>LR999912.1:42500-10042500 GCA_905220335.1 Noctua pronuba
CTTAAGTACGATGTTCCACTCCTGAGCATGGGCGGGGTAGGCATTGGCATGTCTAAGGAAATAAAAATACTGGGGCTCACCGTCGACCACCAGCTCACTTTCAACACCCACGTCGCAAACGTTTGCAGAAAAGCGGTGAACATCTACAAACAGCTGGCACGTGCGGCAAAAGTGAGCTGGGGCCTTCACCCGGAGATCATCCACACCATATACACGGCAGCAGTGGAGCCGGTGATACTATACGCAGCGAGCGCCTGGGCGCCGGCGGTCAAAAAGATCGGAGTGCAGAAAAGCCTCAACACGGTCCAACGAGGATTCGCGCAGAAGCTCTGTAAATCCTACCGCACCGTTTCGCTGAACGCGTCCCTGGTGCTGGCTGGGATACTCCCACTCGACCTCCGAATACAGGAAGCAGCCGCCCTGTACGAGGCAAAGAGAGGGGTGCCACAGCCGGCACTAGCGGGCAGGGAGGTAGAGCGGGTGGTGGCGTTTACAGAGACTCCGCACCCGGCGAAACATACGGCCATGGAGTTCTTGTGCCTGGAGGACCGGACGCTTGTGGACACCCACAATACCCAAGCGGTCAGGGTTTTCACGGACGGCAGCAAGATTGCGGGCAAGGTCGGAGCAGCGCTGTCACTTTGGGACGGCGACGCCGAGATCAAGTCCGTAAAGCTCAGCCTGCCGTCGTACTGCACGGTCTACCAGGCAGAACTTCTGGCCATATGCGTAGCCACGCGCGAAATCCTCAAGCGCAAAGAGGGAACCTTCGGCATCTATAGTGACTCAAAGGCCGCATTACAGTCAGTCACAAACCAGGGTTCCCTCCACGCCCTGGCCGTGGAGGCGAGGGCAAACGTGGGCGCGGCTTTATCCCAGAGCAAAGCTGTGTCTTTGTTCTGGATAAAGGCACATGCCGGTCTAGAGGGCAACGAGCGCGCGGACCACCTCGCTAAGGAGGCTGCACTCCGGTCCAGGAAGAGGCCGGACTACGACCGCTGCCCAGTTTCATTCGTCAAGCGGCAGATCCGTGGGGGGTCGCTTGACGAATGGAACAGGAGGTATCAAAATGGTGAAACAGCCTCCGTCACCAAAATGTTCTTCCCGGATGCGATCGACGCCCACAAAATCGTGCTAAAACTAAAACCAGCCGGTACAGTCACGCAGATCTTAACGGGTCACGGTGGGTTCTCCGAATACCTGCACCGTTTCAAGCGTAAGGAGAACCCAGCGTGCATCTGTGAACCGGATGCAGTGGAGTCGATCGCCCACATCCTGACCGAATGCCCAGTCTTTTGCGAAGAGAGGCACAACACGGAGCAAAAACTAGAGACGACAATAAATATAAACAACATAAATAAAATTTTAAGTGATAATAAAACTCGTTCAAAATTTTTAGAATTCTGCATAAAAATCTCAAAATTAGTTATTAACAGAAACAAAGATACTTAAAAAACTATGCTTTATCATATATATAAATATTTCAAAGGAAAAGATATAAGATTAAAGCATAGGGTAGTAGAGTGTCAAAAAAGAACAATAAAATATACCTATATATACTTGTAATAATAAATCATAAAATGGAATGTCATAGCATATCAGCAAAAATTTTCAAAATTATAGAAACAAAATAAAACAATAAGGAAAATTATAATATTTAAAGTCCAAACAAGGTCTCTGACTATGTCAGGGGGACACTGGCTGGGCAGGAGTGGTTTTTAGCCGGTTCGAGTCCGGCACTACCTCGACTGTCTCACAAACTGTGAGGTAGTCGAGGTGTCCGTGGGGATTTCCCACTCCTGCCAAAACAAAAAAAAAAAAAAAAAAAAAAAAAAAAAAAAAACCTAACCTGAGCGAACCTAACCTAACCTAACCCAAAGAGCCATACCGGGGCACAGGCCCTGGAGCGAACCACGCTGCATTCCGTAGTTGTCTCCTCAACACAGGAGATGGACACGGGAGACGAGGTTCTGGAACGGGTCAGAAAGGCAATGGATGCGAAGGAGGGCTGGGTGCGGGTTGAAAGAGTTCGAAAAGCCAAGGATCAGAAGATCATAATGGGGTGTGCAACGAAGGAGGAGAGTCTCAAAATTAAAACGAGACTACCTACCTACCGAGAACCTAACCTGAGCGAACCTAACCAAAGCGAACCTAACCTGAGCGAACCCATCGATATCTTTGCCTCCAGACGTGAAGCTGTTTTCAGCTATTTTAGAAAAAACTAGGCCTCCGCCTACGTCTTGACCATATCGCACTGACCTGCACGCGCGTACTAAAAACTTCCCTACCCACCCCTAGGAAATTTCGATTTTTTAAAATAAAATTATCAAAATTTAGTGTCTTTCCAAATTTCTTTTCAAAAGTATCGTTAGATTATAGTAGCAATAGCACTCACCCTTCATCCCTGTGTACTGGTCCGCGTTCCTTGAGCCGGTTTCCGGGTTGGGGGTTGAAATCTATTTTTTTTTGTTTCAAAATCTAGTTTTTTGACCAAAAGTCCAAAATTTTTTTCGGCACCCACCTTGTTTTATTTCGTAGATCGCTAGCCCACGCAAAGACGCGTCTCTGGACCTTTCGCACGTGCGTCTACCTCAAATAAAACATAAGCATTTTTTTAAAACAGTTTATTCCATGATTCTCTGTAAGTGTGTGTGTAAGCACCAAAATCTAGGTGAAGGAGTAAGTTTAAAACAGAAAAGTCGATAACTTCTCTTCCACACGTGCAATTTTGAAGTATTTTCAGCATTTTTAGACCTAACTAGGCCTCCGCCTTCTTTTTGCCCATATCGCACGCGCCTGAATTTTCGGCCTACGCGCTTTTCAAAATTTTACAAAATATAATTGTTTTTCCTTCTTTAAAAATAACACATTAGATTATAGTTTCAATGGTACTCACCCTTCTTTCCTGAATTCTGATCCGCGTTCCGTGAGCCGGTCTCTGAGTTAGGGGGTTAAAAACATAAATTTTTTGACTCAAAAACTGGTTTTTTAACCAAAAGTCTAGAATTTTCTTTGGCACCTAAATCGTTTTATTTCGTAGATCGCTAGCCCGCGTGGAGCCTCGTCTCTGGACACTACCCCCGTGCGTCTAGCTCAAATAAAAATGTAACACCCACACACCCTGTGGTATATAGGAAGGTATACTTGAAGTGATCTGAAAAAGTTATTCATTCTATTTAGCTTCTCTTGCATATTTTAGGCGCGTGAAAGGGGATTGATGGGAAGAAACGCGTTTTTACTGTCTGACCGAGACAACAAAGTCTCGTACATTAACTGGATGTTTCGTCGCTCAATTAGTAATCGACGAACAGACATAAATATTTGACTCTGTTTAATTTTTAACTTGATTACTACTTACTGTGCATCCCCCCTTTACAGGGACACAGAAGCTACCGATGCCCTCTGACACACTCTCTCTCTCCGTAGCTAATTTTGGTTTTTTCAAAACCCAACATGTTCCGTACCCCTTCCGCTACCTTGAACACAATGGGCTCCGGAAGCTCGCCGCGATCGTTGGGGAAAGCGGGGCCCTCACCCACTGACGCGAGGAGGAGAATCTCCTTCGGAGATAATACTCCTTCTAAGCCACACGGGGGCCCTGCCACTCCGGGGACGCGCCGAGCTCCTGTGGACGCTTCGGCTCCGCTCAAACAGCCTGAGGCCAAGTACCCCAGTCGCACAGCGGAGGCGAGAGCTTGCCTGAATAAGGCAAAACTTAATCTAGGCAACTCTCGCAACCCGAAGGTTCGGAAACGGACATCAAGACTGCGGTGCTTGAGGCCATAAACAGGCTCTATGAGCTGGTGAAGGATTCTGAGCGGGACGGGGCTCTTGTCGCACCAGCAGCCGTACCGGAACCCGCGCCCACCGCTGACTATGGTCCCCAGTCCAATCCTGAGAGTCTTATTAGCCAGACTGAGCTCGTCAAGACAATGAAAGAGCACATTTCCCTAATAAAGAAGAACTCCGAAGAATTGGTCAAGTTGCGAGACCGTCTGGCTAGCAAGGAATGCGTTGGAGAGAAAACCTACGCGAGTGTAGCGTCCGTCAGTAAGTTAGTTCGAGCCACATTGGGGCACAAGCCCTGGAGAGAACGACGCTGCACTCCGTGGTTGTCTCCTTGACACAGGATATGGATACGGGGGATGAAATCCTGGAAATATTCAAAAAAGTGGTGGACGCGAAGGAGGGCTGGGTGCAGATGTGTTGTCAGTACACAGCGACCACGAATTACTTAAAGCCCATAAGAACCAGAACCGGGAGATTTTTCACGACCTCGGCGACAGGGACATAAGAATGTCCGTGAAGTTTAGGAGGAAGACGAGAAACCCGCATGTCAACAGCATTGTGCTGAGTGTGTCCCCCACGATCTGGAGGAGGGCACTCGAAGGAGGCAAGCTACGAATTGACCTCCAACGAGTGCGCGTCGAGGACCAGACGCGTCTGGTGCAGTGCACCCGCTGTCTAGCATACAGTCACGGCAAACGTCTCTCCACACTTAAGGGTGGACTGCCCAGACAGACTCATTGGCGAGGCAGCGGTGTGCGTGAACTGCACCAGAGCCAAGCTGGGGGAACACCAGCACAATGCTTTCAGTAGTGAATGCCCAGTGCGCAGGAAGTGGGACGCATTCGCTAGAGCGTCAATAGCTTATTGCTAAAGTGGTCGGTGCGCCCACTTCCAATTATACCGAGGTTACCATGAGTTCGACACAACCAAATGGCAGTCGCATTAATCGAACCACTGCGGTTGGCAAAAGTAAAACCTGTAACTCGAGTCAGTTTCATGAGAAACTGGCCCAGGTTATACGAGACCCGATGTTAGCCCTAATGGATTCGTTAAGTTGAACTTGGTGCTTAAGATAGCCATAATCCAATTGGATGTAAAATTTAAAAAATCTGTAAAATAAGTAGCAAATTAAGAACATTAGACGTAAATATAAATAAGTTAGTTGTAAAAAAAAATTATATGTAACTATATATTAAGTATATATAGTATAGATATCAAAGAAATAAAACAAAAAGATATGAAAACAAAAAAAAACAAATAAAACGAAAAACAAAATAAAACATAGTAGAACATTATGTGGTAATAATAAGGCTAGGGTAAATTTTGAAATATATAGGTTAAATCGTAATAAATAGTTTAAGGACATAGGTATTAAAATAGTTTGTATATAATGTATATACGATTAGTAATTCACAGAATATTAAATATATAGTAAAATAAACGCTAAACAATAAAAAGTAAAACATAATTATTATACATTAAAGGTAAATAAATATAAAAAGTTCACTTCCTTTTCTTGTATATTATATTTACACAAATAGTTAAAAAATATACAAGAAAAAATTTATATAAATAGAGCGTGGTCTATTCGGCCTCCTGAAATTCAGTGCTACATAAGGCAAACCTCCGCAACAAAGGTCTCTGATCCCCATGTCAGAGGGACACTGGCTAGGCAAGAGTGGTTTTTAGCCGGTTCGAGTCCGGCACTACCTCGACTGTCTCACAACCTGTGAGGTAGTCGAGGTGTCCGTGGGGATTCTCGTGGTGGAGGAGGTTAAAAACGAAGATCCGCTCATCATACTGAAGGACGTCGTCTCCTGTTACTCTGATGTGGAGGTCACAGAGACGCTTAAGCACCAAAACACCCACCTGATTGGCGACTTGCCTGCGGACGATATGAGGGTGAAGTTTCTGACATAGGACGAGGAACACCCACATGTCTCACATCATCATGCAGGTGTCCCCTTCTGTGTGGCATAGGCTGACAAATGCGGATTGTCGCCACTGATACAGTGCACTCGCTGCTTGCGCTTCAGCTTTGGCTGCAAACTGTGCACGGAACCCGCCGGCTTCTGCACTCACTGTGGAGACACCCACATGAGAGTCGACTGCCCCTCACGGCTGGCTGGGGAACCCCCGAAGTGCAGAAACTTGTGTCCGCGAAACATGGGAAGACCGAGCAGAACGCCTTTGACAGCAAGTTCCCGATGCGTGTGAAGTGGGATGCATTGACGCGGCTGTCGGTGGCGTAGTGCTAAGGGCCCGCCAGCGGCAACAAGAAGCAGGGACTCATCCAGGGGTTCCCGAACAAGCCCGAGAAACAATTACCAGGCAATCCAAGCGAATCTGCAGAGGAAGAACCTAGCAACCCAAGAGCTCGTGATGGTGGCTAGAGAGCGGAGGGTTGCATTCGCACTGCTCCAGGAGCCGTATGTGGGTGGGATTAATAGGATGCGAGAATACCGAAGAGCGAGAGTCTACCAGTGCGCTGAACAAGGAGGTGGAACTGTGCAGGCATTTATAGTCGTCTTCGATCACGACCTCGACGTGACACAGTGTTCGAAACTCACCACCAACAACCACCATCACCACCACCACCACCATCGTGGTGGAGAGAATCCGTACCAGCGCCTGGGAAATCGCAGTAGTCTCCTTCTACTTTGAACCAGACCAGCCCATACAGCCATACCTGGAGCAACTCATGCAGATTTTCGAGGAAATAGGCCCCACGAGGATCATAATTGGCTGCGACGCCAATGCCAAGAGCACCTGGTGGGGTAGCCTGGTAACCGACAGCAAGGGTGAGGATATATCGGGAATCCTGGAGGAAATGCGCTTGCATTTACTGAACGTCGGCAACACACCGACCTTCGACACCGTCAGAGGTAGCACCCTGTACAGCGTGATGATGATGTAACAGCCTGCTCAACGGACCTGCTGGACTTGGTGAAGGACTGGCGGGTCGAGGAAGGCCTCACGAGCTCGGACCACAACGGTATAGTATTCAAAATCAATCTTCACAAATCAAAAGGAACCGATAACAGGACCACAAGAATTTGTAACACCAGGAAAGTAAATTGGAGTCAATTTCATGTAAAATTGGCCCAATTAAACGCTGATTCAAATTTAATTGAAATCCATAAGGTCAATAACAAAGTAGATCTGGAAAGTAATGTAAACAAAAATATATAGTTAGTATTACAGATTCTTGTTCGCTTTGCTAAATGCCGGAATGCCGGTGTCACAGTTACCCTGATAGTCTATCAGTGATAGCTATCTGTACCTGTGACACCGCTGACACTATAAAAATCCAACGAGCTCAATCATTCGATCTATCTCACACAGTACAAATAGCTATAAGAAAATCTAGCTAGTGAGCAGTCGCCTCCGCCGCTATGAACCCGTCGTGGGATCGCGAGGAGCAGCGGTACCGGAGTGGGGCAGGGGGGAGAGGGGGAATACTTATGCTCCACGAAGGACGGCACTGTTATTGCACACTTCACACCTCGCAGCTAATATTGGACTGGCCTAACTTTTGCCGTCGTGCTGCAATGTAAATACTTTTCTGGTTAATTTCGTTGTGATTTGCAAGGTAGTTGAATCGGTATCGACGTGACACAGGAAAGGAAAGTGTGGCGCTTGACAGCCTCGAAAAGCAGTAAGCATGCAAAAATGTTTGTTTGCGTTGTGTGTTAGTGAGCGTACGATACTCTAGTCGGGGTAGAGCGGGTCGGCCGCGCCGGCGAATGCGTGGGTAAGTCCGGAGCCGGACCCTTGTCTTGCGCGTCCACCGTTCTTCTTATACCCACGTCTCGTGACTTGACAGCGCGAGCATAATTTGTAAGTACTTTAATCTTCTCGTTCATCTCACCGTTTTTCCGGGCTATTGCCTGGATTGTGAGGGCACGAGCTGGTTTTTGTGTAAGGTACATTATAAAGCCGTTATAAACCTAACTCTCAAACATTGTCTACTAATAGCGCCGCCTCGTTTTGTTCGTAAAAAATCTGTTACTTGTTGTTAGTTGTTCATCGCTTGTGTCTGTCATACATTGTGATGACTGAGTAAAAATGTACTTAGCTTCATCATCAATCGTAGATAATTGTCGAAACTAAACAATAAGTGCCCATTACAAGCGCGGAGTGCGCGCACGGGGGGCACGGTTAAGGAGGTTAGCGACACAGACTCGTAATAATTTAACGCGCATTTGTATTTTTCATAAAAAAGGCCGTTACACATGATTGTGGACATAAAACCGCCATAAAGCAAAACCATAAAATGTTAGTCGTTCGGCGTCAGAACACAAATGAAGTGTCGCACATTACGCACGGTCGCCCGGTCGTACACCGCACGAGACGGAGAGACGCACAGGGCGCAAGTCCTCACTCTCACCTGCATGAAATGTTTGCCATAAACTTTATGATCTCTTACTACTATCAGAATGCATTGTTTATTTAGGTGGCATGGCATACGACCACGGCTATCCTCCGAACAAAAAAATATAATGTGAAAGTTGTTTCCATAATAGACGATAATATTGAATGGTTTGTAGGTACGTACATAACAATTACAAACGAGAATTTTTCTTGTTTCATCATTTTTAAAGCAATCGGGTTTTAGTGTTTGAACTTATTTTTACTTAAATTATTTTGGGGTTATAGTTTCGTATTTGCAGAGCCGCTTTACTTTTTTTTGTTAAGGTTTTATTGTACAAGAGTAATATACCAAATTACACATACACGGTTAATTTTACATCGTTTTGGAGCCGAAACACAGTAATTCCAGTTGAGTAATAGTTACTATTGGCATTGTTATTTTATTTTAAGTCATCTTATAAAGAAGTTAGAACATCACTTTTTTTTCTGTCATTCGAGTTGAATCTTAGTAGCGCTTCCACTATGTCTTACTAATATTATAAAGAGGAAAGATTTGTATTTTTGTGTGTGTGTATGTTTGTAATAAATAAACTCAAAAACTGCTGCATGCTGTGCCGATTTCAAAATTTTTTTCACCATTAGAAAGCTACATTATCCCTGAGTAATATAGGCTATATTTTATCCCAAAATGTAAAAAAAATGTCCACCCGTGCAAAGCCGGGACGGGCCGCTAGTCATTTATAAACACAAAATCGTATGCGATCAGTTGATACTGCGCTCGCGGTGGGACAACAGACGTCGTCAGCTGCAAATAGGTTTTTCATTTCAGGTACCATTTAGGTTGGTGTTACCTAGATCATCTCTCATTTGTGTCGGAAGTACGGCACGTTGTTTACCACTGTCACATCTCTCGTTGTATCGATAGCACGGCACGGTGTTTACCACTGTCACATCTCTCGTTTGTATCGATAGCACGGCATGGTGTTTACCACTGTCACATCTCTCATTTGTATCGGTAGCACGGCACGGTGTTTACCACTGTCAAATCTCTCGTTTGTATCGGTAGCACGGCACGGTGTTTACCACTGTCACATCTCTCGTTTGTATAGGTACCACGGCACGGTGTTTACCACTGTCACATCTCTCGTTTGTATCGGTAGCACGGCACGGTGTTTACCACTGTCACATCTCTCGTTTGTATAGGTACCACGGCACGGTGTTTACCACTATCACATCTCTCGTTTGTATCGGTAGCACGGCACGGTGTTTACCACTGTCACATCTCTCGTTTGTATCGGTAGCACGGCACGGTGTTTACCACTATCACATCTCTCGTTTGTATCGGTAGCACGGCACGGTGTTTACCACTGTCACATCTCTCGTTTGTATAGGTACCACGGCACGGTGTTTACCACTGTCACATCTCTCGTTTGTATCGATAGCACGGCACGGTGTTTACCACTGTCACATCTCTCGTTTGTATCGGTAGCACGGCACGGTGTTTACCACTATCACATCTCTCGTTTGTATCGATAGCACGGCACGATGTTTACCACTGTCACATCTCTCGTTTGTATCGGTAGCACGGCACGGTGTTTACCACTATCACATCTCTCGTTTGTATCGATAGCACGGCACGGCGTTTATCACTGTCACATCTCTCGTTTGTATCAGTAGCACGGCACGGTGTTTACCACTGTCACATCTCTCGTTTGTATCGATAGCACGGCACGGTGTTTACCACTGTCACATCTCTCATTTGTATCGGTAGCACGGCACGGTGTTTACCACTGTCACATCTCTCGTTTGTATAGGTAGCACGGCACGGTGTTTACCACTGTCACATCTCTCGTTTGTATCGGTAGCACGGCACGGTGTTTACCACTGTCACATCTCTCGTTTGTATTGGTAGCACGGCACGGTGTTTACCACTGTCACATCTCTCATTTGTATCGGTAGCACGGCACGATGTTTACCACTGTCACATCTCTCGTTTGTATCGGTAGCACGGCACGGTGTTTACCACTGTCACATCTCTCGTTTGTATTGGTAGCACGGCACGGTATTTACCGCTACCACAATCATGTCCTCGTAAACGAGAGAAATTAATTTGCATCTAATTCACCACTACATCACAAAATCACTAGTACTCGTACCTATTCAACTAAACACGACGATACGCTTGGGGGTTAGACCTTGAATGAGTGTCGACCAATCGAGCTAGTAGGTACGTTATAAGGGCTCATTTACAGAGACGCGGCGTTGTGCGGCGCGGCCCGCTTTCAATTAAACATTATGACGATGTATGAGAGCGTTAACGGAGAAGCGATTTTACACGCGTTTGCTTAAAATGCAGCGTTGCCCGCAGATGACACCGCCGCGGTCAACGTAGTGGTGTACGCGGCGTCACACCCGCAAATACGAACATATGGCAGATGACACCACCGCGTCGCACGCGGCGTTCAACGCGTCGGTGCACGCCCTGCGTGTTCGTAAACAACATCGTACATTGCCATATGTTTGTGTTTGGGCGTGTGATAACGCGGGCCGCTGCACGCGCCGCCTCTCCGTAAACGGGAAAAACGCGCAACGCGCCGCACGACGACCCGCGCAATGCGCCGCCCGACGCGCCGCGTCTCCGTAAATGAGCACTAATCATACCTACCTACCATACGCTTTATAAAAAAATACTACTTACCTAAAACATTTTTTTTTGCGGCAATGCTTGTGGCGGCTTCTTCAATGGCATGCATGAATCGTTTCTTTCCGTCGAGTAGAGTTCATTATTAGTTATAGGTGCCCTTTTCGATGAAAATTTTGGACCGAATTAAGACCTTATTTTTATAACTTTAACCGTGTAAGTCTAAATTCGCTTTTCGTTTATTTATTTGGGTACGTATTGTGAACCTACCTGGCGGGAGGCGTGGTCATGCTGTCTGATCGATGAATGTTTTTTTTTACTCGGGGTTGAACCCCTGTTTTGTATTGGGTTAGGACATATTATAAGTTATCGTTATCCCGGTAGAACGGACGATAATGTTACGTTGTTTTTGACGTTTGTCGACTTCCACCATGGACAGACCCCAGTGCCATGCGACCTGACCATGTTGTTGCCGGGCGCAGGCATGGTAGCGCCAGGTGTAGGTCAGGCCGTCGCGCGTCATGAGTTCATGACACTACAGCGCGGCGCTGACCCGCATCCCGCGACACTCGCGCGGCGTTTACTAATTCAGCGCGTGTTTAGACGCGATGTGTGTCACCGGGGGGAATAGCACACGGTGACCCACACCGGAACACGGCGCCACACACAAGCGTTGACATGGTTTACTTGCACCGCTGCAGGCCGGCGCCCTGCACTACTGTAGCTGCACTGCTTCTCATCAGCCAGGTCGTTGAGATGCCACTCATCTACATTCCCGCGAACTCAACACTGTAAGAGTTATGTTAAAAAAAACAGACTTACAAAAAAAAAACACTAAAAAGTGGGAAATAACTTTCGGAAGTCGGTGACTTTTGTTACCCAACTACCTGGCAAAGCAAAAAGGAGGGTTATGATTTTGACCGGTATTTATGTAATAAACAATACATTCTAACAGTAGTAAGTTCTTCTTAGCGTATCGATGGCAAAAAGTTTAAATATGTTTAGCTCAAAACTCAGCCCGCTCACTGCTGCAGTATCAGTCATCAAGAGCGCAGGTGATCGGGCGTGCGGTGCACGATGGAAGTTGGGCCATTGTTTGTGGGGAGACGCCGCATACGCACTTGAGGTCCGAGCCGTCCATGAACCCCCATCGGCAGAGATTGTCTTTGCTCCGGCTGGCTCGGGTTCGAAGTCTGTTTAGAGATCTGATTATTGATTAAATACATAAAAATATTAAAACGTGGAAGTCATCTCTCACACTCTGTATCTACGTATGTTAACAAATAAACATTCTGATTCTAAGTTGCTTATGGTAAATCTTGAATGGTTTGTAAATGTTCTCGTCTGAAATTGTTATGTACCCACGTATGTAGATAACAATTTCAGACGAGAATATTTTCTAGTTGCATACTTTTTAGAGCGTGATTTTTCAGTAGGCAGGTTTTTGTTTTTGAACAATTTATTTTTTCTAAACACTTTCTCGAAAACTGGTTTTTATCGCACTACGATTAGGTTCAATAAGCGATGTATTTCTCACGAGTGGATTTTTAATAGTTTTCCGCAAAAGTGCGGAAATAAAAATTTCCACAGATAACTATACTTATACTAAGTTTAAATGGGTTTAATGACACACAAAACATCTAAAAAGTTCCAGTCGATAAAAATTCAGCAACAGAGTAATAACTATTTTCTATAAGAAATTGGAACAATTTATTTTTAAAGACATGAATATTGCTACATTCTTGATGTCATTAGGAGTGTTATTGTAGATCTTTGTGGCAAACACACTTTTCCCAAAGAGGGTAGTTCTATTTTGACTGATAAGGTTATTAAACAAATGGCTTCTATTTTGCGATCTCAGCTCTGATGTAAATATTGATGGATGCTGTCTAATAAACAAGGCCATTTTAAAAATATAATAAAGACGGCACGGTAAGTATTTTTATTTTTTTAAAGTATTCCTTGCAGCTGTCAGTTCTGTTGAGAGCACACATTGCACGCACGTGTTAGAAAATGGATATAAGACTACATGTATATATAGGAGTGTTATTGTAGATCTTTGTGGCAAACACACTTTTCCCAAAGAGGGTAGTTCTATTTTGACTGATAAGGTTATTAAACAAATGGCTTCTATTTTGCGATCTCAGCTCTGATGTAAATATTGATGGATGCTGTCTAATAAACAAGGCCATTTCAAAAATATAATAAAGACGGCACGGTAAGTATTTTTATTTTTTTAAAGTATTCCTTGCAGCTGTCAGTTCTGTTGAGAGCACACATTGCACGCACGTGTTAGAAAATGGATATAAGACTACATGTATATATAGGAGTGTTATTGTAGATCTTTGTGGCAAACACACTTTTCCCAAAGAGGGTAGTTCTATTTTGACTGATAAGGTTATTAAACAAATGGCTTCTATTTTGCGATCTCAGCTCTGATGTAAATATTGATGGATGCTGTCTAATAAACAAGGCCATTTCAAAAATATAATAAAGACGGCACGGTAAGTATTTTTATTTTTTAAAGTATTCCTTGCAGCTGTCAGTTCTGTTGAGAGCACACATTGCACGCACGTGTTAGAAAATGGATATAAGACTACATGTATATATGTATTAATATCCACCGATTATCAAGGTTTGAGTGTCAGAATGGTTACTTGTTGTATAGCATTATAGGGTGTGTAGGGAAAAGGGTTTTTATCAAGAAAAGCACAGAAAGGCAAGACTATTCATTTATTTCGATAAGGCTTGTCAGATATTTATAGGTAACATGAATTACCTATCAAGCTACGTCCATTCGCAAACGTAGGTCTTCGTGGAGAAGAATGGACAAGAAACTCCACGGTAACATCTTTAAGTATTATGCCAGGACAATTATACGTTGTCCTGGACCATTCTCAAGTTATAGCAATTTATCAGTGTAGATAAACAATTAGCAATATAAGCCATATCATAAAACATAGTTCTAGCACATAGTTATCAGTAATATTCATAGTATAATATCAAATAACTTACATTAACATTGTAGAACCTTAGGGTAATCCAAATAGGTTCCAGTTTCACACATTTGGTATCTCCATTACTATAACACTTACAAACGTAATACTATACACATGGCACACACAATATACCACTCAGGGTATGTCTTAACCCTTAGAACACTTGCAGCATAAAGCCCCCAAATTGGCGGCAACATCTATTTTTATACGCATCAAATAATACTCAGTACATCAAAGATGGCCGCCAATGGCAAATGGTCATACATTATAGCTTAATAACTAATAACATACAAAAAAAACTCATTTAAAACTCAATTAGATGATTTACTAATATACTATGTATTTATTTGAAATCTTTATGTTTAATCGGATAAAATATGAACATCAACTGAGAATTGATTGAAACAACTTGATATATTGAAATTGCAAGATAAAATCTAGGAAACATTATAAGTATCACTTAATTATTACTAATTCATTTATTAGCAATATATAGTAAATAAACATTTAACTTGATTATTCAAATATAACAACTATCTTTCGTTCGGAAACCAAGCCTTTTAGGCCACAATTAAAACTATTTCTATAAAATACATCGGGCTATAAAATATCTCTAGGAAAATGTATTTTAGGTTTATTTGAAATTAGAACCTTTCTGTTCTCAAGATATTAATTTATGATGATTATTAATTTAGCAAGATTCTTGAAATGCAACGTCGCCATACGTCAATGTTATTTCACATTTGACAGCCGACGTTGCTACATTATAGGTATCGTTATTAATTTGGTCAATAGTTATTAAACAGTCAGATATTGTCATATTTGATACATAAGGGTATGCTATCACACGCACCAAAATATACTATATTGTTTATTTGACTTTTTTAATATCGACTTCCGAAAGTAAATATATTTTATACTTTTACCGACTTCTAACAAAGGAGGAGGTTACGTAATCCACTTTTTAGTTTTTTTTGGAAGTCATTTTTTTTTGCTAAACGGTTTTTATTTCTCTTTTTAGTTGTGGTATCTCACACAAATCCTTGTCAAGTATCAATTTTACATTGTAACTAGAAAATAGTAGCACATCATACACTACACATATACGAAGAAGAAAAATTTAATAGATATTATACAGGGTGTAAGGGACAGCCCTCCACAAACTGACAGGGTGCACTCAGCTTCTTATTTTGAATCATATTCCACCGGAAATTTTCTCCGGAATTGTATTATTATTATTTATTTTTTCAGTTTCTATTCCTTTATTTCAATGTAAAACTACATTTTCTGTACGCAGCACTCCATTTATGTAAATAATACGGCTAAGATCAAAAATCCAACAATGGATGTTGAAATAATCCAACGAACGACGCGTGAAATCAGCTCTTCATTTCCTGCCTAGCTACAGAGTTCATCGAACTCGTCGTTGCGCTTGCCGTTCGTTACGTGCGTTTTGCCACGGTGACGATACATTGCATATGAGGAAATAAAACAAATCAAATTTATTGGATTCCCATAACATTCCTGTAATAATTTCTTGTACCGGTCATCTCAGTATGATAATCTGAATTCACCCCACCAGTTTGTGGAGGGCTGTCCCTTCAACCTGTATAACTCTTAAAGAACCTAAACAAGGTTAATAAAATTTAAATGGGACCACCGCGCGGACATCCTCCACCAAATGAAAAAAAAGAATCACAATCATGGAGAAATCAGTGAACAAACATGAAAAAAAAGATGCTGGTGGAATACATAACTTCCTCCTTCTTCAGAAGTCGGTTAAAAACTAGCTTTTAATGTCATAAAAGTATGAAATAAAATTTACATAGCCCAAGAAGTTTACATTTTCTGAAGGGTGTAAATAGACCCTTAACGAAGCCGAAAGGCACTTGTTCTCCCTGCTATTGCGATATTTTTTTTGTTCTAGACCATACGTGGGGACCTTCTAGTCACGGAGTTATAGGGGGTCAAAGTTTCAACTTTTTCACAATTTTTTTTTAAAGTACATATTTGTAAACTTATGACTTTACTATAAATACCTCCAGTACCCGTTTCCTATTCAATGCATACACAAGCACAATGTTTTGAATGCGTTACATTGAGTTTTACCATATAAGGTTATTTTTCAACCCAAAAAAAAAGTCGTTTCCCAGCAATAATTTTTGTGTTGGTTTATTTAGTTTGATGTACAGAATGCTTGGTTAACGGCTTCGTGAAGGGTCCGTTAACATCCTGTATACTTACAGATTATACCTAACCACGGACCACCACTTTTCTGGGCTTATAGGTAACCTTTATCTTTACTTTTTTTACTTGTACATTTTCTTAAAATCTTGATCTAGGAACATTCTCCTAACACCCTCGATTTATTTCGTAAATTATTGGTTCATTAAAAGTTTGTTTAAAAACATATTTCACTGGTTTTTTTGAATGCCATGAGGTTTATTTCAACACATACCTAGAATCGATCCCGAATCTATGGATGAAGTGGATGTAGTGTGCCTCAAACAAGCTCGAGCCGACCTGGATCGCAGTGTGGTGCACCTACAGCATGCTAGCTGTGTATGACGGTGCTCGGTGGTGGTTGGTGTGTGTGCGCGCGCAGAGCGGCGGCGCCGCGAGGCGCGTGCCGGCCGGCGGCAGTGTCCGCCAGTGAGCCCGCGCCGCCGCGCCGCATGCACGCTTGCTCGCTCTGCGCCCGGCGCTCACAATTTCGCGAACACGCGCTACAGTACAATACGTAACTTTGTACGACACAACTTTTTGTAAACTCTCGTAGTAGCGGCCGGAGTAGGCCGAGTGACCGTGTGGTGCAAGCAGCGCAAGTGTGCTGGTGGAGAGTGCAGTGCAGTGACAGTGTCAGTGAGGCTGCCGAGGAGGGCCAGCTAGAGCCGCTGCCGGGCCGGTGCTGAGCCGGTGCAGGGCCGGTGGAGGTGTCACCGAGGAGGCGCGGACACTTCGCGACACTCGCATGTGAGTCTCCGCTACTCTTCACGAACTCTACGCCCTTGGTGGAGTAACTCGTCGCTGGTGTCGATCTCTTTAGCGATCTCAGTATAGGCAGAGCGTTGAATAGGTATTCAGTAGATTTTATTGCTCCTTATGTAAAGTACCAATAACTCAGTTGTTCACGTGCCTAAGAAGGCGGTAAACGATGTTCACGAGACGTTGACTCCCTCGATATTCGCCTTCGGATGAACTGATTGTGGTTGCTGCAATGTTCAGTTCTGTGGAGCGCATTGAGAGGCGGTGTCATATTTTTTGTGGATTCGAAAGAATTTTGATAGCAGCCGATAAAATCTTCAACTACTTATAACTGTAGTGTACTATAATTATTATCTACCGTAGAGTTTGTGCGCTCTACAACTGAAAAGCTAAGTGAAATGATGTTCCGCACGTCACACTCACACGTGCCACGCTCCCCCTGGTCAGGCTGAGGAGTAAGCCGACGCCCTACCTTCCTTGATACGTACACTCAAATATTGTTCAGGTAGTCATCTAAATGTTTTAATAAAGTCAAAATAAATCTTGCCAGTAGTACCTACTAAGTTTTCTCCGGGAATCCTTTTGGGACCAAAACTTGTGCTCATTAAGCTTCATTTATACTTAAAACTTGTTTGTGAAGCTTGACCATCCATCGTTGGTGTAACAGCGCCACATTTGCACGCCACACTCGATGAATCTTCCTGTGCGGATGAACGTACGCTTTGAGCACCGCGGCTGCGTGTCTTTAGAAGACAATTCATTTGCAGGTTGAATATTTTCAGGAAAGTATGTCAAATATGGTAGGGGCTCACGCCTAACTAATATGAGAATGTGTGTGAATATATTAAATGGTAGATCTTCAAGGCCTTTTCTAAGGTCAGGTCAGTGTCCGTTGAGGGGTGAACGCGATCCATTACATTCCAAGTTCTTTCCGTGCCTCGGAAAGCTCGTTAAATCGCTCGCTCGCTCGCTCGTAGATCTTTGACAGTCATTACGGGCAGTTAGAAGCCCGAATGTCTCATGTGTCTGACGACTAGTCTTGCCCAGGGCCGATATCGTATTACTCAGCAACCAGGGGTTGTAGAGGTCAGATAGGCAGTTTTTCCGTGCAAAATACCCAACATAGATGGGAAAACACTAGGGAGATGATGATGTGGCAAAATTCATAGTTACAGAAGCACAATACTACTCTGTCAAGAAAGTACCAGGAAACGATCAATAATATACAAAATGTTAGTTATTCATCCAAAGTTATTTTATTGCCTCCAAAGTATGCTCCTTCCGAAACCATACACTGTGTGCGTTACGATTGCTCAGCCAAGTTATCCAAACAGAAAAAAACTGCGCCAAAAAAATTGACGGAATTTGTCAAAATCGAAGGGAACAAACCAAACATTTGTCAAAGTAGAAATAAAGGGGTTTTATGTTGGCCGCGCGCACCTAACGTGGAGGATTGGGCGGCCATGTAAAAAACTATTACAAGAAGAAAGGTCTTAATTTGTCAACACTAACGAAAGCAATAAATCTATACTAATATTATAAAGCTGAAGAGTTTGTTTGGTTGAACGCGCTAGTCTCAAGAACTACTGGTTCGAATTGAAAAATTCTTTTAGTGTTGGATAGCCCATTTATCGAGAAAGGCTATATAGTTGCTGCCAGTTAAGATGGCAATAGCGGTCATTGCTCTTTCCATAATATCTCTTCGTACGAACCAAAACAAATGAACCATGTATCGTTTTTCATTAGAAAAGATGTTGAAGATCACAATAGATGACGATTCAAGACATGAACTGGCTTATTTGTGGATTTCAAAGTTAAGAACTTTAATAAATGTAGGTGGGTCAATGACCGCCATTGCCATCTTAACTGGCAGCAATTATAGCTATATAACATCACGCTGCGACTAACAGGAGCGGAGCATTAATGAAATATGTTGCAAATACGGGCAAAATTCAATACGCAGGCGAAGTTGCGTGGGTCAGCTAGTAATACTTAAGTTTAATTAAACAGAGGAAATCAGTCCTAAACAAAAAGTACGTGGCCGCGCGGTCCAAACGTTACTTTGTACTCTGATCATATCTCATTATCTACAATTGCTAGGATTTCGGTGTTATCTAGATTCTATTCTAGATCTATTAGAATGACATTTTATTTTACCCTCAGAAGAGTTTTCAACGCGTGTAATCTTAAAAACGATGTTGTCTCATACAATGTTCCAACAGGGTAACCATAATTTCCATTTGATTTGGGAATACCTCTAACTGGAGACTAGCAACTATAATGGACAACATCTAGCTCAATCTGCAAAATTTATTATCATTAAATAAAAACCTTGTACATTTCAATAGTGGGCATTGTCCAAAAAATCTAACCTGTATATTTTAATTTTTTCCAGTGATGACGTCATCAGCCTTAAAACTTTAAAATTAAATATAAATTGAACTAGCCATTGGATTTCAATAATATTCAACTTAGTTTCTTAAAATACTATATTTTAACATAAGAAACAAAAATATACAGGTTAGTTTTTTTGGACCATGCCCAAAGAGATTTAAAACACATATAGAGATGGGATTTATTGGACTGGGAATATTGTCATACAATAATTTTCATCCTGAATATTTTCGGTTTTGACACACGAATGTTACCTAACAAGCGGGCGTATGACACAGATGACACTAGACAGAACGCATTGTTACTAAGTAGTAACAAGTTTTGGATTACGATTTTCTTCGTCATGTCCCGTCTATAGCTCGGAAATATTTGAGTGTCTTTGTGTCATATGAATGCGACCTGACAAGGCGACGTATCACACTGGATTGATCGACTTGTTACTAATTTGTAACAGGTTTTGGAATTGTCAGTTTCTTGATCTTGTCCCGTCTATAGCTAGTTATATTTGAATGTCTTTAACCATGCCCATTACTGAAATTTTTGACAAATTCAGTCTTCAATTGACAAAAAGAATTAGATCTCTAACTCAAGCAGTTGCTGAGATCTCCATGGCCGCGCAATCCTCCACGTTACGTGCCCGCGGCCAACTTAAAAACCTTAGAACTTCTTTATTTCTACTTTGACAATTTTTTAGTTTGTTCCCTTCGATTTTGACAAATTCCGTCATTTTTTTTGTAAAAGTTTTTTTTTCTGTTTGGTTAACCTGGCGGAGCAATCGTAACGCACACGACACATTAACGCACACGATACACTTACGCCAACGGATAATCAAATCATCAAAACATAATTTTTAAATGCTTTTTCCGGAATCGAGTTCAGTTCTCGCCGCGAATTCTCCTTTATGTCTTCTACCCAACTTCTACCGAATGAATACGGGTGCTACGAAGTGGTAATTTGAATTTAGCAAAAAGAAAGAAGTCGGCTGGAGCCATATCTGGTTAATAAGGTGATTGCTGGATGGTATTTGTTGGGTTTTTGGTAAAAAATTCGTTCACTATGATGGCCTTGTGCGAAGGCGCATTATCGTGGTGCAAAATCTAAGCAGGCCTCGCCGATGTGGTAGCTCAGTTCTAAGGTCAGAGAGATGGAGTTGGTGTGAGGGGCAGTTTTAGGGCACCAGTGCACAAGTCGGTGCTGTGATCTCTGTGACAATCACGAGCAACAATATGTAAACACTTAAGAACAAGAAGGCCGTGCATAAAATTCACTCGCTCGTTTAGGCAAATTCGTTGCAATGCTATGTTTGTGTGCACCGTTCATGCAGATACACGCACACACGGGTTAAGATCGAGCGTAGTGATTGCCTAAACAATTTTGATCCTTTAGACGATATTGTTATTTTTAAGTAACATCATTATTAAGTAGTAAGTACGGTTTAGAAATAAAAGTCTGGGATTTGTGTGCTTATCACAATCATCATAAAAATGGTACAATTTTGCGTTACATGTGTTTAGGTACCTATAGGTATTCAATTAAATGATAAAATATAAAATGAAGATATAATTTTAAGGGACATTTTTAAATGCACGTCTGTATAATTTTTCAGCACACTAGGTAACTCCAGTAATTAACTGAATGCATACCAGAAAAATAAATGCTGTACAAAAAAACCATTTAATCTAAAACTCTTTTAGGTGATTAACTAAAAGTGTCTCACAAAAAAATCACACAAAACGAGATGACCTTTTTTATCAAATTCTCACCAAAAATGTGGTTCGTACATCGGATATATGTTTATAAAACAAAAATACGAAAACTCTGTAAGTAGTGAGTTGATGAAAATAGTCTCAAACCATAAAAATATTGTATTAGTCTAAAGAATTCAAAAATGTAGATACCAATCCTTAAGTCCCTACTTCGCATTTTCAGCCCACTGTGCGCCGTAGCGCCGGAGCCGTGACAGAAACCAAACGTGTTTTGTGTACTTAATTATATAAAGATGACTGATTCAATTGGGTTTTATTTAGAATAAACGATGTTCCTAAAAGCAAATTAGGTGATGGTTTTCCTTAAAAAAGTTTTAATATGTTTGTTGAACTAAGGAATTGTTCGATATACTATTTTGGAAATAGTTATTCGTTCAGTAAAACAGTTCTGCAAATACCATTAAACAGTATCTATATTTAATTTGATTTATTTGGTGTTCATAATTTGTGTGCAAGTCAGTATTTTTGGTTTAACTTTGAAATATTTTGTTCGAAAAAAGGGAATATTCAGAATAGATATCGATTTAAATACATGCCTAATTTTAATTATTTTTTTAAATTGCGTTTTTCCATCTGGCATTTCGCAGCCGCAGCCATGGAGTCTGGATTTGTGCCCGGTTGATGGCTATAGGCTCGCCCCCTAATAAATGGGATTTAAACAAAACTGGCGAAATGTGGATTATGGATGTACTATTAGGTGCACCGCTGCCTAACCCTTCGGGGATTACAGGCGTGGTGATAGGGTGGTTAAGTTATATGAGGTCCACGCAAATTAGTATCTAAGACGATTTTGAGGAAAGAACCACACAAATTTGGGTGGACCTGTCTAGCCACTGCAAGCATATAACAGTTATCGTGTAGCTCGACTCATCAACAATACCAAATGAGACACATTTGGATAGACCGCATAAAGTAATCAAACTGTCAGACATTCGTTAAAAACTAAGTGAAAAGAAAGAAAGAAAACGGCCAAATCAATAACCTCCTTTTTTATTTCTATAAAGAGGTTTTTCCTAGGTTTCATACATTTCCGGTAACTTATACACCGTGACTTTTTACAAAGGTGGTCCACTCAATGTGCCCGACATAAAATACCTAGTTCCAGGCGCAATTTTTTTTTACCTACCTTAATAGGTACTTACAAAGAAAAATAAAAACAAACATTAGAAAAAATTATGAAACATCCTGTTAATGATGTTTACGAGTCAAACGGGAGAATATACCTACCCAGCGCTCGAGTCCAGTAGATTATAGCTCACAACAGGGTGTTTTAACTACATCATGCGTCATAATATTGAATAATATTTTTATTTTTAAATTATTAAAATCTCATAAATACCTATTTTTTTTTATGAATGCTTAGTAGTCATTTGAATGAAGTGGGCTACCGTTTTAAGACGACTAAAAAGTCACGGTGTATACCAAATTTCAGATTGTAAGCGGAGATTTCACTTCTTTGGTCATTTATTGTCTAAAAATCCTTAGCTAGATGACAATGAAACTTAGAAAGACTAAGCTAAGAATAAGAACCAATAGGAGCATAAAAATACATCAAAATGGCCAAGCTTGGGGTTGGGAAAACATCGGTTTTTAACTTGGTTTTTCCCGAGACTTTGCTCGCATTACGGTCTAAAACTATCCCACGGTAACGTCCTGTAAATAGCCTTTGACACTCGGGGATAATGTAGATTCCCATTATTAAAAGAATTTTCAGAATCGGATCAGTAGTTTCGAAGATTACCCTCTACATCTAAACTTACAAGCACGCAAACATACAAACTTTACGCCTTCACTATATTAGTATTGAAGATGAAATAAATTTTAACAATCTTAATAAATAAGTAAAGTACTTTGAATAAAATTCAAACAAAAAAAACTTTTCGGTTCAAAATGTGGTTGTCGGCATACAATCTCTGGAATATATTTACGTAGAACACGCGAGCGCCCACGAAGCAAATCAAATCATTTATTTTGCTTAAGGATGAAACACAACAATATAGCTCAGGACCATACCCTACCTTAAAAGGTGTGCAAAACTAGTTGATATTATAATTAAAAGTATTATTTTTTTAAATCATGGGGAATTGGAATATCAACAATTAAAACAAATGACACCTTACATGCATTATATTACATTGTATGGTCAGATATTAAATTAATTACATTACATTACATTTATCATTTAAGTCAGGAATTCAGAGATGTCATAATATTATCAATTTAAATTCTTATCGGTCAAAAATTCGTCAATTGAGTAATAACATTTATTAATTGTTACATCTTTCAATTTCTTTTTGAAAAGTGGAATTCAAAGTCATACGTCCTCAATCTGGGAAGGCCTGCTCGACGCTCGTTACTGACGGGAACGATTTTGTGCGATCGATAATATAGTTCACTTTGCCTTTAATCTATACTAATATTATAGAGCTGAAGAGTTTGTTTGGTTGAACGCGCTAGTCTCAGGAACTACTAGTTCGAATTGAAAAATTCTTTTAGTGTTGGATAGCCCATTTACATCACGCTACGACCAATAGGAGCGGAGCATTAAATATTTTTAAAATAATGTCACGCGGACGAAAGTCGCGGGCAACAGCTAGTTTACGAAATAAAGCTTTTGTTTTTTACAAAGGATAGTGGGCAGAAATGTATGGGCGGCACACCCACGTCCGCCACAGCTTAGACTACTTTTGTTTAGAAGGTATCATAGCCATGTATCTCTGTGCCAAAGCGCATCAAATTCTGTCCCAGGGTTCTCTATTTATTTTGAGTTGAACATTATTGAAACAAACCTAACCTAACGTAACCTTTTGTTTACTTTTGGGGCACACCCACGTCCGCCACAGCTTAGACTACTTTTGTTTGGAAGGTATCACAGCCATGTTTCTCTGTGCCAAAGCGCATCAAATTCTGTCCCAGGGTTCTCTATTTATTTGAAGTCGAAACTTACCGATCATTATTGAAACAAACTTAACCTAACCTAACCTAATCTTTTTTTACTTTTGGGGCACACCCACGTCCGCCACAGCTTAGACTACTTTTGTTTGGAAGGTATAATAGCCATGTATCTCTGTGCCAAAGCGCATCAAATTCTGTCCCAGGGTTCTCTATTTATTTTGAGTTGAACATTATTGAAACAAACCTAACCTAACCTAACCTAATCTTTTTTTACTTTGGGGGCACACCCACGTCCGCCACAGCTTAGACTACTTTTGTTTGGAAAGTATCACAGCCATGTATCTCTGTGCCAAAGCGCATCAAATTCTGTCCCAGGGTTCTCTATTTATTTTGAGTTGAACATTATTGAAACAAACCTAACCTAACCTAACCTTTTGTTTACTTTTGGGGCACACCCACGTCCGCCACAGCTTAGACTACTTTTGTTTGGAAGGTATCACAGCCATGTTTCTCTGTGCCAAAGCGCATCAAATTCTGTCCCAGGGTTCTCTATTTATTTGAAGTCGAAACTTACCGATCATTATTGAAACAAACTTAACCTAACCTAACCTAACCTAATCTTTTTTTACTTTTGGGGCACACCCACGTCCGCCACAGCTTAGACTACTTTTGTTTGGAAGGTATCACAGCCATGTATCTCTGTGCCAAAGCGCATCAATTTCTGTCCCAGGGTTCTCTATTTATTTTGAGTTGATCATTATTGAAACAAACCTAACCTAACCTAACCTTTTGTTTACTTTTGGGGCACACCCACGTCCGCCACAGCTTAGACTACTTTTGTTTGGAAAGTATCACAGCCATGTATCTCTGTGCCAAAGCGCATCAAATTCTGTCCCAGGGTTCTCTATTTATTTTGAGTTGATCATTATTGAAACAAACCTAACCTAACTTTTTGTTTACTTTTGGGGCACACCCACTTCCGCCACAGCTTAGACTACTTTTGTTTGGAAAGTATCACAGCCATGTTTCTCTGTGCCAAAGCGCATCAAATTCTGTCCCAGGGTTCTCTATTTATTTTGAGTTGATCATTATTGAAACAAACCTAGCCTAACCTAACCTTTTGTTTACTTTTGGGGCACACCCACGTCCGCCACAGCTTAGACTACTTTTGTTTGGAAAGTATTATAGCCATGTTTCTCTGTGCCAAAGCGCATCAAATACTGTCCCAGGGTTCTCTATTTATTTGAAGTCGAAACTTACCGATCATTATTGAAACAAACTTAACCTAACCTAACCTAATCTTTTTTTACTTTTGGGGCACACCCACCTCCACCACAGCTTAGACTACTTTAACTACTACTTTTACTTTCTCTGTAACAATGAACTGTGTACAAGTTAAAAGAGCTATTTCACTAGTTTACCCGTATCCCATTCTGTGCCCACAAATGGTTGACACTAAGTAAGTCACTCAGTACGTCCTGGCCAGGGTCCTATGTGTCAGGATGCGACACATATATATATCTATAGATCGTCGGCAGAGGGCGGACGACGCCCTCTTCCGGCCCCCTCTAAATAGGTCCAGGGGCGATGGATTCAGGGACATCCGTCACCCCCCATCACACTAGACCCGAGACGGCGACGCGTAGTGTTCCACGCGCGCCTCTCCTAGATGTAAGCGGGCCGGCACTAGTCCGGGGCAGCGGAAGTCGCATTAGATCCCGCTGCCTCCCGGCGGAAGTGTGCGAGGGAACACCGGTGTGATTTTAGTCAGTACGAGTCTGACAGACCCTTCCGCTCTCTCCATGGTGGAGGACATCCATCGGGGATTTCCACGCCATGGAAAAAAAAATGTTAAGGTTAGGTTTAGGTTAGGCTTAGGTTAGGTTAGGTTAGGTTAGGTTTGTTTCAATAATGCTCGGTAAGTTTCAACTTGAAATAAAAAGAGAACCCCGGGACAGAATTTGATGAGCTTTGGCACAGAGGAACATGGCTATGATACCTTTCAAATAAAAGTAGTCTAAGCTGTGGCGGACGTGGGTGTATTTTGCCCACTGTCCTTTAAATTCAGATTTTATTAAAAGGTTTACTTAAAATAAATGTGAAATTAAAAAAAAATCTTGTAAGTGTTTCTAAGGTATAGAAAAAATAGATTTCGTAGCACGATGCCAACATTTTGAAACCACCATACATTAGATCGCACGATGCCTACTTTTTAATTAATTTTTATCGCAGTTACATCGCAGTTTGCCAACTTTATGAAAAATTTAATCTGACTATAGCAATAATTATGTCCATTTTAGTACAATCTAACGAAAAATATTTCTTACCAATTCGTTTTTCCACCTAAAGTAACGTAAGTCGGTACAAAATTTACGTATGTTACTGGCATGGGCAATGATTTTTAAATAATATAATAAAGACGTCAATCCTCCTGACATGCAATCACAGTGTCATTAAAATTAATTTTACCATAATTACCTAAAAAATAATTTTATATAGTTTTTATACAAGGTGTAAACAGATTCTTCACGAAGCCGTCAACCAAGCATTCTGTACATCAAAATAAGTAACCTTACGCAAAAATTTTTGCTGGGAAACGATTTTTTTTTTTGGGGTGGAAAATCACATTTTACGGTAAAACTCAAAGTAACGCACTCAAAATATTCTGCTGATGGATGGATTGAATAGTACGGGGGTCGTGGAGGTGATTAAAGTAAAGTTACAACATTAAAACCTTGTATTTTAAAAAAAACTTGTGAAAATGCTGGAACTTTGGCCCCCAATATCTCCGTAACTAGAAGGTTCCCAGGGCTGGTCCTGAACAAAAAAGTGATCGCAATGACGGGGAGAACAAATGCCTTTCGGCTTCGTTAAGGGTCTATTTACACCCTTTATAGTTAGATAGAAAGAAGATTCGGAGATTTCAATTATTAGTGGCATTATGCAGTTGTAGGAAGTTGCATTTCTTATTTAATATATATACGTTAGTGCTAGTAAATTGACCGATTGTTTTTTTAGAAGAAGAAAAAATCTTCGAAATATTACATTTGGCCTGTCGACCGACCCTTGCTTCAAATATTGTTTTACAACTCAAAGGAAGACAAAACGTTTCGTTATTAATTACGCTAACTTGTCAGGCTAGCAAGCCATAAAATAGAAGTTTTATGTGTTTGTAAATGGCCCGATACCGTGTGATGATTTTGAAATAAGAGTCAAAACTTAGATATTTGCATAATAATGAGGAGTACGTGACAGACAGTCACATCATCTTATAAATAACAAACCCATCCATGGCCAATGCGCGGGGCAGTTCATTGTAACTCTATTGGCTTGAAAATATAGCGCACTTTTGGGCTGATCTTCACCCTGCTCTGGTGCCAACGCTCCACCGTGCTCGGTAGACACCCGCTGCTCAGTAGCAAATCATCACCGGGGCAGAGTTCGATCGATAACAGCTCTCTTTATTCGATTTAATCGTTCTGTCAGAAACACTCACTTCTTATTCTTTTCTCATAACGCCGGGTTAGGACCATCCAATCCAATCTCGTGCGAGAGAGAGAGAGCACTCGGACTCGTAGACTCACAACTCACTATCTTGTACATCAGTGTGTTATTCACAACGAGTGTAACAACGCACTGTGTTAACTATCGCTGTCATTTACTCACGACGTGTTCGCTAGTTGCGTGAGTTTTCGGTAAACATTTGACATCTTTCGAAGACACTTCACTTATAATCGTGCACCCCACTTTTCGCGACTGAAATAGCGTCACGTCAAAACATTAATTTTTGTACACGTGCGTAGGTGTGGAACATCCTGTAAGGCTGTGCACGCGCACGAACCGTGTAGGCTGCTCGTCTCTAATGGCTATGTGCGCGCCACATTCGACTGTTAGTCATAGATTCGTATATAGATTGATATAATATATTGCATGCGAACTATTCGCTAATAGTTCGCGAACAAAGGTGTCTATACTATTTTAGTGTGGTTTTTGTAGGTAGAGGTCTTGGATTAATGAAAGCTTGCAAGTAGTAGTGTTTACACAGAAGATGAAAGTTAATTATTACAGATAGTTTCATAGCACGATTTCCAGAGAACACGACCACAAAATAGAAAGAATAAGTAGACAAACAGATACAGTGAGAAGGATAAAATATTCACAGACATTAAGCGTGGCAAATATCACACACAAAGATCGAGCGACACTGCCGATCCTGGCGATGACGTCTTCAATGAAATGCGCTCACAGGACAAGTAATTTGTGGATGCGCCTTAAGTTAAATGTCAATGTATTATACACATACTCCTCCCAGATTACACGTAGTAGCCGTTTAAAATATCTAAGCGGTCGCACACATAAACACAAATACTCGAGTGCAATTAGACTTTAAGGTGGAACGAAGTTTATAGTGGTCAGATTTGCATTGGGTTTTTTTATTGAGTTCCTAGAGTTGTGGAGTGAGAGACCAATTAACAAGGAAACAGACCAAATTGGCGTTTAAAGGATGCATACAGGTCCCACTATACGTCACAATATAAATTCGTCGATTTTCAAGTTATTCATAAAAGAAAAAAAAATATTACAAAGTAAAATAAAAAAAAAAAATCTTGCGAGCGGCGAAATTTTTTTTTTTAACTTTCTTCTCTACACCTCTAGGAACTCAATAAAAAAAGTCCCATGACCACTATAAACTTCGTTCCACCTTTTGAGTATTTTTTGTCTAATTGCACTCGGCTAAAAGAGAGACTGTTTTATTTTATAACTGCTCCATGGATTTAGCAAACTGGAATTCGACTATAAGATCAGACCTTTTCATTTGTTTCAATTGTATTTAGTGCGCTGGTGTCGTCATCTGAGCATAATAATGAAAGTGAGCCAGTGTCCACCTCAGTTAAAAGTTCAGCAGATCAAAGCAACTCGGCAACTGTATCGTGACACAGAGAGAATTGACTGACTCCACGTTACGTCACATCACAGCATGTGCCAGGCGTGACGACCCCACCCACACCCATTCGTCTGTCGTGAGCGGGACAGCCCCAAAGCGATTTATTTGTTTTTGTTACCATTCCACTAGCATCACATACGACATGCATAATTATGACGATTGAAATAACACTGTACTCGTATATTATATTAAATTGTAGTTGCTTTGAGCTTGCACGGGTATAAACCAAACAGGCGTGTTCCAACGAACTTTTTCTATTACCACATTAGTTGCAAATAAGTAGCTAGTCACTGAGTAGAGTCCGCCGGCAGCGCGCGGCTTGTCTCGTGACGCTTGGGACAGACGGCAATAAGTTGCGGCACAAAGCGGGCGCCGACCGCAGCGCAACAATTGCGACGTATCTACAGCGAGACTACCAAAGCCTTGTGCTCGAACTTTGATTAAAAACGTTGTGTCAACTAGTTTGCATGCGAGCGGTCAGCAGCAAGCCGCGCTGTGGATACTGTGCTATTGTGGAGGCTCGGCTGTACACTCTTGTGCAGTTTGCGGGAACCTTCACCGCTGTGTTATTTCAGCTGCCGATTTGAGTTCGTTCTGACCGGCCGGCGCCGGGCGTTTTGATGGACCGCTTAAGTTCGTTGGCGAGTGTGTATGTGTATCCTTTTGTTTACAAAGTAGTTTTGCGAGTTCTGGTCTGCGTGCTATACAAGGTGTAAACGGACCCTTCACGAAGCCATCAACTAAGGATTCTGTACACCGAACTAAGTACTCTACGCAAGAATTATTGCTCGCAAACGCCTTTTTTTTTGGGGTGAAAATTACGTTTTACGGTAAGACTCAATGTAACGCACTCAAAACATTGTAATGATTTATGAATAGTACGGGGTTCGTGGAGATATTTAAAGTAAAATAAAATAAAATCTTGTATTTTAAAAAAAACTTGAGAAAAAGTTGCAACTTTGACCCCCAATATCTGACTACCTACCTTGCTGGTCTGACGCGACCCAATATTACCCCCTTTGCGGAAGAGATCCAGAAGATTATCCTCTCCATTAAATCCAAAGCCATGGGCTGTGATAACATCAGTCGCCACATAATCGTGACGGCTCTTGACCAGCTCCTTCCTGCAATCTCCCATGTCATTAACTTCTCCCTTTACTCCGGTGAATTCCCTTCGCTATGGCGGAAAGCCCATGTTCGACCACTACCTAAAATTCCTTATCCCACTCTTTCCAGTCACTTTCGACCAATTTCCATCCTTCCCTTTTTATCTAAAGTACTCGAGGCCTGTGTCCATAAGCAATTTTCCCACTTCATTCACCAAAACTCTCTCATTAGTCCATTCCAATCCGGGTTCAGGCCCGGCCACAGTACCGTTTCAGCTCTCCTTAAAGTGACTGACGATATAAGGCGGGGAATGGAAGACACTAAAATTTCCGTTTTAGTTTTGATCGATTTTTCCAATGCTTTCAATACCGTCAGTCACGAAGTCCTTTTATCCATCCTCTCCTATCTTAAGGTCTCTCCCGGGGATTTGGATTGGTTTTCTTCCTATCTTCGGGGGCGTCAGCAGTCAGTTCTTGCGGGAGATTCGTCTTCCAGCTGGTGCGATCTTGATGCTGGCGTACCTCAAGGCGGTATTTTATCTCCACTTCTGTTCTCTATTTTTATAGATCTTATAACTACCAAACTTCAGTGTGCGTATCATCTTTACGCTAATGACTTACAGCTCTACAGTCGGGCAGGTGTAGACAACTTATCCGGAGGATTATTTAGGAGCTAAATCGGAATTTAGCAGTGGTGAAGAATTGGTCTGATCGCTTCGGGGTAGCGGTTAACCCAGCCAAGTGTCAGGCGATTATTATAGAAAGCACCCATAGCTTGCGAAGGCTGAATGGTTTAGCGGTACCCCCAGTTACCTTTGATGGCACACTCATTCCGTTTAGCTCCGAGGTCAAAGATCTGGGTTTCTACGTTGACACTTGCCTGGACTGGCGTAAGCAGGTCGCGAGTGTGAGCAAAAAAGTCACCGGAACGTTGCGGTCGCTTTACAGATTTAAAAATGTTCTCCCATCACACATAAAGGCAATGCTGGTTCAGTCCCTTATCTTCCCCATCCTTAACTATGGTGATGTGTGTTACTATGACCTGAATGCAGATCTCTTCGATAAACTTGACCGACTTCTTAATAACTGCATTCGATTCGTATTTAATCTGCGTAAGTATGATCATGTGTCCGCACATCGGTCGATCTTAAAATCGTTACCCATCAGATAACGCAAAGCGCTAAGGGCTTTGACAACTTTGTTTTCTCTTCTAGACAAAACCAGTTCTCCTTCCTATCTGACTTCTCACTTTCAATATTTATGCTCTGCGCACAGCAAGAATCTTCGGTCCTCCAATAATCGTCTTCTGCGATGTCCTTCTCACCGCTCTGGTTTTCTTAAATCCTCTTTTCTTGTCTAGGGGGTTTTCTTTTGGAATGCGCTCCCTCAGAATATCAGGACGGCCACCAGTCGGTTCACATTTAAGGCAAAAGCTCGCGAACACTTACGTAAGCAGTTGGCAGGCTCGTCTCATAATTATTTTGTTGTTTTTCTTCATCTATGTATCATTATATCTCTTTACTTTGTATTTTTTTTTGTATGTATGTATGTATATACAGGGTGTAAACAGACCCTTCACGAAACCGTCAACCATGCATTCTGTACATCAAACTAAGTAACCTTACGCAAAAATTTTGCGTAAGGTTACTTAGTTCACTCACTCAAAACATTGTAATGATTTATGAATAGTACGGGGTTCGTGGAGATATTTAAAGTAAAGTTAAAACATTAAAACCTTGTATTAAAAAAAAAACTTGTGAAAAACTTGGAACTTTGACCCCCAATATCTCTGTAACTAAAAGGTTCCCAGGTTTGGTCTAGAACAAAAAAATGATCGCCATGACGGGGAAAATAAGTGGCTTTCGGCTTCGTTAAGGGTCTTTTTACACCCTTTATATGTATTTATTTTTATATTTTATTTTTGGAAAGGAGAATGCCCACGGCGCTATGGACAAATGTACTCAATTCAACATTGCTGTGTCTTCATCAAATCATCTTTAAAATACTCGATGGCATGTCTAAATACTACTTCAAAAGATTTAACACAAACCACAATGGCATTTCCGAGATATTTACAAAATCGACCAAAAATTAGTTGGAAAAAGCTATTTGAAACGGTCTGAATTGGTTTACGGGTGAGCTTTGTGCCTTTGAAGCACATTTGTGTAAAATCTGTAACGGTTTAGCTATGACAGGTGGCCAGTTACTGGTGACCACCTGTGACTACCTCACCAAGTCTCACTGATTTAGATTTTGAGCATCTTCGTGCTTTAAAATCTTATTCGCGCCTTTCATGAAATTGCAAAGCATGAAAGAAATCATTACTAAGATCGCTCAGTGTTATATCTAGATCCTACTAAAATCATAGATTGTGTAATTCATTACATATTTAAATAATCATAATTCTGTGCAACTCTAGTCTTAAATGAAACAACATACAATTAATATTGAGAGGTATCTCAGAATACACTTAACTGATCGAAATCAACCATCCTAGTTTATAATTTGTTTATTACCAACACATAAGTAGGAGGTTCCTACCTACATAAGTAATTATTTTAAAATTCGGTAATTCAACTGGTGAGGTGAGGAACAAACACACAGACGTGGATTGTTCTTTTGTCCTCTAAGATTTGTTAATGGTACACAAACATAAAAGCGCAGTTCCTAAGTAAAAAAAATCATACTACCTACGTTAAAAAGACAATGTTTATTCTTACCGGCGTTGGTGAGATCCAGACTCGTAAAATATTCATGATGTTATTGGGAATCTCCGACAACATGAGTCTGCGCACAAGTGGAGTTAATCTCAAAGAGCCGTTGAGATATCGCACCACAGTCACACTCGCAATGATCACAATACAAAAAGTCCTTTCTTTAGTAATAAACAATACCATTTGGCGTCCATGCCGCCATTGACAACCACTGGTATTAGAAATACCAGCAACTACATGTGATTTAGAACTCTGTTATTACTTTACAATAATAGATTAAACAATCAAAACAAAATCGTTATCATTTTATTTTATGTGGGTAGGTAGGCACTTTACCCGTAATAGAATAAACTGACATCCCTAGAATGACAGGTGATAGTAAAAAATGGCGTAATTTATAGTCTGAAACCTAAAAGTACTAATTATTATTCAAAAAACTATGTCATTATAAATAATCATTAAGTCTTATTTAAAAAAAATATTTTTATTTTAGATATTTCATGCCGTTTAAGGTTTTGAGACACAAGTCATTTATCAAGAGTACTGTCCATGGGCAATCTCTTTTTCTGTACTATTGCACCTACTGTTTTGTCTCTGCATTACCCTAAGGTAGACTGGTAGAAAATGCCCAAGGCTTTAAGTCCGCCTTTGTACATTATGTGCATAAAGTTTGAATAAATAAAAAAAGTTTTAATAAATAAATATCTCCATAACCAGAAGGTTTTTTTTGGCAAGGCAATTATGATCCAGAACAAAAAACGAGCCAAGTGCGAGTTGTACTCACACGCACGCATGGTTCCGTAACACCAAACAATATAATAAAAATATTTTGAAGGCTCATCCATAATTATGTTGTATTGTATTACATTCAACGGCAAAACTATTTTTTTTTTAAAAACGAAGTTACTGCTGCAGTTTGATAAAAAGTCCCATATCTCAAAAACTAAACATCAAATCTTATTCAAACCAATTTACATAATTTTTTTTTAATTTTCTACAATTCTATAATTTTTCTGAATTTTCCCTCTCTTACTTTAGAAATTAGAGGCCCCTCCCCCTCTAATTTCTATTTTTATTTTTCTAATTTCTATTTTATACACACATTTTACCACTTTGGAAGTATCTATCTTTCAAACGATTGACTTCGAGAAAAAATGGTTTTAAGAACCTGACTGTAATTTTTAACCCCCGACGCAAAAAGAGGGGGGTTATAAGTTTGACAGCAATAAGTGTGTGTGTCGGTCTCTGGCACCGTAGCTCTTAAACGAGTAAACCGATTTGGATGCAGTTTTTTATTTGAAAGCTAGTTTCTTGGCGATGGTTCTTAGATACGTTTTATCAAAATCGCAGCCATTTACTAGATATGGGGGATGAAAGTGGGTATGAAAAATCGAATATTTTTAAATATACCCAAGTGGGGTATCAAATGAAAGCGCATGATGTGTATATTAAAATTAAACATGTTTTATCATAATCGGTGCAGTCATTTACTAGTGGGAGATGAAAGTGGGTATTTATCTTTCATCTATTATTTTTTCGTTGGGGGTTTTTTATTTTTTTTATTTAATTTGATACGTATTGGTAAAAAGCTTTGTTTGTTTTTGTTTATTCATGAATGTAAACTGAATTGAAATAGGATTCGAATTGCTATTGTGACTGACTAACGGGACAAATTGAGTTCATCATATCATCTCACCTTAATAACCACAAAATTATAAGTTTTAGAGACAAATCTAGTATCATTATTTAGCTCATATAGTGAGCTCGTTGTAACAACCTAGAGTGTGCGTCGGGGCCGGGTGGGTTCAGCAGGGAAGGGTCACCGCACAGATTGACCGAAACCGCCACTTCTGCCCCTTACCTATATAGATCACGACCCACTGCCCGGGCTCCTATTTCTGTTTGCAGGGTTTAAACTAACCTAACACGAAGGGGATGGCGTTCGAACCTAACTTGTCCGAGTCGGGGTGCCCCAAGTCCCGAGTTCGTTTCGCTCGCCCTTGCACCTTAAGTTTAACGAGACCCTATTACTAAGCCTCCGTGTCCGTCCGTCTGTCTGTATGTCAGTGGGCTGTATCAAACTCAAAGCATTTATTTCAATTAGACCATTTTTTTTTTTTTTACCGGTGGGAAATCATCAAATGACTTCTCCCGCTCTGGGTGGAGTGGGAGGAAGTGTCAGACTCTTACTGACTAAAACCCATCCATGTTCCTTCATTGCCCTTTGTGTTCCAGGGTCACGGTGTCTCTTTCGAACAGTCCCGCAGCCCCGGCAGGCATTGGCCCTTGCGCCCGCAAGGGCCCTTTCTGGTTGCTGTCATCTCTTTGAGGCGCGCGTGGAACAAGAACGCGCCGTCGACACGGCCTGTCGTCATAAGACGGACGGACGGTGAGCTAACCCATTACTCACCGTCCACAGGCCCGCGCCAACGGTGGCCGGGAGCCACCACGTGGCCCCCGACGCCCGGTGCGTCTCCCGCGGCGGCTGGGACGTGAGATTCTCTCCCTCTCACGTCCCGCCACCTCCTTCGCTAGCATGACTGCTTCGCAGAAGGAGGTGACGGCTTCCCATTCCCTCTCGCTCCGGACCACGGCCTGAACCAGGGCGGGGCGCGAGAGGTCGCTGCCGCCGATCGCCGCTACGAGGACACGGCGGAGCTCCGCCCAAGCGGGGCAGACCTCCACGGTGTGCGCCACCGTGTCCTCCGGACGATCCTCACAATGATAGCACCTGGGCGTTTCCTCCCGCCCGATTCGGTGCAGGAACCTCCCGAAACAACCGTGTCCGGTGAGGACCTGCGTCAGGCGGAAGGTGAGGGCGCCGTGGCGCCTCTCTAGCCACTCCTCAAAGAGGGGACTTATCGCCACTATTGTGGCGTGCCCTTCAATTAGACCATTACAGACACTTTTGAAAGTGACAGAAAAAAAACAAAGAGCGAAGCTACAGTCACAGACACAAGGCATAATAACTTGTGAAAGTATTGTAGTTGCCCATTCCAAGGCGTAGATCTCTATGGAGAAGAATGGGCAAGAAACTCCATGGACACTCTTTTCAATCAAACTATTGTTACAAAATCTTGGTTACATCATTCATGTGGATACTATACATTTATGTGAGAACGATGTGTAAAGAAGTGCAAGCTAAGAGCGTCCAGAGTAAAAAGATCATACAGTTCAAAAATAAAAATAAACCGTGGCAGCTAAGAGATCAGCAGTCCCTACTGATAGCGCTCGTTTACGAACATGACGCATGGATCAGCACCATTCAACTTAACCATTTTGAAGGGAACTGAATGATCCGACACACCCGCCACCATCAGCGAGACATTTGAGTGAGCATGACATTCTCTCAATCGCCAGGGCAAATTTGAGTCAATGAAAGATAACTAAATGTAAATGGTAGCTTTACAGTACATAGTACTCACACATGTGCTATGCAATTATATAATACTAAAAGATTTGAATCTATACAATGCAAGGATATGTTTACAATCTTCTGCAGCTTCCACAATAACTTCATGGTAATCAATTAGTTTGCGCCTATGGTTGTGGAGCAGGACCAGCATTGAGGCAAGCATTTCTATCATCAATGTAATCCCCCAACTTATAATATGCTTGCCTACCAAGTATCCAAGATTTAAATTTCGTCTCATTCAGTTGTAAAATGTGGGGAGGTATTTTATTGTAACATTTTAAACAGTACCCCATGAAAGATGAGTCTACTTTAGCTACCGTAAAATGGGGTGATTAGAAATGCAGGGGTGAATCGAGACAAAACTTGAAGAGGGATTTTAACATTGCATTAATATGGTATGTTGCCAAAAAGATCTCTAAATAATAAATTAAAATTAGGCAAATAAAATAGAATACTTATTGGTAACATAGCATATTAATTCAATTTCAAAATCCCTCTCTAAGTTTTGTCTCGATTCACCCCTGCATTTCTAATCACCCTGTTTTACCATTAGCCTGAAACCTGGCTGAACTAGTTGGTCCCTGTTTCTAGTACTATAGTGGTGTCTGTCACCTCTTTTACTAAATAAATGCAGATTTTTTCTAACGTACATGATGTTTTCATATATGTATTGACAAGGTACTGTCATGATGTTAATTTCCTTAAACAGTTCTCTTAGAGAATCGCGCCTACGTAGATCATAATATAGCTCTGATGGCTCTTTTCTGCAGAATAAATATAGATTCGATGTCTGTAGCCCGTCCCCATAGTAAGATACCGTATGACATAATACTATGAAAATAACTAAAATAGACTAGCCTCGCGGTATCTACATCAGTAAATTGACGGATTTTTCTAACAGCATATGCTGCTGAGCTCAGCCGTCCTGCAAGAGATGTTAAATGAGGACCCCATTGTAGCCTTGAGTCGAGCGTGATCCCCAAGAAAACAGTTTTATCGACAAATTCTAGTTTCTCTTGATTCAATACTATATCACAATCACTACTTTTGACATTAGAGAAAAAAAACGAAGTGCATAAGATTTGCTCTAGATCTTATGCACTTCGTTTTTTCCCCATTTAATACTAAATTATTATAAGCAGTGATAGCCTAGTGGTGTGACCGTCGGACTGCCAAGTCATAGGTCTCGAGTTCGAACCCAAGGCACGCACCTCTGATTTTTCGGATTCATGTGCGTATAGTATAATTATCACTTGCTTTTCGGTGAAGGAAAACATCGTGAGGAAACCAGCATGCCTGAGAGATATTTCTTGACGGCATGTAAAGCCAAGTCAGAGGCCCATGGGCGGCATAAAAACTCTGACACCAGGTTACTAACTAACCACACGATAAAGAAGAAGATTAGCGGTGAACCAATTATGGACCCGCAGTAGGGCGTTATTCACGTCATCAAGATTTGTAGCACGTCTGTTTATCTTAAATATTTAAGAAGTATCGTCAGCAAACAACACCATTTGTGGTTGGATTTAAATAAATGGGGTAAATCATTAATATAGACTAAAAAGGGGAAAGGACCTAATATCGAACCTTGTGCTACACCCATACATACTTTTAAACCCATTGAATTGACACCATTTATTTGTGCTTGCTGATGTCTATTGTTTAAATACGATTTCACTAAACTGAGCGCAAGTTTCCCTAAACCGTAATGTTCAAGTTTTAAGAGCAAGGTTTCGTGGTTAACGCAATCAAATGCTTTCGAGAGGTCACAGAAGATTCCTATGGCATCTTGCGCCTCTTCCCACGCAGTAAATATATGTTTTAATAAGGTGACACCGGCGTCAGTCGTACAACGTCCTTTGGTGAAACCATACTGTTTCTCATGTAAGATTTTATTGGTGTTAAAGTGGTTGAGCATTTGATTAAGCATTACCTTTTCAAACACCTTGCTGAAAACTGGCAAAACGGATACGGGTCTATAGTTATTGGTGTCTTTACTGTCCCCGGATTTGAAAAGTGGTATTACCTTGCTGTACTTCATAAGGTCTGGGAAGACTCCTTGGTCCACACACAAATTAAATATTAAGGCTAAGTACGGTGCTATAGTCTCAATAACAGCTTGACAAACTTTAATCGACATTCCCCATAGATCATCGGTTAATTTTATTTTGATTTCCTTAAATGCTTTAATGACTGCTATGGGGTTTATATGCTTAAATTGAAAGTCAACCGGACAGGCTGAAACGTTCGGTCTTAATAAATCAATAGAAAGCAAGGGTGAGGAATTTAAGTTTTCAGTAGTTTTAAGTGGAATACTAGTGAAGAAATCTACAAATTCTTGAGCAACTTCGTTTTTAGATCTCAGAAGACCACGTGAAGTCTCTAGTGTGATATCACTATTACATTTTTTATTTCTATTAGTTCACTATTTATAATTTTACAACCCGTCTTTATTTTGTTATCGGCGGATTTAATCTTGTTGCTAATAAATAGGGCTTTAGCTACCTTACAAGTGTTTTTAAAAATTTTAGAATAAGTTGCAACATATTTATTAAAAGTTTCTGAGTTGATGTAAGGCTTAAGGCCGTACAACTCAAACAATTGCTCCCTACTTTTCCCAATACCTTTAGTTGCCCAATCACTGAATATAAACTTTGGGCAAATAGATTTAGTTTTCATTTTTAATTTATTATTGAACTGTGTGTAAACTACCGAAAAGAATTCCTCATAAAATTGATTTACATTTTCAATAATATGGCCCGGAATGCCTAAATTATTTATTAAGTTATTATTAAATTTATTCAAATTGCTGGGTGTTATTTGTCCAGATTTTATCTGGATTTTTTGTAATTGTGTGTAGGACTCAAAAACAACGGTTTGACCGCTGTGATCAGAAGGAAGGTAATTTACAATGGATTTATCTAAGTAGTCGCAACAAAAAACATTATCGATACATGTAGCAATTCGGGTTGGTTCCGAAAACACGTTTAACAAATTAAATGATTTAAAAAGATGTAATAATCTACTGCTATTTGAATTTTTGTCTAAAATATTTACATTTAAGTCACCACAGATAACAAGCGATTTATTACCAGTTGCAAGTTTTGCTCTCCATTACTGACTCAAATATAGAGTAGTTTTCATTATTTTGGGGGTCTGTAAACGCACACTATTACGTGCTTATCCAGCTCAACACAAGACAGCTCAATATTATGTTCAACCGATAGATCAACAATATCTCACGATCCGTTATAGGTAGACAGTTGAAATTTTCACAAAATGTGTATTTCTGTTGCCGCTATAACAACAAATAGATAATAAAATAATTTTAAAAACTAAAGGGGGCTCCCCTACTACGATGGTACCCCTTAATGCGCGAGTTGGACTCGCAGTTGAATGATTTTAGGAAACTGCGAAATAATAAAATGTGTAAAACGTGTTTATTTCACTCGTTATTTTAGTCAGTGGCCCAAAAAGTCTGACAACCAGTCTTACCAAGTATTACCCAGTACTAACTGGGTTGTGGAGGTCCGACAGGCAGTCGCTCCATGTAAAATACTGGTATTCAGCTGCATCCGGTTAGACTGGAAGCCGACCCAAATATAGTTGGGAAAAGGCTAGGCAGATGATGATTTTACAACATGACATAAAATGAATTACTTATTAAATAATACGTTATTGTGCCAAACTTGTTGTTTGTAAAATGATGAAATTACCAATCATGTTTTTGTCAAACGAAAATTAGTAAATTAATTCACGGTGAAATGACAGGACACAATCACTTTCACTTCAAACATCAGCATTTAACAAACTCCAAGTGTACTATTAAATTACGACGTACGAGGAATTATTAAAGACCTATCTATAGACACCCCGTACTTATAGGTTTGATGATATTTTTTTAATTTACATTTCCATCTATGCGGATCCCCCCTTAGGCGCCAATTACACAGAAAAGGCGTACGGTGAAGGCGCGACGCAGGCAAGATGCCGCTTCAAAACATTTTCATACAAAATGTACGTAGGCGACGTGTCGTGAATTACACTCAAGCGGCGCGAGACAGGCACGCCGTTGTTTCATTTCCTTATAAATTCCATGCCCGCGCTGCGCCTTACGCCTTACGCCGTTTCTGTGTAATTCGCGCCTTAAGCTTTTACTTTTTTATTTTTTGTATAAAAATTGTAAAACGGTTCAAAGAATACATCTACTTGCAAAGTTTCAACTGTGTAGTCCTAATTGTTCGACAGACAGTCAGACAGACGGATAGACAACCGTAACGAATCTATAAGGATTCCGCTTTTTGCCATTCCGCTACGGAACCCTAAAAATGGTTGCAATGACGGGGAGAGCAAGTGCTTTTTCTTTAAGGATATTGTAACACCCATTATACTGTTGACAAAATATATACAAAGTAACTGTTACGTGTAATTTACAATGTTTTTAAATAGTAGTAACACACAGTAATATACAGGAATATTTTTCAGGTTCAGTATCAGTAATATGTAGAACACATTTCCATTATTAGTTCAAAACTTTATTTTATTTTTTTATCCGACTTTAAATCAGCAAAATATGGACACTATCTATTCGAAATAATATCAATGGGCGCGCGCGCCGTGCGGCGTACGCGGCAGTTTTGCAGCGGGGATGAAATCCCCTCCCGGGCGGCAGAGTGGAGCCACGCACGGGCGACGGCCGGCGCGGGAGCCCGATAGTCTGCTCATCGCACGCGCTGTCGTGACGTCGCGTCTAATCGCTTTCCCGCGCAAACCCTGCACCACACGTGTGTCGTACTCGTACCTACAGGTCACGATGTCGGAGTTTAGTAACCGCGGGTTTTATGAGATGGTGCGGGTGTATTTATTAAGTGGTGAAAGTTTGGGAGCAGCTCGCAGAATGTACGCAACGGAGAGCATACCTCGAATGCGAGCCCATGGCATCATTAACCCAGTCGTAGCTAATGAAAGGACTATTTTAGCAGCCACTCAAAGGCTGCTTGATCGCGGTCAGTTCAGAACCCCATATCACGCACTAGGGTCTCGCAGACCTCGACTGGCGGTCGAAATCGAAGAAACCATTTTCGATTTCTTCGAGTGAGATCCAAGAGCCAGTACTAACGATGCGGCACGTCGCTTTGGTGTGAGCCAGTACGCATTAAGTAATTTTAATAATTTTAATTTTATTATGTTTTAAAAAGTGCCATGATTTAATTGATTATAATGCTTTATTTTCTGCATTTTGATGATCCTAAGCTAGCCCATGCAAGTATGAAGGAACAATTGGAATTACTCTTCAAATAACTTCAGATCACGGCCTTATCTTAAAAAAGTCTAGTTCGAACCTGATAAAATCAGCGATCAGTACATTGTTATTGTAACCCACGTAAATACCTACCTACGCCTGTCGAGCGCTTCGCCAAGCGCTCGCGCTGGAGGCGCGCGGGCGGTGAGTAACCATAAATTCAATTTCAAAGTAAATATCTTTCGTTAACGATAACTTAATTTATTTGTAATAAGACTTATCAAAATAAAAAATAGGTGTTTAATAAACTTATTTTAAGTTCAATTTGTCAAAGTTTGCCAACTGAATAAAAAATATTCCTGTATAAATATTATCATTCAGGTAGCTCTTTCGTAAAATGTTGTTAAATTATAGCCTATAACCTTCTCAGCTAATTCCTCCTTCTACTGGTAAAACCCGTATGAAAATATGTTCAGGAGTTCCTGAGATTAGCCCGCACAAACAGATCCTCTGGCCGGCGGGGGACTTGAATTCATAATGTAGTGAGTGATGACGATGATGATAGTAATGATACAGTATGTTAGGTTGATTATAAAGTAAGAAATATTGCCAATGAAGGTTACAATTACATTTCAATCACTCTAGCCGACTCTATAGAATATGGCCGGATGGCTCGTAGTAAGTAGAGCACGGTGCAACTCGGCTTGTGCAATACACTCGTGTTGACTCGAGTTTAGTAGCCGGCTTGAGTACTTATGATCATTCGCATGCAGAGTGCAAAGGCACGAAAAGCTAATCTTTTCCCATGTCTTTATGTCCGAAATAAAAGAAAATCCCATTAGGATTGATCAGCTTAAACATGGCTTACATTAAAGACGAAGAGCCCGTGATGACCGCATCGTTCGGCATTGTCAAGCGTGTGCGTTTGTTGCAGGAGTCGGCGACGCAGGCGAGCCGGTCGCGCCGCGCTCCTCGCCGCTCGCTGAGATGTTCACCAAGAAGATTCGCCACCACAAGAAGTACAAGGTGCGGTGAAGCGCCATGCGATAGTGCACCATGCTAGAGGAAGGCAGCCGCGACCTCGCCAAGCGCGCCTACTCGGAGAGCCCCCCGCGCCCCGCGCACTCCGCGCACCTCGCGGACGAGCCGCGCTGCTGCTTCTCCAGCCGGCGCCTGGACGACGCGCGCTTGTTCTGCTGCCGTTGCGCGCACAAGCGCCGCGCCTCCCCCCTCACCTGCCTCGCGATATGCTTCTTGGTGCTCACCTACAACCTACTCGGAGGCTTCTTGTTCCTCGCCATCGAAGGCAACGTCACCGCAGAAGAAACTGCCGTCGCCGCGTCCAAACCGAACCTCAGCCAATCGCAGAGTGTCAGCAACGACTTGAGGTCCAAGACCGTGGAGCGGCTGTGGTCGATAACAGAAGACCTGAACATCTTGTACAAGGAGAACTGGACGAAGTTGGCGGCGAAGGAGCTGCTGGAGTTCCAGCGAGTGCTGGTGTCGAGCATGCGCGTGGGTGCGGGCGGGGGCGCAGGCGCGGCCGGGGGTCTCGAGCACGAGCGCGACTACCGCTGGACCTTCTCCACCAGCTTCCTGTACGCGCTCACACTCATCACTACTATCGGTGAGTCATTCCTACTGTTGGTTGAGAAAAATATTTTTGCGTAAAAACGTCTCTGAGTGTTTGTCTTCGTCCATCTTTATGGGCTCGAGATAGTTGTCTACAATCTTCAGCAGCTCCAAATTATTTTTTTTAAATTTCGCTTCAAAATATTACAATAAAATTATTAACAGTAATTATCTCAACCTAAATACTTAACTAAAACGAATACAGTTGAGCTGTGATATTATAATTCTGTCTGAATGTTGGCTCTCATCCGTAAATAACACACCACTTATACCTGGCTACTCTAGTTTTCAACTCCACGAAACTATAACCTAAACGACGCGACGGTGTACTCGTTTACATAAATAATATAGAAGAACCAAGCATCCTAGAAGCCAACTTACTAAAATAAATAAAGAGACCGTTTTCATTTTTTTTTTAGTTAAAATATCTCGACACACGGCAGCGTGTTAAGCCAAGTTCAAGCCAAGAAGAAACTGGCGACGCGGGGTTTGTGTTATATACACGAACCATTTAGGGCCACTTTTGACCGGTTAATAACTCAAAATCTATTTAACATAAACACATTATAATAACGACTAAAAATCGTCATTTTTATCACTGACTGACCTATCCAAATGACCTAGAAAGTTGAAATTTTGGCATCCAGCTGGGTAATTGGGTATACACGCAATTACCCAGCTAAGCTAAGGAAGAAATCTGAAAACAGTGGATTTTGTGATTTGAATTATTTTCCAAGCGATCGATTATGATTTTGATTGAATATTTCGGGATCGAACCATTTCGTTCGACCCAATAACTTAAGGCGATAGTCGGCCTGTGCAAAACTCAGAAATTCCCAGCAAAAACAAAAACAAATCGTGTGTGCGGGGACCTCCCTCTCTGACACCTAGTCGTATCTACTTAAAAAGAACTTCTTCGTGAATCAAGCGGATAACCAAGACTCGACGACATCTTGTCAATCTAGATCTTAGTCAACTTAAGGCACAAGAAAGTTCTATAGTAGAATACAACCACCTGCAAACGTTATACCGCCCTGACTTAGCATAGAGAGAAAACGTTTAAAAATTGTAGATTATGAATGCAACATTCAAGAAAATGAAGAAAATAGCACTAAAAAAATATACAGGATGGAAGGGTCCCCGACGTTATAACGGTCATCACGTATTCAGTACATTATCCTGAGCCCCTTTAAAGCCTCGTCGGTTATTAAAAAAAATATCTGTTGTTTCCTAGAAAACTGCAATACATACACGATCAAAATGTGTGGAACAACTGACTAAAAAAAAAAAAAATACCAATGAAAAATTTCTTTGTAGGGGGCTCAGAACGATGTACTGAATACGTAACGTACGTGTATTTAATTAACTGTCGCTGTTATCTATATATATAAAACAAAGACGGGTTTGTTACAACACTTATAACTCGAGATCTGCTGGATCAATTTTCATGGTTTTTGTTTCGTTGGATTTGTCTCCGCCCTGAATAGCAGAATACAGTTTAAAAACAATGAAAACTTGACGAATAAATAATTATAAAAATGAATCATTTTCCATTTAATTATGTTCCTTTGTTTCGTACCTGTCAAACATTTGTTTTCCTCCTGTCATCCTGTCAAATACTGTGATTGACATTTATGCATGCGTTCAGAAATGTATTTTGTGTAAACTATTTAAAAAGGGTGAATAAACTTTTGTCTGTATTTTTTTTTAATCAATTAAAAAGGTTGAAAAGTGTAATATAGGTTAGTTAGGTAGGGTAGGTAGGTAGGGTAGGTAGGTAGGATAGGTAGGTAGGTAGGATAGGTAGGTAGGATAGGTAGGTAGGTAGGATAGGTAGGTAGGTAGGGTAGGTAGGGTAGGTAGGGTAGGTAGGTAGGTAGGTAGGTAGGTAGGTAGGGTAGGTAGGTAGGGTAGGTAGGTAGGGTAGGTAGGTAGGATAGGTAGGTAGGTAGGAAAGGTAGGTAGGTAGGGTAGGTAGGTAGGGTAGGTAGGTAGGTAGGTAGGGTAGGTAGGGTAGGTAGGTAGGTAGGGTAGGTAGGTAGGATAGGTAGGTAGGGTAGGGTAGGTAGGTAGGATAGATAGGTAGGGTAGGGTAGGGTAGGTAGATAGGATAGATAGGTAGAGTCGGTAAGAAGGGTACGGTAGGGTAGGAAAAGGTGCATTGCAACGCATGCCGGGACAGCTAGTTAATAATAAAAGACTATTAAATCAAGATAACCCTTCAATAATGTTGGGGAATCAAATTAAGTTACCGTAACTTTATTTTTTTCTTATCCTTATTATATTTATTCACCTTTAACTTTGTCCTAATATTATCGTGTTAATAACTTAGGGGGATGAACAGTATTGCATTATGTTCATATTTGTCAACTATATGACAACTGAAAACTGTCATAACATGCATTAGAACAGGACGACTATTTTAGACTAACTGTCACCGAAGTAAGTGGTAGTGTTAGTAAGTTTCAGCGACCGCCTTGTAAACCAGGGGATCTAAAATGGCCACGTGCAGCAATACCTATAAAAGTAATTCATTTTCCGAATTCCCAGCAGATCATTAGCAACTCTTCTAATCTTCGTAAAATGGTGACACATATTAGCTGAATCATACTCAATTCATTTCATATCAGAATTATATTTGTTGTAAATGTTGCCACGTGAATAAAATAAAGACCGTATTTTTACCAGTTATTTTTTCTTTGCAGATTTTTATAAGTTTATTTGTAAGCATTTCAGTGACTTAAACATTATTTCAATAAAAGACAAATATGGCACAGTTATAAGACTGCAAATAAGCTCTTAGAAAGGGAATTCGAAAGGATCCAACATGCGCATAGTTCCAATCCCTGATGGAGAATGATTTTTAGTTTTTGATGTAGGTACGTTATCTATACAGGGTGTTTGGCGCATGGACCGACACAATTTTTCCAGGGATTTGGGAGGTCATTAGCTAGGTTCTGCCCATACACCCTTTGTCCCAAATGTCACGGTTGGTTACAAATGTTTTTTTTTTTTAAATGAAAAAAATGCCCAAAATGTTTCCTTTAATTCGAAATAACTTTTTTGTTTGTGGGTGTAGTGGCACAAAACAAATTTTGTTGCATTCTCCAAAGTCTTTTCAATCTAAAAACATCTTTGTTTTATACAACTGGTTTCAAGAAAATTCCTTACAAGCTTCCAAAGTAATTTTTTTTATTTAATGAATGAAATTTTACAATTTCTAAATTAATTATAAAAAAATATAAAAGCCATTTTGAACTTAGCTTTATTTTAAAAAGTTCTTTAGTTGATACCCTTTCTAACGGTATGCTACATATCATAGAAATTATTCATTATGTAGTCAAAATACTGGTTAGGAGAGTCAGGGTTAAGAAAAGACTTTTTAAAGTTATTTTGTTTTTATTAAACTAAAGTTATAAAAAAGGAGGCAAAACACCGGGAGAGGTGGAAATTAATGGAGGAGGCCTTTGCCCAGCAGTGAGACAGAATAGGCTAGTTAAAAAAAAAGTTATAAATCTTGTGTGTGGCATTTTTTTCATTTAAAAAAAAAAAACATATGAAACCAACCGTGACATTTGGGACAAAGGGTGTATGGGCAGAACCTAGCTAATGACCTCCCAAATCCCTGGAAAAATTGTGTCGGTCCATGCGCCAAACACCCTGTATACATATAATAAAACAGTAAAAAAACTGTGTCTGAACATCGAATATATTTAAAAAAAAAATTGAGGGAAGTTTAGAAACAGTAATAGAGCACGAATCCAAAAAAAAATATCTGTCTGTTTGTTTGTACACGCTAATCTTCGGAACTACTGGACGGATTTGAAAGATTTTTTTTGTTGTATAGGTATTAAGTCTGGGCAACATATAGGCTACAATTTATCTTGGAAACTTGAAAATCTGATGCAGAACCGCAACAGACCAGCTAAACTATAAGAGATACAAAAATGGTAATAGCAAAAATTGTTCCACGTGAGGGGCATTTTCTGCTGAGAGAATAAATTTGAAGATCTGGAACACCTGTTGTGGAACTCCAAGAGCCCAGCTACACCATAACACATATAGGAATGACGTCTTAGCAAAAGTTGTTCAATCTGATGAGTACTCTCTGTTGACTTATAAAAATCGAAGATCGGGAACACCTGTTGTGGAACTCCAAGAGCCCAGCTACACCATAACACATATTTATAGGAATGACGTCTTAGCAAAAGATGTTCGGTCTGATGGGCATTTCCTGTTGACGTATAAAAATCGAAGATCAGATTCATCTGATGTGGAAATCAAAGCTATCACTAATTTCAATGTATAATTATAAAATAACATAAGCTGGGAGTACCTCCACGCGGTGAAGGCAGTAACAGTTTAGGACTGATTTTCGATGACGATGGTATATCATTGAAAATTTGACTCTACTGGCCAAAACTCCCATTTATTTTTTTATTTTATCGAATACATATGCCTTCGGGCTTATGTTATTTGATTGTTTAAAAGCCCAGCGACACTACCACATATATAGGAATGACGTCTTAGCAAAAGTTGTTTATTCTGATGGGCATTTCCTGTTGACTTACAAAAATGAAAGATCTGGAACGTCTCGAATCGTCTCGCGCATCCCGTTGTTTTCCCGTCCCCGGGCTCTTAGAATTCGTCATCAGACGTTTTAGATCTTCGATTTTGACGTCGCTGGCAAAAGCAACATGATCCGCGTACGAAGTTGCGGGCAGAAGCTAGTTAATATTATGTCTTTTAATGGGTACCTATTTTTTGTACCGATTCTGTAGGTGACCTAAGCCTAAGTCCCGAAGCCTGGAATGTGGTCGGTCTATGGCAATAGGCTCGCCTGCTATTAAACTAATGTAGGTGGTACTTACAAATGCAACTTAGGTAGGCGCAAAAATAAAATGAGTCAAATATATATAAAATTCAAAGTCCTGATTGACTGACATACTGACTGATATATCAACGCACAGCCCAAACCGCTGGTCCTAGAAACATAAAATTTGGAGGGTGTATTCTTTGTAAAGAGTAGGTATCCACTAAGAAAGTGTTTTACGAAATTCCACCCCTAAGAGGGTGAAATGGAGTGTTGAATTTTCTGTGAAACTTAATATTTTCTGGGTCGATTGACTCGAAAATTGGTGTACACACTCTTCAATTACAATTATGACAAATGTGTACTAGTCTTTCCTAAACCATCCCCCAATAGAGTCAAATAGGGCTTCGAAGCTCACGTAGACGGGCGCATGGCGCGCAGTGTCGCGCGCGGTGTGCGCGAAGCGGGAGTATTTTACCTATTAGTAAGTAGGTAGGCTTTTTCTGAGGTAGACGTGTCTGTAAATATGGTTTACGCGATATTGATATAAAATATTATGTAAAAGTATTACGTCTATAAATAGATTCCTAATGAATCATTTGATTGTTGTCACCGGTGTCTAATTTCAAACCAAGGTATCAATATTTCACATATGTAATTTAATTGATATTACTATGAACTAATATTTGCAAGTTATAAGCAAGTACAGTCACGAGCACCAATATGTATACACTTTCCTGATGATGAATGGCAAAAAAAAAAATTTAAAATATTAAAAAAATTAAAAGCAATTTTCGCAAGAAATAATGATTGTAACTTGGAGATAGGTTCTTTTTTCATAAAAATATGAGTTCCAGAATACTATGTTTGTCAACAACACGAAATTTTAATCAGAACAGTAGGAGAAAAAAACTTTTAAAAGTTGTTAAGTGTTTACATATTGGTGACTGTAGGTACATGTAAATCTATGTATGTACTATACATACATAGATTACTTATTATCCCAGACATAACACCCCGTGGGCAATTCCCGACACGCGGGCAAAGCCAAAGATCATATAACACATATTTCGTAACTCACGATTATGGCACGTAGTTAGTTGGAAGTTCACATACAAAATGATTGCCTGTTTTTCCCTCTCGTATGTATATAAATACGATAAAATTATTCCGGCTGACGATTTATCCTGACCGATCTCAGTCGGTAGGTTTCTTGTGACTCATTAACTTCGGTTGGGATGTTGCGTCATTAGGAAATGGAATCAACAAGCACCAAACAAAATCCGAATGGCATTGGCAAATCGTGCTTCGTTAATAAAACACAAGTTGATGTTCAGTCATTGAAAATCAATCGAAAGTCCAAGTCTTAAACAAAGATTTCAGTTGAAAACTCAATAATATGAGACGAAACAGCAAATTATTTCTAGGCAAAAATGCTAGTTGACAATTCGACATTGAAATGAGTAGACAAACATATATTTTTTATTACTTGCGGAATCGGTTTAGATATATTGTTGATAGAAAAGAGTATTAAATCAAGTTGAAAATGTCGATTTAAGTTAAACCCATGTAGAACTTTTAAAATCAATAGATATCTTTTATTCGCCCTTGTGTATTTTACACGCAAATAAGGTACTTATTTTAGATGTTACATTTTTTTTTTAGATGTTGTTTTCTTGTCCAGCATTTTTTTTTACTTTTGTCCATTTCGTAAAGTCCAAAATATATCGCTTTTTCAATATTTCTTTACAAAATCTGTAAAATGAATTTTAAGATTTTTCTCTTGACAAGTGGAAGTGTGTGTTCAAGTGGAATATTGTTCATCTTTTGATTTAATTGACATAATTTACTCGAACTTGACATTTTATTGTATAAATTCAGACTTATTACTAAAAAAAATTAATAGATTTTTACACCAATTTCATTGGTAGGACATAGAGCTCGACTAAATTGTATACATAAGACCTTTATTGTAATACCTATGTTCACAAATGAAGTTTGATTGATTGATTGATTGACAATCTTCTTTTGAATCTGCTTATTGACACGAAAGGAATTCATAATATGTGGACTATTTTACGAATCTCCATACAATACTGTCAAACCAGTGCCTGACGGATGAATTGCGTGATAGGAATTGGGTACAGTTAATATTACGAATTGTCAATTTGTGACCATTTTAAGAATTGTATCGTGATTCATATTATTATCCTAATATGATTCTGTCAAAGTAGCCATTTTAGACCTGCAGGGTTCGCAAGTTCCAATCGCAGCCTGTATCCGCTTTTTTTTTTGCTGTAAGATTTTCAAAAATCATAATCATTGTTCGCGAGTTCGATTCCCAACCGGTTTTCACTTTTTGTAAGTTCAAGGTATTTTGTATTTTAATGCTGTATGATTTTCAAATCATTACAAAATAGATTAAATATAGGTAGTTTTAGTTTTTTTTAACCATTCAAAAGACAATTAGGTAATCATAAATTAACAATTAAAAATTGACCAATTGCAAACACAGTACGCAAAAAAGTCTCTAAAAAGTAAAAAAAAAAAGATAATACCCATGATGTTGTATTTTGTTCTTTGAATACCTTTGTAATAGGGGGCGAGCCTATTGCCATCAACCGGGCACAAATCCAGACTCCGTGGCTGCTTCTGAGAAATTCCTGATGACATAACGCAATAACACTTTGCCCGACCCGAGAATCGAATCCAAGACCTCATGCTCAGTAGTCGCGCTTGCGACTAGTCGACCGACGAGGCATTCTCATAAATACATATTAAAATTTCCACGCGAACGAAGTCGCGGGCAGCAGGACACTAGAACAGTGTTATAAAGTTACCTTTTACTTTGCCCTAAAGTTTATGATTCCTCACTTTTATATAATTTTAACATGTGTACCTTAGTCTACAATAAAATACGTATTTCTTATACAGTATCACGATGTAAATGTATTGAGGGAACGTTTGGAGTGAGGCGTGAGTACTGCAAGTGTAATAAATATAATTGTCTGTTTGTGTCGCAGGGCACGGCAACGTGACGCCGAAGTCGTCGGCGGGGCGGCTGGTTGCGGTGGCGTACGCCTGCGTGGGCATCCCCATCATCATGCTGTACCTGTCCACCATCGGCGAGGCGCTGGCGCGGCACGTGCGCGTGCTGTACTCGCGCCTGTGCCCCGCGCGCCTTCGCCCCGCCGCCGACGCCTTCCACGCGCGCGCCGACTGCCTCAGCCGGCGCGTGGACTCCAAGCAGCTGTCCTGTGACGTCAGAGACAAGTTCGATAGACAGAGACGGACTCCTTTCCAAGCCGCGTTGAACCTGGACAGTTTTAGTGGCGGCTATCATTGGACGTGTCGGGACCACACGCGAGTGCCAATTATACTTAGTTTCTTACTCATCGTACTGTACATAGCGTTAGGGACTTTCGTGTTTCACACGACGGAGCGGTGGAACTTAGTGGACGGGTGTTATTTCTCGTTCGCGAGTCTCGCGACCATCGGCTTCGGCGACCTGAAGCCCGGACTGTACGCCAGCACGATATCTGCCAAGGCCGAGGACATCGCGGTGGGCGTGTGCTGTCTATACATACTCGTGGGGATCGTGGTGATCGCGATGTGCTTCAACCTCATCCAGGAGGACATGGGTGCGCTGGTGCGTGGCGTGACGTCCCTGTGTGCGGGCGCCGCCAAGTCACGCGCCGTGCACAGTGCGGACGTGTGCGACGACAAGGTGTCCATGTCCGTGGTGTCCTGACAGCGCGAGACGGCCGACTCGGGGCCGTCTGTGGCGTTCGCCGGCTTCGATAAGCGGCAGCAAGTGACGTTTAAAATAGACTCTCTGAACCCGACGAAGTTCAACAGCCTGCCGAGGCGCAAGTCGTCGCACTGCGGCGAGGAGAGCTTCGCGCGCAACACGCCGGCGCGCCGCTCCGCTGGCCACGCTGAGCGCTGTGTGGAGTACTTCGTGCCGCGCAGCCTCAGCGCGTTCAACCTGAGTGGCGCAGGCGACCTGTACGAGTTGGCGGCGCTAGCCCCGCGCGCACGCGCCCCTCGCCCGGGGGCGGGGGGGCCGCGGGACAAGATGGTGACGTTCGAGGACGACCGCGCCGCACCCCCCGCTCCTGGCGCCGGCAAGCTGCTCGCCGACGACGTCTTCATGTGACATAGACGTCACCTAGATATAGACTTGTTGGTTTGGACATGGTTTGTTATAATATAATAAAATATGAAATTTTGCATTACCGGCTGTTTGATTGTTTCACTGAGACTCTACTAAACAATCTCTGATAGTAACGCAGATCGCTAACTGCGCCGAATTTAATCAGATATTCCAAAAAAAAAACGCTGAACCAGTACGTGGCGTGTTGTTTTTGCAGATTTACAAAATTTGAGTGAAAGTGGTGACTTCGATTTGCTGTTATTACCTTCAGTTCTTATACAAATGGATTGGTTGTAGAGCCCAAAATAGAATCAAGTCAGTGGCATGCACCAGCGCGTGCTAGTCAATTGTAATTTGTTTATAAATGACTGGTGCCATGCAGGAGACACTTTTGCGCATAAGTGCTGTCTTGGCTGGCTCCAGACATAGCACACTGTTATCGCGTCTATTGCGGGGTACCACATCTGATAGTCGTCTAAATCGACTCGGATTTGTCTTTACAAACACAGCTACTTCAAAAATGTACCGACAAGGCGATGTTAATATTTTGTAATTTCTAAAGTACGGTTCACAACTGTCAGCAGGTTTCAGTTTAAACATCGTTCTAACACATCTTTTTTATGCTTTGAAAGCGGCCTCTCTTTCAGCAGAGTTTCCCCAAAACATGATCCCATACCGTAAATGTTATTCTGCTATCCCATAAGTAATAGGCAGCCAGAAGAGCATCCGTGTTCAATATAGGTGATAATGAGTGTAGAGCGTATGCAGACATACTCATTTTCTTGCATAAAGTAACAACGTGTGATTTCCAATTTAGTTTTTTATCTATTTCGAGACCCAGGAATTTTGTAGTTTCAACTTCTTCTATGGTATCATTATAATAGTGTATATTTAAGTTAATACTAGAGGTCTGTTGTCTAAAATGGATAACTTTAGTTTTACACAAATTTATTATTAAATTGTTTGCGTCTAGCCAGTTTACCATCTATATTCAACTATTATTAATTAAACTTTATTTTTACATGCTATTGTGATCGTGTTGTCGTCCACAAATAGTGTTATAGGTCGTCCAATAGATTTCGGTAGGTCATTTATGTACAAAATAAATACAAAGGGACCTACAACACTCCCCTGCGGTTCCCCAAATTATACTTTACGCTCCGAAGACCGGAATATCTCTTCACATTTACTTACCATATTAATTTTATTGACTTCAGTTATTTGTTTTCTGTCTTGTAGGTACGAAATAAAAAAACTAAGGATATTTCCCCTAATCCCGTAGGTTTCGAGTTTATTTAAAAGAGTAGCATGATGTACATAGTCGAACGCCTGGCTCCTGTCGCAAAATATGCGACAAACAGGATTCCGTTGATCAACATTTTTAATGACATTGTCCATAAAATCATATACAGCCATATTAATAGTCCTGTGTATCCGAAATCCTTTCTGATTCTCACACAGAATATCATGTTTATCTATGCATTTATAAAGTTCCTTATATTAAATATACTTTTCAAAATGTTTGGAAATAACTGTAATTATTGATATTGGTCGGTAATACTCCATTAGTTCTCTATTTTCTTTTTTGAAAAGTGGCTTTATTATTGATATTTTTAACACATCAGGGTATATACCTGCGCCAATACTTAGGTTAGGTTACTTAAATGACCGCTTATTTCCATTCACACATGTTTTAGAATTTTTGTAGCAATACGGTCATATCCTACACTATTTGAATTGTTTAATGAGTTGATGATTCTCTCTATATCTCTTGGTATACTAGGGACCATGAACATTGTTTTATTATTTGTGTCAATTTTGTTACATTTAGGTTTACTAGTCACATCAAGTTTCCCTTGTACTTTATTGACAAAATAATTGTTAAATGCTTCAGCAATGTCTTTGGGATTTAATAGTTAACTATTATTATTTATAATTTTAGTAACACTTAATTTTGGTATGTTATATTTTGCACGATTAATAATTTGCCACGTGGTCTTAGACTTATTTTTCGAAGATTTTATTTTAAGATCATTTTGTGCCTTTTGTGTTAGGTGTATATTTTTTTGTGTAAACGAGAGTAGGTTGTAAAGGTGTAATTATTATTTTTGTTTGGGTTTAATCTATAATGCCACAACAGTTTTCTTTTTTTTGACTACCTAGCTTGATTCCTTTTGACAACCATTTAGGTCTTTTTAAAACATCTATTTTGATCCATTTAATTGGAAAACAAAAGTCGTATATTAATTTAAATAAATCGAGTTGTTATAGGCTTCATTCGGATCGGCTGTGACGTAAATCTCTGCAAAAGATAGACTTTTTATATGAATTTTAAACTTAGAAATATTGTCAAGGATGTAGTCTCTTTTAGCCGTGTACCAATAATTTATGAGCCATTTGGTTTGAAATGGACAGTGAAGTAGCTGTGCCGTATGATCTGACAATGCCAATTCTAATACGTCAGTTTTACACACTTTACTACAATTGTGAGCAAAGTTATCTAAGCATGTCATACTGGCCTGCGAGTCGGTTGCTTTAATGCTAGTTTTAAGTTATAACTCATTAGAAGACATTCGAAAGCATTTGAATGGCTATTAGGTTTAAGCAAGTCTATGTTAAAGTCCCCAGCTATTACAATGTTGTTGTATCGTGTGCGTGATATTTCACCCAGAAGCGTTTCCATTTAATCAACGCAGTGATTCAGATTATTTATATTTGGTACTGTGTAAATACAAACAACAATTATCTTAAAATAAGTAAGTTCAATTGCACAACATTCGAATATGCTTGATGAAGATAATTTCGAAATGTTTGGTAGTTCCTTATATTGAAGACCGTTTTTCACGAAAATACAAGCCCCTCCTCTTTTCAACAAAGACAAACAATAGTGGGGTCATTATCCTGGCAGCGCCAGCAGACAGGGAAGGCGGCGTCAACACCAACATGACGTAGAGGGTCAACAGCTGCCACGGTGGCTATAAAGTATGTACAGGCGGAATATTTAAAGTGGGCGTGAGAAAGTATGAGGAATAACGAAAAACACATATCGCCAACTTCCAAACTCTGGGCTGCTGCTGAGAAATTTCACATAGAACAATCCAATTGTACATAGAATGTAAGTAGCTCTAAGCACACCGCATTGTCTGCAACACACCTTTCTCTATTAATATCGTTGTAAAAAAAATAACAGTAAAATTGTATATTTATTCGGAAATCATCATAATTGGGCTACAATCGCATTAGATCGCGAAAAGTAGAAGGAGGGTAGGGAGGCCTTTGCCCTGCAGTGGGACAATATAGGCTTATCCTAATCCTAACTAATATTATAAATGCGAAAGTAAGTTTGTTTGTTACCTTTTCACGCCTAAAACACCGCCTGAACCGATCATTATGAAATTTTGCATATACGTTATCAGGTGTACAGAAACGGACATAGGGTACCTTTCTTCACAAAAAAAGTACTGTTCCCGAGGAAAACAACAATCGAATCATGATTGAACTATATTATATCAAGCAGAATACAAACCGAATTGATTGTCAAATTGTAAATTAACAAGAGCAATGCCGCGGGCAAAAGCTAGTAATAAATAAAGAAAAAACTGGAATTTTCTCGGAATGGGATTTTCGTCGAATGTCCGGAACTTTTTTCCAATATACGGAATTTCCATCGAATGTCCAGAATTTCTTCTAATGTTCGGAATTTCCTCCGAAAATAAGGTAATATTTACGGATCAGGGAGCTCTAGGTGCATTGGGTTGTTCCTAGCGTGTCACACACCTGTCCGTGCCGTGTGTTCCTCAGCAGCAGGAGACCAGACGCAGCTCGCGCGGCCACGTTGGCTGGACGAACAGATCGCAGTCTCTATAACTATAGTGTACACCAATTTCAGGCTTAACTAACATTATATACTTGTCGTCGACGCTCTCTAATGAATAAAGTTTTGTGAAGTAATGCGATAATGAGTTAACTTTAAGTAAATATCTTCATGGAGGATCTAACGGAAAATAAGCTTTTAGTTAACCAAGGTGCGTATGAGTCGTTTTTAATATATAAAATTAAATAACGAATAGAGTCAGTTCCTTAATCAATATTGGTCGCGTGTGTGTGGCGGCGAGTGAGCGGCTCGCAGCGAACAGCGCCGAATGTTTATCTGTCCACAGTAGCCTGCCGCGCTGATCAGCTGCACTCCATATTACCATTGTCAGGCGCGACTCTTCCGCCTGGGACGGGACGCTCCCCGCTATTTACATTAGCTATTTGCCACGTAAGCCGTCTTGTTATTTTCCCAGAGACTCCCTGCACCGGCTGTTGTATCGTTATATTTTATTGCAGAATCTAGTGTACCTACTTGTGAAAATTCTCATTCTCAAGTCATATTGAAGAGTGCACAGTGTAGCAAGGCGATAAGTAAACAATAGTGTAGTAAATTCTAGCTGCGCGCGATGGCAGTCAGGCACGCTGGACGCTTAGCGGCTCTCGGAGCGATGCGGGGCGCTCTGGGGGAGAGGGGGAGGCTAATATGTTTACATATTGCGGTCGGCAAGTTAAATTGACGACATACATTTTAAATGGACTTGCTAACTGTTGGGCTGTCGTGATGTCACACGCTGAAGTTGCGCAGCACTCAGCTAATGCTTACGCGAGGCGCCACAACATTACAACTTTGCTCCGACGGCGACACTATTGCTGTCTCGTGGCTCCACGCGTCACTTATTTGCAACTTCAGAAGATCGGACGAAAAGCTTTTGCCGAATCATCTGTCACGTACCATTAGCATCGCCGCTGCACGCTGATTGACAAAGCAAGCTAGAAGTCCCGAACTTCTTTTTCATGAATAGCTTTCTAATGATCACGAATATATCCATACGTTGGGCTAGAAGGTGTTTGAATGGAATAACGACGTAGCCACGTTGCGCCGCCGCCGTAGCCGCGTAGCGCCATATTCACACAGCGCCTTAGCCGCGTAGCGCCGCCGCCGTAGCCGCGTAGTCCTATATCCACAAAGCGCCAAATCCGCGTAGCGCCGCCACCGTAGCCGCGTTTCGCGGTAGCCGTAATACATACTTAAGTTACGCTTGTCAACCACCAGTTTTCTTACGAAGGGGTATATTATATCTAGCGTGTTACCTAGCAACTGTGTTGTTGAGGTACTAATACAAAAAAATATAAAACAATCTTTGTTCTTCTCAATCAGACTTACAGGAAGGTTGCCGACCTGCGGGCTGAGATTCTTTGCTCGAGTCGATTATGTTCGGTGTGTAATGATATTTCCGTGCTTCCATTACTGCGTTATGTGTTTCCATTGCCCTGCCTCCCCCCTCCCCCGCCCTAGCTCCAGGCCCTCCCCGTCCGCCTGGCGCTACGCTTTATAGACGCTAAAAATAGGATTACTTTGTAAATGAAGTGCAAAACACTCGCGTTGCTTGTCTTCGTACTAACTTGTATAACATCATGAGATGAAATATAATGTTTGAAATATTTAGCGGCGCTTGCTGAGAGCATTTCATTATAATTATGTATTACTAGCTGTTGCCCGCGACTTCGTTCGCGCGGAAATTTTGATGGAAAGTGTGAGACTGCCTCGTTGGATAAGACGATCTGATGGGTTGTGCAAGTGCGGGCTCCGCAGGCTAAATAGCTAGACAGTCCTTAAATTCTACGTACTTGTAATAAAATATAAGGTATATTGGATTGTATAATAATGAAAATATTTTTGAATGACATTACGGCTGACGTAGATGTCTATCCTACAGTGTTACATGGATCTTTTAAAGCTCCATTGAGGTTGATGGGAGAGCTCTCTTGCTAAACATCTGTGAAATGTATTGAAAAAATAAGATGGCGTCGTTAATTCTGATTTTGCCCGCGCGTCAAGTGTGGTTGTGAATGATGTAATTCTAGCCAAATCCAATATTATAAAAATATGCTGTGATTACCTTTTATCTTAAATTGACCGAGACTTTGAGAGTATTTTCACGAATTTACGCGAGCTCTAAATGTGGTCCCCAGATTGCATAAGGCGTTGCCATTGTTCTTTTGGGCTGACTCAAATTGAATTTATTGTCATCGACACCCTAAGAAAAAGAAGAATGCACGAAATGTACGAATTTCCTTTATTTCTGAAAATTAAATTTTCCCTTTTTTTGGTGATGTCGTTAGGCCTCTCTGTGTGCGCCGCGCGGCCAGTTCGCGGGCGCACTTGCAGCGATACACGGCGCTGACGAGTGAGCGCCACTGCACTACTCCACACGGTCAGCGCTCTCAGCGGATCTCGCCGCCGACGTCTTGCAGCCCTCCCCGAGGCTCCAGTGCGAACGAGAGCGGCTCAGCGGCTCAGAAGGCACTCGACGGCGACCGATCGTGCCGCTAATGAAGAGCGGATGCACTCTATCGCGATTGCATTACAACTGGTTTAGATCACTTCGCATCGCCTCTACGAGCTCTTGTTAAATAGAAATCTTGTCTTTGGGGTAACCTGCAAACATACGATCCTTATAACTACTTGGATAGTACTACGACAAGAATAATGCCAAAATCTTCAAATATCGACATTGGTTTTTGGGGTGATGTACCCGAAGGGTAACAAACGGGACCCTGTTACTAAGCCAGCGCTGTCAGACAGACTCAGACGGAGGGACGGACTGACGGACGTCTGTTTGGCAGCGGGCTGTATCTCTTGCGCTTAGGACAGATCATAGGTTGACAGAAATTTTATTAGAATGTGTTTTTCTGTTTGCCCCTATAACAACAAATAATCAAAATTAATTAAAATGAAAGAGGGCTCCCCTACCATGATGGTACGGAACCCTTAATTCGTGAGTCCGACTCGCATTTGGCCGGTTTTTTTAATTGTCTGATGTGCCTGCTCTGCACATTTACTGCAGATTATACACTAATTATACGTTCCACTCGTATCACTCTAGGAGCCACTTTCTTGTTAGGGTACACGTGAAAGGGAACTGACAGTGACACCTACAAGAAACGTGCTCCTCTGCTCGACAAGTGTGGGGGAGTGGTGCCGCTGCTGAAATGCAGATTAACACGTAATGCAGTTGTGCTCTTGCTCGCCTGCCTCGCCTGGCATCAAGCTCCCAATGAAAATTTATTTTCCGCGACAAAGTAGTGTCTCGGAAGACGTCTTAGCATTTTTCTTAGGCTTTTTAGTTGGAGCTAGAACCTTATATCCATGTTATAAGGTCTACGTTTGTGTTGTGATTAGCCTGGCGTGAAATGCAATTAACGCTCACGTGACGGAGTGCCGTGTCGTCCGACTCCGGGTGACTAGCCGCGATCGCAGTAGGTAGTTGGCGCGTCGCTCGTTCCGATAATGTACACCTTATTCCTAAAACAAACTGTTTATGGCCCCTTAATACCTACTACCTACGGGGATTGAAGTCGAAACGAAATGTTTAGCTACGCGGCCTATGCGCGATGCTCGCAGTTTACCTTCTATTGCTACAAGTTTGTTGCAGATATTCTCCCTCCACAATAGTGCAATCATTGAGTACACGTGTGAGTGCCACAATGTCAATGACAATATAATATGAAATATAGGTAGGTAGAATGCGAGCTGGCTGTATCCGGGCGCGTGTACTATGTGCGTGTACTGCCGTGCGCGGTGCCGGGGCGCGATACAAACGATATAAGAAAGGGTGCGTGAATTACTTTCATAGGCTTTCATACCTGTAAATGTGTCACGCCGCTTGATTTATGTTGAAAGCAATCTTTGTAAAGCTTTCTCACGCTATTGATATTATAAATGTTCCGTTTTAGGATATCACAAGAAAATATAAAACTGTAATCAGAATAATATTATCGTAGATTGAACACTGACAAGGGATGAGAGTAGATAATATGTGATGAGATATACATTGTATATAGTATATAGTACGTTCTCATGTGAGCGCCCGGGCAGTTTGTTACACCAGTGAGCATCAGCAATTGAGCAGAATGTTTCAAAATTTCGCGGCGTTTTTAAATAACATCACGCCTAATACGGGCGCCCCGAAGGGTTAGGCAGAGCTGTACCTTATTAATAAGTACTTACTACACCCACATTTTGCCAGATATGTCTAACTCCCACGTGATAGGGTCAAGTAACATAATCGTAGTGGTGATGAGGACGTTCAGTCGCGACGCGTCGTGGCCTCGTGGAGTCGTGGGTACGGCGGGTTTTCGTGGGACCTCTTCATTAACAGTTGTGTGATCAGTAAATAATCACAAGAAGCCTGACGTACCCATAGGCTAGTCAACAAGTTCATAACTGATAATGTTTGTGTTGTAATGTTAATTCTTGATAAAACTCCTAAAAATATGATCGATAGCTCATTCGATTCGGAATGAAATTTTCCGAACATTTTTCTAGATTTCATTCCGAATCGAATGAGCTATCGATCATATTTTTAGGAGTTTTATCAAGAATTCCTTAATGGTATTAACCAATTAAGATGAAAAAAGATGGCATTTAGTTTTTCTTTTATCACTCAAAAACTATTAATCTTTAAGGAACATTGAAAAAAATGTATATTATTTTATTTTCTTTATTCATTCTACATACACATTTTACATATTTTTAAATTTTCCTTAAAAAAAAAACATTTAAAAATATAAAAATAGTGGTCCGCCTGTGTCGGGAGCAGGGTCCAAGCTACCGGTGGTTAGGGCTCCAGAGACAAGAGCCTCCTCACAATGCGAGCCGTATCGAGGAGTACTGCCTTCTGAATCAAGCCATTGATCCAACCGCCTAAGGAGAGCCTCGAAAGATGGTTTTGACAAGTTTCTTGGCTATAAGGCCATTGGCCGTTACCACAATCGGCACCATGATAGCCGAGTTCACATTCCACATGTCGACCACCACTGTGCTAAGTCGTTACGCAGCGCGCTGTTATTTTATTACTTGATTTTTTTCAGTACTTACTTTGATATACATATTTAGCTGTTTTTGTATTTTTATTTAGCTGTAGAAAAAAAATATAACGGTAGGTAGTTAGAATTTGTTTATAACAAATTGTTAAGTTAACAAACAATGACATTATTTTTAAATTCAAAATTCTAATTCAAATTAATTTATTTCAGGTCCGAAACATTTTAAATTCTACTAGAACAATAAATAAACACAAAATCACACACAAAAAATAAAATAAAAATACGATATAATTACAACACCAAAATACTTAATAACAACAATAATTCACATTAAATCATAATCAATATTCATAACAATAGTCTGTTAAGGTGAGTATAGACTACAACATTTACTTGTAACAGAACAACGAGCCGCTCTATGATATGTTCTAGTGTATCATCCTTTTACGAACTAAACGTCGAGCACGCTCGCCTCTTTGTTACAAACCAACGAGCGTATTGGTGTAACATTTCGTCGAGCCACGAGTGCGGGCGATGCGGGTTGCGGGGTGACGCGGAGGGAGAGGGACGAAAGACGCTCGCGGTACGTAACTTACGCACGCAACTTGTAGGTCCGACATTTCAAAAAAGAATGAACGCAAGGTACAACGAAATGTTGGTAAATGCACACTCGCTGTGAGCATTTACCCGTAACATAACGCCGAGCATTCGTAGGAACGTTACATTACATGGAAATGCTTTGGAAACTGAGGCTTAAGGAGTTAATATATACTTTCGATACATTTTTCTAGACGTCATTCCGAATCGAATGAGCCATCGCCGTGACTAACCATCGTGATTGACCTTTTATTAATTCTGATTTTATCAGCCACTGAAACAATGCGCTCAATTATGCTGTTAACGCTACATGTCATCAATAAAAAATGTCATTATTAAGTACCGAAGACTCGCCGCGCTACGGAGGCCACTATTGCGACAAGCCGCGTTAGTTCAGCTCTTCATATATTTTCAAACAAACAATTGTTGTAAAACGTTCTAAACCCTCGATATTGACAATTTGACATTGATGAAATAGGAAGAGAAAGACTTGTACAATGTATGACGAGATGAAGGATAATCGGGGAGTCACTGCAGATAAACTTTCTATTAAAATGGTATTTGTCTGGTAGCCACGGGCTGCAGGTACCGGCTGTAGCCAGAGCCACTCCTTCGGGGGCGCACCGCAACTGCTCACAAAATGTCGCCATCGTTTCTTGTTATTCTAAGAAGCAAGATGAATGTCTGCCAACTTTGCATAGCTTCAGAGAATCTCTGCGTTCTTGATGGCGCCGCGCGCCGGGCAGCTTAATGGAAAAATAATTGAATCCGCGCTGCTCAAGGAAAAGGTGAAAAATGTCCAAAAGCGGTGAAGAGTTGCGTGGTAGCTCAGCTCTCCCCCCGCCGCTCTTCCCAGTCCCCGCTCGCTCGCCCCTTGCGCCCGGTGCATTATACAAGACGCCTTCATTCCTTTAAACCGGCATATCTTTTGAGGCGTTTCCAGGTCACGCCGCGTCTATTGTGCGCCGCTAAAGGATTCTCCGAGCTTGTCTTTTTGCCACTGTGTGCTGGTTTCGATGGCGTGCGGCGTGAGGCACGTGGGAGGGGGGGGGGGGGAGGGGGAGGCTGGTATCAAAGAGCGTCCGCGGCCAAAATGTTCCCACAGTCAAAGCTGAAGTTTGTTAATGTGAGCGACGCCGCGGGCTCTGGCTGATGTGTAGGTATGCACATCCACTATCTGGTTTGGAAGACATACAGTTTTTTTTTATCCTCTTACATAGTAACACAGACACAGTTTAATGGGTGTAAGAAGGCCCTTAAGCCGGAAGCCGGCAGGCCTTAGCTCTCCCCGACATTGCAATACTTTTTTTTGTTCTGAACCACGGAGATATTGGAGGTCAACACATACCTTTTTTTGAATACAAGTTTTTTATGTTATAACTTTATTTTACATATCTCCATAACCCCTATACTATTCTATGCATCTAGCAGCACCTAAAGTAAAACGTGATATTTCACCCCGAAAAAAAAAGTCGTTTCCCAGCATTAATTTTTTCGTAATTAATTAGTTTGATGTACAGAATGCTTGGTTGACGGCTTCGTAAACGGTCTATTTACACCTTGTATACATACTTGGAAGTGATACCTAGGACAAGCATCCAGTAGGCATGCACTGTAAGGTGATCTATCTTCGAAGCAACCTCAAATCATGCAGGCTGATTGAATAATGTTACTAGTGACATTCGGCCGGGAAATTTGTTTTTGCTGTCCGGAAGTACCTACCTTTTCTTTAAAATATAAATAGTTAAATGTTTCTGAAAACCAAAAATAGGCAACGACTTATTTAAGAAAACTTTAATATCTCGCCCCAGCGACTGCATAAAGTACATACAGACACGAAGAACACATGAACTTCCTAATTCCTTCTCACGCGCTTCCTAATAAGGTCGTTGAGAGTATATAGCGTTTTGAAGTAATATTTCAAGACGCAGTTATATATAGCTGTCACGCCGCTGGAGGTCCACAACCAGCGCTTAATGAATCCATTCAATTAAAACATTAATTGATCACTAGATAGCGTCTAAATACAAACGGGGACTATTCAGATTCGCATTAACCGCCCCATTTTGTTGGTTTAACGAGCGCAATCTGAGCCGCCCGTCGCTATACTAATCTATTCACTTGAAATACCTACGTTTACTTTAACCATTAACCGATCGGCGCTCACAAAGGACCTTTGATGCAGCCACGCGCCGCCTGTTAACTGGCGTTAATGTTGCGCTGTAATCATGCTGACGTGGCGACGCGCGACGTCGTCATCGCCGACTAGTCGCGTCACAAACCTGAAAGTGAGGTATGGCCTCGTGTTCGTGTTCACAATTATGTTGTGTCGGTGTTGGTCGGTGTCGGTGTCGCGGCACTCGTGGCGCACGCTCGGTGGCGCGATGTTATTTTCCGTGCGATTAGTCGCGTGTTGTGAGTTCGTCGCACTATCAGCGAGTGTCGTCAGACGCCGATACTCACATAGTTGCCGTAATAACGTGTACACAAGAATGTTCGCTAGCATGCCGCGGAAAACTATACGATTACTTTTTATTTGCGGTGCATGTTAAGTTTTGCTTCTTGATGCTCAGGTACTTGATGAACGTGCTGTCCAATGTACATACGATCTATGTGGAAATAGATGTACTCGTTATTCGTTTGCAGCGCGCGGTGGTCCGTAGCGAGTATTGTTCCACAGAGCGGAGCGGAGCTAAGCCGTGCTGACAACGCGCCACAACACAAGAAAATAACAATGCTTGAAGACTTACATAACAGTTATTGAGTTTTTTCATTGGCTTCTTTTGAATGTTTTCTTTTTGTGGAGACGGGAAGCGTATTGTTGTTCGAAGATCTGACTTTTGGGAGTTATTGCGCACAGTTTATAGGACAGCTAATGTCGGTATTATTTATATGGTTGTATTTATTACTGCACCAGCAACTTCAGTACAAAATAACAGTAGCAGCTTGCAAACGATCTCTTATAATGACTCAGTGGGCGCGGGCAGCATGCGGGCCGCGTGTGCGCGAGTGTGACGCGCGGCTCGCACGTTTGAAACACACGCACTGTGTGACTGTAACCATCATTACTGATATAATTCCATAACAATGATGGCTCCCTACAACACGGAGAGTGTTGTGGCGAGTCCTTCTCCTCTCTGCCCTCTATCAGGAGCCCGTACTGCACATTTCAATAAGTCATCGAGCGTAAATAGAAATTGACACATAGATTTCCCACTTCTAGTACCTATATAGAGGGATTCTTTAAACTGGGACAGTATGGCGACAAACAAATCGATTTAAAAAAATATTTGATCCACTTAATTTTTTACTCATACAAGCTTTTTTAAAATAGTTTAAAATTATTCGTTAATATAAGCTTGTTTCCTCACATACCGTAAAACAATCCATATAAGAAACAGTTCAAATAAAAAATTGGTTAACTTTACTCATTGTTAAGGACAACAAAAAAAAATCATCAAAAAAGAGCTACTGCTATTGCTACTAGCTAATGTTATTAAGAAAGTTTTCGTGTATCTCTTATAGATTCGGATTTCCCCACAGTGTGCGTGGCGGCCACGTCATCAGTCCCGCCTCAAAGAGATGTCAGCAACCAGGAAGGGGCCAGTAAGGGCCGATGCCTGCCGGGGCTGCGGGACTGTTCGAAAAAGATACTGCGGCCCTGGAACACAAAGGGCAAAGAAGGAACATGGATGGGTTTTAGTCAGTAAAAGTCTGACACTCCCTCCCACTCCACCCAGAGTGGGAGGAGTTATTTGATGATTACCCATACTTAAAAAAAAAAAGTATAGTACCATTAACTTTATTTCCCACATTTAGTCTCCATTCCACATCTGCGTCAATCTTTCCATCTCTTACAAAACATACTGCCCAAATATACAAACTCATTCACTTGCTCCACACTCTTATCATTTATTTTCACATCACACACCGATACATCCTCTTCTCTTTCAAAAACCATAGCCTTCGTCTCGTTCACATTTACTTTCATCTCTTTCCTATCTTGCAACTATTTTGTTGACGATGCTAGAATAATATGATCATCTGCGCATTGGACTCATTCATGCTCAAACCACACTCACTTTCTTTCAAATCTGTCAAACAACTATCCATGTATAGATTGAACAGCCAAGGAGACGCTACACAGCCCTGTCTAACACCTCTTGAGATGAAGAACCAGTCAGTGTATGCCCCAGTACCTTGAACCTTGAACTTGAAAGATTTCAGTGGTCGTACCAAGCTCGTATCTAAAAATTGACCTAAACAAATGTCGGTTATTACAATCCAAGTCCTCGAAGTGATGACAACTCATTAGCGGAGAGTCTCGCGGACGCGTGGTACCTCGAGCGATGGTGACCCTAATGATAGCTCATTCAAATAAAGCCCATCAGAAATACGTTAGTCCGATGCGTTAAAAAAGACGCTGCTTTAATCTCATTCAAAGGAACCTCTTTGTTCGACGTCTAAGTAAAAAATGGTCCTTACATTGTTTATAATAATACTAGCTGTTCCCCGCGACCTTCGTCCGCGTCAAGTTATTAAAAATACAATTTTCCCCGTTTTTGCATTGCTGCTACGCTCCTATTGATCGTAGCGTGATGATATATAGCCTATAGCCTTCCTCGATAAATGGACTACCCAACACTGAAAGAATCATTCAAATCGGACCAGCAGTTCCAGAGATTAGCGCGTTCAAACAAACAAACAAACAAACACTGCAGCTTTATAATATTATTATAGTATAGATGTACGACGTGTCCGCTGGTATTATTCAATACTTCGGTGTTCCATCTGTCGTGGCACACTACGTAACTGTTACTGACAAATAAGTAACTGTTATGACAAAAACGATGCTCGACATTATCACTGTTTACAAGCTACAGATGAAAGTTGAATACTAACCAAATAAACCCGCCCAGGTATGAGCTTGTAAGGTCTCTATATACGAGCGGGCTCGGCACGGTTCGGAACAGTTCGGCACAGGTCGGCTGCTATCAGCAAACTGTGGCTCATTTATTAAAAGGCGCTGAGCTCGCGAACATTCCGATCCTGCTTCTTTAGTTAATTCGGTTTTGGAACACAGTGGGCGTGCCGCCGATATGGGCAGATTTGCAATAATATACACACTCCCCAGTCTGGTAGTAAAGGAATCCAGCTAACCATATTCGGGGCTGTATGTTCTGCGCAGTGAGCGTTAGTCGTGGAGTGTGGAGGATGTCGTTGTATCTATATATCCATATTTACGTATTCCTAGGTGTGTTCTACATAAGATAGCCAACCATACTATAATATGTAGTATTGTACTATATTTCGGGTCTGCGCACTATATACTGTTGAAGACATATATGGGGTGGAAGGAATATCGACTCGAAAACGGTTACCACGCATTCAGTACATCAGTCTGAGCCCCCCCCCCCACAAAATTTGAATAAATAAGTAAGAAATATATCTTTGCCGATTTTGTGCCTTTTCCATAAAATATTTATTTTTTTGCGGTGTAATATATTTTTTATAGCTTATTTTGATAAATACTATATTTCGCCGAAGAAATGTTGGCAACCCTAGTTCTACATAGTGTTTAGCAGTAAAGGTGATTGCATACAATTAAGTATGCAGGTTTTCTGATTTGAACACGAGCACTTTTTATGCGCCTGTTTCTTTAAGTGCGAACACATACATAAATAAGGTTTCGTACAATTTTTTTCCACACTTACCGATCTATACCAACTGTCCTATCACCTGAACCTGTATCCTTATGCAAGCTCTCAAGCACTGTACATACGTGTATTTCTATCCTATACCTAAGGTACTTCCACATTCAGTTCGGTCGCTACGAGTGCCAATAAACGCAGACAACACACGGACGCGACTCGGGGCCGGACACTCGGCTAATAACATTCTGTACATCAAACTAGGTAACCCTATACAAAAATTATTGCTGGGAAACGACTTTATTTTTGGGGGTGAAAAATAACCTTTTAAGGTAAAACTCAATGTTACGCATTCAAAACATTGTGCTTATGGATGCATTGAATAGTAAACGGGTCATGGAGGGAGGTATTTAAAGTAAAGTAATAACCTTAAAAATTTGTATTAAAAAAAAAGCCACTCTGCAGGATATGCCCCACCTCCTTTCTCGCCCTCCTGCACAGCCACCTGCACCTTCCAAGATTTAAACGAAGCAAACGACAGAGCTGTGCAGGTGGCAACATACTGGTCGGGTATAATTTGAGTCCATCGACACGCAAAGAAGAACAAGAATTTAAAAAAAAACTTGTAAAAAAGTTGGAACTTTGACCCCCAATAACGCCATACATAGAAGGATCCCAGGAATGGCCTCGAACAAAAAAAATATCGCAATAGCGGGGAGAACAAGTGCCTTCCAGCTTCATTAAGGGTCTATTTACACCCTTTATATGTAATTAGTAATCACGGCGTCGTGTGTTTACACATTAAATCTTCACGTATTTACTGTTTTTTTTTTGCATTTTAGATCGTATCAAACTCAAACTCAAAGCATTTATTTCAATTAGACCATTACAGGCACTTTTGAATGTCACAAAAAAAAAGCGAAGCTACAGTCACAGACACAAGGCATAATAACTTGTAGTTGCCCATTCCAAGGCGTAGATCTCTACGGAGAATAATGGGCAAGAAACTCCATGGACACTCTTTTCAATCAAAATATTGTTACAAAATCTTGGTTACATCATTCATGTGCAGACTATACATTTATGTGAGATACCTGAGTGCATAACATTATTGGGGAAAGTTTAAACGGATGGTGATGATATGTAATAGTTACAAGTACATGAAGTAACATTATTCCGAATAGCAGTATTGTAGCTGTATTTTTAGACAGCGACTGTTCTCAGTCGTCGCAGCAATCTGCTAGCAGCAACCGCACGCTCGCTCAGTAAGCCGCGCGTCGCGGGACGAGTCACGCGGCCGCGCAGCAAGCAGCGTCGCGATTACAGTTGCCGGGATTGAACCGAAGGGCGTCTGATGTCGTCCACCGCTGTATGTTGTGCTCCTTTCAATCAGCCAGCAAACGCAACTTGTGCACCGGCACGGCACGCTCGAGCTCATTGCGGGATCGAGCGCGCACATTCGCACAATTATGTGACGGGGCATGGGGAGGCTAACTTAATTAGACGCGATGAATGGATATATAAGATTCACAGTCACGTGCACTGAGCAAGAATCGCTACCTATTCTACTTAAGTATTAGGTACTTCAATCTACAGTATGAGCAGTCGGTCGAAGCTGTTGGGCCGAAGGTCGCGAATAAATAGATCAGTTAGTTCGGTGACAGCGGCGGTGAGCCGGTGAGCCGGTGAGCCGGTGAGGGAAGGCACCCTTTGAACTACAAATTGAGAAAGCCGGCGAACGATGATATCAGGAGAGATAGTCGCCGCTCGCCCACCGACCGCCGCGTGCCGCCGGCGCTGCGACGAGTACAATTAATTTTGCTCCGAATAACTATTCACGTTCATGAATATTGATATCGATAAATTACTAGTTTTGCCGGGATTGTTATCGTACCCGTTATTGGCATGAAGCGCAGCTTTAACTTACGTTTGTGGTGTTTGTGTTTACTAAACAGATCTATTAACCGTGAATCAAGAGTAAGGGTTGAACCTCATCTGGCAGCACGGAATCGCACTATTCCATCCTCCTATTCTCCAATCCTATAGAAACAGAGCGGGAGTGCTAACGCACGTGACAGTGTCTACGGTGCGATGGACAGCACGCTCCGTTTCTCCATCTATCAAAAGACGAATTCGACCGAGAGAAAAGGAAAGGAGCATGGAAAACTGTGATCCAGTGCTGCTAGATGAGGTTCAACGCTAACATGCACCAAAATGCTACCAAACAAACACCTGAATTAATGAATAACTTCGAAGTTTCCTCTAATAACAAAGCACACAACAACTCAACAGCATCGTCTCGTAATGCACACGTCAGCCGCTATGTACGATAGAATGCTTCACGATGAACGAAGTAGGAATTAGTCTATAACTCATCGTCGGCAGAAAACCTCGGTTAAATGGGAGCAAAAAATAGCGCTTCGCATTTGATTGAATACAGACATCGGCACAGAGGCCGCACCGGAGTGAGGAGTCGTGCCTGCGAGCAGTGCGTAGTGTGCGTACCCAGTGCGCTGACTGTGTCGCTGTGTATCTCGACCTGCAGGTTCTCTCACTCGACATACGTTTTGTAATAGTAATAGAATATTTATTTGCGTAAAACATGGTACACTATGTAAAAATTTAAATACCAAAACATGTTTAGCTAGGATAAGACCAAGCATGCAAAATTTTAAAGTCAGGGAAATAGGTAAGGAAGCATCAACAATGAACAGTATAATTATTAAAACATCAAAATGTTTTATCTATAAATTCTTTAAAGCTATAAAAACTATATTCAAGTAACCATTTCTATTTAGTTTTAAATAATTTTGTATTTAATATTTTAAAATGCCTCGGTATTTTGTTATAATTATAAATGCGCATAGACTTGCTAAGCAGTTATTATTGTATTTAGCTAGCCTGGTAAATCATTCAACACCAATTTATACGGAATTCGTCTGTTCCGAAGATTCACATCATTTGCAGTTTTAAATAATTGTTTGTTTTTCATTACAAACATAGTATGACGGATTTGTCAGGATTTATTCCTTTAGGCTCGTACATCACGAGGGCAGACGATGGGTTTCATGCTATGAAAACATACTGGGTGCGATACACTGATTCTAGCAAAACTAACAAAGGAGACTGCCCATGGACAATACTCTTGATAAATGACTTGTTGACTTGTCTCAAAACCTTAAACGGCATGAAATATCTAAATTAAAAATATTTTTTTAAATAAGACTTAATGATGGCTCAACTCGACGCACAACGTACCAAAACCAGCAGAAATAACATACTGTCATACTGTATTGCAAAAATATGACAGACGGGCAATAAATGTCAAATAAGGTTATACCTGTAGTGATGAAAGATCGATTTTTGATCTATTTCCGCAAACCAGCCAGTGGTATTTCACAAAATAATACCACTTGGCGCCCATGCCGCCGTTGACAACCACTGGTATTAGAAATACCAGCAAGTACATGTGATTTAGAACTCGGTTATTACTTTACAATAATAGATTGAACAATCAATACAAAATCGATATCATTTTATTTTATGTGGGTAGGTAGGCACATTACCCGCAATAGAAAGAATTGACATTCCTAGTATTGACAGTCGATAGTAAAAAATGGAGTAGGTACTTAATAGTCGTAAACTTAAAAGTACTCATTATTGTTGAAAAAACTATTCTATTATAAATAATCATTAAGTCTTATTTAATTTTTTATTTTTTATTTTAGATATTTCATGCCGTTTAAGGTTTTTGAGACACAAGTCATTTATCAAGAGCAATCTCCTTTATGGCAGTAATTAATTAATCTTTGAAATATACATTTTTCATAAATTTTAGATAAAATGGGTATTTAAGTTATAGGTCGGTAAATATTAATGTCACATTTACATCCCTTCTTGAATAAAGGCTTTATGAATGTAGTTTATTGCAGATTTTTGTGGTATCTGTTTAGGCGCATTTGGTTTTGTTTCAGCGACAAGTCTGAATTTTTCATACTGTGTATTTGCTCTAGAGTGAAAGATGGCTGCTGCAAGCCCGACCCACCGCTGAATACCGAAGATAAATATCTCCCTTTGGGGAACAATGTTGTGTACTTTCGAGTTTTAATGTGAGCTGAGCAATTATCTCTATCATTTCTGAGGCTAAAACTAAGTCAGTCACAGTACCGTCAATACTCCTTGACAGTTTATTGGGAGAGAATGATTCAATAGATAGAACGCTGAAGTAAAACACAATAGATTAGTATTAGTAGATCTAGACTGGACGAAACCATGCTTTGATGTGTTGTTTAATGTACCACATCCGAAGTCTGCTAACAAGTTTTTCGAACACTTTTCTAAATGTAACTAGTATTGAGATTGGTCTATAATTAGTCACTGTTCGAATGAATAAATTTGTTTTTTCCCGGATTTAAATATAGGTATCACGAGAGCTTCTTTCCATGTGTTTGGAAAAATACTATAACGTAAAGATCTAATAAAGATTGTTTGTAAGGGTGATACTAAGGCCTTAGCACATCGTTTTATAAATATAGGTGGAATGCCGTCACTACCTGCGCCCTTAGTTTAGTCCAATCCGATTAATTCACGGCATATTTCGTTACCATCAAATTGTAAATCACACAGTGCAACGGAAGAGAGGAAAAAGGTAGTCTCCGCGCGACTTGGATTATTATATCTGTAGGGGCAGTAAAGGTACTGATGTACGCTACACTTTTTGTACTGGGTATCTGGGTATGGTAGGGTACAACGCGTTAAAGGTGCGACGGGACTTTGCACTCGCAGCGTATGTAGTGCTGCTACGTGGCGGGGCACATAACCCGGGAGTGCTGCGGCACCTGGAACTTTGCGTGCCTGACAGGTACGTGTGGAGCCGGCGACGGCCGCCCCTGCTAGCTAGCTCTAGCCCTACTAGCTGTGCCTTCAGCCATAACCAACTTACTGGCGAGTACTCCTCTCACTAGAGCCATTCGTGTGGTGAACGAAGTTCACGAGAGGGTTGATGTGTTATGGTGCAACTTGGGTGAATTTGCAAAAGCTGCATTATATCTAGTATGTTATTTAGACGTAGGTTAAGATTTAGAATAAAGTATGTAATTTTATAGGATGTAGATTAAGGATTTAGCACGTAAGGCCACTCTATCGCATTGGATCGCAGATCTGTAATGGTAGTTGTAGGTAAGATTTACGTAAATAAATAAATAATAATTACTTCAAAATTTTCTCCAAACACATTACAGACATCCTGTCCGCCAGACGCGATTTTATTGTTAAATCTAATATTATGATTTTTTTATCTTAATTGTAATCCTATTCTTATTATTTTATTGCATAATGTAAGTAAATGAAATTGTTTTTGAGCTGATTTGGTTTTATAGCTCTATAGCTTTATAGTAACTTATTTACTTAGTACAAAACATTTGTTAATTTTGGTAATTTTTTATTTAATTTTATACTATTCGGGAAGCTTACAGCTTACAGCTAATAGAAACAATGTTTTTAAACAATGCCCACCAAGTGGCAGCCGCTGATCTTTAAATATATCTGCAGATAATGCAGTGGACTGCAACATTACTACTTAATTTTGTTAATCTTATGTGTTATTTATGTTGTAGTTGTTTATTATCCCTCAATAAATAAAATAAAATCTCTTCAACATTCACAAAACGATGAACACGTCTAGTTATCTGTCATTTCAAAGTACATAGAAAATCATAGGTGAATGAAATTTCCGGAGTCAACAAATGAAAGCGACCAAATTGAGGCGCAGACAAGCGGCGAACATTATTGTGTATCTGTAGTTATATTGATGTCACATTTCATTAGCCAGCAATGCTGCCGCCGGCAAGCGGTGGATAAACATTGTAAGACTGATGTGAAATATAAAATAAACGTTTTCTTATCGAAAACGACTTGATTCAGATGAGCACGAGTCAACTGCTGCTACATATTATAGCGTGTGGGAAGCAGTAGGTACCTATAAGACCCGATCGGACGACGACGACTGATCGGATGCGGACACATAGGTACTTCCGAGTGCGGATACTTTTGGAAACTATTTTTTGCAAAACTAACTCAAACTTGCGGTCTGTTCCCACCGCGAAGGGGGCGGTGCGGGAGGGGAGGGGAGGGGGGTGTTGCAGGACATCCAACCATGAAATTGGAGCACAGATAGCTGCACGGGTATTTCGCTGAAACCTGAACTGTTTTGACGCGGGATGTCTACCCGACACACCGTACGCACCACATTATTGAGTGCCCGCAGATTCGTGACCAGTATAATTATTATTTATTATATTCGCATTGTATATTCGATAACCCAGATAAGCCTACTGTCACATGTATAATTATCTGCAACTCAAATCGAGTGCATTTAACAACGCTTCATAGGAGTCCCTCACGTGTTGGCATGTGTGTGTATCGTCGGACGCGGCAGTAACAAATGATGCACACCCAGTACACGTCGCTGCTCGTACGTCACGCGGAGCGAGCGCTTACGCTACGCTTATTCACGTTCGCCTAATTGCGAAACTTCAAACACAGATTAAGGAAACAGGAATCTTCATCGGAAAAATATGTATACGGAAAAGGAAAATACTATGAGAGAACTTGAACAAAGCGTATTGATGACATTAATAAGTTGGTCAGTTGGGGTCTCAGCCGGATATACGAGTAGAAATGTTGAGTTGTGAACTGGTCACGGCTACTTCCAGCGCGGGGTGTTTATCCTTGTATATACTGGCAAAGTAACATCATGTTGTACTAAGATATGTAGTCAGTACCTTCGTCTCCTGACATTCAAGAGAGTTCTTCACTTCACAGTGAGTAATACCTTCCTACGTCAGGTAAATATTAATAATCATAAAATCATTAGTGTCATCATTTTTTTAGTTTCCAAGTCCAAACAAGCCGATTGTTTCCGTCTCGCGGCACGTCGCGCTCGCAGGCAGCACGTATGGCAACTAATTTCAGGTACTCGCGGTGTCACTGAGAAGTGCTAATTGTAGAGGGATCACCGAGAGGCAAGGGAGGACCGATCAGTAGCCGCGTCATGCGCTAACAAGCTGTGAGACATACTTACGTGAGCGCGCTGCTTATTACTCCTCGAACTTGTCAGGACCTGTCGACCTTGACTAGACAGTCACAATGAATAACAAATCTTTTCTTAATTATTTGTATCCCAAATAAATCCAAACACAACGCTCTTACGCCGCGCTGCTCTTAATGTGAGGCCACTTTCTTATTTAGGCGACATTAAACTGTGCCCATGAAAATTACGAATATAACGCTTTAAAATATACAGCCTTTTGTGGTATTTAGAGAGAAAATAGAGCTCAAAGAAACCAAGTGAGAGAGGGGGACAAAGTTTCAAGAGCGCCGCGTTTTCAACGCCCAAACAAATAAGTGTTGAAAGTTGGAAAAAAGGCTCTAAAAATAGGGTTGTGCTGTGGTTGTGGATCAAAACCGCAGCCTGGTTCATCAAGTGCAGGGCTGTAATTAAGTGCGAGTACAGACCCGGCCCGGTGGGTGGCACGGGATGTGGGGGGAGGGATCATGTGACTTTCCATGTTAAACTATGCAGTTAGCGCACGCACAATCCTGTTGTATTTGTGTACGGGTCATCAACACCAAGGCTAGTGCATTCTCGCTTCAACGTATTGCTACGATGCTGCTACGCCACATCTACGAGATTGCTACGAAATGTCTACAGAGCTACGGCACTATGGTACTGCACAACCAAAAGTATAATACTATTTTGCCTCAAAAACTAAATTCCTGGTAGTTCTGAACGCCCGGTAGTGTAACGTCAAAAAAGGAGGACAGGTTATTAATACTATAGTGTATTAAAAAGGTCCACAATCACGTTACACCTTCTAACACATTGGTACGTGAGTGTATCTGTCGAGCCCCGTCGGGGGTACTTTTCAAACATTACATACTTTGGACAATGTGTCCGCGGGGAGGTAACTTGATATAGGGTTGATGTAAAAGACTCGGGAAGGTTCGGGAGGAGGACAAAGTTTGAACATCATTCTAATTCGGAGGGGTAGAGGGAGATGTCTCAGGAACTGTTGAGTGAGTGTTAGTTGTGGCTACCGAGTACCGTCTGGTGAGAGCATTTTATTATTTACTAGCTCACCCGCGCAACTTCGTCTGTGTCACGTAAGAGAGAGAAAGGGTTGGAGCGAGTGGGTCGTAGGCACCTATAATACAATTCTAAAGGAGCACATTACACACATCATGAAAATACACGCGCGGAACTTGATCAATTTTTTTTGCTGCGGAGTTATTTTAAAACTGTGATATCTCCTAAGATATTCATTGAAATCAAATAATGTAAAGAAAATTTTGTTGAAAATTAAATACTTGTGTAGGAGGGCATAGCAACGAGGCATCCGCGCTTTCTTGGAAACGAGCATAATGTACCACAGTGACCACAGCGAACGACGTTTGTCGTCGTTTTATAAGTGCCCATCGGGGCCTATGTGAAATAAAACATTTTGGTTTTGATTTTGGAACCGCACATTTTTTAACTTACCTATTATGGGAACATGCAGGGTTGCTGCTCATTACTTACTTTGTTTTCCATTCCACGAGAATATGGCAAGTACCGTCAGTACTTGCATTTTTATCACAAATGAATCTCTGTACAATAGAGTTGTGGCACCGCTTACCCCTGACACAGTGCGTGTACTGCGTGTCAGTACGCAGTACGCAGCTTGCAGTCCGCACGTGGAGAAGTGTCACAGTGTGCGATCACACTTTATTAGTAAACACGCAGTTTGTTGTTGTTCTAAACAAGCGTAACGTGTTTGTTCACTTGTTCCCGCAGGCAACCACGTAACGTGTGCTGCATGTTAATTGTGGCCCGCGCACTTTTTACGTATTAATTCTATTAAATGTAAATTCTGATTGTGCGCTAGAATATGGGGTATCGATAATGTATGGAAAATCTCTGTAGAGTTCACAAAAGGCGGATTTGGGACCACTTTGTCGAAAAATAACAAAAGAAAAGGAGTCATTGAGCGTGGCCCTTTGAATACAAACTATTATTATTTCGTCGCCGTCAAACTTCAACCACTCTTCACCACTGGGACTCTTGACAGAATGAAAAATGTCCCTCGACGCGTTATTAAAAATTCAATTAATTTTCTTTAAATGAAAATGGTTTAATATGCGATAGTGACGAGTCACGGGGGCTCCAGAACAGAAGAGCCCCGACCCTCGCCCCTGCGCCCCTGCGCTCCCCCGCGCTCGCCTGCTGTTGGCCCCCGCTAGTGACGAAGCACGATATTAAACAATACGCTTTTGTGCTTGCTTTAAGTTCGCTGAAAGATTACAGTGTAATGATGCTTAGCGTCGGCGACACGTCCCTCGGGCGTGCACGCGAGACGTGCGCGGTACGTGCGGCGTGCTCGGGGCGTGCGTCGCGCGCGTTGCTTGTGCTGCGTGCCACAGACATCGCTTCCTGCGGATAATGAGACAGCGACTGAAAGGAAACACAACGCGTGCACACTATTTTCACTCAGTTTTGATTATAAACTGAACAAAAAATACGCTTCGGTACCTTATGTATTGTTTGATGTTTTTCTTAAGCTTGGACTTGCACACATGTAAGTACTGAGGCCCTAGCACAAGAGCGCGGTGAAAACGTAAAGTAAATACGTCGATTTTTTAATCGAAAATACTTTTATCCTGTAGCATTTTAGTTAAATTGTTTGCAACAAGCACAATCAGTACCACCCATGGATTTGAATAAATTCTTAATATCATGAAAATATTATATGTGAAACGAGAATTTTTAATTTTAAAATCGACGTATTTGCGTTTCGTTACAGCGCAGGCCACACCGCCAGCTAACGAGCGAGTGAGCGAGCCGAACGAGGCATCGTTTCACACTTTGCCACAGAGCCGAAACGAAGTATCAAAAGAGCGTCGCGGGGCCTCTGCTAGCTATAATGATAGTAGCTCCGCGATAGTTTTCATCAGCATGTTATTCTAACTTCTAGTTTCTTGAAAGAAGTTCTGTATTATTGGAATTGCTAAATTTCAGAAGCGTTCATCAGTGAATATTCGATTTTTTTTTGGTTAAATCGTACAAACGATAGTGCCAAATAGGCATAAGTATTGGTGCAAGACAATTTTTTTTTTTTAATATTCTGTGAATATTTAATGAGTGATTGATAAGTCTTAATAACCTTTGTAAGTCAATATAATGCCTACCAGGAATACATTATTACACTATTACTGCACTATTGGAAATCCACGCATTGCCGCTATACGTGTCACTACGAAAGATCGTCCAGTGCTTGTGGTTTGCGTGTATATGCCTACGGATTTAGTGGAAAATATTCCTGAGTTCACGGATTGTCTTAGTTCAATTAGTGCTATTATTGATGAAAGTGGTATAGAGTCTGTGTTCATACTTGGCGATTTCAATGCCCATCCAGGTGAGCGCTTTTATCATGAACTTGTGGTGTTTTCAAAGGAACAGGACTGGACTTGTGTGGACACTAATAAATTGCAATTACCTAACATCAGGAACGTTCACGTTCATCAGCGAGACCCATGGGTGTAAGCGTTGGCTAGGCCACTGTCTCACGACAGAAGCGGCCCTGTCCAGTGTCACCAACGTGTATGTAAAGTACGATGTATGTGCCAAAACAACCAAGATCAGATTCGAATGGATTTGTTAGCAAAACGCCATTCGAATTCAGATTTTGGGGGTTTTTGGAAGAGCACTTAACAGTTTAATTCTAGACTCGGCGTGCCTGTGAGTGTTGATGGTGTTTCTGACCCGAAAGATGTTGCTGATTTATTTAGAGTCCATTTTGATGTAAAGTCGCGGTTGGGGCCGCCATGTCGGGAGCTTGATGCTGGGGACAGTGCTACAGAAATAACGACAGTTATTCTGGCAAAAGATATCAGGACAAAAATTAGAAGCATGAGGAGGGGCAAGTCCCCTGGACACGATGGGCTCAGCATCGAGCATCTGCAGTATGGTGGGGCCCATTTGCCACGTGTGCTCGCTCTACTGTTTAATCTGTGCCTAGGTTATTCGTACCTCCCTCCGGATATGGTGCGGGCTCTGGTGGTACCAGTAGTCAAGAACCGGACCGGAGACGTTGTGGACAAGTCAAACTATAGGCCGATTTCTTTGGCGACCATCGTGGCTAAAATGCTTAACAGTGTGCTTAACTGTCACTTGAGTACCCACATCAATCTGCATGATGGTCAGTTTGGGTTTCGGCCGGGGTTGTGAACAGATATTCGTAGTTTGAAGCATGCTGTCAAGTATTACACGGACAGAAAAACACCTGTATACGCATGTTTTCTATATCTGTCCAGGGCTTTTGATCATGTCTCGTTCGACGTTCTCTGGCAGAAACTGTCTGATGCCGCGGTGCCGCCGGAGCTCGTCTCACTTCTGCAGTACTGGTACATGTAGCAGGAGAGTCGGGTGTGCTGGGCAGGAGAGCTCTCGGAGCCCAGTAGACTGGAGTGTGGCGTGAGGCAGGGTGGCCTGACCTCCCCTTGCTGTTTAGTCTGTACGTGAATGCACTGATCGAGCGGCTCAGCAGCACACATGTTGGTTGTTTTATTGATGGAGTTTGCTTCAATAATTTAAGCTACGCAGATGACATGGTGCTGCTGGCCCCCTCGGTCGGTGCACTCCGTAAGTTTCTCGATATCTGCGAGTCGTATGCTGCTTCTCATGGCCTTGTGTACAACGAAGGCAAATCAAAACACATGTTCTTCAAGTCCGGTACTAGGTATCCCTCCACCGTCCCTCCTGTGTTACTGAACGGTGTGGAACTGCATAGGGTGTACTCTTTTAAATACCTGGGCCACTTGGTGACGGACGATTTGAGGGACGACGCAGATATGGAGAAGGAACGCAAAGCATTGTCGGTTCGGGCTAATATGCTGGCACGCCGGTTCTTTCGATGTGCAACGGCAGTCAAAGTAACGCTGTTTGAAGCATATTGCATGTCGTTGTACTCGGGGAGCCTGTGGTTCAACTACACTCAAAAGGCCTACAATGCTCTGCGGATCCAGTATAACAACGCGTTTAGGGTGCTGTTGCGTCTGCCTCGGTTCTGTAGCGCGTCATCCATGTTCGCTGAGGCTCGTATCGACGGTTTCGATGCTGTACGGCGTAAGAAAGCGGCCTCGCTGCTAAACAGACTCCGTGGCAGCCCCAACAGCATTTTGAGCGCCATAGTCGGGAGGCATGACAGCCCGTTGGTGAGGTCATTAGTCACCTGTACACTCTGTCTGTGTTTTTAGTTAAGTACTAACATAGGTTAAGAATATTGTTACTAACCCAATGGACCCTGGTTGTCTAAATAAATAAATGAATTATTATTATTATACAATTTTTGAGCTGTGAACTATGATAGTAAAAATATTCCCTTCGTCTTATAACAACTACATCGCTGGTAAATGCTGGCTTCTGATTTGCTGAATAAAGATCAATAAGTTTCAGATAATTATTATTTCATTTATGCGAAGTGTAATCTTATCCCGCATGCTTGTAAGTAGGGTGCACAACGGTGGCGAAGGTTCCATACAACTCGATTCCTACCGGATTCCCTTTTCAAAATGGCATAGACAGTATTCAATAGACAAAATTAATATAATCATATTAAATATAATATATTTAATATGATTATATTAATTTCTGTAAGAGGTAAGCCGGAGTACATATTATGTACTCCGGCTAACCTCTTACAGAAATTGACCCTTCGCTACTGGTGCACAATATTTCGCAGGTCACAGATAATAACCCCCCCCCCCCCCCCTCCTCGGATGAACATTCATTACTATTATTATGTGCTTCCGTACAGCAGAATAACACTCTTTATATATTCTTTTTGTTCTAACGCAACGGCCTCGTCTTGCTCGGAGGCATTTTCGTTGATGCCATAGTTATCTTAACTGCCGTAATTAGTCTACATAACTAAGTATAAGAGTTAAACCTTCTGGAACCTGAAAAAAAGGAATCCTCAACACTCTTCTCTTGGTCAACTTTTAAACCCAATTCTGGGTTAAGCTCGCCATTGTACATAAGCTATGTTATTGCAATTTGTATGTATATTTTTGTTGTTTTGTGTGCAATAAAGAATAAGAATAAGAATAAAGGAACCAAATTTTTTTCATTGTTTTTTGTTAAAGTATAAAAAGTTTCTTACATTGGAGCAGCGGTAGCCCAGTGGCTTAGGCTCCGACATGCTCGTCGTAGGTCTTGGGTTCTAACCCAGGCATGATCACCTCCACTTCTCTCAAAACGGCAAAACGTCAAGAGGAAACCGACATCCTAGAAACAATAAATCGAAGACATTCGAAATCCACCAACCAGCACGGGTTTGGATTACGGCCAACCTCTTCTCATAGAGAGTGTGCCATATCTCCAAAGCAATACCATGTCGATAATAGCATGTGTTGTTCTGGTATTAGCTCCACTAGTTGCTGTGCCTCAGCACACACGACAAACGCGCGCGTCGCCACGGCTGGACCACTTGAGATCCACGCAGTGACCTGGTGTGTCGCGATGCGAGACAGCTCCCCGCCGGCGCACTGGCCCACATCACCACATGCCACGCCATCTTTCCAATAAACTAGCTCGAACATGTCACAAGCCACTCTAAACAAACTACAAATCACCATGTCGTATTTTCAGCCTAATGGCTTGTTGTCGTAAATTATATAACTAAGTATTTCACACAATCGTCCAGTTACATCGCAGGAAACATAATATCGCAGGAAACATAATATCGCTATTACTTGACATCCTCTACTTATAATTAAGGCAAAGCCAATAAAAACTAACATGCTGTAATAATTGCCAGTGAAGCGCTCAGCCAGAACCGCGACACTTGTAACTTCCCCTTACACTCGAATCGAGCTAAGGCACAAAAAATTAAACTTAAAGCCTAAGACTATAAATTGTCATTAATCAGAAAGTTAGGATCGTCACGCGCTGACACAATGCGCCGCGGGCCGAGGGCGCCGCGCGCCGGGCGTAGTGCGGCGGTAGGGGCGACCACTTCATTATAATCAATCAAAATGTCGTAGTTACGTCCAGGCCTTCCTTTGTGGTACCTTTATACTTCGCCCGAGCGAGGGCCCTAGGGGCTCCATGGTATTACAATTATATAGCTCAATTTAGAAGCTTAAAGTCGATACAATGTAGTATTGAATGGTGAAGTAATGCGCGGCGCTTGTGGCTCATACGTCTCGCGCTTGGTCCCGTGCTGTCCCGCACTGAATCACTCCTGTAATTGCATCAGTGCGATGTACTCGCTCATTACTACTCATCTATTATGCAGATAAAGACGCATCACACTACGATGGTAATATTGTAATAGCGATGGCTTATCTCGATATCGACATGTTCAGGCAATCTGTGGATCAGTTTGCATTGTTAGCAGGCAGTTGATTATGCAGCAGCTATATTACATTACTGGCATTTGATAGCAGATCTGTTTCTACACAAACATGCATAATTACTAACTCTACCGGAACGATGTTGTTTCACACTAAATATCTGTAAATGGTTCATGTCATAGGTACCTAGTTTGGCCGCTAAGTTAAAAGTATTTTTAAAGACCGAGAACGAAAGTATTATATCTAATAAGCACAAATCTCCGGCGATGTACTAGGGCTGCAAAGAGCGCTGGGGGGTGCACGCGGGGTGCAGGGGCTGCTCGTTGAATGAGGGGGGGGGGGCGGTGCTGGTTCAGCAACACAATCTAATTCCGGCGTCTCGCCGAGGCTTTTAGCGTGTCCATAATAACGCATTTATGTTTTTAATCTCAGCAAAGGGTCACAAGCTCACAATGGAAGCTTAAAGCCTTTTGTCTTTTTAATGTTATCTTGTTCCTTTTAGTCACGGTGCGGTGACGGCTACTTACCTCATTGACACAAGTAAGACGGAAAACTCCGCGATTCACGAAACAACAGAAAAAACCGCCCAAGCGCGAGTCGGCCTCGCAGACAAAGGGTTCCGTTGCACCAAACAATATAATAACAATATTTTAAACGCTCATTTTTTTTAGAATCAAATATCTCATTAACCATTAACTTACGATAAAAAGTATTTAAGGAACCTCAATACAATTTGAGGAGATATCGAAAGTACACAGACACAGTTAGATACGGAGATGTTTTTCTTTCCAACCCTCAGTTACAAGTATGGAGGGCCACCCCTATTTTTATCTTTTTCATAATTATTTTCATAGAAGGCACCTACTCTCCAAATTTCGACTGTGTGGTGCCAACAGTCTCGGAATAAAAATCGCATGCGTCATGCGGACGGACAGACGGACAGGACGAATAAAGGTTCCGTGCTGCGAGACTGTTCGAAAGAGATATCGCGACCCTGGAACACAAAGGGCAAAGGATGGATGGGTTTTAGTCAGTATAATCCTGACACTCCCTTCCGCTGCGTCCAGAGCGGGAGGGGTCATTTGATGATTTCCCAACCTAAAACAAAAAAATATGAAATGCAAATTATCGGTAATTGTGTGGAAGCGCGTGAGTGGATGTGAACGAGGAAGACTGAACTGCCGTGATACAGTTTTCACTAGTACGGAGGTCAGTGTTGATCAAGCTCAAACAACCGCGTAACGTACACAGGTATTTATAACTACATACGTGATTATATTTGTATATTAGTTGACACAAATCACAGGATTTTTGGGATTTGTATGTAAGGTTTGTTCTTTTAATTGTATTTTTTTTTTACTTCTACTTTATCTCTAGTTTACCTTAATATCATTGTACATACAAGCATTGAGCGTCGGATAAAGGAATATCCCGCCGACGGTGTATCACTGCGGCCGCTCCCGCACTCCGCGGCACTCGGCACAAGCTTGAGCTTGAAACAAGCGACGCTACTGAGGCGTCCCCGAAGGAGCGCTCAGTAGCGTTCCGTTGCTTCTTACTTACAGAAATACACTCTTTGATGTTTTTCTTAGTTCTGTCCAAACTGAGGAGCATGAATAACGCATGGTACGTACACAAGTAGTGAACTGAAAGACGATAGGGATCGAGCCTGTAACGTTATCGCATAGCCCCGGGCGGATCTTAATGAAGCCGCGCAAAATCTGCGCCGTGATCATTGTAACTGAAATTATAATTAGAGACGGAAAACGAACTCCAGCCAAGCAATGAATAGGCAGCAAAAGGGACATTCTGAACAAATCTCTAACTAGAGCAGACCGCAGGTAACATGGATTGTATATTTTATTAATTAACATGGTGGTATTTTACTTTACCATCTCTTTAATAAAATTGTATAAACTAAGTGCTCAGCTAAGTATGGGTATTAATTTAAGCGTTTGTAGTTTTGCAAAAGTTAGCAGTTAACTCTAGATTACCAACTGCTCATAGAATCAAAGTGAACTGGTATCTTCTCTGGTGCCAACTCAATCACGTGAACCAAGAATGTCAAGCTGTAGAGCTACTCACACTGACATTAAAAAATCTCATATTATAAGTATTAAATATCTCTCGACCGGCAGGTACAGCCCAGACTTGCGATATGGTATAAAATGATTTAGTCGCTTACCTTGCTGGCAATGTTGGTAATTAATAGTCCATTGTTGGCGCGCGGCGAGCAATGAATCACGCGCGTGTAATTTATGTAATGTGCGCCATCTTACCTGTTTACCTTCATAACTTCATAAATCCCCGAAACTCATATCGCAGCACGAGGACACGGGGCGCGCGGGGCGCGCGGGGAGTGCCACGTGCCACCTTTGTCGCTGCGTCCATTGCGCCGGTCGGTCACTACCACACTAACACACCACGACGTAAGTAATTACTACTACGAAGAAAAGTTTAGTGCTGTGCTTTATATACTACTAAATGTACATTTGTTCTTTTTTCTTTGAAACGTATTAAAACGTGTTACATTAGGGTTTGTTTGAAACATTCCGCTCCACAAAAGTGTAAAGAGCTTAAAGCGTACATAATGTAAGTACGGCGGATCCGTGGGAGCACAATAAAACGATGTTTGTAGTACTTTAACAAGTTTTATTTTATTACGAGCAGACTACGTGGTTACTTAGTACCGTGTCCGCCGCAGCATGCGGCAGTGATGCACGACAGAAGGCGAACAGTGGCCACTAGGGACAACGTGTGATACTGAACTGCTGGAGAGAACGACAGGTGAGGCTCGGAAATAATTTGAAAATGAACTTGATGAGTCATTATTACATGAGAATAATATCAAAACGTGCCGCACGGTCGCATGAGGCATAGATTTTTTGCCAACCTTACTAGGTTACCTTAGTTTAGGGACCAAACTGATATAATGATGCACAATATTTCCAGCCCAGCCTTTTAAAATAACTATATAGTAAAGATTGATACCCTTCTATTAAATGCATCAGATGGAGTGGATCTAATGTGCAAGTGTTACAAGCACACACTGCACCCCAAACCGCCGCTCGCCGGACACTGATTTTGTGTCCGCATTCATTTACTGAACTACATGCACAACTAGCGTCCGTTCACCCAGCGGATCATGAATATTTGCAACCGTCAATAGATAAGAAAAACAAATTAAAAAATGACTTATAAAAATGTAAAACTTGATCATAGTCCAGACATCTAGGTTACTGCAACTGATCAAATATGCGTCAATAAGAAAAACGTCTTCGTACGCAAGTTTTTGATTTACTTTCTGAGTATGAACATGTTAGTGTGATTGTACTGCTCATTTAATGTTGAGGTCGCTTCAAAACGTTTCTCATGATTTGATCAACAAGAGCCATACAATCGTACTGCGGGTTGTATACTGTATAGTACAGTCGGTTACTATTGATACTGAAGTGCTGTGGGTGCTACAGCAGGCCATCGGTTCCAGCGGTTTGGTTTGCATGCATGCAGCGGAATAAACTTGCACAGAAGTGCAACTGCAACACCAGCAGTTCTGCAACTAGATTTGTCGTCCTGAGTGAATTAGTATCAATGCACCTTTGTCTGTTTTTATAATTATATAATGAGTCAGAAACTTTTTTAATTTTATCACACATAATCTATTGACCAAGGTCGAGCATGTACAGGCATCTTCCGGGACCTAGCAAAAACCTTTGATACGATATCTTGACAAAATACTAATTTAATGATTTAATCTAACAGATGGATTCATCACAGCTAAAACACTAAGAAGTGGCGAAGAGCGGCGTTTAGGAGGACTGTCTCTTATAGGTATTGACGTTCAAAGTGCTGATATCAGCCTAATTTGAATAAATGACTTTTGATTTTGATTTTATGAGACCATACTTCTAGGGTAAAGAAATAAACTACACAATGTACTAAAAGTAATGACTGTTCCTGAATTACCCTAAGCTGATAAAATTTTCGTTTTTCTTAAATCATATTATTAATATTAGTATTCCGCACGCAAAATACGCGCTTTGACGTGGAGTTGCGGAAACCAGCCCGTTATACAATACAATACAATAATATTAGTATTAAGGTCGTTTTGCCCCGAAGGGGAAAAGGCCGCGCCCCGCCATCCACACGGCCCTGTAAGATGTGTCCCAGACTGGTCGCCTTCCCACCGACTAAGAGAACTGAATTCCTTAACAAGAAGAAGTCCAATGCCTCGTATCATTATTAGAACAAGGAAAGGATTGAAAGATATAGCAAATCAGATTAGAGAATTCATAGTTCATGAAATATATTGAAAGTGGTTTCAAAAGGGTGTAACATAACTGGGAAATGCAAAGTATATTTATATGGCAACTAATAATTCTTGTAAATAACCCTTACGCTACTGTAATAGATAATTGGACAGTCGTGACTAACACAATACTTCCCATCTATACCTGGAGCACTCAGAGCAACACTTCCATAACTGACTGGCGGCTTTTCAGCGGCAGAACGTCGAACATCATGCTAATCAGTAGACCTGTTCCCTAACAGTCCTTAGGATCTAGCTAGCAACTAGCGCATCTGCAAGACACGTGTTCGTGTCAGCCTGACCGAATGAATACATAATTCAAGAATTACCAAATAATAGAGTTAATAATCATAACTCAAGAACCATTTTGCAATAGAGTTGGACTTCAACTCTATTGAAACCACATAGACAGCCCCAAAAGCGCCCGTTAGTTGTGGTATCTCACGCAAATCTCTGTCAAATATCAATTTTACACTGTAACTAGAAAATATTAGCACAACATCCACATAGACAAAGGAGAAAAATTGCTCATTATAGAGGATAACTCATAATCATAAAGTACCTAAGCAAAGTTAATAGTATTTATATCAGACCACCGCGCAAGCTTTCTCTATCAAATGAAAAAAGAATCACTTAAATCAGACCAGTTATAACGGAGAAATCGGTGAATGGTGAAAAAGAAGCTGTTGGAATACATAACCTCCTCCTTTTTTAGAAGTCGGTTAAAAATAGTGACTCACTGGCTGCTTAAGTGATTGAGGAAATTACGAGAAGAATGTTTCAAAACTAACATTTGTAAACGGAACGCAGGGCCCTAGGCCCTGCGTTCCCACAATGCAGGAAATCCTAGTGTGTGATCTTGGGCCCCAAGCAACATTGTCAAATATTTTCAGACAATTTTATTTCTTACTAGCTTTTGCCCGCGGCTTCGCTCGCGTTAATTTAGAATCCATCATGATTCAAAAGACACGTGGTGCCATCTATTATCATAAGAACATTATTGTTTTTTCCTCAGGAACAGTACTTTTTTTCGGGATAAAAGGTACCCTGTCCGTTTCTGTACACCTGACAACGTATATGCAAAATTTCAGGATAATCGGTTCAGTGGTTTAGGCGTGAAAAGGTAACAAACAAACATACTTTCGCATTTATAATATTAGTTAGGATTAACCGCACGATACCTAACTTACACATGTAACATGTATGATAACTAGATCAGAAATCACTTGACAATTGCTAAAACAAAATTTATATACATTTAATTCGAATATTGTAGCTTTAAGTAGGTTTTCTGCAGCGTCCTCTGTCGGTGACTAGTCTCTCTCAGTTCCCTCAGTGCCCGTATGTTCGGAGCAGTCGCCACTAAGCGCCAACAAACCGCCAGATACTTTTATTGAAGAGATTTTTGCATCTTTCAGTTTTGCTATCATGCAGTCCTGTTGTTCGGTTACTTTATCGAAGAACGTAAAATATGAAAAACAAGCTTTCTCAAATGAAATTAAATGAAATTTATTTGTTTGCCAGAATATAGGTACATAATAACATGGTAAAATAATTTTAGTCCCACTATATTCGACTTATCAGTCGTGCAAATATTTCTGGTACATGCATAATCAATAAAACAATCATAAAAAAACCATCATAAAATTGCATCAATGTCATTAGTCATATACATCATAATAGTCATAATAAAATTTAATTAATATAGGCACATTACTTTACAAAATATATTAAATCAATTAATTACACTATATCTCACAATCAAGACGGTTCATCAATTTATTGATCAGATTTATAAATAATAATATCGCTTTTTATGCAATCATGCGAAAGCGTGTCGCCTCCTTGATGTGGCGGGTACGGGGCAGCGCCAACAGCCTCTTGGTCGCTGTGGCCGATAGGGCGGAAGGTCTTATACTCAGGCATTGGACCAAAACACAAGGACTACCTTCGAATCGTGCCTTAAAATAATGTGTCTTTAATTTATTGCTAATTTGATTATTTTTCCTTTATTAATTTCCTGATTAGTGTATTTTTTTGACATGATTGATGGTGATTATGACATTATTGTTTATGATTTTGACATTTTTATTATTAGTCATTTTGACATTATTACCAAAAATTTTCCAAATATAATTATGTACTAACACTAGTGTTTTAAGACGTGTATCTAACAAAATGGATTTTATGATCTGTTAAAATAAATGATTTGATTTGATTTGAATAATTATAATTTAATTTTTATTATTTATTTTTTAATTATATTTTACATCATGTCTGTTTAAAGTTTAAATAATCGTCTATTGAATAAAAACATCTGTCACAAAGCCAATTGTTTAAGGTTCTATTAAATTCTAAGTTATTCATTTTTCTTATTTTTTCCGGTAGTTTATTATAAATTTTCACCGCCATGGTATAGCAGTTTCTGCTACATAGCTTTAATCTGCTTCGAGGTACTACCAGAGGTTTTTATACTATTTTTCTTTTAAATTGGGTCTTATCATCCTGCTCAAAAAGTGGTAGGTGGTTTCTAACGAATTTACACATTTCAAAAACGTATAGGGGTGGAAGTGTAAGTAAACGTTTATCATTGAAAATTGGTCGGCACGAATCAGTCCACTTGAGACCATTGATTGACCATACGCATTTTTTCTGGGCTATAAAAGCTTTCTGGGCGTCTGTAGAATTTCCCCGTACGATTATCCCATACCTCAATACTGAACATTCATGACTGTGATATAACATTAATGCTTTTTCTTTATTAGTATTTTTCTTTTCTTTTACGAAGTGCGTAAAAGAATTTGTGATTTTTTTTACAAACTGGATCTACATGAGATTTCCAGTTACAATGATTATCAATATTTATTCCTGGAAATTTTATTTGATTTACTTCTTCAATTATGCTATCACTAGCTGTTCCCCGCGACCTTCGTCCGCGTAAAATCCCGTCCCGTTTTTGCAACATTTTTCATTGCTGCTCCGCTCCTTTTAGTCGTAGCGTGATGTTGTATAGCCTATAGCCTTCCTCGATAAATGGACTACCCAACACTGAAAGAATCATTCAAATCGGACCAGTAGTTCCAGAGATTAGCGCGTTCAAACAAACAAACAAACAAACAAACACTGCAGCTTTATATATTTATAATATAATATATAATATTAGTATAGATTATATTTTATTGGCAAGTCTATTCAGTTTTTTTTGTGTCTTTTGTTATTATAATGTCAGGTATCTCATGAATTTAGTTTTCTCGGTATTTATTTCTAAATTATTTGCAATTAACAAGTCATGCTTCATTGGTGATGTTTATTGCCTGATCAATAGTGGCTTCTTTAGTTAAAACAGTGGTATCATCTGCGAATAATACAATGTACTGATCCGTTGATTCTAGCAATTCGTTTATATAGTCAAATCTGTGCTAACGTTTATTACAATGTTAGCTTCATGAATAGGTACAAATATTATTTTTATGGGTTAAGTAAGTAAAACCTCCTTGATTCCCTCAAAGATTGCTCTATTAGCTGGTTGTCACATTGGTAAAGATAATACAGACTCCAGGGTTATATTAAATTCTAGTTTTGCAAATTCATGAAGTGTCTCTCGACTTTTGTACATTATTGTGCTTAATAGAATTATAAAGAACTAGCGTCCCGTCCCGGCTTCGCATGGACGGACATTTTTTTTAAAATATAGCCTGTGTTACTCAGGGATAATGTAGCTTTCTAATGGTGAAAGAATTTTTGAAATCGGCACAGTAGTTTTTGAGTTTATTCATTACAAACATAAACACACACACACACACAAAATACAAATCATTCCTCTTTATAATATTAGTGTAGATGTTCCGTCTCTACAGAGGTATCACTAAATATTGTGCCATATAACTCAGTTATACCTTAGAAGCGACTCATATACGAAAGTATTGATAACTGCGAGTAGTAAGCAAGGCTGTTGGACTGACACGGACGAATGTGACGTCACATCGTGATTGTCGACGTGGCGCGGCTGTTATGTCGTCATCACGCACCGACCGACTCCTCAACGTCATAATGTAACAATAAATAAAGCAGACAAATGACGCAGAGTATGCATTGCAGAGAGTGAGCCGTGACATCACGTCTGTATGTAACGTATTCTCGCGTATTTTTTGGGCGCGATATTTAATCAATGTCAAACTCAGATTTGACTTACATCACAAAGGAGAGGGGAAATTCTGGGCCCAGCAGTTAACTAGTTGAAATGTGTTTTAAAAAATCCGTTATATTTTTCTAAAGGGAGTCACAAAATACAGTACCATGTTTCTATCTAGGAAGCGAGAAAAGTTAAATTAAGTTATGAAACTATATACTCGATTAAATACATGCCTGAATTCTTAGTAATCGATATTAAATTAATCGGTAAAATCTTAGAATATGTATGAAAATCAAGTGACAGGTGCTTATGAATCGTTTCGTCGAATCGATTCGTAGCGAATCGAGTTCCTTTAATTTTTCTTCACTTGGTAACACTGGTCACCGACTGACAGATGACAGGCAGAAAAAAACCGGCCCTCGTTCGTTTTCTTTCGTTCTGAGTACGCTTGTATTTTCCATGTTTTAGTGTAATAACTTCACGACCTCGGCTTTGCATAATTATAAAGGACTATTCGACGGATCCTGCTACTTTGAATTACCTGACTCTCTATTTTGGATAACTGATTACTCCTGATTACTAATATCGGTCGGATATTGACGACATGGATCGCTGTGGAATTATACCATTGCGAGTGGTCGCAGTAACTCTATTGGAAGAAGAGTCTTGGACGATGGGGCGATTTTATCAGTTATTCGTCAGTGGCGTGCATGTAAGTACATATTCAAATCAAGCTTTTAGCCTAACAAGCGAACAAAACCAAACTTATGTACCTACTGATTACGGTCTCCGGCGTCATGTCTGTCGGCTGTCTTTTTGTTAGATAGCATATAAAACAATACTTACTGAATAGCTTATTAGTTGATTATTTAGCCTTACGAATCTATGGAATGTGCCTTTGACCGTTGCATTAGGATTAGGTACATTTAATTAAGCTTGTTTATGGTTGAACATGATTTAAATTGTTAACTTATTTCAGGTAACCAGTCAGAACTACATATGTATGCCAAGGATGTTGGAACTTGGCCCAAGATGTGATTCTTGGGAGACGTCTGAAGCACCAACCCAAGTTGGCCATTGCAGTGTTTGTGTCCGCTGCGGTCGTTCACCGTAAGCACGGCGGTAAAACCACCTTCTTGTACGCTGCTGCCTTGCCTTGCCCTTTGGTAGGACTGTAGGCTGCTGTGCCCATGTAATGTGCGCATATGGTATTTCAGTTGGGCAAGATACCAAGAAAATATCGTACCTCCTGAACAATTCTTAGATGATATAATCAAAATTATTGAAGATGAATAATAAATATTTTATATATAAATATTGGTGGTTTATTTTACTTCCTCTTCTCTCTTTAAAAAAAAAGTACCTACTGCTTCTAAGTGCAGGGAATTGGATGTAGAGACTATAGCGACTATCCATCCGTCGGATGAATCGACTAAATGACGGATTTCTTTTGGTGATCTGTCATTTTGTCGAATCCTCCGTAGACAAAATCCGTTTCTACGGTGGTCATGCTACGCGTGCAGGGCGTGCCAAACGTGTCAGATCTTCGACATGTCGCACGTGGATGCTCTTTACTTGCACTCCATGTATAAAATCATCACACAACCGAAGAAATTCATAAAGATTTGTCAAATAACCTCAAAAAACTACAATGTTATAATGTAACCTCACTTTTACTGTACTCCATATAACTTGATTCCTGGATAGCCAAACTTCACCAAATTTTCAGTGAGGCCTTGTTATTATATCCTCTTACAAATAAGACTAGTTTGATTGAGTTAACACCTGGGCCCAGGAATCTATGGAGTCGTTCCCTTCTCCTTTGAAATAATCTGTGTTCATAGCGTGTGTTCATAAAACATTCGTCCATCGTCAGTAGTGAATGTGTGTGAGCTTTTACCGAGAGCGATACCGGCCTGTCCCGGAGTTTGGGCCCAGGAACTATGCAGTCATTACGTAGAATTAGTGAGTAGTGTTGATTGCTGAAGTGAAAGCTCCCACAAACGTGCTAATTCGCGAAAACAGCACACCACGCTGAACGCACTACTTTCTAAATGTTTCGTTTGGAATCAGTTCAGTTATCCCTTTATGGACCTTCCGGATGGCGAATACTTCCGGGTGTTAATAACACACCGGGTTAGAAAGAAATTGCCACCCAGGTGTAATTGAAAGCTGACAGACAACACTTCGCATAACCGCTTCACATGGGACATGTTGCAGACCCAGCAGGGTACGAACATTCAGCCTCGGAATGGACTGGTATTCTTACGGAGCAATGGCGACGAACTTATTTATAGAGAACTATTTGTATAAGTTATCTGCGACGCGTGACGCCGCGACGAAGTGACGCGTAAGATTTATGTACATTACGCACAAAACACATTTATACCGAGTCAAGGAAATGTTCAGTAAAAGCATTCCCGTCCTTGCATTATGTTCACAAATACGCGAGAAGAGATAAATCATCTTCAGACAAGCTTGTCCCGGCGGTGGGATGACTCCTCATGCGAATAAATATCAGTGAAAATAAATACATGCCAGGGATGTTTGATAAGAAGGAGCTCAATAAAAACTTGTACCAAAATAAACAAGACATGTCACAGATGGAGACAGAGAACTCCCCATCAGAAATCCTAAACCTTATTCTTACAAGCGAATTCAGGAGAGTGTAAACCCCTGCGTAGCGACGGTAGCGAGCATACCCCATTCAACTCGTGGAACAAAGTTCCGTTGACATGAACACCGTAACGGTGCGTCAAGCTGTCTGCCCTCCACGAGACTGTGGACATGTCATTATGTAAATGTGAACGAGTGCGGCGCCAATTAGCGCGTGAGAGCAGCCGCGCGGGCGATGTTAGTCGCGCGGCCGCCACACACCGGGCAATGGTCATTGTTATTAATATTCAGCTAATTACGTCGCTGGATGATCGCTAAAATGCGTGGTAATCAGTCGCACGTCATTGTATCCACGTTTGTTAATAATAATATCTGTGGAATGAATTTTGAGCAAAAGGGAACGTATGCAAAGGTGCGAGTGAAAGGTGTGGAAGAGTCAAAGAGAGCGACAGAAAAATAAAGGGTATCATTTAAGCTATCGCCAATATAATTAGTTTTGTGTTTCTTAAATAATAGGGTTTGTCCTCAAAATAGTAGATTTGTCACCAAAATGTAGACACCAAACAATATAAAATCAATTCCACAATAAATCACCTAAAATCATGGAGATATAGGGTCTAGTACCAAATAAATGTTTTTGTATGTATTATAATAGGTTTGTCTTTATATGTATTTAAGCAAATTAATTTAAAGAGATCACCAATAAATCATATTTTATGTCACTAGAAAATTTCATAAGGTTCCAAAAAAAATTAGGGTGTCATCATCGTTTCAACCAAGAGTCTACTACTTAACTGGACATATGCCTCGCCTAAGGTTTAGAATCGCGTCCTCCAAATTCGGAGGTGGTGGAGGTGGAAGGGGGAGGGGGGGTAGTTGTAGAGTCGCCCCCAACTTTCCCCTCCTGCCGGAGGTGCATATTTTTTTTTATACAATAATTAAAATCTCAATTTGAGGTTATGTTTGCTTAATTTTTTTGACATTATAAACCTGATTTATGGGGGAGGAAAGTTGAGTCAGTTGTTGCCACTCAACGTGGCGCAGTCGAGGGAAGCCCGGTCGACGGAGTCCCGCTTCGCGGGACTCCTACTTCTGAATGGTTTACAAAAAAAAATAAGTCGGGGTGCCCCAGGTCCCGAGCTCGCTTCGCTCGCTCTTGCACTCAATAAAACACGAAAATATTAACTTTTATAATTTAAAGTATATCTGTCACTGTCAACAAAATGACCGGCCTAGAGATTCATTTTACGCATTTTGACAGATGTAACGTCAAAAACGTTAGAATTTAGTTAAATGTACATTCCGTTTCACGTTTAGTTAGTGGTTTACCAATATTTTTAGAAAATAATTTTAAATACTTCGACGCTGCTTCGGCAGCTAAAATCGCATGGGGGTGCTTCAGATAAACCCCCTTGACTTCCCCACAGTGACAGAATCCTCAAATTCAGAAGAGGCGATTCTAAACCCGATCCGCGGATCGATAATCGATTTATTTGATGACAGATCTACCATTCTGAGCACAAAGTAAGTAATAAAACTATTATTATAAGAACGAAGTTTATATTCATCTAATGCACTACATTTTTATTGGTAATCCATCTCTTATTTTAAACATATTAATTTGATTACATTAATTTGATAATTCATACCTGGGAACACTTTTTGTTTATCTGAGAACGAAAATGTTTCGTGATGATAGATCTATTTATTAGGTGATACAACTTGATGACAAATATAAATTTTGGTGACAAGAAAAAAAGTAAAGTATATTATAGTATAGTCCCCAAAAATAAATATGGAAAACGTATGAAAACCGATGTACGACGATAGACGTGTTTTTATTTGTTTTCTTTCAAGTTCGCAATTATTTCGAAAAATATACATGTTTTATGAAGGTTACTCTATTATTTTACCATACGATCCCAAAAACTTGGAGGCTCGTCCGGGATCGCGGTGAAATAAGTGGAGTTAGAACGCTGAACGACTCAGACGCACGCACGAACACGAAACGACGTTTACGACAATATTCTGGTTACGACGACTACGAGGAATTAATTACGATGACGACGGAAAAATGTGACCTCGAATTTCAAGATGCGGCAGCTGCGGCGTCGGCACGAACAGCACACGGCGACATATTGCACCTTACGGAACAGCTGAAAAAAACCGATACTAATACTATTATTTACATGATTTAGGAAAACCGAAAATTTTATCAGCCTTGGGTAATATAGGAACAGTCACATAGTGTTGAATATTCGTGACCAAAGAACAGAGAAGCTCCATACTGACGCATCAGGTATTGCTGATTCAGCTATTTTAATGTAAAGCGGTGATGATGGGAATTTACACCCTGCCGATCATTTCATTACCTACATGAGCCGAAGGACTACGGACGCGTAGGCCAAGTGCACAAGCTTGAAGCACTTGCTATAATTGAAGATGTGAAGAAGTACAGACACCACTCATATGGAAAATTCTTCAAGATTTTCACCGATTATAAAACTTTCCAAATGACATCAAACAAGAAAAATTTAGGATCATCAACAAGAGTTGCTCGATGGATTTTATTTCTACAGGATTATGATTTCACAGTAGAACACCGTGACGGCACTGGAATGAGGCATGTCGACGCACTGAGTTGGAACCCGGATTTAACAGCCATAACAACTAGCTTACATTAGAATATAAAACGCGTACAGGAGTGTGATGAGAACCTTAGTGCAATAATAAAAAAATGAAAGATGAAAACTCATTTAAAGATTACAGTCTGAATCGAGAATTACTTTATAAAGGATCAGAGCATCAGCTTGTTATACCTAGTACAATGGAAAATGAAATTATAAAGAGGGCATACAGTAACGGTAATTTCGCGAAGAAAAAAACTTTAGGTCTAATTAGCAAGGATTACTACATTGAGGAAAGAAAGTTTAAGATTATATAGCATAATGTATACCATAACAAATAGAAAAGAAGGAAAAGAGGAAGGTTACCTTAATCCAAATAAGAAGGGGACACTCCGTTGCAAACTCTGTATTGAAATCATGTTAGACCCCTGAAAGAGAAGTATACATTATTGACGCTTTCACGAAGTTCGTATGGTTGTTCCCATGTAAAAGTACCACAACGAGGGAAGTGTTGAATAAATTGGAGATACTACAGCAAAATTTTGGGAGACTAGGAAGATTCATCACAGATAGAGGTACTGCTTTTAACAGCAACGAGTTTCAACAGTTTTACATGAAGGAGGGAATAGAGTTATGTCATATAACTACAGGAGTACCTAGAGGTAATAGTCAGGTTGAAAGGGTTCACAGAACTATTAACCAGTACTTACCAAGTTATGTATTGAGGAACCTGGATTGTGGTACCGGCATGTAAGAAGAGTGCAGATGGCATTAAACAGTACTTACCGAAAGAAAATAAAGAGATAAGACGACATAGAAATATACGAACTACTACAACAAGAAGGACGAGACAACTACATGGAAAATACAGAAGATTTGAGGATGACAGCAAAACTGCAAATACCGGAAATACAACAGGAAAATAGAAATAACTATGATAAGCATAGAAAGGATAGTAGGAAATATCAAGAGGGGGAGTTAGTTGCTATAAAACGAACCCAGTTTGGGCTAGGGCTAAAACTTAAACCTAACTATGTGGGACCTTATCAGGTAACAAAAACCAAACGACACGACAGGTACGACGTAGAGAAAGTAGATAATTATGATTGTGTGACTGTTCCTAAATTACCTTAGGCTGATAAAATTTTCGTTTTTCCGCACGGCCCCGTAAGGTTCGTCTCAGACTGGACGCGTTCCCGCCGACTAAGAGGACTCAATTCCTAATTTAGGGCAGCCCTATCCCGGTTTTGAAAGCTAGGGGACAGGGAGGGGATACGAGGTGAAGTTAATATTGGGAAAGACATATTCATGAATAATATCACATCTTATAAAACTAAACAACTATAAGATATGAAGCTAATAAGACAAGAAGTCGCAAAGATATGATATATGATGAAAAGTTTGGTAAAGGAAACGTTACACTTGCGCTTAAGAAATTCATTATTTATAGTTACGTTAATTTTATGATTCAAATGTGCCTCTTAGTCCGCTTCGCTTTAAAATAAGGAATTTATGCGGTTCCAAGTGATGCACTATTGTTTTACAATTCAAAGGAAGAAAGAACGCTTCTTTATTAATTATAGTAACTTGTCAGGCTGTCAAGCCATAAAGTAGAGTTTTAATGTGTCTGTAAGTGGCCGAAACCGTGTGATGATTTTTGAAATAAGAATCAAGACTAAGATATTTGATTAATAATTAGGAGTACGTGACAGACAGGCGCAATGGCAGAAGGTCCAGTCAAAACCACAGCAACATCTGCAGATCATATGAAAAAAAATCCAGATGACAAGGAGTAAAACCACATTCATAAACCTAATAAACTCAAAAGGGTTATGAAGTATGTTTTTGTATAGATCGCATGAAAGTGATAGGTGTTAAGAAAAATTGTTTTTTGTGTTTTCTCTACTTTGTATTGTTCTAGATTTATAATTTATACAGAGTTGTTAAGAATTACCATTACAGTGAATTGTAACAAGTCATATAGTGACACTAAGGTGGTTTGTATTTATTTTTTATGCAAAGATTTAATAAGATGTCAAGCCTAAACGTAATTTGTGTTTGTAATTAGAGTCATGCTACTTTTTTATCTCTTTCTAGGAAAATAAATATGTCATAAGATGTGAGCTCACTATGTTGAGTTCAGTAAATATGTTTCTATGTTAAGAAAATAAATATATTGTTTGTGAAATCGGTCACCTTCTAAGGTAAATGTTGATTTGAAACGATATTGTTTAGGATAACAATTTCATCATGTTTCTGTATCTCATGTAATACTAAACCTAAAGTGTTCTGGATATATTAAAGTTGTTTATGCAAGGTGTGATAATTGTATAAGATTAAAGTGCTTGAAACGTTGTGTCTGAGGGCAGACAGTGTGCAGGATGATCGAGTGTGGAATGAATTTTGAGTAAAAGGGAACGAATGCAAAAGTGCTAGTGACAGGTGTGGATGAGTGAAAGAGAGAGAGAGAAAAATAAATATGGTAGACGATTTAAAACCGATGTACGACGATAGACGTGTTTTTCTTTGTTTTCTTTCAAGTTTGCAATTATTTCGAAAAATATACAAGTTTCTATGAGGTAACTATTATTCCACCATACGATCCCACGTATCTAACTAGCTGTTAAATGCCCATTGAGCAATCCTTCATTTTCAGTTTAATTAATTTATGCGTTAATTAGGCGAGCTGCAACTGTCATTAACATGAAGTCGTTATTACTCGTACAAAATAATCTCTGTATTCTGTTTATTGTTACATCGCATGTTTCTGACAGTTAAATTCCTCAGTATGGAGGGGTCCAAAACGTAAGTTTAATTTTGTGAATATTGGTGATCTATACACCCTAAACGGACCCTTCACGAAGCCGTCAACCAAGCATTCTGTACATCAAACTAAGTAACTCTACGCAAAAATTATTGCTGGGAAACGACTTTTTTTTTGGGTTGAAAAATCACGTTTTACGTTAAAACTCAATGTTACGCACTCAAAACTTAGTGCTGATGGATGCTTTGAAAAGTAAACGGGTCATGGAGTTAATTAAAGTAAAGTTAAAACCTGAAAAACGATAAAAAAAAATTACACCCTTTATATTAATTCTATTTCATCACTGACAGGACTATTGTTGCCAATAAACCTGACATTGTGGTGATAGATCGATTGGAGCGTCGTGCAATGATTGTTGATATAACGGTCCCGCATGACGAGAACCTCGTGAAAGTAGAGAAAGATAAACAATTCAAATATCTAGATCTGGCTCGCGAGGTTGTCGAAATGTGGGACGTGAGTACAGCAGTCATTGTGCCGATAGTCGAGTCAGCCAATGGCTTAATTGCCAAGAGCCTCGACCAACATCTGAGGAGGCTCTCGCTTGGCAGCTGGATCAAGCGCTTGATTCAGAAAGCAGTACTTCTGGACACGGCGCGTATCGTTAGGAGGTTCCTCTCTCAAGAGTCCTGACCACCGGTAGCTCGGACCCTGTTCCCGATGCTAGTGGGCTACTATTTTTTATATTTTTAAATGTTTTTTTATAGTATTTTGTATAGAATATTTTAAAATGTAAACAATATGTATAAAAATAAAAGGAAATAATAATCTATATACATTAAAAGAAAAGCCCTGACTGACTGACTGACTCATCGACGCCCAGCCCAAACCCTCGGACCTACAAAGCTGATATATTTGTTGAAGGTTCCCTTTATAATGTAGACAAGGAATAAGGAAGAATTTTTCGAAATTCAAGCCCTAAGGGAGTTAAATAAGAGATGAAATTTTGTATGGAAAATCGTCATTTTTGTAGTTGCATGAAAACTAGTGTTTATCATCCCGGTAAAAAATTAAAAACCACGTGTTCCAGTATTTTTGGGAAATCAGCCCCTGAGGGCGTAAAATAGGGGATGAAAGTACAAATGGCAAACCCGTTAGTTTTGTAGTTCAAACCATGAAAATTTGTATTTAGCTGACGGTGGTCACACAATAAAAAATAGTGAAATTATATTAATGTTGTTGCAATTCTGTTAAATCTATCAAATATATTTGTAAGTACCTGTCTCTACCCTTGTTCACGTACTTACAAATATATTTGATATCAAGCGGCCTTTATTCGGAGAATGAGAAAGATGAGGTGAAAATCTACGAAAGCGGCCGGTACACAAGTAGTTCTGAAGCAGTTTGGAGGATCTTAAGCTTGCTCATTCATGAAACGTTCCCCTCCGTTTTACATCTCGCTGTTCATCTTGAAAACGGTCAGCGTGTATGCTTCACCTCCAATAACCTGTCACAGAAAATAAACAGCCCACCTCAAACAACGCTATTAGGTTTTTTTTTAATCTACAAAACCGATAATTTTGCTAAGACGCTGCCTTTTTACTTTGTCTGGAACAACAAACAATTTTCTAGGAGGAAAGAGAGTCTACACGATTCATCCAAACAGCACGGAGTTCTACCACCTAACTACCTACCAAGAGGACCTAGAGGTCCGACATCTTTTAAGAACTTGAAGACTGTTAATGGCCCTTGGATTGCTGGAAGACGACAAACATTGGAACTCTACTTTAGAGGAAGCTGCATTGTGCGATTCCCCTTTGAAGCTGCGAGAGCTATTTACAATAACGTTAGTTTTCTGTCAACTCTCTGATCCTTTAAGCCTTTGGGAGAAATACAAAGACAGTCTCTCTGACGACATCAAACGGCAACTGGAGAGAGAGTTGCAAGATAGTGCGCAGCTGCTCATAGACGAAGTGTACAACAGATACTTGATATTGATCGAAGATGCAGTGTCAGCTCAAGCAGGACAAAACTTGGCACAATACGGATTACCTCAGCCAAAAAGATCTGCAGCAACTTTGGGTAATCGAGAATATCTGAGGGAGATCAATTATGATACCTGCGCCCTGGGGAGGTCGTGTCGAATAATGAGAAGTTACTGACAGAAGAACAGCTTTATGTTTATCAACAAATCCTTGGCAATATTGACAAAGGAATTGGAAAAATCTTTTTCTTGGATGCTCCTGGTGGCACTGAAAAACTCCTTATTAATTTGCTACTGGCAAAAGTAAAGCGTGATCGTGCATTGTCTTAGCTGTCGCATCGTCAGGAATCGCAGCTACACTATTGGAGGGAGGCAAAACAGCTCACGCTGCTTTCAAACTGCTGCTAAATCTCATCCATATCGAAACTCCACTTTGCAACATTTCAAAGCAGAGTAATACGGCCCAAGCGCTGCGCGATTGTAAACTTATAGTTTGGGACGAAAGTACAATGGCGCATAAAGGGGGTTTTGAAGCACTAAACAGAACTCTAAAAGACATCAGAGACATCATCATGATATGATGGGTGGAATCACAGTGTTGTTAGCTGGAGACTTCCGTCAGACCCTGCCGGTCGTGCCGAGGGGAACTCGAGCTGACGAAGTTAGGACTTGCATTAAGGCGTCAAATCTTTGGCGCTTAATAAAAAAAACTCCACCTTAAAAAAAGCATGCGAGTGCATTTGAAGGGTGAAGTTTGCGCTGGATAATTCTCCGATCTCCTCCTTAAAATACGAAACGGACAATATACGGAAACTGAAGGCATTCTAATTACATCAGATCTTGCCTCAGTTGTGTCCACCGTTGACGAACTAATACCTCGAATATATCCAGATGTCAAAAACCTACAAAGCAAATCCATGGAGTGGCTGTGCGAACGTGCGATTCTGACAACTAAGAACGATCAGGCTTCCGTGATTGGCACTTTGTTGAAGTCGTTGAGGTGGAGAATACCAATACAAGTCTGCGGACACTGTAGTGCATACGGATGATGCTGTACATTATACCGTGGAGTTCTTAAATGCACTCAACCCACCTGGTCTACCGTCTCATAAAGTTATCCTCAAAGTGGATGCTCCAGTAATGCTAATACGAAATCTCAATCCACCCAAGTTGTGCACTGGAACCAGGTTGCGTGTGAAAGCCTTTCATAAAAACGTGGTAGAAGCCATTATATTTACTGGCTTTGCTCGAATTGAATCGGTGTACATACCGCGGATACCACTAACACCGTCGGAGTACACATTGCAGCTTAAAAGGCTGCAGTTCCCCCTTAAGGTATGTTTCGTAATGATGATTAATAAGTCGCAGGGTCAGTCACTGAAAACAGCGGGAATTGATCTTAAAGGGGACTGCTTCTCGCACGGCCAGTTGTACGTGGCCTGCTCGAGAGTGAGCTCATCTAGCAGCCTGCTTGTGTTAGCACCTGAGGGCAGAACCTCTAATGTAGTATATAAAGAGGTACTTTAAGTATAAATTCATAAAATAAATGGTTCCAACCCCCTGTGAATAACAATGCAAGTAAACGCGTAATTTGAATTATTTAGGTTACTATTTACCTTAACTTTAACTTTTTTAATAGGATTTCCGTTTTACAGTTGCCTTCAAATATTTTAAAATTTTCTTTGGCATTCAAGTAGGTAATTTTCCGTTCCGTTATGTATTCCGTTACTATTGTTAGATTTTAGGATTTGTTATCCTTCAGCTATCAATCTGCGCGCCGCACCTCGGATACTATAATAAGCAATGTGAGAAGGCATTGTTTACCTGGATTAACACATTGGGTACTTTTAATCCCCGTAGTACATTTCTGTGGGATATTTTCCGATATCCACGCCGGCGAAGCCGCGGGCAAAAGCTTGTATTTTATATAGATAGCCAGGCCGCAGAAACCAGTAAAAAATACGCACATCATCTCTCACATCCTAAAAATACTCTTAAAAGTGCGTATTTTTAGTATGTGAGAGACTGGTTAACGGTTAAGATGCAAACATACATTCGTTCCAGTTTCTTCTCCCAAACCAGTAACATCTGTTAATCAATGGTACTCTACTGACGCACAAATGGTTATCAATTTGCTCCATCAATCTCAATTATGCGAACATCAACACACGGCATAACACTAGTGGCACGTGGCGGCTGCACGCTATGACGTCACTAAGCCATATCAAGTCATAATTAGTCGCATGTTGTCGGCACCACGGCTCAGTCCCGGCGAGCGACTCGCAGCCGGCGGTGATTGGCAGCAGTACCAGCCCCCTACCGATTAGTGCGGCTGTGAGATGGGGCATGGAAAATTCACTGTTCGACAAACATCGATGCATATCCTTTGAGAAAGATCACATACTGTTCATTCGCCTATGTGTGTACTTAGTTTCACATAAGCAAAATAAATAACTCTGTTTTTGTTCGAACATTAAGTAAAAACTTGTTCAGTAAACCTATTGAACCCAGAACGTTGCGAAGCTTGGTCCTTCTGTACACATTTAACTGCTCGGTGCACGCAGTGATTGGCTCATATTTCCAACTCCGCGGAACATTTAGATCGGCAGGTTATGCAAACGGGCCGATCATAACGCGCGGATACGATCACATCGGCTACAGCGGCTAATGAGCATGGCAGACGAGCGCGCAGTGTACACACAGCGCGCGTTTAGGCGCTCCATCTGAACACACGGAACGAGCAGCTGTCACAATACACGCAGTAACTGTAAATGTTTGTTGTAATGCGTGATTATAGATGCAAAAAATGCGAGCTCTTGCTACCTTGGTCATAATCGCAGCCAACAATGTAACGTCAAGACTAGGTCTTACCTTATATGCGATGTAAAGCGTGTTATCCGACCCACCCTAAACAAAAGCAAAAGTTTTAATCACTTTTCTTCTTTTAATAATGTTTTGAGAAAAAAATCTTGTTACCTGAAAAATGGAGGGGTTTGCAAACTTTTCGAATTAAAGTCATGCCTGACTAATCCTCATAGTTATGACATGACGGAGGCAGTCTAGGTATAAATCATGTCACGTGAGTGTGACGTAAAGTGACTTGTCGCGCCTATCGCCGGCGTCCAGTGCGGGCCGTCGCCCCGCGTCCTGCGTCCCGCACCCCACGCCCACTGTCCCGAGCGTGCAGTCCGGGGTGTGCACATCCCACGCCGAACTAATTAGCCGATCCCAGCGGCCGCGGGATTAAACGCCATGACTACGCAACAAAACACAGAAGATACAGTTTTTTCTTACAGTGCGGTGGGAACTGCCATTTAAACATCAAATATTAAAATGATCTAAACAATAATTAATAACTCGACCATCGGCATCTGTAGACTACATATGTATTATCGAATTTTATGAACCAGCTCGTCGCGGTACCGCACCTACTCGGTCGCGGCCGCTTATCAAACTCCATCATGTTTTTAAAGAGAATTCGAGGCTGTTCACTCGGAGACGGGTCACCGTACACATGAACAGCTGTGACCAGTCCTGCATCGTGACACGCGTGGGGAGTGGAACTTCTGTGCGTGCCACGGCGGCGTGCCCACGTCACGCTCACGCACGATCTACGTGAATCTTTTAAGCCGGAACAGTCCCTTTCACCCTTCTCATTATTTTTTTACTTTTACAAACCATTTTAGATGTGGCTATCATTAAATGAATTCTACCAACTTTATAAATATTACCCTCCGAGTAATATTAGTAGAAGCTATTTGAAGTTTGGTTCAAATCACGGCCGCTCCTCCGCAGCTCCGCGTCGGGCGTCTGTTTATAAATTAGTAAGTGGTTCCAGCCATGTTGCCAAGTTTTTGCTCATATATAACGCAGCCACAAACGTTCCCTAATTAATTAAAAGACTTATTTTTAAGTTTGTTTCGTTTGGTGGAAGTTAGTAGCGAGTCTATAGCAGCGCGTGGCGACCACCGCCGCCAGCAGGACCGCGCGCCTGTCGCCGGACCCAGGTGACTGGTACTGCGACACTGTACAACACTGTTATTGCTTGCCATTTGTTTTGGAGTCTGCGTACCTGCGCCGAGAATAGCACCCATTAATCAAACTGTGGGTGTTTGTTTTCTTTGACAAAACAAACTCAGCTGAAATTGTAAACCCTCGTAAACTTGGCAGTTTAGTAAACAAAGTACTAATGAATTTCTCAAAAGACTCCCGGCTTCACTACTTAGATCAATATTTACCTTAGTAGTGTTGCTTATCCAATCGGCAATCGGCGGTAGTTGGCGGCGCGCCAGGCGCCGACACTTTCCTATACAATTGTTAATTGTGTCTGTCATCTGTTTTACTAAAAAGTTATAGATTTTTGATGTGAAACATTTATAGCAGCGGGTTAAACCGTCTGTTGGCGTAGCGACCCGCGCAGCAGGGCACCTAATTATATCAACTATGACGTCGACTCCGCCTATAAAAAACATTGGTGTTGGAACTTTAGGTGAATTTAAACACTAAAAAACCCGACTTCCAAAAAAAACACTGAAAAAGTTTCAAATAACTTTACTTTCGGAAGTTGGTGACTTTGTTTATTTCATTGACTTTTTTGCTACCGACTTCCAGTTGTTTTCTTTTTTGTAGAAAGTTTTTTATATTACCCTTTTAAGTAAGTTGTAACCACACAAATTCTTGTCATGAATTAATTTTTACATTGTAACTATAGTTGGTGCCAGTTAAGATGGCAATAGCGGTCATTGCTCTTTCCATAATATCTCTTCGTACGAACCAAAACAAATGAACCATGTATCGTTTTTCATTAGAAAAGATGTTGAAGATCACGATAGATGACGATTCAAGACATGAACTGGCTTATTTATGGATTTCAAAGTTAAGAACTTTAATAAATGTAGGTGGGTCAATGACCGCCATTGCCATCTTAACTGGCAGCAACTATAGAAGTTATTAAGGGATCATGGATCATCATGTCATCAACATAGCCTAAGAAAAAATACGTATTAAAGGAAAAAAAGCCAAATCACTGGACCGATTTTGATGAAATTTCTATGGAACCAATCGGAAATTATATCCTTTCACACAACAGAATGATTTTTCAAATCGGTTCATAAATGACGGAGTTATGAGGTAACAAACATATAAAAAAAATTAATGTGTAAATAGACCCTTAACGAAGCCAAAAGGCATTTGTTCTCCTCGTCATTACGATATTTTTTTCGTTCTAGACCATACCTGGTAACCTTCTAGTTACGAAAATATTAAGGGTCAAAGTTCCAACACTTTCACAAGTTTTTTTTAAATACATGTTTTTAATGTAAGAACTTCACTTTAAACATTTCCGACCCCCGTACAATTCAATCCATCCAACAGCACGTTTTGAATGCGTTACACTGAGTCCTACCGTTAAACGTGATTTTTTACCCCAAGAATAGTCGTTTCCCAGCAATAATTTTTGCGTAAGTACTCAGTTTGATGTACTTACATAATGCTTGGTTGACGGCTTCGTGAAGGGTCTGTTTACACCCTGTATACAACCGATGTGAGAATCTCCTCCTTTTTTAAATCGGTTAAAAGAGTCTATTCTACCCAAAAAAAATGCTACGGTAATTTTTTTTGCTTATATTTAGTGGCTATAGTTAAAAAAAAAAACTAAAAAAAAAAACTCAAAGCATTTATTTCAATTAGACCATTACAGGCACTTTTGAATGTCAGAAAAACAAAGAAGACGAAGCTACAGTCCCAGACATAAGACATAATAACTTATGAAAGTACTGTAGTTGCCCATTCCAAGGCGTAGATCTCTATGGAGAAGAATGGGCAAGAAAGTCCATGGTCACACTTTTCAATCAAACATTTTTACAAGATCTTGGTTACATCATTCATGTTGAGATAATACATATATGTGAGAACGATGTAGACAGACGTGCACATTAAGAGCGTCCAGAGTAAAAGATTAGATCAACAATTTAAAAACAAAGTAGTTAAAATAAACCGTGGCAGCTAAGAGACGACCAGTCCCAACTGACAGCACCCGTTCACGAACATGACGCATGGATCAGCACCATTCAACTCAACCATTTTGAAGGGAACTAAATGATCTGACACACCCGCCACCATCATCGAGACATTTGAGTGAACATGACATTCTCTCAACTGCCAGGGCAAATTCGAGTCAATGAATGATAACTAAATGTAAATGGTAGCTTTACAGTACATAGTACTCAAACTCAAACTCAAAGCTTTTATTTCAATTAGACCATTACAGGCACTTTTGAATGTCAAAAAAACAAAGAAGGCGAAGCTACAGTCCCAGACATAAGACATAATAACTTATGAAAGTTCTGTAGTTGCCCATTCCAAGGCGTAGATCTCTATGGAGAAGAATGGGCAAGAAACTCCATGGACACTCTTTTCAATCAAACATTTTTACAAGATCTTGGTTACATCATTCATGTTGAGATAATACATATATGTGAGAACGATGTAGACAGACGTGCACATTAAGAGCGTCCAGAGTAAAAGATTAGATCAACAATTTAAAAACAAAGTAGTTAAAATAAACCGTGGCAGCTAAGAGACGACCAGTCCCAACTGACAGCGCCCGTTCACGAACATGACGCATGGATCAGCACCATTCAACTCAACCATTTTAAAGGGAACTAAATGATCCGACACACCCGCCACCATCAGCGAGACATTTGAGTGAGCATGACATTCTCTCAACCGCCAGGGCAAATTCGAGTCAATGAATGATACTCACACATGCGCTATGCAATTATATAATACCAAGTGATTGAATCTATACAATGCAAGGATATTTTTACAATCTTCTGCAGCTTCCAAAATAACTTCACATGGTAATCAATTAGTTTGCCCCCTGTGGTTGTGGAGCAGGACCAGCATTGAGCCAAGCATTTCTATCATCAATGTAATCCCCCAACTTATAGTATGCTTGCCTACATAGTGTGCGTTTAATACAAGATTTAAATTATAAAACTTCTAATGCCAAACTAAAGTAAAAGTAAGTTACAGGTAATTTACAGAAAACTGACTCAAAACTTTGCTTCCAAACTCCGCGCGCTTGAACTTTTTGGAAAATGAGTACAAGCAACTTTTTGCAACTATCATTTCAGATATTTGATCATATTCCTTTCTTATTTCAACACTAGCTGTTGCCCGCGACTTCGTTCGCGTGGAAATTTTGGTATGTATGTGTAAGACTGCCTCGAGTGGTCGCAAGCGTGACTACTAAGTATGAGGTCCTGGGATCGATTCCCGGGTCGGGCAAAGTGTTAAAAAAAAAGAATATTTATTTCAATTAGATACATAAAGTTATGACACACATGATTTGGAGATCACCTTTTAAGCAAGGAGATGCTTGGGTTAGGGGGCGTCCATTAATTACGTGAGGCAATTTTGGCGATTTTTCAACCCCCCCCCCCTCTCCCCTAGGTGAGATGTCGTGGGATTTTGCTTTTAATTTACAACATTAAGAGACTTTTTGCGAGAGCCCTTAGACCACCTTAATCCAGCCCTGCCGCAAAATCCGTTCTTAGCAGACTTTTACTGACTATTTATTACCTCCCTGCCAAATTTCAAGTTTGTAGCACAAAAAATGAAGGACTTTCATACAAACTTGCGAGAGCCCTTAGACCCCCTTAATCCGGCCCTGTCGCAAAATCCGTTCTTAGCGGACGTCTACTAACTATAAACTACCTCCCTGCCTAATTTCATCTTTTTACGTCAAGCGGTTTCGATATTTCGTGATGAGTGAGTGACTTTTCGCTTTTATTTTTTTAATATTTTGCTCTGAAGTTAAAATGCTAGTGCAGCCACATCTAAAAAAACAAAAAAAACTAAAGTCATCACCAATAGCTAAAAAGTAGGGTTGAGGTAGATGGGCAAGAAATTCACAATAACGTCGATGAGTACATTTGAGTTTGAGAGTTGCCGAGTCGAGAACGCCTGGAAGAGCTACTGGTCCATGAAGTCGCTGATGAAGGGTGACCTACCTTTATCCCTGAAGCACAATCTCATCGACTCGTGCATTCTGCCCATCCTAACCGGTCAGGGACCAAGTTTGAGCACCGTAATGCTCAAACTTGGTCCTTGACCGAGTCGCAAAAGTCCAAACTCAAGGTTGGCCAAAAGGCAATGGAACGTTACGTATTGGGTATTAAGCTCAGCGACAGAATTCGCAATACCACAATACGCTCAAAAACTGGAATCGCTAATGTGGGCGATAAGATTGCTAGTTTGGAGTGGGATTGGGCGGGCCACGTCTGTAGAATGCATCAGGACCGGTGGGCCAGAGTCGTCACGCAGTGGGTGCCAGAAGACGGGCGTCGTCGCCGAGGGAGGTCTAGAAAACGCTGGTGTGACGACTTAGAAGCGTTTGTGACAGATTGGACGAAGAAAACTGCACGGAGAGAAGAATGGCAGGCAATGGGGGAGGTTTTTGCCCAGCAGTGGGACAATAAAGGTTAAAAAAAATATTACATAAAAATTATAACGAATGGGTTGCCTAATCATTAAGTCAAGAATATTTAAAACTGCGACAGACGCTAGGCTTGACCGCTTTTACTTAGACAACGTTATACTTTCCAATCACATTTGGAGCGAAAATTTGTCGACCTGTGTATCCTGTCTATCCTAACCTATGGTACCCAGATATGATCTTTGACGGAGGCTGAAAAGTCCAAACTCAAGGTTTGCCAAAGAGCGATGGATTTTAAACATCAAAATCACCGATTGAATACGCAACACCACAATGCGCCCCAAGACAGGCATCGCCGATGTTGGCGATAAGTGTAAGAGGTTCAAATGACTGAGCCGGTCACATTTCCAGAATGGGTCGGGACAGATGGGCCAGAATGGTCATACAGTAGGTACCTGAAGACTGTCATCGTCACCGAGGCAGACCCAACAAACGCTGGTGTGACGATTTGGATTCGTTCCTGACTGATTGGCCAGAGAAGGCAAAACACCGGGAGAGTTGGAAAGGAAATGGGGAAAGCCTTTGTCCAGCAGTGGGACAGAATAGGCTAATTAAAAAAACAAAACGTTATACCATCGTGTTTGTTATAAAATTACCTATCTGTTTTTTAATACATATTTTAAGGAGAAAACAGATGAGTGTATATAGTACCTAGTAGTACACCCACATTTTGTCAGTTATATTTAACTCCCATGAAATATTAAGCGAGCCTATTGCCATTTTGTATAAAGAAGGTTGTAAGGTTCTTCATCCCCCATAGAAAAGGGAGGATAGTCCGACCAGACGGGTGTAATGTCTGGTGGGCTATAACTGCCCAACAGTTGTTGTCGGGTACTTCTATATAGTCTTAAGTCGCGGATAACTTTATTTGGGCGATTTATTTGACCCAGGCAGAATTTAGACGTATTTCGATGTTTAGTTCATCACCTGCGTCATAGATGGCGCTGTAATACTTTTTGTTATTTGTTGTTTTTGTACTTTTTATAGTGCCGATACACCATCAACCGGGCACAAAACCAGACTTCGTAGTTGCTACTGAGAATTTGCTGGTGGAAAAACTCAATAACACATTGCCCGACCGGGAATCTAACCCAGGACCTCATGCTTGCTTCTGAACACTATACCAATCTATAAAAGAACAATAAAATTCCAAAATAAAATTCCAAACTGCGATTGATTATTGATATTTTGCAAATCGAGAAGGAAACAGACTTCTAGTAAAGCAAGAACTTTTTGTAGAAATCATCATCATCATTCTCCTGCCGTTATCCCAATTTTTTCGGGGTCGGCGCAGCATGTCATCTTCTTCCATACTTCTCTATTACTTTTTGGAGAAACGTTTGAAGAAAAAAGGAGAAAAACGGAAATGCAAACGATGCCAATACAAAAAAAAATGGAAATATATAAAAGCATCAAAAAAATATTCAAACAAATTACAAAAAAGTGAAAGTAATAGTGGGGTTTGAACTTGCGACCAGTAGCTTACAGAACGTTCAAGAACCCGCTAGGCTGTTTTCTCTGTTGACATAAGCTTTAAATAGCCATTCTGGTGCTTGTCATAACTGAAACGTCAAACAAATGAAGGATACTGACATAATGCATTATTGCTCACCCCCTTAAGCGAGTAGCGTGATAATATATAGCCTAACATGTGAAGAAGCCTGTAAGGAATATTTGTGCAAAATTTGAACAGGATCTATGCAGTAGTTTTTGAGCCAAGTCGGAACATAAAATTGGATTTTTACGATTTTATTATATGTATAGATTATGAGTCACATTTACATCACAGTAATCCAGTTTTCTCGTTGAGGAGACAATAATACTAAATATTCAAGTTAAAACATTTTCAATTTGGTCTGGTTTTCAGGGAGTATGAATTCTCTACAGTAAATAGTTTCTCGGAATGAATATGCGAGGTTTCCGAGCATCGCCGGTGTTTGGGCAGCATCCGTCAGGTAGCGCCGGGTAGCGCAGACACAGACTCGACTCCGACGGACAAACAAATTTCGATATGAAAAGCAAATAATAACAAAGTTATCGCTGGAGAATGCGAAGCTCTGGGCTGTGAGTCTGTGGCGGTGCACGCGAGAAGTGCGCGCGATGGCGCTGCGGTGCGATACTGTACTGTGACAAGTATTTCATTTTACTAAAATTTTCAACATAAATAAGAATAACTGCTGATGTGTGTTGGGCGCTTACTCGCTCACACAGGACCGCGGCGGTTACCGTCGTCACGAGTTTGGCGCGCCGCCGTCACGCCCGATCTTACTCAGCGGAATTGGAAATTGAAGATTACGATCTCTTGTCAACAGACTTATTATAATCACACATATTGAAAAAATAAAACCGACTTTAAAAACATAAAAAAGTGAAAAATAACTTCAGCTTTAGAAGTCGGTGACATTTATTTGTTTGATTTATATTTTTTGTCACCGACTAATACATACCGACTATAACTTGAGTAATTATTCTGACTCTGATTTTGACTTCTATAATCAGCTCACCTTGATAACCTGAAAGAATACAACTATATATACGTCCCCATAATATTTTATTAAAGAATTATCCTCCAACTCTTAATCGTTAAGGAGTTATACCTTCCATCAACAGCTCATCAACATGAGGTGATGACTCTCATATGCGTATACTTACATAGCTTTAGAAAAAACATGAAACACGTAATACATGGCATGTATGTGCGTGTTTCATGTTTTTTCTATATATATAAGATTTGAGGGTTGCCTTCGATTTGCCTAGGATTGCATCATCAGATCCTGACATTGTGACAATGGAACCACCTCGAGCGTACACTCTTTTGATTAAAAAAAGAATTTTGAAAATCGGTGTACAATTGACTGAGATTTCGGTGAACATACATAAAAAAGAACGTAGAACCTCCTCCTTTTTGGAAGTCGGTTAAAACAATCTTTTGCCCGCGGCTTCGCTCGCGTTAATTTAGAATTTGATCAGATAATATAGTGTATTGTTGGTCTGCCCATGTCGCAACGTACCCAGTACGGACAACTGAACACAAACCTCCAATAGATGCTCTAATGATCGATGAAGGTGTTGCCACGCTTAGCAACAGGTTATTGTACATCGCAGTAGCCAACAAACCTAATAATAAAGTTTGCCGAATGAAACCTCATAACTACGAGATGAGTACCAGGGCTGCAGATATTTTGGGAGCTATTTTAATAACGGAAAACCAATGGGATTCCTGAAGCAGCCCGGCTTACCCCCCAGCCCCTCCGCTCCTCCCTCGACATCCGCGATAAATAGCCCAACTTGTAACAAGTTGCAACGACGAGCCTTGCGTACAAAGAAACAGCATCTTAAGTAATTGCCCGTTTGTTTCACGGGCCACTTAAAGCATTGCTATTTTCAATATACTTTTTATATTTTTGCTGTACGTAAATAAATAGTACAAATACAAATAGATTACATCGCGCTTTCATTGATCGATTCGGTGTCGACTCGCTTAAAAAATAATCGAAGATCGGTTGATTGATTGAAGAAACCTTTCTTGGAATTGAAATCCTGATCCTTCAGAACTACTTGAGATTAGCCAAAAAATAATCATTCATTCATTCGATGTCAGCGGAGGACGCAGAGTTAATCCATGTGACTTCTAATGGCATAAATACAGTTTGAGATATTGAATCTATACATATAATAAAATCGTAAAAATCCAATTTTATGTTCCGACTTGGCTCAAAAACTACTGCATAGATCCTGTTCAAATTTTGCACAAATATTCCTTACAGGCTTCTTCACATGTTAGGCTATATATTATCACGCTACTCGCTTAAGGGGGTGAGCAATAATGCATTATGTCAGTATCCTTCATTTGTTTGACGTTTCAGTTATGACAAGCACCAGAATGGCTATTTAAAGCTTATGTCAACAGAGAAAACAGCCTAGCGGGTTCTTGAACGTTCTGTAAGCTACTGGTCGCAAGTTCAAACCCCACTATTACTTTCACTTTTTTGTAATTTGTTTGAATATTTTTTTGATGCTTTTATATATTTCCATTTTTTTTTGTATTGGCATCGTTTGCATTTCCGTTTTTCTCCTTTTTTCTTCAAACGTTTCTCCAAAAAGTAATAGAGAAGTATGGAAGAAGATGACATGCTGCGCCGACCCCGAAAAAATTGGGATAACGGCAGGAGAATGATGATGATGATTTCTACAAAAAGTTCTTGCTTTACTAGAAGTCTGTTTCCTTCTCGATTTGCAAAATATCAATAATCAATCGCAGTTTGGAATTTTATTTTGGAATTTTATTGTTCTTTTATAGATTGGTATAGTGTTCAGAAGCAAGCATGAGGTCCTGGGTTAGATTCCCGGTCGGGCAATGTGTTATTGAGTTTTTCCACCAGCAAATTCTCAGTAGCAACTACGAAGTCTGGTTTTGTGCCCGGTTGATGGTGTATCGGCACTATAAAAAGTACAAAAACAACAAATAACAAAAAGTATTACAGCGCCATCTATGACGCAGGTGATGAACTAAACATCGAAATACGTCTAAATTCTGCCTGGGTCAAATAAATCGCCCAAATAAAGTTATCCGCGACTTAAGACTATATAGAAGTACCCGACAACAACTGTTGGGCAGTTATAGCCCACCAGACATTACACCCGTCTGGTCGGACTATCCTCCCTTTTCTATGGGGGATGAAGAACCTTACAACCTTCTTTATACAAAATGGCAATAGGCTCGCTTAATATTTCATGGGAGTTAAACATAACTGACAAAATGTGGGTGTACTACTAGGTACTATATACACTCATCTGTTTTCTCCTTAAAATATGTATTAAAAAACAGATAGGTAATTTTATAACAAACACGATGGTATAACGTTTTGTTTTTTTAATTAGCCTATTCTGTCCCACTGCTGGACAAAGGCTTTCCCCATTTCCTTTCCAACTCTCCCGGTGTTTTGCCTTCTCTGGCCAATCAGTCAGGAACGAATCCAAATCGTCACACCAGCGTTTGTTGGGTCTGCCTCGGTGACGATGACAGTCTTCAGGTACCTACTGTATGACCATTCTGGCCCATCTGTCCCGACCCATTCTGGAAATGTGACCGGCTCAGTCATTTGAACCTCTTACACTTATCGCCAACATCGGCGATGCCTGTCTTGGGGCGCATTGTGGTGTTGCGTATTCAATCGGTGATTTTGATGTTTAAAATCCATCGCTCTTTGGCAAACCTTGAGTTTGGACTTTTCAGCCTCCGTCAAAGATCATATCTGGGTACCATAGGTTAGGATAGACAGGATACACAGGTCGACAAATTTTCGCTCCAAATGTGATTGGAAAGTATAACGTTGTCTAAGTAAAAGCGGTCAAGCCTAGCGTCTGTCGCAGTTTTAAATATTCTTGACTTAATGATTAGGCAACCCATTCGTTATAATTTTTATGTAATATTTTTTTTAACCTTTATTGTCCCACTGCTGGGCAAAAACCTCCCCCATTGCCTTCCATTCTTCTCTCCGTGCAGTTTTCTTCGTCCAATCTGTCACAAACGCTTCTAAGTCGTCACACCAGCGTTTTCTAGACCTCCCTCGGCGACGACGCCCGTCTTCTGGCACCCACTGCGTGACGACTCTGGCCCACCGGTCCTGATGCATTCTACAGACGTGGCCCGCCCAATCCCACTCCAAACTAGCAATCTTATCGCCCACATTAGCGATTCCAGTTTTTGAGCGTATTGTGGTATTGCGAATTCTGTCGCTGAGCTTAATACCCAATACGTAACGTTCCATTGCCTTTTGGCCAACCTTGAGTTTGGACTTTTGCGACTCGGTCAAGGACCAAGTTTGAGCATTACGGTGCTCAAACTTGGTCCCTGACCGGTTAGGATGGGCAGAATGCACGAGTCGATGAGATTGTGCTTCAGGGATAAAGGTAGGTCACCCTTCATCAGCGACTTCATGGACCAGTAGCTCTTCCAGGCGTTCTCGACTCGGCAACTCTCAAACTCAAATGTACTCATCGACGTTATTGTGAATTTCTTGCCCATCTACCTCAACCCTACTTTTTAGCTATTGGTGATGACTTTAGTTTTTTTTGTTTTTTTAGATGTGGCTGCACTAGCATTTTAACTTCAGAGCAAAATATTAAAAAAATAAAAGCGAAAAGTCACTCACTCATCACGAAATATCGAAACCGCTTGACGTAAAAAGATGAAATTAGGCAGGGAGGTAGTTTATAGTTAGTAGACGTCCGCTAAGAACGGATTTTGCGACAGGGCCGGATTAAGGGGGTCTAAGGGCTCTCGCAAGTTTGTATGAAAGTCCTTCATTTTTTGTGCTACAAACTTGAAATTTGGCAGGGAGGTAATAAATAGTCAGTAAAAGTCTGCTAAGAACGGATTTTGCGGCAGGGCTGGATTAAGGTGGTCTAAGGGCTCTCGCAAAAAGTCTCTTAATGTTGTAAATTAAAAGCAAAATCCCACGACATCTCACCTAGGGGAGAGGGGGGGGGGGGTTGAAAAATCGCCAAAATTGCCTCACGTAATTAATGGACGCCCCCTAACCCAAGCATCTCCTTGCTTAAAAGGTGATCTCCAAATCATGTGTGTCATAACTTTATGTATCTAATTGAAATAAATATTCTTTTTTTTTAACACTTTGCCCGACCCGGGAATCGATCCCAGGACCTCATACTTAGTAGTCACGCTTGCGACCACTCGAGGCAGTCTTACACATACATACCAAAATTTCCACGCGAACGAAGTCGCGGGCAACAGCTAGTTCCGAATACGAAAAGAATTCACGAAATTGCGTGTCACATATTAATCTTAATTGGAGTAGTTTCCCGAGGTTTTATTATAAAATCTGAATTCTTAAACTGTTCGCAGCTGTGATACGAATAACTATGTTTCCGAAACAAGCTTCGTTAGGAGTTTACACGAGGAGGGGTGCGGCGTGCAATGTGCGGGCAGAGGGGAAATTCGTGTACGTACACGAATTTGAGAAAGTACCCTCCGACCGGCGGAAACAGGCAGCCCTTGCTAAATTGCGCACCGTCATGTCCTAGCGAAGTGAGCCCACGTCGACGTTGTGAGCCCACCAGCGCGCTCCGCTGCCGCATGCAGGCTATACAGCATAGCTATGTAGTTCCAGTAAAAACAAACTGGATTATTGCTTACAACTTGCACTACGTGCTAACTCGCATTTTTCAAAACAGTTAAATGAACTGTCACCACTATGAAAATGTCACTGAGGTGTAGTGTGGGTGCATATTCCAGCGTATTATTTGCGCTGCTCTGTTGGTCTCCCGGTCGTAAGTGCGACTGCTGAGCGTGGGGTCCGTGGTTTGTTTCCCGGGTCGGGCAAAAAGAGTCATCGGGCTTTTCCATTAGGAATATCTCAGTAGAGTCCCGGAAATTGACCGTGTGCTCCGATGTCAGATTGATTGTGGGTATGTACGCTGCGAGACGATGAATACAATCTAACGTGGGCTGTGGTCGAGAGATGTTCATTCACTTTGACGCATAGTGAATTCAAAACAGGGCGAGATTTATTTCAAGGAACATAACGATACAGGCAAGCTAAAGGGTATCCTTTCATGACCCTCATAAAGTAGAGCCGCCATTCAAGGCGTCTGCTAAATTAATAATGTTTGATAAGTTGCGAAGGAGCCCGCTTATGAATACCGTTTATCACTTCGGTATTATTTGCGACTCTCTGTTCTTTCCTCCGCTTTCACCAACTTTTAAGTGGCATTAACGATTGCTGACTGAAGAACTGAAACTTTTAAGCTACAACTATTGACTCTGTGGATTATACTGTGAGTCATCGAATTCGAGAGTTCCCTGCATTTCCTCTTATCTTTGCATTTCCGAGAGGTCTGCCAACCGCGAATCAGGCGGGAGGTGGTCCGGAGCAGGGGCTGTCCGATTTCTTTTTACTTCGTTTTCTATCGGAGCACCTCGTTTGGAAATTTTCGTGCAGCAAAATTCTGTATGACGTTTTGAAGGAAAAGGTACGAAACAAAAAAACGCTTCAAGTGTAGGACAGTATCTCAGAGGTGCCTGCTCCCCCTCCCAGCTGCCTTCGTATGAGCTGAGCGGTATTAACTCGTGGCTCAGAATTGAAAATGTAATATTCAGTTTGTTGGTCAGTGACATCAGTGGCGTCAGTGGTGTGGCTCTTTTGTGCCGTCTACTTAAAGGTACTGCTTTGAATTTAGCAGTTTAATCTAATTCCGTTTGCAAATATAACGAGACAAAAGTGCGATTCACGACCCGATGCGGGAGTTAACCCGAGGTTACTTGTTATTACCTCGCTGACTCGCAGTGGTCGCGGTGCACTAAATAGAACTATGCAGTGAATAATACGGATGTTTTAACCAAATTCTAAAAAAGATGGCGGTTGTTCCAGCATCTTTTTTTTTCATGTATATTCACCGATTTCTCCGTGATTACTTGTCCGATTTTAGTGATTATTTTTTTATTTAGTAGAAAAAACGCGCACGGTGGTCCCATATAAATTTTATTAACTTTACTTCTATACTTTATGAATTATCCTCTATAATATGCAATTTTTCTTCTTCGTCAATGTGGATGATGTGGTAATAACTTCTAGTTGTAATGTAAAATTGATACTTGACAAGGATTAAAATTTGTGTGAGATACCGCAGTTAAAAAGGGTAAAATAAAAACTTTTTTGCAAATTAAAATGGAAAAATAACTTTACTTTCGGAGGTCGGTGATTTTTGTTTGTTTCATTGACTTTTTTGCCACCGACTTCCAAAAGTTAAGTTATTTTCCAGTTTTTTGTGGTTTATTTTGGAAGTCGGTTATTTTTTTTGCAAAAAAGTTTTTATTAATTTTGCCTTAAGGATTGTTTAGTTTAATTAACATCGTCGTATGCGTTACTTTGTTATATTTAATGTTGTATAATACTAACGTGGTATTACGGGGGGGGAGGGGGGGACCTTTATTCATATGCTCCATTTAATGACGTTACTGAGTTAAAAACTTTTCTTATCCATACGTGTCGCAGGGCGCGCGGCAGGCGGCGCGGTGCTGCGGGGGGCGAGGTAATGAAACGCCCTTGAGAACAAAAAGTGCGGCTGAGCAGCAATTAGCCCGCGGTGAGCGCACACTCGCACACTCGCTCTGCTGTTTGCTGTTTGCTGTTGTCACAGTACTACAGTTTCCCTACACTGTTACTACAGTGCGTGGAAACTTCAGCGATACAGTGCTAGCTTCATAGTTATTACACTGTGAATTATGAAGTATTGGTATTGGTCAAAGTCCTCTATAGTTTATGTTCGATTCCTTTTATTGTGATGGTTATTAATCTTGATGTGAATTCATCATATTAACCTTTCCAATGCACTATTTACAATGGTGTTTTAATGTGACGTTATTATTCAGCAATATTAAAATGATCAGCTAGTGTAGCGTACTCGCAATACATAGTAATTATTTAACAGTAACACAAGACGCGTTGTGATTGTAACAGATACTCATCAGCCGTAGATGGCGTATCAGTACCCGCAGATTGATTCAATTAGCGCAGTGCATTAATACCGGCGTGGATGTAAACCAATGTAAACGATGACACACTGTACGCGCTAGCTAGCAGGTCACAGGTGCAACACGGGCGCGCCGCAGAACGTGACGGACCAACATCATTAACATTCACGAGACGTACATGACTAACGTTAGAGAGATTTCAATATTAATATTGTTAATTTAATTCACTTATTGTATATATTTATTACACTCTGATTATTTTCTATAAATACTCATATTATAAAGAGGTGAAGTATGTTTAGATGTAGGGGGTAACCTTCGGAACTTCTGATCGGGGTCCGAAGATGCTTGCACTAAGAGGAATCTACATTATACCCGAGTGTCACAGGGTATACTTAACACGTTTTTAGGGGATAATTCCTTGAGTGGGAGAGAACCTCACGTTCCAGCTGCCGCGGGGGACGCTCCGGGCGTCGGGGGCCACGTGGTGGCTCCCGGCCACCGTAGGCACGGGCCTGTGGACGGTGAGTAATGGGCTAGCTCGCCGTCCGTCCGTCTTATGACGACAGGCCGTGTCGACGGCGCGTTCGTGTTCCACGCGCGCCTTAAAGAGATGTCAGCAAAAAGGAAGGAGCCCGCAAAGGCCGATCAATGCCGGGGCTGCGGGACTGTTCGAAAGAGATACCGCGGCCCTGGAATACAAAGGGCAAAGAAGGAACATGGATGGGTTTTAGTCAGTACAAGTCTGACTCTCCCATCCACTCCGCCCAGAGCGAGGGGGGTCATTTGATGATTTCTCACCAGAAAAAAAAAGGTATAAAACCATTATTCAAATCAAACTGAAACACAATTATAGTCTGAACTCCACACACAAATGTTTTTATTTGTTCAATGGTCAACCGCGCGCGGCCATCGGCATCGGCGGGGACGCACAGACACAGACTACTTTTAGCATTCAATATGTGAATGCTAAAAGTATTCAATAGAATTGGAAAGCAAATAACTGTTGCCAGCAAACTGTTTGTTTTGGCACAAAATTGAAGTAAAAACTGATTGAAAAAAATGAGAAGAATTGCAATTGGGTGGAGAGCGTCAAGTTATATTCGCGAAGCGCTCTTGAGCGGGTCGCGCCGCGCGTGGCTCTGAGGGTAATTGATCGACCAACACCAACGTTGGGACAGTGCACTATGCGGCGCTCGCAAGTTCACTGTATGGAAATGCTATTTGATAAATTTAAAATATTGTTTAATTGAATCTTCATCACCTGCAGTGGCGTGCATCTTTGTGCGAGCTCTCAGCTGGTGAGTTGATGAGCTTCAGAGTAGACGTAACGCACCGAAATGATGAGCGATATACCTGCACCTTTATTGAACACTAGCTTTTTGTAGCGGCTTCTCTCCCGTTATTTTCGGAAATTCATCAACAAGAACGTTTTAAATGTAGCATATAGCACTCTGGGATAATGTAGCTTCCCGTTAGTGGAAGAATTTTCGGAATCAGATCAGTAGTTCCAAATATTACGCCTTTTATTATTATTTTTTTTTTCGGATGGGAAGTCATCAAATAATTCCTCCCGCTCTGGGCTGAGTGGTAGGGAGTGTCAGACTCGTACTAACTAAAACCCATCCATGTTCCTTCTTTGCTCTTTGTGTTCCAGGGCCGCGGTATCTCTTTCGAATAGTCCCGCAGCCCCGGCAGGCATCGGCCCTTGCGGGCTCCGGACCCCTTCCGGTTTACTGACATCTCTTTTAGGCGCGGCTGGAATACAAACGCGCCGTCGACACCACCTGTCGTCATAAGATGGACGAGCGGCGAGCCAGCCCATTACCCCCCGTCCACAGGCCCGCGCCTACGGTGGACGGGAGCCACCACGTGGCCCCCCGCCCGGGGCGTCTCCCACGGCGGCTGGGACGTGAGGTTCTCTCCCTCTCACGTCCCGAAATATTACACCTTACATACAAACTTAAAACTCTACCTCCTCCCGTCCCGTCCACCTCTCGTCTACTAACATTTTTTTTTTAATGTAAAAATGTTAAATGTTTATTTGTCCCGAAAGCACTTACATGAATTATAAATGCGACATAAATAATTGATAATGTTGTGTTGGGGCTATCTCGCTCTTTCCCTTAATAGCAACATTGAGACTATTGCACAAATTATTACAAAAGGTGACTAAAAATTAAATTTAGGAAGAAAAGTAACAGTAAATGACTTACAAATTCTTTGTGTAACTGTAGTTGTATGCCTTTGTGAAACTGAGTATGTGTCTTGTTTATGAACAGGGTTTGTATTGTTGTGTGTGTGTTTGAGTGTATGAATGTGTATGTGTATGTCTTCTTTGAAGCGCCGATGTGTTCGATACAATTTATAGATTATACTCGTAAACAAGTATACCTAAAAACAACCACATACACATACAAACTTACAAACAAAAACCTCTTTATAATATTAGTGCGAGGTAACATCGGGTTGCCAGTCATTTGAATGTTGTAAAAAGTAAAAGGAACGTTCACCGCGAGGCAACGTGTCCGCTGCCCAAGTGCCCAAGTGGCCAACTAGCGAGCCACCGCTAGCGATGCGACGCGACGCGGCTTTAAAATATGACCGCGGAGTTTTTAAAGCGGGTCGTTTTGGTTCCCACATGAATATTCCGCAGATAATTTAATTCAGCCCAAAACCTTAAGACGAGCTGAAGCTCCAAGAGCCAGCTTATCTCGCCGACTGCTGTAATATAATTTATGATAGAAACACGTAATGTATGCGAACACTAATGGACTCGTTACAAACATAAATTATGGAGTATTTTTTGTTGTTATTGTTTTGTAGTGATTGATTACCGCTCGTTATTTCGCCTCCGCGGACTGAAACAACTTTAAAGATATTTGTTTTATTCTATTTCGTGATTTGTCTACATTAATATTTAATTATAAATCTGGTTGCCACTATCTTAGCAATGTACGTAAACCGGTCACTATCCACGACTTTGTGATTGACAAGAAACTATGAACAACCATCAAGTTTTCGGAAATGTTGTTTTGAAAAAGAAAAACATGAACATAGCATAGTTTAGCGTAATTTGTGAAACAAACAAGTGCATGTAAGTGCGTACACTGGACGTACCTTACTGCTGGGCAGAGGCCTGACCCCATTTGTAGTAACTGTAAAATAATAGTAACTCCTTCAGTTTAAGGGGGAAGCGCTAGAACAGGCCGCGTTTGTGTACTTTCTTAGTTTTTTTGCAATGTGCAGGTCAGTGTCGGGTTTTTATGTACAGTCACGAGCACCAATATGTATACACTTTACTTTTAAAAGCAATTTTCTCGAGAAATAACGATTGTAACTTGGAGATAGGACCTTTTTCAGAAAAATATGAGTTCCAGATAATATCATGTTCGTACCGACATGAAACTTTTAATCCGAACAGTAGGGGAAAAACCCTTTTAAAAGTTGTTAAGTGTTTACATATTGGTGCTCGTGACAGTATCAATATATTATGTAAACACTAGTTTACGGTCGTGAATTCGCGTTCGTAACAAATATAACTTTACAGAGTTATCATCATTAAAATATTAATACTTTTTACACGAAAATGATCGTCCTCTATTAGGGTTAGTGAAGAATGTTGTAATTTCTCATTCTTACTGAAATTGGTTGTAACTTATAATGATTAAGTTTGTAATTTAAGTTGGGCGACGCAACACAAATCACAATTATTTAAAATAATTAATAATCAGCTTGTTTTAGTTTTACTTAGTTCAGAGACAGTCGCTGTGTTGTTGTGTGACTAAGTACATGAGATATAATATAATTTATAAAATAAGTAATATAAAATTAGGTACGTGGTAATAATCAAATTCTGAGTACATTACACACTTAGCACATTAATGAGCCAAATATGTAAACTTAAGACAACAATTATTAAAAGGCTGAAGTTTCTTCGTACCATCGTCTTGCGTTACTGTCTCACTCAAGCTTTATTTGAGTGTTTATATAGTTTCCGTCAAAGTGGATGCTGTCGATGCGATGAACTACATACACTATAGCATAACATCACGCCTTGTAATCCCCAAAGGATTAGGCCGAGGTGGACTTACAGATTATCCTCACTTCGTCAGTTATCAGTTGGTCCATCGTAAGGTGGTGGTGCTATTGGCTGTAGAAAATTATTTCAAGGATGAGTTTAAAATCAAGACGGTAAACTTACGAGCTCAAAGGAATAAACACATTAGAAGATTTGTAGTACCCACTTGGACTAATTATTATGGGCAAAGATGTAGAAAATGCTTAGTCCCAACAATTTTGAATGACATGCCAGTCGATTTAGAAAGTAGCTGTACCACAAAAATGTCTTTTAAAAATAGAATGGGGAAGTTTCTTTTTAACACTTTTTGTCAAAGCCTCATAAATGGAGATTTATAGATTATGTCATACCTACTATCTTATGTTCGCGGCTTCGCCGGTGTGAATTGAAATGGCATTGCGTGGTTTAGGGTGTTATTATCTAATGCTGATAGCATTTTGAATTGCGTAGTGGCGTTTCAATTCACTACCGGTCAGCCTTGGTGATATTAAATTATTTTTATTTAGTTATAGTTAATGTTTAACCTTGTTATTGGTGGAAAAGTTAGGAATAGTTGCATAGAACTAAAGGTACCTATTATTGTATATGGGAGCTACATCTGCCAACAAACTGCTTTACAGTTTGGCAGAAGTAACATTTTTTTGTAATGCCTAGGACCACGAATAAACGCTTTTTCATTTATTTATTTTTTTCATCATAGGGGGCGAGCTTACTGCCATCAAGCGGTCACAGATCCAGACTCCGTGGCTGCTACTGAGAAATTCCTGATGGAAAAACCCAATAACACTTTGCCCTATCCGGGAATCAAAGCCAGGACCTCAGCTGTCTCGCTTGCGACTACTAGACCAACGAGGCAGTCTTGTAATCACTTCCCAAAGTTCACGTCAAATCGAAAGCACAATGCGCCCGCTAACTCAACACACAATAACGAGTGGAAGCACCGCGCCCGCGCTCCTTGCACAATGATTAAACACAATGGCGGCGCCGTAACCACATCGGATCCGCAGCGGATCGCCACCGGCTCGCGGGCTCGGCAGTCGAATAAGCAGGCGACTCGATATGATTGTTCAATTGCATTGTCGCCACCACTCGATCCCGACTCGGCACTACTCGTAACTTGCACTGAAGATGTCGGGAACATTGAATCTTAACTATAGAGCAAGATCCCAGGGCCACCAGACCTTACTTATCTTCTGACTAACAAAATGTGTGGGGTTGAGTAGTGTTACTATAATACTGCAAGCGTATGCATAGCTGCTAGCTTGGGCCGACAGCCAATTTTCAGGTAACAGGTGCTAAAGTTACCAACCAAGTATTCGGTACATCAAACTAAGTAACCCTACGCAAAAATAATTGCTGAAACTACTTTTATTTTTGGGGTGAAAAATCATGTTTTGCGATAAAACTCAATGTAACGCACTTAAAACATTGTGCTGATGGATGCATTGAATAGTGCGGGATTAGTGGAGGTATTTGATTTTCATAATTTGTTTTTCATAGTATGTTAATGAAAAACAAAGTTACTGCTGCAGTTTGATGAAGAAGTCCTATATCTCAAAAACTGAACATCAAATCTTATCAAACCAATTTTCGTTGAAAGTTTTTTTTACGTTCTACAATCCTACATTTTTCAGAATTTTCCTCTTCTTACTTTAGAAGTTAGAGGGGGGGGGGGGCACAATTTACCACTTTGGAAGAGTCTATCATTCCAAAGATTGACTTTGACAAAAATGGTCTTAGGAACCTCAATGTCATTTTTAAAGAGTAGGTATAGACATCCCGCACGTATAGGTTTGATTTTTTTTTTTTAGTTTCAGATCCATGTATCGGGAGCCCCCTTAATATTTTTTATTTTTATTTTTGTATTAAAATCGTAAAGCGGTTTACAGAATACATCTACCTACCAAGTGTCAACTGTGTAGTCCTAATAGTCTTGGAACTGTGACAAACGGACGGACAGACAGACACACACATGACGAACCTATAAGGGTTCCGTTTTTTGCTATTCGGCTACGGAAACCTAAAAAATGAGAATATTTTTACGTAACTTTAGCACCTGATACCTGAAAATTGGCCGTCGCGTCGGCCCAACAGACATGCATAATATGTTCACAGTACATTCTAACACCACTCGATGCCACACATTTTGTTAATCAGAAAATATGTACAGTCTGGCGGCCGTGGGATCCTGGACCAGTAGTTTGTGCTGCATTGATTATTGATCGGTCTCGAAAGCAAAACATTGAATGCTTTTCAGTGAAGTGAAACGAACGCATTTATTTAAAAGCAGGTTCATGGGTCGCGGCGTATTCATACAAGCAGTGATATTATTTGTTTTTCTTTGAGGGAAAACAATGATCGTGGCGCATAATATCTGCGGTTAGTAAACGTTTCTGGCGAAGTTTGTTTTTTTTCTTCTGACTAAGTAGTCGAGTATTTAATTAATTATTTTATAGAACCAACCAATCAATAATTCCCAACCCTAACAAACATTGAAACGAAAACATGTTTTCTAATTTCAAGTTCAATTATATTTCTGAGAGTCTTGCGCTAGCCCACAAAAAGATTTGATGAAACACCTTTTGACAGAGATTGCTTATTGAATAGAGATATCAACGAAACGTACATAGAGTCAGGATATCGAACCCGGCTCATATTTCCTACCTACACATAGGGCCGGTTTCCATGGCAACTATTGTGTTATCCGGTAAGCTCGTTACGTGATCGCTGTGTGTTTGGGAGCCGCCTGTGGGCGACGCTAGCTCCGCGACATAATACTTAGTAATTAATGTAGTAGTCGAACTTTAGCTATTTCTTCTGGAAACTTATCACAAGGTTTGCGGATATTCTGTGAAGACAATAATAGATTCTTGGAACCTGTAAGGTCATAACAGAGATTTTTCTTTCCGTTATCATATTCTGTTACAAAACGTTTCTCTCAATAACCACTTATATCAGAACCTTTTTAATCTTTCGGAATACCTCCTCATACATTCGATCAGTTAGCGTTAACCGTCTGGTCACATAACCCGTTAGTCGGGACATAAAGCTTTAATAATGTTAGAAAAATAGAGCAAGAAGTGAACAGTTGATGTAGGTTCGGCTCGGCTCGGCTCGGCTCGGTTTAGTAAAAACGATCCGTCCGCGTCGCCGTCGCACGGCGGACGTAGATTACCTCGCGAATCTACTTTTTGTTGAACCCTTTGCTTGCGCTACAACTAAACGTTTTCTGAATAAAGCTCACGTACACACGGTGAAGAAGAGAAGGTCTACTCTGTTTAATAGCAAACATTATTTGGTATAAACGTGACACATTATAAATAACATAACATGACATCACGCCTATAATCCCCGAAATAGGCAGTGGTGTACCTAATAGTACACCCACATTTCGCCAGTTATGTTTAAGCCACATGTAATAAGGGGCAAGCCTATTGCTATCAACCGGGCATAAGTCCAGACTCCGTGGCTGCTACTGAGAAATTCCTGATGGAAAAACCCAATAACACTTTGCCCGACCCGGGAATCGAACCCAGGACCTGATGCTAACCAGTCGAAAAAAAAAAATGTCGAAATAATTTTCCTCAACTCAGGATCAAATGGTTTTGCTCATCAAAGACAAGTTATTTGATTGGTTTGCAGCGTAACATGTTTTACGATGATGCACAGAGTAATTTTACTGTTGGAAATTAATAAGGGGTATTACGTAAGGACGCTGGCGCTTTGCGGCCGGCGCGGCGGCGGCGGCGCGGCGTCGGTAGCGACCGAGCTGGCGCGACCGTTAAGGAGCGTCGCTCACACGATTAACAGTCGAGGTGCAGTTGAGGCGCGTGCGGTTAAGAGGCACGCCGCAACAAAGTTTTCTTTACAAATGAATGGCAGTGCGCTCATATACAAGAGTTGCGGCGCGGGCGAGGTGAAGGCGGGGCGGAGGCGAGGTGAAGGCGGGGCGGAGGCGAGGTGCAGGCGCAGGAGGGGCGCTCAAGTGTGCCCAAGCCACGACTCCACCGCCATTTTGTCATTTGGTTTCGTGCGTAGCTGCGTTTAGACGTTTTAAATATGCGCGACGATTTTGAAACCAACGTAAAACTTCTTCGTCGACGTCTTCTGACGACGACATGGTGAATGATTTACGTAAAATGTGAAGGAAGCATAGCCGCCTGCGCCTCGACTCTACGCAGAGACCTATCTTCGCCCGTGGTGCGACGCCGCACCGCCGCTGACGCGACGTCGCCTCGACTTACCAGTGAGCGACGCGCCTATGACCGCTATGACTGACGGGACAACAGCGCACGGTATGTACCGGACACCAACATCAGAGTCCGTGGTCTTCACCCTATAGTGCAGTCAACATGACTTATGTATACCATGACAAATGACCATGAAATGACGTTTATTTTTTAATATTTTTCTTATTTTTTTTTATTTTTAGTAGTTGTATCTTTTACGGAGAAATGTTTTTTTTTTTTAATGTGACTGTTTGTTGTGAAATTTTGTTGGTGGCACATGACTTATTTGACTCATGACGTTTTTCTATAATATACATAGTTTTTGTAAATTTAGAAGCATGAAGTTCATCGTCTTTTGAGGGCTCAGCTAATTTCAGAAGCGTTCATCAATGAAAGTCTGTACATTATATGAAACAATTACGGGGCTTTTCTTTCTATGTAATATCTTTTTGTTTATTAAGCTGCACAAAGTAAAAAAAGAAGAAACAAATATTTTACTGAATCTGAACATCTAAACGCAATCATTTGAAATATCGAAACGAAGAAACAGTGACGGAAGTAATGGAGTTACCATATTCAACAGAATATGGAATTTCTATAATCATGCTAATTAAAGATTTTGCTGGTAGTAATAGTGAGCATCGTGAGACGTTAGCTACCTAATATTACAAGACAAGCCGTTTACATTGCTGCGATATCTTATCTGTTTTGTCCCATCTAATCTAAGCCATTTTGAGTAAGACTCCATCTTTGGAAACACATGTTTTCTTTGCTTTTAAGCCAGCCTCTTATCATTTTTTTTTATTATTAATCATGTAATTTAATACATTATTTTTAGTTATTAAAAACGTAAAGTACGTACGTAATGTTTTTTGGAGAATTTAGCTTAAATGGTAACATTCAAAGCTATGTCGGCTATGAAAATAGAATATGTCATAAATATTGTCACTTCTCTGTCTTGATCAATTAAAATCTAGATGTGTGGTTTTTTGGTGGATAGTGTGCATTTTAGTTGTTTAACAGCCTTATTTTTTTCGTGGTGAAGTATACAACACGAAAAACAGTGAAGGTGTTTAGATATGATAGAGGCAAAAACAATGTCATTGGGTACAGTTGCTGCTAGCTTATCTGAGGAGCATCGTAGAGTGATTATGGTAATGCCAATGATGATGGCATGCCCGCGCCGCTGGTCGCTCAGTTATTTGAAGAAGTTCTTATAAGATTGTAATGTTATGCTGCTTAAAATATTTTTTTTATTCAACTTCGTAATTAATGTTTAATTTTTGCCCTAGTCCATGGCGCAATTACACCATGGTCTTCGCCCGAATTCAATTGCCCATGGAATTCGTCAAAAGACCAAGTGTAAATGAACGCGGTCGAGTACGTCCGTCTTCGGGCAGACTTATCCAGCTTTATTGTTTGTTTTTCGATTTAGTGTAATTGCGCCATTAAAGAATAAGCCGACCAAAATCATAACACAATGTGTTGGGTTGTGCAAATGCGGGCTCCACTGGCTAAAACCTAAGTCTGCTAAAGTATGCTACGTACTTGTAATAAAATATAAGGTGTATTGGATTGTATAATAATAAAAATATTTTTGAATGACATCACAGCTGACGTAGTTGTCTATCCTACAGTGTTACATGGATCTTTTGAAGCTCAATTGAGGTTGATAGGAGAGCGCTGTTGCTAAACATTTGTGAAAGTATTGAAAAAATAAGATGGCGGCGTTAGTTCTGATTTTGCCCACGCGACAAGTGTGTTTATAAATTATGTTATTCTAGCAAAACCAATATTATAAAAATATGCTGTGATTACCTTTTATCTTAATTTGACCGAGACCTATCTTTTGGGAGTATTTTAGAATGTACGTGCTCTAAGTATGGTCCCCAGAACCCATAAGGGCTTGCCATTCTTCTTCACAAGTCCAAGTATGACTGAATGCTTAGAGATTTTTTAAATGATGTTGGTTGGTCAGTTGGTTCCAAATTATTTTTTTTGTTTTTTTTTTGTTGTTAGATTGGCACAACTGTTTTCCATTTTGGCGCAGAGTTTGAGTTGCATTTGTTATTTAGATTGAATACAGTGCTGTTTTTAGTTAGATTTAGAGGATGATGGTGACTTACCCTCATCCTCTGCCAGCTGCTTAATAGTTCGCAGCGCATAAAAGTGGCTAGACTTGAAAAACGATACGATTAAATTCATAACCCTAAAAAGCCATAAACCTATTAAAGTTCTTGCGGGGAAAACGATACAAAATGCGTTGGAAACTGCAGAAAGAGCGATCGAAAACAAACGAAAACTAACTTAAATATTAAACAGATTCCTGTGTAGGTTTTGCCCACAATACAATAATCATTAAGCGAAACGTGGGTGGCACTGTCATACGCGACCTTTAATTGTGAAGAAGCTTGGATCTTCCTTTCCAAGTAGTAAAACCGACGTTCACTTGCTTGATGTGAGTTTCCAAGGGACAGACATTACCCTTGAAAGGCAAAGCCACCACGTATCGTCCGTTACTATCACGAGTGGTTGTAAAACTCCTCACACAATTTGTCATCCGGGCTGAGCAGCAGGGGGACATCTACTTCCTCTAATTCCTAGAATTTTCGAATCGCCGAGTCGAACGGAGTGCTGATCCGTTGGACTCAGCGATCCGCAAATTCTCTCTACAACAATTTGAAACGGTCGTGTTGCTGTCAAAATCAAAATCAAAATATTTTATTTCACATAGGCCCAGATGAGCACGATGTAAAAAAAATACAAAGCTAACAAGTAGCTGTCAACACGAACCGGGGCGTCACCTACGATAACTTAGCCAAGGACAATTTCTAATGCGAGAGGCGAGAAATGTGGGGCCTGTCCTGGCACCTTGTTCGATAAGAGTAAATGCGGGAAAATCGAAGCACCGATGAATACTTGGACCGGGCTCGGAGAAAAATATGTATCATCTGCCAACGGTAAAGTTTTGAAATTACACAAAAGAGAAACATTAACCGTGGCAGTTAGCAAACGATCGGTAATTTTATCTACTACTAAAGACTGCATATTACAGTTTATGTTGCGGTCGAAACGAGAATGTTATTTTATTTTTACGAAATCCTGAATTGTTTTACTGGAACCTCCTATCCCCCTTACGGTAGAACAGGCAGGTCAATTATTTCTGCTCGAACCTAAGCGTTGATAACATTCGCGAGTTACAAAATTACTTTGAGAAGCTCTGTTTAACTATCCACTTATACTATGTTTATTTCCACGAGCATCCACGACATTGGTATGCGCGGTCGCGACGGGTAGGGCCCCGAATCATATGGTTATTCCCACTATAATTATCGGATAGCGGCCGCTGTCGGCTGCTTACAGGCAGCTGTGGTTTGCCTCCCAAAACAGAATAGGGTGTGATGTTTGTGATCACATTTTCTACGTGTAGATGACCCTCACGCGGAAACACGGTGACCACTACTTAGGCAATTTTTACATAAATTGTTAGACTTTACGAATTTAAAACGTTGATCTGGGTTATAACTATTAAAAACCCTACATATTTTATAAATGTAATCATGATGCTCACTGCACAGATTACACGCGGCGGACTCGGCACTAGATGGCGAGTGGCGATCAGAGATTGTTCCTTCTCATTACAAGAAGCAGTCTTGCACAATAATCAGGAACTGACAAAGTTACCTTAGTTGCAAACACTTAAACTAAAGTCCTTAAATCATCTTCTTCGCTGCAATTTGTCGCGGGACTCAAACAACTGCAACTAAACCGTTTGTCATCGCACTATCAGTCGCGGCGTTTGTCTCAAAGAGACAACTTGTTCGCCCTCGTCTCTCTGCTGACGCAGCTGTGTGTTACTGAACTAGCGTCGTTTTATTTGTGAGTCCACAAACCTGTCGTCTGTTACACAAAGAGGTAAACTGTCTTACTACTCCACTCAGTTTTAGATCAAATTGTTTAGAAATTGATTCTTAATTTAGCTTGAAAACCATTTTTATGAAGTAAACCACTTAAAAATAGTTTACCTTATAAAACATGGTGTTTTTTAGCCAAATCCCGAAGATGTCGTGAAACGATTATTATAGTAACTGAATATTTTGCAAACCGTTTCCCAATTGAACGAATAGATTCAGTCACATCTGGCCATCAGCAAAATCGTACAAAAATATAGATACGAAACTTATTGAAAGATATTACAGTTGTTGTTACAGCTATGATACCACGTCCAGTTGGCACTCGTCCTAAACTCCATCTAACAATAGTAATAAAACGAAGAATTCTGATACAAATGTTGTAGAAACTGCATGTCCTCCGTTAGCTCGTTGTTGGGTTACGAGCGTCCGGAGCGCGTAGGTTGGAGCAGTGCGCGCTGCGCGCCGCCGCCGTTCCAAAGTAATGGCGAGTCAGCAAGTGACCTTGCTCGGAGGTCGTGCGTCGGGCAGTTAACCTAATGAGCGCGACGACGTATATTGAATAATAAAAAAATATCTGTCGAATCATGGATGGCGGTGTGTTCAGAGCTTCGCAATAGTACATTTTGATAAAAGTGGGGAAACTTTGTTATTGCATTCGAGGCGGAATTTACACCCGAGCCGCAGGCGAGGTTTTTATGGAGCCGAGAACTGCAGTAACAAATGTCCACGTGTTGATACACGACGTTTTTCAATACACTTTCGAAGAAATAAAATAATAGAACGAAAATTATTCTTGTCATTAATTATTAGGAAACTATCATTGATGTATTATAATATATCAATGGAAACTATGCTTTAATTTGCTTTTTTCCGCGCTTTGCTTTCACCAGGTTGAAGGAGAAGCAAAGGTATAAAGCCGCTAAACAGCCTAATAGGAAAAATTGAAAATTCAAATGTTTTTTGAATTTAGAACACAAACAAAATTGTTAATTTGTTCATAAAAGTCAATATTTTTTCAATAATCATGTTATTTAAGATATTTTATTTGTCGGGTTGTCAGGATTTATTCCGTAAGGCTCGTGCATCATTGTGGGCAGCACAGGTGGGTTTCGTGCAATGAAAACACACTGGGTGCGATACAGCGTTTTTAGCAAATTAACAAATTCGGTTTAAAGAAATTTATTTCTCATAATAACATACAGTCCGCTTGTAATGAGATATAAAGTAATGTATTGTATTGTATAACGGGCTGGTGTCCGCTACTCCACGTCAAAGCACGTATTTTGCGTGCGGATACAAAGTAATTAGTATGATAATACAGTACAATACAATGTCCTCCAAAGTATTAGTAGTTATAAGGTACATATATGTTTCTTAAGCTTATTTTTAAATGTATTCACGTTATCGCACTCTTTAATATCGTCCGGTAATCCATTAAACACATGAACTCCTTCAAATAATATGGTCTTTCTACTGTAATTAGTGCGTTCGCTGATGACTTCAAGTTTGTTTTTATATCTATTTCTCTTCTGGCATGGGCTGCAATTTTGCGGCAAACGAGCGTAAGCGAGTGGTGAACTCCGAGATGTCGGTGGTGCCGCCGTCACTGGGCTTGAAAAATTCTCCCGGAAGTCGTAAAGGCTCACGGTATAGGAGTTCCGCAGGAAAAGTCTGTTGATCCTCTTTAAAAGCGCTTTGGACATCCAATAGAACCAAGGGCAGAGTTTCTATTCAGTTCTATCCAGTTCTGGTCAGCGTGGCACGTTATTGCCGTTTTGAGTTGGCTGTGGAATCGTTCCACTAGGGCCTAGTGGCCTAGTGCCTAGGCCATTGCATGTTGGATGGTAGACTGTGATCTTTCGATGTTTGAATCCGACTATTTTGGCTAGATATTGGCACAAGTACGGATTCAAATTGCCGTCCTCTGTCTGTGAGAATATCCGTTGGCCAACCAAAGCGGGAGATCCACTTGGTCAGCAATGCTTTACCGACTGTTTCAAACGTAATGTCTACAATTGGTACAACTTCTGACCACCTAGTGAAACGATCCACAGTCATCAAGCAGTACTGGTGATGGAGGAAAAGGACCTATTAGGTCCATATGGACGAATGCAAACCTAGCATGGAGTAATTTGAATGTGCCCAATGGTGAAGACACGTGACGATTAACCTGTGTGCGTTGACAGCTGAGACACGTTCGTGACCATTATCGACAGTCCTTGCGGATTCCAGGTCAACCGTATCACTGCGCAACTAATTTACCGGACGCGTTTGCTCCCAGGTGACTGAGGCTGTGAAAGCTCTCAAATACTTGCCGTCGTAACGCTTTGATCACGAATGGTCTGGGAGTGCTTATACTCACATCACAGAGTAACTCGATGGGACTGCCGTCGATGTTAAGCCTCTTTGGTTGAAGAGATGTTTCTGACTGCAAAAGTCTGCCAAATCCCTAACTTCAGACCTGGAACTATTGCATAGTTCCAGGTCTGAAGTTAGGGATTTGGCGAGAACTTCGAAATAGACTGGAGTTTGCAGTTCACTGATGCGGGACAATGTGTCGGCAACGATGTTGTCTTTGCCGGATATATGTTGAAGTCCGCTGTGAACTGTGAAATAAAATCGAGATGTCTATACTGACGCGGAGCACAGTTGTGGTTTCGCTCATGGAAAGCGTATATTAACGGCTTGTGGTCAGTATAGACGGTGAAGTGTCCCGCTTTTTTATGCCTTCATAGATCGCGAGTAGCTCACAATCTAGGCGAGTACTTCTGCTGAGTGGGGCTCATTTTGCGCGAGAAGAAGGCAAGCGGTTGCCACTGCTCGTCCCTGTACTATTGCAAAGCAGCACCCATCGCCAGGTCAGACGCATCTGTAACCAGGGCGAGCTTCGCCTGGTAGTCATGGTGTGCAAGCAATACAGCTTTGCAAAGGCTATCTTTGTACAAATTAAAGGCGGTGAGCACCTCGCCTGTTATCTCTACGGGATGTTGACGGGGACCTTGAAATTTTGCGGCTTTGGGTATAAACCGTCTGTAAAAGTTCAACATCCCTAAGAAACGCCTGAGCTCCCTAACAGTTTTAGAGGCGTGGGGAAGTCCTTGATGGCTTCCACCTTGGACTCTAAAGGTCTGGTTCCGGCTGCAGATATGCTGAGGTGTTGACGACGATGCCATATTTCTGCATCCTGGTGAGAAGATGCAGGTGGTCCTCGTGCTATCGTGGTCCTGGTCTTTCGAAAAGATTAGAAAATCGTCGAGGTAACAATATCAGAAATCAGCCCTGACTGCCGGTAGTTTGGACCCTGTTCCCGATACCGGTGGGCTACTATTTTTTATAGTTTACGTTTTTTTATATTATTTTGTAAAGGAATATTTAAAAATGTAAATCTTATGTATAAAAATGAATAAAGGAAGTAATAACAGAAATCAAGCCTCCGCATCATTTCATCGACGAATCTCTGAAATGTATGACCTGCGCTCCTCAGACCAAAGGTCATATTATAAGGAAATTCGTACAGGCCAAACGGAATCGTTATTGCCGTTTACCGGATGTCGTCCTCGCTGATCGGTTTCTGGTTGTACGCCTTCACCAAATCAATAGTTGAGAAGACCTTTCAACCGGCTATGCTGTGGGTAAGGCCGTGGACATGCTTAATTGGATACCTGTCCTGTCAAGTCCTCGCGTTGAGCAGCCTGTAGTCACCGTAGGGTCGCCAGCTGTTGTCCTTTTTCGGCGCTAAATGAAGGGGTGAAGACTAAAGGCTCTCTGATGGATGAGCAGTGCCGTTGCTTAGCATGATCTCAAATTCTTGCTTAGCAATCTGCAGTTTGTCTGGAGCTAGCCTGCGAGGGGAACAAGAGATAGGTGGAGGCATCCTTAGAGCACGCTTTGATTCTGTAATAATCTCGATTCTCATTTCCAATTAGCTTGTAAGATGATGGTAATAACAGTTGAATGCTAAAAGAAGACGAGGCCTTTACAGACTTGTAGCCGCTTTCATAATATTTAATATCTTGTAGACATAATGTTCCGTGTCCCGCCTTCTAGCTGCTGGGCCGCCATGCGCCAGTACTTCAGATGATTATTAGATTAGTCGGCGCCGGGAAGGTGTCGACGTAATTTAAATAAGTAAATTGGCTGCACGTCGCTATGAATACATAATGGCTCATGTGATGCGACACTATGTACTGTGTCGTATGTATGTAGTCGGCATTAGATATTGTTAATCACACATATTGAATCTATTTGTATTTACATTATGTGATTTAAACGCGAAATAGGCCTTGTGTTTCTTCTCAGTGTACATTGTGTTAGGTGTTTGTGATAAGCTTTAAGTAATGAATGATAGAACGTTCTTTTTATTGGTTATACGAAGGACTGAAACTAATACACGCGTGGTATATGATTTCCAATCGACGACGTAAGTCCGTAAGTGCCGACTCAGTTCCGTTGTAATGTTGCTTGTGACCCGTTCATGACAAACTTTTCAATTGTAGCCTGTCACACAACACACGTGCTTCTAAAAATAATTCACCTTTGTTACAGGGAAGAAATAATATACGTATCTCTGAAATTTCTCTTAGCAGTATCTTCAGGAATTGAATTTCCTTTAATAAGAATAAATCTACGTTTTCAGCAAAATCGAGCCTATAGGCATGAATGTAGTAAGTTACGTGAACAAATTGACTTTGGATAGCAAGTTCCTCTGGCTCCAACTGGACAAAGGCTGACTTGTATCTCTTGTAGTGTTTCTAACTGTAGATTAGTTCGAGACTAACTCCGCCGCGCAGCCGCCGGCTAACCCTGAGTTTGAAGTTTAAGTTTTATCAAAGAGTACTATAGGTAGACGAAACAGAATACGATGAGTTACATCAATTATATCAACACAACTATTTCATGTTTGCGGTCAGAGTTTATTCGGACTTTAGAGCATTCCGAGATCAGTTGTGACAATTTAAAAATAATTACATAAATTAGGCAAATTAAATATAAGCCGATGAAACCTGTAGAGCTATGAATAAAAGTGGCTCACAAGAATGTAAGTGACCCTACAAGTAAGGCTTAACTTCAAGTATCTCAATTCAAATTTCCGGGACAATTCTAATTGAGGTCGCAGATAAAGTCGTCCAAACACACTTTTATGGAACCCCTTGGCGAAGCTTTAAGCGGTCCATCATTAGGATGTTAAAAAGACGTCCTGAAGTAGCTCAATGTGCACAAGACGAGCCTCAAGGAGCAATGAATACCCACGCATACACTTGTACCATGTAATGTAAGTCAAGTCGAGTCAAATCGAACTAAAATGCTTAATTCTTTTTAGCGAAATTGCCAAAGATCACGGACACTCAAAGTGTCCCAAAAGTAGCCTGATGAAGTTCTTGGAAGCCACAGTCCGCACACCATGTGTCGGTAAGCAGACACATTGGACATCGTTGTCGTTAGCTGCGGGTGGTTCATTGGTAGCAGGAATAATATTCAGTTTCCGTCACTAAGCTGTTACTGATAACTGATACTTGATACCATACTTATTAAAGCGACCGTGAAACGTACCGACGCGACGCGTTCTTGTGAAGCATTCTCGTAAATCTATACATACAGGGTGTAAACAGACCCTTCACCAAGCCCTCAACCAAGCATTCTGTACATCAAACTAAGTAACTTTACGCAAAAATTTTTGCTGGGAAACGAAATTTTTTTTGGGGTCAAAAATCACATTTTACGGTAAAACTCAATATAATGCGCTCAAAACTTATTGCTGCTGCAATAAGTTGATGGATGCTTTGAATAGTAAACGGACCATGGAGGTAATTGGAGTAAAGTTAGAACCTTAAAAAGTAGTATTTAAAAAAAAACTTGTAAAAAAATTGGAACTTTGACCCCCAATATCTCCGTAACTAGAAGGTTCCCAGGTATGGTCCAGAACAAAAAAATTATCACAATGACGAGGAGAATAAGTGCCTTTCGGATTCGTTAAGGGTCTTTTTACACCCTTTATAATAAAATTGTAACAGGCCAATGTCTGTAGATCGAAGATATTGAAAAAAATAATAATATGGGGGACTTTATTAGGGCAACAAAAGCCAAAACAACAGTTTTTAGAATTTTTGTCTGTCTGTCTGTATTTTGTACACGTATCACGCAAAACCTACTGGATGGATTTGAACGTAGTTTTCACCGCTCTACTGCTAGATGCTTAACTTAAAATATAAACTAATTAGATAATTATAGTTTTGGGCCCGATAGGTGGCGCTGTGCGAAGCAAGGGCGGGTCACTAGTATTGTAATATATACGATACGAGGTCGGCAATATGCACGCCGATGAGACCCACCCGTGCGCCCGGCGTGGCTTATAGTGGCCGACACCCGCCCGGTAACCGTGCCCAATATTCTCTCTTTGCTTCACACACTTAAAGCAGTACTAAGCTATGTACTTGACGAGCTGAAAGCGCTAATCACCTAATAGTAAAATTTATTGAACTGCGGTTTGTTTCCGAGAATCAACAGATACGGCACACTCCTCCTTCTACTCATCAACAGAACCAGGAGTGTATCGCGTCAAGCCAGAGCCGTACGGTGTCGCTGTTGCGTTAAACGCAGCGTTACGTGGGGAACTTGCCTCATGCGATACAATTCGATATTTGTCAGGAACCGCATTAGACTGACCGTCAAAATCACAATAATTGTTATTAAGCTCTGGACATTTATTCCCAAAATATTCTCTCTCAAGTAAACAATATTTATAAAAGCAATATTTATTAAGCCCACAGTTTATCTCGGTGATACAATACATTCCAGATACTAACGACTTACATTATTGTTGAGTGAGAGAAACATAACTCGACAAACGAAATATACAGAAATAATGCAGATGAGCAGTAACTGAACGAGTGTTCAAGCTCGCGGTTTGTTAGACAGCTCCGTGTACACAATGAAACTCATTCGGGATATCTATCGTTTCAAAGGAAAATCGATTGTGATTACAGTTAGAACAGATTATAATTAGAGCATTAAATGGCGGTAGACGTAATTGGATAAGTCCAAAGTAAAGCGCGTTTGACCCTTTGTGTGCGACTAATTGACTGCGATAATCGCATTTACAGCCTTAACTGTGAGGTATAATAGAGAGCTTAGCGCTAGCCCTCGACACGCCCGCCCTTAAGCACGGAGCCTCGTAACACAAGTTGTGACGCTCCAACTGAAATTCAATTAATCAAAACCTTACTTACTGAGTGTTTATAGCTGTCTGGAGGCGGAGCGAGAGGCCGATGACATTAACGTAAAATAATATTACGAACAAGCCGGCCGGGGGCCCCGGCAGCCAGGCTGGCGCATTTCTTTTTACATCGAACACGACGAAAAAATAAACCTTATCCCCTCGTTATCAACAAATTGGACAAAGACGTGTTAAGATAGAAGTGAAAGATACAAATAAATGTAATTTATGAATTTAATAAAGATATAGAATTCTCCTTCTTTTTGAGCTAGCATTTACCTTGTACCACCATGAATTTCCGAGTTCCCTGAGCGCTTGACTGGCGGATCGGATGTCGGGGATTAAATTTGCGGGGCACTATGGTAAGTGGAAACTCAGTTAAAAGTAACCACAGTCGTAGTCGGCTAAACAGTGTGAGTAACACCTGGAGCTTACAGATGAACACCTCCTGAGTGTTGGCCAGCGCCGCGGGCGTACACGTGGGGACTGTTCTCACAAGTGTTCACACTTATGTTATGCGTCCTTGTGTATATGTAGCTGGTCTAAGTCAACTTACGTGAAGGACGGCTGAGCTGCCATTTTGCATATTAAATAAAACATAGCACACATATTGCTGGGTTCAGATTGAATGTGCTTTTGTGCGGCGAGTGTAAACTAAATGATATGATTATGTCATCAGTCAGTCATGACAATAAATAAAGCACAGTTTCATTTTACAAGCTTGTATTTAGTTGCACCTGTGCCGTTGTCTGCCTGTTATCAAATCTTGCGAGTTATATTTGACTCACTTCCCGGTTTCCGATTGAGCTGAAATTTTGCACAAATATGTTTAATTATTAACAGGCTTTGTTAAATGTTTGCACATAAATATGGAAGAGTGAGGTCTTCTGTTACACGTATTTCCATACTTAAAAGAAGGCCTCTACATACAATGTATCTGTTAAAACCTGTTGATTACGAAATAAACTTATTATTATTATTCCAGAATATGTATATCAAATGCAATATTATGATGACATGGAGCTGATCTGATGATGGAGCTGGAAGGTGACGATAGAAACTCTGTTATGAAACAATGCAACCCCATCGAGTTTGGAGTTGTTTGATTCGTCTTGACGAGTACTTTGTCTCTAGATGGTATCCAGGGTCTGATGATGGAGCTGGAAGGTGGCCATAGGAACTCCGTTATAAAACGACATAACCCTATCGAGTTTGGGCTCGTAAGATTCGTCTTGACGAGTACTTTGTCTCTAGATGGTATCCAGGATCGGATGATGAAGCTGGAAGGTGGCCATAGGAAGCCCGTAATAAAAAGACACAAACCCATCGAGTTTGGGCTCGTTTGATTCGTCTTAATGAGTAAAGGCCTTAAAGGCAGCTCGCAGCGTGTTCGTCTTGATGAGCCTTCTTCTGATTGGTGCCCTCTTAGCGCAGGTGTGCTTCAGGGTGGCGTTCTCTCTCCTCTTATTTTCATTAACTCAGTCACCAGAGTCATCTCTTCCTTCTTCCATCTCTATGCCGATGACTTGCAGCTTTACCATCATTTCCTAAGGGAAGATGCGGAAGCCGCCGTGTCTGTCATGAACAAGGATCTGGATTTGATTGGTGAGTGGTCGCGGTCCCTTGGACTGAAAATCAACCCTAAGAAATCTCAGGCCTTGATCATCGGCAGCCGGTATATGCGGAATAGGCTCGATGTTGCGTCGCTGTCTCCACTCAGATTAATTACGCAATTAAAGCTAAAAACCTGGGGGTGACTACTTATCTTGGACTCCCCATATTGCTGAAGTTAGTCGTAAAGTGCATTACACGTTCCACTCATTGAAATGCCTCCAGAGCTTCCTGCCTTTGCACACCAAAATCTCCCTTGCGCAAACTCTCATTCAACCCATCATAGACTACACCGATGCCTGTTATTTGGATGCCACCGAGGAGCTCTTAAATAAACTTGAGCGCTTGCAAAACATCTGCATTCGTTTTGTTTTTAATCTTAAAAAGTACTCAAGTGGCTCCCAATTCGACTTCGCAGGAACTCTCGGATATTGTGTTTGCTGTTTAACATCCTCTATAACCCTAAGACTCCATCCTATCTGCGGGAACGCTTTTCCTACTCCCGTCCCTCCGATGCACCTTGCATGTCGCATCTTAGGAACCTCCTTAAATCCCCTCCTCACTATACCGACTTCTACTCCTATTCCTTCACTGTTCACGCCGTGCAGCTGTGGAATTCACTTCGGTCTGACATAAGGGACTGCCAAACTGTTTTCAAAAGAAGAGTGAAAGAACATTATCTTTCCATTTCGTCATAGTTGCATAAGTATTTATCATTATTTATTTTATTGTATTAATAGTATTGTTATATGTTGTCTTTGTATTTATAAGTTTGTTAGTATATTGCTTTAAGAATACCATATATTATGGTATATTATTTTTAAATAGTTCTGTTTTATGTGTTATGTATTCAATTTTCTCTTCTTCTTTTACACACTATATGTACATCTCTTTTTTTATTATCTCCTTTCGCAGGTATGCTGGAAGAGATTTCTTTAGAAAAAAGCACCACCTTTGTACTATTTTCTGTTCCTTTCTTCTTTTCTTTATTGGATGACCCAATGCCAAGGTGAGCACGTGCCGAGGGCTGAATGGTATGAGGGTGTATAAACATGTCACATCGCTAACGTTGTGCCTCAAGGTACCAGAGCGAACCCTGTTGTACTGAAGCCCTTATCCCCCTACAATGGACCTCTGGAGGGATGGACCGTTAGTTTGACCTAGCAGTAAACAATTTGGAGCCAAGATAAATAACTGCATGATCTACAGTAGTTCCCTGAATTTTGTGCACAGTTGAAGTCCAAGACTAGACAATCGGGAGCATTATTTTTTCAGCTATGCCGCGATTAAATTTAGCTGTTATATTTGGTCACTTGATGGAAACATCACATGTGTGCGTACTACGAATTACTACGGGCTACTGAAAAACGCCGCTACGCGCTACGAACTACGCCGTAGTAAATGCCTAATCATAAATACCAAAAAGTTAAAAATAATTTAATTCTGATTAGAAATATACCATTTTTTTCAATAGCGATATTTGAATACACCCTGGTGTGAATAATCCCGGATTGTCGCCGAACTCCGCCTTCCGGATAAACCTTTTCTGCATATTCCAGTTTCTGATATTTTCGTGAAAAATCCACAAGTAGTTTCATTCTATGAGAAAAGAAACAAGGCTTGTGAGAAGTAAACGTTCAGGTTATTAAACGAATCTGCATTTTTTGTGTTCTATAACTGTGCAGTTTGTGGTATTTTTTTGAATATATTATATAAGCAATTTAAAATATGTTTTTTTTTACCGACTTCCAAAAGGAGGAGATTATCAATTCGTCTGTTTTATTTTTTTAATTTGTTGATTTGATTTGTATATTCAGCGATTTCTTCTCCAATTGTGAACCGATTTTGATGATTCTTTTTTTGTTTGAACGAATATTATTTTGCAGTAGTCCCGTTTAAATTTAGTGAAGATCTGATGCTAATCTTCGGAGATATCAATGGAACTCTTCGAAAATAGACAGCAAATCTGTCGTGATTGCTGCAATCGCTTGGATGTTTATTGTTTACACAACACCATAACATAACATCACGCCTGTATGCTCTGAAAATGTAGGTGCACTGTACACATCTGCGTACTCCCTACGCAGATGAGTACAGTGCACACACATTTTGACAGTTAGGTATGTTAAGTTCCATATAATTGGGGCTAAGCTTATTACCATGACATGTTTTGTCAACGGTTCACTTATGTTTCATCAAAACTCCTTTGACAATTTTTAACAGACTTCAAAAAAAGGAGCAGATTCTATGTTCGCCGATTTCTCCGCCAATTGTCGACCGATTTTCATTTTTTTTTAAATTCGAGTGCCTATACTCCTGAGGTGGTACCTTTGTCACCAAGGCAGAATCTGATAATGCGATCTCAGGGAAATCGTGGATCATCCTCAAATGTTATAGGCACATACATATTACACACATTGCATGCACATACAATGTTTTTCACATTATGTACTTTCTAACGCAATTCAGATATTTGTGCCTGGTTATCATCATCTTATGTTGCTGAGCTGATGATGTTATAAGTCAGGACCTCATGATGGGATCCCAGAAAATTTAGGGGCAGCCCTCTTTTATGGGCATTGTTTATTGTTTACACAATATCGCCTGTTTGCTCTGAGGGTGTACGCAGATGTGTACAGTACAACCAGATTTGCTTGTTTTTGTTGACAATATAAAATAAATGCTTAGCAAATATTAATTTTTTCTTTAATTAATTAGTCGGTGACAAAAAAAACTGTTTATTTTTTATTTTTCCCGTTTTACTAGTAATTTCCTATACATTTACTTTAAATTACAGTTTTGAGATTTCGGAGTGACTTTGTGTCCAAGTTCTTTCGCGTTAATCCTCACTGATACAAACTTCCGTCATAACTAACAGCTCTAATGCCGCATCTGGTCTGATCGCCGACTGTTCTTATAAGCTGTGTGAGAGCAAAATGGAGCAGCATGGCCCACGCTGGACCAGCGAGTGGCGGCGACTGGCACATTTGTACCGAGATTGGAGACAAAGGCTGATGGATGCTGCGGAACGTACTCCATTGAAGACGGTATTCAACGTGGTTTACGAAGTGGTTCACTTTATTACTGATACTTGCAAAGATTTATAATGCGACTCATCCAGTAGAATTGCTGGTAACTTTGCGTTGAATCATATCTACTAATTTTTACGTGAAAAAGAACGCCTAAAACTAATATCTATGTAATAAGATAAACTTTTCATGATACAACCAAATGATCCAAAATAAAATTTTACTTACATTAATTTAGATAAATTCTATATGTTTAGTCGTCAATGTAACTGATTAAGAAGCGAGTTATAATATAGTACGTTGATAATAATTGTTTGCATCGAGAGAAACAAAAAGTAGAGAGGATGAGTAATGAGTTCAAAGAATACAATATTGCAGTTAGAAGCAGGTCATCCATTGTGCTCGGTTGGCGAGCCAGAGACGCGACATTAAGACTTTGCATGGAAAGCATCCGCATCACCTGCGGGGTTCATTAGGATTGAGTCGTTATAGCATTATCTCCACATAACTAAGTTACTTATTACAAAATACACGAAGTAAAGTAGTATTTAACGACTGGTGTAGTTTCTGTACACAATTCCGAGAGTGAAAAAGTATTGTTTGCTTACTATTAATGGACCGAGCTGCGGAGAAGTAACACGTTAAGGATTCTGGAAATAAGTAGAGACTTCGAAAATATCACACCTATTCCTGGATCGTTTGACATTACCGACACAATGTGGCTGCGCTATTGGTACACCTCTGCCTTACCCTTCGGGGATAACAGATTACAGCGTGATCTTATTTCCCTATAACATCCGTAAACAATTTACTTATTCGACAAGATGCGTGTTCGCTAGTTTATAATGTTAACACAAGCACGAGCGTACACCAGCTTCATTGAATAGTAATGTGACCATCTGCTGTGAGATTTGTATCGCGTCGCGAATATGCGACGCGTCGCCTCTTCGAGTCGACTCGCCGCTAAATTATGATTAGTTTCCACATCGATCGGCATGTATATATTAAGTATATAACAAAGTAGCAGCAGTGTAGTTAGTAAATAAATTTAAATAATACCGAGAATTAGAATATCTGTTTGCTGTGTTTGTAAATAAGGGAATAGTTACGAAGACTTACTTTTCACATAAACTTCTCTGAAAATATAAAACTCCTAATGATGACTATTAATAAGTAGGTTCCCGGTGAACAGTCGCCTCGCCCGCATGTCAAATAATCAGCCTATAATATCCCACTGCTGGAACAGACCGCCTCCTCTCTATGCGAGGGAAACCTGTTTTTATAATTGGATCACGAAATGCAACAACACTCCATGTTTGTATTTTTATAAGGTTTTATTTAACTTTTGCCTTACGTTTGAGACAAAACTTCGTGGACATTTTTCACAATACAGGAATAAGCATCACAATCAAATTAGGTGTATTAAAAAAAAAACCGCAATAACTTCACAATTGTCATCCGCACCCTTTTAACCAACTTGTAAGTTTCTTCGTTTGGTAGAGGAAGCTCGCGTGGTGGTCCTATATAAATGTTATGAACTTAGCTGGTACCGGTAAAACGGGGTGATTAGAAACGCAGGGGTGAATCGAGACAAAACTGAGTGATTTTAATGTTGAATTAATATGCTATGTTGCCAAAAAGGTCTCTAAATAATAAAGTAAAATTAAGCTTATAAAATAGATTACTTATTGGTTACATATCATATTAATTCAACGTTAAAATCCCTCTCAAAGTTTTGTCTCGTTTCACCCCTGCGTGTCTAATCACCCCGTTTTACGGTACTTTACGAGTTATCCTCTGTAATATGCATTTTTAGGGTTCCGTAGCCAAATGGGAAAAAACGGAACCCTTACAAATTTGTCATGTCTGTCTGTCTGTCCGTCCGCATGTCACAGCCACTTTATTCCGAAACTATTAGGACTACACAGCTGAAACTTGGTAGGGAGATGTATTCTGGAAACCGCTTTACTATTTTTATACAAAAATATACATCCCCATACATGGAACTCAAACTAAAAAACACTCAGCTATACGTGCGGGGTGTTTAAAGATAGGTCTTATAAGGAGTCTACACACCAAACCCGCCGACCCGCCGACACAGCCCGGCGGCTTGGTGTCGGCGACTTTGCTTTGATTTTCTTTGCTTTGGGTTTGGGTCGCCGACACCAAGCCGCCGGGCTGTGTCGGCGGGTCGGCGGGTTTGGTGTGTAGACTCCTTAAAAATGGCATTGAGGTTCTTAAAACCATTTTTTCTAAAAGTCAATTGTTTGAAAGATGGACACTTCCAAAGTGGTAAAATGAGTATACCTCCTCTAATTTCTAAAATAAGAGGAGGAAAATGCTGAAAAAATTACAATTGTAGAACGTTAAAAAACTTTCAACGAAAAGTGGTGTTGGTGGTGCATTTGATGTTAAGTTTTTGAGATATGGGACTTTTTCATCAAACTGCAGCAGTAACTCTGTTTTTCATTAACACACTATGAAAAACAAATTGAGTTTTGCTGTTTCGTTTGTGTGCTTGTGTGCGTGTGAGTACGACTCACACTTGGCCGGTTCTTTCTTCTTCATCTATGTGGATAATGTGCTAATAGTTTTTAGTTGATTAGGATTTGTGTGAGATACCACGACAAAAAAATGATAAGTAAAATAAAAACCTTTTTGCCCAAAAAATACCGACTTCCAAAAGAAACACTAAAAAGTGGATAATAACCTTATTTTCGGAAATCGGTGGCAAAATGCCACTGAAACAAATAAAAGTTTCGGACTTAAAGTAAAGCTATTTTCCACTTTTTAGTGTTTTCTTTTTAGCTTTGAACTGAATTTATTGTGTTTTATCTGTTTGTTTGACAATTTATTTTGAACGAGTATTGTTTCCCCAAGAAAATCAACATTTAAAGCAAACAGTGTCATGTCAACATCAATGATAAACAGTTCATTTACATAATTTTTTAATGTTTATTCCTCACATTAAAATATAATGAATATTCTGTGTAAACAGATAACTGTTCACAAGGATGTTCCGCCTCATCCGAGACCTTGGGTAAACTGAGGAAGTTACATTTTATGAGCTGAACGTGGAAAAGTAATAAAACAGTTATTGTTTGTTGGAAACACTCCGTAATAAAATTAAGTTACTATGATAACACAATCTCTTTATACAGCTGTATGAACCGTTCAATTTAGCTATAAATAAAACAGAAACATTTTAGTTTAATTAAAATCACGGCATGCCATGTAGCTGACGCATCGAAAAATAACAGGAGTGAATAAAATCAGTAAAACCTTCAGTTTTTGTTGGTCGCGTTAGGTCGGATCAGCTTTGAAGCAATGTAAATGCAATCGAACATTTCAGGCGGGTTTAATTAAGGGTCGTACGTGCCGAGGAGCGGAGCCGCTACCCGACGGGCACAGAGCGCACTATCGTAATAACTGTAGCGCGGCACCGCTTGGCAAGGCCAGGCGGCGTCGGGCGGCGTCGGGCGGCGCAACTAGCGTTGTATGCCTGCGAGATAGAGGTGGCTACAGATAGACATCGACAGAAGGAAGACTCGACATCGACCTAGACATCACGACCGCGTTCACTCGGTTTCGTAGCCGGGACAGATTGGTTTCGAAAGTTAAAAGTGCAACAACGTGTCTCTAAACTTTTTAGGTACTTTTATGAAAGCTATTCCTTTTTACATATTTATCCATACTATTCTGTCTGTTCACTTGTTGTCTTGAGTTGCCCTTCTGCTCATCATACGTGTTTTCATCTCAGGAGAGAAATCGTCATAATGTCGTGTTGTTTCAGCGTCGCTAATTGCTCGCCGCGTAGCGCTCGGCGCTCGGCGTTTTGCGGTGACCGTGTACCTTTGATTAGCTCTCGAGTTATGGCATTGGCGTATTGGCGACAGATCACCCCCTCCCCTCCATTCCGCGGCTACGTGTGTGTCATTACGACACACAGCGTCAGTATGTGCTAACCCCTCAAGTTTTAAAATGTTACACTGCTACAACATTAAATTCGTTACGAATAATCTAAAGAATACTTCAAAAAGAGTTCAATGTTTCGACTTGGATTCGATCCATCGCATCACCGAACGTCGTCATACTCATACCGGCAGTTTAACGAACTAGCCAGCGAACCCATGTGAACTGCGATGAAATTGTTATCTATCGCCCGAGTCACTTTATTTTTAGGTCTGTGTGTAATCGATGGATGTTAATAATCAATTTGAGGGTATATATAAATTTTACTTTTTCTATAAAATTAATCTAACAATCTTCAACTTATATATACGTTTACTTAAAACGACGAAGTTACCCTAATTGTATTAAAATTAAGTTTGCTGCCACAACTTTGCAGTTCAAACACATACATCGTTAAGAATAATACAAAAAGTTTTCATACGCCCGGACGAGATTGGAACCATCGAATCATTAGTTATTCTTTGATTAGCATGAGCTCATACAACAAAGCCAGTTAGGTAATTAAGAAGGTGATGAATTATCAATCTACTTCGCTTGTTGTTATGCCCAATAATAATTTTGTATTAACGTTTTATTGAAAAAAATATATATGTATGTTAAAAACAGACTTTTAAAAATAAATACTAACTTAAACTTATTTATTCACTAAAACAATACATTATATCTTATAAAATGTGTTTGCAAAATACAAAGACCGGACAAGTGCGAGTCAAACACACACGCACACAGGGTTCCGTAGCACCAAACAATATAATAAAACTATTTTGAAGGCTCATTCATTATGTTGTATATGTTTTCAATTCACTTTCAAAGCCATTCAAATATTTACATCGTTTTTATGTTGTATTGTATAACATTCAACAGCAAAAGTAAATGTGTTTTTCATAGTATGTTAATGAAAAACAAAGTTATAATATATATTATAACTATATATGTCATTTTTAAAGACCTATCTATAGACACCCCGCACATATATGTTTGAATTTTTTTTTTTTAGTTTCTGTTCCATTTATGGGGAAAAAAATAAAAGATAAAGGGGCCTCCTTTTTTTTAAATTTTATATAAAAATCATAAAGCGGTTTACAGAATGCATCAGTCCTAATAGTTTCGGGATAAAGTGGCTGTGATATGCGGACGGACAGACAGACAGACATGACAAGTCTGTAAGGGTTCCGTTTTTTGCCATTCGGCTACGGAACCCTAAAAACGAACTTGGGCCTATCACGGATTTGAACGCACATGGCTTTGGGGGGGGGAAGGGGGGTAAATATTTTTGAGACAACAAGAATAGACACTGAACAAGTGATACAATGTGATGAAAGCTTGTCACGTTTATACACACTTCCAACTTATATCAACAATAATGAACACTACACTATTATATAATGAATCCATTATTCTGATATTATACAATGGGGGTATTGAAATGTTAGGCGTAATAATTGGTAATTTAATTTCATTTTGCTTTAATTTCGAAAATTAGTGCATTGTATTCCGATATGAAAGACGCCAGCCGCGCGACGCACTCGCGACATGCCCTGGCACGCGAGCAATTATATCTATGCTTTGTTTTTATTCTACGCAAATAATACGACTGGCCCAGCTTGAGCCCTCGGCAGCCAGTGCTCCCCCCCCGCGGGGCTCCAGCATTGCCCGTATCAAGGGAGACAATGGGGTGTCAGCTCAATTGGTGCCAAGGATCGGAACGCTCGAATGACGGGATTGCGGGAAGAAAACGATTATTCGGAAATATTCGTTACTTCGGCTTCTCAGAACAAAATTGAATTGATTTTACGTTGATATTGAATCGGCTTAAGTTGTAATTTCATTAGCGAGATTAATTCTTCAAATGTTTGTTATAAACGGCTCAATGATATATATATAAAGGGTGTAAAAAGACCCTTAACGAAGCCGAAAGGCACTTGTTCTCCTCGTCATTGTGATCATTTTTTTGTTCTGGACCATACCTGGGAACCTTCTAGTTACGGAGATATTGGGGGTCAAAGTTCCAATTTTTTCACAAGCTTTTTTTTAAATACTACTTTTTAAGGTTCTAACTTTACTCCAATTACCTCCATGGTCCGTTTACTATTCAAAGCATCCATCAGCAATAAGTTTTGAGCGCATTATATTGAGTTTTACCGTAAAATGTGAATTTGGACCCCAAAAAAAAATTTCGTTTCCCAGCAAAATTTTTTGCGTAAAGTTACTTAGTTTGATGTACAGAATGCTTGGTTGACGGCTTGGTGAAGGGTCTGTTTACACCCCGTATAAAGGGTGTAAAAAGACCCTTAACGAAGCCGAAAGGTACTTGTTCTCCCCGTCATTGCGATCATTTTTTTGTTCTACACCATACCTGGGAACCTTCTAGTTTCGGAGATATTGGGGGTCAAAGTTCCAACTTTTTCACAAGTTTTTTTTTAAATACATGTTTCTAATGTAAGATTTTTACTTTAACCACCTTCACGACCCTCGTACTATTCAATCCATCCATCAGCACAATGTTTTGAGTACGTTACATTGAGTTTTACCGTAAAACGTGATTTTTCCCCCAAAAAAAAAAAGTCGTTTCCCTGCAATAATTTTTGCGAAAAGTTACTTAGTTTGATGTACATAATGCTTGGTTGACGGCTTAGTGAAGGGTCTGTTTACACCCCGTATATATAGAATCAATGTTACCTTGATTTGGAATCACGGTTCCTAAAGAACCAAGAATTTTGAAGAATAATACGAAAATCTGAAACATCTTCCTTGAGGAAAAACTTACCTACTTGTAATAGTGGAACTCTGCAAATAATCTCCGGCAGTAACAATTCCTATAAAAATATGGAAGCAGAAGTAAGTGAGTGTGAAGTTGTTCAAGTTGGCGAATTAAATGTTCTAGCTGTTAATAGGCGTGTCTTATACTTTACAGTCGGAGGAACGGTCGGGAAGGTCCGCGCCGCGGCGGGCCGGCCGGCGCTCGAGCGTGCTGTTCTGTTACACGATTAAATCTTTGTTACTGAGACGTACGTTTCACAACACAATAATTAATGTGTGTGTGTATAGCTGGTGGAATAGCCTCTGCTATGCCTTCTGGGAAAACAGGCGAGTTTTTGTTATACCTTTATCTGCTAATTGAAAAAATCGTTACTTTTTGTGTGTAACACGGAGTAGAAACTAAAACCTGGTAAATATTTTACCCCCGGCACTAATACTTCAACTAATCGAATCATTGTTTATTTTGTTAGATGTTTAAATTCTCTGGAACAATTAATATTGTAGATGAAGTCGGTTGACCGCATAAACCAACAGACACTTCAATTCCAACACTCAGCCTTATGCTTGAAGTTTTACAGTGCAATATTATGTTCTACGTTATTTATGTAGTCAGCTGTAGCAACCTAACCTAACCTAACCCAAATGATTCACCAACAATAGATGGTACCCGAGGCAGGTATATAAGGAGAAGAAGAAAACATAAAAAATAATATGAATACACAAAATAATTGTTAATAACAAAGTAGATGTTTTTAAATTTCATCAAACGTTACTTATACATTTTGAATTTATATGCGTAACTGAATATTATACTAATTGAATCACAATGTTAATTGTAGCAGTTTATTTGAAGTATTGAAAATCGGAATGTCGTTTTTCGGACCGACAACCCATCGAGCATTTGATTCTTCGAACTTATGAAAATTGGAAAACAAACAAATCGGGTTTACGACTTTCAGTAAAATAAATTTCGTGATTTTTAATAATATCTATTATAATTCTTAGGTATTATGAAATTCGGACTTTTGAAAATCGGAACATCGAAATTAGCAATAAAATATTTCGGAGTATTGGATGTTCCCGAATTTAGGACCTTGAACATAACTAAAGGGCGACATACAAACTACATATACTTACGTTATGTCTTGCGTGAAAGCTAAAAAAAAGAAAGATATCGACTCAGTTGCACAGTAGTATGTTCAACTGAGTCGATATCTTTCGGTAATCGACTTATAATTCGAGTAAATCGAGTAGTGAGAGGAATCGATATGAAACGCGAGTCGCGGCGCTATCGAACCATTTGCAATAACTTATTGCCTTTTATTCGCTTATCCTGTGATTCCCCAGCGCCCGCACGCCTCACTCCCCCACCCCTGCGTCGCCCGGAACATAAGGCGATATTTAACGCGATGTTGGCTCCAAAGGGTTGCTGTTGACTCAACACCCTAAGACCTTGTGTAGACGGACAAAGGGTTGTTTTGCCAATGCTGCAAATACAATTTGTACAATAAACGACAGTTTGCTTTGAATCGGTCGTGTGAAAACGTCTTTATGTTAAACCATTCATAATGGGCTTTATTTTAAATCCGATCAATGTAAATGAATCTTCTGTAACTTCATATTCCTGCACAAGACGTACCCTTTCAGTTCGGGTGTCTATGGAATTCACAAATTAATAAACCCGTAGCAAATTCCGTCCCTTCCATTTTTGTCTGCATAATACAGGTAAGTGCCTACTTACAGATAAAACTATTTCCGGGTTTACCCAAAAACTAATCGAAATTCAAAGACCTTCCGCAAACGGGCTTCATAACACGGGACCAACTCGTCCTTAACGGTCAAGTATTGGACAACAACAGAGTGATGCGACTGCGTGCAGGGTACAGAGGGTACACCTGCCGCCGCTCATAGTTGTCGTATCTACCTCACTCGGTGCGTACGGAAGCACTTAATTCTGTAATCCGTCGGAGAAGAGTCATATTCATTTTATTTGCGTTCCACAATGTTAAAAAGATGTTACAAAATAAAAAAGGCTTAGGTACAGCTAAGAACCTAATTATGGACTATGTTACAAAAAAAAATTATAACTTAGTACAATTACACGACAACAATATCGACATAGTAGCAACATAACGCAACAATATTTTATCATAATGTATTTCCTTTATTTATCTCTGTACAAATTATTTACATTTTTAAACATACTTTAAAAAAAAACATTAAAACCATAAAAAAATTGTAGCCCACCGGTATCGTAATATAAAGGGTGTAAAAAGACCCTTAACGAAGCCGAAAGGCACTTATTCTCCTCGTCATTGTGATCATTTTTTTGTGGACCATACCTGGGAACCTTCTAGTTACGGAGATATTGGGGGTCAAAGTTCCAATTTTTTCACAAGTTTTTTTTTTAAATACTACTTTTTAAGGTTCTAACTTCACTCCAATTACCTCCATGCTCTGTTTACTATTCAAAACATCCATCAGCAATAAGTTTTGAGCGCATTATATTGAGTTTTAACGTAAAATGTGATTTTTGACCCCAAAAAAAAATTTCGTTTCCCAGCAAAAATTTTTGCGTAAAGTTACTTAGTTTGATGTACAGAATGCTTGGTTGACGGCTTGGTGAAGGGTCTGTTTACACCCCGTATATATAGAAGAGAAGATATTTATTTATAATTCGTTTCTGTTGATCGAGTTACTCTTGTTTTACGTTATAGCATTTAGACGAGCGATATTATTGTAGAAGTGCGCGCGTGCGTTCGTCGTACATGTTGGTTAAGGTAATTCAATCTGATGAGTACGTGAACCTCATTAGCGGCATCGATTCGACACGCGGCGCCACTCGCTGCCGGGTGTGGTGTGTCGTGTGACCGACATGTGGAAGTGTCGCTTCTCATAGGGCCAACATGTTATACAGATTATTTTATCAGAGAAAACTGGGATGGTTTAAGTTAGGTTATTTTGAATTCTGAGCCCCTCACATAGAAATTTTTCATCGGTTAGTAAAAAAAAATCATATGTTCCATACATTTTGACCGTGTAGGCATTGCACTTTTGTAGGAAACAGTCGATATTTTGAATACGTGGAATGATGTACTGAATACGTGGTAACCGTTATCTAATCTATTAATGTGGTAGTAATAAAGATGGCCCGAAGGCAGTCAGGCAGCGGAGGGCAAACCGGAACCTTGCAACCTTCACTTCGATACATAGCTATCTGCTCCAGTTTATTTAAAACTTTACTTCAATATTGGTTATAGGCATGGAGGCCATTCGGCCTGTTAACAAGACATACCTTCGAAGTTTGCAGAAATCCGTTTTGTAAAGTTTTCGCTTACGAACTGTCCATCAACTAAGCGTGAACAAGAAAATTGGCTAATTTTCGTGAATCTTTACACTTGTACTCTGTAATCTTTGTGAGTCGATTTCTGCCAAAGCCTTTAAGTTATTAGCAGCACAAGTTGCTCTTTGATAATAAACTTTTTTCCTGGCAATAGGTGCGAGGTGCCGACTGTCAGCCGCATGCTCGCTAGTACACGGGTTAATATCTTTATGCAAATACTTGACGCAAGGGCGCGGGGGGGGGGGAGGGAAGCGACCTCAAAAAACTGTGCGTAAAACAATATACAGAAGAGCCGCAAAAAGCACTAACTACACGTTATGTACATAATTGTGTGTCACGTACATAAGGAGAGTTGTAAGCGGGGTTATATTTGTTTAATTTTACGGTGGTGCCTCATCCTACATGAGGCGCAACCCTAAGCACCATAGGTTTAATATTCAAATAACGTAGAAAAAGTGAGAAGTTCGTCTTTTCTTCGCATTGTAAGCATGATATATTCAAGGAAAGGGCAACGACCTTCGTCACTGCGACGTACAAACATCTTTGTATTTCAGTAGAATTTCTTCACCTCTCTGTATTGTGGCGGCATGACTTTGACAGCGAGTTATCGGCTGAAGTCAACCAAGAGTCAACGACATTAATATAAAGCACGGCTTACGAACAAATAACACTGGTTTATACCTAAGTAGTAGGTTTTATTTGTGTAGCGTCCATTGTGAGAGGTCATACGTGTGACAACGACCTCTCTGCAAAAACATAACGATTTGTTCTAATGGAGAGATCTCTTTTACAAAAACTTTTCACTTTCTTACTATATTCACAACGTCACGCCTGTGTTCCGTATGTAGTACACCATTTCACTATTTAGTTTCAGTCCCAAGTAGTAGGGAAATATTGATTGCTAAAAAACAGGCACTAACCCAGATTCCGGGCTCTTATAGAGAAGTTCTTTAGAAAACCCACCTGTGTAACATTTTTCCCGACCAGAGAATCGAACCTAAACATCATGCGGTAGATATGTAGGTACGCGATACAAGTTATCATACTAGTAAGGAATTTATTCGGTCAGTGGGAGAAACCAGTTAATATTTAGCATGCGATAGAATGCGGGCAAGTTTGTGCGCGGTGACAGTGGCGAGTTCCAGCAGTACCAATCTGTGGCCTGTCCCTGTTGCGTGCGCTGTGCGGCTGGGCCCGAGCGGCGACCAACCAGATGTCCGGTCGCATGTGCAGACATACGAACTACGTAGAAATTATCGAGTAGCGAGATGAGAGCAGGTGTACTAATAACTTACGAACTAATAAGTTTTTGGTGAATGAAATTTATAACGCGATTTGTCTCGAAATAAAAATTGTTGCATGTAAAAAAAACCCAGCATTCGTTGGTAAATTAAAAAATGTTTGCATATTCGGCATGTTTGTGTTTGTGGAATAACATAAATGTTTACTTTATTATACAAATATGCTCAAAGTTAACATTATGGCTATATTTCGAAAACCACATTTATAAGAGAAAACTTAAATACAGCGAGGCGAACTCGTGTTATTTGACTGCAATCAAACTGAGCAAGTATTTGCGCTCACCCCTGGCATTACACAAAGTTGAGGTATTATGTTCTCATCTTATTAGGGTAATCATTTGTAACGTGGGTTAGAAGAAGGGTGGGATATAAAACCGCGAGTGGGAGATACCTGCCTCACTCGTAATGCGTTGAGACATTTAATATTCTCTGTGACGTATGAGACCTACTGCGTTGTTTTATTATCTTCTCTTCTTACAAGGTATCGAGTAATATCTAGCTAAACTGTTACGAGGAAAGCTAACAGGTTTTGTTCTACATAAAAGTAATTAACTACATAGTTGAACAACATCAAAGGCACCGAGCAACGAGATCTGAACACTGCAACATTCGGTGGTCCCGGCAGCTGCTGCGCCTGCAGGTAATTAACGCAGGGATCTCGAACAGGCACCCTTTCAGAGAGCCATTAAAACTTAGCGCCGGGAACTTTACACGAACATTCTTTGTTTTTACAGAAACTACTTGATTTGCTCACAGGTACGAGGTGAGACGCGATACATGCTTCCACCATGTATCGCGTTAGAAGGACACTGACTTAATTACGTAGTTTCGTTACAAAGGCGAAATTTTAAACCAGTTTTTGGTTTTCTCTTAAAAATTACTTTTCAAACAAAACAGCTAATACTTTCTGCAGCAAATTAAGACCACCATACCTAAATCAAATGTATGATTTTGTACTTTAAAGAAACCATTAAAACGGTAGTGACATGTGTAAAATCAATCATTGTCCCTACAAATGCGATCGATCACAGCGTGTGATGTCATGTGTCGCGTTCACTCGCGTCACGTGGAGCAGTGGCAAGTCGTTCAGTGGTCGTGAAGTCGCGCAACTAATCACTAATCACTCGGCTAATGAGTCCCGAACGTGCGCGTTGCGAGTATCGCGCCACTGACTGCTCACTGCGAGCGAGCAGCCAGTCGGGGATACTGCTCACTTGACTATACTGCGCGCTGGCTTCAGAAGGTTCACCAGAAAAAATCGTCAAGACTGCAGAGATCGACACCCATCAATTTATAAGTCATAGTTTAACGGCTCTTGCAATTTATTGCACTCGCGAATCAACCAAAATCAAGTCTGTTACGTGAGATCTGCTGTTACTAGCCTTGCAGGTGTCATGTATTAAGACAATATGTTTAATCTGTTTGTTCATTATTTGTTAGTTTGCAAAGTGCAAATTGCACAGTCTATTAATGTGTTTACCCACCATCAGTGATGTTAGGAGTAGATTTTCTGTACATTATGTTTCTGTCGTCTTAGTAATTAGCTTGTTGTTGTGTGTAATTCCCCATCCTGAGGCGTACTTGTGATTAATGTTCAAAAGCGGGATGTGCTCTTACAAGAACAGTCAGATTAACGCAAGATAAATATGACGTTGTACTCAGCCAATCTAGTTGCAAGGAAATTCGAAATTGATACATAACTAGCATCTTACTTATTATTACCTTCAAATGTAAATGAGATCAAAGCTTGAGGTTTTTGTTTTTGTTTTTATCGTTCTATGAATGTATACGGGCATTCACCCTATCCAACAGTGCTTTAAGCATCATATCATGAAAGTAGCCCCTGAGACGTGACGTCACATTCGTGGAAAGTCGTCAAAGTTACGACTGTGTAGCGTTGGCTCGGGGCCGAGCTAATTCCACTCCAAACACACGTAAAATGGAAACATCTACGTATGTATGTACATATATGTATTAATGGACATACATACCTAGCATACGTATGTATATGTATGTATCGAGACAATTTATTTCTGAACACGCGTTCCGCAGGCCGGAGATATTGGCACCGATTGTACAAGTCATATTGTTGAATAAAGTATTGTCGTTGAAGATAAAAAACGTCTGCTGCCTCTTTGAGCGTCACTCTAATACATAACATAGATAGATCGCCGATTTATTTAGGGTTTATATATTTAAGTTCTCTGAGATTCGTTATTTTTGTACATACGTATTTTGAGTCTTTTACATAATATATTTATTTATTTTGGTTATTTGTTATTAATTACATTGATACAATATGTTTATTACATACACAACACCTACACTGTCGATGATTATCACTTGGTAAACAATCACCGACCGTGTAGCTCCGCGGAGGACGGGGAGCGACTATAGTAGAAGTTCGGTTCGTTATTCAGTATCGCGCGAGTTCCCAACTCAGCACAACGATGTGTTGTGCGGCGCGCGGCGTCCCGGGACGTGGAACTTGCTGTTCCTTCACGATTTACTCCCGATCGGACCTTTATACACAAAGTTGAGGCATGCGGCGTTAAACCACAGGTGGAACTGAAACCCTGAAAAGTAAGGGGTTAAGTTCTGCAAGTTGAAACTGAAATGTTTAGCTGAAGTAAGCAACATCATGAAAAACTTTTACTACGCCAATTGAAAAGAAATCAGAGTTTATTTTTGTCGCAATTTTATGATTGATTTCATCGTAAAAGTTGCAATAAAATAAATAAATCTTTGTCCAAAATCACTTAAGGTAAAATATGTTTTAAAATATTTTTTATTTTTGTAGCACAGGCTGCAGGAGCATGCTGTTATGTACATAATAAAAAAATCGATGGTGAGTATGTCAGCGCAGTGGTCTGATCTGATAACTTCTCTAACAGGGCAGGAAGTCCAATTTATAAAAAACCTTGCCTGAGATATTAAGGCTGTATGAATCTTTGCTGGAACTTTAACTTTTTTTTTTCAGTTACAGCTAGATGCATCTTTCTTCCCGGATTTGTGGCTGCTTTTAACTTCGAGCGAAAAGGTCTCCAATGACATCGTTGGAAACTTCCTTCGATCATAAATGAACCATAAGACGTCACTCAAAGAAGACGGTACTCCTACAACAGTGATCTGTGGTTTGGGCTTGTTGGGCTCGTCGGCGGTAAGTCCTGATGAAGACATCTGGACTGCGTGCTTGAGGTTATCAGCACTCTGTTTGGTCTCGGTGCTGATAAAAACAGCTCCATGTTTTGTTTTCCGCACACCTCGTACATGAAGCTTCATTTCGTCAGGGCGTACGATGTATTGCACGAGGTTTTTTGTCCAATCACTCGATTTCATTTTATCGTTGGAATAAACTGCTACGAAAATTAATCTGTTTGGTCGAACAAAATAATTTGATCCTTTCTTTGTCATATTTTCGGCGTGTGAAGCGGTTCCCGCAGCACCAGAGTACTTTATTGTCTCTTTGAGCTCCGGTTCTGTCAAGTTGTGTTTTTTGTTCAGGGCACCGATTATGTTGAGGGCTTGACGGGCAGTTCTGTTTCAGAGCCTGATACAGAACTGCCATTTGAGATGTGTCACATTATATTTAACAGCATAGGTTTGTTATTTTTCAATTTCTGCTTCGGGTTGAGTTTGCGATCCGTGACGTTAGAGCAAAATTTATCTAACTGCTCCTCAATGGTTGACATCTATTATTGGGTGTCGGGCGTGGATGCAACTTCTATAGAGAGGTCAGAATGGAGGCTTTTTGCTGGTGAGACATTAGGTTGCACTCGACTACTTAAATTACCGGGGCTATCCACTATTTACCCAGTTCAAAAGCAAAGTACTGAAGAAGGCACTATTATTGCGTTCATTAAATACTGCTTACGAGCACCTCTGTATACTGCGAACGGCCGCAATGCAATGGATTAAGGTAGAAACATGAAAAAATGCAATGACTGAACCAATGGTGTTGATTGACTCATTTCAGAAAAACTTTCATGTCTAAAATCCGACTTACTACTAATATAAAAGTTGGTGAGGATGGATGGATGGTTGTTTGTTACTCTTTCACACAAAAACTACTGACCGGATTTAGATGAGATTTGGCACACAGATAGTTTATAACCTAGATTAACACTTAGGATACTTTTTATTCCGGTAGTACGATCCCGTGGTACAAGTATCGAACTCGACGCGGGAATAGCCGCGGGCATAAAGTTAGCAGAGACGTGGTGTTATTATATTTAGCCACGACTGCATACACGTCGTTTAACCCGCACAATGCCGGCGCTGCAAGTTCCCAGCGCCCAAAACGTAGTACAATTGAATCGCACACCGTGAACACTGAACGTGTCGAACGTGTCACTAATAAGACTGTGTTTACACGCTACCAGTGTGTGGACCCCCAGACTAGCACGGAATACGTGACGACGGGTCACGACGGCTTATGGGTTGTTGCAAGCGCATCTGCGGGACCAACCACACAGTTGTGTACGTGGTGTGATGTTGCAAACTGGCGTCTAAAAGTTAGATAATCTATTAGACTATGGTTTAAAGACATTTTCAAAGGACTTTACCGTCTTTAAAATAGAGTTTAGAGTCGTTTAATAAAAAAAAGTTCGAGTTTTGGTTTTGGAAACTATAGTTGCACGAAGAATTTAGCAGTTATGATGAGTTCAATGATGATTCGACTTGCAGCGAGAGTGCTATGTAACACACGATGTCTACGTGCAGCTGCAGTACATTCAACGATCTACTGTGATAATACTTCTTCTAGCGTCCCGGCGGTGATTGCAACGGATGAGACCTATACACGGTGTTTACGTGGCTGCATTAGCGCAAAACAGTTTGAGTTGTATTAATAAACCAGACGTTGTTTAGATTCTGACTTGTATTTGCAGACCAATTTCATGGAAATTTAGAAACGCCGTGAACATTATTAACACTTTTTGTATGGCATCAGCGTGACACCGTTACGATTCACCCCACATCGGGGCATGAAACACTATGAGTGTCTAAACACACCTATTAGTTATTTCACTATTAAGCTGAACTCGCAGCTAACAGCACAGTGGGTCATTGTTGGGGTTTGAGCAGTAATTGCAACGAGCACAGTGAGCGTGAGAGTGCAAATAAGAGGTGTTTACACGCCGCCATTACTCACGCTAACACGTCGCGTGCCGACAGGGCCGGCGGCCGACCACACAGACACTCGATGAGATTTCGCACTACGTTACTGTCTACATAGCAGAAATAAAATTTCCATGGAATTATCATTACAATACTACTATTACATGTGAAATCTACAAGTAAGCCGATGGTTACCGATTATAAAATCTTTGGTATAAGAGCTTGTTAGTCATTCTCAAGAAATCCTTGTTTATTCGTGGTATATATTCGTGGTTATTGTTTTAAGTGTCAAAAGTTCAATTGAATTATTTTATCTTTTTTCTAATCTAAGCGTAAACTGTTAACTTATGCACCATTTACAAACATTTATTCTAGCGCGGATTTGTCCGAGGTCGTGAAAGCGCGAACGTTCTCAACGCTGTTTATTACCCGCAGGTAATGAAGCCGCCGTTAAACCAGATTCCTCGCAACAGTGGCCCGACAGCGGGGGAGAGTTACTGCTCATTGCGGGCAGGGAACGAAGGACCAGGCACAGGATTTATTAAACAGCCATTACGAAAACAAATAAGCATTCACTGACGCCAGTAATTAAGGAAAATATTCTAACCTCGCCTTGAAAGAATTGCGACATTCCCTTCCCCGATAGAGCCTAAAAAAATCTATATTACTTTGAACAATAAAAACGCCGCAAAAACAATTTACATTATTGTCTATTTCCCCGAAGCTCCCTTTGTCACCCGCGCCGCTGTAACATGCCGTGATATTAATTTATACAAAACGCAACATTTGTGCCGTACATAAAATGATCCGCGTTTTACGACACAATCTGACTTACAAAACAGTCACACTCGTATAATAATAAAAATCACATTTCAATCCGCGACTCTGCGCGCGTAAACAATATTCGTTTCATTTAAGCTGCCGACTTTATGAGAGTCATTACTGTTAAAGACCGATGGCCGTGCCGTTGCCATTCCGTGCCATGCCGTTGCCGCTCTGTGCCGTTTGCTGTTTGTGCCGAAAAACGCTCACCTTTATTGGTGGCTATTTAAATAAAACAGTTATGCTCTCGACAATTTATTTGGAAATAAATGAGGGAGTGCGCAGTTGATGTTGCAATGTGCGAATATTGTATGAAGTTATTGAATGCACTCTGTTTTTATTGAAGCCTGTTTGTGTAAGTGGTGGCAAGTGCCGAGTGGCAGCCGGGGCCGAGTGGCAGCCGGGCCATGAAGTGTAATGTTATATTAATTTTATGAAAACTGCACAGTGCCTGATAAGTGAGGAGAGGCTTCATCATATAGTTATTTACATATCAACAGCAATGAATATCATACATACATATCATTTTGTATGGACAAGGGTATTAAACTCCACATGAGTCCCAGATCTCTATAGGGCACCTTCAACGAGCGGACTGGTTGACCACATAACATTGACCGTGAATAACAGCTGTGTACATTAAGATCAGTGTGCGCAGGCGTTACAATCATATATCATCGTGACAAGTTAACAATGAATTTTTGAATTATAATCACCGGCGCAGTGGTTATTACACGCCGTGCGTAATTTATGAGAACACTCAGATAAATCACTCGGACCTCATTGGCGAACTAGTGAAATGTGCCTCGTATAATAAATTCGTTTGAAACACTGAGCCCCATTCATACGTAAGGCTAAAGTTATATTAAGTTAGTACAAAATACAAAATGAAACATCCTAAAACCAACAGTTGGCAAAAAGTTTGAACAAGTAAACCTCACGTTCTGGTTATTAATAATGAGCCGCTTAGCTCGACGCAAGGCGTAGCGCTTCTACGAGCACACAGCTGATTACTACGCGCCGTAGCACCTGCGTAGCACTCCTGTGGACGCGACGCTACGCCGTAGTACTTTCATATTTTAGGTACATTAGAAAAAGTTACTTATTTTAGTGAAATGTTATATTAAAGTACATCTTGTTGTTTATTTCGTCAATGAGAAGTATCCGTCTGGTAATAAAAAATAACCATTATTTCAAACAATTATTACTGAGTACAGGTAGATTGTATAAAATAATTTGCTCCTTGTACGAAACATTGTAATATTCCGTAAATGAGCTGTAATACTTGGGGCATCGGGGCATGGTACCCTATTACTTGGCGGATATTGTTGGGGACTAAAGGATTATGCCATGATGGATGGCGGGGGATGGCTTCCCATGTTATGTACTGGCAGATAGTGGGCTTAGTGTTACGGCTGCTAAGTATGCTGATAATAATGTTATCAGCACTTTATTGAATCATCGTTAACTAGTATGTTTATGTTTCCTAAGTGATCTTTATACTTTATCATACCCACTATAGCAAATGATACAAGTGTTTTGGGCAAACTATAACTTCAGCGGGTAATTACGTAACACACTGGCACTGACAATGACTTTCATTTTGCCAATTTTTAACTTTGTTCATTCCATTTTTATGTAGTCGAGCACAAGAATTTTTAAAACATATGAAAGCAATGTATTAGATATTTTTTTTAATTCTCCGGATTGTTATATATAGCAACTCTGTTAGGCTGTTGGGGTGCAGGTTCAAATCTATTTAATAGTTCTAAAATTAGCTCGAGGAGGTAATTGGGGGAGGCCTTTGCCCAGCAGTGGGACAGTAAAGGCTACAAAATAAAATTGCTATATAATTGACACTCTAAGCGTAACATTACTTATTTCAATTCACTATGAAACATTTTACTACAAAGTAACTTCACGTGCGTAACTCGGCGGAAAGTGCTTTTCTCGCAGGTACTCGTCATTCACGCAGTCACGGCGTCACGGCGTCACGGCTCTTCTCTCTTCTTCGCGGGATCGTTTGAGATCATTCGCGTGTCAGGCGTCGGTAGGCGTCGGTAAGCGTCGGCAGTAGCGTGTAATGGCACCGTAACGATCCATTCGCCAACGGTGTAACCTATTGAGCTTATTTATAAAATGATAAACTGTATGAGAACACTTATTTTGTAACTCACCGACGAAATCACCTGGTTTTATTCTAAGTTATATTGGATACATTTTAAAAAACGATGAACTTTAATAGTAATTAGGTTCTTCTAATTTAGAAACTGATCATAGAATATAACTCCGTGGGATGACACACACTGAACTAGTCGGTGATGTTCCTGAAAAAGAAAGATATAGCTGGGACTCGCGCGAAAAAGAGTAAGTTTAAGAACGTATGTAATTATTTTAAAAGTTTAAATAATTTCTCCTGAATTACTTCCATGAAATACGTTTTAAGGTCGTCTTCCTCTGTAATCCAAGTTCATTTAATACACATGGCACAGAAACACAGACATACATTCATATGTACATGTCTGTAACTGACTGTACTACTAAACTTCCCCACTTATGAAAACATCTCCATCTGCTTGTGGTTGATAACACCATTATATGTGTAAATAGTTTGCTCTGCAGCGACACCGCTGTGGAACACAACCGGTGTCTCCACCCTTCTGCCGTGTAAGTAACTCGTGATGAACTTCCACAGAGATACATTATAAGTTTAATTACTGTTTGTGCGCGATATGTCCGCGTGTCTGTTTGATAGTTTGTGTTTATTTGGCATCTGTGTGGCTTGTTTAAGCATTAGCGTGATTAGTTTAACATTATATTAGCTTTCATTTGTAGAGTTTATATCTAACCGCTGAAATATTTCCTTGAATTTACGTTAAAACTACTAAGTACATTGTTTTCAAGTAAAGAGTTTAATCGAAAACATTTTAACTTTAATAACATTGCTGCATTGGTAACATTTTAAAGGATAGCTGAAACAAAAAGATTTTTAAACTCAAACTTTACGTCTCTACAGCTAAATATTCTCGAAGCCTGATCGCCTCGATTTGCATACTGCCTGACCGGCTGTTGGCAAATAGCTTGATCATATTGGCCTTCCGCCGCCCTCCGCCCAACACCGCCGCACAACGAGCGCTGGGCGGACGGAGGCTAATCAAACTTTGCAATGGAACCTCTTTGAGGCGACGCCAGCACCGATACAAGTTTTATGATAACTCACACCATGTTTGTGAAAAATATTACATCTGTACTTTTCCTTATTTAAAACGAAAAATATTTCCTGCCTTTGAAGTGCGATCAAGTTTAAATTGAACCTAGTTTTGTATTAGCTGCGTAAATAGCATGTTTATTGATAGCAAAAAAAAAAACTTGGTAAAAGTAGACAAGAGAAAATTATCGAGATACAGTTATGTCAACGATGTTGCGGAAACAGTTTAGGTTTTTCAATTCTATTTTTACTGTTACTGTAACGTTCTCATTGCTTGATGTGGACTCTATACACTTTTCATTCGACAAAAAAGCTTAATAGCCCGTTTGTTATCAGTTTGGTAACTAGTACATGATCAAAGACTGTCCATGATTATGGACTACACTCACCATTTTAAAGCGCCACCTCCCGCTGCGGCCGCCTCCGTCAAGTTGCAGTGGCCACTATGTTTTTCAGCTCGATTTACCGGCAAAGAGAATCTCTACCCACCCGACGCGAATTAGCACTTCAAAAGGCGATGAGTGAACCTCTCCATACTCTATTTTGTACACTTTGATGTTACTCGCACATTTAGTGAGAATTTAAAATACGGATGCGCTTTCAAATGCTGCCGTAATAGAGCTCTGAAAAATGTATGAAACGCTACGTTGATTTTAATGAGCGAGTTACTTTCGTGTGCCGCTGGTTATGTTCCGTGTGAGTAGCAGTTTATTATTTAAAGTGGATGTTTTTATTGCAGCGATATATCGCACACTGCGACTACACTGTGTAAACTGTTGCTCAAAAGGATTCGCAGAAATATAGACGCGATTTCATCAAACATTTTTGAAGTAAGAGTAACGTTTGATACGAACCGTCAGTCGATTTTAAATATCAAGCAAACACAGCTTTTTTTACCAATTAACGGTGTGTTATGGAGAAATCGAAAGGCTTTGAGAACCATTAAATATTTAGTAAAATATGTAGTTTCATCGAAAAACATTCAGAATTTGTAATTTCTGAATGTAACAATGGAATCGGACTCGGGAGAAAGTTAAAAGGTTACACCCGAAACAACAGTTAGGGGTTTAATTAAAATCTTAAAAAGTGCAATCTCACTTTGGCGTGTGGCCGGTGTCCCTCGGGGCAGGCACCTTGGCCCGGTGCGGCGCGGTGCGCTGCGACGGGTGGAGGGGAGAGGGGACAAAGCAACAGCGACAAAACGACGACGACGCGTCTCCGGGACAGCGACAATGATAATGCACAGTCGAATGCAACGCGCCGCGCACGTGGATGTGAACGGAGAAGGGCTGTAGCACACTATATCAACTGCAAAGTATTGAGTTCAATCATTAGAACTTATTGTTGACACAATTAGGAAGGGTTCTCCTTATAACGATTGGTGTGAATCTCAATAATTTGCTTTTTAATGTTACCGTCAACAATCATGTAAGATGTTAAGAATCAATCCAACAATCACGAAAACTACCGTAAATATTATTAACGAAATGTATGCGTATGTAGGTAGATCAATGGATCTATTGTTTTGGTAAAACAAAAGTGATCCCAGACAATTGGCTGTCTGAATGACAACTGACAGTTCTACAGAATGTTAAAAACGATTTTCTATCGAATGAGTCATTTATCCTGTGTAAGTTGGCTAATTTTTAACCGACTTCTAAAAAAGGAGGAGATTATGTACTCCACCACTGCATCTTATTTTTTTCCACTTTCCACCGATTACTCCGTGATTACTGGGCCGATCGTGATTATTTTTAGATTTGGTAGAGAAAACCTGCGGGGTGGTCCCATATAAAGAAGATCGACTGTTTGGGGGTCTGTTACTTTCAGAAGCGTTCATCAATGAAAGTATGTACATTATATGAAGCAATTACGGTGCTTTTCTTTCCATGTAATATTTTTTTTATTAAGCTGCACAAAGTAAAAGAAGTAGAAACAAATATTTTACTAAATCTGAACATCTAAATGCAATCATTTAAAATATTGAAACGTAGAAACGGTGACGAAGGCAATGGAGTTACCATATTCAACAGAATATGGAATTTCTATAATAATACTACTTAATGATTTTGCTGGTAGTAATAATGAGTGTCATGAGAACCCAAGTAAGTAACCGAAGCTGAATCACTGTCTACCTTATCTTATCTTAAGCTGTACAAGCTTGTTAAATAAGAGCGTTAGCAGCGCTGTTTCAGCTAATATAACTCTGATTTGGGCACACAGCAGCAACAGCTGTAAGCTGAATAACAGTAACAAATTGCATTATATTAGCATTATTTAAGCATTTCAAAGGGTAACAGACACCCCAAGAGCTGAATATTGGCTGATTGTTAGAGTGGGTGACTGGGTGTTACCTATTATACAGCAGAATGGCTGATTATTAGATGTGAGTTACCTATTATTCAACAAAAAGTACGGACGTGGATCTTTTTAAAGTTTCAGTTGTTGAAAATTTACAAATGGCAAAATTGTGATAATTTGTATTTATTATTTTGTTGTTTGTGCGCGAACCCTTTTGTGATTTTGATTTTTTCTTTAACATGCGTAAAATTTGATTGGGAAAGCAAGTTTACTGTCAGATATAGTATGATTTTATGCGAAAATTTTCACGCGCTTTCAAAATATGACTATTTACTTGAAATTTATAGAATAAAATAACTTGATGATACAAAAAAAGCTAGAAATCTCTTTTTAAATTACATGTAATTTGACAATAAGCTGTTTCCTTATAAATAATTGGTATCCTTTTCATTCTAGTTGTAATTTTCGTTGGCTTAACAAAAATAAATTGTTAGTATTATTATAATAAATAGGTTTAAACCTGAAAAATGCCGGACAACCAATGTGCACCGCATTAATCACAATTAAAAGCTTTGTGCTGTATAAGAATTCACTTGTGGTACATATCCGTAACAAGCTGACACGAGTAGTTTTTGTTTCGAACAAGTCAGTTACAGATCCATGTAAAGCTTAATAGTGGGTAACACGTACGCAAATATTGTACCCAATGAACCGCTAAACTCTCTGTACGAATTGTCTTTTAGGAATCGGTGGAAACAACATAACATCCTCTTATTTTACTAAATGCAATGTCTGTGTCTATACATTTATGTTATTTATTAACATCAACTCACCCGATCAGTGTGTCATCGTAAATTTACAGATACTCACTTAGTATACAAATTTTCACGATCAGAACACAAATAATTGATAATAGTCTTTCAGGATCTTATTTAACAGTACTAGTAGATTAATTGCCTATGCTAGTACAAGTACTCAGCTCCAACCAGGATCAGAGGTTACGTGTGATGTAATTTATAGCAGTTTGCTGTTATTAAGCATCATAAAAATTCACCCATAGTGATCATGTGGGCTAGATAAGTGCTATTATAAGATTGCGTGCAGCAAGCTGATTAACACTGTAAAAGTTCAACTATGTTCAGGAAGACGTAATATATCATAGTTAATTGAAGTCACAGAATAATTGATTAAATTAATGCAGTTCATTATATTGTTCTTTTTTTAAATGCAATCTGTTTATGGGTACACTTGTGGCCTTCAATTTAGAATATAGCTACTTTCAGGTCCACGAAAATGCTATATTTTAGCTGGCAGTACTATTGATTGCTAAATGCTGATAAAAACAGACCTGAACACCTATATTAACGCTCGCAACATTACTATGTTATTTCCGTGGTTGTTAATATAGTCAATACACAAGCGAAAGCGTAATTTTCAGCTTTTGCACTTCGAGTAAACGCTAATAAGTCTTCATAAATGCTAAAGTTACCGATGTGGACCCTTGTGACATTCAATAATGCAGTTTGGTGCTACTTGGGACGTTTGCTACCTAGTATTACAAGACAAGTCGTTTACATTGCTGCGATATTATATATATTTATTTGATCTATTTTGTCCCATCTAATCTTATAAAGGGTGTAAAAAGACCCTTAACGAAGTCGAAAGGCACTTGTTTTCCCCGTCAATGCGATCATTTTTTTGTTATACACCATACCTGGGAACCTTCTAGTTACGGAGATATTGGGGGTCAAAGTTCCAACTTGTGTTATGTTTTTAAAGTATTTTCTTTACTTTAAACACCTCCACGACCCCCGTACTATTCAATCCATCCATCAGCACAATGTTCTGAGTGTGTTACATTGAGTTTTACCGTAAAACGTGATTCTTCACCCCAAAAAAAAAAGTCGTTTCCCAGCAAAATTTTTTGCGTAAAGTTACTTAGTTTAATGTCCAGATTGCTTGGTTGACGGCTTCGTGAAGGGTCTGTTTACACCCTGTATAATATTTAATTTTGAGTAAGATTCCTATCTTTGGACACTCATGTTTTCTTTGCTTTTAAGCCAGACTCTTATTCGATTCGCAACATGTTTTAGGTTGCTAAATAATCATATTATTCAATAAATTATTCATTAGTGACTGCTGTTGTTAACTTTGTTACGTAGGGTTTTTTTTTCTGGAGAATTTAGTTTAAATGGCAACATTCAAAGCTATGTCGACTACGAAAACAGAATATGTCATAAATATCGTGACTTCTCTGTCTTAATCAATTAAAATCTAGAAGTGTAGTTTTGTTGTAGATAGGTGTCCATTTTATTTGTTTAACAGTCTTATTTGTTTCGTGGTGAAGCATACGACACGAGAAACGTACAGTGAAGGTGTATAGATATGATAGAGGCTAAAACAATGTCATTGGGTACAGTTGCTGCTAGCATGTGTGAGGAGCATCGTAGAGTGATTATGGTTCTTATAAGATTATAATGTTATGCTGCTTCAAATAAATGTTTTATTCAACTTCGTGATTAATATTTCATTTTTGCCCTAATCAAATTTTTGCGCGATTATACATAGTCGTTCGCCCGAATTCGATTGCCCATGGAATTTGTAAAACGACCAAGTGTAAATGAACGCGGTCGAGTACGTCCGTCTTCGGACAGACTCGTCCACCTTTATCGTTTGTTTTTTTGATTAGTCTTATTGCGCCATTAAATAATAAGCCAACCAAAATCATAAAACAATGTGATGGGTTGTGCAAGTGCGGGCTCCGCAGGCTAAATACCTAGAGAGTCCTTATATTCCACTTACTTTTAATAAAATATAAGGTATTTTGGATTGTGTAATAAGGAAAATATTTTTGAATGATGTCTATCCTACAGTGTTTCATGGATATTTTGAAGCTCCATTGAGGTTGACAGAACAGCCCTGTTGCTAAACATTTGTGAAATGAATTGAAAAAATAAGATGGCGGCGATAGTTCTGATTTCGCCCACGCGACAAGTGTGTTTATAAATTATGTTATTCTAGCCAAATCCAATATTATAAAAATATTCTGAGATTACCTTTTATCTTAATTTGACCGAGACACTTTTTGGAGTATTTTTACGAATGTACGTGAGCTCTAAGTGTGGTTTTTTTATAAACTTTGCTCGAGTAGTTTATAAGTTAGCTCTCATTAATACGTATTTTTAATCGACTTCAAAAAATGGGGAGGTTTCTATTAACCGACTTCAAAAAAGGAGGAGGTTCCCAATTCGTCGGATTTTTTTTAATGTATGTTCACCGATTACTCAAAAATACTTGAACCGATTTAGAAAATTCTTTATTTGTTTCAAAGGGTACAGTTTCCAGGAGGTCTTATTTAAATTATATCGAAATGGGTTGAGCGGTGTTTGAAAAATCAACAAAACTCAAAAAATTGAATAGGTAAATCGATGATATTTTCTTTTACTTCGAAACCTCGCTGTCTCATTGGGCCAGTGCATAAATATTTGTACAGGGTACCTATTACAACTAAAAATAACTTTAGCTTCAGAAGTCGGGAAAAATAACTGAATGTTTTCACTTTTTGTGTTTTTGAAGTCGGTTTTATTTTTTACAAAAAAGTTTTTCTTCTTGGCCTATGTTGACGACATGGTTCTTTAATAACTTCTAGTGACAGTGTAAAATTGTTTCATGAAGAGAATTTGTATAGAATACTACGTTTCTACGTTTTGTTAATTAGCATGTAGTCATCAGTCAATGTTAAAAATAAATTTGAATTTAAACTAAAGACGTTAAAATAAAATTTAAAAAAACCGACATCCAAAAAACAGCAAAAAAGTCTAAAAAACGTTACTTTCGAAAGTCGGTGGCAAAAAAGTCAATAAAACTAGCAAAGTCACCGACTTCCGAAAGTAAAATTATTTTTATTTTTTTTGCAAAAAGTTTTGTTTATTTTCCGTCTCAACCCAGAGTACCTTACCAGTAACAATCATTTTATTGATCTCACAGCAAAAACTATAAAAGGCATCTATATGCAAATTGACAAGATAAGTATCCCGCGTGGTTCCCTACACACGACACGTGTTCAACACGTACATTTACGAGTGAAACACAAAGCTAATCAACCACAACACACCTTTGAGCGTAAAGAGCGGAAGGCTTCGCTAGAAGTGCAATAAGTGTTCCAATCTCCCGCGAACGTACCCATAACGTAACGCTACAGTGTACGAGCACCCTAACTCGACGTGGCACAGTTTACTGAGAGGGCTTTTAAAGTGTAAATTCTGACAGGCACCGCACACGAACAATAAAAGGAATGCCCCGCTCTTGCCATAAAGCACCCAATCTTCGCGTGTAGCCGTCCTAATGCACCTCGTAACACACACGACTTTTATTACATAAAGTGACGGTCTGACTGGCTGCACTATTATTGAAATTTTTAATCTTAGTGTGTGATGTAGACCTCTCAGTGAATGAATGTTAAGTAAAACGTTCTCCATATTATTACATTTGAAACTAATTAAGGTTCTTGTGCGTGAAATTATGAAACCTGTTGCTAAATTATTTGCAAGTTGTGAATATTAGAACTAATTTAATTACGTTCTAGATGAGTGTCATGCTCCAATAAACCGCTTCATCGCTTTCAATTTGATCACAATATTCATTTCAGTTGATTCAATTGTTATCTTTCTACTGTTCAAGTGTTTCTGTTTAATGTCCTTTCAACTTTACTAAAATTAGTTTACTCACAAATCATCTTTCGTAACATATCATGGAATGTCTCAAGATTATAACAATTTTCCGAGCAGGTAGCATAGCACACACGTGTTTCATATTATTTATTAATCAGTAACCCAAATATTCCTCATTTATGTATTTGATTATTTACTTAACATACATTACCTAGGGGCAGAACGAAAAAATACCGGCCAAGTGCGAGTCGGACTCGCACACAAAGGGTTCCGTAGCATAAAATAACAATATTTTTAGCGCTAATTCATAAGTCAATTTGCACTCAACAGCAAAACTAAATTTGTTTTACATACTACATATACATAGCATAATCAGCCTATAATTTTCCCACTGTTGGGACACAGTAGGTCTCCTCTCCATGAGAGGGAATCGGCTATATCCACCAAGCGGGCTCAGTGCGGGTTGGTAGATGTCACATGTCTTCGAATTTTTTGTTTCTAGGACGTGCCGGTTTCTTCGCGATGTTTTCCTTCACCGTTTTGAAAGCAATGGTGATGAAATAAATTACACAAAGTAATACGCCTGCCTGGGTTACTGCTAGTAAGTCCGGGTGGCCGCCGCTGGGCCACCGCTGCTCCCGTCTCCCGCTCTCCGTTCTTCATAGTATTTTAATGAAAAGCAAGGTTAAGTGCTGCAGTTTTACGAAACAGACCCAAACCTCAATCAATCATATCAAATCTTATTCAAACCAATTTTCGTTGAAAGTTCTTTGTACCTTCTACAAACCCAATTTTGTTCATAATTTTTTCCTCTTACTTTAGAAATTACAGGCAAAATTTTTACGACTTTAGAAGCAAATAATTATCTCATCAAGCATTGACTTAAGAAAATGGTATATAAGGAACATCGATACAATTTTTCAAGAGCTATCGATAGACTTCCCACACAGTTATATACGTAGATATGTTTTATCCAACCCTCAGTTACATGTATGGAGGGCCACCCCTTATATATTTTTTCATAATTTTCTTCGAAGGCAGTCTCCTAATTTCGATTGTGTGGTATCAACAGTCTCGGAGTAAAAGGACTGTGACATGCGGAGAGACCGACAGACGGACAGGACGAATCCTATAAGGATTGCGTTTTTCCCATTTGGCATCGAACCCTATTTGTTATACATCATTCAATTGAACATACAAATATAAAAAACCTTTCTAAAAGGGACAGCAAATAGGTCTCCAAGATTATCGCAGAAAAATACAAGAAAAATGAAGAATTCAAAATAAGATTTTTTCTTTAACTGTTTTATGTTATAAAGGGTGTAAACAGACTCTTAACGAAGCCGAAAGGTACTTGTTCTACCCGTCATTGCGATCACTTTTTTGTTCTAGACCATACTTGGGAACCTTCTAGTTACGGAGATAGTGGGGGTCAAAGTTCTAACTTTTTCACAATATTTTTTGTAAATACATGTTTCTAATGTAAGATTTTCACTTTAAACACCTTCACGACCCCCGTACTATTCAATCCATCCATCAGCACAATGTTTTTAGTGCGTTACATTGAGTTTTACCGTAAAACGTGATTTTTCACCCCAAAAAAAAAATGTCGTTTCCCAGCAATTATTTTTGCGTAAAGTTACTTAGTTTGATGTACAGAATGCTTGGTTGACGGTTTCGTGAAGGGTCTGTTTACACCCCGTATGTTTAATGCGAGATAATTATTATATTATCTCGAAACTAAGAAACGTTCACTTCTACAGGATTTAAACATTCCAGTCTCAGCTCGTGATAATAGATCCATAATCTATTTTATTATTATTTGTAACTAAAATGCAGAATCTTGAAGATAGTTCTTTTAGATTCTGTATTAATTTGTAATTGAAGCGTTTTTTTCGTTTTGGTTGGAAGACTGTGTACCTTCATACTTCCAGGTAAACACAGGGAAACGAAGTTTTATTTGAAGCTGTCACTTAAACTTTTGACCCAAGAGATTCTTGGAGCTCTTTGAATAAGTATGCTTTTACTTTAACTTATGTCAAACATCCTTTCCAAATATGTCACCAAAAAACAATAGACTTACTTAAAGTAGGTAACCTTAAGTAAGGTTTTTTTTACAACTAGAACGTTTACCTCTTACCTCTTAACACCACAGCATGCCGTCACAATTAACTATTACAGCAGTGCCTTCAACTATAAAGGGTGTTAATATACCCTTAACGAAACCGAAAGGCACTTGTTCTCGATCAGTTCTTTTGTTCTGGACCATACGGGAACCTTCTAGTTACGGAGATATTAGAGGTCAAAGTTCCAAATTTTTCACAAGTTTACTTTTAAATACCAGTTTTTAACGCTATAACTTTACTTTAAATACCTCCATGACCAGTTTACTATTCAATGCATCCATAAATCCATTAGCACAATGTTTTGAGTGCATTAAATTAAGTTCTACCGTAAAACGTGATTTTACAACTAAAAAAAAAAAGTCGTTTCCCAGCAATAATTTTTGCGTTATTACGTAATTTGATATACGTAATGCTTGGTTGATGGCTTTGTGAAGGGTCCGTTTACACCTTGTATGTTCCTACGATAACATTATAATGTAACAATTGCACCCGTGTGGGGTAATTGCTTGGTAATTGGTCGATGCAATAACAATGGCAATGGTTTACAATTTGACAATTCCACAACAATGGTTGCATTATTTACAGTGTCGAACATCCGACCTTAACAAACGTGGGAAGCTATTTATTGATTACCTATTCGTTCAAAAAGAAAATCGGCTGTTTGGGGCTCTGTTAATTTCAGAAGCATTCATCAATGAAAGTACATTATATGAAGTAGTTACTGGACTTTTCTTTCCATGCAATATCTTTTTTTTATGAAGCTGCACAAAGTAAAAAAAGAAGAAACAAAATAATATTTTAATAAATCTGAACATCTAAACACAATCATTTGAAATATCGAAACGTAGAAACAGTGACGGAAGCAACAAAATATGAAATTTCTATAATAATACTACTTAATGATTTTGCTGGTAGTAATATTGAGTATCATGAGACGTTTGCTACCTAGTATTACAAAACAAGCCGTTTACATTGCTGCGATATCTTATCTGTTTTGTCTCATCTAATCTTAGCCATTTTGAGTAAAACTCCTCCTATCTTTGGCAACACATGTTTTCTTTGCTTTTAAGCCAGACTCTTATTCGATTCGCAACATGTTTTAGGTTACTAAATAATCATGTTATTCGATAAATTATTCATTAGTGACTGCTGTTGTTAAAAACGTGAAGTATGTAAGTAGGGTTTTTTGGAGAATTTAGCTTAAATGGAAACAATCAAAGCTATGTCGTCTATGAAAACAGAATACCTATGTCATAAATATCGTCCCTTCTCTGTCTGGATGAATAAAAATCTAGATGTGTGATTTTGTTGTGGATAGTTGTGTTTATTTGTTTGACAGTCTTATTTTGTTTCGTGGTGAAGTATACGAAACGAGAAACGTACAGTGAAGATGTATAGATATGATAGAGGCTTAAACAATGCCATTAGGTACAGTTGCTGCTAGCATGTGTGAAGTGCATCGTAGAGTGATTATGGTAATGCCGATGATGGTGGCATGCTCGCGCCGCCAACCGCTCAGTTATTTGAATAAGTTTTAATTAGATTATAATGTAGTGCAACTTCGTAATTAATGTTTCATTTTTTCCCTAGTCCATAGCGCAATTAGATAATAATTATGGTTGTTCGCCCGAATTTGATTTCCCATGGAATTCTTCAAACGATCAAGTGTAAATGAACGCGATCGAGTACGTCCGTCTTCGGACAGACTCGTCCAGCTTCATTATTTGTTTTTTCGATTAGTGTAATTGCGCTATTAAAGAATAAGCCGACCAAAATCATAAGACAATGTGATGGGTTGTGCAAGTGCGGGCTCCGCAGACTAAATACCTAGACAGTCCTTAAATTCTACGTACTTTTAATAAAATATAAGGTATATTGGATTGTATGATAAAAATATTTTTGAATGAAATTATGGCTGACGTAGTTGTCTATCCTACAGTGTTACATGGATCTTTTGACGCTCCATTGAGGTTGACAGGAGACCGCTGTTGCTAAACATTTGTGAAATGTATTGAAAAAATAAGATGGCGGCGTTAGTTCTGATTTCGCCCACGCGACAAGTGTGTTTATAAGTTATGTTCTTCTAGCCAAATTTTAAAAATATGCTATGATTACCTTTTATCTTAATTTGACCGAGACCTATCTTTTTGGAGTATTTTTACGAATGTACGTGAGCTCTCAGTGTGGTCCCGAGATTGCGGAAGGCGTTGCCGTTCTTCTTTTTAAAGTTTTCAATCAATTAAAGTGCCGTGCCGGTCACCTTCAGTAATAGCCGGTGAGATGTCAAACGGCGAGCAGTGAAGCAATGCTATGCGTTACTAATGAGCGCCACGTCTCGGCGCGCCAATTAGCACGGCCCTCACTACACAGTACTCACACGGTAAACAAAACACAGTCATGTGTGTTGTAGGATTGTCGTGTAAGAGAATTATTTGTTTAAGGAGTAGGTAACTAACTAGTCAGGAGTAGGACATAGGCCAGCTTGTTGCCATCCAGATGTATTTCTCTCGTTACAGGACTACAACATCAAGCATATCGGTACTCAAGGTATGATATACAGGGTGTAAACGGACCCTTCACGAAGCCGTCAACCAAGCATTATGTACATCAAACTAAGACACCCTACACAAAAATTATTGCTGGGAAACGACTTTTTTTTTCGGGGTCAAAAATCACGTTTCACGGTAAAACTCAATGTAAGGTACTCAAAACTTGGTGCTGATGGATGCTTTGAATAGTAAATGGGCCATGGAGGTAATTAAAGTAAAGTTGAAACCTTTAAAAGTAGTATTTAAAAAAAAACTTGTGCAAAAGTCGGAACTTTGACCCCCAATATCTCCGTAACCAGAAGGTTCCCAAGTATGGTCTAGATAAAAAAAATATCGCAATGATGGGGAGAACAAGTGCCTTTCGGCTTCGTTAAGGGTCTTTTTACACCCTTTATAGACGTTACTGTTGCGTGCTCCGCACATTGTTGACTGAGAGACGTCGCTAGGGCTCTTATCTTTTTATGAGCTGTTTATTTTAATGTTACACCTAATATTAGGAACTTCTTTAATTTGAATGGGATCTAGTGATCTTATTTTTTCGACAAATCTGTTTTCGAAAATATCAACACCAGTTTTAAAATAAACTAGAAAGAAGAGGTAGGAAACTGTATTTTTCGTTAAAATAAAGTTAGTGTAAAACTACCGCACAAGCCTACACGACACCTCCGCTCAGTGGGTATTATAAACACGCTGCAGTTGAACAAGTACTTCCACTAGTTTGTCCGCTCAAACTTTAGTCTCTTCCTTGTTTCGTGGGTTGGTAAAATTTTGCAACAAAAGGAAGGTACTATTATACATACTTAGCAGGTGCAAGCTAGATGTAATTGAAATAACTGATTGCACTCATAATTATGAACAACAATAACTATAAGAGATTCGCGATGTTCCAGTTTGCTTTCTCTTTTTGGTTTTCAGTTATATCAATTACCCTAAGCATACTTACCAACTGCAGGTCAGAAAACATACAGATTTTTTTTACAGCTTGACATTCAACGTTCCCGATCTACAAACTTGGTATTCAGCTGCGAACGTTGCAATAATCTGAGTAGGTAGCTACCCTTACTTTCTGGTACTGTAGTACCAACTGTGTGATACATTACTGGGTTCACTTAACTCGTTCCAACGACGAGTGGCGACTGTCGTTTTATTCGAGTGAGTCGATATGTCATGCGTGCCTATATTGACAAACTGTTTGACTAACTGCGTCGAAAATAATATTATTGCTACTTATTTAGTAAAGAAATACCCCTTTTCATAACCCCTATTTAGAATGCATATAGCTATTACGACCCTATTCATTAAACACAAAGAGCCTGTTTACTCTGCACAGCATTACGAGCTCACAATTAGTGCAAGAATAGCGTACTGTAGCCAACTATATGATATAAAAGCATTTAATTAATTCCGACACAAAGTCACACGAAGTGCCAACTCATCGATGACTATCGCGAGTGTGTCGCTTCAGCGCTGTCCATTGACGGCTGCTTCTAACAGATGAGCTAATTGGGCGTGTGTAGCGAGCGATGGTTGCTGCCATGCTCGCGCCGGAGATATTATCGCCTAATCCCCGTTGTCGTCGGATTTGGATCGACAATGACAGGCGTATTGAATGCGTGATAATGGGCGCGGGAACCACCACGCCGAGCGTGAGCTCCGAGCGTGAGCCGCGCCGTGTGCCTCGTCGGCGAACCTTTTGTGGGCCGCAATGAGCCCACTGAGCTCCTGTCTCCAGTACATAGCGATGTTAGGTATAAGTTACTATTCAAATCGGTACAGATTTTATTGTGGCTGCGTTTGCCGACGACGGCACGAAGTGGATCGGTAAAGCGGCCCGCGCCTGTGTCGGGTAAAGAGTGTTATTCTATTAGGTTTCTTCACTCTTATATTTTCTGAAAGCGTATTCAACTTTTAGTCAAACCCGTGTCGTGAACACTACAGGACGAGTTCGGCCAATATTATCTCCCACTTTTGGTTCACTAATGTTTCACTAAAAATCCTTTGAAAAAGAAGATCGACTGTTGAGGGCTCAATTTATTTCAGAAGCGTTCATCAATGAAAGTACATATGTACATTATATGAAGAAATTACGGGGCTTTTCTTTCCATGTCATATTTTTTTTTTATTAAGCTGCACAAAGTAAAAAAAGAAGAAACAAATATTTTACTAAATCTGAACATCTAAACGCAATCATTTGAAATATCGAAACGAAGAAACAGTGATGGAAGCTATGGAGTTAGCATATTCAACAGAATATGGAACTTCTATAATAATACTAATTATTTTTTTTGCTGATAGTGAGCATCATGAGACGCTTGCCAGCTAGGTAGCAAACGTCTCATGATGCTTTATTATAGACAAGCCAACATTACTATGATATCTTATCTGTTTTGTCCCATCTAATCTAAGCCATTTTTTGTAAGACTCCTCCTATCTTTGGAAACACGTATTTCCAGCCTCTTATCATTTTTTTTATTATTAATCATGTCATTTAATCAATTATTTTTAGTTATTAAAAACGTAAAGTACGTACGTAACGTTTTTTGGATAATTTAGCTTAAATGATAACATTCAAAGCTATGTCGTTTATGAAAACAGAATCTGTCATGAATATTGTCACTTCCCTGTCTAGATCAATTAATTTGTAGATTGTGTGGTTTTGTTGTGAATAGTTGTGCATTTTATTTGTTTAACAGTCTTGTTTCGTGGTGAAGTATACAACACGATATACGTACAGTGAGTTTTTTCGATTAGTGTAATTGCGCCATTAAAGAAAAAGACGACCAAAATCATAAGACAATGTGATGGGTTGTGCAAGTGCGGGCTCCGCAGGCTAAATACCTAGACAACAAATACCTAGTCCTTCAATTCTACGTACTTGTAATAAAGTACGAGGTATATCGGATTGTATAATAATGAAAATAACTTTTGATTGACATTACGGCTGACGTAGTTGTCTATCCTACAGAGTTACATGGATCTTTTGACGCTCCATTGAGAACCAAAGTTTCATATACCTACTATATATCTCACAAACAAATCATTTGGCACATGCTTTATTAATTTTTCACATCAAAAATCACGGTAATCCTAAATATCATTTTTTCTTTAAAGTTCTTAACCAATCCCAATGTGATGCTGCGGGACTGTTCGAAAGAGATACCGTGGCCCTAGAACACAAAGGGCAATGAAGGAACATGGATGGGTTTTAGTCAGTAAGAATCTGACACTCCCTCCCACTCCACCCAGAGCGGGAGAAGTCATTTGATGATTTCCCATCCGTAAAAAAAAAAAAACCCAATGTGATCATGCGGGTAGGTATTAGAATAAAGAAGCTGTAAACGGATCCTTACGGTAGGACTCAATGTAACGCATTCAAAACACTGGGCTGGTGGATGCATTAAATAGCACGGGGATCGTGGAGGTATTTAACAAAAAGTAAAGTTATAACATTAAGATCTATGACCACCAACATCTCCACAACTAGAAAGTTCCCAAGTATGGTCTAGAACAAAACAATTTTTCGCAATAACAGTGAGAACAAGACAAGAACCTTTCGGCCTCGTTAAAGGGTATTTTTACACACTTTATAAAACCAAAAGTTTAAAATCTATACAGTACTAGCTGCGCCCGCGGTGAAACAGCACATCAAGCTACTACAATCTGTCATTTTTTAAAATAGATTTTCAACTTTATCGCTATAGCATTAAGTGCAAGGTTGATTGGGAAAATTTGACAATTTCAGGCAGTTTCATGTGCTGGCGTCTGTACACGAACTGAAACCTGGAAAAAAGAATGACATAAAATTTTCAAGAACATTTTTTTCATGTTCTTGATGCTAAAATCTGTTAAAAGTAAGCTGTGCCCCCGATGCATTGCAATGCACCTTTCCAATGCACTTTTCCTACTTATTACCTCCTTATACTTTTTACTATTCTACCCTATCTACCCTACCCTACCCTACCTACCTAACTTCCTAATCTTCCTATCTACTCTGCCTACCTACCGTACCTACCTACTCTACCTGCCTACCTCGTTCGAATAAACAAAACCTTGAATTTATGCTGACCTAGTACTTTACCTACTACCTCCTCATACTTTTTAGGGTTCCGTAGCCAAATGGCACAAAACGGAACCCTTATAGATTCGTTATGTCTGTCTGCCACTTTATTCCGAAACTATTAAGACTACACAGTTGAAATTTGGTAGGTAGATGTATAATTCTGTAAACCGCTTTACGATTTTTAAACAAAAATAACAAAAAAAAAAGATTAAGGCTCCCCTTACATAGAACTGAAACTATTTTTTTTTCATCAAACCTATTCGTGCGGGGTGTCTATTATATAGATAGGGCTTTAAAAATGATGAGGTTTCTACAACCATTTTTTCTCAAAGTCAATGTTTTGAAAGATAGACACTTCCAAAGTGGTAAAATGTGTCCCTCCCCCTCTAATTTCTAAAGTAAAATCCTGAAAAAATGTAGGATTACAGAACGTAAAAAAAACTATCAACGAAAATTGGTTTGAATAAGATTTGATCTTTAGTTTTTGAGATATGGGACTTTTTCATCAAACTGCAACTGTAACTTTGTTTTTCATTAACATTCTATGAAAAACAAATTTAGTTTTGCTGTTGAATGTTATACATTACAACATAATATTAATGAGCCCTCAAAATATTTTTACTATTTGGTGCTACGGAACCCTGCGCCTGTGAGTACAACTCGCACTTGGCCGGTTTTTACTACTCTACCCTACTAACCCTACTCTACCTCCCTAACTTCCTACCTACCTATCCTACCTACCTAACTTTTTTTTCCTTTTTTTTACCCTTACCTACCTACCCTACCTGCCTACTTACTTATTCTATCTACCTACCTCGTTTGAATAAACAACACCTTGACACATTTATGCTGAATTGCTGACCTAGTAGTTTTGGTCGCTGAAAATACGATTTTAGTCAAAATTATGGAAAAAAAAATATTTGAATTATTTGATCATCCCACAGGAACATCGCATTTTTCGGGATCATAAGTAGCCTACGTGTTAATTCAGCATACAAGCTGTCTTGTTACCAAATTTCATCCAAATCTGTTAAGCCGTTTGAGCGTGAAGGAGTAACAAACATACACACATACACGCATACAAACTTTCGCCTTTATAATATTAGTATGATATAGTGACTTACCTTATGGTTCAAAATATCCAAGACATGGCGCTGCCGGCTGATTACACGACTGGGAAGCACTGAACATTTTGTGTCGGCGTGTTTTTGTAGTAGCAATTTTTGTTGGGAAAAGTTTTCAAAATGTCACCTAAACATACGGATACTAGTCAACAAAGTGAAGTGTAACGAAACAGATTTTATCATCTCACCTTAATAACCACAAAATTATAAGTCTTAGAGACAAATCTAGTACCATTATTTAGCTCATATAGTGAGCTCGTAGTAACAACCTAGAGTGTGCGTCGGGGCACCCACCCGGGGTTCAGCAGCACAGATTGACCGAAACCGACACTTCTGCTCCTTACCTGTATAGATCACGACCCACTGCCCGGGCTCCTATTTCTGTTTGCAGGGTTTAAAGTAACCTAACACGAAGGGGATGGCGTTCGAACCTAACTTGTCCGAGTCGGGGTGCCCCAAGTCCCGAGTTCGCTTCGCTCGCTCTTGCAACCTAAGTTTTCGTTGCTTTATTAATTGAAATTACCATTTCCAGGGTATCGTACCCGAAAGGGTAGCCAACGACTAAGCCTCCGTGTGCGTCCATCCGTCTGTATGTCAGTGTGCTGTATCTCATGATTCGTAATAGGTAGACAGTTGAAATTTTCACAGAATGTGTATTTCTGTTGCCGCTATAACAACAAATAATAAAATAATTTAAAAACTAAGGGGGCCCTACTACGATGGTACGGAACCCTTAATGCGCGAGTCGGACTCGCAGTTGGCTAATTTTAGTAAATTGCAAAATAATAAAATATGTAAAACGTGTTTATTTCAGTCGTTATTTTACAACATGACATAAAATGTCAATTATTAAATAATACATTATTGTGCCAAACTTGTTGTTTGTAAAATGATGAAATTACCAATCATGTTTTTGTCAAACGAAAATTTGTAAATTAATTCTCGGTGAAATGACAGGACACAATCACTTTTAGTTCAAACATCAGCATTTAACAAACTCCAAGTGTACCTCCTGTGTACTCAGTTAAGGAACGGTTTTATGCAGCAGAGAGGAATATTCAAACCGTTATTTGACGCAAATATGAAGGGCTGCGGGACTGTTGGGCTGCGGGATTGTTCGAAAGAGATACCGCGGCCCTGGAACACAAAGGGCAAAGAAGAAACATGGATGGGTTTTAGTCAGTAAAAGTCTAACACTCCCTTCCACTCCGCCCAGAGCGGGGGGGGGGGTTATTTGATGATTTCCCATCCAAAAAAAAAAGTTAAATATGAATAGTTGGTTATACACACACTGTTTATTTATTTGGGAACTTTGGTCAATCAAACAAACGGGTTTCAGCGCAAGCTTGTTCAGGTTTCACAAGAACAAAAATCAAATCGTTGTTGCTGCTGTGAAAACTGGCAGATATCTCATATCTATCATGAACATTGAAAACGAGATATTTACCAGGTTTACTATTTGTTTGGTAAATATCCCGTTTTCAGTGTTAATGATAATGTTGGTGACTATATCAGTTTAAAAACTTATTTTATTATTTCGTAGATATGAAATAATAAAATAATAATTTTATATAGTTTCGGACGAAAAAACATTTTATTAAACACGATTTTTTACATAATACACCTTTATGCAATAAATATTGTCACAAAACAAATCGTATTTCAGTCGCATATTGAACTCATTCCTATTCGACTCATTCAATATCAAATGCAATGCAGCGTGCACTGTCGTCCGAGTAATCCCGGCTAATCCCATCCCTCGGCAGAGCCAAACACGACGCAACACACAATGCTGTGTGTAGTGAGGGTTAAGGTTGGTCATGTGACCAGCCTTAACATTATATCAACAAGGTTGAGTGTCCTCTGGCTAGTTTTGTTAGTGAGGATCGTTGTCATAACAGCTTATAGGCGTTTGGCAGACGGACGCAGGATTAGACGAGTTGTGTAAATATGCGCGTATTTTTATGTGAATTCGTTTGATGTTGAGCACAATGTAGTTTGACGGCTAGAGCGGGATTAACTTTGACGGAGGTGCGTATTAAAACGTTCGATCCGGTGCGATGGGATCGGGAGGGATACAGGAGGGTTGGGAACATTTGTTTACCCTTATCAGAGACACAACATTCATAGCAAGTAGCGACTGTACGCCGTGATGGGGTTAGGATCAGCAGCACAAAGCCATACACTTATCAGAACAGGCATCCATTAAGGACACCTTAAAGCTGGTGATCAGAGTCTAATTAAAGTTCAGTTTTATTGGAGATAACTACAGAGCTTACGACAGCGTAAGACAGCGACAGATATCGTCGAAATACACTGCTAATTACGCTTTTGTCATAACCCTACCATTTACTAGATTTTGCCAATTTTACTCTACTTTATTGTTTTGCGGCCTTATCAAGAAAAGCGATTTACCAGCACATTCAATAATAATTAGTATGAACATTTAACTAAAGCCAATAAAAATAATATTAATATTGCCGGTATGTGCTAATCCTCTTACGCCACTTAAAGCCAATCTCCAAATCTCGCTGCAACCGCCCCAAACATGAGACATATCTCCCCACTACCACGACAAAAAAAAGAAACATAAAGGCTACGTCGCTCTGGTGGCGACGGGAAGGCATGTCACAATGAAGTACGTGGAATGAGTCCTGATGCGCGGGGAGTCGCCTGTTGTTGTTGTTTCCATTGCTTTATATTTCACAGTTGTGGCCTCTGGCTTGGCTGACCTTGACAACTGGAAGATGAGAAAGATGAGAAAGGCGTTGAAATTAAAATTATAATAATAAACGCAGTATTATTATAATTTTAATTTCAACGCCTTGCATTGCATTTAATTAAAACCTTCTATTAAAGAGGTTATGTCAACGTTTCACATCCATGCGTATAGTTTCCCGGCAATAGTTCATTTCAGGAGAGTGATCACAAATCAGGTGAGATAATTGGCCTTCTTTTTCAGCAGTAAACGTGTACAGTAAAGTAAGCCCTGTTTCGGACGCAAAACCAAATTAATTCAACTAAATGAAAACGAGCAGGAAAAATATTAAATACTTTCCTTCTTTTTCATTTGAATGGCTTCCTGGCCGCGGCGGTTGCAAGTTTTCTCAATTCACGCTCATTCGTGTAAACATTCTAAAAATAAATGACTTCACTGCCTCCCTGCTCCTTACCACCGTCCTCGCAATTAGTACAACCGCGCACAAAAATCATCGCGTTCATTATTATATTTAACGTTATGTGAGTAATTGTTTAATGTGTGTTCGTACAGTTTCACCGCGTAATCACTAGGCGCACATAAAACTGGAGCGACGACTCGCGTTCGTCTCCGCCGTAATTACGGCTCGCCGCGATTGTATTTTGTGTTTCGAAGTTAAATTCGCGTTACATTCGAGCTCGTACAAAATTTTAAAATGCTTTGTTGTAGCGGTTTTATTTTCTGATTCAGAGATATGTTTGCGCCGTGATATTGATTGCGTGTACTGACTGTAAGTCTGACATTGAGGCGTACATCAGATACGGTCCCCGCAGCGCTCGCAAATCTTGGCGCTCGACGGGCTCCGCAAACAGCGGTTATCACCCGCTCAGCGCTTATCTGCCCTCATTACAGCTGGCGATAAAAGAAAAATATTTGCTCCCGACGGCCGGACCGCTGAAATATTAAAATTCCTACTGCAAAAACAGAAAAAGAACCCGTCTGAAAGGCGCCAGGCGGAAGCTTCTCATTTTTTTATTAAGTTTACATTTAATTTTGATTCTGTGTTGTAGGAAATAATTAAAATTCATGTCAGGCTAGCGCGCTGAACACTTGCTAGTTATTTATTACGCATACTTCAAGGCAAGTAATGTGTTCTTAGCGAAGTTAATGTATTTAAACAAAAGGCGTTTCATTAATAATTGAACTAAGAAAACATTCTGAAATTTCTTTGTACTTACATTTGTTGTGTTGTAGCAATTAACGAGATTGGCGGAAACAAACTGAGCTGGACCCTGATGTCTTGTATCTTTTAAAACTCGGCATAATTTGCCATCCCTTTATTCTCGCTATAAATTTTATTATCTCTGGTACTGAATAAACGAAAGATAAAAAAATGTTGCTCTATTGTTGGCAGTTTACTGCAGCCTATCGTGTGGGTTGTCTATCGCCGCTCATAACGGCTAAAATACGTTCCATATAAACATACAGCGGGCGATAACACTACATACAAGTTATTGTGATCAATATTTAAGTGCAGCCCGTCCAAAAAGTCACTCTGATATTAACCAGCGTACTCTGAGCTATGTGTTGTGTGAGTTTGTATCCTGTAGCACCGACATTTGGTGCAGGGACGCTAGGGCATGGGTCCGCACTGGCCGGTCGGTGATCACGATCGCTCTTCGTCAAGACAGGACATGACACGCGAATAGCCCGGCGTCACTCCCTATATATTGATGACATTGTATCTCGTATCGCCGGTGACACAACATCGGAATATTGAAACATTAATCCAATAAAAATATGATTTATCGCCGCGGAGCAGTCAAGTGTGGCCAAATTATTTATATTGAAATAAATGTTGCCACTCATTGCGCATGATAGATTAGCCATATTCTAATGTCACAGATTTATCAAATATTTGAGAATATCCTGAACAGATGTTCAGTGGTATGTACTCCACTACGTTATGTTGATCGCTTTCGCATTTTGACCAAAAATATTTATGTATTGTTCCGATAAATTAATGTTATTTTGTTTGGGATAAAAGCATATCTATATCACTATACATCACGCACTGTCTGAGAAAATATTATTTTATCGGAAAACGATTGTTCAAATAAAATGCTTAGATAATTTCCCGCGTCTAAACAAGCTCTTAAATATCTACGAGATACGAGTACATGAATTGCCAGATAATACTAGTATTTGTTTCCCGAACATAACATGCCGCCATAACAGGCCGCTGATAATATTATGATATTATTATAAAGAATCGCCTCATTCTGCTGGCGGCCTGGTTCCGAATCCTTAGGTCGGCCAATGTAATGAACAATTTTAGTAATAAAACCCAGAAATAGGGCGCGACTGAGATTTTTCCGATAACTGATGATAATGGCGGTCTTTATTATAAAATAACCGCAATAATTACTCTCACGTATGAGACGTGATCTACCCAAACGGTTATTCATGCAGAAGGCAGCAATAATAATGGCGAGTGCTGAGCGGCACAATCCGCCGGCCCGGAGCGTCAATACGCGCCGTCCCGGTTTCCGAACTGGTAAAAAGCGTTAATAACTGGAATATTCCGGTCGGAGCTGGTTTTTATTTGAGTTAGCCTCGTTAATGTGCCTCGCCGCCAGATTGGTCCCATACAAACTTTCTGTTTCGACTCATTGCGGCATTGCCTCGTTCGCCACTTTACATTCATATTTTTGGCACCGCATACTCTGATTAAACAGCGTCCGGATGGGAGCGAAGATCAAACAAGCGCCGATATTTACTGACTTAGTTGAAGCCAGTAAACCAGTAGATAAATTGTGGAAGTACCTATCTCCTCTGCGTCGTCTTATTGTAACAAACTGATAGAAGTGCACGAGCCGTCGCTCGCTTCAAACGGACACTCTTCGGAAACGAGAAACTGTTTGAAAAGCTAGAGTTTTGATACAAAAGCCGGCGAGTTACTCCTTAATCTCATTAAGTTGTGAAAGTTTTATAATTCAGCGGTCGGTCGTGTCGTCATTAAATCGTGTCACAACAAAAGCCATACTTTTCAATTAAATATTAATCAGCGCACAGTAAGTTAATTAAGAGGAATCCCACAAACTGCATAATACGATGAATACTGAATGTATCAGAAGTCATAAGCCGTCGTAATGATCCCAGAGCGACATATAACACTTCGCGTAGGGCGTGCGCGGAGAAGGAGGCGACGGAGGGGGGCAGGGGGGGTCAAATTTATTACCTCAAAATCAAATAAAAGATTGGAAAATTCGTTTAAATTTTACACTCGCGTCGTAAATTTAATTACAAAGTTGTTTCCGAACAAAGAGTGCTAATTAACGTTATGTCAATATTTGAGAGAACGTACTGAGAGTAAACAATAACTGGGGAAAATAAATAGAGAGTTATTGGTAGTAGAGTAGTTGGTTGCGGTTGCAGTCAACTACAATATAACTCCGGTAAGGGACACATTGCAGTGGAGCAGGGAAGCTGCGGCTGTGGTCCACAGGCGGGCGTGTTGTATCTGCTAGTACACAGTTATATCCAAACATTAACTACACAATTTCAGCTGAAACATCACCCGCTCCCTCGTTAAATGTTTCTAACTTCATTTTGTGCCTAATTATTTGCTTGAAAGTTAAACTAAAAGTGTTTGATTACAACCGAGGCCGAAGTCGTTGCTATGTAGAATTTTTAAAATCTTTTTAATAATTCTACATAGCAACCATGTAATATTAAACGTGAACCAAGTAATATTAAACGTGAATTTAAAACTCAAATAATTATGAATGTACTCTATTTTAGTCCGCTTGTCCAATAAATGGTAAATCTTCAATTAATTCACTTGGATTTTATCATGACAAAAATTATCCGTGCTTTTATAATATAAGAGCAATTTCCATAAGAGAGACCAGAACGAGGAAAAGGGAGCAAATCTTATAAAAATATAGGAAACAGAAGATGATGTTAAACTGTCGCACAGCCTCAGAACACGTAAGCGAGGCTCATACAACATAGGCCAGGCAACGATTGCTCAAAAAAAGGCACATAGGGAAATGTTTGGAACACAATTTTAGACTTCGTAACTTTTTTTGAACTAGTTAGGAGGTGGTCATATCAGGACCCTCACATACTACTTCATATCTTCGAAGTCCCCGCCCGTAGCTCTTGAGCTGGGGGAGGGGGGGGGGGGCTGAAGGTCCCATTTTTGGTTTTTCGCTTATATCTCGGAAACTATGCGTCCTAGTGACATGCCCATACTGCACAAAATGATAGAAGATTAAATTTTCTACAAGTTTTATTTAGTCAAGTTTTTCGATATCTTGTATAGTTTGCGAAATGGAGGAGCTCGTGGCTAAATAATAACAGCCGCTCGGGTCGATCTTTAGGTTAAGCCGTGCTTGCCTAGGTTGGTCCGTGGATGGGTGACCACCCAGTACATACCGAGTTTCCTCCGTGCCTCGGAAAGCACATTAAGCCGTTGGTCCCGGCTGTCATTTGTAGATCTTTGACAGTCGTTAGGTAGTCAGTGGCCCAAAAAGTCTGACAACCAGTCTTACCAAGGGGTATCGTATTACCCAGTACCAACTGGGTTGTGGAGGTCCGATAGGCAGTCGCTCCATGTAAAATACTGGTATTTCAGCTGCATCCGGTTAAACTGGAAGCCGACCCCAATATAGTTGGGAAAAGGCTAGGCAGATGATGATGATGATGTATAGTTTGCGAAATATCCACTCTTGAAAGTCTGTAATTTTCGGGTAAAGAGTTATTCGGTCAAAAAGAGCAAAAAATGTGAGGCCAAAATGTTTTTTTTTCCAAAATTACATACTTTCAAGAGCAGATATCTCGAAAACTATACAAGATATCGAAAAACTTGACTTATTTAATCTTATAGCAAAGGATAGTGGGCAGAAGTGTATGGGCGGCACACCCACGTCCTTAGCTTTCATTTTGTATAGAATGGTCATGTCTCTAGGACGCATAGTTTCCGACATAATTATATAGCGAAAAACCAAAAAACCTACAACCCCGCCCCTCCCCCGGCTCAAGGGCCGGGGACTTTTGATATGTTCATCTCCTAACTAGTCCAAACAAAGTTACGAAGTCCAAAATTGTGTTCCAAACATTTTCCTCTGTACCTTTTCGTTGCCTGGCCTAATATGCAATAAATAACTTAACCGCTGATTGTGCGTAGCTTGCTACGCTATCGCAGCAGCTACGCGCTACGAGTCTGTAGCAAGTAGCGACGTGCTACGAGATGCTACGTCTAATAGACGGTCCCTAAGGTTTGGTTCGTATTTGATATGAGCACGTCCGGCCACAGCTGTGTTTTCGGGATTATTTCCAACAAAATTGCGTACACAGAATGACCCCTAAAAAATATTGAGTTTTAACCATGTTTGTACCTGCCTGGAATAATAAAGCAGGCATTATTGAGTTTCGTTGGTTTGTTATATAATATTACTAGTTTGTGCCCACGGTTTTACCCGGGTGGATGTGGTAAACTGTCTCACGGGAATGTAATTAAAAATTCAAATTCAATTTATTTACTTCAGACACAACGATCTACAATTTTGTTAGGTACACTTAAAACATGTTAGTAATTAAACACCGGGATAAATAGTAAATGTCTTTCCCCAGGTCCCAGGCTACCTATCTGCACATTTTATAATTATCAGTTTTCTGGATTAGGCGTGAACAGGCAACAGACAGTTGCTTACGCAATTATAACATTTGTTGAAAGTTCCCTGCAAATTATTTAGTAACGCGCCAAATTAAGACAATCCGCTCACACTGTGTCTACATCTGTTTTTATCTACTATCCTTTTGCAGGTATGCTGGAAGAGATTTCTTTAGAAATAAGAATTATCTTTGTACCTATTTTTCTGACTCACTTCACTGTCTCAGCTACAGGATGCTCGTAATCACAGTCAATCATTAAATCATAATATTGGATTTGGCAAGAATAACATAATTCATAACGACACTAGTCGCGCGGGAAAAATCAGAATCCATCTTATTTTTTCAATACATTTCACAAGTGTTTCTGTCAACCTCAATGGAGCGTCAAAAGACGCATATAACACTGTATATATACAGGGTGTAAACAGACCCTTCACGAATCCGTCAACCAAAAATTCAGTACATCAAACTAAGTAACTTTACGCAGAAATTATTGCAGCGAAACGACTTTTTTTTTGGGGTGAAAATCACGTTTTACGGTAAAACTCAATGTACCGCACTCCAAACTTAGTGCTGATGGATGCTTTGAATAGTAAACGGGTCATCGAGTTAATTAAAGTAAAATTAAATCCTTTAAAAGTGGTACTTAATTAAAAAAAACTTGTGAAAAAATTGGAACTTTGACCTCCAATATCTCCGTAACTAGAAGGTTCCCAGATATGGTTCAGAGCAAAAAAAATATCCCAATGATGGGGAGAACAAGTGCCTTTCGCCTTCGTTAAGGGTCTTTTTACACCCTTTATGTAATTTAATTGATACTACTATGAACTAATATTTGCAAGTTATTAGTAAGTACATGTAAATCTATGTATGTACTAAACATACATAGATTACTTATTATCCCAGAAGTACAATCCTGTGAGCAATTCATGAACTCCACGCGAGCGAAGCCGCGGGCATAAGCTAGTATTTTAATAAACACACATATCATGATTGTTTTCAGTCTTATATGACTTCACAAATATGTATTAATAAAAATAGTTTCAATTAGCCTTTTTTAAAGTCAATTGAAATTATCATCAAATTCATAATCAGTGTACGGCCCACGTGGTCGTGGTTTTAAACCGTTTTAAACAAAAAAACGGGTTTTTAAACCACGGATTTTGGTTTAAAACGGTTTATATGCAACTATAATCAAGACAGAGAAGTGACAATTGACAATTGTGACTTCTTCTGTTTTGATAGACGACATAGCTTTGAATCTATTAATTAATTAGCTAATTCGTAAAAAAAACGTTACATACTTACGAACTTCACGTTTTAACGGTTCGTGGTTCGTTCGTTTAAGCATGAGTAAATTAATCGTGTACATTTATTTCACTCTCTATCCATACCCATACACCTATATCTTCTAAACATAGTGTGGGCGACACCAAAACCGGGCCGATACAGGATGTCGTCCATTGTCCGTGGAAAGCCACTGAGATGGATGGATTACGGGTACTGATGAACTTTTGTCAAAAACTTTCCTATGCTATACTGTGTACATGCGGTTAGGAATTAAATGACCACATTTTTTTTAAACCCATCATCTTTTATAATCAAAAGGAGGAGATTTTCCTTAAAGAAAGCTGCATCGGCTAGAAGAAGCTGTAGAACAATTTATAGAAAACTTGTCGTTTTTTCATAAATCGATGCCAACGATGCGTCCACAAACAAGTGTACCCGTAACCTTAAAGCGCTGCAGCGCGGACTTTTCCGCAACAATAAAGTTGAGATAAGTTCCCTGCACATAGTTGCAGCGATGCAGCGCTGCAAGTTATGATTAGTAGCCGTTTCAAAGGAATGTGTCGTCGTCTTTTAATTTATACGTCGGTGTTTACGCGGAACTTTCTATTAGCTCTAGAGATATTGTGAGCTATTTTGTTATAAGTTGTCGGTGTTTGTATAGGTGTTGTTATTACGAAGTGAGCTCTATTGTTCGTGTGAATCCACGTCAACTATTATATGAACGGAGGTAAACTATGACTAGGCCGGGGGTAAATTAGTGCAGTAGGTAAAATGGTAGTTTCATTATGAAAACCTATATTTTCTAAAACGTGCACTCTGTTATATAAGTTGTGCTTCTCACAAGATCACCACGTAAGTATTTACGCAAATAATGTAAAATCACGACAATTTAAATTCTTCAAAATGTAACATCAATTAAGACATTTATTTTACCCGGAGCATATTGACTCATCGTCACCTCACGCACCACAGCCCCCTCCCCTCCCGCTCTTCCCCTCCGGATACAGTCGCGCACGCAACACAAACAATCTCTCCGCGATACAAATCTCGCTCATTGAAAACAAACAAGCCGAGTAAACAGTTGCGCACACAAGTGACTCACGCACGTCTCACTTCATTAAAATCGCTGCGTTATCTGCGACAAGTTCACGAGTGGAGGGATTAGAGAGGACTGTTTCTGAACACTTTTGTATGTAACGTTACTTTCAAAGTACGGAAATGTTCTTATCTGTGTGAAGCATTCGAGACAGATATTTTAGGTTTGGAGCGTGTTTTTGAACTTATTTGTGTAATTCGGAGGTATAAGAATATTTTTAAAATGTTTCTGATGTTGCAGCGAAAAACTGTCTTCGTAGCTTTTTGTATTTTTAACAAATTAATGAAACAATATTTTTTTTTAAATTGACAATTATAACACAATTGAATCAACAATTTCTTGGTTTTGCGATAATAATTTGCATGTAAATATTAATAAAACAAAAATTGTTCAATTTAGGACTAATATGGTCGACAGCGAGATTATCTTGACATTAATTATAATGGACAACTTCTATTATTATTATATTATATTATTATTACAGACACAGGAAACCATTTTTCCGAGAACGATGTAGAAAGACGTGCATATTAAGAGCGTCCAGAGTAAAAGATTAGATCAACATTTAAAAACAAAGTAGTTAAAATAAACCGTGGCAGCTAAGAGACGACCAGTCCCAACTGACAGCGCCCGTTCACGAACATGACGCATGGATTGGATCAGCACCATTCAACTCAACCATTTTGAACAGAACTAAATGATCCGACAAACGTGCCACCATCAGCGAGACATTTGAGTGAGCATGACATTCTGTCAACCGCCAGGGCCTTAACTGACATCAAGAACCTCACCTGACATCACTACATAGTATAAAGCAAAGTCGCTTCCCTCTGTCTGTCCCTATGTATGCTTAGATCTTTAAAACTACGCAACGGATTTTGATGCGGTTTTTTTTAATAGATAGAAAAATTCAAGAGGATGGTTTATACATGCATAATATAGTAGAGAAACATTGATAATTTTAGAGGTTTTTAATGTAAGGTCGTAAATAAACACTTTTTTTTGCGCTTACATTGCAAACGCTGGCTGAACCCTACGAGATAGATCAAAATAATGTACTACAGCATTGTACACCTTAAAAAGGTCTACAAAAAAATCCACAATGGTATATGTCTATCTCTTAGTGCTCATTCACACTAATCCGTCAAAGACGATTCGTGTTTTTTGACGAATCGTCTTTTTTCACGAATCGTTATTTTGATTTGTATGGGCGGCTATACATTTTAACGGATACGTCTTAAATGACGTTTCGTCTTTTTTCAAAAACCTTCAGTTTCAAATCACGAATCGTTATGACGGATCGGTCGGGGCGACTATGCCTTGCACTGCACCCACACACTACGACCGTTCGTTGACTTCTAAAGACATGTCACGCTGCAATATGTCAAAGAAGGAAAAACAAAAATTATTAGACAAAGACATAGATCGAGAAATTGTTTAGATCGAAGGTAATACCAACACAAGATAGTCATATTCACATCTATTGTGTTGGATAGTTCGTCCAAGACTGAAGTCTGAATCACGAATTCAGTGTGAACATCTATTCGGATATTTTGATGAATCGTGAAAAAACTCGATTCCGTATGCAATGTGAACGTTCATCCGTCATTACGTATCGTCTTTTTTGACGAATTGTCGTTGACGGACCCAGTGTGAATGAGCTCTTAGAGATAACCCACAATAACCATTTTTTATCCTTTACTTATTACGAGAAAATAATGGCTTATTTACGAAAAAGTGATTTTAAGCAATACAGCATTAATTCTTATCCAATTATGTACCTTAAATACATTGTGCATGTAATATAGATCAATATGGCCCTTTACAGCATGTAATTTAAATGAATATTTTCGTATTGTCTAATGACAAAAAAGCTGTGAATGTTGTATATAAAAACATTCTGTAGTATATTTAGTATCAGCATTGCACCCGTGCAAAGCCGGGGCGGGTCGCTAGTTAAGAGATAAAAACATTTAGTAAGTGTCTATTAATGCAGTTATTGAACAGCTGTAAATATCACAATTTCAAAAATATTAGTAACCACAAAATCAAAATGAAACTGAGGTCGGATTCCTATCAAAACGTCCCATATAAAACCAACAAAAAGTCCAATAACATGTTATCATAGCAAACTGGAGCAGAGTACGAAAAACAAGCGCCGTTCACCCGCGCGGCGCGCGGCTTCACGTGACAGTTATAAGTTGCACAAAGACGCTCGCTACGACTGTCCCGGGCACGCCCGCGAGCGCTGTGGCCGCGACTGTACCACGACTTTTATGTGTCGCGCAATCTGTCCGTGTGTCGCGAGGTTTGTGTCGCACTATCATTCTGTATGTCAGGCGAAGTTCGCAGGTGTCTGAGAGACTATTGTCTTAGTTTGTGTGAAACGACGAGTTATGATGCAGAATGTTTGGAAGTTTTACGTTCTTTTACATTGTACTCTCTAGTTGATATGCATTACTATGTCCAACATTTCATTCATCCACCTTTTAGAACAAAAGTAAAATAGTTTACGATATATATTGCAATTTGTCTATGAAACTATTTACCTTTAAATACCAAACTGTTATAAGCTTTTTGGCCCTTCGCGATTAATAACTGTACAAATTATGTACAGCCACGTAACAATGACATACAAAACACTATAAACACATAAATATTACAGTTTTAATTGATTTAAAATATTAATCCGTTGCCAATGTCACATAATTACTGTAATTGATGTCATAACGTGAACCGCTGTGAACTACATTGTCACTGCATGACAAGTGACGGTCTGACGTGACGTCATACATACTTACGTGACAGAGTGACAGGCGTTTGACAGCGCGGGTGACGCCGGGCGCTGGCGACCGGCGGTCAGCGATTAATGAAATATATTGCAAGCGTCACATTTAATCTACACTAATATTATAAAGAGGAAAACTTTGTTTGTTTGTTTGTTTGTAATGAATAGGCTCAAAAACTACTGGACCGATTTTAAAAATTCTTTCACCATTCGAAAGCTACATTATCCACGAGTAACATAGGCTAAATTTTATTTTGGAAAAAATAGGGTTCCGTAAGATATTTGGGTTTTTCGGACACAAGGTGTAAAAAATCAACCAGAAAAGTTACTTATTTTGCGTACGCTGCCTAAACTATAAAAGATAGAACCTTAAAATGTTCTAATTAATTGTAGATCTTATAAATATCTACAAAAAAGTCCGCGACACACTATACCTATCTATGTCGAGTGAGGCACAACAACCATTTTTTATCTTGAATTTTTTTGGACTACAAACTACTGTGCCGATTTCAAAAATTGTTTCACCATTAGAATGCTACATTATCCCTGAGTAACATAGGCTATATTTATTACTAGAAAAAAATAGGGGGCCCCTCCCCTATTTTTTTCTGGGTTAGAGGAAAATAAATGTCCACCCGTGCGAAGCCGGGACGGGCCGCTAGTCAATAATAATGTTAAAATCTACCTCATAATAAAATTGAACGTCAGCGTTCAATTTTATTATGAGGTAGATTTTAACTGCAGACTGTAGTAAGAATATTTTGCTTTCAGATAAAATGGGTAAGTAACAAAAATAAATGTACATTGAACTACGCATTTCCTAAAAAAAAATGGTCTTTCCTCCAAACTTTACAAAAAAAAAGTTTCCCAACTAAATTGTTATGTTCGTAATTTAAAGCGAAATTGTTAATGTTCTTGGACTTTTGCCCGTTAAAGTGAAAGAAAAGACCTGAGAATTGTTAAAACTATGTAAAAAGCGTGGTTGGTTGCCAACTGCGATATGTTTCACTTAGCTATTCACAGCAGCCCGCGCGAACAACACCAGTTCCTGATGTTTGAACAGTTTATACACGAGCGGACACTCGCACACTAACTCTATTATTATTTTAATTCGAGTGTGACTCGCAAACAGTCGCGTTCCTATTCGATTACATTTTCCGCACGACAGTACTATCTGCAATGAGCAACACTCAACATTACTCGATGGACTCACATCATTACGTGCAACTGTTGACGCGGCCAGCAATGGAACGCGTGCAGTAATAAATACGGCGCGTGAGTGAAGTACGGTCGTGTCACGCGAGTGAATACATATGGATTGGCGTGCGGCGCACGATCCTCACGGCCCGTACGCTCCACGCGGTGCCCACGCTCCACGCGGTACCCACGCTGCAGCGAGAATTAGATTAGGGCACGCGGGACAAGTCGCCGAGTGGTCCGCAATGGATACATGTGTAACACAATTTCACACTAAATTACGGACACGTACCTATCTTGCATTGAACTCTCGCCGGAGTTCGACGGAGCCGCTGAGCAAAAACTATCTCAGCCCAGAATGAGAAATGTACCGGTCGGGGCTATTTTAATCAGAAGGTTGCAAGTTGTATCGCAGTCGGTTTCGCTGTAGTTTTTACAATGAGATAACAAGGTAAGGTAATTCCCACTGGTTGCGAGAAAACTGGTTGTTTTGAAGTTTGTTTGAAGAATGTTTCTATCTTACGGAATGTAAAGTTACTGCGGTAAGAACCACAGTGAAATGTTAGATGCGGCTAAATTAAACGGAGGAGTAGCAAAGTAGTCTTATTTTACTCTCTCACTCACCTTTCAGACTTAACGAAAGTACAAAAAGTGTTGTTCTTGTACTTTCGTTAAGTCTGACAGGTATAACTTGACTGAGAACAATATTTTACTCTTGAAATGTTGCAGTTTCTCCGACCGATATTTTATTATTAACCATCAAAGCCATTTCTTGTTTTCAGCATTTAGCAAGTTGGCCAGAGAAAAACGCACGCACGAAAGAGCGGGTTGTGCCCGGTCGCTGGCAATAGGCTCGCCCCCTATTACATGGGACTTAAAACATAACTAGCGAAATAAGGGAGTACTATTAGATACACCTCTGCCTACTCCTTTGGAGATTACAAGCATGATGTTGTGTTATGTTAAAAAAAATAGCAGAGAGACAAAATATGGACGTGTCTGTTACGGCCAACTTCTAAAGTACATCAATTGGAGATACTGCACAGTTCACAGTATACTCGTACATGATCAGCTCACAACTAATACGACCAACAAAAACCGTTCCGACTAAAAGTTGCTTCTAAAATTGAATTCCTCAGCCCCACAAGAAGCGAGCGCGGGAAACTTGCTCCATAGAGAATGTAGAGGCTAATGCCATTAGTTGACGACGCTGCCAGACAGTTGGCACGCCAGCCATGCCAGGCGCTGGCATTGCCACCTTATATTAGATGGACTGCCAGTGCACGGATGTACTTAACCACACAAAGGAGTTTAAGGCATTGTGGTCGATTGTAAGAAACACTATTGAATTTGCAATTGTATTACTGAAGTAAGTGTACTTTTATTTAGTACAGTTTGTAAAGTGGAGTTTCTTCTAATGCAGTTCTACTACAACTTCTATAGTTTATGGTAAGAAAATACGAGTACCTACCTGTACTGTATGTTTAGTGTGTGTATAGTACAGATTTTAAATTTAAAACCACAATAAATCATATAAGCTACTAACACAATTTATAAGACAACGGGGAATAATTTTATTACCATATTTTTCAACACAATCATAAATAATGTAACGTGTTCCTGGCAGATATTCTATTGATCTAGAATGTTATTTAAAGACGTATTTATCACTCATTAAATTTTCAAAGATCACGCACACTTGTGCCCAGTGGCCTGAGCATTTTGATCACCAACGGCTGAAAACTTTAACTACCAATTAGGATACAGTATATACGCCGTTTGTGGCTCTCTGCCGCCGCAACAGCAGCGCCAGCCCGCCGTGCTTGCAACAAGATGGCGCAAGGGTGTCGACGCAGGCGACGACGACTATCTACTTAGCTGTGTACCGCTGATCTTCTTCAGTAACTACTTACACAGATAACTGCCACTTGCCTTGAGTAACCGTATCAGTGAAACAGCGGTATGTTTTTATTTATAAAAGAAACACAACACAAGAAGTCCACACAAGTTTTATCTGCTATGGTTTTGTTTGTTATGTTTTTCTAATTTAACAAAAACTCGCGTCAGTATTGAGAGGTACGGAGCAACTGAGGTTCGCTGCGCTTGCAACTCCAAACAAATACACAATGTGTGCGTCAGCGATCCTCTACAAGGTCTCTCTACAAAACATACTGAGGCTTCCTTGTACAACTTCCAAGTACCAACATAGAGTCGAGAGGCTTGTTACTCGATACTTATTTCTTTGTAATTCTCATGAAAACCGCACAAAATAGACTCTGACGTCGATAAGTCGGGCGATACGATTTGCAACGCGACTTACGTCAAACGACAAGTGCGCACCTCGCTAGTTGTAACCTTGAGTGCGCAGTCGTTGTCGTAAGACGCGAGTCACTCGAGCGTATGTCGTGGCCAAGACGTAAGAAGTGGCTAGCGTATGTCGGCCATCTATCCCCTCTCTCGGTCCACGTCGCTCGCCGCACGTATGAAGCACTCCGGCCCTCCCGGCATCCTCCAATAACCATTGATATTGCATGGCACTCCGAACTCCCGGCGCATTCAACTCTATAGCGGGCTGACTCATATTCGATATTCCACAACTAAGTCAATAGGAGCGATTGAAACTGTGAAGTATCGTTAGTGTGCTGCAGATCAGATTGCATCCTCAATAGTTCATCGTTAGGAGGATTTTGTTGTTAGTCGGAATCAAGTAGTTTTTATGCCAACATTTTTTTTTTGTTTAAACCACAAAAAATTATGGCTTTGAAAATAAAGAAAAGCCTCACCTACACATTGACAATCACTGAACCACACTGAAATTCTAGCAGTATTATCTTATCAACAGGTGAGCAAAACCGAATCCTTTCAGCCATTCCTCGTTTCCTTATCGGTAACTTCGGGTATTAAATACCTACCCTCCATGCATAGCTCCATGGGTAAATATAACTGTTTCGTAAGAATTCCCAGCAAAGGCAAGGGCCCCTCCGAAAGTTGGCGATAGAAGCATGTTTACTTAAACCTGAACCTTGCGGATCAGCCGGCTTAGCTGGCGAGAGAGATTTAACGCCCAACTTTATTATACTTATGTCCCGAATTAGAATAACCCTTTCGCAACGAATCTATACAAAGTAGCTAAATGTTTTGCTTTACGTTTGTAGAATATTGGGAATGTTATTTTTTTTAATAATACAAATTATTGTAGAAATACTTTCAGTTTGATAGGATCTATGCTATCAACACAAGTTACTTTTTTATAAATTCAGATAATTTATAAAACCTAACCTTCCCCGGTTGAGCTACAACTCTCAATTCGCTCATAAATCCCGCCTCCTGAGCCCGCTCGGATCCCACACAGCTGTCCTAAGGCCGGGGTCTCATCGCGGCGCGGGACACTCCTCGTATATCACGAGCGACAAACCGACTGACAAATACCGCAGTCACGACAAACGTAAGTACAGAAGGTTTACCGCATTTACAGACAGAGAGATGTATTGTTTATCAGAATGATTTCCTTCGCAAAGCCAAGCTATTTCGTACAACGTCTTCTTCAATTTATAATGAGTCGGCCCAGAACTCAGCGTCCTCACCAACGTTCATCTATACGAGTGATAAACAATGACTGACAACTTTGTGATTAAAGGAGTCTGCCTAGTACAGTGTATTATATCATGACCGTTCTAGGCATGTGTCGGGCAAAACAAAATTCTATGTATTGAAAAGTGCTAGCCTACTATACCTACTAGACCTTTCCGTAACCGACCTACACCGTCGCTTGCCATGCGTAGTCATAGCTTAGTGGGCATAGTCTCATAATTTTCAATACAAATCAGGGATATAGCCGCGTATATTTTTCTTTTTGTGCCTGAAACATTCACAGTACGGTCATGGTAGTGTACGGTGTAGGGCCTTTTAGATTTATGGACAATACTTTAGTTGATTTTAATCAAGTAAAAAGTTAGACAGCGTGGAATACGGTTTTATTACTCAGTGGTTAATAATACAAATATTCTTTTCTTCCAGCACAATCAGAAACGTTCACGTTAGCAATACTATGTACTTTGAAAAACCGGCCAAGTGCGAGTCGTATTCACACGCACACAGGGTTCCGTAGCACCAAACAATATAATAAAAATTATTTGAAGGCTCATTCGTATGTTGTATCGTATTACATGCAATCCTATATTTTTCATAATTTTCCTCTCTTTCTTTAAAAATTAGAGGGGAGGGTGAACACATTTTACCATTTTTATTTTTTAATAAAAACGTTGCCAGGAAAGTTGCGTAGGAATTTCTCCTGTATCGTGGGTGCGTTTACAAACATTTCAAACTCACATACACAAACAACCAGACACGGAAAAACTACCTGTAGACCATACAAATAATTGATCCGTGCGGGAATCGAACCCGTGACACGAAGCGCAGCAGTCAACAGCTCAATGCTCAGCCACTGCGCCAACCGTGCAGTCAAAAGGGTGTGCAGTCAAACGTGTCTGTCTTTCAAATGATTGACTTTGTGAAAAAATGGTTTTAGGAAACTCAATGTTATTTTTAAAGACCGTTTGTATAGACACCCCGCACGTATAGCTTTGATGTTTTTTTTTAGTTTCAGTTCAATTTATCGGCAGCCCCCCTTCATCTTATAAATATTTTTTTTTTTGTATAAAAATCGTTAAGCGGTTTACAGTATACATTTACCTACCAAGTTTCTAAGGTGTAGTCTTAATAGTTTCGGAATAAAGTGGCTGTGACATACAGACGGACAGACAGACAGACTTGACGAATCTATAAGGGTTCAGTTTTTTTGCCATTCGGCTACGGAACCCTATAAACCGAGGGTGGTCATGCTCACGCGAAGAATCTTAACACCGCGATTCAGAAAGGTGCGTCAAATGAACTACGCCCCCAGTGGTGACAAACAATATTTCAATGAAACGAAGACTAAAAAAACACTAAATCAAGAATTGTCTACATATCACATTACAAATGTCAAAGAATAATAATTAAATTACAAATTTTCTAAATAACAACCAATGAAATGAAATTACAAATTAATGGCAATAGCTTAAAATAAAAATAAAAATGTCAAAAAAAAAACAACTAAATCAAGAATTGTCTACATTTATCGAATTGAAAATGTTCAAGAAAAATAATCAAATTACATATTCTCTAAATTGGAACTTTCAAATGACAACCAAAGAAATTAAATTACAAATGTCAATAGCTTCAAATAAGAATGTCAAATTTAATTTCCATGTCATGCAACTTTCCCATTTGTCCTAGAATTCATAAATTCCTTAATAGTATAGAATCAGTTTTCGATAAGCTATGCTCTGAGATGCCTTTGAAATAAGCTGGTTCGCAGTTCTCTAATAACCTTCGGTATATTATTAAATATCTGTATTGCCATTCGACTGGTGTTTTATGGCAGTACGCTGTTCTACATCCTGGCATTGCTAATTTTGTTGGATCCCTTGACATTTTGCCCAACTTATAAAAATTGGCTTTGCTGAATAGGTGAGGATGTTTTTACAAATATACTCACATTCCCATTATGTAGAGACAGACAGATAGACTAAAAAAATGTTTTTTTTTTGTGTTCTATAGCTCCTTTTTAATCGCCCCTATTCAATTTTTGGTTTTGTTTAATTACAAGCACTACGGTTCCTACTGTTTTATTATACAGAGTGTAAACAGCCCCTTCACGAAGCCGTCAACCAAGCATTATGTATATCAAACTAAGTATTAGTTTAGTAGTAACTTTTCGCAAAAAATATTGCTGGGAAGCGACTTTTTTTTTTGGGGCGAAAAATCACGATTTACGGTAGGACTCAATATAACGCACTCAAAACATTATGCTGAAGGATGGATTGAAGAGTATGGAGGTCGTGGAGGTGTTTAAAGTAAAAATCTTACATTAAAAACATGTATTTATTTTACAGCTTTAATTGCATTGGTGGTTGTTTCAAGAAGTGATCCTACTGCATCGTCTACTGCGCGGGGCAAGACGCTATATATTTTTCCGGAAACACTCCCCGCCTCTTGTAAGGTGTACTCGTATATTAAGTGTCGCACAAATACAGCGTGTCTTCAGCTACATATATGCGTGTCTGTAGGCTAGTAATATAACTAAACTTTGAATAAATAATAGCAGTTACTGTACAGACATTTTATGTTTGGATTGCCAAAAATAGTTTCTTATTTTTCCTTCGGTCAGTTGAAATGTTTTAGGTCGCGGATTCGATTTCCGTTCGGAACTAGTATTTGTATAGCCAATATAGGCAGAGGTTCCGGTTCTGAAAGCTTGTGTATGTCACATTAACGAGAACATCAGTAAACCACATACATGGAAGGCATAATATATACACTCATGTAGGTACTTGTGCTAGTGGCTGCCAAAAAAATCAATTACATTAGGTAATCCAAGACAATACACCTATTTATTAACAGTCTAGTAAATATCTAGACCGAGGTACAATTTTTCAATGGCTATTTATAACAAGACAGGTAGACGGTAAATAAAAAAATCCTAAAAGATAAGATAAATTGACAGTCCCGAGGCTGCTCATTGCCGAGCCCCCCCCCCCTCTCCCTGGGGAAATAATAGCCTCGTAGAGACAATACGTCACAATGACAACCATATCAACCGATGACGAATTGAGGAGAAGCGACAATATACGGGAGATTACATTGGAATGAGTTGCGAGAGAGAATCGAAGAGAATGCCGAGACAACGTGAGAGGAAAGTGACGCAAAACGTTACTAAGATTGAGCACATCAGACCCGTAAAAGATTTTATTGCACAGTTTGAGCATCTACGATAATGTTCTAGGAGTATGAAAATACATTTGATATGGATTTGACTAAGTCCCGTCAATGAAATATTTAATCCGGTGCATCTATGTTGTGCACATTTTTAAAGATCAAAACAAAGTTGCTGCCATTATGCCTCTCAAAACTCTATCAAGGGAATCCTTTATACACTTCGACATGCCATCAATACCCATATTAAATTTCCTTTCATCTCTCGACGAGAAACACGGCGCACTCGTGTCGAAAGCCTCATAAACTATACACTCGCACATCGTAGTACATCGGAACAGTGCACGCGGGTACCGCCAGCCACTCGATATTCTCCCCGTGTTTCCGACTCACTTGTAGCGGCTGATATACAATCGAATAGTTCCGAACAATACCGAACTTAGACGAAGCCATGATATGCACCGATTGGGTTCCAAGTAGTTCGATAAGACGAGTTGGAACGCTTTGCCGATAACCGATGTACCGCACACCGCGCACCAGTGTTGTGAGGGAGAGGAACTGTACTGAGTGCGCGACTGGGGGAAATCAAGGTGTCTCGGGGTATGAAGCAGACAAAGGAACACCCCCATAAGTAAACAATGCTTGGAAAAAGATGGCATATTATGTCTAAATAACAAAGGTGAAGAGTGGGCAGATATCTTCACTTTTCTTGTAAGTCGTTCTGGGAACAATTAATTCTTAAGAAAGACTACTTCGACTTTATATACGTGGTTCTTGTACGGGTTACCCCTTCTTAATTTTAGTATGAAAGAGAAAAAAGCTATGCATTGCTAAAAGGCCTTTTTAGGGTTCCGTACCCAAAGGGTAACCAATGGGACCATTTTACTAAGCCTCCGCTGTCCGTCCGTCCGTCTGTCTGTCTGTCAGCGGAATGTATCTCATTATTCGTAATAGGTAGACAGTTGAAATTTTCATAGAATGTCTATTTCTGTGGCCGCTATAACAACAAATAACAAAAATAAATTAAAAACTAACCGGGGCTCCCCTACTATAGTGCGGAACCCATTCTGTAGGCGTACCATGTTTATCTATATATTGCAATGCTGCTCTAATTGGAAATGGGGCTCAGTTAATGACATTAATTTTGATGATAGTTCTTGTCCAATTCCTACTCCGTGGTAATACGTATTAAGCGCTGATGAGTGAGTTCTCAGATGTACTCGTACACTCGTAGAACTCCGTGCAATGTACCAGGAGTGTAGAAGTTTGATGGAGTTGCGTTATCTGAGGGATGATCTTTTTGAGGTTCTACTGCTATCAGCTAGTTTTGATAGTTAGATTTCATACCGATACTTATCTAGTTTATAAAAGTACTTCATGTTTGTTAAAAATTTGGTTGAGGAGAGGTGGTCAAGTTATATCTCACCTCCTTTACATGGATGACCTGAAACTCTTTGCCCCCAACGATTTGCAACTGATGGAGCTACTGAAGGTAACTGAAACTTTCAGTAGCGCCATCAGGATGGAATTTGGTGTGGACAAATTTGCGGTCATGCATGTAAAGCGAGGGGAGATTGTGCAATCTTTGAGAACCCAGCTCTCGGATTCCATAAATCTTAGATCCCTTTCAGCAACCGAAACTTACAAGTATTTGGTTATGTCGGAAGCGCTGGGCATCAATGTCGCTGACATGAAGCAATCGTTGAAGGAACGCTTCTTTGGCCGCCTGAAAAAAGTATTTAATAGTCTTTTATCAGGCGGAAATAAGGTGCGTGCTTTCAACGGTTGGGTCATGCCGGTTTTGATGTACTCTTTCGGCATACTCAAATGGACTCAAACAGAACTAGACGCCCTGAATAGGAGGGTCCGTATACTGTTGACAACATATCGAATGCATCACCCGCGTTCTTCCGTTATGAGAGTTGAGTTCCTAGAAACCAACGTGGGAATGCATCGAGATGTGGTCGCGGTGGACAAGGGCCTCACCCCGCTCTCCTTGGCTAAAGAGAACTGGCGCAAACCAGTAGTGCTTGGTACTAACGACCGTAAGGAGGTATGCCAGAGTAAGGATCTTCACGGACGCTTTTTCCGGGCCCTACATGGGCCCGATGTAGACCTATCAGCGTCCGTAGCCTGGCTACGTTCCGGGGACCTCAGACCTCTTCGGAGAAACCGAAGGCTTTGTCTGTGCAATTATGGATGAAGTTATGATGACGAATAACTACCGGAGATTTATTGTGAAGGACGGTACGGTTGCCATATGTCGGGCATGCCACCGTCCAGGCGAATCAATCCGTCACATTATCTCCGGGTGTTCTCGCCTGGCTAACGGAGAGTACTTTCATAGACACAACCTTGTAGCCAGGATTATTCATAAGCAATTTGCTCTAAAATATAACCTTGTGGAATCGGAAGTGCCGTACTATAAGTATGTGCCCGACCCAGTTCTCGAAAATGGCTGTGTCACATTGTACTGCGATGGATCCATCATCACTGACAGGACTATTGTAGCCAATAAGCCTGATATAGTGGTGGTGAATAGATCAGAGCGGCGCGCAATGATTGTTGACATAACGGTCCCACATGATGAGAACCTCGTGAAAGCCGAGAAAGATAAGCAAATCAAGTATCTTGATTTGGCTCAGGAGGTTGTCGACTTGTGGGATGTGGACTCAGCGATCATTGTGCCGATAGTTGTATCAGCGCATGGCCTAATTGCCAAGACCTTCGACCAATTCTGAGGAGGCTCTCGTTAGGCAGCTGGATCAAGGGCTTGATTCAGAAAGCGGTACTCCTGGACACGGTTCGTATTGTTAGGAGGTTGCTCTCTCTGGAGCCCTGACCACCGGTAGCTTGGACCCTGTTCCCGATACCGGTGGGCTACAATTTTTTATATTTTTAAATGTTTTTTATATTGTTTTTTTCTAAGGAATATTTAAAAATGTAATTGTATTTGTATAGAAATAAATAAAAGGTAAAATAATATCAGATTTTACGAAATGAAATCTTGCACAAGGTCTTTCCATCTTAAGAGTAACGATGAATAAACCATAATTCAATTTGCAAAAGATGATGACTTTCTAATTAATAATTGTTTTGTAAAATCACAAACAATTCTAAATCAACAAACTTATAATTCTCAATCAAAAATTCAGCAGCAAACTTTTGATTATGAAAACTTGAGAGTTAACATTGAAGAATGTTAATGAGATATTTAACCGCAATACGTTTTAGAACTTTAGATAATATAAATTATGTTGAACTGAAAAAAGTATTAATATTTTTAAGACGAACACCAAGTCTGGGGTTGAATAAAGGGTTCTGCTTCCTATCGCACACACAAACTGTATATACGAGTAGGCCAGCAGGCAGCAAAAAGGTAAAACCGACAAATTAATGATGTTGTGCGCAAGAAATGATCTCATTTTCCTACGTCATGTCGGCTATACCCAAAAAGGCGCACACAACACAGGTACGGTCTAAATAATCTAATATAAACACGAACATAATTTTACTATGTGTGGGGGAGACGAGACCTTTGTGTGGTTTCTAATGATTGGGGACGTCCGCGTTCCTTGCCAGGTTAGATAAAGTATTGAACTGTGAACTAGACTCATTCAGTTTTAGAAAGAGACTCTCAAAAGACGAGTACGGCACGGCTGGCGCAGTGGATGAGCGACTGGCTGCTGCGCTGCGCTTTGCGGGTTCAATCCCCGCACGGAACAAATATTTGTATGGCCTTCAGCTAGTTGTTCCGGGTCTGGCTATTTGTGTGTGTGAGTTTAAATGTTTGTGAACGTAACTACGATACAGGAGAAATTACTAATGTAGGGCAACGTTTAAAAAGAAAAACTAAAGCCCGACTACTGAAAAAACACGCTCTAAAAAGTATAAAACAAGAATGTATTCTCGTCTGAAATTGTCATGTACCTACAAACCATTCAGTATTTATTGTCTTTTAAATAACAACTTACACGTATTTAATGTGTTTAATAAATATTCATAGTGATGTTCAGAGGGTAGCCTTTGTCGTATGCCACTGTGACCTCAGGTTTATGATCTTGTTAGAATGTAAATACATACATACGAGGGCGGTTTGACAAATCCTTGACTTCTAAAGTTTTTTTTTGTTTCATAATTTAGATTAAAAAAATTAATGATAAGTAGTAGTTTAGTAAGAAATTAAACTACTATCATTATTTTTTTAATAGGCGCGAAAATAAAAGTGTTATCGACAAAAGGTAATAACGGTCAACATTCTTGGAAAATGGAGAAAAACTAATTGAGAGCGCCAATTAAACACTAGTTTTTTTGGTAAAACAATTAAACAGATGGAAAATAAACTGAAAAAGTATTATGGGGAATCTGCTCGTCTCATGGAATGGTACATAAGTGGTCGTTGTGTTCATACCACCACAAATAACGCAGAGCGCCCAGAAAGTACGATTGTGGTCACCACCGAAAATATCATCAACAAAATCCATGATGTTATTTTGGCAGACCATCAAGTGAAGATACGCGAGATAGCTGATGCGATGCACATCTCGACTGAATGTGTTTTTTATATTTTGCACGATATTCTGGGCATGAAAACGTTTTCTGCAAGATGGGTGCCGCGGTTACTGACAGTCGACCAAAAACGAAATCGCGTTACAACTTCTGAATAATGCTTAGCTGCGATACGAACTATTGCCGCACCCCCGGATTCACAAGATTTGGCCCCAGTGACTTTTTCCTATTCCCAAACTTGAAGAAATGGCTTGGCGGACGAAGATTTTAATCAAATGCGGGAGCGATAGCTGAAACAGACGTTGTTTTTCAGGGTTTGACAAAAACTTATTTTGATGGATTGAAGAAGCTCGAATATTGTGGGTTCAGGTCTATAGAGCTAAAAGGGAGATTATGTAGAAAAATAAAACAAAAAATCGTGAATTTTTTTCTTCTTCCCAAAGTCACGGATTTATGAAACTGCCCTGGTACACACATTCATACATACATACATAGCGGTCAAAACCATAACCCTCCTTTTGCTTCGCCGTAGTGGATTAAAATGATTATTTTTTCAGTTAAAAGTAAATTTTCGTTAAAAGTAAATGAGTATCATGTTATTTAGAACTGGGTATTAAAAGCATCCACCAACCTTTATGGGGCCAGTAGGTATGGTTGATCAGCCCACTCCCTCTTACAGAAACAGGTATGTGTAAATATGCCTCCAAAAGTGTCACAATCAGTTTGTATCACATTATTAACATTAATAGATTGAATAATTGATAATGAGCATGATTTCCGTCCTAATTAATTGAACAGCGTAATGAGTACAATGACGGGTCGGTAATGTGTTGTTCACAAAGGGGTGTAATCACCCCGTGTGGCTGACTGTTTGTTACTGTTTCATTTAACAATATTACCGTAAGCGGTACTTCACATTATAGCGGTTTCAAAAGGACCATATTTAGCGTAAAAGTGTTGAATTACCGAAACGAATCGAGCATCGCGATATTGTGTATTTGTTTCATTACGCTTCCACTCAGATTTTTGATACGCCGAGTTTTCTCGCGTCATCTAAATGGATGGCGCACAAATCCCGTGTCGCGTGAACGTTTGAATTCCACCCGAGATGCCTCTTTACGGATCTTTAATAAATATGAGGTAAGTCTAAAATAACTTAAGGAGTCAAGCCTCTTGCCGGACGATTTTGGAGTTACTTAAGACGAACCTGCTAAAAACAATAAAAAATCAAATGAGTATTGGTTCTATAATTAAACGCCCCATATTTAATTAAAATAAGGAACTAGTTATTAAACTAATGAAATCCTAATAACATTAATTTACGTTCTGACAGATTTATTTACGTGAACAGCCAAACCAAAACAGTTTAACAATCCCCTCCTAAGAAGCGTGAGCAGACGATCTCTATTTGGCCAGACTAATAACTAAAGCATCGCGTGACGTCACGCCATCTCATAAAAACGGACTGATATCCCATTAGCGAACTCCACTTAATATCATAATTAATACCTGCGACCGCCAGCACTGGCCGCTCTTGTGTTCATATTATATTTAATTTCCTCCGCCGAGACCGCAACTCATTATTTCACGTAATGTTTATAATTTGCGAATCTTTTGCGTCATCAATCCGCTGGGATTTCATTATTATGTTATTGTTTTACTGAGCCTCATATTTTATTGACACACATCTGCCGCATGTGCGAGACTTATCTTAGCCAGAACGAAACATCAAAAAAATTAATAATACGAGTATGACAATTGTTTTTCATACGTTAAGAAATAGGAGACGAAGAAAAATGCTTGATGGATCATCAGTTTTCAGCTCTATGCAATAATCAGTGTTCCTTGTTTTTTGCATTACGTTAAATTCCACAGGTAAACCACATGTCAGACTCACGGGAGTTTATTTACTTTAGGAAAACCTTATTAACTTTTCCTAAAATAAAACTGAACATCCCCTGGCCGGACCCGCGTATCGGCAAGTCCACAAAGTCGACAGTCCTTTGCCCGGCCCAGCAATACTGTGGCTTGTTTAACAAATTATACTCAATTTTCGGTCCGCCGAGACCGCCCACTAATTATTCTCCGCAATATTTATAATGACCGAATCTTTGTCCGCCGCGATCCGCTCGGATCCGAAGGCAGCCACACAGATCCGCAGGGGCCCCGTAATGAACGCTCTCGGGAGATCCGACGATTGCTCCATAAAGATTGTTTAAACAATTAACTGTGACCGTGGCTTCCCTCTCCCCCCCTCCTGCGCCTCCGTCTGCCCTCCACTCCTTCACTTCCCCCACACCCTTGAGAGACGAGAATGTTTATGGCTCCATTCCCTTCCAAATCTTTCCCCTGTAATATACTGATAGACCACCGAGCAGATGGTAAACGGAGAGAACAGTTACAAACTCAAACTCTTTGATTTCGACACTTAGTACTAGTTCGAACTGCAAAGTGCAAGAAGAGATCATTATCAATATTGAAATCGTGACATACAGCTGTGATTCAAAATGTGTGTCGATTATTGATTTAAATTAACTTTGCCGGATACAAAGTAACCTTCATTTTTAATTTTTTTTAAATAAAAATGGAGGTTAGCAATGTTAACAGCCCGACATACATACCTGCTGAATAATTAAGCAACGTCTGTTAAAACAATGTTTAAGCATTTTATAGCACAAAGTGAGAATGTCAAAGGACACTGCGTATTCTTTTAATTTATGATGCGCTATTCCGCTTCTTTTATTTACTACATACTCTGCGGCACCAATATAAGTACTCATTCAGTTAGCGGGGTCGCGAAGTATCACTGATGCCATAAATACTTCTCACAGCTTGGCTGAGTGATAGGAAAAACTGAGCATTGTTGTTTTGAATGTTGCCTAATGGTGGAGTTCAAGGGCAAGGGGCGACCAATGCTGAAGTTATGTTTTGTTAGTTATTTGTTTTTATTGTACTTTATAGTTGATGTATCCTTTGGGAACAATAATAGTACTTAAAACAGTTTTATGTTCCGTCATTTGTTTCAATCCCTTTAGTACGGTATAAATAAAATAGTAATATTATATTGTTTCATTCATACAAACCTGCCAAAGATACAGTAAGTCTTGTCAAAACTATGACAAAGAGAAAAATAAGCCTAAAACAAAAAATCACGTACTCTGTACAGCTTAACCGTATTGCTAGAAACAAGAAAAGGAAGTGTTCGATACCAAATGATGGATTCTCCACAAAAATAAGATTGAATAACAGAAACCTCTATTCAATATGTAGTTTTATATAATACCTATTTTTCCTTTTCGTCTAAAATATATTCCTTGGCAAGAAGTTCGTCACAGTTATACGTGTTCATACATTGTTTGCGCTCGGAACGCTCCGAACGCTCCGCTCTCTCAGCTCACGTAAAATAAATCACGCGGAGCTGTAAATATAAAATATTTTGATCAGATCGGATCCCGCATAAAGTCTTGTGTATAGATATGGCTTCGTTCCATCTGTTCGGACCCAGCTATTGTTAAACTGTCCTTGGCGTACATTGGATAACGTAGAACGAAGTCCATGACATTGGAACTTGTTTACTTTATTCCACTTTATTGGTCTGATCAAATAACCATAAATCTCTTGGAAGTTCTCGATGCTGAAAGTGAATCCGCCCAGTTCCACAATGTAGGTCAACGGTTTCACCTTGTAATTGTTCGACTGGAGTATACTGGGGCTTACGCTGTGTTGATGTTAGTGGCTGTAAACCTGGCTAGTTATGATGTGGTTGGGTTCCCAGGTCAAACAAACAATGGCAGGATGACTTATTAAAGCTTCAGATACAGAATTACGGGAAGTAAGACAAATGAGATGTTTTAACTTCACTATTCGTATCGTAGTGTTCTTATTGAAAGGTTTTCTTAATATTTGCTGCTTTTAAATAGTCTTTGTTTTCAGTGTTTGTTCGGATAAAAAGCTGTGAAAATGTTTTCTTATATCTAGAATGTGAAGCTAACTGAAGTTGGAAGCATGCCCAGTTTGCCCAGTTTGCCCAATAGTAGTGATATGTGGGACAACATCGGAACCTAATACTGAGCTTGGCAAACTATGAGTCAAAGGAAAGCGTACAGTTTATGAAAAATGTTTTTTGGGTTCTAGATTTTCTAGAAACCAATGATTTTTTTTCTTGTATTTTCAATGATGTTTAGAATTATTTGAAGTGACTTTGCTCAAATGTCTGGCAAATGTTTTTTTTTTTCTAAAATAGGAAAAGTAATGAACCTCATAATAACAATTATTACACATAATATTAATTTATTGTCTAAAAAGAGTACTAATAAGCTGGAAGACGGCTATTACAGTCACAAGTTCCAATATAATGTACCCTTAGCAAATTTAAAAAAAATATTTTCCCTTACTGCATTGATTGCAATGTCACGTTGTTCCGAACGTAGTACGAGTATATTGGAACCCATGAGCCATTCTGACTCACACTGATTTAGTGCTATGGCCTTATCTCTAAATTGCAGTTATTCCTTGAGAAATTTTTGAACTTAGATAAGTGTGTACATATTGGTACTCGTGATTGCGGGTCTAAAATCGCCGCTTTAGCAGAATCATAATAGGATCAATATGAATTCCGTTACAATTCGTAAAATGGTCACAAAGTGACAATTCATAATAATAACTGCGTCTGTGACCATTTTAAGAAATTTAACGTTATTCATTCGATCTTATAAAGATTCTGCTAAAACGGCCATTTTAAGCGCAAGCCACACAGAAAAGACGTAAGGCGCGGACGGGGCGCAGACATATGTCAAATGTCAAATGTTCTATACATTTGACATTTGACATATGTCCGCGCCCTGTATTTTCTGTATGTTTTGCGTCACGACGCTTCTATACATTTTGTATGAAAGGGACGCGGAAGAGACATATGTCTGCGCCCCGTCCGCGTCTTACGTCTTTTCTGTGTGGCTTGCGCTTTAGATCCCCTGTACGTAACGTGCGAAATGTGGACGTATGAGTCCACAGCAATGGACGCCTATGGACAGCTGTGGACAGCTATGGACGGCTATGCACGGGTATGGACGACTATGGATGACTGTGGACGGCTATGGACGGTGTGTGACGCATTTGTCGCTTTATATTCGCGGCGGCAGCAATCTGCCCGCGCGACACGAGACGGGCGGGCCCGAGTGCCCGACATAGGACCGACACGACCCCACGCAACCAAAGAACTTTCACTGCTTATGCTTATGTATGGAAAGTTTTGCCTTTTCAAGCATTGAGTTTAGTGAACACACTACTGTTAATGTATGCGTGTGTAACCTGTACCTATGTATGCTTTTTATGCTAATGCGTTTTTCCATCCAGAATTTCTCAATAGCAGCTTGAACTTTAGATTAGTGTCCGATTGATGGCAATAGATTTACCCCCTATTAAACGGGTTTTAAGACATAGGTTTTATGTGGATGTACGTAGTTAAGGCCTAAACTTAAACAGGTGTAGTGTATGTTTTGTAATTCTTATACAGGATACAAGTTTTTGGAAAAACGATCAAGAGCGAATGAATACTATTCTCTTGACCGAGTGTCAGTGAAACTCGTTCAGAGTCTGACAGTCAATTAAATTTACCTATCACATTCCATGTCCGCATAAGTCTTGGTTTTGGTATAAATTTAGTAACGTTCAGTTGGCATGGATCATACCACTGCTGGACAAAGGCCTCTTCTCATGACTTCCACTTTGTAAAAGAGTGTACGTACCGACTTAGTTCTACAATATACTAGACATTTCGTCTACGCAACGCTTGTAAAAGAGTTTATTAAGTAATTTCACTTCGCGTGAAGCCAGTTTATGGTCACAAAAAGTTAAAATATGAATTGTTGTTTATAGCCTGTTGTGGTCATCTCATAAATACTATATGATTTAACAAATACAAAAAAATCTTAGGCAAAATGTTATTCTTCACAAATTAACAGCATTTGACAATTAAACTAGTTTCTACTGTTTTAAACCGCCAGTTCCTTCCACATAATTATATTTTCCTCGGCACGTATTACGTTCATGTTCGAGGATGTATCGAGATACTCACCCCGGCGATGCGAGCTGGCAGCGTCTGCAGAACTTGACCCAGTTAGGGCGAGATGACGTCGAGTATCGCGACACAACGCCTTAATTGTCACGAGGGCGAGCTCGCCAAACATATATCTAATTCCGGAATACGGGGTTAAATGTTTCTACTTTTGGATTTCTCTTCTGTTTGAGGTTCATTTTGTTATTGTATGGCTTATAGTTACTTCGAGCTTTATAAGTTTTTCTGCAGCAATATCTATTGGTGAACTAACTGAAATATAATTAGTGAAAAATATTTCCATATTGTAAAACACACCAAAGTTTACATGCAAAACCTGTGTAGTGCCAGTAACTAAGTATTAATTAAAACAATGCATGTTCCATAAATGCCTTGTATCATCGTGACTTTGAACACCGTAGCACTTTCGTAGCACCTCGTAGCATTTTCGTAGCAACGCGCGTAGCACAACTACGAAATAATACGCGCCGGGGACTGAACGAGACATTTATGTTTACGAACGTTTAATTACGTGATTTAATCGTTGTAGACAATTTAAACCTAGTAATAAAAAAAAACTCAATTGATTTTGTCATAGCTAGAAGATATTTGAATTGAGACTATCATAAAAAGTTAAAATTACAGAATTTAGTAAGTACGTTAGGTTAAGTTAAAAAAAACATCGATTTCTTTGGAAACCGTGCCCGGTTTAGGCTAGGAAAAATACACACGTGGAAAGAAACAAGACGTTTGCATTAAAGACTATGAATAGTAAATGCCTGCGACATCCTCAAAATATAAATGTTCGCGTATTTGCTCCAACTTCGCTGAGAATTCTTGGCATTTAAAGCCACTGAATAGAATTTATTTTCTTTGAATTCGCGCTATTTTTTATTTACACAGAGTTTCTTCTTCGCACAAAAACTCTCACCGCACCGAACCGCGAACGTAAATGTTGGTTGACGTCACTTTGTCGATGGTTTCAGTGATAATGTCATGTGGTTGTTACGGTTTTTTCTCCTAAAAGCCATGGTGTGTGACTCTAAAATAATTTATTAAACTTTTTCCATGGATTTAAAAATTATATTGTTCTTCGGATTGGTTATATCCTTCTAAACATGAACATAGTGAAATTGCTACAATTAACACGAATGATATTATAGTACCAAGTTTTGCATTTGCTTCAAGATAGCGAAGTACTTTTTAAACTTCAAAAGTCTTTACTGAAATAAATAAAAGTAAAGAAAGCAAATTATTTTTTAAACACAATCATAATTAATATCTGATTACGTTTCGAATGTTTACAAAACGTGTTTCCGAGAAGTTCGTTGATGTTGCTAACAAAGGCGCCGTCAGCACAAGCGTCACCAGGCATTAACTGCGCATATTTATGTCTTTCATCTTTTATTACAAAAAGAAAACCTCCACGTTTCTAACAAGAACACACACACACATGCCCGCAGTCAGACACACATAAGCACATACAAATGTTTAGGGTATCTTTCAAGACGTTTGAGAAAGCTTGTGATATTTAGATGTTTGCAAACTCCGAACATATTCTTATATCAGATAAACTCTTTATTTTTGTCTTAGCTGTGAGTTAGTATGTATTTATTCGACAGCTTTGCCTTATATCGGACTTTTTGATCCACTTTGCGTTTGAATTTTCGAGAATGATTTGAGTTTAGATACTACCTACATACTTTTATAAGGGTGCGGTCAATCCGGTACGGATATGTTGCGAGCGTGGCTCCAGACAACGGACTTTGACGGATCCTTGAACATATGTCAGAGTTCGGTGTCTGCAGCGGAGCGGATGTTTGTCTAGACCGGTTTGACTGACCCATAATTCTAATAATGGAATATCAATGCGTGAAGAACGTAAAGTTATTGACTTATCACATTATTTTCTAATAACAAACACGAGCAAATATATCTTAAGTATGTAAAATATTTGTATAAAGTTCCAGATGTTTGTCACGAATTTATTGAATTCATGAATTGCAAAAAGTGTTTTTGATAAGATTGTTTTTAGTTGTCTTAACTTAAAGGGTTCATCTTAGTATAAACAATGAATACTAACAAAAATACGTTATGTTCTTGCGTAGTAATAGATACATAAACATTCTTCGTAGTTTTATTTTTAAATTGACAAAATAATTATCCCCAAACTAAGATAAAATCCATAACCACTTTCAGTAAGTAATATTTCAAGTTACCGCCATAGAATCCATTCGGCTTCGACCACCCATTACATGTCCGCGTTGTATGAACGTCCACACCCCTTCATTGTCTCTGCGCCATCAGAGCCATCCATTTGAATACGACAGCCATAACGCACCTTGCGGAACTCCTGCCATAGTAAAAGCTGAGCAGTAGAACAATAATTAGTTTGTATTTGAAAAGGATTTTCTACTTTATTATGGCCTAACTCTACAGATGAAATATTGCTGAGAGCAACTTGCAATGTGCTCGTGGGCTGCACGTGTATGTGTCAACATAGTGGGACATTGTTACTGACAGCTCTTGAACATTCCACTTCAATGTTGCCATCGACAGCCTTGAACGCGATTTTAATGCGGTGATCGTGTTCAAAGCGAAATCCTTAACTTAGTTGATTTCCAAAGGATGTAAGCCATTTTGTATAGAAGTCTTCTTTTGTATAAAATGTCTACTAATGGAGTCTATGACTTTGTTGTCATATAGCAAGACCCTACGAGAAACCCGATCCATCTAATCGATTCTGTTTGTACCTATTAAAAATCTAAATGAATAGTCCGACAGCCAGTAACTTGTGTGTTGAGATTGACAGTTCCTTCGAAGTTGCATCACTGTTTACTGCCTTGACTATGAGTTTGCCTTGAAAGTAGAATGAGGCATTTTATCGGTAATGTTATAGATAAAGGTTGGGCGGCAGCCATTTGAGCGTGCGAATGTTTTTGTATGAATTATGGAAACAGATCCAATGTGCGATAATGTAGCACCCGGCCATCGACCGGGGGGGCATCGAGAGGGGAGGAGTGTTCGTATATCTAAGTAAACACTAGAACTAGAGGTCAGGCTCTTGTTGGCTTAGGTCTTATTTCAAGTGTTCTCCTGAAAAAATATATCACTTGTTGACTTATCTCGTTTTCTTAGAAATCATAAAGCCTTTTTGGATTCGTTTTGACACGGACACTAGATCATATAATTTATAATTTTGTAACGTGGGATACCTAAAGTAACTTTGTTTCTGTTGTAGACCTATTTTCATTCTGGAACCTTTGTACAAAATCAACATAGAATGAGAAACCTGAATTATGTAAACCTTAACCTTTACCTGTACTGTTATACTTCAACTAACATTAACTATAACGTGTTGTACCAGCGCGCAGCGGGCGAGCACATTATTATTTAGGAACTAGGCACCGTTTTACAAACGACCGTCTGTTACTAAGAATTTGGCCAACATAAAAATATACGAACAGCTTGCAATACCCGAATAAATACTCTAAATAGATCACATTCCAGCTTATTTCACTTTATTACAAAAACCTTTTCGAAGAGTACAGTGAACAAAACAAATATGTAATTTTATAAACAAACACATAAAAATAATGGTTACAATATTAAAATAAGTTTTCAATTGGAGCGCCGAGGACATACTTGTGTGTAACGACTCGTTCACTTTTATTTACTTTTATGAAAACAAACTGGAATCTAAACACACCACACAGAGCTGTTATTGTCATATTTACATAGAAACAACGTTTAAAACGAGGCGGTTTCGACCAAACATGTAGATTCTACGGTAACTGGTGTTTTTATTTGACATTATTTGTGTGTATCATACCGTGTAGTATGGCTCTTCATTGGAATCTATTGTTGTCAACAGCGCTTTGTCCGTCCACATTAATTTTCTCAGAAACGGCTGCACTTATTGTTGATATGAATATTCATTTTATCGATTGCTTGAAAATCAACAGCTGTGTCGGTAGAAGAGTGAACTTCTTGGTCCAATTGAAAGTATTTCCACTTTCGTTTATGTATATTTTCCGACTACTACCTTACCTGCGTAAGTTCCACCAACATACCTAAGTTAAGATCCCGTTAAATCGAATTGTGGTTAAAAATAGCTTGTTCAAAAGAATTCAGGGCTTTTTTTATTGATGTCCATCGGTATATATTTCGGGTTCCATTCTCTGAAACATTCCTTTGCATTGTTTGACGTGCCGTGTTCTCGTCAAGGGAAACTACTTACATCTTACATTATTCCTTGAAAGTTCAAAGCCAAGAATGTTCCAGAGTTTTCCAATACCTTAAGATTAACATTTATAAAAAGAACGATCTAACAGTATTACTTTGTTATACTGTAAAGCCACAGAGCGCCATTGTGTCTTTTATTTTCGTATTACTTTATTCTTAAGAAAAGTTACAGTTTACTAAAAGCCTTCATTTGGTACTAGTATTAATAGTGGGCTTTGACAGACCTAGATTTATTTTCTATATCGATTTTCATATAACATTTTGAACTGTAGTTATAGCTCACTGTAATTGGTCAGTAACTATAGCAGAATATTAACAGACAACTATAAAGTCGGTTTACTTAAGCCTGCAACAAGATGGCTATCAAGTATTACAGTTGGCACACAAAGCAGCTGTATCGCTTTGAAGTTAGCATTCAGTACTGGACTTGTATAGCTATAAAGCGCTTAACTATTAGTTGCGCACTAGTTGTGTAGGTATGTGTTATGTTAAAGTGACTATTGGCGAAATAAAAAGTATGGTAATATATGGTAAGTATTGGGACTACAAACGCGGCTTCAAGAAACTTTTTCATTAGCGATAAATTATTGGATTTCATGATTTTTTTGATGCAAGAAATAAAAAAGGAGCTTACTATAATTTTGAAACAATGCCAATGAACGGTTACAATAATAGTATTGAAGCAAAATGACACCTTACTTGACGTATAAAATGGTTTATCAGTACCTAACCTTGTCGTAATACATCACAAACTATAAGTAATAAGAATTTCGGGAAAACTCCCGCAATAAACACATACAAGTAGTTTTTATTGTCAGTGAGTGAAGCAATGAATGTTAACATCCACGACATCCCGACACACACACACACACGCGCGGCGGACGAGTTGCCTGTTTTTATTGTCGTCAAATGAATCATGTCTGTCGGGGGTGTCGGCGGCGGCGGCTGTCGCTTTGTCGTTGTTAGTTGCGGCTGACAACAACTGTATGACCGTTAGACACTTATTTGTGCTGCTGACAGTACTTGTATGTTTAAGTTAAGTTTAACTCCGCACAATGTATATTTTTCACTTTTCTGTTCTTTTTATCACATTGTGATTTTTGATAACTAATTGTGACTGGACCACAGTTCTGCGAGGAATAAGAGCTCCACACATTTAGGGGCAGCCTAATTGTGAATATTCGAATAAGCTGCAAGGATCAGATCGCTCGCTAATAGAAAATATTTTTTTACCTCCAAATTACTTGCGTCCTGTCCAGTTTTAATTCCCGGTAGTTCCCACTGAGCTGCTGTATTCACCATTATATTGTCTTCTTGAGATACACAATATGCTTAAATGATCACAACACAAGCAAACTGTAACAGCTCTCACACGGACTGCACATATGTGGGAAATAAAAATTGTACACATCAACCAACTTATCTGTGCAGGCGGGAAAACAGAACTAAAATAAAGGTACCAAGTTTGACATATCGATGGAAATCTTCTTGACAAGCAACGCCACCTTAAACTGCAAAATAAACGTGGCCGGACTATACTGCTGTTTTCTCATTTTTAAATGTTTGTTTGACGTTCGACTCAAAAGTTATAATTTCAGAGCAGAGCGTTGCAGTATTCGAAAAAGAGGTTCCAATGCAACAACAGTCTTTAAAGCCGCGTTGACACGATCAGAGTAAGCTCAGACCGAGTGGACTCGGATACCTACTCGGACGCAACTCGTATTGTGGCAACCCATGATCCAAGCGCACTCGGATGGATTGGTATTGGTGCACGCTGTTAAGTTTTATTGGCAAATGACGGTAAAGACGAGTAATCAAAACTGTTTCATGTTGTACACAAAAATAAAAGACAGTAAAATTAAATTCGTTTTTAAATAAACAGTAGTTGGTATTTACAACCACCAATACGCATAAAATCAAACGGGTCCCTAAACTCCTCCTCTACTCCAGCTAGCCACGCAAACTATTCAACAATAAACGTCAAACTGAAGCATAAAGAACGATATTCTTTGACGTTTGCAGTAACATGAAATAAAGTAAATTCCGAAGAAACAATTGATTCCCGACGATAAAGTTTAAAAGAGCTTTAACTTTGCATTTATTCGAACCAGACTCGTAACGTGAGGAGATATTCTGATATTTCAAAGCGTCTTGTACTCATGCCACTGAGTAGATTAGCGCAGAATCTCTGTTCTGAAGAATGTGCCGCTTCCTACGAACGAGTGTTGTTAGAGTTTGGCACGCCATCGATAATAAACTTTCAGTTTTACAGATCTGGCAACTTTAAGCTTACACTCATTATTTTCGGTTAAAACAAACACATCAAAGAATTTACAGCTTGCCGTAGTCCCGGGCTCCAGACTACACCTGAGGTCTCGATTATATTTTTTGAATCTTTGTCTGTATTCGGTTAATCTGAGCAAGATTAACCGACTAGAGACAGTTGAATAGAAGATCGAACTTAACAGTAGCAGGCAATTTGATTTTTTTTTTTAACTTTCTACGTTTTTCTGTGATGTGTAAAACCTTCTTCTCCAACCGGGGGGTAGAGGAACCAGTTATCGGCGCTGAATTCGAACGTTGATGTGCGGATGCTGGCACTTGGCCAAGCGCGAGCGCACGCTATCTAGGTAGCGTGGCAGCTCGGACGATATGTGGGAGTGCTACCTCACCGGCACTAGAGTGCGATGCCGTACGATTGGCGCTCGCATACTAATGTGCACTTTATGAATCTATAACGTTTATTTAAACATATTTTTGGGTAGCTGAGTTCATAAAAGTGTTCAAGATTTATTTGTACAAATATTAGAATAAACGGTGTAATATTTAAGTTCCGTAAAAAAAAGCTACACACGTGAAACGGGAAAATATTGAGACAGCTATAAGTATTTCTGTTCCGGTTAAAATATTTCGTACAAGTTTAGCAACGGTAGCATAAGAATGAATTCAGAGATAGCACAAATGCCAATGTTTCGGGAGCGACCGGTAAGCGGTGCGGTACTTACCGCTAGTTTCAAATAAATCTCGAGAGCGGTGCGATAAGACAAAGGATTGGCGTGCTGCTACGTACGGCTTCTCTTTGATTCGAGCCAATAGCCGGCGGTATCGGACATTTTATATTTATACTTTTAGTAGGAGAGCTTTTTGTGAAACATTTCTACTGGGACTTCCGTTCATGTACTTACTTCTACCGGAAAGCAGTATAAAGATGGAATGCTTAGCCGATTAGATTATAGAAACATGGGTTACTTTTAAAACTTGTTTATGGCTGACTAGTTAAGAATTTTATATAAAATATCAAATATCGGTAAGTCTGGCCTTACAAGCGAATTCACAGTTAGACACGAACGAACTTGAACCACAAAATCCATTTACCACCGCCATCCAGCCAGCCTCCGTCAGTTCATTGGTCCATTTAGCTGACAGAGTCCCCACGCTTCGCTTTCACAAAAATGTGAATAAACAACAGCCACAACGGGCGTATTACTTTGACGCAGCCTTTGTGGAAGTCCCGCAAGCGCGGGGCGCGACCCGATTGTCCAATATGTAGCGAATGTAACGCAGTTGGACCAGCGCAGCGGGACAAAACCGGGCAGAGTCACGCACAAAAACTAGTGTAACCGAGGCAGCAACGAGTCACCAACGGACCTAGTGTATGAAGGGCGACACGCGATTTTCTGTTTGAAATTAATGTTTTCGTAGCTTGTATGACACGGCTATATTCCAGGAAGTTGCAGGATGCGTTGCCAGTTCAGTAAAGTTATACGTAGTTTTTTTTTTTAATGTATTCAGTGAGAACGGCGCTATTAAATCGTAAAATAAATACGTCAAACTTTGCATTCATTGATCTTCTTCAAACTCATCCCAGCGCTAAAAAATTCCGTCAATTTGTCAGAGCGAAAGGAGTAAAAAATTGATATCTATTAGCGGGCAGTGAGGCTCCGTCACGCGCCACCGCTTCAGAGTAAACTTGGTCGCGAGCGCGAGGTGATTGATTCGCTCAACATTCACTTATTAATTGAATACAGGGTTGGGGAAAACTGTTTTGTTTAAATATTCTTAACATTTTTTAAGTCTATGGTAGAGATCTGTCAAAGCTCATTATAGATGGCGCGACTCTCGTCTGACCGACGCGCGACGAGGTCAAGCTATTTTGAAATATAAAATGACATTAAGTTTACGAACGCACTGATAGGTGGCTTGCTTAGCGCCTAGCGCCTAGCGCCTAGCGCCTAGCGCCTAGCGCCTAGCGCCTAGCGCCCAGCGCCTAGCGACTAGCCTAGCGAGTAGCGAAGTGAAACGAACGTTCTAAAATCGCATCCCTCCGCACTGCGCGCTTGGCACCTTCGCTAGCAAGTAAACAGATGTTAAGTCACTAGGCTTCAGACGGTGAGCGAGCCGCCTGCCAGTGCTAACGTAGCCTCACAGATTTCCAACTAGCCATCTTAGCACCATTCGTCTCACAGTTACCAACCCCATCGTTTTTCTACCTTTTTTAAATAAAAAAAAATAAACTATATTGTTGCTCCAATATAGCACGCTGACGATCCTCAAACGTCCCTGTTTTCCTCCATTTTTTTTTGTTAATTTTGATTTTCAAATCACGATTTTATTAGAATAAAACATCGCTGTTATAAACAGAGTTGTCTGGTTCAAATCAAATTGATTGAAACGAGTCAACCCTGTCGACTGTCAGTTCGGAAGCGCACTTTAATCAGTCTGCCGACCCTCGTAATGGGCGAAGTTAGTGCTGTGTTGTACGTTGTAAGAACGGAGAAGAAGAGTAATCAATGACGCGAACGAACGTCAACTTATTATTTTTTTCGCTTAATTGGAACTGATTGGTTGAACGATTTTTTATGGGCCGAAATGAAATTAGTAAAGTTTGCATTTTGCCAATAAACAGAATTTATTGCTTTCTTTTAAGTCAGTCTTGGGCACGTTCCCGGCTGACAGCGATGCGGAGGAGTACTTATACGCCTGTCGTCGTTGTATATATTTATGTAGGTACTTAGTTTTATTCCGTTTTCTTTTAATCTTATCACGAAATCCCTCGCTTAAACAAGTGCATCACTATTTTTATCCAAGTTATTTGATTAAAGTAAATACCTAGCACTATAACAAAAAGGTTCCACTAAATCTAGACTCTATTTGAAAGTGCTACAATAACTAAAAGACTAATTGCCAATCATTGTGTAAACAAAAGGATATTATTAAAGAAAACCCTTCTTCAAGCATTACACAACAACCTTTTCTGAGAAAACGAACGAAATTAAAGACAAACTATTAGTTCTTTTTCAGAATTTCGTATTTAGTTACCTAGGTACGTGTTAAATCTACGGCTTTCGAAAATTAGATAATAAGTGCAATCTGCGCACTCCGTAAGTTCGGCGGCACGTTATGAAATGTTTAATGGGAGGAAATATTAACAGCGACGAATTTATGGGAGAACTTGTTACGGACAGAAATAGCTCGCTAACATGTTGATGAGTTGTGATGTCGGTACGAGTACCTAAGCGACACAAGTTTAGAGAGTTTATTGAGAGAGATCTCGACCGGAAAAGAAGAAGTTGAAGCACGTCTTCTAATCACAGTACCTACTGCTCCCAATCAACTGGTTTGAAAGAATTGTCACTGAGATTGGCAAAGCATCATCAAAACTATTGGTGTTATAGGTAAGCCCAATAAGAAAAAAAAAAAATACTAGGTATTGTCATAGAAACACACGACTAAAACTATACGTTAGAATAGAAAGAAGAGAACTTAAGTAGTGATAGATGCCCCCTGCGATGACGCAGACCATTGGATAACTAATCTTGAATGATATACAAAAATCACGTGCGAAAGAAAAAGGTGGAAGGAACACTGCGATGAAAGAAAAAGAGGTGCCGCGTCCGCTTCAAATAAAGGCAATATCAAAATTCGGGTTCTGATCACAAGTTGAAACACAATTCATTTCAAAACAAGATTAAAACATAATCCATCAGACCAACCGTACCTATAATATCGATATCTCCGCTTAACCGAGCGGTTCAAGCGGAGCGCACGTCGAGGCGGGGGTAAGTAGAGAGGTAGGTAGCTAGTAGTAGTCTGAGCTAATGGCTTAACAAGTCGGAACTATCGGCCGCCGTGAGTTATAGCACTTACAGCTGAGAACACGCCGGGGGAGGGGGGAGGGAAGCGGATTATTATTGTTCCAGATAGGAGTCACTTAGGCTTGTCGGGTCGAGAGTGATGCCTGTGAGGTATCGTTATTGAATTGGTAAACTAGTATAAAGCCAGTGCGGTTCAGTATCTTACATCTACTCTATTTGCCTATTTCGTTGGTGTTTTTAGAGGTATTAATACTGATTTGGTAGCAAATAAATGTACATACGGTTATACACTTATAAGCCGCTTCAATTGCTGGTTCCGTTGGTTCTATTGGGTAAAAAAACACAAAATTAAGCCTTTGCTCCCAGAAGGGGGAGAGGCAGTGTATTTACATTTCGCCAGTTATGTTTATGCGGCATAAAACAATCCAGACTCCGGACAAACATACCTTAAAATAAAATTTATTATTCGGATAACTTTTGTTCGTATTCGTGTTGAATTCACAACTACTAAAAATGCTGAATATCAATGAATATTTATTGCTCTTTCACGCAAAAACTACTTAACGGATTTAGGTGTTTGGTACACATATAGGGTGAATGGTAATTAGTGACCGATACTTAAACACGTGATTGTACTCATGATAACAATCACCTTTCCCAAAGATTTTTTTTTTTATGTGTACAATAACACAACAGCCGTATGAAACTCGAGCGCACCTTTAACCTATCAGCTGTTAGCCGCGTGACACCGTTCTGTCTCATTACTATCGTACCGTGCAACAGTGGGTAGGCAGAGCACCCGCGCGTCTCGCAAGCCCGCTCCGTAAGTTTTATTGTGATAAAAGTGAATGAGTATAAAAAAAATGTTTCCTTGGGATAGTTGTTTGTTATCATGTGTACAATCTCCTGTTTAAGTATCGGTCACTAATTACCAGTCACCCTATATAGTTTTAAACCTGGGTTAACACAGAACTTCTGATCCCTGTAGTACGATACTGTGGGACAGTTATCGAACTCCACACGGACGAGGTCGCGAGCATAAGCTGATCTTCAAATAAACACTTTTCTATTTTACTTTTACCACTTTTACTGAATCGCTCCGGTTTGTAATTGAGTCATGAACCTTCTCTTTCCATTCTCGCAAATAATAATTTGTCGTATAACGTAAGTGGCCTTATTCTGGCACTATCTTTAGACTCAATCAGCGCGCTCCTCAATTTAGCCAAGAACCATTCTCTCGTGCAAATGATAATTTGTCATATATGTAAGCGTCCGTATTCTGGAGAGGCTGGTTAGTCGGCGACGCGCCGAGAGTGTCACGCGCGCTGATAGAATTGGCCCGGATCGTGACCGCACTCCCGATTCTACGGCCTACGTGACGAGTTACCGCGGGGTATGGAGGGAGATGTAGAGCGGTGTGTTGTCTTGAGATTAAGAAACACTAAGAAAACTGAACATTGTACAAGCAAAACCAGCCTATAATTTTCCCACTGCTGAGAAGAAGTGGAATGTAATCTACTCTGCGAGCCCATTATGTCTCAGCACCTCGCATCTTTAAAAATGAAATCATATTCAATTTCTAGCATGGTTATTTCCATGTCCAGTATTGCGATCTATCACAAAGACTGAACAATACAGCAGTGTTAGTCAAAAGAGCACCACATTGACATTGTACACTGCTAAGCATTGGCTTCCTAAAAAGCAAATATCTGACCGCCACAACAAACGGGCGGGAATTAAGGCATATTTACATAATCGCAGCGCTTTGTCTGGCGTTACACTGAACTGGACAATTTGGCGCACTCGTGCATACACGACCAATTTTTTGTGACAAGCGTTTTGATTGTGTTTTATGTTATGTCCCTTTTTGTTGCTAAACAACAGTTTGTCCTTTATTTGCATGAGGGTTTGCGAGCACAAGTCTGCATTCTATATTTATACTAGGAAAACCATTGAAAACTATACATCTTTGTGCTAATTGTCTAGTTTTTTAACATAAATAATGTTTTCGGAAAATAAAACTTCTTTGTTATCATAATTTGAATTTAGCACGTAAGAAAAGTTTTTTCTTAAGATTTTCTAATTCATACTCAAGGACATAACCCTGTTTATCGAGCCTACCTTATTCTCGTATCGTTAAATGAAATAGAATACCCGCAATACAGTTTTCATTCGATTACATATCCACTAAGTAATTGTGGATACGTTTTACGAATACCGAAAGGTTTAGTAAACTGTCCGATCCTGACTGTAAGTGATATTGACGGTATATTTTTGCTAGTTTCGATTTGAAAGGCTTTACGTGCAACACATACAGATGTTTTGTTCAACTATTTCGGAAACATTTAGACGAACAAAAACTGCCAGTTAGGTTTTATATTGGTGAAAAATCGTATCGTGTTTTGATAGCCGCACAACAATTCCCTATTGAATTGGATGTAATCCGATCCCAGCCGGCGCACAAACATACGCCTGTAAATGAAAATAAAATTGGGGGAAAACCTTTGAAAAAATAAATAAGGCGAAAAGCGATGACCGCAGGGGTTTAGGGAGTTCCGTGGAAGTCATTACAAACCGATCGGAGTCCATATATTTGGCGCGATCGCTCGCTCTAAGCTTCGACTCGTAATTTTCCGTAGAGCCGCGCTCTGCTGACTCATGCAAAAATTTTAATTTCCTCCGCCGAGCGCCGTACGCGCCTGTAGCCGGGCCAGTAGGCACAGGCGCGTGTGCGATGACGTCACGGCGATAAATCACGCCGAACTTTTGATTCGGATCGATCGCGAGTGACGTCAGCATACGGACAAATAGCTCCGAACTCAATCGCGAACGTAAAACGTTTTATGGCAAAAAATACGGATTGTTTATGTGAGTGATTTTCTTTGTGTCGTACAAAAATGTTTGCAGTATCGATAAAAGATTGCGTTCGAAAACATGTCTGTTTGTGATGCGAATATTTGTCGCCGCCGCGCCGAGCCGCTCAGTCACGCGACAGTCCACGTGTCGATTGATTGGCTCGATCAGAGCCGTGGTTTATCACACGTTTTATTCCTACACGTAAAACTCAGCTGAAAATCTAAGCACCCTCAGTCGTTAACTTCTTTACGAACTTGAATTTATCACACGTTCAAGTATCAATATCAATAGCATATCTTATCAGTATCATGCAAGGTCAATCTTTAAAGTCAAAAGCTGTGCGATCACCTCAAATCCCCCACCTAACTCCTTATTAGGGGTTCTTTGATTTAGCGCAGGCCAATTAATCAGTGGATCAAGAAACCCATGAATCAGTCAATACAAAATGTTAAACATTTGAGAACCTAATTAAAAAATCAGACCATATTGATATTTTCTGAAATAATCGATAAAACAATTCTAAGTACTTGATAAATACCTCAGCTTTCGAGATATCAAATAAAAGGGCGTCTCGTTCGTAGGGTTAGTTTTTCGGCTCTCCAATAATAAGTTTTTATGTCCTGCGTCGTTACGTGGAGGGTTAATGTTGGCGACGAACTAATACACTCGGCCATGAGCCGGAAGGTCTGGGGGGCTCTTCATAATCGTTATTGCTTTCTTTATGTTCATTACTGTTAATTAATTACTGACAATATTGACGTTTCCCTTGTTTAGTTTGTGTGGGTGAAAATGTTGCTAAATAAAGCCACATAGTTATCATGATACTTTCAAACAAATAAGTTAGTTAACATTACGATAAATACACGGATTAGCACGTAACTTGACCAGCGTATTATTTGCGTAATATGTTACATTAAATACTATCGCTATTTCTTTTATAATTAATGTGCTTGACAATGTGAACTGTAAAAATGAAAAGGGTTGTCAGACACGTCAGAGTGTTACGTCAAGCTTTATCCAAAGTTGCCAAACTGAATCAAACTCCGTACGGAATACTGAACGAAATTTTCTCACGTCAATTGAACTCAATTGCGTCAACTTTGTATGTTCAAACTAGCAGGAATAGTCGTCGCGTCGTACTCATTAACACAATCGCCTCAGTGTTGTCAGAGCTTACGGAAGCAAAGATAAGAAGAAGATAACCATTTATCGAAGACAGTTCTCGAAATTACCCAATAAAGGCATTCAGTTTCTCGAGAGCTCGCTAATCGATCCAGAGGTCAAACCTTCACTAACCCTGACCCCTCGTCACCAAATCACTGACCCGAGCGAATACTTCCGAACCTGTCCCTTCACGATATCCCCACGTAAGACAACGCTACGTGCCGACACTACAGCGTGACACTCAATACATCTCCGCCGAGTTGTCATCAATCAGGCTTGCTTTACACGAGCAACCTATTCCACCTACTTCCTAGCCTTAAACACTGGCCGGACGACCTTTGTTGAGAACTAAAAATAGAATAAGGAACTTCTCACACAAAAAAGACTCACTCACACATAGACATTGGTCGTTTATACGGAAAACAAAAAAAGATAGAGACAGAATCCCTTTGCCTCCCCGCTAAATACTGTGAGAATGATAGTTGTATACGAGTATGTAAGCTGAGGTTTGAGCAAGTTTATTTGAGTTGCGGAAACTAAAGGCCTTGCGTGACAAATAATCTTGGATATTCTTCGGGTCAAGAACTTTATTGTTTCTTATCGTATTACTAGGTTAAGTTATCGCTGTTTTTCCTTGACGCTACAACCTATTATTGTATGAAAATGGTATATATACACCGTGACTTTTTAGTCATCTTACAACGGCAGCCCACTTCATGTATCCAATGACTACTAAACATTCATATAAAAATAGGTATTTATGAGATTTTAATAATTTAAAAATAAAAATATTATTCAATATTATGACGCATGACGTAGTTAAAACACCCTGTTGTGAGTGATAATCTACTGGACTCAAGCGCTGGGTAGGTATTATTTTCTCGTTTGACACGTAAATATCATTAACAGGATGTTTAATATTTTTTTCTAATGTTTATTTATTTTTCTTTGTACCTATTACGGCAGGTAAAAAAAAAAATCGCACCTAGAACTATTTTATTTCGGGCACATTGAGTGGACCACCTTTGTAAGACGACTAAAAAGTCACGGTTTATATATATACCTTATTATTCATAAAATAATAATGTTCATAATTATTCAAAATGTATTTGCTAACCAAAAATAACCATGATAGACAGTTAACCTTTAACTGTTTAACATAAAATCGATATCCCTGTCAGGCATCCTCGGGGGTAAAGGGAGAAGCGAGTTATAATATCAAATACGACTCAGACGATTTGTGCGTACTGTGCTAGAATACCACTCACAGACATGCTATTAGCTAAAGTATATTCTTGCAAAAGTATAACTCCCTATGCTTTGGAAAGAGAGAATAGTACCCGCTAAGGATACCGATTAACTATAGAATAATATAGCAGGCCCTGGTCCAATAAAGTGTATTGTTTGTCCCTGGCTCTACAGTTACAGAACCAGGTCAAGCATAGACAATTATAATCGTCTTGAAGCAATGGAGCCAGTTATTTTGTAAAGCATTTTTCTTATTCCATGCAGTACAATATCTTCACTGACATGCGCACATTCTTCAGCCCACAGAGACGGAATGTAGAACGATCGGCGAGTTTTACATTCTAAACGAAAATAGTTAAACGCTGTACGCGAGGGGGGGTAAGAGGGAGGGAGGCTCGTAAAAAGAGCATGTATGTAACGTTCATTGAGTTGTAATTAAAGCTCAGCTAATAGCGGGACAAAGAAATAAAATGGACAGATATGTAGAAACCCAATGACTGTAAAGTATGCAGCATCCTTATTCCTCAACTTTCTAGCCTGATACCAACTGTGCTGAGGTCAGCTTTTAGTCTAACCTGATGCAGCTCAATATTCAGTATTTTACATAGAGCGACAGCCGAAGTTTACGGGTTGTAAAGTTCAGATAGTTAGTAGCAAATAAATGTTTTTGAACGCAATAAAACTGAGTAATTTCTGTGAAAATGAACACAGTACGCCCAACCAAAAATCAACTAGAAAATCTACTACAAAAAGTAAGCTATACAATGCAACGTTCCGTAGTCGCCACAGATACTTAGCATACTTAGGTAGCTACTTTGCATCTTTTCAGTCCATTACCCAGAGCAAGTAGCCGTCTTTATCTGCCCAGAGACTTTTGTTGGAACCTTCTGCATCTGTTTGCGTGGTGGGCACTACTGTGTACGAGCCATGCACTGTGTGGACTTATGAAGTGCTACAATGTATGCACTGGTGTAATATTTAGTTGAGTTCAGGCCCTATTGTGGTGAATTGAGCGTAGTGAGTACATAAAAGGGTAGTTTCGTTATGGAGTGTTCAAACCAAACTATAGAAGTCAGCAGGATATTACTATTCTATTCTATTCTAAAGCAAAGCTATAACTGTACTACCATCTTTCATCCCGCCCCTAATATGACCGTCTGACCGGGCCGAGCCTATCGTAAACCGGGCACAGATCCAGTCTCTGGACTGGTATTGAGAAGCCCTGGATGTGAAAACCACATCCCCTTTTATAATGTTATACGAAGTCTAAGGAGTCTATAGATTTCCAATGTCCGTTTGTGTTCTAACAAATTCGTAAGAAACAGACACTCATGTACACTGTAGATCATTATTGTTGATCAAAACAGTTATCAACAAGTGATGCTCAATTGTTTCTTGATGTTTATCTATAGTCAAGAGGCCAGAATCGATTAAATCGAGCAAATTTCTGGCCTTCTTTAGGGAAAAGTGGATTTCTATTGGTCGTTGAGATTGTAGCAATAAATTATTCAACATAGTTAAAGAAAAGTGTTAGTCCGTTTGTCCCGTGTAACATTACCCACAGTGTTATAAATTGCTCGAATTTTTGGCTCTGTTCCCATTCCGCGCCGGAATCGTCCACAAAATATTAGAATTTAAATATTATTTCGGAACGCAACTGCTTACTGAGCGCTAGATTAAAACGTTTTGCGCATTTAGCTGTTCTTCTGAAACGTGTGTGCAATTATCTCACCGAAGTAGATAATATAGTTTGTATTTTAAAGTAAGTAGATAAATGTTGAAGAATTAAATGTTAACTTTTTAAACTCAACCAAGTGATTATGCTTGCAATATGAGTGAGTTGACCTCAAAATGTATGTTTTTCATATAGAAAAAATCAGGCTTCCTATGTTTTAATTATGGTTCAAACCACAGCTTTGGGCTAGTTACTGATTATCAACATAATGTCAACTTAGTCCAAATTTTTTTAGGGATAATTTATTAGATTTTTTGTTGTTTAGGTGCTCCACAGCAAGCTTTAGGTCCCATAAGCCGTAAGTCTAGAACAGTTGAGGTTAGTCAGCAGCCTTATAACAACACCGTGATGCACCATTCGAGGTAAAATTACTGAAAAGCTTGTACCTACGTTGCATGATCAAAGTTCAAACAACCGTGAAATAGAACTTTAATTATTTTGGAATTATCCGTATAAAAAATGAAACACCTGAAAGTAAACTTTTCACATGATACCTCCCCGCGGATAGCTCGCAGTTAAAGTGAACTGGCTCGGCGGCGGCGGCGGCCACCCGTAACACTATCATATGGCGGATCTAAAGTTCACGCCACCTAGTTAGAGCTGAGCCGCTCTCCGAGGGAGTTCGCAACTTAGTTGTACGTGTTAGCTGATATAATGGTCAGGTGAGGCTGTATTAATCTTCGATGTATTAGCAAGTTTGTGTAAACGTGTATTGGCCGGGGCGATGGATAGAAGATAGCATCGATTAAGGGCCAAATCTGGGTGAGAAGTCAGCAAACCGAAAGGGGCCCGCCCGCAAGGGCCGATGGCTGCCGGGGCTGCGGGCCTGTTCGAAGGAGATACCGCGGCCCTGGAACACAAAGGGCATATATACGTGGTTAAGTAATGAGTTATAATTATTATTTCCTTTATTCATTTCTTAACATATTATTATTATTCATTTTATAAATATAAATATTATAATTATAAATATAAATATTATTATTACTTTGGAGTTTTAATTTATTTTTGCGTTTCGCCTTATAAGTTCAACACAGCTATCGATATTTCGCTCATGTGTACCTACTGTACTGTGTGTGTGGTACTTGTATTAATCCTGTTCTATTCATTTTGTTCCGTAACCTTTGTTACACTATGTTTATGAAACGATGATAATGAATGGCTGTCTAAGTGAGTTATCAGCAAAATACATCCGCGGTTTGTTTTAAAAATAAAGTGTACGTAAAATAATCTAGGAAAATGTCCCGCATCCAGTTTACGGTCCAGTGAAAATAAATGGCGGCTGAGATGCAAGTACTTATCGTTTGCTTTTAAGGCGACACAACACTGCTCTCATCGCTCTCACCGCTCACACCGCTCTCGCTCCATATAACGCGATGTCTTCGAGAATGGACACATTTGCGAGTTGCATAAGTTACTGAGTAGTGTTATATATTCGGAAGAGAGTAGATAGTGATGCTTTTTCTGTTCAATTTTCTTTTTGTAAAACTGGGCGCTTGGGTCGTAAAAAATCAACATGGGTTTCTAAAATCATTGACTAGGCCCAAAATGAGCTACATTAAATACACGGTGTAAACGTACCCTTCACAAAGTCAACTAAGCATTCTAAACAACAAACTAAGTAATTACGCAAAAAATATTGGAAACGATTTTTTTTGGGGGGTTGTCTGATCCCCAAAAAAAAGTCGTTTCCAATAATTTTGTAACGCACACACATTGCGCAGGATGGATGCATTTGACAGTACACGGGTCATGGACGTATTTAAAGTAGTAAATTGACGTTTTGACCTCCAATAACTCCATATGCTAGAAGGTTTCTAGGTATGGTTCACAACAATATAATGATTGCAATGACGGGGAGTACAAGTGACTTTCGGTTTCGTTAAGAGGATCTTTTTATACCCATTATTGTGTTGCTTAACCAGCAATGATCATTGCTGCAATCATTACTGGAATTAAACATTCTCGCTTGAACTGCCTCTGTTAATGTAGCACTGATTTGGCTTGAACTTTCAGGTAGAGCAATGACTTTTTCTTTTGCTCGTATAATATTATCACCATACGAAAAATACGGACGTCTAAGATGTAAACACAGTAAGGTACCAGGAGTCCATAGATCGTGAACTGTTTGCTCGTAACTGCGTGACGAAGCGGAAAGGCTAGATGTGGCCGATGTAAGGCGACGTACACTAAACTTTATATAGCTTCTACTTCTTATAGCTACCTAGTACTAGCGTCTTAGGGCTATCACACACAGGCAATGAACCTGATGCAATGAAATTGATTAAATATTATCCGTTAGTGGTAGCCTGAATCATCCCACTTGGCAAGGACCTCTCCCCATGACTTCCAGTATTTAGATCCAGGGTTTGCGTGGGCTATTGGTCGTTGGTTTTGTTTTTGCTCGACCTGCCATCTTCCTCGGTGTCCACTGCAGCGCCTTCTGGCTGTGCTCGACATAGTGGCAATTTCAGCTCTCAGGTCAATGTTTTTATCATTGATAATTATGCAATCGGCAGATGTGTCCAGTCTAGTTCCACTTCAACTTCTGTTTTTTTTTATTTATGTCAGAAACCTGTGTTTTGTAGCGCAGTGCGCAGTTTTATCAAACCCATACCGTGTGTGGACATTGCGGCATCAAGGCTGATTGCAAACGCGACCGGAACGACTTCGCTAACTTGAAAAAAACGCCTAATAGTGCAGATGTTATCTTCGATCTTACGAGTGTCTTAGCAAATAAAATATTTCTGATCTTCGAATCGTTGGTAAATATACCATTGCATGAAATAAGTCGGACCCAGTTACGATAGGTTTGTCAGACTCATCAATTTATAGTAATAAGTCTGTCTGTGTAAGGTAGCCTTTATATATATGTCACGTTGACGCGGGCGCCGCGCGGGCAGCGTCAGCGAATCGGATACGGTTATAGAGGGGCGAAATGGGGGAATAGGGGGAGTTTTGGGTTTAAAACTAAGGTGTATAATATGCAGGGTGGCGATTGGAGGGAAGTAGTGCAAGTTTTGTTTGTGAATGGGACGCAGCTAGTTCTTTTGTTACTTGACGATTTGCAATTAGTACAGTCTTGTACTAATTGCAAATCGTCCCAAAAGTTTGGAATATTGTGGGGAGAATTGGTTTTGGACTGCCCCAGGTAGTGAATAATCGTAAATATAATGACATAATTGTAACTTCTTTTAAAGTGAAGTTTAATGTTCGGTTGTATTAACGGATGGTTATGCTGGTTTACTTATGTAGCTTGTACTAAATCATAGCTGTTTATTCTTTCAAATGTGTGACAAGTAAATACTTCGAGATCGGATATTCGGATCTTCTATTGCCTACTTTTAGTTACAAAGCCTACCTTATTGCCATGACCGCCATTACCATCTGACCGCAATTCTCCGACACAGGCCACTCAAAAAGTCGCCATAACGCTAAACCTAAGTAAGAAATCCGATTACATGGCCACCATTCTTATCAACCCCCCCCCCCCCACCGGCCCTCCACGTCGTCGTCATCTCGCTTGACTTACGTCCCCGGAATGACAAGCATCAGACATTTTTATTCCCATTCTTCTCCAAAAGGGATTTTCGTGATAATCCGTAAAGTTTGTGCGGATTCGCGCTGATGTTTATATTGCGTTCTCAACTTTACCTTATTTACCTCCGTTTCCTTTCCAATAATATTAAAATGAGATTTTCTTGTTTTAAAATGGGGAAGTTTTGTTTCCAGTTTGCGATGGAGTTTGTGGGGAATTTCTGTTAGTTCGCTTGTTATTTCCAAAGGTACTCTGAAGTCTGAACTCATTTTGTGGAATAAGATATTTAGATTTCCGTAATATGGGGAGCCTTCTTGCCAATTATTACTGAACACAATTTTAGACTCTTCTGGGTCTTATTAAGGAAAAATTGATATATAAAATAGAGGAAAAATAGAGTGCTGTTTTACATACACCACTGTACCACCGCCACCGCGGATATCACGACAGCATCCTCTGGTTGGGGACACAAGTGTCATAATCCTAAGCGAGCCGAGCGTAATATGAGCAGAGTCATCAGCTATTTATACCTTTGTGCAACATTCATCGACAAAAATATTGTTATGTTAGGATTTAAAAACACAAGTAGTGAAATGTGCGAGTACTAAACGAGTAGGTAGGCTGCCTAGCCCTGCGGGGAAACACAGGCATTTTTTTTTTTACGGATGTGAAATCATCAAAAATGACTTCTTCCGCTCTGGGTGTATCTCTTTCGAACAGTCCCGCAGCCCCGGCAGGCATCGGCCCTTGCCCCTGGGCCCTTCCGACGTTATGTTTTTTTTATATGTATTTATTTTCGCAGAAGAGTAGACTTAAGATCAATACCGTATCATCGATCAGGCCAATCACTCTCATTATCACGCTGCTTCTCTCGCGTCACGTGCGTTCCGGTTCGCATCCGGCGCTGCACAATCAGGCGCCGACCGGCTTCCGGTTACGTGCAAGACGTTCACGTTTCAATCCAACACACGGGAAAAAGCTTTGCTTTGAGGGCAATCGATCGTATGTGTGTCTGTGTGAGCCTGATTGTTGCCATGTGTGCCATGTGAGCTTGTATATTATGGTATATTCCTCTAAGTAGTTCTTTGACCTATTTATCGGTTTTAACCATTCCTGAAAATATTGACTAACTACACTAAACATTGTACGAAGATGTCCTTATTTTAAATTAAGATATATTGTTCTTCTTCAGTTTCAATAAGTTTAGTTGCAATGGCGAAAAAAAGAATAAAAGACTTTGGACGAAACTCTATGCTTCCGCAAAAGTTAAAGCAAGAAACGTCAGTGTCACGAAAGCCATTTAAAACTAACTCTTGGATGTTTTGTTCTTTGGTTTACTGATATTTACATTTGAAGCACCTGAGACAAGAGGCGCAGGTGACATGGGTACTATCCTAAATAATGTCTTAAAAGAAAGCCTAGAAAACTTGACACGAAAAGGGTGAGAGGTAGAAGAGGGGTCGAAATGAATTACCCTCGATTTGATCCAGTTTGTTCCCTCACTATCTGATTATTTTTATCCACGAAAAATAATCAAGTATTAAAAAAATAGCTGCAACATGACTGTGACGATATAATTCCTCTATAAGTAATTTGAAACCATTAAATTACTTTCCGTGTGAATATGCAGGGAATATTTGATTGAATAGCATCGTTCATTGTCATGTTATTGATTGAAATATTTCTTTGTGAATACAATTCAGTTTCTTTACAATGCTATTTTCTGGTTTATATATGTATATATTAATAGTGATCCGCCCCTGTGAGTGTTTCACACGGTTTGTGCGACATAAACACCGAGATATTATTATGTATGTAAATATGCATATTTCTATATTGAAGCTTAGGACACTATTATCATATTAAATTAAGTCGAAAACCGAAACTAAATTTGTGTCTAACAAAAGGCAACTTTAATGTATATTATGCTTAGCCAATCAATTTCCCCACAATTGGCTATACTTTTCTCCGTTAAAACAAAATCGCCGTGTTTCTCGGCTATAAAAGGGCTCCCTCTTCCCTTGGACGTCGTAAAGGGAGTCCAGTCAGCCAATAACAATAAACTGCGATCACTGTCCGTCTGTCACGCTCGCTGAGTTGCCGACTGGAGCACTTCCTTTTGTGCTGAAATGCACAAGGTGACAATAATAGTTCAAAGTTTTAGGGCGCCTTCAAATTAGCCGCAAAGAGCCGCGCGGTGGCAGCGCTGCCGCCGCGCTGCTTTGTTAATCCATATAAATAAAAAACGCGCGACTGCAGCGCTACACCCGCGCTGCGGCCGCGCATCATTTCATCGATCGACTAGTGACGATGCGCACGTAGTTTTTGTTCAGGTCTAAACATGAACGAAAATCAGGTTGAACAATTTATCGATGAGGTTGAGAGTCGTCCAGCGATATGGGATTCGAAGTCAGACAAGTATAGTAATAAAATCGAAAAGAAAAAGGCTTGGGAAGAAATATGCAATATATTTATTGAGAACTTCACAAACAAGACTCCAAGTGAAAAAAATGAAGCATGTAATAGCAGCATGTAGCATGCATACTCGTCAACTTAATTTATATTTTCGTTGTTTGCCATGACAATTCTCCTTCTGGGCTAACAAAATAATCAGCTAACGTATCACGTACAGTCGAAGCACTTAATTGTGTGTGATTATTGTCATTTCGTCAGAGTCCATCGTGAAACTAAAATTTACAACACTATGATGCTCGAATCTAGCGGCTGCAGCGCGGCGGCAGCGCTGCAGCCGCGCTGCCACCGCGCGGCTCTTTGCGGCGTCGATGGATTATGGATTGACGTTCGATCGACGTTTATGGATTGTTTGGATTTAGTAGTCTAAGCAAGCAATACGTTTAACGTAAATTATAAAACTGATTTAACCTATACCTAATTTGAAATTATCATTTGCCTAACCTTTTCCCAAGTATGTCGGGGTCGGCTTCCAGTCTAACCGGATGCAGCTGAAGAACAAGATGTATAATAGCGCTAATAGCGACTGCGCAATCGATCCTTGTAAAATACTGGTGGTCAGCTCTTCCACATCGCAGTTATTTTTTATTTTCGCTTAAAAAGTTATAATCATTTTCAATGTACTTCCTCGAAAACTGGCTGTTATAGCACTACTATCAGGTTCAGAATGCAGTGTGTTTCAAAGTAGTAGTAGACATTGAATAGTCTAGCGATTCAAATTTGGACTGAACTTTAGTGATAGTGGTCAACAAAAAGTGAACTCATCGCTTTAGTTTATAAGTACCGCTACGGTTTCCCATAACATCCGTATATATAATTATGTTTGTAAGTCCATGTTTATATTGCATCACCCCCCCCCCTCCCCCCGGCGGCCGGATATTACAATGAGATTGTTTCGGGATTATCGACTTTCAATTCGCTGCCTACCCAAAAATATCTCACAAATAAATTCGTTATATTTGGCCAAGGAGATTCATCTCCGTTTTAACTTCCTATTTATGTGGTTACGGTATTCGCAATATTGTTGACAAAAGTTTACCTGTTAGGTACTTTTAATAACTTGAGAACCGTAGAAAATCTACTTATAAATAGGACTAACTGCTGGCATTAGTTACTAGAATTAAAATAAAGCGCTATTCGGAACGGCGCTTTAGTTTAATTTTAAAACAAAACAAATCAACTACTAAACTAATGTCGTCTAATCACTCGCGCTCGGCGCTCGGCGCTCGGCGGGTAGTTGCCGGTATTTTTCCCCACCGTTACAGTTTGTTGACGCCCGACCCGCACTGTTGTTCTGTGTATCTTGCCTCTTTGTACCAAATTACAGATCCCTAAGCGTCCCTCCGCCTCCGGTGACAACAACTATTTTATTAGTTGCTCACCTCTGCATAAACGCGTCCTCTTCTGATAAATATTTATGAAGGAACTTATTTAATTTAGAGCCTCTGTCCACCCCCGCTGTATAATGTGGCGCCGACACAACAAAACTTTTAGGGCCTTAGCAGACATGCTACTTTTAGCATCGGCGATTAGCGGTTTAGTTGCTTTTGCAAAGTTTGATGCAGCGATGGAGTTTTAAACCGCACGTATCTTTAGCATATTCATAGGCTTGTAGTCTGCGACTTTTTGGAGCTTTGCTCGATGAAGCAACTAACTCAAGAGTAATAGAGTAATCTTTAAAACACGATTAGGCATCGAATTTTTCGCTTACATGCGTAATCTTTCTATCGATCAATCGAACGCAACGAGTCGCCAAAACGAGAAGTTGCAAAATAGCAAATCGCCGATGCTAAAGGCAGCATGTCTGTTAAGGACTTTACAGGGCCAACCCTGTTTGACATCGGTAGTATTCCGACAAGTTTGGGATGCCGAGTTCCGTATTCTTTAGCCAGTGGCCGCGGAACTCCGTACGAGTTGAGTTGCCTTCATTGTCGTGTTTTGTAACTTTGTATTTTTCAACTGCATGCAACTGTGGGCAAAACTGCAAGAGAGCAGTGCGGTTCAGCGGGGACGCGAGTTTTACTTAAAGTTCTTCTTGCGTAGCTTCTTGTGTACATGTTTACGGTCTCGCTTCTCATGCACCAAGTTCAGTGGGCGTGAAAACTTATTTATTTTTCAACGATATGCACGTTGATGTTGTTCTTTCTAAGTTACATAACAAATTATGGTGATCAATCGAATAATATTTATGGTAACGTTCTTCAAAAAGATCAGGTGGGAAGTATTTGAAACCAGCCTGCGTGTATGACTAAAGGTATGAAAGTGGACGAGTGGTAAGGAATATGTAAGGATCGTAGTAGGTTACGTGCTGTAGTTTCTGCCTACCCTCATGGGAAAAAGCGTGAGTTTATGTGTATTTACGGCGATGGAAAACATGGCGGAGAGAACCGCAGACAGCAAAAGCATAATAAGCCTACACTGGGACACAAGCCTCCACTCATTATGTTCGGAGATCAATCCTCATTATTTCCTTAAGAAGTTAACAGCAGTCAAATTAAGGGTAATATTAAATATTAATATTCTCCGAGCACTCCATATTTATTCATCGCGCTTTTCATTACGTAGCAGTTAACACCCTGTTATTATCGGATTGCGGCTACATTAGCATTCAGGTCTTGAGCACAAAAGGTCTAACTGCTAATATTTCATGAACAGAACATTTTATAACCTCCAGCTAAAGCTTTTAACACCAATTTATAAACTGTTTAAGAAAGATAGGGTTATAAAGTTTGACCTTAATTTTAAGCTACGTTTTAAGATGGATATTATTATTTTTAATGTTTCTTTGTGTAACCAAATCAGTGTTTTATTGGAGTTTTATTTAAGACTAAATACCTACTTGCTGTTTTTAAAGTTTTTGTCACAGTATTATGACCAAACTTAATCCTATTAAAATCTTTACCAAATCATCAACGACTCATTGTAGTCACATCGAATCTATCCTGTACCACTGAGACACCACCGCGTGGGACCCCCGGGGGTCCTTGCGACCCCGCACCCTCGTCAATCAACGCCATCTGTCGGCTGCGCAATTAACACCGGTCTTAGCTGGAGCCAGCTATGCAGCAATTACCGATACAATTAGTTGATTTATATCGAGGCTGTTATTTATTTATCGATTGTACCCAAGTGGCTGTTTGTCCTCATTTGTGTGGGAATGGAAAAATGTAGCGTGCCGGGGACGTTTCATTCTGTTATGCAGACTGAAGCAAAGATGACGTCTGACAGGGGAGAATGGAAGAAAAAGAAAACATAAAAGCGCCGACCCCAAGTAGAATGGGACAAGGTCAAGAAGATGATGAACTGGAGCAAAGATGGGCCCGGTGGATGAGTGGAGAGAGCTAAATTACCTACAAACATATCACTGCCTGACAACAGCTTTATGAATCACAAACTACCATCCGTGCCTTGAAAAGGTCCAAGCTGCCATTCGTAGATTTTTGACAATCGGTACGGGTAGCGGTGGAAGCCCGAAAATCTGACAACCAATATTTTCAAGAACCATCGTATTACCCAGTAACTGAATTATGGAAGTCAGATAGGCAGCCTCTCCATGTATACACATGTCTGTCTGGCACATGTCACATGTCTGTTACATCTGGTTGGTCAGGAAGCCGACTCTATCACACATTATTGGTAAAAGGCTAGGAAGATGATGAGACGGAGCATATTCTCTCATCACAGTTTTTTCTAAAGTTATTTTCTGATAATCTATCTGATAATCAGTCATCTAATTAGTAAACATCACATTGAGATCGGTTATCCCTCAGTAAGCTCCGTCACGCGGTCACGACCTCATTCTCTGTAGACTATAGACCTTAATCTTAACAACATTGACTGGACGCGGTGCCCTATTCATAGTCCCTAATCATGCCGCTCTTAGCTTAGAGTCTAGGCTATAAATAGTACCGTCCTGTCTATTAGCAGCACCGGTTTACGGCGAGCTCGCTTTAGACTATCAACGGTAAAGATATCTTACTTAGGTCTTCTCTTAGTGAAGGGTTACTTGAGAGAAAAGCTAAAGCGATTTAATTATAGGGATGTCACGCACACTTTATTTTTAGACCTAAATACATTTGTTTGCAAGTATCAAGGAACTCTAGAAATGAGGTTTTATCTAAGGTTTTTTGAGCTTGTAGGAGCGCTGACGCAGCATTTTGTATTCGTCGTACGCGCAGCGCTCGGCGACTCCAGTTCACCCGTAACCGCCAATAGCTATAGACGCGCTTGCATCCTAAGTAACTACTCCATTGTAATATTAATAATATAAAAATTAAAGAAATATTCAAGTTCCGTCGCATTTTATTTCTCTCCGTACGCACACACCTAAAGACAATTTACACACGCACACTAAAAGCTTAAACTAAATTTCATTTCGCTAAGGATGCCAATGCGCTTCATTTTAACTCTGTAAAGTTGAAACTTCAAATTGAAGCTATCTCAATTGAAAGTTCCAACCTTGTTTTCGAATTCAACTACGAAACATACTTAACAATATACGACGAGCGTCTTTTCTTTAACTAGATCCTTGAAGTACCTTCTCTTATATTTTTAGAAGACCAAAATTATCCTCGAGAATTAATTACATTTTATAACAGACATAGCTCACAGAAAGATAAAGACAGTTGATTTGATTAGTTTAAAAACATTAGTGCAAGGTCATTTTAGACTACTTCATAAATAACGAGGTTTATACAATACCAAGCAGATTTCCACAAACAAAACACGATTTACAAACAATAGGCACTTATTGTAACATACTCGGCGTGTAGATAAAGCTTACCTCACAGTCATGTGCTCCGGTACTAACCGGGTCAGTAGGTACTTACTCGAAGTCTAGATAAAATCCAACCTTTCTGTTAAACGTGAAATACGGGGTTATACCTCAGCAAAGTGGCTTTTGTTTCATTTCCGATTCTAGACTGTGAAATACAGACAAAAGTAAATCAAAGCGCAAAGTTTGTGAAACAGACAGGTTGCCATCACAAAATATCAGCGCTTGACTTCCTCGAGTCAATTACAAGATGTATCCAACCCGACCCAAGGTTGAACATCCTCTGACTGGAACTTGTTGAACAAAACTGACCTCTTTGTGCAAACTTTCCCATTTACACAAAATATCGAAACAATGTTCAAGTTCTTTGATGTTCGAATACAAACATGTACTCAAACTTCACCTAACAACACAATTTGGAATTTTAAGCATTCACTATGTGCTTTCTTTTCCATCTTTTTCAACATCCCGAAGATAAGACGCAATGGATTTAGAAATTCATAAAGTAACTTTTCCTACGATTACCTAGTACAAGTTTGGGTGATGTTTGCAATATTTAAATTAGGGTAACGGCAGGGTAAAAATAACAGGTTTAGAAGTAAAGACAATCGGCTTAAATGTATAAATCTTCGGTACATTCGGTTTAACGATAGGAAAACAAGGTATTACTTGAAAAGGGTGTGGGGACGTCGACCGGTGGGCTTGTAACCTGATCTTTTTGAAAGATGATAGAAGATTGAAAATAATTTATTTATATTCAACAATATTTTTTTAAGTTGTCTTTAGAGGTTGTCTGTAGGAATCAAGCTGACACGTATCTTTTTTTTTGCCGAAGCTCAAAAGTGTGAATATCTAAACAGTAGAACGTAAACTTCAACACAAGATGTTGATCATGGTTTGAGCTAAGCAAGCTGGAGCTTCATTTACATTGGAAACTAGCGGCCCTCCACTTAGAGAAGTAAAATCTTCTTGTAAATCTTGATAAGTCGTGCAAATCGTACCACATTTCTTTATAGTTATGTTACTTTAATATTATTCATATATTAATTTCCATTCCATAGTTTAGAAAAATAACGCAGTCATAAAAAAAAATACGAATCATGATCGTATGTGATGTGGAAGATGATGGTGATGATAGATACTCGTAGCAAGTTACACTAATAATGTCATTAAACACAACAAGCTATTTATAACCCGCGCGAAGTCGTTACTGTGAGGAAACTCACATAATTTGATAGTTACACATCATCAAGTCAGCCCTCGTCACTTTCACCGACTGTAAGTAGATAATGACGTCACGCTATCAGTTACAACCACGCAGTAGTAAGCACCTATAGAGAGCAAAATAAACAAGTGAATGAACTCGTTATAAACGAACTTAGTGGTGAACAACAACGTCTTGCGGCGGCAGTAAAATCACTTCTAGTTCTGTCTTAGTACGACCACAAAATGTCCTTTCTTTGTCTTCTGAAAGTAAAACAGCGTCTGTAACATTATTTTGACATCAATTTCTTTTTAGAACTGTTTTATCCAAACTTAATATTATAAATGCGAAAGTGAGTTTGTTTGTTACCTTTTCACGAATAAACCACTAAACCGATCACCCATATACGTTGTCAGGTGTACAGAAACGGACATAGGGTACTGTTCATCCCGAAAAAAATTACTGTTCCCGAGGAAAACAACAATAACGTTCTTATGATAACACTAGTTTACAGTGTTTTTGTTGCTCTTGATATGAGAGTGGTTTTGGGTTCGCCTGGTACCCAAGAATAACGAAAAATTATCAGTTTTTGGAAATTAGCTCAATTCTTTTTTTATTACGGTTTGAAATTTCAATGTAATAGAACAATTCAAATAAAAATTTCGTTTACAAAATATTTTTTTGTTTATTATTTATAAAAAATTATGGAAATCACTTAAGTATTCTACAAAATCATGGGTAAAAAAATGGAAACGCGAGTTTATGTTTTACATCAATTGGGAACATTAAGAAAAGTAAAAATAATATTTTTGATCATTATTTCCCATGAATATCTATGTAAAACTTATCTAATTTATCTAGCCTGTATTACCCCACTGCTGGGCAATGAATACCTCTGCCTTATTTACACTCAACTTGTAATACCCAACAAGCCCAAGCATACCCCACACATACCCTAATAACTTAAAAACTAGAGCTGATCTGGCACCCTAATGACTTTATTCTTAAGTAATATGATATAAATAAAAAAACCCCGCAAAAATATCGAAGGCAACACAAAAACATATTTTTTTTGTAAACTAGTGTAATAGATGGTGCCACGTATCTATCAAATCATACAAGAGAACAACCTGAGTTGATTGTCAAATTATAAATTAACGCGAGTGTATCCGCGGGAGAAAGGTAGTTTATTATATAAAGGACATAAATCGAGCCTGTAATTCCCGAAAGGTTCAGCAGAGGAGTACATGCACATTTCGCCTGTCATGTTTAAGTCTCTTGTAATAGGGGACGAGCCTTTTGTCATCAATCGAGGGTTTTGTCTCCGTGTTGCTAAAGAGGATTTACGGAAATGGATGAAAAATCCCAATAATTATTATCTTTGCCCGATCTGAGAATAGAGTCCAGGACCACATGGTACCAGTGAACGAGGCGGTCATTATTATATTGAATTTTATTTATCAGATTTTAAAAACGCCTATGTCTAACTAAATTTTGCAATCGTTGCATTACCCAGCGACCACAAATAACTTACCCCTGTAGTAATGCTATAGCTCGTCTAATTCCTACCCCGCAGTGCAGCCTCATCCTTCATTACAATGTAGTCCCTCGCGAGGTGGCGGCGATCAATCTCCGACATTAGCGATTTGTTGAGGTGCCCGCCAACACCCTGTATTGTATGCCTTCCATTAGGGATAGATTAGCATGCGCCTGAGTTGTATGGAGTGAACTGGAATTAGCTTTGTATGTAGTGGGGTTGCGGAGCAGTTGTGGCTAGGAGTGCAGAGCTTGTAGTGGTAATGTCTGCGACTTAGAGTTGCAGGTCGTAACTTCGAACCCAAAAAGAGACAGGCACCCTACTTTATGTCAATTAACGAAATAATTGCAGCAGTGTTAGCCTAGTGGTGTGACCGACTGACTACCAAGTCACAGGTCTCGAGTTCGTATTATTCACACTTGCTTCGGTGAAGGAAAACTTTGTGCATGGGCGGCACTAAAAGACTGACACCAGATTAGGCCCTAACCACAACAAAAGAAGAAGAAGATCAACAGAATAATAATTGTTCCCCCACTGCTCTCAAAAGGCTGAAGGAAAACATCGTACAGAAACCGGCATACCTATCGTAGAATCGAAATTAGAAGGCTTCTACCGGCCCGCATTGAGCCCGCGTGCTGGACAACATAACAGGACGATGGAAGTTGTTGTTGAAGGTACAAGTCGTGTTTACATAAGGAGTCAGTCAGTTCACTTCCACGGTCAAGCAAGGCACTTGCACTCGTGTCATGTGACCGTTGCTTTATGGAAATGAAACTTGTGATGTTATCGACAAATTAGTTACTCACTAACTAAATAACGAGCTGTCCTTATGATGTGATCAACTAATGTGACCACGTACACACAAAATGATCAGCTCATTGAATATGACACAATAATACCCCGCGATATTATTTTACCAGTGAAGTAATTAAATCAATACCGACTTCAAACAAAACCTGTATTGTTTTGAAACGAGCCACTGAAACGGAAATAACTTAAAATTTATAATATCTCATATTAAACATGCTTCATTGACCATTTTTAAAACCATATACCTATTATGGTTTTTTCATTCGCCGTATTTTGTGATCATAGACGGACTGCATGATTACATTGCCTTACGTCACCTCGGGGGCAGAGGGGACGAAAGGCAATTTGGACCCTCTTAATCGGTGCAATCTTCCAAATTATCTTAAATCTTATTCGATAAGATTGAAGAAATAAACTCCTTTTTGGATACAGTTTCGGTTGCAAATTGCCATCTATGTAACGTTGAAGACATTCCTACCTACATAATACATCTAAACCGAACACTATCTCTCAATAGTTCACCAAAACATTAGAAGCATTAGACGCAACCTTCCCGCATTCCAAACATTTTTCACCAGGAGTGTATGCGACGGGATCTCATAATTTTGACAGAATGTTGGCCAGGCTACCATGCACTTAAGTCATTCCTTCTTTTAATAAGTAAATCTTCCCCCCTCTTCCTCGACCGACATCACCGAAAACGAAGGTGTGGTCGTTTATTATGACTGAAGCATGCAACTAGTTGTTGAAGAACCTCTACTGCTTGATGCAAACTTTCTAGTAGCATAGACGCTATTCATCATCGTCTGCCAGTGTTTTCACAACCATGTTGGAGTCGGCTTCCAGTCTGACCGGATGCAGCTGAATACCAGTATTTTATAAGGACCGACCGCCTATGTGACCTCCACAACCCAGTGACCACTCACTTCTCCAGGCGAGTATATCTGAAGATCTTTAAATTTTTCTACGGAAAAGTTTTACGGGGATAAAAGTATACCATGTCTTAAACTTTTTAACTTTTAGGTTTTTTTTATCAAATTGAGTTATTCAGGCATGAAAAGGTGAATCAGACAGACAGAGTTACTTCCGCATTTATTATATTATATTTGTCATAGTGTGCAACAACAATGTTGCATTTATATCGTCTGTCTCGTGCATTTCTCCGTATAAATGCAGCCGTAACATTATGCAGTGACATTCCTCTGTGACTATTTCACAGCCTTGCGTCGTCTGTATCGATGCGAGTAATGCCATTCTATTAGCTATGGAATTCAGAACAGCCGGCGTGTTGCCGGGTGTTGCCAAGGGAAATGATTCTTTATCGTACCTAGGCCATTACACTTTGATAGGATACGGTCGATAATTGTGATTATATGAACGGCCAGGCGCTACACAAGACGGCTTAGACAGTGTCAATCGCTTGGAAACCCTTTTTTATTGTTACTACTCGTACTATGACTATCAAAAAGAGATTGACATTAGGTTTCGGTAACTTATGTCAATACAATAGATTTTTGACATTTCAGTATCGTTATTGTTTACAAAATGATGTTTTGTTTACGCTCTAAAGTCCACTTTGTTCTGAACATCCAAATTACCTAATACATAAATAGAATTTCCCAAAATCTCGTAACAGGAAATTGTAGAGCCAATGGTTTTCCAAAGAAAAAAAAAGTGTCCTTTTTTCGCCCAAATAAATACGTTCTGTTAGTGTCGTGATTTTAAATTACGTTAATAAAAACATATATTTTTCCTCCTCCCCTTTTTAAAAGTCACTTGAGATTTTACAAATAAAATGTTATATTATCTTATTTTTTTCCTGTAGACGTACATTATTTTCGTCGCATTACTTGTCAGCTTCTTGAAGTCTTCTCCAAAAATACGAGAAAAAGCGAAACATTCCAATTATAAACAAAATCCGCGGCAACAGCAAGTGATGCGATCTTTAAAAACACACAATGAGGAAAAGACGTCGTCTGAATAAAAGATAAAAATCTTTTTATGCTAAATATTTGAGGAAAACTGAATGCTGAGCCATTTCGGTGTCACGTTTTTACAAGCGTTTATTTAGATAGCTGCAGGTACTCGTGCACTCAGTTGTGTTGCCTTGCGATATGTCCGTGACTTTAATTTGTACTAAAGAAGAAATTGAATGATCACGGACGCGCGGGACCGCACGGGACCCAAGGATAAACTAGTCTGTTCTACCGACGGGTAAACTGGAAAATTATTTCTGCCAGGGTTGAATAAATCACAGAGATTAATCAGACAGTGATGCTGGGGAGTTAATTGAGCCACTTCTGCCCCTCACCTAAACACTAGTAAGTGGTGAAGTGGGGACTGTATTGCGTAATTCTGACGTTCAAGACAGTCTATAGTTCCACAGTTCCAACATCTGATAATCAGTCGAGGGATCAATCTGGCTCAACATTACATGAAGAAGCTGTACAGGACTTCTTACGATCAACATAAGGAAACCACATTATTCAGAAATCCAGCATCCTTTGACAAAAAGTCCCCACGTTAAGAACACACTTAACGAAACAAGATAAGTCACGTCTAACCCTGCCCGCTCTCCCCTCGAGCACTCGCTTACTAAGGGCCCTCGCCCATCAACATTTTTTGCAGCGATGTAAATGCAAAACGGCTGCGATTCAGTCGCGGTGCGTTTTCTGCCTCCTGCAACACAGTTTGCAACAAACTGCCGCAGGAGGCAGGAGTGAGAGAACTCTGTGGAATTCTCTGACTCCTACTCCTCTTCATCCTCATAACTACTCTCGTAATCGTCTGTATAGCTACTACCGCCTTGATATCGTGCTAGAGTTGCGATGCAAAAGCGATTTAGCATCGATACAGAAACGTCGACCGCGCATTGTTTCACCCTATTTATGAGTTCTATATTGTAATACTTTAAATTTTTATGGTGTACATAATAAATCATATTTTATCTACCTATCTGTCTGGGTAAGCTACAATAAAAAACACTAGTTCGTCGAACAATGTTGACGCGCGTTTCAAATGCGATTGAACACGGCACAGCATCGCCGTGGGTGAAGAACCTAAGAGTTCTCCGTTCTCCTGCGCAAGGATTACGCGGCTTACCGGAGAGGAGGTGCGGGTCAAACGGATAAACTCAGTACGGCACAGGTTATCATCAGCTAGTTATTGAAAAAGTTTCAAATGGACTTGTTTTGATCACGTCGTGTTTTGTTTTTCTTGAAACTGCAACGTGAAAAATATGGATTGGGTTTAGTTATTCTTTTCATGAATATCGCAATAATAATGTCTACAGTCCAGTTACTAGTGTTACTAATTTAAATCTTGGCATAGCTTTTCACATGAACACATTAAACGCTTGTAAAACATTGGAGAAACGCCATAATGTTCTCATTTTCTTAAATTTAATTGTCAGCCATGTTTTATGGTGCTTCATCTATATGTACTATACAAAGACTAAGTATAGAAATTAAAGATTTCAATCTTATGTTATTCTTCCAGCTTACAACGATTTTCCTCGGAGATAAGATAATTTAATTTAAAATCCCTGCAGTTCTACAGACATCCTGCTAATAACACTGTTCGTTGACTTATCAGCTGCATCTGCCAACAGACGCTGGCGAAGTCAGATCTTATTATATTATCATACCGACGCAGGTCGTACCAGTACCGTCCAGCTTTAACTAATTGGACGCCAGTCTAAACTTACTAACTTAACTGTATCTTAGTAAAATAATATATGACCACGAATTGGAAAAGTTTCCATGTTTCCACAATTGATTAGGCATTTTTGAGGTAATTTTGGAGTTAAAGTGTAAGTTTCCCTGTTTATGTGTGACTGTCTGCCACGTACTCCTAATTATTAAGCAAATATTCTTATTTCAAATTCATCACATGGTATCGGTCATGTGCAAAACATTAAACCTTTACTTTATTGCTTGACACGTTCCCGTAATTAACGATGGAACGTCCTTTATTCCTTTGAATTTTGAGACAATGCTGCATCACTTAGAAACGCAGCAAGGCTAATGGGCCGACAGCCGAAAAGTAATAATTCAACGAGAAGATAAAGAAATATCTGATTTCTAAACGCATTTCTGAATATCGGAACGACATGTGTTTGCAATTTACTCGAACTTTGGATGCTCGAAGGGCCCTTAAGACAATTGAGACGTTTGCACAAAAAAAGGGGCAATAAACCAATTCTGTAAAAAGTATGGGAGCCCAGCGTGGGGTTTTAGGAAGGTTGGCGAAGAAAGCTGAGAGCTAACATGAGGCAGTTGGTTGAAGATCGCGAAAGGGTCGACACGTGGAGACGAGTCGAGCTAAGTCAGGGCAGTTGGTTTTAAATCGCGGAAGAGTCCACACGGAGTCTGGTCGACCCAAGTCGAGGGGTCGGTCTAAAGCGGTAAAAAGTGCGAGAACGTCATAGGCTAGGCTAGGCTCGTGAGGTTAGCGTAATCTTGGTACCAAGATCGACATGTCCCAGAGGACTGTCGCAAGATAGCGATTAGTATTTTATATGTTAAATATAAGTAGTAGTAATAAGTCTAGGAAAAGTGAGTGACGAGACCCGGAAGGCGAGGCTGTGGCGAGACGAAACTGGTAATGTGTGCAGTACTCTGTAAGTTAGTTGGAGACTAATCCTCCAATGAACTATGAACACGTGATAAGTGTTACTTTTAATTAACTTTTAATGTGTAGGAATAATAATATGTAAATAGTTGTGGACCCTTTATAATATAATTCTCGTAGGATAAGTTGTATAGTATTTTTATAGGTAATAGTTAGCGGCTGGGCATAGGAGATGTTAATAATCATTTATTTCAGCATGACGGAGCGGCGGCGCTTTATTATTACAATGTGTACTATTATCTTATGTGTTATGTTTCCACTTCATAATTACTCCTAGCTTAAGGAGCAGATTGGCGGGTAACGCAGAGGAGCTAATAATAATCATTTATTCCAGCATGACGGAGCGGCGATTATCACAATGTATATTATTATCTCAAGTGTTACGTATCCACCTCCTAATCCGAACCTTGGCATATATTCGCCATCTACGTTTGGTTATAGGGAGACGGCGAACGCCTTCGCATACTGTACACACATTTCATGCATACGACATGTACACTGTACACCAACACACCCGACTATTGACGAATGTTGACTTGTATCTGACTCAAACAAAAGGAAGGCAGAACCGTCATATTCGCATTCTAGTTAGAATAAACTATATTATTAGTCAGGCTATAACGCCGACCTGTACTTGTAATACAAATCAACCAAACGTTGCTGATGAATATAGCTTCCTATAAAGGTCTAGCTCAGAAACATTGCGTGTGGATTGTTGGCGCACATTTCGGGAGTGGGGTAGGCTTCACTAAGTATCTCAAACCAAACTAAATGGATAACTCCGTTCTAAGGAACGCTAGGGACTGTGTCTCGTTAAAACTAACCCCGGCCACTGGTAGGCCTATTTCTGAATCGACATTATTTAGCGAGACACGCAACTACGACATGGGGCAGAGTAAAGAAATGTGAAGTGACGAGAGAATTCCCACTTCGGCGTTCACCAATAACAATCGCAATATGTTCTGCTACAGACTAAGTCTGCGGTGCGCTTGTGCAAATTGTGTTATGCTATAATAATTGGGATAGACGGTCGTAAGGGTGTTATTAACGTGAGTACGCGTATAAGTAGAGATACTGGAAACCTGTCTTCTTCAATGGCGGCTGGCCTCACAACCCACTGCCTTAGGATTGGGAAAGACATGTATATACAGCTTAGGGAACGTGGCCTGTTCGAGTTCATAGCAGTGTCCTCAGTAGGACTATGCACTTAGGTCTAACAGTACACGTACGCCAGGCAAACGTTGTAAAACGGTTCCATGTTGTAACATGGAATCGTTTGCGGTTGTGAAACGGCATCTAGTATTTTGGAATCAAATAAATTAACGTAACGAACAAATAAATAAGTTCTTAAGCGCAAGCGTAACGTTTCCTTTACCAAACTTTTCATCATATATCATATCTTTGCGACGCCTTGTCTTATTAGCTTTTTACTTTCTTATCGATTTAGTTTTATAAGATTTTATATTATTTGTGTATGTGTCCTAACTGTGAATTCCCTATACTAACATCACCTAGCATCCAATCCCCTTAGTCGGTGGGGAGGTACATGTAATGGACGGTCCTCACAGTGACGTGCGGTAGGCAGGAGCACGCATCTCTTTCTCCGGAAGGAACCGACATTAACACTAATATTAATTTATGATTTAGGAAAAACGAAAATTTTATCAGCCTAGGGTAATTTAGGAGCAGTCACACTGGCGAAGTCAGATCTTATTATATTATCATACCGACGCAGGTCGTACCAGTACCGTCCAGCTTTAACTAATTGGACGCCAGTCTAAACTTACTAACTTAACTGTATCTTAGTAAAATAATATATGACCACGAATTGGAAAAGTTTCCATGTTTCCACAATTGATTAGGCATTTTTGAGGTAATTTTGGAGTTAAAGTGTAAGTTTCCATGTTTATGTGTGTGAAAACTCAAAATAAAGAGATCATATTACTTGAATGCACAATTTTATTGATTTATACATTCAAATAGTTGCAATGCCAGCACGCCAAATGGAACAATTTCCATACAAAACGTAACAGAAGTCAATTTGTCAATCGCTTTGTGCTACGGCGTAGCAGTGCTACGTGGCTAAGCGGCTACGACGTGCTACGCGTCACAGAGCGAATCTCTGCGAGGCTGCAAGTATCGAGATGCCGCCAGTAGACGATGTATTTATGTTAGGTTAAGTTATTTGTCGCTAGTGGCGCGAATACTAATGTTGACGGCAAATGACAGGATACGTGTCTGTACAGGTACTCCCTTTCTTCTTCTAAAATTGTTTGTCCGAAAATCATTATCCATAACACGTTTGCTATAAACTTCAGTAACCATGTTCAAAAATTCGAAATTTTGTTTTACATAATTATCTTTACTTCTGAAACTATTTTGTCATAGTATCGAGTACTATAATAATTTAATCTCTTAATTTTGCATGAAATAAAGTCATAATGTCCTAAGTATTGTATTGTATTATAATGTGTATTGTTACCGCAACGCGGGTAATCAGCAATTTTCCTAAAAAAATATCCTAAAAGTCTTGCTAGCTGGCGTGAGGAGCGTAGGCCGAAGGTCGGCGGAGCGACGACGATATTTGTGACAGAAAGTGGGTGTGTAATGCTAAATGCGAGCGTAGCGAGCGCGCGTCACATAGTCGTTAATATTTATGACAAAAGGATTTAGGGCATAATATTGTATTTAGGGATTTCAATTTTATGGCATGTGATATTAAGTTCAGGTAAGTTATGATTCGGACAAATGATGATTAGGACAAAAAAAATATGGCACTTTAGATTATGGATAAAAAATTTAGGGAACACAATGCAGAACCGTCTATATACTGTGAAAATTGTGAGTTTATGACCGTTTGTTGGAACTTCTTATCTTTTAGCTGAATTATTTAAACAGAGTTAAAGGCAAATGATTTAGGTGCACTTGTTTCTTAGTTCAGTGGTTTTATTCCTGTCAACAGATGCTGTGGTGAAAATCTAATAAGTGAAACCAACTTTAAAATTTGGTCAGTTTCATCCGTAGCTGGAGGCGCTTCCACAAATTGACCGTACTAGTTTGAGTGATCATTTTAAGTACAGAACTATTTCGACACCTTTTTGATTCCTAACCTGATCTGTCCCACTCCTGGGCAAAGACCTTCTGCACTTTTTCCACTTCTTGCCAACTCGCGCGTCCTCATTCCCAGTTATGATGGAAATTATCAAGTTCATCCCGCCATCTCCTTTGTGGCCTGCCGCGACCCCGTCACTGTCTCAGGGCACCAGTTTTGCACTATTTTAACCCACAGTTTGTCCGGCATCCGGCAGATATGTCCTACCCAGTCCCAGTTCAGTTAAGCAGCAGATACCTAATTAAATAAAAATAACTATAATGCAATAACATTGGCTACACCGTGGTCGCCCGCAGCGCTCATTAACGTGCGCGACTGTTAATCACCGCACAACCGCCGAGCGCTGACCGAGTGCGCAGATATTTGACACTACATGCACTCACCAAACACTACTCACACCGACATAGAACACAGACCACATCTACGTGTAATGAGATTCTGATTACGACCACTAGGGTAAAGTTAGTACTGTATTCTTGACGATTAATCAAAAATGTGATGATTTTAAAACAAGGCGTAAGTTATATTGTTTTTTCCACTAGTTTTTTGGTGCTCGCGACTGTACACTCAGTACCTATATTATGTTGAATTCACCCACTAAAAGACCTTTAAAGAGCTTTTGAAAGGCTTTTGATTCTTTCATTGAATATCTATGTATCTTGTGTTACACGTCGGTGTGTAGTGCTCCGCTAATCCAATTACTGACTGCATCAGCAACGCACGCATATCGTTGTGAGTACTTGCAATGAATCGACAATATTGTTTATATGCCGTAACGTGTTTGATGTTAGTCGCATGACATGGATAGCGCACCTACATATGTACGCATTATTAATATCAGGTTTACAAATATTTGCCCCGCAATCAGACTCCACAAAAACAAATTCATAGAAAACCCAATTATCCATCAATGCACTCAATTTATTACTTATTCAGTTTGCTTTCACAAAAAATATTCCTACTGTTGTATTTTACGTTATAAAAAATAACAGTCAAGCCTTTTCACCAATTTATACATTCGCAAAGCTAACAGCCGTTAACAAAACGAGATAACACCGTTTCAAACAATGCAAAACACGTTTAAAATAGCATAATAACAGTTGTTCGTTTAATAAATTAAAACATAAATCATTTGACGTCGCCTGCACACGTCCAGTGCGCTGTTGTGTGAGCAAATGTTTCACAACATTCAGATGTAAGGATTATCTATGGACTTACCTCGCGTTGTAAGTCCCAATGTGGATTATAGGAGTCAGTTACTGGTTTATTTAAAGATAAAACCTCTATTGATAAACATGAGCTGTCATGGGCGCCATGGCTCATCTCGGGAGAATTATGACGTAATCCTAATTGCTCGGAGGTAGATCGGTGACCGCTGTATTATGTAACGCTCAGGTGGACCCGCCTCGCATCAAATTATCTCAGCTCTTTCAACGTGCACAAAGACAGGGCCAAGATATAATTAAGATTTATTTATCAAAGGAAAGGGCTTTATATCGTTCACATGTAAACGATGCCTTTTCTAAGCGTTTCCTTAATATATTCTTCAGAGAACTTTGCATAAATTAACGTAATTTAAATAAACGACTTCTCTTAGGCCTCATTTAGGGAGACGCGGCGCGTGGTGCGGCGCGGCCCGCTTTCAATTCACACATATGGCGATGTATGACAGCGTTTACGGAGAAGCAATTTTACGCGCGTTTGCTTGAAATACAGCGTTGCCCGCAGATGACACCGCCGCGGTCAACGTGGCGGTGCACGCGGCGTCACACGCGCAAATACGTACATATGGCAGATGACACCGCCGCGTCGTCGCGTCGCGTCGCGCGCGCCGGTCAATGGGTGGTGCATGCCCCGCGTCTTCGTAAACAACATCGTACATTGCCATATGTTTGTGTTTGGGCGTGCGATAACGCGGGCCGCTGCACGCGCCGCCTCTCGGTAATAGGAAAAAACGCGCGACGCCCCGTGCAACGCGCCGCCCGGCGCGTCGTGTCTCCGTAAATGACCACTTATAGATCCTGTATTTGTTGACATTCATTTGGATTTTTTATAAATCTAATTTTTGCTATCTTTCGGACATCTTAGTTAGAGACATGTTCATTCAGGCGACTTCTCATCTTATCACAACGGTTACTGTGCTCATTATTGAACGCACGACCGGTTCCTAACATGATGGGGAATGACCGCCTCTGACCGCACAACCCCGGGGCTATAGGTGTATGTGCACCGACTCGAAGAGCAGCGATCATCATCGAACTGAAATATCGCAATAATCGTGACGAATTGCACGCACGACAGATCAAACCAACGCTGTAACATACAGTTATGGTTTACTGTCTGCTCGATCGATACATGACCCCTCTAATCAAGCCTTACAGTGAATGCAGCTAAAACAAGATTGAGTTCGACAATCCATGTATTGCGTGCAACGTTAATTTCGAACATCATTCAATTTAAAATCACCACGAAGTCGTATCTTTTAAAATTTAATCAGGAATAGATTTCGGCAAATCACTGAATTAGGCAGAAGAGCAGCTCTGAGTACCTTCACCCACAATTTCATACATATGAAACCTCTTGGTAAGGCTGGTTGTCAGACTTTCGGGTCACTGACTACCCGAAACGATTGTCAAAGTTCTACAAATGACAGCCGGGACATCAATTCGTCAAATATTACCAGTCCCAGACCTGCAGTTGCTCCAGCATTAGCAGCAGGTAGTTGAGAGGGCGCTCCTACAAATATTAGCGTACCCACCACGAGATCAGATTTGTATGAATAATTCAAGCCGCGCCCCCCGACCGTTTGTCTTGCGAGACGGCTGCAGCATTCGATAGCGCTTCAGCGCTGCGCCGCGTAGAGATTAGATCATGCAAAAATGTTCCTCGTATTATAGCGGATGGTCGCTGCAAGCGCTGAATTGTAATGCGCTATTTTGTGAGGGCGATAATGTGCGGAGATAACTTACAAACTAAAAATCGCTCAGCAGTTTTCAGTGCCTTCTTATTCCTAGAAATTGCAGCCTGCTTATTGTTAAAGGCTTTTCCACAACGACTCTTTGGACAGTACGAAATATAATTTAGTTGTTTGAATGACAATGTGGTCTCTATAAGACATAACTGAACTTGTCCTGCCAGCCTTCTGGGCACTTTTCTTGTTGAAAGCGATGTGGAAGAATTTTTTGAGGCCCTGGAATTCTTTTCCCATTTTAATACTTGTCACTAGACAATCATAATCAAGTCCTATAGTTACTGCACCCATAGTACCCATAGTATGCCCACCCACCTGTCATTATTGATGATTCGTTCAAACTGGTGCTGACAAATAACGGACACGGCTGTCCAGTGTTCGGAACCGTGTCCGTTCTTTTTTAAACTTATGGAAGGTGTGGTCCACCCAGACAGACAGATTGCGGACGGAAGTATCTGTCAGTGTCCGGTGTCCGGAGCCGTGTCCGTAATTAGTCCGTATTAATTCAACAAAATCATAAAGGCGTGCAAATAAAAAAAAATGCGACACTATGCAATTCCAGAGGCGATAACCACTTTCGATCAGCAGCGCCATCAATTTGTTTGCCAATACACAAAACGAGTAAAACTAAAAACATAAACTAGTCGGTACAACGTATAAAGCAGCGTAGGTCGCAGTTCAATAGGAGGGTAAGCGTAAAATTACAGCGTTGGCAGTAGCGTGACGTCACCGCTGCAGCGCCCGCAGCCAGTGTTTATAAATAGGGCTTTTATTCAGAGGCTTTATTGTAATAATGGAAGCTGTGTTAACAGTGTTTACAGACCTACATCTTATAACCGTTTTTAGGTCAATAAACATCTGTTCTTTCTTTTTTTGATTGATTTGTAGGTATTTGTGAAACGGACATAATTGTAAAAGGTACAAGTATTAGCCTCATCTGGAAAACATGACTACACGCTTAGCAATCATGATAAAGTTACTTCAAAGATCAATGGTGGCCCTGCAAACGGTGTCAAATAAGAAAAAAAACAACGAACGGAACGAACGGTGCTAAGAAAGCCACTGAACCACAGGGATTCATCTCGAATTAATATTATACGGTCGGTAGCAAAACTGCTCGTGATCTGCTGGCGGTCCTCCAATGCGGCGTTCGGTCAAGGGTTTGCTGATTATCTTCGTCTTTACACAACGTTTAATGACCACCAACCGCAAGGGTTTTTAGAAATCAGCTATTGTTTCGCATGTCATCATCTCTTACCAAATCACCACATACGGCAAAAAGAAAAGACAAAAATAAACAGTAATCAAATAGTATTATGATCACCTTAAAATGCTTCCCTGCTAGGATATAGAATTTTTGTTTCTAGAACATGCATAAGATGATGATGATGAGATGAGAACAGTGGGGTGGGTAAGTGGTGATGGCCCCGACAAAGTGAAGGAAAACATCGTGAGGAAACAATTTTCATTAGCTATAAAAAATACTTTCTTCATCTAAAACTTTTATGAGACCTAAGATTATGGAACAGGAGCTTCAGTAGGAGCAGGAGCAGGTTCGGCAGTAGGAACAACAGTGGTAGGAGCAGCAGTGGTAGTGGCAGCGACGTACCGCGCCCTGTAGTAGGCCCTGGCCAGTCTGGCGGTCACGGCGATGCCCTCCCACGTCTCCTCGTTGATCTGGTCCACGAACTGCGGAGGCACTAGGAAGCCGTTTCCGTAGCCTGGGAGCTCCAGCGTGTACGAGAATGGAACCCCGGTCACCTGAAGACAAGGCAGTATGATTGTGTCAGAAGAAAAGTAAACGCCAACAGTTGGTTCAAGTCGCAAGACTCGGACAGATAATGTTCTGAAGCAATCTCCCGCAATCTGTCCGTACTGGTCTGATCAAACTTTTACTGCGAAGGAGAAGACTTGCTTGCTTATAAAACACGAAATCAGGAATAAAAAAAATTTCAATGTAAATGTAAGATAGTAATCAGACAATCATGCCCTGTGTATGAGAGATCCTTATTTCCATCACAACAAAAATACACGCCATGTTGAATACGTGCATGGAATGTATGTCTATAATGAATCAGTAGTAATCGATGTCGATCATAACGTTGTTATCAAAAACACAATAAATTCTGAGCGATAAGATTAGTTCGCTTGATTGCAGCAGACGTGGCGACGAACGATCGAGTATTCATCAAATACTCAATACTGGAATATTTGCAATAATGTTCAATATCAATATTGAAGAGTTTCACATAGACTCGCAAAAGTTTTTTTTTATTAAAAAGTGTATGTGTGAATTAACCTACCTGGCCATAATCCTGGGCACTTCCAGAGGTACCATACAGTATCGTTGCACTGTTTCCTATGCGGTAGAACCCAGCCTGTGGCAGCTTCAGTGCGTCCATGGCGGCCCCCATAGCGGCGGCGACGTGGTGCAGATGAGCGGCATTCGGAGGCAGGCTGTGGTCTCCATACGCGTACAGCACCCAGTTCCCATGACTGTGGATGTCCATATATAACTGGATCCTGTCCAAATACTCCTTGAGTATGTCTCTGATGTACCCCGTCTCCGGCTCCGAGAAGGGGTGCGTTCCAGGGTAGGTCATAGCGCAAGGGTTTACCGAGACTCCAGTGGTATTAAATTGGACATCAAAGTTCCTGTTGCCGTCAACTCCCCAGCACTCCTCACTGAGTCCTGCGTTAACCGATCTTGTTTTACGCCAGAGACGAGTCTGAAAGCCATAAATTGATTTGTAATTGTTACGAACTATACGGATGCGTGGACAAGCCTCAGAGGCTTGTCCACGCATTCGTATAATATGGACCCATGACAGAAAAAAAAGACGAGGGAATCCGTTGAAAATGAGAGATACTAAACTGGTCGTTATAGCGATGCTTGAGGGTGGCTAATGTCTGAAACTGGACGTTTATCGGTTACATGATGATATAGAGCGTGTATCAGAAAGGTGTGGTGATATTTACGGGTGTGGTACAGACCATCTAACTTACCAACTTTGCTCATGCAATCCAAAACGAAAAAGGAATGCAAAAAAATCCATGCGACAAAATAATCAGTTATCCCTTAATTATAAAACTTCAATATCTACTCGACCCAAATGTATGAGGCAGCTGGTATTTTTTTGACGATTACAATGTTGGTCTCATGGAGATTGGAGAAAGTGGTTCAGTTTGATGGTGTGTACCGTAGTGGTACTACAAACAGTACTACAGCAACATATGTAGTACAAAAAGTACTATAGCACCATCTATGACACAAATGAAATACATTAAAATTCTAAATCGCGCAGTTAAAGTTTTCCGCGATTAGACTATAGAAAAACCGGCAATGTCGTACAGTAGCCCACCAGAAATAACACCCGACTGGTCGGAGAATTCTCCCTTTTCTATGGAAGTTGAAGAACTTTACACCCTGCTCTTCATACCCCTAGTACCTATACCCCATGCCCTTAAATATGATTAAAAGAGTGTCCATGGAGTTTCTTGCCCATTCTTCTCCATAGAGATCTACGCTTTAGAATGGGCAACTACAGTACTTTCACAAGTTATTATGCCTTGTGTCTGGGACTGTAGCTTCGCCTTCTTCGTTTTTCTGACATTCAAAAGTGCCTGTTATGGTCTAATTGAAATAAATGCTTTGAGTTTGAGTTTATTACACCTTTCTGAAACACACTGTAAATAAGATGTCACTTTTAAGGTACGCGTTGTGAACTTACGGTTTCATGTGAGAACTCGTAGCCATCGGGGTTGGCAAGCGGCATAATGATCCAGTCCACATCAGTGCGCAGGTCGCGGTCCTGGTTGCGCAGGCTCTCCACCAGCCTGTAAATGGAGTACAGCGCCACCGGGGTGGTGACCCACTCGCGTGCGTGGATCATCGCGTTCATGAAGTAGATCGGCTTGCTGGGGTCCTCGAAGTTCGTCGTTGATATCTAGTAAAAATACATCACAGTCAAATAGCAGTGATAGCCTAGTGGTGTGACCGTCGGACTGCCAAGTCATAGGTCTCGAGTTCGAACCCAAGGCACGCACCTCTGATTTTTCGGATTCATGTGCGTATAGTATAATTATCACTTGCTTTTCGGTGAAGGAAAACATCGTGAGGAAACCAGCATGCCTGAGAGATATTTCTTGACGGCATGTAAAGCCAAGTCAGAGGCCCATGGGCGGCATAAAAACTCTGACACCAGGTTACGAACTAATCACACGATAAAGAAAGACAGTCAAATGTAAGTCCACGATAGATTTCATGTTAGATCTGTCATACTGTATGGCCCAACGCGGGGAAGTGAAGGAGATGGATGAAAAAAGATTACATGTAACGGAGGTGAGAATGTTTATATAAATGTGTGGAGTGACAAGAATGGATAAAGTAAGGAATGATTACGTTAGAAGAAGTTTGAAATTGGCGCCTGTTACAGAAAAACTGTAAGGGAATCATCTGGGTTGGAATGGCGCGTGTGTGGGATTCGATAAATCAATTACAAAGCAAAGAGTTTATAGGCGAGCGGCGATGCAAAGGGTTTCAACTAAAATCAAAAGCAGTTGAAATACTTATCCGTACAAGTGACTTAGAGACAAAGCAATTAACAACTATTATTATTTAACTTCCATGATTAAAACATCAATGAATGGAGTTATTTTAAGCAGTTTTATTTAACAGGCTTATAACTTAACTATTTGACTATTATGCCAAACAACAAATAGTCTACAGGGATCAATGGAAACTATTACCGGAATCGAACTACTTACCTTTAAATATTTGACATCTCGTTGTTCAAAACTCTTTCCAGCGTCGACCAGAGTCACCAGGTCGGGGTAGGTTACCGCTATCCGCTCCATGTACGCGTTGATCTAGTAGACCAAGCAAATCAAGATAAATACAATGCTATGTTTTCAAAGAAAACTGGACACAAATTGGGCTGAAATTTAATGTAAGTAGTGACAAAAGACAGAAGTTCAACAGTGTTATAAGTGATGAGGGTTTGGTTTCGGGATTTTGATTAACACAGAACTGATTGAAATTTAAAAAGCGAAATACATTTTCATTTCTAACGACCACACCGAAATATAATTTTTAATCATGGCTTGAAGTAACTCATTTATTCAGGTTTCTGTAAATAATTGGCTTGAACAGTGGAGAAATTTGTATTATTAAAGTTCATTCATATGTATACAACAAATATAAAATATATATACAAATTATCAGGCTATTACATTCTTCCTGGCACAACCTCCTGGCTTTCATCCTCTACACTTCCTAATAAATGTATGCATTTTAAATCGCACAAAAATTAGTTCAAAGCAAATCTTGGCAAGCTAAACAAACAAACAAACCAACAGTAAAAATCTAAATAATTGCTAACTAGAATATATTCCATTTTGTATTCAATCACAAAAACACGGAACTACCCGCGATGTCTCATTTGGGAATACAAATAATATTTCACAACTTTCATTTGAACCAGATTATTTGTGCCTTTGTATGTTGTGGTACTATTATACATGCAAAAGATTGTGAGGACGGGTATCTGTTACTCTTTCACACAAAAACTGCTTACTGGATTTGGATGTAAATTGGCACATAGATAGTTTATAACTTGGATGAACACATAGGATACTTAAATCCCGGTAGCTTGATCTCGTGGGACAATTACTAAACACTAAGCGGGCGGAGCCGCGGGTAACAGCTAGTATCTTTATATTACAGGGTGGTTCAAATAGTGACGTCATAAAAAAATAGGTTCTTCATGCCCAGGGGTATTCCAAAATAATTGTATGCTCTGAAAGTTTTCGAGTTATAATTATTTAACCTGTGTAAATCAACAGCTGAAATCAACACAAACAAGTTTTTAACGAGTCAAAATCTTCTAAAACGTCACGTTTCCGAGATATGAAAACGCATAAAACCTGTGTCAATGAATAGTTGGCATCAATACAGTCAAGTATTCTATGAGCGGTTTTCAAGATTAAGTCATCAAAGTTACAATCTTGGCCATCGTTTTCATTTCAAGAAAAGACCACGGGCCGAGACGGACAGGACGATCTATAAGGGTTCCATTTGGTCGACGGCATGTAACTTCTATCAACCCGCTCTGGGCCCGCGTGGTGGAATACTCGCCACTCCCTCTCACAGAGAGGAGGCTACGGCCCCAGTAGTAGTAAGGTTATACGCTGATTATTATGTCTTTACTAAACTTAAACCAACAATTCTTATCAATCTTTTAATGTAAATAATCTGCCCTACTTTTATCAAGTACTGATTACTCCTTACGATGCTACTTTTGCCTATCCTTATCAGCTGATCGTAGGGTTGCCATTTCTATGTATTTTTTTCCGGAGAAAATTGCGGATATTTTAAGAAATTTCAGTACCTTTTTTTACAAAATTAAAAAGAATTTATTAAAAAGTAACAGCCATGCGGGTCGATTTTAAGGTTAAGCAGTGCTCGGCGAGGTTTCCCTAGTTCCCTAAGCGCCTCGCGTTGGTCGCGGTCGTTATTTGTAGGTCTTTGACTGTCGTTATGAGTAGTTACTGCCCGAAAGTCTAACCTCTACTCTTACCAAGTGGTATCATATTACCCAATAATTGGGTTGTGGAGGTCAGACAGGCAGTCGCTCCATGTAAAAGCCTGGAAGCCTAGCCCAGGCAGTATGATGATATCAATGGTTTTAATATTTTTTGAAAATTCCTGACCTTTTAGAATTCCCTCTCACTGAGCTAAAACTCCAACCCTATGAACGAACTTATTGCAACCCTATGCTATAGCCACATCATTATGCTACAAGACAACTCCAAGGATACATACGTCAGCATATCGCGGGTAATCCTGGAATATCATTCTCGGACCTCTTCTACTTCTCCAAAGGGATACTTCTTTGTCGTGGTCTTCGAGTGCTCTGTAAAAGATAATGAATATTTAAGATCACCTCCAATGAAAAGGAGTAAAATGTTGCTTATCGTTTCAATAGAAATATGCTTTGTTATAATTGATAACTGATGGAGGTATAATGATGTATTTCCATTATTTTCATATTTCATTGATAGCATTTGCGAAATTGTCAGCAGTGTTGATGAAATAGTGCTGGCGTTTATGATTTATACCGTTTTTAAATATTTAAATTCAATTATATTTTGCTCAAAATTTTTAAAACGTTGTTTATTCGCTATGCATCCCGCATGGAGATCGGAAGGTAATGTCACCCGCGAGATCGAACTACTGGGATAAGAAGTATTCTCTGTTCTAGCCTAGGCGATGGATTGTTCATGTGCCAAATTCCATACCAGATAGACCGATAGGCGGACAGAGTAACTTTATCATTTTGTATGGATTTTCAGTCGCTTTATGTAACAGCGGCATCCGGTTAGAAGACTAGAAGCCTAGGATTGACTGTGGATTTTATGTAAAGCATGAAACACAGGTCCCTCACTCACTTGGCAACATTGTCGATATGCACATAGTGCGCCAGGCCGGCGTCGTCCAGCGCTTGCAGCAGCGCCGGCTCGTGCGCGCGCCCCACCATGAGCAGCGCCGCGCGCTCGCCTGGTGCACCGTGCTCCCACGCGTCCAGTTCTAGTGGCTCCTGCAGCTGCTGCAGCAGTTCCGCGTCCGCGGAGTTGCGCAGCCACACGCCGTGCACTCGGTAGCTGGAAGGTGGATTAGGCTAGGTTATTCGACGGTAAGAAACATTGTGCATGGATTTTCAACTTTTAGCGCTGACTTTAACGTTGCAAATCGGCAAATGTTTCTTATGTCTTTCAATAGGATTGAGACAAACGCTTTTTAGTAGCTTATATGCCAATTGCCGTGTACCGTGTGTCAGGAACATAGAGTGATGTAGGCGGTAGTTACTGGTAGTAATGTGTGCTGCTGAGTGTTCTCTAGCACAACATGAATTTGAGCAGAAAAAATATACGTAAACTTCTAGACATAGTATTCAAATCTGATCAACAAAAACCTAAACTAAGCTAATATTTCGTTCCTAAATAGTCTAAGTTTGTTTGAAGAATGAAAAACGATAGTAAATAGCTAATTGCACTTTAATTGTTAAACTCATACCTGGAGTACGCGTCATGTTTCCCGGCGAGCGCCAGGCTCACCACAGCCGCACACAATATAAACAACTGTCTGGTGTCCATCACTGCACGACCAGCCTTGTGAACCACTGTCGAAACATGGACTCGCTCCAGTTTTGTTCAATATCTGAATTCTTTAAAGCTTTTGTGATTATCTTTGAGATATTTTGGATTTAAATTAATCGATACAATGATAGTGTCTATATTAATGATCGATAAAGGGCGAGTACTCCGACCACGGTAGTTTCGTGTTAGGGTTCAACAGCGCGCACTGCACCGACACGTGGTGTGTTGCCTCTCGTAGAGAGGGAGACTGTGTGAGCAGTGCGAACGTGGTTGGAATTGTAGAATTTTGCTTAGAATAGTTACAGCACTGATGACAATATTTGTGTCACTTGTTTAATTTGGTATTTTACAATATTTTCTTACTTTTGTTTAGATTATTTTTTACCGATTGTTTGTGAATGTGAGAATACTGTAGGCTTTGTAGATTTCCAGCTGCTTGTTAACTTTTTTTAACTTTCTTTTTTACATCTTTTGTAGTAAATAACAACTTAATGTCGGGTCTGCGCTGTCCCCCCATACTTAAGTAACAATCATTTGGTGTTATAATATTATCATGGTTACAGCAACCATGATAATATTGTAACAACAAATGATTTGAAAAGAGTAACCATGGAGTTTCTTGCCAGTTCTTCTCCATAGGAAACGACCAACCCGAACCGTGCACCTTTTTGATTATGAAATCAAAAATTGTGTCTGATTGTGAGTGGAACCGTATACCAGAGATTTTATGTTCTGTATTTACAAAACTGAGCATCAATAACCATTTTAATTTTAGACAACTACCCACCCTGGGAGCCAAAAAAAGTGAGAATGTTTACTATCACTTGATTTGTTTTTCATTTGCATACAATACAAGCAACCATGCCTATGACTCTTGATGTTTTGTTACCAAAAAAAATGTTATGCAAATGTCAAAGAGAATATAAATGGCGGATATCAGCCTTAACTTTAAAACTGAAACAAATAAAAATCGTAAACCAGATTTGAGAACAGTTAAACAACAACAATGTTTTGTCATCAAAATCGTGTGCCATCCATTACGAACAGGAACAAACGGTAGAAAATTCTAGAATTATAAATATATCTTCCGCGTATTTCTCAGGTATCGCAGGTAAGAGAAATCTCGGTCGGTATTACTTAGAGCGTTGTTTTAAAGTTCTCTCGCTGAAACAATTCTGCTAAGTCTTCGTTTCGTACGTGAGCGTGATGCATGCGCGCGAACTAGTTGCGGGACACAGAGTGAACGGAGGGAAGAGTTCGCGAGCATGTTGCGCAACAAATTAGCGTAATGTAATTTCATTTGTTTGTACAAGAACTGTAATTATATGTATACCTAATGATGGTAGTGAAACAAATCCGGTTAAAAGCAATGTTCAGCAACTTTGCTGAAAGACAAAATGAAGAGGATTTCTGAATGTTGTTTTTTTTTTATGTTAGTGTTAAATAAAATTAGCTACCTGTAACTGAAACTTAAGATGCTCTTAATGTTTCCTTACCTAAATAAGGAACAAACGGGACATTTTTTTTTTTAATAACTGTTTGCTTTTTGTAATTATATCGTGTTTCATGTTTGTATCCTATCCATAAATAGGATTACAATTATAATAATCATAATCTTATTGATAACAATGATACCGCGCACGATCCACTAATATTGTTGATAATTATAATAATTAGTACATCTGACGTGTCAGGTAACAACTTTCCACCATGCATATTGTTTTGTTTGTTTACTTTCTGATTATCATCGGGGAAAACCTTTGAAAGGCGTCTAACCTTGGGAATGAATCTAATGTGTGGTGTGGAATCATTACCGTACATCCACGTCATCCCGCGATGGTACTGGCCCCGACTTACGGGTTCGAACCCAAGGCACGCTACGTGTAGTTGATCGCTCGCAGAGAGGCGGTCTAAGCCCAACAGTGGGACGGTGTGAGCAACATAAGTTTAGATATTAGTTAGTCGTCCCGTCTGTCGGTGTGTCACCCGTACAGTCGGCAACATAAACTATGGGCGATATTGAACCGCGTCCGAGCGAGTTTTACCCCGACCGTACTAGGTTCCGGATATTTTTAACGTTATTAACTTTTGAACATCGCTCTGGATTGTTATTGGAGAGCGCCATTGTTTCAACTTTTACCGAGCGTTACAGGGAATCGGTATGCACTGGATAGAAGGTTGTTAGGTTTTCTGAAATATCTAGAATGGAGCGTTCAGTGGAGTTTGGCGATACAAAGGCGAAATGAAATAATTGGTTGATATACACAGAAGTAACTATGAATAAGAGATTCATACAAAATCATTTGACACTACAAGAATTAATATAGTGATGGGTAAATTTTCTTCAGATCTGAATAAAGCTTTGGCTCCAGAATTACTTTTAGCTTCTTTCAATGTATTTTTTAGTTTCTTTTTATTACATATTATATCTATTCCCACCTGTAATGTTTCACTAGTGAAATAAATAGAATGAGGTGTTTCAAATCCGTCTCTGTCTGATTTTCCATCAGTCCAAGCCATCACTTCGGCCTTCATTCTACACGTTAACTTCAAATCCTGCCGTTTTATAACGAAAGAACTGTTCGCGCCATACACACAGGGACCTACTTAATAACTTATTTCACTTCGGCGCTACACTCGCTATTGTGCACTTTCCGACTTGTAGTAATTAGTAATTGAAGGTGGTGGAGTGGTGGTGCGACGCCTCGTGCCAGCTTTAAATTAGCCCCAGTTATTACTTCTTGGAGGTAATGAGTCGCGACCCAGGGGAATGAAGTATCAAGAACATAACATCACGCCTGTAAACCACGAAGAGTTTGGCAGAAATGTACCTAAAGTTCACACACATTCCGGCCACATATGTTCAAGCCCCATGGAATAGGGGCGAACGTATTGTCATCTGCCGAGCACAAATCCAGAATCCGGACTGCTACTGAAAAAATTCTGATGGTAAAATCCAATAACATTTCGCTCGACCTTGAAATCGCCCCTAGAATAGAACCTCAAGCTCAACCTCCACAGTAGCGCCTGCGACCACTAGACCAACGTGGCAGAAAGGGGGCATGTTATTTCCAAGTATTGATGCCTGGAGGTGGGTAATAAGACAACGTCTACTAACCGTCGATAAGGTGGGCGGTGTTGTTCTGTTAAGATTGGAATTGTAAATAATAAGATCTCTCGTTTAAAAAAAATGGGTTCAGAACAAAAATATTTTATCAGAATTTGATATGTTATACAAAATGAGTAGGAGAGAAATCGAGCTTATTGAATGATCAATAATAAACAACGAATGTTGAAAATAGGTAAAGACAAATGAACCATAAAAATGAGAGTCCACTTGAACTAAATAACTAAATGTCTTAATTCGAACGGACAATCATATTATTCTGTTAATAGTAACAATAATCCCAAAATCCACTCCCATACGCTGACCCTGCCCACACATTTCCACTTAACCGCTTAATGTAAATGAACAGTCGCATTAATAGCGAACACATTAGCGTGGACAAGGAAACTAGCCAAACATGAACAATACAACGTACAATAACGTACCTTTACAAGTAATGACCTGTGACCTCCCTGTGACCCCTGTGCCATCGGCCCCACCGCCGACGAGGCAGGGACAAGCTATCGACTATTTTGTTTCGCTCAAGAAACGTAAAAAAGAATGTAGGTCTCACGTAATTAAAATAGATACTCGTAGATATTATTATTAATAGTATATCGCTGAATGTTTCACCGCCGGCGAGTATGTTCACTCGTATGTTGCAGCGACAAGAGCCATCATAGAAAGTACTCACTCAGCGACGCTTGGTTGGCGAGCAGAACACTCGCTGCAAGGCTCTCGCTTGCTACATACGTATAATAGCGGGCAATCGCCGCGCTCTCACTCCTGGCCCAGCAACAAAACTATCCGTACTGTACACTCGCTGTTCGTTGCTCGCTAAATAGTTTCTAGTTATAGCTTAACTCGCTTACCGCCAATCGTCAGCGGTGAGACAAGTACCCAGAGCTGGACCTTTTGTTCCTCATCCCTTGCTTCCGTACCCCTGAGGTAGGCGCGGTCCACTGAGCCGCACGTTTGCTACGAAACTGATGATCCTTTGTTTATTTATAGAGTTGCTTCAGTAACGAATAGGTTGTGACTTGTGACGTCAGGGAGTGGATTATTAGCGGCTCAATTTCTAATGAATCTGGTGAGTTCTACTGCACTTGACCTAATTTCTGCCGCCAAAATCTAGTTCTAAGCTTTGTCTTGAAGGTTAAATCCCTTGGTGTTGCTGCTAACCATGCTAATTATTAGAAAATAACTTTGTATTTCAGTCGGTCTCACCTTTTCTATCCGTAATTTAAAGAAATGATTCACACAGGCAGAGCATAATCTAGGGAAATATCGGTGTCAGGACTTACCCGTAGGATAATTTTAGACCTCCACGCGGGCGAAACCGCGGGCAAAAGTTATTATTAGCAAAGGAGTACCTCGTCACTTTCTTCGAAGTTGACGATCGACCTTTTCGTCTACTTAACACTAAAACCTCTTAGCAACTGACTAAAATAATGCTTTTCTTCAAATTGATATTTTTACGCGCAAAAGTCAAAGGTTAAGAAAACACCGTCCGTAGTTCAAACATTTCTTTCACATTGAATTTGCAGGAAAATAACATTTATTTAGAAAGGTTCTTTTTAAAAGTTTCATAAATATTCGTTCGCCGCTCGAGATAAGAGACGCAAGCTTCAATATCTATTAGGAATGCAATCTCTAACCCACTTCCGCTCCCTCAGCTCAACTTGCACCAACTTTACAAATATTCCTACTCCTTCGCTTCTCGCTAGTTCATACAAGAATTTATTTTAAAGAAAAATACTTTATATCGTCCAGATTTTACTTTTTGTTTTTGGTGACTATGACTCCCAGTTCTTTCGATCCATTGGTAATGTGTACCGCTGGTCGTTGGTTTTGTCCAGGACGTCCCGCCATCTTCTATCTGCTTGTGACAGGAATTGTTTCGGCCCACAGTTCAATTATTTTTGTTATATTTTTTTTTTAAACTAAGACTTTTCTTGTAACTGCGTCATGTTAGTACTTTAATGATATAGTGAATAACTTCGAATAAAAATAATGAAACATCTACAACGGATGACGGAAAATCAAAAGGGGTTCCACCAAAATAAACTCAAAATCAAAACAGTGATGTATTTCAAGCCACCATATCCAAGTCACCGAGTTGTAACTAACATAACGAGATGGAAGCCAAACAAAATAAAACCCCCAACTGTCAGAAAGCAACGCGGTGATAATATAATACAATCCAATATGTGGGCAGTGTATGTATTGTGCATATATGTCTGTATCAATACAAATACAGGTAACGAATAAACGTGAAACCTCACTCCGAAGTGTTCGCTGCCATTTCGCGACTCAAATGAAACTCCATTTAAATTATATTTTCCATTTTGTTTTATGTCGTCTGTTCTGTCAATATATGGCCGTTAACTTTAAATTGAAACGTCGCTCGCAAACATTGAAATAAAACGATGATTCAATTATACGATGAAAATCCGTATCTCGTACAGTGTACGACCAACTTTTTAAATTAGGTCAATTCCTTTAGCTTCGGACACGATCTGCGATAGAGCAGGTAAGATAGACGACATCACTGGTCAAAAGGAGATAGGGGATGTTCTTAAGTGTTAGGATCGCAATTTAAAAGTTGTTCGTAAAATATAGCTAGGGATGGGCGCGAGGCATTTGTCAACGCAGTCCTAATATAAATTGAGATAAATGTTGGACAAAATGTTGAAAGTTGCTGAATCTGTTTAGTGTAAACTTTCGTCGTCCGCGCGAATCGTTTGTTGACAAGCTGCGGTGAGTCGTTGAGTCGGGAACTAGTTATTTCATTACTGTAGTTGCATAAAAGGCTGTCGAGTTGCTCTTTTTTGTTTACGTGTCGTTTTCGCTTCAGAGATTTTATTTCCTGGAATTGCATAATGGTGTTTTGTGCTTTTATTGAACATTTTTGTAAATGGATTTTACAAAATATATGATTGTTATCTTTAACGTAAAATATCTATGAGTTTCGGAACTGCGATATTTGTGTAGGTAGCACCTAACAGAGATGTTATCCTGGTACGTCCGATGCTACAAATAATAATATTATGAAGCGTTTATTTTTTGTGCCGTCATTTTCCCTTTCCGGCTGGGCAGTGTTCCAGGCCCCATGCCTTATCAGCGACAGTTGAATCAACATTGTCCTTTCTTTCTCACAAAATACATAAATGATAAGGCACATGTTTTTGTGTGTAGTCAGACGATCTAGTTTGTTATCATTTCTGTAAACAAAAAAACAGGAGCGAATGAAGAACTAGTATTAAAAATTGATTTTATACTGAAGTTTACTGTCACAGCATCAAAAATGAATATTATTTAATTCTGAAACAAGCCCGATGGAATTTCCCTTCACTAAAAATGACAACATTCTATACAAACTTTCAGCCAATATTTAACACCTTTGAGGTATTTATTTTCGAAAATCTCTCCTCAGTACTCACTTTCGTAATACAATTATGGTGCTTGTCATGTGCAAAATGTCATGCTTCTAAACCCATTACCAGATTTAGGCGCGTTGCTCCGGTTGCTCGTCAGTTAATGAATAAATGAAGCAGTGGTTCCTGAGCAAACAATTTGCGACGGCACGGTAGGTCCGGTATATATACGTTATCCTATGCCCGGGGCTTCGCCTGCGTGGTGTTGGGTAATTGACCCACGGGGTTGTACTACCAGGATAAAAAGTATCCTATTTATAAATTTCATCCAAACCCGTTCAGTACTTTTTACGTGAAAAAGTAACAAACATTCATCCATCCACACTCGAAAACTTTTGCATTTATAATAGCAGTAAGATTAATTAGGTTATCTTCGAGTCTATAACGTTCCTCTCAATAAACCCAGAATGGCCTGTAATTTGATGTCGCGTTCCACAAAACAATAGCTCTGCTCGTCACTAATAGTGACACACCGAGACCGCCTGAGATTAACTGCGTCTAATATGCGCGCACAAATCAACATGGCCGACATGTTTATTGCTTATTGCGCACTGACCGCTTTAAATAGAACACCGCTAATTGTTTTCCAAATGTTGGTTTGCATGTTTTGATAATTTGAATGTTTAGTTTCGAGGCTGAAATATTTAAGGGTACTGATTCTAATAAAGGGTTAAAACATCATTTATGCACTAATAACAGCTTCTATCTGTCCATAAGTAGTAGGTACTTACATCACAAATAATTTCTCATTACATTCAATTTGATCATTAAGGGCTGTTTTCGAGGTGGTTCCAGGAAAAGAACAACTGGAAAATATTGGTGGGGTCTTTGCTCAGCAGTGAGACGGTGTCGATTTTACAACAAAAAAAAAAACCGTCCAAATGCGAGTCATACTCACACGCGCACAGGGTTCACAAATATAATAAAAATATTTTGAAGGCTCATTCATATACAGGGTGTAAACAGACCTTCACCAAGCCGTCAACCAAGCATTCTGTACATCAAACTAAGTAAATTTACTTAACTGACTTTTTTTTTTGGGGTCAAAAATCACGTTTGACGGTAGAACTCAATATAAGGTACTCAGAACATCTTGCTGATGGATAGATTGAATAGCACGGGGGTCGTGGAGGTGTTTAAAGTCTTACATTAAAAACATGTACTTAAAAAAAAACTTGTGAAAAAGTTGGAACTTTGACCCCCAATATCTCCGTAACTAGAAGGTTCCCAGGTATGGTCTAGAACAAAAAAATGATCGCATTGACGGGGAGAGCAAATGCCTTTCGGCTTCGTTAAGGGTCTTTTTACACCCTTTATGTTGTATTGAATGACATTCAGCAGCAAAATATTTTTTTTTTTTTTGGATGAGAAATCATCAAATAACCCCCCCCCCCCCCGCTCTGGGTGGAGTGGGGGAGAGTGTCAGACTTTTACTGACTAAAACCCATCCATGTTCCTTCTTTGCCCTTTGTATTCCAGGGCCGCGGTATCTCTTTCGAACAGTCCCACAGCCCCGGCAGGCATCATCGGCCCTTTTCGGCCCTTTCCTGTTGCTGACATCTCTTTGAGGCGCGCGTGGAACCCGAACGCGCCGTCGACATGGCCTGAGGTTCTCTCCCTCTCTCGTCCCGCCACCTCCTTCGCTAGCATGACTGCATCGCAGAAGGAGGTGACGGCTTCCCATTCCCTCTCGCTCCGGACCATGGCCTGAACCAGGGCCGGGCGCAGCCCCCTTAATCTTTAAATTTTTGTATAAAAATCGTAAAGCGGTTCACAGAACGTAATATCTATCTTAATAGTTTCGGAATAAAGTGGCTGTGACATATGGAACACTAAAAACGCATGGATACTATGACATGTAAGTATGTCGTAAAAAACAAGCAATGTTTCTGCTGGTCCATCGGATTACAGTAACTAATAAAATGTTTGTGACGATCGCGGTCAAAACGGACTACTGATTCACACTTAATATGTCATTTATGAAAATATTTATCACCTGAAACGAGTCAACTACGGACAACAAACAAGCCCTGCCGGGTAGCACTACCCGTTACTTATTGAAACAACTCAATTTATCGCTCGGAGGCACATCGAACAGAACCACGGAATAGATGGGTACAGAAGCCCAGCTATTCCGTGTGCTTCATTGTAACTATCAAAGTGGAAACAGTCGACAATGTCGCAGTCTACGAGAGTGTTTTCATAGAGTTATAAACCAGCGCTTGCGGTAGGAATTATACCGTCAGATTGTCAAACAAGCGATAGTCGTTAGTGCGCTTGCTCTGCAAAAATTGCGGTAAAATCGAACAGTCTGGAGAGCTGACTGGACCGTAGAAGCAAGACTTTGGCGTATAATGCACCGAAATATCTGTCAAAGTCCGTTGTCCGCAGCCAGTCCGCTCAGTTTGACTGCACATTAAACGTGAAGCGAGTCCATGTGTGTGTATGTACCTATTATTGTTCGTTTCTTGTGAGCTGGCCTTTTGTTCTATCTACTCTATGGTGCAACACGGCCTGCACTCCGCAATCAGTAGTCATTGCAATAAAATCAACTGAGTCGCGCTACTGATCGCATTTTGTTTTACTTTGTATCGCACAGTTGAATCACAGGGGAGGCAAATGTGGGGCTTATTTCATTTCCATATAATTGAGAGCTTTAAAGGTAAATGGGTAGGTAATATGATTTTGATGTCATTTTATTACTGTAATTTTATACTGAAGCTTTATTAATTTTGCTTAATTTTATAATTAATTATGGTTTCTGTTTTATTTCCTTTAACATGTATGCTTCTGGGGATCTGTGAGTCAGCAATCACAGCTTTTACTAAACTGATAATATTTTTATTTACGTCAAGACATACTTAAGACAAAACCAACTTCGAATCTTTGACAGTTCAGTTCTTGAATAAAAGGAGAAAAAAACATTAGACATGGGTACTAAAAACGTAATTTAATTCACAATTCCACGAAATCAAATTACTTGGACTAGCACAAGTCTAGATCTTAAATTACTAGCACCAGTAACTACCTATCAGACTACTTACGATCTCGTACCTAGTAGAACTTAATTTGGTGCTCCATTACACCGAACGTAACTTACAATCGCGGCCGATAGATGGCGTTAGCGGCGTTAGGCCCGTCACACGCGGGCTATGTTCCTTTATTACACGGCCTGTGGATTTGTTGGCTGTCATTATAGCTCGGTAGTGCATTAGACTATGAATCTTTTGTGTTTGACAGTTGCATTAGTGCGGCTACACTAATGTTACATACGCTTTGTGTTCGTAGAGTGGTTTAATGTGGTATTCTATGGCATTTGGTAATTTAGTCGAAGCCTGGGGCTCGTAGGTATGCTCTGATTATTTCGAATGTGTGTGCTAATGCGGCACATACACTGAACATATTGGTGTTATTTGTTACTGGCAGCACAAGAGATGAGTGAAATAAAGAGATATTTATGCATTACATCCGTCTAGCTGTTACCGAATTTTGTTTAGGGCAGCTACCAGTCTAACCGTTTGCAGTTGCAGCCGCATACTTTAAACAATCGGCTGAATACCATTAATTTACATGCGTATTACTGCGTATCTGATCCCCACAACCCAGTTGCTGGGTTACACGATACCGACTGGTAAGACTGGTTGGCAGACTTTCGGGCTTCTCATTGTGTAACTAGTTCATGATTATAATGAACTTTAACACAACGTGTCTTAAGTATGTATCATATCTTCGTGTGCCCTTACCTTAACCAGCTTAAATGTTGTTCTTTCATAAATTAATCTGATGTACTAGTCCATGAATAGGTTTTTCCCATCAATACTTAACACCAAAATTAAAACTGTTGAAACTTTTGAATGTATTCGATAGGTAATTTGTTTCCATAAGTACACGATTAACTCAAATGTTCCTGTAACTACCTAAGCTTGGAATCTCACTCAACATAAACTTGTGAATAATAGTGATCCGACTCTCCCCACGTTTACGACTGTAAGTCGACATCCTAAAACATGGCTGAACTTTTTAAATCCAAGATTTTCCTTCTCCTTGAGGATTTGTTTTCAAAAGAAGGAAAACTTCCAAAAAGTTATGTCGGTCCATTTAAATTCTATTTTACGTGTCCGCTTGTTTACCAGCGGTTGGGTTTGTGTTTTAGAAGGAATAATATTTTCTATAAATTCGACAATGACCTACGTATTATTGTTATGGAAGTGTTTATTCTTCGTCTGCAAAATAACTGCTGTAAGTTACTTATAAATAAAAAGACGTTGTTTTCATTGGATTCTGGAAATCTGATACGGTCTCCTTCTTCGTCATAATATAACAAAATAAAACAAAATTAATTAGAACAGAAAATGGATGGCCTATGTACAGATTTTCGTCTGTTCTTTTTGAGATAATGTTGAAGTTTTTTTATGATTAGTGCGTAATACATAAGCAGAGCACAAGAAGTAGAACAGACCTATGCTATTAGCAATGCGAAGAATTCATGAGGAATATATCGACCAAGAATAGCTAGTAGTGCACTACTACATTGGAATTACTAGCTACGTCATCAGAAAAAGAGCTATATTTTTTTCTGAACTAGCACTGAGCACAGCTCGATAAAGGAACATAAATCAGATATGCAAATAAAGAAAAACCTCCACACGATGCGAACATTTTCCTAATAACGTTTCCGAAAAAAACGTAGTTGAAACAGCGAAGTTACAAAAATTCATTTGGCCAATGTCCAACGTTCACCTGCGAAGGGAATTCCTAAAATTATCCTAAAATTCTCTTTCGTCCAGGGAGAAGGATGAATTAAAATTATCATAATTTTGATAAAAATAGAATGTCAATGATCTAATTTAGTTAACTGACATCACTTGTTATTATCTTTAATTTTGTCGGTTTTGGAGTTACTCGAATTTATTGATATGGAATCGCAAATTACAGACCCGTGTTAATATTGATAGTTCGCAGGCAAAACACGACTTGCATTCTCAATATTCTCATTTCAAGGAATTTTCGTAAATGAAAATCGTCAACAGTTCAAAATACTTTTATTGCAATGTTTAAGAATTGTTTATAATTATTTATTTACGTCTACTTACTATCGAAAGCAGTAATTAATTTACAAATTAATTAAATGACAAAACCTGACTGGAATTATTTATTCTATAAAACAACAAGTAAAGTAAGTAAGTTAGGTATAAGTGAATACAATTGAAGCACTAACTAACAAAGAAACGAATAATTTAATTTAATTGTTCCAGTAATGGCTGCTCAATGCAAATTCTGTTAAAAAACTTAAATCTTTACCAATTCAAAAGCTATTTATTCTTCACAAACACGTATAAATCCATTGAAAACTCAAAGTTAATCATCGTTTATAACTGAATCTGCCATGTTTCCTCCCAAACCATAATATCGCGTGTAACCAGCCTGCGAGTCTGTAGCTCTGCTCAGTGGGCCAGCAAAAATGTCCAATATCTCGCAATGGCGGGCGTCTTATTACCCGGCTAATTTGTATTGCCGCTGTACTGCTTGCCGTGGCGGAGGGAGCGTGACGCGTCGATTTAGAAGGGTTGTATGGCTGCCTTTAACGAGGTTTGATATTGAAGGAGTATTGAGCTGTTGGTGTAGAAGTATTAGTTCTGTTCTGAAGGTTTCTTGAGATTCTTTTATAATCGTTGATGTTGTGAGCGGGAGACGAGATCATTAGAAGGATAATCTAGAATTTCCTCGGTATCGTGTAATAGAAGTCCCAAAAACAATTCTCACATATCAAAAACCCCATAATGAAATAAGTATAATTTACCTCTTCTTTTAAGAGCGAGAGAGCCGAAATCCACCAAAAGGATCCACACCGTTTGATGGCATGGCAATCTTTTAATTATTTGTATAGTTAAACTTCCTGAAATTTATATAGCATTCACACTCATAAAATAACTTAATAGATTTAATGTTTTCTCAGACGGAATGTAAAAACGTTAACCTTACAAAAAAGCCATCCGTCTCAATTCACTTACAAAATAAAAATTAAACAAAGTTGAGCAGATTTCCTCACATATCGCAAAAACTATTCCAGAACAATTTGCTAGCAAGTTTAAATCAATTTCAATCTTCTTAAAACCTCCACAAAGTAAAAAACGATCACCCTCCTAAACCAACAGAACGTTTAAGTAAAGCTCAACGTTTTGGGTCTAAAACAAAATAAATAAAAGGCATCAGCTGCGTCCAATGAAAACTAGTGTTATTTGAATTGCTGCCATTTTTAATTCTAAGTGTAGGCAGTTCAGTTTCCAAGTAATTAAGTTTATTGCTTCATTTGGAAGTAGGTTTCCAATCTACTTGGGATCGACTGAAATAGGTATTACCCTTGGGCCGTTTAGATAGGTACCTACAACTGCTAAGAGTAGCCGAGGATCCAGGGTAATAACGTGCGATTGGAGAGGCATATTTATGCCCAGAAGGCTGGCATGGCCTGATGATGACGATGATAGCAGCTAAGCCTAGCAGTAGTAAATATAGTTTTTGCGTCTTCAAGTCTTTAAAACAATTAATGGTAGACACAGGCCTTTTTTCCCAAACTTGGGAACTAAATACACGACTTTGGACTTGAACAAAGAAAAGAAAATATAAAGAAAGGGATTTTTATATCCGTAATTTAGGCATTACTCTAAGATTTAGCCCGCCAGTAGAGAAACGAGATAATAATCTAAACAAACAAGAGCGAAATAATGCTGAAAGTAAGTTTCATCCGAAACTACAATATTTTTATTGATATGTTCCCATTTCACAGACGACCCCCGAAGGATTAAGTACTTATCCCCGCTGTACAATGTTTTTGACAATAAATTTCTATCTTTAGTAGCAAGTTCACGAACCAACACAGAACAAGTAAGTGCAGAAGATTCATTCCTTTGACGCAGATATAAATGCAAGAAAACACAAAAGCAAAGCAAAAACACAACACAACCCAACCTGCTTCCTCAATCGTTTCATATTTCGAATGGCTTTAGCAACCAATCGGGGAAGAGGTTGGACTAATTTTTTTATCAATGCCATTCTCGCCAGCAAATAATAAACTGTCTGAGCAATTAGAATAACTTACATATACCACACTAATTCAACTCGACTGTGGCAAAAATAGTAACCATCCAGCAAGATTAAAACCGTTTATTCATTCATTCCATGAAATGGACATTCTGACACAACTACGTCCAAAAAAGTTGCCCAAATAATATTTTTAGTGCGAAGACGAGTGTGTTATTTACGAGCCCAATGCTGAACTAGAAGTGTAGTACGACGACGGCGAATAAAACTTTATTGTGGGCGATTTGACACAAATATTGAACCGCTGCAGTGGCTCGTATGTTTTGACGTTCAGGACTTATGATCCTGCGGCTTCAGGTGCTTTCTGAGAAAGTTTGTTATGAATGAACCCACTTCTGTAAAGCGTTCTAAAAATACTGAAAACTTTTTCCTTTTGTCGTTATACGTCATAGATATTAAATGGCAAGCTTTAGATAGATAAATGGGTAGAGTAAACTTACGCTGCTCTTACACAATTTTTAGGGTTCCGTCAACAAGGTACCCTTATAGTTTCGCCATGTCCGTCCATCTGTCCGTCTGTCCGCAGCTTAGCTCAAACCTCTTAGTACTGGAAAGCTGTAATGTCGCATGAATATACAGATTAGTTATGCCGACAAAGTGGTAAAATAAAATCTCGAAAGTATTTTGTTTTAGCGTATCTCATGTACACGTTAAGTTTTACCTCATAACTCCGTCATTTCTTCAAACCGATTTGAAAAAATCTTCTTTTATATGAAAGGATATACTTTCCGATTGGTCTCATAGAAATTTCATCAAAATCAATTCAGTAATTTGGTTTTCTCGTGACGTCGCGTGATGGTGCCTGACAATAATGTACGAGCCATAAATTAGCGCCTGCAGCGTATTGGGTTCTGGTATTTGTTTAGGCCTCTAGGGAAGACATTCAACGATTTTTTTTGTTTGACCATCTAGGTAAGTTCAGTATTTTGGCTTGGCAATGAACGTGTTAAAACGTATTTTTTCTTCTTGGGCTATGTTTATGACATGATGATCTCTTAATAACTTTTAGTTATAATGTAAAAATTAATTCATGTCAAGAATTAATTGTGAGGTCTACAACTAAAAAGGGTAAAATAAAAAAAATCTGCGAAATAAAACCGACTTCCAAAAGAAACACAAAAAAAGTCTTAAATAACTTTACTTTCGGAAGTCGGTGGCAAAAAAGCGAGTGAAACAAAAAAAGTCACCGACTTCCGACTTTAGAGTTTTTTTTTTTTTTTTTTACTTGGATAACATATTTTCCTAAACGTAATGTATGGGATGGGAACACAGGTTTTTCAACTGCAAATGTTAGTTTTTTTTTATCATTACAATAAAAATCATCGTCTGGAGGCGTTCGTAGAAAGTGTCCGCATATTTTGATGGCCAATACGGAACCGTACATCGTGCGTGGCCCGACACGCACTTGTTTAAGATTAGTTTACAGGGAATTAGTGAATCGGAGAATGGATGAATTAGTAACATAATTATTATTATGGTACGGAACATTCCAGCTCTTCTGATTTTAACGATAATTTTATTGAGACAGCTACGTAGTTTAATAACAAAACTGATAGGTTCTTAAGTAATGGCTTTTTAACTGTGTTAGTAAGAAAGCGATGTGGCTAGTGGCTATCTTCGTTTACCTTTTCATAATATTTTCGGAACGTTTATTTGAAAATAACCTAGTTTACGTTCAAATGAACATTATAACCAGATCGCATCTATCAAATTCAACTTTCATACGAATTTCAAAACAAACTGAAGAAGAACAATAGTGTTCGCGATGAGGAGCGAATCCTTTATAAAGTGAGCCAAGACCTTTTAATGTCGGAATCAGATATTCTGATTGAGCTTCAAGTATTCTTAAACAAATATTATTCTACATTGTGATTTTTGAGGTCCATCTCCTACCCACGTTTTAAATTCTACTCTATTATTAAGCAGTAAAGTTGGTTTTCGGATGGAGGGTTTTATTCTGTATCTTCTACAAAATGTCCTACTTTAGCCCGTCAAAAAATACTAATTTAATTCGCAGTCCTAAGACAAAGGTTTTTAACCGTTTTTTTGGGTCGTTTCGGAGGAATCATAGGGTCGGCCGAGCCATCTTTGTCTCGCAGTGAATAAGCGTATTTACGACCGTAAGGTAGAGGTTACATTGCGGGCGGAAGCGAGAGCGATTGCGTTAATGAAGCATTTATTTTTATTATCTTAGTGACAGAATAATACCGATGTAATTAGTTGAAATCTGTTTTTTTTTTTAATTTTTAGTTTTAATGTTTGTTGTCTTTGCTTGTGGGTGCAGTGTAGTTTTATTCAGAGACTATATTCACTGTTCTGGTTTTTTTAGAGATGAAGACTTGCTGACAGTCATATTTACAGTTTTGGTCGGCTGTAAGTCTTCCGCAAAATAGAAAAAACTTATCAACTATTTACAAAAAATATTTCACTGATAAAAAGTAACACTATTCTCGATTGGCATTATATTACTTATTCTTCTTAGAAACACGTACCTACGCTTACTCTGGGAAACTCCATGCCATGGGTTCATGCCATGCCTTCCAAAGCGCGGCGCACGGCTAGTTCAACATACGACGCAAGAAAAGGTACAAAAACACTCCCCACTTTTCCACCGACCATCTGAGTCGTCGCCCCATCTGTCTGTCTACCACACACAAGCTCCCTTACCCCCTACCCCCCCCCCCCCCCCGCCCTGCCATCTCAATCCAAAACACGTGAAGTGTCACTTGCCGTAACCCTGACGCTCGCAACAGTCTTAACTAAGCTGAATTAACTCGACATTCACTTGTTTTCGGACACCCTAATTAGCCCTTAATTTCATATGAGCAGGGTTCGCAAATCCTAAATATTATATCATAAACTAGCCCGTTGTTCTGTAATTCGCAAATTAAGTTAACATATTTTTTTAAATTTGCTTTCGTATGGGCGCATCTTGTTTATCATCTATTTTTTATTTTATAATATCACAACCGCTGGGCAAAGGTTTTAACACGATGGATGCCTGAGGATGGACGGCGCCGCTAAGGCCGGCCTAGAAAGAGGTGGCGAGATGATCGCTAGACGCGCATCACGAAGGCTGGTTCGAGGTGGCGCAAGAAAAGAGTACCTGGAAGGATATGGGGGGGGGCCTTTGCCCAGCAGTGGGACATTCAAGGCTAAAAAAAAATGTATCACGCCTTTTACTGAAGAGTTAGGAGGTGGTGACCTACAATGTACCCACATTGAATCGGTTATGTTTAAGGCCCACAAATTCTGACTCCGGCCTTCTTTTGAAAATTTCCTGATAGAAAACCCTGCCTAACCCTTCGAGGATTATAGGCGTGATATTAAGTTGCGTTTGTGTTTTACTTATAACAATGCTTGCAAGTTTAGTACCGCAACCATTTCCCACCACATCGCCTCACATGGCCGACTAACACAATACGACGAAGTACCCAAGTAGTATCTGTGTACGCAAAACATCGAAACGTTTTTGGACTTTAATTAAGTCGTGCAGAGACAGATTGTCGGTTGTCTGAAGCTTACACACACACACACATACATACATGTATTTAGTACATAAAGGTTTGTGTTGTAGTTCAAGCGGCCGGTGCTCGGTGCTCACTGTGGGCCAAGCTGCGGTGGCGCGGGTTTGTGTTGACTGGGGAACGACGCGCTTTGATGTGTTACCAGCTTTATGTTATGGTGTACGTGCATACTTTAGGAGCTGAGGTTTTTGCTAATTAGATGAATAGGATAATAATATTAGTAATTACACTTCTGCCTAGCCTTTTCCCATCTATGCTGGGGTCGGCTTTCAGTCTAACTGAATGCAGCTGAATACCATTAGTTATAGACCGACCGTTTAATGAGTCCTCGCGCTGGTATCAATTTAAATGGAATATTCTGAAGGTTGATCACGTATTGGTTGTTGGTAATAACTACGTGTATTGAGGTTGTTTTAAAGCAAATAACCTGTGGGAAATTGTTAGGACTTTGTGGACGCTTAATGTGCCTTTGATGGGGCAAGGCAGAGGACTCGTTAAAGCGGTCGGTTTATAGGTTGTTATGGATTATTATTTTAATTCTATAACATTTTTAATTCATTACAAGGTATTTTATATACCTACCTATTTTTTTAGAGTTATGACTTACTGCGTCGGCGATGTTACGGTGCCTTGGGGGCGTTTGTCTAGCAGTCTGTTGACGACTGATATGTTGATGTTTACTTAGCAAAACACTCCCCGTTGACTTCCAAAAAGCCCAGTTTTCCATGCTAATCCTACTTCTTAGAGTCCTTATACGATCACTCATATTTCTTTATCCGGATGTAAATTCATTTTTATCCGTATTCGGGCTTCTCGTTTACGAATTTTAACTTACTGCTCCGTCAGCAACTTTAATAACAAACAACCCGTTCAAATATTCCTCTGAACAACTTTCAATGCTGCTAGTTTCGTAATTGCGAATCGCAACTGCAAAATCCCGCGCGTCAGCATTCGGAACTTAAAATTGCTTAGTTTTACACAATCCCCATTCAAATCCCGCGCCAGCCCGGGATCCCGGAATCCCGCAAACACATTCCGTACGTGTTACGTCCGTTTTACCGCTTATATTGTTAATTTGTACATTGTTCCGTGTTGTAAGATATTTCGAAGACCTTGCAATTCTGTTGTTTGCATGTTCTGGTAATTTGAGTAGGAAATTGTGCGCCGTTTTATGGATTAAGCATTTCAACCTACTTTATTACTACAGCTCTGAGTCAAACGTAAATCAACGACTAATTAGGAGCATTTATTCGCAAGCTTTCCGCTTTAAATAAAGCTCTTTTATTTGATATATATCTCATTTAATTTATATTTTTTCAATTAGCTTTCACGACAGAAAAATTAAATCTAGAAAAACTAAATGCAATCAAGTTGGCTAAACCAGAAAACTAAGAATGAAACAGATTTCTTTGAATGCTAATTTTTAATCTAAAGTTAAATTAAGTTAATTAAAGAATTAAATCGAACCAACATACTATTATTCAGTTAAGTCCCGTGCATTATCTTACGTAAACTAATTAATTACGTGCGTCCCATATAACTTGCGACTGTCTCGCTCTTACTAAAAACACATATGAGTTCAGAAACTTGCTAACGATACTGTCTTTGCTTTTATCATTTTTCAGATTTACACCAACCACTGTTTGAATAAGGCCTCTGTACTCTTTGCCAAAAGTGTTAAATTAATAAGTAAAGGTGACAGTCTGTCAGCGATAAAAAATATACAAACTTGTAAGATTGACATGAGCAACCAAAAAGCTTAGTATGATACCTAGCAATCCTGAAATACGAAACGCTTTGAAAGTGATGTCCTCTTGTGTAGCACCATCACATTATATTGCAAGGTGCGAACAATAGAAAATATTACTATTTCTGCGTTCAACTGTATGGAGTTTGCAACTCGTTTCTGCGGTAGTCAAAAAGGGTCAACCAAAATTGATATGATGAAATCTTCAAGCTGAGGTATTCAATGGAGAAGCAGAAACCATAAAACCCACCAGCTACGGTGCTTACATACTTACCACTTCTTCCTCATCCTTCTTTTGCTTCATCCACGTTCACGGTCAAATGAGCAGATGTTTTAACTTAGTAGATTGCTATAAAACAAATTGACGGCAAATCAGTCTAACCACCCCGCCTTCAACGAATTACGATAGCTTGCTCCCTCTTAGTTATGCAAATGTCACGATTACTTCCGCGTTCCACCGAGATAGTTAGCGATCGTCGCCGCGGTGTATCCGCCGCACTGAGGGGTTTCCTTTACTTACCGAATAACATTAATGATGATTGATGTTACCTTGTTTTAAAGTCGCATGCGTGGTTGGAAATGCGACTTATTGAGTATGTTGTTTTATTTATGGTTTTCAATACGTTGTACTGTCGTAGTTAAATCTATCTAAAGGTGCTTACAAATTTGCTCAATTATAACTGAGAGCGGAACTGTCATCTATTAGCGATCGATAAATGTCAAGGTTTAAATCGAGTTCATTTGTAAGCACCTTTAACCTCGTAAGGCCCAACCTAAATTTAGGTCTATATACATTACGACCCAATGTACTAAAAATAGGTGCAAGTAGTAGCGGCCCAGAACTTTGATTTAGTTAAAAAGTGTTTAAATGTAATGCTTTTGGCTAAATTCTTTTGAGGAGTATTTCTTATGCCTAAAGTTAACTATTTCATGCAAAAAACATTTTGAAACTATTTGTCCTTTTTTAGGTCAGTCTTTTTTTTATTTAAACCAAAAAATACGCTTAAAAATTATGTCATAATTTTAGGTCGCTGGGCCGTAATTTAATGATTTTAAAAAGTGTCTTGGGCCGGAGTGTTAACATTTTTTTGTCATTAAATTAGGTCGTTGGGCCTTACGAGGTTAAATCATTTCTTTCATCACGGTTGTTGGAATTTTTGCAAGGGATGGATAAATAAGTTAGATCAATAGTTATACGTTCCCGAGGGGGATGTCGATATTATGTGGATTACCTTAGGAACCAAGTTTAAAAGTCTGATGAAGATAGGTAGTTTGAACAAACACGTTAGAGTTTTGTATTGAATAATGTTAACCATTTTATATCGATGCCATAAGAGTGCACACATAACCCCTGAGCTTACAAATATAAAATAAATGAAATAACTGAATAAGCTTCATAGGAAACAAGTCAAGTGAGGTACAGCTACGAGAAAAATTTAAAAAGTTATATTTTCTCTATCCAATAACATTTCCCACGCAGTAAAAGTTGTTACCGTAAGGAGCCTTCTATCTACGTCGAACTATATTACGTACCTGACGTAGAAATTATTACATCCTGTGCAGAATGGTAATAACAAGGGCAGCTCGCTATTTCACCTCTTCTCAGAATTTTAAAACTTCAGATCATGTATATTTACAACCTAATAATACTGTGAGAACTATTTTCTGCCCAAATTAAGGTAAACGTTGCTCCGCTTGGCTGAGATTTGCCCCAGTCTCTGTCTTGCAGTACTGCAAGGTACTGCTGGTAGGCTAATGGCCTTTATAAAGCACGCCCGGAGATACACAAGCACATTCAGTAGTGATAATGGGCTCTTAGCACAATATTCTGGTTATGTAAGTACAAAAAATACGTGAAATATTATCATGACTATAGCAACATCATGTAAGTAGTTACATAATTCCGAAACATCGGATCGGCTGCCAAACAACATGATTAGGGCAATTTACTTCAATTAATGAGCAATTTCTCGTTCAGCTCTACAGTGTATACGGGATAAACCATGTAGTTAATTTAAAAGCAACAAAACATTCCCTAAAATTAATAATTTACATTCAGTCAAAAAAAGTATCGGGAATGTTCCAAATTCATTTTTTTTTTTTTTGTTAGATTGGCACAACTGTTTTCCATGTTGGCGCGGAGTTTGAGTTGCATCTGTTATTTAGATAAAATACAGTGCTGTTTTTAGTTAAATCATATTTAGTGTCTATTGCGAATTTCATAATGGACAAAAACATCGAACAAAGACTTTGTCTTAAATTTTGCATCGCCAATGAATTTCATGTTCGGAGTCCCTGAAAATGTTACAGAAGGCTTACGTTGATCGACTTTATCAAAAACACGTGCTTATGAGTGGTACAAAGCGTTCAAAAGCGGTCGAGATCAGGTGGAAGATTTGCCTCGCTCTGGTAGGCTATCAACGTCTTCAGCTGAAGTTAACTTCGCAAAAGTGAAGGAAATAGTGACTGAAAATCCTGATTCAAGTTTGAGAGTGATAGCTGGTGAACTTTGCGTGTCTCACGAGTCGATCCGTATAATTTTAAATAATCACTTGGGTATAAAACATGTTGCCGCTCGGCTAGTCCCAAAAGACCTGAATTTCCTCCAAAAACTCAATCGCATAAGAGTCGCTGAGGACATGCTAGAACGAGTCAATTCCGACCTCTTGGATTTTGCACCACGATACTGCGTCTTCGCACAAGGCCATCATAGTGAACGAATTTTTGACCAAAAACTCAACAATTACCATCGAGCAACCACCTTATTCACCAGATATGGCTCCAGTTCTTTCTTTTTGCTAAACTCAAATTACCACTTCGTGGCACCCGTGTTCATTCGGTAGAAGACATAAAGGAGAATTTGGGCGAGAAATGAACTCGATTCCAAATGGAAAAAGCGTTTAAAAAATGTTTTGTTGATTGGATTATTCGCCGGCGTAAGTGTATCGTTTCCGAAGGAGCATACTACATTGAAGGCCATAAAATAACTTTGAATGAATAACTAACATTTTGTGTATTATTGATCGTTTCCCGGTACTTTATTGACAAAGTAGTATACTGTTATTGAACGTTCCAGAAACATTTTCAGTAACACTGAAAGCGGGATATTTAACATGTTTACTATTTGTTTTGAGTTCAAATAGTAAACATGTTAAATATGCCGTTTTCAGTGTTAATGATAATGTAACAGAAACATTTTATTTATTATTGTCATACTAATAGCAATTACTAAACAGTAACCGTTATCGTCTTATTTGTCAGGCATCAAACTCCCACTACTCTATTGACATAATTCAGTAGAAAGAGAATAAGTTCCAACAAGCCCACTATTCACTCACACAGCGCAGATGATCTCCGTCAACATTAGTATTCGCGCCACTCGCGACAAATAACTTAACCCAACATAAATACATCGTCTACTGGCGGCATCTCGCTACTCGCAGCCTCGCAGAGATTCGCTCTGTGACGCGTAGCACGTCGTAGCCGCGTAGCCACGTAGCACTGCTACGCGGTAACACGGCGATTGACAAATTGACTTCCGTTACATTCTATAAGGAAATCGTGTGAAGTGCTCGCATTACAACTATTTGAATGAAATAAAATAAAATCGACAGTTGCAAGGAATAACATTTTAGCTCAGTTTTACGCAATTTTAAGTTACAATCATATCTTTGCTGTACAAAACATGCAGATTTTTTTGCTCCTACCCCGTACCTAAATTCCTTCGAGTAAGGATTTTTTTTCTATAGCTTTGTTATATTCTTTCAAATTGCTTCAACAAGAGAAAAATTAAAATAATCTCCGAAGGAGATGCTCCAGATATTTCTTACCCTTTACCCTAGATACCGAAAAAATACGTGTAACATTTATTTAAAAAAAAAAATATCTTCCGTTTGTTTCTGTTTTAAATAATGACTTTTAATTTGATGGCAAAACATTGTTGAACTTCAGTTTCACAGTTCACTCATAGTCATATCCGCCCAGAGATATTCTCTTTGACATTTTCAAACAATTATTTGCAACAACATCAAGAGCCGTAGAAATGTTTTGTAATCCAATATCAGTAAACAAATAAAAATCAAATCAAAGCGAATAAAAATATTTTAACCTCTATTAAGAGAAAAACGGAATATTATAAATTATTCTTCTGGCTAGTGACAATACATACTATCATTATATACATACTATAAATTAATTTTCGGGTTCGTCTGTGTGACCGCTTAGTTCTTTTAAACTTTGCCACGAGTGATGATGTGGTTTCATACATCAGATAGGCATTTTATTCCAAAAGCTCTTAGTGAATAATAAAACTTTTATGTCATGACAGAGTACAGATGTCAAGTGCAGAAATGTTACCTCATCATTTTGCTTATGAAGTAATTATTATTACATCAATCCTTCTTTACAGTAGGTACAGACATAAAAAAATCCACATATCAGCATTTATCAAACAATAAAATGACATTATCTTTTCATCGGTTAGTTCAGATCCAGTAAATATCTAGATAAAATTCAAAAGTATCACATAATAATTTAGATTAAGATAAAAAACAAACTGGAGCGATTTTGTTTCAAAACCGTTTTGCAAGTGGACGATTGTGTGTGGCTGCGCAGTGATGGACACCAGGCAGTTGTTTATATTGTGTGCGGCTGTGGTGAGCCTGGCGCTCGCCGGGAAACATGACGCGTACTCCAGGTAGAACCTTAATTATTATGAGACCTTATTTATAAGTTTCCTATCGTTTTTATAAACGAAATGAGTAAACTTTGTCACTCACTTCCTACATCTTGCCAATAACAGTGGATGTCGTACAAAATTATTTATAGGTCTCGAGCCGACTAGTCTAGCCCTATCGACCAGCTACACAGTGCATGGCGTATATCTCCGCAACTTATAGACGCGACTGCAGCTGCAGCAGCAGCCGGAGGCGACCCTGGTGCTGAATTGCTTACTGCGAATTTGAAACTTTTGAAACTTTGGGTTTAGCGTCGAAAGTTGAAAATGTTGGCCCGCAATGCTCTCAGATAACCCACTCCACCTTCCAGCTACTCAGTGTACGGCGTGTGGCTCCACAACGCAGCGGGTGCGTACAACTGCGCTGCTGCAGCGTCTGGTAACAGCGCTTGATCCTTTAGCTTTTCGCTTGTCTAGGCTCTCATACTAATCCTTCCACCTTCCAGCTACACGGTGCACGGCGTGTGGCTGCGCAACTCAGCGGATGCGGCGCTGCTGCAACAGCTGGAGGAGTCACTGGTGCTGGACCCGTGGCAGCGCGGTGTACCGGGCGGCCGTGAGGCACTGCTCATGGTAGGGCGCGCGCACGAGCCGGCACTGCTGCAAGCGCTGGACGACGCCGGGATGACGCACTATGTGCATGTCGACAATGTCGCCAAGTGAGTATTGTGGTTCATGATGTAACCAACATAAGCCCATAACATAAAGCCTGTATTCCCCGAATGATAAGGCAGTGGTGAAACTATGCACATGACGTAGTGAAAAAAAATCGTCTATGAAAAATGGAATGCAAAAAATAAACAGTTAAATATTTTGAAATGAACACGAAATAAATCATAAATGCCAGCACTATTTCATCTACACTGCTGACAATTTCACGAATCGTTAGCTATAAATGAAAATAATGCTTTGAATATTAATATTTGATTCTCTCATAACAAAGCATTTCTTTAGCAAATGATAGATATCTCTGATAAATTCTCATTCGCACTGCTCTTAATTATATTTCATTTTTAGAGCCCTCGAGGAACACGATGAAGAGTTAGCAATGTGGAGAAGTACTAGAGCTCAAAGGATGGTGTTCCAGGATTACTTGCGATATACTGAAGTATGTAACCTTGGGTTTGTGTATCTTTCTTGACTGCCTTGCTTCACTGATTCCGTTACAAAACATAACATCACGCCTGTAATCTTTGAAGGGTTAGCCAAAGGTCATCCTATGAATCCACCCACATTTCGCCAGTTATGTTTAATTTCCTTGTAATAGGGGGCAATCCTGTTTCCCATCAACCGGGAACACATCCAAACTCCGTGACTGACCTCTGGACCAACGAGGCAGTTACTAATTCCGTTATAATATTTAACATTCTGACTATCTTTGGTTATCAGATCGATGCGTACATGGAGAGAATAGCGGCACAGTACCCCAATTTGGTGACTATAGTTAACGCTGGAAAAAGTTATGAACAACGAGATGTCAAGTACTTAAAGGTTTGTATCATTCCTTCACCTGGCTTTACAGAATCAGTTTTTTACATTTTCAACGTTAGCAATAAACATTAAAACTGTGATCTATGTGTACTAGATATCAACGACGAACTTCGAGGACCCCAGCAAGCCGATCTACTTCATGAACGCGATGATCCACGCGCGCGAGTGGGTCACCACCCCGGTGGCGCTGTACTCCATTTACAGGCTGGTGGAGAGCCTGCGCAACCAGGACCGCGACCTGCGCACTGATGTGGACTGGATCATCATGCCGCTTGCCAACCCCGATGGATATGAGTACTCACATGAAACCGTGAGTTCACCACACGGACCTATAAAAACAGCGTGACTCAGAAAATTGAGGTCATAGTTATGTCTTATCACATCTTTCTGATACACGCTTGTAGCCAAAAATGCTTGAAGCACGCAGATTTTTGAGGGAGACTAATGTCCACATTAACCTCCATCAAGCATTGCTATAATGATTAGTTTAATACCTCGCATTTTAAACGGTTTGGCTATGACCTTCACTTTATCATCAGTTCACATTTTTAGACCTCCGAGGCCTGTCCACGCATGTGTGTACGTACAGTAACGTGACACTTAAAATTCAATTCTTTCAGACTCGCCTCTGGCGTAAGACAAGATCAGTTAACGCGGCACTCAGTGAGGAGTGCTGGGGAGTTGACGGCAACAGGAACTTTGACGTCGCTTTCAATACCGCTGGAGTCTCAGCCAACCCTTGCGCTTTAAACTACCCTGGAACCCACCCCTTTTCGGAACCGGAAACCGGGTACATCAGGGACATACTCAAGGAGTATTTGGACAGGATCCAGATATACATGGACATCCACAGTCATGGGAACTGGGTACTGTTCGGTTATGGGGACTACAGTCTACCCCCTAACGTCGCTCAGCTGCACCACGTTGGTGCCGCCATGGGAGCCACCATGGATGCGCTGAAGCTGCCTCAGGCTAATTACTACAGCGTAGGAAACAGTGCGACTATCTTGTACGGTAGTTCAGGAAGTGCCCAGGATTACGGTCAGGTAATTCCACTTACAGATACATTATTTAACAGGCAATCAATCAGAGTATTATTTATTTTAAACCTATATGGCTTAATGAAAAATCTTTAACAGATGCATGTTATGTATTTTTAATCCTGATATAATCCACCAACAATATTTCAAACAATCCGAGTCAGTATTTGATGAATACTCGATCGTTTGCCGGCACGTCTGCTGCAATCGAGCGAACTAATCTTATCGCTCAGAATTTATTGTGTTTTTGATTATAACGTTATGATGTCCATCATCGATTACTGCTGATTCATTGTAGACACACATTCTGAGCACGTATTCAACATGACGGGTGTTGGTGTAGCTGTGATAGATACGAAGAATGTTTTTTTACTATTGTTATGATCGTCTTGGTCGTGATCAGAGCTCATTATTTCTTATGAACGTTGATAAAGTATTTCGACAAATTGTGGCTTATAAATAACAATGCTATTTCTAAAAGACTTACTTAGCTATAGTTTTTACAGTTTCAATTTATTGTCAAGTGATTGTAGCTTAGTAGTATGTTAGGTTTTGCGATGACAAAGTTTTCCTGGAGGGCTACCTTAATTCTACTGCCTATTGATTTATCAAATTAAAATACCATAAGAACGATAGTTGGTAACTAGAACAGTTATTTTCTTTCCATTTCTGAATGGTTATAAGATATACGAGTCATTGTAACACAAGATTCCAATATCGAGCCCGAAAGATTAATGAACAGAGCTGCCAATAAAACTAGCCCCGACAGATAAGGAAAAACAAAAGCCGGCAACATTTCGACAGCCGATGCTTAGCCCAACGTAGCGTATCGCTCAATGGCGCGGCAGAGGGAACGCGTGCGTGAAGCGGGGCCCGAGCCAATTGCGCGGCGTGAGCAGACGGTGGCGTTACCGGGCGTGGTGTGATCAGGCGCGGGCTTTACCGGGATACACACAGGATCACCGTAATGAGGATGTTCGGTATTTGGGGCCTGAACTGATGTCTATTTATTAGCTATCGGATGGCAGGGTTGCTGCTACCAATTGTATTCGATTTTTGACTTCTGAATGACGGTCTTACTGACGTGCATGATTTAAGCCTTCTTTTGAGGAACTCGTGGCTAAATAATAACAGCTGCACGGGTTGGTCTTTCCAGGGCAAGCAGGTCGGTCCTAGGATGGGTGACCATCCATTGCATATCGAGTTTCCTCCGTGCCTCGAAAAACACGTTAAGCCATTGGTCCCGGCTGTCATTTGTAGTTCTTTGCCACTCGTTACAAAATTGTCAGTGGCCCGAAACTCTGACATCCAGTCTTATTGAGGGGTATAGTATTACCCAGTCCTAATTGGGATGTAGAGGTCAGAATGACTTGCAGACTAGAAGCCGACTCCGGTTAGACTAGAAGCCGATCCCAACAAAGTAGGGAAAAGACTAGGCTACTGATGACTTAGAACTTTAACACGATAAGAAGGTAGATTGTATTATATTTGTGATGCTTCTTCCTGTAAAACGAACGTTATACTATGTATTATAATGTTTGATGTGGTTTGTGTTATAATTTTTGCTCACATTTTTCACACAGTACCTAATTTATTGGTTGGTTTTCAATTCCTGTTTGAGTGAAATCTACAATAGGAGAGTAAAAGGATTAATATGTTTTAATTAAATCTACTTTAACTTTTGTCTGGTCCGCAGGCGGTGGGAGTTCCGTTCTCATACACGTTGGAGCTGCCGGGCTACGGGTACGGGTTCCTGGTGCCTCCACAGTTCGTGGACCAGATCAACGAGGAGACGTGGGAGGGCATCGCCGTGACCGCCAGACTGGCCAGGGCATACTACAGGGCACGGTACGTAGCTGTGACTACCACTCCTGCTCCTACCACTGATACTGCTCCTACTACTGCTGCACCTTAGGTCACAGACACCAAATCAATGAGAAGCCGTGGAAGGGCATCGCCGTCACTGCCGGGTTCGCGCGCGCCTTCTACTGCACGCGGTTCAAACCAGCCGCTACTACTGATGCTCCTATTACTGCCCTCAAACCTTATGTCAAGGAAATGTTTTAGACAATTTTATATTTTTCTATTGAAATAAACCTTTTAAATAATTATAAGAGTTTTCTTGTTTTGATCGATGGAGTATTCTTATGAAGTGACGACTGCACAATACCTACTGCAGCGTTAAAACAATAAAGGTTAAATTAGCACTTTTTCATCTTTGATAACATGACATCATGACGCCTATTATTCCCGAAGGGTTAGGCTGAGGTGTACCTAATAGTACACCCACAGTACGCCAGTTATGTTTAAGTCCCATATAAAAAGGGGTGAGCCTATTGCTAACAACCGGGCACAAATCCAGACTCCGTAGCTGCTTCTGAGAAATTCCTGATGGAAAATCCCAATAACACCTTGCCCGACCTGGGAATTGAACTGCTGAGCAATCGCGCTTGGGACCACTAGACCAACGAGTCCTCTTCTTTAAATACGTAGTTATTCGTACCGTAGAATATCTAAGCTATGATCGCTAATGGGAGCCGTTTAATAACCTGTGAACAAAGTTTTACTTCGTTGCCGACGATTCAATATTGAGCTAATGTAAATCCTCATTGTATTCCGATGATCTTGCTCACTTTACTAGGGTAATATTAATGAAGATTCAATGTATTTTGCTAGCAAGCGATTTATTAATGAATCGTGTTTTCCGTACAAATGTAGAGAAAAAGCTTAGGAGGGACATCATTAAAAACGTGACCAATATTATAAGCTGTCTCCTTATTTTTTCGAATGCTGAGAGAGATGAATTAATTCAATACGTAGAAAGGTCCACCTGAATTAAAGTAATTGATATAGCGGTCACCAATCTACCTCCCAACAATTTGAATCACGTCAATTTTCCCAAGATGGCGGCCACAACAGCATGTTTAATTTATTCTATCTTTAAAATACACCAGTAACTGATGTCTATAATCCAACATAGTAGTTCACAGGGCGGGATAAGTCCGCAGATACATCTTACAACTGAATGATGTGAAACATTTGCTCACACAACAGCGCACTGGACGTGTGCAGGCGCCGCCGTGGGATGATTAATTTATTAAACGAAGTTCTGCATTATGTTATTTGAATCGTGTTTTGTTCGAAACGGTGTTATCTCGTTTTGTTTACGGCTGTTGGTATTACGCATGTATATTGGTAAAAAGCTTTGTTTGTTTTTGTTTATTCATGAATGTAAACTGAATTGAAATAGGATTTGAATTGCCATTGTAACTAACTAACGGGACAAATTGAGTTCATTATTAAACAATAGTCTTCTATGTAAATATGTTTAACCTGGAATGTTTTCAAAAACTGGGACAAATATTTACATGGCGGTGGTCTCCTATCTCGATCTTACTGCACGTAAAGGCAAGAAATAAAAAACAGATGAACGTAGATAAACAATGCTCTCAATACATTGCAACTACTAGCAACGGTGGTCTTGTGATGCTGATGCAGCCAGTAAGAGATGTGGACTAGTGGAGCACTGCTCACCGATGCGTAACATACACTGTTTACTCTCTGCATTATTAGGACACTCAGAAGTAGCAAAGTGTATGTGAGCTTGGATCATTGTTACTGCGTAAAATCTTTTCCACTCATCTTATTTAATAACTAGCTTCTAGGCGGTGTCGATGTCGGTGTGAGCGGCGGGTGTTGAGCGCGTGTAGTATCAAATATCTGCGCGCTCGGTCGGCCTCACCGCACACTCGTGCAGCGCTTGTGCCGTGATTAGAAGTTTCGTATGTTAATAGCCAAATGTTATTGTATTATTATTCAATTCGTTATTATAGATTTCAAGCTCTCTTGAAGACCAGAAGTGGGTATATATCTTGCTACATACATTCATACATAACCTCACGACTTTTGTCCAATGGTAGAGATAAACTATAGAACGCTACTTGTGAAGAGCCTTACATACTCGCATCGTGCGCGGTCATACATATGCTCATATACACACACACGCTGGTTGCGACAACTACATTATGATCTTCGTGACTTGACCATCTTGCTGCTTGATGGAATTTAGAACTTCACCAAAGCCTTAGATTTTAAAGCATTTCCATTATAAAACTGAGATACTGATTGTAAAATGTAAACATTTGCATTTAAATTATTAAGTACACTGTGCACTCTCAGAAATAAATTGTGGTCAATTCAAACTTCAGTAAGTTTTCAAGAGTGGCAAATCTTTAGCAACTTTGTACGTAACTCGAAGAGAATCTTCTTAGAGCCCACCTTTCAGCGTAAACAAGCTTAACGTTTACTTAAATATATTTGCAACTAGAACAAGTTCAAGAATTCTTAAGCCTTATAATGGTGGTGTCGGTGCACGAACAAGTTCTTTTAACTAAACCCTCGCTTAACTACTGAAACCTTTAGTTCACACTTTGAGAGACCGGTGAGTGCAACACTGAGCTCAGATGCGGCGATTAACGCGCGCTGCTACGAGAAGAGTTTTGGATAGCACTTTTATGTTTTATTTTGTCAGTTCTTTTTTAGGATTACTAATGAAGTAAAATTTGGCGTTTTTTTGTGGAAAACCAATGGTACAACTGGTTCCAATAACTTATATCCCATGCCGCTCATCTCCATCATAGTCGGCAGCCTTGTTTTAGCCACTGTTGAGTATTGTCCTTTTTGTATCATGCTATACTTGTGTATGCGAGTTTCATTCAGGTACATTATCAAGGCAAGTCAATTTGCTCTTTCTTCTACCAGAGATGACAAGATGATTGTCTCACCAGCAACTCAGTGTTTGAACAGGGAAAGCCCTTCCCCACCCGTCGACGTTCTTTTGTCACATGATATTCTCCAAAAGTGCTACTATCTTAGTATTAGCATTGCGCGCGTCTTTAAGCGGTTTATAATGTATCGCAGTTCGTGCGAAGTTTCTCGTAAACTTGTCATTGTAACATGCTGTTGGCTTGCCAAAGGCTTTTTGCAACTTTAGTTGTGAAATCGCCACGTTTGGCTAGTTTTTAACAAGTTTCAGATTTTTGAAAAGGTTAAACTAGGCATGTTTGAGAAATAAGTTACAGTAAGTTGCCGTTTCAAAGCAGCACCAAACTTCAAATTTAAAGCCTTCAGTTACGAGCGATTCAATAAAATACCTCAGGGTATTTTGTTATAAGTACTTACATATTTGTAGAAAATATAAAGCGACAGGATTTTATTTGCAAAAACCTTGCCAGCTTTTACTAAATACCAATTCGATACAAAAACGAAAGTACAACAAATACTCGTATATTCGGCGAGGCAGCAAAAACCACAATAAATATTAGCCACAATATACTCGCAACTGTAGAGGTAGTTCAACCAACACCAAGTGTGTGTGACACTGTGTCGAAGAGGAACAGTAAGTCCACTCCATACAAAATGTGAGCAGGGGCTCTCATGTTACTTTTTTTTGTGTTAGAAAATCCTGGCGGCCCTCCGTCTGGTACGAGCGACGGGTTATGTCGGACTCTAACCGACTAAGAACCCACTGTTCCTACTACTACCATGATTCCGAAGGCCGAGGAGTTATAGATACATTCGCGGGCCCCCCGACTGGTTCTTATGTTACCTGGGTGGTTTTACTAAAACATAATAATAAAACAGTAAATATGGTAAATATCCCGTTTCTAGTGTTAATGATAACATAATAATATCTCACAAAATGACGCTGACAAAAATGTTTTACTAGTATTTTCAAGGATATTTTGGTGCTTGTATGATGTTGACAGGTGCGTTGTAGCTAAACTATTGAAAAAGTGTTAAGTACATGAGATTGTATTGAAAAAATAAGACAGCTGAAGTTTGATCGTATTTTGGCCACGCACTAAGAGATCCTTGTACAGTTACAGGAGTGAAGATGACGCAGGTAAATATATCAAACCATGATAGTAGTTGATGACTAATGAAACAATTTTGTACCGCATTGCCGAAACAGAATTCACAAGCAATTAAAATAGCCTCCTTAATGGTTGATTCAAAAACCAACAACGAATCTTCTGTAACTTCCTACTCAGTGGCACAGCCAAGCTGCCAAACGTGAGCTCTTCAGCGGCTTGCCGTTAAGGAAGGTGTTCCGGCAATCTGTGCAGCCACCCGCGCCGCCGCCGTGGAGCCAATTAGTCAAACCAAACGAGAGAGGGAACACACTCATTTACAGAACCACTTTATGCCATGTGGGTACCACAAGTACAAACTGTATATGTATTCAGTCGACCTCGGAATCGGTTTACCCTTTTTGTCAACAACAATTCCTTCACTGTGATAGAACCCATCATTGTCGTTTTATGACGTGAAATTCAACCTCAAGCTACGCGCAAATTAAGCAATGAGGCTTGCGCACATCTGGTCCGCGCCTGTCATGTGTTATTTATTCATAAAAAATTTTGTTCGGAACTGATTTAGCAGGACTTTAGCGGTGCAATGCGCCTTAACCTATGTTAGACTTGAGGGTGATAAAGAAATTACTTACCTTATGCAAGTACATATTGGACGTTGTAATTCTTGCACCGCATGCGCATAATTATTTTTAGTATTGCCTGAGTTTTGGTAATATTAGTACCGGGCGGAGCAGTGACTGAACGAAGCTTAACGGTATCGACAGTAACTTTAACACCATAACTTTTGACAAGTTTTAAGTAGAGTAGGGAAAGAGAAACAGTGCTCAAGTTATTAGAAAGTTTTGGTTTAATTAACCACTACAAATATATTAAATTCAGTGGTATAGACAGAGCCACTCAGACTCTAAACCACTGGAAATTGACAAGAGTTCCTTATTAAAACTAAGATGAGCACTAGGGAAGCATTTTTCAAAATTAATCCCCTAGCGAGGTTACACAGTCGTTGGGTTTATAGCAAGGCAATGACATAGTTATTATGACTTATTGTACCTATTATAATGTTTGTAACGCGCCTAACCCTATGCCTAAATTAACATATTTTGTATGAAATTAATAATAGTTTATTAATGCAATAACATCACATTACACAAAAGAACAAAACAAATTAACAAAAATCTTTTAAAGCACTTTCTAATATGTTCTCATGTTCCGTCATTTTAGATATTCCATGATTATCAACTAGATAAATCTAGAATAATACCACTATTATGGTAACAGTAAATTGTGCCTGCCAATTTATTGTATTCAAGGCATCCAGCCTGACGCCTAACTTATAACAACAAAAAGCGTCGCAAGGCGACAGCGACAGGTAATAAAACTCGTCTCGTCATATTTCTCTCATTGTTCTGAAGACAACTATTTATGTGTTCTTTGATCATTCTTCTGCCATTGTCACGAAATCCAACTACAATGCGGCAACAGTACTGATATAGAATAAAGTTAACCAGTGAACCAACTACGCCCTTTTTGTGAAATCCAACGCGGGTGTCACAGTTACACTACTACTACTAATCTATTTGCTATGTTGCACTACACCAGAAAACGTAACCATTTGTCACTATGCGACAGCCGCAACTTACTCACGAGTAACCTGACGCATGCTTCGAGCTCACAAGTATGTGTGAGCCAATTCCAACCATTTATTTGTTAGTAGTTGAAATACTGTATGTAAATACAGTAAGTGTCTAGTGTCTACTGTGGTACTGACCAAGTATATGAAAAAGTGAACCGTTAATTTTATTCCTGACCAAAATGTTTCCATTGTGTGTGCTTTGAATTATTCTACGTTTTAGCTACCGTGAAATTCGGTTCATGTCACATGAAACCAGCGCCCAGTGATTGATGACTTTCCCAGTAGGTAGTGTGCGGCAGTGAAATATTCGTGGACACTAAATTCGGTTATTGGAATTCGGAAATAGTCTAAAATCCTATTATATGCTTCGACAACAGGATCTATTGAGTTACTGTTAGCCTACATCATCCCACAGCTGCGCAAAGGCCTCTCCTCATGACTTCCGTTTCACTGGTCTTTCAATTGTGTATATTAATTAAAATAAATGTTTTTTATCAGAAACGCAAAGTAAAAATTTGCCTTTTCCTGGTGCAAAACTTAATCTTGAGTAAGAGGTGAAATGCAACAGTTTATAGAGACGATATCAACATAATATAACTGCAATGTCCCTTCGATTAACCAAACAAGGTGGCTGTAGTAAGAAACCAACATCAGTCACGATGTTCGGAGATTCAAATGTACAGAGATTCTCCTCTCACGATGTGCAAACCATGTTCTAATAAGTACGTTTGTAACAAACTGGAAAAACCGATGGAGAATAGAGGAGCCGACTAATTTAAAATAAAAAACAAAAGAGTGAAACATTTAGGTGTCAAAAAACTCGTCACCACTCCACAGATCAAAAGTGTCGGACACCAGACTTTAGTGGCTACTGCTAGGTGACAAGAGCTCGCCTTCTATCGCAGTGTCACCGGCAGAAACCAATTACACGTAGTTCGCGCTAAAAGCCGAGAGCCCCCAGCATCAATTAGGCAACTCGGTGGCACCGTGCCAGCGACACCGTGTCTCGCTGAGTCGACACGCTTCACTCCCTAAGCACCACTTGAACACTTTTCCCCCAGTTTTTTTGCAACACAGTGCAGTTGGAAAGCGCTCTAATGGGTGAGTGGAATAGATTCCGATTGAGCAGTGTATCGGACTGTGATGCAGCAGTTTTTTTGGTTGGAATGTATCCGCCATTTTGGAGTGTTAAACTTTTTTTGTTGAACTAGTGATGAGACCGTTTTACAGAATTAGTTTTACTGTTCTCTGTGTGAACAAAAGTTTAGGACTTAGTTTAACGTAAAAGCTTCTAACACTATTCATACAAAGAATGTCACATTCTGCTATGATTTGGAGTTTCCAAATCTCCTTAACAAAAAAAGACCATGGATTTTGGTTCTGTAATAGTGAAAAACTATTCTCGCAGTTTCTAAAAGGAGGTCCGGCGTAGCTACATGGCCAATATGCTACGCCGTAGCATGCAGACTTTTCCAGGAAACCATAATAATTATGAAAGTGTAATCTCGTTCTCTTTGGGGAAGTGTGACTTTTACCTGACATACGATAATTTCTTGATCAGGGTTTCTTTTTAGTTAACCTATGGATAATTATCGGTGGGGGGTGCTTAAAATGTCTCCCTAATATTAATCCAGTATTCTTTATGTTTCAGATTTATGATCTTCTTTTTCTTCAAAGAAGAAAGATGATTTATTATGGAGACAAATTATGTTGATGAACGAAATAATTTTCTTACTAACCAACAAAAACATTTACGGAATTAACACAATTCTGTGGCCAATCATTGGGTAATTTCGGTCTTCACCAATTTAATCTGCTGGATTGAATTTCAAAAGACAGAATAAAACCACAAACATACCTTAATTATATTATATAAAAATAAATATTGTCCCTGCTCTCATCGTTTCGTTCAAATAGTTCCTGAATGGAGATCACGTACTCACAACACTACCCGTATAAAAGCTACATTTTATAATTGCTATCCTCATTCACACTTTTATAACCTTTATATCTCAGATCTAAGGTCGAAAATTGCGTGAAAGTAGTCACATAATACGTTAGTGGGATAATTGCAACAGTCATTTACTCTTTTATGAGCCTTATATTGTTGTGACAAGGTTGAAAATTGCATGGTGGGGTAGAATAGATTATGTGTGCCTGTATAGCGATGCGTCTAGAGTCATAATTTAGTTCTTTATGTTCCGTATAACGTTGTCATAAGGTTGGATATTGCGTGAATGACGGAGGGATATGGTTGCGGGCACAGCAATGTGTCTAAAACAATGGGAGGTCGTTAGCGGAGTGACGGGAGGGCTCTCATTGTGCTTGAGAGGTGTTCTAACCTTGAGAATACTAATGAAACACACTCGACTTCGGTTACACGATTGAAATCTTGTGAAGTATGAGAAGTGGCGACAGGGCTTGTGTTTCGTCACGGAGTTAGAAACGACGTACATTTTTTTAAAAAGGTAGTATTTTTTTAACAAGAGAGGTTAGAAAGGGTTACTCTTTCATAATTTATAGGGATAGCTTTGTGTTGTGTGTCTTTTAATCTGTGCTGTTAAATGTACATACAGGGTGTAAGGGACAGCCCTACACAAACCGGTGGGGTGAACTCAGTATATCATACTAAGGTGACCGGTACAAGAAATTATTTCGGTAATGTTATGGGAATCCAATAAATTTGACTTATTTTATTTGCACGTAGCGAACGGCAAGCGCGACGACGAGTTCGATGTAGCGAGGCAGGAAATGACCAGCTGATTTCACGCGTCGTTTGTTAGAGTATTTCAACATCCATTGTTGAATTTTTTATTTTAGCCGTATTATTTACATAAATGGAGTGCTGCTTACAGGGAATGTTTTACATTGAAATAAATATATAGAAATTCCGGAGGAAAATTCCGTTGGAATATGATTCAAAATAAGGAGCTGAATGCACCCTGTCAGTTTGAGGAGGGCTGTCCCTTACTTACACCCTGTATTTCCTAATTTTTTTCTCATGGCACTACTTAGCACGTCGTTTAATAGCTAACAGTGATTGGTACAATTGGCTCTCAGTTTTATAATGTTAACTTAATGGTTTGTCGCAATATTCTCGTACTCGACATGGTACTTACTTACACATACCTGGTGAAATGTGGATATACTATGGTACACCTCTGCCAATCCATCGGAGATATACAGGTGTGATGTTAGTTTAATATTGCAGCAAAAAAGATCGGTTAACATGTTATTTTCAGTCGACTGCTCTGCATTCAGAGGTGTTTATTGGATTACAGTGTCCAATGTGCAGGGTTCCGGGAGCACGTCGTTCGGGCGCGCAGCCAAAATCCCGCAAGTTAACATTTTCACAATTACCGCGAAAATAGCCATCTAGTTAATTACGTTTCCGCCCATTTCCAGCAGTTCCCTTTAAAATGTTTCGCTGATGGCATTAACGTGGGCTTTTATATTTAAACGCTTTTATCCGAGTTTCGCCCACGTGGAAGTCGTAATTTATCCCACCGGAACGAACTAAAAGGATAAAAAGTAGCCTATGACCTATGTAACCCAATGCATGGTCCATACAAATCCATTCAGCCGTATAGTCGCAGACATACATACATTCTCGACTTACTTTCGCATATATTGATTTTAATCTTTATGACTTTTTCAAATATTATAAATATTTTGAAGAGATCTCTATGTTCTATTTTGTACGTTAATAGAACATACACGTGTTTTGGAAGATAACAGAAACATGAACGATTCAGAAAAATATCTAAATGTTACTTTTGTGAGCTTCATATAATAATATTCAAATAAAATAACTTAAATAAACGTAGATAACCTTTCTGTTAAAATAATATAGTAGGTAGTAATAATACGGATAGGCAGTCGCTCCATGTAAAGTACTGGTATTCAGCTGCATCCGGTTAGACTGGAAGCCGACCAGAACATAGTTCTTAGAAGGCTAAGCAGATGATAATAAGTACATGATAAGAGAAGAACATCTTTATCTCATCTGTCATTTTGAAAGACTTCTTTCTAAAGAAAAAGAACATTTTTCACATTTCTAAGACTTTTTATGGATTAAATACGAACCGTATTCTCTTTAACGTAGTTATTTTTGAAATAACTTGAAATAACAAGAAGCTGAATAAACTACAAGTTGGTAGAAGTTGGCGCGTTAGTTTGGGCCGACCCTAATTTACATAATCTTTGTTTTACGGTGTTTGCGAGTACTTCGCCCCGGTTTTATTGAAATTAGTGAAAATTCTCTTTTGTTCATGTGAAAAACTATTTAAATAAGTCTCGTTTAAACATTGCACTTACTTTTCCGAGTTAAAGATGAGTAAGACTTAACGTTCTATGGATACTAGTGTTGATAACATTATTTCAGACACGACAACCCATGCTCAATGATGCCCATTTTAATGTAAACACGCCTAAAGAATGACGGGATCAGTTTTTCGTAAGCCATTCAAGCTCCTCATTTTATTCTACACCTGACGATTGCGTAAGCTGCAGAAGCGATGCCTGTACAACATGTATAATAAACTTACCATAGAGTCTTGGCCCCGACCTACACGCTAGAGCGATGCATTTTGGGGCTGCAACTGTGGAGAAAACAAATAAAAGGAGTTGGAGTGTGGCACGAGTTAGTGCGACCCGACTGGCAGAGCGAAGGTATTTACGAGAAATAAAACAAATGAGGTGCGCGTGCCGCAAGTCGCATCGAGCGAGGGCGTGAACACTGATACAACATAATTACGTAGGAGCTTGTTTCATAATTACAGATATAATTTGAAACACACTATAATAACAGGACCGGCAGCTGGTAAACTAGTCTAGTATTAATATAAAAATACCAATATATTGAGTTACAGAAAATATCTATCAGCTCTAGAAAAGGATGAATGACGTCTGGCAGACGAGCTCGCGGCTATAAAATAATAGCCGATGATGTTAGATGAGAGTCAAAATTCTAGGTATTATTTTAATGTCAATTATGTGGTGCCTGGATTTTTGTTCAATAATATGCTTTTCTCAGATTGTTTTATTTATGATCAAAATTTCTTACCCTTTTACTTAAGGTTTTATTGAAAAAAAAACAAAAACTTTTTGAGTTAAACTATTTTACATGAAGAAATCTTTTTAAAATCCAACAGCTTTAATTTAGACACTTTGAAGGTATCGCTTGCTGTTAAAATGGAAACCAGTGTCATATTTACATCAGAATATCAATCTAAATGGGTATAAATTTCGACACCATCGGATACAATAACCTGCTGAAAATACCCAAGATGTTGAATAATAATCCATCCACACCTACACATCTGAATGAGTTGTTCCTGAAAATAACACAAACCATAATTAAACCCGTTTGAACCTTAACACGTAAAGAAGATTATTTTGTAAAGGGATTAAAATAATTCCCTTTTCTTGGAGCACCCGGTAGTGTACCCCGTGTGAATGAGATTACGATGACAGGTGACAGCTAACTGATGGAGTCTGACGGTTCGCGGTTGTTCCACGTACTGAAAACATACCTTTGAATAAGGTATTAATAAATACGGCATAATACAACCGTCAGATCTGTCAAAATATTTAATAGACAGTCCTTGTGAATGTATGAAAGGAACAACATTTTAGAACATTTAAAGGTAAACCGTGTAAACCACTTACACGATTTACCGATAAATTTTCTAAGCACTGCTTAAAAGGAAATTTTAGCTTCATTGTGTGGTTTTGCAAAGTTAAATAACGACACCCGGTTTTAGAATATAAGATTTTGAAGTTGAGGACTTGTTAAACCGTGAGAATTATAGCATAATTGAATTTTTTAAATCCAAAAGAAATCGCATTAGATTCTTTTGAAATCTAAAATTTCTTACGCAAAAAACGCAGGTAAATTCGATCTAATTAGAAAAAAAGATGAGCTATTTCCGTAAGTTATACAACAGCTCCTGGTGATACGAGAACACGAACAACTTTCGTGGTTCGTATGGTGAAGTAAAAGGTACTTGGATCGCAATTACGTCTTCTCCGCGGAATGAAACCTAGCTGATATTATAACTAAATTTCCTTTAATTAAATCGTAGTAAATTAGTCGGTCGTACGTAATACCTGCCACCTGGGTAAACTTTCATACATTTCCATTTACATGTATGCTAATTTGGAAACCACTGCCGGTGGAATTTGGTACAGTTTTCACCATAAATTACTATGTTTTTGTGAGGCAGATTCTGTGCACCTTTTGTTCGTACTCCGTTATGCGTGTAGCTTGGTTTTAAACTGTATTTTTTTAAGCTTCACTTTCTTCATATTACAAACATAACATAATGCCTGTAATCCACCAAGGGATCTTATAATATTAAGGTTTTCTCATCTTTTTTTCTAAGGAAAATTGGTATTTTTATTTTGATCTTTTGAGGCACTAAAATGCTTGTTCCGATCTCAAAATAGTGAAGAAAAACATCTAAAGATATCAGCATGTCCTACAACCAAACATTCAAAGACACGTGACCTTCCCCTACAATCCACACTGGGCTCACGTGGTGGTATACAGCCCACTCCCTCTCGAAAAGAGAAGGCATGTGACCCAGCAGTTAGAACATTATAGGCTGATTATGTTGTCCTAGTACCCATTCAGATTGAAAAGCTCAATCTTGTCTTAGCCAACTTTATGTACAAAATGAGAACAGTGCACAAAGAATTCGAAAAGCCCGGCTTGCATTTTACAAGTCATTGAACAATTGATTCCCGTGCAATACATCTCTAAACAATTGTACATTTAGAGCAGCAGCCATGCATCACGGTAACAAATGAGCCCAAAAAGTTAATAAAAATATGTGCTACATCAATGCTAGACGTAAAACTACTGCTATCGGCAGTAAATTACGGAACAGCTCTGAAAATATCCTAGTTTGTGCCAGAGCTAGATAGATTGTACCGTAGCGATGCAATACGTCAGGAGTTCAATTATTAGATCGGTGCATTCTATTTTGCTGCAACAACGGTAAAACGAATGGAAACATTGAACGTTATGTTGGAATCATCATATTTCTGCTGTTCCCATGTTACGGGGTCGCCCGGTCGGTGCAACACGTTTTCTTAATCCATTCTTTTCTTACCTTTTCTTTCCTTTTTTTTCTTTTTCTCGGAATAAAAAAAACATTAATATTGTTGTTGTTGTAACAGAATGAAATGGTAGTCATTCCAAGAATTTTATTCCTAAACAACTTTAGCAAGCAATACTAAAAATACATTCCCAAATAAATTTTATCGGTAAACGCTTCCCAAAAACCGTAATTCATTCACAAAATGTTAAATTCATTAAATATTAAAATAAATAAAGTTCACTCTTTTAGTCAAATTAAAACATCACTTGAAAAATGTGAGCATCAGAAATGCAATATTACTTTAAATTAAATGAATTTCCCGTGTGCTGGCGGGACGGGCCGCACGGGCGCCGGACGGGCACCCGTGACCAGTTAACGCGATTACCCTTTGACTTATGGTATCCATGGTAACGTGATTAACTTGCCCACTACTGCACTAAGTGCTGCAATTAAAGGAGTGTGTGATAATCAGGTCTGGATTGAATATGTGCTGTGTTGTCTCTTTGTTATCTGATAGCAAGTTTCACTGGAATGTGTGAAAATATTTTCATTCAGCGAATGACAACCCTAAAGCGCACCCATGGGACCTTCATGGAATTTGAGTTTTCTGGCTGCAGCAATGTGTTTCTAAGCTTTGACCAGAAAAAGAGATTTACTAGCACTCCTGGCAAAATACCTTGTACAGCTGAGCAAATATTGAAAGTTACTTCCATATTAATTTATTAGAAGCGAATTGTAGTATTTTGTTAATAACCAGGAAGACTAAAACATCTATCATAATTACACATAACAATGTATCTAAAACCTCCATAGCCCAAACCGATTTTCCTAAAGCACATCACTAAACATAGCCGCAAAACGTCAATTAGCGCATCGCTATCATATTACTTGACGGCGCCATTACGCAGGTATACGTTCTACAGTCTATGTTGTACGTTATACTAAATGCGTGTTTACCATCGTTAACCCCTGGCGTGTTCATTAAACTAATTTCCTTTGTAGGGATTGCTGTGGATGTGGCTACTGGTCGGATTACCGTACACAACTAGATAGGGACTAAATTTTCGATTCCTGGTTTAACAATTTCAATGAGTATGAGTCACTTAACTGAATATGAGTCACATATAAGCAAAAGACATCTACTTCTCCATCATCCCGGTCCTGTGATTTTCGTAACCAACGGATACCCGCCGTCTTCACCACTTTGTGGGAAGTCTTCCAACGCGGTGCTTTACTGCAACCAGTACGTTTTGTTACAGCTCAAGAACTGTTTGCTTGAGTGTGAGTGTCAAATATGAAATTATTGTCTTTTTTTACTTTGAATACCCAATTATTAGGAAATTCAAATTTGCTACTGCCACTCAAATCAGCAGATCCATCAATTTTAGGTGTTATTATTATGCCACAAATTTGCCCCTTAAAAGGTCAGACTCTGCATTCATAATTAAATACCTTACAGATACAGAAGAACTGCTGAACTGCCAATGTTTTGAGTTCTTTTAATCTTGGACTGTGATTTATCTCTAATGTTCGACAAATAGGAAAGTCGTCTCATGCATGTCCCGCTTTAGTACGAAGCTCGCAACCTGCCCCAGCAAGGCGCGGTATTACGGCGATTACCGAGGACTGACCGCTAACCAAACGGTTATCACAATTACTGGGCAAACCCTAGTTCAACTCAATTACTGAGCCTACGGAGTTAAGGTGACGTCTTATAAACTGCGACATTGTCATTTCCGAAGATATGTAACTAGTTTTGAAAGGACTACTTGATGGCAAGTTTCGCTGGTATTGTCTTTCAAGAGGTCCTCAAAGGGGAAAAGACAGGTCCTCTGAGGAGCAGCTCTAGTTGCAAACTGAGATGAACATTGGATTTCCCTCTGTTTAAGGACCCCTTAAAATCCCATCTATAATCATACATGTAAAAGAGTACGTAAGGATCGCAGCAGGAGGCATTCTGTGATTTCAAAAAAAACGTGAGTTTATGTGTGTGTGTAAGTAATCATAGATTGCTGAAATTGTGTCAATAAGAATCTAAGCGCGCAAGCAGCTTAAATACACTTGAGCAGAAGCTACGGGAAAGAAATACAGTCTTCTTTTACAACAAATCTTAATTTGCAAATTTAATACTGTTGCATTCATGGAAATAGCCCTTAACCAGTAAATAGGTTAGATAAACGTAGATCTCTAAGGGCTAGTACGCCTACCAGGGCTCTCTATACAGAACTCTCTGGATACTTTGGAACTGATTCTTGTGCTACCTACTTTACTTCTTTTCACTACTTTCTGAAGTAACTTTTATTAACCTTGTAATTAAGTAGTTTAATACTCGTAGACCTGTTGTTCGATTTTTTTGCTTTGGACGAGTCAATAGTCAAAAGCAAAAGTGTGTGATTAAAAAATTGCCGCGGTTAGTCCAAAATTGAGTGATCATCCTTAATAGACCCAACGGCAGTGGGCCGTTAGGTGAAAACCTTAGAGGTTTTCATACAAATAACAGCCGTAACAAGACGACTTGATACCTACATAATGAAACAAAGCTTCATTATCAAGCAATATACGAACAAAGTCATTAAGAGTTGGTTCCCGCTTTAAAGTAGAATGTTTGCAAATTAAGCAATCATTATGTTCTCTTGTAAAAAGACTATTTAAACTCAACTACAAAGCCATTTGCACAGGGTCTTTAAAAATGAAAATTAACGAGTCCAATTATCAACGAACATACATTGACCGCCTTACACACTGTAGCGTAACGTGAAACTGCAGGATTCCTCGATGTTCGCTCATGACAGGCTCAGATCAACATCGACAGCGGTTACAGGTCCTAGTTAAAACAGTTCTTTCAGCATCTTTAAAATATATCTGCAAAAGTGTGTCGATTTTTCTATGTATAATTTTCTAACGTTTTTGGCAACGGTAGCACAAATACTGAAGTAATTATTATTCTTTCTTTAACTTTATTCTTCTGTGCGATATAAGGAATCCAACGTAACAAGTAGACTCCGGTGTGACCCGCAGCGACCTTAATTTCCCTGCCATTCTGTACAGCAAGTAATAAGCGAAGGAAGCCACTCATTACACGACCGCATCTGTCCTCGTTGCTCTGTCGCACTGCTGCTGCCCTGGTACCCGCACACCCGTACAACGCAAGCCCTCTCATCAAGTTTGCTTAGTTATTTAGACCGGAATAGTTCCCGTTATTTCAAAATTGCAATACGTGATGGGTTATCTTCAGACCTTCTCTTATACGCGTATGTTTTCCTGGTAAGTAGAAAGCATCATGACTATGAAATGTTCATTCAGAAGCTTTCATTGTGATTAGTTTTTTGGGTTTGTTAATTAATTAACATCGTGGTTAGTTTTGGTCTTTCCGTAATTCTCTTTGGCCGGTTTTTGGTTGGTTTCATTACGCACTGTAATTCCTCTACCGTGTTGTACAGGATGTAATAAGAGAAAGTGCTACTCAGCTTACCTCATAGCATTTACCTTTGTGGTTCCAGATGTGTTTTGTTGCCGTAAGTAGTGCAACGCCTCACATCATTTGTGTATCCTGTTGTTTGGACTTCGATAGTTCACTTCACTTTTTCCGAGTTCTGCTGTCCTAGTAGGACGAAATAATAAGATTATGAAGATATCCAATTATGCTGAAATAATTTTTAGAAAACTTTTGTTATTTATTTTCCATTTAGAATTAAATTCTTATTAAGCTACTCCATTCATTTCGTTGGGCTTAATTAGCCTAGACGCCTACGCCTTACGGGCTAAGCCCTCTGTAAGCCTAAGTAAATAAAAATATCATAATGTAAACGAAGATAGATTACCCGAGACGACTCGGTCAGGAAATGAATCTCTAGCACAACGGTAAGATTGTGTTGGCTGAGAAACATGGGCTATTTGCAAAGTTAATTGAATTCTTACTTACCTTTTTACACTGCTTTAGGTGCTTTTCCTAAAATAAGTTTTTTTACCTTATTATGGCCGACCCACTCTTACCATGGTATTTTAGAGAATAATTGCCCCTTTAGCAAGTCCTTAAATCGTGGTGGTCATTATTTCCTAGTGGCCTTCTATTCATGAGTATAAATGAAAACCTCCAGAAAGATTTTAAAAATTAAATACGACTTATTCAGCATAGTCTAAATCGCTAAACGAAGCTGTAGTAATTCCTTTATACTTGCAAACAAATAACTTAGCACGAAGTTAATTTCCTCTCCGAAATTACTTTACATTACTCAAGTTGAACAAATCCCGATGTTACTCAAACTGTTTCTAAGTTAGCAATCCTTCCTCCGATTCCCCCAATCTTGAGCACAACAGAACAATATATTGTTCCACACAGTTGTTGATGTTCCACATTCTGCCCCTAATCCCGGCTGAGGGGATTAGGCTCAAATCCTTTAAACAAGGAGTCACCTAATACTGTACACATCTAACAAACTATTTACTATTTATGTTTGTCTTTGTGAGATTTGTTCTTTGGAGTCATTAGTGAACGTTTCTTTTTCTATTTTCGACTGGTGCTATCTGAGCTATCTTGTTACAATAAACATTCATTCAGTGTCCGAGTATTTTGGTTTATAATTGACTGATTGTTGTAAGGCCGATTCGATAAGACCGATAGTATTAGTTTGGTGCAGAGCAGAAGAGGCCTGTGGCGGATTATGTTATGCTTTCCAGTAAAATATTCTGTGAAGAGAATCATATAATTTTCAAACATCAGGAGATCGCATACGGCCCTCAGACTGCTTCCGACGTTTCCCACATCATATTACAATCTGCCTTTAAATTTCTCCGTTTAAATCTCATTTTAAAAGTGTGGGGTGCAAAAGCTTTTCAAATAAAGAAGTTAAATCCTTGGGCGTTTTGGCAACCCTAGCGCTGCGCGCTGGGGAATCTTAGCCGCTGCTCATGAATTATTAATTCAATTCGCTCGAGCCGAGCCAGCCAGCCGTCAGTTTCCTTGTTCAAGCTGTCGGTCGCGCCAACCCGACCGACCGGCCAATCATTAGCATAGCATCACGGGAAATATAATATTAAGAAGGTCTGTTTAACACACTTTTACGTCAGATTTTCGAATGAGCAGTATCATTAAAAATTTGCTGGCAGTTTGTCAATCCAATAGCGTGGAATCATCGGTCTTAGACGGTGATCTGTGCTCTGTAGTCAAAATTATGTCAGCTTTTGATTGGCCGTTGTTAATTTAGTCAGCTATTGCGACAACATGCACATAGAACAGCAGTTAACATGAGTTGTAACCGGTGACACTTACGTCGGCAGGAGATTAGTGAAGTGTCGTGTCGTTAAGATAAACAAGTCAACAAGGCACAATAGTGAGGCTTACTGCACAATGCAGAGTGTGCTATAGATGAAGGTACTTAAGGAGTAGTTCAACAGGGAGTATGACAGAAAGTAAATAAAGCCAGTAGCTAGCCAGTAGGTCCAGTAGTAGATAATTCCTGGCTGAAACAATGATGATGATGGAGTACGCCTTATCCTGTTGTGCAATTCAATCTTCGGTGATCAGCTTTTTTGGAAATAAAATAAAATGGTGGAAAGTTAGGTAGGCCAATGTGTACTCAACCGCACTTTACTAGTAACAGTTCAACTTGGGCAGTGGTTTTTAGTTCAAGTGTTACACTAACAAAGATTAAAGTGTACCTTCTGTACTCACCCGCATAGGGTCACTACCCCGTTTTGTTTTTCCGCGGCCCTTAGAAATTATCCTAATGTCATTTTGAATAACAAATGCGTGCGCTAATAATAATAAATCCTTGTTGGTTTCGATCCGCGATGAGACGCCCGGCGGCGGCGGACGGCGGCGAGGCGACGATTATTAGAAACAGTTTGACTCGGTAACATCTGTTTGTGTGTTTGCGGGGCAATAGATGTCAGAATTATTGGTTAGAAGTTAATACATGGATAATTAATTCAAAAGTACGTCGTTGATTTAATGAGTTAGTGATAGTTATTTTTATTTGGGCTAGTAACTTTTTCTTTCTTCTAAATCCTGAGTTCATCATTCACAGTGAAATTGTACGCTCAGTTGGGCATATGGCTCTCTTTTCTTGTGACAATCGTTACGCTCTTGCGCCTGCCCCGGTTCTACCCGATCTTGAATCCTGACCAATACTCTGCCGTCCGCAAGCTATAATGCCGTTATCCAACAAAATCATATTTCGAGTAAATGACAAAAGAGCGCGCAAAAATAAAAAATTGATGCCGTTTCTTAACTATAACTCGAGAGCGAGACTTATCGGTATCAAAAAATAGATGTAGTATTGCACTTTCAGATAGCCATACTTTCATTTCTTAACAATGATTAAATCTTAACAAAAATAGGGTATTTGCGTTTTAGTTTAATGTTTTTATAATTTACAGCTTATACAACCACGTCTATAATGCCGCTAAGCCTACCTTAACGGCTTTTTAGTGTTTGATTTTAATGTAATTTAATTGACATTTAAAAGAATCTCTTCATTACCAAACTATAATGCCGCTAAATACTTTAACGTTGTTATAGCTAAACATTATAGCTACGAGAATAAACACTATGCTAAACTATAATGCAGCTAAAATCACTTAGCCGCACTTAAGACTAGTAAGTTACAAGGATATTTTTTCTGCATTTATTTTTTAGGTTGATTACATCGCTTAAATGCCGCTAATTACAAAACATTAAAAATGTAACGGCGTTCTAGCTTTGAAACTTAAACAAGATAGTTGAGGAAATCAAATAAAAAGATTAAGTCATCTACAGAAATAAAAGAGCTTATTCAGAAATAAAAATCAATCATTAAGTGACAGTCTTCTTTAAATTTAACAAAATCACTTTGCAAGGACTAAAACTAGTTATAATAATTAAAAATGAGATCTTGGCAAATAACTAAAAACTTCGTTACCCTATAACTAATGAGATCATAAAAATTACTAAAACATTTCAAAAAGGCCTATTTAAATCTAAACTTAATCTAGTTTCGGTATGTAGGTAACACAATATTCTGGCAAATAGAACCTGCCTGCTCTTTGTTAATTAAAATATAAAATGACAAACTAAATCACTTTGTGATGACTTACTTCTTATTATTCTTAGTATCTACGGGTACAAATTAATAAAAATCCAAAAAACCTACAGCATAATTATTATAGGTAGGTACTTTACCAATCGTCATTTATAGTCTGATTCACATTGCAGAATCTTTCTCACGAGTCTATTATATTATTATTTAATATCACTGCCTTTTGTAGCCGATGGTAGGTATTTTGAGGTAAGCTAAGAGAATTAAGGGACTGGTGAAGGTGTTTCGGTATTACTCCTGTTGATGACAAAACTATTGGTACTATTGTAACTTTTTGCAGATGCCAAATTCGGGTAATTTCATCTTTTAGTTCGATGTATTTGGTTAGCTTTTCTGCTATTGTGGCCTAAATTATGTGTATTTGTTACAGCAATATCGATTAAATATGCAGTTTTATTTATCTTGTTTATAAGTGCAATGTCTGGTCTGTTGAAGTGAATTGTTCTGTCGGTAAAAATGCCTCGATCAAAATACAGTTTTGTTGAGGGATTTTCTTATTTAGTCTCTGGATTGTACTAGTAATATGGTACAACGGAGTCTATGAGTTTTTACTGGTGAGCTTAATTTCTGGTGTATGACGTTGGCTACTTGATCGTGTCTGTGTTTGTAATCTGTTTGGGCTATTGACTTGCACGCGCCTGTGATATGTTGAATTGTCTCAGGAGCACTATTGCATCTTCTACATGTGTCATTATTAAAATTCTTTATAATATATTTTTTGTAGTTTTTGGTTTTAATTACCTGGTCCTGTATAGCTAGCATGAACCCTTCAGTCTATGGGAAAAGTTCGTCTCGATTTAACCACGCGTTCGACGCTTCTTTGTCGACATTTATGTGGCATAAGTCTTGACGATGTCTTCCGTGTAGAGACTTCTGGGTCCATTCTAGGAGACCTGACCTATCTTTCAAATTCAGGGGGATCAATTGCTGGTCGTTTTGAGTAACAACTTTATGGAGAATAGAGTTTTCACTATTTGAAAAAAAGAATTGCCTGAGGGCTTTTATCTGTCTGTCGTCTGTCTGTCTGTTGTGTAGGTTAAAAATGACAGTTAAACCTCTACCTCCCTCTTTCCGCGGCAGTGTTAATCTCTGCACACAAGATCGTGGAAATTTTTCGTTGAAGGTTTTTGAAGTCGGTTTTGGACCAATTGATTATCCCAAAAGAATATGTAAGAACCGGTATAGCGAAGGTGTTAATCGCTTTAATTGTATTTCGGGAATATAATTGTGTTTAGTCTGTGTTGAAATTGTTGTGTTAATTTTTGTTTAGTTTCTTTATAGTTAATCTGTCGTGATTGTGTGTACCCTAGGTATTTATAACTATCTTGTTCATCTAATGATTGTATCTGATCTCCTGTTCCTAAAGTGGTGTTGGTAATTCTGCCATGCTCTAATTGAATTTATTTTACATTTATCTATGCCGAATTCCATTTTAATATCATTTGAAAATTGTTCTGTCAAATTTGCTAATTTTATGAAGTTCACCCTCACTTTTTGCGTAAAGCTTAATGTCATCCATATACAATTGATGATTTAAATCAATTTTTTGTGCATGTCCTTCGGTTGGTGTATTTTTTAATGGAAATCCTAATGCTGAAGCGTTTAATATATTCTAAGCGCATCTCCCTGGAAGATCCCTCTCCGATTTTTTATTGGGCTAGTATCTACTGTTTCTTATTATTGTACAATCTATAGTGTACACTAAACGGGCAATAATAACTACCATAATAAAATAATGTTTTTACCTGGAGTTGTCAGCCATCGTAACAATCGGCGAGTGCGCAAAGCGTGACTCGTCCTTACCCTTTAAACTTTTGTGCGACACGGCTTCATCGATCAAGGGCCGCGGGGGGGGGGCGGATCAATAGCGAGCGTTTGAGAGTAGATAACCGCGTTTTAGTGTAATAATAAGGGGTAACTGCATTTTTGTGATTGACGCCGAAGCAAAATATTTATATTTCATATTAAAAACGCCGTTATTGGCGTGTTCACTACATAATCTCTTAATAAAAACCCGATGAAATACAACGCATAAATGCAGTTAAGTGACATTAAAGACATTTTTGTGTAGTACTTTTGTTTAACGGCTTTTTAGCGTTGGATATAGAATACTGTATTTTGAAACAAAGCAGGACTATATAACCGTTAAAGTACTTTAGCCTCTTATTAGAGTAGGAAATTCTGTTAACGGCAATTTAGTTATGAAACTGATGGTAAATATTCTAGTTAAAATGTAAATTATAAGCCCTTAGTCACTTTTTAGTTTAGTTATGTTGCTTAGCTGCGTTATAGTGTGGTAAACTTAACAAAAAAGGCATTTTAACGGCGTTTTTGTTTTTTTTATCTCGGGATCCATAAATAGTAGAAAAATACTGCTTAGACAGAAAGATAGAGTTTTTTTTTTTGATTATTGTGGTATCAAAAAACGAAAATCGACCAGATGCGAGATAACGGCATTATTGCTTGAGGACGGCAGTACTGTGTGTAAGACATCCTTAAAGGGTAACCTTTGCACTACAGAAGCATTACGATGTAACAGATAATATCCAAATTATATTCATCAACAAAAATCACTTACCCCAACACCATTATGTAAAACCCTCTCAACTATCATTACTCACAATCACCAAATAACCCCTACCTTTCAAATTAATCACAAAACGCTTAATTACATCACTCCATAAAGAAGACACTATCCATCGCCCCCCGCCATCGCTCACGGGGTCCAATCAATCAGCCTTCGGTGCGGGGTGATTCTGTACCCCATTCAATGGCAGCATGGGGTCGATCGTACACCGCGTCGTGGCGAAGACGGCTTAATAAGCAATTCATCTCTCGACCACTTCAATTTGTGCAAATAAGTTCAGTAAATAAGATTTATAGTGTTAGTCTGAAATGGATTAACAGACCAAAATCCTGTTTATTGTGTACCAAGTGTAAATCAACTGTTTGTTATTTAAAACATACAGTCAGACAGTCTGTTCTTAAAGTTACAAAAGATATCTCAAGAGAAAATTACAGTTAAAGTTAGCGCAAAGGCATTATGCTCATAATCATGTACTAAATTAATAATAATGAGATATTGACTGTTATAAGTCTGTTCAGAAACGCACATACCAGTTCGGGTGTTTTATATTGATAATATTCCCCCGATTTTTTAAAGTTAATTGGATTCAATCTGTCCACTAGCGAAACCTCAGAAAACTTAATCACAGAATTTAGAGAGTAATATATAAAACAGATAATGAAACAAAAGCAAAAATTAAGATTTAAGGATGAATACGGCTTGAAACCGCTTGATTTAGCTCCATAATTTCAACTCCAATTTTCAAGAACAATGAAAATTCTTCAACCCTTGGCAGACAATGACGTAAGATGGTGGTGTCATTACACAGTGGGCCAGCCTGGCCACTCCATTACGCGAGCTCGGCTTAGCAACCGATCCATTTTGCTCAGCACCGCACATGAGCGCCGTAAGGACAGATAATCAGTCTTCATAGTAATAGTAATAACTTGAAACGAGCTTGAGAATGTAGTACGTTTGTTTGTTTTAAAATTGACAAATAATAATCCAGTTGTTCTAGTGGCCGGAGCCGCGACTGCTGAACATGAGGTCCTAGGTTCGATTCCCAGGTCGCGCAAATTGTAATTGGGATTATTCACCGGGAATTTCTCAGTAGCAGCCACGGAGTCTAGATTTGTGATTTGTTAAATGGGACTTACACATAACTGGCCAAATGTGGGTGTACTCTTGGGTACACCTCTGCCCAACCCTTCGGGGATTACAGGCGTCTTGTTATGAAACTAATAATCATCCATCTATCTGCCTGTTAAATTAACCAAAACATTGGTGTATTTGGGGTTGTTGATAACATTACTTGCATCAATGAGATTATCGGTGTTCTCGACTGTATTAAAGTACTCGTAGCATCCACGAGGACGTACTGTGGACCTGTGTCTATTTATTCATAAGTTTTTTTCTATAAAAATTGTAAAAACGATACACTGAAGAAAATTGCAAAGAGTGAGATTGATGAATAAGTAAGCAGTACTTTTCTCCTCTGCACAGAATGCAATAGAGAGCGAGCGCAACGTGCTACTAATATAGGTCTCGCAGGACCGACCACTGCTTGAAAACCGATCTACTTCCAACCTAGCCCGTTTGTATAAAGACAAAATAATATGTATCCGTTTCTTTTTTAAATATTAAATGGGCCTACTCTTGACCTCAATCTAGTCCTGAGCACAAAGACGAGGTCGACGATGGAACGAGCTAACCCAAAAGAAGCCTACTAACTCGCGACTAAATAGATTGGATTAAATTAGATTCAACCAAGCCATACTCAATCAATGATAATATTGCTATGTGTAGTTGTTGTTTAGCGAAATCTAATAAGCACGGCTGCTTTCTCTGGAGGGTTAGGCAGAGGAATATTCGTCGGTTATGTTTAAGTCCCGTAAATAATAATAGAAAACGATCTTATTGCCATCAACAAGACACACATCCAGGCTCCGGGATGCTGCTGATAAATCAAAAGATAAAGATATATGTTTTCCACGACTTGAGAAGATCAATCACACTTTTTTTTATAGACACACTCGTACGAGGCAATAGAGTTAACTGTACGTTTTATGTTTGAATTTAAACACGAATAATATCCCTATGCTAGTATTTAAACCTCCGAACGACCTCTTCCTAATGACAACAATTAACACTTGACAGGCAGCTTAGTGATCGTAAAATGTTTATGTTAGGACACTGCTAGTTAACTTCCTGATGTTATTAATCCCTTAGTTATCTTTTACGACGCCCGTGTTTCGAGTTATTATGCAAAGGGGTTGCCTATTAGTCACCTGTAATAACATGGAAGGACTGTACGCGGTCGTTAATTTGGTACATTGAGCTTGATCGTAAAGGTTTCGTGTCTATTATTCTAATACACAGCTTAACTAGAAACAGTATGTACTTCAATAATCTTTGCTTTTCCAAATTAGCAAGCTTCTAAGTTTTGTATTGTTGCGCTTTGTGTGCACATGTTAAACAGCTCTACATTCGATCTCATCACGGAATTGATCCTACTTGCAAACGATGATTTCCGAAGCGCAAACTTTCCTACAATACCTGTATCTCTGTGTACTGTGTTTCCATGTACCAAGTTAATTTTTGTCCTCATATTCTTGAAGGTAAGCCGAAAAATGAAATAGCTCAACCAAAATAAAGTTGTATTCCTCTACAGAATATATGCGACTAACTTTCTTAACAATCTTAACTCGACTCAAAACAATCTACTTAAAGTTTTCTCGTAACTCGATTACTGTGTTATGTTAAGAGATAAGTTTGGAACAATAACGTCTTAAGTATTCATTACTGTGAAGAAGATATCTTAAATATAATGTCATTTTTATATAAGTATAAGCAGCACGTTTTCACTTCATTGCTAATTAGTTCTGTAAAGGTACAACTTATCGGCACTTTCAGCTTTTAATTAGGACTTGAAAGGGGTTTTACTATCATATGAATGAAGTGTTAATACTCCTAAGACGTTCGTTAATCTTGTTACAACTTTGTCACTGAAGGTAAAATGTATCTTTAAATACAGCGAAGGAATGAGAATTAATGACCACGGTACCGCTTACTCTGTTAATCAACGAACATCAGGTAGTTGGACACATACTGGGCACTACAATATTATCGCATTCCACACCTGGACATAAGCCTTCTCGCCGCCTGCCTTAACCAGAACTCAGCCACATTTTTGAGGTTGTCGGACCATGTAACTGACTGCTCCACACTACACCTGCCGTTGCACGATCTCAACTCCAGGACACATCTACTGCCATATATCTTTTGCCAACGTGACCGACTCGCTGCCACTTCAGCTTTTAGTTTGCAAGCTATATCGATAACTCTATCGTTTTTTTTTTTTGGCTGGACATTTTACCGGCTAAACATGACTGTACCCTTTCTTGCTTCACTCACGTTCGTTTAAAACTTAAGCGTTTCCTCTCTAATGTCTAGTTCACCAATCTCAACTAATTGTCACATCCCTCTGTGCAGCCGCCGCTCGGATTGAACCCGCACCCGACACTCCCCGCTAATTGCTTCAACTACCACCATTACGGGTATTAGGAGAGGTTTGTCCCATTCCTTGAATTAAACACCTGCAAATAAATGTATTTTCTTTCTTTCATACAAATTATTATGAGTGGAAACCAGGTGCACATGATGTTTAGGGTTACGTACTCGAAGGGTCACCAACGGGATCCTATTACTAAGCCTCCGCTGTCCGACCATCCGTCTGTCTGTCAGCGAGCTGTATCTCATGATCCGTACTAGGTAGACAGTTGAAATTTCCACCGAATGTGTTTGTCTGTTGCCTCAGATAACAAAAATGAATTAAAAATTAAAGGAGGCTCCCCTAATACGATGGTACGGAACCCTTCATGGGCGAGTCCGGCTCGCACTAGGGCGGTTTTTTATACGATATATTTCTGCCCTAGTCCCATGTTATTTTGTGTCGTTGCAAGAAGTCTTCCTATTCCACTCGACCCTGTCAACTGTTACTTCCTCTTATTTTTTCATATCATTCTTTACATAATCCGAACACATTTTCTTTGACCCTTCTCGTCCCTCTTCATCCATAAACATTTATATTTATCACAATGCAGTAAACATTATTCGAGACATGCTTGTGCACCTTCACAGTGTTTGCAACTTACCCACTATTCGTAACTTGTCGTCTTTTACGATACCCGAAGGTGTAACAAACATGTCACTCCAGCGAATGCCTTACCATGAGCAATACCGGAATGGTTATATTATTAATAGTTACGAGTACACTAACAGGACTGTACAAGTGTACAAACTTAATATTTTCAAAACATGTTTATGTTTCAATTATTCAATCACAAATAGTTAGATAAATGCCCCAAATTGTTATTTAACACAACATTAAAACACTACGCAGCAAATTCAAGTAATATAATAATTTCTAAATGTAAATCACTACATAAAACTAACTTGTGTAACGAGGCGGCAATAGCAAACTCATTACAATATTACACTGGAAATTCTCCGACTAACTAATAATAGAAATTGGAAACATTTCCAACTAGTTACACAGACTTGGGAAGTTTTACAAGAGGGCTAGCCTGCGCTGCTTTAAATTGAGTGATTCTTCTAGATTCGTGATTTGTGAGCCAATGGGAAGGCGGCGATCAGAGTGTGAGTTTGGTAGGATGACGTGTACCTGACGGCCGTCAATCCATCTACTTCAACATTTATTTTTACCTTACTCACAAAATGTAATTTATTCTTATTGCTACTCCAAATGTTTACGTATAAAAGGAAAATATTGAACGTCTCAGCTATTTACGTGCCTGAGTCAATCAACCGTGACATTGTTTATTTCGTAGTCAATGGCTTATTGAACTTTTCGTATCCAATAATGTATTCAAGAATAGGATTTGTGAAATAATGTTACTTATATTGGACTGAAAACACATTACTAACGTGAATGTGTTTGACAGATGACTCAGGTAGGTACCTATTAACTTCATAGCTGAATGGGTGGTTAAAAAAATCCTTGCGCAAATGTATTTTGGTAAAAGGGACTCTTTTAAAAGTTATCATAATATCTGTAATCCCCGAATAGTTTGGCAGATCTTTACTAAATAGTACATCCTCGTCTCACTAGTTATGTTTATGTCCCATGATTAATAGGACGCGAGCCTGTTGCCATCAACCGGGCATAATTCTAAGTTTCGTGGCTGCTACTGAGAATTCCTGGTGGAATAATTCAACAAATCTTTGCCCGTCGCAGTCTCGCGGCGACAGTAGCGGTTGCGATCACCAGGCCGACGAGGTTTTCTAATTCTATTGGAACCAAGTTATTTTTATTTTTAAATATAATTGGAACCAAGTTACTTTTTTATGCTTCAGATAAATTCTAAAATTATGAAGATATCCGATACCCATGACTCAGCCAGTAGACCGTACTTCCAATACCGTCCAGAACCTCGCCATTAACTGGTAAGACCGTGACCCTGCGTACCCCTTACCTTCACACACCTTAGATGTAAGGACCCCTCTCAATCCCTTACATAAAGCGATATTAGGCGATTAAGCCTGTTATTATAAGCCCTTTGAAGCACCTGATAGACAGGCACAGAACTTCCACTCATACCAAGATATGACTTAAGTCAAAAGAAAGAAGAAGAATATGACTACTAAGGTTATTTCATTGTTCTCTTCATGTTTTTTTTCTACACATGAAGAGAACAATGAAATAACCACAAAACGTTTGGGTTTCGACATAGTAGGGTTTCAAAGAGCCTTCGGGTACGGAACCCTAAAAAGTATAATTTCGAAGTCGACCGCAACCGCAGCAGCAACAGAAATAGGCAGCAGGCGGCAACGTCTTTGTGTTTTTGTACCTCAAAAAATATTCAGTCTAAACCTGAAATAAAAGATTTTTTCTTCACGAGAAGGTTAAAGATTTATCTGTTTATGCGATGTGCCACATATTTATGTTATAATTTTTTTTTTTATGCGGACTTAGTGACTTAGACGTAGTTTTAATAGATAAGTAATCAAATAATGGATGAAAGCTATGCTGATGAAAAAGAGGGTTTATTTTCGAAAAATCTTTTCTATCTAGTTTAGCTAGCACTTCTGAAGACAGCGGCCCTTCTGCTACCTCCCCACTGCCAGCTCGTCGCGCATTAATCAAGGGGCATCACGGGAGTTATATTAGGCCGGCCACATTGACAAGGGTGGAACACGGCGCTAATTGAAGTGGAACTATTCATTGCCATCACGCCGTGTTTTTGTTTGTTTGGATTTAATGGGGGTGTTCAGTTGCTTGTCTTGTCTTGTTGCGTGAGGCCATAGACTCACGCTACAAAACAAGACAAGCACTTCTAACATATTAGAAGTGCACGGATTAACTCCAAGTTTCTCTATTATGTTGTATGTCGCTTCTTACACTGCTGCAATTTACAAGGAAGCCATTCGAGGCCGTGATATACCCGTTTTATCATTTTCATTCCTTATTTTAACCAATTATTTACATGAATCTAGAAATAAAAAGTACACAACTACCGCGGATTAGTACAAATATTGCTGTTGTTTATCATACACCCGAAGTCGCTTCAAGGTAAAGTGTAGCTACCACAATGTAAATACGATCAGGAAGTACGATCATGGTAATGAGGGTTAGTTACCTGCGTGTTCAGCTAGAATTGTGGTATGTGACCACACGACCCGCTTCCCTATTGGACTGACACGGAATTATTCATCATACTATTTGCATAATTATCATTTTCACACTGACATGTTTGGCATTTTCTGAACAAATACAAGAATACAACAATATAAAACCAAGTAGAAAATCAGAGTAACCGATAGCTAAACACTGGTTATTATAACTTATAATATTATCTTCTATCTATCACATATTTTCAAAGTCCAGCACACAATGCTCGAGACGACATCAGTACCTATTTGGAAAACACCTGCAGGTAAATCTTTACCTCCCAGGGAGTAATAACTTAGTAAGACTAGCTACTCGTAAATACATTTCGTAAAGCAAAGAAAAATAGCCACCTGACCGTTTTTCCAAGAACATCTTTTGTCAAATAATAAATTCATGTCAAATACATTTTACACGAAGAAGGGCGCTGTAAATATCTCAAAGAAAACTACCTTCCGTAATGAGGTTATGTTTACCTTAGCTACCAGGCGCACAAAGGCCGCAAGGAGTCAAATAAAAATATAATCCCCGAGTTACGTAAGGGATCCCCTTATGGCCTTTATACAAGATTTCTAAACGGTTTTTACGTGAGGAAATTGCTTGTACAGACCCTTGAATAAGCTTGTCTTTTTATGGGCTGACAATGGGCCAACTGTTACCACCCTACACCAATATTTTTTAAGGTATCCATTATTTTTACACTGAAACAGTAGTACTGCAGCTTGGTGGCAGGAATAAGTACATTACTTTTTTAGTACTTTTCCCGGCACTTCTTTAATGAGCACACTTCTTGCGAGCAGTACTCTAATGAGTTCTTCTATTACTGAAACTCTATCTTGCCTCTGGTTAAGATTAACTACACTACTGAAAATGTTTTTTTCTTGAAAGCAATGAATACGTACTAATCACTACATCATGAAACAGATTACGTCTTAAGGAAAACAGTCTCTCACTAAACCAAAATTACTACTAGAATGTGGTCCGCTGTAGAAAATTCGTTTCTTGATCTGCCTTGTTAGTCTACGACTGTAAATGGGTCTCAATTAATAGAATAGGCCCGAAGAGGATTATTGTAAACGTTTGCTCTAGGCCCGGGTAACACGACTTGAACAAAAAACGGTTATATCCCGTAAAGAGATAAAGACAGAATATAGTACAATGTTGTGTAGTTGTTTAGTATGCGGCACAGTGCGGCTTTGAACGAGCCAGCCGTAACTCGATTCACTTTAAAACTGTTTGAAACTCGTCAACTGGGAGGTCATAAATTCAAACAAGAAAGGGTTCACAAAGTAATTTGTGAAAGAATGTTGCGGGAAAAGAACGTTTTTTGGTTTAAAAAAGACGGTTTTCTGGAGATTTTATTCGACTGGAATGGGATTTAAGTTTTTTCTTTTTAGGAAAAGTTCGTTTTGGAACGATTGTTTGAATGTCTGAAAAAATATTGTAATAGTGATAATCACCCTCTTTTCAACAATAAATATTTTTAATCGCGTTTGGGAGCGGAGCTCAAAAGGATTGTTTTTATTTATTTATTTAAGTTATTTAAACTTCATGTACAATAGATGGCACTTGTATGAACAACATCAGCTACGCCGATAATATGGTACTGCTGAGCCCATCTGTTAAAGCCCTCAACATGCTCTTAGGCATATACAATGTGAGAGGTACGCAGTGTCATATGGTCTCAGGACAACTCCAAAAAAATTTAACTACTGTGTTTAAGGCGGGCAATCAAACTCCCACTACCATTCCAGACAGCGAGACAGTATTCGGTCAGACTTGGAGAAATTCCGGTAAGTAGGGTCACCAAATTCAAGTACCTGGGGCACTGGGTCACTGATTTTATTTTTGGCTCTTCGTGTGAACTTCCACGTTTGACAGGCATAAGTTAATTAAGGCAATAGTCACGAGTCCATGACTTTGCTCTTGATTTTCTTTCGCATCTGACTTTTAAAAATTTCCTTTAGGCTCCAAAACTTTTTCCATGTCGTTATTGTACTTCTATCTACGTCTACACCGTTATTTAGTTTTTGGAAAGAAATTTGTTTGCCTAGGTAGATATAGCTGGTAACGTACTCTACTGGTGTGTTGTTCAGGCTTATGGAGTTTTGTGCGGCATTTGTCATAAGTTTTGTTTTGCTTAGATTCATTTATAGTCCTACCTCTTTGCTTGCTTGTTGTAACGCTTGTAACATTGACTCCAGCTCTGTGATATTTTATGATAAAAGAACAATGTCGTCAGCGAACCTTAGGTGACTAATATGTTTCCCTTCTATGCATATACCTGTTCTATCCCAATTTAATTTTAGATAATCAATTCGAGTACTACTATGAAGATTCGACCTGAAAATACCAATACCTATTAATAATTCCATCGGAAGCTTACAGACCACCAATCTATAACAGCCATCCTCGTTCCATTACAAGCATGTCCATATTACATCAAGAATTTCGCCTATATCCGGGCAGAGGGCTGCAATTTCGCAGTGCCTATGTTCGGCCTAAACGCTACGTACACTGGCGCCCTGTTGGCTAAGTTAATAGACCGGCAGTCTTGGTAAACGTTGGAGCCAGGATATATCGGAGCACATACTATTACGGGGAAGGCTTTGAGTGTTTTTGTACGTAATTCAGAGGTATGTTGTTGGATATGCAGCAATCGATTATTTTGTCATATTCTGCAATTTGTAGTATTAATTAATTAAAGAGCCGGCCAAATGGAAAGAATCATACCTTACCTAAATAAACCGGCCAAAAGGACCAAACATTATTTTTAACGCTCATTCAGAGATCAATTTACACTAGACGGCAAAATTAAATTTATTTTCATAGTAGGTTAATAAAAAACGAAGTTACTGCAGCAGTTTCACAAAAAGCCCCATATCTCAAAAACGAAATATCAAATCATATTGAAACCAATTTTTGTTGAAAGTCATTTGTAATATGGCTGTGATATACGGACGGACAGTCAAACAGACATAAGATTGGTAAGTTTTTTCAATGGGCGTCGACAGAAACTACAGCCTGCCTCCTTGTCTGCCAAATGGCAGAGGCTTTGAATATAGTCTACCAAAGCAAAAACTTTTTAGCGTCCAAAAAAGAACATCAAAGTTAAAAAGCGAACTGTCGCTCACCATTTGCGGCCACTAATAACCGCCCCTTTGCTCAAAACATGCAAATTAACCAAACATCCCGAATACCCGATACGTTGCAATTTGCATTTTGGAAATTTTAAAATGTTAGTTTTAGACCGACGCAAATTGCTGCTGCTATCAAACAGAATTTTATGTGAGCGGATTAGTTGTGATCGTCCGCCATATTGGATCGCGTGTAACGGTCGCCGGTCGAATTCAAATTACGAGTTTCGAATTCCGAACGTTTGGAATTCAAACAATTACGTTCTGTTGTTATTTTAATGTCAATTATTTGATTTGCGTATGATTAGAGAAATAATGTACCTAGTTTGAAGATCTGGTTTATCATGACTGTTTAAAATTACTTAAATTTGCTTCCTTTTTTCAATTAAAAGGTGAATCGAATAGATACTACAATTTACATACAGCCATAAAAGTTAGTTAAAAATTTTCAGTTCGAAGGTTTCGTAGCTACAACAATCAATACTATAATTTGAGATAATAAATCTCAAATCATAGTTTTAATTGTTTGTACTGTACTTGGCTTTGTTACGGTCTAATTCAACTATGTATGATAAGGGATTTCCTGAAATTGTACTTTTTTGTTTGTCAAGTCCACCGGGTTTTAGTAGCCAAATACATGAATTTCAGCCGCCTAATAATTTTGTTTGAATTTCTGCGGATTTACTATATTTGATGACACCTAATAAACGCGGGGTCTTCAATTTATTAAATTACTATTAGACAACTAATTTACGAGGCGTACGCCAGAAAAATACCTAAGCGATTACTTAGTCGATAGAAGAAGCAGATTTGTTTTAGTACCCTCCTTTTTTAAGTCGGTTAAAAATTGATATTTCAGTAAATACCATAATACTGACGGTTCATTTTTATTCCTTAACATCTTTTTAGTACACAATTAAAACATTTCAAACTAGAATTTAAATCGAGAATGTGACATTTGTTGTCAAAACATTTCAAATGACTTTTGGAGGTATGTTATAATCCAAGCATAAATTGACCTGAATAAATTAATCAGTTACAACATTTCTAAAACCTAGTAACACTTGTGTTATTCATTCAATCCACTGCACGGCGCAACGCTTCATTCGAGTGACGCTGCATACTAGCATAGTTTGCAAACCAAGCGAACAAACCCCTTTCAATCAGACGTTCAAACGAAAATTCCTCGCGAAGCACATACCGCCACGTATCGCTTTCGCGTCCCCCGTCTAGCTCGAAGCAAAACCCTCCATTTCAATAGCCCTAATGTAAATATTCCCCACTAACACTTTGCACAAAGTCCGCAACTACCCTTCAAAGGAAATCTCCATCACGAAAACCTAATCAAAACTTAACGACAATATCAATTTGGTAGAACAAACACCTTTACTTTAGGGCAGCCTTCAACTATGGCGGCGAACAAACAACTAGTGAATTAGCAAGTTGGTGAATTTACCTTAATTATGCATTACCCCTGGCCGGTAACCGGTGCGGCTACCTGTTTAGACGTCACAAGTTTGGGCCGCATCACTTGTTTACTTTGCAACCGATATACTTATTAATTTACATGGGCTATTGTGTTGATGGACGATGGTTGGCCCTGTGACCCAGGGTTAATTTGGACGTACCTACAGCAAGCCCAAGTTCGTGGGTTGTGGTAAAACTGTTTACTAAGCATGACGATTGTCGAACGTAGAGTCTTTTTTGGTGCAACATAGTGCACCGCTGAATGTACAGTCTGCCTGCCTTCCACCTCGCCTTTGCTTGTAATCTCGATCCCAAAAATGTTACGTTAAAAAATGCAATTTGCTAAGTGGTTTCTGGCGTCCCCTTCTTTTCTATACAAACTTTGGACCAGCAGCAGTTTTTATCTCGAAAGCTGCATACAATAGCAGTAACAGCAGGTTTGTAGCTATACCTAGTTATATTCGTATTCTTTCTAATTAGTATTTGTCCTTTAAGCCGCTCCTGCAGTCCTTAGTTAATTAGTTTCGAAACTCATATATCACGAGAAACTGTTCTGCTGTTATACGGGAGATTCTTTACTATTGTTCCTATTTTTAATTGACATTATAATTAACGTTATTGAAAATTTGATGAGATTTTTCATTGACTGGTAGCCTAGACTGTCTGACCTGCATACATGTATACCCTGGTACATAACAGGCGTATGGTGTTACCCAGCAACTGGGTAGTGAAGTTCAGATAGACAGTCGCTCCACGTAAAATACTGGTATTCAGCTCCATCTCCCCATCCTCCATCATCATCCATCTTTCCCTTTTCCGGCGAGGCAGGTGATGACTGGTACACTAACTTAATGTTTCAAGCTGCGACTGATATTGCATCTTAACATATTGCAAAACTATTTTCACCTCAATTCACAAATATAGTTAACTCGTCAAAAAGAACACAGTTACAACTGCGGTCTGTGGCATCAAAGCAAACTCCACTAATTAGCACAGTAAGCCAACTACTCACGGCTCACATTTATTAACAATTAACAACGGGCTCTCCCTTCATTATCACTACACAATCCTCCGTCCTCATTTTAATGAACCTACAATTGCTTTACCGTACTAAGTTATAAATATATAATTTTCACAAAATTCCATAATGGGATTATGCGATAACTTTTCGGAACTCACCTTTGTGTCCCAACACTAATTAGGTAGAGCAACCACTGGCACCTCCTTAATTAAAGTGGCAAACATATAAGCCATTATTACTGCACCCACTCTACCCCGTGCGCTACTTCTATGAACATACACACATTTAGATTTCTTACTACGGCATCCATTGCGGTTTTTACTCTTATGAAAGAAATTAATGCAGATTATGAAAAGCAATGTTTGCTCGGTGAAGCGATACGTCCATAATTTGATTAGACTGCAGCGTACGGAGTCAAGTTAGGGTGAATGTGGCAGTAAAGGTCCCGCCTCTTCAAGTGACGTATAAATTTATTAGCGCACGTGATTGCTCCGAACATGCAAGTAATTTTCTGTGTTGCCATACAACCGATTAAAGAAATACGTGAAGGGAAATCGAAAACGATCTCTTTGAGCATTCTCTGAATATCTCCAAGATTATAGTCTTGCGCTAAAGGAAAAATATGTGAGTACTAAACGTTATCCTATTCAGAAAAGTAGGGACTTGGTGTAAGACGGGAAATGTGTCAATTTACATTGAAAGAAATGAGCTCTTTATGCGCTGAAAAGATGGAAATGTCCGTCTCATGGAGCGGAATTTTAATGTCCTTAAAATATTCTAGAAGATTCAGCTTTATAGGACATTAAGTTTTGTTCTGGATAAAACTTTGTATTATTCTAGACGTTGTTGTCCGCGTGTCTGGTTGTCCCTGTGTCCGTTGTGTTTGATATGTAAATACACTGAAGGTCTTGTATTCAGGTTGGATCCAGCAATTTGTTCAAGTGAGGACGAGGACTGAAAGATACAATACAGTAACAAAACAAAAGGGTGACGACTAGATATTACAGATTTAATGCGAATAACTTTGAGATGTTTTAAGCGACTCATAAAGTACATAATTGTTACCGACCATTTTGTTCACACCTGTAAATTAAACTTTTTGAGTAAAAGTTTGGACTCAAAAGAACTTCCTTCTTCTAACGACACGATAAATATGAATTTATTCACGTCATTATACAATCTAGAAAGATAGCAGTGGATATACGGGTGCCAAGCTTGAGCCAAATTTCTTTGGAAGTATCTTTAAAGGTGCGACGGGAAACAACACGTTTTGCAGTAAAATAATATATTCTCTTTAGTTGTCGTTTTATTTCTTCTATTCGGAACACAGTGCTGCACCCCAATTATATTGCACACGATCCATCGTATTTTTAAGAAATTTGTGATACATTTTCTTTCATGTTTAAAATACTCGTCAATTCGACAAAGTCAAACACACAATTAATGTTATTGAATTGTCACAATGGAGAAGCATTGAGAATGTAAGTGTGTTACGCAAATACCCTACAGGTCAAGTTAACTATCATTCCGAGCTTAATCAAATTGAGATAGAGGTTTTTTTTTCTGTCACTCATTTTGAATAGTCTGTTTGTCCTTATGATGACTAAAAGTAAAGTAACTGTAACAGTCATTCCCATCAGGTAATTTAAAATCAAACACCAAAGTACTTAAACAACTACATTTAATACGATAACACCACAACTGTCTAACATCTAATAGCACTCCCCATTCTTATAGAGCTCGGCGATCAATTCACTGCATTCACTCCTCTGGAGTTTTCCGGAGTGCGTGTGAGGCAGGGAGGGCACGAACGCGATGCCTCCGTGCAACCGCTTGTGATCACTCAGGGCCGCTGGAAACGAAATAAGGATTTAAGTTAAAAGAAGAAAGGTTGAATTTTGAATGAGACGAACTGACATGCAGACTATATGGAGTTACTCGACCAGAAGAAAGAGCGCAAAGAAAAGGAAACTTTAAAAGTGGAGATACAAGCTTTATTTTTCAAAGGTGTGGATGAAATATTTCATGGCAAAGAAGGTGTTTCCAAGACATAAGCCGCAATAGAAGAGGTTTGGCTTATGAAAAGCTGACAATTGAACATGCCTAAGGACGTGTGAAGTCTTGCCACAGTGAGCGCGGGATACTGAATACTATAAATGAAGCGTTTATTTCTGAGAACAGAAAAATCTTTTGAGCTGGTAATATATAGAATGAAATCTACCGCTTTTTAAACTTGAATATGATAGACATTTACTAGATCAAGTCTTCGAAATAATGTTCCTTATACAGGGTGTAAGCGGACCTTTCACGAAGCCGTCAACCAAGCATTCTGTACATCATCTAAGTAACTTTACGCAAAAATTATTGCTGGGAAACTACTTTTTTTTTGGGGTGAAAAATCACTTTTTACGGTAGGACTCAGTGTCACGCACTCAGAACACTGTGCTGATGGATGGATTGAATAGAAAGGGGGTCGTGGAGGTGTTTAAAGTAAAAAATTTACATTAAAAACATGTTTAAAAAAAAAAGTTGTAACTTTGACCCCCAATATCTCCGTAACTAGAAGGTTCCCAGGTATGGTCTAGAACAAAAAAAATATCGCATTGACGGGGAGAACAAGTGCCTTTCGGCTTCGTTAAGGGTCTTTTTACACCCTTTATACAGCTCTGTCTTTCTCCTAGGCTTGTAAAATAATCTGTATTAACTGTGACTGTTAACAACAAAATAAGTACATTAAAATTATTTTCTTCATTCGATGTTCTTAAGGAATCTTAAATTTGTTTTCAATTAGGTACATATAATATTTTGTTTTCTCTCTTGGCTTCAGTTTTCAGCAAGCAATTCCAGTTTCGTACTTTATTCGAGCAATAACACTGAAGTACAGAAATCGGCAAGTTGGTTGCAACAACTTGTATTGTATGTAGCAGATGTTTGGTATTATTATTTTTGGACTATTTCAAGACCATCAGGATATAATTATTTGACAACAATTTTAAAATGCACAGAATCATAATACTAGTACGAAAAAATAAATTAGTTAGGTACTTTTGTGTTAAGAATCTTTTGATAAACCAAGATTTTTATTAAAAGAATGTAAAAGATAGCGAAATATAAAAGACTCAATAGCAGCATCTTTTAACCTTAATTACGTTCTCCAGTGATTAATATAACCCCGCCCGCATAATTGTGGCAATATCTATATCTTTGGATAGCCTTATCTCCTAATGACGGTAATGTTCGATGCGGGATGTTTTCTCAAAGCTATGTTATTATTGTTACCATTACTGGGCTGTACTCATTATTATGTTTTTTCTAATAAGCTTTGTCTCATTAGCAGGCACGTGAACATAACATAACATCATGACTGTAACTATTTCCAAGGGGTAGGTTAAAGCATATAAGTAGTTGACCCGTTAATCGTCTTTTGTTTCCCGGTATCACTACGTTCTCCTGTTCTCTAGGTAACAAAAACAAGTGAGAGCGACTTACAAGCTGCCTTGTGTATCTTTTCTCTCAACACCACTACTTTTTTATAGCTGGTCCATCTTTAGATAAATCCACTACCCCCTCATGGTGTCCTGGTACTTTAACTAAAGAAACTCACCAGCAACAGTATTTTTTATCTGCTCCCTGGTGACGGTAGCTTGTGGCTCCAACACCACCGCTGCTACAGCTCCCTTGTCAGATAAACATACTACGCTTTCATACACTCCTGGTACCGAGCCGATTACTCGTTCCACTTCTTCTGGTGCTACCTGTGATAACAAACATGCGTTATGAGATACTGAATTTGAATATCATGATAAAAGTTAAAAACACTTTGCCACTAAGAATATTTCAGGAGATTTCAAGATTAATTACCATTAATAAGAAATGGAAGGTCCAAAAGGGCGAAAAGCAGGAGCTACAGAATATTAAACTATCATTTAAGACCTTCGAGACGAAGTGCTCTTAAAGATTATTTAAGAGAGCAAAAATACGATAGACATCGTCGTCTTCAAATTGAAAGGCTCGTTATTTTCATACTTTCAAATTCATTACGACCTGACTACAGTATAATTAAGTTCGAACATCCCAAAAAGTAGAACATCTAGCTACAAAATTAAACCAAATTAGATCCAATATTGTACAACAGTCCCGTGCTCTGCCACAATAATCCGGTTGGGAGGCTAGTTACGACTTTAATCTATATTTGAAGTCCTCATTTTGTGTTCGGAGTTCTTTTGAAATTAACAAAATATGGTAATAAACCGTCACGAAGTAACGAGGGTCGTCCTGCTTAACATAATATAATTATTCGTGCGAACATTCTACTACATATTAGGTAATCTTGACGGCCTATATTTTCTCTTTGCATGGAAAGAGAATACTAAAATATCTAGGTAGGGTCAGGTAAGAGTACGAGTCGGCTACGCTGACGTGTAGGCTGCTATTCACAAAGGAGGTTTGAGCTACGAGGTTCATACATCTGACATTTCCTTTATACAATGGAAATAGAAGTCTCTTAAGACAGTTTCATCTCTTTGAGATATATGCCAGTGGAGATGTGATTTCCTATAAGAATCGTCGAAACATTTTCTTGTATTGAAGCATAGTTCGAAACTGATGTTGGAATTTTTATTATTAGCGAGAAACTGTAACGAATAGCTCCTTTAAAGTATGATCGAATATTGTTCAACTAGATTTTGAGTAAATTTTATATTTACAAAACGTACAAAATCTTGTAGCCATCTCATCAAAACGACAATCATGGTATGTACGCAATTTAACTAAAATGTTGGTTAATTACAGGATGTTTTTCGACAGATTAAGACTGATTAAATTGTTATTGTATCTAAAAAAACAGCGATCATATTTTTTTTTTTTAATTATTTTTTAACTGAGGTAGCCGTTAAATCACTTTGAAAGACCTGCCTACCTGAGCACCCATAAACTTGAAGGCGAACTTCTTCCTCACGGTGAAGGTGAGCCTCTCGTTCTCATCAATGTGGAACACGTCTCCAGTCATGTACCAGCCGTCGGGAGTGAACGACTCCTCATACGACTTCTTGTTCTTGAGGTAACCCTGTAATCAGATGAAAGTCATCAGGTACTTTTTAATCGTGGAGTGTAATTATGTAAAAATAGATTTCATCATCATCATCATCCACAGCCCGACTTCACCCACTGCTGGGTATAGGCCTCTCTTTGTTTGTGCCAAGTTCCACGGTCTTGTGCCAGCCTCATCCAGGATATTCCCGCCATGGCAACAAAAAAATAGATTTAAATGGGGTTAATCTTCTTCAAAATTAATTGACATGCCGAGCGCCCGAGACGATGGTCTTTCAAAAATCCATCCTTTAAAGGAACTCTTGTCCCAAATATCAAGCTTACCTAATGTATTATCCTGTGCGTTGTTTGTCAGTGAGTGTATTACAAGGCGTTTAAGATTTTAGTTTCGTATAAATCACTTTCCATGTTACAAGATTCATCCAAAACGAAACCCTGCTATCGGCCTGTGCAGATTTTTTTTTATAATTATCTCTTGATTGGAAGAGAAAGCACCAAAAACGTTCTTACCTTAATCAGTAAGTAATCAAAGTATTACCTTAATAGCATTGGGGCCCTTTACCCAGAGCTCTCCGTATCCGTTAGGTCCCACCTCTTGACCTTGATCATCAACGATCTGGAAAAACACATCATTTTTTACAACCGCCAGAAATTCTAGATTCCTGAGACAATCTACAAGTTAATCTTGTCTGGAATTCTGGATAGGATGTTAATGATCCATTACTGGATAGGACTTCTTTTACACTAGTAATCTGAGAAGTGTCCATAAATATGCCTGTAATAAGAATGAAATTGAAATAAAATGGCTTTTACGAAGATCTCGTTCAGATTAAAATGGCGAGACTAATAAAGGCTGATAAATTACGCGATAAAAATGAAAAATTAGATAATAAGTAGATAGGCTTCCCCACTGGTTGTCAATTTACTAGATCAGACTTTATCCCGAATAGGAAAAATGAAATTATATTATTCGATATTCCATCTCTAGAGACCTTTTTAGGTAAATGTAATTTAGCTGTTATTTAGGTAGCGACAAGGTATAAATTACATTGACATTGGGAATATTTGTCCCAGCTCAATAAATAGCCCATCCATTAGAAGTAGCGAGATAAAATTGTTATATTTTTTGAAGTTTTGCTGTCAAATTGGTTTATTATTGAATAGACAAAAATATAATTTTCAATTTTTATTATAAGAGATTTCTTTAGAAATAAGCATCACCTTTGTACTATTTTCTGTTCCTTTCTTCTTTTCTGTATTTAGTGTGTACATAAATTGTTAAATAAATAAAATAAAAATAAAAAATAATTCCTGAAAAGAGCGACTTTTACTCAGGACACGTCTCAGTTTGCTAGAAACAGTGATCAATTGATTATGGTTTATCTAACTAGGCAAGACACAAACACAAGATGTTAGTTGATGACCGTTGTATGTAATTGAGCGTCACGATTTTAGACGAAATGCAATTCACTGTATAGCTATTAAGGTACATTTTCCTTTAGCAAGCACCAAATGCTGAACCAAGGACCAACTGGTCCCAGGTGGCAGAATAAATACCTTGTAAATCATATGATTCAAGACCCATCCGTTGCACTTCTGGGGCGCCTCTCTGTCGGGGATGGCGACGAAGCCGTGGGTCTCCGTCGTGCCATATCCGTCACACAAGTGTATGTTCTTTGGCAGTTTTTCCTAAAAACATAAAACATTTATAGTAAAAAAACTTAGTTTCTGCCTATCCTCATCACTTATGTTTAACTCCCATAGAATAGGGGAGAGCCGACTTCCATCGACCTGGTTAAAATCCAGACTTCGGACTGCTAATAGGAGATTTTTAACAATTAAATAACACTTTACTCGGCCTGGGAAGCGAACCTGCGACCTTATGTTGCGAGCACTAATTCTATCTAATAATATTAGCATAAGAATAAGACGGCATGTAGAGCCAAGTCATGGCCCATGGGTGGCATAAAAACTCTGACACTAGGTTAGGCACTAACCGCACGAGAAAGAGGAAGAATAATAAATATTAGCTAATGGGAAGTATACAGATGAATCTATCAAAGGATGGTGAAAACAAACCAAAATCTATCTACACTAATATTAAAAAGAGGAAAGATTTGTATTTTTGTGTGTATGTTTGTAATGAATAAACTCAAAAACTACTGTGCCGATTTCAAAAAAATTTTCATCATTGGAAAGCTACATTCACCCTTAGTAACATAGGCTATATTTATTACTAGAAAAACAAATGGGGGGGGGAATCAGGGGAAAATAAATGTGCACCCGTGCGAAGCCGGGACGGGCCGCTAGTCTCTTATATATAGAAAGGGTACCGAGAATGGTCTTTTGTTACAGTTTCTGTTCACTGTGATTGTTACCAAATTAAAGCTGAAGTACTTTTCGGAATTACGAAACTCGGTAAAGTTTGACAGCGATCTTTTCATAGACTGACGTTATATTACTGATTCTGAAAATCAATAAACCACACTGGAGAAATGGTTGGGTGATTTCATAATATTATTTTATTTCATTCTACGGATACAGATTCTACATCTTATTCTACTGACATTACACAACGCAGTTATTACTCTCAAACAATGCGTTTTGACAATATCAGGGCAATTAAGACAACAGCCCAAGTGACCTTTGCCAAGAAAGGCAATTGGAAAGCTATCTAAATGTAGATCTTAATTGATAGCCTATTGGCCTCAAATTGTTTTTATGGTCGTACAACTAATTTTACTGTTCCATTACAATGTATTTACTACTAAATTGGTTTTTCAACCAATTAATCTTTCAGAACGGTCCGACTCCAAAACAATTAACATCGTAGACGAATGTTGCATGACCAGAGTAGTTGGCCAATTATTTGATAAATTACAGGTGAAAAATTAATAGTTATCTAATTCTCTGCCAGTATAATCTCCTAAAATAATTTGGTCTATTACAGGACTGGACTGTCGTTTATATTGCATACAAGTTGTTGGTTTTCAACAAATAATTATTTCATAGACAGTCCGGTGGCCAGACCGTTGGGGTATTAGCCTAAACATAATCAGCCTATAATTCCCGCGGCTGGGATAAAAACCTCTGCTATGTGAGAGTGAGTGGTCATGATCCCAACCAGCCGCATACCTGCCCAATGCGGGTTTGTGGATGCCAAAATGTCTTGGAATCTTTGATTTTAGGGCTTCACGGTTCCTTCAAGAAGTTTTCCTTTGCCACTTCAAAAGCAGTGGTGATGAAATAAATTACACACATAGTAATCAGCCTGGCTGGGTTCGAACTCACGGCCTACGAGACCGTTACTAGCGGGCTGCTCTTTGGACTGCTCTTTGGTTGCAGCTTCCATATTGGCTTACCCTGCCGTCTTCCTGAAGCTGTAATACAAAGCAGTAGTTTATCGTTAGTAAAAGTACTTACTTTGAGCGAAACCATAAGTTCAGGAGTGGTGGGTGATCCAAGCAGGAACAAGGTCTCCAATGAGCTCAGCTGGTCTGATGTTATTAGTGGTACCAGGGCAACAGCGAACGAAGGAGCTAGGTAGCCCCAGGTTGGCTGCAATCAAAATATTCGGTTTCGATCATTTGATATTGGAACGGCGGCGGGTCGAGTTCACATGCGGGCGTTTCATGACGTCATGATAATAATATGGTATTTATTGGTGTTTTACGAAAAACCAGACCAAAATAACAATACAATTATTGTTATTTTAAAACACTATACTCAAAAACAACAATCCGTATTCGATGTCAATATTCACGGTAATTAAAGCGTTTAGTTCATACTACACTGACATACCATTCGACAGTTTTTGTTGCAATACAAAGGTGTTTTTATTATTCAAAAACCATAATATTATAAACCATTTTGAAAAAACATAAAGCTACCAACATAAAGCTACCAACTTAAACCATCGCGGGTTAGTAAAATAACAGTAAATCTACATTGATGAAGATGCTGTGCAGGATTTTGTGATCTGTTTATTTTACCTTTTGGACTCATGAGTTTAAAAAGTTTTAATTAATAACTCTTCCTGCAAAGAACAACTCTAACAACTGAATAAGTTACCTTTCAAGTCTTCTGTACCAAGAATATTGTAAGTAAAAGTAGTAATTAGTATAAACTGAAGTATTCAGGAACGAGTCCTAATGACTGTCTTTACGTTAAACCTTAATCTTTCTTAATGTTGGTACTCGTCACGTTTTCAAAGTTCAGCAAATTGCTTCTTTTGAGAACTTCACAGACCTTTAGAATAATAAACAGGATATTAAAAAAAGGTTTTCATTAACATAAGCGCGGGATAAAAGACTCAATTTTCTAGGGAGTACGTTTTATATAGCCCAGGTTAACCTATATTGCAACCTATACAATGTCGCCCATGCGCATGTGACCGCCCGTAATTTTCTGAATATTCATGAAGAAATGTCGAAAATAAACTTTAAAAGGGGGGGTCTATCTACAATATTTTTCATGTTATTCAATTTTTAATTTTTTAAGTATAGTTTGTAGATTTGCTTTCTATTTTTTGACACATCTCCGAAGTTTATGGGTCGATTTGGATTCTGTTTATTATTTCTAAAAGCTTATGAGTTATTTTAACAGGTTAATTAACATTTTTACTAAAAAATATCGACGACGAAAAAAAAAACGGAATCGAAGTCATTTTTTCGGTGAAAAATTGTGTATTTATTTTGAAAAAACTAGTGTAAGTCCATAAATTATCCCGATAGGACGACTTTTTTAATCATTATTTGTAATCTACTCCATAACAGCTACAAATTCACAGAACATTATTCATACCTAACTGTAACTAAATCCAAGGTAAAACTCTTAAAACTCTGATGAGTCAAATTTAGGAAAAGATAATGTGAAAGTCAATTGAATGTTGCTCTTAGCAGTGAGTACTAAAAGGTTAAACTAATAATGAGGATGATAATGGAATTAAAAACAAACAAGCAATAGCCAGATTTTTACTAAAAAATAAAAAATACAAGAATTTTAATTAATTAGATTTTCGAAATGGCCCTCACCCTCCTGTAAACAAACCAAAGCCCTCATGGCAACACTTTTGATTGTACGACGTAATTTTTCATGGTTTTCTTTTATTTCCGCAGTAGCAGCAAAAATCCTAGCCGTTAATTGCTCGCGGCTTTCGAAGGGCACGGCATACACTTTTTGTTTCATGTAGCCCCAAAGATAAAAATCTAAGGGTGTAAGGTCGGGAGATAGCAGCGGCCAAGCAATGGCACCTCCTCTGCCAATCCGCCACGGATAATTTTGATTGAAATAATCACGAACTAATCGTGCGAAGTGTGCTGGAGCTTCATCTAATTGCAGATACATCCGCCTTCTTGTTTCCAGCGGTACTTCCTCCAAAAGCAACGGCAACGTATTGACTATAAAATCTAAAAACGCGTGTTGATCTAGTCTGTTTGGTAACACGAAAGGGCCAATAAGTTCACCGTCAATCATTCCAGCCCATACATTTATGGAAAATTGAGTCTGGAAAGTTGTTTCCCTAATGATGTGTGGATTTTCAGTGGCCCACACATGAAGATTGCGATGATTTGTTATACCCGCTCTTGTTTTTTCTTTAGAGATAGGTATCAATAATGTTCTGTGAATTTGTAGCTGTTATGTAGTAGATTACAAATAATGATTAAAAAAGTCGTCCTATCGGGATAATTTATGGACTTACACTAGTTTTTTCAAAATAAATACACAATTTTTCACCGAAAAAATGACTTCGATTCCGTTTTTTTTTTCGTCGTCGATAATTTTTAGTAACAAATGTTAATTAACCTGTTAAAATAACTCATAAGCTTTTAGAAATAATAAACAGAATCCAAATCGACCCATAAACTTCGGAGATGTGTTAAAAAATAGAAAGCAAATCTACAAACTATACTTAAAAAATTAAAAATCGAATAACATGAAAAATATTGTAGATAGACCCCCCCTTTTAAAGTTTATTTTCGACATTTCTTTATGAATATTCAGAAAATTACGGGCGGTCACATGCGCATGGGCGACATTGTATATATTTTCATGAAATAGTCGATACCCGTGAAGGATATTTTCTTCGTTTTGTTTTTCTAGAATTGCCAAAACATAGCTAGTATAATCGAAGATGTACATATATCGTCAGATTTACACTTGCCACGGCCACGGGACATTCACACGGTAAGAACGGTGAAGCATTTAGCGACTTTTAATAAAAAAATAATCATGCCACGTCCCGCCGTTCGCCGCTACGCGTTACATGCTTAGTTTCTTTACATTAGTTTTAGTCGCTTCACACTTTTTTCGCTGCAGCAAACTTCCCGTATCCAGGCTGTTACGATGCGCACATACAACCCGCACATTCGTACATGTAAAGTGACCACTATTTTAAGCGGTAGTGCGAATCTAACAAATTAAATCAGTGGTACACATTTTCGTCTTACCCGGTATTTCTCCAGGATCTCTATAACATGTTCTGCTGTGATCTTGTTCGGCGTCGTGATGACGGTGATGTGGTTCACTACGCTGGAGGTCACGAACATGGTGAATGTCACCCATTGGATGCTGGTCAGCACCATGGCTCTCGCGGTCGGCGTCGGGAACTTCGAGTGGTAAGTCCTGAAGAAATTTTAAGGTTTACCATTGATTGTTTTTTAGCTCTGTCTATTGCAATCCAATGCTAGACATCCACTCAAGACTTTTTCGCCCTGAGGGCAGGCAGAAGCTGACCTGATTTACAACGTGGACGAAGCAAAAGGAGTTTGTAAAGATAATAGCAAATGGCGTTCTCCAAATATCTTATAGTACCCTAGTACTCACCACGGGCAGGGCAAATGGCTCACGAGTCCCCGTTGCGTCAGGATGGCGGCTTTAGGCATTCCCGTGGAGCCACTGGTCGGCAGCATCAGTGCGGCATCATCCATCCCCGCTGGAGAAACCCTTCACGAGAAAACATGATTAATTAAGCCAATGATTAGATTTTTTTTTTCTGAATAAGCTTAAACATAACGACGAAATGCGGGTGTACTCTAAGTTCACCTAATTTTATTTTTAGGTGCCATCAAATAGGGGGCAAGCGTATTTTCATCATCTAAAACTCTGGCTACAAATCACAACTCCAGGCTACTACTGATTAATTCGGGAAAACCCGATAAAATTTTGCCCTGGACTATCAAATCAAAAGACACTCACTGAAAACTGTCGATATCGTCGCTGAACCCGTCGGTGAACTGCTGCAAGACTCCAGGTCCGTTGACCATCAACACCTCAGTCTTCAGGTCTTTGCATCCCTTTCGCGCCTCTTTAAGAGCCTCGTCGAACTCTTGGTCATAGAAGACGAAACTTGGCTCGATCAGTTCCAGGAAGTGGGTCAACTCATCTGCAAGAGTAAAAAACCATAATCACCATGCTTGGCAAATTTTTGTCAGGCTTATAAATTTAGAGCATTTAGGTCAGGCTGGATGCAGGAGGAGGAGTTCAGAGTATTGTTGTTCAGCTTTGAAAAGGCCTATGCTCCATAGTGAACTGCGACGCTAGTACGTCTAAGCCAGCCATTCATCAGCGATAAAGAAGATGTCTAAGCCGCTATGGTCTTCCAAATATAAGTACTTACAGACAGTAGCATTAGGATCCATCATGAACGGAATCAATCCTGTGAACAAAGTAGCGAAGTAAGTCGCAGCCGTGTCCTCGTGGTTCCTCATCAGCAGCAAAGCATGCTTCCCTTTCGCTCCCTTGGCTGTGAGCGCGCGTGAGAGCAAGATGGTCTTCTTGAGGTGCTGTTCGTTTGTTATTTGTGCACCAGTCGCGGCGTTGATCTGGATTGTGAACAGAAGGTTTGGTTGACAATTTAACTTATGTTGCTTTCCAGTATTTATGATGCATATTTATTTGCATGCAATTTTAAGTTGCATATAATCCGGTTCCATCACAGTCGTATTTTTTTAAGCACAGACACATTTGATCAGTAATAGTTTAGTTCCATGCAATATGAGCGAGTCTATTGGCATCAAGACCGGGCGGGCTGCTACTGTGAAATTCCTGATGGAAATCCCAATAACATTGTTCCCGACCAAGGAATCGTACCTCGGACTTTATGCTCAGTATTAGTGCTTGCGACCACTACGCCAAAGATCAGTTACTAGAAGTCAAAAGATAGAATTACCTCAGATTTTTAAAAATTGTAAACTTGTCAAAAACCCAAACCCAGTTTAGCTGGCAGATTTTTCTAAAGCAGCTCAATTAAAAAATGTCATAGAGCGACAAGCCACAATCCGTTGCGATCCTTTTTTTTGTGGCGTCATTTCCATTGAGTGCCGCAAACAGATGAAATTGCTCAATAGCCGCGCCGGCCGGGCAATTTGTAACGCTATCCGACTGAACCTCTGACGTCACGGGGCTTGTTCACTAGTGCTGAATGGATAGTTTTATTTTTAGGTGGGAGGATGGTTTAATATCGTTGTGGAAAAGGCTGCAGAAGTATGAAAGAGTGCTAATTATCAGCAGAGCTTCAAAATCTTCGAAATACCCACGTCTGGCATCTTGTTGTCTAGATTATACTTTGGAATTTAAAAACTTTCTGGACTTTATAAGTGACAAAGACGTCACAGTTCGTTCCGGTGTTTTTTCTTAGAGTAGTCGTATAGGAAAAACAATTCCAGTTTGTAAAACGTGTTTCATTTCACGTATAAAACTGTTTATAAAAACCAATTTACAGGAATAAATACCAGTTATAACTGCCCGAACATGTCCAGCGCACGTAAAGCTAGAATAGACTTTATACGCTACTTTAAACAAAACCAAATTCTTTTGCACGACCCTTTGCAGTGTATGTCCCAGATTCAGCTCACACTGACTAAAATATTAAACGCACAGCTAGGTTTGGACTGTTCTTTGTTATCTTGTTTACAATTATTTCACAATCGTCATAATAATTGAAACATAAGGTACGAAACTACTATCTTTAATCTAGTATTTTGTAATCGTAATAAGCACTGTTAGGTATTTAATTCGACGATGTCAATGCATTTACGTATTCGAATTGTGATGTAATTATCTACTTTAGCTGTCAGATTATTGGCATGATTCAGGCATGACTTGAACATTGTTTTTGATAAGAAAAAACTGGGCCCGGCAAAGGGGCTCGTGAGTGATAACAACCGCGGTGTCATTATGTCGATCGAAGGTTAAGCTACGCTTGCGTGGGTTTGTTCGTGGATGGGTGACTAGTCATATCATATCGAGAGGGGGGTCATCCAACAGCTAAGCCGTTTGTCACTGCTGTTACATATTTATAAATCGGGAAAACTATTATAGGGTTTTTCCATCAGCTCAATAGCAGCCACGGAGTCTGATTTTGTACTTTGTGTCCGCAATTGATGGCGATAGGCTCGCCCCTTAATTCATGAGACTTTAAAATATAACTGACGAAATGTGGGTGTACTAACCTACCTCTGCCTAACCCTATGGGGATTACAGGCGTTTGTTATGTTGTTAAATCTTTGATAGTCGTTACGGGAGTTAACCAGGCCCTGCAGTCTCGACATTAGATAGCGACAAAAATCGATCGCTAAGTCGTATCATTGTCAAATTCCTTTAATAGATTTTCTACTTTATTTCGAAAGCATAAGGTTGAAAATTTATTAAAAAAAATTTACATCGATTACACTTAACGACCGATTTTTGTCGAGACTGCAGGGCCAGGGGGATCTGAGTTGTGGAGTTCAGACAGGCAGGCGCTCCATGTAAAATACTAGCATTCAGTTGCATGTGGTCTGTTGCTCATGTGATGATGACAAGCAAAAATGTTCTGTTGTTAACTATTTATTCTTGAAATACTACGACTTGGTACTTATCTTATCTTGAGATTTCATGATATCAAGGTAACGTTTTTTTTTTTAAATGTCTTTGACAGACACTTGAACAACGGAAAACCCACTTAACGTTACGAACCAAAGGAACTGGGCTAATCAAATTATATAACAATACATTATGGCTGTTGTGCCTAAAAGGTACGGCAGAGACGTACTTTTAAGACGCCCATATTTTAGCAAGCTATGTTTTAGTCGCATGTAATAGGGGCATATTGCAATCAGGACTTCAGGCTGCTACAGAGAAAATCTTGATAGAAAAACGTAATAAAACTGCCCGATCCGGGAATCTAACCCAAGACCATGCTGAGCAGCACTTCACGAGGCCACTACACCTACAAGGCAGTCGACAATAAAATAGCACGATACAACCGGTTGCTTGTATTTAACCTAAAAGATTATTATTTAAAACCGTTTTAAAACATACCATGAAAATATCATTCGGTCTTTCCTTGAAGCTATGGAGAAAGATCTCAGTGGCCGTAACGTTGGCTCTCGTTGTGGGGTCCGGTTTGACCCCCTTCTCTATCAGAATGGCGTCCAGGACCCCATCCAGGTATAGCTGGGCGGGGGTCGGCTTTCCTCTTAATACTCCGTGAGACATCTGAGGAAAAGGGAAAAAATGGATTTTAATTTTACATCGTTAGTGTACAAATAGTATATATCAGATATTGTTTAGCAAATAGCTATGAAAACTATCTTCATACAAATCACGACACTGCATGCACTGCAATTTTTTTGTGGTATGATTTGTAATACAACATTATTTAACGTAGTGTATCGTTCTGTGAATAATAGTAGATTATACAACAAGTGAAAAAAAAGGGAATTTAATTCGAGGGACTAAATTGGATCCCGAGAGCAGCGAAGGATTCTAGAGTAGAATCCCGAGCGTAGCAAGGGATTCTAGAGTAGAATCCTGAGCGAAGCGAGGGATACAAGAACCGAGATGAATTTTTTTTTCACGAGTTGTGTACTCTGCTTTTTACCATTGACTGCGAGAAAATAAATAGAAGTATAGTATTTATATTTCTCGTGGGTTAATAATAATAACAGCCACTCGGGTCGATCTTTAAGGTTAAGCCGCGCTTACTAAGGTCGGTCTGTGGATGGGTGACCACTAATTCATTGCATACCGAGTTTCCTCCGTGCCTCGGAAAGTACGTAAAGCCGTTGGTCCCGGCTATCATTTACATTTCCTTGACAGTCGTTACAGGAAGTCAGTGACCCGAAAGTCTGACTACGAGTCTTACCAAGGGATACCGTATAGCCCACTTAGTACTAACTGGGTTGTGAAGGTCAGATAGGAAGTCGCTCCAAGTAAAATACTGATATTCAGCTGCATCTGATTAGACTGGAAGCCGACCCCAATAAAGTTGGGATAAGTCTAGGCAGATGAGTATTTACCACATTTTATTATATTATCGGTAATAAGAGAACAAAGGAATATAAACATTAAAAAAAAATTAGTGAAATTAGAACAATTTTCGAAATTTTGTGATACCTATATTCTCGTTGGCACGTTTCACATATTTTTTGTTCATAATTCGTGCTTGTTCCAAATTCAAAAAGTCTTTATTCACTCAGTGAGTAAAAGAGCGTTTTATTCACTGTTATCGATGAATAAAATGCCCTTTTTCGAGTGGCAATGGTAAAAATGTATTTTTACCATTGCCACTCGAAAAAGGGCACACAAGACTGAATTTCTAAAATTGTTCTAATTTCACTATACCTACATTTTTAATGTTTATATTATTAATCCTTTTTTCTCTTATACTCATACTCATCTGCCTACACTTGTCCCAACTTTATTGGGGTCGGCTTCCAGTCTAATCGGATGCAGCTGAATATCAGTATTTTAATATTCCTAGCCTATTCCTTCCTGGCCTATCTGACCCAGAACACAACCCAGTTAGCACTGGGTGCGTAATACGGTACCCTTTGGTAAGACTGGTTGTCAGGCTTTCGGGCCACTGACTTCCTGTAACGACTGTAAAAGAACTACAAATGACAGCCGGCCCAACGGCTTTAAATACTTTCCGAGGCACGGAGGAAACTCGGTATTTAATGAATTAGTGGTCACCCATCCACAGATCGACCTTGGCAAGCCCGGCTTAACCTTTAAGATCGACCCGAGTGGTTGTTATTATTATCCCACGAGAAATATAAATACTATACTTCTATTTATTTTCTCGCAGTCAATGGTAAAAAGTAGAGTACACAACTCGTGAAAAAAAAATTCATCTCGGTTCTTGTATCCCTCGCTCCGCTCAGGATTCTACTCTAGAATCCCTTGCTACGCTCGGGATTCTACTCTAGAATCCTTCGCTGCTCTCGTGATCCAACTTAGTACCTCGAATTAAATTCCCTTTTTTTTCACTTGTTGTATAATCTACTATTCTCTGATTGTTATGGTAGCAATTACTGTGTCTATGAGATAGTCGGTGGATTACAATACCCACTTTTATTTTACATTTTCTCCTTTTATTCATCGTCATTCACAATGTGAAGAAATGGTTCTAGCCCGCCCCTATGTCAGATAAACCAAAGCATTTCACCTTCCAATAACATTAAGATACCTAAAATACCTTATAAATTGAATAGAGACATAAATTACCCAAATATTACATCAAAATGCGTATTTCTCCGAGCTGGCTATACCTAACGCTTTACTAAGACATTCCGTACATATTCGCGCACGTAATATACATGGCGGCTGGAAATATTACGCCCCGAAGGCACTATGTTTTTTGATAAGACAAAAATTCTCCTCGGGGAACTATTTTATTTGTTCGAGGCAAAGAGCTCGGACGTTTAACATGTTATATTAGGTTCTTTGTACAGAATCTTTATGAACTATTCAAGGGTTTTTTTGCTCTCTCCACGTATGTTTTCAGATTGTAGCCCACTTCCTCTCACAGGGAGGATACTTGTTTCCCAGCCGTGGGAATTATCGGTATAATGTCGGCCAATGTTATGGTTTTTTGAGCATTTGTTGGTCATTTTTTTGATTCATAAATAATTATGAGATTGCTTATAATTTTTTTTCTAGCCAAAAAAAAGGTCACTTCCGTCGATCAACACTTTTTTTTTTTAAACTCGTTTGTTTGATCTTATTCTGTTGCTTCTGAAAGTTTTTTTACTGAGTCAGGTTTTTGCCCACGACATGATCTCTAAATTATTTATTAAGGTTTAGCACGTGGAGGCACAACATAAGAAGAAAAATTAAAAGTATTTTGATACTAATCGCTGATAATGCTCGATCTTTCCTTCTTATCGTGTGGTTAGTGCTTAAACCTGGTGTCAGAGTTTTTATGCCGCCCATGGGCCTCTGACTTGGCTTGAATGCTCGATTGATTTTAACAATCAATTAAAGCTGGTCACACTGAAGCCATCCACTAGGTGGACGGTGTGTGTGGTGGAGGTTGCGGGTATCCGCTGGATGCGAGACGCACGGGACCGGATAATGTGGCGACACTTGGGGGAGGCCTATGTCCAGCAGTGGACGTCTTTCGGCTGAAATGATGAGGACACTGATGCGACGCGGCTCGTGATTGTGCGCTTAGTTGTCATGATTAACATTGTCAGGCAACTATTCACGTAAGTTTGAACTCCTCTATACTAGTTAATCAATACACAATGTCGATACAATCGGGGCGCGGTGAGCTAATCACGCGCAAGCTCACTTTTGTTTTATTTCTCCACGGTTGATAATTCTTAATTATTTTCAACAGTGACTACTTTTGTAGGTGTTAATAACTGTTGGCATGGTACCGAATAAATTCGTAGCCATTGATTATTTATTTTCTTAAAATTTCCACCGTTACACTGCACGCTGCACAAATGTCAGTCTGATAAGATAATAAGATTGCATCGAGCTACTAAAAATGTGATCAGTGACTTGGCATATTTTGAAATGAATTGAATGTGATCGTTTAGAGTGTATCAAAATTCTAGACACGTTTCTATGTTGGGCGTCACCATGATTTTAATATGTGAAGCATGAAATATGACGAAATAAATCGAACACGAGGTCGCGACTGCCTATGCCTATTGTTTTTATAATTAGGAAGTCCCGCAATTAGCGACTGTTCGTGTTCATCTGTAAACAAATAAGTCTTCGCAATTGGCACGAGCTAATTCCGAAAATCATGTGGGATTAGCTTCAGTTTGGCCAGAGGTTAACAATATTTCAAATGTACGTACAAAGATCTTGTCGACACATATTGAATTCTCTTCACGAAGAAAAATAGTGACTTATCTTTTCAAAGAAGTACAGACACCAGTACATCAAGCTACCCGGAACTGTAAAATTTTCCCAATCAATCTTGAAGCTAATGCTTTAGCCATAAAGTTGAAAACCTATTAAAGAAATTTGACAGATTGTAGTAACTAGATGTGCTGGCGTCAATACAACTCTTCCAAATAGATAGAGATAGACTCCAAAAGATTACAAAATCCTAAACTATTGATAAGAACGTAGTTTTAGACACTTTTTTTTCAGATATTAACTACATATAGCAAATAAAAATAGATTAGGTAAGAGTACTGATAAGACTCTCATAATAGTTCTATTTTAGTACATCGTTACATTGGTCTAATCAAGTAATATTTTGATAAGGGAGTCGTAGTAATATTTAACTTTTATCATATTAGTATATTTTGCCGTTATCTGGCCTCCACTGCACATACTTGTAGGAATTTGTGAATATACGATAGATAAATGTAATCAGGCGTTACTTTGCGGAAGTGACATTACATTCAAATGTTATGTAACTTAATATTTATTTAGTTTGGGTTGCTTGTTGCATCGTCTTCATTCAATTTATGATTTTTGATGTTCAAAAATTACAAAGATTGTCCTATACAAAACCTGCTCTTCACAACTTCCTTGTGTTTTTAAACTGAGGAGAAAAAGTAAGGCAATAAACTCCCAAGCACACGTCTGTCTGTAGTATAACTCGATTCTCCGCATTAGTATCTAGAAACTATTAAAAAAACACCAGAAAAGAATGAAAGAAAATTCAGAAAGTTTCTAACTTGTTACTATGCGAGGAACATCAGGGGGTTAAAAATACTGGTAATAAATATTTGCATCCACTTTACTCAAGCGTAATAAAACAGAAGGAAAACTGAAGTAGTAACAAGCCCAGCATAAAGAGCGTGGTCGTTTAAATGGACAACACTGGATTCTATCGTACGAGATTGTTACTCGAAGTCACAAACCAAAACCGAAGCAAATTGTACACTAGGAATATCGTAGTTAAATCAATTAATACCTAATAACAATAATAAATTAACATAACTGTCCCGCATGACGCGAACCTCGTGAAGGCCGAGAAAGATAAGCTAATCTAATATCTTGACATAACTCGCGAGGTTGTCGAAATGTGGGACGTGGACTCATTGATCATTTTGTCAATAGTGTTGACAGCCAATGCTTTAATTGCCAAGAGCCTCGACCAGCACTTTGGGAGGCTCTTGTTAGGCAGCTGGATTAAGGGCTTGATTGAGAAAGCGATATTTCTGGACATGGGAGTTAGAGGATTATTCTCTGTAACCCTGACCGCCGCACCGCGCCCCCAGTACCTTGGATCCTGTTCCCGATACCGGTGGGCTACTTTTTATATTTAGAAATGTGTTTGGTAACTAACAAATATTTAAGTCTAATGAATTAATGAGTATGTTTCAAATGAAATAACAATAACAAACTATATTTGAGGGAAGGAGGCCCCCCGACCCCCGGCGCTACCGCAAGTAATGACATCTAATTGCTCGAACTTGCTGCCTGTTGTTTAGGCAGGAATAACATCATCAATTGATGAAGTTGTAAATATTACAAAACTCATTCTAATGAGCTGATTATGTCAACAAATAAAGTAAAGTTTAACAACTTGACTGATACAGTTAAATTAAATAAATAATTTAAATAAATAATTTTAATAAGCCTGGATGGCTTGGATCAATTTTTGCCGGATATCACAGTAAAAATATTGATATTAAATAACTTTAATTTTATTTTTTACGATAAGAGGTAAGGTGACGCCTGTTAAACAGTAGGTAGCATACCGAAAAATTTTCATTTTTGCTTTGCACTGATCATTAAATAAGAGACATGGCCACATGAACGAAAAATCTGTTGCCCTTAATTCATCAATCATCATATTATGATTTTAGATCCCTAGAGCAAAATAATATTTGGTCAGTTATTAAAAATAAGAATCAGCTGCTTCATACAGAAGTGTAAATAATACCTATCTACATAACTACCGATACGGTCAAAATGTTTGTACAGTTGATTTTTTTTACAATTGACAAAAAAAAATGGAAGTATCTAACTGGCACACCAGGAAGCTATATCTTCTAGTTACGAACCACCTCTCATCTTAACTTCAATAGACGTGCTACTAAAATAAATATGATTGACTGTGGTTCAATAGATACAGCCAACCACTGAGTGATGAGTACACATTTGCACTACACACATAATAATATGACATAACTATGAAGGCGCTGTCAGTGTCAAAATATGACCTTGATATGTGGTTGACTGTACAATAACAAGATACGTAATATGTTATTTTTACTTAAAATTCTTGTTAAACACTGTCCTCTCATAATTAAGTATTAACAGAATACTGCAATACGACAACATTGTAAAAACCATGCACCTAACTTCTAACATTTCATTAGTGAATAAAATACCCAATAAATAGAACATACATGTAACCTACATAATCAAACTAACCTAATTTCACTGACACTGAAAACATTTAACGTCACTAAGTACCAGGGCCACATGAGATAGAAAAAGGTGTTCGCTTACCTTGACAGTTGTTGCGATCTACGAACGATCTGAACTACGAGCACTGATCACTGCGCGTACGACTGGCTCGCGGAGAGCGTAGACTCTACTAATTTATCACAACTTTCGACACGCTAATGCTAATATACTATGTTTGTATCTCTGTTATCATCAAAACAATGATTATGGATTCGTAGGTGGATTGAGTGGGGGGATTGCGATCCATTTAGGGTATGGAAATATTTTTGGCAATGGTGATAAGATAATGTTGATTTTTACATATTTTTAGATGTAGCGTTTTTTTTAATTAATAAAAAATAATATAAATTTAAAAAATTTAAATAAATGATTTTTCTTACTGGAGAGTGGAGAACAAGACAGTATTATTTAAAGTAGATCAAAATACTACAGTTCTTTTACAATGTATTATCACAACTGTGTTATAATTGCAAGTGTGGTGTGATAACCTCTGGTATGAGAATTTTAGTCAACGTATAGTAGGTACGGTTTACACAAACGAAAGTAGATAATTATACATTTTAGTTTCAGAAATAACTGTAACCTTATGAGAAAAAGGCGTAAGTGTTATGGATGCATGTAGAGTTGCCAGCGTATCAAGTTCACACAAAATGACAAACTCCAAATGATTTTATACCATAAAATGTTGACGGTTGAGTTCAAAATCGAATAAGAAAATTTTACAGTTTGTGGTTTATATGTCTGTTAAACGTAGTTACTAGAGGTAAAAACACGAAATCTGGGCACATGATAAAAAAAATAAAAAAATAAAACTATGTAATAATGTGTGTGTTTAATTTTGATGTAATTACTACTATCATGTATGTACCTGTAAATCGATTTTCGTTGCTGACCCTACCAACTGTGAGTTATGTTGACCTTTTTCAACACCAAGGACGAGGTCTTTTAACATTACTTAGCATATACTGAGGCGAAACGGTATGTCTGTCACTGTCGCACAACTGCAAACCACAAGTTTAAGTTAGAGACGGGAACACCGGAACATGTCTAATGTCTGAGTCTAAGCAAGTACTAAGTGACCTTTATAGATCTTGTCCTAAGTCAACAATAGTTGGTAACGGTGGTTTTATGCACACTTTGTTAATAGGGGATGTCGTCCGCACACGTGGTATGCGCTCTTCGTCAACTGAGATTGATTGGTTGATATTATTCTGAACCCCATTAGGTTAAGAAAGAGTAATCGTGGACAATCCACGATTAAACAGATTTCTCCCCAGACAGAGACATCCCATATAATAAGAGTACCGTTTTACACTGTAACTAGGTCTCTGATGGTTAGATGGGTCGGTCCATGGTTAGCCTTGAAGCCGATCTCAACATAGCTGGAAAACACAGATGACAGAGAAATTCCATGATCATTTTGTATGTTGCACAACACCGCATTGAATTTACTCATAACAACAGCGCACACCTTCAAAATTAATCGTTTGATTACAGATGTTTCTTATCAGTTGACGTACTTTGAGCAGATGTTGATCGAACGAAATCGCCTGCTGACAACAATCCTGTTACGACCGGATTTTTACACAAATGTGGTAATTTTCCCAATCTCTACCGGTTTAGACGCATACCTTCCAGTTTTAACCAGATATTACTGTTTTTAACAACCTTAAATGATTTGTGGCAAAACAATAAAACATTGTGTAATATTGATTGTTATCTAAAGCCGTAATATTGCTGTTTGTGAGCTCAGGATTGGGTCGATGGGGATAAGCAGAGCTGGAGGTATAACAACCGATAGCCTGCATTGCTGTTGGTGTTTTTCTGTTGCTTATCTAACTTAGCAACCATACAAACATGATTATAAAAAGAGATTTAGTCAAAAGATTGGTGAGCACAGTACCTATCTTTTCTTTGCAAAAAATAAGGAGTTGATAGAAGCCTTGATGGATACCCTGTGTACTTGAATCTTATGAGGTTATTGTAATCAAGAGTCCATATCAGTCGAAAGACATTCACCGCTGGATACAGGCCTTCCCCAAGCATCGCTACGCTGATCAGTCATGTGTTTCTCTCATCCACCACCACCTTCTTACGGCCTTCACCAGGTCATTAGTATCATCACCTTGCGGGAGACCTTCCACGTGCCTTCCGGTAAGGGATCACTCCAAAACCATTCCGTTCACCTCATCGGTCATCCGTTCTGTGAGCAATGTGTCCTGGCCACTGTCACTTGAGTCTGGCAATTCTATTATTTAAGAAATTAGAATCCATAAAATAAGAGTATAAGAGTTCTATGGCTGGTTGGTCTGGGGGCTGGTTTAGTTACTTTGGTTCTCTCGCGGATTTCTTCGTTTCTAATTCTTCCTATACTTAGACAAAAAAGCATTTAATAATGTTCATGCACCTGCACCACCACAACAACTAAATCGTCAATATTGTGAGGACTTTAAAAGAAATGCAAACTTTTTCTGTTTTTCAAAAAGTAAATAAAAATATGTAATCTCGCTCAATTATTTATATTACTTACTAATACTGCAGAAAAGTAAAGCTCTCGGCCTTCAGTAAACGAGAAACATCGGATGTTTATCTCATGAAATGAAAATAACTTTTTAAATGCTTAGCAAAGAATGTTTGCAGTTTGTTATTATTGCCTGATGGAGAAAACACTGGTGCTTAATTGCCCTTTCCTTTTCTAACACGAAGTAATCTTTTTTCTCAATTTTACATAACATCACGCATGTGATCTCCAAAGAGAAGGGGCGAGCCTATTGTCAGCAACCATTCATAAATCTAGACTCCATTTTTTTAGATCTTCTTCTTCTTTCGTGTCGACGGTACGACTAGTTTAAATTTCTTGGGCCCAGTATATGGCCCTCGTTAATCGCGGCGTCTGTGGCGTCTTTCAGGTCCTCTAAAGTGCAGGTGCTGGGTCACTTCGGACACTCCAGCAAGTGGGACATCGTCTGGTCGGGAGCACCACATTCACACTGTGTGTCGGAATGATCTTGAATTCCCCATTTTTCCAGATTTCGTTTACAGCGGCCTACTTGGATGCGCAATCGGTTAAGTGCTTTCCAAACAGGCTACTGCAGATCATGTCTCGGAGGCAAATGCTCTCTGCAGGGTTTAACGAAATCGGGAGGTGGTAGGTGCTTCTCTTCCCACAGTGACACACACACCTTTGCTTGTTGTTGTTTTGGCTTGCCTTGAATAGCCTTTTTTTTTAGATAATACTCATAGATGCCATTTGTTTACCATTTTAGGGTTGGCTTCCAGTCTAACTGGATGCAGCTGAATACCAGTATTTTACACGAAGAGACAGCCTATCTGACCTCCACAACCCAGTTAGTGGGTAACACAAAACCCCGTTAAAAAGAATAATTTAGAAACTTACTAAAATACATTCATTTATTTTTGTAGCATGTTGTACAAAGACAGCTTAGCACAAAGGTCTTCTATTTCGCGACAAAACAACCAGCGAACAGAAAGCTTTGGCCGCGTTTAAAGCTAAATTAAGGCCTCTTGCAAACTGACAAGAGGACAGAGATCTAGGCCACAGCGCTGTTATTTGTGCCGTCTATAAATATCAATGTACTGCTGTTTTTCTTTCAGGAATTTCCCGGATGGAAATATTCCAGTCAGGCAGTCGGCAAGGGATATCGTATTGTGACACGTAGTAACTGGGCGATGGAGTGGAATACCAGTACTTTACATGGGTAAAATAATGATGTTCCGCTGTCTGGAATCTTGGGGGTTGGCTTCCAGGAAACTAGTTCAGAGTAATTGGGAAAAAGTAACCAGATCGTGGTGATGGCTACAGGCTTGTCCCCTTTTACATAGGACTTCATCTTATTCTGTCAAATGTGCGAGTACTAGGTCAAGAAATAAATGCGTGATGTTATGCTACACTACTTTTTTACGCTATGATTATGCTAAATATTTGATGTGTGTAAAGGTTTACCAGTTGCCGAGGTGACGATAAAAAGTAATTATGAGCATTAAAGTGGGTGTAATTATGAGCGTGTAAGCTTAAAATAAATATCTGCTAAAAGCAAAAAAAACTACGTTATAAAATATGATAGTTATCTATCATGTGCTTTGATAAGAGGTAAATATCTCGTAATCTCATTTTGAATTGACGCTTTGCAAAACTGAGGAAATACCTACACATACGGTATACCTCTTTGTTACACGTTTCCACAACAGTCGAGTAACGATACATTAAAAGTCAAAGTTTAAAACGACTATTGCCATAATAGTTCTTGTACTAGGAATCGTTCTTCTAATAAATTCTAAATCCCTGCAAAGCGACGTCTTTGCTTTCCAATAAGCGGACTAATAATGGACTACATTGCCCCGTATCCGATCCGTATCCGCTACGTAGTCGTGTCGTAATGTGTGAGATAGCGCGAACTGCCGGGTGGCTGTGATCGTTATTGCTCCGTAGTGATACTTTGTAATGTTTAGCGAAACGATCCTATTGGCCATTGTGTTATAATGCGAGGGGATTTTTTTAGTTTCGTATTATTTTTAAACATCTTCAAATGAAAGAAAAGGTAGGCATACGATGAGTATTTTATTCCATGTAAGTAGGTTTTCCTGTAAGATTTTGTCTGGTAGAAAGTACGACCACAGTGATCATGTCAATTTTACCATCTTTACTTTAGCAGTTCTTCGACTTAACTTCAGTAAAAGTTTTGACGCCATTTCGTCGGTGGTTGATTTATGTGTTTATCTTCACATTGTAAGTAGTAGTTAATGAGTAACAGCTTAAAGTTAACTGTAATTTTTTATTTGCATTCCCAAGATTGATTTTGTTTCAATAGTTTGGGTAGGTATTAGATATGCGTTAGGAATGTGATGATGCAATAGCATAGTTTGATAATGACTGCAATTATTGAGAATGTCGCATATTTTCCCTTTATTTTCCTGATCAGTTTGTCGATGGGTATTACCGTATTACTTAGATGTTGTTAAACAACGTGTACTATTGGAAAGGTATTAGCATAGTGATCGCACTTTATTGATATTACTTAGCATAATGTAAGAAGGTTCAGAAGACCCAGTTTATCAAAGAAGAAATTGTGTTTCTTAAGGAGTTGTAAGGGTCGCTGATGATATCTCCAACTCTAGTGAGATTTAGTTTGAAAGAAAAGTTAGCGAGATGCGAAATGCTATTTGCGTTAAGCGACATTCGCGCGCTACCTCATACCAGTCCACAAACCGTCGGTGGTGACAGCGACTGGCCAGACAACGTTCACCGATCACACCCTTTTAGCTCGAACATTTGATTCACTCACGCGCCAAATAGCTCGTCATTTGTTTCCGTCAAAACTAACTATGGACATGAGATATGGACAGTATTCAGTACATTATCTATCATATTCCGGTGTCAGGCTCCACGTCCACAGTTAGTTAGCACCGGAGTGACATGAGTCGTGTCATAGTAACTTGTGGCATGCTCTACACAACTTCTTTTACTGGTTTCTTACGCAGCCGCTGTCACAAGTCATGTGTTGCTTGAGCATGTAATTTAAGGCCAAAGGGTTAGTACAACTTACCCATGTGCATAGGTTTTTCTTTGTTTAGCCTTTTGCTCGACAGTATTGTGTGGTATTCTCCCACAAGCTGGGGCCGCCCGGCCAGGCCGATCTAAGCCGGGGTCGTCCCGGGCCGTATGCCCGCCGGCGAGCGAGATGAACGCCACATTACGAGATTACCTACACGTTGTTATTGCGCTAGTAGTTTATTTTAGAATGGGAAGCTACTTATGTTGTTATTGTATATTGTGGCATTCTCGTAGCTAACCATTGTACTAATCGGTTATACAGACAATTTATGTCTTCACAATCCTCAGGTCGCTCGATAAATGTTAAAGCTAAAATGATGAAAGAAGTATTTTCAATATGGGCGAGCGAGACTACAATTCAGATATCATTGTCAACGAACCCAAAACGTGAGCATTTTTGCAAATTGTTGAGGAATATTGTTAAATAACTTAACAAACACTGTTATTTGATAGTTTTCTGCATAAAAGTCAAAAATTTACTAAAACAATAATAACACAAACTTGCTAATACATACAATGACATTAACATTATTACAAACATACATAAACTCACTTTTTTCCCTCCATTAGCATTAAGTAACCACAAATGAGCCATGTGATCGAAAAATATCCGGTTAAAAGCTCGAGTAACGAGCACACTCGAGCAAAATGGTGGATATTCATGCACAGGCTAACGAGTGCTCCAATAACAACACAAAAGGCCACGACAATGCACGGACATGCCCGACAATGCACGAAGTTGGCCGAGGCTAGCCGAACATGCACTTTTCTAGATAATGGCTTTCAGGATACAATGGTCTAAGAGGCTCTCGAGACGTTTTGTTCATCGTTTTCTGGACTAGACCGTTTAGTTGGTTTCAGCACATTGTATTGTTTCGTATGTAGAAAACTATTAATATGATTTTCACGGAAAGTGATCGAGACAATACCATTCAAATTTCATTTTCAACGAAATGGTATGGTTGTCCTACACGCGCGCGAACTCGCGGGCATATGCTGTTCGAGCAAATTTTCGGTAAGGGGCAGAGAATGGAACCATGACATCTAAATCATTGATTGTCTATCTGGGCCTATTATTACACCATCTTTTTTCGGTTTTTTACAAACTTGGCATGTTGTACCTACAAAATGGTAACAACGTTATTTGATAAAGTAATAAAAACGACGAGAAACTTCAAATAATGTGGCTGTTCATCTAGTTTTATGCATTCCTATAAAGCATCCACATTCGTGATCCCAGTTTAATCAAACTTAGTTCATTTGTTTCTCAGAGAATGGATCCACTCTGATCTAGGTTTTAGAGCTTAGAATATAAACTGCTAAACGTTTGGATAAACTTGAGATCCAAGATGAATAAGGGGTCAGTGTACGTCATACTGATCCCTTACTCATAATTTAGAACCGGGCGAAAACATTACCCGTCTTTGTCATTTGCATGTTATTGAATTGAGAACGCTGGTAACTAAATAATGCAAGTGTTACAGGTCGATCTTCAAGGTTAAGTAACGCTTGCCGAGGTCGGTTCTTGAATGGGTGACCATCCATTATAAACCAAGACTCTTCAATAAATCACTTTTTTAAGCAGTTCTTCCCAGCTGCCATTAGTAGATATTTGACAACTGTTGCTAGTAGTCAGAAACCCGTCGACAACCAGTTTTCAAGGGGTTATCGTGGTTCCCAGTTTGTGGATTGTGGAGGTCGGATAGGTTCGCCCCAAGTAAAATACTGATTATCCAGTTCCATCCGGTTAGACTGTTGACAATATCAAAATAAACACCATTTTAAGATTAACAACTTTCAGTATCATCACAAATGTCAAGAAAAACATTTTTTCGGAAAATTACTCATTTTGGGTGACAGCTAGTAAACTCGACAAACCCGGGAACTTGTTAATTTGTTTAATGAATTCTCCTTAACTTATAATTGAGAGATTTTCCGCATCATTTTCGGGTCAAAGAAAATTTATTTGAGATCTTGACTTAAGTTGTGTTCAGTAAAATATTACAAAGTCCATGAAATGTCAGATAATGAAAAGTATGTAGTTGCAAAAGTAATGTTATAATAAGTATGTTAGGTACTTACCTACAGGTACGCTTGGAGGTTCTTTAACTAGGCACACTCAGGACAGGATCCAGGGGACAGGGTTCCTACAGGGTTTAAAAATACCCTTCTCAAAGACGTCATCCACGCATGCTGGACATCTAAATAAGTAATATACAGTACGAAAATAGTTATTGGGAAACGATTTTATAATGGGTGTTAACAGACTCTTAACGAAATCGAAAGGCACTTGTTTTCCCTGTCATTGCGATCTGTTTTTGATCTGGACCACTTGGGAACCTTCTAGTCTTAGGAATAGTAACGGGTTTTTTTATAGAGACATTTTTAATTTAAAAAAAAAAACCCTAACATAGTTGGGAAAAGACTAGGCACATGATGTCGATGTCTGAATATGATTTCTGGCATGTGGCCACCACGACTGGTTCTTTAGGTAAATTAATTGTATCGAGCCCTGTTTGGCATGAGGCACAAATCCAGACTCCGTGGCTACTACTGAGAAATTCCTGATGGAAAAATCCAATAACAATTTGCCCGACCCGGGAATCGCACCCCGAAACTCATGTTCAGCAGTCACGATTGCGACCGCTAGACCAACGAGGCAGTATTGGAGACAATATTCTTTTATTATATTCTATTATTATCCTATTCTGTAACACTTTTTAAGTCTTACAAAACAGGACTTAACTCTTAACATCCAAGTATGTAACGAAAGCTAGTGTAACGCACGCCTGTCTAGATGTCAAAGGGGCAAAGTTTGCTCATTAGTCGCGCAACTTTGCCCACCGTCAGTTTGCCAGCGAGTCCGAAAGGAGTCGAGCTTGAAAACGATCTATATCAGGTCTGGTTAATACAATATTATGCTGGTTTTTATTTTATTGTGAAGGCAGAAACGTTTGGATCTTCTGTTTTCCAAGAAATTATGCTATGAAAGAGTGTTCGTGGTAACAGTAGTAGTTATGATTGCCGAGAGATGGTTGAAGAAGTCTACTTTCTTTGTTATTTGAAGTGTTGGCAGCACAATAGACGCTTAGGGAAATAATATTCAAGAGATTACGGATATGACTTGGTTGAGGCTCGTTCAGACTTAGATAGCATGGCACAAAATGGAGAAGGCCTGTACTCAGCAGTGGCTGGAACAACATTGCCAATAACGTAGAATGCAGAAAACGGGGAAAAGGAAATTTTTCCTGAGTCTATTTCAAACCAAAGGGATTTTCAGCTACCGAGTGCTCGTTACGTGTCCATATCTATAAGAAGATTTGTGAATGTGGACAAAAGCATATAGAAATGCCGGGATTGCACCTAATATCAAGCTGTGTACCTAAATATTATCATAAAATGTCGAAGTAAATAAATGGGAAATTTGTTGGCTTAATAGACACCTTATAATCGGTTCACCTTTTTGTATTTTTCCAACTAAAGCATTTAATTAATGAAACCCAGTAGTCACGTCTCACATGTGCCTACGTGCCTCTGCCCTGACCTAATAAAGACCTGGATAACCTGAATCTCCTAAGATATTAGCCACGATGTATTAAGCAGCATCAATCCAAGATCTAACCGATGTTAGAGCTGTGCAGGTGGCTACATACTGGTCTGGCCAAATTATTGTTTAATCGACTCGTTAAGAAGAAGAATGATCTTAGTAAACGGAAACTAAAAATATTATTCAACAAAATAAAACACCTTACCTTCGCTTATTTTAGGTACTCAAAACATTTCAAGAGTCGAAATATAATTATTTTTGTTTATTTTTGTGAATATGAGGACTTCGTGGGTCATATTATTTTTTATTACTAAAATAGTTTAGTTAGTTTCACGATTGTCTGGCAGTTTGAGTACTTTATGCGGCCTACCCAAATGTCCTTTCTTTGGTATTGTTCGCTGTGTCGTTAAGCTCCTTGGGTTATGAGTCGAGCTACACGATCACTGACGAATACTTGCACTGACTGGACAAGTCCACTCAAATCTGTGTGGTTATTTCTTCACAAAATCAACTCAAGCATAAATCTGCATGGCCCTCATATGACAATTTCTGGACTTTAAAAGAGACAGTGACCTCTGAGTTTGTTTCGGATGTTTCTTCTCAGAGTAGTCAGATACGAAACACCGGCCCCATCTAGTTTTAAAACATGATATGATGTGACGTGTAAAATTGTTTTGTAGAGACAGAAATAAATATGATTTATGATTTGTCCTAGTAGTTATAAATTCTACGTTCTCCGCACAACATTAATTTACTTAGTAAAATAAGTTTCTATAGCATTTTTTACTTTATCAAAAATATCCACCGAATTTTTATCATGATTTATTCGTAAAACTGACTATAGGCGTATTGTCCGTCGTAGCTCGCGCCCGGTGGCGTGCAGTGCTTTGCGCACGAGTCCAAAACAGAGGACCCTCCCAGTTAAAGTACTTACGTAGTATTTTCGTGCGTCCATTCTACCCTGTATCGTTTTCTACAGCAGATTTTATGTACCTAGGTCGCTATACTCGACCGTCACATTGTTTTTGTTCGGCAAACGCGATAGATATCATAGCATCTTCCGGCTATCCGAACAAACGAGCGACATGTGAGCGCAACGATCGTGTATTTGCGCGACCGAATGTTTTGCTTAGGACATGGGGATAGAGATATCTTTATTCTTAGTCAGTATGGTGTAGTTTGACTCTCCAATGCCTGCAATAATATCAGTTAGTCACTTTCCAATTATTTTATGGGAGAGTTTATAAAGAAATTTCAAAACGCTTAGTTGACACTTCCCGTGAACCAAGCGCTGCCTTTGCCTTGGCCAGAGGCTTAGCATTGCCACAAAAAGTGGCAACGACGCCAGTCTCTTGGGGACGTTCCCAGTAGATAGTGTTAGGGTTGAGTTCTTTGACGCTCTTTTTAGTTTATTATTAAGTTAGTCTCTTTACGTTATTTAAATGTATGTATAATGTACGAAATATTGTTACGATTTATAAAGTCCACAGATCATGATAATGTTTCAACACAATAATAAAAGCCTAGCTTACTAGTGCCCACCTAGTATTCCGGGAAATCGCCAAGCGGTTGGTCGACTCTTCACGTGACAAGAAGGCGGGCTTATTTTTTTGCCAAAAAATCAGCATTGCCATTCAACGTGGCAATGTAGTTTCTAAATAATGTAAATAATAAATAGCTCCCTAATGTTTCGAATTGAATTTATACTTGGGAAAACAATTACAAACTTCCGCCTTGGAATTAAATTAAAATATAATTTCTAATAAAACGCCAACAAAGGAACATAATTTCCCAAACAAGTTAAGTAGGTACATATTATTTTCTCTCAACGAGAAAAGCCATCCGTTCCAATGCTTCATCAAATATTTAACGTAATATTATCGAGCCGGCATCGCTGCTCAATTATTAATAAAAACACTTCCAAAGACGTTACAATATTCTGTGACGCTATTTCCGTATTACTGTGATGTTGGCAAAGAATGATCCTTTTCCTCCGTTTCTATACCTAATTCGATTACTCGGGATAAATATATTGTTTTATCCCGAGTCGCAAGTACCTGCTACCTACGAATAATATCGTTCCTGGAATATTCCATCAGGTAGGAGCACTTTATAGAAAGTTCTAAGAACTTTAGAAAAATAGTGTGGGGATGTCTAGTCCTGCAGCTCTTACCCCAATTTGTTTGGGGCCGCAACATGATTTCTTCCAAACTTCTAAATTAGTCGCCATCTCATGATGCCCAGCCTATCTTTCTGGTAGTTCTTATTTCTTGACCAATTAAAGAAAATTATGTTGGCCTATAATTTGTCCCATTGTGGGCAAATATCGCTTCTTAAACAGAAGTAGTGTAATGATCATGAATTCGATGTATAGTAGTGTAATGATCATGAATTCGATGTATAGTAGTGTAATGATCATGAATTCGATGTGTAGTAGTGTAATAATCATGAATTTGATGTAAAGTAGAAATTAACCTGGTGCTGATTCCGAAACTGTTACGAGATTTTAGGTTTCTAAACCTTAATTGTATATTTTGAGCTCTTAAAATTATGAGATAGCGTTTTTTTTTAACAAAAATACTTGAAACTACTTGACTGTTATTTCATCTCCAAATGGCGTCACACGTTGGGCTGATTAAGGTTACTTTCAGTGTACTTTAACGTTTCTATTAAAAAGCAAAAAACGTCAATTTTTTATTTTCTATTCTGGTACTATACGTGGCAAAGACATCGAACTCTTCAGTCTCTGACTCTCTGACGTCAACACGAGCAAAAGTTTTGTATTTTTTAAAATTAATTACTGCTTGTAAAACAATTATAATCAGTTGCTTAAAGTGACCCAAATTAGAAAACCAAAAATATAAAAAAAAAAATCTAAAAATAAAACCGACTTTTGTTTGTTTGATATTATAGTTTTTTTGTCACCGACTTATGACGCTATTTTTGCTGATGTTATTTTTACTTTTTTGTGTTTTTGAAGTCAGTTTTATTTTTTGCAAAAAAGTTTTTTATTTTTCCATTTTTAGTTGTAATATACATCTGCAAACCCTCTCAGAGCATACAGGCGTGATGTAATGTTATGATGTTGTGTAAACAATAAACATTCAACCGATTGCAGCAATCACGGCAGATTCGCTGTCTATTATTGAAGAGTTTCGTTCCATATATCCGAAGTCCATGATCAAATCATGACAATATTTCTATGGGACCAACTTGAAAGTTATACTCTTTCAAACAAAAATTTTTTTCAAATCGGTTCAGGCGTCTTCGAGTAATCGGTGAACATACATAAAAAAAAGATTCCGACGTTTTGAGAACCTCTCATCCTTTTTTGAAGTCGGTTAAACCCGAAAAAACTTTACATACCGAATTACCACGTTAGCTCATTGCATGCTACATGCCTATATGAGCCTATATGAGAAGAGGCGTTATCCTTACAACGCGACAATAATTGGCTAATATTATTACTGTAAATTGCACGTTTAATTTTTTTATTTTATTTACCTTGTTTCTCAGATGTCTGTCATGAGCAATGACTTTGACAATAAGTCCAGTACGTTCGTTCATTCTAGTATTTTGAACCCGAATTCCGATTCGTCCCTTAACCTCGAACCTTTTGTCTGCTCCAACATATTTTAAATAAAAATCACAGACCTGAAATTCAATAGAAGTCAGAGCTCTCCCAAGAACATAGGTATCAATATTCAAAGCCATATTCCCGATATTCAGTAACACGGTACACGGTTGCTCAAGTGGGCTCTCGACACATCTTGTGCCTACATTTGTTAACATACTTCAGATCTGTGTTCTGAGAACACTACACAGCTTCCCTCGTGTTTTCAATACTGGTAAGGTAGTTGCTATAGATGTGAGAGTTGGATTGTAGGTGTAGAAGTAAGATATTGTTTCAAACATGATCCAAACCGTCCACCTTTTCTCGAAAGAACTCTCAAATAATGTAGACGATAAGTGTTATTAAGACGCCCAAATTAGTAGTCTCATTTAACAGATCGAATAGCAAGGCGAAATCCCGTAAAAAACAGAAAAGTGGTCAAATAGCCGAATTAAGTATATAATTATAATTATGTTAAATATCTGATAGAATTCCTTAGGCTTGCAGGAAAGAAAAAACATGAACAGTAACTATTTGTGCTAAAAATGTCGCATTCACATTAAGCACACAAACATAAAAAGAATGTCGGGGCAAAATACCAATGCGTCACATCCGCGCAAGTGGGACATCGCATAGCGCGTATTTTCAAATATAATGTGTCATTGCTTTAAAAAAGTAAATATTAAATCCCCCACTGTAAAATATGACTGTTATATCATAGCCAGCTCAATTCCCCCACATCGACAACAACCAGCCGGTCCACACCCGCTCCTACGCGGCTATCGTTACAAGTTCCCGCTCCAACTTGCTCCCGCGATTGCTTTTATTGCCCCGCGCTTTGTTATAGGATTGTCTCGATGTCCGTAACAAGTATACTTGTACTTGTTTTTAAGTTTTTACTTCTGAAAAGGTTTTACACAAGACTATTGTTTCCCGCTAGTTTGTTCGCTTGAAAGTTTAAACTCTGTTTCTTCCACTCATGGGTAGAGTTATGAAAAATCTTTTATAAAATTTATTTTCTGCAAAGGGCATGCATTCAGTGGGAGTCGGGTTTCGATATCTGATAGTTATTCTATTAATTCGTAAGTTAAGGACATTTATAATGGTGTTGTTCCACAAACGGTGGTACGGTAATTAATCATAAATGTCCTGTTGTCTGCACCAAAAGGGTAATTTATTTTGTGGCAAGACAGCCTGTAAAACCTGATGCTAATATATACGGCGTGGAAGGGACACCGACGTTCAGGATGACGTACTGAATACGGGGTAGCCGTTATCGCGTCGGTGTCCCTTCCACCAAGTATATCACCTAAAAGAGAAATTATCCTGGATACGGTTTAGAACTAGAGCCGACGACTTCGTCGGCTCTAGTTCTAAACAAGTATTTAATCATGTAAGCCAAGCTGAATATTCTAAAGTAAACGCAAAATTTTGCTGCATTAAACCAAAATGAGGACAACTTAGTTAGCCCACAGTTCATCGTGTCTTTATAGCTAAGACGCGCCCCGCATAATGAACCCTGAGCCACACCCCACGCAACTGCACGACATTTGTGCACTAATATGCATATAGTTAAACGAACGTAACTCCAAAACGTTCTTCATGCAACCCATTGAGTGTGAGCTTTCACTAATTGCGACTTTCTCTTGTCAAAACCTATTCAAAACTCCACAAATGAAACTCCAATCTAAATTCAACTTTGTCGTAACTGATTCGTGGTTGAATTCACCTTGACAGGGAAGATTGAAGGTTCCCAAAATGCAATGTAACAGCAATATCCAAGATTCGGTTGGAGCGGTGCAGCTTACAAAGTGGTGGGTTCAATTCCCGGGAGAAATTCCAGCACTGATACCGATGTTTGTTGGCTCCCAAATAACACGCTTTGGTTCTACACTGAAAGCCCGCCCCGGGGAGGAAGAGTTGCATTTGGATTGAGAACCCTGCGGATGCTGTATGAACCAGGGGCCTTGTTCCGCAATTACAGAATCGATGTATTGAGAGAACTCTTGGGACTTTTAGCAGTGAAAGTAGTGACTGACTTAGTTTCGCGTGGTTTATGACAAATCTAGTATATGTCGACTACCTTATTAAATCTCGTGGTCACAAACACAGCCTAATGAACCTGCATCAATCCAATTCTAGTAAAAAATCTCGCGAACACTTTAGGGTGTATACTGAAAAAAGAAACATAACTTTTGGCTACCAAATCAAAAACTGTTTTGTCTCACACGCTTTCCGCATAACAGTCATGGTTTATAAAAATATGGAAGTATCTGTAGGGGTCTGCTATAATCCTTACATAAACGATAAAACGCCAAGCGTTTCTTTTTAGATTCTGCCTGCTCCAAAATAGTTGTAAGTTTATGTATGTATGTTATAATTAGATTCACATAACCAATCAATCACAGAAGGTAGTTCATATAACTCACTCCTGCGCTCCGATTCGATTCCAGATAAAACGAGTTTTTTCGGATTGTGATGCTGCAGGAATATGATTCATATCGTGTGTTATTGAGGGCAAGGCACTTTGATTAAGATCTGTCTACATCTGAGAAAAGAGTCTTTGTAACATTTTCTTTAACTTTAACTCCTGGGCAAAGACCAAGTAACACTATAGGGCGGAAAATCGTATGTCAGTGTTTTTGATTCCGTATCGAATTAATGAGTGTTGAACAGGGCGATATAAAGAACTAAGCCTACGGGACGACTGCTAGTTTGACCAGCCTGTCGGTCTGCCACATGACGGCATCTTCTCAATCACAATAGGCGGTTTTTTTATATTGTGTTAATCAAAGAGATTAAAAAAAAAATATATCAACGAGCTATAGGCGGGACAGGACGACGAAAATTGTAATCTACCGCTTGTTACTTCTATGTAACAAGTTAGTGGCATACGCCCGCTTGTCAGGTAGCATTCGTCGAAAATGTTCGATTTCAAAATTTTTGTTTGACGTGATATTCCCAATGGCCGCTCTGCTCTATAACTCTTTGAAATCTCTTTGGTGTTACTGCGGTACATGATCGGATTTTTTCTCTTAAATCAATTGCTTTGTGGTCACTGTTTTTCTTTTCGAATTCAAAAATTTATACGTTGATTTTTTCCGAAAAAACTAGGCCAACCGTTTTGAAATAACGCTTGTACAGCAGGTATAAACCAACTAAGGCATACAGTAACACCTTTCCCTAACTCCCGACCTACAAAAGGTAACGTAGAATATAATAATGATATTATAATTATACGGAGCGTTCTCCCTTCACGGCTCATTCCATATTGAAGGGATCCATTTTAAATTCATTGGCAATTTGCTGCGTTAATTACGGCCAAATGTGTAAGCTTCCGCTTAATGAAAATAACCTAATTATATTTCTGTTTTCACAGACGCAGGCATAATATTGTGTGAAACGGAATTAAATTCGGGAATAGATTCGTTTGTACGTGTTATTAAGAAGGATCGTTCGCTTAGTTTGATTTTAAACTCTCAATTCCGAAGCAGTTTTAAAACTATGATCATGACTATTCATATTTATGATTGTATCTTAAGTGGCACTGGGTAAGGCAGAACGGATGACAGTTGGGCCAAAAGGTTCTAGAGGGACCAGCGTTTAAAGGCCTTCCACAAGGTCGTCCAAATATTTGGTGAAGCCTGCTGGAATCTGCCAGCAAATACAGGACCAGGCAACGCGGCATCACTTGAGGGAGGCCTATGTCTATCTGCGAACATCTCTAGGCTTATAAGGTGACGAACCATCTTCATATTTCAACAGAACGAGCTCAAAATAACCCGACAATAGAAACCTGACAATTGAATTACAATAAATGTATAAGAGCCTAACTTGACCTTTCAGGCAGAGCTGGTTCATGAAATATGTCGATTAGCATAGCTATCCCACGCGGTAACATTGACTGCCAGCCTTTTTGGCACATTACCTGTATTGGTAGCAATGTGGTTGAATATTTTTATACTAAACAAGTTTCCTTCAGTTATTTTTTTAGTCACAGTTAGGTGTAAGAAAGGTTTGCGTAGAATTTACATTACTTTGAAACAAAACGAGATCTAGAATCGTCCGTTTACCTCTCATCCGCATTTATTTACTTCGTCTTTGTTCAGGACTATATCTGTGAGTATACAAGGCATATTTATGCGGTATTTACATAAATATGTGTTGTACATCAGATATTTATGTAAATCATTCTTGCGAGACAGACATCTAGATAACAAACATAGCTTTTTACTCAAATCTCAAATCTTGGCTTAGCTGGATGAAAATATTTGTGTAAATGTTTATTTACTGAATCTAATTTTGAAAAATGCCTGGTATGTTGTTAGTATTTTTGTGCTTATTATTTTCTTCAGGCGTATAAGCACACTTTAAAGACATTTTTCACAAAGAGTTAAGCAGAGGTGTACCTCCACCCATACACAATCACCTCTACCTAAATCTTCAGAAAAACAGGCGTGATGTTTATAAAGTCGCTTCTCGTTGCTCTTTTATGCTTCAATGGATTTTGATGGAGTTTACCATCATTTAGAGAATTTTGTTAATTTTCATCTAATGTTTGTTCATCTTGATGTTTTTTTCCGTGCGAAGCTGGACCTAGTTCCCGGGTACCTAGTTTCATATAAAAGCAACCCATACAGTCATGTGCCCACATTTCCATGTACAAAATATTTATTATTTTAAACATTTTTCCTTACACAAATACCGGCCATGTCTTCCCCTGCCACGTTCGTTCCCCCGGGGACTGGCAGCTCGTTGGGGGTAAAAAACGTTGTTGTTGGGGTACTCCCCCAAGTCCCCCATGACAAGTTTCATCGTCAAACGCCTCTCCGTGGAGACTGTGACGAGGAACAGACAGGCTTTCCGATGTTCAGCGATATTTTACTGTGTTTTATTTAACTGGGTCAGTATGGGGGAAATCCTTTACATGGGAGCTACGAAAAAACATTTGTTTTGCAAAACGTTTACTTTTTCAAATAATGGTTCTTTATTGCACACCAAAATTATTGTTACACGGCTTTTTTGACCGGTCAGATTTTACTGGTGTCTGACTCAATTTCACGTTATTTTTAAATCATTGGGATTAGGATTATATAGTTGAGGAAAATAATTTCTAAAAGATATTTTTGTTAACCTAAATAACTGTGTCTACAATAACCACTTAACCGTCAAGAAAATAAAACTTATGACAACGTGACAGTAGCCGGAGATGACTGTGATAAAGGTACAGGTAGTCTCAATCCGTAAAAAAATCCTCCCATCCACAGACTAACCTCAGGAAGCACAGCTTACCTTCCTAGTTAAATTACCGAGCCGAGCCCATCAAACAATTAACCGTGCCATAATACCAGTAAATTGAATCGAGCCTCCATTTTGTTGGGCGTAATCGTCTACGCTATCAAATGAAATGATATTATCTTTGAAAGCAGTTGACGCTAATCTTGTAAGCCCCTAATGGTCTCCTCTAAGATTTGCGACGAAAATACAACAGAATTATGTGAATGTAGCTTTGTGACGTCTCCGTTGACGATTTATTTCGTTTTAAATTATTAAATAATACCCCTTTCATTTATTTTTTGGTCGGAAAATGACTCAGAAGAAGCTCTATTTAGGCATTTCTCCTTCTTGGCGTTTCGCTGTAATCAATATTGAGTCGGCCCAGACCGCTATACGTCTGACGGTATCACCGCTATCAGTTCTCTGGGTGTGTAGGCATCAGGGCATGCACGTCACGATATCAGGTGTCTAAAGCGGAAGCCACACAGAAAAGACGTAAGACGCGGACGGGGCGCAGACATATATCAAATGTCAAATGTTCTATACATTTGACATATGTCCGCGCCCTGCCTTTTCTTTACCTATGTTTTGCGTCACGACGCTTCTATACATTTTGTATGAAAGGGACGCGGAAGAGACATATGTCTGCGCCCCGTCCGCGTCTTACGTCTTTTCTGTGCGGCCTGCACTTTAGTGTTTTTGAAAGGCACATTTGCACTCCAGGCTGTATTCGTCCTGATATCTCCACCTGAGCAGTTTATTGATAATTTTTATTGATTTACAAAGCAAATTGTTAGTCAGTTCTTTAATCTCACACTTTCTTTTACGGTCGACTTTACTGGCCATTTATAAACGAACTGTTTTTTGAGTAGCATGCGAGCTAATGTTTTACTTAAAAAATAAATAAGACGAACCATTTCTTTATGTTTGTATTACAAATCCATTCTGACATGTCGGCTTAATAGAATAACAAACATCTTGGCATCCAAACCCCTGCATTATAAATATTTCCACCGACTCCACTTTACCTTCGATGGTCCTCACTCATCCGAAGGGATGGCGGATCCTCTCCATAATATCTAAGGTATTTTATCCGATATACATTTTATGTTCTATAGCCGACCCTACGCGGCCGCCATATTTCATTACCAAACGTTTCCGGTTCCGGGGAACCGATTTAGAAGTGCGGAATTATTTTTGGATTTAGAAGCAGGTGTTCTTGGGATTATGGGTTTCATAGAGATGGATGGGGATAGATTAGAGTGATATTACATTTGAACATACGACATTATTATATGGGGAAGATAATATTTTCAAAATAATTATTTCGTGGTTATGTGGATATTTTCATGCTAGTATTTTGTTGGGGCTTGAAGAACTGATAGTTTATTAACAATAACGATGCAGAAAAGTTAGAAAAGTTTTGGATTGACATTAGTAAAGCTTATAATATATCCACAAAGACTAAAGTCTTTGTAGGTGAACAAAACGCTTTGAAACCATTGCCACTTGTATCAACCATCTGGATTATATTTTAAAACATATTTGCCAAAAATATTTTGGAATAGTTTGCTATAGACACCTAGATTATGGAATCAGTAAAACTGTATTAAATCATACCACAGACACTCAAAGATAACAAATTAAAAATTCATCTTCCATCACCAAAGTATTCCTTCTCGGTGTAGAACGTTCCGTCGACATACAAGGGCGCCGCGGAACACTTCGTACGTGACGACACAAAATAAACGGCGCAATATGCGAAACGCAAACGTCGCGTGTCGTGTCGCAGTCGCGTCTGTCGTGTTTGTCGCGCGGCACGTGACGCACACACTAACGAATGGAAAATCTTGAAGAAGTGTTTGGACGAAACTATTGAGGGAAACTATTGGAGGATTGTGGTGTAGAATTTAGCATTTGGATAAAACAAACTTTCCGTCATAATCATGTCGGTTATCTTCGAAGGGTAAGCAGAGGTGGACAATGGCGTGCAATGAAATGGACACGTAGCAAAATTTTAAAGCGATTTTTTCCTACTGTATTGATTATGTTTTACGTGTTTACCAACATAGTATTTTGGAAGCCATACTGTTACGACATACGTGTTATGTCAAAGTAGGAACCGTTATTTCACAAGAAAATCGCTTTTGAATTTTGTAAAGTGCATTTCATCGCTCGTGATTGTACCTACTATATAACCATTGTTTAATAATAAGTGCCATGTAATAGGAATAGGATGCAAGCCTATTGCAGGCGTGATGTTATGTAATGTACCGCCATAATCAACTGAGTCTGAATATTGTTGCTTCAATAAAAACCAAGTAAGCATCAAAGCCCTACCTAAACTTGGGAACATAAATGAAGACGAAATGCACGTCAACTGCTATAATTTAAGTTTCCTAAAACGCCACAGGTATCCGAAGCATGTTCAGCGTAACACGTAGGTTCAATTTTATTGTGTCATACGGGATAACCCATAAAAAATAACAAGTAGGCATAAAAACTTCGAAGAGTAATTTATTAAAATTACGACCTAATTTATTTCACAAAATCATATTATAATATTGACGGTACCTTAAATGGGTAATCATGTACGTATAGTAATTATTAAAATTGTATTAAGCCAACAGCAATGAAAAATACTCATAAATCCATCACAGGTTGCGTTAACGCTTTAAAAAAGAAATAACCTTGTTAAAATTCAGGGCTGACTCGCTCACGACACGTCGCGTTGTCGTAGGTGTGTGCGTAGTATAGCGGCGGCCTGTCGCATGAAATATTCATGTCGCGTCGCGTCGGTCGCCGGACATCGCGACTGCGACCGACGCGAGAGATGCGACACGCGATCGGTGCACTGCGGATAAAAGGTTTGGTAAAAGGACGTTTGGAGACTTTTACGAAAGTTTTGTCGGTATTTGTGAAAGGGTGATCGGTCTGTGGTTCGTGTTTTCAAATGGGCTTCGGTTTTTCGACTGGCTTGATTAGGAGATGTATCTGTTTAGGTGTAATAAATAAAGTCACTGCTATGCCACATTTTTTCGTTTAATGCCGTCTTTGAAACTGTGTATTTGAATACACTGCTTTCATTTTCATTGCTGGCAACTACAGTTCATGCAAAGATTGAAATGAGAGATTTTAGACGTCATGATTCATGATAACTAGTTAGTTACTAGGTAGTAGGTAGTTTGATATCGAAACAGTAGTTAGGTACTCTTGAGAGTCAAGTAGCCCTATTTGACTCTTGAGTCGTTTCGGAGTTTTACGACGACTTACAACAAGATTGACATATAATTATGCTTTGAATGCATATTGCTGCACGTCAGAGTAATGTAAGAACTGTCTTCTCTCTACTACGTAACAAAATAATAAGATAAACCTCATCTGATCACCAAACTACATCATATTAGTAAAACATAAGATCAAAATCTATAATGCAATTTCCACTCAGTACAAACTCGCGCGTGAGTGGCTTATAAATTGTCGTAAGCGCCACCTGGGGGAAATAGGGAGGAATGAATATATCAGCCGTATCAGAGGTGCATTATGTGGTACAATGTTGTTTAGAGAAGTTGGGTACTTTGTATATTGTTAGGATATTTTACTATCGGGAAGACAAAGACGGGTTAATGGACACCTATTGTCTGGTTTACAGCTATCGGTACGAGTATTATTATCATGTTAGATCGAAGAATATTGAGGGTAAGGCAGAGGTGCCACCATGTACTACGGAATAATGTGTTTCCATCGTAGAAATTAATAACACTTGAATTGAACTCAGTATTTCACGCTCATGAATAACAAAACTTGTGACTACTATTTTCCTTCTTAACTACTGTTTTTCTTTTCTCATTCTACAAACTTTATCACCAATACGAAAGTAAATCATCACAATCTGTTTCGACCTCTTTCACAAGGAAAGATTCAAGAGAAAGTGTTTCTACGCGTTTGTGCAGCTTAATTTATTATTATATTTATTTAGTAGTGCTGTAATAACCGGCAGGCAACAATATTGTGCTCGTGCGAGCACAATAAGTAGAACTCGTAGAATCATCAATTATTTCTACGTGGAATAATTGTAGTTGTAATAAACAGAGGTTTATAAATAAATAAAGTATGGAATAATGACGTACTTAATAGCTAATTATCGAGTACAAATTGTGTTTTCGCACTGAAGACACAAAATAAATTGTTAGCAAAGGATTTTTCCAACATAATTTCGAACGTCCACTGCACACTGCTACGTAGGATGTGTGCGGATAGGTGTGCCACGTTAGGTTGGCCGTGCATTCGAGCATAGCATTCGCTCTGGTGGGGCACAGGCTCACTCTCTGTGAGAGGTTTCTCGGGTCGTAATACACCACACGGGTTCAGTGTGAGTGTGGTGTATGTCACTTGTATCAAATCAATTTTTATCTTATAAATGTCTTCGGAGTTTTGGTTCTAGAACCCGCAGATCACACGATGTTTTGAAAAAAAAAACCTCACGCAATACATTTGTTTGGCAGCATAATTTGTTTGGTGCGTAGCCGTGGGCCGCAGTAGACGATCCCACCCACATTTTTGTACAAGCAAAGCTTTCCATGCGTAGCTTAGTCATGGGCAGCTGTGGAGCGGTGCCGTTACAGTGTGAAACACGTAGTTTATTGTTGGAGGCAGCTGAACCCAATCGTGTTGACATAGTGTCAGGCTGTGTGCGCTCTCTGTTAGCTCAGCAGTCTTCAAACAATGCCGGCGGACAGCAAACGCCCCGGGCCAACTACATGAAAAAATAGGAAGAACTAATGACACTCAGTTCCTGCTTCGCAATTCCTAAAAAATGTTGATCGAAAAACGGTCTGAGGGCCTAGAGCAATTTATCACCGAGAAAACCTACTCGGTCTCGTTAAAGTAAACTTATATTTGAATGGAATTACTGTGTCTCATTTTTCGCACCAGACGGCGCTATCACAAATTTAAGTTTACATTAACGCAGTCGTAGTAGTTTTTGGGGCAGTAACAAAATAACAATTCACGATTAATCAAAACCCGGTATAAAAAGCGAATTCTCGTGTAATCAGTTTACACAAGAAGTTGAAATAATCAGGTTATACCGAAATTGTAACAGGTCATCCGCGTCGCCATCAATTTCGATTCAGAATCAATTAAATTAGGAAAACCGAATCAATCGAGAATCGAGTTTAGCGTTAGAATCGAGTAGATGAGGGATGTATTGAGAAGTTTTAGCTCATGAATATTTCGAAGCTTCATTTGTTTTGACGTGACATTGTCTCTCTCCAAAGATAAAAATGTTTTAAAGAGGTGAACGAAAATTACGTTGTCAGTCATCTGCTGTTTCTGGGAACTAAAGAATTACGATGCAAAATATTTCTATTACGGAGTAGATATTTGTAATCTTCAACGGTACAGAAATAAATAATATGGGCACATATTGGAAACATCCATTATTTTTGAAAGACATAGATGCAATTGTAAAATATAGGTTAGGAACCAATGTGGACCAATGACGTGCTAGATGCGAGAAGTACAGAATCGGCCGAGACGACGTGACGCGGTGGAAGAATTATGTCCAGCAGTGGATGTGTTTCGGCTCAAATAATGAAATGCTACTCTAAGTCTAGGTATATGATCAATTAATTAATCTCTCTTGCAACCAGCAGCAAATCGCTCATTTTGTTCAATATTATTATTATAACATTAGCAATCAACACAATGCAATATACAAAACTATGAAAAGCCCTTTGAAAATATAATGCGACAGTGCAATAAAACCCAGCGGCACATTACCAAGGTCTTAAGTAATAAAGCCCAGCCCGTCTGCAGATGTTTGCCCCGCTGCACCGCCTGCAATACCTTATGAATATTGCAGACATATTGCACTTACAATATTCACGGGACGTCCCGCGGCTGCGCGACTTCTCAAGTACACCAAATAAATTATACTGGGACGTTGAGATCGTGTTTTGTTTTCGTTTCAAAAGAAACTGGGAGGTTCTTGAGGTGGAATAAAAGCCGTAGCTTCTGTTGCGATGATTACAATACAATAAATGAGATAACGCGTGGTAATTAATTCCAATAGATGAGACAACGCGAATAAAGTCATCATCTGCTAGTAAGAGCCAACTAGTTATTGCTCGTTCGTTTAGTTAGTGTGATGTTATTTTGCATCAATCCATTATTTCTATAAAATGTCCAATGTAATGTCCAAGTATAATATGGCCTCTCTGTAGAAATCTCTTTGATTTTATCGTTCATTACGCAAACTTAACCTTTCATACCACCGAATCCTTTGTAAACATTTAATTCATAAAACATTATTAATATGTTTTAAAGATAGAAAAGCCCTAGACTGTCATGGTCAATGTAAAAGCAAACAAAAAAAGCTTATTTACATTATTTTACGACCAAGAAAATATTGTTAATTGCGAATAAAATAAATGTGTATTTGCCAGAATTAATATATAAATGAATAAATATTTAACCCATTGAACAATTTATTCTTGCTTATTTTATTTTTGTAGAAGCAAACGGTTCACGTAGAAACAAAACCTTTGGCGTCAGTTGTTAGTATGTTAGTTTTCTCTTTATCATACAAAAACAGGCAGATTTAAATATATATTTTTTTGTAAATGTTCAAAGCTGAAAAACTTTTTGTGGAACTTTAATTTAAACAATCATAATTTTAAAACCGAGGTATGTCTCCAGCTTATTATATTGGTACGATTCTTAAATTTAAATATGCATAACATCGTACTTGTATTTCAATAATGTTTCAATAAATAGACTGATGGATATGAGTAAGACAGACTTTTCGTCAGTTATGTCTAACACAACATGATGACACATAATCAGCCTATAGTGTTGCTACTTCTACTTTGCAGACCTCCTTTCAATGAGAAGGATCCACTACTTGGGCCCAACTGGTTGATAGACGTCATACATTTTTTTTTTTTTTCCTCACGATGTTTTCGTTCACCTTACTGAAAGTGGTGATGATAAAAACTAGCATGCATGCCTATGATAGTTCTAACTCAGGGTCGTTTACGTGCATTCATTCCCTCAATTCATAATTAAAAAAAACGAATAACACTGCCAATGTGATGATCACCATCACACTACAGAATGTTCAGTCTCCTTTCAAATTCTTACAATTTCAATTAAACGCATCACCCGGTCCATCAGACGCAACGCATATTAGGCCACTGGCTGCCCACCGCAATCGGCACTCGTAAATCATGCAACGCTTTGTAATAAGCGCGCTAATTCATCACGGTGACGTCACACGACACGCGACATATAGTGACGTCACGGTAGCACGCCGCATGAGGGATGGCCGTAGTAATGCGGGTATGATTGGTGGAGATGGTACTGCGGTTGTTAGAGTGTGATGTAAGTACGTCTAGAGACAACTGGTCGAATGATTTGAGTACAGTCCTAATTATTTTACCTGACACCAGCAACATTACTGAAACAAGTATAAATATCATTGACAGTTACGCAAACCAGAGATCAAAATTACTGTGAAGGCTATAGTAGCTACGTGGTAACAAAGTGAGAAAAGACTGCACAGTTGTCAGGTAGTTTATCAATCAAAATTTTGTTGTTATTTGGCTAAATGTAAAAAAGGTGTTGTAATTTGGGCAAGGCGAACAGAAAACCGGACATCACCGGCGACATAAGGTGCTTCCAATGTTAACAGGTTACCCGGTTATTAATTTGCAATACTAAGCAGCTCTCAAACTTATGATTTTAACAAAAAGTAAAGAACCTCAACCTGTTTTTTCGTCAGTTATAAATTAATATACTCTTTGGTATGGCAACAGCTGACATCGTGTCTCCGATTCCCGGATTAGTATGTAAATCAGCGACAAGCAACAAGAAAGTACATAAAAAGGTCTTCTAATACCCGCTTTGCATGAGTTTGTTACGAATTTTTGGAATTATTCGGGGAACGGCGGAATAAATTGACCGACTGAGTTAGCATGGCAAATGCGCTGGTTTATGTAGGCTTATGTCCGGTTTTACATAAAAACGAATTGATTTCATTACTTACGAGCTTTTGCACGAGGCTTCTCCTGGAAGTCGTAAATTGTCCCGGACGTACTAACTCTCACGATAAAAAGTTCAAAGTATCACAGGACATAGTCTTTTCGTGTGACAATTGTGATTGAAATCCATTTAATCGGTAAGGCATAACAAGTTAACAGACAGACAGAGTTGCTTTCTGGTTAATAATAATAGTATAAGTAGATGAAACCAAAATACACGTTTAATCACATTACGGTTTGTAAAATATAGGAACCTGCTTTTAGTTACTGTGGTACCTCGTGTGCTATATTTCATTTTCTTGCATTAACTGGCACCAGTTTGAGAATTCTTGCACAAACGTGTATTATTTATTGCTCGTAGCGTTTTCTGCTACGAAACCGCTACGTATGTCGCTACGAGTTTTCGTTGCTACGTTGTTTCGTAGCTTGGTTTTCCAAGTCCGAATTAGAAGTTCTAAAATGTGCCATAATATTCTCACACGAAGTGACGTGTTTTTCACGGGAGTAGGAAGAAACTACAGAACACCATTAACATCCTTACATACTCCTTTTACTAAAGTGGCGAAGAATTTCAGTTATTTTACTGCAACTAAACCGAAACTCAATTAAACTTTTTCACAATAATGTTCCATGAAGCGCAGTAAAATCATTCGCCAACATTGAATACAGTAAATAGTTATACTAACTCGTAACACTATCAGAGAGTGTGCTACTCGCAGTTTCAGAGGCAAGTGTAGGAGCACTCTAAAGTTCGTCCTGCGGCACATTGTCGCCATTAACACTCTAACAGCGCGCCTGCCGCCTGCCTCCTGCCGCCTGCCGCCTGCCGCCTGCCGCCTGCCTGACGCAGTACGTTTCATAACTTTTACTAACTAATCGTTTTAATTGGAACTGTGTGCTGCACTCATGAAGCCATGTAAGCTTTTTATGAGTTTGATACAAAACTTTATTAAGAGATAACATATTATCAGGCCTGTAATGTTAGCCAGAGGTGTACTTAATACCTATATTTATATTATGTAGTATACCTGTGTAAGTTACCCCAAATAAGTTGAGATAATGACAGGAGAATGATATACCTATGTAACAGGACGCGAACCCATTGCCATTTACTGGGCACAAATCCAAACTCTGCGGCTGCTACTGAGAAATTTCCTGATGGAAAAACCCAATAATACTTTGCCCGACCCGGGAATCGAACCCACGATGTCCTCATGCTTAGCACTCATTCCTGTGACAACTTACTTGGTCGAAATAAGCCGTTGATGAAAGGCCCCAAGAGTCTCTGAAAAGAGAAATTCAAGGAAGAATTCTCTAAAAATGAGATGATGCTTACCTAAAAAAAAGAGTTACTTTACCGAACCAGAGGGATAAAATATAAGTAACTATTTTGAAAGACTGTATTTGGCAGAGAATGTACTAAACTTTTCAAAGTAGTTTAGAAACACGTGAACCTACGCCTGTTGTCTAGATTTATATAATCATCTCAGAAATCGAGGTTAAACGTAAGAACAAGTCTGAAATGTTTTGTGAACTTTACCTTAAAATAATGAACACGTACAATTTGAAAATTTCCAAACTAATATTATAAATACGAAAGTAAATCTGTCTTTTAGTCTATCTGTCTGTTCATTTTTTACGGATTTTGTTACTGCTTCGACAGATACGTGGACCACGACGTAATATAATTTGTATCGCAGACAAAAGTTAGTTCACTACATAGCATAGACTCACAAGTAGTGGAGCATTTCCGATCGTACGCAGAAGAGGAAGTTCTGTTCAGAAATTTCATCAAAATCAATTTCCACAGTTTTCAAAGCAAAAAACAGAATTTTAGAGTTAACCGGTAGTCAGTTATTGTAAGTTCGTAGATATGCATTGTTTCTAGCCGCTTTCAGATTGCGAATATTTTGATCGCAACATTGTTTTCATTAGTTTCTATTCAGTTCATTGCACTGAAGTACAATACATGTATTCTACATTCCACTTGTATTCCACTTGTTTTGTTTATCGTTTACACCTTAAACAATTATTTGTAAAAACTAGTTGTATAAAAAAATATAAAAAAGTGAACCAAATAGTAAACTGTACATGTCAGAAACAACGACAATCAATACATGTATAATACATTTTTTGACAAGTCTTTTATTAAACTTGTCGAAAACAAGTATAAAGGCAGCCTCAAAGCTAAAAATTCTAACCAGACTGGACTGTTTTCATCATTCACAAATAACATGCCAGTCCAAAATTATTACAAACAAAAAACATTTCCTCACAAAACACTACTAATCTAAATTCACTAACATAATAAATAAATCCTATACATACAACGCATGTAATTACCCGTGACCTTGAACTCCGTCCTTGACCTTCGATCGACGATATCGGCTGGAAGATGATCGAGTGTCTTATGAGCGACTGAATTGATTAGCTCCTACACAACATATTACTTAGGACTGAGGCACTCAAACTTTGTTCTGCGTTTCATTGTCGAAGTTTTAACGTAGGATTTTGATTATGAGAGTTTGTGGTTCAGTAGGCTGGTTTTGAAGGTTCGAGTGGATGTTGTGCTTAGGGTTTTGGGTTTCGATTCTGGTTAGGGTAAATGTTATTGGGTTTTTGTCTATTATACCTATAATTCTCAGTATGATTTTGGGAGCCTGGATTTGTGCCCGGTCAATGGTAACAGGCTCGCTGACCTTGACCTTTGACCTTGTGTCTTAATATTCTGCCCGGCTAATAGAAATAGCATCGTCTGCCCCCTTATAACCCCTTCAACGTAAACAGGGGTGATATTATGATGTATGATGATGACTGGCAATATTCATCGTAACTCTCAAAGAAAAGAGTTGCGTCATTCCGTCGATAGTTTGGGAAACACTGACTTAGTTAATACCGTGATGTTTAGCGGTGTAATGTCGGCTAAAATACCTTGTTAGTGATGACAGATGATGTGATTTTACTCGCTTTATATACACATTTTCTTGGCTCAATATTATGCCTGGTTTTAGTACTAAAATTGTTTGTACACTATTTATGGTCGACCTAGTAGGTAAGATGACATAGCTGATTTGTAATCCATTTTACTTAAACAAACTAACATTAGTTATTCTTAAATATTAGTTTAGTAGAAAAGATCTTTTTGTTATTTTAAAATAGCAAATAAACTGTTTGAAAACGCCTTTTCTATTTCTACTCATGAATTGCTCAGAAACTTTAAATAATAGCAATTTACACTTGAATATCTTCCGGTCCTTTATCATTCAAACAACTCAATACAACAATAAATTGAACTAGTAATAACGTAGTTGACAACCTACTTACTATTGCTACTAAGCTCTCCGACTAATGCTAAGCCCTTCATACCCACAATCAGTACAAGATATCACCACATTAGCTGACGCAGCGACTCGCGTCGAATTAATTGCTCATTACAACCGCAAGTTAGCCGTCATACCGCCATGACGCCATGACGCTATGACGCCGTGACGCAATTACCCAAATGACGCTGTTTCACGTCATTTTACGCGCGTCATTTTTACGCTCCACAGCGCTTACCTACATTAATATTTTGTGGGTCTTTTGTGTTCTTTGTGAAGTTGTCTCTGCGACTTTGTCTTTGCGACTTCAAAGTCGTTCGTCTTCATTAATCATTGTTGGTGGAAGCCTGCTTGCTTTGGAGGAATGAGCATAAGGAGCATTATGCTTTGCTATGGTAATGAGGAAGACTTCGTTTAATGAAATTGTGTTCTCTGGTAAAAGGTAATTTTGAATTAATTTAATTTAGAGTTGTGTGAGTTTACGTGTTATTATTTGGCGTGGATCCGGAGACGTGAGGGCTAATCCGAACATGATGCACACATAAAGACTTCAAATATTCTTCGTCGCTTTATTTATTTACAGTAAACAAATAATTTTATGACACTCAACAACCATAAAGGCTTTTTCCGAAGTGAAGTATATTGGCGATAGAGAGAGCCCATAAAAATCACGCCGAAAGATTTATAGAGAGTAAAACAGTAATAAAACAACACTTTATTTATTCGCCGAACTATCGCTGGGCCGTTAACACTTCACAAACTTTCATGGGATTGTCGTAAAGGTGTTAACACAATATTATCATAATCCTTGATCCTCTATATATAGTGGCCAGGTACGTTCAAAGGTTTCCTCTTTTAGGACTTGTGGTGAAAACCTCCTAAATTTGAATTTCATGAGATGAACATTTATTCAGTGTTAAAAATGAACAGCTATTTAACAAATTACTAGTGTGTAACGACTTAACATATGAGAAAACCGGCCTGATTAAAATGATTTGTTATATTACACTCTGCAGATAGGTAACTATACAAAGATAACCGTACAAAATGAAAGACATTTCTTCGCTAGTCACTTACATTTTCCAAGAAAACATTTCAGTAAACTCCTACCACTAAAACAAATGTGACCTGTCTAACCTAACCTCACCTTGACAAAAATACGTTCAATTTATGTCTCTTATTCAAATGTCTATAATAAAGTACCTTAACACCTTCAATAATTTCATTATATTTATAGAAAATTCAAATATCTCACATATTAATAACTAGCTTTTGTCCGCGGTTTCATCATTAAGGTTGAAAATGATCCCATGGCAACGTACTACCAGGAAAAAAGTATCTTATGACCAACCTAAGGTTATCAAACTCAAACTCTCAAACTCAAAGCATTTATTTCAAATAGACCCGTGACAGGCACTTTTGCATAGTCCAAAATAAGCTACCTACAGTCCCGCCACAGGCATAATAACTGTGAATGGACTGTAGTTGCCCATTCGAAAATAGTAGATCTCATGGAGAAGAATGGGCAAGAAACTCCATGGACACTCTTTTCAAATCAAGTTATTATAGTTATATTACATAGTCCTGGGTACAATATTGTTGCTTCTATATGTGAGCACAGTATAGAGATAGGAAAATAAAACAAAACTACATTTAAAACCATAAAGATTAGGATAAGCCCTACTAACCATAATAGAAAGTCTACATGGTACTCACACTTACACAAACTCAAATAATGCTTCTAATTTATATAAAACAATGGTTATCAAAGTAACTAAGTTTCCAAACGATGGTTACGGTTATGGTTTGTTAATGAGACAAATTTCGTCGAAATTTATTTAGCCGGTGTCTGCACAGACAGACACACACAGACAGAATTCTTTCACATTTCTAATATTAGTCTGGATACGTCAAGTTACGAATGACAAGAACATAATTGGCTGTCAATATGGAACCCAAGGCACCTAGTGCCCTCTCCCACGACACTCGAACTCCGACCGTCTGACCTCTGATGTAATTGGGAGGGCGTTCGATACATCATTGAATTAGCGAATGTGAATCGGTGTATTATTCATGCGGCCTCAGCGACCGGCGGCGGCGTTAGGTAGACTGAGAACCGTCGGCCTATGCATTAATGTCGAAACGGATAAATAAGGTTGGACTGTCTGTCTGTAAGTCTTGAATACTTTTTCCCTGGGGACTGCCTTTTGTTATTTTTTCATTTAAATAGGAATTATTCTCAGCCTAGTTTGAATAAATGACTTTTGATTTGAATTCAGACAAAACTTAAAGCAGACGTTTATGACTACTTGAGCAACGTTTATTAAACTAATATGTTAATAAAATGGGTTGGTGTTAGTTCTGTTTTATTACAGTAAAACACTGTGAGTTGCAACTTTGTACTCAGCAAGTCTATGAATTTTAAAGTTGGGGCTTAAATTCTTGAGCTCCTCTTAAGAATTTTGAATGCTACTTTTTTAGGCCAACGGCTGACGTAAGCAAAGAGGTCGATGTGCATTTCTGAAGTGTTTCAATCTTAGAAAAAACATAAAAAAACACAAAAATCTATTCCTGTTTGGTACTGTAGAATTTTGAACTCAAGGAAAAGGTGTTGTGAGGATGTTGTTAGGAAACTAAATGTATCTTCAGGGTTTTTTAAACCAAATAAGAGACTTACTCACCAAACGCTTTGGGATATAGACTCGTCGAAAACACTATAAACCTTATAGGCAAGCGATCTGTCTACAGCAAGAGGAATGACAGGCATTCCTTTGTTCAACTGTCATCAAAGCTCCGCCGCGCCGTTGAACCAGAACCGATTTTACACAATTTCGAATACCAGTCTTTAAAAACCGGCCAAGTACCTACGTGTCTAGCCATGCACAATGAAGGGTTCTGTAGTTGCCCATCAAAATATGCGAATTTGCCTCCGAACGATGGTTTTTATTGTAATACTTGATAAAAAACAAACTTACATTTGCAGTTGGAAAACCTGTGCCTCGATAAATTAAGTTTATTAAAATATGTTATACAAGTAAATTTTATAAGTTGGTTGACTATAACCCGTAAACTTGTAAAGCCTACTTAGCTGTTATAGTTTTCCTTTTAATTTCGTTATATACATGGTGTAAACAGACCCTTCACGAAGCCGTTAACCAAGCATTCTGTACTCAAACTAAGTAACCCTACACAAAAATTTTACTTTTTTTTTTGGGGTGAAAAATAGCCTTTTACGGTAAAACTCAATGTAACGCATTCAAACCATTGTGCTTATGGATGCATTGAATAGTAAACGGGTCATGGAGGTATTTAAAGTAAAGTTACGACCTTAAAAAATTGTATTTAAAAAAAAACTTGTGTAAAAGTTGCAACTTTGACCCCCAATAACTCCGTAACTAGAAGGTTCCCAGGTCTAGAACAAAAAAAATGATCGCAATAGCGGGGAGAACAAGTGCCTTTCGGCTTCGTTAAGGATCTATTTACACCCTTTATTCGGTTCAATTAAAATAGATGGACAAACTTTTAGAAATCATTCAGACCACCAAAATAAGGACAATGGTAAAAAAAAAATAAGAAAAACGCATACACTTACAAGAAAAAAAACCAGCTAACGAAAATCCACTACACCAAAGTCGCAATATTTTTTAAAGACATTTCCAACGACAACCACACTATGGGGAGAAAAACAAAATTCCCCACTTTACGGGAGATACCCTAAAAAATACTTTTCGAGATTTTATTTTATAACTTTATCGACGTAACTAATCTGTATATGCATGCCAAATTACAGCTTTCTAGTACTAAAAGTCTTTGATCTAAGCTGCGGACAGACAGACGGACATGGCGAAACTATAAGGGTTCCTTTCCTTGTTTGTCGACTACGTAACCCTAAAAATTAAGAACATAGGCATATCTTCATAATGTAGGTATACTATGAAGATATTATGGACTCTGGACTGAGGTGTACAGCGTCTGAGGACTTCATGAATTCAACCCATGATTGTAGACCCCTCAACGTCGATGTCCCTTTCATCATGTACGAATGTCAGTATTCATGGCTAAGGCTTTTGAACGAGGTCCGAAGCAATGGACACAACTGTGACCGTGTAGGCGTTAAGAAATCTCTTGTATCTTCGTGTGGAGAATGCCTTAGCGTGCTACTGTCTGGAGTGACAAAGGCCTGACATCTTTGTCTTATGCGACGGAGATAGAATTCTGTGCGTGTTTTGGTTGTTGTGTAAGACGTGTCCAGAATACAATTAGAACACATTAAATATATTTAGCTTAAAATTCAATCATGGTTTATAATCTTTCGTTGAGATTGGTAGTAAGAATAAGATATCAACACATTACTACTACCAGTTTTAGAAATCATCATTATCTAGTTGCTTTTTTCCAACTTTTTGGGGTCAGCTTCCAGTCTAATCAGATATATGTAGCTGAATACCAGTATTTTACGACCAACGATATTTTTATGACCCAGTGGTTAGTCCAACCCAATTAGTACTGGGTAATACGATACCCCGTGACAAGACCACCAGTTTTAAAAGTAATTTTAATACAACTTTGGAATTATCGTTTGTTTAGATGTCCGCTGAGAAATCTTGGGAACTGATGTTTTAATCTAATACAATTTTGTAATAATTACCCTTAATGTGCCGCCGACAATCATCAAACATAGTTTTGTTAAGTTGTGTACACTTTTCTGGAAAAACCCGAGCCAATCCGAGGGATTTCCACAGTGTAACTAACGATGGATTGGGGTCTATCTAGCAACCTTTCCATGCGATCAGCTATATGAGTTGTGTTCGTGTGCTCTCCGAATCAGGTCTAATGTGGGGGTATTTAAGCTCACATAAGGGAAAATCTTTCGTGTAAGGGGGTGAGAAATTGCTAAAAGAAAAACCCAGCATGAAATCTGTTGTTTTTAAATTGGAATTCAGACTTAATCTTGCCAACGATGAAATGATCATGCTAGTTTTGTTGTTAGCCATAATACCTTGCAGTAAAATGCTTTTAATTCTCTATTAGTTTTGATGTTATTAAGCCAGGATTAAACGATTCATTCAACTACAAAAAATCCCACAGTCTCCAAATCTTTATTATTTATTATTCACGAAAATTTTCAAGTACAATAAAAAGCCATGTTTATTTCTTAAAGGAGCGAAATAAGCATGTTCTGAGATAACACAGGATTAGCCCAACGCGATTAATTGTCTGTCAGAGTGCCTTGTTTGTGCACAGTTGGCTTAAACTGGGGTTAGCCGTCGTGAGGGATGGGCTTTTTGTTGTTTGGGACCTATTTTGATGGTGTTTTAAAGTATTTGAATGGTACCATCTTGGGTAGCCATTGATTTTGCTGTCACATAATGATGTATGAATTTTTATGGTTATGGTTGTTGGCACACGTTGGCAAAAGTAATTATTGAATGCTTAAAAACCTTTTCGACCATAATCCCAATTCTATCGAGGTCAGCAAAGAAATTTCTTCGTCGTCTAGTAGTAACTTCCTTTCAATTGAATCTTCAAGTTCTGTATCGTTTAGCTACCATCTTTTACAAAATCTATTAACCATAAAATAAACTCTTCTGATTGACAAACTAATCCGTATAAAAATTTAAAACAGAAAAAATAACCCCTTCAACATTTATAAACATGTATCAGACACTTTATCAGTAAGCGATTCATCCCGGCTCATGACTGTAGCATTATGAAATAAATATGAGCCTCCGAGATTTTAAAGTGTGCCCCGGATAGTTGGCGCTTCCCCGAGGAGGGCTTTAGAGTGTATATTAAGGAGTAACTGTTGCAGCGAATAATAAACGAGACTTGAACACTTTCACAGACAAGTGTCAAAGAGGGGCGATTTAGTGGAAAATGTGACGTCACGAAGAAAATGAAAAATATGCTGATGAACAGCTTTGCGCTGCTAACGTCGCGTTTCGTTTCATAAAGAAGAAGCTAGAAGAAAATAAATTATTATAGAGAAGACTCTAAAGTGGGGGGTGGAGGGGTTGGCTCACTAGCGGTGGAGTGTTTGTAATAAGTTATTTTTGAGTCGCGGTGCGGACGACATGCCTTACATAGATTAAAATAAAACAGCAGAATTCACATTAGGATTCCTTTACGTCAGTTTATAATAAGAGTAGGTATTATATTATAATCCTTCCGAAATAAATTCTTTGAATGACAGTGAAAATGCTGTTATCTGTGAAGCACCTATTATTTAGGAGCCTTAAACCCCAAAAATACGGTATAGCCTATTATATCTGAGGACACAATTCATGACAATATTTGAACGGCTATAATGATATTATTTAATTGCCTTTTTATCGCTCATAAACGTTCGCTAACTGCGGCTGGCTCGCGCAAATGGGGTTTAAATCAATTTGCAACACATTAGGAGATATTCAGGCTGTTTCATGTAAATGTTCGATATGTTGCAGATGTGGTTTTAATAATACGTAACTAGTATTTATGGATTAATCATAATCTGAATATTATGTGAACTATACAGTTCACATAATATTCAGATTATGATTAATAAATTGATAAATAAACTATTATACAATAGTTTATTTATGCAGTTTATAAACCGTGCATTATACCCAATGACTAACGCTCGTCGTACTGATTAATAAACTGACTCTGGACCCCTTACCATTCTCCTGTCCTTATCCCAATTTATTCGGGGTTGGGTTGGTCTTTTTTTTCCATACTTCTTTATTTGTCGATATTTCATGAGTCCTTTCTAGCCTTATCGTCCTTTACAGTCCATCAAAATCTACTTAAAATCCACTCAAAGCTTTCCTCATGTTTGTGGGCCTCTTGAAGTTATTAGCAGATTCTATTTTTGTCTTGACATAACTCTTGTCTTTAACTATACCCATGGGTTCCATGAGGTTACGACAGGGAAAGCCCATTATTTGCCAAAAACACACCCAAAAGACATATTAAAACAACACCACAATAAAATTTGCCCCATGATTTTCTTTCTTTCTTCATATTATACCAGGCAAGCAGATAAGAGTGTAGAGTTAACGTAAACATGTAAACATTATGGGGTCCCGATAACAGCCGATCATTGCCGGAGTTTGCCGAGCGGTGCCGAGGGACGCGTACTAACGGTATATGATGAAGAGCATAAGATTGTGGAGAAGACGGCTCCAGATAATATTAAGTAGGTACTTAGGGGTCGCAGTGGAAAATAATTTGTTTTGCACATGGGAGTTGTTAAAATGTTATGCTTCTACACACGAAAACTTCTAAATATTATGTGCCTATTTTATAAAAAGTAAAACATTATGTCGGGCATTAAAAAGCAAGTATGTTTGAAACAAATGATTTAATCGTTTATTAAGCCAATACCTCGCTTCATGATAAGTAACTTAAATTTTGATGTGTCATGCTTTTTCAATTACCTCCAGTATAAAGCGCATTTCCATCACACGCAATTTCCGGCACAGCACGCGCTACCAGCATTTTATCTTACCCCAACATCTTTAGAATCATTGAGCTCCAATTATTTTATGCGGGCCTAGTACCCAAGAAGATATTCTTTTAATATTTTTATACAGTTAACGCAGCTAGTTGTAAATCATAGATACGCCCTGAGGATAGATGGTAGATTAGAAATATTGCTGAACATCACATGTTAAGCTCGGAAAAATATAAGAGAAAGTATTCGTATATTTTGCGATAAGTTTTCCTTAAAAAATCTAACAAGTAGGTAACTCCAGATACCAAGTATGAGTCTATGAGGGAAAACACTCAATTATTATATTAACTCGGTTGTTACTAGAATTTTCAAAATATTCTTGTACCTGTCTAGAGCATTGTGCTGTAAGAACGACCCGTAGTAGCCTATCAAATAAATAGCAGAAGCTCATCAATGAGGTCTGTAAAATAACTTTCAGTTAAATGCCAAGTAAAGTTTTACAAAAGAAAACTTGATAATTTCTAATGTTATTTACGCATTTTTATTTTTTTTGGAAGACTTCAAATGAGTGAATCCGGTAAGATTCGATCAAACCGGTACAGACATATTTCGATCGTGGACCGGACTCTGACAAATAATGAAATGAAGTATCTGACCGTGATGTCCGGAGCTGGTTTGATGGAACTTTACTCGTCTCACTTAAGTTTTATGTAAAAATAAAAACAGTAACACACACAGTAACAGTAAAACCACTCGTAGTTTTAAATGCAGGTAGGTAAGTGACAATGTTTCATACGTACGTAACTCATTGTACGACACACGAGCAGCGCATTTAGTGCGGACACACATTGTTCACTTGTCGGACGTGTACAGTACACAACGCAGCACAGCCGGGCGACAAAGTTCCACTGTGCCATTGTGACACACACTCGCTTTACAGTCAAACTCACCGCTCGCTGAGTGCTGCCGAAACCAGCCTGATTTAAACCGTGAGGTAATGAGGTAACATTGTGGCTGAAAATACGAGATAGTGCAAAATATCTTATTGAATGACTATTTCATGAATAATGATTATAATTCTCCGTAGAGATCTACTCTTTGGAATGGGCAACTACAGAACTTTCACAAGTTATTATGCCTTGTGTCTGGGTTTCGCCTTCTTTGTTTTTCTGACATTCAAAAGTGCCTGTTATGGTCTAATTGAAATAAATGCTTTGAGTTTGAGTAAGAAACACATATTTGGTAAAATCATATTTTAATCAACATACAACCTGATACTTATTTGATCTAAGCAAAAACGAAAGAAAATTATAATTTGGCAGGCTCCTTTAGCCCATCCCACATAATAAAATGTAAACGGTTCTTTAAAAACACGGTAAAAGTTATTTCTCGGCACTAGCGCGATAAGGTCCACAAGAGCTAGACCATTCTCACAGACGAAGGAACAAAAGTTTCAACCAACAACGGTCAGCTATTAAAAAGGCATAAAACATAATTCCCTGAAATATTTTAGCAGCTTCCATTCCTTGAAATATGGCGGCACCTATTTAGTTGTATCTCTGGCAATAACACGAAGCGCTAACGCCGGTGGACAAAGGGGCTCGGCAGAGAGCTGCGACTGTTAATCCTCGGGAGAAAGGACGGCTCTTCATTTTCTCTTAACTCTACTAATGACTAGACGATAAGATAAATCTTGCTGTCTTTTACACTGTAGCGAACTTACTTTCGTATTTATTTTATCTTTTTTAGCACGTAGCGAGAGAAAAAAGATCTTTAAGTTAATGAAGTAACTTATCACATGGTAGCACGGTGTCTTTCGGCAAACTTAATTATCTTGATAAGAATACTGGGCTAGCGAAATTGCGCATAACGTGGTGAACACAGTCATTTATAATGAATCAGTGAGATCTGTAGCTGGAACCCTGCAAAGTTCGGTGCCGTCAACACGTCTAAAAGCAATTAGAAGGAATTGAAAAAATAGTTCCGAGTCTTATTACCAAACAATTAACACAATAGAAGACAACATTTTTGATTCTCTTTTGTTTGTGTTTATGAAGAACAGTTTCAGGTTACCGTATTACCCAGTTGCTGGGTTATGGAGGACAGACAGGCAGTGAGTCTACCAAACTGAATCCGGTGCGATTGAAAGCTGACCCCAACATAGTTGGGAAAAGGCTAGGCAGATGATGAGTAAGTTTACACAAGGCATCACATATTCCTTCTCTTTGATACCTCTCGGTGTAACTGTCACCCTGGTACATCGCGATCCGTCGGTCGTCAACTTAAATCGAGTTCCCGCTCTTTGCTCGCTCCGCTTTGACGCACCTTCGAGCTGAGAGCGGAGCAACTTTATCATTACGTCGATGTCGCGACGCCAGCGCTTTGATTAGCGGTGACGTTGGGTAATGTGCTAATTTCATTTGTGTTCTTAGTACAATAATGTTGGATAGATGGCGGACAATTTTATATAACATTTCCTATCCGCCTGACATTATCGGAAAAATATTGGGCTCGTGGCTAAATAATAACATCAGCTGCGTCCAGTAAGACAGTAAGCCGACCCCAACATAGTTATGAAAAAGCTAGGCAGATGATTGGGTGCGATTTCGTCCTCGTAGAAGATTAAAGGTATCCTATGGCACTTGACAATTGCGTAGATTTTTTCATTCAGAGTTTCAGACAACTTCTTGTTATAATTTTTGAGCAGACAAGATCCTCTTTTTCCTGATTATTGCAAATTACAGTTTGTTGGTGTTCCGTTTCATTTCTTTGGATTTACCTCAAAAATACTTAAAAGAGTAAAAATACCTAATATTATCAATATATTGACCAACACAATTTGTGGCTATTCTTTATTATAATAATATTATCACATGACATATTATTCGAGGACCCATACAGGCCAATGTCATTGTTCATTACTGTGGTATCATCACTCAATTGCCCGACGGTCCGACGGGAAATCATGGAGTAATTCACTGATCATACGATATTAATATTTGTGGAGCTTTATTTATTGACTCTTTATATTCTGTCAGTAGAAACCATTCTGTATATAGAGCATTATGTTCAGCTAAAATTAAACAAGTATTTAATTCCTCCTTTAAATATGCAATTATTAAAATTCCTTTGATACTCTATTGGTTTTTGAATGGTTCCTTCAAATTGCCCAATTTTGCATAAATATGTATGCACATCAAGCAAGGCAAGTTGAACTGTTGGAACTTCTACTCCCGACGCTGATAACGGGTATCAGAGTTTTGAGATGATGAGTTTGTGTCCCAACACCAAAACAAAATGTATGTAAATCTTGGAGTAGCACATAAGATACTTTACATTCCCGGATAACTTTGTACGAAGACGTGAAAGAAGTTCTTCTACTGTTTTCCTGTAGTTTGTAGTCTATAACAAAGCACAACTAGGTATGTACTTACATGAACACAGCTGAACACTGAACAGTACATGTCTTATTGTACAGGGACGTAGCACTTTGTTGCGAGAACTAACAATACGGAATTCAAGGAATAAGGTTGGGATCAGACGAGGCTTATGAATGACTTAATACTGAACTCGTCTGCCTTCAACTTTAAGTTACATATTGTTCTGGGAAGTCATTTTCAACGGCATATTTTTGAACAATTTCATTGCAGACTGCTTAGCACCCTAAGTATGCTAGCCGGTAGTTGGCTGAGTGGCGCAGCTAAGAAGAGATCTATGTCCAGCAGTGGAATGCTGAGTCGATTAACTGAAGCGTTTCTATTCATCATCATCATCATCTTTTCAGCTAATTGACCTCTTCTGCCGAACAAAGTGCATCCCCAAAAGGCAAAACATTCAGTTTGTAGGGTGCCAACCTGTCAGGTTGGTAACAAATCAGACTTCTGCTGGTTCTTGTTTCTCTTGTCAATCGAATGCTCGAAAGTGTACACTCTATAAAGCACAAAGCACTAAATGTGCCCGAGTGAGGCCACACCTTAACCCAGCCGTGTCCACCGCACAAGTTTATTGCGGAGATAAAGTTTACTTTACTTGATACTTCTATTGTTATGCACCGCCATTTTGTGCTATCAGCCAATATTGGCTGCTCCGAGAATAATGAGCAAGCAGAACAAAATGAAAATCTATCGCAGCAAAACAGAGTTTATCAAGATGGTTTCCGTCAAAACAATATATTGAACCAGGAACATCAAGATTGCATGTTTTGTTATCATAATTTGGACGCTCTTTATGAAAAGAGTCTTAAGTGCCTTCGTGTGTATCACAGTATTAACCTTTATTTATGTTGCATAAAGAAAATCGGCTGTTTGGGGCTCTGTTAATTTCTGAAGCGTTCATCAATGAAAGTATGTACATTATATGAAGCAATTACGGGGCTTTTCTTTCCATATAATAGCTTTTTTTAGTAAACTGCACAAAGTAAAAAGCAGAAACAAATATTTAACTTAATCTGAACATCTAAACGCAATCATTCGAAACATAGAAACAATGACGGAGGCAATGGAGTTACCATATTCAACAGAATATGGAATTTCTATAATAATACTAATGCAAGATTTTGCTCGTAGTAATAGTGGGTATTTTGAGTCGTTTGCTACCTACTATTACCAGACAAGCCGTTTACAATGCTGCGATATCTTATCTGTTTTGTTCCATCAAATCTCAGCCATTTTGAGTAAGACTCCTTCTATCTTTGGAAACACAATCATGTTTTCTTTGCTTTTAAGCCAGCCTATTATTCGATCCGCAACATGTTTTATGTTACTAAATAATCATTTTATTAAATAAATGATTATTAGTGACTGCTGTTATTAAAAACGTAAAGTACGTATGTAACGATTTTTTGGAGAATTTAGCTTAAATGGCAACATTCAAAGCTATGTCGACAATAAAAACAGAATATGTCATAAATGTCATAAATATTGTCACTTCTCTGTCCTGATCAATTAAAATCTAGATGTGTGGTTTTGTTGTGGATACAACATGAGAAAGGCACAGTGAAGGTGTATACATATAATAGAGGCTAAACAATGCCATTGGGTACAGTTGCTGCTAGCACGTTTGAGGAGCATCGTATAGTGAATATGGTAATGCCGATGATGATGGCATGCCCACACCGCCGGCTGCTCAGTTATTTGAAGAAGTTCTTATAAGATTATAATGTTATGCTACTTAAAATAGATGTTTCATTCAACTTCGTAATTAAGGTTTCATTTTTGCCCTAGTCCATGGCTCAATTACACATGGTCGTTCACCCGAATTCTATTGCCGATGGAATTCGTCAAACGACCAAGAGTAAATGAGCGCAGTTGATTACGCCTGTCTTCGGACAAACTCGTCCAGCTTCATTGTTTGTTTTTTCGATGTGTGTAATTGTGCCATTAAAGAATAAGCCGACCAAAATCATAACACAATGTAATGGGTTGTACAAGTGCAGGTTCCGCAGGCTAAATACCTAGACAGTCCTTAAATGCTACGTACTTGTAACAAAATATAAGGTATATTGGATTGTATAATAATGAAAATATTTTTGAATGACATTACGTCTGACGTAGTTGTCTATCCTACAGTGTTATATGGATCTTTTGACGCTCCAGTGGGTTTAGCAGGAGAGCGCTGTTGCTACACATTTGTGAAATGTATTTAAAAAATAAGATGGCGACGTTAGTTCTGATTTTGCCCACGCGACAAGTGTGTTTATAAATAATGTTATTCTAGCTAAATCCAAAATTATAAAAATATGCTGTGATTACTTTTTATCCTAATTTGACCGAGACCTATCTTTTGGGAGTATTTTTACATATGTACTCGAGCTCTAAGTGTGGTCCCCAGATTGCATAAGGCGTTGCCATTCAAACGTTGATGCTGTCTCAGGAAAATCATCAACTTCAATCAAATCAACCAACTTATCTATGCAGGCGGGAAAACACAGAACTGAAATAAATGTATCAAAGACATATTGATGCATTTTTTAGGGTTCCGTAGCCGAATGGCAAAAAACGGAACCCTTATAGATTCGTCATGTCTGTCTGTCCGTCTGTATATCACAGCCACTTTATTCCGAAAATATTAAGATTACACAGTTGACACTTGGTAGGTAGATGTATTCTGTGCACCGCTTTACGATTTGTATACAAAAAAATAAAAGATTAAAGGGGGGCTCGTCATACATGGAACTGAAACAAAAAAAAACTTTTCATCAAACCTATACGTGCGGGGTATCTATAGATAGGTCTTTAAAAAAAACTTTCGACGAAAATTAGTTTTAATAAGATTTGAAGTTTAGTTTTTGAGATAGGGGACTTTTTCATCAAACTACAGCAGTAACTTTGTTTTTCATTCACATACTATGAAAAACAAATTAAGTTTTGCTGTTGAATGTAAAATAATGCTACATAATTATGAATAAGCCTTCAAAATATATTTTTTATATTGTTTGGTGCTACGGAACCCTGTGTGTCTGTGAGTACTACGACTCGCACTTGGCCGGTTTTCTTGACAAGCAGCGCACGTTGAACTGCAAGCTTAAAGTGGTCATACTGTACAAGGATTTTGGCACTTGAATGACATTGACGGTATGCCGTTGTTGGCTAACAATTCAGAAATGGTCTCGTAAAATTGTAATGAGAACCCAAGATGGCGCCGTTACTTCCAATTTTGGCCACTCGCCCAAAGCCCCGTGATCTATACATTTTTAGGTATCTATATACACTATGCCTGTAATTAGGATTCATTCCTATCATTTACGTCTTCATTTTAATCATTGTGATCGAAATAAACTCACTCTATACTCAGTACACACCGCTGCCTGACGTCTAACGTGACGTGACGTGACGTCAAACGAAGAGTGACGTCAGGGGACGTAGAAAGGCTTCTCAAACAGAATGCTTTTCATACGCTTCGACGTTGTAACTGACAATGGAAAGGAAACTGAACGGAATGAGATGAAACAAGAACTTGTGCGATTGCTTTAAAAGTATGCTCAAAAAAGGCATAATGTATAATGACCTTTATCGTGTTGTTCGTATTTTTTAACAAGCTGATAGATGGTTCTTAGATGACAAGAATGTAACGGAAAATGATGCAGTATGCAGCTCCATCCGGTAAGAGTGGAAGCCGAACCTAACATAGTTGGAAATAGGCCATGTGGCAGTTTTGAGAAGGGATTTCCCTTTTTACCCTTTTATGGGATAAGTGCGGGTATGGTATGGTAAGTGGCATACAACTAGAGTACAGTTGAAGGTCGGTCGGAAGGTAGATGATGATGAGGGGATGAATTATCAAAAGTCTTTTCTTAGTGCTCTACTTCGTTACACAAGGTGGCGACGACAATACGACAATAAATGAAAACACTGGTAATACTAGTTCATAGGTATATTTTTAAACTATCAAATAAGTCCTAACATTGAAACTAAAAAAAAATAGAATACTATTTACTACTGGAAATAAAATTTAAGGAACGAATTTGGCAAAGGTTTTTGAAGTAGCGACTTGGCAACATGTTTTTGGTGGATATACCGATGCGGGGGTCATTATCGTGTCGGTGCTAGCCTATTAATCTACATCATGTAGAAAATGCTGGAAATAGAAAATAATGTCCTGTGACTAAACAACTCACACACAAATTGGATTGAATTTTTGTATGCATACTGGGAAAGTCATGAGGTATACGCAGCTTAATTTATTGTCGTATTGTCAGCGCCACCCTGTATAACAAACCAGAGCCAAATGACATGCTTCTGGTCGAAGTCGTTTAGGCTCTCCGTTCTCTGTTAGTAGTTATAACCTTAAATAGTTACATGATAATAGCAACGGATGCTACTTTCTTAACAAACAGGGTCACATTTCAAAACGTAGGTATTCATTCAGTAAACCCTTCCTTACTCCTACCTCACAATAGAACGAACTACGAATGCTATAGTTTGCAGTTTTTCCCCCGAGAGGCCATTTGTCTCGAGGCCTGCCGCCGTGACAGATCTCCTCCGCGCTTTGACACAGCGCCTTTATACAAGGGCGATGTACGGCTATGTGTAGCTGTATGAGGCTATGGGCTATATGACCCAATTTGGAATTTACGCGCTGCGATACGCACTGAGAAGGATTCTGTTTCTATTTACGGTACAAACATAATATCGATGTGTCTTTTTCGGAAAAGGGTAAACAGTATTTTGTTGATTAATCGATTGAAAGCATTTTCTCTCAAAATTTTAATTGTTCAAATAGGTACATAATACTAATCGCTAGGCTTGCTCAAGGCATTTATATCAGAATCATAGTTCTATCCTAAATTAAACGTGTTGGACTTTTTCACTGGTGTCATCATCATCATCATCATCAGCCCATAGCAGTCCACTGCTGGACATAGGCCTCCTCAATCGCACGCCACTCAACTCGATTCTCAGCAACTCTCTTCCAGTTGCTACCAGCCACCCTGCGAAGATCGTCACTCCACCGAGCCTGAGGGCGTCGTTCACTGGTGTATCACGTTGTTATTGCAAAATCAATAAGTTTGAGTTTTCAAACCAATGTTACACAATGAAAATGTTTACAATATTTGGATTTAAAATAATTTTATTAATTCGTGGAATTTGAGTTGTGCCACAAGTTAATATTATTATTTTAAAATAAAACGTAACTGTTTCGTTGTATGTGTTCTGAATATTTTTGATATTCATTATTATTTGAGGTTGAACAATGTCTCTTTCACAAACTCATACGTAATTAAAATCGCATTGTTTACATTTTACAAATTCGTTGTATACAAAATTTTATTACCTTGCATTGTAATTTATCAGGAATTATGAAAATAAAATCTTTTATTCAATTTTGTGATATGATTTATGTATTGAAATGTTTTACAAACAAATAATTAATACGAAAACCCACTTATTCTGATAAATAAAAATTATTTATCTTCAAAAAAACAATAAAATTATAACGAAAAAATTAATTAAATTCAAAAGAACTATAACATTAATATCTCGCTTTTGAAACAATGCTAAATATGAGAACATTATAAGCACAGCGCCGGATTGGAATCAGCTTACCTCATTTTTTAGCCGACTACGGCGAAGCAAAAGGAAGGTTATGGTTTTGACCGGTATATTTCAGCCCGTATGTATGTTCATCTGTTCCCGCGTAACTTCTAAACTACTTATCATAATTCGACAAATGAGGTATTGTTAGAAGCATCTCGATTGTCCGCTGGGTAGGCCGTGTAGACGTCATACCAAATTGACAGCACGGTTTGCGCAGTGACTGAGCGATTGACTGCTGCGCTGCCTGTCGTGGGTTCGATCACCGCACGGAACAAATATTTGTATGGCCTACAGGAAATAGGGCAGGGCAAAGTTTAAAAAAAAAAAACCTTTTTAAAACGAAGTTTTTTATAAAATGCATTAAAAACAAAAAAGGATAAAACTTGGAGTAAATGACAACGAAAAAGAATAGTTCGTAGTAGGAGAATAATGGTGGTTTTTACCTTTTCTGTTTATTCCACAGGTTGGACGTCGACGGATCAGCCTGTTATATACCCACTGCGGGACGCTGGCCTTCTCTGTATGGGAGAGAGCGGAGTGTAGGTAAGCGACTACGCACATCAAGGGTTTCATTTATGGGATTACAATATTCTATGTAAATAATTATATAAATAAATAAGGACTTAATGTTTGATCAATTTTTAGATCTCAAATGATAAAGCTTAGCACTTAAACAACTTCTGATACTTGATTCATCGCCATCATTGAATCCATGACGTACAACTATATCCACCAGTGTGTTTACAGCGTGGACATATAATCCAGGCCTTATTTCTGACTCGTCGCCTTCAAACCCGGCAGGAACTTTTCCTGTTAAAGTGCATACTTGCAATGCACTTTTGTTAAAAATTTCCATCATTAAATTTCTAGCCAAAGAATTGTTATTATCCGATACTTCAAAACATTTTTCATATCCAAGGCGATTCACATAAATACCGGTCTTCTGTCTTCCTTGCTTCAGTTCAATAAGGTCCAATCGTCCCTTATAATTAACCTTAGGATATTTTAGTGACCACCTAGGGAAACCAGGGTCGTGCTCTGGAGGAAGAATTATTTTAGGTTTTCCACAGCGGAGCTCAGATGGCTTACCAAGCCCGTGATTGGATGGAGGTACCGCTATCTCGCTCTCGTCTGAAGAAGAGAAATAAAAAAAAAAACATTTAATAAACTTACTTTAAAACTAATATCATGACTGATTTATCTAAAGAGTAAAGCAGAGGTCCGACATTTTTGCCAGCGGCATTTAACAATGTTGGGCAATTGTTCGTGAAAGATTCCAATGATATTAATACATAAGTGAAGTGACATCGCTGCCTAGTTATCGGCGTAAATAACCGTGGCCGGAACTATTGACCAAGGACTCGTCACAGCTAATCAAATAGCCCATCAGCTGGTGGAGCTAAAACAGATACTAATTTCTGGTATATTGAACCGCTTATTTTAACATTAAATGTGGGGAAACTATTTAATTTTGCGTAAAGTTACTTAGTTTGATGTACAGAATGCTTGGTTGACGGCTTCGTGAAGGGTACACCCTGTATTTATTTATATTATATTCTACATAGCTAGCTATCTCACACTGCTTTTTGTACAAACCAAGCAATAAATTTCTGCGGTTTCTTATTTCCCACCAACACAAGATTTTTTTTTGTCAGATCTATTTTTACATACCGAAACTCACGCCTTTTTCACATGGGGATAAGCCGTACCTACAGAACGCCACCACATCAATTTTCAGTTAGTATTTTTGAGCAGTACGATTTTGCTTTTATTATTTCAAAAAGTTAGTTTATCGCGGTATGGGCGTCAAGTTACTACCTTCCTGATTGGCTGATAGTATGCCAGTGCAAAATAAATGTCAGCATCGGAGGGTCGGAGTGAGACATCATAACGAAGTATGCCATGAATGCATGGGTTGCAGATGCGTGCAACTCCGGTCATACGAAAATCGAAAAAACTTTGAGCAAAGTTTTTACTAATAAATTCCTGATAGAAGCATTACTTTGCTCAATCTGGGAATAGAACTCAGGACCCTCGTGTTCAGCAGAATAGCTTACGACCACTAGACCAACAAGGCAGTTCCAGCGGAACAAGTACAGTCTCATCACACTTGTCGGCTCAGCACGTACACGTACGTATACGTACCTACACGTAATATGATATTTTGTCTCTCATTAGGGCGGAGTGAGTCTGATACGGCTCGTCAATCCCGCTGATTGTATTATTGTCGGATAATAATGTCGTGTGGCGGGGCTTATTGAGTTGTGAGGAAGATATTTAGGACACAAAGTATTCTAAATGTGTAGTATTACCAAATACGAATTTGCATTAATTATTATTTTACAGCTTTGATGTACGGATTGCACACACTTAAAAAGAATATTGAAATTGACATTTATTAGGTATTATCAAGTAGAAAATGTATGATAAACTTGGAACCAAAATCTGAAATTCTTGGTGAAATAAGTGTTTCTGAAATACAAATACCTAAACCTACCTATGATATATTTTTATTTATCACCCTAATAACGAAGTTTTGGGCCAGATCAACACGAAGAAGGAGAAGATCAGCCTAATATGTACCTACCAAAGTTTACCGACATCAAATTCTTGTAGTGCTTTTTAAAACTCTACAAGTTTTATTATTCACTACGGATTCGTCAACGGATTACTGTGCCCTCTCGTAGATCCTGTCCCCTGGGTTGTTCCCCAGTCCAAAAATTCGCGCAGAAAGATCACTAAATAATAGAGACATCTATTTTTTGTGTTACTGGCCGATCTAATATACCGGGAGGGAAAAATGCATTTGCAAGAGCCTACGTACGATTTCGGAAACTTGAAAAAAAAAAAATTGCAGTCATATAAACTTACACGAATGAATGTTGTTTAGCAGCAAAAACAAACGACAACACAACACGACACGTCACAATCCACGATACAAGCCGTCAATTTCTCTGAATTCCAAATTAAAATCAGCACCAAAAAGATCACCATTTTTAACAGCCTGTAGTACAGTTACTAAAAATCGGGATGCATTACGTTCCCCGACCCGATTCTCCGCCTTTTGTAGTATTTAAGTGGTCGTTAGATCTCCTATCGTGTCATATAAAAGCTTTTTACGTCTTCATACAGAAGTTACGATTTTTATATAGACAGTCGTTTGCTGGCATGGCGACTATAAACGCAATCTGGAGCTCTTTCCACCAGTATTGGACGGACGAATATCGACTCAATTGTTATTATTCGATACTTTGTGAAGCTTTGAATATTTTTCTTTAGAAGAACGTTGTTTTTTTAAGAATGGTTCTCGATTTCAATTCTGTCGAGTCCCGATAAACGTTGAGTTGTTTTTTTTCGTTGTCTCGCTTGCTTGGATTATTGAAACAAAAATGTTTTTCAAGCATTGGGTTTTGCTTGCGACATTTTTATTCAAGGTAACAACAGATTTTTTTTTAAATTGTACAAGTTATTTGTAAACAATTTTTACGACTGATATAATTTCTTTGACAACTTTGGATTCAAATTGTAACATAAATCTTTAGTTTTCTTAATACAACAGAAAACAATTTGAAACAACGAGAACTTTAATTCCGTGACTTAGCAATAATCACGAAGTATCGTAGGTATACATTTCTTAGTAAACACTTACCAAAATGGACGTAATAATAAATTCATTGAAAAAAAAAACAATAATCCTCACAAGAGGTTTCAATCTCTTCAATCCAATATCAATAAGCGCGTGTGGGATGGTGGAGATTTAATATAAAGTACTCGTGTCCATTGACACGAGTTAACACGACTTGACACGAGTGACACGACACAGATCCGTGTCTGCGTGACACGTGACACACCATACGTCAGATATCCTATTACGAAGTTTGAACGAGTCATGAAAACTCCTTATATTTTAGATTACGCAGTTGGATTTGTTTTTATTATTTATGAAAAAATCGCACATAATATTGGTGAAAGATTGGTCTTTGGCACAGAAATTGTATTTGTAAATTCTACATAAGTTCCCTCTCCCATCATAGCCTCAGATATCACCATTATGCTCTACAATGAGGACGTTTCACACTTGTTTCAGGATTATTGTGGTTAACTTGATAACAGTGACTTAAAGTTCACAAATAACCTAAAAACGACATATACAATGTCGCCCATGCGCATGTGACCGCCCGTAATTTTCTGAATATTCATGAAGAAATGTCGAAAATAAACTTTAAAATGGGGGGTCTATCTACAACATTTTTCATGTTATTCAATTTTTAACTTTTTAAGTATAGTTTGTAGATTTGCTTTCTATTTTTTGACACATCTCCGAAGTTTATGGGTCGATTTGGATTCTGTTTATTATTTCTAAAAGCTTATGAGTTATTTTAACAGGTTAATTAACATTTTTACTAAAAATTATCGACGACGAAAAAAAAAACGGAATCGAAGTCATTTTTTCGGTGAAAAATTGTGTATTTATTTTAAAAAAACTAGTGTAACTCCATAAATTATCCCGATAGGACGACTTTTTTAATCATTATTTGTAATCTACTACATAACAGCTACAAATTCACAGAATATTATTGATACCTATCTCTAAAGAAAAAACAAGGGCGGGTATAACAAATCATCGCAATCTTCATGTGTGGGCCACTGAAAATCCACACGTCATTAGGGAAACAACTTTCCAGACTCAATTTTCCATAAATGTATGGGCTGGAATGATTGACGGTGAACTTATTGGCCCTTTCGTGTTACCAAACAGACTAGATCAACACGCGTTTTTAGATTTTATAGTCAATACGTTGCCGTTGCTTTTGGAGGAAGTACCGCTGGAAACAAGAAGGCGGATGTATCTGCAATTAGATGGAGTTCAAGCACACTTCGCACGACTAGTTCGTGATTATTTCAATCAAAATTATCCGTGGCGGATTGGCAGAGGAGGTGCCATTGCTTGGCCGCCGCGATCTCCCGACCCTTAGATTTTTATCTTTGGGGCTACATGAAACAAAATGTGTATGCCGTGCCCTTCGAAAGCCGCGAGCAATTAATGGCTAGGATTTTTGCTGCTGCTGCGGAAATAAAAGAAAACCGTGAAGAATTTCGTCGTACAATCAAAAGTGTTGCCATGAGGGCTTTGGTTTGTTTACAGGAGGGTGGGGGCCATTTCGAAAATCTAATTAATTAAAATTCTTGTATTTTTTATTTTTTAGTAAAAATCTGGCTATTGCTTGTTTGTTTTTAATTCCATTATCATCCTCATTATTAGTTTGACCTTTTGGTACTCACTGCTAAGAGCAACATTCAATTGACTTTCACATTATCTTTTCCTAAATTTGACTCATCAGAGTTTTATGAGTTTTACCTTGGATTTAGTTACAGTTAGGTATCAATAAAATTCTGTGAATTTGTAGCTGTTATGTAGTAGATTACAAATAATGATTAAAAAAGTCGTCCTATCGGGATAATTTATGGAGTTACACTAGTTTTTTTTAAATAAATACACAATTTTTCACCGAAAAAATGACTTCGATTCCGTTTTTTTTTCGTCGTCGATAATTTTTAGTAAAAATGTTAATTAACCTGTTAAAATAACTCATAAGCTTTTAGAAATAATAAACAGAATCCAAATCGACCCATAAACTTCGGAGATGTGTCAAAAAATAGAAAGCAAATCTACAAACTATACTTAAAAAGTTAAAAATTGAATAACATGAAAAATTTTGTAGATAGACCCCCCCTTTTAAAGTTTATTTTCGACATTTCTTCATGAATATTCAGAAAATTACGGGCGGTCACATGCGCATGGGCGACATTGTATAATATGATAAAAAAACATGTCCATATCCTATCTATGTACTGGGCATACAGGTATACCAATAACATTACAAAATAAAAAATTGTAAACATATTAATAAAATTTAAAATACATGATTTTTGAGCCAAAATTAAGATTAAAATTACCAAAATTTCCCTAAAATCTTACAAAGTTTTTAAACGTGAGAACACTATCTTCGGCATTAGTATGTTCGATCGTCAATTGTTTGTTTGTGACGTCACTACCCGAGAGGCAACCGGAGCGTCGCCGCCCGCGCCACTGCGTTGCCATGTGGGTTTTCTCATTTATTTAATTTAATCAGGGTTTTGTTTTACTGGTTATCCAAAAAGGATTACATAAATAGAATCTAATCTTGATACCTAATAACACCCTCACGGATTGGACAGGGTTTAATTAACATATTGTATAAGATCATTAAGAAAAAAAAATTACTAGAAAAATCTTTTAAGGATATAGATATATTAACAACAATGATGGCTAAAAGAAACCATCCATCCAGCTTAGCTTAAAAAAATACTGAAAAAGTTTTCACTAAACTACGACGTGAACCTAATTTGCTCACAAAACTGTTATATAATTATATAATCATAATCTTCACAAAAGAACGACAGAAATTCGTCGATGTTTTTCTCCAATTTGTATGTAAATGATATTAGGTTACGTTATTGGTTTTTATTTATTACGTGGGCGGACAGATACTTCAAGCACGAGTCGTGTTTGCTGCGTGGGTGACGGAATACGTGGAGGATCTTATTTTCTTGTTGACGCTTTTCTATTGGTTTAGGTAATCTTGAGTAGTAAATAATGTCAAAAATAGCAAACAATTTTCGATGGCCCCTTTTTGTACGGAGGAGAAATGAGCATTTATCAAGGTCGTTTGAAACTTCACGCCCTATCCAGAAGGGATAGGCAGAAGCCCGCCTGTATTATATTTCGCTAATTATGTCTTAGTACTTCGTTATAAGGAGCGGCTCTCTCTTGTGTCTACCAGCCACAATCCTGCAGGCTCGGGGCTGTTACTGAAAAATGTGAAGAAGCAAGACTCAACTTTATGTAATTTATTTCTCCATTGTGTAATTTTTTTCATCACCATATACAAGGTGTAAACATACCCTTCACGAAGCCGTCAACCAAGCATTCTGTACATTAAACTAAGTAACTCTACGCAAAAATTATTGCTTGGAAACGAGTTTTTTTTTGAGGTGAAAAATCACGTTTTACGGTAAAACTCAATGTACTGCACTCAAAACTTAGTGGTGATGGATGCTTTGAACAGTAAACGGGTCATGGAGTTAATACAAGTAAAGTAAAAACCTTTAAAAGTGGTATTTAAAAACAAGCTAGTGAAAAAATTTGAACTTTGACCTCCAATATCTCCGCAACTAGAAGGTTCCCAGGTATGGTTCAGAACAAAAAAAATATCGCAATGACGGGGAGAACAAGTGCCTTTCGCCTTCGTTAAGGGTTGATAAGATCAATGTGTGTCCTTCTAGGGCGTCTCCTCCCCTACTCTCAAAATGGTGAAAGAATAGTTAGTTACATTGTGAGGAAACCGGCATCTCCTAGATGAGAATCGAAGACATGTCACCTGCCAGCGCTGGGCCCGCGCCCTCTCGCGGAGAAAAGGCTTGTGTCCTAGCCATCAATGTATAAATAATCCTCTAATATTGATCGAAGGTCCTAGCAGTGGGAAGGCCATAGGCTGATTGTGTATCTAACGGAATGAAAAACAAACCCATATTATTCGTGAAACAACACAAATTGAAATCACAAGTTATATTCCCTGATCACTCAAAACAGACGTCAGCAATTTGTAAATCTCAGTAATATCAATTTATATAATTGTCGAGTTAACAAACGTTCTCGTTCAGTGGGACGGAAGAAATATTAATATTTGATTAACAACTAAGACTCGTCCGTAACACTGGAACGATTTACACGAAGAACTTCTAAATTAGTGGAGAATTGGAGATACAACTTGGGGACGCGCTAATTGAAGGTTAAACTTATTGATAGCGATATTCTAGAAAGAGCAAATATGAGAAATCTAACTGCTTTTTACACTTTACCTAAAGTAACAAGTTTATAATAAAAATATTGACTGGCTTATACCTACTTCAAAATCTAAATGTTACGCGTTTATGAAAAGTCTATTCAATAGCGGTTGTTGCCCCCTAAAGGTACATACATACCTATCAGCTATAGTAGTAATCACAATTAGGTATCGATATCAAATTACGTTACTGAAGTTTCATTAGTTACCTAAATAGTTAGTTACCTTGATTTTGTAAATATCTACCTGTCTAACATTATAAACTAAGGCACTAAAGCAGCATTCTTCAATTTCATATCAAGATTGATTCGAAGATCTTAAACGGAATGACAATCACTATTTATACATCAATAGTTAATGCGACTCACGACAGAGACATAAGACGTCAATATTCAGTAAACACATTTGACACTTGACATAAGTGTATCAGTTGATATTTCATACCTCGTGATGCCACACGTAGTTCATACATATTCCATGTAATGTGAGTTGAGTAATTAGCTTTATTCGATCAATGTCTTCTTGATACTATAATAGTATTTGGGTTTAGTGTTCTATTTCCTTGGCTTTTAGTGTCAGAGGCATGATGTATTTATGAAGCGATTAATAGTTAAGGGATGAAATGCAGTTTAATTTCGAGAAATCAGCATCTACTTAATTGATATCTTAAATTAACTGACAGATAAGGCACATTCTAAACTGCTGGGAATTTTTGAACAACAGTTCCTGAGTTATAGACTGAAGGATATTTGATAATGAGCGAGACGATAGATGCCTTCTGGACTGTCCAGGATGATCACGCATGCATACATGTGCAGCCACGTTCCAGGAACTGTAGCTAATTACAGACCTCCTGTTTGTCCATGCCTCCTGGTATGTATAAGTCTCCCATTTCTTTTATTTTTATTCACATAATAATTGATAACATTATTTGCGACTGCATTTTAAAACAGTCAATTAGATTAGAAAAATAAACTTCATTGACTTTTCTTCCTCCATCAAACTAATGAAAAGCAAGCATAAATGAAATATTAGGATGCCTGTAATGCCAATTACGTTAATCTGTGGCTGAATGTTGAACAAGTTAATTTGGCGCCATTTTGCTAATGACGTCACCAGGCTGCTATTGTCATGTAACGACCCCCGAGGGGCGAGGGGAGCTGGGTGCCCAGGGGGGCCTTTATTATAAAGCTGAATATTTTGTTAGAGGCTCTTTTAAGATTTTTGTAAACGATATGAGATGATTGATATCTATAATCAGACCGAAGACCTGATTTTGAGGGTTCCGTAATCAACAAGGAAAAGAACCCTTTTAGTTTCGCCATGTCCGTCTGTCTGTCCGCAGCTTAGCTCAAAGACTCTTAGTACTAAAAAGCTGCAATATGGCATGAGTATATAGATTTGTTTGCTTCGACAAAGTGGTAAACTAAAATCTCGGAAAATTATTTTTTAGGGTATCTCCCTGTACCTACACTTAAAGTGGGGATCTTTTTTTCCTCGCGTACCCCATAGTGTGGTATGTTGTTAGATAGGTGTTTAAAAAATATTGCGAATTTCTTTAAAAAAAATTTGTTAGTCTCAAGTGTCCGCATATTTTGACGGGCAACTACGGAAACCTACATTGTGCGTGGCCCGACACGCACTTGGCCCGTTTTCACATTTACGTACATTCAAGATTTTACTCTGGTCATAAACAGCCTATACAGGGTGACAGGGAAACCAACGCACAAACGGTTCCTACGTATTCTATTATAGTACATTGCACAGCAGATTTATTTTTTATATACCGATTAAAAAATTCTATGTGTTTGTGCGTCGATATCCCTTGCACTCTGTATATCGGGAGTAGGCTATATTCCACTACACGAGCCCAGTAAGTGTTATACTGGTTGCGGTGATACTGAAACATTAGCTCACACACCAGCGCACTGGACGTGTGCACGCTTTGTCACATGATTTATGTTTTAATTTATTAAACGAACAACTGTTATTATGTTGTTTTAATGAATATATCCGCAATTTGGGCACAAATGGAAGTCTAGTGAATCTTGTTACGCGGTTTCTGGTTTCGCGTATGTATGTGGTTTTATCGCAATTCACAACAAAATGGGTGCGTTGTAATAAAATAATCTATAGAAAAATAGGGCTATTTAAGTCGCCAGACCATTGACGTGTTCTTAAGTGGAGACCGCGAATCGTCAAACTTAATTAATTTTAGCTATTTTTTTTTTAAATTATATTTACTTGAATGGTATGCTATTGTAGAGGCCCATGTCCAGACGTTGGCTATTTTGGGCTGATATTGATGATAAAATAAATCTCATAATAGCAAGAGATTGTCCTAATGACGTTGTGTATTCCGATCCGTTTGCATTTTCCAAAAAACTCATTCATTACGTCATCAACGCCAACGATTTATACCGAAACATCATTGACTCATGGAACCCTTGTAAAATGTTCGTGAAAAACTTAACGGACCTATGTTTTCCATTAGTTTTCTTGACAAAAAATTCTACCAAAATTACAGAGTAAAAACCAAATTGGCTCCGTTGAGCAGAATTGAGTCCCTTTTTATAAAAAATATCTTGTCATTCTTTTAGGGACACGTTAGCGAGTTGATTTTTCATGATATTCTTGAATCTAGATTATTATTAAGGTTGAGTGTCGAAGTCGGGGAAAAATGAGAGCGATGGCCGTCGAATGGCGGCCCCTAACGGTTTTGTTAAAATCTTGGGGCGAACAGACAAGCGGATGAAACGCTGCAGTTACGTGAACCCACAGAAACTTATTCTAATGGTGCGGTCGAACCAAGTGGACTGGACTCTGGACCGGGCTGCAGACACTGGACTTATACAAATTACGTGCTGAAATATCTGTTAAAGTTTGGCGTCCATAAACAGTGCGCAGTCCGGCCCACTTGCTTTGTCCGTTTGACCGATCCTTTATAAACGGAAGACAAAGAGAAATTTTGTTGATTCCCTTTTCACCTACGATCCTAACAATACTGCTAAAAATATTTTACGACAGTCCCAAATACATGTGGTTCTCAAAACAAAATCAAAACAATTTCTACAACACAATTACTTGCGTGAACTGTTCATGTAAAACCGCAGCGTTTGTACGTAAAAACACTGCGTCTTAGCCGCCCGTTTACTGCTATATTCTTTTAAATAACCGACAAGGGCGCCGAGTTAATTAAGCTATCCGTTATTATAATCGGTCCCCGTGAGCTCTTACTTACCTCCGCCAGGCATTCTCCTTTAACCTACCTTCGCTGGCCGCTGAGATCCTTTCTACTATAGTATAAGAAGAGACAGAAAATCCATCAGATTTTGCTATCATCACCATCATCAGCCTTCAACAACTACTGGACGTGGACATGGCATGAGTATTTGGCAACGCACATCCAACTAGTAACCAGCCACACTACACCAATTTGCGGTCTACTGAAGAACACATCTACTCTAACGATCACCGGTTTTAAGGCTTATAATAATATGACCAACCTATTACCATGACTTTGGTATGAAAGTAGCAGTTTCCATGTCCAGCACATGAAAACTGCTAATTTCAAAAGTTGTTGTTGAGATTATCGCAAATCACCTATTAAATACATCTACCTGGGAAAAAAGGCAGATTAGTGGGTAATAGGGGTGTCTGATTATCACTCACTGCAAAGTTTTGTAAGGATAATTAGTTGTTATTGACTCAGCTGTCTGAGAATCTCGACACAAATAAAATCATTGGCAGTATTCGTTCTAAATACAATCCTCAATGATAACCATAATAACCTGTATGCTTTAACGATCTGTGGGAGTCGGGAGAACGGAAATCGAGAGCATCGTCACTTCACATCAGGCTGGTTGCGGCGAAATGCAAGACAATGTTGTATAAAAAAAACATTTCTTTGTAAGTTTCCAATGTGGTAAAAAGAGTGAGCCTTCTGAACTTATTTAGCTCAATGCTCTTTTATACCTTTCTTCATAATTATATAGGCACTCCTTTTTTAAATGACATCGGACTTTCAAAGAAGAAAATGTAAGGAAAAATGTATGCATTGTCCCTTTTTGTAAAGATGGCTGATCTTTAAAAGTGGAAGGAATAATCGTCGGCCAGATCGTTTTGCCAGATTTTTTTTTCTAATTTTTTTGTTTAAAAAGTGTTGATATTTTCCGGGGTTATTAGGGAATCTGTGTCAAGATTTAACTTTCAGCTTTTAATATTTTTGTTTACCGTGGCAGTATATCTTTTTTATTATCTACTGTTATGCAAATTTCAAGACAGCAGAAAGTTTTTTTATTTTTAAATTGACAAAAACTTGTATAAGTAGTAATTTCATAATGAATCTGAGTTCTAAAAGAACTACGAGATACAAGATTAGCAGCAACATTACACCTAAGAATACGCCTTATTCCACAAAACATTTAACATTTTCTACTGAAAACCACCAACACCAGGATAGCATCTTACAAAGATACCCTGATCATCGATAAAATAAAACACACGAACTCCGAATGAACTTACCAAAACAACCATACAAACTTGTAGATAACCCTCATTCAGAAGTTGCATTAAAACTAAACAAGAACAAGACCCCAAGCCGTCAATACCGCGGGTCGACGCGACCCCACTGAATAAACAGTAAGTGTATTGACACCAAACAATGGGGTACGATTCGTCCTCAACTAATTCAGTTTCATCGGTTGGTTGCAAGTGGGCCGTTAGCGGTGGAGGGTTAGATGGATCGCAGGATGGCGGTGAATCGGGGGCGGACGTAAATAGGAGACAAGAACGGGTGTCAGATTTTTTTTCTGGGTTTTTCATGGTTGAAAGTAAATTTTATCGAGTTTTGACTTTTATTTGTGAGGTGACTGGGAAAACTGTGGAACCGTTGCCGTTTATTGAAACATGTTTTATTTTAATTCGTAGTAGATACTTCATTTTTGTGCAGATACTTAGATCACGTTACAAAAAACTTTTTCAAAAAATAACATTTGTAAATATATACTTTATAAACTTTCTACGTTTTCACAAGCTTATTTACGGATCGATTACGAAAAGTTTATCGTATTAATTATCTTGAAAGTTTCATTAAGGTCGAAGGTTAAAACTTAAGATATCAAAAGAAACTTTGCCAGTACATAACTATCTAAGTACCTAATGGGTCTCTAATCTCTCATACTTAAGACAATTTATGAAAAACTAAAGAATTTATACAAAATAAAAGTTAAGCACCTAATGCAATTAATTACAGACTACTTTCAACACTTCAAAGAATTCATTTGCTATAAAACTAGTTATTTTAAGTTATAAGGTACCACTCAGACTTTTTATAGAAAACCAAAACATTTTCTTTAAATCAGCCGAAAAAACCGAAGTCAAAAGCTGTAAGTTATCTTTTTGTGATTTGTTTTAAAAACAAGATTTATATTACAAATGTTTTTCTTTCATTTATGTTTTTCTGGAAACCTTTTAAAGAGTAAAAAGGAATTATATTTAAGCCTAATGTAATTTCCCTACTGCAGCTCAGAGGCTAGCCTCAAACACAGAACGAAGAGAACAAATGTAGTGCACGTTTACGTGATCTTCTGAGTTCTAAAAACGAAGTTGCTCAAGAATTTGTAGATTTCTTCACTAGTATCCCACTTAAAACTGCTGAACAAAACCTTAAACTCCTCACCCTTGCTTTCTATTGATTTATTAAAAGCGAATGTTTCAGCCTGTCCGGGTAAACATATAAACCCCATAGCAGTCATTAAAGCTTTTAAGGAAATCAAAATCAAATTAACCGAAGATCTATGGCGAATGTCGATTAAAGTTTGTGAAGCTATTATTGAGATTATAGCACCGTACTTAGCCTTAATATTTAATTTGTGTGAGTAGACCAAGGAGTTTTCCTGGACCTTATGAAATACAGCAAGATAATATCACTTTTCAAATCCGGGGACAGTAAAGACACCAGTAACTATAGACCCGTATCCGTGTTGCCGGTTTTCAGCAAGATGTTTGAAAAGGTAATGCTTAATCAAATGCTCAACCACTTTAACACCAATAAAATCTTACATGAGAAACAGTATGGTTTCAACAAAGGACGTTGTACGACTGACGCCGGTGTCACCTTATTAAAACACATATTTACTGCGTGGGAAGAGGCACAAGATTCCATAGGAATCTTCTTTCATCTGCCTAGCCTTTTCCCAACTATGTTGGGGTCGGCTTCTAGTCTAACCGGATGCAGCTGAATACCAGTATTTTACATGGAGCGACTGCCTATCGGACCTCCACAACCCAGTTAGTACTGGATAATACGATACCCCTTGGTAAGACTGGTTGTCAGACTTTTTGGGCCACTGACTACATAACGACTGTCAAAGATCTACAAATGACAGCCGGGACCAACGGCTTAACGTGCTTACCGAGGCACGGAGGAAACTCGGTATGTTATGGGTGGTCACCCATCCACGGACCAACCTAGGCTCGCACAGCTTAACCTAAAGATTGACCCGAGCGGCTGTTATTATTTAGCCACGAGCTCATAGGAATCTTTTTTAACCTCTCGAAAGTATTTGATTGCGAAAACCACGAAACCCTACTCTTAAAACTTGAAAACTACGGGTTAGGAAAACTTGCGCTCAGTTTAGTGAAATCGTATTTAAACGATAGACATCAGCAAGTACAAATAAATAGTGTCTAATCAATGGGTCTAAAAGTAAGTACCTATGGGTGTAGCGCAAGCATATTATAAGTCGGGGGATTACATTGATGATAGATATGCTTGGCTCAATGCTGGTCCTGCTCCACAACCATAGGGGGCAAACTAATTGATTACCATTTGAAGTTACTGTGGCAGCTGCAGAAGGAAATAAAAATATCCTTGCATTGTATAGATTCAATCTCTTAGTATTATATAATTGCAGTTCCTAACCACACAGACTAAATTGGCGGATAAATAGGCTTCGACTCAGTGAAAGGCTTTACTGCCGAAATAAATCTTTATTCGGATTTAGAGCACAAGAGCATAAGGGCTAGGTCGAAGTTATTCCTTAATTTCTGACTCCCCTAGCTCCCTTGTATGCTTTGAAGTGCATAATTCCAATCGATATCCAATCATTTAGTTAATTGCACCTATCCATTCCATAATAAATGGATTCAAACAGATTGTTGAACTTTCGGGCTTATGAATATGAAAACTGTTTCATAGATATGAGAATATAATTGATGTGAAAAGTAATAGTCACCGTCATCAGTCATAGCTCTGCTGGGAGCAACTTTTTTAGTTTTACTATGAGGTTAAAACTAGTTGGCGGCAGCTATTAGTGACTCATCTATGAAGATGGATCGATCTACCCATCAGCTGTTTAACGTCAATAAAAGTCAGTAAAAGTCTGACACTCCCTCCCACTCCACCCAGAGCGGGAGGAGTTATTTGATGATTTCCCATCCTTAAAAAAAAAAAAGCTGTTTAACGAAAAATTAAACGAATGTTATAAGCCTGTGTGTGTGTAGGTAAACCTGTCTGCCAGTCCTTCTGTCTCCACTGTTTCTGCTTCTCGGCACAGAATGTATTACGATGAAATTAAGCACTCTGGTGGACCATAATCTGAGTACAACGTAGGAAACTTTTTATCCCGGTAATATGTTCGGGATCATTTCCGACCTCCACGCGGGTGAGCCAGTGGGAAAAAACTACTATTAATATTTCAAACAAGGCCTTCTTCCGTAGTTCGGCTCAGACTTGTTTATTTTATCAACTTGGTTACGATATTGGATACACTGACACTTTGTACATACGCCTTGTTTTAGGGTAAACATTGTTGTTTTAGCGTTGTTTATGTAACAGAAAGTTTTGTGGTTGGGTATAGTGGGGAATTATTACTTAGTATTTTTTGAGGTGGAGGACAAGACACAAAGGTTTATACATAAGGAAGTTATCGGGGGAGCACTATACCCAGTAGTCAGATAATCATTTCAGCACAAAATAATTATTGCCTCACAATTAAGTAGGGAAACGTCTCAACCACCAACTTTACCAGAGAAATTAGCTATCGCAATTTGCTGTATTATAAACCGAGAAGATATTGCTACCAACTCTCTCGGAGTTATCCTTGTAGTTGGTTTGCAGGAGCTGTTTGTTCATTATATTTCTGAAATAAAGTAAACAAACCTACTTTACTCTCAACCTTCGCTGCCTTGAGGGCAGCTCCACAGTTAGCATAACTAGATAAATCTGCCACCACGACGCAATTGCTTACTTTCCCCGACATTCCGACTCGAGCAGATTGCGATCCTCCCTCGGGAGGGATCTAAACAACCTCCTAACGTAAACCAATTCCAACTATTCCGCGAGCCTCGTGGACCTCATTTCCCTCCAATCGTGAATATTTTTAAAAAGCCACTAAAGAGCTTTAGCGGAGCAACGGAGGCTGTAATAAAATCAAGCCGACTGCCAGCGAGCGGAAAACGTCGCTCAATCGAATTCCATCGCCTCGCTTTTGAAGGAAATTGGGTTGAAACGCCGAGGAGACGTCTAGGAGACGTCCCGAGGAAATGTTCGACCCTTAATTTGTACCGACGATGGCGACGTCGGCGGAGAGTGCGCAGAAATCAATTTGCCTCTAATTTAATCAATAACTGCTGCCAAGACATTTTCTCCTCTATTTTAATTTTCTAGTGTAAAATTTTTGTAAAAAACGTACTTCCATTTTACGTGACAAAAACATGTATTAGTTTTCCGAACAGAGCTGAATAATGGCGCCTCAATAATGGTCGTTATTTACAGCGGAAAAATGAGAACAAAAACGTTTTTCAAAACGTGCTGAAAACAAAACAATATTTTACATTTACCTACAGTTTCCCTAAACCAATTTAAATTCAGGTCGCTATTTAGGTTTCATAAAAAGTTTTGAAAACAAAAATACAGCGGGAACATATGTGCCCAAAAAAATAAAGTTCCGACGATTTCGACCTCAAAAATGAAATATGGGTAGCAACATGCCCCTGGCCCATAACTCGGAGAGATCCCGATGTCAAGGGACGGCACATAAAAAGTTTTTTATCATCTTCTGTTAATATATGGCGGCCGTGGCATTACCCTTTGGAAAACAACGGGGAACTTCTCTCGCATTAGTCACACGGAGTTAAAGTGGTGTACTTAGTCGTCAGAACGCGGCGCCTCCGAGCGGACACAGCTAGAATTATCCGTAGCTAGGGCATTGTAATTTGTCTTTCAGGAGGTGAAATGACGATAGAGAATTAAGTAGAAACCCGCTAAATGTTAGGGTGCTTTTTGCGTCCGTAATTATGTTTCCAAAAATATAAAAACAATACATGAATGTTTCTGAAATAATAACTAGTGTATTTCATGTGTCAGGTGTGGTCATCCCAAGGGAATTTTAATACCTACACATGAGCTCCAGATTGCGCCACACTTAGTATACAATTATATATTACAATCAACTTAATTTACGCTAGTGTAAAGTTAATTTTTGTTTGGATGGCAATAACATCAGTTGGAAACTAGTATTTGAACTTGGCAGACTTAGGCCTGAAACTGCGTTAAGCGAGCGCCCGCGACGGGCAACCGTCGCGGGTCTACGCGCCTGGACTCGCGCGGTGGCTCCGTGGGAACGTGCCGGTCCCCGTCGCGGGAACCCGTCGCGGTTCATTCGCCTGCTCCCATATGGCAGGGTGACATTGCACTTCGACAATTACCCTTTCTGTATCGACAGACATTGTCCTTGATTTTCTCCGAGCGTGCATGCGACCCGTATCACCTAGCGTTAGGCCCGGACTCCACCAAAGCGGAGACGAGCGGAGCGGAGAGGAGACGTGCGGACACCGACCAATCACATTAATTTATATCTACATCGTGTTTCTCGCCTCTTCTGTGATTGGTTGAATCTTGCACATCTCCTCTCCGCTCCGCTCGTCTCCGCTTTGGTGGAAACCGGGCCTTATTGACTGAACAAGCCCGTGCGTGTTAGATCTGGCGGGCACCGCGCGTGCCCCCGCGACATGTTCCGTCGCACGGAGGCGGGCCCCGTTGCGTGGTTGCGGGGCGCGCCTCCCCGTGACGGACGCCCGCGTAGGTCCGCTTAACGCAGTTTTAGGCCTTAGAGAATACAACTACGAGTATTTCCCGAAAAGTGTTTAAGGTAGCAGTACCTACATATACACCGTGACTTTTAGTCGTCTTACAACGGCAGCCCACTTCATGTATCCAATGACTACTAAACATTCATTTAAAAAATAGGTATTTATGAGATTTTAATAATTTAAAAATAAAAATATTATACAGTATTATGACGCATGACGTAGTTAAAACACCCTGTTGTGAGCGATGATCTACTGGACTCGAGCGCTGGGTAGGTATGTTCTACCGTTTGATACGTAAACATCATTCAACAGGATGTTTCATATTTTTTTCTAATGTTTTATTTATTTTTCTTTGTACCTATTATGGTAGGTAAAAAAAATCGCGGGTAGAGCTATTTTATGTCGGACACATTGGGTGGACCACCTTTGTAAGACGACTAAAAAGTCACGGTGTATATTATAGCCTATATTACTTTAAACATTGGCTTCAGTTGTTGTTGTTGGCGGTATTTACAAACCAGAACCTATTGTCCATTTACTATTAACATTTTCCACTCGATTAAGTTCCTCTTCTCGAGGCATATCGGTATAATTGGCCTGGAATCGGTATCATTTTGAGGCCCCAAGTGCTGGAAGTACTATTTTCGGTGATAATTACTGTACCTTTCTCTAAATTCACAGCAATTATTATGCTTCATTACTAAAGTCATTTGAGTGGCGTTAGGTAGGTACCTACTTATTAGTAGATATACAACATTCGGGAATATTCTTAGAACAGTGGTAACTAAAAAGTTTATAAATAAATAATTATTATGACAATAACTTCGATAACATTTAGTTTTTCCTGGAGAAAAAATAACAACGATTTATTATTTTTACAAGTTTATTTTTAACATTTCTTTATATACATACATATTTATGCTATTTTATTTGTTAAATACTTAATACGTTACTGAAATTCATTTGGTTAATACAGAAATAACAATTTGTTTAATAAACAATAGTATAATTGACAAGCCACATTATCAAAAGATTCGTATTTTCATGAATCGACGAAATATTGCTCAGCTAAAAGTAGAAGGCAAAAACGCAATTACACTACATTTTGGACTAGTACCTAAAAATAATTTTAAATTAATATTTTTCTCCATCTACTTCCTGAAAATGTGAATTTTGAAATAAAATGTATTTTTTTAACTTGTATGTTGTATCTATCCAAACAATCTAGATTTAGGATGATCTTATTAACATCATCCTCCTCAATCAATTTTTGTTAAAATAAAGATGAAAGATTCAAATTGATTGATAAATCATTATGATATTATGGCACTTACGAACTAATTTGTATGTTAATTTAATAATTGAGTTATTCCGCTTTACGGGAAGTACGTAATATAATTATAATTAATGAACGTTATTGGTAATTAACTTAGGTTAAATACTGACGGTATTTCATGTTAGGTGCGGGAAAATTTATCAGTTATTCTATTCATTATAATAGCTAGAAACATAGAGACCACATTTGAAAATGTATAATGTGCAAACAAAATTATTTTATATTTATTATTTTTTATAATTAGGGGTTATGAACAAGATTTGTTAGTTCTTGATAATGATAACTCAGAGTGAGTTATACAAGGCTACGAAGTAAATAATTTTATTGTAATAGAGATAACATCACTATTAGCGATAAGACCGCTATTGTAACCATAGTATTAGAAATATTGTAAATGAGCTGTGTAACATTTTGGCATTTTCTCTCCCTGTTTTGAATACTATAAAATGGAAGGCAAACTATTGGTAATTATCATCGGGAATGAATACAATACAATTTAGTAAAGCAATTACATGATTGTCTACCACAGACCCACAAAATTACACATTGTGAACTAACCTAATTAATGAACAGTTACCTGAAATCCCGAATGAACTAGGATTACAAAAACACGATAAATAGAGATTCTCGATTAGAATAGAATACTCATTAATACATAGACATTATACTTTGCTCTTTATTAGAACTTTTTCAGAAGGAATCTGTTCGACTAGTAATAATCAGAAGGTAACAATTTTTTTTTTTTTTCTTAAACGTAGCTCCACACTAGGAATTTCTCCTGTATCGTGGGTGCGTTTACAAACATTTAAACTCACAAACAAAAAAACAGAAATAATAAAATCATTTTATCAATCACACATCATCAAAGAAATGTGTAGTTGATACAGCGAGTATCGGGTGTGATCATATTTAAGAACCCGGTAGAGACCACCAAACTGAATAATTTTCATAAAGGGACCAACATCTTAATCGCGAAAAATAATCAAATGTACAACATTTCAATACCTAAGTACTCTACATTGTTCAGTTCGATGGTCACCTGACTGAAACATACTGTAGGTCTATAATACTTTCATTTTTGGAATGTTTTGTGACTATTCTGAACATGGACGGATAATTAACAAAAACTTTTTGAGTGTCAAACTCAAAGAACTTGAAGCAATTTAAAAAATATTGCTCTCTCTTTCTGCGTATCCTTGTCTCCATTTAAATAGCTCGATGATCCTTCAGTGGCGTCATTTCGACGATCTTGGCCGTGATGGACGCGCTTGGCAGCAGGAGAGGGTTGAACTTGGCGGGCTTGCTGCCAGCACCCACGCGGAGGAGGCCTCGCTTGGCCGCCAGGATCAGTAGCAGGGTTACTGATAGTGTGAATGACAGGATCTGGAATTGAATGATGAGATTTTTTAGATCTTATGGGCGATCTTCCTACTGCTTCTAGAAGAGACTGGAGGTCCTCAGATACTAACATTGTCTCTGGCTAGGTTTATACATAACCTCGTATAGCTCTCGCCTATTGTTATGAAAATATCATGAGGACACATGACTTGCAAAATGTAGTTGAAAACATTGAATGAATGTATTAACTTTATCTACCTAACAAGTACGTGCTTAAAATGCAATATTTATGTGCTACGCTTTTCCTCAGCCAGTTACCAAACAGAGCCGTGTATTAAAAAGATATCTCTATAGTAAGGTCCTCCTTAATTTTAGGCTTACTAGCTTTTTATTAATAAAACAATGAAGGACACTTCATTAAGCCTTCAAGGTTTTCAATCCCAAAAATATACTGCATCAAAATTCCCTCACTTTATATTTTACGCCCACTTTCTCAGTAAACAAAGAGATTGCACGAAACTGTTACAAACAAAAAGAATTCGTAGCAATAGTTAAAAAAAACTGTATCACTTTGACACATTGCTTGAAACAAGAAGGCAACGTGATCAGTGATCAAGTCATCAAATCGAACCTCATTACTATTCACGACCAATAACATCCTAACCAACGGCTTGAAACAAAGATAACCAAAAAACAATGAAAAAAGAATCACTTTACTTACAGCAGATATCCCGAAAGTGGCAAAAACTTCGTATGACATAAACATTTTGCACTATTTCTTATCAAAGCACAGCAAAACTAAATAAAAAACGTAAACATTAGGTGCGCACGCGACTGTGCACTCACTGCGAACTGACAGACTGAGCTGTGACACACAGAAACACTGTGCACAGGTGTGTAGCATGGATAAACAAAACTACAGACTGCTCACATTCCTTGTCAAGCGAGCAAGAAAGGGCTTACGTGAGTTGCGTGAGAGAAAAAGAGACAGAGCACTGGTATTTCCGTCCTTCACTGCGTGCTTTGCATTTTTTTGAGATAAGCATTTCGTAAATGTTTGATGTTGAACGTTTGTCTTTGTCGCCAATTTCATAGTGAGATCTCTCAATACATAGTCTACAAATTCAATAAAGGTTTACCGTAAAAATAAAGGCACTGGGCTCCACTGTGTCAACAGTAGGAACACTATACGTGGCAAATTAAGCACAAAGCGGCAACGTCGCACACATACGTCATCTGTAACAGCTGCGCACGCGCTCACCTTGCGTTTTTTTATCTGTGGTACGGTTATTTTAGTATTTCCTTTGTTTTAAATTCCCGCCAGTCGGCCCCGCAAGTTACACGTGCTCTACGCGTTATTAGGAAAGAACAAGGAAGGAAAGGATCGGAGGTATATTTTATTCCGTAGAAGACCTTATCCTCCATGCACTAGAAGCTACTTTAAATAATAGCAAAGACTTACCCTTTACCATAATTATGTTCAAACAACCATATCTTGTCTTTTCACATATAGGGTCAAAGCAAAAACCGTTCAGTGTATCAAAACAAACTACTGTACTGAAAATTAAACTAGGTACGTTTAATCATCAACCATTTTACCACATTTCAGAATTCATTTAAACGCATAACAAGAAAATGAGGTTTTTGGTAACACTCTTATAAGTACTATTCGAAGCCGCACTTTAGTATCTCACTAACGAGAGCCGACTATGAGAAGTTCCTGCGGACTTCTAGCCACATACGGAAGGCAGCACAACGCGATACCCCTTGGTACGACGGGTTGTCCGACTGGTTATATGCATAAAAATATGTTACACACCATCTCTCTTGATAAATGTAGTTTGCAATTAAGTAGGCGGGCAAGTCATAAAGGTTAAGCATTATAATAAAGAATCACTGTCGCACAAAAAATTCGCCAATCTTCGATCGAGAGTCGATCTTGTCGATCCAACGACCTATCAAAAAAATTGCACAATATTAAAAAAGAGCTCATTATTTCATCGTTTTGGTAGAGAGAGTCCATACTCCATTATGGATCTTTGCTATCCCTTGTACTTACCAATAACTATTCTGCTCTGTTTTTAATCTTCTATGAATGTTTATAATAATCTAGTTAATCACTATTTTGGCTATTAGTTGATTACGATAAATATTTTTAATAGACATAATTATATCTACTACCATATCACCCTTATCAGTTTGTTTTTCATTCAGTTCCTTAGCAATAGCAACTGCATATTGATAGTGTTATCATCATAAGCAGTGCTTATCACCGGTAGTATCATTTATGTCCCTATTAGTTATCGTTTTTGATAGTACTAGTAGTACTCCTTGGAAACCTCTTCGTCTGGAGTAGTCATCATGTTCCACAAACTTACTGCCAACTTAAATAACTGTGTTTTTTGAACAGTTGTGTGTAATGTAACACGGCAATTTTTAACGTGGTGTGAAAAATATTTCATTTAATTCTAATATTTAGTTAGAACGCCTGTCTGCTTAAATGCCTGTCTGACCTCAAGTTGTAGTAACTTGAGGTCAGACAGGCAGTCGCTCCATTTAACACATATATTCAGTTGCATCCGGCTAAACCCTATATTTGGGAAAAAGCTAGGCAAATAATGATTAATCATACATTTTTCGGGACAGAAAGTTTAATTTACTGTATTCTGGTCTTGAAATATTAAGTACTAGTGAACTTTAAAGTAATTTAAGGCATTTTTGAAGAAAAAAATAGTTTTGTACGACAACGAAACAATATTAAAATATAGACCAGTTTTAGTCTCTAGATGAGGAGCAGTTTGTTAATTTATCTTTTTAAAAGAAAAGTCTACAACTGAACCAATCTCTTGAGACGCTACAACTGTCACAAATTGACAGATAATTGATAGATTAAGGTCCCTTGGTCCACTAACATGATTGATACGACTTGATTACTATTTGATCCAATAAAAATGTGCTAAATTGTTTTATTTGACATCAGAAGATTTTATTAACCATCGAATTTATTAATCTGTCAAAACTAATTCTTTTGTTATTTGATATTCGCATCGATATGGCTTTTAGGCATTTATTAACTCAATTTCCAGTTTAATAAATGAAAGAAACACCGAATTTAGAAAAATACAAATATATTGAAAAAAAACAATCGTGTCGCAATAACTTAATTTAAGACTCGTTTTAGACGACGTTTTCGGTCATCCTCCATTCATTCATACATTCTCATTCGTGCAAGCCAGGCTTCTCTAGCAGCAGTAGCACCGTTGTGGTAGACCCGGGTCACCCTGCCAACGATGACCTGCCACGTCTCCTCGTTGATTTTGGGTCTGCGACCTAAGGTTGAGGGGCAGGAGTAGGATCAGCAGGAGGAACAGGAGCAGGGTCCGCAGTAACAGCAGCAGTGGTAGGAGCAGCTGTGGTAGTGGCAGCGTTGTACCGCGCCTTGTAGTAGACGCTGGCCAGTCTGGCGCTGGCAGCGATACCAGGCCAGGTCTCCTCGTTAATCTGGTCCATGTACTGCGGAGGCACCCTGAAGTCATAGCCGTAGCTCGGCAGCTCCAAGGTGTAGGATAACGGAAGGCCGATGTACTGGAGAAGAAATTATATTAGTAGGAAGTAGTTGAAGTTTTAGGGATATAAGAAACAGGGTATAAAGTACCTTATCCCGTTGTTGAAAAGAGAGTATCCTCCGACCAGACGCGTGTAGTATCTGGTGGGCTAATAAATGCCCGACAGTGTAGTCATATTTTCTTTAAATCTCGCAGAGAATTCTAATAGCAATATGCAGGAATTTGATATTAATTCTTCAATTGCGTCATAGATGTCGCTACAGTACTTTTTGTATATTTTTACGCTTTAAAGAGTAAATTAGAAGGCTTAAAAGAGCTTCTGCCTTCTCTATCCTCTTTGCAGTCTCGTAAATACCGGTCAAACACATAATCCTCCTCTGTGGATCTTACTCTTTAGGTCAATTGAGCCCAGTTATAGGTGGTCAAGCTTATAGCAGCTTCAGGGGCGTTCATTAGCTCCTCAACACCGAAGTTGTATGAACACTTAGAACACTCTAGTAAGTGGATCATATCACCGTACTGACATGGTGTGTCGGACTGGTCTACAATCTGCCATTTTGCCAGTTTGTATTCGCTACGATAATCTACAGGTACAATCCGTTTAGGTAAGAAGATGGGTGAGGCCTGATAAACTATTATTATGATATCATTATCGTATTATAATATTATCGAAGACATGAAATACATAACAGTAAGTTTTTTAGACTAGTATTAATCATAACTTTGAATCTGAACACGTCTTGACGTCGATATATATGATTATAAGTGGATTAAAAATATATGTTGCAGATAGTTGGATATTTTTAAATGAGAATTATAATCAAATATATTTATAGGGCGAATACTGTAAACTACTGATATTTAGAAGCAAACTAAGATTTTAAAAATATTGTTATTTATCAGTATTTATTGACCGTACTGCTTTACCTCACGCACTACGCGGCCACGACCACGACATATCGCATGACCGACCGCTACGTTGAAAAAAATTGGTCGGTGCTGCTGCGGCCAAAAGTCGTTGTCGTGGTCACAATAGTGTGCAAGGTCCCTTATTCTGAACAATGACTCTCTCAGCTATAAGTAAAAATAGGAACATGGCGATGTTCTTCTGAGTTCACATCATTCACAGCTATTATAACAATATGAGCAACTGACCTGTCCATAATCCTGGGCACATCCAGAAGTAATGTACATCAAGGTGGCACTGTTCCCCACCAGATAGTAGTTAGATTGAGCCAGCTTCCTCACATCGATCGCTGCGCCCATGGCTGATCCAACATGGTGCAGCTGTACAGCATTGGGTGGCAAGGTCTCATCCCCGTAACCATACGTCACGTACTTCCCAAAACTGTGGATGTCCATGAACAACTGGATCCTGTCGAAGTACTCCTCCATAATGGTCTTCACATTCCTGACCTCCACTTCAGAGAATTTGAAGGGTCCAGGGTAGATATCCGAGCAAGGGTTTGAGCTGACTCCGATGGTAGCCCAGTCCTTGCCAAAGTTCCTGTTGCCATCTGCTCCATAGCAAGTCGCGTGGTTGGTAGCATTGAATGATCTTGTTTTGCGCCAAAGACGTTGCTAGAAAAAGTGGCAGTTAAACACTTTGGACTTTGCTAAAATGACTTTGCATTTTACTTTTTTTACGATGCAGGAAACATTCAATTCAAATAATTCTTAAAAGGTTAGCTAGAATAGGATAATAATAGAGTTCTATTGTTCATACACCCATATTTTGGTAGTGCTTGCGTCCACCAGACCAAAAAGGCATTTAAGAATACTTACATTAGTATGCGTGAACTCATAGCCGTCAGGGTTGAGCAATGGCAAGATGATCCAGTCCACATCGTTCAGCACATCTCTGTCTTCGGCCCTCAGATTCTCAACCAGCCTGTATATGGAGTACAGAGCAATTGGAGTCGTCACCCACTCGCGCGCGTGGATCATCGTGGTCATCACGTAGATAGGCTTGCTCTTGTCTTCGAAGTTGGTGGTCGAAATCTGGGGACGGTGGAGATAGTGTGGAGTGTGGTCTTTTTGGGGTGTTATACGTAGTTTAGTTAGTGAAGTGCTAATAAAAGACATATACAAATATATCTCAAAGCGAAATTACTGTTCTTAAAAGAATAATGACCTATAACTCATTACAAACCTTTAAATACTTGATGTTACGTTGTTCGAAACTTTTTTCAGCGTTCACTAGAGTTACCAAGGTAGGATAATCAGCGGCAATTCTGTCCAAGTAGGCATCAACCTGTGAAACAGCAATAATCTTAATTTATATGCAATCACTAAATGGACGCATTGCTCGCAGAACAAATGACCGATGAGGAAAGGGAGGAAGGCTCTCGAGTGACGGTCATGGTACTGGAAGGCGCAGCATCGTAAGGCCTGCCACCTGATTTAGGACGCGGGAGTCTGTTGGATGCAAAGAACACAGGGCCAGGCTATGTAGCGACGCTTGGGGGAGGATTATGTTCCGCAGTGAACGTCTTTTAGCGCATATGATGAACGACTAACCATTAAAATATTCAACACCAGGTAATAGGCCGCTTATTGAAGCGTCAAAAGCGTTTTCACTAAAACTGGCTAAAACTAAACCAGTGATTCTATAGCAAAATAATAGAAACACATTCATAATGTATTGGCCACGCGGCATCGGAATCGTATTACAAATTAGTTCGGAATAACCCGCAAAGCTTTTAACGAACAAATGAATAGATAATGTTCAGTTGTGAACTAGTATTTATTCTGTTTTGGGGTTAAATCACGCAAACATCGGATTAGGGGAGTATTAGTGAATTTAGTTAGTTTATGATTTATCACTGAAATTATGAACAATTCATGTTTCTGAAAACAATAATAAATAGGGCCTAATAGGGCCATTGGGACCAATTTAGTTGATTCGTGTAATTTACTCTATTAAAGCAATTAAATAAACAATGGTGCATGCTACATTGTAATAGAATATTTATAATCTACTTATGCCCGCGGCTTAGCCCGCATGGATTTCGATAATTGTCCCAAGGGATAAAAAGTATCCTATGTGTTAATCTAGATTACAAGCTATCTGTGTGCCATATTTTATCCAAATCCGTCAAGTAGTTTTTGCGTGAAAGAGTAACAAACATCCATCCGTCCACCCTCACAAACTTGCGCATTTATAATATTAGTAGGAAGTAGGATTATTGTTACAGGTACATTTACAAAATGAAGATGGTCTTTTAGCATCGAAACTACTGAATCGGCATAGCTCATTCTACAGAGTGGTATCTTCTTACCTCTGAAATAAACAAGAAACTCAATTTTCTTTCTTTCAACTTAACTAAAGAGCATAATGTTAGACTCCTACTTCACGGATCATTCATATTCATTTATTTTGCATTCCATATTGTAAAAAAGATGTTACAAAGGGCTTAACCACTATGCTCGACAAGATTTTGACACATGACACACCAGCTGAATCGGCGGGGAGATGTGAATTGTCATGAAATTCAAGAATTTTCGTGAACTTTCAGCATTCGATTTTTTAATGAAAAACATGTCGCGGAAGCTGTTTCATACTATAAGTTTATGGTTAATATCTCCAATAACGTGTTGATATCAGTAAAACGGCGTCAGTCTATTTCCAAATATGTGTAAATTACGTACCGCTACACCCTTCCAAAAAATAGGTAACTTAGTTGCGCTGGAAATAATGTACATAGAAAAGTTCTCGTTTGCTAAAAAAACTCAAAAGGGCAAAATAATGACAATAACAAACTATCTGCGTTCTTATTTTTACCATTATTCATACATAATTTCATAAAAAACACGATCAAAGTCTTGACAAATATAACTAAAAACTCTTAGTGCTGACTGTAAACCCAAGGTTCATCATTCGATTAAAAAGTTGGATTCAGCCTAATCGATACTCGAATTGAAATCAAGTTTGAAAAAAAGAGTTGAAACGGAATAAAAACTCTTTAGTATAATTTCAAAAAATTATTTAAATTTTAAATTAACTTTTTCAAGCTATCTGTTTACATAATTTCTTTTAGTAATTATTCGATGTTTTTGGTTGACTTCAAGAGAAGGAGATTTATAAATGATAAGAAACACAGAAATGTGTAATCACAAAAAAAAATTGCTTCTAAATAAACATTCTGCTGATTATCTTTCATTTAAAAACTTATAGATAGTCTCCTAACTTTCCGTTGAACTAGTAGCGTGAGATTTGGCAAGAAACAAAGTCTCACAGTTCAAGAAAATAAAAAATCTGGAAATGGATTGATTTTCAATTGTACATAAATACGCACGGTTGCGTTTTTTTGTTTCAAAATTTAAATTAGGAATGCGCTCGCATTTCACATTTATTCTTACTTTATAAGTGTATTAATTTACTTTTGGTTTGAAATATCTGAAGGTTTGATATAGAATCTTGGTAAAAAAATATAGTTTGATCCGCAAAAGATATATAAATTGTTGGCAGCGTATTGTCGGTTGGGTTATTGTGTTAGATTAGAACAAACGTTTTTTTCTTGTTTAGCCTATTCTTTACCACTGCTGAGCAAAAGCCTCTTCCATTCCTGTCCAACTCTGTCGGTAATTTGCCTTCTCTGGCCAATCAGCCAAGAACGAGTCCAAATCGACACGCCAGCGTGTCTTGGGCCTGCCTCGGTAACGATGACCGACAAACTTATTGTCTTTTATTTCGCAATCGGCAATTCATAAGCCGTATCCTAAAGAAACGTTAATTTATTCTTTGAAAGCGGTTCACTATCCACTCTAAAAACGTTTTTTACAACTGCAAACTTCAGGTTATCCATCATAGGCCATGGGCCGTGTCACTTGAGTGAAGCCGTGAACAGCTATGCGACAGAACCCTAATGGCAAGAGCCCTACTCGCATTTGTAGAGTTTCCTTAGAAATATAATTTCATATCTAGTTTTTTGGGTTGCAACTAAACCAAGCTCATTAAGTATAAAAAATATTCACCATTAAAAGTATTAGTCGGAGAAGGCAAAAGATAAAGAAAATTGGAATGCCATGGGGAGGCCTTTGCCCTTTTGAGAAAGAACAGGATGATAAAAGAAGTGAAGTGATGAATCCCACCTAACACAATAACTCAACCAAACTAAACCCAATTTTGTAGACTAAATAAAATTCATCTTGGGAACTAAATAAATTTTTACTGTGCCTAATATATATAAGATCCTGGGCATTCTATATCCAACCGACCAACAACAATAAAAAATAAAAATAAGAAGTAATTTAAAAAAAAAAAACTTATTTCTGATGTTTTAATTTTGTCGTATTCTGTACATTTCTGATACCGCATCACTATATTATGCTATTCACCGTTGAGGAGTGTCCTCATGAAAAGACAATCCTAGCTGTAGGACAAATACGATACAAATTAGGTTTATTCATCAAAATTGAACGCGTATCTATACAAAGTTTCGTGTCTGGGCTATTAACCATTGAGGAGTTCCCTCGTGAGAAGGCGATTTTGGCTGCAGGAGGAGGTCATGATAGAAATCATACTTATGTATCAAAATTGAACGCGTATATAAAATTTCGTGTCCGCGCTTTTAACCGTTGAGGAGTTCCCTCATGAGAAGAAGATCCTGGCTGCAGGATGAGGACATGATAAAAATCATGTATATTCGTCAAATATGAAAGCGTATACAAATTTCCGTATCCGTGCTATTAACTGTTAAGGAGTTCCCTCATGAGAAGACGATTCTGGTTGCAGGATGAAGTCATAAAAGAAATCATCTATATCTATCAAAATTAAAAGCGTATACAAAGTTTCATGTCCGTGCTAATAACCGTTGAGGAGTTTTGTCGCGAGGAGACGATCCTGTCTGCAAGACTAATAGTAATGTTTGTCATAAAAATGTATTGTCACCACAACCAAAGGCATGTGCAAAATTTCAGCTCAATCAGTATAGGGGAACTGGTTTGAAATTCAGTTACAAGATTTGACCAATACTTACTAACACGGGAAGTTAAATAAAAGCATATTTTCATAATATAAAAAAATACTATAAATTATCTAGTAAAATACAATGTAATTTGAACAGAGAATGCATTCATAATTTAAATTTTTATTTGAAAAAAAACGGCGCGAATTTAGCCATAGATCAGTCTGTGCTGTTTGTTGTTTCGGTTTTAGTACCTACAATGTACGAAAAACTATTAAAATTACCATTACATAATACATATATAACATTACACAATAACAAACCCTTAAAAAATATTATTGTATTTATTTATTGTATTTTAAGCTTAAAACGAAATTATTTTAATTTCCATCTGTCGATTTCTTAAATTCCTTAATTTAATTTATCGATTTGATCGAAATTTACAATTACAAAAAACGAATCGATTGAAATAATGGCATCCAAACATCAAAGCAATTAAAAAAAAAAATGGCTGTCAATTGCGAATACAAATTGAGGAGTGGTAATGAATATTACGAGTTATTGGTCCCGTATTAGTAAATTACGCTAAGATCTGGGCATTTTCATGTTGTTTATAATATTTGGAATGATATTTGTCACATTTGTTATCGAATCTGTTCGCGTCTGCGTGATGTAATGTGAAAAATAAAAATGTAAACACGCACGATTGGCGCGAAACTTCGACTTTAGATATCAAAATTCATCGTTACCACTGCTTATTTAAATTGAAATATGGATTAATTCGTCACATAATTTAATGACGAGTTAATCATTCTCAACATAGTGGAGCTTGGATGTCCGAAAACCACAATTTTTATGATTTTTAGCCTCGGCCGGCACTGCCGTCAAAATGGCGATGACCGTATTTACGCACTTGGATTTTATAAGGATAAATTAAGAAACTTGCGCGCTAAATACTGAAGTTTTAATGGCGATGTCATATGAACTTTTTATCCAACTCTCTTAATTAACGCACACTCATAGTATTTGATAATCAGAATATTAAATATTTACATAAATAATGAGGATGACGGATGACTTAAACGCAGACCCCTTCGGGGGTATCTACCAAGCCAGCGGAGGTTTATGTGTCAGACCCCCGAAGGGGTACGTACCGAACTTTATGGTTAAAGCTGAGATACCGTGGCCCTGGAACACAAAGGGCAATGAAGGAACATGGATGGGTTTTAGTCAGTAAGAGTCTGACACTCCCTCCCACTCCACCTAGAGCGGGAGAAGTCATTTGATGATTTCCCATCCGTAAAAAAAAAAAGGGCTTAAAGCCAGGTACACAAATATGGACCCTGTAAGAGCACAGCAAGGGAGGAGAGAGGAAAAGGGCTTTAATTTTACTAATTAGCAAAAGTAACAATATTTAAATATCTTCTATATTTACTAATATTCTTTTTAGTCTTTTTTGTAGTGTGAAAATTGTCGGCGCGTCTGTGCTGTTTCCCCACAATATCAAGCCGTAACTGAGCCACGCATATGCATAGGCATAATAGGTAACAAGTGCGGTTTTAAGGTTGGTAGTCTTTTTGATTTCACGAATGGCATACCTATGCAAAGGTTCGGCGTCCATACATCGTTCTCCTAAGAACCAACAGAGACGTGAATTTACTTTCTGTGTTCTAACTAATGCATTAATTCGATTGAAATTAAATTAAAACCACAGAAACTTCTAAGAATTGTAAAAAAATTCAAAACAATTTCGGTATTTGAGGTTAATTAGGCCAATATGGGTGAATATCAAAGCGCCAAATTTTACGTGTCCACGTTGAGAATCGAGGTGTAAAATGATAGGATGTTTCTAATTTTTTCTTATAGTGAACTACGTAACTTGGTTCAATTAGGGCCACATTGTTTTTTTTAATAAGTATATGTATATAATCAGGAAAAAAAAAATCGCCTTCAAATTCAAGTTTGGTGGCTTGTCCCAGTTCCACTTTTTGATGTAATTGCATTCACTAAAGCTACAATTTGGGGTAGAACAACAAATAAACAATTTCCGTAGTATATGCATAAGACACATTATCTAAAAATAATGAAACCATATTAGATAATCTAATTTAAAAGCACAGGACACTCGATCAAAGTTTGTCCAAGCAAAAATCAAAATTTTGTTCGCACTTTTTCAATTTACTATAACATGAAGTTTCGGGCGTGTGTGATCAATCGCGTTTTATTATTTCGCATCTCTAAGTCATGGGCCAGCACTTGCGTGTAACAGGTATGTGATTAGTGCCGTGATTACCGCCAAAAACGAAAGTACTCACCTTGAGTGGGACGGGGGACAAGAATTGTTCAATTTTTGGTGGATCGATTTGCTGTCGATTTTAAAGTATTTTAATAGTAAGCTACACGTTATAGCTAGTGATTAGGGTTTCGTATAAATCAGTAACATCAATTTAATTGGAACTTAAAACCCCTATTTTTAAAGATTTTTTTTATGCCTGGTCCCAATTTTGGTGGCTCAATTTTGGTGGCTTTGGTGGCGTTTACCCACCACCAAAATTGAAAACGAGCCACCAAATTTTAAGTATGTACTGTGTATGTATGGTTTGTACCTATATAGCCAGTTTTTACGTTGCAGGACAGTTTGATTAGCAAACAAATAAATGTTATGTACTTGGCAGTAAGTAAGACCAATTATTATAAGGGTGGTATACTAATGATCAAGTTTCTAATTAATATATTTTTATTTTGTTGCTTTTAAGAATGCCAAAACAGACCAGCAAAGAGAGGCTGGTTAAAAAGAGAATGGCAGAAAGAAGAAGAAAGGCAAAAATAAAGAGCTATCCCAAACTGGCTGAAACACTGCGAAAAAGAGGGGTGCGCCAAAGTTCACCTAAATTTTCAACTCCGATAATTGGAAATCCGAAAATGTTCTTCCTAACATTTTTCATCCTAACAATCACAATTCCTAACTACTCTGTCTCTAATTTTATAATTCCGAAGCATTCAACTTCATAATGTCAGTAGCAATAAACATCTGTTATACTTTTATTTGTTTTCCTATATTTTCTCAACATAACCATCTTTTACACTATTATTCAAAGTCATATATTTTTTGTTTGGTTTTTTAGTTTAGACTTAAAAAAATTTAGCCAAAAAGTGTTATTTTTGCAAACCGTTTATTTTTCGATTCTATCGTATAAAACACCTAAATGTAAGAATAAAAGTTACTTGGTGTTTTTGTCTCCGACTAACCGTTTGTCGTAAAAACGATGTGGAAGGGATCCATAGGTTAGGTTAGGTTAGAACTGTGACCAACTACGCTATTAGCTACTTCGAAATTGGTTGCGAAGTTTTTTTTTCATAGTGCCCCCAATACGACACTCTGACCTGTACTTATGTTTAGGGATAAAAGCGTTATGATAAAAAACAGTAGGAGTTTAAATATATTTACATTAATGATATTATTAATTACAATTTTCGGAAACATGAGTGTTATGAACATCGCCGGTAGCACTACAAATAGTATGAATGAAAACTTTAGGATGAAAAATTTTAGGAAGAGTGATCATTCGGATTACAAATCGTTAGGAAGAACAATTTCGGGAAAAGAACTTTAGGTGAGCCAATATGGACCCGAAAAAGAGTTATGAGGAAAAAAGAAAACGAGTGTTTTCTTGTTTTTAAGTTTTTTTAGTAAAGATGAGAGAATATTAATTATATTTGAAAACTAAAAATTCCTTTCATAGATTTAAAGACTGATTGTAGAAACCATTGATCTAGTCTGGTGATTAGCATCCAAATATTGAGTTAAGGTTTTTTAGTTTAACTGAAATCTGCAGAGCGTTGGTGAAATGGTAATAATCTGTTTGCTGTTTCACTGTGTCCTTGGATTTAATATTTTTTATTTTGTTTGGAACAACAAAAAATTACATAATAAAGCATTGAGTCCAAGAATAGCCCTTTCCGTAGCTCGCTGATCAACCTCGAATTTATGGACCAGCCATACCGAGAGTGTCCACGTTTCAGCCCTGTAAGTCATAACAGGCAGGACGTACTGTTTGAAGACCGTAGTCTTTAGGCTCTGTGCAATACGCGACGAAAAGACCGTACGAAGTTTCCCAAAAGTTGCCCAGCTCAGCGGAATTCTTGTCAGTCTCCCTCTTAAAGTTGTTTTTACCAAACTGCAGAGTTTGCCCGAGATAAACATATTCTCGAACAACCTCGAGAGGACCGCCATTGACAACAATAGGTCCTGGTTCCGGGTGACGTGATCTTTGAACATCACCTGGGTTTTGTCCAAGTTCACCCTGAGATCAATGCGTATTGATGAATCAACTAGGCCATCCAGCATCTGCTGCATGACGATTTCATCTGCAATAGAAATCTCAAGTGTGAGATGTACTCGCCGTTGATGTTAATGCCAGGTGCGTTGGTGAGGGGCTGCGGGACTGTTCGAAAGAGATACCGCGGCCCTGGAACACACAGGGCTAAGAAGGAACACGGACACAAGTCTGACACTCCCTTTCAATCCGCCCAGAGCGGGGGAAATCATCAAATGACCCCCCCGGTCATTTGATGATTTCCCATCCAAAAAAAAAGGTGCGTTGGTGAACCATTTCGGCTAAATTACGTCCCCTTGGCTCACCCCCTGACGCAATAGGATATGCTCTGTTTGCTGGTTCTGAGTTTGGATGGTGATTGTGGTGTTTTCATAAAGAGTTCTCAGCACTTGGATGTATCGCCAGTCAACTTGGCATCGCTGCAGAGACTCCAGAACTGACCAGGTCTCGACAGAGTCAAAAGTCTTCTCGTAGTCCACGAATGTAAGACACAGCGGCCAATTGTACTCTTCGAACTTCTGTATGATCTGCCGCATTGTGTGGATGTGGTCTATGGTGCTGAATTCTCTTCGAAACCCGTCCTGCTCCGGTGGCTGGAAATCGTCGAGTCTTCGCGCTAGACGATTCGTGATGACTTTTGAAAACAGCTAATACACGTGGCTAAGGAGCGAAATGGGTCAGTAATTCTTGAATAGGGTCTTGTACCCCTTTTTAAAGCAAAGAACGACCACGCTCCTTCACCACGCTTCTTGAGTTCTCCCAGAGAACAGGACCGAGTTGAAAAGCTCCCGTAGCTCTCTTAATACAGGACTTCCTCCCGCTTTCAGGAGCTCAGTTGTTACCCCATCCTCACCAGGCGCTTTTCCATTTTTAAGCTGTCTAAGTGACGCCCCGATTTTGTTTTGGCTGAATTCTGGTAGGTCTTCTGTGAAATGGCGGGTTAAGGTGGCTCTGGAATCCTTATTTTCGGGATCAGGTCGAGATGCATGCGATGCGTACAACTTGCCGTATAAGTTTTCTACTTCCCATAGAATCTCCGGCTTCGAAACGACCTTATCTCCACTAGATTTGGACTTTATTACCACTTGGTCTTTATTATTAATTTTGTTTACAATAAAAATATTAATGTTTTTTGTTTTCGTTTTTTGTTTGTGTCATAAACTCATAATGATAGATCAGATAAATAATAATAAATATTTTTTAACAACCGATGAAGTTATTGATGAGAATGAGAATTTGTGGGATTAGTTACATTGAGCTTTATTAGTGAGATTGAGGTTTGTGACGGAGAAATTAAATTTTGGTGCCACTGATTTTCAATTTTGGTGGGCACTGTCGATTTTGGTGGGCGATTTTCAATGTTGGTGGCCACACTAGACTTTGAACTAAAATATCTCAAAAAGTTATCGAGATTTTCTCAGACCTCTTGAAGATCCTTCCAGCTTGGAGTTTCTATTCTTATACCAGCCCCTTATTTTTCACGAATATTGAAGAAAAAATTTCGCCACCAAAATTGAATAAAAATGCACGTTGTTGATATTCACCCATATCATTATCTGCCTAGCCTTTTCCCAACTATATTGGGATTGGCTTCCAGTCTAACCGGATGCAGATGAATACTAGTATTTTACATGGAGCGACTGCCTAACTGATCTCCACAACCCAGTTAGTACTGGGTAATACGATACCCCTTGGTAAGACTGGTTGGCAGACTTTTTGAGCCACTGACTACCTAACGACTGTGTAGATCTTTACAAATGACACCCGGAACCAACGGCTTAACGTGCTTTCCGAGGCACGGAGGAAACTCGGTATGTAATGGGTGGTCACCCATCCACAGACCAACCTAGGCAAGCACGGCTTAACCTAAAGATCGACCCGAGCGGCTGTTATTATTAAGCCACGAGCTCTTCTATAATTAGGCCAATAGAAACGTAATAATTGCGAGTGACAAAATGACGAGACTGTCATTCTGTCATTACTATCAAATGTCAAAGTGTCATCTGTCAATTCATTAACTGTCAGTGTCGATGTCACTCGTTTCGCATAGCGCTTTCAATCGCTTCATTCTCTTTGTAACTAAAAACCTTATTCAATTCAAAAAAATAATGGCACCTGCACCGGGGAATAAAACAGAAGGAAGTGAATTACTTTTTTAAATGTTTTCGAAATTATAAAGTGTCCGTTTTATTGTAATAATTGTAATGCAAATAATACGTGTTGATGCATAGGCCATATTTTACTATGTCCTTTGGATAGTTTAGATCTAATCTTTATAATGTGAGTTTTCAATAATTAATGTTAGTACCTATCTATGCACAGGTCAAGTAGAGCAAATTCTTGAACGACTTCTATTGTACTCAATACTTAATACATTTATTGCTTCCACAAGTGCACTTAGATGGTAGGTTTTACAAAGTTATGATCATTGTGGACCCTGTCGGGCACTGCAAAAGTAGGAGAGAAGAAGAGGGCTTTTATTTGACTAAATATTTGAATATTCCTAAATGTATTATTTATAATGCAATCTAATTATCTATTAAAACATGTATTAATCTAATTTAAAATTTATCATTAAAGTATTCATTGATATTATAATAGCATTTAATTAATAGAAATTGTTTTAATTTATTTATGAATATATTATTCTTTGGATGTCTTTAATTTGTGGTGCCGTTGTAAGTGAAGTTTATTACTACTGGAGTTATTTGACGGGGGTGGAAGGACATTCTTTTAGTTTTAGAGAAATTGATTTCGAGGTTATGGTAATTCATCCAAAATATGGTTTTATTTAGTTTACTGGTTAGGTTTTCGCTCAAGCCAACATTGTTACGGCATGAAATGCATAAAATGGCGAAATATCGTCAGCAAACAAGACGCATGGCCCTTCGATGGTTTTCGAAAGGTCGTTTATGATTGAGCTCAAATTGCACCATTAGGAGAAAAATAGAAAGATCGAAATATTTGACCTGCAGTAGACACAACAGGCTCAAAATTATAAAAGCTGAAGAAGGTAATTTCTACTACTTACTTCAGCATATCGCGGGTAGCCTTGGAATATCATCCTGTTGGCCCTCGTGGACCTCCACGTGGCCATCTGACGATCATGCTCCTCGAAGGCTCTATATAACAAATTGGAAATTAAAACGTGGTTACTCTCAGCGGATCTTTTAAATATTAAATGCGTCCAAAATTGTCTTAAGTAACACGGACTGAAGATATGGACATACAGTAAATGTATATAAAGTCAAGCCTTTATCTCATAAAGAAAGCATATACAGAACGCCACCTGCTACGACTTACTGCATACTCCTTTTTGCGGGTTGTGTGTGAGTACTATGTAGCTGACCTTTTTGTAGAACATCACCAACATATATCCTTCTAAGACGAACACTGAACAGGACTTTACTGCAAGTCCGAGCAGTTCATTGAACCATGTGCTCTGACAACATCATTCGAAGACCTAACAGAAAGAGACCTAAGACTTACTCAGCAACATCTTCCAAATGCACAGAGTTGTCTACGCCATGAACATGCAAGGCCATCAGGAACTCCGCCTTCTTCTCCGGCTTGACCATGATCTGTGCTTCCCTGATGCCGGCCACGCCGTGCTGCCAGATGTCCAGGTCCAGTTGGTCTTCCAGGTCATGTAGTAGCTTTTGGTCGAACCTGTCGCGGACTTGGACATTGTAGACTGAATATCTGTGGAAGTAACAGAGGTTATGTTGGTGAGTAGTGTTTGATGCTAACTTTGGCACGTCAAAATGGATCAGTTATAAATATTACTGAAAGATAACTGTTTTCAACAATCTCTCAAAAATGCCGTTCCCATTACAGACACGAGTGTTCCTGTGCTTGTCACAACTATCGGATTCAGGTGACCAAGACTTGTTGCCACAATCAGTTTAGAACCTTTCCACTGTGCAGTACAGTTTGATAGAACACCATGTTATTGAATTGTTGTAGTAAATGAATATTTTATCTACACCGGATTTGATGAAATAAATTGCACAAACTAAACCGCCTGCTAGGGTTTGAACCTACTAGCCCTAGTGTAGGGTCTAGTGCTACTTTATTGCACTATAATATCTAATTATTTTATTTTTTACAATTTTTATTATTTTGTCGTGCTTAACCGGTCATCAAAATGTGTCTAAAAAATAAATTATTATTAAAGGCCACCAGAACTTCTAATAGAAAAATCCAGAAAAATCGTACCTGGAGTACATGTCATGTTTCCCAGCCTCCACCAGGCCTACCACAGCTGCGCACAGAAGTATCAAGTGCTTGGTCTCCATCACCACGGACTACTGACTTCCTGTAGTATACTTATTGTTATCCAATCAGTTATCAGTATCTTAATCCCTTACGTTTATCTTGATATTGTGGAATAACCTGATAAAATTGTGGCTACCGCGTGTGATTTCGGAAATCGAAAATGATTTAAATTCTAATATCAATTATTTTAGAATTTAAAATATTTTCGATTTCCACGGGTTCACAGATATGAGAACAGAATGAGGGCAAGAATAGTGTTTCACATTCGTATGAAAATATTACTTTATTTTGTGAAGCAAAGCGCGGTCTGGATATCTGGCCCCTACGGATTTTCCTTTAGGATGAAGTCTTTCGGTGCCATTTCAGGCTTTAGTAATTTATTATAATGATGCGGTTGTCAATCTTAATATATATAAATCTCGTGTCACAATGTTTGTCCTCAATGGACTCCTAAACCACTTAACCGATTATAATAAAATTCGCACACCATGTGCAGTTCGATCCAACTTGAGAGATAGGATAGTTTAAATCTAGGTAGGTAGGGTAGGTAGGCAGGGTAGGTAGGTAGGGTAGGTAGGTAGGGTAGGTAGGTAGGGTAGGTAGGCAGAGTAGGTAGGTAGGGTAGGTAGGTAGGGTAGGTAGGTAGGTAGGGTAGGTAGGGTAGGTAGGTAGGTAGGGTAGGTAGGTAGGTAGGGTAGGTAGGTAGGGTAGGTGTGTAGGATAGGTAGGTAGGGTAGGGTAGGTAGGTAGGTAGGGTAGGTAGGGTAGGTAGGTAGGTAGGGTAGGTAGGTAGGTAGGGTAGGTAGGTAGGGTAGGTAGGTAGGTAGGGTAGGTAGGGTAGGTAGGTAGGTAGGGTAGGTAGGTAGGGTAGGTAGGTAGGGTAGGTAGGGTAGGGTAGGTAGGTAGGATAGATAGGTAGGGTAGGGTAGGGTAGGTAGATATGATAGATAGGTAGAGCATTTGTCAATATCCTCTTCTATGTTAAAGTGACGCTAATAAATAGCAATTTCCACTTTTTCGTTCGTAAAATCAACCTCGCCCATTCCTAACACTCCACTATTCATTGAGGCAGTTCACTCGTAGGTACATAATTCAAACAAATATAATAATTTAAGAGGCTCATTGGTATTAATCTCCGGTCTTCAGAGGCTTCAATTTATCAAATTCAAAGCGTTCGTCCAAACACAAAGTGCTCTCACATTAATGGCATTTGTAAACTAAACTCCAGTTTAATTCTCTTAGCTTCCGAGATTCCTAACTTAGTTAAAAACCTTTTGGGCCTTTAAGTAAAGATATTTTAGTATTAAATACTAAATTATAATTATTTTAGGCAACTTTGAAAGTTATTCAGCGAGCGAATTTTAAATAAGGCTGAGATTTATAACTGCTGAAATTTTGGAGATTTGGGTAAAAAAGCTTGGACAGGAAAATAAAGTTTTTAGCCCCAATTCCAGTTCAGCTTTAGGATTACGCGATCCAGGTAAAAACGTTCGTTTGTTGGTAGGAGTGTAAATAGCTCGTAATGGGTGGATTTTGTTTGTTACATAATTATTTCAAGAAATGTAGAAAGCAGAGAGGCTATTTGACAGGTAGTGGTTACCATACCAGTTTTTGGAAAACTCTAATACGAATATTGTTGGTATCTTACCAATACATGCCCTTCCATCATCATCATCCAGGCCTCCTACCTTTTGTGACATTATTCCTTGGTCTGCGCGAGTCTTGATCAACCAAGTTTTACCCGTTATCTTCTGAATGCCTATCTGGCCATCCCCAGCACCATCTATCCCAACCTCGTGGCTGTTGATCGGCCAAGACTTTTTCTACCGTCTCTCAGTAACCATTAAGTGAAATCTCTACTCCACCTGCCATCACTACGTCTCGTTAAGTACCGTCGCCATTTCAAAGTCGTGGACCAAGATGTAGCAAAAATAGAGATAGTCGATTGAAAAAGAAATGTGTTTCTTGACTAAATGCCAATCTTAGCAACTGCAGGCAGAAGCAGTAAACTTCACTTCACATCTCTAAAACACAGCTCAAACCCCTGACCTGCCACCGCACACCCATCCATCATTATCAGCAACTTAACACAGGATCCATTAATTAAGGCCCGTTCACATCGGTCGTTAGTTCAAAATTCTCATTACACCGCCCGCTCGCTCGCACTTTGATTGATTTGATTTCGCCGAGGTGTACTAACTTTTTAATGGATTTTAATTGCGAAGGTCAAATTGGTTATGATTGAGGATGTATTTTTGTCTGGTATGAGCGATTTTGTTGCGTTGGAAGGCCTCCCACTAGGTGGACCAATGACTAGGTGAAGGTTGCTGGGATGTGCTGGATGCGGGTCGCACGGGACTGGTCAACGTGGCGGCACTTAGGGGAGGCCTATGTCCAGCAGTGGACGTCTTTCGCGTGAACTGATGATAATGATGCTGATGAGCGATTTCCATAACATAAACTATATTTATGTAAAACCAGATAAGAGCGTTGACAAAGTGGCATTCTGTCTCCGTGATAACGATTATGAAAAACTCAAGTAATATATTGGTTTGATGTAAGTTACCTGAAAGCTTCTGCCCATCCCGTTGAATGTCGTTGTAGAAATGCGAAAGGTTTTGAAAGCGATTAGCGTCTTGTCATATTGAACGATGCAAATAGCATCGTCAAAAATTTGCTGCGACATTAATGTGACAAAGTTCCAAAAATGTTTTCCCTTTTCGGTATCGTGATTGTACGACTAATTTGTTAAAGCCAAATTTTTAGGACTGTTGATTTGTTAAAGTTCACAGTAAGTACCTAATAGTCAAGACAGCAAGCAATAAATAAACCTGCATAGCAAACAATCAAGGTGACTGGTGAGTCCAACGATGCGGATGCGGTAACTTTATATAGATAAGTATTTTTACTATTCTTCTGCCAATAACGGGTATAAAAAGACCCATAACTAAGCCGAAAGGCACTTGTTTTCCACCATTGCCATATCTTTTCTGTTCTGAATCTTCTAGTAACGGAGATATTGAAGGTCAAAGTTCCAACTTTTTTACAAGTATTTTTTTTAAATCTAGATTTTAATGTTACTTATAACTTTACTTTAAATACCTCCATGACCCTTATACTATTCAATGCATCCATCATCATATTTTTTCGAGTGAAAAAAAGTCATTTCCCAGAAATAATTTTTGCGTACAGTTACTTAGTTTGATGTTCAGAATGCTCGGTTGACGGCTTCGTGAAGGGTCTTTTTACACCTTGGATAAAATGGATAAAGAGAATAATAATGATAACTCTTAAAAACCATACCAAAAATACCAGTTGCTCGACGAAAACACAACCAAAAAGCCTTTGATGTCATTACGCAATAAATGCTGGAAACGGCACTGGCGATGAAGTGACACCAATTATTCGAGTTATTCGAACATTATGCCAGTTATTCGAAACGCCTGCAAGTAATTATGCCTGCGAGTGACCGGGCACCACTTCATTACAGTTAATTTATTTTCGCTTTCAATGTTTTATTTGCTTTAATCATGTTCTTTTGTACTTGGGTACCTAAGTAGATCGGTTGGAATTTTGACAAAGTTGATTTTATTACAACATGTTTCAAATGAAAAAGATTTATCTAAATAAACGTTTTGTGGAATTTTTCACTCATTTGTGTGGGAGATTATATATCTTAAAACGTGTACAGTCATCATCGCGACGATGAGCTATTAAAAATATATGAAAACTTGTTAACTTGCTTATTTTGTGCAGTTTTAGCCTGTATCTGCAATGAGCAATCAACCCCAATATTTACCGCAATTCCAGATTTTAAAACCCTTTCTTTTTTAAGTGGGTTAAAATCTAGTTTTGCTCAAGACGTTATGCTTCACCTGACAGTGATGTCTTGTCCAAAATTATCCAAAATTAAAGTCTATTTGCTATTTACAATTCAGCATAAAACGACTTTACCATTCTCCAAGCAATATCCCTGTCAGTATATTCACTTTATTCTCCAGCACATAAGTAATTCTAACATAACACTAACTTGGCTTTCAACTAAGTATAAAGTTTCGCGTCAATTATCTGCCAACGCTGTCATTTTATGTACAGCGTGGCTCAACTTTGGCAGTAACTGTTTTGAACACACCCCTTATGGGTGAACACTCTAAAAGGTTGACTGATACTTTTGAGACGGCAGATGATGTAAAGATAAGACCAAATTAGGTATGGTTGTTGACTGTTAATATATAATTCCTACCTACGCTTAGCACATCAGGTACTTGTTCCGATGCCGACGAGGAAGCGCCTTGCTATCGACTATCTTTTTCAAGAAACGTACAAAATATTGTAGGTCCTTTGTAAGTAAAGAGACATAATAGTTTATCGCTGACTGTTCATATTGCGGCAACCACGCTCGTTTGTCGCAGCGCCAGGAGCTATCAAAGAGAGTCGCTCAGCGACGCTCGCTTAATTTGCAGAACTAAACCGAAATCGCACACACTCGCTATTCGTCGCTCGCCTATTCTTTGCTAGTTGCTAGCTCTACACGCTTATCGCTAATTGTCGGCGGCGGCACAGGTGTCTAAATATTACTAGTTATAGCTGGATTTAAATAATCCTTTACATTTATTATCTTATCACGAAATTATTCGTTTTAATGTCGACAGTGTGGGTGCATTTGACACTCATGTTTGTCATCCCACGCTTCGATACGCGAGAATTTAAATTGAGGGCTTTCATATCAAAACAAATCGTTTCAACAAATGAAATATTTCCACGAAAGCACGGTTACAAATGCCTTGATCTCCCATTACAAAGGTATCATTATTCGAAACCACACATTTAAATATAAAACAAATTAAATGAAGACTTCACAAAATATAGAATAGATATCAAATTATTAAGGCCTGATTTATACTGGGCGGTCGGACCGCGCGTCTCGACCGCAACAAAAAATGGCCTTTTGTGTATAGGTACACCTACAGTACATAGCGGACGCAAAGTCGGGCCAGCAGTTTTATTTATTTAAAAGCCAAAGTTCACCTGGCTCTCAGCGAGATAGCCTTTGTGTAATTTGTCTTGCAAATTGCGGGTAGTCGGAATAAAGTGAACAAAGTTATGCTGGAAATGTATTGTGGAGTGGTTTTATGGGTTTACTACATGTAGATTGGAGTAGATTGTCGGTTAGCTTATTGTGTTAGGGACTACATCTTTGGTTCAGGAGCAAACAATACAGGGTGAAAATTTTGAGATGGGGCAGTAAAGTATAAAAAGTAAACCGTTGTAGCTATAGGAAAACAATCTTAGGAGACTATCTATAACTTTTTGGGAAGTTACAAGTACTTATGTAATAACTCCATGATATATTATAATGTTATTCATATACAAGAGTTTTTTGGCAAGTTGTTAGTTCCGAATTTAGCCAAGCGCCAAAAGATCCTTGCACAACTGTATAATGTGTGATGCTGTTATCGCACTTTGACTTTGACAGTATTTATATTAGTAGGCATAGCACGGTGTAGTTCAAATTCAGTAGCGATGTTTAAACAATTTAGCTAACGAATATTTGATTTGAAATTATAACGTACCTTAATAAAAACTTTTTATTAAATTCCAATACCATAAAATCAACAGTTTTCACGAAAGCTATCGATAGACTGGTTTCAGGTTAAAACATCTACAGTTTAGTAGTAATCCTTTTGAAAAAGGCCTTGAAATATTGAAGTACAAATATTAAATCCAAGTAGTAATTGTAATAACTCAAAACCTCTTAAGTCGGTGTGTAGTGATCGCTGTAAAAAATGTTTACTTAAGTAAATAAGCGAGAATATTTTAAAGAGAGACATTAATATAACAAACGTATTCATGAGGTGGAAGAATTTTTCTGGATTGTGGAAAATATATTTTTGGACTAACTTCCCTCTCAGAACAACGAAGGCCATATTAATAATAATCAAGATTTACTTGACAGCTGCCAGATCTTAAGTGGCTACTTGATGTTTCTCAAAGCCAAAAACGGACAGACTTAAAATAATTGTTTCTTGTGAATTTTCTTTAAAATGAAGGTGATGATTTGACAGCTCCTTTTGAAATATTGTTTCAAGCACCTTGTTAAAAATGATTTTATAAATAAAGGTAGAATATAAATTATTATCTAAGCACCAGTTTTGACTTCAAACCCTACTTTTGTTTCGTACATAAAACAAAGAGAATGTTGATAGAATAAAAACCCGTCGATCGGAAAAACAAATCAGAAACAATTGTCAGGACAACTGAGAACACACAAATTGCCGAATTCCAATCAAGCCTAAACGCCGACGAGCATTACGTGGCGAGTTACTGCGCGCATCCAACTTATCTTATAGTCAGGGGCAACCTTAAGAGTGCGGTACAACGGGTAACCCTAGCGAGGCATTCTCCGGTCAGGGCTGTCCGCAGTTCCTATGGCTGCCCCTTGATTATTTAGTAGTCGTCGTCCCTTCCGCCCGGCCGCCCGCCCGGCCGCTCGGCCGCCCGGCTAAATATCACACAAGATACATAGGGGTAAAGACACAACCTTTCTCTTCGATATTCTTATTTTGTTATAAAACTTCAATTTTATTTGCGGGGTGACCCTATTTGGTGCCGAAAGTCCGCATAAGTTTTTTTGTATACAATGTTTGGTGATATTTATTTTGGGGAAATGGGATTCGAAAAATATAACAAAAAAATTGGTTGTGTATTTTTTTATAAGATTTTGCGCCCTTTGTTTGTTATGGTAATATGAATTCCAATATGAAATATATTTTTGTTAAATTGTCGTTGTTTCATGAACTATTTAGGTATTAATGACGTACTTTTGTTTAAACGTAATTTTTTTAACTTTTAGGTATACCATGCATGACATTTGACAATTTTGAGCGATTTTCATGGGCCGAAAAAATACCGGAAAGTAGAAAAGAATAAAGACATGGTTTGTAACAATTTTAATTCCAGTTTTAATTTTTCAGTTTGAGTTTGAGTCATCGTGGTGAAAGGATTAGTCAGCTAGACTCTGCGTTACCGAGTGCTAGTCCAGCAGAACATTTCCTTCCTGCACAGGAACTGCAGTGGCCAATCTGGAAATATCTTAACCGTTTGCGGGCCCAGGTTGGCCGCTGTAGAAATAATCTGGACAAATGGGGTATCATCGACCCGTCCCAAATACAATGTCAGTGTGGAGCCCCTCTGCAAGATATGCCCCACCTCCTTTCTTGCCCATCTTGCACAACCACCTGCGCCTTCCAGGATTTAAACGAAGCCAACGACAGAGCTGAGCTGGTGGCAATATACTGGTCGGGTATTATTTTTCAGTTTATTTTTTTAGGCAATATTCTTATTTAATTTTATTTTCATCTTCTTTTAGCATGTCGATGGCAATTTTTACTGAATTAGCCCAGAACTAAGCTATGAGTTTGGTGCTATCACTAGCGTCCATCAATTTCTGTAGTGTTAGGTATTAGAGCAGTGGGCATGCATTTTACTTCATTACACTGAACGCAACACCTATTAAAATGCGTGCCAGTATTAACACCTAAATTTGAGATTACTTTCTACTACCAAACGTAATCCTATCCCCTAACTACTCATCTCAACTACCCAAAAACTCAATTCACTAACCACATTGTCCCAACGAATTTAAAAGCCGATAACTCGCCGCCATTAAAGACTGCTAAAGAGAAAATATCGGAAAGTTGCCATCAACAAAATTCACAATGTTGAGTGTACAAAGAGTTGCCTCAAACAAAATATCCGTTTCATGACTCAGTGGGCCGCGTCTGAACATTACTCGATTGGATGCTGCGCAAAGTATAAGCGATAGCGTTTCGATAAACAGTGGGTATTAAATCGACTATGATGTCCTATAGATTGACCGCGACTTGATAGTGGTAGCTATTTGCTTTTGCTTGCGATAACTTACATAATTCTCATTTTTTATGCAGAAGTAACAAAATTAAGTGGCGACGTTATGCTTACCAGCGAGTTCTTAATTTTGAACGCAGTGTAATCCCCACTGCGACCTGAGAGTTGGCCCTCAAAGCCAAAACTTGTCGCAGTAAACTAAGCGCTCATTGGCCAATTAATTGACATTATCTAAAATTTGAATAAATCGATGAGCACTAAGCTACGTTACGATACCTTTCAAAGGCGCACTACTGTCAATCATCAGGAACCAAAATGGAATAAAAATATTATTTTCTTAAAGCATGAAGAATTATTTGGACCATGACCTAAATAAAACAATTGAATGTAAGTAGACTCGTGAATTCGTGATTTTTGGTAAACCAAATATCGTCTAGAACTGTCTGAGCCTCCTCCAATTGAATTGTTTCAAACAAAAACCGCTTAGATAAGATGACTGGATCGGATACATCGCGATTATTTGGTGAAAATGTTCTATTTTCCTAACGCCTATGCTATGGAAAATGCGGTAACGGGCGCGGTTTCTTCTATGTTTTTTGTGCTGTACGAAATACTATTAAGTCAAAAAGCAGATTCTGCCATGACACTACTCTTGCAATGCGAACTCGCTTTAACATTATTACGTACGTATCTTGACGAATCAGGACTTCTTATATGGAAAAAAATTTGGTGACCAATCGGAACAGTGACGAGTCGGGCATAAGTCTTTTCTATGTTAAGAAAAAGAAGATAACAAATCTAAACAGTCGTCCTCTAGCCATTTGTTCTCAATCAATTACCGTTCGCAGTGTTCAAGACATAATAAATTAGCCTTTGACAGCAAAATAAATGAAACTACGAAGCTGAGGAGTCAAATAGAGTGGAGTAATGGACGCCTGTTAGTAAGGAAGTGTTGACAACAGGTTTGAAGGTAAAAACTTTGGGAGGCACATTTTTGCTAAGATTGTTGTTTATTTATGTTTGCGAGTCACTTGTGAGATTATTTCATAGGCCAAGCTGGAATATAATCTAATAGAGTAGACGGCAGGGCGAAATATCTGGTTGGAACAAAAAAGGTAGTCCTATTTGTCCTTTTAACCCTTATTCTACCTATCTATTTATGAACCTACAGGTATTTTGTTTTTAAAATCATTACGGCTTGGAATGGCACACTCCACTGTTTGTATTTCTCACGATATCCATCATTGCCACAGTGATTATTAATAATCGCTACCACGCCTGACTTACGCCAGTCAAATCGTTTAGTCTAACTTCAAACTTGAGCAGAAGTCGACAATTTTGCAATCGAAATATTTGACCCTTCCTCGTCGAGGCTGCAATAAAGAAGCGAGCCTCTACCATTGATTGCTGTATTATTCCAAATGGCTCAAAAGGATAAGTTTTTAAAAAGTCTGCGGGTGAAGCTCAGTGGATTGTGATCGAACGCGTTTTTAATTTCGATTTGAAAAGAATTTTGCTCTGCTATTTTCAAAAGAGGGATTAATGAGAGGTGAGCTTTAATTGACTAAAAAGGGACTTTATTTCGTCTTTTAATAGGTACGTGTAATAACGAAAAATCAGCGTATAAAGTTATCACTAACGTGACACAGGGCTCCTCGTTGTGAGAGGGAGCGGGTCCTGCACCACGTGGGCTCCGTGCGCGGGTTGCTGGATGTCACACATCTTCAAATTTTAATTTCTAAGAAAAACGGTTTTTCATTTGGTACTTACTTCTCATCTTTTGCATCACTTGGTTGACTTCTTGGAAGAAAACACTAAGTTCACCAGTTAACCTCTACATGTTCACGAGCTTACCAAACGAACTGTTAACCGTAATTTATTAAGTATAAACAGAAGGATATTAACCATCTTCTTCACACCTCATAACCGCCTGTCCTGACAGTCGGCTAGAGGAAGGGTCATCCTGTCCTCGGCCACCACACGCCAGCCACAATCACAGCTACCCACAAACTATAACTCAAACAGCCTATAAACAGTCCCCAAAATCATTTAACCCATAGCTGCCATATCTGACCGCACCCCATAACGGGTCAGAACGGGTCAATTGACCCTCTCAAACGGACTATCTTGACCTTAACGTTTGGACCAAAGTTTGCGATGGTACATAGTTGTAGGCTCCATGATTGTGGTTGTAGTTTAGGAGGCTGTTATTGTACACATCAACCACATTGACAATCGTGATTAGTTTGAAGTTCTATGATTGAATTACTTGGAGAATGTTTGAGAGACGAAGTTCAAGATCTTGGTAAATGTTTTACTCTTGATTGGGAAAATCCCGATTTTCTATCAAAAGACTTAAAAACATCTTTATTTCTCATACAAATATAATAGTTACAGCAAATGCTATACACAACATAACATCTCACCTGCGTGCCGGATAGGATTAAGGCACTTCGCCATTCTCCTTCTATCTGAAAGAGCAAAATAAAATCTCATTGTGTTAATGGCAACACTAGACCTCCGCCCGAGTTCGCCTTAGCGATACATTTTTGAAAAGAAATCACAGATTGGGTTAATGTTTGAGCAAAATTATCTCTATTCAATGAACTTACGTGTAATAAACAATTGAGATGATTGCGATATAAAAGCCTGCTTACACGAGCGTCTATACTGAAGTGGCCAATCGAGGTCGAATATTTAACAACTTTTAAATTGGATAACACAGACTACACGAGCAGCAATGGCTCGTTGTATACTGCCCCGTCAAGCGCGACTGATGGGTATGATGTCCTGGGTTCGATTGCATTTCCTGGGCAAAGTGTTATTGAGTTTTTCCGACAGGAATTTCACAGTTGCACCCACGGAGTCTGGTTTTTGCCCAGTTGATGGCAAGCTTGCCATCGATTACATGGGACATAAAACTTAACTGGCAAAATGGGGTAGTACTATTAGGTACACCTCTACCTAACCTAACCTAACCTTTCTTGTTATGTGACATAGACTACACGAGTAGAAATGCGGATGAAGACAAACAAGATTGACTGTCTTAAACTTTTCATTCGTTCTACAGGGCGGAATGTGTCCTGCTCTATAGTATTTTTATACCACATTTTATGCAAATAAATACTTACTTACAGAACACCACCTGCTACGATCTTACATCGGTACTCGGTTTGACTTCCACAACAGACATACAGTCAAGCGCATTCATCTGTTTTATACTTTCTGTATATTGTAAACAAAACCTTAATAACCATCCCTCTCTCTCCGTCTCCGCCTTGACTTAACTACTTTGGTCCACAACGGGTAACGTTAACATTCAGCCGCATCTTCCTCGCTATAAATAACATCTACAATAGGAACAAAAGTAACCCATTCCGCGAAAGAAACCGTAAAACGCTAGTTTTCTTTGTAAAATATTTAAATTTTTCACATTTCAGACGTCGTCGCTGAGTTATTTGGTCGCTTTGTTCGGTGCTGCCCCCTCCCCGCCCCGCGTGCCGCGCCCCCCGCCCCGGCGATCCGTTTCACGCTAATTTATTGATACAACAGGTTTCCCTGCGGTTTTACTTGGAATAGTTGCTGGATTTTTTACGTTTCGAAATACTTTGCTAGGTTTAAAGGCTTTTCTCGGTAACAGTATATGTAAATATGTATGATATATAGCAGTCTACGAACGCACACAGCGCACGTAATGTATTTCCAATAAGGTGCAATTTATTAATGTTCAAAGGGTACAGCCGCGTAAACTTCGACGTTTGAAAACAGACATTTTCTGAATTCAACTTTTACAGATATTTCTATTATTGAAAGGACGAAAGTTTGCAATCAGTCTTACTTAAGGGCATCGTATTACCCATTACTAACTGGGTATTGGAGGTCAAATAGACAGATGCTCCAAGTAAAATACTCGACTATAGCTACATCTGGTTAGACTGGAAACTGACCTCAATATAGTGGAGAAAAGGCTAAGCAGATGATGATTCCTTGTATAGATTTACGTGCGTTGTATGATAACAGAAAGCCAATAACATCTTCCTACAATTATAATCACCATAGTTGTTATTAACAGACAGAGACAGCCATCTGCCTAATCCTATGTTCATCATTTCCCTGCCTCACATCTGGGCCGTACAAATACGAAACTACACAGGATAAACAGCCTGAATCATCTAACTATTATAGCTGGTACAAATCCGGCGTAGAGTTGAGGCTAATAGACTTTCAAACGATTAATATTCATAAGAGGATGTGTGTATGTGATTTGTGTCAGTAATGGCTGGTACGACATGTACGGTTCGCAGAATCTTGTGTATAGGGCGAATTGGGGGGGGATTAACCCCAAACATAATTAAGGTAATAGAAACATATACTACTACGTCTGTTTTGATAATGTTTAGTTAGTTACTACTAACAGTTAGTTACTGTTACTGTTAGTCTTCATTACCCCACTGCTCTTCCAGAGCTAATGTGGGAATTGGTCGTTGGGTCCAGCTCGTCCCGTCTTCTTCTGCGAGGCTTTCCGAGTCTAAACTATCATTGTCGAAAAGTTATTTTGTTTTTAATGTTGGTAAGAAAAAGGTTTGATCCAACCGGTACGGACATATTGCAGACGCAGCTCCGGCCACTGGACGTTTCCAGTTAATGTACTGAAGTATCTGTCAGTGTACGTGTCAACAGCTGGTACTGACAGATAGAGTCAACCAGTCATTATAGATTCGCGTAGTAAATAATGACCCACTCCCTCTCATAGAATGTTAGCGTGTGTCCGATCCCACCCGGTGGGAATCTTATCGCCCGAATGCGCTATGCTATACTAACACAAACAATTAATTGTTGGCTGTTAAACAGAAAAACAAAATATCATAAATATTATTAACTACCACCAATAACAATATTATTGACTTACTATAATAGATAAGTACGGAACCATAACCATAGCATTAAAAATACGAGGAACCACAAAAATCTTCGTTTATTGCAGACATTATATTTTTATGTGTTGGCATCAACAGATTCATGCAATTTTCTGCTGCCCGCGAATATTTTACAAAGATATAAAAGCCTGTAAACTAATCTTACAGCGTTTTCTAACGTGGATTTCTGATACTCAACCATAAATAAATGGATTTAGGGTGCATTTTTCTTTCTAGTAAGAAATAATAAATTTATATAAGCACCTTAGATGCGGAGAAGAAAGTTATAAACCATCATTACGGTTTTATTCGCTTCGTCTCATCAATCCGCGAACTTTGATTCGTTTTAGCCACTTATTTGACATACGACAAAGTCAATTTCGTAAGCCAATATTTTTTCGATGGCAGATTATTTTTTTCCGGTTTTTCCTCAAGCGCGCATGGATCTGATTCAAGGCTATGTTATTATTGATTTAAGACCGCCTGTTATGTCACCCTATGTAAAGTTCCTACATTTTATCCTTGTCTTTTTTACGATGTATTATTTTGATTGTTATGTAATAGGGGTTAACTTTTAGAATAGCCTAACGTTTAAGTTTACTGGCAAACAAGAGGTCCTGAGTTCGATCCTCTTATTGCCTACAATCATTTGTAGAGGTTCATAAACTAATAGGTGAGTGTTGAGATGAAGACTAATAGAAAAGTATGGAAGAGGAAGACATGCTGCGCCGACCCTAATTAAATTGGGGAAAAGTCTGGAGAATGATGAACATAATAATCATGATGGTTGCCATTTAACAAACCACACTACTACCCTTGAAACTAGAAACAATGAGAAATCCTCCTAAACACAACGAGATACTTATTATCATACAAATCCACTTATTCTACAAACATATTAAGCCCCTAAATAACATCAATTATTGTACTCCCCTATTGCAATTGTTGTGGTAATATTATTATCAATATTTTATTATGATTACTAGCTTTATTAGTAGAGATATACATTATATATCTAGCGTGCTTTGTGCGTGGCTCATTCGGTTACAGCTTGGCATTGAGCCAGGAAAAGGGGTTGATGGTATAAGGCAGACATGTACAGAAGGACTATAGCAGAATAAATACGAGATACTTAAGAAGGGCATTTTTTTTATTTAATTTTAATTTTCTTCTTCTAAGCGTGTCAATGACAATCTTAGGTGTGTCGGCTCAGAACTGAGCTACTAGTTTGGCGCCTTCAGTATCGTCCATCAGTTCCTGTAATGAACAAACAACAGAGCACGAAGGACATGATATTAAGTGCCCTATCGTTTGTGCATTGCATATTTACACTCCAGGGCAGAGTCATCAATGAATCTCCTTTGAGCAGGTTTTTCTTGTTGTGGCCAACCTGGGTTCGGATTCTATTTAAAGACTTCCAGGTCAGCCATGGTAACTTATGTCCAGATGGGAGATTTTCAGCAGGTGGAACGATTAGCAACACATCACGATTAGAACAGCTTTTGTCTTTTCGCAGATGGCTCGCCAGTAAGTGGGGTGACACTCTTCAGAAAGCTGTTTCGGCTTTTCAGCCTTTGCAACACGCGGGTCTTTAGGTGTAAAGGGTGTCGTGTATCTGAAGCCACTAATAGCTTGCAAGCTACTAGCGCTAGCTGTAGTATGCAAGTAGACTAGTTGTAGCGTGAGCAGAGCTGGTACAGTGATAACGGCTTTGATTTTACGAGTAGGATAGTAGAAGTTTGAACCCAGGTAGTCACATCCATCATCATCATCATCCACAGCCCGACTTCACCCACTGCTGGGTATAGACCTCTCTTTGCTTGTGCCAAGCTCCACGGTCTTGTGCCAGCCTGATCTAGGATATTCCCGCAATGGCAACAATGTCGTCTGCCCATCTCGCCGCCGAACGAGATGGACAGAGTCGCATTACTTTGTGTTAATTATTACATCACCAATGCTCTCAAAACGGTAAAGGAAATCATCGTGTAGAAACATGTCCTTGAACCAAAAAATCGAAGATGACATCACACCGTCGATTCGCACTGAGCTTATGGCCTGCTTCCGCTTACAGAGAAAAGACTTGTGTCCCAGCAGAGAACATTAGAAGCTTATTGTTCGTATGCATGGTAGTGGGTGGTATTACTGAACTGTATTGTGCGGTCGTATGAATGCATGTTTTTATAACCAGCGTTCTGTCAGTTAACGGCCTTTTATATTTATAGCGGTGTCAGTCCGATGTTCCAAGTTCATTAACTTAATAGGCGATGTAGTTTTTATTTGTTGTTTATATACAGGGTGTTTGGTAGATGGGTGCAAAGCCTGAAGGGGGCGATAACTTAGACCATTTAGAACTTATTAAGCTAAACTTTTCTTAGACGAAGTCTGTTCCTTGTATTTTTTTTTGAAACTCTAAGATTTTTAACAATAATATCCATTTTTTTTCAATTAATTGTTAATAGTGTCGGGTAAAAGCTGTTATGTTATTATTTTTTATTTATGTAATGTGTGATTACTCAAACAAAATAATTCCCAAGCATCTGTGTCATCAGAGAAACATTCTACGCCATATTCAAGTTTAAGAAACTTTAAAAAATCAAGGAAATGTTTTGTTTACGGCATAATAAAAAAATAAGAAAAATAGCCTCAGTTGTTCAAACCTTTTTAATAACATGCTTGGTTATTGCCCTTTCTTTTGAGGTACTATTTACGCAGATGTCTCATCAACTCTTGGAATTAGGATGTACAAAGCAAATTGAGGTCGAATATTTAATTTAGAAACAGACCAAAATAATTCTCTCACGTTTAGGGTCCAGTGTGCTGGACAACCATCTTGTTGAAAAATCATTGGTCTTCTCATTGCCAGTATTGGTATTTCGGTCTCGTCCAGAAGCTCTGGGAGATAGTTTTGAAGGAATTCCAGGTAATTTTCTCCATTTAAATTATCAGGCAGGAAGTGGGGACCAATCAACCTTCGGCCGCCCTAAACGTGAGAGAACATTTAAATAATTGTTTCCCAGAGAGCTGGATTGGCAGCGACGGGCCCATCCATTGGCCACCTCGATCACCCGATTTAACTCCTGTGGATTTTTTCGTTTGGGGACGGGCCAAGGAGCTCGTCTACACGCACGTTGAAATTTCAACTAGAGAAGAATTAATAGAAAGAATCAAACGGCATTTTAAGTCATGAAGCAGGAGATGAAATTAAAAATCACGACTACAGAAGTGAGAAGACGGGTACGCGCTTGTATAAGAAACCGCAGTCAACATTTTGAACATGAACAATAAATTATTTTAACAAAAATGTTGCATTATTTTGGTCTGATTCAAAATTAAATATTCGACTTCAATTTGCTTTGTACATCCTAATTCCAAGAGTTGATGAGACATCTGCGTAAATAGTACCTCAAAAGAAAGGGCAATAACCAAGCATGTTATTAAAAAGGTTTGAACAACTGAGGCTATTTTTCTTATTTTTTTATTATGCCGTAAACAAAACATTTCCTTGATTTTTTAAAGTTTCTTAAACTTGAATATGGCGTAGAATGTTTCTCTGATGACACAGATGCTTGGGAATTATTTTGTTCGAGTAATCATACATTACATAAATAAAAAATAGTAACATAATAGCTTTTACTGGATACTATTAAAAATTACTTGAAAAAAATGGATATTATTGTTAAAAACCTTAGAGTTTAAAAAAAAAATACAAGGAACAGACTTCGTCTAAGACAAGTTTAGCTTAATAAGTTCTAAATGGTCTAAGATATCACCCCCTTCAGGCTTTGCACCCATCTACCAAACACCCTGTATATACGAGTATGTTGGGAGACCTTTAAATTTTTCTTCTTTTTTCGTGTCAATTGCGCACAAATTGACCAATATGTGGCTATCTGCACAACAACATTGGCTTCAATTAAATCCTGAGAGGTGCAGGTGGTTGTGCAGAATGGACAGGAAAGGAGGTGGCGCATATCGTGCATAGGGGCAAACTCAAACGCTTATATTGAACCTGTATCTTGATACTAGCAGAGTCGTAGGCGAAGGAATACTATCAGATTTTATACAAATACTAGCTGACCCGCGCTACTTCGTCTGCGTCACATAAAAGAGAGAGAGTGGGTCGACATTTTTCAGTGATTCTCCGCTCCTATCGGTCGTAGCGTGATGCTACATAGCCTTACTCGATAAATGGGCTATCCAACACTAAAAGAATTCAATTTCAATTCGAACCAGTAGTTCCTGAGATTAGCGCGTTCAACCAAAAGAACTCTTCAGCTGTATAATTTTAGTACAGATGCAGTACGAAAAGTAGCTTTATTACGTTGATCCCAGGTCTCAGGATACCAATCTGCCTTTGTTAATTGTGAGCTCAGTGGTTTCACTTTCACAGAATTTTGGATCAAGTTTTTACATTAAACTTGAACATTATTGAGAAACGCACAGCTTGTGTTTCCCTTTAATAAAATCTTAATATATATAAATCTCGTGTCACAATGTTTGTCCTCAATGGACTCCTAAACCACTTAACCGATTATAATAAAATTCGCACACCATGTGCAGTTCGATCCAACTTGAGAGATAGGATAGTTTAAATCTCAAATTATAGTAGGGTAGGTAGGGTAGGTAGGGTAGGTAGGGTAGGTAGGGTAGGTAGGGTAGGTAGGGTAGGTAGGGTAGGTAGGGTAGGTAGGGTAGGTAGGGTAGGTAGGGTAGGTAGGGTAGGTAGGGTAGGTAGGGTAGGTAGGGTAGGTAGGGTAGGTAGGGTAGGTAGGGTAGGTAGGGTAGGTAGGGTAGGTAGGGTAGGTAGGGTAGGTAGGGTAGGTAGGGTAGGTAGGGTAGGTAGGGTAGGAAGGATAGGTAGGGTAGGTAGGGTAGGTAGGGTAGGTAGAGTAGGTAGGGTAGGTAGGGTAGGTAAGTAGGTAGGTAGGGTAGGTAGGGTAGGTAGGGTAGGTAGGGTAGGTAGGGTAGGTAGGGTAGGTAGGGTAGGTAAGTAGGTAGGTAGGGTAGGTAGGGTAGGTAGGGTAGGTAAGTAGGTAGGTAGGGTGGTAGGGTAGGTAGGGTAGGTAGGATAGGTAGGTAGGATAGGAAAAAGGTGCATTGCAACGCATGCCGGGAACAGCTAGTAGTTTATAAAATAATACATTTTAAACGGTTAGTGATATAATAAATGCACAAACAGTCAGTACAGCTAGTACCGGCCACAACACTGATTGCAGCGCTATTGTTTCGATACCATCTACTTGGAATAGCCGAAACTGGACAAGAACTTATGACAAATTTAATATCAGAACATCATCAAAAGATGTCATATTGATGATTTGTGATTACGTCGGCTTATGCCAGGAATTTCAGGAAACATTTTTGATGGTTGAAAATTAATTTGTGGTGATCTGTACCTCAGGACTTCCTACTTCCTACTTCAGACACCTTTCTCTATATAAGATTGTGCATATACCAGCGCCTGTAATTTCTGATGTCGAGATAAATAAAGATTTATGATTATGATTATTATGAATGAAACTAGTGGTTACTGACAAAATAAATCTACGACCACAAATAGTAATATTTCAACCCCGTTTACACGATAAGACGCGCAAATAATCATCCAGAGATTTATATCAAATCTTAGGAAAAGATCAGAAGGTTTCATCTTTTTTACGTCGTTTTCGTTTGTGGGTTGAGCACATTATTCCAACGTGCCCTAAAAATGCCACAAGCGGTAAATTATGACTCCCTTAGGATCGTCTGTTACGCACCATAGGACCTTTAAATTGCAGATTTGATTATACCGGTAGCGAAATGACGATGTAATCCGTTTTTTTAAAAGGAATGGGGCTGGGGTTAACGTTATTACCACGATAAACGATCAAATATATTTTAGTTAGCACGCATAAAAATCCTGGAGGGAAAATCAACAGCTCTTAACTCAACCAGGGAATCAAAACCAGGACCTCGTCAACAGCAGTAGCGCTTGCGACCAGAAGACCAACAAGGCAGAGCCGTAGCAGCCCCGAGTCTGGATTGTACTCGGTTGATGGCAAAAAGCTGGTTCCCTATAACATGGGACTTCAAACTCGCTCGGCCAAACTCTTCGGGTATAACAGGCGTGATGTTCTTCAATCATTTAAACTTGCCTTCTTCTTAATAAGTACATCCAACAGCTCAAGATATCACAATATATAGTAATAAAGGGTGTAAAAAGACCCTTAACGAAGCCGAAAGCCACTTGTTCTCCCCGTCATTGCGATCATTTTTTTGTTCTAGACCATACCTGGGAACCTTCTAGTTACGGAGATATTGGGGGTCAAAGTTCCGACTTTTACACAAGTTTTTTTTTTAAAACATGTTTTTAATGTAAGATTTTTACTTTAAACACCTCCACGACCCCTGAACTATTCAATCCATCCATCAGCACCAAGTTTTGAGTGCGTTACATTGAGTTTTACCGTAAACGGTGATTTTTCACCCCAAAAAAAAAAGTCGTTTCCCAGCAATATTTTTTGCGTTATGTACATCAAACTAAGTCATAGTTTGATGTACATAATGCTTGGTTGACGGCTTCGTGAAGGGTCCTTTTACACCCTGTATATAATAAATCAAAATACTTATTTTGGTTTCCGTTCCAACCGTCTACAATCCTAGTATCAGATATGATGGCTCGTCGGACTGCGGTCGCCATGTGAACTGTCCCAGAGCAAGCCCTTTAATCAGAGCGCTTTCACCGCTATGCACAACGCACGCTGGTTTTAAAACATATAACTGTGTAGTGTGTCGAACTGAGTGAAGTTAAATAAATATACTTATTTTGAAAGTTATTCAACTAATGTAGCATTCTTCATCGAGACTCAATTATCGGTAAACTTATAGTACAGTTAACAGCACATCTATGGAAGCAATTTGACATTGACAACCGTTTGTATGTATGTCAAAACAATTAAGAGCGTTAAAATATTATAAAAATGAGCATGGCATAATAAAATTATACAAGCACCTTATTATTTAGCTTAAAGTCACTTTATTTCAGTGAAAAACATTAAGGTACAAAAACATAACAGTAAAAGATGATAAACGTACAAGCCTAGTATTTCTTAATAAAGAAACACGAAATCTCAACAAAAAAGGTTCTAAAAATAAGTAACAAATTGTACTCGCTGTTAGTCGGGACTTTTAATAATATTCCCAATTCGTTGTCCTCGTAATGATATATACGGAACCGTGTTTCTGCCGGCTGACAAACTGCCCTCATTTGACAACTGCGAAAGATTTTTATTTTGGCCACTTTATCTTGCTGAACCCTGAATGTAAGTTCAGCTGGAACTCCGTTTACTTATGTTGATCGAAAGTGCTGGATTCAGGGGTGGTTTATTTTTCTTTGTCCACCTACGGGTTTTAGTTACGAGTTACGTTCGATTCGAAGTGGTCGAAATGGTCCTTATTTTTCAATGTGAATGGTTCATTCTTTGCCTGCCCTTGGTTATGGAGTGTATAAGGTCAGATTAAATTAGCTAGAGAGTCCCACAGACGAGATAGACATGATAAATAGTTCTCGTACCGCTATAACATCCTGTCCAGAGGATAGGCATTGATTGTTTTTTGTGTCCATTAACAACGTATTGCAATCACGATCTTGCATGGTGATTGCAAATGTTTTTTTATGACATAAATGGACAATCGTTGCGTCCGAATTATTTGTTTCATTAGTGTTTTATTAAAGAAGGTAGCTGAATATAGTCCAACATCATAATAGAGAAGATATCTCCACACACACAGCAGAAATTATATAAAAACAAAAAAGGTACTTATTTATGGTAGACAATTACGTTAAATGTGTATGTATTTATGTAACTTACAAAAAATTGTACGCGAATATGTTGAAGGGGAGGTTTTCCTCGTAGGTCTCGAGTGAAAAAGTTAGCAGTCCTTCAGCGTAGCGTTAATCGTTGTAGGTAAGAGTGTTTTTGATGTTTCTTATAAAAGAAAATATTAGTCAAGACGGTAACCTCTATACTGGAATGCCGCTTATATTAAAGTGGTATTAATTCTTCCACGGTTAGCGGCGTAACAAATATCACGCCTGTTACCCCCGAAGGGTTTAGCAGAGGTGTAACTTCAGTACACCCACATGTTGGCAGTTATGAAGTCCCATGTATTAGAAGCGATGCTATTTTCATCAACAGTTCACAAATCCAGGCTCCGGAGCGCTAGTCAGAAATAGGTAACCTACCTGGTGGCAAAGCCCAACAACACTTTGCTCGACGTAGAAATCGAATACAAGGCTGTTCAGCAGTAGTACTGGTGACCACTCCACCTGCGCGGCAGTTCTATCTACTCATATCAGAAAAACTAGCTGCTGCCCGCTACCTTCGTCTGCGTGAAATTATTACAAAATTCCACGTTTTTCCAACATTTTTCATTGATGCTCCGCTCCTATTGGTCGTAGCGTGATGTTAATAGCCTATAGCCTTCCTCGTTAAATGGGCTATCCATAACTTAAAGAATTTTTCAATTCGAACCAATAGTTCCTGAGATTAGCTCGTTCAACCAAACAACTTTAGTTTTATAATATTAGTATAGATAATATCAATCGATACTAATATATCTCTGTTTGTAACGCCGATAATCCCACTAGCGCCACATTCCGCGTCAAATTACGTCACGTCCGTCACATAACAAGAGACATCTGTTACGAGACAGGGGGAGACTTCGTGATATTATCTCCACTGACTTACGACATCTCTACTGACAGTCAATTATGAGAGCTGCGATCTTTTGTGCAACTGATTTTACGTTATGCTCTACTAGCTTTTGCCCGCGACTTCACTCGCGTGTAAATTCATCATCTGCCTAGCCTTTTCCCAACTATATTGGGGTCGGCTTCCAGTCTTAACCGGATGCAGCTGAATACCAGTATTTTACGTGGAGCGACTGCCTGTCAGACCTCCACAACCCAGTTATTACTGGGTAATACGATACCCCTTGGTAAGACTGGTTGTCAGACTTTTGGGCCACTGACTACCTAACGACTGTCAAAGATCTACAAATGACACCCGGGACCAACGGCTTAACGTGCTTTCCGAGGCACGGAGAAAACTCGGTATGTAATGGGTGGTCACCCATCCACAGACCAACCTAGGCAAGCACGGCTTAACCTAAAGATCGACCTGAGCGGCTGTTATTATTTAGCCACGAGCTCCTCGCGTGTAAATTATCCCACAAAAAACATCCATGTCCTAACCAGGTCATGGTGTACTTGTGTGTCTTAATTTCATAAAAAATGGTTGAGTCCTTAAACATTATTTAGCCGAAAGATGTCCACTGCTGAACATATAAGTTTCCTTTCTGTCCTATGCTTCCCACATCCAGCATCTCCAGGTGACCTCCGCCAGAACATAGAACCACCTACAGACTTACACGTGCAGCGCTGAAATTGATATCAACCCTAAGCCGTATCTTTCCTCATTTCGCCCACAATAACCTTCAGCACTGAACCCCACTTGCCCTTGGGGAAAAAACCTTGAATCTAATTCACTAAACAAGTCCCAATATTTAATTACGCGCCACATTTTCCGATTACATAGTGGATAGCCCCTTGAGAGACGAAGGGTCTACACAGCTAATCATGAAATAAAGAAAAACAGTTGCCTGTGGTAGTTTAGTTTTGTTCTTGTTCCATTTCCATGTCAGAGAGTTTTACAGAAGTTGTCGATTAAATACAAGTCACTATAGCTTTTATCTTAAGTGATTTCTCAAACACAGATGACTGATACTGACAAAGGGGTAAAAATGTTAATATAAATTAACAAGTCATCACAATAATAATTTTTGATCAAATATTTGCTACAGATAGGATATTCAGAATGAGCAGCTTCAAAGAAAAAGATTAAACAGCAATTTACTTCATGCAATTCGTAAACTAACAGCATGGTTAGGAGTTTGGCGTTTCTTGATCGTAACAGTCTCCTGCACAATTTGTTCATGTTGGAGCGACACACCACATCCTTGCAAAACCTTGCTTCTACGCTCCGTCGTTCATCCCTTAGGGAAGTGTCCTATGTCCAACATTATATACGCGTATATTTACACCCTTTTTCGGGACACCCCGTTTCCGGGCAGGTTCCTAATGTCAAAGTATATGTTTAGTAATTATTTGCGGTAGATATATCGTTTTTATAAAGCTGTCCCTAAAGGGGACAATGTGTGGTCGGATGAATTAGGGACAGCCCCTTCGTATTGAGTAATCATGCTTAGAGGATTGCTGCTTTTGGGTTTATCGTTTTGGTTTTGAATGATAGAATGTATTTAGGGAATAATATGGGTTTTATATGTTACAAAAAGTTTTAGATTATAGAGATTACTAGCAGAAACTCGGAGTTATGCGTACCGCGTTTGCAGTACGGAGTAATTACAAAATTGCATAATACTTTAAGATGAATCTTTATTTGGTGAATTACTCCACATAAACACAAAACAGAGGTTATCTGATTTGGAAGATTACCCACTTATAGCTAAGATACTTTCATTCTAATTAAAATCGTATGAACATCAGATTGCATATTCTAATTTTATTTGTTTTCTTCTGGCCACTCGTTATTATTCTAAAAATGTTCATCCACTTAGCTCCTGGGGTAAATAATAAACGAAAAAGCTTAAAAAACGCACACTTTTTAGCAGGATCCCTCATGCCCCACAACCCTTCACAGAGACTACTGAACACCTAGTATGTACTACAACTCTTACATCAACTTTTTGATTTATCCACGTCCATTCGTCTAGGCACACCCGCGCACCGCTTACGAAATGAATACTGATGATAACGTAATAACAACTTCAAGGTCAGCCCGCAACATATCAATCTCGTATAACCGACACATAAAGCCTTCGTAAGTAAGTCCCTTCCAGTCATCCATCATAATTTGCTAATATCCTTCGCCCTATAAATCTTACTCTGCCGGTAATCAATTTTCTTAGCCCTCTTTAAGAACATGCCCCTTAACGAGTCAATTTTATTGATATCACAGTTTGTTTAACAATCTTGTCTTGTGTATTTTTGGGTTGGCTTAATGTTTTATCTAAGTGACTTGATCTCGTGAGGAGCTCGTGGGTTAATAATAACAGCCGCTCGGGTCGATCTTTAGGTTAAGCCGTGCTTGCCTAGGTTGGTCTGTGGATGGGTGACCACCCACTACATACCGAGTTTCCTCCGTGCTTTGGAAAGCGCGCTAAGCTGTGGTCCCGGATGTCATTTGTAGATCTTTGGCAGTCGTTAGGTAGTCAGTGGCCCAAAAAGTCAACCAGTCTTACCAAGGGGTATCGTATTACCCAGTACTAACTGGGTTGTGTAGGTCAGATAGGCAGTCGCTCCATGTAAAACACTGGTATTCAGCTGCATCCGGTTAGACCGACCCTAATATATTTGGGAAAAGGCTAGGCAGATGACAAGTGACTTGATCTGAATATCGTTGTCATACTTTTGGAGACTTTGTATTTAATTTACGTCAAGGAAATGACTAACCAACTACTAATGTTGTTGAACTGCCATCTAAAGGGTATAGACAAAGTGACGTCAGTGATATCGATCATAGAAAAGTCACAAATGCCTTCAATCCTGTTGAAGCGGATGTAGAAATAGGAAAGGCTCTGAAACTGATAGCCATTAGTCTAGACCCTGTCGTAGTTCTTCTCCAAATAAACTGATTCCAAAGAAGAAAACTACTTCTTTCGTATTTTAAGGCCATCGAATCAAAAATGGTAGTAAACTAAGCATTGTAAACTACTTACAATATGTACGAATTATCTACGAACGTGTCTGAACATCAAAGACTGGTGGAAAGTGCCTTTGACGTTTACATTTTCAAGCACAATTATTCATACACCACTTTCTTGTTACATTTCAATTACTCAATCTCAAAAGGAGCCCTTATTAAATAAACTTATAAAAGAATATTTAACGAAAATTGTTCTCCAACTGAAATTTTTCCCCGAATTTCCCCGATGTGCTGAAATGAGGAAATAATTAAGGGTATAACTTTACTTCGACGTGAAACATTTTGCTCTTTTTTTTGGGAGATTTTGTCGTAAAAGTTGGCAAGCTGAGTGCACGACAGATAAAACGTAATTTTAAAAGTTGGATATTTATTTGAGTTGGCAACATTGTACCTGAAATGGAAAAGTTTCCATTTGCGTTATCATCGGTTATCGTAAAAATGTTACGCCTATCGCTGGTTTATTTTCTTAAATTGCACGTCTTTTATGGGGATATGAGTTTTATTCTTAGAGTTTTCATATATAAAAGAGATATGAAAAGAAAATGTAACCATCTTTTATGGGTCAGCACAATCACAAAACATTTTGATATCGGTGTCGGGATGAGTCATAACTCATTTAATGTTAATAAGCTGCCATTTTAATACATCATTGTATTAAAACGATATTAATAATTCCAACTACCCAAAATCAATTCCAAAACCTCTAAAAAATAATCAAATGAAAACTTCTTAAAAATATGCTGGTAAAGGTACCTTTATAAAGATCCCCGTACCGGTGCCTACCAGTAAACTTCACCCGCTGTTGTCAAAAGGATTACTTTTCAAATAATATCGTGTTGCGAAGTCCCAGGGGTAGTTGTTAGTGGGCTGATCGAGTTTCTTCGGGTCCAACTGTTAAGGGCCTGCTCTTGGCCAAACACTTAATATTTGTAAATAAAGATAAAAGGTACATTAGAGGGTAGGAAATCGATACTTGTCTATATTTAGTTATCGGTAGAAATTGTAAAGGAAGCCTGTTTTAAATATTTTGGGACAATAGATCTTAAAAACAAGTAATCTACACATAAAGGGTGTAAATAGACCCTTAACGAAGCCGAAAGGCACTTGTTCTCCCCGTCATTGCGATCATTTTTTTGTTCTAGAGGGTTCGCAGGTATGGACCTGGGAACCTTCTAGTTACAGAGATATTGGGGGTCAAAGTTCCAACTTGTCTTCGGGCTTATGTTATTTGATTGTTTAAAAGCCCAGCGACACTATAACATAAATAGGAATGACGTCTTAGCAAAAGTTGTTTAGTCTGATGGGCATTTCCTGTTGACTTACAAAAATGAAAGATCTGGAACGTGTCGAATCGTCTCGCGCATCCCGTTGCTTTCCCGTCCCCGGGCTCTTAGAATTCGACATCAGACGTTTCAGATCTTCGATTTTGACGACCCCGTTGTCGCTGGCATAAGCAACAGGATCCGCGTACGAAGTTGCGGGCAGAAGCTAGTTTAAAATAAAGTTAAATGTTAACACCCCGTGCCACGACCCCAGGCGATGTTACTCACTGGTTTCTTTAGCGTGAGTACCATCACGTCGCAAGTCGTATTGTGAAGTCCCGCGGCGTGCTTTTAACAATTTCTTTGACTTGTTTTCCTTGCAGTTACTGTCGCAGCATACAAGACGGTTATGCGTACAGCTGGTGGCCAGTTGCTTATGTTAATGAACACATAACATCACGCCTGTAGTCTGCGAAGGTTTAGGCAGAGGTGTACCTAATAGTACACGCACATGTCGCCAGTTATGTTTAAGTCCCATGTAATAGGGCGAACCTACTGCCAATGCCATCAACCGGGCACTAATGCAGACGTGGCCGCTACTGAGAAATTCCTGATGCACAAAACCCAATAACACCCCGCCTGACCTGGGCATCGAACCCATAACCTCATGCTCAGCAGTCGCGCTTGCAACCACCGAGTTTCATGAATTATTTTAAATAGAAGTACACTACATTTTATATAAGAAAGTCACGTTTTCTTTGGTGAAAATTAAGTGATCAAAAAGATCATCTTTAATGAAATCAGTAACTTAACCTTGTCCCAATAAAGATAGCAATTAAAAAATCACCTTTAATTAATCCAGGAAAATGCTACCCTTGATTATTTCATTTCTTGTTTAATTTATCCTTGTAATTGAACCCTTTTTGTTGAACTTTTTGTTTAGAAAAGATAAATAAACCCAATTTTACCTGGTAAGGTAAAAGTGGGTCATTTATAATTAAAGCTAACGCCGTCATTTTGTGAATTACGAGTATGTTCCTCATCTGATAAGTACGAATTTTCCTGCTGTCTGCCTTGGACTCTCTGCCTTAGAATCTTCGATCTTATGTATTTATATCGTTAATTTTTTTGCCTATTATCCCACCACAGGGCTGAATAGAGAAAACTTTAAAGAAAAAAGTGGGGGCTTTATTTTCTCGAATATTTTTGACTAGTCCAATCTTGAATTTTATAGTGCTCTCGAAAACATTAAAGCAACTGCATCGTACAGGTCCTATCCTGGTAAAAATAATATAATAACCTTTCCAGTAATAAATTAATTGTACACCAGATAGATACATGACATATTTACGTAGTTAAAACATAGGTACTGACATAGAGAATTAGGTACCTATACCCTCAAAACCATACATCATACCTACACTACCTCCCCATTATTAACTGCTAGAACTAACTCAGAAGACACAACAAATCACAAGACCTAAGTCCCAACGTATCATACGTAGTCCTAGCACCGGTAGATGTAGTAAACATTACACCGGTCCCGATAAATCTTACCTCTAGGCTTATTACGCCATTAATTTCTACGATCAATTAAAACTTGGCGGCACAAGAGCGAAGTAGAACAATAAAATAGATTAAAATCTAATTTGAATTCGGTCTAGGTCCCATTCGAGTGCTGTTTGTGTTGTTATGTAATTGTTAGGTGATTCTAACTTAATTCTGAATATAAAGCGATAGTTTTCGAGTTTTCATCTCGGGTCGATGATTGTTTAGAAGTTAGTTTGTTCTTCATTGTTCCATTTTGTGGTAATCGTTTACTTGCGTCAGAGGGTCCTCAGGTACAATATTATTGTTTTGATACTTACCATCTTTAGACTGCCTCGTGGGTGTAGTGGTTGCATGACCTGCTAATGAGCATGAGATCTTGGACTCGATTCCCAGGTCGAATGAAGTGTGGGATATTAGGGTATCCAGGGCAGTCTTCAAACAATTGAACAAAAAAATGCCAAATTAGAAAAAATGGAGCCCTTGTATTTTTTTTTTTGTGAAAGTGCATATAGAAATATAAGTAACTAATGTAAGTACTGAGTTTTGCTGAAAATTTGCAAGGTAATTGTAAGAACGTAGGATGCAAAAACGAGAACTTTAGTATCCCGCCTGGGTTAAGTTAAATTTCGTTTGACAGCTATCATATGAGACTTATAGGAACTGTGGGGCCCTGGGCACCTGCCTAGAGTGCCCAACAGAAAATATGGCCCTGGGGGTATCCCATCCGGAATTTCTCAGTAACAGCCACGGAGTCTGGATTTGGGTCTGATTGACGTCAATAGGCTAGTAATTAGGTTTCGCCTAACCCTTCGGGGCTAACAAGTGTGATGGTGTTTTATAAAAAATCTCTCACTTGTTTAAAAGGCGGCCACATTATTATGTAAGTACCTAAAACTCACCCTCATTACCATTGCAAGCAAACCTTTGACCCTCCGTTGTAAAAAGCACTTTTGCACGTAAACAGCCCAAAAATAGCTGTTATTTTTAGCCGTTATTTTTAGCGGTTTATTAATGAAGTCTAATTTAACCGTCGTTTGAGGCAGACGGAAATTAACAATTTTATACAACCAACACCTGATTTTGGTAGCTTTTTATTATGAAAGCATATCCATCACGGTTTTTATTTGTAAAGAATAAGCAGACATGATGGATTTGCAACGTTTAAAGAGAAGTAGGCTGCATTTAAAATGATCATCTAAGGAGGTGATCCATCCTACTATCGGGCTAAAACACCTATCATCAATTCATCAGCACCAGAAATAGTAACAACAGTTTAAACCACCCCATCCCTTCGGAAAATACATGCAGTTATGTGGAGAGTGGTCTTCTGGTAAACTTAGCCGCTGGAGAGCTGAATTTCTGTCACTTGTCAAAGTCATCTTTGAATTAAAAGCGAATTATCGACTAAAAGACAAAAGACATTTAGCGTCATCTCGCAGAAAAGTTTTCAACAAACACCTATGGAAGTGTCAGCTGAACAAAAGTAACAAACACTTACTTGAAACGAATCTGTCAGTTTCTTCCCCAATAATAAAACCGGAGCTATCAGTTAAGTATACCGGAACCATCACGCTTGACCACGGTCCTTAATTACAGCAACTTTCACAAACAAGCAAGGGAACAAACCGAACAGCTAACTAATTCATACGTCTTGCAAACAGGCGGCAAACAATAAATATTACGCACTTAGTTGGCTGCTGTATTATTGAGCAGATTCAAAAGTACACGCCCTGAACAAGCTCGTACCTTGGCTCAGGTAGCTGAGTATCAACTTAAAGTTATCGGGTATTCGGGACGCTGTTTGTCATGACACTGTGAAGTAAGGGTAAGAATGTACACTATTTCTGACTCCCGAAAATTATCGTAAAATACACAAGCTTCTAAAAATTCAAACGTTGACAAACATTATGCTTACAAAATTGGTCGTAGGGGCTTGGAAGATTTTTGTATGAAGCCTGGCCCGGCCTAACTTCTAGTATTTTTTGGTTTTCAAAGTTGCCACGCATTTAACCTTTATTAATAGATAGCTAGCATCAATGCAAACAAGTTTTGTACGAGATAAAATGTTCTAAAGTGTCACTTTTTCGATAGAAACGGAAACGTGACACTTTAGAACATTTTGTCTCATACAAAATTTGTTTGTATTGATTCCAGCTATCGATTGATACAGGTTTTATGCGGGGCTGATCAAATCAAAGTTGTGCTGAAGATGCCATCAGTGAATGGACTTTAACTTTGATAGCTCGTATCTCGGACAGGTGACAGTTTAGAACATTTTGTCTCAAACAAAACTTGTTTGTATTGATACCAGCTATCGATTAATATAGGTTGTGTGACAGGCCGCAACTTTGAAAAAAATCAAAATGGCGGAAGTTAGGCCGGCCATTTAATTCAAAGCCCTTTGTCTACTGTAAAAGTTAAGCATGGGGGCTCTACCATCAATCAAATTATCACCACAACAACCATTTTTCTCTCTACAAAATCTTTGAGAAATCAAATGAAAAGTAATTTGTTCCAATAAGGCACACTTCCGCACTTTTTGAACGTGTTGTTTTTTTTTTAAACATTATTTCAGATCTTGATCCAATAATATGATACACATTACTAGAACAAACGTTTTAAAATATTTTAATTCATATATCTGCTGTACCATTATGTCGCATTGGGTACAAGTACCCGGTGCGTCAGGTGAGAGTTATGCTGATGACCTTCAGAATGTCGTAGACGGACCCGCGCTCTCTGCGCATCATGGAAGCAATCTTGTTACGTCAGATGCTATTGAAACCTTCAGTGTGTGTCGTTCGGCAAACATTCCTGATGCACTACAGTAACCTGGAAGCAACAACAACATCCTAAACCCAGCTTTGAGTGGTGGTTCTGCTTCATTCACCTGTACTGCTGAGCTTTCATTTTAACGTTCCCGTTGCTTGGTCTACTACTAAGTTTATTAAAGTCAAAATATTATGCTGATTTGGTTTGTATAACGAAGTTAAATATGTAGCTGAACTTCTGCCCCAACATGTTGACTACCCCAGGTACCCGATTGCTCTCCTCCTGCCTGCCATTTAAGACGACAATGTTTTGTTTTAGTTAACACTTTCGACCCGATTGCCTTATTTCCAAGGTAAGGGAAATTCGCCCCAAAACTTTTTCCTTTGGGGATATATTTTAAGGGGTTGACATGTGTTATGGCTGTTTGCAAAGCTGTGGCTTTCTTAAAATGTTTTTGGGTTTTATGATAGCTCTTTATGATATTGGAATACCATAGAGGAAGTTTTAAATGGCGAACTTTTTGCGTTAAGCTTCTGACGTACAAAGGCTCCTACAACGACTCTGGTTGTTTTATTTATTGTAGTTGCTGAATTTGGATCAATGGAGACCAATGGATAGATCATTAAAGTTTCCCATTTAGAAGTTCATAAACTTGAACCAAAGCGTAGAAATAAGAGACGTTGGTCACTCCACCAATCATGATTATTGTCTTTAGTGGTAATGTACAATAATGTGTATATGTAGTATGTGGACTGCAACGGATGTTAATCCGACTTATATTACACTTGGTCGGGTGTAAGTCAGGGCACCAACTTGGGGCCTCTAGAATTCATTATTATGATAAACAACTTGCCGGACGTCGTAAGACATGGCGCTTGTTTATTATTTGCTGATGACTTCAAGTTGCTGCTTGAGATTAGGTCCGAGTCTGATTGCAGGCACCTACAAGAAGACATCGATCGAAAAGTACAATGGAGCCATGAAAACAAGCTGTACTTCAACGTATCCAAGCCAGCCGGCCAGCTCGTTGATGAGCCGCACCCAGCTCGTTGATGAGTCACACCCGTGCTCGTGCACCTGTGCTCTATGAGTACGTGTTGGACGCGGCGCCACTGCAACGAGTCATGGAGGTGCGAGACTTGGGAGTTTTCATGACTCCCGATCTGAAATTCCGTGAGCATGTAACCAAGATCTGTAAGAAGGCGTACAGAAACTTAGGATTTGTTCTGAGACAGACCCAAAGCTTCACAAACATCACAGCAGTTAGGGTCCTGTATGATGCACTAGTCAGGAGTCATCTGGAACATAGTGCGGTCATATGGGCTCCACATGAAGCTAAGTACTCTGTAATGTTGGAGCGCGTTCAGAATAAGTTCACGCGCCATTTGAACCGCAAATAATATAGGGTATATCCATTTTACCCACTAATGTATCCCACTCTGTTTGTCCTGGGCATGGTTGGCTATAATCAACTGCATGTCCGATGGGAGTTTACGCTGGTCGCCTACTTGGTGAAGGTGCTTCGTGGAGTGGAGAGTCACCCGGGAGTATTGCAGCGCTTGAGTCTGTGTGTGCCGGACCGCTAAGTGTGGCGGCGGCGCAGCCCGCCACTGCTACTGGTACCTACAGCCAGAACTAACCTACTTGCCAAGGCACCTCTTACCAGAGCTATCCGTACCATCAACGATCTTCAAACTCAGATTGATGTGTTCACATGTTGTTTTAGTGAAGGGAACTATTTATATTATGTTACAGACTAAATAATATATAATTTTTTAACTTTATATAACTTTATTTGTGTACTTTGCTTATGTCTTTATGTTATGCTATGTTTTTTTGTTTTTAAATAATGTAATATTTAAATAATGTTGTTAGTTTAATCTTTTCTATTTTTTTGAAGTGTATGGTTTAGGTTTAGTTTAAGTTCTTAGCTGTCGCGTTAGGGTAAACCCTGTAATGATAGTTTAAGGTGTTATAAATAAATAAATAAAATAAATAAATGTTACATGTACAACTTTTGTCCAATGAGCACATAAAAGTGACGCAGGATTTTTTTTTTTTTACAAAAATCATACGTAAATCATCGCCCTTTGATCTATTTCAGTAAACTCTTAATAAAATATCGCACACTTACTTGGGATTTTGTTTGAGGTTTCCATTAGATTAAATAATGAACATTATTTCGATTAAAACCCTACAACAGTACATTGCACTTTCAACTTCAATTTAAAAACCCTTATCTACGTAGGTATCGTTGCGCTATGCCACCACAGGTATGAGCAGAGGCCAGTTAGCAGGCGAGTACGTAACTAGGTCGCGGCGGTGGCGGCAGACGTCGCGACAGTGCTGGCGCCAGCACCCACTGGCGTGCCACAGAGTAGGATAGTGGTACAGATGGGATGGGAGGTAGAAATAGGGAAGATTGTAGGTGGTGTCATGTGATCGCTTGTATAAGAGTTAATTAATATGTTGTGCGTAGTAGATCCACCACAGCGGGCCAAAGATTAGCACAAGTTGTTTGAGGTTTTTAAAAAGTTTAGTCAGTCACATTACTTTTACTGTTGAGCGTAGCGGAATCATTGTCAAGAGATTGCGAGTAGATGACGTTAAGTTCAGCTGTGATCAAACGATTGAAAGAGACTGAGGAGCACACTGTACACTGGCGTTTTTAAAGATCTTCCTTAAGATAACCGTTAATAGCATTTTAACATTGCGATGTGGTTTTTAGACACTACAGTTTGTTGGAAATAATAAGCAACATAATAATAGAGAAAGAAACAGACCGACACCATTCACCATAGTCAGCCTCAGAGATGCCCACAACTAGATAGGCATTAAACTGTCCTGCATTTTCAAATGCTCCGTACCAAACTCACTGCAGACGAATCATCCCTTGTATTATAGAGCAACCCCATTGGCATCCCCAGATTCACATCGATACTCATCCAATGAGCACAGAGCCAAAAACCATTCGGACCAATCATGAACGAGAAAAATACCAACATTATTTTTATAAACCAATGGTGTCTCACAGAGTTTCAGCTAACAAAATTCTGAGTCAGTCAGTGTTTTGTTTCGTAAAATAGTTTATTTTTATATTAATATAATGCTAAGGTGATTGTTTATAAGGTGTAAAGTGTTGTAGTGAAATATGATCATTATTTACATTGATATATTGCTGTTAATCATACTGGTAAGTTTTTTCTGATATAATTTCAACTTCTGTTCTCGATTTGTAAATAACGTTGTACTTATTAACCAGTCAAAGACTCCATGAGGCCAAGAGAAAGTGACATTATATCAGCGGTAACTTTGATGGGAAAGTCATAAATGTGTCGGAGTCATCTTCAGCCAATGGAAACCTTACCTATGTCAATCCTGTTGCACTCGTGGCAGATACACGAAACGTCTTTACAGTGATTGTAACTTGTCTCTTACCCCCATAAAATATGGTGTTGTGTTGTATTAATAAGCTAAGGAACAAATGAATGTCTTGAATAATAAGTGCGCAGTGCTGCTATTTATGACACGACATGTTCCATTCAGTCGTGATTAAAATTTTTCATCGCAGTGTAGATGAACTTCTGATTGAGAGAGAAGTAGTACTTTTATCAAGGCGCATCTAGTTGTACCTTCAAAATAAAGGCTTGAAATGGGGAATTATTATTAATGCATCAATATTGGAGTGAAAGATAACAGGAAGTGCAGGGAGACACCTAGGCAATTACTACCTGTAATCGCCGAAGGTGGTAGAAATATACCTATTAATAGTAAACCACAGTTAGAAAATTATTTACTTATTGTTTTTCCCAAGTTTTTAAATCAATTTTAATTTTCACACTTATGTATAAGTCCCGTTTAATAAGGTGCAAACATATTATAGCCTTCAAACGGGCTTAAACTCAGACACTAGTCCGATCATGAAAAATACCTGATGTTTCCATCGGGCATTTCTAACCCAATACAGACCCAACAACACTTTGCCCGAGCTGGATTCAAACCAGAGACTTCAAGTTCAGCAGTGGCGCTATTTAGGCAATAATAACATAATATTGTACACCTGGATTACCATGTAACTGTTCCTTGAAAATTTAGAATGGTTCCAGCAAGTAGAGGTTATTATTTTCATTCCTAGATGACTCTATACCTACCTCACAAAATTCTCTACGGTATTATAAGTATTTTAAGACCTAACTTTAAAATTAAAATCCCAGAGTGTCGGAGCGCTTGGCCAGTCGCTCTAAGCCCTAACATTAGAACTAGAAAACACTGGGATGAAGTTCTTACAACTTGCAGAACTTTAAGTCGAGTTTACATCGGTTTAGTGAGTTAGTTTAGTACGGGTTGAGTACTAAGAACATTCGTGGTGGTAAGCTAGTGTGGTGTTAAGTACTTAAACTACCTACCAACTAACAATGTTCAATTAGGCTTTCTAATTTGAATTTACTTTGTCAGTATCTAATACTAGTTTTCTGGTGCTTTGGGGAGGGTCATGTTTGCGGGGGACAGTAAGCGTGCGAGGAGCCGAAATCAACTAGCAGAGAGCCGATTGATACTTTTAAATGGAATGAGACACTATTGGCAGTACGTAAGTGCACACAAGGACAAGCCTCTGCTGCCGTAGGACTATTGCAAGATATGAGATAGATAGAGAGATATTAGACTATACGTTTGGGTGGCTTTGATTGTTATTAGCCCGAGCTGATCCACTGTTAAGCAAAGACAAAGAAACAAAAGCCCAATTATTTATAGAAAAATGTTAACTTATCAAAAAACAGCAGACAAATGGTTGCACACTATGTCAAATGTTGCTAACAATTTGGCTGTTAGAATCGCTAATGCAAAAGCATTGCTACAACAGCGTGATACTAAAGGAGATGTTCCAGAAATAGTAGAGTATGGAGCCTGGGTTAGCACTATGTACACTATAAGTAAATATCGCTATATAATACAGTAACCGTCTTTTTATTGTTAATTTTCAATGTATACATTCAAAGTAACTTGGTCAAGGAGAGCCACACTACATAAAATTAAACATGGTGGATCAGATCAGCAGTCTGCGAGAAATGACATTTTGACAATGACATTTGAGTGACGTGTATCGTAATATATGCGATAAAAAAACAGAAACCATAAAACAAAGCCGGGGTCAACAGGGAAGCAATCAATCAATTTCCGTAGTAGTAAACTGGGTCGCAAAACAAAAACAATCACTAAAACTCGGAAACACATCCAATTCAAACTCAAAGCAAAGAAAGCCTCAAAGACGTCACTTCTTGAAACTGTCAAAGTCGTCAAACGTCATGTCAAACATGTCATGGCTGCCCTAAAAATAGGGTTATCTTATTGATAAACTTTTCAAATGATCATTTTTGTACTCCTGTACCCTTCTTCAAATTGATTTGTTAGTATTTTTATGAAATTCTCCTATTTTTTTTTGCTATTTATCTATGTAGTGTACGTAGTGGTAGCCCAAAATCAAACATCTCCTTTCTATTCAATTCCCCTGGCATCCAATTCGCATTGTTTCTCGTTCACAAACGTTTGTCGTTTGCGACACCTGTTTGCCTGGCTACTCGCTAGTTTATTTAAATGTGCCATTCTCGAGATCGGCGGGTAAGAAATACGGATAGCACCTGCTATCGACTGCACGCTACGGACAAAGAAAACGGTGAAAAATATACAATAAACAATTTCTTTAATGACAATTACCCCTTGGCCACGCTGCACATGTCGTGACAGCGACTGCGACGCAAACAAATGAAATAAGTGGTTTACAGCATACCACATGTCACCGTGATGACCGACGGTAGTCATACGAAGGAAACAAGTGACGATTGACGCTATTCGCATCGTCCGAGGCGCTAGCGGAGTCCTAGTACAGGCTTTGTTTACAAACATGACGAATAGAAAAGGGCTCTTGTTTGTTTGTTGTCTTTCATTTTCCTCCTCTTCTGATTTCAATTACATAAATATTTTGCCTAAATAACTAAGATAGAAAGACCAAAAGTGCCCAGTCAGTTGTTGTATAAATATATGTTTTACTATTTTTTTTTCTTTAGTTATGGTCTTTGCCCTGCAGTGGGACACAACAGGCTCATAAAAAAAAATAAAAAAATATATGGTCTGCTATCTTTACATTATTCAAACGTACTTAAATAATTGCATGATATCTATTTTATATATAGATATCTATTTTAAATAGATACCTACCTATGTTGTTCATTTTAATGTAAAAAAAATACATTAGGTAGACCTAACGTATTTTTTTTAATTGCATGCTATTATTATGGCGTAATTTTTTGCTCTATAACATTTTATAACATCCTAGATATACCACATTTTATGCAAATAAATACACTTACTTACTAAAACCAAAAAGTGTTGTGACTTATTTATTTATTTAAACTTCATGTACAAAAGTGGTACATAGGCGGACTTAATGCCACAAGGCATAATACTACTGACTTATGTGTAATTACTTTTTGTTCCAGTTATGTCTGACATTATTCATGTGCGGCTACTGTTTCTACCGAGTTAACAGAATGCGACAAAACGGAGAGGTAAGTACATATGTACTTATATTCATCGTAAAATCTTGACCATGTATATCCCAGTACCTACATATATGAAGGCAACATAGGTACAATGTTATATTTCTATAATAATATTTGTTCCAACAAGATTGTATGCTTTCCTTACTTTTATCGTGAAATAGGCCCTAAAACTTTCGTGAGTGATTAAAAGAAGTAACCTACCGTTTAATCGCTATCCGCACCACACAATAAAATCTCATGATTATAATTTACTGCACACAACACAGTACGTATAAGCCACAGGCTTTGGCTGAGCCCCACAAACCGCTGAACGCCCACATAAGCCCAATCGGCATCGGAAAAATACCAAATATTGTGCCATCCCGACTTTCGGGATATTTCAATGATAAACAGAATATTTGCATATTTTTGATTTGGTATGCTCCTATTTCTGGATTGTGTATTTCTACATATACTATGGATTATATTTGCCTACCCTTTTCTATTTTAAATAAGTTCATAACTTAACGTCACAATACACCTAGTTTAACGCCATCAAAGAGCTATATCTCGTGCGCTCACTCACTATATCTCAAAAAACCGGCCAAGTGCGAGTCGTACTCACAGGCACAAAGGGTTCCGTAGCACCTAACAATATACAACGTGCAACATTGTGGAGTCTATGCGCTGGGATAAGGCTATGTTCAAATGGCTATAACTCTTAAAATAATTGGTGTTGAGTCAATATTTTGATATTATTTTGTATGTTAATTCAAATACTTCTGATTTAACATAAAAACATATGCAACATTCGCGAGTAAATTTTGCACTAGAGTAGAAAATGCAAAAAGATAAATCATTTTATGTAATTTTTTTTTTTAGTTCCAGTTCCATGTATGGGAGTTTTTTTTTATTTTAGTATAAAAATCGTAAAGCGGTTTACAGAATACATCTAGCTACCAAGTTTCAACTGTGTTGTCCTAATACACACATCAACACCGTCTAGGGATATTTTGTATAAAGTTCTTAAACTCAAAAAATACTGGCCAGTTTTAAATTCTTTTGAAGAAAGCTTATTTTGTAAACGTTTTTGAACGATTCTAAATTTGAATTTGAAAAAATAAATTAAAAACAAAAGATTTACGCGGCATAATAGTAGCGAAGTCCGAAGGTTTCATTTACCTACAGTAGTTTTTGGCTATTTTTTTGTGTCAAATTTATTTTTTATAACAAGTTATCGGTTAATTTCGAATTAATGTTATTGTGTGCATCACGTAGCGGCGCCATTTAACGAGAGAGGAAATTTTAAGGGCAGTAGGCATGCTCCAAGCTGGGACTACTCAACAGAGTATTGCTGAGGAGATTGGAACAAGACAAAACGTGATATCAAGGTTATGGTCACGTTATCGTGCTACTGGTGAAGAGGCTGAAAGATACCCAGGCGGGAAGCGCATAACCACTCAACGACAAGACCGATTTTTGCAAGTAGCCGTGAGAAGACAATCAAATGTTACGGCCATGCAGTTGGTTCAGAGGCTCCAGTCAGAGCACCAGTTGCTTGTGAGTGACTAAACTGTGAGGAGAAGGCTGCATGAAGCTAACCTTCATGCTCGCAGACCGTTTCGTACTCCAGCACTACGCCCAGGAAATCGTGGACGACGACTAGAGTGGGCTCGTGAACATTTGCTCTGGGAAGATAACCAGTGGTCTGTAGTGCTGTTTACCGATGAGTCCCGGTTCGGTTTCCATCCCGATACTCGTAGAGTACGTGTTTGGCGAGTTCCTGGTCGTGAGAGCCGTCTGCAACATCCTCAGGAAGTCCATTCATAACACGGCGGGACAATTATGGTTTGGGTGGGAATTCATGTTGGTGGAAGAACAGACCTCGTTTGGATCAGAAACACCATGACGGCTGGAAAATACAGTAACGAGGTGCTAGTACCAATAATCTACCCCCATCGACAACAAATGGGTCAAGAATTCACGCTCATGCACGATAAAGCCCGTCCGCACACAGCGAGAATGGTGACGAGCTGATTGCAGGAGCACGACGTATCGGTCTTAGGCTGGCCCGTTCAATCGCCTGACCTAAACCCCATAGAATACGCGTGGGATATGCTCCAAAGAAGGGCTTTGAGGAATTTCCCTGCAAACATTGCGACGGAAGAGCAACTTTTTTTGCATCTTAGCCGGACCTGGTACAATATACCGCAGCAAGACTTGGATAATTTAATCCAAAGCATGAAAAACCGTTGCAGGACCGTTGTTAACTCATGGGTGGTTTTACTGACTAATTTTTTCCTTATTTTTCACTTTTTCTTGAGAAACACATTCATTGTTAGATTTTCCATTATTTCAAGTTTTTTCTTTATTTGAATAAAAATTTGTTTACGCAAAAAAAATAGTTTTATTTTATTCTGGAGTGTAGTCTGATAAATGGGCTTTATAAAAATATAAACATGTTGTATGTTATATTTAATAAATTTTGAGTAAATCGAGTAAATCCAAAATATCCCTAGACAGTGTTGATGTGTGTAGTTTCGGAATAAAGTAGCTGTGACATACACGGACAAACAGACAGACATGAAGAAACTATAAGAGTTCCGTTTTCTGCCATTCGGCTACGGAACCCTAAAAACGGTAACCACTGAGAACATTCGCATTTTGCAACATGAATTTGTTTGCAATAGTCATCCTCGAGCTTTTATCATTCTTTCTCGAAACAAACATTCGTTACCAAGCAGGATTTGGACAATAAGTGTTTCGTATTCTGATTCATGTATTCACGAAACTATTCAAAATTAAATCAAAAGTAATTTATTCAAATTATATAATATATTTATATATTATGCTGATAGTCAGCTGCAGCTGTCTCTATCGCTCTCTACCGGGACAGGCTTGACTCGGCGCGACGGCAATAGTTTCTTCAAATACCTACCTCGCAGGCCCTGTTCCCTCTTAACACTTTTATGTGATAGTCAACATGAATACAACTAAATGAGAAATTAAGCCATAATTTGCCACTTCATTCCCCAGTTTCAAATTACCTATAAAATTACAAGTTGTAATTATTTCCCTAATTTAATTTGGAATCAATCTCAAATCTAAATCTTCGCGAATTGTCGGGCGTTGCTTTGTCTCGGGAATTAATTACACAAGTTGTATTGGGATATCAAAATATTAAGAAGTTTAAATTCGCTTGTTGGTTTCAGATTGCGATACTGCTGAGACCGACGAAGGTTGTGTTTTCACATAAGAAGGAAGGGGAAGCTACTGAGGAACTAAGGTTACTGTTTTCAAAGTTTTTATGACTGGAGAAGAAATGTTTCCATTCGAAGATGATTTCTCATAAATCTAGCTCACTTCTGGTTCAGCAAAAGCTTACTCACACTTAAACCCTTGAAATCACAAACGTTTTTATGCACAAAAACAAAAGAGTACTCACGTTCTCACTTATTTGACAAGAATGCAGTACCCAACTGCTGAAGTATATTTTCAAATTGTCTCTTCCGATTACCTATTCCATAAAAAAGTTTCATCCATACTTATGCTAATCATAAATCTATAGCAGTCCTTTGCCAGACTTTCCAGTTGCCATCGGTATCTTACTGATGTGCTGCACCTATACCAAGTTATTTCCAAACTAAGATGATTCATATATTTATTTTCCTTTTCCACATTTCCAGAACAGTAGTAGCGTACCAGAACCCGTTCACCGGCGACTACTGCGTGCACAAGAGTCGCGCGGGCCCCAAGGGCTACGAGAACCACCTGCAGCAGCCCGAGTCCCCGGACAGCGGCTTGTCTGATGAGTACGAGCCTCTCAACTTAGAGCCACCAGGGCCGCAGCCGACCCTGCCGCGCGTGATGCAGGACAAGATGCCGCCCGGCATCGTGTGCGAGCCCCAGGTGAGAGACATCAGCAGCAACCCCACTTAACCTGAAGCCCCCTAGCCCGCAGCCCTGTATGAAATTGGCTAATGCTACCGAAAGTTAGTCCTATTGAAATTTATTGTAGGCATCGAAATGCTTTGAAAACGATTACCTAGCTAGACCCTCGAAGTAAATCTTTAACATAAATAAGAATAACCAGTAACTTATAAAATCCCCGCTAGCATTAAGAAAAGCCTTTCCAAATTATAGCCATTCCATTAAAATAATTCGCCTCCCAAATTCGTTAATGGACTTTTTAAACAAATTTTAATTCCGACGGTGTCTCTTTTTAGAGAGCTTAAAAATTCACTGAATTTACCTTTTTATTATAACTGGATTATAAATCAAATACCATTAATAAAACGAAATATTATTATTACATTATACACTTACGTAACCTCTAGTGTTCATTAAAGAAATTTACATGAAAAAGCCATAAAAAATAATGGCGGTGCAGTGAGTGTTTGAAAAATTAAAGTCAATCTGGCTCTGAGAGATCCTTCGGTACTTATCACTTGGCGTACTACTAATGGCCGTTGGAGTTTAAATTTCAAATTCACTGAAAGAACTAGTGGGTAAGAAGCTTGCGGCATTAGCCGAGTGGGTAGGGTAACCAGCAATATGATGCATGGCGCGATTTTCTTGAGCTAAAGAAAACCATTGGCAAAAACAAGGATATAGATTAAAACTAATTACAATGTGGTGATAACTATTAAAAGAAATTGTTTGGAAGTTCGCTCAATTGATTTAAAAATCACTTCTGGAGAAATGAATGCATTAGATTGGTAACGATTAACTTGTAATACTGATGACGAACTTTTTGTAATCTATATATGTATGTTTTTTAGTATTGTTCTCAAGTAAGAGACATATATGTCTTAATTGGGAATAAAGTTTCTTTAAACCGAAAAAGTATAGAAGGTATTCGTATGCCTATGTCCATAAAGAACAGGATTAAAATTACAAAAAAGTGAGACTTTAAGAAGGATTCCTCAACATCTCACTCAATATTTGTGGTCCAAAATGCATGTCCTCCCAAAATAAATTCTAGAATGTCTTCCATGACATAAAGCTTTGCCACCCTGTTGAAAACGTTTGTAAAACTGGGAGGGATAATGTCGGGCAGGCGTCGGCGTCGCTTTAATGACACAACTTTAGCGAACTATCGACTAATACTAACGCCTCTTATAGTGCGGCTAACGACGATTCAATATCAACGCGATTAGTTCAATCATGACAACGATTACGGCTTAATCGGACAATTTTGAGACCATTGTTCGTACCATTTCATGTGAAAACATCTTCATTCATTGACACTCGTACACAAAGCGACTCAACAGAATTTACTAACTATTAATAACTAATTTTCTGTAACTGGTTATGTCAAACTGTAACATTCGTGAACTTTTCATCACCCCTGTCACTGGATAGGGGTAAAAAACACTAGGTATATCAGTATCATGTAGTCCCTGTTGTATCTTGTCCCTTTAGCTTTAAATATGTGCGATTTTATGAAACAAATAAATATATTCACTCCATCACTTTCTCTCGCGCGCGTGCTCCTATTATATATAATTATAATCTGGACGGGTTGCAAATGGCTAGGGCTACGGAAGTTAGGGACTTAGGGGTGAAATTCAACACGGGGCTGACGTTTCGCGATCACATCTTATGCTGCTGCAAAAAAGCTTATCGTAATTTAGGTTTTATGCTCCGTATGGTTCGTAAATTTACGAATATAAAAGCAGTTATAGCTTTATATAATGCTTTGGTTAGAAGTCAATTAGAATGTAACGCAATTATTTGGTCTCCGCATGAATCTAAATATAGGTCCATGCTGGAGAAAGTACAAAACAAGTTTGTTAGGTATTTATACTTGCAATTGTATGGCGTATACCCATTTTATCCGCTTATGTACCCAACTCTATTTATTTTGGGTATGGTTGGGTATAACGAGCTGAGGGTCAGGAGGGATCTCACACTCACCTCGTACATATTCAAGGTACTTAGAGGGAAGGTACATAATGCGGACATTTTAGAACACATAAGTCTGTGTGTTCCGGACAGGTACGTGGAGCGACGCCGGCAGCCACGCTTGCTGGCGGAGCCGCGCGCGCGGACCAATCTGTTAGGTGAGGCGCCACTGACGCGTGCACTCCGCACTCTCAACCTCATAGACGTTGATTTATTCCATTGTTCTCTGAGTGAGTTCACAAAAAATGCATTGTTTGTTACAAAATTTAATATTTATATTGTGTGTACACTATCGCATTAGGTAACCCTGTAAAGATAGTCGTAAGATGGAAAATAAATAAATAAATAAATATTATAGGTCCCGTCACGTAAAAAGAACGCTGACCGCTCAAACAAACTTTCTCAATTTTTTTTATTCCAGTCTTTTCCAAAGTACTAAGTAGCTAGTAAAGTACCTATTACGATTCTGCAATTAAATAATTATACTTATATCATAAAACAATAGCTTAGTACTTAAAGACGCGACTGTATAACGTGCGCAAACACATACCCTCCTCTGTCACTCATCGTTCTTTTTACGTGCCGCGACCTATACTACGGTGGAATGCGACAGACCTTATCACCAAGTTGCATGTAGAAAGAGCGAAAACCAAAACGTTAATCTAATGCCGAAAAAAGTAACAGCCATATACAAAATCACCCCTTTTAAAAACAAAGGCGACATTGATCAACACAGCAGCTTGAACAATCAGGTCAAACTTGAGGGGGGTAACGATTTATGTGGTGTTACGCCGCTCTGCCGTGCTGCGCCGCGATACGTCACGTCTATGCTGTGCTGGGGTGCAGCATGGCCATACATCACGTCGTGTTTTGTTTATGGAGTCGCGCGTTTTTGTCGAGTCACTAGCCAGATTGTTTGAACGGTGATGGCTATATGTTACAAGGATTGACCAGTGGGAGAATGGCTTTATTTTTTCGGTAGAGATTGGAAAACATCAAGATGACCGGATGAAAATCAAATTGATGTAGAGAATTAGATTATTCAAATTTGTTGGAGCTTGGTTCTTTAAAATTTGAACTTGAAAAAATGCTTAAAGAAGGCTGAGACCATAAACATACTAGAGTAATTATAAAAAATATTATGTATAAACATTGTCGAGGCAAAGGAGTATGTAAGGATCGTAGCAGCTGCCCGAGTTCTGGTCGAAACACTTTTAATTATGGGAATCATCGTCAAGAAGAAGAAGCAGGTGGCGTTCTGTAGCGCCTGCCTACCGCCATGGGGAGAAGGCGTGAGGTTGTGATGTACGCATGTAATTTTAAACTAACTCTTGGCGCCGCTTAAATATGATGCCTTAATGTTATGAAACTGTTGCATTTCCAACTTTGGCTCGTTGAAAACACATCACTGCGCTTTTAAGTATGTATGAAAATGGATTGAAAATGATTTTCAGTACGTTTTATTATAGTATCTATTTCATTTCCTAGTAATAGAGCTGTCAGTTCAGAAACTTGTAGTTACCTACAACGATGTTCGTCCTGATGTTTTAACTTGAAAGTTTTCACTGGCACAATGGAATATCAAGATAGAACAGGGTTATTAAAAGTTGTAGCGAACAGAACAAAGCATTTGTGTACTACTTTTAGTTGAAAGTTATTGAAATAAGTTCCTTTATTACAATGTTTTATACCAAAACTAAACATGGTTTCACTGAAAAGCAAGCATTCTGCAAAGTCGAACAATGCCTTATTCTAGTTACATAGTTCGTGTAATAGGCCTACTGAACATAAGATCAATTCGGGTATAGGGTTCGATGCCTAGGTCCGGGAAAGCTTTTTTGTTTTGGCATGTTAATTACTTTACATACAAGTTACAATACAATCAAGTAATTCTTATTTAAGAGAGGTGTGATGCTGAGGCGTTTGTTCCGAAACTTCTCCCTAGCTAAAATACTAGGAAATGAAGAGCGAGTTTGAGGGTTGTCTTGTACAATCTGCCTTTTGTCTTGTTTTTGAGTAGTCATAAATAAATGAGTACGTACGCATTTTAAGCGATAAATAGTTTTCTAGTGTAATTTTCATTCAGTATGTGACAAAAAGTTCGCCCTCTATAACAAGAAAAACATACTTTTACAAGTGAATTGTTGAATTAAGATCTCTGCCTCTCCCTCCTATACACAATCGTAATGATAACAATCTGTTGTTGCAGCCCGACCTCACGATCAAACTACAGATGAGTCCCAACAACGACTACAACAGCGTCAACAAGACCTGGAACTGGAACTACAAGGAGTATCAAATCTGAACATATTGGAGTATTCTAAGACAAGATTTTAAACTAATCATATCTTAATTAAAAACAAAGATATTCACTTAACCACCTAACATGAAACGATGCCTCTTGCCACCTAACAAATAATCTTTCAAAGAAATAATCAATAGTGTACTTATCAAAAGGAGTTTATAAGGTCCGTAATGAAAAGGCATAAGTTTGTGTAAGCATGAACTATTCAATCTCTAACGTTGACATTGTGACGGCATCTACAACGATATCCCATCCCATACGGACTATGCACCATACCAACCTAAACTTATGCAGAATTGTATATCGTACTAGCAGAGTTATCTAAGACATTTCGTCAGGAAGATGTCTTACCCGACACAACACCCGTTTAGTCGAAAGGTACTCTCGTTTCAATGAAGGTTAAGAGGGAACTGGGCCTCTGAAGAATTTGAAAAATAGGTATTTGAAGAAACTATTGCCGCCGCGCTGCGTGTAGCCTGCCCGCGTAGATTGCGATAGGAACAGCTACAGAGACCGATTATATCACAAAAAAATTGACGAGATCGACGTTTAGAATTCACCTTTTTTCTCCTCGAAAACTGTGTTGAATCAAATATTTTTGACATTAAAATGTTAAGAAAGAGTTTGTCTAGGTTTCTATCAATTTCTTTTATGTTAAAAACTTTTCGGATTAGTCTGGTAGTCCTCTAATTACGGCCGTAAAATGGGACATTTTTTATCATTTTTAGAGGGTCATGTTTTCTTTACTTATACTTTCTGAAAAAAGGAAATGACAGAGACGTGTCCACAGTAGAGCTTGATTTTACGAAGAATAAAATAAGATTGCTCTAGAGGCATTATTCGGGAGGAAAAAGGAGAATCGTAGCCCCTGTTCCCTCTTAAGGAACTTTCCACTGTACCTCATACCATAAAATAATTGAAAGAATTAATTTCACAATTTTACAATACTTAAAAAATTCCAAGATTGTTAATCTTGCCTTCATTGAAGTACTTCCCAAGATATTATTTCATAATATTCATTAAGAGTACTAACTATGTAAAGTATTAATTAATTACAAATCAGTTTCAATTTAAATTTCAACCAAGAATTTAATAATTTGCTAAGGAATATTTATTAATTGGATTTAAATCTTAAAGATCTATTTTCACAATCTAACTTTGTCGTTATAAAATACGATCCAAGTTTTATTTGAGTTTTATACAATCGCGGTTGTAAAAAATACCCTAATTTTGACCTTTAACAAACGATTTAATATACACAGTTTTCTCGTTGGTGACTTCGGAAGTTATCTATATATTAGAATGATAAGTTTACAAATAACATAATTTGTTTAATATAATAAGCTATTCATACTTAATTGATTTATTCTCTAATCTTATCACTGTGTCTGCTCACCGAACCGCAAACATTTCAACATCAATGGAAGACTTTCTTCCATTCAGTGTTCGAAGTGATAGGATATAGAAATTATCATTGATCATTTATTATAACTCATCCGATAATTATAATGATACTTATTAGAGAAAATAATCATCTTAATGATTCCTTTCATCAGTATACAAGTCTAATCCAGGGTTGGTCTCTTCGATCGCGTTGAGGAGCGTCAGCATACGGGGTATAATAGTTGAATTAGACCACAGCGCGACAAAATTGGTCATTAAACAGTTTATGGTTTCTAGAACGATTATAGTTGTTTAATGCCTACCTGATTTCAATTCGGACGTCGCTACTAGACACAGTATCTGACTTTTTGCTTTTATTCCATGTAAAGTCTCTTTCTGACGGCCGACAACGGTCATTCCACGTCGATAACAGAGGTCACTCTTTTAAATAAACCATTCAATTAAGTCGACATCCAAACTTCTTGAGCTCCGGGGTCACGGTAATAAAGTTCGGAAGTCCTTGAGAACGTAACGTTATATTGTCAAATAAGAAGCCTTCGGACTGCTCGATAAGAACTTACACAAAGGGAAGAGTAAGCGCTTAAGTGCTCTTAACAGGTTTAACTTAGAGTGCTGACGCTCTTGGCTCAGGAGGGTGCTAGTACTTTTAAGGATGTTTCGGTGAAATTAAGGCTTTGATTTTGAAAGTGAGAGAAATGGATTGTTTGCTTAACATGTTAGCGTATTTTTGTTGAGAAAGTTATATACGTATTTGTGTCTGATACCTAGTATCGATCTTTTTTAACTTTGATCTAAGCCTTTGATCCAGTTAATGTATTTTGAACTTTAACCTTTGTCAGGATTGAGATCGAAATTTAAAAAAAGCTCGATTGTTTTAACCGAGATCTAAAAACAAACGTTTTTCGCTAAAATACCGTTTATCTCTCTTATATTTAACTCAACGGTAATACTAAAATCCTAGACATAGTTGTATAAGCCACATCGACCACTTCCTCTGGAATACTCTAAACGTTCATCAGATCTTCCCTACAATATTATCAAACTAATTTAATTAATTTTCAATAACTCATTCCTTTAATAATTCTCATTCATCTCATAATGATTTCGAGTAAAATATTATAATAATAAAGCTCTCGTTGCCAAACCATGCTCAAATTTTATTAATTAAGTAAGAAATATTTAATAATGTTCAAATATAACTCAAATTCTACGAATCATGTTAAAATTGTAATATTTATTAGTATTAAATGCTTCTGTTATGTACGATGCCAAATACATAATACAATTATGTGAAGTACAATGTAAATAAAAGGTATACATTACTTTGTTTTATTATTCGAAGTTAGAAAAAACAAGGACAGCTCTATGCAACTGCCTGCTGTTGAAGTTTATGTCCGAGTACGATGTCCGCAGGCGGTCCATAGTTTGTCCAAAACAGTATGAGTCCTTCATTCTAGAAATTAAATTGGTATGCCTTGTTTAGATTCTGGATCTTATAAGACAACTGGAAGCAATCTGTTTTTGAATCTAATATCAAACGTACGCCAACTGCAGCTATAGTTGCTGCCAGTTAAGATCGCAATAGCGGTCATTGCTCTTTCCATAATATCTCTTCGTACGAACCAAAACAAATGAACCCGGTATCGTTTTTCATTAGAAATAATTGTGAAGGTCACGATAGATGACGATTCAAGACATGAACAGGCTTATTTTTGGATTTCAAAGTTAAAAACTTTAATAAATGTAGGTGGGTCAATGACCGTTATTGCGATCTTAACTGGTAGCAACTATATTACTAATGACTGTTAGCCTGCATCGTCCAACTACTTGGCACAGGCCCTATGACAACTATTTCAATCCAGGGCTAATTTGGTTTAGTCCAGCTCGTCCCATTATATTTTACCGCTACATCTATCGCTACATCTTATGGGTTTAATAGGAGGGGGGAGGAGGAATTTTGACATATCCTTTGATTTTTATCCCAAAACAACACACATGACCATATGAAACGCTGTTCATGTTTTAGTAGTATCTGAATTTGATCCCTTCTTCAATACCAGATATTAAAGTAAACCAAGTGAAACTCCAGTACCTAACAGTGCTTGGTATTTTAATAAACGTCGCATAAAGACAGCGGGGGTAGTCTGCATTGGATTAGATCGCGATTCGGCGCACAAAAGCTAAATCTATTGCATTTCGGAGCTCGCCTCCCGGATCATGGATGTTAGGGATGACTTGTATTTTACGGGTGAATTTCAGAGAAGAATAATCACTATGACAACTTTAAGAAAAAAAAATGGTAAAAGGTAACTTGGCTAAATGTACATCAATATCTGTAACCTCTGAAGAGTTTCTACAGCAGTTGTAAATCCAGGCCCCAGGCAGCTACTGAAAAGTTGATGGACGTGACGGAAAGACGAAATAACACTTTAGCCGACAAGGTAATCGAACCCACCACGACATCATGCTAAGAGACAATGGTTGTGACCACTACACCAACGAGTCCAAGGCGTTAGCTAAAGAGTACCACCATTTATGTGTATTTTCGATTTATTTCATTTGTAAAATCGGTTTATGAATACTATTTCAACGGTTAATATTAGTTATAACTGAAAACAATAGAACCTATTTCAGATTAACATTCACCATTTCAATTCCAATCGGTTTAATTTAACTGCTACTATGAAACATAATTTGCATATTAGAATCATTGCGATAACGTAGATAATAGTTTAAATTAATTACGTTGAACGATACTAAAGTTAACTGGAATTTATTATCACAATGCATATTTAATTTTATTTGGCATTCGACTAACATATTACAATATTTGACGAAGCCAAACTACAGCTATTTGATGAAATAAATTAATATTTTGTATTTGACATTTTGCTTAACAAACGAAACAAATGAATGAACACTATTGAATTCTATACCGTGTCAGTTTTCGTTTGTTTGAGTTGGTTATTAATTTCCAATCATTTAATGCTGACTGTTAATAACTCTGCTTACTGTAATGAATAAAACATTATTAATAATGGATTCTAAATTGTATATTGAAAAGAAATAAAAACAGCAAAAAATTGCAATACCTCTATTATTAAAATATCTCCATACTTCCAGTAGACTATAAAAAGGTGGTTGGGGCAGATTAGAGAGAAAACGAAAGTCCAAGTATTCTGGCGAAGCTTGGGAGAGGCCTATATTCAGCCTGCAGTGAATAGGCCTCTCTCAAGCTACTGGCTGAGTTGATTGATTATTGAATATTTCCGATTCAACAAAAAATAAAATACCAAAAAACGCCTTCACCAAGTGTGAGTAGCCCTATAGCATTCTTAGGGATCGCATAACGTCAACAGATGCAATTCAAATGCATGCCGTATTGACTCGCCTCGCTTCGTTCGGGAGTCGTCTCGCAGGATCTCTGCCGGTATCGAGCAGGGGAAGCCAACCTTCACACGTCTACCTATGCGATGTGGCATTAATGAAAGATTTTTGAAGTTAATCGGTATTTTATGTTAAGGTCGTTTATACTGTAAGTGGCTGAAGCTGAATGGCACAAAAAAGAGGAGGTCCATTCTCAGCAGTATGTGGAACACGCCTTGTTTCGCCAACGATGATGGTGATAAACTAAAAAAAAACGAATATAAAGTGAGTCGAACTACTACAGATGGTGCAGAAAGGTGGTGAAGGCGTTTAACCTGCACCAATGTACTTGCGTTGTTACAAGTTATAACAGAATACCATGATTGTTTATTAGGTGAAAATATGACAACCGGTCTCTGTGTTGTAAAAATAAATATGATAAGAGAAACGCGCCACACAGAATTAATATTTTATCGATGAGGTTAAATCAAAATTCGAAGTTAAACTGCGAATTTTAAACGAAAATTAATCGTTTGATATTTTGTATTTAATTTTACCTCAATACCTATCGGGTCGCTTACCTCTGGTTCACAACCCCTGATATAAAAGGAACATTTTGGCCCGTATTGAAATATAAGCTGAGTGACGAGAATTCTGTTGTCAGCTGAAATGATTTTATTGATACGGAGCATTTTATTTGAATTTCTTATCGACTAGAACGATGTTGAAGTCAAAGTGAAATTGTTTTGACTTTCGCCTTGACTTTTTTGCGTGCTAATGCTAGATCATGATCCGAGAGTTTGATAAAAGTAAAACCATACTACTAACGGTTGAGGGGCTTAGTAGTACCGGCTCCGGCGTATCGTAGGTTCCAAACCCAGACAGGCTCTTTACTTCGTGTGATATATTTGGCATGACCTAGAACCAAAAACAAATAGAGAAAATAGTCAAATTAATTTTACACGTTTTTTTTACTTTAGTTGAATCATAATTATGTTTTGCAACTGTGTGTGTATTTTGAACTGTGTGTGTGTGGGTTTTATTCACAAATATCAGGCAGCACCTACGTACTTGAAATACCTCGAAAAACATGGAAAAAAAGTGAAAATTGCTTACAAAATATTCTGGTAATTGTGCCTGATAAATGAAAGTCAGAATTTTCTTACAATTGCGGTCTCAGTATTTCAATGTACTACTTGAAGTTTTATCTTAACTGCAGTGGTTAAACCGTAAATCAACATAAAATATATCAGTCGCAGCAGAACCACGTTCGGCTGTACGCTATAACTTACTGAGATGTACTGCTTTATTAGGTACATGAATATTTTTATATAAATCTTCGCATTCCTGTAGAAATCTATTTTACTATGGTAACTTCTTCCATCATCACCTTCCTGCCCTTGTCCCATATTACTTGAGGTAGACGCAACACGTTTTTTCTCCCATTCTGCCCTGTGAGCCGTCACGCTATCATTTACTCCTTTTTCTCTCACATCATTCCTCACACAATCCATTCATCTCACAATGCATTCATCTCTTCTTGGGCCTTATTCTCCCTCTCCATCCATCAACATATCTAACCCTTCTCATCGCATATCTATATCAAGGAAGATGGTCCTTTGTGTTTGAAATTAATAGCATTTGCAAATCAAACCATCCTCAACAGACAATAATCAATTTTAAATCGCCAGACACAAGCTGTTTATTAACCAAGACCTTAATTTTAACGTTAACTGCTGTAAATCACTGTACTTTCAAATTGATGGGCGAACTAAATCATCAATACGTCAGCAAATTGCCTATAGCCCGAACGGCCCGTAGCCGCGTAGCATTGCTACGTCGTAGCTCGTAGCGCTACGAGCGCTCGTAGCGGGGCGTAGCAGAGAATTCGGCGCGATCCATCAGTGAAGAGATTGCGGTGGAACATCGATCAGTGTCGCTACTCGCCGCTCGGGGGTTTCGATGTCAGAAAGTTATTTGGATGCTCCATATTATATTTATCGTCACAATAATTATAATCATGAGAGATGCAAACATCGATGAAATCAGTATATTTTGTCTGCATTAAGCAACATACTTTTGGTCCTGGGTTCGATTCCCGTGTCGGGCAAAAAGTGTTATTGGGTTTTTCCATTAAGAATTTCTCAGTAGTAGCCCAGAGTTTGTAAGTAGTTAAGGGCGGTATGATGGGTGCGCCAAAGTTCACCTAAATTTTCATCTCCGATAATTGGAAATCCGAAAATGTTCTTCCTAACATTTTTCATCCTAACAATCACAATTCCTAACTACTCTGTCTCTAATTTTATAATTCCGAAGCATTCAACTTCATAATGTCAGTAGCAATAAACATCTATTACACTTTTATTTGTTTTCCTATGTTTTCTCAACATAACCATCTTTTACACTATTATTCAAAGTCATATATTTTTTGTTTAGATTTCTTTGTTTAGACTTAGAAAAATTTAACCAAAAAAGTGTTATTTTTGCAAACCGTTTATTTTCTCGATTGTATCGTATAAAACACGTAAATGTAAGAATAAAAGTTTCCTGGTGTTTTTTTTCTCCGACTAACCGTTTGTCGTAAAAACGATGTGGAAGGGATCCATAGGTTAGGTTAGGTTAGAACTGTGACCTGTAACTACGCGCGAGCCGAGCGAGCGTAGCGAGCGGTGCCGCGGCAGCGGCCGGCGAGCGCTACTTCGAAATTGGTTGCGAAATTTTTCTAAGTTTTTTTTCATAGTGCCCCCAAGACGAGATCTGACCTGTACTTATGTTTAGGGATAAAAGCGTTATGATAAAAAAACAGTAGGAGTTTAAATATATTTACATTAATGATATTATTAATTACAATTTTCGGAAACATGAGTGTTATGAACATCGCCGGTAGCACTACAAATAGTATGAATGAAAACTTTAGGATGAAAATTTTTAGGAAGAGTGATCATTCGGATTACAAATCGTTAGGAAGAACAATTTCGGGAAAAGAACTTTAGGTGAGCCAATATGGACCCCGGTATGATACCCGCGTCCATCGGAGAGCACGATAAGCCGTTAGTCCTGCACCTCATCTCTCTCCGGTCGTGTCGCAGTTGTGGTTGTTTTCTCATCGGACTATGAGAGTGCACCAGTGTCTGCGTACACATTTGTGCACTATAATATCTCTAGCGCCGATGGCTAACCTCGCTAAGATTAGTAGCTGTGACCGAAAACAATTAGGAGGACTATTAATATTAGAGTTTAAAATCAAACTTACAGCTTTTATACAACCTATTAGCTGCTTGGGAAGGATTCTAGGATCAGTTCTAATATTAGTAAAACCAAACATTTTGCCATATCAAATGAGCACACTTACATTCGCAGCTCCTCGCCAGGCCAACTGCCCACCTCAAGTGGTAGTTCAATCGCGGCTACTTTTTTTATAAACCTGCTATCTACTATCTACGTGTCGTATACAGAGTGTTTTATTTAACTGGGACAGAGTGTGGGGAAATCCAAATTTAATGGATGTAAAAAGACCCTTAACGAATCCGAAAGGCACTTGTTCTCCCCGTCAATGTGATATTTTTTTTCCGGGCCATATCTGGGAACGTTCTAGTTACGGAGATATGGGAGTTCAAAGTTCCAACATTTTCACAAGTTTTTTTTTAAATCATCTGCCTAGCCTTTTCCCAACTATGTTCGGCATCCAGTCTAACCGGACCTAAATACCAGTATTTTACATGGAGCGACTGCCTATCTGACCTCCATAACCCGGTTTGTACTGGGGAATACGATAACCCTTGGCAAGACTGGTTGTCAGACTTTCGGGACTACCTGTAACGACCCGAGAGGCTGTTATTATTTAGCCACGACTTCCCAAGTTAAATTTTTCCCAAATACAGGTTTTTAAAGTCATAACTTTACTTGAGAGAACAGAGAAATAGAGGCCCATGGGCGGCATAAAAACTCTAACACCAGGTTAGGCACTAACCACACGATAAAGATGAAGAATATTTTACTTGAAATCCCTCGAAGCATTTTTGGGCACTATGTTTTGAGTGCGTTACATTGAGTCTTACCATAAACCGTGATTTTTCATTCCAAATACAAAGTTGTTTCCCAGCAATCCTTTTTGCGTAGAGTCACTTAGTTTGGGGACTGCCTCGTTCGTCTAGTGGTTGCAAGGGAGCTGAGCAAGAGGTCCTGGGTTGACCAAATGGTTATTAGGTTTTTACATCAGGCATTTCTCAGTAGCAGCCATGGAGTCTAGATTTGTGCCCGATTGATGGAAGTAGGCTGGGTCCCTATTACATCGGTCTATTAGTTACACCTCTGCCTAACCCTTCGGGAATTACAGGCGCGATGTCATATTACTTAGTTTGATGGACAGAATGACGGCTGACGGCTGACGGGTGACGGCTTCGTGAAGGGTCTGTTTACCCATTGTATAACATGACACGGAATCTGATACGACAGCTAAATTTACTACAACTCACACACACTTGACAAAAAAAATACGATAAAAATAACAAAAAATTACCTAAGATGATTTATTTCTTCCGATACAATGAAATATAAGGCTCCTTAGTTAAATCCGAATCGATTCTTATGGACGACTCACACTTGAACAAAAATAATTATGTGCCAATTTTTTTTTCCTGAAAAAAGAGCAAATGTTTCCCACGAAACATTCCCTGTATCCCAAATAGTTTCGAATAACCCCAAACTGTCCACGTATAAAAATCACACTGTATAGCTTCTATCTATCTACGAGGTGTATATGCTGGAGCGATTGAAAGAAGCTATCTGTTCCGACGGCCAAGAGGGATGGATTCATTTAAGTGATACTGATGTATCGATCGTTTGTTGAAAATGTAGTGGGTATGGTCAGTATGCGAGGCTTTTTTATTGGACGTTTGTGAAGACATACTGGACATTAAGTTGATGCTGATGGGCATAACACCACGAGATCTTTAAGTTAAGCCACGCTTGCCTACGTGGGTCCGTCGATTGGTGACCACCCATTACATACCGAGTTTCCTCCGTGCCTTGGAAAGCACGTTAAGCCGTTGGTCCCGGGTGTCATTTGTAGATCTTTGACAGTCGTTAGGTAGTCAGTGCCCAAAAAGTCTGACAACCAGTCTTAGCAAGGGTATCGCCCTTAGGGGCGTGACTTTTGCAATCAATCGGGCACAAATGCTGACTCCGGGTTACACTCGCGAGAGGTGTTGAACTCCGTCCCTCCACTAAATATGTTATATATATTACAAAAGATTTTAATGTCTTGAGAATGGGAGGTTAAAGTAATACTGCAAATGTTGAATGCTCTTTGATAGGCATTAGTTTAATAACTGATTGAACATATATTTATTGTAGTATTTCTCCATACCATGTCAATCCATGTATTTTTCAGCATCATGCATAGTATTCTTTTCTTTTAGAAAACTTAAATAATAGCCTTCTCAAGCACAATGTTTTTTGTCACCAACATCTTAATTGACTGTTCTTAAATTAGTTTTATAAACCAACCCCTTGGGTAAAAGCTTATTACTTTTCATACTGAGTTATAATTAAAAAGTTAGGATGCCTCTTAACAGAAAGTCTATCTTAAGTAATCTATATCTCTCAATGGGATAAGACTGAGATGAGTCTAGATTGTTATCTGGAGACAAACTTCGTGTTCTAACTAAAGAGATAGATCGCGCGAATCTTCAAATATTGGTGTCTCTAACTTGTTCGGAATACCGAAAGGGTGCGGTACGGGTCACAAAAAAAAAAATGCGGTGGTCGCTTTGTTTAGGACACGGTGGACCTTCTTCATTTCGATCTTGAAAATAATATGAGTACAACCTTGTACGTAGTAAATACAATGCGAACGAACTGCTAACAATGGGTTTAATATTAAAATCCAGATCATTTGTATTCGAAAATAATACTTAGGCATCTTATTTTAGAAATATATTTTTGTTCAGAAATAATTTGGAGTACGTTCTTGTTCAGAAAATATAAGCGAAAATCTGAAATATAATATTTTGTTCTGCTTATCTGTGTTCTGTGTAGAATAAGAATTGCAAAGCACATCCAAATAATAGAATGTTAAAATATAGGTTTTAAAAGGGGCACTTGATGAAAATAATAACACCCACACAGGTTGATCGAAGGTTAAGTAGCGCTTGCCGAGGTTGGTCCGTGGGTGGGTTTCATACCTACATACCAAGACCTCTCTGTATCTGGGAGAGCACGTGGTCCGGGCTGACATTCGTAGACCGTTGAACGGGTAGTCGGAAGCCCAGAAGTCTCGACCAGCCACAACCCAGCTATGTTGTTCATTACAAGAGGTCAGATAGGCAGTCGCTCTATGTAAGCTAGCCGTATTAACCTGCGGTCGATAAAACATGACTAGGTTATTTTGGAACTGTCCACCGTGTTCTCATCCTATTTTATATACCTACGGTGTAAATATAACAATCACGTTATGTTGTCAAAAAGCAGAAGATCCATTATTTAAAAATACATTGTTTTTAGCTAGCATTGAACTTTATCCCTCGTTAACTCAGCTGCCATTGATTACAAACAACATGAGGCACATCAAAAACCTCCGGAAATCAATTGTGGATCAACACAAAACACTCGCAGCCGGGGGTCAGATAGAAAAGACACGAAAAAAGGTTCCCTTTGACAATACTCATGATTTCGTGACCTTTAAGAAATTCATTTGTACTCAAAACCGCCTCAAGCTGACCTCAATATTCTTTTTCATATTAATTAAATTTTCCAACATTTTCCGGTTGATTAATTTGGGAGATTTAATTGAATATGCTAATTGGATTATCTAATTGCATGATTTAAGAGTTACGTTAACTCTAATCGTGTTCGTAATTCAAAAGTAATTTAACTGTATAATTGGAAGCAAATTAAGTAAATGGACAGTGTTGTTTCAAACAAGGTTATTTCTAATTATTTCTATGTTGGTAATGTTTTCTTTTACTTTACAAAATTAAAAGATAATATTACATGGAGGCGTTGTAATTCCACAAGGTGAATGTTTTCTGGTTGGATCTCCTTTTCCGTGTTGATTCAAGCGAAAATACATTTCATTTATTTAACTCGTTATGGTCTCGGATCGTGACCAACTAACAATAAGAAGAGTTGACGTCCATCAGGTGTACTGCTTATAAAGATCACGCCACACTATTCACAACCACTGCAACTCCTGAAAGCCAGAAACAACAGTGACGATCCTTAGAAAGGGAATGAAGCTCTAAGTTCTGAAGAAAATGTTCAACTTATTGGGGTGTTCCATGAGGTTTATTTCTTGCTAAACTGTTTCCATTTTCCCCACAAATCAATATAGGTAACCCTCTACCGTCAACACTGCTTACCCCAGTATCGGGAAGCCTCTCATGCATATTCACGCCCGACTAATTTATGTGTTCGCTACCCGCGTGTATTGAAACAACAGCAAACACTGGCTGTATTGAATCGTGTGTTTAATTGTTTAATGTTATGTGTGTGTTCATTGATATTGGAACTACAATATTATTGTTGATGTTGGAACTTTGATTGTAGCTTTGAGGGTTTAAGTGGGGCGGTTAAAGGCAAATAATAGATGTTTCAGAACACATGGCAGTGTCCTGCCATGTGTCAGATGAAGAAATAATTTAAAAAAAAATCTGAGAGGGAGAGGAGGACCAAAGAACAGATTGATGGCTTGTGTGAAGAATGATATAAAAGGAAAAGAATTATATGATAGTGTAACGGCTGACGGAAAAGTGAAAGAAAAAAACGTGTCCCACGTGACTTGGGGTAGACGCACCCCAAGTAATATGGGACAAGGGCAAGAAGATGATGATATGATGTGTGAATAAATCTGAGGGATGGTGCCGATCCAGATTTGATAAAATAAGCATGTAAATATAATAACTTTGCTACATCTTCTTGTGTATTTAGATAAAGCTAAGAAGCCACTTATATTTATTTTGTATTTTACGGACGACGAACCAGAACGGATTTCTCCGAAAACTACTGGAAAACATGTCTGTCAAGATGATCGAGGGCTGAAGAAATTGAATTCCAAGAATTGGGTACCCACTCGAAAATCCAGCGAGACAAAAACAAATGTCATAATATTTTTTTGACCTTTTTTTGCCATTAGTGAATTAAGAGTAGCGAAAACTCTAGCAAATCCATTGGGAATAACTCGTGTACGAAATTATGTAACATTTGGGCAACCACTGAAATTAAATAAAAAAGAAACCGCCTGTTCTTTTACGTCAAAACTTACCGAAAACATTTCAAATCTGGACCGAAATTAAAAACTTAATACAAGGCATATTTTCACATTTAAAAACATATTTTTCAACATTCGGCTTCGTCTAGAAACTTTACCGCCTCATAACACCGCAAAGTGACTTTGTAACGACGTCCTCATCTCAATAACAACACGCCTGTACAAGGTCACTGCGATATTTTCAACCTAATAGACACTTAGTCGTCCTATATCGTTGACAAGCAATTAAGAATGTGTCAGCTTTGAAAAATTACCACAGACAAGTTTCAAAGAAAATGTGAAGATTAGTTCGCTAAAAAGTTTTAAACTTAGATGAATGGGGCGTTATATATGTTATTTTCTAGAACAATCTAGGCTTAAAGTTCTGAAGTTATATTTAAACCTTTAAAGCGCTTTTCTGCTTACGACCACTTTAATTTTCGATTTCAAATTAAGAGGCTCTTTCATTAGTAATACTTTGTAATACAATTACACTGTAATTGCTGTGAGCTGGTGGCAGAGTGGAAGCATTGCCTACCTGACCTCCACAACCCAGTAACTGGGTAATCGGAACCCAGTAACCCGTTGGAAAGATTGTCAGATTATGTTCTTATACTCATAAATTATCATCATCATCCTGCCCTTATCCCAATTCATTCGGGGTCACCGCAGCACGTCTTCTTCTTTCATGCTTGTCTATTACTCATCATCTCATAATCTCTCTTTCTAGCCATATCATCTTTGACAAAACCATCCTTCGTTTCTTCGGTGCACACAATATACCCATACCATGAACACCGATTACCACACAATTTTTTATACCTACTAAGGTAACAATAAACATCCAATAATTTTAGGTACCTTCATGTTACCGTACATTTCGGTACCCAGTTCCCACGTAACTGTTTCCATATTATTCCTGTCAGCAGGTAAGGTTTAGAATCGAGTCCCCAGAATTGGGGGTGGGTGGTGAAAGTTGTTATAGAATCGCCCCCCACTTGCCCCCCCAGCCGGAGTTGCATTGTTTTTTTTATATAAACTTTTTAAAATCTCATTTTGAGGTTATGTTTTTGTTATGTTTTTGACATTATAAACCTGATTTATGGAGGGAGAAGGTTGGGGGCAGGGAACCCAGCCCCCCTCCTACGCTGCTCAACGCTTCGCGGGACTCCTACTTCGGAATGGTTTAAAAAAATGATTTTGACAAATGCAACGCCAAAACCGTCAGAATTTAGTTAAATGTAAGTTCCGTTTCAGGTTAAGTTAGTGATTTCCAATATTTTTAGAAAATTATTTTAAATACTTCGACGCTGCTCCGGCAGCTAAATTTCATGGGGGCTTCAACCCCCTTGACCCCCTCCCCCCCCCCCACAGTGACAGAATCCTCAAATTCAGGGGACTCGATTCTAAACCCAACCCCTGTCAGCCACAAACCGCAGAGTAATCATTACTTCCCTACTTAATTAATGTTGTCAATTTGTGATATTTGTGAATTTGCAAAGCGCGAACAATGCGTGTTTGTAGCGGTTGACACGATTGGTGCTGGTTTACGAGACACGGGAGGTAGCGGTCGCGATCTACAGGCCTAACGCAAACGCGCAAAGCATCATGAATAATACTGTAGCCATACCCTAACTAACATTAATTCTTGTAATATTAATTATATTTATGCGAGGAGTTAATCCACGTCAAATTTGTGCACACAGTCTCTCAGTCCCAAACTCAACTTCAATCGCTAGGCTAGCAACGCTTCCTGACAGTTTACCACCACTTACAATTACGAAATTTCATAATTAGTGAGTAGATTAACCGACGGCCGCGTCCGCTACCGTTTGTCAACATAGACCGACACTTGTGCGTCGACTACACAGGCGGCCTGGCGGGTACATTTGAGAGCTCGATAATCACGACAACGTTTTGTTTGCCACAATTACGACCAACCGCTTCATTTGACAGCAGCTTTCATTAAATTCTCTGCTGTTAATATTGTGTTTGAGGCGAATTGTATTTTACTGCTGAACATGAGCTCCTAGGTTTAATTCCCAAGTCAGGCAAAGTTTTATTGGGTTTTGCCGTCAAGAATTTCTCTATGCCCGACAATAAGCTCGCCCCTGAGTAGGTACTATTAGGTATACCTCTGCCTAACCCTTTGGGGTTTAAAGGCGTGATTTATGTTACGTAATTTTGTAACGCATTTTCATCACAAAACCTGAGATCATAACTTATATTTTAAGACAGTAAATTTTGCACAATCTTGGTACCCTTCCCCCTATTTTAGGTTCACCGACAATCTGAACGCCGAAAAGTCTCTTCATCGTTTCGATTCTACAAATTACAGGTACCTCTTGGCCTCTAAGGATAGGTATCGAGTATCATCGACTTCATTACAACAAGTTAGCTCCAGAGCTCCAACTTAGCACTTATTAAGTTAGTACTTGATCAACAATTACTTGTTTACTCTTCGATACAAACTAGGTCAAGTTTAAAGTCAGGTGTTTATTTTGAGAGCATTTTATTATTTAGACCCTTGGTTCAGTTCTCCAGGCTTTTCAGTGTTATTGGGGTTTTCTATCAGATGCTTGTCAATCGCAGCCACGGAGTCCGATTTAAGCCTGGTTGATACCAGCTCGCCTCGCTATTGTTTTGCGGCGCTTGAGTAAGGCCCTTGTTCAGCAGTGGATTTTTTTCGGCTGACAATATTATTAAGATATACTACTGTTACTTACCGTTAGTCCCGACTGTCAATTGTAGATCTTTGACAGTCGTTACAGGTAATCAGTGGTCCAAAAAGTCTGACAACCATTCTTACAACTGGGTTGTGGAGGTTAGATAGGCAGTCGCTCCATTTAAAATACTGGTAATCAGCAGCATCCGGTTAGACTGCAAGCCGACCCCAACATAGTTGGGAAAAGGCAGATGATGATACTACTGTTACTTACCATGAAATACCATTATATCAATGTTTTTCTTGGTTTCAGTTCGAGGGAAACAGTTTTATGATAATGACCAAAGAGAATCGAACGACGGAAAAATTCTATGAAGCTCAGAAACTTTCATTTAAACTGTTCAATCATGTTATCAAAACAACTCTCGTGGTATGGTATTGTTTGATCATATGGTACTCCATGATTATCAAGTCTTTGGGCCTACATCTCCAACATTGGTTCATTACAATAACGCATATACTCCTTCCACACCTGATATACCTCTCAGCCGTAATGTTACTTGCCTATCTGAACTTCACACTCTGCCAGCTTTATCATCCAATCACTTTACAGTCTTTTTTACAGTAGGTGGTAATTTTATCCGTCTTAGCTTTAAACAATACCGATATTCGGAGGCTAATTGGTCTGAGTACAGGTCCTACTTGGATATGAATATTCCATTAGGAACATCAACCTATAATTCTAAAATTAGCATTGATACTGCAGTTGACCAACTTCAGAATGCCATCAAAATGAGTCGCGAAGTAAACGTTCCATCGGGCCCATCCTCAGTTAAACGTTACACCTTGCCTAGGCGCATCAAAGTCCTAATTACAACTAAAAACAAGCTAAGAAAGACGGCTTTAAAGGAAATCAATCCTACAATTAAGTGTGCCATCAACAAAAATATAAACAACCTTAACACTAAAATTAAAAACCTTATCCAAATTTATAATGACAAAATATGGAACGAAAAACTGGCTAAAATTGATAATCCATGTGTCGATATCTGGAAGATTGTCAAATCTCTGACTTATAAGCCTACAGTAATTCCACCGTTGAAGTGTAAGAATGGTCAATTAACTACTTCCCCTGCAGAACAGTGCGAAGTGCTGGCTGATACTTTTTACGACAACATGAGTTTGACTGTGAACTGGACTAGTGATAACTTTACAGAGACTGCCGTCGATGAATCAGTAAACAAACTTAATAATGTTGAAGACTTAATTCCACCTAAACTCGTACGTCCCAGAGAAGTGTCAAAATTAATAAGAAATCTCAAAAGTCGTAAGTCACCGGGCGTCGATGGCATACACAACTGCTTACTAAAGAATCTATCACGTAAATGCATAGTATTCTTAACGAAAATTTTTAATGGTTGCCTGGAAATTGGCTACTTTCCGTCTGCTTGGAAAAGAGCCAAAATTATAACGTTCAAGAAACCAAGTAAAGAGGAAAGTTCACCCATCAGCTATCGGCCTATAAGTCTCCTAGCGTCCTTGGGAAAATTACTCGAAGGAGTAATCTCAGCGCGTTTAGCAAACGCTACAAACCACCTGTTATTACCTGAGCAGTTCGGATTTAGAAAGGCTCATTCTACAGCCCAGCAACTGGCCAGGGTCGCAGAGCATGTTACGCACCACCTAAATATGGGTGAATCTACAGGCATGATGTTGCTTGACGTAGAAAAGGCTTTTGATGCCGTCTGGCATGCAGGCCTTTTACACAAGCTATCTAAATGTGGTGTACCCATTGGACTTGTAAAAATCATCCAGGCGTATTTGACAGATAGGTCGTTCTGTGTTCATATTGGTGATAGTGTGTCCAAACCAAGATCCATTCCTGCGGGGGTGCCACAAGGCTCCTTGCTCGGGCCGCATTTATTCATATTGTTTATAAACGACATGCCCAAGCAGGCCCATACTCATCTTGCGTGTTATGCTGATGACACAGCATCATATACTTCAAGTAAAGACATCGATTTAATAGTTGAGCGGTTTCAGTTATCTTTACAACTCCTAGTTTCTTATTTTACCCAATGGAAATTAAAATTAAATTCCACAAAAACTGAAGTCATAATGTTCACACGAAAGCGGGCATTCCCAAAAAAACGCATTAAAGTGGATGATAATACTTTGCCATGGCGTGTCTCGACCAAGTACCTTGGACTATTGCTGGATAATAAAATGAACTGGACCAAAAACACTGAGTACTTCCGCGTTAAAGGTATAAAAGCTCTAAACTGCCTGCATCCAATCTTGAAACGTCGATCTAAAGTCAGCTCGAAGACCAAATTAAAAATCTACACAACCCTTGTAAGACCCTGCATTACATATGCGGCACCGGTCTGGAGCAGTACATGTGAAAATAATTACTCTAAACTACAAGTAGTACAGAACAAAGCAATAAAAACCTCATTCAATACACCCTTTCGGACGAATCTTAAAACATTACATAGTCAATTAAATTTCCCAACATTAAAACAATTCATTACAAAACTCACAAAAAAGTTTTATTTGGTAACTAACCCTAAACATCATAACCCACTTATTTCCACCATTGGCCGAACTCGATCTGTAAACTTAGAATATATCGACACATATCATCGATACCGTCTTCCACACCACTTACTGCTATTCGACTAAGAAAGGCGATGCGACTTCATGACCGGACTATTTTGTTACGTTCGCTCGGAATGTAGGGTAGATTTACAATCAATCACACTCAATATACGAAGCTCATTTGCATTTTAAATAGTAATTATTATACTGTCAAAGTAAAATTTAATGTTATCAATGTTATTTGTTACAATCTTTTATAATATATGTAGTTTATTAAGTGTTATAAAGTGCGTTTGTGTCTAATCATCGCGCTGTACAGTTCGACATTTGTTTAACGTAAGTAATATGATACTGCTGATTCATAACAAGTAATAAGTTTTTATCATTACATATTGTATGTATTCCTAAATGTTTTATATAGGCGCCTTAGTCTGCACAAAACACCCAACCTTAATGTTTAATGCTTTTAGAATAAGATCTGAATGTCATTTATCTGTTTTGTATATGTTAAAATAAAGAATTTTCAAAATCAAATCAATCACGGAGATACACCTGATTCCGTCCTTTAAGGCTCATTTTACTTGGTCTACGTTCATACATTAGTACCTGCACGCCGGGCGCCAGGTGCGAGTACTACGCACCTGAACTTTCTGAATAATATCAGCAATATGATGAAGACGGTATGTCCTTCTAGGGCGGGGAACTGTTCAACTACTTTATCAGAAGTTCCTTTCAAAGCTTCGATAAAGAAGCAACATAATACCTTCAGTCAAAGAAATATTTCTTAGACTTCCTTATAAAGTAGGTTGAATAAGAAATAGCTGCGATAGCCGGCCATTTTATTGTGATCAAAGGCATGCCAGAAAGCTGGTACTGTAAGGGGGGGTTTGCATCTTCCGCCGGGATAATATAGTTTTAGTTTGAGTCATAGTCAGGCGTGAAATTGGGTATAATATGTATGTGTGTATTATATCAAAATCTTAGCGTTCTTACACTGGTTAAATGAGTTGGAGATATTGAGACCCTTTTAGTACCTCCTATCACCGTCATCGTCTTCATTCACAGCCTGAGTTCACCCACTACCGAGGATGGGCCTCTCTTGTTTTCAGCGCCAATCTTTGAGTTCCTGTGCCAGCCTCAGGCAGGTTTTACTCGCGTCGGTAACAATGTCATCTATCCATCTCGACACCGGGCGACCAATCAAGTCCTTGGACGCCACTCGGTCACACTTTGCTCCACTGTCATCAGCGCATCCTGCTGGGTAACTCCATCCAACTCCATTTCATTTAAATGACGCAAATTTCCAATATCGAAGACGTTGTTATATTCACGCTTTGTGCCATAACAGCCACTACGGAATTGCTAAAACGAATAAAAAAACCTGCCACAATCCTTATTTTATTTCTTCCTTTTTGTAGCCTAGCCCCACTACTCCAGCCAGGGAACTTCGTCAATAAGTTTCTACAAAGTAAAGCTGCTCGTGTTTGTTGAATGCAAATACAATAATCTTTTTTTAAATAATCGCAGCGGAACAGTCAATAGAGCGATGCTTTCATGAATATATTGCGTTTCTTATTGGAATCGTGGAATATAATGCGCAATATCGGGATATTGAACCGTTTTTGCGTCGTTTCTTGTAATGGATATGAACACATTTGGGAAAAGATTGCTATTTGTTTTTGATGGTTTTACGCAAAGCAAGCAAGGGTGGGTTTAAGAATTCAACCGCTTTAAATAATTTAAATCCTTCACCTACTGCTGCATTTTCAAAGTTTCTAACATGTTCTCAAAATACTTTGGACCTTTGGACTTTTTTTTTTGTGGAGGTCAGAATTATATGCAGTAGCTCCATAAAATAAATACTGGTATATCGCGTTAGACTGGAAGCCGACTCAAACAAAGTCGTAAAAGGCTAGGTAGGTGATGATGATACCTATACGACGTATACGAGTATATACTTGCATCAACAGCGAGATAAAGACTTTATTTAATAGAATAATATCACTTCTCTTTCATCTTTAATCCAATTCCTCACGATCGGGGATTGAATATATCTTCGGTAATCGAATCGAGACGGACATTTATTAAATTAGGACGGTGGCCCAGAAATGAGATATATTACACGCTTATCGCGGGATGAAAGAGTCGAACCGGGAAATTAAATTATAGCGGTTACCGTGTTAAAAGCATTGGCTGTAATAGGTAAAAGTGTTTGCCTACTAAAATTGCTATTTTTATAAAAATGTCGCGGTCAGAGATAATTCCTACTAACATTATCATTAACTCCAGAAACGGGATATTTACAATGTTTACTGTTTGGTTTGAGTAACAGTAAACATGGTAAATATCCCGTTTCTAGAGTTAATGATAATTCCTACTAGGCTAACAGTCATCACATAACATCACGCCTGTAATTCCTATAGGGTTGGGCATACATTGCGCCTATTACCATCAATCGGGCACAAATACAGGCTCCGGGCTTCTACTGCGACACTATTGATTGAAAACGCAATAACACTTTGCCTGACCTGGGAACCGAAACCAGGACCTCATGCTCAGCAGTAGTGCTTGCGACAACCAGGCCCACGAACCACTCCATCTTTTATTCCAGTAATTAGCTCTCAGAAAGATGAGTAGATGCTTAAAATATAATATAAACACAATATTTCAGTCAAAGATAATTCTTACTACTCATTTTGCGAATAAATCCCGTTATTTCAAATTACGAAACGAGATTTTAAATAATTATTACCCGACAAAGGAAAGCATTATACGGATTACGAAAAGAACACATGCAGCCTCAATTTTATTTTTGGAACAGCTTTACTCTTCACCCAATATTTGCTCGTCATATACGATTATTTACCGAAAGAATAAAAAAACAGAAAGTACAACGTCAGACAGAATTAAAGAACAAAGAGTACAGGCACGCACAAAATTAAATGTCTCGTACACGCACAAGGGCGTTATGAGTACATTCACACCCAAACGTTATTCGAATCTAATGTGAGCCTTTATATTGGAATTCTTTTTATTAAAATTTATTCTAGACTGGCACATTTCGGTTAGGGTTGTGCAGAATATGTTTTTGTACTTATTTATTTAATTTCATTAAGGCTGATGAGGGTTTTTATTTAGAAACCTTTCATAATCGGCTAACATGAAAATAATTTGAATTATGCTTTACATATTTTTGACACGTGTATAATTTTCGGTTCCTTTGTTCCGATTTTTTGCAGTGTAATCCCAATAATATAATAAAGTAATGCCTGACTGACTTTAGGATTTTATAAGTAGGTTTTTTATTCATATTTGACAAGGGTATGTACATCTGTTTTAAACATCTTAAAATCGTTTTAAAAATATAAACAAGAATTTTTTTCAAACGTAGTCTGTGCTGTGATCAAAACGGTTGAATGTTTCCATATCCCATTCGTACACAATCATGTTAAAGAGCTGACTCGTAAACTATTTTGTAAATAAGTTGATATAAAGCTGCATCCATGAGATACTTAATCGGTCAGAGGCCTTCAGAGGACAAACTATGTATGTCCTTCAAACGCAATCTCTGCATGGCTTTACAAATCCTTCAGTGTACTTTAGTTGTCAAGAATGACAGCTGTCACTCAAGTAAAAGTCATAACTCATAACTGGCAACCCTGCTTTAAATCAAATACTCATGTCATATCTATATTAAATTGAACGCAAATAAAGATCCAATAACAATTATTATTTTCTTTGTGTCCAAGTTCTGTGGTAACTAACGGGTTTAAAACTGAATATTCGTTTTGATTTTAATCTCTTCCAATTTAAATTAAATACATTTCCTTACGTTTTTATGTCCATGCAAGTGGTTTTTTAAATCCATTTACTCGGGTCTGCTATTTCGAAATTAAAATTGCGACCAATTTTATGTTTTTATTCATCTCAGCGTTTTTATAAATTTATTTTATGTTTTTTGTTCGTTTCAGCACTTTTACAACTTATTTTAACTTGCAATGTTACCCTGGGGTTCAAAGCTTTCTATGAACCAAAAAAGTCAGACAATTGACTAATTCATTTGAAAAAGGCAAAGGGTGGTTATCAGAAGAAGCGGTATAGCAAAACGTTGATCGCATGTGCAGTGAAGTAAAGAGTGCGGACCGATAATGACTGCGGACACCAGACTTTGACAGATATTTCAGTGCATCTGTCAAAGTCCGCTGTCAAAATGACATGACATGTAAAGTTTGACACGGTAGACGTGTAACCCGCTGCAGCTACGGCTGGTTATTGCAAGTAGATTACGATTGTGTCACTTTTCCCGCCCCGTCATAAGTTTATATTTAAATGCCGTCGTTATAAATGCTCGTCTTGTTATAACTGAAATACCAAAAACAAAAAACAAATCAAAACACAAAAGTAACATGAGATTTCGACAACAGATTCAATTCAATAATCTTATAGAAACCCGAGCCCCTGTAGGTAGATCTCCAAACCTATGTGGGTAGTAAATCTTCGTAAAACCTTTGTATATTTCAATTTTCATTTGAGCAGGAAAGACTAGGATTTCAGGAATCTCTTCTGTCGCCGTATTTTTTCCTGAAGCAGCTAATAGCTCTGTGTCTTGTCCCGGCGGAGGACATCGCTCAATTATTTAGCGCTCGCTCAGCTCATTGAGACTTTAATGAAATGAGCTTTAGTTTATTTAGAAAAATATTTATGAGGCAAAAGATTAAAATTATGATGTATGGGTTCACAGGTTTGTGTCGCAGCAGCACTTTAATTACGCTAAAATGTTATCATCATCTGCCAAACTATGTTGGGGTCAGCTTCCAGTCTATCCAAATGCAGAAGTATTTAACATAGAGCGACTGCCTATCTGACCCTCACAACCGAGTAACTGCGTAATACCTTTGGTAAGACTAATGATCTGATTTTCGGGCTTCTGACGACCTGTAACGACTGTCAAAGATCTATTAAGGAAAGCCGGGACCAAACGGCTTAAATAGCATGCTTTCCAAGGCACGGAGAGAACTCTGTATGGAATCGGTACATACGTTCTGTGTATGCACTCGCAAGCGCCGCTTGACTCAGAACAGCGACCCTTACGGCTGTTATTATTTTGCCACGAGAACCTCTGGTGTTTATGCTTATGTATAGAATGGAATATGTACCCTTCCGATTCTTCCTCTTCAATCTTTGGCCACCCAATGCTGAGTGCCTCATCCAAATCTCTCTATTTTTGACGGTTTTGTGTCATGGCTATCTAGTTTCTTCCGGACACTTGGATCGTCTGGCCACCTTGTCAGTAGTCTTCCTACGTTCCTCCATCTTGCCCACGGTCATACGATTACATAGCGTAAAATTATTACCATAATCAAAGTTGCTAGCAATAAACGCTAAAGAGAGCATCAATTAAACAAAGAAAACTGCTGATAATATGAAAACGAGACGCTTTTCCTAACTCTGGTTGTGTGGCCATGAAGTTAGGTGAAGTTTTGTAAAAGCTCCATTATTTAAACAAATCGAGAACATAACACGCTTTAAGAGTAACTTCGTTGTTGAGGTTTTTTACATTAATTTGTATCTTTTTGTCATATCAATATTCTACTGAATGTTTTCAGTAATAATACTTAAAAGTCTTACATTTGATCTTTATAAGAAGGTAAAAGTTAAAATTAAGCTTTTATCCCGAGTTGATTGTGGATATAAAAAAAGCCTTCTTGTACTTGTGTAATAGATACAGTCTTTTTCTACATATGTACTAGCGTTTTTTTTTTTAATCCTATACAGCGTGTTTCCTGATCACACTTTTCTCAAAATCTGTATTATGCACAAAATCAATATTCCTCAATACACCAATCTTTCCACAACCCGATTCAGCCTATTTTCTTCCGGCTACAATCTTATCGCTCCTCTTGAAGCCACACCTGCACGCCGTGGAGCGGAAAGCATAAATCCGCCGCCAAATAGGAAGCGACCTACGTTGCGCTGTCGATACGAATATATTACTGTCGTACATACGACGTCTGCCAAGCTAAACAGTCTGGTCAGTATAAACATACACACGACGCCGACAACGTTACGTGTATAGTCTTAGTTTTAAGGTTTTTTAAATATGTATTAGTTTATTATTTCATAAGATTATTTTGTGTAATTTATGTATGGGCCTTAGTTGCCTGAAAATAAAATGATTATGATTATGATTATTATGATAAACTGACCTCATATTGTAGCTAAACCATTATTATGCAGACTGGAAATTAGCACACAAATTCACTCGAAGTCAAGCGTCTTAACACAAAATGAAAGTTCACTGATGAATTAATTTTTCAACGATGTTGGATTACGGCACACGGCCATCTTTCACTCGCATACTGAGTGATCTGAAAACGAAATAAATGAGCAGAGGAACTATAATTTTTATAAAATTTTGTCGGTGTCGTCTGAAAAAGAAATGTAACAAAAATTAACAGTATCCCGAGTGAACTGTTCACTCAAGTGTATAGTCCTTTTACTGTTACCATAAAAAAATACAGTGATCTTTATTTTCGTAGTAAATAAGGTTGCTATTAGGTTGCCACTGTCAAATCTGTCAACAACTAAAAACGTCAGATATCGACTGGAGACAAAAGACCAACTTATACTGGAAATGTATAGCTTGATCTGGTCGCGCGTACACAGCGAAGTTTTTTCAGAGAATGGCGGAGGAAACTAGCTGACGTCTACACTCTATTTGTGTAAGTAATATTGTTTAGTTAACTTACTGTTTTGGTGTTGTTATTTATTATAGTTCTGAAAGAAAAAAAGGATGGTTATTTAGTGGTTGGGGAGAAAGTCTTAATGTTTATCATTTAAATCTATACATTAATCCGGTGGTGGCACTGTGGAGACAGCCGTTAGCAGTCGTAGGTAATAACCTAGAATAGCATATTAAAAAAAAAACAAACATTACGTTGCCCCACGCTAGAAATTTCTCCTGTACCGTGGGTGCATTTACAAACATTTTAACTCTCATTTACAAACAGCTACACCCGGAACAACTACCTGTAGGCCATATAAAATTATTTGTTCCGTGCGGGGATGAAACCCGCGACACGCAGCGCAGCAGCCAGGCACTACGCCAACCGTGCTGTCAAATGTGTGACCACCCGTTATATACAGAGTGTCCTCCGTGCCTCGAAAATCACGTTAAGCGACTGTCATTTGTAGATCTTTGACAGTCGCTATAGTTAGTCCGTCGAACCATGTAAAATACTGGTATCTAGCTGCATCCGTTAAGACTGGAAGCCGACCCCAACATAGTTGGGAACAGGCTAGCCAGATGATGATGTTACTGCACATAAATTCTCAAACTCTTTCTGCACCAAATACAGTACTTTACAAGTGCAAAACTTACAATATGTTCAGTGCGCGACCTGTCGTGTTCACATGCAGTTAGCACCCAATGATACAAACAGACCAGTATTGTGGAACACTCCACTTTACTGTAGGTACCATTACTGTGCTCATAAACGTTGTTAGGTGGTGTGGTCACGATATAGCCATGAGATCTGCCAGGGTAATGTGTGTGTCATGGTTCTTTATGCGCTTGAATGACTTTGTCAAGACAAAAAAGAAAATAACAGATTTTCAAGAAAAAGTGGAAAGTAACTTTTCTTTCGGATCTCTGTGACTTTTGTTTGACTTTTATTGACTTTCTGCATCCACTCATAAGTAAGATGATAGTGATCTTTATAATCAATGCAATAAGGTTGCAGTTGTCTGAGATAAAACAGTAACTGGTAAATCACTGTAGAGAACTGTGATTCCATGTCTCAGTGACTCCTTAAAGCAATATAACAGCAAATTTTGACACGCTACACATCTTACATCGACAGCTACCGGTTGGTTAATACAAGTAAATTACGAAATTGTCTTTGTTTAGTGGAACTGTATCCGGCACCAGAAAAACATCCTTCAGCAAAAGACCTTTTTTGGCTAAAATTCAACCTTCATTCAACACCTAAACAATCACTGACAGTGTGAAATACACACCAAGGCAGGCAGCTATTCTTCCAAGTACATTATTATTCAGAAAAAAAAAACAAACAAAACAAAAACGAACCCGACATCTTCGCTTCCGTACAAAATGACAAGTTGACACTATAACGGTACAAGAGAACCCTTCCAGACGCTATTTTACTTCAAAGTGTCATTCGCTATGGAAATGTAGAAAGAAATATGTCACAGTCAGTTATCCTTACCCGGCCGCGGTGAGGTGTGGCCCGACCCTAATCTTGGCGTTATTTAAGACCGTGTTGGTGCCAATGTTGGTTATCGGATAGACTACATTGGTCGTAAAATTGAATTAATATTCATCGTCATCAGCCAACTTGGATACATACACAAACTCACGCCTTTGATATAGCTGACCTGGGTATCGAACCCAGGACCTCGACTAGACTAACGAGGCGAATATAAGGCCTAAGTTTAATATAGTCTTTAGGATGTGTGATGTCTCCAGGGTACACCAGAAATACTCATGTATTATAGTCTTTAGTAAGGGCTCTTTTATCAAATCTATTGCTATTCAACTTCACAAATATCACAATCATCATCATCATTCTCTTCATCTCTATTCTCCTGGCCATCTCCCAACATATTTGGGGTCGGCGCAGCAAGTCTTCTATCCTTCTCTATGAGTCGACATCTCAGCAGTCACCCCACTTTCTAGCTACATCATCATTCACAGAGTTCATCTATCGTTTCTTAGGCCCCTATCCCTTCTCTTATAGCCTTCCACATCATCATGATCATCCGCCTACAGCAAATCTACTGGACTAGGGCATCAATAGTAACCCTGAATCCACTGAGCTCCATTCTCGGAAACTTTCATCCAGGTGCTACCAGTCACCCTGTGGAGATCGTCAATCCACTTACTCCGTCATCATCTGCCTAGCCTTGTCCACTTACCAGTATTTTACATGGAGCGACTGTACTAGTACTGGGTAATACGATACTTTTTAGTAAGACTGGTCGTCAGACTTTCGGGCCACTGAATACCTGTAACGATTATCAAAGATCTATAATTGACAGCCGGGACCAACAGCTTAACGTACTTTCCGAGGCACGTAGGAAACTCGATATGTAATGGGTGCGCTTAGGCGCGCTTATTAATAAGCGCGGCCTAACCTAAAGATTGACCCGACCGCCCGGCTGTTATTATTTAGCCACGAGCTCCACACACTCCAAACAAAGTATATTTAGACAATTACAATTCAAAACGCATGCAGCCGGCATTGGACACAGAACAGCCGCCAACCCGCCAACATGGCCGCATCAACCCCCAAGTCCGTATGAGTGATACATTTTATATGACCGCGTCCGCCCCGTTATGTGCCATTTACCCGATTGTGCTCGTAAAAGAGGGTACGTTTTTAACAATACAGAATGTCGGCCGTATCTGCGGCGGTCTGAAAGATGTATGTTTACTGCTGATATGAATAAACGTTAGAGGTGTAGATTTTTTTGTGTGTGCTATATGACTGTCGGGGTTTCTTGTTTGTGAATTTAAAGTATGTATGTATGTTCTAGCGAAATGAAATAAGTTTTTCTTTTTCGCCACGAAATATAAATGTGTAGGAATACCTCATGCCGTGTTTGTAGTCAAAATATAAGCAGCAGTCAGGGAGGTGATGGATACCTAAGTGAAGTGAAGAGTTTTGACTTGGGAAGTAGTACATAACTCTGTTCCGACAATTGTTTGATAGTTATAGGTCGCAATGAAATACTGGCACATACCAGACCGGCAAAAAACATAACATCACGTCTTTAATCTCAGAAGGGTTAGGCAGAGGTGTACCACCACATTTCGCCAGTTGTGTTTAAGTCCCATGAGGGGGCGACTCTATTGCCATCAACCGGGCACAAATCCAGATTCCGCGGCTGCTACTGAGAAATTTCTGATGGACAAACCCAATAACACCTTGCCCGACCTGGGAATCAAACCTAGGATCTCATGCTCAGCAGTCGCTTGCGACCACTAGACCAATGAGGTAGTAAAAAAATATAAGAAAAAACACATTCATTAAAAATCAACATCCAAAAAACCCCAGACAGATATTAACAAACGCACGCGTAATTTCCGTTGCTGTGCAAACGTCCGAAGAATAAATCCAAATAAAATTCATTAATCACTGTACTATCAATAACCCGCACAAACAAACAATACTCCACTAAACCACGCTCCATCAACCAAATCGACACAACTCGTAAAATAAGTGGCCCGGTACCTAAAGTATCATAAACATAGACTATAACGCGCCACTAAAGGTACCACACAATAAACTAACCACCTCTATTGTGTACTGTAGCCGTTTCAGAGATTGATTGTGAACCTTTTAGTAAATGTTTGTAAAGACACGCTTATTGATGACTGGGGCAATTATGCTGGGTGCTTGTAAATTATTGTTTATTGTAAAAGTTTATGTTTGTTAATAAAGGCAATTTGAATTCGAACTTAATATTTGATGATAGCCTTTTGAACGTCAGTGCATAAAGGCACGCGCGTGCCCTCCAAGCCAAGCCACAATTTCACCTACCATTTTGTCACATATTTGAGTCGTTTGGGGTACAGGGCACGCGCTTTCTTCTCACGTATCTGTGACCGACTTTCCTGGGCTCTCTGAGTATGAAGGGGTTTTGTGTGGTGTATCCGTAGTATGACCGCGACAGGCACTGCATAACTAAGAGTCTACGTAGAATGAGCCTCTGATGACTAGCGTGAGCGTTGTATAATCAGCTTATAACGTGGCCACAGCTGGGACGCCGCCTCCTCTTTGTGGGAGGGAGTGGGCTATAATCCACCACATGGACCTTGTGCAAGTCTTTGCTTGTCTTAGATTTTTTGGTTCTAAGTCATGCCGATTTCCATCGCAGTTTTCATTCAGGCAGTGTGACAGTGGTCATGAAATAAATTACACAAACTAAAGTACCTGCTGGGTTCGAAGCCACTACAACACGTAAGTCAGGGCCGTGACCACTGGGCTAAACTGTCAGCTCCCCTAGTCTCACCACGCTCCTCTGACTCACACTGAAGTACAGGAATCAATGACCTTGAAACCTACTTATCATTCTCCTGCCCTTATCCCAGTTTATTTAGGGTCGCCGCAACGCAGTCTTCTATTTCCACACTTCTCTATTAGTTGTTAGCTCATGAATCACCACCAGAAAGGGGGTAATCCATAATCATCTAAAGTAGTATACCTAGTGTTTTAAGCTTTCAAGGTTTACAACTCAACTTATACTTACTGTCACTTACGGCATATCTTCCGTGATTGTTCATTATCGAGAGCTCAAAATAATGAACAATCACGGAAGACGTCCCGTAAGTGACAGTATAAGTTTAGTATACCTAGTACCTACTACCTACCTCTTCCAAAACACAGTGTTGAATGTGCGAAGTTCTTTAAGCTAGGTAACTACTTAGCAGTATCTGCACAGGAACTATCCAACATTATTTGAGAACTACTTAAACTCATCCCAAGTGTCGGAGAAACTCCGTAATTTTTATACCAAGTAGTTAGTACTTCCGCCCGTGCGGTTTTAAAGTATTTTAAAACAAGTTCTTTTAAGTTATGACCACTTTTAAATGATGAAGGAAACCCATTAGTTCGCGTACCAGCCATAAATCCTGATGGTTTATTTTCTCGACTTGTTCACTTGCTTCAGCAGAATATTAACGTAAATTATGGCTGCCTCGTTGGTCTAGTGGTTGCAAGAGCGACTGCTCAGTATGAGGTTCTGGGTTCGATTCCCGAACCTGGAAAAGTGTGATTAAGTTTTCCATCAGGAATTTCTCAGTAGTAACCACGCAATCTGGATTTGTGCCCGGTTGATCGCAATAGGCTCACTCCCTATTACATGCGACTTAAAACATAACTGGCAAGATGTTGTTGTACCAGTATTCCTCTGCCTAACCTTTCGGGAATAACAGGCGTGATGTTATGTATGTGATGGCTGATACCGATAAGATACTTAAATGATAAGTCCTCATCTCCAAATATTATTATCTTTCTTTTGCTGTGCCCGACAGGGTCCACGATTGTTTCTTTTAAAAAATGTCTACCACCTAAGCCTACATTGTGGAATGCGATAGAGAATTGAGTACCGTCAAACGGGGTGAATAGGAACGCAGGGGTGAATAGAGACAAAACTTTGAAAGGGATTTTAACGTTGTACCTCCAGTAGTAGACTGTTGTATGCTGATGACGATGATCATGATTAGGCTAGGTAGTAGGTAGTGGTAGGTATACCAGTTTTGTCGATAGTTTGTCAGGACCGTGATTTGTGTATTTGGTGAGTCGTTTTCAGTTTCCATAATATTTTGAACTCGGTCGTAGTTTTGACCACATTCGTGGCAAACTATATATTTTTTATGGGATATATCCTGGTGACATCCTTCACACATTAACATATTGTTTTTGTTTTCCATGTTTGGCTTTAAAATATCTAGTGCCGCCCCTGTTTCTCGTTTAAAGTAAGCAGAAGTGTTTTTTTTTCGGCACTAGGTAGCGCTGCGCTGGGTAATCAATAGTTCACAGAGTTTAATTCGACGGAAAGATAGATGGCATTATGACTAGTTTTGCTAACACAAATTTACATTTATAACTATTATTTGGTTTTTTGCTTATAGTTCGTTTTAACACTTACGGCATTTATTATAATCCTGGGGCACTAAGTATTCTCAAATTGCTTCGTAATTAATTCGTAATGTTTATTTGGTTTTGTAAACTTTCCTCGTAATTGTTTTAGGAATTAATATTTTTGTCGGATAACGATATCACGGCACTATCAGACACTTTACTTTGTTTTTAGACTGTGTTGGGTTGGAAGACATTAGTTTTACTTATTTCAAAGATATTAAATTGTGGAGCTGATGTTTACTTTACGCAGTAGCGAGGTCGATTTCGGTCCAAATAACTGCTCAAATGAGCTGTTAAATAAGTCACCTCAAGTATAAATGGCAATAATGGCATTTTTGCAAGAAATAGTAGATGGATTCGTTATTGCTTCCATTAAAAGTGAAATTCTCAAATGCCTTTAACTTCAGACAAAATGAACAAAGCTTAAGCAAATAAACCAACCACAGAAAAAATCTTATGACAGACATAAACTTATTTACTACCAAAACTACACGAAAATAAAAATTCGGCTGACAGCAAACGTTTCGCACAAACATCGATCTTTCGAGAAAAATCAGCAAATAAAACCTGAAATAAAATAAATAGCCAGCCATTCTCGTAATGTCGAAAGTTTTTAACCGACCAAAACGTATGGCAGTGCGGCGCAGTAATCGCCAAGTTCCTCCACTAACCTCTTTAATTTGTGCGAGCAATTCTACTGAGCGCCAAAGTTTATAGCACACCCTCTTGTAGTCAGGCCGTAAAACTAGCGTGAGTTAAAACATTTCATGATAGTGTTTTATATTTTAAACTAGCCTTTGGGCCTCGTTTTGCGCAGTTTTTAGCCCTGATAATTTTATTAAAATTTCTTTATTTATGTAAGCGTTATCAACCTTTAGTGTTGCCAGTGCTGGGATCCATGACTCCTTTCTGTATTAGTTCTGTATTATGTGCAACTTTAATATTAGTTTATGTATTGTACACGTAAGCCTTCCGGAGTAAATTCTCTGAATGATTCCTAGTGAAAACTGTAACAACATTCATGGCGTAGTTCAGGAGAACAACATGGTCACACAGACACAAAAAGCGATTTTGTTTTGTAAAGTCGTATAGGTTTAGATATAAAACGTATTTTTTATACATGTCGTTTTGTTGGACACGAAGGTTTTGGTTTATGTGGACGTAAATAGGGTGGCAAATAAAAGCGCTGTAAAATCCGGCCAAAGCACTGAATTATATTAGGGTGAAAGGTTTCTTTAAAGTATTTAACGTGGGGCTAAAATTTCGAGGTCGCACAAAAATGTTTGGGTTACCAGTCAGATGGAACACGATGTTGCCACATAACAATCTATAAAAAACCGACAATGAAACAGTTAACTCCCAATTCTTTCCTTTTGTATTGGCTTTCTCAATTAACTCTCTTTTAACTTGTTCGTTAATTGCAGTCGTATACATTTAGTTACTTTTTATATGCTTTTGGTATTGATTATGCCTTAGATCGGACTATCAGGTCAGGTAGCGGGTGAGGGAAGAGAGAATGCACATATAATGAAGAATGCTGAAAGTGCAGTATATATATCTATGCATGTATAACCTGCCTCGATGGCTAGCACCCGCTGTGACTGACCACCAAAGCTAGGCGGACTTATTATTTATTACCTTATGCCCGCGGCTTCGCCGGCGCAGATTTCGGTAACTATCCCACGGGATCGTACTACCTGGTTAAAAAGTATCCTATATGTTAATCCAGATTATAAAATATCTGTGTACCAAAATTCTCAAAAATCCGTTCAACCGTTTTTGCGTGAAAAAGAAATAAACATCCATCCATCCATTTATCCTCATAAACTTTCGCATTTATAATAGTAGTAAGATAAGGTTGTCTCTACTTACTAACAGAATATTTTCCTTACACATATTGTAGAACTTGTGCTAATTCCTCAAACAATAAGCCATATTATTCATAGTTTTCGAAGCTCGAGTTCAACTTATCCGCCTCTAACGCGCCTTACACCTCGTCGTCGCCGCGTCGTGTCGTCTCGCTTACCTCGCAGCCCCAAACGAACTAATGCATTCAAGTGCACCTAGCTCTCGCAAAAAGCGTGGAACATAAACTTTGCACTATACCATACTAACGGTTCCGTACTCGCATTCATACTTGTTCATGCTGTCGCAGAAATTCGTCAGTAACTTGTTTAATTAAGTTACATCAAGTTTTGAGACTGTTGACTTTTAGTTAAGTCGATTATTGTGTGGAGTTTTTAGATTTGATTTTTTTTTTGTTTCGGTTAGTGCTGTTAAACATTTGTTACTTTATGTGGTTGTAGCGGTAGTTCCTGTAAGTCAACAGTCTTTTGTTTGAGATAGATTTAACCACTCGTATGCCGAGTATCCAGACACAATTAAAAAGTCATTGTGTCTCCTGTAGATCTACGTTCCGGCACACGAAAGGTTAAAAACTAATCTTTTCCTCTTAGCTCTTTTGCATTGACGATGAGATTGATAGATAATAAAAAGTCGTTAAAATGACATAAGAATTATACTCTCTAAAAGTATTCTAAGACTAGTTGCAAAAGAAAATAATAAAAACATAGGAAGCAGCTCTTAAACACCACACACTCATAATAATTAAAAATCTCAACACGCGTTAAAATTATTAACAAAAAGCAAAGCACTCTCATAATAAACTCTCGTCCCTAACATTCTGAACGCTTTCATACGTCGAGAAAAAACCTCGCACAAAAGCGACCATTCATACGGTTTACGTTTCACTGACTCCTGCGGAGGAGCCAAGGAGTGCTGAACAGGAATGCACTGCATTCGTAAGCACCTAATGTTCGTAAGTGGTGGGTTTTTTCTTTAAACTGCAAGATCTTTGCGAGTCCCTGAGGTTTACTTGGACAAATCTCAGTCTTGTAGTGTGCGTTGGGTGTTTCATTTTGTTTAAGGAGGATTTTTTTTTTCTTCTTTAGGAATGTTCGTGGATATGTCTCTCTGGAAGTGGAAATGTTTCTGCTCATATATTATTGCTAGCTCTTGAGGTACAAGTTTGTTTTTTAACATATTCACCACAACAGAAAGGAGAAGGGCAATCACGGGGGTTTAATAGTTAATTAGTTGATATGTGTAGATAACTCTAAAAAACCTGACGAATAATTTGGTGACGATTAAATCGGAATTTATTTAGAAGCACGAGGAACAGAATAGACACTTTCATATAACAACATAGGAAATAAGTCTTTATTAAGTGTAACATAATATAATAAATTATTGCTCGTATACTAGTCTATGTACATATATACAGGGTGCTGTCATCTCTTGCAGCGGCCGAGACGTTTCACGGCGCGCTTGAGACCCGCGAAGTAATGCATCACTTGCTCCTGGAACAAACGTTACATTTCTTTGAGTTTTGAGTATGAATGTGGATGGCTATGAGAGTAGGGGAAGACCAAGGAAACGATGGATGAACTGTGTGAACGACGATATGGCTAAAAAGGAGGTGAATAATGAGATGATGAGTAATAAAGAAGTGTGGAAGAAGACATACTGTGTCGACCACAAATGAAAAAGGACAATTTTGATTTATTTCTGCCAACCTTCTGGTAACCACGACCCGTAACATAATAATTTGGAGGTTTCGCTAATCAGTCAATTAGTGTATGGTGCATCAACGATTGTCTATCCATCATGAAATAGGCGATTCTCATACGTGTCGTGTGAGAATCGCCCAACATATTGCATTTGTAACAAATTGTCATCTGTTTCGTGTTAGATTTATCATAATGGATGAGTCTGTAATATTGCTATAATTGGTGGTAAATCAATAAATATTCTAATCCTCAAGACTAGAAGCCAATTCCACAGATTACAGGTTACATTAAAAAAAACACATCCGAAACCCAACTTCAATAAAAAAATCATAAAATTGAATGATATGTGTCGGACTGGAAGTTATTCACGTAGTTGAAAGCCAAACATTTGTGACAAATCCAACATGAATACTAAATTCCTTCAGTTCTCGAATGTGTGTGAAACTCTGACATTTGTAGCGACAACTGTGTGAGAATCATCTCTTGAAGTTAGAAGGAAATTAATGTAATATTCGGTGTAGGGTTTAGAATAGCAGATGGCACTCGCGTGCTGTGTTTCGTGCATTCCTTAATTAAATTATTATGATGAGAAAGGACAGGCTGGATGGGGGAAGCCGGAAAACCCAGTATTATTGCACGACTTCAGAGAAAACGAGCACAAAGCGTGTGTAGCCTTAGTGTTTTTCCAGCTATTGAATGCAATATGCTGCATTCACTGTTGATAAGAAATTCTTTGCAGATCAGAGGACCAAAAAGTGTATTTTCAAATGTTTTTTTTTAAACAAACAGTTAACATGGTAAATATCCCGTTTCTCCCGTTAATGATAAGTAAGATTTAGTGGTAACTATATTTTCCTATAGTATTGCTACCAACAAAATCAGAAACTGCTACCAACCTGCATGAGATTGAAACACATGGCCACGAGCGCCATGCCCAGCATGAGATACATGGAGCACACGATGAACGAGGTTTCTATCCTCGGCGTGTACACGCGCTCACCGGGCACGAAGTCGCCGAACCCGATACTGAAAGTACACAATACCAATATAAATACTAAATATGGAAACCAACATAAAGAAACTTTCATGTACTAGAAACAGACATACAGAGAGGGACAACTAACAACTCCGAACCAGCATTGGGTCTTTGAGATGGGCTCATGCCCTCTTACAGAGAGACAGCCACTTCCAGCGGTAAAAAAAAATATGCTGATTATGATTACATTTTCTCACCACAAAGTGGAGAAAAAGCCACGCTGGGTAGGCGGCATGACGCACGAGGTTAGTGAGGATCTTTCAAAGTAGCGCTATTTACTGACAAAATCAAGGAAAAGTCTTTTTTTTTTTTTTTACTGATGGGAAATCATCAAATGACTTCTCCCGCTCTGGGTGGAGTGGGAGGGAGTGTCAGACTCTTACTGACTAAAACCCATCCATGTTCCTTCATTGCCCTTTGTGTTCCAGGGCCACGGTATCTCTTTCGAACAGTCCCGCAGCGAGGAAAACAGTCTTAGATGGTATGGTTACATAATGAGCCGAGAAGAAACAGTACTCTCTCAGCATCAATACAGCATCAAACAAGAGGCAGATAACCACCCTCTTAATATTCCGCCATCGACGACGAAGAACAAACGGCAAAGTATCATAAAACAGGATGTACGTACCTGCTAAGTGATATAAAGCAGAAGTAGGCTCCATCGAGCTGGTCCCATTTCTCCCACATCCCGAAGATCATTGAGCCGAACATTATGTACCTGGAACACAACAACAGGTACAATGTAACTTATTACAGTTAAACATCACTAATCTTTTGTAAGTAAGAGGATAATGTGTGATCAAGCCTTTGAATTTAAAGGCAATTGGGAACAATACTAAAGTATTCTAAAGCATAAAAAGTTCAAACGATTACTTTTATTGATCTGTTTCAAATGATGGTTAAAACATCCGAATAGGACACAATAAACAAGATTTAAAAAAAATAAAAGCCCACTGTTACATTTTCAGCGCTTCGGAGCCTACAGTTGAAATTCCAAATTGCAACAGTATTTAGATTCAAATTCAGATTTTACAGATTTCATAACACATAGGTACACAACAATTCATCATATTCCACGTACTGAATTAGGCATGTAAATTTTTGACAAAATAATTAAATTCCAATATAAAAAAAAACTAAAGAATTGTCTACATATCAAATTAAAAATGTCAAAGAAAAATAATTAAATTACAAATTCTCTTAATATCAACTTTCAAATAACAACCAAAGAAATTAAATTACAAATGTCAATAGCGTAAAATCAAACTAAAAATTAAAAAAAAAAAGTACTAAATCAAGAATTGTGTCAAATTCAAATTCATCAATCAAATTACAAATGTTCAAGAAAAATAATTAAATTACAAATTTTCTAAACTAGAACTTACAAATGACAACCAAAGAAATTAAATTACCAATGTCGAAAGCTTAAAATAAAAATAACAAATTTTCGATAACGATAACGTTTTGGAAACATTCACACATAAATTATTTTGTTCAAGCCATTATATTATAGCTTCTACGGCAGCATTAATTTTATCCTCAAATTGTTCATTTTTATTATCAATGAGATGTCGTCTGCAAACAACCCGCACTTATTCTTCGTCACTGTTGACAAATCATTTATGTATAGAAAAAAAAGCAATGGCCCCAAAATACTACCTTGAGGCACACCATACGGATTGGTCTTGTTTTGAGATTTATACTTTATCACTTCTGTCTTTATTAACGACTTAGATTTCAACCCGTTGTTGTCTATTAGTTAGGTAATCTTTTAGCCAATTTAACGCTTTTCTTCTTATTCCGTAACTCTCACATTTTTCTAACATTCATGTTTTGCAAAGTCAAATGATTTGGTCATGTCGAAAAATATTGCAGTGACCGGTATATTCTTATCTATATTCTCAGTAATCGATTTTATTAGTTGATAACAAGCTGGTGCGGTTGACTTTCCTCTTTTAAGCATTCATTAAGGAGCCACTCTCACATAATGGAGAGCCCTGTGTCCCAGCAGCCGGGGCGTTATAATTATGTTGATTATTCTATGTTATGTAAGTGAGTGACAGTGAAAACAGGAAAACTTCGTTATAGTTCAGTATTTCAGAACAAAGAACCAATTAACAAGCTTCCAGTCATTAACATCACCAACACCTAAAGATTTACACTTAATTAAATACCAAAATGTTTAAATAAGGCTTATAATCTGTCAGAGTAAAGCCAGAATAGCCAATTAAATTGTATTTATGAAATCCCAAACGTCGCTTAAGGGAAAATAACAAAATCTATTTAGAGACGTAATCTTAAGAAGAAGCTTTGCCATCAAAACACTTCTAAGTAAATTCTTGAAATAGATATAAATACAATTGATATTTAATATCTGTCAGATATCTTATACCGCTCTCGAAGTATCTAGGTACTCAATATAAAAGCAATCAAAGTTCTACAAATTACGTTCTGATTTATTTACTGAACAATAATAATAAATTCTTTTGAAAAGTAATCTAAGCAAAATCATTGGAGGCCTGACTTTTATTCAAAAGGATTTACGACTATTTATTATCTCACTGATATTATTAATTCGAAAGAAGCTAGGTCAAAAGAAACCCATACCGCAATGAAGTGTTAGGGCTAATCTGGAAGTGTAAGCAACCGGGAACCTCAATATTTACGATGAAATACAAGCACTTTGCTACACTGACATAAATTAGGTCTTGTTTAGTCTTTTGTCCCCGGGGGTCTAGTCAAAGTGATTTCTATCTGTCAGCGAATACTATGGTGAAAAAGTAAAAATGACTGAACTGAACTAAAAAGTCAAAGTGATTGATATAAGCTGTCGAAAAACCGAAAACCTTATGCCAATTCTGTTGAAAGTTGTAGTAGAAATGCGTTGATAGCGATTGACACCTTGTTTAGATCCCCTAAGTTAATAACTTGTGATAATGATAGATTTAAGTGTTGGGTCTGAATGTGAATATCTTTAAGACTAGAGGAAGACCAAGAAGGCGATGTATGGACTGTGTTTAGACATGAATGGCTAGAAAGAGCTTGGTTCTTGAGATGACGACTAATATAGGTGATAAAAGGATATATTTCAATAAATGAAGAAATTTATAGTTGCTACATACCCAACCATAATCGTGACACAGACGCTGATCGGCACAGTGATAGTCTGCGCGTCGAAGGTGACGTAGCTGAAGTCGCTGGAGGCAATGCTCTCCGCGGGCTGCAGCGGCTCCGAGTAGCCGCGACGCGCCGCGCGGGGGGGGCGCTCGTACTTCGGCTGCGGCATTGATATGCTTCTCATGTATTCTGGGCGCCTGGTACTTGGGGAAAAATATGTTTCATATTAATTTAGACCCTTCTCCTTCTTCTTCTTCGTATTCGGCACGACTGATTGCCCTACGACCGTTTATAGAGAGATCCAATGTTCTTAGGTTTCTAGGCTTATGGGCATTATCGTCCCTCTCGAAACTGGTCCCACATACGAAACTCATGTTAAATGATTGACTTGGTTCTATTATCTATGTGCAGTCAGGTAATCTTCACAATGTTGTCTTTAACCAGTCAACAGTAATTCAGAAAGAGGTGGAGAATACCTACATTTATACCTATGTAACTACATAAAACCTTGTAAAAGCATTGAATGACCTAGAGTAGGCTGTAACTAAGCAAGTATGTAGGTAGGTACCTAACTATTCACTAAAACACAAAATCTCTAGCGCCGCCATCTTATTTCAACTTTATTAAATAATATTTAATGAAATAGCATCGTAAAGCGTGTAAAATTAAGTGTCTTTCACACAGCTGTACAACTTTAGTAGGGACGTAATATAATTAATTAAAGATGTCTAATGACTATCTAATTAAACCGTCTAAAGAAATTCTTTGAGTAAAACGCCGCGGGCTTTTTGTAAACGAATTTTATTTGTCTGTTACGTAAACGTGAGTGCTGTGTGGTTTCACACCGAGCACGGTGTTGAATAAATGGTGCCATGATAATTATATTTTAGGTTAAGAAGATAATTAGTAGCTTCTGACTGTCTGCTTTCTGTACTTTTGTACTTGTTTCTGTACTTTCTGTTGCTTTTGTGCTTTTATATTGTATGTCTTATAGCATCGTATTGGACGAGTCTGTAATGGTGTTATAATTGGTGGTAAATAAATTATTAGGGACCCTAAGATTTCCATTACATTTTCTAAGCTTTTATTTAACTTGCCTTGTAAGCTAGTTTATTTGTTAGTATTCGTATGTATTGGTCAAATCTTGTAACTAATTTTCAAACCAGTCCCCCCTGCAACCGATTGACCTGAAATTTTGCACACACCTTTGATTCTGTTTATGATAGACATTTTTTAATCCTGTAGCCAGGATCATCTCCTCAACGATTAATAGCGCGAACACGAAACTTTGTATACGTGTTTTGATAGATAAACATGATTTCTATTAATTGATGATTAGGTATATATTACCTGTGTTATGATAACTTATTATTGGGTTAACCCCTTATTACTCGTGAGGGGTAAATAAGGTCCCATTAAAATGGATGGACAAACTTTTAGAAATCATTCAGACCACCAAAATAAGGACAAAGTTAAAAAAGACGCATTAGATACTTACAAAAAAAATCTGCTAACGAAAATGTTGGTTACCCGATGATTTTAGGTCAAAATAAAATCACTTTAATCAGTGTTTTTTTTGGTTGGATATCTTTGGTTAGACGTACTAAACGCTGTGTTAAAATTAGTCCATCTATTTTAATGGGACCTTATATATTATCCCACTGCATGTTTGAACGCTTGCAGCTCCACCATTTTTGAAGTTAACTTGCCAAAATACAGTCGCTTGCGTTTGCGTAGTCTGCATTGTGTAGTTGTGTCAAGAGAATGCGTTTGGTGTATATTGTACCTTACCCCTCGCGAGTATGATGATATAGACTGTAATTGCTTTGTTTTTGTTTTTCTTTCGAACGCAAAAAGATGGCCGATGGTAATATTTCATCACCTACTCAACGTTGCTAGCATCAATGCTTTTGTGATTTATAAAACCAAAGTCGACCTTGTCCAAATATCCAGGAATGAATTTTTCAAACACCTTCCAGTTGATTCGGCAAATGCTCACCAAGTAACTCGAGCAACGGTACATCTACCTTTTTATTACCTGGGAATAGAAAAAGGGCTGGAAAGAAATGCTGATGATCAGGACCCTGGCTCCTCGTCTAGAGGCAGATCAGCGACGTCTTATAAAAGGTGCCATATCTGTCCAAGGTTGACAGACCAGAAAATAAGCTGCCATCTGCCACGTACATTCAATTGATATATGTGATAACTGCACTGATTAAAATTCTACTAAATGTAATAAATTACCAAAAATGCGATTATGAAGACTGTTTTCCTTTAGTATAATGAAGATTAATGTAGTACACCACATTTTAAAAATGTATTTTATTTTACTTTTAAAATTGGGGTAGTATATACATACATATATACCCCAGGTGAGCAATGGTGCAACTTTATTGACGCAACTAACCTAGGAACCTAGAAACTCCATGTAATCACTACAGTATATGCTTTGTAGTATGAAATTACAACCACCACTGTTAGTTTGTGCGTAGTCAAACAGGATACTGCACAATATAATCAGATGCTAGACCGATAATTACCATTAGTCTGTGTTGACGTACACAGGAATTAATTATCTAATGTAATTGCGCACTGAAATACACAGGGGTTTGGGCTTCTATTGAAGTGTTCCGAGGTTCTACGGATCTCTAAATTACAAAGCTATTTATAGTGGAGTGTTCGAGAGTATTAATTTGATCATGATCAGGGGGGTTACTATGACTATTAGAGATGGCGCTAGACGACCTGTATAGCTCTGTCTCTTTCCCACACTGGAATGACTCCTGCTTTAAGACATGGTTGGGCCCCAGCATCATCACTCGCAATCTTGTGCCCACTACTGAGTACTGAGTAGGGGCCTCTTTACTTTTGTCGCATGCTTTCCAATGGGGTAATTGTGTACTATAATACTGCCACCAGTGGCTACAATAGGTACTTTGCTATAAGTGGGACTTAAATATTAGGCCTCGAGGGGTGACTGCCTCGACGGTCTAGTAGTCACAATCGCGACTGCTAAGCATGAGGTTCTGGGTCGATTCCCGGGTCGGGTCATTGTTATTAGGTTTTTCCATCAGAAATTTCTCAGTAGCAGCCACGGAGTCTGAAATTGTGCCCAGTAGATGGCAATAGGCTCATCCCTTATTACAAGGGACTTTGACATAACTAGCAAAATGTGGGTGTACTATTAGGTACACCTCTGCTAACCCTTCGGGGATTGCAAGCGTGATGGTATGTTATGTAAATATTAAGATTAGGGATGCAGTTTTTCTAAATCAGACGGGAAACTCTACTTCTATCTATAGCATCTTCAGCCTATAATATTCTCACTGCTGGGACGCGGGCCTCCTCTCTGTGAAAAAATAGTGGGCCGTGATTTACCACGCGGTGTGGGTGACACACACACGTCTTGGGTCGGGTTGGTAGATTGATTTTTTACTCCTAGGAATTGCCGTCACATCACTCTACGTGTTGCAGAGTCTACTAGATCTCAAGGAACAGTCGGACTGTTGTAATTAGTACAACAATCCGACTTGCACTTTCTACTACACAAGTTTAGTTTGATTTCCACAAAGACTTATTCCGAACAAACACAAACTCTTAATAGAACTTGCTTCCCTAATCTAACTTTGCATAGTTTTGAGTGCTGCCAAACGGCAAGAAATAACATAGTTAGGGAGTCAGGAATTCCGTTCGTAATGAGCATGCAGATTGCTGAATCTCGGTGCAATCCTGTTCTAGATTCCGAATCTAATCGCGCTGTAGAATTAGGACTTGTAAAGCAGTAGTACGGAGCGTTGTTCCTGAACACTGTAGATTGGGGTTCATTGGCTTTCATTTGTATATTTGAAAATCTTTTTACATTGTCATACATACTTGATAAACGCGTGCCTTTTTCCCGAGGCAAAAGTCAGTAACTACAGAACCCCACCTGCTACGTTCCTTACATACTCTTTTGGATTCGTTTGCGTTCATAATTTATTATGTACAACACGCTGGTTGTGGTAAGTAACCGTCCATTACTTTCAAATCTAAGTTTTATACTCAAAAGCTTACTCAGTCAAATGTCTAGGCATACATAAGCCTAGTACCAATCACATATTGTTGGATCACAAAGCTATCTATCTGATGCTAATCTCAATCCCTAAAATAAGCCTCGTCCCGCGCATAGGCGGTATGACCACGGTTATAAACGGATCAGTGATCATGACAGAGTGACAAGTGATTAGTTATATCTACCATTAGGTACTAACTGTCTATCAATACTCACTAATGACTAATCAGGCTAATGCTTCATAAGGCAGCTTTCACGGAATAAATAGGTCAAGCCTCTGCCTAGAAACAACAGCACCCACAGATCTCGACAGACAGTAGTAGGTACAACTAATCTTCAAAACAACATTGGCACATTTCGTGAGTCTTCGACCACGAATGGTCAGTGACGGCTCTAAATACACCGCTATCGTAAACATGGCCGCCCATACTGACGTGTGCATGTACTCCGTTAGTATTGCAGATAAAACGCATTTGCTGGATCAGGTCGCATGCCAATAGGAGATTGTGAAGCTATTGAATTTGTAGACATTAATGTGCTTTCGTTATCTGGATTGGGTGGCAACAGATGGAATAGACTAACTTTAATAGCGATTTATCTGCTTTTATTTAGACTATGATGATGATTGATGAATGACAGTTGATGGCAATAGGCTTGCCCCCTATTACATAGGACTTAGAAAACAACTGGCGAGATGTGGGTGTACTATTAGGTACACGTCTGCCTAACCCTTTGGGGTATACAGGCGTGATGTTATGTGATATGTTACGTTATTTAAACTAACATTCATCACGTAAAATTTGGTTCTAGAACAAGCCGGTTTCCTCCAGTGTTTTCCTTCACCGGTTTAAAGACAGTGATGATGAAATAAATAATAAGTCAAGAACAAAGCATATTAGTATGAAAAATAATTATAAACTCAGACCTTTTTGTTACAGAATTGACCAGATAAGAAAATTCTGAACTTACACATGTTAGGAAAATCTACGAAATTCCGCAAAAATTAATGATGTAGGTATGTAAAAAAAATGTAGATCATTCCCCTGCCTTTATCCCAATTTATTTGGGGTCAGCGCAGCATGTCTTCTTCTTCCATACTTCTCTATTACTCGTCATCTCAACAGTTACCTCCTTTCTAGCCATATCAATCTTCACACAGTCCATCCATTGTTTCTTACTAAAATAAAACTGTAACGTCGTTTAGTACAAAACGATTAAAGCTTACCTAGGATACCCTCGAGGCGGTGGATACCTCTCCACTGGAGGTATGACGAACTCGGGAGTGACGTCGGACTCTGGATACCGGCCCCTCCACGCCTGAGGCCGCTCTATACTCTCCGCTTCACTTAAGTCATACTGGAAATGAAACAAATAATGTGAGAATTCCATCACTAGAACTGACTTTTGAAATGAAAACTGAACAGTACAGCACAGACATAGTAGGTGCATTTCTATTAAAATAACACAAGAGAATACAAACAAAAATAGAATCCATTTTAAAATTGATACCGATTTCAAATGTCATGTGTTGGTAAGGCATTCAAATTGGCTACTCAAGGGTTGATCATCAACTTATATCAACTTACCTACATAAGGTACTCATGCAAACAAACAACTTTCTCATACTCATTCCCGTTTATCACAATAACACAACAGCCGTATGAAATTCGCGCGCGAGCGCACCTTTTACCTGTCAGCTGTTAGCCGCGTGACGCCGTTCAGTCTCCCACTGTGCTCTGTCTACCCACTACCTATTGCACGGTACGATAGTAATGAGATGGAACGGCGTCACACACGCGGCTAACTGCTGATAGGTCAAAGTTGCGCGTGTTAGAAACGCTGATATATAAGACTACATATATATACGTATATGTATATTCACCGATTATAAAGCTTTGGGTGTCAGAATGGTTACTTGTTGTAAATCATCTCAAAAAGGTGTGTAGGGAAAAGGGTTTTTATCAAGAAAAGCACAGAAAGACAAGACTACTCATTTATTTAAATTAGGCTTGTCAGATATTTATAGGTAACATCAATTACCTATCAAGCTACGTCCATTCACAAACCTAGGTCTTCGTGGAGAAGAATGGACAAGAAACTCCACGGTAACATGTTTTAAAGTATTATGCCAGGACAATTATATGTTGTCCTGAACCATTCTCAAGTTATAGCAATTTATCAGTTTAGATAAACAATAAGCAATATAAGCCATATTATAAAACATAGTCTAGCACATAGTTATCAGTAATATTCATAGTATAATATCAAATAACTTACATTAACATTGTAGAACCTTAGGGTAATCCAAATAGGTTACAGCTTCACACATTTGGCATCTCCATTACTATGTCACTTACAAACGTAATACTATACACATGGTACACACAATATACCACTCAGGGTATGTCTTAACCCTTAGAACACTTGCAGCATAAAGCCCCCGAACTGGCGGCAACATCTATTTTTATACCCGTCAAATAATACTCAGTACATTAAAGATGGCCGCCAATGGCAATTGGTCGTACATTATAGCTAAATAACTAATAACATAGATAATAATTAACAAATCTTGTATAAGGGAACTATTTTAAAACTTAATTAGATAATTTAGCAATATAATACGTATTTATTTGTCATCCTTAAGTTTAATCGGATAAAATATGAACATCAACTGATAGTTCTGAGAATTGATTGAAACTACTTGATATATTGAAATTGCAAGATAAGATCTAGGAAACATTATAAATATCACTTAATTATTACTTACTAATTAATTTATTAGCAATATATAGTAAATAAACATTTAACTTGATTATTCAAATATAACAACTATCTTTCGTTCGGAAACCAAGCCTTTTAGGCCACAATTAAAACTATTTCTATAAAATACATAACTACAAATCTAACACGGCCATACTGACAAGTACTTCGCTCTCGAAGTACAAACACAATATTCTTATTACATAATGGTACATTTTGTTTACATAATATCAGTAATCGTTTTCATAATCATCATGTCATAATCAATAATCAGACCTTACTTGGCAGACCAAACACTCCGCAGTCAGTGAAGCTAAATCACTCGCAGCCAGTGAATGTCATACCACAGCTAAGGTTTTAATCCATCAATTATAATCATAATCATGTTACAATCATACTAATAATCATGTCTTAAATTAATATTATAATAAACCTACTACAGCGTTTTATTCAGGCCATAGGCGATTTTTTTTCTTTTGCAACTATTATATTTCTTAAATTTCCAATACCAATGAGAATCTGTCATTACCTAATATGTTAATAATTTCGTAAGGTCCTTTAAATTTTGCTGTTAGTTTGTCATGTCGCCTATGGTCTAGATTTACACAAACAGTGTCACCTACGCTATAACTCTAATCGTTTGCCAAGTGGCCCCTAATCAAATTCAATTATTTCATTTTATCAACTTTATCATCATCAATTATCTCATTGTGTCAATTTTTACCACTGTTATTAAATTTATAATTTATTCTCTTTTATATTTAACAATTCACCAATTTATTAATTTCATTCAATGATTTGTAACTTTATGTCGATCTTTATTTGTAATTTATCAATTTAATCAATTCACCAATGTTGTATAATTTTAATTTAATTTAATCTATTTACAAATGTTATCATTGTCAATAATTTATCAATTTTATTTATCAATTTTATTTATCAATTTTATTTATCAATTTTATTTATCAATTTTATTTATCAATTTTATTTATCAATCTTATTTATCAATTTTATTTATCAATCTTATTTATCAATCTTATTTATCAATCTTATTTATCAATCTTATTTATCAATCTTATTTATCAATCTTATTTATCAATCTTATTTATCAATCTTATTTATCAATCTTATTTATCAATCTTATTTATCAATCTTATTTATTATAATATTTTAAGGAGTTAATGTGCCATATCATTTTCAACAATTACATTTTCATCAATTAATTCACCTGCATGATATATTATTCTGACTATGTCTCTGACTATGTCTATATCTCTGACTATGTCTATGACTCTGACTATGTCTATGACTATGACTCGGACTATGACTATAGAATATTTAACCAATGGTTTGACTTGAATTATAAAATGTACCCAAATCGTAATTAACAGTATACTATGTATATTTAACTGTAGAATCAAACAATATTTCATAATCAAAAAGTTATCGCTCGGTCAATCTGACAAAATCATTGCAAATAAGCTAGTTTATCATTGTTGTACAATGTCGTAAGTTCAATAGTAATAAGTCATAATTTTTGTACGAACTCTCAGTCGTAAGTCATTTGTATTATAGTCTCCGACCTTCCCATGTCCCTAACATGACATAACTCTCACCTGCTGTACATGAGATCTAGACTAACACCTAGCGTCAGGACTGTCCAGCAGTAAATCAGGTCGAAAGTCACTTGTCATAAATAGATAATCCTAAGTCACAAGTCATCGCTATTTTTTGTATTTTTTTTTTGTATTGACATATTTTAAATCTCATTTATTAATAATTATAAATCCCCATTACGGTGTACATTAATTTAAACGACTTATTAATTTAAACTTCATGTACAAAAGTGGTACACAGGCGGACTTAATGCTACAAGGCATTCTCTATCAGTCAACTTTTTTTTTTTTTAATTACTCACTAGCGAGTTTTTATTATATATATCTTTTTTTTTTTAATATACTTGGTTCACTTCAACCTATTTAAGCAAAACTCCAAAGCTATAGTAAAAATTTCATTCAAAACGATTTAACATGGTTTTGAAAAAAAAACTTAACTGATATGATTTTTTATTTTTTTTTGAAATAATAAATTTAATATTTTTGTTTTTGCTAATGTACCGTATTTTAATTGTATAATTGAATTTTGTTTTTGAAATGGAATCCTTATAAGCCGCGTTCTGTTAGTTTTAATGAATTTTCGATACAACGTAAGAATTGTTTATGAAATAAATGAAATAACTTTGGATGAATAACTAACATTTTCTGTATTATTGATCGTTTCCCGGTACTTTCTTGACAGAGTAAGTACATCTTAATCTCGGTCACATTTTTGTGAGAACTAGAATTATCAAGAAAACTAATTTTAAATATTTAACAATCTTCAATTTCGTCATCTCATTAATTTAATCAAAGACAGGTACTTATTTTTCTACAAACTGTAAATTCATTTTTTTTTTTTTTTATACATGTAATTTTAGACATCAAAAGTTTTACTGAAGCTTAACTATTAAAACACAGTAATTTGTCAAATTGTCCAAGTTTATAACTTGCAGTAGTTTCCCTCAGGATCTTTCATTTCTAACTTTTCAAATAACATATTAAAGCAGAGCCTCTAAAGGCCTTACCGACATTAGCTATTTCGTACTGCTGCTCCATTTAATCCATGACGTGGCTTCAAAACTGTTCCAGCAGTTTTCAGTCCCGCTGTTAGAGTCAGCAGCACGTAGTTATCGTCCTTGCTGAATCGAGCCGACGAGACGACGCTCAGACGTCACAGCTTTCAGCATCACACCATTAGCTCCAACATTGATCATGAAAATATCAAAATGAAGACCATTAGAATTAATATTAGTAAGGCAGAGCACAATCCCACTTCTGATGTTAGAAAACGCTGATATATAAGACTACATATATATACGTATATGTATATTCACCGATTATAAAGCTTTGGGTGTCAGAATGGTTACTTGTTGTAAATCATCTCAAAAAGGTGTGTAGGGAAAAGGGTTTTTATCAAGAAAAGCACAGAAAGACAAGACTACTCATTTATTTAAATTAGGCTTGTCAGATATTTATAGGTAACATCAATTACCTATCAAGCTACGTCCATTCACAAACCTAGGTCTTCGTGGAGAAGAATGGACAAGAAACTCCACGGTAACATGTTTTAAAGTATTATGCCAGGACAATTATATGTTGTCCTGAACCATTCTCAAGTTATAGCAATTTATCAGTTTAGATAAACAATAAGCAATATAAGCCATATTATAAAACATAGTCTAGCACATAGTTATCAGTAATATTCATAGTATAATATCAAATAACTTACATTAACATTGTAGAACCTTAGGGTAATCCAAATAGGTTACAGCTTCACACATTTGGCATCTCCATTACTATGTCACTTACAAACGTAATACTATACACATGGTACACACAATATACCACTCAGGGTATGTCTTAACCCTTAGAACACTTGCAGCATAAAGCCCCCGAACTGGCGGCAACATCTATTTTTATACCCGTCAAATAATACTCAGTACATTAAAGATGGCCGCCAATGGCAATTGGTCGTACATTATAGCTAAATAACTAATAACATAGATAATAATTAACAAATCTTGTATAAGGGAACTATTTTAAAACTTAATTAGATAATTTAGCAATATAATACGTATTTATTTGTCATCCTTAAGTTTAATCGGATAAAATATGAACATCAACTGATAGTTCTGAGAATTGATTGAAACTACTTGATATATTGAAATTGCAAGATAAGATCTAGGAAACATTATAAATATCACTTAATTATTACTTACTAATTAATTTATTAGCAATATATAGTAAATAAACATTTAACTTGATTATTCAAATATAACAACTATCTTTCGTTCGGAAACCAAGCCTTTTAGGCCACAATTAAAACTATTTCTATAAAATACATAACTACAAATCTAACACGCGCTAGCGAATTTCATACGGCTGTTGTGTTATTGGGATAAAAGTGAACGAGTAGGTATAAAAAAAATGATTCTTTAGGAAAGTTGTTTGTTATCTTGAGTATAATCACGTGTTTAAGTATCGGCCACTAATTACCAGTCACCCTATGTAGGTAAGTTGACATGAGTAAGATTTCACTGAATAAGCTTAACCCTGTTATAATAATTAAAGATTAATAGAAACTGAAAAATGGGGAACCCAATTTGAAACAGTGCGGTAGTCACAACACCAGTCAGTGATGACGTTTCCAATTACATAAATGAACCTACTTCTTACTTTTCTGTTCACAATCATCTTCTTGGTGAACTTGCGAGTAACCCATTACCAGTCATTCAGTTATTTACTGTCTGGCTGTCTACAAGCCATGTTAAACCGACAGTTCCAGAGCATATTAACATATGCATATAAAGTTGCACCGAGAATTAATTACCAACATGTGTGGTTCCTTCAGCAGATCTATTGATAAATATTTACGTTCGTCCACACACGTCGGTCAACACTTTCGTTCGCGCTGGCTCGGGAGAGTGACGGAATATCTCTGTCCGTCGGGGGGTAGTCAAACATTGAGTTTAAGACCCCGTTTACCGTCCGGCCACGAGCTCAAACGACAACTTTTGCGACAACTGCTGGGGAGAAAACAAATGAAAAACGCGACGGTCACAGTGAATACAATGCTCGATGACGAAGTCGCTTGATGAAAGTCGCGTTTCAAGTCGGTTTGCCCGAGGTCGTGAACGGGGGCTTCTCGGCTTAGGGCGACGCGTCGCAAGTTGCGTCTGCAATGACACGTGGCATGGTGTTTACAACTTCTTTCTTTTACTTCCTCCACAGTCACTGTTTTTGTTACCTGGTTGCCAAGCGGTGAGCCTGGCCTTACGCCCGGACTGCACCTACACCGAGATGAGTGGAGCGGAGAGGAGACGTGCGGGAATCAATTAAATACATTCATTCAAAATCCACATCGCGTCTCTCATCTGTCCTGTGATTGGTTGAATCTTGCACGTCTACGCACCACTCCGTTTGTCTCCGTTTTGCTGGAGTCCTGGCCTAGGACTCTATGCTTCATTATTGTCCAACTTATTTCAATTTTTTTCTCAGCAGTCGCAAGTCGTGTGGCGCTTGTGCGTGTATTTCGTGGCCAGCAAGTTATTCATAGCCAATATCCCGCCCACTCGGCACGGAGTGACCCTGTCCCTCAGTTTTAACTGGTAATTGATGATGTGCCATGACTGTTTGTTTAGGAGTACTGTACTCGTGATTTGAGGGTCAGTTCATTGGCTGGTTTGAATTGGTTTTCACGTACAATTTGTATATTTGTCTTCAACTTCTTCATCGCGTTAAAAACCGCATACTTCATTATCTGATATGTCCGTGAGAGCTCTGGATTTCATCGAAACGATTTTCTCCACCGAAAGTCAGAAGTGGCCAAATGATGCTAGCGATCATAATATCATCTTTTACACAGTCCACCCATCGTAAAATTATGTGAGTAGGTATAAGTATTATCAAAAAAAAAAAACTCAGGTTCGCAAACTCATGCTTATTTGAATGCTTAGTACCTTTAGGTTATTTAACGTGATGACCCTCGTCGGGGTTACTTGTGTTAATATTAATTAGTATTAATTTTCACCTGTAGCCGTAACCTGGCGGTTCTTCTCCTGGTGAACCCTGGACATCCCCGGCAGAGACAGACGAGTGCGTAGATGCACTTGAACCAGCGCGCCAGCAGCTCTCCTGCAATTGTACTACTTCATTAACACATAACATAATGCGTGCCAGGAATGTTTCCTCTGCTGAGAACTCTTGGATGAACTCGGCGGGCCTAGTCATAGATTTCTGAGGTAGAGGTTTCTGCACGATGATTTAAAAGTAAACCATGGCAGTCATTTTTGTTAATTCGGAAAAGTTTATTATGGTTTTGAGTTCAGTCGGGAATTACGTTAAACAAAAATTGGGCTTAATCAGGGCATTCAAACTTAAACCTAAACGAGTTTCCTTAGAAAAATAAAACCCTTTTTAAATGAAGGATGACCGGTAAAAGGTTGTTGAAACAGACTAGCCTACAAAGGTCTCCACGGTTTAAAAACTAAATATCCAATTACCTACAAGTATCTGCTTCTTTGTTTTCTAGATAGAAAATCCTTAAAGTTAATTAAGTTATTTATCCAGTCTAATTGTTTTTCGACTTTTGTGAACAAACGTCGAGTTAATTCCTAAGTGGTTTACCAGAAAAAAACTAATTAATTGTTTTAACAAACTAAGCAAATCGAGTTATTTAAGTATACGATTCTCAGATTTTCAATGAAAGTACGCAAAAGTGTTGTTTAGGAGAAAAATATGATTCGGTGAAAAAGATTATTAGAGATTCTTATAAGTAGAGGAAAAATGTTGTGTAAAGCATAAACGGTCTATAAAATATATAAATTCTCGCCATTATCTCTTTGATCCGAATACTGATTACCTAATCACCATTACTGACAGCTTCTATTAAAGTCCAACGTGTATGGTAGTAGAAACGACTAATCCCAACTTCATAAGTGGAGAGTAGCCAGTAGCATTGGATAAGTATCGCCTTAAAAACCGAAGCAGAAATTTTATAAGAATGAAATCGATCACAGTCTTTAGTTGTTTTCCAGACGGAGAGTAAACATAAGAAATTCAATATGAAAAGCAAAAAAACTTGGCCTCATAAATTCTTATTCGATTTGGTAAAATAATATTTGATCGAATTAAGAAAATCCAGTGTTCTCCTGAGACCGCACATTCTGAGAAAAAACCGGCCAAGTGCGAGACGGACTCGCGCATCGTATTATCCAGGACTAACTGGGTTGTGGAGGTCAGATGGGTGCGCCAAAGTTCACCTAAATTTTCAACTCCGATAATTGGAAATCCGAAAATGTTCTTCCTAACATTTTTCATCCTAACAATCACAATTCCTAACTACTCTGTCTCTAATTTTATTATTCCGAAGCATTCAACTTCATAATGTCAGTAGCAATAAACATCTATTACACTTTTATTTGTTTTCCTATGTTTTCTCAACATAACCATCTTTTACACTATTATTCAAAGTTATATGACTTTGTTATTTATTTATTTATTTATTTATTTATTTATTGAAATCTCTCTTACAACTATCATTACAGGTGTATTCCTAATGCGATAGTGCGGTCTTAAGACTTAAAACTAAAAATTTAACCAAAAAAGTGTTGTTTTTGCAAACCATTTATTTTCTCGATTCTATCGTATAAAACACCTAAATGTAAGAATAAAAGTTTCTTGGTGTTTTTTTTCTCCGACTAACCGTTTGTCGTAAAAACGATGTGGAAGGGATCCATAGGTTAGGTTAGGTTAGAACTGTGACCTGTAACTACGCGCGAGCCGAGCGAGCGTAGCGAGCGGTGCCGCGGTAGCGGCCGGCGAGCGCTACTTCGAAATTGGTTGCGAAATTTTTCTAAGTTTTTTTTTCATAGTGCCCCCAAGACGAGACTCTGACCTGTACTTATGTTTAGGGATAAAATCGTTATGATAAAAAACAGTAGGAGTTTAAATATATTTACATTAATGATATTATTAATTACAATTTTCGGAAACATGAGTGTTATGAACATCGCCGGTAGCACTACAAATAGTATGAATGAAAACTTTAGGATGAAAATTTTTAGGAAGAGTGATCATTCGGATAACAAATCGTTAGGAAGAACAATTTCGGGAAAAGAACTTTAGGTGAGCCTATATGGACCCGGTCAGATAGGCAGTCGCTCCATGTAAAATACTGGTATTCAGCTGCATCCGGTTAGACTGGAAGCTGACCCCCCTTTGTTTCCACTAGTACCACCGAACTGTACCACCGGTGATACTAGTGAGACTGTTTGTTCCCAATAGTACTATCTCCCTACCTATAGAGATGGCACCTGCACTTTAATAAAGAATTCCGCCTATGTACACACGGCGGCACATGAAGCTGTACATTTCCAGTATAAATTGGCCTCGCTTTGTATAGATTTCCTATACAATGAGAGATCCGCATAAACTGGTTTTGTATAGCTTGATCGGCCGTCGAGCGTACCACTCTTGTACATGAAGTTTAAATAAATAAAAAATAAATTTATTATCACTTTAATTGCAAAACAAAAAACAAACTTATCTTTCTGCCAAAGTAAAAATAAAACAACAACGTTTATATGCGAACTAGCGAAGTTTCTCTAAAAAGTAGCCAATACAATTTTTTCCTGTTGTCATTAATTGCATTTGTGCTTCAATTATCCGATCATCAGAATCAATGTGTTGTTTTGCTCGCTTTGGTTGTGAGCTCTAATTGAACTTCTTCAATTTGTTGCTTCGGAATGTTGTTATATGAGATCAAAGACATTCAAATATAACTAGCTATAGACGGGACAAGACCAAGAAACTGACAATTCCAAAAAAAAAAAATCTGCTTATGTAAGAATTTAAGTTATGATGCCAACCTATTAAATTAACCAACCTATTATTTAATTAAATGGCGGTTTGTAATATTTCATTTCATTGAAATTTGCAAAACATATCAATTGTGACAAAACGATGACAACTTTGATTAATGATTTGTCTGAGGTTTTATGCGGAGTTTGTAAGTGGCCAACATTGCCACTATCTTCCTGCACTTGAGAAAAATAGACTACTCTACGTCTAAATAATATGGTAGGTTTTCGTCCCATAAGTTTACAGTGGGTAAAAAAATAAGGTTACCTACACAATTTGCATAGGTAGTACTATTGGGAACAGACAGTCCCATTAGTACCACTAAGTAGGTGGTGGTACTATTGAGATCGAAATTTCCCACTGGTACCACCGGTGGTACAGTTCGGTGGTACTAGTGGGAACAAAGGTTTATTTTTTATTAATTTGTTGTTATAGCGGCATCAGAAATACACATTCTGTGAAAATTTCAACTGGCTACCTATTACATACCATGAGATACATTTCAATTCATTTCATTTATTCAATAAAGAATTTACATTGTGTCTGAATTGTTACATAAAAAAACATTATAATCATTATTATTTCTTTAAAAAAAATATCCAAAGTCAAATATTAAAATTATAATAAGTTCATAAAAATCTATTAAAAATCATGTCATAGCAACAAGTAATTTAAGTTATTACATAAGAAAAACAAAAGTTGGAACAATTTACGACAGCAAATTAAAAAAAAAACAGCCAAACAGCGGAGGCTTAGTAATAGGGTCCCGTTGGTTACTCTTCGGGTAAGGAACCCTAAAAAGGACCACTATCAAATATTATCTGCCCAGCCTTTACTCAACTATATTGGGGCTCAGTCCACCCGGGTGCAGCTGAAAACCAGAATTTTACATGAAGAGACTGCTTATCTGATCTCCATAACCAAGTTTCTGGGTAATACGCTACCCCTAGGTACGACAGGTTATCAGACTTTCGGGCTTCCGATTACCCGTAACGACTATCATAGAACTACAAATGCCGCTCAGGACCAAAGGCTTAACGTGCTTTCCGAGGAGAGAACTCTTTATACAATGGATGGTCAACCATCCACGGACCCACCTCGACAAGTTACTTAACCTTGAAGATCGACCCGTGTGGCTGTTATTCTTTAACCACGAGCACATAGACCAGTTGCAAACGTTAGGTTTTAACAACAAAAAAAAACGTTAAGTTTTAGGAAAAAACTTTGTGATTTATTTGTATCAACACGGACAGTGTTGATACAACTAAAACACAGTCAAGAAGTCTGAATGTGTACGAAATAACATTTATGTGCTCAGTTATTTATAAACAGATCTATTCGTTGGATGTGTTTATAAAATGACAACTTCCTTCCGAAGTAACAGTAAACAGAACACACCAATGTTCTGTGTTTTCTTAATTAAACTCACGCATTATTTTCGTAATTAAAACTTTATGGTATGACGCTCTCTTAGTATCAACTAAATTAAGAAACAGTAGTAGCTCCGATTTTGGTGTCGTGTGTTCATTTATTCGACACCAGGTAGACAGTTTACTTTGTGTCGCGTTTCATTGGTTCCATCCGGTCTGGAAACCGGCATGTCTTTTTTGGGCCACACGAGACACACAATCCGGTAGGAGGCCTGTGTCCCAGCAATAGGCACATAAAGGGTGTAAAAAGACCCTTAACGAAGCCGAAAGGCACTTGTTCTCCCCGTCAATGCGATATTTTTTTTGTTCTGGACCATACCTGGGAACGTTCTAGTTACGGAGATATTAGACGTCAAAGTTCAAACTTTTTCACAAGTTTTTTTTAATACATGTATTTAAAGTAAGATTTTTACTTTATACACCTCTAGGGCCCGCGTAATATTCAATCCATCCATCAGAACAATTTTCTGAGTGCGTTACATTGAGTCCTACCGTAAAACGTGATTTTTCACCCCAAAAAAAAGTTATTTCCCAGTAAAAAAATTTGCGTAAAGTTACTTAGATTGATCTACAGAATGCTTGGTTGACGGCTTCGTGAAGGGTCCGTTTACACCCTGTATATGTGTTACTACTCGCACGCAAAATACGCGCTTTGGCGTGGAGTTGCGGACACCAGCCCGTTATACTATACTATACTATGTGTTACTACTACATTATATCTCATGTAAAAAAACCTCTTTTACTTTATATCTATAGGTTTGTAAAGCTTTATAATACTAAAACATGAAGACAAGTTAATGGGGAGTATGTAGCCCGCGCCGTTTCAACGTCCCAGCTTATATACTAGCCAGCGGTGAAAGGTGGGCTTATTTTGAAAGCCGTCGACTGTTTAGTTTGAAGTTCGAATACCGCGCTCGTTTGCAGCACATTTTGATTATATAAATGAATATTTAAGTGGTTGGAATTTAAATCATTGTCAAGTGGGCTTATATAAAAAAATGCTATTTCAAGTAAAATATTTGACCTATTTTCACCACTGTGCACAGTAAGGCTTGTGTCCCAGTTGTGGGAACTATACCAGCTGATGATGCAGTATACTATCTTCAGATTTATCATCATCCTCACCATCATTTCCCAGCCCTTATCCCAATGTTTCTATTAGTCTCATCTCATGAGTGATATCATCTAGAGATATGAATAAGTATTAAACTATTAAGAATATTTTAAATGATTTAATTATTGCTTTCATCCAATCGTGATGCTACTAATCATTCTTACTTTTTATCTTAATGAGCCGTCTTACTTGGCAGAAATCCATTTGAGCAAATTATACATTTTATATTAAGGACCCTTTTTCTTTTAAATTAGTCCACCTCAATGGTTAATCACAATTGCACACTCCAGCAAATTCGATGAGGTATTTTAAGGTCATCTGTGTAATCACTTGGTATTTCTTTCAAGTAAAACAAATCTGTTTGCACACCTGCCCATGTAATATAAACACAACTCCTTTTTTCTGATAGGGTTTGCGGAGGTGTATCTATAGTAACACTCTCATTGACCAGTTTTGCTTAACCCTTTAGTGCCCCCCGGTCCAAGGCGATTGTGTAACTATTGAGTCTGCGAAGCAGACAGTGAAAGTGTAAATTCTAACATATTTCCATCAACCAGAACACGGAAAAAATCCAGACGGCAAACCCCAATAACACTTTGTCCGACCTAGGAATCGAACCCAGAATTTCAAGTTCAGCAGTAGCGTTACAACAACTGTACCAACGAGACTATCCTACATTTTTTAACAATATGTATGGAATACAAGAATCGGATGATCAAATCTTACCAACATTAGTAAGATATAGCAGGAACAGTGGCATCCCCAGCAGAGCGTACAGGATGGTGACCACCTTGCCCCAGTCAGTCTTCGGAGACAGGTGCCCGTAACCTAGTGAATAAATTATTTGATAAGGACCAGAAAAAAACATCTATCTTTGTAGTGAAATGCAGCACATAATGTGCGGCACTAAAATGTTCCACCAGAGATCTTGAGTAGGTACCCATTTCGTACGTGGTTTAATGTGGATCAACCTGTTATGTTTCTTCAAGTCTCGGTATCTGGTAATTGTATTGGAAAACTTTTATATATCCCTAAATGCTCAAAAAGTCCAGCTATGGCTTTTCCAAAGAAAGCCAGAATTACATGTCCATCTAATTAAAAGCTTATCCAGGAAAAGGCAACTGTTAGTCTGTTACATATTTGCAACTATCAAAAGCTCTCAATTTGGTCAACTTTTCATTACTCATAACGTCACAGTGCTCTTTCCAAAACAACCTGATAATACTGATCTTACTGGATCCTTACCTATAGTGGTGATGACGGTGAGGGAGTACAGGAAGGCAGATGAGAAGCTCCACTGTCGCGACGAGCGGCCGCCGTCCCAGCCCTTGTGCACCGCCTTCACTATCTTACTCTGGTAGTTGTGCAGTTCAGCGCCAATCCTATGAGGGAACCATACACAAAAACATAAACATTACAAGATTTTAGTAGGCTTTTTCTTTATTCAGTCTTCTCATGGATGACAACTAGTTATAAAATTATCAGTAGCCAAATTAGCAGAAAAGTGAGAGGATCATTATAATCATATAAAGTCTCTAAGAGACACAATACGCGACCGTTAATACGAAAAAGAATTGGGCTTCATAAAGGGACTGCCATGTAAGTATGACGAACAAGAACATCGGTCTCCAAATCCGAACTTTTTGTAAGAATCGATTAGCCTTGTTTAGTTACGACCTGGTATACTGTTCTTCCGGTGTTCTTTGCGAATTTAGATCTCTAAATACCGTAATATTAGTATGAACTGTTAGGATGAGGACCATCAAGGCATCATTTAGGTATTTCTCTAATTAGATCCAATTCAGGTACTGGTCATGTGATACGCACCTCTCCCTCAGAGCCGTCTCGTTGAAGAGGTTCAAATCAAGAGTGACGTTCTGCCACAGGAACTGCGTCAGGTTCTCGCGCTCACGCGTCATTTGGTTGTCCATCTTCATCTCGCTCCCGCCCTCTATCGCTTGGAACATGAATGCACCTGTAGAAAGAGAGCATTATTTGAATAGTCCTTCCTGAAACGTTGGTCCTTCGAGCTAGGAGGCGAGGATAATATCCTCTGCCACACTTTTTACAACTATATTTTGGTCGGCTGCCAGTCTAGCGGGATGCAGCTGAATATTAGTAATTTACATGGAGCGACTACATACCTATCTGAACTCCACAATCTTAGTAAGACTGGTTGTCAGACGATAAGTGGGAGTCACGACCAATAGCTTAACCTGCTTTCTGTGGTAGGTGAGGGGGCTCGATATGTAGTAGACTGTCACTCATCCACGGGCCAACCAGGGTAAGCGTAGCTTCATCTTCGATCGCCCTAGGCGACTCTTAGTAGTTGTACACAGCCACGAGCTCTGAATAATTTCTTGTGTACTAGTGTAATACTGGTCCAGTCTTTGCCCCTTCACTGGTCGATACGGGTAGCATACAAAAAGACAAAATAAGTATTTATTTATACCTAATTCTTAGTTGACCTCATCTCATAATATCCATCGTTGCGAAATCTGTATCAAAAGAAAATTCCGTAACACTTTGATGATCAATGATCATTCCATCAAATAGACATGAAAAGACCGTCATACCGAACATAATGATTTTTGTTTGCTATAGCTACTTCATCACTTTTATCTGATGCCAAACATTGCCTTATTATAATACTAATTTATCACAGGCATGAACAACGAAGACAGATTCCTTTTAATTTACCGACGGCGGACATAAATTACAGAGCATCATAATGTCGTCAAGAAAAACACGAGTTTCATATTGAAGAGTTTCTCTTTGAACTCGTAGGTAGCGTGTACACTGTCGGACAGAATGGCTTGATGTGATTTAAAGTAATTTCAAAAGTTTATTTGATGGTTCTAGTTGATTGATAGTATCTCTATTCACAATATAACCATAGTCTGTTTCTTTTCATCACCATCATTGTTCTCCAGCCCTTATCCCAATTTATTTGAGATCAACGCATCATATCTTCTTCTTTCACACTCCTCAATCGTAATGTCATAAGTCACTCTGTCTCATGTTTCTAACTTTTAACGCAGTTAGAAACATTCTCAAGTAAAATCCTATAATCATAAAGGTACATATTTAGTAAATGTTTAAACAGAAAAGTATATTACGAAAATAAATCAGTCCACTTCACAATTTTAGGTCCCATTACGTAACAGAATTATCCAGTACTTCGCATAACAAGCACAACTAAACAATATTTGTAAAGATTTCCAGGAATCCCGTTCGGTTCACAGATTCTAGACATCTTTGTCTACATTTCTCGCATAATTAAGAATCTTTTCAAAGGATATCCGTGGGCGCATCGAACCTCCTTTCAGTGTGAAGCCTTTTGAATAGCACGCTAAATAGAAGTTATGATTAAATGCCTAGCCGGTATTAAGACTGATCAATAGTATCTTGTGCACAAAGGTTCCATTAACCTGGTGGATAGCAGGGTAGAAACTAATTTAATATATACAGTTTAACTTTTGACGTCATCTTTTTAGGCCGACTTTTTAGGCTAGTGTTGCCTAAGTAAATCTCGGTAGCCAAACACAACATAACACCACCACTGAAATTCCCGGAAGATTCGGCAGAGGCGTAATTATAGACCACCCAAACGCCAGTTATGTATAAGTCCCATGTTATAGGAGGCGAATCAAGCTCCTGGCTGCAACTAAAAAAAAAATTCTGATAGACCAACACCATGGATATAAACAAAAATGTACACTATCGACCAAACAAATTAACTAACCAAAATGTATACAAATCAATAACAGTCTAAAAATCAAAACCGAAAAGAAAAATTCTTATCGCTGATTGCACAATGAACCTCCGCATTTTATTTGCATCAATCTCTTTCCAATATTCCTTGAGCGTGTGCAGGGAGCTAATGCGATAACGCAGCCTCCCAACCCCTCATTCTTCATCAAAATGACAAAGGAAATACCCAGCGAGTTGTTGTAAAAGTTAAAAGTGCTCAGTCAAGTGTACAGTTCAGGCTTTCAAGCCATCTAATGACGCGGAGCGACAAGCATAATTCTATTATTGTGGGACAATCAATACCCTTTGATTTGGAAGGAAAAGCGTTAAGGTTCGGGGAACGACAGTAATTACAGATATTTTGGCTTGATCATTCGGCCGGTGATCATTCGAGGACGTTAATGCTGAGATGACTAATTATAGACAAGTATGGAAGAAGGACATACGGCATCGACCCTAAAACCTCGACTATCCTTGATCATCCGGCCGTTAGTTTTAGACTCCGAATTGAAATTTATTAGGGATATCCTAATTAGTGGAAAAGTAAGGGGGACGCACTAGAAGAACATGAATTAATACTGACCGTATTGGTGATGTTCTTCAATGCAGAGAGGTCAGGTGAGTTGTACCAACTCAGGAGAGTGAAGCAAAAAGATCTATTTAAGAATCGTAGCAAGCGGCGTTTCTGTAATCTATCCTACACGCATGGATAAGCGTAAGTTTATGTGCTTCCTGATTTAGGACCTACAAACTTAAGTAGAGACTACAGTAAACATCAACCATGTCCGTATAAGCATATTGCATAAAGTTTAGCTTTTTGAGGGCTTCTGCTCAGATTAGTGCGGTGCCGCGGTGGTTGCAGTGTAACTTAGCAAAAGCACCTTGTAAACTTGTAAGGTTTCTGACTACCCGAATCTACCGCTCAGTAGTCCAGTAACACCAAGGAGTTTTATCAAAAAAAAACTTTATAAATGCTGTGACACGCCTAAGTTGAGTCACAGACATTCAAAATCACAGGAAAAATTATTTTTTATTAAATTCGTGTAACAATAATCATGAATTCATGACACAACACCAAAAGGCACCATAATCGGCCCCCTAACAAAAAAAACATCCAATAAAAATGTACCAGGGTGCCATAACAACATCAGACGTACGCCTACCGTAACACAACTCCCGTCGATTCATCATGTTTTATTGCATTTGGCAACACCGCCGTACAATCGTTTGTGGTGTACTAAAAGGTGCCCACTGAACAATCGATTGGCAAACACTTTCTCACAACTGCTGCGGTTTTGATTCCATTCATTGCCTTTGTGTGGTCGCCATATTATATTTATGGAGTTTTGAATCGGAATTAAATGGCCTAAATGGCGATGGTGGTTTGTTAACTAGGATAGGGATTGTCTGCTATGTTAGCACTGATACCTAATTATTTGTTAGTAATCTGTTTTGTTGGGTAGTTATTTGCGACAGAGTTAGTCAAACGGACGATACTTGATCTCAATCGAAAGAAAGGAAGATAATATTTTTGCTTAAAATAGGATGTATCTACCTCCAGTAGTAGTATCATGTAGAGCTTTTTCGTGACAAACAAACATAATTACAGGATGAAATTAAAAGAGCTAGCAAAACTCCACAATTTACTGCTACAAAAGACCTGCGTTTTAATTCTAACCTAAAAAGCAGTTCTTTTTATCGCAATCAATCTTCTTTTCATATTCATTTATCAAGTTTTGATCAAAAACAAGTCTTAGGTTGACTTATTGCTTTCCAACTACTCTGCCAGACGTTTCACAAAAAAACCGTTTCTCTCATACCATTGTAAAATTACATAAATACACAGGTATCAATAGACAGCCTTCAGAGTGATTGCAGTCCTCTGTATACCTGGTCCGCCTGAAACTGATTACTGCCTTTGATGTCCCTCCGTCCTATAGAATATAGATCCTTTGACTGCGACATTACCGCTTTGATTGCACGTTGCCTGGGACCGGAACTGATGACGTAAGCTGTCCTTTAAGACATTTGTGGGTCCTTTTAAAATGATTATCAAAGGAAAAAGTGAGAAGAAAAGGGTTAGGACTTATAAATTATGACTGACTTCTTTTTGCTACCGGCTTCGCTCGCGTGGATGTTGGAAATAGTCCCTCGGTTATTTACAAAATTCAAAATCAAAACAATTATATTTCAACAAACTGTTAGACGCACTTTTCATCATCTGCCCTTTTATGTTAGGGTCGGCTTCCAGTCTAACCGGATGCAGATGAATACCAGTATTTTACGTGGAACGACTGCCTGACTGACCTCCACAACCCAGACAGTACTGGGTAATACGATATCATTTGGTAAGACTGGTTGGCAGAGTTTCGGGTCCCTGACTACCTGTAACGACTGCCAAAGATTTACAAATGACAGCCGGGACCAACGGCATAACGTGCTTTCTGAAGCATGGAGGAATCTTGGTACGTAATGGATGGTCACCCATCCACGGACCAATCTACGCAAGCGCGGCTTAACCTTAAGATCGACCCGAGCAGTTGTTATTATTTAGCCACGAGCTCCCCCGTTAGATATACTTTTAAAACTTTCAAAAAGTCGGTGGTCAGCTAAAAAATAACGATATGAAGCTACAGGTCCTTCACAGCTATTCTACCCTCGACAGCAGTAACCCCACAGCAGGGTATTGTAAAGAAAATAAAGGCGAAGCTGAAACATAAAAGGTAACAATAACTGTGAAAGGGCTGTAGTAAACTGGATCAAAATATCCTGAGTGTATTGTGCGAAGGGCACATTAATTTGTTACCCCACTTAAAATCGCATGCATACGTGCACAAGCCACCCTTCAATGAAGTGAGATTGATCTACAAAGGATCAAAGACCAGCCAGCGCAACATAACCAATCAAATTACAGGCATTAATTAGCCGTATTCGCGATGATGTATCAAACGCGCCCTCATTGCGAAGCCTCCAGCTGTAATTAATACTGACGCTGCTTGTCTAAGGCGATTCTCACACGACACCGCTTGTCCACGCGGTCGATCAGTGAAGGGGATCTCACTTCGCACATCGCTTGTATGAAATCCGTTCACGCCTAACACATGTATACAGCACGACCGCGCGGTCGAGCGGTGCTCACCGCCTCTCCGCGCGGCGCACCGCCAATACATTTGCTTCGCCGCCTCCGCCCGACCCCACAGACGAGCGGTGTCGTGTGAGAATTGCCTAAGATAATTACTAGACTTTACAAGAGCAATTGCTTTTGTAACAAAACATAACAATCGAACGAATTTCTGAGACGTTTCATCAAAGACAATATGAGCGTGGGCCAAACGTGCGATGCGGTCGTTACTAGATCAAGTACACACAGTGATTTTTTTATACAGCCGATAAATAAATAAAATAAAGATAATCGTAATCGCAGCACAGGGCACCTTATCAAGGGATGTTGCAGTACAGGTAAATGCTCACTCGGAGCATTAATTCGAAAACCGTGTCGAGCATTCGCAGGAGCGTTACATTACATGGTAATACTCAAGAAAATACTCTAGTGTGTATACTCTCCTTTAACGTTCAGAAATAGCGTTGTTAATTTATGGATTATTATTTTCTAATCAGAAACCAAATAATTGGCTACAGTAACTCGATATGGACGACCAACTTTGCAGCAAATGTTTGGCCAACAGCATTTGGCTTGAAATTGGAATTTGTTATTACAAGCGTGTTGTTTTCTTTGTGAAAATGGCTGGAATTTTTAATTTTTGGCGGACAAAGGTTTTAACTTATACGGAAGGTTATTAAGGAGGTGTTACTGCGAATATTAAAACGAATAGTGTTTATATACTGCTCTGTAGTTGGCTCGTTGTCAGATACAACTTTCCTAGTTGACTAGTTGGCTGATTTTGTGAGACTATTATAGTTTGCAAGTTGACTAAGTAGTTCTGAGATCCTAGCACGTCAGTTTCACATAAGAATTGGCTAGTTTTGAATAATAGCATAGACACTAGTTTTGTCACAAAAGCATTGTTTTGAGACAGGTAAAAAACAACTCTTTACCATGATGTCTTAAAGCAGTATTACTTAATTGTCACTCCAGTTGGGAAAACAGACGGAGCTACAGAGGACGTCTAGCGCCATCTCTTTCCCACTCTGGAATAATATAAAACAATACTTCATTAAGACGTCATGGTCGGCCACCTGAAAAACAACGTAAACTTAGTACGTTAATGATTCCGTTGTATTCCAGAAGCGGTATTAAGATCAAAGTAGAATTTCGGAAGCAGAAATATGAACTGCTAAACTCGAGCCGTTCAGCATTCTTTTTATGAAACTCCATACTAATACGCACACTTATGAGCACCGTAACGACATCACCTTATATTGTGATCAGTATGCAAAAATATGCCGAGGTGATTCTTATCATGCGCAGTGCTCATAAGTGAGCGTTGACTTTTCAGCTGAATCCAGTTAAACTGGAAGCCGACCCTAAAGTAATTAGGAAAAGATCAGGCACATGATAATTCCGTTTTCACACTGTTTCTTACCTGCAATAGTATAAGCGACGACCAGCACGATCACGCCCACATTGCTGAAGAGGAACGCGAGCAGCCCGCGCACGTAGTCGCGGATGCGGGACGCGAGCCTGCGCCGGCGCCGCGGCATGGCTCACCGCGCATCGCGAGGCCCCGCCCCCTCGCCTCTGTCGCAGCTCATTGGAGCGGCTTTATGGCATCTATGCGTCTGGAATATAGAAGTATATGCTAAGTATATGTAGCCAAAAGATAAAGAAAATAAATAATATTTGTAGAACTGTAAGCGTAAGGCTCCGTTCACAGCCTCGTGTGATGCAACTTGCGACGCGCTTCTCTCGTTCCTCGTTTCGTTGGTGGTCAAAAATTCGTGCTAAATTACACTCAATTAGATTTTACTGTCTAAATCGAATCAAAGCTGTATATTTATTCCATTATTTAGTTGTGTCAATAACGAATTTCTTGGATCAAATACGAGGACCATTTTCTTATGTAACTTATTATTTGTCTCCGCTGAAATGTCAAAATAATGTTAGAGAGGGTACTGCGATTGGCAGACACTATACTGTATTTTCAATGGCGCGTGCCCACGAATAAAATAATAGAAAAATAATGACGAACGACGCAAAAGTGCAGAGCAAACACCCAACGTAAACCTACATTCTGGCAAATAAATGGATTTGATTTTTATTTTATTTTAACGAGAAGGTTACCTAAATGCAAACATTACCGTATGATTTTTGTCAGTACATGTCTGACAAACTCTACCGATGCTTTATCCAAATATTTGAAACATTTAACACAGAAATGAGCATTCTAACTAAAAGTGATGACTATACAGTTGATTATACAGAAATTATAGTAGAATAGTTTTTGCCCACGTGATGGTTTAAATTGAAAATATGCAAGTACTACCAGGATATAAAAGGAGCCTATGTGTGTAAGGCATGGTCTGTCCGACTGCCAAATCCATTCAGCTATTACGATGTGCAAAAGTAAAAGACAGACTAACAGTTAGTTGTTACAGTTACTTTAACATTAGAATATTAATGTGGATAATAAAAGCAAACTAATTTATCGTCCTGCCAAATCTCACCCATAAAAATCACTAGTCACACACAAAACGAATAACGCAACATTTGACAGGAAGCACACAAATCAAAATGGCCGCCAGTCACAAATCACACCGTTATTATAAAAGGATATATAAATATGTCAGTTTTGCACTCATATATATTCATGGGGCTTGCTGACATTTGTTTCCGCGCTAATCTAAGAATGATGGAGTGAATCAGCTGTATTTGAAATAAATCAGTGAAGTTTAATAATACATCAATTTAAAATGGGTTGTATGGTTTTTATTTAATCTTTCTCATAAAAATTCGTTGCTTCGTAACGAAAACTAAATAAAGTAAGGACCAACTATAGCATAACTAAAAGACCTAAATGGTTTTAATCAAATGGACTGAGTCGTCGTCAAGTTGTAAAAACAGCCTTTACGATAACCAATTTATAATTAAACCGAAAGGATTAGCACTTCAGCAAAGTAGGCAAATGTATAGTCGTCTCAATCTATTTAGTATATTTCACTGCAGGACTTAGATTTCTCCCAAGCGCCAAGAGCCACACCATCAAGTCCTGCGCCGTTCAGCATCCTGTCTGTCCCAGCCACTTTTATGCTGTCGGTCAACCTTGCTTGGGTCGGGCGACATACAACACACGCTCCGATACCCTGTCTCCGCTCCAGTAAAGAGAATTTAGAAATCAGAAAGCAATAAGGACCAGTTACTTACTTAACATTACTAGAATCAAAGGAGCACCTTATCATGCACCTGTTATCAAAGCAATACCGAATATCATATTCACTGATGAAACCAAAACATGAGCTTATTAAATATCCCTCCTGCTCTAGTACACTCAACCACTCAGTGGAAACTACGCAAATCACCTTTACGGCTACGAAATATGTGTGTTAATGTCTACGACTGGTATGAGGTCGACTGTATACCCCACCTATTTAGGATTACCTATTCAGTCGTTACCTTAACACCGAGTCAATACTGTGTCAATACGATATGCGGGTGTACACTACGGGTAAATGAGAAACCTCGATTAGGAATAGGGATTGGCAGATTCCATCGATATTATAGGTTATCGATACTCGTGTTTTGACCGAAAGAAATATTATTGTAGTCAAGTGTGTGTGCCTTTAAGTTCAATTAACGAGTAGACATTAAAATATTAATAGTCAATACTAATCGAACCCAGGCAGGCACTTTACGGCGGGTCCGTTTCCAACTTTCCACCAAGGCGAAAATCCTCGCGCACTTTTTTGATGTCATAAAGGACTGTACCAGTGTTGCCTTTAAGTATAAAATGAGACGCAGACATAACAGTCTCATCGCGCGTGCTCGAGGATACGCGGGCGATAATGCTACTGGCTAATAATGCTAAAGATTTTTAGTGATTATTAGATATATGCATTCCAGAGAGGAGTTAGTGAGCCCGAACTACTACCGAATCGAATCTCGAACCGCTCCTACTACCTACATGTGTGCAACGTAATGTTAACTACATTTTTATTGTAGGTAAAATAAATAACTTGCAAAATGATGAACAGCCGAGATGAACATCAAACCGCTTCTCCACAATGGCTGCGACACAATTCAGTTTGACCACACTTTTACAATTTAAAAGGCCATTGTGAAAAACAGCAGCACTATTTCATTCCGGCCAGTTAGTTTGTGTAACTCCTCGATGATAAATTGCTAGTAAACCACATGTTCGCGTTTCCACATTGTCATAAAAACGATTTAGTATTATTTTAATTGCTACTGTCTCGTTTGTCAAGCGGTATTACAGAGCATGTGGTCTTCGGTTCGATACCCAGGTCGGGCAAAGTGTTATTAGGGTTTTCCATCAGGAATTACTCAGAGCCATGGAGTCTGGATTTGAGCCCAGTTGATCGCAATAGGTTCGCTCCCTATTACTCAAACTCAAAGTGTTTATTGTACATTTAGTTGTTACATATATTTCAGTAAGTTCCAACATGAAACCCGTTTAGTGCACGGCAACATAATATTAGACAAAACAAGCATCCATTTACATGGGACTTCAAACATTACGGGCAAAACGTAGGTCTAATTTTAGGTAAACCTTTGTCTAAGTCTACAGGGATTACAGGCTTGATGTTTTGTTTTGTTGTATAAATTACTACGTCACTTTTATATAATGTAAAAGATACTAACATAAACCGACTATAATTTACGAGACAGAGACCAGAGGCTTTCATGTCCAATTAGCAGAGAGAAGGTAACAACGACACAAAAAGCAAGGACACGCCAGATACACGTGGCTTCTATTATCTTTATCTAACGAGAAAGGTCAAAGGACCAAAAAAATAATTAAGTAACAAATAAGCGCTATTTCATGTCATAAGTCGGTAAACAGACCACAAAATGGAAACTGTTTACCGTTGGTCAACATTGAAAACTTTGTTGAATCGACAGTCAATGAATTTTGGACTTTACAAATGAGATGATGGAAAATAAGTTGTTAATACGGGGTGTAAACAGACCCTTCACGAAGCCGTCAACCAAGCATTCTGTACATCAAACTAAGTAACTTTACGCAAAAATTATTGCTGGGAAACGACTTTTTTTTTTGGGGTGAAAAATTACGTTTTACGGTAAAACTCAATATAACGGGCTCTTGTGCTGATGGATGGATTGAATAATACGGGGGTCGTGAAGGTGTTCAATGTAAAAAAAAAACATTAGAAACATGTATTTAAAAAAAAACTTGTGAAAAAGTTGTAACTTTGACCCCCAATATCTCCGTAACTAGAAGGTTCCCAGGTATGGTCCAGAACAAAAAAATGATCGCAATAACGGGGAGAACAAGTACCCTTCGGCTTCGTTAAGGGTCTTTTTACACCCTTTATGACTAGATAGGTCCTGAGTCTGTGTGGTTCTCATGTGACTTGACCAAGATTATGTCTGGACTAAAAGAGACTGTGATCTCAGAGTTTGTTTCGGTGTTCCTTCAGAGAGTAGTCAGACACGAGATACCAGCCTCTTTTAGTTTTAAAGTGTTTGTAATTATAAACCACAGTGTTCAACTCACAAAGTTTCATGAAAAGCCTGTTTATGAATATAAATTAACTCAGTTATGATACGAACAATGTTATGAAAGGTTTTAAAAGAAGACTTGTAAATTACAAGTCTTGTAATAAAATGAACAGAACATTACACCTTATAATTCCCGAGGGCTCGACATCTCGCTTGTAATATCTAAGTCTTAGCGGGCATGTCTATTGGCGTCCACCGGTCACATATCGAGTCTGAGATCTACTAAGACATTCTTGATGGAAAAACCCAATAAAAGTTTTCACGACCTGGGAATCAAACTCTTGACCCCTCTCAGCAGGTAGCAATTGCCTCCACTACACCAACGACGACACCGCAAAAAATCAATTTAAACAGTTATCGATACTCGAAACTCCCATCCCTAATCACACAACACAGTCCCGCATCTCCGTCCACAATATTACTTCGATGATTAATATACTATTTCCTTAACACATTATATAAACATCACTATACTTCACCAGCGCACGAGTATCTCTGCTTTACAAACATTTATATTTTCATAACACTGAACTGTTACGACGGGGCGGATTAACGATGACAGATCGCCAAATAGCTGAAGTTTGGGACAGGATCAAAAACAACATATAAAACATACGCTACAGATCATAATATGGGATGTCTATTTTATTGACACTTGTTACTAAGTATGGATACTGTAGTGACAGACGACAGTAGTTTTGATTTTGAAAATGTCGTCCGATTTCATTTCTGAGTGAAGGTGCGGTCAAACCGCGCAGTACGGACTGCAGAGTGACTGCGGAGTGACTTTGACAGATATTTCAGTACATTATCTGTCAAATTTCGGTATCTGCCATTGCATCAGATTTGTCTATTGGTCTCTTTTGAAACTGAGTTTCATCTTCTGTTTGGTTTGTTTGTTGGTTGTAAAAACTCAAACTAATTAAGTATTGGTGATCAAATTGACTCCAAATTAGACTAACTCAGATAATTAAAACTTTTAAAAATAAAATAAAATGTGGGCAAATTCGTTGTTCCATTTAAGAGAGTCGAGTTAGGTAAAGAGAGCGCTATTTTCTTATCTAAAGCAATAACCCTGGTACTAATCCCAGACGTTTATTTAACACTTCATTCTAATTTAATTAATAGTTACAATTAAATACATCTTTAACGCACCTGGTTAACAGAAACGAGACGTAAAACCATGAACCTGTTACCAAGTCAGTTACAAATTTTGAGTTGCACCACGATTAAGTAGTTAGGTAATATATTCTAATGCCTTGTTTGTTTAAAACCAGTCTGGTCTATGTCTAAGTGTCTACATGCACTTTCTAAAAACTGTTTTACGTAGTCATAAATCTTGCTACCTGTAAATTAGCAATCATTACAGTTCTAATAATGTACTAGTCGAATTTTACGAAAACTAACTAAAATAGTGATGATGTAAAACAGGCGTATTTGAATTTATTACATTTACCGTGATAGTGATTATCATATAAAGTGATTTGGCACGTCGTAACGTTATTATTATGGAGGTTGACGAGTTGGGACGTACCTGGGAGGATCGGGGGGGAAGGGCTAAGACTGTGGAGGGATGGCGTGCATGAAAAAAAGGGTCGGCTTAGTGTACAAAATTATTACAAATGTTCTTCATATTATAGGAAGGGGTTAACAGAGGTAATAGAACATACATTTTTTTTGTAAATGCGAACGTGATATTGTACGTATCGTATGTTCCTCGAAAAAAATTGGTACCTGAATTACAAAACATGATCAAAACGAGCTCCTGGAAATCTGTCCCGGTTTAAAATGCCCTAAGTAAATAAGTGTTAATTTCGAACCAACACATAAATGGTGAACCTATTTTATTAATTTACTTCTGATGTTTCTCTTAGTTTTCATTATATTTCACATCTATCACTGTTTGTATTGAGAAATAAGGAACTGTTATGACATCATTCACAAGTTTTATTCTGAAACTAAAAATCTACAGTAACGGTATTAAAATGATAAATCTCACGCAGCTATGATAAATGATCTGCAAATGCTTTCATTGATCTCTTTCATCTAATCTGGGATTAAAAGAAGAAATATGTCTAGAATTTATCATAGCTTGCTCAGAAAAGAAATAACTAATATTTATCGAGGTACAGGTAGAATTTCTATCTCCAATGTTGCTTGGCGTGAACTTAAAGGTACACATCTCAAGGCGACAGCTAACCGCAACGACAGTCGCTCTAATAGCAGACCGCAGCGACTCTGTTGGTTCCTATGTAACTCTATGAAAACGTTTCTGTAGATGACGACATTGACGCCTGACGCTAGGATCCAGCGGCGACCGCAGACCGCAAACCAGTAGTGCTCTCACATGTTTTAACTAACAGAGTGAAAATATGTTGTGTTTAGTTTGACAAATGAATTTGAAGAAGTCAATGCCGCTATCGTAGTAGGTACTTGTAATAACGCATTCAGAAATGAACCCGCAGCGGCGTTGTCACTGCGGATATCTTCAACCGCAACGCCGCCGACGGCGACGCTCAAATACTGTCGTCGTCGAAATGTGCCTTAATGAAGGTTGGGCTTCCTGATCTACGATCACTCGTACAGATCGATAGACTGATTTGTAGAAGAATAAGATTAACATTTACTAATCTATCCTTCTTTCAAGCAGGTACAGCCATAGATTGTGGCAAGAGGTAAGGGACGCCTTTGCCTAGCAGTGGGACACAAATGGCTGATACTAATACCGCTCGACAAAAAAAAATACAATACTAGATTTGAAATCAAGTAATTTTCTATCAGTCAAAAAACTAACACAGACTCGCTACATAGTTTCCTGTTTAAAAAAATGTCTAGAAAGTTCTTTAGCACTAATTTACATGCGCTTAGTAACAATAGATAAATCGTCTAGTATACCTACATATCTTCAGTGTTGGACCATCTGCACGTCTGCACATCCCGCCAGTGTTTACGTTACCAACACTAGCTCATATTTGTGACGGATGTGGCCGGACATAACTACGGGTAATAATAAACTGAGCAAGAATTATTGGCATGCAGTCAGTACAGGTGAAATGCGGGGAAAAAACCGGTACTTCAGTAGAATTTGTAGTGATGAGAAAGAACCAAAGAGGAATTTATATATAAAAAATCCCGAAATGTATTTCGGGATTTTTTATAAGCATAACATCGCGCCTGTAATCCCCGAAGGGTTAGGCAGAAGTGTACCTAATAGTACCTACACCCACATTTCGCTAGTGATGTTTAAGTTCCATGTAATAGGGGGTCGAGACTTTTATCACCCGCACACAAATCCAGACTTCGTGGCTGCTACTGAGAAATTACTGAAAGAAAACCCAAATAACACCCGACCTGGAAATCAAACCCTCATGCTCGCTTACAACCACTTGACCAACGAGCCCAATATTATAGAACTAACTATTTAGACTTAGGTACTAAATTGGAAAAACAAACTACATACATTTCTACAAAAAAAGGACGTATCATGACTGTGGAGTTTTTTAGCTAACTTGAAATTGACCCTATGTACATTTGAAGTACTCCTGCACAATTTTACATCGCTGTCATACGTAGTCGTGCCAATTAGGCTGGCAGGATTGCCACGATTTAATTGAATGGCAACGCTAATAATCACAATGGGTTTTTATAATTTGTCGAGATAAACGCGTAATGGATTGTAAAATGGTTAGCGAAACCTAATATTTAGTGGTCTCAATATATACGTCAGGCCTAAAACATTATTACGACCGTGCACCGACCTCGGCTGAAACTTAGAATTAAGACGTTTGCAAACTGAAAATTAATCGTGTTTTGTAAAGAAAAAGATGTTGAGTAATGTACGGATATTTATGCGAAGGAGTTTGCATTAGCTGCTGATTCTTTTTCCGGGAGATGATTGATGGTTCTATCCGTTGTCTTACGAGTTCAGAGAAACATCATAATCAAGGCTATGGCGTGAGCTTTGTTTGAAATTCCGAAGTCTGAAAATCGTGCGCTTTATAAAACCAGATTCTACGCAATTTAAGTACAAAGCACGAAAAGAAAGGCTGTCTAAAAACTGAAAATATACTGAGGTTCAGAATGTAGTAGGTAAGTAGGCAGTTTACCACATCTTACTTATAGGTACGTAATAGGTTTACCGAGATTTTTTCCTCAAAATTCGTGTAAGTACGAAAGAAGAAAAAGCTTCAATTTTTCAGGTACCTTCAGAGCATAGTTCACGAAGCTAAAAATGGTTGGCACTAACCGTTTACGACGACCAAAATCTTTTAATAAAAATTTTACCGAAACGTTCGCTAACAGTAACGATCAATTAGTTTCTAAAGCAACCTTAGCGGTCTAAAAATATTTTTTTTTAAATCTAGAAAGTTCTACACAGATTCTATTAGACCTTTAAATTATGATCCTTAGAGACACGACCGACTAGAAAACATGATTTCTTAGGTTACCCAACACGCTAAATCTAAAGGGACTTCCAAAATTAAAGCATGGCTTATTTTTAGAAAATGATGAACATATTTACCTCGAATCTAGATAAATAATAATTTATATGTTTCTGATTTTAGGACACACATTAGGGGTTGGCAGAAACTACAAAACGCACCTGACCTTACTAAATCTTACTTTAAAAACATGTGAAAACGTTGGAACTTTGACCCCCAATATGTCCGTAACTAGAAGGTTCCCAGGTATGGTCTAGAACAAAAAAGTGTTTGCATTGACGGGGAGAACAAGTGCCTTTCGGCTTCGTTAAGGGTCTTTTTACACCCTTTATGTATGTTCTAGGGCGTCCGCTTCCGGCGTTGCCACTTACATAACCATCTTTTTAGATCAAAACAGTATAATGTAAGGTGTTGCTCTCCAGCCAAGATGCCTAATTAACCGACTTAGGAAAAGAAGGAGATTTTCATTCTATAAGGCCCGCTTGTATACAAATCACTGACTGAATTTAATGATTACTTAACATAATATTTAAAAACCTCACATCTCTCATACTCACTCATCACATCATACACACACACATCACATCACATCTTTGACATCCTCAAATAATTGACTGGACCAGAGCGATGGTGTAAATTCGTTAACCGTGATTAAATTAGCGGTGCAAGCGGCCCTTAGTGTTCTCTTACAGTAACCGTGCCAAAATTACCAGTCTCTTCCGAGGTAGATTGCGGTAAAAATTGGCGCGGATATTGCTAGTTAATCCTTATTTACAAAGGTATACAGCCCGGCTTACTAGCCAAAGAGATTGTAATATAAGAATGTTAATTAAAAACAGAAATTCTTTATTATCTTGTTCATCCTGAAAAGCTTGTTATAATTTCGCTCAACTTTATGAAGCCTTTTGTACGATCAATTTCTTTTTTCTTTTTATTGTGAGAATGTGTTCTGCAGGAAGACAATTATAGAATCATCATAACAGCACACCAGTTTCATCCACATTCGTTACTTCAGTTACCTGTTTTAGTCCCAAGTATTAGAAGTCGAGCCTATTGCCATCAACTGGGCACAAATCCAAACTCCGGGCTACTTCTGATGGAGAAACACAAGAACACCTTCCTCGAACTGAGAATCGCACCTGTGACTACTTGACCAACGAGACAGTCAAACTAAATTAAAAAAATACACACTGTAAGGCAAATTAATAGGTAATGGAGACTGTCAATCACTATCAGCCTTTCAAAAAACGCGCCACGGCAGTCCAGTAAATTTTCTCTATAAAGTGTAAAAATCCAACCTGAAGTGCGAACCCAGCAAAAAGTATTTCAGTGTAAAAGGGAAATAAAATAGCAGGTAGCCCAAAAACCATTAGGCACCATTTTGCTAGCGTATTCGTGGCACAGTGTAAAAAATCGGTTTGCGCAACCACGCAGAGTATTGGAACGCTGCTCGTTACTATACCTGCTGTGGTTCTATTTACATGTTTTGGTTATTGCAAAATATTTCAGAATTCCTGCAGCGCTTTAGTCAGCAACGTATTCGAAAATTTGTATTGGGAGTCAAACGTGGGTTAATTGCAGGCACGTTCTCTCTATTTATTCTATTTTCTCAGGAAATTCTGCTTTAAAAGAGATTCTTTCAAATTTGACGGCCTGCTTGTTGGTCTAGTGGTCGCAAGCGCGACTGCTGAGCATAAGGTTCTGGGTACGATAACCAGGTCGGGCAAAATGCATTACACTTTGAGTTTGTCCTTCAGGAATTTCTCAGTAGCAGCCACGGAGTCTGGAGTTTGTGCCCAGTTGATGGCAATAGGCTCGCCCCCTATTAAATGGGACTTAAACATAATTGGCGAAATGTGGGTGCACTATTAGAGGAGTACCTTCCTCTGCCTAACCCTTCGGGGTTAACAAACGTGATGTTATGTTGTTTTTCAAATTTTTGTTAGAAGGACAAGTCGAGTAGTCCATGAACCGCCGACGCGCCGGTAAAATAAGTTAATGGAAAAAAATCGCAACACAATGGCAGTAAGTAATGACGTCATTAATTTTAAACACGTCTCCGTGAAGTCAATTCATTTATCTTGCTCCCACGTATTTTATGAACACTCATAAAAATTTAATGTAGGTATATCTTAACAATTTGCGTCTGAAAAGATACAATCTTTTTCGCTTTTCGCCCTAAAGGACGAAACAGGCGCCTCGGAATACGAAGCGTTACGTTAAGCGTATCTATCATTAGAACCACGCAACTGGTGTCACATAAACGTTATGATTTAACTTTATATTGCTCGTAAATTCGTATAATTACGAGTTTTGCCTCAAAATGTTTCTTGGTGATGGAATACTTAAGGATGTTTCTTAGAATTTGGAATAAGACGTCGTTTTGTGTTGTAAATGGTACAGTCGTTTGTAACTTTGTTCTTCTCATTATGTCACAAGACTCGCGTTGGTGTATCATTAAGGTCCTAATCAAATTAATTATTTTGTTTGACACTCTTTGAAAGTAATTTTGAGATCTTGCTTGAGACTTAAACATTCTGGGAAGCTGTTTTCCTATAACAAATTAAATAGCTACTCTGAGGTTCAAATGTTTTCATAATTAATGAAGAGACTTTGGCAGAAACGGTATCCATTTAATCGATCCCCAAATACTTTCATATAGTTGAACGCCTACAAACGGAAATACTGTCACTGAAGAAGCAGTAAGACATGCATAAAGCAATCTCAAACTGTAATTTATTTTTTAGACCGAAGTCATGGTGAAGAGCACTGGCCCGGTCGATGTGGCGACTGTCTCTACACTAAGTGACAATCTATAAGCGACAACGATGATGCAAAAGACAAAAATGTGCTGGATTGACCTAAGCTGAATGATTGCAATAAACACTTTGAGTTTGAGTTTGAGGTTTTGTCCATTATGTTAAAATTCGTCGTGAAAATAAGCGACTTTTTGGCACTTGTTTAGGCCCTCGGCTCAAATTCCTGGTTGTAACGAATTTTAGGATATCATCATCATTATCTTCCAGCCCTTGTCCCGCATTTCTTGGGTGGTCGACGTAACACTTTTTTTCACCCATTCTTCCCAGCCAACCGCCATTTAATTATTTACTCCTTCTTTCGTTTATATCACTCCTCCATCTTTTCTTTGGCCTTTAGTTAATGTTAGGATAGCAGTAACTTAATTAAATAATCAAAAATAACACTCTAATAACGTATGTACAATTAGTTAGGTACAAAGTACAAGTCAGATTGTAGAACATTACGAGTTGGCATAGCAATATAAAATGAACGATAAAGCAATAATTAACTAGTCTGGTATTAACTTAATATCACAAAGTATCGAAATACTCGACACGCGCAATTTGGCCGGAGATGATTGTTCTGAGAATACATATAATACTCGAACTACATTATTGTAAATGCCTAACATTATTGCTGGTAATTGGCTTTATGTTCTTTGTCTAGACTGTAGACTGCCTCGTCAGTCTTGTGCTCACAAGCGCTACTGATGAGCGTGAGGTCCTAGGATCGGGCATAGTGTTATTGGGTCCCGCCACGCTCCACCAAGAATTTATTAGTACTAGATGGCAGCCCTGAGCCCGGAGTCTGGTTTATTACAGCAAACGCTTTGGGGATAACCGGCGTGATGTTATGTGCCTTAAGTTTTGTGCATGACAATAAAATTATAGTAGAAGTATTTCTTGTAGGTGTTACATGGCAAACAAAACCAAATAGCCTATGTCATTATTAAAAATTATCGCTACCTACTAAGATAAAAAATACCGTGTTTACGTACATATTTATTACAAGTTCTTGTATAAGTAGTTATATAACACTTTTGAACGTTTCTTATGATGCACATGGGAGGTCTTTTGGCTGTAGGAAAATTATTAATTACGCCGAGAACTGTTAAGGTTGTCTAATGATTACTGAATGACTTTCTTGAGAAATACAACTTGGCTCAGAAACGCTCTTAAAACAATCACAAGTTCCTATGAAAAACAGTAATTATGAAAAGTTTCATTAGATTGCCATTTTCAAAACAAAAACAAATGTCGTCGTTCATCTTTGTGGAAAAATTAAAACAATTTACATTTTAAATAGCACTGAAAATAATTTTAGGAATCCAGAAATATTTTCGGCCAGCAGCTGGGTTTAATTACAAAAGTAGCCCTGAAAGAATAATTAATGAAACTTTTTAACGAGACCTCCTTCGTAACGACTTCGCCTTGTCAATCAAAGTGACAACTGCGGCTCTATTGTCCACAGACAATAAATCTAAAGTTGGAGCTGTCAATGTCAAAAATGTTAGAATGAACTTTCAAGTTTGAGAGCAAAGATATTTATAGTCAGTGACCCCGTATAACTAAGCAAACATTAAATTAGTTAGTTTAGCGCAGAAACTGTATTACGAACTAGCTGGTAAGGTGGAACTGTTTAATTGCGTACACATGAGTTCAGCGGCTTTGGAATTATTGAAGTTAGACCAACATTGGCAAGGCGTATCCCACTAATTCCCCTGTAGGGAATATGCAAGTTTATGGGTATGTATTAATACTCTTTGGTCCGTGAAGTTAAATTTACTAGTCAGTTTAATGAGTTAGTTGTGTACGGGCGCCTGTTCTAATTGGATCCTCTTTGAAGGCCTCTACATATTATCTTTGCACATTGCATATTTGCACTCATCAAAATGATCGGTCGCACGAATATGCGATCATCGCGTTCATATTTATGTAATTCAATTCTTTGGAAAACCTGAAGATGGACCCGACACCGGTTTGCCGGACAATATGAACGCGACGTTCGTGTGACGATCGCTTTGGTTAAAATGAGGCCTTAATCAAAATCCACATTGACCCACAAGGCCGCCTCCTGAACCATGTCTCGGACAATGCTTGAGACTGTAATAGATACGTCGTAACTACAGATGTTACGTACATATTGTAAAATTAAATCATCAAGCTTTGATGTAACGTCACCTGCGCCCACGCACGACGCGAACGATTCATACGATTTTGACGTCAGCCCGCGAAATGCGCGATCAATAATGCGTGAATTTTTAAGCTAAAGATTTCAAAAATGTCCGCCTGTCATTTTTCAATCTATAAAGATGAAAGAAGGAGTAATCTTATGTTTTTTAGATGATTATAAATTCACGAATTTCTTTGTTTGTGGAATGATGTACCTAATTGTGTTTGGTTTCGCAGCAAGAGGCAGAGGTTTGTAATTAATATTTTCGTTATTGAAACCAAGAAGTGGCTATAAGAGTAGGGGAAAACTAAAAAAACGATAGAGAGTGCCTAACCTGGTGTCAGAGTTTTTATGCCGCCCACGGGCCTCTAACTTGGCTCGTTTCCTCACGATGTTTTGCCTCACCGAAGCAATTGAAAATTATACAATACGCACATAAATCCGAAAAATTTGAGGTTGTCTTGGGTTCGAACTCGAGACCTATATGGTAATCCGACGGTCACACCACTAGACTATCACTGCTTACGCTGCTGGAACGATAGATGGACTGTGTGAAGGAAGAAATGGCTAGAAATAGAAAGGAACTGCTGGGATGAGGAGTAGGTAATAGAGAAGTATACAAGAAGAAGACATGCTGCGTCGACCCAAGTAAATTGGGATAAAGGCAGGAGAATGATGTTGATGAATGATGATGATTGTAACCTGTAAATATGAATATGACGTGAATTGGACGACATGACACTAAAAGATTTAAAATTAACGCTGGTGTTCACACAAGCATCTCCACAACCAAATGTGCGCCTACATGTGAATGTAATGTTAGATTTTCTAGGTCTGTTCAAAAAATAAGGTGAATTTTCAAATTTCGCGGGATACGTACATTCGATTATCGATCTTTTTATTTTGTTATGTTGGTACACTCGTCTCGAACATATGTTCACAGTTTTAGCTATATAGCACATTTAGTTTGTTTGTGAGAGGCATAAAAGTTAGAAGTGTTTTGCGTGTTCGGCGATTTTCTGCTGTCGAAAAACATGGATCAAAGAGTTTGCATTAAATTTTGTGTGAAAAATGGAATCAAGTGCTCCAAAACACTTGAAATGTTGGAAGTGGCATACGGTGAGTCTACTTTAAGCCAAAAAAAAACAGGTACAAGCTTTTCACAGAAGGTCGAGAAGATGTGAATGACGACGTTCGCCCTGGACGCCCCAGCACATCAACAACCGATGAAAATGTTGAGGAAGTGAAGAAAATTGTTATGGAGAATCGTCGAATCACTATTAGAGAAGTTGCTGAGGATGTCGGCATATCGGTTGGCTCATGCCATGCATTTTTTTCGGAAATTTTGGGCATGAAGCGTGTGGCAGCGAAGTTTGTTTCAGAATTGCTGAATTTTGGAATTGGAATTTTTGGCTCGTCATTACTTGTTCGTAATTTTTTTGCCAAAAATAACACCTTAGTCATGCCTCAGCCACCGTATTCACCAGATTTGGCCCCCTGCGACTTTTTCCTGTTCCCAAGATTGAAGAGACCCATGCAAGGACGGCGTTTTGAGACGATTGAGGAGATACAAATCGAATCGCTAAGAGAGCTCAAGAGCATACCAAAAAGTGCATGTCAGAACTGCTTTGAGGATTGGAAAAAATGCTGGCACAAGTGTATTATATCTGAGGGGGACTACTTTGAAGGGGACAAAATAGAAATTGATGAATAAATAAAGATTTTTTGAGAAAAATGAAAATTCACCTTATTTTTTGAACAGACAGCGTATACCCATTTATGTATCGAATAGAGTTAGTGAAAACGGACACATCTACAATTCGAACTAAAGTGTTTTCACTAGTTGTTACAGATTTTATATGTATTTGTTTTGTTAAATCCGTTCAAAATTCCTATTTCCTACCTGAAAAAGATTCCCCTAACACTCGACAAGACGCCAATTTAGTTTGCAAAGTGAACCTTTTTACCTACAAGTACATAACCACTTCCTCGAACAATCTTTTCCCCGTCGTTTCGGTGACAATTGACCTCTTCAATTTCCAAGCCCTTGGAACCAGCTTTGTGACAATTCTTCAGGTCACAGCACTTTGCTGGTCTTTGTAAACGAATTGTTGAGGAACGTTATTACTTACTTTATAATCGCTTAATTAAATAGGATGTTATATTATTTAATGTTGTGTTGATTACCTAATTTATTTTGATACAGGTTCCTAAATTGTAGAACTCGAAAATGGAATTTAACTTGTCTGGTTTAAGTTCGGACTTTATTAAAATTGGTGCGCCTATATGGGGTGAAAAAAATCAGATGTGCCATACATTTTGAGCGTATGTGATTTATTATTTCCGATGAAAAATTTCTATGTTACGGTTTGTGCATCAGTGTCCCTTCCACCCCGTATAGGTTTGTAACATCTGTCGAAAAACATTAGAATGACGAGTATTTTAATAATTTTAATCTGGCTTTTCTACAATTTGACTTGACTTAGCGATATTCCTCAAGTACCAAGTTAGGTAGTTAGTTGAGGAAAAGCGCTCACCGCTCTCCTTACGCCCCACACCCGAATGTATCCACACTAACAATGACGTATGCCTACGTTACACGGTGTAATAAAACATGTATACGTGGCGAAACCAAGGATTTATTCCTCAGCCATTATTTGTGGGACTTTTGGCAAGAAATGGCCGCGCCACTTAGGACCAACACCTAGTAATGCGAATAGAATGAAATGAGGAAATTGTTAGGTAATTTTATGAGATTTCTTATTGGTATTGTGTAATGGAATCGTGGGCTTTCCTGTTGAAATAAATAGTGTTTAGTTCGTTCCAGGTGTTGAACTAAGTGCTGCATGCTGGAGTTGATTGATTGAGGAAAGTGAGTTGTGTAGCTTTAAGTTCAAGCACACTACACCGGATTACGGCATATCCCTATTTGAGGAAATGACGTTACGAATATAACCTACGATGCTTAAACATGTGTGTTGCAAGAGTTTCATAGAAATAATGGAGAACAGCTCGAGTTGTAGCGATACTGATCTAGTGTAAAGTGCTAGTGTGCGTTGAGCTTTAGCCGTTAGACAATAGCCTCTGAATGGGGCTAGGATTGGAACTACCTAATAACATTACATCTACTGTAAAACGGCACAAAAGCTCTTTGGATTTGTTTGGCTTTTACCATTCAACTGAATGATCTGAACGAATTTCGTCGTACATAACTTCCTAAGTAAAAAAAATTTATAAAAATTCATAAATATGCATGTATCTGAAATAAATGAATAATAATAATAAAACATAAAACAAATATAACAGACACAACTAGTAAGGTGAAAACTTTGCGATCAACAAGTACTCAATGTTTGAGGTGGCTTATTGAGTCTGGACGCGGCAGGCGTAGGACAGTGTTCTGTCGCAGCTTGGGTAAGGCCTATGTAGGCGCGAGCAGTGGACTGTGATAGACCGAGTTGGTTGGTGATTGAACTTAGGACACAATATCCTAACCAGCGACTATGTCGCCTCAAAAACATAACAACTGTATTAAAGACCAACAAACAAGTCCTAAGTATAATCAGCCTGTAATAATTTGTCCACTGCTAGGACTCAGGCACACAGCCCAGAAGTAAATAGGAAGTGGGCTGGTTTTCACCACGCGTACCGTGCCCGGAGCGGATTGGTAGATGTCACATGTCTTGGAATTTTTGATCTTTGGACATGCCTGTTTTCTTACCTACTTTTTTTTTCTTGAAAGTTTTGAGAGCAATGGTCATGATAAATTACACAAGCTTTTTTTTTTTTTTTACGGATGGGAAATCATCAAATGACTTCTCCCGCTCTGGGTGGAGTGGGAGGGAGTGTCAGACTCTTACTGACTAAAACCCATCCATGTTCCTTCATTGCCCTTTGTGTTCCAGGGCCACGGTATCTCTTTCGAACAGTCCCGCAGCCCCGGCAGGCATCGGCCCTTGCGGGCCCCTTCTTGGTTGCTGACATCTCTTTGAGGCGCGCGTGGAACACGAACGCGCCGTCGACACGGCCTGTCGTCATAAGACGGACGGACGGTGAGCTAACCCATTACTCACCGTCCACAGGCCCGCGCCTACGGTGGCCGGGAGCCACCACGTGGCCCCCGACGCCCGGTGCGTCGCCCGCGGCGGCTGGGACGTGAGATTCTCTCCCTCTCACGTCCCGCCACCTCCTTCGCTAGCAAGACTGCTTCGCAGAAGGAGGTGACGGCTTCCCATTCCCTCTCGCTCCGGACCATGGCCTGAACCAGGGCCGGGAGCGAGAGGTCGCCGCCGCCGATCGCCGCTACGAGGACACGGCGGAGCTCCGCCCAAGCGGGGCAGACCTCCACGGTGTGCGCCACCGTGTCCTCCGGACGATCCTCACAATGATAACACCCGGGCGTTTCCTCCCGCCCGATTCGGTGCAGGAACCTCCCGAAACAACCGTGTCCGGTGAGGACCTGCGTCAGGCGGAAGGTGAGGGCGCCGTGGCGCCTCTCTAGCCACTCCTCAAAGAGGGGACTTATCGCCACTATTGTGGCGTGCCCTGCACTGGGTTGCGACAGTCGCTGTCTCCACGTCGCCATGAAATTACACAAGCTTACGTTCCTACCTGGGTTTGGCGCTGATCCCACGCCCTACCACTCGTTAGCTGGGGCCGTAACCACAAACAAACAACACCAATTTTAATTTGAGTCAATTAAAAGTATTTTAGTACTTGCCAGTGTAACTCTACCTAACAAGGCTACAGGCTATTAGGAGCCGCCTAATTTGAATGTTCATTGCTTTCTTGTCACGGCTATTAAATATTATTTCCAATACTAATTACTCGTCACGTGCAGTTTTGAGACATGTGATGTCAGCACGTCACTTTTAAAACTTGGAATTCACCTTTTACGCCAAAGTTTACGTCTTCAAAATGAAATGGATATTTTTCGTTTTGAACAAGCCATGTGCCAGATATGTCTTCCTATGGGCAAAGTAGGTATTGAAATTCTACACAAACTTTCATCCTCTATTTACCCCAAAATTTTCAAAAATCTTTATCTAATTTAATCAAAATAAATAAAAACCTCGTGCTTGTAGACCCATCGGTTTAGGCAGTAAGGTTCGCAGTGAGGTTTGGTTCTATCAGTGAATGAATAAATTACATTTATGATTTTTTTTTATCTACCTAGATGCTTAGTACTGAAAAAATATTTAGATTCATTCTTCATAGGTGGCGACAGTATACTGTAATTTTAAAAAATAAAATGTCCGGTGAATATCCCAGCGTTATTCGATCATAGATTCTCGTCTCAAAAGACTGGAAAATAAAAGTAGACCACTTCCTCTTACACAATTATTTATGGCAGTTATTTAATCACAAAAATCATATTATTTTAAGAAAAATGTATCCACGATACCTCCACTTATCATAAAAATACTCGAATAAATAATAAAAAACTCCAGTAACAAGCACTTCTGCCATTGCGAAGCGCGCGCGGATTGCCATACTTCCGCCATTTTGGTCGTTTTGACATAATCAGTTATGATTTGTGTAACACATTGATACTTCAGCGAAACGTGGACATCGTAGGCGCATAGTGTAAATTATTAAAAATCTTGTTAGCATTTTTCATATTATTTTCATAATAAAAAGTTGATAGGTACATTGGATCAACGAAGCTTTACTGAATTTATGGACATTGCGCAAAAAATAAGAATAAAAAGTACCTACAGTAGTAATGTTGAATTTAAAACTCGGTGTGACAACTAAAGTAAAGTTTTATTTTTAAATATATTTAACAATTTTGTTTTCATTTAAGCTATTTTAACAAAAAAAAGTCAAAATACATAATTGTAACAGGTTGTAAGGAGTACAAGTTTTATTCTTACCAATCTGTTTCTCGCTCTATGGGTTTTTTTTTTTCAAAACTACGCGTAAAACTGCATACTTATAAACATTATTTAACTGTACCTACTGCCTATTGAAAACTTACTTGCTTGGAATCAAAGCAAACCAAATGCAAACAATACAACGATTTGTATGGGAATCTATATAGCAAGAATAAAGATAAACCTAGAAGAATAAATTCGTTCTCAATATTTCCTCTGTGTTATTGTTTTAAATTATCTATAACATTGTTCAACAGCTGTTTAGATTTGATAAGTACATCAGTTAAGGTTCTTAATTGACCTATTCGTATCGAGTGTTTACCTAGATTCGCTTCATTAATAATTAATTTGGTACCTACTACCTAATATTTGAATATCGTCGTAAGAACAAAATTAAAGTTTCGATCGAATGCTCTATAGAAAATTTTCCAGGTTCAATATACTTAGTTAAACATTCACTAATACTTATTACGAATGCCAAAAATATAAAATACACATCGAATAATATGTAGGTATTTCGTTTTTCGCCGTTAAAAACAAAAATTAAAGTTTGGTTACCTTCTTGCCTCAGCTGCCGGCCGGAAAGAAATGAATGAACGTATCTCTCTATACCTCCATTCAAATAAAAATAAAGTACAATATAACAAACTTACCTATTTTCGTAGCTTTATTGTTATTTTATTCACTTTAATTTTCTGATTCACCATGCAAGTTTCCATCACAAAACAAAACTAATATTATTTTTATAGAGCCTATTTTGTTCCAATTTTAAAACTTTGTTTATATTTTGCACACCACTAAAATTTAGTCGATTTCACAACACACTTTATCTTTCCAAACATTATTTTAATCGATTATAATTCTGTTCTCTCGAATAAATGACATTTTATTGCCATTTTATTTACACTGTTGTAAAATTTATAGTCGCACAGTTAATATTTATGGGAATTTTAATTTCTCAAATAATATTTACGGTTTGTGTGTACGATTCGTGCCAGTAACAGGTAAAACGGTAGGAATGTTCTATTGATATGTAGCTCACGCGCCAACTAACCAATAAACCGCCTGCATCGGGGTTGGTTTATGCTCCGACAAAGATAATGAAAGAGACTGGACTCAACTTTATTGAAAACCGATTCACAATCATAACGATGAAATCGGTCTAATACTACTACTGCTGCTACTATAGTTTGTACAAGATATTTGTGGCACGTGGCCAAAATGGAACTAACTCTGCCATCCTATTTTTTCAAATGTTATTAAAAATTCAAAAGATCCTTGGACATCTGTAGCAAAAAATGTAAATGTTCCTACTAGATTTGACAGATAGTTGTACAGACGCCAGCACATCAAGCTACTAAAATCTGTCAAATTTCTTTAATAGATTTCCAACTTTATCGCTAAAGCATTAGGTTCAAGGTGGATTAGGAAAATGTTGGTCAGTTTATAACAATTATTTTAATTTGCATTCAAGTCTCTCTAAGCTTGAATTCTGAAGTTGCTTCTAAGCAACAAGTAAGCTGTACTTGCTACGCTTACACAGCTGTTCAAGTGATCTGCTCAACGGAATGAACAGGTTACTGCACTACTCTGCGCAATAAGCAACGGGGAATAATAAAGCTTCCGAAAACAATGTAATACCAAACTTGGTTAAAATGATACTGATACTGCTAGCCTGCGTCATCCCACTGCTGGGCAAAGGCTCTACCCATTACTTCCAGTTGTTTCGATCCAGGGCTAATGTGGGCCACTGGTCGTTGGTTCTGTCCAGCTCGTCCCGCCATCTTCTACGAGGTCTGCCGCGACGCCTTCTGGCTGTGTCAGGGCTCCAGAAAGTGGTTATTTTGGCCCACAACTCATTGGGCATGCGGCAGACGTCCCACTTCAGCTTAGCGACTTTTTGAGCAACGTCAGCAATTTGAAAATGAAAAAAAAAAGAAAAATTACAATTATTTAATTTTATTGGTTAAAATGAATTACCGAAAAATTAATACAAAATTAACCGGCAAAAATTTTTGTATTTAACAAAAATAAATTCAAATTATAATTCTACGAAGAAAAATAAACAAAAGGATAGTGGGCAGAAATGTATGGGCGGCACACCCACGTCCGCCACAGCTTAGACTACTTTTGTTTGGAAGGTATCACAGCCATGTATCTCTGTGCCAAAGCGCATCAAATTCAGTCCCAGGGTTCTCTATTTATTTTGAGTTGAACATTATTGAAACAAATCTAACCTAACCTAACCTTTTGTTTACTTTTGGGGCACACCCACGTCCGCCACAGCTTAGACTACTTTTGTTTGGAAGGTATCACAGCCATGTTTCTCTGTGCCAAAGCGCATCAAATTCTGTCCCAGGGTTCTCTATTTATTTGAAGTCGAAACTTACCGATCATTATTGAAACAAACTTAACCTAACCTAACCTAATCTTTTTTTACTTTTGGGGCACACCCACGTCCGCCACAGCTTAGACTACTTTTGTTTGGAAGGTATCACAGCCATGTATAGCTGTACCAAAGCGCATCAAATTCTGTCCCAGGGTTCTCTATTTATTTTGAGTTGAACATTATTGAAACAAACCTAACCTAACCTAACCTTTTGTTTACTTTTGGGGCACACCCACGTCCGCCACAGCTTAGACTACTTTTGTTTGGAAGGTATCACAGCCATGTTTCTCTGTGCCAAAGCGCATCAAATTCTGTCCCAGGGTTCTCTATTTATTTGAAGTCGAAACTTACCGATCATTATTGAAACAAACTTAACCTAACCTAACCTAACCTTTTGTTTACTTTTGGGGCACACCCACGTCCGCCACAGCTTAGACTACTTTTGTTTGGAAGGTATCACAGCCATGTTTCTCTGTGCCAAAGCGCATCAAATTCTGTCACAGGGTTCTCTATTTATTTGAAGTCGAAACTTACCGATCATTATTGAAACAAACTTAACCTAACCTAACCTAATCTTTTTTTACTTTTGGGGCACACCCACGTCCGCCACAGCTTAGACTACTTTTGTTTGGAAGGTATCACAGCCATGTTTCTCTGTGCTAAAGCGCATCAAATTCTGTCCCAGGGTTCTCTATTTATTTTGAGTTGATCATTATTGAAACAAACCTAACCTTTTGTTTACTTTTGGGGCACACCCACGTCCGCCACAGCTTAGACTACTTTTGTTTGGAAAGTATTATAGCCATGTTTCTCTGTGCCAAAGCGCATCAAATTCTGTCCCAGGGTTCTCTATTTATTCGAAGTCGAAACTTACCGATCATTATTGAAACAAACTTAACCTAACCTCACCTAATCTTTTTTTACTTTTGGGGCACACCCACGTCCACCACAGCTTAGACTACTTAAACTACTACTTTAACTACTACTTTTACTACTACTTTTACTTTCTCTGTAACAATGAACTGTGTACAAGTTAAAGTAGCTATTTCTCTAGTTTACCCGTATCCCATTCTATGCCCACAACTGTTTGACACTAAGTAAGTCACTCAGTACGTCCTGGCCAGGGTCCTATGTGTCAGGATGCGACACATATATATATCTATAGATCGTCGGCAGAGGGCGGACGACGCCCTTTTCCGGCCCCCCTAAATAGGTCCAGGGGCGATGGATTCAGGGACATCCATCACCCCCCATCACACTAGACCCGAGACGGCGACGCGTAGTGTTCCACGCGCGCCTCTCCTAGATGTAAGCGGGCCGGCACTAGTCCGGGGCAGCGGAAGTCGCATTAGATCCCGCTGCCTCCCGGCGCAAGTGTGCAAGGGAACACCGGTGTGATTTTAGTCAGTACGAGTCTGACAGACCCCTCCGCTCTCCCCCAGGGCGGAGGACATCCATGAGGATTTCCACATCGAGACCAAAAAAAAAAAAAAAAAAAAAAAAAAAAAAGGTTAGGTTAGGTTTGTTTCAATAATGCTCGGTAAGTTTCAACTTGAAATAAAAAGAGAACCCCGGGACAGAATTTGATGAGCTTTGGCACAGAGGAACATGGCTATGATACCTTTCAAATAAAAGTAGTCTAAGCTGTGGCGGACGTGGGTGTATTTTGCCCACTGTCCTTTAATAAACGAAAAAATACTAAGTTTCCGACTTGGGGCACCCCGACTTTAGGATAGGTTATTTTATTTAAACCCTGCAGACTGAAACGGAGGCGCCGCGTAGCGGGGCAATGTCGGCTACGCCTTATTACAACATTTTGATATTTATCTTGACGTTGATTTTATTCCTGTTTTATTTATTTTAAGGTTAAAACGCAGTTTAAGTGGGTGGAAAAATATTACGTCAGCAAATGCTGTATTGATTTTCTGATTTTTAAGTATTTTATTCAGTCGTTTCTTTGTCGCAAGATTATTATTTAAAACAGTAAATTTCATTATTTTGTGTATGCCCATTTTGTTTTATTCCGGATCATTTATTACTACCCTTCAGCAACGGTCTAGCATTAGATTCCGCTATTATAACTTATGTAAGAGATAGTGGGTAGATTAATGAGTTGGAAAAACGTAGATTAACATTCCAGCTTTCCCAAGATTCTCAATCTTCAGGGCCTGAGACTAAAATTGAGTAAGATATAAGATAGAATAGGGCAATAAACTTATTTTTTTAAATTTCTTTGGGAAACACTCAAGTTTCTGCTCAAACAGCAGTAGTTCATTGATTCCTCGATACTTCAAGCTATTAAGAGATCGTTCCTAGGCACAAAACTCAACTGCTTCCCAACATCTATAATCTTTGGCCTGTCTGGTCTAATATTAGGTGCGCGTGCGACGGCGGTCGTTGCGTATCAGTTTTAGTTTTTATTGTACGCCGCGCTGCGCGCCGTCCGGTGTATTTCGGGACTACTCGGCTTTACGGTCGGGAGACCGCGCTGGCGATATGGACTGAGCTCATACGAATACTGATAGCTTTGCTGATGTCATAGTGATGATCTAGGAGGTATCGATGCTCTGCGTTTGCGGTGGTCAGTCCAGAGATCGATGACCGTTCTTTTGTTGTAGAGGACCCCAACGTGACCAAAAAGGTTATAATGTTGAGTTCCATTAATAACTCGGTTATTGGGTATTCTCTAGAAGTAAGAGCTGAAATGGAAGATTTCTGAGTTCTTAATTTATGAATGCTGTTGATGGTAAGGCAGCACGACTCAAAGTAAGTAACTTATCCACTCGAAAAAAGATGCATTTCGATTTTAGTACTAGCAAAACAGTGTTTTCGTAAAAGAGCTGAAAACTAATTTCAATAAGATTAACATGACTTACGAGGACATAGTTAATCAAAGCTATTTTCAGACTTAGTAACTGAACCCATCCAACAATGTGTGGTTTCAGTTTAACAAAAGGATTTCCGCTCTTTTTAATAAAAGTCGTGAAATAACAAATAAAGGAAGTCCGGTAGGTCAGATGGTTGGTGGTTTACCTCTATTATTATTTATTAAAGCCCGAGAGAATTGGGCCACGCATTCTTCTCGTGTTTGCCGCCTGAGGTGTCACAAAAAGTTAATTTCAACGTCACGTTACCATTACGCCTCGTTCACGTTCTGAGGTGATGCGCTTTGCGCCGCGACTTGCATATCACTCGTTAGTGAGTCGTCACAAGTCGGGTCGCGGTGACTCGTAGCATGCTCTTAAAAAAAATATTAAATAATTTTCCCGTCCGCATGTAATCGTAGTTCGTGGCCAAACGATAAATTTCTCCTAATATTATGTCGCTAAACACTCATTTGTTTGTGATGAAACTTGTTAGATACTTATATGAAGGATACCACTATGCCACGACAACTATGCCTATTCAATGAATTAACTCCATTGAAACCCAATTGCAATACAACAGAATACCCTAAACAAATCCGCTGAATAATATCATTGATTGCATCTAAATGAATGTTCGCCTATTTCATGAAACTGTTTCCATCGGGAAATTGTTACGACTAACGCTATAATTGTGTGGTGCCGATAAAACTTTCTCCATTGGCGGTAGAGTACAGTCATTACTCAGTTCTGTTGGAAATATCACATAGAATAGCAGCAATTCTATCCGTGACAAAGAAAGTGGTAGATATTCCATTTGTAACTGGAACTCAAAACAAAAAGGATCTGAGAACGGATCTGTCCTTGTTATTAATACTGCATTCTAATTGTGTTACAAACACCCTCGGAATAACACGTTATTTAATGTGGTGGCTGCTTTATATAAGTAATTAGCTGAGCCCGCGACTTCGTCCGCATGGACGTAGATCTTTCTCAGCCTGTTCTTATAAAACGCAACATGACTTAGTCTGTTCGTTAGTATGACTATTTACACCATTGTTTTGGTGTTTGTTGATTGGGCAGGTTATAGACGATCCAAACTCAAAGAATTTATTTCAAATAGACCCGTAACAAAGTGCCTGTGTAAGTAACAGGCTGAGAAAGACCTAAGTCCACGCATTCGAAGTCGCGGGTTTTTTTATTTAACCGATTTCAAAAAGAGGAGGTTATTAATTCGGATGTTTATATTTTTTTTTACGTATGTTCGGGCATAACTCCGTCATATTGGATTTGCAAAATTCCTTTGTTGTTCAAAAGAGGTTTATTCCAAAATGGTCCTATTAAAATTTCATACAGGTACTTAGATCTGATGATGAGTTTCGGAGACAGATAACGGAACTCTTCAAAAAACGACAGCAAAGCACCGGCGATTGCTGCTATCGCATAAATATGCATTGTTTACGCAATCACACAACATAATATCACGCCTTTATACTCGAAATGGATACGCAGATGTGTACAATACACCCACATTTCGACAGTTAGGTACATATATTAACTTCCATTTTATTGGGGTCTCCCTTGTTTGACCGAAAGGCATTTGACAAATTTTCACTTCCCAAAAAATTTTTCGCATAATTTCATTTGCCAAATTATTACTTAGCAAAAAATCTATTCACAAAAAATTGTAACGCAAACCTAATGTTTGGGAAGTGAACGTTTAAACTATAACTTGTTTACCAACAAGTACTTTTAACATTTTTTATTTAGTCAAATATTTCAGTTGGAATAACAGTTTTTACGCAAAATCAAATAAGACAAATTCTAAACAGGTTATAATAATATGAATATTAACTATTCTTTTTTTTTAGTTAGTAGCGTTTTTTTCCATATTTTTTTTTCTATATAATGTAGTCGTTCCTGGAGGTCACAGTTTTAACCTAAACTAACCATTTTTAATAAATAAGTAAGTAATTATCCTAATCTAAATAGTTCAGTTCCGGGTAACCTACTAAAAACAATCTCTTTTTTCTATTAATGCAAGTCGTTTCTGGCACTCGCCGGCCGCTCCCGCGGCACCGCTCGCTACGCTCGCTCGGCTCGTGCGTAGGGGGTCACAGTTTTAACCTAACCTAACCTACCCTATTTGCCTTAATATTTTTTGTCTTAACAAATCATTTCACTAAACGTTTATTGTCTGAAGTTTGTTTGCTGTAATAAATCATTTGAGTAAAGACCAAATGCCATAATGACATTATACTTGGTAATATTTTGCCAAGTAAAAATTTGACCAAATAAAAATATGCGTACTAAAATCATTCGAAATATTGCAATGGTATAAAAAAAAGTTGCTAAAATTTGTTTGGGTAATGAAATTTGGTCAAAATCTTTTCGGCAAAATGGCAGGCTCCCATTTTATTGGGGATAAGTCTATTACCATGAAATGTATTGTTAACAAAGTAAAATAAATGCGTAGCAAATATTTGAGTAGGATATTACAAAATTAGTAAAAAATATTCAAATCGAACCAGTAGTTCCTGAGGTTAGCGTATTCAACCAAACAAACTGTTCAATTTTATAATATTAGTGTAGATGTCTATACTGGGTATGATTGGTAGTTTTATTAAAGAGGGAGGGCAGTTGGCAATAGCGCTGAGGCTGTGTGATTGGCTTTTTCTTTACGGGTTACGGGAACCGTGTTTTCTTTTCATCTTATTTATGTTAGATAGAAGATCTGTACCGGGTTCGCTTATCAGATTAAAAAACAACCATGGCAGAAACGTGACATCATTTCTTTAAAGATTGAAAAACCCCTCATCAAAATATATATATATACATGACAGACATTGTCTTCGGCATGCTTGTATCTGTTCACTATTGTTTATAATCGGTTTCCTGTCTAGACTACAATACATCACTTCATAATTTCTAATCATACGCGTCGATCCAAGAGAAATGACGTAAGTATTTTGAAACTAAAGTGAGGAGACTGTCTATTACTATTTGTTGATTTTAACAAGAAAAGGTCATTATTGCAGACTGTTTACGTGGTGCTGTAGATGAGTAATTGACTTCTATGCCATGGGTTGTGGGCTCTATTGCCGCTCGAGAACAAATTATAGTTATGGTCCTGTTCTATTTTCTTCTCGGAAGTTAGTAAGTACGCAGGGCGATCAATCAAGCTATACAAAACCAGTTTATGCGGATCTCTCATTGTACGGGCAATCTATACAAAGCGAGGCCATGTTATACTGGAATTCTGTAGCTTGATGTGTCTCCGTGTGTACGCACGACGGCCAATCAAGCTATACAAAACCAGTTTATGCGGATCTCTCATTGTACGGGAAACCTCTAGAAAGCGAGGCCATTTTATATTGGAAACGTATAGCTCGACGTGCCGCCGTGTGTACAAGGCACTTCGAAAGGTCCAGTGATTCTTTACACAATAATGAATTCACTATGAAAAAATATAATGATCTGGACACACTTTGATTGATCGTTTCCAAAACAGTACCTACCTAGTGATGAGTGGATGATTTCCTTTCATCAGTAAGCACATTTTCAAAGAGGAATGTGTTTGTTTGTACACTTAAAACAATTGTGAGGAAAATGGAAAGCGGAGTACTTATTGTTGATTGACTAGTAACATTTGCCTTGCTGAAAATTTAACGTGAGTGGTGCCAAAATCGTCAAGTGTAGAAAAACAGCAGGAAATCAATCGACATAAATTGCCTACCGCAATGACTGTATTGTATGTACATACACAAAAAGTAACTTTGAATTATAAGCATTAATATTGGTATCAAACCCTCGGTCACCACATAACAAAATTAAGCTATAAAAAAACCTACCTGTATGTCTGTATTGCAAGCCAAGAGAGGTATGAGAATAATTTATTTACACCGAGAACTTTTAATGTACGAATGATTTCATGATTGTATTTTCTGCTTTTACAAAAAATACCAATTTTCCAACATAATATTTTGTATTAAAAATCTTCGTGAAACATTTTATTCAACAGTAATTCAACGTGACTCACAGCGCCATCTTGTAGCTTTTGATTGAATTACTGATTCAGTCAAAAATTTGTTTGTGTGCAGCCGGCAGCGTACACTAAAATAAAGTACCTTCAAGAAGTTAAGATATTTTTTTAATAATTCCAATATTAAAATACTTACTATTTATCTAATTCACGTTCATTTATAAAACAAAAAACTGGACAGACTATTCAACAGCTTACTAATAAATTACACAGTGCCTATACCTACTACTTAGTTTTTCAAGTACAGTTTGGTGCAAACCTAAAGATTAAACAATTTAGTTTCATTTTCAACGATGACAGTCAGTTACAAAATTGATAGTTTTTCTATTGTTTCGTTGTAGTAGATTAATCGAATCGATTCGTTCAAAACTCTATGGGCAACTCTAGTGACGTCTAAGAACGAACTGTCAAATCAAATACGTGACGCTCCCCCGCCCTCTTTCCTCTTGACATTTTGTTCAGGACGAACGTTTATTTTTCGGCATCACACGTTTCGTGTCAAACGACTTAAAAGTAAGTGAAAATTCTAAAATATTACCGTGTGTTTAATGTTAAGTGCACAGAGGATGTGTGGTAAAACGATTATTACACGATTGTAGTGTATATTGTGAGATAAAGTTGGATTATGATAGTGCGTGCCAGACTTGGCACAAGGCGGCAATACTTACCTCTGTGTTTGCTAAGTTATTCACCAAGTATCGTGAGCATTCCAAACCAAGAATGTATCTTTCGCGACCCGTCCCAGGTATATCATTAGTCCGAGGTGACTGAACACCGATTTCATTTTGTTCAGGACCATGTGTTGATATTGTGTTTTTGTAAATATTACGTGTGAATTTACTGTTTTCTTAGGGTATTTGTGTATCCTGCTACACACAATTATCGGCCTTGAATACATGGCAAATCCGAATCCTGAACTAAAATGGTTTCACTCTTAATCTACTCCTACCTGTGTAGTCATAACCTCCAAACATACCATACATTAGTTGTTGTACCACACAACAACTAATGTATGTCATAACTCTGCGATGATTATAAAGAGTGGACGTGCATGTTGCGTTATTCACTGCTCGAAATATCTCCTATCTTGGCAGAAAACCCAAAAATCCGCTCTGCGCTAGGTAAACATACCATGCATGTGGGAAGTTTGTTCTATGGAAACTGTAGATACTTATTTATTCTAGAGTTCCTAAACTCGAGCGTGTGCTATGAAACATGGTAATACAAATCAATTCATAAGTTGTTAAATTGAAAGTGTTCTCAATTTCTACTAATCTTAAGTATATTTAATTACTTTCAGAATGCGTTACGTGGCCGCGTATTTACTGGCTGTGCTCGGCGGCAAGGTGTCCCCGGCAGCAGCGGACGTGGAGAAGATCCTCAGCTCAGTTGGTATTGAGGCTGACGGAGAGAAGCTGAAGAAGGTTATCTCCGAGCTCAATGGCAAGAGTGTTGAGGAGCTGATTGAGCAGGGTAAGCATCTCTTGGCTGTTTATTTTGTATGACTTGTGAGCATGTGAGTGTGATGGTTAACGGGGGAGAATGGAAGAGAGAAATATGTTGCGCTGACCCTAAATAGTTTAGGATGGGCAGGAAGAAGACTTGTAATTGTGTAAAAACTCTGAAGTTACTCTTCTAATATTTCTCCTATTGTTTGTATCAATTACTCAATTAAATTAAAATCTAAATGACTAGACTGGATTATTCTAAATTAACTAAACTATTATTTGTGGTGACTTATTCTTTTAACTCAACAGTCATTTAGATATTAAGAACTGCACAGCAAAGAACCCTTGGAATGCTTACTATTCTTACTGGAGTATAATGCCTTATCTTTATTGAGAACTATTAAATACTAATAGTATAATTTTTAATGTTATTTTGTCTGTTGTCCAGGTCGCGAGAAGCTGTCATCCATGCCAGCTGGAGGCGCCGCCCCGGCCGCCGCCGGTGGAGCCGCGCCTGCTGCTGCCGCCGCTGAAGAGAAGAAAGGTATGTTTGCCTTCTACTTACTGAATTCTAAAGGTGTCCTTAAGTAACCATTTACATGAACTGTTACTGCATTGCTTTGCAGAATTTAATAGCATATCATCATTTCAGGTGTATGAAAAGAAAAATAAATAATTTGCATCCAAAATCTTAAGTTTATGAAACTTCATCAGCTAAGAAGATAAATTTTATTTATTTATATTGATTATTGATACTATGTACAACTTCAATTTTGTTTGTTTTTTATTACCATGATGAATAACTACACACCATCTTTCGACTGAAAGCCTGTGCTGCTAACTTACCTTTACTGACATCTCCCACACTTCACTACCACCACCCATCTTCTGAACCCTGCTAACTCTTACTTTCTCTATTGCAGAAGAGAAGGAGACCAAGAAGGAAGATACCGAGTCTGAGGATGAGGACATGGGCTTCGGTCTCTTTGACTAAATGCACTCCGCAAGTGAGTTTCAAAAATTATATTTGTATTTTTAGGTGTACATATTTATTAGCGTGTCCAATACTATGGATGATAGGTCTTAAAAGTTTTCTGTCATGTTAGAACAATATTTTTCCTTGAAAATGTTTTAAGCAACAAGCTACCTTTTTGCACTTTATAAGATTTGGCAAGTTTTACAACAGTTTTGAAGCTAAAACTTTTGTTGATATAGAGTTCTAAATACTTATTAAAACTTGATGATTAGGAGTTTAATTTTGCCGTAAAGACTTATGGATAGCTAATTGGTTGTAGTCTAATGTAACACTATATGCCTATATTCACTGAAGGATTAGCAGAAGTGTATTACACAAATGATTTAGTCCCTTGTAATACCCTAGCAAACCTATTGCCATCAACTGGACAGAAAACAGATTAGTATTGATTTACATCAACATGACCAATATTTCTAAGATTATGGTCACTGTAGTTGGATCTTTTGCTGTTGTCTAACTTAATTCATTTATTTATATGGACCATTTAGTATTCTTCCCAGTATTTTATTTTCATGATGATTTCAAACAACACCATCTTTCGACTGAAAGCCTTTGATGCTACTTACCCTAACTGATGCATACCTAAAAAAACCATCCTACCTTGTTATCTAGCGGATATCGACTATAATGTTGCTTTTCTTCATTGTTTCAGTTTGCGCGGCGCTGGTCGTTATTCCATTTTCTATGGTGTAAGCGTAAAATGTCAGCATTTATGTTTCTATGAAATATATTGCTAATAAACGTTCATGGACTTTTTATTTTGTTGTTAAATGTTATCCTGTTTCTTTAGTTCATAAGGTTTGACTTGTTAACAATATGAAGTGGAAGATGTAACTGATAAGATTAATCTCGAGATGGCTACCCAAGTCAGTTTTTTTCTGCGATGATCGTAGTTTTCAGTTGTTTATTGCAGTCCTGTTTTTAATTGGTCGCTAGTTGCGTTTCTGGGTGGTACTAAATAAACTATAAATCATTTTTGAATACAATAATTTTTATTCTGATAAATGGCCACTGGACGAAAAAAATCTTTTACAAATGAAAGCAACATAAAATGTTCTCGATTCTTTGCTGTTCCTAGTAGTAAAGATGTTCAAAATATGGCCCTTATTTCAAAATAACGTTTATTTACAAAAATCTAATTCCCAAATAATAAACACTAAGCTACTAATCAATATCAAGTTTCTTGAAGGACCCTTCTACACTTCCGAAAATGTCTGAGATGGTCTTCGGCTTTCCTGGCCGCTTCGCTTCAATCACACGTTTCTTGTTCTCATTCACGAAGAAATCTTTATTAGCTCGCAATTTTGCCAGTATTTCATCTGAAAAAACAAAAATATTTTTTTCAGTTAAAAAGGCTTCATGATTTCGAAGCGTTCTTGTCGGTATTAGGTAAGCACGAAAAAGTCCGTTAAAATTAACAAAAATTATCATCTTTAATCTGGGATTGCATAGTTCTTTGGTTATGCATTAGCAGCAGCTATCAATTTAGCATTTAGAAAAAGGTGGGCCTCCAACCGTCTGATCAAAATATCTAGATTTTCCTTTCATAAATGAGGGGCATTAACAACCGACTTATCAATGAAAAGGTTCTCATTACCTCTGCATTGATCAAAGGTCTTGCACTCCCCGCCTGCCTCCTTTGGGAGCCCCGTCATCGGCACGAACTTATCCAAGGTCTTGGCTCCGATCTGATGGATGATCAACACCTCCAGGAGTTCCTTCTTCATGAACGGCTTGATCATCATCATTAATCGGTCCATAAAGGACGGCGCGTTGAGGAAGTGCAGGCCTTTTACTTTCACCAACATGGCTTCCTGGAAAACAGAATGGTCAAATTCAAATTACTTAATATTAGTGAAACTACATATTAATTACATAACATCACGCGTATAATCCCCATTGGGTAGGCAAAGGTATACTAAGTATGCGATAAATCTCACCTGCAAATAGTACAAGAACTGCTGGATAGTCTGCACATCAAGCTTGGTGAGATGCCCTAGCTTGAGACCATCTAGGTCGAAGATCAGCACAAACCCTGGCCACGTACCTTCTTCGAACTGCCATAGATCCAGGATCATCAGCACTGACCTGCGATTAATTAATTTGTTACTTCGTAAAGGTAAATACGAAAATGTTGCGGAGTGCTTCTTTCTTCGACGACAATGTGTTCTTTATATGTATCTATATTATTGTAGGCATCGTTATTCACCTACCGGAGTGACTTCGCGAACTCGAAGTTCTTGGGTTCGTAGTCCAGCAGTCTGCAGTAGAACACGGCATCACCATTCCTAGAGCGAGTTGGTAATGGCTGGAGTAACCTGAAACAGACAATACTTCGATTAGGTACTTAAGGTAGGTAGATTCTGGGGAAGGCAAATTTTATCGTCTCGGCACCCCAGCCAGAAGTGAAGAGGTCCTCTTCAGTTCTGGCTGGCTCTACCTACACCGTGCGGTTTTAATCAGCAGGAGTCTGACAGATTCCCCCGTCCGCTCCACGGTAGAGGTCATTCTTGAGGATTTTCAAACGTACAAAAATTATGACCATAGGTACCTGGTTTTTGGGACACAGCAAGCTGCGCTTCCTATAATTATAGTGCCTATTGTGCCCTTTTAACTTATTTTCCACTTCTAATCAGAGTTCGAGTTAAGGAGTAGTTTTGACTTGACTATTTTGGAGTTTGGTAGGTGAACTCTCAAACTCAAACTTAAAGCATTTATTTCAATTAGACCATTTCAGGCACTTTTGAATGTCACAAAAAAACAAAGAGCGAAGCTGCTGTCACAGACACAAGGCATTGTGCACACTTGTGAATGTGGAGGACCATTTTTTCTTAAAAAGCTCGAAGGTAAAGGTACTATCGAAATATGGGTTTTATAAAAGTATCCTAAAGTCCTCAAACCCTTGCCTTCAGTGGAGTTAAATCTAGATAATTGCCATGTAAATGGAGTCTAACAGCGACTCCATTTACATGGCAATTATTTTCAAGTAAGTAAGTACCTACTAAAACGGTTAAAAGTTGGAATAACACGTCACACCTCAACATCCTACTATTCGTACAGTAAAGAACACATGCTGCGCCCACCGCAAATAAATCGGGATAAGGGCTGGAGAATGTGATGATGTGATCCCAAAATGATACAGTAAAATATCGTGGGCGTGCTGCTGTAGTGTTCATGATACTTACACATTATGCAGATTATGTTCCGTCTTGTTATCCACGACCCTGTCTTTGAAGAAATTGGTGAACAGTGTCCTGAGGGTGTAGTGGAGGTCCAAGACTTGCTTCGACACCTCCGCGCTGTGGTCGCAGCAATGGTAAATGAGAATCAGGTCCAGATCTGGAAAAGTGATACGGAGACGGGTTTAGTATGCGTATGGGCTGGGGCCACAGAGTTTGTTTCTAGTGGTCGCAAGCGCTGCTAAACATAAGAGTCCTGGGTTCGATTCCCAGATTGGCCTGTGTTATTGGGATTTTCCAAACAGGAATGTTTCAGTAGGAGCCAGAATTTGTGGCCGGTTGATAGCAATAGGCAAGCCCCTGATTACTTAACTTTTGAATGCCGCTGTCACATAAAGTGACAAGCAAGCGCGTGTCCTGTACACCATACGACACAAATATGTGATAAAATGGTAGGTGAAGTTGTGGCTTGTCGTGGGCACGCGCGTGCCTTTACGCTCCGGCGTTCAAAAGGTTAAACACAACTAGTGAAATGTGGGTGTACTATTATTTACTCCTACTACGCCTTGCTCTTAGAGGAATACAGGCCAATCTTATATTACAAGTACCTAAGGAGTTTTTTGTCTAATAGACCCTAACGGGAGTGTTGGATCCTTGGTTCTTGGGTAAAATGAAGGTACAAAATTAGGGTTTTCATGGAATTCTCAGTAGCAGGCCAGCCCTCAAATTTGTTGGTCGGTGTCTTATAACATACCGGCAGTGTGGGTGAATCCACACTGTCTGCCTACCCCCGTGTCTTCTATTTTGTCAATATACTTCAGCTGGTTAGCTTACCAAGGCTTCAATGATTAACAATAGCAAAATTCTTGCTCAAGCACTTGTGAGGGCGATCCCCTCGCTAGGCATCGACAATGTGACTGCCTGACGAGCATACTAATAACTATTATATAATAGATACAAATAGCATTACTAAACGATAAATCGCAATAGAAGCAACGTTTTATGTACCGTCAGTGACATTAATTGGTTGTAATTGTACAGTTTTTGACGTCTACTGTCTACCCACCTACACTAAACATTATCAAAAAGATACTTTTAGCGCTAAAAAAAAACATAGCGTTTTGTCTCTGATTTATAATTGTGTCCTTCTCAAGGAACTTATACAAGGTGTAACATAATAAACGCAAGACCTCTCGTGTGGTCTTTCAGACCATGAAAATGAACAACTAAAATTAATGGAGACAAGTTACTGCTGGTACATGCCGGCAGCAGTCAGATGAGGTTTTTTAGTATTATTATACCTAAAAATAAAGTAGTTTTTTTTTACTAATGGCTCTGCCTTAGATGAACAGTATGCGTAGGTTTCGGCATCACCCATGCAAAGCGGGGAGCGGGGTGCTAGTAAGTTAGAACAGAATAACTGTCCCAAATTTAAGCACAAAAATATGGATACCCTATTAGAAAGAGATAACATCCACTCTCGAAGTTCTCTCACTCGGAACGGCTTTGCGTTGCACGTAATCATTCCAGTTAGTATATAAGTTCCTTGGTCCTTCTAAATTGACCATAGGGGTGTCAAAGTTGGTAACCGCGGTTAATTGAGTAGGTATAGGGTAAAGTAGATGGCCGAATGTATCCTAGTTCTGATAGCAAGGCATGCTCGCCGACCAAATCAATTAAGCGGGCGTAATATGGCTCGGTCGCTTTGCACAGCTTACATAAAGTAACCCCTTTCATTTGGCGATAAACACTGCAGAACAACAATTTAAGGTAAGTATACCAGAAAACCTTACTAGTCAAATGGCAGTCGCATCCAAAGCGTTACGTATTTCGACAGTGAGCGAGGATTGATGTAGGTACCTACCTATGCTTTTCAGTACCTTATGTCAGTCCCATACACTTTTGAGTTATCTATCACTGATCGAATACCAAGTTGTATCTACCTAGGTACGGATTCTTCCGGGTACAAAGGGGGCAAGCTATCGTAGATTTAAAGTTTTCCTATGACTGCGTATTATTAGATTAGTTGCCTTCTTGATTAATAATATAATTATAATGAATATAAAGGTCGCGACTCGCAAAAAATAATTGAAACAAAAACTCAGCGTTGACGTTGAATACCTATGTTCAATCCTGATCGAACAAAAAAAGCTAAAATACGAATGCAAATAATCTAGAATCTAGACGATTCTTTTTCTATTGAACATATTATCATGTATAGACAATAAAACCTATCCTGAACACAATCAGTACCAAGGTACTGATAATCCTACAAGTTTTATTAATTTCCACAATTTACGGGTAACTACTCTTTGGTACCAACTACCAAGCTTGAGGAGCGGTTGTGAAGGTATTTTCTGTTATCTTATATTTAATAGGTATTGTCTGTGTTTTTGTAGATTATGGATGAAGATATTTACCGGCCAAGAATTTATTCGGTAAAATTTGATTTTGCAGCCGCGGTAAAGTGTTTGTCTTTCAAGTATCAAACAAGGGAATCGAACCGAGGTTCGAACGTTCAAGATGTATGCTGGCGATCACTGGACATACTGGACAATCCGGAAACACTTATAGGTGATAATAGTCTCTAACAGGCTGCTAACTCCTATTGACAAACCTCACGAATGCATAATTACAGCACTATTGTGTGTGATGTTGAATTATGCATAGCGGAAACTGTATTTTTTCTCTAAGTGCACGTGTAGCTGTTATTAATAACAATTGATCGCGGGCAAATAATTGTGTCTCATTATATGACTTGTACCTGTCAATCTACTATTGTGACTGAAAACTAACACTACCTATATATTTTTTTTGTTTTATAAGCCGGTCAAGTGTCTCACTGCTGGGCAAAGGCCTCCGCTTTCTCCTTCCAAACCTCTCTATCTTGTGCATGATCTTTTTGTCTATCTGGCCATGTTCGCCTCTCAAACGAGATAAGTATGTATAAAAAATATATATACATAAAAAGCTTTATTACCGGATAAATGGGTACAGTAAATCTCCTTACAAACAAATTTCGTCTAATGTAATGTACACCAAGTGTCAAAGGAGTGCTTTGGAACTCGTACTAGGATTGCCCTGTATCACGAATGCCATCACCTTCCTCCGGACCAGCTAGGTTAGTTGCTTATACAATTTAATTTAGAAGAAATTCTGAACGGAGTTCGGATTCGGATTCTGGAGTAAATGATGCCGTGACATCTGACCGGGGAGAATGGAAGAAGAAAACGCGTTGCGCCGACCACAAAAAGAATGGGACAAGACAACTAATGAAGTATGTGCGTTTTGTGGTTTGTGTGAGTATGTATGTGTTGGGCAGTGTGGGTCCAGAAGTCTAGAAGGTATGAGTGAGTATGTGTTGGCAAAATATACAGTTAACTCACTAATTGTATTAGTCTCATAGACTCTTTGTAGGTGAGACCTTTTAGCCAGTCACTTACAGCGGACTCGCATTGCTGTCGTGAGAGTAAGCAAATATTTAGAACAGCATTGACTCGTAAACCCGTGAACCCAGTATCCAATAATGCCGCTGAGCTAGAGTAGTTCTGTGTCTCCGTGCTACACAGGTTCGTTCTTTTGCGTTTGCCTTTTCGGAGCCGCCGCCGTATGGACTGTGGTATAATGGTATGTTTGCGCCATGTTATTTGGAACACAAATAGTTGTCTTACCAATACCAAAAAAGGTTGGAGGGACACCGACGCCAAACGCTTACCATGTATTAAGCACGAACATCATTCTGAGCACCCACCCTCACATATAATTTTTTCATCGGTAATTAATTTTAATTTAATTAATTTTCCTCCAGACCAAAAAAAAACCATTGCAATGACGAGGAGAACAAGTGCCTTTCGGCTTCGTTAAGGGTCTTTGTACACCCATTATTGTATTGCTGTTTGTATTGTTTCGCGCCAATTATGGAACAATAGAAGATTTATGTGGGTACCATTTTAACTAGCAACGTCATCTGTTTGTCCAACACGTCTTGGTGTAAATACATCATGTCATTGCATAGCACCACGCATTTTTGCTTGGGTGAGCAGAAGTGTAGGTAGTCACTATATTTTTCCATCAGGAATTTCTCAGTAGCAAGGTAATGTATGCAATGTAAAGGGCCGCCCCCTATTACATGGGACTTAAACATAACTGGCAAAATATGGGTGTACTGTGTAAGGTAAATCTCTGCTTATCCCTTTGATTTTATGCGATACGGGATTTTATGTTAAAATTATAAGGAAGTTAATTTAGCTTGCCTAATAATCTTGTTTTCCAATTGAATAACATGACTGTCACGGTCAAAAGATTCGTTAGATACATGTAAATTAATGTCACACAAACTAATGCGTTTCAAATTGATTTTTAAAAACATAATGCAGCATTAAGTTTACCGGTAAAGATTACCTTTGAGCTGTAAAAATTACTCGGTTTTTGAGGTGAAAAATCACGTTTTACGGTAGGACGATGTAACGCGCTCAAAACATTGTACTGATGGATGCATTGAATAGTACGGGGGTCGTAGAGGTGTTTAAAGTAAAAAGGTGTTTAAAGTTGGGCACCGAAATTATGATTTTATTTGCTATCAATTAAGACAACTAATAGCCATAAGATATACACTATTGGATAGAGCTTTTCAAAGAGGACTTTTGCTGCCAGTACCACTTTTGCTAATTCGTACTCTGTTCGGAAATATTGAACTAAACAATGATGTATAAAACTAATACGTCATTGGAACTAAATGTGTGTTTAATTGGGCACCGAAGTTGAGATTTTCTGAGTAACCAATAGCAATAAGATATACACCAATGGAGAGAGCTTTTCTCGTAGGTATATTTTTTTTACCAAACTGCTCAAGCAAAACAAACAAAGTTACTTAAGTGCATAATTATATTATATGCCACTCATTTATGACAATGTATCATTTATTGCATAAGTACTACCTACATTGTACCTTTAGCACCACTTATGCTACTTTATACGATTTAATGTTATTTTAATAACTTAACAAGACTGTTGATGTTGCACTTAATCGGTATCTACTTAACATTGAACTTGACGTACAGTCGACAAAATAAATAAGTACATAGTTAATACAACTATATACCTAATGCGAATTTGACCCATGAAACTGCGTTCAGGACAGCGTTATAATTGCTATGGAATATTCACTTGTACACCTCTTTTTAAATGTGCTGATTGGCTCCAGTTTTAGTGGTGAAATCCGCTGTTAGTACCGTAGCCACACGGTGATCAAAAATCAATGTAAGCTGGCCTCTTCTACGAAATTCCGTCTTACGTTCGGAAATTCGAATTTAGAATTTCGGAATTTTTGAGCACTACTCAAGGTGAACGTGATGCTACCGCTATGCACCTTACAGTTTTTCTATGTGTACACACACCCAATAATTAACTTAGTTAAATCAGAATACTTATTAAAAAACTCGTTTAGTAAGATCAAGGTTGGATGTCAAACCATCTATTATTAGTTATTAGATACATTACGTACGTTACTTCCTCGTGGCCCAGGAGCAATTACTGAGTCTTCTCTGTCTCTCTAATCAGTGTAATCTTTATTGAAATGACGGACAGTAAGTATCGTTTGTATGTTTAATTCAACACTGGTTATGTCATGTTTTCCTACCGTTAAAATAAAGGTGCTGTCAAAGTCAAAGTTACCATAGAAGTGCGGTACGTTTAGTCTCAAACACGGATATAAATTGCCCCTTTTCACACACATACTTGATTACTTGTGTAATAGTAATTACTTTTATTTAGTTTAGTAATTACTTGAAGTTAGAACTGTCAAAAGTTAGAATTCTTAGCTTTGCTTTCTTTGACGGTTATTACCTCATTTAAATTCTTCTCTGTTGCATAATTTTTTTTGCATAAGTAATTACTTAAACTCAAGCAATAATTATAACTTGACTATAGATACGGGTGTTAGGCACAGTTGGTTTTTCAACACATGGAGCAGCGCAGACAATTGATATTTTCAACAGTTAATAATATTTAGGCATTCCCTATTCCCTAAGATGTCGCTCAGTGTTTGTGTAACCGGATATTAATGGTATTAGTCGACTTCAAAAAATGTTTGCGTTACCAATTCTCAAATATTTAACAAGTCAGTGGCAAAACGACGATATAGTGATATAACTTACGTATTTAGCTAGGAGGTAAAAATACAATTTTTACGTTCCCACTGAAGTGTGAGAGACGAACTCGTGGCGAAAAAATAATAGCCGCTGGTAAGCCGCGCTTGCCTAGGTTGGTCCGTGGATAGGTGACCATTACATACCGAGTTTCTTTCGTGCTTCGGATAGCACGTTAAGCCGTTGGTACACACGACGGCACATGAAGCTGTACCGTTCCAGTATAACTTGGCCACGCTTTGTATAGATTTTCTATACAATGAGAGATCCGCATAAATTGGTTTTGTATAGCTTGATGGGCTGTCGTGCGTGCTAACTGGGTTGTGGAGGTCAGCCATATCATAGGCAGTCGCTCCATGTAAAATACTGGTATTCAGCTGCATCCGGTTAGACGGTAGATAATGATGCCAGAAACAAATAAACTGATTTGAAACATCATTATACGGGGTGTAAACAGACCCTTCACCAAGCCGTCAACCAGGCATTCTGTACATCAAACTAAGTAACTTTACGCAAAAATTATTGCTGGGAAACGACTTTTTTTTTTAGGGTGAATAATCACGTTTTACGGTAAAACTCATTGTGACATACTCAAAACATTGTGCTGATGGATGGATTGAATAGTACGAGGGTCATGAAGGTGTTTAAAGTAAAAATCTAACATTAGAAACATGTATTTAAAAAAAACTTGTGAAAAAGTTGGAACTTTGACCCCCAATATCTCCGAAACTAGAAGGTTCCCAGGTATGGTCTAGAACAAAAAAATGATCGCAATGACGGGGAGAACAAGTACTTTTCGGCTTCGTTAAGGGTCTTTTTACACCCTTTATTTCTGACAATCGTTTGAAAATGTACTAAGGTACTTAGGTAGGTACTTAAAAGGCCTGAGAACAGAAGAGTCACGAGTTTTTATTTTATTTTATGACCCTGCGGACCTGAATACTAAATACTGTGGCACTAGCGTTACTATTACTGCCTAGACAGGTTTTCCAAATAATATTTTTGTTAACGCGCCTACCAGCTAACATAACTACCAAAGTAATGATGATGGCACACAACTTCAAATAAAAGACTACGAAAAAAAATGTTGGCTAGAAAAACTGTAGAGGTAAGAACACGCATAGTTTTTATTGTCATAACATACCTAGATGCCTTTTTAAATATTACATAACGCAGCCTTGAAACCGAAAATAGTGGACACAAGCAATTAACCATTTAACAGTACTAATCTAATATTTTTTACCTATTTTCTGTAGCTAGTTGTGTATTTTTTTACAAGAATTATGATTTATGGATCCATGTCTTTTTTATGAGAAAATCTTTGGTCATGCTCTTCGAGGATTTAAATTAATACATATATTGATTTATTTTGTAGCATTAGCATTTAAATATGTTTTGATTTATAAAAAAACATAACATCGCGCCTGTAATACCCAAAGTCATATGCAGAGGTGTACCTGATTAGGTATATTTAAGTCCCATGTAATAGGGGGCGAGCCTATTGCCATAAACCGGGCACCCATGAGAACTGCTACTGATAAATTCCTGATGGACTGCCCGACCCGGGAATCGAACCCAAGACCTTATACTCAGCAGTCGCGTTACCAACGAGTCAAAGGATGTATAAAACTTGCACAAGAACAACTAGATACTTTCGTAAATGACGTACTACTACTTGGTGCATATTAGTATTTCTTTTGATCGTTTGGAATGCAACACACACATTTGCTAATGAGGTAATATACGTGTATGTCTCGTATCTTAACGGACTATAAACGTTGTTAAAATACTCATTATATAGGCTCCGTCAAATACCCATTATATGTCAGTAATATGTTTATGTTACGGCTAAAAGTCGAAGTAAGATTACACCTAGTTCTAGCCGGCTATACATACGGGGTGTAAACGGACCTTTCACGAAGCGGTCAACCAAGCATTCTGTACATAAAACTAAGTAACTTTACGCAAAAAAAATTGCTGGGAAACGACTTTTTTTTTTGGGGTGAAAAATCACGTGTTATGGTAGGACTCAATGTATATCAGTCAGAACATTGTGCTGATAGATGGATTGAATAGTAGGAGGGTCGTGGAGGTGATTAAAGTAAAAATCTTACTTTAAAAACATGTATTTAAAAAAAAACTTGTGAAAAAGTCGAAACTTTGACCCCCAATATCTCCGTAACTAGAAGGTTCCCAGGTATGGTCTAGAACAAAAAAATGATCGCATTGACGGGGAGAATAAGTGCCTTTCGGCTTCGTTAAGGGTCTTTTTACACCCTTTAGGTGCGGTCGGTAGCAGTTTGTTATAACGCAACCAATTTGCATGTAGAGCTCGTTTAGAGCGCGTTTAGTCACGGTTCTAACCTAACTAACTTAATCTATTTGGTCGGTGTGTCCTAGCAATTAAAAGGATAGTTACCGGCCGCACCTAGGTATAGCCGGCTAGAACTAGGAGTAACCTTGCTTAGCCGGCTAGAACGAAATGTAACGTTACTTCGGCTTTTAGCCGTAACATATTATACATATAGCAACTTTCGAACAACTCTGCTCCTAATGTATTTATTGTAAGTTTATGTGGTTACGAATATAGTATTATAGAACCCCTACTGCAGACAAAACAATTGGACCTTTGAGATAAGTATGATATACATATAGGACTTATCTCAAAGCTCCAATTGTTAGTCTACTAGAAAATGTTTTTTAACTTGCTTCTTAAGTGTATAAATACTAGAGCTCGTGCAAATAAATAAAATATTAAAGAAAAAATCTCAACCATTTAATTAAAGATGGGTTAATTGCTCTAACTCACCGTACATCAAACTTCGACTTTAATTTTTGGCGCGAAAAAGCGCTTTACCTAGTAATGCGCAAAATATTGTGCTTTCGGACGCCTACACGCAATGTAAAACTTGTTTTCGTATAAAAACATGAAAAAAAGTCGTAAGTTTGATCTTTTTGTCTGCGTCACCATTTTATACCACAGTATGCTCTAGCTAGCACAAAAGAAAAATCAATACCTGTCATGTATTCTCCAGGCAGATGTGGTTGTGTGCTGAGCCACTCTCGTAACTTCTTGATGTCGTCAGGAGTCGTGCCGGTGTTCTTCTTGTACTCATCTTCTAACGAAATCCCTTTTATTGCCATTGCTCTGAAATGATGAGGGATTTATATTTTAATCGGTTTTTAATTGTGCCTTGACTGACAATAAATTCAAAAGTAATTTATTCTAATTAGGCTGATAATCAGCACTTTTTGAAAGACAATATTTAAAAGAGACAGTCCCCCAAAACGCCCTCTTCGCCTATTACAGGGTCAATTCCCGTATTTTGAAGAGCAACCTTATCTCGGACTCGTCTATCAAAAAATACGTGTAATTTTCGAGATGAGATTCCGACAAGATTTTTTTTTTTTTTTTAAGTTTACGAGGGCCAGGTGAAGTAGGTAATTTAACCGACTTCGAGCCAAAAAAATCTACTACAACTACAAACCTAAAACATTTTCATTTTTGAATTCACAAGCCTAATTTTTTTTAAATTTCGCCCGCGCGGCTGATACTATCTAGCTCTAGCCGTTAGGTACGTTGGGTACACGTGGCCTTGGGTAGCCAAAACTGGATGCTGAATGCGAACTGGGGTCAATGGCAAGACTTGAATTTAAACGATCGACGGTCGACGATGATAAAATGAAGTGTCAATATACTTATTATAGACTTTGTAACATAAGTAACTTCATGCAAGTTTGAAGTTGACTGAAAAAATGATTTTATTACGAGTAATTTTGTATTGCTATTGTCAGCTCGTATTCACAAACACTAAGGGGTACTGAAATAAAAATGCATAAATAAGCACAGCGCATAGTTGGTATTCAATAGTCTGTAGAAGTAATTACCTACAAGATTACAGATAATTATAGATATTAAAATAATTTTATAGCTTATGGCCAATTAGTACTCCTTATGTAAATAAATATCACGACACTCCATACGGTAGTAACTGGGTACTCGTAGGTACCTGATTATTTCTTCCTCTATAATGTTAGAACTCGGACATCTATGAAATAATACACGACACGATGACACTCATTTGGAGGCAGACGTTTGACGACGCGACGCGACGGTGGCTTTTGCTTGTATATTGTGCGCTTTAATGTGTAAAAATAAAATATCTCTCCAATATGCAATCCTAGTGGTTAATATTTATCCGTTTCTCCGCTCCTCAGCCTCGCTCCGCTTCAATGGACAGGCAGCCTAATGCTGTTCATCATCAACCCTTCCCAAACATAGTGCCAGTGATACCTCATCTTATTTCCTATCCATCTTTATCAACCTTCGACACAATCCGCCATTCGGACACGGCTACTGACAAAGCTAACCAGAAACTGGTACAAAAAAAATAGAGTGCGAGCCAAGTGATACGAAAAGAAGAAGAATGCTTTGAATATTAATAACATATATGTAGTTCCTGTTGCATCCGAATAATAAATAGATACGCAAATAGTTAAAGTCCTACTAAAACGAACTATTTGGAGGTCACACCATCAACAAGATACCAAAACATCTACTTAAAGGACAAAGGTCAAATTGAACCATACGGATATTGTTCTAAAACAAAACAAACGATTTTGAATTTCCTACCGGTATAACACATACCCAAATAATCAAAATAGGTCCTTACATATTACCTAATACTCCTCTTAAAAATAAAACAATCCAACACCACACGATACTCACATAGAACTGTGTATTTATTTATTGTTTACGCACTAAAACTATTTACGTTGATCAGTGACGTCACTACACGCGTCCTTTCGACGTGGTCTCACATACACTACTAAATCAGTTTAGTTGCTCCAAAAGATATGTACCGCTATAAAAGGCTTTGATAGGGTTCGCACTGGGTAGTTAAAATGCGGCGGTTGAACGGACTCGTCAAATGTAACTTCGTTTGAATAGTGTTCGGCTCATAGATAACAAAGGTTGTTACTATGAACTGTTTGTGTTGAGTGAAAAAATAAACCACGCTTTTAGTGACACAAGGTTCTGTCAAAGCGGTACGAACAGATGGCGGACCGGACTCCGGTCACCAGTCTGACAGATAATGTAGTTGTTCAAATGTCACTACTAGATTATTTTCATTTTCACTCAATAAACACGCGTTCAAACCGACCGGACTGGGCTCGGGACTGGCTGCTGACACTGGACTTTGACAGATATTTATTGGTTTCAGGTCGGTTTAACCGCACCTTACGCGTTTTCTTTATGTCTGCTCAAAAAGACATCAACGCAGTGACACTTTTACCTTTCACCGCAATGCACATGTAATTAGTTTTATATTGTGTGTCGTCCATTCACGCGGCTTTTTCCTAACCCAGTGCGTGACTTCTAAAGTTTATACCAGTGCAGCAGTTGTAACAAATCTGGACATCCGCGTATTTTTTTGAAATGTGATTTAATGACCGTGATATGCCAAACATTACATACTGCATTAATAGTACGGTTGATTAATATGATGTAGGATGTAATAAAAAGTAGTCACTGCGGCGGCATCGCTTCTTTTTTAAACTTAATTTTTATTTGATTTAGGTATTTTTTCAGAACTTCAGTAGGGAACATAACTAATCATAATATAACATCACGCCTGTAGTAGCCGAAGGGTTGGGCAGGGGCTCTTTAGTAAACCCACATTGCGCCAGTGATGTTAAAGTCCCGTGTAATGTCAAATGACACTGGCGGACTTGGAAATCGAACCCAGAACATCAAACTCAGCAATTTTGCGAGCATTAGACCGATGCAGTCACAACCAGTGTACTACAGTGCAGTACTTCAGTGCCATGTATGACACAAATGAAGAACAAACAATCAAAGCTATCCGCGACTTATGACCACATAGAAAAACCAGACAACTGTCTGGCAGTAGCCCATCAGACACAAACCCCGTCTGGTCGGAGGATCCTTCCAGCTTTCGTTTACTATGTGGGATGAAGAACTTTACACCCTGTTCTTCATTTCCCTAAACCAGCAGGTCCTAGAACCTAATATACGAAGACACCAGGGCCTAAATGGTGGATGATAGCCCACTCCTTCTCATAGAGAAGAGAAGGGTCCGTCATTTGTTTATGCTGACGTTGGGTTCTGTAGTAAAAGGAAAAGATTCATGCACCTGCAACAGCAAGTTGATTGATTGATAGCTTATATTAGCCATCAAGGTCGTCTTGAGCTTGGTACAGAGTACTAATTAGTTTTTATGCAGTGGAATTAGGAAACCAATTAGTGTCCTTCTAGTGTTAAGCGCAGGCCACACAGAAAAGACGTAAGACGCGGACGGGGCGCAGACATATGTCTCTTCCGCGTCCCTTTCATACAAAATGTATAGAAGCGTCGTGTCCGCGCCCTGTCTTTTCTATATGTTTTGCGTCACGACGCTTCTATACATTTTGTATGAAAGGGACGCGGAAGAGACATGTCTGCGCCCCGGCTGCGTCTAAAGCGCAGGCCACACAGAAAAGACGTAAGACGCGGACGGGGCGCAGACATATGTCAAATGTTCTATACACTTGACATTTGACATAATGTCCGCGCCCTGTCTTTTCTATATGTTTTGCGTCACGACGCTTCTATACATTTTGTATGAAAGGGACGCGGAAGAGACATATGTCTGCGCCCCGTCCGCGTCTTACGTCTTTTCTGTGTGGCCTGCGCTTTACGTCTTTTCTGTATGGCTTGCGCTTTAGACTTTTAAAATCGTGCCCAGAATTCTAGGGCAAAAAATGTTGCAACTCAGCATGATAAGCAGTTGACCTACTATTTGTTTTTGTATATTATTTATTAATATTATTTTTAACATTGATTAGATGATTCGGCGATTTTTGATAGTTTTTAGGCGGTCTCCTGACCTTTTATTTTTGGCATAACTTGTAGATTTTAATAAATTTTTTAGTTGGTTTATTTTTAATGAGATGGTGTCCCTCAGAATGGCTAATTCAATGAATGTAATGTTATTCCACTTTCTTGAGAAAAGGCCACGTTTCCGACATTCTAGATAGTTCACGTGGCTGACTTAAAGGTTGAAAGGAAATCGACTGTCTTGGTATGGGCATGTGATGGAGAGGGACGAATCGCATGTGACTAAAGGTACGAGTTGGTAGCCGACTGACGAGTGGCGAGTGCCGTTGCGACACGTCGCAGCGTCGTCATGTCGTTGCAGTCATGATTCCGAACCCAACCGCAGATGGCTGCAGCAGACGGCAGTGCCGTATTCCAGTTCGTTCTGAATGTTCCGTGAGACAAGATGTCTGAGTCTCCTCAAGTTTCGTGCACCAACCCGCTGTCCTAGAAATCCAATCACTCCGCTTTACCCGCCATTGCGTAGAACTCTCAGGCGCTAACTCACCAATACCGCAAAACGTGTAAAATCTTAAACAGCTGCAGTGAACTGATTCACGTTCAACACGATAGCATAGGAAAATTTTGTAAATTAATTATTGAATACCATTCGCACAACTATAAGACATAATATTATGAATTGCCAATTTGTTATTCAAATACCTATTTAACGTTAATTAATTTTTAATTATTATCTAATGTTAACCAAATATTTAATCTTAGTTTAGTTTAATTTATTTATCTGTTATTTTACTTTACTACCAATCAATATAATACATTTCATTTAATTTAATTATCTAGATTTGTTTGTTAAATTTCTGAATTTATGCTTTGTTTTACGCTAATTTTATCATTCAGAATTTACAATTAATTGCAATAATGAAAATGTATATTGTAACATAAATAATATAGTTCATATGGTGTCAGCCTGTAAGTAATTGTTGCACTTATAAATGTATATCGTCTACTTTTAAATGAAATGTAACGTGTAAACAATTGTAGGCTAACCTAAATAAATAAATAAAATACAAGTATAGAGAGAAAAAACGACAAGCCACAACAAAACTTGAACGTATTGCCGCTCCAACGTCGTCGGTGGCACTACTGATCTGCGGTCGGGCGACACGTCGTCTGTGATCGTGCAACGTGTAGTCGGGCGACGTGTCGCAAGCTGCGGAAGGTATTTGATAGAAATACATAGAAACCAGTGGTGTCGCAGCGACACGTCGTCTGCTGCTGCTGTCTGCACTCGACTACGACCTCGTACCTTAAAAGAGTAAAGAACTAATGAATATAAATGTGGATGAATCGAGAAGGAGAGGAAAACCAAAGAAAAGATGGATGAATTATGTGAGGAATGATATGAAGGAAAAAGGAATTCATTTTAGCGTGACGATTGACAGGGGAGAATGGAAGAAAAAAACGTGTTGCGCCGACCCCAAATAACATGGTACAAGGGCAGTAAGATGATGATGCTTCACGTGGCAGACTTAGTAATACCTATTCAATATTTAAATTCATGTTTTCAATTGATGTTATTTATTTCCACCTGTACATTAACCAGCTTAATGCTGCTATAAATTAGGTTGATTTCAAAAAGACTAGTACTGAAATTGTCATAAAAATGTTTGAAGTTGTAGAGCTAGCTGGACTTTATTACAGTAAATTTTCCAAACACAATATTTTGTTTAAACGAACGTAGGATAGTACTATTTGCTATCGTGTTGTATTCGTGGGACAATTGGAACAATTGGTTAAACGTTGACAATTGTCAATGCTATAAGGATTAATCAGCCATACACCATGGACTTTGGCATGAATCGCTTAATCTCAAAGATCCAACGAACCGACATAATTTTTTTACTACAAACCCCTGTTTGAACTTGATCTTTGGACTTACGATTACCTCTTTTATTAAACACTATATGAAAAATGGTAATCCGAAGATAAATATCGTCACATTTATAAAGTCTAAAAATATCCATATCGGTACCTGCCAGCTCTTTATTATGTTATATTCGGAATCTTGTGTCCACCATCACCACGTCATTTGCAATTCAAATTACAAACGACATTTTAAAACTTGTGCAATTAATTTTAAGTTTTGGCTCCAAAAACAAAAAAAAAAGAATCCTTTAACAGAATTAGTCTTCTCCTTTTTTTGAAAACTATTAAAAACGAACTCAAGAAATATATATAGTTGAGATTTTGATTTGTCCGAGGCCACTGATAACGCCGTTGAAGTGGCAGAATTCTGGTCTTATCTAAGGGAATCATCAACACTACGTCGAAGAAAATGTTGAGATTCTCAGCTATCTAACTGAATCAAGACGGCAGCACCTGAGCTCAGAGGATCTTACAATCGAATAACAATGTGAAGGGTTCAGAAAACTGCTGAAAGCTAACCTTTTCAGGCGCTCTCCCACTAGAGTGTTCGCTTGTCATGTAACAATCCAAGATTCGATTTTGAATATAAGGTTACAAATAGACGCTAGCGGTGAGGGAACATTCGCCTGTAACGTAAAGGTAGCCATGCTAGGTTATGCATATGCACGTGTGGACTGTACAGACAAAACTGAACGTTTTAGGAGAAAACTCTATCCTTGGAATGGAACTTGGTTTTTCATGCACGTTTAAAACGGTCATACAGAACCTAGCGTGTAAAGATTCGCTTTTGTGCAGAAACAAGTGATTGCTACCACTTTATTGTAGGTCGCGCCCTGCTCGGTTCCCCCCTCACTCAATGATGTAATGCTCGAAACAGAACTGTTACATAATTTACAGGCGAATGCTTTGTGTGGAAGCGCCTTTAGAATCGTTTTCTGTATTTGAATTTTGTTAAGTTCCTCACAATGTTTTAGTATTATCCAGCGCAAGGCGAGCAGTGGTGATGATATAAATGACTGTAAATCACTATGTCAAGTAAAGTCTACCTCGACTACCTGGGTGCGAATACAGGACCTACAAATCGTAAGTCAGGGCCAGTACTATCACTGCTCTTATACCATAGACATTATCTTAACTCAAACTGTCGGCGTGTGACCCTACTGATACTATTTGAGCAAAGTTATATTTCTGTGTTTTAAAGATCCGGTGTGAAAATTATTAATGAAAAAAAAGCATAATTATGTCTGTAAATTTAACCCTATTTAATTACTGACTTACAAATGTATTGCTGCTAGAATATTAGGAATTCTCAGCCTAGAATCACTCACAGCTAGTAGAAGATGTTTCTTTTCTCTCTGCCACATTTCCCAGTTCCGTGCGTTCAGCTGATTTTCAAAACAGGATCAGGAAAAAAACTTCGACAACATTTAACGTCTTTAATTAACCCAACAAACAATACACATATTCTTATTCATACAATTATTCTACTTCTCAAATTCTCATGGTCTCTTCGTCAATCAATATCCAGCTTCTTAAAGGACCCCTCGATGCCTCCGAAGATGTCAGTGATGGTCTTCGGCTTGCCAGGTCTCTTAGATTCCGTCACCCGTTTCTTGTTCTCCTCCACGAAGAAATCTTTTGTATTTTTTATTTTGGCTACCACGTCATCTGTAGAACAAAGGATTATTTTGGCAAATAGTTGAAAAAACAGAAATGAAAAAAAAAAAACAGTCGCAGACTTTTCTTCTTCCATACTTCTATTAGTCGTCCTCGCATTAGTTCTTTATTATCTTTCACACAGTCCAGCCATGGTTTCTTTGGTGTATTCCTGCTCTATAACAGTAATCTGATAGAGCAGGAAAAGAGGTTATGAGGTTGCCGACATGTGGAACGTGAGTACGGCAGTCATTGTGCCGATAGTCGTGTCGGCCAATGGCTTAATAGCCAAGAGCCTCGATCAACATCTGAGGAGGCTCTCGCTTGACAGCTGGATCAAGGGCTTGATTCAGAAAGCAGAACTTCTGGACACGGCGCGTATCGTTAGGAGGTTCCTCTCTCAAAAGCCTTGACCACCGGCAGCTCGGACCCTATTTCCGATACTATTTTTCGGCTACTATTTTTAGTATTTTTAAATTATTTTATTATATTACTTTGTAGAGAAATATTTAAAAATGTAAATGTGTTTAGAAATGAATAAATGAAATAATCTTATAGTATTGTTAGTACCTTTGCACTGCACCAAACTCTTGTACTGTCCACCAGCCCCCTTCGGTAGTCCCTCCGTCGGCAAGAATTTCTCCAAGGTCTTGGCTCCGACCTGGTGGATGTTCAGCATGTCAAGGAGCTCCTTCTTCAAGAAGGGTCGTAGGATCATCATCAGCTTGTCCATAAACGATGGTGCGTTGAGGAAGTGGAGACTTTTAATTTTCAACAACATGGCTTCCTGAAAATGTGACATAGTGTTATGAAACTGGTGCAGTGAGTTGAAATTTCATAATGTAAAGGTCAAAACGAAATAGTGAAGCTGATTGTTATCGGTATCTTAATACGGTTTACTTAAAAGAAAATGATTTCATGGTTCCATAAAAATACATCAACGTTGTCGAGTTTCGAAAGCTAATTCAATTTGACCTAGATTCTAGATTAGGAAGTCTTTCCCTGGAGCATCATCAAAAACTGAAATGGACGGTTGCAATGAAATAATTCTTTACAAAAAAAAAAACCTTTAAAAAACATAAAACACTTTAGAATAAAACAACATGTAGAAAAATCTTCACGCTAATCCTTTTTATGAATATTTGTCCTTTGGTATTCATATCAAAGAACATATTATCATCATTATCTTTAGCAGCCTTATTTATTTATTAAAAAAAACAAACAATTGTATATGAAGTAGATATTACAACATATTAGAAGTAGGCTAATGTGCAATCCACGACGGTTCCAAATATTACTTAGGATAAAGATACAGTGTGTCTGCTACTCAGCAGTGCCTTGTTAAAAGCACTTCTGAGTGCAGGCCTCCTCTTTTGCCATGTCTACCCTGGTCTGCACGTGTCTCCAGGCCTACTCGCGGTCTTTTAAATGTCTACATCCATGTGGCTGTCTGCCAACACTTCGGCCGCCTCTCGGCGAAATGCAATATAATATTACCTGTAGGAAGTACAGGAACTGCTGCACAGATTGGAGGTCGAGCTTGGCAATGTGTGACAACGTGCACTGATCCAGGTCGATAAGGATGATCAACCCTGGCCACGTGCCCTCCTCATATTGCCAGAGATCCACCAGCATCAGAACTGCCCTGGGAAAGTAGGAAGAATTGATTGGTTGCTTTGGAAATGTAGGACAAATAGGAAATGGTAAGTTAGATCTTATGCAGTTTTTAGAAAATCCAGGTAGCCACTACCGGCAACCACCTTTTTCCCCGTATTGTTACAATTACTACCCAAGATACATATCTCAGCAAAGAGGATCTTTTGTCTTCTTATCTTAGACGGGATTTTTTAATATTCATTTTTGAAAAAGGCGTGTCCATATTATGATCATACTTGCGAGTAACAAAAATCAATCTCCTACAATTCTTTGTGATCACCAATATATTTGATTGCACTAACTAAACACTGCAATAATTAACATTATCGATAAATTCTAATTTCAAAAAGAGGCCTTGCCCAACTGGTTTTCTTGACTTCTAGCTACAGTGCAAGATCTACTGACGCTACGAAAACATGGCCATCTACTGGGAAATTTTAAAACTCCCATCGATTTGTGGAGAAGTAGCAGGTCTTTTATTTTTTTTATATCCAAAGAAAAATATGTACCTGAGTGAATCAGCGAAGACGAAGTTCTTAGGATCGGTGTCGAGTAGTCGACAAAACAAGACGGCGGAGTCATCGTAACCTCGTACTTCAAGTGGCGTTAGTACACTGGAAAAAGAAGTACATGTTAAAACGGAACTTACATTTTCAGACGCACGGTAACGGAACCGAATGGGCATAGCGGGTAAAAGAGGCCAATTTGTCAAACACGAAATTCGTGGCTAACAATGTTCAGTGTGTAGGCAAACTAGGCACCCGTTTTCATTCGGAAGAAGACAAAGGAGAATTCGCGGCGAGAACTCCGAATTCCGAAAAAAGCGTTTAAAAAATATTTTTATGTATGAATTATTCGTTGGCGTAAGTGTATCGTTTCTGAAGGAGCATACTTTGAAGGCGATAAAATAACTTTGGATGAATAACTAACTTTTTGAGAATTATTGATCGTTTCCCGGTACTTTCTTGACAGAGTAGTAAATTGCCATCGACACGCTTAGAAAATAAGGCTAAAGATAATATAAAGTACTCACTAATAATTCAAAGTTTTTAATATCTTGGCGTCCACTATCCTGTCTTTGAAGAAGTTGGTGAATAGCGTCTTGAGGGTGTAGTGGAGGTCCAGCACTTGCTTGGACACCTCGGTGCTTCGGTTGCAGCAGTGGTACGTCAGGATCAGATCCAGTTCTGGAATTAAAGTCAAACGGTATTTTAAAATTTGCACGGAGTTTATCCACAGACGCTTTTTTTTGTCGGTAAAAAGGAACACCATCATCTATCAGTTTCCAGTCTAACCATATGTAGCTGAATACCAATATTTTACATAGAGCGACTACCTATCGGACTAACACAACCCAGATCCTGAGTATCGCGATACCCCTAGTCAGACTTTTTGGCTTCTGAATACCCGTAACGATTGTCCAAGATCTACGAATGGTAGCTGGAACCAGCTGCTTAACATGCGTTTCGAGGCACGGCAGTAATGAAAGCATTCGTTCGGTTTTTTTCAGGTAGACAATGCCTTTATATTTAAGTAAACGTTTACATATTTGTGGGATATTTTCTACAGTAAACAACGATGCTTAAAACCTAGTCATTTCGTTAAAAACTACTCGATTATCATTTTCACGGAAGTCAAGTACAAGACAAAAAACCACGGCTCGAAATTCAACTAGAATTATTTTTTTAAAGCAAGATTACTGGTCACTATTTTTTTATAGGCCTGAACAGGTAACATTTCAAGGTTGTCCTTACTTAACTGGTTAACAAGTAATTGATTACATTCTTACTAATCATGCTTGGTAAGATAATAACACATAATATCTTAATACATTCTTATTAGATTATAATTTATCTTTGTCTATTACCTACCTTAAGTAAAACTTATTTTTCATGCCAAATGTTCCTACAGAGAAAAAGCAGGGAGTTTTCGTGCTATGAAGGTACTAGAGACAATGTCTATTTCTCATTCGCCCTATTTGGAGGCGTTTCCTGAGAGATATTTGACACCCACCAAGAAATTCTGAATAGAACATACAACTTGATCCTTACTATTTAGTGTGTAAGTGAACATGGCTCTCTCCCTCCGGATCTCCTGTTTATTTTTGCATTCATTGACTGATCTTTTTGGAGCTGAAGTTCAGAAGTACAATTTTCAATTTAAATAACATCACGCCTGTAATCCCCGAAGGGTTCATCACGTTCGCCAGTTGTAATAGGGGCGGGCTTATTGCTATCAATCGGGTACATACCTAGCCTCCGTGACTGTTACTGACTTAAAACCCAGAATTAGACGAGACTTTAATTACTTGCGAAGATTTTTTATCCTAAGAAGATCTCAATTCCGCCAGACCAAAGGCCGCAACACTTAGCCCATCTTACACGCCTTCATTCGTCCGTTAACCACACAGAGCCTCGTTACAACCTCGTGGCGGCCATTATACACCGACTAATGACACAGTCATCATCTGTCCACTAATTGTCGTTTATCTACTGATCATACATGCGATCCATATTGAGCTCTGGCCTGCATTGAATTGTAGTCAAGGATTTCTGCTATTGACGTCAATACATTCCGGCTGTTTTATTTTTTCTTAATTAGAGTAGTTTTGTGTTTATTATCGTGGTTGACTTTTTATTAGAAGACTAGTTTTTGCCCGATGAATTATAAAATAAACTAAGTTGATTTTGTTGATTCCACAAGAAGGTCTTTGAACTAAATTTTGTCTACGTATTGCAGCGTGAGAGGCGTTACGGGAAGTCGAAAGCCTGAAAGTAGCGACCAGTCTTACCAAGGTGTACCTATCGTATTAGTCTGTGACTGGGTTATGGAGACCAGATAGACACTCGCTCCATGTTAAATACTGCTATTTAGCTGCACCTGGTTAGACTGGAATGGATGGTGATAATGATGATCTTTACGAGGAATAAAGGCGAGAAATTATGATTGTTATTTTACAAAGTGGTTTTACCAGTTACCTCAGTTTACGTCTAACCACTGATAATATGTTGTGATTACGACAAAGCGACGTAATTGAGGAAGCCACGAGTCACAACAGCCTCCGCTGATTCACGATACACGTAGGTAATTAAATTGATTACTGAAAAAAACTGGACAAATGCCATCCTTGATACGGTACTCAGATTTTTTATGGCTTGTTGCAAAACAAGTGTAAATTGCGGATTTTGAATGCAATTGTGCATGGACTTTGAAAGCAATAATTGACATATTTATGGCTTAATAATAATTTTCCTCTTTCTGGCTCTTGGCTAAATAATAACGGCCACTCGGGTCGATCTTTAGGTTAAGCCGTGCTTGCTTAGTTTGGTCTGTGGTGAGCACCCATTACTCGGAAAACACGTAAAGCCGTTGGTCCCGGTTAGGCAGTCGCTCCATCTAAAGGTCCCGGTTAGACTGGAAGCCGACCCCAACATAGTTGGGAAAAGGCTAGGCAGATGATGATGAATAATTTTCCTCTCTTGCAGGCTATTAAGTTGCAGTAAGATTATTGTTCAAAAAATCTACACGAGAATCGTTAAAGCTCAGTTTATCCAGTTAATTACTGGAAGTAAAATGACTACGAAACGACATTTTTTAGGGTTCCATCACCAGTCACCAAATGGCATTGTGTGCGAGTCCGACTCGCAATTGGCCGGTCACTGTTTGTTCTTTCATGTAATTCATCACACAATCTCTATCCAGATTTTCTTTGATCTTCCTCTACCGTTCCCTCTCCATCCATCAACATTTATATTCATAATTCTTTTATTATGTATTTAATTGCATAACCCATGTTCATGGACGTGTGATTTAATGGCGAAAAAATAATGAAAACATCAAGTCCTGACAATTGAACAAAGTGAACAGGTGAACTTTAATGGGAGAACTCGAAAGGTTTAACTTTAGTCGAGTAAAAAGAAAAGGTATGTTGTATTTACAGGAAGGTACCCACCAGTAATATGCTCTGAAGGCAGATGTGGCTGCGTGTCGACCCAATCTCTGAACTTCTTGATGTCTTGTGGGGTGATCTTTGTCTTCTTCTTGTACTCCTCTTCTAATGAAATCTGTTGGATGGGGCCCGACATTGTTCTGGAAAAGATATACATTCGTTACTAATTTAGTGAGCTGCTAAGCTTCTATATTCTCGGGTCTACCAGGGCAGCTGTCCCTTGTTTTCTATCCATAGAGTGCTTACATATTTTACAGATTCCCAGTACGAACAAATTGGGTTAACATACAGTAACCTGACATCAACCGTCGGGCAAGTAGCCCATCAGACAATACCTGGTCGGAGGATGCTCTCTTTCCTATGGATTATGTTTACTCATATATCCAAAAGTGAAAGACTTTGAAACTTGTTCAGCACGTCGTGTCGGCATAATAAACAAAACATTGGACAGTCGTCACTGACTCATCCCCCTTGAATCTGATCAAACAAACAAACTCTGTCAAGGCATATGAATACATTATTTATGTCAATTAGCCTTCGCGGCTTCTAAACATCTACGATTATTGTACTTCTAATGATTCCAGCATACTTATTAGATATCGATAGCTTTAATATCTTGATTGCATATACCAGGCATCAGATTTCACATGTGCATTATCAGTTCATAACATTCCCACTTCTGGGACAACGGCCTCCTCTCTGTGAGGGGGAGTGGGACACAAGCCCAGTGCGGGTTTGTGGATGTCACGTGTCTTCGAATTTTTGGGTCTAGAACATGTAGGTGAAGCTAAAGCGGGTCTGGCTGTTTGTGTATGTGAGATTAAATGTTTGTAAACGCACCAACGATACAGGAGAAATTCCTAGTGTGGGGCAACGTTTTAATCAAAAAGAAAGAAAGATGATGACGCCACACAAAACAAAGACGTAAATCGAAAAGAACCAAATCCCAATCGTTCTTTCTTTTCGATTTATTTAGGAACAAGTACCTGTAGGCCATACAAATATTTTTTCCGTGCGGGAATCGAACTCGCGACACGCAGCGCAGCAGTCAATCGCTCAGCCACTGCGCCAACCGCGCATCAGTACGAATATTTTTTTATTGATTTAGTACATAATCAATATCAATAGTATAGCAAAGTAACGTTCACATAACGATGTATTTTTTTTGTATAATTTGTCTATCCGGCCGACTTACGCACGAGATTAGTGGTTTTCATTGAAAAAGAAACTGGTTAAGTTTATTACCGACCGGATTACTTGTAATCAAAACTAGACCTTGAACGTGATTGCATAATACTCATAAGATTACTAATTTATGAGTTTAAAGTGGTCTTTCTGTTTATTTAGTCTGTAGCTAGCTAGAATAGACATAATATAAATCAAAGACGATTTTTGTGACTATCTGTGTAACCGCTTACATTGAGTCTTTAAAAACCTCCTGACCCAGGTTGCTCGAAGCGAGGAAAACCTGTTCAGGTGGAGATTCATTGAGACTCTGCCCTGGAGTGTAAATGTGGCGTGGTACCACAAACGATGGGACTCTTTTGCACATCACAGGCTGATGGACGCTTCTGAAAGTGCCAAACTCGTCGCCGAATTTTGGGCCAATTTCATTTAGATTGTCTTCGACACTTAAGACCGCTTATATTTTCTATACTTCGTGAACAATTTTAATGCGGTTTTACCATAATTTTGAGCATTTACTTCTGTATGTTTATGTGGTATTATATCACAATATAGAACTTGACATAGATTTAAGAAAAACTGTGTACCTTACCTACGATATTTGAGTATTATTAAAATTGTATCATGAAACTGTTTACGTTTGGAAATCTCGATGTTTCGTCATCAAAATGAAGCCGGGCGGGTCGCTAATAAATATATTAAAAATAGATACTTGAAATATTCACGTTTCTTTTTGAATGCTAGATGCTTTTTTTAAACAAGAGTTTAATGATTATTTTAACTTTATGCTGTCTGTTATCGTTATATTGACGTAGATTTTCAAAACTCCAACAACCTGTGGTCTTAAAAACTGCAGGAAAAAATTATTAATAACTAAAATACCAACTGGTGGACTGTGGCGTCTGTACATGGCCGGACAGTCAGGTCAGTCTTAATAAGAGCAAATTATTGTTATTTTATTCCTATTGATGGCCAAGTTCACTAAATTAGTTATATCACTGGAACCTGTTCAGTGTGCATTAGAAAACTTTGCGAATGTTTGAGAAACTATTTTCTACTAATTATGAAGTTTATTACGTCGTATAGGAAACGATTTTACGCGCGCTGTGTAATGTCTTTCAATTGTTTCAGTGAACGGTTTCGTCATATTCCATTTATCTGAAAGCCATCCTGTACTGGTCATAGAACCTCCTCGCACCCAGCGGATTCCGGCGACATCACTAGTTGTTTACGACTTTCTTATAAGGTTTGTTTAATTGATTTACAAATTCATCTATAACAGACACACGCTCAAATTAAATCGGCTCAGAATTTGACTACGAGCTTCGATCTTCAGTTTGTGCCATTATATGGCGGGGGTAGTAATATCGTCTGGGTATAACAGAATACTAGTGATGTGATTATTTTCAAACGTCCTTCATCCATGCTAAGATCCCCATCTCTAACCTTTTGGTCTCTTGGCCTCGTACAGGACCAATTTAGTTTAATTTTTTTTTCTTGTTTTTTTTTTAATTGTTTGTATAGAAAATTTAAGCTCCGATAATTATCGTCCGGTGTGAGTCTAATAAATATATTTTCTTTCTTTCGAAATATCACACTAATATAATAAACTTTCGCGTTTGGCGGATACACGGATGAACTTTCGCAGATGGATGTTTGTTTCTCTTTCACGCAAAAACTACTGAATAGATTTTAATATAGCTTATACATCAGAATAACACATAAGCTATACTTTATAAAAAAATATATTATGAACAAAAGACGCGGGCGAAGCCGCGCGTGTTAGCTTTTAGTGTATTTAGCTTTTGATGGAACAATGACGTAAATAAAAATATACTCACATATAAAAAATAAAAATCGCGATGTTTTGTCAAGTTGTAAAAACTAAGATTATTTTACAATCAAAGCAGGAAAAAGATTTCTAGAAACTAGCAATCTTGGTTTATTGCCTTGTTATAAAATAATAAATAAATATCTGTTAGGTAGCTAATTTAGGCATGCTTTTATAGATGTTTTGTTAAAACTTGAAAAACAGACGAAGGATTACTTTCAAAACCCGTGGTATTGCTGATTTTTTGCCAAAATCATGACATCATCACCATCAGTTTTAAACAATCACAATTTTATGTCAAAAACTTCGTTGTGTAATTAATTGCTAAATTATGATAAGAACTTTTATGTTAGTTGAAAACATGCATGATTAATTTAAAAAAAAAATACGTATACAACTGGTTTGTCTGGTAGTCGGTCCCTTTGCGAAAGTCAAGAGTTTGTATGTAAAAGGAATGTTTTATTTTTTTGCGAATAACCATAGAATGGTCAGCCTATAACGTTCCCAATGCTAGGACATAGATCTCCTCCCTATGAGAGGAAATGGGCGGTTATCCACCACAAAGGCCCAATGCGGATTGTTGTATCACCATCCCATATCCCAATTTATTTGGGGTCGGCGCAGCATGACGTCTTCTTCCATACTTCTGTATCACGCGTCATAACAGCAGTCACCTCCTTAGCAGCCATATCATTTTTCACACTGAATGTTTACCTTCATCTTTTTGAGAGCAGTGGTGATGAAATAAATTACAGATTTCCTTGCTTGGGTTCGAACTCCGACCCTAAAATCGGTTGAACTTTGAAGAGATTGAATCATCAACTCAATTACAGTACCTAATTACCGACTAACTAGACAAATGTGTATCTGCTTTAATTCATTGTTTTGTAAGAATATTTTTATTATATTATTATGATTAGGTATGTAGGTGCGGGTAGGCAGTGCGGGCCAAGTGGGCCCCGATCTAGATGGGGGTTCGATCCCAGGTACTTTGCTTTATCACAACTGTTCTCAAAACGGTGAAGGAAAACATCGTGGGAATACCGGCATTGCCTAGAATCAAAATTCTAGGACAAAAATGTCATCAATGAATTTGCTCTGACTCTCGTTGTTGAAAACAGCCCACTCCCTCTGATAGAGACGAGGCTTACGAGGACATATTATATGCCATAAAAAAAACAATAAATAGTATATTGAAAACATTTGCTTACGTAGGTAAACCTAATAATAACCTGTCAGTCACCTTGCTGGCTTGTTTTTTTTGGTAGCTTTATGTTTTAATTAACTTTTTTTTAATTATTATTATTGCACACAAAATTAAAAGATATACCTACAGACAATTGAAATAATATGGCTTATGTACAACAGCGAGCTTAACCTGGAATTGGGTTGTCTTACAGCAAACCTTACTTCGATTGTGAGATTTTCATAAATAAACCACATTTAAAAACTTAAATAAACTCATTTGAAAACTAAATAACTAATCTGTGATTACTATTTACTTTCTTTATCTTTATCTTTCTTTATTCTATTTTTTTTAAACTTTGCCCCACACTAGGAATTTCTCCTGTATCGTAGGTGCGTTTACAAACAATATTTAAACTCACATACACAAACCCGGAACAATTACTACTTTAAATACCTACGACTTTTTGGTTAATTACACACATTTATATAATACACTATTTACTAACTAAGCCAGACTTTAAAAAATAATTAAAAAAACTTGTGCATGTAGCAAAAGCAGAAAAGAAATTAAAGGATTTCAAAAAATTCGTCCATATCGCTATCAACGGGGAAACTGCCCAGAAAGCTGGCAACATTGCGACGTTGGATGGCAATGCTAATCAGCATTGACCAAGAAATATGCCAGTCTGGTCACGAGAAGAGTCGAACAAACGCTTAGCGATGTCCCGAAATACTAGGTGGGCTCCGACCCCATGGCCCCAGTGTTACAATCCCAAACGACTCAAATACATAACTACCAATAAAGTTAAAGAATTGGCGGCTTTTGAGATTTTGTCTCAAAAGTGTGTGTAAAGTCTTGAGAAAGTAAATCTATTATCGTCACTAGACACGAAAAAGCAAATTAACTTTCATTTTATTACGAAAACTAAAACTAGATCAACAAAAAATCTCGCACCAAATGCCGCGCAAAAAATATGAAATGTTTTTTAAAAATATTTAACAATACTGTGAAGTAGTGGTTGTTTCGTGCGTCGGTGGTCCTGCTACCCTGTGTAATTATAATTCTAGTTAAAACCAATAAAGAAAAAAAAACATGCTGGTACTTACAAATTATTATTCCAAAACTCTCACAACACTCCACTCAATAAAACCAAAATTATATATTAATATATAAAAATATAGATATATTAATAAAGACACGTCTTCATCCCACGGTGTCACGTCACTACTACGCGATATATTTCCATATAAAGTTGTACGTAGCCTACTCTAAAGGATGCGTGACACTGCACCGGTGTTGAGGCCTCGTAAACAAATATAATGATAGTAAACTTACGTAAAATTAGGTACGTATAATGTGCCGGAAATCATTTTGAAACTATAATTATGGAAGTTTACGTCAGTCTTAAAATGAATGTGAGTGGCACACCATGGCATGACACGCATGCAAAATGTAGTACCGACTCATAAACATTTGCTTTAACTACTCAAATATGTAAATAAAAAATACTGTTTTTATTTGTCACAGTAGAAAGGGACATTTTGTAAAAAAATATTAAAACTTACAAAAAAATGTTGAGTAATGTGAGCCTCCAAGCCGCGCCAAAAAGCTTCATTTTCGTTTCTAGACAGATGCTATCTGATGATGATGGCCTTTACGGAAGAGTGGAAGATGTGTTTTTTTAACAGTTCCAAATCATGTTCCTTCTTTTGACACAGGCCTTTTCCTATGCAGGCAATCCACTGCTGGGCACGTGCATCTCTTAGCTGCGCCACAGCAACCGGTCTTTTCGATCTAGTCTGCTGCCTGTCCCAGTCACCTTCCTACCCAATCATGTCTTCACCTACCCCTAAGTCCCTAAAAATATATAGGAACAACATGTAGGTACCTAATTGACCTAGGTTCCGACAGTCAATCAATCAATCAATTAAAACTTAACTGTTTTTCAAAATATGCTTCACTTTTCGACCAAGTTTACTGCGGCCGCACTCAAATTGCGAAATTCAACGAAACAGTGTAAACCATCCTTTACATCATGAATGATGGAAATCTGGCCAGTTTCCTTTTATTCGCCAATTACGCAAAATGGACGGAATACAGAAATACCAGAACATAATTTGAAATTCTACTTCCAAAACATGTTTTATAACGGTGAGTAACGGCAAGAATGAATGTCGCCTTGTGTGAGATGGTCAGATATATACGAATTCGGGTGACCAGTCAGTTCACCAAACATTAATTCAAAAATTTTTACTTTGCAAACAACGATTGGCAAAAACATTATTTGTCATTTCATCATTCTACAACATCAAGTTTACCAAATATTTCACTTAGCAAAATAATTATCCGATAAACTTTTATTTTATAACGTATTATTTGACAAACAATTCATTATTTTTTAATTTTATTCCATAAATAACGTTTGGAATAAAGACATTACACAAAATGGACTTAATATAACGTAATTTAAAAAAAAAAACACATTAGCATAATTGCCCAGGACTTTTCTAAAAAAAGAGAAAATAAATGAATTTTGTTTTCTATAAGCATAAACCCCCCAAACAAACACAGATGCTGACAGAAACTCTAACCCTAGACGGTCGACGACAGGGGCACCCCGACGTTCGGTTAGTTAGGTTCCTTTAAACCCTGCAGACAGAAATAGGAGCCCCGCGCAGCGGGGCCTTGTAATTAAATGATATTTAGTAGAAACGTGATTTATCCTAATGAATCTAAATGACAAATGTATAGATGATTAAATATCATCGGATGCATTTGTAAAAAGAATTGTTTGCCAAATAAATGTATGTAAAACGAGAGTTTATAAAATAATACATTTGCGGAATAAGTTGTTTTCGAAATAAATAGTATACGAAACGTTGGTTTTAAAAAGAAAATTTGTCAATAGCCTTTTAAAGATAGTAGGTACGCATTCATTAGTTTTAGAGTAAAATTTGGTAAGGCTACAAATAGGTACTTGGTAGGTATCTTATTTTACCTTATATTTTAAAAAGCTTTACTGGCAGGGTCAAGGTTTTTTCGCACGGGACCCATGTGGTGTTTTATCCTTTCGGGGAATACAGGCACTATTTTAAAGTTATGTTATATATGTTACGGGCAATTTGATAAGTCCGGGCACTATTAATAATGGCCGGTCTGTATTCATAATACTCGACTCAATTGGGCAATGTGATTAAAACAGCATGATTAATCACTTTTCCCGGCCATTATGAATAATGCCTACCCTATCTTGGGCAAAGTAATAAAATAGGTGAACTGTAGTGTTTTTGTTTATTAAATGTAACCTAACCGGTTCATTAAAGTTTCGCCAAAACTCCATTGACAAATTTTCGTGTTACAACCAACGTTTCGTATACTATTTATTTCGAAAAAAACTTATTCCGCAAATGTATTAATTTATAAACACTCGTTTTATATACATTTATTTGTCAATCAATTCTTTTTATATTTAATCATCTATACATTTTTCATTTCTCATTTAGATTCATTAGGATAAATCACGTTTCTACTAAATATCTTTTAATTACAATACAGTCGACGGAGCCCCGCTGCGGGGCTCCTATTTCTGTCTGCAGGGTTTAAAGGAACCTAACTAACCGAACCTCGGGGTGCCCCTGAGGTCGACCGTCACATAGCCCGGCTACAAGTAGGGAATTATTCATACTGCTCGGTCCAAGTGATAAATTCAAGCTATCTCAAACACTGACTTATTACATGGACCACGGTCGGTCGGGCATTATTAATAATGGCCGGTCAAAGCGATAAATTAATCACATTGCCGGACGCTCTTGGGCATTATTAATAATGGCCGGTCCTTATTAATAATGCCCAGTTAATCACGTTGCCCGTAACATATACACCGTGACTTTTTAGTCGTCTTACAACGGCAGCCCACTTGATGTATCCAATGACTACTAAGCATTCATAAAAAAAGTAGGTATTTATGAGATTTTAATTTATTTTTTAATTTTAATAATTTAAAAATAAAAATATTATTCAATATTATGACGCATGACGTAGTTAAAACACCCATTGTTGAGAGCGATGATCTACTGGACCCAAGCGCTGGGTAAGAAGTATATTCTCCCGTTTGACACGTAAACATCATTAACAGGATGTTTCATATTTTTTTCTAATGTTTATTATTTATTTTTCTTTGTACCTATTACGAGAGGTAAAAAAAAAAACTCGCCTAGACCTTTTTTATGTCGGGCACACTGAGTGGACCACCTTTGTGCACTGAGTGGACCAGCTGAATCAGTGACACGGGGTCGCGGCAGACCACGTAGGAGATGGCAGGACAAACTGCATATCTTACTTGTGCATTGGAAAGAAGTGACGCAGAATCGTGGCCGTTGGAAGGAATAGAGGGAGGCCTTTGCCCAACTGTGGGACAATATGAGCTAGCAATAATTGAAAACTAAAACATTATATTGTTTGAACAAACACAATTCACAGACGATTTTTGTTCTCAAAGTCGACCAAATACTTGACATACAAAAATAATTTATTTGAATTATATTTTTTTATCTGTTATTATTACTTTAATTATTAATGTTACACGTGCCGTGCAATTTGGGTCAACCTCGTAGTGCAATTTATGTCAATTATTATAACAATAGTTATTATAGCATTACTTATACCCATACATACCCACTTATACATTACTAGCGATCCGCCCCTACTTCACACGGTTTTTATTGAAATACATAAAATCTACATTTCTTTTTTTATATTAATCTAGAACAAACTTTCCGGAATAAATTATCTTAATTATAGATAAAACCGCTTCAAAGTTCATTAGGCATTTAAAAATTAACGGTCACACAGACAGACACGAAAAGTGAGTTTGTTGTTAAAAGCGCTATACTTACCTATATTTAATTATCCATTGACCCCCGTGGTCTCACGTAACTAGGTAGGCAGCTACATTATCTATAACTTGCCATCATCATTCGCAATTTATTTGTTTTAGACGTAATCTCAGCAGTTACCGACTTTTAAGCCATATCATTATTTTTCAGTCAGTCCGTTCATCGTTTCTTCGGTTTTCCCATAGGCCCTACTCTTATATTCGCCCAATAAAGTCTTGAGTATTCCTCACGATGTTTGTCTCAATATTATAAGGTAAGTATAAAAAAAAAAACTTATTTGTTAAATTGTTTTATTATTTTTATTAACAATTTGATTTCGGCTAGCCTGTTTCATATAGACCGGTTACACCGCTTCTTAAAGCCATTCGTGTCATTAAACATGGTAGGTACTTTATCAGACTTAAATGGGCACAGCGACCCCACAAAAAATACTCATAAAACTAAACGTGTTTTTTTTAAACATTAAAAAATGTATTCAAGGTGATAATTTGTTATTTAGTAAGGTAATTAAAGGGTCATGTGTTTGTGTAACAAGACCCTTAACGAAGCCGAAAGGCACGTGTCCCGTCATTGCGATTTTTTTTTTTTCTACACCATACTTGGGAACCTTCTAGTTACGGGGATATTGGGGCTTAAAGTTCGAACTTTTTCACAAGTTTTTAAAAAAATACATGTTCTACAAAGATTTTTACTTTAAACTCCTCCACGACCCCGTAGGTACTATTCAATCCATGCATCAGCACAATGTTTTGAGTGCGTTACACCATCAGCACGATGTTTTGAGTGCGTTACAATGAGTCCGAACGTAAAACGTGACTTTTCAGCCTAAAAAAATGTCGTTTCCCAGCAATAATTTTTGCGTAGAGTTACCTAGTTTGATGTACAGAATGCTTGGTCATTCTGTACATCAAACTCCTCCGTGCAGGGTCCTTTTACACGTTGTATAGAGGAGCTAGTGGCTAAGTAATAACAGACATGGGACATTATCTGGCAAAATGTGTTTCAAGACAATATCGCCATTCGCCATACTGGACGGGACTTGCAATTATTAATATTTTAAATGAGTCTCGTCTATTACGCATGTCTTAGTTATTGAGTTCTTGCGTGTCGAATGTAATTAATTTCATTTACTATAAGATTTTTTAGTTCAATCCTAAATCGTTCAATATTATACCAAGCGGCGCTAGTGCTGCATAAAAAAAAAAAGTTATAACTAAATGTAATTTAATCAAAATAGACTGAAGATAAGCACTTTTGGAACGACACATTACACAAGGGAGCCCCCTAAAAGGCCCCCCCTTCGCCTGCGCATAAAGTGTATTAGTGCGAAGAAATGGCTGAACAAACTCCCCAGCAAGACATCTTTCTGTTAGGTGCAACATTTATATTACCTTGTTATACGATTAACGAAACTAACATATTTATATATTTTAACATTCTGTTAAAATAACCCAAAGAATGTAAAGTACTTTATGTCATACCTAACAGAATGAAATACAAACCAGTTGAAAATATATTAATAACTTCATTTTACGATATATAATATACATAATGTAATTGTAGTAGGTACCACGACACGCATAGATTGACATCGAGACAATAATAATATCCAATGACACAGGTATAACAATTTTATATGAATTTGTGTACGTATTTAATATTATATTATAGAAAATTGAGATAATTATATGAACGCTATCGTGATTTTTGTACAATCAAAATGACGCAATTGTTTTGAAAAATATTGTAACGTTGTGATCTTTATTGTGAAATGAAATTTTTAGATGAAAATGTTAATGTTTAGTGTCCGAGCCGAAGTTTTGGCCGACGCGGAAAGTTTCTACCAAAGGCCGAAATTGAACAATCGAAATCGAACGAAGAAATAACGCGGTCCCACATTTTGAAGTGTTGTTATCATTTTTGTCAAATTGCCAGGTGCTACTCATCTCGTCAAGTTGTTTATACATAAATACAGCCGAATCAAAAATATTTTTTTAATTAAATGTTTAAATATTCATTTTATTATTCACTTTTAGTCAATCTTGAACTGAATGTTTTAGGTTATTAAACCTTCGGCTTCGGCCAGAAGGCGACCTTCTGTCGGACACTAATCATGTTGATAATAATCACCCATATCAGTATTGGTTTTGAGAATCTGCGATTAATTATCTTATATTAGGTTCTGTTATAATTGGTTGGGCAAAACTACATCGGCAAGTGAAATAATTTGCAGTCTGATTTAAACTACAGAATAATGGGTTTTCAGAACTATAGACCGACCGCTTTAATGAGTTCTCCGCCTTGCCCCATCAAAGGCACATTAAGCAAATATCCCACAGGTTATTTGATTTAAAATAACCATAATCCACGTAGGTATTACGACACTAATTGAATACGTGATCAACCTTCAGAATCTTCCATTTAAATTGATACCTTCGCGAGGACTCATTAACGCGGTCGGTCTATAGAACTCTATATTTGTTTGGCACTACTTACATGTAACTATAATAGACATCACGCCTGCACGTTGCTTTGACGTGACCTCAACATACTGCACACCTCCCGAAACGTTGGGAAGATGTGTACCTACCAAAGAACACCCACATTTCACCAATGTAATACGAGGCAAGACTCAATAGGCTTGCCTCAATGGCAATCCATCATCATAATCTGCCTAACCTTTTCCAACTATGTTGGAGTCGGCTCCCAGTCTAACCGGATGCAGCTGATTACCAGTATTTTACATGGCAATCCATCAACCGGATAAATGTCCTCACTCCAGGTTGATGCCTGTTGGAAAAACTCAATAACACTTTGCCCGACCTGAGCATCGAACCCAACACCCCACGCTCAGTAGTGCTTGCGACCACTGCACTAACGAGGCAGCCACTTGTCATTATAGAATAATTTATGATTAACTTGATACTCGCGATTAACCTGTAATCGCCGTGAGTCATAATTATTGCTTAGCATTTTTTAAACAGAGTATCTACAGCTATTAGTGGTTATAAATTATATGTAATTAGAAATGCAAGATCATAGAGACTTCTAAGAAGTGGAAATAAAATCTTCAACGGATTGCACTTCGAACACGATCTTGATTTTATTTTATTAAAATTTTCAAAATAGGCGCTCATTTTAAAAATGTGTGACGTTCAGTTTTTGTTGTAATAAATAGTTTAAATAAGTAAAAATCATCTTACTTATTGAGCAAAATATTTGATTAAAATCGAAATAATAGTTAAATTTAAATTCAGCTCTAAATACAGGCTGGTCCAAATAGTGACGTCATAAATATTGATTCATGAATCAACCTTTAAAAGATGCCCTTTAATATAAAAATCATTTGATTGATTTATTATTCGAAATTTAAAATTTTATTTTTTTTATATAATAAGGTTTTTTTTGTTACTCTTGGTGCTAATTAGATTAGAAAATGCCTCTGGTTAACGTTACATGTGAAAAAGCCTTGTAAAAATAAAGTAAATAATAAAATTTAAAGCGGTTTCCATACAATTTTCCAGAAAACTGTCAAGAATCACGGAACATACATCATTTTTTATGACGTCACTATTTGAACCACGCAGTATTATGACTTGTAGCTATTATATGAAATGCAAAAGAACAGATTGACGAAGTATTTTAGTGTTGATTTAGATGATGTTCTAAACTCGCAGTGTTCCTGTTCATTGACTTTTGCTACTGACCATACCTGAGTATCTTATCAATTCATCATCATCAGCCTAGATCGGCTGCAGAACGATTGCAGCTAAATATTATTTCAGTATTTGACATTGAGCGATCTCTGACCTCCTCAACCCTTTAACTGGGCAATACGATACACCTTGTCATTACCATACGATACCTGCATAAGATCAGCCTTCCAGTTCCCACTGCTGGCACTCAGGCCTCCTTTCTATGAGAGGGAATGGGCTGTCATCCACCCCGCCGCACTGCGCCGGTCCAGTGCGTGTTGGCAGGTGTCACATGTCCTCCAATTTTTGGTTCTAGGACATGCCGGTTTGTCTCTCGCTGTTTTCCTTCACCGTTTCGAGTGTCAACTAAATGCCTATCAGGTTGTAATTGTATGATCAATTTACTAGTCCGTGTGATGATGGGAACTTCCATAATACTATTGTTTAAAAACGAGTTAAATAATTAATCTAAAGCATAATTAAAAATATCAACAATAGAATTAATCATCACACAGATCATTGTTTTACTTTGTGTATTAGCACTGGCGCCATCTCGCGGAATTTAGTGAGATTTACTGCTAACGCTGTGAGATCAGTTAGATAGAGTAATGACCTTACTTGCTCGTTATATTTAGTGTAAGTAGTGATATCATTTTCTAATAGAGGTCTCGTTTCTATGTATGTAGGTATATCGGCCAACCAACTATTATTTTCAACTAGTAAGGCTAAATAAAGTCTAGTTGACATGTTTCAGTTTTCCAATGAAAACGTCTTAGTCGGGGAAGAACTATTTTTTTTTTAAATTTCTGCCTGGCTGCAATGAATACAATCTCGTAACTAAAAACTAGGAAGCTATGAAAACTTAGGAGTGGCTTCGTCAATACACCCATATTTTGCTATGTTTAAGTCCTATATAATAGAGGGCGAGCTTATTGCTGGGCAAACGTTGAGACTTCAGACTGCTTCTGAGAGATATGATGGTAACAGCAACACCCTATAATACTTTGCCCGACTGAGGGAACAGGGAGGAATCGAACCCAGGGCCTTAAGCTGAGCAGTAACGCTTGCGACCACTATGGCAAAAAAACGAAAGATTTACTTTACCGCTAATTTTACTACCAAAAAAAACCTTAAATTCCAAATCCAAATAATTAAAAACCTTTTAAAAGATTAGATCACAGCACATTCATCCACCACGTTCATCAAATCATCAAAGATCAGACCCTGAACTTTACGCGGCGTGCACTACAGGAAGTTTCGAACGCTTCTCCAAAGTCACATGGAGTAATTACCTGGTCGTGGTGATGCAACGAGCATCACATAATGGGGGAACGCGGTCGGTGGCAAGGTCGGCGAGTGGTACGTCAGAGTGACGTAGGACATGGGTACTGTTGGTCGTTATGTCACTTGTTTGTCACTTCACTTCCAGGGAAAAGATATCGCTTGAAGTGACTTTAGAGAAATACTTTAGTGGATAAAGTCTTATGTCGAAGGTAGTGCTGTGAATATTTTATTCCATGATTTTGTAACATTTTGATTCTTGATTCTTTTCCATAGAAATCAAAACTTTTCTTTTTAAGGTTTTTTTGAAATAAATTATTTGTGTGAGTCAGTTTGAATTCAGACTGACTGAGCCTCTCCTCCACAGGATTGTCTCAGGTTGAGATATTTAAAGCTTGAATACTAAGACTACCTAAGCCAAAAACAATAAGCATGGCATGACAAATGAGGAAAATGTCGTGAGGAAAGTAAATAGTCTTCAGTATGAATGTGGATGCTATAAGAGTAGAGGAAGACCAAGGAAACGATGGATGGACTATGTGTAGGATGATAAGGCAAGAAAAGAGGTGTCGGATGAGATGACGAGTAATAGAGATCTATGGATGAAGAAGACATGCTGCGCCGACCCCAAATAAATTGGGGTAATGGCAGGAGAATTACTAGTTTAGCATGGCATATGAACTTTAAGTTTTGTACCATTTGATTTGAAAATGTAACGTACTTACTTAGCTTGAGTAAAGTCTGACTTGGTGTTAGTGTTACAATTCATGGTTGATTTGAACAGCCAGCGTCTCTTGTTTCTTACTCTTTTTTATCAGGTATTGCAGAAGGAAAGCTTACCAATAACAGCCTCACGGGTCGATCTTCAAGGTAAAGCAACGCTTGCCGATATCGTTGCGTGGGTGGGTGAACAACCATAAGTACCAAATTCTATCCTCGGCAAGCATGTTAAGCCGTTAGACCCGGCTGTCGTTTGTAGATATTTGACAGTCTCTAACACTCTTCAGAAGAAAAAAGGTCTGACAACCAGTCGTACGGGGTTTCGTCACTCGTCAGTCGCTCCATATTAAATAATGGTATTCAGCTGCATCTGGTTAAGAAAACCGACCCGAACGATGATGGGACAAACTAAACGCAGAGTATAGGTAGAGTCAATTGAATACATTGTAACCAAACTAGAGCTGTTTTAATGGAAGATAGCATTTAAATTGGCTTCTGTCATCTCCTACCCGTCCGTTGTACACAAAATTGTCAAAAATGCAGGGCTTGTTTTCTCGACCGATACAGACTTAAATAAATTCTGGACAGCCAGTTTCCATCTGCTATCAACCCACAGCGGCTCTAGCTGTACCTAAGCAGGCACACAAACTACATTATTGTTCTGCAGTAAACCTAGTTTTTTCCCGAAACTCACTTCAATCTCACTAAATTTTACGTGAGATTTTCACCCGTAGTACACCACCAATTTAGACGCTAACACCTTCAGCACTCTACTGCCTTTACTTAAAGGCCAAATTGCTCCACCGTAGCTACAGACCTAACTTGCTTACTACAGTATTCTCGAATAGAACCCGTTCTTTCGTTCAAAGTGAATGGTGGGATCTGCTCAGTCGGTCAGTCAGTATCGTGCATTCACACGAACGGACCTGTGTGGTTACGGTCACAGAAATTTAAAAAAGTGAGTGATATTTCGATATATTTCAATCTATTATTGTTTTTTTCGAATTTTCCTGTTTTTCTTTAATATTATTGGTATATTTTCTAACATTTTGTGTTGTTCGGGATTTTCAATGTTGTGTTGTTACATTTTCGAAATGTTGTTAGTGGTTTGACATGTGTCAAATGTCAAATAGGGTTGTGTTTGAGCTTTTTTATGTTTTGGCAGAAAACTTAGGCACTTGTATTTGATATTATGTTAATGTCTTTGCTTATTTTGATTTTAAAAACTTGTTTTGAGAGTATTAAATAAGTAAGACTTCTAACTTATTTATTATACCCGAAACAAGTTATATTTTATTATTTTTCTTAGCCTACAGTTTTATTATTTTTCCTAATTTGCATTTATTTTATAGTTTGCCATTTTAAGTCAAAACAAAACTGGTTTACCTGGTCGCTCATTTATAAATAACTAGTTTATTTTCAGAAAGATAAAAAATAAAACTTATTAAAATAAATTGTAATAAAACAAAAACGGACGGATTTCAAACCCGTCTAATTTCTCATATATATTGATAACAAGAGATACATAATTATTCCGATGGACATAACATAACATCAAGCCTGTGATCCCCGAAGGGTTAAACAGAGGTGTAACTAAATGAGCACCCCATTTGACCAGTTATGTACATATAAGTACCATGTAATAGGGGGCGTGGGGACATGACGATAAGGACTGATGGAGTTATCCATTAAATCCAAACACATATATGAATGGATATTGTTTAGTTTTTGTGCTATTATGTGCAACAAAGCTTGGTTACATAAAACAAGTAACATCAATGTTATTGCAACAACACCGCAATTAGCGTTTTGTATACAGTTGTACAAAGCAATGCAATTTAATAAACTGTCAAATGATTGGCTGTCCACTTTAGCAATAGTTTTATAAAAGGTGACAAGAAAATTATTTTTAGCCACTAAGAATTGACATTCCCACATAAAGCATTCTGTATCAACATGAAAATTTAAGGTGTTTATAATGTCCCAATGTTTTTGTAATTTATAGAGTAGAAGGTGTAGGTTCTCTAGAATCGACTAAGTTTTTTTTAATGTTTTCGGCGTCTTTTATTAATTCAGCCTGTAAAGCAAAGATTATTGATCATTCTTGGCTTGTTATTTGTTTCATTTAACATCAAAGTAATAAAACTAAATAATATCCCAATTAACTTTTATTATTTTAACAATTTATTACATCAACTGAAAACTACTCGTTCTGCAGCTCGTTACCAAAACCACTTTAAATCATTTTAATTAAAATCAATAAATAAATTGATTTGTTTTTATTATTTTAATTGGAACGGTTAAAACGTTCGACTCTTGCGCACATTCGACTAATAAGCGAACGAGTGCACATTGGCCGAATTTCATACATTTGTATGGCCTTACTCAGTTACTTAATGTTTCAAGGATTGTATGGGCGTCTAATAAACTTGCGACCACACTATGTCACGTGTTAGCACTTTTTCTTTCATAGTTATTGGCCTTAGGCCTGTTTGGGTGGAAACAAGGCGCTTGATTGAAAAAAATATGTGCTCTCTACATATATTTTTATCCCCACTATTAATATGAACACAGTTGTTAAAAAACTTTAGTTATCGTCAAACTCAAACTCAAAGCATTTATTTCAAATAGACCCGTGACAGGCACTTTTGCATAGTCAAAAATAAGCTACCTACAGTCCCGCCACAGGCATAATAACTGTGAATGGACTGTAGTTGCCCATTCGAAAATAGTAGATCTCATGGAGAAGAATGGGCAAGAAACTCCATGGACACTCTTTTCAAATCAAGTTATATATTACATAGTCCTGGGTACAATATTGTTGCTTCTATATGTAAGCACAGTGTAGAGATAGGAAAATAAAACAAAACTACAGTTAAAACCATAAAGATTAGGATAAGCCCTACTAACCATAATAGAAAGTCTACATGGTACTCACAGAAAAACTCAAATAATGCTTCTAATTTACAATGGTTATCAAAGTAACTAAGTTTCCAAACGAAAAAAAAAGAAGAAATTATGAAATAACTAAAGAATTAAAGGGGGAGCATCTCTTCCAAACATTAAAATCTTAGTATGTGAGCCCAAGTGGCGGTGGAGCAGGACCAGCATTGAGCCAAGCATTTTTATCTACGATATAGTCTTCCAACTTATAATATGCTCGCTTACATAGTGTTCGTTTTATGCCGTCATTTCTACCACTCGCCATTTTTTTGTTACACATAAAAGTTACCTTAATACTTTTCAACTTTATCTTTAAGTGATGAGCGCAATGAAAGTTAAATCTCTCAAGTAGTGTAGAGTTGACCGAAGGATATTCCATGACATGATCTACGAAGTTGTTCTTTTTTCAAGTGTCATTCCTTGACACTAGCAGTCACGCATTCTTACCACGAACACGTGTTGAAACAAAATTTAAAATGACATTGTAGATAGATGTATGTGATGGTAGGGACACCGACGCGCAAACGATTACCATTTATTTAGTAGATCATTCTAAACTCCCACATATAAATTTTTCTTCGGTAATTTCCAACCTGTATAGCGCATTATCAAAAATCTACAAAAGAAATGTCGCTTTGTCTTCATACTACACGAGAGTGGTGCTACGTGTTCTAATGAGCCGTTTTACAGTACCGACAATCGGAAAACGAAAACCAATCAAATTAATAAAGTCATTAAGATTGCAATCTCTAACAGGTTAAGTTGATAAGCTTCTAACTGCTAACGGCTTACAAATCGGCACATTAGAAACCCTTTCCCTTAGTCTAGTTCTGCCACTTGCGCAAGAGTCTGCTACTTCATTTAATCACCTGATAGTACACCCACATTTCGCCAGTTATATTTATGTCATTGCCATCAACCGGGCGCAAATCCAGACTCCGTGGCTGCTACTGAGAAATTCCTGAAAAACCCAATAACACTTTGCTGACCTGGGAATCGAACCGAGGATCTCACGGTCAGCAGTCGCGCTTGCGATCAGTAGACCAACGAGACTACTTCATTTAATCGTTCTTTGATATTCTCTCGACTTCCAGTGAAAAATGCTGTATAGTTGGTGGTCGAAATAGTAGCCCACCGGCAGATCGGACCTTATTCTTGGAGCTGGTAGGCTGCAATATTTCTAGACTGCAAGTGAACATTGAATTTTAGCGCTGTATTTCAATGTTCACCTACAGTACTGCTTTCTGTATAAAACCTTTGGTCTATCCACGAAATGAGAACCATAAGAAGTCCTCTGGGTTAGTTTCGCTGTTTCTTCCGAGTTAAGCCTGTGACGCGGAAATATAATAGGTAAAACATTTCAGTTCTTTGACCATTTCGAGGGGAATTCAGAACCCACAGTGGTGTGTGCCTGTACTTCTCTTAGACCTGACATTTCCCGAAAAAAATAAGTTTCTTAAATTCTTTCCCCAACCTCATGTATCCAAACACTTCGTGTAAATTCTGCTCTGTTTAATAACTTAAGTAGTATCTAATTGTGATTATAATCTAGTAAATACCAGGTTAAATAAAGTAAATAGCAAGTAACTAATGAAAAGTAATACATAACTTATTTAATGTAGTTATTGCAAAATGGCATCCGTTTGTAAACGTACTTTAAACACATATTATGTTTACCAATTTATAAATAACGTTGCCTCATGCAGGACAGGTTTCCATGAGCTTAGGTGAATTCCCCAGGTCAGGTAGACTGACATTATCTTAGGTCAACATTTGCCTTAATGTTAACGGCCTTTTCAAGGTTGTGACATAGGTTGACGAGAACCTTTAACGTATATATGTATAGTAAATTAGTAACCTATCTTAGCCGCTCTGTGAGAGCATATGGGACATAATTCACCACGCGGGATCAGTACCGGTTATAGAGGGGTATTGTCGTCAATTTTTGGTTCTAGGACATGCGGTTTCCACTGTTTCAAGAGCAGAGGTAATGTAATAAATTACACCAAAGTAAACTGCCTGTCTGAATGCAGGCGTAGAAACGGACGCGTCTTAGGTAGGGCTCGAATCCACACGGGTGGTTTACTTCGTGTAATCAATGTAGGTCGTTATTACTAAGCCAACAGTAGAAATCAATTCAACACAATCCAATATATACAAAGAATGTGTCTGATGAAGAAAAAAGGCGATAATATCGTTCATTAGTCAAGGTCGGGCACTCGTGCGCAAGTGAACCGTTTACGTAAAGTCGCATCCGGCTCCTTGCGACACGACACGACACCAGCGCTGCTCAAACTTAGCACATGTTGCTGCCACTATATTTGCACAAATAATTTAGAAATTTTGAAGTTTTTCACCGCATCTGGTTAGACTTGAGGCTGACCCTTTTTTACGTGTGGAACACCACATAGATGACCTTCGCTTTGGGGCGGGCTTTCGAACTCTTACTGACTAAAACAACGCGGTTTTGCTCCTCGTCACTTCTGACTGTGCGGGGACACCTTTGCAATCACCACAATCACCCCAGCAGTGACGGTCTGCCAGTGCAAACCCTGTCTCAGATAAAGGGGAGGAGTGAGCTGCTCCTCGTCTTCCTGGCATTATATCTGAGAGGCCCGATGGCTTATCGAAACAGCCAAAGAGTTTTTATAGCTGATATCCGTATAATCGATAATATTCGTTGTGTTTATTGAAAAAGCTTGTTTACAACTAACATTACTGACTAGTGCGTCATTTTGTACCCGACTGCCAAGGAAGGGTTATTTAATGATGATATCAAACAAATTAACTTGTATGGGGAAGCGACACATCATGATATCGTGTATAAAAACACATCATACGTAGCTAAAACACACGATTAGCAATAAACTTAGCTTATCTTAACCTTAGTAATAATTGAATAGTTTTCCTAATAGAGCCATATGTTCAACCTTTTCTGTTCGTTTCACCACAGGTACCTTCTTCAGGTCTAATTTCGGATATTCAAGTGCTTAAAAAGAGCCTCCTGCATCCATAGAACCTACGATCTTACTATTTCTGCAGTAGCTATATATGTATCATCAGTGTCCGTTGTGCTGTCTGTCAGTAAAAACAAAGCTTTTTGTAATTATCAAACGTGCAAACAGCCTTTGATTTTAGTTGTCTCTTATTTCAGTTAGATTGTCAGATTACACTAGTTTACTACTAGCCCAAGAATTTCTCAGACTTCAATCCTATGGTTACACCTGTACCAGACAAACGTTTACTGTAAATCACAACCTGAGTTTCCTTCGCCCAGGCTGCATTTGCCTCCAACAAATCATCCTTCTCTATGATCGAGGCAAGACAGACAAGACAATAATAGTTTGCAAACCGCAGAACTAAATTATGCAGAAATATTGCACGAGTAACCAGTTTGTATGATTGTCGCCTTTCTCGTATTACACTTATAACAGTCTATATTTTTGACTAGAAGGTGTCACTAGGTTAAGTGATATTTTATAGGATATTATCAGCTTACAGGATTCCATTGTTAGATATGTTATGCCTTTCCGATCGCACGCCATTCAACACGATCCTCGACAGCTTTCTACCAGTCACCATGCTAAGACCGTCACTCCTCCTGCTCCATGATTCTCTATTTATGTTCTTGGGAATAAACAGAAACGATGAACTAGATATACATAATAATTTGAAAAATTGCAACTATCATTGACTACTATTAACCGTTTTTTCTTCTTCAAGTTCCGTAAATAAGTATATTTATGGTTCAAAATATGCATCATGTATACACAGCTTATTCGTATAAGACATTCAAATGGCTGATTGGAAATATCCTTGTCTAGTAATTAAACCTTGTAAGTGTACACTTTCTTTAGAATAACCAGTTATATTAGTGCGTAACAAATTCTTGAATTTATTTGTCCTCTGTAAGACTGATTGCTGGCATCCGCCGTACAATTTGCAATAGCGAGAGTTTCTTCATCGACTAAACTACATTATAGGTGACAAGAGGAACATTTGTTATGCTCTATTTCTTTAATTAGAAGATTTCAATTACATGGGTGAAATGTGGGTGATCTACCTCTGTGGTATACCTGGACCTGATGTCTCTCGGTGGTATACCTCTGCCTAATTCTTAGGGGATTTCAGGTGTGATGTTATGTAATTTAACTAGAAGCTCTCTCTCGCCATAAACAGCAGTTAGGAAGGAATCTCACGAAGATCAAGATCGAAACCTGCAAGTCTTTGTTAAGATAGTTTGTCGAGAGAAACATACATACATAGTACGTACATAAACTCACGCCTTATTCTCATGAGGGTAGAAAAAAACTATTGAACGCCACCTGCTACGATCCTTATATATATAGTCCTTTCGCCTCGTCCACGTTCAAGATTTTTTTCGCCCAGACAAAAAGACCAAAAGCAAACTTCATCAACAAGAATACTTATTCTCTGTTAAATCCAAAAATAATAAATTCTCGGAATCGCAATACCAATCATCAACGAATGACAAATAATAAAAAGAGAACTGAATTAGATCATCGTCTTAAAATACTAAAATTATATGTTTTTCGATATTAGAGAGATCAGGTAAAACCCCAAGATTCCACAAGCGAGGCCTCAAAGGACCAATATTTGACCTTACAAACATATCCTAAGGTTATTGACTACTTTATAAATGTCACCTTAAGGATTTTATTTGTTATTTGTGTGTCAATTTGATTATGGTCGATATTTCATATATTTTAATTAAAAAATGGAGACCACCTCCATTTTTATTTATATTAGTGATGACTCGTTTAAAGGTATCTGTTTTTAATTCTGACAAATAACATGTTTATGTTTATGCACAAAATTGTTTATCAACTGTCTTCTCTTTTGAGGTTTTATTTTTTTTGTTCGGTCATCGAAACTTGCATTACGCACATCCGTGCAAAAAAACCTCACCAATGATTTCCGTAAATAAAGAAAAACTTCTAATGACATGAATTCTAATAAAACGACGAGGCTTAACAAAGGCTGGTCTTATTCCCAACAGTTGGATTCAAAGAATTCAAAACAAGATAACATTTTCGAATTATTTTGTTTGGATACGGAATGCACATCATAAACTGCTGGGACTAGAAGCACCAAAGCGCAAAATTTTTGTCATGTTTTCAAATAAAACATAGTCTTTCAAAAAAACACTATCATCATTATCATTCTCCTGCCCTTATTCCAATTGATTTGCGGTCGACGACGCAGCATCTTTTCTTCTTCCATACTTCTATGTCGTCATATTAGTTGTCCCCTACCCGTTCTAGCCGTAAGTACATCCATCGTTTCTTTGGTCTTCTCCTACTCTCAAAGTCAATAAAACGCTCAAAGTCAATGAATCGCTTACGAGCTTATTGATGTAAAATCAAATAAAGTTACATTATGACCGAGTGCGGCAATTTGCTCTACTCGCATAACGAACGGTTCTCGATCATTCTTAGACAGGGCTGTCCGAAACTTTGAATCGTTGTTCTTCCAAACTATACGCAACAGATTTCTATGCAATTTTCACGATCATTTAGAGAATTTATTCCTAAAGATACGTTTGTATTTAACTGAATCGGTATGATGTACTGAATTCGTGGTAATCGTTTATGCGTTGGTGTTCCTTCCAGCCTGTATAATAAATAAATCACGGTGTTTTGTCTAGCTGATAAACATAAATTGTGTCCATAGCACATAATTAAATGTATTATGTTTTATTCGTTACTGAGTTTAATCCGCGGCTTCGTCCACACTGAAGTGGGAAATTATTTCATTGGAATATACTACCGGCATAAAAGTTTCATCGGAATCCGTTCAGGCATTGAGGCGTAAAAAAGTGACATACCAGGACGAGAGTTACTTTCGTATTTATAATATTAGCATGAATTCATTCTGTTGAAAGTTAAGTCTGATGAATTCGTTTTTGGAAGAATATTGAGTTAATTAGTGTCCGTGTATCTTGTTGAGTTTGTGGTTATTTCTTTGTAAAATGAGTTGGTATTTAATATATTAATTCTAATATCACAATTCGCATTTTGGTATTTTTAGTTAGCCAGCGCCTGAACGAAAAACTAAAACCAATAAAGTTTTTTTTAACCGACAAAAATCTATAATAAGTACCAAAAAATCCTTGAAAACCTACTCATCATTCAGTACCAATTATACACTCGTAAAATATTCTGAGGCGTACGCATGCCTCGAATATTTTTGCATCATCCCGACCCCAGCCTACAATCATCATCTTGATGTTCAGAACTATAATTATACACTTTGCAGTCCTCGTGAAACACGCTTCTTTTTCTACCCACGTTCAGTTCGTGATCGTGACAGGTGGCGCTATCTGGCGTCATTATCAATGTATTACACATGTTGAATTATTATTGTAACACGTGGGTTTGCTCACGATTTTCTTCGCATAGTACGGTCTCCTTGTAAAGGGCTCTGTAGAATGTACCCTGTTGAATTGTCATAAGCCTGAAGTTTACATAAATAGATAAACTTAGACCTGATTCCCATAAATGAAACTGGGGAACGCAATCTGCGATCCTCACATACTGCTTTTGCTTCGTCCACTTCTATTCACCTAAACATACTCGCTCGCTCGCTGGAGGATAGTACTACGCACCTGACCTTCCTGAAGACCAATACGGTCAATGGAAGTCCTTCTAGAGCGTCTCCTACCGGCGTTTCCAATCACAGCTGCCTAGTAAATGTATTTTGCTAGTCCTCTGAGCTTTGAGATCTTATGGACTGTACAGACGAAAGCTTTGCCAGCGGCATGACAACTGAATGTGAGCGAAAGTTGCCGATATGCTCAGCGGCTTTTTTTTCGGTTTGATATCATCAAACGACCCCTCCCCGCTCTGGGCGGAGTGGAAGGGAATGTCAGACTTTTACTGACTCATACCCATCCATGTTCCTACTTTACCCTTTGTGTTCCAGGGCTGCGGTATCTCTTTCGAACAGTCCCGCAGCCCATGCTCAGCGGCTTTGGTGTTCTTTTTTAATATTTCTATCAGCCCTACACTTCGGATGCGCGAAAATGGCCGCCAGTGCGGATCGTTGCCCAACGCAGTGAGGCAAGCGCGCGATAACATCTAATACGCGTGTTGCAACTATTGTGAGCAGATTTTTTTGCACTACACTGCACGGATCCGCGGACGGCCGGAACGGAATTAACATTCTTGAGGGTTAAGTTAGATATTATCGTTATGATATCGGTAATAGTATAATACATAGTGTTCTGTTACTTTTCCCTGTGTAGGACATAAGCTTTTTCTCATAGAGTAGCGAGTTCTAGTTAGTTCTATCGATGGAGAAAAATCTTTCTTCTTCTACTTCGTCTCTGAATGATTTATATAAGTATAGTTTGATACAGCACCCAAAGAAAAATGCCTTTTCTCAGCTACTTTGTTTAGCTTGTGGTCCAACGTTCATTTTCAAAATTAATGTTTAGTATAGGTACAAAGATTACCTTGTTTTGTCTCGCGGCTGCCAACAGTGGTGACATTGTATTTCCCTAATAGAAGATTCAGTGACATTTATCCTTTCCTGTTATAGTTTAATTTGCCTCGACGAATTAATTAATGAAGACGTTATTCAAAATCTATTCTACAATTTATATTGACAGCTTCTATGTAATAAAACAAAGCTTTACGACCGCTTCAAATTCAACTCAAGCTATTATTGCTTGTAACTGGTAGTTTAATTGGTTAATTAACCTGTCAATATTTATGTACACAGTATCGCAATTTTAGGCCCCCTTAGGGCTCTCTTGCATAAAGCTCGCTCCACGGTGCGAGATAGCATCTAATACTCGTGTTGCAACTTGTATCTGAATTATTGTGCTGCGTTGGTTTTTCTGCACCGCACTGTTCGTTTTCGCAGATACTTGTGCTGGGTCGGTTTTCTTGCATCCCACTGTATGTTTCCGCGGTTTCTTACAGTTATTTTACCTCTGAAGTGGCACCACAGTGGACTTTATTCTCTTTACAAGAAATATGGTCGATTTGCCCTTACTATATCATTCTAGCAGACCTGTACATCAAACCCGACGGCCACAAATCAACAGTTGCGCTTGCGACAATTAGACCACCGCGGTCATAAATACTGACCGGAACTGCCAAAATTGGTCATTTATAATTTTATATTCGAATCTTATCTGAGGCATCTTCTTGTGCGCCAATGTTAAGGAAACTTCCGGAATTCCGGACTGATTACTAAGTTAATTTATTTAAATAAGCAATATCTATGACTAAACGTAATATTTCACCTTGCAATACCAACAATATGCTAATCTGTTAATGACTACTCAAACAGCTGCTATTACACCGTATGACGAATCCTGCGCATCCTACTGTTCTGAAGGCGTACCTACATTTACATACAAGAGAGCCGGTGACAGACGAACAGACAGGTGGGCGAGCCCACTTTCTATGAGTAATTATTTGTTTTGATTTATTTGGACTCGCTCCTTTGTAGATGTAATAAGTTATATAGGCGTGGTAATATTTTATTAATTTGAGTAGGTTTCGGTAGCATTTTGTGGGGTGTGAAAAAGAAATAGTGAGGTTCATGACAGTTTTTTACAAGAAGCGTTTCAAATGAATGATTTCTCAATTTTTGAAATTTACGATAAGTAAAATCTATATTTTGTAAAAAAATGTATAAAGAAAATGAGGTAGTTAAGTGATTACGAGCGTTCATACAAAAAGTTGGTAACATCACAAACAGCTATCAAATACTTACCTGTTTTAATTAATTTGGCAATAATACTGTATGGAATTAAGAAATATGGCTAATTAGTGAACTAGAATATCAATAATGAATTGCAATTAAATGGTTTCAATGGTTGATGGTGGAACTGTTTTAGGTGTAAAAAAGGCATTTCGAAAGTTTCCAAATGCTCTTTTTACATCTAAAACTAATATTCGGTGTAACGATTTTAATTATTGCATTTCATAATCAATATTTTAGTTCATTAGTTAGCCATATTTTTTATTTCCATACAGTATTATTACCAAATTAATAATTAAAACAGCGAAATATTTGACATCTATTTGCGACTTTGCCCACTTTCTGTATAAACGCTCTTAATAGGTATTAACTCATCATTCAAGTTATGCATATCAAATATCCTGGAAACTAAATAAACTTACATTTAAACTAACATAATTACCATAATATACCTCTCGTTAGCATCTTCTGCACATAAATTATAATAAGGAAAACAAATTGATTGCCAACAGCTCCTAGGAACGGCTACAAAGTGTGATTCAACTTTAACCCCGGATTGTCCTTTCAATATCCTTGTAGATTCCTCTAAACTAGACGCAGAAACATGAAAGTCTGCGGGTTTTGATAATTCGAAGAACACAGTCCATATTAACTAGATTTGACCTAGAGATTAAATTTAAATCATCATTCAGAACAAACTCAAAAAAAAAAAACTCAAAGCATAGGCACTTTTGAGGTCTAAAACTAAAGGATGACGCTACAGTCCCAGTCCAGGACATAATAACTTATGGAAGTATTGTAGTTGCCCATTCCAAAGCGTAGATCTCTATGAAGAAGAATGGGCAAGACACTCCATGGATACACATTTAAATTTAAAAAAATTAGAAGATCTTGTTTAAATCATTCAAACATAACATCACGCCTGAAATCCTGGAAGGGTAAGACAGAGGTACCTAATAGACCACCCGTTCCACGTTTCGATAAAGTAATAGGAGGCAAGATATTTTAAATAATTGAATAAAACGTGGTCAAATAGACCGCTTTCTCTCGTCTGTGAGCGTAGATTTCTAACTTAAAAAACTACAATCATTTTTATAAAAGGAAAGAGGGAAGAGTCTTACTTCTGTCAATAAACAGACAGACATGCAACTGAAAAAGAAAGAAAATGTTGATACAGATGTAATCGCGGACATAAGCTATTACAACCAGCATGAAAACAAAGAACGAGGAAACAATCACTGAGCTGGTAAATCCCCTTCAATCATTTACGAAGCGCATCCACGCGTGTGCATACGTAAATGATAGAGTTACGATATTCTACCAATTAAGTTTTAAAAAAAATGGCGTTTGTGTCGGACTCAATAAACGGCTGTCGAAATGGTAAAGTAATGCTTTAGTTAATGTATGGATTAGTCGGAGGCTAAGTTGGTGTGGTTTGGTAGACGCATTAATTACCGCAAACATCGATTTATTATAAGTAAGCATGCTATTTGCTGATTCAATTGATTCAAAAGTAACAGTTTCTTCTATGAAACTTTCTGAAGATATTGTGCCAAGGACAGTAGTGTGTCCAGACAATGATGGCTGTACATCATATACGAATTTTTGACCGAAGATTTTAATAGCCTTTCTAACAATTTCGAAGCTTTAAAATTGTAAACTTATGGGTAACAGAAGCCCTTGGAGATTATTGCATTCAATTCTCACGATCCAAATATTCCCAAAAAGGTTTCCAAGTTTTAATTTATTTAGGATTTCCGGCGCCAAACTGTTACACAGCTAGAGTGTGTCAACTTGACATTGTGAACGTGAATCAATGCCAAATCGATACTTAACACACATAGCTACTCTGTTTTACAATTTTGCAATAAAAGACCAATCAGCTGATGCCATTCATTTACCATTTTACTTGTATCTCATGACTTGTTCTTGTCCCATTTAAATCTTATATCTGATATCTTTTTTCGATTATTTCGGAGTCGGCAGTCTAACCTGATGCAGTTGACAACTTGTATCTTACATAGAGCTCAATTTTCAAATCATCTCCATCATGATTGGTAGCCTTGTTTCACCCACTGCTAAGTATACGCCTCCGGTGTACTCCCCCCACCCCTAAATTCCTGTTTTTTAGGGTTCCTTACCTCAGTCGGCAAAAACGGAACCCTTATAGGATCATTTTGTTATCCGTCTGTATATCTGTCCGTCTGTCAAGACCCTGTTTCTCAGAAACGCAAGGAGGTAACAAGCTGAATTAATATCAAATACTCAAGTCTACTCCTTGAAGCAGAAAAAAAATCTAACTTGTAAGTCAACGCGATTAAAAGATATGACCGTTTATGTCGCATGTTTTGCGATTTCACAAGGGAATCAAAACCTATTGGGTACTTTCCGTTGACCTAAAATCATGAAATTTGGCAAGAAGCAATGACTTACAGCACATTTAAAGGAACATATCTGAAAACCGTAAATATTTAGTTTAATAACAAAATACCTACAAGTTTATACGGAACCCTCGGTGCTCGAGTCCCAACTCGCACTTGGTCGGCTTTTCTTTTAAAGTAACGTCTGTTTATCTCTGTCAAGAATTGTTACCACCACATCTTTCTTTACCGTCTAGCAATCGTACGCAGCCCGCCTTACAAAAGCTCCCTCCAATCCAAGAGCAGCCTATCAGCTGGTCCCAATCGATTCGCTAACAGTTTCAATAACAGACGAATGTCGGTCGTCTGTCGCAACTCTCTGTAGTTCGTACTGCACAGCTGTTCCGGACACAAGCCGACTATTGTTGCTGACCACCTGTGGATTGATAGATGCGATATCTCTGATTGTGTCATTGCTGTAATAAGTACATTGTTTTGGCGTTGATGGAAAATTTGTCATACAGGGTGTAAACGGACCCCTCACGAAGCCGTTAACCAAGCATTCTGTACATCAAACTAAGTAACTTTACGCAAAAAAAATTGCTGGGAAACGCCTTTTTTTGGGGTATAAATCACGTTTTACGGTAGGACTCTATGTAACGTACTCAGAACAGGGCTCGAGAAGGTGTTTAAAGTAAAAATCTTACTTTAAAACATGTATTTAAAACAAACTTGTGAAAAAGTCGGAACTTTGACGCATGGTCTAGAACAAAAAAAATGATCGCATTGACGGGGAGAATAACTCACTTTCGGCTTCGTTCAGGGTCTTTTTACACCCTTTAGATACGCCGGCGAAAATTACGACCACGATAGAAATTTTTCAAAAAAAATACCGACGATTTCTGCGTGGGGCAGTTTTGTATGAAGTACTTGGGTGTACTGAGTACGTAGTAATCGTTTGCGTGTGCGTCGGTGTCCCTTCCACCTTGTATGTAGAAGATACTCTTGAGCAAAATCTCATATGTACTGAGCGGTTTAGGCTGTCCGTTGTCTGTCAGTGAATTAATGAATTTAAGAATAGTTGTTAATCGAATTTGATGTGTTAGTAGCGGTGTTGAGGTTACTGTGAAATACATTTTAGTGCTGTCAAAAAAAGAAATAATGGATAGATGACGAAGCGATGATTTTTGCAATCATAAATAACAGTTCATCAATGACCGGTCAATTTGAGATTTGTAAGAAAACTGCGAAACCTATAGTTGGCATTGTAGAGATGTCTATAATACTCGTATTGTCAACAAAGTGTGATCTCTGTAACATTGTGTAGTACTGCTGGTATTACATAGATTGCTTCAGGCCTAATTTTAACACCTCCAAATGTGGAACGTGAAAGTTATTTGTCTATACTTTTGTTATTTACAATCAGTACTATTTCATAATTGGAGATCTTATCATCTCAGTAAGTTGTGATATAATAAAATATCACTTCTTATACTTGAGAAGTATTAGAAGATACAATGTATGGGCCAATTGCAAGTGTTGTAACTATAATTTACAAATCCTACTAGAAGTTTAGTATGTCTCTCTCTGTCTACATAGTTTGTAAGATAAATTGTTCCTGTATTTCTTTAGCAATGTCCGGTTTAATGACATAAACATATCAGAACCGTAGACGTATAAACTGTTCTTGTAATGTTAGACAGGTACTCAGCATGATGTGAAGATAGTTGTAATTTGACTTTATAATAAAATGGAAGATATGAACTATATCTTTCAAGAAAAGGTCCCTTCATCCTCATTTCAGACCTGAATCACCTTCTGTTTGGTGTAGGCTTCCCTCTTCTTCTGCCATTCTTCCTGTATCGTTGTCTTCAGCCCAACGCGTTATGGATGGAACTGATATCTGTGAACTAACCTTGACTATCCTTCAAGATTTGGAAAAAGTGTCTTAGTTGATACTAAACCAAAAGAAAACCAAACAGCTGTTCTTTGATAAGTAATACATAGCTGACGAAGGCAGTTTTGAAAGACCTTCAAAACAATTAGGAGATTAGAAGACAGCAGCACATTTCCAAGTAACAATGACTATACACACACAGACACTACTGGTATAATAACATCCGCATTGACTAATACTAAGAAATGCCGAAATACTATTGCACTGTTGTATTTCCAACCCTCAGCCCTGACTCCAACATTTAAAATAGAATACCTAGTACACTTATGCACTTATTTAAGTGTCAACGAGGCACGACTTACTCACATCACATGTTACAACACCTGCTCAAATTCCAACCACACTTCGACCAGTAGACGCCGAATCAAAAAAACTTGTTAAATATTTCAAAGTTATTTCTGTACCGGCTCGAAGAAAAGTGAGCGCTTCGGTCAAGGCCGTCGGCCAAGTGATCTCGATACGGTGCCCAATTGTGGACGAGATGGACTGGATGTTGCCAAATTGGGGTACAGCAATGATTAGAAAGGGTTGGGAAGTTGAAGTCTTTTGATTCTTTAGTAAGCAGAGTCACCTCTGGTTATAAAAACGTGCTTGTGAAAGATGTAAGGAATTCTTTGAAGTGTACTAGATATCAGAAGGAGTCGGAGAAGAATCACAGTCTTTATCTATTTTTAAAAACAACTTATTGTTCCTTGAAAATGTTTTTGCAACCACAGAAATAATTTATCACAAACACTAGTAAATTCATGACCCCTGTATGATGCACTAATGGAAATATAAATGAAAAATCGTTTCTTCTATACGATCTTTGGACATTCTTAATGAATCTATTGGCGCCTTCGACTCGACGGCGATTCGACTACAATCAATTTATTAAAAGTCACAGTATGACAACATCGTGTACTGGTCATTTTTGCAGCGCAACTTGTTATTTGACTTCGGTATGCAGTAGCTGCACTTATTGTTTCTTTTTACCCCATTAAAAGCAATGAGGTTGAAAAAAAATACTTGATCAGAATTTCTTTGGGAGCACGTTCAAGAATGAAGGAAATCCGCGTGCTAAGGTCACTTGTCGAACGTTCGCGTTCGTTCGCGTGTTATCGAAGGCTGTCTACTATCAATCGTGTTTCTTTTTTTTGTTTGAATAGTGATAACGATTTCCATTTAATTATTGGCTTTTTAAGCTAGCTAGTTGGCTACTGTCTGCCCCGCTGAGAATTTAAATGTATTGTAATTAAAATAGCATTTTTAACATTTCAAACATAGTAATATCATAAAGGCGAAAGTACAGGTTGAAACACACTACAGTGTCGTGTCGTGTCAGTGATTTAGTGTAAAGAAACAGAAACAGCGAATCTGTTTCGTACCATCCCAAATGTATGAAACTGATATGCTTCTAACGCAACACTACACAGCAGTGTGTCTCTCCCTAACTCCGTTTGTTATCTTTATCTTTCACGCCTTGACGGCTAACCGGATTTGGATGAAAGTTGCCACACGGATAGAATACGAGTATGACCTGGGTCAGGACTTAAAACCATACAATTCTTTCTATTTCTAAGTCGAAGGCAGAATCTGCAAACAAATTCAGTAACGTTTTTAGCTTAGTAGTAACTTAACTAAAAAACTTACTACCTTCTTTATTATAACCAATCCTAAAGATACAATAAGCATCAACAATGACAAATCTCCCTTCATCATTACTGACGACAAACAACAGATACCATCATGTTTACGGCAGTAAACCAGCCATCGATGACGTCACTAACAATCAATTAGATTTATTGGGCTCTAAAGCTGATGATGACTCCATACTCCGCAGTTCCTAGAAAATTATCATAACGAGAAGACATAAAATGATGCGCAAATTACTTGCGTTTAATAAAAAAACAATAAGATATTAAAGCGATCTTAAACATAAACAGAAACTATTATTAATAGTATTCCTTATGATGCTGTGATGTTCAACGTATAGTTGAAATTCCTCATAGTTAACATTCGCATAATGATGAAGAACTTTTACAGGACCTTAGAATCGCGAAAAGCATTCAACGGCACCATACATTCAGTCCAGTTATGCAAACGTAAACATTGCCATAACTCAAAAATATAAGGTTTTTAGATAATACCCCACTAATCTTCAATTATCCTTGCTGTATTATTGAAAAACCGCCAAAGTGTACTACGAAAATAGGCCAAATGCGTATAACTCAAAACTGCTATTTCTATGTTACAACAGTTTTTTTAGAACGTGCGATATATGGACCAGTTGATTTCAGTTTTGGTCCCACAAATAAAAGTTGTTCAGAATGAAGATTACAATGAGCCATTATTAGATTTTCAGTTATTTCAATAATACATTGTAGATACAGATACCGAGCATTATCTCCATCTAATGTCCTTTTACGTTGCACCTCGTCTGCCTCGTTGTCTTGGGTATTTGCCAACATTATACAATATTGTTAAGAAAATGTTACTAAATAATGGTTAGCGGTTACAGCAGTAGTTCAAAAGCTTGAAAAATATTCGTAGTAAGTGCATATTGCGATAAAATGTAGTCTTTTGATCATAGCAGGACATTTTTATGTACAAGTATGTATATCGTGCATCGACTATAAATCATCATTAATTTTCTGAACAATCTCGACACGTCATAGCGGGAACCAAAGGTGCCCATAAACTTTATTACCATAATTTCTACGCTAGACATAATGGGTAATGAACTGACGAACTTGTAAACTCCAAAAGTTCGAAACTAACAAACAACATCATAAAATGTAGATTTTTCGCGCCTCTCCGTGCCACGCTCGACGTGCACCGGCGACGCTATGCAAAGGTCAGGGGAACTGGTTTCAAACTAACGTGAACAGGAATCCTCTAGCGTTGCTTACCTCATGTAGGTATTGAGCGATAGATTGATTAAAATTCCTTCGATTTTTCAAGATTTTTTTAGTCTTTTCTTGAAGAAAACTCTCCTTCTAAATGTAAACAGCGCACTAATTGTGCGCACGGCCCTTGTGTGGAACTCTCTTTTTCTTCTGGTGCCTTTCCAATGAATGAGGGTTGGCCATCAATTTCGATTTTTTCTCTTTTCCTTTGCGTGGTGCTACAGCTCAGCAGCACTCGTGATTCCTGACCAATGTACATCTCTCGGAGACCGTTCTTCCCTTCTAGCTGTAACCCCAACTGACGCTTTCAAAGCCAGAGTATCCAGGCATCTTCTGGGCACGCTTGTTCCTTGGTAGACTTCATTCATCGCTTTCCGTCTAGCGCGGTCGTAGACAAGATCAAGTCCGTCAGGCAATAAAAAATAGTATATTAGGTAGAATCAAAACAAATTCTTACTTCTTATTTATTTAGTGCATTTTTGGAAACCCGTGACTAAAACGAATCGAAATAAATTGGTAACTAATAAAAAATAAGGATAAAAATGTTTTACAAAAAACACAAAAATGCTGTCAATGATCTAGACTAGACAAGTTATCTATTTTTCGTCGAAGCAATTCTGTTTTTTATCCAACAGCAAATTGATTAAACGTGTTCAGAATAGACTTGTCCAGACATTCATATTAAGACCAGTCTTTTTAATGTTCCAGATGCTGTGCCCCACGCTGATCCTTATATCGCTGGCTCTGGTCAGCGGCGATGTGTCCCACCTGCTGGAGACCACCACGACCCCGGAGCCGCCGCCCAAGCCCTACTTGTTCTCCTACACTGCTGGCAGGTACCCTGGACATGCTGACAGGACACACACGGAAGTGAGCGATGGCAGTGGAGTTGTTAAAGGTGACTTTAATTCCTTGTTTGCTTGACTTTGACTAATTGGACTTCAGGATCTCCGTAAAACTTCTAACGTGGAAAAAACACAATAATGTCGGCTGCCGTAGCCATTGGACGGTAAACATGTTTGTCAATATTTTCTAGTATACACACAAACCTACGCACTTACTTTACAAAAGCAAGGGAGAATAACTATCGAAATTACCACTTATCTATACATATAATAAAACAGTAAAAAAACTGTGTCTGTACATTGAAGATATTAAAAAAAAAAAAATTGGGTGTGGTTTAGAAACAGTAATAGAGCACGAATCCAAAAAAAAAATTCTGTCTGTTTGTCTGTTTGTCTGTTTGTCTGTTTGTTTGTACACGCTAATCTTCGGAACTACTGGACGGATTTGAAAGATCTTTTTTTTGTTGTATAGGTATTGAGTCTGGGCAACATATAGGCTATAATTTATCTTGGAAACTTGAACACCTGATGCAGAACCGCAATAGAATAGCTAAACTATAAGAGATACAAAAATGGTACCATAGCAAAAATTGTTCCACGTGATGAGCATTTTCTGCTGAGAGAATAAATTTGAAGATCTGGAACACTTGATGTGGAACTCCAAGAGCCCAGCTACACCATAACACATATAGGAATGACGTCTTAGCAAACATTGTTCAATCTGATGAGCCCTCTCTGTTGACTTATAAAATCGAAGATCTGGAACACCTGTTGTGGAACTCCAAGAGCCCAGCTACACCATAACACATATAGGAATGACGTCTTAGCAAACATTGTTCAATCTGATGAGCACTCTCTGTTGACTTATAAAAATCGAAGATCTGGAACACCTGTTGTGGAACTCCAAGAGCCCAGCTACACCATAACACATATAGGAATGACGTCTTAGCAAACATTGTTCAATCTGATGAGCCCTCTCTGTTGACTTATAAAATCGAAGATCTGGAACACCTGTTGTGGAACTCCAAGAGCCCAGCTACACCATAACACATATAGGAATGACGTCTTAGCAAACATTGTTCAATCTGATGAGCACTCTCTGTTGACTTATAAAAATCGAAGATCTGGAACACCTGTTGTGGAACTCCAAGAGCCCAGCTACACCATAACACATATAGGAATGACTTCTTAGCAAAAGTTGTTCGGTCTGATGGGCATTTCCTGTTGACTTATAAAAATCGAAGATCAGAAACATCTGATGTGGAAATCAAAGCTATCACTAATTTCACTGTATAATTATAAAATAACATAAGCTGGGAGTACCTCCACGTGGTGAAGGTGAAGGTGAAGGCTGTAACAGTTTAGGACTGATATTCGATGACGACGGTATATCATTGAAAATTTGACTCTACTGGACAAAACTCCTATTTATTTTTTTATTTTATCGAATAAATATGCCTTCGGGCTTATGTTATTTGAGTGTTTTAGACTTATTTCACTTATCTTCGTGACACGGTAGCCTACCGGTAACGCAGGGGAGCAGTCACTTAGATTTTAATTGATCAGGTATCTTCACAATAAAACTATAACCATGCCTAGAAAGAGGTCAAATCTTTCCCAATGTTCCAAAGGAGCTAAAAGATTGAGGATCATAAGATCCCAAGAATTTACCGAAGAACGTCAGTAGAGACTTGATGCTGTTCGAGAACATCAGGCTGCAACTCGCTCCGTGGAAACCTCTTCCTCTCTTCTCTTCTCTTCCTCTTGGATAATGAAGCACGCCTGCGTTCTCAGCGTATTTACGAATCTACATCCAGCAATCGTCCAAAGCAGCATCCGTCTCTAGAGAACTGTGAAGAATATGATGCGCGACTGACCGCTGATCGTGAACGTCATGCATTGTCTCGCGAATCGGAGACGTTCACGGATAGAGAATTACGCTTGAGTTCCAAGCGTATCTACGCATCGACTTCTGACTTACAAAAATAAAAGATATGGAACGTCTCGAATCGTCTCGCGCATCCCGTTGTTTTCCCGTCCCCCTCTTAGAATTCGACATCAGACGTTTCAGATCTTCGATTTTGACGAACCCATTGTCGCTGGCATAAGCAACAGGATCCGCGTACGAAGTCGCGGGCAGAAGCTAGTAGATAATAAAAATGTGATCCCAAATAATAGGAGAATGATCATTCAAATTAATACAAGTGTGGTCTGGTAGTGACTCAAATCAGCAATGATTTGAGAATTGTTAATCTGTCATGGTCAAGTTTTGGGTCTACCACAAAACACAGGGCTGTCCAATTTTGTTCTAGACTAATAAAAATTGTCTCAAATTTTGATATTGATACAAAAAGTTCTTGCATACATTAAGAGATGTTTTCAAATTAATTTTATTGTTACTTGACCTTTGGGTATTAAAATGTCATAAACCAGTTTTATAAGCGCTTCTAATTGGAGATGAGTAACCGAGATTACATAGCTATTCAAAAATGTTAATAACCGTGTCAAATGCCGTGGTCACATAATAAATTGTAAGATAATATTATAGGTAATACGGAATGATTTATTAGTTTGCCGGAAATGTCAAGAAAGGCTTGTTTTGGTCATTGGTGTGAACTTAATGGGGGTATCATTTTCTAAGTACAACCTTTTACCTTTTGTAATTTTGAGTAACATGGCAAACTATGAAAAACAAAACGAGCCTTTTGTTTGTTTTGTTTGGTAATACATGCCAAATAGTCTTTAAAGCGACATAAGACGACAACAACAACACACAATAACATATCACACCTTTAGTAGACATGCACACCAAATACACGAAGCGTGGAGTGTGCTCGTGGGGAGGTTCCACAAGCACAATTACACCCCACAGACACGCACTACACTCACATACAACATTCCCACATGCACAACATTAAGTACTTACATAATATTTTTTTTGCTATGATAATTTTTTACTATTTTAATTGTCTACTATTTTATTTTTTACTATTCAATTTATTGTATCTGGAAGGCTGTCGTCTCCCTCTTGGAGGTGGGCGTTAATAGCTGCGACACAGTTTTAAACTAATGCAGGTATTTACGTACGCAATTACTTCGTGAAATGTGTTTTTGTTCCAATAAAGATTTGATTTGATTAAAGTTTGCGCCCTCGGGTTCAAACTTCATGCCTATACCTCCAAACGATACAGTGTAATAGCAGACGGGAATGTTCAGATTTTAAGTAATTTTCTAGGGTTAGGAAGTTCAATCAAGTAGGTAGGCAGCCTTGTACCACCCACTGCTGGATACAGCCCTCCTACCTTTTGTGCGACTTCTCAAACTCAAACTCAAAGCATTTATTTCAATTAGATTAGACCATTACAGGCACTTTTGAATGTCACAAAAAAACAAAGAGCGAAGCTACAGTCACAGACACAAGGCATAATAACTTGTGAAAGTACTGACGTAGATCTCTATGGAGAAGAATTCTCTGGTCTGCGCGAGTCTCAACTGGGTACTCCTGAATGCCATCCACCCATCTGGTTAGTCTGCCTGCTGCGAACACCTCTTCTACCGTCCCTCGGTAACAATTCAGTGAGGCCTCTACTCCATTCCGTCTATTAAATCACAGTTTACAAAGAACACCATTGTTTATCAGTATACAATATCCCTTCACCATACATTACAACACCAGTTAGATAACCCATCTCTCCAATTGCCAGACCAAACATTCAGAACAATTAGACTTTCTAATGCCGCGATATTAACAAGGAATTTGCGTAAATTCCCTTGCTCTAGATGTACGACTTTGATACGTACCTTGGAACGCCCATAAGGAAGAGAAATCTGAGTTAAATTCTGTTTTATGACCAGATTTTCCTAACACAATTCGGATCACGTATCTAAAGACTTAAATATAGACCTGTTAGGACCAATTTGGAGTATTTATGGCTTTATTACTGATTCTGAGCTCGTTTTTAGTAAAATACAAATAGGCATTGTAGTTTTTCTGAAGAATACTGATTACTAACCTACTGTTAGTTACTTTTATCCTTGGTATTAAAATACAATAACATTATAGTTCGGAACTCAAATATATCTCATTCTCTAAAAAATATGTAATTTTAACCGCTATTACTTTTTGCTTGTTTCAAGATTTCTAAATTGCTTGACCAAAAGCCTTCGGCAAAACTGTGTCGACTTGGAGGACCATTTTTTTAACCCAAACTGGTCCTAAATCAAAAGTTTTTTTAAACCTTATTCGTATTACTACTCATTTCATCTTATAAATAAAGACATGAAAAGGTTGTACATACATTTGAACAGCCGAGACTTGGCAGCAGCTACAAAATAGAACGGCCCTTCACTACATTTGTTTCAAAGCTTTCCACCTTGAGCATTTACCTTGGCATCAAAGTACGAATAAAACTCTTTAATTAATTTACTAATTACCGTCACGCCTTCACATATGCTTCAAGGGGTAGGTAGAAGTATGTTCTCTGTTAAAACAGACGTTTGTACTTGCAAGTAATTTTCCCAATATCAATTGCATTTACTTCCGGGATGCTACGCCGCTGCCTTCGAAGCTACTACGCAAACATTTAGCTCTAATGGGCAAGGCAAAGGGAATATTTTTACTATCATAATAATATTCCTTCAGTAAAAAATCATACATGGCGTCCGCACTACTTCATCATCATCATCATTCATCATTTCAGCCGAAAGACGTCCACTGCTGGACATAGGCCTCCCCCAAGTGTCGCCAGATTGACCGGTCCCGTGCCTCTCGCAACCAGCGGATCCCCGCAACCTTCACCAGGTCATCGGTCCACCTAGTGGGAGGCCTCTAACGCAAAGTCTTCCGGTTCGCGGTCGCCACTCCAGAACTTTTCGGCCATTCGTTCTGCGAGGAATAAGCCCTGCCCACTGCCACTTAAGTTTGGCAACTCTTTGGGCTACGTCGGTAACCTTCGTTCTCTTGCGGGTGTCTTCATTTCTGATTCGATCACGCAAGGAAACTCCAAGTATAGCCCTCTCCATTGCCCTTTGGGTGACTTTAAGCCTTCTGATGAGGCCCATTGTGAGCGACCACGTTTTGGTCCCGTATGTTTACTGGCAACACACACTGGTCATACTTTCGTCTTGAGACACTGCAGTAAGTTGGACGAGAAGATACCGTGCAACTTCCCGAACGCTGTCCAGCCAAGTCGGATTCGACTATTCCGCAGTACCTACTTCCACTGTTTTTTACCCGACTGCAGCGAAGCCCAAAAGGATATTAACTGAAGTAAATTACTAATCAATCACTCTGTTACAATATCAAAGAAGTGTTCGATTTCTACTCAAACCTTGACTGTCTGACTATTTTAAGTTTTACCGGATTGTTTTGCTCTTTTAATAGTCAGAAAAAAGATATAGCTGATGGAGATGTCGTCAATAAGTATAAAAACAAACATTTATATGAGCATTTTCTAAGGCACCCTTTCCCAAACATTCCAGGATCCTTTTCGTACGTGGACCCTCTCCAGAAGGTGCGCACAGTGGACTACGTGGCGGACAAGCAGGGCTTCCACCCCATCCTGAGCCACGTGCCCCCGGCGCACCCCTCGGACTCCGAGTCGGTGGCGCAGGCCAAGAACCGTCACTACGAGCTGTACGCCAAGATAGCTGAGGAACACGCCACGCATCCTCATCCTGAACGTGAGTTGCTTTGGTCTTTTGATAGCAGGTTTTACATGGTCATGTGATTGATTTCTGCATTCAGAAAACCAGGAGAAGTAAGCACTTAAAGAATGTATTTCTGAAGACAGATTTGCGCACTACCTACATTTTTAACACAATTTGGAGTTCAGACATAGGGTTCTGCCCTTTCTAATGCCTAAACATGTGACAACGTCGGACAAAAAGGATCGGCTTTGGACACCTGGCACTAATAGATACTTTAGTACAGTATCTCTCAGTGTCCGGAACCACGTCCGTTTTCTTCCGTATAGATTTCACCGGACTTTAAGAAGTAGCTTGTACGTGGCTATGCAAAAACCAGGCGTGAGTGTGACTGTAGTAGCTCCATGGAAAATACAGCTTCATTTGGGTGATTAAGTTGGGCAGAAAATGACAATATATTTTGACAACAGAGAATCGTACTGTGATTCTCAACTGATAATATAATCTCTCGGAATTATTTAATAATTAAATTGCAAGCTGTATCAAAGCTACGTTTGAAAACTCTTGCATGCATGCCTTTTCAATGATTAGCATCCATCTCAGTTTCAGTACTCAACGCGCCTACAGAAACACGAGCGGTAGCCCAAGCCCGTGTGAAGCATGCCGAACTATTCCGAGTGATAGCCGAACAGCACGCGCGCATCGCCGCCGAGAGGGAACTGCTCCTCCAAGAGGAAGAGGAGAAGCAACACCTGCAAGAACTTGGCCAGTAGACTTGACTCCTAACACTTGTTGATCATCAAATATGGAATAGCAGATGGGTAGAGCTTTAATAACTATATGTACTTAAATAAGGAACTTGAACTTGGTACTTGAATTCAGGATCTTGGATGTTTATCTTGTTTTGTAATTGTAAACTCAATGTGGTACACGACAAAGTAGAAACTCCACTGCAACTATATCTTTTTAAAACCATTTTATTACTATTGGTTACTCAAAAATCAACTTAGACAACATGATGCTAAAGTAGATTGTTGAATGTAAATATCTATAATTCTGAATTCAAGTAGGATAGTACAATCGGCAAAACAGAATGGTGTGCTGGCTATCATACTGAAAGGTTAGTTGCTAGCATAATGTTTCTTTTATTATTAGACACAGAAATTAAGTATGCAATGTGCCTGACTGATGCTGAAAGGGTTTATAATTCTAGTAGAAATGCCGAAAATCCGCATTTATTGTGATGTGTATAATGCTTAAAATTGCCAATAGACACGTTAGGAGTGGCTTTTACACTTATTTTGAAAAAACTGTTGTTTTTGGTTTCCTGCTATCCATATTTGGCAATTAAAACGACTGCAGTGATACTACCTAAAATTAATACAAAATTGTTACATATTTTTAACTATTTATGTAAGTACATTTTTCTAAAACTTTTACACTTTTTTCAACGACTTTTTTATGGTTTTGATACTAACCTTTTTTAATTATTTAGACATTGTAATAACTTGTCATTCATAGGGATGCTTCTTCAATATTTTGAGCATCAGTAATTTTTCGTACCAACCATTTTTTTGTTGTAAACAAGAACTAATGAAATGTATAGTTACCTTAAACTGTGAATAATATGTAAGATTGTATATAAAATATTAAATATAAGTATTTTACTAATACTCTCTTGAATTGCCATATTAAAACCAATTTGAAATTATTTCTAGTACTTCTATGTATTAAGAGGAAATTTTGTATTTTTTGTAATGTTTTTTAATATGAAAACATCTCAATATTAAAAAAAGTAAAAAAATAGAAATAATTTAAACATCGTTTTTTTAAACAAGCGTGGACTTAGTACCTGTTTAGGGTTCCGTAGGCGATTGGCAAAAAACGGAACTCTTATCTCTTATTCGTCATTTCATGTCTGTTCGTCTGTATGTCACAGCCACTTTATTCCGAAACTAAAAGGACTACACAGTTGAAAGTTAGCAGGTAGATGTATTCTGTGAACCGCTTTTTATACAAAAAAAAAGATTAAGAGGCCCCCCATACATGGAACAAACAATTTTTTTTTCATCAAACCTATACGTGCGCGGTGTCTGTAAATGGGTCTTTAAAAATGACATTGAGGTACCGTAAAACCATTTTTTCTCAAAGTCAATCGTTTGAAAGAAGACACTTCCAAATTGGTCAAATGTGTGTCCCCCGCCCCTCTAATTTCTAAAGTAAGAGCCTACTCTTCAAATTAATTACTCTATAAATTCTCTTTCTATAAATTCTCTAATAACTCTTTAAATTCTGAAAAAAATTAGGATTGTAGAACTTAAAAACATATTTCAAGATTTTTGGTTTGAATAAGATTTGATGTTTAGTTTTTAAGATATGGGACTTTTTCATCAAATTGCCTGAAATTGCAGCAATTATTTTGCATTAACATACTATGAAAAACAAATTTAGTTTTGCTGTTGAATGTAATACAATACGACTTACGAATGAGCCTTCAAAATATTTTTATTATACAGGGTGTTTGGTAGATGGGTGCAAAGCCTGAAGGGGGTGATATCTTAGACCTTTTAGAACTTATTAAGCTAAACTTGTCTTAGACGAAGTCTGTTCCTTGTATTTTTTTTTGAAACTCTAAGGTTTTTAACAATAATATCCATTTTTTTTCAATTAATTGTTAATAGTGTCCAGTAAAAGCTGTTATGTTATTATTTTTTATTTATGTAATGTGTGATTACTCAAACAAACCAATTCCCAAGCATCTGTGTCATCAGAGAAACATTCTACGCCATATTCAAGTTTAAGAAACTTTTAAAAATCAAGAAAATGTTTTGTTTACGGCAAAATAAAAAAATAAGAAAAATAGCCTCAGTTGTTCAAACCTTTTTAAAAACATGCTTGGTTATTGCCCTTTCTTTTGAGGTACTATTTACGCAGATGTCTCATCAACTCTTGGAATTAGGATGTACAAAGCAAATTGAGGTCGAATATTTAATTTTTAAACAGACCAAAATAATGCAACATTTTTGTTAAAATAATTTATTGTTCATGTTCAAAATGTTGACCGCGGTTTCTTATACAAGCGCGTGCCTGTCTTCTCACTTCTGTAGTCGTGATTTTTAATTTCATCTCCTGCTTCATGACTTAAAAAGCCGTTTGATTCTTTCTATTAATTCTTCTCTAGTTGAAATTTCAACGTGCGTGTAGACGAGCTCCTTGGCCTGTCCCCAAACGAAAAAATCCGCAGGAGTTAAATCGGGTGATCGAGGTGGCCAAGGGATGGGCCCGTCTCTGCCAATCCATCTCTCTGGGAAACAGTTATTTAAATGTCCTCTCACGTTTAGGGTCCAGTGTGCTGGACAACCATCTTGTTGAAAAATCATTGGTCTTCTCATTGCCAATATTGGTATTTCGGTCTCGTCCAGAAGCTCTGGGAGATAGTTTTGAAGGAATTCCAGGTAATTTTCTCCATTTAAATTATCTGGCAGGAAGTGGGGACCAATCAACGTTCGGCCGCCCTAAACGTGAGAGAAAATTTAAATAATTGTTTCCCAGAGAGATGGATTGGCAGAGACGGGCCCATCCCTTGGCCACCTCGATCACCCGATTTAACTCCTGTGGATTTTTTCGTTTGGGGACGGGCCAAGGAGCTCGTCTACACGCACGTTGAAATTTCAACTAGAGAAGAATTAATAGAAAGAATCAAACGGCTTTTAAGTCATGAAGCAGGAGATGAAAATAAAAATCACGACTACAGAAGTGAGAAGACGGGCACGCGCTTGTATAAGAAACCGCGGTCAACATTTTGAACATGAACAATAAATTATTTTAACAAAAATGTTGCATTATTTTGGTCTGTTTAAAAATTAAATATTCGACCTCAATTTGCTTTGTACATCCTAATTCCAAGAGTTGATGAGACATCTGCGTAAATAGTACCTCAAAAGAAAGGGCAATAACCAAGCATGTTTTTAAAAAGGTTTGAACAACTGAGGCTATTTTTCTTATTTTTTTATTATGCCGTAAACAAAACATTTCCTTGATTTTTAAAAGTTTCTTAAACTTGAACATGGCGTAGAATGTTTCTCTGATGACACAGATGCTTGGGAATTATTTTGTTTGAGTAATCACACATTACATAAATAAAAAATAATAACATAACAGCTTTTACTGGACACTATTAACAATTAATTGAAAAAAAATGGATATTATTGTTAAAAACCATAGAGTTTCAAAAAAAAATACAAGGAACAGACTTCGTCTAAGACAAGTTTAGCTTAATAAGTTCTAAATGGTCTAAGTTATCACCCCCTTAAGGCTTTGCACCCATCTACCAAACACCCTGTATAGCTTGATGCTACAGAACCATGTGTGCGTGTGAGTACGACTCGCGCTTGGCCGGTTTTTTTATATTGTCAACGTGACTTGTGACTTGTGAGGACTCACATAGGTCATAGTGTGAAAGTCTCGAGAAGAGCTTACTATAGAAATGATCCTATGAAGTAAGGTCTTGATTCGAAACGGGCGAACCGAGGAGGGTCATTCAGCCGCGGAGAATCTTAACACCGCGATGTAGGAATGCGCGTCATCGGTACAACGCCATCTAGTAGCGCGGTTTGGAAGTTGTCCCGGTGGCCGTGGGGGGAGCCATGGTCATTTGTACCTTCTGACTCAGTATATTGTTTTCAGTTACTATTTACCTCATTGTTTTTACCTACTTATTTAGTATACACAGTTTTTATTCCTGTAACACTCGGTAATAGCGTAGCATTCCATCAGTAAAATACCTTTTGAAATCCTATGAGTAATGTCGGAGAATACATTCTATCGGGATGGGATCGTTGTCGTGTACCAACTGAGTACTAACTTGTACTATTTATTCTGTGGTACTAAGTAGAATTATGAAAACTTTTTTTAGGTCTTTCCACCCAAATCAAACTGTAGGTAAACGATAAAATTGAAACAAAAAAGTATTAACTGGTGCAACTGTTTATTGTTAGTAATATAATGTTAGCCGAATACCAAGATGTGTCTGGCCGTCTTGCAGTTTATCTGGTAGAGTCTGGAAAGAAAATGGAAAACTGTACTTAATACTTGTGTCATCGGATCGGAGCAGCTACGTACAGCAACCCACATACTAAGTTATAAGAGGAAAAGTTTGAATGTTTGGATGTAGGGGGTAATATTCGGAGCCGCGGGCAAACGTTAGTTAAGTAATAATCATAGCAGCGTGAGAATTTTTGATCTAAGGACTAATAAAGTGAGATGATTTGGATCTCCAAATCATCTCACTTTATTAGTCCTTGGGCGCATTATATAATTATGCCTATGCTGTTCACACTGATGGAAGCCGAAGCCAGATCTCTCTGAGTGATCCATGGGGGGGTGATCCACAAAACGTGCCGTATGTCTGAATTTTAGGTTCTAGGACTAAAGCGATCTACAAAGCGTATTTAGACTTAACATACGCTAAACATTAGCAGTTCAAACGAATATGAGCCTTATTTTAAGGGATACAAGATAGGTACTTATTTTTTTAAGCGAATGTGATCAGGCGATTCACGTGAATATAAACATTAATTAAATAGAAATAAGGTTTATATTAATTATTCTCGTACTTAAGTAAAACACAATGATACTCACTGGTGGGTGGTGGCCCCGGGGGGTTGCCGTCGGGCGGCGGGCCGGGGGGAGGGTTGCCGTCGCCGTTGCAGCCGGCCGTCTTCGGGACAGTGCTCATGCCGCTCTGTGGAACAAGCCATAAGTCAGCTCATACAAGAAAAGTGTAAAATAATCTCTACTGGCTTACTAACGCAAAAGGGTTTGAATATTTCGGCCTCCTTACTTAACCGCCATTTTTTCCCTTATTTGCGGCCAGCATCAATACATACCACCACCAGCTGGCATCAAACAGGTATTCTAAAGCGTCAGGTTTCCGAGATATCAGCTATCAAAGTTAGAACCTATTCACCAATGGCATCATCATTACAACTTAAAATGCGTATAGTCTCCTAAATTTAAATTTAGAAGTCTACAAGAATATGTTGAAGTAAACTTGAACTTAAAAGTATCAAGATCTGAAGTTGTACTTACCACCGCAGCGAAGACAATAGCCATGATGGCCAAGAGTACTCCAAAAAACTTCATGTTTCAGCGACTGATCACGAACTGATGAACTAGCATGTACCCCCAGTTTATATACCAGAGGAGAGCTATAGGAAATTGTCCACTTGTGATAATTGTGCATCCGGTGAGCGATATAATAACAATTATTATAAAAATATAACCTTGCGTTAAGTGTTATATTGCGATTCGTACGCGACGATGCGACAAAACTAACATTTTCATAGGAATGCGAAAGATTGGATCTATTGTTAGGTGTTTAATGAGTTCCCTAATGATTTCTTCACAACATAACACCACGCCTGTAATGTCCGAATGATTAGGCAGAAGTGTTCGACCACACACATTTCGCTAGTTATTTTTAAGTCAGCCTATTGCCATCAACCGGTCACAAATCCAGATTCTGTGGCTTCTACGGAGACATTCTTGATGGAAAACCCCAATAACACTGCTCGACCTGGGAATCGAACCCAAAATCACATTCCCCTAATGTTCTCTGCTCAGCAGTCGCGCTTGCGATCACTAGTGACATGAATATATGTTTGTTTTTTGACTAATAATCCCTAACTATATTATATACAATTATAGTAATACCAGCCAATTACTGTCCCACTGCTTGGCAAAGTCCTCTTCTCGTACATAAGGCACGAGCATCGATCACCACGCTTGCCAAAGGTGGATTAGCGATTTCCGTAGAACGGCTTCTCAAGAAATGAGTAGTAAATAAGTAGAAGCAGCAGTGTGTGCAATTTATTGTAACCTATTTTGTACAATGATATATTGAACAAACTTATATAAAATAAAAACATATTTGAAAACAAGCTTTGTATAAATAAAGGGTGTAAAAAGACCCTTAACGAAGCCGAAAGGCACTTATTCTCCCCGTCATGGCGATCATTTTTTTGTTCTAGACCATACCTGGGAACGTGGGAACCTTCTAGTTACGGAGATATTGGGGGTCAAAATTCCAACTTTTGCACAACTTTTTTTTAATAAAAGGTTTTAATGTTGCAACTTTACTTTAAACACCTCCACGGCCCCCGTACTATTCAATCCATCCATCAGCACAATGTTTTGAGTGCGTTATTTTGAGTTTTACCGTAAAAAGTGATTTTTCACCCCAAAAAAAAAAATCGTTTCCCAGCAAAAATTTTTGTGTAAGGTTACTTAGTTTGATGTACAGAATGCTTGGTTGACGGCTTCGTGAAGGGTCTGTTTACACCCCGTATAGGTGTGACATCAGTTTTTTTCGAATCCTTCTCAGTAAGCCCTTTTAATTGTTACCCATATCATGGGAGTGCATAAAAATAACTAGTCCGCCATCTTTGGGAGTCCGCCATATTGGATTTAGAATGACGTCACTTAGCTAACCATGCATTGTCATCCAAAATTGTCTAAATCTGTGTTTGCCAGCTCAATCGGTTGGAGATAACTGTTTTAAAATTCAGTTGGAGGGTTTGACCTAAACAAACATACAAATTACAAGTTAAATAAAAACCTAAGATACACTCAGCGTCTCAAAAACCATCCGCAGAAAAAGCATGCACAATTTCGAATTGTGCGCACTTTCAGTGCTTGCAAATTTTATTCGAACTTACATAAAGTTGTTTTTTAAATGCAAACAACGCACGATAAGTCATAATATTTCTATTTCAATTCCCGAAAAATTGGTGAAAGTTCGAATTTGTGTTTAGTCAATGAGAACTTGTGATTTTTATAGTTAGATTAATCGATTATCAAAATCAAAAGTCATTTATCCAAATTAGGCTGATCACCACTTTTTGAAAATTTACTAGAGACAGTTCCCCAAAACGGCCGCCCTGCACCACATCCTAATTTATTAGCTGGGCACACGTGACGGGACAAACTTCCTACAAATTTTCTGTCTGTTAGGTTAGATGAACCGATTCTATACAATAGTGTGTAAGATAAATATTAACAAAGAATATTGTCACATGTCAGCTAGCACACACCAATAATAAAAAATAAATAAAGATAGGTACTCAAGCATAAACAAAACCTCCAGGCGCATAAAGGGCGTTATGCATAATAGAAGAACCTTGAAGTCACAAATAATAAACTAGGACCAGGATAGTTTACTTTCTGATGTGACATTTGCAAGGAACTGTGCATCAATCATATTGATGCAGCGCTGCATGGTTCTTTTGGCGCGCGACCATAGTTGGAACTAACGCCGCCATCTTGTTTTCAAGGTTGTTTAGTAATTTCCACAGAAAAATTCAGTTATATCTACCTACAGCTCCCTCCTAACAATGTAATTCAGACAGAAGACTATGACAGCGGGAGCGACTTAGTTTAATAATATGTAAAGAAAGGATGTTTACTTAATACTTTAATACGGATACATCACGAGCATTGTATTCAAATTTAAAACTAATTACGCAAGATCGAACTCAGAAAGGAGCTCGATCTCTTCAAAAATAATAATATGACAGTTGTCACAGGTGCAATCAGTTGTACCCTCTTAATAGAGTACAACTTTGTAATTTAGCAAGACTTTAGTATTCCGGTCCTTATGTATGCGGCGCGGTAACGAAACCATAGCGAGATCTAATTCGACGTCAACGCCATCTATCGAGCGAGCGCACAACTCTGACCTGCGGCGGAATTTTCTTAGTAGTAGTTTTTATTGTACAAAGGAGAACACTTTAAAAGTTCTGAGTTATGTTATTTTTTTTTTAAATACATAAGAACATGTTTTATTTTGTTAATGACCACTAAACTGAAGAACTTGATTTTTTAATTTTCGCAATTGAACGATGGATGAACTGTGTGTGGAGGAGCTCGTGGCTTAATAATAACAGCCGCTCGGGTCGATATTTAGGTTAACCCGTGTGGTCACCCATCCACGGACCAACCTAGGCAAGGTTGGTCCGTGGATGGGTGACCACCCATTACATACCGAGTTTCCTCCGTGCCTCGGAAAGCACGTTAAACCGTTGGTCCCGGCTGTCATTTGTAGATCTTTGACAGTCGTTAGGTAGTCAGTAGCCCAAAAAGTCTGACAAACAGTCTTACCAAGGGGTATCGTATTACCCAGTACTAAATGGGTTGTGGAGGTCCGATAGGCAGTCGCTCCATGTAAAATACTGATATTTAGCTGCATCCGGTTAGACTGGAAGCCGACCCCAACATAGTTGGGAAAAGGCTAGGCAAATGATGAACGATGGATGAACTGTGTGAAGGATGATATGGCTAGAAAGGAGGTGACTGCTGAGATGACGAGTAATAGAGAAGTATGGAAGAAGAAGATATGCTGCGCCGACCGCAAATAAATCTGAATTAGGGCACGAGAATGATGATGATGAACATTTTAAGAAAATAATCAGACATTTTAAGTATCAGATCTTCGTGGTTTCTTGGTTGGCCCAAAACTTCACCACTTCTTCTACTTCGTCGGTACGAGTGCAGAGGTCACTTTGACTGGATGTTTTCAGGCTTGGAGGGCAGGATAGGATGTGGAACATAGTTTGCAACACAGCTCCATATCCACGCCCTGCTTGTAACTTATACCTACACCCCACATGATTTGAATCAAAGTTACATATCTATATGTCGGCCTAATAAGTATATTCTTGAAATGAAGCACAAGCGCCTTTGATAGGCGTTGTGGGGAGTCTAGAGGTATTGTGTCCGATACGGACCACAGTCTGTGGCCCGGAGAGCAGCGGGCCTGGTGCTGGCGGCCCCAACTGACGAGCAGTAAGTCGTGTGAAATTTATTTCATCACCCCGCTCTCAAAACGGTGAAGGAAAACATCGTGAGGAAACCCGCACTGGGTCTGCGTGGTGGATTATGGCCTATTCCCTCTCATAGAGGGGAAGCCTGTGTCCCAGCAGTGGGAACATTATGGGCTGATTATGCTTATGCCCTGACAGAAAATGATATTATCTGCCTCATTGGAGTGGTGTCGCAAGCGCTACTGCTGAGCTTGAGGACTTGACTTCGATTTTCAGATCGTGTTATTGGGTTTTTCCATCAGGAATTTCTCAGTAGGAGCCACGGAGTCTGGATTGTGACTGGTTTAATGCGATAGGCGCCCCCTATAACATAGAGTTGCAAAATGTGGGTGTACTGTTAGGTACACCTCTGCCTAACCCTTACATTTGCCTAACCCTTACTGGGATTACAGGCGTGATGTTATGTGTACATGGAGCGAGTGTCTGCACTACATCCACAACCCAATTACTGATACCTCTTAGCAAGACCGGTAATCAGATTTTCGGTCTTCTGGGTACCTACCCTTAGTGACTAAAGACATTGAAGCATCCATACAAATATTTTAAAAGCGAAAGTATCTCTGTCGGTCTGTAACTTACGCGCACCTCAAGAGCACAATGGATTACATGAAATTTGACACATGCAAAAGCATTAAGCACCTTATTATCCCCGTAGTTAGTTGCCGTGGGATAATTTTCGACCTCGGCGAATTAAAGGTGGAAGTACTTTCGAGAAATAAAAGGCGAAAGTAATGACTGGTGCAACTATTTATTTGTGAGTTTTGTTAGCCGAAGTCGTCGAGATATTTGCCGAGTTGAGGTTTAGCCGGTTGCGTCTGAAAAAGAAAAGAATAATTAATATGTGGCCGTTTTATTGGAACTGGAACAGTAGAATTCAAAACCGACGCAAAGTCAAAGTCAAAGTTTTTTATCATAGGTGTGATATTCTTTAAAACACTTTTTAAGTAGAGTTTGACAGTTTTAAACTTGAAATACTCGATTCAGTAACAGTGATTAGCTATTTAGATACCACTAAATGCAAAGTTGAATAATAATTACGAGAAAAAGTAACTAGTAAGGGTTAAAGTACGATAGACATTATATAACCTTCTAATGCGAGACAGATTTTCATGCTCAACAGGTTCGATCAAACCGATACGGACACACCAGACTCTGGCAGATAATTTACTGAATAATCTGTCAGAGTCCAGCGACCGAAGTCTGTCCGGAAACTTTCCGTACCTCTCCACTTTAAAAGGATGTAAGTAGAAAAATACAAAAGATGTTTAAGTACTTAGCACAGCAATGTAGCAAAAGCCAAAAATCTCCTTACCAGATTAAGGGGATATAATCCGCCTAAAGAGATAGCAAATCCTGAACTTGGACCGGATACAGTGAATTAAATTCAAATCATTCTTTATGTTGTTTTTATGTTCCTACAGTCGATCTAAAAGGTTGTCTGGAAGATATCGCTAGCAGAACTGTAAAACAGTTGTGTTTCAATTGTGGTGTAAAACAAAGTAGGTAAACTACATAAAGTGAATATGCAATGGAGCATCAAAATAACCATCTCACACGAAGTTCTCACCTGATTATGGCTAGAAAGCCGATCGCAGATAAGTGGAGAACACAAATAGTACTTACTGGTTGGTGGTGGAGGAGGTGGGCCGTACCCTCCGTTGCAGCCAGCCTTGGGAACGGTGGTCATCCCGCTCTGAAACGCAACACCATTATAAGTCAGTAAGCTGTCACTATGCAACTGTGATGGCGCCTGTTACAGAAAAGTTGAAAGGGAATCGCCTGTCTAGGTATAGACATGTGGTGAGGCAGGTACGCATGAGATTACGAGAGTAATTAATACATATGTTAATGAACAAAGACAGATTTGTGTTGAGAGTATTTTTCACCACTAAGAGCATATGGTGGCTTGGTAGGACTGTCTCATGTAATCTTAATGTTAAAAAGCTGGTGATGGTCAAACTAACTTCAATAAATCACTTTTAATTTTGAGATTTCTTTCTCTAGAGTCTTACTGATTGGATATCTGTTTTTAGATAACTACTGACGAAATGCATTTCAAAAGATTTCGTCTTATGATTATTTAATATTTCACCCACTTTTGAATAATTAAAGTTGTACTTACCACCGCAGCGAAGGCAATACCCATAATGGCCAAGAGTACTCCAAAAAACTTCATGTTTTAGCGACTGATCACCAACTGACGAAATACTATGTACCTTCAGTTTATATACCAGACGAGAGCTATAGGAAATGGTCCGCTTGTGACAATTGTACATCCGGTGAGCGATATAATAACAATTATTATAAATATAAGTGCTATTCTGTGATTTGCACGCGACGATGCGAAAAAATTATAGTGATTGGCTAATAATTTGATAGTTACGGCGTAGTTTCGGTATATTTATGCTTGTAAAGGTAAGTGCGCTAAAGACAGAGTACCAGCAAGATGGTGAGATGCGTTCAATAAGCCTGTACCGAGCGGTCCACACTGCGGAAGACAGCATAGCTTGGAGTCGCGACCTTGTGGTCGCGATCCTCAGCGTTCAAGTGACGACCAAGAAAAAGAAGATGTTTGTTAATTATATCATCATGCCTAGACTTTTCCCAAATATGTTGGGATCGGCTTTCAGTTTTCCACCAGTTACATCGTCAAGTAGTGGTTTCCCTTACTATCCATACATAGACATCGCAGTGATTCTTTAAGTTAAACACGTACCAGCCGGTACCTACGTGTTTAACTTAAAGAATCATTTCTATATGTAGTAGTAGCAATCATTTGTAGATCTTAAGTCGTTACGGGTAATCAGAAACCGTAAATCTGGCAACCAATTACATGGTGATCTTGTTATTTAATAACTTGGTTGTAGTGGTCAGATAAGCTATCGCTTCATGGAAGATGCTGGTATTGAGCTGCATTCTCTTGCATTAGAAGCCAACCCCAACTATATTGGCAAAAGGGCAGATGAAAAACCATCAAAAAGTGGTAGGCTTTGGGCTACAAACACGGTCAATATTTAACATCATCAGTTTTCATTATTGCAGTTACCTATTTACTACCTACTGGCCGACGTAGGCACACCTACTTGCTTTAAACAGTGTGGAGTATTTTATGTGATATCCCCTATCCCCTGTTGGGTTCCGAACAACAGAACCCGGCGACGCGGTAGGCCCAGAAGGTGATGGCGTGATGAGCTGGACTCTTGTCGAAAGGATTGGGCCCAAATAGCCAGAGACAGAGATAAATGGAAAGAGGGAAGGGAGGCCTTTGCCCTGCAGTGGGACACAACAGGCTCATAAAAAAAATAAAAAAATCCCCTAAAAGATGATAATATACAAAAAATGTATTAAAAGCCAGGAGGAATTGCAAACTTAAACTAGTCCAAACTCCGCAAAAAAAATTAGTTCAAAATTGACCAGAAATTATGCATAATAATCCTTGTCATAAAAATTTTGACGCAAATTAAATAGTTTCTACCGTGATAACAGTGATTTACCAATTCATCAACCATTTAGTTTTCAGTTGCATATTGTGTATAGTGTATACTATATATACTAAAGGGCCTCGCAGGGGTCAATGTTGGTCAAAGTCGGTCCGTTGATGGGTGGGTGTTCTTCGATTACACATCCAGACTCCTGTGTGTTTCAAACAGCCCGTTAATCCGTTGGTCTCGACTTTAGTGTTACACCTTATTTTATGTACTTACCTGCAATCTATGCAAATTAATTTTACTTTACTTTACTTTAATTCGTTCATCTTTGACAGTGTTTTCGGGTAGTTAAAAGCCCGAAAGTCTGACAGTCAGTTTACCAAGGGGCCTGTGACAAGACTCATTAAATCTCTCGCAGGTCTGCTGGAAGAAATTTCTTATGAGATAAACAGTACCTTTGTTCTATTCTATCTTAATGTAATGTCCTGTTAAGTATTTTGTGTGTACATAAATAAATAAATAAATTCGTTGTGGAGGTCAGATTAACAGTCGCTCCACGTAAAATACTAGTATTCAGCTGCACCCGGTTAGACTGGAAGCCAACCTCAATATAGTTGAAGAAAGAATAGTATTTTACAGCAATCATCAACATCAGTCATCCATCATTATTATCAAGTATTCCATTAAAACATCAATCTATTAAAGCATGATTTTTTTTTAAGTATAGTGTACCAGAGTGCTGGTCATGATATAATTATTGTATCTTCGTAGACCATGGTGACCATTTATCTAGTCTCATTATCTTCTGTCTAACCTTTTACTATGTTGGGGTCGTCTTCTAGCCTAATCGGAGCTGCAAACCAGTATTTATAAAAAAAACAGCTGTTCCTGCAAAACTGCAACACCTACACTGTCAAAATGTATCGAACAGATTATTTTTAAATTACCGATGAAAATTTTCTATGTGGTGTGTTCAGAATGATGAATGATCTTCGAATTACTGCCAAGACCAAGGGCTTAACGTGCTTTCCGAAGTTCGGAGGGGTCTCTGTTTGTAATGAATGGTCACCCATCTATGGACTGACCTCGGCAAGCGTAGCTTAACTTCCAAAGTTGGCCTGTTGTTATTTGGCTACCCTACAATGCGACAAAATAGTCTTATAGCTCTCTGTTTGAGTTTGACACGAACCGCAGTCACCAATATGGAGGTATCTCAACTGATAGCTGCCGCAGGTAACAGGTTGTCTGAAATATCCCTATCTGGTGAATTGAAGATCCATCATCTGCTCCCATACACAGTGTGGTACCCTTTAACTGGTTATGTTGCGTCTGGTTGCCTCCTTAAAATTAAATCTGAAGGTTCACTTTTTGTTCTCTGGTTGTCATTAGGCATTTTTCTCTCAAAATGACAAAACAGCCAAGGGTACACAGGAAAACAAGGGAATTCAATGACATTTCGTTCGCTCTCAAAACGATAAAAATTAAATGCAGTGAGAAGACGAACGTTCCTTCCTGTGCTTGTCGCGTCGTGTGAACATGAAATGCAAAGACATTCAAATATAACTAGCTATAGACGGGACAAGACCAAGAAACTGACAATTCCAAAACCGGTTACACGTTAGTAACAAGTCGATCAGTCCAGTGCGATACGTCGCCTTGTCAGGTCGCATTCATATGACACAAAGACATTTAAATATTTCCTAGCTATAGACGGGTCATGATGAAGAAAATTGTAATCCAAAACTTGTTACTACTTAGTAACAATTCGTTCTGTCTAGTGTCATCTGTGTCATACGCCCGCTTGTCAGGTAGCATTCGTGTGTCAAAATCGAAAATATTCAGGATGAAAATTATTGTATGACAATATTCCCAATGTCCTCTCTATATGTCTTTTAAATCTCTTTGATGAAATGAAACTAAAATGAACTATCATTTGAGTGAAGCGTCTGGCAGCAGCTTTAGAGTTTCTGTTTATAACTGGTTTTACCCGGGCAGCGCCAGGTAAACCTTGTATAACGTTTGGTCATTTCACCACGACTTTGATACGAGGTAATTATAAATTGGAATAAAACATAAAATGGGATTAAGTTCTTTAATTATGAATACCTTGTAATATTATATCAGTATATTTAGCTTTCATTTATATCAGTATATTTAGTTATCATTTTATATTTGAAGGCTCGCCAGTGTTCCGTAGTATGATGATTTATCCGCTGCTCGTTGCATCTGTAGTAAATAAATTACAATATTATTATAATTATATACTGATTATTATCATTGTTTTAGGGAATCCGTGAAGAATTTGATCATATTCTTGACTACCAATATCTAGGAATTGGTAGTCCAGTCCATAGTTGGGTTAAGCTGATGGTAGATGATAATATGAAAGTATACTTACTAGTAGCTGGTGCTGCTGTGGTGGCCGCAGTGGGTGTGGGTCGAGGACCTCTGCCTCCACCGCCGCCGCCGTGACAGCCGGCTGATTCACCTGTGCTCATGCCACTCTGGAAATAATAAAATCTTAGCTAACAGAAATGTCAGTCAAATTGTTCCTTTTTTACTGTGTCAGCATTTAGTATTGTTTAGAAAAACGATGACCCATATCCGATTAATTTTATTAGAATCTGTAAGTGGTGCCACCTTTTCTGACAAATATTCATCTAATTCTATTTGTAATTAGAAAAGTTCACTATTACACGGATTGAATCATTGCAAATTTTCCTATCACATAACTCAGAAAAAAATATTTTAAACTTTAGGTCTCGTAATTACCTATTTGTTCTTGTTGGAAAACTAAATCTTGCGACATTTTGCTAAAGAAAGAAATAGTACATTTTGATATAAGTGGGGAAATTTTGTTATTGCATTCGAGGCGGAATTCACACCCGAGCCGCCAAGCGAGGGTGTTGAGAATTGCAATAACAAATCCTCACGCGTATACAACGACGTTTTTCAATACACTTTCGAAGAAATAAAATAATAGAACGAAAAGTATTTTTGTCATGAATTATTAGGAAAATATGATTTAATTTGCTTTTTTTCTGCGGTTTGCTTTCGCCAGGTTGAAGAAGAAGCAAACAGCCTAATATGAAAAATATAAAATTCAAATATTTTTGAATTTAGAACCTAATAAATGTTAATTTGTTCATAAAAGTTAATATTTTTTAAATACTCATGTTTATCTTACTAATATTACAAAGAGGAAAGATTTGTATTTTTGTGTGTGTGTGTGTATGTTTGTAATGAATAAACTCAAAAACTACTGTGCCGATTTCAAATTTTTTTTCACCATTACAAAGTTACATTATCCCTGAGTAAGGCTATATTTTATCCCAAAATGTTTAGAAAATAAATGTCCACCCGTGCAAAGCCGGGACGGGCCGCTAGTTTATAATATTCTATGCAACATGGGACAAGGGCAGGAAGATGATGATGATTCTATTTTTAAACACAATGTAAATATTCAAAAAATATTTACGCCGTAAAGACGCATACCTATCACTTTTCCGAGATTAAAAAAAAACAATCAAAGCCGTCTATAGTCATTGAACCTATTTGGACTTAGTTTAAGTAAAGTTATCTATGGAATCCACGCGCGTGGATTTTTTTAACCTAATCGTAGTGCATAAGAACCATTTTCGAGAAAGTGTTTTGAAAAATGTTTTCCAACAGGACTATTTCAAAGATCCTACAATATCTTTACAAACCTTATTCAATGGAATAACTTACCACAAGAGCAAAAGCAAAAGCCATAATAACCAACAACATTCCGATGAACTTCATCTTGAAACCTTGGTGTTACTCCATGGACTGAATACTGCCTCTGTCGACCCATTTTTAAATAGTAAATATAGGAAAAAATATAGTATAGGCAAACAAACGTGATAATGTCTTCTTCCGGTAGATTGTGTGAATAATCACAATTACTGTAATAGGTAAAGCGAAAAATTCAATAATGACTATGTGTTTTTAATCGCATGTGCTTACGTCAATATTAAAGATGGCCGCCAGTTTGCGGCAGATCATAAAGGACTCTTACAAAGTGACAATAATTGTATAGCAGTATAAATTATTCAGAAATACCTAACTAGTAATGTTTAGGCCTACTATTGTAGGTATAATAGTAGCATTGCTGGTATATCGTCATTGTCTATTGACGGTCTTAATCCACCAATTACTGAGAATAGGTCTGTGCTAGTCTTGGTCTTTCCCTTCACGTCGAGCATACATTGGATGTTTATTACACTTCTTCTCTCGGTATTTGGGCATCGTGTTGATCGTTGTCCAATATCTCTTGCATCACGTACCCATTTAAGATGAATAGACAAGCTCACCAAAACTCATCATCTGCCTAGCCTTTTCCCAAATATATTGGGGCTCGCTTCCAGTCTAACCGGATGCAGCTGAATACCAATATTCTACATGAAGCCACTGCCTAACTGACCTCCACAATCCAGTTAGTACTGGGTAATACGATACCCCTCGGTAAGTCTGGTTGTCAGACTTTTGGGCCACTGACTACCTAACGACTGTCAAAGATCTACAAATGACACCCGGGACGGCTTAGCGTGCTTTCCGAGGCACGGAGGAAACTCGGTAGGTAATGAGCGGTCACCCATCCACAAATCAACCTAGGCAAGTACGGCTTAACCTAAAGATCGACCCGAGCGGCTGTTATTATTTAGCCACGAGCTCCTCAAACTCACCAAAGTTAGCGGTTTAAAATCAAACAAAAACGATTTAAATAAAATACATTTATTCCTACATCCATCCCTAAACCAATTAATCTAGCTCTAACTTCTTGAAGCTGCCTTGAATGCCGAATTCCTTCTCTGCCGGGGAGGGCTTGCCTCCCGGTCGGAGGGACTCGTTCACTCGCCGCTTGTTCTCCTCTCGTACATACTCATAGTTCGCTTGCATGCGCTTGAGCAGTTCATCTAGAAATAATGAGAATGTGGGATTAGCGGGATAATAAAACACACTTCAGCAATGTCGTTCGTTTTGACAATACAACAATATTCGCGTTATTTAAATTGTCGATTTTGACGAATTTTTCAACCAAATGAAGTAATGGATTAGGAATTTCTTTCAAAACCCTTTGATTTGTGATAAAAATTATATCATGCAATAAGATTGGGGTGCAGGTTGAAGTCTGCATCAGTTACAATTTTATGGTTTCAAAGACAGAGGTTTCAAAGTTTCCTTTGAAAAAACAGACCATCATAAGCACATTTCTTAAATCACAAAGAAAAGCGAAATACTCATTCCAAAACGAAGCTTCTAAAAAATTTAACGTGTAAACTTAAAAATGAATAACATGAAAACTGCATGCCTTAAAATAGTGAACACAGCATACACAATATTACGAGCTAGTTCTTCTTGTTCGTGTCGATGTTTCCCATGAGTATTTAATTAAATTGGTTTCGACGAGAGCAATGAGAGAGTGCAGAGAGACGAGCTAGTTAAACATATTTCAAAAAGCATAAAAAATATGCAGCTATTGGACCAATTATTACTTATTAGTCGAACGGTAGCAGGCTCGCCTTAATTTTAATTTTGGCTAATGCTAAGGTCCCGGAGAAAATATCACAATGGTGTGCCATTATTGCTGGAAAACATTCTATAAAATGGAGCATGTTGTTTAATATTTAAATAACTTCACAAAGAACATTATTCTTAGCCAAAAGGCTAACATAGAAATCCCGTACTACTAAAAAGTCTCTACTAACCTCTTAAAGTAATATGATCCTTATACTCTCCACCCTCTTCTTTAGGCAGGGCTTTCTTCGGGATCATCTTGTAGACCGACTCGGCCCCAACCTGGTGCGTGTGGAGCATGTCCATCAGCTGCTTCGAGAGGTACGGCCTTAACAGCATCAGCAGCCGGTCCATGAAGTACGGCGCGCTCATGAAGTGCACGCCTTTTAGCTTACAGAACATGCATTCCTGGAATTTTTGAGGTATTATAGTTACGGTTCATCTCTTTTGGACTGTCAAGGCTATTCTTGAAGAGTACGGAGATGGATCAATGTATTGCAGGTTTTGCTACGTTGTCATGAGCAGGTATGTGAGCCGTCTCTGCTGCTCATACACTTTTTTTTTTTTTTACGGATGGGAAATCGTCAAATGACTTCTCCCGCTCTGGGTGGAGTGGGAGGGAGTGTCAGACTCTTACTGACTAAAACCCATCCATGTTCCTTCATTGCCCTTTGTGTTCCAGGGCCACGGTATCTCTTTCGAACAGTCCCGCAGCCTGCTCATACACTTGACGTCATACCTTCATTTTCCAATTTTCCAATAAACATAGATAATTTTCAACTTTTTTATCGTTTTTAGGGTCCCGGGAGGTATTAATACATTCGCGGGCATTCCCGACTGGTAACAGCCAAAAAGCAGTTCCCATCCTTTCACGAAGGCAAGGAAACATTGCGCACCGCCACTAACTCTTTCTAAGCTTGGACAGTTTACCTGCTTCAAAGGCAGATAAGGCTACACACACACACATCAAAAGTGTCTAGGGATATTTTACATTTATAAGTATAACTTTAAAAGTATTGGACATTTCAAAAAGATCTAAACGTGAATTTGTTCCTCAGACACACTTTTCTTCAACATAATGAAAAATGAAAAAAAAAAACTGGCAAAATTCAGTAAACTTCATAACAAACATTATAAGAACCTACGTGTGTTAAAGATTTACTGTTTTTAACAAAAACTACGATTTTTTTTTATGTTTTTTAATTAACTTCGATACTGCTAAGCTTTCTGGAAGCGCGGAGCCTCCTAATACAGGCACTGTTTTGTTTAAAAGGAGGCTCCAAACACGTTTAAATGTACTGATAATGCTAATTGTGACACTATTTTGTATTGTAAACTATTTTGTATTTGTGTCGATTTGCTAAATATATCTAAACCAGGGAACGTCGACATTAGCTCGCCAGTGATGCCATTGGCACCAGTCAAAGCGTCATATCCAGACTGTATCCCTATCGGGGTACTGGTGAGGTGGCCGCGCGGCACCCTGGGAATATTCAGGTAGTCACAGCCAGACAAGACCGATTTAACAAAATTTACAACAGAAGTCATTTAAGTTACGGTAAGTTACGAATATTTAACATTCTAAGCCCAGTACGAGTTTATTTTTCCCTGCTATTCTTTGTTAATTTTGTATGGCAACATTGAGGGTACTTGCGACTCTTCGAGTGAAATAAAAAATAAAAAATTATCCCTAGACACTTTTGATGTGTATATTTTGCTTAAGAAGATAACTCACCTGTAAGAAATATAAGATTTTCTTCACGACCATGAGGTCCAGCCTCGTGACGTGGGTCAGAGTTGCTGTGTCCATGTCAATGAGAATCACGAATCTATCAACAACAAAGCATTATTTTAAATATTTGTATACATTTTAAATCCAGATGGCTGATTTCGTTAATTCTGATTGACCTGCTATTGACCTAGATCTCGCCTGATGGAAAGCCATGGTTAACGTCTGCGATAGAACGAGCGTGCGAAGAAGGTGCCTGTTTACTCTTGCTTTGAAGGCGGACACGATAGGGACACTGACGGTGGTAGAGAGGAGAATTGTTGAGTACGAATAGGGATATCCACCAAGTTCAAGTGGTATCCTGCAGTCCTTCTTTCTCCTTTAGAAAATATTTCAATGTTGATTTCAGATGATCAAATGATGTTGTTTACTATTTAAAGTGTTCGAAACCTCTTATAAGTTCTTTATCATGAGTTCATGACAAAGCATGTCTGTTGCCAGTGCAAATCAAATCAAATAATTTATTCGAAAATCAAGAAACTCGTTTGTCTAAGAAATTACAGACATTCTGAAGCCGGGTTGATTCACATTAATTAGCATCTAATTGCTGGTTGTGTCACAGTAATAAAAGAGTTCTTTCCGCCTATTGTTGGTTATAAATACTTGGATCGACGACCTGATTATAGTTACACAATAGTGACCTTGAACAAAAGTCTTCTCAGGTTTGGGGTTGCGCAGTGTACGCGGCAACGCAAGATATCGCTGTTGCGGCGCAGTCAAAGTACTGGACTGGATACCGTTCCAACTCATAATCAGCATCTGACTGGCACAGTTCGACGGGGTTGCTAATGCAATTTTGAAAGAACAATGAATATTATTGTAATAGCTCTATGTGAAACACTTTTCTCCATTTCTGATGCCAAGCAGCGATGCTGAGTTCCAGCTGGTGTTTCGTTTACCATCCAAGAACTTACCCAGGCCAGGTCCCTTCCTCATACTGCCACAAATCGAAGACCATCATGAAAGCTCTGACAGCTTCCTGAAGGTTGAAGTTGCGAGGATCTGGGTCCAGCAGACGAAGGTATACCACCCGGTAGCCTTCCACCGTCGGAGTGGCTAGTGGGGCACATAATCTGGAAATATGAACAGAAGATTTTGCTATATGATTACTAAAGATTGGAAGATGAGATTCTTTTCTGGAGAAGCTCGTGCCTAAATAATAACAGCCGCTCGGGTCGATCTTTAGGTTAAGCCGTGCTTGCCTAGGTTGGTCTGTGGATGGGTGACCACACCATTACATACCGAGTTTCCTCCGTGCCTCGGAAAGCACGTTAAGCCGTTGGTCCCGGGTGTCATTTGTAAATCTTTGACAGTCGTTAGGTAGTCAGTGGCCCAAAAAGTCTGACAACCACAACAGTCTTACCAAGGGGTATCGTATTACCCAGTACTAGCTGGGTTGTGGAGGTCCGGTAGGCAGTCTCTCCATGTAAAATACTGGGTTTCAGCTGCATCCGGTTAGACTGGAAGCCGACCCCAATATAGTTGGGAAGGCTAGGCAGAGGATGATGGAAGAAGAGATTCTTTTCAAAAAATAAAAATAGCTTGAGAAAGCTAACTGGAACAGGACATCTTTCTTTGAAACGGCTTGGTGTTCCTTTGTACAAGATTTAAGAGCATACATCCCAATGATATGACAGTCATTTTCTCAGTAAAGTTTATGCCTATGTTAAAGCAAGCCATTTACCGAGTTGGTAGCGGGATTGTTAACGTTGTCTTTAGATATCAGTAAACAATGATATCATTATTTGAAATAGCAGAGATACCGTATAACTGTCTATCAAGCTTGATTGTGCTTGTATCCGACTAATACCATCGTATCATCTTGACCGAATTTCGGTCAACTTGTGTCATTTCTCGGTATAACCTAGTAATGCTTTGCCCAATCTGGAGGACCCCACACTCAGCAAACGCGTTTGCAAGCGTGGAAGTTTGCAAAGGGACAATTTCCCAATACTTGTACTTACACTGTAGTAAAGGCGAACTCAGCTTTCTTGTCAAAGACTCGATCCTTGAAGAACGGCTGGAAGAGTGTCCTCAGTGTGAAGTGTAGGTCCAGTACTTGCTTCGACACCTCGATACTCTTCTGACAGCAGTGGTACACGATCACCAGGTCTACATCTGAAACATCATCGAATACCATTATAGTATTACCATTTTTTCTCTACTAATCCGCATTGGGCCCACGTGATACATTACCGCCCACCCTAACCTAACGTATAATCCTATTCTGCTTCTCACAGAGACCAGGCCTGTGCTGCAGCAGTAGAAACGTTATCATGTAACGATCCTGACACACGTCAGGCATGTGACAAGGAACAGAAACACGCGTTTGTGATGCATACGTATGGTGTTTCGTGAGGAATTTAATTTGCAGGTCGATGTGGATGGGGTTAAGAGAGAGAGTTTCTTCAGAGAGAGCTAATATTATGAATTGTCACTTTGTGACCATTTTACGAATTGTAACGAATAATTCATAATTATTATTATCCTATTACGATTTTGCTACAGCGGCTATTTTAGGCCCCAGGTCATTGAGTATCGTGGTGAATGACAATCTGCATTCGCTCTCTTCTTTACCATGATTATTTACCAACATTGTTATATACCCTGTTACATTTGATTAAACTCAGTTGTACCACCAACATTGTTGTCGTTACACGTGTCCTCTTAGTAGAGCTCCATTAACTTCAAACAATAAATGAAAGCCCTAGATAACTACTTATTTATATTACCTCTACCATTACATACGTTGGTAAACTGTCTCAAACAGATATCAATCATTATGATCAGGCAATCATCGCACTTAAACGCTTCTTTAGAATCGATGCAATGCAGACAATCATTATGACAAACGTAGCGACGATAATTGCTCGTTCTTACGTATTTGCAACTTGACAATAACAAATGCCCCATCAATGGTTTTATTGACCATTGCTTGTACAAATGGACGTATCACGCACATTCATTTTTATCATCATCATAATACAATGCCTGTAATCCCCGAAGGGTTAGGCAGACGAGTACCCTATATTACACCCACATATCGACAGTTTTGTTCAAGTCCCATGTAATAAGTGGCGAGCCCATTACCATCTACCGGGCACAAATCTAAACCCCGTTACTGGCCAAAATCCTGATAGAATAACAATTTGCTATGACCTGGGAATCGACCCCAAGTACCTCAAGCTCAGCAGTCGCTTGTAACCACTGAACTTTTGTTCAACTTAAGTTTATGTCACAAGAGATGTTTATTCGCGTGCATTCAATAAGTTTATTACGTGAAGTCAGAACTGATAAAGTACCACAACATGTTAAAGACCCAAACAAAACGTTTCCCTCTTAATTAGCCTATAAGTTCCTCACTGCTGTGACACAGCCTTCCCTCCTCTCTGCGGGGGGGAATGGGGGTATTCCTCAAAGCGCAACTAAATTATCGTTAATGAATCCATCATACCCATCTCTATTTTTCATCATGGTTGCGCTTTGATGAAAAAACATATAATATTTTTAATTTGAATTTGTGAGCTCGACTTATGGTTGCGGTTCGAGGAATACTTTAGTTGCGTTTTGAGGAATACCCCAGGGAATGGGCCAGTATCCCCCTCGCGGGCTCAGTGCGGGTCCGTGGACGACACCACGATATCCGTACCTACAGTGAAGTTTTGTTAAGTCAAGTGCTTGGGTTACGACTGTACCCACCTTTAACAACATTTCAAGTATTTATGATAATTATACAGTAAGAATTATTTGCATCATAAACAATAGAATGGCATGGTCCAAGAGCGATTGCTATCAGCTGTAAAGGTTAATACTCGTTAAATCTCACGTTTGAACTTAACGTGATGGGTAATATCTAAAACACAAGTTATAAATCTATTTGCTCATAAATTATTTGAAAAAAAAAAGTGTACAAAGAAATTTACTTAATAATACCAACTAATTATTGTCCCACTGCTGGGCAAAGGGCTCTTGTCATACAGAGAAGGCTCGAGCATTGATCACCACTAGCTGGAGCTTTCAGTCTAGAGTTTCTTACGATGTTTTCCTTCACTTATGTCTGTGATGTCCTAGATAAACTTTGAAAGTACGTATGAATTGAAAAAGTCACATAGGTGCTTGCCGGGATTTGAACTCAAAACCTCGTGCATGAGAGGCGGGGCCTTTACCACTTCGAGGCAAAGAAATGTTCTTACTTAGTTAAAAAGCACTGACATTTTAATGCTGTCGATCACTTAACATCAAAATCAAAATATCATTAAACAAATTAGGCTGATAATCAGCACGTTTTGAACGTCAAAAATAAATGTGACAGCCCCTCATAGTGCACGCACTTCACCACTTAATATTTCGGGGAGATGAAGTGGTGAAACAAATTCCTCAGCAACACATTTGTTATGTAAGAAAAACTTGTTCTAAAGGGTGTAAATAGACCCTTAACGAAGCCGAAAGGCACTTGTTTTCCCGGCTATTGCGATATATTTTTTGTTTAAGACCATACCCGGGAACCTTCTACTTACGGAGTCATAGGGGGCCAAAGTTTCAACTTTTTCACAAGTTTTTTTTTAATACAAATTTGTAAGGTTATAACTTTACTATAAATACCTCCATTACCCGTTTACTATTCAATGCATCCTTAAGCAGCACAATGTTTTGAATGCGTTACATTGAGTTTTACCGTATAAGGTTATTTTTCACCCCAAAAAAAAGTCGTTTCCCAGCAATAATTTTTGTATAGGGTTACTTAGTTTGATGTACAGAATGCTTGGTTAACGGCTTCGTGAAGGGTTTGTTTACACCCTGTACACTTGCAGATTGAAAACTTAGTCATGAAGTGTACCGTAGTTTACCACCAATACCAAAGATAGGTAAGGCATTAAACCCAAAGGATCCCGAGCCAAGTTTTTTCGTAATCGTTTATTAGGCAACCGATCACCTTGTCAGTTGTCACTAATTAACTAATTAGCAAAACATACATATCCTTCTAACTTTTTGTTGCCTTATTTACATAGACTGAATATTTTATATTTGCCACCTGACCTTGATAAACTTACCTTTGAGCAATTAATCAATTAATTATTAAACTGGGCCGAATCAATTTAGATTTCCAACGATAAGCTAAAGAAGAAGAATGAAGATTACGATAAAAACCTTAATGAAAATACTCAATAACCCTTTGGCCTACCTGGAGAAAGGGTTATTCAGACTTTTCATTTAGATATTTTCAGAAGCAACAGGGTATCTTCTCTATTGGTGGCAATAAGCTCGGGGCGTTATAGATGTCACTGACACATTCAAAACTAGTTTCTTATTTGCTAAAACTATTATAACAAAACTAGAATTTCCTTATAAGGTTTGATCCTTTCAAAAATGTTTTTAGCTGTAGTGATTCTAATTAACTAAAATATAGGAGTTCTGTAAACATAGATTTTTGATACAGAAAACGCGTATTAACTTAACTACGTTTTGACTGAAACCTGTCAAAACAAGACACGTTAAAGCTGTGTATTCTATTGTTGTTTACCTGTGAGATGTTTCTCAGGCAGATGCGGTTGTGTCTTGAGCCAGTCGCGTAGCTTCTTGATCTCCCCCGGTGAGATGTCTGGGTTCTTCTCATACTCCTGCTCTATCGTCATCGGCTTCACTACGACCGCCATTTTGTTTCTGAAATTTAGTAGAGTTGATACTTTAATACTTTATTTTCTATTAAACAATGAGGGGTATCACGTTTCTCAGTAACTGGGGTGTGAAAGTCAGGTAGGCTAGGTTCCTCCATGTAAAATACTGGTATTCAGCGGCATTCGGTAAGACTGGAAGTTGGTCAACTATTACTCGTAAACTTGTAAATCCTCCACAACCCAGTCAGTACTGAGTAATACGATACCCCTTGGTAAGACTTTTGGGTCACTGACTACCTATAACGACTCTCAAAGATCTACAAATGACAGCCGCGACCAATGGATTAACGTGCTTTCTGAGGTACGGAGGAAACTCGGCATGTAAAGGGTGGTGACCCATCCACGGACCAACCTAGGCAAGCACTGCTTAATCTAAAGTTTGACCCGCCAGGCTGTTTTTATTTAGCCACGAGCTTCTAACGACATAATTTTATTGTCAAACATAAATAAAGTTCAATGAGTGTCAAATAAAGTAGATTTAGCACTAATAATTGCATCTTCACAAAAAATACCGTCGAGTTTGTTATGATTTATTACCTGTAATTATAGTAAACATAAATAAGTTATGATACGCGAGTTTTGACATCTTGACCTGAGGTAGGTTATTGACCAGTAAATATTGCGATCGGTCAAGATCAATATTGTTATTGAAGCGCAATGGAACAGCCCTATTATATACCACCTTATATACCTACAGCACCTTTCGGGCTTGAATGGCATTGACAGAGAGTCGTTGTCGGTAAATATTGAAGTTGAATAGTGAAATTGTTTTGTGAAAATGTCTCTAGGATAGGTCCTGGGTTCAGTTTTCGCGTCAGCTAGGTGTTATTTTTTTAAAGCAGCAGCCTGCATTTGAACCTGGTTGACGACGATAGGCTCGCCCCATGTGGGTGAACTATGTATTGGCTACCTTTGCTGCATACCCCTTCGGGAATAACAGGCGTGTTGTTGTTTGTATTTAAAAACAACATGGCGTCATTAATTCCTACTAAAGGAGTTTATTATTTTATTTTATTGGAAGCATGAGGTTGTTCATTATAATCTTAAAAATCTTGTAGTTTGGAGATATGAGGTTTTATTTTGTGGTTTTTAAAATTGCGATCCTAAGAATCTTGGTGCTTTGTCAACGTCTTCAGGCAATTTTTAAATATATTGTCCTTATATTATCTAAAACTATATTAAGTTTATCATTGATCAAATGATTTTCAACTTATGTAAGTACTACTAATAGTGGTCATCAAAAATACATTTTTTATAGTTTTTAAACTAACAATATTGAGAATAGTAGTTTGAAGTACTTTAGCATTATTATTAAAACTTCACATAATCCAAAGATTTTATCATAACAATGACATCAACGATTAATGATACCTTATCGCGATGAATATCCGGAACTTGTTTGTTGGGTTACTGGACCGAAAAATTACAAAATATAATAAAACAACTATAAAAATTATGCAGTTTTAATGATAGACCTGTTTACCTTGCCAATGACATTTGCAAAACCGCGCCAAAAAGGTTGTCGTATTTATTTCGGTGACAATGAGATTTGAATAGTATTGTCTCGCTCACTCACACTGCACTTCGTATCTCTTGTTTCAAGCGAGATGTGCGACTTATCCAATCTTGGTGACACTTTCGCGCAACCAAGTACGGTGCATCTATGATTTTAAATACACGCTTAGCATTGAGCATATCTAACCATAATCTGCCTGTAATGTTCCGAATCACTCAAACCAGTATTTGTTCAAATCATTTTCTAAATAAAAGAAGCCATAATCGAACCTTTATTATATTTAAAAAAAAACTTAAACGGGCTATTAAAATGTGATAGTGCTACGAGTAAAAAATGATTAGGGTTTTTTTTTAACCAGGGTAATTACTAGCAGATTTGAACCGAGTTAAATCGACTTCTACAAGGTGAACGAGAAACTGAGTCGCAATCGTTGAACGAGATGTATGGCTAAGTAGGTCTAAATAAAAAAAGCTAAATTATTTTTCTGATTAGCCAATATGGTGCCCTCTTGTAAGACACAACCCTCCTCCCTGCGAGAGGAGTGGGCAGTAATCCACCCCCGGGTCCAGTGCGGACCCGGGGGTGGATTACTTCTTCGAGTTTCATCTTACTACTATTATAAATGCGAAAGTTTGTGAGGATGGATGGATGGATAGATGTTTGTTACTCTTTCATGTCAAAACTATTGAACGGATTTGGATGAAATTTGGCACACAGATAGTTTATAACCTGGATTAACACATAGAATACTTTTATTTTATCCTGGTAGTATGATCCCGAGAGAAAATAATATTATCAAACTCCTTGCGGGCGAAGCCGCGGACATAAGCTAGTTTGTCATAAGGTAACTTCAAACGAATGATCATGAGAGCCCAGAGGTCCTCCACAGTTCTCATTTATTTTTATTCGTTAGTACCTTAACATGCAGGCAGCCTACCTCGTGGAAAGAGGTCATCGCCACCTATTCATACCAGCAGAATCGTAGCTCGTCATCCCAGAGGTAATGCTGTGATCTCATTTGCTAGTAGGTACTTACAATTTTATCCTTCAAAATTAAGGAAAATTAATTAACTTCTACATGAAACATAATTTTAACTCCTACTTAAGTATATGGGTCATCCCGTAAAATACGTTATTGGTACATACGCCAGGTACGATGTACGAGGTATCCATAAGTAAGAAATAGAGTAGTCTTTACAGCAAGAAAAGTTAATAAACGAAGGTTATTTTTAAATGTATTATTTTGAATAACAATGCAAGTAATAAATTTGCAGTCGAATATCTATTATTATAAAACAACATTATCGATACATTTAACGACCTAAAGTAGAAATAGATTTACTAGAAATAATTATTTATTCTCAGATATAGTTTTTTTAAGGCCTTAACTCTTTTTGCTTTCAATCTTGACACTTGTCACTCAGTAATAAAACGAAAAGCTCACAAAAATGGCTAATGATAATAATTTTTAAAGCATTAAGGAATACCTTGAACATAAGTTGTGTTAACTAATTTGCATGCTTTAGTCTTAAGCAAAACATGTATGATCCTAACCTTAACTCTCTAACACCTTTGCATACCATGTTTACGCAAATAAATAAATATGAATATGAAAGTCCAGCTCAGGATGAATAAGAAAAAGCTCTACCTCAACAACATCGTAGGTTCGAGCCCAGACAGGAAATTTCATCAACTCAGTCGATAGAAGTCCACTGCTGGACATAGGCCTCTCCCAAGATATGCCGCAACACCTTGTCCACCACCTTCCGCATCCATTCAGATCCAGGTCGTCGGCACTAATGTTTTTGTAAATTATTTCATTATCACTGCATTTAATTTTTTATTTTATTATTTATTTATAATTCCTTTATTCATTACGTTTCTTATTTGTTACATTTTTAAATATTTTAAAAAACAAAAGTAAACAAAACATTTAAAAATATAAAAAATAGTAGCCCACCGGCATCGGGAACAGGGTCCAGGTTGCCGGCGGTCAGGGCTCCAGAGAGAGGAACCGCCTCACTATGCGTGCCGTGTCTAGGAGTACTGCTTTCTGAATCAAGCCCTTGACCCAGCCGCGCAATGAGAGCCTCCTAAGGTGTTGGTCGAGGCTCTTTGCTATTAGTCCATTAACCGTAACGATTATCGGTACAATGATTGCAGAGTCCACGTCCCACATGTCGACAACCTCGTGTGCTAAATCAAGATACTTAATTTTTTTATCATTCTCAGCTTTCACGAGATTCTCGTCATGAGGGACAGTGATGTCAACAATCATTGCACGGCGCTCTCGGCGATCTATCACCACAATATCAGGTTTATTTGCTAAAATAGTCCTGTCCGTGATGATAGATCGATCCCAATACAATGTGGCATGACCGTTCTCGAGAACTGGGTCGGGCACATACTTGTAGTATGGTACTTCAGTACCCACAAGGTTGTATTGCAAGGCAAGTTGCTGGTGGATAATCCTAGCTACTAGATTGTGTCTGTGCAAGTACTCACCGTTAGCAAGACGAGAACAACCGGAAACAATATGTCGGATCGATTCACCGGGACGGTGGCATGCCCGACAAATGTCAACCGTACCGTCCTTGACAATGTATTTCCGATAATTGTTCGTCATGATAACTTATTATCATTTATTAAGACCAAATATCTATAAAATGTTATATAATCTTAACCAATTGTTAATTAGTATCAAAATAACAATAAATAAATCGAATTGGCGACATGGACGTCTTAAAACGTTAGGAAACCGGTATATGCTAGAACCGAAATTTTCAAAGATATTATGATATCCAGCAACCCACATTGGCCTCTCTCAGAGAGAGGAGGTTTATGTCCCAGCAGTGGGGACATCGGAGACTGATTATATCTACTTATAAAAGTGACGTAGGTAATAGAACAAGGAAACAAGAAATACACGTTTATTCTTCACGTAATTGAACGCTTGTTGTTTTAAAAACTAGATCCACAAGATAATCAATTTAATTCAAAATGTAATTACTTAGAAACCTCTTTTTTACATAATATTCTGCAATTAAAATTTAATATGTATCATCTTGACTTGATTTCTTGTAAGACATCACAGTTAAATTGTAGCCATATAAAATTACGTTAATTGTTATGTAGGCGACGCAAAGCAAAAAGTACGTTTTCTGTCGTGTCTAATGAATTTGTTTTTTTTAATAAATAAATTTAAACGAACGATCTGAACAATGGTAAAATAAGTTCAAAAGAATGGGCTAATGATAGAACCTTGGAGGAACCCTTTCAAAAAATAATAACGATGTAAGAAACTTAATTCCCACGTAGGAATATATCTTGTTTTATGTATGTCTTATTAAGACCAGTCTTAATGACTGATAAAATCTTCAAAAATGTGCAAATTGCTACTGTCGCAATAGTTAACGTGTTCAAGCATGTATATTCTGTGGACAACATCATCAAAGGCTGAGGTCAAGTCTTTGCATAGTTTCTCATTTATAGAGCATTATCATTCATTAACATTGGGCCACATAGGTTATTAAAATTTATATTTATATTAATAATAAAAAAGAGGTAATGTTTGTAAGTTTGGATGTAGGGGTTTATCTTCGGAATCATCAATGATCCAATTCCGAAAATTTTTCACTAATGAGAAGCTACATTTCCTCCAGATGTCATCAACTGTATTTAAAACGTTTCCGTGAATTAATTTCCAACAAAACGCATGCAAAAGCTTGTCAATAATAGTAGAATAAAAATGAGGAAAATAAAAATTACACTGATATTTAGCATCTATAAACAAGTTTTTAATAACAAAGATATCATTAATCAGAACAAGTAATTACATTAGTAACTATTTATCGTATAGATGGCTACCTACTTACGATAACAATGGGATTCTGGACGCTGCAAATTAATCATTCTTAAAGGATAAAAATAGACAGAAAAAACCATAGATAAAGTAAGAGCGAAGTAATCTTTTATGGCTCAACAAACAATGTTTCGTTTTAGAGAATATTTCTCTGTCCATGTTTACTGCTATGATTGATTATTTTGTAAATAATAAATCTTGTTGAAGTCAACTCCTTATTCAAAACAGTCTGTGTGCAAAGCACTTGTGATCCAACAAGTTTTTGATATAAAACTTACGAATTTATTTACGTCTGTGATTGAGAGGGATTTTAAGGAAATCTTAAGTATTTGAAGTGCTCATCTTTTCAATGACAAGTATATTAAGGCTCCTTGTACCTATTCAATTTGATGATATTCATTAAATAATACGAAAAACGTGAAAGTTATTTTTTTTCTTTTTCACGCATTCAATCATGACCTGCACCTGACCTGGTTTCTTTAACGGAAGAATCGACAAAATGACAGATTGTGAAAAGAAATCTGTCATTTTGTCGACACAATCTGTCATTTTGTGGATTCGTCCGTCAAAGAAAACCGCTTCTACGGTGGTCATGCTACGCGTGCTAGCAGGAAATTGGAAACTATTTATCCCAGTCGTAAATTTCCCTGCGATAATTTTCAAACTACGCGCAAGCGCAGCTGTAGGAGAAAGTTAGAAAGTAACCTATAGTTAGAAAAACGTGACTTAAGCATTCATAAAAATGGATTTATACATCCAGAAGCTGCCTTAAAATACCGAAATAATATTTGTCAACGATGAATTGAAATAGAACAAGTCGAGCCACTGCAAGGCAACCGCACTTTATTGGCTTTTCAATCGCATTAAATAACAAGAAGGGTGTTACAAGAAAATATACAACCTACAAGTCAACGTAAACAAATCTCCTTATGTTTTACTAGCTGTCGTCCGCGTGAAATTATTATAAAATATTGGTTCCATATATGAATCGGATTTTGTTCTCAATTTCAAGATTTTTTTTTGTTGCACGGAATCCTAATCCATTTTCTAAAATGAACCCTTAGTTACTCCTTATAACATCAGCTGTCTGCCAGTAAAACTCCCGTCAAAATCGGTCCAGCCATTTCAGAGATTAGCTTGAAGAAACAAACAAACAGACAGACTGACAAAAAATTAAAAAAAAATTGTTATAAGTACCGTATATACTTTCATATGCGTTCAGTAAACAGCTGTTATTTTGAAATGACACACAGACATTTAAATTTTATGTATTTATATAGATTGCTTATCTAGAACCTGACATTTTGAAGGAAGCCGGTGAAATTTCGACATTTTTGTTAACTTTGTCTCTGAGTGGGAAGTGCAATGGCACCTTTCTCTGGTTCCACTAACCTCTTCATAAATCCGATAATATTAGGATATTGAAAAGCTCCTTTTCAATTCAATTCTCACTTAATTTGTAACTTGTATTATTTGTATCATTATCAGCATGTTACAGCCTTCTGCTAGGAATAGGCCCTTATGACCCTCAATCTTAGATATGAGTCCTCAATTCATCCTGACCTCCTCCCTCACCTCCTCCTCCTGAACTTATTCTCTCTATTGGCAACCACCTCGCAAATACCGTTTCTTCACCTGCTCCAAGAGCGCCCTACACGGACTTTGACGATTATGCAATTTGTAAGTACTTATAAGTCATCATCTGCCTAGCCTTTTCCCAACTATATTGGGATCGGCTTCCAGTCTAACCGGATGCAGCTGAATACCAGTATTTTACATGGAGCGACTGCCTATCTGACCTCCACAATCCAGTTAGTACTGGGTAATACGATACCCCTTGGTAAGACTGGTTGTCAGACATTTTGGGCCACTGACTACCGAACGACTGTCAAAGATCTACAAATGACACCCGCGACCAACGGCTTAACGTGCTTTCCGAAGCACGGAGGAAACTTGGTATGTAATGGGTGGTCTCCCATCCACAGACCATCCTAGGCAAGCACGGCTTAACCTAAAGATCGACCCGAGTGGCTGTTATTATTAAGCCACGAGCTCCACCATAACTACTTATAAGTGCTAACATCAATTTGTCAAGTTCCGTCACCTAGGAAGTCCCTCATTCATGATAATAAGATTAGTAGGTTTGTCAGTTGATCACACACTTGAGTGTATAATCACTGGTTGTTAATGGCATGTTATCAATGCTGCTAATTTTAGTTTAGAAGCCATAAAGGCAGTGGTATTATGTGAAGAAATAATGATTTATGTGGTTGTATCATGATGATGTATTGCTTAAATACATTCGTTAATGCAATCATCTCCTTTCCCAACATTGTTTAGGATTTGCTTGAAATACCAGTACATATTTTATGGAGCGGCTACCTAATATTCTTAACTCCACGACCCAGCTACTGGGCAATATTTTATCTTCCATTTCTGCCCAGCCGTCTGAGCATTCATTTTATTTTTGACTCGACAGCAGTTATTGAAAGAAAGAAAGTAAACATATTTATTTGGCACATGTCACAAGTGCACACAACAAACAAGTAAAAATAAAATAAAAAAAACTTAAATCTACACAATATAAAACGTAAATTAAAGAGAGAGAAAAGAGACAATATTGTGTGCCTCACGGCTGCGCCAAATAGGCCCAGTTCAGCAAACTGCCGAGCAGCTAGTGCCCGACGCTGGTTTTCAACATTTTATTGATGACAACTCTCCGTTATAAATTACTAGTTTAGTTAATAGTAGGTACGATATCATGTTTAATTCATGGCATCCACTATTGTTGATGCAATGCCATTAATTATCTTGTGATTCATAATTATATCGGAATCTGTTATTGTCAAGTGTTTTTTTTTTAAGATTAGGAGTAGACGCAACTAGTCCAAAAACTTCTTGATAAGGCAGACAGCTTCTGTTTACTTCTATTTAGCTACTTTCAAATGAAGGGGTTACATGACATACCTTGTAATGTAAACCCTTAGGCATATTAGATCTACAGCCATAAGGAAATATGCTATCTTATTAGATTACAACCTCAAATTAGGTATGTCTAACCGCAGTGTTATTTACCTGCTTTCTTATTTTGTAAGAAACAATTTCTTTCTCAATTACGAAACTACTGAATAGCAAGGAAAATTAACTAAGAGGTTCAAGCTGTTGCAAAATTAGTTGATTCTTGCCGCGTTTAGCTATGGTACATGATTCCGAGATCAAATCAAAGTATTCTCAGGTAAAACAGGTCACGAAAACAGGACTGGGGACAACTTGAAAAAACCACTTTCAAAGCAGATTTCACCGTAATACCTGCTTGTTAAAATCAGGTAGCAGCCACCTTTTATAAAACTAGCAAGTTCAGGTTTGATGGTATCGAGGATATTACAAATATACCATGACTCTATACTATATAATTATACTCTATACTCTCAAAGCCACGTAAACGAAGCCACGCGCACAGCTAGTATAAAATAAAGGTATGAATTAGTCTAGCCATCATCTGTCTAGCCTGTTGCCAACTATGTTGTGATCGGTTTCCGGTCTGACCGGATCTAGTTGAATACCAGTATTTTACATGGAGTGACTGCCTATCTAACCTCCACAACACAGTGTTCGTAACACGATATTCCTTGCTAAGACTGATTGTCAGACTGTCGGGACTCTGACTAGCCATTACCACTAACGAGCGAATTACTCTAGTCATTGAGTTTGACATGAAAAATCTTGTATCTAAGTTATCTGAGGTAAATGGTTCCGGTTAGCAAACAGGCAAATTAATGTTATTAAGAAAATTGTGAGCAGATTTTCCTGTTGATAATTTTATTTACGTAGTCGACAAGAAACAATGTCTCTTAATAAGTTCCTTGAGAATTTTAAGTTGAACAAAGCTATAGAAAAAAACGCTTGTTATTCTGATATTCCTATAGTGAACTCAAAATAGATAGACTAACGCTCATACGCTAAGTTTTGGCGCTATAATGTGGTATGTTCCATAAGTTTTACGTAACGAAAAAATTCATTAAATAAACTACAGCACCGTCTAGATCTCCTAGACCAAGAATAATAAAAACAAAAAAAACTCACCAAATAAAAACAATCCAGGTAAAACAGACCTAAAATACTTTTAGAAAAACCGCCAAAAAAAAAGTTCGTCAACCACTTTAGAAAGAACTAAAAAAAAAACGAAATTATAGAATCACAGCCACTTACTTAAATTAAAATTTAAAAAGCAAGATCAGAGCACGAATTTAAATAATATTGGAAACTTTAAAATGAAAGAATTATGATATTTTATGGAATAAATCTGCAGCCCAGCTAGACGCGGTTGCTTGCGAGAGGTTGCTTCGCGAATGAAACCTGCATGTTTGTAGAACTACATTACTTGTGACTATTATTGCCGCTACGAGGTAACCAGGGATGTCGGTGAGGTTCCTATCATAATTATCAAAAGTATCGATAAATATTTAAAACTTTGAGTATGAATGTAATAGAAGGGAGAAATGATAGATGGACTGTATGCAACATGACATGACTAGAAAGGAAGTGGCTTATGAGATGACTACAAATAGATAAAGAATGAAAGAAAAAGACAAGCAGTGGTAATCGGTTATCGTGGTATGGACATGTGTAGTGAGGACAATGTTGAGTATGAATGTAGATGGCTATCAGAGTAGAAGAAGACCAAAGAACCGATGGATGGAGTGTGTGAAGGATGATTTGACTAGAAAGGAGGTGACTGCTGATATGACGAGATATAGAGAAGTATGGAAGAAGAAGACATGCTGCGCCGACCCCGAATAAACTGGAATAATGACAGAATAATGTGGGTGTGCTCTGCCCATCTCTTCGTGAAATACACTTTTATTCTTTTAGTAATTGGTGATTGGTTTTTGGTAATTCAAACGCACTGAGAGGCGTTTCAGTGGGATCCGAACTAAAGGCGGGCGAAACGGCGAGCAAAAGCTAGTATAAAATAAATATAGTATCGATATTACTCCAGACTATCGTAGTTTTTCAAATCCCTACCTGTGCGTACCTATCGCTATGAGGTAAGTAGGGGTGTAAGCGGTATACTTGATTCCACGCTTGAATTACTATCTAAGTGTCTTCGCGGAAAACAGTCTGTGCCTAGCAAGAAAGTGCAAGCAAGCGTGTCGTAGAGCGAGCAAAGAGTTTTTACTGTTTCGATGAAAAATCACTACCTCTTCGGTCTGCACACATACATAAATTCACGGTGTTTTCCGCTGAGGGTAGGCAGACACTACGAAAAGCCACCTGTTACGTTCGATACATTTTAATTTCTCCTGTTTTATCGTCTCTGGTCTGATATGTCTGCAGTGGACCGGTCTGCCAACCAGTCTTAATAACTAGATTGTGCAGGTCAGATAGTCAGTCGCTTCATTTAAACTACTGGTACTCAGCTGCATCCGGTTAGATTGGAAGTCGACAAAATAGTTGGGTAAGTAAGGCAGATTATGAACATCTCCTATGTCTGCTATTTACAATCCTAACAAAAGTGTCACAGGGCAGACTAAAAACTATATTTTGTTCCACGTATGTATATAAAAAGCTGTCCAACATCAAGTATCTCATTTTAATTAAGAATAATTAGGCAAAATAAAAAAAAAGCTCGACGCACTCCTGTCGGCGAATTATGTCGCGCTGTTTAGAATATATTATCCGTGCCGTTTTCTTAGGAATAACCAAAAATTAATTTCCGCACCAGTGTCTACAAATTATATACCTATGTAGATACAATAGTTTTAAAATATCAGTTTTGCTGCATGCATGCTGAAAGTGAGATCGTTTGTCACGCCTTACCGGCTGGACGGATTTCAATAAAATTTGTCACACAGATAGACTATGACCTGGGTTAGGACCTAGGACTTTTTATCCCGGTAGGAAGACCCTGTGGGATAATTTTAGATCTCCACGCAAACGAAGCCGCGGGGAAAAGGTAGTACGCAATAAGAGCACAAATGTAAATCTTGCCAAAACCTTGAACTTATGAACTAATAAATTAATAAAGTGTAATAAATTATTGTTAATCAATTTAAATATAATTATGTTGAGAATGTTGAGGTGGAGGTATACGGAGTGACAAGAATGGACAACGTAAGAAATGAGAGTATTAGAGGAAGTTTGAAAGTTGCGCCAGTTTCAGAGGGTGTTTAAATAGTTGAAAGGGAATCGTCTGTCTTGTCTTGCTATGGACATGTGAGGAGTGATGATTATAAATGTGAGAGGGAGAGGAAGAAAAAAGAAAAGATGGATGGATTGTGTAATGCCGGCCACACACGTTCCAGTATACTTGCGCAAGTCCAGACTTGCACAAATACACGAATTTCGGAGGTGACCACAGACGGCTCAAGCATGCTTGCACAAGTATCATTTCAATGATATTTGTACAAGTGTGCGTACATGCAGCGAGCTACTTATGCTATGGATATATATTACATATTATATTTATAAATTACGTTTGGTTGGAATTTTCGGTATTGCTCAATTGTTTTATTATAAGCAGCATTTTTTTTTGTCCCTGTGGTAATAGTCTTTACTTTTTATTTGCCAAAGACTTGGCTCATTTCTGTACATATTTATTAATTCTTCTATAATATCGCGAACTCCTTGCCTCTCGGTAGTCTCGTTCATTTTGGCGCGAAAATGACGTGCGTACATGTAGGTGGCTAAAACAATACTGAAACTTGCGCGAAATGCTCCCACACACGTTCAAGTAAACTTGCACAAACGCAAGTTTGCACAAGTTGGGAATTGAAATTTTGAACTTTTTCAAGAACTTGTGCAAGTCGGAAATTTGCGCAATTATCTTCCAACACACGTTCCAGTATACTTGCGCAAGTCTGGACTTGCGCAAGTATACTGGAACGTGTGTGGCCGGCATAAGGAATCTTATTCAAGAAAAAGGAGTAAATAATAGCATGACGGCTAACAGGGGAGAATGGAAGAAAAAAACGTGTTGCGTCGACCCCAAATAATATGGGACAAGGGCAGAAGGATGATAATATTCAATTTAATTAACGGCAGATAGTAAGGTAGACAAAAAATCCAAGTTCTAACCACTTACCAAAGGGAATGACCAAAATGTATGAAGCCATGGTGTCTTTTAATTTTTGACGACCACTAACAAAACTTTCTACATGTAAGAGAAATTACCACAACAAACGAAGTTTGGCATCGGAGTAAAGATCAAAACTCAGTCCGAACTGAGAGAAATTAGTCTAAACAGGTGATTTTACATTAGGTCGTGAGAGCTGTAACTAAAACAATAGGTAGTCAAGCAAAGTGGGCAAAGAAACCGTCAAAGCTTTGGTCGGAGCCAGGGATAGCACCTGTTTATTTTATACAAAACTTATGCTTATGTCCGCGGTTTCACCCGCATTTAGCTCGGTAATGTCCCACGGGATCGTATTACCGGAATAAAAAGTATCCTATGTGTTAATCTAGGTTATAAACTATTTTCATCCAAATCCGGTTAGTAGTTTTTGCATGAAAGAGTAACACACATCCATCCATTCTCACAAACTTTCGCATTTATATATTATAAAGAGGTAAAGTTTGTATTTTTGTAAGTTTGGATGTAATCTTCGGAACTACTTACTGATCCTATTCCGAAAATTCTTTCACAAATGGGAAGCTACTTTATCCCCGAGTGTCCTAGCTATATTTTAAATGTTCCCATATGGTTGTTTCCGACAATAGTTAGGCGAGCGCAACCCCGGGCAAATGCTAGAGGATTACCTATTATATTATATTTCTATAAATACCTACGGAAACACGGTTCACACACGGAAATATAAGTCAATCATTTAAAACCTAGAACTAAACTTAATACGAACTGAATAAATAAACAAAATACACTATAATGAATGTCAATAACATTTACACAACACACAATTATCCGGTAGCACCCGCTGGTATTCAAAACGTCTAATCTCAATGTTACGTTTGATGAAATCTACATAGAACCTCGCAGTGACGCAAATGTTTATAATAATCATCATTCTCCATTAATCCATTTATCCGTAAAATAAAAATAAAGATTTTTGCAAAAAAAAAAAAAATTGACTAGATTTTTATTACCATAAAATACTTAATTTTTAATATTATTCAATATTAAAAATACTTAATTTACATAAAACACCTAATTTTTAATATTGTAAGTATAATATTAAAAATCTAGTTAAATCTTTTTTTTGCAAAAAAGTTTTTTTTTATTTTACGGATGAATGGAGAATGATGATTATAAACATTTATCAAACTCTAAGCTTAAGCTCTATGCTTCTTTTTTTTTAAGGTCGTAGCGGGCAGTGTTGACTGGTCAGACAGAACGTACCAAAAGGCATCTAAGTTAATAATTAATCAGGTTTGCTCAAATTTTTATAAATGTTTTTTCAATGCCTACACTTAATTTAGGCAGGCAGGATAAAGGCGTAAACAAGTATTGCATAGTAATGATTAAATACCAAAAATAGTCAAAAGAAACATAATGTCGATAAGCGATGCCTGCCCACATGATGCAGAACTGAGGTTCTTGAACCTTAGGTCAAAAGGACGCTTAATAAGGTAAATAGCTTGGGAGTAGGGACCTTCTTGTTTAGTTAAACAGGTAACTAACTAAGGTTGACTTCAAGGTTGCTACGGTTAACTAACCTAATAACCTTTATTTGCCGACCACTATGAGTATCTGAACACCAAAAAAACGGATTGCACTTCAAAACCGCGTTCAAAAGCTGTCAATATCAACCTACATATCCAATAAATATTGACATGATGGATAGTTTAATGTGTTAGGCGCGTGGCATTATGCCGTTCTATACAACGTGTTATTTTTTATTATAGATAAGTAAAGATAATACAAAAAGTGCTATAATATGTGGTCCATAAATGCATAGTTTCGAACTTCGAAGATATCATCAATCATCTCGATGTGTGTAGGTATCTGAGTTTCATTGATAAATACGAATTTCATTCAAAACAATCATTCATATTTAAAGCTAAGAAAATGCAACGTTGTTATATTTCACGTGACGGTGTTTTTTCATTAATAATCCTGACTTCCCCGAATTATAATTAACACTAGAAACGGGATATTTACCAAGTTTACTGTTTTTTTTGAGTTCCCGATATTTCGGTGGTGTTGCAAGCACCATGATCACGGATAAACCGGAAACTCAAAACAAACAGTAAACATAGTAAATATTCTGTTTCGAGTGTTAATGATAATGTTCGTCAAATTATTTTTTACAAAAAAATATATACTTACATATACGTATATAATTGAAAAATAATTCATATGCCAGACTTTGACATGGTCTCATTCATACCTTACAGTTTTGGGGAAAACTCGGGTCTTGAAGGAATAAAGAAAATTAACGCATATCAACCGGCCTGAAGAGGATTCTGCGCAGCATGAAAAATAATTGATAATTCTAAAACATAGTTAATTAAGTATAAGATTTTGATAGATCCGCCAAGCCTTTCAGTCCCAATGGCATGTACGCACGACGGCCAATCAAGATTTACAAATGCGGATCTCTCATTGCATAGGAAATTTATACAAAGCGAGGCCAAGTTATACTGGAAATTTACAGCTTCATGTGCCGCCGTGGCGCCGTGTGTACCTCTACAGTACTATTCGGTTCGAAGTTGGCAGAACACAAGTAAATTTTTTTCCCGCATTTCTGCTCAGGTTGTTTTTAACCAAAAATTTTTCTTCAAATACTGGCTGACCAGTATTTTTTTTCATTATTTGTAAAAAAAAGCTGGTCAACCAGTATTTTGGACGTCATAACCTATCATTATACGACTACCTATAATTATATGGAAATGACGTCATCTAAGCTGCGCATATCAAGAACGTTACATCCATTATTTACTTATGATTTATCTTTTAGTTAAGGTCAAAGTTAACCAAAACTTGTAAACATTTCTTATAAAAAAAGTCATTCATTGAATTTTACAAACTTAAATAAAAAGGGTCAACTTACTGCTCAATAGTAACCTAGATTTAGTATAATTTGCGTAGATTTAGTTTAATTTATTTTAATTTTTATTTATTTATTTTACTTGGCCTTTTTCTGCGACTTCGTTTGAATGTGAGAGGAAATAACTTTAACTTGTGTTAAGTTACAAGTTTTTAAACTGACATGGTCATGGTCATTTTTAACTCTAAAATCGCTCGTTCCTTAGAACCAACTGTACATACTACCTCCAATAGTTTAATTTTTTGCAAACTTACTGACTCATTCATGCACCACTAAAATCACCCTGTATACGATAAGAACTGAGTGACTTTAAATTCATGTACCTAATAAAACCTACATATCGGTATCTTCGAGAAGGACATGTCTCAAAACTTGAAAATAAATAATACGCATTTGCGCCTACTAGAAGAATAGAAACCATGCGTGTAATTACGCGTTGCAAATAATGAAAAAAGGCGTTTTAATTTAAAACGATTATTGAGCGATCATCAATTTGACTTCTGCAAAAAAGGTAGGCTGTACTCTAGAATATTTTGAAAGCATTTAAATAAAGTTTGTAAAAGCAAAAATACACTGTTTCCGCCCGGGATCGAACCGGGGGCCTTGTGCGTGTGAAGCACACGTGATAACCGCTACACTACGGAAACTTGAATCTTTCGGTCGAAAATGTTGATCCGTATCTAAAATGTATTCTCTTCAGCGTTGTTACTAATGGCAGTAATTAAGTTTGGTTATTGAAAAGTTCAGAATAAGGCCTCTAGTCTAGTTAGTAACTACTCCTAAAACAGGAGGATTTGTGACGTAATAAATAATTATTAACATTTTAAAACAGCTATAAATAAATAGTAATACCTACACAAGTCAAATGAAACAGGTCCAGGTGATTGATTTTAAGCGTGTGGCGTTTACACTCTGTTACAAGATTTGTGACGTAATAAATAGTAATGTATGAATGTGGATGGGTATAAGAGTAGAGCAAGACCAAAGTAACGATGGATGGACTGTGTAAAGGATGATATGGCAAGAAAGGAGGTTTCTGATGAGATGACGAGTAATAGAGAAGTATGGAAGAAGAAGACATGCTGCGCTGACCGCAAATGAATTGGGATAAGGGCAGGAGAATGATAATGATGAATGTTGTGAGACAACAATAAAATATAACAATAATATAAATATTCTAAGTACCGCTGAATTTATTAGCCTGCTAATGGTATTTTATCATTTTAACAAAACTCATTAATGACACATCAGTGCTGCCATCTTTTTACCACAACTGCAAAACTTAGTCAAATATGTTGTCTATACTCACTAAGAGATGGCACTGTAAGCGCTGTTATTTATAATAACTACGTCATGAGGCTTGGGCCCTATGGGCCCAATCTATCAGCTATTTTTTATTTATTTTAACCTCACTTTGTGTTTTCGTACCATGTTGTCCTTTAAACAAGCTTACTACATTTCTACATTTTCTACTACAACAAGCAGATGAAATTCATACCACGACGTGCCTTTTGACAACCAGTAGGATCAAAGAGTATAATAATAATAAGGGAGAGTAGGATTGTTTCTACGTTATGGCACGATAAGCATTTTGTAGTTCTGGGATTCCTTGTTATTGAATAGGTGGGGCGCCTGCCTGCATGTTCGTGTTACGTCGGATTAATCAAGAAACAGGATTGTTTTATAGTTCAAAAAAGTAGCTCGTACAAGACGGATATTTTATTGCTCTGCGAATTATACTGAACACATTGCTTGCCGTTTCAGAAAAGGTAGCTAAGGAAGACGTATTTATTTACATGTGAGGGGTGCACTAAGCACTAAACACTTCTGTCCTATCCTTCGGGGGTACAGGCGTGATGTTATGTTGTCGTAAACTACCTAGTCAATTGAATTGTATTTCCGCGGATTCCCGCGACGTTCGCCAGGTCACATAGGTAGGTACATACTATATGTTTAAACAATATTGTGCTCATACTATTTTTCACTACAGATACGTGGAGCACGGTCACGTGTCTATATTGAACCGCGGGCTTATTACGTATTTTCAGTATATTAGAATGTACTCTGTGTTACGTATGAAATAGCGATCAGCAAAAATTGCGCAACTATCGCGCGATCAATCACTTATTGCTTAAAAATCGGTATCATCGATCAATTGCTAATCGTTCGCCGTTTGTTAGTATGCATTACTACGCATTTATCGTAACGATACTAGCGCCACAAACCATTTAGTAGCAATCACTGGTACTAATCAAGGGTCAAAGTGTCAAACAGATGTGACAAAAGTTTTGTTTACAAACGTTGAAAAAACTTATCCACTTGAAATTTACCAAAAATAGCTTGGCGTCGGTTTTAAGATGGTTTCAAGTGCACGAAATCAGTGTTTCTTTGGATTCCAAGCGATATTTGGCTGTAAGTAAGTTGCTAGTAAGTTTATTTGTGATATACTTAGTGCAAACAAGTAAAAGTTTTGCAGTGGCAAATAGAGTGACCAATGAGCAACTGGAAGAACTCCTCCAGTTTCTGGCCGAGCATACCGCTTTAGCCAAAGGCATTGGCCTTGGAGCAAGATCAAAAGAAACTGTTGACAAGCAGTGGAATGACCTTGCCTTGAGGCTCAATTCTTTTGGCTCTGGATCGACGAAGACGGGTGAACGGTGGAAAAATGTAAATAGGGTGTTTAATTTTTATGATTTTAAACGGTTTCCAATAACTGCATGCTTTAAAAGCTTTAATTGATAGATGTACTAAATGTATTTTTTCAAATTTTATAGTACTGGTTTGATTTAAAATTCAAATCCAAGTCCAGACTAGCTAGACGGAGACAGGTTGCTCTAGCTACTGGTGGTGGTCCAAGTAACCAAGAGGATCTGTCCGAGACAGACCAAAACATCTTGGATATCATCAGGGAAAGAGCAGTATATGGTGACAACAAACATAGAGTTTCTGTATTTGAAAGTTACTTACTAAATTAGAAAAATATATATAGTCTGAATGAATATGCACCTATTTACTAATAATTATTGTTTTTTAGAACATTCAACCTGAAGTGGCCATTAGTGCTCCAGTGCAACAAGAGGACATTGCGGTGTAAGAAGGTGTTATCATGTCAGGTAAGTTATTAAAATCTATTTTATCATTTAAATGCATAATTTCATTTGGGGCACTAATTATAATGCACAAATAGCACTTCCAACAATAATACACCGTGACTTTTTAGTCGTCTTACAAAGGTGGTCCACTCAATGTGCCCGACATAAAATACGGGGTGTAAACAGACCCTTCACCAAGCCGTCAACCAGGCATTCTGTACATCAAACTAAGTAACTTTACGCAAAAAATATTGCTGGGAAACGACTTTTTTTTTTAGGGTGAAAAATCACATTTTACGGTAAAACTCAATGTAACGTACTCAACACATTGTGCTGATGGATGTATTGAATAGTAAGAGGGTCGTGAGGGTGTTTAAAGTAAAAATCTTACATTAGAAACATGTATTTAAAAAAAAACTTGTGAAAAAGTTGGAACTTTGACCCCCAATATCTCCGAAACTAGAAGGTCCCCAGGTATGGTCTAGAACAAAAAAATGATCGCAATGACGGGGAGAACAAGTACCTTTCGGCTTCGTTAAGGGTCTTTTTACACCCTTTAGTTCTAGGCGCGATTTTTTTTTTTACCTACCGTAATAGGTAGGTACAAAGAAAAATAAATAAACATTAGAAAAATTATGAAACATCCTGTTAATGATGTTATGTGTCAAACGGGAGAGTATACCTACCCAGCGCTCGAGTCCAGTAGATTATCGCTCACAACAGGGTGTTTTAACTACGTCATGTGTCATAATATTCAATAATCTTTTATTTTTAAATTATTAAAATATCATAAATAAGTACCAATTTTTTTTTATGAATGCTTAGTAGTCATTGGATACATGAAGTGGGCTGCCGTTGTAAGATGACTAAAAAGTCACGGTGTACTTGTGTATGCATAGATTAGATTAAAATGTTTAACCATACCATACTTAACTTTACTTTTTACATACTAATAATACGAACTCCCTGTGCCTGAAGCAGCTACAGAAATACAAGCACAACAAGTGCCCGAAAGAAATCAGACAGGTAATAATAGCTAGAATACCTCAATGAATAAGTGTAAATTCTATTAGATTTATTGTAGGCAAGATTTTTATTAAACAAATCATATTTTTCAGGAGTAGAGGATCCTGCAAGTCAGGCTACCAGACGCCTGCCAGATCGCCCTCACCGACAAAATAGACCCAGTCTAACAAATAGTATGTATATCAACATTAGGGATTCTATTTGATTTCTATAAATCAATCAGTTTTCAATGTAATAACGAATAATTATATTATGTTTATTGCCTCATTGGTCTTCTATATCAATCAATCTCAAGAGGTCTTATGTTGGACAGAATGTTATTGGGATATTTAGTCAGGGAATTTAAGTTGCAGTCCAGAGACCCCAGAGTGTAGCTCTAAAGTTATGACCAGTAAATGGTAATAAGCTTGCCCTTTATTATATGGGAACTACTATAAACATATAACCATACAAATGTACAACTCTGCAATCTATTTGATATTTATGATGATGTTATGATAATACTTATTACAGGATCACTAACCAGAATAGATCCAGATTGGGTCATGGAATTAGAGAGGAGTAGAGTGCAGGCTGAGAACAAGATGGCGGATGCTGCTCTCATAATAGCGGAGGCCGCTAATAAGATTGCTGAGGCGTCTCTTATAAATGCTGAGACGTCTCGAAGGCAGTCAGAGGTGCTCAATACCATGGTGGAGGTTATGCGTCAGCTGAGCAGTGGACTGGCAGCTAGGCCAGATTGAACACAAACTGTATATTCAATAAAATAAAAAACATTTATGTTGCTTTTATTGTTGTTGTAAACAACCTTCATTTTAGAACATTACATATCTACACTGTACTCATTACTTATTTGCTAACTTACTGTCTATCACTTCATTTACACACACAGAGTCAAGCACATAATTGTTTATGACACACCCAACATAATAAATAATTAAATATCAAAGCGTCCTAGCTGACCACAACCTTTGGACAATACGAACTCTTTGTTGTCGGCCTCTAGCTAGGAGCTGTTGCTCAATACCAGCACCTACATCCTGCTGTAGTTGTGGTGTGACTTGGTTCCGTTCCGTTCTGTCAGACACGCGGGGACCGCCTGATTGCAAATCGTGCGGTTCGGAACCGCAAAATTGTGTTATGTATTCAGACAGCGGTGGTTAGTATGGCGTGAAATTAAATCCCAAAATAGGAACGTTTGAGAGTTTTTTATTGACTTTAGAATGCAATAAAATCTTTTGATGAAAAACTCATAGTAACTTGAGGCCACATTTTTTATTTCTTGTTCATCAAAATCAGCATATTTATATTTATTTATTTTTTATTCTATTATAGTAGAAGACTGCGAGCCAGAACTAAATGGCGATGGTGACGCTGGCGGTATGACAGCAGAAGTTGATCCAGATGCAGTAAAATATCCTCGCGGGTTTGTATACTGTTGACCACACAAACGTTGCGCTAGGCATAATTTTGCCCTTTTTGTATCACTTGAAGCAATTCGATTTTGGTCGCTAAACGCCGATGTTCCGGTACTTTTTTCAGTTCTTTGTATAACGACAAACAAAAAAGTTTATCATCGTCTTGTTTGAAAATACTATTTTCTTGAATTTCATTCTGAAGACGTTTTCGTGCCTGAATGTTTTTTTCTATTAAAACACTTATTCGTTCTTCTGGCATCATTTTTTTCTTTCGTTTAGGGGAACTTATATCAAGGGCTTCATTTGCAATGGCGTTTAGACTTGTGTCATTACTAACTTCATTTTGTGTTTCCTGACTTTCGTTTTGATGTTCATCCATATTATTAGTAGTTTCACTGTTGTCTGCATTCCTCTGCAGGAAAGAAAGTCTTGAAAAATACATGTATTGGGATCCTTTATAAGCGCCTGACCCGGAAGGAGCTGTTTTCCTTTTTTTGTATTCTTTATTATAACAATCCCGTATATTCTTCCATTTTTTTTGCAGTATTATACCTGAAAATAATATAAGTTATTATTTTTTCAAGACATTTCCTCAAAGTGGTTAATAATGCACTACTATTAGGTTCAGAATGCAGTGTATTATTAATACCTACATTTATTTGCTTTTATCAACAAATTAACATTTATTCGTGTTCTAAATTCAAAATTAGTACTAGAATTTTATTTTAATATTAGGTTGTTTGGCGGTTTCATACCTACTTCAATGAGTAGTCTAAATAACTTGCATGCAGGAACAGGCACTGTCATTTGTTGAATATTAGAGATAGCTGTTCCCCGCGACCTTCGTCCGCGTCAAGTTATTAAAAATACAATTTTCCCCGTTTTTGCAACATTTTTCATTGCTGCTACGCTCCTATTGGTCGTAGTCGTAGCGTGATGATATATAGCCTATAGCCTTCCTCGATAAATGGACTACCCAACACTGAAAGAATCATTCAAATCGGACCAATCGGACAATCGGAGTTCCAGAGATTAGCGCGTTCAAACAAACAAACACTGCAGCTTTATAATATTAGTATAGATAAATTGGCTCATTACTTTGTGAACGACCGGCGTGTTTCGTGGCAACACACAAACGTATAATTCTCTCAGTGACTGTCGAATACCCACTTACCTAAGATATTCTTTTTTTCCAAACTGTCTTCACCATTTCCAAAAATCTCCACCAACTCCTGCCAAGCTCGGATCTTGGCAACTTTATTGGAATAATCCTCACACTGGAGATCCCATATTATTGGTCTTTTCTCCACTTCATCAATCAATAATTCAGTGTCAAAGCGATCCATAGCGAGCTCGCGTGTGCTCTTGTTGTGACGTGCGAATCGCGCGGTGCCCGCAACGCAACTGAACGCTCCGCGCCATAGTTATAGAATCGCGCGGGCGCCACACGTTTCTATTTATAACGGTTGAGTGGTGGTAACCACGCAGGAGGTTCAGAAGGATTACTTACTTCAATGCTCATATCGCGCGCAGCGATATAGGAACCCCCCCGAGGGGGTGGGGGGTAGAATTCGTCGGAAATGCATAGCTTTTTTTATGATTTTTTTTAAAGGAAAATGTTTATTTTTCGGTTATACTAATAAAAGCTATAAAATCGGTAATTTTATACATACATATACGGAGGGGGAGAGGAGTGGGCCCCCCCCTGAAGTTTCGGTCGGAGTTTTTTTTTTTGTTAAATTGTAACCTTACTTTTTCTGTCCCTATTTTTCGGGGAGTAAGAACCAGTACTTCTGCCTTATCTCCGGCGCTGCGGGAATAGCAGCCCGTTCGCCTTTGCGTAACAAAGTCACAGGCGATCACGCTCCCCTCCGCATGTTCGGCTTGTTGGTCGCCACCGGACTCGCTACGGGTCGCGCGGTGCATGCGTCTTTGTCACGGCAGGCGGGGGCTGCCCTCCCTCCGCGCCTCCAGGCTTTAATAAAATACACTCTAGGGGTAGGACAGACAAAGGCCACGGCGTGTCGGGGTTGACAAAGTCGGTTCTGAATTCAAGTTCGTTGTAAGGACTTTTAAATTACACGCATTAACTATGTGCTCCACGCGAGATGCAGACGATGAATAAGCGTGATCACAAAATGGCCGCTTTTTTTTTTAATAGCATGATGTGTGCTTTGCTCACTGAACATTCTACACGTACATTATACTCTATGCCAAAATCGTCTGTGGTTTGAAATGTCGTATTTTTCAATACAATGCCATTTATATTTCTACAATTAATATCAAACTCAAACTCAAAGCATTTATTTCAAATAGACCCGTGACAGGCACTTTTGCATAGTCAAAAATAAGCTACCTACACTCCCGCCACAGGCATAATAACTGTGAATGGACTGTAATTGCCCATTCGAAAATAGTAGATCTCATGGAGAAGAATGGGCTAGAAACTCCATGGACACTCTTTTAAAATCAATTTATATATATCTCCGAAACTATTCATTTCCGACCGTTGGCAAATCGTTTTCTTACTAGGAACACTAGGAACCCACAATAAAAATTACAACATCCTAGGTTAATGTACTTTAATAAGTGCCTAGCAGTTAAAAATATTTTTATTTTATTTTTTGATGCTACGGAACCCTGTGTGTGCGACTCCGACTCGCACTTGGACGGTTTTTAGTTTATTGTTAAGTTAGTAACTTTAGGTTTTTTTTTTTTTTATAAATGTATGGGTATAATACTTTTAGAAACAAAGCAGGGCCTTTCCTGATATTCAATAGGTTAGTGGTAAATCTGTAATACCAAAGGTAGGAACGTTGCCAGTTGTACCGTCTATGTGCTTGGACAGGGTTTTATTCAAATGGCTATTACTCTTAAAATAATTGGTGTTGAATTAATACTTTGATATCATTTTGTAGGTTGACTCAAATACTTCCGATTTAACATAAAAACATACGCAACATTCCCGACTAAATTTTGCACTAGAGTAGAAAAACTAAAAAATATAAGTAATTTTTATGTAAAATTTAGTTTTTTAGGCTTATTTTTCAGGGAAAATGTATGCAATAATTTGATAGCCTCGGCGTTTACTCTTGCAATAAGATCATACGCACAATTGCACATCTCTAGGCCTCTTAGATTCAAAGATATTAACCTTCATTGAACATACCCTAGATCAGCCGATTAAAAAAACAAAATGGCTGTCATTCGCGGGGTGTGGGGTAGGAGTATTTATAAACGTGTATTTGTCGATAAAGATGAGTATACAATATGCCCTTAAAGTATTTGTAGCCGGTAGCCAAACACACTGTTTAACGGCAATTTCATAGGTAAAGACCTAAATAATTACATAGGTACATAAAGGGTGTAAAAAGACCCTTAACGAAGCCGAAAGGTACTTGTTCTCCCCGTCATTGCGATCATTTTTTTGTTCTAGACCATACCTGGGAACCTTCTTGTTACGGAGATATTGGGGGTCAAAGTTCCATCTTTTTCACAAGTTTTTTTTTAAATACATGTTTTTAATGGAAGATTTTTACTTTAAACACCTCCACGACCACCGTACTGTTCAATCCATCCATTAGCACAATGCTTTGAGTGCGTTACATCGAGTCCTACCGTAAAACGTGATTTTTCACCCCCAAAAAAAAAGTCGTTTCCCAGCAATTATTTTTGCGTAAAGTTACTTAGTTTGATGTACAGAATGCTTGGTTGACGGCTTCGTGAAGGGTCTGTTTACACCCCGTATATCTCGCCCCGCTCGCTGCGGACGCAGTACCCGCGTGCGGTGAGCCGTCGCTCACTGACACAGGTTCGTCACCACCTTCATCCAGCTGCATGCGGGTGATCGGCCCGCCGCAAGCTGGGCGATGCCAAGCCGATGCGGTTACGTACTTACGTCGGCTGGACGCCTGGTTGACGACGAGCCGATAAGCAGAGTCGACGCTGGTGATAAGGTTGCAATGATAAAGTTTTGCGTAGTATTGTATGAGTCATAAACATAATTAGATATTCCTTTACATATCAGACAAGGTATCAAATCTTTTATTTTACCAGGATAATAAAATTTATCATTCGACGGTTGGGCGTGCGAGCGTACAGTTGCTTGTTAGTGCAAACTACTTGCAGAGTTTTATTTAGGAAAATTAAAACATAAAGGTAAGATTTGTTTTCATATTCAAAGTTATCGAGGTCGAGGATGTTGCAAATTGGGTCTAGTGTGGCCCATTTCAAGGAGTGCACCCAGTTTCCAAACAGCCTGTATTGTAACTGTGCATCCTTTATTGGAGATCCAAATAAATAAAGTTTTTTATTGGTTAAACGTAAAGTCGGTACTGTAACTGCCTACTAGTCAAATATGCATGGAGCATGCAGTATCACTATGCCTGTTGTTTTTAGCAATCCATGTCAGGCCCAGAAGAAGATGGCGGCTGGTGCGATGGACTCTTGCTTAAAGGATTAGGCTGAAATAGCGCTAGAGAGAGAAAAAATTAAAAAAATGGAAAGGAGGCCTTTGCCCTGCAGTGGGACACAACAGGCATAATAATTTCAGGGCCCCAGTAGTGGCAAGTGAACAAGTGGAAAAAAGTTGACTGTTTGAGTGAATATGGCGACATGTCGTAATAAGACCACTTAGATTTGTTTATTTGAAGATTTAAATAAATTGAGTTCATAACTACAAAATATATTTATCGTAAAAAGACAATATGGTATGTATACATATATAAAACAATATCATGCCCTTCTACATATTATTATGTAATAAATGCGAATGAACTAATTACTTATCACGTAGCTAAGTTCTGCCAGTCGCCAGTTCTGTTAGTTTTTCTTGACAATAAATCAAGCATTTTAACGTCTAAACGGATTTCACTTAACTTTTCATCAACACATTCCTTTAGGAAAATTCACACTTTTTTTTTGTCAGTTTTGAAACTCCACTTGTTTTAATTACTTTATTTTATTATAGAGACCTTGTATAGAGAACACAAAGAGTTATAATAAGATGGACTTACCAGCATCTTCATCAAGAGACACAGAAGTTCCAAAATTAAATGAAGAACAAACAGAACAGAAAGATAAACAGAATGATAAACGCAAGTTTGTTCTACCTCCGGAATACGATGAACATGACTCACGATGGACACTACAGTATCGTGAACCTGCTCCGGGACTTGTTGAACTAGTGGAACATTCCGGTGTGTATGTTAATGCTGACAAACTCGCTAGATGCAAGGTTCGGTCGAAAGATTGCAACAAATTAGCTGAAATGTTAGTATTCGAAGTTTTTACTATAAATGCAGTGAGTACATGTGCGTTGCCTACTGCATTATGCAACGCTTACCGTATCCACGTGGAACACGGTAGACCTGAATTACCCACACATGCAACAGAAACATTGCTGAACTTTGTTGTAGAGTATGGACTAGAGAAGGATTGGAAAGTAGACGATTACGGTTGCATTCTAAGAACTATTTGCAGAACAATCGATGAAATAAGGATGTTGCAACGGAAGAAGGAGCACCATCGTAAACGCAAGTTTGTTCTTCCTCCGGAATACGATGGACATGACTCACGATGGACACTAAAGTATCGTGAACCTGCTCCGGGACTTGTTGAACTAATAGAACATTCTGGTGTGTATGTTAATGCTGAAAAACTCGCTGAATGCGAGAAGTTGCATACATTTCGAACAATGGTTATTGATTTGCTATTGTACGAAATTTTTACTATGAATGCATTGCGTACATGTACATTACCGCTCGCTGTGTGGAAAGACGGTTTTCAAGAGAAACCTGATGGACCTGAATTAGATTTACGTGCAACAACAACATTGCTGAAGTTTATTGAAGAGTGTGGAGAGAAGCAGGGTCGGAAAATATCGCGGAAGCATATCGATATTCGATGTATTCACCGTACGCTAGAGACAGAGCGAAAACGTTTCTTAAGAAAATCTTTTCCGTCAAGGAGCTGTATCGGGCGCAGCCGGCCCAACATAAGCCCGCTGCTCACGGCGCGCGGCGGAGCACCGCTGCCGCCCGCTTAGGCTGCGTTTCCACCAGAGATGTGCGAGGATGCGTAGCGAGGGATGTGCCTCGCTCAGCACAGCTCTAATGGAAACGGCCCAGCAGCGGAGCGAGGTTTTTTTACATCGAAACAAGGGAAGCTTGTATGCGAGGGACGTGTTGCGAATGAAAAAATAGCAGTCAGTCTGAAACGAGCCCGCTACACATCCTCGCACCACTCCGCGGGCTTGCGTATCTCTGGTGGGAAGAATTACTTTTGTTTGTAGTTGCCTTTTCTTTTGTTTTCGCCTCATGCTTAAGCTGATAAATTAAATAAGTTCTCCAGTTTAAAATAAACACTTAAAATCAGTATTAAAACATTTATTTATTTCATAAAATTTGACTTATGTAATATCTATCATAAATTATACACTTGTTAATTATACACGAAAAATATTTGCACCCAGTGATAAAAATCATTTTCAATTCAATAAATATCTCACTGATGCAATTATTTTGTCTTCAAGTGAAGACTTACAACAATGTGCAATGGACGGAATTAAAATAGAAATAAATACTAATTTGTACAACAACGCATTGCGTTCACAAGTTACAATAAAATAGTAAAACCTAAGTGATGCCATAGATCTACAGATTCATTTTCAGAAAAATATTCAGTAGTTTATTTAAGCTATTTAAAAACACAACAGTCAATTAAGGTTAGGTGCTCTCTGTGGCCATTCAATAACTAAAAAAATGTGGCCTAATTTGGATAACACCTCGAAGCTTTTAAGGTTCGATGAAACCGATGCGGACAAATTGCGGACGCGGCTCCGGACACCAGTTACCGGTATCCGCAGCCAGTCGGTACGCTGACTGTTTATCGTCTGTCACTTATGTATTATGAAACGCCAAAAAAACAACCAATATAGGAAAAAAATCGACCTTAGTCCATAGGAAAGCCTCATCCCATGACACCATCTAAGACTTACAGCTAAATATGTACACTATGCAACTCTAGGGGCGAATGCTCTGTGGCTCCGGCTGACGTCACAGCCACCGCTGCCACGTGGCGTGCTGCGAGGAGTCGCTCGCTTGCAGTACGTTGGAGAGACCGCCGTGTGCGACTGAATAGGGAACCTGGAAAGAAAAAATAGTATTACCTATCGCATCATCATCCCTAGTTAATAAAACCTAAGGCTTGGCTCAGTCCAGCGAGGCACAGCAAAGCAAGGTTTGCCTGCCAAAGAAATATGAACATATTAAAATAGTAAAGTGCCCGTGGTGGCAGAAGAATGGTGCGCAGAGTTGCATCGTTGTAATCGTTGTAATCGTTTATCTTGTACAACTCCAGCACCCTCATGAGCCATGTATGTGGCACTGAGTCGAAGGCCTTCTTATAATCTATCCAACATGCCGACAGGTCGTTTCAAGACCGACGAACCTGTTGGCTAATGGCCAAATCTATGAGGGAGTAGCTCCTTAGTACTGCGGAACTTGTTCCTACATCCATTTTGAGAGACAGTCATGATGGAGTTATTATGTGGGTACACTTTATTTTGATTATCGTAAGGTTTGCTAGTGAAACCGCGTTCTGCAAATTGCGCCCTAGCTTTTCTAAATACAAACAAAACACTCCAAACAAAGTGTCATAATATGGACTTACACTGACAGTTCCCAGCCAGCGTCGCTTGATGAAGTCTGCGGCGCGCTCCCCGATCATGACGACGGGCGCGTTAGTGTTCCCCGACGTCACCGCCGGCATCACGCTCGCGTCCGCCACTCGCAGACGGTCTATGCCCTGCACCTAGACAGGAGATAAGGGAATAATGTTTAAAAACTAGAAGACTCGACCTTGAAAATTATGTTTAGAGGACATAAGATTTAATCTCGCTTGGCGAAATTGTCAAATATGTACCCATCTACCTTGATATCGTACCTTGAGTCTGTTTAGCAACACGCGGTTAGATCAGTACCCACCCAGGAACACAATTTACCGTAGAGACTTGGTTTTCAATTTATTTCAAAGTCTAAATAAAAGCAAGAATAACCATGCCCGAACCTGACTGCTTGCACGAAGAACTGCATTTCTAACACATCCATACCTAGTTGGTGTAGGGTCTAGGAAAGCTTACCTGCAGCAAGTTATCAACAACAGCGCTATCGTCTCCTCTCGGCCCCATCTTGCAGGATCCCGCCTGATGGTTCTCTGGAGCTGTCTGCATCCTCACGGCGCATTCCCAGTACGCGTCGCATCCGAACTTGATCTTCTCGCAGCCCTTCACCGGCGTCTTGTCCAGTTTCACTCCGTAACGCTTCAGGGCTTTGGTTTCAGCTAGCTTGAGAGCGAACTTGATACCTTCCACTAAGGTTTTGACGTCGTCTGGGTGGGTTAGGTAGCTGAAATTGTGATAGAAGTATCTTTAAGCTGTGTTTAAATCAATAGTGTTTCCTATTTTTTCACTAGATGGTACTGTTTCTATTAAATCAGATAGGTACTCACTTGGCATATATTTTGGGATACGCAAATGGATCATTCGACGCGATTTCGAGGCGTCCCCTACTCTTGGGGTGCAGGACAGTAGGAATGATCTGGATGGTTCTGGAGCCATTGTCCAACCTCTCCCCCACCATGCCGGTCTTCGCGCAGTCGGCCAGGAAGCCACCGAAGAATAGCTGGATATCAGGGTTGTCTTCCGCTGGGTTCGAGTACTTCGTGTTTATGAACGCTGTCACTTCAGATATGCCTGGGGAAGTTTGAAACTGTTATATCCTCACGAGTATGCAGGTTTGCTTCCGTTGCAAGGTGAGTTTTGTAAAAAATCTCTACCTCTTACTCTTAGGAAACTACAGGCATGAGCTTATGTGAAGTTTTAAGACCACCAACTGGGATATTTTATCATATTTACAGAGGTGGCCACCTTTGATCCGGTTTCATATTCGTCTAAGTCAAAAAATCAAATTTAAAATTCTCTTCAGCACTTACCAGTCCCAGACATGAGCCCATCTCTGAACAGTAGGTACTCCATAGCGGTGGCCCAGTTGAGCGGCGTGGTGTTGTTATCATTGACCTGGAAGTTCAAGAAGTGCGCCACGTGGTTGTGAAGGTTGCGTCCCACCGCGGGCAGGCTGTGCACAAGCTTGACGCCCGCGCTGGACAGCACCACCGGGTCGCCCACGCCGCTCAGTTGCAGGAGCTGGGGCGACGCTACTGCGCCAGCACTGTACGGCAGAAGGATGGGGGTTAGTCTGGGTCTGCTTGACAGTTTTTTTAGAGGTATGAGGAATATGATGTAAATTTCCTCGTCCTCCGTTGAAAAGGAAGCATTCTCCGAGCAGGCGGGTTGTACTCGGTGAGCTACACTGGCCGTCGATTCTTGACGTATTTCTTTTTTTTTTGTTTTAATAGCGCGGGTAACTTCAATATCACGATGTCGGATAATTAACGTCACTTTAGGTCATAATGTAACTGAACAGAAACGAAACAAACTGCTAATTTCGTGTAGTGCCGGGCCCTCATCAGTTGCTATGAAAAGCCAAAGTGACAGTTAAGCTTATGTAATTGTAACACTCTAGGCGTAAAATGGTTTGTTACAAAATTTCATCGCCCCATAGTTTTTACTGCACAAAAAAATGGGGACTTATTGTTTACCTGATACGTTAAAGATATAAAGTTACTGAAAAAAAAATACCTCAAAACAATCTCATTATTAGCGAAAATAACTTCAGTGCCTCCGAAGCTGTTCCTGACTTCCACCGCATACGCCTGCCTGGTGGTCTGGTTGATGAGCACCCTGGTGACGGTGGCGTTCAGCATCACGTGCAGGTTAGGCCGGTTCTTGGCGGGGCGCAGGAACGCGCGCGCCACCGACAGGCGGGAACCGTTGCGGTTCGTCGTCTGCGCTATCGAGATGCCGGTGTGGACGGCGCCGTTGAGGTCTCGCTGTTTGTAGCCTGGAATGTGCGGGAGTTTTGTTAGTGGTTTCATGGTTTTAGATATACATATATGTATAGCTTACCATTAATTGGGTGTGAATGCACCTTACGAATTGCACATTAACTAGTGATCATCCCAGAGTACGTTACTCAAAGCATGTTCAAAACCTCACCCAGTTCCTCTCCTGCCTTAACCAAGCTGTAGCTGAGCGGCGGATGGTACGGGAACTGCGCCACAGTTAGCGGCCCGCCGGTCGCGTGGTAGCCCTGGTCCATCTCCTTCAGCTGTTTATTGTCCTCCGACTTAAGGAAGTACGGCAGCACCTCCTCGTACGACCAGCCCTCGTTGCCGGCGGCGGCCCAGCTGTCGTAGTCGTTTCGGGACCCACGAATGTACATCATGCCGTTCATCACTGACGTTCCGCCGAGGACCTGGAGATAAGTGGGTCGTGGTTAGATTTTATGATCGTAACTAAAATGAAAATTGGAAACAGGGATTAGCACTTTTAACTAGTTTCCGAAATGAAACAACGCCTCACTTTTATCCTTTTTACCCGACTGCGGCGAAGCCCGAAAGGAGGGCTACGTGATTGACCTGTATGTATGTCTGTTTCAATGTTCCCTCGTAACTCCTAAACTAATGAACAGATTTGGATACGTCGTTAGATTCGTCTTGTAGGCGCGAGTGTCACTGGTTATATTGAAATGAAAAACAAAGACAATTGGCGGATCGTAGCGTTTGAAATTTTTTTTTCTTCCAATACCATCGAGTGGGCTATCAAAATGAAGGGTTTTAAAGGGTAATCACAAATATTATATAAAACTTATAAGTTTAAAAGTAATTCTAAGTGTCAAATCGTATAAATTAAGGGATTTGTCACTTCGTATTCATTTTAAACTTAAGTTCAAACTTCCTTTTCGCCAATTCATGAAAATTAGCGAAAAACAATATCGTTGAAATATCGGTGGTGTGTCCCGTTAGCTTACCTTCCCTCTAGGCCAGTAGCACTTCCGGTCGGTCTCGCCGAGACAGGCAGCTGGCTCGGACTCGGTCTGGTAGCCCCAGTCGATGCTGGAGCCGATAAAGTTTAGGAACATGGAGGGCACTTGAGCACCCGTCGGCTCATCAAAACCTGGAACATGTAATCATCCTCATCAGCTCTATTGTCCTCCTGGCCGATTCCGCAGAGACTACGAGCGGCGCTCACTGTCTCTCCGCGCGGCAAGTGTCGTGTGAGAATCGCTTTGTTTGTCAGAATTTGGGTTTGCGCTCGCATTGTGGCAATAGCCTCTCTTTCTAGTACCATGAGACTTAAAATGTGATGATAACCGATGTTATGTTATGTAAGGCACATTACCTGCTTCTAACAACAGCACCCTCCATTCCGGCACCTCAGACAGGCGCGCGGCCACCACGGACCCTGCCGAGCCTCCTCCCACCACGATGAAGTCGTACACCGAGTCCATGTGCCGACGGTACTGTGGAACAAGATCAAAATAATATTATGTTAGGTATTACTTCATGGAAAGTTCAACAGGTCTTCAAAAATAATAATTGACGTATTTTTGTTTTTGAGTTGTCCGTAATAAATATATATCGAGAACTTTAAAAGTCCATGTTTTGTTAAAAAGGATAGAATTTTTATTATTATACAAGGTGAAAACAGACTCTTCACGAAACCGTCAACCAAGCATTCTGTACATCAAACTAAGTAACTCTACGCAAAAATTTTTGCTGCGAAACGACTTTTTTTTTTGGTGTGAAAAATCAAGTTTTACGGTAAAACTCAATGTTACGCACTCAAAACTTAGTGCTGATGGAAGCTTTGAATAGTAAACGGGTCATGGAGTTAATTAAAGTAAAGTTTAAACCTTTAAAAGCGGTATTTTAAAAAAAAACTTGTTAAAAAATTGGAACTTTGACCTTCAATATCTCCGTAACTACAAGGTTCCCAGGTATGGTCTAGAACAAAAAAATTATCGCAATGACGGGGAGAACACGTGCCTTTCGGCTTCGTTAAGGGTCTTTTTACACCCTTTATTTACGTAATTGAAGTTAACAATCAAAATAGCTGTTGTCCAATCCAAATATTCCCTCTCCCTTTAATCAAAGCCTTTATTGAGTCCAGACCTATTTCTTTCACTCGTTATCAGTCGTTACGTCAATAAGTCAGTCACAAGTGTTTACTGTTCATGATATCATCAACACTTCTGTGCCGATTTGTTCCACAATTTTTATTGCAAATGCTCCGATTAGGTAACGCAGCCCGATGCCGAAACTGACCGCAAAACTGTGGGTAAGTAATTTCATTTCGGAGGCGACTTGCGGTTGTAATGAGTGCGGTGAAGAGACGCTCGGGGTTGTAGTAACTGAGCTGTTACTGTGAGAAACTAGCATTCAATTATGGATGGCTAACTAGCGTCTAACCCCTTGGCCACGAGCGACGGCTAACTAGCGTCTAACCCCTTGGCCACGAGCGACGGCTAACTAGCGTCTAACCCCTTGGTCAAGAGCGACGGATAACTAGTCTATAACCTTTTGGCCACGAGCGACAGCTAACTAGCGTCTAACCCCTTGGCCACGAGCGACGGATAACTAGCGTCTAACCCCTTGGCCACGAGCGACGGCTAACTAGCGTCTAACCCCTTGGTCAAGAGCGACGGATAACTAGTCTATAACCTCTTGGCCACGAGCGACAACTAACTAGCGTCTAACCCCTTGGCCACGAGCGACGGATAACTAGCGTCTAACACCTTGGCCACGAGTGACGGCTAACTAGTCTATAACCTCTTGGCCACGAGCGACAACTAACTAGCGTCTAACCCCTTGGCCACGAGCGACGGATAACTAGCGTCAAACCCCTTGGCCACGAGTGACGGCTAACTAGTCTATAACCTCTTGGCCACGAGCGACGGATAACTAGCGTATGACTCCTTGGCCACGAGCGACGGAAAACTAGCGTCTAACCCCTTGGCCACGAGCTCTATACCTTAATTGATTGACTATGCATGCAAGGATATTAAGATCAAGAAACTAAAAACAGTAAAGTAAGTAAAAACGATTAGATGGCTAATCGTTTTTACTTACTTTACTGTTTTTCTTCAACTTTATACAATTTTGACTCTTTGGATGGACTTCGGAGAGACCTTGCCCAGCAGTGAGGCAGCAAGGGCTAAATAAATAAAAAACGGTGGTTATTGGTTCCAAATAAATAACCTTGACTGGTTGCTAAAACAGTTCAGAACTCACATTTAATTCGCATGATAACCTTAGAACGCGACAACGCCAACGCGATGACCATCGCGGGGAAAACCAGGCATAGAATAGCGCGCGCTCCCAATCCATAAACGCACAGAAGAATAAAAATATTCACGCTCACACAAACAGTTCTGACGTAGGTACGTACGATTAGGGCGTGGTCCCGTTGGGAGCGTATAACCCGCAGCTTGTTCGCGCATTTGGTGGATAGTATGCTTAAAAGCTGTGGACGCTTCTTAAAGTGCGAAACTCGTCGCCAAATTTTGATTGCCATCGACAATTTAAGAATAAGAACTAGTAGCTTGCCGTTAGCGCAGTCTGAAATGCCCTTACTACTACTTACTTTATGCCATATATTACAGCTCAAACTCAAAGTATTTATTTGGAATAGACCCGTGACAGGAACTTTTGAATAATCAAAAATTTGCTACCTACAGTCCAGCCACAGACATAATACCTGTGAATGGACTTTATTTACCCATTCCAAAGCGAAGACCTCATGTAAAAGATTGATCAAGGAACCCCATGGATACTAGTAGCTCGCAGCGTGGAAACTAACTTGCTATCATAGTAGACCATGCCTTGCTATACAGCGTATAGTGTGAACTATACGCTGTATAGCAAGGCATGGTCTACTAGATACAGCTAGTGACGTTATAGGTTATGATGGCACAATTTACTATAACTACAAAAACATCGAAACAGTATAGCGTTGTCTGTAGCTCTCACTGGGACCGGACCCTAAAAAAATAGTTAAACTAATCTTCATTCAACGCGAAACTTGCGAGAGTGAGCGCGTGACATTGGGAATCGAAAATAATAATTTCTTTCGGTTCACTATCATGTACGAGTATATTATTATATTACTGCAAATACTAAATCAAACGGAAGTCCAGAGGAGTTAGAGGTGAGCTTAGTTTATTTAATTACAATGTGTTTATGTTGGGTGCTATCGAGACTTACAGAAATATCTGACATAGCGAAAACTGACAAACAACTTTATGATAATATGATGATCTATGACGTCATCATTCTATCTGCAGCATGAGTGTGTTTATTCATAATAAATAGTTTTATAAAATGAGCTGTCGGCTATAATTATAACTAGCACTTGACACACTTGTCACTATGTTATTATAACTTATTTGATAGAATTAACGTCGGTAACAAGGATTTTCGGAGGAGCTCGTGGCTAAATAATAACAGCCGCTTGGGTCGATCTTTAGGTTGAACCGTGCTTGCCTAGGTTGGTCTGTGGATGGGTGACCACCCATTACATACCGAGTTTCCTCCGTGCCTCGGAAAGCACGTTAAGCCGTTGGTCCCGGCTGTCATTTGTAGATCTTTGACAGTCGTTACAGGTAGTCAGTGGTCCAAAAAGTCTGACAACCAGTCTTACCAATTGGTATCGTACTACCTAGTACTAACTGGGTTGTGGACGTCAGATAGGCAGTCGCTCCATGTAAAATACTGGTATTCAGATGTATCCGGTTAGACTGGAAGCCGACCCCAACATAGTTGGGAAAAGGCTAGGCAGATGATGAACAAGGATTTTCGTAATATTCCACACATTGTGCACAGTGGACCTGCTGTCTTGTATAAATCAGAATATTGGGCCACAAAAAGGATGAATGAAAGGTATTTGCGTGTGGCTGAGATGAGTATGCTGGGGATGTGTGGTGTTACGCGAATGTATGTATAAAATAAGAAATGATATTGGTAATGTGATGCGGAGGAATGAGGAAAATGTTGTGAGGAAAGTTTTGAGTATGAATGTGGATGGGTATAAGAGTAGAGGAAGACCAAAGAAACGATGGATCGACTGTGTGAAGGATGATATGGCAAGAAAGGAGGTGTCAGATTAGATGACGAGTAATAGAGAAGTATGAAAGAAAAAGACAAATTGCGCCGACCCCAAAAAAATGGGATTCGGGCAGGATAATGCTGATGTCATTGTGCACTGTGCAGGTGTAAAAGAAAACCTATAATAATTTAACATTGTTTTGTTTTAGATCATAGTTCATCAGCAGTATTAGAAGAAGAAATCTAGTATAATACTACGATGGACTTAAGTGCATCTTCATCGAAAGACATGGCATCAGAAGTTGCAAAATTAACTGAAGAAAAAACAAATGATGACCAGACAAATAATGATAAAGTTCAGAAGAAGTTTGTTGTACCTCCGGAATACGATGAACATGACTCACGATGGACACTACAGTATCGTGAACCTGCTCCGGGACTTGTTGAACTAATGGAACATTCCGGTGTGTATGTTAATGCTGACAAACTCGCTGAATACAAGAAATGGCCGAATGATTACAAAGCATTTGCTCGAATGCTCCTAACAGAAATCTTTACTACAAGCGCTTTGAGTACATGTTCGTGGACTGGTGAAACAACTACTGCTTCCGACATCTACGGTGGACAAGCAAAGCCTGGATTAGATGAACACGCAAGAAAAGTATTGTTAAAGTTTGTTGAAGAGTATGGACTTATCCATAACTGGAATTTAACAGACTACCAATGGTTTCTGAACAGTATGCGCCAAATATTGCTAGAAATGAAACATGATACCCAGGGTTCTCATAAACGTTCGAAAATCTTAGAAGAAAATGATTTAGATGAACTACTAGAAAGAATGTCTGTTACAAATTCCCCGCAAGTAATGCCTGTGATGAGATGCGTTCGACGGAAAGAAAATTATGATAAGCTTCTAAAAGAATATCCTCGCACATATTTCCGCCAATTAATGATAAAGATGATACGCGATCTACAGAAACAAGAAGAAGATTTTTATGATGAACTTCTAGGAAGGGTTTCTCATAAACGCAAGTGGTGTCTTCCTCCCGAATACAATGAAAATGACTCACGATGGACCTTAAAGTATCTTGAACTTGCTCCGGGACTTGTTGAACTAATACCTCATTCTGATGTGTATGTTAATGCTTACAATCTCGTTGAATGCAAGAAATTGGCACATGAATGTATTACATTGATTCGAATGTTACTTAACGAAATATTTACCACAAGTGCATTACATACGTGTTCATGGACTGGTCCCACAGTCGAAGACTCTGACCTAGGTGGTACAAATGTCAGACCTGTTTTAAATGAAAACGCAATGAAAACATTGCTGAATTTTGTTACAGTGTTTGCACTGAATAACGATTGGATGGTTAAAGACGACAAATACAGTCAAAATAGTATCCGACAAAAACAGGAAGTCTTGAAACCTGTTGAAAATAAAGAAAATAGTAGTTCATTAGCGAAATTAGAAGAAGAAATACGCAGAATCACGCTTAAGTCGTCTAATGCTACAATGGACGTAACCGCTTCTTCATCAAAAGACATGACAGCAGAAGTTGCAAAATTGAATGATTATTATGAAGCTCAGGAGAAATGTATTCTTCCTCCGGAATACAATGAAAATGACTCAAAACGGACGTCGAAGTACCTTGAACTAGCTCCAGGACTTGATGAACTAATGTCTGATTCCAGTGTTTATGTTTATGCTGAAAAACTGTCAGATGGTAATGTTACACAGACTCGGATGTCACTAATTGGAAAGCTCGTGGAGTGGTGCAAGTCCCAAAGCTTTCGACCGCGATGGGAGACTATTCAGACCTGGATTAGACGAACATTCTGTTGTTGTTGTATGAAAAGGTGCAGTACAGTACCTAAGACGAAAACAAGATTGCAGTAGACCCTAAGTGGTATGAAATCTCTTATTGTATGGAAACTCAGCCGCTTGCGTGAACGTGAGCAAGGTCAAATTGGTACCACGGACATGTGGCCGACTGTACTAGTAGGCTTGTATACGCCATAATATAAGGCAAAGTACCTAGATGGCATCATTGTCATTACTAATTCTTTCTTTCTTTAGCGTGTGGTTAGTGCCTAACCTGGTGTCAGAATTTTTAAGCCGCCCATGGGCTTCTGACTTGGCTATCCATTACTCATACAATTATCGTAAGACTATTTCTAGTTCAGTTATATTGTTCGTTTCTTAAGATTTTTTATTCTTATTTGTCTTGTAATCTAATTGATCTAATGGTCACAGTGTACGAGTGAAGTGTTACTTACATAGTTTAAAAGTTCTATTTACTAACACAATTTGTATTTTATCATATGTATGTTAGTCTGTAAGGTATAAGGTATCTATGGGCCAAAGTTGCCTGAAAATAAATTAATGTTGTGTCGACTAATTTTATTCCTCTTAAATGAAAGATTTGATAAACACATTGGTTGGATCTGCTCATGGTCGCCGGCAGAATTATTTCCAGAAGGGTGCGGAACTTTTTGCACTCCACCTCGAATTTGATAGGTTTTCTTTTGTCCTTTATTATAGAAATAGGGCTAACTCTGCCTATTTATAAAGAAGAGTATAAGTCAGAAGAAATGTATTTTTCCTCCGGAATACAAGGAAATGACTCAAATCGGACATCAAAGTAATAATATATACAAGGTGTAAACAGACCCTTCACGAAGCCGTCAATCAAGCATTCTGTACATCAAACTAAGTAACTCTACGCAAAAATTATTGCTGGGAAACGACTTTTTTTTTGGGGTGAAAAATCACGTTTTACAGTTAAACTCAATGTAACGTACTCACAACTTAGTGCTGATGGATGCTTTGAATAGTAAACGGGTCATGGAGTTACCTAATTAAAGTAAAATAAAAACCTTTAAAAGAGGTATTTAAAAAAAAACTTGTCAAAAAATTGGAACTTCGACCTCCAATATCTCCGTAACTAGAAGGTTCCCAGGTACGGTCTAGAAAAAAAGAAAAAAAAAATCGCAATGATGGGGAGAACAAGTGCCTTTCGGCTTCGTTAAGGGTCTATTTACACCCTTTATATTATTTAATATCTGTGAACGAGCGAAGCGAGCTCGAATAATTTAGGATATTCTCAGATAAATTGGATCATTATCGTGCACAGAAACAAGTACAAATTTTTGCTTTCCGCCTCGGATAGTTTGGTTTTTCTATAGTTGCTAAGATTTCGCACCCTTCCCTGTCTACAACTCAATGTCATGATAAATGAATAGAAGACACGAGGCGTTAGCGACCTGGTGCATGCTGTGTCCACAGAAAAAGAGTAGAGTACTACATTGATTGACAAGCTGATTAACAGGACAACAACCTAGACGCCTTAAGTTTTTATTATCATAGTAACATGGTATAAAAAATCTGAATATTTTCTTTCCCGACCAAGGGAGTGCAAGTGCGAAGTGACATGAATAGAGGATATGAAATGGGTCTTTATACAATAGAAAGTCTGGAACTGGCACCGGTGACTGGAAAGTTGTATGGTAATCGGTTGTCATGGCATTTTTGTATTTTGATCAAAATGTTTTTTTTTTGTAATCTGTCACAATGCTGTCCTGGCGTTCACTGCCACGGTTAAATAGACCCAAAGGATGACTAGTAGAGAATGCCTCGTGGCATTACGACCACCTATGTACCACTATGGTACATGCAGCTTAAATAAATACAACAACATTAATATGCAAAGCTATTAGATAGAAAGCAATCTATATGTCGTGATTTCGTGACGAAACATCTTCTATCGATCTTCCCAACTTGATGCAGATTATGACAAGAAAATTAATTCCCATAGTTGGAAAAGTCATTTGTAAGATATTAAATAAGATACAAAGTGATCTGAAATACGTGTGAATGTGATGAGGATATAAATTGCTTACAATCTTAGGCAATCCTGTTGAGTGTAATTTTAGAAAGACAATCCGGCGGTATCCCGCAATGGAATGGCTATAGTTTAAATATAATATTAATTCAAATATTAATCAAGTATGTCTGTGAGTGAGGAGCTCGTGACTAAATAATAACAGCTACTCGGGTCGATCTTCAAAGTTAAGCCGCGCTTGCCCAGGTTGGTCCGTGGATGGGTGACGACTATACCGAGTTTCCTCCGTTCCTCGGAATGCACGTTAATCCGTTGGTGCCGGCTGTCATTTGTAGATCTTTGATAGTCGTTACAGGTGTGGGGCCCGAAAGTCTTACCAGGGGATATCGTTTTACCCAGTACTAAAGTGGGTTGTGGAGTTCAGGTTGGCAGTCGCTCCATGCAAAATTATGGTATTCAGCTGCATCTGGTTAGATTGGAAGCCGACCCAACATAGTTGGGAAAAGGCTAAGCAGATGATGATGATGTGTGTGTGTTCGCAATGCAAAATGCAAAAAAAATATCGCGATTCGGGACGACCTTTTTATACTTCCCGCTACTCGCTCCTCAGTGAAATAAAGCGGCTTTGATTGAAAATTGCGGGATTCGCAGGACATAGAATTACGTTGGATCCCGCTAGGCTGCGGGATCCAACTTTCATCATCATCATATCATCCCGGAATCACCCAGTGCTGGGTATAGGCCTCCCATTTTTTCCGCCACACTTTCCCAACCTTACTGAGTCGCAATCCCTACTGCTAACATTGCTAATGCCAATGAGGTGTGGTTCCGCTCCATTTCTTTCCCCAAGATCAATGCCCGATAAACTTCATCAGCGTTTATCTTTAGATCGCGGAAAAAGCGATGGATAGATAACGTCGAGAACATGTCTAACATAGTGAAGTGTAGCCGGCCATGTGCTATTGTGCAGTCGATCATTTTTTGCTTCTTGCTTTGTATATATCTTGTAATAGATGAGAAAAGCATGTTTTTTGTCTTAAAACGGCGGTTTTGTACGTTATTTATGGGAACAGTTGTCAGCAATAAGAAGTTTTAAACCTATTAATGAGAATAAACGCGAAATCTAAAATGAACACGTAAAGTTTTTAAAACGTTTGCCATATTATTAATATTTTCTCATGTCTGTCATGTCAATTTTCTCTCAGACTTTCGTCTATGTACTATTGTGTAATGCTATGTACCTTTGCTTCATAGTAAATTGATCACGACAACAGTCATATGCTAAGTATCGAATGAGCAAAAAGTAATACATGGCGTGATGAAGATTAAAAAGGAAATGTTATACGAACCAAAATGTAGATAGCTACTAGAAATTTTATTATTGAAAAAAGGTACAAGGGTAGTCAAGAGAGAAAATGAACTCAGGGACGTCATCATCGACTGATCGAAAGAGATACCGCGGCCCTGCAACACAAAGGGCAAAGAAGGAACATGGGTGGGTTTTAGTCAGTATAAGTCCCACTCCGCCCAGAGACGGGGGGGGGGGGGCGTTTGATGATTACCCATCCGAAAAAAAAGGGATGTCATCATCTGCCCAACTTTTTCCCTTTTTGGGGCTGGCTTCTAGTCTAACCAGATAAAGCTGAGTACCATTATTTCATATGGAGCAACTGCCAATCTGACCTCCACAATCCATTCACTGTGTAGGAGTAGGTTATCATAAAATTGTACTGCATATTTGAACTCAGCTACTTTACTAACTACAAACAAATAAAAGGTAACTAAAAGAGAATGATGAGGATTTTATTTTTCACGATCATGATTGGTAATCATGATTTTCACGATCATAATAGGAGCTCGTGGCTAAATAATAACAGCCGAGTTCCCTCCTACCTCGGATAACACGTTAAGCCGTTGGTCCCGGCTGTCATTTGTAGATCTTTGACAGTCGTTACAGTTACTCAGTGGCCCGAAAGTCTGACTACCAGTCTTACCAAGGGGTATCGTATTACCCAGTACTAACTGGATTGTGGAGGTCAGATAGGCAGTCGCTCCATGTAAAACACTGGTATTCAGCTGCAACCGGTTAGATTGGAAGCCAACCCAAAAGGCTAGGCAGATGATGAATTGGTAATCTATCGTGGCATGCTATATACAGACTTAATGTCTAGGAACGATACCCGATTAGAATAAATTCGTTATTTTAGTCGTTCGCTACACTGATTGTGGCCATGACGTAAGTGACACCAGGCGGCGGAGGCACGTCCTCTTTTGATTAGCAGCTTGGAATGTTACTACGTATCTTAAGTACTTAATTGTATTTAGTTATAAGTTGTTATTTTAAATCCTTTGCATGCCTACGTGGTAAAATATGGCTGTATTATTAATAACTAGCACTTTGCCCGCGACTTCGTCCGCGTGGGTTACGTACTACCATTACCACCATTAGTACCATTCTGGCCCAATAGATGTCGTTGCATGTATCTAAATTCTTCTATACAAATTTTCACACCCCCTCAAACCCTCTCAGGAGGTAATTTGGAAAAACAAAAAATGCCAAACTTCATAATTTACTTAGATAGATGTTCGTGCCAAGTTTCATGTTTATTAACACAAGTAATAAGATTTTCCATACAAACAAAATTCCCCCTTTTCACCCCCTTAAAGGTTAAATTTCCAAAAACCCCTTCTTAGTGCTCCCCTACATTATAATAGGAAGCCGTGTATAAAATTTCACATTCCTAGCCCCAGTAGTTTCGGCTGTACGTTGATATGTCAGTCAGTCAGTTCTCCTTTTATATATATAGATAGAAGATATGTTATTTGTCATCGTTTGAGGTTACCCATATTTGCAAAATAAAGTTATCTTTATTTTTAATCACTTCTTTATTTCTGATGGCTTTCTTATCATTTACCTATCAGTTATTAAATGCTTTCTTCAGTCTTTTATCGCTAGCATTATCTACTCTACAGGATTCGTGGAATCGAACTTGTTATTATTTAACTTTTGTTTTTCACTTCATGCTCAATTTTACAAAATAAACATTTTGTAAAATTGTCTGGGAAAACTGTACCTATTGAAAAAAACAAGATGGCGGCGTTGTGCACACCTACAGCACTATCGCTAAATGATATAGAACTTAATACAAGGTGTAAACAGATCCTTCACGAAGCCGTCAACCAAGCATTCTGTACATCAAACTAAGTAACCTTACGCATTTTTTTTGCTGGGAAGCGATTTTTTTTTTGGGGTGATAAATCACGTTTTACGGTAAAACTCAAAGTAACGCACTCAAAACTTAGTGCTGACGGATGCTTTGAATAGCAAACGGGTCATCGAGTTAATTAAAATAAAATTAAAACCTTTAAAAGTGGAATTTAAAAAAAACTTGGGAAAAAATTGGAACTTTGACTTCCAATATCTCCGTAACTAGAAGGTTCCCAGTTTTGGTTCAGAAAAAAAAAGATCGCAATGATGGGGGGAACAAATGCCTTTCGGCTTCCTTAAGGGTCTTTTTTCTACGTTACCCTACGTACCCTTTATACTACGTTAAGGTGCTATGACATTGACAGAAACGCGAGGTTGGTAAACATTTTTGCCACAAAGTTATCTATCACCTATTTTGATGAAATGAATATAAATCTAAGATGTCAGTGTAAGTTGCGGTTGTGGTCACGTGCCAAAAGATCCGTGTTCAGCTATAACAGTGGATGGCGGACTTACCTGTGCTCTCCCACACGGATCCTCGAGGTCGCACTGGCTCCTGAGGAACACCTCCAGAAGCCCCATGAAGAGCATGAAGGCGCCGCCTCCGCAGGTTGCTGCCAGGGTCGGACCTGGCTGCGTCATCGGGCAGTCGCACGTTATCGCCATCTGGTGGTCAAGAAACGAAGCTTGTTAATATGACGATTGGGAGAGAGGATACTTTAAGTTGTCGCACAGTGACATTTGCCTTAAAATAAACTGATGTAGACAAGATATTTACGTCCTTGATAATTGGTAGCAAGGTATTTGATTGGTTGGCAGCAAGCTTTTGGCAACCTGCGGTCGACATACTCCAGGAAACAGCTGATTTTCTTTTCTCGATTTTATGGTTACTCTATAGTAAAAGAGGTTCATTGTACTCATCACTATGAGTACAGCTTCCCCTTATGAAGCTCTCAGCTATTTCGAATACATATTTTTTCAGTAAATCTAGTGTCTGTTTCGAATTTCCATATTGAAAAAGAAAGTTTAGGAAGAAACTTACACAAAAACAGTGTTGTTATTAGGAAATGCGGAAACCTCAGTGCTTGCTGATACAACAACTAAATTATTTCATTGTTTGTTTCTGTCTGCGCATGATTGGACAAGTAAATCTCGATGCTCGGGGATTACGATACAACTGCTATTGTAGTCTTTCTATTATGATTACTTAACTAGTTACCGAGTCTAGATCTAGTATTTATTACCCGTAACATCACGTCCATAATCCCCAAAGGGTTGGACAAAGGTGTACCTAGTATAATACGCCCACATTTCACAAGTTGTGTAAATATGTCCATGTAGGGGACGGACATAATATTGCCTTATAGTGGCTGCTACTGAGAAATTCCTGATGAAAAAACCTCATAACATTTAGCTCGCCCTGGGAGTGGACGTTTCACTTGCGTTAGCGACTACACCAGCGAGGCAGTGCCTCAGTATTTCTTTATTCCTACAGCAATAAAACATTGACACTGGTCCACATCAATGAATGTAGGGCAAGTGAATAGTTGTAACTATTGCAAGCCAGGAATTTACTAGTGATACTGTGGACTGACGGACTGTGGTACTGACGTGATATCTTATCTGTTGGTTAAAAGCTGCCTGGATAGTCGGATAAATTACTTTGCGTAATACTTCAAGTTGTTGAGACAATTGGCACACTCAACGGATTCGTTCACGTCATTTCGTATTTCTAAAGACAGATTTGACACAAACTTTTCGTTAGTTTATGGCAGTTCGTTACATTTTTAATATAACATATCATTTATTTCAGATAACAAAGACCCATAACATAATAAAGGGTGTAAAAAGACCCTTAACGAAGCCGAAAGGCACTTGTTCTCCTCGTCATTGTGATCATTTTTTTGTTCTGGACCATACCTGGGAACCTTCTAGTTACGGAGATATTGGAGGTCAAAGTTCCAATTTTTTCACAAGTTTTTTTTTAAATACTACTTTTTAAGGTTCTAACTTTACTCCAATTACCTCCATGGTCCGTTTACTATTCAAAGCATCCATCAGCAATAAGTTCTGAGCGCATTATATTGAGTTTTACCGTAAAATGTGACGTTTTGACCCCAAAAAAAAATTTCGTTTCCCAGCAAAAATTTTTGCGTAAAGTTACTTAGTTTGATGTACAGAATGCTTGGTTGACGGCTTGGTGAAGGGTCTGTTTACACCCCGTATATACCATTACCCTCAGTACCAGGATAGCCTCCATTATAATAAACTCCAAAGAGACAGCAAATCGTTACTACTTGTTAACCTTTAATTAAAAGTTTCGCAATGATCCTCGCTAATCCCGCGTCACCGTATGCGCGCGCGCCGCGCCGGTCAAAGCGCACCCGATGAAGGTCGCATGCAATCTCTACGAAGGTAATGTCTTGTCGACGGGTTTGGTTATGAATGTCAACAAACTCTTATTGCAATTCATAACCAAACCCGTCGTTTGCCAAAATCTTTCTGAGCCCTAAAACTAGTAAATATTATTATGTCAGTTGCTTCACTATGATTACTGTATTTGAGAACAACACAGAAAGATATTTCATAATTTCGTTCAAGAGCACATAAGAGGAAGTCTTAAACGTTGTGTGTTAAACGGTTATCGTGGTATGGACATGTGATGCGGAGGAATGAGGAAAATTCTGAGGTTGAGTATGAATGTAGATGGCTGTGAGAGTAGAGGAAGGCCAAAGAAACGATGGATGGACTGTGTGAAGGATGATATGGCTAGAAAGGAGGTGACTGCTGAGATGACGAGTAAATTGGGATAATGGCAGGAGAATGATGTTCAGTAACATTAGCAAATTGATGAAAACAAAGTAATATTTGACAGTTTTATGCGACGTTGTCAACTTTCAGAATGCACCCTTTTAAATAGGATTTTGAAATACACTGCGCATTGCTATCACACTTACAGCGGTTCGTCGCCCGTTCCTTTGACAGGACAGGACCTGGGAAATTTCAACTTTGTCACCTAACCCTAAACAATAAACCTTTTTAAACAGCTATGTCGGGTAACCTTTTCTGTCCCTGATACAGACATCGGACAGATAAGTACTTCAGAATAATGTCTGTCAGTTTCCATCTAGTGTCCGGAGCCACGTCCGTACCGGAACCGTTTTATTCCGTTTGTCTGAACCGGAATAAAACTTTGACAAAACTATGTGCAGTCAGTTCATTGCCCTCTCTTACCACCTCATAAAGGCAATCACACACCGCTTGACATTGAACCATCAATCATCATAACATGTGATTGATAAGATAACATCTGTCTCGTGTCGTTGCGTTTGTGTGTCGGTGTGTCGCGACCTTATCGTTGAGTACCTACTTATTATTGTGAGACTTACATAATTAGCGGTTAAGAGTAAAGACAAGACATATTGTGTCGTGTGATTGCCAGTGTTGAAATTAACGAAAAATATGAGAAATTAAGTTTGTAATGCCTGACTTTTCTTTTTTAATTGCAATGTTTTCATTCAATTGCGTACTGCGTTGTGTGTGTTCTGTGAGAGCACTGAGTGTTTGTCTCTTATTATTGTTAAAGTCATCAAGCACCAGTGCTGAGCATGAGGTTGGGTTCGAGTCCCAGATCGGTTAAAGTGTCAGGCATTTCATCAGGAATTTCTCAGTTAGTCGTTTGATGGCAAAAGGCTCTCCGTTAATACATGTTGAAATGTGGGTGTACTGTAGCTATTCCTCTGCCTAGCCCTTCGGAAATTACAGGCGTGATGTTATATTGAAATAAATGGGAAAAGTTATGTACTAATTCATTAATGTAACCGAAATGTCCAATGAAACATGTAACACATCAAGCACACATCCGCTGCTCGGCAAGTAAATCAATGTAATTAGTCAACTAATCAATTAATGCACATAAATTAGTCAAATGTTATGTATTTGCTCAGGATGTAAGCGATTTAAGACAGTTTGGACCAGCCGCGAAACTGCATCGAATTAACTAAGGAGATTTAAGGATTAAAAACTGCCTGGTTTGTCCTCTGGTCGCCGAGCGCTTCTGCTCAGATACATAGAGAGAATATACTTTATTGTACACCACAATTGATAGACAGTTATTTTTTAATATTTCTGTGGATCTATTCAGACAACCTCTAGATGGACTTAACGAACTTAAATAAAAAGCAGCGTGAGATCTTGAGTTAAATTTTTCGATAGGAATGACTAAGTAGTAATTTGGAGTCTAGTTGCTTTAGCTGCAAAAGGATCACCCCTTATTACTTCGCGAACTTCTTATACTTATTTTAATTTCTTGGACGCCGCGATTAACGTGGCCACATACTAGGAGTAACCACGTTAATCGTGGCGTCTTTAAAAACGGTCATCTAAAGTGCAGGTGTTGAGACCACTTCGGACACTCCAGCAAGTGTGACATCGCGGGGACGGGAGCACCGCATTCAGATTCGCGAATTCTGTCTTACATTTTCGTCTAAATCACGAGGATTATAAGCGTGCTGTAATGTTGTAAGTTTTTATTATAAAAAGTAGCTACATTTAGACTCCTAGATACTACGTAGAGTGCCTTGTTCTCGAAGGGAAGCCAGCAGGAATCGGCTTCTTAGGATCCTTCGGGCCTGCTACCTACTCCACTCTTCTAGATTTTGTTGAATCTAATCTTCTACTTCTACTTGCATACTTGCATATAGAGGACCATGTGCATTGTGCCATACACACACACAACAGTCAACGATTGGCCATTTCACTTTCAGTCCATCCACCTTTACAGGCATTTAGAATAATAAGTCCATCCGAAGGCTCAGTTAGAATCAGTTCGATCAGATTATAAGCCAGTTATTTTCATAGAATACTGTAACATAATGCTAAGTGCACTAGTGCAGTTACTGGATTAGTCTCGGACACGCAAACGTTCGGCCAGTGTGTAATGACCTAATCGAATACTCTTATTTCTTCGATTTGATCTTACGTAAGACGTAGTGTGTACTGACCCCATGACACCGATCATTCTTACTTATTATTATCTAGATTTTGTAAAATATTATGTTTCTGTTTATGGGGTGGTTACCTCAGGAACTTCTTGAAGTATTATAGTGAGATTTTTACTTTTGATAAAGACTGTGGTGATGTGTATCGTAGACTCGTACACAGAGATTTAAATAAATACCTATAAAAGAAAATGTCACTAACATGTGCCTAGCCTTTTTCCAACTATGTTGGGTTCAGCGTGCAGTCTTACCGGATGCAGTTGAATACCAGTATTTTACATAGAGTGACTGCCTATCTGACCTCCACAACCCATTTAGTACTGGGTAATACGATACACCTTGGCAAGACTGGTTACAAAATACAATGTAAATAAATAAATAAGTGCACTTATTTTATTTTTTTGTTGGAAGTTAATTTGTAGTATAATAAATCAAACTGAACATTAATTAGAATTAGTCATTATGCTTTTGAACACCAGAGCATAAACGCACGCGCGTGTCCTCAACGCTAAGCCACAATTTCACCTAACATTTTGTCACATATTTTTGTGGTACAGGGCACGCGCTTGCTTGTCACGTATAATGTTACATTGGCTTTCAAAACGTTGAAGAAATGCATTTGACCGTCGCCTGAGGTGACGACAGCCCTTTACATAATAAAAAACGAGTGTGCTTATGACCACACGACTGAAGTGAAACTTCTGAAAATTGCTTAGATATACGGAACGTATTTGGCTATGAGAGGAAAAGAGAAAGAAAATATGCGCGCGCACTGCTGTCTCCTGCTTATATCCCCCACTCAATTCCCGTTCGCCTCGCCCGATCACACTTTTCGTAACGCTTACGTCACGCGTTCGCCAGCTTACTCCCCAAGTCAAGCGTGCGTAAAGAAGTTTCACTTCAATAATTTACCAACTAGCTATCAGATTAACCTTTTACACGTCATTAGGTTAACTATCTGATAAGATCTAAAAGGTTCGTTTTATATTTTTGCATTTAACCTTAGGTGAACCTTTAAGGTCAAAAGTGCGTAAGTACTTGGTATTGTTCGGTAGATCAATGTAACTCGATTTTATGAATTAGTAGCGGAGGTAAGTAATTCATGGTATTTCAATTGAGGAACACAATTCCAAATACTTTATTTATTTATGACAGAATAGTAGTTTTAATGGTAGGTACAAAAGTGTAAAAAAAACCACTACATGTAGGTAACATTATGTATCGCCTTACTTTTAAAAAAATCGTTTAATTAATTTAGTTTATGATAAGAATTTGTCATAAACTAAATAAGTACGACACTTGCAAGAGATAATAATTATAATTTAATCAATAATTTTACTGTATCAAGAGAGCTAAATAATCTATTGAATAACAACGAGGCAGACATTCGTCAAAAAATAGACTACAATACTAGGGGCAACAAACTTACAGTACAAAGTGGTGGTTAGTTACATAACTTACATAAAGGATAGTTATAACCTTAGAGCTTAATTTCTTCATTTACTTTAGTCAACGGTAATAATATTTATAGAAAAACAGATAAAGAGGTTAAGAGCACCGGTGCTTTTCTTACAAATATTAGATTTAAAAGTAAAAAAATATTACATAAAGCATACATTAAAATGCATTAACACCAGTAAACGTTAACTTATTTTTAAACCTACTACAATATACTAACATTTATATTTGAATCTCATCTCTGGCATTTTATTGCGCATACTATTTAAAATAGTTTGGTTTTCACAATTATTCCAACCCTCTTTCTTTGCACGGTCTGCGACATAATTCAGTAACACCGTTCTTGCTTGTTCATCTAATCCCAGTCTGACGTTCGTCCGGTCCTGGTCAAACGCTTTAGCTCTTGCACCAGTCCAGGAACATGTACTTAATGCACTCCTAGTAAAGATCTCGGTAAGTAACATTCGAGCCAAAGTTTTACAATCTCTCGACAATCTCTTACAGTTGGCCAGTCTTAAAGCGTTGACACACACCAGAATGATTCCTAAGTTCTACAAGTCCTGAAGAAGGTTCACGATGCTTTAGTGTCCATCTTGAATCATTTTTATTGTATTCCGGAGCAAGAACAAACTTGCGTTGATCAGAATGTTTCCAAATGGTAGTTGATTTACCGTGACCTGCTCTCTCTTCTATTTCTTTTCCTTCTTGGGGTTTTCTTGGGTTGTGGAAGACTATTTCTTCATGATTGCCAGTTTGCTACGGATACCGTTTAGCATACAGTCGTAATCATTTACTGCCCAATCCTGCTCTAGTCCATACTCTGCAACAAACTTCAGCAATATTACTGTTGCACGTGTATCTAATTCAGCTCCATCATTTTTCCCGTTGATACCAAAATCGTTGTTTAATACACATACACTCAATGCACTTCCAGTAAATATTTCGGATAATAGCATTTGAGCCAAGGTTTGGCAATTATTCGACTTTTTCTTGCATTCAGCGAGTTTTTCAGCATTAACATACACACCAGAATGTTCCATTAGTTCGACAAGTCCCGGAGCAGGTTCACGATACTTTAGTGTCCATCGTGAGTCACGTTCATCGTATCCCGGAATATTCTGGGGACATATTTTCTTTCGAGGTTGATCATCATCATCATCATCGTCTTTCGCTTGTGCCTGCATTTCGTTTCTGTTATTTTCATTTAATTTTGGGCCTCCCTGTGGCGGGTTCTTCGATGTAGAAGCGATCGGATTATTGAATCGACAAGCTGAGCATGCGTTAGCCAAGATTTTTTTCATTGTTTTAGCGAACAGCGAAGTCGTGTAGACTTGTAAATTGTTTTGGAGTTCCTGTAACTCACCCATGCAAAATTCGCCAAAAATGTCTTGTTTTGCAATTGTTTCGGAATCTAAAGAGTGCTTGAGAGTTTTTTTTCCCTCTGTAACAGACGCTTCTTGTTTACTAAGATCTTCAACGGACACTCCATGTGTAAGGGACTGATTGTCAATTATCAATTCGAATGCTTGATTAGATGGGCCCGCGACCTCGTCGAAAATTTCGTTTGGCTCAGTCATTTTTGATCTTTTATTATGAGCTTCTTTATCCGGCAGTACTTTCCGTTTTTGTGCTGTGGTAGTTGCAGATTTGTGGTTATTTTCGGGGGTCATGACCAACCTCAGAGTTTCCATAATGTTCATATTAGTGCTTTGAGTAAGTTTTCGCGAGGATCTGCGTGGTTCTTCATCTAAAAGAAAACGTCAATGTTAAATACAAAAAACTAGGTAGAATATAATGCTTATTGTTTTCAATTTTCCGAAACAAATTGTTAACTTTTGAGCAAACATAGGTACTCTTAAATCTTCTTAAACTCCGAAAAAGACAGTAAAATTACGGCCTTGTATTTGAAATCGTCACCTAATCTACTCGCAAAATAAAATAACTGTTAAGATCTAGCAGTACATTTACCTCCATTATCCAGCAACTTTTGGATATAACGTTTTGCGTCGCCATAGAAATCTGCAAAAAGAATCATTTTATTTACACATACGGTCTACAATTCAGAATTTTATTTTCGCTCATAAAATAATAATTCAGTAGGCACAATCCATTCCCTGGGTTATTCTCCGTGACAAATGTTATAATCTAGGTATTTATTTTTAGATTTAACAAAACTATTCGCATGACAGTTCTTGCCTATAAATTCCATTACAAGGAATACGCACTTCGAGTATTTATTTCCCGAATTTGTTTTGCAAACGCGCACATAGTTTTAGATTCGCGACCAACATTTTTGAAACATCACGAAGCTTTAGCTTTAGCCTTCTTTATATATATATATTTTTATACAGGGTGTAAACAGACCCTTGACTAAGCCGTCAACCAAGCATTCTGTACATCAAACTAAGTAACCCTACACAAAAATTATTGCTGGGAAACGACTTTTCTTTTTAGGGTGAAAAATAACCTTTTACGGTAAAACTCAATGTAACGCGTTCAAAACATTGTGCTTATGGATGCATTGAATAGTAAACGGGTCATGGAGGTATTTAAAGTACAGTTATAACCTTAAAAAATTGTATTAAAAAAAAAACATGTGAGAAAGTTGGAACATTGACCCCCTGTAACTCCGTAACTAGAAGGTTCCCAGGTATGGTCTAGAACAAAAAAATGATCGCAATAGCGGGGAGAACAAGTGCCTTTCGGCTTCGTTAAGGGTCTTTTTACACCCTTTATGCCTGCCTCTCTTGCCAATCTCCATGCTCCTAATATTTCTTACCTCAAATATAAAATTAATTTATTTCGTGTACATACAGAAGATGTCATAATAATGAAATACCTGTTCTATATTTCACAAGAGACTCGTAGGACTTCCATAGGTCCGACTTCTGATTCCTTTTCTTAACTTTTATTTCTGTGGCTAGTGAGTCTTCATCGGGATATGCAACCTTGACTTTTGTATCAAAAGGTCCACGGGTTTGGACCCAAGAGCTTGGTACACAGACATAATCAGCTATTTCTTTGTAAGGAGCTTCTAAAAATTGTATCACGTTGAATTGAGTTTCATTCATCTAGAAATAAAAGAAACAAAACAAAGCTATAACCAGTTCTTACTAGTTTGGTCAGCTGGTGAACTCACACGGTCACGGTCACTCAATAGTTTTATCGGAATTTGCTGTTCTATAAATTTATCTTCGAGAAAGGCCTCTTCCACACGCAGATACTCATAAGAAACTACACATTACTGAAATTAGACCTGTATTTCCCTTTGGGTTAGGCACTTAGGTGCATCATATTTCGCCAATTATGTTTAAGTCCATTGTAATAAGGAACGAGCCTATTGCCATCAGCTCGGCACAAGTCCAGATTCCGAACTACTACTAAGAAATCCCCGATGGAAAATCCAATAACACCTAACCTGGGAATCGAACAAAGACCTTAATATCAATAATTACGCTTGCGGCTATCAGAGCAACGAAGCAGTGCAGTAACTGATAATATTTATTTAATCAAACAACATGTATGATGCGGTATATCCGCAAATTAGTTTATTTATATATCGGGCCCAATTTATCTACAAGAGAGCATGCGCAGAATTGTCTAGCAACAGACAGTGGTATACATCTATGCTAATGTTATAACGCTAACGAGTTTGTTTGTTTGAACGCGCTAATCTCTGGAACTACTATTGGATAGCCTAAGGCCCGGACTCCACCAAAGCGGAGACGAGCGGAGCGGAGAGGAGACGTGCGGACACCGACCAATCACATTAATTTATATCTACATCGTGTTTCTCGCCTCTTCTGTGATTGGTTGAATCTTGCACATCTCCTCTCCGCTCCGCTCGTCTCCGCTTTGGTGGAAACCGGGCCTTATTCTTGAGGAAGGTTATTTAACATCATCCTACGACCCTTTGGAGACGCAGCGGTCGAAACCGCGGGGCACAACGAGTGAAAAAATAAAGCTGTAGAAAGCAAATATTAGTTAACTTCATAATTACCTATAGGCAATCTTAATACGATGTTTTCTAAACGTGACCCGACAGTTTTAAGAAAAATTCTCAGTATTTTGTCCATGAACCAGGTCTGCATTCTCGTTGGTAAACAACCAATATCGCTTTAGATAAGGAGCTAGTTGTTGCTAATTTTTAATTATTAAAATGATGTCATTGTTTGGTACAAGTTGATAATTACGTAGGTATGTAGAAGCAAAAAACCACGTAGAAATACTATCAGAATTATGAGGAAAAACAAATTATTTTTGCTGCGATAGCAAATGTTTGTGATAGAATAAAGCGAAAAGGACAGGTTCCGTATCTCGTTAGGAATTAGAACAAAACACTTTTAAAGATTTTCATATATTTTTGACCGCAAAACTAAGTTTGTTTGAACACACTACTTGATGATTTGCAAAAAACTGTGTAATTTTTACATAGTATAGTACTTACATCAACTAGATTTATTTCAGTGTTTTCGTTTTTACACAAATTGTAATTTTAAGTCAAATAATTTGTGACATAAATAAGGATATACATAGATCTATGTTTTTTAATGAGCATATGAATGATACCTATTTGGACTATAAATAAGATTTTTAAAAAGGGTTACAAAATTATAATCGGTAGCATTACGTATTAATTCCTAAATTAAGTAGATGATTCAGACACCCTCAAATCTTCGATATACAGGGTGATTTTTTTAAGTGGGCCTGGATGGCCAAATCCAAAACTATGAAAAACAAAAGTGTCTCGATCCGGGTTTTGATGAAAACTAAACTGCATCTTTGGATTTATGGAAAATTCATCTATTTCCCTAGCCAGGAATCGAACACGTTGATTTTGAAAAAAACAACACATACTGTATTATTACACCATTCTATAGTGTCGCTATTAAGGATCAAATTCTGGCAAGTAATAACATACGGCAAACTAAAGGAAACAGTTAATTTATGATAAAATACGGAACAGTACGCAAATAGTTAGTAGTAATCAACAAAACGTCGAAAAAAATCACTATTGGCGCCAACTCACTTACGTCCTAATTTTAATTGTTTACTTTTTTTTTCTTTTACTTTCGCCTTCAACCGTGAAGAGTTAGTAAAAAATTGAATTTAGAACTTTATGAAGAATTTTGTGAAGATCACTGCACTGCGAGTGTCATCAATCAAGGACTTTTATTTTAAAATGTGAAAAAAAACCTTTTCCTTAAATTTGGCGTATGTCAATACCAGAATTTGATCCCTATTAGCGACACTATCGAATGGTGTAATAATGCAGTGTGTGTTTTTTTTTCAAAATCAACGGGTTGATTTTCCAAAAATCGAATGATGCAGTTTTAGTTTTCATCAAAATCAGGCTCGTGACTCCTTTGAGTATTTTTCTCTATTCCTCATAGTTTCGGATTTGGCCATCCACGCCCACTTGAAAAATTCAACCTGTAGGTATATTGAAATTGTTTCGAAATGCGTGATTTGAATTTTAAGTAAAAAAAACGGATGTTACAAAGCTTTTTTCCGTATCTTGGTGGTTATCTGGGTGACCTACAATAACAATATTAAATCATATATATGAACTTATTATTGTTTGGGGTTTGAGTCATTGAAACAATCTGGTCAAATGGGGTATCATCATCATCATCTGCCTAGCCTTTTCCCAACTATGTTGGGGTCAGCTTCCAGTCTAACCGGATGCAGTTGAATACCAGAATATTACATGGAGCGACTGCCTGTCTGACCTCCACAACCCAGTTAGTATTGGGCAATACGATACCACTTGGCAAAACAGCATGTCAGAATTTCGGGCCACCTGTAACCTACCTGTAACGACTGTCAAAGATCTACAAACGACAGCCGGGACCAACGGCTTATAGTGCTTTCCGAGGCACGGAGGAAACTCGGTATGCAATGGGTGGTCACCTATCCACGGACTAACCTAGGCAAGCGCGGCTTAACCTGAAGATCGAGCCGAGCGGCTGTCTTTATTTAGCCACGAGCTCTTCCTCCCTCTCTTTGGCGTCTGGATTATTGCTTGGTTGATGGTAATAGGCTAGGCTCGCATATATTAAACATAACTGATAAAAAGCAAGTGTACTCATATCTGGGTGTACTAATATAGGTATTTACAGCTCTGCCTAACTTTTGGGGACCCAAACGTGATGTTAAAAAAACTAAATTGATTAAAAACAATCAACAAAACAATCATTTATTATTAATTATAAATAAAATAAAAAAAACTTACCTTATTCCTTCGTTTTTTGACACTTTATATGACTTCTCTAAAAGATTATTATATCTGTAAATGAATATATATAATATAATACTACTCAAATTATCGGGCACAATACTGCGCCCTTGCCAATCAAGATTTAAATATAACAAGTATCAGTTAATATTTTTATATCCTTCGCAACAAAGTCAGAAATCCGACGGCGTTCATTGGTAAACGACTCATGTAATTCTCTCTCCGTCTAAATGTGCGAACACAACAGAGAAAGCGATAGATAGAGAAAATGCGTCATTTTAGTCACCTTGAATCAAATCTGATCTACTTGCAACGCAGGTTTTTCCCCGATAAGTGCGAAATTCAAACGGCAGAATTAATGATAGATAACTTCTCCTCTGAAGATCTCCTATACCATTGGACTTAGAAAGACAACATTTTGCACAGAGGTTGCTTTTATCAGGTAGACAAGAATTTGGGGTGGGTTTTTCGAAACTCCCACGAGATAAGAAATATAGGGAGGGACGAAGTCGCTGGGAAAGAGCTAGCTGTAAATAAAATATTATCAGGTCAAGAAGATGGCGTAGCTGATTGTCAAAGGTGCATTAAATAGTTATTTTTGCTTGCCAATTTTTGAGGATTTTTTAATAGTATTTTTCTTGAACTTGTTGGTGTATTACTATTGCGTATGTTAGCGGCTACTATGATATTACTATTATGCTACTACATGCTGATCTTAACACGTAAGTGAGGCCTTGCTGGGAATGTTTTGGGTCATTTCTTCATCACAGTTAAAACTCTAGGAACAGGCGAAAGGCTTGCGAAGCCGCGGGCAAAGTCAAGTCATTAATATTTCTCGTCACCCCTTGACCAAAACCACACACAAATCCAATTTGAAATTAACAAACAAACCAAATCATTAAACATCAACAGTTTAAGTAGCATGATGTCGTAACTCCAGCTGAGCTTGAGAGCAAAAATCAGCGAACACCAACCTCATCAGACATGTCGTAATACACTTAGCGTCAATTAAGGTTCGGTCTCGCAATCAGGAAAATTCACCTGCATTGCCTCATATGTATAAACTAGATTGGCTGTCAGTTTCACTGGGAGCATTATGAGGGGTTCCGCAGTCAGATTGTATCAATAAGACCTACCAGCCTACTGTCCCGCTGTGGGGCAATGGCGTCTTCTCAGACAGAGAAGGCATGAGCATAATTTGCATGATACCTTCTAATAAAGAGTATTATATCTATATCCTTTAGGCAACATACGGCAGACCAGAGAAACAGACTCATATTATTATATTTACAAATGCAAACACCTGAAAACTACTACAGGTGTAATTTTCACTTGGTCAGCTATATCAGTATATTTCGGCACAACCAATCAGCATAATCCAATGTAGATATGTTTAGCAGAAAGCAAAGAATCGCAAACCGAACTGAACATCATTCAGCGAGGTCTGAAGCCGTACGCAGTTTGTCGCATTTTGTTTGTGAGTCAAATGAAAGCCGAATGTGCTTATGGGTCGGCTTTATTGCTCAACTAATACGGCCGAAATACATGTGCCGCCCGAATAAGGATAAGAGCAGGATGTAACATCCCTACCCAGCATCAAGGACAGTCACTTTGGGTTAAAACATTGAACCAATATAATTAAAGAGAGTGCGACGAGCCCACACCTATGATGCACAGGCAGTTCTTCCCTTAATGTAGTAATGTTCAACACAATGTAAATTGGTAATGAATAAAATAAATGAAATGAAATGAAAATTATATTACGCAAAATTTTATTATCTGTAATATTTTATTATCCGGTTTTATGTAAAATTCTTACGCTCTCAACTATTAAGCTCCGGAACCCGCTACCCTTTGGGTGTTTGTGCACTACAAGGAATTTTACTGTCCAGGCAGTCCGATTTTTTACGGTCCGATACGGCACGCCATAAATGTATTGTACCACTATTTCAGTATATTTTCTTATAATGGTTCTGATGTTTATTTTGATCTTATCAATTTCAGCGAAAATTATGCCATGGCATCGCGCCTGTATTCACTCAAAGGGCAGACTAAACTCGTATGCTACGCCCACATTTTGGTGCAATGGTTCTCTCTCATCGCTTCATCATGGCATCGAGCGACTACTATTAGGCATGCGCATGAGTGTATGACGTATATATAATATGTTTTGTTTTAAATGATATCAAGAATCGTGACGTTATGAAGGGGACAGAGCTATAAACTAAACATTGCTATCTTTTTTACACCCACACTTTTTGGATTATTTACCTAATATATGCCAATTCTTATAATAATTCTGCGTGCTATCCGCAAGCGCCGGGACGTGTATGTTCAGAAATATCGAAAACAAGTAATCGAAAAAAGAGTGAAAAAAATAGTTAGAATACATAATAGTGAGAAAGTGACAACATTGTACACATGAGACAAGAACGAAGTGAAAACAGAGTAAGTTTCTGTCTAAACATTTTGTTAATAATTTATACACAATCAATATTATCAGTTGAGTGTCCCACACACTAAAAACCCATCTTTGACTATTCTCTAAACAAAATTACGCGGTAGTATACTGAAGTTTGAAAAATGTATTTGAATTGCAATATAGTCCATTCCCACGAATGGTCCAAGACGAAAAAAATGGTTGCGATGTTTTTATGGGTTTTTAAAACTGTTTTTCGATTCGATATATTAGGTATCTCAGAGACAACACTAATAATAGCAATCGATATGTCCGACATTCTATCAAAGGGACCTGCCACACCTCCACGATAGTACACTCGGCAACACATCAAGCTATACATTTCCAGTATAACATGGCCTCGCTTTGTATAGATTTCCCGCCCAATTAGAGATCCGCATAAACTGGTTTTGTATAGCTTGATTGGTTGTCGACTTGTCGTCCGTACAATGTATGCTAGTTTATTTTATTTCACAATCAAATTCTTTCAAAATTATTTGATAGCTAGGGGTTTGAGTGTTTGTTTTGTCTTCCTATACCTATCAATTGAGTATGTGCGCGTGCGCCTACGCACCGATAAGTACGTCAGCAATAAATGTCAGTGCGTTACTAGCAAGCAATGGTTTCAGTCGTCTGTCCTCGTATTAAACACTAACAAACTTCTGTTGGTTTATTTTAACATTAATTTCGATAAATAGATAACAGATATATATCGTGATCAGTGGGTAAAAACATTAATTCAATTTTTGAAGGAAACGGATCACGGTATCAGTGGATACAACTCGCCGTGATCCGTGGCAAATTCAATCTGATAACGTGATCGGTGGAGACAGACCCATTATCTGCACTTCCTCAATTATGACACAAGACACAGAAGTGAACTTTTTTCAAAGAGCTTTAAGACCCAATTTACATTGTAGCTAGGTAAGTGGTTTTATTTCATGTCAAAATGGACCTTGTAAATAACATTATTTTGATTTATTCTTCGTTGACCTGGGTTTTTCTGTTTCAAAGCGACAGTCATTGTTATCTTCTGATCTCGTTGCACATGTGTATATGCAAATATTCTGCAGTGGGCCATAAACTAGTTGCTCTGGTTTTTACTTCAATGACTAATAACACCTCGCTTTAGTTGCAAAAGGACCATGTCCACCACATCTAAATTGAACGATGAATATGAGACTTGCTTTTACCCGCAGCTTCGCTCTCGTTTTAGTTGGAATTTATTCCACGGAAACGTCAAATGTCACCTGTAACACTAGTAGTAGTATAGTTGCTGACAATTAAGATCGCAATAGCGGTCATTGCTCTTTCCGTAATATCTCTTCGTACGAACTAAAACAAATGAACCATGTATCGTTTTTCATTAGAAAAAATGTTGAAGATCACGATAGATGACGATTCGATAGACGACATGAACAGGCTTATTTGTGGATTTCAAAGTTGCGAACTTTAATAAATGCCACTGGCAGCAACTATAGTGTGTTTCATATAGTGAAAGAATTTCCCAAATCAGATCCGTAGATACTACATCCAAACTTACAAACGTTAAAAACCGAAATAAAAAATATTCGAAATAAACCAACAATGTAGTGAACGCGATTAGCAAATCCAATCAATCAATCGTGAGTCATCAAGCAAGCAAGCAGTCCTGATAAGCAATCACACAGTCGGAGATTATAGAATCCTAACTCGACCTGAAAACCTGTAATTTAAATTTCTCTTAACAATTATCAACAACAAGGAAAGTTCTTTGTCAAAATTAAATAAGCATATTATCCTGAACCAGGATCTAACTAATCTAGCGACAATCAGCTACGTGGAGGTACATGCCGAAGTCACTTATATTGTTGAGCAGCATCTTACAACATGATAACAAAGTAACTTTCTACAGCGTGTGTCAACTCAGCGTGGTCATATTTAAGGGAGTGGATTGGACCACAGGACAGCTGATTCTTTCTTCGCGATAACGATTTTATTCAATGGAGAGAGTTCAGTTTGATGATCTGATTCAAAATATCACTACCACACATTTGCTGTAAGTCTTATAAGAAGAGAACTGTACTTAGAACGGAACGTAGTAGATAAAAGTCTATGGTGTCTATGGGCAGGGTAATCCCCATCCAAAAACCTTCGTCCTAATCAACTGTTCCGCTCAGTAGGTTCATTGACATCCACGTGACGTAGACCGATGAGCCTACTGCGCACTACTGCGCAGGGGTAGATGGTGTGGCTAGTTTATTTCTTTTTTCTTTTAAATTGCTTACAATCTTCCCTTGCCAATGGACTTTTTCGTTTAAATTAAGGTTTTATTTATTTATTTATTGCCGTTAAACACACCAATGTTCATATTTCACCGCTTTCCTATAATGTCAGAATTATTGTTTATTGAAATAGAAATAGGAATTCTTAGTAGTTTTGGCCTAACATGACAGGTCACCCGATAACACAATTGGGTACCTATTTAGAAAGTAATTATTTATCAGTATAAAATGGTGTTTTTATACTGATAGATAATTTTCCACGAAATAATGTTTTTTTTTGTCACACATCTAATGAGTCATTTCGGTTTTTCCCCAAAGAAATTACTTCGTTTGTAATCAAAGAAACACAATATTCGGGGGAAACCCGAAATTCTATGTCACACAATTTTTATTTGTAACATCTTCAAATACGTATACAAATACATTTCAAAAATATTTGGCACTTATTTTGAACTCAAGACTCAGCGGTTTTCTGGTCCAGTCTCTAAAATAACGGATCACGCTTGACCACAAATGACGTAACGGCATGTAATACAATTTTAACCACCTTGAAAAGAGTTCAGTTCTGTATTTAACAATGGAGTCGTAGGTGTTATCTCACTGGCCCTGTGAGAATCGTGTCGCGGGAACAGAACCCGCTATTATGCGCAGCTTGCGAGTTCATAACATATTTTGAGTAAGATGGTGACAAAAGAGAAAATTTCGAGTTTTACGTAAAACTAGTGGTATTTTAATGAGGGTCGAGTGCGTTTGTTAATTGTAACTTAGACGTGGAAGTGATAATTGATTTGTTTCTTTTGTTGTGTCATCGCTTTTGTGGGATTTCTTGTTTGTATTATTTTGAAAGAAGAAAGAAAATACATTTATTTGGCACATGCCACAAGTGCACACAATATAAAACAAAAATAATACAAGACAAAAAATAAAAACTAAAACAAAAAGATTAACACTGTGTGCCTCACGGCTGCGCCAAATAGGCCCAGTTCAGCAAAATGCCGTGCAACTAGTGCCTGGCGCTGGTTTTCAACTGGACCTGGATTAGAGAGCCGATGTAAAACAGCATTATGTGTTGAATCATTGGTGATGGTGAAAAAGGTATTTAAATATGTATGTATAATAGATGTGTACAAGGAAATAAATAAAAATATCATAAATTATTAGTAAGTAAACTACGAAATAATAAATATCGTGAATGTGCAAAATAAAACAAAGTCTTGATCCTTCGTGATACCAGCTATGGATTAATATAGGTTTTATGAGTGGCCGCAACTTTGAAAAAAAATTGGCGTAAGTTAGGCCGGCCATTAATTTCAAACCCCTTTAAATCTCAAAATTACTTTATTATCTAGCCAAACGTCTAGATAATAAAGTATACTACACCGGCATACCATGTGTTACAGAATAGCGATAAAAAAACCGCGCGATTTTTGATTAATGAGCGGGCTTAGCTTTACTGCGTTACACGAGATAATAAAACCGAAAGCGAAAAAAAAAGAATTAAAAAAAAATAGAAGATAATTACCAAGTACTTAATGTAGAGCGTGTAAAACCCAAGGCCAGAGGAATTGAGCCAGACACACAGACCATACTTAAACCCATGTAGGACATCTTAGAACTCCTGCAATCATAGTTATTTTAAACCAAGTACAAAGTTTTTATAAGTGCCAACAATTACAAAGATAATGATGCTGCGATTGCCACTTATGCCACTTATGGCACTGAATTGGCATCTGGCAATAGACAATGAGTGGTTCGGTGGTTTGTTGTTTCTCCGTATTATGTGGTGTTGTATAGTTTTAATGGAAATGTAGAATGTAGATAATAGCTGCTCTGCGAGGGCTGAGCGTGAGGTCCTGGGTTCGATTCCCGGGTCGGGCAAAAATTGTTATAGAGTGATTGATTGTTATTGAGTTTTCCCATAAGCAACTTCTCAGTAGCAGCCCAGAGTTTGGCAGTTGGCGTTATGCTACCCCCGTGCGCCTGGTCTCTCTCTGGTCGGACCTCGGACTATGAGAGCGAGGAAAGAGAGCTCAACGTGGATAGGCGACCTGTTTCTTTTATTAGTATCTCTGTTTAGCAAAACAATCTTCAATTCATACATCCACAGACAGGCAACGCTCAATCTAGTTCGTTATAAAGACAGTGAGCACTAATATAAGGACGGATTGATGGAAATTAATTCCATTAAGGAGTTGAAAAGGAAGCGAATGTTTATATGGAAGTTCGTCTTCGCCTAAGAAAAGTAGAATATTGATAAAATATTTTTGTGTAACTCAGAGACAAGCTGAAATGTCTCAACTTAAGGTATAACATAAAGAGCCCGTGACATTCGCTACTGCTGGGCCATAGGGATCCTCTCAGTGAGCGGGGGTGGGCCATTATTCGCCACGCGAGACCTTTGCGGATTGGTAGATATCACATGTCTTCGATTTTTTTATTCAAGGACTCGTTTTCTTACGATGCCTGCCCTCACCGATTTGAGGTGTCATTTGAAGGTAGTAGGATAAGCATTGCACGGGATCAGCGTCAACCCGAGGTATTCGGGATTCTTTCTCTTAATCTCGAGCTTACGGCGGGATGGCATCATTTACATAAGGTCGTCCACACCAACCCTTGCTCGAGCCAGCCCGCGATGCTGAGCCAGTAGTTTTAAATCAGCCCCTGAATAATGATCTCGCTCAGATCCAGCCTGACCCATTGCTGACCTCCCCAGCGACGCCCTAAGCCGAGGCTCGTACCCCACAGGGGGCGCTCTTACCTAGCGCTTAGTTTACAAGTTTTTTGTCCCTGGCTGGAGACTTTACACTCAATGCACCCACAGGATAGTCCGATTAAGTAGTAGTAGCCAGCCTCATAGGTTTACTTGCGAGATGACATTTAAAAAAAAACGCAGCCGTAAGCGGCTGGTCGGCGACGTCTAAGGCGCGATTTAAAATTTCAGGATGATCGGTTCAGTAGTTTAGGCATGAAAAGGTAACAAACAAACTTACTTTCGCATTTATAATATTAGTTAGGAGTAAGGATTATGTTGGTACGTGAGTTGATAAGTATAACATATTATGTTCTTATCGTAAAATGATAATTTTATAAATATGTGTACAGCATTATTTTTAGAACTTTTGTAAATTGTATCATGAAAATAATGTTGAGTTCCTTAGTGATAATCATAAAAATGAGTAAAAGTGTGTTTTTAAATGCTGTCTCTGATTCATGTTAGAAGTAGTTATTGTTTATTAGTGGTTTCCCGGTATCTCTTATGGATTCGTTTTTCCGCATATTGTGAAGTGGGACAATATTAGGAAAAAGAATCACACTGTACAACTGCTTTAAAACAAAATCATGCCCAGCTGTTACCTACATTAGGTATTTTTTTATTATTATTAATTTAAATCTAGCGGCTGTTGTATTGTTTTGTGTCTGGTTGCGCGGATACATAGACAATTAGTTTGTTGATTGGCACAGGTAATCCCCACCTCTAAATCATTCCCGCACAAAACCTCCGTTGTCGATTCCCAACGATCAATGGCTGGCTACAATTCATCGCGATAACAAGCGTTCTCGAAACATTGATAAAGTTGGTGAAATTGGTGTGATCTTCTCGCTTTCGTCTTCTCCGTGTGAAGTGCTAAGGGTCTGGAAGCTGCTCCGGGAAATCGAGGTATGTGCAATCCTTCCTTATAAGCGTATTGTTCATTTCCACGTGGTTCCAGCCAATACGCAATTCCTGCATTTTACTTGTGCCAATTGCTAGTTACTCAAATTATTAGCAAAAAACCAGCGCAAACATTTGGTCCTTCGAGCCGGATAAGTGTCGTAAAATCAGTGGCAGCCATTCCCTAGGAAATCCTAGGTAATTCGTTTAGTTAATCCCGCGTATTTGTACCAAATACTTCGCCACGAGGCAAGTTAGGTATTTAGTTAAAATCTTGTAAACTCCGCATTAGATTAAGTAGCATCGTTTATATTTCGCTCAACACCGCAATCATTTACCAATTCTATCGTATCGTATCGTCCCTGTCGTTTCGTATTTCGCTCATCACCGCGTAGTTACATACACCGCATAATTTCTATCGTATTCGTTTCGTGTCGTTATCCTAGCTAGTAATTGGTACTAGCGTTTGTCGTAATCATCGCGTTATTTAAATAAGTTTCAATTTGTTCGAAAACCGGTTCGGTAAGTAGGTCACAGCACGTGTGCGCTCGACTGCCCGGCCAGGTTAAGTTAACAAAACTATCAATTAGTACATCTGCACAATAGAATAGTTAATATTAATTCTTTCTTATATTATTTCCTTTCTTAATTATTTCGTGTTTCATAAATCGCTAACATGCCGCCCATTGACTTAACGCTCAGGCGATTAGTTTCTAAGCGGGATCGTATATTTTGTCGTATGCAATGTATATGTGATAATTTAAAACATATCGATTCGGAAGAATTCAATAAGGAATCCTTCCTCTGTGACGTTAAAACAGTAGATTCAATGCGTGCAGATTTTGAAAATGTGTTGGATGATATTGTTGATCATGAGCTTAAATTAAATCCTGATTACGTCATCAACTATCAGGCGCTTTCTTCGTTCGAAGACCTATTAGGCCGTGTAAAACGAGCCGAGGAAAAACTACAGGTCCAATCTCGTAGTCAGGTTCAAAGGTCACCTCGATTACCTCCTATCGAAATACCCGAATTTAACGGAGATATTAAAAATTGGCCTTTATTTATAGCTAGTTATCGCAACGCCGTACACAATAATGTTTCTCTGACAGACAGTGAGAGGTTATATTATTTAATAGGAAGGTTGACTGCCAAGGCGCGATCTGTTTGTGCCGGCATATCTCCAACCGCTGACAACTACCCTCTTATTTTTGATTTACTTTGTAAACGGTATGAAGATAAGCGTCAATCAGCGACTTCATACCTAGACCAATTATTTGAATTTAAATCTATTTCGTCAGGAACCCCTAGTAGTTTAGAATCTTTTCTCGATAAATTCGCATCGTCTGTAGCCGCGTTAAAAAACACAAAGGTCAATGACTTATCTGATTTTATTTTGTTGCATATCGCTCTTAAAAAACTTGATCCAGACACTGCGCGTACTTTCGAATCTAATCATCAATTAAGATCGAATAATTCCGAAATTCCATCTTTTTCTGATTTAATAAGTTTTGTTCGCGATCACATAAAGGTATTAGAACGTACGTCATCTCCTGTTGCTCGAGTCGTCAGCAACAGAGGATCCGATCGTAAATCTACAAAATCTACACAGGCTTACGCGAGTACATCTGGTTCTGAGTCCGCCGCGTGTAATCTATGCAATGAGCATCATAACTACATTTATAAATGTAGGGTATTTAATAGTTATAACCCAGATCAACGTTTTAAATTCATTAAGTCTAACAATTTATGTATAAATTGCCTAAGTAGTGGTCATCGTGTTTCTGCGTGTGGGTCAACATCTACATGTAGGAAATGTAATCACAAACATCATACTCTCTTGTGTTTCGGAAGTCAAACCCGCTCCCGTCCCACAGAGGCCGCTCCCAGTGACTCAACCACTGTTCGCGCGGACACTGACGTAGCCCTGTGTTCATTATCCGATAATCATGGTGGGAGTAGCCACATGATTCGACCTCTTACCACGGTACTCATAGCAACCGCACATATCATTATCGTGGATTCTCGCGGAATTGAACATAGTTTCAGGGCATTATTGGACAGCGCTTCTCAAAGTAATTTTATAACTCGCGAGTGTTGTCAACGCTTAGGTTTGAACATAAATAATCGACCTGCCTGTTCTACCGTAAAGGGAATAGGAGGTTCGAGTAAAACAATTCAGGGTTCCGTAAAAATTAAATTTCATTCTCGTTTCGACCGCAACATAAATTATAATATCGAGTCTTTAGTAGTAGATAAAATTACCGAACGTTTGCCAACTGCTACGGTCGACGCCTCTCTTTTGTCTAACTTCAAAAATTTACCGTTGGCAGACGATACGTATTTTTCTCCAGGCCCGATTCAAGTATTGATCGGTGCTTCAATTTTCCCGCATTTACTTTTGTCGAACAAAGTGCCGGGACAAGCCTCACATTTGTCGCCTCTCGCATTGGAAACTGTCCTTGGCTATGTTATTGTAGGTGATGCCCCGGTACGCGTTGACAGCAACACGACCGTTTCATATTGTTGTACCGCTGATCCGTTGGACTCTGCGATCCGAAAGTTCTGGGAATTGGAGGAAGTAGACGTCCCCCCGCTGCTCAGCCCGGATGACAAATTGTGTGAGGAGTTTTACAACCGCACTACCACTCGGGATAGTGACGGACGATACGTGGTTGCTTTGCCTTTCAAGGGTGATGTCGAATCCCTTGGTAACTCGCGTCAAGCAAGTGAACGTCGGTTTTACTGCTTGGAAAGGAAGATGCAAGCTTCTCCACAATTAAAGGTCGCGTATGACGGTGTCATCCGCGAGTATTTAGGAAAGGGTTATATTTCACCTACAAATTCTGATTCTTCAGAAATTTCATATTTTATTCCGCATCATGGTGTGATCCGAGATGATAAGGTCACAACCAAACTTCGTGTCGTTCTCGATGGTAGTTGTAAAACTACCTCCCGCGTTTCTCTAAATGATCTCTTGTATGGTGGGCAAAATCTACAAGGGAATCTTTTTAATATTATTATTGGTTTTCGTTTATTTTCGATCGCTCTTTCCGCAGACATTCGTCAAATGTTTCTCAGCATTGGAATCCGAGAATCTGATCGGCGTTTCCAACGCATTTTGTATCGCTTTTCCCCGCAAGAACCTTTACAGGTTCATGAATTTAATCGTGTCGTTTTTGGGCTCAAGTCTAGCCCCTTTCATGCGCTGCGAACTATCAAGCAGCTGGCAGAGGACGAGGGTGACTCTTACCCTCAGGCAAAAAATATTGTCGCTGAAGGTTTGTATATGGACGATTTTGTCCATTCCGTTCTCACAGAAGACCAGGGCATTTCCACAGCTTCGGAAATGATAGGTCTCATGAAAGCTGGTCAATTTGAATTAGTTAAATGGACCAGCAACTCCCAAGTCGTCTTGGATTCGATTCCGCCTTCGCATCGCCTGCCAGCTGTCAAAGAATTCGACGAGTCCGACCAACATAAGGTACTGGGCTTGTGTTGGTCGCCGACGTCGGACCACTTCGGCATGAAAGTTAGTACCCCTTTTGAAAATTGTACTAAGCGTACAATATTGTCGTGTGTCGCTAAAATATGGGACGTCATGGGATTTGTCGCGCCAGTCGTCCTGTACGCCAAACTGCTGATCAAACAGCTTTGGCTGTGTGATTGTGACTGGGATGATACCCCACCTGAAAATATAGTGAGGCTGTGGACTCGCTTTAAGGAAGAGCTTCCTTTGCTCGGTAGTATAAAAATCCCACGTCACGTTGGTATCGTCGCCGATAGTGTGGTCACTATCTTGGCTTTCGCGGACGCCAGTGAGAAGGCATACGGGGGAGTGATTTACTTCCACGTCCAAAATAGCGATGGCAATATAGTTAAGTTGTTAACCGCTAAGTCTAAGGTGTCTCCTAAGAAGGTCGTTTCTCTCGCTCGTCTTGAGCTATGTGCTATTCTTGTGCTAGCTCAACTAATAAAAAATGTTGTAGTCGCTTGTCAAAACCGCATTGTTTTTCGTAATATATTCGCATTTTCGGATTCGACAGTCGCTCTCTGTTGGGTACATTCGTCGCCCCATCGGTGGAATACCTTTGTGGCCAACAGAGTGTCGAAAATACAAAACGACCTATCTCCACAAAATTTGTATCACGTGTCCGGTACGGAAAATCCCGCAGATTGTCTGTCACGTGGACTCACACCTTCTCAAATTATTGACCATCCGCTTTGGTTCAGTGGTCCTCCGTGGGCTCACTTGGATGTCTCACGGTGGCCTGTCGTTCCCTTCAATCCCTCTTCGGTGTCTGAAGCACCCGAAGAGAAGAAGCATTCGTTGCTATCCGCTACACCAAACGAAAGATCTCCTATTCTTTCTTTGGTCGATCGTATCTCGTCTTGGAGTAAATTGCTTCGAGTAGTAATCTATGTTTGTCGCTTCGCTAGATTATTACCTCCTAGAAATCGCATGTCAGCAGCAGATTACAACTTCGCTGAACTACTCGTCCTTCGTGAACTTCAGCGCTTTCATTTCTCCACTGAGATCGCTAGAATCAGGGAAGGCAAAGATTGTAGTCCTACCTTTAGACACTTAAAACCGTTCCTCAAAGACGGACTCGTCAGAGTCGGAGGCCGTTTAAGAAACTCAGATTTAAATTATGATCGGAAATACCCTATTTTGCTTCCAAGTAAGGATCTTATTTTGAACTTGTTAGTAGAATACCATCATAAGTTGAACTGCCACGCAGGTCCCGACCTGCTGTTGTCACTATTGCGTCAGAAATACTGGATACTTTCTGCACGCAATTTAATTAGGAATAGGATCCACAAGTGCATTCCTTGCTTTCGTCTTCGCCCTAAGCCAAGTTTCCCTGAGATGGCAGATCATCGTTCTTGTCGCGTCGTTCAAACCGCCAAACCGTTTGTCCACACGGGCACAGACTACGCCGGTCCGTTTAAGGTCACTATGTCTCGCGGTCGAGGTATTCGTTCCACCAAGGCCTACGTGTGTCTGTTCGTCTGCTTGACCACGCGTGCGGTGCACATAGAACTAGCTGGTGATCTTAGCACAGCTAGTTTTATGGGCGCTTTGAAGCGGTTCCTGTCTAGGCGTGGCCCCGTGAGTAAGATTTATTCGGACAACGGGACTAATTACATAGGCGCAAAGCGCAAACTTTCGGAACTTCACGAATTTCTTTGCTCAAAACATCATAATAACGAATTCGGTCATATGTTAGCTGAGAATCGTATAGATTGGTCACTCAATGTCCCGACTGCTAGTCACTTCGGCGGCAATTGGGAGGCTAATATAAAAAGTTTAAAGTCTCACTTATATTGAGTCGTAGGGGATACTATTCTTTCGTTTGAAGAGTTAAGCACCGTGCTTACTCAAATCGAGTCCGTTATGAATACTAGACCTCTTTGTAGGACGCTCTCTAGCGACCCTTCGGAACCGCTAGCTTTAACTCCAGCGCACTTTTTGAATCTCACGCCTTTAAAGTACTTGCCTGCGGAGGAAATAGAGGAAAGGACTATTACTGCTAGACACGAGTTGCTAGATAGTTTAGTACAGTCGTTTTGGAAGCGCTGGAGAGGTGGATACCTCCACACGTTGTAATCGCGTCGCAAATGGAACACGCCGGTCGATCCAGTCGCTGTCGGCACGGTCGTGATCCTTATAACCGACAATTCGCCTCCACTGCACTGGCCTTTGGGCGTCGTGGAGGAAGTTTTCCCTGACTCCACCGGAGTCACTCGTATCGCTCGGGTTAAGACAGCGACTGGATCCTACTTGCGTCCCGTCGTGCGTCTTTGCCCGTTGCCTAACCAATAGACACGTCGGTTTATCATCAAAGGTTAGGTTAACGTTAGCAATTAGGTATTTTAGTAGTTTGTAGTTTCGTATTTGAAGGCATCCCTTCAAGCCCGGGGGAATGGTTGCGCGGATACATAGACAATTAGTTTGTTGATTGGCACAGGTAATCCCCACCTCTAAATCATTCCCGCACAAAACCTCCGTTGTCGATTCCCAACGATCAATGGCTGGCTACAATTCATCGCGATAACAAGCGTTCTCGAAACATTGATAAAGTTGGTGAAATTGGTGTGATCTTCTCGCTTTCGTCTTCTCCGTGTGAAGTGCTAAGGGTCTGGAAGCTGCTCCGGGAAATCGAGGTATGTGCAATCCTTCCTTATAAGCGTATTGTTCATTTCCACGTGGTTCCAGCCAATACGCAATTCCTGCATTTTACTTGTGCCAATTGCTAGTTACTCAAATTATTAGCAAAAAACCAGCGCAAACAGTGTCTGTTCTTTTCGAACATCTATCAACGCGAACTCGTTATAAAAACGCTGAATCCTCATTAAATGATTATATTTTTTTTATAGATCATTCATCACCGCAGAGAAGCACATTGATAAGATGGACGCTCCTCCATCTTCATCAAAAGACACCACAGCGGTAGATCGCAAATTAAATGAAGAACAGTCAGATAACGATAAAGTTCAGAAGAAATTTGTTCTACCTCCGGAATACGATGACTCACGATGGACACTACAGTATCGTGAACCTGCTCCGGGACTTGTTGAACTAATGGAACATTCCGGTGTGTATGTTAACGCTGATAAACTCGCTGAATGCGAGAAATGGTCGAATGATTGCGAAACATTTGGTCGACTGTTACTAACTGAAATCTTTAACACAACTGCTTTGAGTACATGTTCGTGGACTAGTGAAACAACGAAAGCTTCCGACATCCACGGTGGACAAGCAAGGCCTGCATTAGACGAAAACGCAAAACATATTTTGTTGATGTATGTTAAACAGTTTGGAGTTTTCCAGAATTGGAATATAACAGACTACCAACGTTGTCTGAACAGTATGCGCCAAATAATGTTAGAGCTGAGACGTGATAGACAGAAAGAAGAAAATTATTTTAATGAACTTATGGAAAAATTTTCTCTCGCACATTTCCGACAAATATTGCTGGAGATGATTCGTAGTGTACAGAAAGAAGAAGAAGATATTTGTGACAAAGTTCTAGCAGAAGGTTCTCAGACACGCAAGTGCTTTCTTCCTCCCGAATACAATGAAAATGACTCACGATGGACACTAAAGTATCCCGAACCTGCTTCGGGACTTGTTGAACTAATGCCACAATCGGGTGTGTTTGTTAATGCTGACAAACTCGCTTTAAGCGTGTTATTTTCTAAAGATTGTGTAACGTTAGCTCGAAAGTTGCTAGACGAAATATTTACCACAAATGCATTATGTACGTGTTCATGGACTGATTCCATAGCCGAAGATTCTGACCATGGCGGTACAAATACCAGACCTAGATTAAACGAAAACGCAATGAAAACATGGTTGAATTTTGTAGCAGAGTTTGAATTGGAGAACAACTGGATAATTAAAACAAATAATAAATATACTCAAAACATTCTGCAACAAAAACTAGAAGTGTTGAAACCTGTAGAAAAAAAAGAACACATCAGTAGTTCACTAGCAAACTTAGAAGAAGCAAGCGAGCTGAAGGAGTCATATGTTATAACGGACGGAAGCACATGTTTATCAAAATATATGGCAACAGAACTTCCAAAATTAAATGAAAATCAAACAGAACCGAAAGATAAACAGAATGATAAACGCAAGTTTGTTCTACCTCCGGAATACGATGAACATGACTCACGATGGACACTACAGTATCGTGAACCTGCTCCGGGACTTGTTGAACTAGTGGAACATTCCGGTGTGTATGTTAATGCTGACAAACTCGCTAGATGCAAGGCTCGGTCGAAAGATTGCAAGAAATTAGCTAAAATGTTATTATCTGAAGTTTTTACTACAAATGCATTGAGTACATGTGCGTTGCCTACTGCATTATGCAACGCTAACCGTATCCACGTGGAACACGGTAGACCTGAATTACCCACACATGCAACAACAACATTGTTGAACTTCGTTGCAGAGTATGGACTAGAGAAGGATTGGAAAGTAGACGATTGCGGTTGCATTTTAAGAAATATTTGCATAACAATCGATGAAATGAGGATATTGGAACGGAAGATGGAGCACTATCGTAAACGTAAGTTTGTTCTTCCTCCGAAATGTCTCGTATTATCTCGCCCCACTCACTGAGGGCGGAGCATCCGCTGGAGGCGAACCGTCGGCGTCTTTTTACTGACACACGTGTGTCGTCATCTGCATCCAGCTGCATACAGATGGGTGGTTGGCCCGCCGCAAGCTGGGCGATGTCAAGCCGATGATAGTATATTTATTTATCGTAAGCCAGAATGATAGATTTATATATCTATGGTTCTACTACATATGTTCTAAGTTCGAATTGACTAATTACCTATCTCTCAGTTAATTTCTGCGCTGACTCAGTATAGATTATTTATTATTTACACGCTAAGATAATAATGTGGCTGTCTGTATGTTGTCTTCCCGTCTAAGCAGATTAGAACTTAACTCTTTGTCGCGGTAATGCACTCCCATTCGATAATTCACATGTTTTTGTGTCAGTTTTGAACCTACATCTACATCTGTAAATAACTTTTTTTATTTACAGGTTGCTGGCAAATCGCAATAAACTATGATAAGATGGTCGTACCCGCATCGCCATCAAACGACACATCAACAGAAACTCCCAAATTAAATGAAGAACAAACAAAACAGAGTGATAAACGCAAGTTTGTTCTGCCTGCGGAATACGATGAAACTGACTCACGATGGACACTAAACTATCGTGAACCTGCTCCGGGACTTGTTGAACTAGTGGAAAATTCCAGTGTGTATGTTAATGCTGCTAAACTCGCAGAATGCAAGACTGTTTCGACAGATTGCCACAAATTGTCTACAATGTTACTCTTGGAAGTTTTTACTAAAAATGCATTGAGAACATGTGCGTTACCTGCTGCATTATGCAAAGCTTTCGGTGTCATCAAGGAACATGATATATCTGAATTAGCTTTACATGCAACAGAAGCATTGCTGACATTTATTGCAGAGTGTGGTCCAGAGAAAGATTGGAAAGTAGATGATTACGGCTGTATTCTAAAAGAAATTCGTAGAAACAATGAAATGAGGTGGTACGGTCGTAAACGCAAGTTAGTTCTACCTCCGAAATACGATGCAAATGACTCACGATGGACACTAAAGTATCGTGGACCTGCTCCGGGACTTGTTGAACTAGTGGAAAGTTCCAGTGTGTTTGTTAATGCTGCTAAACTCGCAGAATGCGAGACATTTTCTAAAGATTGTGTTACATTAGCTCGAAGGTTAGTAAATGAAATTTTTACTACTAGTGCATTGAGTGCATGTTCAGTGACTAATGTCATAGCCAGCGATCTTGAGAGCGACATTACAAATCTTAGACCTAGATTAGATGAACATGCAATGGGAATATTGCTTAAGTTTGTTACAGAGTATGGACTTGCGAAGGATTGGAAGATAATGGATCACCAATTTATTCAAAACTGTATCCGACAGAAAATGGAAGTGACGAAATATGTGGAATGGAATGAAAAAAAGGGTGGACATGCTCGTAATGATGAACTTTATTTAAGATGGACCAAGAGAGACTCCATATGGACACTAGTGCATCGGATTCCTTCCCAAAGGGAAGTTGAACTAATGGAACATTCTGGTGTGTATGTTGATGCTGACAAACTCATTGAATGCAAGAAATTGTCGAATGATTGTGGAACATTAGCTCTAAGGTTACTAACCGAAGTTTTTAAAATGAGCGCATTGCGTGAATGTTCTCTGTCCGAGAAAAATCGCAGAATTTATGAAAGTTGGCCCGCTCCTAACACACGTCCATATCCACAGGAGTCATGTGAATTAGATGCACATGCAGAAATTATATTACTTAACTTTGTTGATGAGTATGGGTTAAAGATGAAATGGCCATTATTGGATTTTCGGTTTATTCGAGAGGGTATGCTCCGGAATATACAAGAGGTACAGCAGGAGGCAAGAGCACACTTTCGTTTCCTGAGAAATTTAACAGACCGATGGACAATACAGTACCATGAACCTGCTCCGGGACTTGTTGAACTAATGGAACATTCTGGTGTGTATGTTGACTGTGACAAACTCGCTAGATACAAGAATACGGATAGTATTGAAATAATTGTTTCGAGGTTACTTTATGAAGTTTTTACTATGTATGCATTGCGTACATGTACATTACCGGCCGCTTTGTATAACGATATCGGCATTCGTGTGGAACCTGATAGACCGGAGTTAGATTTAAATGCAACGACAACATTGCTGGAGTTTGTTGAAGAGTGTAGAGAGAAGCAGGGTCGGAAGAGACTGGACAAGCGCTTCATTTTAGCACTTATTCACTGTAGACTGGAAAAAGAGCGAAGATGGGGATATAAACGATGAAGAAGTTTGTTAAAACAAAACAAAGGACAAAGTTTTATACTTAATGCTTAATAAATAACTTACCAGTATGTTCTATCTTTTTCTTGTAAGTACATTCAGGTCTGTTTCGTTAAGGAAATTACATGAGTACTATTTTAAATTTACCTACTATCTTAAATGTACCTATGTACTCATATATTATAATGTTATTTTCCTGTATTGTCTACATATAGTAAAATAAATAAATAAATTTTTACAGCATTCTGACGCAAAATCCAATAGTTATAATAAGTCTTCACAAAGTATGAGCTTTGCCACATGCTCGTATTGTAAGTTTCATAATCACCGTGTAATGTACTGCTGAGTCACGGCCTCCTCCGTGGGAGGGAGGGGACCGTGATCCACCACCAGTTTGGTGAATAGCACATGTTTTAATGGTTCTGGACGTGCTGTTTTGAGGAGATTTCGAAATCTTACTAGTATTTATTTATTCATTCAGGGATTTCAGTACATTTACGCCACGACAGTAGCATAAAACTTAAATTAAAAAACACCTTTTTCCAAGTGAATAATTATGTAAATAGGAAGTAAACGCACATTCTGAAGTGGGATCAGAATCGTAGCGGCTTATCAGCTCGTCGTCTACCAGGCACTGTGCCAGGCGCCCACTCAAAGTAAGCCATAAGCAGCGCTTACGGCGCCCGGCGGGCGGAGCACCCGCTTACGGCTAGGAGAAGGTGACGATCCTACGTCAGCGAGGTGACGACTCGCCGTAAGCCGGCCGTAAGGGGCGTAAGGGTCGGCATGCCGCGCCGCAACTTACCACTTCTTACTAGCTGATCGCGAGCAAAAATCAGTAATGTAATAAGTAAAAGCAAGGTTTAGAATGCCTCAACTCTAGCCGTCCAGGATTTTTTCTTTCCAGTGCAGTGCTTGTAACTGTAAGTTGAGCTTCCACGGAAACAGTAAGTTGGTAGCTAGTATAAGTCTGCTTGTTATTTATCCTGACCAAAATAACCCATTTCCTTTGATGGTCTTAGGTAGCAGAATTACATTCATTGGGGAAATCACGGAGAAAACAGCTGTCAAAAACTATAATCAAAACAAATAAATAAGTAGTTTAAATACCTACATTAATGTTGCGAGTTAGCTTATCGGGTAGATAATACGAGTACCTACCAATAAAATTGATTACAATTTCTATTGTTTTTGAAAATGACGATTTTTGTGTTTCGTGTTATTCACACATCATCATCACGCCTGTAATCCACGAATGGTAAGGCAGAGGCGTACCTAAGGACACCAACACTTCTCCAGTTATGTTTAAGTCCCATGTAACACGGGGCGGGCTTATTGCCACCAACCAGGCACAAATCCAGACTACAGACTGTTTCTGAGATTCCTGAAGGATATATGAAATTTTTAGTACGCAGATACTATTTCATTGCCAGACCCGGGTACCCGGGTACCCACTTTACTTTACGTACTAAGTAGCGCCTTATAATAATAGTAGCAAACATGCACTACAAACAATTAAAATAACTCTAAATAAGGTGTTGAGTTTTTTTACAAAAAATGAGGTTAGGTTTGGTTATGAGTTTGATTAAAAAAAAAATATCTCTATTATTTTCATAGGAGTGTAGAAAATATTCGGTTGGCAATTCTAAAATTGTTCGGTGAACGGTGAGTAATTGAATTAAATAAGATTAATAAAAAAATAAAAAAATCTAGTACTTTTCGTAGGCAAAATATAGACCTGTGTGGAGATGGACCTGTTTCTGGAGTATGGAAATATAAAAAAAAAAACAGAATAAGGAACCAGTACAATGTTCAAAATGCCCAAAAATATTATTCTATAAAGGCTCTTCAACAAGTGTTTTATTAAAACATTTAGATAAAGTACATAAAATAAAGATCGAAAAACAGAACTTAACGTGCGAAACAGAACTGCCGTCGACATCGTCTTCTCAATCTGAATCTGAACAAAGTTCATGCCTAGTTCCAAAAAGACCGCGAATAACATTTTTTTTTCGATCTTGTACAAACATTTCCGAAATTCTAGCACGCTTGGTTGCACAAGACGGTTTTTCCATTCGGGCCGTCACTCGTAGTAATTCATCCGAGGAGATTTCCTTCATAAACAGCTAACTCTACTAAAATTGCAAATACCCGGGTATAAGAAAAAATAATAACCGATACCCGAGTAAAAAAAAGTCGGGTACGCGAAAAACCTAATAATAACACTACTCAACCTGGATTATTTCAAGACAACCTTTGGATGGATTACAAGAAGTGTGAGGGACAATACTGCAGTCTGTGGTGTACCAGTTATATATTATATTAATATACATACATACATAAAGCATATACAAATCTATATAACAGATACTACCACCACAGATTTAGAAGGCAATTTTTAAGCTACAATTGATGCTGATTATGTTCTTAAATCAGAAACGGATTAATCGGGATTAGTAACCCGGACTAACCAACCCTATTACACGGGTTAACCTGTACACACGAGTTTAAAAGCAAAACACTAGGTATATGCTTGACAAGAATTTGAACGCTTGTTTACTGTCCAGCTAAGACATAATTGCTATGTTTAAGGTCAATTTAAACACTAAAAAAACGGTTATAGTCCAGCTGTGAACCAAGATTGTGTAGTAAAATACTTTACGATTATTATAACATCAGAATCATTGCAATGACTACGACAGTGCTTACAAGCCAATAAAACAGTTACCGTTTTAGGGTGTAAAGTTCTTCATCGCCCATATGCAAGCCGTCCTCGCGCACGATTGATTCCGTATGATCGTAGTAGGGGAGCGCCGTTTATTTTTTGTTATAACGGCAATAGAAATACACAAAAATTTCAACTGTCTCATGAGATACAGCCCGCTGACAGACTGACGGACTGACGGACGGACGGACAGCGGAGGCTTAGTAACAGGATCCCGTTGGTTACCCTTCGAATACGGAACCCCAAATAGGGAGGATCCTCAGAGCAGATGGTGGGAGGATGGTGTTTCTGGTGAGCTATAACTACTGCCCGGTAATATATGGTCTTAACTCGCGGATAACTATAATATCGCAATTTAGGATTTTCGATGCTAGTTAGCATCAAAATCCTTACCTAAATACCTTAATAGGTACCGTTTAAAAATATCAGTCCCTTAAAAGGACAAAGCAACAAAAGGTGCATTCTAGCCCGGAGCAATAACTCTGAGTTCGTGTAATAACTATTAATAGCCTCAAATTGGTACGAACGCCTTACTCTATAATAATACAATTTATGCAACAATCGGCTGCTCGGTGTAGCGGCATCGTGCAAAAAGTACTACAGCGCCATCTATGATCAAAATGAACTAGCATCAAAATCCTAAATTGCGATATTATAGTTATCCGCGAGTAAAGATTATATAGAAAAACCCAAATATTACCGGGCAGTAGTTATAGCTCACCAGAAACAACACCCTCCCACCATCTGGTCTGAGGATCCTCCCTAATTAGGGTTCCGTACCGGAAGGGTACCTAACCAACGGGACCCTGTTACTAAGCCTCCGCTGTCCGTCCCTCCGTCCGTCAGTTCGTCCGTCCGTCTGTCTGTCAGCGGGCTGTATCTCATGATCCTATAGGTGGACAGTTGAAATTTTCACACAATGTGTATTTTTGTTGCCGTTATAACAATAAATAATAAAAATAAATTAAAAATCAAAGGGGGCTCCCCTACTACTGTGGTACGGATCCCTTCATGCGCGAGTCCGACTCGCAGTAGGCCGGTTTTTCTACTTCATATAAGTTTCCATTACCTCTCTTCAACTATTTATTTAAATTCTCCACTAAAGTGTTAGTTCCTTGACATATTCGAAGATGCCTTCCTGCCATGCCGTACCTACCTGGCCGTTCACTCGCTCTTGAGAGCTGAGACCGGCAGAAAGGGAACGCGTCTCTTAGCCTTTGTTCGTGCGCCCGCGCAAGGACAAACCTTGTCAACGAATAATATCGTTTTTAGTCATTTATACTAGCTTTAGCGAATGGCTTCGTCTGTGTGGAATTCGGAAATTATCAAATTCAAATGATTATCTTTCGCATAAACCTATAAGTAATATGGGCACTTATGAAACGTCAAAAAACAACTGCACGGTTCGGATTGGTTGTTTCTTCTGTAGAAATACCGGCAAGATACGCCACGGTTACTTTTATTTTAATTAATTTTTAGTTCTTTGTGTCTTGTCACATACTGCCGGAGTAGAAACTATCCTATACTGTACCTATGTACCTAATATCTTTGAAATCGGTTTAGCCGTTTAGGCGTAAATAGTAACTGACAGACAGTGTAAATTTTACATTTGTAATGTTTATTGATTTTACTTTGACAATACTGTTTAAGATTTTGAATGTTTGTTATTTGTAATTGAGTTTGGCGTCGGTGACATTTGAATGGCTGTAATTATTAAAATTAGTTGAAGTTGTGTGTAGTGATAAAGTTTAACTTTGTTAGTCAAAGTTGCGGTTAAGGCTGTACTGTTTAATCCGTTTTACATATTTCTGTTGACCTAGGTTTAAAACCGGTTTTAGCAGTTCCGGTTCTCGTACATTTTTGAGCCTTTATCAGGACTAAAGCTAACTTCGTAGCTCCACTGGCAACTTAAAATTGGTTACACTATCCATTATTAATAAATTTTGCTAAAAGAAACGAATAGTAATTCTTAATACTGATGTCCTAAATTTTTCTATTAAAAAATCTACTCTATTCTATTGTACCATCCACAATAGTTCATTATCACAACAATTCAAATCAGTCACACAAGCATCATCCATCAAACGATTGCTTGTCTGTCACTGTCAAAGTGACAGATGTCGGACATAACATGCAGGCAATCATCCATGTAGCGGCGTGGTCAATGTCGGTCAGTGTCTCAACGACCACAGGGTAGTGGGTCAAGGTGACTGTAGCAGTATGTCCACGGATTAACGGCTTTGTGTGTGGTTACGCTGTGGTGAAATTCTGAAATATAGCTAAGCAAAGGATTGATTTGTCATATTAATCAGGAGTTCATCAGTAGTTTTTTATGTTGCTGAAGTTAGTTATGATTAAATACTGGCAACCAAAGTGATAGACTTTTTCAAAGAATTGACTGAGCTTTTATTTCTTCAGTACATTTTGTATAACTGTCGAAGGTTGAAACTTGCTCTAAAAATCACTAAATGCATTTAACGATAAACGAGTTTGGAACATTGTTCTGTTTCAAATGTCTGCCATTTTAAAGATAACAAAGATAGAATGATGGATGAGTGAGGATTTTGTTATTGAGGTCTGTGTTTGAGGTTCAGTCTCCCCATAGAATACCCATGAGAATTAGGATCGGTTTCAACATTTGCGAAACTGTGCGAAATAAGTTTCGAAATTCAGCAACGTAAGTAATTGCGATGCTGTCTGTGCGCAACAATTAAAAACAAGTTCATTAAAGACGGTAGCTTTATGATTTTTAATTGACATTAACTATGTGTGCCCCCAGCTATGTATTGATGTAATTATGTATCAAATATGTACGACACAACTTCACATACAATTTGGCTCACTTGCAAATTATTAAGACATATAAATAATATGCCTCATAGACACTTCAGGCAAGTCTCTAGAATTGATTGATTCGTTGACATTTTGCGGAAAATTATCTGTTTTTAGTTACGAAATATTTATATTGCGTTAATTGGTAACGATATTAAAATGACGCTTGTAGCTAAATAATAAAGCAACAGCCTCTTGGGTCAACCTTCAAAGTAAAGCCGCGGTTGCCAAGATTGGTCGGTGGATGGGTGACCATCCATTGCTTAGGTGCTGAGTTTCCCCCGTGCCTCGGAAAGCACGTTAAGCCGTTGGTTCCGGCTGTCATTTGTATATCTTTGTCAGTCGTTACAATGTTGTTAGAAATATTAAAATTTTAACAAAATTAGGAACCCTATAAGTGGTCTTAGCATTATGCTTCGGCTAATCGATGTTGTAATCTTCGTCACAATATGATTTATTGCGTTTAGTAACTGTATAACGTACACAGGTGCCGCCTAGTGCTAGTACTTAGTATAAACTATTAAGGCACAGCAAGGAAACCGATGGAGCATAGTCCAAGTTGCAGACATTACATAAAAAGCACCACGAGTACTTCAAGATGTAGGTATTTGAACGCACGTTGTTATAAAATTCTTTTAAAAAAAAAAATTCTAAGAAAAAATAATAAAATCAAAAGACCCGAGCATCAGGGGCCCCGACGCGACGTGTGGAGTAAAAACATCACAAGATCTTATCCATATCATCAAATTCTTATTGTTAAGGTGCCCGTTAACGTTATGAGCAAAAAAATGTGCAATTTAACATATCGCAATCCAGACTGCCCAAATTTTTCGAGCTCGCTCCGCTTGCTCTTCTATAATGACTTGGCATATGCGAATCAAGATCGATGTTACTCAATTTTCTGTTTCACTTCGCTTAATCTTATATTCTCTTAGTTAAATTAATGACACAATTCAGAATGTTATTTTGCAAAAATAATAAGTTTATTATCCTCTTTTTGGGATTTGCCGCAATTTCTTTTTAACACAGGGCCCCTATTTGACTAGCTTCGCCACTGCTCCAGTAAGCAAGATGCCTACATATCAGTCGTACAACTATATTAACTATTGTTCATTAGAATTCGTACAATAGAAATCTTTCTTACAATAAACTGTGTTTGACAGCTAAAGCTCACATGACAGCAAAAGGTACATCCTTACAAACATAATTAAGATTGCTACCACATTTTACTGACATTCTTCCATCTGACATTAAGGCTCGATTCGATGTATCATTCCCAAACGTGGGGTAATCTTATAGCACAGTAAATATCACGGCCCATATTACATTCTGTCGCAACGTTTAATAATATACGCCATCGTGATATTATGGTGTTTTTGGCTATGTTGCTTATGATAGGAAACATTATATTGTCGTTAGATTTTGTAATAGAATCGTGGGGATTTTTTGAATGAGATGATAGTGTTTAGTTACAACTTTTTTCACAGTTCAAAAGCATATTACACCAATAGGTTACATACATATAAAAGGTGTAAATAGACCCTTAACGAAGCCGAAAAGCGTTTGTTCTCCCCGCTGTTGCGATCACTTTTTTTGTTCTAGACCATACCTGGGAACCTTCTAGTTACGGAGTTATAGGGGGTCAAAGTTCCAAATTTTTCACAAGTTTTTTTTTAAATACAAATTTTTAAGGTTATAACTTTACTTTAAATACCTCTATGACCCATTTACTATTCAATACATCCATAAGCACAATGTTTTGAATGCGTTACATTGAGTTTTATCGTAAAAGGTTATTTATCACCCTAAAAAAAAAGTCGTTTCCCAGCAATATTTTTTGTGTAGGGTTACTTAGTTTGATGTAGGTACTGAATGCTTGGTTAACGGCTTCGTGAAGGGTCTGTTTACATCCTGTATACATAGGTTTAAGGTAAATATCGGGAGCGGTATCCGATGTGCTTTAACTGAAAATTATTTGTTGAACTAAAGAAAGAAAATAAGTCTGTTTAACCCAGGGAGGCTCATAATGTACACACAAAAACAAATAGAAAAAAAACTCAGTTACAGTAAAACAGTAATGTGTGCCACACGGCTGCATCTTCACTAGAAATTCTTTAATTAATGCCGTACTTAATCGAACCGCTCTAAGGATGTTAATTATAATCACGATTGATATTTGACTATCTAGTGATGTTACCCTAAGTACCCATGTAGGTATATCGATACATTTCTGACTCAAGGCCGACCATTCCCATAGAGTTATGTGTAACAGTCAAATACTAAAGTAATTACAGTTTTGCAACAGTTTTAAAACTTTACTATGTTAGTAAATCGTTCCAGTAAATATTAAATGTAGGTATATTATCTGAAGTTATTTCTGGCAAAGTAAAATAATTACGGCCTTAATTATTTCATTAGTCAGCAAGAATTGATTGAGATTGGATGTGGAAATATTTTTACTGTGGATTTATCGGTTTTGGAGAAATCATTGAATCATTCACATAAATATAAACATTTGTAAGAATCAGAGTATTAGCAGCAGATTTTCACACAATTCTACAATTGACATAATTGTTTTGGCCATAGAATCAGCATTGCCATCCAACGTGGCAATGCTGCCAGCATTCTGGACAAGTTTCTTATTGATAGCGATGTGGACGAATTTTTTAACGCCCTGTAATTCTTTCCCCCTTTGATACTTGTACATATTATGTTTATTATTATTTTAGATCTATTTGTTATTTGTAAATTTGACATTTATAACCAATATTCATAAAAGAAACGAATATCAAATAAGTGACACCAATCCACCATTAAATGGCCTAATCCAATTCAAACAAATTGATCTAACCGCAACAATTAATGACATCTCTGAAATATCGACAATTTCATCGACAAAAGAGGTTGCATCACTAACTTTCTAGTCGTGTAGATGACAATAGTGATGTTCGTTCCTAACGATTGTCACGTTTTACACGGAAGATGGTAATGATAGGAAAGTGGTACTATTATTTCTTTTGTGAGAATAACAATACTTGAGATGAATGCATATTATTATGATCCATTTTTGTACCAATACCAATTACTTATTAAGTTCTTAAAAGTTCATCATAGAACATTCGTTTGTCATGTTGATATACAATACAGAGTGTAAGGGACCTTTATTTACTTATGTTAAATCCATGTATAGTAGTGGTGGGTACCTGGGCAGACTCAACATCGACGAGCATAACGTTTTTTTTTTAAATAAACTGCTTAAACATGCAACGCTAGTAGGTCTACATGATGCCATTTACACCGTGTATTTTCAGTTAGCTTCGAATGACAATATTATTAGAATTTTAGCTGGATATCAAAGGGCGGGCGTTTTGGGAGATAGTTATATGTAATTACGACGTTCAAAAAGTGTTAAATTTCAGCCAAAGAATAATTGATTTATGGATTCGATTTTATCATTAGTTAGTCTTTTTGAACCAAAAACAAGACATGTGACATCTAAGAAACCGCGCTGTGCCTGCGTTCTGAATTTCCTCTCATAATGTATATCCTAGCAGTGGGAACGTTATAGACTGATTATGTTATGATATTTGCCCAGACAGATTCTAGTTTTCTGTCTTCAGACTCTTAAGCCCGAAATATTTGACCGCATGCTGTATGTCGTGATGTTACTGTACAGATCACTGCTCTCTAAGCCTTGACCACATCGTTGCTTAACCTAATACAAATATCAATTGATCTTCGCTGTACCAAGCCGTTCTAAATTATAACCCCATAGAATATTAATTGCAAGTTTCATCAAAGTATCGATAATACATGATCAATGATGTTGTTGCATCACTTACTGGTGTCGTTATTAGGTGACAATGGTGGTGATCATATCGACTTACTGTCATGTTATGGTGACATAATTGGTTATTGATGTTTGCGTGTATGTTGCGTTTAAATATATTATGCGTAGAGAAATTGTGTAGTAAAGATGCGGTCACACTGAGCGAACTCGACTCCACACCGGGTCGTGGACATGACTAAATACCGATCTGCCAAAGTCCGATGTACGCAATTTCCAAAAGGTGAATTTCAAAGCGCAGATTCAAGGCAATTCCTCCAAATTCGTGTTTATTTCAAGGGGTGATATTTAATTGAAACCGTGACAATGGCCTACCTTCCATCTCACACCGCATGTCACCTGCGCACGTGAAGATCTTTTTGCTGCAAAAGTGAGAGGAGTCCGCGTGGCTAAGTTTTGGACTAAACACATTTGAACCTTTTGCCATCGATACGATAAGAAGAAGAATGAAGCGCAGGCAGCTAGCGTGCGAGCTGGCGGGCGAAGCGTGGTGAGGTAAACTGTATAAACTAAGCGAAGCTTTGGCGAGCTAAACTATGTGGGTTCACACCGAAAACTACGGACGGACGGGTGACCGAGCGCGCGGGAGAAGATCGCCAAAGCGGGAGCGTGCGGGCGCACCGGGTGAGGCGGGCAGGCGGGCTGGCGAGCCGAGCGAGTATCGTTTCACCTCTTTTCATACTTCAGTTTACACCGCGAACTACAGAGCTAAGCTATGCTAACGAAGTGAACTAATAGCATCGTCGGATATTTCGTTCACATAGTTTGTATCGCTGACATAGCTTATCTCTGTAGTTCGCGGTGTGAACCGAAGTATCAAAAAGAGGTGAAACGATGCCCGCCCGGCTCGCTCGCTCGCTCGCTAACTGGCGGTGTGGCCTGTGCTTGAGACCGTTAAACGATTTGCAGCATTCTTTTTTAATGGCAGTATACGTCGGTCGGAGCCTAGTATTATATTATCTGTGTGTTCGGTTTAAGAACAACAAACCTCCTGCCACTACCTCGTTCTGAAAAGAAAAGTTATCAAAACAATATGTTGTAAGTTTTCTTGTTGACCAACCTCTCGTAAAAAACACAAAACAAACAAAGCCTTCAAAACAACAATCCAATTTGTAATTCACAATCGTCACTATGAGTATTTTATCGAATCCATTGAGAATATTGATTTCATTAAGATTGAGTAAGATTTGTTAATGTTATCGTAATAATTTATCATGACTTTATTCTACAGTGACAACCTTACAGGCCTATCGTAGTGATGTTATCTTCTTGGAAGGTTACAGAAGGAACTAGAACCAAGAAAAAAACATCTAAATTTATGTTTTTTTCTTGGTTCTAGTTTCATAAACCGACATGGTCACTGACATTATCATTAACACTGAAAACATGGTAAATATCCTGTTTTTATTGTTAATGATAAATATCAATTTGTTAACTTGCGCTGTCCCACAAAAGCTTCAATTCGACAAGTCGTATGTATATCTTTTTTTGGCATAACGTTAGCGAGTTACGATTTTCCGAATCGAAATCTAATCAAAGCGTTTGTGAATAATTACGGAGGCTGATCTAATTTTCTGTGTTATTCATCGTTCATATAGTAAACGTGGATTAGTACTCGCCGGATAATATGGCAGATGAACTCTTAACGACTAGTACTTTCGATTTGTTTTAGCGTTATGAAAAGCTGCAGACTAGGTTTTTTAGAATTATAGTTTTTGTCAGCGGCTTCGCCTGCAAGGAGTTCGGAAATTATCCAACGGAGACTCACCCACTACCGAATTAAAGTGTATTTTGCTCTAATCCAGGTCTTGGTCTAAGTATGTGCCCCAGTTGTAAAAATGCTTCGGACAGACAGACTATCGCGATGATAATATTATTATGGATGAACTGTGTATAAATGTTATACATGGGATTGATTCCAGTGCGTTCGTTTCCATGTGGGGTGTAGGGATCAGATAGGCACTCGCTCCGAGTAAAATACTGGTATTCAGCTGCATCCGGTAAGACTGGAAATTTCAAGCAGTTTGATTAAGTACGGATGCTATTGTTTGAAACAAAATATATATTCTACATAGAACCGATACCGGTCACTGACCATAACCCGAAAATTAAAAATCAAAATGTCAATGTAGCAAAATGTCGGCCGGAACTAATAACTAATTGACGTAGATTGCAGGGCATATTTCTATTAACTTTTAAAAGCACGTACTGTCAAGTCATAATCTAGTTTCTATCATGAAGGACATTACATTATTTCTGTCTTCCTGTTTCAAGCGTGAGTTTTTTGCTGCTCTTAATGCGTATAGCTTTATTTTAAGTGCATTATAATATGAGTTGTGTCGTGTATGTACATTTTTAAAAATAAACGATATTTAAAAAAAAACATTCATTTCGAATAACCAACTTTAAGTCGTTATAAATCCTCAATCGGCATTAGGAATGAAAAATGATCTGAGAAACCTAAAACTGATTTTCAAATACCTATTCAATGATACCCCACTTAACATAGTTCGTCCACTTAATTTTTTTTTCACTATAAGGCATCTCGGGGTCGCCATATTGAATTTTGATTACTGTCATGTCTATAGTGACACTCGCAAGATGACAAATCGATTAACATTGAAAGAATCATGAAAATCGGCCGGCCGGTATTTAGAGTGCCACAAAGAAACAATCATACATAATAATATAGGCTCATAAACACATTACCCGACTGACGGATCAGTCGGGTAAAAAGGGCGGCACGATTTTAACATTTATGTCAAGTCGTGTGCCCGATAAGATTTACAATCAAAAAAATTACAAACTTCCTGAAGTAAATAAGTTTATCGTCGTCTTCCTAAGACAGATATTATTCAAAATGAAAAAGCAATTAGATGCTGCTTAAAAAAATAGAAAAATAACTTATAATTATAACAGATTGAAAACATGTGCTTAGATTTAATGAATTTAATTGAAGTTAATGACTGATTAATTATTTACAAGCGACATCTCAGTTAGTAAACCAAAAAATATTTCATTAAATCACTTACAACCAAATACCACTTCATATGAATAAGAACCAACGAAGCAGAACCAACGTGAAATAATTATAATATGTAACACGAAAAAACGTTTAAGTTTTAACAATAATATTTGGAACTACATAACCTTGCAGGGAATCGTGAGTGCTTCTCGTAACCTCTCTAAAGATTATTACAACTAGCCTGAAATGGCAGACGAGCTCTAAACGACGAGTACTTTCGATAACTATTAGCGTTATGTCAAGGAAAACTCCTGGATCGACTGCTCACTGATAAATTATTAAATTTTAATATCTAGCCAAACTGTTAACCTAAGTAAGCATAATGATATAATGGTTTATTAAAAGAAATATTAATAAACTTCTTTTAAGAATAAACAGGGAGTAAACAGACCCTTCACGAAGTCGTCAACCAAGCATTATGTACATCAAACTAAGTAACTTTAAGCAAAAATTATTGCTGGGAAACGACTTTTTTTTAAATTGAAAAATCATGTTTTACGGTAGGATTCAATGTAATGCACTCAAAGCATTGTGCTGATGGATGGATTGAATAGTATGGGGGTCGTGGAGATGTATAAAGTAAAAATCTTACAGTAAAAACATGTATTTTAAAAAAAGTTGGAACTTTGACCCCAAATATCTGATATAGTCTAGAACAAAAAAAAAAATCGCAATGACGGGGAAAACAAGTGTTCTTCGTTAAGGGTCTTATTACACACCCTTTATTAGACCTATGGCGAAAGGGACATAATCATAAGTCGCTCCCTGTAAAATATTGGTTTTCAACTGTATCTGGATCGACTCTGGTTAGAAGAGACTCGGCAGATGATGAGTGATAGGCTCAGTGAATTAGTTGTCATAATATTAGTTGAAATTAGTAAGAGGCCAAAATGAAATATCAAAATTATACTTATCCCAGATCTCAAGTAAGTTATTGGCAATTGAAAATAAACACAAAACTAAGCACATTTGCTGTAACCAAAGTACCTTAAATATAAGATTAGATATTTTTTAAGGAAATTTGATTATGTTGCAATTGTATGTAGTTCTCTAATCTGTAAGTCATGCGTTTCCCATGTCAATGCATGTTTTCACAGAAAGCAAACATAGTTAGAACACTTGGAATGTGTGAATGTTACTTCTAAAGATAATGAACTGCCAACAATGCGACACACGCGTAATTAGCTTAATTAGGGAAACCACTGACACTAGGAAATAACGCATTAATTGTAAACAAGCCTTTATAACTACGTCATTTAGATGCCAAAGGAGTTTAGAGATCTCATCGGTATTTTTATTAAAACGGCATGTACTGGAACAAAAAATTCGAAGTCATGTGATATCCACCAATTGGCACAGAGCCCGCGTGGTGGATAACGACCATCTTTTTATCCCAGAAAGAGGCCTGTGGACTTTCCCAGCATTGGGAAAGGGATAGGCTAATCTTGATTTCGGTGCTTTATAGAAAATCATGATGAGGAGAAAAATAGCTAAGAAAAAGTAAATAAAGCAGAAAGCGTTGCTTAGTGTGTGACAGAAAACATTGTTCTAATATCTAACCATACTGGAGACAGTTTGGTGATTACACTTAGATAGTTCTAGAAGAAAGAGCATCATCAGAAGAGGAATGAAGAAGATGCAGATCTTTATGCTGATCCAGTCATTTTAATCAGTGAACTTGATCCCAAGGTGGCCATGCAAATGACTACCTTCTACGACAAATCAGTTTCTTATCGGATAATTACAGCCTGCTTACCATATAAGAACCTTCTAATGCTCTCATAATCCAACCCTGATTATGTTATCCAGTCGCAATCAACCGAGGGGTCGACCACTACATCATATCTACTCGTACATATTGCACTAGTTTGATCATAATATCCATGGTCAAGGTTGAACTGCCATTTAAAGTTTACTTGCATTATTGATTGACGGTAAAAGTCACGTCTATGTAACCAAATAATGTCAATCAATTAAGGAACCAATTACGAACGACAGAGAAGGTTGAAATAGTCAATACTTAAATCAGATGTCAGAGACAAATTAGGCTTGTATTACTTGCAATTTATTTAAGAAACTAAAGAATATATGTTGAACTTTGCAAACGACTAGTTTATAGAAGGTATACGTAACTAGGGGCCTTGACAACCAACTCTAAATGTATGCAATAAAAAGTGATTCGCTTCAGTAGTTCAGATACGTGCTCTACACAATATCATACGTTCAGTGTTTACCTGTAATTCGGGGTTTATTTTTATCTCTACACTTACAGATTTGTCGGTCTGGTCAATTTTCATTGAAGCCTTCAAAATTTTTAGGTTTGATTCTTTGCATTTACCGGTCAATTTATTTGTTTATGTGGCAAACGGACCGAAAGATGGTAAAACTGTTCATTCTGTACAAACAAATTGCTTTGTATTCTACGGTTCTGTATCTGTCTAGTTATTAGGTATATGTTTATGACTCCTTTTGTGTCTAATTACATTTTTGCACCAACCGGGTAATTTGTCTATTCATCGAGCTGGCTGACCGCTTGATAATCCTACAGTAGATACTATATCTGTCATGTTATTACGTTTCTATTAAGTACAGTCTGTGTGTTTTCATTTTTTCTTTCGTTTTTTTAATTTCTTACATACTACGGGCAGGGCTCTTGAGAGAGGAACCTCCTGACAATACGCGCCGTGTCCAGAACTAGGTACTACTTTCTGAACCAAGCCCTAGTCTTTTTTTTTCTTAAATGTCACTTCATGCAAAAATGCAGTTCCTGCTTTTATTTAAGAGTATTTCCTTTTCGTAGGTCGTGATAGGTCTCTCGACATTCTACGTAGATCGGTTTCGTCATATCCCTTCGGCATTCTTTCGACACGTTCAAAGCAAGCCAGTGCCTTTTATAGCAAAAAATTGCCGTCCGGAAACATCGAATCATTGCTGAGTTTGTGGAGTTGCCAATGTTCAGAATGAGCCAAAAGCAAGCAGAAAGGTACGAATAAAAACGATATGTTATTGACAAGGTCGCTTACAATTTTTGACGAATTTATAAAATTTACTAGTATCTCGAACATTGCTTGCACCTGTTCTCGAACTCTGTCTACAATGATACCCGCATTGAATGACCTTTGCGAGGCTAACGCTATTTGTACCCTATAGAATTTGGATTCTTCTATTCGACCAAGACGCAGAAGGAGACTAATTAATATTCATGAGAGAATGAGAGATTCGTTGTCTTTACAAGACGCACTTTCTTCAGAGCAATTTTCAAATTTTTTCGTGTATCTACGATGCAATGAGATCGCTCTAACTAGGTCATCTCATCCATCTATTGGTTAAAATGGCTCCACGGTTTATCGTCGTTTTTCTTCACCAAGTTTTTGGTGCCTTAGATTAACTCTGTCAGGTTTCACACCACGTAACACCTGACAAATCTCGTCCAAGTCAGCGGCCCAACATAATCTCTTTAAACACTTAGCTCTGAGTTGAGAAATAAGGACAAACTCTAACCGGATTAGTTTTTGTCGTAGTCGCGCGTGTGCGATGTCGCACCGCTTTTTGTCGCCCGTGTGAATGCTGGTTGTCGCAATAAAGATTGCCATCGGAACGAGGGAAAGGTTTGGCAATGCGTGCTAAATATTATGGATGCGTGGGGCTGAGAGTGATGGATTTTAAGTCGTGAGGTTGTGAGCTAAGTGAGATTGTGATCTACGTTGCTTCATTGCATAGTGGATCAGTGATGAATTGATGATCTGTGGTAGATCACAGTGCAGACGTAAGTATAAGATGGAGGAAAACTTTGAAACTTTCTTCTTTAAACTTAGTAAAGACATTACTAAACTATATTACACTAACTGTTATCTAGGGTTTGTGCCCAGGAAATCACAGAGATGCTTGCTAATTCACCGTCTCATTTTCAAGCCATTGCTTGAGTAATGCCTACAAAATGTTCCAGCCAACGCTCCAAAGTAGCTTTCACCAAGCATTGTTACTTGAATTTTTAATATTTACTTTATTAACATCTTTCTTTGAGTCCTTTATCTAGTCTTGTCTGTTTAGTCACCTTTTATTTATAAGACGAAGTTTTCAATCTACAACAAAGGCAACAAAAATATGTCCTAAAACTGCAGTTTCGTCACAAATTAGTGAACGTACGTATAATTGACGTTACTTAATCAAAAGCTATTCTAATTAGATCTAAGACAAAGCGTCCCACGGCTGTGAGAATGTTTGTTTTAACATTTTAGGACAGCCATTGTAGATTGGATCAGTGTTATGATTCTGAAGTAAGGTGGTGGCGTGCAAAATGGTTAATTAAATATAATTGGGTGGTCTTAAAGTCGGGCTTTGTTGTGTGGTCTTTATTAGCAACTAGATTGTTCCCGCGAAATGGTATGCGTTTAGGTTTTTTAATAATATGATGAAAAGTATGTCTGTCTCCAGATCCTCCCTACGTTACTCATATAGGTTGTTTAGGCCCTGGAGAGCGCCTGACATATGTGCCATAAAGATCGGTTCAGCGCTGAGCGTGAAAAGGTGAAAGACAGATAAACAGAGTTAATTTCGCTTGTTTTAGTATGGATATGCGTAAGTCACGCATATCTTGTAACCTTCGGCTGATGAATGGAATCTCATAACGTAACGGTAACTACGTAAACTTTAAAAAGTCGATAATTTTTGTTCCAGTTACCAGATTTAGACCAGACAGAAAAAGTAGGCATCAAACATGAGTAACCGTGATATAACTGCTTTTAATAATTGCTCCACAGACTTATTTAGCGTTAGTTTTATGTATTTCGAAATATTCAAGTTATAGTAACATGTAGTGTGTCAGTCTATTCCTACTCGCATACTTTTGCAATGCGTGTAAACGGCATACACTCGAGTGTTACGAGTATTTAGCTTCGAGCGACACGTGAGCATTACTAGAGCCTACAGCCACGATACAGCTAATGAAATTAAATGTAGCAGGTGTTTCATAAGAAGAGTGGTTAGCAAAATTGTAGTGTTTTATCCCCGAAGGCTTATATCCAAATAAATATTTGTTTTTCCCAAGCAAGCAAGCGTAATGCCACCAACCGGGTATCGGCAAAACAATAGGTAACTATTTACCAGTTATGGATATCGTGGCCAAAGACATCATTCTCTGCAGTAACGCCTGCGGTCATGTGTCCGTTCGTTCAAATTCATTCCATATTAAGGCATTTTTCCTCTTTAATGGATTTTGACTAACACTTCAAAGGCCACAATTGTGTCTGCCAATTAAGTCAGCAACAGTATTCTCTAGTGAATATGCCGAAAAATATGATTTCTGCCAATTTTACAAGACAATCCAATCAAGAATTATCTAGAAGATCTTCACCAAAAAAATAAATATACAATCCGATTCAATAGTTACAATTCTACGCTCGAGTAACCATTATTGTAAAGTGATTAAATACAAGTCAATAAGAAACAGAATCAACCCGCGAGCGGTCACGGTGGTTGCGCCAACCACAAGCACGCAGCAACCACGTAATCAGTGCGAAAGGGTTACGAACAACCGTGGTGTTGTGACCTTAGCGCAGTGTTCTAATTGGTGCAGCTTTTTATGTTGGTTTGTAAGTTTGTGGGAATCTTGCGATGAGTTTTGTCATCATTTTGTTGGTAGAACCTATAAATGAAATGAAATTAAAACACTCTTGGAAATGTTGAGTTGCGTCATTTTAGTGGCTGTACAAAAGGTTGCAAACTGCTAGCCTAATCTTCATGGATTAGTAATAGTTCTCATCTCACTGATTGGAATGGATGCTAAGGTTTTAATTTTTACAAACAATGTCATTCTATCACTAATAAATTACTAAAATAATGAGATTATTGTTTTGAATTGCTTTTTACAAACACTTATAGTTTTTTAAACTAGATGTGGTTAACTTTAACGTTAACTTGATTGTGGTTTGGTCGTCGTTACCTAACTACTCGGAGAAGAAACATCCGAAACAAACTCACGGGGTCATAGTCTCTTTTAAGGTCCAGACAGAATCTCGGTCAACTCACATGAGGACTATGAAGATAAGTGTCTGAGATGTGTGTGTGGTCTTTTGAGGAAAGAACCACACAGATTTTAGTGGACCAGCCCAGTGCAAGCATTTGTCAGTTATCGTGTAGCTCGACCATCGAATAACTAGAATTTAAGTCAAAGACGTATGCCGCCGCGGGCGACGCACCGGGCGTCGGGGGCCACGTGGTGGCTCCCGGCCACCGTAGGCGCCTGGGCCTGTGGACGGTGAGTAATGGGTTAGCTCACCGTCCGTCCGTCTTATGACGACAGGCCGTGTCGACGGCGCGTTCGTGTTCCACGCGTGCCTCAAAGAGATGTCAGCAACCAGGAAGGGGCCCGCAAGGGCCGATGCCTGCCGGGGCTGCGGGACTGTACGAAAGAGATACCGTGGCCCTGGAACACAAAGGGCAATGAAGGAACATGGATGGGTTTTAGTCAGTAAGAGTCTGACACTCCCTCCCACTCCACCCAGAGCGGGAGAAGTCATTTGATGATTTCCCATCCGTAAAAAAAAAAAAAAAAAAGTCAAAGACGTATTGTATAGTCATTTGCTACCAAAAAGCTTTGTGTCAATTCGTCGTTTCGTCATCGTTTCATGGTTTATTAATACGCTATATGTTACACGTGGTTACGGGGTACTACTATTAAAAATGGGCAAGTTTGTGAGGAATGGTGGATGTATGTATGCATGGATTTTTGTTACTCTTTCAAACAAATACTGCTGTACGGATGATATAGTTATAGCGTGGATAAACTCAAGGAATAGTTTTTGTCCCAGTAGTATGATCCCGTGGGTCATTCCTCGAACGCCACACGGGCGAAGCCGCGGGTATAAGCTAGTATTATTCTAGCCAATTTCAGGAGGTTCAATAATTTATTGCTTTCAAGTATTTCAGGAAGATTAATATTAGCTTAGTTTTTTGTAGACGATAGAGAGTGTTCTTTTTAGTGTCAATTAAAATACAAGTAATGGTTACTTTCTTCATTCATATTCAAATAAATCGTAGGTAATAATAATATGATGCTAGACTACCGTCCAAACAAAACTGAAATACATACTTTCTCAAAATATTTAGAACTACCTACTATTATTCATGTTTCTACAATATGAAGCAATAAACTTTTATACATGAAAATAAAGTTGATAATGGCGTGGCAAACAAGTGTTACATGGATGGTGTAACATATTATAAAAGCAATATGTTGTAGCTGCCATCAAATTCAGTTGGATTTATGACAGAATTGTGTGGTCATGCATCATGTGATGTCAGGAGATCAGATACCGCTCTCTGTTTGTCTATCAAAGATGATTCGATAGACAGCTGATAATAAACAAGCTGTCTGATCTGTTTAAATAATTACTACATACAAATCATAAACGAAAATCAACATTTTCTTAGTTTAGTACCTCAATTAGATAACAGATGGCGTTGTGCCGTAATGTCACTTTTGTAGACCGCGATGTAGTAGCAGAATCATATTAGGATAATTATGTATTAGGTACGTTACAATACGTAAAATGGTCACAAAGTGACAATTCATAATATTAACTGCGTCTGTGACTATTTTAAGAATTTTAATGTCATTCATATTATTATCCTATTATAATTCTGCTAAAGCGGCCATTGTAGGCCACCCGTAGTTCCTGAGATTACCCTCTACATCCAAACTTACAAACATACAAACTTTACCTCTACGTATATTAGCATTGATAATTTATATCTGTTTCGGCAACCGCAACAAGTGCTACCAAGAGTTAGTTGTTACCGGTTACCCAGTTACTGGGTAATGGAAGTCGCAATCGTTCCATGTGTGTCAGGTTAAACTGGAAGCTAACCCCAATATAGTTGCTTAAAGGCTAGGCTGATGATGAAGCTGTGGTGACTCTATCAGAAAAAAAGCCGCCTCGATCTAGGTTGAAGTAGAATTTATGACAGCATCGTAAAATAATTCCTGAAGACAATTTGCATTAGATTGCCTAAAGGTTTCTTAAGAGGGGACATGCCGGGGTTGTTAGGGTGCTGCGATTCTCCATTAAAATTTTGACGAAATCGACGTTTCGTATTCCCGTTCTTTCGTCCTGAATAATGCCTCTAGAGCAATCTTTTTGATGTTTCAGTTTGTTGAACATTTTAACAGAAAAGAAATTGATAGGAAACTAGACATACTCTTAAAAAAATTTAATGTCAAAAATAATTGAATCGGCTCAGTTTTTGAGGAGAAAAAGGGGAATACGAAACGTCGATCTCGTCTTTATTGTGGTATAATCGGTCTGAGCTGCAGCTGTCCCTATCGCATTCTACGGGGGCAGGCTTGACGCAGCGCGACGGCAATAGTTTCTTCAAATACCTATTTTTCAAATTCCTCACAGGTCCGATCCCCTCTTAAATACACTCATCTATTTCAGACAAAAGAAAGTGACAAGCATTGTGAAGCAAAATAAACAAAAACGCATCCAATGCTCGAACCGAACATCTATCATGGAAAGAATATAAAGATGTCAGATAAGTTTAATTTGGTTTTTATTCGTGTTCAGTGTAGTATTATTTACGCTAGCGCAGATTTTTATTGAAGTAAATGAATGGGTAGAAGATAGTTTACGTTTGTGAAAGTTTAAGGGTGTTAAATTTTTGTTATGTCAGAATGATCATGCAGATTTTGATAGTTTATTTATTTCCTGGTTATGTAAAGTTGTTTTCCTGTCAGTTATTGCCATATTAGGCAAAACGTCTGATCAAATTATATGACATCGAATTGAAATTGACATCTTGTTATGCCATCTGGCGAATTGTGTCATTGCACTACATAATATTTTTCCATCTTTTGTACCATATTGACCGCAAATAAATCATTTTGACTTTAGGCCATATTGACCGTAGAACTGATGACCGCTGTGGTAGACGTGTTCTTGAATAGAGTCCGCGAATTAGCAAACTTAAGCAGGGACGCCCTCAGGCTCGGCGGAGCGACGATCGACTTGACCGATACAAATAAATACATACAAATATTAACGCTTTTTACCCATGCAGAAACTTCAGAATGCAACCGGCTGCGATCTGCGATCCTTCTGCTCCGTCCACGTTAAAACATCTGGCCATACATCAACATGCACGCCAGTTGGTAAGGAAGAAGGCCACAAATTTGGAGGAACATTTCTTGTTGGGTCCAGCGGGGGCGTAACTTGGGTAGTTCCATTAAGCGCTCTGGTGCACGCTGCGCGAAACGCTCCTCCGTCTTCATCTGGCAGCACGTTAAGCAATTTAAGAGGGTGCATTCAGAAAGTTGACAACGTTGCAAGTAGCTCTTAAATATTTCGTTGTTTTCACTCTCTTAAGTAACCACAGCTCTAAGTATATTTTCTAATCTCAACTCAATGGATATCATCAATAACCTCGAAGAGTTCAGATAGAGTCTCTTGCTCAATTGCGCAGATTTACCCACACGATATTCATTAATGATTATATTGTGCCAAAACAATGGAGCTCGCTAACTTGGTGCGCAATGAAACGGTGAATATTGCGTTGATGGAAATATGTAATATTTGTTAATACCTACTTGCTTGTTATTAGATTAGGAGCTATTTTGAAAGTTAAAGCATTTTCTTTCTGACTGACATCTGAATCTGCCAACCGACATTGGGCCCTCGTGGTGGATGAGTGGCCCACTGCATTTCATGGAGAGGAGGCTTGCGTCTGAGCAAAGAGACCGTTACGCATACAGAACGTTTAACAACCTATCTGTTTATACTATGATCTTCTTTCGTCACTCCACAATGTATTATTTAATCACTCAGATCATCTACAAAGTGTGCATCATAATTTCTTAACCAACAATGTACCGATACAAAAGAGTTTGCTGTTGTTTATCTTAAGAACAATGATGATTAACACTTCATAGTTTTAAAGGACAGCCCTTGTTGCCTTGAACCAACTCTGTGTACAAATGTACAGTAGGCATAAGTAGAAACCTCGCATTAAACCGGATTTCTGGCCTAACAGTTTAACAAACAAAAGACGGATCTAGCACATCGAGATGCAGATAACGTAGATGGTACAGATATGGAGGTGCCGAGGTGGTTCGAAGGACGGTTGCCGTAAGCCATCATCAATGGGGAATCCTTCACGGTGCTCTTACGGTTGGTACTTAGGCAAAATTAGATGTGGTATAAATGCAAGAAGAACTAAGGTGTAATTTATTTTTGAAAGTTTTGTATTGTTTCGAAAAGCCTTTGCGTACCTAAGGCTCATCTTGTATTTTGTAATTTTAAGGAAACTAGGTCCAAATTTCTCTATAGATTTTCTTAGAGAATATCTACAATGAATGTCTACTCATTTAGTAGATTGTCAGTTTCTTAATCTCATCATCATCATCATCATATCAGCCCGGAATCACCCACTGCTGGGTATAGGCCTCCCCTTTTTTCTGCCACACTTCCCGGTTCTGTGCGTCCCGTATCCAGGTGTTTCCCACGACTTTGACGATATCGTCAACCCAACGAGCTTTAGGACGGCCCTGATTAATCTACTTAATACAATTCTTGAATTAATTCACTCTCTTTCTCTTCAACGTTTGGCCACCCAGTGCTGAGTGTAGATCTCTTACAAATCTCTTCACTTTTGATGGTTTTGTGTCATGGCTATTCAGGTTCATCCTGCCACTTTAATAAGGTATCTGTTATCTGTTGCTTGTCTTCCCATTTATTCATTCACTGAGTCACAACGCACAGCGGTCAGTTCAGACAGAAGGGCAATATCTTCGTGCAATTTACTGCCTGCATTGAAAATAAGACCTGCCATTGGTTAAAGTAGAAAATTTTATGAGTATCGTTGCGGACGTTAAGTGCCGCCGCGCGAGTTGATCGAGCACCTTTAAACAATGGTAACACGGTCCTATTTTCAATGCAGCCAGTAATTTACTCTGATTCTAAACCACTGGGTGTAAAAGCAAAAAAGTTCCTTAAATAACAATGAGTACTAAAAATAGGATTTTTGATTTTTGAGGTATGCAAGTTTGTATAGAAGTTCATTATTTCCCCAATATTAATATGGGGGATCCCATCCCATCAGACACGCGGCGAAAATAGAATTTGCTACGACACTGCAACGCACAAAGTTACATAACTATCCAAGTCTATTTTATTTACCAAAGCAATTTTTGCAGAACTCATTATTTAAGGTCGATACCAAATAAGTTATCATTCCAAGTTGTCCAAGTTTAAATTGACCAATTATCACGGTACTAACACTGAACAGGTAGGTTGAGAAGTTCAATACCGAATAATGCCCCAAAATTTGATCATTAGGACCAAAAAAATAAGATTGAAGGCATTTCAAATTACACCTGCGCACAGTCTTCCTCACACGTTCATCATCCTCGATCAAGAATTTTTCAAATGACGTGAGGATTGGCTTCCGGTCTAACCGGATGTAGCTAAAGCGCCTGCCCGCCTGACCTAAATAACGCAGATACTGTAAAACACGATACCCCTTGGTAAGACTGGATATCAGATTATCGGACTTTTGACGACTCTAAACCACTGTCAAAAATTCACGAATGACAGCGACAAATGGCTTAAAGTGCTTTCTGAGGTACGAAGGGGTCTCATCAGGTAAAAATGGTCACGGCCCCACCCCGGCAAGTATAACTTGACTTCGTTTGGCCGGTGCGAACTCAAACTCAAACTCAAAGCATTTATTTCAATTAGACCATAACAGGCGCTTTTGAATGTCAGAAAAACAAAGAAGGCGAAGCTACAGACCCAGACACAAGGCATAATAAATTGTGAAAGTACTGTAGTTTCCCATCGACTCTATCGAACTACTTTTCACCCTTTATGTTATTAAATGTATATAGTGTAAACAATTGTTGGTTAACCTAAATAAATAAATAAATAAATAAATAAATCTCTCGCCTCTCTTAATTTTCTTAAAAACTGACTCTTCTGCAGTTCATTGCTTATTGTTACAGACCTCAGAACTTGGTCCTCCATTCATACTGCCACAGAAAAACGAAAGGTTCACCCAACGAACTGCAAGGTCACTCCATACTGTCTGTGCTCTTCCTAATGGCACGGAACAAATTGATTTTATTAATATTATAATGTTTTACACTTAAAGGCTGTTTTGCTCTTTTAGAAGGTACGGTTCGGTTATGATTTCCGTAGTCACGATAATATTAATATTGAAAGAATGTATTAAAGTTGTATTTCAGTATGGTAGGTCATTTTTTTTGTGCACAAAAATTCACAATTTAATTAAGTGTTGTAAGACTTCTAGAGCATAAAATGTATATGGGTAAATATGTCGATTATAAGGTAGATAGCTGCAAAAAAACATTTAAGTGTGTTGTGGCAACGATATTGTTTTTTTTTTTTTTTTAGAATTTGTTGTACAGACAAGTTTTCACGCAATTTATGCATTTCCTTCCTTCCTCTAACGAGTTACGACACGATAAACGCAGACGCATTTTCACCATTGTTTATGACACACGCGTCAACGTAGCTATATCTTCGCTTATGTATATATTCTTTATTATATCTTTGATAGTATTAAAAGTTTTTAAATCCGGAACTTAATCTAGTACCTAAACGTAGTGCGTAATTATCTAATTTTGTCAGTAAAGATTAATTTATAGATAGCTTGAACTAGGAAGTCTTTGCATGAAATATATGTACGTAATATTATAATTTAGGCATGCATGCCCAATCGGAACATTAACGAAAAGTCGTATTTAATCATAGGTAAACAAATTATCTAGTCGAACTATGGTTCAAATGTCAGGCTAGAAGACAGTAGTTAGTTAACACTTAGAATAACGAAGCGCTTATACTTATATGCGGACAAAATCGATTTGATATTTTGTAAAACACAACCATTACAAGCTTACAAAGTAAAGTAGACTAGGTACTTGTTACTTTTATTTCATGCAAGGAAATAAATAATAATTCAATAAAACACGCGCACAACTTTAAAAAATAAGTTGAATGAACTCATTCATTAACTCGATTTCTTGAAACAGGTGAATATCGAAACATTATATTTAACAGTAATTTGCAAGTTCAAACACTTAGTAATAAAATAACTGCATATAAAATTTAACTTTATATCAAAATAATTGCTTAATAATAAATTACTTTAACAAAAAGCTCTGTGAAAAAAACCCCGCGACTTTTTTTTTAATGTATTTCACGACAAATGCAGTTTTCCTCGCCGGGAGACTTCAAAAATATTTAAAAAATAAAAAACTTACCTTTACAAACTCCCCAGCTCACACCAAACAGCACAAGATTCAATTAAACAAAAACCAAAATAATTAAATAAAATACGAGTCTAAATTCGCGTTGCAGTTTGCAACAGTACACTGCACACCCGTCGATACCGCGCGTTGATACTTCGCGCCGGTCGCGTGCTTACTGCGTATCTTTGTGTAGTCCGTGCTTACTGCGCCTGCGCGAGATGTCAGATGCGCTTGCGACTGTCTGCAAGAAGTTCAGATGTTGATGCTGTTCTATAAATAATGAGATGTGATATAAGACTGTTTGGCGTTTAATTGGTGTGGTTATTAACAGTTTTAATTTTTCTTGAAGGTTGTATACAGCGTGATTTTGCCCTTCGTACAGTAAAGAAACTCTGTATACAATTTTACCAAGTAGCTTTCTTTCAATGACTACAATAGTGTAGTCATTCGGCAGGATAAATCATTAGTAAGGTATTAGTTGAGTAAGAAGTTCATCTTTTATGTGTTCAAGAAACTTCAGAAGTTAAGACTATATGGACCGTTATATAATATAACGGTCTTTTTACTATTTTACTATTTACACTTTATTCCCAAAAAAGACATCCTTATGCAGAGGAACTTCCGTTTAAAATAACTCCTACAACAAAGTCTTTCTATTCTACTGGTTATAGGCATCATTATCATCATTCTCTTGCCCTTATCCCAATTTATTTGGGGTCGGCGCAGCATGTCTTCTTCCATATTCTCTATTACTCGTCATCTCAGCAGTCACCTTCTTTCTAACCATATCATCCTTCACACAGTCCATCCATCCTTTCTTTGGTCTTCCTCTACTCTTATTGCCATCTACATTCATACTCAACATTTTCCTCACTACATACTCCTCATTCCTCCGCATCACATGTCCATATCACGATAACCGATTACCACACACTGGTCAAAATAGGTTGCTTTTTTTACCAAAGATAAGTAAATAATTAACAAAAAATGTACCGCTAGAGTAAACTCGTCCATCAATCGACTCGACTGAAGGCGAAGGTGACACCCTTCAACTTGAAGATCAGTTTTTAATACGTTTTATTGTTACTCGCAATTAAACGCATAGTGATAAAAAAGTTTAGGTTTTTTTGCACTTTACTGCGTATCGAATATTACCTTCTTCTCGTTTTTCTTAAGGTCTCAACCTTAACGAAATCCACATCGCAACATCACGACTGCAATCCCCGAAGGGCTAGGCTAAGCTGTACCGATGTAATAGGTGCAGAGTCTATTGTCATGTTTTTTTTTTATGAAAGCTCTGACAATGCGCAGTTTTCACGTTTGAAGGAAAGGCTCAGAAAATTTTAAGAAAAGCTTTATATTTATTTATTTTGATGGAAACCAATATGTAATTTCGATCCTTCAGAGCGCAATAGTATTTACGAATATTACCTTTGTAACTTAAGTAGGTATCTACTAGCTGGAATCTTGATAAAAAAATATTCGCTTCACTTTTTCGTTTTCAATTTTGGTCGACTAGCGTCCCTCACGATCGCCATACCTCATTAATTACTAAACGCTCTGCTAACATTAAATTAACTGTAGCCTTGGATCACCTTGAACGCACGAATTGTTTTTACTGAAACTCCCAATATAGAATTTCAATTTAGAATAAGTAAAAGGTACCTGACAATCTTTATGCCTGTCTTAAACGGCATAAAAGGCATGATTTTATGTGACTCGTATTCCAATAAATGTCGTGGAGTATATCCAGGATATTATCGCGCCTCACTAAACTTAACATGTAACAATGCTGGCGTGAGGTTCGTGTGTGAAATAAATCTTGAAACGTGAGACATCGTAGGTACTACGGAGATGTAGAGGTAGAAATGCTTATTGAAAAAGTCACATTGGTTCGTGCCCGGATTAGAACCCACAATCACGAGTATGAGAGGCGAGGCCTTAACCTCTGAGCCATAACAGCTGATTTTTTTCACTAGAATTACTGTTTCCGAGGTTTATAATTTTTTTTATTACACTTTGCACGAGTCACCAAAGACACTAGTGGTGCATTAATAAGGAAATCAATCAAATGGGTATCAATTTAATGGATCCAATGTAGATAGCTACCGGTCTGTTTGATTGAGTGAAAACAATTATCATTCATAGTGTATTAGTTAATGCACTTTATGTATTAGAAATGATTTGTAAGTAGTATTCAGTCGACCATAGACTATCGTTACTAATAAAATTTATTGCACGGAAATAATAAGTTTTAATACAGATATTAAATCGATTATACTTAGCACAATATCGCGATACAGCTCTATTAAGGAATCGTTTCTCTTTTTGTAATGTTATTTTATGGAGGAGAGGAACATTAAAAACATTCACTTTTAAACGACTGTTATGCAGTAGAATCCAAAGTCGGTTTTTTAAAGAGTGATTTCTCTACGTACTTAGTATTTTTTCGAATGTGTTCATGTAACAGGTGTGGTTTAAAATACTGAAAACTTCTTACGGAGTCATTATAGGAACACCATCAGATCGACCTGACATCGCGTTATTATTTTATGCTGATTAACGCGATAAAATGTAGAGAACATTTGATTTTTCATGACCTATCCTGAAATAAGTTTTCTATAAGTACTATTTCTAAATCAAGGTACCCTAAGTACTGAAATACAAATAACTGACTTCAATGCCATTAAATGTCACTGTGTGCATTTGCAAAAGTAAATCCACACAGTGACATTTGTATGTACTTATTATGTCTACTGCATTTCGTAGTTAAGTGTGTTTAACTTGATCTGTCTGTCTGCGACTTACACGTGACTCAAGATAGATTATAATCAGTTAGCATGACATTTACAACTTAACTGGTTTATGTAACTACTCAATATCCGTAGAAAGTTTTTCTAAAGCTTATTTAAAGTTTATCTCTTGAAATTTTTATGCTTCCTAATTGTTTTAAATTTAAGATATAAATATTTAGCACTTTAGTTAAGGACGCTGTTACATTTTCGATGAACTCAAATTTAGGTATCTAAAGTCGCACACAGCAACATCACGTACGCACACATTGAACAACTCTGAGCGCTCGATTTTATACTTCACTTTTATAATCTTGGTCCGTGATATTATTTTTTAATTTTATTGAAATTGATTCCGGAAGATTACTTGGACCTTTGAAAATGCATTTGGTAACTAGTACCGTCGTCGTGATATGTAGGTTAGTATTTTCAACCGACTTCAAAAAAAGAAGGTGCTCGACCCATAATGTATACGGGATTTTCCCAAAAACTACTGATTGAGATTTTCGGAGATAGACAATGGAATTCTTCAATCACAATCATCAAATGACTCGCGAGCGCAGCATTGTCTAACTATAAAGGGTGTAAAAAGACCCTTAACGAAAACGAAAACCACGTATTCTGCCCATCATTGGGATCATTTTTTTTTTCTGGACCATACCTGGGAACCTTCTAGTTACGGAGATATTGGGGGTCAAAGTTCAAATTTTTTCACAAGTTTTTTTTAAATACTTCTTTTTAAGGTTCTAACTTTACTCCAATTACCTCCATGGTCCGTTTACTATTCAAAGCATCCACCAGCAATAAGTTTTGAGCGCATTATATTGAGTTTTACCGTAAAATGTGATTTTTGACCCCAAAAAAAAATTTCGTTTCCCAGCAAAAATTTTTGCGTAAAGTTACTTAGTTTGATGTACAGAATACTTGGTTGACGGCTTGGTGAAGGGTCTGTTTACACCCCGTATATAAACAGAACAACTGAATGGATCTTGATGAAATTTAGTTTAGAGATAAGTCATAGTCTGGAATAACACATAAGAGACCGTTTATCTCGGTATTATGTTCCTGTGTATATATTGTTTTCACCATGTCATAACATAAAATTACGACTGTTCGGATTTAGGGGGCAAACAGATGTACACCCAATATGTGGTACCCACTAATACTAAAATGAAAAAACTGTCCAGTGGCGAAAAACGAAAAACAATAGGTATCGACACCGACTTCCGAAAAGAAAATTAGTTTTCCCTTTATTTTAGTAAATAGGTTTTTTTTTTAAAAAAAAAGGCTATATGAAATAAGTAGGTACTTAAAATATATATCAAATAATAATGCGTTATGCCACTTCTATATTATGTCAGACCAGGTATTTATGAAAATTACTTTGCTTTAATGGTTAAAGGCTTGCCCCCTATTTCATAGGAATAAACACAACTGGCGAATTAATGTGGGGGTACTATTAAGTACATCCCTGCCTTACCCTTCGGGGATTACAGGCGTGATGCTATGTCATGTTACATTGCATACATTATGAAATTGCTTATGACTAGCACAAGTTGTGGTTTTATCAAGAAATTCACTTTTAAATTTCAAGTTCAGATTTGACCGGAACACTTTTTAACCACTAGATACACTTCCGAAATTATTTGTGTCATAACCCTGTACAACCCTGTCTTAAATAACTAAATTACATTGCCATTGCGAAAACCAATTCAAAGTAACAGTAAATTCTAAGAAACGCATACCTACACATTATACACATTGGGAGGAAATGAGTAAATGCCTAATTATCCTGTCAAGTCATACATATGAGTATGTGTAACATAAAACATATTGGTTTCACGTCAACGACCTCGGTTGTAAGATTCATAAATAAAGACATTATAGTTGCCATTGCTTTATATTTGTGAAACAATTTCCAAGAGTTATTCACTGGTCCTTTTGAAATCTTAATCTTTTCTTTTTGGATGTTGCAACAAAGGACCAAATTATAATGTAATTAGGTATTAATTATGTTGGTTCAGTCTTACTGCCTCTCGTGTTAGAGGGAGTGGCCTGTGATTCAGGACGCCGGGCACAGTGAGGTTTGATTGGTGATTTCACATGTTAATAAATCTTCGTAATTATCAGGATAATTATTTTCTTTGATAATTATCAAGTCGCAAGTAGGCAGAAACCACAGATCCCCACTGGCTACGATCCTTACAAACTTACTCCTTTCTCGCTGTCCACGTTCATATATTATGTATTTGGCACATAGTCTCACACAGATAGTTTATAAATAACCTGGATTAATAAAATTGGATACGTTTTATCCCGGAAGTACGATCCTGTAGGATAACTCCACACGGGCGAAGTTGCGGGCACAAGCTAGTACAGAATCATATGTAACACTAGGTGGAACATATTATGATATCACATTATCACCACCAGGTGACCGGGCACTCCCTGGGCCCCATAGTCCAGTTCTGTCTCCATAAAGCGGCCCTTTCTATATAATTACTGCGAGGTTGATAAGCTGCGTACACGCAGACCGCAGGCGCAGGTGTGATTCGATGCAACTTTCCACGTTGCGTCATATGTGACCCAAGTACAGATAGCAGAGAGGAGTTTGGCTTCTGTAAGTTTATTTGGCTATGTTGTTAGTTTTACTTATTAAGTGTATGGGCCTGTCCGTCGAAGGACCAACAGTCGCTGGCGCAGACAACTGAGACAACATACACTTACATACATAACATCACGCCTGTAATCCCCGAAGAGAGCATAGGTGTATCTAATGGTACCCCCAGATTTCGCTAGTTCTATTTAAGTGCCATGTAATAGGGGACGAGCCTATTGACATCAACCGGAGACAAATCCAGACTCCATGCCTGCTACTGAGAAATTTCTGATGGAAAAACCAATAAGACTTTGCCCGACCTGGGTATCGATTCCAGGACCTCATACTCAGCTGTTGCGCTTGCGACCACTAGACCAACGAGGCAGTCAAGTTGGCACAGACTAGTCTCCAGTTAAATACATCATCATGCTCGTGATCTTTGGCTACTGCTGAGTACTGGCCTCCACCTGTGTGCGCCAAGGTTCCCTGGTCTGAATTCATTTGAAACAGGTCCCTACAGGTTTCGGTCAGATAATTAAAAACTTGAAACTGAAGACATTTTCATAGGTGCAAGAAAACCACGACGAGGAAAGCATGGAACTGTGGAGACTGGTGAAAAGGCATGGAAAGCGAGGCAAGACATGATGCTTATAGGCGTACCCAGCATTTTTTAGGGGTGGGGCAGAATTAAATAAACTAAGTAGTAGGAAATTAAAAATGCTTTTTATTTGCTGACTGAAATGTTTTATTGACTGCACTACACCTTATTTCATGAATAACCTGCGAGGGTTCTGGGTAAATCTAGCTATTTCGTTTTCAAATGTATGTTGTGCTTCCAGAACCCTCTTTCTATGCACACCCATCATACAGAGGCCGACAAGACGGTTTTATTTGAATGTGAAAAATGTTAAAGTACCCAAATAAATATAATTTTGTCTTTATGTTAATTTTGTCTAAACATCAGCAGCGAGAGCAGAGTGGGGCAACTGCCCCTCCCTGCCCCACCGTGGGTACGCTCATGCCTGCAATCCCCGAAGGGTTAGGCAGAGATCTACCTAATAGTACCTGCACCCACATTTTGCCAGTTATGTTCAAGTCCCATGTACCCTGGCACAAGACCAGCGAGCCAGTAAAGGAGAATTTGAAAACAAACTCTTAAAATTCAGAATTAAGAAAAACATCTTTCCCGACTGTACCAAATCGAATACAGATAAACGGAATCGTATCGCGTATGTGCATTTGATTAATATAGCTGTTGCACTTTTTAACAAAATCCACAACAGTTCAAAGTACAATTATCAACCTTATTCAGTTGTGATACAGATTACTATGCCATTGAAAAAGTACGCAATAGAAATGGTTCAAGACTGGTCGATGATTTACCTGGTTGGTTGTCAGCCGGTTTGGTTTCTGAGAACTGTTTGATAAAAACTAAGAGATTATGTCAGCCTGCCGGGGCTGCGGGCCTGTTCGAAAGAGATACCGCGGCCCTGGAACACAAAGGGCTAAGAAGGAACATGGATGGGTTTTAGTCAGTAAAAGTCTGACACTAGGGAGTGTCAGACTTTTACTGACCCACTCCACCCAGAACATTATTATTTGATGATTTCCAATCCCAAAAAAAAAAGCTATTATGTCAGAATTGGCGGCGCACTTTGTCAAACTGTTACAAAGATCGTACTATTTTGATCGTTTCGAAGATGGCGGGATGAGTAAGACAGTTTTTTGAAAGACTGGCAGCCGCGAGAATTGGAAAAAATTAAGAAAACCTTTAAGTGGGACATCATCAGCTGATTAATAAGATATTGCACTTTAGTATGATAAATCATCTGCCTTTATAATCAACACAAACAATTGGAAGCTCTCAATTAGAAGTGGAGTCAAAGTAATTATTATTAGGGATCTCGTTTTTAGTATTTTGGTATTTGTTAAAATATTTATTTCTTTATATTATTTGTATAATTATGTGTATTAGTATCAATATAAGTATATACATTTTCGAAAGCAACAAGTTATTTTTTTAGATATTATTTTGTACCCTATCACAATGTTATTCTATTTAACCCAAAGGTCGACTGGTGGCATTAAGTCCGCCTATGTACTACTATAATTGTTCATGAAGTTTAAATAAATAATTTGGTCTTGCATCATAAAGCTGCGCGTCGATGTCTTTTGTACCCTGAATTGAGAACTTGTGACAAATAAATGTGGCGCAACTAAATGCCCGGTGGCGACTATACGTTCCCCGTGAGTTGTTCTCTACTTACTTATATGTAGTTAGGTGGTTTTATTCTAAACCCAAAACCCTAACCACTGATTCAAGTGAACCCCACATTACTTATCAGATGACGAGATGTAGGTAACATGTTGCCAAGTTAAAAAAGAACTGGATTGATGAAGCATGTCGCATGAATGAGATGTGAGCGAAGATATCACACTGTTCTCACTCGAAACACCAGCTAATGTCCTTAAGTTACATCCAAAAGGAGAATGCGGAATGAAGAGAATTTTTATAAAAAGAATCTGACCCCAGATAAAATTTTAAAAAGCAATGTGAAAAAGGCAAATAAAAAGAGAGAAATTTTTGAGTATCTACATATTAAATAGAATGTTCTAACTGCATCTCATGGATCTGCATAACCCAGTAATTAACTTGTCTTTTATCCATTTATCATTGATGATTGAATAACCTCCCAAACTACTAAACACTTTAAAATTATAATGCACCGTCGTACAATTTGAAGCGATGCGATAATGTTCAAAGATCACCGTGACATTTGTGAATGCGATCCTTTCGCCCACATTGACATTTGTATTGACAGTAGCAGGGACGAAATTGTAAAGAGTACCGCAGTGTTTGCATAAATAATAATCGGATTATTACAACTGTCTCGAGAATGTGAATAATATATCTAAAAGGTGGTTGAGGATCACAAATTCATTCGCAGAAGGACCATTTCATTGAAGACTCTTAGCTAGATAATATGATTTTAGGATATCAGCCACTTTATGAACACAAACACTAAGTCCGAGATTTTGATTCGAAGAAGATAAACATAGACTTTCCGAATGTATATGAACACAAGGGATGGAGCATTCATCAGGCCTTTATGCCGAGCGGTCCAGGTGTCACCGTGTCAGAGGTCTCTGGTTCTCCAAAGAATCAAGCAGCGGGGCCTGAAGATATAGCTGGTTCTGACTGAAGCGAAGACAAAAATATAAGTCAGGTGCGAATGGCTCCGTTTGTGACTACCATTGAGTGAGCTGTACAGTACAGCCCATAGAAAATTTAATTATTTACTGTAAGTACTTATCTACTATAGATACCTATTATAGTAAAGGTTTAAATTCTTCTAACTTAACAGATGAGTTTGTTGCTGAGGAGTTTGTTGCGCCACTTTCACCTAACTAAAACACAAAAAAAATTGTCAGTTCTTTGAAAAAATATAAACTGTTCCATACATTTTGACCATGTGGGTATTGCATTTTTGTAGGAAACCATTTTTTTTTTTTATATTCGACGAAATATCTGGATCGGTCTAGATTATGGTAGAATTCATGGTAACCGTCTGTGCGTCGATGTCCCCTTCCACCCTGTGTATTAAGACAACTGAAGATCATGTCGGTAGTTGTCGTCGGGCGTCGTGCAGATTCGTTTTTCCGCAGTCTCATTATGTGATGATGTTGTGACTCGTTTCACACAATGTGGAGCGATGTAAAGCTGGATAAAAGTGACGTTTTACATAATGCGCGCTTCCGTTCACAGCGCAGCCGTACTTCGTGTTACAATGTATGATAGGTTACATTGATATCAAACTGTCTTTTATTTCCTAGCTAGACAGTGTCTCAGTTTCTAAAGCCGCTCGCTTACGAGAGCATTCGTCTGTAATGTAGCAATTCAAGGTTCAATATTGTACAGGTTACAAATTGTATCGTTACAGGGTTGCGCGCTCCCGGTTCTCGGTTCGCTAGGTTCGCTGGGTTATGTTATGTTAGAATCGGAAATGTAACATTACAGGCAAATGCTCCCGGTAAGCGAGCGCCTTAAGAGCAATTCCCGCCGTTTTTAGCAATGTACAGTCTAGAACACTTTTCAAAATACCGAACATCATCCCGTAAGTTCTTCTTGGGTATTGTGATCCAGGGGTCAGATTCAGTTTCGTGTCGTTCATGATGATTTACATTGGTCAAGTGTTTATAAAAGTAGATAAGTACAGTGAATAAGGACAGTGATGTAAACCAATCGGGCAGTAGCTAGTCAACAGTCACTCGCGAGGTGCTCCCCTGTCGCCACTGTACTTGTAGTCGCTACATGCCACTGTCCTTGACCAATGTAAATCGGACTTTATAAGAGCCTTGAAAAGTGACGATCGCTAAAGAAGATTGGCGTAGTTTTCGGCAGCTCATATCCATCCAAGACGTTTTTAACTTTCCATCATCACCATACACCGACCTTATTGGTGAGGTTCTTCAGAAAGGTCAGGTGCATAGTACTCGCAACCGGCGTGCGTGTATGACCAGATGTAGGAACGTGCACGAGGCAAAAGGAGTATGTAAGGATCGTAGCAGGTGGCGCTCTGTGGTTTCTACCTACCCCCATGGGAAAAGGCGTGAGTTTATGTATGTATTTATTATCATCATCGTTGACAGAATCTTTATCTAATAGTATGCTTAGCTCTTTTGTTGCATTAACCAGATCTCTAAGTAAAAAACTAAGTTGTGAATAAGAGATTGACAGGAATGAGGTAATTGAGGATAGGAAGAAACATCTAGAGATGAAGGCCATCATCAGCCACCACTTTAAGGAAAAGAGATTTGATAGACCGTTTAATATCGACTTTTCTAACTGGGTCCATCATCATTATTCTCATTCATTGCAAGTTTGCGTCCCACCGCTTCGTATTATGTATAAACTGTTCTTGCCCTACTAGTAATATTACTATAGAAACAGTTAAGACTCGTCCGAGCGCCTCGCTGACCCTGTTCCCACGACGCATCACTTTCGGTTTCTGCCAGACGTTACACTCACGACCTCTAGTGCTGTAGGTGCATGGTGTCTCTTTTTACGAGGTATCGATAGTTTAATACTTGAAAATGCATCGATTACATGCAAAGATTAGACAGAGATGTACCTATTAGTCGTAGTAGTTACACCCACATTTCGCCAGTTATGTCTATAAGTTCCATGTAATTTCTTATAATTATTCTTAATTCTCCGAGGCTGGTACTGATGGAAAAACCCAATAACACTTCGCCTTACCTAAGAATCGAACCCAGGTCCAGGACCTCGTGCTCAGCAGTCACGCTTTGGACGCACGACTAGACCAACGACGCATCGATTAGATTAGACTAAAGCCCGCTTCCATCACAACTCACTAAGAGCACTTAACACTACACAATAATAATTTTTGAATCAGTATTTTTATTCTTTATTTTACACAAAAATTGGGGCAATATTAACGGATTTTAAGCCAGAATTGAGTAATATCGTTCTGTCTCGCAGACAATGGATATAATATAATATATATAATGTAATATATAAAAAATATAATATAATATATTGGATAAAATATACCAAATATATTTTACAATAAAGAAATTAGTATTTCTTTTCATCAGTTTCCATCTTTTAGGTGGCAGATATTTTTATTTATTTAGCATGGTCATTAAAGTAAAATAACACTATACAAGCTGTAAACGGACCCTTCACGAAACCGTCAAGCAAGCATTATTTACCAAACTAAGTAATTCTACCCAAAAATTTTTGCTGGGAAACGACTTTTTTTGGGTTGTTAAATCACGGTTTACGATAGGACTCAATGTAACGCACTCAAAACATTGTGCTGATGGATGCATAGAATATTACAGGGGGCTTGAAGGTATTTAAAGTATAGCTATAACATTTAAAATTTGTATTTTTTTTAACTTTTAAAAAGTTGGAACTTTGACCTCCAATGTCTCCGTAACCATGAAGAACTCAGGTATGGTCCGTCCAGAGCAAACAAATGATCGCAATGACATGGCGAACAGGTGCCTTTCGGCTTCGCTAAGGGTCTTTTTTACACCCATTATTCAAGCTAAATACCAAGGCCGTAACTATAATTTGAATCACAATAAAATATTATAAGCCTTCACAGACCAATAAACGTAAATAAATAAGGTAATGTATATTTATTTAGGTACGTTTAAAAATTACAATAAAAATTGATTGATTGAATGTTTACAAACAATTTCGATGTAGTAGCCACAACACTAGCGTCGTGACTCCATTGATAGATCACCGAGTTCACGACTTTGCCTAGACATAGCCAATAGCAGTTACTGATAGGTCCATCTTAAAAATTATACCTAGGACACTTCATTGCTAGGTAGATATAACTGGGCTGTAGAGGTTAGATAGGCAGTCTATGTAAAATACTGGTATTCAGCTGCATCCGGTTATGGGGTCTGCACCAAAGCCGCATGTCGGCGGTATGAATATAAATTTTGTAAAACAAAAGCGTTGGGTTACCATTAAAAAGAATTCTAGGCTTTTTCCCAGCCATCCGTTTTGTGCGAGCTACTAATGAGAAAATAATTCCTAATGGAAAAACACGAGCAGGGAATCCAACCCCCACTCAGCAGTCGCGCTTGGATCCGCGAGAAAATTAAATAAAATATATCACCTGCATGAAGACCATTCTCTCAGATAAGCTATTACCAATCAAGCCGATGAGCCGTTGTTAGTGATCCTAAGATAGAGAGTAAAAACAAGAAAAAGTAATGGAATACTTTTTTTTGTTTTTACTCTTGAGGACCTGAGGCCCTAGTACGTACGTCGATTTTAACATTAAAAATACTCGTTTCACATATCATCATCATCATCATTTCAGCCGAATGACGCCCACTGCAGAACATAAGCCTTCCCCTAAGTGTCGCCACATTGACCGGTCCCGTGCAGCTCGCATCCAGCTGATCCCTGCAACCTTCACCAGGTTATCGGTTCACCTAGTGGGAGACCTCCTAACGCAACGTCTTCCGGTGCGTGATCATAAAAAAATATTCATAATTATTTAAAGGAATATTTTTTTATTGTTCCATTCAATTTAACTAAAATGGATAATTGCATTTTCGATTCAAAAATCGACGTATTTACGTCACACACGGTTACACACTCGTGCTAGGCCCTCTGTATTGTACTCTGTGTTACCTAAACGAGCGTTATTATTTTGTTATAGATCCTCTTGAAATAAAACAATCTTTAAAAGCCTAAAAGTATGGTTACCCTCCTGACAATAGAACGAGTTTTAATGGTAAATTATAGTTATGGGCAGTTTCGTAATTGGAGTATTGTGCCAAAATGGTCAGACTGATTACATAAAAAAAGTATATAGTTCGAAACCAGTGTTTTTTCTGAGATTTGAGTATCATAAGTGGGCTAAATTATATGGCTTAGAAGATTGTTGGCTACTATGCATTTTTATTTATGTTGTAAATAAACATGTATACTTAGGTGTAGTTTACAACACAATATTATCGCTCAAAATATGGTTCTACAATGTACAGTTAATGCATCTCTGTAACCCCCGTGGTCGCTATATTCTAAGTTTTCTTGAATTACTTTTGTCTCATCGCTACCATTTTTTCAACAAAAGTTGCAAACAGGCAGGGCCTATTTCATTTCATAATTTTATATTCAAATGGGCCTGCCTGCTTCCAACTTTTGTTTAATTTAAAATGTGCTTGTTTTATACTTTTCACTTTTTTTTAGTTTTTTAACTACTTTTTTGAGTATAGTTTACAAAGACCTGTTCGGGGCTCCATACATTTCGAAACATCACCTTAATCAGTTGCTTCTGATTTATTTATTTTTTCTGAAGCCGACCCCAAAATAGTTGGGATAAGGCTAGGCAGATCATGAGTTAGTTATTTAATTTATCATTCTAAAACACTCGTCCAAAACAAACTGAAGTTAATTGACTTTCGTCGATGACTGTACATAAGTACCTTAACATAATACCAGCAAGTTCAGGTTTCCTCACGATGTTTTCCTTCACCCATGACTGTGATGTCCACGATAAACTTAGAAAGTACGTACCTATCGCACTTTTAACTTTAAGGTCAAACGCACAAACATATATCAGTATCTTTATCAGTTAGTTAACCTTATGCGTAAAACGTCAAGAGATTTTAACGAATATTATCATTATTATTCGGTTAACCGCCTTGCAGACTTAGTCGTCGTTCAATGTAATCGATTGTCAAATGTCTCAAGAGACTAATGTTTATTGAAATTGTAAATTGTTTAAAACACTTTGCCTTGAAAAAAACACGAAGAATAACATTTTTTTTAATAATTAAAAAATACGTACACACGTTGACATTAACTACCTAAGTACATTAACTTTTTGCCACCTTTCTTGACGAAAATAAAGGGAGGCGGCGAATTTCTTATTGGCCCCGGGCGGCCAAAACCCCCGCTACGCCACTAATCCACTAATCCACGGCCAACCTCAAAACTTCAACTTCAATTTCCTCATTCCTTCGCATCACATGCCCGATTGACTTGTGAGTCTCCACATCCGTACAAGGCAGCAAGTCTAACTATTGTTTTATAAATCATCGATTTTAGTTATGTATTTTCTTCTCTTCTAGTAGCCGTCCTAGCTTACATCATCTGCCTAACCTTTTCCCAACTTTATTGGAGTCGGCTTTCAGCTGCGAAACTAAAAAATACTTAGATACTTAATTACGTATTTCTTTTCCCCCGACAACTCCCGCATTCCCCTTAAGTTTAAGGGGTATGCGGGAATCACCATAACGTCCATTCAGTGTTTAAAATTCACAATATGTTTTTATTTAGGCATTTACTGCTGGTGAAAAGGCATTAATTTGTCAAGCTAAGCATGAGAATGTCTCACACTTACGTAAACTAAACGCAAAATAAAATGCAGGAATACATACAAAAGAAATTCTTTATTGCACAGGGATATTCAAAATACTTAATTGGATAACAATTTGATATAACACCCATCGCAGCCGTGGTATCGGTAATTGGTACAGTAATACCAGTTACATCCTGCGCCATACAATACTACAAGCGAGTGACACTGTATGTATGGACACGGCAGCCATGTTGTATGAACGTAAAGCTTGAACAAAGTGAGAAAGAAGAGTGCTTTGGTATAGAAGTGGAAAGCGAATCGATTGATGGCACGGTACACGCAACGGCTTCAACGATACGTTAACAATACATATTATGTAACTTTCCCTGCGTGCGCACCTACTGGGGTGCAAGAGTCAATCGGCACTACTGTAATCACAGATACATCTTATGGCTATTCCGCCATAATATCATAAGAGCATATAAATGTATTTTGACATAACTGCGACCACAATACTACAAATTCACCAAAATAACGATTAATTTGGTGCACACGATCGAATAAATAAAAATATCGACTAAATCAGCGAGGCCCACACTACTAGTCCTCGACTTACAATAATGTTGAACTACCCTCAACGGTAGCTAACATCGCTAAATCATAATGTCGCGTTATAAAAGCTACTTTCATTAAATTATTTCAAATTAATTGTATAATAATAGAGGATTAACTAGGATCGTGCACACCGGCTCATAATATCAATAATAATATATTACTTAATCATATGTGTCTAATACTTATATATCGTATCTCACTAGAATTTATTAAGCATCACGAAATTGTGCCCTAAGCCGTACGATAATTACATATAATAATTATAAAAAACGATAATTATAGTGAGCTGTTTGGATGTTAAAGCTCGCGTTTTCCCTCGTCATTCACATATGCACAAAAATACATGCATAATGCATATGCTTTCCATATTGTAAATACTTTATATGTAATAACTTGCAATATTTTGTCCATATGTAAAGGACTATGGATACATCGACCGTTTTCAGTTAATAACTAATCGCTGTTAACACAAAACGCCAATAACACGTAATATAACACTAAATAGTTTCCGCGCTAAAAGAATATATTATTTTATTATAACGTTTCTTGTGTTTTGCACCAACAACAGAGAATAGCAAGCTTATAGAATGAAAATAATGAAAAGCCGAATTTCTTTTCGTGTAACATAAAGATAGATAGATAAAGTATACTTTAAAAGATACAACGTCTTTCCATTCCATAAAGAAACAGTAAAGTATGACCGTCTTATGGCGTATGGACTAACTTTACACTACTGAAATATTCAATGCGAACATTTTAAACTAAGAGCTCCAAGTTATCTGGTACAAAACACTAAGTAACGCAGACTATCTACAGTAATTAATAATTAAATACAAAATATTCCAATGAGTAAAATATAGCACATCACGTTTATATATTACATCACTTCAGTCTCCATATAACGCAATAGGCGACACCGACGCTTTGTTCGCCGGGTAGTGTGTCATGGTTCTTGTGGAGCGGGACTCACGCCATCTTTTTTTTAACAAAATTTTATGTTGGTTACAGATTGAAATGTAGCAAACGTAGAAACAAATTCGCCTAGTAGTTGTGTTACATTTCATAAGTTTGGACGGCTCTTTCATGTTACATTTCACCAAACTGTTCCCGGCTTTTCAAATGTTTTCCAGCAGCGCCCTCGCGACAAAGTCGTCCAATCGCCAAAAGAACCAGGACGCACTATAAGTAGGTTACAACATAACTTAGGGCTTGACAACGCGTTGCCATAGCAACCGGTGGAAATATCATCCTTATGATCTTGTATGAAGCTGAAAGGGATATGTAAACGTGACGTAAATGCCGCAGACCCTAAGGGTCAATTCACACCGAAATGGTAGCGGTCGGCAGCGCAGAGACTGACATAGTTTCACTGTCAAACCATTTTATGCTTTATCTCCATTAGGAAATGCATAGTATCGTTTGAAAGACTCGGAACGGACGCGCGGCCGCTCGACGTCACGGTGCCCTCACAGCGGCGCACTACAGCTCAGTGCTACACACTGCTGGCCGCTGCTGACCGCTGCTACTTCGGTGTGAATTGACCCTTATGGACGAACATAGAGAGTATATCATGGGACATTCAAGGTACTGAGCTGCAGTCTCTTCAATCAGAGTTATTTTACCTCTGACAGGTTTAACTCTACTCTCAAACGTCTTCTAGCTCATTATGACGTCACAAAGAATTAAATATGGCGACCGTTGACTAACAAGTTCATATTTTACAGTTCACACTAAGCTCATTAAGGATCATATTTACAGTTACACGCTACAGTACACCCAAAAACACTTATTAGGCAAAGACACCAATAAAACAAATAAATTTTATATAACAGAAAACAATATCACACTTGCCCTGACTCACTGATTAAACACTAGATTCGTTTATGAAATGACAGCACTGGTATATCTCACCAACGAATTTTATTTTATTTACAGAGGGACGCGTTGCCAACCTTTTCATAATAAAAACAATGTATAAAGGTGGGAGGAGACTGTTCAGCATTGATAACTCAACTATCATAAGTCTAAAAGATTCCTCTCGCTTTCCGATACCCTTGAATTTGCTAAGCCAATCACGATAAAGCTTTCATAAGATTTGACAGCTGATTCGCTAGCCTTCCCTGAAGAGTGAGGCAGAAGTCTAACTTTAATTATTGCAACCACTGCACTGGGTGGCTGCTACTGACAGATTAATTATGATAAAACCCAACAACACTTAGCCGCACCAGGGAATCGAACCCATGGACATCATGCTCAGCAGCAGCGCCTGTGAACATGTAACTAACGAGGCAACTGATTTACTCGATCACACCGAACGCAAACGCAAGAACTGACCTACGCAATCCTTTTATTACTTAGTACATTTAAAATATAAAGTTATAATTGTTACGAATGCTGATAAGTCCCCCTCCACATTAGCTATAAAGCTTCGAACCATGTGCAGACCCGCCTGTTGTGTCACCGCACAAAGTGCTCCAACAATAGGAATGCATTACAACTACGCAATCAATAACTAACAAAACACTGTAACATTACCCTGGAGCTGGGAACACAGATTACAGAATACCGGTACTTCACTCCCTACATCCTTTGAATGCTGCAATGCCACGAGATTTATATTTGAAAAGAAAGAAAAGAATCTGTGCCCGTATGAGTATTGAAAAGTTTATAATTCTCACATTTCTAAGCAACATACTGTGTATGGAATACTATGTCGTATAGGCGTCACTATATAAGTAAAGAACCTAGGCAGCGAAAGTATACATTTCTATAATCTGTCCTTCCTGCAAACTTTCCTGCATTATCATGGCATCCACATAATATAAAATCAATATCACCATAATTTACATAAATTAATACAGAAATGAATTTGTTTCATTGTTCTCGATTATTTTCAATGTATTCATACAAGTTATTTTAATTTGTGTGAGATGTTTTTGTGTTGGGTTATAGCCGTCTATGATAAGATGTATAGATATGATTTGACGATGGCACTTGAGATGTTCGCTCTCTTTCGCGCTATCTCTCTTTCATTACTTCAATTTTGAGTGCCATCACTGTTAGCAATCAATAATAAAGAATACTTTTGAACAACCTTTCATTATTATAATTTGTGTAATCAATGAAAAAAAAATATAAATTAATTATAAGTAGGTAATTATTATTATCAATCATAGACAATTAAGCGAAGAAATTAATAAAGATTTGAGCGTTTCTCTGTGGTCCCATCGCGGTTGTATTGTCTGTAAAATTTTGAGACAGACCACATAATATTTCATTAGACATAATTGTAGTATATTCTTTATAGTAATATTTTAGATTTCCAAAACTATACACCGAATCTTCGGGCCATAATATTCATAACTGCATTTCTTTGTAAGCCACCTACTTACGAAATCAGCTCAGATTGGTGACGCGACGTGATTTGACGAACAATACAATATAGACCCTAACTACTTTTGTAAAAATACATATTTGTTTGAGCGAAAGCTCAAATAATGCAACAAAGTAGAATACTCAAGCGCGCTTACATATTTTGGGCTAAATACAGAACATACACGCTTTAAATGCAAGCTCATCAACACTGGACGTATTACAACGGTACGAAATCAACTGAACGCCTTTGGTAACAACATGAATTTAACATTTACTAAAAGTAAGTGTGCACAAGTCTTTTGGCGCGTGACTGTTAGCGGAGGTCGGAACTAAAGCCGCCAGCTTGTTTTTACAACATTAAAAAAAAATACAAATGTTTTCCAACGTCATTCAAGCGCCAAGAGACCCTTGCAGCGCTGTAGTTCAAGTGTTACCTAGTGACGTGCAGATGACCATACATATCCACGCTCGCGTCACCAAGCAGAGTCGACCTTCGCCTTCATTGCCGTCTAACACACAACTCGCCTCTCCGCCACTGTCGGGTAACCACCCTGTTGCCAGCCTGGTGTGAGCCTCCGCTAGATATCACAGTCCTACATGATAGAGCACATCTTTTTGAGATCGTTCTCGTCTGGGTCTAAGACTTCTGCGTCTCTTATCACTGGCTCTTTGCCCGCTATGTCGGGGAGGTACCTGGGAAGAGATAGAATATTATTTTTAAACTAATCTTGTAGCGACATCTATGAAGACATCGACACGCAAAGTTATATGCAATTCATCATATATCAGAAAGGTCGCAATTACGATGATGGTCCCATGGAGAAAGTTGTTCAGTTTGATCGTCGCAGACGCGTAAGAGGGCGTGGCCGCGCGTGGCATATTTGCCCTAACATAGTTTTTGAGCGATTCGCAGTGGCGCTTGTGGCGGTGTGGCGACAAACGCGGTAGACCGATCTCAGTGCCATAGCAGCGTACATTCGTGAAAGAGTTTCGAGCTCATGCGGAGGTCGATGTACAAAATTTCTTTATGCGGCGTTGTTTAAGATATTTAGGCCTTGATTTCCTCGTGTATAAGGTAGGTTACCTCTCGTAGTCGAGCCCCTGCCGCTCGTAGAACAGCAGGTAGGCGGCGGCGGGGTCGATGGGCGGCGCGGGCGTGGCGCTGAGCTGTGGGTGTAGCACAGTAAGGTAGGTTACCTCTCGTAGTCGAGCCCCTGCCGCTCGTAGAACAGCAGGTAGGCGGCGGCGGGGTCGATGGGCGGCGCGGGCGTGGCGCTGAGCTGTGGGTGTAGCACAGTAAGGTAGGTTACCTCTCGTAGTCGAGCCCCTGCCGCTCGTAGAACAGCAGGTAGGCGGCGGCGGGGTCGATGGGCGGCGCGGGCGTGGCGCTGAGCTGTGGGTGTAGCACAGTAAGGTAGGTTACCTCTCGTAGTCGAGCCCCTGCCGCTCGTAGAACAGCAGGTAGGCGGCGGCGGGGTCGATGGGCGGCGCGGGCGTGGCGCTGAGCTGTGGGTGTAGCACAGTAAGGTAGGTTACCTCTCGTAGTCGAGCCCCTGCCGCTCGTAGAACAGCAGGTAGGCGGCGGCGGGGTCGATGGGCGGCGCGGGCGTGGCGCTGAGCTGTGGGTGTAGCACAGTAAGGTAGGTTACCTCTCGTAGTCGAGCCCCTGCCGCTCGTAGAACAGCAGGTAGGCGGCGGCGGGGTCGATGGGCGGCGCGGGCGTGGCGCTGAGCTGTGGGTGTAGCACAGTAAGGTAGGTTACCTCTCGTAGTCGAGCCCCTGCCGCTCGTAGAACAGCAGGTAGGCGGCGGCGGGGTCGATGGGCGGCGCGGGCGTGGCGCTGAGCTGTGGGTGTAGCACAGTAAGGTAGGTTACCTCTCGTAGTCGAGCCCCTGCCGCTCGTAGAACAGCAGGTAGGCGGCGGCGGGGTCGATGGGCGGCGCGGGCGTGGCGCTGAGCTGTGGGTGTAGCACAGTAAGGTAGGTTACCTCTCGTAGTCGAGCCCCTGCCGCTCGTAGAACAGCAGGTAGGCGGCGGCGGGGTCGATGGGCGGCGCGGGCGTGGCGCTGAGCTGTGGGTGTAGCACAGTAAGGTAGGTTACCTCTCGTAGTCGAGCCCCTGCCGCTCGTAGAACAGCAGGTAGGCGGCGGCGGGGTCGATGGGCGGCGCGGGCGTGGCGCTGAGCTGTGGGTGTAGCACAGTAAGGTAGGTTACCTCTCGTAGTCGAGCCCCTGCCGCTCGTAGAACAGCAGGTAGGCGGCGGCGGGGTCGATGGGCGGCGCGGGCGTGGCGCTGAGCTGTGGGTGTAGCACAGTAAGGTAGGTTACCTCTCGTAGTCGAGCCCCTGCCGCTCGTAGAACAGCAGGTAGGCGGCGGCGGGGTCGATGGGCGGCGCGGGCGTGGCGCTGAGCTGTGGGTGTAGCACAGTAAGGTAGGTTACCTCTCGTAGTCGAGCCCCTGCCGCTCGTAGAACAGCAGGTAGGCGGCGGCGGGGTCGATGGGCGGCGCGGGCGTGGCGCTGAGCTGTGGGTGTAGCACAGTAAGGTAGGTTACCTCTCGTAGTCGAGCCCCTGCCGCTCGTAGAACAGCAGGTAGGCGGCGGCGGGGTCGATGGGCGGCGCGGGCGTGGCGCTGAGCTGTGGGTGTAGCACAGTAAGGTAGGTTACCTCTCGTAGTCGAGCCCCTGCCGCTCGTAGAACAGCAGGTAGGCGGCGGCGGGGTCGATGGGCGGCGCGGGCGTGGCGCTGAGCTGTGGGTGTAGCACAGTAAGGTAGGTTACCTCTCGTAGTCGAGCCCCTGCCGCTCGTAGAACAGCAGGTAGGCGGCGGCGGGGTCGATGGGCGGCGCCGGGGTGGCGCTGAGCTGTGGGTGTAGCACAGTAAGGTAGGTTACCTCTCGTAGTCGAGCCCCTGCCGCTCGTAGAACAGCAGGTAGGCGGCGGCGGGGTCGATGGGCGGCGCCGGGGTGGCGCTGAGCTGTGGGTGTAGCACAGTAAGGTAGGTTACCTCTCGTAGTCGAGCCCCTGCCGCTCGTAGAACAGCAGGTAGGCGGCGGCGGGGTCGATGGGCGGCGCCGGGGTGGCGCTGAGCTGTGGGTGTAGCACAGTAAGGTAGGTTACCTCTCGTAGTCGAGCCCCTGCCGCTCGTAGAACAGCAGGTAGGCGGCGGCGGGGTCGATGGGCGGCGCCGGGGTGGCGCTGAGCTGTGGGTGTAGCACAGTAAGGTAGGTTACCTCTCGTAGTCGAGCCCCTGCCGCTCGTAGAACAGCAGGTAGGCGGCGGCGGGGTCGATGGGCGGCGCGGGCGTGGCGCTGAGCTGTGGGTGTAGCACAGTAAGGTAGGTTACCTCTCGTAGTCGAGCCCCTGCCGCTCGTAGAACAGCAGGTAGGCGGCGGCGGGGTCGATGGGCGGCGCGGGCGTGGCGCTGAGCTGTGGGTGTAGCACAGTAAGGTAGGTTACCTCTCGTAGTCGAGCCCCTGCCGCTCGTAGAACAGCAGGTAGGCGGCGGCGGGGTCGATGGGCGGCGCGGGCGTGGCGCTGAGCTGTGGGTGTAGCACAGTAAGGTAGGTTACCTCTCGTAGTCGAGCCCCTGCCGCTCGTAGAACAGCAGGTAGGCGGCGGCGGGGTCGATGGGCGGCGCGGGCGTGGCGCTGAGCTGTGGGTGTAGCACAGTAAGGTAGGTTACCTCTCGTAGTCGAGCCCCTGCCGCTCGTAGAACAGCAGGTAGGCGGCGGCGGGGTCGATGGGCGGCGCGGGCGTGGCGCTGAGCTGTGGGTGTAGCACAGTAAGGTAGGTTACCTCTCGTAGTCGAGCCCCTGCCGCTCGTAGAACAGCAGGTAGGCGGCGGCGGGGTCGATGGGCGGCGCGGGCGTGGCGCTGAGCTGTGGGTGTAGCACAGTAAGGTAGGTTACCTCTCGTAGTCGAGCCCCTGCCGCTCGTAGAACAGCAGGTAGGCGGCGGCGGGGTCGATGGGCGGCGCGGGCGTGGCGCTGAGCTGTGGGTGTAGCACAGTAAGGTAGGTTACCTCTCGTAGTCGAGCCCCTGCCGCTCGTAGAACAGCAGGTAGGCGGCGGCGGGGTCGATGGGCGGCGCGGGCGTGGCGCTGAGCTGTGGGTGTAGCACAGTAAGGTAGGTTACCTCTCGTAGTCGAGCCCCTGCCGCTCGTAGAACAGCAGGTAGGCGGCGGCGGGGTCGATGGGCGGCGCGGGCGTGGCGCTGAGCTGTGGGTGTAGCACAGTAAGGTAGGTTACCTCTCGTAGTCGAGCCCCTGCCGCTCGTAGAACAGCAGGTAGGCGGCGGCGGGGTCGATGGGCGGCGCGGGCGTGGCGCTGAGCTGTGGGTGTAGCACAGTAAGGTAGGTTACCTCTCGTAGTCGAGCCCCTGCCGCTCGTAGAACAGCAGGTAGGCGGCGGCGGGGTCGATGGGCGGCGCGGGCGTGGCGCTGAGCTGTGGGTGTAGCACAGTAAGGTAGGTTACCTCTCGTAGTCGAGCCCCTGCCGCTCGTAGAACAGCAGGTAGGCGGCGGCGGGGTCGATGGGCGGCGCGGGCGTGGCGCTGAGCTGTGGGTGTAGCACAGTAAGGTAGGTTACCTCTCGTAGTCGAGCCCCTGCCGCTCGTAGAACAGCAGGTAGGCGGCGGCGGGGTCGATGGGCGGCGCGGGCGTGGCGCTGAGCTGTGGGTGTAGCACAGTAAGGTAGGTTACCTCTCGTAGTCGAGCCCCTGCCGCTCGTAGAACAGCAGGTAGGCGGCGGCGGGGTCGATGGGCGGCGCGGGCGTGGCGCTGAGCTGTGGGTGTAGCACAGTAAGGTAGGTTACCTCTCGTAGTCGAGCCCCTGCCGCTCGTAGAACAGCAGGTAGGCGGCGGCGGGGTCGATGGGCGGCGCGGGCGTGGCGCTGAGCTGTGGGTGTAGCACAGTAAGGTAGGTTACCTCTCGTAGTCGAGCCCCTGCCGCTCGTAGAACAGCAGGTAGGCGGCGGCGGGGTCGATGGGCGGCGCGGGCGTGGCGCTGAGCTGTGGGTGTAGCACAGTAAGGTAGGTTACCTCTCGTAGTCGAGCCCCTGCCGCTCGTAGAACAGCAGGTAGGCGGCGGCGGGGTCGATGGGCGGCGCGGGCGTGGCGCTGAGCTGTGGGTGTAGCACAGTAAGGTAGGTTACCTCTCGTAGTCGAGCCCCTGCCGCTCGTAGAACAGCAGGTAGGCGGCGGCGGGGTCGATGGGCGGCGCGGGCGTGGCGCTGAGCTGTGGGTGTAGCACAGTAAGGTAGGTTACCTCTCGTAGTCGAGCCCCTGCCGCTCGTAGAACAGCAGGTAGGCGGCGGCGGGGTCGATGGGCGGCGCCGGGGTGGCGCTGAGCTCGCGGCACGAGCTGTCGTTGTAGCACAGCCACGCGCCCGACGGGTTGCGGCAGTACGCCACGTAGTGCCCGCCAGACATCTGACCCGAATGGGACTGGAAAGGGAAATCGATGTTCACTGACCATGATTCAGAAAACCGAAAAGTTGCAACTATACAGGGTGTAAAGCGAGCGTTAACCAGGCGTGTTTGTCCCTTACACCCTATATAGCACCCTCCGCAGACTGATGTGATGAATTCAGTATCTCATCTCATCATCTGCCTAGCCTTTTCCCAACTATATTGGGGTCGGCTTCCAGTTTAACCTGATGCAGCTGAATACCAGTATTTTACATGGAGCGATTGCCTATCTGACCTCCACAACCCAATTAGTACTGGGTAATACGAAACCCCTTGGTAAGACTGGTTGTCAGACTTTTTGGGCCACTGACTATCTAACGACTGTCAAAGATCTATAAATGACACCCGGGACCAACGGCTTAACGTGCTTTCCGAGGCACGGAGGAAACTCGGTATGTAATGGGTGGTCACCCATCTACAGACCAAATTAGGCAAGCACGGCTTAACCTGAAGATCGACCCGAACGGCTGTTATACAAAATGTTATTTCAGGAACGTTATGGGAATCCAATTTTGATTTGTTTTATTTCCTCACACTCAATGTATCGTTACCGTGGCCAAACGCACGCAGCGAACGGCAAGCGCGACGACGAGTTCGATAAACTCTGTAGTCAGGCAGGACGTTAACAGCTGATTTCACGTTCGTTAAAGTAATTCAACATCCATTGTTAGTTTTTCATTTTAGCTGTATTAGTTCCATAAATGGAGTGCTGCGTAATGAGAATGTAATTTTAGATTGAAATAAAGGAATAGTGACTGAAAAAACCGATTTAAAAAAAAATCTGTCATTTTCTGTTTGCAGAGGGCTATCCCTTACAGCCTGTATGTAAGCCCAGGTTGACAAGTAGTAGTAAAATCAATGCGTGTTGTTTGTTGTCATTAATATTTAACTTAGATAAAATAAAGAAAGCTTCATATTTTGTGAAACTAACCGAACAAAGGGCAAGGGCAGATCGCGAAAATCCCAATAAAATAGAAGAAAAATGGAAATGAAACTCACCACAACAGCATATAATCTGTACTTCAAATCGAAGGGATCCTGATCCTTCAGTAGATGATGCTGGTGGTAGTCTATCAGATTGTCATCCGTCACCGGTGTCGTCACCAGGCTCGTCGACTCTAGCCTTTCTCTTCCTCGCACCTAAATAAAGAAAGGATAAATATTTATATACGTCACGCATATAACACGCAAATGAAAGCATAAGTATTGCTGAAAATAGATAGATACAACAAGGTCAAATTAATTACCATGATAAAATAAATATAAAAAAGAACAAGATTTTCTAAATTTATAATTTTTTAGATCACTTCTTGCAGCCTGCAATCAGCTGTATTTAAATTTGCTTGAGCTCTTTTATTTATTGCCTTTTGGCCCTGCCCTCAATTTCACCAAATGAAAGCATCAAATTCGAGAAATAAAGCAAGAAAAGAGGTTTAAAAATACCAAAAACTCACCTCAACTGAGCCTTTCCGTTTCCTCTCAACTTTCGGCCTCGTCTGAACTTTCGGCTGTGCATTCTCATCATCTTCGCTTTCCGACTCCGAGATGGTGTCGTCGACGAAAACGGACGATCTCGGCTTGAGGCTGAGGATCTCCGTGTGTCGCAGGATGGTCTCTTGCGGTACTGAAGCTAGGTAGGCGGTGGGGTCGAAGTCTTGGAACGGGAAGTTCACTACTTTCTGGGACTTGATCCATTTGTTATTCACGTATTGGAAACGTTTTAGGTGGACTATCTGCGAAAGAAAATTTATGATTGACTGTTTGTTGCATGATGCAAGACGTGTATTTTGGCTTTAATATTGTGCTCGATGGCATGGTATGACGCGGAAGTTATGGGAGCGTAGTCCTATACGAGAAGATAAAATGTCGCACACACCGCAGCTGCCGCGTCGCGCTGCAGCACTACACAGTGCTACACACGCGCACTACTGTGCAGCACTTCTCCGGGCACCTCGAGGCATCTATATCGTGAACGCGGAGGAATGAGGTGGTGACGCACACAGGTATGGGTGTGTGACACACTCAGCCCATGCTTTAGAAGTAATACTTCATCGGTACGGTCCATTAAAGATTGAGCCTTGTCATAGTTAGTAGATTGGTTCTACCCAGCAGACAACCGTGATACACTTACCAGTATAGGCGGCAGCCGCCACATCTGCAGCTTCTTGGTGGCGGGCTGCGCGCTGCGGCAGTGCGCGCAGTGGTAGCGCTGCTCCAGGCGCTCGCAGCTCGTGAAGGCGCGCAGGCAGCTGGCCAGGTCGATGGCGCGGGCAGCTTCTTGTCGACAGGCTGCTACCGACCAGTGTTCTACCCACGCCTGCACAAAGAAAGAAATAAAAACGATTCATAATGTGCATAACTCTGCACGAAAGACAAGAAAAGCGAACCAACGCTTAGTTTCAATCTTAGATTCGAACAAGCTTATCTCCACTAAACAGTTTTTTGAAGATGCAATAAACCTCCTGACCAAAACTAGAAAAGTCTTAACTATAGAATAAAGTGCCAGTTTTTACTTCTTTATACGTCATCACTTGTGTATATCTTTTTTTGGAGTTCCTGAACAAATTTTAAATAAATGCTCAGGAGTGCTTTTAGATCTTGCCAAAGCGATTGACATTGTTGTAATACCCATTCCCCTAAAGAAACTGGACGATATTAGAGTCAGAGGACTGTTATTAGATTGGTTTAAAGCCTATCTAACTAACAGACGCAAATGTGTAAAAGTGGGTGATAACATGGGTTGTCAAAGAAATATGACATTTGGAGTTCCACAGGGAAGCATTCTACCTTATTCATCATCTACATCCTTCACTAAATTAAAATACAGATATCATTTGCTATGCTGACATCACGGCTATTAGTTTTCATGGTACGTATTTCTCGAATCCAATTGATCTCGATCTCGGACCATTTTATTTGCACTTTTTTATATTTATTTAGCGGAGACATTTTTCGTAGTATTAAAATATTGTTTGTTTAATTATGATTAACTAAAATTAGTACTGCTTAGCTATTTTTTTATATTTTTTCGCGTTTTTGACGACCAAATACACACACATACAGGATTCAAATCACATGATTTAAATTTTGTTACTCGTACGAGGCTCATGAAGACCAGAGCGAGTGTGAGCATGAGCAGCGAGCGTTAGTAGTGTTACTGACACCTGTACGATGAGGATCATCATGATGACTAGCGGCCCGACCCGACTTCGCACGGCTGGACATTTTTTTTTTATAATAATATAGTCTATTTTACTCAGGGATAATGTAACATTCTAATGGTGAAAGAATTTTTGAAATCGCTGTTTATTCATAAAGTTCTTACGAGTTGCTTACAAAATCAAAGTTGAACTGATGGCGAAGATTGTAACTTTGATGGCTTATTTGTCGGAAACGCGACGCTATAGAAGATTTTGTCTCAAACAAAACTGTATAATTTTTTTTTTTACATTTACAAGACAAAGCATCATTCTAGCTATTCATTCATACACAGCGGAAATGCTACAGCACGCGCAGCATCGACGATGCGGTCGGTAGTAACTGTTTCTCGCTCTAGCGTATGACGTTTCTGAACGACAGAAAATGGTAGGAGCATGGAAAAGTGTGATTCTGTGCTACCAGATTCAACCCAATGGGTTCAACAACAACTATTTGTTAGGTCATAATAATTTTGACAAAACAGTAATAGTTTCTCTGTAAAAACATCTGCATCTGTCGCTGCCATCGCGAATCCTGTCAGAGTGATAATAAAGGGTGTAAAAAGACCCTTAACGAAGCCGAAGGGTACTTGTTCTCCCCGTTATTGCGATCATTTTTTTGTTCTAGACCATACCTGGGAACCTTCTAGTTACGGAGATATTGGGGGTCAAAGTTTCAACTTTTTCACAAGTTTTTTTTAAAATACATGTTTCTAATGTATTTTTTTTACTTTAAACACCTTCACGACCCCCGTATTATTCAATCCATCCATCAGCACAATGTTTTGAGTCCGATAGTTTTGCCGTAAAACGTAATTTTTCACCCCAAAAAAAAAAGTCGTTTCCCACCAATAATTTTTGCGTAAAGTTACTTAGTTTGATGTACAGAATGCTTGGTTGACGGCTTCGTGAAGGGTCTGTTTACACCCCGTATAAAACTAACTGTGCCGGTCAGTGCGGCGCTCATGTCTCAATTCACTACGCAGTTTTAGTACGGATTGGTGGATCTTTGGATATTTGATTCAAGGACATGTCGATTTCCTAACGATGTCTTACTTTACGTTTTGAACTCTCAATACAGTCAGTCTCGCTGACTGATATTCGAGCTTATTATGCAAACTCGTGCGTACCTTCTCCCGTGTGGACTGGTAGCGCAGGTGCAGCGCGGTGGGGTCCCAGTCGATGGCCAGCATGACGGCCGCGCGCCGCCCGCCCGCCAGCAGCGCGCCCAGCTCGGCCGCGCGCACCGTGCCGCACGACGCCTCGCCCTGCACACGAACGATCAGTAAGTTAAGGAAAATTAATCAATAGTCCTCTTATTTCTCTCTTTTTTAAAGTATTTTAGGTTCTTTTAATAGCTTACGGTAATAAGCTATAAAAGAATCTAGAACCCTTAAAATTAAGTAATTTAATAAATAAATTTTTGCAAGTCAAAATTACATTTACGCTGACACCATTATTCGTAGAGACACGTGAGAAGAAAATTTCGATTTAGCCTTTTTTGTGTTGTTTGGCTATTCAGAACCCAGTGTGAGCCTGGTAAAAGTAATACTCACGGAAATATCAGTGGAGAGCCGTGCGGAGGCGTGTCGGTTGAGCTTGTTCTTAGCTATCGGCGAGTTGGTGTTGGGGATGTCGCCGTCCAGGGAGCTGGGTGCTACGCTCGAGCGCTTGCTGCGCCGACGACGTTTACCTAAGGAATTATGAGAAAAAAAAGATTAATTTTACAGATAAAACATGTATTTTAAACGTCTGTTACGAGCCATCCATAAATGAAGTCACACAAATTTCATGATTTTTAACCCGCCCTCCAATTCATTTCATTCTCTTTCAAAATAACTGCAATCATTTTGCAAAATATGTGAGGACGCTCTAAAGGGAGTGATATAATTTATTCGTTTGCAGTAGAACCCCTGGTAAAGCGTGGTGATTGCAGATGTATTCAGACTGGCAGGTGGCTGGACTGTAACTAACTGGTTTGAAAGAGATGAATCTCCGATAATTTATTTTTGAGGGCAACGGACGAAAACGAGGAATGAGAAGCGGATACACAGAAACAGAGTAACTTACTAGTATCAAAGAGTAGCGGTGTGTCGTCAGAAGGTAGTGCACATCCTCTGCACAGAGACGGCCACGCACAGCGCGCGCACCAGGCGCCGCCCGCGCGCACGACGCGCACTCGGAACGGGAATTCGTAGCCTAAACTGTCGTCACTGGAACAAGCAATAAACAGATTGTAGATTCAGCAGCTCGTAATTCGACGGAGAAAATGTCTTAATCGACCATTAGACATCGATTTAAATAAATCCACCTAAATAAATCATAAACGTAGCTCTCGACATTGTCTTCGTTTATCAAACCTTTGAAATAAAGATTTTAAACTAAAAAAACATAGGCCGGACAAGGCGTCGCGTACGCCACTAGTACTCACCAGTCAGTAGCATGGTTGTGTTGGTCATGCTGCGGCGGCCGCGCACTCAGTAGCCGCGCCACCTGCTGCCACACGCGCGCGTACAGCTGCCGCCCGGACAAGGCGTCGCGTACGCCACTAGTACTCACCAGTCAGTAGCATGGTTGTGTTGGTCATGCTGCGGCGGCCGCGCACTCAGTAGCCGCGCCACCTGCTGCCACACGCGCGCGTACAGCTGCCGCCCGGACAAGGCGTCGCGTACGCCACTAGTACTCACCAGTCAGTAGCATGGTTGTGTTGGTCATGCTGCGGCGGCCGCGCACTCAGTAGCCGCGCCACCTGCTGCCACACGCGCGCGTACAGCTGCCGCCCGGACAAGGCGTCGCGTACGCCACTAGTACTCACCAGTCAGTAGCATGGTTGTGTTGGTCATGCTGCGGCGGCCGCGCACTCAGTAGCCGCGCCACCTGCTGCCACACGCGCGCGTACAGCTGCCGCCCGGACAAGGCGTCGCGTACGCCACTAGTACTCACCAGTCAGTAGCATGGTTGTGTTGGTCATGCTGCGGCGGCCGCGCACTCAGTAGCCGCGCCACCTGCTGCCACACGCGCGCGTACAGCTGCCGCCCGGACAAGGCGTCGCGTACGCCACTAGTACTCACCAGTCAGTAGCATGGTTGTGTTGGTCATGCTGCGGCGGCCGCGCACTCAGTAGCCGCGCCACCTGCTGCCACACGCGCGCGTACAGCTGCCGCCCGGACAAGGCGTCGCGTACGCCACTAGTACTCACCAGTCAGTAGCATGGTTGTGTTGGTCATGCTGCGGCGGCCGCGCACTCAGTAGCCGCGCCACCTGCTGCCACACGCGCGCGTACAGCTGCCGCCCGGACAAGGCGTCGCGTACGCCACTAGTACTCACCAGTCAGTAGCATGGTTGTGTTGGTCATGCTGCGGCGGCCGCGCACTCAGTAGCCGCGCCACCTGCTGCCACACGCGCGCGTACAGCTGCCGCCCGGACAAGGCGTCGCGTACGCCACTAGTACTCACCAGTCAGTAGCATGGTTGTGTTGGTCATGCTGCGGCGGCCGCGCACTCAGTAGCCGCGCCACCTGCTGCCACACGCGCGCGTACAGCTGCCGCCCGGACAAGGCGTCGCGTACGCCACTAGTACTCACCAGTCAGTAGCATGGTTGTGTTGGTCATGCTGCGGCGGCCGCGCACTCAGTAGCCGCGCCACCTGCTGCCACACGCGCGCGTACAGCTGCCGCCCGGACAAGGCGTCGCGTACGCCACTAGTACTCACCAGTCAGTAGCATGGTTGTGTTGGTCATGCTGCGGCGGCCGCGCACTCAGTAGCCGCGCCACCTGCTGCCACACGCGCGCGTACAGCTGCCGCCCGGACAAGGCGTCGCGTACGCCACTAGTACTCACCAGTCAGTAGCATGGTTGTGTTGGTCATGCTGCGGCGGCCGCGCACTCAGTAGCCGCGCCACCTGCTGCCACACGCGCGCGTACAGCTGCCGCCCGGACAAGGCGTCGCGTACGCCACTAGTACTCACCAGTCAGTAGCATGGTTGTGTTGGTCATGCTGCGGCGGCCGCGCACTCAGTAGCCGCGCCACCTGCTGCCACACGCGCGCGTACAGCTGCCGCCCGGACAAGGCGTCGCGTACGCCACTAGTACTCACCAGTCAGTAGCATGGTTGTGTTGGTCATGCTGCGGCGGCCGCGCACTCAGTAGCCGCGCCACCTGCTGCCACACGCGCGCGTACAGCTGCCGCCCGGACAAGGCGTCGCGTACGCCACTAGTACTCACCAGTCAGTAGCATGGTTGTGTTGGTCATGCTGCGGCGGCCGCGCACTCAGTAGCCGCGCCACCTGCTGCCACACGCGCGCGTACAGCTGCCGCCCGGACAAGGCGTCGCGTACGCCACTAGTACTCACCAGTCAGTAGCATGGTTGTGTTGGTCATGCTGCGGCGGCCGCGCACTCAGTAGCCGCGCCACCTGCTGCCACACGCGCGCGTACAGCTGCCGCCCGGACAAGGCGTCGCGTACGCCACTAGTACTCACCAGTCAGTAGCATGGTTGTGTTGGTCATGCTGCGGCGGCCGCGCACTCAGTAGCCGCGCCACCTGCTGCCACACGCGCGCGTACAGCTGCCGCCCGGACAAGGCGTCGCGTACTCCCACCAGCACGGGCACGCCGAACACTGACGATCTACTGCGCTGCCACGGGAGGAAGTACGCGTCTGAACGACACTGCTTTCTGGGGACACAGAATGTTGTCGTGTTAAGACCACTTCAAGCCGCACATACATTGAGCAAGGGTAAAGAACCCGTATCCTAACTACTAAACTGCGGTCGACCGGCGTCAATATCACGTAATAAATCATAACGCCTGAAAATAGGGAAATAATAAAGTTTCCGAAAAACAAATTAACTTCTTACAATCTGTGGTTGACTGTAATACTAAGCTGTGTTTAAATGAATTACCGAAAAGTTAATAGAAAACCAATTAATAGAACCAATAAAAAATGTTGTATTTAACAAACAAACATGAGCTTATTCAAATTACAATTCTACAAAAAATAATCTGTACTTTCAAGTAATAAACTAAATTTCCAAAAAAAATACTTAGTTTCCGAAAACATTATTATGTCCTGTCATGCTCTATAACTTAGGATGTAAGAGCGAGCGATGCGAGCTCGTAACTTGGGGCACCCCGACTCCGAACAGGTTAGTTTCGAACGGGATGGCGGGGTGTTGAGAGCGAACGAAGCCAGCCAACTAAGACCGCGCCATCCCCTTCGTGTTAGGTTACTTTAAACCCAGCAGACAGAAATAGGAGCGAACGCCGACTATGCCTTATTACAACATTTTGATATTTTTCTTGACGTCGATTTTATTCCTGTTTTATTTATTTTAAAGGTTAATTCTAAATTTATAACAGGTGAGTTACGATGAAAATGACTAACTGTAATTTCCGGTAAAACGCAATTTAAGCTGTTGGAAAAATATTACGTCAGCAAATGCTGTATTGATTTACGGAATTTTCAGTATATTTTATTCGGTCGTTTCTTTATTCGCATAAAAGTTGTCGGAAAATTAGTAAGTACAAAAAGCAGTAAAATTCATATTTAACGTATGCTCATATTTTATATTATTTATAAATTATATTATTATAATTTGAATTTTATTTTGTTTTTGGACCTATATTTGTCTGACGCAAATGGGTTAATAAGGCAGCATGTTTTAGATATTGTGCAAATTAATTTTAGGGAACAAAAGTGGAGTGCCTCATTGTCATGCCAATGACGTCACTGAATATAACGGTTCCCAAGCAGTATGTCCCCCAAGCAAACGTTTACATATTAACATCGATAACTCACCTATGAACAGCCACCAAATACTGTATCTTGCCGCTGGGCACATGGCTGGCGTCGTTCATGTTGCACATGTTGGAGGGCGAGGAGCCGAACTTGACCTTGGGCAGGCGCGGCTCGGCCGGCTTGAGGTTGAGCGAGCGCACGCTCAGCGTGGGCGAGCTGCTGCCGTTGTGCGGCAGCGGCTGGCGCAGGTAGTCGCCGTCCGTGAACACGCCGTGCTTGTACAGCGTTGCTGGTGGACTCTGGGACATAAGAATTTCCGATCTCGAGCGCTGAAACCGTTGTTCGATTATAATGTAGACTTTTGGGTGTGTTTTCCTAGCCTCGGGAGCGCCTGAACCAACCTTGCGAGGTGACTGTAGGTGATTTACCAATTTTTGGCTTGAAACTTTGCAATATGAGCTATTTTGGCTTAACTTTTATCCATATTATAACTGAAAAGTTAAGGACTCTCTCGTAAGACCTGTTCGCTGTACGATTAAGGTACCTACCATTACTGGCCACTTCACACATTTCATCAAAATTGGTTAATCATTTTTAGTCCACCTTATTTATTCTGGACATCAAGACTATTTCGATCTGAAATTGTAAATCTGCACTTTTTGGACTAAAAGCAAAGGCTTTTGACAGAGGTTCAGCCAGCAACAACTAAAAATTACTTTTAAAGAATTTGGAAAATAAAATAGAAGCGAATTTGTACAAAAGTGACCTCTACCAAACGTTTTATATACATACGGACAATCTACGTACACAGAGCGTTTAGCTGATGTGGTACTAACTGACAAACGGATTCTGAAAGTCAATGATTCCGCTGAGCGTGATTTTCATGTCTAATGATTTGGATTGGATGTAGTAATAATTTAATCGAAAGTAACTTAATTTTGAGTTATCAATCGTAGCTTACGAATTGAATCGACTTTCAAAAACCGAGGATGACTTTTCTAGAAAACGGTACAATTAGCAAATATTTATGACCATGATGGATGACGTTCTTAGTTTCATTTCCTTTGTTTGTCAAAAAAAAGTTATTGCGGATCATAGTATAGTCAAATTAAGGTTAACGACGGTCAAATTCATCGTTCAAACTAGTAAATATTTACTTTTAAGAATAAAATAAATAAATTGGTTACTGAAGTTGTTCGTAATATTATAAAATAGAATCAAAAACCTCAAAAATATGATTTATATACAAAAAACTAATTGACTTTGAAAAACTCTCATAAAACTATGGTAAATCATCACTTTCTACGTTAAAATCAAACAAAAAAATATGAGAAAATAACTAAAATCGGCGTTACAGTGCAGTATCTAGTGTCATCTGTTACCTGATCCATCAACTCTCCGTCACGAGATGCTATCTCAACACAGATAAACGAACAACGGCCGCATTATATTGGGCACCCACTAAAGACTATTGCTATCTCTTTTACACAGGTGAGGGAAGAAAGAGACGGAAGTTTGTACGTGTTAAATTAAGACTATGTACATTCGCCAGCGAATCAAGTTACTACAAAACGTCGTATTTTCTCATACAATTTTGAACTTAACCTTCAACATTTTATGGTTTAAATTCATTTGGAGAATTTGAGTTTGTGGTAACTTGATGTGCGACTGTACAAGATAAAAGGACTGTTCCCCTGAACCTGTATTGGCACTCCACCAGATACCTCCCATACTTCAAAAATGTAACAGATTTTAGTTCGAAAAAAACCGTAAGATACCCCAAAACATAACAGGAACAGGTGAATCAGTCCATTAACAATCATGGAGTTCAAAATGCAACTTTATTTACCGCTCAAACTATCCCCGTCTCTTTTACCCTCTACCTGTTAGCAAGGGACAGCAGTACTCCCATTCTGTTAGTTGGTGCCCAACAGAATCAGCACAAACATTATGTACTTAGTTAAGTTAGTCAGCACTTCACATTACAACATCATATATTATACAGTATGTTCCTATTTACATGTGTTATGTTCTGTAAGGTAGTCGAATATTTCACTTACACTTACATGCCATCACCAAACGGGGCATAAAAACGTTTTTACTGCATTACCTTGATTTAGTTTTTTTTTTATGTCAACCTTGTGTAGAATTATTAAATAGGAGATATTCTTAATGCAATGAAAATAAGGGGTAAAAGGGAGACCGACGCGAAAACTATTCAGTACATCATTCTGGGACCACATAGAAATTTTTCATTGGTTATTAAAACCAATTGCCAAACCAATTGTTGGTGTTGTGATGGCCCAGAGGTTAACGCCTCGCCTCTCATGCATGAGGTTGTGGGTTCAAATCCGGGCAAGTACCAATGTGACTTTTTCAATTCATATGTACTTTTCTAAGTTTATCTTGGACATCACAGACATCGGTGAAGGAAAACATCGTGGGGAAACCTGGACTTATCTATACTAATATTATAAAGCTGCAGTGTTTGTTTGTTTGTTTGTTTGTTTGTTTGTTTGAACGTGCTAATCTCTGGAACTACTGGTCCGATTTGAATGATTTTTTCAGTGCTGGGTAGTCCATTTATCGAGGAAGGCTATAGGCTATATATCATTACGCTACGACCAATAGGAGCGTAGCAGCAATGAAAAATGTTGCAAAAACGGGGAAAATTGTATTTTTAATAACTTGACGCGGACGAAGGTCGCGGGGAACAGCTAGTAATTAATATAAGTCTGAAATCGCCAACCCGTCTTGAGCAAGCGTGGTGATCAATGCTCGTGCCTTCTCTGTATGAGAAGAGGCCTTTGCCCAGCAGTGGGACAGTAACAGGCTGGTATTATTATTAAAAAAAAACAGCTGTTTCCTACAAAAGTGCAAAACCTACACGGTCAAAATGTATGGAAAAGCAGAAGTTTTTTTTTTTAATGAAGAAATTTTATGTGAGGGCTCAGAATGATGTATTGACTACGTGGCAACCGTTTTCGCGTCGGTGCCCCTTCCACCCTGAACTAAGTTAATGAGGAGCAAAATAATGTCTTGAAGGTAATAATCTTTTTAATTATTATTATTCTATATCAAAATCCCCATAAATCAAACGCCCTTCACCATCGAAGTTCCTTATGTTAATCAGCAGTTTTCTACCCCTTTGTTTTGTTGGAGCTCTTTCGAAACGCAGATAAAAACGTTTTTATATAAGGACAGACAATTTTAATGAATCGCTACGGCAGTGTAATCTTTGTTTCTGTATATTAATGGCTTTCTGGTGCATGCGTCACGTCAATGATCATTAGGGATATAAATTGATGCTACATGGTTCATTCTCTTGCCCTTATCCCAATTCATTTGGGGTCAACGCAAAATATAATGTTATATAGTTGTCTTTTCAAAGTCTTCGACGTGGAAATTAATAGCTTCATTCATTCATAATTCTTAATCAAAGCAAACTTATTTATTGCTTGTCAGGAAGACAAAACTCTTTTACTTAACATAAAAATTAAATTAAATCATAGTTTCCTAATAATTCCTGACAAAAATAATTTCCGTTCTAATATTTTATTTCTTCGAAAGTGTATTGAAAAACGTCGTTTGATACGCGTCGGGATTTGTTACTGCAGTTCTTGGGTCCATAACACCCTCGCCTGCAGCTCGGGTGTTAATTCCGCCCGAATGCAACAACAAAGTTGAAATGTATTATCCCCACGTTGTTTGACGCTGCATCAGAAAGCCCAACTAACAAATCGTCCGAGTCTAAGTGTACATGTGTGTAGGTGTGCATGTGTGTGCGATGCGCGTAGCTAACCTTGAAGCAGAAGAGTGCTGGCATGCAGAGTGAGGAAGTATTGCCGCCGCCCACACTCACCTCCGCCCACTGCTGCTGGGACTCGCTCCAGCCTAAGGAGGGAAAAATTAATTTTAAGAAAACGAATCGAAGCTACGATCTTGTTGTAAAGCTTGTTAAAGCCACATAAATATCATATGCCCGATCCGATCGCTGTATCCGTATCACCGTATCAAACGACCATATGAAACCATTTTTTTTTGTCCTATGTGAGTCTAATAAATACTTTTTCTTTCTTTTTAAACGTCGCCGTCGTACTGTATCAAGCTCCGTATTTAGTTATGGACGCTTTTATTTAACTTCCTTATCGTACCAGCCGTATCCTCCGAATTGTCATAATTGCGTATCGAACAGCCAACAGTGTTGTATCAGCTCTCGACCAAACATGTCGTCGTTGGTTGAAGTAAGCGAGAATTTAGCAATTTCGTGTGCCTGTTTTATTCTTATTCACAATATTATGGACGCGTCCAGTATGGCGCCTAATCATGCCGTATCCTTATCTCCTTTGATGATCGGACAAAAACCGTTTCAGTCAATCGACCCCGAGAATAAATGGTTTCACAGAAAATTCAACACCTAATTACACCCTCTTAGGGGTGGAATTTAGAAAATCCTTTCATTGTGGATACCTATTCTTTACAAAAAATACACCCTCCAAATTTCATGTTTCTAGGATCAGCGTGCAGCGGTTTGGACTGTGCGTTAATATATCAGTCAGTCAGTCAGTACTTTGAATTTTATATGTATAGATTATGAATGGCATCTCGCAGGTGAACCTAGCAGGTTGTCGTCTGCTTAACCGGAGTATGTTGTGCGTGCCGCCAGTGTACGGGCTGCGCCAGGGGGCAACACGTCACTAACAGCCGCACGCGCACAGCTCAGGCGCGCTGTGCGCAGGCGCACGCACACGTGGCCGCAGTGGGTCTCACCGTTAGTTTCGTGTGGGAGCTCTTCGCAGTCGCTGGTGTCGGTGTCGCACTCGTCGTGCGGTATCTCGTACGCGTACAGCTCTGTCGCGCTCGCGGCCGATATCTTCGAGTTGTCGTCGAACACTCGTCCGATTGTCGCGCCCGAAAGCTCGACGATCAACATTCTGGAAAAAATAGTAATAAATGCTAAATTGACACAACGACCGTGTTTCGCGCTGTTTTTAACCGACTTCAAAAAGGAGAAGGTTCTATGTTCGGATCTATGTATTTTTTTTTAACCTAAATTCCCATAATTTACGATTATATTCAATTGAATTGATAGATACTGTATAGTATTTTAGAATAATACATGCTACAGAACTTCTGTTTGATTGAGACGATGCTCGATGGCTGCGCTGTGCATTGACGTCATTACGCCTGGATCAGCACACAGCTACCAAGTGTAAAATTGTAAATAAGCGATGGTCCTGACAGCTTTTATAGCCACACACGTTAATGTCAGAACCTACATGCTTTACGTAACTATCACCGCACGTATGCAATAATTAACTGGCGAAATGTACTATTAAGTACACCTTTGCCTAACCCTTCGGGGATAACAGGGGTAATGTTATGTGTGTAAACGAGCTGTATAAAAAACTTTCGAAGAAATTGTAGGTTAATTATTATACAATTTTTTGAACGTAAGTTAATGGATGATAGTTTTTACTTACGATTCAGGCGCTAGTCCACACAGTTCTGACAGCTTCTTCTTGAGATCTAGATACGTTCCTTCTGAGTTCACTCTCACGCCGTACTTGATAGGCACCGAGCCGTCTAGCAGCATCACTGAAAAGATAAATAACAAATTAAATAAGTAATATGTTATTTGGCAGTGAAACTGGTTACTAGCATCTCGCACTGTTCGTATCACATACACGAGAATTTATTTATTTACAATACCAATTACAGATTTAAATATATCTGTAGCGGCATAACAAAAAGAACTACAGCAACTTAGTACAAAAAGTACTACAGCGCCTAACATAAAAGTTTTGAATCACGCTAAAGTTATCCACGACTTAAGACTATACAGAAAAATCCGACAACAACTGTTGAGCAGTAGCCCACCAGACACAACACCTGTCTGATTCGAAGATACTCCTCTTCTACGGAGATCCTTTTCTACGGAGTAGAACAGCTCCGTCATGATGGACGCGTTGCGCGATGTGTGTGTGCAGTACACTTACCCCTCAGCTCGCAGCACACGTAGGACTCCATGGGCAGCGGCAGGCTGAGCATGTTGAAGGCGTCGAAGCGCACCGACTCCCGCGCACACGTGTGCAGTACACTTACCCCTCAGCTCGCAGCACACGTAGGACTCCATGGGCAGCGGCAGGCTGAGCATGTTGAAGGCGTCGAAGCGCACCGACTCCCGCGCACACGTGTGCAGTACACTTACCCCTCAGCTCGCAGCACACGTAGGACTCCATGGGCAGCGGCAGGCTGAGCATGTTGAAGGCGTCGAAGCGCACCGACTCCCGCGCACACGTGTGCAGTACACTTACCCCTCAGCTCGCAGCACACGTAGGACTCCATGGGCAGCGGCAGGCTGAGCATGTTGAAGGCGTCGAAGCGCACCGACTCCCGCGCACACGTGTGCAGTACACTTACCCCTCAGCTCGCAGCACACGTAGGACTCCATGGGCAGCGGCAGGCTGAGCATGTTGAAGGCGTCGAAGCGCACCGACTCCCGCGCACACGTGTGCAGTACACTTACCCCTCAGCTCGCAGCACACGTAGGACTCCATGGGCAGCGGCAGGCTGAGCATGTTGAAGGCGTCGAAGCGCACCGACTCCCGCGCACACGTGTGCAGTACACTTACCCCTCAGCTCGCAGCACACGTAGGACTCCATGGGCAGCGGCAGGCTGAGCATGTTGAAGGCGTCGAAGCGCACCGACTCCCGCGCACACGTGTGCAGTACACTTACCCCTCAGCTCGCAGCACACGTAGGACTCCATGGGCAGCGGCAGGCTGAGCATGTTGAAGGCGTCGAAGCGCACCGACTCCCGCGCACACGTGTCGCACACCACTTTAGACTTCAGCTGCCCGTAGAACAGCTCCGTCATGATGGACGCGTTGCGCGATGTGTGCTGCTCCCAGGCTTCTGCTGCTACCACCTGACGGTTGACAACGTGTTTGTTCATTTTGGATGGATAAAGATCATTAAAGACCGCTTTGGAAAATTTAAAAACCGTCATATTGATGTCGCATCTTTTTTAGAGCGTTTATGTGTTGTCTCAAAAACAGACTGTGCAGGAGTTTAGTTTTATTGCGACATTAATTTGCAAATATATATTCACTTATTGACATGATTATAAAGGGTCTCACCTGGTCGGGCCTCCCATCCGAGTCATCGTTATGCGTAAGGGCAGGCTGCGCGTGCGGCTGCGCGCGGTTGAGGTCCTCGTGCAGCGCGTCCAGCAGCCACGCCAGCAGCTCCTGCGCGTCGTGCTGGCCGCCGCCCGCCAGCGCGCGCGCCCAGCGCGACACGCACCAGCGCACGCGCAGCGGGGCCACCGAGCGCGCCGAGCACGACCACACCTGCGGGAGGGGCACTTGTACACGCTGCGCGACTGAACATAACTTCCTTACTTCGTCGACACGAAGTAAAGGGAGCGAGGCAGCAACGGCAGCGGCCGAAAGATCATCGTAAAGTTGAACAAGCAGTAAATAGGCCTCCAAGATTTCCAAACGCTGTTAGTTGGCATGACTCCTTCTACATGCCAAGTTCTATACACCGTGTTCCCGACGATATACATAAACTTCAGCCAGATGTTCAGACCATGGAAATAAGTATTTTCAATATGGACACATTAATCAATTCTTATTTTTTATTTTTTGTTAATTTTCATACAAACTAAATACCTTGACGTAAATCACCCGATATGCATGCCTCTTTATCCGAATTGGCAACGTCGTATTTTCATTCATAAGATTTGGCGGGCTGAAACTTGTCAAAACTAAGTTTCTTTGGTTTTTTATCTCGTTCCTTTTTATTTCCCTCAGACTTCAGATTAGTAGCACTGTCATTCAAACGCCCTACTTATCTAAAGAGAACGTATAAGGCCACCAAGCAGGCAGGTACATATTTCGAATTGTGTCATTTTCATAGAGGATTAAAAAAAAAAAAACCATAACCATATCATGATAACTTCTGTCCACGACATGCAGCCTTCGCAAAAAAATTCTGTAGTCCTTATTTTTTAGTCTAGGCTTATAGCAACGCAGGACCTCCAACGACGGGAAGGAGAGTAGGCTACCATAATAAATCCTAACCCATTCTGCCGGTTCGGCTTAAATAACAAACATTAAATCTCAAAACTATTGAATGAACGAAGATGGGCAGCTCACCACACAATCCGGGCACATACACGGCCGGCGTACATTCGTAAAAATCCTCTCAAAAGATAGATCTCGGTCAAATTAAGATTAAAGGTAATCACAGCATATTTTATTATATTGCATTTGGCTAGAATAACATAATTTATAACCACACTTGTCGCGTGGGCAAAATCAGAACTAACGCCGCCATCTTATTTTATCAATACATTTCATAAATGTTTAGCAACCTCTATGGAGCTTCAAAAGATCCATGTAATACTGTAGGATAGACAACTACGTCAGCCGTAATGTCATTCAGCTCAATCTTTTAAATCTCTTTGATTATTATACAATCCAATTATCTTATATTTTATAACAAGTACGTAGAACCGAAGGACTGTCTAGGTATTTAGCCTGCGGAGCCCGCACTTCCACAACCCATCACGTCTTCTTATGATTTTGGTCGACTTATTAATGGCACAATTACACTGGTTATCGCAATGGAATACATCCATTGCGAATTGTAAGCTTCTGCACAATTACACTGGTTATCGCAATGGATATATTCGTGTTCCAGCTTACAATTGAGAAAAAACAAACAATGAAGCTGGTCGAGTTTGAAGACGGGCGTACTCGCTGCGTTTATTTACACTTGGTCTTTTGACGAATTCCATAGGCATTCGAATTCGGGCGAACGGCCGAACCATGCGCCACGGACTAGGCAAAAATAAAACATTAATTACGAAGTTGATTAAAACATTAATTTTAAACAGCATAACATTATAATCTTAGAATAACTTCTTCAAATAACATCCAACGGCCAGGAAACGTTGCATTTAAATATTCACGCACTTGTGTGCCATAATGAGCAGGGGCCCCATGATGTTGGAGCCACATGGTTCAGTTCAGCATTGGATTATTTATCAGTACTTGGTTCATTCTCTGGCAAAAAAACAATTCTTGAGAAGTGATCAGTTGGTATTATGCCTTGAGATTTTCTGTAGTGGTAGGCATGCAAACCATATCTTTTCCACAGTTTCCACACTAGCTTATGGGATACACCCACGATTCTGCCAACGCGTCTCGTCGAGAGTGTAGGATCATTAATAATAAGGTTTATTATTCTGTTTTCTTGAGCGATGCTCAAACTGATTGCTCGTTCAGGGCGTCGTCGTGGTCTAATTCCGATCTCACAAAATCTGTGTATGCTAATAAATGTTCGTATATCAGGAACGCGCCGACCAGGGAATCGCCTTTGGTACTCTCGTACAGCCGCTGTAGCATTTCCGTCACAGACCGTAGACGAAGTGACTACCTATCACCTTTGTGTTGAGCCGAATACTCGTACGGCATAGTGAATGTTGCAACCAAAACGATTGATTAAATTAATTGGAAATACAAAAGCAAATTACAATAAACATCAAACCTGACAGTTAAATTCATGCATGACAAATAACAACAGGTATCCATAGCGACCTGTTTAATCTCTTTGATAGATTCGTTATCAAAAATGATCGTACTTCTTCGCTATCTCTTGGGTTCCTCTCGTTCGTGCAAATGAAATGCAAATAGCATTTGATAGATTTATCATTTTAATTGCACTAAGCGGCAACATAGGCCAAATTAAGACCCTTTCATACTGTATAGCTCAATTAAATTTTATTAATTGAAATTACAAATATCTTTGTCACGAAGCTTTTTTAAGTACTACTTCCATTGTTGGTTTTGATTTGTTAAAGCTATAGAAGCGTTTGCTAAAGTTTATGGATAACGTAAGGAACACGGTGTATAATCTTTAAAAAAACACTTTCAAGAAATAACAAAGAACTAATAAATACCTCTTTACAAAGTTCTCCGTATCTTAGCGCGAGCACTCCTTTGGTGCCGAGCGGGTTGGTTGTGTTCACTTCGTACAGATGCATGCCCGAGTTGAAATACCTCGTCAAAGGACCCGTGTTCCATACCTAGAATATACCATAACACATGTGATAATCAGCATTCAGGATGTTAGTAAACGGACCTTCACGAAACCTTCAACCAAGCATATAACTAAGTATATGCATGAAACTAAGTAACTTTACGCTAAAATTATTGCTGCGAACAATTATTTTTTTTTTGGGTGAAAAGTCACGTTTTACGGTAAAACTAAAATTGTGCTGATGGATATATTGAATAGTAAGGCGACCCCCTTACTACCTTGGAGGTGTTTAAAGTAAAAATCTTGCATTAAAAATATGTATGTAAAAAAATCTTGTGAAAAAATTCGAACTTTGACCCCCAGTATCTTTGTAACTAGAAGGTTCCCAGGTATGGTCTACAACAAAACAATGATTGCAATGACGGGGACAACAAGTGCCTTTCGGCTTCGCTACGGGTCTTGTTACATCCTCTTTATAATGTCCTCACTGCTGGGACAAAAATCCGTAATGCACCGCGTGTACACAGCGCGGGTCGGTAGATGTCACATAGCTTCGAATTTATATTATCCCAATTTATTTGGGATCGGCGCAGCATGTCGTCTTCTTCCATACTTCTCTATTACTCGTCATCTCAGAAGTCACCTCCATTCTAGCCATATCATCCTTCACTCAGTCTATCCATCGTTTCTTTGGTCTTCCTCTACTCTCATGGCCAAACTGAACAAACATAATTATGGCCCATATAACGGATATTACTATCACAAATGTAAGGTACTCACAGACTGCAAGGCCGCATTCATGAAGCAAGTGTTCCCTAGGTTATGTAGACCAGTGGCTCCGGGCAGGTTCGGCGCTATTAATGTCTCGCGACGCTCCGTGGCTCGACTCGATCCACTGCTCATACTGAAAACATAATAAATAATAATGCATCATTGGAAAAAAATATATATTAGGTAACTAAAATAACAACAAGCTAATTTCTTGCCATTAACATAGTTCTTGTTTCAAGAAGTATGACTACTATTCCAAAATAAACCTTTAACGGATATAAACCAATATTTAGTCTACAGCTGGTCAGTCATTCCACATCCAACAAATTCCTTGTTCATATTTGCGCACTTTAGTAAAAACACGTGGTTACATAAACATTGAATTCACTCATTATTTCTGTCATAAATATTATGATAAACGACACTACCGAAAAGGAAACTTTACCACAATAGTAGGGGTTTCATATTTTTGAAGATAATCTCTCACGATTCTTCATGGTCACTGTTTTCACCTTGACAATCGTAAAATAATTCATACACATATTTATACTCTTTGGGGATCTGTGTAGGAAAATGAATATTTTTCCTATTGATAAGCATATTATTGTTATTTTGGCATGACTATTCCCGGCTGACTGATAAGTAGTAAGAAAGAGACAAGAACCATTTCAGCGCGCTCGTCCAGGCCCAGCTCGTGCAGCGTGGGCCGCTCGTCGTCCAGCAGTGGGTCGGGTGTCGTCACACAGGTATCGTATACAGTACCTGAGCGCCCCTATCTCCTCCGGCCAGGTGAGGTCGGAGTTGCGCACCTCCAGCAGCAGGCGCGCGCGCTCGTCCAGGCCCAGCTCGTGCAGCGTGGGCCGCTCGTCGTCCAGCAGTGGGTCGGGTGTCGTCACACAGGTATCGTATACAGTACCTGAGCGCCCCTATCTCCTCCGGCCAGGTGAGGTCGGAGTTGCGCACCTCCAGCAGCAGGCGCGCGCGCTCGTCCAGGCCCAGCTCGTGCAGCGTGGGCCGCTCGTCGTCCAGCAGCACGGCCGTGCTGCCCAGCGACCACACGCGCATGTCCTCGCGCGCCAGGCCTAGGGCGGCGCAGAGGAACTCGCACACCTGGGGGTGTTCAAAATAGATTTAATAGAGTTAATCATCCGTCTAGCCTAAACTAGTGGCGGGTTATCCCGATGATTCCAGATCGTCGCACGCCGGAATAAGTGTGCGGGTGGCCCGAGAGCCGCGGCTCCTGCGTACAAGTGAGCAGCCGGCCCCGCTCGTGCGCAGTGCCGTAACAACACGAGCCCGCGGTACGTGTGAGTACGCACCTGCCTGACAGTAGCGAGGCGCGAGAAGGCCGCGGTGTATGCCAGCTGGCGGTCAGGCGGCGCAGGCGCCAGCGGCACGCTGCTGTACAGCGATGCGCCCGCGCCGCCGCCGCCGCCCGATAGCGGGGCCACTCCTGCGAAAACAACCATATTAGTTCACAACCTTCCATGGGAGAAGCGATAAGATGAAAATTCCACTTGACAGAGAAAATGAAAAACATCCAAAAAGAAAATGCAATTAACCGGCCAGTATCAGGTTGTATGTTGATGATCATATACAACCAGATACTGGCCTACAAATTACAAAAATGTAAGAAAATTCGAAATTCGCGGGATATCTTAATACGTCCACCTACAAATGATTTATACATACTCTGTGTGCTCTGAACATGACGTAAAAGCTTCAGATGTAGAGGATACAACTCTAACTCGACGTCAGAGTTCGGTGGACGGATAACCTGAAACAAATCAAATACGTTTATTTGTGGTACAGGATAGATTTAACACAAACGGTTGTACGATGAAAAGAAAATTTTAGCTGGATTTAACTCAGCGAATAAAAGTCTACTGCTAAACATAGACCTCTCCCAATTTATGCCACAATCCTGCTGCTCACCTTCGGTATGCAGTCAATCTCGGTCTTCTTTTCGAAGACGTCGGTCAATTGAGCTCACTTAAGGGTGGAATTGAGAGGAGGAAGATTGAAATTGATTGATTGATTGAGGACTGAATGGAGGTTCCCCGTCGTGGTCTTATCTACTTTTACTGATTGATTCGAGTTGAACGACGAATGATAGTTACGCCAGCTTCGAAGGAGACATGCGGCCAGACTCAAAGCTATGTACCTGTCTGGGCAAGGGGTCGGGTCCGCCGTACCAGAGCGCGAGCGCGCGCCACAGCTGGTCGGGCACGAGCTCGAAGTCGCGCTGCTGTGCCAGCGTCACGTCGCGCCGCAGGTGCCCGCCCTCGCCCGTCAGAGTGCGGACCTGGAAATTTATATAAATTACTGTAATAAAACTCCCGCTATGGTTTTCAACAGGAACCCTGTCTACTAACTAAAAAAAAACTATCTTCTTTGCCCGAACTGGCTCTATTTACACTTCTTTTACATAACATACAAATCTATCCGTTGCTGCATGAAAAAGAATAACTAATAAACACTGTTCGCATTTATACAGAATAAAATAAATTTAAGCGTAGAAACCTCACAAGCAAGACGGTATAGATCACAATTCAGGATGAAACAAAAAAAAAGTCGTTTTGAAATAATTGTCGCTCATAATTCGTGCTTTTACTCCCTATTCAATGAACAATATTTTACTTTAGCACTGTTGTTTTGTTTACCTTGAGTAAGTTAGGCGCCAGTAACCTCTTGTTATCAACTGGCCCCGGATGTCTGTGACCGCGTTGAGCTGCAGCACTGCTCACCCCGCTACTGCTGCCTGCACTGCCTACTGACGCGGTCTCAGCGCGCCATAGCAGAGAACCCATAGATTCTGGATTATGAAGAGATAAGAGTTAGAAACTTATGTGAAATATTGATGCAGCTTTTAGTAGTACGAACCTATTTGAAGTAATATATTTTTCAGATGTCTCAAAGAACAAATAGAACTTTCTTTGAAAGAGATAAAAGCAAAAGACATAATGGCATAATTTATTTTCTGATTAACCTAGGCAAGGCTCCCCGGATCTACAACCACCTACCAAAATCCTTAATAGATATCATCACCTCCAATATTCAACAATAAGTTAATTTCTGACTATCACAGGATAAACTTAAAGATATGCAATTATTGTGACTGATGAACCTTCACTGTGTTAAATGATCACTAGTTACAGTAGTTACTCACTAAATGGTTTGTTAAAATGTAAAAAAGTAATTTTATTTTTGTTTTACTATAATTATTTTAGTAAACACAGTCGTGTCATGAAGTGCAATAGTATTTTATTTACATTCAGAGATTATTTGTTTAAATTAAAGTTTTTAAAATGTGATACTCAATTGTATACTGCCGTATTAAAATTTTATTGAAATTGAAATTGTTGGAGGGTAATTTTTTTTTTTTTAAATTGACAGAGTGGCTACAAAATAGTTGTTTCTATAGCATTAAGGAATTTATGGAATTTAAAAATTAATGTTAATCTATAATATAAAAATGAATCGCAAAATGTGTTGGTAAGCGCATAACTCAACAAAGCCTGGACCAATTTGGCCAATTTTTTTTTTAAATGTTCGTTGGAGTTCAAGGATGGTTTTTACGGCGAGAAAAATTCGAATAATTGCCGGAAAAACCCTTAAAACAGCCAACCAAGGTACAGCCAAGGTAGGGTAGGTAGGGTAGGTAGGGTAGGTAGGGTAGGTAGGATAGGTAGGGTAGGTAGGTAGGATAGGTAGGGTAGGTAGGGTAGGTAGGGTAGGTAGGGTAGGTAGGGTAGGTAGGGTAGGTAGGGTAGGTAGAGTAGGTAGGGTAGGTAGGGTAGGTAGGGTAGGTAGGGTAGGTAGGGTAGGTAGGGTAGGTAGGGTAGGTAGGGTAGGTAGGGTAGGTAGGGTAGGTAAGTAGGTAAGTAGGTAAGTAGGTAGGTAGGTAGAGAAGGGTAGGTAAGTAGGTAGGTAGGATAGGAAAAAGGAGCATTGCAACGCATGCCGGGAACAGCTAGTGATGAATGAAAATGAATAATTGATTTTATATAATTGTAATAATATTAATTGGATTATAATCTATACTAATATTATAAAGCTGCAGGGTTTGTTTGTTTGTTTGTTTGTTTGAACGCGCTAATCTCTGGAACTACTGGTCCGATTTGAATGATTCTTTCAGTGTTGGGTAGTCCATTTATCGAGGAAGGCTATAGGCTATATATCATCACGCTACGACCAATAGGAGCGTAGCAGCAATGAAAAATGTTGCAAAAACGGGGAAAATTGTATTTTTAATAACTTGACGCGGACGAAGGTCGCGGGGAACAGCTAGTAATTGAATAAACAGACGTAAGTAAATAATTTGCACGCTTGCTTGCAGGCTGAATACAGTGACTTTTAGGACATTAGATCTTTCCTTGTAATTTGTATGTATTTTCTTGCAAATAAACATTTTTGATTTGATTTGATATATTTATACCCATATACGACAGTAAATTATTTGACTTTGAACTCAAAGTCATCTATTTCTGCCAAAATAAATTGAAATTTAGACGAATTAAAGATGGTTACGAAACTTGAAACTTTCTCACTATATTACTAAGCTCGACAAATCGTGCTGAGAACAAAATTTTCGCTTAGATTTTTTACCTCTTAGCAACCTAGAATACAAATGCAAACAATTATTACTTCGAACCCTGATTTCAATCGATGGTCCCAAAAGGCAGACTTTCTTAGAAATCTAGAGTGTTAGCTAAAGCGGAAAACTTGCCTCTTGACCCACCTGTAGAGTTGCTGGTGAAGCTCTCATCGCACACGATGGCTTCATCGATGTGCCTCTGCGGCGCGCGGCAACAGTTGTCGGTGCTGGCTCCCGACGTGTACGCCAGCCAGTTGCCCCACCACTCGGCTGCCACGAGGTACCAGAACTGGCCCACTGAGTACCCGCGCTGCACTGAGCGACGGAGCCAGCCGAGTACTGGAAAAGAGAATAAAATATCATCATAAACAAAAGGATTTAAAAATGTCTGTGAGACATAGGTCGCAATTGAATAACAAAAAAGTACAATATATTTAGAAAAGAATTGAAAGCAAGCAATGTTTTAAGCTTTTACGGTTTAAAACTAAACTTATACGGTCACTTAAGGGATTGAAGGGATAAGGGATGAGGGAAGTTGATATCAACCCGCGATCATGGCGCTTGCAAAGCATCGAAATATCGGGAGCTCAAAATAATGAACAATCACGGAAGATATCCCGTAAGTGAGAGTATAAGTTGAATTAAAAGCATTCCTTTGGGGTTTTCCCAAAGCTTGATTCTGTCTCCAATCTGCAAATCAGCTGTCAAATCCTATATAAGCTATTTTGGTTTATAGACCCAAATTGCAAATCATTAATGATGACCTTTGTAGATATTTTCAAATATTTTGTTGGAGTTCTTAAATATTTTTTTTTTTCAGAATAGCCGTTTTGAGAGGCGCGGTTTTCAGTCAAAATAACTGATCGCTTCATCAATGACCAGGCCAGGAAACCATTTTGACAGTAAGAAGTAGGTTATGTCATCAATTGCACTTTGTCTGAATTTTGTTGTTTCGTTATCTGGTATACCGGGTTCAATTATTACCACTAAAACTGCATTTACAATCAAAAATAAACATCAAAGTACTGTAAAACATTTCCCGTATTACAAAAGGAAACAGTTTCATGCAGTAATTCTTCGATGTTATATGTTGGTGCATCAACCGATTAATTGTGGGCGCCATTCACAAGCGCCGAGTAATTGAGCACGTCGGAAATCGAGCACGTATTGTGTGCGAGCGATAAAACGTGCCAATTGATTGCGGGAAATCTATCCAGTTCTACTTTGTTTAACTTAGTATTATTTCATACATGACATTAAACATACATACATAAATTCACGCCTTTTTCCCACGTTCCTACATCTGGTCATGGTCACGCACCTGACTTTTCTGAAGAACCTCACCATTAAGGTCAGTGTATGTCCTTTTAGGGCGTCCCCTGGCCGCTTTTTACCACTCACATCTGCCTTGTAAATAGCTCTTTTCATTTTATAGATTACATTTCGCTAGAATATTCATCCTTCCTACTAGTAAGCTAAATACAATTTTGGAGTTTGTTCACGTCAATAGTGCAAGCGTGCAACAAGCGGGAATTGAACGTATCATAACCGAACCACTGTGAAACTGGTATATATTGAAAGTTACATTAATTTCATTTTTAACCTAAGAGGGCTAATTTATATAATCAAAATCGTATGTAGACTATCTATCTACCTAACTCAAGATATCTAAGAGAGTATAGGTGAGCTTCTGAACAAGGTAACCACGCCCAAATGTTTTCCTACAAATCTAACGTATAACGCTAAATATTTCGAAGTACAATGTTCCTTAAATGACCGAAGCATGTCACCATCTAGCTAGACAGAGAAAATTAACTGATCAATCAGCTCCATAAAATAACGGGGCCAAATATTTGCAAGGCCTATACGTTCTTAATTTGCTACGAGTCTGTGTATTTGAGTCCGTTATTGGACAACAGAATATTTTGCAATATGATTCTGGGCTGTTTTGAGTATGAATATTGATGGCTATAAGAGTATAGAAAGACCAAAGAAACGCACAATCAAAATTTTTTTTTAATGTTACGATATTCTTTATGTTTGTTATGTCTTATGTATATTGAGTCACCGAGTAGAACAGTTTAAAAAAATACCTTCTCCCCTCTCTAAAAAGCAATAGAGGGGTCTATTTCGCGAACTTTTTGACCCACCTTCGTAGTTGGTAAAATAATTTCGAAGAACTTAAAAGCAATATTTTTTGTGGTTTATTTAAATCACCTGTTCACACACACTAGCAGGCAAGGCCTTCATCATCAAGGTTTCTCCTACTGTTAGAAATAACGGCCATGAATTCATAAGCTGACGCACAATAAAATCGTCGCAATGTCATCCATCACAATTATGATGTTAACATGAAAACAAATGGATGCGTCACTAGCAGTGCGTCGTAACGTCACAGTACACATATTAATATCAACAAACAGTATTTCCACTAAGAACAAATGGTTGCACTCAGCACACACACACGCATACTTCAGCTTAGGTAACAGATTATACACACACACGCATACTTCAGCTTAGGTAACAGATTATTCGTGGTACGTTTTTCTTTCCGAAATAAGATAATTACTTTCAAGGGGCGCTAAGTCTATGGAGCTTCGTTTTCGACCCAATGTGTGTCGCATCGAGACAAATGATTACGTTATATAATATGTGTATAGTGCAACATAACAAACAGCTTAATTTACCACGATACGATAAATAGAATATACTTTGTAAACCAAAATCGTAACAAAACTCTCTTGCGTTATTGCTAGTTCTATGGTTGTAATGGCGGTCAATTTCACAAGAAAACCTAATTGGTTTACTGGTTATCTTTACACTACGGTAGCGGCGTAAGCGTGCGACCCACTTACGCACCTATCTCGACAATTAATGTAATTATATTCGAACAACATGCGTTATCTGTTAAGGACGGGTACTGACATGCGAATAAGATGGAGCTTGAAATGTTGGTTTGAAGTATTCAAGTGACATGTCAAGCCACGCCAAGCCATGCCATGGCCAAGCTTTAAGTTTTCTTTGAAGAAGTTCTCTTTTCTGTCAAGAAGTTTGTGTTCGATTGCTGGGAAAAGACCTATTTCTCCATTTGCGATTTCTGATCATTTAAACATCAAGATATTGATGTTTATTATACAGGTGAAAAGGACACCGACGCTGAAACGGTTACCATGTATTCAGTACATCATTCTGAACCAGATAGAAATATTTCATCGGTAATTAAAAAAACTGCTTTTACATACATTTTGACCGTGTGGGTATTGATTGCAGTTTCGTAGGAAACAGCTGTTCTTTTTTTAATAACCGACGATAACTTTAGTTATACTGAGTGTTGCTTTTTATTATTGCACAAAACATTTGAGACTTATTATTGTTTTCCTAATGAAAACATTTTGATCGAGATAAATGATAATCATAGCAAATCATTAAACATAACATTCAGAGGATAACAGTACGTAACGTCAACTTTTCGGCTCATATTATGATGGTTTCAAACAATTTAAAATACATTGCGATTAGTATTAAATCTCATACATAGTAGTTTTCTCTTGTAAACTAATAATTCTAACAGAAACGTGAGTTAAACAATACACAATCAATGTAAAGTCATCAGTAGCAAGTTGTTCTCTAGTTATCAAAACAATACTCATGTAAAGTACTTTTGTTTTAGTACCTAATACTTGGTATAGGTACGCTGTTATCACTAATAACATACCGTGTGGAGCATTTAACACTAAAACATGAGTGCTTTGTAAGAGTTTCACGATAATTTGTTGGTAGAAAGAATTATTTAAGTATTTTAAACGTTAGGTAGAGGATTTGGTCAGATAAGAATGTTTTTTACAAGGGCGCGGATTCTGTTGATCACTAACTAAACTGAAATATATCTAACTTCCATTAAAATAGGAGAAGGGTTTATTTATTTATCTAGCTTACGTCTATCATTACAGGTTTCTGACTACTTCAAAACTGGTTTAAATTAAACCTCAGCATGTCATTTGGAAACCTGGACTTATAATTAATATAAGTCTGAAATCGCCAACCCGTCTTGAGCAAGCGTGGTGATCAATGCTCGTGCCTTCTCTGTATGAGAAGAGGCCTTTGACCAGCAGTGGGACAGTAATAGGCTGGTATTATTATTTTTATGTCATTTGAAATGGAACTGGGCTAGTGGGCTGGTCACATCTGCCGCATGTCGGAGGATCAATGGGCAAAGGTTACCACTCAGTGGATACCAAATAGCAGGAAACGACAACGCGGCAGGCCCAGAAGGAGATGGCGGGATGAGCTGGACTCATTCTCAAAGGATTGGGCTACGATCGCACTAGATCGCGAAATGTGGAAGGAGGGAAGGGAGGCTTTTGCCCTGCAGTGGGACAATATAGGCTTATAATAGCTGGTAGATGGAGTTCTTAACGTCGAAATCCGAAGACGTACAAAAGTTTTCGATATTGGAAATCGCGTTACGGAACTCAAATGAAGTTGGGCAGGACACCTTGCAATGCGCAGTGATGAAAGGTGGACTAAGGTTGTTACCGAATGGCCTCGAAAAACAGGGAAAAGAAATGTGGGTCATCCGGGGTTAAGATGGGCTGACGACATAGTTGCCGTCTGGGGAAAAACCTGGATGAGCCTAGCACAGGAACTTGGAGATTGGCACAAGAAAAGAGAGGCTTATAATACCCTGCAGTGGGTGTATTTAGGCTGTGGATGATGATGTCATCTACCAGCTATCCTGCAAGCATGGAACTTATTCGATTTGACCGTTTCAATTTGATCAAACTCATTTAACGTCAGAGTTTTTTTTTTAATGCATTTTTCCGAAACCGGCATAATTACAATCAATCTTTAACAAAGCTGCTTGATAAATAAAACCACCTCCTCCGTTTAGGAAGTGGGATAAAAAGTTTTTTTTTTATTTAAAAAAGAACTTGACATCTAAACTGTCATTATCGCAATGTAAATCTGTCGCTTAAAAATAAAGGGTGTAAATAGACTAGTGATGGGTAGCTATAGCCATAACTAGCTAAATAACGGCTATTAACAAAATAGCCACGGTTACGATATCCGTCAACACTATAACTAGCTATTGGCTACTGGCTAGCTAGAATACGGCATAGCGGATAGTAGCCACAGAGTATAATATAACTACTTCGTTTTGCAGCCGTCCCGGTTTTCGGTAGCCGGCTAGCCGAAGTAGCCGAGTAGCCGATAGCTGATTTAACTGTGTGCACTGTTGATTTTCGTTTTCTTACAATGATAATACGTACGAGGGGTAGTCGTTTCTTTTCAAAAGATTATAAAATAAAATAAAAAGTAAATGAAAAACGAAATCAAGACATTACCTAACTTACGTTGCCGCGGCGAGGATCGAACTTGAATCGCAGGACAGTTGATCGTTATTCATTCAATTCCCTAGTCCACCTAGCTACGCCGCTAGCGAGCGCTAGTCGTTATTGTTCAATAGCCAAGTAGCCAAAATAGCTGGCTAGCCAGCTGGCTATTCCACCATAAATAACCGGCTAGCTAAGCTATTGGAATTTCGGCTAGTTACCCATCTCTAAAATAGACCCTTAACGAAGCTGAAAGGCACTTGTTCGTGCCGCTATTGCGATCATTTTTTTGTACTAGACCATACCTGGGAACCTTCTAGTTACGGAGTTATTGGGGGTCAAAGTTCCAACTTTTTCACAAGTTTTTTTTTTAATTCAAATTTTTAAGGTTATAACTTTACTTTAAATACCTCCCTCCATGACCCGTTTACTTTGCAATGCATCCATAAGCACAATGTTTTGAATGCGTTACATTGAGTTTTAGCGTAAAAGGTTATTTTTCACCCCAAAAAAAAAGTCGTTTCCTAGGAATAATTTTTGTGTAGGGTTACTTAATTTGATGTACAGAATGCTTGGTTAACGGCTTCGTGAAGGATCTGTTTACACCCTGTATATACTTAAATACATAATATTAAAATTGAAGTTCACATATCCGATGAGCTGTCCGCTATAAGTCAAGTGTAGCGCGCCACTGATATACATAGATAACAATGTTTACAAGCATTTTGATACATGCAGTAGCGACGACGCAATGGATTGACGCCAAAATAAATTTAAAACATAAATATTTTAGGAATTTGAACCTTAACTTAAAATAGGAGAAGGGTTTATTTATTTATCCAGCTTACATCTATCATTACAAGTTTGTGACTAGTTCAAAACTGGTTTAAATTAAACTTCAGCATGTCATTTGAAATGGAACTGGGCTAGTGGGCTGGTCACATCTGCCGCATGTCGGAGGATCAATGGGCAAAGATTACCAGTCAGTGGAAACCAAATAGCAGGAAACGACAACGCGGCAGGCCCAGAAGGAGATGGCGGGATGAGCTGGACTCATTCTCAAAGGATTGGGCTACGATCGCACTAGATCGCGAAATGTGGAAGGAGGGAAGGGAGGCTTTTGTCCTGCAGTGGGACAATATAGGCTTATAATAGCTGGTAGATCGAGTTCTTCACGTGCAAATCCGAAGACGTACAAAAGTTTTCGATATTGGAAATCGCGTTACGGAACTCAAATGAAGTTGGGCAGGACACCTTGCAATGCGCAGTGATGAAAGGTGGACTAAGGTTGTTACCGAATGGCCTCCAAGAACTGGGAAAAGGAATGTGGGTCATCCGGGGTTAAGATGGGCTGACGACATAGTTGCCGTCGGGGGAAAAACCTGGATGAGGCTAGCACAGGAACTTGGAGATTGGCACAAGAAAAGAGAGGCTTATACCCAGCAATGGGTGTATTTAGGCTGTGGATGATGATCTATCCTGCAAGCATGGAACTTATTCGATTTGACAGTTTCAATTTGATCAAACTCATTTAACGTCAGGGATTTTTTTAATGCATTTTTCTGAAACCGGCAAAATTACAAATCATATCTTTAACAAAGCTGCTTGATAAATAAAACCACCTCCGTTTCGGAAGTCGGTTAAACAGTTATTTAATTTAAAAAAGAACTTGACAGCTAAACTGTCATTATCGCAATATAAATCTGTCGCTTAAAAATATATTAAATACATAATATTAAAATTGAAGTTCACATATCCGATGAGCTGGCCAAGCTGTATAAGTCAAGTGTAGCGCGCCACTGATATTCATAGATAACAATGTTTACAAGCATTTTGATACATGCAGTAGCGACCAAGCAATGGATTGGCGCCAAAATAAATGTAAAACATAAATGTTTTAGGAATTTGAACCTTAACTCTGTGACATCAACTTCAATTTTTATTGCAATCGTTTCATAATCTTTTCTGCCATTTGAACATGAACTTTATTTCAATGGTTTTAAATGTTATTTCTGTACATTATTCTAGTTGGTAATCAGTATTGTATAACAATGTTGACTTTAAGTATATTTGTGCAATTACTCTGCAATGTATAAACTAAGCTAATTATAGCAACATATCTGTGATTACAGGTACTACTTGAATGAAGATGGAATTAATTATGGGTCTGTTATGTAATCATTCGATTGTTGTATTACGTTTTATTGCTCTCGCGGTCATTTAGAGACTGGCAAAGATTTAAATTGATAGATTAACAGCACGAGCACTCTTCTCAATGCTTTTTCGTGAGACTGAAGTTAGGCGAGGACATCAAACGATTTAAATGTGGAGAAAGTTATAGTTTCTAGAATATACAGTAGCTTATATGACGCATGTAATGAAATCATCATTATCTTTTGATAATATGTATGATTAAAAGCCTACTTGTAGTTTCAAGGGTACTCCAAATGCCAAGATGTTTGAGTATTTGGTAAAAGAAATGGATAAAACCTTTAAGCTCTGGTCAGAGGCAAATGCACGAACCGCAGGATGCGACTGCACGTGTCGATTGTTTCAATCGTTCCGTCATAGACCTTATCCATCGCTTTCCATCAAGCGTGATCGAGGTCAAGAGCAGGCCCATTTTGCAATAAAAAAAAGACTAAGCTTTCACGCGACTATCCACCCCAATTTTAACATCGGCGCAAGAGTAGTTAATCCCGTATTTCCCAAAGGATTGGCTTCAGTTTGACCAGACCTTCAAATAAAGATTGAAGGTTGAGGTTGGGTGGAGAGGCTCCTCCAAAAAGCGTTACAAAACGCGCTTTCAAACGCTCGGCGCTCAATGGAAAATTAGCACTCGGTAAGGCAGTGTCTAGCAGACTAATCCTTCCACAACGAATATGTCCAAACCGGGTTTCCCCTTAGTATGACCAGAAAGGAACTGTGAAAGAAGCTACCCCAAGCATTGCGATTCATTTTATAGTAGACTTACCGATGTCCCGCTCCTGGTGCTTGCACTGCGGCCGCAGCCCCAGCACGATGTGGCACACCTCCACCACCAGCTCCAGGAAGGGCGTCACCAGCGCCTCCGCGCTCTCCACGCTCCAGATCAGGAAGTCTTCTAGAGTGAGCGCCATATCGCTGGCTATTAGACCTTCGTTATCTTCTTGTTGGTCTTTTTCCTCTTGTTCTTGCTGTTGCTGTTGTTGCTGGAAAAAGAAGAAAAAAGCTGTTGATTAACAGTATTTTGGAAGCCTAAGCTACGTCAGCGCCTAAACTTGCTATAATAATTTCAGATGCGGCCTATCTTCATTCGTATACCACATTCTCACATGAGAGAAGTCTTTGAAACGAATATAAGTGGAAGATACTGAGCACCCAAATGATATTCGGCTTTTTTCCTTACGGGTATGCTCTTGGATCTCGCCTGATGGAAAGCAATAGACGAGTTCTACGAGTAGGTACTCTTTTGTTTCAGTCCAATATTCAATGATGCAGTAAAACCTCTCAATTTTTTAAATTATTACTATCAACTCACCTCCTTCAAAATACTAATCTCCTCCTTATTATCACCATTCGGACCCAACTGGAACACCGGTTTCCTTCCATTCTTTGGCACTGTCACCAGCTTATCCCTCAAATTCACCAGGATTACTTCAGGGTCGAAACCTTTCTCCATCCCTTCGGAATCATTGCTGTCTGAGGGTGTGGAAGCCCGGGAGTTCTGGTTCTTCAAGCTCTCGTTGGCGACTGTGCAGAGTATGCCCACCATATCGATCAGCTCTTTCTTGTTGAGGACTCCGTCGCTGTCCAGGTCGAAGATCTTGAAGCAGACTGAAAGAGGATGATGGAGTTAGTTTATAGGAACTTTAGCTTTAGAGATATTGCGGCATTTTTATGTTTGTCGTTTATAGCGATATTCCATGAGTATATAATATTGTTGCTATATATTGGGAGGACCATGTTCAGCACTAGACGTTCACTTAACCCTTTCCCTGCGCAATGAACCATAATAACCGGTAATTGTTTAACTATTGTGTCATGGGCAGTGAAAGTATTTATTATAATAACTTCATCCAAAATGATAAATTATTAAATATCGTTTTCATGTTATCTTTTCATAGGTTTTTTTTTATTAAGTTTAAAAGCCTTTAAGTAGTTTGACGAATAAGCTGTGTGGTTATTATAAATTACTAGCTGACCCGCGCAACTTCGTCTGCGTCACTTAGGGGTATGAAAAATAGATAGTAGCCGATTCTCAGACCTACTGAATATACATATGAAATTTCATAAAAATCGGTCAAGCCGTTTCGGAGGAGTATGGCAACGAAAACTGTGACACGAGAATTTTATATATTAGAAGATGTTAAAGAACGATATTAAGTAATTGACTCATTTCATATATTTCTATTGGGTTTCCCGAGCCAATAAGCTGCTGATAGTGATTAATTAATGTTATCACAGTGAACAGATAGTTTCTTGCTAAAACTTACACTATTAATATTTATCAGCGTTCTGAAGGTAAACTGATAAACAAGATTAATAAATCAAAACCAGAAGAAGTTCGTATTTTTTGCCAATGGGCGATTCTCGAGCGCACGGCTTCGGGCTGGTAGATATTATAAGGTTTTTAAGTAAGTAAGTAAGTATTTATTTGCATAAAACATGGTATACATGGTGTTACAATAATTTACAATAAAGATCTTACATGTTTTGCCAGAATTGTACTTAGCATGCATAATTATGTTCACTTAATACTAACATGAGAATTTGTTATCCATAAATTCTTTAACACCATAGAAATTTTTCGAGTTTAACCAGTCAAACAATTTTCCCTTAAATAATCTGGAGTTTATGTTTTTTATGTTTTCTTTATTCTGTTTGAAGTATCACACTATTTGTATCTTTATTATGTTGGAGGTATGGAACTGTCAACAGCTTGTGAGATTGTTGATCTCTCCTTTTGACAAGGGCAAGAAAACAAGATGACACAATTTCAGAAAAGACGACATAGAATCATCAAAATAATGCGGTTCTTCATTCTATAGATATCTCCTGTCTAGATAAACTTATTTCTGTATTTCCTTATCTATTAATAGGATTGAGAGATAAGACGCTAGGCGCGCAAGTAATTATTATAGGTAGTGGCTGTTTGGAGGACAAAAGGAGTGCAAAATAAGAGTAACTTTCTATGATTTTTTTTATGTTGTTTCAGCAATTCAAGTTAAAGCTGAACTTTTGGAGTATTTACATAGTCGCGCTACCTCTATACCGTCACATACGAGCGCACTATATCAGAGCTATGAATATGAGCTATCCGGTCCGGTCCAGGCGGTATTCAGTGGAGGATGAGCCTATGGGACAAAGTTGCCGGGAAATAAATGGATGTTATTGTTGTCGTTTAACACATTTTCAAACAATATCTTTTGTTTAGAAATGTCTTAATGTCTTTGTCACTATAAGTTTGTGCTACTTGAAAGTGGCACAGACACAGGTGGCCAGTTGGCAACAGATTAAGTGCACCTGCACAGACTTATATTTTATCAGTTATTAATCTTAAGCATATTTACATTGGGAAAGCTAATGGTACGTACGATACTGTATGAATCAGCATAAATTAAAAATATGCAACTGATTAGAACAGTCCTATGCTAGGGTATGTTTTCCTAAAGCACAAATGCCACAGGATATCCGCTGGAGAGGTGGTGAGTTCAGAACCAGTCGTGGTGCCTAGTTTAAACATTGCGACGAAACATCTGAACTGAAAAATTTCGACTAACTTTTGGGTGTCACTGTCTCATCGTCAATTACAGTCAGTTTTCAAACCTACAGGGTGCTTGTTACACACTTTTTGGGGGCCGGCACCTCGATTCGATAGTAATTGTTTATATATTCGGATTTGTCGGAAAAATCGGTACCAACGGTCGGTACCAACACACCACAATTAGAGCTAGGCGATTTAGCGACTTTTCCTCAAACGCTTGATTCGAATTATCCGCACAGTTCACGGTTGTGTCCAATGACGACGACAACATATGTGTAGCATCCATGATATCACTATCCTACCTCAAGAACACCAAATGACGGTTACATAACATTATCAAGATGCCCATATACATAACTCATTGCTGTTCTAATAACCTTTTAACAGATTCAAAACCAAGGTCCTACGAATCAATTATAATATGCGATATATTCGCAATGATACCGGCTCAGTCTAGATAGTGCTGATAATCATTATCTGTGCTGAATTATATTAATATAAATTATCTAATTTAATAGCGAGGGAATTTTGTCAGTTGAAGCATCTGTTACTTGGTTTTATCTTTAGTATTTATGGTAGTAAGCTTGATTTGTGAGTTTTATTTTGAATAGAATAGTCAATTGAAGTTTCTCTCTGCTAACAGTTTTTTTTTTAATCGTTGGCCCACACTATGAATTCCTCCTGGATCGTAGGTGCGTTTACAAACAACTCACATACATAAAGAGCCAGAACCGGAACATATACTTGTGGGCCATACAAATATTTGTTCCGTGCGGGAATTGAATCCGCGACACGCAGCGCAGCAGTCAATCGCTAAGCCACTGTGCCAACCGCGCCGTCACAATATTATAATATTCCATTATAATATTTAGTTGTTTTTTGAAAACATCCTTGTCTTGACCTAACTACATCCAAGGTTTTTGCTGTAGAGAGGTCGTTCCGAGGTCATTCAAGAACAACAGACTATGGAAACGGTGGTTCATCTAACCTAACAGACGGCTGTGTTGCTAAGGAGTTTGTTCCACCATTTCTTCTTCCCAGCTAAAACACTAGGAAGTGGCGAAGGGCGTTCAAAAAGTACTGATTTTCAGACTAATTTGAATAAATTACTTTTGATTTCGAACGCAGGCAGGCTTCTTGAGATATGGAGACCAGACCACGCTTATATGATTAACAGTGTAACTAATTCAGATGGTAAGCTGAGGGTTACGATTTCGAATGACAGCTAGTCCCTTGAAAGAGTTATGGGAGGGCCGCAAGTTCAGTAGTAATGAAATTTAGACTTGGTAATTTGTGTTGAATCCATAAAATATTCTGACCTGCCCCTTGAGGCCATGCCTCAACTGTACTGCGATTCTCGAATCAAATTGACCCCCAAACTACCGCATAAAGAGAACATAAGATATTCTAAGCGAAGTTTATTCACCATTCATACAAAGATCTTATTTATTTATGTAAAACAAGAAATTATATTGAGATAGAAGTGCACAAAGATACTGATTATTTCATTTGAAATTTCTTACAGTGGACCTGCGACGGGGGACACAGGGGAGATCTTCCTGAACGATCAGTTAGTGAGTCAACAACTCGGACTGCCCTAATGTCGTCAACGATTACGATGACAATAACACCAACTTTCCCCTTTGAATGACACATGTATTGTAGTGCACAGTCTACGTATAAATATTTATGTTAACGATAGCAACGGGTTATGTCACCTGCACGTCATATTGACGTTTAATTAGCAGGGGCAATGTATACTTAAATGCCAACAGTTCAATTACGTACCATAATTGGGTACAGTGGGACAATTAGGCTAGAAGCTTCTGCAATTTATTTTATCACCACTGTTCTCTGAATATTGGGATATTCCATGAGGAATGTTTCAGCGGTTGCCCGGAGTTTAGATTGTAACAATTGATGGCAATAGGCTCGCCCCATATAACATGGCACTTCAACATAAATGGCCTACGAGATGGAAAAGCCTAAATATAACAGGCGTGACGTAATGTTCCCGCTGTTCTCTTCTTTACTTAATAAAAACATCGCTAAGAAACAGTCCTGTCCCAGAAACAAAACACTCGAGTATTAGTACCGATACCAACTCGCACTGGGTCCGCATGGTCTATGGCCATTGGCCAAGCAGTGTGAACTTTAGAAGCCGTTTGTGCTTATGTTACTCTAGCGGAAACTGCACTAGGATGGGAACCACCTAACCTTATTATGAACATATTTGAAAGAATTCCAAAATGAGAGAGCCGAAAAAGAACAGGGTTACGCTCCAGAAAAAACGTGATTATTTATTGTCTAAAAGAATTCGGACAAGGATTTAACGCATGACGTCATATGAATGAAAATCAGATAACAGTCTGGAATTCATAATGAAATTATTCTGAATACGTATTTGGGTCGGTCGGCTTAATACCATCATGCTTGAAGTCTTGAAATAAGACCAGCCGACAGCCGTCTGCCCTAATTCTTCGGAGACATTCATTTTACTGTCTAAGAGAGGGTTATTTCTCTCGTAACAATTATTCATAAACAAACTTTTGGTGTGGGAAACGACAACCTACTCAATATGATTATGCTAATAATGGCGGCGAGATGAGCAGACGTTGCCTCCGCGGGTAAAACCTTGATGAGGCTGGCACAGAAGCATGGAGATTGGCACAAACAATGAGAGGCCTATACCAAGCAGTGGGTGAAGGCAGGCTGTGAATAATGATGGTGATGAATAGGGGCGGTAGGTAGATTAGGTTTTAGTACTTCCCCGAATTAATCCTCTAATAAAGAGCTCTACCATACCAGTTAATCTTAATCGTTTATTTTACACCTTACATGAATAAACCTGTCACCACGACCCGCACAAAGACGAATCAACTGACAAAGTCGGAAGTGCATAAACGAACAAGTGAAGGCTTGACGAGGTAGGAAGACATTGGCAGCGCCTTTATTCCACAGCAGTAAGAGCAAATTTTGAACTCCAACTGTCATCGGTTGGAGGTACTATGTAGATTCCACCGTAGGTTGAGTAGGCCTTTATTTCGTAACAGTAAAGTCGGTTTTCGTACGTTCAAGTGTGGTACAGTCGCGTAGCACGTGCTTCGCGAGCGTCTCATTTAAAACGCAATTAGTCGCGGCGCGAGAGATGAACAATGCTGAGACGACCTTCGCTTCGTCGTCCGGACATTTCATTTCAATTGTGTGCACCACAGTACTGTGTCCCTTATGACGCAGAGATTTTTATGCGAGGACTTATTATTTTATTGTGAGAATAAGTTTTAAGGCTTATTGTTAACTTTAACTAGCTTTTGCCTGCGGCTCCGCTAGTGGAGGTCGGAAATTATTCCACTGGCACGTAGAATTGGAATTAAAGTACCCTATGCCGTAATGTGGCTAGGGCATGCGGATTTCCCGGGTTTTACTATGGACCCGAAACTGTGAACACTTCTTAACGTAGTCTTATTTATTTATGTACACACAAAATACTTAACAGGACATTACATTAAGATAGAAGAGCACAAAGGTAGGCTTATTTCATGAGAAATTTCTTCCAGCAGACCTGCGAGACGAAAGTTGGATTAGCAATGTAGACACAGTGTGTAGAAAAGATAAAACAGGAAAATTTAAATTAGAACTTAAAACAAAAATAGACCTACATTTATATGAAACACACAAATATACACCTATAATATATATCCAGCAGATTACAATATAGAGAAGAGGTAACGCTCTTTGACTTTCTTTTAAACAGAAATAAAGATATAATATATATAAGAATAAGGAATAATCTTGCTTGTGTCTTCCTAGACAAAACTAAGTTAATTCCAAGACAAAAATAAGTCTAATTTGCCAAAACACTGATGAGACTGATATTGACCGCTGACCTTGACAAGAAGCAAAAGGAAACAGCTCATCAAAGTAAGGTCTGAGACAAATCTTAATTAACTTGACCTCGAAATCGGGTTAAATTATCTCCGTGGTTATATCTTTGTCTGACCAAATTACTCGTAATTCTTTCCCTAATTCCGTGAGACCAGATGTCGTTGACTTACTCCAAATGATAATATTATCTAAGATTCGTTATTAGAAAGACAAAGATACTAAACATGTGGAAATTGTAATTGGATTTCATCCCTTAGTAGGGACAAATAATTATATTATTCTGTAAGGATAATTCTTGACAAAAACAGTGCGAGTCTTGACACGTAAAGTCAACATCATTTAATGAGTAAGCCATAAAGTTGGACAAGAAAACAATGTTGTTAATATTTAACGACTTTGGCAGCGACGATACGACAAAGTTACACCTCGCCCTCTTGTTTTTGGTGTGACGGAACAGAGGGTTATCATCATTTTCCAGCCCTTGTCCCATTCTACTTCTTCTTCCATTCTCCCCTGTCAGACGTCACGGCATCATTTACTCCTTTCTCTATACTAAACGGAGGGTTAAGTCGGACTCCTATAGACTAAAACTCCACGGTTCCTACTACTACACTGAGTAGAAGGCCCCGAAAGACCGTCGTGCGCAGCCCCGGCTGTTACCTTGCCCCCTGCACATAATGAACAAAATTCCCGAAGAGGTCAACTGAAGAGCTTAACATTAACTTGATCAAATTCTCCTTTGAATAGAACTAGTGCGATCACACTCATTTTATAAAATTATATAAGCAAAACCAATAAGTAAAGAAACCTACGAAGGCTGTGCCAACACGGAAGTGTAAGCCTGGGCCAATGACTATGAGGACAGTCGCCGGGAAGTCCGGTGACAGTCCTGCTTCGTCAACTGTTTTTAGAATACCAGTGACTGCTGACACAGTCATCCTGCGAGGAAGTCGGAAGTCGATTTGTATGCTTGAAGCGTAAGGGACTTTTACTTATGTGGTCAGTGGTCTAAGTTATACAGATTATGGTACTGTTAGACCAACAGCCAGACGAGTGGATGACATGCTGAAGATCGCGGGTTAGACCTGGTTGAGACTCGCGCAGTTCAGGGAAGCATTGCCCAAAAAAGAGGATGCCTATACTCAGCAGTGGGTGGAAACACTGCTATTAATGATGATGATGATGATGACTTTTAAACATCCATTTGGGAGTACAAGAGTTAACTGAATAACACTTCTTGGCACACGGTTATCTCCTTTCCCTATAAAATTGCAACGGAAGACTGTGGGCTGATTCCATGTGCATAGGTTGAAAGACCTGTTGAACTGTCTTATAGGTAGTATTTTCTATAGAAGTAATATTAACAGCTATAGTAAGGGCAGAGTCTTACTGTCTACTGCTAAGCTACACTCAATCCTTCTTGCACTTAATGCTCGATGTTTACAAGCTTTTTTGCAATCATCAGCGTGGGACAAGTCCCCAAATGGGACAGTTTAGTAAAATGTTACATGTCGACTTTACCCAGTGCTAGAATGACCCAGTGAAGAAGCGTCAAAATGCAAATTATAGCTTTTAATTGGACATTGTGCATTAAACATCTTTACGTAGTATAAAACAAATTCGCTCCCGCTGTTTGTACGCTTAGATCTTTTAAACTAGAATTTTAATGCAGTTTTCGGCAATAGATAGTGATTCAATAGGAAGGTTTATAAAGGGTGTAAAAAGACCCTTAACGAAAACGAAAACCACATATTCTGCCCATCATTGGGATCATTTTTTTCTTCTAGACCATACCTGGGAAACCACAGGTTCTGGAGATATTGAAGGTCAAAGTTCCAATTTTTTCACAAGTATTTTTTTTTAAACCACTTTTCAAGATTTTAACTTTACTTTAATTAACTACATCACCCATTAACTATTCAAAGCATCCATCGGCACTAAGTTTTGAGTGGGTAAAATTGAGTTTTACCGTGAAACGTGATTTTTCACACCAAAAAAAAAAGTCGTTTCCCAGCAATAATTTTTGCGTAGAGTTACTTAGTTTGATGTACAGAATGCTTAGTTGACGGCTTCGTGAAGGGTCTGTTTACACCCTGTATGTATATTGCACCCGTGCGAAGCCGGGGCGGGTCGCTAGTGCATACATAAAGCACATAAATCTCTACTACTGCAGAATGCAAATGCAAAACCTAGTGATGTATGCAAATCACCTTGATCTAATGACCTGGAGGGGGCATGGTCTGACGAAGGAAACTACGCTTTTTACGTCGCTTTTGTTTATCACGTCAGCTGTGTCAAGGACCATTGTTGTTTTAAACCTTACTTCCGTGCTGATTTAGAATTAGAATATTGTTGGCGCTTATTTTTATAGTAACGTTCTTGGCATTGATAAGTGTGTTATAGTTGCGAATTTTCAACGTAGTAGTGTATAGTCATGATGACATGCTTAGTAGTTGCCGTTTGTAAAACGGAAAGATCAATCAATCCACTCAGCCTAAGCCGCAGTCCTCTGCTAGACAAGTAAGTAGAGTGCCTTGTTCCCGAAGGGAAACCGGCAGGAATCGGCTTCTTAGGTGCCTTCGAGCTACATAGTCGGGTCGGTTCGGGTCTGCTACTAGGTAGAGGTCAACACCTTGTCCTCCGTCTTCGACATCCAACCTCCTTCTTAAGGTCACCGGAACATCTAGCTGAGGGCGTACCACACTACGCTTGCCACTCCACTTACTCCAGGACTCATTTGCTCCATCGGGCATCGGTCCTTCGACAAACACGGTCAGCCCACTCTGCCACTTCAGCTTGAACTATATCGGTCCAATTCTTTTCCGGAAAATTGAATTTCAATTTGAATGAAAAGATGACTATGTTCTTAATACATTGATGTCCTTGCCTAACATTGATTAATTCACAAAAACATGTGTTTGGCCTTTTAGCGGCCTCTCTGAGAGTTCTATGTGGGACATCTGGTGAGTATAGTCATTCTGCACTATCAATCACTATTAAATTGCCTGTTAGGACAAACATATGGTAATTAAAAGGAATTTTTCCATTCAGCGTTTAGCTCCAAAAGGTTCACTCACGAGACTGGGCAGCTAATAGTCAGTATTAAAATAAAAGCTCAAGGGTTGCAACCCTTGAGCTTTTATTATGACAAGACAAGTATTTGTGGGAATACAAATTTATTAAAAGAACACTACTTTTTTTCTAATTTAATATTTACATTTTTAAATGTTAGCAGAACATCTTCCTCCTGGACAGGAACTGCAGTGGCCAATCTGGAAATCACTTAACCGTTTGCGGGCCCAGGTTGGCCGCTGTAGAAATAATCTTAAATGGCTAAATGGGGTATCATCGACCCGTCCCAAACACAATGTCAGTGTGGAGCCCCTCTGCAGGATATGCCCCACCTACTTTCTTGCCCATCCTGCACAACCACCTGCACCTTTCAGGATTTAAACGAAGCAAACGACAGAGCTGTGCAGGTGGCAACATACTGGTTGGGTATTATTTGAGTCTATCGACACGCAAAGAAGAAGAATGTTAGCCCACCAGTATCGGGAACAGGGTCGAAGCTACCGGTGGTCAAGGCTCTTGACGGGAACCTCCTTTCGATGCGCGCCGTGTCCAGCAGTACAGTACTGTTAATTTGCTACAAAATTATTATTACCTATTACTACGGTCTACGTCAAAGCTATTGCGTATAAACCGACTCAGGACAAGTTTGCCCCTTTACCTTTTAAGTACGTCACTCAGTATTTTTGTTTTCCTTCCTTCCCGCGTTTTAGATGTTTGTTGTTTATGTGTCAATATTGTTCAACGTCAAAGGTATGACGAGGCAAAATGTCCCAGTACCATTGTCTGTATAAAAGGCTTTTCAAATCTCAAAAACTGCTGCGTCATTTTTTTAGGACTCTTGCAACCACTTGCAAGTTTTTTTTTTTGTGCAATGCAAATTTTTCCCTTACAATAAGTTTCCACTTGAATGAATTACCAAGAAATGCATTTATCGAGTTATGCTTGTGATTCGATAACAGTTTAATTAACACTAGAAACACCAAATTAGCGCTTTAAGCGTCTCGTCATTTTACTAACCTCAAGTCTAGGAAATTCCCATAATATTAATTTTATGAAAGACTAGCTGTTCCCCGCGACCTTCGTCCGCGTAAAAATACAATTTTCCCCGTTTTTGCAACATTTTTCATTGCTGCTCCGCTCCTATTGGTCATAGCGTGATGTTATATAGCCTATAGCCTTCGTCGATAAATGGGCAATCCAACACTAAAAGATTTGTTCTATTCGAACCAGTAGTTCTCGAGTTTACCGCGTTCAACCAAACAAACGCTTCATCTTTATGTATTAGTATAGATATAAAAGACAAGCCGTGTGCCCCGATGGGATTTCCCATGCAAAAATGACGAACTTCCAACACATATGAACCCCTAATAATTAAGCCTTTTTAGGGATGAATTTTCAAAAAAACTTCTTCGTTAAATAGACTAAGATCCGTCTGATCAGCGCCTTTTTATTAGGTACTAATTAGATACCAAATTATCACAAAAGTAATATAAGTTCACAAACATATGACATCATATCGTGACCTGGGAATCCGTTGTATAAATATTTAATGTAAAACAAACTGTAACCCGCTATCGATTTACCATTGAATGAATAAACCATTACCCCGTTCAACCGATCGTAATGTGAGGCAAACGTACAAACGTACAGACACTTGGATTTCAAGCCATGACGTCACAACGTAAACAAGACAGCCATTGAGAGTGTAATTAAATATTATCGTCATTAACATTGAACTTCAGAGATACGGTACCTACATTAGGAAAGCCAGTAGGTATGACGTTTGTTTTTATCTTACACACTGCTCTCAAAACGGTGGAGGAAAACATCGTGAATGATCTGACGTGTACTAAAGTAGAAAAATCCGGGAAAAATACCAATTGAGGTACCTATCACCTTTTGTTAGTGTTTTAGAAAGATACGATCTTCTAGACATGATTGATCAATAACACTTTTTAAGTATTTATTTATTCACATAGGTAAGTTTGTTTGGGTTTTCAACGGCCAGTTTGGACAAAACCGCGACTGTAATAAAAAACCGCAAAATTTCTGAAAAAAAAACCCTGCATTTTTTTTATCAAGTAGGTACCTACCTGAATAACATCAGCTGTTTCATACAAAGTAGGATAGCCTACTCGGTCAAAAACCAAAATGTACGAAACCGCTAACTTTTTTTTTAATTGCCGCCGCATTATTTCTACGCTAGTTGGTCTAGAATCACGAACTGAATTCATGGAATCAGTTTGCGCATGGATGTCCCTTAAACCGTTTTATCAAAAAGCAAGACCAGTTTCCCAACAATATCATACGTACAATATTTATTTAGACGTTTCTTTTTATCGTCAACCGGCGCAGGCGCAGACGCTCGCAAACTTTAATACCGCGAGATAAGGAAAGAACAGCGCGAACAAACTGGTTTCTTCTTACCAATATTATGTATTCGCATACTTTTCGGTCAAAAAGGGTTCGTTAACATACGTAACACAATAAAAGTAACCATTCAAAGAGTTATGTATGGTAATGAGGATGAGGACCTAAAGGTACAGACGCCAGCACATAAATCTACCCGAAACTGTCAGATTGTCCCAACCAACCTTGAACCTAATCTTTTAGCGATAAAGTTGAAAATCTACATATTCATAAAGGGTGTAAATTGACCCTTAACGAAGCCGAAAGGCATTTGTTCTCCCCGTCATTGTGATCACTTTTTTGTTCTGGACCATACCTGGGAACCTTCTAGTTACGGAGATATTGGAGGTCAAAGTTCCAATTTTTTCACATGTTTTTTTTTAAATACTACTTTTAAAGGTTTTAACTTTACTTTAATTAACTCCATGACCCGTTTACTATTCAAAGCATCCATCAGCACTAAGTTTTGAGTGCGTTACATTGAGTTTTACCGTAAAAAGTGATTTTTCACCCCAAAAAAAAAGTCGTTTCCCAGCAATACATTTTGCGTAGAGTTACTTAGTTTGATGTACAGAATGCTTGGTTGACGGCTTCGTGAAGGGCCTGTTTACACCTTGTATAAAGAAATTTGACATACTGAAGTAGCTTGATGTGCTAGCGTCTGTACTATGAGAAGACACTCATATGAAGATTTCTTTTTAAGGGCCAAGAAGTTAAAGTAATACTTTCGGATTGACTGCGTTCGTATAGTTCGATTCAATTGTACAATATTTTAGTCGTGAAGCATATCATTCATTATGTGCTGATTTAGAGGAAATTAATATTGGTTAATTAACAATCGCTGGCCATATTGATAATGGCAAAAGAGCCGCAGAACTGGCATTCTGTAATTTCAACCAGGGCCAACCTTCCAAGAAAAACCGCACATATCAATAAATTATGTATGTGTATGATAGTTTGAATATTATGATTGGCAGAAAAACAAGGACACAAAGGACAACATAAGCTTTGAACTATTACCGTTTTACTGTGCAGAGGTTGTCGTTTAATACAGGGTGTAAATGGACCCTTCGCGAAGCCGTTAATCAAGCGCTCTGCACATCAAAGTAAGTAAACCTACACAAAAATTAATGCAAAAAAAAAACGCTTTTTTTCGGGGTGAAAAATAACCTTTTACTTTAAACTGAATGTAACGCATTCAAAACATTGTGGTTATGGATGCATTGAATAGTAAACGGGTCATGGAGGTATTAAAAGTAAAGTTATAACCTTAAATATTAGTATTTAAAAAAACTTATGAAAAAATGAGAACTTTGACCCCCAATAACACCGTAAATAGAAGGTTCCCAGGTCTGGTCTAGAACAAAAAAATGATCGCAATAGCGGGGAGAACAAGATCCTTTCGGCTTCGGTTAAGGGTCTATTTACATCCTTTATAATGAGTGCAGCCACCTACCGAACCGAGCTCTGAATTTAAAATATTTTTTTGGAAATCCAAGCATGACAAACCCAGCTACCAAACATCATTCTCCTGCCCTTATACCAATTGATTTGGTGTCGGCGCATCTTGTCTTCTTCTTCCATATTACCCAACTAACTACCAATTTGTTTTAAATTCAGTAACCGAAAACATGGTTATTGTAAAATGCGTAAGCAACATTGACGTTTCTGACCCTTTCGCCATTTAATCCTTAATTCATTTTTGTGTGGACCAGTAAGAGGTTTTTGTGACGTTTGCTCAAGATAACTCGATGACAACTTTAATGAACAATGCCGGGAAGTTAGTGCAGGCAAATTGTACATTTTTCAAATACATAATTGTTAAGTTGTCGGAAATATCTAGTTTATGGTTAAAAGGGCTTTTCCTATGAGGAAATAACCGAATCTGGGGAGACATTGCAAAATCAACTGTTTTAAATTTAGTATCACTGAACATGAACCTTAGTGTAACTACCATTAAAAATGGAAACATCTTACTAAATTGTCAGGTCTATGACTTACAGACGCAATTACCAATGAAAACCCCATCGAACAGGGGATTTAAAGGTGCTCTGCCTGTGAATGAATGCTGAAGAATATTTCATCCTAAAAACAAAACATCAAATAGTGACAAAATATACTCACACTTCAGCCTCTCAGTCCTAGGTCCCCGGCAAGCGGCACTGAGCCCACAGCACAGCTCCTTGAAGTCCACGTGTCCGTCCCTGTTCTCATCGAACGCCAGGAAGGCCCCAGCAACCGCGGCAGCTGGTAGCGGTGGTGACAGCAGAGGTGACAGGCTCTCGGCGTCTAGCTGGCCGGTGGGGGCCGCGTTGCGGAGGGTCCAGAAACATTTCTCTAACTCTATTATGTCCTGGAAAGGGGTTGTAAGTTAGTACAAAGATTCAAGCAGAAAATAAGTTTTTTTTTCGTCACATTTACAATAGAACAGTCACCCGCTATCGCACGTTTTCTTCTTGCTTATACCCTTGATACGGGCATTCCAAGAAGTAAATTATTTTCAAAACAAAAATGTACTTGAAACTGAGAAGAGAACTGGAAGTGTGCCTGATATTATTGTACGTAAACGAACCTTTTATATTTTAGTTTTGGTTTGCATCCCAACTCCTTATAAGGAAACACAAATATGTTATGTACACACGGCGGCACATGAAGCTGTATATTTCCTGTATAACTTGGCCTCACTTTGTATAGATTTTCTATACAATGAGAGATCCGCATAAACTGGTTTTGTAAAGCTTGATTGGCCGTCGTGCGTGCGTAATGTTATCAAATGCGGTATAGGTTTCATTTCATATCAATCGGGCAAGACAAGCTATTAAAAACTATTTAAACGCTCCTGCTTCGCACGGTTTCATTTATAAGTTTGCCAGTTTAATATGAATTAATTATAGTCATAAATCTTCCGAAATAATTATCTGAACCTACGTTTCTGCGAAATTGTATCCATCTGTTTTATTTGGTTCTAGTCGAGTTCTAGTTAACTCTATCTATCTAAATGACGGTGACAATCAAAATGATCATAATCTGCAGCATAGGTTAGGAACGACTCTATTTAAAAATATATTTATAGATTTCTAGGTCAATCGACTGTGACAAATTATCAGAATATTCTAATATTTAACTAGTTAAGTTTTCTTTTGACATGTAAATTGTCGAGGAAAAGTCATTGTCTTATGTTTATGTAATAAGTTTCGTACATAAACTGTCGACGTTCGAAGTTTCCTCATTCATGCCGCCCTGCCACGGAAAATTATACTTTTCTCTATGTTAGCTGTATTCTCGAGCGACCTTGGATATAACTTATAACGAGCAAAGTTGGAATAGAAGCAGAATAACTTACCAGGCGGACTTGAATAGAATTGTAATTGTATGGCTTATTTATGAACTTTGATTGAAGATGATCATTACTAACGATAGTTCCTAACAAATAAAAAAAACTCGCAAGGCAATCTTCTTCTTCGTATCGCTGGCACGACACATTTATTTTATATTTTGTTAGCCCAAAACATCGCCACTCACACTCGCAGCGCAGAGGTCACTTCGGCTGCATGTTTTTGGGCAAAGAGGGCAGGATAGGAGGTTGAGCATAGTTTGCGACACAGCTCCACAATCACACCCCGCTGCTGTTTCATTGAGGTAAAACCCCACCTAAAGAGGTTGGAGTTACATCTGCCTACTTAATAGCTAGGCCATGTATGGTACCTACTACATCACAGGGGGATGTGCTGAGATTAGTGGAAGAAGAATGTCTATGTTACTCAAAAGTCTGGCTAATGGAATGGAACGTTTGCACTTAGTAGCTGTGACTATAAATTCACGTAGGTACATTGTCTTATTGCGAAACGACTGCGATTCTTGAAGGCTCATGAGAATGAAGATGCATTATTTCCAGCAGTAGCCTTAGCAGTGGTAGCCTAGTGGTGTGACCGTCGGACTGCCAAGTCATAGGACTCAAGTTCAAACCCATGACACGCACCTCTGATTTTTGGGATTCATGTGCGTATTGTATAATTATCACTTGCTTCGGTGATGGAAAACATCGTAGATAGAAGAGAGAAACCAGCATGCCTGAGAGATATTCTCGAGGGCATGCAAAGCCAAGTCAGAGGCCTAAGGGTGGCTTAAAGTACCAGGTTACCAGGTTAGGCTCTAACCACACGAAAAAGAAAGACAGCAATAGCCTACAGGAAAGCCATTTTCAAAATAATTTTTAAAAAATCAGGGTTTCAGTGACCATGAAAGTATAAGGCATTAAAAAATACCATCACAACAATAAAAAATAGATATGCTCGTTTCTAGGTTGAAAGACCGACACTGAACGCTAAGCGCCTCAGTCAGATAGCATTATCGCAATTATTGTGTAACACATCATTAAACTATAGCGTCGAATTAACACCCACTTTCAAGAGCGAACATTTTTATCAGTCAACCACACTCCATGGCTACGTCGAGTGCTAATAATGGTAATACCAGTCAAATTGATAACATTCTTTTGTTTTTATAATTAGTAGTTTAAATCAGTATAAAAAATTACCATCAAGAATTTCGCAATGAGTCTGGATTTATGCCCAGTTGTTGGCAATAGGCTCGCCCCTAATACATGGGATTTAAACATGACTGGCAAAATGTGGCAGTACTATTAGGTCTAACCCTTCGAAGTTATGCGATGTTTGAATAACGAGGTTATAGAAGTCTACTACGGGCGTGGGTTACAGTACAACCTAGACAGGCGCTTCATCACCACTGCTATCAGAAACCGGCATGCCCTAGTCCAGAACCAAAACTTGAAAGACATGTTACATCCACCCGCAGTGAGTCCACGTGGTGGGTTTCGGTCCATTCCCTCTCACAGGGAGGAGCCCTGTGTCTCAGCAGTGAACTCGTTAAACGCTGATTGCATGTATGACCCTTGAATACAAGGTGTAAACGGACTCTTCACGAAACCGTCAACCAAGAACTCAAAAGCATCGAATCACGTAACTACGCAAAAATTATTTCTGGGAAACTGCTTTTTTACTGGGGTGAAAAATCACGGACTCAATGTAACGCACTCAAAACGTTGTGATGATGGATGCATCGGATAGTACAGGGGTCAGGGAGGTATGGAGAAAAGTTATAACATTACATTTTTTTTTACTTGCTATAAAACCTCAAATATCTCCGTAACTAGAAGGTTCCGGTTATGGTCCAGAACAAAAAAAAAATAGCAATGACGGGGAGTGCTTTTCGACTTCGTTAAGGGTATTTTTACACCACTTATGGCAGCTACTGAATACAGTGGACAAGTTTTAAGTGCTTTACTTTGATCAAAATAAGAAACCCTCTCAAAATACATTGAGTATCAAATACATTACAATGTTGCACTGTATTTTAAGTCTCAATACTGGTTGCATAACATGTTATTCAAATAATCAAGTTGGATGTAATTGCAGCCGTATTTCGATTCGGCCATATAATTTGCTAGTTACATTTGCAATCACAAAATATGCGTAATCAAAGGGAAGTGAAGGCCCAAATACGGATAAATGTCATTGGCAAATCTGTGTTCTGATTTAAGAATACTTAAGTGGACATACCTGCTCTGTTCCAATATGAAAGGCTTCTAACAGACTTACTTAATCATCTGCCTATCCTATTCCCAACTTAGTTGAGTTCAGCTTTCAGTCTAACCAGATGCAGCTGAATACCAGTATTTTACATGGAGAGAATGCCTATCTGACCTCCACAGCCCAGTTAGTATTGGGTAATACGGTACAACTTGGTAAGACTGGTTGTCAGACTTTCGAGCCACTGACTACCTGTAACAACTGCCAAAGATCTACAAATGACAGCCGGGACCAACGGCTTAACGTGCTTTCCGAAGCACGGAGGAAACTCATTATGTAACGGGTGGTCACCCACACACCAACCTAGGCAAGCACGGTCTAACCTAAAGATCGATCCGAGCGGCTGTTATTATTTAGCCACGAGCTCCTCCAGATAGGCCTACTTAATAAAAAATATATACATTCATTGGCAGACATCGTACGGCCTACACAGCTGGGTCTTGAGCAAGAAATTTTTTAATCTTTTTTTATTATAGCAGAGGTGAGCACTAAGGAATAAAAAAAAATAGGGGATAAAACTTTGTATCATTTATGCCGAAGAGAATTCCATCGTGAACACGAGCGTTTCTTTATATTTTTTCTGAAATAAGAGCAAAAAAAGAGATCCATGAAAAATGCCTACTGTGTAGGGTTCACTTCGTATTCAATAAGATCAAACACCTTTCATCGCATTTGGCGCAACTATTCAGTGACCCTTACTCCTCGTAAAATAAATTGTACAAGTAATTGAATTTCCGGACGTGACTCCACTGTAAACGAACTTCGACCTTACAGCACTGTGAAACTATTTTCAGTGGCAACAAAAAACGGCAGAAAAACTCGCAACATCATCCGCTGTGGGTAAAAACCACTTAAAAAGATTTTCAGTCCCGTTAAAAGCCGCAAATGAAAAAAAGCGCTTAACTTTCACGTCATACGCTGTTGAACTCGGCTTTGAAAGCGCTAAAAGCTATGAATGGTGAGAATGCGCGATGTTGAACTAAAACCTCGATACGCGTACGATACGACAGTAATTGTTCCAGATAAAGCGGGTCACACATGCTAAATTTATCGTTCACACGAATCTTTTGATTGATTTTAATCAAAATATTCGTACAATCGATGATTTTGATATACTTAATCCAATACTTGACGATTAAATTGCCTCCTGGTTTTATACCGCCATTGATAAGAGAACTGTAGTTACATTACTATCTATTAAATATGTCAATATGTTCAGCAGTGAATCTGGACTGCAATAACTTGAATTGGGTGCGTCATATTATAATTATTCTGATCCATTCAGGACTTCGAACTCGAAGATAGTAGAGATAATATTTTTTGTTTTATATTTAGGAAGAAAAAGTTTTCTTTGGGTTGCATGGTGTAGAGACCTCAAAAAAGGGAGATGTCAGTAGCGGTCTGGATGCCAAAATTTACTTTGTCGCGAAAAGATTTGGCGAATGGATGTTGCTTTAGCGGCAGCCTTAAGGAAAAAAGTTACTGAAACTACTGAACTTACACGAACGAAATACTCTTCGAAGACAATGAAATCATGAGGAAATATTGCACCATATTGTGTGAAAGACGAATAATTCCAACGTATGGTAATGTTCTGAGTGCGTTCTTTTGATTGCCTCGTGGACTGTCTGCCGGGTTCAAAGATTAGATACAACGACTCATAAATAGCAGCAGGTTTCTGTCCCATTGTCCGTCAACACGGTAATAGGCAGCTTCCTTTGGTTGGTCCTTTAACTTATTGCGTAGATAGGTAGGTTTCATTAGTAGATATAAACTTTTATCTTCAGTTTTATAGTCTAGGTTCGTGTTCATCTAGACTTGCCATTGAAGTTATTATCTTGAACTAGATGAAGTAACCGTATCGCAATGTGTGCGTGGGCTATAACTACAAAATCCTGGGAGTTAGGTACTGATCATTTTACAACACATCATCCCATCTGTTTTTTCCCGAAGGGTTGGGTAGAGATGTTAGTAAACCCTACCTAGGCGAGCCTATTGCTATCAATCGGCCACAAATCCAGGCTCCGGACTGCTACTGAGAGCGTCCTAAAACAAATCCTAACATTATTTTGCCCGACCTGGCAATCGAACTCAGAAACTCATGGTTTGCAGTACGCTTACAACCACAAGACGACGACGTTTTTAACTAGGCGTTTTCTGGCAAGATAACCCGTTTGAAGTTTAACGATACTGTATCAAAATTCCTCTTACCTATCTGTTTGTACCTACAGTACGGCAATTATATTGCACTTTAATTGCCAAACATTTATCACAAATATTATCAAGTATTGCAGGTTATCTGGATTACACAATCTTTTCCTAAATTAACTTCCAAATACTTTAAATTCCATCAACATTACCGCTTTGTTTAGATTGTAATCATTATGTTTATCATAACCACAATCATATGTTCACATGAGCAAATAATCGCTTGACCTGAATGAAAACAAACAAAGCGTAAATTAGTTCATTATTGTTTGTGCAACCGCTAGATATACTGTTAAACAAATATTATTTAAGCTCGATTCATGTGTAATCGTTACCAACAATGTAAGCAAGAAGCTCAATGGAATTTGTACGATAATCACTTCTGTTGACTTTAGGAAAGTGAACAAATACGTTTCAGTTCGAATCCTATTTACTTTCTTAATTAATTATTATTACTGGATATTTCCAGGTTATAAAATATGTGACTGAAATAAGTTTTCGAGCTCACCCTCTATTACATTGGACTTTAACTTGCGAAATGTTTTCAGGATTCACCTTTGTTTATTTATTAAAACTTTATGCACATAATGTACAAAGGCGGACTTAATGCCTTGGGTTTATATTGTGAGAAAGTGGTTCTAACATCGACATCATCATTTCCTTGCTCTTATCCCAATATATTTTATTTATTCCATACTTCTCTATTTAACTAGTCAACTCATGAGTCTCTTCCTTTCTAGACATATCATCTTCACACTGGCCACCAATCGTTTCTTTCGTCTTCCCCTACCTTTACAGCCGTCCACATTCATACTCATAACTTTCCTCACGACATTTTCCTCATTTCTCCGCATCACATGCCCATACCATGACAACCGATTACCACACAATTTTTGGTGAGTCGCTAACATGACTCTGTAAATTCATACAAGGAAATTTGCTTTATCTGTATTATCCTGTACGTATCGTTAAGAACGTCAAACACAGCGTGGTACTGACACAATACGAGTGAAGGGCTATGTCCTAAGTGGCAACCTTGGTAAGGTCGCGGGGAGCCGATGTGTTCGAACGACCTAGAGCTAATCAATAGGGCCACCTGCTGGGGAGGGCTGTGGTAACCATTACTGGTAACATAATTATGAGGAAGGTCATTAGGTATGTACGAAGAAAACTAAACACGCTACATAGTTTTACATACATATATCATCACATCTGCCTAGTCTTTTACTGAGCATCGGGTTGTGGGGTCGTCTACCAGTCTAACCGGATGCAGCTCACCAGTACTTCTCATGGAACGATTGCCTATCTACCTCCACCCACAACCCAGTTACTGGATAGAGCCTGTTATGACCGGTTTTGAATACCATACAGTAACGACTTCTTGTTGTACTTTGTTATAATAAAAAATAACCATAAAGGAAAACGTTTTTAAAACAATATTCCATTGCGGTTTCACAACTACGTCGTCAAACCGAATATACGAGAACCAAATGCACGTATCTGAGTACAATATTTACATGCAAGATATCATATAAAATGTACTAGTAAGATAACGTCCTCAACAGATAGTACATAAGTGACAGACTCTGTAAAAACATCGGCGGTAAACAACGAATATTTTGATAACAGGTATATAGTTGATGCTATCACGAGTAAATACTTTTTAACGGATGTCCACATAAGATAGTTTCTTGACATTTAACATTGAACTTCAGAAGAAAATTATGTCCTCTTCAGATTTCGTTTGATTATTATTTTGTAATTTATTTCATCACCACTGCTCTCAAAACGGTGAAAGAAAACCAGCAACCTTCAAAATTCGAAGACTGTGACATATACCAACCCGCACTGGGCCCGCGTGGCGCATTAGCCTACTCTCTCTCATAAAGAGAAGGCCTGGGTCCCAGCAGTGGGAACGATATAGGCTATTATTTTGTACTTGACAAAGGCTCATCTTCCGATGGCGACCGCAACCGCAAATCGTAGCAACAATGCGGCCCAATCGCAGTGAGTTTATATGCAACTTCAAGAAATCGGCTACAGACCGTCTTCGCCATCTCCAGAAGCCTGTACCTTTAGTCCAACTTGGCTGTAGCAACAGTGCTACAATACGCATCGCCAGATGTAGGACAGCCCTAAGAATTTTTTCATCTTTTACTCTAGATTGATCGAAAAAGCATGTGTGGGTCACACTCACAGCTTTTAAAGTTGTTAAATATTTTTCACCCAAGTATGACAGCTAGCACCATGGCTGTAGCTGAAAAACAACATCGTCCTTATACGGTATACCTAGAAAAACTAAAATTACAGCAACAAGTGACTAATCCTCTATTACAACAACAGGTATATTACATGAGGACATCAATACTAGAGTACTGTTTACAAAATAATAGCGCAAGTTAAGTGTGTCATAAGCTCATAACTAATCTTTGTGGTTGCGCATTCAATCAAACTAGTTTCGATACTGCAACTTGATATCACTGTGCTCGGGGTTTCCCTAGGGGGGCTTGAAACATTTCCTTATGATACGTAATAAGAGAAATGGAAAAAACTTATTATGCGGGGCATCCGTGGAACCGAGGAATTACATTGAGGTGTTTAGTAGTCGTCAATTATGTTTAAGTCCCATGACATACGGGGCGAGCCTATTGCTACGAAACGGGCACAAATTCAGTTCTAATTGCGGTTTTGTAAATACCCTTTTACCCAGATGCCTTACACTACAATTCAATTTGAGAATTTAATATTCTGCGAAGTCGTCCCTTTGAAAAGTGGTTTGGAAGAGAAATTGGTCATTTCTGACAATGCGTGTGTAACAGGAGCTGTGTTGGTTCTTGGGGATACCATAATAATGACAGCATTAAGGGTATGATGACATTTCTTAGATCTGCTGGCCGCTAGGTAGAAATAGAGACATCGCTAAATGAGCTGTCGCTACCCGATCCTCAGATATTCTTTTACAAACTTGAACATAAATACCACAAACATGTCTCATTTACATGGACAGGTGCATACACGTAGCTATTCAGATAATTATTGTGACTAAGTGTTAAGTGCGCAAAATGCATTTTGTTGTCTGTAAGTCATATTTTTTCCTTCAACTAGGTGTAATAAAACTTTTGTGTCTGGGAGCGATTTTTATCTGAAGATAGATTATTGTGATTCTAACTTTGATAAGATAAACAATCCTAAAATCAAACAGCACAGAGATAAGGATGCAGACGGTTCTGTCGAAATCGTTTCGTTTCGGCAGTCTCTAGACTTATGCCTACTTCCCTACTAAACAAAGCCATTCGATTTAGTCCTCCAATTCCTTCCAGAAATAAAATCCTTACGAAGCTTGAGTTCGAAAAAGAAACCGCCATTTCCTGGAACATAGTCCCTCTCACAGAGAGGAATGAGGTCTATGTTTCAATGGGAACGTTATATACTGATCAAACAAAGCCAAACGAGGGAGACGGACATTCAGTTTAAAAGTAGTATTTCCTATAAAGTCGTAAAAGCCTTACTGCAACTTCGAGAACAAAACTCGTGTATTCAAAAAGGTTTCATTCGTACAAAGCGATCCATCCAAGTGATTAAACTTCAATCATTCTGTTTGGTATCAAGAATTTTGAACAGTAATCATTAGTAGAATCGACTCATGCGTGTAATACTTCAAAGGTCGATTAAACAAATTAAATTGTGCACATTAATTTACTTTAATCAGAACGTATAAGATAAAACTACCTACGCAAATTCTACTTAAAAAGATTATTTTCTTCTGCCAGGCGTTATTACGATGTGAGCGCCTTGACTTCTCTACCGTTGGTGGTGGGTAGGTATACGATTTTACTTATCCTGCTTTTGCTATCTGGGATGAAGATGAACACCTGCCTATCACAGGAACAAAAGAAATCCTGTAGAAAACGCGTTTGGAAACCACAATGAAGATGTTGCTGGGGAATTTGTTACGCCACATTTTCATTCCGGTTTTACTGGTAGGAAGTGGTGAAGGGCGAGCGTTTTGGGGGACTGTCTCAAAATATCGACGTTCAAAAAGTGCTGTTTCTCAGACTAATCTGAATAAAATGATTTTTGATTTTGATAAACATTGCTAGATGCTGCATCATCCTGACATGTTTATTTATATCAGTGCGTAAATAGAATATTATTTAAATCTATTTATTAATTTTATCATTTACGTACACACAAGAGAGAACATAAGGAAACATCATAACATTCATAAATAACTTAGAGTACAAAGGCTCAGCTTATTTCAAAAGAATTTCTAAGGGCAGGCCTGCGAGAGGAAAAAAGAAATGCAGACAGCAGGAAGAGAATAACATCTATCTATTTCTCCGATATCAATCTGCTTATGATCTTCAATACTGTATTAGGCCACGTCACAATCCTCATGCCCTTTTCCTAATACATTTATTTTGAGGTCTGCTCAGAATGTCTCCTTCTTCCTCACTCTGTAATACATTAAAACCTATTGTATTCTAGTGTTCATCATCGTTCGCCTAGCCTTTTCCCAACTATGTTGTGGTCGGCTTTAAATCCTAACCGCGTGTAGCTGCACGTCAGTATTTTACATGGAGCAGCTACCTATCTGACGTCCTCAGCCATGGCATATCCTATTACTTTGGTAACACTGGCTGTCAGACTTTCGGGCTTATGACGACCAGACCAACCAACTTTCATATCATCTTCCTACCCTTGTCCCCTGTTACTTAAGGTCGACGCAACACGTTTTTTTCTTCCATTCTCCCCTGTCAACCCTCACGCTATTATTTACTCTTTACCGACCGACTGTCATAATATAAACCTTACTATCTGCTTCGCCCAGTCCCCTGAGACATTTCGAGTATTTTTGACGTCACAACCACAAGATGTCTAGCGATTGGATTGATAACGTATCTCTACATCAATGGACTCGATGTAGTCGACAAATTGTTCCGCGTTATCGATAGTCAACAATCGAGTTGAGAATCGATTCGAACTATCATGCGATTTGGGACGAGCTTATCTTACGCTGATGCTGATCATGATTTTTGTGATGACAAGCGCGATTTGACACTGTTTTGAGACATAGATAATATTGCAGTATCGAGTGATTATGTACTTGGAAATTGGAATGTTACAAAGAAAGCTTTGTTTTGGAATTTAGTAGTGACGTCTGTCGCGATTAATTGATATGACACCTTCATTACCGTACAGCGCAAGTCATTTGTTTATAATACTAGGTAGGGAACTAAGCTTCGGGCATATTCTGTGTAGTTTTGTTTAAGACCTTAGACGACCAAACGTATAAATGCGGAATGCCAAACTCAACCTTATCTCTACAAAAATAAACCACAAAATATCCACTCACCCTTTCCTCCAAATGCGTGACTCCAGCTAAACTCTGATAGAAGGTCGGCGTCTCCAGATCCTGGGCCACATTCACTTCTGAGAGCAGCCATTTGGACAGTACCGTCGCATCTTTGTGTATCAGCAGCCAGGATCTGAACTGGTCGAAGGTGACCTTATCCGCCGGCCCGAAGAGGCTGAGAAGGATCTCAGCGTTCCTCTGGGACCCAGTGAGGGGGAGGGATGTGTACTCCAGGTGGAGATTCCGCGCGAAATCCCTCTTGTATATGTACGTGCCATTGTCGCCTTGATTGTTCACGTAGAGCGTCCAGAGGAACCTAAAATTATATGGGTTTGTTATGATCTCTTTCTACATTTGTTTTTTCTCGTTTGGTACGATAATCTGAAGACATTAAAGGCGATTTTCACACACCAAAGACGCGATCTCTTGCAAGAAAGCTGTGACAGCCTTAGATCTATAGAAAATCTCCATTGGGAAGTTCACAAGGCGGAATAGGTATTGGCTAAAGATGATAATGATGAAAAGATTTTTAGGGTGATAGTGTTAGATTTTACTACAAATGGATTAGACATAATCCTGTTCACAACTTCATCAAAAATCTGAATAAGCAAAGCAACTTTGATGTTGATGACAATTAATGTAAATATTATTACAGGTACATAATTATGCTTTGTCTGGCAGCAAGTAGGCTGAGATAAATAATTTAAAATAAACAATATTATTTACAATCAAATTGATTGGTTGAAAAAAACTACACAATTTCCAGTGATTTTTTTTTTTGAGTAAGCATATTAAAATAAAAGAAATAGGCGATCTGAAACCTAAGCTGGTATCAGATTAAATAAACGTCATAAAAATTTTGAACGACCACCCAAACACACAAGTTATTCAATACCTCGCACATGCATGATCATTCAATTAATGGCTATCCCATTACTTGCAGTTCAAGTTCAATCAATCACTATCTTATTACTAGCCAGAACATCATAACATAACACTACCTTTTGAAAACTACACCAATATGAACAACTCAACAACACGCAAAACTACTAAACAAATCAACAATACCATACGTAGAAAGTAAATCTAAGAAAATAATGTGTTTCTAGATTAGCTCAGAGTGTTATTTAACAATAGTATGAGAAAATTATGAGAAGCGAGCAAAATTGATGATGTCATACAAACATAATCTGGAGATATGCTAAATTCTGTGATTAAACAGTCTAACAGGAAGTCCGAGATAGATTATTTATAAAGCTTAACAATAGGACTAAAATTATCTTGAATTGTTTCAATAAATTGAGGAAAATCACACTTAATTCCGTCATAACAATGTTTCGGTTGTTATTTTTATAGAGTGTGTAATTTTTGCTTTAATCAAAATCCATTTGAAGGTATAGTTGTTCCAGGAAATTATTTTTAAAATTGTAAAGTTTCAGATGTTATGTTGATGCTATAATTTACAATTGTAAATACAGATTCATTTACAAGGCTTTAAGCTGTCAATCATTGTCATATATTTACACTTGAGATATTATCACATCATGATAATAATTAATTAACACATTCTACCGTATGTTTTCTTAGTGATAAAAAACACTGTTTCTCATACAATTGTTTTGGCTAGCTATTTTGTTTTAATTTTTAACCGACTTCAAAAAGGAGGAGGTTCTGTTTGGCTGTACGTTTTTTCTTATGTAGGTATTTTCACCGATTTCTCTAAATAATTATGGATTGATTTTGAAATTTGCTTTTTTGTTTGAAAGAGTATACCCCCAAGATGGTTCCATAGAAATAGTGTCATGATCTGATCATGGACTTCAGAGATATGGAATGGAACTCTTCCATAATAAACAGCAAATCTGTCATGATTGTTGCAATTGCTTAGAAGTTTTTTTGTTTACACACAGTTTTATAAACAGATACTTTGTATAATGTCAATAAATAAACAAATTCTTGAGTCTATTTTTACTAATGTATAAAAATATCTTAAACCTATGAGTGTGTGAATTAGTGTAAGATAATACAACTTCTAATTTGTAGGTTTACAAGTGAATAAATTAAGAGAACTTTATTGTGTTGGAAATACCGTACAATTTATATTTTAATTGGAATTAACTGACTGTTAAGTAGATTAAGTACCTACTAACAAGCTTAACCACAAATATACCCTGTGGTCAGTTCCAAGTACCAATTCAATTGTATCAAGATGAATACAATCTTGGAAAATTACAGCAACAAACTGACAACTCATTGTAAGTATTTAAATCTTTGCTCAACCATATCATTTGAACCAATATAGCAGACATTAAACACCATAAATTAAACCCATTATTTAGTTAATTACTAATAAAAAAACAAACTACCTGTTATCTTCATTAATTAAGTAAATACTTGCTACATATCTCTTGGAATCTTCGCTACGTAATAATAAGCGAGTGAATATTTTGGCGCTAACAACACAACACATAATACATCATCTGATTACTGCCGTGATGTAATTGTTTACAACTAACAATGGACACAGGCTACTCACTTGATTTTCTCTTCGATGTTTCCTTTCGTGAGCACAACGATCCCGCACAGCAGCTCCCGGAAGGCGATGCCTCGCTTGGTGCCTCCGCACGCCTGGTACAGCCACTCCGCCACCTCGTACGGCACTCCATCACACAGCACTTCGTGGACGAACGCCTCCAAGCTCAAGGCCGTCCCGTTCGCACCGGCACATCTCTTGAACGCTTCGCGTATACGTCTCAACTCACTATCAGACACTGCAAATAAAATAAACCGATATTCATCACATTCCTACAACGCACTTAGATCAACTTCTTGCACTTGTCGTACCTCGTTTCACTGCATCCTCGTACGATATAAACGATGGCTTTGAGTCTTTCGCACCCATATTCGCGAGTACGTAGCGATCATAACATTTTTAAAGGCGTAATAAACACAAAGAAACAAAAATTATTACAGCTGACAGCTCACGTCGTATGATCTGTAGCCATATTGAATATTTTTTTCTTCTACTTCTAATTCCCATCCAATAAGATCGACTTTTGTATCTAATTGATACAAATTGCGTTTTTCGTATCAGTTGTTGTGTCTTTACTATCTTCGAAATACGCAATGTACAATGAAAATAGGAAATCACATTATGTTTTTTTTTTCTCTTAGAATCCCTATTCGGATACACGTTCAGAAAACTTTCTATTTGACGTTTATACGTGAGTCAACAATAACTTGAATAAATATTTGAATTTCTTCTTGTTGTAATATTTTATTTTTAATTTTACAAACCCTGAACTGAGATGTTTTTTCTATTTTTGATAAAAGTTTGTAAACAACGTTTTTTTTAATCTGCCAGGTTGTCAAATCAACTTCTGTCAAAGTCAATGGCAAACAATTCATGTCAAAAACGGCTGCATCGTTTTATGATCGTTTTAGGCTGACGTATCTAAATGTTCTTAAAATCTTTAGCATATTTGTTTTTGCATCTCTCTCTTTCATGTCGTTGTTTGATCACGCTATCTCATCTTTTATTTCCCTTCGATCAGCCAAATTGATTTTTTTTATTTGTCCAAGCAATACTCATCTGATTGTGCTGTGCTTCTAAAATTTCTTGAGTTTATTATTGCTTTGTTTGCATTATCATGCTAATTTCGCAATAGATTGAGTATTTTGTTAAAAACACAGTGATGTGTAAAGGCTTTATGGAGCCGTTTGTTCCTTTTTATTTTGAATAAATAATTGAATTGTTAAATGTCCGTGTCTTTGTGTGTCCTACGTATTGAAATTGACGAAGATCTGCCTGAAATGGGCGATAATCCTTCTGAAATGGGTAAGAAATATTGAAATGACCTCAATACACACAATTGATTGAATATTTATGTTGCCAAAAGTTTGAAACAAACAATGCAACACCTGTATCTATAGTAAACTCATTTTGAAAACATATCGACGACGTAAGATTGACGTGGTGTTTACAATACACGGACATCTTTTTGAGATTATGATGCACTCAAAATTTTGAATTTTACTTAGTCTAAACATAACAAAGTTGTACTATGGCTTTGTTCTCATATTTCATAGGATTCTTACAAACTTAATCTTAATTAAGTAGTTCTAAAGCTAATAAGATACAGTTTATACTTTTAATTCACATCTTGGTCAGAGGGCCATCTTTAGGATCTCAACCCTACTTAAAAACAACATGAACCATTTCTTTGCTTTGAACAACTTAAATTCTTTGCAGAAGCTGCTAAAGAACAAAAGAAGAAAGACCGTGGAGCCCGAGAGTCCAAGATCATAACCGTGGAGACATATGCCAGTGTCCTCACAGGTCCCAACACAGATACTGGGATTTTGCCGACAAGCTCCAGGCGTTCCCCTCCGGAGAACAGTGTGTCTGAGGATGAGGACACCATCAGCTTCTTTTGCGGAAACCCTCTTGTTGAAGTCACTAAGGGAGTGATGCATCTTTATAAAGAGAAGTAAGTATTTAACAAAGGTGTTACTGGCCTTTCTATGAGAACTGGGGTGGGTTGAATGAGTTTCCCATCCATTTGCAAAGAACTCGCTTTGGACGCGGAGTTGCAGACACCAGCCTGTTATAAAATACAACACAATTAGTTTTTCAGATATGTCTTTCAGCATTAACAGCATGAGATGTTATTAAACTCTACAGTCCTTCTGTGGACATTTCCAGCAAAATTGGCTTGTACACAACACACAAAATATTTGAAAAAGATTGTTTATGTAATGTAATTCCTTCCTCTTCTCATAGTGCTTTAATTGCATTCGTAAGAAATACATCAAAACTGTTGCTCATAACCAAAGATCACAATAGCTCATCTAATTACTTGCCTAGACCTCATATAAGTAAGTAACATGTGGATAATGCCTCCCCTCTAAAATCTCAGAACAAAGAATAATATTTTAAATTCTAAATATAAATCTTTTTAAGGACGTAACTAGTGGTACTGGATTTAGGCAAATTATACTCTATTCCGATTTCCTCTCATAGCAATTGATTTAACCTTCCAAAAAGACAGACTTCATCACTAACTTCTGTTTCAGTGAAATGAAAGAAGCAGAAGAAGCTAAGACGCTGTGCCTGCTCTCAGTACCAGGGGCTCTCGGGGCTACAGACCTGCTAGCATTTGCAGCTGCCTGTCAACAGGACATTGCACATGTGAGAGTGCTAAGAGATGGCTCACCAGATCATTACATGGCTTTGTTTACGTAAGTTGGTTGAAGCGAAAGGGTAGCCTGCAAAATTCAATTTTTGATATTTTTTTACAATTTGCGGGTCAGTGTCAGGTTGTATGTTGATAAAAAATCAGTCGCGAAAGTAACACGTCTGTAATTACAGAATTATAATCATTAAAATTGATGATATAATGATTATATTAATTCTGTACAACCCTCTAAGTTCATTTAACCCCATTGAATGACTTTTTTATGAAATAGTTATTGAAAACACTTTTGCAGGAACATAACATAAGGAGGTAAGATCATGTCATTCTTCTTCTTAGCGTGTCAATGGCAATCTAAACTGTGTCGGCCCAGAACTGAGCTACTAGTTTGGCGCTTTGGGTAGCGTCCATCAGTTCCTGTAATAAACAAACAACAGGACACGATATTAAGTGCCCTATCGTTTGTGTAACAGCACCATCATTTCATTGACAAAGGAGTTGATAGAGATAAATAGTCACTAAAAGTTAGCTAGTGAAGATTTACAGGAAGTTATCATAAAACTTTATATGACGTGGCTCCATAGCTAAAAATTCGGCCTGAATTATATGACGTTTGCCAAGCTGAATTGTTATGAAATCCTTATTTTCTACTTTAATTTCTTTGGGTACCCATAGAAACCACCTAAATGACACATTTTTATCAGCACTCTTGCTTTTGTTGCAGATTCCGCAACAGTCACGCAGCACGGGAGTTCCACGAGACTTTCGATGGTGTTCCATACAGTAGCCTAGAGCCCAATGCGCTATGCCACATGGCGTGGGTGTCGCGCGTCGAGTGGGCGCGGGACGGCACCCCCCCTCCCTCGCATACTGAGCTGCCCACTTGCCCCGTCTGTCTAGGTAAGTTAGTAGTGGATCACTGAGCAGTTCCCTACATCAACTCGAGCCCAACGCTCTGTGCCAGACGGCACTCCCCCTCCCTCGCACAAAGAGCTTCTTGGAAGCTATTTATGTAATTTTTGACATTCTAATAGTGTAAATCCTGGTATAAATGATTTTGACAGTTGAATTTCTATTCCTCAGAGCGCATGGACGAGAGCGTGGCGGGCGTACTGAGCGTGCAGTGCGCGCACGCCTTCCACGCGGAGTGCCTCGTGCGCTGGCGCGACGCTCGCTGTCCCGTGTGTCGCTGCGCGCAGACTCCTGAACCGCGCGGACAGGCTACATGCTTCCAGTGCGAAAGTGCAGGTACGTTGTTCCGACATCCGCTTAGTTCTAGGAGTCTGGAGTCTCTGATAATGTTAAAGTAGAATGATAGAAGGCCAACTATGAGGACACGGTCAATTGTCTGGGTGAACAGAGTTATATACTTTCCCAGTCGTACATTAAATATCCAACAATAATAATATACAGGGTCGACGGGACTCCGACGCGAAAACGGTTAATAAGAAAACGGTGAACGGTATTCATTATGTAATTCTGAAATTTAAAAAAAATTAGCTGTTTCATACATTTTGACCGTGTACGTATTGCACTTTTGTAGGAAAAACTTGATTTTATTTCTAATAACCGATGAAAAATTTCTATGGGGGAGGTTCAGCATTATGTACTGAATACGTGGTAAACGTTTTCGCGTCGGTGTCCCTTCCATCCTGTAGATGTCGTTGAGTGTGCCACTACTGTTTTCTGTGATCTGTCTAAAGCGTTCGACGATGTAGGCAAGTCATGCAATGATGCAATCATTGTTTGTAAACGAAATTATTGTAGCGATGAAAATCATTTCATTTAACCTATTGGCGTGTTAATTTAGCTGCATAACATGTTGCTGATTAAAAGTGAAATAGTATCTCAACACAACTGCTCGGTGTTGAACGGCGTTCTCCTGGGTTCAATTTTAAGTCCGGTTCTCTTTTAACTTTTAAAAGGAGAACATGACTTTTGTGCCTGAATGCCAACGATATTCATATTTCCTGGTTTTTAAATATGTGTGGCTTGTTTTGTAAGTCACTTATCTCCTCTATTATTTTAAGTCACGCCATTTCCAGATGGGGGAAGGCTGAAACTTCAGACCGCCACCTGCTACGATCCTTACAATATACTCCTTTTGCTTCGTCCAAGTTCATATAAATATCTGGTCACACATGCACGCCGCTTGTTGTATTTTACATTGGCGATTTAATGGATGGTCTCCTAGAGCAACGAATAATTAATTAAATGAATTAAGATAATGAACAATAATCGCTTCTATGTTCTCCCACAAACAGAAGAAGATGGCGATGAGACGCGAGAGAATATAAGCGGTGTGGCTGAAGGATTGATGGAGGGTTTGGAAGCTGGCACGCTGTGGATCTGTCTCATATGCGGCAACGTTGGATGTGGCAGGTCAGTTGATTTGATGATTGATTTCCTAAACTTGAACTATCGATATACGCTCCTTTCTTTTAAAGCCTGTCGTTGATCGTCACTTAGCCATTGATATTAATATAATATTATAGAAGTTTCTTTCCAAAACCTTCAAGTCCTTCGTAATTTCAATTTCTCGAAAGATTATGATATTTTACACAAAGCTTTGTACCGTTTACTAAACATCATCTGCCTATCTTTTTCCCAACTATGTTAGGGTCGGCTTCCAATCTAACCGGATGCAGCTGAATACCAGTATTTTACATGGAGCGACTGCCTATCTGACCTCCACAAACCAGTTAGTTCTAGTACTAGGTAATACGATACCCCTTCGTAAGACTGGTTGTCAGACTTTTTGGGCCACTGACTACCTGTAACGACTGTCAAAGATCTACAAATGACAGCCAGGACCAAAGGCTTAACGTGTTTTCCGAGGCACTGAGAAAACTCTGTATGTAATAGGTGGTCACCTATCCACGGACCAATCTAAGCTAGTAGCGGCTTAACCTAAAGATCAATCCGAGCGGCTGTTATTATTTGTTAAATTCCAATCCCAGGTACGAGGGTGGTCATGCAGCGAAACATTTCCTGGCATCAAATCATACATACGCTCTACAGTTGGGATCAAACCGGGTCTGGGATTATGCGGGTAAGTCCTTCTTTTCAGTCACAAATAAATAAAATTGAAGTGTCTGTTTGTAATTTCAAATTAACAGCTTTTTACTGAATGCATAATTATGAATGTATATGCGGTACTTATAACAAAATATTTCTTGAAATTTTTGTCTGTCTGTCTGTTTGTTCCGGCTAATCTCCAAAGCCGGCAGATACTTTTATTGTAGAAAAAGGAAAAGGGTTTCGTTTAAAAAAAAAATCCTTTGAAATCGTTAACAAAATCCGATACAAATAGGGAAGTAATATTTTTTAATAATTTAATAAGTAATATTATCATAATATTTTACATCAATATTTTCCTTCAGGTGACAACTTCGTGCACCGCCTAGTCCAGAACAAAGCTGACGGCAAGCTGGTGGCCGCGGAAGGAGGATTCACTTCTGAAGATTCAGCCTGTGGAGGGGAGAAGCTGGACTCGGCGCAGCTGGAGTTCACGTACATCCTGACGCAGCAGCTGGATAGCCAGCGGATGTTCTACGAGGAGAGGATGAACAAGTTAGTAACAACAGTTTGTCCCTTCCTTCACCTTCTACGTCTTTAAGTGCCTCTCCAATTACTGAATATGCTATACTGTATATTGCTGGACGAGAACAATTTCGCACTTATAATCCCAATTACCAATCACCCTGTGTAACAAGCTATCTTAAATGTTTTAATGATGATAAGAAAATAATAAAACTTGGATTTTTAACAGAATAGAAGCAGAACACATAAACGAGGTGGAGAAACTTCGGTTCCGCGCATCAGAGGCCGAGGCTAGTTCGTCCAAGCTGAGCGAACAGGTCTCCACACTCACCAAGGAGAACAAGACTCTTGAGAGGAAACTGAATCATGTTACCAACAAGTGAGTTACTCTAAATGGCGTGGGTATGACAGACTACTATAGAATAGTTTATAAATTTTTTCGTCATCATTCTTTTCGTAGACTATCAATACTACAGAACGAGTTGTCAGAAGAGCGAGGTTTGGCTGCGGCTCTCGCGAACAGCCAGGCTGAATGGCAAGCCAGAGCTAAGATCCGGGAAGAGAGCTTCGTCAAAGAGGTATTTATACTAGATTCCTTTACTTTTCCAAGGGTTCTCAAGGTACGGTGATTGTATCGTAGCCACAGCTCGATAACCTACGTCATCAAAGTAAAAATGGAAAGTTTACACAACTTCAACTTTAATGCACAAGTTTTACTTTCAGACGCGCTAAGCGTATTTCTTGTTGAATAGCTTGGTCATGACTAGGTCAGATTCATAATTACGGTGATGGAAAAAGTGTTAAGGGGTTACACTTCACAGACATAAACTAGAATAACCAACCATGTACAGCCCCAACCCTTGTACGGAAAAAGTAGACGGAAAAATAACGTGTTTTAATTTGAAATCTCTTCTCAGGTAACCGAACTGAAAGAACAACTCCGAGACGTGATGTTCTTCGTAGAAGCGCGCGGGCAGCTGGAGCAACAAGCCGGCGCGTCACAGGACGAGCTGGCAACCGCGCAAGTCAGTGTGGCACCGCCGCCCAAGCCCAGGAGGCGGCGACGGTGAACCGCGACTGGTGCAGGGCCACGGGCTGCGGTGGCGGGACGGGGCCAGGTCGCGCCGGTGAGGCTGCGAACATAATAGAATGAGTGTGTTGGTCTGGATCAAAATGGTCAATTTTTCATAAGGAACATGGGTCCTATACAAATTATCGCATCGGTTAGGGCTGACGCAATTAGTATGAGGAGACCATTTTTTTTTCTCTACCCTTGTTTCTTAGGGAAGTTGTCCAGTTTGATCGTCTGAATCACCATCTAGGAGAGATTGCACTTATTCTGTTACTCTGTATCAGAACGACATGCCACACGGTTGAAACGACGTGTAGCAACGCAATGCGTGCGCGAACAGGGGACGTGGGAGGGGGGCTGCGGTGCGTGTTATTTTTCATAGTAACTTTAATAAAAGTGGGGAAATTTTGTTATTGCATTCGAGGCGGAATACACACCCGAGCCGCAGGCGAGGTTGCTATGGAACCGAGAACTGCAGCAACAAATGCCCACGGTATCAAACGACGTTTTCAATACACTTTCGAATAAATAAAATAATAGAACGAAAAGTATTTTTGTCATGTATATTGTTGCTGCGACGTATTATCGGCGTCATTGCGTTGCGTCACGGCACTGCTCGTGTGGCAGTCGGTGCGTTTAAATCATATCTGTTTATGTTTTCACGCCGCAACGAATCGGCAACGTCCGCGTGGCTTCACTCATAGGTGATACTACGCTTATGTGAGGTTAAGGGTTAAGGCTTGATAAGTGTGAGAGGGAGAGAGGAACATAAAAAAGCGTCTTCTTTTTCTTTCTGATTTCTTAATAATCTGTGTCAAGCAGTAGCTTTAAATGAAAGTTTTCATAGTTCAACACTGTTGTCAATGTCGTTAAAGCTGATTTTCTCATTTCGGTATGTCTTTCTTTGCTGGTGCATTTCTTCCGCAGTAGATAAATAGATATAGGGAGCTGTCACTGCCTTGAATAACCTACAAGAAATAAATATCATAATTGATCTCTCTTTGATCAATGGTCACTAATTATAGGCAAGGTAATATTTTTGTTAAATGTATTAATTTGTCAGTGTCGTAATTTGGATGTTCTCTAACAAAAGCACCGAGTGTGTTCTATTGCACTGTGTAGCCTTCATATAAGCGTAGTGTTTTTAGTAATGTAATAAAAATGTGGCTATAATCTTGATGTCAAACCCCTACTTTATAAATGTCTATAAAGACAACAAAAATAGAACCGTGCCACAGAGTAGTAAAAGAATGGATTCCCATCGCACGTTTGCAAGTATTATCTACAAACTTTAAATGCAGACTAAAGATAAATGTTTTATTGTATATCAAATTCGTTATGGTAAAGGAAAAAAATGCGTGATCAACGGCTTAACGTTTCTGAGGCATCGAGGAGTCTACTTATGTAATGAATGGCCACCCATCCACAGACCGACCTTCGCAACCGCTGCTTTACCTTGAAAACTACTTAATAAAGACCGATCATTGACTTTGCACAAAGTGATACAATAAAAACTGTTAGAAACCTTTACGCGTAAAACTTATTTTTCCTAAATCACACGATCTGACTCCATTTGCTTACTATTCTGTGTTGATTGTTTATCGTCTTTTTTTCAATTAAAACAAAATAATGAAAGATGTCACATTTTCTAATATATGAGGGTAAATAAATGTATGCAGCTTTTTTCAAATCTCTTGACTGCTGCAAACCACTGTGATAATGTTCATAGATTGTAAGTGAAAATATTATTTCGATGTATTTTGTTCGTGTTTAAATCTCTGTGCTTACAGGTAATAGTAAATATAAGAACTTTTGTGTAGTACTTGGTAAATTGTAGATCTAAAACATTTTAATTACTCTATGGAAAATAAAGGTAATTTATAAAACAACATGGTGATTTTATTTTTGGGTTTTATATATGGCCATATCTTCTTATAGTACCGGCGGAGGTACCGTTAATCTGACAAAGTCTTTTCATATCACCTGAAAATCATATCACATAATAGTTTAAGTTAAACTATTATGTGGTTAAACTGTTTAACCATAGCACAGCAGGGGTCTCCGCGTTAGCTACTCCAGAAGCGAGGAATCTAAAGTTCCAGTTTGTCAAAGTTGTATTAAAATAAATTAAAAAAGTTATTTCATAACAGCCGCGACGAAACCTTATAGAACGATTTTTGGGATCATCGTAAAACTAAACAAATAACTGTACAAGCTGCTGACTGACTATATTCCCCCACTTCCATGCAGCTGACTATTTTTTACCCGACAGCGGCGTAGCCCAAAAGAAGGGTTATGTGTTTAACCTGTTTGTAAGTATGTATATCCGTTTCTTATTCCCTCTAGATAAATTATTCGTCTATAGGTTCGTCTTAGTGGCGCGAGTGTCAATACCATCGAGTGGGATATCAAAATGCTACGCTCCATCGCTCTTTGGCAAACCTTCAAGACCAAGTCTGGGCGCCATAAATCGACGCGCCGCGACGGTTGATCTCTTTGTCCTGTCTATTGTTGAAGGAAACTGACCCAGGTAGATGTATTCGTCGACATAGTATATTTCTTGCCCATCGACCTCTACCCTGTATTTAACTATTTAGCGGTAGTCAGATCAACCTCAAGGCTTGCGTTTATTTTATTTGGGACAGCAAACAATTACATAATAAAGCATAGAGACATAAACTTAAAATTAAAAATAACGTAATCAGCAGCGTTATTCACAGCATACAAGCAAAATAATAATAACACGCTTCAAAGAGAAGTTAAAAGTAACAAATATATTAATGAAAAAAATAATTAAAGAAAAAAGTAATTTTAAAATAATTAGTAAGTGTATTGATTATGGCACACATTGACCTACTATAATCTAAGAGGAAAAGGAGAAGATGTCTAATTCCTAGATTGCTCGTGAGTCGAGTTTCGGAATCTTCCACTGCAAAGTCTTGGAGCATTTGTTGCAGTTAATCTGCTTCAGAAGCAAAAAGCACAATATTGTCTGAACAACCAAGGTTTGGTTTGATAGCATTTTATCTTCGATCGTAATACCCTGCGTTGTCCATGGGTGAGCTAGGTTTTTGAATACCTCCTCGAGGGTGCTGGCCAATAGTTTTGGAGAGAGCGGGTCACCCTGTTTTACTCCTTTGGCAATTTTAAATGTTGAGCCCATAGAATCTAATTTAACGTTAGCCGTGCTATGTCTATATATATATAAACGGTGTAAAAGGACCCTTAACGAAGCCGAAAGGCACTTGTTCTCCCCATCATCCTTCCTTCTAGTTACCGAGATGTTGGAGGTCAAAGTTCCAATTTTTTCACAAGTTTTTTTAAATAGGTACCTACCTACCTACTTTTTTACGGATGGGAAATCATCAAATGACTTCTCCCGCTCTGGGTGGAGTGGAAGGGAGTGTCAGACTCTTACTGACTAAAACCCATCCATGTTCCTTCTTTGTCGCGGTATCTCTTTCGAACAGTCCCGCAGCCCCGGCAGGAATCTTCTCTTAATCTTTTAAAGGTTTTAATTTTACTTTAATTAACTCGATGGCCTGTTTACTATAAGTCCTTATAATTTGGAAACTCTGAATTTTTTTAATAATTTTCTTTTATCAATAAATTATTTGTGGTGTATACTAATATAAGCACTCGGTCTTACATATGGGCACTCAGGGCCTAAAACACTATGGCGGCCTGGCAAGGGATTTTAGAAATTCCACCCCTAAGAGGGTGGTGAAATGGGGGTTTAATTTTCTGTGAAACTTAATATTCTCTGGGTCGACTGACTCGAAAATTGGTGAATCATCCCCCAACAGAATCAAATAGGGCTTCCAAACTCACATAGACGGGCGCATTGCGCGCAGTGTTCGCAGGGCGTCCGGGAGTATTTACCTATTAGTAAGTAGGTAAGATTTTTCTGAGGTAGACGTGACTTCTACGATCGGTGACGATTTTCGCGTTGGCTCGTGATACGCGACATTAATATTAAGTAAAAGAAAAGTATAACGTCTTTAAACAGACTCCTAATGAATCATTTGATTGTCGTCACCGGTGTTCAATCTCAAACCAAGGTAGGTATCAATATTCATACATTTAATGTAATCAATATTACTATGAAGTCTATGAACCAATTAACTAACATTTGTAAGTTATAAGTATGTGTAAAAAAACGCGAGTGTGTCTGTATTTCAAATTCAAAACATTTATTTCAGACTTTTCGGTCCACAGAGTGTTAGTAGTACATCAAGATGGCTTAAAGCTATGTTAGTAAGTCACAAATACAACACATAAGAGAACTCCAGCCTACAATATATGCAGCCCAATCCAATGCCTTCAAACAGGACTATGGATGTAGTCTGCAATTACATTCAGGTAGCTGTTGGGACTGCTCCCCACCCTCCGCATCAGCGATGCTGCTCTTTTACGTATAATGGCGTGAAACCCATCCACTTGAGCTTCAGCAAACCTCGCTGACGCACTGCAGTAGCGAGGCAATCCCATCAGCAACCTGAAAGCATTGTTATATTGGACCCGCAGGGCACCGACGGTTCGCTGCGTGTAGCTAGTCCACAAACTACACGTATAAAAAGACTGGCAGTATGCCCTAAGCAATCCGTTCCCTCTATATCTGCTGCATCGGTCAGGTCCTCATTTACAACATGACCTAGGTACACAAATTGCGTAACTCTGTGTATTACTTACTCAAATAAAATTTAATACTTACACTAACTATTCTTTATTAACTAGGTACTTATCTATACATATAAAATTCAAAGTCCTGACTGACTGACTGACTGAGATATCAACGCACAGCCCAAACCGCTGGTCCTAGAGACATGAAATTTGGAGGGTGTATTCTTTGTGAAGGGTAGGTATCCACTAAGAAAGGGTTTTTCCAAATTCCACCCCTAAGAGGGTGAAATGGGGTGTTGAATTTTCTATGAAACTTTTTATTCTCGCAGTCGATTGACTTGACAATTTGTGTACATACTCTTCAGATAAAATTATGAGATACGTGTATCACAGTTTTTCCAAAATCATCCCCCAATTTAAAAATTCAGTGTCTTGATTGGCTGACTGATATATCAACGCAAAGCCCAAACCGCTGGTTCTAGAGACATGAAATTTGGAGCGAGTATTTTTTGTAAAGAGTAGGTATTCACTAAGAAAGGGTTTTTCGAAATTCCACCCCTAAGAGGGTGAAATGGAGTGTTGCATTTTCTATGAAACTTTTTATTCTCGCAGTCGATTGACTTGAGAATTTGTGTACATACTCTTCAGATAAAATTATGAGATACGTGTATCACAGTTTTTCCAAAATCATACCCCAATTTAAAAAAATAATGTCGACTGGCTGACTGATATATCAATGCATAGCCCAATCGGCTGGTTCTTGAGACATAAAATTTGGAGGGTACGTTCTTTGTGAAGAGTAAGTATCCGCTAAGAAACAGTTTTTTTAATTCCACCCCTAAGAGGGTGACATGGGGCGTTTAATATTCTGTGAAACTTTTTATTCTCTAAGTCGATTGACTTGAAAATTTGTATGTATACTTTGCAATTAAAATTATGAGATACGTGTATCACAGTTTTTTCCAAAATAAAAACCATCCCCCAACCGTGTCAAATAGGGCTTCGAAGCTCACGTAGACCGGCGCATGGCGCGCAGTGTTGCGCGGGGCATGCGGGGCGCGGGAGTATTTACCTATTAAGTAAGTAGGTAGGATTTTTCTGAGGTAGACGTCTGTAAATATGGTTTATTCCACCGATTTTCGCGTTGGCTCGTGATACGCGACATTGATATTAAATATTATGTAAAAGTTTTATGTCTATAAATAGATTCCTAATTAATCATTTGATTTTTGTCACCGGTGTCCAATCTCAAACCAAGCTATCAATATTTCACATAACAATATGTGAAGTACCTAATTGATAGATACCGTGGCCCTGGAACACAAAGGGCAATGAAGGAACATGGATGGGTTTTAGTCAGTAAGAGTCTGACACTCCCTCCCACTCCACCCAGAGCGGGAAAAGTCATTTGATGATATCCCATCCGTAAAAAAAAAAACAAAATAGTACCTAATTGATATTACTATGAACTAATACTATTTGCAAGTAGTAAGTAAACAACTATATAAAAACCATGTATCTACTATACATACATAGATTACTTATTATCCCAGAAGTAAGATCCCGTGGGCAATTCCCGAACACCACGCGGGCGAAGCCGCGGGCATAAGCTAGTGCAACATAAAAGTAAAAACTAATATTACACATAATATACAGGGTGTAAAAAGACCCTTCTCGAAGCCGTCAACCAAGCTTTATGTGCATCAAATAAGTAACTATATGCAAAAATTATTGTTGGGAAACGACTTTTGTTTTTGGGGTGAAAAATCACGTTTTACGGTAGGACTCAATATAACGCTCTCAAAACATTGCGCTGGTGGATGGATTGAATAGTACGGTTGTAATCTTACTTTAAAAACATGTATTTAAAAAAAAACAAAAAGTTGGAACTTTGACCCACAATATCTCCGTAACTAGAAGGTTCCCAGGTATGGTGTAAACGAAAAAATTATCGCAATGACGGGGATAACAAGTGCCTTTCGGCTTCGTTAAGGGTCTTCTTACACCTTTTATATCTTATACATATAAAACTATTATAAATGTGAAAGCTTGGTCGGATAGATGTTTGTTACTCAGACACGCCAGAACGGCTGAACAGATCTGGATGAAACTTGGTACAATGATAGATTATAGTCTGGTATAGCACATAGATTACTTATTATCCCTGAAGTAAGATCCCGTGGGCAATTCCCGAAGTCCACGTGGAAGAAGCCGCGGGCATTAGCTAGTTGTAAATATTTTTTAACAGATCTACTTACTTATACATATAAGTTTCCTCTATTTTGCTTCGTAGAGCTGAGAATACGGCGCTGTGTTTTATACTGTCAAAAGCCTTTATGTAGTCCACGAAAGCCAGGTACAGAGGTTTATGAAATTCTGCTCTATAAATCAGCTATCTGCCAGTAAAAATCCCGTCAAAATCGGTCCAGCCGTTTCGGAGATTAGCAGGAACAAACAGACAAATTTAAAAAAATGTGGTTTTGTTATAAGTGCTGCACATATTTTCAAATATGCATTAGGTAAAAAGCTGTTATTTTGATAATACACACAGCCACTTAATTTTTTTTCGTTTGTATAGATAAGCCTATTACCATGAAATGTATATAAAATAAATGCATTGCAAATTGTGTAGGATAAGTATTACAAAAAAAAATAGAAAAATAAAAAGTTTATTTTTTGCAAAAAAACTTTTTTAAATATGGATGTGCATGGCTTAAGTGTGAACTGTGAAGGCGTGGTTATAAACAGCACCGTAGTCAGAGAGTGATGCACCCTTGACACCCTTCTCCCTGCATGACCTGCATGTGATCCCCTTTTGTCCCCCCCCCCCCGTTCCCCGTGACTATTGATTGATTCGGATCGTCCGACGGGCGGGTCCCTCACCTGCCTTGTTATTATTATACTCTTTGTCTCTCACCCTCCGCTATCAACCTATAATCATGATGTAGATGTCTCCTGCAAGTGTTTCTACCAGCCATCGACTTTTTTTCCAACATTTATGCTTTAATGGATACGATCCCTGAAAAACAGCTAATTTTCCTAGCAGTGTCGTGTCTTCGATGTAGGTACATTTTGTGGTAATGTGTCTTTACCATCTTTAAATTAGATTATCCGTAGAATGCAATAACACATTCCTCATTTTCATTAAGACTTTTACCATCCAAGACTAGTTTTTTCTGGGTGGAAACACTAATGATACGTTTCATTTCACAACGCTACTTATCAATCTAAATGGTTTTTTTCGTCTCCTTGGAGCTACAATTAAATCATTATATTAGTGTTTATTCACATTATTAGTTTTTACTTACTATTAGTTGTATTTGCTGTACGATTTTCATGAGCTTTTAGTTTCTAGCGCGTTCACACGTTACAAGTGGTGAACGAATAACGTAAAACGGAACGAAGTTCAATCAAATCGTAAGATCGACAAACAAGGCTGTGGTGCAAAAATGCAAAGTTGCAAACTAAAGAATATTTTCAATTAAAATAAATCAATTCTATTTATATTTTGATGTACAAGCTCTACACCGTTAATAGTTAAACTAGGTTTTAAGTTAAACACTCGTAGAATTGGCGAAATCGTAACATAAACGAAATTATTTTTGTACCTTTAATTTGAGTGCATGACTGGTCACGTAAGTAACACAATTTATTGCATACTTGCAAAACGGTCAGATTTCAGTGATAATCCGTAATTTACCTCTTTTGCATTTGACAAACTTGCAGTGCTTAGCCCCTGAAAGTGTTATACTGATATTGAATTGGAGTTGACCTTTTTGCAAGTAAGAAGTCTCAAGTTGTCTTTGCAGAGAACACAGGAATACATTAGCAGCGCTGCCCGAGATGGTACTCTGCGGGTGTTTAAAGCGGTTTTGCTACATACTAGGCTCTGTATAATGTGTCAGAGCCCCTAGTTTGTCGCAACTCTGCCACATCTTCGCCGTAGCGCTCGCCTTACACGAGGTCACAGAATTAACGAAAGTTTACATCGAGCGATGGTTGGAATCCAACTGTTGTTGCACATTGGATTTTCAGTGCCATCGCTAGTTGTGGACGATCTTACTACAACTTTTGGGCTTAGTTTATGTGAATAACCTCAAAGGTAAAAGCCTTCGGGTGTTTCTTGGCGCTATTATTGTTGAAATACTGTTAAGAATGTAATTGTATGGTACTTTGACGTAATAATTTATGTAATTTCTTTTTAAGTCTTCTGTACTGTACTGTTCAATGAACTCATAACATAACTGTGTCCTCATTTTCAGTAGTAGAGTAAATATTTAATCAATACTTTGTTTGTGACATGAAAGGCAATAAATTTACATAAGCATGTCTTGTTTTGGTAACAATATCTGCCGTCACAGTCTTCTACAGTATTTGCAGCAATAACTGGTCATTTGTTAGTTGATTATTCTCTTATTTAGTATTTATAGGTAGTATGATATTGGTGTAACAATTTATGTACTAATGTTTTTCTGTTGTGTATAATGAGTTAAGCCAGTGAGTCCCAGGGTTAATTTCTTTGTAGTGCTATGTACAGCATTATCAGAATCTTTATGTATGTATGAAAAATTGTACTAATGTTAAATAAATCAGTTTTAGATAATTCAAAATTTACATCTGAAGCATCCTGGCTCTACTCATCAATACCTTAAAGGAATTTAAAACTAACAAATATTTTTATACAGAATAACATGAATGAAGAGGCCCAATTGGAGTTGCCAGCCACTAAAAAGCAAAGGCTTAACAATGGTGAAGCGTCATGTCGTTCCACCAGAGACAATGGCGAACCTTCATGTTGTCTTACCACCGTCATAGACAATAATGTTGACAATGGAGGTGACAAGTTTGGTAGTGAAGAAAGTTATGGTAACGTCGTGAACCTGGATGAAGTTGAGAGGCTGAAGGAATTCAAGGTGCTTGATGAAGTGAAGTCCAACGATGAAGACAGCAATGAAGAAGAATCGGACAGCTCTGAGGGTAGATGTCGTTGACTTTGAGTTTATTCCTTCTTGCATGGTATGACTTTCTTATTGGGTTCAGTCAATTGGTTGTGTAACTATGTATGAAATGTATCCATGCAGTTAAAGAATGGGATTTGATTCGGTGCGGTATTGCCCAGTCAATAATCTGAAGAGGGCAAGAAAAAAAGGGGATTTGAAGGAAAACAATGCATACAACTTGCTACAAATTTTATAATAAATTACTTTCGTGAAATGATTTATAACACCTGATGTCCACACGATTAAGGGCTCATTTACGAAAACGCGGCCCGCACTAAATGCAAATATATGGTGATGTATAAGAGCGTTTACGGAGAAGCGATTTTAAGCGCGTTTGCTGCGTTGCGGCCAGCCAATTTTAGTTTATGCAATACTCCCTTCACGGAGGAGCGGCGTGTGAAACGTAGAGATACCCGCGACAGAACACGCGATGTCACGCGTTGCGTAGCGCCCCGCATGTTTGTTGCCAACATCGTACATTGCCATACATGGAGCGACTGCCTATCTGACCTCCACAACCCATTTAGTACTAGGTAATACGATACGCCTTTTTAAGAATGGTTGTCAGACTTTTTGGGCCACTGACTACCTAACGACTGTCAAAGATCTACAAATGACACCCGGGACGGCTTAACGTACTTTCCGAGGCACGGACGAAACTCGGTATATAATGGGTGGTCACCCATGCACAGACCTATAGTTCGGTTCAAACTTTATGGCGGCTCGGAAGTTAGTTGCGAGTGACGGTCTACGCATTATACAGTCAAGACGATGCGTCCTCTGCGCCCTGCTGATACCTAGAATTGTGTTCTGCGCAGTTTTACGTTAGACGTTCCGAGCCAGCACAAAGTTTGAACCGTTATCCCTGCGCTGACTGTCACTCGCAGCTAACTTCCGAGCCGCCATTAAGTTTGAACCGAACTGTACCTAGGCAAGGACGATTATTTTGTGATAACGCGGGCCGCCTCGTCGTAAACGGGAAAAACGTGCAACGCGCCGCCAGACGTCACGCCGCATAGGACGCGCGACGCACCGCGTAAATGAGCCATAGGAGTCGAGGGGGTGCAAGCGGCGCGCCACTTCTAGCCTTTTTAGAGTTCCGTAGCGGGTAAAACGGAACCCGTATAGATTCGCCTTGTCCGTCTATCTGTCTGTACGACCGTCCGTCCGTATGTCACAGCCATTTAACTTCGAGAAAGTTGCCACCACATATTTGAAATTTGGAGAGTAAGTGTATTCTATAAACCGCTACACAAAAGTGATAGGTATGAACGTAAAAAGAACTTTAAACTAAAATTGTTTGAATAAAGTTTGATATTTAGTTTTTGAGATATGGGACTTTTTCGTCAAATGACCAATGAAAGATGGTATATTGTTTGGTGCTACGGTATCCTGTGTGTGCTAGTCCGAATCGCACTTGGCCGGATTTTAGGAATAAATTGAGCATACATACAGAAGTCGCGGCACAGGCGAGGTGCTGGCGCGGAAACATACACGCGCCCGCGTCGCTACTTCGACGCCGTTTTATCATTCCGTTTAGTTAGTGCGTAGCTACGTATAGAGAAGGGATGGAAGCATAGTCTCCCCGCACCTCGACTCTACGTAGACCATGACACGACCGACTCCGCCTACCAGTGGGCTACGCGCTTTACCGTTTCAGGAATATCTATTTATTTTTAAGTATTGTTTAACCAAAATAAAGTTATTTTCTGATTGCGATTATGCGAAATCCCATTCTTTACTGTAGAAGTACATCATTTATTAATCCATGTTTCTTTTTAAAAACTTACATGCAATCCTATGCTTGAAAATCAGGGAGTATTATACTTTCTTATTTATTTTATTTGAATAACATTGTTTAATTATGAAAATATAATAACAATATGTAGGTTATGGTAGTACAACTCATAGATGTATCCAAAGGTGTCCCCGAAGAGGAAATCGAGAAAATGCTGGATGAGGATCTTCCGGAGGATTTCAAAGGAGCCCCCAAGCAGAAGGAGAAGGCTTACATCACTAGACAAAAGATCGTTCTGGAAGGTAAGCAATTTCCTAACTTCAGAGAGAACTGGTAGGTGCAATCCGCCTTCTGCCAAATACAGGCATGTAGCTACATTTCATCTGTCAACAAGCACAGTTAATTATTTCTTTGATATCGGAAATATTGCGTTGCATTAATAGCACTTGTACCATCAGTTTTCCATATTTATCGTATTCCTTTTATAAAAGCTACTTTTAATTAAGAAAATCGTCCTAGCTACGATGAAATGAAGGCACTGCTTATGTAAGAAAGAAAATTACAATAAACAAATACAAAGGAACAAATAAGAATAGCAACACTGGGTTAGTGCTTTGTGTTGCCATCTCACATTGTGGTAGTCCACCTGAAGCCAATTTTTAGTCAGCCCACGAGTGCTTTTACTCGAATAAGCATGTCAAATTGTTACCAAGCATGTGATTTGCGCTATACGTGCGTACCCCTTCTGTAGTTGACCCTCCCGCTCTACAGAGAAAGGTGTAAACTTCTTCGAGGTGTTGCCTCTGGATTGGATCATGGTGCGCCACATCAGCGGCATGCCCATCTACATGCACCGCGCTACCAGGGTTGTCACGCTCTCCAAGCCTTACTTCCTCGGCAAGGGAAATACTAGGGTAAGTTTGTATAGAAAGACCAAAAGATCTGGGGTGTTCAACATAATTGGGATTGGGGGTTCAAGGAATCTCATAACGCAATGAATGTTGTTGAATTGCGTAACGCATACAATCGCGATTGTATGCGTTACGCAATTTCGCTAAATATTTTTTCCCACAGCGGGAAACAATTCTGAAAAAATAAAACAGTCATGACAACAAAATTCAGTTTTATTTGATCCGACCAAACACTCCCATTTCTTTGCAGCGTCACGAAATACCAATAAGCGCCATACCATGTTTCGCTTACCGCCGGGCGATTGAAGAAGAGGACAAACAAAAGGAGATCGACAAGCGTATCGCTGAGCAGATCCGCACCGGCAACTGGGGCAGCTCTGGGGTTGATAACCCTATCAATAATCAACATCAATCTATCTCTATAGACCCCGAAGTGAAATGTGAGCCGAACAACCAGGATAGCAGCGCTGTCGACGGTGATAATATAGAGTCCCACTATGAAGATATGTCGATCAAACAAGAAGTTTCTGAAGAGAAAGTTACAATGTGTCCGTTCGTTAACGGCATAGTTGGGGGAAACGCTCAAGAAACGGCAGTGAATGGTCATGGAGAAACTAAAAGAGAAAGGGTTGAAGAATCAGCCGATGTGAAGATTGAAGAAGAGAGGCCAGAAGAAATGGAAACAGTTGATGACGAAATAGCTAGCACAAGCGGGGCCGTGGGACAAGGACAAGGGACACAGTCTAACGAGGCCGAGGACGGCCAACTGAACCGGCAGCCTGTGGTGCTGCCGGGGGGCCTCGTGATGCCGCCGCCGCGGGTCGAGACCATCAACACCAGCTGGAAGACACAGCACCTCAGCGCTGATCAGATCAACGCGTACTGCAAGCGTCTGTTCAAGTTCAAGACTGTTAATATCATGCATTTCAAGTTAGTATTTAGGCGATTTGTATTGCGATTTTTCTACTAAAATGTACTGACAAAAAAATGGTACATAGGCAGCTTGCGAATATTTCTAAAGTACGTTGTGAGTAGGGTTGCCAACTTTTTTTTTTAACCCTAGATAACTAAACTTATTTTACACGTTACACTGTAACTAAACATTCGTCGAGGGGACTACGAGAGAGCTGTAGGATCTCTTCCTACTTGACTTGTGACGACAAGTGCATCACGGGTTGCATTGTTTATCAATTTAGGAAGGTAAAAAATGAGCGGAAGTCGGGGGGCACGGGTAAGTTGATGTTCGCGCGGAGTTGCGTCGTCGCGCGGACGAATGTTTAGTTATCCAGGGTTAAAGGGACTTATATATTTCTTTGAATAAGAATAAAATAATATAAAGTATAGTTCGTGCTTTTATTCCTCAAGAAACGTAATTTTGGGAGCTTTCAGCACAGGCTAATTAAATCTCTCTTTTCACCCCTTCAGATTCATTACTGAAGGAGCTCCCTCAGTGAAAGCTGAAGTGGTGGGAACAGATAACTAAGTTTTTTTTTTACATTTTCTAAGATAACAGTTGTGTTTTTAAGTAAATGTTGCTATATTAGTCAACAGATTTTTCACAATTTTGTCCGATTTCACCTGACATATCTAACCGACCTTGTGTACGATCTGTTTCCATTTATATATTGATAAATAATTATCGAGTGTTGCATTTTACGCATCACATATCATTTATTATACTAATCGAAAACAAAGTAGGATACGTTACTATTAAGTAATATTTGGCAACCCTAGTTACGAGTGTGCTGAGTATTCAAATCTTTTACTTGTATGAAATTAATTCAAGCCAATAAGTTATCCCGCGGGGGACGCCTCGGGCATCGAAGCCACGTGGTGGCTCCCGGCCACCGTAGGCGCGGGCCTGTGGACGGTGAGTAATGGGTTAGCTCACCGTCCGTCCGTCTTATGACGACAGGTCGTGTCGACGGTGCGTACGTATTGTACCAAATAGTATGTTCGACTTTACACTGCTACTATACCTGTACACTAAACTTATAATTCAAGAAAATTGTTCAGTCATATTATCTTGAATTCTAGAACTCAATGTGATATGACAATGTTCTTGGTAGGCGCTGGGCCGACCGCCGCAAGTACACCAAGGCGAGGAAGACTCTTCAGTACCCCACGCTGCCAGAGGGCACCAAGCTCATCACCATCCCTGCCCAGCCGTCTGCCCCGGGCGAGGAGAATGCTGGTAAGTTGTCCATTACTGAGGTATGTACTACCTTTGTACTTGCATCTATCGTCATATTGTCATTCGAAATTCAGCCATATGATACAGGTTTTCAAGGAAAACTATGTGCATCGGGAATCATCGCCTTTCTTCGGAAATACCTATGAACGTTCAATGATAAATCTAATATACATATACGTTACGAGGATGAAAATACTAGTCTATTTTGTATATTCATAAATATAAAATTATAGATTAGCAACTCTGTGCAATTTCAAAAAAACTTGGAGAGACATGTCGATCTGCGACGGGAGTAGGTAATTGGACAGAGAAAAAACTTCATACAAACGTGCAAAGATAGTGCACTACTAGAAAACGCAGCAGGACGAAAGGTTTGCCTCTGTGGGTGTTACTCTGTGGCGCGACGTTCGATCTAATACGAAAATTACCGAAGCCCATAACTTTTCTAGTTTAACTGTACGTGTATTAGGCTAATTTATAAAATGATTGCAGCGGGCAAGACGAACAAGCGCGACTGGGTGATGAACATGAACGGCCGCAGCTACCTGTCCGTGTTCCACGAGTACGTGCGCCGCGCGCTGCAGAAGCAGCCCGTGTACGAGTTCAAGCAGCTTGGTGAGTACTCTACAGGCATAGGACTTTGCTTTACGTTACCCTTTGTTGATGTTTGGCTTCATTTTGGTCTTCAAAGAATTCGGGACTAAGTAATAACAGCTACACGGGACGATCGCAGATTTGACAATCTTTGCGGATAGGCAAAAGCCCGTAAGTCTTACAACCATTCCCGCCAAGCCAACCATCGCCACCCAGTCAACGCCAGAAGATAGAACGTCAACATCTGCCTAGACATTTTTTTGTTTTTGTTTCTGCGCGGAAAATCCTCATGGCGGGCGGAGGTGTCTGTCTAACTGACTAAAAATCACCCCCGGTGTTCCCTTTCTACACTTGCACCGGGTATCATGGGAACTAGTGCGCCTCCTCGAGTCTGCGGGGGGAGGTAGGCGCGCGCACAACCCCACGCGCCACGGGCTCGGGTCCAGTTATACGGGGGAGCGGCGGACGTCCCCAAGTCCGCCCCCAGTCCCTCTGGACCCGTTTAGTGAGGCTGGAAGAGGGCGTTGTCCGCCCTCTCCTCATGGATGTCCTCCGCCCTGGGGGAGAGCGGAGGGGTCTGTCAGACTCTTACTGACTAAAACCACACCGGTGTTCCCTCACACACTTGCGTCGGGGGGCAGCGGGATCTAATGCGACTTCCGCTGCCCCGGAAGAGTGGTCTCGACCTCCCTCAACCTTTCCGCATCACCGCATCCCACGACTCTGCGCTCCCGACTCCCCGAACTGGCGCTCATCGAATGACCGATAGTTGGCTGCGACAGGTCGGTTCCGACTCCAGACTGTGGAGTGATGTCACCGAGCGTCCGGCTCCCTGTTTATGCGACACAGGTACTTCCCGAAGCAACCATGCCCCGAGAACATCTGCGTCGCCCGAAAACACAGGGAGCCGTGCCTCCACTTGAGCCATTCCTCGAATACTGGTCGCATCGCCTCGTAGGGCGCACAAGCCCGTCCCGTCACTCCGCCACCAACACCTCGCGGAGGTGAGACCGACGCAGATCGATCTCTCGCTGCATCGGTTCACCGCCCCGCGTCCGCGCCTCCTCGCGCCACCGGTTAACATCTGCGTAGCCTTAGCCCAACCCCAACACCCCAACTATATAGAAGCCAACCCCAACCAGATGCAGCAATACAGTATTTTACATGGAATGACTGCCTATCTGACATCTGCAACACAGTTATTTATTTATTTATTTATTTTAGTACATGGAGGACTTACAGCTAATAAAAACAAACAAAAAAAGGAAACCATAATCACCAGAAAGCCAATTACAAATTATTATTATTCGGTAACAAAGGTTTCTTAAAACTGGTTGTCAGGCTTTTCGACTTTTGGCATGTACGGTTCTGACAGTCGCTACTGCCAAAGATCTACGAATGACAGCCAGGACCAACGGTTTAAAGCTTTAATGCATTTGAAGGCACGAAGAGGTTCCAATGGTCATCCATCCACGGAACAACCTCGGTAAACGAAGCTTAACCTAAGATAGACCCGTGCGGCTGTTAGTATTACCCACCAGCTCCTAATAACAATGTTGTCTCCTCACGCCACCAGAAAACGCCTCAACTCCCTACCAAGCCACCGTGTTCATAGGCGGCATGCAGTACGGCGTGGGCCACGGCTCTAGCAAGCGGCAGGCCAAGTCGGCCGCCGCGAGGAACTCCATCCACATCCTCATCCCGGAGATGAAGGACGAGCTCGACGCGCATGCGCCGCACCACGCTCCCAATGACCCGAATGAGCCCGAGTTCAGTGTAAGTACCTGTACGTTACGAGTGAGCTAGGGGCTGCGGGGGAGGGGGGAAGTAGGTGGTGCACAGGGGGGAGGGTGACCTCGTTGGTGTACAGCATCAAATGAAAGTGATTGAAATTCTACACGTGATGGGAACCGATTTATAAACATGATACAACTAAATAGTCGTAGAGTTTCGCTACATGATTTATTTTGACTGCTGTGCACTGAGTCTTGGGTTAGAAGTAGAACCCCGAAGCCAGGTAAGATTTTATTGGCAAATAGGCGAAATGTTAAAGAAAGTTTGTTAACATAATATGAAAATTTTACTTTCTCCCTGCTTGGAAAAAGGTGAGTAACAAATTGTATCTGCGGTACTAACTCTTAGAGAAAAATTGGATTGAGAATGAGAATGGTGCTCAATTTTAAGAATGAAAGGAAGAGAAAGAAACCATTAAATGTATTAGGTATTTTTAAGATAATTAGTTAGTTGTGGACATTGTGGTATTTATTCACTAGAAACACTAGTTAGGGTTTAGAATAAAACCACCAAATTATCAGTAAGTAGAAGAACGACTTTAAGGGTACGTGCACTCGCTGCCCGGGATAAGTGAGGATCTCTTCAACATACCATATTAATTCAACATTACAATACAATCTCCTTCAAAGTTTTGTCTCGATTCACCTGTTTTTCTATTCATCCCGTTTTGCGGTACATTATCTGTCCGGTGTTCCGAGCGTCCGGTTTGTCCGAACCTTAAGTCGACCGTATGATGGTGTAGGACTATCATTGTCCCAGCGGCGTGTGAGAGTAGTGTCAGTTGTAGTGACAGTTATGTTGCCAGTTCTTCGACTTCGTGGGCATCGAGGACCCGCGCATCACGGAGTTCTGCGCCGCCACGTGCGAGCCCTCGCCGCACGCCATCCTGCGCACCTGCCTGCTGAGGAACTTCGGGGCCGGCGACCGGCACATACATACTGAGGTGAGATAAGCAGTCAATTTGATCACAATCTCCTGAATGGAAAAACTACTTACCGAGACGTTAAAGATAACTGCGTTGCAAAATACATAGCTCTAAGGTTATTGTATATTCAGCATTTATTAGCAAATTGAATATCAAATGGTCCAAACATTCAAATCAAAACTATCATGCTTTATCACCAAGATTTAGTATAATTAATGGTATTGTTTCAACCTGCTGAATGATCCATTTCTTTGACGTGTCAAAGAAAGTACGTCCTGTGTACGTTAGTTCCAATATTAAGCATAGTTTGCGCTGAACTCACAGTTTAACTGAATGTACATACAGATGAAAAAGCTGGAATACCAGAAGATCGAACTGACAATGAAAGTCGGGAAGCACACCGCCACAGTAATCAGCAAGAACAAGAAGACCGCCAAGCAACGCGCTTCGCAGGCCATACTGCAGGTACTGTACTCACTTAGTAAGCCATCTTGTATGTATAGTAGAAGATCGAGCTGACCATGCAGGTGGGCAAGCACATTAATTATTATTCACCAGGAAACAGGGCTTCAGTCAGTAATTCCACTTGTAAATATGCTAAACATGTTTTAGCTAATGCATGAACTGTTCTCTTATCTAGTTGCCAAGAGGACACTCCTGAATGCTCTATACTGAGAAAAATGTTTCTATATGGCTATGTCTTACCAAGGGATATCGTATTACCCAGTACTAACTGGGTTGTGGAAGTCAGATAGGCAGTCGCTCCATGTAAAATACTGGTATTCAGCTGCATCCGGCTAGACTGAAAGCCGACCCCAACATAGTTCAGAAAAGGCTGAGCAGATCATGATGATGGCTATGCTATGGGGCACTCTCAATGATATGGATCTTTTTGATCAAAAGATCTTGCGTAAAAAAAGATTACCGATCAACCCATTCTCCTTTTCTTCCTCAGGCACTACACCCGCACGTCCGTTCCTGGGGCTCTTTACTCCGCTTATACGGCTCCCGCTCAGTCAAGAGCTGCAAGGAGAAGAAGCTTGAAGAGCAACAGATCACCCTGTTACAAGACCAGGCTCGCCACAATGAGCCCAACTACGCAGTACTAGAGAAGCTTCGCAACGAGATGCGCAAGCTTCGAGAGAGGGATGAGGCTGTGGTCCCCATAGGCACGCTGCTGGTGCAAGATGACCTGCCTACACACTCCGGCTCTAATTTGAACAACGTTGATCTGTGAGCTGTTTAGTCTAGGATTGTTGGTAGTTGTTGCATGTAAGCAAAAATGGTGGTATACTATTTGCGTTTTATACCCGTGTCAGGAATACTATACTACACTTTAGTGTGTGCAGAAATAAATTCACGCTGTTGAACAGCGTGAATTTATTTACACTCTTTGACAGTCGGAAAACCACCGAAATTTAAATCTAACAGTGTGGTTTTATTTATGCACTCATAAAATAAAACGGGCATTATCGTGGCAATAGCGGTCATTGCCCTTGTCGTTATATCTCGGGCATTATCGTGGCAATAGCGGTCATTGCTCTTTTCGTTATATCTCGGGCATTATCGTGGCAATAGCGGTCATTGCCCTTTTCGTTATATCTCTTCGAAGAATCCCAAACTTTTTATCGTTTTTCATTAGTACGTAATCCTAGATAATTTATCTTAGGAATACTTAGGCCAATGATTACTATTGCCATGATAAAACGCATATGTAATTAGAGATGATGTATGATGAACTGGTAAGGAATAATAGAAAGTTGAGCAGGGTAGGAACAGTGTAGTTGCTGCCTGCCCGCACAGGGTCAGGCGTAATGCATGTAGCGGCAGAGGTGAGAGGTTGTCTAACTAAAGGGTAGCTTAAATAAATATTGTACGTGGTTTTAGTTTAATTTACATAGCCTACCTGTCACTACTAATGACTGTATCTGTTATATTTGAAGAGGTAGTGTATCAAATTAAAAAATTATAAGTAGATCTAGTTTATTCATAGATTAAAAAATATCAGTCACCACCTACTACATACTAGAGTTAAGGATAGTTTTAAAGGAGATACATAATATAATAATCACATCCACAGTAATGTGTAAAAGTAACTTTGTAACTTAAATGTCGATACCGCAATTTTTTTTTTTTAATTTGAATGTCTATCGATAAAAGCACAAACGTAGCATTACAGCATTTACTAAAAATAACTATACGATTCATAATCGATTAGAAGCATCAATATTTTAACAATAAACCATAATTATTAAAAATACTAGAATTATATTCCAATATTGATCGTTTTATTCGTACTTAAATGTTTTAAGATTTTACCAATGATTGTGAAAAATTGATATAATCTTCAGTGAACTATTGATTAATTATAATCTTCAAATATATATATTGTAGGGTAAGAATGGCACTAATCGAGAATTAAGTCAAGGTTTGGACTAAAGTTAAACCTTATTTCATAATGAGTAAGCAGTGTTTAGTCATAGCGTTTGCAGGGACTACTGGACCATGGATGATGGATTTATTAGGGGAATAGTCTGTGTTAATCTATATCGATATCAAGAGTCTATAGTAGCTTAGGATTTTAAAAGGTGTTTTAAGTGTAATCTTAGTGTGCTATTTCGTACTAGTCTTACTACTCAATGTATGCATCAGACCAATACTGCCTTCGCTTGAATTCAAAATCTTAACGTAAAGATTCTGAATTGAAGTACTTATAGTATAATTTTATTTAGTTTTTTGCCTTAGCTTCTTTGTAGCAATTTTTTAATCTTTACTCACGGCACGGATGTTCGGACAGGGTCGCAATTTTTGCTAATTGATTAAAACAACGAGCCTTCAGGTTAAAACACACCTGCGACCTGCGACGTCGTATCCGTGGTACATTGCGGAAAATACTGGGTCTATCCTTTTTTTTCAAGGCGCCAGATTGCGTCGTCAGTTTTGTGACGTGATGTCGTATCGTGTGTCTTAGCCTTTAGTCTCGGTAGCGAGCAGGGGAACAGGGTCGGTTCTAATCGCTAAAATGACTATGAAGAATGTGTGTACAAGATTTATTCTTTGGTGTGAGAATTATTTGTTGAATGAAGGCTATATCCGAAGTCCTAAAAACACTTGGTTCATTAAGCTTTTAACATGCTCCAATTGATTGCAATAAAATATTAGTTATAGTTATTTGTCAGATAAGTATATTTTTGTAGTCCTTGTGTATGGCATTTATGTAACAATATTAAGATTAAGCATTTATCTCTTGAGTGTTGTTCGTATACTTGTTACATTAGTGGGGGCCTATCGGATCAGACGTGGTAGGCCAATGTGTGATGGATCTAACTATGCCTAATTCTTCCCTTCAACTCTTAATGACTGTTAATAATCTTAAGTTAGATATATACTAAGATCTAGAATTGTATTCTTATTGATGTATTGGTTTTAGTTTAGTGTAGGATTGTGCAATGTTTTACGAGTGTAATGATTTAATAAACTGAGGGTCGATTGTTCAATTTCAGTTAGTTTTAGGCCCGTCTTGGCGAGGGTACTGCCGTGACCCCAGATCTGCGGCCAAATAAATAGCCGTTTGACAGCTTATAGAAAACATGTCTTATTTATTCTTCAGAAAAAATATGTAATGTAATGTATCTTTATAATAAGATATCCGAACAAGAACTAGCTATAAAAATATAAACAAAAAAAAATGGCAACTGATTTCTCATAAGAATATTATAATAGACTAGGTAGGTTAGTATTGAAAAGCCCATCCTATACCGATGTCGGTCTAGTGAACTCCATGTAAATCTTCCAACGATTGAATTTGACCTTCCGATATTGAACGTAGAAAATATTTTTAACTGTCTTGATTTAATTTGCTCAAATGTCGTTATTTAATTTTCACTGTCTTTCTATAATATCGATATCAGATTCAAATCTGCCAAATGGTTTTGAAATGAGATTTAATTTTATAATTTGCTGAGAATCGTTCGAAAGTTTACAAAAAGGCTAAACTAGTATTGAAAACGGGAAGGTAATAGTAAAAAAAACCCGGCCAAGTGCGAGTCGACCTCCCACGCACACAGGGTTCCGTATCACAAAACAATATAATAAAAATAAATAAATAATAATATATATATTTTAAAGGCTCATTCATATGTTGTATTGTATTACATTCAACAGCAAAACTAAATTTTTCATAGTATGTTAATGAAAAACAAAGTTACTGTTGCAATTTAATGAAAAAGTCCCATAATTCAAAAATTAACATCAAATCTTATTCAAATTAATTTTCGTTGAAAGTTTCTTTTACCTCCTCTTACTTTAGAAATTAGAGGGGGGGGTCACGTTTTACCACTTTGGAAGTGTATATCTTTCAACCGATTCGCTTTGAGAAAAAATAGTTTTAGGAACCTCAATGACATTTTTAAAGACCTATCTATAGATGATAACCCGCACGTTTAGATTTCATGATTTTTTTTTTTAGTTCAAGGAAGTTACCTTATATAGGGTCTAACTTTTTAAACACGAAATATTTCAAGAGTAACTTCTACAAGTCGTAAAGTCGCCATAGCAACGACAAAAATTTTTTTTTCTGAATATTTTTATTTTTACGAAATTATTATAGTTCTAAATATTCTTGCGACATTTTGCATAAAACCTTTACAAACTTTAAACTTACTTACTTACTTTTACTTTTTAAAACTTTTGTTTACTTTTTAAACATTTAGACAGTATTTATTTTGTGGGTCAAGTAATTTTATTTTTTTTTGTAAAAATACACTGAGATAAAAAAAAAATTTTCGTTGCTATGGTGACTTAACGACCTATAGAAGTTACTCTTGAAATATTTCGTGTTAAAAGTTAGACCTTATATACCCTGAATCTTTTTATTTTTGTATAAAAATCGTAAAGCTGTTCCAAAATACATCTACCTACCAAGTTTGTAATCCTAATAGTCTCGGAATAAAGTGGCTGTGACATATGGACGGACAGACAGTTATAATGAATCTATAAGGGTTCCGTTTTTATGCCATTCGGCTACGGAACCCTAAAAAACAACAATCGACTCGATAACCTCCTTTTTTTAAGTCGGTTAAAACTAATGGAAAATCCAACTGCAGGGATACATACAAAGACAGGATGCACTGACTGACAGGAAAACTGTCCTGGTCAGCATATTTGCAATTTTAGACCATAAATATTAAGTAACACACTGCTATCTATATATTTTGATAGACATTCGAAATATTCGTCTGCTTGACCATAATTATAAAGGGTGTAAAAAGACCCTTAACGAAGCCGAAAGGCACTTGTTCTCCCGACCGTTAGATTGAGTTTTACCTTAAAAGGTTATTTTACACCCCAAAAAAAAAAGTCGTTTCACAGCAATAATTTTTGTGTAGTACTTAGTGTTACTTAGTTTAATGTACAGAATGCTTGGTTGACGGCTTCGTGAAGGATCCGTTTACACCCTGTATAAACGCAGTTAATGTTGTTAAGTTGTTAAAATGAATGAATGCGAGTGTGTTACACAATTACCCTGCAGGTCAGGTGATGCATTTAATTAAAAAACGAGTTCTTTTGTCTTTCAGCTTTAGTTTATAATCTCTTTGAGTTGAGGAACAGAAAATCAGTTTTGTTTGGACATAAATACATTTAAATCAAAAGGATATCTTTATAAGAGAGAATATCTATCTGATAAAATATGTAAAACGATTGTGATAACTGTAATATTGCTAAAAACGCTTAGACCTAGCTGCTACATTTTTTTATTTAGTAGTAAAGTCAGTCTAATTCTTCAACGTGTACTTACAGAGCATTTGTGATGATAGCAGATCATATTTATTATTATATTGAATTATTGTAAGTGTGTTATTGTAGTGAATAAAGTATGTGTTCAAAAATGTTATCTTCAATATTTTAAAATTAAGTGTTTAGACGCCAAATCTAAATTGTCAACTTCTGAACGTCGATTGGCCCTTTAGCCCAGCCAAATAGAACCATAAGAAGAGTAAGAGGATTCTACTATCGATATTTGTGTAGATAGAAAGAACTACGAGAAAATGTTCTTTTCCAAAAACATTCTGGCAGTGGGGTAGAATGTGCAAAGTGCATCGCTCGTTTGGTCTTAGTCTAAACACCACCTTGATTCGTTGATCGTGTTAACTATAAGTCGCGCGAATGCAGGTAATGTAAAGTGAATTCTGCGTTTGGGAGGCACGGCACTACGAGCTTTTGGCCCGAACTCCACCGAAGTGGACACGAGACGCGAGGAGTGGAGATGTGTTGTAAACCACCAATAGAATTTAGTTATTTACACTTCTCGTCTCCGCTTAGCTTTAGTGGAAACACCCTAGCTCCTAAGCATGTCCTCTCCGCTTCGTACATCTCCGCTTTGTTGAAGTCCGGGCCATAAGATCAAACATTTCTAATCACTGCTCGGGATTAGCATCTCCTCAGCTTTCATTAACCAGGGGTCAACCCAACATAAGCACTCATGCGGCTCAGCTCAACCTCGCAAGCATTTTCTATCTGATCCCAAGCCGAGGCGATTCCTATAAGATATAGAATATTTTTAGAGCGAAAAACAGAGCTGGAGTGCTGCTCGTATCGCACGCGGCACCATCGACGATGCAGTCGCCAGCACGTTCTATTTCTCGCTGTAGCAAATCAAGGGTCTGAGCGATACAAATAGATAGAAGCATAAAAACATTACCCTCCGCAGTCGGGCATAAAAGCGATTCCATGCTGCTAGATGGGGTTTCATAGAAAGATTCCTGAAGGGATCGAAATGAGACCAGACTGAACCTGTGCATGCTTATAAATGTGCGTTGATCTTTTCATCGACTGCTCTTATCCAAGCTGAAAGGTGTAATTTTCAAACGAACAAACGAGCTCGCAGTGCTGATTGATGCCTTCCAGATTATTCGCGGTCATTACAAGAGTCAGGATCTGGTATTAATACTATGTGTCCGGTCATGGACTAGTGATGTTATAGGTACTTATATAACAACTATTTTAATACACTACATGGGTCCAATCCACTGCTATATGGCAGCAATATTTTTTGTTGAGATTTTCTTTACGTGTGTACAAAAAAAACGTCTCTCAAAGTTTTGGTCGTAATGAGATAAAATAGGCTTATTCGGGGGCAACAAAATTTTCTATCCTTTATATTAGGATCACATTTTCGTAAGAAAAAAATTAAACTCCAAAAAAAAAATACAAAAATTTCTGCAAATTAACAATTTTTTTGTGAACAAACTCATATTTTTGTCAGCAATTTTTTTGCAAACCAACTTTGTGTACTAGAATAGTTGTTACATTAGTACCACTAAAAGTACGCTAGTAGATGATCGGACCCATTGTTTAAAAACAATACAACTTGCGCAGATTGGAGGGTTAAATTATTATAGGTGAAATCATTAACTATAAGAAAAATGGTGTAAAATTGATAACTTGCTTCCTAATAAATATATTCCACTTCCACCTGATATTTTTATTTTCGAGTTTCTAACCCATTCAATACGGCGAGCGCCTTTAAGGATATTTTGGTCATAACTTTGATACTATCTGAAAATTTATATATAGATAATTTATGGTACCAACTAGTAGGTACTTCTTTTATTTACCTACTTAATTATCAATCAATGATTTCATTTTCAGGCAACTAAGGCCATGTGCATCTGGATTGAGGGCCCATTTTTTAAATCCTTGAGAAACGAAATAACACGTTTACGGAAAAAATAGTTAAAAATAGTAAAAACTTAAAGCAAGGGCCTTGAATTTCTTAAACGTGAATTAAAACTATTATGATCAAATAAATTGGGCCCTCAATCCAGACGCGTGCGTAAAGTGGCATAGCCTAAATCCCAAAAAGTACTACTACAACGTGACGTGGTCGGCGGAAAAGGGGTGGTTTTCCACCACACAAAATGCCTGGCAGTGGGGGAGGTGAATCATCATAACTTATGTAATAACAAAAAATCACGGTTTATAGTATGACGTAACTTAGCAGCACATCTTTAACCCTTTAAGCGCCGACGCCGTAATATTACGGGCTCTGAAAACAGTGCCCGAATCGCCACACACGTATATTTACGTTATTTCATTGAAAAAGTTCTCATACTGCACAAACTCCATATAAAATGTGTCAATTTTAAGATGTAGGGTATAATCTTTATTTTTATGGACATTTTTTAATGTTTTGAATGATAAATACCGTGAATTTTGAGGTTCAAATACTTTGTCATCACTGTCTCCCTACCTGTATCGCCAATCACGTAATTTTACGAGTACTAGGGATGGGGCGAATTCGGAAAATACTTAATAGGATGTCTAAGAATAAACAAGGCACTATTTAAATTACTGTCACTATTTGCAATGAAAGTGGGTACTTTCATTACAAAATATCCATAGTATTACTCTGATACAAGTATCTGTACACAATAAAATGTATTTAAGTTTAAAAAATATTTAATTTTTACGACAAAAATATAGAAATCTCATAACGCAGAACCTCACTAGTGCAGACAGTCGCCGGTCGCCGTCACCGTAATATTACGTGCTGCCAAGGAGATTCAAGGTTAAATCGCGCGGTATTGTCAGTTGCCTCAGCGCCGTCACCGTGAAATCACGGGAAAGCTTTATCGCTAAGTGCAACTAGTGTTGTAGGCCTTTTTGATCAGAGACCAAGTGATCCACGAAATGAATACTTCGCGTCTTTAATAGCTTTTGAACTGGAAACTGTGCGGTCGGAAATATATTAAATTTAATACGACATGCTCGTGGAGAATCCTCACAAACAGAAGAACGAACAACGTGCCCATCTCCCGAGTACTGATTTTGTAACTACAGAAGCACGTTTAATTTTATTTTTTTAATTGATTGAAAACTAAATAATGTTAGATTATTAAGTAAGTAAATAAAACATTGATTTAATTTCCGGCTTTTAGTTTTGTTAATAAATAAAGAATTTATGCATCGATATTAAGTATTCCCAACACTATTCCAACTTATACCTAAAGTGACGTGGCGCTGGAGGTAAGTCAAAGGTATTAAATCGTGGCGGTTAAAGGGTTAAAGCCACCACGACCGACTTTTCATAATATTCAATATTGTTCTTACCTTTAGTAAAGTAAGTTCCACAGAAAAAGTTTAACACTTTTGAAGTGGCCTTTTAGATTCTTAGAAGAACTTCAGCTGCATCTGTTGATCCGTCAGGCGTAACTAATAAAGTTCCTTACAAATCAGTCTTTACTCGCACCCATCTGCCCGCCCCCCCCTCCTGGTTCAAAAGCTGGCGACGCCCTTGCTACACAAATTCAGAAATGGAACAAAATTTATATCAAATTACCTGCCAAGTAAATTAACGGGCACTTAATTGTAGATAAGTAAACTGGCCCTTACACTAACAATTTCTTTATAATTCTACTCCAATAAAAGTCAAAATTAGCCGAGAGGGGGGCACGTGACGGGGGCATTTTGATTTTCATCTGAAGCGACGGCCGCTTATTGGCGTCGACGCTTAGGGCGCCTTCAAATTACAGGCGTGAAGAAGCGCCACCATAGAATACCTATCGCTTCAGTGCCTCGACTGGCGCAGTAGGCGCGCGTCTGGTTTGGTAAAATATCTTTTATTTTCTTTTACAGCCATATTCCCATAGTGACCGCCTAATAGCTTTGTATAAGTATTTTTACTCTGCGCCTAGCGGTCAAGGTAGGTCGTCGGAATATCGTCAGTTTTTTCGGACTTCTCACTCGCACAACCGGTGCTATCGTGCTCATGTTGTCACACAGGCTGATCTACTTTATAATTTTAACCGACTGCAAAGAAAAAAAGGAGCTGCGTTTTTATCTGATTTTTAATTTTTTTCCACATGCGCGAAAGACACTAGCGCTAAGGCTGCTCTTTTCCACCAGAAATGTGATACAAAAAAAAACTATTAAGCAAAATGTACCTATGAGATTTACTCACTTCTCCTAAGGGTATTGCTTTGATTTCTTTTCAAAATACCTACAGAGGGGTGTGAGGGATGTGTTTGTTAAGTACCAATAGAAGTGATTTTACCTAGCCTAGCTCAGCGCAGCTTTAGTGAAAACGGTTCAGCGGAGCGAGGTTTTTTATTTTGTTCTATCATGCAATCAGTCCATTAACTATGAGCCTACAGATGACAGATGTGTTGTCAGATTGAGTGTCACGCAGTTAGTTCCTCATTGGGATTGATCCTTTGTAATCGGTAGCTCATTGTAGGCTATTCAGGTTCAGGATTTTGCGTCTCTTCAGGCGATTCAGGGTGTCAGGAGCTGCACTGCTAGTGAATTTGTGTGGTATTGAAGAAGTTTTTTGTATGCTTTTGCATAGAGGGTTCAAGTTAAATAAAAGCAAAATATGGACTTTTGAATTTTTATTATTAGATTTACACTGTCATTTACAATAAATTTCCATGTAGTTGGAGGACATAAATCAATATTGCATAACACTAAGGCTAATTGCATTAGTATTTTTGTGGATAAATTAACAAAATATATGCAATATTACAAATTCAAATAAAAATAACGCTAATATCTTACTCGGGCACGCACTTGCTCCACGCCGCTATGCCACACTACAATTTGGAGTTCAGCGAACATCGGCCAGATATTTAGTTAACAGGTATCGTGAAGATGGAATGTCTTCGAGTAGGCATTACTGTCGCGGTCGCGGCCGCCCGCGACGCGCATCAAATAAATAATTTCCCCAAGTGCATTACCTTAACCTAGCACAACTTTTTAGAACTACGGTTTGTCCTGTAAAAATCGTAAGAGATGTAGCGCTACAGCAATTTTCGAGAACTTGCGAAATTAAAAAAAATAAATTAAAATATACAAAATCTCTATCACAATACTCGTAAGTAATTAAAGCAATTCAAATGTGAATACTCCAAATGTTGTAATACGAACGAAGCGCGGGTACATCGACATGTCTTTAATTCTATTTAAGCTCAGCCACGGTCCTGACGGACTGACGACTTGCGGCGCGAGCGGTGTAGTGACGACTCGCGAGCGCGTGTACTACACAGTAGTCACAAGTTACACCAACTTATCCGTTTGCAATAAATACATACATGTACGATACATAGGAGATAGATACACAAAGACCAACAGGGTGACGCCGCTATCACTTAGCTAAATATTGCAAGTACTACATCATTACCACCCTAATAATGTTACGTTTATCGTTTAAAATATATCAATAAATGATTCAAATGTATACAAATGCAGCGAGGGCGCGGAAGACTCGCTCGCAGAGCGCGGCCGGCGGCAGGCGCACGCGCACCCGCGCCCGCCGGCTGTACGAACTAGCAACAGTCTCAAAACAACAACCTAGCCACGAGATTAAACGTCCATTGTATAAAACTACTATTTGTGCAGACCGAATCAACACGGAGATGCGAATACAAAGTAAACACTATACCGACATACGTGACGATACGCAACTCGCTAATGTATCCAACTATTATATCGTTATATTTGTTTGTATATCTCATTAATCATCCTCGACGCTACGGTGCTTTTGTTTCAAGTATCAACAGAGTTTTTAAATACATTAATTTTACACACGGTATAAAATACTTAGAAAATTTACAATTCCCACGTTAAGAAGTAGCCGCACGGAAGTCGGAAGTGTGAGTGACAAGCTAGGCGCAGCGGAGCGCGCTAGGCGACGGCGAGAGATCCATCGACTGGTACAGTTATGAAAATACATCATACAACATACAGTTAAAATGCAATACCAAAGTACGTTTTTCTTAAACATTATTTTTTTTTCGTAATTGAAAACAAATATATCAAAAGAAGTACATATGAATGTATATAACTCGTAGATAATTTGACACGATACATAAACGAAACGTTACCATGTATACATATGCGTGTTGTGTTACAACGGGGCTGGGACTGACAATTTACGTCGGGGGCGAGCTGTGTGGAGGAGTACCATACAACCGGTTGTCATTGGGGGCTGGGTCTTACGTGATACTATAGTTATTTTTTTTATTATATTTAAATAGAATGTTAAAAAGTATTACGACACATCCTGATCTTCCACATCCTGCGGTTGTTCTTTCTGCTCTGTCTCACCTGAAATGTGACAAAAGTAGAAGTTAGATAGATTCACTTTACACACACAGTAGCCGGAAACAAAGGCCTCCCATGTAGGCGTGGCTATCAAAAAAGCTAGACGACAACGTATCTCATAAGATATAGCAACTCCCTTTATTTTATCATACACAGATTGTAATTTGATATCGCTACACTATCATCTAACTAAAGTGTGATAAGATCTCTATCTAGTAGAAGCCATTAGACTACAAGCGGAATACACAAGAAAACATTATAGAAACATCCGTAAATTCGATTTTTAAAAGCACGCAGTATGTCTTATTGCGTCTTATAATTTTATCTTATTCCACGTAAAGAGCAATGCTGCGGTTTCGAAGAGAGCGTAGGCATGTGTGATAAGAAATGGAATAATATGTGGAGATAGCAAGTAGAAGCGTCATCCAAGTGGCAGCTTTTGCCCAGGGTCTTAGTTCCGCGAACTAACTAAACACAAACAAATAATTGAGTGGAAGAGATAATGATGGTTGTGCAGGGAAGAAAGGATAAGGATAGGCTTGGCATGCGGTGCTGACTTGCTACTGACCCGACTCTCCGTCGCCCTGCATGTCGGAGGTCCACAGCGTGAGATTGTCCCGTAGAAGCTGCATGATGAGGGTCGAGTCCTTGTAGCTCTCCTCCGACAACGTGTCCAGCTCGGCGATCGCGTCGTCAAACGCGGCTTTCGCGAGCCGACACGCGCGGTCCGGACTGTTCAGGATTTCGTAATAGAATACCTGCACAGAGAAAATGATCAAATTAGTATTATTGTACAGACACCTCGTTGGTCGCAAGTGTTATTGGGTTTTTTCAACAGGAATTTCAAGTAGCTGCCAGAAGTTTGGATTTCAGATGGCAGTAGATTCGCCCCCTAATTACATGGGACTTAATACATGAACGGAGAAACGTTGGACTACCAATAGGTGCACAGGGATTACTCGCGTGATGTTATACGTGTGCAGATTAGTGAAGTAATTATTCAATTGACAAATATTTGAGACTAATAATACGAGACTGATACTGTTGCCAAGCATCGGACAGCTAGTATTAAATCATATAGAATGTTTAATAACCGGTTACTTTGATTAAAACTAAATTATCTTAGGTCAAAGGGCAAACTAGAATCGGAAAATTATATTATAAACTAGCAAAATATTATGTAGTAGTAAATATGTGACAACATTTTCGTTTGAATTGAATCATGAATATCGTAATACCAACTGACAAAATCTAAATATAAACGTGATAATGATATTATTGAAACAGTCCAATCTCAATGTGTCCCAAATTGACGTTATCGAAAATCACGTATTGATTCTAGCCAGAATCGCACGTCTATGTAGCGAATAAAAAACTAATTTCCAATTCGTAAAAATTCGGAATGTTTGACGACCTTGAACTCGAGCGGTTGGCTAGATAAATACGAGATAAGTTATCTCGTGACGCGCCAACGGATTATTGATATCACCAGCGACGCCGGATAATTCGCACTCTAATAGTTTTCAAAAAATCTTTAAAAGAATCGGTTAAATTTAAACTGGCATCCAGTTTTAATATTAGATGTGTCCTGTTTTGATGAAACCGATAACTTTACGGATGCACGAACATGTGTGACGCACTTCTGCATATAGAACCTAGGGTAAGACAAGATTGATTTAGGGCCGACAGGTTCACTACGAGCTCCATAAACTGGGTTTTGTCTTTTAAGTTTTAATTGTTTTATTTCGTTACGGTATGGCCGCGCAATAAGCAAACTGCGTTCAATTTAAAGGAAAACATGTTATAATCAGATCCTAAAATAGTCACAATATATTTTATCTCGCATTATTACATTTCAATTACGTCAGCCTACACAAAGCGGCGAGTTGATAGTTTAGTTTCACAGTTCGGAGAAAACCGCGTATGATACATAAATACATACATTATTTGAAGGTCGTCAATATATTCAGTGCTCATTAATTCAGCGGCGCGTTACATTACCATACAGTATACTAATGTTAAAATTGTCCACGCGTCCCTAGCCTCAGACCTTGGGGAAGGACTTCGAGAAAACTGTATTGAACTTCAGAGGCGAGATGATATCTACTTAGTTATGCAAGATGTCTACAGCTAACGGGCGCGTGCGCGTTTGTGTCCTTGCACGAGCCATTATTGAGCTGCATTTTGAACGCTACCGGTAGCAGTTTCCTACTACGCGAAGATAACGCTGAATCGACCGCAAACAATCAGTCGTTAACTGTCAAATATCTGACTACCGCATAAATTAGCCAGACAGCGGCACTAACGTTCTTATGGCGAATATATTACAGGACATTAAACACAGATGGCACATCTTGGCATGTAGAGGACATTTATATTTCATTATTGCTTATAATTACATATTCATATATGCACATGCTTAATATTTTATGCACACATGTAGTCACACGTATTTAGGTTAGAATTTTTCCTAAGAACTTTTATACTATGCAGATGGTCCCATGTCTCCAAATCAATATAATGAATCGTAGGTAATAGCAGTGTTCAAAGCAAGTAGACGGTACCATAATAATCCCATAAAGTCGTGGTCGTTGCGTCTTTATTACGTATTTACGAGCAGTTCTAACTCAGCCAATAGGGTATGTCTGAACGACAAATAATTGTGGAAGATTTACGACGGGCATGCAAATTTTATTTCATCTATCCACATGGTTACGTAGTTTATGTTATTTTTTTCTGAGCAATGTAGGTTAGGTACGCATTTTATCTAGTGAAACGATATTATGCTGGGACTGACGGCGGATAAGCCCGGTTGAGCCAGGGTGTTTTGGGATAAAAAACAACCTTTTTTGTCTATTTTACTACTAATACCGGTTTAGATGTCAGGTCTAGCCTTGCTGAATTGAAAAACCAAGACTACGCGTCAGGGTGCAATTAGGAAGCGCCAGCACGGTCAACTAGTTTTTTAATCAATAAAAAAGCGTGTCTAAGGTTACAGGAAATCTGTGACGCCTAAGTCAGTTTGGCAGAGATTGGTTAAGTCTGCATCGAGTACAATTTGGTGCCGCGGCTTATCTCATCCGCTATGCTATACAATATTACGCATTCTTCTTAGTCTAGAACTTTCAGCGCGTAATTTGTATGTTTATCATATGTCTTCGTAAATATTTTCTCATATCCCTAGTTATTAGTCCGTTGTCATGTTCTTTACAGCGTGACATCACGATGACGCGTCGCCGTGATTAACTCGGTAAATATGTTTGTGCACACGACGAGCGCGTCACCCGAGAGCTATGCGTCGTAACTCCTTTCAAACGTCGTACAATGTATTGCCTTGGTCAGGTTCGGAAATGTAACAGCTATTTTCTCAAGAAGCGTTTTATCGATTGGTAATTGAAATGGGGTTCGTACAGTCGTACTTCTCACTGATATATGATAAGATGTTGATTATATGATATCAAGTCTTCACGTAACGCAGTAATATCAATTCCGTTCCTTTTACGTCAATATTCAAGTCATTGAATCTTATGATTATTTTATGCTAGTAGCGTTTTCTGTTAACTAATTATTTCCAAGCACTTCACCTAAGCACGGTAATATTATAATACAGTACTCCAACTTCATACAAACGGACGAAACGCGAGCTATACCTACGCGCCTCGATCGTGGGGTGCGCTCGCGGTGCAGACAGTCACGGCTGTACCGCAGTGTCGAACGGACGGTGTGTTGTTTTTTTAACAATAACCGCGCGATTTTTTTCTCTAAAAATCAGTTAATATGACGAGTAGGAAATATTGTGCTGTTTTTGGTTGTATGGATTCGCCAATAACGCTTTTTGATTGTACCCAACGATGATTTTGTGGAATATATAGAAAAAATTGAGGAAATATTCCGAAATTCACTTAAAACCAAACATGTAAATTGTAAAATAGCTGCAGGTATCTATAACCAAGTAAAAGATATTCCATTTTCTCCACCTTGTCCATGTTTCCCAAAACAATTTTTAATTAAGCTTTATATAAGAATGCGGATTTATTATACCTTAAAATTTAACAATAAAGCATTTCGTACGACTCAGTCGAGGCGCAAATATTTTTCGGTCGCAAATTTATAAGCCCGATTTGTTTTTCAAACAAAAACACGTTTTTTTAATTAAATCTACCAATCAAAAAACAACGCATTTTTATTGAACACTTCCTATTCAATATACAAAGTATTTCATTTATTTATATAAAAAGGATATTTACAATCACAAAACTAAATAGAAACAGAAAGTAGGCAAATGTAATTAAAATGCTGGGGACGGGCAGCCCTAACGCATGTTTACGTACCGCGCGGCTGTAGGCATTTATTTCTATCATGCGGCCGAGTTACATTACTGTATTATAATATTACCGTGACCTAAGTCTGCAGAGCCATAAGAAAGTCAGACACGGCGATCGTGATTCTACCGGTCAGATACGTTATAAACAACTTCGTCGCTAAATCATTTTATCTATAACCTCCTGGATTGAACACCAATCCGAGCACTCTTGGCAACAGCATGTATTTAGTCACAAATACCTCCTCATCAACGCCTGTTCCTTACAATCTAGTAACTTGACAAACAGTGTACTTACTGAGAAGTTAAGCGCGAGGCCGAGACGAATAGGGTGGGTGGGTGGCAGTTCCGTCATGGCGATGTCGGAGGCGGCTTTGTACGCGACCAGCGAGTTTTCGGCCGCCTCCTTGCGGTCGTTGCCGGTCGCGAACTCGGCCAGGTACCGGTGGTAGTCGCCCTGGAGTACACAACAGACACATCAGTAAAAAATATAACAAACAAGTCCTTACACTAAAAGTCCCATTCAAACCGACCGGCCCGGACTCTAGGCTGGCTGTGGACACCAGACTTTGACAGATACTTCAGTATATTATCTGTCAAAATTCAGTGTTTGGGAAGTCGGATTGACCGCATCATTACAAATTATCTACTCGGCCGTCAACATGACACAGGTATGACAAACAGAGGCGACACTCTTAGAACTTATTCTTCAACTCGATGCGCCATTAAAGTCCATGCATTGTAAATTGACAAGTACCTAATAAATGCAGTGTCCGTCACAATCGTCGTAATAGGCCACTTCACAGAGCACTGCAATGACCTGACGTAATAAGTGCCGTGGTCACCTCGATTGGTGATCCTTGTATATTTAGAACTTTGTTTTTCAGGACTATCGATGATGCATATGCTATCAATGAACAATTATGATCGTTCTCACTAACACTAGGGCACACCTAATATAATAATAATGGATTTTCATCAAAATCCAACAATGCACTTTTATTTAGGCATTATTTAAGATGTCACCTACTCTATCAAAAACAGGCGTCAATTTCTATTCAAAGTTACTCGATTACTTTACATTACGACACCAACAGAAAATTGGCACGTTTTTTACGTAGCCGAACCACTCAAAAACTCTTTCTTTACCTTAAAGTTGAAGTGCGTCAGTGCTGAATGAGAATTCTTACAAGCCCACTATTGTTTAGAATTGTTACGAAAATCGTCGCACGTACGTCAACGGAACACAAATAAGTTTAAAGACGCAATCTTTAGGAAGTGTTGGTACTCGGTCAGTAAGTCAAACATGTCGACCTGACTTTAGTAATATCAGCAATTAGCAACGTGTACCCAGCATGACTTATAATAAGCTGGCGTGTAAATGCCTCTGAGTTAATTAGTAATTAATTCTCATGATTTATATCTGCTTCATTCATCCCGTTATTATTATCGGAAGAGATTTGTTTCCATGCCATAATGGCTTGATTAAGCGGTCGATAAAACAGTTTTCCTTTTGTATAAGTAATGTTTCTATTTTCAGTTAACCTGTATCATGTGAATGATCGGTGCAATTTATAATGCATGCTGTGAACTATCGTACACATAGGAACATGTACAAGGTGCAAGTTTAAATAGATCAGACGATGATTGAAGAATGAATCGTTAAAGAAATTGACTACCACCTTCAATTGTCCGTTTATTAAGAGAAACAACTTACTCATGTCATTCTATGACAGTTTTATGAAATGGCTAAACATTAGAATTTGACGTAAGGTTGCCTGACTTTTAAAATGAGGTCGGATGATGATAATTGAGAAGATGCTGCAAGTAATTTCAACATAAGACATGTTCAGGGTCCCATTTTCGTGGTGACGCATTGGTGACTAGTTAAATGTTGTTCTTACCTTCATTTTGTAATAGAAGACTTTGGACTCGCCGGTTTGTGAGCTGGGTATAAGGTGTTTGTCCAGAACGCTGAGGATGTCTGAGCAGATGTCACGGAGCTCCTTCTCCACCTGGCTGCGGTACGCCCTAATCATGTTAAGTTTATCTTCCGCCCCCTGAAACAAACATGATCATGTTGTAACAATACTGTAAAAATGGCGACAGGAAGATGAATCGAAAGCAAGAAAGTCCTTTTTGTGTAAAAAAAAAAATGATTATATTGCAGATCTTTGGATTGTAAGAATGCCATTGAACCTGTAATACTAGTTCTCTTAAAAACATACTTGTTCTTAAGCTTTAGAATACCAAACGGTTTAATCTTCTTTCGAAAACTAAATTCTCATGTAAACTATTGGAAACAGTATCGTCATCATTATAATCCTGCGGTCGGGATGACGGACGAGAGCGAACCTACAAATTAATCAATAATCTCGGTTGCGTAGCCTCACGTGTTACAAACGTGTGGACAACTATCTCTACGTATCTGTGCACGTCCCGCCTGGGGATTAGCGTGAACTACGTTAAATATCATTTTCACGAAGAATCCAATAGGATTTGACTGATAAGCGCGTCACAACATCAAGATAGACTGATTTCGAATGCAGTGTGCATTTTAATTCGTAACACGTTTGATGAACGTGATTTCAATACTTATTCCGGTTTAACTTATTATAGGCAAAACGAACCTACGATATTTTTTCAAAACGAGTTTCTTAATGAGTTGTAGTGATAAGCTCGGAATCATTTATGTCCTACAAGTGGATTCGCCTAAAGAAACATGAATATACATCTCATTGTGTTATTCCTTTGTGCCTCGACTCTTTGGATTTAAATTGGCGAGTGCACGAACGAGTGTAACTCTGAACGCAAAACTGAATCGATTACATTTGACGGTTTTACGTCACATCAAATGATATCGTGTTCGATTAACTAGATTAGTTTGTCGACCCGCTGTTTGTAGTTCATGTACCCGCTGCTCGATTAATGCTTTTTAGGTTTAGACTTTTTCATATTTCGTCTATCGCTATACTTATCATAATGTGATTATTTTTTTGATAGGCTCGTCCTATCTCACTTGGGACCTAACACAGTTATGCAAAGCGTGGGTGTACGTAGCTTATACCTCGACATTGTCCTATACAGCGAGAATGACAGACATGACGCGTGTTTAGTAATGTTCATGAATAAATTATCATTAGCTTTAATATCTCTACATTAGTCTATATTCACGCGATACATGAGTTTGAAGCCGTTAAAATAAAAAAAATGTGGTTGTTTAGACGTGCCACGCCCATTCGTTACACAATACATCCTTTTATTCAAGTTTACCCAAGCTACACCCACAAGTAGCGCTGCCGCTGACACGACACTATTTGGGAAAACCACTCACTGATGCAACTACTTTTGTATATTTTATTCAAACCAAAAAACAAAACCTTGACGAATGATCCAATTTCACTTGCGGAATCCTATACCGTTACTGAAAGCTACGCTTAGTCTACGACATGCTACGGTAAATCTGTCTGTAGTTTAAGCAAACTGTAAAAGCTAACGAGTTTATCACAGACATTTCGGTGTAATTCTGTAGACAACATTCATTTTCACTCTTCATTTTTGTTGCAACGTACTTGAAACTGAAGATCTGTTATATCCGAGTTGCAATTCAATTTTATTTAATTTAAGTTCTTGTGAGAGTTTCAAAGAGAAAGTTTTCTAAAGAAGCGAATGATGCATCTTTCTAAAAGACGCTGCGATGCCTTTGACGTATTTGATCAATAAGGTTGAAAAATCGCATGAAACTTATTATGTAACATATTGGATCGAGCTTGAAGGCAGGTGCTCTCGAGGAACGCAATGAAACTTGTAAGTTATAAAGTTTGAGCAGGTTTCCTTACGGTACTCGAGTTGATCAACTAATACAATTAGGCAAAAATGCAAACCTTATAATTATATAATTTGCAATATATGGTGGATATAAGTTTTATTACAGCTATTAACGTTTCAACTTGAACAAATGGGCAACAATCGATTTAATATGACGTTGACTTTCAAACGTATGCCACTTTGTACCCAGTTGTATGCAGGTTACGTGATTCCGTGTCAGAATATAATAATGGAAAGTTTATAGTAGAGATATGAATACAAAATGACGATTTACTGCTACGATTTTACAATTCGGCTCATTTGGTAGTTCGCTAGAGGAATGCAACCAGTTTTTTGTATGCAGGTTTCGATGCCTTTTTGCCCGGCCAGATTTCTCATTATGTTCAAGACGGCCAAACGAGAAAAAACTTTATTGTTGGAAACTGCTCGATTTCTTTTAGCCAGCTTCTATGCTATACAAAGTTTAATGAACTATTTAGCATGACTTATACGGTATTCAATAAAGATTCCCACAACTTTTTAAGGCTCGATCGATACGTAAATGAACGTGCATGACCTTATTGACCTTTTCATGGCTTCATATTTTGGTACTGAAAAGTACAGCACTTATAAAATTTCGCGTTCGCGACAATATGCACTAGCAGAAACTGATTTTCTGTGCAGTATTGACAGTGTAAAAGTACAAATGTATTGTAATAATTAGCTTGGAGGTCATTGTTGTTTGACTGACTTCTGTTGGACACTGTTAAAAATGTTTAAATCATGGTAATTAACCTCTGGTCATGAAGTAAAATGGTCACATACTTTCTGAAAAATTAACTTTAATGCCAGGCAATTACAGGTCCTGTAATTGCACCACTGTAAAGAAAACGCCTCTAGACAAAATCCCAGCATGAACCAACACAGCAAACATAATTCTATTTTCTAAAGAAACAAAATTAGTCGTGTAAATATAAACTTCTCGATATAGCAAATGGTTAAAATCCAATTTACATTCTAGTCTGTTAATGAACCTAAGGGCAGCTGAAGCCTTATTAAAATTAATTGCAGTTTAAATTCAACTGCTATTTGTTTTAACTAGTCACGGGAAAGTCCCTAAACGTGATTTAAGAGTAAACGAGTGTCTCGTACCTATTGGAGTTTCGACACCGACACAAAAACGGAATTGAGATGACGCCGAAATACGAGGTAATGAGGAAAATGACTCACTCGTACAGGGTTGACTATGCGCTGTTTTCCCTAGATATCGACACGTCATACCGGTGACCTTTTTGCTAACCATTCGTACGTTGCCTTGAATTCAGGTTTTCAAATCAATACATGACCACCGCATAAAGAAAAAAATTGGAACACGAGGTCTGAGCTTTTGTATGCCAAGTTTTTCCGCAACAATAGGACGGGCTGGTCAGACAGGCCGTTATCCTATTATCTCATTATCGCAGAGCTGGACGATTTTGGTCGAGCTCCAACAAGGTTACTATGAAAGTTATCATTGGTCGTTGAACCTTTAATTGCATGAGTAAGACATCGTAAATTACGTCATTCAGAACATGGCGACTACACACGTGAAAGGACAAAAAAAGCCATCATTTGTACAAATATTTGTTCCAATGTGGGAGGAAGGTTGCTAACTTTATTCGATACAAACATTCATACATATCGATCGGTCATTAGGGCAGTACTAAAAGCGAATGTGGTAACTTCGATAGGAATCACATACGTCCTCACTGTTTCGGTAGAAAATGTAGGTGGAAAGTGGCTATAAAGTTGGCCATGGCAGAGAAACGCCGCGTGTGACTGTACATTAGTTTTACGATCTGCTATTTCTATATAGTTGGCATAGTTTGCCAGTCGCGCCGTACGTCTAGTTAGGCACGTGGGACACAATTCATCAAATACTCGATCACCTTTCGTAGTGGAATGAATTAAGTTCTCTGTTACCGGATACAATTATTCCGTTGGGCAAAAACGTTCTTCCCGCAAACGCAGTCCGAGTGAAGGTAAGCTCTGATAACACCCTATATATTAATTTTACCAAGACGTCATTCTTTACGCAAGAACCTTTATACAAAATCCTATAGCAACGCAAAATCTTTAAAATACCTACACCATACAATATTCCAAGGCTCAAACAGAACAATAACTTAGGGGTATTCAAATACTGTTCAAACATGTGTCCCTAAGCGCAGCGCCCAGTCTTGCCCACTACGCTAAATGGGGTCGCGGGTAGCCCGCTGGGCGCTGGCTAGACGGTTTAGGCGCAAAAGGCCTAATTCTCAAAATGGCAACAGAGTCGTAAAAGGACTAGTTCTCAAAATGGCAAATTCTCTAAAAGCCTAATTCTCAGAATGTCCAATTCTCTAAAAGCCTAATTCTCTGAATGGCCAATTCTCTAAAAGCCTAATTCTCAGAATGGCCAATTCTCTAAATGGCTAATTATCAAAATGGCACATTTTCAACAAAGGGAGTTTTCTTACTTCGTATACCTACTATATCGATATGTAAAAAAATATATTATATAGATTTGATTGTGAAATTCCTATTAACAATATACAATACCTCCTTCATGATTCTGGCCTCCTGGTAGTTCGTGAGACTTCACTATCCTTGTTTCTAATAAACAAAAGTGACAGGTATAGCTTAAAATTGGCTTGATTTTATCGGAACCAACAAACTCAAACTCAAAGCATTTATTTCAAATCGAAATGAATTCTTTTATTTATAAGAATACTATTGTAGAAAATATGCCATTTTGATAATTAGCCATTTAGAGAATTGGCCATTCTGAGAATTAGGCTTTTAGAGAATTGGCCATTCAGAGAATTAGGCTTTTAGAGAATTGGCCATTCTGAGAATTAGGCTTTTAGAGAATTTGCCATTTTGAGAACTAGTCCTTTTGCGACTCTGTTGCCATTTTGAGAATTAGGCCTTTTGCGCCTAAACCGGCTAGACTATAACCCCTAAGTATGTCGGGGCTAGGGACAATAGAAGCTCGTGCCTCACAAAAAAAACCGGGGAATCAAGCGAGCGGCTCGTGCGGAACCAACCAACTGCACCATGTATCCCTATTTATTGATTGCACCCAAGTGAAAGAGTACTCTAAGTGTACCTATATTACGATTAGCAATTTTATAGCTGCAGAACGTAAAACCTCTCCTTGGTGCTATAATGTCATCAATCACCGGAGACCTTCGCACAGAGGCTGAACCACTAAAACCTAATGAAAGCTCACAGGGTTGGTATTGATTTAGTTAGCAGTACTTTATTACTCAGCTGGGGCGCCATTCCTTTATAAAGCAAAGAGAAGAATATCTATTCTATCAATACGTTGAATGAAAGATAAATCACTTTTCTCTCTATACTAATAGAAATGGGGCCAATTTACAAGAGATTGTCATAATAATGGGTGCTTATAGTGCATATTCATTAGAAAAACTAAGTCGCGTCCCATCCCGACCACAGACTAGTAATACACGCGCGTCACTCATACCAATCGATAGACTCCAGACGCTGTAAAGGGACGGTCACATTGACGCGTAAATACGCTCTAATACACGATCGTTACTTTACGGTTGCGTAAACGGCTGAGGTCTGTGAAATTGCTTTTTAAACTAATCCGAGCACGTGTTGTAAAAGTAATAGAACATACTGTGTGGAGAAAAAATGGCCGTCAGCAAGATTGGCAGGGAAACTGCGTTGAATGTATGAATAAGTATGGTTTCTAGTGCAGTGGGAATTTTTGCACTGCAGTAATCATCACCCTGTGGAAAAGAGGTCATAATATGCAGTTTGCAGTCTTACCTTGGTCTCCTCCTTCTGTTCGATGGAGGATATGATCCGCCACGAGGCGCGGCGTGCACCTATCACGTTTTTGTAGGCGACGGAGAGCAGGTTCCTCTCCTCCACTGTAAGTTCATTGTCGGACACGTTTCGTGAGGCTACATTCTTCATCGCCTCAACCATTTCTGGAATACAGAACGAAAGTATGTCAGTATTGATTTTGTTGGCGTGGGTACGGGAAGAGGGTTGGAACGTTCGGGATTTTGCGACTTAAAACATTAATGCGGCGTGTTTTTCAGTGAGGTATAGTGTGATTGAATAAATCGTTACAGTTTACAATCACAATAGATAAATAAGCCAAGTTCCCTTTACGAAACTGTTGAAACAGAATGACTTGAGTAAAATCAATTAGGGATTGGTACCGGAAAGCTATTAACATTTTTGAGAGGTGAATAACGATTACGTGCTTGGCGATTGTAACAATGGTAGCTTCTTTGTAACGGGCATAGACGATACGATTCTAATGAATCTGTTATTTTTGTACCGACAAATAAGGATAATAATGATGTCAAGTCATCAGGGTATGATTAATCAAGGTTTCGAACAGCTCATTAAAATGTTCAACAAGACAGATTTTAAAATAAAAGGCTGAAAAGGTGAAAGTGTTTTGAAGTAGCTCTTCCCCAAAAAAGGGAGAGATTGCAAAAATGTGTGCGACGAAAGGTTAGTCATAGCGGGATCGATAAAGTATTAGCGCAAGTACGCCTCATTTACAAGTTTGAAACTGTTGAGCCATTCGGAAGAAATAAGTTGATGGCAAGGCGACAGTGAGACTAAATACTTAAATGTCGATTCTTTACAAACTTTGCGCTATCTCGGAATGTCGGACGACTTAGATAAAATTATTCTTTTATCGATGGGAACTTAGTCTGTGCTTATTGTAGGGGAGGGGGAATGGGCGTCGCACAGACGGAGTAGCGAGCCAAACTCATGTTTCACCATGTGCTTTAATTTTGACGTTTACGATCGTCCTGCAATATTACTGCCGCATTAGAACATGCAATGCAGACGTAATCCCGGAAACGTACGCATAGGGCTCATTTTTCATTCAGGGAGAAGAAAATCCTGGAATAAAATCGAAGGTTATCCTGTTATAGCGCTAGTAAAGCGTTGCAGAGTTCATTGTAATCGATTTTAGCGGCAAGGCCTGCGATGTAACAGGTGCTAAAGCGTCGCCTCACGGCCCATGCGGTTTTCCTCAACTCCGCGACACAGCTGATACATCGCGCTTTCCTTTCACTCCCTGAATATCTTTGAATTATAAAACAGGGTTACTGAAATAAAATAACATCCTAGATTTGGTTGAGGCCTGTTCAAACAAAAAATCTTGGGACACTGTTGTATTATTCAGGCGGCACTGAGTGATCGTAAAACAAAAAGGGAGGTCCCAAGTTATGAAATTATTTAGGGATATGTTTGCGGCCGTGCAGACGCCATCTTAAGAACCTGGCGACGCCAGCTGCGCCCAGTCCATTTGGCACTCCAATTTAGGACAGTATCCTTTTAATTCGTTACGTTTTCCGGCAATTTGCGCGATGGCGTCCTCTGTGCGAAAATTATAATTAGTATGCGTACGCTAAAAATGTTGTCACTGAAAAAATGGAACGCGCCACGGAACTGAACCATTTGCATTTATGTAGATGGAGTTTTCGATAAAAAGAGGTGACCTGGGTCGTATTGACTGAGCCTTGCGTAAGCTTTGAAGGCTTTCACGTGTTACTGTTCGTAAGTGCGCTCTGCATGTGCGATTGTACGACTATCCGGATTACAGCGAATCAGACAGGAAGTACTGATAAAAACTCACTTGACAGTGGTCAGTCACAAAATAGGGACTCGACAAACAGTTTCATAGAAACTGGTTTGTTACAATTAACAAAAAAGCCTGTTCTTACATCTACTTCCCCTACTTTGAATAAAATGTGTGTGCATACTATTAAAGGCAGGTGTAAAACCTGCAGGATCAGTTTATCACCACACTTATCTACACAGCAATTATTTTAAGTGTGATTGGGTTATTTTGCGAAATTGTAGTAATTTAATCCAATTATGGAAAGATAACTAATATTTCACTTAAAACCATGAAAGTTATGATTGTGTCAGTGTGGAATAAATAATAGTACTTTTATAGACCACCATGAGGCTTATTATCTTCAAGCTCAATTCAAACCATCATGAGTAATAGAAAGTGGTAATTAAAACCCAAGCTCGCTTAGCAACATTATGAAAATGTGCTGAGAATAGGAGCCGCTCATTATTATAACAGTTCTCCAAGAGCATAAAAATTATCATTTTTAATTGCCTTCAAACCAAATAGGTGTAGTTTTTTATTTAAAAACCAAAATCTTTAGTAAGTCCAGTTTGATTGTATTTTCAGAAAAAGAAAGGACCTGTTCTATTATGTTGAAGGATTTGTATGTGCATAGCAGATAATCAATACTGCTTTTCATGACTACATTGCATGAGTAACCTTTTCATAAGTAGCCTGCTTGCTCACTATTACTAATTTAGCATTATAGCTCCATTATTCATGTTCACAATTAAAATGTGTCAATTGTTAGCCTGATGACTTATTGATTTATTTACTCGCTACACTTCATGATATTTTAAAATTGCTTTTTACTCCACCTGACAGAAGGGTGTGGTCTGTTAACCTTTAGATTAATTATACATCATAATGTTACATTTTTAAGTCATGAAAGTAAAGATCTAAGTTACAGAAGCCTCTGGAACAGACAAAAATTCAAGGCAAGTAATGCATGAGTCAAATTATTCAATTTAATCATGACAGCATGTGTCATTTTCTGACTTATTGTTATTTATGAATGACATTCATATATTGATGTAATAATGATTGAAACAAGGTAAAGAAAAGGGTAAATTAATTGTTTCAGAATTATTTTTTTCAATTTTATTGAATAATTGGGTCAAATAACCTTCCTGAATTCAGTAACAGGCATGATAAGATAGCAATTGGTATGTTTCAATGATAATTCTAATAAAGGTCATTGAACTGCACATCTCAGATAAAAGGAGTAAAAGGTGTAAAATAACGAGCAGGCTTCGAAGAAACCAGTGATAACCTTTACAATGACCGCGTCGATTCAAAAAAGATGAACGCGATAACGTAAAGAGCTCTCAGGTAAGATTCCCGTGCAACTAAATCGTGAACAATAGGTGAAATCGGAGGCGACATAAAACTACGCCGCCTAATAAACCCAGAACATTCCTCTAGGTCTTATCAAAAGATTTGCCTAATGTGCGCCATGCATGACCGAATCCAATGACATCGATCGCATTTTACTTCCCCTGGACGGGAAAAATAGGAGACAATTTTTTTCCTCGCACATTTACCAAAGTATCGATTCTTACTCCCAATGACATCAGTTTTCACGAATGAAAAATGGGATATTACTCTACTACGCAGGTTTCTACAGTGGTTGCATAGTTTTTCATGGGTTTTAAAAGCGTTAAAAAACCTAAGGACATCCCACCGGCGGATGACGCATCGATCGCTGACCAAGCCTAACGAATGCCATTGATTTGTTAGTACGCCGATATAGTAATATAATTGAATGTATTATGCGCGTTTCCCCGCAAAAACCTACGAAACGAAGGCTTATCAGCTACTTTGATCTAGAAATTTCCTCAACTATCACCAAATCGTCTTTCAACTGTCGGCGAAAATACGATAGATTTTTCATCCTATTACAGAACATACAACGAAAATATGTACTCACCGTCATAGCGCTCAGCCTGCTCGGCTAACTTAGCTTTATACACATTATCTTCCCTTTCCGACATTGTGGATGACAAATGATTTTTCACTAACTAAAACCGAATCGCCAGGTCACTAATTCACCAAGATGGCCGCGCCCGCCAACCGAATCCGAATTCGATCTTCAACTAAACTCCGCCCATGACGTCATGGAAATGGCAACTTCCGCTAGATGGTTATTGCCATATACGTGAGATAGTTTTTTCCCATTTCACTGTTAATCAGAAGTAATAATAGATCCTACATAATTTTAATATGTATCTATAATCTAAAAAAATATTATTTTCTTTAAAAGACATACAATCTCAACATTTTTCGAGAAGCATGTAAATGAAGATTAAGCGATTTTTGCAGAAACCATATAATTATTAAATGACTACATTTACAGTTCATGTTTTGTACCTTTGTATCGAATTACATTTTTAGGTAAAAATATTATGCATCAGCTTTTGATTTAAAAATAACTTTCTAGTAATCGAAAAATACTACTATTGTACTAGTTTAGTAGATTTTTGACAGTGCTTGTCAAATGTCAAAACCTTGGCTTAAAAAAAAGAAAAAGCGGTATGAGACGGCTTTTTTTACTTTTACATAGTGATGTTAAAATTCAACTTCACAGTAAGGCGAGTCTACATCCATGAACCCTATAGAGGAATAAGCCTTAGAGACAGCTGGGCTTAACCCTCTGCCAAAGTATATGATCGACCATTTTACCATTATACACGTTAGGTATATAAAACTAGTTCATTCGGCGATCACCGCTGTATAGTTCGGTTAAGCACTTTAGCAGTCGCCAACCTCCTAGGTTGATCTGCGAGATGCCATTTCGAAAAAAAAAAAGATCGCCGCTATTGTGTATTGTTTTGTCTGGCAAACAGGTGCTCTCTAAAAACATTAATTATGCAGATTCCTTACGTAAAAACGACAAAACATGCTATTTGGTTTCACGTGACATTACTAATTATGCACTAAAATGTTTTTATTTAAGTACAATGTCGAAATAATCTTTCCGCCGTAGCGATGGAAAAATATCATGTTACGTTGGTAGTTCAAAGGCACAGAATAAAATATAATAGTGCTAAAGTAGTACAGGGGCTAACCAATGATAAAATAAATGTTCTTAAGTCAGTTACCAGTTACTCATTAGTCTTTTCAGTAGGTTAAATAGTTTTCGTGTGTATGTTTTAGAACTAAAACATAAAAGTTAAGTTGTAATAAAAAGCAAAATATAATTAAAGGTGAGTACATTAAGTACAAGCCACTTGTAGCGTCATTCTTATAGAAAAGTTACAGGCTCAACTATGGGGCATGTTTTAATACTGAAAGTAAAACACGCTGAAATTTTGATAGTTGTTTTTCTGCAGCGAAATTATTATACATAATATCCTGCCTGTAATGGAAGGGTTAGGCAGAGGTGCACCTAATAATCCACCCATGTTTCGCCAGTTATGTTTGTAAATCCTATCTAATAGGGAGCGAGCCGCTCGAATAATACCCACACGTTATTTCCAGTGAATTACTATTATTTCTCACGCTCTCGTGTTAATGAATATTTTCTTAATTAATTTAAAACAAAAAAAAAAAAAAATAACTTTTACTCTACGCTTCGAGAGTACTCCTGGCGGCAAATTGTTCTGCCGCGAAAACAACCATTAAAATTTCCCCTTATAAAAAGATTAAAACAATCGTTGCAATACATATTATCATTATTACTGACCTATGTAGTTTCTCTGGTCACTTATCATTTAGTGTATTTATTTATTTTTGAAATTTGTCAAGTATAAGTACAAGAAAATAAAATTATAATTTAGTTCATTCACTCATTCATTTATGGATGATGAATGAAATACCACTCATTGGTCGTACTACACGAGTAGTACTTTTGTTTTTTGTCGTAGGAATATTGTATCTATATTGTATGTATACATGCTTATTTGTCAAAGTGTGTGTGTTTCTTTATTGTGTGGTGTTTTTTTCTTCATGTGCGTTGGTAGGAAAAGGATGTATGTCTCTGTGTGTAATTGCCAAATTCCCGAAGTGTGTGTTTACTTCGTCTCCCGCAAAAAGTGGCAAAAAAAATTGCGCGCATCATTCCTTGCTTCCTCCATAGCTTATTCCTTTATGATGCACTCATACAATGAAAATTTTGTATAATACTGAAAGCCAACTCAGACATGAAAAATCATAACCCTTCTTCGGGTAGAAAAGTTACAGACGCCAGCACGTCAAGCTAACTGAAACCGTCAAATTTTTCCAATCAACCTTGAACCTAATGCTTCAGCGATAAACTATAAAAGAAATTTGACAGATTGTAGTAGCTTCATGTGCTTTTGTCTGTACCTTTACGGAATCAGTGTCACTTTGAGTGGTTTATAGTTCTTTGACCAAAAACAGGTCTACTCTCTGTTCACTAGGAGTCAAAGTCAACTAACCGCTTGATGACAGCCCGGTAATTCTTGTATAATATGGTGTATTATCTATGCCGGTAATAGCTACCACTTCGGAAGGCCTCGTGGGTGTACTATTCTACGTGTAAAGCTTCCAGTTTAAACCAAAAACGTTTTAAAATATATTTAAATCCCAATGAGTTTGTTTTATTTGCAACGCTTGAGATTTCTGCTCCAGCATTGTTTAACATACATTCTAAAGAGCTAGGAAGATGGTATGAATATTAAAAAAAATATTAAATATTTATTTTCTTTTCAAGTTATTTAGTGCGTTTAGTTACTAATGAAATTTTACGTTTTTTTCCAAAATACAATTCACCTCTCTAGTGTCATTGTCAAAACGCACGCTTTGGTTGCGTTCCATTATAACAAATGTTACATTGGTCACATTTTTTTTTGCTATACTCTTCCCACCACACGTGAAAGTTCGTGGAACCAGAATAATCAGTGTTGTGTCATGCTCAAGATATATAGTTATCAAAACCTGGAAAATACCTATCGGCCATTTTTGTAGACGGTCGTCGGTGTTCTTTGCTTTCTGTATATCGTATTTCTTTAGAAATTATCCATAATTTTCCCTATTAACTCTCCAAATTCATATATTTTCTGCAACCAATATAGTTTTAATGAAAATGCAACCCTAAAACCCAATTTTGTGTGGTTAAACTGAGAATTTATTCAATTTCAGTGCACTCTTTTGCAAATATATATTTTGTCTTTATTGTTAATTATAAATAAAAATTGAAGATACTGTGAGTTGTAACAATGTCTAACGTTGGCTACGACCTCGATACTTCGGGCGGGCTTATGCCGGTTTGTTGTTTAAAATTGTTTTCTAAAAAGTTTGAATGCCACTTGATCTTAGTAACTGGCGCCATTTTAAGCTAGCTGAGTTTGTATGAGCCAGCCTTGGTATGGAAAAAAGATATTTATGAAGGTTTTGGGATGTCTTTTAGCTCATACGCGCGCTGATAAAGCCGCCCGACGAGGATTTGAACGTGCAGAAGCCGAAGAAACCTCAGCATCCATACTATAAGAGGCCTGGTAAAGGTCACAACCATGATTCTTGCGACGCGTGTGGGGAAGGCGGCGATCTCATATGCTGTGATCGCTGCCCTGCTAGCTTCCACCTCGGGTGCTAGTAAGTAACTTGGTGGATACATGAATAATAAATAAATTTATATAAGAGAATATAGCATATGAATGGGATAAGTTTAAAAAAGGCAAAAATAATGTAAAACCAATAAGTACATTACAAAATGATAAATAGCAGATATTCTGATACAAGAGCTGTGGCGGTGGAGTGGGAACGGCTCTGACTTATGAGTTGAGGATTCATCCCAGACAGGTGCATTTTGTGTGTAGTTTATTTCATCACCACCGCTCTTAAAGTGGTGATGGAAAACATGCTATTTTACTAAGAGGAGGCCTGTGCGGCCCACAAGTATAAAGATAAATCTTATTGGTGTTTCTTGCCCATACTTCTCGTTAGCTTTGGAATGGGCAACTTCAGTACTTCATTCTTTTAATATTTTTTTGGATGTTATTGTCAATTTAAAAGTGTTTGTAACTGGCCTATTTAAAACAAATGCTTTTGTTTTGATTAACTTTCAGTTTTACAATTAATAAAAAACTGGCACATTGACTGAAAACTAATTTAACTTCACCGGCACCTACATACTACTGCAACCTATGAATTAAAAAAGGTTATTTTCATATCTATAAAATTGTAAATAGCATTTACCAAAACACAGAATTTTGAAATGTCTATAAACAATTTTATAGATGGCTTGGTAAATAAGAAACCCAAAAAACTTGACACCTGGCTTAGAAATCAGTCTAATGCTGTTTATGTAACACAATTTTCTAGTAATGTGAATGTTGCATCAAATCATTATTTATTTATTTTACTATTTATGTACACACAGTAGACAACACAGGAAAATAACATTATAATATATGAGTACATAGGTACTGCTATCTATGTTAGGGATTTGGTTTCCACACTTAGTCCTTAAAGTGGACCATTGCACGTGCATAGGTACTGCTTATTTCATACGAAATAAGAAATTAGTGTTTTAAAAGATAGAAGTGTTTGATAATATCATACAGTAAAAAAGCAAGGAACCCTTTAGTCTAGGTAAGTTGTCTAGGGTAAAATATGATAGTAAGCCGCACATGGTAACCAAATCAGTATAAGCTGGCCTATCATTCTATTGAAACACTGTACCGTGCTAGGCCTGCTCATCAACTGATACCACTGATCTATCTACTTATCCAATAAACAAGACATGCGTTTATTCATTTACATAAGTGTGGTAGTGGCAACTTATTCTTGACTTTTAAAGATATTGTCCAATCTTTGTATTGAAAATAATAATAAATTCATTTATTTCAAGGTAAATAACACCCATTGCCACACAAAATACGATAGAAATCCTAAGACAATGATGATAAATGATGCATACCATCATCTACTGTTCAAATATCATTGTCCAATGTGACAGATGATTCCAACAAATATACTACATGGGCATAACCAACCCCTACTATTCCTACTGCTGACCCTCTCTATAAGATAGAGGAAGGATGATGACATTTAAAAAAAAACAACTTTGAACAAAGACATTACACTTTTTCCCCAATATTTGTTTTGCAAACTGTTTAAGCATTGAGTACAAATAGAATGTCTTTAACTTTCAGTGATCCTCCTCTGGATGAGAATGACATACCAGCGGGGTTATGGCTGTGCAGGGAATGCAAAGCCTCCGATGAGAACAAACCGGCAAGTTCTCGCAGCAGCCGAGCTCAATCACCGGCTGACAGCAAGTCTGATACTGAAAAGAAGTCTAGGTAAATTAACTTTCTGGCAATTCAGTGTAATTTATGAATACTGGTATTCAGCTGCTTCTGGTTACAAGCCAATCCTAACATGGTTAAGTGCTGCAACCAAGGTAGAAATTCAGATTTTGTCAGAGCTAGCAGAGGGGCTGATTGCATACTACTCACTGGTCATAATGACTGTTTTTCCTGTTGTAACCTTTTTAAAGAAGTATATCAGTACACTATCAGCTTAAGGCGGCGCACTCAATAGTCACATTCATTTTATTTGACGAATGTGAATGCGTGAGCAAGCAATACATTTAAACTATGATCTATTTGCCCAGCCTGCGCAACCGCTCCAATTCGGCCAAGAAAAAGAGCAATGAAGAAGAAGAAATCAAGAAGGAACTTGAGAAGGAGCTGACTCCCATGGAGATCCTCGTGAAGGCTGCCAAGATCATGAATCCGAAGCAGTTCGAACTGCCCCGAGAGATGAGAATACCTTGCATCTTCCCAGGAACTGATAAAGGTAGACTAATAAAATTCAGGATCAAATGAAATTACTTTATTAATGAAACTCGAGAGACCTGATGGCTATCGATATCAAAACATGCCAAAACAAATGCTCTGCAGAGTTTTGCTATGTAATTTAATTTGAACTTGTATAGTACTCCTAAAAAAAATTGATGTGGTACAGCGAAACATTTTGAAAATCTATTGGACTTTCGTCGCCAATAGCATATCTATCTCAGGACTCGTTTTCTTGCACGCAATTTTCTGTAGTTCAATTTGTCCGAAGTCCTTTGTCTATATTATGTAAAAAAGCCAATTTTTCCATACTGTCTGCATCTTATAATTAAGTCTTGGTGGTAAATTCGGACCAACCTCAAAAATAGAAAAGAAATTCTGCCACCAAAATAATTCTTAAAACCCAGTTTTTGTCACCAGATCCTGGCAAGAACGGCAACGGTTCCTTGGTGACTGTGGATGCATGGGGCTGTGTGCCAATTCCTGCTAAGAGTTGCTTCGTGTGCCAGGGGACCTGCAAGCAGGCGCCGCTGCTGCAGTGCGACTACTGTCCCCTGCTGTTCCATCAGGTACATATGCACTGGCACTGCTCCTGCAGGTCTTCATTAATAGTACCAGTTAGTCAACAACTGCAGTTACTAGAAGTGCTGTAAGTGATCAACTGCTTATTAGGATAAGCTCAAGAGAAGGAATATCAAAAGGCAACAATCAGTTGAAGTAGAGCTCGACACACTGTACAACTATGTAGATACCATAGTTGTATTCTTGCCTTGAGAAGCTTAATATTTACTTACAAAGCTGAAAAGAAACATCAGATCTGGATGGAACTTCATGGAAAAATCGTGTATCCCTATAACAACAGTCAGGCAGTAGCCCACCAGACACAACACCGTCTATTCTCCTCTACTCTCCCCTCATCCTCAATGAGGAACTTTTAACACACTGTTCCGCATACCTCTAATCTAATTCCAAATCTTTGTGTTACAGGACTGCCTGGACCCACCTCTGACAGCTCTGCCGACTGGCCGCTGGATGTGTCCCAATCATGTGGAACAATACATTGTGAGTGTGTACCCAACACACTTAAATATTCTTTAACTTTTCGTTTTAATCCACCCATACATGTACCTTATACATCTTCGAATTATAGGCAGAACAGTTATACTGTGTGCGCAAGCAGATATTTCAATGACATATGCAAGGAATATGATTTAGATCCATTCACAATTAGTGTGAATTCGGCCAGAAGGTGCTTAAGCCTCAAATTCAAGTAGCGGTAGGTATTTGTTTTTTTATCATTTTTTCTATTATTTTAGTCATATAATTGCATACCAAGTATTTATATTCTTCTTAAGATTAAAGCGGTGGGTTTTCTGTTTTTGTGCTCACACCATAAAATTTTTCTATTATAAGTCTATACGTGAGGATTTGTAATTGGCTTTCTGGTGACTATGGTTTCCTTTTTTGTTCGTTTTTATTAGCTGTAAGTCCTCCATGTACTGAAATAAAATAAACTAATAGTAGAAAAGGCAAAAAAAAAATACAGTAGAAGACTTTGTCCAGCCGTCCTTCATAGAGACATTCTTAGATGTCCTTACCACGTCTTGGCGAAAAGAGTGCCTTGTGACGTTTCCAAACCAACAATTGTTTGTTTTGGGGAATTCTTCAAGGCCTAGCATTTAGTCACTACAATGGTATTAAGTAGCGTCAAATGGCTTTAAAAAGATTTTGAAGTTTAATGTTCAACTAATTCTAATGTCATTCTTCAGGATTGGAAGCTAGTGAACTCGATATCCGCGACGGAGCGTGTGGCTCTGTGGGAGAAGTTCTCGGGCCCCGTGGACCAACAAGAAGTCAAGGAGAACTTCATTAGACGGGCTAGGAAGGCACGGCCTGCTTTTCGGTGAGTTGTCACAATATAAAGGAGTATCTAATCAGCCCCCATGTTCACAAACGTCTGAATACGGGAGTAAGATTAAATTTAAAAAAGGTTTTCTTAACGCTCTAAGTTTAAGTAACTGCACCATTCATGATTTACTAAAAGTAGTACATATCGATACTCATCGCGTTCGTGAAGTTGCTCTGCTTAGAGACCTAATGAACTTCGCGGCGGTGACCTCGACCAGCACTGCATCTGATTCCTGTTATAATATCAACGCCTTTAAAATCTCCGCCCATTCTTCAACTTAACAATTCTTTGTTCTTTCAGTATCAAAGTACCGGTTGCTATCCGCGGTCGTGTGATAGTTCCGGACATGGTGAGACATCACTACGAACACCCGCCGCCATTGCTGCCGAGTCGTCGAGAGTACGTGCGCTGTAGAAACGGTGAGAATATTGATTATTATTGTTGATTATGAATATTGATTATTAACAAGTAAAAGACATCAGTCAGATACAGTAAAGCCAGTAAAGGTTACACGCTTCGGTAATCTACGTGTTTCCGAAAAGGCCACGCCACAGAGTGAAATACCACAGAGACTAAGTTTTGTTCATAGTGATCTAGTTCAAATTTTTCTCTCTGAGTCTGAGGGTCTGGCAGATCTGTAGATGAACTGTCTTAGATAAAACTTCCACTTTCTTTCTATTCAGTAATCAACAACCAGAAAGCAAGCGGTTGCTACAACTCCAGCGACGATGACGACCAGGCTCCGAAGCACAAGATCTGCATGAACCTCACCTGCCCTCAGTACAGCAGTGGACAATGTGACGAGACCCTGCCAGGAGTCACCGAGGAGGACGCGGCCGACGACCTGCACGCCATCAGCTCCGAGCACAGTCTCAAGGTGACGACTACTGGATAGTTTAGCTCAGTGTTCAGTATGTGGCAGCTTCTGCCATCTGCCACATACGAACTGCGCTTCAGATCAGATGGCGTTACGCAAATCCTGCTGCGCAAGCAGAGATTAACATGTAACCCGACAGCAACACCAGCGGCTCCTGTTGAGTTCCTAGTCAATGGCCCACTGGGCAGAACATCCGGTCGGAGGACCACCCCTTTTCTATAGAGGATGAGACACTTTCCACCCTGGTTATCACACCTCTATGTCATTCACATTTTCAAGTCATTACATTTGCCCCCGGGACATAATCTGCAGTGGCCTGTTTGGAAAGCACTTAACCGATTACGCACCCAAGTAGGTGTCTGTAAACCCGACCAGAAGATGTCCCACTTGCTGGGTGTCCGAAGTGTCCCAACACCGGACCTAAAGCACACCACAGAGGCTGCGATTAACGTGGCCATATACTAGGCCAAAGAAATTTAAACAAATCGTACCATAGACACGAAAGAAGAAGTCATTATGTGTGTGTCGACATTGTAAATAATACTCAGAGAAACTGTTGCGGCTCCTACTATTTGTCTTTGCATCACCTAAAGGTTGACTGGATACAAATTGCCAATGGCATTATGCCCGCCTAAACAACTATTCGTTCTACCATGACACGGCTTTCTAACCTGTTCCATTTCTTCCACAGCCCGAACGCCACACAGACTCCTCTAGTGACCTTTCTGACTCTGACTTCGAGTACCTCACAGCGACAGTGAAGAAGCGCAAGGTCTCTCAATCCGAAGACAAGAGCCCCAACAAACGAGGTAAGTTATAACTGTCTTTTCTTGTTTTTAGGGTCCATAGCCAAATTGCAAAAACAGAACTCTTATAATTTCGTCTTTCTGTTTGTGTGTCTGAATTCCACACAGCCGTTTTACTCGGGAGACTATTGGCACTATATCGATAATTGTGCTTGCTTAAATGGTCATCGTAGCCACGGAACACTCCACTGCGCGTGGTCCGACATGCGGTAGGCCGTTTTTTTGTGAACATTGTGTGCATGGGCCAAATTAATTAATTTTCTTTCTTTCTTTAGGCAAGAGTGAGCGCCTGGAGTTGAGACCTGAAGGAAACGTCGAAGAGTTGCTGGCTGTCGTGGATGAACAGCTCAAGAAGCTGGATGAGAGGCTCGTCAAGCTGCTGGCGTGGCAGAGGCTGCAGCAGGTATGTAACATCGCACCTACATTCCAATAGAATCTAGGCAGAGGTGGCGTAGAGCTGAAATTCGAGTACAACATTGAGGCCTTGAGGGTTTGCTGGCCGTTATGGATAAGCAGCTCATAATGCTCAAGTTGATGGCGTTACGGAGGTTGCAGCAGGTATGTAACATCACGTTTTCATTCCATTAAGGGCTAGGCAGACGTGTAACCTCTAAAATTTCCGAAAAATAGCTATTTAAGAAGATTTTGGGAGGGTCATAAAAATACAAAAACTACCCCTCAGCTCTCTATAGCATAACAACTTAACAATTGCAAAAAATGTTAAGTTTTTATGCTAGAAATTTTATAAATTATAAACTTTCTGCTTAATCGTTCAACAAAAAAAAACCTTCCCGAGGCAAAATGCTAAATTTTCAAGCTCGCTTCGCTCGCTAATGCATCCTGCCCTTTTTAGCCGACGAGACGACCGACGAACAGGAGGTTCTCAATACATTAAAAAAAAGATTCCGACATGCCAGTTTCCTCATGATGTTTTCCTTCACCACTTTAAGAGCCGTAGTGATGAAATAAATTACACAAATTAATGCGCCTGCCTGGGTTCGAAACCACGACTTACTGTGCGTAAGTTGGGCCGCCACCACTGGGCCACCGCTGCTCTCGTTTTCAATTCTGTATAAATTAACAAAAAAAACCTAAGTTATATCCAAGGAGAGGTGCTTAAAATTTTCCAGCTTGCTTAGCTCGCTAATACATCCTGTACTGTTTCAATTCTGCATAACTTGACAGAGTTGTTCCTATTTTCAGTCCGTCCTGTATGAATGAACGAAAAGAACCTTATATAATTTATCAGAGAAAGAGTGCAAAAATTTTCGCGTTCGCTTCGCTCGCTCTTGTATTCTCTTCATTCTCAAGAGTTTTCTGGATTTACTGTCAAAGTACTTACATAACTCATGTACGAGTGATCAAAAGAAAAACTTACTTTCCCGTTGCAGTGCTAAAATATTCGAGCTCGCTTTGCTCGCTCTTCTGCGTGCTTTTAAGTTTTTCTTTATAAACTGACACAATTTCTGTAGTAATCGATTTTATAGACAATAAGAAAACCTAAATTCAAACTGGGTGCAAAATTATACGAGCTCGCTCCGCTCGCTTTTAAATCATGACATTTCTCAATTGATAGGCTTATGTATTATGTAAAAGTCGACAAAATTAGTCCTTGCATGAATCGACACCGACAAACGCAAAACCTAACATACCCGAGGTGGAGTACTGGCTCTTTTCGGGAAGCTGAAGATGCACGCCCCCAGAAATAAAACTGTCGGTGCTCATGATCGTTTTGTATAAGTTAATCCAGAGATGGTTGATAAAACTTCGTTTTTCAAAAGTTGTTTCTAATGGTGTTTAACACATTGGTTGAATTCCCCCTCCCATCAGCCATTTTTTATTCGGGGTAACTCCTCCCAACCAAATTGGCTACGGCTCTGTGTGATCCCCCCAAAGTCGTCGGCTGGGACCGCGCCTGCCTTGAATCGGGCCAACTTATGTACATTCGAGATACCCACCAGCGATCCCAAGGTGGAGTGGGGTCTTGGTACAGAAATCCCTTTGTGATAGCGTATTAGAAATTTCCAGTGTCTCGAACAGAGTAGCGTACCTCATAGTGAAGCTAACCGGGAGGTATAGTTGTCAAGGTAGTTAAGGTCTGCACACCGCCCTCGGCACACTCGGGACGAGTTAGTGGAGAAAATTATAGAGGTCTCGTCCAAGGCCTTGCACTCTACTATTAAGGCCCACTAGAACGTTCTCATGGTGATTTTTAACGCTTAAGTGGGAGTACAGAATTGCAGTGAATCGGTAGTAGTTTTGTGCGTGCGTGTATATGTTCTTTAGGTGTAGGCGTACGGAGAGAAATTAAATACTCTGGAACTTGGAAATATCTTTACTCACGAAACGTATTACAATGGAGTACTTATTTGGGTTGAAAGCGCGTCTATAGTTTATGGCGGTTCCGAGCGAACTGATGTTGCGACTGATGTGAACTGCGCGAACGATGAATATAAAATGCTGTGACAGCACTCCTACAGTAGGATTCTACGGCCTTGGCAGCAGAAATCTTAGGGGGAATGCTTGTCAATTTCCTTGAGAAGGGGCTTTTCTTGATGACTTCCTTCTTTAAGAAACAGCCCCAAAGGAACTGGTCGTGGCGAAGCATCATTTTAAATTCCAATTCACGGGAGATCACGGCCAATTTCATAGTTTTCAATTAGCTTAAATACCCTTTTTTATACTACAACTGACAAACCAATGGGACGAACCCTGAAGTACAACAAAAACCATTTTGAAAACAAAAAATGAGAATTTAACACAAGAATCACGAGCATGTTTTTTAATCTCTCAGTACGCAAGAATTATTTATACCATTTGCATAAAACGAATTAATATTTATGTACTCTTACCTGGTATACTTGAATCCATCACAATTTTTTAAAATAACAGATTTGCCCGAAATGTCTAAAAGCAAACGAACACTTAGAGCGACGATCAAGTTTAGACTGGCACAGCCTGGCGCGCGCTCCCAGTGGGCAATCGGGTGGGTTCACCTATTGTTCTACGGTTATTTACCATTCGCAGGTAGTCGTTTTTTTTACCTGAGACAAAGGAGAAGGGATAGACTCCATAGTTTCCTGGGCTCCTGGTGTTTACTCAATCAAACTAATTAACTTAATTTAACTTTTCTCGCTTCCTAGATACAACATGGTACTGTATTTTGTGATTTCCTTTAGAAAAATATAAAGAATTTTTACGCGAACTTAATACCACAAAAAAGCTGGCGGCTTCTGGCTACCATAGAAATCGTCAAAAATAAACTAAAAATCGTCTACCAATTTATCAATGAAATGTTAACATTTCTATACAAATTCTAAGCCAAATGGCGAAACTAACGAGTGCGAGAGAGAGGGGATACTTCAACGCTTAGTGTATTGCGTTAGAGCGAGATCGCAACTGTGAGTGGCACTTACGGCTAGTGTAGGTTTGGCATCGTCGCTGCACGATGAATGCACGCGAAATTTAAATAATATTCTGATAATTATGAATGAAACAGATTGTACGAAACCTGGCAAATTGTAAACTAACTAACTTCCGCGACGGAAGACGTTGCTTTTGGCGTGCGGAATCTAATGTTATTATTATTTTGATATTTATAAACGTTGCTATTATGGAACGTTTTTCTTTTCTTATTTATTTATACGCTGATTGTAAGGCAAGCCGGGCTTCTGGGCTTGTATGGTAGGTACGCCACTGCAGTAAACAGAGCATATCCCATTGTGTCGGGGGGTGAGGCAAGGGGACGTAATTTCCTCGAAATTGTTCACTAACGCTTCCCAGTTCAGCGTCTTCCAACGCTGAACTGGGAAGGACGTGGCATTAACATCAACAGCGAGTACATCACACACTTGAGATTTGCTGCAGATGTCATCCGTCATACTGGCTGAATCGCTTCACGACTTGCAGCAGATGCTTGATGGCATAATTGATTCTTCAATACGCAATGGTCTCGGGTGAATTTGGGCAAAACCCAGGTTATGTTCCACCGCCCCAGGCGTATTCTTGTCAATGGCGGTTCTAGGTTGTTCGAGTATATGTTTACTTCGGCCAAACTCTGCAGTTTGGTAAGAACAACTTTGAGAGGGAGGCTAACAGAAAAAATCAGCAGCTAGGAAGCATTTAGGAAGCTTCGCCGGGTATTCTCATCATGTATTCTGCAGAGCCTGAAAACTAAGATCTTCAAACAGTGCGTCCTGCTAGTTGTGACTTACGGGACCGACACGTGGACTCTCACGTTACGGTTGGTCCGTAAATTCAAGGTCGCTCAGTGCAGGCGCGGTCCCAGCAAAACACTTGGGTGGGGGATCACACGGGGCCGTAGCCAGGAATTTGGTTCGGAGGGGTTACCCCGAAAAACACTATTAGGATTTTTTACGATTCATGCAACGAATAATTTTTCGACTTATATAGAAAAGCCTATCAATTGTGAAAAGACAGGATTGGAGCTCGTTCGAATTTGATAGGTTTTTTTCTTGTCTATAAATACAGAAATTGTATCAGTTTATAAAGAAAAACTGAAAAGAACGCAGAATGTCAGAGCGAGCAAAGCGAGCTCGAAAAAAGCAGTACATCGGGTAGGTAAGATTTTCTTTTGATCATGCTAGCAGAAGTTATGTCGGTACTTAAACGGCAAATGCAGAAAACTTTTGAAAGTTAAAAGAATGCATGAGCAAGCGAAGCGAGCTCGAAAATTTTTGCACCCTTGCTCGGATAATTTATTTATTTATTTTAGTACATGGAGGACTTACAGCTAATAAAAACAAACAAAAAAGGAAACCATAATCACCAGAAAGCCAATTACAAATCCTAAAGTATAAGTTAAGTTCTTTTTGTTCATTCATATAGGAATGATAACAGGTGGAACTCTGACAATTTATGCAGACTTAAAAAAGTACAGGATGTATAGCGAGTGTAGCGAGCTGGATTTTTTTCTCTTTTTGTTCATTTATACTTTATATACCTAATTTTGCAAAATTGAAAAAGTATAGATGTATTAGAAAGCGAAAGCGAGCGTTTAGTATTCCGCCTCGGATAGGTTGATTTCTTTATAGTTGTCAGAGATTTCGGGCAGGGCAGTAGGCAGGGGGGTGGCTGAGGGTTTAACACTCGTCCCCCCCTGCTTACGGCCCTGCCCCTGAGATGAGTTAGATTTTCAAGGATGCATTAGCGAGCTCTAATTTTTTTGCATGCTGCTTCGGAAAGTTTAGTTTCTTTTGTTGATCGATTAAGCAGAAAGCACTAGGACAGCGCGTGGCTTACTGAGTTATGGGACGGTTTATGCATGGAGTCTGCCTGAGCTGACGACATAGCTCACGGAACAAGGAAGCTGAAGCGGCAATGGGCCGGTCACGTTGGGGAGATGAATTCTTGAGTGGAGACCGCGAATCGGCAAGCGTAAGATGAAATTGAACGCTTCCTTGTTTCAATTCTCAAATATATAGCTGCAACATGCTCAGCAGTCGTGTGCAGCTGGACTAACAAGACAGTTCGAAATGGTTTTAATGAACCTTTGTAATATGACAGTGCATTATTGTCAGGTGTTAGCCGGCGAGCAGTCGTGGGGCCTGTGGCGCGGCTCCAGCATGTCGGGCGCGGCGCGCGCCGCCGTGTCGCGCTCCGTGGACCGCGCGCGCCTCGCGCGCCTGGGCCTGCTGCGCCGCGCGCTGCCCTCCGAGCTGCTGTCGCGCGCCGACCGCGCCCGCATCGCGCGCGCCGTCTGGGGGGCCGCGCCCGCGCCTGCGCCCGCGCCGCCGCGCTCGCCCGGACACTCGCTCAGTGATGCCACCGTTAGAGCTACGCTCTGCGCTATCACCAGGCCGGACAGGTATGTCACACTACACGCGCGCTGCTGTCCCGAGCGAGTCTGGGAAGCGTCACCCGTGTATCCTATGTCCCAATAATGAGAACGTTATAGGTTGATTGAAGAAAACACTAAGCTAACGCCAACCATATTACGAAATTTCGTATTTTACAGGAACGGCGTAGGCGACGGACTAGGTAGACCAATCCCTATGCGACTCTCTTCCCTCACGATCGGCACCGACAGCGGCTGCGACGTGCGACTGGACGGCGCCGCCTGCGCGCACGTGTCGCGCAACCACGCCGTCATATTCATGGACGAGGTGAGACTACTACACTACTTGTAATATAATGGGGCTTATTTAAAATAGAAAACGTTCTGATGTTGCTACACTATATTATACTAATCACAACACGACCCAACCCAGTCAGGTCCACGGTTGCAATATAATCGAGACCATTTTTCGCGTCGGTCACTGGCAAGTCGAGGCGGCGTCACAGCACGATCGCGTAATGGTCGGAGCGCTGGCGGTATTTGCTTCCTTCCCTTTTCTACCAGTAGCAGTGACGCTGATATCGATTCCGTACATCAGACGCACGTACGACAATACATACTAAACTTTGTTACTACCGATGTCGGCGTCACACTTCACTCTATTTTCAGCCTTACAAGCGATAAATTGTCCCATCGCCGTTTATTACTAGATATAAACTTGCTTTACATATAGTTGAGTTACCCAAACTTCCCTTCCCAGGTGAGCCGGCACTTCGAGCTGATCAACTACTCGGAGTGGGGCAGCTGCGTGAACGGCGTCCTGTACGCCTGCGACGTGCAGCAGCGCGCCACGCCCACCGACGAGGCCCCGCCCACCGCTGACGTCAGAGCCGCCGCGCTGCGGGATATTGTGAGGCATCGTATGAGGGAGCCGCTTAGGTGAGGGGACACTATACAACTTAAATATATTCCGAACAACTTATAAAATCACTTCGCCGTCTGAGACTGAAAGATTCCCATGAGGATTTCTAGATGTAGAAAAATGCGATTCATAAAATAGTCTCTCAAAATGATGAAGGAAAACAGATGGAGGAAACAGTAGGTCCGCACCAAGAAGTTCGAATACATGTGACATTTACTGATGCATGGTGAATTTGTTCTCTAGTAGAGAGAGACCTGTGTTTTAGTATCATTAGCCTTCAACTATCTTTGACAAGCGGAAATGACTTGCATATCTACCCACATCCTGGTGGGTTCACAACCCACCAACAATACACAATGATCGGATAGACCTTGGGGCTTTTGCCAGTTATGCTATAAGCTTATAGGATTTAAATGGTCCAAGCAATACTAATGCCATTAACTGGAAGAAAATTGATGTTAGGCTTGTAATCATGACATAAAGTCCGATTGCGACCACTTTTCTAAAGGATTTTTTCTTTTTCCCACAGAATAAACGGTAATCTAACAACACCCCTACCGAACGAGCCCTCCTGCCGCTGCTCGCCCAGCACGGCCCTCACGGCGGGCGCGTGGGAGGGCTCGGCCCTCGTCCCTCACGGCGCGCTGCTGCAGTTCGGGTGCCAGGCCTACGTGTTCAGCATCACGGACGCGCTGGCCTTCCCGTACGAGTCCCGCACGGCGCCGCTATAGCGCCGGCCGCACACCGCGCTACTGGACTAACTTGAGCTCGGCTCGAGTGTAACCTGTTTGCTGCCGATTGCATTGTGACATATTATGTACGCCGACTAATTATGATTGACTGGTAATTTCATTATCGCATCAACAATACATAGTTATAATTATTATAGTGACAGTGCTGACACAAAAATATTCAATACGGACTGAAACCAGCCTAAGCGATGATCAAGTAGAGTTTTCAAAAGATTTAATTTACTGTACAGTGCTCTGCATAACAGAACCTGCCAATCTACCTAAAAGATGGGTTTGATTATGCAGGGCACTGACTGTGCCATAGTGCTTAAACTGGATAAAGGCGAAACCCCAAACTACCAACAATAGAAGTAGTTTGTTCGAACTCTTAAAGAACCATAAAAAACATATAATCTTAAATATACGTTTATAGTTTTCTTACGAAGCTGGAAAACTAAAAGCTCCCTCAAAAATCTAAATCCGAAAATGTTCAAATATTTAATATTTAATTGTTACATTGATGAATAAAAAATAAATAAAAAAATAAAAAATGTTTATTTCAATTACAATGGATGAATGAATGGTGATCTACACTACAGCATAGTATTTGACGACTGTTATCTCTAATACTAACAAAGTAGAATAAAATTGGCATCGGCAGGAAATTGCATTGTTTACATTTACCTCAGCCCATCCATATACATTGGTTATATCAATGCATTATGTTAACTCTAACATATACTATTATGTTTACCCCTAGAGTAATTGTACTACAGTTCTATAATGCAATGTTTTAAGTATACAAGCGACATTTTATGTTATTATGTTGTATATTCTACACTTGTTCAGACAGTTAGACCTCTTGACTACTTAATTATACACTAGTTTCAGTTTTAAAGCCAAGTATTTATTTGATTGTGGGTCAGTTCTCGAAGTTATGACTAGAAACAGTTTCTGAAGCCCTGATCAATGAATCAGTGATGGTGGATTTAATCCTATCAGTAAATCTGTTAAATCTCATGTTGTTTGTGAGAGAACTTGTCAGGAAATCGTTTTTCAGTTGAGAAAACGCCCGAAAAATGTCTAAAGAATCGTCCTTTGTAACGAGGGAATTAACTGACCTACTCTACTTCTGAAAGTGATGTGGAGCGCAAACGTCGCATGTTTTGTCTCGTTCCTTGTTACCTTTCTGTCTTGTTCTGGCAACACTGCGCTGTTTGCGCACCATACGCCTTATTTACCCAAAGTCAACGAATACAAAGCTTGCAGGTGTGGCATTTCAATTAATATTATAGCACCTAGTTGTACAGGGATTTTTTATTATTTAAATTCATCTCAGATCAAACAGAAGTAATAGTTATTTTTATTTGTTTGTTTATGCCTATTAATTAAATTAATTTTATGCAAATTCGATATTATATGCTATTCCGATTTTATTACTGGATTTTCATACTATCCGTCACAAAAATACCTGTACCAACATTAATGTTGTGTTTTATCATACACGTTATAGTAATATACGCTTTGCATGTCGTTGAAGCATGTGCAATTGTGCGGTGATTGTAAATATTTAGCTAATTAAATAATGAATGGACGCTTTTCAGTATGGATATTTAAAAAGAAAACATTACTATACTTTTAAATTTTAATTATAATGGTTTTAGGAACAGGGTGGCTTTTCATTTATAGTTGCAAAATCTTCAAGTTTTCTTAAAATGAGGCGTTAACTGAAGCTTTATCTTCTAACGTCTCGATTCAGGCCGAGAAACTAAAACGGGTGTTAATTACACGACCCTCACTCGTTAGCAGAATACAGATCTCCTAGGAAAAGTATGCGCTTCGGGAATCATCGTTCAGCTTCTGAAATACGAGCGCTCGATGATAGTGCTGTTACAACCACAGGAGCACTTGCCTATTTGGTGTTAACATGATTGCAAAATTATAAATTAACAACTATATTCAATTAATATATGAATATTTCACAACTTTTGACTGACAGATGACGTTCTGAGACGGGAGTAGCCTGACAAAAAAGTGTTCATTCAAAGGTGTAATTAAAGATACTCTATTACAAAGCGCGGCAAGACTAAAGTTTAGAAACTGCCTATGTCCGCTCAAGGTTCGAGCTAACCGAGGTTCGAGGAACGAAGATTACCGAAGCGCATACTTTTTCTGGTTTAACTGTAGTTTTTTTAGTTAACGCACTCTAACAATCGGTTGTGATTTCAAATTATAATCCATTTAATCCGTGTATCTATTTTATACAAGGTTTTTTTAGCGGGATTTTGTAGTAGTTATAATTATATGCCCTATATTATTAGGTAAAACTTTTTGTGTAACCCATTTAAGACTTTATTATAACTAAAAGAATGCCCATTTAATATGCGAATATTATACTTTTGGAAATAACCACAGCTGGTTCGATATTAGTGAATTTGTTTCATTTATTTGTGAAACATTGTGTGGAAGGTAATTGTAAAATTAATCATTAAGAATATTTGGCTGAAACGGACCACATATAGATTTTGGCCGCTTTTTATAACCACATATTATTGTAGAATATTATGTGTATACTTATGATACCTATTGTAAAAGTATATGGCTGATTTGCAACAAAAATGATATAATTATGTAACAAGTTATATCGGCAATGATAAAAAATCTCTAAAATAAATGGTGCCTATGCAGGATCGGTAATGCCCTTAAGTTGTGCCTTACATTTTACTTTGTTTAAACAGAAATATTTTCGCATTAACCACTGACACACACAAATTCAAGTGATGTAACTTTTATTGCGAATCAGCCATGTGTGCCTAACTTTTGTGTTCTGGTTTATAAGTTGGTTTGCGATGAGTGTGAGAATATGCCTCACACTCGTCTTATTTCGTCGTTTGGCATCCGCCAAACTTAACCGCAGCTTAGGCGCTAACGCTTTGTGAATACGATGAACTTTCAATACAATCACTTCATCATATTTTACCAGCGCTCGTAACATGACCACAGTACAAACGGGTTTTGTCGACGAAAGAATCGTCAAAATGACAGATTTCTTTTGTTGATTCTTCCGCCGACAAAACCCGTTGCTACGGTGGTCATGCTTTGCGTGCTGGTGTGGTAGCTTAGCGCACGCAGCGTATTAATGCTTAATGCAAAGACACTCAAGACATGGCAATCCATTAATTCAGCAACTGATTGCACTTGGTAAAGTCATTTTCTGCTGAATCCACAGCATAATATTGACCGGGGAAATGTCAGATATCACAGAAACGTTGGATTTAAATATCCCTCCCTTGATATTGTCCTCCATCAATATATTTGAGTCTGTAATAGCTTTAATACTCTCTTGATAATAACAAGAAACCAGAACGCAGAAGTGTTTCACTGCCAAGAATGAACGAGCATACTATGTTTTAAGTGTACCACTTGTTTTTATTGCAACCTTTGACTGTACCTTGTTATATCAGTAGCTAGATAATAATCGGTCCATAACCTTCCTATTCGGCCTCACTCTGTAATCTCCTTACAGGGAGGACCTGCACATGACTGACATGTCTTCGAAGTTTTGGTTCTGGGACATGTCTGTATCCACACGATGTGTTCAATCACCATTGTTTGACTGTAATCATTAAGAGCGGCCAACCCGTCATACTTTTCATACAAACGCTCGTACGTGATTATTCCGTAGAAACACGTCTATCTTAGAATTTTTTGAACTAATAGGTATCTTGTGCACTATAAAGGGTGTAAAAAGACCCTTAACGAAGCCGAAAGGCACTTGTTCTCCCCATCATTGCGATCATTTTTTTGTTCTAGACCATACCTGGGAACCTTTTAGTTACGGAGATATTGGAGGTCAAAGTTCAAATTTTTACACAAGTATTTTTTTTAATAACCCTTCAAAGGTTTCAAGCGTGATGTAATATTGTTTCATATATAAATGTGCATCATACTACATAGCAATCGTTCAATAAAGGAATATGCCTGTCCTTTTTCAGTTCCAAAACTATCTTATAGTTCAAATAAGATTACAGTATTTTTCATTCAAGTCAGTCTTCCATACATTTTGCCATGAGCCCCCAAATATAATATCATTATGTACTATTTAGGATAATTTATATTTACATGTATGTAGTTCAATTTCTCTATTACCTGTTATACTGGTAGTTTCAATTTAGTGAATTATTTAAAAGCTTAAGAAAAGGAATGCTCGTTCGTTCCCAGTCCTCTTATAGAGGCGTTTAGTTAATTAATAATATAGACTAATGAATGCATATTACATAGTGTAGTATATTATGCGTGTATCAATAATGTAGCGTAATCTAGGATAATGATGTTTATGTTTGTCAAATAAAGGTTAATATTAAGAATATTTTATTTATTTTTAATACATATCTATATAACTAACATCCCACTCCAAACGCTTTTATATTCTTCGCACACGATTACAGCTATGGGGCGTATGATACGCCCAGACAGGGTCATACCATACTAAACTGTATTTTAATGCAGATAATGTTGACATTCTTCAAGAAACATGATTCAACAAGGAACATGATCAAAACAAACATCAGAATATTAAAAACAAAATCATTTAATCACAGTTTTCATCATCTTCAGGCTCCTCTTCATCAAAGTCCCTGATCTTCACATCAGCGTCTTCTCCATACTGAATAATATTGTCTATTGTAATAAGAATATTCTCCACACTTTCCTCATCCTTTATATTCAGTGGGTAGAAACGAACTAAGCTGAAATTCTCTATGACTTCTCCAATCGCTTCTGTTAGTTTTGCGTATTTTTCATGCCATTTTGAGTTCGCGTTTCTCATGTCTGCTAGTAACACATGTGGGTCTGGATCCAAGTAACTGGAAAGTAATGGAAATTATGTTATAATAATGTCCCCAAGACAAAGATATTCGGTCATAGCAAAATAGATATTTCACTGGTAGCCTAGAAGATTTAAAATATTATTTACTTACTCATCTATCTGTCTTCTTGCACTTTTGCTGAGCAAATCCATTTTAGTGAGAATATTTACGTGTGGGAGCTCCAAATTCACCATAACACTGAGTGCTGCCATTGTGCCTGAAAATATAAAAAGACGAGAGAAGACTTGGAGGATTAAAATTTCTCACAAGAGCCCGGTTAGGTGTTAAAAGTTGTGTTGTATGGTATAACGGACTAGTGTCCGCAACTCCACGTCCAAAGCGCGTATTGAATGAGACAGACAGTTCTTATTGAATAAGAGCAGCTCAAACTGCCATCTCCAACTGAGCCTGCCACATTGTTAGTAGCCGTTAAGTCATGTAAATATTAGGTCTTTAACAGTTTCTTTATTCAGACATTACCTGAATATCTCCATCCTTACCTGATAAAAACTTAGCCCCATCAATCATGAACTGTGAGTCCACCATGAAGACGACACATATCCTGAAGTTCCATTTCTGCAGCACATCAACCAGCTTCCTCATGACCGGCAGGTGTGTGTACAGCTCGATCTGGCCAGGACAGTCAAACAGGAGGTAGTCATCGTCCACATCTCCCAGCTGCTCTTCTAACCAGTCGCAGTTTTCTAAGAGTGTTCTGGAAAATATGAGTTGTGGAATGAGTCTATTGTTATCCTTATGGTCTATGGTCCAGAACTAAAAGTAGTACTATTAGATTAAAGGTCTTTTCATTCGCCTTTATTCGCCATATCTTTAGCCACTCCTCAATTTCACGTTTATATGTTTCTGAAGGTTTGCTGAGGCAACATCTGGGTTGGTGTGTACTGACAGTATTGCAGTGTCGTCAGCATATGTGGCGATGAAGGTATTGTTATCTATTGGTATGTCGGCTGTAAACATGAGATAAAGTACGGGCCCCATGATGCTCCCCTGTGGAACACCTAACTTGATTTCATACAAATCTGATGTGATGTCGTAAGTTCTACCTCGAAACAGCGCTTGTCCAGGTAACTTTTCAGTATGAAAAAGAAGGAGTGGGGTAGATATTTTTTTAACTTAAACCCTGGAGGTCCCTGTCAAAGGCCTGGCCCTGCAGTCTCGACATTAGATAACGACAAAAATCGGTCGCTAAGTCGTATCGTTGTCAAATTCCTTTAATAGATTTTCGACTTTATTCCGAAAGCATAAGGTTGAAAATGTATTAAAGAAATTTGACATCGATCGTTATCTAATGTCGAGACTGCAGGGCCTGGCTGATATCCAGGAACACAGCAAAGCAATATTTTTTTGTTTTCCAGTGTGTTGCTGATTGTATTTGTCAACCTATGTACCTGCTCAATGGTGCCATGCTGCTTTCTGAATCCAAATTAATGACCAGGAAGGATGGTATTTAGATGAGGGCGCATTTTATTGAGGATAATTATTTCAAACAACTTGCCAAACAAAAGGTAGGAGGCTAATTGGTTGAAAGGACGAGGCTTCTTCCGGCGGTTTACCAGGTTTAGGTATCAGAACAACCTGAGTAAGTTTCGACTGGAATGGGTAGGGGGTCTCAGGCAGGGATTGAAGACCTTCACCAAGAACTACTACTATTGCAGGGTAACTTTGTACTTTGAAACAGATTTTACAACAAAGGATCTTACTGCTTCACTAATATTTGTACCATATTATTAGCTATTGTCATATTCATGCTGATATCTCTGAAAATGATGTCTAAGAACAATAACTTACTCTATACAAAATACTAGTCCACCATTGGGTCCAAATTGCAACTCCTCATCTTCCATAGCATCATCCAGGTGTATCAACTCTCTGATATCCACAAGAGGCTCATAGTCAAAGTGTTCAGCAGCTGGGTCCAGGTTCACTACCTCAACTATCCGCTTAGCGTCACTAGCATGTTTTACTATAGTTGAGCAGTATGTGGACTGAAAGAAAATGCAGTCATTATTATTTTTTAAGTTACTATAATAGTGTATCCAGTAACTGGGTTTTGGAGGCCAAATAAACAATAAAACTTGTCATTTATTTGAATACAAGAAGAATTTTGTGATTAAGTAATAACAGCTACTCAGATCAATCTTCAGGTTAAGCTGCTTGCCTAGGTCGGTCTGTGGATGGGTGACCACACATTGCATCCCTAATTTCCTCCTTGCCTCGGAAAGCACGTAAAGCCGTTGGTCCAGGCTGTCATGTATAGATCTTTGACAGTTGTTACAGGTAGCGGCTCGAAAGTCCATCAATCAGTCTTACCAAGGAGTGTCGTATTATTGGGAAAAGGCTATACAGATGATATTGTTATTTATTCTTTTTACTGACAGGACCTCGCTTAAATTGTGAAGAACTTGCAAATCACAAGACGCCAAGAATTTAATTCACACTATAGACAGTGTGTTTTACAGATCCAAGTTACTTATCAAATCCTTACCTTTCCACTGCCAGCTGGACCCACTACTAATTGTGCGTATCGCATTGTTTATTATAAAAATAAATTTGAAACAAGTGCGCTTATAGGTTAAGTGACAATAACACGCAATATTTATTGTTTGTTTGTACTTTTGAGGTTGCAGGCAATTCCGGCAGAGAAATTAGGTAGATCAAGACATTAAATAGTCTACAAACTTGCTCATTTGCATTTGAAAATAAAGAAATATTTAAAATAACAATGCGCTACGAAAATGTTTTGCTTTTGTATTGACTTGACAGTTTCAATTTTGACAAATGTCAAATAGGTTATGAGTAGTTTGACATTGACGATTTTTTTTTTGGGTACGTTTGGTCGTTCCTAACAACCGTCCTCCTGAGAAACTGTTTCAAATAAGAAAATACTGTCTGAAACAACTAAATAAAAAATAATGACGGCAATACATTCGAATTTTATAAACTGACGTCATAATATTTAATTGTCAAAACACAAAAACTACAAAACGCAAAGGAATTTGAAATAAATTAAATTGTACAATGGCTGCTGTTGGAATTGATTTAGGAACAACATATTCATGCGTTGGCGTCTGGCAGCACGGTAATGTGGATATCATTGCTAATGACCAAGGGAATCGAACAACTCCCTCATATGTCGCTTTTACAGACACCGAGCGACTCATAGGAGATGGTGCAAAAAATCAAGTGGCTCTGAATCCGAGTAATACAATCTTTGACGCCAAACGTCTCATTGGACGAAAATATGACGATCCTAAGATACAACAAGACATCAGGCACTGGCCATTTAAAGTTGTCAATGATGGTGGAAAACCAAAAATACAGGTTGATTATAAAGGTAAAAGCAAACGTTTCACCCCCGAAGAGATCAGTAGCATGGTACTCATCAAGATGAAAGACATAGCTGAAGCCTATTTAGGTAAGTCAGTTAAGAAAGCAGTTATAACTGTGCCAGCCTACTTTAATGATTCTCAAAGACAGGCCACTAAAGACGCTGGAGCCATAGCTGGGCTGAACGTTCTTCGGATTATAAATGAACCAACGGCTGCTGCGTTAGCTTATGGGTTGGATAAAGACCTCAAGGGTGAGCGAAACGTATTAATTTTTGATCTTGGGGGAGGGACATTCGATGTATCAATACTGACAATTGATGAAGGTTCTCTCTTTGAAGTCAAAGCAACTGCCGGGGACACACATCTTGGTGGTGAAGATTTTGACAGCAGGCTTGTTAACTTCCTTGCTGATGAATTCAAGAGGAAACATAAGAAAGATTTGAACTCCAATCCAAAGTCACTTCGACGTCTTCGAACAGCGGCCGAGAGAGCCAAACGAACGTTGTCTTCTAGCACAGAGGCGACCATTGAGATTGATGCTTTATATGAAGGCATAGACTTCTTCTCACGAGTTTCCAGAGCACGATTCGAAGAATTAAACTCTGATTTGTTCCGCACTACTATAGAACCCGTTGAGAAAGCTTTGACTGATGCCAAGCTAGATAAGAGTGCCATACATGACATCGTCTTAGTCGGAGGTTCTACTCGTATTCCTAAAATACAAAGCTTACTGCAGAATTTCTTTAACGGAAAGAAGTTGAATTTATCGATAAATCCTGATGAGGCAGTTGCTTACGGAGCAGCAGTGCAAGCTGCTATACTTAGTGGAGATCGTCATTCCAAGATCCAAGATGTTCTACTAGTTGACGTGGCTCCTTTATCATTGGGTATCGAAACAGCAGGTGGTGTGATGACGGCTATAGTTGAACGCAATGCGAAAATACCTTGCAAACATTCCCAAACGTTTACTACGTATTCAGACAACCAGCAAGCAGTCACTATTCAAGTTTACGAAGGTGAAAGGGCAATGACAAAGGACAACAACTTGTTAGGAACATTCGATCTGACTGGCATCCCTCCAGCACCACGTGGGGTGCCACAAATAGATGTTGCATTCGATATAGACGCTAATGGCATACTCAACGTTTCTGCTAAAGAAAATGGTACAGGGAAAAGCAAGAACATAGTCATAAAGAATGATAAAGGTCGCTTATCTCAATCAGAGATTGACAGAATGCTATCTGATGCTGACAAATATAAGGGTGATGATGAGAGGCAGAGGAGTCGTGTAGCATCCAGAAATAAATTAGAATCTTATGTGTTTAGTGTGAAGCAAGCGGCAGAGGAGCAAGGACGCAAACTTGGAGAGGTGGAATGTGCAAAGATTCGTCGTAGATGCGACGATACTTTACGCTGGTTGGAAAGCAACTCTTTGGCCGAAAAGGAAGAGTATGAAAACAAATATAAGGAGCTGAATAAAGAATTTGCCCCTATCATGAAGAAAATATACGCAACTGGGTCCAGGACCGGACAAGGTGGCAGCGATGGACCAGTCATTGAAGAAGTTGATTAGAACTTTTGCGAAAAAATGTTTAAATTTTGTTTTATGAGTAAACGATTTTACGTTGATGAATTTCTTGTTTCTTTGAGGTTTCTCATTTGATAGACACCATCTTAATATGGCAATTTCAAGAATGATACAAATAGAAAATACAGGACAACTTATAATTATTGAAGACTGTTGCAGTTGATCTTGCAATAACCTGCAGCCGCCCTTTGCAATGCCCACCGCAGTTAAACGAAACGAATAATAATAATTCAGCTCTCGGACACCTTTGGTCCCTCTCCTAATCCGACAGCTTTATGTATTTGGGTATTTGGGTATGTCAGAAGCCTTGTGCATTAACGTAGCTGACATGAGGTAATAGTTGACTGCCTGCCTGCCGCCTGCTGACGTGCCTACCTGCCAGGTCAGACAGGTCCTAGAAGTTCTCCACCGACCACCGGTGCGTTCGTCGCCTTACGCACCAACGGTCGGCGGGAAACTGTAACCGGCCTTAATATTTGTGAAGGAATACTTTATTGGGTCAAGCGTTGAGATTTCTTTACGATTAATATGGTTTAGCTAATGATTTAAGCAGTGGTGGATCACTGGAAACGGCCGCGACCCTCGAGTTGCAGATCGTTCAGATCGTGCAGATCCAATCAAGCACTTTCTTTGCGAAAATTATTTCATCACTGCTCTCAAAATAGAGATGGAAATCTTTGACTTTCCCCAGAACGAAATATTCAAAGATAAATGACATCTGATGAGACTTACTGGGCCCACTCCCATAATTTTATTGGCTTAGTTTATTGTCTCAATTATTATATTATTATTATAGCTAGCCCATATTGTCCCACTGCTGGGAAAAGGCTTCCTTCCATTCCTTCCAACGGTCACGATTCTGTGCTACTTCTTTCCAATTCACAAGGAAGACATCCAGTTCGTCCCGCCATCTCCTTCGTGGTCTGCCGCCACCCCGTGTCACTGTTTCAGGGTACCAATCTTAAGCTTTACGGGCCCACAGTTCGTTCGGCATGCGACAGACATATCCTGCTAAGTTCCATTTAAGTTGGGCGGCCTTTCGAGCCACGTCAACGATTTGCGTTTTGGAGCGCAGTGTGGTGTTTCGAACATGATCTGTTAATTTTACATCTAACGTACTGCGTTCCATAGCACGTTGGCAAACCTTGAGTTTGTACTTTTAGATGCTAGTCAAAGACCAAGTTTGTGCACCGTAGGTCAAGATGGGGAGAATACACATGTCCATTAGCTTTCGCTTCAGAGATATGGGCAGAGTACCCTTAAAACACTCCTACCGAACCAGTAACTCTTCCAGGCATTTTCCGTTCGTCTTTCAAATTCCTTATCTTGCCTTGACTGGAAAGAGATTACTTGGCCCAAGTAGATAATGTATCTGGGACATATTGCATATTCTCCCCACCTACGTGTATGCTCCTCTTGGCGCTGATGGACATCAGCTTGGTCTTCGACAAATTCATTTCCAGTCCAACCTCAAGGCTTGCGTCGCTAAGATCGTGTAGCATTTGCTCTAGTCCCTTGGCTGTGGGGGAGAAAAGGACAATGTCATCAGCAAAACGCAGATTATTCAATCTTGTTTCACCGACGACAAGCCCTTTCTCTTCCCATTTGACTGCCAAAATGATCTGCCTGCGTCTGAAAGACTTCTTCTACAGACACAGATACTTCTTCTACGCAAACAGCGGACGGATCGATTTGCTAATCGGACGTTTCTATACGGAGCCATAAACTCTTCCTGAAAGCAGTTTCTGTGGAAACCAGAAATTTACGTTTTTGTTTTTCAATAGAAAATTTGCACGTAATCTGGTGATTTTAAATGGGGTGTGAGTGTGAATGCTGGTGCGATTGTCGTAAAGTAGGTTTACGTGCTCAGGGTTGTACCCCTACCGCCAATGTCTTGGCCAATATTCTGGATTTTAATTACGTAACATTTATCGTTACAATAAACTATTGTGTAACCTAACCTGGGGTGGGGGTAAGGTGGTTTTTCGTGTTTTTAATTGTCGATTCTCACTTTAACACCTTGTAAATAGTAGGATGTAAGCGGAGGAGGGTTGAGGATTTCTAGGTAATTATTCAATACTAGCTTCTGCCCGCGATTTCGTACGCGGATCCTGTTGCTTATGCCAGCGACAACGGGGTCGTCAAAATCAAAGATCTGAAACGTCTGATGTCGAATTCTAAGAGCCCGGGGACGGGAAAACAACGGGATGCGCGAGACGATTCGAGACGTTCTATATCTTTCATTTTTGTAAGTCAGAAGTCGATGCATAGATACGCTTGGAACTCAAGCGTAATTCTCTATCCGTGAACGTCTCCGATTCGCGAGACAACGCATGACGTTCACGATCAGCGGTCAGTCGCGCATCATATTCTTCACAGTTCTCTAGAGACCTGGATGTAGATGCGTAAATACGCTGAGAACGCAGGCGTGCTTCGTTATCCAAGAGGAAGAGAAGAGAAGAGAGGAAGTGGTTTCCACGGAGCGAGTTGCAGCCTGATGTTCTCGAACAGCATCCAGTCTCTCCTGACGTTCTTCGGTAGATTCTTGGGATCTTATGATCCTCAAACTTTTAGCTCCTTTGGAACATTGGGAAAGATTTGACCTCTTTCTAGGCATGGTTATAGTTTTATTGTGAAGATACCTGATCAATTAAAATCTAAGTGACTGCTCCCCTGCGTTGCCGGGTAGGCTACCGTGTCACGAAGATAAGTGGAAAAGTCTAAAACACTCAAATAACATAAGCCCGAAGGCATATTTATTCGATAAAATAAAAAAATAAATAGGAGTTTTGTCCAGTAGAGTCAAATTTTCAATGATATACCGTCATCGAATATCAGTCCTAAACTGTAACCGCCTTCACCGCGTGGAGGTACTCCCAGCTTATGTTATTTTATAATTATACAGTGAAATTAATGATAGCTTTGATTTCCACATCAGATGTTTCTGATCTTCGATTTTTATAAGTCAACAGGAAATGCCCATCAGACCGAACAACTTTTGCTAAGACGTCATTCCTATATGTGTTATGGTGTAGCTGGGCTCTTGGAGTTCCACAACAGGTGTTCCAGATCTTCGATTTTTATAAGTCAACAGAGAGTGCTCATTAGATTGAACAATTTTTGCTAAGACTTCATTCCTATATGTGTTATGGTGTAGCTGGGCTCTTGGAGTTCCACAATAGGTGTTCCAGAACTTCGATTTTTATTAATCAACAGACAGTGCTCATCAGATTGAACAATGTTTGCTAAGACGTCATTCCTATATGTGTTATGGTGTAGCTGGGCTCTTGGAGTTCCACAACAGGTGTTCCAGATCTTCGATTTTTATAAATCAACAGAGAGTGGTCATCAGATTGAACAATTTTTGCTAAAACGTCATTTCTATATGTGTTATGGTGTAGCTGGGCTCTTGGAGTTCCACAACAGGTGTTCCAGATCTTCGATTTTATAAGTCAACAGAGAGTGCTCATCAGATTGAACAATGTTTGCTAAGACGTCATTCCTATATGTGTTACGGTGTAGCTGGGCTTTTGGAGTTCCACAACAGGTGTTCCAGATCTTCGATTTTTATAAATCAACAGAGAGTGGTCATCAGATAGAACAATTTTTGCTAAAACGTCATTCCTATATGTGTTATGGTGTAGCTGGGCTCTTGGAGTTCCACAACAGGTGTTCCAGATCTTCGATTTTATAAGTCAACAGAGAGTGCTCATCAGATTGAACAATGTTTGCTAAGACGTCATTCCTATATATGTTATAGTGTAGCTGGACTCTTGGAGTTCCACATCAGGTGTTCCAGATCTTCAAATTTATTCTCTCAGCAGAAAATGCTCATCACGTGGAACAATTTGTGCTATGGTACCATTTTTGTATCTCTTATAGTTTAACTATTCTATTGCGGTTCTGCACCAGGTGTTCAAGTTTCCAAGATAAATTATAGCCTATATGTTGCCCAGACTTAATACCTATACAACAAAAAAAAAATCTTTCAGATCCGTCAAGTAGTTCCGAAGATTAGCGTGTACAAACAAACAGACAAACAGACAAACAGACAAACAGATAAACAGACAAACAGACAAACAGACAGAATTTTTTTTTTGGATTCGTGCTCTATTACTGTTTCTAAACCCCCCTCAATTTTTTTTTTTTAAATATATTCAATGTACAGACACAGTTTTTTTACTGTCTTATTATATGTATATGTTACGGGCAATTTGATAAGTCCGGGCACTATTCATAATGACCGGTCTGTATTCATAATGCCCGACTCAATTGGGCCATGTGATTAAAACAGCATGATTTATCACTTTTCCCGGCCATTATGAATAATGCCCACCCTAACTTGGGCAAAGTAATAAAATAGGTGAACTATTAGGATAAATCACGTTTCTACTAAATATCATTTAATTATAATACAGTCGACGAAGCCCCGCTTCGCGGGGCTCCTATTTCTGCCTGCAGGGTTTAAAGGAACCTAACTAACCGAACCTCGGGGTGCCCCTGACGTCGACCGTCTAGGGTTAGGGTTTCTGTCAGCATCTGTGTTTGTTTAGAAAAGTCCAGAGCAATTATGCTAAAAATTATGAATTGTTTGTCAAATAATACGTTATTAAATAAAAAATTATCGGATAATTATTTTGCTAAGTGAACTATTTGGTAAACTTGTTGTTGTAGAATGATGAAATGACAAATAATGTTTTTGCCAATCGTTGCTTGTAAAGTAAAAAAAATGAATTAATGTTTGGTGAACTGACTGGTCACCAGGGAATTACTCATACTGCCCGGACCAAGTGATAAATTCAAGCTATCTCAAACACTGACTTATTACATGGACCACGGGCCGTCGGGTATTATTAATAATGGCCGGTCTAAGTGATAAATTAATCACTTTGCCCGACGTTCTTGGGCATTATTAATAATGGCCGGTCCTTATTAATAATGCCCAGTTAATCACGTTGCCCGTAACATATAGACTAGAACCAGAAGCACCAGAAGCATTTTGTATCTTTGGGTTTTTTTTTATCAAAAAATCCTGAATTTAGGTACAACCTTACAGCCTGTATATTTCAGGACGCCAGCGGCGCGGCGGCGGAAAGTTGGGTACTTTAAGACTTAGGTAATGATACATATAGACTATATGTACGAAATTTCAGCTTATGTCACATTTCACATCTTTGGGCGTGTTTGAACTAAAAACTCTGGCCTACTCTAACTTAACTACGTAATTTCTTCCATTTGTTTGCTTCGCAGTTGAATCAAAATAAAAAGTCATTGATTCAAATAAACCTGATAATCAGCACTATTTGAACGTCAAAGTTTACAAGAGACCGTCCCTCAAAACACCCGTCCTTCGCCGTCGCAAGACGCGTGGCACTTGAGCGTGGGCCTCGTGGTCAGGAGTAACGATGTGCAGAGGAGTTCGCCATGGTGGTATTGTGTTCTTCGAAGCAGGTGTATGTTGTTGGACTGATTTCCTCAGTAGTACCAAATAAAAATCACAATAAAACAAAATCTGATTAGCAATTTCTTTATTTTTAATTTTAATAACTTTAGAAATTGTTCGGAAAGAAGACAATGGTTTTCAGCATCATTATTAATTAATATTATGATATGAACAATAATAATTATCGCTATAATTTTTAATACTATTCATTATTATAATGGATATAACGCATAATAATAATCTATTCACTACCGGATTACTATTTACATTCTAACCTGGCAACACTCAACGTAACAATATAAAATACAAGATGGCGTATCTTAATTGATAGGTGCTTCGAATATTTTAATACGAACGATACTCACTCATCTACTGCCTGTCAGCTGTGTATAAAGACATAGGCTACCCTCATTGGGCGTGGCATATGTCCCAGCTGTAGGCCTTCCTAAATATAATTCTCATATCAGCTATCCCAATCAAAATAGTTGATAGGTATACAGACCATACATACAAAAAAAAAATGTTTGTTGTCTCTGAATTTGTAAAAAGTTTGGCAATGTTTTGTTACTATTGATAAACGAGTGAAAAACATGTGTGTCTGTGGGTTCTGCTTACCATCATCGATAAAAGTTAAACCAACATTAATTCTGTTTTAAGTATCATCTATGTTATTGTAATTTGTTAAAAATACAATGAACTTAGTTTATTCTGACTTGACCGAAGAATATCGAAAGAAATTATAATAATTCAATCTATTTTTTGTTGTATATGATAAAAGTTGATTTTTTTTCAAGCGTGGCAATCTTTTTCGGGACTTCACCAATAGGAACAGTCTGGCCAACATCAAAAGTTAAAAAGTCTTGGAGGCATTTTGGTAAGTAACTGTCAATATCAAAAATATTCGAAGCATCTATATGGAATAACAATAATATTCATAATATACGTATATTATTCTTTTAAAAGCAAAAAGCTATGAAATGATTCTAAAAATCAATCTTTTAATAAGTTAAAAAATTTCCTTCACTTCTTACAACGGAGTTGGAGAGTTAAAATAACTGTTTTTTGTAACTGTTAAACAGCCTAAGTTTTTTTTTTTAATATTGACTATTACACGCTAATTCTTATCTAACTTACTGTTTATATATAACATCGATATGTATGTTGGTATTTCTAAAAATGGATGTATTTTATAAAGAATTTATATTCTTCATGTAAAATTGAAATATTCCAAACTGTTCTTTTTTATTGAAACCTGGAGGCCTAAATCTATTCTGACATAATTTCGTTACAATTTCGATACACTTTTAGAATGACAATAATTTCGATTATTTATGATTTACCCTTTTACGAAGTTTAAATTTTTTGGGTTAAACTATTTTCCTACTTAACTATTTTATTCTAACGTGGCATTTCAATTATATATTTACATTTAACTGAATATAATTATGTACAACGTGATGCAAGGAGTATGGTTCCTTTAAAATTTACATTTTCTTTTACTTATGTCCTAAGAAATAAAAGGATAAAAAATAAGGAGGTAAAATAAAATAAAGAAAATAAGATTAAAAGCAAATTTATTGCTAAAATAAAATAAAACTATAAACCATAAGCAGTACATTACTTGCTTAATCGTATTATTTTGTGTCTTGATTTGTACATTTTATAAAAAATATATAAAAATGAAAAGAAACAAACAATATAGCTATTGTACGGAATTAGAACGGACAGTTTATGATAACTAAACGTTATAAAATGACAGCTAAAATCACAAAGTTGAGCGGTCCCGCGGCGTTTTATAAAATAATGCAATAGAAAAACATACAATAGTATAAAATAAACATTAATAATTTAAATGTTAAACTTATATAACCCGATTATAATATTTTAAACCTCGCCGGTTCTAATAAACATAATAATACTTTTCAACTGGGGCTCGTTAAACCATAGCTTAAATTTACATCTGATTGCACTTTAAAATTTTTCATTAACAATTAAATGAACCTTCCCTATTCCTAATTTTATCAGCAACTGAGTTATCTTACACGAATAGTTTCTATCCTACTTATATACAGGGTCCGGTTCACAGGCAATATTCGACACATATTTGGTATATTTATTTACAATCGAATTAAAAAGCCGTAACTTAAAAATACTCAGATATTTGTACCTAATCAGGGTACGTGTTTACATTAAAAAATTAAAGCAAAAATGCATCTTTTTGTATCGCAAGTTTACCTCGTCCCGGTCGGGGACGCGCCTGGCGTATCACGAGAAGCTACGAGGGTATTATTTACAAAGTCTTTGGCCTTATAATCGAATTACAACAAACACTAGCTACACAGTAACATTTGCACTGAGCGTCGCCACCTGTCGCCGCCGGACCGACACCGGCGGACACTTGTCACACAATAAATAATCGTTCGAACGTGATATGGTACAGTCTACACCTCACAGTTCGGGACCCGTTTTATCACACTCGGCAAGAGTACGAGCAAGTAAAGTCTTAGTACTCCCAGCCGTCGTCGGTCTCGGATTTGATTTTGTCTTCAGGGATCACGTCTTCAGGCGTGTGTGGCGGGCGCGGCGTATGCGGCGTGTGCGGCGTGTGCGGCGTGTGCGGCGTGTGCGGCGTGCGCGGCGCGGGCGACGCGGCCGGCGAGCCCTCGCGCGCCACCGGCGACGGCTCCACGCGCACCGTCTCCTCCGCCTCTCTCCGGAAGTCATCGCTTCTCATCACACATACTCCATTAATTATCACTTCGTCGGGGTTACGCGGTTTCTCATCCTGCCAGTCAGGGTTAACCCACTGCGGCGCTGCAGGCTTTCGTCTACTGGATCGACCTGTAGCGTGCGGCGTCGATGCCGCCTTCGGCTCAGTCTTAGATTCCTCGTCCAACGAGTCCTCGGAGCCGAGGTTGCTCTCGACGTCGTCGTCCTCGAAGTCATCACCATCGGGTTCTCGTTTCAGCGGCATCGAAAGGTCGAGGCCGCCGGACTGGTCCTTCACCTGGTCTTCGGGGGGAATTAGCCCACGACCAATCAGCGCTGCTAGGTTGGAGTTGGCCGCGAAATAAGGCGGGTAGGGTAGGGGTACGCCAGCGAGACCCATTCTCTCTTTCTGAAGTTCCAGTAATCTCTGATTGAGGAGAAGACGGAACTGGACTGGGTCGAAAGGCGCCGAGGACTGATCCCGCGCGGGAGGTTCGGCGGGCAAGCCATGAGGCGCTTGTTGTTTTAGCCGCATGCGGTGGTTGTGGAACCAGTTGGTGATGGTTCGCGAGGACAGACCCAATTCTGCGGCGAGGAATTCGATCGTTGGCATGTTTGGGTAGGGGTCGAGTGCGAATGCTAATCTGAGTGCCTCCTTCTGCTCTTCGGAGAATAGTACTCTTTGTTTCTTGGCACACGGCGCTCCGGCTGTGGGGCCCGGCGAGCTCGAGTGGTAGAACTCTGACGTATCATTCGACGATGTGTCGGACGAGTTGTCTTGTCCGGGGCCGCTTGACCGTCGTCGTTTACTCGCTTCCCGTCGCTCATTCTTCAAAGCCTGTAGGCGGTCGATATTGTGGGCATCGCTTAACCACAGCTGCATGCGAATGAAAGGTTCCCTACCCTTGATGCTGAGCATATGCCAGGGTTTTGGTTTTGACAGCAGTTCACTGACGGAACCCTGTGATAGACCTAGAACAGCTTCGCCAAATATTTTCTGGCCAATGTTGTTTGCCAGTAGCGCTTCTTTAATTTTAGTCGTAATCGTTTGCGTGTCTAGGTCTTGAGTGAGCGCGGCCATCTCGTAGACGCTCGGCGATATGTGCTGGTGCAGGCTGCGCATGACGGGGGGCTGGTGGTGTGGCTGGGGGGGCGGCGGGGGCTTGCGCTCCTTGTTGTTGTTGTCGTGGTGCTGCGGCGGCAGCGTGACGGCGTGGTGCGGCGGGAAGCCGGGCGGCGTGAGGAGCAGCGGCGTGGGCTGCCCCAGGTGACCCAGGTGACCCGCGCCCAGGAGCTGCTCCTGCTGCATCTTGCTCAGCAAGGAGGTCGCGTCGGAAATCATTTTCTGTGTTGGCGGCATGGGTTTGTTCATATTTGGCGGACATGCTGTAAGAACAGAAGAAGAAAAATACAATTAAACTACTATTCTCATCTCATTGGGTATTAAATGCAGATGTGTTGTCGTTCAGAGGTGATACTTACGAGGTGCTCCGCTGTAGTTTCCAGTTCTCATTAGTTTTTCCGGCGCGATTTTGTACTGTGATGCAACTAGCTTGTGGACTGCATTGTCATCCTCCAAGAACATCTTCATGCGAATGAAAGGCTCTCGTCCCTTCTGCGTCAGCATGTGCCAGGGCTTCGGTCTCGCTAGCAAGTCACTCACGGATCCTTGTGATAGACCAAGGACGGATTCTCCGAACAGTCTTTGGCTAATGGAGTACTGGCTCAGAGCCTCTTTCACTCTCCTTACTATATCTTCTGTGTTCAAATTGTTAAAGAGATCAAATTGTTGCTGTGTGATTGGTGGAAGAACTGCTTTCATCGACCGCTGTACGGGTGGATGATGAGGAGGATTTGACGGCTGAGAGATCAGACTGTTCGTGATCGAAGCCATCCTCTGCAGTGGGCTTGCTGCCGCTGAATTACTGAAATCCTCATTTGGAGTGATTGCAGGCGGTAGTATCGCGTTCCCCAGTGGACTGGACGCGGACGATCCAGTTTGTGATTGCTGTCCCGGCTCTAGTTTTGGCCTTACTAATGAGAATGCGCTTCCGGCGTGCCTTATAGCCTCTTCGGCATCCATTGATCTATCCTTATCACTATCAGTCATTCCATTTATTTTGGCGTGTTTATCTTTAGGCAAAGAGAGATCTTGGACCGCTCCTGAGCCGTTCATGTGTTGGTTCTGTGCTTGTTGAATCGCCTGCTGCTGCAAGGCGAGGAGGTTCGGAAAGGGCGGCATGGCTGGCAAGTTGTGGAGGTTGGGAATGTTGCCACCCGGCTGGATCTTGGCAAGTTCTCTGTGGTACGCTTCCAGGGCCATGCGGATGTCTTCCGGTGGCCTCTCCATGTGTGGTGGCATGCCGCCGCTGAAAAAAGGAGGAAACATGCTATTCGTTAGTTTTAGATATGCTGTTCTCGTTACAATTTTTAGCATCTATAAGGTTCTATTATAATTACGACTAACGTTTGGGAATAAAATTAAGACTTACCCAGGGAAACCTTCGCGGCGGATGTCCTCTACTCTCCTTGTCATGATTTTGGCAAGCTCCTCCTGGTATATGCGCGCCACCTTCTCTTGAGGAATGTCATCGTTCTCGTACTTCTTGAGTCTTCTGTTTTGACTTCCATCCTGAAGAGATGACATAAATAGTAGTAATATTTTTTGCGGTATACTTTATGTCATGTTACGAAGTTGTGTGGTTTATTCCGTAATTAGTACTAAGTATACTGATGACATACCTTATTAGAGAAAGGAGAGGGGCACTGAGTCCTTGGCGAGCTAGAGTCCTCATTGCTTCTCGAGTCATCGTTGTGGGGAGGTCCACCGGGCGTCTTCATCAGATGCGCTTCACTCAGGATTGCGTGCGTGAGCCTGTCGTCACCCTCACCCTCCGGTCGACCGAACACTGCGCCGGTGCCATCCTTCGTCCCAACTAGAAACAAAAACATACAATTTTGTTACCCTCAAATCAATTAGGATTCAGCCTAACTAGCTATCGCTACTAAATTTAGGTTGAGTAAATATTCATGATTGCTTGTGAGTCGTGCGAGATTTCCACGAATTTTTTATGACTTTGCGAATTACAAAATTAGTTTTATTGGTTTTTGCGTTATGATAGCTTGTTTGTGAACCGTGAAATCGGAGCAGAAACAATGGCGTGGCGCATATGGTACAAAAGTTGCGATGTTGTTAATTGTACAATGTAAACAGCTATATTTCTATAAAATGTATTGCAATCGTTTTGCATTCGAATCCGCACACGAACAATTTTAATTGCCGCTAAATTGTTCCGCGCACACACACGTGGGGCTGCGTACATCCGTGTTAGTAGCTTTAACTGTTGCCAAGTAATAAATACGCGAGTTATATTTGGCACAATTGAAATTAGGCGCTTCATTTAAACTCTACAGCGCTTTAGAGATAATCGCTGAATGGGAACGTGCACTCATCGCCTAAGCCCAGTAATCCTAAAACTGCGCCCGCGCACTCATAAACAAGTGAAGTTACGCGTGAATCCCGCCCGCCATACTGTGGTCATTCATCCTGTCAACATATTGTCTCCGGTCTCACAATGAAACGACACTATTTAGATGGTGATGTACGCACAGAATTAGTTTAATTAAGTCGCGTAATTAGTTTTAGACGTTCGCCGAGATGATTATAGAATTAAAGTGCGCGCATAATGTTCGGATACTGAGATCTCTTGCGGGTAATATTTGTTACAGTATATTTCGAGTTCAAAGAATTTTTGGTGTTAAATCCGAGCGGTGTTAGCGCGGCGCCCTCATTTATTTTATCTTATGAACATGATAATAATTGGACGCTATCTCTTTAGATAAGTATATTCTTGTTGTGTCTGTACGTACATATTGTATGCCAATGTACCTACGTTAAAAATCGGCCACATCCGTCAAGTGTTTAAAGAAAAACGATAATGTTATTTGCCTTGCGGTATTTTAACGACTCCGAAAACGGATCGTTTGTGAGTTGACGTATTAATTTTCAAGGATCACAAAGACTTAATTGCGTCCTTAAATTTTATTTTAAAACCGACAATATGTACGCTAATTTCCTCACAAGCATTTCCACTTGGTTTATTTTAGATTTGTCTGTTGTTGCGCCGAGTTGGTCTCTAATTATTTGACAATAAAAAGCATAATGGTGTGCGTTTTGCAATTGTTTTTCTTCGAAAACTCACAACGGGCTTTTATTGGAACGTAAAGTGTATTTTATTTATTGAGAGTTAAAAATGAATTAAGATAAAGCACAGTGACATTGTTTTACAAATGTTTTGTCGAAATACATAAACTTATATTTACCTAAGTTTAAAATTAGCTTCCCAGTTACATACCATGAGACTACCTCGATTAGAAAGGGTTACCAGTGTCGAATTTCTAAATACTAGATGTCAAGACAAGATATAATGGAGCAATATCTCAATGTTTTGGCAGTCGAAATGCTTTTTTCAACTTTCACCATATTTATGTGGCTTTTTTCCTAACCTCAAGTAAAATTGTATTGTTTTCACTTTCGAAAATTTCATTGGCAATGTTGTCACTTTCTGGCGATTCTCACGTTCTAAATCATACAATAAAGACTATTATGTCCTTCTATAGACAATATTTTTTTATGAAACCGACCGTTCACGAACTTAACGACTTATGACTGAGCGAACGTGATACAAATATTTTTAAAAATATCCCAGATTATGATCTTGTGTGACCATAATTCTAGACAATAACTCTACATACGTGATTCGTTTATAAATTAATTACGTTTCTAATGTTTGCGTAAATTGCCACTTAAACTTTATGGTCTGCAAAGTCAAAATCAGCTTATTTAATATTTACTCTGTGGTAAAATATTGAATCACGGTGACGCTCCAATTTTAAATGGAAACACATGATCTGTCACATTTTTTATTTTGAACAAATGAGCAGTGACAACTTTTCAAACAGCAATATAAATGTATTTAGTCATCTGTAGTTCGCGAGGACCGTATATAAATGAGAATGAGGTAATTTCTGTATTTATACGACACTGGTGGAATAGGCCTCCTTCAAAATTCAATTTTGGTATCAAAAGACACCCGTTATGTCAATAAGTACCGATCGGAAAATAATTAGAATGTCACTGGTGTCTCGTCCGCCGTCGACTAGCTGATTATTTAGTTTAATTCAAAGTCGCGGCTCGCCTCGGGGCGGTCTTCGCGGTTTTTCTTTTATAACTTCAAAACCGCTTGACATATCGTAGCGAATCAAAATGTGAAGCACGCAGTTATCTCTTATGAACCGAGTAATTTAATGTTCAGTATAAACGGACGGACGTAAATACAAAACTATAAAAGTACTCTATAAATAAACGTCTCGCAAATATAGTAGATAATTTTGAAATCACAGACAAACGGCTCGACGCGATTTGTATGTATATATTCATCCTTCGACATACGGGCCGTCGATAAATTTCAACACACGTCTATTAATGCCTTTGATCTTGTTGCAGACATTTTGTTATTCTGTAAACGGCACGCGGGCAATTACTGCGACGTGCTTCGAAATATTGTCAAAAAACTGAGGTTATTTCCACAGGCGTGTGACGCAACGCGGGTCGCGCCATCTTGTGCACACGTCAAACTCGTCAACATGGCCGATGGCCGGCCCACGGGACGCCGCTACTCTAAATATTACATTTTTATTGATCTAGTTTCATTCGTATTTCTTATCTGGTAGACTATAAAGTATGTAACGATATCAGTTTTTATTGTTGGCCATTAAGATGTGCATTTTGATGGATATTTTTAAAAAACGCGCTCAATTAACGTCGTCCAGTCACGGAAGTTTAAAATTTATCGGACGCCGTTTGATCGCTTCTGACCGATGGCGGGAAAGGGGCTTTGTAAATTCGAGTGGCAATAACATAATTCAAGGATAACAATAAAAACGAAGAAATTATTTGTTTATGCGACATTATATCGCGTGCGTGCACGCGAAAACTATTTTCTTTGTGGCCGTTATTGATTGCTATAGTCGTATGAATATTCAAAGGCTTTGGAAAGTAAAGGGGCGGTGCCCTAAATTATAGTGTCACTGTGACATAGTGAAAAAAGTAACGTTCGTAATTTAACCGTATAGGTTGGATTCGAACGGGGAACTCGTATCCGGGATTGTAAATCAAGTTGGCGGGTAGTCGCAAGAAAGGGGTGAGAAGTGCGCGCTCTATACGTCACACAGGCGATCGATGCTCATTTGCATTCGAGTCGTCGTCGGCAGCGGACGTCAGGGCCGCTCGAAAGTGTTGCAGAGAACGGAAAAAATACTGCATTTGAATTGTTAATTGTATGCGAAAGAAATAGTTGCATAAACGGGCATCTGAGTTAAAATTAGGTGCGAAGTGGTGCAACAATGAAATGGTACAAATAGGATTGCATGTGTTGGAAGTATTTCAATGAGGAGCCCCTAAAACTTCCAAATTCCGTTCGATAACGACACAACATAAATCTTTGGTTATGTTGAACACGATAACGTCGAGAATGAAGAGGTAAAGTCTGGAATGATATAATTTTCGATTGGTAAGTTTCTTTTGTTCGACGTCGCGTGCGTAGGGTCGGGTGATCGGGATCGCGTGCTAGATGGTAATCTGCCGCGACGGGGGCACCGACCACAATTGATTCCACACGAGAGAGAACAGAATGGTCCTGCATGTGACGAGGGCACATACATCTAGAGCTACGTGCGCCGGAGGAAGCGAGCTCATGAAATTAAGATAAGGACGAGTAAGACAATTCTACGAATGATTTGTTTGTGCGCTCCGCACACCGGAGAAATCTAACAGTAGATATTTAAGTGGCTCTGTTATGTACCTTCGCCGAATCTATGTTATGTAAACATGCGATCCGCTTATATGTCGGTGATCACGCAGTTACACATAATGGACAATCACGTTCGTTGATTGAGCCGAAAATTACCGAATTTCAAATTGCGTGCATTTGATTGGCTGATGGCTAAACGCTGTAGACGTCACGAGCGCGAAAATGACACGATTTCGTTAGAATTACAATATTGAGGGTGATGTTTTTTATTATTCAGTAGTAAAACCATATTAAAATGTGTCGCGTTATAATAGCGAAATAATTTTAAAGATTTACGGCACAGTAGTAAAGTTTAAATTATTATTAGTTTAGGAAGAGATAACATCGTAGGTTGAGTTTGGAATTTAAATCATTTTTATAGATCAATTTATTCGAATGATCCCTGTGTTTTGTCAACAGACTGTAATAATTTCAGCGACTTAATATCTACCTACATTATATTGAGCTTGTGTGTATGAAGCTTAGTTCTGGGAATTTTCTTTGTCTACGATATGATTAATCTATGAAACAATCTTCGTGTCATAATATAAATTCCTCAGTTTATTTATTACATATTTCTATCACATTCTCTGTTTATGCTAGACGTCGAATATAAGCTTCGTTCCTTCACGAAACTGGGAAAAATTTACAATATAAGTAACGTGGGACAAAATAAAAAGTCTGCTCAAACTCCCTCGGGACTTAAAATCTCGGTACTCGCTAGTTTGTAACTAGATTCAATAATCAATTTAGCCAGCCCCGCTCAGGGACTCGTCCATATAGATTAAACTGAGTGAGTGCTATCACCACGTCGTGGAATATAGATGAAATTCATCAGCCACCGACTAGAAACTTGGCTTTTGTCAGTTAATGGGTCATGGTCCTTCCTTCACTAGTTTGGTCATATCGTAATTGGAGTAACAGAACTCGTGCAGTTTACTTTTAGGTAAGTACATTTCTAAAATTCAATGTCTTACCGGAAAAACTGGACCTGAAAAGATTTTCTCTTCAAACTTTCATTACCTACAGTTTTCAGCCGAAACTAGACAGACGTTGGTACCTACTTCATCGCATTTGCTGTAGGTAGTGTTACATAGTGAGATGACAGCGCAAAAACTGCAGACTACACCCTGGCGTCTCCCTGGAGCTTATCTGTATAACTTTTAACGATAGCGCAGCGAAGTTTTTTAACGAAATAACCGAATTCCCGTTAACTACAGGCGGAGTAACGCGGTTAGTGCCGATCGCGTCTGCCGCTTCATGTGCTGTTTTTAATTGATTTTAAGGTCTGCGCGATGTCTTTGTTTACAGTTATTTACTTGCAAACAATTATTTTCACCGAATTTTGTCCCCATAGTTTCAAGTTCCACGAAAATTATATTTATAATAGTTTTGCTGTTGAATTTACTGAATTTCGTTTAACCGCCAAATGCTCAATTTATGACGAAACTGTGGCGTCGAATTTGAATACTTTGCCGCCACCTCCGAAATGTCAAACAGTTTTTTTCCACAGATAAAATATATCAAACGTGCCGTGACAATGTAGCGATTTTTCACGTGTACCGCATTAATAGCAGGTATTAATGCATTGATTTCGCACAGTTGCTTTATTGATTGTGGCGGCGATTGATTGCGGCGCGGCACGCGAGCACGAGAGGGCTTTTGTTGCGTGAAAATTGAAAAAAAAGATCGATGGCAAGTCTATACCCCATAACTGTATGAAAAATTATATATTGTGGACTCTACAATAAAGCGATGATTTACCACTCTTTCCACAGACACAGTGGCTAAGAATAAAATTGATGATAAAACAGAACATTTGTGTCAAAATCATTGTCAAACATTCCCAAGATCAAAGAATTAGACCGAATTGATCGCTTCATTGATATCGTGTTGAAAAAATAAAGCATGTTTACGAAATAAAATTGAGATGTATCAACATTTGACATGAACGACCTTAGTCGTAAAATTTTCCAGGAATAAGAATACACCTCAAAGAACATCAGTTTTTGCTGTGTAAACGTGCTTTTGGCATCGTAAGTGCGGAAATGTGGTGCATTAAAAATAGGTAAGTGACAAAAGGTCAAAATGTGATCTTGGCAGTCATTACAGACATTTTTTCAGTACTGGAGCGCGTTGCTTTGACGTGGAGTATCTGTCAAAACGCCATTTTGAAATTACGGTCGCATTTTTTAATAACTGGAAATATTTTCAACATGCTGCACAATTCGCAGTCATAAATTGTGCGACTTTTATAGATAAATCTAGAGCTTGATTTAATTTGCGAGTGTGTAGGATTAAAACTATTTCGCGGCACAATGACGAGTCATTCATAGCTACACATTAATCCTTACTAATTATGCAAGACGGGGAGCAAAGATGTAAAATGGTCGGTCACAAATCGCGTCCGAACTGACAGTTTAAACAACCCATCTTGTGAGACAGATCCCTGATATATAACTCGGGGTTTGCTAAGGAAACGTGTGTAATTAATTACGACGAATAATACGTCAGGATGCACTTAATTTCCTATTAAACTGTTGTGAAAACGGTTCGCAAAATGGCGCCCGCGATTTGGCGCGAGACAATTTTGATCTTTTCTCTGAAATGCTTGGTTTAGTTACTGTTGAAGTTTGGTTAAGATTGTTTTTCTAGCAGCAAGTTTAGCTGGAAGATATTGCATTTAGTCCTAACTACCTAAATTGTCTTGCGGAAGAGACAAGAGCAGGCGCCACTAAAACTCGGCGATCACTAACAGTTAAGTGCTAAACACTATTCTAAACATAGATGCCAATTAAGGATGGCAACGCGCAATTAATAGCGCCCAACATTCTCCAGATCAATCAAACATTCAACAAAGATCCAGGCGCTGAACGCCTCGCCTCGCGCCTCATCATCAATTCAGACAAACCACATCATTATTTTGGCCGGAACAGCGACAGTCCGGGTGCATTCTCGATCACATTTGCGCGAAAATCGAAACGTTTGAAAGTGAACGGTGGGCGTTGACGTAGCGACGCGACGGTCGCGCGACGTGTTTACGACCGTCGGTGCAACCGCGGCTTTATTAAAATAATTACCCGCGCTTCGGTCGCTTGCTTGACGAACGAGAATGCCCTTCTTTTGTTTTTTTTTTTTCTACGTATTGTTGACGAATTAAGACTCTTTTGGTTAATCTGTGCAGATTTTGAACGCGTTCGATTTTTGATTTCGTTTTTATCATTCACAGACACAGATGATTCCGATGATTAAAGTTTTGGCTCGTAGGTAAGTAAGCTTCCTTTGGTATGTGGACTCTGTTTAGAATAAGCTTAATGAGTTTCAATGTAGGTACTAAACTTGCCAACACTAATAAAGCTACAAGTTTGACTGAAACCTATCAATTAATTACACAAGACAAAATAACGAGCAATATAGGTAATAAGTAAGCTCGTAAAATGTCTTTGTAACATCGTAGATGAAAATAGTTAACCCCGATATTTCTCTGAAGTTAATTCACGTGTCAACTGATATACCTACATGAAAATATATATTTGTCTGTTCAAATGTAAAACGCAACAAAATTATTGCAACGGAACGCTGTACAACAAGAGCTCTTGATTGCAATAATTTAGCGCCATCTTATTTTAGTTTGGCTATTAAAAGCTAATTGTGTTAAGGACTATGAAGTGAGTCCACATTATATGAATAAATTACGTGCAGTTTGAATGTAATGTCATCGCGTTGGGGTTTAATAGTTTTGACGCTTTCTCCAATACGCAGCTCTAAATGACAGCTATTTGACATAACTGGCTGTAGGTATAATATTGTTCCATTGTCTGAATTTTAATCTACAATTTCCGTTACCAACATTTTTTTTTTTAACTTTTTGGAAAAAAAAGCAACTGAATTAATCAAGTCGGAATATTAAAAGATCCTTCAACTATTTAGATTTCAAGAATGTTTATTTGGTAATTAAAATTTCTTATTATCACAATTACGAAGGCATAATTAAACAATTAACTAACGAAATATTATTTGTTCGCTTGTAAAAACCAATTGTGGTTCTATTATTATGTTATTAATTACTACAAAAGAACAATAACAACTATAATCTATTAGTCACTAAGAACAGGCCACTCTATTATGAAAATTCTCTACGATTTTATTGGCTTGGATTACCTACTATAATAGTTAGACAAAGACAGAAGACGCTTGTCTCGCTTGTCAAGTCGTTTACGCGTTCGGCCGTAACAATTACTTAGGTATTATTATCTTGGACAGTCGTTTAGGTATAAAATCATAAAGTATATAATGAGACACGGTATTATAATCATAAATATGCCCGTAAAGAGGTCTGATTGCTTCGTCGGAAGCCATCAAAGCGGCCGCGGGACGACGAACATTCTTCGCAAAATAATTTCTTGACCTCTACTAGCTTTACGCTACTCGGCGACAGATGGCGTTACGTACACATTGTTGCGTGCATACCACACTTTTTTCCAAGTTATTTCTGCTTAAACGTTCTTAAACGAGCATTTAGTTTTTCAAAGGTGCTTTCTAAGTGGCCGTCGCGAAACTTTTTGCTGGAAATGTCCTCTGTAACAATACTTTAGCGATAATTGCGTCGTAAATTAAATGTTTGTCTCAGTCATCGTAATTTCATAAGTGTTTGGAAGATGCATCCAGTTTATGTCACTTTGAAGCCTTTAAAAAAACTTTTCTAGAAAACTTATTTATTTTTAGTTTCCCCACTTGCTACGAGATGGCGCTAAGTTACAATGTCTTGTAAATTGTTCTTTGTTCAGATTCACGTCAATGAACCGATTTATCAAAAACTTTATACGTTTAAAAATTTACAATTGGTATTAATGAACAAATATGTTGCCAATTTTATTCTCATTATGAGCTAATCCCTCGATCCCTTCGATCCCGGCGGGTTATATCGGGTCCGTAATTATTATGTGATTATCAACACGAATTTTCGTGTTTCAAAGTTTATGATTTATGTGTTATGGTCTCGTTTGCTAGCTACTTTTAGCTGATACGCCCTCTTTTGGGTATTTATATTATAGAGGAATCGATTTACCCTCCCTGATAGTTTTGTAAACTGGATTTACGAGATTTACAGTGTTCAGTTCAATTAAGTACGTAATCTGTCTAATTGTCAAATAATCCTCCTGAAAATATATTTACTGTTTTATAGCAATTACAGTGACATCAATTTTATAGATTTATTCTTTCGTACTGGAAAACACTTATTATTTTGGCATTTTGACTAATGTATTTTGTTATTTGTTAAGAATTACCATCGTATCAAACATTTAATATATTAAATAATTCCCAACCAAAACTTGGCATGATGACAAACAACGATAAGAAGTATTCAATTTTCAATTTCTTATAAAATGCTTACTTTATTGTAAAAGTTCATACCAAAAAGTCTGTAATTCAAACATGGAACCTAATAAAATACAGTGCGGTATCTTTTTACGCGTGGCCGTAGTCGGAACTAGCACGGCCATCTTATTTTTCAACAAAATTTCCAAGGACTATTTCACAAACCATCAGAGCCCTCCTGAAAATGTCATTCAATCGTTTAAAGAATTAAAGAACTACGCTGCACTATATTTTTAAACCTAAAAAATATCAGTCAATTGAATTCTAAAATAGAACGCATTCAAATGAATCGTGAAGACTGTTCGGTTTAAAGTCCTAGAATGAAGACGGCGAGTCGTGTCAGAGCGCGCTCGATGTTCTGTCCTCCCGCATTAGCCGGCCAGCTAATACACTTGCCGAGTTTCCAACTCCGTTCAGTTTTAAACGCCTTTGACAGTCCCCCGTGTGGGCTGCCTTACTACTACGTGTCACATCGATAACTTATTAGCAATAAAAGGAAAGTTTACATTTGAACTTTAATGGTTATTGGACAAGATGTGTGGCGACTGGCGACTTTACTTCTTGTGAGTAATTGGCCTTAAAATGAACAGGGACATAGACAATTTTGTCTAGAGATAGTTATTGGCTCATTACAGATAATTATGCTTAATTGCTTACAGTATTATGGAAACAATAAATAACCACGTTTCATGCTCGATACGAACCGTAACATAATAACTAGATCAGAATTTACTATCGGACAAATATTTACTTAACCACTACAGTTTCAAAACTTCAAGTATGAAGCACCTATTGTAGAACAAATCCCGAACATGCAAAAGCACAATTGAATATTAAAATTTGCTTAGCGTTAAACTAAGAGCTCTACAAGGGGAGTTTACAGTATAGGAGCATCGAGGACGCTTAACTTCGGGCATAAAGCCTTTGGCGGGTGTCCTGTGCCGGCCGATAGTGGCCCATTGAAAATAGATTTTCACGCTACGCTTGAAATGCTTTTGAGAGACGAACTTCGTCCAAATATTGGGTTCTCCAAATTCTCTGCGTGTATCCGAACATTAAGGCGCGCTCTATTTACAAACGACTTTTTGGAATGTTTGTGCCATTGATTTTGACATTTAGATTTAGAGCGGCTCAAATTATGTGAACAATATCGGTTTTTTTAAACGGTTTTAATTTAACGTCAAAGATAAGATGAGGCCTGATTACTTGGAAAACTTTGCATATCTTAAACTTGTGAATTCTTTTAAAGCATTAGTTGTAGAAGTGTTGAAATTAAATGTTTTTGAAGAGAAGTTATTAGATATTTAATTTTTTCAAATGCTCAGATTAAATCACTTGAAAAAGAGCGTGCTGAAGATTTACTGCAGTCATATGAAACACGATACCTATCTCGACCAATAAGCTTTTAAATCGATTTTAGTGATCATTAACAAGTAGACGTCTACGTTATAGCATTTCGTCACTGAACCGTACAAGTAATAAGAGCAATAATTACGACCACCATTATAAAACTTAATTGGAATGAAAGATTATATGAATAAAGAATGTAGCCAACTTACATCGAAGTTTAGTGCCCGTGAAAAATAATATAATATTATTGTCTTGTGTACACTCGATGTACGACTATAGTTTACCAATTTATTTGCTGTGTGCACGTTCGAAAATTGAATTCAGTCACGACAGCTACGGGTATCGGTTTAATACCGTAAAATTTGTACATCACTATTTACCTGTAATTAGACCGTGTAATTGTGAGCTTGGAATATAGAATAACAAAAGTTTTGCTGTAAATCAGTTGGTTTTTTTCTCTATTAATTGATTGAAAGAAACGTTGTCGGATTTGCAAGTAACTATCAGATATAAAACTATAAAAATATGGACGTTTGATTTACGCTAAGTTAAAATAGTAATTATTAGAACTAGCTTCTACAATATTATTGCGTCATAAACATTAACCATAAACAAAATGCAAAAACTATCGATGATAGAACATAGAATATGGTCTTAATAAATACTCTTTACAGTTTTTGTGCGGTGTATCTCGAAGGGCGGGAAGTTAGTGTAGCTAGTTTTAATTGATCCGCCATTGTTACGGCGCGTGCGACGTTTATCCAATTATTTTTATGTGGTGTCGACTTGGGAGTACGTGGATGTAAAGTAACGTTTACTAGCTAGATAAACAATAGATTGCTAATTAATAGATACGGTTTTTAGAATGGTGGTACAAGAAATGTGTCTCGTTGAATACTGGTAATTTCTGTTGGATTTAAAATCAGTTTTTTACTATCTTTCTGAATAATCACACTGTGTTATGTAATCAAAGGTATCGATCGATATAACTGATGAATAAGAGATAGAACTGTAATTGACTAGTCATTGTCATTGCTAACTCTAGCATAAATACTACTCAAATGTATTGCAATTCTTGCCCAACGCGACCCAACAGAAGTTTGACAGCTAAACGTCACAAAATGGCGGTAAGGTTCTATTCTTAAACACGGCCTACCAGCCACCATTGCTACAACGCTGTCGCGTGTGAACGTCGAACAACAATCGTTTCGCAACGGACGGACGAACGGACATTATGCATGTGTATCGTGGGAACTGGGAAATGGCCGACACCCATAACGTTGCGGCGAAATGATACGTTGCTGGTTAGTGGTTATGTAACAGTATTGACGTTATTGTACGTTATTTGAATCTAGGATCCGAAGCAACAGTTAGGTTGGAAAAGGACTCGAAACAGCCTCGAAAAACCTTATAGTAAAACCTTTTTTTCAGAAAAATAGTTGCATTCATAATTGAACTGTGACGCTTGAGAGTATGTATATACGCAATTAGGCCATTAATCGTTTCAATTCATCTTGCAGCTCATAACATTAGCAATGTTTCAAATCTACTTCAAGAGAAGCCAAATCCAGGGAAATCCGTTTTCAGGATTTTCATGATGCCCTGTTAAAGATATAAAGTACGGCAGAATATTTGTCACAAACCCTGAAAACAAAAATCAATGAAATAGTAACGTTTACGAGAAATCTTTTCTTCCACAGAAATATCCCTGGAGACTCCAACTACAAGTTAATCAGGTCTAATTGTGTCTGTACTGATTGAAACTTGGAAAAGTATCCGCAATCGGAAGAAATTGCTTCCCACGATTGCTGGCTAGATTGATTACGTATGTAGCGTGACGGATGAGCTGTCATTACTGCCTATTACCAGCCTCGGATGTACCCAATGTCCCGTAAAACCTTATCCATCGACAAAAATACAGGCACAGAAAGAACGCACAAAGCTATTGTTTTTATGTCGACGAATTACGGCGATTAACATTTTCGCGAACAAACGAAATCCGCTAAAAAGGGAAAATGCATCCATCTTCCTTGCATAATAACCCCATAAACGTGGCCAAAACACCAATCAGCAATAACCAGAATAGAAAAAACGAAAACCGCATAACATCGCAGCGAAATAAGAAAACCGTAACCCTTCCGGGAATTATCTGAAATTCAATCTATTTGAGCTCATCCCTATCGATGGGGACAAAGGCTAATACACAAGAGTCCATTGTATTCGCAGATTTATACTTTGTCGTGCATTGTCGTTAATGTGTACACAGCCTTACAATGAGTACGTTCTTTTTAATTCCACCGAATTTCTGTTCCTATTGTGGTTGCATTACGTGTTGGTTTTAAAATTTCAAGTTTGTATTCAAAGCAATTGATAGGAATAGCGATTGTCAATAGAAACGTTCTATTTGCGTTTAAATAAATATCTGTCTAAAATGAACTCTTACTTTGAATGTAGAAATGGTTGTAAATACGTAAAATATATTTAATGGCTCATATCTAAGCAATGTTTAGTCCGTATATGTTAACTTTAGCTTTAGTGTACATATACTTGTTAAAGTTGTGCCATGCAACTATACAAAGCTGAACGAGTGACAGTTGCAGTTGCTATGCTATGTAACTGAACGTGAACGCTATCGCTTTGCGGCAAGTTCGTAGTTAGCACCGCGTGTCCGCTCCGCTTTTCCACATTTATGTAACAAATGGACTCGTATTTTCAGATAAGTTGCTTCGAAATTATTTGGCTCTTGTAAAAACGTGAAATTTTTACGGATTTGATTTCACAATTTAGAAAAATGTCTATATGAAATGGACGTTCGCGAGCTTAAATAGAACATGCGCGAAATTATTTAAAAAAATATAATTGGAAAATGCTAGAGAAAGTACACGAAAGGTTCGCAATTAGAAAAAAATATAGAAAATAATTATTTTACAATCAAAACTGTAGGAGATGATTACTTGCCCCTCGCTTCCTCGAACTGGGCAGTTCCTGATATTTCCGCACGCGACAGGATACAGGGACAAAGGATAAGGATTCTGGGATAGGTCTAAAAGGAACAAAACAAAAAAATAAAACAAAAGGGTTAAAAAATAACAAAAAAGAGTGCGGAACTATATGAAGAAGCTTCGAGTGCGTTCTAAACCGTTAATTCATAAAATCTAATTTTCCTAACGTACGCGGTGATTGACAAAGTACGTAAAGACTGATCAATATTCCCGTATCAAATAATTGACGCAGAAAATGTAAACATCTTTTGTATTCGTAGGCGAGTGCTTCCATGATTGATGAGTTGTATTGTCAGGTAAACTTGACAAGCTAAGATAACCGGCGCGTCAAACGGTTCAGATGATTCGTGTAAAAGGAATTGATGATCATGGCCTGACGTACCAAATGTGATTACTTAGATAATTTTGTCGCAAAGTGTCTTTGAGCGGTTGACATCACTTTTGGTACGTTCAGAGCTAGAACGTGCAAAACTGCGAATACCACTGAATCGGTTTTAGAAAGTCGTCAAACAGAATATGTTTGCTGCCTGAAAAGTAAAATAGGTTCATCCGCTGATGCAGTGGTATTCACATGAAGCCAGACGAGGGAAATTCGCACGACGATATTTACTCAAAATATACGCAACGTAGGACGCAAATCCCGCTATAACATCTACGGACGTGAATGTTTTAGAAAAGTACCTTTTTTAGGGATCAGTGACTTGAGCAGCATGATGGCAGCCTCGTCGCAAGCCCACGCGTGCATCTTGCGGTACGAGTCACGCCCCTTCTCCGTCAGCTTGTCCCAGGGCTTCGGCTTCGACAGCAGTTCCGATACCGTCCCTTGGGACAGGCCCAGCACGTACTTAGCGAACAGCCTCTGTCCAATGTTGTGGACCGACAGCAGCTCTCGCACTCTCCGGCTTATATGCAACGTATCCAAGTTCGTATTCGCATATTTGTCGATGTTGTATCTTAGCATCTCTTGTAGTCGTGCCTCCATGGGGTCGCCTTTGGGGATGAGGGAGTCGCCGAGGCGTCCGACTAGAGCGCCGGGCGGCAGAGGTCCCATGTCTTCAGCGAACCTGTAGGTGCGGTGCTCTTCGAAGCGGAAGGGGCTCGGCGGCGGCAGCGGCAGCGGCAGCGTGGGCCCGTTGTTGTTGTGGTGCGTCGTGTTGTTGTTGAGCGGCGGCGGCGTGCTGGGCCACTCCTCCACACCTGCGGTGAGAGCACGGTTACGCGGGAACACGAGGAGAGGAGGCGGGGAGGGGCGGGGGGCGAGAGGAGAGGGAGGGCTAGCACGCACGCTCGTAAGCGTCGCAATCATTCGGCAACGGCGTACGAATCTTTAATGCGCGCGCGGCGTCTCTCATGTCGGCATCATGGCATGCTCCGAATTCTAAAGCCTAAGTTTGAAACGATTACGCGCGTCCGTGAGCGGCATGGCTGAGGTGGTGGGAACTGGATATTCCTCGTACTCCGCGCGTTTTTTGCGAATTGTTGTTCTTTTTTGCGGACAGAAAAGTGAAGCGAACACGAACTAGCTACGGACATACACAAGGTTTGAAACATCGAACGTGCATAGCTGATGGCCGCGATCGATTTCCAATGTTCTATTGACGGCGATGATACCGAGCATCCGGTGCGAAGACACGTCAGCTTTTTCAGAACATGACGTCATCATTCGGGCCGAGTACTGGCAGTCTACAACCAACACGACTAAACTGAGTGGATCCCAACCCTAAGCTCTGCGCGATTCAAGTTGACCGCCCACTCAAAATACTCGTGGTAACACTAGTGAGTGACGTACCTGTATCCCGGTCCCGGCGCTCGGCGCTTCGCTCTCGCTCGGCCGAATGGTCTCGGAGCGAAGGAGCGGTGCTCGGCGAACGAATTTCAGGCTTGCGCTCTAAAGATCGCTCCCCACCGCCAAGGTCGAGTGCTCGAAGCATGCTGGAACAAGGAAAATAAACTGTTAGAATTGATCGAAAAGCAGCTCAGCATTCGATGAAAATCGGATTATTACTGAAAGTGTGGTTTACGTTGGACACAAGTAAAGTACTACCGAAAATCAACAAAGTCATTCTAGAAGTAATATCTTACTGCAGAAAAAGGTCAGAATGATGATAAAAGGCAGAAACCGGACTTTTCAGGGCTCCACAAAGAGCGGACATCGGAAAAACGTTTAAATAAGTAGTCTACGTGAGCATCCCTTTTCCACCTCACCAGAATTCCCGTACACCGTAATCATAATTAAAACACAATCCTATAGATTACCTGATTGTAATATAAAGCTTTTAATTATCACAAGACGTCGCGTCGGGTCACAGGCTCACTGTTCGATTTACCCCAATAAATTGGGTCAAAAGTGAATTGATTAAACAATTTCCAGGTGAATTAATTAAGTATTTTAATTAATAGGATGTGCTGGGTCTCTATTGGCAATATTCCTTTAATAAATTTATTGAGATTGGGCCTCTTTGAACGGTATCTTATGGCCATTAGAGAGATAAGACCCTCCGTACCTGTGCCCGCTCATTTATTGGTATTATTTTATGTGTATTTTAGGTAGCTGACGGTTGGTTCCTGCGGGGGTAGTTAATGGGTCGCTAGGATTAGAATTTATTAATTATACATTGGCTGTAGGTGAGATATCTCTTCTTAACCCTTAATCCGGCACGAGGAAAAATTTATTAAAATATTGAATTCTGTGTATCTCTTTTTTGTAGCGTTAGATGTTCCTAAAACCAGGAAAAATAATAAATAAAATCTAGTATATTTAGATTTTTAGAAATTGCATGTCCTGTATACTGGACATTGCCAAGTTCTCCAGAAAATAACGGAAAATATCGATGTACAGTATAATGGACATTGTCGAATTAAGGGTTAAACCAACGACAGAAAGACTAAAATAGACATCAGTTACCTACACAGTTTTAATTATAGATGGATCATTGTTTCTATTTTTGGCGACTTTACATTTCCCAAAATTATCATTTTAAAAATAATTTATTACGAGAGTTCTACGATGCGTGCAGATTTAGAATCTAAAATATTGTGTCTGACGTCTATGCCTAATTGTTTAGCTATTTATTTTATAATAAAAAATAATGATGCGCATTACGTATGATACATTAATTGCCGTTGGTATTTAATTATTCTTCTTATCTCATTTTAACATACACGTGCTGTAATGTAATTACTTTCGAAGGATTTTATGAACTGGGAAGAGAAGAATAAATTAATATAACAATGTAAATTATCGATGCTAATTTTAAACCATTTTTGACCTCGCTAACCTACACGGGTACACGTGTAAGCGTTTATTCGAAAAATTCACAAAGCGACATTTCCTCAATGACAAAATGTTACACGAATATGACAAATTCTTTTAGAATTACAAGACCAAAATCATAGCCGACTTCTTTTCTTAAGTCCACAAGGGACCGAAGCTAAGGTACCAATAAAACTATCAACAACATATTGTTAAGGTAACTTACGACACACGATTCAACTTTCGACAAATCGTTCAACTGCTCTAAGTTTTGGTCGAACACTAAACTGATCGTGTGACTCCACCTTAAGATTTTGATCGGTCGGTAGACTAGTGGTGGGACGTTGGCAGACTAGTGGTGCGACACATCGGTGTTACCTCCGGCACAATAGGGTTGCACCTTAATTACAATTTAATATATCGCCAATTAAATCGTTGATCGGTAGTGCCGAATCTCGGAGGTGTTGCGAACTTCATTCTCTAATTGGAAGGTGTATTATACGACTTTGGTTAGAAATAAATAAATTATTATTTAGGTAGTGTCTGAATTTACTTTGATATATTTTCCCTTTACTACGATCGCTTTAAGTGCAGGTTTTACCAAATACACTGAACGCGATTAAGAGATTTAAACTGAGTTCAGGAGCTGTCATTGTACTATGAAATATTGACGCTGACAGATCTTGGACGCGTTTTAGTGCTGATGGCGTCCAGTTTAATTAGTGAAATACGTCCTGAATTTACTGTATTGTTTAATGTTAAGTACTTTTTCTGTGAATTCTGAGATGTGTTACAAAGCGTGACTGCGATGCACCTGTAAGTTATCGAAGCTTTGAAGTTTTTTCCAACATGGCGTCATACTCTGTAATGATACAGTTTTTGCGGCAATAAACACTGAATTTAAGGGATCCTAACATGCATAGGTAATAAGCGAAAGCGGCCATTACTTACTTTTGGTATTGGTACATTTATTTTGAAGCAGTTTTTACTGTTTGTAAAAGGGAAATAAGCTAACAGCGTTTTGTTTTTCACTTCTCAATGAAAAATATTCTGATCCAATTAGTTTAGTCTAGTTAATATTTTTATTGAGTAGACTTCTACTCAATAAAAATATAACTAATGCCTATTATGTTAATTATGTTCCTTAATACACAATTTTCTGATATTTTCAGATGATCTGAAATTCTTTGATATGCCTATTCCTACAATATTTGTGTCACACACTGGAAAACTCCACATGCATGATTCCACATGCTACAATACTAAAAACAATTTTAACGCTAGTATCAAAACGTTTCATATAATCGCACGTACTGGTATTGTTCGAAGCTTAGCCGCGTTCGTTGAAGCGACCGTCTCACAGGGACTACAGATAACTAGTGTCGACTGTCGACTCCCTCCGTTCAGCTGTGTTTAAACGATTTAATACTGGAAATTGCTGTTTGAAATGAAACAATACGATACTTTTACCTTATTTCTTACAAAAAGTACCAATTTTAAATTGAAATTCACCAATGGAATGAAGATGTGCTTGCTGACCGCGTTTAGGTCAGCTATCACATCTAAACCGTGTTCAAGAAACGTCAGTGGCAATATTCCGCAACAATGATAGCACTCACAGCTCTTGAACGCAGTTTAGATGTGCTGATCGCGTATTGGTGAAAGTCGCCCTAAGCAATTCAGCATCAATTTTCGGGAACAGCAAAAAGTATTTGAAATGAGAATGCAAAGCATGATTTAAAATTGGAATTGTTTTTGATGTTCATTTGAAATTAAGAGCTGTAAACTTTTGTTCCTTTACCAAGATTTTCTTTCACTCTAAATCGGATAGTAAAAGGTACTCGGTACCTATAAAACCTCGTAGAGGTAAGTGTACAATATATACGGTGAAAAGTTCTGAAAGTCCCACAAAATGTAAGTACCTTCACAAGGAAGACCGTCGGCTAATGTTTACGATGGTTTTAAAACTGATACATTATAAACAGCGATGACACAGTTGGGAAGTGACGACATCCTAGCTTAGTCTAGCGGCGTGGAGTGGCGTCGGGTGCGAAGGTTTTTATCTTTTTATTTTATGTCTATGGTTTGATGATACAGTTGTAGTTTGAATATGGGAGATGGAAGACTTAGCGTCGGTCATATTTTGCTATTTAAATATTCGAAATTGGAATGGAAAAATCCATTTGAGCCGTTTGTTATTGACGTTAGATTAGGCTAGGTAAGCATTGTTGGAAATCTACCGATGACAGTTTTGTCTATGCAAGTCGTGTTATAAAAACTTAATAAACTAAGTAGCTCTTTGTGTGTGTGTTTGCTCAAAATCTTTAAAGTGAGCTACTCAACACCTTTCATGTCCTAAACGAAAGCTTAAAAGCATCTTTGTCTTCGGCCAAAAGCCTTCAGTGTAAGGCGTGTACACACTGAATATTTGATACGCCGAATGAAACCGATGTGCGCTTACCTAACTTTGAATTAATTAGTGGCTTAACTTTTAAAACATTGTGTGTTTAGGCTTTAAATATTCTGATATCGGTGTCGTTAGGGTAAACTTTGGTTTGGGATTTAGTTTGTTTATTGATTTGGAAACTTTTAACTATCTTGCCGGATTTTCGCTCCTGAAAATACTGTAAGTCATCAAGTATCGCTTTATAATTAAAAGATATTCAAAGTATAGGAAAAATGCAGCCATAGATTAGAACTGTCATTAAATTTTCTGAAGGCAAATCCATAGATATTCATAAAAAATAATCCCGCTTTTCCATAGACAAACAGCCCGCGAATGACGATCATATTTCAAAATCTGTGACAAAATGTCGATTGATCGCCCCTACACTGTGCAACCCTTTCAAGGGAATATTTCAAAGACATATTTCCAAAGGGGTTGTTCAGTAAAGGGATGTTTCAATATTGATTAGCGAATTAGGAATTCCTGTTGAGTTCTTTACCTTGTTTTATTGTGCCGTGTCATTGGGGAGCTTAGCGGTTTGATTACCGATAGCTTCTGCGAGATCATCTTGTAGATAACAAGACTTATTTTTTCTTGTATTCCGTGAGTTTTTATATCCAAGTTATCATGAAAATTATCGTTTTTTATCGGTGTGAATTTATTCAACACGTTATTTATACGAGCAAAAATGGCGACATTGAAACCTCGCTTCACAATCAGTCTCCACGTGTAACAAATTCAATTGTATTCAAATATTGAGCACGCACTTTATTAGTTCCCATCAATGTCTGACAATAAACGTGACGTCACTGCATAGTATCAACTCGATCGCCGATAACGATGCCCCGCCCCCGCCAAGCTGACCAATCACTGATCAATCGGTCAAACGCCTTTACACACAGACTTGAAAATCTCAGAAACGTCCATTGGCTATGTCTAAACAAACTCTTATTGACGCAAGCTTAGTTTCCCCGCTCTCAGATATTCCAGCTACAAATGTATGTTGAACAAACACCGTAAAAAGCTTAGGACCCGTCGGGCATTCTTTATGGCATCAGAAATCGTCGGGCTACGTAAATTAGTTGATAATTTGTGTGCGACAGTGTGAGACTAAACTTGCGTTAAATGTAAGACAAACATCGCCTAAGCAAATGAGAACAGGTGTCTACGATAGGCTCTCATATTGATATATAGGGACAAACACACCACACATAATATAAGAGAATGTTTCTTTGAAATTATGTAAATCTTGTGTGCTTACATGTTAATTAAACATCAGATAACCAGCTAGACTCTTTATTTGACTTTCTTTAAATTTCATCTTTGACGTGTCAACACTGCGAGCTGTATTTGGGTTTTAGTGAGTTTTAATTATAACGAAACCCCAAACAGATCTTGTGTGATCATGATTAGAATTCATAAGTTTTTTAAGCTTATTAATTTAACGTGTCAAAAAAATCGTAATAGCATATCGTTTTCCAGAACAATAACCGTCATTCTATTTTCGAATTTAATTTAAAACCAGCCACAGCTTAACCAAAATCCTCAAAGAAGCACAGACAACAAATAAATCGAACGTAATGACGCCCAAGCCAAGTTAAGCGGAGATTTGGCGGGAACCGCGTTCAGAAATCAATCCATTGCCTCCCTCCATTAAGCTTTAATCTTCGGGGGCTGGCTATAACTTAATCCTTGCTTGAGAACCGGAATAAATAAGCAATAAACCAGTGCAGGTGCCTTCTATGTTTATATCGGGAATTATAGATCTTATAGGATTAGAAAATATCTTTTGTGTGCGAAGGAAAGCGATCATGGGAAAGAGACCAAATGGCGGACATTCGCGTGACGGTAGCAATAATTGAAATGGGTGTTTTCCGTTTATTTTTCTATCATATTGTGTCGTGTGGACTGATAATGTGTCAGTTATGTGTGCTTTATTGGGATAAGGACGGATTTTTGTTTTCTTGGTATTGTTGGGGTTCGATTGTGTTCCCTGTATCTTTTCTATCTTATTGTAGCATGCTTACTCCGATCTTGTTTTAAAAATGAATGGAAAAACTCAAAGCCGGGATACCTTCTGTGATTTTCAACTATTGTGATGACGCTGTTGCAAGCGCTATGATCGCGGGATGATGATCACGTAAGTGACAGTGTAAGTTTAGTGATAAACCGTGAAAGCTAAAACAGTGTTTGTTCAAACTAGCTTCGTTTCAGGTTGATATGTAGACGTAACTGTTTGTTCATCTATGACCTTTAGATCTTAGAATAAAACACCTATAAATACGCCACCATGATTAAACAACTAAATAATCACGTGCAAGTCAAGTCAGCTGATGTATAAAGTTATATTTAACTCGTTCCAATTTCCGATTTCCCGTCGTAAACCGTAATCGATCGACATTTTATTAAAGTTAAAAAACGCTTTTTATCGTGTTTGCACAGTCTTGATTTTATGTCGTGATGTCGGCGCCTGTGATGTGATCTTTGACGGTAGATCAAAGGCGCCGCCGGTATGACACCGTATTGGTGGAGCACATTAAACTGCTCAAAACATCGGTTTTGGGATGTTGTTGCGATGTATTTATAGACTGAGTGGGCCTTTGTGATGTGGACTGCAATTGTATGGTGGAGATGCATCTATATTTTGTTTCAAGTCTGTTTTAAGTAAGGGACCATCTGAAAGGAACCATCGTATCGGAAATATCAAAACAGTTTCTTTCGCGAATCATAGAGCTTTTGAATACAAGTGCAAACCAACGCAAAATAACTTAGTTTTCTTTTGCAGTTGTCTGATAACTGACTACGAAGCAAATTTTCAGTCTGTATTGCTCTTTTTACATCACGTTTTCATAAACAACATTCCCATAGACATCCAAATCACTTTTCACTTACTTCTAATTATCTATCAGTAACAAATAGGTCCTAAAATCTCTATCCATCAAACCTCTAAGTGCTAACGCCAATCTACCGACATCCTGTACCAACTATGACGAAAGCACCTTACACCTGGTGTGAAACTTTGTAGACAGGCACCTACCTACTGCTAATTAGCGTTATCAGTTATCAGAGCCGCAGGTGATAGATGGTTCTCGAGGATGTTGACTGATCGCCTGATTACTTTGATACGTGGGAACAGAGCCATCGATATGGAATTAGGAGAAAGATGGAGGAAGGAAGTTGTAGTCTTGGAGAGATAATACCGGCTGAGGTTACTTAGGAAATTCTAAGTTATTGGTACTGTGAGAAAGATGACTTGGTCCAAAAGCAGAGGGATAATATCAGTTCAAGATGATGCCATATCTAAAGAGGCAATTCGCAGTGATGCTGGCAATGCACAGATGAACTAGATAGAGTTCTTACGTATCTAAGATGAAGAGAGTTTGTCACCCCATGCGAAACTTCGGAATAATAAATACAAAAGAATTAGCTGGAATTAACACCCCAATAAAACATCATAAGAACCTCCTCCTACGACTATTGTTTCCGAAATAATTTCCCATTCATCCCACTATCGCGTCAAAATATTAACATCCCTCGATAATTCTATTTATATTTCCCACTGATGCGACAGGAAAAATAAAAAAGGCACCTTTTAAAGTTCTCAGGGAGCGATTTTTGTATCAATATATAGTGTAAACTTAGGGGAGGCCGCTAAATTCCTTATCTCGAACGTTTAGCGTAGGAGTGCGAGCTGGGACAGCATCGGGACAAGTGGTTTTCGATTTGTGGTAGAAGAAAAAAAAACGTGTTCGGACCTCCTCGGTGACTTTCTGGGAGCCGATGGGTGTATTCTGTTTACTGTCGAATGTGTCGTTTACCAATGCATACTTTTTGGTGAAGTTTGTTCGGTTTATGGTTATGTTTGTTAGTAGTACTTTATGTGTTGAGAAATCCTCAAATACTTAAGGGATGTAAGGCCCAGTTAAGTGCTGAAGAGTTTTCTTAAAAACCGTAGGTAAATTTTAAAAGACATGACAATGACATAAGTGGTACATGTTTACGTAAACTTACAACACAAGTACAGAAAGAGGAAGTATCTCAAATATCACACGAACGGTACCAAAACCACGGGCGTCAGATCTCAAAGTGAGGACTCAATCCTTGTTTGAAAAACAACATTAAATACTGGGAACTCCATAAAAGATCCTTTAAGATGGCAGTTGGTAATTAACTGGTACTTGTTGGAGCAGGCTGTCTAAACAACGGGGTGACAGCAGTTAAAGTGTATGTCGTGCTGTGTGGCAAGGAGATCTTAAAAAAAAAAGATTTAGGAACTCTTTGGTCAATAATTGATACAGTTTTTGCAGATAGTTCAGATTTCAGATAAGTTATGGACCAGGCGTTATTTTGAAATACATAAGATTTAAGTTTAGATTTCAATTTCGCAGGAAAATTTTTGGCAACAATTTCTAGAATGGTGATATTATAAACATGATCTTGTATTTTATTTATTCAACTGTTAAACATTCTCCAAGTATTCGGCTGTAGATTTATCGTCTCTCTACTAACACCAGTACAAGTTATTAAGTTAGCTTACCTATAGCAATTGTAACGGTACAAGTTGTTACATTTCCTACTTATATACAACTTAGCTATCTTCCTATATCACAATCGACTAACGAACTAATCAAACAAAGACAGGGTGTGCTTGCAGGCGCCTGCTTATCAGTCAAAGGTACGTTCAACAAACAAAAGCGCACAAAACACACAATGATACATTGAACGTATGTACTCAAGTGACATCAAGTTAACTTGGATTATCATACCGTTTCTAGCTTTTTTGTTTGTTCTGTGGCGAAAGAGTTAATCTCTGTTGTCTTGATAAGGGAAGGAACTTTCGTTTTATAACTTTAGGCTTATAAAGTTCCTATATGTTACTACATTGATGGTTCGTTCGGGAATTTCTCAGCAGCAGCCACGGAGCCTGGATTGGTGCCCGGTTGATGGTTGGTGGTTGGAAATGTTGGTGTTTTATTGGGTACTGCCTTACCCTTCGCGGATTATAGACGTGTTATTATGTTGATTAAAAGTAAAAGGCGATATTTTATTATCCTTTTCAATTTGATTGGGGATATACAATTGACATTCGATAACCATTTGAATAGTTTTGACTGTCAATAATATTCAAGACTTCAAAGACGTTCAAAAGAAAAGTATTAGGACGTGTTCATGTGGCAATTGTTTTCCTGAGACGTGACATTGATGAAAAACGTCAAGAACGCGGAAAACAGAACAAAACTGTCATTTTGAAATTTGACATGTGAAATGAAGATTCAAGTAACATTTCCCTTTTTCTCACTTGCAACACCTCTATCAATATCATAACATTATCATTCCTTACGCGTATTTAATTACAACTGCATTAAAGCTTGTTTTATTTCTTCTAAACCAAATCAAACAAGGAAATGCAGTAATGTTTCTTAGGAGCGTTGCGCCAAGATCATTCGCGCCAGTACCTCGCCCATAGTCAAGGCTTGTTCTACAAACAATATATAATCTGTGCAGGTGAATGACCGAGATACGCGTCTTATCAAGTTTATTAACACGTGCTGTGTTGTAGACTTTTTAATTTTCTATGCTGCCTGTATCTACTTGTAGGGATGTAGACGTGGTTGTTTCGAAAGTCTTTAGTCGATTTTTTGTGTTTTGATTAATTTTGCAGACGGTTATACCATTTTTATTTATTGAATTTGTAATTTCTAGTGACTGAGATATTATGATAGCGTATCAGTTACAAGTCGAGGTTTTTCTATTAGGTACATTTTCTTTAATTCAACCGTTGTTTTCAGTGTTAAATATTTTATGCTATTGTTTACTAAGTAGTAGGTTCCTATATTAAAGCCCTGTCTCATTTTCTTTCCTTTTAATTTTATTGCAAATTTCGCTTGTAAGTCCTTGGTGTCTCCAATACATAGTAAAACTAAAAATAAACCCAAAGTCGTCCCAATTGTTCATCAGAACGACGGATACTCACCTGATTTCTCTTTTGATGTCATCATAGTCCCTCTGGGTATCGAGCCTCGCTTCAAGCCTGGCGATGTGCTGCTTCTTCTCGTCCAGCCGCTCTTCTAGCCGCTGCAGCTGCTGAGCGTGCGCTTCCTGAAGCGCTGTAAGCGATGCTTGTAGACGGCGTACGTCTTCAACTAGTTGGGCGATCTAAGGAAAAAAATATTTGGTTATTGAGGATGCTATTATTTTAAAAGGTAAATGTTGATGATATTTGACGCAGACGTCGGTTTTTGATAACTTTTTGTTTAAGATATTAATAATATTTTTATGACCTGTGTTATAATTTTGGTGAACAGGAACGAATAGGTTAATCTATTACATACAATTTTCTAAAATTAGTCGCAAGACTATTGTAACAACACATTCGTAATTCCTGAGACGGAACTACCAACATTAAAATAATAACATTACGACATTAAAAATGTCGCCAGCAAAAATATTTTCTAAACAATTTAATTGCCATATAATTATCTTTTTTTATCTGTGTGCACAATAAAAGCATCTAACTCTGTAATTATGTAGATCAATCTTTAACGATAAAGATGGGTGACGCTGTCAGACATGTTAATAATAAAATAAATATTTAAAATGGTGGCATCACGTTATTGTGATGATAAGTTTAAATATGTTTAAAGGAAGGCCTTCTTTGTTATTAATACGGTAAATTTATTTATTAACAATTATAAGTTTCTCATAAAAATTGCTTCCATAAACGTACAGAGGTAAAACAATCTCATTTTTAATATTTTTCTAAGCGTTGAAACACGTGTAAATATAATTGCTTTGTTCTAGCTTTTAAACTTTATACAACATTCGCTTGGCAACACAAAAATTAATTACGTGGATACAACATTTTATTGCTTAACAATTATTTCGAGTTTTTCTGCAATTGACTTTAATAATAGTCTACAACAAAAATAATCAACAATTAAAAAAACTGTTTCCATAGACTAAATCAAGAGAAGTTCGTTCGTATCCAATCGTATTATTTAAAAACAGAACTCTAAAAACTAATTTTAGTTCGCGTTTCCGTTCGACAATTGACGATCTATTCATAAAATCAGCACCGAACAAGACAAGCCTATTGTTGTTGCACCTCACACCATAACTCTAGCAATATCAACCTTATACCATTGAGATAGGAGTTACACAAGTATTGTATGGGTGTTCTAGTGTGTTGGTCGGATAACTCTGAGCATGTTATTACCCGACCTTCGGAAGATATCAATTGTTGCCTCAGCTCAGACCGTCAGGTGGGGTGTCGTCGGCACTCGGGCGTGAAGATGCGTATCGTCGAGATAGATGCGACGGAAATCATGGCACATGACCCTGGTTCGTCTTGAGCGTCTTTAGATGGCTGTTTTTCCGATTCTAGTTTTATGGAGCTGTTTTCTAATTGGTGTTTTGTTTACATAAAGTATACTAAAGTTTGCTATAAACACCAAAGAAAGACACAAACGCGGACTTTATGTCTTCTTTTCTGGGCCAACTCAATTATTATAAGAACTCGTCGACATGCTAAGAAGTAGAGGATATCATTACGAGCAGAGCATTAAACTTCTTGGTCATGGATATGTTGTTGTTGTTGAAATATCCGTAGACCACCTGTCATCTAGAAACCATAAAGAAAATCCAATATAAAAAAAGAAGAAAATAGATAGATAGATGATTAGAAAATTAGTGGAAATCGGGTTTTTAAGTTAGAGTTTTCCTATACAATATTGTTAGATTTCTTAGAATCCAACATTAGATCTAAATAATAAGTTTAGAAATATTTTCAACAGAATCTATTTCTGCCAAGTAAATAATAAAGATTAGCTACTATTTCTGAACGAGACTTTTCTCATTTGTACAGTTTCACGAGAATTTTCCATTGAATTTTTCCTTTTTGTTTATTTATTTTAGTATTTTATGATAGTCATAATAATACATCGTGATAATTGCTGATAAGCGGACAGGAAATAGTATTATTTTTAAATTAATCTCTTACGTACTTACGTAAACGAGTAAATGGGTAGAGTAGAGTAATTAAATAATTAAAGTTAATTAATTCTTTTAATATCATTTTCCGATCCTTTTTTTTTCTTGTGTAGACCACAATGTATACTTTATGTAATATTTGTTTTTATTATAGAATAAGACTTAGTGTTGTCGTTAAGACATTTTAATAAAAAACGGATTATAATAATTACAATTAGTGGTGCGATCACGCAATGGGTACAATCCACGAAAATATCTGAAAAAAGAAGCAAAAATCTAGACTTGCTTGCTCAATATATTTCTTATCGCCTCCAAAACACGATAAAAAATCACTTTAATTAATATCACACCTTGACATCGATATCTTAATACATACCAGTATAATAATACTTCAGTAAATATTGTCAGTTTAGTTTGACGAAACCTTGAAGAACTGTCATAAATAATCTTACATTACAACCGGCCTCTTTATAGAATGTTGTAAAAAACTGAAAAATAACCTTCAGACATCATTATACTTATAATAATATAGAATAACTAATGAGAACAAATGAAATATTTTGACATACGAGAACGTGCTTATAAAAAATGGATGACAGTATACGTCAACTCGATTTTTCGCGGCATTTTTTGAGCTGCTTTATTGACATTGATATTTTATGTGTATAAAAATTAAGTGATGTATTTTATTACTGTAAATATTAATATGATTCTATCTCAAAATATTTTCAGTACTAGCTTTTACCCTGAATCAACTTTTACCTGAAATTTTGTTTTAAATGGCGAGATATTTTCATGTGTTTTGTCTGTCAATTTTCCAGTAATCTTTCACGTCCCCATAAAGGCTATGTAAACACGTATCCCGCTGTTCAGAATAGTACAGTCCCCATAAAAAGTATTAGCCGAAACGAAAATTTGGGCGGCCGGCACCGCGAGTAATTATTGTCTTAATTCGGACCTGCACTGACCGCCATTAACTTAGTTTTATGTTATAAGCGGTAGCGGGGCGGCAAGGAAGATGTGCGACGTTTAAGACTGTTTTGTGGAAAATGAACAGCCTTTTTCGCATAAATAAGGTGTTATTTCAATTCTGTGATTGATTATAATCAATGAAATCGGATATTTTATTACAAAAAATGCCATGAAAACGGATGAAAAACATTCATAGTCAATTGTTTCATGGGCATACCCTTTCTGTTTTTAACATATTTTTGTTGTTACCATGATTGTCACATGCTTGCACGCCGTCCGCCCGCATCTTACCCAGCATCCAAGGGTGTTTCCTTCAGCGAAGGGTTAAGGGTAACCCTCGCACAATTACCTACAATCATTACTATGGACAATTATGTTTTCGACCGCCGCCCGTCACAGTTTCAGCTTTTTATTGAAGTCTACCACATTTTTAGTATAATTACAGCGTGGCCGCCGGGGTCTGTGATCACCCCACTGTGACGCCGATTAACTCGAATACCTCTCTCCTATGGATCGTTTAAAAAAGACCTTTTGCACAATTTGGTGAGATTTACATGTGTTAGCAACTTTGTTTTGAGTTCCAGATGGGATTTTTTGGGACTTCAATTTGTAGTTGGTAGTTTATTCGGTAATAGGTGGTCAGTTGTTAATTTGGGTGACTGTACTTTGATGACAGGGATATGAGACGATTTATTTTAGTGCTGAGGTTCATTGTTCCTTTAGCTTTACACCAATCATCGTCATTTGCACTTTAAAGAGTAAACACCGTGTAGCAATTCATTTTTCAGTCTAAAGTTGTCAAGCCACACACACGGCCTGCGTGCGTCGCCTCGCATTCTTACCGGTGTTCCTTCCGATGCAAATGGTCGAGTCTTGGGCCATAAATCCGCCAGCGTCCCCGGCGGTTTATCAGACGTGCTCGATTCTACCTTACACCTACTTTTATATGGTGGTAATGTGCTTACCTACACTTTTTTATGGCGGTCATGATACTTTGAAAATGTTAGAATAAAGATGAACTTCGTTAAGCAAACATATTTAGAGTATTCTTCAAAAATGATAAAGCATAGATACTACTAATACGACCATGATAATTTGAACAATCACGTCAATTCAAACGAAACGAACCGAAGAAGCATGAAATGAGAAAAGCAAACCAAAAGCCAATCCACAAAATTGAGCTACAAAGGACGATCACTTTTTATTTCCATTTCTCAAAACCATAACCTCTTTTATCTGTCCAAGATCGATGAAAAAGCAACAAAGATGGCGACCGCGCCGATTGTCTAAAGCTCAATAAAGTAACAAAACAGAATCAATTTGGAGCACAATGCGTCAATGCAGCGCTCAATCACAAAGGAAGTGACGACAGACTACTGAATAAAAAAAACCTAATACGCCATTTTGATGTCAGAAAGAGTTCATGTTGGCGATCTGTCAAAGTGGTCAAACAGTTTAAGGGAAGTATCTGTCAGGGCTTCGTGGGGTTTGTCCCGGTTTGCTCAGGAAGAGATTCAGAAAGAATTGGTACTGTTTCAGCAATTACTACCAATTGTTTTTACTGAATTGCATATATTCTGCCTTAAGACCTTTTAAAGCTTTCTTAGACCACATCTATTTAAATAAAAGATTAATGTCTATCAGACAATTAAAACATCCGTTTTTCTGTTATATTTACCTGCAGTGCCCCTCAATGTCAGTCATTTTGTTATACTACACCGCACTGAACTTCCGCATTAGAAAACTAAGGCTAAAACGATAAATTATACCTATTCATTCATTAATTAAACGTTTAAATCATGTCCTAAGTCTTCGGTTGTAGGTGGTGACCCTACGAAAATCGCGAATCGTCGGGAAACATTTATTAGGCCGACGTTTAAGCGGGAAAATTCAAATTTCGTATTCGAACGCGCGAGCAATACCAACTGAACGAACAAAAAGACGTTCGGAAAGCTTCTACGGCGGGACGGCGGTTTTTCTTTTTACGTCATCTATAGTCTGTCTAGTTTGACGCGACGAGTTTCGTTTCGTTTCGAAAAAAGATGATAAACGACGCGAATGATTGAACAGTTGGACGCGAGTTTCAAAAAGATTCCTACTATCCGTTTATTACGTGCTCTTCAGCTGTCATCGCATCTATCGGAATTAAAACGGCCAGATGAAAATTATTATTTTAACGTATTGCACGGGACAAACATTTGTGATTCATAAATATTCACATTTCGGCAAATGCTTTTACAGTAACAGTTTGATTGACAATGAACGTCGCGATCATCAATCAAGTGTCATATCGAACGTGCGGCGTGAAAATGGTAAAAATTAATAAGCACGGACAAGCGGGATTGTACCACATTATTATTTCTATTATTGTGTAGGTGTTAGGGTTGAGTTTGGCTTGGTAATTTGTTTTTGGAGTATATTTTACCGGCAAACACTGACATGGAACTTGTCCATGCACTTTTGACATGATACGTCGGTGGCGTTCGGATAAACATAGCGATGAATCGTGATCATTTCGATTATTACTTTTTCGATGCTGTCAGTTCGTGTTTGGGAACTTTACGCGCGGAGATTCTGTCAGTATTAAATAGTAGATAGTTTTTAATGAACCGTATAACAGACGTGATTAACGTTGAATGAAGGATATTTGTGGAGCGGCGGCGAAATTTAAGACTCTAGATTGACGGTGGGATATCAGTTTTTTGTTCTCTTTTAATCTCGGGACTAGGTTTAATGAAAAGCTTTCAGATTTTTCTTTTCGAGTTATTAATGATACGGGACTAATTAGGTCTCCAATTCTTTACGTCACTGTCAACGTCTAAGAGCCGACATTACAAAACAATTCTGAAAATTTAAAGCTTTCAACAAAATCATAATTATAGACCTGTCATGCGATTCAACGATACTTTTTATTGACAAATCCAATTATCGTTTGGAAACACGACACAGACAAGCCGAATGCAAACTGCATAGTTCTCGGGTCGAGTCGACAACGAAATGAAGCAATTATAAGTTGTGGGAGCTCATTTATTGCCTGTCTATCGTTCGCGTTATAAAACCGAATGGAAAACTAAGTTTCGCCTGTTGTGGTCTCGACTCGGCGTTATTGGGGTGTCGCTGTTTTGATTTGGATGATAAGTTCGCTCTGGAGCTGTACGTGGGGAAGGTATCGGATACCGATTGTTGAAGGTTGATTGGGTTTCAGTATTGCACGTGAGGGTTTACTGAAGCGGGACTTTTGATTTGAGTTTAGTGTCTGTTGAATAAAACTTGTGTTACAACTTTATGTTTTTGATAAATAATGCTACAGTATTCGGTGGTGGAAAAGATTTGTGAGACCCCTAGCTGTAAAAAAAGGTGTACTAATTTTGCCAGACACCTTCTTACCACACATTTTCAAATTACGAACGGACCCAGTAATACCAACATAACATCGCATGCTACCAACCTCACGCGACTTGAAAATAACCGCCAATTACGTACAGACGTCATTCGGGATTAAAAGAAAAATATCAAGTGAAACGTGTTTCTTCCGTGGCAGAGGCAGTAGATCACGTGGGGTGTGCGATATCTAGCCTAGATTATTTTGAGTAACGGCCCGCCGTCGGGGTGGTCGGAAAAAATGCATACCATGGATAAAATATCGCTTCGTGTTGCAATTAAAATTGTTGTTTCAAGAACGGTTGTAGGGGTGTTTTCTTTTATATTATTATGTCTGCATTGAAACTACTTTTGGGTGAGCATGTGAATAATATTCACATGACATACTATTTGTAGCTTTTAGATACAATGTTTCAGGCAAACAGGTATCATGAGAAATTTATTTTTAACTAAGTTTCAAAATACGTATTAACAATTCAATAGTAATGTTTTCTGTAAGTATCCAAAAATAAATTCAGGTTATTCAGGTTAATAAGCTGAATTTATTAATTGTATTTTTTATGATCTAGATAATAAAGTAACCAGTTATCGTGAGAAACCTATTTTTAATTATTAAAATATTTAGTAATTAATCTATCCAAAAATAAATTCAGCTCATTCATTTTGTCTTACGTAACTACTTACAATTATGTCATAATAGATTAATATATAAGCCGAAATAACTAGCCAAAAAAAAACAAAACTAAGAAACAAATCACTACAATCAGAACAAAACAGAATGTAGCGCCTTCGTGCAGTATGCGGTGAACAGCTGATCGCGAAGGCTTTGCATTCTACCCCCGAAAAGAGGCGATAATTATTTTAATTTATAGTTACGTATCGCTTGCTTCTATCACATTTATTTTTCAAGAATTTCCACCTTTTCGTGCGATAAGGTGTTGGGTTTAAATTGGGGGTAGGAATAGAAATAAAGAAAAATGCTAACTCATCGCAGATAAATGTTCAACCTCTATCTTGTTTGACTTGCAAGATTATTAGAAGCCGATACTGGAGGAATACTTAGCGGATATATTCTATCAGTTATTGAAATTATTTAAGTTGTCTGAGAAACTAAAGTTTCTTTAGAAAATCAGTCAAGGCAGAATCTACAACTAATAAAAAGCACCATGCTACGATCCTATCAAAATCTCTAAACAAACAATTTTCCTAACAAGACTTTCCATTGCAAATCTATTCAAGTCTTAATCGAACTAATTCGGAAGCCGGTTCAATCCAAGCATATTCCGATGTCTTCCTAAAGTGTTCCGTCTCTGAATCACGTCTTTGTTAATCGGAACACGTTCCGATTCGCCGGAACGCGCCGGAGATTGACGAAATTGTGCCCGTCACAATGATCCTATGATACTTCGATACGTCAAACTTTTAGAACGAAGCTTACGAAAAAATCGAGGCGGGAAATCAGTTTGGCAGATTTTTTTTAAGATGTTGGCTGTACTTACTTTTGACAAAGTGATACCATAGACTAACATCAAGTAAAAAGGTCTTAACTGGAAATCGACGTAAATTACCGAAAGCTCCTTTTTTAATTGACTCCCAGTATGAACTCGCATGAGCTGTCTAAAGAACATAATTTGATAATACGAAGACATAGAAAAACAAAAAGGAGCTAAAATTCGATATTAGCCATTAGTAGATTCGGAGTTTTCTAATTAGACTAAGCACACAAACGAAATAAAGCATTAAGGAGTTGTGCAAATAGAATGGAAGAAGGGGGAACGAGTACAGATGTAATGTTACTGGAAACGGGCACTGTGTGGTGATAACATTTTAATGTGAATGTTTGATAAAGGCATTTTTTTCCTTTTGTTTTCTTTTTAATAGAAAAACTGATTATTTAAAAAAAAAACTGTAAAATCACGTTAAAAATTTCACAGTTGAATCTTAATTTAAATAATCTAAATTAATTTAATCCCTATTAAAAACCTTGTATCAATCAAGAAAATCTGTCACCACACTATTTTCCACAAAAATGTAAGTTTAAAACGTCGAACAATGCGATTCGAAATTCAAATTGTGCGCCCTTTCTATTTTTAAGCGCGCTTACAATGAGTACCGAACATCCAGCATAGCCATAGTTCGCTGGCCGCCCGTATGCAGGCTTCGTAAGCAAATAATATGACAAGATAAAGAGAATGGAAAACGATATTTTGTTTTGTGCTCGACAAATATCGTTAATTCTCTTGTCTATTAAGGGTAGAGTATAACTATACTGAATTAGTGCCTACTTAGTTTATATAAACGAATAAGATAGTAGTAAAAATGCCTTTAAGCCTGATTTGATCTGAGATTTATTTGGATGACAGTTACATAAGATTTTTCTTGTTGAAGCTACAATAGGCTCTTATTTTTACCAATTTAGTAAATAATTTCAGTATAACCTAGTTAAATATTTCTCATCGCTATCATTTCAATGAGAACATTATTGAAAAGGGAAGCCCTAACTATTTCAGTCGAAACCATTACATATAATTATGTCTCACAACTGATACAAGACAATATAAACCTTGCCAGTCAACCTGCGGCCATTACAGTAATCAAGGAAGTCAACTTAACCTATTTATATCGTAAGATCGTCACCTGCGCGGCCTGCACCATTGTGCGCACCATGGTGGCAAGGACGGCCCACAATGCACAGCAATGTTACCATTGTTGTAATAATGCAGCTAATTGTGCTGAATTGTGGCTCATATCACTCCATACGACAGTTGGACACTGATGCCAAGAAATTACAGTCATAAAATGACGTATTGATTGTCTACGGCCGCGGTAGATACGACCTTTTGTGAAGATATGATGCTTTTAGTCCAAGACCACCGAGTAGCTTACAGAAAAATGCCATAAATAATCATCATTTTTTAATATGGCAACATTAAGTTTGTACTTCTAATAAATAATTAAGGACGCACAACGAAATTATTCCATATTAGTACGTTTTGAAGAATGCAGTCATAGATTAAAATAATAAAATTGTAGCACAGATACTAAAGTCTAATATTGTAAGAAATATTTATATTATCGCATAGCTCATGGGCCGGTCTCGTTTTTACGCAAATACCGCCATCTGGCGGCGCTCGACGCGTAATTATAAATAAAATTGACATTAATTACAAGTCTCCATGTTTTTTCAAAGTGGGTTAGCAATTTCTAGAAAATAATTCCTTTTAATACGAGAAAAGGTAAATGCGTGTAATGAAACGCAGTTATTAAATGTTGATGCAATTATTATAATTTAACAAGATAGAGATTAATGTCGCAGAGTAGCAAACTATGCAGTACAGACACTTGAAACATTTCAACACGAATAGCCAGGAGTTGAGGAACTATTAAGGGTTTTTTATTTTATTTCGAACAAATATTGACGATTTGTCATGTGACTGGTTTTTGTAGTACTTAATATTATTATCTTCTTGGAAAAAAACCCTTTTCTATAATCTTATCTTTAATTAAAGGAAATACCTTATTACGTACAGTAAAAAAATGCATGTAATGTCATTCAGATCCATAGACAACAAAAACATAAATCACAAACGATGAAACCGACATTAATTTAATTTGTTTCTCGCGCTTTATTTTTAGAACACAAGTTTAAATGCCAGTCTACATCTTACTCTATGGTTGGGAAGGAATTATAGACAGGTTTGCTAAAGAGCGGCTTGTCTTTGGTACTATTTTGTGCCATAATTATATACTTTGAGCGTTTTAACGAACTACCAATGAGCGTGTTTTGTTTAATCCTTGTTTATATGAATTACACTTTTTTGTGATAATTGCTAGTCCGAGGTGTAGTCTAACCAATTAGCGTAATAACTTAGAACGCAGTTTAGACCTTATGGATTATGAAAAAGCAGCTTTGAAGCTAGTATGTTTGCTTCTCATTTGGAAAAGTAACGAAGATCAAACACTCAAACATTCCCTCAGTCCTCCAAACAATACATCCATACTTTATAACTAAATGGATGTACGAAAACGTACTTAGCAGACCCCCATCCCATCATACATAGAGACACATTAAAAAATCAATAGCAAAACTGCACGCTCACAATTAAGAAGTCCTCTGAGTCGAAACATCCCTCAAACGTCATGACACCCTTACACTACAAACAAAACATTGGCACACACGCGAAAATAACGATACATTCTTATCAAAACGAAATAAGGTCGAAAATTCAGTGCGAAATGCTGAAAAAACGGTAAACTAAAGAGTTATCCGGCCAGCAAAAATGTACGCTTAGCGGCGAAGCTAAGGGAGGTAGGGGCAATTTGGGCAATATGCAAAAGTTGGGCGGTGGGTGGAGGGGAGTGTCGTGATTAGGCCGTGTGTGTCGATGCGCATCTTATGCCCGCATTACCCTTTCGTTTTCCTTCCGATAGCTGCCTTTGTGGGCCCCTTCAGTTATCTGTGCAGCCGAGATCATACGATACCAATTTTCTTTTGACGATTTTTTTCGAGAGCCATCGATTAAGAGCGGATTTCTTTTTAGTAAAAGGTTGTGATATTGAATTTTTGATTTATTTTAATGGATAGGCTGCACGGTTTGCTTGTTGAGGTGGGTGGACGGTTCTATGAGTGCTTTGGCTTTAGTGAAGGGCTCAATATTATTTCGAGTTGCTAGATGTTGTTATCTTTCTTGAGGTCTCAAACAACACTTGACAAATTTGTTGGAACAATGATTTATTTCGTGTATCTATCATTTAGGCGTGTCCCTGGAACTATTATTTGCCGTTACCACTTAATCAATGCGATACGAATGGGTGAAGTTTTCCCTCATAACATGTCAGTGAATGTAACCGATCTGTTACGACAAATACTCGCGGCTTCCTTTCGATACCCGAATCAAGCCCATTAGTGCAGTGAGCCGTCACTACTACTTACTTAACTTACATCAAAAGTTAGTTCAAAACTGACACAATCGACTAAAATGTTATACCCATTAGGAAAATCGACTACACTCGCTGGGGTGAACTCGTTAACACACTTTCCAAGTTTCCCATCGAAAACTACCCCCGTTTAGACTACCAAATACGTTGAGGACAAACTAATAAACGTGAATGTTTAATATTCTGAATCTTCCCCCCGCCGGTTTCAATACGAGTTTAAGTAATATCGAATTCTGGCATCGCATTTTCACGTACAACGCAGTAAAGCGATCCTTGTGTTCCGCCATTCTTCGCGGCCATACTCCAACAGACGTTATGGACTATTCCAAAGAGTGATTTCCCTTGAAACCAATGTAGCATATAAATACCATTATTCTGAAACAATTCACGCTTTGGACCGTTCCGTTGTTTTGGATTGAACGAGGGTATTCAATAAGACGTTTGTGTACGAACAGACAACTTTTGAGATTTCGTATATTTTGAAGTGAAACTTAGTTTGGATGATGTATTCAGAAAGTCGAGAGGGTTTCGATTTTCGTATGTCGATGCTGGAATGTGTGTTGCATGTGTAGAAAAACGTTCACACATGTCTGTATCTGTAACTCGTGTAACTCGTTTAGATCTATAATTTACCAATTGCATTTGAAATGTCAATAAAAGTATCCATTTAACCCTTCAACAAAAATCAAACAGTCCAAAAAAAAAACCAGAAAAACCAAAAACAAACTGAACCACGAAACCAATATCGACATAAATTTCGCTGCAAAACTTTCAAGAGCATTCATCAGTTCGGATACTTACACCCCCTCCACCCCCCTTACCCCTCACACACACAACTGTCTAATGAAATCAGACATGCCAACGCAATTGTAGATTCAATTAGTACAGAGCAGTTACCATTCTTATCGGGACGAGACGATTTCACGAACGAATTAATCCGAAAACATACGATTTCTATCTTCCCCAGCCTCCCCCCGTCTTCGGTACCTATCTATCTATCGATATGACGTCATTGTATTTGCCAAGTGTAATTAAGTACATGTGGATTGAGAGAGTGATAAGTAATGGAGTTTAAAATGTACCAAGTTTTGCCAAGATGTGTATTTATTGAACATTTTCAAGATACGACTGTTTTTGAGCTTTTGATACGTCTGTGTGAGCTCTAACATTTGATGATGAAACAAGATTAAAGAGGAGTCGTGTGCGTATTGAAGTATTTTAATATTGTTTTGTCAAACTTTCTGTCTTTGATTGATTAGATCTCTTGTAAACATTTAAAGAAATATGTAATCAACTCAAAGTTCGAGCTGATATTATTCAATAGAACCTTAGACTTTTAATCAATTCGCCACATCAAATTCAATTGATTAAAACTTAAGTGACAAGCCATTGACAATTGTAAAGACACCCAGACACATTCGATTATCAAAAATTAAGCCATAACCGTAAACAATTACCGAAATCGAATTATTCAATCGGAATAAATTAAACCGAATCGGAATAAATCACATTGAGGAATTAAAATGCGATACTCGATAATTCAATAGACAACGCTGTAGAGGGTCCAATCAAAACAGACGATACGAATCATCGATAAAATAGTAATAGAGGGGTCGAAAAAAATAGGGTATTTTTTATTATGGTTTATTGATCACTCACGCCTCTGTATTGAGAGCTATTGATAGATTGATATTAATGCCCGGGTTCCGTGGGGTGGCGGTTTTTTTTACTACAGAGCTCGTTGACGGAACCACAATTGGATATTGTGTGTAATTCTTTTGCACACAATGGTTTTATTTTTTTATCGTTTTGTGGCGGTTGATTATTGACGTTTTTATTCTCATGTTTGCGATTTTTTTCATTGATTGTTTGTTTACAAACGTTTGCAACGGGCGGATATTGTGTTTGAACAGATTTGTGTGGTGAGTGATCTAATTGGGTCAGGTTGTGTTTGACTTTAAAAATAACATATTATTTTTTGTTAGTCGCTTCATACTTCAACAAAGAAAAGTCTTGCATTTTTAAATACTCTTCAAGCCGTTCCCATTTCAACGAAGCCTCAGGATCCAATTTACTAAATCAGAGACAAGCAAGTTCATAGACAATATAGATTCAAACAATGGCGTTCCATATTCGTGCTCACACTTCAATATGCGAAATTGACACCGCAATATTACAAACAGAAATAAGATTGCCTGAAGGCACCCCCGCACCCCCCCCCCCTTGTGGGGGGACACTTTATTATACGAAATGTCTTCGCGATTGAAACCAATTGTTAATTGAGCTATATCTATGAAAATTGCGTCTGTGCGTCGCCGATTCTTATCGGAATTTGTCGTTAAATTTATTATACAACGGCTTTTCGGTTTCCGATGTGAAATGGAACGTTTATTGAGGCTTCGGATTTAAGTATTAATAAGACGTCGATTTTACGGCTGAGAAATTAATTACAAGTAATATTTAATTGAAAAGCGACAGACTTAGATCGAGTAAATATAAAATCATTGTTAGATTAAATTTAAAAAAAACTAGATGTCTACTGAACTCTATGGTTAATCCAACACTGGCACAAAACACATACGCAAATTCACCAGTTTGAATTTAGAGCATCGAAATGTTGGCGGCAAAACAATTATTTTAATATACAAAATGGGAAAGCCCGACAATAGTTAGACAAATGAATAAATCCAAATGGAAATTTCCCTATTCGTGAACAATAGTTAGATTTGGAGCCTGTATCTCGTACAGACAGATTGATTGGGCCCTTCCTACAGATGCGGAGGTGTGGATGTGGTTATATTGTTTTATGATGTATAAAATATTTAGTTTTGAGAAGTTTTGCCGTTGTTATTGTCTTGCGCGAGACGTTTAGTGTTGTCTCGAATGTTTTTAGAAAGGGTGACACAATAGAGCAGCTACCTATCCTGTTTACAATATTGGAGCAAAATGATCGTAGCAATTTCTTATTTATGCCCATTGTCCAATACAACGATAACACGGCGTAGCCAAACACAAAACCAGTACATCATCGAAATCTCGCGTCCGTCACCCGGCGGCCATACATCCACCTCGCCGACAATATCTCTAGCAAAATCTCAAGTTTCGACATAAATAATCACATTGCGTTCACATAAATTTAGGATCTCTCTCCATATTTTGTTACCTGCGCCGTTTGTTACGATTTTATTATGAAAATGAATGGCAGCCGAGAGCGGGCGCCGGGCGGCCGTGGTGGAGGGTGGGCCGCGATCAAAAGGGTTCCTAATTCGTACATTCGGCAACGGTGCACACTATAGCAACTATGAGTTTTATGGCCCGAATCTTTTATGGGATAATCAAATTTTGTATTATTAATGCTTTTAATTCGTAGACGGGAATTGATTCTGTAGCGTTTAGTTTCTGTGGCTGCTTGCTACGTTTTCAAATTGAAATATTATTTGCTACACAGCGTTATTTTTCGGCAGACTCAATGCATCGAATCAAGTGTCTACTTCAATTTCGCACACTAGAAAGTTTTTTGGACCAAATTCATTTCAACAGTGCAGACGCCAAAATAAACTTAATTCTCATACAGACTAAACATTTATGCATATCAATCTCATATTCGTTGTAGTTAGTTCAGAATTCTCGAGTAAGTTCGCCAAAGTTCGGGATTCCTCAAACATCGTTTAAGCGAAGAATAACACGGGAATAAAATACTTCTAAAAAGGACTTCTTGGAAGGTGTTCCTCTGTTTCTCTAACGTAAGACGTTTCCTTTTCCCCCCAAAATAAGCAAACCAACACACAAACCGACATCATTATTTACGTAACAAACACATCCCTATCATTATTTTAATTGAATATGCTTTGACGTTAACTTATTTTTGACATTCTCCTTCTTTGGAATTAATTTGCGTTTCTATGGTCCTCCGTACAGACGTCATACGTTTAAACCTTTGTTTTCATTATTTAGTATTCGCAAGAATTAATTGGAATTTACATTGTATGAAATACACGTGTAATTAGAAAACACGTTAAGTTTGACAAAGAAAATTGACAAAGGAAATTCATCATGGAGTGTTGTTGCCAATGTTTTTTTTTGTTTATGGTTTTGTTGGATCAATGGAAGTGAGCGCGTTCTATTATTTGAAATTCAAAGTTGAACTTTCGAAGTCGGAAAATATGAGAACTGTCAAATACAATTTTAATATCCGCCATCATATAAAGTACGCGAAGGAAACTATCCCAAAAGCCAGGCAATCTAACAGCATGTGAGCTCGAAAACAGAAAGTATCTTTAACGCTCACGGTTCCGCATACATATCTAACATTAAATGTAATCGTGGAAACCTGTGAAAATATGTAAATTGATCCTTGGAGATGCCGGACCGACGGACTGAGTGAAATTTGAATATAAACTTTCCACCAGTACCGTATAAGCGTCATTTATTTTGGCCGCCCATAAAATATAATGATTTTTGACGTAGCTCTCGGCTATATTAATTTTGTGGGTTTATAGGGGTGGGTCTGATATATCGACAGGTATTTGTGTGTGTGTGTGTGTGGGGCGCCTTAATTACGTCATTGACCTCTTCATTAGAATATAAGATACTGTGTCTATCGTGTATCTGTTATGTTTCTATACATTTTTGAACTCATTATTTTTATAGAACTTTTCCAAAGTAACAGTTTGACCGCAGTTACTTCGATCGCTCTCCATGACTAACCGAACCTAACAACGAATTTGGCCTACACAATCGGCCTTGAAAGAATGGAAAAGAAATCAATTAAAAACTCTGCTCCTCTCTCACCTCATCCGCATCCAGCAACTTGGGAATGAGTGTGAAATAAAAAGTCGTCAACGAGTCCACGACAGCACAATAATAGATAGCAGGAGTTAGAATTTTCCAAATAAGTTATGCCAATATGCAAACACAAAACCCATTATATTAAAATATTCCAACGTCTAAATATGTGAAAAGGGAAAAAATCCGCAAAATGGACGCCACTCGTCTGAATAAGAGATCGAGAATATTTACATAAAAAACAAATAATACACGCCGAGACGGGATGCGCGCATAAAATTAAAATCGATGAGAAATTCTACCCTTCGAATTAAATATCATTGCCCTGTCTCACACACACAATACACGCACACACACAGACGCACGCGTTAAGATCTAGATTAATGTTGAAGGGGCTTGTGAAGCGCCATCGTTTCAAACCATAGTTGAATTCGCATTTAGAATCACTATTCCAAACTTAGAATCACTTTGCAATTCTAAACTAAACAAGCGGGTAGGTACTTGCACTAGAACTATTTATGATTCCAATTTCAAATGTTAAAAACAAGCACATTCTTCCGTACCATAAAGAACAGATATTTAAAAAAAAATGCGCTTATTCAATGGGGTGTAGGTTAAAATATCGGTCCGCGCTTATTTGCATACTAACTAAAATAATTTATTATTTTTTCTCGGAGGGTCGCGGTCTACGTGGGGTGAGATTGTATACAATGAGAATAACTAGAAACTGAGTGTTATTGGCCCGATCACAGCGCGTCGGAACATTTTAAATAACGTTCATCGGAATCGCCGTTTGAAGTTGAATTTCAAATATAGATGATATACGGGCGGTGTAGTTCCAAACAAATATCAAATTAAACACACACGGAAATGCAATATTCGACGTCAAAACACGGGATGCTTAAAAGTTTGAATCAAAGCGGTTCGGAAATCAAAGTACTGTTGGCAAAAGGATGAGTGGAGATCGCGGTTCGCAACGCATCCTTACAACGTAGCGTATGATTGCGCGAAACAAAGGCCCGCACAACTTTCAGAAGCGAACTCGTTGCGTCGGGAAAAAGTTTGCCGACTACGCCGTGTGTCACGTGCTGGCCGTACCATCGAACCATTTGATTTTAGAATGTTTGTTTCCAAATTCAAATCCCTAATGATGGCTACTTTTGGTTTGGATACTCGCGGTTTGAATTTAGAAACTTTCGTGTAATCTACCAGATCCAGCTAATTCTTTGGGTTTAGAAATAAAACGTTAGCGAATAAAATAAACTAACCAACTAGTCGGAGTATAATAATTATAGAATCAAAACAAAAAACTTGCAGAGCCACGATCTACTTCAGTGTTCAAAACTTGATTTTTCCTTGAAGCCTAATCTGAGAACGATAACTGAAGCCATTTCAAAACTTAGCCAGCACAGTACGAACTGTCTAACTTTCTAAGTTTTCTTTCGATCAAGTATTTCCAACAACAAATCAATTCAATAAGTTTAAATTATTTAGTACTCTAATAGATGTTTCTGTTGACGCTGCAAGTCTGCGAATGAAATTATCTTCCGTATCAAAGGGAATAATTTTAAATATCTACACACAGGCATGGCTAGTCGGTAGTCCTGCCAGACGGCCACCCCGAAGGATTTATACATTTTATACACCCCGTTCCACGATACTGTTCAAATTCTACGATTCACTGATGCATTATATGTTTCCACGTTTTTTTGGCGTCTACCCATGCCTTTGTTTTGGACGACTCGTTATTAATTGTATATTTCTGATACGCAATTGGTGTTTCTAATATCTTATTGGGATGGAGAGTTTTTCTTGCGTGAACCGTTCGAGTTTTGCTCCTGTTTCATTGAAATGGACATTACTTTTTAAGGCAGGGGGACTTTTTGCATGACAAATACGAAGGTGTTTGCGAAAAATGAGTAAATCATCCAGGTAAGTACGTAAAATAAATTGTACTGTTTAAAGACGCCATGTTACTAATGCTTTTTCGAGATCAGAAATTGGGGGACTCAATTGGAGAACCTTGATTAGTCATCGCAGTTTTTTTTCTTCGTTTTAGTTGTGTCGCAAAGGTATAAAGGTATTCATATGCAAATGTTATAGAAACTTGGAAGTAACCCGACGTTATATCGACAGGAATCTTTACAAATATTAATGACGGGGAAGTTTTTAAATTACACGGTGCGTAGTTGTTACTGTAATGGGTTGCTGTATTGTGTTTCTTTAGTCACTGTGATACTTAGAAACACTATTCTTAGTCGGCTACGGCCTGACATAAGGAGGGTCTTGAGTAGTTTTTTTTTTGATTCTTTTTTAATGGTTTCAATTATAGATTTTCGCTATTGGATAATGAATGTTTAGGAATCTGTTTCGAGGTTTATCCATCTTTCACAATATTTCTATGATGAACAACATTACCAATTGTCAACATAAGCGTACATACTCCTAGCAAAACAAAACCGACAAGGGGAGATGCACACTCACAGTGCAAAGATATCGGACAGGAAAAGGGGTTGATTTTGATTGAATATCTGTTATTAAGACCCTCCGCACTCACACAGGCGCAGATATAAAATAATATACACATTAAGTTTATAAATATGCATGAGTTTCGTTAAAACTTGTGTGTGTGCGCGCCGAATTTATAATTGTCTATGTGTGTGTGTCTATTGATTGTAATAAATTGTGCTCATTGTGTGAATGCTTAGCTTGGCACGAAGTTTTTTGAATATAGAATATTAGACTGGGTTGGCTATAGACAATTATAAAGTTAATGTTCTATTTTGAATCCGTTTTGTTTTCTTGGGGTTTTCTCCAGTAAGATAGTTTAGTAAGTTCGACAATGCTAAAGAAAATGTTCCACGATTCTTGATTATTCTTAAGTCTTCGAGATTCTGACATATATTATGTATAAGTAATACAAAATACGAGTTTATTATGAGCGTTGATATCCGTCGTTGGATGATGACACTGAATAATTAATGGCGGTCGAATTGTGCGGTTTCCTCCGAAGTCTTATTGTTTTGCAGTTTTTTTGTTCCACTTCCAGAATTAATTTACTTTTCAGTTGCCAGCGATCGTACGCAGATATTTAATGATGTACGTTTTGTTTTGATTACACCGAGTTTGTAAGGTTTTGGGCCACGCTTTTGAGATTTTGCCACTGATCGGATGGTGATGTTATCATAATGATTATAATTACTTCTGCGAAAATGTGATAGGATATTTCGCATTTTATTTTTATCATTATCTCACATTTCTCGGATCATTTACAGCCTTAAATACAATTATTTGAATGCCAATTCAGCTTTGCGTCCCCAGCAACTGATGTACAGATAATTAAACATATTTTAATATACCAAGTTGACATCGAGACGTGTTCAAGAACGTACAACAAAATTGGCAAGATGGCCGTCAGAGGGCGCCTCTTGTCAGCCATCATTAAGGAGCTGTCAATGTCAACTGTCAGTTCGAGCGAAGACGTCGCTGCGATCGGACGTCTAATGACAAGAATTATATTAATTCTTGGTGATGCATCGACTTGGGGTGATGTATTTTTAGTTCTGTTCTATCTTAAGATGATTTGTTACAGATTTTAGTTCTCTATCTCTTTAGACTCCGCTTTGTAAGCAATTTAAGGAGGACGTATTTATGTCAATATGCACTTTAATTGGGAATGTCAGAAAAAAAACCTTTCTTTAATATTCCTTCTGCCCAGGAGTGGGACAGAGCAGGCCAGAAAAAAAAAATCATACAAAAAAGGTTCTAATAAAACATTCACAAATCAATATTACAACAATTAAAATAAAAGCTTTGATCTAGAAATTAATAACGAAGCGGACATTTTGGACGCGTTCCAGATTATTTCTAAATGAACGATCCTTTTTTTAAGTTCGATATGAATATTCGTTTGCATGCGTGTCGCCCTGCGGATATAATACGAGTATAGTGGTCAAGTTAGTAGAGACAGCGGGTTTGATAGATAGATAGATGAATGATTGACGGGTATGATACAGATTATTCGGACGGAAAAAGAAAGTTTATGAACTTAGAATAGGATGGAGTCTCTTGTAATCAGAAACAATTGAAAAACATGGTTGATTTTAAGAGATTTAATAATGTCGAGGTGTGAAAAGCCAAAGGCATATTATATACACCTTTTAAGACTACACGGAAGAAACAAAAACTATCACAATTATTTGGCCACAGGAGATTGTGCTTAAGCTTCAAATTCGACAGCTGTCAGTGTCAGTGTCACCAAAATCGCCAACGCCTATCACTCAACACGGCACAAGAAAGTCCCGTTTTTAACTGGGTTGTTCACCTTTCTGTATCGAAAGGGTTAATTCTATGCGAGAGGGTTCCGCATGTCCGTCTGAGGTGCGTACTATATGTTTTTATTGTTTTTTGAGGGTTGGCTGCTACTGTCGCCCGCTTTTGTTTTTATTTGCAATATTATGAATCATTTTGGGATATTCTGTTGATCGTTTCGGGTTTTTGTGGTAAATGGGGTACTAAGGTTGGAGAGAGATGGTTTTTGGAGCTTCGTGAAAGGGTTGTTGTTTTTTTAGTGGTTTTTTTTATAAGAGTCCTTAGCTATTGGTTGTTTCTATATTTTATCTGTGGTTTAAATAAATGTGAATATTCCATATTTCGTTTTTTTTTTTTAAAATAAATGTTGACAGATACGTCGACGCCATCTTCTTTAAAATTACGCGCCAAAATTACCATCAGAATGCCTTCAAACCGTATTGCGACTTATAGTCAAATGGAACTGCCCCAAAAGTAACACCCAAGGGCGCAGTTTTAATTTGTATGTATGCAACTATAATGTATAATTCTTGTATATAGTGGGCTCGAAAAGGGTGGGTTCTCTCGGGACCAAATTTGAGATGGGGATCAAAAATCGCGATTGAACCCTATCGGAAACTTACGTGTCTTGGTGTGTATGGGTTTGTGTGTGTTAGGGGTGACAGATTAGGGGGTGATTTTTTGGACATCGTCGTGATGGCATTGGATTTTGATCGGTTATCGTGGAGCACTTTTGGTAATTACTGTGAATCCTAGGTTTTATCTTCTGTATGAATATTTTGGTTGGCGTATTCTGGCGATGGCCACAAGTATCATGAATTTGGAAAGAGAGTTTTCTTTATTTATTATTAAATAGGTTGTTTCGCCAAAAATTTAGCTTTGAAGGTGTAATTTAGAACTATTTTTGTAAATTGTATGCTAATTATGTGTGTTAATTAACTCAAAAACGTCTCATACGTACACCTGTAAAATCTTAAGAATAATTCTTCGGAAATATCATTCTTTCTAAAAATTTAACTTGAAATAAGATAAATACAGCTTCCATATAACTTCTTATTGGTATAGCGTGACGATATGTACCAACACAAATTATTTACCAAAGAAATATACTTAAAAGCAGTATTATCCAAATTGGTACAGCAATTTCTGAGATCATGTTTCACAAACGTATTAAAATTGTGCAATTTTTATACATGGCGTAACTAAAAGGTTTTTTTGTAGGGTTGCCAATTGTCTGTATCTAATCATGATCAGATATATGGTCCGTTTTTATATATAAAAGCTATCGGTAAATAATAAGGGTTGGTCAGGACCCAATCGATTGATCGCAAAGTCGCAATCAAAGGGTTGAAACGAAGGGGTAGTTTAAAATATAGCTAGGGGTTCGACTGATACTGTATGTGTGTTGAATGTTTGTCTGTTCTTATTTGTGTAGAGATTTGGACTTAGAGAACGAAATTAAAAATTCGTATTTGCTTTTGATAAAGTTTGTTGCTGGCAGAGATCAATTTGGTAGATAGAAAGTGAGTTTATTGCGAAGCATTGAGTGGGAGTTCTTTAATCTATGATTCAAAAAAGTCAACATTCTCTTGCCCTTATCCCGATCTATTTGGGGTCGGCGTAGAATGTCTTCTTATTCCATACTTCTCTATTACTCGTCATATCATCACACACCTCCTTTCTTGCCATATCATCCTTCACACAGTCCATTCATCGTTTCTTTGTTCTTCCTCTACTCATATACCCATCCACATTCATACTCAAAACTTTCCTGATGACATTTCCCTCATCCCTCCGCATCACATGCCCATACCAAGTCGACCGAATACAAGACAATTTTTCAGTCACCGGCGCCACTTTCAGACATGTTTCAAAGAAGTAAGAATTAATAACCCATCCAGATCAATGGCTATATTATTTTAGATATATTTTCTTTCTCTCCTAGTTTTGGCATTTGACCTGTTGGTCGACGACTTACCAAACTTGCCTACACGGTACATTCACTATAGTTTTTTGTATCACACTTCAATTCAATGATTCCTTTAAAGTTCTATCAATAACCTTTATAAGTAAAAACAAATCTGTATCTGTACGGACAATGAGTGACTGCTAATTTCACATTATTACGTAGTTAGGCGTATTTGTGCAAAAACTTTTATGTATAATGTTTTGCCAAATGCACTTTTATTGTTCGGGGACATGCGATACTTGGGATCCAGGCGAACTATGATAACATTTTGAGTTCACTCCACTTGCACACAGCAGTGACACTGTGCTCCAACCCTTGGGATAGAAGTAGGGGGTTTTAGGCACAGTGTTGCTAGTTGGAACACGGTTAGGCATCGTCGCGTGACTACCCCCATAGTATTTGACACGGCATCGTCCGTACTTTTCACACTCAAATTTTCGCGTTTAAAGGCTTGCTTTTTGGTGTGCAATTAGTGATTGTTATCTTGTTTTGTATTGTTACTTTTGTTCGTAACTAGGCACCGAGGTTTTAAGTGGCAATTTTTAAATATATTGCTGTAGTAATTTGTGGTTTTGTAAGTAGATAAACGATGTTAGTGTCTGTCTCAAGTGTAAGTGGCTGTTCGATTTCTGGTGAAACAATTTGAATAAAGCGTGTAACAACAAACAACAACCACTGGTGCTTGGATTAAACTAACTAATGCCATACTTTGAATTCTACCTAAGCCATATTACTATTACAGTTCACCCAGTCATTAATAATAAAAAAAAATACACGAACAAAAAGTATGAATCATTTTACTAACCGAATCAATCAAAATGGCGAATTCTCGGCGCTTAGCAATCAATCCTTGGTATAACTTATGCATACGAAATAAATATTAATAGCACACAACCCTTTCTTACACCCCTTCACAACGGAGGACGTACTACCCTCAGTTTTGCTAATAAATGTGTATAATTAATCATATAAATATGGGTTGGTGTGTGTTGTAAAACTGTGAATAGAAAATTAGAAGTTGTAATAGGAATTAAACAATGTTATTTCTAGAAAAGTTACCATGAATGTAAACCGATCCCAGGCTATAAAAGTTCTTAACATCATAATCGACAGCTAAATAATGAGAAAACTGAATTAATTGTTCAAGTTACATGGCAGTAACTTCTAATAACAAGAAACAATATCAGACATAGACAATGAAGAAAAACCTCTTTCCAGTCTTTTCTCAAGTTGACCTACATCTGGCAACCAGAAACACCGTTTAAAAAAATATTTGACAGTTGAATGACAAGCAGCTTTACTTTTCATATTGTTCGTTTTTCGAACAATTTGGCGGGAGCTTAACCCGTTCACCGCATACTTAATTCCCTCATAATTGTAACTCGAGAATATTGATTATCCATTATTATGCGCTGTCATTAATAATTTTAATTAATTACGTGTGTGTGGGAGGAGGGTGGCTCGTAAGGGGGAAGGGGGGGTGTGTTTATAGATTCTGTCCATTGTCGTAACATCGTGTGAGATGATTAATGCGCTCATCTTTTGGTGAGAAGACGCCTCATTGATTTTTGATGACTTTGTATATTTCTAGCCGGTGAAGGGTTAAACTTGCACGTACGAAAATAAGGTTTGAATAATGAATTGTTTACTGTCTGTCACGAATAGCTAGTACTGAAAGACAATAAAAATAAAAATCATTATTCAATTCGCAAGGAGCTTGTAACTCATTCTCAGACGTTCCATTTTCCAAAATGGCGTTTTGCGTGCAGTCGTTAAACGTCCGAGCATCGGATCATATCTAAGTCATTTTCAGTTTCCGAACCATAAAGTGTCAGTAAAAATAATCGTTAAAACTCCCATTTGAATATTTGCGCAGTTAAAAATTAAATACGAAAGAAAAATTAATAACCCGTTCAAAGCTATTTATATTTGTTCCGTTTGTTCCACTCAAGATTATCGATTTTACGTTATTTTGTGACTTTATTACTCGCCTGTAGTTTTATTACGCAATTACTTTAAAAAGGGCAAACGTTTTTTTGTACAATTCTACCGGATCATAAATTGGTGTTACACACCTACACTTTCTAAGTGTTTGTTTAGCCCTTTTTATTATTGCTGCTTTAATCCTGCTTGACATTTGATGGACGTATACATATTTCCACGTCACATCATTTACTCAGAAATGACTTATTAATTGTGGTACACACACGTTACAGTAGTACTTATTTTGTAAATTTAATTAGCAAGTACCTTGAATTTTATTTTAAGTTTCATGACCGTTCATGTCACAAAAGAATTACTTTTCGAATTTCGAATCAAACTATAAAGTCAAAGACAACTATCTATACAGCCAATAAGGACTGTCTACGACACCACGACCACGCGATTAGGCTTTATATATCTGTGGCAGACTAAACGCGACGCGATACGGCTCGCTCTACCTCCGTTCAACGTGAAAAGCTCTTTACTAACGGCTACTCAAACGTGTTATCGTTAACAAGTGACAGTCGATAAGTCGCGTTTAAAAATGGTGCCTTTTTATAGTCACGCGACTTTTTAATCGTTTGACGTTCAAAGATTAACGCTATTAATGGCTGCCCGGTTCGAATATTGACAAATTTCTACTGGTAATCGAGTGGGTTTAATGGCAATTGTTTTGGTATCTGTTGAATTGTTTCACTTTGATGTGTAACTGACAGTTGGCGCCAACGGATGACGTTTCTTTTTTTAAATGTCAAATAGCCGAACAAAAAAGTTCAGTTTATTTAATACCTACTTCATTTATGTTTTCAATGTTGATAGTTCCGTTTCGTCTTACCCAGTTCACTTTTGAAATAATCAGGATTTATCTAGATTTAATTTTGTGTCTAGACGTATGTTGATCTTACCTGAAACAAAAAAGGGAATCATTAGTTTACGAGTTCGAAAACCGCTAGCAAAACATTAATTAAGTAATCAATCAGTTTCTATGCAGCTATTGATGAACTTACGGTATAAAAAAACGAATTTCATATTAATAATCAGAATAAACCTAACAGTCAGATATTTTGTGTTTCTCTCATTATCAACAAAACAAAGTAATAAAATATCATCTATATCTCCATTCGAACATTAAGCCGCCATATTTAAATGTACGGAGTCGCGCCGGCCAAATCGGCAAACCATCTGGAAATGGGGAGGCTGGGGAGCATCGCACAATTTGTTACTAAATCATCGATAGTAGTTGAAAGGTTTTATAATGAGTCATGGTTTTGGAGGTTTTACAAGCTTTTTGTGGACTTAGAAACTCTTAACAGATTTATAAGATGGTAATATGGTGTACTGTGAAAATGTTAATAATTTAACCGAAAATACTTACAATTATTCAGTAGGTACTTAGGCATATTTGTAACGACAATTTGCAATATGGAACCAGTATTAAATATTGTACACTTTATACATAGGTATGTTACAGCAATCCTTTATAATAATCATAAGAACTGATATTTCACGTGTGACAAACAACAAATGAATTTGAATTTGACAATATAATACGTAAAAGCCGTTTTTCAAATCAATTGCATTATTATTAGCTTTATCACCGTGACTCAGAGTTATTTTTTCAGTTAGATAATATTTGTGATTGGTGAGGTCATCGGGTCAGTATATAGGTTGCACGTTTCCATTTTATTGACCGCTAAAATTAGCAAAATGTTTAAAGACTCTCATCATCCACCTAGCTTTATTCCAATTATGTTAGGGTCTGCGTCCCGTCTAACCTGATGTAGCTGTATACCAGTATTTTAAATGCTGTGCTATCTGACCTCCAAAACTCAGTTAAAGGTCTCTATGTAAATATGTATGTAGAACAAAAAACATTTTGGAACTAGAATTGAATGAAAATTGATACCAAAAAAAAAAGTCAAGTTAAGACTCTTACATACAACCGAACCAAATTGCAAGAAAACAGCCTAGATCCCCATTACACCTACTTAAGTCAAAATCACTTCAAAAAGGGGTAAAACCAATACGCACGCACAGAGATGCCTCAAATAACTAAATAAGTACAGTCACGAATATATCGCGGTATTATAAATATGTTTTGTTTTGTGTCTTGTGTCGGATCACAAAAGATGCGCTCTTCGGATCGGGGAAGCAATTACTGCCGAGTCTCCGGTGTCGGAGCTGAAGGGAGAACATGACACATACAGGAGGTTAAGGAGATGGCACACTGGATGGGAGCTGAGCTTGGAGTTCGAGGGATTGGAAGGAGAGAAGCGAAAGGGTTTTTGTGGGTTCTAAAGAGGCTAGTTTGGGTTATGATAAGATAAATGCTAGCAAGTTTAGCTGGTGAAGTTTCAGAAGACATGCAATAAATAAACAACAAAAATGGAGTTCTGCAGTAACTAAAAGAAAATTTGACTAACTATCGGAGTACAAGTTTGTGGAATCATTTTTGGGTCTCAAGTTTGATAAAACATGGAATATTGCAGAAATTAATAATCGCATTTTATTTATCTTGGATTTAGGAGTTCTTTTTTAACTAGTGCAGATGAATGAATCTTAAATCCTACCACCCAATGTTTTGAAAACATCAAAACAGCCTCATCACGCTAAACTAGAAGATGATCCAAATATCCAATGTAAACTCTCCCCAATAAGGGTTGCGCGTAAGAAATTTATAAGTAGGTCTCGGCATAAGGGAATTAATTGTATTATTGTAGGAGCCCCGATGAGGGATCGCGCAAGAATTATCAATTAGAGAAAGAAAACGCCGAATTCGGGGGGCGCAGGGCTGTGCCTCATACGAAAAGGGATTTCTTAATGTCAGATGTAAAGAAGATACTAATATGAGCGGTAAATCGGGTTTTGAATTAATGTGCTAAGGTATGATTTTTTTTTGAAAAAATATAACTTTAGATGTAAATTGCTCATTAAAAAAACAATTCTAATCGTAAGATCATTATTTTGCCTATTAGCAAAGATTTTTTTTATAATAGTTTTTTTTTTTTGTAAAAATCTAAGGTAATAAAAATTATTATAATTCTTATTTTGTATAATGATTGGGTAATTAATAATTGTATAACAAACGAAACAATACAATTTAATTTCCTCAAAAAAATGAAGGTTTTCCATTCCAGTCTTCTTTTAGACATTAAACCGAGCGTCACAACAATCTTGAATATTTATAAAAATTACAAAAAACAAAACCCCATTCTCCTCTAGATATCGTAAATCAGGCGTCCCTACGGCCGTGGGGAGGCTGGGGGAAGGGGAGACGCGTCGATTTTACGCAACATTCGTCTTAGCATTAGTACTTACAAGTATTCTTGTTTTCCTCTTTAATTGTGTATCGGTTTGGCCCGACCGCCTCTTTGTATATAACTTGACGTACATGTATTGATGTACTTATGTATGTCTTTTGAGTTGTGATTTGGATTACAAATACGTGAGTACTTGGAGATACTTAGGGTGTTTTTGAGAAGTATTTAATATTATAAGGCATAGAAAACGAATGAAGTTGTTAAAATAAACCTCTTTTTTCTTAAAATAATTATATTTCAAAAACAAAAAGTAGAAATGTAGAATGTTACACAAAGTGCATCAAAAGGTTTATCAAAAAAATCTTTAATTACAGACACAAACGAAGTTGCGGAGAAAAATAATGTAAGCTACAGCTTACTCCCCGGTTCAAATCCTTTACAGGAAATACTGACTTCAACAAACAATTCTGAACCCAACCAAGACCACAATAAAGCTGAAATTGAATTTGAAAATGCAAGAAATATAAAATAATTAGTAGGAGTTTTTTTGTCAGTCGCCAAAGCCTCAGGTGGCGAAACTCTTAAATAAATAATCGAAGGTTATTAAAGAGCCCCTCTCAATTATCGGGAGCCCCCTTGCGCACCAATAGCCATTGTCTTTGGAGACAAATACCCTCTTTTGTAAAATAAATAAACAATGGCTGACGCTGAACAATTTGTCGATCGTTTTGGTCAAACTTTTGGTGAGACTCAGACTGATCTTTATAAAGGTTTTTTCAGATTAAAGTTGGAGGTTTCATAAAAGGAGTATGTATGTTCGTCCTTGACAAGAATTTAATATTTGATGATAAATAAAAAAGTCTGAATGTAGATATCACTAATACCCAAGTGTAAAGTTTAGAAGAGAAACACAAAAGTACAGCGATAAATAAACATGATATTCGCGTAGAAGAAGGCGCTCCAGACAAAAATTAACAATCAACTGTGAAACTTAACCAAACATTTGTATGAACTTGCCAATATGTTACGCAAACATTATATTTATGATAACAAAAGCATTTTATTTTTCCGAAACAGTTAGCTAGACTCAAATATTTGCCGCATATGAAGAATTTGATCAAACGTTTGACAAACACCGTTTATGTCAAACAAAGCTTCGCAAGGATTGTCAACAGTAGTCGAGTCAAACGAATCATTGTCCCGAGACGATCATAAAATAAAAATCGGCGTATTATAGAAGAAAATTGCTTCCCGCGGAATCGAACCTCATTATCCACGGCAGGCTGTTACTGCATGGTGGATTTACTCAACCATGCCGCGGTTCTGAAAATTATTGCAAATTGAGTAACTCGAATCGTTGACATTTTTATATAAGCCTGTGATGGATCGGTGCGGCGACAAGCAATGGCCATTGGTCATGGGAGCCTAGTTGCTGATAATTATGATAACATGCTCACCTGTGCAAGATATCTTTTTCTTTTTCGGATTTATTAACCAGAGATTTGCAATCGCTCTCAGTGGCAAACGAAATCTTAAGACGCTACTATTTGAGAGGTTTCATATTCAATATCATTTACTTTCTGATTCTGATGGATTACAAAATTATTCGCAAGTCCATCAAAATAACAAACGACTACCAAACAATTTTCTATAACAACCAAAACGCACACTATTCTCAAATCAGTAAACACCAGAATCGCTCGTACATCACCCGCCGCGGATAATGTCACAGTTATTTGTATTCAAATACATTCATCAATAAAACTAAACAGTGATCCATTGCTGGCCCTCGTTTGGGGCTAATTCCGACTGTCATAAATCGTGGCATTAATTTAACGACAATGCATTAGACCTCCATCCTAAGAGAACTATTCCGATAGATTGGTAACAAACCTCTTCGGAGCGACGTAACTAAGAACACGGAATCGACTGACTGTCAACCGAGACGACTCGATATAGAGTTGATTGTACTTTGAGAATAGTATCCTTCTCGTACCGCGTTAGATCGGATGTTTTCAAGGACGGTTGGATCCCCAATCGAATGTCAATCTTATTGATTGGTGCTTTAAGTTTGTTATTGATTGCTGGTGATAAGACATTAAGTAAATCGCTTAATGTGTTCTAAACGGATGGTGGAAACGTTTTGTTTCTCCGTAACTATTGTGATGTTTGTTGTTGCTAGTGTTTGTATGTTATTAAGCTGTCTGTTGAGGCAGTGATGGAAACTGTTTGCGTCTCCGTAGGCTTCTCAGATGTTTTCCTATATTCAAGTAATGATTTTTAGTACTTTGTAGGGTTTAGTACCCTCATTAATAATGAATTCTATATAACTTGCTAGGATTATTAGAGCTTTAAGCGCGATTACAAATATGGTAGAATTATTTCAATATCCTTACACGTGTAACATACTTTTTAAAGAACACATACTTCTTTTACACATCACCGCAGAACACAAGGTTATGACCAAAAACACCAAATCATCTACACCCACTTCATCTCTTGCTACCAAAGATATCAAATCTCTACAAAACGATAAATAAACGAATAAACCGACCTCATCACCAAATATCCTCGATAGACATCAGACGTATCAAGCCACTATCACTCACGGACGGATGCAAGTCTCTGCCTCACCGCCGTCAACTAACATATTATTATACTGATATGTGTAAAACAAATATATATATTATATAAACATCGCTTTATCAACAGTATCGGGAACATTGTTTTTGTCAAAATGCGTGTATCGATCTGTTGGTTGTGGTTGTCAAAGTTTTGATAATTCATCAGTGTAGCTATAGATGCTCTGTTTGATAGTTTGGCTTGTATCTTCAGTTTATCATTCTAAGATTTGATATTTTCTTTGAGGAATATAATAAATTTAGACTTTTCTGATGAAAGTATCCTGTATTAGATCTTATTAGTACTTTATTCCGGTAATTCCTTGGTAGTAATTAGATCTGACACAATCGGAAATCTTTCCAATTAGATAATTCAAATTCAAATTCAAATATTTTATTTCAGACTTACATCCATAACAACACAATCCTAACATTCACAGTACAATCGTCAGAGTTTATATCGAAAAAGTTATCAATAGAAGACGGCTTTATAAATTCCAAAACTTTGACATCCACACATCTGCGCAAGAGTTCAGATAATCGTGAGTTCGCTCAACTAAACTACACCAAATTATTGACCTGCGATAAGCAGGGCATTGACTTACCGTCTAAATCGCCTCCACTATCGATGGTTTTACGATCAATTGCTGCTTACACGTGCTCAGTATTGCGTCAGTTATAGCTCTTATCCATCGGAGGCTGTCTCTCTTACTCTTTATTTATCGCAAGCTTTTATTATTATATCAAATCCACTGCAGTATAGGTAAGCCAGTCTTCAAGGTAGCGTAATCTATGCTTTCATTATATTCGCCTTCAGCCTTGCCTTGCTCTTATGTGACATCTATCTCTAAACTGTTGTCTATTAAATCTTTAAAAGGAGAATCTATTTCAAACCTTTACAGTCATTTGTTTTAATTATTTGTTAAAACAGAATCTCAACCCCAAATCGCCCGATGAATTGCAACGAAAGCAAATAGAAAATTTCTTTGACGAAGCTATGGATAGCAAAGGCAGTATCGGTAGCCATTAAAATAACAAAGGGCTGTATCACGAATATTAAAGCGTGGTGTTTCCGTGTCAAAAAATTAATATTAACGATATCTTCACAATGAAGTGTTGAAAAAAAGAGAAAAAATAATTTATGCGAAATATTCCTTTTGACGCCTTTGTTTCGATGGGAGCTGGAAACGTTCAATTAAAGTGTCCCCAAGATAGGGATGACATGCTAATCATTTTAGTGCTTTGTGGAGCGGGAGAACTGTTTTTTATTTGTATTTGCGGCACCATCATGTTTATCAGTTTTGTAGTTGTTATGACCACAATTATTTTGGGATTTTACAACCATCACTGGAATCTATCGAGTTACGTTCGCGACCTCACGGCGTCATCATTTATATGAAAATTTAATATTTAAAAAATCCCAAATTGTATGCTTCTGTGAGTAAACAATCATAAATGGAATGTAATAAGGTCTAAATATAGAGGGTACTTAGAAGGTATCTTTAAATAAACCGAAATTTGAATGAATTTGCATACTAGTCACTAGTAACAGTTCAGAATATCGTTTGCAATGTTCAAATATACCAAGCACTTAACCCGACATTTTAGAATTCACGATATCGTGACGATAGATTTCGAAGGTTTACTCAAAGTGTCTGAAATAAACACAGTAATAGAATCTTCCATGGCAAACGCCAAACGCCCAGGGCTCCGGGCTCCGAAGTACATTGAAATCGTCACGCGATGCTCTATTCAAACTTGACCATTAATACAACAATAAAAAAATCGTATCAATAGATCTCGTTCGATTAAATGTGTTATATGACCAGCTGGACATCTGCGTAGATTCAAATCTGGCGAATGAATAGGCGATCAAAATGTACCAATCACTACCCTGGTCCAACTTTAATTTAATACGAAACTCTCGCCCTTATTTTGCATGAATAGAGGTCAGAATAGCGTGACCTGCTATTGTGGAGTTTCTTTACATTAGTGGTGGATTGTACGAAATTCGATTGAATGGTGTTTTATTAAGAACCGGTTGCGACCGGTTTTGACCCCCGCCACGAGGTCATACGTTTTGTCATTCAAAGTATTATTAAAATTATCGGCTGTTTTGTGTTCCATTGTGTTCTGTTAAAATCTGTGATTTATAGCCAAAATTGTATGTTTATTATTTATTCTTTTGCGACTATGTGGACAACTTTTTTCGATTCGGTTTTCATCTCAAGTTGGTTTCATTTCAAATATCTTCGAAGGCATGCTTGTAAAATAAAGCTCATAATTTCCCAGTATCCGCAATTCGACACATTCCAACTGATATAAAATTAAATTTCAATTTGTACCAAAACCGAATGTATCAAAGGCAGCCAATATCGCTGTGGATCTGCCACCCTTCTCCCAGGAGGCGACACACCCCATGAATCCTTAATGAGTAAATTAACAACACCTATTGTTTAGCGCCTCTGTTTTTTTACAAGGAATATTAATAACCATTTTCTATTGTCTCTGAGAGGGGGGACGAGAAAAATGGTCCGAACAACAGGGGACGACAAGAAAGTTCTGAATTGATTGATTTTCAGAATTAATTTTAATAAAAACAATAGTAGAATGTTTTCGACGGGCTGTAATTGCATTTGGACGAAGTTGCAGGACGAAAAAGTTTTAGAAATTTTGATGAGGCCGAAATCAACGGAAGCTTTTCGTTTCTTGAATAATTATTTTTTTGCTTTGAAAGATGAATATTATGTAACACTGTGTAGCTGAGCAAAGACAAAAGTAAGTACCGATTACAAAAGTACAAATGACCGTTTCAGTTCAACTCGCTCAACTTCTAAGTTCTAAACACAGAATGAATCACACAAATCTCCCCATTCATCCCGAACCGAAACTTTCTCGACGATAACGTAACTAGAATCGATAATACGAACAATAAACAGACAGAAACTAATTAAACACATAATGACAGGCACACACCGACAAATTTCGTCAATTACTCAGAATTCGGCGGTATCTCTACACACGAAACAATAAGTCCTTAATGGATGCATGTACTAACAGATACCGCATTATTCTATAATATGTCACAAATCATCTTCTATACGACACAAAGTTTATAATGAATTGACATATTCCGCACACGTGTTCGCTCCGAACTAACACGTCCCTACATATGGAGGTACACGACCAACAAACAATATTAGACTCTACAAGGCTCTATCTTAGGTCCAAGTTCGATTTTCCCTGGATTACGGTAGCCGCGGAACAAATTGGTTCTTATTGAAACCCAATAAGGTTTTAGTTAAGGTAATATGGCGGTAGTTCCGATAAGTGTAATACTGCTTGATCGTTAGTCGCGACGATAATTGCCTATGTATTAGTATTGGAGCTATTTTCATTTATAATTACTGCTTTTTATTAAACGCAATTGAGTTTAGAAGATTGCTTTTTTATTGGGACTGTGGATTAATGTAACGCGTGATTATCTTTTTCTTTCTTTCTTTCTTGTTCGATCATATCGTGTGTGGTGCGGTCATCAATATAGTCTTATTTGTTGCCGTTTCTTGTCCATTCAAGTGTAGATGTATTAGTGTCTAACATGCCATCAAACTATAGTAATTTAACTTCACTAGACCAGAAATGACTGCCATATCCGTGGCTTAATCAAATAATTAAGATTAATTATCACCAGACGCCCATAAACCATAATTTATTAACAAGAGCAAAAAATTTAATCCCCCATAAAAATGGCCTCCTTGTAAAAACTTGAATGATCAAACGTTCAATATTGAACAAAAACATAACTAGTAAATCATGAATAAACAAAACGAATTAAAGTTTAATGAAACTGGAATGAACCTAATCATGTACGGAGGCGTGATATTGTAATTGCAAATTAATATTGATGATCAGGAGATCGAACTAATTACGACGACATACATAAAACATTAGATGATCAAACGAATTATGAAGTGATGTGTAATGTTGAGGAATAGTTGGAATCTCTTGGCAATCTGATACTACATGCTGGTTTACTATACGATAGAGAGATAAAAGTGCCTTATAAGGGTTTTCTTCAGAAAGCTGATCTTGAAATTGTTCAATTGTAATTTGGTTTAGGTCTTAGTCATACATTGTGAGGTACACAAGGTTTTCGAAGTACCTGGTTTAAATCGACGTCTTACGCAAACTTTGTTTTCAATAACAGAAGTCAACGCTCTTCCAAAACAGAATTAGTTCAGCAAAACAATTCCGTGAGACAAGTTATGAATAAGCCGTTAAAAATATTGATAACTCTTCCCGTTGATTTACTCATCTTGTCGTGTCTCGATGAGCCATCGAAATTTCTCAGCTCCCCACAAAAAGAAATCGAAATACATCAAAGGTGTAAATCTGTAAATATATCACAAAACCGCAATCCTTATTAGCAGGCAGTAAGGTTGAAAATTGATGACAAAAAGCTCCTTTAACTCAATATCTACGCTGTTGACTATATGACGTTTGAAGACGATGTCCCCAAAATATAGTAGTAACAGATGTATCTTATTAAACTTGCGGCAGTCTGAGACAAAGACGGCTTTTAAATATAAAAAGTCAACGCAGACTTGTATAGCAAACAGATTCCACGGCCTTGTAAAATCGAGGGCTGAATCATATCATGAAAGGCTGAACAAAGGTAGTATAATAGTAACGTTTGACTTGGTCACGAATCAGGAGAACTGAGAGGCATAGGACAATTGGAGGTGACGATTTTTTATACGACAATCGTAAAGATTGAAGCCTTTGGTCTTTGAATCATCTCTATTGAACCAGTCATGAAATGTTTTAATTTAAAATCATTGTAAAGAATTTACGAGGGTGCGTCAGTGTTTCACAGATTTTCAGAATGAGTCAATTAGTCAACTACTGACTAATACACGTCCACATCCATGTACACAGTGACATCATGACACGACCCATCCTCTTCGAGTCCTGCCAAACTGTTATCATACCATACGCTATCTTTGAATTTATGATCCGTTCTTAATACATCAAATCTATGATAAAAGAATACTGGCGTTTACTTAATAATGCCAGTGACGTCTGTTGTAAAGCCAGGAATTACCGCGCTAAAGAAACAAAAGTTTCAAAATAAGCAAGTCTTTGATGATAAATAATTTATCGCTCCACTAAAACCTGCATAAGAAAGAAATGTTGATAAACATCGAACATTAAATATGTAACTGTTGACGATCGTAAAAGATGGAAGCCAGACGTAGTACATACATAAATATCACTTCGTAGGAAGTATAACTTTTATTAGTTTTGCGCAGTTGAGGCGCACTTACACCGGCTGTAATTTAAAAGAAACGAAACGCACGATTTGCTCGGAGAGGCATCGCGCGGAGCCATCGACGCCGACGCACAGATGTGACCGACTCTGATTTTTCTAAACGCATCGCGTATTATGATGTACGACAGCACGGCACATCAGCTCTCGGCCGGCGAGTGGCGACGAGTTCGATAGTATCTGGTGCGGGCCGCGCACACGTTAATAGATTCAACAGGTGTACCGCAGGGTGGTCCGATCGGCCCGCCACACTTTTTTATTTACGTTTTCACGAATTTATTGCACATAGTCGACGTCTCGAGGCGCACGTTTGATTCATATGCTTACGTTGTCGCTTTTTAATACTGATTTACAATAAAAACAGAAATGTTTCACCGGCGATTGATGTGAGTTATGATTAATGCTCGCTCTTTGATGTTCGCTGCTATGAATCTATCAAGTTGGCTTCTGAATATCGACGCGGGCCCGTGTATAAATAAACCGGGACGAATTCGACGAGCCGTCTTCGTTTTAGTTAATTACGAGGTTATTAAAGTAACATTGCTGACTGACTAACAAAGTTTCCACTCGGTTGAGATGTACCGAACACTTTCCGGTCATTATTGAGCCTCGGTTCCAGTCACGCCAGGCGTTGTCACGGTACACACAAATTACATATTTGTGATGTTTTTTTGTCGGATAAAATTAGACTAATCAGCATCGAGTACAAAGAAGCAGATCGCTTTCATCATCGACACGATGATGTTTACATCGGATCTTCCGAGAAGCGAGCGCAGCATTCAATACTAAGAAATAAATATGTGAGTTTGACATTTGCTTTCAAGTTGCGCTCGCGTGTTTGGAGCGTAATTACGGGCGTCGCCGACGAGCGAGCGAGAGAGACCCACGCGCACACTACTTACCATTTATTTTTGTCCTTTTTTCTAATGTAACTCTAGGCTTTTTTTGTTATTAAATTAACGTGCGTGCCGATTTCTGACAAGATGATAGGTTGCGTTTGATGGGGCATCTGATTGCTTCTCTTGTCGACATCCCTCGATGCTTTCTCTTTGATTCGCTTGGAAATCAGAACGCAAAGGTCACGTGTGTTTGTATGTGAGAGCATATCTATAATCAAACATGGATTTACAGTCGCAAAAACATTATTATTTATTTTCTTTAGTGTTGTTAGAGTCGATTCAGTTGCAATTGAGAGCTCTATGTTGAATGTCAAGCAAAGGCTTGTTTATGTTGATGATCTTTTGAAAGTGATATTGCGTGTGTAATTTCTATTTCAAATATGTTATTTTAACGAGCTTGAGGTTAGTCATGTTTATCGAGTCTCGTATATCTATCGATACGAATCTATCGGTCGATATATTGTCATTCCTCAGGGTGTCAGACGGGCGCGTTTTGGCATCGTCTTCGAAACATAAATTATCAGTGAATAGACCACTGCAAATTAATGTCGATAGATCGCTCCAGTTGTTAACAGAATTTATCATTAGCTTTATAGTGCGATGGATAACAATAAATAAGTGACCAAGACGGGAACAATAACACTGTACTGTGCAGTCAAAAATTAACGTTGTGAAACTCAATATTTTGAGTAGGTACTTGTAAGTGTGAAAGAGGTGATGAGAGAGATGAAGGTGAAGAATAAGAGTTTGATGAAGCACCTTTGAATGAAATATCAAATATTTATATCATCACTAATGTTGTAGACAGAGATGAAGGAAAGCAAGACATTTATCAAAACGAAATGAGTCTTGCAAATATAGGAAACGAAAAATTACCAACGTTATGCCAAGCGAACAGAATTTAGAATAACAAAACAAAAAAACTATGGGCGGACGGAATGTGTTACATCAAACTTGTGTTCTGGTTTCCGGCGCAAGAGTGGCCGATCATCGATAAATGTCAATAAAGTCTAAATTAGAAATACTGCCGCCATCATTAGTCAAGTCGGGCGGGAGATAATTCAGTGTCGAACTACGCCAGTTTACGACGACCGACACATAATAAGAGCACGGCCCCCGAAAATAACAAAATTAAAATAAATCGAACTACAGACAAACGTCATAAACTAATTTCGAGTGTTTTCGTTTTGGTGTGTACAAAAATAGCATCGTCACTCTTTCATGTCTCGCCGTGAAGTGACATTAAACTATAATTTACAGTTGGATTTTAGTACAGCGCCATCTATGAGTCCCAAGATGAAAGTAACGTTTTTACTGCCTAAAAAGAAAGGTGTTTATGATTTATGTAGGACTATTATTGCTTTCTGAAATTAAATAGTAGCATCGTAATGTGTATTTATTGTGATGTTTACCTAGTTTTGATGCCAGGTGTCTGGCTGTATACGTTTAATGACAGGTGCCTGTACGCATGAGATTTAAAAAGGTATTCCAAAAATAAGGTTTTATTACAAAAGGGCGCTATCTGTCGGCGTAATTATGTACTAACTGCTTGTTTATGATTCAATAACTTTGTTAAAGAATAAAGCCAGTTGTCTGTTGATTTGATTGTGAAAGAAAAACATGTCGGGATCTCGTTATCTTTTGTCGCAATGTGTAAGTCAATAGTGGAGAGCCTTGATGCTTATGTTGCCGATGAGTAATCCATTGCGGTGGACAGAGTTAATAATTATTTACCACAAATAGAAGGATTCTTGTAACGTTTCCCACACAATTCAGCCTTCGTCTCAGCTCTCCTACTCAGTATCAGTACGTGATTAGAAAATTAATGCACTAAACATTACCTCAAAATACACTCACTCACACATCACTTTTGCTTCAATTTTCATCACCTCACGTCATCATCATATTCATCATCTTCAACCTAGATTTCTGCGTCTAAGCGGATGAAGCTATATTTGTCAACGGTTGTCTATTTGATTTTTTTACACCAAAACATAACATAACATCACGCCTATACTCCCAGAAGGGTTAGGCAGAGGTGAACCTAATAGTACACCCACATTTCGCCAGCTACATCAAAAATCTTGTTCCAACCCAATGGGACAGACGGATAAGGGTTTATTGTAATAAATAGGCAATTTATAAAAAAAGAAATATCATCGCCCATCATTTATCATAATGGTGACACAAGTTAAATCTTAAATCTAATAAGCCAATTGATAATGGACATCGTGTAGAAGCAGTAGAACTGGGAAATTTTATTTATATCGCTAGCGATATTAAAGAGTTGATGACAGAAACCCAACATGACTGGCGCGAACTTAGCAATGAAACCGCATAACAGCACTTGTGTACGGTGAAAACAATTATTAAGGAAATTAAAATTTTTCGTTGTACGGATATTTTACAATGACTCACACGGCATCACATGAAGCTGTAAATTTCCAGTATAATTTGGTCTAGCTTTGTATAGATTTCCTATACAATGAGAGATCCGCATAAAATGGTTTTGTATAGCTTGATTGGCCGCCGTGAGTACTATATTGAAGCTTTGGGACTTCACTTCTTATACGGCTTTCCCAACAATCCAAACAAAGAAGTGTTTATTTACATGAGGAAAATTTAGTTTTCATCAACAAAAACAGGTCTAAATAAAGCATTTCCGCGAAAAACATAACCACAAAAGGGTTTAAAAGTCAAGAAATCGCGACAATGCACCCTTGGCCATGTAGTCTTTGGTACCCTTTGATTGTTCGACAAATTTCGAAGAAACGAAACAATTTTTCAGTCCACAAGCACAGTTTGGAACTTATTAACCTTATCGAAGGGTCCAAAGTTTTTCCTTCCAGGATTTTTTGTGAAGATTTTAATTAAGTTGCCGAAAGGGTGACGCTGTGTTATTTCTTTTTGATGACATTCCGATAATAGGTCCTCTCTTTCGTTTGATAACTTTCCTTTGAATTTGATTGCACGAGTTTTTGATTTAAGAAAGTTTTTTAAGATGTTATTGATTGGTCTGTGGGTTGAGTTTTCATTTTCAAAATTCTTTCGTTGAAAGAAATCTGGTATCTATTTGTACTGTTCAATTCGTGACAAAAAAACTAATAAAGAAAATAAATTCCCCTTTAAACCTTAACTTAAAACTACAATAGAAGAAATTGAAAGCAGAACACCACAAATAAATCTGGAAGACAACCCAGAAGCTCGCTGAACACATCGATATTTCGCAACGCCACGAATTTGCATAAAAAGCGGCGTAGTGGCGTACTATCAAAAGTTGTTCGTTCGGTACCTTTATCGGATTGTTTATGGCTAGTTTGTGAACGAACTATGGCTGGAGATTGTTTGCATTACTGCGTCATAGTACCTCGTGCCTGCATCGGTACGAACTTGCGCAGCGTTGTACGGCAATTCTTCTTTAAGATAGTGCTTCTAAAGGCATTCCTCCGCACAAAGGCGTTCGTTACGGCAAATAACAGCTTTTATATCGCGAACTCATTGAGTTTCGACACTGTGCAAGTATTCTGGAGTGTTGTGTTCAACACTATTGATGTTGTCGTGTTTTACGTTTTTGCGTCTTTTTGTCGCTTCAATTTGTGCAGAAGTTTAATTGTTGTCGATTTGTTGTTTTCTGTCTTTTTATTCGAATTTGTTTTAAAATATTTTGCTCACAGACTCTTTTCATACACCCATCATCTAAAATCTCATCCCCATTAGCTTTATACTGTACAGCGTCCATTTTCACCAATAAACCCAAACATACTTGTAATTATATAGAGCTATTGAATCCCCAACAAAGAGATGAAAATTCGTTTCAAATCCACGTTTTCGCTTGCTTTAAATTCGGTGATTCAATGGACTAATGATTCTGAAGCATGAATGGGTGCATTCTGAAAGGCCTCGCTTGCAACTAGGCTTCTTTGAAATTCGGCCGCATTGGCGATGAGCACCACTTCAAATGGATGGGGGTCTGTTTTTGACTCATGAATTGTTTGTGTAGTTTCTTTCATGTAAATGTTGTTTGTGTTGATACTGTTTGTATGGAATCTTTTTTTTTTTTTTTTTTTTTTTTTTTTTACGGATGGGAAATCATCAAATGACTTCTCCCGCCCTGGGTGGAGTGGGAGGGAGTGTCAGACTCTTACTGACTAAAACCCATCCATGTTCCTTCATTGCCCTTTGTGTTCCAGGGCCACGGTATCTCTTTCGAACAGTCCCGCAGCCATTGTATGGAATCTTCAGTAGGCTTCGCTTTACAGGCAGCTTTGTGTACTGCCATTTTTTTTCTCCGCATTCATCTATCGTTCGTGCTTCACACATGATTTTCTGAAAACCACACACAACAACCTTTTGCTATCTCTAGGTCAATCAAACTCAAGACTTCAATTTAAATGCTTTTTACGAGTGCAATGAAAGAACAGCCATCAATAATATCTAAGATATAATACTTTCTACGCACATAGTAGCGACAGCTAGCTATCTCGGCATCAGCAGACATTGTAATTCCTTTCTCAGCATGCGAAGATGCGTGACTGTTCTAACTGCAACCGTCAACACGTTTACTATTACACGTTCTTCAATAATCAAGTCAATAAATTATACATATGAAAGTTCACACAGTATCGTTAGCTTTATAAACGTTATCATGTATCTGAAGATCTTCATAACAATAGATTATGAAAAGACGAGATGTGATTACTCTAAGATGACAATCATCATCGGTCTATCATGTCTATTAAGAATTAGACGCATTTTGTGTGTTCCATTTTATCAGGAGATTTAGAAAAAGATTTCAAATTCCAGGTAAACCTCCTTCGATACTCCTTAATCCTTTCCGATACCTACTGGCTGTGTATATCCGCATTCCTTACTTCCCATATGGCCTTAAAACCCAATACTCAATCGCTCCGTCCCCTAGCATCCACATAACTTATGCGATCGAGGTCAGCCGGTCAACTGGTTAGAAATTGTGAGTAAAGGATGCAGCGCAAACGCAGCTCATCTCGTATCGAATGTAACGTACGATCAATAAATCAATTACGTGTGCGGGGGCAATGCTGAATTGGGTTTGACAGTCGGTTAGATCTAGGGATGGGTTTTGTGATCTGTGGGTGGGATTTTATCGATAGAATTTTAATGACAGTCGATAGATTGTTGAAAAATAAGGGTTAAAATAAAATAATTAGTAAAATACAACGGAAACCACTAAAGACTAAGGTTGAATACAACAGAAGTAACTACTGAGGTTACTTAGCACAATAATAATGAGGAAGTTATTTTATTAACTAAAACAGGAAGCTCGTAACTAGCCATTAGGATCGTCGTCGTCGACCATTCGTGGTTGTAATCGTAGAGGTTATGACGAAATAAAATGCACCGTGAAGGTTTTATTACAGGAAATTATTTCATTCAGTTACAGCAAGCTGAGGATTTAAACATAATATATTTTCTATCGATATCAACTTTTCCGAAGTGTCGATACCCAATCGGCTTGCACATCCCTAGGCAAAGGAAACAGGATACGTTCAATGGGATGATTGATCGGCACCGAACGAACGTAATCCTTGCACTAAATAAATATCACCGTTTATGAACGTCCCTCTAAGACACGCGACTCGTCCGTTATTTATAGGATGCTGCCTAATTGGAGCTGCATTGATACGTGTGTTGGTATTTGGGAAATCTATAGCAGGAGCAGCATGGACTTGTCGTGTTTTCCTGTACGACTCTTATTAGGTTAAAAGGGCTGGTTTAGTTTTACTTACTTCTTTATACTTCTAGATAGTATCAGGTTTCATTTGTTTGTTGTCAATTTTGTTGACTTTGGTGTCATTAAATCATTGGGTAATTCTATGTACTGTAAGACAAGAACACAAAAAACCTTCAATCTCAAGATAAGATTAGATGATGAAAGGATGCAGTGATGAGATTAAGATCCGAGATTTTTTCTATGAATAAATCTTTACACGTGCGATATTTTCGTTCAATAACACGACGACTACTCTGCACTCATTAACCCATTTCGCAACAAGATTATCAACTGATACGAATTTCTTTTCACACGACGGAAATCCCAGAATTAGATCTAAATCTACCATTGAACATATGCCACGAAGAATATAGTTATTATTTATAGGTATGGTTATCTAATACGACATTATCTTTTCTGTCTAAATTGGCATTGGCAAGCGATCAGAGCGGGCTGCTAATTTCAATTAGTGTTGTGCCAACACCGATGTCGAAATGTCGACAAGACATGATAAGTTTTTTCCGCAGCTCTTAAGAGTGCTTGTTTCACGTGGTGCTACTTCTAAATTGAGTTTCCATGTCCAACACGTGAATGTGTTCGCAAATTTTAGTGAAATCGATTTTTCTTTAACGTTTAACTGACCCAGTTGCGTCTCCTAACTGTTTTATTGTTTTGTTACTTTAAACAAGCTCTTTTAAAAGCTTTTGTTGAGAAAGTTCTGAGGAAAAGTTATGTGTAGCGTTTCTTTGGTCAAGTTTCACGCTGACAGTAACTAACGATAAATGAAATATTGTTACCAAGCGGACCCGTATTTTTCCAAATGCCTTAGTCACTTAACTCCCAAAAATTTACACAATCACCTATTCATTTAAGCGTCGATAACAAATGTTGGCCGCCCACCAATCGATCAATCAATATTATCGATACAGTCAATTAACGCGAGTCGGCTGGGCAACTCTAATTGAGAGCAATAGAGCGGTGATGCAGCATTTGAGTCAATCGCTTGTGTTGTCATAACTGGTAGACTCAGATGGCCGCCCACATGCTCCTATGATCGCGGATAATGGCACTGATATATGGGAAGATTCATGTACATTAATAGGACATGTAATGTGCCTGTAGTACATACCTATGTGACATGATTTGATTAGTATTTATTGGATGAATGATAGATATAGCTGTACAGTCGAAGTCCATTACTGACTAATATAGAATGTAACTATTCATCAATATTAGACAATGCCATTTAAATATACAGATGATATACAGGACAAAGCGAACAACATCGTAATCTATTGGCAATAACCAACTGATTGCTGTCAGTAAAAGTATAAGTTTTGCCATTTTGATTTAATGGCCTCACTGCGACAAAGGATTACTGTTTTTCAATGAAATTTCTTATCTATAGTATCATAAATCTCTTTGATTTTATGTCAAATTTTCAGGCTACCCGGATGCAGATGATTACCAGTATTTTACGTGGAACAACTGCCTATCTGATCTCCACAGACATTGCTTGGTACGATACCCCTTGATCAAAGTAAAGTAGACTAAGTCTCCTTGTAATTAAGAAATCCTAGTAATTAAAAGTATTCTTACCTCTTTCTCCTTAGCAGCAAGCTCGCCCTCAAGAATGGGCTGATGCACCACGGGACTACTCCTCGAAGAATTGCTATTACTCCTCCCAGTGGCTGCCATATCCATCTTCTCTACGTCGTCATCAACGTCGTGCTTCTCTTCCTTGATGTCAGGACTGAACCTGTCGATCCGGGTCTCCGTGGCCTGATCCCTAGTGGGTTCTATGTGGGAGCCATTGGTTTTAGGGACTGTAGCCTGGAGAGGGGTCGGGCTGGTCGTGGCCAGTTGTTCTTTCAACGTGGTCACTTCTTTTTCGGCCAGTGTGGCTCGCTGTAACAAGAGAGACGGGTTTTTGAGTATTTTGAAACACCACGGTCTGAGTCAGATTTGTCAAAATTTTCTTTGATACGTAGAATGGCGATGGCGATGGCGATGGTGATGACTATGGCGATGGCGATGGCGATTTCTTCAAGTCAGTAGTTAAAATGCAAAATAGAGATGTAAATTCCGATAGCATTTTAATCTTAGCAACCTCAAACGATAAATAATGATAATGATACTAGTCCTCCAATAAAGGTTTATCCAGAGTGAGATAAAGGGCACACAATAGAATAGAATACGCCAAACAATTAGAAGTCCATCAATATCCTCAATTAAAACTACAACAATAACATTCTAGAGGAAGTAAATTTTTCACAAGCGCAAATGAATTAATGTAATCTAATTACCAGTTCCCATAGTGACGTACTTCCGGTAACATCATCATCATTGGGGCTATCAGCGATCGCCGGAAGTACATAGCTATTGGCGGTTGGATCGGTGAAATAATGAAAAGGTGTTGTTCGCTTGTATTGTTTATAAAAGGCCATCAATGTATTGTGGAGTATGAATTATTTGATGAGTGTTTTGTTTTTAGGATTCATTTGGATGATGAATTTAGATGCTATAGAAGATATAGTATATTACAATCGATATCAAAAATAAAATTCCCCATTGTTTATTCAAAACTTGGTTTTAATTTTCAAATAGCGCATTCAACTTCAAAATAATAAATAATAGTAGAAATCATTACTAAAATTAAAGCAATCTTAATTACACACAAAACGGTAAAACCAAAAATATCTATTTTCGAAATGACTAAAACTAAAATAATGAGCCATTAGTTAAAGAAAGCTAAAGTATAAAACTGAGTGAACACACGCGTGACTGCACGGCCCCTGCACAGATCGTATCAGCGTGATGATATGGACGCAGATTAGAAGGGTGGTGCCAGACGCAACGGCGGTTTCGCTGCGGTTTTCGGTTATTCAGACACACCTTTCGAAGACGATGATTAGTAACTACATTCACAGAAAATTTTGGTAATGATGGACGAACACGACTTGATATTTTTTACGAAAACATGGCTCAAGTATTAAATCTAGCAAAGATTTCGAACGATACTAAAGTTGAATTTATCATTAACGGTTTTTGCGTGATAGCAATATCTAATAATTACAAGTTTCTTTCAGATAGATACAGCATTAACGCAGCGTACATATCTCATCTGAAACATCTGACAAACACGCACGGTTTACGCACTAGACGCACGTTTCTGATGAAACCAAAGATCACTGGATTATACGCCATACTTGTCTAATTATATTAGCCGGTCTACTTTCTTTTGTATCAGTTAACTCTTAACTTGTATTTAAGTAATTGTAGGTATGGGTAGTCTCGTTGGGTTCACTAATAATGAATTGTGTTTTAATTTCGTTAATTCTAATTAGTCATGTAGAATCTTCACTTAAGACATTAGAGCGTTTAGTATAGTCGACGAAATGTAGATCTAATACAGGTACAACTCTGCCTACCCATTCTAGAATTACGGAGGTGTGGTTTGTTTTTTTTATTAATTAGTAGAAGAACAATACGAGCTAATGCATAGTTACTAATACTAATCAAGGTAACACAAAATCCATCATCACACCAGCGCTACTGCTATCTTTGAAAGACATAAAACACAAAATGATTCCTCCGATTTCAGGAGACCCAGTATTAGTTAGGCTAAGAACATATTATCTAGACATGCTGTATAAAACATAAACAGGAGATACTAATGGCGCACTAACTGGAACATGCCACGACATCTCATAACGACCAGGGTTCCAGGAAAGTCTTCCAATACAGCAATAGGTAAATATTTGTTCGTGCTTCTCTGTCTTAACGTTTGGCTACAGAATTAGTTATTGCTTTAAATATTATGGTAAATCCTACAGACATGATGAAGTAGAAGATATGATATGATGAGAATATGATGGTAATACGTGCAGGATTCTTGGGATCACGCTGTTGTTGCAAGACATAAATTATAGATTTAGTTATCAGTCACTGAGATTTCAGAAACTAATATTTGAGTCTTGGTAACATATATGCTAAATTAAAGATGCTCTCTTCTACTTTAATTTTGTCTAAAACTTCGTAATAATTCTGTTTGTAAGTCTTCGTACAGGATAATTTCTTCATCAACATCTTAAATATAGGTCGAGATTTACTTGTAACCAAATATCCGATAATTCCTATCACCTAGTAGCAAATTGACGGTGTCCCGATTACGTAACGTCTCTCAATTGAACAAGATTGATCACTCAGCCTCGTTGCCTGACTCAGTGCAGTGTTTTAAGAATAAACGCCCTTGAGGACTGTCGTCATCGAGACCTTAGAGTTATGACATTGTGTACGAAGTGAAGGATGAAGGTCTTACAGGTAGAGAGGGAGAAGTAGGATCAGATGAATTTGTAAGGGAAAAAAATGAAGCGGAAAAATTCATAAAAGCTGTAGAAGTTTTTGCTTATGAGTTTGGGAGATAATGTTTAGACAGAGACAAGAGTTTTAGAAAGCATACGGTTTAGCAAATGATTCATATACGATATTATCGTACAGTATCTATTTTCCAACAATATATCGGTCCCGAAACATAGTTGCAGGCGTAATATGTACATTTATCGTGTCATCTCTGCGCACCCAGCCACGAAGCCGACCATTACTAGTTATCTATTCAGACTATAGAAAACCGCCATCGTAAAGTGCGTAATTCAAATTAAAGTTTAAACAGAAACGATGTACTTCGACCGAATAATTTTATGTTTACAACTAGAAAGTCGAAACACACGAAAGTATGAAAGTAGTCATTAAAGAGGAAGTAGCACATTCAATTAAAATAGAAGAAGAATTATCAGCATTGTGTGAAGCGTAATGAGAATGTAATAATTCTGAATAATTAAAAACAGTCGATGTCGTCAAAAATGTTTTTATAATAGCCAAAGAGACATTTCAGATGCGTATAATGTGAGAAAGTAGATTCTTTTCGATTGTGTGGACAAGAAAGGTGAGTCGCACTCGACATTGATGAATTATAGCTTTGAACATGAAAGAGATGGGAACTTTGATGACTGTGAAACTGGGACGAATTGACGCGACGAATATTATAGATATCATTGTTCTAAAAATATTCGCGAAAATGTGAAAGAAGTTGATAATGATCCGAATGTCGGCCAAAACATCTTTTTGAAGACTCATTACTTTGACATTGATCTTAAAAATGATATTGAAGAAAAGCTTGTAGTTAGAAATTAGCATATTGGTTCTGAACAAAAGGTAATTAATTGTGAAGATTAAATCCTAGCGTAAAGCTGCCTACCCGAACTTACATTACCGCAGATAGCAATCAATGACGATCCGTTATTCAAAAAGAACCTAACCGAAGTGCACGGTTCTAAACCAACAATTAAAGCAATGGCGACTAACCAACAAAGAATAGTTATCTATTCAAGTCATCAGATTCTAAATTTTAGTATGTTTGTGCAATAGATTAAGTCGGTGTAATTTTAGTAATTGAACTCTCACGGCTAACAATTACAGTAACGGTTGTAAGCTTAATGATTCAATGAGTTATTGCGCGGTTAGATTTGGAAAATAACGTGGTTCAATCAGATCTTGTTGATCAATGTGGTTAATTGCTGGAAATTCTGACGATGGGTTAGTCACCTGTTAATGTTTTGTAATCGTTGTTTTTACTGTTCGTATCTTCAGTACTGTACTTTAGACTATTTTTTATCATCAAATCTTTCCGCTGTTTGACTATTATTCAAGCATTTTGTTTTCTAAATTCAGAACAAAGGCTGTGGTAACGTCTTTTGTTGAAACTTTAAAATTGTTTCCTGGAAAACGGTAAAATCAATCAAACTTATTCATTTCAGCGGTGTCGTAACCAATCAATAAAATCGAAAGGCCAGAAATTGTATTGAAAGCTCATTGTCCCGAAACTCTTTTGTCTTCAAATGATATTTTGTTTATGATTTCAATTTGATTTGTAAAGCGGTTACGGTCTTTGTTATTGTTGCGAGTTTCAGGGGCTGCGCGTTTTTCTCTCCTTTAGAAAAGTTTCGCAATGTTCACGACGTATTAATTTTTCCGCCTACCCACATTAAAGGAGAAATTCTTGAAAGTAACCTGAAAGAGCAAATGGCTGCTGATAGTCTTGACGCGTTTGAAGAACACGTTTGAGAGTCGCTAATTCTGGAACTGAAGCAAAGAACACGATCGCAATTACATCTCACAGATGAGTTATTTTAACGAGTACCGGATGGTGAAAAATATAAGATCTATTAGAACATTTTGCGAAAATTTTCTTTAAATAATAATTTACATCTAAAATGAAATCTAATAATTTAAGAACAATCCACCTGATTATGATTCTTCGGTCTTCTCCAGTCTGAGATCATAAAACATCTAATATTATCACCCTGCATCATAGAAATCATAGTATCAAATCAACAATCAAAAAACCCAAAAATTCAGAAAACAATTTAAAAAATCATAATCTACATTTCAACGACACTGTCAGTGTCATATTTATAATTTAGAACAAGAATTTGTGCAATATTATTAAGACACGACTAGACGTTGTATATTGGCACAGTCTTGTATCCATGAGTCAAAGTACACAAGTCTGTCTGTTTGTAACTACATCGGCATTTCGTGTATTCTAATGACTGATAATGACTATAAAAGAAAAAGAAATAATGACTAAAACTATGACAATTCGTATGTTTACGATGCCTGAATTGCTAAACTGACTTTTATGACTGTTGGCCGTATAGATATGTCGACAGTTAATATTCTTTACAAAGGTCGGAATACACTAGACGGGCTTTGGTGTAAAGTAGTTAACGAAAGACTGACTCAGAATCATGGGAGTGTTATTTTAAAAGCAGTTGAAGATGTTAAGACTAATATTAAATTTGAAGAAATAGAAGAATATTCAAATAAGAATGACAGTTTTTGTGAAGACACTAAATCAGTCCAAGCTTTCTACATACAGTTTTCCGATAAGAGGCGAACGGGCTGTAAGATAACAAAGAACATTGGCACTAACAGCTCCACGTGTAACCGACCCAGCTAAAACAATAAAATTATAAAACCTAACAGTAAAAACGTATTAACAAAAAACATGGAGCCGAAAAATTAAGATTTAATTACAATGAACATGAAACGACCAATTAATATGATACATGGTACGTTAGATCTGATAACAGAAAGGTGAATCTCAATGAGTAACGCATCCGTTTTCTAGAACATTATAAAATGTGAAGATAATGAAGGAAAACATATATGTGTTTCGGTGAGAGCCGACACAGTCCAGCGGTTATATTAAAATGCTTATGAATTTTTTAATGTTTTGAAAGTACGAGAGGCTTGTCAACCTTTGAAACTGAGGAAATATCTTATTGTTCAATGAGGTTTTAGAATGTTATAGTTTTAACATCCACTAAACCTCACTGGGGCCGCATATTAGATCAGAGCCCTTTTCCTCTCACAGAGGGGAGACTTGAATCCCAGCAGTGGGAACGCGTTATGAAGGTAGTTATGGAATCAAACGGATTGGAAGGTTTCAATTAATTCCACGCCTCTTCCAGAAAACAATGATATGATTAAACAAAATGTCGATCGCTTATGACTTACCCCACTACCTAACCCTGCGGCCGCCGCCAAGAAAAATTAACGCATCCTCGCGAGGGGTCGGTCAGACCCCGCATTATACGGGGAGCGGTCACTAATTAATGGAAAAGGATTAAATTCGGACCGAATTGAAATAAAATAAATATGATAAAGGACGCCCTTCTTGCCTCGGTCGAAGGGCTTCGGGGTTTTTGTTTTTTTTTCGGCAGCCAGTAGCCGAAGGATTAGGACGTCAATACGATGTACAATTGTTTGTTTTGGCTCGTATTGATTAATTTTTACTTCAAAAGAGAACTCAATTACAAGAAAAAACTTTACAATGATGGATTATGAATGTTATGTAGACAAAAAAATGCGATCTCAAATGATAATTGTCTAGTTAGACAAGTAAACTCTATAATTGGACTCGAGTGGATAGGTAATTCAAACAGATACAGATTTTTTAAGTTAAAAATTGTACGTTTCAGTACAAGTAAGTAATCATGGGCATTTAAGTTGGGTTACAGAATTTTTACTTCGGTCTGTTAAATAATGTTCCTGGTTTAGGCTGTTTAGGGTAGAACACAAAAATCGTGTGGGCGGTCTAAAGTACCAGCTAACTCGGTGAAAGGTTAAGCTAACTGGTTATTTATTTATTGTAATTTTAGTTTTATTCAGTTGTTTTAACTGACTGTGGTAGCTGGTGTTAAAGTATGAAGTTTTTACTTATTTTGGACAAACAATAGAATACTTTTTCCTCTATTTATATTTTGACAGCTTTTTCTAGCCATAATGTTATCAGGTCAAACTAATGAAAAGGTATGATTTTATTCTACAAAAGAGCTCAAGTTAAATATATGTCAGTTCTACGAATGTCTGTGTTCTGTATTTTTTGGACTTTATTTACCCTCGTTCGTCCCTCACAACCCTCCCGTCTTCGCCGGCCTGACCATTGTCAGATAATTTGCCTATTAATTTGTACATGTCAACTGATGCATTGAAGCTTTGCTGATACTTAGATATATTTCGTAAAAGCACAAGAAACATGAAGGTATACCTAAATGTTATCCAAAGTTTTTTTTTCATTTTCATATTTATTAAAAGAAGTCAACAAAATCCTATTGACAATCGATGTATTAACACTGGACTTAGAAGAAATAACAGCCGTCAAAAACCGCGAAAAAAAAACGGCGTCCGATTTTTCATTTCATCACAAGATCAACATATTATTTTATTTTCCACGTAGGCTGTCGAAACGCGTTTCCTTGTCTTACTTCTGAAAATAAAACTGTTGGGAGGTAACACGATGCTCCCAAATTAAAACCGACATTGAGATATTAAGCGCTGTTCAATAGATTTAATCGAAAAAAAAAAACGGTGTTTTTAATAACGTCTACATAGTAATTTGATTAGGCTCAGATTTCCAATTTTGTTTTGCTGATTTTTTTGAAGGGTCTGATGTACCTGGGACTGTAATTTGGTAGTTTGTAACAGGTACTGCAGGGGAGGGTTGAATGAGATTAGACGTCAAAGTTGATTACCACAGCCTTTAAAAATGGCACCAGGTTTTCTAAAAATAATCAAGAAATTAAGGTCAATGTTTAAGTAATTTATTTGAGTGAATAAAATCCAGGTGGCTGACTTACTTTTCCACATCCCAAAAGGTTGTTATTGATGGAATCTCTCCACAAAACAAAACCCTCAGAGCATGAACACCTCAGATAGACAAACACAGAACCCAAACAGAGTCGAATCGAAAACTAAATAATTCAATTCTCAACAAAGTCGGATTGACAAATTCAAATAGAAACGTTCGAAAGGCGAAATTTTCGTTCAAACACCCTTCTATCGACTATAGGCAGGTAAGAGTTGATCATTATTAGATATTGAATTTTCGTAACTTTGGACTCATCCGCTTTCTAATTTACTAATGAATCCGAGTGGTACTGCCATTAGCTACACCCTGCTCCCCCTCCCTCTTCGCCCCCCCTTCGCGTCCTCGTGGGGTGTCGGGCAAAGGGGTAAGAACGGGAATTTTCGTCTTTTATACATGTAGAACGATAATCCGATTGGTGATTCCGGCGTTCCACATTTGAATTTTCGTGTGTTCCCGTTAATTCAGGAACGCGATTAGAATTTGTGTAGTATCTTGTTGTTTTGGTAATAAGTGCCTTTTGTGATTAGTTCTTTATGTACACTCGCAGCCATTGATGGATTAAAACATTTTTGAGGTAAAGCTATTGATGTTGACTATGGATCATATGAAACTGGAACAGGGTCAACATTTATAAGAAAAAATATGTGTATAGAATGTAGAATTCATTTTTTTCAACTCCAAAATACATATTTCCAAGATGTCAGACAACCATCCACGATGTTCGAACAATCATATTACTAGATTGGAAGTGACATCTTGGCACTAAGACCGAGTAAGAAATATCTTCAATTAACCTATTTTTTCGCAAGAAAACTGATTAATTTTTGATTTAGAATGTCGTAATTCTTGATGTACGGAATGCTAGACTGATTGGTAGGAGTTAGACCAATCTGTGAAGCAGTTGGCACTGTCTTTAGATTTATCATCGTAATCATCATCAGCTAGAATGATGATTGTTGGTCATCAATGATGTTATGTTTCGTATTGGAGACTTTTTCTCTTTTCTAAAGAGCTTTAAATTCTTCTTATTTTTTTTTCTTTTTTCACTGACTTATTTGGTCGGTCTATCTATTCTTAAGGAAAAAAGGTTTTGATAGAGCACATGACACAAATACTAGGTACCATCAGCTTTCCATCATGTTCTCTAAATACTCAAAAACAAATGAAACTATCTCTAAAGTAGAAAACCCAGCTTGCACAACGACTATTGGAAATACATTTCGTTTTTGATGTAGTTGTTAGCAAACTAAATCAAAAACTTGTGCTCACCTACCCGGTCGGGGTGGGCGCCAATAAAACTCAATATTCGCACCTGTAACTTTGAGTGAGCATTTATTTGGGGGTAGACGGGACGTAGATAGCAGTATATTGTGCCTATCTTTGGTGTTCCTCTGTGAGACGAGTGTTGATTAATCTAGTACGAATGTTTTATTTATAACGCTCAATTGTCACATAGAATTATCATTTTGAAGTTCTCAGATTATCCTTATGTATTGATTATCATTATTATATATACTTAAAATTAGCTGTTATATCATAGTTCTCTCCAGTTGTATCATCGTTATCGTTGGCAGTCTATTTCATTAGCTAATCACCGCGAACTATTTCTTATACTTCTTTGAGTTGTTGTTGAACTAGCTCATTTTATAGTTATTTTCCTCCATGAAGGTATAAAGCTTTCTCTTATCTGCCGTCTATTCTTTGTCCAATGTTCGAAGTTCACAAATCAGTAGGGTGTACAACAGTGCGCGCAAGTTGTGCCGTAGCGGGACGTTTATTCGCTTGTTATGCGAACTTTTCGTGCAGTCGCACTTGTAGCGCGTATTGTACGCTTATTGACCGTTTGTTTGGTTACACGCGAATTCTAATGTGAATCATTAGTTATTGCTGTTTTGTTTTTAGACATTTCTAGAATGTTTTCATTATTCATACAAATAGTTCATCTTTACATATAAAGTTAGGAACTATATTGTAGTAGATGACGCCTTATGAATCTGTGACAATGCCCTCTTATCAGATTAAATATTTAGTATTACAAGCCTTTAAGAATTAGAAAAAGTAGGAAACTCTCGCACCAACAAATATTGTAACATATCGCTAAAATCTGTCACGCTTTCATTCCTAAGTTGCGTACGTAAGGCAATTACAATGATCAAGGAAGCCCCGGTCTACACAAAGTCAACGTTCTCACCTATCTATGATCACCTGGTACCCACTCGAGCCTATGATTAAGCCAAAAGAGCGCATTTAAACAATATTTAACTCGACTCATTTAGATCTGTATCATCGGCATTGTTCGGAGCCGTTCGGAAGCGTTCGGGCGAGATCGTACGCTGCAATGATTTACATTGTCTTGTTATTGGTCCGGTCAACTGGGAATGGTGTTAATGGCGGAATTAACTGTAACAGGTTGGCGCTTGTTAAATGTGTATTAAGGTTTGATTTTAGTTCAGATTGGTGGAAAGAAAAATTGTGTGTTTTTAATCAGTTTTCTAGTATCTAGTTTACTTAGTTGTTGCGATTTTTCATGAAGTAATTAAGTATCTAAGTGCATATTTGCATTTTCATCAAAGTCTCCCAATAAATCAGTGAGTAATATCGTCTAATAAAATGTTTCAATTAATTACTCCCTACACGGGCTTCCCCCCCGAAAGTACATTAAAAACTGAACGTGCGTTATTAAATTCGGCGACGTTCGGCTAACATCGGTAATTTCCGTCGCCTCTTAATTCTGTTCGGCTCAATAAAGGCTTTATTGGCGCGTTATTAGCTAGGCTTTTATCTTCAATCGTGTTCACAATGAGGTACTTGTTAGGGAGGCTGCATACGTTATGATTATGGCAGATACGACAAATGTGAGCGTGTTGTCTACGGATAGTAACTGAACCTAGGACCGTGATTAAAACTGCAAATACCTTGATAAAACTCAGTGATAAATGGTTAATGCCGAGGATAATTTAATAATATTACTTATTAAAATGAGGTAGAGACTTCTAATTGCAAAAAAATATTTATTAGATTGTTGAAAAACTCAACAATTAGATAAAAATCCAAGATCAACAATGACGTAGACAAGGGTAATTTGTTCCGCCTATAACTCTTTAACACACTTAAAAAATAAATAAATAAATCTACGTTGGCACTACTCATACCTCACAAGTAAATCAAATCCTGTCTAGTTTTGCCTAAAACATGCAGTCAAAGTGACGTCTTCGCCATCACCGATGACGTTGTGAAAGTGACAAAGTTTGTGCCAACTGAATTACATCGTGCCAGCGACTCGGAGAAGAAGAACGTAAGATGGTACTGGTTTGAGCAAATCCACGTTCAAAGCGCGTAAAAAAATCACATCTTTCAAACTGTCTCATCTACTCGCACATAAGAACTTAATCTTTGCCGAACACCTCAAAAGGCGACGTTTATTGGCGACTGCCGATGTGCAGGGCGCGAAACAAACTGACGCCCGATATTACACCTCACATATAATAAACATCACGTTATGGGAAATCTTCTGAAAAGTTTCCAAGGCGAAAAGTTATCGGGGTTCGTAGCGTTTTTACCCAATAAGTTGGTGAAATATTGAAATTTTCCGAGGAAGATTGTGGCAGATTTTATAGGGTTAGTTTCTTGTTAGTTTCTAAGATATTGTGAGGATGTTGTAACACTGATTTCTGGACTGCAACTTTGAAAAGGACAATGCCCAACAGGGGTATAATCCTGTAGTTGATTAAACTAAGCATACTCATGTCCTGGTAAGTCAGCGGTTAGGTTAGGTAGAAACACTTTCAGGATCCAGCTACTTAACCACACAGTCACAATTGTGTGAACTTTCAAAAGCAATCGTCTTTAATGGTATAAGAACTGCACAGCATCCTTGTTAAGTCAATAAACTTGACTTATGTGCCCATTTGATCGACATATTTTCTTAAGCCCTGACACAAATTAGAGAAAAAAAGGTCCAAATGTCTCTTCCGTGATCAAACGACTATATTAAGTGCAGACATAAAAATAAAACATCATACTATCTTGATTTATGCGGAGTCGGGTAAGATGGCGTAGATCTATAGATCGGCGAGAGATCCCCTTAATGATCCATGCGCGCTGATTGATCGCTGACGAGTGAATGGGAGGGGAGGGGGGTCCATTGAAACGTCGCCGGCGCAGCTTTTGGAACCATGCCATTTTTTGGAAGATAGGATTTTAATAGGTATTTTAATTAGTTTAATTAAGAAATTTTTCGGTTTGGTTTGTTTAGTTCTGTCCTATTTCTTTTTCTTTTCTTAATCTTCCTGTCAACATTGACACTTTTAACCCCATTACAAAACAATCAAAGACGCCCTTACCCCTTAAAAACTTCAACCCTTTTTCTGAGGTTTATTTAAAATTAAAAAAATAAAATAAAACAAATTCTCAGACAAGTCGCAGTGCAAACGTAATTACAATTTATAAGTGCCTATCAGTCAATTCGGAAGAAAATCAAGAGGCTGAAAGGGGCCGATCAAAGTACCTGAAGGGGGTACTGAGAAATAATTAAAAGGCGTACAGAAAACCGACAGAAACTTAATTCCGATGCCTATTTGTAGCTCATCGAGTTCGGACCAAGTTGTTCAACTTTGCCAAGTTGGGCCAAGTTGGGCAAAGTTGCGCCAAGTTGGGCCAAGTTTGCGACGCCCAGGCCTGTCTGACGCTTTGGTAATATTTGCAATCCACGACTTTTATGGTCCTCGTTACGTTAATTTATAATTACTGGTAATTGGTTATTATGTGAGTTTTACATATGTTTTATGCAGATGTTTTGGTAATAAAATAGCAATAAAAGAACTAGGTTTGTAAATATTGAAATAGCAAACCTTTAGCACTTCAAAATGCTGAAAAAAGGCGCTAAACTGATACCCCTGGAAGGATTGAAACTACATTTGAAAATACACATAAAAGTCTAAATGAATCTATTTAGACTATTCAAAGTGGAACTTCCTCAGTCCATCAAAATCCTAATTGAATGACTTCATTGTAACATTAAACTCTCTATCAATCAGAAACGAATCTTCGAATTGATTCCTATTAGACTGATTGCTCCATCTATCATTCGATCAGAACGAATTAGTCACATCGTTTAACTCGAGTGCAGGGAACAATCGATTCGCACTTCATTTATAATCGATTCAAATCGATTGCAATATATATCGAGTGCTTCGAGTCGTGTCGAGAGAGTGAGTGATGTCTGTATCGGTGTATTGTATACTTAGTGTTGAATATCTTAGTTGTGCGTTGGATTATCAAGTGAAATTACGATTTTTCATGGCAGACTACAATAAAATATCAAGCTTGAGATCTGAGCTAAGATTTTTATTAAGAGTTCCAGGGCCTAAAAGTAACTTTAATATCTTTATGACGTCAATTTTAAAGTCAAAACTATCCAAGGAAATTCAATGGCCTACTACCTTATTTTACACGTGGAAAAGCATTGCTTTTTCATCCAATAACCTTCATTGGCTTAACTAAAACATCGAATCAGTACAATGTACTCGTATTGAGTAATTAATTGATTAAAAAGGGTTCGGAGCCATTCGTTAGAAGTTTTTCTAAGCCCGCCCTCTGGCCCTCACACGATTTTAAAACAGCCCTTAATTGATTTAACTCGAAGGGATGAAGGTAGGACGAGAGTGTGTAACTTTTACTTTACCAATGGTTGCCGAAAATGGGAAATTTTTTAAAGCAACACTTGAGATTTTTTTTTGCAAAAAGTTGCGTTACGTGATGTTTCGGGGGCTCTTGGTATGGAAATTCGATTGCTTTTCCTTTATAAATATGTTGATTCATTAGTAATATTAATATTCGCAATGTTTGTTAGTTTTTTCGTCTCATATTGTCAGCTAAGCTTACGAGAATGAGCTTGTGCTTTTTTGCAAATCTTGGTAAAAATGACTTACTTTCTTCGCCCTAAACCCGCGCAAAATACAGTTCAAAACCCTATTTACCGTCAATAATTATTTAGCCCCAAAATCCTTTCTAACCGGATCAATACCTTATAACTGAATTATCATTTGTTTACACCCCAGACGAACTGAAGGGGATCGATAAGATTAAAAGTGAACTTTTAATAGAATACAATTAATACCCGAACGGATTTCAGCGGCCGACGTCTGTCGATATTGCCAACTTTTAAATGGTTTAAAAGTTTAAATGTATTTTGTAAATAGATACTGTAATTATGTTAAAGATGGGACGTGTGTATGATGCTAATTTTACTTAGATTTTAGCTTGCTTCTGATTCAATTTTAGGAGAAGATGGAGTCTGATTCTTTTTCTTCAAAGAAACCAATTTCAACCAATGGCAATATACTTTGATATGTAGGTATCCCCCAAGTATGGAAGGAATTGGGGAGCCCTTTTCCCAGCAGTAGGTATCGCATTTCCTAACTTAGTATCCTTTTTAAAAATTTCTATTTTTAACATATACTATCTTGTCTGTTCTTAAAAGTCCAACTGGAATTAAAAAGCCACGAAATTCTAACAAGAACACCGTCTAAAGGCTCACGTCAACTTCACCCTTAAAAATCGTATTCAAATAAAACCGCCAGTTGCAACTTCCACGTGTAAGGTATCTCACATCTCCAACAAGAACCTATTAACAAAATCACCTTTTAAAAAGTTAATTAATATCACAGCCTTTGATGGTATTTTTTTAAACTGTATCGCAGACATCGGGGCTTTTTGCGCACCGTACAAAGAGGAAAGGTTCCGTACATAAAAACCCTTTAACTTATGATGAATTAGCGATCTCCTACGTTTTATGTCTCCCGCTATCTACCCCTGCCTCCCTGCCTACCCCCGCCGTCGATATTAAGGAATTAATATGAGTGGAAAAATTATAAAGGCCTGAGTGTCCGATGGGTAAGGATGTGGGGATCATTTTGGCTTAGAAGGTGATGGTGGGTCGTTTGTGTTTAGATGTGTCTATGGATTTTGTTGTGGGGGGTGTTTTGGGTTGATTATTACCCTTTGAAAGGGTTGTGCTGATCGGTGATGTGCATTAGGTTTGTTGTAGATAAGAATTGTGGTGGTTTACTTTGCATTATGATTAAGAAAGAAAACATTGTTTTTTATAAAAAGAAAATCTTACTGATTTGTTATAAATATGCTGAGATTGGTTTCTCTTGCTAGTAAGTGTCAAAATTATCAAAACAGTCTACGTACCATCATTCCTTCATTTTTAATTTCTTGGTAGGTACTCTTTTATGTGGTAAACTGTCCCAAAATCCTTAACGACAAACACAATCGCTCCAAAACTCCAAGTCACGCAAAATTGATCCCGCCATCACGATTAAAACCTTCTCGTCATGTATTACCTAATCCTTTTCCCTAAAAACTGTACCCTTGCTGCTCTGATAAGGGAGATGTTTTGATAGCCCCCATCATTCACTTATTCCTACACTTATACCGTCCCTCCGTGTTTCTATAGAAAAACATTGACGTAAAAAGTGGGTTGAAAAGGGGTGAACGGGGGGGTGTTGGGGCAAGGTTGGCCGCTGTCGAAGTGACCGCTGAGTCGGGTCGTATTATATGGATAACGACGTTATGTGTTGATCAATTTTAATGTGTAGCGTCAGCGTGGGCAAAGATGAATAAGATGGATGATTTTTTTATATTTTTTTTTTGCTGAGAAAAATATTTTGTGTCAGTAAAGATTGCTTACATTGCCTACAGGTATTTAAATATGCAGTATGTATAGCTGGGCATTTGTTTTTGTCTTTTTTCGGAAATTGAGTTTTTGGCTTGTGGCATGTGGCATATTGCATATTGAAATAATAGTTAGATACCAAACTAGATAGATTCAACATTAGTTTAAGGACAGGTTAATACTTGAGGCTTTAGTAGTTAAACCTAGCTTATAACAAAAACACTGAATCGGTATAGTACATAGCAACATTTGAAGATCATGTTTAGATGGAATCACAAAATTGTGTAAAAACATGCAACACTGACAACGCATTCACTTGCGAGCACTCGACCAACGCTTGACTCCGCCATATTTGCACAATATGCGAAAGTTTACCTAAACTAAACATTAAACCAACAATAACAGTACGCTATCAATGATACACAGGAAACCGCGACAATTTTATCAAACAAATCCAATTAAAATAACCCAGTAACAGTAAAAGGACTAACCTAATCAAAAAGACCAGAAAAATGAGGTTATAATTAGAATCGTATTCCACCAAAACCATTGGAAAAGAGACAAACAAATGTTAGGCTCGCTACAAACGTGCGCCGTGTGAAACTGTGAAACCTCAGGGCGTAGGATGGCCACATACGGGCGGATAAAAGAAAAACACTCGTCTTTCGCTCGTGTTGCTAATTTTCGCCTCTTAATTACCAGAGACGTGTGGCGCTAGGAGCGTAACGTTTGATGCGGTATTCCATGTTTGAATTTTGTATTTTTTTTTGTTTTGTGCAAAGAAGTTTTGTTGTTCATTATTTGCGTGTTTTTTTTCGGAATGTGGTTCGAATAAACATAAGTTGTGATTATTCGAAACAATCGAGATTGATTTTTTGATTGTCTGTTTATCATTATTATTTATTTAATTAAGTTTCACATTGAACTAATTAATAAGTTTTGTAGTCCTCCGGAGCTAGTAAATTATCCTTTATTACAATTTAATTGATAACACACATCTTATAATCTTCAAGGAATGAAAATAACATCTTGTAATAATGACTCAATTTTATCTCGCGACAACCGATATCAATTATAAATGCTGGGATTCTAGATCAGCATGACATCATATGGAAAACAATGCGATAAGTTGAGCAGAGGAAGTCTGCGTCATTTGATGGAGGAACCGAATTATACACTATTATCTATCTACAGGCGAATGATAAGTTTTTGATGAAATCATGGAAGTTATTTTTGTATTTAGAACTTTTGAATAAGTAAAAATAAAGCTATAAGCGATTTTACATTCAACGTTCAATTTTAATGTTGCCACGTAATTACCAATAAAGAAACAAGTATTATAAAACTACCTACCTAAGGATCTACCTAATAACAAAAGTCTTTTGCCAAAATAAATAATGGTTTGAAATCGCGAACATTTAGGAAGGAATCGACGTCAAACGATTACCACGTATTCAGTACATCATTTTGAACCAAGAAAATTTTATTTAATAAAAGAAAATCCGGTGTTCCATACATTTTGACCAGATTTTGAAACGAAGCGTCGTTTTTCTGTAAAACACTCTTCGCACACTTCTTCTGTTCGAAAAACACTCTTCTCGCTAAATTTAATAAGTATCAAAATCACACACTCATCAATGCTTGTTTCTCTGTATGAGAAGGGACCTAGCTTCACTTGGTGTACTTGGTACTTATAATTACAGATCAAATTAATACAATTTATTTTTAATTATGCCGCATCCTCAGACTCCTAGCTCCGTGATTGAGGTTGACCTCCTCAATTATAGATTCTCTTTTCATTTGCTTCTGCACAAGTTTGAGCCGGGATACCGAAGTACTAACTACTGATCGGACTACTTTGCTTTATTTGTCGTGTTAACTGGTAGGGTATTAGGGTTCAACTGTTAATTAGTAATTGCTGTTTGATTGGTCGTTTTTTTTTAAAGAAAAGTTAGTTAACATTTGTAGGTTTTTTTTTAATGAATTGAACTGAAAGGCGTCTACTGGTCTGTTTTTGTTCTTAAAAGTCTATTAGATATTTAGTTTTCATAAATAAACAGTTAATTAAATTATTCAATGATATTAAAAAAATCACGTATTAAATCACTTTCATAATCACAAAAATAAATAAAAAATAAACTTTCTTACCTCATGATAATAATTCCGAATTTTCATAATTTCGAAAAATGTTATCTTGAGCCTGTCACAGTAAATTTCATTCATGTGCACTGTTTTTATTTATTTCTATTCTTGAAAAATTTATTTTAATCATTAATTTAATTTACACTTGAAAGTGAAACCCTGAAAATATTAAAAATAGATGACGCTCCGTTTGAAAGCAACTTATAATCACTGTTCGATTTAATAAACAGAAAAATCTATTCAATAAAACAAAATATAACCCTAAAATGCTAACGAAAAAATTTATTAAAAAATCGAATAGATTTTTCCGAATCGAACAATAATTATAAGTAAAATCTCTTTCAAAAATCGAACGCGTCGTTTACACTTGAGTTCTAAACACTGCGATATTGCCGCGCGTGACGTTTACGGATCCGAAGCGCGCGACCAACTAACTGAGTAAGTTAGATAAAGCGCCCATCTCGCCGCGTTATCGCCTCATTTACATACGCAGCCGAACATCACAGTTTCCCATACTATCGGCTCCTTGTAAAAATCGTATCAAATCATTTACATATGCAAAGAAGATGTATGCAAATCGATGCGACCATGCATCTTACGCTATTGTTGTTCGACATTTTATATCGGAATCGAGCTATCAATCGGTAAAACAGGTTTAAATATATGTGATGCGTCTTTGTTCCCCTGAGATAGGATTAGGGTTAAGACTTTTTAACCCTTCGGCCCAGATGTCAGTGTCGCATTCGAAGTATTGATATTTAGTTCATTGTTCGGCCCAAGAAATTCGGAAATGGGTTTTTTATAATGCGATGCGATCGCTTGTGTGCATTAATGTCTCAGTATTCAGCATTGACGATTTATGTCGTTGACAATAATCAGTGTGGAGAAAAATGATGTTTTGAATACAAACTTTCTTTTTTTGATCTGTTAAGTCGTGAGAGAGGTGCGCAGAGAAGTTTGGGTATCATTTTTTTGGCAACCCTTTTATTTTGGAAAATATATCAGGCCTCCTTGTTGTGATAGAAAAATGAAAACGGGTTCGAATAATTATCAATTTCTTCAAATTGCAGTTGGATTATTCGAGAAATTTCAAGTATCCACATTAATTATTCCAAAAACAGGACAGATTTAAATAAAACTGCCACCCCGATAACAAAATACGAGTCTCCGATCAATCAACCCCATTCGTGAGAAAGTGACTCAAGAAAAATAAGGAAACACTAATTGTTATTCGCATATTAAGTAGTTTCGACCTCCGTAATAATTATTCGAATTACCATATGCAGATCGATCGGTATAAATCATAGAACAATTGAGGGGGTTACGATCGGATCGGTAAGAACCGGTTTACTGAATTATTTTTTATTTGATTTTTTTAATTTATTGACCTACATGTGTCGGGTTAAGGGTTGAGCGATACTCTTGGTTAATTATTTGCATATTAAGAATCCCCGAATGTCTTCAACTGGTTTCTTTTTTGTGAGAAACTTTGACTCGCACCGTGGGTTCGATCTTGATTTATTATTTTTACGGTTGATCGAATTTCTTGATGTATTTTTTAATTCTTAATTTGAATTCGTTGGCTGTTGCTATTTTTAGTTTTATTATTGGCGAATGTTGGAATGGCAATCAGATCTCATACTTTTCCTTGGCTTAGCATCTGTTTGCCAGTTATTCTTAAATGAAATCTTGACTGTTGTATTTGAAAAATAATTTATATAATCCGTGTTATGCCCTATATAATTTAACAGAGAATAATCCCGACTACACTCATAAAACTAGACCTTATTTATTCTGCTATAATAGTACTTTTTAATTATCCACGATCCCTATTTCCGCAATTTCTAATAAACGTATACATACAGGAAGAGCATATTTAGCGATTTCCGTCGCGAAAAAAGAGTAAAATTAAAAACAAATTAGCCGATGATTCAGTCGGTCTAATTGTAATAACTTTTGACACGTTTCAATGGAGGACATTGTAATTAAAGCACTCGTCCTAGTTAGTGAGATACTATTGGCAAATATTATGTTTTGTAGATGGCTGAATAGTTTTGTTATGACGAGTCGTATGGATGTAATAATACTTCTTTTTGTTCGACAAACAAGTTAGTGAAAAAAGGAGTCTTCTATCTAAGTGTTTACTCACAAACGAGACTGCTCATTACTGATGGTTCTAAAATAATAATAATGCAATTTTAATCTCGAATAATTTTATTATTCGAATGGAAAATAAAATCATACCTAATTATTCGAAATTAAAAATACAAAATTCTAATACCGAAACCTAAGTAGCTTTAACGGTCATCAATAAAAAGCTAATTGTAAAAGTATATCGTGGTAACGGTCCGAATAATAAAAATTAAACAATAGCTGTAAGTGCCCGGTCTCACGTCCAACGAATCGTTGACTCCGAAAGAATTTGGAAATGTTTTAGTAGATATATAATCTTTTTAATTAATTATCACTATTAAAAACAGAACCTGCCAAAGGAAAATCATCTCTATCGTTATATCCGTAAGGTCTGAAAGTTTTGACGGTATGATCTACTTTGTATGAGAAAATATTATTGTTTTGTCCAATGAATGAGCGTTGGATTAGTGCAATTTGAATTTATTTAGTAATTGTGCGCCGTAAACAATAATTCATATTAATTCGTTCGAATTATTATTTTCGGTACCGCAATTGACCTCTTTGCTAGTTGGCGGAGTTTACATTGTTTACCGGTTTTGATAAGTTTGGAATTAATGAACTTTAATTAAGAATAACTTGAGATACCTACTTACGCACTTTTTATTATGAGGTACAGGTTGTTAAACTTAACTTACAAACTACATTGAGGGCACTAGAATAGATTAGTTATAATTTTGTAAAGAAAAAACTGTTTTGAAATTCAAAATTTGGAATAATCAAATACATGTGTCAGGTTAAGGGTTGAGCCGTTCTCTGGTTAGTCGAGTTTCAAATTTGGAATAATATAACATTTTTGCCACATCGCTAGAAGATAATAGATAGAGTCATTATATGAAAAAAAGAAAATAAACACTTTACCTACTCCAAATTAAAAATAGTTAATGGCCAATTACTTCCTACTTATTACCACTAGGTACATTCCGATATCGGCCGGTATTCTCCGGTATTCTTCGGTATTCTCCACGAAAACGTGCGTTAACCCCGTCACAGTACACTTGGCCCATGTTTAATTAATATAAATAAAAATTATGAATAAAAGAGTTTTTATGAACGCTCTCATTATCAGATTTCAAACGTAGCGGTTGTAGGTAGTTGGTGAATTTTTTAATTTATCTACCGTGTCCAGACCACAGTATTTGAACACGTAAATGTTTGGTATTACGCTCCGTTTGGCGAACGTTCACATTTGAATTGTGCTTTTTGGTTTTATTTCGTTTATCAATTAATCGGTTTATTTTTGGAGGATTTGATGGTATTTAGAGTTAATTGCTTCAGGCACAGTTGGCGGGTATTTCGAAGTTTGTTTCTTTTTTTATAAACTAGCCAACTAAACATTTAGTTTTTTTTAGCTTGAGTGTTATAATATATCAAGAAAAGACTTATTTTTTTACTTGAATATATCATGTCAATTTTATACACGTTTCAACATTAGAAATTAATTTTCCATCGAAATGATTCAGTTCTCGCAAATGCCCTTATTTTCCACACTTAATCTTTCCCGCCAAATTTCTAAATTTTACGCGGATAATTTACGCGTTTTACGCATTTCTTTTAAAGCCACAATTTGATCGGGGCCACGCGTGATCGCTCGCGAGTTACTTATGCGGGGAAAGCGACCGATGCGCCCCCTAACGACTCAATCTACGCACATTTAAATTGCCCTTTCCGAACGAAACCTCATTACTTCCCGAAATATAACCTCTATGGAGCCCATAAATAACCTAACGGCGTACATATTTCAAAACAAGAAAAAAAAATAACACATAAAAATTTCTTTGCCCCACGCGTCTAATGTTTGCGCGCGTTTCCATTGTTCCAGGATATTCTCGTGACGGATGATCTATTAGCTGTACGGCATGGGCAAAGTCAAAGAAATAACAAAAAAGTAAGAATTTGAATAAGTTCTTTGATCAGCCTAATTGTTCCACAACAGGGGAATATACCTAGTCTGGGAAAGCACCAGTTAGAGTAGAATCTGTACCTTAGATACTACAATGATTCCTAGCAAACAACATTCAAAGTTTTGGAACATGTAAGTATTATAGTCGAAATTACTCTAGCTAAACTTTCCCAATAAGATTAGCAAGATTTTGACAAATTCTCATAGCTCATCAGTAAAAACTCCGTTCTTATTAGACGACACGACATAAAAAGATCGTGTGCAAACGCGAACGTGCCCCAAGTGCGTTCCGCGCATAGATTTTTGCATTATTTTAGTATGCAAATGTTCGGAGCGATAGCGAGTCACTGTAAGAGCAATTTAAATTATTTTTTATAGCGCCCGAGTGTATTGAGTCTTCGCCAACTGACGGCATCGAGGAATTGCCTCCGTTCTTCGTAAATTTTATATGAACCGACACATTTGATATGAAAGACGCCATATTTGAATAGATTTTGTCTCCACTCGTGGGTATAGAGACGCGTTCCAAATTTAAATTGTATGTGTGATAGATTTAATGCGTGTGTTCGAGATTATGGTTGGAATAAAAAAAAAGTAATGGATTCGAATATGGATTCTTGTTAGGGGATGATCTTGTTTGAATATTTTATAATTCCATCTTTGGGTAGGTTATGTTGGCAGTCTTGATAACTTATAAGAATACCGTAAGAGCCATACATATTCTCAAAACACTTCCAATAGATTCAAACCCAGTGGGGTGTGCAAAAAGATAAATGATGGATCCAACAAAAACACAATAAGTATTCGCATAAAAATGAAATCTTGCAACGAAACTACTAAATTATCCTCGTCTCAACGTACCCTATTTAATCCCCGAAACATTTTACCAAATGTACGGAGCAAGGGAAAAATCTGATTAGCTTCGATGATATATCGCTGAGAATTCCTCGCCTTAGTGCCTCTAATTTGAATATTAGACGCGTTATTGAAAAGAAAACTTTCTGAACGGCCCTCCGCGAGCTTTTAATGGTTATTGCCTCTTCCCTTGCTATCTGTTACCGAACGAAGTATTCCGAACGGTTCAGGACTCAGGTGCCTCAAAAAAAATTAATTCCTCAAATCGTTCCCGATTCGAACAGTCGCATTCTCCATTTCAATTATATCGACAGTTATCATTTATTTAGAACGGCGTTCTTAATTCATACGCGCGAGTTCAAATATCGAACGGAAGCGGAAACGGTACTGATTCTAATTTCAAACGAAATATCGCAACGTTTCTATTGATAAAATTTTGTTGCGCGACACAACGCATGTTATTATATTGAACGGAAATTTACGATAATGACTTATAATAGGCCGTTCTATGCAAATGCGGTAGGTGGATGTACCGATGTACCGATGTACCGCTCAGTACGTACAGTTCCCAGCTAAAGAGCAACATGTTATTTCGCCTCGGTTCGCCGATAATTTGAGCGTTTATTGCGATGAATGTCAATAATAAGTACGTGAGCGTAATATTACGCAATTTTAACTTTTTACAAGTATACGTGTCACCGAAGGGGGCGGCATATTGTGCGTCTATTCCGTCGGGGGAAACTCATAAAACATGATTACCGGTAATGTCGCGAAGATTCGTTCATTTTTGACGTTATTCCTTTTCATATTTGGGGGTTCCTTTACCGCCAAATGCCATTCGAATCGGCGCCTAATAAAAAGAACATACCCCTGATTTGTTGACAGAAAAACTTTGTTTACGACGACTTCGATATTCAAATATACGAAGGTACGTTACAGTCGTTTTGTGTTCGAAGTTTGAAACTGTAGGCGCGTCAAGTTCCTGAGTGACGCGACATCTCAAAACTATAATCGAGAATCATTGCCCGCATTCATAATCGATCGATTATACCGCGAGACAAGGTGACGCGGCGCAGGGAGGTCCGACGGAAGGATTACAAGATACATTAGCATACGTAATTTGTGAGCACATCTGTCCCAAGCTCACACGTGGGCGACTCTCGCTTTCTTATTGTTCAAATATATCATTTCGCTCCTTTGTATACGTTCGAATCGCATTTTGATTTGAGATAACGCGCGCGGGTAATACGGAAGTTGTAACTGTCAATTTGACATTTTGAGATTTTTTTATTTAGATAACGTTTTGTCGTTGGAATTGAAATAATGAGTTGTTATACCAACAATGAGCGGTTTAATTTGAATTGCTTTACATTACTCTTTTTACGATTAACGATTCTGTATCATAACGTTATTTTTCCGAATTTGTTATTCGAACAAGACCCACAAATCAATTACGTTCGATTCGAAAATCAAAAATTCAAATCGTTCGAGACAAAGCGACACGTTGCCTAATGAGCCAATAACTTGCGAGACAATGGGACGGCGTGGGCGTTCCGAATTCGAAATTATCACAAAAGAATATTAATGTAACACTTATTCAAATATACCACGATACATATTCAAAAATTATCTTGTCGTTTAATTTGAATGGTGACGGTGACATACATTTTTTTTTTAATATCGTGTGCATTGTGATCGATTTTTTTTTTCGGAACTATGAAAGAGTCCCCCCTGTACTGTTCCAGCGGAGTCTGTCGAGTCGCATTCAAATATGGATGCTTTATTTAAATTATTTATTCTTGTTTATGATTTTTGTGCGGCGTACACGCTTTATTACTATTTCCTGTGCTGTCAACACTAATGAATGTGACGCCGGTGACGTAGGACATGTGCATACGCACACACGAGCGCTACGTCTGTACGGAGGTGCACGTCAGATGTAACACGAGGACATCATCAACCAATGATACCGAACCATCAAAATATTAAGGATGGTGGTATTAAAATTCTTTGATGGCATTTAATAACACAAAAAAGGGGAACGGTAATCACGACTGAAATTCGTCTCGATCGAGAAACTCAAATTAGACGAATGGCGGTCGGAAGATTTCTTTGTCTTCGGCCTAATGAGTTTTTAAGTCGATTATAGCAATTTTTCATAGAAAAACGCGTTTAGTGATGTATTGGCTGTATCAATCACTGTTGGGGCTAAATTGTTGTTTGTGGCGGCTATCGGATCGTAGGCGCGGCGGACAAATGGCCCGATAGCGCGCCCGCAAGAAACCGGCCACCTTTGATTATAGCTTTTTGTTTGCTCTGATGTCGGAACAGATGTCTGTTGTGTATAGCTTGGATTATTTGGAACAATGTGGATTGCCCAATCGCTTTTTGATATTGTTCTTTTTTATCTTCTAATGGATGGATAAAAACTTTTTGAATTAGAAGTATAGTCCACGAAAAATAAGACCTCAGTCAAAACTATTCCTGCTAATTTTGCTGTCAAAAAAGGCAAATACAACCGAAAAGGGCATCGAATTCCAAATTGGAATTAAGCAGAATCCGTCAGTTTGCAGCGGGCATCACTTAAAACGTCATATTGATAGACATTTTACCGGCGATCCGTGTCAATCAATTCGTAAAAAATAATGAAATCCTTCACACAGGTAGCGAAATTGAACGCACCCGAAATAAACAGTAAAAAGGAACCCGTGGATCTGTCCATCACGTTCCATATTCAAACGGGCCAATGGCTGAATGGCGTATTGTTTTAAAGTCCTAACGCATAAAGAATTCTTTTTTTTTTAAATCGTTAATCGAGCTCTTTCACTTCATTTGTTTCGATCGCTTTTTAATCGCATTGTGAGTGCGGCGTATCGCGTTCAGCCTCATTCGATTTGTTCACCTATAGGAGCTCTAATTGTTGTTCAAATTGGGATTGTTCTAGAACACTAGCGTGAAACTCAATACGAATTAACGGTTCGCGCGATTTGTGACTACTATTCGAATTGAGTAATTCTATATTCAAATTCGCTTGTATGGGTACGTATGTGTTCTTGTAGTACTCTCATTACGTTCTAATTATGTTCGTTATCTTTCCAATTTGAATTATCTTCTCACTAATTATCACGAGCTTCACGTATTCTTTTAAACACCAATAAAAATCTCGACACTAATCAAACAAAGGGATTACTCTTTCCTCATTGACAGTGTTAGTACATCTAGGTTATCTATATTTACCTGATAGAGACACAGCATCTTAACGTACCTGGAAAAATCAAAGCAGAATAAGATAAAGAAAACATTATCAACAATGAAATAAAATAATATACGTCTTATCTCGATATATTGCGGGTACGATCGAGGGAAATAAAAAAAGTCACTCCTCATTTTTCCATATAAGACTTGGGCGTGTCCCAATACGGGAACGCCTTGTCGACTAAAACCTTTACGCTTGCTCTATAGAGGTGTTTTTCCAATAACGTTATATCGGCGTTCGATCGGTTCCGAACGCCCAGACTATCTTACAAGATATCGAGTACGCCTTCCAAGAAAACAACGAAAACCCCAAACTCAACCTTATTTGTACGTTACTAAAATATGGATTCGGTTGCAGAATGGCGCAGTAAAACATATTGATGTCGTATCGGTTTTCCATTAACTCAAATAAGCGATATTCGACTCTATTCTGTCGGGCTAGGGACGCTTCTCGTGTGTGGGTGCTGTAAGGAATGTATTGACGTGTTATCGGAGGTGGTGGTGTCTCTTTCGCTCCCGAGTTTTTTCCATATATGCGTCCTTTTCAGCGGCGCAGGTCGTCCTGAGATGAGGACCGGCTCTTTCTCTGCGCATTCTTTCTTATCAAGCAAGCAATAATGGGCAAATAAAATGTATTAAAATGCTAACCGTTTATGAATGCCTGGTACTTTGTTTAATTGAAATATCCTTGTTTGTTTTACATTTTATGTAAATTGAGTGTTTGTGGTAGTTAGAGGTTGATACGTGTTAGTGAGAATATCGTCCAACACCCTATTCTACAAGTTTATGAAAAACTAAACTGATTCTGGAGATATTAGTCGAGTTTTAGTGATGTCAAACTGTCTGAGAGCTGTCAAAATGTTCGTAATATCCGTCTTTGAGCGTGGTCGGCAATTTGAAGGCTTTTGTCCCTATTTATAAGTCGAATGACACAATATCCTTTATTTAGCGGGAGTCTATAAATACGGCGGGTCGGCCATGTTTATTGTGGGACCTACTGGGATATCATTAGAGGTCTTTTTTCAAAATTATTTGAGGGTAGATTTATATTCAATGATACTAACAGACATGTAGGTACACATACTTAGGAGTTTTCGATTCAGAAATAGGAAGTCTCACACATCACACCCACGAATTTCATTGCGATACCTGTATGTTACCTTCTGGCTGCAATACCAAAAAGTAAGTGTAGACTACTAACTCTTCGGCTAGTAGTTTAAATATGAAATCAGTCATTTTCAGACTTGGCTTTCAGCCTTATCTAGTTTGGGTGTAAGCCATATTACGAATAGATTGAAGAAAAAAGGGATAAGTAACAATGTCTATCAATTAGTATCTGTTAAGCAAATAATAGACATTAGACAGCAATCATCGCTTCGTTGATAACATCAATCATTCTTTGAAAAACGTTTACAAAGGCTTTAATACTCAGAATCTTGTCATTTTGTAGATTTTTAATTTGAAATAAAACATATTTCTATAAAAAATCCAAAAGCCTATGTCTCCAAACATGACATTTTAAATTATTCGAATTTTAAATCACAGAACTGTCAACTCTGTCATCTGACTACCAAACTGCATCTAAGTCAAAAATCATAGAAAATGAAACATAAATAATACCAACCGTCAAATGTTTAGAATAATTTTTATTATGTTGTCTTAGTTTAGTAAGGATATTTGTATAAGCCAGTTAACTCGTTATTTAGATTCACTAGAAATAACTTTTCAAAACATAAATATGATACATGTGGCGTCTCAATCGTGTTGAGTTTTGTTTGATTTTGTTCATAGAGATGTATTTATGTTATGATTATTTATGTATATCTATAATCCTGGTGTTTTCTCATGTCGGTAATTACTCAGAAAGATATTAATGGGGCTTTGTTTATTTAGAAAATACATATTTTGTATCTGGGTATCGTTAAAAACATTGTTTTTAATCTTTTTGTCATATTTTATGTTGGTTATAAATTCAAATATAGATTTTTTTGGTGTGGCATTGAAAATCTGAGTTCAGTCACATCAGAGGCGTGTGTTTGATTATGTGTGAGTCAGAACAATGAACTAACAGTATGTATACGTACTCATAATATTTATTTTGATGTCTGAAGTTCAAAGCTGCGAAAAACCTAAACAGATTCTAATAATTGCTTCACGAACTACTTCACTGATCTTGAAATATTTCTATAGACGCAAGACTCTAAATTCTTTAGTGCAGATTATGTAACGTTGTTTATCTTAAGTGTGTTTAACTGCTCCATAGCCTAGTAACATGTGAGTATCATAACAATAACAATTCCTTCGCAACCGTACCTTTAGCCGACTCAATCATCTTTATTGCCAATAGTCTGATTCAGTCATAACATTAATAAGCAATATCCGCTAACCTTTCGTAAACAGATTGCACGTGTTAAGAAAAACACAATCGAATCTGAACGCTGTGTGTTTCAGACTAGAGTTCTTTTTAGATAAAGAGAACATGAAGTTTTTTATCGTTTTAGAATTGGTGGTTCTTTGTATCTCGATCAATCAATAGATGAAAGAGATCAATGGATGGAATTCGTCACAGGGATTAGTTTTTTGTTCGTCTGTACTGACTTAAGCAGGTGATGTCAAGGTGATCAAATTCGTAATGACATAATCTACTTTATTAGTTATTGCATTAGTCTATTCAAGAGTACAATACACTTCAATTTCAATGAGTTATTTATTTTCGGGGATTATACTTAGTGGATCTTGACATCTTAAAAGTAATTCTGTTTGTTAATTTACTCCTACTTCTCTGCAGTAGCAAACGAAACATCAGTTAATAGAATTTACGGTTAAATTAAAGTCAAAACTTTCAATAACTACCTTTTCAATCAATGGGTTGTTTATGTCTGCTCCTAACTCAATAAACAATTCGATAACAAATAAACCAATAGGGGTGTTAGTTAAAGTAACCGACAGTTTACACTAAACTCGGAACTATTGACCCTAATTAAGGCGATGGCCCGTGACAGGATACAATGGTAATCCGGGATTATCCCAATAAAACACCTCTTGACCGAGTCCACTAACATCTTTGCTGTTAACTTCTTTAGGATGGCCCCTGTCAATTTTGCAATAACTTGAGGAAACTACCCCAAAGTGCCAAAAACTAACAAAACAAAAACACAGTAAAATATTCTTAACTTGCTTGACACAATTCAGCAATAAATATACAAAAATACCAATAAATTTTCCAAGAAAATTAACAGAAGATAGTTTACAGAGCTCAAGTTATGTTGGCAAATAACCGGATCAAACTGCTTCGCGTCGGCTCTGACCGGACTTTTCTCGCCGACGGAACCCCTTCTCTTCTATTATTTAAAGCGACCTTTGCCCTCTAGTCCTGAATTATGTGATGTTACATGGTGATATTTTAACTTTGGATTTCGTAAGTTAATTTAAATTAATTTTGTAATAATCTTTTGTTGAACAAATGGATTTTCATGTAGACTTAAATAAATAGAGATTGTATAAAAGTTCATGATTTTTGGGTATTTTCACCGTCAAAATAGTATGTAATTTTGGTTTATTTATTTAGTATCACTGTAAGATGGTTCCATTACAATAATGATTTAGATTAAAATGATGTTTACATAATCTATACTGAAAAAACATTCTTTATCAAATCTAACAAAATAAACAGTAAACCAAATAGCTGTAGTATAAGTACCAATATTTCAGCCGAGTCACCCAAATTAACTAACATTTATAAACCAAAAGCCGCATTAAATGCCTTTGCCATAAAATTTCCCACTACAAATAACTAAAATACATTCAAAGCATGTAAACCCTTACCCTCTTACCCTCCCGGAGGGCAAAAGATCGAAGGCCGGACATCCGGTCAAGTCGCCCTCAAACCGATACTATGAAGTATTTATTGAGTTGCGGCTCACCAAAAGTATTTTATTGTTGAGATATACCCTTTTGCCCAGCACCCTTTGTGTCTTGGTTCTCACACATGCAATTATGAACCCTCTCTTTGTCTAGTTAAAGTATAATTTTCGATGGTGTTAGTAAGGGTCAGAGCGTCAGTTGCAAGGTGTTATATTTGTATTAATTGGACTTTGAAATGTTTTCGTTTGTTAGTTTGTGTTGATTCGTCGTATTGTAGTTGTAAGTTTTTGGTTATTGTAATTTTCTTATGGTGATTAGTTTATGACTAGAGGGGTGAAATTCACCTGCTGTGCCGTTCGAGGAACGGTGAACGAAGAACGAAGTATCTATAAGTGCGGTAAAGCTTATAAAAGTGAATATTTCGGGAAATTTTAAAGCTCTTGATACCACGTAGGTAGTAATATGAAAAATCTGCATAATAAAAAATATCATTTATTATTTATACAAACCTCGTCTTCATTTATTTTGTTTCTGTCACAAAAATAGGTCGTCAGATAAGTGAGACGTACGATCAGTAAATAAAGCAAATGTAAAACATTTTTCCCCGAAGTATATTAAAAAAAGAAATTAGAAAATTATATTTAGCCAAATCCCGCTGGAGTTATCCCGATAGTTGAGCAGATGCTTGTCGTAACTGTCAGTCGGTTTGATTCCCGACACCTGTTGTTTTCAAACTCTTCGATTACGACCCATTAGCGAAGACTGGCTCGATATTTAATACTATTGGGTTTTATGTTCTGTACTCTGAATAGTTGGGTAAGGTCGATGACATGGAGTAAGTGGTTGGGAGTGTAGTAACTCAATCATCAAATTCGACTGTCTAGAACGTAAAGGCTAATTTTGGAACTTTCGAGTACATTGACAGGTGGTGAAGTGCTGATATCAACGACTCTCACACTAATGAAGCAATGAAAATCATTATATCTATTGGACTAAAGAACCTCGTTGGTCTAGTGGTCGAAATTGCGTCTCCTGAGCAGGGGTCCTGGGTTTGATTCTCAGGTCGGACAAAGTGTTATTGAGTTTTGTCATCAGGAATTTCTCAGTAGCAGCCACTGAGTCCGGATTTGTGCCCGGTTTATGACAAAAGGCTCGCTCCCTATTACATGGGACTTAAACAAAACTGGCGAAATGTGAGTGTACTATTAGGTACACCTCTGTCTAACCTATCAGATTACAGGCGTGATGTTATGTTCTTGTACTAAAGATAGCCGTTGCTTGTCTTTAGGTCCTTAGTCAAACATCCTGTCAATATTTCACGTGACAGCTAACGCCATTGGCTGATTAAAAAATCTTGTCAACTTGTATTTGTTCAAGTCTTACCTATATCATCAGTATTTAAGATAGTGTCGTTATCATCAACATATAGGACAGTTACGACACGTATTTTTTACATTTTATGATACCTATTGAGTTTAATCATACTGCAGTATTTTAATGATCTGATAAATGATATCTGTATACTTGCAAACAAGTCTTAGTTTCCACGTATTGATATGGAATGAAGTACCTACTGTTTATCTTATTATAAATAGAACAATATCTATTAGATATGAAATAGACAGATTTATTGATATCACGGAACCTCTATTAGAAACTCGAATCATAGGCCAGGATAGCTCCCCCATTAAATTCTATAACTGTATCTTCGGTGCGGTACCGTTTGCTCAGCCATCGATGTCGGCTGACAATCGTCCGCCGATTTGCGGTCGCCGATATCCGACCCACGGGACCACAGATAAGGATCTCCAGTTATGTGGTCTGAACTGAACACCATCGCCCGTTTCACTTTATAGTCGATAGGAAGCCAATTGGCGGCGACTGTTAAACTTAATTGAGGGTTTTAACTAATGAAGAGGCGGCTTAGTTGCTTTCAAAACTACCAACAGGGAAAATTTGGTTCGAAAATAGAATAGAAAATGTATTTACCCCATAAAGCGTTCCCAATTTTCAAAGTTGCGAATTCCGGCACAATAGAATCATTGAAAGTCAATAAAAAATATGAAATAGAAAATATGACCACTTTACTCAGAATCAATGGGGCGAGGGTTGAGAATAGACGTATCTTTGTCGGTGAAACTCATCCGATTTCCGAACGAGCACCGATAGCGGAAGCGGCGCCCCCTGCCGGATGTGCGTTGAGCGGGAAAATAGGCGGAAGTTTCGCGCCGGGGAGAAAAAATTCGGAAAAGAATCCCTCTGACAAATTTGCATTCGAAAAGGGCACTTTTGTGTGTTTTGCTCAGCGATCGGTTGTAAATTTGTCAGATTGTCAATTCACAACAAACGCTCCTCTTCATCACTTTTGTTATGTTAATCATTGTTTTCTTACACCGTTTTTATTTTTTCGCGGTTGCACCACTTTCGTTATCGGATTGAAAATTCAAATTTTGAACGGTGGTCGTTGAGAGAGAAAGAATTCGGGGTTCGAAATTCAAAGTTTGGATTTGCGCGTAATTAGACAGGTGATTCGCTAATTCGTAAAAAGAATTCGTCTTAATTCCACCGCGGGGCCTATTCCGGCGATCGCTCGACTCGAGTCGGGAGCGCTGTGGGAACGTCACGTCGAATAATCGGTATCCGCGCAAAAAGTGGCCCGCGAATGTTTTGAGATCAACCTTTTTATAATTGCGGACGTCTAAATTGATTGACAGTTAATTTTGAGCTTTCTTCCTTTGCGAGAAGCGTCACATTTAAACCCTTCCAATAATATTAATAGTGTATTTAAAATCGCAACATTTTGAGTGTCGTTTTTCCTGTGATTGAACACACACTGAATTTCAGACGAAGACTTGTAATAGAAATGTGCGAGAACCCATTTACATTAAACGTATTGTAACCGTTATATTAGTCAGGAGAAATCCAGTAACTCCTTGAAATGCATTTCATTGTCTGTCCTGTGTAAATGGGTCACGGATCCTGAAGTTATTAATAATTAATTTTACAGTTTGTTTACGTCATCGCTTCGTAGGTAGAACACTTCATTCATTTAGCAGAAAGATATTCAAATGAATTCAGTATTGAATAGGTAAAAACTACAAAAAAACTTGAAACTTATTGCGTCCTATTCGTCACACGCATGTTTATTTCTAATGATATCTATTACAGTACTGTCATTTTAGCTGATCAAAAAGAGACAGAACGTGGACTTCAAATTATTCATAACAAAACTAATTTTCAATCAATTCATTCGAATTCTGCGCATAGAACACCTTTAACTCAGGATGTTATAATCCAACCGTTCCAGCAATCAGTACAGACTATTAACACAGTTTTCGCTGCACAAGTGCGTGTGCGCATCGTATCCCCTCGCGGACGCGATCCCGTCGGCGATGCGCTGACGCTGAGGTCAGGGCCGAGCGCCGCGTGCGCATTCAGTGCGAAGTGTGCACGTATTGACTTGACGGCGGATTTTGATGTTGATCGACGAAGTTTATTAGGACGTTAGTAAGTTAGAGTAATTCGCTTTAAAAGTCCTCTAAACCAAGGTTCTTTTTCAAGTTATACGGGTAGGTAATCAGGAAAAAGTTGGTTTGTAGGAGGCTATTTCAATTTCAAGGCGATTTCAGCCATTAGTCTTTAGGTAATGTTTCAAAATTAACGCTAAGTTCAACAATGATCATAGTTTATTTTAATAGGTACAAAATAATTATGCTAGCTAGTGAAATACTGCATTCGGTTGAGTTGCCAAACCGACAGCACTTTCGAAGGGGACTGTGTTACCTAAGCAAGACAGATGAGATCAAAGAATTTTTCAGTAGCCAGAGCTTCCAAAAAGAGCAAAACTACTTTTATTTTAATGTCCATCAATATTTCTGAAACAAAGCAGCACAGAAGCACATCTGCACTTCATTAGCAAATATGACTCCTTCGATAATTGCTCGTATGTTTTGGAATCCGCAACTCTCACAGCGGGGGCTTGTCGGCGACATCAAAAGCGACGCGAGCGCAATTTTGACAATTAAAGCGCTGAGCATCGCGCGCATCGTCCGCTCACCAGTCGCGTGTCCTTGCCAAGAATCCACGGCCAGCAAAGCCCACTTTTTTACAGAATAGGGAACCGACTAAACCGGTCTCATTTGTACGCACTTACAACCTTTTATTTCTTTTAATTTCCACACAAATGGGATGTGTAACACTGAGACTACTTATGTACCCATCTCCTCTTTTAATTTCGGAGAAAACACGTCTCGGTCAATATTTCACATTACAAAATGTCATTTTACGATCATCGGATTCTGAATTACGTGCCGCAATCAACGTCCTCATAACGATTCTGTAAAATTTTACGACTGTGTTTTCATCAAATCGTATATACGTAATAAAAATCATCAATTTGTTGTGTATCTATATATTAGTTAGAAAAAGCCCTATCGTTTAGTTTTAAACCATCGTAAATTAGAACTTTCGGTCGTAATATCGAATTTTTAATGTGTAGAATTTTTAGTAGAGGTACCTACGTGGCGAGTGAGGTCTCGAATAAGTCAAGTTTTTATTGGTCGTAAAAATTTAGGAGCTCCGGTAGGTGACTCTATTCTTCAAATCGATTTTACGAATCGAATATTGGACGATAATGGACCAAAAAAATGTTTTTAATTAAAAGATTATAATCATCTTAAATCGTAAATTGAGTGAGCGAGACACTATAAATATTTGTCAAAAAACTCATTTCGGCTTTTGTAATAAATATGTGATTTGTGATTTCGTCGAACTGTATGTGTCTCTTTCTAATGAAAATATATGAATATTGTTTTCCCACGAATTTTATATTGCCTATATAATTATGGCAACAGCGGTTCAATGTCATTATCGTTAAGAAATGCCAGTTACCTTTGACTTATGCACCTTACATTCGACCATCTAACTATCAACGCACAGTATTCTCTCACCGGTGCTCCGACATCGCACTCCCAATTCTCAGCGAATCTATGCCACGCTCATAACAGAACATCTCGAACGAACTAAATCGAGTTCAATTGACTAACGATTGATTATTCAATCAAAACAGATTGATCGGCATTATCGGATAATAGGCGGACAATTGCCGACCAGTGCACTCGGAGCTGTCACGATGGGCTAACGTGCGCAGAAACGAAACGTGCTTAAAGAATATTTTTGTCTTTATGTCGAGTGATGACATTATTGATGAACTTGAATATTAGTACCTTTATTTTGACACAGAATCGGCTACACTTAAAAACGCAAGTTATGATTGGGAAAAATCTAAAAACTACAGAACTCTTAGTAACCGAATCTGAAAATTAATCACACGGTAATAACCCCCCAATTCTCGGATCCTTTTTCCAAATTAAAAAATCAAACAAACTTTTAAACTTGGAACTCTCCGCGCGAGAAATCAATAAAGCGCGTTCGATTTAGGTAGCAGCACGTTCAAATCGTTTCGGAGGGGAAACAAAGATGTCTCACTTAAGGACATCGAACGTGATCTGTTTGCAAAAAAATACCTTTAAGCACCTCTTTACCTGTGTCCCGGTCTCCCGGACCCTTCGAGGGGAACGCCGCGAGTTTTCTTTTGAACTTGTAAACATCGGCTGAAAGATGTCGGGAAATCTTTGCGGTTAAACTTCGATTGCCTTTATTTGTTTCACTTTGTTACTTTTGGTGTTTGTAAGAAATCGAACGCGCTTTGTTTACTTTTTTTTTATTTTAGGGTTGCGGTTTTTTATAATTCTCAGCAAGAATTCAAATGAGTTAACGTTAACGTAAAGACTTGCTACTTAAGTTTTAAGACACTGAAAGTACATCGTGCTCCATGCAGGGCACATTTTTATGTTTTCTTTCTCCAAAACCATCAAAGTCCATAATCTGCTCCAAGATTTGGCTTGCAAACTGCTCAAGTGTCGAAAAACACGAATTCGCGAAAGCACCGCGTCGTTTATGGTCCAAAAGTAATTCGTTAATATCATTATACGCAGAGACATAGCAAGATCATTGTCTTGAAGTTTTTGCAGATCATTTTCAAAACTACCTTTCGTTGCAATTACACGCAACTTAAAATATTACGCGTTTTTAGCTCTTATTTTAAACAATACATGGTCGAAATTATCATAAATGTTTAATGCATTTACTGAATTTTGTCACGGACAAAGAAAAGTCGCGATATGTGCAGAATTTTATCCGCCATTTTGAATTATAATTCGCAGAGGCTCACGCGCAAATGTTAAAATTTCGCCGCGAAAGGGATAATATATTTTGAAAAACCCTGTCATAATACACAATTTATGTGTAATAAATAATTGTTGTGTGAATTAAAACCGAGTTTAACATTTTCTATGAATTTTAATATTGTTACTTTTGTACTGGAAAGTACTAGAAAGTTATTAATTAGTGCCGCTGTGCTAATAATGTTATTTATGAGATTTCTTGCAGTGTACTTACGTATTAGTGTAGTATGATAAGATCGAGGCTATGGAAACTACAGCCATAAGTATTTTTTTAAATTACATTTAACAGTAATGCAATAAACAACAGTTTGCGTGCCTAATGAGTACTTACCTAACAGTTTGTGATAATTATTTTCGACTTAATATTATTCGAATAAAATAAAAGACTGTATATGAAAATCCAAAAAATGTACTCTTGCGTTAATTTACGAGACGTCTTTTGGGAACGATATCACAAAAAAATCCATCGATGGATATCAAAATTCAATTTTCGCCTCCAAAACACATTTTTTTTCGTCTACCCTCAATATTCCTGTAAAGTGCTATACACGGTGCATCAGTTTACGACATGAGGGTGTTACCTACGTGTTCAAACTGTCGAATTGTCGATGCTAATCAATTTTATAGCTTCATCCACCCCCGTAGCACTGAGGGTTGCATAGCATTGATACAAAATTGATTTTACCAATATTTGTTTTAAGATTTTGAAGTGTTTTGGATTTTTTCTGGGGATATAGGCAGGTTTGCTAAACTTAAAGCAATTTAGTTGAATAAAAATGATTTCTTTTGTATAAAGTTGGATCTTTGGAAGTAAGGAAAATGTTGAGTATGAATGTAGATGGCTATAAGGGTAGAGGAACTCAAACTCAAAACTCAAAGCATTTATTTCAATTAGACCATAACAGGCACTTTTGAATGTCAGAAAAACAAAGAAGGCGAAGCTACAGTCCCAGACACAAGGCATAATAACTTGTGAAAGTACTGTAGTTGCCCATTCCAAAGCGTAGATCTCTATGGAGAAGAATGGGCAAGAAACTCCATGGACACTCTTTTCAATCAAAATATTTTTACAAGGTCTTGGTTACATCATTCATGTTGAGATAATACATATATGTGAGAACAATGTAGAAAGATGTGCACATTAAGAGCGTCCAGAGTAAAAGATTAGATCAACACTTTAAAAACAAAGAAGTTAGAATAGGAAGACCAAAGAAACGATGGATGGACTGTGTGAAGGATGATATGGTTAGAAAGGAGGTCACTGCTAAAATAACGAGTAACAGAGAAGTATGGAAGAAGCAGACATGCTGTGACGACTCCAAATAAATTGGGATAAGGGCAGGAGAATGATGATGATGATGAAAGTTGGATCTTTACGTTTGTCCACCGGCTGAGACAACTACAGCCGATCAGTGATGCCTTAACCATCACTCGACATCATAAAAATGCAATGCCGATAATTTACCTAATCTAACTCGTCTAACGTCTTCAAATCTGTACAATGCGTCTTACGTAGACGTATAAACTTTGCACTCCAACGGAACACAAACGCACTGACATTTTTATACGTCATTTGTTAGTTTGTGACACCCACCCTTTTATTGGCGTGTTTTCAAATATAATAGCGTTTCTTTTCGTCGAAGTTGTTATTTCTTTGATTGTAAAGTATGCAGTCTCTATCAAGATTTTCTTTCTTTGTTCTGTCTCCTCGTAGTTATTTTTATAGTCTTGGCTACATTTCAACTACATGACGTAGGTATCGATGCATTTATTTGCAATACATTCTATTACTAGGTACCTTGTCTATGAACAGTAATCTGTCTTTGGACGTTTATTTGTTGTTTCCATAGCTTTGTATTGTCAGGCTTTTATTTCCTATTTCTGTATCCAAGAAATTTTGAATTATTCACTTTTTTTTTTTTTTCAAATAGCCAAAGACAGAGATAAATGGAAAGAGGGAAGGGAGGCCTTTGCCCTGCAGTGGGACACAACAGGCTCATAATAATAATAATAACTTTATTATTCCTTATTTCACTTTCAAAGTTAATTATTTGCACGGACACAATCGATTTTTAATAAAATCTCATTGGAGAAGATTCTCTTCTTTATTTATTTAGAAAAAAAGAGTAAGTATTACATTTGATTCAAATTACTTTTGCCATCATTGAGTCGTTAAACAAATAACAAGGAGAAGAAAATGTGATTGGATTACACAAAGAGAGATTGAGTTCGGTATCAAAGACTTTTTGAAAAAAAGTACTCATTTTGAAAGACAATTTAAATTTCGCTCATATGAAAACTGAACAGTATTATAAAATTATTTGGGTTTAAACCTGTTACAAACAAAAATCACCTGATATGATAATTACACCCGTACTGCCTATTCAGTATTCTGTGTGCTAATATGAATCACGACACGTTTAGACATAGATCTCTGACTAATCATAACAGTGTACAAACAGTGTTTCAAGCCAGACACTACACATAATACCTATTAAGGCTCTTGTTCACAATGACACATGTTATCCACATATCACTGTCCATCGCCGCATTTGTACGCGCAATGTTCGTCAAAGTAGTTAGTAATCTATCAGTGTACGTCAAAATTGTTCCATACAAACAGACAATAATTTACGGAACCCTAAAATGCACACGATGTTACGGTGGCCAATGCTAACAAATTAATAATTAATTTGCAGCAGGGGGCGCTCTTTTTGTTCCAAATACAAAATTCATTTGTGTTCTAAATTTGGAAAACGTGTTCCTTTTTACGGACTCAATTGTTTGTGTTGACATTTTCGAATGTCAGTTGTCAATCGTCAAGTTTTGTAAATATTTTTCTAAATTAATTATGTATTTCAATATACAATTAAATAAGCCATTTCATTTTCAATAGATTGAGCTGTATTTTTTGTCATTTGAAAAAGAGTAGGTAAACTAAGTGTCAATTGGAAATCATAAAATAATTTGTAGGTACTCACTGTAGCTTTTCATACGGGAACTTAATTTACCTGAAAATATGAACGGTCTTATTAGATGCAATATTATATAATATACAGGGTGTAAGAGACAGCTCTCCATAAACTGATGGGGTGGATTCAGTATATCATATTAAGATGCCCGGTACAAGAAATTATTTCAGATATTTAATGGGAATCCAAAAACTTTGATTTGTTTTATTTCCTTGTAAGCAATGTATCGTTACCGTGGCAAAACGCACGTAGCGAACGGCAAGCGCGACGATGAGTTTGGTGAACTCTGTAGCTAGGCAGGAAGTGAACAGTTGAATTCACGCGTCGTTCGTTGGAGTATTTAAACATTCATTGTTGGATTTTTTACTTTAGCCGTTTTATTTACATAAATTGAGCGCTGCGTATAGGGAATGTAATTTTACATTGAAATAAAGGAAAAGCAACAAAAATAATTAAAAAAATAAAATTTTGGGGAGAAAAATTACGGTGAAATATGATTCAAAATAAGGAGCTGAATGCACACTGTCAGTTTGTGGAGGGCTGTCTCTTACACCCTGAATGGTTAAACAGTTAATGATGAATTTTGTCGAAAATTGTATCATAGCATCATGGTTCATCAAAGGGAGCGGTTAATGTATTATTTTAAATAAAGGATTATTAGCATCAAGTAGATCATGCGGGCCCCGTCATAAAATTACACACGAACACATTATACTATATTTCTTTACGAGCCTAGAATCATTTTTACAACCAACATTAAAACTTGTATTGAATTATAATAATGGGCGCATCATCTTCTTTGATTTTTCGGCACTAAAATATAGAATAAATAAACTTATTTTACCCATTAGAAATGTTTTTGTCGAATCGAGATATTTATTATAGTGTCAAAAGTATCCGGAGCAAATTTTATTCAGAAACTTTTCTTTCCGAAAATGAAAACCATTGCCTGTATCAAGGGTTAAAAGTTTTTAACTTAATAGTCAAATGGTATTTATAGTTTATAGTGTATCGTTAATACATATAGCCTATTAATATAAGAACCAGTTACCTATATAAAAACATGTAAGTACTTGATGTAGAGATAGTGAAATGTCTATCGCGATTGCCGACCATAGATAAGTAGACTGCGGCTTGTCCCTGAACGTGGAAATGTCGTTTGATTTGTAGAATTGGAAACCTTAGATTGGGAATTTTGATTTTCTTTTCAGATTATATCAAAACTAGAAAGGTTTTAGTTGCTTTAAGAAATAACAATTGGGAAATACCGTAGTATTAAAAACATTTTTTTTTAAACAAGTTTCGTTTTGCTTCAGTAAATTGAAACGAATTAAATAGTTTTGCAATCAGTTTCAAGAAAATAAACAAGTCATCGAAACAGTACCTACCTACACAGAATCTCTAAAATATTTTTCGATGATCCAAATAACACTATTAACATCCAACCCGTTGGACCCTAAACTGCGTCTCCAAAAGGACCTACCTGCTCGTAACCAAATAAACCTTTAATTATCGATACATTAATAGTTCCACTGCCCCAAGGAACCGATGACATTCATAAAATGATTTTATACCACTATAAATAACTATAAAAACAACATAAAATAGTTTACTCGGTCGCGATCAATACCAACAATTTTACTACCATTTTTATGACTCGATGGGAAGCCGAAAATGCCTAATTTGACTTCATTAAGTGCTCGGAAAACAATAAAATTATATTTAACAGGTTGAAAAATTTCCACCCTGGTTATTATCTGTGTAATGAATCGGTGTATTTACATATAAAAAGCTTATTTTCTGGTTAAAGTGTTACTACCAGATGTCTTCGGACCGGTGTTTACTAATAAAGCTACAATTGTGATAAGTACCTTTGTGTGTATTAAATGAAGCCTCTTGCTGCCTTAATTGCATTCTTAAAAACTAATTTTTGTGGGTAAGTAAACATGAGAAAAAAATACTAGTGCAATTTAAAACAAAACTCGCCGAAACCCGAGTAATTTATGCGCGTTTACGAAACGCAAATGTCAGACCTTAAGACAATGGCTTTTTTTCGAAAAAACAACACGCAACATGTCAATAAGAGCTGGCTGGAAAAAATAACCCCTTTTTAAATTTCGAATCGATCCTTTCACACTTGGAACAAGCGGCCGCGACGGTTGATTTCCGTTCTTAATTCAAACAGAAGCTTCTTTTAAATAGGTTTTTATTTCTTTTCGAATTCTGAATGAGCATAGAGTGCGGAACTCAATCGGTAATTTGAATACCAAATGAGATTCGAATTTCGATTATAGATTCATTCGATAAGTGACCTCATTTAAAGGATATTGCTTATTTTATCGATCCGGCTATTGAATGATCCAATCAAAGGGTCTTTTCATTTAAATTAAACTAATTTTAAACCGGAGTCTTGGTAAATTTTATAACATAATAAGCACGGCTCGTCGGGTTTGCATATCACTGTTTAATTATCTTAGATCTGTCGATTTCTTCGCGTATTTATTGCAAAACATGTGGTCAGGGGGGTTTAGGACATCAACACCGCGTGTACTGGCAATAACGTTTAGTAATTTAATTGGCAGTTTGCTGTTATCTAAATAATAACGACCATTTCTTGTTAGTAGTTATCGAGCATCACTTTTCGAGTTCCAATACTCAGAAAAAGTGTCATTCGTTAAACTCTTCAATAAATAACGTGCGAACAGGTCTCCGTCGTAAATTTCCTAACGTTCAGAATGTATCCGATCACGAACCCGGTGTGACTTTCATTGGATTAGAAAAATAAAATCTATAAAAACTCATAAAGTGCTCATAAACACGAAGGAGGTAATAAAAAACAGTCCGATGTCGTCTCTCAGCTGTCGCGCGCTATTTCCGAACGAAACGGCATTCAAAAATCGAACTCCATCGAACCACGAGGGGGATATCGTTACGATTTTAAAATTAGAACGTTCTTTTATTTCTTTTAACGTTTTCATTTCGTGTTATTGCTTATGTCCTGTTCGTATTGAGGGAAGTGTCTCTGTGACATCACATGACATGCTTTTCATATTCGGAAAAGCAATAAAGAGGAAAGACCGATATACCCTCTTTATTTGCGCGAGACGTCGTGTACGCTTCGGTATTTGATAGATAATTTTCATTTTTAATTAACGACGAATTATTTTTAATGTTTATTAGTTGAGTAAATACGGCAATTAATTGGAATTGCTCAGAGGGAGTTGTTATGAGTAATTAACAAAGTGCGGTAAAAATACGTTTATTAATTATTGACTATGCTAAATTGATATAATATGTAGGTACATTTAGTCTTCGTGTTTAGTTAATAAAGCCTCTATAACAAGAGGTTAGGGTATTCATTTTGTTTATGTTTTATCATCCTATGAATCAAATCATTTTTTTTTAGTTTTTTGTTTTACAATATCATTCGAATATCGGGAGGAAGATGTTCAGATAGGTGATTTTTCCATTGCCAGGAAAAATTGCAACTTGTATTTCAACACCGCGGTGCGTTAGCAGTTTCTGTTATACATGTTCAGTAAATAAATACATCACCGAAAAGATGAAAAACTCCAATGTTTTCGTAAGTAAAAGCGTCATTATCCTAATAACACGTGCCAAGTGGGTGAGTGTCAATGAAACAAAACACAATGTGCCGTATTTTTAGCCTATTTGCATTTAAATATTACTTTGTTAAAGAAATTAATGTCATAAAACCGAATTTATTTTTGTGACCGTTACAAAATCGGTTACAACACCGCTCCATTTTACGGAATGTTGGAGATTATTTTTTTTATAGCGTTACACGTGTTCACACTATCTCCTAGACATTGTTGTCGCGATTAAAGATGAGTGAAACGAAGCGTTCTCTTTGAAATTCTTGGTATCACTAGATGAATGACGGTGAGTCAGCCGACTTGAGGAATTCAAATCGCTGTTCGGAATTTGATTGACAAAATTCGAAATTTAATTAGGTATCGTTTTAATTTTTGTTTATTTATCTTATTTCTTTTTAAATCAATGGACATTCTATTCGGTATTTCGTAAGATTCCAGTCTTACGCTTCCACATTAAATAACATATTTTGAATAATTAATAAAGCTATAAAAATATGATTCAAACATACTTAATCAGTATCTAAAAAACAGGCTTTGAACATGATTAATAAAATGTAATTTTATCGATTTTTATGACTTTATAAATGAAATACACGGAATAACTAAACTTGTTATAATAGCCTTTTTTATTTAAAAATACATGATATTGAATAATAACGAGATATTTTCCGATACTTGTTGAATATATCAATAAATTGAGAAAGAGGGCTCAGTCAAGTAGAAGGTATTTGTAACAATAAAATTTTATTGGCATTTTTGAACGTAATTTACATGACAAGTCTCGATAATGATCTGATGTCTTGTTCTTTGTAGAAAGGGCCATTTTTCCGTTTGGTTAATTGTAGGTAAGTACTTATGTAGGAAAATCTCGGAACGTTGTTTTGTCAACTTGAATCTTTTCAACATTTTGCAAAAACATCATTGAAAAAATCTGGAAAATCTCTCATTGTCTTTTCTAACAGACATTGATCCAGAAGTTTTAGTAAACTTAAAATTGTCGTCATTTGGTAACTTAAATGCCCACAGTGCCGATTCAGTGACTGGCATGGTTATGATAGGTAAGTTTGTCATTTACTGTCAATATTGAAATTGACTGTGAAAACTGTTAGAAGTTTATGGAATACTTGTTCCTTTCATAGATTGGTAGGCAGAACATAAATCAATACCTACCTACCTACCGTCAAGAAACATCTTATAACACAAATATTAATTAATTTCCCTGTTCTAATATCCTCAATCTTCGGTCCAATCGTCCCTTGGGCTCGGCTGTGAAGGAATCACTGACGGTACAAATCCTAGCGTCCGAGACGTCAAAGTGACGTCCGCTACAGATGACAGATGTTGGAAGATGTCAAGATGGACTCGGATTTATAAAGGACTTATTGATTAGGCTGTGTTTTGGTAAATTGGAGATGAAATGGAAGCTGTAGGAGTTTTGTGTGATAGAGTCTTGAAATAATGTGAAATGTGATATTGTTTTTGAGATGACAGGTTGGAATGTACAATTTGCGTTTGGTTTAAAAGCAAGAAGGATGTATGATTGGGTTTAGTTTAAGGGTTATAAGCTTGTTGTCAAGTTTGACGTCAAGATTCTTCTCAAGTTAATTATGGAACATATAAAATGTAGTGAGCTCGGCTCGATCATTAAAAGCTTTACTATTATGACATAACATCTTAGTTACGATAATCGCCCATCACTAACGTAGAATATATGAAAATAAACCCCGCCCACGGGCATAAAAACAAAAAGAAAAATTGTTAAAAGCGCAAATAAATTTAATATTACCAATCTCGAAATGTTTCGTAACGAAAATCATTAAACTGACAAACATCGTAAAGTGGCGACGAAATAGAACGAGTTCGTCGGTTTATATTTAAAATTAAGAATACGACATATTTTTAAAGTTCGAACGGCGACATTTAAAACTAATCGCTGTTTTCGATTCCCGCGCGTATTTTGAAAGAGTTCGAACACGGGCGGGGGTGTTCTAAATTTGAAATGTTTTCGATTTTCGAACGGCTGCCGGGACGCGTCAATGGCGGCGCCGTGAAAAATTGCGCGGGAGTTATGAAATGCGTTTGTTTCTTATTTTTATTGTTTGCGGTGACGTGTTGGTTGATTTTCCTCGTTTTTTATTTGGGATGCATGTTTCTGTTACAATGAAATGGGTCACGTCATGTAAGAATCCCAAGCTTGTGCAAGTTTGCTTGATTAAGAGGGGAATTAAATAATGAAAAATATTCTCAGAATCCTTTCCATAAATCTGAAAAACTGACTCATTTCCACAAGATTATTAAAACAAACACTGTTTTCCCACTGTAACCTAATATTTCTCCAAGCAGTATATTTTTTGTCATCGCATTAATCATCAGGGCTTGCCAAATCATGGTACAGGGAAAGTCCCAGTGACACAAACTCCATATCACAAAATAAAACAATTCTTGGTTACGTGCCTCGAATACAAGTTACTTGCTATTTAGGTAATTGCACGGGAAAACTTGTGATGTCATCTGTCTAATAATATGACTTTCTGCTTATATTTTGATTGCAACATTCATGATTTTCTGTAAATTCTATCTCCATGCTGGATCTAAGCCCGGGCTTTTGCCAAGTTTCACTTTACTTGAAGGTAGGGTATTCGTCGATGTGTTTATTCTTAAGTCAATCGGCTTGTTTGTTTCTCTTCCTTTTGGAATAGATTTATTCTATAACCGCTGTATTAACAACAGTACAATTGAATTGTATCTGCTTTTATTTTGATTTTGTTGGATTATCTAGATGATGTTCTGATCTTCCTAGCCTTTTCAAACTATGCTGGGATCGGCCTCCAGTCTGACTTGATCTATGGTAAAGTTGTCTTATTCACTCAAATATCCTCATTCACTCAACGTTTTAGCTATACTTTTTCCTTTTTAGTCAGTAATTTATTATTCTAAACTGTACTTTACCTAAAGGTTTACTCTTAAAGCACCAGGACCAGCTTTATGAAGTCATTTCTCACAAGCAGCGCGTGCGCAATTCTAACTGCGATGCGTATCGACGCAAACAATGGGCAGCTTTGAGTACCGTCAGCAGACGAGGAAAGTTTTGTAAAAACTGCTCGTTTGTGGTGATGCTGATGGGTATCGATTTGGGGTGCGTAAGAATGTTACAAGTGACTTCTTTGATGGACGTGTGAAGAATTTTGAGCTTGTATTGCTGGATCCTGATTTGAATTGACCCCAATTGGCAGGTAAAACGTTAGGTAGATGCTGATGACTGCTGGATAGATGGTGAAGTTGGTGACAGGCCTCAATGCATAGATAATACTGGTACTAAGACGCTACAACACGAATATAGTCGATAACTTTTAAGGAGATCAAGTTAGGGCTCTGCCACAGAGATATTTTTTACTGCAAATAATCCCAACTATCGCCGTTTCGTTTGATCCACGATTTTTTACCCGCCCTGTATAAAGACGATTCACAAACAATGTTTCATACGGCTGTACAGAAAATCTATTGGAGAGCTAATCTCGATATAACACTAGAAGTCACAATTGAAACATCTATCTCCCAAAGCGTGCTTAGTAATTCTGGCAAACATTCAAATCGTTACTTTAATTTTGAAAATCAAACTCTCTTTCAAATTTTATGTACCGACGGTGCACGAGGCAATGCTAGCCTCTATTTATTGACATTATTGTGCAATAAACTGTATTACAAGAAACGTTTACTATCTCCTGGTTGGATCTCTTTTCAAACAATAAACCTTTGTTGCAGTCATGCGATTTTTTGCTATCCGTACACGGCAACATTTTGCAGTTCGATAGCAACCAGTCAAACATGAATGACATTTCAGTTGGACTTTTACAAATGTTTCTTTTTCGCACACTTAGCATATTTTTGTGTCTTGTTCTTAATGATGGTAAGTTAGAAATCGCTTGGCAAGCTGTTTGGGAACTGTATTTTTAAGATTGCACGTTTTACCCAACGACTTATAAATTGTTCTCGCTTAGGTAACTAGGAGGTATTTGTTAAATGCTAGGATTTGTAATGGAAAGGTTTTGGTGTTTTATGTAAAACTCTTTCTTCATCTCTTGATCTTCTTTGATCGAATTTTTATCATCGATAGCTCCCAAATCTCGATCCATAGTCATCATTTCCTGTCCGTGATATACGTTCCGACATTAATACGATTTCTAATGAAATCCTCTAAATTATAATGCATTAGCTTCATATTTATCACCGCTCGATATCTGGGCACTCTACATAAAACTTTACGATTGGTTATTTTAGGCGTAAAGAGTACCCAATTAACCTTTTAAGTATGTGCGACATCGCTTAGCTGTCGCTTACTATAATGGTATCGTAAATCACTAACACAAGCTATTTGTATCTGTAACTCGATGCGTTATCGATACATAATTAATCGGTTAAACCATCGATTTAACGTAATCGATTAATTAAGTGCCGATACAACACCCGCACGATTAAGAATTCTAAATCCGAACGTCAAAATTAATCTTTGATTCGTGTCATGTTTGTTTTGAATTTGGAATGCAGACGCATTTTATATTCAAATTTTTGTGTTCCACGTTTGGATGTGGTAATGATGTTATTAAAGTTTGTTGTCATTGACTGTTTATTATTTCTTTGTTTTTATTGATAATAATTTATTGTTTGTTAAAAATCTTTGGAAAAGTCGTATCTCGAGGTTGAATGCTTAATGCTTTTAAAACTGACTGTTTACTTGCCAATACTATTAGGAAAAACCATAAGCTTTTTTCCAAAGCCTCACAATAGAGCTAAATAAAGCAAATGGTTCAAGGTTGTCAGCCCACTTAATGGTTCGCTCAATAGGCCTCGCTCATTACCAGCTGTATGTACTAACACTGCCATAAACGGATATACACTGCATTATAGCAATTATCGACTCTTAACATTACTAACTGCTTTATGAGCTGTTTAAAACGTTTGTTGGTTTAATCAACTTTGTTTTAGCTTTTAGTGTCAATTTTGTCATTTTGAGTTTTTCAACATTAATTTAGTCTTTTTAAGTAGACTTAAGTGGTATAACTGCTCTTTGATACACCCTTTGAATTCTGGTTAATTAACTAATACTTACAATGTGATTTTTAATTATTGGAAAATAGATTTAGCGTCACCAGTCCACGCCTTTACTAATAAAAAGTAAGTACTTATCAACTTACGAGTATTCAAAATTACTGTCCAATAACTTCCTGATTAAAATTCAACGATAATTGTGTATTCGTTCGTAGATAACAGTGCGGCGATTAAATCATAATTCTGGCTTTATATTCGTTACAGGTGTCATGGTGTCATTGGTTCCTATTCCAAACAAAACATCTGCCCTATAAAAGAAAGCTGTTTTTAAGTTCAACGCTGTATAATTGAAAAGTAATAGTAGTCGTATTATTGAATATTAAAATAATTAATAGCTAATACTTAGTTTAGTATGTATTTAAAGGCTTATAAACATTTATCTATCTAATTTTTGTTATTTCATGCACATGCAAAAACAGACGCAACATTGAATACGAAAGTGTTAATGAGGCTTAAAGTTAACTTGAATGACAAAATGAAGTATTAGTCAATATAATTCATGTCCGTATTCTGAAGCAAGTTCCAAATGAAATTTTTCTTTTTCGTTTCTAAATCCTTTCGTAAGAACCTACCCTTTCATCAACCGTTCTATCTAATCATTCACTCACTCCATCAATAGTGACGTGCAGTGTGCACCCAATCAAACATCGATACATTCATTCATAAAGGTATGTTTACAAACATTTAGTGCGGTGCATTAGCGACTCGGCTAAACACGCGAGCGGCGAGCGGGAAATTAGTCGAAACCAGTTGAAAGCGGTTAAGATTATGATAATGAGCACTCGACTCCTGCCGCCCGTTGGGATGCTACCCGTGTTCGCTATTGTTCGTTAGTTTAGTCGATTTTAAATGCTGTATCGATTTTCTGCTCGAATAGTAATTATGGTTGAAGAAAAGTTGAGTGACAAATGGGACGCTTTGAACATGATGTCACAAAAGAATGCCAAATTGATTCGGACGTTTTATTGACCTGAATAATAGAGATAATTCAGAGCGGATTAAAAAAATTAACTAGCTGAAAGATATTGTTTACATTCTCTATAAATATCACAGTTGTCTAGCTGCACTAAAGTGTTGATTTTTATTTCAATCCAATGTAAAAACGAAAGACAAATAACTGGCACGCTATAAGTTTTCTATTTTGTACGGCATTCACAATTCTTATAATTTTTGTATGACGCATCATGGAGACGTTCCCACCACAGCTGAACTATACGACCACATGGAAATACTACTAATCGCTGATGATTTGTGCAGGATTTTGCCCTTTATCTAGTGGCATTAAAGATCAGATTAGCGTAAGTAACATTGCTAAGGCGGTGTTAACTGTGTCGAAGTCTTAACATTCATGTCTCGGGGCACTCGCCTATACCTAATAACCATCAATGATCGGGCCGATTGTGAAAAATATCATTAAAAAACCATCAGCGCTTGATGATTTGAATGTTCCACAGATGATTCGTGCGGCCGGCCATCAACCACAATCGATTCTTTATTTTTTTTCTTAGTATTTTTATTAAATTATTGAGCCACGTCGTGAGGAGCGCTCGTTTATGGTTCGCGGTATTTAACGTTCGATTTTGCGCTACCGAATATTATGTCCAACATTAACAAGAAATTTAATAGACTTTTATTTGTTTCAATCACAAAAAATATCAAGGCTTAGAACGTGGGATTGCTGTTAGAAGTTGATGAGTCTGTGATAATGATCGAGCTAGTGGATCGATAGGTAACGCCCACTTATAGATACAGGGGGAGGAGCGCAAATCGAATTAGTGAGCCCGATGCATCGATTAGCCTCGAACGTATCGGCAAAAAACACGATTAGCCCCGAAAATCATCGACAGCCGAAAAAAGGTAACAACCGTCGGTTAATGGCGGTTTTTGTTCGAAATTCGAAGATTTGAATTCGTAATTTCAACCGCAAGGCGTTCGAATCATTTGTCAGTGACAATTTTTTGGTTGCAATCGATTTTTAAATACAGGTTACAGTTTTTGTTTCGGGCCGCATTCGCGCCACAGGATTCCACGTTTTTGGAGACTTGAAGCTTTCGGTTTTTGCACGATAATAAGACAATTGAAGTAAAAAAGTTTCTAAAAATAAACTTGGGACACTTAGTGCTCATTTGCTTAAAAGAAAGGAAGGCAGCGTCCCGTTTTATTTTTATGGAGTCTGCGTCCTTGCTGGCGTCACTATTCGACCCAGAACTGACGTAGGCATGGGAAAGCACGCGATTTTTTGCTCTAAACGGGACAAATTCTTCGGGGCATCAAGGCTGTGGGAACCGATTGCATTCCGCTTGCGACTCGTAGGGAAATGCTCTTTTTACGATCCAAACCGATACGATCGGCCGATGAATCGAGTCGATTAATTACGGCGTCGAAATTCGAATGTTTGCGGTGACGTTCCTCGGCCAACACTAATTAACGTTCAGGACGCTACGTTCGAAGCTTAATTTTTAAATTTAAAGTTATTTTGGAAACTGCGAACGTGTTTCGCTATCGTGAATAGTTTTTGCATGAAAACTTTATTATTTCTGCTAATGAGTTTTCAAGCATTTATGATCAACGTTTGAAACATAAAATAAATCAAATAAAGACAGCAATGCAAATAATAAATTATAATGATGAAGAATTTTGATGAATGAAACTAATGATCATCCGTGCCAAAACTCAACAAAGCTTTAACACATAGTTCTACCTTGTAAATCAACTAATTCTGTCTGCTGATGGAACTTTTTGAAACCTAAAGTCTTATCACACAAACACTATACAGTCTAGACTACAGAATACTTTTTACAAGAGCTCGCTGTCCTCAACATCCTTATTTTTTGCCACTTACGCCGCTAAACGATATAAAAACGATTGAATCGAAGCTCGCTCGACCTTATTCAATTATAGTGACAATAAAATGATGCGAAGCTGTAGGCCGCCAGGATTTTATTGATGTTAATTGTTAGTTTTATTAACAACCTCCTTTGAGTACCTGGCCGTCGCGCGTCGTGGAAAGTTTAAAAAAGATAAATTATGAAAAAAGTTGCAGTTGCCGCGAAAAATGACAGTTGACAGGCGAATCTGACATGAGTGAATCTGTGGCCGGCCTCCTTCGTTCGGTCTTTCGTTCAATCACGATGGGAGGCTGATCTTCCATTTATTACTATTGGCTTTGATGGCGATTATATGAGTTTTATGACTGCAAAATGACGTCCTTGCGATTGAATAGTGATGTTATAGAAACTTTAATTGACTTTAGTGGTATTATTTGATTAGTGATGTAGAAACTGAGACTAGTTTTATTGTGAAGTCAATCTGAATACCGCATCTCAGTTATTATTCAAGCTGCAGAAGAAATTGCTGTTGTTAAACCAAAATATGCTCTATTGTAAATGCTTAAAGTTTTCTTCAAGTTGTATCTAATTTGATTTTGCAAAAAGGTATGAACTTTACTTACCAACACTAGCCGACAAGTATTAAAAACTATTAAAAGAAATGCAGTTTTATGGTCATATTAATTACCGTTTTAATTAGAAATCTATTTACTTGCGCTATTTTACAATTTCTTTAATGTAATATTACGGAAATATTGGCATCTTGGCTTATGCAAGTGACTGCCATAAATTGGCATTTTTATTTCAGATGATTAAATAGAACTTTTTTATGTAATTACATTCAATATTAATAGAGTGTAACCATATGTAAAACGTACCACCCACGTAATTTAGCGGGTGGTACGTTTTATCTTTTTCTTTTCAGATATATTTCAAAGTGGGTTAGGGTACAAAAAAGTTTGTAATATTTTTCAGTTGTGTAGTTGTTATTTTTTTTTAAGTATAATTAAGGAAGAGTTTTTAATTAAGTTTGATTAGTCGTATAGTGTATAAGGTCAGCCGACAATTTCGTCCTTCACTTTCAAAACGCAGCTTGAAATTACTCCAAGTGCACAGAAATCCATATTAATGAAGTCCGAAGTCCCGCAATATATATAGTGACATATTACACAAACACGCGAACACAGCTTTAATGCATATTTATATGCAAAATAGTAGAGAAACATCATAAAATTAACTACGAAATTAAAGCAAAACGTCCTTGCAAAGTTCTAATCGATAAGTGCAATTCGAGGCACGGAGTATGCAAATTTTGTATGTAAATATGCTTTTTAATCAATGTTAAGGCTTAGTATACTAACAATACTATCGGAAGGCAGCATTCAAATGTGTTCAGTATCAGTGGGACGAATCGGTAGCCGTTCCTTGAACGCGAATGAATATTTATTTAGCGTATAGCAGTTTATATGATACTATTGTTCGTAATTTGTCGTTTAATGTCGTATCGGAATCTAGAATAGGGATTCGGAATTGAACTTGCAATTGTTTTTATTGGTCTGGATTTAAAATGCGAATGTTTTAGTTTTAAGCTTCTATTTGAAATAAGAATGTACTTCCATATTCAAACGAATATGGAAGTTTCGATCACGTTTGAATATGGTACTTAATTTTCTTATAACATCAGAATTCAATTAGTTCTCAATTTAAAATGTATTCCAATCATTGCCTATTGTTCAAAAGACGTGCCGAATGTGCTGATGCATTTCAAAATACAAACTGTCAATTGAAGTTTTTGATATACCTGCAAGTTGCGAGAGAAACATAGATAAACAACTAATTACAAATCACAAAATACCCACCCAGCAAATCATTTAGCATTCTTCAAGAAGCCATTTTGACCCTCCGTCGCCGCCATTTTACATGTTAATTTATACGTGTCTCCCATTCAGGATCGATGTTATTATTCAATATTACACACATTAGACGATAATGCGACGTGTAATAATTGAATGGCGTTTGACATAGCCAATGCCGTGTCACAGATCAGAACTCATTATCTATGATATTCACTTAAGAATTTATAGGATGTTTCTGTTTGAATTTCGTAATCGAATTTGTTCATTTTAGAACGAAATATTTCTATAAGACCTCTAGTTTTGAGGTAACCCCCAAAAGTCGACTGTAATTATGACATAATTATTAATAAGTCGATATCGATTCGAATTACCCGAAACTTTTTTTTATCCAGTTTTTCTTAATCCATAAATTGCTAAACTTAATAAATGATTCCTATATCGCATAAAATATTTAAAGTTCATAACTAAAGAGCACATTTACATAACCCATAATTACTGGCCATTACAGACTATTAATCTTTCAATATATACTTTTTATAGCGATTCCTACGTAATGATTTGGACTCATCAACGTGTTTCCTTTGTGGCGTAACATCCTGTGACCTTACTATTGACGATATAGATCTGAATATCGCAATAGATCAGATCAAAATACTTAGAACTATTGTATTGTTTTGTTATAATTGTTGATTTGATACGGCTTTAGGGTTGTGTAAGAAAAAAAATATTGGAACCGTTACCTTAACCTTAGTACTTTTGCAATATTTTTTACAAAAAAAAACCAAATGACATTTAAATAAAACACGTTATCAAGTAATCACTTGCCGTATTTATAATTAGCCGTTATCAATTTTTGAAAACATGACATTTTTTATATTATTAGATTCTATCACATTTTCTCCATTATGTTTTTTTTTTCAAGACATGCTGATTTACTTTTATTTAGAACGCATTTCTACGAGTAAGTTCTAAGTAAGTAATGCAGTTCTTGACAATCCTTTTAGAGTACCCCTCTATCTACAAGGTACGCTCACCTCCACGTCTACACAGAAATTGCTAATACACCAATCACAATTACCATACGAGACAATACAATAATCACGTCTCGATGGTCGGCCCGACCTGTGGGTTCTGCAGGTTAATTGTGCCTCTAATGTTCAACTATTAATTGATTTTGTTGCTACATTGTCTAATAACTATCGGTATTCAATTGTTTCGAATAGTTCGAATAATAGGGTATGAAGACCCCTGTCGCATTTGTAGGGTTAGATAATTATGTTCGTGATTTGAAAAGGTGTTGTTTTGTTCGTGAATGTGTGTGTGTTTTGATTGGTAGTTAAGTAATGATTGGTTGTTATTCTCGTACTAAGGTTTTTTTTACTAAGTACGATCCATTTTTTTTATTAGACTAAGACGCACTTGCACCACAAATTGCCAAATGCGTTTAACGTTAAAGGTATTTTAAAACATCGCTGTTTCTATCAATTATTTGTATATGACAGTGACAGAATGATGTGTTAAACAATGTTTAGCGCTGAACGCATTTAGTAATTTGTGGTGCAAGTCGGCCTAATATTCTTACCTGTTGCCAGAACTGCGCGAGTAGATATATTCTCTCTTTCTTGAAGAGCCAGTCCATCGAGTGCATAGCTTGCACCTCCGCCTCTGGTGCGGCGGGCAGGCTTGCCGCGCCCGTGGGGTGCATCCGTCCAAGTCTCAGGCCCGGCTCATACTGACCACATCAACATCGCGCCAGAATTTCAAACGTCATTCGAGCACTACCGCACATTCTATATTCAAAGCTCCCATCGATTCTTGACTCAACCAAATCGATTGTTCTTTCCTTAGCCTCGCGTGTCAAATGTTTTTTACTTTTTTCTTTAACTTTCTTGTTCAGCCTGAAACAGAAAAAAAGGCGATTGAAAGGGGAAGGTTTACATCGATTCTATTGTCTGTAGACAATCGGCCACTCGGTTTTCGTGTCGAAACTAATTTGGTTGCGAAGTTTGATCAAAGCGATAGCTTACGAAAAAGTAAATTGACAGGTTCGTGGATCGAAAAGAACAATCGGGAGGTAGATTTGTGAAATACAATGGCGGAAAAGCAAAGGAAAAGTATGAAAAATGGGAGTGGGTTTGTCAATGACGCAAGTCGTTAATATTGGTCAAAGGACAAAGATTACTTCTGTAGCGGTCTGGTTTTGACGATAATTATAGTCTGTATTAACTGTTTGCTATTAAGTTGTTATTATTACTTCAGGAAAATAGGTTACAGTGCGTAGGCGAATGTCTGGCAACTTGTCGCCGCTATTGTGAAACTTAGCTAAACATGTTACTTTAACTACAGAACTGAAAGGTCTATTCCTTATTGACATAAATCTGGCCAACTGAAACCAAGAAAAAAGTGTAATAAAATTGAATATTCAAAAATAGAACGCGACATTTGAATATCAAACACCAACAGCAAGTCATCCTTGCAACGCATTCCACATTCAAATAAAGAAAGTCGTTATTTTAGCGGGAAAACGGTTTCTACCTCCTTACACGAAGTCGTTGCTTTCTTTATTTAGTTCATGTTATAGTAAATACTAAATAGTATAATAAAACATGTAAAAACTTATCGCCACCCAAACAAAGAGCCGTAAACTGCTACCTGTGAATTTGTGAGGCCGGCCCAAGGCATAGGCTGGGGCGATATAGACTAGTTATTTTTTTGGTAACTTAGAATTGCTTGAGGAGAATTTTATCGTATTTCAGTTTGTTTTAGGAAATAATAATTTGGACGAAACCAGTGGGTGCTAGTTGCTAAATAAGAGATAGTTTCTTGTTAATCCTAGTTACAGGTTACAGGTGTTCTGATTGTGTGTAACTGTTTTTAGTGTTTTTTAAATTAATTTAATGAAATAAGGTTTTTTGTGAAAAGTTCTGTATTTTTTTTAAATTCTTCTTCTTCTTCTCTAAATTTTTTCTTTGTTTTTTTTCCCGCCAGCAACTCCCAAACTGCACTACAACCCGCAAGTTAGCCGGCGGGGTTGGTACGTTGAATTACTGCCGTGTCAATCAATAAACATGATAAGTGCGGGACTTTCGTGCTACCCGATATGCAAACAGGATTACACGGCCGCACGAACTCTGCACGCGTTGAATCGATTAGGCGATTGTACGAATCGATTGCTCATGTTAATTAGTTGAAACTAAACGCGACGACACTATAGGCTGTTTGATTAGATGTCTGTGCCTCTGTTCGAAATCAGAGACAATGATGTCAGTTGGATTATGCAGTTACAGTCCTTTCGCAAATATTTTACCTCTGACTTTACATAACTGTCAAAATTACAGTGATCTTTATTCTCGTTACTATACGATTGATGTTGGGTTGCCAGCTACTCTCAAGAGGTATAATGAAAGACCTGTAGCTTGTTGAGTGAGGGTTGTCACAATTCAAATAGCTTAACTGGGACTTCGAACACTCACATAGTATTGTGTGACGAATGATCAAATAAAGGGTGTAAAAAGACCCTTAACGAAGCCGAAAGACACTTGTAGTCCCCGTCAATGCGATTATTTTTTTGTTCTAGACTATACCTGGGAACATTCTAGTTACGGAGATATTGGGGGTCAAAGTTCCAACTTTTTCACAAGTTTTTTTTTTTAAACATGTTTCTAATGTATGATTTTTACTTTAAACGCCTTCACAACCCCCATACTATTCAATCCATCCATCAGCACAATGTTTTGAGTGCGTAACATTGAGTTTTACCGTAAAATGTGATTTTTCACCCCAAAAAAAAAGTCGTTTCCCAGCAATAATTTTTGCGTAAAGTTACTTAGTTTGATGTACAGAATGCTTGGTTGACGGCTTCGTGAAGGGTCCGTTTACACCCTGTATGAATCTATTGTAAATCCACAACCACTTACTGCTTTTTATTCTTTGTAAACTTATAAAACTCCAAGTCGTTTTCTAGGGATAGTTTATATTTTAGAAAACAATTACATATGCGGTAAAATGTGTCTTCAAAAAATCTAAAAGTTGGATAAAATAATATAAAATTATACTGATTTTCCTATTTTCAAGTGAGTCACCGAGTCTGACAAAATATATAGCTGTAACCATCCACTTTGCAGCAGTTGGTATTAGTTAATATTCATTAGCCGGGGAGGTCAGATGTGCCCGATAAGCTGCAGTCGTTATTAGTAACGCTTTACCCCACCTATTGTTAATTTTGTGTTACATATTACACAAAACAAATTAATAAAGCCCGCTTATGACAACGAAAGAGACGAAAAATTACCTATAGGTAATAAAAAAAATATGACAGCTAGTGTTGACATAATTTTGACAGTCAAATGTCACTGTAAACGGCACTGACACTTTTGCACTACCTAAATGTTAAAGATGGAATAATGTTATGTTTAGGCAACAAAAAAATTTAGTTAAAGTCACAATTTTTCCTAGAAACTATCATAAAAACGGAAGCAAGCATTGAATGCTGCTGTCATCTTCATAAAAAAAGAAATTGGCCCTTTGAATTAATTAACAGAGCTTACACAAAAAATTGAAAACTCAATTTGAAAAATCGAACGTCAACATTCTGTGTATGGCATTTGGCAGCTGAACTTTTTTTTGTCGATCCTAAAGGCAAAGGTATAAGGATTACTTTGTAGAATTTTTGATTATTCGATAGATATTGGTAACTTGGTTAAGTTTGTCATCGATAGTGATCTTTGGTCGCGTGCTGGCCGCCCGTTCACCGCGTCCCCCACTACAATGGCTTCTAACAACTTTATTTTTCGACAAAATCTTAAAATATGTCTACGTTGGAATATAATATAAATTAACTGTGAATTAGAATTGTAAATTTGTCGTGTCGCTAAGTGGTTTGTGTCGTGTACTTGTTCGGTCGAAATTGGCGGGTAATTGAAAACTGTTGAAGGAATCGTTGACTAGTGCTGAGCTAAAGACAAAAAAAAAGACTAGAGAATAGGGGCCTTCTCTAGGGAATCGATGTATCACAGACACAAAGATATGTCAGAATGTTAGTTCCAACTTACTTTTTTAATAGACAATTAATAGTCTGCGGTAAGAATTTTCCAGATCAAGGCATTTTACGATCGCCACGAAACATGGAAAAGTGAACTGTCTCAATGATAAACCACTAACATAAAAGATTTTAATATCTATTAAAGAAATCGCTCCTATAATACTTTCTTCCTTCATACCGAACCTTAGGCGCATCATTATAATGATTTAGTAAACCATTAAAAACTATTTTACGACTATCCAAAGACTACTCAACAAAAACGAACGAATACACGGCCGCAAACATTTTTATCACTGTTGTAAATAAAAAAATACCCTCAAATTCTAAAATACATCGAAGAAATCTAATACAATACTCACAAATCATTCCAATAAACACCTTACCGTTCTCTATTTTCAGTAGACAAGGTTTATTTTCCCGTGATTTTCAGTTTTTGGGAAGTAAATTAAGTTTTGGCGCGCAAACAGTCGATAGTGAACCTGGCCGTAGTAAAATCTATCGTGCATCGAAATTGTTGGGTTCGTGACGGCAAAGTTCGCTAGTACCATTCAATCGATGCCTTTTATTCGGCGTTTTTTTACTAACTTTCTAACCTAATTATTTATTCACATGCAACGGTTAAGAAGAAAAAAACTGAGGGTTAAATTCCAGTAGACGTCTTTTTACCTTATACTTTGAGGTTAGGAGGCACTTGAATATCAATAATAATCAAAAATCAAAGAGATCAATTTATAAGCTCAAAAGCTTTTGGCACGAACTCGCTAAAGAGCAATCAAAATGAGAATTCAATAAAAACGGTTGTCTTTCCATAAAAAAAACTAGACCAAACAATCATATCCAGCAAAATGACTTCGAATTTTAAAAAGAATCAATTCCCAGTGGTCTCTGAGCGTTCCATTTCTAAATACCTTCCCCTTCCGTTTCCTTTTGTTCATATCGACACCGAACTTTGTACCAGATATTAGTCATGTTCGGCCATTTTAGTTTTTTATTTTCTTTTTTCAAAAATCTGTTGCGGTCTTCGCTTGTGCTCTTTGAACTACGCTCGACGTTCTGAAATTCGATTATTTCATTTCTGTTCTTTGATTGATGCGTTTTTGTTTTCTCTTTTAGAGCGGAGCGGTTTTCGAACGTGTGCTAAGTGCCCCTTTGTCGTATTGGTTTAAAACGAGTGTTCTTTTATTGAATGGAGTTACGTTTTTTTAGGATTTTGAGTTCGATTCGGTGCAGTGAGCTGTGTGTAGTTTTTAGTGAAGTGAATATGCTGTGAACAGTGATACCCACGTGTTACTTTTTAATCATTACGTATAGGTTAATTACTGTAGTATCAAAGTCCCATGTTAGACATTTAATGACATCTTCGTGTTTATAGCCACTGAAACCTTTCTTAACCTCATAATGTTAATCAATACGCTTATTATAAATATTAATTTACGTCTGTTATAAACAGACATAAAACGATGCCCTAACACTAAAACATAAAAAAATAGTTATTTTAAACCAATTACTTGACCGTACGACAAATAACGGTTATCACTCCAATAAACGTTAATTCTACGAAATGATCAATTTCAATTTCACTTGCGATAAGGTACATCACTTTTTAACGTCCCCCTATCACGATAGTGACGCGCCGTTCGATTATTAAATGGTCGATTATCGATACAGTTGTATCGAGTCGCGTGTGTGTTTATCACTGGCAGGTGCGATGGTAAATTTCTTTTTTCCCGCCATTATGTTATTGTCATAGTTTTCTTTATCAAAATTGTATAATAGTATAAATATTGTGTGTCACTTCGGAAAGGTCTTGTGTGATCGTAATATGTCGAAGGTTGTGATGTTACGGTTACTTTTTATAGGTCAAAAGAGTTGTTTGTAGTGTCAAGGTGTGTTCTAATAATTTAAAAGAGTTATTTATTTTCTTTGACAATAAAAATACGCTTTTTTTTGAAGACCATTATCTATGAAAGTAGTAGTAGTCTAAACTACCGGGCCATATCTTTGAAAAGCCATTTATTCACGGTCAAGTTAAATTCGCAAGTGAAACGCCGCTGTCTTTATGTTTTGAATTTTCATCTATAGTTAAAAAGTTTAATAACGAAAACCGTTTTTATTTTAAGAGTCTAAAAATTTCAAATCAAGGTCCTATGGGTGAACGTTACGGACGAAACAGACGACATGCAATAATAGGTGTAATCTATCGGAATTAATAATTAGCAACAATTACTGGGGCTTGTTGAATGGGCGAGAAAAAATAGCATTGTCATGAATGAGTCAAGTACAAAAAATGTATCGTTCCGTGAAAAAGTGACTGGTTAAAAAATATTGAAAATATTTTATATTTTTGGAAGGTTTTTTTTTAGATTTTCAGTGCTTTTTATATCTCAAAACAGAAAGATTGTTGAATTAAGTTAAATTAGAAAAACATGATCATTTAAACGAATATATGTACACCGGTAAAATAATATTTTTTACATCAGTCCTTTGAACAAGGCCTTCTCATCTCACACAGAAATTGAAAAAAAAAATTAACACCAAGTTTGTACAAATCAGAGGTTCTCAATTCCACATAGCAACTACCTACTACTATAAAAAAAAAACCTATAATGCAATATGTCTACGTAGCAAGAACCTGTCATCAAGTTACATTAATTACAAAAAAGTATCGCGTATTTGAACAGGTAATTAATTAAATATGAGTAATGTTCGGTGCATTATTGCATTTCCAATGGCTGTTTATGTACACATTTGTATGCAAAACGACCACTGGTAGGCGAGAGTGTTAAAATTTAATATGGCCGCGGTTTTAATCGCAAATGAACCTTTTTACTTTCGATAAATAAGGCCATAATGCACAAATAAAACTGAACGCGATCAATAGCTGTCAGTGTCAATATTCCATTGCATTGACACGATACTGACAGATTCTGAACGCAGTTTAGTAGTGGTGATCCGGTTCAGTTTCTTTGTTGAAATCCGTCTTTAAAATTTTGTGTCCAAAAAGCTTAAGTTTCAAGTTAAAACCTAGTAGACAATGCTAAAATCTGCATAGTGACTACAATTTATTGGTTTACAAACTTCTGCTTTGCAAATCTATTTTGTGTAATAAATCCTTCAAGTCGACATTGAAGCATATCAAACTGTGGTTGAAACATTGCAGTGTACTGCTTAACATAATTCATTCGAGTTATCTATTATTGCTACTAGAAATTAAACAATAAGTACGTTAAAGAAAGAAAAAATAGTTGCTTTTAAACAATCAATTAGACAAAAAAAAACAATTCCTCTTTTTCAGTATTTTTTTTGTATAATGTCACTTGTCTCCGTGACTGCACCAATACGCTTCACACGCGAGTACGAGTCGCGAGCGACTATCGCATTACTTATGCCGTCGCTCAAACGTTCATTATGATCGATTGAGCGTTATCTGAGCGATGGAAACTATGACCTACGGAATTAGGGCTTGACACTTTTGGAATAGTATTTTGTTTGAGACTTTATTATAGTACTATATTCAGCTTTTAACAAATTATTTATATTTTTAAATATTAGTTTATAAAAAGATGAAAAAATTGAAGCCCACCGGTATCGAGAACAGGGTCCAACCTACCGGCGGCGGTCAGGACTCCAGAGAGAGGAAACTCCTAACAATACGAGCCGTGTCCAGGAGTACCGCTTTCTGAATCAAGCCCTTGATCCAGCTGCCTAACGAGAGCCTCCTCAGGTATTGGACGAGGCTCTTGGCAATTAAGCCATTTCGTTTCCCATCCCTATGCTTTATGAATTAAAATACTTAAAATACAGGATGATTTGATAACACTGCAACATTTAGTTTAACCTCATTTCCAAAAACTGTTTTTTTACGCTTGTAGCAACACTGTCCATTTTAAGTGTCACAATGTTACCCCACAAAATAAATGACACTTCCCGAAATTACCAAAAAAAGTTAAAATAATTATAATACTAAATATACACTTGGGTATAGTTATTGGTTAATTTAAAATTCATTTGGGATTTAACGCGGTGCGAGTTGACATAATAGTGTGCTTAAAAACTCAATCGAAGGGGAGACGACTATAAAAAATTAGTTTATGACTAAAACAAAATATGTTCATGTGTTAATGAACTTTCAATGTTAGGACGATGAGAAAAAATGGAGAAGGGAAGTCTTTAGTAGTGCTTAGTATGATATAGTGTGTGATTGACGAAGAGATGAGAGCAGATGATACCTATAACTGTTGTAGCTTAATACTTTAGAGGCAGACAGATTGAAAACATACATTATACCTATATTGTTTTTTGCTGAGCATAGCAGTAGGTTTAGCCGAAATCCCATCCGAATTTTCTATCAAACTCAAACCATTTATTTCAAATAGACCCGTGACAGGCACTTTTGCATAGTCAAAAATAAGCTACCTACAGTCCCGCCACAGGCATAATAACTGTGAATGGACTGTAGTTGCCCTTACGAAAATAGTAGATCTCATGGAGAAGAATGGGCAAGAAACTCCCCCTCTCTTCATAATGAGAGGGAATGGGCCCAAATTTAACACGCGGGCCCAGTGTAGATTGCTCCTTCTAATATTTGAACCAAATAAAAATTCTCGGCTGTTACTTGTACCGACCGCTGCCGAGTAAAACAGGGATTGAGCCGGTCATGTCTGTAGAATGCATCAGGACCGATAGGCCAGAGTCGTCACACAGTGGGTGCAAGAAGACGGGCGTCGTCGCCAAGAGAGGCCTCGAAAACGATGGCGTGACGACTTAGAGGCGTTTGTGAGAGACAGGCAGGAGAAAACCGCACGGAGAGAAGAGTGGACGGCGATGGGGGAGGCCTTTGCCTAGCAGTGGGACAACCTAGGCTAAGGCATACAAAAACTACCTATACACCAGCAAGAGCATCACTATTCAAATAGTGTCACAAATATTATCATTTTTTGTATGGGAAACCACTGTCTACTCTCCAAGTCTTGTCACGGTAGGCCAGATCGATTTCCTCCCAATAGATGGGCACAACACACGATTGACTAACATAATGGCATGTTCAATTATTATCTAAACACGCATCTCACATAACATCACGCTATCCTCCGTAGACGAGGAGGCAAAAAATGACATCCGAATATGTAATATTGTACTACTGTTTTTTGTTACCCGGTTTTGTAGGGAGACCGTGAGTTATAAATATCTGTATTTCTGAGGTTATTTGTAGGAAAGGATACTTATACCTGTTAGGCGCGAATTACACAGAAACGGCGTAAGGCGTAAGATACGGCGCAGGCGTGGAATTTATAAGGAAACGAAAGAACGGCGTGCCTGCGCCGCGCCGCTTGAGTGTAATTTACAACATGTCGCCTACGTACATTTTGTATGAAAACGTTTTGAAGCGGCATCATGCCTGCGCCGCGCCTTCACCATACGCCGTTTCTGTGTAATTCGCGCCTTACGCCGTATCTGTGTAATTCGCGCCTTACAGTGTTTTCAACTGTGCTCCTCAAAGACGCGCAAGTGTCAAGAAAGTTGGGCATCAGCATCCTCATGTTTGTTTTTATCATTGATAGGTTCTTGTTTGACGACCGTCTCACCTGATGGTAAGCTGTGATGCAGTGCACACTAAACTTGTTCATGTAGAAGTATACTTTTGACTTGACAAGTTAGCTTAGGTAACAAGAAATATAATGGTGGACTTCGGCACGGAATCTTTGCTCTTACAGTCATATTCTTATATCAAATTTTGATTCTTCTGTCTAAAGTGTATGAACATTATTATTTTTTTCGTCTTTTGTTTAGTAATGCTTTATCGACTCCTAATAACCAGTACGTGATCAACTACAATCAGCTTTCATTCAACAATATTAATGCTTAATATCGTTCTTATGCAAATTGTAATTTATCTCAAAGTATTTACTTAGGTAAGCACTAATTGGTTGTTTGCATAATAACCAGTTAAGGTCATGAGGGCATTTAATGCAAGTATAGATATCTTGAGAAAGTTTCTCGCCACATTACAATTTATAGTGGAAAACGAGCTGCGAAACAAACTCGTAAATTAATTGGCTCGACCTATCGCTTGATTGGAAATAATCTTAGTGAGTATGTGTTTCTTTAAGAAAGGTTTCTATACTCACAATAAAACTGTATGAATATAAGAAAAACATGAAATAAACTCTATAATCTTGTAAAGGAACTGTCCCATTATCTCCCATGGTGTGTCCACCCCATAGATTCGAGGCACTATGTCATTACTCCCTCGCGTGGGACAGTATATTTCGGGAAGCTGTCGATTTCGTGTATTACGGCTACATCAATAACATGGAGCTTTAGGAGAAAGCTAATGATGGTGAGTCTTTTAAACTATGCTGTGTCGGTGATTGATGTTAAAAAGAGGGAGGATGATGTCTTTCTAAGATTGGCTGGGTATATGGAATTAGTATAGAATCATGTGCTCATTTAAAAGGATCCTATTAAAATAAATATCGGGAACTCAAACCAAACAGTAAACATGGTAAAAATCCCGTCTCTAGAGTTAATGATGATCCTATTACAATTATTTTTATCAAGACTGGTGGTTAAGAAAAGAATATTGATAGACACCCCTCCCCTACAGGACAGGAGCGGTGACATTGCAACAATAATAACATAACAATTTCTTTTACAAAGTGACAATATCAAACAATGCAGAATTGTCACTATTAATAATGCTTCAGACAAGATACTACACCACTCAAATCAAGCTACTCCTAATCACAAATCCAACCAATCAACTCATACACATAATCTACTCAGATAGTCTTCATAACTCCTACGACATTAATATCGACAATGCTGGCCTGCCGCGCGACAATGATAAACTGACTGCCCACCATGCATACATACAAGTAGACATATAAACACACAAACAGGCACACAAGATGATCGTACATGATGTAATGAAGAACAGGTGACTGAAGGGGATATATTTAGGCCTGATTTAGGGATGTACGGTCTAATAGATAAGATTGTTGCTGAATCAATTTATGATTGCGTGGTTTTGTTACTGGAGTAGTTCAAAGAATTGTTTGGCTGTTTGATTGGTTTTTAGGTTTTCTTGTTTCGTTTCATTGATCAGGTTTATAACGTGTTTTGTTAATCGTTCTTGGTTAGTGTTTAAATTCGCCTTCTCGAAGTTTTGTCATCAATGGTTTGGTTAATTATCTTTCTATTAGCAGTACCCATAAATAGATAAGTAATTGTATTTTCCAGTCTTCCTATTAAATCCTTCCCAAAAGGGTTTGCATACCACACTGTGATCTACTGAGTAGTTTCAACCAGATCAAAAATATAATTAGAATCAGGCACATTCAGATCGTTGTCATCATTACATTGTGTTTCTCTCTTTACTTACCCATCAATAACTTTTATGTCTATCATAATCATATTTAATATCTCGGCCTGACATTTTGTGATTTGGCAGAGACTCAAAACTATTGACTATTGGCAGGTCACTGAGAATTACACAACTGTTATGACTAACTTATATAGTTAGACTAGAATGGCAAGTTATTTTAACCAGAGCTACATTGTAGTTGTCAAAAGGCGTGGTTAAATAATTGGGTTATTTTTGACTGTGAGTTATTGGTAGTGTCTAATGATATTGATTTAGATTCTATGAGTTTGTCTACCGTGGAAGTGTTACAAGTAGATTAAGCGAAGATTGAATTATTGATGACACTAATGACTGAAGAATGGGCAGTCTGTTGGTGGATGTCGTGGAAATAGACTATAGATGAGCATTCAGAGGATTAGAGTACTATTAACGAGCACCTTAAAGCATCTGGGAAATGACTGACACGCAAGATTACTCCTTCATACCAATAGAAACTGCAAAAAGGATTTTTCGCCGAAATTCCGGTCCATAAACTCGTATAAACCCCAAACTGATTGCACAGAAGGACACAAAAATTCTGGTGTAAAAATTGTCGCCCAAACTTCATCACGGTCGATTCGGAGTCCATACAAAACCGATGTTAGTCCAATCCTTTATTTGTACAAAGCCCAACTAACCAATTTTATTACCATCGAAGCTTCGAACATATGGCGAAATCGGTGCCTCCGATGACTGAAAAAAAGAGAAAAATTGACGCTTTGTCCCTCTCTGGTGTATAGCGCTGTCCCTCTCTTCCTCCACATGTGTTTCCAGTGTGCGATCAATGGGTATTGTCCTTTTTTTCGAATAGTTTTATTAACGGGTTGATACTAAGAAGTTATTGGTGTGATTATTATTTGTTTATCTTGAGTTTGTTTGATAATGTTATAAAGACGAAGATTTAAGACGAGTCAGGTCTTTAGATTCATTTGAAGATTACTTTTTAAGTCCTTAATATATAGGATGACTGGTAATTAGTGACCGATACTTAAACACGTGATTGTACTCATAGTAACAAACAACTTTCCCAAAGAAACATTATTTTGCTTACACACACTTTTATCACATTAACAAAACAGCCGTATGAAATACGCACGCGCACGCCTGTGACCTATCAGCTGTTAGCCGTTTAAAAAAAATGTTTCCTTGGGAAAGTTGTTTGTTATCATGAGTACAGTCACATGTTTAGGTATCGGCCACTAATTACCAGTCATCCTATATTGCTTCTTGTCATCAGCTACTGTTAATGCTCATATAGTGATGCATGCCAATACGTAGATTCCAAAGACCAGAAATTTCAACCAAAATAGAACTGTTTCATGTTGTGGTCAATTGACCGATCATCAAGGCTTACAGTATTAGATCAATATCATGCAAGAAAAGTAACAAACATCATGCTATCTCGTTGGCTCGTTGGACGAGTGGTCGCATGCGCGATTGCTGAGCATGAGGTCCTGAGTTCGAGTCCCGGATCGGGCAAAGTGTTATTGAGTTTTACCATTAGAAATTTCTCAGTAGCAGCCATGAAGTCTGGATTTGTGCCCGGTTCATGGCAATAGGATCGCCCCCTATTACATGGAACTTAAACATAACTAGTGAAACTTGGGTGTACTTTTAGGTACACCTCTGTCTAACTCTTCGGGGCTTACAGGCGTGATGTTATGTATTTAAACCGTCTGCCTTCAAAGCAAGAGCGAACAGACATCTTCTGGGCACGCTCGTTCCACCATAGACCTCATCTACCGCTTTCCATCAGGCGTGGTCCAGGTCAAGAGCAGACCCATTTTGTAATAAATTAAAAAAAACATGCTATTAAAAAATCAGCTCAGTCTTGTCTACTGAATGACATAGGCCTCTCTCAAGTAACCCCACAGCCTAGCCTTTAGTTTTGTCATATTTACACCATAGACTCTTTGTTAGGTCGTACCCTAACACATAGACCGTAACCATTAGTCCTAACCTGGCATCAGTTGCATCCTCTCCTCAGTTCCATTGACAGGAACCGTTGGTTCGTGCCGTATCGTATGTTCGAGGCGGCCGATAGTCATTCATAGGACGGTTACAGTAATAATACACCATTAATTGATCCAAACGCCCCATGAACGCGTTTGTTTGTGATATGCTACACCGCGTGGTGTGGGGGAGAGGCGGAAGCGGGAGCGGGCGGAGTGAATTAATGTGGTTATAAAATGTTCTTGTTCAAAGACGATAATGGTTAGTGCTACTCCTTTCAGATCAAGAATATCTAACAGCGATTGGAATTTAATTTTGGGTTAAAAGGTAAGCATGAATTTGATTATAGTGATGAATAACCTACCTCATTTTGATTTGAAAATTGTGTTTACTTTTCAAAAACTACAAATGTATAAATAGTCAGTCTTTGTTTGTTGCTTTTTTTAAAGTCCATTTCTTATATATGATCATAACAAAGTCATTGATTCTTCTGTCGCTGCGTCGGTTTCGAAGTAAAAACTAAGAAAACATTTGTTTAAACTAGTTTGTTGAAAAGAGTGTCCAATGAGTTTCTTGCCCATTCTTCTCCATGAGATCTACTATTTTCGAATGGGCAACTACAGTCCATTCACAGTTATTATGCCTGTGGCGGGACTGTAGGTAGCTTATTTTTGACTATGCAAAAGTGCCTTTCACTTAGTAGTTTGTAACTAACCGCTTCAGCCCATACCTTTATACCTACAAATCTATTTCCAAATCGCTACCTCTCACACCTTGCACCAACCTTACTTCCTCAAACAAAACACCCAATCGATAACCCACTTTAACACTTCAAACTAAAGCTCAAATTCCTCCATCACAGCCGTGAGAAAATATGTCAATACATCAACATGATAAGACGGTGATGATTAGCGAAATGTGATACCAAAGAGTTTTTATATCGTAGACATTTTAATTTCCTAAAGACTAGCTTGTTAGCTGTTATTTTTATAACTGATATTGATACCTTGTTATTGCTAGGACAATTCCAATAATTGAGGACTTGCAATAACAGTTTTGTTGTTTGTTTATTTGGCTGATTTTTATTTGAAATTCGAACGAATAGATTTAAAAAAAATGGTTTAACAGTATTTTTTCTATTGCAAGATTTGCAATGCAAATTATTCATAGATGGATTCATGGTCAATATAATTATGATAAATATATATCATAAATAAGAATAAGCTTTTCGGTAGCTTGTTTCAATCAAATACATTTTTTGTCATTTCCTTAATCGTTAACATAACATAATATCACGCCTGTAATCCCCGAAGAGTTAGGCAGAGGTGTACCTACTAGTAAACCCAAATTTCGCCAGTTATGTTTAAGTCCCATGTAATATGGAGCGAGCCTTTTACCACCAACCAGGCACAAATTCAGACTCCATAACTGCTACTGAGATATTCCTGATGGAAAAGCCCAATAAGGCTTTGCCCGACTCGGGAATTGAACCCAAAACCTCTACTCAGCAGTCGCGATTGCGACCACTCGACCAACGAGGCAGTCAATATCGTTACCAGCCTTCATCGTTATTGCTGATAAAATGTCGGAGTGGAAGGGAGTGTCAGACTTTTACTGACTAAAACCCATCCATGTTCCTTCTTTGCCCTTTGTGTTCCAGGGCCGCGGTATCTCTTTCGAACAGTCCCGCAGCCCATCTTACACTCCTCTAATTCATAAACGTTACTTACAGGTAAGTTAAGTAATGATAAGCGTGCAACCATATTGTTTTTGACAGGTAAACTTGAAGAAACGGTTTTTCAGATTTTTATCTAGTACTAAAACTATTACAATTATATCATCTCATTTCCTACAACACTCAAATAAATATCTCCACAAACAATAGCCGATTAAATCACCCAATAAAAATGTCGATCTCTTCTTTCTTCCCACACATCCTGTGTGAGATCTATAGATCTCTTGTTTGTATCGATCGGCGCAGGAGTCGAGTGGCGATGGCGGCTCGGTTTACCGTCCTGCAGATAAACTTAGAGTAAACAATATTGGACGCTGGATCTAATACAGGGTGGTGGTAAAAAAAAGTGCGATTAAAAAAATATATTACATGGTTTCTTGAAAATATTATAGAAACAAAAATCGTGTATAAAAACGATCTTTCTAGAAGAAGGGAAGTAAATAAATTTAATTATAGATAGTATTTTCCTAAACTTTTCCACACTGATCAATCCCGGATCAACATAAAAAGAAGTAATATTTTAACGACTATTTATAAATATTTACTTCAAATGCGTATCGGAATCCTCCATAATTGCGTATCTCCGTATCTACCTACCCACTAATAAACGTATTTGATTGCGCATTTACCTCCAGAATCCGACTGAAACATTCAAATATTTGTTTATTTAAACGATTTCGTATTTCTTGGGGATCATTTTGATAGTTTTATCACTAGAAAATTCCTGTAAAACGGGTATGTTTCAGTAATTGATGGAGGATATTTTCGTGGCCATTTTTATGGGCTATTCATTTTATTTTTGGTTTCTAACTTTAGAAAATTTCATTTAGATTGACTGTGACCGCTTTATTCTAGTCTTGATGTGAACGAGTAGTTAGTAATAAATACAGAGTCATCATCATTATGATGGTGGATTATTCTCTTGCCCTTATACCATATTTTTTTGGGGTCAGTGCATCTTGTCTTCTTCTTCCATACTTCTCTATAGTCGAGATCTCATTAATCATCCTCTTTCTAACCCTGATCATCTTCATAAAATAAATACAGAGTATTAAATACAGAAAATATTATAGGTATAGGATTATCTATATTTTGGCAAATGGAATACAAGGACCTAATTATAACTATTAATGTAATAATAATTATGATGCATTTTAGCTATTGTAAGCAGCGCTTGTATCAAATACAGTCAGTGCCCAGCGTAAGGTGAACTCTTTCCCTATTTTTATCTAAGAGGGGTAAAGTAATGAAGGCACCTGACTGTACCAAATTACAATGATCACCACTGTACAGTCTTTAGTATTTATAAATTATTAACAGCAGTTCTAAAGTTCACTGATTCGCCTTATTATAGTCATATTAATTAATAGCGAAGCACTAATCAATTTTATTTCCATAATAAATGACTAGTTACACCCCCTGTCTCATTACTTATAATCTATCCTCGTTATTCATTTTAATTTCTACTCTATTTCATTGGGTATAACTATCATTATGACTGTAACATTGCTAAATGACATGACAAAATCTTCCCTAACAATTTTTCCATCTGTTTTAAAATCAAATCTATTTATTTGTTTTAAATTTACAAATTTTATTACTGTTTCTAACGATATCTACCACCTGAATCAATATCCATGTCTTAACATACTTGTGCAATAAAGTACGTGTAGCAAATCGGTCACACCCTGTATAAGTAACACTAATAATGACGTCAGTGATCGAACAATATGGGAGCACCTCGGCAAGCCGCGTCCCACGCGTTAGCAACACCCGCTATTTGCTATCTGTACCTATGATCAGCAAATAAGTACTACTTAGAACTTAGTTGATTGGCATTTGAAAATAAATTGATGAGTCTGAGTTGGCACTTGGATATTAAGTGATTGTTTCATATTTGCTACAGTTAAATATACTGTCCGTACCCAGGTAGGATATTTATTGTATTACAATATTTTGATTGAAAAGAGTGTCCATGGAGTTTCTTGCCTATTCTTCTTCATAGAGATCTACGCCTTGGAATGGACAACTTCAGTACTTTCACAAGTTATTATGCCTTGTGTCTGTGACTGTAGCTTCGCTTTCTTTGTTTTTTGTGACATTCAAAAGTGCCTGTGATGGTCTAATTGAAATAAATGCTTTGAGTTTGAGTTTATAGGTATATTTTTTTCTAAGTTCGGATGATAAAAGAAAAACTATAACTATAACTATAAAATTAAAATTTTCCTATGTTTTAAAAACAATAAGGTTTACAGATAAATTATGATGACCTGTATTGTCACAGGTCTACAAGTTCACCCATTTTAAATCCAGTTGGACTATTAGAAATTAGTAAAACGGCATGGATTTGCAAATTGTAAATAGTGTAGCTAATAAATACGTTAGTTAAGTAATAAGTGGTCTATAATTCTACGAGTATTTTTTAAAGTGCACCAAGAAATGATTTTCCGAAACTCACCCCCTAAATCCGGGTCAAACCGGGATCAAAGTATCTTTATCCACAAAGTCGCAGATATTTACTATACATGTTAGTATGTATGTCCCCTGCATCAATAAATTTCTTCACAACGTTTGAAACAGTGTTTAAACGATTACAACATATGGTTCCAGTATCATCGTTATATAGATCAAAGTACTACATTGTGTTACAAAGTATTTTATATTAACAAGCTATGTTATTGATATACCGCGCTTCGGTAATCATTTCTAAGGACAGACGTTATTTGGGGTATTCACCTTAAAAAATTATAGACTTCTTTAAACTCTTTATTATTAAAAATAAAAAAGTGTGTGATTGTCTATTCTTTTTCTTTTTTATTGACAGTAAAGAGTATGGATTTATAAAGCGCCACACTTATTGTCTATGATTTTTTTAAATATGGTTAAGTTTGCGAGATTTTATTCAATCAAAGGGCAAAGTTACCATTCCAGGTAACTTTGCCCTAAGTAACTTTGTCTTAACTAAGTTTCAAGCAAAAGTGACCAAGTAACATGCTTATACCTTCAAGATTAGACTAACATTCTTAGTATACATCATACCTACATGACCCACCAGAACTTGTAACCCTCTTTTGCTGAATATTAGCAGGGAGTCTTTGCTTGGCGGACATATTTAATCAGCGCTCTTAATATTGATAACAAAACTATTAATAAGGAGGATAATCTTAGTAGGAGGATGATTGGAAATAATATAGTTGCCATATTTTACATAAATAAGTGCCTATATTAATACTTAGGGAAATAAACTAGCGCTTGGGAAGTGTGATTTTTTCAGACATAATTTTACAATGACAATAGATTTATTCGATTTAATCATATCTTTAAGTTACAGAAGTTTAAATAATTTTCGTTTCGACAAATTTCTTTTAGGAGTGTCCGGTGTTTTTTTTCGAAGCAAACATTTTTCCGCGTCTACTGCTTAAATTCAAGCTTAAACTACATTTTCTTAACACTAAATTAATACCGGATATTATATTTTTTATATGCGTGAAATATTCTTTACATTTTCCTCCTGTATTTGGCAAATCTGTTTTTATTTCTTTTTAAGTTCAGTCTTAGTAGTAGTAGTACTTAGTACAAACAATCTCACGACGGCTTTTATATAAAATTCCTATCTTCTTAATAATATTACCGCGAACTCAATTAGAAATAACATCGATAACGACTTCTGATATTTATTTTTACATTTCAATAATTACCAATGTGACATTTTATCACAAAATTAATTTGACTAAATTAACACCTAATTAACTGTAGCAAAATAAAAAATTTCTAGGAATCGAACTAGTAATTTAACATTTTTTTTCTAAAAAGTACAGAAACTAAAATAGCAAAAATCATTTTTTTTTAAATAAAACTATTTTAAAACGTTAATCATAAACGTCTTGCTCATAATAATGGAAATAGTAGTCTATTCGCAAAACATTGAAACGTAAGCAATAAAAATAATTCTCTCACGGGGAAAAAAACAAGATATTTCACGACAACAATGGAAAAATCTCACATTATCACGAATTAGCGTTATTCGATTCACTGTTAATCGATACTGTTTAGAATCGATTAGGTTTTTGCCAGCATTCTAATTAGTATAAATTAGTATTAACTGTAATTGATATAGTTGGAAAAACACTTGTATGGGACTTTATTCAATATTCATTGTTCGTTTATTATACGAAGGGCTATTTGAATATTGCATTTTTTTTGCATTTAACATCATGCGTAATGTTTCCAGATGTAATCGGACCGGAAAAGGTATTTTTATGTTTCAATTTGAGCCTCATATACATTTAAAAAAATAATAAATAATGTAGGTACTTTGTACAAAAACTGGTCAACTTGTAATATATTGTCCTAAAATATAATAATGATATTGATATATTAATTATAATAATATAATTATGAAAAGCAGGAAACAGTGCTATTTAATTCAACAGTAGTCAAAGTTAACTCCAGGGGTCAACGACCGGAGGACGCCATCTGTGCCAGAATCATTTAACTTTACCTACCTACTTACTTAATTTTGTACATTCTCTATTTTAATTAATTAAAATAAGTACAATAAGGAAATTTTGTATTTTTTTTTAAATCATCAGTATTTTTGTTTTAGTACAATGATAATAAAAAAATATATAAAGGTGACTTGGTGCTTTTTCTTTCTACTTAGTTTTGATTTCATATTTATCATTAGGTCGTTACGATTCCTTTGTATTTATAGTATTTAAACCAACTGGACACAGGTAAATAAAATAGACAAACATTATAATATCAAATATTATGTCGGTTAATATGAATCTATTAATTCAGACAATAAAATCATTAATTTCGCTATAGTGTTATAACGTATACATATTATCCGTAGAACAGCAAAACTAAAAAACCTTTTTTCAAAATTCTGTTTTTTATTTTTGGCTATGTGGTAAAAATTTTCTTATAAAAATTTATCAACTAGGTAAATATTTACACCTTTATATATACCCATAAGCAGCCACAAAATCTGACCAACACTTAGACACTTCAAAACCCGGCTTTTACAAAACATTTCTCAACTTGACCACTCTATTAAAACCAACTTTACCCAACACAGGAGTACAATTTAAGTCCCTAAGCTTCTTCAATTTGAACCCACTAAATCTACGAAAGAAGATTGTGAGGTGAGAGCACCAACAATCGTCCAATCAATCAGAGAATCATCCGTATGGTCGCTCGCCGGCGAGATACCGTCGCGACGCGCCACAGATAATTAAACTTTCGATTGCAATTGATCATTTGATTTACCGATCGACTCCACTCTGTGCTCTATTTCCAACTTTTTATTTTTTAATGAGAAATGCATTCTTCGAAGATGTGTTGAGCAATTTTTATTATTCGGTTTTACGAATTTATTGTTGAGAGTTTTAGTTTTAATTTAATGTGTGGCTGCATGATCATAAAGTTTTGCCGGGTCTGAGTGAAAATGTTTTTTGTTTTCCGCTAGTTGGATTAGACCAGCTGCTTTTTTATTTTGTGCGTTTTTTCGTAAATTATTGTGGTGTTCAGTTGGCCTAAATCTTGTTGGAACTTAGAAACAATGTTGTGACAGTGAGACAACTTTGCTAGTCTTATAAGATTTTGTCTTATTGACACTTAGAATTTTTTCTGATAAACGTTTACAGTCACTACAAAAAATCACACTTCCCCTAATTAAAACAAGCAAAACACTTAATCAACTAACACTTACGTGTGTTCTCAGAAGAGACTTGTAAAATCACAATAATTTTCAATGTACGTCCACATAACACTTCTAAGTCAAAATATTCACAAGAACTGTTTTAAAGAATTGTTGTCCAGTATCACACGCACTAGTAACAATATTGTTACTAAATTATAAACGAGAAGCACAGTCAGCTACGCCCAAAAATAATCTTAAGTCCGAGCGAAAACAAAACAAAAACATGACACAATGTACACAAAACTCAAGTTCACAAACGGCCGGTACGGAAGAAAAAATAATTAAATTAATAAAAAATCAGTATGGGATTATCGACAGTTTACAATCACAATCGATTATCGGACAAACGGTTTCGATCCGATTAGTTATTATTACGTAAGGTGATCCTGATCGCGGAGCGCGGCGTGTCAGCGGGCGCGCGTCGTTGGCGCGACACACGACTGCAGTGCGATCCTTCGGACGAAGCCCCACCAACTCTACGCGCATCTGAGGCTCACTCCTTGGCGCGGCCCCGCCCAGTGGGACGCCACTCGGTAGCTAAGATGACCGTCTCCCTCTTTATCACTCGCGCTCTGTTCCACGCTTCTCGTCCCTTTCCCCCGCGGCGACAGTGGGGCGCGCCAATAGGATCGGTTCGGCGGATCGAGTCGAGACGATGAATCGAGATGTGTACTTAGGTATCACTGCACAAGTCCTTTTGTTGTAGTCGATAATAGGATGCGCTTTTTTGCGGCGCGATCGACTGCCCGCTTCTTGGACCGCTCGGCGGCTGTTTGTGTTGCCATTCATTTGTTTACATTTACTCTACTGCTTCCACTTGTGACCACAACAAACACGCCTACCTGATTTTTTCTGTCTGTTAAAAATGTATTGATCAAAGCTCCACCGCCTTGGGTGCCACTACATTATCATACATGCTGGCTACTATACATCAATACTTTTCTAAACTTTTTAGGTAATCTCTGGTTATTAAAAAAAAATTGACGCTTGATTTTTATTGCACTGTCAATATTGGCGGTTAAAAAAAATAAGAAAGGGGGATCCGGTATCGGGCATCACCTTGAAATAATAGAAAGTGCATGAACACAACTGTAAGGGCAAGACGCGTAGGGTGATCGTCTCATCGTCGGCAGGGGTGGGTGAACTCCGTAGGGCGCCGATGTAGGTCAGTTTTTGTTTCGCGCCACCCGAAATTCGGTTACTAGGTTCATTCGTGTTTCGTTCGGGTATTAATCTTTAACGGTGCCAATAATTGGTGCTTTTACCTTACATTTTGGCAGTGACAGAAATATGTTAGGTTATGTTGTAAAATAAATAAAGAATAGGTGACTAAAGTTGAAGTTAATTACAGCGTTAATAACCTTCTTTTTATATATCTTTAACTAGCATTACGTAAACATTTAGGAAAATATTTTTTTATTTAAATGATAGTAATTCTTAAAATTGACGCAAATAAAGACAATTGTACCAAAAAAAAACGAAAAACTGTTTAATTTATCAAGGCAAAGTCTCCACCAATCTCTTTTACCACATGGAAAAAACCACATGTTTCTACTTAAATATAAATAAACAACATCCATACCTCACAATTCCGTGCGAAAATTGCAGTTTCGTTCCTCTCGCCGCTAGATGGCGTTAAGCGGCGCTTTTCCCCATTTTCCCTACATTTTCCGAGCTTCGTGACCAAGGGGTTGGGTGAAACCTTTAGTAGAAGTTGTATGGTTCTTAAAGATGGTGATTTTAGTTACTTTTGAAAGTTAACTGTGAGTTTTCGGGTTGCAAAAAAAAATAAATTGTGAGGACAATGTTTGAAGTAGGTATCTGTGATTTTAAAAATTTTGTTTTTTGAGTGAAGAAAATTGTGTTTTTACTTGTAAATTTTATAAGCGTCTATTAAATGTTGGTTTCCTGGTACGATGATGGTTGGTAGTTTTAATTTTTTTTCCTAATTCTGAAGTTTTTACTTCTGAATACAGAATTAATTCCTAGTTGAGATATTAATGAAAGAATGTAGGATATGCGTGGTTGTGCTATGGTACAGTTACACATACTACCTACTTTTAGTCAGGCCCGACGGCCGACCTGACGAATCGTGGTTACTGGCGCCCATGAAGGGGTTGACCAATTTGACTATGCATTGACTACTTAGTGGGCAAAGTTGTAATACCATTGCAGGAACTTTATATACTTACACCTACTTTTACTTTAAGAAAATGCGCGGGTGTTTGCTGGACTAGATGTAATGTTATTTTTTATACTGGATCAACTGTTTTTACTTTTCAATAGTGTTTAATTCATGATTCGGGTTATTGAAGTCCAGTTTTGCATCTTTGCCTACTAACCGACAGAGTATCTACAGTTAGATAGTGGTTACAGCACAAAATAGCTATTTGTTTCATAATTTACCTAAAATAGCTTACAAGTACTAAGTTTCGTTTCAAAGATGAACTCACTTACATAAACAAATCTTTTCATCTCCATCTATTCGAAATTACATCGAAAACAAAAGAAGAAATTAAGATTCATGAAAATTGTGACAAAATAATTGCGCCTGAGTCGATCGTGCGAACGCAATTATTATAGCTCGGCGCTCACGCAAGCAATGTGGCGACATCCGAATAGCGCGGATAGAGCGGGCAGCGGGGTTTGGGAGATAAAACTATTCTTTTCTACGGAGAACGAGAGTTTTTTTAAGAAAGATCACAGTGAAGAAAGATATTACCCTTGTAGACTCTGTCAAAGCTACCGAAGTTTCTATCTTCTTAATGGAATGAAATTTTTGTTCTCTTCCTATGTCGGAACACGGAGACACGTGAAGCTAGTCAGCAGGGTGGTAAAGCGAGATTGACAGCAGCATTTGAAGGTAGATACTTCACAAGTACTATCAAGAAACATACAGGATGTTGTTGCTAGTTTAGAATTATGAACTCCTTGTTCCAGTCATCGCGTCAGATTCAAGAAAGTGACCTAAGTAACTGTGGAAAGTTTCAACCGTAACCGGGGGATTTACCTTATTTTTAAGGTAATCTCTTAAGCTTATCTCTTCTTCGAGGTGGCGCAGGAGAAGAGTACCTGGAAGGATATGGGGGAGGCCTTTGCCCAGCAGTGGTACAGTCAAGGCTATTAAAAAAAAAAATATCTCTGAAGCTTGTACAAATGTTTTTATTGATTTCCAGAGCATCTCTTTTGAAGGAGAATATTGCTAGAACTTGGGTAGTTTATGATTTATTTTAAAGGTACCTAGTATTCCAAAATCGCGCCCGCTTCCTCTTGTAATTTGCACTTCTTCATATAATTGCAGGTCGGTTAGCAAATTGTATTATTTGAACATCATTGTTATTGTCATTGGGCAAGTCTAGATTAATGGAGTTTTCTTCATTTCGCTCAGGACCGTAATTGTAACTTACTTTTGGTAATAACTGGATCTTTGGTTTGTTAATTTTGAGATCTTCTTCTGTGTTGTCGACTAGATATTTGTCTGATAGGCAGTCGCTCCATGTAAAATACTGGTATTCAGCTGCATCCGGTTAGACTGGAAGCTGACCCATTATAGTTGGGAAAAGGCTGAGCAGATGATGATTCAGTGTTGGCGACTTACAGATACGGGTAACTTTTCGTTGATACTTCACCCATTCCTTGCAAATCACTGATAAACATCTGGTTTCTTAAAATAAAGTTAAGTTCTTGATGACTGTTGTTGCTTGATGTAGCTGGATTTTGTGATCAGGAATTTTGAGCAGCAACGCTTAATGGGTGACCATTAATGGCTGTGATAAATAAATACTGTAAATAAAATACCCTTAAAGAAGCCGCAAGGCACTTGTTATCTCTGTCATTGCGGACATTTTTTTGTTCTAGACCATGCCTGGGAAGCTTCTAGTTACGGAGATATTGGGGGTCAAAGTTACAGTATAACTACAATATAACAATTCGTTATGATATAACAATTCAATACATCTATCAGCATAATGTTTTAAGTGCGTTACATTGAGTCCTACCGTAAAACGTGATTTTTCACCCAAAAGAAAAAGTCGTTTCCCAGCAATATTTTTTACGTTGAGTTACTTAGTTTGTACAGAATGCTTAGTTGACGGCTTCATGAAGGTTCCGTTTACACCTTGTATACAGCAGGACAATCTTTTAGGGAATGCTTCAGTGATGTTATACTGTGAACTGTCCACCACTGAAGGCGTGTTTTAAACTTAATCACAAATGTAATAAAGTCTATATTATTATACCCTCACTCCCACACTTACTCACATACACATTCACCTCCGCACCACCTCCTACAAACATAACACACACACCAGCGCGTTTTTTTGCCTTTTATAAAAATACTGTGTATCCTTTCATTTAATTTGTATAAGTTTATATAAAATCTTGATCAGGCTCAATAACTTAATAACAAATACATTACCTAACAAGCAAACTATTTGCTGAAAAGGGCTTCTCCCATTGCGTAACTAGAATAAGTTATTTAAGTTGAAGCAATATTTTTTTTTAATTTTTTTTTTGTAGGTCCATGTAGCTTTGATGGACTTTACACAAAAAAGCCTATGTCATGTCGGCGGCTTATACGAAACGTTGCATATCTCGACCGTGTCGCCGATATGTCGCTGAAAGTGCATAACGCAATTATGTATTCTTCTTTAGTTCTGAAATCACAGTGCAAATGAAGCTTATTATATTATTATGATTGCTTTTTATAATATGTGTAGCGACTATCTTTAGGTTAGGAGGAGCTCGTGGCTAAATAATAACAGTCGCTCGGATCGATCTTTAGGTTAAACCGTGCTTGCCTAGGTTGGTCTGTGGATGGGTGACCACCCATTACATACCGAGTTTCACGTTAAGCCGTTGGTCCCGGCTGTCGTTTGTAGATCTTTGACAGTCGTTACAGGTAGTCCGTGGCCCTAAAAGTCTGACACCCAGTCTGACAAAGGGGTATCTTATTACCCAGTACTAACTGGGTTGTGGAGGTCAGATAGGCAGTCGCTCCATGTAAAATACTGGTATTCAGCTGCATCCGGTTAGACTGGAAGCCGACCCTAACATAGTTGGGAAAAGGCTAGGCATATGACTATCTATAAGTTAAAAAAAAAAAAAAACGCTTTAATTTTTTTCTTTTTCCATTCATACCTTTTGCTAGAGCTTATTTACCAACATAGACAGCATTTGAACACACCAGGATCTACCTGACTTGCACAAACATTTCTTAAACAAACGCTTAGACAATCAAAACCCTTGAATATCGTAAGTTAAGTCGGAGCACAATGACTGAATGTAAACAGTTCGTAAGGGGTGTCTCTCCGATATTAAAAACATCTGTTTTGATCCCTCCGATACCCCCAGCGGAAGGGTTAAGGTAAATTGTTGTGGACGTTCTGGCTTTTTTGAAGTATTTAGGAATTTTAATTTTTGAGTTATGTTGGATTAAATTATGATTTTATTTTATTTTGATTTTTGTAATGTTTAATTTTGCCATTTGGTATATTTAGTTAAATTGCCTTCTCTTGGATTGAAATGATATATTAAAAATCACAACAAACATGTCTGAACCAATTTTCTTATAATTATCCTGCATGAACTTTTTATTAATGTATGTGTACACATTTTTGGAGCAAATAAATATACCTTATCTTATCTTATTTGTTGTGATTATGAAATAAAAGCTAATGGTATTTCTTACTCAGATAGATAGATCAAAATAAAAAAATTAGTCACCAAAATTGTTGCATAGCTATTTTAGAATACTGCTCTATGGGTGCAACGGCGATCTTGACTCGAGATAGAAATTGGGGTCATGTCTTACTCACCCAGTGAATTAGAAAAACTAGAGTTATTCACATAATAGCTAACATCTTACAACAATTTATCCATATCCGCCGAAGTTTTAAATTGCTCATAAATACATAGGTACTAATCTTCTTTCATTTCATCAAAAACTTTTAAAAGTTTACCCCAAGCATGTCCCCCCTAATCTTACTCCGGAAATCGGAAAGTGAACTCCAAAAAGCAGAAAAAATGGTAGCGGAAAAAAATCCCTTCTTATGCAAATAACTCCTTAGAATTTACGTTTGATTTTAGCGGCCCGTCGCTTCCGAGTGTTGCTTTATTAATTATTAATTTCCAAGTGATTTATTAGCATTTTTTTTTGTTCGGAACGATTTATGAAAAATTCCGAATTCCGAATGGCACCTATTTTTTCTGACGCGCCTTTCAAAGGGTTACGAATGTTTCTCGACTTTTTCGTTCAATAGAATTAATTAACGCGAAAGAAAATCGAGGTTTTTTGAAGTGTAAATTGTCCTTTTGTTTTTATATTTCTGTAATCAGAATTCCGGATTGGGTTCGTTTGGAGTTGATAGAAGGATTTCTGATTTTTTACTTTGTGTTATTGTACAGGTTGTTATTATTTAAATGTATTTATTACGACAATTTCCTTAGTTAGAATTTAAAGTTAATTAATTCAGCCAATCTTTTCTAGTTTCCTAGTTTCTCGAGAACACTGATGTTTCAACCTTCCAAAAAGCACTAATCTAGTGTTTAAACTTGTGTAGTTGACTTTTGATATCTTTTAATGAGTTTTTCCAAGAGTAATTTTTTTGCAACCCGGAGTCTGATTCGTGCCTGGTTGATGGCAATAGGCTCGCCCCTTTTATATGAGACTAAAACATAAGTGATACCCTTCGGGGAAAAAATGTGATATTATGTTATTATTGGAGTATATTACATTTATCTCCATGCCTTTGCGTCCCTCAAGTTTAAGAGATATCAAACCGCATTTAATACAAACTTTTTCCTCATTTCACACAAAGGCAACCACACAATACTACCATTCAATCTGCCCCAACCAGCTCAGCTTATAACCAGTTCTGATACATCGTCACCCTGCTCCTCAGACAATGTGGCCACGTGTGGAGTGACAATAGTCACCCACTACTGGATGCGCATAGGTGGACACTGTGGGCTAAGAGATGAGAGATTAGCGGGGAAATGGGCAAGCTCCTTTGATTGTGGTTTGCTTCTGTTTTAGTTAGCTTGGTTTAAGAAGCCACCTTTATTCCTCACGATGCATAATATGTTGTTCGTTAAGATCAGGCAAAAGGACGATATTTATATTTAGGATGATTAAGCATCTGTGATAGGTCTAGTTTTTTGAATAATTATAATATGAGCAGGAAGCGGTTTTTCGTGAATGATCAGTGAAATATGTTTGACTCGGAGATGAAACAGTATGGTTGAATTTGGCTAAGCGAGTACTTGTAGTTCTCAGTGGCGTGCTTAGGGGCCAACAATACAGCAAGCCCTTAAGGCAAACAGGCTGTTCAGTAAGCTTATGTGGTAGTAGGTTATAAAGACAAGCCAGGCTTTTAGGCTTGTATGGAAGTACCGCCACTAGTAGTTCTAAGTAAAGGTTAGCAATTTTGGCATAGAGAAGACTTGGCATAAGGAAGACAGAATTAAAAAGTGGTAATCAATGACTATTACTTCTCTTTAAGAGAAAAAAAAACAATAGTCTCGCATTTGTGACAGATACAGTGCGATGTCATTACAGGGCAGTTAGCATTTAACCTGGTGAGCTTCCATATCAACTAAGAGTTGTAAATAACTAATCGGGTTTCTCCTTCAATTGATATTCCCAGTTTATATCCTGAACTTGGAAAGATGCCATGGATTAGATTACTGTCATAGGTGAGCTTGCTTCGTCTATTTGTTCGGGGAAGTGAAGGCGTCATGGGTATCAATGTGCGATCGTCAAAGACTGAGAGAAATATTATGTTGTATTGGTCCTTGAGTTAATCCGGTAAGGTTCCCAAGGTAGTATTTTTCCCTCCAACCCCAAGGGGTAAATAAGTGAGTTGGGATATATTTAAGGGCTCTATATTTGAAATGTTAAATAATTTTATATATGAAGAATGTTACCTACAAGACATTAAAGAAAAGTATAGCTAGTTATTTTTTTAAGTGGATTTTCAAGATAATGATGATTTTAGGGATATTTGGCTTTAACTTTAGGGGTAAACTTTTTTGGAAGTTGGTAACCTTGTAGTCCGGTGTGTCTTCTGAATTTTAGCTGTTTAGTGATGGATATTTTCATACGTCATCATTCTGATTTCATCAGTCATTATGACCGCATTACGGTTATTCCTTAAATATTTAAGAACTTTTTCAATTAATTTAATTGTCATTGTGAGAATTTTGCTAAACAATAGGTAATTATTTTATTTACTCAACTATGTTTGGGTTAGCTTCCAGTCTAACTGGATGCAGCTGACTAGTAAAATCCACAACATAACATCACGCCTATTTTTTGCTGAAGGTTTAGGCAGAGGTACCTATACCTAAACACACGACAGTCCGACCATTCGGTCTTTATATACGACGTCATGTTTGTATGGAGTATGACGCATTGAGAAGAGCTTTCAAGATCGCTTCAGCCTATGCCTCAGCCCACAGCCCAACATCAAAGCAGCTACCGTCTTCTGTTATAAGAATTCTCTTCTTACATTAATTATTTATGAGTCGTGAAGTCTTTATTACTGACGTCTCTCGTCGTATGCTAATACATGCTGTTAGATCAAAATTATTGTGTTGCTGTATCGGGTGAACTATGTCCGCTTAGATGATTTTTTATAACAAAATATATTATGTTTTTAGATAGACAAGTTTTTATATATTTGGCCTTGATTATTATGTATTTTTTGCCATTTGGTAAGATGTGGAAAGGTGGTCCTAGCCTTGTAAAATGTGAAACGTTATGAGGTCGTCGTTGTTAGTCAAGATTGTTTAGCTGGCTGAGGGACTGTTCGAAAGAGATACCGCGGCCCTAGAACACAAAGGGCAAAGAAAGTTTTAGTCATTAAGAGTCTGACACTCCCTCCCTCTCCACCCAGAGCGGGAGGAGTCATTTGATGATTTGCCATCCGTAAAAAAAAAAATGATTGTTTAGCTCCAAAGTCTAAAAGTTAAAGAAAAGTGCATTTATTAGCCGACATTTGGAACCTCTCCGCTCGAGTTCACCAGCATAGCTATTCATAAACGCTTCGATTCGATTTCGATTCGACAAGTCGTATGTCTATCTCTGTGATCATGGTGCTTGCAACAGCGCCGAAATATCGGGAACTCAAAACAAACAGTAAACATGGTAAATATCCCGTTTCTAGTTATAATGATAATATCGCAGAAGATTTCAAAAACTCAATAAGATTCCAAAAATCTAAAAGTTTCCAAAAACAACCCTCCTTCTCTCCTCCTCCTTTTGTTTGCCATGAAATATTTATGGCACTAGTGCAGAAAATATTTTTTTTCGATTCTTTTAAACGTATTGCTGAGACTATAAATGGATCTAACCACGACATCTAATGTCAACCATAACCTTAAAAAAAGTTTGTAAAAACAATATCTACACGAAAATCTAAGAAATGCAATTCAATAATCCATGTCTCTGAATCTTTGATAGCGGCCATGTTTGTCACAGAGTAGTGCTAGATGTGGAGGTTACATGTAATGTTTTGTGTACTGTGGTCATTGTGGACCGTGGTCAGACCACACAGGTGGTCAAATGTTAGTGTTTGCTTACATCTGATGGGCGTTACTTGTGATGTGATGATTGCTGGAATTAAGTGGTTTATGAACAGGTGTTAGGATGACTTTTGAGTTTGGGAATGATAATAGACAGTAAATATATGGGCAGTTGGATGGTGCTGTATGTATACTTACATACTTGAAGCTGGGCAGCTTGGAGAGAGTTCATTGGGTAAAAAGTTTTAAGAGTAATGGTGAACTTCATAGTAATTGAAGTAGTAAAACATGGTAACTTCGTATTTGTGTTTTGCTGGTTCTTAGAAAGGTTATGTTGAAACGAAGAAGTGTTAGCAAAATTTAAATTGATAAATATTGCAGGATTCCTACTTAATAAAACTGAATTTTAAATAACTACCAAACAATACGAAACTTGCAATTTTAGAATTAATCTTTGTACATCTTGACAAATTCTCTGTCTACCGTCTCTGTCTCAACACTACTCTGTCACCTATTATCGAAATGCACATCGCGGTTTCGTAAGGGTTGAATATTTCTGTGCCACACTTACAATCATAACACTACAGCTAGCCAACGCCTTATTACAAACGTTTTAAAGATCATTTTCGTTTGCCGCAAGTATTGGTTTAAAGTTGTGGTTCAATATTTACTGTTAGGCAAAGTACTTACCGAAATTGTACTCTTTCACAAAAGCTCGATATCTTAGGAGTGTATATGTATTGAGTGTACCTACTTGCGACATCTGTTTTTATAGCTTTGGATAAGCTGGGAATTAGTATGAATATGATCATTGGTTTACCTAATCAAATCTAAGTGTACAATGAGAATGTAAGTGAAGCATAGGTCCAGATGACGGAAGATGAGATGTCAAACATACATACATACATAAACTCACGCCTTATTCCCCATGGGGGTAGGCAGAAACCACAGAGCGCCACCTGCTATGATCCTTACATACTCCTCTTGCCTCGTGCACGTTCATACATCTGGTCATACACGCACACCGGTTGCGAGTACTACGCACCTGACCACCAACAAGAACAGAGTATGTTCTTCTACGTCGTCCCTCCCGGCGTTGCCACTTACGAGATGTCAAACCTTTGAAGCATATTTTATTTCCGATGATAAGCATGTCCATCAACATCTGCCCAGCCTCTTTCTAATTTCGTCGGGGCCGACTTCCAGTCTTACCGTATGCAGTTGAACCAGTCTTACCAGTATTTTTTACATGGAGTGAACAGTCTCACTTAGGTACTGTGTAACACGATAAATCTTGCTGCCCTCTTAGCCCAAAAACATGCAGCCCAAGTGACCTCTGCGCTGCCACTGACGACGCGGTGGAAGTGGAGAAGTTCTGGGCTAACAAAATATAAAAATTGCCCTGTCAGCGACACGAAGAAGAATTAATCAATAGATAATTGAAAATAAGAAGTTTTGTAAATTGTCGAACTATTTCAAATTAGTATCGTTTTCGACTTTTTTCAAATTGTACTAAACAACTTCATAAAACACTTGGGCCTATACATAAAACGCTTGTAGACACCACCGATCATACCAATAAACCTTCTCAATAATCATCAATGCTCTTAAGCACCACATTACGACTCCCCTGCCCAGCCCCCATGGCTGATGTGGTCGTTCACCGCTGACGCATTGTTTTACCACAATCACCATAATTAATTAATCAACATTATTATATTCTTCAGAAAATTGCCCCCGAATTGACGGATACATGTGAAATGAGTGCGGTGTAGAGTTAGGACGCGGATAGAGGTGCCATTCATAGGGATTTGATCGTTATCTATTTATTTTACTATGTGCGCAAACGTGGCTGCTGAGCATGAGGTCCTGGGTTCGATTCCCAGTTCGGGCAAAGTGTTCTTGGGTTTTTCCATCAGGAATTTTCAGTAGCAGCCACGGAGTCTGGATTAGTGCCAGGTTGCTGGCAATAAGTTCGCCCCCTATTACGTGGGACTTACAAAAATGACTAGCGAAATGTGGGTGTACTATAGGTACACATCTGCCCCCTTCCCCCCTTATCCCTTCGGGGATTACAGGTGTAATGTTATGTTATGTCAACAAGTAAATTTCTGTTTTTTAACTAACTTTGAAGTAACGTAGTTACCCTGCCTACCCAATCCATGTACCTACTCTTTTAGTCTGTGCTCTCTGAGTTAAAGAGTAAACGCTATGAGGGTAGGTTACCAACCATTCAATAATATTATAATCAACAATATTGTATCCACTTACTTCTTATTTGGCTCTTGTTTAGGTTCACCAACAACTTATAATTATGGACTTCGTCAGATAGTTAGTAAATAATTTTAATCAATCTTGATGTCGATTGTTCATACTTGGTCACCTAGGTGTCAGTTTTTATTCACTTCAAGTATTTTAGTCACTTCAGGGAATCACTTATCCAGGTTTCACGTTGAATCTTAAATTCATCACGGGTCTAGAACACAAATGCAGTTGCACCACTGCATGGCCCCCTCCATCCACTCCTAACTCTACAAAAGTAATGGCGTCATTGTAACAATTAAAATTTGATGATGCGGGCGCTCTGTTCTCTCCGATACTATTGCGCCCGCCCCGCGACGTCGCCTGCATTTGTGCGTATACTGACCTGTTGCCACTTGTACGTAGGTACTTTCTCTTTTTAAGGGTTTGAGGTACTTATATGGTGCTGGTGAAATTTTTGGCAAGGGTGCCGATGGTATTCTGGTTTCGATCTCGCTTTTAAAGATGAATGCTTAGTTTCTTAGGCATTCCGGTAAATTATCAACAGGTGATATTTTACAAAGTTAGCTCCTTTAGTACACATAACATAAAATCACATATGTGTGTATTCCTAAAAGGTGAGGCAGAGGTGTATCTAAAAGTACACATTTCGCAAATAATGGTTAAGTTCCATGTACAGGGACTATTGTCATTGCTATTGTTTACATAATGCAGAGACGTAATGTGTCAACTTATAAAGATAAAATACCTCAAAAACCAAAAAGTAAAAAAGTCATGTATTAGGAAAATGGGGGGAACGATAGTTTTTTACATGATATCAATGACCTGTGATAAGTTCTGCACCAGTTTCAAAATAAGGGGGACCTTATTTCTGGACTCAACTTTTGAGACCTTTTGCTATCTCTTAATAGGATTCAAGACGAAATAAAAGTGTTATGCAATGTTGTACTGACTTCAAATATTCACAAACTTACTTATAAACTTAGCGGTCACCGACACTAGCTACATCACAATAGTTTCACATATTTTCAATGAGTTATTCAAACTTTTTTTATCAATAACAACTCCACAAGACGGTGGCATACGATACAGTTTCTTCTTTCTTCATTGTGATACAAAAAGGGTTGATCTAAATATAATAATACAAAGATTTGTGTATGAATGGATGACATCTGTCGCGGAGGAAGTGACGATGTGGTACAAAAAATATTAAAGCGAGGGTGTTTGATTTATCATTTCGATGTTAATTAATGTAGGAGGTTTGAGGAGTTTTAATTATGATTTTAATAATATAACATACCATCTCGCTTGTATTCTTCATAGGATTGGGTTGAGGTCAGAGGTGTTCCTATATAGTATAGTAAACACCCGTTCATCTGCCTAGCCTTTTCCGAACTATGTTGGGGTCGGCTTCCAGTCTATGTTTTACATGGAGCGACTGCCTATCTGATCTCCACAACCCAGTTAGTACTTGGTAATGCGATAACTCTAGGTAAGACTGGTCGCCAGACTTTCGTATAGTATTGCAACTAAATTATATAAAAACGCCTAGCCTTAAACTTATAAACTTGGGCCCAAGATCCACAAAGGCAAACTGATCGAATAGAACTGTTATAAGCACCAGTACTCTTGTAGTGGACGTTTATATTTAGTTCTATATGTTTATTCGACACGTACGTACATCAACTCACGCCTTTTGCGCCATGGGGGTAGGAAGAAACCACAGAACGCCACCTGCTACGAATCGTACATATCTACTCCTTTCGCGTATTCCACGTTCGTGAATCTTACTTTCGAGTCCCAGAGAATACACGCATCCCCAAAGAGTATGCAAGTACTAACTAAAGAAAGTACAAACTTACAAAAAACTCTCCCCCTCATACAATTCCAACACATCCGATATTTATCGATACCGTGGATCGGATGACATATTCAAATATTTCCTGCCGTCAAGGTGTCCGCTTTTTGTGACGACTCACTTTCTATGGGGTAAAAATGAAAGTTTTATTGTATGGTAAAAACAAGGAATACAATTATTTGCAGTTTTTATGACCACTAACTTGATATTTGAGTCAGTGGAACTTTTAGTTGGCCTCTTAACGTACAAAAGTCGTTGAGGAAATCTGAAGAAAAAAAACAAGATGATTTTATTTTGTGTTTTTTCGGTGATTTCTATTTAAACTACAAGCTACTATAGTATTTCATTAAATAATACCAGGCTATTATTGTCCCACTGCTGGGCAAAGGCCTCTTCTCATACAGAGAAGGCACCAGCATTGATCACCACGCTTGCTCAAGACAGGTTGGCAATTTCAGACTTATATTCATTATAAGTCCAGGTTTTCTCACGATGTTTTCTTTCACCGATGTCCGTGATAAACTTAGAAAGTACATATGAATTGAAAAAGTCACATTGGTACTTGACCGGATTTGAACCCACAACCTCGTGAGAGGCGAGGCCTTAAACTCTGGGCTATTAGTGTTTCCTTATTAGCTTTAAATAAATATCTCATCTGGTGGTAGAACTGTGCCTGATGGCATCCGATGATGCGTTCGACCATGATGAACGCTTGCCTCGAAGTTACCAAATAACTGCATCAGGAGTGACTTGAAGATTCCCAAATTTGTGCTCTTATGCTCCAATGCTCTTTGTGATTTCCACTTTCTAGAGGATGGTTCATTATCAGCAGGCTAAAGACAGAAATTGAAAGTACACATCAAACTTCAGCTTCTCAATCTCGAGTCATCATCGGAAACTATCCATTACTATTAGTATAGTTCATTGAATTAACATCGTCCACATCAGTATTCAGAAAAAAAATGCAAATACAAAATGGCGATCCATTTTCGAACATCATAACACCCCAACGGACAAGTCGATGTCAAAAATAATTTATTATCTATCAAAAAATAATTGTTCTAATTACTTATGCAAGGCTGAATTTCTCCCCTTTGGTTTGAAAGTTTTTTTTTTTTATTATTCAAATCTAGTAATGACTGGGGCTTTTGTTAAAGGATGTTTGATCGGATACCTTCGCCATTATTTAAAAAAAAATAGAGCACAGATAATAGATTTCGGTATGAGGCATTGTGGATATAAAAATCTGTGTTTGTTTTTCTCTTTTGTTGTTCAAGAATTTGTATGTTATACCTATCCATTCCTATATCTGGGCATACTGCTCTCTTTTTATAAATAAGTGATTGGATATATTTAGGTGCATTCCGTACATTCTTCAACTATTTACGTAAATGATGATATTTTGCTATTGATGTAAATCAATCTAGTGTCAAGATATTAAGATGACCGTATTTACTAAAGCTAAGTTATTTAGGTACCGCTTAGTCTTTGTGAAAACAGGCAATCGTGTGTTTTTTTTTAAAAGGACTTTATTTTTTATTAGCCATTTTGTCCCACTGCTGGGCACTGCTGGGCTACCTGGAAAGAGATGGTCTTTCCAGGTACTATTCGTGCGCAACCTCGGAAGCCATGCCATCGCAGCGCACGTCCAGGTCATCTCGCCACCTCTTTCTAGGGCCTCGCCAGCGACGTCCATCCTCAGGCACCCATAGTATGTACTACATGATTTAAAAGGAACCAAAAAATATTCTTTACGTTATTCACATTAATAAATTAAACAAAAATATAGTAAAGCAGCTACAGTGGTCTTTATAGTACCTTAAAAAGCCTGAAGATTCCACAACGCTCACTCATATTATGTCACCATGATACAAAAAACTCTACTTTTCAAATCTTTACAAGATAGGCGTAAAACATTTAGTGACAATTTATCTAACCCGCTGTCTGTTTCGATTCCTTGTTATAATGGCAGAAAAACATGTGTGAGCGTGATTGGCAGGTTGGGTTCCGTAGAATAATCGCGGCCTTTATTGTTTCTGAATGTTCGTGACGTGAACGTAAAATTCAAGTTAAGAATTTCATCGCAGTAATTAAGCGAGCGGTCACCAATCATACTAGCAGTCTGTATAGATAGATATTGCTGGTATACGTAGGTGCTAAAAATACTAGCAAGTTGCAGTAGTGGATGAAATAATATTATTATCATATGCACAACACATACATACATACACTCACGCCTTTTTCCCATGGGGGTAGGCAAAAACCATAGAACGCCACCTGCTACGATCTGACATGCTCGTTTCACCTCGTAACAGGCCTATAATCCTCTAAAAAGCTCAAACGATTAAGCCAGGTTTTTAAAAGTCAAGTGAAAGAGTTTTTAGGACTGCACCACGGGACCCTAATATCCTAAAAACCAAAGCAACAATGCAGGGCAAAAATTCTCTTGATATGCAAAACAGGGTTTATATTTTTGACATATCCATAAAAGATGGATCGTGTTATAATAGAGGTCTATTGAAATCATAGACAAAGCGGTATCTATGGTGTTGGTATCATCGAACTTTTTGATAATGCTCTAGTTATTATTATTGTTGAGAATATTGAAATAGCTGGCGGCTAGTTTGTACTAAAATGTGCATTTCATAGAGCTTTTTGTGTTTACGAATAAATTAACAGAGATGCCATGGTTTGAATAATCTGGAAGTCATGGAAGGCCCCTGATCAGCAGCAGGGATGATGAAGGGTAACAGTAAGAGTAAGAATAGCTGTATACAGTTCTTCATTTGCTAGTTGACTGTTAGGATTGGGAGTAGTGAAAAACCTAGACTTTAACTATGAACTGAATAGCTTATTTGGGAACTAACCTTATTGTTCCCATTCTCCTTAAGTCCATTCTTGGTCATTTTCGTCTGAATCTTGTGAACGATTTTCTTAAGAACTCTCAAAATTTAAGGAGAAAACGCGATCAGCACATCTGAACCGCATTCAAGATGTCATTGTTATGGTTTTTTTTTCTAGCCTGCTCTGTCCCACTCCTGGGCCAAGGCCTCCCTCCACTCCTTCCGCTTCTCCCAAACCCGTGCGTCTTCCTTCCAGTTTGGACGAAACTCCTTAGTGGCCTGCCGCGACCCCGCCTCACTGTGTCTCTTGGAATTATGGTTCTAGAACCTACGCCCGTAGACCCCTAAAAATCAAACCCACAAACAAGAACCCACTAACTCCTCACCAGATGACAAGATATCCAAAAGCACACATTCAAGCACTCAACTAAATTCAGAATTAACTCGCCAAATCGAAAAATTACGCACAAAGGGAAAATAAGTTATAAAAAACATACAATACAAATCACAGTATCGCCTGTTAATGATCTTGATGTCTCGCGATGATTGCAGAAAGAGACGGAAGATACAGAACACCCAAGTGCGAAAGAGATGCAAGATGTGATATCTCACCGGAAACAGCGTAATATATGGTGCATTGTTAGTAACGAGATCGGTTTGTGTGTCTGTTCGTCCGTGGGCGGACTTGCGCACGCGTTCTTTAAATAGTACCTACGTGAATTAAATTATATTTTTTGATATGAAATTCTACGGTTTTCTCGGTGCGTTTAAATTTAGATTTGATATTTTGTACCTGGACTTTATAAATTTAAAGTGTCGGAGAGGAGTGTGAATTGTGGTTGGCGCCAGAAATCTTGCATGTGTTTTGTTGATAGCTTCCTTTCCACAGGTATTGATTACTACGGTCGTAGTAAATCAAAAGTGGGCTCATATTCAGTATTTTAAGAAACTAACGATCGATTTTAAGATACGAAGCCGTATAAGGGAAATCCGAAGATTAAATAAAATTGCTAACAAGCTTTTTAACTAAAACAAATAAGCCTTGACAATAATCACTACCAAAAAACAGAGTATTCTAACTGATAAAACCTGAATGAGATGTCATTATGGTATTGACAGAAAGCTTCATTTCATTCCACCTCATTCTTATAATGTCACTTTTGACTAGAAATATCCACAAAAAGCTCCAAACGACTCATACTCCAAAATCACACACGACCACCTTGGTCTACCCCTAAGCATTTCAAAGGGGTGTTTCACGCATCTCAAAATGGTACCAAATCATTAGCGAGTGACAAATGATTCGTAGACGCGTGGCGAATACACACTGAATAGACAGATTTATCTGGTTGCCGAGATTTGGTTAACGGAACGCAACCAGGCGTAGAGGGTGCAGTTGTTAACTATTTGATAGTTATCGGAGTAGTAAATGGTAGAAATCGTGAAGAGAGAAGTTTGAGGGATTTTATTTATTTTACTATTTATGTACACACAGTAGACAACACAGGAAAATAACATTATATTGTATGAGTACATTGGTACTGCTTATTTCTTAAGAAATTTCTGCCAGCAGACCTGCAAAAGGAGAAATGAAAAGAAATGTAGACAATATTCAAATATTCAATAGTCAAAAATAGTCAATTCAATTCAATTTATTTACTTCAGACACAACGATCCATAATTTTGTTAGTAGGTACACTTAAAAATAATGTTAGTTATTTAATAATTAAAGACACATCACACTATACAATACTATTACATCTAAATTTAACATCAAAATAATCTATAAAAATTAAAAATTAAATTTATGCAATACCATGTCAAATAAAATGTAAAATGTCCACTAAAAATATAGTAAAAATAAGTTAAATTAAAAATAATAAATAAGGTCATTTGAGATTTAGATTATAAATTAATTAAAATGTCATGAAAAAAAACCACAAACATCAACATTTATAAGCTTCTTTGAATAATTTGAAGTAAGTATGTTATGATTTGAAATCATGGGAGACTTTGGACGCGGTATTACTGCACTTAATATTAGTCAATTCTTGTTCTGAACCAATGTAGATATTGGAAAGGACATGATATATTCTATTTTATTGACACTTATTTTTCACATTTGTGAGGAAATTATGTTTTTCCTACTCCTCCGCTATTCTTTTCTGATTTATTTCTTTAAATTGTTTCTCTGGAACTTCATTGAGCTTCATTGTTTTGGCGCTTTTCTGATGGTAGCTACTGTTGATTCTGGCTTTTAGGAGTTGCAGTGGTTTAGGAATAGTGTGGCGGGCTTGTCCCGAAAAAAAGCTATTGGCACCTATTTGCCCTGTTTTCTATTCCATTGCGACCTATTAACATAAGACCGCCATCGTACTCATATAAAAAGCTGTATATTTTTTTAAACAATGCAATTTTGGTGTACAATAAAATATGCCAGTGTACACACTAAGGAGATATTTCGCAAGAAACCCAAAACTGTAACAGTATTTGAGAAAGTAGAATGCATGCAGTGAAGAGTGAAAAATATTCAGTTATGATTTAAAAACATCGTAGTTTTTTTGACCTGATGGTACAAATGCACCACTGAAATAAAGACAGGTATCACATGCAGCACAAAAACGCCACAAAAACTCTCACAGACAATAACCGATCAGTAACCAGCACTCATCACAGGCGTCAAGCATTAAGTCTTCGTCATAACATCCCCATTAATTAATCACCATCGTGTAATATCGCCAATTACGGCCATGGACGTAAGTAGACATTATAGGCGACGCAAAAAGAGCGGCCGTCACGGAGGCTGCTCAAAGTGAGACTGACAGACTGTCGGCGTATCGATGGTATAATTTTTGAATTAGGAATGTTGCTTTTTTTTAAAGGGTTCACAGAAAGGCGTCGTTGCTAACAACCCATGGCTGGGTCGAATAGGAGATGACTCCTAAACCGATGATAATACCTATGGTTTTCAAAAATAAGACCGTACGTTCTATCTGTTGGTGTACAAATTAAAATCACAATCTTTCTGTAAAACGTTTTTTATCGTCGTATTTTCGTTCTACTTAGATTTTGTCATAAGTAACTATACCAAAAATGATAATGTTGGATTTTTTACCATACAATACCTAAGTTAGTCTGAAATTATAATACAATGGCATTGATAATACGGTTAGCACAACATTCTATTGCATCTGACTAATTAACCTTTGTATCATCTGGCAATATTAAGTTCAAAAACATGATTGATTCATATTTCGAACACCCAACCAATAGTACGTTCGGACCGATACGGAATCACCCGAGGACGCCGACTGATCCTTCCGATCCCATTCGTATTTGAAATTCAAATTTGGAAATCCATTAGTGCGACTCGTCATTTTAATGTGACAGAGTATTGAGTTACTCTAATTGATCGGTGCTCTCCGTTAGTTTTTTTTTCGTTCGAATTTCAAATTTGAATATGAAAGTTCGTTGTGAAGTTTTTTTTTTTAAATGTAATACGTTCGATATTATTGTTCGGGCTTCCGGATTTTGGTTAGGGCCTGTCATTGTGCAGGCGGTGGGCCGGAAGGAGTTGGGTTTATCAGTAGTATTTAATTATATTAGTGGTATAAATTATAAGTTGGCGTTCAATGGTCAAAATAATTTACATTTCGATATTATTTATGATAATATATTATATATAATATTTATCATAAAATAATATTCAATAATGTTATTATTTATGATAATATATTATATATAATATTTATCATAAAATAATATTCAATAATATTATTTATTAGATATAATATTATTATTTATGATAATAAGTCCGAGAATTTTTATTTGGCGACAATATTGAAATTTTGACGTCAGAAACAGTAGCATTTTGGCTGTATTCTTCTAGTTTTCTTTATGAAAAAAATAAATACCATCATTTGTTAACTCTTTAGCAGATGGTACACATCTTTAGACAGTACAAATTACTTCCATGGCTGCATATCTCAGCAGTCCTACCGTATAATTCATATTGATGATCGAATCGATTCACAAATGTATCGATTTGCTTGTCAAACCTAATGTGCTCACGATCATTAATCTATATTTTTCGGAACCCGTTAATGAAAACGTGACAACGACAGTTGCAGATATTATTGATGCAAAAATAATGGGTGTTTTACGATTCGGACAAAGACGATTGTATTATTTTTGTATTGTGAATATTTTAGGGTTAACGTAAGGGAATTGACATTTGTACTTGACATAAGAGCTGTCAATAGTTACTTTCCACTATTGCTGAAGGAGAGATAAACTAAAATATATACCTGTCTGTACGGTAGAAGGTTCAAAAACTTTTATCATAGACTAGCTTTTGACCGCGGTGTCACTCGCGTTAATTTTGACAATCAATTCGGGTTGTACTCTGCTTGTAATAATATAATTCAATCACGATTCGAAAGACACATGGCGCCATCTATTATCATAAGAACGTTATTGTTGTTTTCCTCGAAAACAGTATTTTTTTTCGAGATTAAAGGTACCCATGTCCGTTTCTGTACACCTGACAAAGTATGTGTAAAATTTCAGGATGATCGGTTCAGTGGTTTAGGCGTAAAAAGGTAACAAACAAACATACTTTCGCATTTATAATATTAGTTAGGATTCAGTCAGTACTTGCTGCTAGACAACCCAGCAAGGTATTTGTTTATCGGTTACTGATATTTTTTTAACGGTTATTATACAAAAAATCTTACGCTCTATGCTAAAGTGTATCTACACTGGAAAAACTGATTTATTTTTAGTAACCGACCAAGTATTATAACTCCGGTGTGTAATCAAGAACTGAGTTCATGGTAATACGGGGTGGAAGGGTCACCAACGAGAAAACGGTTACCACGTATTCAGTGCATACATATTTCTGTGCCCCCCACATATAAATTTTTCAGCCGTTTCCTACAAAAGTGCAATACCTACACGGTCAAAATGTATGGAACAGCTGTTTTTTTTTTATAACCGATGAAAATTTTCTCTGTGGGATCAGAATGATGTACTGAATACGTGGTAACCGTTTTCGCGTCGGTGTCCCTCGCACCCTGTATATTACGCGACCATGTTACACCCTGTATAATAAAGAAAGTTTCCCTAATAACTTAGCATTAACTTAGCAGAGGAAGACAAATTTAAAGCATGAATCCTCTCACATTCTAAACCCATAGTCGCGTGTTCGATTCCCACCTGTTACGGTACACCGAATAAATATAACAACACAAATAAATCAGACCATAATTAAGATCTACAGAAAACAAAAACCGATAATATTGACAAGGAAGCAACTTACAAGGAAACAGCAGACTCATCAATAATGTATTCAATCAAAATCGATACTGAAGAAAAAAAAGCTGAAGATGGAGGCAAAACAATGGTGAACAAGTTTTTATCAATTAAAACAGCAAATAGGGTATAAAATGCTGTCGGCGATGGACAGAGAGGCTTTTATCTTGCGCCGTCGTGCGTGGTGGGCGATGAAGCGTGGAGACACCTGCGAACATCTCGCGGTTACTGGGTGCGCTGGAGACGGCTTCTGTCCGGATAGTGAAACAGGAGGTGAAAGGTTTAGGTGCTAGCATTTGCTAGGAATTGGATACCCAAAAAATATTTTATATTAACTTACTAGGCTTTGAATTTCAGCGTTATTTTGAATAATCAGTGTCTTTATTGATTTGATGAGAAAGTAATCATTTTGTGTTTAAATTTTGGAAGTCATGAAAACTATGTTATTTAACTCTGGTAGTTTTCAGAGCTTTTCAAAGTTTTGTTTCAATTGCCCAAAATTATAAAGAAATAACTTCTCTTAGCTTCAATCTATTAACTATGTATAACTAGCGAGCTAGTTTTCAAACAACAACAAGAGCCTCCTCCACACTATTCAACCTAACAAAACGAAGAAAGTAAAACGTCGGTTAATAATTACAGTGTAATAACTCGATTACTCCCCGCTCGCTTAGATCACCTCTATCGATATTATTACTTATCGATTGTCCGTCCGTCCGTCTGTCTGTAGTAACCGCAACTTTTTTGCGTTCAAGCGAATCCGATGGGGAAGTGTGCAATCGCCTTTTTATATCAATTTGTGTAAATAATTGTGAGAAATCGAACGTAACTTTAATAAAGAATTCGATTTATTTAATCTTTCTCAAGTTATTTTCAGTTTTTCTGAAGATTTTTAAGATGAACTAACGTTTATCGAAGATCTTGATCAATTGAATAAAAAATCTACCAATGCAACGGTTTGAAGTCTGATGAAATAGGAACGGATCAAACGATGCATGAAGATGACGAATGATAGCAAAATGGTTTGGATTTAAAAATCGTGATAGAGCATAAATGTGATATTGAAGATATTCATAGACCATAACTAGGTACCTATGGAAATTGAGAATTTACTCTAATGAGTCTACTTTGGTTGGATGGTCACAGTTTAATGAGTATGATTCAGATTTTTATCTATCAATACTTAGGTGCAGAAAGTTAATACCGAGAGACTGTGTTGCTGAGGCATCAACAGTGCATGAAAATATACCTAGAGGTCACGAAAATGAATAAGCAATAAAATGAAAACAGACTGTTTCGATATTTATTAATAAACCATCATTTAGGATAATTGGTTTCAAGGCGTGAGAAATTCGAGCCATTTCAAATCTTTACAACCAATAACATTAGAAAAGATCCATCGAAAATACAATCCCAGATTCGATGTGCTGCTCAAAAATGAAGAGTAACTCGATATGATGTTTGTGTCCCAACCTCGCATCTGTCATCGCATATTGAGTCAACCCCCGAACGCTTCTCAATCCTTGCATACGCATCCGATTGACAATGCGGAAATTTGCATACGCCATTTAAGGGTTAGAAAAAAATATCATATGATTACTTTGACAGCCCATTCCGTTTGATTTTGATCTCTATTTTTTAGGGTGTAACGTTCAATGTATTTGGAATGATGATGCGTAAGATTCGAATGCTCTTTTGAAAGATTTTTCTTTCATATGCTAATACATTTTGATCTCTGATCCAAGACTTTAAGGTGCATTTTCGTGTACACTCCCAGTTCATGGGAACACTCAACCCTCAAATGGCTTATGATAATTTTTCCTTGAATTATTTTTGCTATCATTTTTCAATAGCTCATTAGTGTGTAGCTATCGGTCCGTAAGTGGCATTGCGCAAAGCCGATATTGTTCGGGATCCCTGGATCTCTCCTCCATATTGTATCGCGACCGATTTTATAGCCATCATTTGAATTTTTCAAACTTATTTGCATGATTGTGATTTATCACAATTCAGTGTTTATTTTTGTATGAGATATGATGTGGATTTATGGTTTACGTTCAAATGCACTTAATCTATGAATGGGCCATTTCGGTTCGTATAATGTGGTGAGAGGTTAAAATGGTATGGAAATTGGCGATGGTAATGCTAAACGTGTGTGACGTGTCTACTTAGAAACAATTTTGTTTGTAGTACCAATAGTAAATTGTATTTTGTTCAGAGACATTGATGATGGTGACTTAAAATATAAAAAAGTAAAGAAACTAGAAACTACTACAACTATTGAAACTGGGGTCAGTACAGCAGTATACAGACCAACTTAAACTAATCGTACTAAAACCAGAAATTCTAAATGGATGATATTTTGTTCAGAAATATGGTAGGTTAAAATGTATACAGACTTACATACTAGATGATACTACACTATTAGTCGATAGTTAAATACATAGTATAAGAAGTCAAACTGTTCGTTCCAAAAACACTCAACTTTTTAAGGGTCTTCAGAGACCTCTTGAAGCGCATCCAAGTTTACGATCATGATAGATCAATCAGTACCTAATGGTTCATCCACTTTTTGCTATTATAGAGGCTTTTACTCCTATAAATTAACGGAGTGATTGAATGATGACAGAAAAAACGTAGAAAAGAAGTTAAGTTACTGATATTGCTCGTAGAACTGATAACTGGAGTGGCAAGAACCCATGGCCATTGGAGCAGAAAACTTGGTAATGGGTAAATGAGATAAAGATGGGGACCCGTAGAAATATTAGCCATCTTTAAAAAATGGAAGAAAGACTAGATCTTGAAAATCTCGGCAGCATTTGGAAAGATCTTAAATTATAGCAAAGAAATACGGAGTTAACCGTAGAATCAATGCCATTTTTTTCCTTAACAAGAACAACAAATGAAACAATCGTAGCCATGTTTCTGTGCCCATCCAATGTATGTACTATTATTAGCCAAAACAACAAAAACAATCCAACACACAGTTCTATTTACCTTTTTAATTCAATCGCAACTACATTCCACAAAAAACTAACAATAGTTGTCCGATCGCTGGCCACTGAACAATTTCATTACGATCAGCGCTCACGCACATAACCTCAAAAACACAAAAGCTAAATAAATCGACCGGGATACCATTTATCAAACTGCCGCCTGCATTTTTAATTAGTAAAAAACATATTCGGACAGTGCGCAGTGGTGCGTTCCAATCTGCTTCCGATCTTGGCCTTTCTGACCTTTCATTCCCACTTATAGCCTTCCCATCTCCCTGTCCCTTTCACCCTTGCTTTAGTAATTAGTTTCTCATGTATAGGAGCTTTTGTTTAGAATGACATGTGGCGTCTGTTACCAACAGTTAATTATGGGCAGTTTTTTTAACGATTCGATGGTATCGATACGTATCGATGTATCGCAATCGTAATGAGAACATCCCTTGTACCGACTTTGTAAATTAATGGTGGTTAGGCTGTTATTTTTAGTGTCGTAGAAAGTAAAATAGTGTTAGTGTTATTGTCTATGTTTGACATAGATTTGTTAGTTTTAACGGTTTTTCTATTTGTGTTTACAAAGTCATTGTTCATTGCATGGTTATTTTATACTTTTGCATCTAATTTGAAAGTTTTAGTAACTACTTGTCGTCTATTATTTTCAATGCTTGTTAGAACGTACGTTTATTCAGCTTTACCTATTATTACAGTATATTTGTCCAAACATTTCTTTTGTCTTTTCCTTGACATATTTATAAATGATTCAGACAGTTTATGTTGATTGATTTAAAAACACTTTTATGTTTAAGTCATTCTGCAATGTTTTCTAATAAACAATTCCAATTTACTATGTCCTTAGACGGTTATAATCCATAAAACCATGGATTAGCTTAACCTTGTACAATCGAACAACTAACAAAAACTACAACAGTTTACCAACATTCTACAATAGCTGTTACTTTCTTTGTATATCCCTTATAAGACTTAACGGCCTATAGCGAACAGTTATAAATAACACCATTGTAAGTATGGATACAATGACAGATTATGTTAAATTCAACTTTGACACGCGAAGTTCACCAGGGAGCATACCTAGGACCAATAGTATTCCTATTAGAAAGCGGTCATTTATACTAAGTAGTGACGTTTTTATGGCCCCCATAACCGTTGCAGTTTCTATATTCATTCTTTTTACACAATTATTGTGGGTAGCAAAAACAAAAAAAAAACAATGATAGATGGATTGGAAGTAAAAGTTAATTTTTTGCGTACAGTGTATAGCTAAGTGAAATTCTTTTTCCTGGTCTATAAGCTCAGTTCGATAGAATGTTCTAGGCTTGTTGAGTAGTTGAAGTGTAACATATTAGACTTTTTTGATATGATTCATGCTGATCTAAAAAGGGTAGAAAAAATGGGACATGTTTATAAGCTAGTTGGCATCTCGTGCGAGCAGTTAAAGTCAAATGAACGATTTATGATTCAACTTCTTGTAATTGAATACTGGAGCTACAAAGTTCTTGTTGTACAACATAACAGTTCTTTCAAACTTGCAATAATTTGCTGCTCATATGACGTTTGACACGAATACAGAATACCTTGAATAGCATAGTTTACAAAAACTATTGCCGTTATGTTAAAAATAAAAAATTCTGACGAAGATAAATCATCTGATGCTTTAAATAACAAAATGGTGAAGGTATGGGTAGTACAGACAAACGCAAACTTTAAGATATTCAAAAGTTATTTACAGTATTCACTTACTGGTATATCAGTCCAACTCCTTAATCCCCATTTAATTTATTGGTGACGGAGCTAACAACATAAATAGAAAAATCTGCTACGATAATCTTACTGAAATAGAATAGCTTGCTAACTGTTATCCCTTAACCGATATGACGAACATTAATTCCACAAAATTCATAATAGGGACCACTAATCCAAAAATTGTAAATGATGTACAGGAGGTTCCACTTGGATGCGCTATCAGACCCATCGACCACTTCCCCGTCCATCAAATTCAAATTACGATCGAATACCACCTTTTACTAATAAAAAATCATTCGACCATCGGTCAGTAATTAACGATGCCGAATTCGACCATGCTATTGACCTTACGCAAAGCCAGTATCATTGTTACCGAATATATTCCAACGTTCAATAATAACCTCTACTACTTTCTTAATACGAATCATACATCGATCTTCAATCGTGTCTTCATCCTTGAAATTTCTGCAATGTAGTTTAAACTCTGTTCTTTCATCTTTATGGTCGTCTTCAGCTTGTTTCTCCGCTTGACTGATGCCCGTTACGGCTGGCTGTGCACCTGCAAGACGGTCACCAATATGAATGTAATTAGGGGCACCACACATGTAAAAGTGTGTGGTTGCGTTAAGGAAGTCCCTTTGTAACGATGCGGAACCTTGGCTTAAGAATTGAATGGGTAAAATAACTGGCCTTTTGTGTTTCGTTTGATCAAATGATTGAGGATCTGCTGTTGTTTCTATGAAAATGTGTTTTTATAGGAAACTTAGGTGTTTAACGTTGTCTATTGATTCTAGATTTGTCTTTAAGAAGTTCCGTTTTGTTCATTCTTATTAATCCTCAGTATTCAAGTTCAAAGATAAGGATCATTATTTATTTTTATAAAAAGGCCCTTCTGATCTGACATGTACTGTTATTCAGTGTACTAATGATATTATGCATATCATTCGTTAATTTTCTTTTTTTATTTCGTCTTACAAGTGATAAAACCGTTATTCCATCTTCAATTGTTTGCAACTATCTTCATATGCTGCTCTTATTACATTTTTCTCCGTTTTTATCTTACTTTGACTTAAATCTATTCTCACCAATCTCTTGATTGATACATTATCCACGAACAATACCAGTATCTTCATTACTGAGTCGATAGCGCCCTTCTGATCAGCATTGAATCAATTAACAAGACGTAATTTATTTCAATCTGATTGTCATGAGTTGTAGTCCTTTCAGGGGAGGTCGCCGATATTGTGGCTGTCTTATAGCTCGTGTATTGATAGATACTGTAGTGCTGGAGGGTGGGTTGTATACTGATTAGCTACGGGGTTGGAAATGCGACTCATGTGGTTTTTATTCTATAACTACGAGCTGTGGATAAGGGTTTACATTGGTTTAACCAAATTCGTAAGTTTGTCAATACAAAACCTATTTGTAGAGATGGCGTTTTCCAGACAAAAGGCTTTTTCTGTTGCCCTCTTTCATAGAAAGAAGAAACGAGCAAATTATGTATGTTATGTCTGTTCACAATGTGTTCGCGATTTGGGACCAATACCTAAGTTCGTTATGCAAAATTGTCATTCTATCAGCAATAACGTACTGAATTCCAATAAGCTACCATAAAGGTGCTGTCTGTCTTATTGAAAGTCGTCCTAGAAATACGAAATTATTTGAAAACCACTATATCACGTCAGGTTTCCTGTATGTAGTCTTCCAAAAAATCTTCGTCCGTCGACGTCCTCTACCAAGTGACCTCGTCACAATCGTTCACCAACACACTCGTTCAGTCGGGAGCTTCACACGACAAATTCAGCCAGTAGCTTTCAACAAAAGTTGACAACAAAATTCACCAGAAGGCAGCATAATTATCGTTGAAAAGGGACCCTTTTACACTCATTTAACTAAGGCAGGGTATCGGCCGGTGGGAGTGTAATCGGTTCGTATCGGGCAGTCGATCGCGGTTCGATTCCCGCGGGTTGTAATTAGATTGTTAGTCGCATGCGATATTAACGTGTTATGTTGTTAGGTGGAAAGTCTTGGTACTTGTGGGTAGTTTGATGTTTTTGTGTTTCTTGGCCTGTATCATTTAAAACCATCTGGTTATTATTTGGCTAGTCTTAATATGATGGGGTTTTAATCTACTTACTAAGAGCTGAATATAAGTATTTGGCATGGAGTGACTGCCTGTCTGACCTTCACAAGCCAATTTCTAGGCAATACATGATTTTTGAAGTCCTAGCTTTAAATCTTGATGCCTTCATAAACAGCTTTCTTCACAACTTATAGGTGTGGGAAAACTCAAAGTATCAATTTACGAATACTCAATTTTTAAAGATCCTATGTTTCTAATGACCAGCCATAGATTAACTTGCTTTTTCACTGCCTACAGGTGATTTAACTGACCATTGATTCCAGTTACTTTTTATGTAATTGGCATTCACATTACACCCTCTAAAAACGCTCATTACAAGCTAAATATCACCCACTTTCAATACCCAAAGGCGAATGCAATTAAAAAATTTAAATGACTTATTTCCAAGTATCAAGACTGCTATCTCCCCTCCGCCGATACATTTTGATGTCGATAAGAAAGTCAGTTGAGAATTTAATATACATAATTTCTTTTAACGTATGGACTATGGACACTATTTCTACGTCGACCACATTTTAGTTCAGACATCGATTGAAATTGTTGTTTTTTTTGTGGTAGTGAAGTGACAGGTTCAACGGTTAATGGTTCAAAGGTTAGCAGTTCAAATTGTGGTTAATCTGATAATTGTAGTTACTGTTATTTGTTGGATCAATCACTCTTTTGTCTTTGCCGATATATTTTATTTAAGTGTATTCGATTCTAGACAGGAATCAGGCTTTTGTCGTTTACCTAGTCTTTTCCCAACTAGGTCGGCTTCCAGTCTTGTCGGATGCAGATAAAAACCAGTATATTACAAGGGTAAAGGTACTTAGTAACTATGTAACACGATACCCCTTGGTAAGACTGGTTGTAGACTTCCGGACATTGTTACTTGACAGGAATTGGACATTCGTCATCATCAATCTCCTGCCCTTAACCTAATTTATTTGGGATCGTCACAGCATGTCTTCTTCTTCCATACTTCTCTCTATTACTCGTCATCTCATCAGACACCTCAGGAATCGGACATTGTTCAGTTTAAAAAGTTTGTTAGACTTGTCGAAAAATGGCATTTAGCAAAAAACTTACTACTGCCGGAAGTATGTTAGAGGGCCGAAACATCAGGAACTCAAATCTTACAGTAAACATGGTAATTATCACGTCTCTAGAGTTGATGATAATGTTAGTGACCATGATGGTTTAAAAACTTATATGTTAGAGGGATTGGGACACTAGATCAACGAGGATAATTTCTTGGAACAAATCTAGCCAGAGCACTCAAGCGCGTGCAAAGCTCGGCTATAGCAAGGGGCAGAGCTGTGGGGCACAGACACCGCTGCACTGTACGATTTACAGCTTTTACGCTATTTTCAATTAAAGTCCTAATGGCTCATGGGCCACCGATGCGCCGATTGTCTAATTGTTGAACTGTATAGAGTTGTGTGACCGTGATTTCTGAGGTTTTATGTGTGCCAGAAGGGTTTTAATTGTAATTATTAGTATTGTACTGAAAAAAAAATTAAGGACTTTGTTGAAGATATGAACTTACATAGTTTTAAAATCTATTAATTAAATACATGATATGTGGCGGACTCTGTCAAAGAAAGAAGGAAAATTGGAGGAAGAGTCATAATTGTTTGCATTCTTAAGACAATACTGACTTTAAATTATGAAAAAAAAAGTGATAAGTACAAACGGTACGAGTAAGTCAATACGTGGGTACCTCAGTACTCAGTACTTATTTTTCTGTAGACGGCTTATTCTATTGCTCTTCAAATTTCAAGACCTGATCATCAGGTCTTGATCTCTAAGCCATTATCCCTACTTATTTCGGGTCGGTGCAGCTGTACGTCTTCTTCTTCCATACTTCTCTATTACTCGTCATCTCATCAGACATCCAAGACATTTCTACTATAACTAAATGCTATCTTACAAATCCTAAGTATTAACAGCTCTATAAGCTTCCCCCCCGTCCCCAAGCCACACCCTTTTGTAAAAACTTTCCTCTTAATCGCCGCGCGTTACAATCATAATGTGCTAAGTTTCTCTCGACTGGACCCAGATCGAACGCAAACGAATATTGGACTTACCCTTAAGATTATTGGACTTACCCCTTCAAGAATATCGAAGTTACCCTTTAACTAATATTGCAGTTAATTGTGATTGTAAATGTGTTTTGTTTTGAAGTATTTTGAAGCTGTTTTCTTGTGGAAACATCATGTTTGTAATGGTGCTTTTTATAGTGTTTTGTTGACTAGAGTTTTATGGTTTTAGTTTGATTCAATAAACAACTTAATAGACTTCTCAGTTATTAGTATAATTGACTGCTTGGTTGTAACTTTGCCCAACCCTTCGTGGAAAATAGGTGTGGTTTTGGCAAAATGCACGGTAAAGTATGCAATAAGTTATCAGCGTACTAGAAGATTAATTTGCGATTATTAGCTTTTTGTCATTCAAGCATCCCTTGATGGGCTCAGTAAAAGTCTGACACTCCCTCCCACTCCACCCAGAGCGGGGGGGTTATTTGATGATTTCCTATCCAAAAAAAAAAGCATCCCTTGATGCTAACAATCTTGCTCAGCTCATCGGTAAAACAAAAGCAGATCGACAGTTTATCATTAAAAAACTCAAATGTTTTAATAAGTGAACTTAACATTAAATATTTATAATTACTTTTCTTTAAGTATAAGTTGTAGCACCTGCCAACAGTTAGACAAAGAGCATTAGAGCTAAGATCGGCAGACATGTCCTCGCCTACTTACGTTTGACATATTTTACACAAATCCTACCGGCACGCTATAATGAGTGTCATATTCGGTGTATGGTCTGCAAAACGAGTAAAAAGTTATTTATTTTTTGTAAAAATGTATAAAATCACAAAAAATAATGACATTTCGAGTAGTTGTGTTGTTATTTGTATCTATACTGTAAGCTGTTGGTCCCGGGTGTCGTTTATCTTTGACAGTCGTTATTAGTAGTCCGAAACCTGAAAATCTGACAATCAGTCTACCATCTACACCCGGCACTGGTTGCCGACCACTACAGACAAGGTTTAAACAGACCCTTCACGAAGCAATAAACCAAGCATTATGTACATCAAACTAAGTAACTTTACGCAAAAATTATTGCTGGGAAACGACTTTTTTTTTGAGGTGAAAAATCACATTAAACCCAATGTAACGCACTCAAAATATTGTTCTGATGGATGCATTGAATAGTACGGAAGCCGTGGCTGTATTTAAAATAAAGTTATAACAAAAGACTAATAACTTAGTCCGTAACTAAAAGGTACTAGGTATGGTCTAGAACAAAAAAATGATCTCAATGACGGGGAGAACAAGTGCCGTTTGGCTTCGTAAGGGTATTTTAACACCCTTTATGAAAAAGGCGAGGCAGATGATGATGTTGTAATTTGGATACCTCTATCTACCTCTTACTAAAAGATAAACCAATTGTGGTTTATCTTTTAGTATTCTTTAAAACAACCAGCAGGCCTTGTCAATTTTCTTATGATAAAAAGACAAAAGCTGTCTTCGCGTGCCAACCAGCAACACTAACTACTCGACTTTATAATAACCTAATAACTAGTTTTTATACACAGTTCCTTTTAATGTAATGTCTCATAAATCCTACGCAACGCTGTGTATTGTATAAAAATGTGCTTAGATACATATCTGTCACGCTATGTCTAACTGAATTATATGTTGCAATGTCTTGTCATGTAATATACAAGAAGTTAATACGTGGATATTGTTGTAGACATAAAGTTTATAAAGGAAAATAATCGATATTGTTGAATATATATTTTTATTCTAATATTAAAAACAAGTAAAAGGCCTATGGGCGGCATTAAAACTCTGACACTTGGTTAGACACTAACCACACGAAAAAAGAAAAAGAGATAAAAAAAGATAAAAGATTCTAATATTTTAGTTTTTGCACTTATTTATCAAGTACTGCATAGTGCAAGCTTCTTTTGCACATTTCGATTACTAACAGTGAAACCACCACCAACCAGTGTTACCAAGGGGTATCGTATTACCCGGTACTAAATGGGTTGTGTAGGTCAGATAGGCAGTTGTTCTTTGTAAAATACTGGTACTCAGCTGCATCCGGTTAGACTGGAAGCCGAATCCAACATAGGTAATTAGGAAAAGGCTAGGCAGATGATGGCGATAACTCACAGCGAAAAACACATTTTAGGGGTGTCATAAAACACCAAAAGAACAAGGGTTATCTGCTTATGAAAAATCACATCATTAGACACTATGACGTTATCCAACTCTCATAAGAAGTGTAATTTCTACGCTATTCTCATACCTATCCTATCTTTGGTGCCTTGCGTATCTTTGGTGATAGACGACGATGGTCACTTCTGCTTTGCAAACAAAAAAGTAATTATTCAAAATATTTCCCTTCCGCCACATATGCTAACCGTACGCAACAGTCTACGCGATACATCCGACACACCCGAAGAGTAGCGACGTGTAAAATCTGCATTTCTTTGAGATGCACTTGTCCTCCCCCCCCCCTCACCTCACCTACACCCTCCCCCTCTAGACGCTCTTAGATAAAGAGGGCTCTACTTTCGCGCGCTTTGAGCAGAGTCCCAGGGTTTTGTTAGGAGTGCTGCGTCCTCCTAGGTATAGCGGAGTTAGGTTGTTAGGTGTTGTTTTGTGTCGTACGATAGAACGGAGCCAGGTTAGGATTTCTATTGTCTTCGAAAGTATGAGGATATAAATCTGTGTTGCGTTTAGATTTGTGTTGTGCTCGTGTTGGGGGCTTGTTTTTTGGGTTGTGATATCTGTTTTTTGTTTTCATGTGTGTATTATCATTTTTGGATAATAATAACAGCTACTGCATTTATCTTATTGCATGTAACGCAATGTTGAGGTCGCTGTGTAGGATGACAAGAATGGATAAAGTAAGGAATGAGTATATTAGAGGAAGTTTGAAACTTGCGCCAGTTACGGAAAACTTGAAAGGGGATCGACTGTCTTGGTATGGGCATGTGATGAGGAGGGACGAATCGTATGAGACTAAAAGTGTGATGAATATAAATGTTGATGGATGGAGAGGGACAGGAAGACCAAAGAAAACATGGCTGGATAGCGTGATGATTGGCAGGGGAGGATGGAAGAAAAAAACGTGTTGCGTCGACCCCAAATAACAAGTAGAAAGGGCAGGAAGATGATATACAGGGTGTAAACGGACCCTTCACGAAGCCGTTAACCAAGCATTCTGTACATCAAACTAAGTAACTCTACGCAAAAAATATTGCTGGGAAACGACTTTTTTTTTTGGGTTGAAAAATCATGTTTTACGTTAAAACTCAATGTTACGCACTCAAAACTTAGTGCTGATGGATGCTTTGAAAAGTAAACGGGTCGTGGAGTTAATTAAAGTAAAGTTTAAACCTTAAAAAGTAGTTAAAAAAAAAAACTTGTGAAAAATTGGAACTTTGACCTTCAATATCTCCAGAACCTGTGGTTTCCCAGGTATTATCTAGAAGAAAAAAATGATCCCAATGATGGGCAGAATATGTGGTTTTCATTTTCGTTAAGGGTCTTTTTACACCCTTTAGATGATGATGATGATTCACCATTAATTTGGAGACTCAGTGGTGGTAGCTATTGAATTTGGATATCGCACACACAACTGAATTCTCAGTCAGAAGAGGTCTCATAATAATCACATGTCGACCAAAATCTAAAAGCAGTTAACTTCCTTCACGTCTTCTTCTCTTTTCTCCTGATGTTGATGATGGAGAAGGCCAAGGAGTACATTGCAGGCTGGACATAGTCCTCCTCCTTCCTCTCCATCCACGCTTCTTGTACAATTTCAAATGCATCGATATAAGACGATAACTTTAGTCTACTACTTTAAATAAATTCGTGCAAAGGTTGATGCATTAGGCTGCTGGTCCATTGGAGCATACAGAAAGGATGAGAAAGTGCAGAGCTAGGAGTACATAAATTTAGTAGTTTTTAGGGTTCCGTATCCGAAGGGTAAGCAACTGGACCCTATTTCTATGCCTCCGCTGTCCGTCCGTCCGTCCGTCCGTCCGTCTGCTTGTCAGCGGGCTGTAATGTCTCATGATCCGTAATAGGTAGACAGTTGAAATTTTCACAGAATGTGTATTTCTGTTGACGCTATTCATCATCTTCCTAGCCTTTTCCCAACTATGTTGGGGTCGGCTTCCAGTCTAACCGGATGCAGCTGAATACCAGTATACACAAAAACAATAAAAACACAAAAAACAAAAAAACACACAAAAAAACAACAAAAAAAACACTATTACAAAAAAATATAAAAATAAAATTAAGGGGGCTCCCCTATTACGATGGTACGGAACCATTCATACGCGAGTCTGAATCGCACTTGGCCGGTTTTTTAAATTAAAATGTTTGCGCTTCTTTGCTACTAATAAGCTCCAAAGCACAATGCAAATGCAGCCTTAATCGTCTGTATTAGCGATTTTTTGAACTTCTAGAACAGGGTTTTTCAACCTTATTCGTACCACGGCCCTTTTAGTATGAAGAAATATGTCGCGACCCCCCCTACCCATTGTTTTTTTTTTGTAACTAATATTGAATCCAATACATTTACTTATTTAAAACATTTACTTATTTTAAGAATTACGGTTAGGTTCAATACCTACATAATCAATATTTTTTTACGTCTTTTAGTTAACAACCTGTGTTAACAACCTGTGGGTCGCGACCCCCCTGGGGGTCGCGACCCACAGGTTGAAAAACCCTGTTCTAGAATGACCGAAGTCGCAAAAACACATGTAGTACTTAATTGACAAAATGGTTGCATATAAAATTTCCCATACATGTAAGAAATGAGTGCGTTGCGCAAACGACACACAAATGTAATGAGCGGTCTCGATGTGTCGCATACTACGATTGTTACGAGCAACAATAGAAATATTAATTGTGTAAGATGTTATGTAAAAATATGTGGAGTTTTTGATAGGATAATGTTAAGACATAAATAATTCTATCAAAATCTCTACATATTTTAAATGGAAAGAGTAGGAAATAAAGGGTTTTGATGGGGTTATGACTGTTCAACAGGAATAAGCGTCTAAGATAGCCTTAGACTTAGTTCTGCGATCTTATCATCTGCCTAGCCTTTTCCCAACTATGTTAGGGCCGGCTTCCAGTCTAACCGGATGCTGAATACCAGTATTTTACATGGAGCGACTACCTATCTGACCTCCACAACCCAGTTAGTACTAGATAATATATAGCGATAGCCCTTGGTAAGACGTTGTCAGACTTTTTGGGCTACTGACTTCCTGTAACGGCTGTCAAAGATCTACAAATGACAGCCGGGACCAACGGCTTAACGTGCTTTTCGAGGCATGGGGGTCGGGAGGTCGGCGGCTCGTCCGTGGTGCTGAGCTAAGAAATTTCGATTAAATTGTTCATAAAAACCACGTAAACGCTCTTCGTATCGAAGTCAGCACATTCAGTAGTCTACCACCAACCATTGGATCAACGAAGCAACCTAATGAGTAATTAATCATCATAACATCACGCCTGTAATCTCCGAAGGGTTAGGCAGAGGTGTACCTAATAGCACACCCACATTTCATCAGTTATGTCCCAAGTAATAGGGTGCGAGCCTATTGCCGTTAACCGAGCACCAATCTAGACTTCGTGGCTGCTACTGAAAAATTCTTGATGAAAAAACCCAATAACAATTTGTCCGACCCGGGAATCGAACCCAGGACCTCATGCTCAGCAGTCACGACTGAGACCAATAGACCAATGAGGCAGTCATTACTACCAAGAATACAGTCTTCACATCATTTTCTGATCGGAGTCTGCACCAAAACTACAAGAAAAACGCAAGAAACTCCACCATACATACATAAACTGGAGTATCTGTCTGTGTGAGAGCCATCGAGCTCCACGCTGGCACGGCGAGGCCCTTGAACGGCCGTACTATACGGCACGGAACGGCAGGAACGGCAAGATACGGCCCTTGAACGGCACAGACGTAGATATTGCTGTTTTTTCGACACCACTTGCAATCGTGGATGCGTTGTGCCGTGAATTCATATGTGTTAAAAGGGTAGTTTTGATAGCTCATTTGGATGTTATTTTGTAAGAGTTGGAGAAGCACTTGGGTTAAAATAAAATGAATGTCTCTTTTTTAAATTATTCGTCGTTACCTGTCTTCACATAAAGTGTAAGTGCACAAAGTAGAGGAATCAGGGAAATATTGCAGTATCATGATTTCAGCAGAATGACTAACCTTTCCTTATAATAAAGGGTGTAAAAAGAGTCTTAACGAAGCCAAAAGGCACTTGTTCTCCTCGTCAATGCGATCATTTTTTTGTTCTAGACCATACCTGGGAACCTTCTAGTTACAGAGATATTGAGGGTCAAAATTCCAACTTTTTCACAAGTTTTTTTTGTTAAATACATGTTTTTAAAGTAAGATTTTACTTTAAACGCCTCCACGACCTTCGTACTAACAATCCATCCATCAGCATAATATTCTGAGTGCGTTACATTGAGTCCTACCGTAAAACGTGATTTTTCACGCCAAAAAAAAAAGTTATTTCCCAGCAATTTTTTTTGCGTAAAGTTACTGAGTTTGATGTACAGAATGCTTGTTTGACGGCTCCGTGAAGAGTCCGTTTACACCCTGTATATGATGATAAATTACAACTAGGTATTTAAAAAAAAAATAAATAATATTTATTCCAATATGGATTAATGTTATGAAAATATTAGACGTTTCTTTCCTTCATACTTAAGCCACCGTTTACGACACCCGCAGGTAGCAGATATACCCATTTTTTCCCCGAACCACAAAGTAATACCGTCCCACTTACATACATTGAACGGAAAAATCACAAATCCCCCATACCTCCTTATCTCCCCCCTCCCCCCCTTAGACACTACCCATCACTCAAGCCACCCACAACTAGGAAATCAATAAGATTTTTACAATTTAATAAATGCCACTCCGCCATTACTATATTACAGGGATAAGTGGGTCGCGTCTCCCACCCGCCCCCTTTGGGGGGAGGGAGAGGTCACATCATACATCTCGATTTCAGAACTTTGTTCCCGGTTCATGATAATTGAGGGCTTCATATTATGCTCTTTACATTTTAGTTTGAGGAAGCTTCCTTTGTAGTTGCTGGTGTAAGCAGGTTTGTAGGCATTCGGAAGATCTATAAATATTATGACACCTTTATTTTTCATTTAAGTTTTTTCAAAAGACCTGTTTTTGCAGAGGACTCTCTTAACTAGGTACTGATCTTAATCATCATCTGCCTACCCTTGGAGTCAGCTTCCAATCTTACTGGGTGCAGCTGAACACCAGTATTTTACATGGACCGACTGCGTATCAGACTCCCACAACGCAGTAATATGATACCCCTTGGTAAGACTGGTTGTCAGAATTTCGGGTTTCAGACTCCATAACAACTACCAACCTCTGCCCAATGTAACCTTTGAATAAGTTTATTTTCATCAGAAACAGCTCAGACATCAAATGCATTCTTCACAAGTTGAAGTAAAGTCTTAAATACTAACTTACCTAGGCAGGTAATAAATGCACCTAGGCCTAAGTAATTATTCCTAGCAGTACATAATTATATACAAATTATTCAGTAAAACGCACCTCCGGACAAGGTGTCGACAGATAACATGCTCATTTGTTGCTCCCCATCTAACTCTTCACTCCTCATTGAGCCCTGGTACTTGCGCTCCATAATCAGCTGTAGCGAGTTTTTTATCCAATATTATGTTAATTACGCTTTTTATTCTAATTAATTCTTAGTACATTATGATCTTGAATAAAAATAAAGACATCCTCTTGTTTATGTATACTTCTTACGGCTCACCAAGAGGGACTTTTATACAGTTGATTTAACCCTTAGTGATTTAAAAATAAGGTTGTGTTTCGCGTGTTTCGTATAGAAAAAAATGGTAGTAATTTGTATGGTAATGTACTGTCATCAGTTAGGGATGTAAGTATGAATAATTTTCTGCACAATTCATTCGTAGTTGTTATTGTGGAACAGCAAAAAGTTCACGATAGTAATCATCGATGAATTGATATTAGTTCATTGAATATAAGCGCCACTTTGCATTATGGAATACGTTTTTTAATAATGTCTTTATTGGTTTCAGATCAATGGGTTTCTGAAGAGTAGTTATGGCTGTGAATAATTGTTTTATTGAAATTAGGTTTTTGTGTGATTTTATTGCGGATGAGGGGAAAAAGAGAATCAATTGATACTTAATCATGACGCTTTCGACGACAGCTACTAATAGAGATATAATTGCTTCTATGGTTTTCAATTGTATACTTTAAAGGCTGATTTACTTTGAACCCGTTTCTCGTTCAAGCGCTGGAGTACAGTGATACTAGATCGATATTTGACCAATTTAACCACCTTTCAATATTTATTGACATCAAGTGAATGTTTACATTATATACAAACTAAAAATCTATAATAGTAAGAAAATAAAAATACGTACAAGTATCAAAACGGTTACAGGTAGTCAAAAAATTCGTCCACATCGCTATCAACAGGCAGTGGCCAGAAGGCTGGCAGCATTGTCACGTTGGATGGCAATGCTGATCCTTTGGCCAAAAAATAGGCCCGCCCTCTGGTCACGTGAAGAGTCGACCAACCGCTTGGCGATTTCCCGAAATACTAGGTGCGCACTTGGACCCCATGGCCCTAGTGTTTCAGCCCCAAACGGCTCAAACACATATCTACCAATTAATTAAAATAATTAATTAAACCTTTCAATCGAAATGTATCCGGCTGCAAGTAAACCAGACTTAACTGTCAAATCACCGATAAGTATATTACACTGTATGCAAATGATTCTAGCTTTAAAATTACCATCAAGTGAGACATTTCCAGCTTTTTTTTCAAGGTTTGTACCGTATCGGTAATTACCTTCGACGTTTATATGCTCGTTGGTCGTTAGCTGTTCAAATGTCGCATGCGACTGTAATTTTACCTTCCGAGGAAACAGCAAAGTTTAGGCCGTGTGCAGACCTGCGTCATGACTGACTTAGACAGACTTCGGTCTAAACAGTGATGGTATTCGTAACAGAACAGCTGCCAAAAAATCTAATGAAAAAAAAAGGATAGCATACTAGACAAATCTGTAACCGTATTGATATCGATTTTGGTCTCCACTGTCGTGGCATAATCAGGTTTCTTAAGAGGGTAAGTAGTGAAGACCTTGTTTTTTTGGATGGGAAATCATCATATAACCCCCCCCCCCCGCTCTGGGCGGAGTGGGAGGGAGTGTCACACTTTTACTGACTAAAACCCATCCATGTTCCTTCTTTGCCCTTTGTGTTCCAGGGCCGCGGTATCTCTTTCGAACAGCCCCGCAGCCCAAGTAGTGAAGACCTTGAAGTCGACCCCAATAAATTTGGGAAAAGGCTAGGCAGATGATGGAGGATGGAGGAGGTAGGGATGTCCTTTACAAAAAACGTCTTCTACAAAAGTACAAATATGTTCCATATCCAACAACAACCGATGTACAATTATTCAAAACAAAACACATCATTCGCAGCTGAAACCAGGTCAAGAAGTTCAACAGAATGGAACAGAATCGTAATTTTCTAGTCACACGACTTTCAAAGATAGTACATAGACCAACATGCTGGATGGCAAGGAAATAAAAATATAAGACACACACGTACCTCTGGGAGGCAGGAGGAGGGACATACTCGTACATTGTAAATACGTGATAGCTATGTTGTATTTGGTATTGCTGTACAACTAAAATTGGTAAAAACCTTGAACGTTTTAAGAATCTTGTCGCACTGTGGGATGTCTAATATACAAGTGAGGTAGCTTTCACAAAAATTACTGGTAACGAGTTGATTGTGGCAAAGTGGCGATTCAAGACTGCTTCATTGGTCGAGTGGTCGCAAGCACGACTGCTGAGCATGAGGAGGGGGTTCGATGTCCAGGTCAGGCGAAATGTTGTTGGGTTTTTCTATCAGGAATTTCTCAGTAGCAGCCAAGGAGTCTGGATCTGTGCCCGGTTGATGGCAACAGGCTCGCCCCCTATTAAGTTAGTAAGTTGTAGGTTTATTATTAATCAAAAGAAACAAAACAGTTGTGTCATACATAATCGGGATACCTATTTACCAACATGGGACTTAAAACATAACTGGCAAAATGAGTGTACTAGTAGGTACACCTCTGTCTAAGCCTTCGGGGATTACAGGCGTGATGTTATGTATGTATATGTCGATTCAATATTTGTGTTGGGATGGAAGATCAAAATCTGAAAACAATGATGTCAAGACGAGTTTACAGCTCATTTTTGTTCTAACTAGAAATGTCCTCAGTAGATCATAGGCGTTGGTTATGAAGAATCTCATCCTATCACCAAACTTGCCAATAGTTTTTGTGATAATTGCATGACTATGCTAAATATCAATAGCCCAATCTACTGCTAGAATGACGTTCTACTTCCAGAATCACCACATTTAGCAGTCAGATGGTGATAGATTTGTTGACAAATTTCGATGATTCTCTTTTCTGGTCCTTAATGGATTCAACTAACATGCTTAATCTATCACTCTAGTTAGATCACCGATACTATTAATTAAGATAAATGCTAACAGATCTCCTATCATATCATCATTTCAGCCGAAAGACGTCCACTGCTGGACATAAGCCTCCCCCAAGTGTCACCACATTGACCGGTCCCGTGCGTCTCGCATCCAGCGGATCCTCGCAACCTTCACCAGGTCATCGGTCCACCTAGCGGGAGGCCTTCCAATCCAACGTCTTCCAGTTCACAGTCGCCACTCCAGAACTTTTCGGCCCCATCAGCTATCCTACATCTATTGCTCTATCATAACAGAATCGAGCTTGGAAAAGGGGGTGAGCTTAACTCCACCAGCTAAGATAACGAGACTCCATACAAAATATTCCATACTCAATTAAGTATTCTCTATATTTTTGAAGTCCATTTTAATACGGCAGAGGAAAATTCTCTGTCCAGGTGTGTGTAAGATGCACTGTCTGTGAACGAGGGTGTCTGTGTGTGGGTGTCGATCCGTATTAACTAAATATGTAAATTTTGTCGGGCGCACCAGCGGATAGCTTTTTTGGTTAGTTTGCCTTCTTTTTGGGTTGCCATCGTTTTGTGGTGGTCACTTTTGATGTTGTTTTAAGAAGGTGGGTGGGGTAAATAAAATTTGAAGTCCTTTTTTGTACCATTTTCCTAAAAGTAAAGCAGGTGGACACTTACTAGCGCTCGTCGTATTGAAATCAATAGTAAACAGCTTTTAAAACTTTGCGTTACCTGCCTGTTCCTCCGTTCTTTTCTTTGTTCAACTTGAGAACCGAACTCAGGACCACACACGCTTGCGGCCTTTAAACAAACGTGCCATTTAACATAAAATAACAGACTGCGCTCTGAAGATTGTTGCAGAGTTTCACTTATAGTACACAAAATACTTTGTGTTATATTCAAGATACAAAAATATGGACGTTTAAAAAGTAAACTACATTACAAAACTATCGTAAAACGTTCTCATCACACTGCAACATTAAAAACAAATTGAAAAGTTGACAACAAGAAGCAATATAAGCATAGAAAACAAAGCGAACGACGACACAATATAACTAGAACTTACCACGACACAGATTTATCAAACACAAAATGTTTCTCGAAAATCAAATTCCTGTGATACAACAAATAGTCCAGAACAGAGAACTAGTGAGACCGTCGAACGAAATCCTACACTTTCCAGCGAATCCTGAATATTCCTCAGCGGAACCAGCCCGAACAGTTTCATCTGAAACGAATTAATTACACCCATTCAGTATTCTGCGAACATCGAAAGCCACCGCAAATAATTCACACACACACATGCAACACACAAGCTTATATACAAAAACATCTAAATCGCGCACATAAAATTTCATGTATAAAAATGTCAATAAAACCCTCACACTTGTGCACGTTAATACGAAACAGCGTTGACACAGAACGCACACAGCTGGAAAACCTTTCGCTCGACGAATATGTATGGCAACTACATAGAAGCAATCTTTCATTGACGCACACTGCCGTCTTCTTCGTACATTGGTGAGGTTTTTTCCGTGTCGTTGTGTGTGTTTTTGCTTGAGCGTGGGTAGGGGGGGTAGCATACATTTTCAGGAAGGCTTCGGCGTCACAGGGCGTCTTTCAGCGTTCCGATGCCGCACACATCCCAGGCTATCGGCGAGACGAAGAAGCAAAGAGTGCCTGTAGGTTAGTTTGGTGTTCAGAGGTGGCGGGCTTTCAGGCATGTTTTGAGGTTGATTTTCAGGATGCGTCTAGGTTGTGGAGGAGTTTATGTATGTTGTTTTATATTTTGTTGAGAGAAAAATCAGTTTGTATTTGTTGATTGGTTGTCTATCAATATTTGTACCTCGAACGTTTATAACTTCTAAGATTACTGAAGAGTTACTCGCACTAGAATAGCTGTCATTGAAACTTAGAAGATCAACAACCATTTTAATTGCAGTTGATTTCTTGATAAATTCAGTGCTAAAGAGAACAAAATTAACTTACCTATTTATTTTCGAAGTATAGAGATTTTCTTACTCAATGGTAGCACCAAAACCTAATTTTAACCCAGTCAAATTGTTACAGTTTTCAATCTCACAATTCTAGCCGAGAACTAAATTATTTCAAAACACAAACAAAGTCCTACATAAAATGTCTCTGCAGAAAATTCTCAGGCTACTCTACGGTATCGGGCGCAGATCACCGGGGTGGGGGGTGCCCAGGGAGGGTGGGCGGGGGGGTGAGGTAGTGGCTCGTGTGTGTTCGGAAAAATGCCTTATGATCCCGCCCGCCCGTTGTAAGCTTTAAGTTTTTTATCCTCTCCTACAATGTCGGCCTCCGGGACAAATAGATTATCGTCCGCATATTGTATTTTTGTTATTTTTGGGATAGATTTTTTGGCTGGTTTAAATATAGATTTGTTTAAGATTTTGTCCGTGGCTGAGTGTTTTGTAGGTCTTCGACGAAACAATGGATGGATTGAGCGAAAGATGATATGGTTCGAAAGGGGGTGACTACAGACATGAGGACTAGTAAGTACCCCCCAAATAATTGGAACAAAGGCAAGAGAAGGATGTTACCAGCACTTTTTCCATGTGATTTGGTGACTAGGATAAGCAGCAGTGTTTTCTTATCAGCTATCACGATACGGTGATTAGTTCTTCAGAATATGGCTATTGTCTTGTTGACGGACGCATCGAGTATTTTTTTTGTTTTAAGAGTTCAAGACAAGATATTACTGCCTGCGTTTTGTCAACTATGCAAGATCAGAAGACATAAGATGCGCATTTTCTCAATATGGGTATAACTTCAATTTGAAAGGTTGAGAATAGATCTTGGATGGTTGGCAATACATCCAATATGTAATATTTAGGAATTCGAGAAGTAAAGTTCTACATTTCCTTCGTATTCAGCATACTTGTACATTGGAACAGCCTTCACGTTTCACATACATGTCCAAGTTACTCTGGACAGTTAGCCTCCACCAGCCTTGAAAGATGAACAATGGCCCATCCTAGGAGGATCATGCTACCCAGTTCTTAGACTATGAAGGTCAAGTTGGAAGTCGCTCCAGGCCGAATGCTGCATTTGGTAATAATTGGAGCCGACCCCAACATAGTTACGAAATGGCTAAGCAGATGTTGATGAGAACAAAGGACAGAGGTCTTATAGCCAGAAAACCTTGGCCCATAGCCTGCAACCACCCAATGCTGGACATAACCTCCATCTCATACCCCAAGAAACTACAAACACATAAAATTCTCAATACCTCCCACAGTTTCCACAGTTCAATATAATAAAATACGTATAAAAAAACCGGTTTCACACGTACAGCGATCTCCCTCCCCCCTCCTGGGGAGGTAGGGGGTGTTCGCCCCCGGGGTGACAAGAGCCCAGTGCTCTACGGGCAGGTGCAATGTATTGGTGCAATCTGGTCCGCTGTTGCATTATTAGTTTTAGCGTTTCTGTACCGGGTTACTTATTAATTTTAGGGTTAAATTTCTGGTATTTGGGTAGTGTCGATAAGGAAGGTAACGGTACGGTATTTGAGCCTTGGATAATATTATTTCATGCTTTTTTTTTGTGGGAATAGGCTGAAGAAGCAATGTTAAGATTTATGATGAGGTTGGTCCATCCAAGGTTACGGTAGATGATCAGCAGCTGGACCTGGTGACAAGTCAGACAGTCAAATATGTATTTAATTGAATTAAGCTAGCGTACGACCAGTGGTCCTTTGCCCAGCAGTGGGATGACACAGGTTGACAGTAACAGTAAGCTAGCGTAATGCTTATACCAATTCCCTTTTCAAAGTCGTTGTATAATTACCACCGACAGGATCTGACCAGGATGTCTGGTACGAGATATCTTATACCCCTATGGAAAAACAGAATTTCGTCTATTCTGGTGTGGTCATAGTGCAAAATGTTATGATAAAGTAACCGTAATACTTCTGTTTATTTATTTTTTACGATTATTATACTCTTTTCGCTTCTTCTGCAATAGGCTTACACAAATTCTAAGAAGGTAGGCCGATACATACCATGCTGATTAGTCTGCAATGAAGATATTTAGACTGAACGATAATGGACAGCCTACCCCCTTTTACGAGCGGTGATAAGGGACGTCGTTAGAGCCATTTATTGGAACACTTTGGGCACTATTCCAAATCCAGAAAAAGGATCGAATTCGTGGTTTTTCTCTTTTCCAAATTCCTGCCTTCTAGATTTTTTGAATAGAATTGATTTATACATAAAAAATGAATAATATTTAAGTGGTGTTAAAATACTTAAGTGATGACGCTTCATGTAAAATCATTTGTAGATCTCTTACATTTGTTACAGGTACTGGCCCAAAAGTCTGACAACCAGTCTCACCAGGGGGTACCGTATTACCCAGTACTAACTGAGTTGTGGAGGTTATATAGGCAGTCGCACATGTACCTAAAATACTAGTATTCAGCTGCATCCGGTTAGACTGAAAGCTGACTTCAAAAGGCTAGGCAGATGATGCGATGACGATGATGTCTGAAATTATGGAGACTTTAAATAATGTGGGAATTTATAGACAGAATATGTACCATTGGCCGAATTATCATCAAACGTTACTTGCCGTAGGTATTCAAAACTATACTACCCTTTTAAGACCGATAACTAATGTAGAAATTATGAAGAAGTTTCACCACCTAAATTCAAAACATTCTCAAAAGAAAATAAAAGCATAGCGATATATTTAAACGGAATCATATTTTCTATAACATATTCTTCGGTAAGGAAGCTGTACCGTCCGCTCCGTTGCTCCCGAACTACAGATGTTACTCTTTGGATTCTGCACGAATACGAATATTGCTCTCAAAAATTCGAACGAAAATGGTGACGTATGGTGTAATTTGCGACTGTTAGGAATTGTTGAGTTGCGATTAATACGAAATTATTTGTAGCTGAGAAGATATGGGAAGTTTTGGCAAGTGAGTGAAATATTTCTGATTACATGTGGGTTTTGACGATGGGGTGGTGGGTGTGGCCCAAAAAGTCTGACAACCAGTCTTACCAAGGGGTATCGTATTACCCAGTACTAAATGGGTTGTGGAGGTCAGATAGGCAGTCGCTCGGTATTCAGCTGTATCCGGTTAGACTGGGAGCCGACCCCAATATAGTTAGGAAATGGCTAGGTAGATGATGATGTGGGTTTTGACGAATAAATTGCATTCAGAATTGACAGTGATTTTCAGGGTCTGCTTGTTTTCTTAGTTATACCATTCCTGGAGAAGACAGTCGATGGCACGTCGAGGTTGGCGTCAGTGGTTGATCTTAAGGTAGCTTAGTATTGAGTTTCAAAAGCGTAAGATACCAGCATATACTGGTTATGTTACCACTGTCGTGCGGCTTATTGTATTACTGTTGGGAGACAAACCTAAAACTGATCCTTAATTTAAATAGAAGAGGAATCGCAACCCTGCTTTAATTTTACACCACTTTTAAAATTGAACAAAGCCTCCATTCTTTTTCAGATTAAACCCCAGAATAGTTGACAAATACTTTTCCTTTTAAATTTTGTCAGGTCAAACGCAAAAACAACTTCTCAAACGACCAGTTGCAAACTGCACAATACAGTTGCCGAACATTTAAGTTTCGTGTGTCCGTTATAAATTCCGAGCGGGCGTTCTATATTCAAATTGGCCACCGCTATTGGCTGCCGCTGGGTGGTATTTTACATCCGCGAAACTATGAAATACTGGATAAGGTTTTGCTTCACTTCTTATTTCAAAACACTTTCCTTTGGTAGGACAAAAATGTTTGAAAAATATTTCAAGATTGATGTTACATTTTAAATCAGCCGTAGGTAAATTGCCAATAGGCCATATTTGTCTGACAGATTCTGGCAGTGGAAGAGACTGCTGCTCTTCTTGAAACAATTTAGTTACTTTTAGGCCTCGTGCACGGCCTCGGCCGATACAATTTATATCAAGCGACATTCGCGCGTCATTTTTGTATCCTGCGTGTGAGTACTCATGACGCGCTCTAAACAACTTGTAGGCACGGTTGGCGCAGTGGCTGAACAATTGACTGCTACGTTGCGTGTCTCAGGTTTCATTCCCGTATATTTGTATGGACTACAGGTCTACGGGTCTAGACGTTTCTGTATGTGAGTTTGAACGTTTGCAAACCCCCCACGATATAAAAAAAACTTCTATTTTCTGTTTTTTTCCACTAACGCGAGCCATTTTCTTGAAGTTTGCGGCCAAGATCTTCTCTCACCAAAAATATGCAAAAACTACTGATCACCACAAACCCAGTGCCTCTAAGACCATAAAACTGAACCGCCGCTACATTTCCTTATCCACCCCGCCAGTACTTTACAGCATCGAATGAATACCTCCTGTACAGAAAGCTTGCAGTAATGTCTATGCATAAAGTATTTTAAACTGGTTAAAATGCAACGTTCTGAACGCGGTGGGGTATCAAAGGGTGTTACTTGCTTACCTTTGAAGAAGTTTCTAAGTTTTGAATTTTGGGTGAGCAGGAGTCTTAGGTTTATTGTAGGGAGTTTGGTGTTTGTGCATTGGGGGAAAGATGTGATCGTTTGGTTTAGTTTGATCTGTGATTCTGAGTTTTTTTTAAATTTAATATTTTAGGAGCTTGTGGCTTAATAACAGCCGCTCGGGTCGATCTTTAGGTTAAGCCGTGCTTGCCTAGGTTGGTCTGTGGATGGGTGACCACCTATTACATACCGAGTTTCCTCCATGCCTCGGAAAGCACGTTAAGCCGTTGGTCCCGGGTGTCATTTGTAGATCTTTGACAGTCGTTAGGTAGTCAGTGGCCCAAAAAGTCTGACAACCAGTCTTACCAAGGAGTATCGTATTACCTAGTACTAACTGGGTTGTGGAGGTTAGTTAGGCTGTCGCTCCATGTAAAATACTGGTATTTAGCTGCATCCGGTTAGACTAGAAGCCGACCCCACTATAGTTGGGAAAAAGGCTAGGCAGATGATGAGAAGTTTCTTGTCATGCTTGAGTCGATGTCTTCCTTATTATTATAAAACTATAGCTTAAGGTCGCAAGCTCTACTGTAGCTGCTGAGCATGAGATCACGTTCTGGGTTCGATTTTCAGGTAGGAAAAAACTTGTTGTCTTTTTTATCAAGAATTTCTCTTCTGCCTGGTTCTGTCTGCACTTGTGAACTAAGTCTGGACTTGAGTCAGGTTGATGGTAATAGGCTCGTCCCCTTGGACAAGGACTGGCGAAATATGGGTGTACTGTAAAGCGCAGGCCACACAGAAAAGACGTAAGACGCGGACGGGGCGGAGACAGATGTCTCTTCCGCGTCGCTTTCATACAAAATGTATAGAAGCGTCGTGACGCAAAACATATTGAAAATACAGGGCGCGGACACGACGCCGCGACGCTTCTATACATTTGACATAATATGTCTACGCCCCGTCCGCGTCTTACGTCTTTTCTGTGTGGCTTGCGCTTAACATTTTGGGTAATAAAGACGTGATGTTGTGTAGTATTGCTTAATTCTTTCAGGTTCCCTACTTATCCCAAATATTCTTTTGAACTTTCATAAGAAACAAAATACAACCCTGTTTGTTCATATTTTGTATTCTCAGTAACTGCAATATGTATTCACAAAACTTGCCTCTTTATTATATGTGACCACGAATATAGTTTCAGTTCATGGTCAGAATAGAGTACCTTACATTATCTAGCCAGTTAATACGTCACGCGTGTATGATGTGCAGAAATGGAGACAAGGTTGCAATAGAGCTTTAATAGTAACTTGGCAGTAGAGATCCTTGTAAAACAGTTAATAGATACAGTCCCCAGTGCATCAAGTTACTACAAACTGTCAAATTATCTCATTCGATTTTGAACTTAACACGCAACATTTTATGGTTTAAAATCATTTGGAGAAATTTGACAGTTTGTGGTAACTTGATGTGCTAGTGACTGTACTAGTGAATACTACCACACCTTTTTATTCGTTGTACCAAATATGAGTAGTCGGGGTGTTGAAAGTAACACCGGGCTGTATTCAGCTTATAACAAACAAAAAAAAAACATTTTCACACATCAAATTTCTTTCCCTTATTTTCGAAACACATATTTAGTCGGATCCGGTCGTTAGTACGGACATAAAATGAATCGGCAAAGACGTCATTGGGCACTATAATATTGACATGACGCGACCTACCTACAAGTCTACCCACACCACAGCGTGTTTCTACAGAGCCCTGATGTTCAGCTCGAGGCGAGGGCGACAGTCAATGTCTGATCGCGGCGGAGTTGAGACGTCTTGGAACTGCATCCGATTCATTGTGCCCAGTGTTATTGTGTCGAGTTGTAATCTCAAGTGATTCGTTAGTTTTGCTAGAAACAGTGTATCGCACCCAGTGTGTTTTCATAGCACGAAACCCATCGTCTGCCCACATGATGTACAAGTCTAACGGAGTAAATCCTGACTTAACCGACATGTATATGGACCTGAGAATGGATGGCGCCGCCGAGCCAGCCTAGAAAGACGTGGCGAGATGATCTGGACGCGCATCACGAAGGCTGGTGCGAGGTGGTGCAGGAGAAGAGTACCTGGAAGGATATGGGGGAGGTCTTTGCCCAGCAGTGGGACATAAAAGGCTACAAAAAAATGAATAGCAAGGACCATTATCACCAATATTTTTCCTTTATTTATTTCTGTACAAATATAATTACATTTTTAAATATTCCTTAGAAAAAACAATATAAAAAACATTTAAAAATATAAAAAAAAAAAAAAATTGTAGCCCACCGGTATCGGGAACAGGGTCCAAGCTACCGGCGGTCAGGGCTCCAGAGAGAGGAACCTCCTAACAATACGAGCCGTGTCCAGGAGTACCGCTTTCTGAATCAAGCCCTTGATCCAGCTGCCTAACGAGAGCCTCCTCAGATGTTGGTCGAAGCTCTTGGCAATTAAGCCATGGGCTGATACAACTATCGGCACAATGATCGCTGAGTCCACATCCCACAAGTCGACAACCTCGTGAGCCAAATCAAGATACTTGATTTGCTTATCTTTCTCGGCTTTCACGAGGTTCTCATCATGTGGGACCGTTATGTCAACAATCATTGCGCGCCGCTCTGATCGATCCACCACCACTATATCAGGCTTATTGGCTACAATAGTCCTGTCAGTGATGATGGATCGATCCCAGTACAATGTGACACAACCATTTTCGAGAACTGGGTCGGGCACATACTTATAGTACGGTACCTCCGATTCCACAAGGTTGTATTTCAGAGCAAGTTGCTGATGAATAATCCTGGCTACAAGGTTGTGTCTATGCAAGTACTCTCCGTTAGCCAGACGAGAACACCCGGAGATAATGTGACGGATTGATTCGCCTGGACGGTGGCATGCCCGACATATGTCAACCGTACCGTCCTTCACAATAAATCTCCGGTAGTTATTCGTCATCATAACTTCATCCATAATTGCACAGACAAAGCCTTCGGTTTCTCCAAAGAGATCCCCGGAACGTAGCCAGGCTACGGACGCTGATAGGTCTACATCGGGCCCATGCAGGGCCCGGAAAAAGCGTCCGTGAAGCTCCTTACTCTGCCATACTTCCCTGCGGTCGTTAGTATCAAGCACTACTGGTTTGCGCCAGTTCTCTTTAGCCAAGGAGAGAGGGGTGAGGCCCTTGTCCACCGCGACTACATCTCGATGCATACCCACGTCGGCTTCTAGGAAATATTCCCTAAGACTGCATATCTCGCGATTGTGGAGAGTCTTAGCGTTTAAAAAGCCTCGACCCCCACACCTCCGCGGGATATACAGTCTCATAACCGAAGAACGCGGGTGATGCATTCGATATGCCGTCAACAGTGTACGGACCCTCCTATCCAGGGCGTCTAGTTCTGTTTGAGTCCATTTAAGTATGCCGAAAGAGTACATCAAAACCGGCATGACCCAACCGTTGAAGGCACGCACCTTATTTCCGCCTGATAAAAGACTATTAAATACTTTTTTCAGGCGGCCAAAGAAGCGTTCCTTCAACGATTGCTTCATGTCAGCGACATTGATGCCCAGCGCTTCCGACATACCCAAATACTTATAAGTTTCGGTTGCTGAAAGAGATCTAAGATTTATGGAATCCGAAAGCTGGGTTCTCACAGATTCCACAATCTCCCCTCGCTTTACATGCATGACCGCACATTTGTCCACACCAAATTCCATCCTGATGGCGCTACTGAAAGTTTCAGTTACCTTCAGTAGCTCCATCAGTTGCAAATCGTTGGGGGCAAAGAGTTTCAGGTCATCCATGTAAAGGAGGTGAGATATAACTTGACCACCTCTCCTCAACCGATAACCTAGACCTGAATCCTCCAGCAGTGTGCTAAGAGGATTCAAGGCTAAGCAGAACCAAAGTGGACTCAAACTATCGCCCTGAAATATACCTCGCTCTATCCTTATCGGTTCGCTATCCCTCTGGATTTGCCGACATCCTGGATAGCGAAGGACTGTCCTCCATTGCCCCATACACGACATCAGGAAGGTGCGCAGAGTTGTATCAACTTTATACAACTCTAGCACCCTCATGAGCCATGTATGTGGTACCGAGTCATAGGCCTTCTTATAGTCTATCCAACATGTCGACAGATCCCTTCGAAAACGGCGAACCTGTTGACTAATGGCCATATCAATAAGGAGTAGCTCCTTAGTACCGCGGGACCCGTTCCTACATCCATTTTGAGAAGGAGACATGATAGAATTGTCATTAATGTGTTTGCTAATTTTAGTTCTCAAAATGGAAGTAAGAACTTTATACACTGTCGGAAGACAGGTAATCGGTCTATAATTTTTGGGTTCCGCAGTACTACCCGATTTATGGAGCAGGTGGGTTATACCTGTTGTCAGGAACTCGGGCAGCGACCCTGACTCTAAGGCTGACTGGAATAGAGTCGCCAGGCGAGCGTGCGACCTTGTGAACCATTTAATCCAGAAGTTGTGCAGCCCATCCGGCCCTGGAGATTTCCAATTAGGCAACGGACGGACTGCACAAACTACGTCTTGGGGGCTGATAGTAATTGCCCCCATTTCTTGTACTGGATCGCACGCTCGCTCGACCTCCCGAGTCCATTCATCCTCGGTGTGGCTAACAGGCACCGACCAGATGCTGCGCCAGAATGAACACATGGCGTCATCATCCGGTAGGCGCGTGTCAGCCACACCTTGGTCCGGTCGTTCCCAAGCCCTATAAACCCACCTTTCATCTCTTTGGAATGTGCGATTCTGAGTGTATCTATCCACCCGCCGTTTATACCTACGAGTACGGTTTGCCCATGCATATACTTTCTGCTTCAGGAAGTCGATGCGCTCTGTGACACGGGACATGTAGTCTCGTGGACTGATATCAGTCCCCGAGAACGCCCGCCTCACAAAACGCATCACTCTAGGGCGAGTATTGCCCTCCCTGAAGCAGATCAGTTTGCCGATGAGTGCTCTGGCCCCACCAATACGTCGTTCAATCCTGTACTGCCATGCTGGTACGGCTGGTTTAGGTCGTGTAGCTCTGTCATCTGAAAATTTGACGTGAGCTACACGACATGCCGCTACAGCCGCACAATACAAGATTGAGTGAGCATCAATATTATTATTGTAGCGACATCTTTGTTACTTTTCATTTTGTATTTTAAAATCACAATATATTACCCAATACAGTAGTTTTAATATAAAGATATTTGTTTTATAGTATTTTACACAATATAGTCACTATCTTTTCACCTACAAAATATTAATATACTAGACGAGATAATACTACTCGTACATTGAATGCAATTTAGAGGTCAACTGAAGATATTGGCGGATGATTTTGGTCTACGACCGAGTTTAGGATAATATTTTTTTTAGATTGACTGGCTGATCAGGGATTTTATCAGAAAACTTTATCTTTAATGACTTGAATTTTTAGAGGAGCTCGTGGCTAAGTAATAACAGCCGCTCGGATCGATCTTTAGGTTAAGCCGTGCTTGTCTAGGTTGGTCTGTGGATGAGTGACCACCCATTACATACCGAGTTTCCTCTGTGCCTCGGAAAGCACGTTAAGCCGTTGGTCCCGGCTGTCATTTGTAGATCTTTGACAGCCGTAACAGGAACTCAGTGGCCCAAAAATCTGACAACCAGTCTTACCAAGGGGTATCGTATTATCTAGTACTAACTGGGTTGTGGGGGTCAGATAGGCAGTCACTCCATGTGAAATACTGGTATCCAACTGTATCCGGTTAGACTGGAAGCCGACCCATACATAGTTGGGAAAAGGCTAGGCAGATGATGATGACTTGATTTTTTAAAAAAGGTCAGCATTGATAATGCTGAGGTTTTTCGACAGACTATTATTTTCCTAATTTGATAACTTACCTTGGTACAACACTTTTCAATTCGAGTGCCCATGGTAGGGGCTCCGTTCTTTTCCAGTAAATACGACCATTTTTATGAAGTTCATAAAGAACAAGCCGGGAACTTGCAGCCAACGTACACTTTGATTTTATTTAAAAACTACGCGAATATAACTTGCAGTTAGCTCACCTTGGGGGAATATTGAAAATTTTTCAAAATTCTACCTATTTTATTTAGTAGTATGTTCGAACGTAGTTACACATTTTACGGGTAGGACAGCTTGAGCAAACTATGTTTCTGGCTGCACATTTTGGATTGGACTAGAGCTGGTCTTATTTAAAAAAAAATTGGAGCAATATTTGGTTTTCGCAAAGATTTCCAGTAGAGGTCACTTCTTCTTCTTTACGTGTCGATGTACTCAAATTGTGTTAGCCCAGTGTGTAGCCACCTGCACAGCTCTTACATTTGCTTCAATTAAATCTTGGTGGTTGTGCAGGATGGGCAGGACAAGAGGTGGAGCATATCCTGCAGAGTGGCTCCACACTGGCAATCTGTTTGGGATGAATCGAGGATACCCCATTTTGCCAGTTTCTTCTCTCTACAGCGGCCAACCTGGGCTCGCAATCGAGAGGTTACTGAAAGCCACGATTACAAATCCTTTCAGCGAAGGTGGATCTTCATCATTCTCCTGCCCTTATCCCAAACCCTAGTCAGCGCAGCATTTCTTCTTCTTCCATACTTCTCTATTACTCGTCATCTCAGCAGTCACCTCCTTTCTAGCCATATCTTCCTTCACACAGTCCATCCATCGTTTCTTTGATTTTAGCAATGGCAGATATAGACAGTTATCGTTTCGAATTAACTTTTTCTCGTTACATATATCTCTTCAAACAACTTCAATCGTAATATAAACATACCTAAGAAATAGTTTCTACAAAATATAATAGGTATACGTCTGTGAATTCAATATGAGCGCAATAATATCCAATTTATGTAAAATATAAGCTGAGAGTCATCTGCGAAGGATTTTTCGTGGTGCATCACTATTAAATATGAAATATTATATCGGAAGTGCTGTTAGGGATGGGGGAAGGTGATATCGATAGTTTGGACACGAGTTTTTCTTTTTTGAATTGATTAAATTGAGTTTGAATGTCGTATCACTGAGTTGACTGTTTCATAGGGTTCAGCAGTTTCTGCGCACAATAGGATGGATATCTCAAGTTTTATTTTGGATATAATTATTGTTTTCGTCTGATTAACACAACATGATTGAATGAGATCAGTCATGTAGCCACTGCCAATAATCAGATATAATTTTAAAGATGCCTTTGATGATAATTCCAGTTCCTTTAGTCGAGTTATTTGTATCCGTAGAAGATACTATGCTACCAAGTTGACGCAAAGCTTAGTAAAACTCATACACATTAATACATTGATAAACTTATTTCTCGAAATATCGCCGTGCAGCACATCAGTAACTAGAGCAATGTTTCGAGTGGAAGCGATGTGTTCTATATCGAGCATATTCCGAGCGCACTGCCATCGATTATGTGCCGTATAGGATAAACTTATTTATCGATATATCGCCATGAAGCACATCACTAACTAGAGCAATGTTTCACCGGGATCGAGTGGAGGCGACGTGCTCTATATCGACCATATTCCGAGCGCACTGCCACCGACTATGTACCGTATATGATAAACTTATTGTACACATGGAGCATAACTTTTTATTTTAATATTAACTATGTCAAAATTAAAAAAAAGGAAAGGATGGCTAGAAAGGGGGTGACTGCTGAGATGACGAGTAATAGAGAAGTGTGGAAGAAGAAGACATGCTGCGCCGACCGCAAATGAATTGGGATAAGGGCAGGAGATTGACAATGATGATGAAAAATGTAAAAAAAGTCACAACCGTTTTGCAAGATGAGGCTGCACTTGCAGCCAGTCTCCCTCTTGGTGGATGATCTATGGGACAGAGATCAGTTTAATTCCAATAAACTAAGTCGGGTACAGACAAACTAACGTTCTGGTTTAGTTATTCTACTGTACAAATAGTTCTACATGGTTACAGTTAGTAATATGGTTTCTGTTAGTAGTATCTTGATGATGCTATGCTTCTTTGGTCAAAGCTACTGACTCAAAACCGCGGATCTTATTTGTCAATTTTTGAAGAAATTCTAATATTTCTCCATTTTTGCAGCATCATCGGGGGCAGCACAGCAGAGCTGAATCTTCTTGATTCACTGGGCATTGGAAGCCGTATATTCTACGATCTATTTAATGTTTAGTGCTTTTGATTTACAGCTCGTGGCTAAATAATAACAGCCGCTCGGGTCGTCTTTAGGTTAAGCCGTGCTTGCCAAGGTTGGTCTGTGGATGGGTGACCACCCATTACATACAGAGTTTCCTCCGTGCCTCGGAAAGCACGTTAAGCTGTTGGTCCCGGGTGTCATAAGTAGATCTTTGACAGTCGTTAGGTAGTCACTGGCCCAAAAAGTCTGACAACCAGTCTTAGCAAGGGGTATCGTATTAGCCAGTACTAACTGGGTTGTGGAGGTCAGACAGGCAGTCGCTCCATGTAAAATACTGGTATTCAGCTGCGTCCGGTTATACTGGAAGCCGACCCCAATATAGTTGGGAAAAGGCTAGGCAGATGATGCTTTTGATTAACAGATAACATTTTTTGAATGTAAATATGATCATATTCTTTCTCTCGGTGTGTCCCATGTGAACGAACGTGCGACGCCTCCGCCGGCCGAATGGCGGATATCTCGCTGTGGCGATACTCGATTTTGTAGTAATTCCACTGCTCCGGAGGGGGTGCTACTGACAATTTTATATATCACAAGCTTGAGGAATATTTCAGTGATCATTTGCAAGGCTTTTGGGGAGGACTAGAGAGTAGTGACAGAATTTTATTGAACCAAAAGTAAAGGTGTGGGTGATGATAGATTTCTTTGGGTTAGATACGGCTTATATTTCCATCAGAAGCGATTTGATAACTATGGTATGAATAGCTTTTAAGACGTTTAGGTCTCAGTCGGGGCTGCAGAACTGTTCGAAATAGATACCGCGGCCCTGGACCACAAAGGGCAAAGAAGGAACATGCATGGGTTTTAGTCAGTAAAAGTCTGACACTCCCTTCCACTCCGCCCAGAGCGGGAGCGGTCATTTGGTGATTTCCCATCCGAAAAAAAAGGTAATTCGCAGTTCTGAAGCTCACGATTAAAGTTGTAAATTTGGTTGAGGAATTGGTCGAAAACGAGATAACACAAAGCATAACAACCTCCAACCTCTTGCACCAGATAATCCAATTAAGCACACCACATTACTCAGCCCATCTTTCCTATCGGTCTGCATAAGCTAGAAAAATAAAGGCCATCTATCTTTAGCCACCCGCATTATAAAAAAGAAAAACATCAAACATAATGCAGTTACGGCTATCTGCAGCGGAAGCGACGACGGGACGCAGGAAAAATATTTTTCCATTTTAAATAAGTACACGGGAAAGCATATATATTCGCTTTATCTAGAAGTTCGTTAAATATTAGTAGGTAGTGAACAGTAAAACCCCGGATTGCGCACTTTTTCCCTATTAATAGCCCCGGTTGATGAGGATGTTCTGCCATTTTTTATCTGTGGAACTTTTTTTTTTTGTATCCAGAAATGGAGTGGAACGTGCTTTTTTAATTTGTCGAAACGAGCCCCGGGTTTTTTTGCACTGACTGACATTTGTGAAGATCCGCTATAGTAGTGAATTATGGACTTATTTTGTTGCGTTTTAATTAACGGTTCGTGGCGATTTTTTTTTGTTCTGGCTATATGTTGGAGGAAAGGAGTGTTCGTTGATTTGTGTGATGGGAGTCGCTTATCTATTGCTAATAATAAGATGCCTGTGCCCAGTTACTAAGAGGCATCATTTTTTTCTAACATTTTTCTATTTCGTTTGATCTAGTAGAAATAATAAAAAATATCTTCGTCTCCTAACTGATACCACTAATACATAAAGGATGACACAATTCAAACCGATAGTTTAATTACGACAGTATCTATTACTAGCTCTCATCCAATCAGACAGCGTTACGTCACGCTAACGGTCAACGAATGCATACCAAATTTAAATATCACGTTCCAAATTTAAATCGACAGCGACGCACTGCGATTGACCGATCGGCGAGCAGGCGTCACAAATCAAATCAATACCTACACCAACACATTGATACATACCTATCGAAGGCGGCTTCATACACGCACACATACAAACAAACGTCGAACGTGGTAAATACGAGATATCGGTTCGAGTGTGCGCCGTTGTGCCCAATCGCGCAGAACCGATCAACCAATCACGACGCGTCGTTCGTTCTCGATACTCTCCGGCTATTTTCGCTTGAGCTTCGTTCCCACTTCGTGGAACCGCTCGCGGCTTCGGTTTTTGAACGGAAAAGGGAGGGTGGGTAGGTCTGGGTGCACTGGCCGTTAATCGCCGAAGGTTCGATACGCCATTGGCTATCGGTTGTATGTTACGTCACGTAGATTTTCCGAGGTTTTTTCTCTCGTAAATGGGAGTGAGCGCTACGGACATAGATGGGCGCTGAAGCGTCTGATTGGTATTGCTTTTGTATGTACTTCGTGACCGCGTGTCGTGTATTTCAGGTGCGTTTTTTTAGGACTATTTTTTGTGGAGTGGTGTGCGCGTAGTTGGAGGTTAGTGTCTACAGTTGTTTTAGACTGTTTTGTAAGTTATGAGGTATATTGAATCGTTGTTTTAGGTTTTAGGTACTATAATAAATCTGAGTAAGTATGTTTTTTTTCATTTTGGTCGTAATACTTTAGATGTAGAATCAAGACGAAAATAGAATACTTGTTTAATGGGAAACAAAGACGTGGACATTTACGTGGGAAACGCTAATTATAGGCCTACAGATATCTATCTTTTTTTGGATTAATAATAAATTATTTAATTAATTTTGTTTTGCATAAAAAGACAACCTTGGCCACTCATAATTAGACAAGCACCATACATTTTTATACCAAAACTAAAACTGATTGACACAGTGTCTTGCTGTGTCAACACAGCACACAAATAAACACAAGGTCAGGTGCACTGTGTCTATAATGGTTGCAGCTGGAAAACGTCTCCAAGACGTAAAGATCGGGGGGGTGCCACCCTGTATAGATTTTTCTTTTTCCTCGGGGCTCCGGTCTTGATATTAAATACTAGTGTCTCGCTCCCAACTTTGCTTATTGAATCAAATAACTCGTTTTTCTTGGGGATTTTTTGTTTTATTGTGTTTTGTGAAAGTAGGGAACTGTCCTGTATTGTTGGGAGCTGGGACTCTTTTGATTTCTTTACTAAATTGAATAAAATAATCGGGATTTGGAACCTTTTTGTGTACATAGTTGCTTCTTGGCAAGCCTGTGCCATGTCTTATCTTCAGGTGAGACGTGATATTTTTGCAGATAAATAGATGTCCTACTTAAATAACTAGTTCTGAAAACGGGTACCAGCGTTTCCTACCGATTACTATCAGGTAGAGGCTCTTGAAAAAGATTTTGTCCGTAGAAGAATCTATTTAAATTTTTGCTAAAATAAAAGGCATTAGAAACCATTTCAAGTTGGTATTCAAGACTGGTACAACATAGGTTGCGTCATGGAGATGCTGGTGTCCAAAGCCAGTGCTCTTCATTTATATGTCAGGTGACTTGTAGCCATCGTAAATGAGCGAAACTTTTGTCAGTTCCAGTTAAAACGTAACCAACATCTGCCTAGCCTTTTCCCAAATATGTTAAGGTCGGCTTCCAGTCTAACCGGATGCAGCTGAATATTAGTATTTTACATGGAACGACTGTCTATCTGACCTCCACACCCTACTTAGTACTGGGTAATACGATACCCTATGGTAAGACTGGGAGACAGACAACATTGCCAAAATTATATAATCTCTATGTTTTCGTATCAAAGTCCAATTCCTACATCAAAAAAATTCCAATCTTCCCTTAGGTACATTAATAACCTAAGTAACAGACATACAGACAGACGGACAGACAAGCTCCGCACAAAATGGCCGGCGTCTTCGCTAGGCGGCAATATTGCAACCGGTTGGATTTTTAGTTAACTCCGCAGCGAAAATTGAAATTCCATTAAGAAGATTGCATTTTAACGTAGCCTAGAGGGGGGTGTATAGGTAAGTCTTAGTGGGGGGAGGGGGTGTAGCGTTATGTACTGGGAGGGGTAAATAGTGACAGTTACGGGTAAATAGATTCAGTGCAGTTTTTAAGGGTTCGTTTTGTTTAGTTGGAGGTTTCTGGAGTCGGTTTTGAATCACCAGAGGACGTTTTTTATTTTGTATTTCATCGGGATTCGTTGGATTAAGCTTTTGGTAGACTTTTTCGTCATCCTTATCATTGATAGCACTTTGTCTTGTAACTTGAGATAATATTTTTTTTTTTAATATTGCATCATATTATTAATATCTCCTGAATCGTGGGTGCGTTTACAAACATTAAACTCACATACACAAACAGTAACAACTATCTATAGGCCATACAAATATTTGTTCCGTGCGAAGATCGAACCCGCGACACGCAGCGCAGCAGTCAATTGCTCTGCCGCCACTGCGCCAACCGTCCCGTCAAAATATTAATCTTAGTTCTTACTCTTATGAATGCGAAAGTTTGTGAGGATGGATGTTTGTTACTCTTTCACGCAAAAACTACCGAACGGATTTGGATGAAATTTGGCAAATAGATAGTTTATAACCTAGATTAACAGACAGGATACTTTTTGTCCCGGTAGTATAATCCCGTGGGACAGTTACCGAACTTCAAGCGGGCGAAGCCGTAGGCATAAGTTAGTGTGTCTATATTAATATCAGCTCATTGTCAACATGTACTTTCTGTTTCAATTTCTGTCACGAGAAACCGGTTACCAATTAATGAAATATTACACCTATCCAAACCATTGTAGTAATTAGTTGAACTTGTAAGTCTGTTTAGAGTAGTCGTTTTTTACATATCGCAAAAAATTAGGTTACTTTACAGTACCGTGAAATGAAAAACCAGCGCTCTTATTCTCAATTACAAATACCCAAGCTCATCTGATAATCCCAATAAACACGGAAATCGCAACAACTTATCAACATTATGGTCTACAAAGTAGCGTCCGCACTTGCGATTAATTTGTCGCACATTGATGCGCGTGTCTGCAATGTCGCTATATTTAGCGAGTGCACTTCGATCTTATGGCAGTCGGTCGGGTTAGTTATTAACTGGGTGATGGACTTAGGGGAATCTAATTCTAAAAACGGGTGAAGATACTGACTCCTGTAGCACAGGTCTCTCCTTGGTCAGAATTCGGGGTTCAAATGTATATGTCAATAAAATGTTTTATTATCCATACTAATATTATAAATGCGAAAGTAACTCTGTTTGTTTGTTTGCAACCTTTTCATGACTAAACAGCTGATCGGACCGTAATGAAATTTGGCGAGCATATAGATTATATCCTGGAGAAGGACATAGGCTATCTTTTTTTTCCTCACTCATACTCATCAAAATTACCACGCGAACGAAGTCGCGGGCAACAGCTAGTTAAATATAATAACCTAAGAATCTCCGTGTCGGTGGTCTAGTGGTCTCAACTACTACAGCGTAGTGTGAAGTGTTGGTTTCAATTCCCTGGGTATCCCTACAATTTTCAGTACAAGTCCGGAGTCTGATTTTGTGCCTGATTGATGGCAATAGGCTCGCTCCCTATTACATGGGATTTAAGCATAACTAGTAAAAAGTAGGTGTACTAAAGGAAAACCTCTGCGTAACCATTCGGGGATATAAGACATGGTTCATGGTTCTCTGCCTTTATTTCGATCTACTGATGGTGTGCGCTTTTTCCATACATTTGCTTTGCTATCATCTCTATAATTTCCCTTTCTAAGTAAGGTTGCGTTCCTGCTATTCCACTGATGATGCCAATGTCCCATCGGTAGCCCTGATCATTGATCATTTCATTACATAAGTAGCCTGCTCGTTCTTCTTCTTCTTCTTAGCGTGTCGATGGCAATCTAAATTGTGTCGGCCCAGAACTGAGCTACTAGTTTGGCGCTTTCGGTAGCGTCCATTAGTTCCTGTTGTGAACAAACAACAGGGCACGCAGGACACGATATTAAGTGCCCCATTGTTTGTGGAACAGCACCACATTTACACTCCAGGGCAGAGTCATCAATGAATCTCCACCTGAGCAGGTTTTCCTTGCTGCGGCCAACCTGGGTCCGGAGTCTATTTAAAGACTTCCAGGTCAGCCATGGCAACTCGTGTCCAGGTGGGAGATTTTCGGCAGGTGGAATAAATGGGATTGGCAAGTCAACATTATTATCAGACTTTCAGAGCAGCATTATTTTCATTTAACAGCTACTGAATACGAATAGTAACTATCTAAAATAGTGATTATTTCAGTAAATGTTCATAACTATCGAGATTATATCAACTATAGCAATTTTCCCACAATAGTATTCCGCCAGCTGCAAAAACAGTTGCAACTAAAATCAATAACGTTCGTTGTAAAACTGCCAATTTGCCAAATGTTCACATTCCCGCGACAATGTCTGCTGCGATTAATTCCTCTCAAATTGATGGGTGTTGGGCGCTGGTATATTTAGATACTTGCACTTCGATCTTATGCCGTCAGGCGTTAGTTATGACTGAGAGAACGGATTCGGGTGATTTCGACTTGTAAATAATTTTTCATGAATTCTGCTAATTTTTTGTAGCGCAGAACAGAATATTTTTTTTAAATTTCAGTAATATAAATCCATATCTTAATCTCTAATGAAGAAAGGGAGGCTTTTCTGGTAATTATTTAACAACCGAAAACCAAGTAGGTTGGTCCGTGGATGGGTGCACACCAATAACATACCGAAGTTCCTCCGTGCCTCGAAAAGCACGTCAAGCCGTTGGTCTCGGCTGTCATTTGTAGATCTTTGACAGTCGTTACAAGTAGTCAGTGGCCTGAGAGTGTGACAAGCAGTCTTGCTAAAGCCAGTACTAACTGGGTTGTGGAAGTCCAATCCATTCAAAATACTGATATTCAGCTGCATCCGGTTAGACTGGAAGCCAAAAGTAGCTGGGAAAAGACTAGGCAGATAATGATGATGCTTACTGAAGGTCATCTTACTCCATAGCAGTGTTTTAATAGAGTATTCAACGTAATCAGGCTATAACATTCCCACTGCTGGGACTGGGACACAAGCCAGAGGAGTCTTATGTGAGAGAATGCCCGTAAGCATGTACGGGTTGGTAAATTGTTCGTTTAATGTTAAAATAATACAGAACACAGTCCGGCCCTGGTTCGGTCAGATCATGAAAGCATTCCAGTGACATTAGGAGCACGTTCATTTTCATAGATTTATCGACGGACCGAACTTATTGCAGTGCGGTGCTCAAACTTTGAGCTTTGCAGAGCTTCTAGTTTGTTTTAGTGCTATTTTATGTTGTGTTTAGTGCTGAGGATTGACATCTTCGTTGCGGTTCAAAAGGCACCGGTGTCAATTAGAGGCAGATGAGACATTTTAGCTTTGTCTTGTTTTGGTATTGCAGTTGCCCATGTCCATAGGCGGCGGTAGCGATAACTTACAGGAGGGACATCCGTTTGTTTCCCTTCAAATAAAATTGAAGATGTCATTAATCCAGGCTCATTTGGGAGGGCTTTGCACAAATGGCAATCACTTTCAGTTTCATGAGCACGTCATGGGCCGTCCTAAAGCTCGTTGGGTTGACAACATCGTCAAAGTCGCGGAAACACCTGGATGAGGGACGCACAGAACCGGGAAGAGTGGCGGAAAAAAGGGGAGGCCTATACCCAGCAGTGGGTGATTCTGGGCTGATATGATGATGATGATGATGAGCACGTCATGATCTTTTCGTTAGTTTATATCAATCCAATTTATCCAATCCATATTAGAATAAATTTATCCATATTTCTAATTTTTCTGAAATTCAATTTAATTATGTAATTTGTTTAAATTTGCTTTCGTATGGGCCCATCTTGCCTGAAATAAATGAATTTTATTTATTATTTATTTTATTAGACTTTTTCTATCAACGTTAACACTGATAGAATGTCACTTTGTCTTTACCCTCAGGAGTGTGAACAGAACAGTTTATCTAGCGAAGTAACTGATCGTCTATACGTTTTTGCGATACTTATTACATTGTCTTTTTTATTTGATAGGCTCACGTTTGATCACAGTCTTTCCTCACGTAAATGATGCAAACTTGGCTTCAAGTAACTTATTTAGTCGTGAGTAGAATAGTCCCAGGAAACGCATTCCCCGGCGAGGAAGTACCGGCCAGACGCTATACGATAAAAACAAATCAGATCCCAGAATACACTTCGACATCTATTAAGATTTATTCGACCTTTTGCTCGACGCTGAAGCGTAAAGTGTTGAAGTGTGTCCAAAACAAACACTTGTCAAAGGTATCGGGCCACTACCGCATGTCGAATGTCACATTATTGGTCTTAATTAATGTACGGCTCAGTAATCCCGTTTGGACCAATGCACAATGTTAACGGCACTGCTGGTGTACAAAAAATCTCAAACCTTAGTGCTTTTGCAAAATGAGATTCTAAAAGCAATAATTATGATAGAAACTATCGAAAAGCACATACATCGAACCTGTTAGAAGTCGTTGCAGTTAATAAGAAACGCTTTAAAAATATATGCTTAGGTCCTAGTAATTTCGCTCGTTCAAAAAAATCCACTGGACCAGATAACCTTACATAATCAGCTTATAATTTTCGCACTAATGGGATACAGACTTCTTCTTTATGCGGGGGGTAATCTGGTAATCCACCAAAAGAGGCCCAGTGCGGGTTGGCGGATGTCAAATACATTGGTATTATTGGTTCTCTGATAAGACCGGCTTCCTCACGATGTTTTTCTTCCAATCAGAACCTTGCTGCATTATAAATAAATGCAATTAGTAAAGTTTGAGTACCACGTCAAAATGCCAATTGAGATGGCGAAACCGAACCGGTTGCGATGTATTTGCGTCGAACACCTGTCTTCTCACAAATCATAGGAGTGCCCCACGATGCATCATCGAACTGCTGGGAGATTTTTAACGGTGTATTATTAGATATAGAGTTATGTGCTGTAATTGGAACGGTGTTGAAGAATATTGTGGGATTGATGGTGGGATTTTGGCTGGTGATTTTTAATATTGGTGATAAGAAGTAATCGGAGTAGATGACCAACCAGTAATTGAAAAAGCACCAAAAGAAGGAGAAGAAGAATGATTGAATATTTTTTCTCTATTTCAAGTTAAATATTGGCCGTAATATTCGTTTGAGATTGTTGTGGTTAGTTATGTTAATTGTATTACTTCATGAAGGTTAAGCCACGATTGAGGAAAACACAGATTGTTTTATTACTACAAGTGCTGCATACCATAAGATTTGCTTTTAACCCTTGCACTCAATTGCAGTTTCTAATATTACTTTGCATCAATCTCGTGAACGATGTCCCCTTTCTTATTTGAGTTAGCACGCATCCTTTTTTATATCTTTTAATAAATTATCCATCTGCCTTCTCCATTTGCCTCCTCAATCATCACGTTTTTTGCCATCCCAAATACTCCCCAGTCTAAATACTTCACTATTCCCTGATAGATGTCCACCACAGGTGTCGCAATCAACATGGAAAAACATCGCACTTACAAACATCCTACTAATATTGATAAAAATGAGTAAGTTTGTATGTTTGTGTATTTGAATGTTTTGTTAGTTAATAACGTCTTAATGTGTAAACAGATTTGGGAGGAGGTCGTGGCTATATAATAACAGCCGCACGAGTCGATCTTCAAGGTAGAAAGGGCTGAGGATGGGTAGACTATCGCTCACATACCGAGTTTCTTCCGTGTCTTGGAAAGCATGTTAGGTCCTTGGTCCCGGCTGTCATTTGTAGATCTTTGACAGTCGTTACATGTAATCAGTGGCCCGAAATTCTGACAATAAGTCTTACCAAAGGGTATCGTATAACCCAGAAACAACTGCGTTGTGGAGGTCACATAGGCAGTCGCTCCATGTAAAAATACTGATATTCTGCTGCATGCAGTTAGACTGGAAGTTATCGCTATCGCATGCCTATAGCTGGTATAGTTGGGAAAAGGTTAGGCAGATGATGGGTAAACCCTTTTAAAGCGTTTCGTACTTCTGCAACGGCTGAAATTATTTTAGGTATAGCTTTTGTCAGTTTCCATACATTTTTGAGTCTGCCATCACCGTAATTGTTCATAGGATGTTATTTTATCTAGATCTTCTGCACTGGATTAGGTTATAAGATACTTTTTGCTCTGGACGTTCCCTTGGGAAAATTTTCGACTTTCACGCAGGTGAAACCGCTGGCGAAAGCTAGCTATCTAAAATTTAAGATCTTCTCCGAACGTCGAAGCATATCGTTCGTAAATTTATCGCATACATATGACAGACAGATATTGATGGTAATATACCAGATGTCTTGGCACGACTCATTAATCGCACGCGCAATTCTGCATCACATAGTTGACGCATCATTGATACTCTATATTTATCACATTATGAGTTTCGACGTGTTATATTATTATCGGTTCGTTATTTAAGATGGCTACTTCAAACGATTTCGTGTCGTCAGATTTGTTTCAGTCAGCGTCTGTTTGTATAAGGTTTGTATTGATAACTAGTGGACTGGTTGTTTTGGTTATTTTTTTCATACCCACGTTTTCTGTTCTTAGATTGTTTGCCTCTCGTAAATCAAAAAATATTTTCAGTATACGTAGAGCTTTTTTATGCTAAACTTTTTAGAGTTATTTTCCAGCAATTGGGTTGTGGAAGTCTGATAGGCATTCGCTTCTTGTAAAATATTAGTACTGAGCTACCTCTGGCAACGGTTAGATCGGAAGGTAACCTGGGTTGGGAAAAGGCTAGCTTGAGACGAACTTAGAATTTCGAGATGGAAATGAAAATTTTGTTGTCATAGAATTCTGAGTATGTTTTTCGTTAGTTAAATTAGATCCTGTGTATTGAAATAGTCATGTGTGAAATTATTTTTATGTCAAATTACTGTTTGACAGAATTCAAAATTATAACCCCGATTCATAACGATGCTTCTATCAATGTTATTACACCTATAATTTGTAACAAATTACCTTGTGCTTCGACCTCATTGGTGTTCAAATCAAAATAAATCTGAATATCCGAAGCTCGAAGGCGTGAATTATTATAACTGTTCCGTACGTCTAGTAATGTCATTTTAATACGACAGAGGTTACCTAGCGTGACGTCATTATCACCAACCACTTCGGAACCATCTTCATTGTTCACTTCATTTACATTTCCTTGTATTTTATTACCTCTAGCTAAAGTTCAATTTGCAATGTCGTCAGTTTTTAAAACGGTATAAATATTTTGATAAGTGTGAAGAATTGTCGTAGTGTTATAAGAAAAAATGATCTATTTGTGTTAAATAATAAAGATGACATTTGCATAGCAGTGAGAAAGATTGCGACAAAAATAGATTTTTAGTTGCGCAAACGCTGGACTTTCTTTATGTTCAAAACCATAAGACACAAATTGCAAAAAATATGCAGATTATAACAGTAAATTAAAGTAGGTGATCGCAGAAATCGCTCGATTGTTTCTGAATAGGTGACAATAAGTTTTTTGTTTTTATATCTAAACGATGGCGTTCATTTCAAGTAGCTTATGGTGAAACTAGGGTTTTAATGGTTTTTTAAACGATCCCCGATTTCCCTCCGGTGATGTTACATTCATTTATGTATTAACACGTGCTGAGGTTTTGTTTTGATCGGCAAAAGCGAAACTGTCATAATATTTAGGCTAGTTCTATTTCTGGTCAGGGTCTTATTTGATGTTTTATTTTTAGTTGGTCTTTTGAACTATTTTGCTACTGGCTAGTCTAGTCGGTGGCTTAATACATGTATGAATTGTGATTCTTTTTTTCAATATACTACTCTAAGATCAGACCATGATATCGTAAGCCACGTCTGTTTTAATTTCAAAGATAAGCTATTTTTATCAACGAAATACATCGCAATTAGCAGATCTAAACTGCGTTCAAGAAATCGAGAGCTTTCAGTGTCTATGTTCAATAGCAATGATGACACATGACAACTGTTGAACGCGGTAAGTTATATGCTAATCGCGTTTAGTATCATTGGTAAAATTCTTGCTTAAAGCTATACAGTCAACAACAGAACACGTTTACACTACCCCATCATTACTCCTCCTGCTTACCTATATTCTTTTATCTATCATCGTTCTCCTACCCTTTTTTTTTCGGATGGGAAATCATCAAATAACCCCCTCCGCTCTGGGCAGAGTGGAAGGGAGTGTCAGACTTTTACTGACTAAAACCCATCCATGTTCCTTCTTTGCCCTTTGTGTTCTTTCTTTGTATTTCTTTCGAACAGTCCCGCAGCCCTTCTCCTACCCTTATCCCAATTTATTTTTGATCGGCGTGGCATGGCTTCTTCTTTCATACTTCTCTATTCGTCGTCATCTTATAAGTCCCGTCTCTAGCCATATTATCTTCCACACAGTCTATCTACTGTTTCTTCGGTTTTCCCCTACTCTTACTGCCATAATGATATCCTCTCATCTATCATTATCTGCCTAGTCTTCTCCCAAACTATGTTGGCTCGGCTTCCAGTCTAATCGGATGCTGCTGAATATTAGTAGTTTACATGGAGCGACTGACATCTACAACCCAGTTGTTGGGAAATACGATACCCTTGGTAAGACTGGTGGTCAGACATTTGGGCCACTGACTACCTGTAACGACTGCCAAAGATCTATTCGTGACAGCCGGGTTCAACGGTTTAAAGTGCTTTCCGAAGTAAGGAGGAACCTCGGATTGTAATGCATAATCACATTGGTCACCCATCGTTCTGACCTTAACAAGCGCTGCTTAACCTTGACTCGTGCGGCTATTATTATTTAGCCACCCTTACTTTTATACCCATGATACTATACTCCCATCTACGCACACTTCAATTGTCCAATGATCGTTCCCCACTTCAAGATCAAAGTGTAACGTCGCTTCACAAATAACGCGTAGATACGTGCGCAAGCGCAGAGAACAATGCGCGGAAACTCACGCGCCGGTGCGCAGTTGACTATCGCTATTGGCGATTTACAAAGTATATTTTGATGATCTTTTGTTTTTTTATGGTCTTTTGATGTTTTTGATGGGTTATGTCGTAAAGATGGATTTGACTATGAAACAAAACAGTTATACAAAAACCTTTTGCAATGTAGAAGTATTATTTAGGATACTAAATCGAATTAATATGTAGTTTCTTTATTGTTGTCATAAAAAAAGCCAATCTGCCTGAGATGTTGCTAATATTTTTGAAAAAGTCTGACAACCAGTGTTACCAAGGGGTATCGTATTATTACCCAGTACTAACTGGGTTGTGAAGATCAGACAGGCAGTCGCTCCATGAAAAATACTGGTATTCAGCTGCATCCGGTTAGACTGGAAGCCGACCCCAACATGGTTGGGAAAAGGCAGGCAGATGATGATGTAGCTAATATTTTAATAGGTACTGTGGTCACCGACTTGCTGAATTAGCTCTTCCAAGTTTTATCCCTATTTTCCCTGAAACCTCCTAATTTTAGTTGACCTACCCAGAAGAAACCTTACAATTGTTAATTATGATGCTTACAAATCTTCCTAAACAGCTCAACTTGTTACAACAGCTCCAACAAATTCACTGAAACACGAACATGGTAATATTTTTGACACTACAAATCATAAACCATCCCAGGTATTCACTGCTATATCAAAAATGTGTCCAAACGGCTAATATATCTCCTCTACTCTACCGGCAGTTTAAATTTATAATCCTTCTCGTTATTTTAATAAGACATATGTAGGCAAAGATTGAGACATATTAAGGATTAGCTACTGTTTGTTTTGCCGCGTCTATCGGTATTTGGGTAGACGTTGTTGTTTTTGTGGCTTCACGAACGGTTTTGGTAGTTTATCGTTGTGTTGGTGAAGAGTTAGCGTCTTCAGCTTATGCATACATTAAGGGAATTTTGAATAGATGTCTGATTCATACTTAGTCATTTTAGTTTTGGATCAATAAGTTCTAAGTACTCGAGACCATCGTCACCGATGATCGGTCTGTCTATCAAATTGTACTTATAAGTTGTAAGGTCGCTTATCATTTGTGTATCAATGAAGAGACTGATAATGTAGGTTAGCACTAGCAGTAATTTGGAAGAAAAGTTTTCGGTATATATCAGTGTTCGCATTTCGCGAGACATAAACAATATCATGTAGTCGTCTGACAAAGTATCATCAATTAGACGATTCCTACAATAACCACGAGAAGATTATTAAAGATGGGTTAGCAGTCGAGATCACAAGATACAGTGTGATATTAACAAAGTATAATAACAACACATGCTTCATAGTCCATGCAATTACTCACACATTTGCCGTGTTACAATCTATTCTAATACAAGTGGTTATTAATAATATTTTCTTACAAATGTCGATGCATCTGGCTTGATTCCAGGATGTGAGAGAGACAAGGCGAGATGATCGATTAGAATCGTTTAAAGTGGACTTTGTTGTTCAGCACCTGGTCGAGTCTATTGAAGGAGTGATGGCGAAATTAGAAGGCGGAGTGATGTAGGTGATGGAGAATGGGATAAAGTGATGCCTCTTTCTACTGGAGTTTGTCTATTAGTCTTAATGTTGTACAATAGACTAAATAGGAATGTGGATGACTGTTAGACTATGGGAAGACCAAAGAAACGTTGCATGGACTGTGTGAAGGATGGTATGAAATAAAGTGACTGTTGAGATGATAAGAAGTAGAGAAATATGGAAGAAGAAGACATGCTGCATCGACATAAATTGGGTTAAGGGCAGGAAAATGGTGATTCTGTAATCACCATTTTAAGCATGTCTGCCATATTTTATTGATTCACCAGCTTAGCGTGATGGATACCGCACGATCTCCCGCGAGGCGGCGAGCCTCCTAGCCGGATTGCCGCCATGAGATCTGGAGGCGATAGTCCTCGCGCGCCTGCATGAATGGCGCGCGGGGGCACTACGTCGGGGGGAAACTCCGCTGCCGCGGCAAATCACCGCTCAGCGGACAGACCTCCGACGCGATCTCATGGCGACATGGAGACAGCGACTGTCGCAACCCAGTGCAGGGCACGCCACAATAGTGGCGATAAGTCCCCTCTTTGAGGAGTGGCTAGAGAGGCGCCACGGCGCCCTCACCTTCCGCCTGACGCAGGTCCTCACCGGACACGGTTGTTTCGGGAGGTTCCTGCACCGAATCGGGCGGGAGGAAACGCCCGGGTGTTATCATTGTGAGGATCGTCCGGAGGACACGGTGGCGCATACCGTGGAGGTCTGCCCCGCTTGGGCGGAGCTCCGCCGTGTCCTCGTAGCGGCGATCGGCGGCGGCCACCTCTCGCTCCCGGCCCTGGTTCAGGCCATGGTCCGGAGCGAGAGGGAATGGGAAGCCGTCACCTCCTTCTGCGAAGCAGTCATGCTAGCGAAGGAGGTGGCGGGACGTGAGAGGGAGAGAATCTCACGTCCCAGCCGCCGCGGGCGAAGCACCGGGCGTCGGGGGCCACGTGGTGGCTCCCGGCCACCGTAGGCGCGGGCCTGTGGACGGTGAGTAATGGGTTAGCTCACCGTCCGTCCGTCTTATGACGACAGGCCGTGTCGACGGCGCGTTCGTGTTCCACGCGCGCCTCAAAGAGATGTCAGCAACCAAGAAGGGGCCCGCAAGGGCCGATGCCTGCCGGGGCTGCGGGACTGTTCGAAAGAGATACCGTGGCCCTGGAACACAAAGGGCAATGAAGGAACATGGATGGGTTTTAGTCAGTAAGAGTCTGACACTCCCTCCCACTCCACCCAGAGCGGGAGAAGTCATTTGATGATTTCCCATCGGTAAAAAAAAAAAAAAAAAAAAAAGCGTGATGGATATCTTTAAAGAAATTATCCTCAATTCAAATCTTGTTTGTCGGTAACTATTTCATTACCATCGAAACGTATATTAAGTCATTCCCTTTTACCGTGCGGGTAGTCCGAAATTACAGTACCTGTTTCGGTCTTAGCATACTCCAAGATTTAGACATTCTGCTGCAAGTAATTTTATCTTCTACCGTTATCACCATCACTTGCAACAAATCTCTTGGAATTGCAAATAAATAACACCTAGCAATTATGTCACTATGTGCTACCGTTTCCAAGATTCCGTCTTCCTCTCAGCTACCATCATTTACACCAGGGACATTATTCTTATGTCCTGTTACTTCATATACTAGGAAAACGGCAATAATTCCTTAAGTTTTTGCACCACCTTAAATCATTCGGCGCTATGCACGACCGAGATATGCTCATCCGCATTTAATTAGCCCTTCTAGGATATTTGCATGCGCACGATACGTGGTTAGAAAGAGTCGTTGATGGTCAAGCAGCTACCTTATCTATAAATTACGAATTTATTATGGTTAAGGTTACTACATGGTTTTTGAGGTTGAAAACCCGGTTGGTATACATAGACTGTTGGGCTGCGGGACTGTTCGAAAGAGATACCGCGGCCCTGGAACACAAAGGGCAGAGAAGGAACATGGATGGGTTTTAGTCAGTAAAAGTCTGACACTCTCCCTCTCCACCCAGAGCTTGGGGGGGTTATTTGTTGATATCCCATCCCAAAAAAAAAAAATGGGGGAAACAAACATTTTAGAACGCCACTTAGCCGGGTACATTAAATTTACTTCTTCCACGCTCATACAACTGGTCAAACATCTAATAAAACCTGGTGAGGTAGGAAACACAAATAGTCACCAATTCACTTGCAGTAATATTTCCTGAAGATGACAATTTCATGAATAATCTTTAATTATCTGTGGGTGATTCATAGACCTCTACAAAATAAACCTCCCAAACACAGTAAAAAAGTAGTAAAAGAACTAATCTAGTATTAATCTTCCAAATACCGACTCACAGACCCCATAGCAGTCGCAGATGACCTGTTTATTAGTCGCAAGCGTGCAGCCAGCCTGTTCACAGATCACTCCGTCGTATCACGATTAACATGTCCTGGCAACTTGGCAAACTTATGTCTACGCTTCTAACTAACTTAGCCACGTTGCTTTAAGGGTGATTGTTGCTTGGTTTATGTGCAGTGAGAGTGTGGTAGAATAGTATCTCAATTTACTTGGTTTGTATCAGTTACTGTATGTTTATTGGATCGGAGATAGGTTAAGGACTGTTATTGGGATGTCCAGTTAGGAATGTTGGTTTTAATGTGGAAGCTGAGACGTTGCTAGTTTTAGTCGTAATGCAGAAAATGAGGAGTTGATAGATTTCTGCCTGTCGCGTTTATGTTCATCGCTGATGACGCCCTAAGAACCTACTACTTTTTTGATCATCCTATTCTGTCCCACTGCTGGGCACAAGCACCTCAATTCTTTTCCAACTGTCCCGGGGTTTTGCCTCCTCTGGTCAATCAGCCAGGAACGAGTCCAAATCACCACGCCAGCGTTTCTTGGGCCTGCCTCGGTGACGACGACCGTCTTCAGGCACAGTGGGTCACTATGTGACGAATATAAATAGCGGATTTGATTGATTTCATAACTCATCATCATCATTTTCATTTGATTTGTAAAGTTTTTAAGCATCCAAAGCTCAATGTTATGTAGTTTATATTTCTGAAAAGCAAGAAGACTAATGAATTGATTATAAACTGAATACCTATCATATATATATTGGGTTAAAATAGACGTGATGGTAGTCTTTTCCTTCTTGGTCCACCTGTCGATTACCTAACGATGACGGATCTGGATGTTCACTCTATAGAAAATCGAGTTAAGTACATTTTTTAAAATTATTTGTCTAATCTGTCCCACTGCTGGGCAAAAGCCATCTCATTACATTCCCGTTTTGCCTTCTCCAGCCAATCAGTTAGGAACGGGATCAAATCTTCACGCCAGCATGTCTTGGGCCTGCCTCGGTGACGACGACCGTCTTCAGGGACCCACTGTGTGAAGGGACCATCTGAAATGAATGAGGGAATGATGAGGGATGATCTCCTTGAAATGTGCCCACCTAGTTCCATTCAATTTCTTAAGCTCAGAAAACTCCAACAACGAGCTCAAGCTACCACATTTTTTCTACACCCATCATCATCTAAAATATTTTCACCAACGCACCGCGATTAAAAAGTCGCAAACGTTACGTACATAATAGTGCATTAGAAAGTGCGCCTCCACCATGCGCGTACGCAGTCTCACGCACGTATTGTGTGATATCTCGAAGAATATCTTACTGGCTTCACACGACTTGTGCCCACTAATTAAACGGATGTACCCGACAATGTAAGGCTTATCGAAATTGGTTCAGTGATTTTGTAGAGAGCATTAAAATACCTAGATAAGTTGTATTATAGTGGGTGCTGTAAATTGTTTGGTGTGTGTGGTCTAAGCACTTTGTCAGGGGTGGTGATTTCGGCCATTTTCATGTTTGTAAGATTTGTGAAGCATAATTTCATGTCTGTGATTATTTATGACCATTATAATTAGGGCTTAAGGAGGCTTTTATTAATATAGTCCACAGGGCTTATACAATGAGATGGAAATCGGCGATAAGGATTATAGAAAAGTCAAAAATGTACTGTATTGACCATAAGCATTTTGGTACCTCAGTACACTTTACTCGTCAACCAACTTATCTCTGCAGACGGGAAAACAGAACTAAATGTCCCAAGTTTGACATATCGATGTCAATTTTCTTGACAAGCAACGCCACTGTGAACTGACACACTTAAAGTGGTCATATTAAAGCATACACCGCTGGCTGTCATTTGTATATCTTTGACAGTCGTTACGAGTAGTCAGGAGCCCGAAAATCTGACTACCAGTCCTACCAAGAGGTATCGTATTACCCGGTTATAAGGTTGTGGAGGTGAGATAGGCAGTCGTTCGTTAAAGAAGAAGACATGCTGCGCCGACCGCAAATAAACTGGGATAAGGGCAGATGAGTCAACCAATCCAGTCTTACCAAGGGGTGTCGTATTACTCAGTACTAACTGTTTTGTGTAGGTCAGATTGGCAGTCGTTCCATGTAAAATACTGATATTCAGCCGCGTCCGGTTAAACTGGAAGCCGACTCCGAGTAGTTTGACAAAAGGCTACGCAGATGACGAAGTGTCTTAGAACGTCAGAACACATACTTATCCTCCACACATAATTAATCCTCCACCAATATTATATCATGTTCTCAAAGACACATTAGCAAATCTTTCTAACTTCGATTAGACAATATAGTAACAATTTACCAGCACGTATAGGCTCGGTACTCAGAACAATCCGACACCTTAGGCCGCGGTAGCTGATAACATCTCTTCCTGATTAGACACGGCTTACCATTGTTGTGGGTAGGAAGACGCTAGTGCTAGTACTTAGCAGATATGCGGAGGTACTAATGGATCTCGATGATGAGTGGAGCGAGGTGATAATCACCTGAAGAGACTTTGTTGTGTTATTTTTCTTTCTTTTGGTCAAGGTATAAAATAATCCGGGGCTGCGGGACTGTTCGAAAGAGATACCGCGAACATGAATCCAGGAACATGGATGGGTTTTAGTCAGTAAAAGTCGGACACTCCCTTCCAAAAAAAAAAGGTATAAAATAATGATTTATTGTATGTAATAGGTATTCATTTGTATAGACGAATAGGGATCTATCTTTACGCAATTTCTTCGTCATGATTCATCTACCCTTCATCATCTGCCTAGCCTTTCACAACCATGTTGGGGTCGGGTTCCAGTCTAACCGGATGCAACTGAATACCAGTATTTTACATGGAGCGACTGGCAATCTGAACTACACAACACAGTTAGTACCGAGTAATACGATACCCCTTAGTAAGACTGGATAGGTTGACTCATCTGCCCTTATCCCAGTTTATTTGGGGTCGACGCAGCATGTTTTCTTCTTTCATACTTCTCTATTACTCGTCATCTCAGCAGTCACCTCCTTTCTAGCCATATTATCCTTCACACAGTCCATCCATTGCAATTTAGCAATTTCTTCTTCATGTTTGGAATAGCGAATTGTTACCTTCAACTTGGGGTATGATTTCCGCATTTTTGGTGTCCTAGCCTTACTTAACTAAATTATAATTATTAGGGTCTTGTCTTTCTGCTAAGTGGCTTCACATCCTTCTTTGATGACTTTAAATATCCTAAAAGCTTAAGTTGTCTAGACAAATGGAAATCGCTTTCAAAGATTTTATATTATGTTACATCGACTTTTAATAGGATTACTAAAAGTTTTCCTGCAGTTGTCCATTCGTGTCCAGAGATAGATTTTAGTATGGAACAGCACATAGGCTACTTTGTTTTTTTTCTTCTTACACATACACCCATCAAAATTTCCACGCGAACGAAGTCACGACCAACTGCTAGTTCTTCATTTTCCTTTCCATTCATAGTAGTGGTAACCAAAGAATCTAGTCCCCATCAAGATCTTCGCAGCCGCGCTCCGCTGGCCAGCGAAAGAAAAAACAACAATTTGTTTATTTACTATACAGCTCTTAATAGCTTGCAATTAATCAGCTTCAAGCTATAAGTCGGAGATGTTACTGATTATGTTAGATTTTGTATCGCTGTCTGCTTTTTGTGGCTCTGTCGGTATAACTTCATCTTTCACAAATTGAGTTAGTATAATATAAAGTATTAGTGACTATCTAAACCAGATTTAATAAATATGTTTGACTTTGCTTGATTGATAAATAATTCATTTATTTCTTTTCAGCAAAATTTTAAACAAAAATGAAACGGGGTTAATCAGTGGGTTCTCACGGAAGGCCCAGACGGCAGTGGCATGATGAGCTGGACTCATTTAACAAAGACTGGTCCTCTTCATAGCAGCTCTGGCCAGATCGAGGTGAAAGGAGGGTAGGGACTGCGGAGACCCTTGCCAAAAAACCATTAGTAGGTTAGCTAAGAATTTAAATAGTTCTTTTTAAAGTTTCTATAATTACATCACACAAATAGTGTTGGACTTGATTCTGCTTTTCAAGAAACTAAATTAACCATAGAAAATGAAAATAATCAAGAACTTGAAAGCAAACAATCTTAAAACACAATACAATTCCTTGACATAAAACTACAAAATCCAATTATAAAAACCATGGAGTCACAGCAATCATGCACAATTAAACGCACGGTACATGACAAACAGAGGCAACAAACAAATTACATGGATATGTGTTATTAGATAAGCCATTGGCTGGAGACAGATCTGAAGATAAGGTCCGTCTTATAGGTGAGGTAGGCACGAATGAGGATGTCATTACGTTATTAAATAGGCTAATAGTGGGTAGGAAAAAATGTTTTGATTGCTTTCAAGTAGGAAGAATTATTTTAGACATGATATACATTGATGATGCTTTGGTATAGATAGATTTGATAATAAATCGTTTTTACTTTAACACGGTGGTCAATTTTCTATCTATTGGGATTGCGATTACTGCTTAGAAGATTATTTCTTAATATTGTAAACCAGTGAGATAGAGTGGTATTCTAATAGTGATAGCGATTACAGTTATCAAAAATGTGTTGGAGTAACATCATAATCATCATCTGCCTAGCCTTTTTCCCAACTATATTGGGGTCGGCTTGCAGTCTAACCGGATGCAGCTGAATACCAGTATTTTACATAGAGCGACTGCCTATCTGACAGCCCAGTTAGTACTGGGTAATGGTGGTGGTGGCTGCGTAATATGGGTTAGTGGTGGGTGGTGGTCGGATCCGGTACGTTTTGGAGTAACAAATGCTACCAAAAAAAAAAATGTACGGACTGTCGATAGTCATTGTAGATATATGAAACGCTTTGATCACTAGTTTATAGACCCTCCGATTTTGACCCTGTGAGAAGTTTTCTGTAATGTGTGTTCAGAGTTACCTTTTTTTTCTTCTTCTACTTTAATTAAACATTTTGGTTAAAAATTATAGTATACTGGAAGTGTTGGATAATTTTCTGTCAAAAATATGAAGCTAGGCGTAGTAAAGAAGCAACTTGTTAAATAATCACAAGTCAGTCAGCACTGGCAGGTTAGAAAAGAAAGTTCAAAAGGAAGGAACTCTTCACAAAAAAACCAGGAGCACCAATCCATAACTTTTCTTCAATACATTCGTCGTACCCCATTTAACCCGTCACCTCGCGGTGGAAACAACGATGTTAAATTAAGCTCGACCAGCCACGGGTCATTAGGTCCCAAACAAGCAGGTGGGGGGTTGATTGATTCAATACATGTCATTTAGGTGCGCAACCAACCAAGTGATTGACGTGTTAGGAGACAGGGGACAATGGGAGACATGGGTTTTTTGGTGTGAATTTATGTGCTTTTTATGGATTATGATGACAGTGTTTTTTTTTTCAGTCTCAGTATATCATTCTAGGAGTACGACATGGCTTGGTCTTTTGACCAGAGGGCCTTGATGAAGAGGCAAAGAATAAGCGGTAACGGCGATGGAATAGTCGTATGTGATGCAGAGGAATTAGGAAAATGTCGTGAGGAACGTTTTAAGTATGAATGTGGATGCGTTTAAGTCTAGAAGAAGACCAAAGAAATGATGTATGGGCTGTGTAAAGGATGATATGGCTAGAAAGGAGGTGTTTGATGAGATGATGAGTAATAGAGAAGTATGTAAGAAGACATGCTGCGACGACACCAAATAAATTGGGATAAGGGCAGGATGATGATGATGATGATGGAATACTCAAAACTGTACTGGATTGATAGAAGCTATCGAAAAGCCTACTTTAATCACGTTGAAAGTTTATATAGAAATACGAAACGCATTGAAATCGATTGTCAATTTTGTAGGCACAGGTTCGAGCCAAAGATTAACTGATATAAACCAAGTTTTTACTATTAATCAAAGTCGAAAATCTTGAGGAAAAAGGATGAAAATGCTCTGGTTGAAAACATACGAAGTACTTACGTAGAAAAGAGTACCAAAGGAAGCAATAATAATATCAATATTAATGCTATTTCGAAACAGTAGAAAGAAATATGAAAAAAAAATATCCATGAAGATATAAAAATCAAATTGACACCAAAGCTAACCCATTAAAAATACCGACATCCAAACCCCATTAGCAAGAAGCACCGTCTTACCATCAACATATTTCCGAGATGGCATCGCACAAAGGGACAGACAGGAAGGAAGAAAGACATTTCATTGGCGTCGCGACAATCGCCATTATATCATCACGCTTGTGCCAAAGTGGGTAGCCAGGCGTGACGCCCCCACTCAACGTATCGAATTGTGTGTTTTTAGCTGTCGAGTCCTTGGCGTTAATAGTTTTGATTTTAAAAGTTTGTTTTTCTTGTATACCTATCTTTGTTTTTCTCTTGCACGTCTTAGCGCGTGATAGAGATTTAAAATGATCTAATGAACAAATCTAAAATTCGCATGCGTTTCTGTTTTTTCAATAGTAAATATTTGATCTACTGTTGATTTCTGTGAAAAATAAGAGACAAAGATAAATAAGACTAAGAGGCAACCATTCAGTGTGAATTACTGATATTTCATTTGCTTCTTTTTACAAGAGATTGTCATAAAAGTCTCTTCGTAATACATTTTTTTTCAACAGAGTTTCCAAGATGGTTTTAGGTAACACAATAGATACTGGTGATGATTATTTCACCAAATCCCCTCAAGTACACCAACAGACCCTGCCATTGATTTTGGAGTACCACCAGAGTCCCTGACCTTAAGACTGGTGGTGATTGATCAGTGTGAAGCCTGTCGTCCGGTGCCTCGTTACCGCGCTCAACCAACCGGCAACGTTCACATACATGTCGAAGGAAACCGTGTTGGACCAAATTGTTGGTATATTGAACCATGCAGTTATCGGGAATAGAATGAGTGTCCATTTTGTGATATGAGAGCAGAGTTTTGATTTCGGTTTATAAGAATGCATAAAAGAAAACCTATCACTAAACTAAACTACTGTATTAAACAATCTAGCGAAGGGTGACATAGGAGAACGGATCCAAAATTAAATGATATAGTAAAGCTAGACAGGGCACAAGAGATAGACAATATTTATTTTCAGAGTCTAAGGCAAATCTAGAGCAAATAATAATTTATTAATTATTATTTATATTTTAAGTTCAGCCAAGTGGTGTTAAACTTATACTGTCACGGGATATCTTCCGTGATTGTTCATTATTTTGAGCTCCCGATATTTCGACGCTGTTGCAAGCCACCCCCGTTCTCCAGTCAATCCGCGATCATGGCGCTTAGTTGTAAACCGTGAAAGCTTAAAAGTGGTGTTAAAACTGCCATAAAATAGTGAATACAGGACGTCATACCATGTAGTAGATAAGCAGAATTTGAAGTTGGATAAGTTCAGAACTTCTTCCTAGAGCTTTGGTGAAGAATACCTTGTACTGGTTTCCGATTATCAGCACCTCTATAATGATTCTGCTGCCTATTTTACTTACCGCAACGATCCATCAGATCTACTTGGTTGAAGCATACGTGATACAGATTTACACAATGCTTACATACAATAACACGAGTTAAGTTATTCTAGATGTGCAATATTGATAAGTGAATGTTCTGGTAGCATTATGAGTTTCGCAATATTGAATTTCAACACTGGTCTAGTAAAGATTTGATTATCTTCAACAGGTTTTTTTAGAGGTATTTCACACTTGTTCGGCGCAATCGATTCACCTGTATATATTTGTTGAATGACAAATACTACTACATAATATTCAGCTTGCATTTCACCTTCGCTGAATAATTAACGAGTTAGCTCGACAGAGATTAAGGGTTATATGCAAAATCGGTAGTTTTATTCTGCGGAAAGACCCAGGCCTGGATGCAGGATGCAGCACCGCCCTCCTGCCTGCATTACGTTTAATGTCATAGATTTCCGCAAAGTGAGGCCTGATTCTATAACTTATCTGCTGGACTAGAAAGCCCGTGCTCATATTGAAGAGTGTGATGAAACTGATCACCTTTCTCTATGGAACCAACATCGCTGCACACATTTGGTTCGGGAAGGTATTGATATTTTGTATGGGACAGCCGATAATTTTACTCGCCATATTACCTTTCTGGTACACGCTGTATTTTCGTTTCTGCGGCACAGTTTGTAGCACCCCTTACTGGTTCAAGTTTCTCCTTCATTGCCAAATTCCATTCAGTTTTACATTAACATACTGTAATGACATACATGTATGATATCATCAGGTCCTAAATAATGTCTATTGTGACAATATTGTGCAACACCACGTTTATCGACATTCGTTCGCACCGCAGAACAATCGACTTGTGTCCATGCGAACTTCCCGCCACTATTTGCATATTTGTAACTATCGTACTGCTCTTTGCCTTTATTTTCTATTTCGTGATTCTGTTTAGAAGCTTAGTTGTTGAAATTAAGGTCCGATTTTCGTTGGAAATTTTTCTGCGAGTGCAAAACTATCTTTGCATTTTTTGTTGCAACAACTTTACATTTTGCTGTTTTGAAAATTTCATTTGAATGAATTTGAAGCTTGTGTTGTTTAGCCTATGATCTTGGTCTGGTAAATAAAGATTTTGGTGGCTGCAACTAAAAGTTTGTCAGCGACAAAATAGGGTTTTACTATAAGATCGGTATTTCAATCATTTCGATTATTTCTGTTAGCTTGACAGTAATATTGGGTGTGAAAAAGAATGATTGTTTCTTTGAAGTCTACCTTATCAGCAAGACTATCAGTCTCTCGTATGTCCGTCAGAGATGATAAAAGTCGTCCATTTTTAGTATTGAAAGTAGTTTCCTGATCAACGATGACTTTATTTGGTCATTTGTCCTTTTGTGTCATGATAATATCAATCGTCAAGTTCTTCCTGTGGTATGTCAACAGTATATTAAACTGAATTAATGTTGCAAATCGTCCGAGTTTCTGAAATGAGTTGCGTAAATGTATTTCGAGCGATTTCTTAATCACAGATACAGATATTGCCAATATGAAGACATTTAGGGTTTTTTTGGAGAGTTCAGTCGTGATGTTTTGTTATATGTGAGGATTGTAAGGGCACTTAGGAATGTAGCTGTGTTCAGTATCTATATCGGACATTGCTTATGCCTTCGCATTTTTTTAATTGAAAGGCACATCATCTATGTTAAGCTGTTAGTCCCACCTGTTATTTGTAGATCTTTGATAGTCGTTGAGGGTAGTTGGAAACCAAAAGTCTGGCCTACCAAAGAGGTATCGTATGAGAAAAGGCTAGGCAGATGATGAGATGATCTCCTATTCGTCTCTCTTCAGAGATTAGATTGAAACACACAGGCTTGGTAAACATTGTCATGGGGTACCAAAAATGAGCCCTTTAGGTCTATAACTTACAATAACTATAATATAGCCAAACCCTTTGGAAATATGACACGTTCAGAAATAAAACAACAATTAATATCAGTCACTCTCACAATCTTGCAATCCACACTTCAAACTTGCAATATACCAAACAAGGACACCTGTCCGCCATCTTGCAACCCGCTGCCATATAGTCTACCGTCATACCCAATAATATTTCACATTCTGACTCACCGCTACATCGGAATAATTTATTGATAACATCTAGTATTTCCCTTGAACTTCAACCGTATCTCTGTTTTAAAATCTCATGTGTTTAAAAAATAACTTTGCAATTACCAAGTCTTATTTACATCTCCCAACTGATCCACCATCCAAATGTAACTTTAACTTCTAGACCGTAAAGTTCAGTCTTGTTGAGTTAGTTTTATTCGGCAGCAAATGTTTGGGTCATGAATATCTGTGGTATATTAAGTGTCAACATTTAGCACCTCTTTTGAAGTCGTTAAAATTCATATTCGGACGTGTTTCAAGTTCTCACGGTCAAAGTTTCTTTTCCCAGTATCTGATGTGTTAGACACCTGGACAGGTTGTTTGCTGTCAATAGCTGGAAGCCTTTAGGTAGGTAGGTTGGTATGCTAATAACTAATGGTTTTCTTGAAAAAAAGTGGATATTGAGAGGTGTGTTAATGTTCTTTTAAAAGTGTTGTTGGTCCTTCATACGAAAATTGTGCTATTAAGAAATCTGTTAAAAAGATGTGACATAATTATGTGAGTCGACGTTTTAAAATTTTCTTACAATAAACACGCTCCAGGCTCATTTCAGATACTGAAAACGAAGAATATAGCCATATGCTGGCTCATATCCATATACCTAATCACTTCCTTCTTTAGACCGTGGTACTCCTGTATCTTCATCTGCCTAGCTTTTTCTTAACTATGTTGCGGTCGGCTTGCAGTCTAACCGGATGCAGCTGAATAAAAGTATTTTACATGGAGCGACTGCCTATCTGATCTCCACAAATCAGACCTCTACAAGCTGAGCCTGGATGTTTATGCTTAGCCATGAAGCTCTTGATACAATACAGTAAGAAAATCTATTTCATAAAAATAAAATATTTATTTTTATTAATTTATTGTTCACAATCAAAGCTCTATCTCTTACAATCATGGCGAAACATTCAGTAATGTAAAATATCGTGTCCTGAAAAATAAAAAACCTGATGATTATGCCCAGTTCTTGAAGAGTAGCGTTTACTCATGCCATTATGTAAGTTAACACGCAGCGGCGCAAATTGCGCTAATTCACTCATAGTGCGGCTCAATTTGCACGTATCACCTTTATTTTAGAGCTGGACACGAACACGAAGTTGCATGAATGATCCTTTGAAATGTCTGTCACTTCCTGGAATATGAAAAATCAGGATATTTACATTATTCTTTGATTTTTTATTACTTGTTTCGTAGATTAGTCGGAACAAAGGAACAGAGAAACCAACAGAAAAACAGACTAAAAGACATTCATATTATGCGTTCAGTAAAAAGCTGTTATTTTGAAATTACAAACAGACTCATTAATTTTTATTTATATGTATAGATTATGAATAAGAGTTTTTAGTCATGCAAAAAGGTGTGTTCCTAACAGCAGATTAAAAACCAATCTCTTTCCGTTTAGAAACGAATCTCGACTTGCACGATCACGAATCGGACCTGACAAATGATGAAAAGTTAAATTTTCTGATCTTGCCCACATTCAAGAAAAATTTTGGTCCGTCGTCATCATCTCGCTCGGGTATCGCTCCTTCTTTCTTGCAGCATCGAACAATAAGTCGTTACAATATTGCCTAAAATCACCAGATACAAATATACTGTTGCTGAAGAACCGTTGCCGTGAAGGACCGTTTTGCACATATGCCGCTTCCAACTTACAATCCACTCAGTTCTTTGCCTTCCGCCTGTATATTACCCTAAGATGTAACATCTGCCTTGCGTCCACCTTCACCTGTCTCAGCCACTTCTTAAGAGTTGTGGTTTCAGTGACGAGTCGTGGGAACGGCGGCTGCGGATACGAATCTTAGATTAAAATTAGCGTTTGGCATACATATGTACTTGCCTGGATGAATGTGTCTTTTTCTGGAGAAATCAAGTTCGGTATTTAACCTGAATACATAATCATTATATACAGTACAAACAGGAAAAAGTAACTGTATGTGTGAAAACAGATTCTTCTTTGCTCACCAATTGCTGGTTTCTTTGATTAAACCCTAGTTTTTACCTACTGACAGATCTTTAAAAGCTTAAATATTAAAAGGTCTTCATTCATATGCAGTCAATCTTGTATTTGCTTACTACGAGATTCTCTTACGAGTTCTTTTCTTGATTTTCTTTACGAGTTTAGATTTGCTTCCTAAAGTGGAATTTCACTCAACTTCCTAGCCTTTTCCCAAATATATTAGGGTCGGCTTCCAGTCTAACCGGATGCAGCTGAATACCAGTATTTTACATAGAGCGACTACCTATCTGGCCTCCACAACCCAGTTAGTACTGGGTAATACGATACCCCTTGGTAAGACTGGTTGTCAGACTTTTTGGGCCACTGGCTACCTAATGACTGCCAAAGATCTACAAATGACACCCGGGACCCGAGGTGCTTTCCGAGGCACGGAGGAAACTCGGATCCACAGACAAGCACGGCTAAACCTAAAGATCGACCCGAGCGGCTGTTATTATTTAGCCACGAGCTCCTCAGGTTGATTGTCACTATCACATCTATTTTGTGCAGTAATATCAACGTGTCAAAAGTAGTAAAATAATTACCAGGCCGATTATTCCCTCGACCAGAGATGACCATCGGATAAGACCACTCATTAGTCTACATGTATGTATGAGTATATAGTCCAGTAGTTTGTATGGCCCGTGTATTAATATGATGACTAACATACCAGTCTTCAACATCTTAATGTAAATTGGAGTCATTGAAAGCGGAACTGGCGACTTTAAGCTGTTGTGTCTAGGTTCATCTGACTCACACTTTAAACAAAATCATCCTTGCAATTTATTCATCTGGCATAATCTTTATGGTAATGAGAATAAGGTTGATAGTTGTAAACAGTGAGTGCAGCTATAAAATAGTGGGGTAATTTTAAAGAGTTACTTGATCAAAATTTGGGGTGAGTCAGTCAGATTTTGTCTGGCAGGTCAATCGGGTACGAGGTCGTGTTTTATTAGTTTAAATAATTTTCTGACACCTGCTAGTCAGCTGAAAGAACAATAAAAAGCTGAATTTGATGACAAAGAATAGCAGCCAATAATGGCTAATTGCCAGATTTATTTCAATTATATATTTTGAATACATAATTAATTTACAATTGAATCAATTTATCAAGAGACTTTAAAAATTACCCCACAATTTTATAGCTGCTCTCACTGTTTACTATTCTCATTATACTAAGTTAAATCCTCTGAAAGTTTAGGTCAGCCTTGAGTTCAGCAGATACACAATAACAGAAGATCAAATCCATAGAATGTTGATCTCCTTCTTAGCGTGTCGCAATTCGATGGCAATCTCAATGGAGTCTGCTCAGAATTTGGCAACGAGTTTGGCGCCCTCAGTAGCTTCCATCATCATCTGCCTAGCCTTTTCCCAACTATGTTGGGGTCGGCTTCCAGTGAGCGACTGCCTATCTGACCTCCACAACCCAGTTAGTACTGGGTAATAAAATACCCCTTGGTAAGACTGGTTGTCAGACTTTTTGGGCCACTGACTACCTGTAACGACTATTAATGATCTACAAATGACAGCCGCGACCAACGGCTTAACGTGCTTTCCGAGGCACGGAGGAAACACGGCATGTAATGGGTGGTCACCCATCCACAGATCAACCTAGACAAGCACGGCTTAACCTAAAGATCGACCCGAGCGGCTGTTATTATTTAGCCACGAGCTCCTGAGTAGCTTCCGTCAGTTGCTATAAAGAGCAAACAACAAGACATGCAGACAGACAAAAAATGAGGCATTTAATAGACTATCCACAGTCTATTAAATGCCTCATCTTTTGAAGAGCAACTCTAGGGCGGAGTCATCTATGAATTGCCACCGGAGTAGTTTTTCAGCCGGGATGTTGATATACTGAACCAAACTGAATTAATTGTGGAATCTCGATTTCAATTCATTCTATGGTGCTTTCATGGAATCAGGCAAAGATTATGCAACAACACAAGAAAAATCAAAATACATATTTTCTTTCATACGTTCAATACACGACCACAATTTCTACATTATTTGTCTCTTCCACATGAAAACCAGAACTCTATGCCAGTCAATTTGCAACTCTATTCTTAGGGCAATAAGAAAGAAGTGTAATTAATGGTGTGTCAAACAATATCTTTGTCAAAGCATAATGGGTGGTGGAATTATGTCAAACGTCAAATTAGATGTCTGCCTTCCTGTCGTTTGCTTTTTGTGTTACAATAGAAACGCTATTAAACGACATCGGGTTGACGTTACACCGAACTGTAACATCATTAATAGCCAAGACGCAAAATAAACGGCTTTTAATAATAAATAATAAATTAATTTATTTTCAGGTAATTATCACCCATTGCCACACACAAATTCACAACAAGCAATTATAAATATGTATATCAAATCAAATATAAGAATGTCAATAAAAAATAAATAATCAATAAAACAAATCGAAACAAACATGTCATCCTTAAATTAAAATTTGTTAAAAAAAAATGCGTTTGTTTTGCTAAAAATCAGTTACATTGACGACTTTATACAAGTGGCAATAGCGTCCAAAGCATTCTCTATTTTATCGACGACTTGAAAATCATTAAGATAACGCTTTACAGTAGCATAATTATAAATATCAGTTCTATTCATATTGTTTTGATTTTTTCATCGTCGTTATCGCTGAAAGTATGTTACTTTGTTTCGGCTTCTTGATTAAGTTTACTACAGCAGTTTATAAGGGGATTTAGCTTTGTGGCCGTGCTTTTTGTGCTAGTAAGATTATCAGTATCACAAAACAAATTGAAACAAACTGTCTAACATTACAGATGTATGGAAGGAGTTGAAAAGAACATGAGGCATCGGCCTCCAATCAATTGGCATAACATAAAACGATCAAATATTGTTGGAAGGTTGACTAATACACACAATTAAAATACTTGAACGTCATTCATTGGCAAACGAAAGCTTCTATTTACATGTTCTTATATTTCGTGTTTTTGACGTAACCCCAAAGACAAGTTTTTAGTATATCTATCTTATTAGTATATCTATCTATACATATATATATATAATGGACCTGTCAAAGGCTACCACCAACGCCGTCGTCGGGGTGGCAGGGTTTTGGATAAAACATTTTTTTTTAAAGGGGAAATCATCGACAAGACGAAGAAGCAGTATATCTGGTCACTCAAAAACCATAAACGACCTACATTTTAAGCTCACTTCGGTGTAAATATCCGCCATATTTACTGGTAAGGTTTTTATACGACAAAAGGCGCCTTATTGAATTCTATTGAGAAAAATACATGACAGTGAAATGATTACGAAACGTCAGTAGTACCGATATTATTGCTGTCACCCCTCGCATTATGAAGCTTGATGGTATGAATGACAGTAGCTGAGGAATGGCAGAGAAAGTGGTCAACTTTGAAATGAAGTGGATTGACTATTGAATGACTTTTTTGTGGGAACTTGATGATTTTAGATGGTGTAATGGCGAATTATTTTGTAATGAGTATATTGAAAACAAGAAGAGATATTGAGAAGAGACGCTGAATGGCTGAAATTGATTAAGTTAATTTAGCCAGTGGCAGATATTTTTAATACATTAAAATGTGTGGATGTTTGTGACGACGATAATTGAAGATAAGTAACAATAACATGACTGAATTTCCATTAAAATTTAAACTAAAAAAAGTTTATTTCGGATGCTGTTTATATTATGAAAGTTGGCTTGCGTAGCAATTTTATTTGAAAGGTTCGATTAAGCTTAAACCCTTATACTACGATTGAGCCAAGCTATAGCATAACATCATAACAGCATGCCTGTAATCCCCGAAGGGTTAGGCAGAGGTATACCTAATAGTGCACCCACATTTCACCAGTTATGTTCCCATGTAATAGAGGGCGAGCCTATTGCCATCAGCCGGGCACAAATCCAGACTCCGTGGCTGTTACTGAGGAACTCCTGATGGAAAAACCCGATATCACTTTTCCCGATCCGGGAATAAAACCCAAGATCTCAAGCTCAGCAGTCGTGCTTGCGACCACTAGACCAACGAGGCAGTCCCAGCTTGGGACTGCCTCGTTATAGGTACCGTTAAAATACTGCTGATGTGTCTAAATGATGTCACAAAATGGTTAGAACTGCTGCTTACTTAGAACAAGATACTACAACACTACAATTACCATATAATCCATATTCAATGACAACAAAAACGCTACTTTTATTAAAATTCCCATCAACCCGTGACTTCACGACCTCAAGGACTCTAACGGTAAATATAATGATAAACAAGCAGATACACCATAAAACGTATTCTTGGGACGTGTATGAACAAGTATCGAATTTGTATTGTATTGTAAAATGAATACAAATGATGGTGGAGTCGGAATTTTAAACACGCTGTGGTTTCGGTCGAGCGGTTCTCATGTGCTAAGGGCTGGCGACTGACGAATGGACATTGCGGCTGGACGATTGGGAATCGAGTTTAATCCATAGCAGTTAATAAAGAGATAGAAACTATTTTGAATAAACCGCTACTTGCCTTGCTAACTGCTTTTGATGACGCTCATGACGAATCTAAAGCGAATTTTGAGCTAAGATTTGCTTTTGACCAAATTAACCTTATTGTAATACTGATTAAAAACATTGCAACGGTCAAAATATAAAGAAACATACATATAAAAAGAAGGAACAGAAAAACGGGAAGACGAAGACAATATGATGCGCTGACCTGGGGTAAAGACAGGAGAACGATAATGATGACCAGAAAAACAGGCTACTTCATAATAACACTAACTGAAATGCAGCAAATAACAGTTACAAATGCAGTGCCAACAGCGACACATTCAGAATCACACGACTCATTTTATGCAGAAATGCAAATAGCCTCAAATCAGTTGTCTACATCCATGGCCTGTTCTCCATGACAATGCACATTGGTCCTGTCAATCAGATAGACAATTATCGGCCACCAGCCAACCGTACCTAACCACTACCTCTGCTGAATTTGTACGACTTAGAATAACATGATTTGGTTGACTTGTTACTAATATTAGTGGTGATTTTTTGGTGTTCAGAATAAATATGTGTTTTTGTTGAGTTTGTGGCGGTGTGTTAAATGTTATTGATTTTAGATGTGTTCGTTTCAGACTCCAATGAGCAGACAAACTACAGTTCCTGCTTATGTTTCTGATAGTTATTAAAATACTATGTAACTTTCAGTACGCTACGGATCTGTTTTTGATCTTACTTTAAAGTCTAATAAAATAATGTGTTTGACAATTATGCACCTTACATTTTCATCACACAGTAAGTTTACTTGACTTAATTTCCGAATCTCCTTTTACATTTCGTCATCAATAACGACACATCTATGTCCTTTCAACTTTTTTTCATTTCGGAACCTCTTCTGTTGATACTATTATTATTTTAACTTTATCATCACTTAACTTTACTTTAAATCTTTTTCTTTTTAATCTCCTGCGCATTTTGATCATCAACATTATTACTTTCAATTGTTCTTCCTCTATACTAACTCTCCAACATATTCAAAATCAAACAAACAAACGGACATATCTGCATACGCGCACTCCGCCCTCTGGTCACAGTTCACAGCGCCCATTCATACCTGATGACTGGTTGGCGACGAATTGATTGATGTGCTCGTGTGTATTGAAATGTGTCGTATCCTCTACATCTATTGTGTCCGCTGCGGTTTGCGTTCGAGTAGGTCAGGTGAATTGATGGTGTATGAAGTTGTATGGGTAGTTGGTAGTTTTATTGTTGATTTGATTGGAGTCGTAGTTTTAATGGCAATTGTTTCAGGGACGGAAGGTTTACCGAAGTCGATGTGCCCAATTCATTGAGTGCAAAGTTGTGTAGTGTGAAAGTCAAAGCTGTACAGTCTATGCATGCTTTGGAATATTATGATCTGGTTAACGGAACTTGGAAACTGCTAGTATTGTTTTTACTGAAGTGACAATGGTTTTAAAGTGTTGAGTATTTCAGCATTGTTTTTAGAAAGGATTGACATTACCGTTTTTGACTTTCCAATCATCGTTATCGCTGGCAGAATATCAATTTATCTTGACCCTGAGGACACATTTGCTCAATCATAAAAACTTTGTCAGATTCTGTATTTTATTAATGGTCCTATATTTAGTATCCTCTTCTTCTTCGATGTGATAGATTCCATTTTCAATAATCCATCTTTGTTTGACCAGGAGTCTGCCACCTTGACGGCGTTGGCGGTGAGTACGATATCTGCTACTCTAATGGCGTAAGGCTTTTTCCTCTGGCTCTTTGATTTGCATAGTATGACTACAAGTAGTAGTAACATTCCCTCCACTTAAATTATTTCGCAAAATACATAACAATTGGTAAGTTTTGAGCAGCGACACTGCAATCCATTGTCAAAGAGTACGCACAATAAAATTGAACCACTTACGAAACATCACGACACGTCACGAAGGGGGTCTATTGTCTGAGCAGGTTGTAGGTTGAGCAATTTTTGATTTGATTTGTTTTGGGCAATACTTTTGGCATTGGTTTGTAGATTAAGTCTTATGTGCTTAACCTCGGCTATCTATTTGAAGTAGGCGTATTTGAGTTTTGTTAGCTATTGATCAAAAGGCTAAAATATATCAAGAAAAAAATGCCCAGAAAGAGACGGTGATAAGCAGAATTTATTGGACATAATTGGCAAAATCGCATGAATCTAGGAATAGGAAAGAGATGCAGCCAATTCGACAAACCTAAGAAAATCTTCTGACGATGGAGTAACGGAATCGGACTACAGACAAAATTGACAAAAAGCTAAAGAACCTTAACCAACGAGTTTCACCAGCGGAACTTCTAGGAACCACCAAAATTAACCTCAAACAAAAAAACGACCGATCTAAAAAAATCGACGATACTTATAGCTAGTAAGATGGCCCCGATGCACGTCGATATGCAGCAGTTTAGATCGAAATCTACCCTCCGGTATAAATTTAGACCCGATGTTGGCGGTGCGTGAACGAACGTAATTGCGAGCGTGATCGTCTGTTGTGAGTGGCGCCATCTATTGGTGGAAATAGGAACTTCTTATTGATTTATTGGTGTATCGTAATTTTGCTGGAAAGGCGATGGTATCAGGTAATGTACGGCGAGTAGGTCGTATTTTTTGTAATTAGTCACAGTATGTGAGCTCATGGCTGATATTAAAGTAATGTATAGCGGGAACTGTGAAACATTGATGAATTTAGAAGTAATGGTAATTATAATGGTTTTCAATCACATACTTAAGAATTATGTATCCTGAAATACAAAGAGTAACATACCTAACAGAGAAGAACTTCAAGAAGTAGGTGAATAAAAAGCTTATGATACAGGTGATGAACAGTTTCGATATCAAATTCAATAAGAGGAAGAAAGTCGAAAAGCATAGACTTCGGTCTAATTAGAGCTATGAACAGAATTTAAACCGATGCATTTAGTTTCGCTGTTAAATTAATCACACTAAAAGTTTTTAAATACTAATTCTATAGTAAAATCAGATAGCCATCCGTCTAGTTCACACCAACAGGATGTCAAGTCAACCACCAACGACTTTTATTTTCTTCAATCCAAAAATTCTTCTACTATTCCTCTTCCATTCCAATCTCCACCTTGCAAACTGGTGCCAGAGTCTCAATTTGCTAAACCATGAAGATAGTTGCGCAAACATGGATGCAATGTTTAATATAATTTTTATTAAAGTGTAAGTTCAGAGGAGCGGAGCTATCTGTGCTCTAATCGTCGCCTGTAATGATTACGGTTCGCCGTAATTATTTCGAGCTGCCTGTCTTTGTGATGATTTAAAGAATATGGATGTGCATGGGGTGGGTGTAGTTTGAAGACAGGTTTGTGCGTGGTTGACGTAGTTTGGAGTGTGCTAGTTTTATGCACACTGAAATATGGTGCAGAAGGTATTAGGAAGCTAGATAGTTGATTAAGAATCAGATATAGTTAAAGAACTAAAGCTAGACACCTCAATTCATATGATGTGCAGTGTCAACTATTCTGGAAGAAGGCAGTTTTGGTATCTGATGATAGTTATAATTTTAGCGGTCTGATCAGAGAAAACGATAAAGAAACGTCTAGAAGAAACGAGTATGCCTAAGAACCAAACAATTCGAAGACAAGCGCACTCTCTCTCACAAAGAGAATGTCTTTGTATCAAAAATGGGTACATGCAGACTGTTTTTATGTTATTACTCCCAAAAACCCTGCCACATCCAGCACACCACCACGCACCACTATTTCATTACGGTAATCGTAATTTTTACGTAATGGCAGCCAACTCGTGATAGTATCGCTGTGATTGCAAACTACTTGTTGATTACTAAATGCTGCGGCTTGCCTTACCCACGCTCTCGGCTATTGACGCTTGAAAATGTGATCGTGTTTCTTAAGATTGTGAAGGACTAGATTGAGGAGTTTAACTCTAAACATAGCTAAGTAAATTAAAAATAATAATTTGTTATTGAACCGCTTAAAAATCTTAAATTATTGCTGTCATAGACTCAGATAGTGATTTCATTAATATCAGTACCGCACTGTCTTCAATGAAATCGCTTTGCTTGATGAGCATATAGGTACCACCAACAGTAATACTATGGAAGCTTAATGAATGGAAGTTCCTAAATAGTCATAGTGCTTTCATTGTTATAATCAACCAAAACATGCTTCTGTGAAATCTTTCTCAGTCTTCTTAAATTGTCAGTCAATGTTCATGGTTTCCATTTTTCTTTTGTTTTCCATTCATTATCTCTTGAAAGCTTTGTTACCTACTACAAACCTTAGCTGTCTTAGTCATACCCTAATTTTACTCAATGCTACAACCATACTAACAACTAAAACTATAGTTATCAACTGCGCAAATACAGGAGGTGTCTAAAACGACAGTTTAATTGACTATCTCTGCCTAGCGATCATAATCTTTCGTGTAATTGGCCTAATAATAGTTGTTATAAGGTTATGGAACTGTTTCACACTATGCGGCGCTGTATGTACCCATCTGAAGATACTCGTAGGGGTGTAGAGACATCAATGTCTGTGCGAAATCTTTGATTTAGTTTTCGGAGATTAAGTTGGAACTTAATGTAGAAATATTTATTAGAGTGCTTGAATTACATCTAAATCTAGAAATGTAGAAATGCAACTGTGTTCGGACACAGATGATTGAATTACTATTTTATTTTATGCGATTATAATACAGTCTTCCAAACAACATAACCTCAATAATCTTTTGAAATTGACAAGCATAGACTATGCTTTCAACCTCTTATTGATATTAAGTTAATGAGTTGGGTACCTGTGTTGATTTGGTAAATCTCCATGTCTTTATTAATATATTTTTTCTAATGTCTTGTTTTGTTAAATACTGTTAACAGTAATGATTCTAGTTCTGCTAGTTCTACTTCTCTGGTTTCTCTAACTGAATGCTAATTTTCGAGTCTTCAACTCAATTCTCAGGACTCCCTCAGGGCACTATCCTAGGCCCACATCGGATACACACCTGAGCTTCCGAGAATCCGAACAGATGCTTAAAACTACCATTTTTATGAGTAGAAAAAAATAAAAAGTAAGCACAGCCATTAACCACTAGCTACCAGTGCGAGGCGTTTAACCGAACGGTTACAATTTTACAGTAACCGCTATAAGGCAATAAGACATGCGTATCGTACGGTCGTATGCTTCTATCTGGTTTCGGCATCTTGAAAGTACTGCACGCGCGGACGTGTTGAACTTGTGGGTAGTCGGGGACAGAGGTGGCTTGGACCATTTGGTAGCATTAATTTGTGAGCGTCTTATGAAGATCTAATATGAGCTGCATAAAGTGCCATGCGGAGTTTCATGTTCAAATATCATACTACCTGTCTTTGGCTGTCTTGTCTAATAAAGATTAGAAACATCACTACCTTGGGTTTCAGCATATTTACTGAAATCAGAATGATGTAGAATATAGACAATAAAAGTTCCAGCAACTTTGAATGAACTTAATATTGACAAAATCTTGTTGAAATTATAGAATTTGTAGCTGAAGCTTTTCCTACTGTAGGCATAAATGTAGCTGTGTCTACTAGCCACCTATATGCAACTAATCTCGTATATTTTTGAAGGCCTATAATAAAGCCTTTAAACCCATAGATGCATCCAAACCACATCTGTACCCACCAGTACAAACAGCGACACATCACAACTCAAGTATTCCAAGAAACGGCAATAATTCTGAACAAAATCCTCCAGACTTGTATTAAATATGAATATCACTCTGATTTATGCGTTAAAGCCGGTACACATTAAAGAGAAACAACTGACATTTGACAGGCAAGCTCATTATATCGATCGTTAAACTTCATCCGTGTCATCTCGATAGTCCAAATCGACACCTATTACAATGACAGCTGTAAAATTGCAAAATACCTACGCACTGCCATTTTGTTTTTTGTCTTTGATATTTAGCGTTTCGCTTTTATTATGTTTTAATAGTCGTAATTTGTGGTGATTATGTTAAGTTTATTCTAGTTTTTTTTGGAGAATTCTTTCGTTTTGGTTTTAATTAATTTTTGTTTGGATCATCAGATGCTTTTGGCATATTACTATCACATTATGTCATCTATTACTCCAATTTACCTACTGAAATTTAGTCCTTTCATTTTGTATACATCATACACTATACTCCAGCAACCTGTCAATAGTTCTGCTTTTGGCCCCGTTAATGCTATATCGTAACTCCTTGTGTGACCCCAAAAATTCTAAAAAACTTAATAAAGTAGATGATTTTAAGCTCTGATCATTCAACAATCCGATACACAATCTCAGCCCACTCTGATAAGATTTTGTACCAATCAATGGTAACCACAAATTCAGCTAGTTAATTAAACCATAACAAACCATCAACAAATACTTGGAGCTACTACCAGTAACCACACATCAACCCGAAACCTATCCGACCGATCGGCCATCAAATATAGAGACATAAAATTTTATAACTCTCAGAAACTTGGAACTTCGAACCAAAAAAAAACCGATAAAATTTCGATAAAAATCGGTAAACAGCCGATGCACGTACACGAAGCGGTTTTTCTCGGAAACCGTCGATATCTCGGAGTATAGAATATAAAGAGAGGTTGGAAAGGTGTTAGGCGTTTAGTAATTGATTTGAAATGCAACGCGACTCGACCATGGGACCCGTAATGGGTTGATCGACAAGCTGAGATTATTAAATACTGTAGCTATTACTGCTGATGTCAAACGCATGGTTAAATGTTTTATGGGTTTACGTGACTATTTATTGTGGTAGAATTAGTAATTTACTACTGTTGTTGTGTCTGTGTTAATGTGTACTTGGGCATTGAATGCTTGTTAGTTGGGTGAACAAATTGGTTGACGTTCTTGATCGGTTACCATGACCAGCCACTAAGCAAGTTAAGTACTTTTAAAAAACACTACGTTATTATTGCTTAAATTACAATTATGTCTTGCCCCTAGAACACACGAGAATCATAAATTCATTAGTTTTCTAGCTTCATTTGTTTACATCAGTCTCTGAACCGTCTCCACACCTAAGTGGGAAGATGTAACTCCAACCTGATCAAGTGGGTACCTCGGCAAAACTGCAGCTGGGTGTGAAAGCAAAATATGAAATAACAGATGACACGAAGAAGAATCAGGTTCAAGACCTTCCTTGCCTTTTTCATCATCATCTGCCTAGCCTTTTCCCAACTATATTGTGGTCGGCTTCCAGTCTAACCTGATGCAGCTAAATACCAGTATTTTACATGGAGCGACTGCCTATCTGACCTCCACAACCCAGTTAGTACTGGGTAATACGATACCCCTTGGTAAGACTGGTTGGACTACCTAACGACTGTCAAAGATCTACAAATGAAACCCGGGGCCAACAGCTTAACGTGCTTCTTGCCTTTTTCACATACTTCCATTTTGGTCATTTTCCTGTTACCTACGTCAGTTTGTATCATCAGGATAATTTTATGTTGAAGACAAGTATTTTTAGTTCCACACCATAGCTACTATCAAAGCTTATTTCTGTTTTAGATATCTCGTTGCAAAGATTCTTTACTTTATCTATTACTTATTTCATCAATTTCTAAACCACAATAAATATCTAGTTTCTCCCATAGATTGGCCGTATAACCTAATCTTAATTCTGACTTCTCAAATCTTCGATAGTTATATTTCAAATAACCATCATCACTAATTAGTGGTTTCTTCGGATCATTCGATATTATCTCGCTTACTGGAAACGACACCGAACTGAGCAACAAATACGATATTTTAAATACATTTATATCATGTTCGTTGACGATATTCATCGTAGTGGTACCGCTCCTGATTGCTACTGTTTTTGTTATTTGAATATTTTTCATAGATCATGGGTGAGATTGAGTCAGAAATGTGTTTATCATTAATAATGTTTATTTGTCTTTGATTTTGTATGTTTTATTAAAAATTATGTTAGGTTCAGCTTTTTTATACGGTTGGAATTTGTATTTTCGATTATTGAACTTTTGCTATATTTCCCGAAAATTTAGCTTGTGTGTAATTATACCGCCTAACTACGCCTAACCTAAGAAATATTTCATAATATTAGCAAGTAGGACTTTGAACATACTTAATAATTAGTTATATTATGTTTAACAATCAATTAATTTTGTAGCCACCTTTCGATAAATCATTTATAGAATACTAAAAATCTTAATTTTTAAAAGGGCAATTTTTAAAATGGTGGACAAAAGTCTACAAAAGATAAACACCAAACTCATATTCTTTTCAGAACTCGCTCACAATTAAAACAGCTTCAAATACCAACTTTCCTCTATAACTTAGAGACAAACTAACATCTTCTCCAAAAATAACAGTACCGTACAACTCACCCCTTTTAGGGGGTTGATATTTATCGCGGGGTGTTTATTGCTGCGAAAATTATACCCCTAATGAGTTCCCGAATTCACCCTGCGGTGCCGAGCGAGGACAGAAAATCCTATCGGCTATTAACAGTCAAGAAATGGTAAATTATTGTGTCTGTATAGCAAAGTTTTGGCCCGCAAAGTCCTTATGGTAATACGCGCTTTGTACAATGGCTCCTTATGTTTTTGTTTAGGTGATTTTGTTAACTGTGTATAGTGTAGATCGTAGGTTAGGGTGGTTAGTGTTCGTCTGGTTTTTATGAGGTTTGTGCATGGAGGTTGTAGGGTTTTGTGGGAGTTTATGAATTAGAAGTAATCTGTGATCCTCGGCAACTGCCTAGCCTTTTTCTAACTACGCAACTGAATACCAGTACATTGAGCGACTGTCTATCTGACCTGGTTGTGAGACTTGATCACAACTACTTATAATATAGGACTAAAATTAATTTAACATAAAAAGATGCTTTAGGCAGCAACTTACGTTGGTATGAAAATGGAAATGTGTGAAAAAGACAGACAACAAAAAAAAAGAAGCTTGAATATTTCAAAAAGATTATAATTCATCAATTTCTAAACTATTATTGATGACTGGCTGATTGGTCTAGTGGTAGCAAGCAATACTGCGGAGCATGAGGTTTTCGGTTCGATTGCCAGGTCCGAAAAAGTGTTATTGGGATTTTCCATCAGAGATTTCTGAGCCACAGCCTATACTCTTTATTTCTGTCCAGTTGATGGCAGTCGGCAGGCAAAATGCGAATATAATAATGTGGTGGTACACCTCTGCCTAACCTTTTTAGTAGTTTTTAATAGTCATTGAAGGCAGACGATGACATTAATAACGCCATTTAAAATGGCTGAGATGACGATTTTTTAAATTCCTCCGTCACTTCCAGCAAGATCCACACAACCAGTCTTTCCGAAACGAGCTACTATCTCTTTCTAATCCCCGAACCCTACTCCTCAATACCCAGTACATAAGTCACAGCTGCCTCTTACAGGACTCTTCATTTTAATTCCAGTTCCTGATCGGCCCCGGAATGCTGCGGCGTAATTATATGAACCCTTTCGGCACTAAATTCGAGCCGTGGCGCAATTTAACTCAATGTTTGAACATGTCCCATTTTATTGCCCTCTACAAATTAATAGCGTTAAGGTCAATAATTAAAGGATTTTTGGAATTTCTTCATTTTGTTCGCAATTACATGTTTATTGGTCTGTCTGGGCAAGTTACTGCCGCAAGCTGGTGCCGTTGAGTATGAGGTCCTGGGTTCAATATCCGACTTGAGAAAACGAATTTATAAATAATGTTAATGATTAATCTGTTCTAAATTAAGGTAACTATAATGAATGTTGAATTTTATTTTTATTTTATAATATTCGGGAAACTTACAGCTAATATAAACAATGTTCTTAAAAAATACGAATTTGAAGGACATTTACAAGTTTCCACATGTTTTTTCGTTCACAATTATTCGTTATTCTATTAATGAATTTATAAATAATGTTGTAATAATAAAATAATATATGAATATTGAAAGTTGAATATGTTGTAATAATGAGTGATAAGAACCGGCATTTAAAGACATTGATAAGTATTTGTATTGTATTGTATAACGGGCTGGTTTCCGCAACTCCACGTCAAAGCGCGTATTTTACATTAATAAGTATTGCTTACTCTAACATTAAAATATTGTAAAAATTTGCATGTCATCTATATCTGTCTGTGTACTAGAAACCTCAACTGACTTTAAGACCAAAATGTACCAATACGTATTGCAAATAAAATGATTATGATTATGAAACTGTCATTGGGTTTATCTAACAGGAATTTCCAAACATAAGAAACTAACTACACACGAAATAGTGTTTTTCCATCTTTTATTTTATCTAAGTTATTAGCTCTCTGCTAAAGGCAGTAGCATTCTTGTGATAGACTTTCAGCATTCTGTCTCTTTTGCAATCGACAGCGAGGATCAAACGTATTCACAAGCACCCGATAGCCAAAGTCTTTTAAATATAGGTACTTACGATAGCCGGGACTACGCGAACAAAATCTTAATGTACTTGCTAAAGCCATGTTTTTTTCAATAACACATCTCTGCGGTATCGTAATTTTCTTTGTCCAAAGACCAAGATCACTTATTTTGAAGAACAGAGAAAGGAACTAAATATTTTATAAAAATTAAATATCAATATTGCATTACCTTAAATGGATTATTCTGGATGATATCAGTTTTTTTTTTGATTTTTGGAATAGATGTTAGGTGTAGTCCTAGTACACCTATGTGCCGCTGTCTAGCAATGATGAATTCCTTTTGCAACACTTAATCCCGTTGGATACATATTGAACAATTACTTCACCCAAGTAACAGATCCGCATTCCAACTCAACTGATTCCGAAATGAGAACAGCTGTTGTACCACTTGTATACAAGTACAATACCAATCCCTTAAAACCGTCTCCATAATCGAATCCTTCCAATATAATATTTCTGTCACATTTTTAATTTCATAAATACCCGTACATTTGTCTTCAGCTTAAACTTTATGGTCCATTATTTATATATTAATTCTCGAATCTTCAATACTTTACACTTTTGAATTAAATCGATTGGATTATATTAAAATTTTCGTATTTCGCGCGTCTAAAGTGTCACGCGCATGAGTTTTTATTGTGTCGTAAATTCTATATTGTTTTATTTCTTCCGTTTTTTTTTTGGTTCGACTGTATTTTTGTATTGGATCGAAAAGGTCGGTTTGCTTATTTTTGGGAGTCTTACGTAATATCGTGTTTTAAGCATTAATGTGATATGAACGGCGCATTTAAATAAGCGTCTTTGATTTACTTGAAGAACTTCCATTTCATCTTAAGGGCCGTCATCATCTTCCTGTCCCTGGCGCAACGTTTTTTTTCTACCATTTGCCCCAACAATCATCCATCTTTTCTTTGGTCTTCCTCGCCCTCTGGATCCATCAACATTTAAATTCATTACTCTTTTAGTCAAATGCGATTCATCCCTCCTCATCACGTGCCCATACCAAGACAGTCGATTCCCTTTCAGCTTTTCTGTTACTGGCGCAACTTTCAAACTTCCTCTAAAATTCCGTCCACGACAAAGTAATATTCTTTCTGCGATATCGATGATGGGAAGGTCCAAAATGAATTGGATTGAAATAGTCGGCCTAATAGCTTAGGTATGTCAATCCTGTTTGAAATTGTTGTAGAGTTAGGTCTAGCTTTGAAAGCCTTTATCACTGGTCAGCCCTTTTTGGATCACTCGCTTTCGGGTCACTTATTGACCGCAATCTTATGGGTATTTGTGCAAGTGACATCAGGGTCTTTTAAAGAACCCATGACACTCAAGTACCGAGGAAAAACGAAACAAATTCGGCAACGCTGCAGTGGTAAAATTTGGCCAAAGATTTTGTTTTATAATTCGACCAATCTGGTCCTTTGGTAATTTTGTTCTTCTGGTAATTCTGGTCCTTCCAATCAAAGTAAAAGGCCGAACATCACACCAGCAGCCATTAACAGTAACCCATTAACACTTTTAAACCCATCCCGAATCAGAAGTATCTTAACCACTGCACATAAATCGAAGCAGGGTGGTACAACCCTTACACATAAATCTAGAGTGTAGACCACCCCTAATGGGGCGTCTTTGTTCCGTCTAGATGTGAGGGGGCCTTCATCGAACAAATGCAAATGTAGTATTATTGTAACTGACTATTATGGGACAGATCTTTGTCTTAGGCATCTTTATGGCTGATTTTGGGGATGTAAAAAGGGTTGTTTCATGTGAAGGGATGGCCTTGGCTGTTTAATCTTAAAATGAGGTCCTTAGGAACAAAACTTAACATGATATTAGACGGTGGTAGTTTTTATTAGAAAGAAAAGAAAAGAAAGAAAAAATATTTATTTGTCGCAGGGACACGACGTGCATCATACTAAATAACAAAAAAAATACAATAAACATAGGTAGGTACAACGCATATCAAATATTTATAAATTGAACAGGACGGGACAAAAAAAAAAAAAGAAAGACGTTACCATCTTGCACGTCGTGACTGCGACAAGCAGGTTACCACTCAGCATGATGCTTTACTATGGGGAGCCCACAGCACAGCGCTGGTTTTCAGCCTCGTTATTACTGCCTCGTTGGTCGAGTGGTCGCAAGCACGACTGCTGAGCAAAAGGGCCTGGGTTCGATTCGGTCGGGCAAGGTATTATTGGGGTTTTCCATCAGGAATTTCTTAGTAGTAGCCACGGAGTTTGCATTTGTACCCGGTTGATGGCAATAGGTTCGCCCCCTATTACATGGGACTTAAAACAACATGGGACTTTTGGGCGAAATGTGGGAGTAGGTATACCTCTGCTTTACCCTTTGGGGATTACAAAGTAGTATCGGTGAAAGTAAGCAAGCAATTATTAGGTAGGTACTACAGTTTTTTTGTAAGATAAAAATACATCTATTTCGTAAAAGAAGAATTTTATTGAGTTAAAGGTCACAGGTCTATTTATGAATCATAAAATTTAGTTTTATTTCTTAGCAACCTTTGTATGGAATTTAGCATTTCGAATAGACAGATGTCAGATAAAACTTCATTTCATTATAATCATCAAAAATACCAATGTCAGATAACATTAATATAACTGATTTTCTATCGTATTAAGGTTCTTGTAAACCTTACCTTGAGAAAACTGTTTGGATGGGGCGGGCCACATCTGTTAAATGCATCATGAACGACGGCCAGAGTCATCACGCATTGGGTGTCAGAAAACGCTGGCGTGACGACTTAGAAGTATCCCCGGGAGATTGACATAGAGTTTTCAACCCCATACCGTCGAAAATTGCAAAAAAACAACTCAATTTTACTTTTAACCATCGGAAACAAAACATCATCTGCCTAGCCCTATCCCAACTATGTTAGGGTCGGCTTCCAGTCTAACCGGATGCAGCTGAATACCAGTATTTTACATGGAGCGACTGCCTATCTGACCTCCACAACCCAGGTAGTACTGGGTACCCCTTGGCAAGACTGGCTGTCAGACTTTTTGGGCCACTGACTACCTAACTACACCCGGGACCAACGGCTTAACGTACTTTCCGAGGAACGGAGGAAACTCGGTATGTAATGGGTGGTCACCCATCCACAGACTAACCTAGGCAAGCACGGCTTAACCTAAAGATCGACCCGAGCAGCCGTTATTATTTAGCCACGAGCTCCTCGGAAACAAAACACCTTTCACACAAAATTCCAATCATCTTATTAAAGTTATTGGTCCTAAGATCAGCGATAAGCTACCAATACTAACCTTATTAAGTAATAAATATTTTACCGACTAATCTATTAAAGTACCGGTTTCCTAACAAACTCATCGTCCCAAAAAACTCTAAAATACATTATGATACCAATAAACACATGTATAAATTCCGTTTTACGATCGTCGAGAAACGAGAAACCGATTTTTTTATCGATAAATATCGATTTTCGTTTCGGAAACGCCGCTTTTGGGGGGTTAAGTTATTGTTTTGTACGACTATTGGTTTAGTTTACGGTTATCGTCGTATTAAGGTGAGGCACTTGTTTTTGCCGCGGCGATGCTTGTTCTTTTTTTTTTGTTAAATGTTATATTCACAGGTGTGTTCTTGTTATAGGTCCTTTTCAAAAATGGTTTAATCACCACCTTTGGTTGTCAGTTTGTGGATTGTTGTACTTACTAATGTTATAAATTCAAAAAAGACGTTGTAATTTGTGTTTTTATATTAATTAAATCATTGAATTAAAGCTGAAAAAGACGCTGCGTTGGAATGCCTCCCACTAGGTGGACCGATGACCTGGTGAAGGTTGCAGGGATCCGCTGGATACGAGTCGCACGGGACCGGTCAATGTGGTGGCACTTGGAGGTGGCATATGTCCAGCAGGGGACGTCTTTTGGCTGAAATGATGATGATGATACGGAGGTTTGTTTAGAGGATTAATTTTGCGAAAACTACACGTACATAAAAGGTCTTCAAAGGGGCACTCAATGCCCTACTTTAGCCCAAGTTTTTTTAAAGATACAATCAGAGGAAGTCAGAATTCAATATTGTGTAAAATACAGAACGAAAGAATTTTCCTATACCCAATGGTATTGGAAAATTATATCCTACAAGCCGCAAGCCATTTTTAACTACATTATTATGGAATCTTGATAGGTACTTTACTTCAAGTAAAGTACTTCTTATTTACAATAATAGCATTATCACTTACAGATTAACCTCACACTCGACAAACTCACATCCAATACAAACAGACAAACTAACAAATAAGAATAAGCGATACACCGACGACACCACATCGTTATATTTATCGTTATCGTTATTATCGGTCGTTATAACGTTATTAACGATCGAAAGAACAGAAATATAATCGTTATTTGTATTTATATCGTTATACCTGGGCGTCGCGTCACTAAATTAGACTTATACTGATGTATGAAGTATTCAGCGGATGATAATAGTGTGGAGAGTGAAAGTTGTTTGTTTGTTTGTGGGGATTGTATTTTGGGATTGGTATCTACTGGTCTGCTGAATTGGACTAGTGGTCGTAAGTCTAACAATTGCTGCATGGGGTCCCGGTTCCATTCCCAGGTCAGGCAAAGTGTTTGCCTTGTCCACCAGGTTGTTTTTCAGTGACAGCTTGGGGCCTAGATGTGTGCCTGGTTGGTGGCAATAGTTCCCCACCCATTTTTTCACCTATATTATCCCATAGGTTGCTCAAAATAAAAATCAAAGCATTTTTTTGAACTAGGCCAGTTACAGGAACTTTTGAACTGTCGAAACAAACACAATGAAATGTAGTTACTGTCCCAGTCACAAGGTATAAAAACTGTGAAAGTACTGTAGTTACCCTTTCCTAAGCGTAGATCTTTATGGCGAAGAACGTGCAAGAAACTCCATGGACACTGTTTTAAATCAGAATATTATTACAAAACCTTGGACCCGACTTGGAGGTTGCTAGGCAAAGGTCTCCCCCATTACCTTCCACTCTTCTCTCTGTGCGGTTCTCTCCGGTCAATCTTTCACAAACACCTCTAAGTTATCACGCCAGCGTTTTTAGGCCTCCCTTGGCGACGACACTCATCTTCTGGCACCCTCTTACAAGGAACTTAAACATAACTGGCAAAATGTAGGTGTATGGAGTAAAACTTATACCGCTGCTAACCCTATGAGAGTTATAGGCGTGATGTTATGTTACCATTTAGTCTTAAAAAGACCAGAGTTCCTAGATATAGTAATGTTCTATTAGCAATAACGATGACGGAAAAGGCAAACATGTATAAAATTGCCTCGAGTTACTGAAAAACTTATGTATCTAGTTTTTATAGGTCTAGCTTTTGTCAGAAATTAAAGGGAATTTTAAAAATAAGGAACATTTTACGGATCTTTTCCTGTCGGGATATAGATGAAAAGTTTTTTTTTGGAAATCCCGATGATTGTTCTCCTAGAAAACGCTCACACATTTGTTCGAAGGGAAAGTAGGGTTTTTAATTAAAGGCGTTATCTAAGATCTAGTGATTTTTCAATGAGTCATGGACGTTTCCCGTGCCGTTTTTAAAACAGCTGTTAAGGATAACATGCAAGAGATGTACTGGTGCCTACAATTTCCTTACATCGTCAATCATCATCTTCTGTCTGCTTTTCCCAATTACATTATGTTGGGGTCTGCACCCAGTGTAACTGAACGCAGTTGGATACCAGTATTTTACTTCTAGCGTTTATCTGATTTCTACAACCCAGTGATTGGGTAACACGATACGTTTTAGTAAGACTGGTTGTCACGTTTTCAGGCTTCTGACTTCACTTATCGACTGTCACAAGATCTACATTTGACAGCCACGACCAACACGTAACGTGCTTCCCGGGGCACGATGGTGTCTTGGTATTTAACGTACGGTCAGTCTGCCATCCACGGACCGATCTCAATCAATACCCAAGAATATGAATGCAATCAAAACCAATTTACTAATAACCAGATCCATACTTAACGTACAATAACAGCATGGGTTCGGTAGAGATGTACCTAATATGGGGTATTCCTCAAAGCGCAACTAAATTATTCCTCGAAGCGCAACCATGATGAAAAATAGAGATGGGTATGATGGATTTTTAGGGTAGATTGGTTGCGCTTAAAAATAGTTGCGCTTTGACGAATACCCTCCTAATATTACATCCTTATTTTGCCAGTAGGTAATGAGCCTGTTGCTATCAGTCGGGCACAAATCCAGACTACCTCCGTGCCTGCTCATATTATCGTATGTTAATTCCATCTATTCTAAAAACAAAAAACTATTACTAAACAAAGACAACTCATCAAGCTCAAACATGGCGCGGTCGTCAGGCCATCGACACGGCCATCCTGATTATGTGCACCGTTCTAAGCGTGTTGATTATTAATTAAAAATAATTACGATTACGACCATATTCAATGACTCTGGTGTTACTGCTATTAACACTTTAGGGATGGGGCGAGAGTACTGTGAGCGTGTATCGATAGATTTGCTGTGTGTTGTAAAATCCCGCTGAAATCTAGAGGGTTGCAATTGAGTTGATATAAGTGATGAAACTGTTGATTGTTTATACAAAATCCTTTAAAACCCAATAAAGTAAGCCTTTATTAACTTACCCTGCGTAAATAAAAACGAATTTTATAAACTTACCTTTCTTTACACTTTACCTTATAAAACTGTTGGAACTTTGGTTTACATGCCAGTTTATATTCATCGTACTTTTACTCTATTCAAAGATGTATTACTAAATATTTGCTTCGATTAATCAAGGTTTCCCTCCGGATTTTATCAGCTACTAGCTACGAATTTTACCAACAACCTCGTCCATCATGACTTGATGACTGTAGTCAGCGCCGGTGCAAAATTCTCTGACACATCCATCTCAAGACAACTTATCGATATCGACATTTCACCCATACACTACCATCCCATCCCTACCCCCAGTTCTAATTAAGGCATCGGCCGTGCACCGAATGTGTGTTTAATCAAGCATGTTGCCGCTACACTTGTTTGCTTTGTCGATGCGCAGGCGCAGAGCTGTGGCGCTTTGAAAAACTTTCGTTAATTGTTCGCTTCCGTATTAATTCTGTTAGTTATATGGCTATTTTTATATCGTGTCCGAGGTGTTGTTGTAAACTGATCTTCAATGTAATTTGGACATGTTATACATTCTTTTGAGGTGTAAATTAGTTACGGATATTATGTTGAGGTCGCTCAGCGAGCTATGGAACGCGCTATGCTTGGAGTCTCTCTGAGGGATCGCATCCGAAACGAGGTGATCCGGCAGAGAACCAGAGTTGTCGACATAGCTCACTGAATCAGCAAGCTGAAGTGGCAATGGGCCGGTCATATTAGCCGTAGAATGACCGTTGGGGTAGACGTGTTCTTGAGTGGAGACCGCGAATCGGCAAACGTAAGGTGGGACGCCCTCAGGCTCGGTGGAGTGAAGATCTTCGCAGGGTGGCTGGTAGCAACTGGATGAGAGTTGCTGGGAATCGAGTTGAGTGGCGTGCGATTGAGGAGGCCTATGCCCAGCAGTGGACTGCTACGGGCTGATGATGATGATTATGTTGATTAGGGAACATTTTGGAAACTAGTTACCCATTGTCAATTATTTTCTTATCTCTACTTCTACTCACCTTCATTGAACATAACATTGAAAATGACGAATAACTTACAATAATTATTACTCTTTAGAAAACACAAAGTCATTCAAAAGTTTATATAAAAAAAAAATACACTCTTTCAAGATTTCAAGTAAGAACTACGAGTTTTATTATAAAGGGACCTGAAACAGACCCTAAACTTTTATTTTATTTGGTGAGTCATCAGCGTCACTTTCAAAACGTTTTGTTCGCATGATTAGATTATAATTCTTCTAAAAATAACAATTAAAAAAACCTCAATCAAAAATCTGTCACTGTACAATGCGGTTCAAAAAAACATACCACACCATTTAAACCCGCAAAAGAAAAAAGAAAAATAATTCTTACAAATAAGAGGAAGCACAAAACATCAAGGTGCTATAAATCTAAATAGTATCGGACATAATTTAATCGGGACCTCTCGATTTTGGTATCATAAATAACAGATTTTTACATTTTATAAAAACGAAAACAAAACATTTAATACGCCGTATCGGGTATAAATCACTCGAAAGTGGCGTATTCGTCTTTGGTGGTATGCCATCTTAAACAAACTCCCTCAAAATCCAACCTTAAAACAAACATGACACAGTCCAAAATCCCTTAAACTCATTTAACTTAAACTCCCTGACAGCTGTCATTCGAATCCGAACCCAACTTTAACTTCATAAAGTTTGAAATCGTTTAAACTTTAAAGATGATTTCTCATATAAATCAATGAGTTTCGGTGTCCCCCTGATCCCCGATAACCGAGTATTGATACGGGGACGGAGGTGTTTTGAGATCTCGTTCGTCATGCCGAATTATAAAATTAGTGGTATGTAGAGGTATTCTTGGCCTCACGCGTACGGCCAGATAAAGGGAGAACCATAGGATTGATAGCGGCAGGTGATACTAATTGTTTGTTCGAAGGTAAATTACTGCTTTATAGACTGATAAAGACGAGAGGAGGAGAAGCTCGTGGCTAAATAATAACAACCGCTCGGGTCGATCTTCAGGTTAAGCCGTGCTTGCCTAGTTTGGTCTGTGGATGAGTGACCACCCATTACATACCGAGTTTCCTCCGTGCCTTAAAACCAGTCTTACCAAGGGATATCGTATTACCCAGTACTAACTGGGTTGTGGAGGTCAGATGGGCAGTCGCTCCATGTAAAATACTGGTATTCAGCTGCATCCGATTAGACTGGAAGCCGACGCCAATATAGTTGGGAAAAGGCTAGGCAGATGATGATAGACGGATAAAGTCGTTAATAGTTATTGATTTCATTGTTTTCTTGACCCTAAGTAAAAATATTTCTGTTTTTCAAACACCTCTTTGTTTTTGATTTGATTGGAAGAAATAAAGGGTTCGATAGTCCTATGTCATACTCTAATTTGAAGATTCTAAGTTCTTACATTTCTGCTTTAATATTGGACCTAGTCCAATTGAAAATTTTACCAATAATTATATTCTCCTCTTCTAAACGGGAGCAGTCGCGGTCCAGTGATCGAACCCAGCCAGACACCTCACTTTGTTTATGTTTTAATTTCATCACCACTTGTCTGAAAAACGGTGAAAGATACCATCTTGAAAAAAGCGAAATACCGGATACCGGTCCACCTGACCACCTGTCGTCACTGTAGTAACCTTACGCTCTAAGACCTCCTTCAGAACAAGACCCTGGCAATCATCAGACAAAACTATACCACAAAAAACTACAGGTCTTAACAAATGACTGCGTTGACAAATAACTGCATTACCTACATGTATCACTCCTCAGAAAAGATAAATAAGTTTAATGCTCGATACCAATTATCGTGATTTATTCCCTTCCTTACTTCCATAACCGGAGTGGTGATCAATTTCAGGTGGATGTAATGTGACTTGTATACAACATCTTAAACGTGACCGATGTTCGTGTTGTTTCGTCAACGGTTATTTTTATAGTCATTGTTGTAATCTTTAAAGTGATGTAAGATTTTTCGTATTAAAGTTTCAATGTTTTAACTTGAAGCACTGAAATCATTACCTTCCTTTTGGAGTCTGTCGCAGCCGGGTAATCAGAAGTTCCTTCTTTAGTGTACAAACTTCTTCATTCGTCATTCCCGCAATATTCAGGATCGCGAGTTTTGCACGTACACACACATTCAACACGTCTCCAATCTATGCAGTCTTCTGCAGCGTGGACCGCTCGGTATATTGGATATCATTTGTTTTTAAAACAACTTTGCCTCACACTAAGATTTTCTCCTGCATCGTGGGTGCGTTTACAAACATTTAAACTCACATACAAAAACATTCAAACCAAGAACCACTAACTGTAGACCATTCTAGTATTTGTTCGAATCGAACCCGCGACACGCAGCGCAGCACCCCATCGTTCAGCCACTGCACCAACCGTGTCACCGCCTTCAATAGCCTTCTTGTTCGCATCTGACCATCTTGCCGGTGCTGCTAGTGACTCTCACCTTCCATCCGGTCTAATATCATAAGGATGGCCAGACCATGACTAGTGTTCCCGTTATCACTTTCTGCTAAGCTAAACTCCTTGCGTTTTAACAGGAGTTCTCAAATACCATTTCCACTTCCACCAATGGGATTGCTGCTACTTTAACCGTAATCTGCGGCAAAAAAACTCACTTTCTTATTATGACTTACTTACCACTGTTACAATTATTCTAGCTTTCTAAGACAATTGTCAACACCAGACTATAAAAAAAAAACAATCTTCAACTGATAGATAAAGATACATTGGCAAAAATGTTTTATAATCCATTATCTAATCCTCAAATCCCAAGAATCATCGCTGTACAACTCACTCACATCCAACAATGACGAATTCTCCTCCCAAATTCAAAAACAAATAGGCCAATAAGATATGAATAAATTCATTGAATCGACAGCGCAGTGGGCCGCTGCGTAGGCGCAGATCACAGGATGCTCAGTTAGTTCGCAATCAATTTTATAGTCGACTGGTATTTGCTGTTTATCTTTACACTGGCGGATCGTGTGGTGGAGGATTAATTGTTTGGGTAGATAAGTTTGCAATTAAAAGGATGTGTTCTGTCGTTCTAGGACCCTTCATCATCTGCCTAGCCTTTTCCCAAATGTGTTGGGTCGGCTTCCAGTCTAACCCAATTCAGCTGAATACCAGTGTTATACATGAAGAAACTGCCGTTCTGACCTCCACAACCCAGTTAAAACTAGGTAATACGATACCCCTTAGTAAGATTGGTCGCCAGACTTTCAGGCCACTGACTTCTAGTATCGACTGTCAAAGATCTACAAACGACAGCCGGGACCAACAGGACCACGACATTGATGTCGATGTTGTTGTATAATAGAGAACAAAATACAAATAATAAGACACATATCAACACTTCTTCAGTGTCCCACTAATCCTGTCCGCCAGCACACAACGCTAGGTAACCTCCAAAATTAAGCGCAAACAAGTGCTGATGTGACCAGCGGGAGGAAACCCGCGCGATGTCAAATTGTTGAATATGACACCGTCTGAGCAGTAACTGGTGTAATCGCGGCCTAATGTGTGAGTAATGGCGGCGTGTGTCTGTACCTAGCCTGTGCCGTATGAGCTGTGAGATTGGAATGATTTGATGGGCCTGATCATCATTGTCTTTGTGATTTCGCGTGTGGGTAGTTTTAGATTTTTGGCTGTTGTTAATGGGCTTGGGTTCAAGGTTTGATTCCCGGATCGAGCAAATTACTTTTTGGGTTTTCTATCAAGAATCTTCCAGGTTTTGGTTTAATGACAACAAGTGCATCCATAGACACAGAAGGGGAAATTTTGGTCATAGACAAAAATGACTTGCGAACTGACGAAAAATTGGTGTGTTAAACATTTCCGCCTACGCTGTAATACAGGTGTGATGTTAAGATACTTACTAAAGAAAAAGTGAAAGCAAAAAGGACGAAGAAAAATGTTTATGCATTCTATAGTCTGTTTCTGCTTACCTCTACAGGAAAATGGCGTTAACCCATCATCGGGTCGGCTTCCAGTCTTACCGGATTCAGCTGAATACCAGTATTTTACAAAGAACGACTGCCTATCTGACCTCAACATCCCGTTAGTACTGGGTAATACGATCACCCTTGGTAAGACTGAATGTCAGACTTTCGGGCCACTGTCTATCTGTAACAACTGTCACAGATCTACAACTGACAGCCAGAATCAACGGCTTAACGTGTATTCCGAGGCTCGGAGGAAACTCGGTGTGTGTAATGGCTGGTCACCCATCCGCGTGCCTACCTAGTTAAGCACGGTTTAACCTGAAGACCACGAGCTCTTCTCGTTTGCATAACCCAAATTGCATTCAACCGACCCATCACCTAAATCACCCAAGAATTGTCAAGTGACAATGCCAAAAACGTGACGACAGCAAAACAATATGTCAAACATAACCCTGTTTCGCTATCCCACACAAAAACGAAAAACGACAGCACCCATAGAGCAAGATTAATTGCCGATAGTTCTTGAACAGCGCGCACGGGACAAACGAACAAACAGACATGCGAACCAACAGGCAAAACACGGGGATTCGATATGCGAGCTATAATTTTAGCGAGCCCTGTTACACCTACGGACGGTGGGCGGCTGTATTCTGGATTTATGAAGTTTTTGTAATGTTTCATTTGAAGTGAGATATTGTGACTATATAATTTGAAAAGAGAAACACATAACATCACGCCTGTAATCCCCTAAGGGTTCGGCAGAGGTGCACCTAATAGTACACCCACATATCGCCAGTTATGTTCAAGTCCCATGTTATATCGGGCGAACCTATTGCCATCAACCAGACTCCGTGGCTGCTATTAAGAATTTCCTGGTGGAAAAACCCAAAAACACTGCGACCTGGAAATCGAACTTAGGACCTCATGCTCAGCGGTGGCGCTTGCGAGCACTAGGTAATAATAGGTATAAATACATAGTAAAGACTTACCTCAAGTAGCTAATAGTGGAAGGGGCCCGCAAGGGCCGATGCCTGCCGGGGCTGCGGGACTGTTCGAAAGAGATACCGCGGCCCTGGAACACAAAGGGCAAAGAAGGAACATGGATGGGTTTTAGTCAGTAAAAGTCTGACACTCCCTCCCACTCCACCCAGAGCGGGGGGGGGGGTTATTTGATGGTTTCTCATCCAAAAAAAAAGTAGCTAATAGTAGTCATTGTCATACTCATATTATACACTCTTTTCAAAACACGTCATAGGTATTTCTAAGAAGAAAAGTATTTTTATTAAAATCATTTGTAAAAAGAGATAATTATGTAAATAAACGATCTATATACGACACATTAATTTTTATGTCCATTATACAAACTAGTATGTTGATATTATTAACAATTTAATTATAAACACGCTATTAAAATACCTATATTATTGAACTATTTGATGATGTTTTTTTTGCTTATTTGTTATATCTTTTACAAGAATTTATTTAAATTCTCAATCGATACCTATAACGCGAATTACTTACTTATTAGCATTATAAATGTGAGAATCATTTACCTAATTAATTAATTAGTTTATTTTCTTACCAAAAGACTCAAAAATGCTTGCTTAGTATTTAATGCCACTGAAGCCATAGTTGCTGGTCAATTTTAATTTTATTCCTGGCAAAATAGAATCACTTTATTGTCCGTCTGTCTGCCTGTCCGTTTGTCAAGACCCTTTTTCTCAGGAACGAGTAGAGGTATCGAGCTGAAATTAACATCAAATTCCCAGCTCCGTTACCCTTTGGACCAGTGAAATCATCAATAGGTCACTGGTCCCGTTGACCTAGTCATGAAACTTGCCAAGAAGCAATGTCTTACAGCACACGTAAAGAAAAAAATCTGAAAACAGTAAATATGTAGTTTAATAACAAAATATCTTCAAGTTTATACGGAACACTCGGTGCGCGAGTCCAACTCTCTCTTGGCCGGGTTTTCTTCTCTGTGGCACTCGATTAGACAGAAGCTGGAAAGAGAAAACTTCTTTCAACTCTTGAATATCCTTATTTCTCAGTCATTTGTTGAAGAGATCAGATACCTTGTCGTACTCCATTTTTAATAGTGACACTATGATAGTTGGGTGGAAAAAGTCTCATTGTTTACCGACTTTAACTTAAATACATTAATAATAAGAAACATTAACGCTTGGCAGCTGGATCAAGAGCTTGATTCAGAAAGCGGTACTCCTGGACATGGCGCGTATTGTTAGGAGGTTCCTCTCTCAAGAGCCCTAACCACCGGCAGCTCGGACCCTGTTCCCAGTGCTGGTGGCCTACTATTTTTTATATTTTTAAATATTTTTATATTATTTTATACTAGATTATTTAAAAATGTAAATAATATGTATTTAAAAGAACAAAGGAAAAACATTAGAAAAAAGCTTTTGATTAAATACTCTAAAAAGAAGAAAATAAACTTTAAATTAAATCAAATCTATGAATTTAGTACATTATACCATTTAGATAAAATAAAAGCGTGTGCGAGATTAACACACACAGGAACACACAGGTGAATCTATTTTTTAGTTTTTGCAGGTTTCGCGTATTCTTCTCTGCAAATCCTTTTAATTGATACCTATAACATGGCAGTGCATAAAAAATAGCTAGTCCGCCATCTTTGGAAGTCCGCCATATTGGATTTACTTAGCTAACCATGCGTTGTCATCCACACTAAATGTGAAAGCAAAATTCCAGCTCAATCGGTTGGGGATAATTGTTTTAAAATTCAGTTGCTGGATTTGACTTAAACAATCAAACGTTACAAAAAGTTAAATAAAACCTTGTCAAAATGACTTAGGTACAGCCCTTTTGCAAAAATTATTAATACAACGGTTTAGAAGTCTTTCGCTTATTTTCTGAATCGATATTTTCTGACCCGTCCTTACAATATTGTCCTCACCAGAATACAGCCTCCCGATCACGTCTCCGTACATATCGACTTGAGGGATTGGCTTGCCAGTCGCCCCTAAATCAAACACTCGATAAAAAGCTAAATGTTCGATTGCGAGGCGAGAACTCTTGCGCATAAATTTATGCGGTGCTGATAAATTAGGAGATGTTTCCCGTGAGTTATGGGGTCTTAGTCTACGTGTAAGCGCTTTCTGTGAAGAGAATTCAATAGTTCTGTTGTATGTTCTATTGTATGGACTTGTAATACATTGTATGAAACTTGCGACATTTTATTGCACTATACTTCTGAGCCAAGTCTGAAACATACTTTCTTTTGGGACGTCACTCTCAGTAACATTACTGTTTTAGTCGTGACCAAGTAATTGCAAGGAGCTTGCTAGATTCTTTTGGATGGCTTTGCCAAGCGGCATCTACGATTACTTAGTAAGTATCTGGCAAATAAAGAGATATACACTATTTCCTATTTGGAGGGAGTAAAAAAGAATACTGAATCAGCTTAGCCTTATGACCAAAGAGTTGTAAGCAACCAAAATAACTACTAGTACTATGTGGCGCCCTGACTCAGCCTAAAGGCAGATACGGCAGACCTCGTAGGAGATGGCGGGACGAGCTGGACAAAACTAACGACTTGTGGTCCACAATAGTCCAGGACCGAAAGAATTTGTAGTTATGTGGATAGGCCTTTGCCCGAGCAATTGGATGCACGACGGAGAGCTGTGAGCACCCGTCCATATGTGAAAGAAATTCGTGTGTAGTTGATGCTAATAAGAATTATTCGATATTAATATCAAGCATGCCTTTTAATTTCAGTGAGACCTAAAAATAATACTGTTACCTTGTTTTTGCTAGCACATTCACTTTTGTAAGTAGGTTCGATAATGCACCAACCAAAGTCGCAAATCAGAAAAATCCCGCCATCTGCATCGATCAATTTGCTACCAAAAACAGATGCAAAACGTATTCCATTGCAGTATAATAAATAGCACTATCAAACAAAATTAATCGTTACTTCGATAGAAATTCGAGAAATTAGTGCGATTCCGAATGAGCTGGATTTTAGTGTGAAAGATACAGATTGATACTAACGACAGCATTCTGTTGAGCTCTGTTCACACGCGGGGACTTTTTTATTTATTTTGTCAACAGACCCCAAATCAAACCACAAGTTAGTTTGATTTGGGGGCTTTGAGCTGAAAGATGGGATGGGATAAGCGTTCCCACTGCTGGGCCACAGGCTTTCTCTCTGTGAGAACGAGAGAGTCATAGTCCGCCACGAAGCACAGTGCGCACATGGTGATGTTAACAGAATTCGGAAGATGAGCTCTTTTGATTGCAATTGCCAATCTGTAATTGAATCGGTCATAGCAAAGACCATGTTTGATCCATATAAAAAAAGACAAATGGAATTAATACGCAAATTAAAATAATCTATTAACCAATCATTATAGATACACCTTTATAGATATAATCTTGCGCAAAATACCGATCCGCTCGAATTTCCAAGTGTTTATACAGTTTTAATAAAATGCCGTGAAACGGTAGCGCTATATCGCCGTATGGCACCCAAGATTTGAGCGATACGTTAAATGTGAGGTGACCATATTATCTCCAGTTGTTTTTAGCCCAGCACCTGGAAATTTCTACGTTTAAAAACTTTCTTTTCTTTTTTAATAATAGGTAGATAAAGACCATAAGGAAGCTCAAAATCTGTTTGATGTTGAGATCTTCTCATAAAACGAACTTGTTGAACTTAAATAGTCTACTCTCGCCTCTAGTATCCTTATTTTGCTGTCCACAGTGCCAGAAGAATTCTCTATTGGCTAAAACAAATCAAGTCTCCACATACCTAAATATGGTTAGAATTGCCAGCGTCAAATTCCAGCAAGTGGCAGTCCGTCAAAATCATCAAGCAGGAAAAGTCATCCAATGTTGAAAAATGTTTTCCTTTAAAACAGAGAAACACTTATTATATCCTAACAAATTCTTGATCACGGTAACCCTACACATAATGCTCGCTACTCCATTTTGGGCGCAAATTAATGCGCGCGCGCCGATACTGTTCACAATCGTAAGTGCACGAGTGTGACATTTTGTGTTTGGAACTTTTTATTTTTACTTTTTATTTTTCGCATAAAAGAGGTATTTAATATCGTTTATATTCAGATCTGGGGTGTTGGTGAAATTCTTACAATAATTATGTAACCGGGGATAATTATTTAAGCCATAATGTAAATGGGACTGGGCAGGCCATTTCTGCCAGGCACAGCTATCGCAGGACTGGAGCTCTGAGACAGGTAGACGGGGTCGCGGCAGACCGAGGAGAAGATGGCGGGACGCCTTGGATGACTTCCTCGCAAATTGGCAAGAAGAAGCGCACCGTCGAGAGAAGTGGAAGGAATGGGGGTAGGTAGGCCTTTGCCCAAAAGTGAGACAATATGGGTTAACAAAGAAAAAAAAAGGGTGTGTATTATCACAGTCTCGTTCGTTTGAGCACAAACATAGTTTTATTTTCGCCGTGTTAACGGTTCCTTTGAAATCAAATGTCCTTCAGCCAGGACCCCACCACCTCAATAGCGTTAATAGTGACCTCGGACAGGCCCCTCAAGTCGCAGGTGGAGTATATCGAACAGAAGGTGAGTTATTGTCTGCGATGTGGCTCCGCAGTCGCATTCATTTCGACCATTATTCCAGTATGGGAACAACTTATGTCGTTATAAAAATATGAATAACAATCAATCCATAAGCCAAAGCTGCGTTAAACTTCTTAACAAGACCTCTGGTTCTTTTAATTCAACCCAATAGAACACATCGTCATCTGCCTAGCCTTTTCACCACTATGTAGGGGTCGGCTTCTAGTCTAAACGGATGCAGCTAAATACCAGTATTTTGCATGGAACGACTGCCTATCTGACCTCTACAATCCAGTTGGTACTGGGTAATACATACCTTTTGGTAAGACTGGTTGTTAGGCTTTCGGGCCACTGACTACCTGTAACGACTGCCAAAGATCTACAAATTACAGCCGTGCTTTCTGAGGCACCGAGGAAACTTGATATGTAATATGTGGTCACCCATCGACGGACCAACCTAGGCAAGCGCGGCTTAACCTAAACAACGACCCGAGCGGACGATATTGCCGAATGAAAGATGTATTCTTCAGTTTAAAGAATTGTAAGGGTAACTTACCCGTACCTAGATTATCAACTAGCTATTAGAACCGAGATCGTTTGATACTTACCTGACACCTCAGTAGGTCTATTAAAGTGATTTTAGGTATATCACAAGTCACATTTTACATTACAGTGATATATCCCCATATCGATAAAATACATCGGTCCCCAAAACCAGTCTTCCGATTCCAATAAAACGGACTTTGAACCACGAACTAGACTAATTTAATAAATTATCGGAAATCTTTGATAATGTTACGATACGGAGACAGACAAGACCGGTGTCGTTTACAAACGGGTATCGACTGTTTTAATTAATAGTTTAATTATTAATATAATCGCATGCACCTGCCGATGATGGGGTATCGATACAGAGGAGTTATCGCGGTAGATTGGGTAAAGGTTTCTGCCTATTACTCGTAATTGGGGCGAAGCAAGAAAAATAATGTACTCAGGATGGACGTTAGAGATATCGGGTACCCAATAAATGGATTGTACAAATTATAGCCAATTGGTCCACCCAGCTGCATCCAGTTAGACTGAAAGACATCCGGAATATATGTATTTGGGGAAAAGCTAATGATGATATTTTTTTAATACCTAACTTGATTAGTGTCCATGTAATTTCTTGCCCATTCTTCTCCATAGAGTTTTGCGTTATGGAATGTGCAAACTATTTTCTGAAAACTGACTTTATCTGAATGACGCTTTCGATCAAAAAATTTCGATTCCCAGTGTAGCAAACAGTCCAGAATTAAGTTTACGTTTATAAAGTACCAAATCTGTGACATTGTAACGAATTATGATATCCAACAGACTTAGACTGTGATGTAGATGTCAGGTCTAGTTTCATACTACATAACATAACATCACGTCTATAATCCCCGAAGGGGGAATAAGGGGTGAGCCTATTGCCATCAATCGGCCACAAATCCAGACTCCGTGACTGCTACTGAGAAATTCTTGATGGAAAAACGCAATAACACTTTGCCCGACCCGGAAATCGAAACCAGGACCTTATGCTCAGCAGTTGTACTTGCGACCACTAGACCAACAACTTTCGTACTATGATGGGCAAAAAAGTCAGATACCATAAAATATCCCCGTCTTTTTACATATTTACTCTATCTACTTCTACATACTTTATCTGCGATCGACGGGCCATTTGACCACATCGGCTAATAAATTGTAATGGCTCCCCAATCAGTCACATTGACAGACAAACAGCCGTATTTATTTATTATAGATGCTAATTAAAATTATACTTGTTGTTGTATTGTCCTCGATGATTCAGAAAACTATTGTAGTCTCGGGTTTAGTCTACGACGTCACATAAAGTTTAAAGGTAAAAAACTTATTTCCGAACGCAACCTCATCGTGCTGCCATCTGCCTCTGTAAACTATCTTCATTCGGATTTTATGTCTAGTAACGGCGTCACCTTTTCCAATTAATTTTGTTCCTTTTTAGTTTAAAAATAGCGAAAAATAAACTCGTTAAAATGGGAAAAAGAAAGTCGGTGTCGACTAAATCGAAGTTATTGAAAAAATTAAAGAGACTCGAAAAGCGCATGAAACATTTAAGCTCTGATTCGAGTGATGAAGGTAAGAAAATAAGATGGCTTCACTTTGTTTCCTTATTTAATTTTTACCTCTGAGTCCTCTAGGCTCTGTTATTATGTGCAAATTATTGCTACATCGAAAACATTGTATTTGTTTTTGAGTTTTTTGTGCCTTGCGCTTTGCACGAGTTTGCAACTAACGGCGTGCCTGCCACGTTGGCGCTAAAACGGAATGCCGTGAGTCTAAAATGGCTACCTGTAATGTAAGCTACTAGCATGACCTAGGGCGCTCTGTCTGGAACCATGAGGTCTAAAATGGATATATTTTGATCGACTTGCCTGGCCTTTGGGACGTCCTGTGGGGGCGTACGTGGTCTAAAATGGCTATGTTGTGAACTTAGCAACCTGGGGGGTGTTCTTTAGGAACACACGTGGTTGACTATTTTATTATAACCTTCAAGGGAAGTTCTGCGGGAACTTACATGGTTATTAAGTGTATTGTTGTTTTGTACAACATGCATTATGTTTTTTTTCTAGAAGTTGAAGTAACACCTTTAAGGAGTTCACCTAACATGGTTGAGGACAGAGAAAATGTCCCTCCACAGTCACTAGAAAATATCCTCCCGTTGTCGGTTGAGAATGATTGCCTGAAATTGGGAGATGTTCAACCAGATGCAGCGGTTGAAAACGCAGAGCTAATTGAGGAAGAGGCACCACAGGATGAATTATTAGATAACCAAGTGCTTGAAATATTAGGTGTGGATCCACAGCCAGAGAAAGTAGGAGAGGAATTACATAAACAGATAGCTCAAAGGTGGAATATGATACTCAAAAATGGCTTAACTAAAGAAGAAAAAGATAAGATTCAGGATGAAAACCCACCATTCTCTAATTTAAAACAAATGTTACCACCTTTATTAAATCCGGAGGTCAGCGCTGCGGTGAATGATATATCAAAAAGGCGAGACCAATTAATACAAAAAAGACAGAAACAAATTTCAACAGCCCTGGCATGTTTGGGCTCATGCCTTCAAATGTGCATAAAGGATGGTCAGGGACGGAAGATAGACATCATTAAAAAGCTGAATGATGCTTCAATTTTGTTATGTGATGCAATACATTTAGATACAAGGGGTCGTAGATCTCTCTTATTGTCAGTAATCAACAAAGACATGAAAGAGTTTCTGTTGCAATCAGAGGCAGAAACACATCTATTTGGTGAAGACCTTGCTGAGAAAATAAGAACAGCAAAATCAGTCAAGAGATCTGGTCAAGAATTAAAAATTGCTGAAGCAAGAAAGTTCACTCCTAGACAGAACACATGGGTGCCCAGAACAAATGCTCCTAAAACCAGTAATAAAACTTTAAACTGGAGGGGCCCTCCTCGGGCAGAAGTGAAGAGGAGGGGGGGGCCGTCAGCAAGAGCACCAGCAGCGGACAGAATGTGGGAGGCCAGGAGAAATCATCCCCGGCGCAAATAAACTCACAGGTGGGCAGACTAAAATATCATTTATGTGATTGGAAATTAATCACTAATGATCCAGTTATCCTTAATTGGATTGTAGGGTATTCAATCCCTTTCCATACAAAACCACACCAGAGTTATATTCCTCTAAATGATAAATTTTCCAAACTTGAATCTAAACAGATAAAATCTGAAATAAATAAATTAATTGCTCTTAAAGCAATTGAAGTTTGTTACCCTGTACAAAACCAGTTTTGCTCACCAATTTTCCTTGTTAAAAAGCCAAATGGAACATTTCGTTTTATATTAAATTTAAAGAAATTGAATACTTTTGTTAAAACTGAGCATTTTAAGTTGGAAGACTACCGAACAGTATGCAAACTTCTACAGAAAAATGATTTTCTTGTCACATTGGATCTTAAAGATGCTTATTACATGATAAATATTAACAAGGATAGTAAGAAATATTTAAGATTTATTTTTCAAGGAAAATGCTATCAATTCAATGTTTTACCTTTTGGTTTATGTACTGCCCCATTAACATTCACAAAAATCATGAAACCTGTAATAGCTTCCTTGAGAGAGAGAGGCCTTATTTCAGTTATATATTTAGATGATTTTCTTTGTATAGGAAATAGCTATTTACAATGTTTAGAAAATATGCAAGCAACTGTTAATTTACTAGAAAAATTAGGATTTATAATTAACAAAGAGAAATGTGATTTTATACCTAGACAACACTGTAAATTTCTAGGCTTACTTTTCAATACTATTGACATGACTCTCAACATCACTGAAGAGAAAAGAAATAACTGTTCTAAGTTAATAAAAGAATTAATTGACAAAAGTCAAATTAAAGTTAGATTTTTAGCTCAGGTTGTTGGAACTTTAATATCTGTTTGTCCAGCCATTAAGTATGGGATTCTATACACTAAAGAACTAGAGCGACATAAATACCTTGTTCTAAGAGATAACAATGATAATTATGATATAAACACTACATTGAATATGAAATGCATACAGGATCTCAAATGGTGGTCTATTAACTTAGTCAGTTCAAACAATCCCATTAGAAAAAATTCTTTTGAGTTAGAAATATTTACAGATGCTTCCACCACAGGATGGGGAGTATCTTGTGGTTCTCAGACTGCTAATGGATGGTGGACTGTGGAAGAAGCTCAGCTTCACATCAATTCGTTGGAATTAATAGCTGCCTTTTTTGGATTAAAGTGTTTTGCCAGTCATTTAAGAGATATTGAAATTTTGTTAAGAGTTGATAATATGACTGCAGTATCATACATAAATAGATTAGGAGGAGTTCAATATCCTCACTTACATAAAATTTCTAAAAATATTTGGCAATGGTGTGAATCTAGAAATTTATGGATTTTTGCTACTTACATAAATACCAAAGATAATGTGATAGCAGACTTTGAATCTAGAAGGGAACTAGATAGTACAGAATGGGAACTTAGTGATTTAAATTATCAAAAGATTATATCTTCTTTTGGTGAACCGTCAATTGATCTATTTGCATCACGGACCAACACAAAGTGTCATACTTATGTATCATGGCACCCTGATCCAGGGGCTGTAGCGGTGGATGCATTCACCTTGCATTGGTCTCAATATCATTTATTCTATGCTTTCCCACCATTTTCTATGGTTCTTAAAACTATAGAAAAGATAATTACAGATAAAGCAACTGGTATTTTAGTAGTTCCCCATTGGGTTACTCAACCATGGTTCCCATTATTTAATAGATTGTTGATACAGGAACCTGTTATTTTTCAACCTTCTAAAGATCTCCTCACTTTGCATAATTCCAGATTGTTACACCCACTTCACAAGAAACTGGAATTGATGGCAGGAGTATTATCAGGAAAACATTTATAGATTTTGGAATTAGTAATGAAGCTGTTGATATTATGATGAATTCAATAACTAAAAGTACACTGAATCAATATTCGCCTACAATTGTATCATGGGCAAAATACTGTAATTCAAATAATATAAGCATTACCAAGCCTACCATCACCGAAGTTATTCAGTATCTCACTTTGAGGTTTAATGAATTCTCCTATGGGAGTTTGAATTCTTTTAGATCAGCTCTATCTCTAATTATAGGACCACAAATAGGTACAGATGATAAGATCAAAAGACTTTTCAGAGGCTTTTTTAAGTTAAGACCTCCAAAACCTAAATATAATAATACTTGGGATGTTTCAGTTTTATTAGATTACATTGAAAATAATTACATTCAAAGTGATTTGCAAATTGTTACCAAGAAAGCTGTAACTTTATTATTGTTAGCCACAGGTCAAAGGGCACAAACAATCTCTCTAATTAATATTAATAATATAATGATTAAACAAGACTGTATTACAATTAGGATTGATAAGATGATTAAAACTTCAGGGCCAAACAGATGCCAACCTTTTTTAACTGTCCCTTTCTTTCGCACTAGAATAGGAGTATGCCCAGCTACAGCTGTGGTAAATTATTTAAAATTAACAGAAGGTCTAAGGGACTGTACTAACTTATTTATATCTACAAAGAAGCCATATAAAGCTGTGAGCTCCAGTACAATCAGCCGTTGGGTTAAAAAAGCAATGGAAGAGAGTGGAATTGACATAAACTCATTCTCAACACACAGTACCCGCCATGCAACAACATCAGCAGCCTTCAGCAAGGGGGTTAATATAGACGATATTAGACGAGCAGCTGGTTGGACTGGAGAGTCAACAATGTTTGCTAAATTTTACAATAGACCTATAGTAAATAATAGAAGCTTCTCTGAAGCAATTTTTTGTAACACTGAACATGATTAAACATTAATTATAAAAATGCTACCTTAGTTAGTGAAGTAACTAATTAATAGTCCTTATGAAACTTTTAAAAATGAATACTATGTTATTTTATTTTTAAATAAATGTTTATTGATTTTACAACTGGTCTTTAAACATCTACAATAGTTTTCTGAATCATCGAGGACAATACAACAACAAGTATAATTGAATAGTCAAACGAACTTACCTGTAAGTGAAGTTCGACGGTAATTATACTTGTTGTTGTATTGTCCGAAGATGATTAGTCCCACCCGACCCAGACTTTCCATGCTATATAGTTATATGAGCATGGACCCTATGTTGTAAAACCAATAAATGGCTATGAACTTAATGAAGATAGTTTACAGAGGCAGATGGCAGCACGATGAGGTTGCGTTCGGAAATAAGTTTTTTACCTTTAAACTTTATGTGACGTCGTAGACTAAACCCGAGACTACAATAGTTTTCTGAATCATCTTCGGACAATACAACAACAAGTATAATTACCGTCGAACTTCACTTACAGGTAAGTTCGTTTGACTATTCAATTCTACGATAATTACCTTATGGGTTATCACATTTCTGATGGATTTCTTATGGGTTTTTATTGGGTAAAGTATTTTATCTTTTATCTGCGGCTGTTGTAGGTTGATCATCCGGGAAGTACTACCTACTGCCATACCTATCTGACCGCGAATCAGCATTCTTTTTTTATTTTTGGTTGCAGAGGAATTGAAACCATAGTATGGAATATTACAACTTTGTCTATGCATCAAATCGGCTACTGGAAAGTTTGCAAAACACAATCTTTAGAAAAATCACAGTGGATAGTAGTGCTAATACAATTAACAACAATTACTTTTAAAGCATTTTTAAATCCTTCAACGAATTTACAGTACACTTTTTACTTCTTTATAATTTTAACCACCTGCTAGAATGTCTCTTTGTCTATAGACCCTAAGCCTTGATAACAGACTACTTTCTGTATCCTCTGATTTTTGAGATTCTTTTGCGTATTGTATAATTATCACTTGTTCGGTGAAGGAAAATATCGAGAATGAACCAGCATGCCTGAGAGATATTTCTTGACGACCGGTAAAGCCAAGTCAGAGGCCCACGGGCGGTATAAAAACTCTGACACGAGGTTAGGCACTAACCACACGATAAAGAAGATAAAAAGAACAAATTGTCCTGGCGCCATACATTTGTTATCTTATGAACCAACAGCTTTTTACAATGATAGATTTCGGATAGTTTTTTTCGAAAACGACTCATGCAACAATATATGTATGTCCCATACTATCATATCGATGCCCTTACAAAGAACAGCTAAATCACAATATCGAGAATAAACCAATACAAAAATATCAATTTATTACTCCCGAATCAAAGTACTAACACATCAAAACATAAAGGTGTACACCCACATTACCAGTTCATAAATAAGCCAGCACAAAGGTGGCCCATAACTTATAATTCAATAAAGCATTATTTTTTAGTCGCATATTAATCAATGACCGATAGCCGGAGAATTGATTCAATTATTATTTAAAATGCTGTGCACAATAAGTGAATGGATGTACCCTTATTTGTTACTTCGCTTTTAGTTATTCTATGTTAATGTTGCGGTTGGGAGTGTGGAGGAGGCTTTTGTTTAATGACCTGACAGTAGTAGTACAACGTCGGTGACTGCCTTTTGATTTTTTTAAATGTATTTTTTGCAGAAAGGCGAGGGATTTTCTTTATAAAATATGAAGAAATGAGTTAACCAGGTGTGTGGATTTACTAATTTGGTATATTTTATTATAAACAACTTTCGACTATATCGTGGGTGCATTTACAAACATTTAAACTCATGTACACAAACAGTCAGACCCGGAACAACTACCTAAAGGACAAACAAATATAGGTTCCGTGCGGGAGTCGAACTCGCAACACGCAACGCAGCAGCCACTTGTCACTTTTACAACTTTCTAATTAGCCCATTACCTTTACATCTGCCACTCTCAAATCTCGCAAAACACCTTCCCACCCAACAATTCCTCGCATTAAACCATATTTGATACTGCACCAAAGCTGCTTAACCAAAGCCTTTTCCATACTACCACCCATCTCCGTCTCGCGAGGCGGGCGGGCCGATCTAGCGGCCGATCGGGCCGTGGGCCGCTACTGTGGGCGGTGTGCGCTCGCCCTTACAATGCATCGTGTGCGCGGGCCTTAAATCATCCTCTCGTACTTGTGGCTTATGAATGCTGGTGCAGTCTGGTGTCGGGGTGACGCTGTTTTTATTTGTTCTTACTTGGAGTGGTGATGGATAAGGTTAGCGCCTTTTGTGGATGAGGGATGTCGATTGAGGATTGGGAGAGCTGTCAATCAATTGATTCTTGAAGAGTTGGTCATTTATTGACTGACTATCTGTACACCGTGACTTTTTAGTCGTCTTACAAAGGTGGTCCACTCAATGTGCCCGACATAAAATAGCTCTACGCGCGATTTCTTTTTTACCTACCAAAGAAAAATAAATAAAACATTAGAAAAAAATATGAAGTATCCTGTTGAATGATGTTTACGTGTCAAACGGGAGAACATACCTACCCAGCGCTTCAGTCCAGTAGATCATCGCTCATAACAGGATGTTTTAACTACGTCAGACGTCATAATACTGAATAATATTTTTATTTTTAAATTATTAAAATCTCATAAATACCTATTTTTTTATGAATGTTTAGTAGTCATTGGATAATGAAGTGGGCTGCCGTTGTAAGACGACTAAAAAGTCACGGTGTATAAGTCTATCGTGAGAACAGTGTACCACAACCTTCGAATAAATATCTTTTTCTTTAAGTCAGTCAGGAATAACATAATTTTGGCTGATAGGGTTCATACGCACTATGCGGGTAGCCGCATTACGGCTAGCCGCGCGGCTGACCGCAGGATGCGGTTGCGAATGCGGCCAGCCGGATCGCGGGCAGCCGCATTCGCAACCGCAACGTGCGGTTGAAGAACCGTTGCGATTTGCGGTCATGTCGATCCATTTCAAAGATGGACGTGGAAGAAGTTGCAGCTATTTACTACATTTACACACGTTGTCTGTTTGACTTGTGTGACTTGTTTGAGTCTGCTTGCATTTTACACAACTTTGTAAGAGACAGAGACGGATATTCTTTTAGAGACTCATTAAGTAATCCACTAACTGAAACTATTACTCGAGATAACGTGCGAAGAAACAATAGAACTGCTTTCGGATATCGAGAATTATTTTATGCATGAAGGGAGGGTAGAATGGCAGGATAATTACATTTAAAAAATAAAATGATTTTGATAATTACCTAGTTTTTGTTTTTCCTCCTTTGTCAATTCCGTACCGTGATAAATATGCACTAACTCTTCCCATGCTCTTTGTTTTAATATTCTATCAGAATACTCTGGTAATTTGGTGTTCCAAATTGCTGGCCGACTCTGGATTTCGATGATAAATTTTTCGGTATCGAATTCCATTTTACCAGACGTACCACGTGCACACACTCACTCAATGGCGGGCAGCCGCAGACTGAACCGCACAGTGCGTATAGCAACCGTCCGGCTGGCCGTCACTCGGGCCGCAGCCCTCCGAGCGACCGGAGCGGTCTGCGGGTAGCCGCATCGCAGTGCGCATAGAAATGAATATTACGTACATAATTGTGCTTGCGGTCAGCCGGACGGCTAGCCGCAATGCGGCTACCCGCATAGTGCGTATGAACCCTTAGGAATTGATGTACGTTTGTTTTGCTAATTCGTTGGCAATACATTCAAAACCTCTTCTTACTGTCTCTTAAGATTTTTTTGAAGTCAAATCTTACAGCTCTTTAACAGTAATTCCCTCAAAGAGAATGCAGAATATTCCTTAGTCGTTCATGGACACTAACGACTAATAAAAGTTATCTACATAATTTTCAAATTATTTTAATAGAAAATCACTAGTGATTTTCAATTAAAATAATTCGGCCTACCTGTGCGGACAGTGCTTTTGAATATAAAGGTCAATCTCCAAAACGGGCGTATTCGTGTGATCGCTCTGGTGCTTTTCAGATATTGATATTTAATGGTAATTACGTATCTCATTAAAAATAATGATATTCAAATGGTATATTTTTACTAGTGGCCTTCAATTTACACAAACAGTTATGGAAATATTTAAGTTCAAAAAATTTCGCGACCAGAGCAATCATAATTGGTGCCAGAGTGATCATAAATGGTGAAATCAGTGAAACAAAAAAATAAATATTGATAAAATATTAATTATTTAGCCGTTTTCAGTCATATTCAGTGTACGTGTACAAGGTTATATGTAAGAGAAATGTATTATTGACTTTACAAGCCATTGTGCGTAGAGATCTGGATTATTTTTAGCTTGGCCATTCTACGACGCTCAGCCTATTTCTTTCTAAGACGTTTTTCTTCAATAGATAATTTATTTCGAGGCATGATTCCAATCTGCAACAATAGTTGCGATTAAATTTTAGAGAAGGGGTTACTGTTGTGGTTGCTAAATGCAAGGTATCATCAAGGTAAAACACGTCAAAATCCGTTTATGGGTTTAGGTTATCCGAAGAAACCCAGGAAAGGTTATAAATTAAAGGTTATATGCATAGTTCACTATGTCGATGAGTACATCTACTTGGGCCAGTTAGTTTCTTTCGAAAACAGGCAGGAAAAGGAAATCGATCGCCGAATCGACAACGCCTGGAAAAGCTACTGGTCCATGAAGGCGCTAATGAAGGGAGATTTGCCGATGTCCCTGAAGCGCAAACTCATCGATATGTGTATCCTGCCCGTCCTAACCTACGGTGCTCAGACCTGGTCACTCACCGAATCGCAAAAGTCTCGCCTTGGAGTTTGCCAAAGAGCAATTGAGCGCAGCATTCTGGGTGTACAGAGAGCAGATAAAATACGAAACACTACGCTGTGCTCAAAAACCGGAATTGCAGACGTAGGCAAAAAGGCTGCCAGGCTCAAATGGGATTGGGCGGGTCACGTGAGCCGCATGCATAACGACCGCTGGGCAAAGGTTTCAACACGATGGATGCCTGACGATGGACGGCGCCGCCAAGGCCGGCCTAGAAAGAGGTGGCGAGATGATCTAGACGCGCATCACGAAGGCTGGTTTGAGGTGGCGCAGGAGAAGAGTACCTGGAAGAATATGGGGGAGGCCTTTGCCCAGCAGTGGGGCATTCAAGGTTATGGAAAAAAAATGCATAGTTCATCATTTGTCACTATTACAGTCCGGTACTACTACTTAAAATAGATTTATAACGTACAATTAATGCAAAATATCATCACTCTGGTCTTTTTGGACAGAGCAATCAGAGCCATAGCGATCAGAAAAAGTCACAAAATCATAAATATAGCCGAATTTAAAAGCAGTAGAAAGTTGTGATTACGTCTCATAAAAACATCATAACGATCACTTAATTCACATAACAAACACATTCGCAAGCTTACTATTGAATTTAAATAACGTGCCATAGCAATCATAAAATTCGAGAACCAAATCCAGAGCAATCATAAACTTACCTTCGTAATGTTGGAACGCGGGAACGTGGCACATAGGTATCCTCCTCGGAGGTTAGACCACTACCGACGCTGCCCCGCGGGAGGGGAATAGAGTGTCTATAATGCGTAACTATGGATGAGGGCGATGTTTTACCTCAGCGCAGAGCGATGAGATAAAATGCCCGGTCACGATTTTAAATTCAAATTGTGGCAAAAGTATTGTTAATACAACAAAAAAAAAAAAATTACTATGAAGATTAACTATTTGTTATGTAATCTAAATAAGTTGTTTCATAAGATCCTTCTCATTAAAAAGTTAAAGAATATTTTTTTCATTCAATCGGGAGTTGGGTCAACCCAGAGCGATCAGGATTTTAGGGTTTAAGATTTTTTTTTAAATATTTGTAATAAACTTATTCATAATATTAGCCTTGTACCAAGTAGATTAGACACCGAACTGTCTATAAAAAAATATTTTGAAAAAGTTTTTCGATTTTAAAATGGGTTTATCCCGTCCGACACGAAAAAAAATGCCTCTGGAGATCGACCCATAAAGCGTAGTGCACACGAATCGCTATAAACGAACCGACCGCGACACTAAAATCGATGTAATGTATTTATTTTAAAAGCGCAATTGAAAGGCATAAAGAGAGCTCTACCTTGGATTAATCGATAAAACAATCAATAACACCTCAAATCGATAATTCACTCGTTAGCATCGAACACGGCCGAACGGGTTCACATACCAGCCCGTATATTAATGCGTGCGCAAGAGTTGACTAATAACCACGTCGGTTGTAATTAACAATGGTGATTATAAAACATTTATGTGGCGATAGTCGGTTGTTTTTGAGTTAGGAGGACTTGTTTGTTTGTTGGATATTGTTGTGTGGATGTAGTATATTAGGAAATGCTGGTCTTTGAATTTTGTAGCCATTTTTATTTGTGATATGGAACAATAATATTGTAAAATATTTTAAAGGGGTAATACTTAGTACTAGTGAATATGTCTACCTCGTTGGTCTAGTGGTCGCAAGCGTGTCACTGCTGAGCATGAGGTCTTAGGTTGGATTCCCGGGTCTGGCAAAGTGTTATTGGGTTTTTCCATCAGGAATTTGTCAGTAGCTGCCACGGAGTCTGATTTGGGCCCGGTTGATGACAATAAGCTCGCCCCCTATTACATTGGACTTAAAAATAACTGGCGAAATGTGTACTATAAGGTACACCTGTGCCTAATCCTTCGGGGATTACAAGTGTGATGTTATTTGAACATGAGCACTGATTTTAGTGCTTCGTTCGTCTAGTAGTCACAACCGCTACCTGCACAAGAGCTCTTGGGTTCGGTACCGGCAGATGTCAATAAGCTTGCCCCCTATTGCCTAGCTCTAGCCTGATATTATTTTATGTTAAGCCTATGAACATCTTTTAATACAGGGTGGGAGAGACACCGGCGCGAAAACGGTTACCACGTATTCAGTACATCAATCTGAGCCCCCCCCCCACATAGAAATTTTTCATAGGTAGTGTAAAAAAAATCAGGTGTTCCATACATTTTGATCGTGTAGGTATTGCACTTTGTAGGAAACAGCTGTTTTTTTTTTAAATTACCGAATATAAAGTTCTATATGGGGGGGGGGGGCTCAGAATGATGTACCTACTTAAAATATGGTAACCGTTTTCGAGTCGGTGTCCCTAGGGTCCCGTAAAGGCCCAATGATGTTTCATAGAAGAAAGTGCATCGCAAAAACTCCCAGATCGCATGGAACAACTGTTTCTAGGATATGTTTTTGCTTCTGAATTTATATTTACAAAACACTTAATGGTCTTAAAGGCCTAGCTTGAAGAATTTGTCGCTTCATGTAACTTAATGGTTCTCTTCACAGTTCGAGTGAATCGCTTTCTTCTATGCAAGCATGTTCCACCCTAGGCCACATCATCGCTGCACATCAGGCGAGTTGTGGCCCAACGCAAGCCAATTTAGTGTAAAAAAAACTTAATAAATTCGCAAGCCTAGTAAGTACTCACTAACCCACATAATAATAATTAACTACAATTTATTATTATAACCAGGCTATTAATTAAAAAAAGAGAAAATTATAGGCTAAGTAATTGTACCAGGGCAATGTCGCATATTTATCGCAGGTACGTAGGTACCCCCGTAATATTGCAGGCGTATCCGGGAAGTCAGGCATTGGCGATACGTTTTTAAAGAGTTTTTGTGACTCAGTGACTAATTAGGACCACAATTAGGCAAGTGAAGTCAATGTTGGACGACATGTTACTGAATAATTTTGACTTATGAACAGTTTAGAGGGGGCAATTGCTTTTTCTGGACACTGGTAGACTTAAATCATAATTTCCGATGAAAAAGGTCCATTGCTGGACATAGGGCTACCCTGAGAGCTGCCACATCAACTGATCGTTGTAGTCCGTACTTTTCGCGTCCAGCGAATTCCCGCGGTCTTCACAAGATAATCATCATCATTTGCCTAGCCTTTTCCCAACTATATTGGGGTCGGCTTCCAGTCTAACCGGATGCCTATCTGTCTTCCACAACCCAGTTAGTACTGGGTAATACGATATCCTTTGGTAAGACTAACGACTGTCAAAGATCTACATATGACACCCGGGACCTAACGGGCCGGGCTTAACGTTCTTTCCAAGACACGGAGAAAACTCGGTATGTAATTGGGGCGTCACCTATCCACAGACTTACCTAGGCAAGCACGGCTTAACCTAAAGATCGATCCGAGCTTTCACAGGAGAAAAATATTTCATATTGCCAAACAAAGAAAGAAGAAAGGAAAGTGATTGTAGTTTGTTATGACTCTTCTGCCCACCCATTCAACAAAGTATTGTGACGTATTCTAATACGACCGCTACGAATGAAGAGACTTAATGAAATACATACATATCATCACGCCTGAAATCCCTGAAGGCTTAGAGATAGAGGTGCACCTAAATAGTACACCCATATCTCGCCAGTTATGTTTTAAGTCCCATGTATTAGGGGGCAAATCTATTGCCATCAATAAAGCAGAAATCCAGACTCCGTGGGTGCTACTGAGAAATTCCTGATGGAAAATTTTAATAACACTTTACCCGAGCCGGGAGTCGAACCTAGGACCTCATACTCAGCAGTCGATCAACGAGGCAGTACTTAATGAAATAACCGACATTTAATCATTAATGTCACATTTAACAAAACTGATACTTACTACATAGTCTAAAGATACTTGCAATACCTAGAAACTTTCAGAAAACCTTTGACACAAAGTTGAAAAATGTCCTTACAAAAAAAACCGAAACCCAACAATGCTATTTATCACCATAAATATGTAACCAGCATTACTGAAATTAATGCCATTACCTATCATTATCCATCCAATCTCATCACCATCACTTTCATCAAAATTTCTCAGGTGTTAAGTTCTTCAGATGTTTCTAGAAAGACGTTCATGCCATAGTGTCGCATCTATACGGTATAAAGGCGTTGTCACACGAACAATTAGCGATTGAATTTACTACGGAGTCGCGTGCTTGCTGAACGGTTTACCGGCGGATAATGTTGGGCATGCGCGGTGTACGATCACCTGCCTTCGATGCGTTTGCGCTGCGAAGAGGTAGCGTGGATGGGACTGGAGTTTTTGGTAATTTTTATATTATAAAAAAAAATCTGTGTAATGTCCTTTTTCTGTGTGACCAATACTTAAAAGTGAATGATGATGCAGTTTTTAAGCAGAATTTGAAGGTCTAAATAAGTGCCAATTGCTTTCAGAGCTTTTTTTGTTTGTTCAATGACTGTCAAAAAGCTTTTCGGTAACCTAGGTTACTCCAAGACGTTATGACTACTTCTATTATTGACTTTTTCATCATCAATATCGCTAATAGTATGTCACTTTCTCTGGTACTTCTCCGACGACAAAGCAAATGCAAAGACAACCTGATAATCTTTTCCTGTAGGATATACAAACTTTCAGTGGACATAGAAAAATAAATACTGGTACTCCATGTAAAATACTGGTATTCAGCTGCATCCGGTTTGACTGGAAGCCGACCCCACTAAAGTTGGTAAAAGGCTAGGATAGATGAGGAAGACATAGAATTCTACCAAGCTGCGGCCATCTAAATGGTGCCGCCATCTTGTCAATTTGGAGACAAGATAAACTGTAGAGAGAATGATCGAAGTAATAAAATTACAAGCTATATCCACACTAACCCAACGCCAATAAATTAAGCCAATAGGATACGGTTTTAAGTCAAAAGGATCGAAATCTGCCATACTTACCATCGAGAGCATACCGGCGTAATTACTTCCCTTTGCATTTTTTAATTAATAAATAATTACAGTTTATTCTCACCTTTTCTTTATATCTTTAGGACATAAGCTGTTGAGGTATTCTTGATCTTTGGAAAGTTTGCCCATTTGTCACCAATCATGCGAGATATTTGTAGTTATTGTAAGTCTTGTCGTCACCTGCCTGTTTGCTGGACTATGTTCGGATCGCTATTCTGTTTACCTAGGTTCTGCTGACTGTCAGTTTTGCAAAGAGTGACTGTTATTTGACAGTTCACATTGCGGATATGAGTTTCAAAGCAAAAGTTTTTTAATATCATCATCTGCCTAGCCTTTTCCCAACTATGTTGGGGTCGGCTTCTAGTCTAACCGGATGCAGCTGAATACCAGTATTTTATATGGAGCGACTGCTTAATCTGACCTCCAAAACGCAGTTAGTACTGGGTAATACTTGGTGAGACTGGTGTCAGACTTTTCGGGCCACTGACTACCTGTAATGACTGCCAAAGATCTTCAAATGACAGCCGGGTCCAACGGCTTTACGTGCTTTCCGAGGTATGGAGGAAACTCGGTATGTAATGGGTGGTCACCCATCCACAGACCAACCTTATACCTGTTATTATTTAGCCACGAGCTCCTCCAAAGCAAAACTTTTTTAATATGACAGGTAAATCACCTCCTGGCTCGTATCGCGGGTGACTACACCCTGTAATATTTAATACATATAGGTTTATTCAATGTTCACAGAATTATACAAATATCTTTTAGGTTATATTTTTCAGAATGCAAAATAATTTAACATCTATAGCCGAACTAGGCAACCGCCTGTATTTCGGCTATCAGCGCCAATCCCCTCCATCAAGCAGAAATGTATCTCAAAGCAAGTTTGCTGTCCGTACCTAGAGGAAATTCTGCCCAATAGCATCGAACATCATGATCCAAAATCAGTTGAAACAACTTTTTGTCAATTATTTTGCTGCCAGAATAGCATGGCATTTCAACATTCTCAACAGTCATTTGTTCTAGACCATACCTGGGAACCTTTTAGTTACGGAGACATTGGGGGACAAAGTTCCAACATTTTAAATTTTTTTTTAAATACGCATTTTTAATGTAGATTTTTACTTTAATCACCTCCACGACCCCCGTACTATTTAATCCATCCATCAGCACAATGTTTTGAGTCCGTTACGTCAAGTCCTACCGTAAAACGTGATTTTTCACCCCAAAAAAAAGTCGTTTCCCAGCAATAATTTTTGCGTAAAATTACTTAGTTGGATGTACATCATGCTTGGTTGACGGCTTCGTGATGGGCTTGTTACACCCTGTATGTATCTCAGGCACTTGCTTCCCGAATAAAAATCTCTAGAAAACCCAAAAGTTTCCAAGTCCGTTTCCCACTGAGTAGGTACCTACTCCTACATTGCGACATGTGAACCAAGAGACCCCAATATGTCTCGGGGAATGAACTGAGATGGCATTGACATAATGTTATTACTTATTACTGTAAAAAATAAATCCATTCATAATTAAATTGGACTATTGATTGACTGTCAGTGCAGAGATACGGTTGCTAAGTTGCTCTACTTTAATATTAAATATTACGTCCTGATGTTTTAACCCTAGAAAGATAATCATATTTTTCTATACGTAAAAGATAATCATACGTAAAATTGACTCCGCAGTTTTGAGTGGCTGTAAAATGAAGAGTTATTTACTGATTTGAGTAAAACAAAAAATATTAGTTTTAGACTACTGTAATCAATTAAAAATATTAACATTTACTTATTTATATTTATTCATTTTATAACAAAAAACAGAAAATTACAAACTTCTAAATAATCAACAGTTCCTTTTTTCTTCTAAAGCTTTTTCATAATCTTATCATAAATCAGTATTTTTATATTATATTCTAAATAATAAAGAGTCTATAATTGAACATAACATGAAAATTGTATAAAAAAATCAGTCAAAACAGTTTAGGCACATATCAACGTTATGCTGTCGGCAAATAGTCGCTTGTTCGGATCTTTCTTCCTCCATGGGGTCAATTTCACAGGTAGTTGCTGCGTCTTCTTCCCTCAATTCATCCACAATACCTTCCTCATCGCTCTGGACGTCATCCTCGCTCTCGTGATCTTCAACTTCGCTGTCAGTGTCAGTACAGGGCGGCTCCTCTTCAATCTCTAAAAGAGCGGCCTAGATGTGGTCTTCATAGAAATCTCTAGTCCCCATTATGCCGTAGCAGTATCAGAATAACTAAAACATAAAAACAATGTCAGAAATAAATAAAAATAACTAATACAATAAATAAACAACGCACATAACCATTTCACTAAATATCGTAAAAGTCACGTAAAAGATAATCATACGTAATTTTGACTCCTGTGGCTATCGTATCTCAAAATGGTGGGCACTTACCTTATTGATGTGATCGCCCCACGGTAGCTCCGAGTGGCGAATGAGATGTCTGAAATGCACGACGCTGAATTCGGATTAGTTAAAAAGATACGGCTATATTTCGTTCGCGTGGGAGTCATTTTGACGTAGATTATCTTGCTAGGGTTAAATAAAAACGTGGTTAATATAAATAACCTTTGTATCAAGGAAGTTTTAACGTTTTTTATTGTTGTTATTAACAATTTTAAAGATAAAATAAACATTTTAAAACAATGTTTTTAAATTCCGAACACTGAACATCAGAACCTTTAAGATTAAATATTCTAGTTTTCAAACGGTTGAACATTTGGCATAGCTTATGTCAGTCGGGGATGACGTAGCTTCCCATTAGTGTTTTTTTTTTGGAATCGGATCAGTAGTTTTGAAGATTACCCTATACATCAAAACTTACAAACTTTACCTCTTTATAATATTAATTTAAATAGATCAATTCATTTAAGTAAAATGTCATTCAAGGTGGATTTGCCTCTGTTACTGTTTACTCATACTCTGTCAAATATCTAAAAAAAAACATTAAAAAGAGATCACTAACTCGAAAATATTACAGATCGGTGTAGAGCATCTTTCGCTCCATAAATTACCAGTCGAATGGTCATCGTAATACAGTTGCCACCTACCGTCCCACTGATTGAAATCAATTCCAAAGCTGTGCTCATCGATTCTTTATCTATTGTCCAAAATATCACTTCTTACTAACCAACAAAGCACAACAAAAATCAAACCATGTGAGAGAGGCATAGAGTCGAAATTGGAACTTGAATGTTTTGATATTACAAAATTACTTTTGCTGTCGGTAAATTCATATTTCTAAAGATTCTAGGCCTTATGACCTGGGAATACTGTTCGAATTTTGGTTAGTTGTGAGTTTAGTTATGGCAAATAAAATATAGTCAATCTACAGATGATTTTCTATTAAAAGTTTGGCCACAAAAAGCTCAGATGATTCGTGGTTTCTTGGAGTGGTTCCCATAGATGTCTTCAAATAAAATAATTCTTCGAACTGTGAGATTTGGATTAGGTTTTTGTGAAGTGCGATGATCCGAATTCGATTTATAGAAATTAAATAAGTGTGGCGAGAGCATTCAAGTAAAGTTGACCTGTAAAAAAGCTAGGCGCCTCGATCAAAGAGTTTCTACAAAAAAAAGATATCTTTGAACAAGTTAGTTTTTATTTCTTGTCTTGAAATATGGAGTATATAAAGAAATATTACTGATATTATCTAAATTGCCCATAATAGTCATGATAGAATGTCCCATACATTATTATGAAACGCGATATTTTTGCGTCAAGAATGTTTTTTTATGCTTGACGTTTTGGAATTGGTCAGCTGCCTACGGTTTCAGATAACATATTATATAACTTTGTTACGGCGTATTAGATCCTGATGATTCACCAGACAAACTTGAGTAGACTGTGAGGCAATAAACCTAATTTGGTAGATTTTCTTTGCTAGGTGCAATTTTCAGTTTTTAAGGTTTTTTTGTATTATTTTGATTGAATTTATTTAGTAAACAACTTAGCGACTTAGATGTTAATAACTCAACATGTAAGTCGTCAAATTAACATCTATTTTGTGATCATCATTACCTACTGTGGTTTACCTCCATAATGTCATTGAACTGACATTCAGAATATTTTTCCAGAATTTCACAACTGCACAAGGTTTGTACCTTCTGGAAACATCAGTATCATAGTACAAAATTGATCTACTACATCTTTTGTGCATCCATAAAAATCGGACCCGAATCACCCCATAACTTTAGACCATAAACCAGAACGCAGGTGACCAAAAGATAATGAAAGAGTACAAAAGAGGTGAAAGTTTTTCAAATAATTCAACCCCATGGCACACTCCCCTGCAAGCCTCGAGGAATTAATTAGGGCCAAAGATCGTGATTTATGCTTTCATTTTTAAGCTCGATGTCCCCGAATCACTTACTATTGGTACACTCGATGGGTTTTCACTTGATGCTAGATTACGGTGACTCTAGGATATTTGAGGGTTTGGACAATGAGCATCCAAATCAAAAGCTTGACTTCGTGCTAGATAGCCGGGATGAGTTTTTGGCGATAGTAGACTTGTATTAGAGAGAAAACTAAAACCAGCTGGTACAAAAAAAAACGATTTTTTTACTTTTTTCGCTAGTGTGTTATTGGAGCAGGGTCTATCCATTATTTTGGTCGATACAATTAGTGACATCTTCTTAAGATGGGTGGATAGATTATTAAACTCGCAAACTTTAGGCCTAGACAAAATGTCATTCTATCAGCGGTAACAATGATGGGGGAGTCACAAATGTATCCGATTGACATAACATAACCTACCTAAACGTTTACAAAAATACAGTTGGAAGTCGTTGCAGACATACGAACGGCTTTGAAACTGATTGCCACTTGACTAGGTCCTCTGTTCCACTGAAGTTATGAATCCTGTGAATATAGGGGATCATTAAAAGATGTTATCAATAATCTGACACCAGCTACTGTCTACACCAATTTTTTTTACGAGACACTAAAAATCTCGAGTTTACCAGAACTCGTAGACGAGACGAGTTCCGTAGTAGCAGCGATGGCCCCTGATTAAAAGTTTTCCTGTAAAACCTTTTTATATTCAAAGGGATAAGTCGTGAAGGAATTCCTTTTACTTTATCATTGATGTTCTGCTCTTTCGTAGCCAGATTTACAACACTTTTTACAATAGTTTAATTTGTTTTCTTTGAAACATCCTTATTAAACAAAATACAGATCGCGTTGGAGGAAAGGATTGTAGGGAGGGAGTTTTCTATGGCGATCGTGGTTCGAAAGGAAAAAGGGGATTTTGGAAATAGGATTTTGCTTTAATTAGTAACAACGAGACAGTCGATTATTGAAATCAACTAATTTAAACTTATTTTTCGATATAAAATATAACAAAAGAGAACGACTGTCATCTCCTGAGGGGTTAGGAAGAGATGTTCCTAATAGTACAACAAAATTTCAACAGTTATGTTTTAGTCCTATGTAATAGGGGATGAGCCATCAATCGGGCACAGATTCAGACTCCGTGGCTGCTACTAAGAAACTAATAGATACGGAACTTTGTGATGGGGTATGAATATCTAATGATTTTAGGTTTTTGATGCTATTATCATCATCATCATCATCCTTCTACCTTTCCCCAACGTGTTTATTTGGGGTCAATGCTTGATCATCATTCGTTGAAGTAAAAATTATTCACCATCAAAGTGGGTCCTACTTTGACGCATTCAGACATCTGCAACTGTTATTATTGCTGCTTATGGCCATCTTAAAACCAGATAGTCGAAATTTCCATGCCATCATGTACCCCAAAGCCTGTTTAAAATGACCCTGCCCAATTTACACCGCGACACATGATTGACAAACCAGCCCGAACACCTCAAAACCTGACAAACTTGACACTTGACAAACCCATAAGTCCTTTATTTAAAACTGTGAGCAAACAACTACATTTGCAATTTAATACGCACAAGCAACCGTGATACTTTCGTTCATTTGACACCACAGAACGTACTACAAATGTGGCGGCATCGCTTCATACCAACTTAAAGGGCATTTTTTATCTTCAACATCATACATCCATCTCACTCAGATATTGATGGCTACACAAGCGAGACAAGGACAAAACATCTCGCCAGTAACCCTTTTGATGTCGCCGCCCGCGGTCATTGCATCGCATAAGTTATTCGCAGACTTTTTTTTTCATATCGAAAACTAAGAAAAAAAGTTATAATGATAGTATGTTGGTATTTTCCTTTGGTAGCAATTTTCGGTAATCCAAGACGTCTGGTTTGTACATCCTACGATTATGTTTAGCAAGGTTAAAACTGTGTTGAGAAATTGAATCTCGGACTTATGTTTTGGAGGACAGAGCTGGTTTTTGAGCTAAAGAATGGTAGCTACATCTTTGTTTTGCAGATTACAAGGAGCTAATTGATTTCGGCAGCGATCGGCAGAGGCCGAAATTGCCCGATTCGATTTGTTTGTTTGTTTGTTCCTTTGTTTAATGGATACAAATGATTGAAATTACAAATTCAGTTTTCCAATTATCGGCTTCCGAATAAGAGATGTCGAGTTTGTGAATGTAATTGAGTTGTGATGGATTATTGATTGTGAATGAGGTTTTATGTTGATTATGTTTTGAATATCTTTGTCCTTGTCGTGTCCTTGTGCTGTGGGTGATGGGAGGTCACATTTTGATAAGAGAATGTTGGATTCGACAATGTGTATGTTTTATTCGTGCGTAGCCTTTGTAAGGCGATCACTTATGCTTCTCTTTGGATTCGGCCCTTTTGTTTAAAGTAAGCCATAAAACAGCTGTGTTTTTAAATGATTTTTGGATTTAAGCTGCAAATCTTATTGAAGGGTAGACTTCTGGGAAGTATTCACTGTATGAAACTTGAGAAAGTATTATTGCAAGGTCTTCCGAACACCATCATTTGCCTAGTCTTTTCCCATCTACGGGGTGTAAACAGACCCTTCACCAAGCCGTCAACCAAGCATTCTGTACATCAAACTAAGTAACTTTACGCAAAAATTATTGCTGGGAAACGACTTTTTTTTAGGGTGAAAAATCACGTTTTACGGTAAAACTCAATGTAACGCACTCAAAACATTGTGCTGATGGATGGATTGAATAGTACGAGGGTCGTGAAGGTGTTTAAAGTAAAAATGTTACATTAGAAACATGTATTTAAAAAAAAACTTGTGAAAAAGAACTTTGACCCCCCATATCTCCGTAACTAGAAGGTTCCCAGGTATGGTCTAGAACAAAAAAATGGTCGCATTGACGGGGAGAATAAGTGCCTTTCGGCTTCGTTAAGGGTCTTTTTACACCCTTTATATTAGGGTCGGCTTCCAGTCAATACCAGTATTTTACATGGAGCGACTCCCTATCTGACCTCCACAACCCAGTTAGTACTAGGTAATACGATACCCCTTGGTAAGACTGGTTGTTAGACTTTTTGGGCCACTGACTACCTAACGACTGTCTCCCGCACACCGCGATCATTTAATATTTTTTATTTAATAAGCATTTTTTCCTGTTAGATATAGTTTTGCCTCGTTGCAAGTGCAACTGCTGAGGAATGAGGTCCTGGGTTCGATTTCCAGGTCAAGCAAAGTGTTATTGGGATTTTCCATCAAGAATTTCTCAGTAGCAACCACGGATTCTGGATTTATGCCCGGTTGATGGCAATAGGCTCGCCCCCTACTACATGAAACTTAAACATACCTGGCGAAATGTGGGTGTACTATTAGGTATACTGCTACCTAAACCTTCGGGTTTTTTTTTTGGATAACATGCGTGATGTTTAAAGCTATTATTCTTCTTCGGTATCGATGGTACGAGTGATCAAATTACTTGTCCCAGTAGTTTTTTGAGTTCCCTAATGTGCAGCTGTAGGGTAGTCGTCCAGAAAATGGGTCTGGTCAGAAGCATTGAGTGTTGGAAGGATCTATATTCTCCGATTTTTCCAAATTGTGTTTGCTTACTTGGGTGCGCAATCGCAATTTATAGATATGTAGATACAAAAAATGCCAAGCCGGATATTCAAACGTATTTCTATTTCAAACACAATAAAAAATACACAATCCAAAGATATCAATTCTCAACAAAACATCTCGCAGTCATCGCTCAAAACAGAAGAGTGATCGAGTCTTTCCCGAACCTCTCCGAAAGACTCCGAAGTACTTCGAGTGCTCAAGAGCCATCGAGTGTAGTGCTCTAGGGACAATCTGTCGGAAAATGACGAGAGAAAAACAAACCTTTGTCACGAATCACCATCGAACTGTGTATTACGTGTTTTGTAGGCTATTGCTATCGATTTTGAAAATGAAGATGTTATTACGAAAAGTAATCTTTGTGAAACTGCAGAAGTTTCATTAGGGTCTGCCAAACTGTTGCAGTTTTCAAAAGAAGAGTTAAAGAACATTATCTTTCCATTTCGTCATAGTTGCATAAGTATATTTTATCATTAGTATATTATTTTATTGTATTAATAGGTTATATGTTTTGTCTTTGTATTTATAAGTTTGTTAGTAAATTGTTTTAAGAATACCATATATGGTATATTATTTTTAAATAGGTATGTTTTATGTTTTCAATTTTCTCTTCTTCTTTTACACACTATGTCTACATCTCTTTTTTTATTATCTCCTTTCGCAGGTACACTGGAAGAGATTTCTTTAAACATAAGCATCACCTTTGTACTATTTTCTGTTCCTTTCTTCTTTTCTGTATTTAGTGTGTACATAAATTGTTAAATAAATAAATAAGACTTAAACTATGCAAGTCTGGGACTTTGGTAAACGGTAATTTGGTTGTAATTTAAGTTGGACTTCCAAATGGAATGGTGAATTTCAATTAGTGATGGTATAATCATGGCATGATTAAGGAGTGCTGGTGCATTTCAACGGGCTTTTTTGGTTTCTGTTTCTTTCATACCGGTGAAGTCAATAAACTCGAATCTCCTTGATCTCTTAACTTAAGAGGTATGGTTAGCAAGTTGTTCCAGTGTCCTGTCGCCATTTTATACATCATGGGTTGATCCGGTGTTACTTCTCGATCTACTTCGCTTAAAGCTTGATCTCACTGGGCAGAAACTAAAATGAACAGTAAGAATATATGGGCTGATACCACTATTTAGAGGCTTTCTAGAAGCCGCGTGATAAAGGACTTCTTCTTCATTATCGTGTGATTAGTGCCTAACCTGGTATCAGAGTTTTTATGCCGCCCATGGGTCTCTGATTTGGCTTTACATGCCGTTAAGAAATGTCTCTCAGAAAGCTGGTTTCTTCACGATGTTTTCCTTCACCGAAGCAAGTTATACAATAAGCACATGAATACGAAAATCTCAGAGATCCGTGTCTTGGTTTCGAACTCGAGACCTATAACTTAGCGGTCCGACGATCACACCGCTAGGCTATCACTGCTATAATAATGGCTGATGTGACGTATCTATAGGCTTTCTAGAAGCCGCGTGTTGAAGGATTAAACGATGGCAATTGATCTCCATCTCAACACGTAATACAATCCAGTGCCAATTGGAAAATTCTACAAATCAACAGTTTGAAAATTCTGGAGAAGCAGCAGCAGACTGCGACTGTAACAACCCTTTCTGCTGAAGGGTCGTTCAGACTACAGACGTTGTCCCAAGTTCGAGTGGCCCTTATTGTCCCCACTATCGACTTCCTAGGATACTTTGAGAATTTTTAATTAATTATTGTTGTATTGCATTGTCTGTGGATAAAATGGCGGTTTGTTGGTCGGGGAGAGGAGGATTTTTTTTCTGGAGAAGTTTGATCGTGGAATGGTTTTGAGTGAAGAATTTTGATTAAGTGTTATTATACTAGATTTTCCGTCTCAACGTCTCTAGTCTCAATGATGTACTATTGCCGGTTGATGGCAATAGGATCGCCCCCAATTACTTAGGACTTTAACATAACTGGCGAAATGTGGGTATACTATTAGGTACACCTCTGTCTAACCCGTCGGGGATTACAGGCGTGATTTTATGTTATGTGTTATCTACTATTGCCGGTGCAGTGTCATGGCACATTGAATCAAGGCGTTAGACAATTCAAAATGGTTTATTGCTTTTTTTACGTTCTCGACTAGGCGATTTTTCGAATTTCTGAACCAATGGATTATGATGATATTATAAAGATAGTGCATTGCGGAATAAGGATACTGATATCTTTAGTAGTAAGCAGCCATATTTAGTATTGTTGCCAGTTATCTTTAGTATCCCCATTTCCTAGGTGGTTGTTATCTATCTGTGTGTACTATTACTGATTTCAGCTTGGTTGCCGTTAAATAAAGTAACTTAAAAAAACCCTCATATTGAGGGTCCCTCCTAAATCAATCAGGGCTAAAACAAAACGTAAATTCTAAATAATCTCTATCTCAAGACTATTGCCTTATTCAGTAGGTACCCCTCAAACCCCTGAATTTAAAAATATAATCTTAATGGACTACTTCTGCTAATACTAATTACGAAATAAAAAATTACGACAACTCGCGATTGGTTCCGATTTGTGTACCGCCGGCAAGAAAAGGTGTTTGTTTATTTTTTTGCATACTGCATATTTTTTCCGTTTGGATATTGGAATTTGGTACATCGGTATTTTAAAGTTTGAAGTTCAGTAATACAGTCATATATTTCAAATACACCAGGAGATAAATAGAGTTTAGTTTTGATTACGATAAAGTTATATTAAAGTTACAACATGGTACCTTTTATAGGTACTTATTATTATACATATCTATAAAATATAATATTACAAAGTGGTATTTATTTGTAAGTTTGCATGTAGGGGGTAATCTTCGGAATTACTGAGACGATTCCAAAAATTCTTTCACTAACGGTAAGCTACATTATCCCCAAGTGTCATAGGCTACATTTAAAACGTTTCCGTGGGTTAATTTCCGTACATAACGGGAGCAAGGCTGCGAGCAAAAGCTTGTTTCCTATAATCAAGTAATAGTAATTTTGGGTCTTAAATTATAACCTTTCATGATAGCCATGCAAATAAAATTAACTTATTAACTTCCTCATAAACTATCAGAAACCACTACAGGTTTAATAAAAAAAAAACAACATTTACAAAATAATTCTCGCCAAAACTTTAATTTCTCAGCAGAACTTTTTTTTATTAATTCTCAACAATAACAATAGCTTGTTTGTCTCACCGTACTAATTTAGATTAGCCCTCGCCATTTTGTTTTTACGCATTTTTTTTTCCAAATGCCAAACGTTGGTCTCTAGGGAGCTACTTACCGTGCCCATCCCCAAACGGTAATACCGTGAAATGGCTGCTTTCCAATCAGTATTAATTTTTCTCTTTCAACTTTCTGTTTTAAATGTATAATGTATTTGTTTGAGTATTTTCTTGCTGGATTTTATTGTTTTGGTTAAAGAAAAGTTGAAATCTAGCGATTGATTGAAGTTTTTCTCTCATTCATAGTAAAAGACTGTTATTTATCCACGCAACTGTTACAATATAAAGAAGTTTTTTTTGTATTTTTTTACATTGTAGATGTCTTGACCTAGGTCAAGTAAAATGTTTTTTCTTTCCATCATACGCCGGAAGTTACTAAACTTCAAAGAAAAAACAGATAAAAATTAAATAAAAGATTTAAATTATCTACCTCCAACTCAGAAGCCAAAATAAAATATTCACCTCTTTGTCTAAAAAGTGCGTGGGTATCGTACAGAAACTTAATCAAAAAAGAGGAAATATTTGATCAAAAAAATTAGAATAAAAACGAAAAGAATGACTGACCTCCCAAGCCCGTCCATCTCGATCAAAGGGAAACAATTATGAAACATTTTAAAAAACAAACAAATAAAAAAAGTATTATAATGGGTAAAACAAAAAAATGTTCGCATTCTTCTTCCATTCGAGTTGAATTTTTTCTTAGGGTGGATTTCACAACCCTTTATGTTAAAAGGGAGAAGTAAAGCCAAAACAATACATGAGGTTTTTTTTCTCGAAGAACCATATTTTAGACCGGGAGTTGATCTGCAAATAGTTAAGTGGCTTCGAAACAGAGTTGACCAGTAGCATTGGTAACTTAATATTTTTTTTATGAAGTTATTCGTGGCTAATAAAATGAAATGACTAAAGCCAAAAAGCCAAACACAAAAAATAATTCAATAGCTTCATGTGAATAAAAAACACTTTTGCTGTTTCACTACTTACTATAACAGACTTTTTATCAATGTATGATCAGTAAGAATACCTTCTGATAAGCTAATTATCCAGTAGAACTATTTACAACATTGAGCAAACCCCATGAAATATCAAGATAACTTCATCATTCACGATCCCAGCTCCCGAACTATGTCCGTGGCCAGTGCCGCGGGTACGTCGTGTGTTAATTGTTTGTTCTTCATTATTTTCGACTTCAATTGCCCTTTTGTCTCGACCATTCTTTTCACAATTCCGCATTATTTCGAAGGCTTTCTTCCAGCAAACGATTCCGTTCATTTTTCAGTCTTTTCAGTGGCGTTTCTCGTGCGTCATCATTAACTGAAAACTGAAATTGTATTTTTTTTATTATTTTTCCGTGTCTGTCTTTCTTTTGGCTGTCGATGTGGAAATTTGGTGCGCGGTGAGCTGTGTTGCTTTTTTTTGGGGATCATCAGCAATTAAAATTGTTTTGCCGACTGTAGTTGATTGTTTGCTGTCGAAATCTTGGGTATGTATTGTAATAATACAGTTCTTTGTTTTTATGTGTACCAAAATGTGAATATAATGTGATTATATTGCAACCATGGAAAAGGGGGAGGCAACCATGAAAAACATGCTGAATTGCCTAAAAGTCAAATACTTTTAGTCGATATCAACACGCTTTTGTCTTGTTTTCAGGTTTTTTATTTTTTATCAGCATTTACTGATACTAAAATCACGTTAACAGGATACCTTGTTAATTCAAATCATTAAACATTCGATTTGTAAGTAAGCTTATAAAACTAACCACACTTCGTCACAGCACTAAAAAAACTATCGAAACCAAAATGGCGTGTCAACTTTTAATATCACCTTGTGAACAGTAAAAGACACTGGCCATCGCGGTCGTGACTAACAATTTTAGTTAAAACCAACATAAAAATCAACACCACCAAAGAAGAGTGAAGTTACATTTTGAACTTTATGATAAAATGCGTAAGAGTCGTGGTGTTTGTGTTTTCGGGGGTCAAAAGTCCCCAAATAACTTTGTAAATTAAAAAGATACCATCTACCACGTAAGTATATTGTCTGATGGTAGATAAAAAACTGTATATAGGGGATTTTTGGAAACACCGCTCCCGTCCCATAATTGGCCCAAAAAGTTTATCTTTTCAAAGAAGTTATGGTCATTTATGGTACAATATTGTCTCTGTAGACCCGTAAGGTACGTTTTCGGGTAGTTTCCTTTAAGTTATGGGTTCGTGATGTTTAAAATAACTTATTTGTGTTTATATTGCCATGAGAATGTTGTAATTAGTGAGTCATGGAGGAATCGGTTTCTGAATTACGTCACAAGTTTTAACGGCTTGATAGTTTTAGGATATAAAGATTATGAGATAATCTGATATAAGAATATGGTTATAATTTAGTCACAGTCTGCTCAAAGGCTAGGTTTGACTTTGAACGTATGATTGACGGCTTTCAGCATTTATCGAATAAACAAAAAAAAATCGGTGGATCCTCCTACATAAAAAACTTTTTTTTTACAAGAAAGAGAGCTTATGGCAGAACTTTAGATTAAAACTAGTATAACTAGCTACTACTTCTATTATTTCATCAATATATTGAATTATTCCTTCGTAACTAGTAAAAAATTATAGCACTAATGCCTTTAACTTTAAATAAGAAGATGACGCAAGGTTAACGACAAATATCTTTATGCTGTCCATTTGGAATACCCCTGAGGAAAAAGTGTTCGACGAATATGGCCTGTCTTCAAAAGATCTTGTTTCCTTATTTCTTTAGTATTCAAGTCCAAGATCATCTTTGACCTGAGTATTACTTGATGACAAGTCCTGATGTGAAATATGATGGAACTGACTTTTATAAAAGTTTGTATGTATAAGTAGCATAAAAGGGGCTGACGCTGGGTTGCTGTGATTTGGTTTCTGTTTTAGTTACTCACGCAGAGCTCATGGGTACAGGTACTGAAATGATTTAGAATGAATGCTACCGCATTATACTCCTTATATTATCATCGTCATCAATAGTTTTCGCAACTTTTCAATCGGGTCTAATATCTACTGAACTAACCCAGGCAAAAAGAAAAGACCCACGGATTGCCTATTACCCTTTATACGATACATTTCCTTCTTGCAGAGGCAAAATAGTGTGACTAGTGGTGTGACCGTCAGCCGTGTGACTGCCAAGTCACAGGTCTCACGGTCGAACCCAAGACGTTTAAATTTAATGGAAATAATAATTAAATAACAAAAAAAAAATATATTGAATTGATGAATTTAATTTAATGAGAGTTTTAATGGAAATGTAGAATGTAGATAATAGCTGCTCGAAAGAGATACCGTGGCCCTGGAACACAAAGGGCAATGAAGGAACATGGATGGGTTTTAGTCAGTAAGAGTCTGACACTCCCTCCCACTCCACCCAGAGCGGGAGAAGTCATTTGATGATTTCCCATCGGTAAAAAAAAAAAAAAAAAGACCTCTGATTTTTCGGATTCATGTGCGTATTGTTATTATCACTTGAAGGGCAACACCGTAAGGAAACAAACCAGCATGCATGAGAGATATTTATCGACGGCATGTAAAACCAAGTCATTAAAATTGACACCAGGTTAAGCACTAACTACACGACAAAGAAAGAAGAAGAAGATTGCAAACAACCACTTCAGCAATTAAAACATGATGTTGATCTTCCAAAATTAACCTCAAATAAATTGGGATAAGGGTAGGGAAGTGATGGCCTTCAAAAGACTCAACAAGCCATCTACAAACTAAAAACATTTACAATTTAAAACAACTTATGCTTCACGGACCCCTAAACCCAAAACCGATGCATCAGAAAGAATCGAACGTGCCACATAAACAATGACTTTATGTAACCCAATCCGATTCGGGAGCCTCGGGTAAAGTAAGACATAAATAAAGAAGTTATGAGTTTGGAGACGCGATACGTTTCGGTGTATCTGTTGACACTGTCACAGTCAAGTGCGAGTCGGCTGTCGTTGATGTTTCTTTGTTTTGGCTTGTGGTAAGACTTGCAGTTGCTTCTTAGAATTTGATGTGTGTGTAATTTCCTCTTGTATTCTTTTAGTTCTTATTTGGTCTATGCTCAGTCATACTGTTAGTCAATAGGGCTTGTAGCATTCTGGAAGCTTGTGGTTTCCATTCTGTTCTGAAGGGTTAAATCTGAAGGGTTTAGAGAAAATAACGATGAAGGAAAGGTAAAAAATATGCAAGTGTGACAGAAGCTACCGAAAAGCATGTCAAGCATGTGGCAAGTCGTTTTAGAAATACAGTTTGCTTTTGTACTGATATTTTTTTTTAGCCTCAGTGGTGGCTTAGAATTTAAAAGCATTGGTTGCTTTATTCCTCCATAAGCTTTTTTTTTTTTTACGGATGGGAAATCATCAAATAACTCCTCCCGCTCTGGGTGGAGTGGGAGGGAGTGTCAGACTTTTACTGACTAAAACCCATCCATGTTCCTTCTTTGCCCTTTGTGTTCCAGGGCCGTGGTATCTCTTTCGAACAGTCCCGTAGCCCCGGCAGGTTCCTTTATAAGCTTCACTTATATTTCATGAGTTAATTTCTTTAGCAATTGCTCTTGTGCCTAAGAAATGCAATAAAGAATTGAGTATATTATTTATTCCGTTACAAGACTAGCAGATTTCAAGTCACACTTACATAAATTAAACAAAATAACAAAACAAATCTTAGCCATACTCTCTAAGCCCGATCTTCCATTTCCCATATCTACTCGTTTCATATGCGCGCACGCACCCGATGTCTATCAGCGAGATGAAAGGTGACCGAGCAGCGAATGAACGCTGTGAATGCTAAACACAGTACTCGTTTCGTCTATTAATATTACCCGACTGTTACAATGACCATATCTAGACGGTTTTGGATGTCGCAATTCGGTTTTGGATTTAATTTAATTTTTTTAGACGGTTCTGTAGAGGCACCATGTTCGCCTAATCTGTATGCATGTACTGCTATTACTTTATGATCCACCAGATCAGATTTATCATTGTTGTATAAACGTAGAACACAACATCAATGAAGCAAAGGGGTCCTGTGACCAGGAGGGTCACAGGACTAGGAGGAGGGTCGAGGGTCGTGCGTATATACTTTGCTTTATAATTATGTCAGTGTTTGTCTTTCTTTACATAATCATCTTGTTTTATGAGTTCATGGTTACTTTCCTGGACAAATGATTCACAGAACTTTCCAACGGTTTCTTTAGTATAAGCATATAATAAGTCTATAATGTTCTCGCTGCTGGGACACACAGTTCTTCTCTCTGTGAGAGGGGGTGCTGCTTGGATTCGGGCCCATGACCTTACAACTTGCAAGTGACGGCTGCTACTACTAGGCCATAATAGTTTCATTCACCATCATCCTCTATATTTACAGCCTTAATTGACCCACTTCTGAGTATTAACCTTCACCTTGACGGCATGCTCCCCTGGTCTACGCGAGTCTCAACTTACCCTTGCCTTACCCGTTCTTTGCTTTAGCTTATTCATTGTTTCCAATCTTCAACCCTGTATATTCTTGACTCTCATCAGAGATAACGAACAACAATTATGCATAAAATCGCAAAGCCACAATGACTAGCTTGCCCACAAATCCTTCGAGGTTATCTTCCACATCTTATAGCGAAATATTAAACGTCGCCGCGAGTAAACTTTATTGATATTCTTTTGCGACCGCTAATAAAATGGTGGCGAACATGACTTGTTAATTCTCTACCGATTTAAGATGGATGTCGTTTGTTTCATAATGTTTGTTGATTTATTTGTGAAGATTCATTACGTATTTTCTTTATTGGTTGTATCGATTGTTATTTATGTGTTCTATGCTGTTTCTTGGCCATATGTAGTTAATCATATCAACGAAAAATGATTGTCTTCTAGAATCCACGTCAGAGTTTCTTATAATTTGATAAGTCCTTGCAGAGTTATAATCTGGTCCTTAATTGGATCTGTATTTAAGATCAATTACATCATACTTATTATCACCCGTATCTGCAAAAGTAACATCAATTGCAAAGATTTCCCTACAAATATGAAAATACTCACAATTATTTCTAGAATCTTCATCATCGAGACATAATGTTTCCCATACTTCCTACTTATCCTTTATTCTCATAAAGAAGCATTTGCATCTAAGATTCTCAATACTGAGAACCAATATCATCGAACATAATACTGATCATGACCGCAGTACCTAAAGTACTAAGCAATAAGGATGAAATTCTCCTGGCAAAGTGCACAGGTGAAAAGGTACAGGTCCAAGGAACATTAGCATGCAGGCGGCAATCGCAACCCGATATGACAAGCCCGTGTTAGTGCTTTATGATTTTAGATTTTTCTGTTAAACGTCAAACTCGCCGCTGCGTGCGTTTGCGCAGCTTCAGAAAGGGTCAGATGGTGCATGGTAATTTTTTCAAAGATATGAAGAATCTGATTTTAGTCAAGGAAAATTGTTTTTTTTCTAATTGTCTTTATTGGCAGTACCAATAAAGACATTTTTTTAGGCTGACCTCCTATTTCTTGAGACTTAAAGCTAACGCGTGATGTAATGCTTGTTATATTTTGTGTGTAGTCTATCACTTTCAAAATTTTGCTATTATTGCTGGTCACCTTGATGCATCCATTCATCATTCAGTATACACTGTTTTTACAATTCCTTGTCATCAAGCATATTTGCAGCCACAAACATTATCTTTGTGTCTTATAATGGCTATACGATCCTGGGACAGACTGCCCCACCTTTAAACTCATTTCCACTACCACCAGTATCTTCGCTCTCACCTTCCCCAACGAGTCCCTTCTCTCCGTTCTTTGCTCTATCAGCTCACGATCCCACATCGTTGTCAGTGTACGTATTCATTGTTTTTATATTATTTATACTGTTTTGGTCGCACTGTACAAATTAAGACATGAGATAGGCACTGTGCGTGCTGTGCGCATTGCTTTATGATCGTCGATGGTACAAGTTTATTGCATTCGTTTCGCGAGTCGGTGCGGTGTTGTGTTTCTGTAGGGGTCTCGGTTGTTCTCGATTGCTTTTTGTTATTGGTCTGGGTAACTTTGTGATTGGGTTTATTGGTTTTTCTATCGTTGTGTGTGGGATGATGTTTGTAACTTTTTTTGAATATTTCTGTTTTCCCTTCTCTTGAAGTTTTTATGTAAATCTTCAGCATCGGCAATGGCATCAATCATCATGAGCTGCTTTAAGTAACTTTAAAAAACCCGGCCAAGTTCGAGTCGGACTCACGCATCAAGGGTTTCGTACCATCGTAGTAGAGCCCCCTTTAATTTTTCATTTATTATTTGTTGTTATAGCGGCAACAGAAATACACATTCTGTGAAAATTTCAAGTGTCCCACTATTACGGATCATGAGATACAAATCCGCTGACAGACAAACGGACGGACGGATGGACAGCGGAGGCTTAGTAATAGGGTCCCGCTGGTTACCCTTCAGGTACAGAACCCTAAAAACAGTTGGAACGTAGATGGATGATGGATGGAAGATATTTGTAAGAATACTGCTGGTACACTGGCGTATAAAAATAATTTCATATAAGGTGGTTAAAACTTGTCTACAATTATTGTGCTATTACTAAGAACAACATTGATCAGGACTTGCAATTAATAACTGAATCTAATTTTAATTACGTCAGGTAGCTGAAGTATTACCAACTTAAGGAAACTCTAAATCTATCAAGTTGGAATTCAAAAACACGATTTTCTTACGAAAGATGGATTTGAACTTTCTAGGAAACATGAAAGATTAACAAATAGACCAAATCTAGCATTAGAATTTATATGTCCAAATTCTTGGTAAGATCTTGTAGTTGACTAAATAAGGACTAATTAAAATTTCATTGAGAAATTACGACGGGGGCGTTTGTATTTATAATTCATTTAAGGCCCGTTTACACGTAGTGACTTACATGTGCAACAGTATGCATAGACAACAAGATGCACTCTGCTCTGTACACAAAATAGAGATTTGCATGATACAGTTTGCGCAAAGAATTTGTGTGATGTCCACATCTAAACATGCTTGCTTGTGCAGCTTAAGTTGGAGCAAATCAGCGGTTGTGTAAACCATTTGCACGGCATACCGTTTTGCCGTCTTAACGTTATAATCAGACACATGTTTGTCATCAACATCCTAGTTCTATTCTCTGCTGAGTTTACGATTACTCCCTTTTGTATCATTATTCCCTGGTCTGCAACCAGATATTGCCGCAATCTTCTAATGTCATTAATTCATAAGGTTTTTGATCTGCAAACACTTTTCCTTGGAATTTGTGCAAGTAAGATTGTGCGTGTAACCGGGTCTTTATAAATAAATATGTTGGATATCAAGAGCTGTTAATTGGACGCTCAAAACACAATTCAGTAGGTTATAATTAGAGTTCCCTTTAAGAATACCGCGTGGCCTTTTTGGAATGTGTCCAGGGACACTACTATGATTCTTGCTATTATTTGGAGAGTAATGTTTCTTATTTATTTACTTCAGTATTTGTTTTGTTTATTCAATTGGGGCAAACTGTTTATTAGACAGTTTACCTAGAGTTATCTGTTCTTATATCAACGTTAGCAAATTTTATTCGATAGGCTTGCAATTAACCATTTCTTGTAATTTGATAATATGATGTGGTTCTTAACCCATCGATTCAAAGATTCAGGACCAGTTATTTGTTCGTTTAAATAAGTTTCACACACAATTTTTATCGTATCTTCATATTTAATTAACCTTTAACATTTTGTATTTTATATTTGAACATAGATCCTGTTTTGATTCATTCGTTCTTATCCATATTTGTGGTTTAAGAGATTTTCGCGACCAGGCCCCACAGTCTCGACATTAGATAGCGACAAAAATCGGTCGCATCGTTATCAAATTCCTTTAATAGATTTTCTACTTTATTTCGAAAGCATAAGGTTGAAAATCTATTAAGACATCGATTACACTTATCGACCTATTTTTGTCGTTATATTTGTCTTGACTGCAGGGCCTGACTTGTTGAACTAAGTGACCAGGCTCTCAGATGTCATAAAAGAGTCGAGTTCGCAAACCCCTAGTAGCGAGCAGTTCCATCATTACGACTGTCATATTGGTTGTTTATAATGATAGAGATTCGCTAATCCAACACGACAGTTTCTTTGTCCGTCTGTGCCTCTTTTGATCTTACATTACCACCCAAGATGGAAGTGTTTATTGAAACTTTTATTTTGATTTGTGATTATCAAGGGTCTTCATTTAATTGGGTTCTAAATGTGGATAAGTATTATTATTTTCATTTTTTATTTCATAAAGTTACAGACATTTGAAGACTAGGGAGTGTTTTACATGTTTTACTTATAACAAGCAACGTCTGAAGGCATGCCTGAAACGAAATGCAAATTTTGGATTTTCGACTGAGTGTCAAGAGTTTTTGAATCAACCACCTTACGTCTTTTCGTTTCGGTAGGTTATTCTGTCCCATTCTGAGCATTCCTTTAACTTTTACCGTTTCTTCGCTGTTAAGTCTTCCACTTTTATAATATTTAGAGAATATATTCAACTCGTCCCGCTGTCTCCCTCGTGGTATCCGCGTCTCCACCTCACTATCTGAGGGCACTACTTTCTCTCCTTTTTAGAGCGTAATTTAAACATTAAGTAGGTACTTTGGGGACATAGAAGCTGATGAAGTGTGTCAAGACCGAAGCAGTTGGAGTTGCGTAGGTTCTATGCGAAAAAAGCGTGCATTTATGCAAGTAAGTAAGTAAAATACTGGAATATTCTACCTATTTACCTAAATAGAAACATTGAGCTGTATATCTGCAAGCTATTCGAAGCTCGTGATCCCAATGTTAATTTTAATGTGTGCAACACAATTATCGTCGCACAGTTGCTAATTTACGCAATTGCATCACTACTGTGCGCTTGTGGTCGGCTTCTGTGTTATTTTGTTTCAATTTGATTCGGTCAGCATTTAGCATTTTAGCTTCGAATTATTTCTAAAGTTGATATGTCTAGAAATATGAATAGGTAGGTACTCAGATGATGATAGATAGAATGACAGTTAGGAGAGGAAAGTAAGCTGTGCTGACCCATATTAAGGGTTAAGGACGGGAGAAGGACCTTGACTTATTTTGAATTTGAGAGATGAGTAAATTATGTAGCTTAGAAAGTGTTATTTCCGATAATAATTGTTGCTGAATGCCTTGTCTCCGAAGTGTTATCCATTCAAAAACTACTTCGATTGTGCATTTGCCTAAGATACGAATGAAACAATTCTGAACTTAATCGGTACTCTTTTAGAATTTACCTGATTTCCCAGTCAAGATGGTTAGCTAACTGACTGCTTAGATTAAACCGGAGGAGATATTAAACTATCACCATTCGTTGTTACACATATATTCATCAGTCTAGTCTTTTCCCAAGTATGTTGGAGTCGGCTTCCAGTCTTACGAGACTGTAGACCAGTATTTTACATTTTTGTTGTTTCTCTTATGTTCCCACAAAATGAACTGTCAAAAGATATTAACGACATTTTGTTAATAGTTGAACACCGTTTTATGAACAAAGTGCTCCTATTTGCGAGATCGCACGTAATAATACCGTACGATAAGTCGCGGCAACATTGTGACTCATATCAAACTGACAAGGCTATTGGAACTGCTCCAAAGGAGAGTTGGGGTTGTGGTACATTGATGTGTAAGGGAACGTTTGGATTTTTTAGCGGAAGACGGCTAGCTTTCATCTCCCTGCATATTGCATTTGCACCTACCATTGTTTGTCTCTGCATCACCCAAAGGTTGGCTTGTAGAAAATGAAAATAAGTCTGCATCTGCGAAATTGTCTGCTTAAAGTATTAAATAAAAAATGGAATGTTTTTGCATTTGTCGGTGTTAGTACGCTTGGTAATTACGCCAATAACTCGAAAATTTGTTTTACCGTTTTTTGTTTAATAAATGCGTAGATTGTGTTTGCTGGATTGGTCTTAAATGCTATTTGGTGACTACAATTCATCAAAATCAACAATAAATAAACTGTCAACATGTTTTGGCAGAAAAGGTCTGTGTTGCTCTTCTTTTAGAATATTCTTCAGAATATCAGTCGCTACTACATCAGTGTGTCCTATGCCTATTAATATAATAATATTGTAATGAAGACGTGTCCGTACATTGAATAGTCTTTGACACAATCCGTGATGTATAAACCAAATTATTTATTGTCAGAGAAAAATAAAATATTTGCTGTTGTTTCGGGTGATTTGTGAAAGTCAAATGAGAAAGGCCGATCTTTTATTTGAAGTGGGTAGTGTGACGATGTTCAGTGGTAGCATTTATCTGAATATTTTACCTTTCAGCCTAGCATTTTAATTAGCATTAATCAATGATAAGAAAGTTAAGACAAAAAAACATTTTATCAATATTAGCGACGGAAAATTCAACAAATTATAGGATTGGTACAAACTACCTAGCTAGCTAGCCTATTTCTTGTTGAAAGTCAATGTAGAAAATATTAAAGGCTTTTTTTTTCGGATGTGAAATCATCAAATGACCTCTGGGCGGAATGGCAGGGAGTGGCAGACTTTTACTGACTAAAACCCATCCATGTTCCTTCTTTGCCCTTTGTGTTCTAGAGCCGCGGTATCTCTTTCGAACAGTCTCGCAGCCCAGAATATTAAAGGCCTAAAAAAAAACGAAGAAAATTCAACAAATTATTGGATTGGTACAAGCAGTCAAAAGCTTATGTCCTGTTGAAAGTCAATATCGAGATATAAACGCTTAGAAACCCGATTGTCACTTGTCTATGCCTTTCACTATCGTCATTGGCAACCATAGTTCCTTTTATTGAAATTACTTAGTCATTGACAGGTTGGTTATCAATGTGACTTCTTTTCCACGTCTCTTTTATCTCATATTCTTTCCTTCGAGCGTCCTGCAAGATCAAATTATACGGTGTAATTTTAAAAACATCAATAATGATCACTATCTCAGTTTATTTTTAAAATTCCGTATATTTTTCTGAATATCTAATCCAACTAACAACTGTCATAGATAGAAAAAATATTGTCAACACCTTTTAGCCAAATTTTAAAGAAATTAATAAGTACCTACATTCAAGAAAACCCAGTAACAAAACTAGTGTAACAATGCAGTCGTTTTATTATTATTGCGAATAAATTGTTTTCATCTCATTGTAGGTCAGTGAGCGTTTAATTTAATTAGCTTTAGGCTTCTGCTAGACGTAACGATTATTTTGTCGCAAGAAGGTAAACGAATTTTGTGATTGCGAAAGAATTTGAACTGCGGTTTGCAGACGGTCTTGCGACAGTTGTGAGACTGTTAGATATTGTGGTGCAATGGTCTGTTTGGTATTGGATCCTAGGTATTTTCAGCCTATGAAATAAAATCTAAAACAGAGACGTTGGTAATAGAAATTAAATTATTGTAGGCGTGCTGTATTTTAATAATATGTGCAACACACGCTGCAGAACCAAAATTTTATATGATAACATTCAATGTTTGTTCTTTAGCAACAATTTTGTTCCGCGTTTTTCTTTGCTATAGATCATTCAACAAGACAGAGTCAGTAATTTTCATATTCCAGATTGTTCTATGGTTTACAACCCACTAAACACCGTGAAACTATTTCACACCGCAAAAATAAACAGTTTAGTCATTTATATGAGATCTTGTCAAATCAATGAAGTATCTTTTCATCAAAAAGGATGGACTGTATGAAGGATGATATGGCTAGAAAAAAAGTGTCTATCGAGATGACGAGTAATAGAAAAGTATGGAAGAAGAAGACATGCTGCGCCGACCCCAAATAGATTGGGATGATGGAGAGAGAATGATGATGATCTTCACATCATAAAAAAAAAATCTTGTATTCAAACCAAGTTATTTTCTTGCATTGCCAAATAATCGCAGCGTCTAGTCGCAAGTGTGTACGAAACCTAACGTGTTTACTCGGATTAAAGCGAATTCTTTATGGATTTATAGCGCGCTAAAACTGATTCCCTGTACTATGCACTAGATTTACATGTAGGTGAGCAGACCTGTAGGTGGGAACGAAATAATCTCACTGAATTCTACAGAAATATTTATTTAGGACGTACCTACCTACACTATTTCTTCAAATTATGTATTATTTAATTATTTATTTACAGAAGATGAATTGAAATTAAAATATGATCAGAGTGGCTTATTGAAATGCTTCTTTAAATTTTTGTTTCTTTTTCTGGGATTATAATTCAGGAGCTCATGGCTTAATAATAACAGCCGATCGGGTCGATCTTTAGGTTAAGCCGTGCTTGCCTAGGTTGGTCTGTGGATGGTTGACCACCCATTACATACCTACCGAGTTTCCTCCGTGCCTCGGAAAGCACGTTAAGCCGTTGGTCCCGGGTGTCATTTGTAGATCTTTGACAGTCGTTAGGTAGTCTGTGGCCCAAAAAGTCTGACAACCAGTCTTACCAAGGAGTATCGTATTACCCAGTACTAAATGCGTTGTGGAGGTCAGATAGGCAGTCACTCCATGTAAAATACTGGTATTCAGCTGCATCCGGTTAGACTGGAAGGCAACCCCAATAAAGTTGGGAAAAGTCTAGGCAGATGATGATTCGGGGATTACAATGGTTTACTGACTTGGGTTAAAGACTTACTAGCCGACAAAGTTAATTAGCCAAATGTGTGAAAAGCGAGTACGCTGATTTTACTATATTTTTATTATTTTAATCAAAATATCATATCGGTACGCCTGTAATCCCCGAACGTTTAGGCAGTGGTGCACTTAATAGTACATCTACATTTCACCAGTTATGTTTAAGTACCATGTAATAGGGGGCGAGCATATTGCCATCAACCGGGTACAAATTTGGACTCCGTGGCTGCTACTGAGAAATTCCTTGGTTTATTGACCGATAGACGCCCATGAAAAGAAGGTCAAAGCTAAATTAGTGTCACTACCCAACTACATCGAAAATTGGTTTCGAGTACCCTCATTATTGGTGGCTCATTTGCCACAAACTATACTATTATTGTGTGTGTTACTAACGAACAAGTTAATGTTATTTTAACGAAATTCGATTCGATGACGGTCAGATTTGAGTTCTTTATATTTTATTTGTGGGTGTATGTGTTACAGTTCATGTGCTGTGTGGATCCTGAGACTTCCAAGAGTCCTTACTTCGGTAAGATATTTTATAAAAGGAACCCCGTTTTTTCTTGATTTCTTTGAATAATTAATTCGACACCTGGTTTCTGAAAGGTAAATCAGTTTCGATTAGCTGATTGTAATAATAAAAGACAGTAAGAAGGCAGTACTCCTGGACAAGGCGCGTATTGTTAGGAGGTTCCTCTCTCAAGAGCCCTGACCACCGGCAGCTTGGACCCCGTTCCCAGTGCTGGTGGCCTACTATTCTTTATATTTTTAAATGTTTTTTATAGTATCTTTTATAGGAATATTTAAAAATGTTAAAAATATGTATAAAAATAAATAAAGGAAATAATAAAGACAGTAAAATTACTTGACCTTTTCATATACCAGTTGATAGTGTTTTATCCGCTTAAATATGGACAGTTAAAAAAATGGTTTTCATTTTGTTTTAACTCAAATACTTACACCATCCAGATGCATCCAGTTAGACTGGAAGACGACCCTGGTATATGATGACTTACCATTCTTTTAATTTCACTAAAATTTGAATAACTACATCACTTTTCATTCTAATTTCTTTGATAGTATCGTGGCTAAATAATAACAGCCGCTCGGGTCGATTTTCAGGTTAAGCAGCGCTTTCCTGGGTTAGTCCCTGGACCACAAATTACATACCAAGTTTCATCCGTGTCTCGGAAAGCACGTTAAGCCGTTGGTCGCGGCTGTCATTGATTCTTTGACAGTCGTTACAGGTAGTTAGTGGCCCGATAGTCTAACAACCAGTCTTACCAAGGGGTATCGTATTGTGGAGGTCAGAAAGAGCAGCTGCTCCATGTAAATTATTGATATTCAGCTGAATTCAGTACCTAAGACTGGAAGCAAACCCCAGCATAGTTGAGAAAAGGCAAGACAGATGATGAATACTGAAATTAAGTCCCCCTTTGTAGATAGTATAGTCAGAAAGGTCTGCGAGCCTAAACACAATAATGTTTCAGGGTCCTTTCAAAATTTCAATCACCAGCATCAAGGATTGCACTAACCCTACCAAGCCTTACATGAAGAATCCTCCGGTGGTCTTCCTACCGACCACCCACAACAGCACGATGAGTGGAAACATTACCTTCTTGAGAGATACGAAGAATATGAAGGTATTTCAATAACAATTATTTTTATCCAAAGAATCAGGGTCGGAAAGAGACATTCAGAGAGGACCAATAGACATGGCGACACTTGGTGGAGGCTGATGTCCAGCACTGGATGGCTGCCTGATGGACTGATGATGATGATGACGACGGACAAAGCCAAGCCGCAATAACTCGCTGCAAAGTGTTACTGCTATTTTATGATACTGTCTATAGGGTGACTGGTAATTAGTAAAGACGTGATTGTACTCATGAAAACAAACAACTTTCCCAAAGATATACATTTATTTTTTAATACTCATTCAATTTTATCACAATAACAAAACAGCCGTATGAAATTTGCGCGCGCGCTCCTGTTACCTATCAGCTGTTAGCCGCATGACGCCGTTCTGTCTCATTACTATCGTACCGTGCAACAGTGGGTAGGCAGAGCGTGCGACCCACGCGGCTTGCAAGCCCGCTCCGTAATCCTCCGCTGTATGAGATCTAGTTGCAACGATTGGTAGAAGAACAGCATAATCAGCCTATGTAACATTCCCTGTGCTGGGACACAGGCCTCTTCTCGGTGAGAGGGAGTGGGCCATAATCCACCACGCAGCCGCGGGCCTAGTGCGTGCTGGTTAATAACACATGTCTTCAATTTTTTTGTTAAAACAAACCGATATAACCATGAAAGACATTATGAAACCAGCAATTGACATACCAGAAATGTTACAACCAGGACTTTTGTAAGAAGTTCAATACTTTTCAGATAAGACTCAGAGGTTATATGCTACGCACCCTAATGGGAAATGGGAGCCTTCCTATCTAATAAACAACCTGGACTGCCACGGTATGGTGCTGCACCTGCTATGTTCCACCATGAACATCAAGTACGACAGGAAGAACTGCATGTACTCCAAGGTAAGACTAAGAAATAACTGAATTACGTCAAAGACTACCCAGTGCCAAGGTGCTCTTGGTGTTAAGGTGTTAGCACCTGACTGAGAGTAGCCGAGAATCGAGAGAGGCTTGTATCTGGATGTGGACCCAGATCCGCAATATGCAAAAACTGTGGTAATGTTGTCAATACGGTTCCGATTTAAAGTCAGCCAAAGAAAGAAAAAATATACTTTTGAAGACGTAGATACTGCGTTGGTAGAAAAAGAAGATAGCCTTTACGCTAGAGGAATGCTAAATTGTTGCTGAATGCTTAATGGCCTATTGCCATTCCGCCTTCCCATGACACAGTCTGTGAGTGTGATAAAGCATGATATTTTGCTTCAGGGATCCTACTCCTTCGAAAACTTGGACGTGAATCAATTAATGCATTTGTGGATTATGACCGTGCAGTATGGACATATCCTGTGGCGATCAGAAACATATTCTCAAGCTGGAACATTCGCCTGCAAGGAATTTGATACTATGACCGAACCTGCGTAGATTTAGATCTTCGCCATCATAATTCTCCAGCCTTTATCCGAATATATTTGGGTTCTTCTTCTCCCATTCTTTTAAGTCGTCATCTCAAAAGTCACCTTATTTCTACCCATTTCTTCTACACAATCTATCCATTGCTTTTGGTATACTTCCACTCTCATAGCATCTTCTAAGATATAACTTTATATTCAGAACATTTCTTATGTTATTTCCTGTCACAACTATATCATCTTTCAAACAAACCATCTTGGTCTTTGGTCTTCTGCTACTCCTGAAAACTTTCTATACAATCTGTCCCTCCTCTCATGAAACTATTTCGACATAATAATGTAAAAAAAAAAAAAATCAGGAATAAAAGATAGCGGTTTTATATCTACTTAAAGCCTCATTATTTGCCTCATTAGTTACAAATATTCTATTTCTGTTGCACAGATAACCAACAAAAGTTAATGTGATTTTAACAGACTAGATTCAATGTTACGAACATGATCGTTCAATAAGATAATATTAGATAATATTTATTTGCTTAAACATATGTCATACATACAAGAAAGTACATGCATGCAAGATGGTAACAACATTTCAATGTTTTCTTTCTGTATTTTTGTTTGTATATTATTTACCAATGTGTTATTCTGATCCTGAACCAGCTGCAACTTCGGTAAGTATTTTTTTTTTCTTATTTTTGTGACGCTTGTGAATTGGTGGTTGCATAAAGAGGGAGGAGCTCGTGGCCAAATAATAACAGCCGCTCGAATCGATCTTTAGGTTAAGGCGTGCTTGCCTAGGTTGGTCTGTGGATGGGTGACCGCCCATTATATACCGAGTTTCCTCCGTGCCTCGGAAAGCACGTTAAGCCGTTGGTCCCGGCTGTTATTTGTAAATCTTTAACAGTCGTTTGGTAGTCAGTGGCCCAAAAAGTCTGACAACCAGTCTTACCAAGGGGTAACGTATTACCCAGCACTAACTAGGTTGTGGAGGTCAGATAGGCAGTCGCTCCATGTAAAATACTGGTATTCAGCTGCATCCGGTAAGACTGGAAGCCGACCCCAATATAGTTGGGAAAAAGCTAGGCAGATGATGATCAAGCCTTCCTTGTTTATATGAAGATGAGATCTCCAGATAAAAAAAGTACTGCCTCAGTAATAATATTTCAGGGACCTTTTAAAACCTCAGTGGTGAGCGTCAGTGACTGCCGTAATCCCAGCAGACCATACTCGAACAAGCCGCCGATGACCTTCTATCCATTGATTCAGAATATCGATGGAAGGAACATGCTGGGCGGGAATCTTACCATCTTGAAAGACACTAAGGATGTAAAGGTATGGTCATCATTGAGGCAAGCGTTGTTGAAACTTTTGGACCGTAATCATTGATTTGATAGAGATTGTCCTTCTCTAATTCTGCCAAAAGCTTTTATGAGGCTCACAAACATAATTTCACGAGTTTAATTCTTAAAGGCAGAGATGAACCTAACATAACGGCCAAATTTCCACAGTTATGTTTGAGTCGAGCCCATTGACATCAACTGGGCACAAATCCTTACTCCTTGGCTGCTACTGAGACATTCCTAATGCCGGTCGGGCTAAGTATTCTTGGATTTTTCCAAGAACATTGCCCGACCTGGGAATCAAACCCAGGACAGGACATCATACTCAGCAGTAGCACTTGCAGCCAACGGCTGTGGTTAAACGTTAGCTGATCAGCAAGTTGGTTGCGAAACTGACTGCCTGTAGAAAGGACCTAGGAGACACTGAAGTATCTCTTGAAAGCTATTTGTATGTAGTCCTGGCAGTATGTACTCGGAAGATGGTAAGGAAGTCGCAAATAGATGATAAAGGCGCAGCGGTGAAATGCATACCACAAGGTAGACCGATGGCCTTGAAGCTGCAAGAATCCGTTGGTTACGAGAAGCACTCGACCGTTCGATGTGGTGACGCTTGGAGGTAGCTTCCGTTCAGCAGGGGACGTTTTTTGGTTGTAATAATGATGGATACCAAATTCATCACATTTTTTTCAGATGAAAATCAAGAGTTATACCTGGCGCGATGGCAAATGGCGCCAATCCCATAGTTTTAACAACTTAGACTGTCACGGTGCATTGCTACACTTCACTTTCGCAGCTTTCAAGGTCAAGTATGACAAAAAAACCTGTATGTTCTTTAAGGTAAGGTTGATTTCTATGTACCCGTATCATGGTGTGTACTCTCAGCCAATCAAAGTGTGATTATTGTGATGATCATCAGCCGATAGTAGTCCATTGCTGGGCTTTAAGCTCCAATAGCAAGTGTCGTTGAACTCTATCCTCGGTTTTTCTCGACTAGTTGCTACCAGCGACTCTGGTTAGAGCACGCCACGGGTCACCGTGACGCGACTTGTCTCGCGACCGTAGTCACGCTAGCAAAAAAAATGACATACGCTTATCGCTTGTCGCAAATCTTATCGCCCGAGGTCGTCGGTGAGGCTCATGTTAACCGAAATCTGCAAAGCTACGAATCCTTTTAATCTCTTGTCCTTTTCCAGGGTTTTTACTCCTTCAAGAATATGGATGTGAATCAGCTGCAGCACATCTGGGTTCCAACCATGCCGTACGGAAGATTGATGTGGAGATCAGAAACCTTCAACAAAGGTGGAATGTTCATCTGCAAGGAGTTCGATACTGTCACTGAACCTGCTTATTATGGTTGAATTATAAAGCACACGAAGAAAAGTTTTATTTTTTTTATTCACAAGTACAGCATAGTCTATGATGTTTCCGCTGCTGAGGCTACGGCCACCCCCCTCATCACCTGCCAAACCTTTTTCCAATTATATTGGGGTCGGCTTCCAGTTTAACCAGATGTAGCTGAGTACCAGTATTTTACATGGAGCGACTGCCAAACTGACCTTTACAGTAACTGGGTGGGGACTTAAAACCCTCGTGGTGAGACTGGTTTTAGTAAATTCGGGCTTCGGTCCCCTAACGACTTTCAGAGATCTTCAAATGACTGCTGGACCACCTCTCTGTGAAGGAAAAGTTCAGCAACAGGTAAAGTAGGCGATAGTTTATTTCTCAAGACCATATTTATACCGGAAACGCATGCTTGTACATACGCCGACACATCAAGCTATACATAGCCAGTATAACCTGACCTCGCTTTGTATGAGCTTCCCGGACAATGAGAGATCAGCTTAATTTGGTTTTGCATAACATGATTGGTCGTTGTGCGTACAGCCATCATTTCACTCACTGAATTATGAGCATTGCTCATTAGTGATTCAATGGTCGATGCATCGAAGAAATCGACGTATGCTCCCACGCGTTGCCAAACAATGTCCATACCTACCGGCAGGAGAAAAAAACATGAAAAAAAAACGATCGAAGAAGGATGAATTCATATTATAAGCAAAATCACAACGGTATTTTTCAAATGACCGTCGCCGAAGGCCCAAATGTCAAAATTATTCTCTATGGCCAGTGTCAAGTTGTAAAACATTAAAACTACAGCTTTTCCTCAAAGGATGCTTTATGCTACCATAAATTAAAAATACAGTAGCTGCTCAAACTAATCCCGTATCCAAAAACAGTCCATAACAAAACCCAATAACCAAACAAGTAATCAAAGCAATCCTATTTGTACAATAATTCAATTATTATTAAACACTTTTTCAATACCAAACAGGTTTTAAATCCTCAAAACTGTCGATCGCTAGTACAGAGTAAACAAATAAAGGTTCTGTTTTTGTTGCAGTTCGGAACTTTAACAGTCTTTTTGTAAACCTCTGAGGTTACTTGGCAGGGCATCGATAAATCATAATTAGGAGCGATCTAACTTTTCAACGGGTGCCGATACGGACATAATCCTGGGACCCACCATTCTGGGACCTTACGGCCTTTGACTCGACAGCCCATATTTTATCGATACTGACAATATGGGGCTAAGATGCTGCTGTGAGATTTGAGAAAAGTTTTTTAAGGAAGTTTCGTTATTGGGTTGGTTGAATGGAGGTTATTTCGAACTAAAAGGTAGTAGTAGTAAGTTCATAGATTTCATCACCTCTTAGCTTTTTGTGAATAATTTTAGGGACAGATTCCAGTCGTATCGAATACAGCAGAATGCCAGTGTTTTACATGAAGCGACTGCCCGACTGTCCACTACCAGTAACTTGGTAACACGACACCAAATCAAACATAATTAAGTAGAAAATATATTTATTTTTGTGAGCAATGGAGAAACTTCTCTTCAGGTCGTAATTCTTAATTCATTCGCGTTCATAACTTTAGCACCATTTTAGGGCCCAAAAAAGGCATCTTTTTGTATCAGTAATGTACTTTCGCGAGCGACAGTGTGTGGGCGGTAGCGTCAACAAATGATAAGTATTCTTTTGAACGCGAAAATAACTGAGTTTGATTTAAATAACTATGCAATAAGTATGACGAATATTTTACTTTGACAGTCCTTGATTTTATCATTGGATTTTATCGATGGTCCATAATCAAAATATTTTAGTAAAGGAGAATGATTACTGATGGTATTAATATCGCATTATTTTAAATTTAATACCTACACAGTTAAAATGTATAGAAAGCAGATTACCGATGCAAAATTTCTGTAAGTAATTTGTGTAAGTGTGTGTCTGTTTCTGTTTCTGTTGTCTGTGTTTGTAGATAGGGTACACCTCTGCCTAAACCTTCAGGTATTACAGGCGTGGTGATATGCTATATTCTTGAACAGACTATCACAGAGCGTTTCGATTTCAATATTTTTTTAATCTAACAGATAGATATGTGCACGTAGAGACAAGGAAGATGGTATTGAAGGTCATCAACTAGCTGCTGACTGCTGCCTTATGTCTTTGCATAGTGCGTCAATATCATTCAAAGTTTTGGTATATTTTGGCAGTTAGAAACCATAAAATCTCTGCTAGACACTGGCAGCACATAGATCAATGTACTTACCTAATAGTACACCCACATTTCGCCAGTTATGTTTAAGTCCCATGTAATAGGGGGCGAGCCTATTGCCATCAACCGGGCACAAATCTAGACTCCGTGGCTGCTACTGAGAAGTTACAGATGTAAAAACCCAATAACACTTTGCCCGACCTGGGAAACGAATCCAGTACGTCAAGCTCAGCAGTCTCTTGCGACCACTAGACCAACGAGCCAGTCGAATATAAAATATATACTAACAAAACTAAAATAAGTACCTACTCATTAAAACAACAAAAAAGTCTTTATAATCGATCTTATATCGAGCAAGATTTACGTCAAATCTCCGATATCTCCCGATTCACGCCGCGCCGATAATGCCCGATTATTTTAAGCAGTTTACATTATTTTGACAGGAGTGACAAATTGAATGCCTCCCTGGCGGATGTCGAAGATTCATGGGGCGACGCTCCAGGACCGGATTCCGGATTCGAATTAATAATATTATTATTTGTGTGGTCGATCGGTAAATTGTGTGTAAGTTTGAAACTTGTTATTTGATCTTCGATTGGAAAACTTTAACCTTTTTTAACAATGAAGAACGTTTTAGCGAATTGGTTTAGCGAAGTATTAAGTCTTTTTAAAAAAAAAATATATCTTCTACTAAGAACATAAAAATTGCGCACAATATTTGCACTAATCCAAATACTTGACCAACACTAATTGCGTAACACTCTTAGCATCGTAATGGCCATTTGGCAATTTGCCAATATCCATTACCTTTAATTATTGGAAAATTCATCTTTGACGATAACTGTATTGCTGTCTGCTCGTCATTGAGCTTAAAACTCAAGAATTACATTGTCTTTTTTAGATTATTATGTCAATTCATTCAACCAAAACTTTGAAGACGTGACTTCTAACACCCCGGTGAAACCGCTTGGTGAATTACAGCTCACTCCCTCTCGTAGAGAGGCGGCCTGAGTCCCAGCAGTGGGAACATTACAGGCTGATTATGCTTTTCATCATCATCATTCTCTAGCCCTTATCACTCATACTCATACCTACTTCTCTATTACTCGTCATCTCATCACTCACCTCCTTTATAGCTGGCTGGCATTGCCACTAAGCTGTGTCAATTCATAATATTATATACAAGGTGTAAACAGACCCTTCACGAAGCCGTCAACCAAGCATTCAGTACATCAAACTAAGTAGCTCTACGCAAAAATTATTGGTGGGAAACGACTTTTTTTTTGGGTGAAAAATCACGTTTTACGGTAAAACTCAATGTAACGCACTCAAAACTTAGTGCTCATGGATGCTTTGAATAGTAAACGGGTCATGGAGTTAATTAAAATAAGGCTAAAACCATAAAAAGTGGTTTTTAAAAAAAACTTGTGAAAACGTCGGAACTTTGACCCCTAATATATCCGTAACTAGAAGGTTCCCAGGTATGGTCTAGAACAAAAAAATGATCGTAATGACGAGGAGAATAAGTGCCGGCTTCGTTAAGGGTCTATTTACACCCTTTATTTTGCTACGTTTTAGTGGAGGCTAAAGTTGGATGATGGATGGAGAGGGAGAGGAAGACCAAGGAAACGATAGATGGATAGTGTGCGAAATGATATGAAAGAAAAAGGAGTAAATGATACCATGACAGTTGACAGATTGGAAGAAAAAAACGTGTTGGGCCGACCCCAAGTAACATGGAAGACCAGGATGACGAGTGGAGGTTAAGGAATTCTTAAACATTTAAACGAGCCAGAATCATTAAAAGCTAGCCAACGATAAATTAAAATTACTTGATTCTAAGATAAGCTACTCTTCCAAGATTTTCTCAGCTTCCACACTTATACCATTTCTGTGGCATCTATAAATAATATTTACCGACAATAAATAAGATGAGCCACACTAAATCAATTGATGGACGATCTGTCTGTATAATTGCTGCTTAGCCCCTTACTCATAGTTAGCGTCGTGTTATTTGTTTAGTTTACAAAGGTAATAAATCGATTTGTATTATTTTAGTCGATATTATGAGTTGTTTGAGCTTGATCGCGTACTTGAACCTAGTTTTAAATAATAACAGTATTCGTAGAATTCGGATTTTATTTATAAACTTGGTTTAAAGTTTAAACTTGGTTTAAGACACAGCACATACAATAGAAATCAGTGAAAATATTCTTCAAAATGACAGATCTTGAACGAAGTTTTGATGTTTAAGAGCTGCCAATCATACGTTAAGTTATGTATGGTTAAGCCGACTTTAATCATTTACTTAAACAACGAAATAAACCTCTTATTGCAACAATAAAATTACTGACTGCATCGAACCTGATAGACGTAGCCAAAAAATCAACTTATTTTATCAATGAGCACTGAGAAAAAACTTTGCCTAACAGCTGTATCTAACAAAACTAAACCTTGACTCTTCACAAATAAAGATAAAAGCAACAGCAATATTAACATTGTTGATTCAAAAAGAATTTGATTAATAGTTCAAGCGGACAGTAGCAGTAAACTTTTTTAATTTTTATATTTCGAACGTCCGGTGACTGGCCACCTTTGTGTCCGATTCATTTATCAAACTGCCAAAGGATCAAATCGATTTGGATATTTTAATATCGATACTTTTATTCGAATCGGTATGAATCGTTTTATTTTTATGAATGAAGGCATTAGTAAGGGCATAGGAATGTGTGAATGGAATCGTTGCCACTCGATTCAAATGTGTTCATCACGATTTAAAATCTTCGGTGTAGGTCGGTTAAGAAGCTGTTTTGTTACTACAACTGAGTTTCATATGAACATCATTGAAATACTGGTATATTTTAAGCTAGATCTCCTTAAAAAGACTGTCTCGAGGGGTAGGGAACCCAAGAGCTAATGCTGAGGATGAGGTATTAGATCCAACTTTCAGGCTGCAGTGTTATAGTTCAGTCTAGTTTTCCATCAAGAATTGCTTTGCAACAATCGGGGCTTTTGATTTGTGTCCACCTGATCTCAGTAGACTCGCCTCCTGCTACATGGGAGATAAGGCTAGAACCTCATCGGGCAGTACTGAATCGCGCTTTACCATGCTCCTATCATTTTCTGTCGGTCAGAACCGTCATATGCTAGAGCGAGAAAGAGCGTGCTGCCGATCGCATCGTCGATGCTGCCGCGTGCAATGATAGCTTACAACATAAGTGGCGAATTGGGGGTAGTGACCCTGTAGGGATTACTGGCGTGACCTTATGTAACTAAGTACCCATTTTAGCAAATACCATTCATTCACTTTAAGTACTTATTAACCAAACACCAGCTACTTAAACCTTCTAAATTACCCACAACTAACAAGTAAAAGATACAAATATCGGTTCTCTCCAGTCATCCATCACCGCTGTACTTCCGAGGGAAGCCAGATGGATAGATAAGAGTGATTATACTCGCCTACTAGATCAAGATAATCGAAATATTGAGGTGATAGACGCGATCGGTATAAGCCGATCGGGTGCCACTGCGCATATCGTACAGGGTGATACGAAAAGCTTGGAAAGTGTTCAGCCAGTAAATAAAGCAAATTAGTAGTGGGACTGAGCTGATCATGTCTGCCGTATGCCTGATGAGCTGTGGGACAATAATACCTCTGGGTGGAGCCCTGAGACATCAAGAAAGCTTGCGGCAGATCTCGTAGGTGATGGCGGGACGAGTTGGATAAAACTTAAAGTTTTTAGCTATTTGCCAAGAACGTGCGGAGGAAGTCTTTCGATACAGTGAGATGACGATGATACAATTTGAGAATTCGAATTCGCCGTTTCCCATGGAGAAAAACCAACAAGAAACTCCGTAGTTTCCCTTTTAAAACCCAATAATTAATTTCTCTAAATCAGAACACCCTGTATAAAACGTTGCGGCTCACAGGGAGATCCCAGGGTCGCGATACTGTCGTAGTGATAGATAATCTTTGAAATCGAACATCGTTCGACGGCTGCACCAACTTAATGTGGCATTAATTTATTGGGCAAGCAGACCAGGCTTGGGCAAGCTTCCACCGGCTTTATGGATTTCAGGTTGTGTAGGTTTCGAAGTAAACAGGATATTGTTGGCAGAATGGTGAACATTTTGAGATTTACTTTCTCGCGAGTGATTTATTGTTTCGGAGTTTAGGTCCTACATTAAACCGTGAACCAATGAGTTGTTCTGGATTGTCCCAAGAATCTATGATAATGTTCTCAGGATCATGCAGTCAATTTTTTTTCTAGATACATTGAGGTTTTCATAGTCAAGAAGCGGTGGGTTATGAAGATAGTGGTTCCGGTCAAACGGAAATCTTTAAATAGACCTCGAATTCGGGATGGCCGGAGCAAGACAATCTCCACAGATAGAGTTTCAGAGACGATTCAGATCTCAAGTGCGTATGTGGCCTTGTGGCGTCTTTTCACAGACAAACAGCCCACCTTCCATCATTCGCCCCATACTGTATTACTTGTGCTTTTGATGAACTTTTGTCTGCGTTAGAGAATTCGCGTAGATGATTTTTGTCTTCTTCAATACAAATATTATTAGTTCAGATTTAATTCTGGTCCAAAAATATTTGAATTTTTTGTCGCCGATACGCTAAGAGAAAGAAGTCCAAATGCAAGAGCATTTTGGTAACAGTAGGAACTGTTGCTAGAATTCAAAGCTATCACCACTTCAAAAAAGTGGGCAGCACTCTATTGTACTCCCCAACCTTCACCAATCAATCCCATCTTCCACATCGAATCGTCTTCGACCGACAACTCAATCGGAATCGACACAAACTAATGACATACATATGTTTACGTCAAACGTCCAATGTATCCAAAATATAACAAATTTTGTATTACCACATTATTTCTATGCGATTTCTACGGGTATTTCTCTATATTACATCATCAAGAAACCATACCATAACCACGTTAATCACAAACTCCTTTTCATTCAAAAATAGACTCTTTCTTCTTGTCATAAAAGCGATGATGTTTGTTAGGAGGTGTATCAGTAATTTGGTAGGCTCTGAATAAGGTGCGCCGTCCATCACATTCGATTTGTCCCTAACGCGAGCGAAGCCACAAAAAATGTCAGATAGGACGTTCAATCAATATAATGACTTTATTTAACATTGACAATAAAATATCGCTAGTATTGTATGTGGTGTGGAGGAGTAGGGTGGAGGTGACTGTTGTTGGACGTCAGGTTTCAGAAGTGGAATCTCATCTGGATAAATGTAAAGCTACCTCTACAGTAGTAGCTAATCTACAGTATAGGATCGTTAATTAGAAATTTTATTATTAACAATGATAAATAAGGGATTTCTAAATAGGTTTAATAGTACCTTCTTTGATCTTCTTGGCAAGTACACAATGAATAAGGTTCAATCGTCATCTCAGTATTTAATACAGAATTGGAAGTAGGTAGTTTATCATTAAGAACCGATGATGTACACGTGCAACATAGATCAATGATGAAAATTCAAGACAATGTTAAACAGTTAAAAGGGTTTTAAAAAATTCGACAAACATTACTAATGGCAACCAGTACATCCACCCTACTAAAAATTATTCAAAGCCCAATCCAGATGAGCCAGCATCCAGTATAAGCCGACAATACTGATCGACCGCCATAAACCAGCGTATTGAGATATCTGTCAGTCACGAGACAATGGGTTCGATTCCCGGTTGATGCCAGATGACACGATTACTGCGCAGTGTAGCTCATTTGATTTATTAGAGGTTAAGGTAGAAAATCCAATGAGTTGGTTTGGAGGATAAGTATCTACTGGACCTTGAAAAGTGCTTTTAATAGACTATTACAGTTTCCTCATCTTCATCTGCCTAGCCTTTATCGAAGTATGTTGGAGTCTAATCGGATGCAGCTGCAAACGTAGTGACTACCTATCTGACCTCCAAACATTTCAGTTACTAGGTAACAAGGATGCTCCTTGGTAAGACTGGTTGTCAGGCAATTTCAATTCCACAATCCCCAAAAAATCTATCATTCTCCAGGTGTTTGAATGTGAAGCTGAAGGAGCTCGTGGCTGAACAATAACAGCCGCTCGCATCTATGGATGGGTGACCACCCATTACATACCGAGTTTCCTCCGTGCCTCGGAAAGCACGTTAAGCCGTTGGTCCCGGCTGTCAATTGTAGATCTTTGACAGTCGTTACAGGTAGTCAGTGGCCCGAGAGTCAGACAACCAGACTTACCAAGGGGTATCGTATTACCCAGTATTAACTGGTTTGTGGAGGTCAGATTGGCCGTCGCTCCATGTAAAATACTGGTATTCAGCTGTATCCGGTTAGACTGGAAGCCGACCCCAACATAGTCTAGGCAGATGCTGAGTTTGAATGTGAAGGTAAAATGGAAGCTGACTCAGCTGTCTGAAAAACGTAGTGATTAAATAATACCGTAAAGAAACATTTGATTTGCCTTATGAGAAACATTACTCCGTCAAATACGATTACTTGCAGTGTTTCGAAACATAATCTAGAACCATTATACACAAAATCCAAAGAATTACAAATTAAACGAATTCTAATGAATCAATAACCCTTTATTCAAAATATTCACATTCTAATCACTTCCCTCCAACACTAAATACTCCTCCGAGAGCGAACCATCCAATACACAAGCACACACAATGGTACAAAGAGCTCACACATAGTCCCCATCATGGGCCATCAAGGGCCATCACTCCATAGTCCTCGGGAGACAATCGGCAAATGATGACAGCTAATACCAAATGACGATTGGATGTAGATCAAGGAGATGTAGACGGGACATAGCCTACTGAGACGGAGAATTTTGCCTAATGAAGTTTGATTCTGTGAAGACGTGAGATTAGTCGAAAGCGTGTGAAAAGGCTATCTAATAGAAATATTATGTGGGAAAAGAAGAACTTGCACCAACATAACATAACATCACGCCAGTAATCCCCGAAGGTTACGCAGAGGTTTACCTAATAGTACACATACATTTAGCAAGTTATGTTCAAGTCCCATGTAATAGGAGGCGAGCCTATTGCCAGCTACTGGGTACAGATACAGACTGCCGCAATTATTTATTACCCGGGACCTCATACTCAGCATTCTCACTAACTAGTTGCACCAACTCCAAATATCTTGGGAGAGCTGGAGGATGATGATTATGATGCATATTTTATTGCTGAAGATCTTTTGGAGAAAGAGTTTGTCTGGGAAAGTGCTGATACCAAGTGAATTTCTTTGAAATGCTGTAACGCTGTACTTACATCTGTGTCTCTAACAGAGTCCTCAAAGTCATTGTTGAGGGGGAGGTGTCAGCTGAGGACATGGCAGTCACCAGTTTTTCTATCTAGGGAATCGGCCGGTTTTCAAATCTACAAGATCTTCTTCTTCTTTGCGTGTCGATGGACTCAAACTATATCCAACCAGTATGTAGACTCCTTTCTTGCCCATCCTGCGGTTGTTTTCAGGATATAAAGCAAGACAACGATCTACAAAATAAAGACCTTAACATATATGATATGATTTTTTTTTCATAATAAATCATTGATAACATTCTTGAACGACATGGCGCAAGAGGGTTCCTCGCAAGAGATGGCGGGACGAGCTGGACAAAACTAACGACCAGTGGTCCACATTGGCTCTGGATCGATGGAATTCATGGAGAGAGGCCTTTGCCCAGCAGTGGGACGACACATGCTAACAGTATCAGTAACATTCTTGAACATATGGGCTACATATGTGGGTAGCAATTTCGACAGTATTTCCAGTTATAATGTTACTAAAATCATCGTAGACAATTCGCTTAACCGTTTGCCGTTTACTCTTTGGCAAACCTCAGCATTGCACTCCAGGGCTGCGTCCATTAACGTAAGTGACTCTCAGTTCGATGTGCAGACGTTTTTTGTCTGTCTACGTGATTGATAAAGAAATGGGAGGGATACGACACTTTTTACAACCAACGCTTCTATGCCATCATCATTAACCCAGCCAAACGACTTCAAACCTTCCGCTTACGACTTAAGGTGTACACAATTAGATGTTTTGATGCTCTCAACTTTGCTAAAAACCAATCCTCCCTTACAATCTTTCGAACGCAATTTTTTTGAAGTGCTGTTGGCTATTTCTTTGCCATTCTAATTTGACTCCCATTTTAACTCTTATAAAGGTGACTGTAGGTTATTCAGAACGGTAGAATAAAGTTAGTTGATGAGCAAATCATTCCATGGGCTTGTAAAGAAATTGTTTGCAAGTGTTTTGTGTATTAATTTGAAAAATGGAAAGTTACAATGGATTGATTCTTATAGGAGTCTCAATGGAAGATGTCATCCGGATGAACCTTAGTAAACGGTACCTGGTAGAAATAAATATGCAGTTACAGGTGTGTATAATGTTAAAGAAAATAATAGCGAAGATCAATCTAAAAGATTTAGTAATCCACACGAAAGATAAGATAGTACTACAAACAAACCAAAAAATACGATGGATATTTTTAATTTCGAGTTTTTAACGAAACAAACGGTATCAAAGATTTCTCCACGAATAAACTTCAATAAGCCTGATACCCGATTATAATCCTCTTTTGAATAAAACTCCCCAGACAAAGGAACATCATCGACAATAGACTTTTTTTTTGTTTGAACCTACTAGGAGGTTGACATTGCCATTGATATTTATAAAAAAAATCGTGGGAGTCGTAAACAGGTATCGATTGTGACTTTTGTCGGTTCTTGTTATATCGATTCTTTGACGGTTTTTTAGGGTTGAGATTTTTTATCGATATTTTTGTTCGGATCGAGTCAGATGTGAAATTGTTGCTTGAGAGTTTGTTAGGCTTGGGATCTATCAGGCTGTGCTATAGAGGGTACATGTTTGTCATCATGAGTTATTCTGCGTGTTTTGTAGTTCTCTATCCATAATTAATACAAGATCAAGTGATTCACAACACTGACTCTATAGAATTTAAGTTGGAGTCTTAATTCTTTTATACAGCGTTGTTTCTCACATGTTCATAACTGAATGTTCGTTATTATAATGCTGTAGTTTCAAAATGTTTAGTTATGCAATTCAAAGCATTATGTGGAATCTGGTCTAGATCTTTAAGATCTTCTAAAAATCTTATTAGAAAACAGAACTCTTCGCAGTGCTGGTCAAAATAGAGTTAACTGCAAGTCTTCATATCTAACATTGGTTGAAAACTACTACAAGGCTAAGTCATTCCTACAGGCTATAGACCAGTGGCGAAGGTTCCACAACTCGATTCCTACCGGCTTACCTTTGAAAAATGGCACAGTATTCTATAGACAAATAATATAATCACATTAAAGATATGTACTTCGGCTTACCTCTTACAAAAATTGACCCTTCGCTACTGCTATAGACCTCAGCTTCAGAGTTGTTAGGTAATTTCATAACAAAAATAAAGGTCCAATTTATCAATGATTGTGAGTACTCAGAATTTCAATCTGTATTGGACGTCAACCGTCCATTATTGGACTCATTTCATTGTGGGCGATCAAAAAAATTGTAAAATCAATATTGTATGCAATCGCTGTGATGCTGCACTTGTAAGCTATAAAAGTTCAATCTCGGAAGCTGAGGACCTATTCTGAGATGATGGCGAATAAAACATGGAATGAATAATTGGGTTTAATACATATTTGGGCTCACTTGAAGCCGTGATTATGAAGAGCAAGTACCTATTTAAATAAATTCGACAGAGAACATTATGTAATTAAAGTTTTGGGCTAGGTTTGGTACTTTATCAATTAGTTGAAAAACATGAAAAGTTGTTTGTTAATTTTTTTCTGCTTGTTTGACTATTGTCACCATTTGGCAAAAACCTACTTAACTTGGCCAAATCAATCAGTCGGTCAATTACAGACAATCTGCCTTTAAACTGAATCATTCCATTTATTTTATTGTCTCAACATCCTTCGACGTTTTAGCAACACCTGATTATTTATTCCACTATTTCCAAGAAACTTCATTCTCTCTTTTACCAGTTCCTTCATACCTCTTTCTTCTTATGATCTACTCTTTCTTTCTCCTTAATCTACCTATATCGACATATTCCTAGTTATTATATCCACATTTAACGTAATCAAACTCCATTCCTCTCTCCAGAATACGGCGACCGCCACAGCGGCGGCGAGCGTGCGCGCGCGCTCTTTAATTTGTAAATTGAGCCGCACCGCTAGCGCCATCTATTAGCCGCGCCGGCCACTCAGCTACTGTGGTGCCACCTACTGTCATTATGTGCTGTTGATTTGTTTCATTGCTAATGTTGATGGGAATTGATGTTTGATTCGTACTCAGAAATATTGCTGGATTGAAGATGATATTTTAGTTTACATTGTTGGACTTTTCTATACTTTTACTTCAGTCAGACCCTGCATTGTCTGACCCCAGTTCTCCACGTCTTTTTGTGAGAAGTGTCAGGCAGGGCACTAACTATACCATTTCATACACAGTGTGAAAGGGACCGACAGTAAAACGGATACAGTAGGTAGTACGTATTCAGGACATCATCCTATACCCCCGCCCCCCACACATAGAAGATTTTCGTCGGATATTTAAAAAAAAAACAGCTGTTTCCTACCAAATTGCAATACCCACACGGTCAAAATATTTAGAAAAGCAGATTTAAAAAAAATACATATGAAAAATTTCTACGTGTACCGTACCGGTACGGTTCAGAACGGTGCACTTACTGAATACGAGTTAACCGTTTCAGCGTCGATGTCCATTCCACCTAGTATAATTTTATTTCGCCTCTTAAGAACAGCGAATGTATCCGCTTGGTAACGCCTGTCAACTGGTAATGAGGTAACGCCTATGACTATTTAATTAAATAATAAGTTATCAGTTTTATAATAAAACTTCCATTTATTTCTTGTGTGCTTCTTGTTATCACATTTCGAAAGCGAATAAAAACAAGTGAACCACCACCTACAAATCACCATAAATAAAACAAACGTAAGTAGTCAATAAAAATCGGAACTTCACCTTCAATATACCGATACCGATGCAGACTCGATTTATAGAGTAATTACATACAACTGTAAATCGAGCGGAACGAGCATCGAGCCTTTGATGACCACCGATGAATCGAATTAAAAGGGAACTGGAGCTGCGATTCCCCATTCAAATGTATTCCACTTTTTCTTCGTGAAGAATAACTCTAGAGCAATCTTTTTTTTTCATAAAATCAAGGACTACTGTAGACACTTCCCTGTCATTTCCTTTTTACAGCAACTAATAAGTAAAGAAATATGACCCTCCAAAAATGCCAAAAATGCCCCATTTTTGCGGCCGTGATTAGAGAACAACTAGAGAAATTAGACAAGTTTTCCTGAACCTAGACCTTAGATACCTTTCTTAAAATATTAATGTCAAAAATAATTGAATGGGCTCAGTTTTTGAGGAGAAAAAAGGGGAATAAGAAATAGTATTCGGGAAAAAGTCTTGTCAAAATTTTTGTGATATAATCGGTATAAGATGCAGCTGTCCCTATCACACTCTACGGGGGTAGACTTGACGCAGCGCGACGGCTATAGTTTCTTCAAATACCAATATTTCAAATTCCTAGTAGGCCCTGTGCCCTCTTAACTTCTTTTTTAACGTGTAAGTTCACTGAGGTATAACTAGGAAGGTCTTGTTGAAGAAAATACTTTTTAGAGGTTTATCTACTGTCCCAGCTGATGGTAAGGCTTATTTGCACCACCAATGGCTAAAATACATGTACGAGTAAATGCTGTAATACTGAAAGGTAAGGCAGAGATGTATTTTTAGTGCAAACACTTTTCGCCAATTATTGTGTTTAGTTTTGAGTTTCATGTAACAGGGATGAACCTATTGCCATCAACTGGGCACAAGTTGTGATATAGGGCTTGCTACTAAAAAAATCCTGATGTTTAACCGTAATAATTCTTTGTGATACATTTATATTGAAAATCAAAACGTGATACGAATGGACTTCCTAACGTATAAAACTCAATCACGAGAAAAATTAACAAATCGAATTGGTATTGCATATCATTACAAACAGTATCAGTGTATTATTACAATAATCGACATGCGATCACATAATACAAACTTTATCCGATATACGAAAATCGAAACAATCGAAAACCAACCCAATCCAGCTCCACACAAAATCGAAAATCAAAAAAACCAAATCAAATTCATAAGAGTTTTTGATTTCAAAATTGGATTTATAAATCTAAAAGTAGGAGAGAGATGGCGATAAGCTTTTGGGTGTGAAGGAAAGTGATAGAAGATTCGTAAGACCGGTAGCTGAACGCTTGCAATTATAGTGATCATGGTGCCAAGGCAATTTCCTTCGTATTCCTATCTTAATTAGGTAGTTTTGCTAATCGAATCCTATGCGGTGGTCTGTCGTCATTATTTTGATTATTCTGAGTGCGATTCGCTAATAGAGAATGAGATTGGGATGCTTGTGTGCTATTTTTATCTTATAGACAATGTTGGCTTGGAAAGTGTGGGATTTTCCTTTTGTTTTTATTAGGGAGATAGTTCTGTTTTAAGTATTTTCACTATCTGCTACGAGGAGCTCGTGGCTAAATAATAACAGCAGCTCGGGTCAATCTTCAGGTTAAGCCGCGCTTGGTTAGGTTAGTCTGTGGATGGGTGACCATCCACTACATACCGAGTTTCTTCCGTGCCTCGGAAAAACGTTGGTCCCGGCTGTCATTTGTAGATCTTTGACAGTCGTTACAGGTAGTCAGAGGCCCGAAAGTCTGACAACCAGTCTTACCAACGGGGTATTACTCAGTACTACCTGGGTTGTGGAGGTCAGATAGGCAGTCGCTCCATGTAAAATACTGGTATTCAGCTGCATCCGGTTAGATTGGTAGCCGATCCCAACATAGTTAGGAAAAGGCTAGGCAGATGACTCTGTCAAGAGTAAACTAAGAAGAAGAATGGTGGCAATAGGCGTGCTCCCTATTACATTTATTTATTTGTTTAGGTGGATACTTGCCGCACTTACAGTTTACACCAAAGCGTGCAGCAAGCCAACAGCACAACATACTAACTAACTAAACTTAACTACTACTACTAAACAATTGTATGCAATAATTAGGCATAACTTTACTGCTACCCGTAAACATGGGACCTAAACATAACTGGCAAAATGTGGGTGTACTATTAGGGACACCTCTGCCTAACCCTTTTGGGATTACAGGCGTGATGTTATGTTATGATACTCGGTAGCTGAGATAACCATTCTTCCTACTGTGACCCACCATAAATTGGAAATCATGGTTGATAATTTGGTTGTATCCTACCATCCAGCAAGAATTTTCCAATATCAAAAAATATCAAAAGACAGACATATCAGAGTCTGAATATCAACATTTAATAATGTACATGTCTGCTGACTCCCAATTATCCAACTACGCAGATACATTATTTAGGTATCTCCCTAACGAGTACCTACATCGAAATCCTTGCACTAACTACCACAAGTCAACGCCCTCGATGACGTTTAACCCTATCCGCGCCGCCCGAAAAAAAACAATATTCAAAACTTTAAAACATCATCTTTCATACCACATCACGCAAACTGGAATCTCGTTCATCTAAAACAATGCTCAGAACACGACCGTGGACACTTAAGATTGAACCAAACGATAAATATATTATGGTGTATTTTATTTAAATTTATGTCTTATTTTCATTTTCTTAGAATTTATTAATCGGCTAATATGAATTCCGTTTGTGTTTTACAACGCTGAGAGAGGAATCTGATATGTTTTTTGTTGTTTTCTGTTATCGTTTTATGGCGGGTATTGATTTAAGTGTTAGTTTGGCAGTTATATGTGATTTATTGGTGATTACTTATTTTGTTCATGTAAGAATTATTCATGCCTTTATGTCAAGTTGAAGTGCAAAACCTTGTTAACACGAAAAAGTGTGACTAAACGCGAATGTTTTCTGAAGTTGTATAAATTCAAAAGTGTTGATCGAAGAAAATGTGCTTAAAAACTTGATAAGTTGTCTTTCTTCACACAATAATTAATGTGTACCTGTCCAAAGCCCGATTTCAAAGAAATGTTTTTCTAATTTAATTTAAAAAGATATTTAAAACGATGCATACCATTTAATACTTCACTGTTTCTCGAACAAGCCGCCTCTATAAAGCCAGTGTTCACTCATTTGTCAAACCGTGTGGATATTTATTTATCACAGACCCTCCGCGAGTAAGAAATACCTGACTATAATACCGTTTATTTGCCTTTATAAAACTGCACATACAACCCTATTTCGAAACCAATAAGATCCAAAATCGACCAATTATTTTCTTCTCAAACGCAAATGGTAAGTTTAGGATTGGTTATTTATTCACGTGACAACCTTTTATTTACTTATGTAAAATAAAATTCTGAGCCTTATTCCCTTTAAAATAAACACCAAATTCATGAATGTTTTCATTAATAGATGTCATTATTAAAAAAGTTTTATCAAACGTAAATAAATTCAAAATCTATACTCGGGTCGTTTCCACCGGGCCACTGTTTTTGAGTGTTAATAGATTACAACCTTTTTAGATTTTTTGTATTTTATGGCTTCATTCTTTACGGGTTATTAGTCGTTTATAATAATTTATGTTCTGATAAGAAATCTATAAAATACTCTGGCAAAATCATTTCTCTTGCATTATAAATATCAGTGAATTCTCTAGTAGCATATATTTGAACTTTATTATCCTGATGGTATTGAAATCTATCTGACAAAGAGCGGGTCCAGTCTTTAGCTCAAATGAGTCGGTCTTGGGACTGGTGGTGGTCGAGTGGAAAAAGGTCCGACTTACGAATTGTAAGGTCGATTCGAAATCCAGGCAGTCGCATGACTTCGTGTAATTTGTTTCATCACCCTTTCTTAAACGGTAAAGGAAAACATTGTTAGGAAACTGTTATATCTTACAATCAAACATTTGGAGACATTTTGTGATCTGTCAATCCGCACTAGGGCCACTTCGGAATCGCCCACTTCCTCTCACTAGGAAGCCTGTGTCTCTGCAGGGCAGATAATAAGGTGATTTTGTGTGTAAGCAGTGATAGCCTAGCGGTGTGATCGTCGGACTGCCAAGTCATACGTCTCAAGTCCGAACGTAAGACACGCACCTCTGATTGTATTATTATCACTTGCTTCGATGAAGGACGAAACCAGCCTGAGAGATTTCTCGACGACATGTAAAGCCAAGTCTGAGGTACATGCGCGGCATAAAAACTCTGACACCAAGTTAAGCACGGTATACGGCCTTGTCTTAAATAACCTTTACCAATACAATGCCAATAAACGTCTTATATTTCAAATACAATCTACATATTTACCGGCTACTACAACAGCATAAATAGCCAAACGACAATAACCTCTCAAAACCCTTCGTAATACAATTTCTTGTTCATTTTCTTTGTAGCATAATGCTCAGCATAATGCTCGAATGTTAATCAATCCTAGCACAATAGTTGTACAAACTAATAGCGGGCATAAAGCATAGACAAAGGATAAAGAGCGAGCGGTTTGACCACACGACGACCGACCACAGACTTTGTACCATAGACGTAGTTTCATGGAAGGTTTCGAAGCTAAATATTGATTATTGAAGTGGAATTCTTGCTACACATTAAGAAATATGTATTCTTACGTATATTTGATACGATTGTGCAACTAAATGTTTGGTACTTGCTATCTCAGGATGGTTAATGGATACTATTTTCATTCTGGGGTCGAAAATAAGTAAGTATCTTTCTTGAAATCTCCAGCAGCAAGTTTAGCACTCCATTCAACTTCATAGATTTATCTGAACATACTTCAGAATCTAATGACAACTCAGATTTGACTTCCGATCGAAATTCTTACTTACAACTTTAACCGGTGAAAACCGAGCAATTAATCAATGCACTGAATACGCCGTAATTTGATTAAATATCGTTAATTGGACATAATCATTAAGATGTAGAAAGAGACGGTCACACAGGCAACTACAGTACTTTCACAAGTTATTATGCCCTGTGTTTGTGACTGTAGCTTCGCTTTCTTTGTTTTTTTGTGACATTCAAAAGTGCCTGTAATGGTCTAATTGAAATGCTTTGAATTTGAGTTTCAGTTTGAGACATCGACGCTTCACAAAGGCAGACTTCCTCATAACTCGATATGCCATACTCCAGCCAGAAACGAGCTCCTCATAATATTTCAACGCAGTTCAAACGCTTCTTTTCAAAAGTTCCCAGTAACTAATTTGTGCACACATCCAGTAGTTTCACGAACATCCAGTGACATTAATATGTAACTTCTCTATACGTTGCAAGCGTGGGTGTCATTCCGGGAATAGGACGCGAGCAAAACCGGGCATAAGTAATAACTTGTCGCGAGAATAACATACATCTTAATCTATATCGTGATGTATATGTAGGGGGGAGGTAGCGCTTTTGTATATGTATAGCAGTGGCGAAGGTTCCATACAACAAGATTCCCTTTGAAAAATGCCACAGTCAGTATTCTATAGACAAATAAAATAATCAAATTAATGATATGTACTCCGGCTTACCTCTTACAAAATTGTCCCTTCGCTACTGATGTATAGGTACAGTCTTCTATATATCTTCGAATTACAACTGGCTGTTATATGAAAGTCAGTTTTGCAGTGTTATACAGTGACCCCAAAAGGCTGTATCATTTAAAATTCTGGTTTCAAAATGTTTATACTGTGCACGTGGTTATTGACTAATCCATAAGTATAGAATATCTTTTCATATGACCATAGTAGGAATCGTCGTGGAACGGCTTGTGGGAAGTCTATCACTATCCCATATAAATACTCATTTGATTTGATTACAGAGTTTCATTGTAAAATGCTCGGGTAGTCTGAAGTCACAGAATCAGTAACTGGGATATGGAGATCATAATAGGCCATTGCTCCGTGTAAAAAACTGATATTCAGCTGCATCTGGTTAGATTTGAATCCGGCACCGACGTAGTTGGGGAAAGGCTAGGCCGAAGAATTGTACAAAAATTGCTGCCGATGTTCGCATTTTTCTGTAAGGTCGTGTACGAAAAAGCAAACTCCTTGGTACTAAAAATATCAATCTGTGTAGGTATAGGCGGCTCAGGGCTGTAGGACAACTAACTGATTGTAATACGACCAGTATTGCACATTTGGGAGTACTTTTTACTCAAACGCGAATAGATTAGATCGTGCTATTCACTAGCACATACTTTTGACGATTGAATAGAAGTAAAACATCACTGTCGGACCCAAAATCCTGTCAAAAGAAAAAACACCATCAAAATCTACCTAAACACCCATAAATCGTACAATATTCGGTGAAAACCCATATAATAACCCTTTCTTTAGCCATAAAACAAGCACGTACGGTTTCCAATGTTCTTGGAGGTCAGTCGGAGGCCTTCCGAGAAGGAACTCGGCCCTCCGATGATGGCGAGTGATACTCTCTCATCTCGATGACAACCTCACGTAGTAGAGGCACGAACTACCGCGGTACGATGTTGATTTTTGTTTTTGTTCCATTATTGTTCTTTTTTTTAAAGTTTAATTAGGAAGTTATGTTTTTATTTGATTGTCTATTGTTTTTGTTGCTTAAATATTAAAAGGGAGCTGAGGGTGCGCTTTCAAAAGTGTATCGTATAGCTTTCGGTAGATTATGTCAAAATTATACTGTTTTATTTTGGAAATGCTTAAAGAATATCATTATTTTTAGCTTATCAGCTATATAGGAGTTCAACAAGGTTGCTTTTGGTTGATCACGTCAATAGTTTATACTTAGTTTGGTGCATGATCGTCAAATTACTTTCATCAAAATTGACCATCGATTATACATGTATTCGTATATTTTGTTGTCCTGAAAAATTACTTTGTCAAATATTTCGTACCTAAGATTAGTTAGGCAGACTGCCCAGGTTGCACCAGACGTTGGTGAATCCTGTGGAGGTCTTCTAAAAACATCAATATTAATATTTCCAATTTCTGTCATTGCTATTGTTTTGGTGGTGATTACGAAGTAAGCCGTCCATTGAACCTATTTCAAATATTTATTGTTGTTTCCACTGGGTTGGCGGGGGTCAGATAGCCAGGCGCTCCATGTAAAATACTGGTATTTCAGCTCCATCCCACTAGACTGGAAGCTGATCCCAACCATAGTTGGGAAAAGGCTAGGTAGATGATGGTGTTTATATCCATACTCAAGCCAATCACGAATTAAAATCCAGATCTATAGCTAATATGGCATTCCAATTGTTTTGTTTTATTTATTGCATTCAAAAACATTTGTTATCCGCGTTGTTTCATCGGAATGTGTTTACAAGATATCTTTCCGATCGGATCGGTAGAGCTTGCTACCGAACCCGTCGAACTTACAAACTTATTTGTAGTCACAATACAAAGTCAAATACAATTTTCAACTTAAACCCTTTGACTTAAAAACTAAAGCCTACTTACAAAACAGTAAATAAAACCGCGTAAGTAAATATTTTTAATATTGTTTCCAGTCGAACGCGCGCTGCTCGTTCGGCCATGTTCGAACGCGTCAATCGAATTCGAATTTCAAATTCAAATGTGTCAATTCAACACTGGTTTTGTGATATAGGAATTAGATTATTTGAAAAGTATTTTTAAACATAGCCCCTTTATTTCTGGGGAATATGAAGGTAGGTTTTAAAGAGGTCACCATCTTTTTTTACGACATAATTGGCGCTCGGGAATCACTTGACTAGAATAACTAAATACTAACAGATTTCAGGAAAAGAACAGTAGAATTTATATATATTATTATAGCTAACCCGTATTGTCCCACTGCTGGGCAAAGGCCTCCCTCCATTCCTTCCAAAGGTTGGTCACGATTCTGTGTTACTTCTTTCCAATTCTCAAGGAAGACATCCAGTTCGTCCCTCCATCTCCTTCGTGGTCTGCCGCGACCCCGTGTCACTGTTTCAGGGCACCAATCCTGAGCTTTTCGGGCCCACAGTTACAACAAAATAAAAACGACTAAAAATACAAACTATCTTCGGATAAGACATCCAAAGTAATAGGGCTAATAATCTGCAATTTCTTCCATATTGCACTCAGCAATTATTTAATTCATCCAAATAAGAAAACAACGAACAGTTCTAACAAACGATCACAAATAAAATTTAATTACACAAACATATATAGAAACGCAATAACCATTTACCAAAACAAAAAGCGACCATAATCGGAAACGCATTGGGGACATCAGATGAAAAAAAGTTTTTTTTTTCCAATATCGCAGCAGCGGGTCGGCCATTCATATTGTGTCTTGACAACAAAAAATAGGGACACCCAATGCTTTAACTGAAGAAGACATACATTAACTCGGCAATAATTATAATTCAAAGTGGACATTACTGTTTGTGGGTGGTTGAAGTGATGAGAGGTAGCGGGATAGGGTTTGTTGAAATATTAAAAAATGCTTGAGAAATGTAGGTACAAAGAAGAGATTACAATGTTTTGCTGGGACTTCACATGGCGTATTTGTCAAAAAAAAATTGATATTGGATCAAAACAAAATGTTTTTTTAAGCCCATTGAGATAAAGTTCACTTTGTCTTAATGGTAGAAAGCGTATATTTGCCCAGATCAGCAAAGTGTAGTGCCACCAGTAGATAATAATTGGTGATGATAACGTTAACCAACTGAAGAGAAGGGAACCAGTCCAGTCGAGACAAGGAAGCAAGCTAAAACAAATCGATTAAAAAAAATCTTATAAAATTTAAATTAGGAAATGTGGCGATTGTACAGTTGTGGAAGCAAGAAAATTATATTCATTTTAATATTATGTAGGAACACTCTTAATCATTCTTTTGGGCGTATCCCAATTTATTTGGGGTCGGTGCAGTATGTCTATGCAGGAATACTTATTATTTGAAATACAAAGAGCTGCCACTTGAAGATATTTCAGCGAGCAACGCTTCAATTTGTCTCTCAAAATATTTAAAAGAATTATAAAGAGCTGCTGATTAAGAATGTTGAGAATATTATAGATTTTGAGTATGGATCTAGGGTATTTCATCATCTGCCTAGCCTTTACCTAACAATCTAGGGGTCGGCTTCCACTCTAACCAGATGCAGTTACCACTTTTACGAGTACATGAAGCATTGGATGTAGCACATTCAGCCGTTGGTCCCGGCTGTCAGTTTGTAGATCTCTGTCAGTCTTTACAAGTAATCAGTGGCCCGAAAGTCTAACAACCAGTCTTACCAAGGGGTATCGTATTACCCAGTGGGTTGCGAAGGTCAGATAGGCATAGTTGGTAAAAGGCTAGTCAGATGATGAAGAAGCATTGGATGAGGGATTGATCATTGATCGCAGCCGTGAGGCACACAATATTGTCTCTTTTTCTTTTCTGTTTAAATTACGATTTTATATTGTGTAGATTTAAGTTTTTTTTTTTTTTTTGTGGCATGTGCCAAATAAATTTGTTTTTTTTTTATGTGGGGTATTTGAAAATTAAAAACACCCTCTGGTCTCTCATCCCTTGCACCATCTCCCGAAGGTCATTTAGGCTACAAACTGACGATTATTGCCTGAATGTGATATTAATGTTGTATTTGGTAATTTGTATTTCGCAATTTATTTTTAAAACTGTTTTAAACGTAAAGTTATGTACGAACATAAGTTTGTAAGGAGATGCGACAATTTTCTTATGGACCTTTTTGTGGTAATGTCTTCTGCTTATATGTTTTCTGTTAATTGTCTTTGTGACTTAATTATTTGTGTTGTTTTTGGTAGTGTGTGGTATTTTAACGATTTACTGGTGTTTGGGGTAGGTATGTTCTTTATTTTAATAGTTGTTTAGATTAAACACTGCTTTAAGCTTTCACGGTTTAAAACTAAACCTATAGAGTGACTTACCGGATATCTTCCATGATTGTTAATTATTTTGAGCTGCCGATATTTCGACGCTGTTGCAAGCGCCATGATCGCGGGATGACTAAATCGGGAGCTCAAAATAATTAATAATCACTGAAGATATCCCGTAAGTGACAGTGTTAAGTTGTTAAGATTGTTTATACTTTAGAGTGAATCTAGTTCTCTGTTCTTCATAAGAAGAAAAAAAAACATTTCGTTCTTTTTAATTACTTTTTAAGGGATGATATGGATTTTAGTATTGTAATCTCCTACCCCATACTAAATTTCAATACCTACTCGACCCTAAAGTATGGGTCAACTGATTTTTTTGCGATTACAATGTTGGGTCCCATGGAGATAGTTGTTCAGTTTGATGGTCTATTGCACACCCATAAGTATGTATATTATGCCCTTTCTTTTATAGTAAGGTTTATTTATTTATTTTACATTTAGTACAGCCTAAGCCATTAATAGTAAATCCTTTTGATTCGGTCTTTTCGCAGCACCACAAAAATTCTAACATTATCGTCTTACACTCATCAGCAAACACGTCCAATCCTGGGTTAGTCTCCAAGAGCGCGTTAAGCATCGGAAGCATACCTAATTGCTTAAAAAAAAATACACGGAGATCGTAAGCAGGTATTCCAAAATCATTTAAATCTTTAAATTAATCCCACAACTCCCACCCACAGCCCCATAACTTATCATCATTACAATTTATAATTGAACCTCAAAATACGGCACTCAAACTTTTTAACAATCGTCCATAAAATAAAAATATATCGTGAAATGAAAAGGCGATAATACAGAATGGAATTATTGCGAGGGTGGCGTGACGTAAGAGGGACATTTGAAAAAGTTTGATTGGGATGAACAGAACTTTTGATTGTATCCCAAAGATTCGGAATAAAAACAAGCTATAAATAAGATTGGGAGGAAAACAAGGAAATACGTAATATTGTTAGGAATAGGGACACGTAGTGTGGGTGTCTGTTTGTGAGTTTTTGTTTTGAGGGATGGTCATTGTGGATATTCTACATCCCCTAACAATAAATGATCTAACATACTGATACTGTTAGCCTCCGTCATCTCACTGATGGGCAAAGGCCTCTCCCCATGACTTCCAGTTGACTTCCCATGAATGGACTGGCAACGTCTGCCTCATGCCTATTGAGCAGTGGCCCAAAATAGGCACTTTCTGGAGCCTTGACACAGCCAGAAAGCATCGCGGCAGACTTCGTAGAAGATGGCGAGACGAGCCAACGACCAGTGGTCCACATTAGCCCTGGATAGAAACAATTCTAATCTAACATAAGTAAGCAATTTTCAAACCACTATTTTAAACAGTGTTTTTCATCACTATGCTTATAAAAAGGTAAAGAAAAACATTGTGAGGGAACAGGGCATACACAGATCCAACATTTCGAAGACATGTGACACGGGTGGATGATATACCAACCCGGACTGGGCTCGTGTGGTGGTTTATGAGCAGTTCATAATGCTCTGCCAAAATCTCTCTTACAGTGCGAAGGCCTGTGATCTTAACCATTGATGATGTAACAGAAACTCAACAGGGTAAGAAGGTCATAGAATAAAAAATGTTAGTTATCGTTGGTTTTGTCCAGCTCGTCCCGCTATCTTCTACGAAGTCTGCCGCGACGCCTTCTGACTGTCAGTGCTCCAGAAAGGATCTGGCCGGATCTAGATTGATCTAGATTTTGACCCATAGCTCATTGGGCATGTGGCAGACGTGGCCAGTCCAGTCCTACTTCAGCTTGGCGACTTTTTGGGCAAAGTCAGTAACTTGTGTTTTGGAGCGCATTCTGGTGTTGCGTATATGGTCGGTTAGCGCAGTGGTCCACATTAGCCCTGGATAGAAATAACTGGAAGTCATGGGGAGAGACCTTTGCCCAGCAGTGGGATGACACAGGCTAACAGTATCAGTAAAAATGTTACACAGTGTCTCAATGGCGCATCCTTTATTGTTCAAAAATACGCAAGCAAACCCGAAAACTATCACACAACAGAAAAACAGAACAACAATGAATATCGTAATCTGATTGTTGACGAAAAATTCAATCTCGTTTATGGCTGAACACTTTGACAGTGATGACGCTTCGTCTTCGCTACCCTCGGCGTTGTAGTGTTGTGTTATCACGATTTGTTTCGGCACTACATCGACACAAGATTGGCTAGATATATCGTCAAATTGTTTTGTTTTCTGATGAGTTATCTGGTTTGTTTTTTTTTGGGAACTTTTTCTGAGATTTCGTGAACTGGGAGCCTATTGCTACTTAGCCGTCTTCCTCTCTCCTAATGTTGCTGTGCCCGACAAGGTCCATATTGATCTTTTATTTTTTTGCACCATCTATGTATTATTATATATTTAAATGCGTCTGTGACCATTTTAAGAATTTTAACGTGATTTGTTATTGCATTAAGTCTGCCTTTGTACATTATGTGCATAAAGTTTAATAAATAAATAAATAAATATTTTCATATTGTGATTCTGCTAAAGTGGCAATTTCAGACCCCCTGATCAGCGTGTGAATGAAATTGCTAGACTACTGATGTATGAAGCCAGCACCAAAGGGTACAATTTTTAGCTAGAATCGATCCGTATTGGTCACTTTATATTATTATAAGCCATACAATCAATCACATAGCTGAATATGTGAATGCTGCTGAATGTATGAAGGGCGGACATTTCTTAAAAATATCACTGCACAAATAAACGTGAATGCTAGAGTTTAACAAAAGTAGAAAATTAAGCAGTCACCATTGTCATCGCACAAATTAACAATCCATTAATTTTGACGGTCTAGGAGCTGCGCTTTTTAATCAACGAAAAATTTAACACTAGGGTGTGTGGAGTCCTGTTCTGAATCCTTGGTAAAAATGTAAGTGTTCCTTACACAATTAATATAAAATGGGAAACTAAAACATACAGTTTCTTAACTATTTAACTAACCAATGTAGACAATGTCCCATCTCCTAACTCCTCGTCATCTTCATAGGTTTGGTGGAGATTCGCTCAACTCACTAAATAATTCTTTTGCTTGAGATCAACTCCGCCAAAGGATATTTCATTAAAAACTTAAAATAAGTTGTATCTGTACTGTGTTGTAGGTAGAAGGAGATCTTGGGTGCTTTCGTAAATGTCTAGTAGTGATATACTTATTTGTGTAACTGTCAGTTTAGTGAAAGTACAGCCTGTATGGAGAAAAAAAGAAACGGCAATTTATGAGAGCCTCAAAAACTCTTTTAAGAGCGTTCATTTCATAAAATCAAACTTTCAAGTCCTTTTTTTTCGAAATGACTGAACCGATTTTAATGAAACTTCATACGCATAAGCAGGATACATAGGTCTAAAAAGTTATCAGAGAAAATTTTCGAAAAATAGTGTTGCAGCTAAATTAGGATGATTTTAGATTTTCCATGGAAACATAAATTTCAAATTATCTTTCTTAAAAAAAAAGACATTTCGAAAATGTTCTCTGATAACTGAAGAAGAAGAAGTTTAATTAAAATAGGTTCTGGCATTTCGAAATAAAAAGGCTTGAAAGTTTGTATGAAATGCCGTGCGTCGTTAACGCTCTTAAGGAACAAAATACATTATGGAATTTAACTAGGTAAAGCATGAACTAGATTTTTGAGTATCCAGAAATGATCCAGGTATTCTAATTATATTTGTTTAACAAACTTGCAATCCAGTATACCTACTCACTGGATGCTTGTTTTGTCCAATATTATGTTGCCGTGCCCTAACCGGGTTTCATGTTGGAACTTACTGAAATATATGTAACAACTAAATGTACACATGAATGCAATAAACACTTTGAGTTTGAGTTTCTACTAAACTGATTATATCTATTCGTCATTTTAATAATAAATGATGATTAATTCAAGTACTTTTTTTATAAACACTAGTCAATATCTAATTTCTACGATTCCCAGCAACAACCGCAGCACATGTAAATGCTATAAATGTGTTACTCGTCTCGACAAAGTTAGATTGGCATCGACCGAACTCTGACGAATATGTCGTAAAAATGTGGCGACTAATCGCAGCGACCGGCGATTTGTCGCAACGGGTTTTTATTAAAAGTTTTTTTTCTTTTTATTTGTCATTTGTTATTTGGAGAGAAAAAAGTTGAATGCTTTATGGTAATTGGGTATTCCCTTGAGATATATAAATATGGGGTATTTTAGTATATTTTGAAGGTGAAACAAATGATTGTGACAATAGTGTTAATGCTTTACCTGGATCATAAAAACGAAATAGCTGTAATAATGCTTCGTAATATAAGGTAGATTGTTCAAGGATCAACCATTTTATTGTTACATCTTATTTATGTACTTTTTACTTCACTGTAAACCTACTTAAAGTAAAGTACTAGTAAAGTTACTATCTGTTATTTAGTCAGCACTTAGTTTTTCGTCGGTATCAAAGTCGTGATCCAAAGGAAATAAAGCTATTTACTAAGCCACAGTCAACCTCGAAGACCATTTCAATTCACTATAATAATTTTGAATTTTATCAATTTTCACCAAGCATTAGGCCAAATTAAACCATCAAATCCGATTAAAGTCTTCAATTTCTGATCAGTAGGTACCTGCCTCCTGCAACTGACGTCTCCCAGTAACAGTCTATAATTTAATCAACTAAATAACTGATAAAGGAAGAGTGAAGCAAAGTTAATTGACCGTTAACCGTTAGCGATTCCCAAAATATCAAGTTTGTCATCAAATTACTTTGCGTCTCAATTAATTACTGAAGCGATTTTCCAATCGGTTGTGTCAAAGAGTTTCTTGGGTGCAGATATGGCAAGGAAGGAGTGATTTTGAAGAAGTTGGCTAGCAGAAATGTATGGGAAAAGAAGATCTACTGTTTCGATCACAGATACATTGGGATAGGGCCAGGAGTATAATCTAGTTGAATGAAAAAAACACCGGGAAGAAAATTCTGGAGAATCTTAAGTTTGTATTAAATATAAGACACGAGTGTCTCATTGCACTGAAATTATTATAGAATATAAGCCAACATTAACATACGACTAGTCGAAGAATCTATCATTGGCTTGATGTTGGAGGAGCTTACTGTTGGGGTGATAATAATAGCTCTAAGTTAAACTGAAACCATTTTTATATTTTCATATTGATTTACAAACCAGAATGTAAAAATTTGATGCAGATTAAAGATACAATTTTAAAGAAGTCCGCAATCGTTAACTTTCAAAAACGTATCTTACCATAACAACAACTCCGATACTTAATCTTTGACCGTCTTTAGTTTAATTTTATTTGACGTTTTGACAGCTCCGTTTATCCGTTAGAGGAAGACAAACATATTGATTAGTGCTGAAGAGAAAATAGGACAGCAATACATCGATCGGGATTAAGTTATCAGCAGGTGCGTCAATTTATTTATGAAATAATATCCGTCAAAGATGAAGACTGTGTATGCAAATCTTTGGTAAATAGAGATGCTTTGGGATCTTAGATTTAGTTCAAAACGCGAATCAAATTCAACTTAATATGTAGATATAAAGGGTGTAAATAGACCCTTAACGAAGCCGAAAGGAGCTTGATCTCCCCGCTATTGCGATATTTTTTTTTTCTAGACCATACCTGGGAACGTTGCAGTTACGGAGTTATTGGAGGTCAATGTTCCAACTTTTTCACAAGTTTTTTTGTAAATACAAATTTGTAATAACTTTACTTTAAATACATCCATGACCCGTTTACTATTCAATGCATCCATAAGCACAATGCTTTGTGTAGGGTTACTTAGTTTGATGTACAGAATGCTTGGTTAACGGCTTCGTGATGGGTCCGTTTTCACCCTGTATGTAAGCCTATGACTTTCTCAAAATTGAGCAAAGAGGAGTATCGTTTCCCTGTAACCCTAATGACCTCTCTGTCACCCTTGGATGATATTTCAATCACTAAACCTGTGGAAATCTGCCTTTTCTTATGTGTTTTGGTAAACCGTTGATGATTTCTTTTCAGCTACCAATCAGTTGGTGGTTAATCAAGATCTTTCTTAAGATTTGTTATTGATGTCTTAGCCTTCCAGCTTCCAGCATCTGAAATAAAAGAGATAAAGTGTAGAATTATGATGTTTGGTGGTGTACGAACTTCATCATCTGCCTAGCCTTTTCCCAACTATATTGGGGTCGGCTTCCAGTCTAACCGGATGCAGCTGAATACCAGTATTTTACATGGAGCGACTGCCTATCTGACCTCCACAACCCAGTTAGTACTGGGTAATACGATACCCCTTGGTAAGACTGGTTGTCAGACTTTTTGGGCCACTGACTACCTAACGATTGTCAAAGATCTACAAATGACACCCGCAACCAACGGCTTAACGTGCTTTACGAGGCACGGGTGAAACTCGGTATGTAATGGGTGGTCACCCATCCTCAGACCAACCTAGACAAGCACGGCTTAACCTAAAGAGCGACCCGAGCGGCTGTTATTATTTAGCCACGAGCTCCTCGATGTTCGGTGCTGTTGTATGAACTTAAATCCATGAAAACCAATAAAATATGCAACAGACTACGACATGCTGTATTTCGTATATCTCATGCTCCAAATTAGTCCTAACACCGACCACGGCGATCAAGCCCAACAATTTAACTCAATAGCACATCAAATATTACAACATCCATAGTTTAACAAACGAACAAACATAACAGACAGACAAACTAAAAAACAACCAATTAGTATTAATACTATCCGTGCGATGATCGCCGGCGCACATAATTGACTGCATGATCCTATATTCATACGAATGACTTTGGTCATCAATACTCTTCACAAGACAAAAGACACTAAACACCAGAACTCTCCCAATTGATCTTGAAACCTCTCTTCAGAAGATAAGGTTGAAATTTCTTTGGTAATGACGAGGGAGTTAAGGTAATTACAGACGGTAGTTGTAAAGTCTTAATTATTAAATACGTTTGACATCCGTTCACGCAATATCGTGTCAATGACATTAGTGTGGCGACACCCTTAGTTTTGTTGTGTTTGGTATGTACTTAGGTTGTAATTGTAATCGTTTCTTAAATGATTACGAATCTCTAGGGTTCTAAAAGCGTATCATCATCTGCCTAGCCTTTTCCCAACTATATTGGGGTCAGCTTCCAGTCTAACCGGATGCAACTGGATACCAGTATTTTACATGGAGCGACTGCCTATCTGACATCCACAACCCAGTTAGTACTGGGAAATACGATACCCCTTGGTAAGACTGGTTGTCAGACTTTTTGAGCCACTGATTACCTAACGACTGTCAAAAATCTAGAAATAACACCCGGGACCAACGGCTTAACGTGCTTTCCGAGGCACGGAGGAAACTCGCTCACCCATCCACAGACCAACCTAGGCAAGCACGGCTTAACCTAAAGATCGACCCGAGTGGCTGTTATTATTAAGCCTCAAGCTACGGTTAATACGGTTCTAAAAGCGTATAAAGGCCTTAATTGCACTCTGCTGCTCTGCGTAGTAGGTACACAAACATTTCAAACGTCATGCAATACAATGTATCAATACAATGTATTCGTAAAAGTAAATAATCTTTGAAAAGGTTTTAATCAGCACACCTTCCACAACTAGGTTTGGTGCATTTATTAGTTTCGATGCGACTGTACATCAATACTTTACCTGAGTGCTTCTAACTTCTGGCTAAATAAAAACAGCCGCTCGAGTCGATCTTCAGGTTAAGTTGGTCCATGGATAGGTGACCGCCCATTACATACCGAGTTTCCTCCGTGCCTCGGAAAGCACGTTAAGCCGTTGGTCCCGGCTGTCATTTGTAGATCTTTGACAGTCGTTACAGGTAATCAGTGGCCCAAAAGTCTGATCACCCGTCTTACCCAGTACTAACTGGGTTATGGAGGTCAGATAGGTTCCATTACATTACTAGTATTCAGCTGAATCCGATAAGACTGGAAGCTGATCCCAACATAGTTGGGAAAAGGCTAGGCAGATGATGACCTGAACTCAATATTTTCTCCTTAAAACTTCTCAGACGACAAGGACTACATACTTTACAAAGCATTTTAAACTACAAGGAGTTTTTATTAATATTCACTAACCTAATTACCTAGTAAGCAATACGGTCACATTTAACTAAAACAAAATATCAAACCATGAGTCTCAATTTTTTACTCTGTCTACATTTAGATCATCCCATTGATCCAACCGTCATAAATAACACAAGATTGAAAATTTGAAGACACATTCCTATTCATCCAGCTTTCTAATTAATAGTCCATATAAATTCGTACAATAACTCATCGCATAAGACGTGTGATACAATGGCAGTCAAATGTTGTGGGCAAACAAAAAGTGACGACGATACAAAAGTAGGTGTGTTTTGTATGGGTCTTTCTACTTACTAATGTTTCTCGAAGTTCAGAGACTGATTTTTTTTATTAGGTTGTGGTAGGACATCTTCTTGCAGGACTATTTTTTTTCATTTAAGAGTAGGTAAGTACTACAATTTCAAGAAGGTGGTAATTATTTTTTTTTTATTTCCCTCCCACATTTAACTGCCTTCAAAGCAAGAGTGAACAGGGATCTTCTGGGCACGCTCGTTCTATCATAGACCTCATCTACCGCTTTCCATCAGGCGTGATCGAGGTCAAGAGCAGGCCCATTTTGTAATAAAAAAAATCCCCCATTCTTTTACAACTTTTTCGGTGTTTTGCCTTCTCTGGCCAATCAGTCAGGAACTATTCCCAATCGTCACAGTCGTTTCTAGAGCCGACCTCGGTGACGACGACCATCTTCAGGCACCCACTGTGTCATGATTCTGGCCCATCTGTCCCAACCCATCCTGGAAATGTTACCCGCCCAGTCCCATTTTAACTTCGCAGTTTAGCTAAAGTAAAAAAAAGAAATTTGTAAGGAAATTGTAAAGGCACACGTTTCGACAACTAAAAATGAAAATGATAGCAAAAATGTTGAATTCAGTAGTTTAAGCAATGCTGTCCATTGGTAAAACTACAGATTTCAATATTGTTGTCAATAAAAACAATTAGAACAATAGCCGGCTTTAAAATAATAAAATGGTACATTGACTTTTCAAAATAGTTAGGATATATTTAGCGTCATCGCAACCACTTACAGCAGTGTGACAAACTCTTACCCATCTCTTTATTCTCCTTGTGTTATATTTACGCCCGGTTACTGTATCTTCACACCTTAAACTCTCCTTGGTTAACCAGTAAATCATATCATCTGCCCTTAAGTTGACATCCAACCTTTCCTTACCATCGAAACTCCTTGGTACATCCTTTGAAAAAAAAGCTATTATTTTCTCAACACCAGACAATACCACAAGAGGCTTTCTGAGGCGACTTTTAATTCATATAAAATTGAATCCCACACCATTGAAATTAGTACATATCGTTGCTGTTTGTATTGTAATGTAATTTATGATTTCTTTATGACTTCGAGTAAGCTTGGTGGTGTTGGCAACATTGGGTTTACTTTCTTCCTTGTAGCTATTTGTTGATTGGACGAAAAGTTTCTTTTAAATTGATCATGATTGGATCGATGACGTTCATTGATGTTTTTTTTTGATAAATTTTTGTTTTGAAATTCTATCACTGTCGTTATTTTAGTTGTAGCATTAACATTTTTAAAGGAGACGGATTCTACTTCAAAAGTTTCTGTAATGACTTTTAATTAGGAACCTTTGTCTTTAGACAATATTTTGGACGTTGGTCCCTCCTACGGTATTTGTTAATCCATATCCATTTGGTTGGTCAGATGTATGTTTTCTACATGTCTCTACTTTATCACCATTATCATTGGCAGCCTTATTCCTTCCACTGCTGCCTGTAGGCTTCGTCCCTTTTGAGCCATGCGTCCCTGGTCTGCACTAGTCCATCATCATTACTCTCATCAGGTGTCACCAGAATGTTTCAATAACAAAACGTACAAAAAGATTACCTGTAAGTTTATCATCTTCCAAATGCGAACCAAATGTTTGCCAATTCTGCATGTTCAGGGGTCCATTCACAAGGCGATGTCTTCTCGCTGTGTTGTCGCCTACGCACCCCGCAGGATTGTCACTGGCCGATTATTGTTTATAAATTATTAGCAATAATAGACATTCATATTGGTGGTGTATGTGACTGGTCTAATATTAATAGTGGCATTGATGAATTATAGGAAAGCAGAAAGATTTTGCAAAGCAATTTTTGAATTAGAGATTTGATAAATAATTGTACCTATCTAATTAGTGGACAAGAAACATAACTTTAATAAAAAAAATGTAAAGTTTAGGAAAGTGTTAAGAACATAATGTTTAAAAGAAAGTGTAAAAAAAAGTGATTTTTTCTTTTAAAAGACATGTAAACTAGACATGTAAAACAGTGGCGTTTTTAGAGAAAACTTATTTATACTGTTCATGATACACAATGATGTAATATTCAAAAACAATGCAGCAACCCCAAGAAATCATAGTCTAAAACTCACTTTAATATTAAAATAATCATAAAAACTGTACTCCAAGCAACCCAGCAACCCTACAACCCTATACATCACCTGGGCTGCATACCCGGCGATATTTTTGCCCACAACTATACGCTTTGGTTCAAACTCCATTGTGGGCCAGTTAACAATACGCGTCCAGTAATGCCACCATTGCATTTGTATTTTGTGTGGTAAATTCGAAGTTGATGTTTTGGTACAGATTTTTTCTTTGGGCTATCCAGTTCCTATATGGTATCGAAGAAGAAGCGGGTATTATAAAAAGGAAACAAGGAAGTCTTGGAAAAAAACATCTCATGGTTGTGGGGAGCAGTGTGTCGTTCTGTCTTAAAGCTGTAGCGAACATAATTAAGTTCACAAAAAGAACGCTAGCAACATCTATGACGTAAATGAAGAACTAACATCAAAGCGTGAATCACGATATTAAAGTTATCCGCGAGTTAAGACGATATACCAGATACAACACCCGTTTAGTCGGAGGATCCTCCCTTTTCAACTTCGTATTGAGGTACATGCTTTACACCTTGTTCCACGGGTAAGAAGTTATCCACGGCCTTCAAAAAAAAAATGGAACGCCAATTCTGTACATCATGGACATTTGGACATCCCTGTGATGATTAGCTTTGGTGGTCTTCGTTTAACATTTTTCGCAGGTTACAACTAGACCCAGTTTTCTAATGACGGTAATAGTTAGTTAATGGCAGACAGTATTTTTCAGTTTCATGAATATTAAACGGAACAAATCTGGTAGTTTTCGGATTTTTTAATCTACCATCTGCCTGGTTTAGTAATCAGTTGGTCCCAACTTGAATTTTGTGAAGATTGTCATCATTATCTCCATTTTTATGACTTATTTTAATGTACACTAGCTAAAATATAAGCAGTGATAGCCTAGTGGTGTGACCGTTGGACTGCCAAGTCATAGGTCTCAAGTTTGAACCCAAGACGCGCACCTCTGCTTTTTCGGATTCATGTTCTTGTTGTATAATTATTACTTGTTTCGGTGAAGGAAAACATCGTGTGAAAACCAGCATGCATGAGAGATATTTCTCGATGTCATGTAAAGCCAAGTCAGTGACCCATGGCGGCATAGAAACTCTGACACCAGGTTAGGCACTAACCACACGATAAAGAAGGAGAAGCTAAAATATAAAGTCATCTGCTGCAATTCCAACAATCCTGTCCCTCATACTTAAGCTAAGCACCAGCACACACGTAAGACGTAAACGGATTTAAAACCCATCGAAGGAGCTACAATATAGACATATATCTAAGCCAATGACTCCACAACTCCATTCATATCGAAAATAAAACAAGAAATAAAGGCTATTGCACACACGGCTTTATTCGCCTGGAAATCATAAATCAATTGTGAGCAGCCACCTTTATTGTGGAAACGAATCTGTCACCGCCTCTAATCCTTTAAGAGTTTTCATATTTAATACTCTTTTTGATAGTATATGGTGGGTTTGGAGATAAACTGTCGTACGTAGGAGGAGAGCTAGGTAAAGCTGTTTAGATGGGCAAATCGTGATGAAAAAGTAGTAAAATAATTACTACTACTACTATCAGCCAATTGTGTCCCACTGCAGGGCAAAGGCCTCCCTTCCCTCTTTCCACTTATCCTTAAAATAATTATTTGTTACAAAATCCAAGGACACCCACAGTATTAGGTTGGTTAAAGTAGAGAACAAAATTTCTATGACCTAATTGCATTTGGCTCCATGTTTGTATTTCATCTATTTTTTCGTGCTTAGTGCCTAATCTGGTGTCAGAATTTTTATTCCGCCCTTTGGCCTCTAACTTGGCTTTACATAGCGTAGAGAAATATCTCTCAGGCATGTTTGGTTTTTTATTTCATAAGCAAATGCTTTGTTAATCAATTTCCCTCCATACAACAAAGACGCAAGATACATATTTAACGATATAAATTGTCGTTCTTTTTCTGTAAATTTCTTCAATCTTCGGTGTTTGTTGATCTAGTCTTGATGTTTCAAATATGTGTATAATAATAAGTATCTAATCTTTTCCAATCACGAATAAACATGGTCGATACAAACACAAATTGCTTAAAATTACAAGTAACATTGATATCTCCCGGATAACCATCTACAACTTTTCCATATACTACTTTCTAACCGGAATAAAAATCATCACAGTGTTTATGGTTAAGAGTCACAATTTGTCTCCTCAAAGAAAGTCGATCCACCTTTCATTGTATGTCTTTTATAATTTTCTTAATTCCATCCATCATCCATACATCTCTTCAATGTATGATGACAGATCATTTCATCCATTTCTATTTGTTGATTTAGATATTTATAGTATCGTTGCTTGTAATTAATTATTCTTATAAAGTATATTTGAATGGGCTTTTGTGGTTAGACATACATGAGATGTCATAGGAAATATGAGAGGCATCTATTGAACAATGAAGATTTAGACAAATTAATATATAAACGAAGACAAAGTGTTGACATACTAGGATGTAGTAATGATTGAACATCCAATTAAGCAGTTAAACTTAATTGAAATAGAATAATTAGCAGATGCATGTAATTACCACGAAGAGCTGCAAATAGAATTCTATGAATTTAAAAAATGTGTTAAGTATGTAAGTTAAACAGTTAAGGTGTAAACTTGAAAATACTTTAAACAGGATTAAACTGTAGTATGTTAATTATAAAAAAAAGAGTTTGATACTCTTCTTGCTTGATTTCTGACCGTTCTGAACTAGTTTATTTAACTTAATATGAATTTGTATTTCAACCTATATTGCAACTTTTATATCTTCTTCGTATCGATGATGGTATCACATTGTATGGCCCTATTGGCCCAATATTTCTCTAACTGCAGCATTTGGGGCCCAGAGTATAGGAACTTTTTATAGTACAGTATCATCTGCCTAGCCTTTTCCCAACTATGTTGTGGTCGGCTTCCAGTCTAATCGGATGCAGTTGAATACCAATATTTTACATGGAGCAACTGCCTATCTGACATCCACAACCCAGTAGGTACCACGATACCTTTGGTTAGACTATGTTGTCATACTTTTGAGCTTCTGACTACCCGTTAACAACTGTCTAAGATCTACCAATGACAGCCGAGACCAATAGCTTAACGCTTTCCGAGCCGTACGCAAGAACAAATTTAAAAACAGTCGAATTCATTGCCACAATTCTAGTCTGGAATGCTGATATGTCATATTCACAATCTAGCTAATCTACTCTAGCATCTGCTCCACATTAAACTCCAACGCCTAGCAAAGACAAAAGGCCCATATCAGCCCTCGTGACCTGATAACAGCATGACTCATTAATTATAACAATCGACGCCTCACTCGTCTCACAGCCATTAAGAACAATCTAATCTTGTTAACATAATCCGATGCTGGGCAGCCCACGCTGAGGAAGTCAATCATCAGCAGACCAACGCTTAGTTCGATCAAAGAATTGAGACGTTTTAAATTTTATCACGTGGTGGTGTTAATTTCCATTGTGTTTGACGTGTCGTACAGTTGGCCTTGTTATTGCTTTGTCACCCTTCGGTTGCATGCCACTTGCTACATAAGAGTCAGTTAAATTGATGAGGAGAATGCAGACTAGATACCCTAGATTTAAAGATATTCTGGTCTAGTATCTGGCAGTTACCGGTGTCTAGAGCCATGTTCGCAATTTTTCCGTGCTATAACTGAACTGTAAGTGAAATTTCATTTGAATGCGAATTGTTGTCAAGTTTTAAATAAGAAGACATACACCAAATAAAAAAAAGTGACAAAAGTGGTACGGTAATTACGATCTCGACTATACATAATTACGACAGCACATCAAGCTATACACTGCCTGTATAAGTTGACCTCACATTGTATAATCTTTTTACACTATGAGTGGTCAGCTTAAACTGGAGATGTACCAATAGCTTGATACTTATGCTGTCGTGTGTACCATGTTGATTGGTATAGCTTCTGGTTAAGTAGTTTTATGGTTTCCCTTTCCTTCAATTGTGCTTGCCCTGTTAAGTTTTACGGTGGTTAATCTGTAATGGCATTATTAGTGTCAATTGTTACTCGGTTTTAATTTGGATGACCTGTCACAGTAAGTATTACAAACATGAGCATTTCCTTGAACAGCAATGTAAAAATGAATTGAAAAACTTGACTTTCCTTAGACCAAGTTTGAAATAAAATAACTGAACTTGCATTTTGAAAAAGCTACGCTATCGATGCTGCAGAGATCAGAACGTTGACAAGACGAAGAAGATAAAATCAAATATGATTGAAGAAATGTTGATTGCGAGTTTTCTTACAAACGATTAAGAAGCAAATATTGAATAGTCAACTCAAATAAAAACAAAAAACTAAGTGACAAAGGCCTTAAACTAAAACTGAGTCATCGAGGACATACAGATAAAAATCTCAGCTCAAACAACATCTAAGATATCTCAATTGAATACATCATTAACGTACCAATTTACCATCAATAGGGTTATCATCTACACCAAACTAAGCCCTAAAGAATTAACCGTTAAAATATTCAAATCGATACATTATGGGGATCAGAGCGACAATTTGGTCCTCTATTGTATGGTAACGATGTGTTTCGGTACAAAGGACCGAGTCGAGAGGAAATTGGTCCATAGGACCGCATCCTGTTGACAGTGTTAATTGTTAGTTTTATAGTTAGCGATAAGCTTTGGGTGTGGGTTTTGGTGGTGGCTACTGTTTGTTTTAAACTAAGCTTAAGTATGATCATTGCTTTGGAATATTGAGCACTCTTAAACGCGGTTTAGATGTGGTAGATGTGGAGATCACGTCCAATTTTATTGTGCAAGTCACCCTTAAGCTTCCCAAAATTGTGATTCTAGAGCCTTCGGTAAATGTCAATAAACTTTCTACTAGAAGGCGAATTTACCTAATAATGGACCGATAACCTGGTGAAGCCCACAGGAATCCTCTAAACAGGACGGGTCGACATGGTGACGGTTGGAAAAGGCATGTATGTATATCAGTGAACGTCTTTTGGCGGATGTGTTGATATAAGTACTACCCAGTTCACTGACAGGCGACCACTTTTTCACCTTATAACTTGGCATTATGGTGAAAAGTGGCAGATCGTCAGTGAAGTCGGAAGTACCTGCCGGGGCTGCGGGACTGTTCGAAAGAAATACCGCGGCTCTGGAACACAAAGGGCAAAGAAGGAACATGGATGGGTTTTAGTCAGTAAAAGTCTGACACTCCCTCCCACTCCACCCAGAGCGGAAGGAGTTATATGATGACATCCCATCACAAAAAAAAAAGTCGGAAGTACCTACTTAATCTAACATAATTGCAGTGGCGTGCCTAGGGGCCAAAAATACGGCACGCCCGTACTGCCCAAAAGGCAAGCAGGCTGTTCAGACCCCCAAACATCATGAAGAGCAGTAGGTTATAGGGACAAGCCAAGCTTTTGGACTTGTATGAAAGTACGACCACTACATAATTGTCAATAATCAGCGATAGGGATCAAAGAATAGCTGCTACAAGTTTTGTTATTGGGACATCAGTGAACGTAACAGATAAGATTTGTGATTTATTTTCCTACTAGCTGTTGCCCGCGACATCGTCCGCGTTAACTACCTCCCTGCCAAATTTCATGTTTGTAGCACAAAAAATGAAGGACTTTCATACAAACTTGCGAGAGCCCTTAGACCTCCTTAATCCGGCCCTGTCGCAAAATCCGTTCTTAGCGGACGTCTATTAACTATAAACTACCTCCCTGCCAAGTTTCATCTTTATACGTCAAGCGGTTTTCGATATTTCGTGATGAGTGAATGAGTGATGTTAGGCTTTTATATATTTAGATAGATAGATTCCCTGTATGCTGAGCATTTTCCATGATTAGTTTCGAAGCTATTCACATTTCAACTAATTATCGTGTGCGCAAAGATATGCTGGTATACACACCGTGAACCGAAATAAAATCACCATTATATTTCCAAATGTACTTTTTGTTACCGTAATCTGTCGAACCCAGTAGCCCTCAACCCATCAGCTACTGAACATCAAAATTAATCTTTTATTGACCTCAATAACAGCCCGACGATTTTTTATCATAAAGCATTCGAATCTGCCGTGTCATGGGGACTTTGGGTTGAGTCCGGTGTTTTTTATTTATTGATAAATTGATATGACTTTTTGGATTTTTGATCCGATGAGTGTGATGTGATCCTTTCAGATTATTTGAGTACCTACTAAATATAGGTAGAGGTTACTTTATAGCGATTTGGATTTATGTGTTGTATCACTCGAATAACAATTATTTGTGTCGTCTTTCGTCATACTGGTATCGATAATAATTATTAGAGCTTAATTATGATCTGTGTTAGCTGTAACATTAAAAAAAAACTTTTAATCAGACCTCCATTAAGGCAGATCGCACTTCTTCAAAGCGTGTCGATGGCAATCTAAATTGATTTGGTCCAGAATTCGAGTACGATTAAACCTTTTCTGTAGCATGTATCATAAACTACATATTGAACTACCTAATTCAATCGACATCTACTGTGATGTCAAAAGGTAATACAGCAAACTTCACTTCTTTGATTTATTTTTATCTCATTTCCCACGAAATAATATTGAAATCGTGCTCATCCCGGTCTCACGATTATAACATAAGATTTCAATTCAAAGTTTCTATCATCCATAACTTTCATAACCCAATAATTCAGCGCTTTACTCGGCCAATGCTCAAATAGCCTGCATTTACCTGGCATGGTTGAAACACGCTGAAACCATTATAATCACATTTTCTTCAGTTCAAGCCATCATGATGAGACTAGGATCAAGTACAGTTTTTAAATTGAAAGAATTTTAAATAGGTACTGCAACTAGTGAAAATGTAGATAAATATTAAGAATATCCATTGGTATGAGAATGACGCAGAATGAACTACAATCATTCTGTTCTCAAGTATTTCGAAAATTTTAACCCGAAAAAATCTTAAACTATAGGTAGGAAATAAGAAAGTAGATAATCAAACAAGAAATCAGCCAAGTACAAATGACAATTAATGCAGAATCATTAGTAAGAGCAAATCTTTAGGAACTTTTTCTCCGAAGAATTGAAGCACCATAGCTTAAAAAAATAATGGAAGACTGATATTTGCTCATAAAAATCAACCGGATCCATCCACAAATAGACGCACCTGAGATAGACGTAGAAATACGACACATCTCCAAGTAATAAATATCTAAAGGGAACATCAATAAAATATGCTATAAGAAATAACGCAATCAGGCTGCGCATGCTTCATACGAATTATCAGACATCATTCAAGCAATCATTCGAGGTAAAAGTAATTCTACAGACGATACGAATGTATCAAACCTCTCCGACTGCTATTAAAATCGAATTATTGATGACCAGACATAGATAAACCCTGTTCCAACAACCTCATTCACAGATCGGAGCTCTGATCAAATTGGTCGAAGATAGTGGTGTTATTTTCCAAAGCTTGACAAGAGGTGGCGTTAGTGTGCTCTGCGCTGGAGTTGATTGTAGATTTGTGAGGTAAGCAGCGCCATCTATCGCAGAGTAGCGTAAAGTTATGTTTGAAAGTTGTTCTTTTTTGTAGGTGTTCGTTAGTTTTCATTGTTCGTTGGAGTGTTCTATGTACCAAATAACTGCATGGCAAAGATTTTACACCTAGCGCTGTAATGAGTAAGCAGAAAATTTATTAACAGTGATTTTAACAAGATGATCTATAATAAGACAAATTTTCGAAGGTAAATTGGGTAAAGAAAAACTGATTTAGTAAAATTTTGGTTATGGTATTAGCATCTGTCGAAATACCTAAAAAATCTAGCAGTAGTCTGTACTTATTATTCAGTTTTGAATAAAAAGACAAACGTGATGGGCGATAACAGTAGAGAAGGAATCGTTACCTACCATTTATATATATATCGTATACATCGTATATATATTATATTATGTGTAGGAGGAAAAATCAACGTGGTTTTGGCGGCAATAAAAATAGCAATAGCAGAACGTGCATCACAGGATCTAAATGATCTTTACCATTTTTTTCATGCAACAAAAAACGACTCATTCTCTTATTAAAACTTGGGAAAAGGCGAAGCAAATAGCAAAAATAACTCAATAAGCATGTCAACGAACTAACATTGACCCCACACACTGCCTAGGATCAGAGAGATTCACGTTTGAACATTTAAAACGTACATAATTATGAGTCATGTAGTAATAAACATTTGAATGCGAGATTTAAGACTCCCACGGATGGGGTAATAAAGATAATTTTAAATACAAAGCAACGAAGCGCACGAATAATCGCGAAACGAACATCAAGTCATGACGAGATTCAAATCATTGCGCCCGCGCAGCAAACGGGTTTTTCATTTATCAGATCGATTGTGGGGCGTGGCTTATAGATCGGTAGGATTTATATCTGTGCTCCTCGCTCTTGTGCCTTCTCCGTTTGACAGTGTAAGAGTGAGGGAGATAGGAAACGTTACGCCCGATCGATTCCAATGAAGTGCGCGCGCGACTATGTATTTTCTCGGAACAAGAAAGTGGACACTGTTGTTTTAGAATATTATGTACCGTGTAATGGTCCGGCCATACGTGTAGTGTAGATACACCACAATTATTATTATTGCGTATATTTTGATTTTTTAACAAGATTAATGCCGTATGTTCGTACGAATGTTTTATTAGACTGGTTTCTTGTGATATTGCTACTGGTTTTTGCGTAATTTAAAGCGAAAAGTAAAGATGTATGGAAGTCGTTTTGGTTATGTAAATTGATTGAATTATGAGATAAAAAATTACTTAGAAGAATGCTCAGTTACAAAAATCTGAACACATTTTACAACTCAAAGGTTTGTGCTTATTTCTAAGATTCTGATCTTACGTTGTAATACTTTTTGGACAATAGTTTTTTTTGCGACAAATTGCTACCAAGCAATACAACAATTGCAGTTCAGTTCAGACTAGCTTAAGCCCGCGGCTTCGCCCGCGTGGAGTTCGATAAGTGGCTCACGGGATCGTACTACAGAGATAAAAAATATCCTATGTTTGAATCAAGATTATAAACTACCTGTGTGATAAATTTCATCCAAATCCGTTCTGCAGTTTTTGCGTGAAGGAGTAACAAACAAAAATAGTAAGATTGTCATCATTGTCAATAAAACAGTCGAAAGACGTTGAAGAAAATTTAAGCTTACAAACCAACTTTTCTATGGATCTGCAAAAAATAACCAGCCTAAACTGGTATATTCCCAGCTTTTAAGGCAACAATTTAATACATAACAAAACCCAAAAAACCTCTTCACCCCCACTTCTAAAAATACCAAAATCTCTATCTCAAGAACTGCTCTGTGGCCACATCTGAAGACCTTTCAATCATTATCCGTTAACGCCGTATAATTATTTAGATATGCACGCTTGCTATCCTGCCCACCCCTCTCCCGAGGCGTCACGCGTGATTTTTTGTCCCTTTTGCAACAAAAAACAGACCATATTTTAATTGCCCTAAAATATTTTTTGGTTCGATGCTAATGTGCGGATAAAATAGGTTCATTAATCTTAGATTTTTCGTTCTACCGATTTGGAGATTTGTGGTTTAATTTGCCGAGACATTGTATAAGATACCGTCTGAAATTCTAAGATTGGGATCTTAATTTTGCATCATCTATATGTATTTCAAGTGTTTGTAAAAATTATTGTAGCTTCCTGTATAGGAAATTAGCAGATGTGTACCCATCTACACCGACGTTTCCCCAGTTATGTTTAGGTTCCATGTAATAGGGGGCGGGCCTATTGCCATCAACCGGGCACAAATCCAGTCTCCGTAGCTGTTACTGAGAAATTCCTGATGGAGAAACCCAATATAACTTTGCCCGACCTGGGAATCGAACCCAGGACCTCATACTCATCTATCGCACTTGCCACTAGACCAACGAGTCAGTCCGAAAATAATATGTAATTTATATAAATAATAAATATTGGACACAGTGTCGCACCTTGGGAATCCCAGATTTGCAATAAAAATTAAACCAACAAAACAACAATTTTCAAGAAAGTGTCTTACGAGCTCTGCTCACTGGCTCTGATATTAAGACAGTAGATATTTTCACCAATATCCCGAAATAATAACCCGAAAATTCCAAAGATACCATTTTGATGGACGCTACTGAAGGCGCCAAACTAGTGGCACAATTTAGATTGCCATCGACACGCTAAGAAGAAGAAGAGTACCAAAGATTCTATGATACTTTGGGTTATCATTTAGACCTGTAGCCAACGTCTGAATAACAGAAAAATCACGTTCTCGATATTTTAGTTCATAACCATCCCCACCAGATCAATTTACAATTCTCAGACTAACCTTCACATCTCCCAATAACCTTAAATGAACTACAGTAACGTTATAAGTAAATGCTTCAGACGTATTTTTACCCGAGCGTAAATACAGGCATACAAGTGTATTTAATTCATTAATCCAAATCGGTTCACCTCAAAATCACTAGTTACCTTTCGTTCAATTGAGGCTTTCATTGCACCAATAAATATACCACCACTTTCACCATTCCTCCCCGAAAATAAGATTCAATTTCCTCTAAACAAACTGCAAATAACTTCATCATTTATGTAAAGTAAGTGACGAAGTTGGTAATGCAGTTGGCTTCAATTCTATTTCTTTGAGTTTAGGAGTGATTATTGCTTGATGGTGATTTGTTTATAAGTTTGTTGTCGCAGCTTAATGAACATTTAATAACAGTGTTTTTTTAAAGGTTTTGTTCGATACGCTCGTCTATATGTTCAGATGGGTTGCTGCAGGCTATTTCGTATTTGCACAGGGTAGTTTAAGATTTAGAGACTTTCAAATAATAACACGGCATTGGCTCATTTAATTGCTGAATTTTAACCATTTTGGCAAGAGTGTGAAAACAAATTAACTTGTCTAATACATATGAGAAATTACAGAATAGTAATTCATCATTATTCTCCTGTCCCAGCTTATCATCATCTATTTGGAGTCCGCTTAGCATGTCTTCTTTTTTCATACTTGACTTTTTATCATCTACGTAGGCACCCCCTTTCTAGCTTTGCCAACTTTCTCAGACTGCCCATCGTTTCTTTGGTCTTCCCCTACTCTTACCACTACCACCAACATCATGCTCAAATCTTTCGTCACTATATTTTAGTAACTTTTGTACACCAACGCCTGTGCTTACAAAACTAATATGCAAAGAACTAGAGTTACGATAAGTCAATCTATGTATGTCTACTCGTAAACCCCCGATTATAGTGACAAATATCGTCGGAGATCAGCCATTCGGGCAGTAACTAAGAAAGTTCTAATGAAAAACCCAATAACAATGTCCGACTTGGGAATGAACTATTACCTCATGCTCAGCAGTAGCAAAGAAGGAACATGGATGGGTTTTAGTCAGTAAAAGTTTGACACTCCCTCCCACTCCAGCCAGAGCGGGAGGAGTTATTTGATGATTTCCCAGCAGTAAAAAAAAAAAATGCTCAGCAGTAACGCCATAGACAAACTACTAGACCTTAATAATCATAACACTAATGCTCAAAACCATTAAAAAACCCAACATACAAATTCAAATCTAAATCACATCACACAACTATGTCACAGTATTCGCGACAAGTATACATGGAATCACCCAGAGCTGCTAGCAAATCCGATAATGTGCCGTAGTACAAAGTTGCTAGCGGTTACCACAGCGAAAAACCCATTTTCTCGCTCGATATACCAGCCGTATCAGGATGAGAGCAATTAAAGGTCGGATGACGTGGAGCTGGGTGAGGGGTTGGTGGATGTGGTATCTAGGGGTGAATAGAATTGGATAATATTTTTGTTTGGGAACATTAGTTCGATAAATGTAATAACTAAGAAAAGTATAAACAAATAAGAAGGGAACGGCGAGCTAACAAAAAAAACTTTGAAGTAAAAATTACAAACAGATACGAGTTAAGCAAAAGCGATGGTAATTTCATCTGATTCCAACAAATCAGTGACATTTATATCTGCTTCAACAAGTCCTGTTTTATGGATAATATATTAATCGCCTTACAAAAATAGAACTTCTTCTTTTTCGTGTGGTTAGTACCTAACCTGGTGTCAGAGTTTTTATGCCGCCCTTGGGCCTCTGACTTGGCTTAACATGCTGTCGATAAATGTCTCTCAGGCATGTTTGGTTTCCTCACCATGTTTTTCTTCACCGAAGCAAGTGATAATAATTATACAATACGCACATGAATCCGAAAAATCAGAGGTGCGTGCCTTGGGTTCGAACTCGTGACCAATGACTTAGTAGTCCAACGGTCACACCACTAAGCAATCACTCTACAAAATAAAATTGAACTTTAGACATAATATGACAAAAATACGCGCCAAATGCGTAGCCAACTCTGGTCTTATTGTAGGTAGCTGTGAATTGCTTACTAATTAGAAAATATTTTCATAATTACATAATATCGCTAATAATGTATGTAAAATATTTCTGCATTTTGAACTGAAAAATATAAAAAAAATACCGACTCCATATTCATACTCTCATCCTCCAACAAAACTGAATTGCGCATAGCGTTTTTACGGCATTCGGCGGAACCGTATGACTAGACGCGCTGGATCATTAATCCTGAAGTTTCAGATGCGAGCAGAACGATAAAAATTACGCGCGCCACGCTAGCCGAGCGTGGAGAGCGTGGAGAGCGTAATGACATGTTATCTGTGCGACATATTTCTGGATTATGCTTTTTTAAGATTGAAGATAACCTATGTGTATTTTTGGGTGTGCATGTGTGTGGTTTGGTTCGTTATTGGTTTTTGCAGTATTTGGTAGGAAGGGAATTACTTAGGTAACTTAAATTAATTAGGTATAAAAGTAGACACATTTTTTTATTTGTGGATACAAGTTCACAGTTATAACAAGTCGAAACGGATCGGTAGAAATAGATGCGAGTAAAACAGACCCATACTTTTTGTCTCGCACTAAAACTGATAGATGCATTACAACTAAACAGTAAAATTGATTATTTTCAGGTCCCGACAAATCGGACACGTAAATATTTGTTTTATTAACTTCTCATGTGCCAAAAGTACGAGAGAATTTTCACGATTTTTGTATTTTGTAGCTAGACACTTTCTTCTATACTCATGATTTGGTTTCATTCTGGTACTGTTAATTAATTGTAGTACTTAATCAAGATCTTTCTAATTGAGAATCAGCCTTTTCATGTCAAGTATGTAATCAGTATTGGTAAGAGCAATATCTGATCCAATTAATGAATAGATAACTAAATTGCCTGACATAAATTCATCATCTGCCTAGCCTTTTCCCAACTATGTTGGGGTCGGCTTCCAGTCTAACCGGATGCAGCTGAATACCAGTATTTTTTACATGGAACGACTGCCTACCTGACCTCCACAACCCAGTTAGTACTGGGTAATACGATACCCCTTGGTAAGACTGGTTGTCAGACTTTTTGGGCCACTGACTACCTAACGACTGTCAAAGATCTACAAATGACAGCCGAGCCCAACGGCTTAACGTGCTTTCCGAGGCACGGAGGAAACTCGGTATGTAATGGGTGGTCACCCATCCACAGATCAACCTAGGCAAGCACGGTTTAACCTAAAGATCGACCCGAGCGGCTGTTATTTTTTAGCCACGAGCTCCTCCCTATTGCCTTACATGAATTGTGAGCTCAAATAGCTTAGACATGAGTTTCAAATAAAACGAAGTCTCCCGAAATAGATTCTCCATTCTCTAATATCCCAAGTCAAATTGAGAAGGTGACAAAAGCCCTTGAGATAATGTGTAAGTGTGAACAAATCAGAGAGCAGTTGAACTAAGTTGTAACGTAATGTCTAATGTCGTAGCGTAGACACTCCGCTGAGAATTAGATGGTATGCACTGTGCTGCGTTCAGACGGGGATAGCTACTTGATTAACTTCTGAGATTTAAGCCGGATTGATAATCGTTAAGCATATATAAAACAGAAATCCGAGCAAGTCATCTTCTAATGATTGACAGAATTAAATGAGGCTTTTAATACACTTAGCTCTCGGTAAGCGATTTAGTAACACACCACATCCGTTAAGGAGGTCTTCTAACCGCCAGACTAAATAATTTTTCTTATGAAGCTCATCTCCAATTTTAGAAAAAAATATCGAATTCCTATACAACAGTAGACAGGCTATTTCGATGCATGAACGAAAAGTATTATTTGCATTTACCTGTTCAAACTCTGGAGAAGCTCGTAGCTAAAGAATAACAGCCGCTCGGGTCGATCCTAAAAGGTTAAACAGTGCTTGCCTGGGTCGGTCCGCGAATGGGTGATCGTACATTATATACCGTCTTTCCTCCATTGAAGCCTGCGAGAGAAGACGGAAGAGAGAGAAGGAGAGAACGGTACCGTTGGGTCTTTGGTCCCGGCTGTCATTTGTCAGATCTCTTACAGTCGTTACAGGTAGTCAGTGGCCCGAAAGTCTGACAACCAGTCTCACCAAGGGGTACCGTATTACCCAGTACTAACTACTAACTGGGTTATGGAGGTCAGATAGGCAGTCGCATCATGTAAAATAGTAGTACTCAGCTGCATTCAAAATAAAGTTGGGAAAAGGCTAGGCAGTTAATGACGACCTTTTTAAAACCTGAAAGCCATAGAAACTCTTGATCTCGCCTCTAACTCGATCATCCAACCACTCATACAAGTTACTAGAACAAGTACGCACTCCAGCAACTACCCCAATCAGAACCCACCTGATCGAACACCACCACCTGTTGGCAAGCGAAGGTGCAATTGTCAACATATTGCATGACATTTGCACGTGCGGAACCCGCCCCGGGGGCTCAATCGGGAATGTTGATATAGTTCATTGAATTTCAGAGGTACTAGTGTTAATATTAAAGCGTTTTCGTTTGGTTTAGTGAGAGGTTAATTGATTTGGAAGTTAAGATAGGAAGGGCGGGGAAAGTCGTATTTTCATTCAATGTTTGTAAAAGGAGCAAATAACAAAAAGATGATCCTTCGAACTATAGTTAAATATATGGTATATTATATTTAAATAGTTCTGCTTTATGTTTTATGTATTCCATTTTCTCTTCTTCTTTTACACACTTCATCTCTTTTTTAGTATCTCCTTTTGCAGGTATGCTGGAAGAGATTTCTTTAGAAATAAGGATCACCTTTGTACTATTTTCTGTTCCTTTCTTCTTTTCTGTATTTAATGTGTACATGAATTCTTAAATAAATAAGGTTTCAAGACAAATATGACCCTGAATAATCTAAAGTTAGTCACAATAAGTTGCCGCTTTTCTGTTACTGAAAAGGAATCTGAAGAAATGGTTGTCCCACGGTAATGTCGACCTTTAAGTCAGTCTTACTAAACCCCTGTGAGGCTAAGCTAAATGATCTCTTAACAAAATCTCTTCATCTCTCCCGTGGGAAGAGACTGAATGGTATGTTCAAAGAATCCATCACATGATTAAACAAAAGTAATACAGCAAAACAAACAATTAACCACAAATGCAAGACAGCAGAAATAGAACAAATCTTCAACCGCACAGAGCGACAAAGCGTCCGAGCATCTGGACAAAAAAATATTAAAAACTTTCCTTTCAAGAACTTATAACACCCTTTGCGGTGAAAGGTTGCAACTCTCGCAAAACAATAACCGCTGGGCGAAAAAAAAAAACTTTATTTTTTAAACACCCCACTTAACAAGACAACTCGCTCGCGTGCCGTTGCTAAAAAAAAACAAACTCAAGCCCTAAAAGCTCACAAAAATATTTCAGATATTTAACAAATGCTAACCGCTAACGATGTCCTTTAATATTTGGAATATAAAATAAAAAATCCTCTTTTGTCGGTCGGAGGCGAGTGCCGACAACTTTTTTTTTCTGTATTTTAAACACTGCGGTTCGTTTGTATGGCGGAGGGAAAAATGCCCGGTTGGCCCACGGAAAACTTTTTTGTGGTAAGAAAAGGTTGTGTACCACTGTGTGTCTGGCCATTTTTTCGTTGTTGTAAAAAGTGATGGTACCTACATTGGGTCTTTGATGTGAATTGGCGAACAACAGAATTTTTCCTAAAATTTTCTCGGACATATTTGAGGTGTACGGTCTGAAAGATAAACGGACAGGATCCGGGTTTTAGCTGTAAAAACCTGAAAAATCTCTGTTTAAATATTTTGGGCAAGCCTTCGTATACAACAATTTTTATTATTTTGGAACATGTTGAGGACGTTCAAGTTATAATTAGATCGTACACATAAGTCATTATTTGATTAAATCTTCTACATCTCTTCCCAACTGTATGAAACATAGTCAAAGACTTGGGTGGTCCACCCGTATAGGCCAAGATTCGAATACTTTTTGACTAAAAATGCCGAAAATAATTTTATTGATTTTGGCGAGGCAGCAAACATGGTTCTTGGTCAGTAGACATCATTATCATCAGCCTAGCCGTTTCCCAACTATGTTGGAGTCGCCTTCCAGTCTAATCGGATGTAGCTAAACACCAGTATTTTACAGGAGCGACTGCCTATCTGACCTCCACAATACAGTTAGTACTTAGTAATACGAGACCCCTTGGTAAGACTCGTTTTCAGACTTTCGGGCCACCAACTACCTGCAGCGACAATCAATGTATGTTATTACACACCACTAAGATATTATGTAACGTTAATAAAATGATGTCTGGTCAGCTACCATCCAATAACAAACGACGATCAATATTCTGTCTACCAAAATAATATTTATCAAGTTATAGCAGTCTGTTTCTAAACATTCATAGTAGTGGTCATTGCATCAGATGGCTTTATTGAAATGGCTCAAATCAAACTCAAAGCATTTATTTCAATTAGGCCATTACAGGCACTTTTGAATGTCATAAAAAACAAAGAAAGCGAAGCTATAGTCACAGACACAAGGCATAATAACTTCTGAAAGTACTGTAGTTGCCCATTCCAAGGCGTAGATCTCTATGGAGAAGAATGAGCAAGAAACTGCATGGACACTCTTTTCAATCAGAATATTATAGGCTAGGCTAATTTAAAATCTAGTCATTGCAGTATTTGTGGCAAAGTCACATAGATAGTAGTCTCTATCTACTAAACAATATTTCAATTATGACAAAATTAAAACTTTTAATAACAATAATTAAAGTTTTGACACCAGGTAGTCGCCAGGAATCAAGCCATATAATTGAGGTCGTTTACGCGAGACCAGCCAAAATTCAGACAAAAATGATTATGTTGAAGAAAAACAAAGATTTAGCGTACCGCACAAATAGAGCTATCTGCTTAGAATGCGATACATAATAGGATAATTATTCAAGATGTTGAGGTGCGGACACAGTGCCGAATAACTTTGCAGAAACATTGTTAATTAGCAGTTGGTTTTTTAGGGAAAGATATTATTTTTTTAACTAAGAGGGACAACGGCTTTTGTAAGCAACTACTTATTGTTGGGCCTACGCTGTCCTACCATACTAAAGTACTAACCCTAAGTAACAAATAGCATAGTAAAACTAAATAATTTTAAAAGAGTTACCATGGAGTTCCTTTCAGTTCTTATCCTAAGGAAACGACCAACCCGAACCATGCACCTTCTCTCGACGTTTTATAAGTGCTTATGTAGGACTATGTGAAATAAAATCTTTTGATTATGATTTTTTGATTTTGGCCATCTTTGAAAGGCCTCCCACAAAAAGGGCCAGTAGGTTGTAGGAATCCGCTGGATGCGAGAAGCACTGGACCCGTCGATGTGGCCAAGCTTGGGGAAACCTAGATCCAGCAATCGACAACTTTTGATAGAAACAATGATGATAACCATATTTTGCGACTTGATTATAATTCACCATTAGGCTATTTTTATCGATCCCTTTTGACCTTTTTCACAATTTGACATCTATAATTTATTGTTTTCATAGTTTTAGTTTGAAACTGTCTCTTCATCTCTTCATCACACACACTTTAACCACTGGGACTTTCACACCAGCCTAAAACTTTGATTTGCCCTTATAACCTACTACTCTTCATTCCTTCTTCTTCTTTCAGAGTTTCTGAACAGTCTGCTTACCGTATTGTTGGCCCCTAGGCACGCCACTGACTTTACCCATCCTGAGAGAAAAAAAACACGATATACAACTTTTCAATTTAGTTTTGAAGGAGTCTAATACGAACTGCCTCTAACTCCCTCTAACATAACCGCAGCCTAAGATCAGCCAAGCATCGGCGATGTATTCGTTGCACAATGCGCGCCCCTAATTTGAATACCATGCTTATGGGACAATCGGCAGACTAAAAAATATGAACAATAAGCTTGGTCACGTCAAATCTCATGGTTGCCGCTTACGTAGCTCGTTAAGTTTTATCTTAATTGTCTATCGGGTAGTCAATGTCCTTTACTTGTAAATTTGGAAGGTAATAAAGTAAATATGGTGTATTATTCATTATGATGAATGGCCAACGGAATCCAAGGAGGTATAGTAGCAAGAGATTGTCACACGGGTATGAGTGACACAGAGGCCGCTATATAAAAACCATCAGAACAAACTAAAAATCTAATATTACCTTAACCACGAGAAGTACAAGAGATCTTGGGAGGAAGAGCTCGTGGCTACATATTAACAGCCGCTCGGGGTCAATCTTCAGGTTAAGTCGCGCTTGCCTAGGTTGTTCCGTGGATGGGTGACCACCAGAATATTATCCAAGAAAGGAGCTCGTGGCTAAATAATAACGGCCGCTCGGGTCGATCGTCAGGTTAAGCCGCGCTTGTCTAGGTTGGTCCGGGGATGGGTGACCACCCATTACATACCGAGTTTCCTACGGGCCTCGGAAAGCAGGTTAAGCCGTTGGTCCCGGCTGGCACCTGTAGATCTTTGACAGTCGTTACAAGTAGTCAGTGGCCCGAAAGGACAAGCAGTCTTACCAAGGGGGGTTATTACCCAATACTAACTGTTATAGAGGTCAGATAGGCAGTCGCTCTATGTAAAATACTAATATTCATGCATCCAATACTAATATTCATGCATCCGATTAGTCTGGAAGCCGACCACAACATAGTTGGGAAAAGGCAGGCAGACGATACTGCACTACAAAAGTTCCTATGCTCTGTGCCCCAAAACTTGTAGTTCAAACGACCTGAAAACGTAGAAGTATTGGGCCAATACAATTTGAAACCATCATCGATACGAAGAAGATAAAAAAGTTGCAATATAGGTTGAAATGCAAATCGAAATTAGGGTAAATAAAGAAAAAATCGTGTAACTTAAAACCAGCAACAGTTAAATTAAGTACCTTTGTGTATGCTACGGCTACGGTTTCAGGTGATAGCCATTATCAGAGAACAAGCCATAACAGATGAAGGAAAAGATGAGATGTGGGATATTATTTAGGAATTAAGTTATATTGGTGGTTTTAGGGGCAACCCTGAGGCAAATGTAATAAATAATGTAGAGGGACAAATATGAAAATAAGTTCTCTACCGCAGGTATCGGCACTCGCACAACTCATTTGCCTACCGTTTTCAGTATGGTCAGCAAAACAACAATAATATTTTGGAAATAAATAAAAATCTAGATAGGTGAAGCACAACCTCTCATCACAGATTTAGGGGCAAATAATAATAAAAAAAATAAAAATAATAAAATCATTTTAATTCGAGCATCACTGACTCATACAAGAAATAATTAATAATTACACACAAAGGCAAAGGCAAAGGCAAAGTTATTTAACAGTTTTACTATTAGGAATTTCCCAATTGCAGCTAATAGTCTGGATTTGAACCCAGTTAGAAACCAAAAAGCTTATCTGTTACTACATAGAACTTAGACAATAGACGATCAAGATAAGTGCACCAACTGTACCTACCTAAGCGATTCGCGGTTTATATGCTATGCTCTATAAAACGCGCTTTTTGTTTCAATTTGAATGATTTTTTTGTAGTCTCCAGGTCCTGACAACAGCTAAAAATCTGTTACGAGAACAAACGTTAGATTTTCAAAAAAAGAGCACAGTAAAGTTCGTACTATTCTTGATATTACTTTTGTCTTTCTGACCGTACATAAACGATTCAATACAATAAACAATCACGTATAATCTTTTTGCTCATACCCATATTTACAAGACGTATCGGGCCGCAAGTAGCTGACCACTTCCCGTACAGCATCCCAAGACAATCGACCAGGGAATTCTGGCCAGTTTGAGTTTGTATTGATTTTTATTGGTCTGATCGTATATGGTAGCCGTATTATTGTCATTTGGAAAATAAATGACTAATAATGGTGTATTTTGTTGTTCTTTCAATGTGGAATTGACTCTGAATGGGAGCGTTTGATTAAGTATTCTTGAATCGATGTTTTAAATGATTGTATAGGTAGTGATTCGTACTTTATTGAAAGAGTTTGTAGCTTTGGCTTTCGAATTAATAGACGTGTTTGTTTTTGCGGTTTTACAAGTTAAGATATAATTAATTTGGCTTAGATTAGCTTTGAAATCAGCTGAACCCTTTTGTTTAGTTCATTATAAAAGGATATCTAAGGAAATACATTGACAAAAGGATCTAAATATATGCCAATCAATGACACAGCTCCGCTTACTGCAGTCACAAGGATTATATAGACCTCTCCCAAGCTGCATCACATCACAATCTGTCGTTTTTAAAGATCGTTGTTCACATTTATGTAGTTGAAGTAAACTTTTACTCCTTCAGAAAGCATCAATGTATACGCAAAATTGTAATGTGTGGTCCCTCCGAACGATAGACCACCCACCACTTTCAAGTATCGCACGAAATTACTAAGGGCATGAAATTCATTAGATTCCTTGCGTCCACCAGGAGTCTAATACCATCTTATTGGAAACAATATTTATGCACACTGCTAGTGATAGGCTTCATAGACATTTTTATTAATAAGTCAAGCTTTTAAACGGTTTACGGTTCTTATATCGAGAATGATAACCTGTTTGTCACGGCTGTTATTTTGGCAATAATCTTTGACAATAGTCGTCGTCGTCTGACAAGCAGTCTTGCCAAGGAGTATCATATTACCCAGTATTAACTGGGTTGTGGAAGTCAGATAGGCAGTCGCTCCATGTAAAATACTGGTATTCAGCTGCATTCAGTTAGACTGGAAGCCGACTCCGACATAGTTGGGAAAAGGCTAGGCAGATGATGATGATGACAATCGTTATAGACAAAGGGTATAGTCGCTTAGTAACCTAGATGCTATGGTATTCAGCTACAGCCGGTTGAAAGAAAAACAAAATGAGGTGGCGACCCCAAGTGCCAAGGGAAAACAGCAGTAAGATGATGATGATCAGCTACAGCTGGTTAGACTGGACAACAGGCCAATAACATAATTGGAAAAAGGCTAAGCAGATGATGATGTTAATAACGATTTCGATTTAGATGACTAATCAATAAAAAATCGTAAAATCTTGAAGATTCGTTGACATATGTTCAACTCATTAAAGTGTCTCACTGCTATGCAAAGCAAATCTTCACATAAAATTGAATCCTAAATTAGAATCGCATAATCCCTTTGATCGACACAAAATTAAAAATCGTATCACACGCAAAGAGATCAGAAATCGCCATTTTAATTATAAATAACCACTTCACTCGTCAAACCGATACAAAAAGAATTGAAAGAAATCAAAATTCTAAAGAGTAATATCAAACTTGACTTATAATTGGTTGCTCATCTTGACTCAGAGATGAACTCGCCTTTAAAAACCTTCATGTTCCAATCAAAACCCTATTCCATTTCGTGCTGAATAAAGTTTCAGTTTGAATGGCAATGTTGTCGATGTAAGGTCCAAGGCACATGGATATAATATTTATAAGACACGGCTGTATCAAAACCGAAGAGCCGTCTTCCAGGCCGATGACGTTTGACGTATATTCTGACATCCCCTTTATATCGTGGTGCAAGTGGAGACATGAAGCGAATTCAAGAGCTTCACTTTACAGGGTCTTATTTATTCAATATAATATTATAGAGATTTATTTAAAAAAGTCATAAAACTACTACTACTATAACTGTCTTCAAAAATGTTTCCGTGGTCGAATTTTAAGAGTCAGTCAATTTCTTTTTTGTATTTATTATCTTTCATGGATTTATTACCTTCCTATGTTTTTTTCCAAAAAGTTCTATTTCCTAAAAGGTTTATTTATTTAAACTTCATGTACAAAAGTGATACATAGGCGGACTTAATGCCACAAGGCATTCTCTACCAGACAACCTTTATCCAAACATATGAATCTTCCTCAAGCACTGTTTTCCAATTCCACAAACATTTTATTTTTATTTTATCATTCGACTTCTACCATCTTTTCAATGTTCTTTATTTTTTGCCTATGGTCACCGTTTATAACAACAAACTCAATTATTTTCTCCTACAATATTGACACATAGCCTGCATTGCTTAGTAAATAAAGTGTTACATAATTGAGTACAGAATCATTGATTGATCAGTTGGCTTGGTACAGGCATGTGATGCGGAAAATGAGGAGAACATCGCAAGTAAAATGTTGAGAATGAATGTGGATGGCTAAAAGAGAAGAGGAAGACCAAATAAACGATGGATGAACGGTGTGAAAGATGATATGGCCAGACCGAAGGTCTCTCATCTGATGACAAGTAATAGAGAAGTATGGAAGAAAAGACATGCTGGGCCGACCCCAAATAAATTGGGATAAGGGCAGGAGAATGATGATGATGATAATTGAGTACAGAAATGAAAATAATATGTGATAGTAGTTACAAAAGGTGCAAGCCTTACTAATATTATAAATGCGAAAATAAGTTTGTTTGTTACCTTTTCACGCCTAAATCACTAAACCGATCATACTGAAATTTTGCATACAGGTTGTCAGGTGTACAGACACGGACATAGGGTATCTTTTATCCGGAAAAACAGTACTGTTCCCGAGGAAAACAACAATAACTTTCTTATGATAATAGATGCGCCACGGGTCTTTCGAATCATGATTGAATCATAATATTACTATAGAAACTTTAGTTGTGTGTTAAGAGTTTAATTATCAAATTCTAAATTGACCCGAGCGAAGCCGCGGGCATTAGCTAGTAATTTATAATTGTCAACAGATTTTAAAGGTAGTAAGTTTCGAATTATTTGGTCGTCGTCCTAGATTACGAATCCTTCCTCTCATAACACACCCCACACAAAGAGTATCGCAACTCGATGAGCAAATAAAACACAAGAAAGTTGAACTGGTACAGCTTTGAATAACTTACGGCCAATATGGAAGATTGTTTTACATGTTACCAGCGATATTCATTGAATACTCAATGCTATTGACTACAAGTTTTACATTCTCCTGGTATATGGAGATTTGGGTCAACGACTGTTTTGCTGTGAGAATTCTAAAACAAATCTACGTAACCAGTGAAAATAACTATAAGATTGATTTAAGATAGAATAAGTATTTACATGAAAGTACATCTGTAATAAGACCGCCTCGTTGGTCTAGTGGTCGCAAGCGCAACTCCTGAGCATGAGGTTCTGGGTTCGATTCCCAGGTCGGGCAAAGTGTTATTAAGTTTTTCCATCAGAAATTTCTCAGTAGCAGCCACGGACTCTGGATTTGGGCCCAGTTGATGGCAATAGGCTCGCGTGGGTGTACTATTAGGTACATACCTCTGCCTAACCCTTCGGGGAATACAGGCGTGATTTTATGTATGTATGTAAATAATTTACATGAAAGAAAGTACACAAGAATCGGAACAAGAATCAGTGATGCGTTCAAATTAGATTAGGATTGGACATGAACTTTCGAAAAAGGCAGACATTTCAGAAAAACAAAGCATGGCAAGCAAGCACAGTTGGAGTCGCAGCGTGTGTATGTGTGTTACAAACTGCAGAAGGATGAGAACGACGATAAAAAAACCAGAAAACAGAGCTCAAAATGTAACCTGTAATAACTTTGTAATAACTTTGAATTTCCGAATATTTCTGTTACAAATTCACTTAGCACAGTCTCATACCCACTCGTATGAAACGTCCATACTTAAACATCATCAGTAACCATATCATGACCACACACCATCGTTCACACTTCGTCGCATCTCATCAAGATGATCTCAAGCTGAGCAAGTTACAGCTCATGTCAATTCCACTCAATCAACCAAGGAGTACTTGAGGAGTACAAGTTCAGGGGCACTTAAAGGTATTAGCTGTTACCCGCGGCTTACCTTGCGTGGGGATCGGAAATGATCGGAACGCACTACCACGAAAAAGTAATCTATATCCTAACCCAGATCAATGTTTTACCTGTGTGCAATATTTTACTAAAATCTGTTCAGCCGTAAAGGCATAAAGGAGTAATAGGCAGGCCGAGTTATTATCGTATTTATAAAATTCATCATCTGCCTATCCTTTTCCCAACTATGTTGGTGTCGGTTTCCAGTCTTACCGGATCCCGCTGAATACCAGTATTGTACATGGAGCAACTGCCTATCTGACCTCCACAACCCAGTTAGTACTGGGTAATACGATACCCCTTGGTAAGACTGGTTGTCAGACTCTCTGGCCACTGACTACCTGTAACGACTGTCAAAGATCTACAAATGACAGCCGGGACCAACGGCTTAACGTGCTTTCCGAGGCACAGAGGAAACTCGGTATATAATGGGTGGTCGCCCATCCACAGACCAACCTAGGCAAGCGCGGCTTAACCTGAAGATCGACACGAACGGCTGTTATTTTTTAGCCGTATTTATAATATTAAGTATGGATATATGGATTATATTCTTTTTAACCCTAAAAACGATATCAATCGGTAAACATCCCAAAAAATTCGGTACACATCAAAAACAGCGTTTTTTAACCTTTTTAAACCGTGTAACACGTACGGTAACATGTGACAAAAACAATCACAAAAAAGTGCGGTACAAACAGAAAAAAAAGTTCTTGCGGTATTTTCGATGGATGTCATTTCCTACCTGTGCTGTGTTGATCCGATTATACTCCGTTTACGGAACACTGCACTAGTTTGCAAATAACCCTCTTCAGCCTTGAATGATGCTCGATGGATCAAGATTATCGAGAGCTTTAACAATAGTGTTGTGCAAAAACCGTACTTGAGAAATCGATTTATTTGATAAATCGAGTTTTTTTTTTGGTAGATGAAATCTGTAGTGTTTGGTGTATTTTTGTGTGATGGGTTGTCAGCTTGAGCTTAAATAATTTGGGTGTAGTTTGACCCTTTTATGGTTTGTGGAGCTTACGACCTGAAAATATTGATAAATTGGGTTTTTGATAAAATTGTGATGTTTTTTAATCAATTTAATTAGTACACCAAAATAAAAGAAGAAGAGCATAAATAATGTCATTCGCCTGGCAACTTTGAATACTCCGTTGTCAATAAAGGTAATGGGCAGAACTGTCGACATCACCAATTGCTACAAAGAAAAATATAATAGAATCAGACGCTGCAGGCACTCTTAACTAAACGTTTTAGAGAAATAACTTTAAAAGCTCACTAACTCAAAACCATGAAATCATACTCACATTTTAAACTTGTCCTACAAAAAAGTAGCCCCAAGATCCATCACATATGATGGAAATTAATCAATAACCTCGTAACCAGTAATTAAACATGGATTCCGAGCGAGACTTAATTCTGATTGATGATTTAATAATAAGCGATGCTACGTATATAAATATCGGTTTGTCTGTCTGTCATCTGTCAGTTTCTTGTCAATGCTGCAATGTGCTCGAATATTTGAGCTTTTTAAGACTTTTGAATAATTATAATTTACTTTTAAAATTGTGATTAGTGTGGCAAGGAATGATTGGAATATCTTCTAGAAATGTGTTGGAATCAGATACTTCATTAATTAGCCTACAGATAAACTACTCATAGATTTAAAATAATTATACAAAATTAAGACTATCTCGTTTGCGGGGAGAACATGGCCAGATATCGCACAGGACACAGAGATTTGGAAGGAGAAAGGGGAGGCCTTTGCCCAGCAGTGGGACACTCAACCAGGACAACAAAAAAAAATTAAAATCAGTAAACAACGACGACAATGGGACTCTCGTCGAATACTCTTCCGCATCGCTGTCGTCCGGGAATGTGCCCAGAAGACTGACAGCATTGCCACGTTGGATGGCAATGCTAATTCTTTGGCCAAAGGAGACGCGCACACGGGCCCCATGAGCGTTTCAACCCCAAACCGCTCGAAACTGATACCGATATTTTCACATGTCTATTATTTTAAGCGAATATTTTCAAAAGATTCGTCGGCCAACAAGCTCTGTTCAAATGTGCTTCTGTTTCTGTTTCAAATACTGCCAGAGAAGAGTTGTATTAGTCATTTTATGTTCACATTCGCTTTTCAACAGCATGTCTTTTTCAGAGTATTGTTTGTAATTAGTAACTTATTGTACCAATCAAATGTTCGTTTGATTTTAAATTTTTGACATCAGCATTGCTAAAAATAAATCAGAAAACAATCAAAGTATAAATAATCCTCCATTATTAAACAAAAACAATAAAGCCCTAATTAATAAGAAACAATAACAACTAACAGACGAAACAAAATCAAAAACAAGTAAAATAATATCAGACTAGGGCTGTCAAACGCGAGTTGGCGGGCGGGGCCGATCCGGTATGATTGACAACCCTTGACAGCGGTTAAACACAGGTCGAATCGCGAAAGGTAGTTTTTTTTATTCTTTTTTAAAAACGTTCCAGGGGTGTGCTGTTGTTTTTTTGGTGCTGAAAGTTCCGTACATTTGGTGATTGATTTTATTGGTACTTGAATGAAGTACGTCCGTTTTTGATGAAACCGCTTAGTCGGTTCTAGGGTAAAAAGAAATAAGTACTTAAGTTGTGTTAGTAAAAAAATTAGGCCTCATTGTTTGGTTATTTTTCTTTAATCAATCTTTAAGTTTATGTGGGCGTATAACTTATAAAGCCTACTAATCAGCACGGTTGCAAGTTAAACCTAGAACTTTTAGGTATTAGTATCTACCTAAGAAAGATAAATACGAATATACGAATTGCTAAGACACATTGCTTGATTAAGTTAAGACGCACAAATTAAATCCATTTTCCCTACAGATCCAAGTTTTTCAATATATTGCAATGATGGAAAAGGCATTTTATATATTGTCATCAAAGCTTAACTTTGTGGTTTCTGTCTACTATATTTGATGATTTTAGTTTGACTCAGGCGAGAGATCTTTATGGTTTTCTGAGTTTCAATGTCGTCTAGAAAACCATCAGAAATCAGAAATCATTTATTTGCCAATAATGTAGGTATACAGTATATATGATGGTAATTTTTTGATGAGCGTCTCGATACATTTTGCCTTACGGCATGCAAAATTATATAAAATAATAGGTGCACAAAAAATAAAACATAAAAAAGCATTCCATTCACTAAGCAACATTATTATCAGCATTAAACAAAGAGAAAAAAAATCATTCATTCATTATTATTCAAAAGCACTCGGAATTAAGCACAATGCCAAAAAATGACAATATCATAAACTACGAATGTCAGTCAATTAAATTAAGAAATAGCAGAAAATTCAATAACAAATGTCAATAAATTGAATTAAAAAAATCTCTATAAATTAAACTACAAATGTCAACAAATTAAGTTTAAAATGTCAGAAAATTCTATTACAAATGTCAACAAATTAAATTTAAAATAATCACAATTAATTCAATACAACATCGTTCAGAATCTACCACGGAACCCTAATTCATCTCACATACTTCACAATCAAACTCGATACATACTCAGCTGGATACGTAACGCTTTATAATTTTACAACAAAATATAACAGAATCTTACACATTCGACTTTTTTCCGATCTTTGTATCCTTGATGAGCATGGATTAAGTTTGTAGAAAAAATGTCGGACAGATGTTGTGTGTGTGAATTTTTGAGAGCCGTAGGATATTGCTGTAGGTGTTTTGATGCGGTTGTCAATAAGATCACGGTGAAGAGTGAGTATGAAGATAGTGGAATTTTGAGTATTAAAAGCAAAAGGTTTTCGGATAAATTGAGTAATTATCTGCTGCAGTAATTTGGCGCCTTCGATAGCATTCATCGGTTCCTTTAATAAGCAAACAACAGGACCCCCAAGACACGATAGAGCCCCCTCTTTTGTGGAACAGCACCACATTTACACTTTTGGGGGGAGTCTTCTGGGAATCTCTGTAGCGCTTGTGGTCAAAGAAATACACGCAAAATAAATAAACTTAATATAATGTTATTCGAGAGATCACCTCCTGCCATGTAAATCTGGTCATTTGGCCAAGCCGCGTGAAATATTATCACTTTTTTTTTTATTAGCCTATTCTGTCCCACTGCCGGGTAAAGCCCTCATTCCTTTCCAACTCTCACGGTGTTTTGTCTTCTCTGGCCAATCAGTCAGTGCTGGCGATAAGTCTGCGAGGTTAAAATGGGACTGGGCTTGTCACATTTCTAAGATAAGTCAGGACAGATGGGCCTGAATCGTCACACAATGGGTGCCTGAAGACTGACGTCGTCACCGAGGCAGGCCCAAGAAACGCTGGCATAACGATTTGGACGCACTGACTGATTTTTTTATTTAAAAAAATCGTTGCCCCGCACTAGGAAAATCTCCTGTATCGTGAGTGCGATTACAAATATTTAAATTCCTATACACAAACAGTCAGACCCGGACCAACCTGTAGCCCATAAAAATATTTGTTTCATGTTAAAATCGAACCTGCGCCACGCAGCACAGCAGTCAATCGCTCAGCCACTGTGCCAACCGCCAACTCGTTACTAGTTGGAGTGAGTAGCGATGGTCCAGTAGTTACAGTCACGACTTACGGTTCGATTGGCCGTAGGCTCGAACCTAGGCAGGCACATTACTTTGTGTATTTTTTTCATCACCACTGCTCTCAAAACGGAGAAGAAAAATATCGTGAGGGAACCAGCATGTCCTATCACCAAAAAAACGATATCATATGACATCTGCGAACCAACCCGCATTGGGCTCGCGTGGTGGTCTACAGCCCGTTTCCTCTCATAGAGAGGAGGCCTGTGTACCAGCAGAGAGAACATTCTAGACTGATTACGCTTCTCATTGGAACATCATTTTCGATGCTCTCATTTGCATCAAACAATATGAGTATGTTCCAAGTTAGGTCAAATTGGTGAAGGTTTCCCAATACCAGCATAGCTGTGACGAAAGCCATACGTTTCGTTTTCATATACAAATCAAGTACAAAAATAGCAAAACATTGAAACAGATATCGATCTAAGTATCAAGAATGTAACATTCAAATCGCACAATATAGAGAAGGCTATAAAACAGAAGTGGCTCACTCGCGATACCAAATGATATTCCTTGAAATGTTTCCGACTGCATTTAGTGGGCACGATTCTAGTCGTGACGATGTCGTGGCCGTGTCGTATGTCTCTCATGGGAAATGACATCATTTTGCGTCGAAGATGCAGTGCGTGGAGAATTGGTACTAGAGAAGTAGGTTTGGAACGAACCTAGAGTAAGAGTAAGGTTTGCAGTATTCTCAGTAGTAAGGCAATTATTTAAGTTGACATGATGATAAAACAACAAACCTTGAAAATGATAATAGGTCTGGGAACTAAGAAATTGGGATGGATTCAAATCAAATCAAAATGTTTTATTTCACATAGGCCCAGATGGGCACTTATAAAACGTCGAAAAAAACGTGCACGGTTCGGGTTGGTCGTTTCCTATGGAGAAGAACCGGCAAGAAACTCCTTGGTTACTCTTTTCAAATCATTTGTTGTTACAATATTATCATGATTTCAGCATTTGTAGGTTGTTTACTACAAAAGATGTAAAAAAGATAAAAAGTTAACAAGCAGCTGGATTTATGTGAACCAGCTGCATAATCATCGTTTCTGCAAACTGCTGGACATATGCCTTCCCCAAACATTGCCACATAGACCGGTGATGTGCCTCTTGCATACAGCAGATTCACGCAGCCGGTCATAAGTCGCCAGTTTACCTTGTGTTTTCATTGATGAAAAATATTTTTAAATGGTTTATTATTTTTACAAGTAACCCTTAACAACTAACGATTGGAGCCTCCTTAAGAAAATAAGCCTGAGTTAGGAGACTACATTCTTGATCATTGATGCAGATTGATTCTTATACTTTTCAAGTTCCAAAAATAAAAAATAAAGTCCTACCAATTTTGCTAATAGTCTACGTCTAATTGTATGTACAATTTTGTCATCATTGTTTTTCAATATTTCCAATTTTAATTTAATTTAAAAAACTGAATATTGGCTCTTAGTATTTGCTAAGCCTATTTTCCGAATTTATTGTTTTGTGCATGTGGTGTTTACCTCTAAGTAATTGTTGCACTATAATTTAATTTATGAATGAATTATGTCGCTGTGTCCAGTGTGAACAATTTTTGGTAGACCTAATATAATAAATAAATAAAAGATATATAAGTAATTGTAAACGTAACTCGCGAGTCGTATCGTAACACAAAAATACCTCTCCGCAATTTTTGATATTAAAATTTTCAATAATACCTAATGGATGTCTTCCCGAGATCGAGTCGAAAGCCCTCCATATTGGGGGGACCACAATACTCTTGTTTTTAATACAGCCCTTTGTATTCAATGCTTTGTCTTATTATCTGAGTGTTTGATGTCACCCTACTAGGTACTGGAGTGTCATAATTATGACATTTCTATGATATTGGAAGATGGAGAATGCATATCACTTGAAGTTTCATTGGTAAGGATGGGTTTTTAATGACTGGAGTTCTATTATTATTTTATCTCACTAGCTTATGCTCGCGGCGTCGCTTGTGTAGATTTCGTTAATGTACATTACCGAGATAAAAAGTATTTTATGTGTTAATCCAGGTTATAAACTATCTGTGTGCCAAATTTCATCCAAATCCGGTCAGTAGTTTTTGCTTGAAAGAGATAAACATCCATCCTCACAAACTTTCTTATTTATAATATTAGTAGGATATCTGATCTGTTAGATAAGATATATATTATCTTAGGTTCTGTTGGTGTTTTTCTTGAGATCAAGCGAAAATCAAACTTCAAGATAAAAAGTCTTTCGTTCAATTCTGCTGAGAAAGTCAGCACTTCTTGAACATCAAAATTACATACTACAGTCCTTTAAAAAGGCCCTTCACTAGTTCCATGTGTTTTAGCTAGTAAGAAGAAGTAGCGCAACAACCTCTCCAATATCACATTTGTCTGGCAAGTTAGAGGAACTAATATCTGATAACCAACGGGTGACTAAACTAGTTATTTATATTGATAGTAAGTTTTATTTCAGCCTTAAATAAGAAAGTACTCCAAGCCCACACATCCATATAAAATCTTAATGGCTGAAAGAATCTGTCCCCAATAACCACACGTTTACAACCAGAAATAAAATAGAAATAAACGTAACATGAACCTATTACAGCATTATTAAAAAATAAAACAGACAATGCGATCACCGAAACCAATATGTGTGCTATAAACATATTCGCGGCAAAGCTGGCTAACCCCTCGAACGCTGCCCATAAAAATACATACCCAACAAGCCAAAAACGGCCGACCGTCATAAAGAAACGCGATAAACCGTGCAAAAAAATTGCGGGACATGAATTCATTGGTATGACATTCGGGGTTCCAATGGTCACGGTTATAGCTCAGAAAATATCCTCTAGACATATTTCCTCCTTATAGTTTTATGGGATCGGCCCCCATCTTTTATTGGTCGTCGGGAATCTTGTCAATCCTATTAAGTTGGTCGTTTTTACCCGCCACCGCTTTTTAGGGTTATGACGTATATTGAAAGTTGGAATTGTTAATTTGTGACGTTTGATGGCATCGGGGGGTTAGATTAAACATTCCTTTTTGTATGAATCTATAAAAGCAGGAAATGGAAATGGTTGATTCATGTTATTGAATGTCAGAATGCAGAAGCATTTTCAATGTTTTTTTTTTGGAGTAAATAGTTTGCAGTTTGTATAAAACTAACAAAAAAATTAATGAAAAATCTTTTTTTTCACACACATACACCGTGACTTTTTAGTCGTCTTACAACGGCAGCCCACTTCATGTATCCAGTGACTACTAAACATTCATAAAAAAAATGTGGTATTTATGAGATTTTAATAATTTAAAAATAAAAATATTATTCAATATTATGACGTATGACGTAGTTAAAACAACCTGTTGTGAGCGATGATCTTCTGGACTCGAGCGCTGGGTAGGTGTATTCTCCCGTTTGACACGTAAACATCATTAACAGGATGTTTCATAATTTTTTCTAATGCTTATTTATTTTTCTTTGTACCTATTACGGTAGGTAAAAAAAAAAACGCGCCTAGAACTATTTTATGTCGGGCACATTGAGTGGACCACCTTTTTAAGACGACTAAAAAGTCACGGTGTATATCACAAAAATAGTAAACTGGAATCCACCCTGAGCCCTAAAGAACCATCACAAGTCGAAACAAAGAAATACTGGAAAAATCAAAAGGCGAACTGCCATTATCATTTTGCTTCATAGACAAAAATTGTTTATCACAATTTGTTTATTTAACAAAAACAGGTGAACCCTACTGACCATCCTATTGACTGCTTTATTCACATTTCCTTAAACAGTATTCCTTAGTGGCTACATCATGATCCTCTGCCCTTATCCCAATTTATTTTAGGTCGGTGCAGTACGTCTTTTTCTTCCATACATCTCTATTATTTAGCCAACATTTCAAACTCAAACTCAAACTCAAAGCATTTATTTCACTTGCACTTTTGAATGACAGAAGAACAAAGAAGGCGAAGCTACAGTCCCAGACACAAGGTATAATAACTTGTGAAAGTACTGTAGTTGCCCATTCCAAAGCGTAGATCTCTATGGAGAAGAATGGGCAAGAAACTCCATGGACACTCTTTTCAATCAAAAAAATCAGTGCCCACTCTCTTCCAAACAATAGATCTATATTTTCTTTCTTCTGATTCTTTCTATTGCACATTTCTTCTCCGCATTTCTATCAACGGCGCAATCATCAAACTTCCTCTAATATCTTCAGTATCCTAACATTTCTAATCACAACAAAACAAAGCAGAAACATCTATCACTGTCGCCATTAAACGCCTCAAATCACACATTATTTACATTCACAGCTTACTCCCGAACAATAATCTGCCATAATCCTGAATCCAGTACAAATGTACCAATAACACACGGGGCTCAATCAAAGGGTTCGTACAGACAGACAGACAAATGGAATTGTCGCAATACGCACGCGGCCGGCAATTAGTGGCATGCTCACCAGTTTCGATATGAAATACAGCCGCCCGAATCAGCTAAGACATATAGATTAGGTGTGGTACACACGGACGATTTGTTGAGCTGGGGTCGTGTTCAATAGTTTTAATGTTTCCTACATTATGGAGCAATGGTGACGGTCAGTATCTGCACTATGAAAAATGGGTTTCTGGACCTCAACGCCTCAACGCTTACTTTATTTATTTTACACGTTGAGAGATTCTCAAGCTCACTCTTCAGGGTATCCAGCAGAAAACGTTGCCCTATTCTTCTTCTTTATAATGTGGTTAGTAGTAACCTGGTGTCAGAGTTTTTATGCCATCCATGGGTTGGCTTAACATGCTGGTTTCCTCACGATGTTTCTTTTCACCGAAGAAAGTGATAATTATACAATACAAAAATAAATCCGAAAAGTTAGAGGTGCGTGTCTTGGGTTCTAACTTAAGACCTATGGTTTAGCAGTTCAACGGTCACACCACTAGGTTATCACTGCCATTTACAAGTCTGTTTTCCAGATCCAAACATTAAGTCAAATTTCAATTGCAAAACTAATTCAACCGTGTGTCAGACAATAGTTACCACCCTATAACATATGCCAAATCCATGGTTCACCCGTTTTGCATTCGACTGCCTACTCCCTTTTGGATGACGTCAATATGCAACCTTCGCCATCCCACCAAAGGACCTATCTCCTCCGTCATCCACGCTGAAAATTGAACTTTGGAGGTGGAGGGTAGGGTTGTATTTTCAGTGTGGGGGAAAATTTCATAATCTATCCGTAGATAACATCGGAGATTCAATGTCAGGCAGAACAGCAATGAAATATAGTTTCGCCTTCATTGAACCTGTGATAAATTGATATCGCCCGGGACGGTTATTGAATAACAAGCAAGGCTTGTTGATCGCGACGCGCGTCATTTGTGGCGCTTTGTCGGGTAGTGTGTGTACAGCCTTATTATGTTTGCGGATTGATTATCTAGTTTGAACGTATTTTTGCTTAGATGTATCATGTACGTTTAGTTTTCAGTTGTGTGAAATTATGTATTATTGGATGGTTCTACAATAATATAGGTAGGTACTAGTTTTTTCACAACAGTTTTTTTTTTAACGATGTTACATTCTGAAGTTCGATAAAGATTTTTATGTCAACTAATTACGTAGTTTAAAGCTGGTCTTTGACCGATAGGAGATGTGGCTGGTAGATTAGGTATTGGGACACATTTCTACATTTTATATTTCTGCTAAATATAAATGTCAAAAATAGGTCCAAAAACTTTTTTTTTGCCATCCTTCTCTGTCCCACTCCTGGGCAAAGACCTAGGATCCACTCCTTCCTTTAGAGGAAACCATTTTTTTTTGGTTTACGTCTCCAGTAGAGAAACCTCACAACCCCAAAACAGGAACCCCGAATCACACACAAACCTAACAATTCCACCGCAACTAAATCAAAAAACCCATCAATCAAATTGCCGTCCATGCAAATTGTGGCGCATGACAAAGTAAAGCGAACCCATTAGGCCGGTTACACAAGAGCGTATAATTCGCTGGTATCTTCCATCTTGTGCCCGCACGGCACTAACAAACAACTCGGTGGCTGGACATTAGCTGGAAGAGCTACACTTGTGACATCTAAATTTCGGCTAGCCACACGGTATGGGGTGTGTGGAGCTACCCTTATGTTTAGAATGGACAGAGGAGAATACTTGGTTAAGGATTTAGAATTAAATAAGGAAAATTGCATGGTGTCTAGTCTAGTCCTGTCCAGTGGTGGTTAAAAGTGCAACTGCTGAATGGAGGGTCTTGGGCTCTTTTTCGGGAAAATTATTATTGGGTTTTCAATCTAGTTGTATAGTTGCAATCTAGTTGTGTAGTAGTTTGATGATATAAAAACTTTGGTGTAACAAATTCTCTCAAGAATCTGATTAGTTTCTCGACCGGTGATAAGACCCTAGTCGGTTGCAAATAGGTTGCAATTGAGCATCCCACAAAACTGGGCTTAGAGGTTGCCATAATCCGTCTAACGAATTCGATCGCTGGACAATTTTTAGGGGGGTTTACCTTACCACCATGGACTCTCTTAGCAGGTCGGTATTAGGCAGAATGATTTCAACAACCCGCGATCATGGCGCTTACAACAGCGTCGAAATATCAGGAGCTCAAAATAATGAACAATCACGGAAGATATGTCGTAAGTGACAGTATAAGTTTAGAACGTCTTATGTATTTTTAATATTTGCGCGCTTCAAACATGACCTGCCCAACACACCAGCTGCCTCACAAATTATGTACTCATGAGGATACCAGTGGCTTGCAATCCTGAGTCGTGAAGCTGAATCGTCGAGACACCAAAATACCAAACAAAATCATTTTAAATCGCATTTCCCTAAAATCGCTGCCTCTATCCATTCCTAGGTCTATGGTAACGCGTCCACAGCGGCGCTGGCTGGACTGCGAGACTACAAAACATATCGGCGGTGGTCGCCGTCCAGATAACTATGCGTCGCGATCTGTGCCCGCGCCGCCTCCATAGGCACATTGTACCTAACAGCAGACTAGAATAATGTGAATACTTTGAATGGCCTCTCTGTGGAGGTGTAAATCTAATACAATTACACGAAACAGATGACACAAACTTTAGGAGATCATTGATAAATAATATGGTCGTCGAATATACTCGCATCCACATGCGAGTCGCACGGGACCGGTCAATGTGACCGGTCTATGTCCAGCAGTGGACGTCTTTCCGCTGAAATGATGTAGATGGTGATACGTATGTACAGTGACGGTCAGTCTAACAAAATGGAGATAGTTTTCTTCGGTTTTTCCATCAGTAATTTCTAAGTAATAGCCACGGGATTTGGATTCGTGCCCGGTTGATGGCAATAGTCTTGCTCTCTCTTAGATGGGACTTAAAACATAACCAGCGCAATGTGGTTGTACTATTAAGTACATCTCTGTCTAACCATTCAGCGAATATAGGCATGATGTTATGTTATGCCACTTATATAGTATTCAGGTTGACTGTTTCTTTCTAGAACCACAAGCATGGTGTGTTTTTGTCAATGGAAATCCCATCGGGCAGGTGCCTGGTGGGATTTCCGATTAGCAAAAAACTTTTATCACCTACTTCATTCATTTTTGGTGACGCATTTTCAAATATTGTACCTGCGACATATAAGGCTATTTGCTCAAAATGTCGTGATTCTAAACCCATCGATTTCGGCTACGCCTCATCTATCAGTGAATTTATGATCTTGTTAGATATTCAAACCAGAGCATCGATACTTCATCCATACAAAAACCTGCTTATAAGACATCACATAACTAATTACCTGCCCTATCACATAACCACACTTCTTATAACATTATCATAATATAATAGGACTTCCATTCAAGCGCTGATTGATTTACGTTAGCAACTGTCCGCCGCGCGTCCTGCGCTTTGTCGCGACAGAGCCGTTTCCCTAGCTGTCGCGTCTAATTGCGACTATAATTCATGTCTAATAATCTTGTGTTATTATCGGATTGTATGCAGGTGAGGGGGTTAAGGGGGGTGGGGGTTTCCGATGAGTTTTGAGTGAATGAGTGATGGAAGGTGTTTATTGTTATTAAAGCTAATTATGCTCTTTTCTACAGTTCCATCTCCCATTGTAACTTTTTGAAAGTATACATAAATAAACGAAATAAAAAATAAATAAAAGGTTTTTTCATTCATTCCTCAGTAGTAGCCACGGAGGCTGGATTCGTACTCGGTTGATGGCAATAGGCTCGCCCCCTATTACATAGAACTTTTAACATAACTGGCAAAATGTGGGTGTACTATTTATTAGGTACACCTTTTTTTTTTTAAGGTTGGGATATCATCAAATAACTCCTCCCGCTCTGCGTGGAGTGGGAGGGAGTGTCAGACTTTTACTGACTAAAACCCATCCATGTTCCTTCTTTACCCTTTGTGTTCCAGGGCCGCGGTGTCTCTTTCGAACAGCCCCGCAGCATGGTAGACCTCTGACCTGCTGTTTGTGCAACTCCACCTGCACTTTAAGAGACTTGTCCGAATCCACTTCTAACGCCGTCAATGTAGCTGAGTTCTGGTCGAAGCAAATTCAACTTAATAGCTATGGGAATCATCAACACGAAGAAGACAACATATCGGAACTTGATTGAGGACATCGATCTGTGAAATTACTGTCGAATTTAAACAATACAAAGACACGATAATAATTTTAAACAGTATCGTTTGTGCCATAACGATCAATTAGCCTTTAAATGAGTTACCACTTTTTTTTATTAGGTTACTCAAGTACAAGCTACTTCCAACACAAAAATCTGTAATCTTAAAAACCTTCTTTTTCACAGAAGAAAAGAGAAACCACAATGACTCAGTGTGAGATGGTTTCTGTTCGCCGTTCAGCAAGGTAATAGATAATATTAAAACCTGTATGCTTAAAATGCGACTCTGTCGTGAGGAGAGTTTTGAGTATGAATGTATCATGGCTGTAAGTGAAGAGGAAATCAAAAGAAACGATAGCTGGACTGTAGGAAGGATGATATGGCTAGAAAAGAGGTGTCTGACGAGATGACGAGAAAAGAGAAGTATGGAAGAAGATCGCATGCTGAACCGACACCAAATAAATTGGGATAAGGGATACAAACGAATATGAACTGCAGTGGCCAATCTGGAAATCCCTTAACCGATTGCGAGCCCAGGTGCGGAAGCGCCGCGGGTGCGGCGATTGGCCGCTGAAGATATTATCTGGTAAAATGGGGTATCCTCTGCTCATCCCAAACAGATTGCCAGTGTGGAGCCACTCTGCAGGCTATGCTCCACCTCTTGTTCTGCTCATCCTGCACAACCACTTGCACCTACCAAGATTTAATTGAAGCAAATGTTAGAGCTGTGCAGGTGGCTACATACTGGTCTAACACAATTTGAGTTCATCGACACGTAAAGAAGAAGAAGGGCAAAAAAATGATGATGATGCTTAAAAAGCAAGTCTAAGGTAAACCTTTATCTCTACATATCAATTAACTAAACAAAAACCGATCACTCCCTCCACCCCACCCCCTAATGATCCAATCCATTTGACAATCAGAATCCAATGTAGTGACGTAATAAATCATACGTCACAACATCCGCTGAATATAATCAATAGACCATCAGCATCGAACCTCCATTGTATTCGCGTCTTACATAAATATGATTAAATTACTGTTGTTGCTGGGCTGTCTGGTATCGTGAAATTTAGTTAGTCTGTGCCATATGTAAACAACTTTGAGCTGATATTCCGCAAAGACACAAGTGGACAAAGGTTTCCAGATATTTTGCCAGTTATTTTAAGTTCCATAGGTATAGTAGTCCTCCTGACCGTTTTCGGAAATGTCAGCAGAAACTAATTGTCGACGAAGGAAATTGGGCAAAAGTGTGTGCGCTTAAGCACAGGTGCACTCTCTCTTCTCTGTCTCATAGTCCGATGGGACGGTAATCCGACTGCCGATGATTTCTGCTGCTGAGAAATTCTTATAGAAAAACCAAATAACCCTTGATCCTTGACCTGGTAATCGAACCCGCACACTCAACAGTCACGTTTTCGACCACGATACCAACGGGACAATCTCAGATAATGGAGGGCGATCATTGGTTCATTTGTTAATTCTTCGATCCGTCTTTTTTTTCAGAATAGTGAAAGAAAAGAACGAGAGAACAAAGCCTTAAACCTAATTTCTGTATGGCTTACCAATACAAAAATAGCTGTTTGGCATTCAGACAGACGTACAGAATGACGCAATTATGATCGCGGGTTGTCATGGCGCTTGCAACGGCGTCGAAATATCAGGAGTTCAAAATAATGAACAATCACGGAAGATATCCCGTAAGTGACAGTATAAGTTTATTTGTAAACCGTGAAAGCTTAAAACAGTGTTTTATCAAGTATAGCTGTTTTAAGCTTTCACGATTTACAACTAATCTTACACTGTCAATACTATCTCTATATATATTTATGTTACTGTTGTGAGCTCACAGTTGAAAATCACGGATTCTACCCCGTAAATGCTGTCAGTCATGGGATATCTGTAAGTTTCGAAATTATCAAGATTTGTTTTTGCCATTAGGTTACGGAACTCCCAAAATGAGCATGAAATCATTACAAATGAGTTCAACAATCAATCACTGAAATACAACTGATTTGCCTTTCAGAAGCCTCTCCTTTCAGTTGCAACTTACGACATCAGAATCACCCTAATTAAAATCACCGGCCACACCTAATTACGAACACAACAATATCATTAACTAAACCTAACATTAATACACCATCGCCCGTGCTTACAGCATCTTCGCATCAATTACATTAAGGTTGATTACACACGAGCGACATGCGACTAATAAGACCGTTGCGACAATCGTGTGGCACACGTCTCTAATATTGAAATAGTGATTTACGACTACTATAAATCTGTTGCGTGTCCACTTGTCTGGCTTACAAACGTAGGATAATCGCATGACAGATTTGCGTTAGCGTCCTACAATAGAAGGCTTTGTGCTTTGTTTTCTGATTAGATTAGTTTTAGGTGATTTTGGGAGGTTTTAAAAGGTTCGAAAAGTGTCCGCTGCAGTTAACATATTTTTTTTTTCGTTTGTTAACATTTATCTGCTTCAACAAGTCCTATAATAATAATATAATACCAGCCTGTTACTGTCCCACTGCTGGGCAAAGGCCTCTTCTCATACAGAGAAGGCACGAGCATTGATCACCACGCTTGCTCAAGACGGGTTGGCGATTTCAGACTCATATTCAAACTCAAACTCAACTCAAACTCAAACTCAAAGCATTTATTTCAATTCGACCATTACAGGCACTTTTGAATGTCAGAAAAACAAAGAAGGCGAAGCTACAGTCCCAGACATAAGACATAATAACTTATGAAAGTACTGTAGTTGCCCATTCCAAGGCGTAGATCTCTATGGAGAAGAATGGGCAAGAAACTCCATGGACACTCTTTTCAATCAAACATTTTTACAATATCTTGGTTACATCATTCATGTTGAGATAATACATATATGTGAGAACGATGTAGACAGACGTGCACATTAAGAGCGTCCAGAGTAAAAGATTAGATAACAATTTAAAAACAAAGTAGTTAAAATAAATCGTGGCAGCTAAGAGATGACCAGTCCCAACTGACAGCGCCCGTTCACGAACATGACGCATGGATCAGCACCATTCAACTCAACCATTTTGAAGGGAACTAAATGATCCGACACACCCGCCACCATCAGCGAGACATTTGAGTGAGCATGACATTCTCTCAACCGCCAGGGCAAATTCGAGTCAATGAATGATAACTAAATGCAAATGGTAGCTTTACAGTACATAGTACTCACACATGCGCTATGCAATTATATAATACTAAGTGATTGAATCTATACAATGCAAGGATATTTTTACAATCTTCTGCAGCTTCCACAATAACTTCACATGGTAATCAATTAGTTTGCCCCCTGTGGTTGTGGAGCAGGACCAGCATTGAGCCAAGCATTTCTATCATCAATGTAATCCCCCAACTTATAGTATGCTTGCCTACATAGTGTGCGTTTAATACAAGATTTAAATTTCGTCTCATTCAGTTGTAAAATGTGGGGAGGTATTTTATTGTAACATTTTAAACAGTACCCCATGAAAGATGAGTCTACTTTAGCTAGCCTGAAACCTGGCTGTACAAGTTGGTCCCTGTTTCTAGTACTATAGTGGTGTCTGTCACCTCTTTTACTAAATAAATGCAGATTTTTTCTAACGTACATGATGTTTTCATATATGTATTGACAAGGTACTGTCATGATGTTAATTTCCTTAAAAAGTTCCCTAAGAGAATCGCGCCCACGAAGATCATATATGGCTCTGATGGCTCTTTTCTGCAGAATAAATATAGACTCGATGTCTGCAGCCCGTCCCCATAGTAAGATACTATATGACATAATACTATGAAAATAACTAAAATAGACAAGCCTCGCGGTATCTACATCAGTAAATTGACGGATTTTTCTAACAGCATATGCTGCTGAACTCAGCCGTCCTGCAAGAGATGTTATATGTGGACCCCATTGTAGCCTTGAGTCGAGCGTGATCCCCAGGAAAACAGTATTTTCGACGAATTCTAGTTTCTCTTGGTTCAATACTATGTCACTATCACTACTTTTGACATTCGGTAGAGAAAATCTTATGCACTTTGTTTTTTTCCCATTTAATACTAAATTATTAGCGGTGAACCAATTATGAACCTGAAATAGGGCGTTATTTACGTCGTCGAGATTTGTGGCACGTCTGTTTACCTTAAATATTAACGAAGTATCGTCAGCAAACCATTTGTGGTTGGTTTTTAAATAAATGGGGTAGGTCATTAATATAGACCAAAAAGAGGAAAGGACCTAATATCGACCCTTGTGGCACACCCATGATTACTTTTAGACCCATTGAAATGACACCATTTATTTGTACTTGCTGATGTCTATCGTTTAAATACGATTTCACTAACCTGAGCGCAAGTTTCCCTAAACCGTAATGTTCAAGTTTTAAGAGCAGGGTTTCGTGGTTAACGCAATCAAATGCTTTCGAGAGGTCACAGAAGATTCCAATGGCATCTTGTGCCTCTTCCCACGCAGTAAATATGTGTTTTAATAAGGTGACACCGGCGTCAGTCGTACAACGTCCTTTGGTGAATATTAATTATAAGTCCAGGTTTCCTCACGATGTTTTCCTTCATCGATGTCTGTGATGTCCAAGATAAACTTAGAAAGTACATATGAATTGAAAAAGTCACATTGGTACTTGCCCGGATTTGAACCCACAACCTCATGCATGAGAGGCGAGGCCTTAACCTCTGGGCCATCACAACAAGTCCTGTAATATGGATAAGATATTAATCGCCTTGCAAAAAATGGACTTCTTCTTTTTCGTGTGGTTAGTGCCTAACCTGGTGTCAGAGTTTTTATGCCGGCCATAGGACTCTGACTTGGCTTTACATGCCGTCGAGAAATATCTCTCAGGCATGTTGGTTTCTTCATAATGTTTTCCTTCACCGAAGCAAGTGATAATTATACAATACGCACAAGAATCCAAAAAATCAGAGCCGGTGATCTGCCTAGCTTTTTCCCTACTATGTTGGGGTCGGCTTCCAGTCTAACTGGATGCAGCTGACTACCAGTATTTTACATGGAGCGAATACTGCCTATCTGACCTCCAGTCCCCAGTTAGTACTGGGTAATTCGATACCCCTTGGCAAGACTGGTTGTCAGACTTTCGGGACACTGACTTCCTGTAACGTAACGACTGTCACAGATCTATAAATGACAGGACCAACGATGATACCAGTAATGCAAAATCAGAGATGAAATAGCTGTCAAAGGACTGTACTTCTATTCTTTTTGCATTCAAGTTTCACTTTTGCAACGGCTTTCTTTTGCAGCCCAATAAGTTGGGTTGTCATGGTGTCAAGTGCGACTACTGAGCATGATGTCCTGTTCGATTCCCGGGTCGGGCAAAGCATTATTGGGTTTTTCTTTCAGGAATTTCTCATAAGCAGCCACGGAGTCTGGATTTGTGCCCGGTTGATGCCAATAGCCTCGCCCCCTATTATATGGGACTTAAACATAACTGGCGAAATGTGGGTGTACTATTTTAGGTACACCTCTGCCTAAGTCTTCGAAGCTTACAGGTGTGATGTTGTATTCACTAGTCTCCTACAACTGCATCTTATAGCATAAATTCTGGATGTAAGCCACAAGACACTCGTCAAATGCAACACATGTCTCAATCAATAGCTGAGCTCGGCCGGAGTATGGAGTATGGAGGTGCTAGTAACATGTCGCTCCTATCCGACTGAAGCCTTCTGCATATTTTACAGCATCGGCTGTGCTAGTGTGGAGATGGATTTCGTTTTTTGTGGAGTTAGTTTGGTTGGTGTTTAATAGAAATGGTACGGAGTTATACTCCTTAATTTGTGTAAGTGATTGTAAGTTGCACTAATTGAGCCGTTGAGATACTTCCTGGGTCCAGTTCCAGGTCCGCCAATATTTTATACTTAAGATTTTTCCATTACGAGTTTATTAGTATGTCCCAGAGTCTAGATTCATGCTCGGTAAAAAGTCATGATAAGGCTACCTCCATTGTGCTCTTTATTGATATTTTTTTACGTATTTCATGGCGACTATTTTTTACTGTAGGAATGTTAAGAGCACTTTTTTGCTGTAAGAAATAAATCTCCAACTCTATGTTTGAGATTTATTTCAATATAAACATTACTGTGACAAATTAAATTTTCAAATGTCACATCATCATCCGGAAAACAAATGACGATTTCTCAATTGGACAAACATTTCATGTGTACAAGCTTCATAAAAGCTAGATATGACTAAAAGGTAGAGCGGACAGAACACACTACAACGGTGCAAAAGCAATCCACTAGCCAATTTCACCTGCAAAAAATCCTTTCCCCATCTCCCGACTCTCCCCCTCTCGATCCAATAAAACCGAACACTCACACGTGTTCCATTTTCCCCAATTAATCAATCCCATATTCCATATTAGCCTAACAGTTAGCACCAACCGCACTATTTATATCACAGCCACGCGCGCCCTGACCAATCACCGAGCCGCGATAGGCGCCCGTTTGAATTTCGAATTGCTAGACCGACAAACTTGGAAATGCTGCTGCGAAAATGGAAATTTTAAATCTCTGGACCTTCTGGAGTTTGGAATAAGGTTGACAGTTTATCTGTTTTTAAGTTCGTAAGGTGTTTGATATGTTTGGAAGTGTGTATTGCCTTTGATTTATGCATTTGTTCGATGAATTATTCCCGTCTGTATGTCGTCGGTTCGCACTCCGCGATAACTTGGTTAAAGTTAGCGTTTGTGTGCGGTTTTGTATGTATGTCACATGAATTTCGACGTTTCGTTGACTGGCCAGGCTATTCTGGTAAAGTCACTTCTGTATCTGCATTGTCAGTGGTAAAAAATATATAGAAGCAAGCGTGTTGGTAAGTTTAACGAAGTAGTACTGCTGAAAATTTTGATGTTTTTATTTGAGATCTCGGATCTTAATTCGACCCGGTCACATTACTGTGGAACCTAGGGTACCTACTAACTGAGTTTGAATGGATGTTGGTGCGGTGACCTTTTAAACCAATACCAGTGGCCGAAAAAGTTGTGCTTTACCTATTTCTGCCTATAACAAGCAATGCTGCTGTGATCCGATATAGATGCTTCTGTAATTACACGTGCATAGAAAACATATTTTACAGGCGTCCACAGGCGGCCAGTATTGTCAAATGCTCTGGTAGTTATATGAACTGCGGTACCCATCAGTTCACTTACATTTGCAATCAGCAGCATGTGTTATGGTGGAGGTCAGATAGGCAGTCTCTCTATGTAAAAACTTGGCATGCATCTGCATCCGGTTAAATTGGATGACAACCCCATCATTATCGGTGAAAAGGCTGGGCAGATGATGAGATAGAAAAATTCTTCTTTGCATATAATTAGGTTAGGCACTGGTGTACCCATTAGCTCACCCACATTTCATCAGTTATATTTAAGTTCCATGTAATAGGGGGCGAACATATTGCCATCAACTGGGCACAAATCCATACCCCGGGGCTGCTACTTAGAAATTCCTGATGGACAAAACCAAATAACACTTTGCCCGACCTGGGAATCGAACTCAGGACCTCATGCTCAGCATTCACGCTTGCCACCAATAGACCATCGAGGCGTTCCATATAATTAACACAAGCAAAACCAAGCGGGACACAAGTTCACAATATAAATAAGACCGTGTATACACGAGTCGTCTCGAACCGATTCCGCTGTCATTCTGCCGGATTTATGGGTTGATTATTTCAGAAAATGAACATATCTTTGTCACGCGTCCGATGCGAGAGTTTCAGAGATAACAGCTGACAGACGGAGTAATGTTGCTGTTGTCTATTTTCGCGAAGCCTTGTGCTCTGGGGTTTACGTTGAATTTAGTAACTGGGCTGTGGTGGGGTTCAATTTTGAGTTTTATTTATTTAAATTCAGTTTAATTAAAATGGTTGAAAACCAATGACGTTAATTAACACACTATATAATAGAAAAACAAAAGAAAATGTGGTTACACTTGATAGATTTATTTCTGCGATAAAATAGGTACATTTTTTAACCATAATCTGCTTAGCCTTTTCTCAACTCTTTTGGGGTCGCCTTCCAGTCTAACCGGATGCAGCTGAGTACCAGTGACCTGACCTCCAAAACCCAGTTAGTACTGAGTAATACGATACCCCTTGATAAGACTGGATGTCAAACGGGCCACTAACTACCTGGAACGACTGTCAAAGATCTATAAATGACGGCCGAAACCAACGAACAAACGTTCGTTTTTTAACCATGTACTGAAATTAATTGAGAAAAGAGAAATTAAAGATGTCTCCCTTGTCTTATCTTATAAAAACATGTACTGACATTAAATGTAATGTAACTTAATCACCAAATTTTTACCACTAACGTAGTTCTTAAATACTTATTCACTTACCCATATGGACCTTGTTGTTCAAAATTAATAATTATTTGATTTGATTTTTGATTAAATAAGAAAAGAGTAGACCCCTTGTCTCCTTTCCCTGCAGTTTTATGTGATTTTTATTAGCCTACATCCTGTCCCACAGCTGGGCAAAGCCCTCCCTTTTCTCCTTCCACACCTCTTTATTCTGTGCAATCTCTGGCCATGCAACATGGGAAAATATATGAGTCTTAAAAACCAATAAATGACGGAAAGTTAAACTAAGAAAATTAGCTTATGAAGAATCCAGCTCTCTCCTGATCCAATAACTTAGACATACTTAAAAATGAACCCCTTCAATGCATTCCACAAGTGACACCACCAGAATATGAACCCCAATCCACCGCCAACTTTATATTAGCTTTACACATTCCGGGTGTTAAAAGTAGTTAGCGAAATAATAAGCTAACACAAGTCATAGTTAAGTATAAGTTAAGTATGTCTTGTCAAAGTCAAACGCTTGATATGAGTACTTAGGGAAAAGTGGTCGCAACACATATGGGTGGGCCGTACGACGGAATAGGGTGGGCCGTTTGATTTTGAACATATCATCACGCCTGTAATCCCCGAAGTGTAGAGCAGAGACTACTTAATATACCCACACACATTTCGCCAGTTATGTTTTAAGTCCCATGTAATAGGGGGCGAGCCTATTGCCATCAACGAGCACAAATCCAGACTCTGCGGAAATTCCTGATGGAAAAACCCAACAACACTTTGGCCGACCCGGGAATCGAACTCAGGACTTCATGCTCAGTAGTCGAGCTTGCGACCAATCGGCCAACGCGCCAGAGGCTTTTTAAGCTGATAATTATCTGGTTTAGGAATAGTTTTGCAAATGTGTCGCCAGTACGCCAATATTGTCATTGATTTCACTTGTTACACGCTTGAGTTTAAAAGACGTACTGATACTGATACTGTTAGCCTGTGACATCCCACTGCTGGGCAAAGGTCTCTCTCCATGACTTCAATCACGCACCATCACATACCAACAATTAATTAGGCACTAATAGCTCACAGAATCACCGTAACAACAAATTAAAGAGCCTATGCCCTGCATGATTTAGTTTTAGTACCTACCGTTAAAAGCACTTCGCCTGAACTGAGAATCGATCCCAAGACCTCATGCTCAGCAGTCGCGTAATTGCGACCACTAGACCGACGGCGACAGTAAAAACATAAACATCAAAGAGAAATGTAAAGATCACCAAGCCAGTTAATTACTCTATTTTATCTAACTTATCTTTTTTCTCAGCAACTCCTTCTGATCCCACATTAGGCTCTAAACCTCGCACCATAAACAGTCGCACACCCAGTACTTACGAAAGCCGATACGCCACACATAAGCGGGGAGACACCCCGAAACTACCCTTATCGCGGGAACCACTTACACTAGTTTTAATTACAACTCGCATTTTGTGCCAGTCGAAAATTAATCAAATTATGTACGTTTCAGGCGAAGATGCTTTGGATGGTGTTATGTATGATCGCAACAGGCAGGAATCATTTTCCAATATGCAAAGTTCAATATAATTTGTAGATTAATATAATTAGTTGACGCTTCCCGTGATCCAAGGGCTGGCTATTACCTTGACCAGAGGCTAAGTTTTGGTATGCAACGTGGCAACGCAGCCAAGCCGCCTATCTCTTGGGTACATTAACAGCTTTTTTTAAAATAAATAAATATAAATTATCATCTGACAGAGTTGAGGAAGAGTGTTTTGATGGTCTTTTATAGTTTGTTAAGTTTAGTTATTTTAGTTTATTTAATCATTTTTATTTGTAGATGGTAAAAGGTATGTTTCATACAAAAAGATATACTATAAGAGCATTTACACTGTCTCAATCTCTTGGTGAATTCTCAATATGTGTCACAGCATCTGATTCTCAGCCTTTTGCATCCAGTTTGTCCCACATCATCATCTACTCTTACTGAACCACAAACTTCACACGAAACCTCATTTTGCTTTAATGAATACAGATAACCAGTGCAAGGAATATAATCAGCCTATAGTGTGCCCATATCTTGGACTCAGATTTGTTCTCTGTCAGAAGGCTGGTCCAGATGGTCACGCAAACCCAGTGTAGTTTGTTAGGTGTTAAACGTAGGTCATCATGTTTTTTGGTCCTAGTAGACAAGACACTAGGTAGACTTATTTGTTCGCAAAATATTAAAAGTTCGTTGAAACAATTAAATTGCTGTATAACAAACTAGCGGCCCGTCCCGGCTTCGCACGGGTGGACATTTATTTTCCCCTAATCCCCCCCCCTAATTTTTTCTAGTAATAAATATAGCCTATGTTACTCAGTGATAATGGTAAAAAAAAATTGAAATCGGCACAGTAGTTTTTGAGTGTATTCATTACAAACATACACACACACAAAAATAGAAATATTTCCTCTTTATAATTTTGTGTAAATGAATACCATTAACAAATACGACATAACACCATCCATTGGAAAGGTGTCTAAAAGCGCGATGCCGGTATCGAGGGTAGGAGGGGGATAACTTAACACCACTATATAATATGTCAAACTGTTACAGTTCTTACTCCTCACTGCTTTTATGAAATGTCTACGTAAATGCTGAGTGACGGAGGCTTTACTTATTTCGCAACGTCATTGAAGATATTTTGTACACAGTTTCAAAAGAGTATGTTTCAATCTAACTGTGATATGAGGGATTTTATTGAAAAATGTCATATTCATGGAACCTTGTGTAATGTTTAAACTTAGTGGTTTTCATTTCTATTTTGTTATTCAGTGAAGTCCAATATCATTCTTCCAAATTAATATCCAGCAAGCTGAAGTCGCAATGGGCCGGTCATATTAGCCGTAGAACCGATGACCGTTGGGGTAAACGTGTTCTTGAGTGGAGACCGCGAATCGGCAAACGTAAGGTGGGACGCCCTCAGGCTCGGTGGAGTGACGATCTTCGCAGGGTGGCTGGTAGCAACTGAATGAGAGTTGCTGAGAATCGAGTTGAGTGGCGTGCAATTGAGGAGGCCTATGTCCAGCAGTGGACTGCTATGGGCTGATGATGATGATGATGAAATTAATATCCGTAGGGTAATTATACAATGGTTTGAAATTTTTCTTCAAAACTTATTCCTGTAATTTTTACTTATTCCGAAATATATTCTCATGCGTCGTTAAACTGAAAACTATTTTTCATTTACCTGCAAACCCTTTCTTCAGACCCCATCAAGCTTATAACAATACACAGGGTGTTTTGTTTCCAGCTCACCAAAAAACACAAAACTATGCATCTATAGGTCTTCAAGTGCAGTTAATAACAACTTATCACCCCTATTTGCCCCCCTCTTCACCCCCCCACACCCCGTCGTCTGTCAAACATATGACAAGCGCAGATTTCGCTTTGTACTTGTCAAAAATATAGCAAACAAAAGATACGGCAACGCGGGTAAATGAAGTGAGCTGATATATCTCGTAGTGATGGGGTTTATCGATAGATTCTAATGTTGTAGTTCGGTTATCGATTTTAAGGAAGATTTCTATTTAGAAAACAGGGATGTAAATGCTAGGTCATGTAGAAAAAGGCTGGACAACTTAGTAATTGTCTGTTTATATACATGCTTATGTTAGCAAAGACAATTACTGCTCTATACTAAAATGATTTCCATAGATTTCATCGATCACATTTAAGTTGAAATGCAGTCTAGATGTGATAAAGTTGAAGATTTCATGCAGCATTAAATTGCTGCATTTCCAGCCCTATTTCTTAATCGACACAATAACCAAAGAGCAATATAATTGCCACATCCCTCAAACCGATACTACCCCTTCACTAGCCCAGCAATATGTGTAGGCAGACAATATAATATACGTGACGTATCGCGCACCAACACCCCGCGCATCCCGGGAAGTATGCAAAGAAGTTCCCGCTACGCCGCCCTACAGTCTTGATACTTGAGGCCGCCTCGGGGCACACAACTTTTGACAGCTCATTTTGACTTGCGAGGTTTTAGATTTTAGGTTATGTTTTGATTTATTTTGTGTGTGTAGTAATGTGTCGTGTTTGAGATTAAATTTTGTGTTGAGAAGTTTGAGGTGACTTTTGAGTGGACTGATAAGTGTGTTTTGACGTTTTGATGGTGTCTTGGGTAAGGATTTTTTAGCATTCAAATGATACAAGAGTGAATGATAGCGTGATGTGACAAGTGTGATTGGAATAGTAAACGTGTTGCGGATACCCTAAGTTAAATAGGAGCACAGGAAGATGACGATGGTGGTATTTCAAATGATCTTGTTTGTGTTGACAAAATACATCAAACAGGTTTTTAAAATAAAATCATTTTTCTTGTTTTTGAATTTATTTTATGTAAGCATACCATTACTAGTTTTCATAATGCCACTTCTATCTTTTAAGCTAATCTGTCAACTAGCTTAAGCAATAAGAATAACAAATTAATAAGTGTACATACTCCAACTTTCATATTCACTAACAAAACTTTCTCACCTATATTCCTCCCCCAACGATCAAGACTGCTCCCACTACATACATATCGACAGTAGCTCCTACAATAATAGTTCCGTATTCCATTTGAATATTAGAGCATCCATCTACTGAAGATTTCACTCCGTTCTCCCTCGCCCCCCTCTCCCCTCCCACACACAGTGACACTGAGTATGGAAAGAAGTGTGAATGTGTGTATGTGTGTGCTTTAATAGATTTTTCTGTCATATATCTTTTGAATTGCTTGGTACAGTATTGTGTAGTTGGTTGTTTGTTATTGGCGGGTATTTAAGGTGAGGATTTTGTATTTGAGCTGACAGTTTAGGTTGTATGGTTTTATCTTTATCCTGCTGTTTCTTACACGTCTAAGTATTTTTATCGACTTAGCGAGTCTGAGACAGCTAGACGGGGTCGCGGCAGACCTGGGAGAAGATGGCTTTCTTGTTCATTGGCGAGAGGAGGCGCAACATCGAGAAAAGTAGAAGAATAGGGGAGGCCTTTGCCCAGGAGTGGGATAGATCCGGCTAGCTAAAAAGGTGGGGTCTAATAGATAGCTAGGCTATACTTTTTTCAGCACAGCATAAAATGCTTTAGCGCTTGGTTCTTTGAAGAGAGATTTTTATTTTTTTACTATTAATGATAAAAGTTTACAGTTTTTATTAACTGGCTTGTTTTGCCGGTTTTGTGGAGTTTAGTTTTATAAATAGATCTATGTCCCATAGAACCGTTTTTACTTTTTTTATGGAATCGGAAACAGACCGTTTGTAGTGATTGCAAATACTTTAGTTTAGTGCATCAAGATATTTTTTTTTTCAAAACCATCAGAACCTCAGATACTTTTCAAAGTTTTTTCTATAAACAGAGAAAATAACGCGAAATTAATACAAACACCAAAACTTCAGTTCCACAAACGTAATTCACAGAAGATACTTCAAACAAAGCGCAAAAAAAACATTGAATATTTTCACCCCCTTCTTTCATCCCCAAAGTGGCAGTGTATCTTTAAGTTACCGTTATTGTAAACATATTTCAACCGATACTACCCCGTATCGCCGTATTTGAAGACGTTTATATTCATTCGCCATATTTCACGCGGATAAGTCTCGGGATTTTCGATTTTTATGTTCACGTGTGCGTTGGTCTTTTAAAATATGGTGTATTATTGTTAAAAACGCTCAGGCAGTTTGGTGATAACGTGCAGCTACATAATGTAAATAAAAACACCCAAGGACACTATCGTGTACTAATTTTGCTTTTATAATTTTTTATGGTTACCTATCTATATTGTATGCAAAATTAATTTCTTATTTACACATCATTAAAAACTATTTAAACATGTTTTTAAATACACTCTATATTTTACATGGGAGTATCTGTAGCTGAACAAGGACGAGCCCTGTATCTCAGCATACAGCGCCAGACGCTTTAAAACAATCAAAGATATAAATTATTCCGCCAATTAGTATATTTACTTATATGTGTATTGATATATAATATTTTAGGTAAAGTTAGGTGAGGCACATAAACACATTATTCTCTTCATTTTCTCACACACTATTGTCTACATTTATTTTTCATTTCTCCTTTTGTAGGTCTGCTGGCAGAAATTTCTTAAGAAATAAGCAGTACCTATGAACTCATATATTATAATGTTATTTTCCTGTGTTGTCTTCTGTGTGTACATAAATAGTAAAATAAATAAATAAGAACGGCAAACACGGAATGGTATTTGCCGATCTTATATTTGTCGAAATAATTTATATCTTTGATTGTTTTGAAGGCTCTAGCGCTGTATTCCAACAGTGTTAATTGTAGCAAAAAGGCAAAACAAACAAAAACGAAAAATCTACAATAAAAATCTTAAGAAAAAAACTCATATCAATCAAAACATTTAAAAAACATCGTCCACGCATGCAAACTGACAAACAGACAAACAAAACCGTCACTGGACTGCAATTCTTCACACTTCTTTGTGGCGCCCTCTTTGTTATCAAACGGGCAACTTGACAAATGGAACGACAGAGACATCGGCCCCGCTGCAATATCCGTTTCCGAGCCGGATAAAATATTCCAGACTTTGGTACGGAGTTGAGATTCTACGGCAGTGTGTTGTGAAGGAATATAGCTGGGTTGGTATGGACAAGTTTTGGGGGAAGTCTTGATTTAGTTTTTTTTAAATATTAATGATATGAATGATATTTCAGATAGGTTTTTGTAATTAAATTTAAAAAAATTGAATAGGTAGGAAGGTAGTTCCACTCTTCTAATTAATTAATTATTACACACATAAAATCACGCCAGTAACCCCGAAGGGTTAGGCAGAGGTGTACCTAACAGTATACCCATGTTACGCCAGATATGTTTAAGTCCCATGTAATAGGGGGCGAGCCTGTTGCCATCAGCCGAACACAAATTCAGACCCCGTGTCTGCTATTGAGAAATTCCCGATGGAACAACCTAATATAAATTTGACCGACCGGGGAATCGAACCCAGGACCTCATGCTCAGCAGTCGTGACTGTGACCACTAAACCAACGAATTTGATTTATTTGTAACTGGATGTTTTTTTACTTATATTTTGTTCTTGCTCATCATTTTGTGTTATCATGAGAGCAGATGTAATTAGGCAAAATAAAAAGGTAACGTTATTCATCCTCAGACAGTCACAAAACGATCTACTATCAACTTTAAAACATCATAACTTCTGAACTACCAACATCAGCAATTCTATAATATTATTCTCCGCCAACGGAAGCATTTCAACGCGACGGGAACTCGCACATTCAAATACTCGTATATATTTTATTTCCAACATTTTTATATATCGACAAGACTTTATGAACACCCCTTATTGCTTTTTATGACATTTCTCATATTTTCCCTTTGGTAAATGGTGGGGTAGGAATTTAAATTCACCGATTTATATTATAATCGATGGTGTAAATGAGATTATGGGAGCTTGGATGGGACGCTACGTTATTCGCGCTGATGGAAGTGTGAGGAAATTAACTTTTTTGAAACAAAATCTTGTGAACAAACAGGACAACATCCTCTTATGCATAAGCTAAGTATAGGAAACGTGGAGACTACAAAATAACTTTGATTAAAGCGTGTGAATATCTGTTTTTGTGCCCACACCATAAAAATGACGTGAGGATTTGTAATTGGCTTTCTGGTGACTATGGTTTCCTTTTTTGTTTGTTTTTATTAGCTGTAAGTCCTCCATGTACTAAAATAAACTCTTCTTCCTCTGTATTGATGCATAGGTACTTCCATAGGTTTCCTACCAGTTTATTAATTTGTCTCTGCAGGTCAAAGGCCTCTGGCCATATCGCATTGGCAATTCATATTTTGTAAGTTCTGGGGGTCTAAAACGGCCGCTTTAGCAGAATCATTATAGGATAATAATATGAATCAAATTAAAATGTTTAATATATTCACAGACGCAGTTAATATTATAAATTGTCACTTTGTGACCAATTTTACGGATTGTAACGGAATTCATACTATTATCCTATTATGATTCTGGTAAATATAGCCATTTTTGGACGTCAGATATCTTAACGGTTTCTTCAGTGATATCCCGTTCAGTCACGGGTTTTGTCGACGGAAAAATCGTCAAAATTACAGATTTTTTTGTTGATCTGTCATTTTGTCGATTCTTCCGTCGTCAGTGATCATGTTACGCGTGCGGGACAAACTTAGAAAGAAAAATTGGAGTCACATATCTGATCTATGAACTATTCGCCCTTTAATGATATTAAGTTAAGTTCAGCAGCAGCAGTGATATGTCTAAATCAAATTAAAATTGAGTTAAGTAATTCCGCTTAGTCACATCCACCATAAAGATTGATTGACCAAAAGCCACACTCCATATTATATGTCCTACGTACATGTCCAGGTAAATAGACAATAACAATAATACGTTTGTCCAAATGTTAGAAACTTGAACAATAATACAATGTAATGTATGTAACAGATCAAGATTGTTACTAAAAAGACAGTTCGTAATTGCCGTTTGTTTCACTGATTCGGGGCAGTTAGAACTGTTTTTTGGAGATGTGGTTCTGTAACATAAAAAAAACTACTTATTTATGTCTGCTTTCATGATCTAGTGATTACACAACTGCTAAACATACTACTGGTCGGGCCTGGGTTCAATTCCTAGGTTTTAGAAAAGATAAGTTTACAATCCGTTAATAATTTGAGTGGGAGCCTGCCGTTTTGCCGAAAAGATTTTGACCAAATTTCATTACCCAAACAAATTTTACCAACTTTTTTTTATACCATTGCAATATTTCGAATGATTTTAGTACGCATATTTTTATTTGGTCAAATTTTTACTTGGCAAAATATTACCAAGTATAATGTCATTATGGCATTTGGTCTTTACTCAAATGATTTATTACAGCAAACAATCTTCAGACAACAAACGTTTGGTGAAATGATTTGTTAAGACAAAAAATATTAAGGCAAAAAAAGGGTAGGTTAGGTTAGGTTAAAACTGTGACCCCCTACGCACGAGCCGAGCGAGCGCAGCGAGCGGTGCCGCGGCAGCGGCCGGCGAGTGCCAGAAACGACTTTCATTAATAGAAAAAAGATTGTTTTTAGTAGGTTACCCGGAACTGAACTATTTAGATTAGGATTATTACTTATTTTTAAAAAAAATGGTTAGGTTAGGTTAAAACTGTGACCTCCAGGAACGACTACATTATATAGAAAAAAAAATATGGAAAAAAACCCTACTAACTAAAAAAAAAGAATAGTTAATATTCATATTAAGTTAATAATAATTATATTAATTATATTATTATAACCTGTTTAGAATTTGTCTTATTTGATTTTGCGTAAAAACTGTTATTCCAACTGAAATATTTGACTAAATAAAAAATGTTAAAAGTACTTGTTGGTAAACAAGTTATAGTTTAAACGTTCACTTCCCAAGCATTAGGTTTGCGTTACAATTTTTTGTGAATAGATTTTTTGCTAAGTAATAATTTGGCAAATGAAATTACGCGAAAAATTTTTTGGGTAGTGAAAATTTGTCAAATGCCTTTCGGTCAAACAAGGGAGACCCAATTTGAGTTTTTCCATTAAGAATTTCTCAAAAGGTAGATAGCCTAGGTATTTAGTCACACCTACACTTAAACCTTCGGGGAATGCAGTCCTGGGGTTGCTGTTTTTTTTTAAACTGATAACTAAACAATAGGTACTCGTGACCGCACAGGTTGATATTTTACAGGTTGGTCTGTGGATGGGTGACCATCCATTACATCCCAAGTTTCCTCCGTGTTTCGGGAAGCACGTTAAGCCGTTGGTTCCGCTGTCATTTGTAGATCTTTGACAGCCGTTACAGGTAGACAGAGACCCGAAAGTGTAACAACCAGTCTTAAGGGTTATCGTTACCCAGTACAAACTGGGTTGTGGAGGTAAGAAAGGCAGTCACTCTCCCTGTAAACTACTGGTACTCAGCTGCTTTCAGGTAGACTGGAAGCCGATGCCAAACTAAGGAAAAAGCTAGGCAGATGATAATGACTTATGAGCAAATATAAAACGCATGAAAACTGGTAGCCCGATTTTATTCAAATCCAAGTTTTTCAGAGATACTTGGTATCTGAAAGTCAGAAGAACGATGTTGGTCCTTCGTTACGGAACCCTAAACATTATTACTCATACAAGTTTGGTCTCTCATCGTTCAGGATGTGATGATGTTTTATTGTTTATTTCTGTAGAAGTGGTTTATTGCTTCGATGGTAGATAAGAAGACGCCATTTTGGACGATATGACCACTCAAGTAATTTCTAGATACAGTTAAGTTAATGTTTCTATTATTTCGTTTTTAAATGGCTTCAAGTTTTAGTAGTTGTTTTTCTATTTATTTTGAAGCTTTATTGCCAATGACGTAGCGGCAGCCTATCTGACCTCTACAACCCAGTTAGTACTAGGTAATACGATACCACTTGGTAAGACTGGTTGTCAGACTTTCGGGCCACTAACTACCTGTAACGACTGCCAACGAGCTACAAATGACAGCCAACGACTTAACGTCGCAGTCGCTACATGTAAAATACTGGTATTCAGCTGCGTCCGGTAAGACTAGAAGCCGACCACAACATAGTTGGGAAAAGGATAGGTAGATGATGATTGCCAATGATGTAAAGATGCTCTCAAAACCTTAAAGGAATATCTTGAGAAATCCAGCATGTCTTAGAACCAAGAGGACATACCTACGTGTCACCTGTTGGGAATGATTAAGTCAAAGTAGTCCTTAAAAGGTCACTTATCGTTATCCTACATTATAAAATACTAGGTTGTGCCCGCGGCTTCGTCCGCGTGAACTTCGTTAACTGTCCCACGGGATCATCTACCGGGATAAAAATGATCTTATGAGTTATTCAGGATATAAACTATCTATGTGCCAAATTTCATCCAAATCCGTTTTGTAGTTTTTGCGTGAAAGAATAACAAACATCCATCCATCCTCAAAAACTTTCGCATATATAATATTAGTAAGATAAGATCATAACTACGTGGGCGTATAAAGGAACCTAAGCCTTTGAGTTTTTCTTTGAGAAAAATGTAAACTTTAAACAGTATGTTCTTAAAGTAAAATTCACAATTTAAGTAAATATTTTATGGTTCTTGACTCTCATAGCTGTTCCTCTTTGACTTACAAGATAATGATAAGCTATGCAACTAAACAACATTAATTCTTTCATTGCACTTAGACCAACCCTTCTATCAGCTTAGTGCAGGATACAAGACAGGGTTGCCTCTAAGCTGAACAGAACTTTGAATCACAAATGGATTAAAAAAAGAGAAAAACGTAGCGACAAATTCCCACATTAGAAAAAAAGTGCTGTTGGGTTTTTCTATTAGAAACTTCTCAGTAGTTCTGAGATGATTATTATGAGACTAACTGGCAAAATTGGGGTGTACTGTACACGACTGTATTACTGAACTTACGTGAGTCAGAAGGTACGCTATGACGATTATCGCGATTCACGGAACTCCAAAAGCTTGCTATGACGAATTTCTTCATTGAGAATGTTCACCATCATACATCGGTGATATAAACTTCGAAGTTCAGTAATACAGTCACTGAACACATCTTCCCAACTCTTCGGTAAATACAGAAGAGTTTTCTGTGGCTATTATCTAAAGGATGCCAAAAAACCTGCCTCGTTGGTCTACTGGTCGCAAGCGCGACTGCTGAGCATTAGGTTAGATCCTGGGTTCGATTCCGGGGTCGGGCAAAGTGTTATTGGGTTTTTTTTATCAGGAATTTCTCAGTAGCATCCACGGAATCTCGATTTCTGCCCGATTGATGCAATATACTCGCCCCCATGGGACTTAACCGTAACTGGCTGAATGTGGGTGTGCTATTAGGTACACCTCTGCCTAACCCTTCCGGGATTAAGTTGTGTTTTATGCAAAAAAAAACTAGGTTCGTACTGGAACAGTTTTTTTCTTACCAACCCTACATATACGAGGGTATACCGATTACAAATTCATGCCGTCATGAATACTCATATCGGTGATTGAATACGACTACCACTGATCGTCAACTTGATTGTCATTAGTAATCATCAGATCAAAGGGAACACTATTAGAAGTATTGTTGTCTAGAGGGTGTTGTGAGTGAGAGTAGGAATGTTTTACAGGGTGTTTTTTTTTTTTTTAGATTTACTTAAAAAATGGTTTTGTATTTTTTCATATTTTATTGATCGGTCTTTTAGAATTTTCTGAGTTTTTTCCAATGACAATCAACATGACACAGCCATTGCTGACAGTTTACTGGCAGCTGTCTTTAACAATTGCCCTGCAATTTTTTCCTTTATGTTTAAAAATACTGACTTTCATGGGATATTTTATTAAGAAAATGTATTATTTGTTTATTTATTTATTTGGTACACCAACAGCAATACATACTCAGAATTAGTTTGAAACAATAAAAAAAAGTGCTGGTATGAATGCCTATTATAGGTATACGTAGCATTCACCATGGGACAAGTTTCTTTAATCATCTTTCAAATATAGTTTATATAAACCCCTAAATTCGACTAAATCATCTATCTTATGGACACCACTTCTTACAAAATCCTCAAACCAAAACAATCAATAACAAACACCACATATGCTAACACCAATCACCTAACAAACAAAAATCCAGCTCAAAAAAAAACAAGCCTCAATAACTGCATAAAGCCACATCCACACGCGACCCCATTCTCCCTCATACATATTCCATGCAACATCGTCCCATGCATATGCATCCGTGCATCCATGCATCGTATTGTTGACTCGGCCGCCAATATTACTCTTTGATCTTTCAAAAGTGGCTTCGAGTACATCAAGGGTACCTAATATTTTGTGACGTGTATTGTTGTGAATAGGAACCCCCTTCGGATAGATGATTAAAATGCTGTAGTTGGTCAACGTTTTTTGTTTGAGATACAATTTTTTTTTGTTTTTTTTTTTCGACGGTAAAATTTGCAACAGATAAAACAAACACTGACAAAACAATGGGATAAAACAATGGGAATGGATTACAGTGAGGGTGGAAACTTTAACTTTGAAAATGTGATGCGAAATGGTGTGTTTGAAAATATTAAAATCTACGTACACTCTGCGACATATCAAGCTACACATCCAGTATAAAATGGCCTCGCTTTCTATAGATTTCCCAAGCAATGAGAGATCCATTCCTACTGGTTTTCCAAAGCTTGATGGGTACTCGTGCGCACCAATATGTAAACACTTAACAACATTTAAAAGTATTTTCTTCCTACTATTCTGATTAAAACTTCATGTTGTTACGAACATAATATTCTGGAACTCATATGAGATGAAAAAGATCCCATCTCCAAGTTACAATCGTAATTTTTCGCAAAAATTGCTTTTAAATTTAGGAAAGTATATACATGCTGGTGATCGTGATTGTACATACGTAAACTTACGCCTTTTTCCCATGGGGTAGGCAGAAACTGGATCAACACCAACATCTTGTCCTACGACGAAGAACTGATGACCCATATTGAAGGGGCCAGATACCTAAGAAAAAGGAGAAAAACAACAGATAACATAAGAAATATTAATCAAAATGTAGCTGGAATCTACAGAAACAAAGGGGTCTAAAACATTGAACTTATGAAAAATACTCTGTTATATTAAACAAACCAAACATTAATTCAAACCAACATCAATAAGTTTCCGAAAAATTAATAAAAAAAAACCTCTTTCACGAACAAAGCCGATATTTGTTACGCCGATTTTAATTTAAAAAACTTTGTTAATCTAAGTATAAAGAGTAGGCCGCAAGGAGAGCGGATCAAAACGATGAAAAATTATTGAAAGGGGGTCCGACTGAAGGATGGGGGGAGGGGGGAGATCGACTGTTTGAAAAATACATCGATAAATCTACAGTTACCACTGAAAAAATGGCCCTTATAGCTGGAGAATAAGGGCTAAATTCTCTTGGTTGGCCGATTTCGGTGTGTAAAGGGTGTCTACAAATTCCGCAATGGGGTGGTCGCGTAATAATCGTGATTTTTTAATCAAATTTCATCTGTACAAGGGAAGTGGGGGCTATATTTTTTCATTATTTAATTTTCGGTCGGTCGTGGTTTTTTTGTAAACGCTCCTTTAAGCGACAGCGATGTTTGAACGAGGTTTCAGATGTTTGGTGGGTGGTTGTTACACCGTAACTGTAACAAAAGACTGCGGGTTCAGTGTTCGAAAATTGGAAAAAAAACCCGTTTTGATTGCTTTAAAATTCCTCATCAAAAATCATTAGAATCACTTTTAAATCTTCAAAAATGTACGGTACTCAGTTTCAGTCATTTCAGGAGTATTTCTTTACTTGACGGTCGAATTTGCAAAGTCAATCTTGGTCAAAATGGAATTCTGTTGACTCACTTTGTGTAGAAAAAGTCCTGATTAGTAGTTAGTCAAATGAATAATTATATTTCTCATTTTGACCAACAACACAGAATGAATAGCTAACTAGTAAGCTAAACAATAGTTTGACATAAATAAAAACACAAAAATCCAACTACACTTATAAAACGTACGTTTGGTCCGAAGATAAGTCCAGCTGAAAGCAGTTATGTTGGCAATATGAAATAAAATTGACCAATTAATACATGATCAGCTCTCTCATAAATTAAACGACCACATTACACTCCGGTGTGACAGGCAGCCGTTAATATTTCACTGTTCATTGGGATCGCTTTACGTTAATATTGGTTGATTGTGCTCGTATTACAAAAGTAATAACCGTTATATTGAGATCTGAATTAATTAGGATGAATTAATTACAGTGAAGTGTGTTTTTTGAGAAAATAAGTTAACAGTGATTACAAATTGACTAACGTGTACTGTCCCACTGCTGGGCAGTGGCCTGCCTCCACATAATATTTCTGTGTTTTGTTTAAGTATAAATTGAGACCAAGATAACCATAAACTTCACCTAATTTAAGAGTTGACAAACATTTAAGCAAAGGCTTTATGGAACCAAGGGATGGTTTTCAAATCATGAGAAACAAAAAAAAAACGATGTGAAATTATTAAGTAGGTAGGTAATTCTTCTTTTTCCGTCAATCCCTCGAGGTTGTAGTTCCTGACCTTCTTGAAGCCATCTTAAATCCAGTAAACAGGCTATTTTATTCATTATTTCATTAAGTTTTAGACATTGTAAAAGGTCCTTTTGGGTTAATTTAAGTAATTCTTTACTAGCACAACATAAATCTACGTGGAACTTACCTGATTTGACCATTACTGATTCTGATACTGTTAGCCTACGTCATCCCACTGCTGTGCAAAGGCTTCTCCGCGTGAATTCCAGTTATTTTGATTCAGGACTATTGTGGGCCACTGGCCGTTGGTTTTTCCAGCTCGTCCCGCCTTCTTCTACGAGGTCTGCCGCGATAACTTCTGGCTGATTTGACCATTACAATTTATAATTGTATGGACTTTAAAAGCAACTTGAAGTTGTAATTCAGTTAGGAAATACCGATTTTATCTAGTTAAAATGGAGTATTCCTCAAAGAGCAACTATTTTTAGCGCAACCAACTAAGCGCAACTGAATTAATCCTCGAAGCGCAACCATTAGTTGCGCTCACAAATTCAAATTAAATAATGTTTGCGCTTCGAGGAATAATTTAGTTGCGCTTAGGTGATTGCGCTTAGAAATAGTTGCGCTTAAATAAAAAAATAACTTGTACAACTGTTATTTTTAACCAATTTCCAAAATAAATACCTATCAGTTTTGGAAGTAATCATTCAAATCCACAGTTTTCCAATGAAACTTTCCATAATGGCCGTGTTTACTTTTGTATAAAATTCTCCTTACAGCAGAACTTAGTAAGTAATGTCTTCGCGGCGATCTGGAACGCGTCCAAGAGGCTGATGCCTTCTGATCAGTTGAGATATAATTCATGCTAATAATGTTTTACGTTATTGCTTTTATGGTGTGTTCTTTAATAAATGATTATGAAGAACTTTTTATGGTACTCAGAGTGCATGTCATAGACTTGTGTGTAGGTAGGACAATTCTTTCCAGTAATTTTGTCTCTGATTTGACATTACTATCAAAATCAAAGTGATATTTATTCAGGGTATTCCTCAAAGCGCAACTATTTTTAAGCGTAACTAAATCATTCCTCGAAGCACAACCATTAGTTGCGCTCACAAATTCAAATTAAAAATATTATATGTTTATTCCTCAAAGCGCAACCACGATGAACAATATAGTTAATGAATCCATCATACCCATCTCTATACGCTTTGAGGAATACCCCATTTATTAACGCTGCATTAAAGTTGGTGGTGTGTTGCTGCAAGCGTTTATCTCATCTGTCTAAAAACTACAATCCTTTCACTGTTACTTTCTACATTACAAAATAATACTTAACTATTTTTATTGTCATTTAAGCTAAAGTACATCTTCATCAATCTCCTACCCTTATCCCAATTCATTTGGGGTCGGCACAGCATGTCGTCTTCTTCCATACTTCTCTATTACTCGTCATCTCAGTGAACTCAAAAGGACATGACGAAAAATAAAGAACAAATCACTTTTATTTTATTCTCATTACTGTACCAAACTGGAATAAACGCTTAAAATCACACATGCATTTTCAGACGCTAAGCTTCCCAATAAAATCCATAAAAACAACACATTTGCCAGCTCACCGACAAAAAATAATCAACAGGAAAAATGCAGCAAAATTTAAAAATGAAAATTCAACTGAACATTGGTTAAAAAATCACCTTCAATTCCCGTTTAAAACTCCGGATATCAATTACGGGACACAAGAGAGAATTTAAAATCACTTGTCGATATGCAAATGTGATCCCGGTGTTCAATAAAGTCCCGGCGCGGGACGGCCCTAGACTCCGGACATCGATAGCTTCCGGGAACGGGACGGCCGAAGGTTTCTTTTTTTACGACGCTTTTGCGGTTTTTTTGCGGATGGTATAGTGATTGGTAAGGTGCTCTACTTGCAGATATTTTTGTTTTAGGCTTTTCGGGGGTTGATAGTTTAGAATTCGATTTTGAAGATTGGTAACAAGGTTGATTATTTATTTACTTTGTTATTTTATGTGATTCGTTTTATTTTTGTAAAGTCATCATAAGTGAAGCTGCTCCGCTTTAAAATTAGGTCTTTCGCACATGTAATCAGTACAATCACGTTTTACACCTTGTGATGAGCCTGAGACACAGGTATTTTTTTTTTTAATTACGTCCTAACATGTCATTTTTACACACTTTAAACTTCATGATGTATAAACATAACATCACGCCTGTAGTCTCCAAAGAGTTAGGTAAAGGTGTACCTAATAGTACACCCACATTCCGCCAAATTCAAGATGATATTAATAAATTGTAGTAAAAACACTAAGTGCCACATGCGTAAAACAGTTACTCATTCAGAACAGCATCCTGAATGTCGAACAAATACCTAAGTTAGGTTTTTCAAGAAAATTCAAAGTAGAGCATCTTCCACGCCATCTCATCGACACCAAAGTTCGAACATATATTTATAGGTCCGCTGAAACCATCGGAACGTGTGGGCTCAAGTGGGCCCCTCACACTTGTGTCCCGTCTCGCTTACACACGGGTCCGGTCGTATGGTCCTCACTCTGTCTAGCATGCCATTGAAGGGTATCGAATGTTCAGCGCAACAGGTTGATCGGCTTCAGGAATAGGGTTGGCAATTTGATTGGTTTCCAATTGATTTTAATTTTGGTCGGGAAAATGATTTTCCTGAAAGTTGTGGAGATGAAGAAGGCGTGTGATTATGTTCCATCATATATAGTTTAATATTTGACGATGAAGTCTGAAACAGTGTGTAAGCAAGATATTAAGTATCTCACTTTGCAGCGTAACTATTTTTCCTTTTGGTTTAGACGACTCAGAGGGATTTGTAATATTAATGGCAATACTAAGATAAGACTTTTTCATCACACACTTATGCTAGACGTATTACCGATGTCACTGACGGGCTGCCTCTTGTCACCCTTATGTCCTAAGTAATAAGGTTGATTAGTAGTACCTACTAAAATCGAGAACGACTTAAACTTAATGATTAAGGACAGTATGATTGCATGTAGACATCGTGTAGATCCTGAAGATTTGTGATTAAATAAATTTTTATATTTCTGAATTTACACATCTTTTTTCAAAAAAAAAATTCTTTCCAGTTATCACACTATTTATTTTTGACTTGAATTTTTAGAAAATTATTTCATGAAAATGCTAGAGTCAACCCTAAACCGACTTATCGTTTTTCAGCTCAGCGCCGGGACGTTCGACGGCCCGTACCGGGATATCTGTTATTGATACGTTAACAGGTGCGAACGGAGCGTGGGGGATTTTTGTACCACACAGCGATGGGAGGGTTATGTCGTGTACTGACACTTTTTATGTGTGTTACAAAGAAATTTCGAAGAGTTTAGGGTTTGTAGGATTATCGACGTTTGGGTACTTGCTTTAAGGATATTTTTAGTTAAGATTTGGAATGATGAAGTGGTCAAGGACAGTCATAGCCGATGAAAGATTATGATACTTACGTCAGGCTATTGTCACTTAGAAAGTATGACAAGACGGTGACAGAAAGGATCAAAAAAATAGTTATAAAGATAATTATGTAGCTCGAACTGGCAAACACAAACTTGGCGTTTATTTCAATTACACTATTTACAGGCACTTTTGAATAGTCAAGGAGTCGGTCAGTTAGTCAAAGAGTTGACGCTGACCCTGGAATTGATTAGGCAGGTCTTGTTTCTTTCTATCAACAGTTCCCATAACAACTAAGACTCCATAACAGAAATTGACTTTTTATGCCTAGCCTTTTACTAATTTTGGCTCCCAGTCTAACCGGATGCAGCTGAATACCAGTATTTTACATGGAGCAACTGCTTAAGTATAACCTCCACTACCCAGTTAGTACTAGGTAATACGATACCCCTTGGTGAGACTGGTTGTCAGACTTTCCCTGACTACCTGACTACTGTCAAAGATCTACAAATGTCAGCCGGGACCAACGGCTTAACGTCCTTTCCGAGGCACGGAGGAAACTCAGTTTGTAATGGGTGGTCCGATCCACGGACCAACCTAGGCAAGCGCAGCTTAACCTAAAGACCTAACCGAGCGGCTGTTATTATTTAAAAAAATCACGAAACCATCAATCCGTAGTTACAAACAGGTATAATCGCGATGTCATTCTCAATCTGAAATACTTTAACAGAACAACCCGAAATAGCTTGTTCTGTTTGACTTAAAAGCCACTAAAACTACCCCTAACACTCTTACAGCAACCTTTCATCCCTTACATCAAACATTAAACCCTTATCCCAATAAATTCTCCAACAACCTACGACGGACAACCCATCGATCTCGCCCAATACATCTCTTTTCACCTTGACCTCCGCACAGGTCGATCAGACCGCAACCCTTCGATAAGTGACCTTTAAGTCAAGTGAAGTTTGGAAGGTTAAGTTTTAGGAGTGGGTTAAGTGAGAAGTGTAGGGTTAAAGTTTGCGGGCGAAGTGATTTTGTTTAGTATATGGTATAGTATTTGATTATAGTGTGATTTTTGGTAGTTTGTGATTTTTTGGTAGTTATTGGCTTCAAAAGTGTACTGGAAAAACGATGAAGAAGTTAATACAAGGTTAGCATAAGTATAATCAGCCTATAATGTTCCCAGTGCTGGGACGTAGGCCCCCTCTGTAGGAGAGGGAATGGGCTATAATCCACCACGCGGGCCCAGTGCGGGTTGGTAGATGTCACATTGTCTTCGAATTTTTGGTCCTAGAACCAAAAATTCACATGTCGGTGTCCTCAATACAAGGTTATTCGCTAAAATTATAGGTGGTGTTTACTTCAATATTTATTCTTCCTACAATACATTGCTCTCTTATAAAGAAAATCTTTGAAACTATGGTAGAAATAAGCCTGTTAGTAAGGTGGATATGGGTAGCGGGGTACGACCACTGCGGCATTTAACAACTTGTACAATATTGTAAAAAAAAAATCTGATAAAAAAAGAAATGCATGGAATGCAAATATCATCTCTCAAATAGGTTAATGCAACCCCAAAAGTTTTTAATTACAAAAAATTACTTGTCAGCCTCAGTAATTGAATTCACAAAAACTCATACACCTTATCACATTCCAAAACTTCCACAATATTCCACGAACGGACACCGCCTGAAGCCATCGATTTCCCATGGTAATAACATCATCCCATGTTATCATTACCTTTATACCATAAAGGCACGATACCACTGCGGCATAGGATGGGCACTCCGACCCACGGCCCTGGCTCCGTACGTAACGTGGCCGTAGGTTGCAGTGGATGCTCCTGCCTACATTTTCATTCAAAGCGAAGCTAATAGTCCCGGTCACAGCCTTAGGAGATGCGACTTGCGACGCGACTGACATTAAAGCTGGCCGTAGACGATAGGTTATGCATGACAGTTTTAAATGTGCATGCAAATCCTTCATGCAAAACCGAGTTCCACAGAGGACACATACGTAACTGCAAGCCCGTTCGTTGGCACATTTACAAAAATGGTATCACTGGTAACACACGACGATATGGTTGCTTTAATGGGTTTATTACCTGTTAAAAAAAATAGGAAACAACTGAGAACTGAGAGCTGAGCATCCAACCTGCCACACAAGCTCGGTTGTACCTGCGCGGTCGTAAGCATAACCAAGTGGAAAAATACATATTTATAGTCTAAGTTGTTAGTACAGACCATGATTACTGTACAGTTTTCTCTTACACACGTTCATGCATGCCTGCACAGTTTGACTGTACAAAATATGCACAACCTATCGTTGCGACTCGTGGCATACTTAAAGTAATTCCTTTCCTTTGTTTTCTTCTCAGTTGCTCTTGCTGAGTCGCAACACGCATGTCGTTTCAGCATGTAGCTCATTAACAAGCGACAAGTGCTCATATGTAGCCGTAAGTCGCAATGGAACAGCGCCTTTATTTTCATATGTACCATCATCGATTGGCCATGCCATATCGATTTTACAGTTGTTTGATAAAATTGGTACCTGCAAGTGATTCCCTATGAAATCTATAAGGTGGATTTTATTATAGAGCTTGCTTGCCTCAGGCTTGTTGAAAAATTAAAGGGAATTGATGCAAAATGGGATAGGTATCACCTATCGGCTATGACGGGGAATTTACGATTAACAGATTTTTACTGTCACCGAAATTACGTGTGGTAACATCACAAAGATTAAATAAAATTAGAATTTTATTTATTGGCATTACCTAACCGTATAATAATATAGTGTTGTAGCTAGAGTGTCATAATATGTCAATCATAATATCATGCCTAAGTTCTCCGAAGGGGTGGACAGAGAGCTTCATTTAATTTTTTTTTGCGTTTAGATACAGGTGGCGCGACGAGCTGGACAAAACCAATGACCAGTGGTCCACATTAGCCCTGGATAGAAACAACTGGAAGTCATGGGGAGAGGCCTTTGCCCAGCTGTGGGATGATGGAGGCTAACAGTATCAGTAAGCATTACAGTGCCATTAGCATTATTTTTCGTAATTTTTCGACTGAAATGACAACGATCATTTTTTTTTCTTACTTCGATAATCTTTCAAATGGTGATGTTCTTTTTTTATTCTAGTGACACCAGAGACACGTGCTAATTCTCATGTATTTTGAACCGATCGCAAAACATGAAAACTATCAAAATTATTCTAGAATACCAGTTGTAACTATACTAGTTCCAAAAACTCGACAGCAAAGAACGTCAGTCAGAAATCCTTACTACGCTTTGATCCCACACGTCAGCTGAACTCCATGTTATTAGTTGTAATAGACTATTGTTTAACTACCCGCGAGTAGGATAGATAACTTTCGACGATGCTTCTGCCACGTATCGCCTTTGTACAAACCTTCGCAGAGAAATATGGCCGCGGGGTGGGTATTGTAGACCGGTTCATATGATAGAGGTGGCGCGGCCCCTGTATTTTGTTTTACTTGAAAATAATATTATCTAGGAGCTCGTGGCTAAATAATAACGGCTGGTCGGGTCGATCTTCAGGTTAAGCGCTTAAGCAAGCGGTTGGTCCTTGCTTAGGTGACCACCCATTTCGTACCTAGTTTCCTCCGTGTCTCGGAAAGCACGTTAAGCTATTGGTTCCCGTTGTCATTCGTAGATCTTTGGCAGTCGTTACAAGTAGACAGAGCCCTGAAAGTCTGACAACCAGTGTTAACAAGGGGTATCGTATTATCCAGTAGGTATTAACTGGATTGTGGAGGTCAGAAAGGCAGCTTTCAGGTAAAATAGTGGTATTCAGCTGCAACTGGTTAGGCTGAAAGTCGACTCCAACATAGTTGAGAAAAGGCTAGGCAAATTATGGAGTATTATTCAATGTTCAAGTATCTCTTGTGTCTTTAAGGGACTATAAGATTACTCGTTGGTACTATTCCTGAATAACCCAACAAGTAGATGAAACTTGTTAGAATGATCGGAGTCTTTCTGATCTCATCCGGAATGGGGTGATCCGACAGAGAATCAGAGTTGTCGAAACAGAATATGTAAGTAAGCTGAAGTGGCAATGGGCCGGTCACAGAACCGATGACCCTCGGGGTAGATGTGTTCTTGAGTAGAGACCGCGAATCGGCAAGCGTAAGGTGTGACGCCCTAAGACTTGGCGGACGGTCTTCGCAAGGTGGCTGGTAGCAACTGGATGAGAGTTGTTGAGAATCGAGTTGAGTGGCGTGCGATTGAGGAGCCCTATATCCAGCAGTGGACTGCCGTAAGCTGATGATGATGATGATGAAGTCGATCTGAGAGAAGAAGACCTGTGACTCCTTAGGTTAACATGAAGAATTGAGCTACATTATAATGAACGTAAGACATGTCTAGACATTGTTAGGTCTGTGCTCGTTTGATCTCACTGTTATGCTAAGTGATGTGTGGCTAAGTTCTTTGTGAGCGGACATCGGGCGATAGTTCGCATAACTTTAACTTAGTTAATCTTCATGTATTAGATGCTCTTCGTAATAAAGTGAAGAGTTTGCAGACCTGCCGAAAGTAGCCATCAAGGTTGAAAATGTTTAAAATATAACTGAATCCTAATCCTAACTAATATTAAGTTTGTTTGTTACTTTTTCACGCCTAAACCACTAAACCCATCATCCTGAAATTTTGCATATATGTGGCCAGGTGTACAGAAACGGACATAGGGTACCTTTTATCCCGAAAAAAAGTACTGATGCAGAGGAAAACAACAATAAAGATCTTATAATAATAGATGGCGCTACGTGTCATGATTGAATTGTATTAAAACAAGCAGAGACCAACCCAAATCGTTTGTCAAATTAATCAAAATTGTCGCGAGCGAAGCCGCGGGCAAAAGCTAGTTTCAAATAATGTCAGTTTGCCATTGTTTTTTAATAGCAAACATTACGTAATTCGTAACTAAAATCCACCAAGTTAACCTGTAAAATCGAATTCCTGGAAGGACCCACAGATACTTATTAAATGAAGATTTAATGGAGGTCGGACATCTTTGCCAAAGGAATACCGATTTGACCCACGCGTGCCTTTAGACAGTGAAAATCAATGTTATACCTGCTGTACATACACGACTACGACTAGATAGCATCTTAGTATAGAAATATTTATGAAAATACTAGATTTTGCCGGCGACTTCGTTCGCGTGGAAATATCGATGTGTAAATGTGAGAAAAAAAAAGTATTCTATGTGCTATTTCGGGGGAGCAATGGGCAAAAATTACCACTCAGTGGATACCAAATAGCAGCAAACGACAACGCGGCAGGCCCAGAAGGAGATGGCGGGATGAGCTGGACTCTTTCGCAAAGGATTGGCCTGCAATCGCAATAGATCGGGAAATGTGGAAGGAGGGAAGTGAGGTCTTTGCCTTGCAGTGGGACAATATAGGCTTATAATATAAAAAAATGATGTGCTATACCAGAATATAATCAATGTTTGTGCCAAATTCCATCCAAATCCGTTTCGCTATTCTGGCGTAATTGAGTAACAAATCCGTTCATCCATCCAGATTTTCGCATTTATAATATTAGTATAGTACAGATTTGTCCGAAGAAATACTACGACAAATGATTCTGACCCTTCGCAGTTTTTTTTTTATTTTCTTACCATTCTTTTGTTGTTTTTTTTTTATACCTTAACAAACATGTAAGCCACTAGTCAGCAATTGGTTGCAAACATGTTAGCCACCAGTCAGCAATTGGTTGTAAACATGTAAACTACAAGTCAGCAATTGATTGCAGCTCTGACTGCATGCAATGCGGCAGTCGCTTTCCTAGCGTTCCATAATTCTTCAGATCTTTCTAACATAATTGACGAAGAATTTTCGATAGCATAGGTCAATCCAAATCATTTCAACTTTTCTATTAAAGATATCGCTTTATGTCACGTTGTCAAGACGTGTGTTTAAAAACCAGCCAAAGGCTTTCAGTACTATCATAGTAGGGGAGCCCCCTTTTTATTACTTGTTGTAATAGCGACAACAGAAATACACATTCTGTGAAATTTTCAACGGTCTACCTATTACGGATCATGAGATACAGCCCGCTGACAGACAGACGAATGGACGGACGGACGGACGGACAGCGGAGGCTTAGTGATAGGGTCCCGTTGGTTCGGGTACGGAACCAAAATCACCACTTTCGAAGGCCATGCACAATTTAATTCAATTACTATTTAATCAGAATCCCATTCCTCCCATTCCTGAAGACGCAGAATTTATGGAGCTCCCAGTCGCGGATATTAGAGAGCGAGTGTCCAGGTCTCCAGAGCCGCATTGCAGCACTGTCAGCACACGAACAATTAGAGCTCTTTGTCCGATATTCAATAGTGAGCGCCGAGTGCCGACCTGTAATAACGCCTCTGGTGTTTTGAATGTTGCGGTACGAATTGGGTGGATACGACTTCTGGGTTAAGGAGTATTTTTGACTGTTTATTTATTTATTTACACACATTAGACAACACAGGAAAATATTAATAATTATTTCTTAAGAAATTTCTGCCAGCAGACCTGCAAAAGGAGTAATAAATGTGTGTGAGAAAAGGAAGAGAATAATTTGTTTATGAGCCTTACATAACTTAAACTAAAATATTATATATAAATACACAAATAAGTAAATATTAATATACGGGGTGTAAACAGACCCTTCACCAAGCCGTCAACCAAGCATTTTGTACATCAAACTAAGTAACTTTACGCAAAAAATTTTGCTGGGAAACGAAATTTTTTTTTACGGTAAAACTCAATATAATGCGCTCAAAACTTATTGCTGATGGATGCTTTGAATAGTAAACGGACCATGGAGGTAATTGGAGTAAAGTTAGAACCTGAAAAAGTAGTATTTAAAAAAAAACGTGTGAAAAAATTGGAACTTTGACCCCCAATATCTCCGTAACTAGAAGGTTCCCAGGTATGGTCCAGAACTAAAAAATGATCACAATGACAAGGAGAACAAGTGCCTTTCGGCTTCGTTAAGGGTCTTTTTACACCCTTTATACTTAAATAAATACATAATAATAAGATATATAAACTAATGAAAATAAATCATAAATCATAATTGAGAGGAAAGGTAATGCTCTTTCACTCTAGCTTTGAACAATAAAATGGTCTTCAAATCAAGAAATCTGTTGCGTATTTTCTTCGTCTACTAAACTGAAAACCAGGGAATATTCGTCAGTTGTCACAATACATTACGCCAATGTAATCCCCGAAGGGTTCAGCAGAGGTGAGCCTAATAGTACATCCATATTTCGCTAGTTATGTTTAAGTTCTTTGTAATAGGGGGTGAGCCTATTGCTATCAACCGGGCATAAGTCCAGACTCCATGGCTGCTACTGAGAAATTCCTCATGGAAAAACAGAAAAACGCTTTGCCCGATTCAGGAATCGAGCCCAGGACCTCATGCTCAGCAGTACCACTAGACCAACGAGGCAGTGTAGCACAGATGTATTGATAGCGAAATAAATCTAATTACAGAAATAGATCCTTTTTGGAAAACTGCCAAGTGCACTGATAGCGAAGTGTAATTTCAGTTGCATTGTCGCCAACGTCCATACCATGTTGAGAACACCGGTTCTCGTTCCGATCACCGAAGTTAAGCAACATCGGGCGTGGTTAGTACTTGGATGGGTGACCGCCTGGGAATACCACGTGACGTTGGCTTTTTGGTTAAATTTCTTTTGTTCTATTTATTTGCAAGGAGTACACTGTCATTACAACTTTAATCTGATTTTTTTGCTTAAACTTTATCCACGTCCCGGTCCCGGTTGTCATTTGTAGATTTTTGGCAGTAGTTACAGGTAGTTAGTAGCCTGAAGTCTGACAACCAGTCTGACCAAGGCGTATTGCCCGGTACTAACTGGGTTGTGGAGGTAGGCAGTGGCCCCTTGTAAAATACTGGTATTCATCTGCGTCCGGTTAGACTGGAAGCCTACTCCAACATAGTTGGGAAAAGGCTAGGCAGATGATGACGAAGACTTTTTATCTCCGTTTTTAAAATAATATTTCTCATCCTCATCATCAATCAAAAGACATCCATTGCTAGACGAAATCAAAATATAGGCATTTATTTGAAATACACTAGTAAAAGGCACTTTTGAATTGTCAAATACAAAAAAATGAAGTTTCAGTCACCCAAGGCATAATAACTATGAAAGTAGTACTTTAATTGCGATTTCCAAACGTCGCACTCTGTGGGAAAGAACGGGCAAGCTGAAAGCCAGGTACAGGACCAAGCGTCGCCACATCCTGTATTTCTGGCATCGAGCAAAGCAAACTCAAAAGATTTCCTTCCTTCATCATCATTCTCTTGCCATTATCTGCATGCCTTCTTCTTGCATTCTACTTGTCATCTCATCAGACACCTCTTTTCTTGCAATATTATCCTTCACACAGTCCATCCATCGTTTTTTTGGTCTTCCTCTACCCTTATACCCATCCACATTCATACTCAAAACTTTCCTCACGACATTTTCCTCATTCCTCCGCATCACATGCCCATACCACGACAACTGATTACCACACAACTTTTCAGTCACCAGTGCCACTTTCAGACAATGCATAAATGTATTGATAAGTCCTTCCTTCTCTAATAAAAATAATATGCAACGAACCCGTCGATCCACCCTATGCTATCCCGGGCACCTAGCTGGTCAGTGCCCACGGCTACGAATCTAAGCTTTCGCACAATTTCCTATCGCACCGCCGAGCACCTTTCTAGCTCCGGGTGGCCTGTCGAACCACCTAGGTATCACTGTGAGTACAGTCACGGACACTTCTTCTTTGTTTTGTGTTGATTGACAATTTATCATCTTAGTCACTAATCATGGTCTTTATATGTAAATAAATAGATTATGTTACCTGCCTACAGACTATGCGCTCTAACTAATGTAATAATTTAAGACAATGATATAACTAAAATTATTTATTTAAACTTCATGTACAATAGTTGTACATAGGTGGACTTAATGTCACAAGGCAAAATTGATCTCAATAATTAAAATATAATAATATTAAAATACTATTGATCTCAATTATAAATAATATTGATATAATGATGTTGCTTTATGATACTACTATGTCTATAATTGTAAATTATAAGTAGAAATGGATGTTTATAATACAATTTAAAATATTGTATATTGCTGTGCCCTAACAGAGTCTATAATAGTCCTTAGCTGTAAGCCTTTTGTAACCTTTTTAACACTATGGAACGCAATTAAAATGAATATGAATATGGTTTTTTTTTTTTAGGTACAGTACTCATTAAATGACCCCTCCCGCTCTGGGCGGAGCGGAAGGGAGTGTCAGACTTAAACCCACCATACTGACAGAAACCCACGACTGAAACGACTGACTAAAACCCATCCATGTTCCTTCTTTGCCCTTTGTGTTCCAGGGCCACGGTATCTCTTTCGAACAGTCCCGCAGCCATAGGAATATGTCTTGACCAAGATTATGTCTGGACTTTAAAAGAGCCTGTGACTTCTGAGTTTGTTTCGGTATTTCTTCACAAAGTAGTCGGCTAGCAAAAACCGACCTCATCTAGATTTTACGCAAAAAAAGGGGAGTTTGTAAAGACCAATTTACAGAATAAACATCATTTAACAACTCAAAGCTTCTATAACTAGTAAGCTGCTACCTCTATAGATATGTTCAACATTATGTCGATTACTATAATTACTGTAATTTACTATTATATTTAATGTAATTTAATATTTTTGTTCGAGCATAATATTTTGGCACTCACACTCAAAGTTGGAACCGATATTTCACAAGAAAACCGCTTTAGAATTTTGCTGAGTGTTTGAGTTAGTACTTGTGACTGTACCGACGTCAGGATGTGGAAGAAAATTGTAGCAACCGCTATTGTTTCGACCGGCGATGTGTCGGGGGGTGTCATTATGTTACGGCCTGAGGGTGGTGTGATTGTTAATCGGTTTTAGATATCTTTCACATCAAAATTTCGTTTTATGCAAAGCATAAAGCAAATAACAAATTTAAATATATAAACAATATTACAATAATAATATACTTTCAATTTTACATTTCAAGGATGTTCAGAATAGACACTTCAAAAGATGCGAAATTGACCCCTCAGTGTGGGAAAAGCATGCACAAAATCGGCCTGAGTTGAGACGTCGTGTGTTCAACGCCTTCGAAGAGAAAAGAAGGTCGCAGCTAGATTTAAAGCGTGATAACCTTAAAGCTAGGCCATCTGCAGCTATACCCTACAATTTGTCAATGGTGTTCTGACATGTCCGCTTTGTGCTCGGAGTTTTTCGGCCAAAGTATGCTAGCCACTTTAGCACATGATAGAGCACTGAGAGACACTGAGAGACACTGAGCACATGAAAGAGCTGCACACCAAAGCTCTCAACAACCTACCCCGAAAGCCATCGAATGCACTCGCTGTGGCCGAAATGGGCTAGATGGCATTATCATCATCAATAATATTCTTATATACATATACATACAAAAACAAAATATATAACATAAATACAATATAATAAAACATATTCATGCAACCATGAAGAAATGGAAGGGCAATATTCTTTCATTTTTCTTTTGAAAACTGCAACAGTTTGGCAGTCCCTAATGTCATGCGGAAGTGAATTCCACAACTGCATTGCTCGTACAGTGAAGGAATAGGTGTAGAAATCGGTAGAGTGTGGAGGGGATTTAAGGAGGTTCCTAAGATGCGACCTGCAAGGTGCATCGGAGGGACGGGAGTAGGAAAAGCGTTCCCGCAGATAGGATGGCTTTTTAGGGTTATGAGGGATGTTCAATAGCAGACACAATAATATCCGAGAGTTCCTGCAAAGTCGAATTGGGAGTTTTTTGAAAAAGTTTGAAACATGATCATACTTTCTGAGGTAAAAAACAAAACGATTGCTTGCAGATATTTTGCAAGTGCTCAAGATTATTTAAAAGCTCCTCGGTGGCATCCAAATAACAGGCATCGGCGTAGTCTATGATGGGTTGGTTGAGAGTTTGCGTAAGGGAGATTTTGATGTTCAATGGCAAGAAGTACTGGAGGCATTTCAACGAGGCCTTTGTCGCTAATTTCGATGTGACAGTTTAAAACTATATTGATGAGAAACCATTGTTACCTGGTAGTATTTCATATTCATACTATTTCCTTTGGGGTCCAATAAAGGCTTTTTTTTTCGTATGGTAAATCGTCAAATGACCCCCCGCTCTGGGCGGAGTGGAGGGGAGTGTCAGACTTTTACTGACTAAAACCCATCCATGTTCTTTCTTTGCCCTTTGTGTTCCAGGGCCGCGGTATCTCTTTCGAACAGTTCCGCAGCCTCCAATAAAGGCTTTAGGTTCCAAATTAAAATAAAATTACTTACTATAATTCAAACCGTAAACAAAAACTCTCAGACACAACCACAGAAACAGTTTTCATTTCATACTCAAATCATCTCGAAAATGATCCCCAAATAAACGACGACATAAAATATATACACATCGTGTGTGGCCATTAAAACCGCGTATCTGAGGCTCCTGGCGCGACGTAGCGATTTATTTTAACACATTTTGTTTATAAATGATATAATGCGATACTCGCGCGTTACGCCACAGAAAACCGTCTTTGTAACGAGACGTTCGATATTCATGTGGAGCTGTTGAAACACATGAGTTTTCCGGAAAATTAAATAGTTGACAGTACATAATAAAAGACTAGCTTTTGCTTGCGGCTTCGCTCCCGTTTTGTACGGAAATTAACACACGGGAACGTTTTAAATGTAGCCTTACCTTTTCAGCATCGGATCAGTAGTTTCGAAGGTTACCTCCTACATACAAACTTACAAACAAAATTTACCGCTTCATAATATTAGTATAGATGAAACGTAAATTATAGTGTTATTTACAAATACAGATTAAGATTGACGACTTGAACGTCAGACTTGTTTTCCTTATAAAGTTTTTCTTCAGCTTAAAAAGTACAGTTCGAGCTTATCCGTTGAATCTCTTTTATTTTCTATGAAATATACTTTATGGAACCTTGTATTATTTGTAGGTTAAATCGTTTAAGAAACTCTTGTTTTACCACAATTTAAAGAACATGACAACAATCCGGTTTGCGATAGTCTGATGAAAAATCATGGAATTAGCTGTAGTTATTTTGATCAAACAATGATCTAGTGTATATTTAAGCCCATGATATAATCTACAATCCTATCACAGGTCCATTATCTTCTCCAAGACAAAGCTGAAATATTTCTATCTTTCTTTATCGTGATGTTAGTGCTTAACCTGGTGTCAGAGTTTCTTTGCCGGCCTCTGACTTGGCTTTACATGTCGTCAAGAAATACGTCTCTGGCATGTTGGTTTCCTCACGATGTTTTTCCTTCAGCGAAGCAAGTGATAATTATACAATACGCACATGAATCCAAAAATTCAGAGGTACTTTTCTTTGCCCTTTGTATTCCAGGGCCGCGGTATCACTTTCGAATAGTCCGGCAGCCCCGGAGAGGTGCTTGTCTTGGGTTCGAACACACCTATGACTCGTCAGTCCGAAGGTCACACCACGAGGATATCACTTCTATATTTCCATGATGCTGGCACTAAAAGTACACTACAATTCCAACCACAGTCACACAAATCCAAAAACTTTCGCATTAGCACCTCTATATAAATCCCCGCATATGGTGTGCTAAGAACGCTCACGTACATTTTCTAGCACTCCGGTTTATGTAGGGCATTTATTCTTAGAACTCCCCCTGTCCCCGGGGGTGGGTACCCTGTGTTTTGTGTACTTTATCATCGTGTATTGATGTTTTATTTGCACTGTTTTCGTCTGTAATTGTGGGTTTTTCGTGTGGGTTGAAGTAGTGGGCTGGGTGTGAAAATTGGGAAATATTGATTGTCATTTGTCATTTTTGGAGAGATTTGCAGCTAATGGATGCTCTCTATTCTATAGTGCCTGACTAATAGTCGGTTCTTTTCATTATAATTTTCACAGAAAATATATTATTCGTATTTCGTCAACGCTTATTGTAGGTACTACATTAAATTCTTCCCGCTTCATTCACTTGCTTTCAAAGCATTTTGAATTTCCACAGCGAATTGCAATAGGATTGACATATTTTTACTGTAGCCTAAGAAATCTTACCTGTGCGATGCTATTATTATATTTATCTTGTAAGACGAAGGAGACTATTCTCCACGATACAGGGAATCCTAGTGTGGAGAATATCACTAGATATTCAGCTTGTGTTATGATCTCTTGAACAATAAAGCATTTGTTTTTTTTTTTTGTATTAAAAGCTTTGTTTTTTTCAGTAGGTAATAAGTCAATATTTTATTTATATTTATTTCTATCTTCATTATCACTGATAGATAATCACTTTGTCTGAACCCTCAGATCGTCGGTCCACTTGGCGTGATGCCTGCCCAAGCTCTTACGGACAGTTCGGTGTCCTCACGGTAGTAACTGACCATTTTGTGACATATCGTCGGCGTCAGAGCATGACCTACATTTATTGGCAGGACATATTTTTCATCAAAATGGATAAAGAATTAAGTAGCCTGCCTTATAACGGCAAAACATTGATATAGTTAGTCAGCACGCGGTAAAACAGACGAATCTAGGATGTTCGACATACTTGTTGGTTGAAATTTAGAACAGTTTTAGCTTCTCCGGGTGCTGCGTATTTATAAGCTCCTGCACTGACGCCGAACGTATGTGGGTTAACCTCTTCCAATGGACTCTAATACTACAGTTATGTTACTAAGACTATATCCGTAAACTGCGTTTTTCTTGAGATTCTTATGTGGAAATAACAAGCAATTGTCAATTTAGCCTTTTCCAAAACTGACCTGCAGTTTAATGATCGCCTGTCAGGTGGGCGGCCATCTTGTTAGCAGTGACTTGTGTTGATTCATTACTTGACATCAGAGAAAAAAAAGATTGTTTTATTAAAAATTTGTGTTCTTCTTCTTTTTTATCGTGTGGTTAGTGCCTAACCTGGTGTCAGAGTTTTTATGCTGCCCGTGTGACTCTGACTTGGCTTTACTTGCCGTCGAGAAATACCTGTCAGGTATGCTCAATTTGCGTGTATATTCGGTACGTAAAAACACAAGTTCGTTTGGCACACAGTGTGGCGAATAGGACCGCTGCCTAATCAACTATGTCTGTATCAGATCACTGCTGGACGTACCTAAGTCTCTCCCAAACTTCGCCACACCACCTCTGCCTAACTGTTTAGCGAATGAAGGTGTGAGGTTTTGATATATACGAAAAACAATACGAATGATTACCAAGGAAGTCTGCCTACCCCACAAAGGTCCACCCCAAAAACAAACAAAAGAAGAAAGCCTGTACATCAACTGATAAGAAAATATGAAATACACCAATTTTCTTCAATCATATTATTTGTCTCTAATACTACAATATATTTCTTATACACACTCGCATTTCTATACTCAGAGCAATTTTAACCCTTACAATGCGAAGGGGGTACATTTGTACCCCTCGAGAAGGTGGTGATTTATCAAAGTATTTCGCACCTAATAAATAACGCACATATTCGCTTTATATTTGTATGGTACATGTAATATTTTAACTGTAGGCTTAGCGAGTGATCGAGAGCGCCGTGTTTTGTTTTGAATAGGATTTTTGATGATGGTAGTAGATTATAATTGTCTATTAAAATAATTGGTTTCATTAGATCTATATACACGAAACCTACGTTAGATATTTTTTTTCTATTGACAAATTCTAATACAAAATACTAGCCTAGGCTAGTATGTAGGTATCAGAAATAACAAAAAAAAATGGAAATCCAACAGTCCAATACCGATTAGTTTTGGGTTTTAAAGTATAGTTGGTCTTAATTACTATCACCGAGTTAATAAATTGCACATCAACGCTCCCAATATTCAATTTCTTAATATTTTTCTCCTTTAACAAATAAATTTTACTTACTTAGGTACTTTTTTTTCTTGATTTCGACAGTAAACAAGGATGCTCTTACCTTTTTTTCTTTAAAAAACATAGATTGATATCGCAAGTAAGAAAATCGTAAAAAACGGTGATGAGTAATTTTTGTTTTTATGCTTTCATTACGAAATGCATACAAATAGCTTTCCAGAACATACCATTTTTTTACAGCTTCATAATAAAAAATCTGAAACATTTCATTCCCTTTCTCTTTTTACCCTTTTTCACCAAAATCCAATAGCACTCCAGTGTATTAAGTCTATTGAAGATTTATATGAACAAAAACTGCTTCCCGCTATTTTAGTATTATCCCGAACGGGGCATATCTGAGCGACATTTTTGCATACCTTAGGGGAGAAAAAATATTTATCTTAATACAAACCAACGAACATAAGCCCACATTTTAAGATATCCATCACAAATGTAGGGTTCTTTTTATATTGGCTGACGCAAATAGTCACATGCCATTCGGTATTATGTCATAAATCATAATATTGGAATATTTTTTGAGGTATGATATGAAGTTGGTACATTGTACCCTTATTGAAAGTTACTGTGACAAATGATGCGGCGTTTTAGGGTTAGTGTTTTTGGTATATTGAATTTTTGGTATTATTTTTAGATTTATTTTCGTAATAAAACTCACGTCATTTTAAAATAAAAAAAGAAATAAGAAGGCTTTCTATTCGGGCTTATTACACACGTTTTCCTATGCTGAAAGTTTCAATTCTATAAATAAAATTCGTTATGCATCACGCATATGCTGTTACCCTCAATGATCGATGATACAGAGGGACTATTTTTGCCTTATAGTTTAATGTTATCAGATTTCTGATAGTTCCATTTGTGACCCCGTAATCGCCTCTGGCCCGGAAGCTATAATCCTCATACTAAACGAGTATAAACTTAATCTTTTATGTACTTTAGTTTTGATTTCAACATATTTCGGTACGCACGCGACCGATCAAGCTACACAAACTAGTTTATGCGGATCTCTCATTGTACGGAAAATCTATAAAAAGCGAGGCCATTTCATACTTGAATTTTAAAGCTTGTTGTGTCGGCGTGTGTACCTGCAGCACCTCAAACATAAAACCTTTATTTATTTATCAAACTTCATGTACAAAAGTGGTACATAGGCGGACTTAATGCCACAAGGCATTCTCTACCAGTCAACCTTTGCATTAAATAGGACAACATTGGGATACTAAATGATATCTAAAAAATCTTTAAATATCTTTATATGATCGCTTTCTTGTGTTTCTGCGTGAAAGAAGAAAAATATAAGAATAACTTGTCAACTGTCCCATCTTTATGAGAACAACATTATTTTATTATCCATAAACACAGTTGTCTCATTCAAAACTTTCTTAAAAAACTCAAATCAAACAGTTTCCCAAAAAGGCCATGGAATTTCCATGAAAAACTTTATCTGAAAAAGCGTGATAAACTTCCCTGGAGCATAACAAGGAACAACCATTGTTAGGAAAGACAAATGCTTGTAAATTGAACGCGAGTGTTAAATCAGGCGTATAATTAGCTCAAATATTTGCCACGGTTCGAACAAAGAAAACATTGGTAAGACTCCCGATTGTCTGAACAAATCGGGGCGGTAAGATGGCGCTCTGAGTTTAAAGAAAAATACTCCGAAAATGATAAAGTTGCAATAGGATGAGAACAAGAAAATTTTAGTGTGGTGAATGTTATATCAGTTTAGTAAAATTAAGAGATTTTCCTGTATGTTGTACTTTTTTTTTTTACTTGTATCCACAGATATCGTGATCAGTGGGTAAAAACATTAATTCATTTTTTGAAGGAAACGGATCACGGATTAAGTGGAAACAACTCGCCGTGATCCGTGGCTAACTCAATCTGATAACGTGATCGGTGGAGACATACCCCTGTTCTCTACTTAACTGTTAGCTTGCTTCATCTTTAAATAGAAATTTATAATATTTAATTTTAGACTTCGAAGGCTGTTTATTAAATTAGATAAAAATTGAAGCTATGCTATGCTCTTCAATAATATAAAAATAACACTAAAACTATTAATAGTTAATGAATTAGTAGAAGTCTCTTAAACTAAACCTCAAAAAACAACATTATGCTTTGCTTTCCATTATTTTAAATTTATATTTTTTTAATATACCTAGATATTTATTCAAGCATTTACCACATATCTACTTTAAAAGCACAATCTTAAATAGCTATGACTCATCTACAAAAGTTTTCCAAAATTAATCCATTTCAAAAGCGCCAACTTACCGCCCCTCAACCTCAAGAGGGGTAGCCGAAGATACCCCATGTTTGGCGCACCCCGCCGTTTGATCCCAAGTCTAACAAGACGCCGTGATGTTTGTCTAATCATTTGAAACTTAATACGCGTGTCTACACGACTTTTTGTGCTGAATTCAGTAAAACAATTGACTGTCTAAAATATGGGTGCTGAAGAAAAGTATCAGACAGAACATCAATCAATGAACTTAGCCTATAGCAGTCCACTGCTAAGCATAGGCTGCTCTCAAGTTGCGCCGCATAACCCTGTCCTCTACTTGCTGCATACAGCGTGTTCCAGCCAGTTTTTTTTAGGTCATCGGTGCGGGTTCCCCACGCTAAGCGATCTCCATCCTAGGACTCGTTTGCTCTACCGGCCAACAGTCCTTTCACAGACATGGCCAGCCCCCTACCTTACTGGAGGTAGCTGCTTATGATTTTGGCGTAATAATATGCGGAATTGATGAAGAAATTGGTTGATTCGCGGTAAGGGTTTGCCACAGTTCAGTACTTTTCTAGAAAAGAGGCTCTCAGTACATATATCTAGATGCTACTGAATTTCAGTATTTTTAGTTTACATAGGTAACATACAAGGTGTAAACGGACCTTTCAACCAAGCATTCTGTACATCAAATTAAGTAACTCTACGCAAAAACTATTGCTGAAAAGACGGGGTGAAAAATCACGTTTTACGGTTGGACTCAATGTAACGCAATCAAACATTGTGCTGAATGCATTGAATAGTAAAGGGGTCGTGGAGTATTTAAAGTAAAGTTATACCATTCAAAACGTATTACCAATATCATCGTAGAAGGTCTCGCAAGCATGGTCTAGAAAAAAAGTAAAAAAAAAGAGAAATGAAGAAGAAGAAAAGAGAGCTGCACCAAAATCAAATATCACCTGAAAAGAAAATCTTAGCGCTGTATGAAAGATTTGATGTTGTCTGTCAATCTTCAACCGTTACTGAAAGTGATGTGCTTTGGCAGTCCCAGTGCTAATAACTTTAGAAATAACCTAGTTTACAAACAATAATCAAGATCTACAAACTACACATTAAGTTAGTGTTGTAAAGCAAACAATCGATAGTTTAATGCATAATATATGTGTTGTTGCTCCGTCGCCGAGCAAAGGGTCCTGACTCGAGTAGCTTCGAAAGATTAAACATTTCGCGGGAGCACTATTAATCAGATCGCCGATTGCACTGACTAAACATCAGTTTAGGGATGTGGGTGTGGCGTGGTTTATCGAAATCGATAAATGGTAAGTTGACTTTTTTTTAGACGTGTTGTGTAAGTGCCGTCATAAGATTGATCTATTATAAAGTCCTACCAAGGTCAAAGACGTTAGTTAATTAATGTAACAATTAGAAAATTCTAGGTGCTTCTTCTAACATTCCCATTTATCGTAACAAGGAACGATTTCATGTTAAATACTGAATTCGTTTAATTAAAATAATCACCTAAATCTTAAATATTTCAATAAACACATTTATTCAATTAACAATCATTCAATATGCTTGACTAAAGTAGAATTACATTATAATTTCTGCACCAAAAAGTTTTTACTGGAAATTACAAAGGCTTTCGACTGGTACTAACATCAACACAAATCCATCGAACAAACAAGATAGCAAACTATCCATCGACAAAACCACAACACCGACTACATCCCTACTCAAAACCCAAAGGGATCAGCAGAGCCGCCTGGTTAGTGTGAACTAAATGAATCATTAATAATGTAAGCCAAACGCGATCCTGACCGCAGACATCGATGTCGAACGCCCCTCACTAGCGTTTAGTGATGTCCATAATTTATTTGTGTATCGGCTTTGATTGGTTGTGTCGAGTGATGTGTTAACGGTAATGCAGAGTTAATGAGCTGATTCATAAATATTGGGGAAGTTCTGTATGTGAAGGTTGGTTCTTGGATGGGTGGTAGTTGTGTTATTGTTTAGTTCGCTGAACGCTGTAAGTATTGATATGCAGAAGTTATTGAGACAATAGCGGGGATGCGAGGAGCGGACCGAAAAAGAAGGTGTTCTGAAGCTTCACTGAGTTCAATCTAGTTGTGGACCTATAATAGGCTGAGGGAATTAATAGATTAAGCTTCGAATAAAGTTTTTTTTCGAATCTATTGGTCCAGTAAGACGTTTGACACGAAATGATGACAATTTTAAAGGGGGACATCTTTACACAGTAAAGATTTTTATAATACGTTAGTTTGTTTAACTAGACTTCAAACCAAGGCATGCTATAACCACATATCGATAAACAGAATTTAACCTTTTATGAAAAACTTCACAAATACAATCCAATGAAGATATTTCCTGACATTTCCGTACATAACTACCTACACAAACAAAACTAACCACACAGAGGAAGACATCACATCCTTCTGCCAAAATTACTTACCAAACACACACGTATAAGCATATCAATAAATAATATAATTCTGCCAACAGACACAGCCCGGGATACTGACCGCCACCCTACGGAGTTGACAGCCATTTTGAAAAGGGCTCGGACATGACATGCCTGCAATTCCAGGGTTGGCAACAACAAATATTTATCGGCGAAAATTCTTCGGGTTCTTTTTTTTTCGGCGAGGAAAATAAATTGTTTTTTAAACTGAAAGGGTTCGGGTTTGGTTTAGTAAATCGGGCGGAATCGGCGGCTGTGGGTGTTCTTAATGGAGAGGCGTTTATGTGGTGAGGAAGGTTGGTAAGTAATAGGCTGGTGGAAGGCTTCTTTGGATTGATTGGACAATTGAAAGTGTTAGACTTTTTTAGAGAAGAATAAATACAAACTCAGCACTTGATGTTTTTATCTTCTACTAGCAGTTTCATACAAAGTTTGAACCCTCGTTTTAACCTCTTTGGGGATGAATTTTCAAAAATCCCTTCTTAGAGCACAGTTACGTCTTAGAGCAAAATTCATCCCCAAAGAGGTTAAAACGAGGGTTCAAACTTTGTATGAAACTTCATACAAAGTTTGAACCCTCGTTTTAACCTCTTTGGGGATGAATTTTCAAAAATCCCTTCTTAGAGCACAGTTACGTCATTTAAGGAACGTTTGTTAAAATTTCGCGCTTCTAGACCCAGCGGGTTCAGCTGTGCGTTGATCAGACAGTAAGTCAGTCAGTCAGTCTGTTTCTTACCTAATATAGATAGATTAAGACTATTCACTTATTTAGTTTAGGAAATTGTTATTTCTATCCGCCCTTGATTCGCAATGTTATTGTAACTTGTTAAAAATATGATTTTCTGTTTAATATAATATAATATGCACATAAATCTTCCGGAATAGAACAGTTCTTTTAAACTATGGTGAAAACTACATTTAAATTCACACAGTTTAGAAGCACACACAAGACACTAAAAAGAATTTACTTTGTGCAGTGTGACTTAAACGCCTCTAACAATCAAACAAACATCAAAAATCCTGTAATACAGTTTTGATTTACAAACATTACTTAGTTTTCATTAAAAACTACTCTGATTTTTCGGATTCATGTGCGTATAGTATAATTATCACTTGCTTTTCGGTGAAGGAAAACATCGTGAGGAAACCAGCATGCCTGAGAGTTATTTCTTGACGGCATGTAAAGCCAAGTCAGAGGCCCATGGGCGGCATAAAAACTCTGACACCAGGTTACGAACTAACCACACGATAAAGAAAGAAAGAAAGAAAGAAGAAAGAATTTAAAAAAATATTACCTCAACCGCCATAATTAGCTGCGCCAACCCTACCAGTCATCAACAGATGACAATCGCTCAAAAACCGGACGCCTCCTCCCGTCCAAGGCTTGACGTTCAATATCCAGCCTGCCATTACTTAAATACACGTCTTATCTGATCGAGAAATAGGACATTGGCCACCCCTACCTTACTGGAGGTAGCTGCTTATGATTTTGGCGAAATAATATGCGGAATTGATGAAGAAATTGGTTGATTTGCAGTAAGGGTTTGCCTCAGTTCAGGCTTTTTCTAGAAAAGTGGCTCTCAGTACATATATCTAGATGCTACTGAATTTCAGTATTTAAAAATAAGTGACTGTCATCTTATATTTATCATGTATTACATAGTTCTAACTGGGTTGTGGAGGTCAGATAGGCAGTCGCTCCATGTAAAATACTGGTATTCAGCTGCATCCGATTAGACTGGAAGCCGACCCCAATATAGTTGGGAAAAGGCTAGGCAGATGATGATGATCTTATATTTATCACCTTGTTAGTTCGTAATTACGAAACTGGTCAGCTTGTATTCACTTCTTACTTAGGGCGAGAAAAGTAAGTTTTTTGATTACTACTTGACTTTGAACAGGATTGACCGCCTCGTTGGTCTAGTGGTCGCTAGCGCGACTGCTGAGCTTCGGGTCCTCGGGGGTTCGCTCCCGGGTTGGTCAAATTGTTATTGGGTTTATCCATCAGGAATATCTCAGTAGCAGCCACGGAGCTTAGATTTGTGCCCAGTTGATGGCACTAGGCTCGCCTCTCATTACATGGAACTTAAACATAACTGGCGAAATGTGAGTGTACTATTAGGTACACCTCTGCCTTACCTTTCTGAGATTACAGTCGTGATGTTGTGTTATGTTTGAACAGGATTGACATAACATTTTCAGTAGCTTTCCACCAAAACACTAACACAAAACATTCCCCAGAATGACCCTTAAAAAAAAATACAATATCCGAATACCAAAACATCATGTAACATCCAACTCAACCCCAAGACTCCCAATATCCAAGGGTCGCACATATCCGAAAAGCTTTGTCAATGACAAATAGTTCTCGCTTCATCCCAGTTGGCATTTTGACAATAAATAAGAGATATCAAGGAAGGAGCTCGGAGGATTTGCGAGTAATAAATGACGTACGATGCGATGGACAGTAAAGGGTTAGCCGTATATGTATGTATGTATGCGGTTAGTGATTGATAGTTGTTTGTATTTTTCGTTGTTGTTGATCATTTGGGGGGTTATGTTTGTCTTTAGTGTTGGTGTTAGGAATCGTATTTGGGAATTAGATTGTTGTTTGACGAAAACGTCTGCTGGTACTTAGTGGCGGGTCTTGTTGTAAGATAGATTCGCAGATTTGGCTGTGTTATTGGGTACTTCTAAACAAAATCCGGAATCTGTAAGCTGAAGGTATGCGACCCCTCTACCACCTTTTTGTGCAATATTTTCATGACATACATAATCGTTCTTGTAAACCTCGTGCAAAAATGAAAGATTGGAAGATTTTTACTTGTAATTAAACTAATAATCACCTCACATTTTTCTCCGAAAACCATTATATTCCTTATCAAATCGTCAGTAACAGATCTTTGTCTCAGAATCACACTAATATTATAAAGGCGAAAGTTTATATGTGTGTATGTTTGTTACTCCTTCACCCTCAAACGGCTTAACGGATATGGATCAAATTTGGCACACAGATGGTTTATAACCTGGATTAACACATAGAATACGTAATATATTTAAAATTAAATGGACATACTCTTGACCTCAATCTTGTCCCCAAAAGAAGCCTATAAAGGGTGTAAATAGACCCTTAAAGAAGCCATAAGAACCTTGTTTTCCCCATCATTGCAATCATTTTTCTTCTGGGCCATACCTGGGAACCTTCTAGTTACGGAGATATTGGTGGTCAAAGTTCCAACTTTTTCACAAGTTTTTTTTAAATACTAGTTTTTAAGTTTAGTTTTTGACCCCCGTACTATTCAATGCATCCATCAGCACAATGTTTTGAGTGTGTTAAGTTGAGTTTTACCCTAAAACGTGATTTTTCACCCCAAAAAAAAAGTCGTTTCCAAGCAATAATTTTTGCTTATGGTTACTTAGTTTGATGTTCAAAATGCTTGGTTAACGGCTTCGTGAAGTGTCCGTTTACACCTTGTATATTAACCAGTCTCTCAAAACACGCTACACATGACAACACTCAACTCCCTCACATACTCAAAACATCATCGAAATCACGGAATCCTCTCTAATAGACGAAATTTCCTTTGACCATTATTCATACGTGACCCATTAAAGTATAGGGTGTTAATACGGCCTGACTTATTGGCTCCATCGGTCATGCACACCCTTCGGCCTTCCCTAATGTCAGCCTTTAGGAGGCTTCCTAATGGGAGCCTCTGATGTTTTGTATCGGATGGTAAAGGATTTTTGGGGAATCGACAGATGTAGTAAGGGTTTAAGAGGGGGAAATGAGTTTTAATTGGGAGCTCTAATAGGTACGAAATACTCAGTTATATCTGTACAAATAATAATAAAGAGGTACAGTTTGTCAGGTTGGATGTAGGAGGAAATCTCATCCAATTTCAAAAATAGTTTCACTGATGTAAAGCTTCGCTATGGCACGTTACAGAAATAATATCTAGTTATTTCATAAAATGAAAATAATTGGTAAAAAGAAAATGTTTGTAAGTTTTCTTGAAGGTTATTCAAACGAGCAATAGTATGTGTATTTGCAAAAAAAAAGAACTTTTAGGCACTAATAAAACTACTTCTTGCACGGAGAAGAAGCGTTTTGTTGGTACAGCACTCTACTGCAAAACAGTAACAGTTTAAACTGAAAAATAGACTTTTCTTTAATTCCAATTAGTAGGGGACAATAAAATTCCCAATTTTGAAAAAAATAGAAAAGACGCAGCTACGACCTACTTTATGGCATTCTCCTTTATGCCAGTCTACTTCACACAAAGTGGCACTTTTCATCAAAATATTCGCTTTTCGTCCAGCCCAAAAGCAATTCCTCCCAATCAATCCATCAATCCCCAAATTGACCACTACACCCAACATTGACCACCCCAATTTACCCAATCTACTTTGTATTTACCTACCAATTGACATTCATTTTTCTTCTAAAGTCCTCTGTAGTGACATCGCAAGGGTTGGTAATCGGCTGTGATAAATGAAAGGCGACTGGCGGACTTAAGGATAACCGGGTCAGTACCGGGTAGGTACCGGTTCTAGAGATAGCCCTGAATTGATGGTTGTGCCACCCGTTTTTTTTTTCAAGTAGATTTTTCAAATATTTTGCGTTTACCTGAAAGTGTGTGGGAGGTGTTGGTAATTTTTTTGACAGGGGTTAAAAAAATAGGGAAAATTATATCCTCAATTCAGTTACAATTTTAGGGTTACTTTTAAATATTTTTGTCTTTATAGTTGTGCTCTAAAGTTTCGTAACTGACTGGGCTGTGGTGGTCAGATGTCTCGGGTCCTGTTGATAACCAGCGTCGGGCACTAGCTGCTCGGCAGTTTGCTGAATGGGGCCTATTTGGCGCAGCCGTGAGACACACAATATTATCTCTTTTTTTTCTGTTTAATTTGCGTTTTATATTGTGTAGATTTAAGTTTTTTATTTAACTTTTATTTTTATTTGTTTGATGTGTGTACTGGTGGCATGTGCCAAATAAATATTCAAATTCAAACTCTTTATTTCAGACAAGTGTCCATAGTGTTAGTAACAACAAAATAATATAATGAATAGGGTTAGTAATAAGGCAAAAGGAAAAAATATATAAATATATAAAAATCAGATGGAATGGATCCTTACCCAATGACGCAGCAGAGTGGAGTCCCACCGATCTGAGAACACACTCAGAAGACCGTTGGTGATGGCGCGTAGCCGTATATAAAAATATATATGAAATATGTTTTCTTTCTTTAGATAGGCAGTCGCTCCATGTAAAACACTTGTATCCGGTTAGATTGGAAGGCGATCCCAGTCGCTCAGCACATGATGGTGGATGCTCCAGTGTACCGCAAATAGTTCCTTCTTTTTATGCCTTACAAATTGTGACTCTGTATTAGTTCGTATGGTGAAATTATAAGGGATGATCACATTAACTTACGAATACATAGAAAAAATTACAGCATAATTATTATTTCTCAAAGTTATATTTTTTTGGAACCTATCGCTTATTCGCAGTCGGTAAAAAAGAGACGGTCCAAAGTAACCAATGGAGTCGTCAGTAATACTTAACATTTGACAGTATCATACCGACTCATAAATAATATTTTACGAAAGACGTAGGGTCACCCCTGATTTACATGCACCCTGAGGGTTGTCACATTAATATACATTTTAATCATAAAATATTATTATGACAGCTTTTATTTACACAAAAGATCCTTGATTTACTTCAGTTTAAAGTAACTTCATTTTCAAAATAGTTTTGAAAACATTTTCAGCCAGGAAAAGCTCTTTGTTGAAAATTATGTGCTTGGAAGCAATCTCGTTAAAAGGAAAGCACGTTAAGCCGTTGGTCCCGGGTGTCACTTGTCGATCTTTGACAGTTGTTACAGGTAGTCAGTGGTCCGAAAGTCTGACAACCAGTCTTATCAAGGGGTATCATTTTACCCAGTATTAATTGAATTGTGGAGGTCAGATAGGCAGTCGTTTTATTTAAAATATTGGTATTCAGCTGCATCCGGTTAGCCTGGAAGCCGACCCCAACATAATTGGGAAAAGGCTAGGCAGATTATGATGATTTACAATTTTTATTTAAAAAAGTTTTTCTTCAATTTCGTATAAGGTGATGCCATTTTTTTTAACCTACCTGTCACTAAATTCAAACCACACTATACAAACTTCCCAAAATAAATAAATAACCAGCTCCAAAAGACGGGTCACCCCCAATTTGCATGACTCCTAGGGTTGTCATCCTAACTATAATTTATTTGCGTCAAATATATCGGAGAATGGAATTACTGTGTCGTGTCCTCATGTTTTGAGTGATGGACAACCCTATTGTATATTATAGTCGTATGTTATGTGATTAGAGGAATAAGGGGCGGTTTACGGTGACGTGGTTGAGGTCAAGTTTTGGATGGGAGTTAGGTCTTTACAATGTATGACGTCCCAATGTTGTAGGTATGTGAAAATTGTCTTTGACTCAGCGTGTCTATGAGGACAATATCCATATTGTGTTTGTATCAAGCCAAAAGTTAGCCAGCCCACAAGTTTTGCATTGTAACGGCACTACAAAGAGTTCTACAGCAACATAGAACAAAAAGTACTACAGCGCCATCTATGACACAAATGATGAACTAAACATCGAAATACATCTAAATCCTACATCGTGCAAGTAAAGTTATCAGCAACTTAAGACTATATAGAAGAACCCGACAACAACCGTCGGGCAGTTAGTAGCCCACCAGACATAACACCCGTCTGGTCGGAGGATCCTCTCTTCTCTATGGGGGATGAAGAACTTTACACCCTGTTCTCCAGACCCCCAAAGCATTATTAGTATCGACAACAAGTGCCTGTAGCGTGCAAGTCTCAAGGCATGCAGGACATAATGTTAAGTGTCCCATTGAGGGCTGCGGGACTGTTCGAAAGAGATACCGCGGCCCTGGAACACAAAGAGCAAAGAAGGAACATGGATGGGTTTTAGTCAGTAAAAGTCTGACACTCCCTTCCACTTCGCCCAGAGCGGGAGGGGTCATTTGATGATTTCCCGTCAGGAAATTTTCCCATTGAGGGCCATTGAAGCGACATTCTATCAGCGATAATAATGGCGGAAAAATTGTGTTAATCCTGTTGAAAAGCGCTGTACAGACGCCAGCACATCAAGCTACCCGGAACTGTCAAATTAGCCCAATCAACCTTTAACGTAATGCTTTAGTGATAAAGTTGAAAATCTATTAAAGAAATTTGACAGATGGTAGTAACTTGATGTGCGTCTGTACAAATACGAAACGCTTTTAAAGTGATTGCCTCAAGACCCTAAGGGTTTCCTTGATTCGACCAATCAGAGTCCGATATCTGTTTAGACTTTTAGATAGAGGTAAGCCGGAGTACACTATATACATATATACTTATATACGGGGTGTAAACAGACCCTTCACCAAGCCGTCAACCAAGCATTCTGTACATCAAACTAAGTAACTTTACGCAAAAATTTTTGCTGGGAAACGAATTTTTTTTTTGGGGTCAAAAATTACATTTTACGGTAAAACTCAATATAATGCGCTCAAAACTTATTGCTGATGGATGTTTTGAATAGTAAACGGACCATGGAGGTAATTGGAGTAAAGTTAGAACCTTCAAAAGTAGTATTTAAAAAAAAACTTGTGAAAAAATTGGAACTTTGACCCCCAATATCTCCGTAACTAGAGGTATGGTCCAGAACAAAAAAATGATCACAATGACGAGGAGTACAAGTGCCTTTCGGCTTCGTTAAGGGTCTTTTTACACCCTTTATAGTGTACTTCCTCGCGAGTTGGCGAGAAGAGGCACACCATCGTGAGAAGTGGAAGGAATGGGGGGAGGCCTTTGCTCAGGAGTGGGACAAAACAGGCTAACTAAAAAAGCCGGAGTACATAAGTTTTTTTTTTGTTTTTGAGTACATAAGTTTAATGCGATTTTATTATTTGTCTACAGAATACTCATTATGCCCGTTTTCAAAGGGAAGCGGGTAGGAATCGAGGTGTACGGAATCTTCGCCACTGATTTGCATGCTTTCTTGCATGTGTGCTCTTATAGTCTCATTTTGTAAATGTTCTATTCAATTCATATCGATATCCACTACGATCGTTTCAATACAGCACCACGTGTGCTGGATCATTCCGGATCGCCGCCGGCCGGACATCGAACGGCCGCCGCTCGACCGGACAATTGCGTGGACGGTAAAGTGGTTTGTACACTGGTTACTAGTTTTTGGGGCTTGGTGATTTTCAGTGTTTTTTTTTTAAACGAAGGTGAATTTGATGGCACTAAAATGTATTGCAGGTCGTCGGTTGGAACCACGTTGGGACCGAGGCTGCCCTCAAATCGATGGAGGAAAGCATCGTGAGAAAACTGCAGGCATGTCACAAAAACAAAAACCAATATAGTAGTATGATAGGCCAATAAAGTTTTTTGAAAATTGGTGTGTCTTGCTTGATTTTCTACTGATGGCAGAATGTTTAACTCAGCGACTTTAATTCTCAAAAACAGTATTATTTATTAAGTGTTTATTGGCCAAAAACCATAGTGACATTTTATTTTGGCATATTTTGTTGGTATTTTTCATACCAATTTTTCTTAAAAGAGCCAAATAAAGTACCTACTTACCTATATCTGTCAAAGCATTACCAGAAAACGCCACTGAAAAGGTTGTTAAAAAACTATGTACCTATGACCCGGCGAAAATTAACACCTACCCATTTTTGTGCTAATGGGCAAGCTAGCTTTTATTTCATTTTAAATTGTGAAAATCAAAACCCAAATCCGCAATACTCTTAACATTATTCGAAATTCGAATTCAAACCAATGAACGAGCAATGCATGTCATTCACAACTTACATTAGTAACAAAACACACGATAATCCACCTTATCGTACAGTTTATACGGATGACAGTGATTGCGAATAAAGTTTGTTTTAAATACAGGATTGATATAGTGAGGTATTGGTCCGTGACGTCACATGCTGTTCGTATTACACTACGATTGAGTGACGTGGAGGTATTTTGCGGAGTGGAAGCCATTTTACCTTTCATTTAGTTAATAAACAGCTTAGTGGAGCTTAAGGTTGCGTAGTACAACACCATATAGTTTTAATCAGTAGGAGATTGGAGTCACAGCTCATGAAGATTTCGTAAAAATGACATGGAGCAGCTGGCTGATTTTTTAAGAAAGCTTTTTTCATATAAATTAAATGGCCTCAACCTTGTCCTGAAGACAGAGATGAGGTCGACGATGGAACGAGCTAACCCAAAAGAAACCTATTAACTCGATTATTAAACAGATTCGAGAGCAACAGGCAGGAAATTCCACTCCTTAGCTATGCACATAATAAAAGTGTAGCAAAGTGCATCGTTTCAATGTAACCTATTCCTAATACAACAAATAACAAGTTTTTTCTATTTAAGTACCTATTCATACATACCTACACATACCTAATTAGAAACAAAACTGTTTTATGTCCGTCACATCACCATCTCGGGTCCAGTTGAAAACCAGCGTCGGGCACTAGCTGCTCGGCAGTTTGCTGAACTGGGCCTATTTGGCGCAGCCGTGAGGCACACAATATTGTATCTTTTTTTTTTTCTGTTTAATTTATGTTTTATATTGTGTAGTTTTAAGTTTTTTTTTATGTTATTTTTATTTGTTTGTTGTGTGCATCTGTGGCATGTGCTAAATAAATATGTTTTCTTTCTTTCTTTCTTTCTAATATGTATATGTTACGGCTAAAAGCCGAAGGTCACACCTAGTTCTAGCCAGCTATACCTAGGTGCGGCCGGTAACCTTTTATTGCTAGGACACGCCGACCAAAATGGATTAGGTTAGGTTAGAACTGTGACCAAAAGCGCGCGAGCCGAGCGAGCGTAGCGAGCGGTGCCTCAGCAGCGGCCGGCGAGCGCTACATCCAAATTGATTGCATTATAACAAGCTATTACCGGCCGCATATACACTCTTACGAAATAAGTTAGCTGCAATGACAATGGGCCTGCCAAATTAGCCGTAGTACCGATGACCGTTGAGGTGGTCTTTAGCAGAGACCGCGAATCGCCAAACATTAGGTAGGAGGTCCTCAGGCTAGGTGGAGCGACGGACTTCACAGGGTGGCTGGGCAGCTGGGTGAAAGTAGCTGAAAGTAGAATGGCGTGAGGTCTAGCAGCTATGTCCAGCAGTGTACTGTTCTTCTTCTTCTGCAACCTTTGGCCACTCAATGCTGAGTGTAGGTCCTTTCCTAATGTCTCCACTTTTGGCGGTTTTGTGTCGTGGCTACAATGTAATGTTGGCTGATAATGATTCTAAAAGGCTAAAAAGTATCAGTTACTAAAAAGGAAGCCAATAATTAGCCAATTTCTCTTAAAACTTAAGTTTTTTTAACTTTTACTGACTACCCTCTTTCTTTGTCTTTTGCTACGCACATTACTGGAACTCAACACTAAGTCACGGCAAATCACACCCACAGTATCACCAAGTTTTGTGGAGTCCTTATTACGATGCCATCGTAATATCGAGAGCTAAATAATGAATAATCACGGAAGATATCACGTAAGCGACAGTACAAGTTTAGTTGTAAACTATGAAAGCTTAAAACAGAGTTAAGTTTTTGTGTAGTTTACTGTACAATGCTGTGTATATGTTCACTTATCTCTTATATTTTTAATACAGATGTCTTGCTCGAATGCAACTCACTAGATCCCTATCAACCAGCCACTGAACACCACATAATCCTCCATACGACATGCCAGCCAAATTTCAATATGAAAACAAAATTGGCACTCTAATTCAAAAACTCAAGTTAATTTTGTAACAAGAACAAAGAAACTCTTGCGCTGGAAGTGGCTTTAACTGTCGTAGTAATAGCGCGCTTGGCACGCTCGGAGCGTAGTCGATACGATAGCTATAAATAATACAAGTAAATACGTACAAAGAATTTGGCAGAGTTGTGTCCGGTGGTGTGGATGTAGAAGTGCTAGATGTGACACGCCTCAAGCTGCGGTCAAACAGAGTGGACTGAACTCCGGACTCGCTGCGGACTCCGGATTTTGACAGATACTTCAGTTTGGTATATTATTTGTCAAAATCCAGTTGTCCGGAGTTCGTTCCGGTGTGTTTCGCGGTATATGCGTTTAAGTTTGTATTGGGAAGGTTAGATAAGATTTCTTGTAAATTAATAATTGATCTACAGGTCAAGCATAATTGAGTATTTCTCTTGCGACCTTTTCAGTAGCCTGGGAATTCCATTAGTGCCAAGTTGTTGGCCAAAGCCATTTCCTCTATTAAATGCGACAGAATATGGCGCGAGATATAGGTGAAATTTGCATAAATACACTTCCTATTATGCCTAATCTTTTGGGGAATTCAGGGGTGATATTATGTTATTTTATATCATCTAGACAAAAAATATCGCTGGCTAACACCACTTTGGATTTCATGACACATTGTGATCCAAAATGATGTTCATTGTACCGTGACCTAGACCTCCCCTTAGCCTTGAAGTGTTACTAACATAGTTTTAAGTTGTTATACTAGAGCTAATGTTTTAGTATGTATATTTAGGTTAAGGTATTTATCTATGGGTCTTTGTTACCTGAAAATAAATGGATTGTTGTTGTTATTAAGATTGTAACTATGAATAAATAAAGTTCCCATGCTGCCACTTCCATCAACTCTACATCTTCGATCGTCCAGTTTGTTAGCCGAAAACTTGTACAATAATCACTAATGGAGCGATGCAGTGGTCACAACTCACGCGCCGCCTCCACTTCCACATTTATTGCCTCAGCCGGGAACGAACCCGGGAGTTTGCCGATAATATATGTTTAATAACTGCTGTTATAATAACTGTTCGTGTAATTACTTTATTTGTTCACTGATTTGGCGATTTGTAGGAAGATATACAGGGTGTAAACAGACCCTTCATGAAGCCGTCAACCAAGCATTATGTACGTCAAACTAAGTAACTTTACGCAAAAATTATTGCTGGGGAACGATTTTTTTTTTTGGGGTGAAAAATCACGTTTTCGGTAAAACTCAATGTAGCGCACTCAAAACATTGTGCTGATAGATGGGTTGAATAGTACGGGGGTCGTGAAGGTGTTTAAAGTAAAAATCTTACATTAGAAGCATGTATTTAAAAAAAAACTTGTGAAAAAGTTGGAACTTTGACCCCCAATGTCTCCGTAACTAGAAGGTTCCCAGGTATGGTCTAGAACAAAAAAATGATCGCAATGACGGGGAGAACAAATAACTTTCGGCTTCGTTAAGGGTCTTTTTACACCCTTTAGATAGGAAAAAAAAAATCCTATAACGCATTAGCTGCATTATGGGTTGTGTGTGTTTAGCAACTGATCATTTCTTTCCAAATTATTTTGTAAGACAAAGTAATTTCAAAACATGTCTATCTTTTTTAGAAAGTATGGCAGAAATGCCATAACCTTTAGAGTAGTTGTCATCATCATCTGCCTAGCCTTTTCCCAACTATGTTGAGGTCGCCTTCCAGTCTAACCGGATGCAGCTGAATACCAGTATTTTACATGGAGCGACTGCCTATCTGACCTCAACAACCCAGTTAGTACTGGGTTTTACGATCACTTTAGGAGAGACTGGTTGTCAGATTTTCGGGCCTCTGACTTCCTGTTACGACTGTCTAAGATCTACAAAAGACAGGCGGACCAACGGCTTCACGTGCTTTCCGAGGCACCACCTAGGCAAGCGCGACTTAACCTGAAGATCGACCCGAGCGGCTGATATTATTTAGCCACGAGCTCCTCATGCGACTTTAATAAAACTGTTTCCTCCGGGCACAAAACCTAACTCCAGGTCGCTATCAAGTTTGCCGGGGCTGCGGGACTGTTCGAAAGAGATACCGCGGCCCTGGAACACAAAGGGCAAAAAAGGAACATGGATAGGTTTTAGTCAGTACGAGTCTGACACTCCGCCCAGAGCGGGTGTTTTTTTTTTTGGGAAATCATCAAATGACTTCTCTCGCTCTGGGTGGGAAATGACCCCTTCATTTGATGATTTCCCAAAAAAATACCAAAAAGGTCGCTACCAAGTGATTCCAGACCACTGACAATTTTTCGACCTGAAGATCGAATCGGGAGCCACAGGCTTCACGTTTTCGGATTATTCCAATAGGTACTATAAGGTAGCTAATGTTAAAACTACCTCCTAAATTATTGTGTAAGCCTACCTGCGCTTTACTGCACCATCTTACCTGCCTAAGACTGCAGTAACTAAAACTGCACTTCCATACGTCTTACTTAGCTGCATGTTTTTAAGTCACGCGACCGTAATGTGTTCATACAAGCCATTGATGCTGCCGTGTTCAGAGAGAGGGACTAAGTAATTAGAATTGTTATTTTGGTGGAATATTTTTCCGGTTTCATCACTTTTGCATTGAAAGACACCTAGGTATCATAATACTCATTAACTGTGCTGTGCTGCATCAGGTTGGAACTCGACCCATGGGCAGATGATGATGGAACAGTCAAACTTATACACTCACTTACGGGATATCTTCCGAGATTGTTCATTACTTTGAGCTCCCGATATTTCGACGCTGTTCGAAGCGCCAAGATCGCGGGTTGACGGGAGAATGCGTGTGGATGGAAAATAAATTGTTAAGAGCAGACAAATCTGTCTACCCTCTTTCTTACCCGAAATATATTATGTATAATCTATTCTTCCCGATATTTCTTATTCTAAATATCGGGAGCTCAAAATAATGAACAATCACGGAAGTTATCCCGTAAGTGACAGTTGATAAAACAGTTTCCGAAACTTACTTTAAATTGATAGACAACCCGCGTACTACAAATAGTAAGCCCGTGTTGTCTGTTTAGACTTTTAGTTCTACCTTTAAAAATGTAACTGATACCCAAGTAATGGCTTTTCTTCTAAACTTGCCTGTTGATAACTGTTACACTTCAGGGCGAGCATCAGTTATTTTTTTATTAAATACTAGCTTTTTCCCGCGGCTCCGCTCGCGTTAACTTAGAATTTGCAGTTAAAATCTCAACACAGTAATAAAGTTTCTACAATAATTCAATCATGACTCGAAAGGTGCCAACTATGTATTATCTATAAGAACATTATTGATGTTTTCCTCGGGAACAGTACTTTTTTTCGGGATGAAAGGTACCCTATGTCCGTTTTTGTACATCTGACAACGTATAATGCAATATTTCAGGATGATCGGTTCAGTTGCTTAGGCGTGAAAAGGTAACAAACAAACTTACTTTCCCATTTATAATATTAGTAAGGAAGTAAGGATGGTATCTTGAAAAAATATATCCTGCGTCTGTTTACTCCTGAAACTAATGCCATACAATCTTTCAGACGCATAATTTACAATAAGTACTTGAAAACTTTTCTCAATCTTAAAATTTTACTCCAACCAAAGACATTCAAATATAACTAGCTATAGACGGGACAAGACCAAGAAACTGACAATTCCAAAACCTGTTACAAATTAGTAACAAGTCGATCAGTCCAGTGCGATACGTCGCCTTGTCAGGTCGCATTCATATGACACAAAGACACTCAAATGTTTCCGAGCTATAGACGGGTCATGACGAAGAAAATCGTAATCCAAAACTTGTTACTACTTAGTAACAATTCGTTCTGTCTAGTGTCATCTGTGTCATACGCCCGCTTGTCAGGTAGCATCCGTGTGTCAAAAACGAAAATATTCAGGATGAAAATTATTGTATGACAATATTCCCAATGTCCTCTCTATATGTGTTTTAAATCTCTTTGACTCCAACAGTAGTTTTTGGGCTTGGATCATCTTTTGTCTTAGCAAATGTAACCCTTGCTGAAAATGAGTTTATTTTCAAACTAGTGCCGTAATACGAGCAGCAGACGCATAGGGTAGTTACACACTGCGGTGATGCAATCGCCCCACTAAGGCCATCTTACACACCATACTTTATCCGCACTCACAATTAGTTGCCACGAGATGGCAGGTAAAACTATACCACAGGGGATGGCGTGGAGTTGCAAAAGTTATTATTTTTTTTGAGCTATAGGTGAGCTGGACTTTGGAAGTTCCTATGGCGTTAGCTGTTATGGTGAGGGCTAAGCTTTTTAGGAAAAGTATGTCCCCATCGTTTTATTTTAACTAACTATATTTGGTATGCGTGCTCGGACCTCCGAGTAATTTTCCAATGGCTGGAAAAATATATGATTTCAGTGTAGACTGCAAAATCTCGTTCCATTTCACAAACGCTGTCCTATTGTACACCATGTCCCGCATGCCCTGATACCTACATGTTACAAAATCTAATGGACGCTACGTATAACGTCAAACTCATTACTAAGATCAGTGTTGACTCGATTTAGATTACCACCATTGTGCTAAAATCAGCTCACATTCCAAAAAATCTCTAACCAACATCGACTCCACTCCTCTGTTCGTCAGCTCGTCGTCTCAGCCCAAGTCGTTAGTAACAAACTCCACACATTTGTGTCACCGGATACACAATCCCATTATAATTTTAAATTTTAAGCTCATTTATTTGCGTTTGCGCCCGATGGTACTCGCGCAATCTTTGATGCGTTTTTGATACTCCACCGCTTTTTTAAGTATTCTTTCTTTTCTTTTTTTGACGAAGTTATTTTGAAAGTGTCGTTGAGGTTGGTCTAAGTTTTGTTTGTTTTTCTAACAGGAGAATTAAGGTAGCGGTATATCCGAGTCTTGCCCAGTACAAGGTGTGCCACTGGTTCCTCATGGGTCCACGTCAATGGACCGCTGTTTAGATTCACCTGTTAAGTTGACTGATGGGCCGATACACCTAGGGCCTCATCATCGATTCATCCCAAACAGATTGCCAGTGTGGAGCCACTCTGCAGGATATGCTCCACCTCTTGTCCTGCCCATCCTGCACAACCACTTGCACCTACCAAGATTTAATTGAAGCAAATGTTAGAGCTTTTCAGGTGGCTACATACTGGTCTAACACAATTTGAGTTCATCGACACGAAAAGAAGAAGAATGATAGAGCAATACCAAAAGTCGAACATAAATCTGATATCTCGAAGACCTCAGTCACTACGACCAGCATTTTGCACTAAGTTGCATTCAAGATCACTTGGGTGAACATGTTTCATATGATAACAACGTTTCAACCAGGTCTAGACAAAGTGAGACATTTCGTCAGCGAAAATGATGTTATTAAAGTCTATTTTTGATTGACACATACTACTGAAAGACGATTGCCATTAGCCATCTGGGCTTTAGAAAGCAATTAATATCCATAGCATTGTAAACGTGCATAGAATAAACACCGTACACATGCAAATAACATTAATTTAATTACAAAATTTTACACCTTTTCGCGGAAGCGGGGCAACCTATGCAGGTCCTCAATCACACCGTAATGTAACATAAAATAAAAACATCATTAGCTTTGCGGTCCGCTCTCTAAATTATGAAATAATACGCGCGCAGGTGTGACCTGCGCTCCTATTGTACTTTTGCTTTTTTCTCGTATTTTTAGGGTTGCGTAGAGAAATGTTTGTTATTTGATGGTGAACAAAATATGTACTGCAATTGTATACCTTTATGCTTAGCTGTCATAAATAGAAAAAAAAACTTTACAAATTGAAGTATTTTTAAAACAAGGTATTATTTTGTTTTCTAAAAATCTTTGTCTTAAAATGTCGGTAAAATATTCCAAAAAATGGCAAGTGACAACCATTGTGACTTATGACAAATTGTCTATTTTTAGGCAATCGAACGCCAAATTCAATATCATGATACCAAATCATTTTAAGCAAGAAAATAAAGATACATAAGGCTTCTTATTCTCCACAATAAAATATCTACTTCCCTAAAACAATATACGGAACCAGTCCCCCAACTTATTACTGCATATACATGTCCACAGTGCACTGTTTATTTGTAAATTTTCACATTATTTTACATTTTTCTAAAGTTACACGTACGATTCCGTTGTTCCGTCGGGAGTTTCTACTGCTTCACAAATAATAACTGGTGACTCGTTGCTTGCATATCTTCATTTAGTAATGTTTAATTTATATCTGGGAAACGAAAGAGAAACAAAACTAAAACTTTTTTTTTTTTTTGTTATATCTTGTATGTGTTTTTTTTTGTCTTAAAAAGGTAAACGTGTTTTTTATCCGTACGTCATTTTTATTACATTGGAAAAAAGTATTGGTAAGTATGTACATAATTTTAAATAATTATGTGTGTCAAGAAAATTTAAACAAAGTGAGTTTCTATTAGCTATTATTTGTAATCGCTGATAAAACTCTTCTGATTTATTTCTTTATTTGTAAAGAAGTACTCACTTTTACATACATCAGTTGCAATAGTTAACTTTGAAGTTTTTTCAGCCCTAAAGGTTTAAGGTGGTCTTAAAAGACCACCTTAAAATAGAACAAAAATTACAAAATAAAATCCATTACATAACTTTATTACCTTTCCTAATAAGGTCTAAAAGAAAGCATAATTAAAGAAATTAATTAATTCTAATAAAAAAATGAACAGCCAAAGCCGAATCTGCGATACACCTGAGCTAGAGGAGAAAGGGGACGAATGGCACAGAAACACTAATTAAATATAACTGGAAATATTTTAATAAGTTTACGTGGGCACGCCGGCTCTGTTTAAAACAAATATTATGTCCGTTTGCACTGTACGTTAGCTGTGGCCGCAGAATCGGCGATTTGGAATCAAGGAGCGACTAGATGTCTTAAAAGGAGTAGTTACGCAGAAGAGAGGCTTGTATGTTGGCGCAAGTTTGCTGCTTTTATAAAACGAATCTTTACAAATAATATGGTGGGTACCTAATAGAAAAGCGTTACGTACATAAATAATAAGAATCTACTAAGTTTAAGAAAGTATTAGTACGTTTTTAGTTTCCTATACATAGTAATCATAACATCACATATGCCTTATGCCTTAAGAGTTCCCTAAAAAGAGGTGCACACACGCATAAACATTTTGCCAGTTGCGTTTAAAAATTCCGATGCAATGAAAACGCCATTTTATTGCCATCATTTAATTCTAGACTCCGACTGAAATGTTTACAATAATCCTAGAACGTATTTGTATTACCTGAGGACCGAACCCAGGTCACCATGCTCGGAAATCAAGCTTGCGAACACTAGACCAATAACCATGAGACAGACCTAACATTATTGACTTTGAAATTCTTTTAATGTATGATTATCGCTCCGCTCCGTCACCCGCCTTGTCTAGGGCCACAACGCAAGCGTTGAATTTTAATATCATTACTTGTGCTGCGTTTTTAATTTTATAAAAGCCGGGCTTTTCTTTTGTTAGAGTTACTTGTATTTGTGTTTGGTGCCCACCTGTTTACGTTGCCTGTTTTAGTTTATGTTCAATGCGGGTTCAATATTATTAGGAAATATTTTTGTAGGAATTAATATTATAATGTTATGAGGTGGCAGCGTAAGGTGGGACTCCTGCAGGCTCGGTAGAGCGACGATCTTCGCCGGGGTTTGGTAGCATTGGATGAGAGTGCCGAGGTGAGTGGCGTGCGGTTGAGGAGGCCTATGTCCAGCAGTGGACTGCTGTAGGATGATGATGAGGTGGCAAAGGGCTGGTTAATTTTGCAACAATATTGCTTTACTGTTAATGAACTATTTCTTTTTTGTGAACTGTTTATTTTCAGTCTCTAATAAGCCATTCTAATTTTTTTTTATTTATATTTTGCTGTGGCCGAACACGGCTAGAAAGCATCACCATCAGTAATTAAATGTGATTTTCGTTATTAACAACGCTAAAAAAAATCGTTTTATTTAACACAATCACGAAATATTCCCCCGATAAAATTCTGAAACCACCCTTTCGATCACTTCCTTAATTTCGCAGCCCCAATGACTAATTAACTCTTTGACAAGTGACAGAAGCTGTTACTTCCTCCTATCGGTGACATTAGCAATTTTTGCCAATAACCCCGTAATTGCTCCACCGTTCCTCACTCAATCAACATCTTCAGTGGTTTATGACTTCCGTGCCCCTGTCACTAGCAGCGCTTTCAGCGAATTTATTCTTATATAACGTCTAACTTTATTAAAAAGGGCTCAGATATTGCAGCGCTTGAAAGTCACGAGCATTCCATTGGAGTTGGAATCAAAAATTTAAATTGCTTACATTCTTCACTCGTTCTGTCTTTATTGGTGTTCCGATGCGCTCATTGGAATTGCGGTTCTTAATTTTATACGTGACTTTTCTTAGACTGATTAAAGTCCTCTTGTTTGCGGATGGATGTTTTAAACTTAAATGAAACATGGTTTGAGAGAGACAGACGATTTATTTTGCGTCAATTTGAGAGACCCTTTATGTCTATCCTATGTATTTTAGTACCTAGAAACATTACTGCATTAACTGGTCATGTATCAAAATTTATCTATGGGTGGTAAGTCAATAAAAAAGTTAATTAGTGGTTTAACAAAAAGGGTTTATTGGAAAAGCTTGAGACAATGCAAATACAATTTATAGAAATTTATTCCCATAAAACGGTACGGAAGTAAACATCGAGGAGTCGAGTGCGCATCTTCGACGGAGACGCAGCCGCTGCTACGGTGGATGCTGCTGTCCTTGGAGATCGTGATGCAAGGACAGCAGCATCCACCGTAGCAGCGGCCACAACATCCGCAGCCTCCGCACATTTTTATTTTATTGGAAGGTAACGAGTACCTACTTAAAACCTTACAAAAACACACCTCACCATTCCAACCGGAAGAATATTTTAAATTGGATTCAATACTTTTCTAAATTAACCACATTCACAAATCAGGGGAAAACTTTTTAACAAAGTTTTTAATTTAAAGCCACCGTTCTTTTTTTCCGAATATCGGGGGGATAAAAAGAAACATTTATTCGTGAGGGGTAGGAGAGGGTTAAATGGCTATTTCCCTTCTTTCTATTGAGACAGATTTACACAATGCCCAGGGCCAATGGGCTTTCCGAGACGATATTTTTATATCTTTATTGGGATCTTGCAATATAATAAAATATGTTTGTGAAAAATAGTGGCAATTTGAATGTCAAGTCGAGGGGTCGCCGGAAAAGGAAGTAATGACCACGAAATATGATGGAATAAGATAGGATGTCTATTGAAGTATTATATGTAGGCGTTTTATGTATTTATTTGAATATTGCTTTTTCTTTTAGTAGGAGAATATACTTGTGCCCTTACTTTATCCCAGTCTCGCCTTGATAGTCTTTTGGAATAACAATTAATATATAACTTGGCAATTAATGCATGTGTTGTGTCAATTAGCTAAAGAATTAATTTCTCTGTCGTATTCGAATACCGAATGTTTCTTATCGTCCAGCCAATGGAATATCTTTAGTTTTTGTGTCTTAAAATAAGTCTAATCTAATCCAGAATCCTAACTGTTTTGTCCAATAGCAAATACCCAAGCACTCATAAACATACACCGTATTGCTTCACAAATTCCCGATACTTTCGAAACAAATAAATAAGGACACCCCATTGAGTATCCGCAAAATAGAGTGGACCAAGAGAAAAAATATCCGACCGCTAACAGAGCAACTTCCGAACTCGGATATTTATGGACAGAAGGGGTGTTTTATTGCGCTGTGTTCCATTTTAACCCACTTGCCCCCGGCCGTCCACACTTTATAGTGCATTTAGACCGTAGAGTAGCGGATTTGGTTTTTGTTAAGTAAGTAATGTTTTTGAACTGTTCTTGATAGCATTTTTTTGGTATATTACATGAAATTGAGATTCAGAGGTAATTTAAAAAACACTGCTGAACTTCAATGCAGTTTACATCATAAGAAAATTGTTGTCACCATCATCATCATCGTCATCTGCCTAGCCTTTTCCCAACTATGTTGGGGTCGGCTTCCAGTCAATTGTTGCCACCATTGATGGCAACTTGTCACGCTGTTAATTTAATTTATTCTGAAAAGTGCTGATCCATTTTTATGCACGAAAACACTTATAGGAAAAAATATTGAATTTATTTGTTTAACATCAAACATGTTAATGATTCTCATAAGTAAATGTTAGGTCAAATCAGACCGGACTCCTGTCTGCGAACTTATCCGGAGTCCGGTCCGCAATCTGTCCATGCCGGTTTGCTCTCCCCTTAAGACGCATCATGGACGGAAAACTCAAAGACAATACGAAGAAAAACTTGGCTGACTGTTACACATCGGTGTAACAGTCAGCTAAGTTATTCGACGTTTGGAAAAATAAGTTTATTTTTTATCTGTATATTTATTCGTCAGTGCCCTTTCCCTAGCCGATAAGGTGATGTTCATAGATACAGGCGTATTGTTTCGCTAGAGCACCATCATTTCTGGCAGGTCATTCTCTTTTTACGTTTTTTATGTGATTTGTGTAACGATAGTTTGGGGGACGGATGGATTTGTGTTTTCTTGTTTGCTGCGATTGGTTTGACCTGTGTAAAACAATTGGATAACTGGGTTAGTATAATCTATATAAATAAATTAAATTGAAGTGTCTGTTTGTTGTTTCAAAATAACAGCTTTTTACTGAATGCGTATGAAAGTATTTACGGTAATAATAACAAAAAATCATTTTTTCATTTGTTCCGGCTAATCTCCGACGGGACTTTTACCGGCAGTTAGCTGATCTTAGAAGTAACTTAGACTAATTTTATTCAATAAAAAGAATAAGGGGTTCTCGTTGGTCTAGTAATCGCAATCGCGACTGCTGAGCATGAGGTCCTGGGGTCGGGCAAAGTGTTATTGGGTTTTTCCATCAAGAATTTCTCAGTAGCCACGGAGTCTAGATTTGTGCCCCGTTGTTGGCAATAGGCTCGCCCCCTATGACATGGGACTTAAAACATAACTGGCGAAATGTGAGTGTACTATTAGTTACACCTCTGCCTAACCCTTCGGGGATTACAGGCGTGATGTTATGTTAAGTGTTGACTAATTTGATACCTTAATTTTTTCTTTTATATTATTATTTTCTCCAATTGCAGAGTCTTTTTGGATCAGGGAATCAACAATATGTCCTAGAATACAATAATCAACGAGATAATTGTGACATCCACAAATCCACACTGGCTTCATATTGACCCAGTGTGGGCTACACAGCTCGGTGCTCACCACACAGGAAAGGCCTGTGCTCCAGTAGGAAACGTGATAGTCTGATTATGTTAGGGTTTTTTAAATTGAGAAAAAAAGGGACAATGATTATTTTAATTATTTACCAAACTTACTCACTTGACTGTGAGGCAAGTTTTGAGTATGAATTTATGAATTTTGATGGCTGTAAGAGTAGAGGAAGACCAAAGAAACGATGGACTGTGTGAAGGATGATATGGCTAGAAAGGAGGTGACTGCTGGGAAGACAAGTATTAGAGAAGTATAGATGAAGAAGACCCCAAACAAATTGGGATAAGGGCAGGAACATCAAGATGACTCACTGACTGTATTGGTTCAGTAAGACTTACATAAACAAGCTTAGTTTTTCTCCTTAACCAAAATAAAATATTAAAAACCCCGAAACAAGCACGAACAACCACTTTATCTCACAATACATCGACACTAATGCGGAAAAATAAATCCACCCCATTCCCGAAGGGGTTGATAACACTTATCCCGTCAATAGCCAACGATTTGCCACTACCCCCAAATTGGGCAGTAGACGTGCTCACACGAGCACGCGGTCCGAGGATAAAAAATACCTTCGAATCAGTGGCAGATTGTTTCTGTGATGACCTTATTTGAAATTGAGTGGCGGCCATTTTGGATAAATGATGGGTTATCAATCAGAAGAAGTATTAGGTATTGGAACGTGATATTGTTTGTAAGTAAGTCATCAAATAGCCGAAAAATCTGAAAGTCTTGAGAAATATAAGTTTTTAAACTGACATGATTACAACATTATCATTAACACTGAAATCAGGATAATTACCAAGTAATAGTAAACACACACAGTTTTAAGAAATAGTCGGGTAACAGCACCTGTTTAACTACAGAATTTAACAATTCTTCTTCAAAGTTATAATGCTCTTCCAAAGAAAAACTACTATTTGCATAATTACATCATACATTACTATATTACACTCATCACGCCTGGTGTAATCTCCGAAGGGCAAGCTCTGTATCTATAGCCGTCAAAATAATTAGATTATCAACATTTTATATTAATTAATAATTATATTAATTTAAGAACAAAACAAGATATAAACAGAAACATCACAAAAACCTCAATAGGTTTGTCCGGATGTTGAGACACTTTTAAGCTATCTTAATACTAGTGTAGCAAATGATCATTGTTAATTTATGGTTCTTCTTTATCGTGTGGTTAGTTCGAAACCTGGTGTCAGAGTTTTTAGGCCGCCCATGGGCCTCTGACTTGGCTTTACATGCCGTCAAGAAATATCTCTCAGGCATGCTGGTTTTAAATTTATGGTTAACACATAGTTTATTACAAATTGTGAGAATAATAATAACTTAATACAATACTAGCTCTAAAACCTTGATTGATTGTTAAAAACAACCTAAGTCTATTACCTAACCCTTTCAAAACACCCAACTCCTAAATCCATTAAAATCAATAGACAGATCCCATCTCGGAAAAGGAAGGAAAAATCGCCCCCAAACCGTGGCGCATCAATTCAGCCCCAACTGGGCACATCTCCACCGGCTTATAAGTTTTCCGCCACCTAATGTTGTTAGTCTGACCACGACTCTCCCACGGGTAAGATTTAGCTATAAATTGCCTAAGTTAAGTGATTTCCCCTTTTCAATCTTTCAATGCCTCTGTGGATATTTTTTATCTGGGTTGGTTCATAATTTAGTGGGTTGGGATCGATTCTTTTTGATGGTGTGTTGTTTATTTTGTTTTAGGGCTTCCTTTTTTGTAGTTTTCTTGTGGATTAAATTCAAATTATAATAATTATAATTAGATAACAGTCTCATAACACATTTTTGTGATCGTAATTAATATCGTCTCATTTAGTTTTAAGTAAATTTTAAATTATATTCAAATTGTATTACTTTATTGTAAAGATCTGAGAACATTATATTATTGTCCCATGGTGAATGCTGCGTATACCTATAATAGGTATACATACCAGCAATTTATGTTATTTTTATTGTTTCAAATTAATTCTTAGTATGTATTGCTGTTATTGTACCAAATAAAAAATAAAAAAATATTAGCTTACACAACAGAATACTGACAGGTTTAACACCGGGTCTTAAACTAGGCATAGCCTATATTTTGGTGACCCAGACACTACACAAAGTTAAAAATTACAATGTTCTGCTCGCCCATGAGAAATAACTTAATTAGCAAAAAATGAATGTGTTTTATAAAAGTGAGAGATTGATTTGTTCTTCAGAAAGGTCAGGTGGAGTACTCGCAACGTGCGTGTATGACTATATGTATGAACATGGACGAGGCCAAAGGAGTATGTAAGGATCGTAGCAGGTGGTGCTCTGTGGTTTCTGCATACCCCCATGGGAAAAAGGCCTGAGTTTATTTATGTATTGATTAGTCGAATTTTGCATGTGAATACCAACGTCTCACAGAATGCAATGTGAAGAGACTATAAAATGTTAATGCTGCTGAAAAACATCTTCAACACTATTAAGTTTTTTTTGACAATATTATTACATAATTATGTATACTCTCATTCAGATGACTTATCGGTCTGAGAATCGCCTTATCCACCATTTTATGTACCAAAATAGTGTATTTGGTGGTCAAATAGGTAGCCTGACCCACTCAATGAAATTTTAGGTACGACACTTGCTTGAAATTGCCTGAAATTTTCTGCAAAGTCGCTAATCGTAATGCAACCCTATTGAAAAAAGAAACGGTACCTAAGCACTTATATCACGTTTTTATTATATAGTCTAAAGGTCACAATGTCATATTTCTAGTAAGAAAATATGCCATTTCTGATGGTATGCAGACGTGTGACCTTAGGTTCTATGGTAATGCAGGAAGGAAAACAGCGTTATCACTGAAGGCTTGACAACCGGATCGCAGAATGATGTTTCCTGCGCTAGTGCGGTATGCACTCTATTTTAATAAAGCTCGGCAATTTTTAGTTCTTTGTATCTTTCATCTGTACCTAACCTTTTGATATAATGAGTTTTTCCGCAAATTGGGATATTACTACGTTTGATAATATTTTTTATGGTATTCTATATCAGTTTATCCAGTGTTTAGGAGCTCGTGGCTAATTAATGACAGCCGGGTCGATCTTCAGGTCAAGCCGCGCTTGCCTAGGCTGGTCCGTAGATGGGTGACCCATTACATACCAAATTACTTCCGTGCCTCGGAAAGCACGTTAAGCCGTTGGTCCCGACTGCCGTTGGTAGAATTTTGACAGTCGTTTCAAGTAGTCAGTGGTCCGAAAGTCCGACAACCAGTCTTGCAAGGGGTATCGTATTACCCAGTGTTGACTGGGTTGTGGAGGTCTGGTAGGCAGTCGGTCCATTATAAAATACTGGCATTCAACTGCATCCGGTTAGACTGAAAGCCGACGCACAATATAGTTGGAAAAAGGCTAGGCAGATGATGATTGGTCTAGTTTTAGCATTGATTCGATTCTCAGGGTTAATTGTTTTTAATTTTTTCTATCAAGGATGTTTGAGTAGCAGCCCGGAATGGTTAATGCCCAGTAGATGTCAAAAGGCGTGTCCCTCTGCCTGTCCTTTCGGGGAAGGAGGACGTGATGTTACGTAATACTTTAGATTTGCAGTGACGTAATTTAGGATTGATTTTAAGCTTCCACAAAGCTGTTAAAATTTTCGTTACAAACCTACATTTTTTTATTTTTTTTGACTGCCTCCTTGTCGAATGGTCGCAATCACTGGACTGCTGAGCATGACGTCCTGGCTTCGATTCCCGGGGCGGGCACCGTAGTAGCAGGCGTGATGATTTATGTTATGTAATTTAGGATTGATTTTGAGCATCCACCTAAAACCAGTATATTTACCATTTTTTACAATAACTTAGCCTCTGATGAAATTGTGCATCACAGTCGCTATCATCGTAACAAGGCACTCTACTTATTTCACATACATAGGTATTTCACACACAGTAGAAAAATAACCACTCAATAACCACAGTAAACATCTATACAATTCAAATGCACCCGATAACGTTACTTTTGTCTCGCCACCCATTATTCCATTTCCTGGTTACTGACCCAGATAATGGCTGGGTAACCCAATAGCGTCTGGATCTTTTGTCCAGTGCTGAACTATACAAATAACTTGAATACGGTTAGCGATGTATGACCGATCCGGAGTGTGGCTTGTTCTTGTTTTATTGAATGGGCGCTTAGATTGCTGTACCTACCTGTTTGGAGTATGGGGTGATGTTTTTTTTAAAGTGAAGACGAAAGTTTTGTTTATTCTGTGATACTATTGAGTTTTCTTAAATATTTGTTTCTTAGCCTGTCTTTTAGCTGACGGAAAAACTACGCAACTTTACTGTTTACTCAGTAAAAACACACACAGAAATTAGAAAATACATTTTGAAAGAACACACATTTATTGGGCACAAGCCACAAGTGCACACATTTTTTTTTAATCAGCCTATTCTGTCCCACTGCTGGGCAAAGGCTTCCCCCATTTCTTTCCAGCTATCCCGATGTTTTGCCTCCTCTGGCCAATCAGTCAGGAACGAGTCCAAATCGTCACGCCGGCGTTTCTTGGGCCTGCCTCGGTGACGACGACCGTCTTCAGGCATCCACTGTGTGATGATATAAAAAAAAAAGAATGTAATACTTTGTGCCTCACGGCTGCGCCAAATAGGATCAGTTCAGCAAAAATGCCGACAACTATTGCCCGACGCTGGTTTTCAAGTGGACCTGGATTAGTGAGATAATTCATATATTGTTATGATGCACATAAGACTTAAATATGACTCAAAATCACAACTGTTTTTCCACCAAAGGGATAAGCAGAGTCTAGTACTTAATCTGCTACACCCATATTTCACCAACTGTGTTCAAGTCTCATGTATAATTTTATTACTACCAAAATTTTTTTTTGCCTGTACTGTCCCACTGCTGGGCAAAGGCCTCCCCCAATTCCATCCATGTGCTCTTTTCTCGTGCAACAAAACATCTAAATTGGTTAACTTATTAAGTCTAACGAAAGTTTAAAACAGACAGATAAACTACCAGAAAATAAAAATGGGTTAACCATTGTTTTTAGGCCACCCCGACAAATAGCAAAATAGGTACACAATTATTTTTGGAGAAAAAAACTTAGGTACGGTAGAAAACTTTCCATTATTTTCCACAACATTCCATTAGGACTTCCAAAACCACGTCAGCTCTGTGGGTGTTACCTTCACCTAAAGGGGCGTTTCTTTAAAAAACAATAAACAAAACAAAAATCCAAGAAAAAGGGTTGATTTGTTCCCTCAACTGGGTTGTTGTTGATGCCTACGCAAGTCTATTGAAAACGCCTCACTTACATTAACTTGGCTTCTTATTGTCAACGTCTGCGTTATGCTTCTGATTGTTTCAAGTTAATTATTGTTTTATACTCAGTAACGCCTACTTGCTCTCTTTTATTTGTTGTAAAAAACATAATTAAAACAATGGTGGTTGAGTAAGAAATCATGGAAATAAACAGAATCGTCTGTTTTTTTAATTAAATGTCGGTGAAATAAAGTTTAATTCAAAGCGTTTATTTTAATGAAAACATTTACAGGCGCTTTTAAATTGCCAAAACATCGATCAGTTACGAAGACAGAATGATAAAACTGAGGAACTCCTTGAACACTCTCATCATCTTCCTTCTGCCATTTTCTCATGTTACCTGGTGTCGGCGTAACATGATATTGACTTATATTCTCGCCTGTCATTCCTGTAAACTGTCACGCTATCATTTACTCATTTTTATTTCAAATATTAATGAAAAATTTGTAAATGTAGTTCCTCAAACAATCCATGCATCTTCTCTTTAACCTTCCTCTTTCTGCACGGACAGTCTATATTCAATCCAATGTAAACCTATATAATAATATTATCTTCTCACCAGATGGACCCTGAAAAAAAGATTACAAAAGGTTACATAGAGCGCGTCACTACAAAAAACTCACAAAACCTACTAAATCGCACAGCCCGACTAAACAACACGCTGTACATAAACGGGTCACGTCGCCGATTGTGTATCTGTCACGCGACACGCGAGCATTGTCCGCGGCCGGCGTCGTGACGGCCTGTCATTGTGACGGCCCCGCTTGGCCGCTCGTGGCCGTAGTGACGGCCCCGCTTGGCCGCTCGTGGCCGTGCATTGGCGGTGGTTAGGTGGTAGGTCGATGGGCTTCCGTCTAATGCGGTTAGGTGGGGAAGTATTGAGTTCGATTGTGTGGTTTAAGATTTATTCATGGACATACACGTGCCAAGAAGACCTCAAGGCTAAGTAATCAGAGCCGCAAAATTAATCAGACAAATATAGCGTGGAGTAGAAAAACATAAGTGGAAATTATGTTTTTCCTAAACCTCCGTTATATTTTTCTGATTAATTTCGTTGCGGGATTCGAGACAGTTAAATTGTTTCTCTTGGTCTTCGTCGAGCTTCATTTTCTCGACGCTTTTCTGGTGGTCGCCACCGTTGATTCTGACTTTCAGGAGTTGCAGTGGTTTGGGAATAGAGTGGCGGGTTTGTCCCGAAAAAAAAGAGTTGAACGAGTCCATCTAAGGTTTTAAGCTTCGCTCACGGAAGTCTGTCCGCAGATGAGTGACCGGTTAAACTGTTAGTCTGACATTTGTAGATCTTTGACAGTCGTTACCAGTAGTTACTCTTACTAATGAGTGTCGTCAATCGATCCATGTAAAATCTGGTAATCAGTTGTATTCGGTTAGGCATACTGGTTTCCTCACAATGTTTTCCTTCACCGAAGCAAGTGATATTATTATACAATACGTACATGAATCCGAAAAATCAGAAGTGCGTCTTGGGTTCGAACTCGCGACCTAAGACTTGGCAGTTCGACGGTCACATCACTATACTATTACTTGCTTAAACTTACTTACTCGTACGGACTACGGTAAATAAAAAAGTTAAATCTACATTGATTTTGTTTTCACAAAGCGCCAATTCAGACAAATGTATTTTTATCAGTAGTCTTTAATAATTAAACAATTAAACTTAATTGCCATTATCGGAAGCACTCCGCCCTCTTTTAAATTAACATTAATTGGAAAATATCTAATTGAGATGGGAATGGAAAAAAGATTCAAGAACATTTTTGTCTTGTTTCTTTAGACTCTTTTTTATTTATTTACTAGCATTTGCCCGCGGCTTCACTCGCGTTAGTTTAGAATTTGACAATCAATTCGGGTCGGAGTGAAAGACATGTGGCGCCATCTATTATTATGAGAACGTTATTGTTGCTTTCCTCGGGAACAGTACTTTTTTCGGTATGAAAGGTACCGGTGTCCGTTTCTGTAGACCTGACAACGTATATGCAAAATTTCAGGATTATCGGTTCAGTGGTTTAGGCTTGAAAACGTAACAAACAAATATTTATTTAATTTGACACTTATATAGTCTTGCTTTCCAGCATAGGCGTTCCATAGAATTTTCCATTGTATTCGGTTATGCGCTTGTCTCATGTAGGTATCATCTTTATAGCCTCTATTGGCTCTTATTTGGTGTTAAGCAAGATATATTTGAAAGTCAACCAATTCTTATAATATTGATATTCGTCAAAGCAGAGAAAGATAAACAATTCAAATATCTAGATCTGACTCTCGCGAGGTTGTCGATATGTGTGACGTGAGTACAGCAGCAGTCATTGTGCCGATAGTCGTGTCCGTCAATGGTTTAATTGCCAAGAGCCTCGACCATTACCTGAGGAGGCTCGCGCTTGGCAGCTGAATCAAGGGCTTTATTCAGAAAGCGGTACTCCTGGACACGGCGCGTATTGTTAGGAGGTTCGTCTCTCAAGAGCCCTGACCACCGGCAGCTCGGACCCTATTCCCAGTGCTGGTGGCCTACTATTTTTTATATTTTAAATGTTGTTTTTTATAGTATTTTGTATAGGAATATTTAAAAATGTAAAAAATATGTATAAAAATAAATAAAGGAAATAATATTCGTCAAATACTTATTTCATTTACCTACTGAGTCTCGAAACGAAAATAATATGTCCCATCTATGTCAACATCTCATATTAATCAAGTATCTCGTAGCGTGTATTGATAATATCGGTTTATTTTTACTATAAACTTCTACACTGTGTGACAAAGCTCAGTTTTAAGATCATTACATTCTTAATTTTAAAACAATCAAAACAATCTCTCAATTCCAATTCAAAGAAAGTACGACATACACTGTTTTCTTCTATGGCACTTACTTGTAGGTATAGTTACAATTGCTATGCATTAAATCCACAAATTTAATTAACAAATAAAAAAAAACCCTTAAAAATTCAAGACATTTCTCTTTCAAAAAATATCGACGCAAAACAATATCATCCTTAATAAAAAAAACATGGCCGCCGCGGGATTAAAAAGAGAAAAATTAACATTTAAGACAAACAGCAGTTTGACTTGCGATCTCTCAACCTTCTATCAATAATTAATCAGCCATCTCGTCTCGAAATTAGCCACCATTTGAGGGTTAAACAGTCTTGTGCAAAGAGAAAAAAACGTATTTTTTGAACGAGAGAACCCTGAGGGAAATTTTATATAGGAACTTGGTATCGACTAGGGACACAGTGATGTCGGTCGACTGGATGTGCCACGAGAGCGTTGTAGAAAGAAATACTGTTTTGGCTGGTTTTAGTTGTAATATGATGTCGGTTCTTAGGAAATAAGAAGGTGGGTTTAAAGGCATTTTCAAAGATTCTGTTAAAAGTTTTTCCGGAGTTGGTGTGCCATGTTAATTTTAGTAAGTTATTATCAAATAATAAATATTGTTATTATTTGTGAATAATCAAATCGAATCTGCTATCTAGTACAGACGCCAGCAAATCAAGGTACTACAATCTGTCAAATTTCTTTAATAGATTTACAGCTTTGTCGCTATAGCATAAGGTTCAAGGTTGATTGGGAAAATTTTAAAATTTGATGTGCTTGCGTCTGTACATTATATTAAGTGTCTCTACCGAAGAAAGAACTGGAAATGCTTTTAATAAGTATTTGGAAGCACACCTCAATTTATTACTAGGAAGTTCACAAAAGACATCGGGATTTTTGTTTTATTTATTAAACGTGCCCACAAAACCCTTTAACAGGAAATTACATACAAAAATAGCAGAACACGAAGATACTGCTTATTTCACTAGTTCTAGCAGACCTGCGATAGGAGAGTTGGATGGGAGAGGTAGACACAGTGTGTAAAAAGACAACACAGTATATTTTATCTTAGACCTATAGTAACTTTAAACTTCTTTTAAACTACACCGACCTTCCGTGATTGTTCCTTTATTTTGAGCTCCCAATACTTCGACGCTGTTGCAAGCGCCTTGATCGCGGATTGACATCGGGAGCTCAAAATAATGAATAATCACGGAAGATATCCTGTGAGTGACAGTATAGTTTAGTTGTAAACCGAGAAAGCTTAAAAAAGTATCTACCGTATCCATTCTCTCTATCTCCACAGCCCACCCTCCGCCATGAATTAATGAAAAATGAAATCGACTTGGCAAATTTAATTTTTTCCCAGCCGTGGACGTTTGAGGGCAATCTGACTGGTGATCAAGGCAGTGCTCCGTAACGATGCGATTTCAATGCTCTTTAATATTGATTGCTTGTTTGATGTCAGATAATTTTATTAGCCATGCTAATCTGAGTTGAGAATTATTTGCGATTTTATTTTGTGCTGTTGCGATTTGAAAGGAACTTTTTTGTGTTTAAGCATTGAAATGGTCTGTATTTTCATGTATATTAACAAAAAAAAATTGTTTCAGAACACAGAGAATCTATACAGTATTGGTAAAGAAAACTTAAATACTAAATGATAGTATCGTAAAAGAATTAGGCGTTTTTATGAGTTAGGAATTGGGATTCGACGTTATCTTTTAGATGTTACACAGAGTTAAATTAGGTTTTTGTTAATTGCCTGCAGCGTCGGACAGAATACCTTTAAAAATGAAATATGATTAAATGTTAATCGGTAATTTCTATGTTTTCAGACAATAAAAGGGTACGAACTGAAAACCACATTAAAAAAGTAACGGGGTAATTAGTCAGTCTTACCAAGGGTATCGTATTAACCAGTACTAACTGGATTGTGGAGGTCAGATAGGCAGTCGATCCATGTAAAATACTAGTATACAGCTGCATCCGGTTAAACTGGAAGTCGACCTCAACATTGTTTGTAAAAGGCTAGGCAGATGATGATGACGTTGTTACTATGGGTTGGGAAATACAAACCGGGTAACGTCGTTGGATGGAAAGTGCTTTATGTTTGTGAGATGTACAAGTGCAGATTGCCGATTAGGTACATTGCAGACCATTTAAATAAACAAAACTGAAGTGGTTTCAATATGCCTATGAAGTATACAGGGTGTAATTGCTACCACATGTATCCAATACATCATTCTGAAGAAAAATCTGCTGTTTCCTACAAAAGTGCAAAACCTACACGTCAAAATGTATGGGACAGCTGTTTTTTTTTTAATTAAGTACCGATGTAAAATTTATATGTCGGTTCAGAATGATGTACTGAATACGTGGAAACCATTTGTCCGTCGGTGTCCCTTCCACCCTGTATGTTTACATTAAAAATATACCTCATTTTGAGGACTCCACCACAGTTAAGTAAAAATAATCTGTAACATAGCAAAATCATGCTTTTCGATCTCAAACCAGTCTGGAAACCTTAAAAAAAAACTACAAAGCTCCGTTCACACACCCTCAGGCGAAAAACGTTGCCAATCTGTTGATTAGCTACTTTTTATATTTTCGGGGGCGACATTAAACACAGATTAATCGCCCCCCAATCCCTAGAGGGGGGCAGGGGGTGAATATTATACTCTGAATTAATGACAGCTTAAAATTTTTTAGTTAGCTTCAGGGCAGTGATGTGTAATGCACCAATTTAGGAAGATCTGTTAGTATTTTGTTGTATCGCAGAATTTGTTTGTTTCATCCTGTATGTAAGTATTACTTTTCAATATGTCTGTTTATTTCTCAAAATTACAATGAGAGTCTTACCATTTATTTGAATTAGGCCATTGAAGGCACTTTTTAATGTTTAAACTTTATAAGGAAGTATTGAAAATATTTGCCCGTCTGCAAAGGAAATTTATATAACTACTGTTAACTCTTAACTAATTTTTCAACTTGACACTTGAACAGCAAAATTTTTTTGAAGGATCTGATTAGTACCTCTATGGTCTGAAATTATCCTTTCCTGTACTCTTGTAAAAGCACTTGAACTCAACTTGTGCTACAGCACATCTCCGTGATTTTCTTAGCGTTGAAAAAATGACAAGAAAATTCTTGTACATGCATATAATAAATGATAATTTTGTTCAATTTAAATGAAAGAATTTCATCAATTTCCCATTACGAAATGTCATCTTACACTGGTCGAAATCAAAATCGAATATTAGCCGAAATGAATTCATATCGAGACAAAAACTTTCGAATTTCGAACCACCCCGGTCCCCAGCGTCTTGCATTTTACGATTTTTTATTTATGCCAGTATTTTTTAAACGTTAATTCGTGAGATGGATTTTTAAAGGGTGGGACAAGCATTCAATAATTTGAAAGGTTGAATTTCGAATACTTTTAAAATGGGAACGTTGTGATTGCCATTTCGAAACGTGTTTTTTGTGTGTTGCAGGTTAAAATATTTTTGTGATGATGTTGATATTTTCCTTAACTACTCCAAAACGCTTGCACGCAGAACGGATGGCCGATGGGGCCGAAAAGTTCTAGAGTGGCGACCGCGAACCGGAAGACATTGCGTTGGAAGACCTCCCACTAGGTGGATTTTGCGAAGGTTGCAGGGATTTGCTGAATACGAGACGCATGGGACCGGTCAATGTGGCCACACTTGGGGGTGGCTCATGTCCATCAGTGGACGGCTTTCGGCTGAAATGGTGATGATGATGATGACTCCAAAACGCAAGTAGTGGTTATAATATTAAATCGCTTTATCTTGTAACCAAGATCAGTAAATTATATATTTCTTAGAGTAGTAATTGGTAAAAATGATACATACAGTCTCATAAATTAAAAAACACACTAAAATAAAAAAAAATCATATCAATTAAATAAATTCTTATCATCAGCCATTAAATCCAAGACAGCATTCAATCTCCAAAGAAATTAAGCCGTAGGTTTTCCATCCAGAGAAGCATTATCATTAATCCTAAAACGAACGGACGAACGGAATAAATCGAGCATGAAAAAGAACATAAAAATTAACAAAAAAACAATAGAATTAGCATAGAAAACATCTGTGACGAAATTACTACCGAGGAAGTTACCATTGGTACTATGTGAGTGGGAAGTGAGAATAACTCGAAATTCGAATTTTATATACAGAGTTTTACTAAAGGAATGTTTCAAGTTTTCGTTGGTTTTTTCTAGTTTTTGTTTCAATTGTCTTCATTTTTTTTGTAAATGGGTTTTTTTATTGATCATTCTTTCAATCAATTCAGTCTAATAACACCTCTAAAATATTCTTGTGATTCTAAAACTAGAAAAATTTTGTTTAGTAGCCACAGAAGATATCAATAGCCAACAGTACCCCTATTACTTCTATGCAAGTAATTGACTTCTTCTTTTTGCTTAGTAATAAGGTATTGGTTATCTACAAGATCCACAATAGACAAACATTTTTGCAGTTCATGATGCGCTAGTTTTTAACGTAAAAGGAGTTAAACCGCTTTCCGAAAGTTTTTTTTTAACTTCTTATTTTGTTAAAATTTCTTTTTTCTCTCTCTTTTTTCGCTACATTTTTGGTACCTATGAGGTTATGACATATATAATGACTTTATTTTAATGGAGAAACACTGTCTCCCAAGTCATAGGTGAAAACCTAGTTTGGGAGCCAGGGGACCTATCTGTGCGACATAATCTGTATTTTATATCTTATGATGTTTGTAACAATGTTGTCACAGTATTGAAATAAAGAATTTTATTATTTATTATCTGTACTCAAATCCCTAACCTTGCCCTTACGTAGAACACACTCATGTACCACCTATTCGAATCGAATTACACCATAAAAATAAAAGCCCATTAAAACCATCCTCCCATACTATCGAGAACAAACAGTACCCCTCCTGTCCTCACCGCATTGATTCCTCAGATCTCACTCCCCCGGGACCAAGTTATCTCGTGAGCAATGGGCATTAAGCAAAATGGCGTATCCTCCCTCCGTGTCACTCCGATTTTACGGAGGTGATATTTTTGTCGGGGTCATTAAGGGCATGTAGAATGATTTTGGGCGAAAAACATTGTTTTACTATGATTATAATTATAATCAGCAGAGGCAGTCCGTTCTTTAAAGAACTGCCTCTGCTGAGCATGATGTCCTGGGTTCGATTCCCAGGTCGGGATAAGTATTATTTGGTTTTGCCATTAGCAGCCACGAAGTTTGGATTTGTGCCCGGTTGATTGTAATAGTCTCGCCCCATCATGGGACTTAAACATAACTAGCGAAATGTGGGTGTACTATTAGGTACATCTCTGCCTAACCCTTCGGGGATAACAGGCACGATGTTATGTTATGTAATGTTATAAAGAACAGTGTTATTAACATATATACTCATAGCAGATGGAGATATCAGGAGATTCACACACGACGCGCGGTCTGGCGGAGGCTGCTAAGCAAAGGTATTGGTGGTGCGCCGCGCGGAGAGGCGGTAAGTGCCACTCATCCGCGCGGTCGGGCGGTGCACATGTGTTAGGCATCGGATTTCGTACAAGCCAATGCGACGTAAGACGTGGGTCTTCGCCGCCCGACCGCGCGGACGAGCGGTGTCGTTTGAGAATAGCCTTCGATGAAATGTTAATTGGCAATTATGATTATGTTACTTTTGTTTTAACTTATTAGAGAACTCTGCTCTCAAACATAACACCACACTAATGTTTTTGGATGTTTCCTATACAATCTTTTCAAATAGGTTAATTCAGCCCGAAGTCTGGATTTCACAAGCTTACCACCTATTGCACATAACCGGTGATATGTGGATATTTATTTATTTATATATTCGGTACAAGTCCGCCTCCATCAACATCAGCCTAGCCTTTTCCCAACAATGTAGGGGTCGGCTTCTAGTCTAACTGGATGCAGCTGAATACCAGTATTTTACATGGCGCAACTGCCTATCGGACCTCCACAAGACAGTTAGTAATGGTTGGTCACCCATGCACGGAGCAGCCTAGGCAAGTACGACTTAACCCGAGCGGCTGTTATTATTTAGCCACGAGCTCCTCCGGTACACGTCTGCCTATCCCTTCGATTAATTCTGGCGTTAAATTTGGAATTGGAAAGAGACAGACACATTTGAAATACCAAAACCCGATCTAAGAATCGAACCACGGACTCCCCAATCGGCAGCCGACTTGCCACCACTTTAAGACACTTAAAAGTGATACCTCAGTTACAGGGGGTGAGTTTTAATTAGGGGTGACTGATATAAGATTTAACGACGGAATTAATGGATTTTTCCCGACTTGGCAGAAGCTAATTGTGCGTTTTACTGCTACTCATTAGATTTCATTCGTTTTGTCATTAAATAGATTGATTATTTTATGGTTAAGTGACTCCTGTTAGTGGAAATAGATTTACTTTTAGGAAAGTGCCTATTTTTAAATAGGCCTGTCTTAATAGATTTTGAAATGGAAGAGAAGTGGTGATTTCCTCTTAATTTTATTTTAAAAATACGTTTATCATCAATGTGCAGTTTGCAAAAAAAAAAACAACAAACAAAACGATCAGATCATTATTAGTAGCTGATATAATAACGCTGCTAATAGGCCCTTCACATGGAAAAATTAATGAACTTTTCGAACTAAAAAACTTTACTTATCAATCAATTTAGTAGATTCTGGGTTCGGTTCCCAGCTCGGGCAAAATGGTATTGGGTTTTTTCGTCTGAAATTCCTCAGTAGCAGCCACGGAGTCTGGATTTGTGACCGGCTGATGGCAATAGGTTCGCCCCCTATTACATGGGACTTAAACATAACAGTCGTGATCTTATGTAACTATGTGTCAATCTAGTAGAAATGTTTCTTTGAGTTTTAAATTACGTCTCCCTAGTCACAAAAAAAATATCTTCGACACTTCTTGAATTTTTTTTTTTCTTTTAATATCTTTCACTTGTCTTACTTTGAAGTCTTAATTGAGGTATCTTATATAATATCGTCTATAAAGGGTGTAAAAAGACCCTTAACGAAGCCGAAAGGCACTTGTTCTCCCCATCATTGCGATCATTTTTTTGTTCTGAACCATACCTGGGAACCTTCTAGTTACGGAGATATTGGAGGTCAAAGTTCCAATTTTTTCACAAGTTTTTTATTAAAGGTTTTAATTTTACTTTAATTAACTCGATGACCCGTTTCCTATTCAAAGCATCAATCAGCACTAAGTTTTGAGTGCGTTACATTGAGTTTTACCGTAAAACGTGATTTTTCACCCCAAAAAAAGTCGTATCCCAGCAATATTTTTTGCGTAAGGTGACTTAGTTTGATGTACATAACGCTTGGTTGACGGCTTCGTGAAGGGTCCGTTTACACCCTATATATCTTACGAATCTTTGTCCACAAACTAACCATTTCTTCTCATTACAAATATCAGCAGACCACAAACAATCTCTGGCGGCCAGCATCCCTTATCAACCCCTCGTAAGGGAAGGAAGCAAGTATTAATTTATGTCGGCACAGACAGTAATGACGGCGAGTCGATTATGGCGGTATTGGAAAATATTGGCATTACGCCCCCGGGGATCGGTGGCGATGACGCATAGGATCCGAGGTTCGCTTTGTTTTGGATTAGTTTGGGAACGATTTTATGTTTTACAGACAGTCTCGTAATTACTTTACCATTTATTTATTTTTGTTGAAAAAACGTTGCCTAAAACTAAAAAAACAAAACTAAAACGGTGCGTTTACTATCATTTTAAACTCACATTCATAAACAGCCAGACTCGGAAAAACTACTTGCCATACAAATATTTTTTCCGTGTTGGGATCGAACCCGCGAGACGTAGTGCAGCAGCCAGTCGCTCAGCCACTTTCATCTAACGACTACATTGGTCTTGATCTAAGTTGCTTTAGCTTAGGCGCATATCATAATGACGCCGTCCTCCGCGCGGAGGCCGCGAAGCTAATGGGCAGTGCGGATAGACGGTGAGCGCCGCTCGTCCGCACGGTCTTGCGGTGTACGTGTGTTAGATATCAACGGATTTCATACAAGCCAATGCGACGTGACATCCGATTCACCATCCAAACACGTGGAAGAGCGGTGTCGTGTGACAAGCGCCTTAGCTCACCTACTGCTTTCATACTTGTGTTCATAGTTTTCATTCGACCAAAAGTATCAAAACTACTTCAGCTATGCGAGTTTAACTAACTTAGCTCTTCTGCAACCGGCTTTAAAGTAAAAATACACTTTGACGTTTAATTACTGGTAAACGGCACACTACACATATCTATCTTTGAATCGACGATCTAGTGGCAAGACTGCTGAGCATGGTGTCCTGGGTTCAACCAGGACAGGCAAATGTTGTCAGTATAGACCAGTAGGCGCTACCCCTTGGCATTAAAAAAGCTGAAAGCAAAATGGCTTTCAAAAGAACAGTACGGAAGTACTATTTTAAATCAGACTAAATTGCTCATAAGCTTGTCATTAGTAGTCATAGTAATTATTAGAATGTTTCGACTATTTGTATGTATTATAATATATATTAGTTTATTTCATTTTATTTGTATATATATGTATTAGTATGTGCCTATTTATGTATTTCAATTTATGTTAACAAAATGATATTTTTCTTATTTATTTTTTTGTATTCTATCACTATGCTGTCCTATTTGACCCCAAGGTTGACTGGTAGAGAATGCCTTGTGGCATTAAGTCCGCCTATGTACCACTTTTGTACATGAAGTTTTAATAAATAAATAAATAAATTAGGAATTTCTGAATATTACCTCTACACATCCAACCAATATCTATAAGGATATTTTGTATGAACCAAGCATCCTGCACATGAGATTATTGTCTAAGATTAATTATGACCAAAATAATAACACCACATGTCCCCATAAAACGAACATCGATGCGCGATGGTAAAGAAATGCCATTAGCAAGGAGTGTTGTGTGCAGATAGTAAGTAATAACAGACGTACGGGCACAATGTTTAATGTAGAGTTAGAGATACTGGAAGTGGCGTGTTGTTCTGTATCTCGTCGGCATGAGATACAAACTAATTGTTTAGTCGTGTTAAGAAGGAACGCTGGCCCATGGAGGTGATCGAAACAGTGGTGTTGTCTGGTGTCGAGTATTACGAGGCAATCTTATAAAGGGTGTAAATAGACCTATAATGAAGCCGAAAGGTACTTATTCTCCCTGTCATCGTCATTGCGTTATTTTTTTTGTTTGGGACTATACCTGGGAAACTTTTAGTTACGGAGATATTGGAGGTCAAAGTTCCAACTTTTTCACAAGATTTTTTTTTAATACTTATTTTTAAGGTCATAATTTTACTTTAAATACATTCATGGCCCGTTTACTATTCAATGCATCCATCAGCACAATGTTTTGAGTGCGTTACATTGAGTTTTACCGTATAACGTAATTTTTCACCCCAAAAAAAGTCGTTTCCCAGCAATAGTTTTTGCGTATGGCCACTTAGTGAATTGTTTTGAAAGCTAACTACCAACAAAAATTTACGAAGAAAGCTCCTTAGAGTTTTTAAGCCACATCCAGCAAACAATACCCCAACACAAGTAATAACAACAGCATGCTACATAAACGGCTATAACCCTCCACTGGAATCTCACCCCCATTCCCTTCGCACCCCCATGTAATAAGGTCGATAATCGCCTGCAGGTTACAGCAGTAATTTCTAATAAGATAATAGGCGCTCTTTCCGATATGGGTGTAATGATCTGGAATATGAGAATTGATGGGATATTGCTCTGAAGGGTATTTTTTGCCATTTTCAGGGAAAACGGGAATCGTTGGAGTTGGGAAGTGTGGCAGAAAAAAGGGGAGGCCTATAGCCAGCAGTGGGTGATGTTTGGATGCAAGGCAATGAGGATATTATTAAGATCAGTTGAATATGGTCGCGGGTCCCGGGTTCGATTCCCGGGTCGCACAAATTGTTTTTGGGTTTTTCCATCAGGAATTCCTCAGTAGCAGCCACGGAGACGGGATTTGTGCCCGGTTGATGGCAATAGGCTCGCTCCTTATAACATAGGACTTAAACATAACTGGTGAAATGTGGGTGTTAGGTACACCTCTGCCTAGCAGAAGCTATGTTATGTTATGTTGAACATAACAAGAATGGATTAGAAATAAATAATCAGTTAGCACAATCATCGGCCTAAAATGTACTGCAATATAATTATAATTATCACATTTTTTTTGCATTTTCACTTATCAAAGTAATAACCATTCAAAACAATTCTAAAGTCCATCCACAAATATCTACTACACATCAAATCCTATCATTAAAATAATAACCACAAAAATAATTAAGCCCAGTACACACACGCACGGACATATTCAATTAAATGTTGTATTTTCAGTGAGGAATAGCTCGCCTCAGTTCGAATGGAGAAAATCCCTGTACGAGTGTACGGATTGCGCCTCACAGATCCGTTAATGTATATATAGAGGGATTAGTGTTTGGTTTTAGATAAAGCGGGGGGTACACGAGCGGGAAATTAATAGGTTAAAATTACTACCTAGTATGATGTGATAATCTTTTCTTTCTTTATCGTGTGGTTAGTGTCTAACCAGCACGCGTAACATGACCACCGTAGAAACGGGTTTTTTTTGACGGAAGAATCGACAAAATGACAGATTATAAAAAGAAATCTGTCATTTTGTCGACCCAACCCACGTGCTGGTGTCAGAGTTTTTATGACACGCATGGTCCTTTTTTTTCTGATTTTTAAATCATCAAATGACTCCTCCCGCTCTGGGCGGAGCGGAAGGGAGTGTGAGACTTGTACTGACTAAAACCCGTCCATGTTCCTTCGTAGCCCTTTGTGTTCCAGGGCCGTGGTATCTCTTTCGAACAGTCCAGCAGCACTGGCAGGCATCGGCCCTTGCGGACCCGTTCCACTCGCATAAGCCTGACTTGGCTTCACATGCCGTGGAGCAATATCTCTCAGGTATGCTGGTTTCCTCACGATGTTTTCCTTCAGCAAAGAAAGTGATATTTATACAATACGAACTTAAATTCTAAAAATCAGAGGTGCGTGTCTTGGGTTTGAATTCGAGACCCAGACCAGTCTGACGGTCACACCACTAGGCTATCATTGCCTTGATGATGCGATTGATGTGACAATGAAGAGGTGTAACAAGTTGTTTAGCCAGATGATTAAAAACTTCTTCTTTTGGGTGTCCCTGGCACGATAGTATTTTGCAATTTGAAGGTCAAAAACTTCGCCATGTCTATGAAGTTGTCATTGACAGTGTAGCGGATACTTTGTCTGTAAGGCTCAGAGTGCAGGATACGAGGAAGTCTGTAAATATTACGTCTTTTGTATTTTTATCATTTTGACATTATTACTAAAAATTTTCCAAATATAATTATGTACGTACTAACACTAGTGTTTTAAGATGTGTATGTATTACTAACAAAATGGATTTTATGATCTTTTTTTATTGTTTTTCCCGAGTTAAATTTACGTTATTAGAAAAAATATTGAAGAAAACTCTGTATGGAAAAGAAAAATATGATGTTAAGCATGTTATTTGCTCTCTTGGATATGATACGACGTATTGAAATAACAGTATCGAACTTACCCGTGGACAATAGTGTGGGTAATATGTTACCTATTTATGTAACGACTCATAATTTTAAACTTTAACATATAACTGGTTTTTGTCCCTAAAAAAATGATTGATTGATTGATTTGGTGTTTTTTTGTGTTTTTGTTTCTTGACGGCATGTAAAGCCAAGTCAGAGGCCCATGGGCGGCATAAAAACTCTGACACCAGGTTACGAACTAACCACACGATAAAGAAGAAGAAGAAGAAGAAGTCCCTAACAAATAAAATAAAATGAACTTCTTTCAAATTTTCTTAAGAAATAAATTGACACACAGTTTACACACTAGATGGTAATACTAAAGTCAAAAACAATCCTACAACCCTAGAAATACCTAGAACACTTCCCTAATTCCCTCATTAGGCATTCCCCGCGCTTGTAGACCAAGCTTTACACCATTCCGTTCCACGTCCACTCATGAATGCAAGTACATTTTTCGTCGGAAGCTTATGGCTTTTAGATTATTCGCCCGCAATGTTTCCTAAATATAAATCATTATTTTGTGCTACTACGTTATTAAAGCCGGTATTTGTAGAAATTATTTTTGTGTGTGTGTACTCTGCCTAGATTAAACATTATCTAGAGCTGTTTGACTTGAATTTTTGTATGAATGATGATATTAGTGTTTTTCTACGTAATTGTGTTGAAAGAAGTAATTTTTTTTATTTAGTTGTACAGACACCGATATGTATACAGGGTGTAAATAGACCCTTCACGAAGCCGTCAACCAAGGATTCTTTACATCAAACTAAGTAACTTTACGCCAAAATTATTGCGGGGAAACGTTTTTTTTTTTGGGATGAAAAATCACGTTTAACGATCCTACCGTTAAACGTGATTTTCAATGTAACGTACTCAAAACAAGAAGACAAGAAATTTTCGCGAGAAATAATGATTGTAACTTGGAGATCGAATCTTTTTCATAAAATATGAGTTCCAGAATACTATGTTCGTAACAACATGAAATTTTAACCTGAACAGTAGGAGAAAAACACTCTTAAAAGTACTTACTGATACTCGTGACTGTACTTGACAGACATCGACACTCGTTTCTCTTGAAAACGTTTTTGTCGACAGTTGAGACGCTTCCATCGACACGCATCAAGACAGCAACAACATAACATCATGCCTGTCATCCCCGAAAGGTTAGGCAGAGGTGTACCTATAATAGAGCCATGCTTGGCCAGTTCCATTTGATAAGGAGTGCCCGGTTCACAGCCCGGTTGTTGGCAGTAATGCCAGACTCCGGCTTGCCACTGGAAAACCCTTAATGGCCCAATAACACTTCGCCCGATTTGAAAATTGAAGCTTGTGCCTGCAGCCAGGTTCAGGAGCAGCGTTTGCGACCACTTGACCAACAAGCGGCCTCGAACACAAACTCATTGGGATCTGAAACAGTAATTTTATGAACCACTTATTTTTTTAATTTAATTTAACTATGTCATTACTGGCAACCAATAAACAAGATTTCTCTGACATCTGCAATCTGTCATACATCATCTGCCTAGCCTTTTCCCAACTATATTGGGGTCGGCTTCCAGTCTAATCGGATGCAGCTGAATACCAGTATTTTACATGGAGCGACAGCCTATCTGACCTCCACAACCCAGTTAGTACTGGGTAATACGATACCTCTTGGTGAGACTGGTTGTCAGACTTTTTGGGCCAACCTAACTACCTAACGACTGTTAAAGATCTACAAATGACACCTGGGAACAACGGCTTAACGTGCTTTCCGAGGCACGGAGGAAACTCGGTATGTAATGGGTGGTCACCCATCCACAGACCAACCTAGACAACCTAAAGGTCGATCCGAGCGGCTGTTATTATTTAGCCACGAGCTCCTCCAATCTGCAATCTATCATACATCACACCAAATCCATAGAGAATTCAAAGAGGATCAAATCCCCATAACTTCCATTAGATATCCCATAACCAAAGACAACATTAAATAAGTCAAAAACTAAGTAACACCATTACTTGAAAGCTATAAGAAAACCGAGAAATAACGTGTAACCGTATATAATCTTATTTATCGCGAGGGTAGGTCCGGCCTAAATGGGATTCGATGAGCAAAAGAAGCACTTAACGCTTTGATGTCCACCCTGGTCCTACCTCCCCTTTATTTGGGAGAGAGAGTGCTTGGTGGAGAGCGGTAGCGGGTGAATTAGCGATTTAATCGAGAACTATTATTTTAACGACTACATACTTATACAACTGTTACTGTTAGCCTGCATCATCCCACAGCTGGGCAAATGCTTCTTTTCATGACTTTCAGCTCTTTTGATTCAGGCATGAAAACCACTGGTCGTTGATTTTGTCCAGCTAGTCCAGCTTTCTTCTATACTAGTGAGTATACACGTCGAGTCCACACGTCATTTTTCTTTAAAGGCCGAAATTAACCTTGTATGAGTAAACAGTATCCGTTGGTTTGTTTGTTTGCACACTTAAGTTAAGTAAGATTCACTTGCACTATAGTAATACCTAGTTAGTTTAAGGCTTATTAATTTTTTTTGCCATGATTGGGTCTTAGTATAACCTACATATTTTATAAACAAATGAGTACTCATTACGGTTAAATAGACATAACCCTGCAACAGATCGACGGACGGACTGACTGACAGTAAGCCTATCGTCTGAAAGTCGCGGATCCCGTATTCAGCTCCTACACGGAACTGCTCTGATATGTGTTTCTAATTCAGGCAGCCATTTTCTTTTTGCAAATCGCTTTCCGCTCTAAGTCTCCACTAAAACCGCTCCCTTATTATCACGTGTGGCTAGCCAGAAATTTCTTTCTTTGATTATAAGTCTCGCATTAGTCTCATTTTGCCGCTAATATATGATTTAGGGGTAAGCAGAGCTCTGGTTTAGTGCGGTATAGTTTATTAGGGTAGTGTTGTTTTTGTCATGAGACGGTTTAGTCGCAAGTGAAGGAAAACAGGTGGAAATAATTCACTGATTAGATAAAATATAAGAAATATATTTGTTTTATTTTCTGTAATTTTCGTTGACAAACTTAAGACCGCCATAGAAACTCGTGGTTAGATAATAGCAGCCGCTCGGTTCGATCTTCAGGTTAAGCCGCGCTTGCCTAGGTTGGTCCGTGGATGGATGAGCACCCATTACATACCGAGTTTCCTCCGAGCATCGGAAAGCACGTTAAGCCGTTGGTCCCGGTTGTCATTTATAGATCTATGGCAGTCGTTACAGGTAGTCAGTGCCCCGAAAGTCTGACAACCAGTCTTACTAAGGGGTATGCTGCATCCAGTAAGACTAGAAGCCGATCCCAACTAATTGGGAAAAGGCTAGGCAGACGATGATGAAACTGCAGCCTGCCATAGAGGATTTTGCATGTAAATCAAATAGTTGTTCGACCGTACATTTCAGTAAAATTAACACTATTTCGACCCACCATAATGTCCTTTATAGGAGGCAATAACAGCACCCCAAAACACAAAATATCCCACAAATTCAATCGGCATCTAATTTCAATATCTAACGTAAACAAACAGCCGAACTACACGGACCTCCATCAGTCTTAACGAGAATTCCGATAGGGTGTAGGCAGGCTTGGAGGTGCCTCCGTCACGAATCGATGTCATTGTTTAATTAAATACAAATCAAATTATCTGCCAAGATGCTTGTCTTCGGGAGGTGGACATCTATAGAGGGGGTAGACACCCCCTTAGTATGCTTTATCAAATCAAAAAAATCAAATCATTTATTTTTATCAGATCATAAAATCCATTTTGTTAGTAATACATACACTAGTGTTAGTACGTACATAATTATATTTGGAAAATTTTTGGTAATAAAATAATGTCAAAATGATAAACTCCAATGTATTCAGTTTATATATATACATTAATAAATTAAAATAAACTAAAGTAACTAACTTAAAAAATGGCGTCAAAAAACTCCTCCTCAACGCTGTCAACTGGTAATGTACCCAAGAGACTGGCGGCGTTGCCACGTTGTATGGCAACGCTAAGCCTTTGGCCAAAGTAAATGATTAATAATAAAAATGTCGAAGTCATAAACAATAATGTCGTAATCACCATCAATCATGTCAAAATCATTACCAATACACTAAACAGGAAATAAATAAAGGAAAAATAATCAAATAAGCAATAAATTAAGACATACTATTTTAAGGCACGATGCGAAGGTAGTACTTGTGTTTTGGTCCAATGCCTGAGTATAAGACCTTCCGCCCTATCGGCCTAATATAATGCCTAGTTTGTTTTTATTTTCAAAGAGATTTTAAAGCTTTGCTATACAGCCACGAGCACCGATATGTAAACACTTAATAACTTTTAAAAGTGTTTTTCTCCTACTGTTCTGATTAAAATTTCATGTGCTTACGAACATAGTATTCATGAACTCATATTTTTATTAAAAAGATCCTATCTCCAAGTTGCAATAGTTATTTCTCGAAAAAATTGCTTATAGATTTTGGAAAATGTATTTAATTAATCTTAGTAAGTGGTCATTCACATTCATCCGTCAAAGACGATTCGTGTTTTTTGACGAATCGTCTTTTTTCACGAATCGTTATTTTGATTTGTATGGGCGGCTATACATTTTAATTGCCCGTGTTCACACTATTACGGAATCGTGAAAAATGACGGATACATCTTAAATGACGTTTCGTCTTTTTTCAAAAACATTCAGTTTTAAATCACGAATCGTTATGACGGATCGGTCGGGACGACTATGCCTTGCACTGCACCCACACACTACGACCGTTCGTTGACTTCTAAAGACATGTCGCGCAAATAATTAAGGTAATACCAACACAAGATAGTCATATTTACATCCATCGTGTTGGATAGTTCGTCCAAGACTGAAGTCTGAATCACGAATTCAGTGTGAACATCTATTCGGATATTTTGATGAATCGTGAAAAAACTCGATTCCGTATGCAATGTGAACGTTCATCCGTCATTACGTATCGTCTTTTTTGACGAATCGTCGTTGACGGACCCAGTGTGAATGAGCCCTAAGTTCTTCCTACGTATGAAACAAATTTCTCATATCTCACGTCAACCCACTGTTCTAAATAAAAAAAAATAAAAAATAGAAGGAGGATATCATCCACTCCCTACAATCCTTGTACTGTCTTCACTTACGGAAGCAATGGAGCGAGCGAACTTCAATCAACCGCGTTTTGCTCCGACACCTACTGAACCGTCCTGCAACTTCGATTTACACTGCGGAACCCTAAATTACAATAATCAATGATGTATAGTTTGTCAATACAACACTGTACTTTACATTGTTTATGTAGTAGCAATCAGTGGTTCTAACAATTAATAATTAGCGGCATTATATTATGTTAATATTGAACTAGTTTATACCCGCGGTTTAGCCTGCGTGGTGCTCGTTTATAGTCCCACGGGATCGTTATATCGGTATTAAAGTATCATATGTGTTGATAAGCTATCTTTGTACCAAATTTCATCTAAGTACGTTCAGTAGTTTTTGTGTGAAAGATTAACAAACTTCCATTCATCCATCCTCACAAGCTTTCGCATTTATAATAGTATAAGAAAATTACATCACGCTTGTTATCCTTGAAAAGTTGGGCAGAGTTTTTTAGAATACCCTTATTGAACAGTGGTCTATCTATAACAAGTGCGGGGTTTGACTCCGCGAGTAAACAAGCCTGACCTATCTGGCAAAGTTTACTGTCAAGTAGTTCTAGAAGTAACTCAGAGTCTGAATACGTGGCCTATTGATGCTAAATTCGGTATATAATGGGTGGAAACCCATCCACGGACCAGCCGGCAAGCACAGCTTAACATAAAGATTGACCGGAGCAACTGTTATTATTTTAGCCACGAGCTCTGCAATGGGTGGTCACCCATCCACGTATCAGCCGGCAAGCACGCCTTAACCTAAAGATTGACCCGAGCGACTGTTATTATTTTAGCCACGAGCTCTGCAATGGGTGGTCACCCATCCACGGATCAGCCGGCAAGCACGGCTTAACCTAAAAATTGACCTGAGCGACTGTTATTATTTAGCCACGAGCTCTTTACAAACACTACTGCCTACCCTGCTTAATTACTCCAACATTCCACCAATACTCACACACAACAACCCACACAAATTGCGACGACAAGTCGACAACTTCGACTTCCAAAACTTATAATAAACTCGTATGCAGGTCCGTATTGAGAACGCTAAAACGGCTTGCAAGAAATTAATGGAACCCGAAGTACATTTTCAAAGAAACCTCGCTTAACACTGGAAACTAAACCTTCTCCCTCAAACACTAAGGTCTAAAAGGATCTAGACGCGTGGATTTTTAAGTTACGTTCAGCAAAGACCGTTTGAATTCGTTTTTTCGGCTAAAATTGTATGCTTGAATTATGTTTAAGTTTTGCGTCTGGTCTTAGAGCTTTGCTGAGACTTTGAAAATCGTGTGTTTATTTGTTTTTGTGTATATTATGCTTTATGTCTGCGTTATTATTGTGATCTGTGTTTTTCACCAGCCACATCCCCACTGTTGGGACCCAGACCTGCTTTCTGTGAGAACAAGTTCACCATAATCTATAAGGCCCATTTTTTTTTTTTTTTTTGTGGTTTTTTGGCTCCAGGACATGCCGTTTTCCTCATGATATTTTCGTTCATCATTTTTAGAGCAGTATTGACCCAGTGTTAACATCTTGTCTTCGAGGCAGTTCCTTCCTAGACTATGCTTTTATTCATCATCTATTCTTGCTCTCTGTGCTTAAAAACTGTAGTCAAAGCGGCCTTTGCACTGCCATCGAGGATGTCGTGGACGCGTCGAAATATGCCCAATAAAATTTCAACACAAATAATAAGATCATTATTATATTTCCTTAAGGGCATACAGATCAGATTATTTAACTACACTCAGAGAAGTCAGAGATAAACCAAAATCTTGAAAACCTACTCTGTATTTGCCGCACATTTGACAAACTAGAATATTAAACTTGCTCTTCCGCATTTAAAACTAAGACTACAAGTAACATTTAATTAAAAGTCTCAAAAAACCCGACTACAAATTATATTATGTATATTATATCATACCTACATATTTGCAATCTCATTTTAATTTCCTAAATTTTGATATCCTACTCGATATGTTTGGTTGATAAAAAAAAACATGGCTAAATTGGCAAAATTGTTTTTTTTTTTTTTTGTATACGCCTATCTAAGGACACTTGGGTTTTTAAGACAAATATAACAGTACCTACCTTAATTGTCGAAATCCATTCAACCATTTGGAAGATACAAGGTTATAAAGAAATTTTACAAACATGCAAGATACGCGCGAAACACATGACACAACATAACCCTTCCTAGACAGTCGGGTAGTTATAAAAAATACATTCATCTCAAAAGAGTCTATTACGCTATGCTATACCTACATAAAGCAAGGACTACATCGATGGGTATTAAAGTATATTCTGAAATAGATGTAAAACCGCATTAAGGAGTTAGCCTGGGGCTCTGCTTCTTTTTAAATGAAGAGGAAAATTTTAATTTCCTATCGCGTACCAACTGTAGGGATGGGGGAATGAAGTATCGATATTTTTGCCGTGGATTAAAATGCTTCGCTATAATTTTTGTTTAATGTTTTTCATTTGGTATTTCATTATTATAAGGCTGGAATCAATCTTGTTTCCGTTGCTGTTTCAATTATGGCTGGTAGAAACATCGAAAAGGAGAATTTTCTCATTTGATTACTTTACAGCTTAATAACTTGTAGTATTTTTATTTTAAAACCCACTATCCTAATATAGTACACAATATTTAATTAAATGATATTTTTCACCAAAAACGGTTTTTTTTAAGAAAAGAGGTTCATACATACATATCGTATTTTATGTAATTTACGCTGGTGAAAAACAGTTTTCCACCAACTGCCGCAAAACAACCATTTACCGAAATATCAGCCGCTGCAAAATACCAGTACCATTCAATAAACGTCGAGCTAATTCAAAATTTATCACGACTCGACCGTGTGAGCAATCAATTTGACATAAATATAGAATAATTGAATCACTACGTATATGTAACAGTTTGCATAGCATGGTGATGTCATGTTGAATTGATCCGATACTATTGTGCACATATCAATTCGTATGCATTCGCTATTGAACATGGAATACGAAGAAAATGGAGTGACAACGCTGTCAGCAGATTTTAGCATGGTTATGGAGATATGCGTCAGACAACCGCAGTAAATCTGTGACACATACGACTCTCTCATCTCGTCATAATTTACTACAAATAAACATTAGTTTGATAATTTGTAAACTCTAAATAAATGGTCGATAAGTCTTTATTTTTTCCATGAAAAATGTTAATTACTTAGTTAAAAATTTTGTACAACGCTAGCTTATAGCAATCCTTTAACATTTCTAGTGGACCTACAAAGTTATTTATTCTGTAGTAAAGAAAAGAACTAATTTAAATGTTTTCAGTTTAACATGTCATTTGACGAGTGTTTGCCAATCAGAGCCAAAGATTTGGTCCGTCAACTTTTAACACATTTTAATGCGTTGTAGCACTCCATTTTTCTACCTCGTTATCTCTATGCCATATAGTGTCATCGTTTTATTGGCATTTATTGTTTTTTAATTGTGTGGCGCCGTCCATGTTTCGGTAATATATAATTGGGTGATGCTGAATGAATGGCCGATGCAGTCATCGTGTACGTGACTTTCGTTTTTATCGATGAGCAAGTTTCTTTGATTAGCAATCAATTTGTTTCATTCATGATGTTTCACTTTCAATTGGTATATTTGCACGCGTCAGGAAGAGTGGATGGATGGTTTCTTTAAATGAATAACACAGCGAATGAAACTGTGGCGACATCTTTAGTGCCACATACAACGTTATTCTCGCGATAAACATAATTATCTACAAAAATCTTTCTCTTTCGACGATGGATCTAAAAAAACTGGGCCTACTTACGAAAAACATGAAAAAATATATGAACTTATACTTTCAAATAGTTTTCGTGATCGTTTATTAAATAAGATTCGAATAATTCTGTTTTTTAGAAAACATTACATTTACTTGAAATAAACAAAATTAAATTCAAAATATTGTATTTCACATAGACCTACATGGGCACTTACAAAGCGTCGAGAAAATGTGCACGGTTCGGGTTGGTCATCTCCTATGAAGAACCGGCAAAAAATCTTCATGTTTAATCTTATAAACTGTGAAAGGAACGACAATTATGTTTGTAAAAATATCGATAGTTTTCCCATCCAGTAAGCACATCACTAGACCTAACCTCCGTCGTTAAAAATATTGCTGTTTGAACGCAGAGTTCGCTTAGCGTTTTAATAAATTTGGAAAATTAAAGATTCATATCTGATTCACTTCACTAGTGTACCCCCAGACTCTCCCCGACATGTTAAAATTTTATGCTCTAATTTAGACGACAAAATGTTGCAATAATAACTGGGTTTTGTAAAAGAATTTATGCTTGTTATTTTACAGAAAAATGGTCTGAAAAATGTCTTATCGTTATGCATAGTTCTTTCGACACATTTACCTTTTCTGAAAAGAGGAGTTCGTGGCTAAATAATAACAGCCGCTCGGGGCGATCTTTAGGTTAAGCCGTGTTTGCCTAGGTTGGTCTGTGGATGGGTGACCGCCCATTACATACCTAGTTTCCTCCGTGCAACGCCGCACGTAAAAGCCGTTCCGGGTGTCCTTTGTAGATCTTTGACAGTTATTACAGGTAATCAGTGGCCCAAAAAGTCTGACAACCAGTCTTACCAAGGGGTATCATATTACCCAGTATATCTGGGTTGTGGAGATCAGATAGGCAGTCGCTCCATATAAAATACTGGTATTCAGCTGCATCCGGTTAGACTGGGAGCCGAACCAAACATAGTTGAGAAAAGGTTAGAGATGATGATGACCTTTTCTGAAAACTTCATCATACCATTAGTGAATTTCATGGGCTATACACATACATACTCGTACATAACCTCACGCCATTTTCCTATGGGGATAGGCAGTAACTACAGAACGCCACCTGCTACGATGTTTACGTGCTCTTGCCTCGTCCTCATACATCTGGTCATACACGCACGCCAGTTGCGAGTACTGCGCACCTGGCCTTTCTGAAGAACCACACCAATAAGCAAGAGCTAATCAATAATAACTCCATGATGAACACTTTGATAAGAAATCCACTGTTCTTCATATTGCATTTGAAGTAGGTATAGTGTGCCTAGTAATTGCTTTAAACTTTTAATCACAATTTCCTGTAATTTAAAACTTCACTATGGTTAAACTATCGAGCTGTCACATAGTCCAATAGACACTGTCGTTTTAACACGCTTTTAATAGCTTCACCTGTAACTAAGTATGTAAAAAAATAGTAGAAGTAATTTTTTTTTTTTTTAAATCTGATTGATCTGAAATTAGGCATCCATGTTTAATTTGAGTAACAATGCATGGTTAGCTAAGTGACTTCATTCTAACTCCAATATGATGGACTCCCAAAGATGGTAGTCTAGTTATATTTTATCCATTCCCATGATATCGAATGAAAGGGATTGCTAAGAAAAATACGACAAATAAAATGACGTTACTCTCAATCGTGTTTTTTGTTTTAACTGTAATATTTTATATGAAGTGCAAGTAAAGAAAAAATTTGAGCGGTAACGCAATTACTAGTTTGATCATACTTTCAATATTTCAGGCATAGTTCATAAACTAAAGATGTGTCCTGTGCGATCTGATGACTTCTCACCAATTAGAACTTCATGGAGGCACTTGACCTGAATTCTTTTCAGTCTGGCCAAAGCATCTCTGTTGCAAGGAATCAGAAGAAGTGCAAAAGTCTTGGGATTAAGGCATTGTCTACCAGTTTCATGGTGAAACCCTATCAGACACTAGTGAGCACATTTATAATGGGGATAGTTCTCTCGCATTATCATCTGTCGAGCCTTCGCCCAATTATGTTATGGTCGGCCTCCAGTCTAACCGGATTCAGCTCAGGCAACCAGGATTTCACATGGAGCGACTGCCTATCTGACCTCCACAACCCAGATAGTACATACTGGGTAATACGATACCCCTAGGTAAGATAAGACGGGTTGGCAGACTTTCGGCCACGGATAGTTCTCTCGCATCTTAGTTTTTTTTTTTTCAGTTTGTTTAAGTACTTTTATTTAATTAAGTAAACCTTTGAAGTGACCCTCTTCCGTAATAAACACCATCTTCGATATCAAGACTGTTTACAGATGAAAATTAAGATAAAAATACAGCATCTCAATCCACCCTAAGTTCGTTAGTGTTCTTAATGAAAAATCGATATCAAAATGGCGACTCGCCTTAGGTGCGATTTTATTTTTAGGGTTCTGCTAGACAAAAAAAAATCGTGTTTGATTGGGGACGCTTTTCTTAGCTTGTACTTTTATATAAGGGCTGGAAACTGAACTTGGGGTAAAATATTTGTTATAATTATTGAGTTTTTATGTCGACTCAATATTAGTCCGTGAGGAAAGTTTTAAGAATGAATATGGATGGGTACAAGATTAGAGGAAGATCAAAAAAACGATAGAAGGACTGCGTGAAGGATGATACGGCAAGAAAGAAGGTCTGATGAAATGACGAGTAATAGAGAAGTATGGAAGAAGAAGACATGCTGCGACGACCCCAAACAAATTGGAATAAGTGCAGGAGAATGATGATGATGATTTGTGCATAGTTTGAACATACATACAAGCAAATCTAGCAAGCAAGACTTGAAAGTAAGAAAACTTTCCAACCTTGTGAATTTAGTTTCATCTCAAGTTAGCTGTTTATCTTCTATTTTTTTTCAATCGATTAGGTACTTACAGTCATGAGCATCAATATAATTAAACATATATTTTACAACAACAAACACTACAAACAATTTTTAATTTTTTTTGTTACCTGTGTAAGTAAATGTTTAGGTTACTATAAATTTAAATATAATAAGGTTTCTGATTAGTGATCCGCGTGTAAGTTATGACCCTAACGGTAAACCGTCTTACCTTAGTTTCCTAAACCTATAATAAAAACCTACGGAACTTAAACACAAAAAAAAAGTTCGCACCTACCATTTAAATTTCCCAGCGAATCGAACTCCCATCCTCCTGATTACGTCTTCATTTGATATTTATTTTTAATTAAGAAAAAAGGCGCCGTTCGCCATCATACCTAATTATTTTGTTGGTTATCTTAGCTAATGATTTATTCATTCGCGGATTCTGCTGAGAACCTTTTTTTATTTGGCTTGAAGATAGATAGCTAGAGGGTGGTTCATTAATTAAATTACTTATAAATTATTTTTGTGCGATAACGGAAAAATATTGGTTAAGTTTTGGAGTGAGAGAGTAGGTATTTGTAGGTATACGAGGTGGCAGGGACACCACGTATCCAGTACATCATTCTGAGCCCCCTCCGCATAGACGACAGACTTAAATATAAAGGGTGTAAAAAGACCCTTAACGAAGCCGAAAGGTATTTGTTCTCCCCGTCAATGCGATCATTTTTTTGTTCTAGACCATACCTGGGAACCTTTTAGTTGCGGAGATATTGGGGGTCAAAGTTCCAACTTTTTCACAAGTTTTTTTTTTAAATACATGTTTTTAAAGTAAGATTTTTACTTTAAACACCTCGACGACCCCCGTGTTATCAATCCATCCATCAGCACAATGTTCTGAGTGCATTAGATTGAGTTCTACCGTAAAACGTAATTTTTGACCCCAAAAAAAAAATTGTTTTCCAGCAAAAATTTTTGCGTAAAGTTACTTAGTTTGATGTACAGAAGGCTTGGTTGACGGCTTAGTGAAGGGTCCGTTTACACCCTGTAGAACAATTTGACAAAGACAAACTGTATTATACTTCACGGGTCGATCGCGTGAAGAATTCTTAATAACCATGGAACAGACTCCGTCACTATCTACAATTTGAATGAGCTGAATACTGCTCTTAGGGGGCAACAATGTGTGGGCGTCATACACACGTCCGCCACAGCTTAGACTACTTTTGTTTGGAAGTTATCACAGCCATGTTTCTCTGTGCCAAAGCGCATCAAATTCTGTCCCAGGGTTCTCTATTTATTTCAAGTCGAATAGGTTTAACTTACTGAGTAGTATTGAAACAAACCTAATCTAGCCTTTTTTTTACTTTTGGGAATCTTCAATGGATGTTCTTCGCTGTGGGGCAGGCGGAGGGGTCTGTCAGACTTAATAGAAACGAAATAATAATAAATAATAATAATAAATAATGCTCGGTAAATTTCGACTTGAAATAAAAAGAGAACCCTGGGACAGAATTTGATGAGCTTTGGCAGAGAGAGACATGGCTGTGATACCTTCCAAATAAAAGTAGTCTAAGCTGTGGCGGACGTGGGTGTATTTTGCCCACGGTCCTTTGTCATCGGTAATTTAAAAACCTGGATGAGACTGGCACAGGAACGTGGAGATGGGCAGAAGCAAAGAGAGGCCTAGATCCAGCAGTGGGTGAATTCAGGCTGTGAATGATGATGATGATGAATTTAAAAACAAATTAGCTGTTCCATACATTTTGACCGTGTAGGTATTGTACTTTTGTGGGAAACAGCTGTTTTTTTTAATAACTGATGTACAAGGCTGGTTCGAGGTGGCGCAGGAGAAGAGTACCTGGAAGGATATAGGGAGGCCTTTGCCCAGCAGTGGGCAATTGAAAAAAAAAAAAAAAAGCGATGTACAATTTCTAGTGGGGGGGGCTCAGAATGATGTACTGAATACGTGGTAACCGTTTTCACGTCGGTGTCCCTCCACCCCGTTGATGTTGGGTCAATGGTGGTATGTATATGTTTTGATTCTACAGTCTTTTGGTAATTTCCATTTACTTTTGCTTTAGGCACCTTTAGTTTTTTTTTTTCAAAATTGCAGATGTCTGAAAATGTAAACAAGATATTACGCTAAGAATCTGGGCATCAATAGAGCTTTTATCCATACATTTTAGTGCTAGTTAGTAGATTTATAAAAACTTTTTTTTCTAAATAGATAAAACAGTCTATTAAAGTATGCAATATTTTAATGTTGATTTAGTTGACTACGCATCAAATAAAATACTCGTACCTATTACAAATAATAACACTTTAAAATCCCTCATTGCAATAATATCAGTAAATTAAAATATATATTTTATATTTTTAATCGTTTTTTATATTATTTTGTAAAAGAATATTTTAAAATGTAAAGCTTATGAATAGATATGAATAAAGGCAGAATAATATCAGTTAATTAAAACAAGAATAATTATCACGTTATGTACAAATCGGGAATATAACAAACATGTTTACAAATTGTATCTACTGTACTTATATATTCTAGCCAATCTTATTCCTAAAACATACGTAACTATAAAACTAGCTACCCACTAGTCAGCGACACTATAATCTATTTATAGCTTACCCCCGATACGCGACTAGGCATTAATTAAAACGACAAAACAAAATAACCGAGGACTTCAGTTGCAGTCAGAATTCACACTATTCCAATGGGAGAATTAATTAAATACTGCCTCTGTTGCCGCTCGTAGGGATGCTGGATACGGCTTCTGTAATACTATAAAATGAGATGTTTTTTTTTTATTACAGTAAGCAATTAATTAGAAAAAGATTTTTTGTTACTCAATTTTACATTTCTAATTCACCTTATGAATATTTTAAATGTTTTATTTTTATTTTTGGTGCACTCGGCGATACATCAAGCTATACATTTCCAGTATAACGTGGCCTCGCTTTGTATAGATTTCCCGTACAATGAAAGATCCACTTATACTCGTTTTGTATTGGTTGATTGGACGCCGTATGTACTATGAGGAAAACAGGAAACACTTCATTTTTTTTTTTATTAACATAGCATAAGTACCTTTATTGCTTATAGATTTAGTTGCTAATACTATAAAACAATTGTTCTCTGGGAACACAAAATGACTCCATCGCAGAATTCATTGTTTATTTCCAGTACCAATGAAGTTTCAATTTTTGATTCAACCGAAGACTAACGCTTATCTATGCTCTCATGTTTAGTTACGAACTTTGCGCCTTCTGGTAATCTACCAGATTGAAATTCATAACTAAACATAATTAAAACAATGTACGAAAATCTAAATTAACTGATAAGCTGGAGCGTAGCATTTTAAACATCAAAATCACCGATCGAATACGCAACACCACAATACGCTCCAAGACAGGCATCGCCGATGTTGGCGATAAGTCTGTGAGATTGAAATGGGACTGGGCAGGTCACATTTCCAGGATGGGTCAGGACAGATGGGCCAGAATCGTCACACAGTGGGTGCCTGTAGACGGTCGTTGTCACCGAGGCCGGCCCAAGAAACGCTGGCGTGACGATTTGGACTTGCTCTTGACTGATTGGCCGGAGGAGGTAAAACACCGGGAGGGTTGGAAAGGAATGGGAGAGGCCTTTACCCAGCAGGGGGACAGAATAGACTGATTAAAAAAATACTGATTAGCTTAGCTAGCAAAAATGTATGTATCACAAATTTTCCGTTTCATCCCAAACTTTTTCAGAACACGTAAACATTTCATAATTTTATAAAAACTATCGGAAACGAGACATTTTCAATGCCCACTTCAAATTTCCAATTCAGGCCACATCCAGCGAGGCCAGTCCATGGCCTAGCCCGGTAGACAGTAGGGCCATAAATTGAGGTGTGCTGTCAATTGCACCCGTCCACCAATAGTTGCGGTTCGACGCCGGGCCGTGCATGTGCGGTAACCGTACAAATTTTACATGACATTTTAGCCTTTTTTTGTGCACTTTTGATATTTAAAACGGTGTTGAATTATTGTTTTTTTTTTCTGTGTCATTTTTTGTGGTAAATTTATAAGATTTGTGTTAACTTTTATAATTATTGTCTTGAATACTGTTTTTACTAAATCTAACGGTTTATTGGGTTTTTTTAACAATATCGCGACTGATCAGCATGAGATCCTGAATTCGATATCCGGGTCGGACAAATTGTTATTGGGTTTTTCCGTCAGGAACTTCGCAGTAGCAGCTGCGGAGCCTGGATTTGTGCCCGACTGATGGCAATAGGCTCGTCCCATATTATATGGGTCTTAAACATAACTGGCGAAATGTGGGTGTACTGTTAGGTACTCCTCTGCCTAACCCTTCTGGGATACAGGTGTGATTTTATGTTATGTTAATAAAATGTTATTTTATCAACTGACAGTAGACGCAGATCTTGTAAATCTGTTTTGCGTATTATATAAGTAGGTTAATATAGGTTTTGTGGTGGTTGTAATGTATGTTTTTATAGATACTATTAATGCAAGAAAGCCAGTCCAGAAAGTTTCATTCCAAATACTGAAACTTGATAACAATGTGCCAAATTTCCCAAACCACTATTGTCTGATAAAAATAGAATGACGTCACACGTAGTGAAGGCTAATTTCGCTCCCCACTCCCGTAGCCTCGGTAGCGCAGTAGGCAGCGCGTAAGTCTCATAATCTTAAGGTCGTGAGTTCGATCCTCACCCGGGGCATAGCTTTTTGCGTTTCTTATCTGATTTTTTATTAGAACTTTTCAATGAGATTTTCAGTTATAATTTTGCTTATATGTTGTTAAAAAAAGTTGAAATGTTCTCTAGTATTTGTTTCAACACTTAGCAACTTTTAAAACTTAATTTTGTAATGAACGTATTTTGGAACCCATATTATTACGAAATAATTGTTGTAATCGGACAAGGCGTGGTGATGGCTGGTGCAGTAAAGCTGTGACCGAGGCGTCCAAGATATGGAAAGAGAAGTATTGGTCGTCCGGCAGCGAGATGGGCAGACGACATCGTTGCCATGGCGGGAATATCCTGGATGAGGCTGGCACAAGACCGTGGAGCTTGGCAAAAGCAGAGAGAGGCCTATACCCAGCAGTGGGTGAACTCGGGCTGTGGATCGTTATTCCTCATGCTGTTATACTCAATTTTGTAATCGTTATTCCACGAAAAAATATTTTTTGCATTTAGGTAAGCGTATGTAATGTTGTTTCGTATATTACTGTTAATTAACTAGCCGTTGCCCGCGGCCTTCGTTGGCGTGAAATTGTTATAAAAAATCCCCATTATTATAGGCACTTCCCTTATTGAATCGAATTTTGTTACCAATTTCAAGGGTTTTTTTGTTTTTTTTGCACGGAACCTTAATTATTTTTCTAAAATAAATCCTTAGCCTTATAACATCAATTAACTGCAAGTAAAAGTCCCGTAAAAATAGGTCTAGCCATTTGGAGATTAGCCGGAACAAACAGACAAAAATTGAAAAAAATGTGTTTTTGTTATAAGTGCCGTAAGTATATATTTTCATAATTATGCATTCAGTAAAAAGCTGTTATTTTTATATTACAAACAGATACCTCAATTTTATTTATTTGTTTAGATGTTGGTTCTCAGGCCTGTATTGTCCGTGTATAGAATAGGTATAGGTAGGTGCAGCAAACAGAGTTCTTATCCATAAGGTAAGATGGTTATTTTTCTCTGCCAATTGAATGTATATTTAATTTTACTCTTCATAGTCCGTAGAAATATAAAATGACTGTCGTCAATTTTCAATTTTGGGGAAATAACCAGAAATAGCTCGTGGCTAAATAATAACAGCCGCTCGGGTCGATCTTTAGGTTAAGCCGTGCTTGCCTAGGTTGGTCTGTGCATGGGTCCATTACATACCAAGTTTCCTCCGTGTCTCGGAAAGCACGTTAAGCCGTTGGTCCCGGCTGTCATTTGTAGATCTTTGACAGTCGTTAAAGGAATTTAGTGGCCCAAAAAGTGTGACAGCCAGTCTTACCAAGGGGTATCGGATTACCCAGTACTAACTGGGTTGTGGAGGTCAGATAGGCAGTCGCTCCATGTAAAATACTGGCATTCAGCTGCATCCGGTTGTTGCAGTTGGGAAAAGGCTAGGCAGATGATGAACTAGAAATGTCAGCTACAAGTGTTCAAAAATATACAATAAAAACACTTCGAGCCAAAAATAACGACCGCACTAAAAACAATAAATTAAAACCTATAAAATTTACACCAAATAATATCCTTGAACCGTCTCCCCGTTCCCATACATCCATAGAGGCATCAATCGAATTATTTAGCTCTAAATCAATTGATATGACTCAGAGACCAAACACGATATAATTGGTGTGTGAACATAGTGGCAAACTATGTTTTATTTGTGACCCAGTTCAAAATTAGTTTGATCATCGGCTCCTTTTTTGTGCCAGAAGTGTATTGTGAAGTGGATATACAATTTTGTTGGGAATTGCGGGAAACAAATGATGGATGGTGGGTAGGTGGTAAAGCAGATCTCTACTTTCGTTGTCGTTCGGCGCCTTAGAAATATACTGCCATGCGCGGTTTAGTCAGGCATTCTTAATTTGCCATTACCTACATATCGAGTTGTTTCTTCTGTACCTCGGAAAGCAGGTTAAACCGTTGGTCCCGGCTGTCATTTGTAGATCTTTGATAGTCGTTTCGGGTAGTCAGTAGCCCGAAAGTCTGACAACCAGTCTCACCAAGGGCTATCGTAAAGGGCCATGATTCTTAAGGTGCCGCATAGTGTTTGTCGAAACGGGCCTAAGTTAACTAAAAGATCGTAACGTTCATTTAAATTCTAAGTTGAGCTGCAATCCTGACACATTCTGAATTTGACTGGAATGGTTCACGTGTAAAGCAGTGATAGCCTAGTGATGTGATCGTCGGACTGCCGAGTCGCAGGTCTCAAGTTTGAACCCAAAACACCTCTGATTTTTCGGATTCATTTGCGTATTGTATAATTATCGCTTGCTTTGGTGAAGGAAAACATCGTGAGGAAACCAGCCTAAGAGATATTTGTCAACGGCTTAAAGCCCAAGTCAGAGGCCCATGAACGGCATAAAAACTGTGGTTTTCGCAAATGACCATCTCAGATTAATTATATGACTTGACCAAGCTTATCATCATCTGCCTAGGCTTTCCTCAACAACGGTGGGGTCGGCTTCCAGTTTAACCGGATGCAGCTGAATACCAGTATTTTACATGGAGCGACTGCCTATCTGACCTCCACAACCCAGTTAGTACTGGGTAATACGATACCCCTTGGTAAGACTGGTTGTCAGACTTTTTGGGCCACTGACTACCTTTAACGACTCAAAGATCTACAAATGACAGCCGGGACCAACAGCTTTACGTGCTTTCCGAGGCACGGAGGAAACTCGGTATGTAATGGGTGGTCACCCATCCACAGACCAACCTAGGCAAACACGGCTTAACCTAAATATCGACCCGAGCTGTTATTATTTAGCCACGAGCTCCTGTTATTATTTAGCACTTGACCAAGCTTATGTCTGTCTTTAATTGAGACTGTGACCTCTGAGTTTGATTTGGTTTCTCTTCTCAGAGTAGCCAGATGGGAAACACCGACCTCGTCTAGTTTTAACTTTCAATCAAGTATATTATACTAGCTTTTGCCAGCGGCTTCTCTCTCGTTAATTCAGAATATGACAATCAATTCGGGTTGCATTCTGCTTGTAATAACACAATTCAATCATGATTCGAAAGATACGTTGCGCCATCTATTATCATAAGAACATTATTGTTATTTTCCTCGGGAAAAGTGCTTTTTTCGGGATAAAAAGTACCCTATGTCCGGTTCTGTACATCTGACAACGTATATGCACAATTTCAAGATGATCGGTTCTGTGGTTTAGGCGTGAAAAGGTAACAAACAAACATACTTTCGCATTTATAATATTAGTAAGGATTGACGAGCAAAAGTATTTGTATAAACTGACAGTCCTACTGAACTTCGATGTTTGAAATACCGATCAACCGTATACATAAAGTTTGAAAGTAACGTGACGTGTATTAACGTGAGTCAGAAGGTACGCTATGATGAATTATTTAATTAAGAATGTTCATCATCGCGATGTGCAGAACCTCTAAGGCGCGAATTACACAGAATAGGCGTAAAGTGCAGGCGCGGTGCAGGCATGATGCCGATTCAAAACATTTTCATACAAAATGTACGTAGGCGACATGTCGTAAATTGCACTCAAGCGGCGCGCTGCAGGCACACCGTTCTTTCGTTTCCTTAAAAATTCCACGCCTGCGCCGCACCTTACGCTTTACGCTGTTTCTGTGTAATTCGCGCCTTAAGCTTGCTATGACGAATATCTTAATTGAGAATCTTACTTACCTACTAACAGAAAACAATTAATATAATTTATCGTAAACAGTAGTTCTGTTTTACCTTATATGGTTTGTTTCTTTAACAGTATAAATGAAACGTAACGCGATGCCTATAAAGTGTGCCTTATGAATTAATCACGTTAATCTGTATGGATAAGCTTCTACACATTACAATAAGTTCAGGCGTTTAATGTAATATCCGATGATAGAAAAAATCGCTGTGGTAGATAAATATTTTATTCGATTTCGGAATCTTTTTCAGCAGTTACCCAATTATTAAGTCAGGTGGACGGACAACTGACGTTAAGCAGTGATAGTCTAATAGTGGTGCGACCGTCGGACTACCAATTCATAGGTCTCGAGTTTGAAATCAAGACCACTAATTTTTCGGATTCATGTGCTTACTGTATAATGATCTATGGTTTCGGTGTCGGAAAATTTCGTAAGGAAACCAAACCAGCATGGCTGAGAGATATTTCTTGACGGCATGTAAAGCCAAGTCAGAGAACCATGGGCGGTATAAAACGTCTAACACCGGGTTAGGCACTAACCTCACGAAAAAGAATAAAGACTACCCAATCCAATCATTAAGACAACTGGACAACGATTAACGTAAGTTTTTAAGCAGCATATTATAATCCATCGCTTTTGAGTCTTCCAATATCGATATCGCTAATAAGGTATACATATGTCTAGGTATCCCTCCTAATTTCTAACATGAAACATCTATAAAACACAACTCCGTCCCACATACCAGCACTTATTCAAATGACCATTATAAATCGTTCAGGAATCACGCGGAGTCACAACCCCATTCAGGAGCAATCGATTCATTGAATAACGCGTATGCCATCACCGCTATATTTAGCGATGGTCAATACCTCGTTGATAGGATGTGATGAACTGGATCTAATAATAGAAAATGCATCAGTGACACGATGGTGCCGCGTGGCGGTTTATTGATAGTGGGCCTAAGGATTGTTGCTGGTTCGGGAGTGGGCTGTTTGGGGAAGAGTCCGTTTTTGGCAATTTGATAAAGAAAGAAAGAGAAAGAAAAAGTATTTATTAGACTCACACATAAGCAAACAAAAAAAAATGGTTGAATTCACAATAAAACAAAAATTATATAAAAAGTAAACATAACAAAAAGATAAAACAAATGAAATTTACGAGGCCAAAAGGCACCTATCTCAGCATGTTGTTGCAACATTTAAAAAAAAGTCACAGCGCTAGTATTCTTATAGTGCCCAAAGTGATGCCACGGTCAGATACGAATATAAATGTATAATACAAGATAACGTGTACAACGAATAAACAAATATAAAATGTAACGTTTAATAAATACGAACTTAAGAAGAATAAAAATATAATCATTAAAATCTATCATCTCTTTATCTATCTTTTGTATTGGTCTTTGACAGTTTGTTTGGAAAACCTGTATGGAATATTATAAGAGGTGTTCATTACAGTTTAGACACATTTTTCTGGTTACTTTAAGGTTTAAAGTGTTTTTTTGTTTCCTAACGAAAAATCCCAATAGGTATCCCATGCAGAACAGTTATGCTTACAGCTCCAAAACCAATGAGTCATGACAATCTGTTTTCTTGTTGACAGGAAGCAATGATAGACTGGGGTCCCTACATTATGACTTGCAGGAAAGGTGACGCGGGGCAGGTCAAGGCTTTCACGACGGCTTTCAGTCGACCCACAACTGTTAAAATTTTTTATGAAACACACTTGATTCAAAAGTTGGTACCCCGTTTCTGAAAAGTATCAAATAACTTATACTGCTGTCCCTGGGCTAGTTACCTATTTAAAGAGGAGCTCGTGGCTAAATAATAACAGGAGCTCGGTTCGATCTTTAGGTAAAGCCGTGCTTGCCTAGGTTGGTCTGTGGATGGGTGACCACCCTTTACATACCGAGTTTCCTCCGTGCTTCCGTTGCCGTTGGTCCCGGCAGGTAGTCAATGGCCCAAAAACTCTGAAAACCAGTCTTACCAGGGGGTATCGTATTACCTATATATACTGACTATCTGGGTTGTGGAGGTCAGATAGTCAGTCGCTCTATGTAAAATTCCGGTATTCAGTTGCATCTGGTTAGACTGGAAGTCGACCCTAACAAAGTTGGGAAAATGCTAGGCAGATTATGACCTATTTAAAATGTTTTACAGTCAGATAAATGACAGAGAGTTTACCAACTCCTAGTACTGGGTCATAAAACCCAATTAAAAACACCCGAATCAAGAACAGACCGTTTGAAATCGATAGCGATCAACGTTAGACTCGTTACAGCAATGAAGACACGCATCAAATCATAACTAACTTCTAGACAATTAACAAACGACACATAGTACATGATATATCGGTTCGTCATGTGATTTCTTTCATCAATTAAAAGTAATTTGGTTTGACGTTTTAGATAATGGTGGGTGGAATTCAGTTGTAAAGCTGCTGAAGTCAGGGACTATCCAATTATCACTATATCATAACATCACACCTGTTTTTCCGAAGGGTGAGGCAGACCTGTACTTCACAGTATCTGCATCTGTCTCGTCACTAACAGGTCCAGTTGAAAACCAGCGTCGGGCACTAGTTGCCCGGCAGTTTGCTGAACTTGGCCTGTTTGGCGCTGCCGTGAGACACACAATATTATCTATATTTTTCGTTTTTTTTTTTTTGTTGTTTAGATTTAAGTATTTTTATTTATTTCTTTTATTGAATATTGTGTTTTTGTGGCATGGTGTCAAATAAACATATTTTCTTTCATTCAATTATGTAATTTATGCTTTTTACAATTTTTTTTAACTTGCAATGTTTGAATGTATGTTTGTTTGTTTAGGTTAAATCTTGCAACTGAAAAAACTGTTAAAACTTGCCTTGTACTAATTAATCTTATAATAGTCGTTTGTGCAATAAAGAATAAGAATAAGGTATAAGATACCTTATTCTTATTCTTTATTGCAAATACAAAAAAACAAAAAAACATATAAGTACATACAAAATCACAATATATAGCTTATGTACAACGGCGAGCTTAACCCAGAATTGGGTTTTCTTACAGCAAACCTTACTTTGATTGCGAGATTTGCAGAACAGGATATAAACCTACGTGCACAAACAGTACATTTAAAAACTTAAATTGACTACCTCGTATAAATAATAATACCAGCCTGTTACTGTCCCACTGTTGGGCAAAGGCCTCTTCTCATACAGAGAAGGCACGAGCATTGATCACCACGCTTGCTCAAGACGGGTTGGCGATTTCAGACTTATATTAATTATAAGTCCAGGTTTCCTCACGATGTTTTCCTTCACCGATGTCTGTGATGTCCAAGATAAACTTAGAAAAGTACATATGAATTGAAAAAGTCACATTGGTACTTGCCCGGATTTGAACCCACAACCTCATGCATGAGAGGCGAGGCCTTAACCTCTGGGCCATCATGACATGACTACCTCGTACTAATACAAAAATATTTGGCCCATAATAGTCCCGGTAGCTCATCATCTACTTAGCCTTTTCCCAACTATGTTAAGGCCGGCTTCCAGTCTTCCTGGATGCAGTTACATACCAGTATTTTACATAAAGCGACTGCCTATCTGACCTCCAAACCCAGTAACTGAGTAACACGATATCCCTTGGTAAGACTGGTTGACTTGGTGACTTTTTTATACCAAGTTATGAGCTAATATTTTAGTATGAGAGAAAAAAAGGTCATTTAATAGACGAAAGAAAATTCTGTTAACATTAAAATTTATCTATTATTAAATTAAAATTATTTATTTATTTAATTTATCTATTACTAAACTTAATTAAGTACATTTATTTATTTAAATATCGGGATCTCAACACAAACAGTAAACATGGTAAATATCCCGTTTCTAGAGTTAATGATAATATTTATTTATTTATTTAAACTTCATGTACAAAAGCGATACATAGGCGGACTTAATGCCACAAGGCATTCTCTACCAGTCAACCTTTGGGTCAAAAAGGACAGTATTGTGATAGAGTACAAAAACATAAATAAGAAAAATACCATTTAGTTAACAATAATTGATATACATAAATAGGTACATACTAATACACATAATTACAAATAAAATTAAATGAACCAATATATATTGTAGTAATCTTAAAATTGAATTAAAAAAACACAACATAGCGACGAATTTCAAACAGACAAAATTATCATTCAAAAAACATCTCAGAACTTAATTAGCGATCTTCGCAGAAACATACCAGAAAAACGATAAAAACTGCGCTTTTCCATTTCTTAATTTCCGTTGAAATCTAATTAATAAACGGAAAAGGAACACTTCTCTTTCAAAGATAACCCGGGCATTGAACCGGCGACCCGAGCGGAGCGATACCGCCGCGAGCAATAAATTAGGAAAAATTTCGTTATCTACAGTTTTTTCCCCGTATTATGAAGGACAATGAATTGTGGGGAGGGGGTTGTACCACAAACTTTTGAAACCCATTTAAAGAAAGAAAGAAAGAAAACATATTAATTTGGCACATGCCACAAGTGCATACAGCAAACAATGTACTTATTTAATTATTTAAAATTCATGTACAAAAGTGGTACATAGGCGGACTTAATGCCACAAGGCATTCTCTACCAGTCAACCTTTGGGTCAAATAGGACAGCATTGTGATAGAGAACAAAAAATAAATAAGAAAAATACCATTTTGTTAACATAAATTGATATACATAAATACGTACATACTAATACACATATTATATAACAATAATAACATTCGATAAAAATAAAATAAAAAAAACTTAAATCTATACAAAATCAAGACATTTGAGTAATATACAGTTTTTTTTTAATGAATTAAGGCTACTTATAGCATAATTAAAACTAAATATTTACAAAAAAAGAACGAATTTATAAAATAAACTTAATAACTAAATATAAACTAAAATAAACAACAGGACGCTTAGGCGTTTAAGTACTCCTGCACATCGCTGTCATCCGGAAACGTGCCCAGAAGACTGGCAGCATTGCCATTCAACGTGGCGATTCTTTGGCCAAAGAAAGAGCCAGCCCTGTAGTCACGTGAAGTGCCAACCAGTCGGCGAGAAATTTCCTTAAAAAGAAAACACGCACTCGGGCACCATGACCGTGCGTTTCGACCCCAAACGGCTCAAAACTGTAACTGCCAATTAGGTTACAGTATTTACGCCGTTTGAGGCTCTCAGCAGCCGCAGCAGCAGCGCCAGCAAAGCCCGCCGTGCTCAAAACATGAGCTGGCAAGGTAGTCGACTCATACTGCGTCCCACACCAAAAGCCTATCCAACTTCCAAGGCATCAGCGTCATGCCGTCTGATCTCTTCCCATCGTCACGTACCAAGTCGTGAGGTCCTAAAACCGCTGGTACGCGGTGACAAGAGCTCGACGAATAATGTCGTTGATGCTGGCGTGTCGTGCTATCCGACCTGCGCTCCTGTAGCTGGACAGGCCCGTTTTTTAAATTGTAATAAAAATAAGATAATTATGTTATTTTTTCTGTTTTTTAATTGCCAGTTAAATGTCATCAGGTTACGAAAATATTTAAACACACGCGACACGAATTATACATAATATTTTATTTACGCTAACTTGATTAACGATATTATTATAAGTTACGCAAATTTTAATATAATTTACACAGACATTTATAAAAAACCTTATACTACTACTATTATTATACAAATAGAATCTGGTTTCTTTAATATTTACAAGTTTAATAATAAGTACATAATTATTTAAAAAAATGTAATCTTCTTTCTTTGTCGTGTGGTTAGTGCCTGGTGTCAGAGCTTTTATGTCGCCTATGGGCCTCTGAATTGGCTTTACTTGCCGTCGAGAAATATCTCTCAGGAATGCTGGTATCCTCACGATGTTTTCCTTCACCGAGGCAAGTGATGATTATACAATACGCACATACATCCGAAAAATCAGAGGTGCGTTTCTTGGGTTCGTACTTGAGCACTAACTGATTGACTTGGCAGTCCACCATTAGGCTATCACTGCTTAAAAAAAATGTAATGATACTATTACTAAGATCAACAAATTATTCACGTGCAGTTTTTTTATTACTAGCCACAATAATCACATCCTGAGCCACAATTGGTAACAATTCCTTGGCCTCTTCTACAGGTTTCAATCCCTTAATATTATCAGAAATCTCTTGTAAACTCTTATCTTTAGTCTCAGGTAAATAGAAATATATCAAAACCAAACACACAGATGAAGACAAAGCAAATAATAAGAAAGTACCATGCATTCCTAAACCTTTAAAAATGTATGGACTTGTTTTTAAGAAAGTACCCATCGTTATCTTAAAACATAGTGCAATAGCACACATTGATAAACTTCTACATTCTAAGGATATCAACTCACCACATATAGACGTAGATAAAATCATTGGTCCACAACTTATAGCCACAGAATAACCTGCTAACAATAGTATTGATAAATACTTGTTTTCTGAAATTACTGATAATTTTACTAGATACATGTACAGTGATAATAAAAGCAGAAACACAATTGCAATAGAAGAAGAGGTTAGTAACAAACTTCGTCTTCTTAATGTTTTGGATAAAGCACATCCTACGTACATCGTTGAAGCTGTGACAGCATCTAATATTAACATGCCAGCATAAGCGGCAGACTCGCTACTAGTTATCTTCTTTAGCATATCTATAGCGTAAATTGTACAAACTAATTTGCCAGAAGATACGTACAATGCCATCAACAATATAGAGAATAACACAGGCTTATAAAATTCTTTCTTTCCTACAACTTTAATAGACTCCATAAATTTGTTCCTCAAAGATATTTTTCGTCTATCATTTTGATGGTCAGCTATGAGCTTCTCAAGTTCCTTTTCAGAAACCATGTTTGATCCTTTCAGCCATTTGTGGGCTTTTGCGCACTGATCGAAACGGTCTTTATTAGCTAACCACAGCGGGGACTCCGGCCAGAAGAATACTGTGGCTAAACTGTACACTGAACACACTAAACCAAATAGGGCTATATTCCTCCAATGGAAGAAAGTTCCTATAACATTGGAGGCTAGTATACCCCAGAAGAATGTTGCAGATTTGATGGTCAAGAAGAGACCTCTGTATTTAGCTGAGGTATACTCTGTGATAATGGCCAGTGAGATGGTGAGATACGAAGCAGTGACGGCTCCTTGGAAGATTTCGCTGATGAGGATCATGTAGACGTCAGTACTGTTGTAGAAGATGATGAAACCGATAAAGCTGGAGAAGCAGACTATGCTGTGGGTGATTTTCCTGCCTACAAGCGCCACTAAGGTGGGCAGGATGATGACCCATGGCAGTCCGCCGTAGCTGAAGACGGCAGCTGGAAACACAATAATAGCGCTGATTTAATAAGAGCAATCGTCGCGTTCATTAAAATGTCTTCGCGTCGAGAGAAGGTGCTTTTCGAAACCAATAATCAGGAGCTTAAACTTTACAGTAATATAGCTTATACATGTGGATAATACATAGGAATTTAAAATTAATAAAGATATTGTGTAAAAAATGAATTTGCGCGGACGAAACTGCGGGCGAAAAATAAATTATAACGTCTACTAATCGTAAAAATAAAGCTAATTAATGCACGTGACTACAACGTGGAAGCTAAATCATGCCTGAAGGTTATTGCACTTTTGGAATTTCGACCGTCAGCTTAAATCGATAATAATTTTCTTAGGCATTCATCGAGGTACCACCTAGTGTTAGTGAAAACGAGCATAAGAAGAATCTGCTTTGCAGTATTGGTTGCCATTATTTAATTTTGTTTATTATTTTTTATTTTAAATAGGAATGCTAACATTACGTACGTTATACATCTATACAAATAAATAAAATTGAAATATCTGAAATTTCAAAATAACAGAATACATATGAAAGTATTATATTATACGGTACTTATAACAAAAAAACATATTTTTTTCCGTCACCCTGTCGGTCTGTGACTCTGTCTGCCTGTTTGTTCGGCTAATCTCCAAAATGGCTGGACCGATTTTGACAGGACTTTAAATTAGGGCTCCATTTTAGAAAAAGTTAAAACAATCAAAACCCTTGAAATTGTTAACAAAATCCGATTTAATTAAGAAAAAATAATATTTTATAATAAGACGAAGGTCGCGGGCAACAACAAGTTTTAAATAAATAAATATTAATAATAATAGGTTAAGGTTGTGTTGGTTTGGTTCTGATGTTAATTAGATCTGCCATCATCATCATAGGCATGTAACAGGTTTTTTATTTCTATTTTTATTGATACAGTCACACCATTTTATTATGATAATGAAAATAACCAGTATGATATTTGAGACAAAACGATGTGTTTGTCAAAGACATTGAATCCATATTCTTCTATACATTTATAATATTATCTACACATTTCGTAAAATAAAGTCTGTCCCAATAATACTATTAAGCCCGACCTTTTTGTTGTATGGAAAAGTCTTCATAGATACCCTTCGTATGGAGAATGGAACCCCAGGACCTCATGTTCAACAGTACTGTTTCTGACCACTAGACTAATGTGACGCTTAGGTGCTAAAAATACTTACGTAACCAAGATGCCATCTCCGCAGTAACAGCTTCAGTGGAATTGGCTTCTCTCCGGAGTTGGGGGACCAGCACCGTTACAGACCCAGTGCAGAGTCCCATCATGAAGTAACATGACCAGGCGCCACTGGTGACCAGTAACTGAAAAGGGAAACATCGAATTTTTAACAACACACTTTTTTTAATCTTCTTTATTTTAGGGATTTTTGTTCACAATTGCGACGATGTCAACCCCATCGTATTTTTACAAATATGAACTTACTTCCTAAACTAATTTAGTTTGTAAAAAACCCCAAATCGAATGAACTTAATCTAATTTCTTATCTAATAAAAAAGTATATAAAACTAACGACCAGTGGTCCACATTGACTCTGGATCGAAGAATTTGGAAGTCATGGAGAGAGGCCTTTGCCCAGCCATGACACAGGCTAACAGTAACAGTATAATATTTTTCCTGCTTCGTATGTGGGCTTAGCTAAAATACCATGGAACACTCCAACATCCATTACCGACAATTTCATCGCGTTGATAACCGCGTTTCTCTTATTAGTATATCGGACATATTCCGCCAACTTATGCTGTGCATCTTCTATCTTGCCACACACTTCACAGTTTGGACAGTCAGATTTTTGCATTAGATAAGCAAAGTTGTTAAGTGGAATATGTCCTGACTGCAAACGATGCTTAGAAAAAATACAATTTGGCTTCGATTCACACACTTGTAGCACGAGGTTTCATCATCTACCTAACCAGTTTTCAAATATGTGAGCTCAGCTTCCAGCTGAATACCAATATTTTACAATGGGCAACGTACTATCTCATCTCCACTACGATAAACAGTGTTAGCCTAGTGGTATGACAGTCAGTCATAGGTCTTCAGTTCAAACCACAATCAACAACCCAAACTCTGATTTTTCGGATTCATGTTCGTACTGTATAATTATCACTTGCTTCGGTGAAGGAAAACATCGTGAGCAAACCAGCATGCCTGACAGATATTTCTCGACGACATGTAAAGCCAAGTCAGAGGCTCATAGGCTACATAAAAGCTGACACCGGGTTAGGCACTAACCACATGACAAAGAAGAAGAAGACCTCCACTAACCATGAGAGTTTGTAGGTTACGTGATACCTCGTAGTTAGAATGATTGTCAAGTCAAATTTTCGGGCTTCTGACTAGACCAAAAATGTCAAATGTCATTTGATAAAAAAAATTAAATGACACCGATGGTTTACCGTGCTTTTTGAAATACCAAACAGGTTCGGTACGGAATGGATGGTCACCTATCCAGGGACCGATCTTGTGAGTGTTACTTAACCTTGAATATAAAGTCTTAAAATTCGGTATTTTAGAAATCATTGAAAAAAAGGCCACGACAGCTTACTTATTCTGTGAGCTATGTCGACAACTCTGGTTCTCTGTCGGATTACTTCGTTCCGGATGCGATCCCTCAGAGAGACTGCAAGCTTACCGTTCCATAGCTTTATGGACCAGCCGAATCGTGAGTGTCCACGTATCAGCCCCGTAAGTCATAACAGGCAGAACGCACTGGTTGAAGACCTTAGTCCCGACGAAGTTTCCTAAATGCTGCCCAGCCCAGCTGAATTTTTCTGTCAGTCTCCCTCTCAAATTGTTCTGACTGTATAGTTTGCCCCGCGGTAAACATAGTCTCGTATAACTAAAGAGGCGGTGCGGTCCTCATGAGGTTGTTCGAGAATATGTTTACCTCACACTGAGTGTTTAATGGCGGTCCATTGATAACAATAGATCCTGGGGTGACGTGTTCGTTGAACATATCCTGGGTTTTATCCAAGTTCACCCTGAGACCAATGCGTATTGAAGAATCAACTAGGCCATCTAGCATCAAGTAGCAAGTCGTGCGGCGATTCAGCCAGATGATGATGTCATCTGCAAATCTCAAGTGTGAGATGTACTTGCCGTTGATGTTAATGCCACGTCCTTCCCATTCCAGTGTCTTAAACACATCTTCTAGTACGTTAGTGAATAATTTCGGGGTTATTACGTCCCCTGGCCTCACCCCCGATGCAATGGGATATGCTCTGTATGCTGGTTCTGAGTTTGGACGGTCATTGTGGCGTTTTCAAAAGATTTCTCAGCACCTGGATGTATTGCCAGTCGGCTTGGCATCGCTGCAGAGACTCCAGAACTGACCAGGTCTCGACAGAGTCAAAAGCCTTCTCATAGTCCATATACAGCGCATTACACACAGTAGGCAATTATACTCTTCAAACTTCTGTATGATCTGCCGCGCTGTGTGGATGTGGTCTATGGTGATGTATCTTCCTTGACACCCGGCCTGCTCCGGTTGCTGGAAGTCGTCGAGTCTTCGCTTTTAACGATTCGAGACGACTCTTGAAAACAGCTTATACACGGTGCTAGGGAAAAATGTGTCCAAAGCTTGTATGACACTTAATTTTTTTTATAACTAAATTGTTAATTACAAGCCTGCACAGATAAACAACGATGTTACGATGTTTGTCACTCATTCATTCAAAAATGGCTGAACGGATTTAGATGAAAAGCACCCAGATAGTTTATAACCTGGTTTAACACATTAGATACTTTTCATGTCTGTAAATTAGTCTACGCTGATAAAGTGGCAGGTATGCAGGCAGAAGCTGGTTTCCTTCTAATATTATAAATGCGAAAGTTTGTGAGGCTGTAGGTACGGATGTCTGGATGTTTGTTACTCTTTCTAGCTAAAACTACTGACCGGATTCAGATGAAATTTGGCACACAGATAGTTTATAACCTGGATTAATTTATATATATTACATAAGATACTTTTTATCTCGGTAGTACGATCCCGTGAGACAATTACGGAACTCCACGCAGGCGAAGCCGCGGGCGTGAACTAGTATTAAATACTTGTAATAATATGCTTCTGGATACAGGTGGATTCGTTCAACAGGGCAGTAAGAGGAACTACCTTAACCGTTGCAGCAACACGAAAATGGTCTTAGGAGATAATTTTTCCTGAAATTTTGATCACCATTCAAAAATTTTCAAAAACATTTATAGTGCGCAAGAAAATGGCCATTTTTAATGCCTGTTTATAATACTGATCAAAAATTTCTATGGGACCAACCCAGGTCGAGAACTTAAAAAGTCAGAAATTGTAAAAACTTCTTTACGTCTTCTACCGAATGAAAACGGGTGTCACGAAGTGGTAATTTGAGTTCAGGAAAAAGAAAGAAGTCGGCTGGAGCCACAACTGGTGAATAAGACAAAAATTCGTTCACTATGATGGCCTTGTGCGAAGGCGAATTATCGTGGTGCAAGATCCATGAATTTTCTTTCCACAAATCTGGACTTTTTCGTCGAATTTGCTCTCTTAAACGCCGCATAACACTCAAATAATATTCTTTATTTTTTGTTTGCCGTCCGGCAAGAATTCCGAATGCACAACACCGCGATAGTTAAACAAAACGGTCAACATGACTTTGACTTTTGATCGACTTTGGCGTGGTTTTTTCGGTTTCGGTTCAGTTGGAAGGCGCCACTCCGAAGCTTGTTGACTAGTTTGCATGTCAATCTCGTAAACCCACGTTTGGTCACCAGTAACAATGCGTTTCATGAATGCTGAGTCGGAATTGACTCGTTATAGCTTGTCCTCGGCGACTCTTATGCAATTGAGTTTTTGGAGAAAATTCTGGTCTTTTGGGACTAGCCGAGCGGCAACATGTTTCATATCCAAGTGATTTTTTAAAATGGTACGGATCGACTCGTGAGACACAAAAAGTTCAGCGGCTGTCTCTCTCAAACTTGAACAAGGATTTTCAGCCATATCATATCTCGCCTGGAGTTTGCATTTTCTTTAAGAGCCAATAATTTATCATTCAATAAGGTTATTTTTCAATCATTTTCCCTCATTCTAAAGATTATTAAATAAACTTTTATGCGATATATAGTTCGAATTTATACGTTCCATATTACCAAATGTATTAAGCATTATACATACGTATAGTTTAATAATCAATAAGTAATCAATAAATAAGTAATTAAGTGTTATAATCAAGAACTTACCTGACGCAAAAAATATATCCATACAAAACTGTCCCTTGTTAAGTCTGTTTCACTCATTTTTTTTAAATTCACTATAACTTTCGAACCACCGAACTTGTGTGATGTCAACCCGAGCTATGTTTCCTTAATATGTAAAAATATATCCATACGTAAGTATGGTAATATCACCATTAACTTTGAATCGTTATGACTTTAGGGTACTGCATGAAGGATTGAAAAACCGTTCTAAATAAAAATAAAATCATTTGACAATTTATACCAATGATTATACTATTTAAATATTTTACTATTTTGCCAATTTAATCAAAATGTATTGCATGACAGATCTGATGTATTGTAATTTGTATCTTAATTTTATTGTTATTTGATCTCAATTTTATTTTATTAATTAATTTCTAGTATTGTATTGTTTTTGCCGATCTTGTTACATAAACTTTGTATGCCTCAATGGCGGGACATAGCTGACACCTGTATTTAACACAACATCTTATGAACCTATTGTAATGATTTTGTAAAATAATAGTCGATAATTATACTGCTTTCCACAAGCGATAGATGGCGCTAGTGGGTGCACGAATTAAATACATCCGTTTTAGTTATTAGTTCTAGTTAAATATAGGTATGTAAGTTAGTTTATACTTTATAATTTCTAAATCATTATTATCTACATTAAAACATTTATTTACTGTTAATATTAAGCCTTAATGTATTTTAGTCAATCGATTGAGCATACGTATTGTGTACTTTGCTCTGATTGGTCGAATAACATGCTGAGGGTTGACTCACTGTTAGAGTGGGGAACATTCAGCTTGTGGCTGACGTTTTCAACAGAGGCAGTCTATCTTGAAGCATTGAACAGCAAACATACCTTGTGAATCAGTGTGTCTGATGTACTATTTTTACTGATATTATTGGTGATTGTTATTTTGATTAAAGATATTACTTTTGAATACTTGAGTGTTTGATTTCATTTTACTATGATCTATACATATAATAAAATCGTAAAAATCCAATTTTATGTTCCGACTTGGCTCAAAAACTACTGCATAGATCCTGTTCAAATTTTGCACAAATATTCCTTACAGGCTTCTTCACATGTTAGGCTATATATTATCACGCTACTCGCTTAAGGGAGTGAGCAATATTGCATTATGTCACTATCCTTCATTTGTTTGACGTTTCAGTCATGACAAGCACCAGAATGGCTATTTAAAGCTTATGTCAACAGAGAAAACAGCCTAGCAGGTTCTTGAACGTTCTGTAAGCTACTGGTCGCAAGTTCAAACCCCACTATTACTTTCACTTTTTGTAATTTGTTTGAATATTTTTTTGATGCTTTTAGATTTCCATTTTTTTTTTTGTCTTGACATCGTTTGCATTTCCGTTTTTCTCCTTTTTTCTTCAAACGTTTCTCCAAAAAGTAATAGAGAAGTATGGAAGAAGATGACATGCTGCGCCGACCCCGAAAAAATTGGGATAACGGCAGGAGAATGATGATGATGATTTCTACAAAAAGTTCTTGCTTTACTAGAAGTCTGTTTCCTTCTCGATTTGCAAAATATCAATAATCAATCGCAGTTTGGAATTTTATTGTTCTTTTATAGATTCGTATAGTGTTCAGAAGCGAGCATGAGGTCCTGGGTTAGATTCCCGGTCGGGCAATGTGTTATTGAGTTTTTCCACCAGCAAATTCTCAGTAGCAACTACGAAGTCTGGTTTTGTGCCCGGTTGATGGTGTATCGGCACTATAAAAAGTACTACAGCAACATATAACAAAAAGTACTACAGCGCCATCTATGACGCAGGTGATGAACTAAACATCGAAATACGTCTAAATTCTGCCTGGGTCAAATAAATCGCCCAAATAAAGTTATCCGCGACTTAAGACTATATAGAAGTACCCGACAACAACTGTTGGGCAGTTATAGCCCACCAGACATTACACCCGTCTGGTCGGACTATCCTCCCTTTTCTATGGGGGATGAAGAACCTTACAACCTGTTCTTTATACAAAATGGCAATAGGCTCGCTAAATATTTCATGGGAGTTAAACATAACTGACAAAATGTGGGTGTACTACTAGGTACTATATACACTCATCTGTTTTCTCATTAAAATATGTATTAAAAAACAGATAGGTAATTTTATAACAAACACGATGGTATAACGTTTTGTTTATTTAATTAGCCTATTCTGTCCCACTGCTGGACAAAGGCTTTCCCCATTTCCTTTCCAACTCTCCCGGTGTTTTGCCTTCCCTGGCCAATCAGTCAGGAACGAGTCCAAATCGTCACATCAGCGTTTGTTGGGTCTGCCTCGGTGACGATGACAATCTTCAGGTACCTACTGTATGACCATTCTGGCCCATCTGTCCTGACCCATTCTGGAAATGTGACCCGCTCAGTCCTATTTGAACCTCTTACCCTTATCGCCAACATCGGCGATGCCTGTCTTGGAGCGCATTGTGGTGTTGCGTATTCAATCGGTGATTTTGATGTTTAAAATCCATCGCTCTTTGGCAATCCTTGTCATGTCATCATGTCATGATCATGTCTGGGTACCATAGGTTAGGTTAGGCAGGATACACAGGTCGACAAGTTTACGCTTAAATGTGATTGGAAAGTATAACGTTGTCTAAGTAAAAGCGGTCAAGCCTAGCGTCTGTCGCAGTTTTAAATATTCTTGACTTAATGATTAGGCAACCCATTCGTTATAATTTTTATGTTATCTTTTTTTTAGCCTTTGTTGTCCCACTGCTGGGCAAAAACCTCCACTTTCTTCGTCCAATCTGTCACAAACGCTTCTAAGTCGTCACACCAGCGTTTTCTAGACCTCCCTCGGCGACGACGCCCGTCTTCTGGCACCCACTGCGAGACGACTGTGGCCCACCGGTCCTGATGCATTCTACAGACGTGGCCCGCCCAATCCCACTCCAAACTAGCAATCTTATCGCCCACATCAGCGATTCCAGTTTTTGAGCGTATTGTGATATTGCGAATTCTGTCGCTGACCTTAATACCCAATACGCTACGTTCCATCGCCCTTTGGCCAACCTTGAGTTTGGACTTTTGCGACTCGGTCAGGGGTTAGGATGGACAGAATGCACATGTCGATGAGATTGTGCTTCAGGGATAAAGGTAGGTCACCCTTCATCAGCGACTTCATGGACCAGTAGCTCTTCCAGGCGTTCTCGACTCGGCAACTCTCAAACTCAAATGTACTCATCGACTTTATAGTGAATTTCTTGCCCATCTACCTCAACCCTACTTTTTACGCTATTGGTGATGACTTTAGTTTTTTTTTATGTATATTCAACATATTTTTCATTCGGTGAACAGTTGGGGGGGGGGCTGTATTAGGCATTTTTTCTATAATAAGCAGGCTTTATTTACAATTGTGGAGTGAAGAAAGAAACAACGAAAATAACTAATAACTGAGATTATAACTGTTTCACTCGCGGCACGTCTTTAACGTTTAGATGTGGCTGCACTAGCATTTTAACTTCAGAGCAAAATATTAAAAAAATAAAAGCAAAAATATATAAAAGCGAAAGGTCACTCACTCATCACGAAATATCGAAACCGCTTGACGTAAAAAGATGAAATTAGGCAGGGAGGTAGTTTATAGTTAGTAGACGTCCACTAAGAACGGATTTTGCGACAGGGCCGGATTAAGGGGGTCTAAGGGCTCTCGCAAGTTTGTATGAAAGTCCTTCATTTTTTGTGCTACAAACTTGAAATTTGGCAGGGAGGTAATAAATAGTCAGTAAAAGTCTGCTAAGAACGGATTTTGCGGCAGGGCTGAATTAAGGAGGTCTAAGGGCTCTCGCAAAAAGTCTCTTAATGTTGCAAATTAAAAGCAAAATCTCACGACATCTCACCAAGTGGAGAGGGGGGGTTGAAAAATCGCCAAAATTGCCTCACGTAATTAATGGACGCCCCCTAACCCAAGCATATCCTTGCTTAAAAGGTGATCTCCAAATCATGTGCGTCATAACTTTATGTATCTAATTGAAATAAACATTCTTTTTTTTAACACTTTGCCCGACCCGGGAATCGATACCAGGACCTCACACTTAGTAGTCACGCTTGCGACCACTCGAGGCAGTCTTACACATACATACCAAAATTTCCACGCGAACGAAGTCGCGGGCAACAGCTAGTCCACAATAAATTATTTGAATTTGAATTTGATTTTTCCCTAATTATTTATTTTTTACACCCTCGTTGATCTAGTAGTCGCAAGCGCGAGTGCTGAGCATGAGGTCCTGTTTTTGATTCCCCGTTTGGGCAAAATGTTAATTGGCTTTGTCTACCTGGAATTTCTCAGTAGCAGCCACGGAGTCTGGATTTGTGCCCGGTTAATGGCAATAGGCTCGACCCCTGATACATGGGACTTAAACATAACTGGCGAAATGTGAGTGTACTATTAAATATTAAATACACCTCTGCCTAACCCTTTGGGGATTACCTACAGTCGTGATGCTATGAATGTTATGTGGTGTGGTTTTCTAATACTACGTAGCAACGACGGGCGAAGGGAGATACAGGATCTAATTTAAACAAGAGCACCTCGCATGACTTACCTGCAAGGTGTAAACGGACTCTTCACGAAGCCGTCAGCCAAGCATTCTGTACATCAAACTAACTCCGCAAGAAAATTATTGCTAGGAAACGACTTTTTTTTGGGGTGAAAGATCACGGTTTACGGTAGGACTCAATGTAAGGCATTCAAAACATTGTACTGATGGATGCATTTAATAGTGCAAGGGTCATGTAAATTCAACTCCATGCCCTGGAGCTGGGTCATCACCGGGTGCCGGCCTACCTTCGTCGTGTAGTCGGGGACTACCTGACGGATAGGGCCGTCATCTACCCTGGTCGCATCGGAGAATGTAACCGGCGAGAGATGTCGTGCGGTGTTCCACAGGGATCTGTTCTAGGGCCGCCTTTATTTGTTACGACTGGGTGCTGCGCGCCGACCTCCCAAAGGCGTCAACGTAGTTTGCTGCGCTAGTCACGGGGGTCATTTGATGATTTCCCACCCGAAAAAAAATAAAGGGTCATGTAAATATTTAAAGTAAAGCTAACTTACTCACTTATTTTTCTGTGCCCGACTTATAATTAGATCGTATGGATATACGATCTAATTATAAGTTTACCACCTAAGAATAACATGTGGAATGCAATAAAAGTACCTATTGAGTATTGAGTAAATTACGAAAAATTTGACGAAAACATAGACCTCCAATATCTCCGTAACCAGTAGGTTCTCAGGTACGGTCCAGAATGAAAAAAACTCTTTCCATGGGACTAACATTATAATCCCGAAAAACTAATCAGTAGACTAATTGTACGCACGGCGGCCAATCAAGCTAAACAACCAAATCAAGCTGATCCCTCATTGTACGGGAAGCTCATACAAAGCGACGTCAGGTTATACTGGTTATACACCGTGACTTTTTAGTCGTCTTACAACGGCAGCCCACTTCATGTATCCAATGTCTACTAAACATTCATAAAAAATAGGTGTTTATGAGATTTTAATAATTTTAAAATAAACATATTATTCAGTATTATGACGCACGACGCAGTTAAAACACCCTGTTTTTAGCGATGATCTACTGGACTCGAGCACATGAGTAGATAAACGTATCTACTCATGTGACTCGAGCGCTAGGTAAACATCAATAACAGGATGTTTCATATGTTTTTCTAATGTTTTATTTATTTTTCTTTGTTCCTATTATGGTAGGTAAAAAAAAAATCGCGTCGAGAACTATTTTATGTCGGGCACATTGAGTGGACCACTTTTGTAGGACGACTAAAAATCACGGTGTATATAGCTTGATGTGCCGCCGTGTGGGTCATTAGATATTAAAGTTTTGTACCTTTCTCATATATTTTTTTTAGTTACATCAACATCATCATCATCAGCCTTTAGCAGTCCACTGCTGGACATAGGCCTCCCCAATTGCAAACCACTTACATCAACAATTTTATTCAAATGTTTCCTACTCAACGGCGCCTACGGAATCCTCGCAATATTTTTGATGCGGCTTATTTGAATTCAGAATCAATTCTTGTTTTACCAGTTTATTTTTTTAGAATTTTATATAATACTAGCGGCCCGTCCCGGCTTTGCGCGGGTGGACATTTATTTTTTTAACATTTTGGGATAAAATACAGCCTATGTTACTCAGAGATAATGTAGTTTTCTAATGGTGTTTTTTTTTTTAAATCGGCACAGTAGTTTTTGAATTTATTCATTTCAAACATACACACACACACACACACAAAAATACAAATCTTTCCTCTTTATAATATTAGTAAGACTAGCTGTGCCCCGTGAACTTCGTTCGCGTAATATTATTATAAAATATGACTTCCTAGTTGAATCGGAGTTTGTTAATTTCAAGGGTTTTAATTTTTTTTGCAAGGATCGCTAATCTTTTTTCAAAAATAAAAGTAGCTTAAATTACTTCTTATAACATCAGCTATCTGTCAGTAAAAGTCCCGTCAACATCGATCTAGCCGTTTCGGAGATAATCCGGAACAAACAGACTGACATACAAAATTTTTATTAAACGTATTTTTGTTGTAAGTACCGTATATACTTTCGTATGCATTCGGTAAAAAGCTGTTATTTTGAGATTACAAACGGACACTTTAATAGTATTTATTTATATAGATTTCGATGGCGTCAAAAGCCAAAAAGACAACTATATTTCTGCAAAGTTCTCTATTTACACATACCTAATTGAATTCAGAAATCTTTATTACCTAGTGACATTTTTTTAATAATTATATGCATGCCAATGGCGTGACGTTACATAAGTGAAAAAAAGTATGGCTATAAAATACGAAATCGAAATAAAGACTAATTTTTTATACATTCTTTTATGCGAAGAATTTCAGGATTCTTATTACTAGCTTAAATCATTATAATTAAAAAGAGGAATTATCAAGATCTTAAACTTAAGTTACCGTAAAAAAAATAGCGATACCAAAAATGGTCAATGTCTTTGGAAAAACCAGCTTAGTTCTTGTACACGATTTCGCATTAAAAACGCTCTCCGGAAACTAGTGATTTTGTAGAAAATCGTTTGTTGTTTGCTGCCGTAGATTTCGGCTGTACATAATAATATAGTCAACAAATAATCTCGTCTGCTCATTAACGAAATTGTTGCCATTACGCGTAAATCCTGGATGGAAAGTGCAAGAGACTAGCACTAGCATTGAAAATGTTATAATTATTATACTAGCGACCCACCCTTGCTTCGCACAGCACCACCTATCGGGTCCAAAACTATATCTAATGTAGTATATAATTTAAGTAAAGCATCTAGTAGCAAGAACCAATGTGACTTTTTCAATTCATATGTACTTTCTTAAGTTTATCTTAGACATCACAGACATCGGTGAAGAAAAACATCGTGAGGAAACCTGGACTTATAATTAATATAAGTCAGAAATCGCCAACCCGTCTTGAGCAAGCGTGGTGATCAATGCTCGTGTTCTCTGTATGAGAAGAGGCCTTTGCCCAGCAGTGGGACAGTAACAGGCGGGTATTATCTAGCAGTAGAGCGGTGAAAACTGCGTTTCGAATCCATTTAGAAGTTTTTGCTTGATGCGCGGACAAACATACAGACAAACAACAATTCTAAAAACTGTTGTTTTGTTGGCTTCTGTTGCTCTAATAAAGACCCTCCATATAATTTTATTTTCAATATCTTCAATGTACAAACATCGGCGTGTTAATTTTTTTTTATATGTAGGTATTGATTATACCCAGTAGACTACCTCGTTGGTCTAATGGACGCAAGCGCAAGGGTCAGCCAAAGTGTTATTGTGTTTTTCCAGCAGGAACTTCTCAGTAGCAGCCACGGTGTCTGGATTTGAGCCCGGCAATCGGCTCTCCTCCTATTACATGGGACTTAAAATATACTATAACTAAAAAAAAAAAAATATACACCGTGACTTTTAGTCGTCTTGCAACGGCAGCCCACTTCATGTATCGAATGTCTACTAAACATTCATTAAAAAATAGGTATTTATGAGATTTTAATCATTTAAAAATAAACATATTATTCAGTATTATGACGCATGACGTAGTTAAAAAACACCTTGTTGTTAGCGATGATCTACTGGACTCGAGCGCTGGGTAGGTATGTTCTCCCGTTTGACACGTAAACATCATTAACAGAATGTTTTATTTATTTTTATTTGTACCTATTATGGTAGGTAAAAAAAAATCGCGTCTGGAGCTATTTTATGTCGGACACATTGTCACTTAAAAAGGCCACCCATACTATGATATTGCAACATATTTAACAGGTACTCTCTTCGTTCATCACGAAGAGAGTACCTGTGCTATGTGCTGAAATAAACTAATTTTAAGTGCATACATAAAGGGTGTAAAAAGAACCTTAACGAAGCCAAAAGGCACTTATTCTCCCTGTCATTGCAATCATTTTTTTATTCTAGATCATACCTGGGAACCTTCTAGTTACGGAGATATTGGGGGTCAAAGTTCCAACTTTTTCACAAGTTTTTTTTTAAATACATGTTTTTAAAGTAAGATTTTTACTTTAAACACCTCCATCACCCCCGTGAAAATGCGTTTGTTATCTGTATCTCATTAATACAAAAATAGACATAAAACTTGTTTTTTTTTTATAATGCTAAGATATTTGAATTTAATAGCTTCCAAAAAATATAAACTAGTTTGTGATTCTTGCTCAAATGCATACAATTATAATGTAAAGCAGTATTGATTCGCAACATTTGAATAACCTAAAAATAAAATGGCGATAAAGACAAATAAAAACTCCTTTTATTTAATTCTATTTTTTAATTTAGATCAGTGTACCAAAAGTTGATATATATTCTATCTTAAACTTATAACTTAAATAAGATGAAGTTAATGACTAGCTTCAAAAATAATTGCCTCAAGTTGTTTTAACTCTTTTCAGGTAAGAAGTTAGCCTCTTCTTGCAAAACAGGAGTCTTCTTAGTCCCTTTCATCCATTCAGCAATTTCTTGCAATGTCATATCCTTAGTTTCAGGCAAGAATACGTAGATCAAGAATAAGAAGAACGATGTAGATAAACCAAAGAATAAGAAGGCACCATGAGTTCCCCAAGATTTAAATAAAAATGGTGACATTTTCACTAAAGTACCTAAAAGAATCTTTGAAGATAGATCCATAAGGCATGATGAAAGTCCTCTGGCTTCAATTGAAACTAATTCTCCAGAAATAGTTTGTGTCAATATCACGGGACCAAAACAAAGTCCCACTGAATAACCAATTAACAAAAATATTGCAAAGTAGTTATTCTCAACTACTAGCGACAATTTAATTAAATATGCGTACAAAGAAATCGATAAAAGGAAGCCAATTCCTATCAAAGAGGAACATATTAATAGTTTTTTCCTTGGCAACACTTTCGCAACTAAACACCCTATATACATGCAGAATACTGTAACTCCATCTAACACTAACATAGCTGTGTAAGGCGATATGTGATGTCCAGCAGTTATCTTACTAATTATATCTATAGCATAAACGCTAAATACTACCTTACCAGAAAATATATACAAAGAGTGCACTATCAAACATAAAACTAAAGGCTTGTAGAATTGTCTTGATGAAATCACTCTTAAATAGTCGGCAACATATCCTTTTAGCTCAAAATTCTTAGATTTCGCCTCCGCAACGAGATTCTTCTGATAGTTTATCAACTTCTCTAGGTCTCCTTCAGCTTGCTTGCCTGTTCCCATCATCCACCTATGAGTAAAAGAGGCTTTTTCATAGCGCTGCTTTGTCGCCAACCAGAATGGTGATTCTGGGAGAACGATTGCTATCAATAATCCGTAGGCGCTACAAATAATACCAGCGATGCCAATGTTTCTCCAATGGAAGAAGGTTCCGATGGCATTTGACATGAAGATACCCCAGAAGAGAGTAGCAGATTTGACAGTCAAGAAAAATCCTCTGTGTTTAGGAGAGGTATATTCTGTGATGATCATAACTGATACAGTGAAGTGAGATCCAGTGTTGATACCATTTATGATCTGGCTGATGATGATTTGGTTGACTGTGACGCTGAAGTAGAAAACCACGAAGCTAATCAGATTGCTGATGGTGACAAACATAAATGTGTATTTTCTTCCGATGTATTTCATGAAGATTGGCAGAATGAAGGTCCAAGGCAGGCCCGAGTAGACCATGATGGCAGCTGGAAAATTCAAGAAAAAAATTTAGAATAGTGCTGTGTGTAAACTGAAAAGTTAAAAACAAGTTTATAACTTTAACTTTAAGCCTTTCTTGTTTGAGCAAACAGCAATGATTTACTTTAATCCTTTCAAACCAACGCCTGATGTAGTATGATACTGGTTTTAAAATATGGTATGTTGTATTGCTAGTAAGACTTGCATAACATCACTTTTGTTACCCAACTACAGCGACGCTCAAAATGAGGTTAATGTTTTTAGAGAGTAGAACGGAATCTTCCACATTTAAATCAATATTGACTTTCTTATCAAAGAGGAGCCTGTTATATCCAAATAATAAACTACTTACGTATCCAGGAAGCAGTAGATTCACTGACGGCATCAAATGAGTTAGCCTCCTTCCTGATCTGTGGGATGAACACCGTGGAGGCGCCGAACGACATGCCCATGATGAAGTAGCACGTCCAGCCTCCACTGCTGATCATCATCTGTCATAAGAAGATGAGTATGAATAAAATACAATATATTTTCACTATCTCTCACTCAACATAATCCATTCATCATTTCAGTCGCAAGTAGTCCACTGCTTGACGTATGCCTCTCCTAAAGGTTGCCACATCAACCTGTCCTGATGTTCTTACTTCCAGTAGATATCAGCGACCTTTACTAGAGCATCTGTCAGCTTTTTACTGTACTATATGACAATGGAAGGACGGCCGATGGGGCTGAAAAGTTCTGGAGTGGCGACCGCGAACCGGAAAACGTTGCGTTGGAAGGCCTCCCACTAGCCCGATGGTGAAGGTTGCAGGGACCCGCTAGATTCGAGTACACTGTAGCACGGGACCGGGCAATGTGGCGACACTTGGGGGAGGCCTATGTCCAGCAGTGGACGTATTTCGACTGAAATGATGATGATGATGATATGACAAATACCAACAAAAAATAAGTAGGTAAAGTTCAGCACCGGAACAACTTCTTCAAAAATCGCAATAATCGATCAATTAATATTGTAGTGCAATCGTAAATCATAACTGTCGGGACTATTGCAGCCGTTAATCCTGATATTTTTGTGAAAGATATGAGTAGATAAAAATTAAAATGATTGTTGATATCACTGTCCGACACGACCGTCTGCTAAACGATAAAGAATTCGTTAACTGTTTTCGCAAACTCGAGGTTACTCATGTAAGGTCATAAGTCTGTAACCTCGACTAAAAGGTAGGAGACTGGCGGAGGACAAGGTGTGCTGGTGTAGCTTTTGAATGGCCTATATGGCCAGCACCTGGCAAGAGCCTCTTCAGATGGTTCTGATCACGTTCTTTAAAGGCAGAGTTAGGTCAAGAGTTTGACTCTGATAGCGGTACTCTTTTTAGTTTGGACGTAGCACTCTTGAATAGATTTAGTATATGTATTAAACCCGGTTAGCTTGTGGCTAAATAATAGCCGCTCGGGTCGATTTTTTAGGTTAAGCCGTGCTTGCCTAGGTTGGTCTGTGGATGGGTGACCACCTATTACATACCGAGTTTCCGCCGTGCCTCGGAAAGCACGTTAAGTCGTTAGGTAGTATTACCCAGTAGTAACTGGGTTATGGAGGTCAGGTCAGGCAGTCGTTCCATGTAAAATACTGGTATTCAGCTGCATCCGGTTAAGACTGGAAGCCGACTCCAATATACATAGTTAGGAAAAGGCAGGCAGATGATGATGATTAAACCCGGTTTATCAAATGATTTTTGTAAATCCTGTTTCTCGTTCGTCCTGTTTTTCGTGATTTGAGTCCAGAGGTTATATGTAAGACGATGTTTTATTTTTTTAATGACCACTCGCCTCCAACTCTATAAGGTTGTAATTGCTTAACCGGTCTATCCCGTGGTGGCCAAAAATTACTTTAAGGCCCCCCAGCCAGGGCACCCCCCTCATTGGAGGGCGGCTAGGGTCAGGCTGGGTTGAATTATTGTTTAGGGAATTTAAAGCTATGTATGACGATGCTTCTAATATGATGCGTTGTTCAATAACAGTTAGATTCTGGAATTAGATTCTTATGTTTTACTTCTATGGGCTCCACATCATCATCATCCTCATCCACTATGCGACTTCGCCCACTGCTAGACTGCCCCCTTTTTTGAGTCAATCTACGCCCCACATACAATGAGTAGAAAATCTGATCCGTATCGAAAGTTTATAGTGATAATATGTGATTGTGTTTATATATTTTTGCTGTTTATGTTAATTATCGCATTATTATAAACCGTGAGATATACAGAGATAAGATAGTGGTGCGGTGGCGCCGTCTCGTGCGTCCTCGGTAGCGTGATTGTTGCCATTGCAAAAAAATTGCCAATCAACCCAAAAGTCCGTCAAACAGTCTTACCGAGGGCTATCGTAGTAGCCAGTACTAACCGGGTTATGGAGATTAGATAGGCAGTCGCTAAATGTAAAATACTGGTATTCAGCTGCAACCGGCTAGACTACAACATTTCGGGCCACTGACTACCTGTAACGACTGTCAAAGATCTGCAATTGACAGCCGGGACCAACGGCTTAACGTGCTTTCCGAGGCACGCAGGAAACTCGTCATGTTATGGGTGATAATCCATCAACGGACCAAACTAAGCAAGCGCGGCTTACTTGAAGATTGACCCGAACGGCTGTTATTATTTAGCCAAGAGCTCCTCTTTTCAGATTTTCTAAGATTTTAAATTACTATACCTAAATATCCAAATCCTCTTAATTCCATGATTATTTTGATCAAGATGAAGAATATTTTTAGAAAGTCTTTCTCATATCTAACTGGCAAAATAACTCCAATCAAAATTTTCAAAAAACGAGACAGCTGATGGAAGTCTTACCAGCTTTTGCGAATCGGAATGAATAACTATATTGGCCAAAAGGGATTTTGATTTCACCAATCGACTCAGCACTGATGGACATAGGTCTCTCCTAACCTGCGTTACAACAGTAACGTCGTGTACTTAAAAGAATAGAAAGCAAAATAATTAGATCCCAGATCTAAGATACACTTGGCAGAATAATTCGAATTAATTATTTTATTTTTGAATTGTTTTTTTTTTGTTTTTACTATGGACACTTTTAACGTACACATCTTGCTACATCGTTCTCACATAATGTACCATCTCAACATGAATGATGTAGCCAAAGTTTTGTAAAATATTCTGATTTAAAAGAGTGTCCGTGGAGTTTGTTGCCCGTTCTTCTCCATAGAGATAGATCTACGCTAGGATATTGGCAACTACAGTACTTTATCAGTTTATATGCCTTGTGACTGGGACTGTAGCTACATTTCACTGTTGCCTTGGTTTCGACAGTTCAAAAGTTAGTAGCTGGCCTACTTTAAATAAATGCTTTGATTTTGAATCTTAATATAAAAATATTGTACCTGTCTCAAGAAATATTTCCTCTTCTCCCATTTGTTTTTCTTTTCCACACGTTTTTCCAGCTCGTAATCTTCCATTTCGCACAAAATCACTTCGCAACTGCAGTTCGATTGAAGAATCACTTAAACGTTAATATAGGTTTTATCTAATCTTTTTAAATAAATGGATAAAATGTGATTTATTTCGGCACTTCGATAAAAGTGACTATTTTTATTATTCTTTATCGTCTCAGCTGTCAGTTTAAGTCAAAACAAGTAAATAAGGATATTTTGGCGGACTTCACAGAAGGTTCAAAAACCTATGGATTACGAACGAGGAGCAATAAACTATGGAAAAAGGACTATAAGCTCTGTACACACACAGTATAAATTTGAAGAGACACCGACCCAAGTACAATAACAAACTGATACTGATACTGCTAGCCTGCATCATCCCACTGCTGGGCAAAGGCCTCTCCCCATGACTTCCAGTTGTTTCGATCCAGGGCTAATGTGGGCCACTGGTCGTTGGTTCTGTCCAGCTCGTCCCGCCATCTTCTACGAGGTCTGCCGCGACGCCTTCTGGCTGTGTCAGGGCTCCAGAAAGTGGTTATTTTGGCCCACAGCTCATTGGGCATGCGGCAGACGTGGCCAGTCCAGTCCCACTTCAGCTTAGCGGCTTTTTGAGCAACGTCAGCAATTTGTGTTTTGGAGCGCAGTGTGGTGTTGCGTACCTGGTCGGTTAGTTTGACGCCTAGAATGCTGCGCTCCATTGCACGTTGGCAGACCTTGAGTTTGGACTTTTGAATATTTGTCAAAGACCAAGTCTGGGATCCATAGGTCAAAATGGGAAGAATGCACATGTCCATGATTTTTCGCTTAAGTGACAAAGGTAGGTTTCCCTTCATAAGCTCCTTCATGGACCAGTAGCTCTTCCAGGCATTTTCGGTACGTCTTGTGACTTCCTTGTCTTGCCTGGACTGGAAAGAGACTAACTGGCCCAAGTAGATATAACAAACACCAAGTTTAAAAGTAAAAAATAACAAACACCAAGTTTAAAAGTCAGCTGAACCCATGTTACTATGTAGAACAATTTAAATTCAATTAAAGCAAACACAGTAGTCCAAGTATCAACTGATACTGAACATGATGTTGAATACCATCCACTTGGTGTAATCTTAATAGATGACCACAAGTAGCTACTGTCACACTGTGGTTATACTAATGAAAGTTTGTGTTATATTTCTAGCAGACTATCTTATTTCGGTTTCCAGTCTATTAAGTGATGTCTCTATTCAAGATCCGGTTGAAAAGGGACACATAGACTAAGGTCCTATTAGACATCACGCTGTGACAAAGGTGAAATGTATTGATGGAGAGGTACTGTGAAATGGGAATAAATGGTGAATACAAAACGTTTTTGATAGATATTGTTTTAATTCGATATTTATGAGAAGCCATTGATACTTATATTGGTAAAAAAAACACAACTTATATTAACACAAATAACTCTATTACGTATTTATAGATCCTTTATTCTTCTCTCGTATTTACTGGCCCTGTCTCGGTCCCAAGAATTTTTTCCTTGGACTCCTAGTAACAGGAGTTCCTTCATCTTTACCAGTCACTACTTGCCTGGTAAAAAAACTACTTCTTCTTGCAATACCAGGCTTTTCTCAGACCCTTTCATCCACTCCGCAATTTCTTGCAAACTCTTATCTTTCGTTTCAGGCAAAAACTTATAAATAAAGAACAAAAATATTGAAGATGACCCTCCATAGAATAGGAAGGCACCATGGGAACCCCATGACTTGAATAAGTATGGAGAAATCTTAACTAAAGTACCTAAAAGTATTTTAAGACATAAGTCTATACAACAGGATGAAAGCCCTCTAGATTCAATGGATACTAATTCTCCAGAAATTGTTTGAGTCAATATAACAGGTCCACAACACACGCCTATTGAATACCCTACTAATAAAAATATAGCAATGTAATTATTCTCTTCTAAAACTGATAATTTAATTAAAAACGCGTACATAGAAATAGATAAAAGAAATCCAATTCCTATCAATGAGGAACCAATTAATAATTTTCTCCTAGGCATCATTTTTACAAATAAACACCCAATGTACATACAGAATACTGTGACACCATCTAATATTAACATAGCTGTATAAGCTGACATTTTGTTTCCAGCAGTTATTTTACCAATTATATCTATAGCGTACACACTTAATACTACTTTACCAGAAAACACATATAAAGATTGTATTAATAAACCTAAAAGTAACGGTTTATAGAACTGCTTAGAAGAAATGACATTACAATATTTAGTTACAAATCCTTTTAACTTAAAATCTTTGGGCTTGGAATCCAAACTGAGATTCCGCTGAAAGTTGATCAACTTCTCCAAATCTGCTTCTGACTGCTTTTCTTCTCCCATGAGCCATCTGTGTGAAGATGAGCATTTTTCAAACTGCTGTTTAGTTGCCAACCAAAATGGTGACTCAGGTAGTATAAAAGCTACCAAAAGACTGTAGACACTAAGAATGATTCCAGCAATTCCAATGTTCCTCCAATGGAAAAAGGTCCCAATAGCATTAGACATAAAGACGCCCCAGAAGAGAGTAGCAGATTTGACAGTCAAGAAAAAACCTCTATGCTTAGGAGAGGTATATTCAGTGATGATCATGACTGATACTGTGAAGTGGGATCCAGCGTTAATGCCGTTGATGATTTCGCTGATGATGATGTGTTCAACCTTGGTACTTAAGTAGAAGACTACGAAGCTGATGAGATTACTGATGGAGACGAATGCGAAGGTGTACTTTCTTCCAATGTATTTCATTGAGACTGGCAAGATGAATGCCCAGGGTAGGCCTGCATAGACCACGATGGCAGCTGGAAAGAGACAGGAAGAATTAATGAAGATGACACTGCAGCTTAAATGATTCCAAAGAAATGATAAAGAGTTACAGTAATTTTCATGGAATAGTAATTTTGAAAAGGAACGCCATTTACCATTTAATTTCATCGAATAGAATGTTAATCTGCTCATACGTTTTGTCTTTTCGCAAAACAATAAGAAAACGTGTAACTGCGTCAAGTGCAAGTGAAACCGTGCAAAAGATGACCTTTTCCTTCTACCGTAATACGTCACGTGACTTTTCAAATAAACGTAAATAGATAATTACGTTGTAAAAAAGTCAACTACTATAACGTGATACCCTTAACCACATTACAAATAAAACAAATAACAAAAATTAACTTCAAACTAAAATATTACATCGTCAAAAATTCTTCCTCGTCAGTGTCAACCGGTAATGTGCCCAGGAGACTACCAGCATTGCCACGTTGTATGGCAATGCTTAGCCTCTGGCCAAGGCAAAAGCTAGCCTTTGGGTCAATAGCTTAATCTAGTTGATTTTGAAGCTAACTAAATACGGGCATAATGATGCTGGTAAGTCAAGATAGAAACTTTTAAATTGATGATGAATGATCTTTCTACATCGTTCTCACATAATAATATATGTATTATCTCAACATGAATGATGTAACCAAGATCTTGTAAAAATATTTTGATTTAAAAGAGTGTCCATGGAGTTTCTTGCCCATTCTTCTCCATAGAGATCTACGGTTTGGAATGGGAAACTACAGTACTTTCACAAGTTATTATGCCTTGTGTCTGGGACTGTAGCTTCGCCTTCTTTGTTTTTCTGACATTCAAAAGTGCCTGTTATGGTCTAATTGAAATAAATGCTTTGAGATTGAGTTTGAGTTTGATGCAATCCGGCTTTACCTGTTCTTCGCACAACAACCTTTTTGGCTCGATTTTCCTTAAGTGAGCAATGATTAAGGGTGATGCAATGGAGCGATCACTACGCGAGCCCAACACAAGACACATGAGGATAAATGTCACAAGTCTGGGAAAGCTGCGCCGGATAAAAAAAGGGTTCCTTACCATCGTATTAGGGGAGCCCCCTTTTATTTTGTTTTATTTTTTCGGCAATAGAAATACACGTTCTGTGAAAATTTCAATTGTTTACCTATTAGGGCACAGCCCACTGACAGACAGACGGATAGCGGTGGCTTAGTAATAGGGTCCCATTGATTATTACCCTTCGGGTACGGAAACCTAACAAGAAATTGTAAAGGCTTTTTAAAAAGTCAAAGAATTATCACTTACGTATCCAAGAAGCAGTAGATTCACTGACGGCATCAAATGAGTTAGCCTCCTTCCTGATCTGTGGGATGAACACTGTGGAGGCGCCGAACGACATGCCCATGATGAAGTAGCACGTCCAGCCTCCACTGCTGATCAGCATCTGGAAGGCACAGTACATAAATTACTAGTCGTTCTTCTAGAACTATAATATTAGTTTATGCCCGTGGCGTTGCCCGCATCGTACTAATGATAAAAAGTGATGCTATGTGCTATTCCAGACTATAATCTAGCTCTGTGCCAAATTTGATCCAGATCTGATCAGCCTTCTGGCGTGATTGAGTAACAAACATCCATCCACCCAAACTTTCGCATTTATAGTAAGTAAGATTTTGCCTATCATCGTGCCATTGCCTTCCCTGGTTACGGCAAAGGTCTACAATACGTTGTTGTTCATACGTGGCCCACCCTGGGCTGTCAGCTCCACTACGCTCTAGCTGACTAGTTCACATTTTTTTACCAAGTATTCGCTACTGCTCATAATGGTTCGTAACGATACTACTTATTTAAAATAACACCGTACTAATATTATAAATACGAAATGACTATATCTGCCGTTTTTCTACATGTTACCTCTTCAGACGAATATCATGGCTTGAGTTTAGACATGGGATTTTTTTTATCCTAGTGGTACGTTTTCGTGGAATATTGGGCGACGACCACGCAGGCGAAGCTACGGACGAAATCTAGGTGTTTATAATTTATACTAATTAGTATGGTACCTGCCTTTATACATAGCAGAAAACAGGTCCTTTTAGACTTTTTTAGGTCATCCATTAGTAGTTCTCTTACTGGTTATTGACTGATTTAAATGTGTATGTGAATATCTCCTACATAACAGGTTGCAACTTTGTTATCGACGAATCTATATAAATACTTGTATGTATCTATGTCTAACAGGTTAAAGACTAACTAGTTAATACGAAGTAAAAGTTATTATTTATGATACGATTTTTATTCTGTAGTTTAGTAATCGCTTGAAGTTAGAACTGTCAAAAGTTTGAATTCTTAACTTTGCTTTCTTTGACGGTTCTTACTTCGTTTATTTAAACTTAAGTTATTACTTTAACTTGACTAAATGACTATAGTAAATAATGGTGAGCATACGGGTTTCTATGCCAACTACTTCGTAATTAGACCTATTTGATTGGAAGGTTTACATTGATAAACGTCAAGTACCTATGTAAATAAATGAGTCAGCCAACATCTACTAGATAACGCTAAAGCACAGGCCACACAGAAAAGACGTAAGACGCGGACGGGGCGCAGACATATGTCTCTTCCGCGTCGCTTTCATACAAAATGTATAGAAGCGTCGTGACGCAAAACACATAGAAAAGACAGGGCACGGACACGACGCCGCGACGCTTCTATACATTTGACATATGTCTGCGCCCCGTCCGCGTCTTACGTCTTTTCTGTGTGGCTTGCGCTTAAGGTTACACGAATAACCATATGCATAGTGAGGATGCTGAAAGTTGGAATACTCTGGGCTAAACAACTGACAATCACAATTGAACCATTACACGGTTGACGGTCGGCGCAGTGGCTGAGCGACTGGTTGCTGCGCTGTGTGTCGCGGGTTCGATCCCCGCACGGAAAAATATTTCTATGACCTACAGGTTGTTGTTCCGGGTCTAGCTGTTAGTGTATGTGAGTGTTAATGTTTGTAAACGCGCCCACGATACAGAATACATTCCTAGGGTATTTAAAAAAAAAAGGCTTTTGCCACTGATTGATTAGGTATCACTTTGGCTCACTCGTAGTTTTCCTATATAAAAAGAGTAATTTTCCTTGTATTGGTATAATTAAAAGATCGTTATAATGTATTGCTTCTAATCCACTGGAAAATAGGAAACGACGTTTGAGGAAGGAAAAACTTTACAAAACCTCTATTTAATAATATGATGAGATGATGTCCTTAACTCCAATCTCGTAAAGGGGCTTTGTATTTACTTTATATTATATATTACTTTAATTGATATTTTCGCGCTTACACACTTTACTGTCATACTTCGTGTAATGTAAATAATATAATAAAATAAATTAATGGGAGTCTTTCTGCAATTTCGACATAATGCATCGGAGGGGGAGCCACAACTGTTTTTTTGCTTCACTAGCCCTGTTGTTGTCCACTAATGAATTAGTCGACCTAAGGAAGCTCTTCCAACTCCTCAGCCTGCCTCTTGGCGTCTCCATATTTTACAGAGGGTGGCGTCTGTCCGACTGCTGCTTATGCTTTCCGGAAGAGCAGGCAACTTCTATTCTCACCTCTGGGGGGCCACTGCTGCAAGCGGATATAGTGCAGCTAATGGTGTTGGTTTGAGGTAGCCAGTGATTATTCGGCATGTTTCGTTTAGGGAATCAGAGGGGATCAAAGAGGTAAGTAGGGCTGTATCTGTACACCCACATTTCGCCGGATTTAATATTGGTCAGTCAGTAAGGTAGTGCCGGGGCCAACTATCCAGGGTGTGAGGGTCGTATATTTATTAAGTACCTATCTATCGCCACTAGTGCAGGCGATTTTTATATCCCATCTAAAACCACTTAGTCGCTTTTACGACAATCTCGGTTGGGGTAGACCAAGTCAGTGGTCACCCTTAGTATGAACCAAAGGGATGTTCTCGTCGGGGCTGCGGGACTGTTCGAAAGAGATACCGCGGCCCTGGAACACAAAGGGCAAAGAAGGAACATGGATGGGTTTTAGTCAGTACGAGTCTGACACTCCCTTTCACTCCGCCCGAGCGAGGGGGGGTCATTAGATGATTTCCCATCCGGAAAAAAAATGAAAAAAAAGGATGTTCTCGTATTTAAAAATACTATCACATTAATATCTCAGTCTCAATTTATCAAAAATACCTAAGACTATGCCATAGGCCCCTACTTATGATTAGTATTTGACATTGATTGTCATTCGGTGGAAGAGCAGGATTAGCCCAGAAAATTAAAATTTCCTTAGGTTTTTTACAATTTTCCGGTCTGTGTCGGGATGAATTTTTAACCGACCGTGACACGTATATATTTGCAGAGTTAAAATCATCACTAATCGTCATCATCAAATTGCAAATAAACGTTAAAAAAATATTATTTCGTTGGCTGCTCCCTGGCGCTTCTAGATCTTTAATGCTTTTAAACACGGGAATAGGCTGTCTGCTATGGACAACACTCACTCAAATAAATATAAACAAATTAAGATATAAGTACGAGTACCTGTCTAAAGAAATATTTCCTCTTCTGCCACTTATTTTTACATTCCACACGTTTTTCAGAATCAAAATCTTCCATTTTGCACAAAATTCACTTTCCAGTTCAGCTTAATTCAATCACTTATTATTTTTATAAAATAAGTTTTCCTTAGTAGGATCAATAAACTGAACAATTCTATTATTTTCCTTAACAGTTTATATAATCTTGCAAGACATAAGAGGTAACTGAGCTCAATACGGTGGATGTGGTCCCTACACAGGTTTTAAACACAGGGTCACCATTATTTATTTTTATTACTGGACATTCTTGTTACTTTTGACAACGGTATTTTTTCAAACAACTGCTTTTCCACAAAACTTGTACTACGAAGTAATCGCTAGGTAAAGTGCAATAATAACTGATGTTTAACCAAAAAAAAAAAAGGTAAATAAAAAACTTTTTTGAAGTTAAAAATGAATGAGAAAGGAGGATCAGTCTTCAAAACTAAACAGACATTAAACTTGAATTAGCTACAACTAGTATACTAACTATACTAAGTTTTAAAATTAGAAAACGTATGTAAAAGGAAATTTAAATAAATACTGATAAGAATTCCAATTAGAAGTGTTCCAGTTTTCTATAGGTACATTTTTAGAAAAAAAACATTACATATCTAACAACGAGCCATTGAAATAACCCAATTCACTATGAAAACATGATACACAGAATTTGTAAGCGAAAATAAGAAAATTTATGATACTCGTAATACAGGTCTACCAACTATTTTGGGCCTATTTGATACTAGTATACTAAGAAAGTAGGTTAAACTTAATACGTTAAATATCTACTACTATATAACTAAAATATACCCGATTCACAACAATCTAGCTGCTCTAAAACAAGAATGAATCAAGACAAAAACTGCAAGAGTTTATGAATGAAATAACAACACAAAATGCTATAAAACAATAAAAAGCGATTACAATGAACCAGGTTAACTAATGAATATTCAATCCATAGTAGAACAATGAGGTAGAAAATAGAAAGAATAGCGAAAAATCTAAGTAATTTGGTCTGACACCTCCGTGTCGCACGTCAGATAGTAGAAAATTGCACAAAAAAGCTATCGTTACCTACCAGTAGATTGAATTATCTTAGTTACCCGCACTGTTTAAGGTTCTGTAGCCAAAGCGTTCCAATGGCTTAGGCTTAGTGATAAGGTCCTCTTACTAAGCCAAAGTCGGCTGTCTGTCTGTCTGCCACGTACCTAATTGACAAATGATATTTATTTTTTGTAAGGACATCTTTTTTTTCAAATTATATTAGGTCGATGTTTCCTATCTGATTACGTTGAGAGGAAACAGGCAAAATAAACTGAGAGATCACACTCTCCTATACAGTCCAGATATTGTCTTGGTAGAAAGCACAGAATTAACACTGGATGCGAACAGTATGCGATTCCCTAATTTCTAATAAACTCAAGTGGAAGATTTGTAAAACCATAGTTGGACCCACTGTCTTGAAAAGTTGTATGGTAATCGGTTATCGTGGTATGGGCATGTGATGCGGAGGAATGAGGAAAATGTGGATAAGTTTTGAGTATGAATGTTTATAGGCTGTAAGAGTAGACGAAGACCAAATAAACGATAGATGGACTGTGTGAAGGATGACATGGCTAGAAAGGAGGTGACTGCAAGGATGACGATAATAGAGAAGTAAGGAAGAAGAAGACTTGCTGCACCGATCCCTAATAAATTTTGATAAGGGCCGGAGAATGAAGACATTGTCTTCATCATTCGTAGTTCTTTTTTTAATTTTTTTAATATAAATTATTGGCATTGTGCTTAATTCAGAGTGTTTTTGAATAATAATGAATGAATGTTTTTTTTTCTCTCTTTTTTTAATGCTGATAATAATCTTGCTTAGTGAATAGAATGCTTTTTTTATGTTTTATTTTTTGTGTACCTATTATATAAATTTGCATGCCGTAAGGCAAAATGTATCGGGACGCTCATCAAAAAATAACCATCATATACTGTATACCTTCATTATTGCAAATAAATGATTTTTGATTCTGATTTTGGTCTGATCATATGAGGTTTGAGATGGTCTTTTGAAGAAAGAACCACACAGAATTAAGTGTTCCTCTCCAGTCAGTGCAAGCTGTGTGTCAGGAAAAGTGAAGCACAGCCCAACGATCCTACGAACAATATCAACGGTTCTATCTTTAGAATCATAATAACAATATGTTCCTCGAAAAAGATACATAGAAAAAGTTTTTTTCTTTTTTACTTTTTTTTTTTAAACGTGGTGTTACGGAACCCTTAGACTGCGAGGTTGACCAGCAGGGCCAATTTTTAATAGCTGTTGCCAGCTATTGTATTGACCCACTATAATGACTCATAAATCTATTCCGAGATTAAGATTAGGAAAACCCTTTTGCCAGTCAAGTCCAGATCAGAATCAGCTAAATTGTGTCCTGAAAAGAAAAACTAAATTGATGGCAATCCTAATCAATGCACATGTCTTAAATAATCAAATCTGTGGTCATTATGGTAAATAAAAACAACTTGTATTTACAAGCCGGTTGATTTAACCTATTAAAATATTCGTTTTGATAAAGGCTAACATTAGATGCAAAAATTATGTAAAAATGCATGTCACACTACTAAGGACAACACGTGTATTATTATTTTTATGTACAGAATGTTCAATCAAACTAAGTAACTTTACGCAAAAAAAATTGCTGGGAACGCCTTTTTTTTTTAGGTTGAAAAATCACGTTTTACGGTAGGACTCAATCTAACACACTCAAAACATTGTGCTGATGGATGGATTGCATAGTACGGGGGTCGTAGAGGTGTTTAAAGTAAAAATCTTACATTAAAAACATGTATTAAAAAAAAACTTCTGAAAATGTTGGAACTTTGACCCCCAATATTTCCGTAACTAGAAGGTTCCAAGGTATGGTCTAGAACAAAAAAATGATCGGAATAACGGGGAGAACAAGTGCCTTTCAGCTTCGTTAAGGGTCTTTTTACACCCTTTATTGAATTGGCCTACTCTTGACCTCAATCTTGTCCTGAAAACAGAGATGAGGTCGACGATGGCACGAGCTAACCCAAAAGAAGCCTATTAACTCGGGACTTAAATAGATTGTGGTCATATGAACTTGGAAACACCGACGCAGGCGCGAAATTCCAATCCTTGGCTGTGCGCATAATAAACGATGTAGCATGTCGCACAGCGCTTCTTGCGAATGTTGGGAACATCGACAAGGTATGGGTGATAACCTGCAATTCTTCTGGACTCCCGATAGAAGACGGGAGTTGGTGGAATGAGCTCGTGGAGCTCTTGGGCACACTCACCGTAGCATGCAAGTTTGCGACGGTCCAGACGGGCCAGGCTATGAACTTGGTACCCACCAGCTTTGGTGGCCTTGTTTCTGGGCTCAACAGAGTCGAGACTGGGTAGAACAACCAAAGAGATTAAATAACCAATATACTATTAGAGAACATCTCGTTGGTCGAGTGGTCGCAAGCGCGACTGATGAGCATGAGGTCCTGGGTTCGATTTCCAGGTCGAGCAAACTGTTATTGGTTTTTTCCATCAGGAATTTATCAGTAGCAGCGACGGAGTCTGGATTTGTGCCGGGTTGATGGCAATAGCCTATTGCCACTCCTATGGAAGAAGGAACATGCTGAACCCAAATGAATTGGGATACGGGCAAGAGAATGATGACGATGACTAAGCGTCACCGAAATGAACGCCTAAATCAAAGCAAGTGGTTGGATTTTCAACTTTATGTGCCTAGATGAACGAGGAGGAAAATGAAATGAGGAAAATGTCGTGAGGAAAGTTTTGAGTACCTAAGTGAAGGTGTGACAGCTATAATTATAACGAAGCTTCATCATCTTCAGCCTAGGTTTGTCCACACTATGTTCGGGTCAGCTTCTAGTCTAACTGAATGCAGCTGAATTCCAATATTTACATGGAGCGACTGCCTATCTTACCTCCACAACCCAGTCAGTACTGGGTAATACGATCACGCTTTGCAAGACTGGTTGTCAGACTTTCAGGGTTCTGAATAGCTGTAACGATTGTCGAAGATCAACAAATGACAGTCGGGACCAACGGCTTACCGTGCTTTTCGAGACACGAAGGATATGTAAACACTTAACAACTTTTAAAAGTGTTTTTCTCCTACTGTTCTGATTAAAATTTCTCGTTGTTATGAACATAGTACTCTGGAACTCATACTTTTTATGAAAAAGATCCTATCTTCTAGTTACAATCGTTATTTCTAGCGAAAATTGCTTTAAAATGTATGAAATTGTGTACATATTAATAAAAAGAATTAAAAAAATATTTATTTCAGGCAAGATGCGATCATACGAAAGCAAATTTCAGAAATTACATAATTGAATTGAATTGAATTTCATAAATTTTAATAATTACAATTGCATTTGAAATGATTAAAAATAAATTAAATAAAAATATTAATGAAAATTGTTAGCAGGAATATTGACAGCCGTATGCAAACAAAAACAAAAAAAGTTATCTTCATACATTGGTGCTCGTGACTGTACCTAGTAAAAATAATGAATTAGCTACTTTAGTTTATCATAAAAAGCAAATAAAGGATTTTAATTATTGTCAAAACTGTATCTTTTAATCGACGGAAAGACTTATTATGTATCAATTTTAATACTATAGCATGTTACTTGTAATTAAATGATAATGTGTTATCATTGGCGTAAGTTAAAATACGTGTATTTATAGAACAAACGGATGGGTGCGGTTATGTCGTGATTTTTTTTTGGGTTTGGCAGTAAAACAAAGCACCAATGAATATAAGGCTTGCCACTCCCGAAGGATAAGTCATAGGTGTAGCTATAGCAGACCTGCCTTTCGCCAGTTATGTAAAAGGGGGCAAGCCTATTGACAAAAACCAGGACACAAGATACTGCTGCTGATATTCCTGATCAAAAAACCCAATCTTACTTCGCCCGACCTGAAATTGAAACCACGACCCTACGAAGTCTCAAGTGTGTGTGCACCATTGTCGAGCGAAACTTTTACTTAGTTACCATTGCAGGAGATTCTGATTGAGCAGAGTGACATCTATAATTTTATGCCAACACTAATACAATCGCATATTGATTGAATCCTTGAAGGTCACCAGACAGACTCACAGATAGCGCTTTATACAACTTAAAAACTAAAGACTGGAATATTTTTTATTTTATTTTATTGTACTGAACTCAGAATATAAACTTACTTTAAATAATTTAAAAACTGTTATAAAAAAATTGTACATTGAGTTTTTTATAACAGCGCCATCTGTTGTGCAGTTTGCAAGCCACTTCGATTTATATATCAGCATTGATTGGAAAGATGGCGCTGGCTCAACAGTAATTTTAAACTAGCTGAATAATTGATTTCAGAGTTTTTCTTCTTCTGAATCACTCCAGTCAATGGTGTCCCAATGTAAGGCAATTGCCTTCCTTTACCTTTTTACACAACTCGCTCGACCTTAAGTTCCAAAGGCCTTCAAGTACAATGCCTCAGTCAATTTTTTTTGTAGGTAATAGGTATCAGCCAGTACCTAACTTACCCACTAACAGGGCAATGACCTCAAACATTTTCCACTACCTACCCTTGTTCACTGACGTGGCTAGGCTGCGTACCTAAATGCAATTTCCAATGAACTTTTGATTTCTAGCCTTATAAGTACCTGTAGGTAGACTAGGTAGACTGGCTTTATACCTTTAAAAGGACACATGTTATTTTGCCTGGACCATCGTCCAGGCAAAATAACATAGGTACATGCCTAAGTGTAAAAGAGGAGCTCGTGGCAAAATAATAACAGCCGCTCGGGTCGACCTTCACGGTAAGCTTGCCTAGGTTGGTCCGCTGGTGGATGGGCGACCACCAATTACTTACCAAGTTTGCCCCGAGCATCGGAAAGCACGTTAAGCCGTTGGTTACCGCTGTCATTTGTAGATCTTTGAAAGTCGTTACAGGTAGTGGCTCGAAAGTATGATACTTACCAGTCTTACCAAGGGGTATGTAAATTACTCAATACTAGTTGGGTTGTGGAGGTCAGATAGTTAGTCGCTCTGTGTAAAATACTGGTATTCGGTTAGACTGGAAGCCGATCCTAACATAGCAGCGAAAAGGCTCGGCAGATGATGATGAAGTATAAAATACAATCTATCAGCGATTCCTTACGATGATGGAAAGTCATCACCATCTGTCAGATTTTTTTTTTTTTTTTTTGAGAAAACGTTGTTCCGTGCGGGAATCGAACCCGCGACACGCAGCGCAGCAGCCAATCGCTCAGCAACTGCGCCAACCGTGCAGTCAGATGTGTGGTGTATCCTTAAAGTGCATCCACATTTCGCTAGAACATGGAGCGAGTCTGCTGCCATCAACGAGGCACAAATCCTGACACCGTGGCTGCTACTGAGAAATTCGTGAAGGGTCGTTTACAGCTTGTTTATTTAATAGCGTTTTTTTATTTATTTATTTAAACTTGATGTACAAAAGTGGTACATAGGCGGACTTAATGCCACAAGGCATTCTCTACCAGTCAACCTTGGGGTCAAATAGGACAGCATAGTGATAGAGTACAAAAAAATAAATAAGAAAAATATCATTATGTTAACATAAATTGAAATACATAAATAGGCACATACTAATACATATATATACAAATAAAATGAAATAAACTAATATATATTATAATACATACAAATAGTCCAAAAAACGAGAAACATTCTAATAATTACTATGACTACTAATGACAAACTTATGAGCAATTTAGTCTGATTTCAAATAGTACTTCCGTACTGTTCTTTTTTTCGTTTTATACGCAGACAAAGTCTGCAGGAATGTACCTAGGTAAGTAGTTACTTAGTTGAAGTTTATTCGAGATTCAGAAGCAATAATTTTTATACAACTCCTTCAGACTGCTTCTGGTTGTGATAGAAATCTAAGGGTGCTGATTTCGTCCAGTCTATCCATAAACTTTCATGTCAGCGCATAATCCATTGAAAAACTACGAGGCAAACTACATACGGGGTGTAAAAAGACCCTTCACCAAGCCGTCAACCAAGGTTTCTGTACATCAAACTAAATAACTTTACGCAAAAAAAATTGCTGGGAAACGAAATTTTTTTTGGGTCAAAAATCTCATTTTACGGTAAAACTCAATATAATGCGCTCAAAACTTATTGCTGATGGATGCTTTGAATAATAAACGGACCATGGAGGTAATTGGAGTAAAGTTAGAACCTTAAAAAGTAGTATATAAAAAAAACTTGTGAAAAAATTGGAACTTTGACCACCAATATCTCCGTAACTAGAAGGTTCCCAGGTATGGTCCAGAACAAAAAAATGATCACAATGACGAGTGCCTTTCGGCTTCGTTAAGGGTCTTTTTACACCCTTTATATAGAAAAGGTTAATTACAAGTAGTTATTTAATAATACGTCAGACTGAGGATAAATCGAGGAAATGCAAAACAATAAGGATAAATCGAATAAAATACGACATAAATACAATCAGAGTATTTATTTACCTTATAAATAAGTTCACGTCATATATTTTACAATATTTACAAATAATATTAATACCTACACATTAAATTACATTCATATTTGCTTAATAGATACCTTTCTTCATGTTATCATTAACACTAAAAACGGAATTAAGGATTTTAATATTCGGCGATTTTTTTTTGTCCCTGCTTAAGGAATTGTTCAGACTTGGCGATTGAATTTAAAAGCAACAGATTGAGATAATAAAATAACGATATAGTTTTTAAATTATTACATAGGTACACATACAGTAAAATTCACATTACATTACAATATTTACAGGCTTATATACAATTTAAAGTTGGGTAATATACCTTAAAAGCGGTTGTGATTTCATTTATTAATAATGTTTGATACCAAATTGCCAAATTAGGCAATTAATAATATTTTCAATGATACCGACCAGAAATTATAAAAATACATTTATCAATAATTCGTAGTAAGCTAACTTTCCCTTTTGTGTGGTTAGTGACTTTGGTGAAATTAAAAAAAAAAAAACAATGATTAGTTAACTACCGATTTCATTCAATGATAAAACCAAACGTCATATTACAAACGTCAAAACATTACGAGGTATAGAAAAAAAACCTAGGGAAAATAACCACAATAACATCCGACTTTCTATTACCGTTACTGGCTTATAAGCCTACGTCATCCCACTGCTGGGAAAAGGCCTCACCCCATGACTTCTTCTTTCGATCCAGGACTTTCTATTACCCGTATAGTATAATCTTAATACAAGAAATATTTTCCACAAGATACTACATATATGAAGTTACCATCTACTACACACATCTTATTGTGGAATGCAATAACTTAATGAGTACATTTATAAAAAAAAAATATCGTTGTAAAGTTAAACAAAAAAGTTGCTCTGTCTAAACAAACCTTTTTACCCGACTGGATGGACTGGAGGGTGGTGTGTTTATCAGCCTCTTTATGTATGTTTGTTCCTTTGTGGCACTCTAGAGACCAAAAGCGTGGGCCAATTTTGATGACTCTTTCGTCAATCAATTTGTCTTAATCTTGCAAGTGTCACTAAAGACATGACAGTAATCAAAATTCAATATGGCGACAACCAGACACCATTTTGTAAAAAATATAAAATTAATATTTTTTTTATTTTTCTTTATTTATTTTTCTTTATTTTTTTAAGTGGGGTATCATTGAATAGGTATTTGAATTTAGGTTTCTCATATCATTTTTTATTTCGAATTCCCATGTAGGATTTATAACATATTATTTATTTATTTTTAAAGTTGGTTATTCGAAATGGCAAACCACATAAAAGTGAAAAATCGAGTACTTAAATCGTCTGTGAAATGTTTCACATTATCTATTAAACTGAAAAGCTGGAAATAAAAAAAGTAATTATAAAACTGAAAAACCCGACTGAAACGCAAAATAACAATCACATTTGAAAGCAGGCGGGACCCATTCCATGTTTTAATCATTTTATATTTCAATGTCGGGTTTTTTAGTTTTTAAAATTACTTTTTTTTCTCTTCAACACAACCAAATTGAGATATCCATAATATCGGGTCTGAATATCAGACCTGCCAAGTTTTCCGAGATTTTCGAGTTTTCCGAGCTCGGAAGTATTAGATCCCCACTATCGTATTCCGGGCTTGGGTCGAGGGGTTCATCAGGGGTACTTTCCGTTGCTGTTCTGTCGATCATACGATGAGGTGTTTGATTTGCCGGCGCCAAAAGTAGGGGCCCTGCCGGTAGGTGACGTGGGAGGTGTGTGCGGCATGAGATTGGTCGCTGGGTGGTAGACCCTTGCGGACATCGACATACCATCTGAAATAAGAGAAAATATTCGGTTAATGATATTTTTTCTTTTCTTTATCTATTTACCTACACATTTTTTTCATTTTTAAATAATTCTTAAATTTTTTTTTTTAAAAATACATGGTCCGCCGGTGTCGAGAGCAGAGTCCAAGCTACCGGTGGTTAGGGCTCCAGAGACAGGAACCTCCTTACAATGCGAGCCGTATCGAGGAGTACCTGCCTTCTGAATATATTATTATAATTTTTACCAGCTTTATACCCTCGATTGGGCTGGAAGAGGTGTCTATAGTTCACTACATTTTGTCAGATAACTTGAATACAACAGGCAGGTTAGACAGAGCTGTCTTTGCCCTACCTGGTAATCTAACCTAAGACCTTATCGACCTTATTATTCGACAGGCTTCGCTCGCGTTAATTTAGAATTTGACAATCAATTCGGGCTCTACTCTGCTTGTAATAATATAATTCAATCATGATTCGAAAGACAAGTGGTGCCATCTATTATCATAAGAAAATTATTGTTGTTTTCCTCGGAAACAGTAGTTTTTTTCGGGATAAAAGGTACCCTATGTCCGTTTCTGTACACCTGACAACGTATGTGCAAAATTTCAGGATGATCGGTTCAGTGGTTTAGGCGTGAAAAGGTAACAGACAAACAAACTTACTTTCGCATTTATAATTTTAGTAAGGATACAAAATGGTCTTCTCGAAACAATATGTTATATATTTAGGTATATGCCACGCAAGGTCGGAAGAACAAAGACCTACTTGGCAGTAGGCCACCGATCGTCAACTGTTACTGGTCATCGTGTCGTGTAGCCTGGGTTTTCCGGCCTTATCTACCTAGATTATTTATTTTTACATACATCTACGTGTGTTGGAAAACCCTGCATATAATGCATTGCATCATAATATCTAAATAAAAAAGTGCCTGTCTGTAATTTCAAAATATTTGCTTTTTACTGAAGGCATATGAAAATATGTACGGTATTTTTTTTTCTTTTTTTCTGTCTGTTTCTTCTTTAATCTCCGAAACGGCTGGACCGATTTTGACGGGACTTCTGCTGATGTTATAAGGAGTAACTTAGGCTACTCTATTTTTATTTTACACTATAAACTAATATTATAAATGCGAAAGTTTGTGAGGATGGATGAATGTTTACTCTTTCACGCAAAAACTACTGAACGGATTTGGATGAAATTTAGCACATAGATAGTTTGTAAAAGTCGCGGGCATAAGTTAGTACACTACAAACGGCCCATAATCATGAAAAGTATTTATGTTATGTATTGTTATGGATGGGTCCAGCAGGTGGATAAAATAAATACGTAGATAATACTTACTATTGGAGTAAGACCTTGCGTAGGTCTGTTTGGTGTTGTAATCTTTGGTGGGCGGCATCTTGAATTCTGGAACAAAAGAAACGGATTATTCACACAAATGTCAAAAACACGTTTAGTTTAATATAGTTTGTTTTGTTTCGTTTGAATTGATATAATTTGTTTTAAGAGTATCAAAAATATCAAAATATGCTTGGGAGGGGGGTTTTTGTTTATGTTGTAGTCAACAGTATGAGGAGCTCGTGGCTCAATAATATAGCCGATCGGATCAATAGGTATCAATAGGTTGGTCCGTGGAACGGTGACCAGTGATCACCCATTATATACCGAGTTTCCTCCGTGCTTCGAAAAGCTCGCTAAGCCGTTGGTTCCAGCTGTCATTTTTAAAACCTTGATAGTCAGTGGCCCAAAGTACCAACTGGGCTTTGGAGGCAGTCGCTCCATGTAAAATACCGGTATTCAGCTCCACCCGGTTAGGCTGGAAGCCGTCCCCAAAATCGTTGGGAAAAGGCTAGGCAGATGATGATGTTTTGGTCAACATTATATTCTTTAAAATATTACAACAGTCAAATAGCTATATTATAACTATCTAAATCTCATAGAAAGTAAACACCAGAACAAGCCAAGACAAAGAGCCGATAGACCTCCGTAAATAAATCTGAGCAGTAGCGAGCATCGAATCAAGATACTAAAGCGGCCATTAATAATAAATGATCGTATTTATATCTTGCAGTCGAAGGGAGTACAGGAGATACGTCATAATGTGATCAGTGGTTAAGGTCCCTACTCATACGGTGAGGAGAGCAAAATGTGAGGAGACCGGTATTAAAGATTACAAAAATATAAAATTAATAATGCGGGGTGTAAACAGGCCCTTCACCAAGCATTCTGTACATCAATCTAAGTAACTTTAGGCAAAAATTTTTGCTGGGAATCGACTTTTTTTTTGGGGTCAAAAATCACGTTTGACGGTAAGACTCAATATAACGCACACAGAACATTGTGCTGATGGATGGATTGAATAGTACGGGGGTCGTGCGTGGAGTTGTTTAAAGTAAAATCTTACATTAAAAACATGTATTTAAAAAAAACTTGTGAAAAAGTTGGAACTTTGACCCCCAATATCTCCGTAACTAGAAGGTTCCCAGGTATGGTCTAGAACAAAAAAAAGATCGCATTGACGGGGAGAGCAAATGCCTTTCGGCTCCGTTAAGGGTCTTTTTACACCCTTTATACAACGTGTAACAAAAAGTGTATAGTCATATAAAAGGATATTCTGCAGACCATCAAACTGAACAGCTTTCTCCTTGGGTCCAATATCGTAAGTGCAAAAAAAAAATCAGCTGGTCCATACTAAACAATACCTACTCGACCCAAATGTATTGTATTTTGTTGTTTGTAGGTAGGTTAGGTTATCATGTAGAAAACTTCTAATGAGCATGAAGTCCTGGGTTCAATTCCTGGGTCGGGAAAAGTGTTATTGAGTTTTTCCATCAGGAATTTTACATTAGCAGCGACGGAGTCTGGATTTGTGGCCGGTTGATGGCAATAGGCTTGCCCCCTATTACATGGGACTTAAACATAACTGGCGAAATGTGGCTGTACTTGTTTGGTACACCTCTGCCTAACCCTTCGGGGATTACAGGCGTGATCTGATGTTATGATGTTAATATTTAAGTAAGTGAACTGTACATTTATGTATTATCAGGCTAAAATGTTCCCAGTGCTGGGACACAGGTCTCTGCTTTATGAGAAGGAGGAATGAGCTGTTATAGATCACGCGGGCCCAGTGCGGGTTGATAGACGTCACAGGTCTTTGACTTTAACTTAGATTTTGTTAAACGCCGGTTTTCTCACGATGTTTTCCTTCATTAATTAGTAGAATAAGCATAATAACATTGTATGCGTCAGTCTAATAGATTCAGATTTCCCTAGAGCACAATAACTGTTATTAAGTAATAAACAATGACGCACGGAAACTATTACGACGTGGACCTTTTATATAGTGGCACATCATCTTTACATAAAACCTTATATGTGCAGAAGCCAGTACATCAATCTACTACAATCTGCAAAATTTCTTTAAGTAATAGATATTCAACTTTATCACTTAAGCATTAGGTTCACGGTTGATTAGGAAAATTTGCCTGTCTGTACATACAAGGTGCAGTTTTGCATCCTCGTCAAAATTTTGGAGGTTGTCACAAAAGACATAAATAATCAATTTAAATTACGGTACCTGGCCAATAATTAATAAAGCTGCTATTTTAAATTGAAAAAATTGAAAATTTGACAGTATTTCAGAATAACACTAAAACTTTCGTATTTACATTTCAACAAAACAAACAGAATCACCCATCGCGCGATATGTCGCTGTATGCGTGAGTGTCGACAATCTGTGCGAGGCTCCGCGCCGCCCCATTTTCAAGTGAAGATTTCACCAACGAAGAAGAACGCGATCATGGCGAGCGGAACCCAGTTCATGCACGTGACTGTGTATAAGCACCAATTTTGATTTCACCAACACAACTTGAGAACCCATGTATCATCTGAATAATTCCATGAAAGAATGGATTTTTTTCCCCCAAATTTTAATCATCAAACTATCTGGCTATGCAGATCAGATAAGTTTTTCCACGAGGCCAACAACTCAATCTTACTTTGTTCTTAAAATACACGATCAGTTCACAACGCGGGAAACCCCAAATAAAAAACAATATCAAAGAATGATTGTAGGGGAATTCCCGTTTAAGCATATCGATGGACAATTATAAAATGATAAAATAGCCGTATCGATAATAAGTATGAATTCTAGCACTTTGCCCGCGACTTCGTCCGCGTAATAAGATTTTCCATACAAACAAAATTCCCCCTTTTCACCCCCTTAAAGGTTAAATTTCCAAAAACCCCTTCTTAGTGCTCCCCTACATTATAATAGGAAGCCGTGTATAAAATTTCACATTCCTAGCCCCAGTAGTTTCGGCTGTACGTTGATATGTCAGTCAGTCAGTTCTCCTTTTATATATATAGATTATTATCAACGTAACTGATAAATAAAACAATGCACTTGGAATAGCCGGTTCCCGTAATAAGCAGATATCGGAATAGGTACCCTATAGCAAGGTAGACATCATCATCTTCCTGCCCTGTTACAAGAGGAAGGTTTATATATATATTGCACCCGTGCGAAGCCAGTGCGAGCCGCTAGTTACGTCTCGTATCTTTTGCTTTGCCTTTTTCTAACCTTTTTAGGACTTCTTATCAAACAATGTACGCACAACAACCAAATAAACTATGCAAAACAAAATTAAGCTGACCTCTCATCGTACGCGAAGCTCATACAAAGCGAGGCCTGGTGATATTGGAAATGTATAGCTTGATGCGGCACCGGGTGTACTGCTAAATAATTGACAAATCTCAGGGCAGTCACTCTGTTCATTTGCTGAACAAAAGATGAAAAAATGAAAAAAGCTAATCTCAATATTGATCTTAGTGCACACACAATAATCCTGCCAGGGGTTTCCAATGTCATCATCATTCTCATGCTCTTCTTATCCCAATGTATTTAGGGTCAGCGCAGCATATCTTCTTCCATACTTCTCTATTACTCCTCATCTCAGTAGTCACCACCTTTCTAGCCACATCATCCTTCACACAGTCCATCCATGGTTTCTATGGTCTTCCCTTACTCCTATATACGTCTACATTCATGCTCAAAACTTTCCTCACGACATTGATCTAAGTGCACTTAACACTTTTAAACATAACATCACGCTTGTAATCCACAAAGGTTTAAACAGAGGTGTACCTTCTAACATTTACTGGCTCAACAAAATTTAATAACGCAAAAATCCTCGAAAAGAATGATGTGTAAGCGCCTTAATAGAACATTTATTAACCAATTTTTCCCTTGAACGGTTCAGTCTTAATGCTACGATATAAACGATAATACAGACGATACCGTATTGATGACAACTACCCGACTTGAGAAGGTCCTATCTGCAGAAGAGACATGCGAAAATAAAGCTTTGGGGTAGGACGAGAGGGTGGAAAATGCACTGCGTCCAGTATTAATAAAGTTGAGTTCGATACTTTCACACAGTGCTATCATATTTTTGTGTATCGGGACGTCTTAAATACAACCAGATTCAAACGCAATCGAATTTGAACTTTACGTGGAATTTTATAGAGTCTTTGTTTTGGTCTTTCATTAGGTCTTTGTTTTGATTCCCAGGTCGGGAAAAGTGTTATTGGTTATTTTCACCAGGCATTTCTCAGTAACAGCCATGGAGTCTGGATTAATGCCCGGTTGATGGCAATAGGCCCGCCGTACATGGAACTTTAAACATAACTGGCGAAACGTGGGTGCACTATTAGATACACCACTGAATAGCCCATCTGGGATTACAGGCGTGATGTTATGTAAACGGTGGTTAGATTTGAGTTAAGGCTCACTTAAATTCGCTTTCTCAAAGCCGCGGATCGCTTGGGCATGTAGCGACTGTTTCAGATAAAATTCCTCTCAATGCTTCAACAAGTTCCGTTTTTAGATATCAGACTTGCGTCCTACAAACGTACAAACAAACGTCCTTGGGTACACGTCATACTTCAAATCATTTATTGTAAAATGATATCGCGGTGCACAAAGACTTGTTCGTCGAAATAAACTGTATCATCATGCGAAAACTAGAAGCTAGTAAATCTCCGATAAGAATATTGATAATATTAAGTGATATATACGTAATTGATATCAATTTATCAGTTATACAATGAAGAACTTGAGAGGACCTCGTGGCTAAATAATAACAGCCGCTCGGGTCGATTTTTAGGTTAAGCCGTGCTTGCGTGCTTGCCTAGGTTAGTCTGTGGATGGGTGACCACCCATTACATACCGAGTTTCCTCCGTGCCTCGGAAAGCATGTTAAGCCGTTGGTCCCGGGTGTCATTTGTAGATCTTTGACAGTCTTTAAGTAGTCAGTGGCCCAAAAAGTCTGACAACCAGTCTTACCAAGAGGTATCGTATTACCCAGCACTAACCGGGTTGTGGAGGTCAGATAGGCAGTCGCTCCATGTAAAATACTGGTATTCAGCTGCATCCGGTTAGACTGGAAGCCGACTCCAATATAGTTGGGAAAAAGGCTAGGCAGATGATGACAATGAAGAACTTGAGAACGGAAACAATAGTAGCACTTCATATTAATTTAGTCCTATTACCGTGATAACATCATAGCACCGAAGTGGTCAGGTAACTTGTGTAACAATAGAATTAGTATAATTATCTACGCCATAAGTGCAGTACGGCTCTTTTAATAATCTTGAAGATGATAGTGTCTTTCTATGTATAGACTGCTTGATTAGTCTATTGGTGGCAAGCCTGACTGCTGAGCATGAGGTCCCGGGTTCGATTCCCAGGTTGGGCAGTGTTATTGGGTATTTCTATGAGGAATTTCTCATTAGAAACCACGGAATCTGGATTTGAACCTGATTGTTAGGCTCACCACATCGGTCTTAAACATAACTGGTTAAATGTGGGTGTACACCTCTGCATAACCCTTCGATTAAAGGAGTGTCCATGGAGTTTCTTGCCCATTCTTCTCCAAATAGATCTAAGCTTTGGAATGAGAAACTACAGTACTTTCACAAGTTATTATGCCATGTGACTGGAACTGTAGCTTTGCTCTCTTTGTTTTTCTGACATTCAAAAGTGCCAGTAATGGTCTAATTGAAAGAAATGCTTTGAATTTTGTGTTTATTTTTTTATTTTTACGAAGATTACATGCGTCATGTTATCTTATGAATGTGATAGTGTCTATTTTTATAGTAAGATCGAGTAGAGATTTCGTTCGCAAAAAATGAGATAGCTCGACTAATGTGTACGATATAAATATAATTTATAGCCTATAGCACCCACGAATAATGTAGCTTTCTGTTAGTGAAAGAATTTTTATAATTGAATTATTAGTTCACCCTACATACAAACTTACAAACAAATATCTCTTTATAGTATTAGTACCTATAGAAATATAAATATTTCTACTATTTTATCCTGTTGGCATTGTGACAATTTTCTTTTTCTTCTCGTCATCATCACACTCTATCATAAACAAATTAAGCTGACACTTCAGACACCTTAGATCATCATTAGGCTACGGTGATCAGTGATCCAATGTGATCACTGATCACCGTAGCCAGTCATACAATGCCAAACAGTTAGCTTATGACTATGTTTTAGAGGGATATAACATCACGTTTATTATCCCTGAAGAGTTAGTTACATGTGTCCCTAACAGTACACCAACATTTCGCCAGTTATATTCAAGTCCTATGTAATGGGGCGAGTCTATTGCCAACAACCGGCCACTAATCCAGACTCCGTGGCTGCTACTGACAATTTCCTGATGGAAATACCCAATAACACTTTGCCCGACCTGGGAAGGTCGTGCTCAGCAGCCGCGCTTGCGACCACTAGACTACTGAGTTTTGTTTTGACAATTAAATATTGTCTTATCCCCTCAATTCCAACGTAGACCACATTGTTCGTCCTAGATGCAGTAGTGTATGTATTTATTTATTCACCCACCTACCATCGGTGACAGCCATTTTGTTTATCAACTGACGTTCTGCATGTTTGTGTGTTTGTGTGTTTGTGCATCGCTACTGAGATGTTTGATTGTGACAATGTATGATATAGTTTTGAATAGAAATGTGTCTAAAGGTAAGGAAAAGTAAGTATATAAGGTGAACAGTATTTTGTTAAATATGTAGTCTTTTCCGTAGATTTCCTAGATATCTAGATAGCATAATGGTGTGACCGTCGGACAGCCAAGTCAAAAGCCTCAAATTCGAACCCAAGACACGCACCTAGATTTTTCGGAATCTTGTACGGACTGCATAATTATCACTTGCTTCGGTGAAGGAAAAACTTCATGAGGAAACCATTATGCCTGAGGGATATTTCTGGACGACATGTAAAGCCAAGTCAGAGGCCCATGAGTGGCACAAAAACTCTGACACCAGGTTAGGCACTAGCCATACGATAAAGAAGAAGAAGATTGCCATGTAGTTCATACGTACATTTTGCAATGACAGATTACGTAGTTTTCAAATAGAGCTTGGATTCATTTTTAACCTTTTACTTTTTTAAAGACGTCTTTCCAATTGATTTTAATCTTTTTTCGTGGTCTGAGTGTCTTATAACAACTGCACTTTTAGTGTTATCATGAAGAATATTTCTTTCAGCGAGATCTGCTAGTATTTCTAAGAATATCGTGATGATATCCCAAAATTAATGTCACTGACCAAGTTTGCAATTACTTACGACAGTTGAACACTGACATAATGTTTTAGTTCGTTGTTTTTTGCATCTCTTATCACTGATAACGAAAGTCGATGACATTGAATAATTTTTCAGGTAAGTTGTTATTGTATTATTTTATTCAGATATCAAAAACAATCACGCTGCGCTATTTGAGGACTAGTCAGCGTGGTGCCACAGGTAGATAAGGCATTACGAGTGGGATTCTGACGGCAGAAAGATAAATGAGTGAGTGAAGTGGCTAATTAATAACAGCCGCACGAGTCTATTTTCCAGGTTAAGCCGTGATTGCCTAGATTGGTCCGTGGATGGGTGTTGTACTTAGGTGGAAACTTTACGAATTATCGCCGTTCACCCATCTGATTGACATAATCTTCATTTTCTGACAAGACAATCGTCTCTGCTTGACCTATGATACTCAACCGACCATCAGCGCTCTACGGGTCCAGTATAATAATGGATTCAGGATGTTGATGGAGCTGCATTTTACTAATCGTCTATGGATGTTGCTTGTAAGTCCGAAATAAAAGTATTTTTATTTTAATTTTTAAAGAGATTTTAAAGTTTCTATTGGGTTTTTTTCTCAAATAGGAATCACCGAATTCATCTAATAAAAAAAAGACGTTTGAAAGTGTTTGTCCATGACCATCGTAGGTACTTTCTGAAATAAATATCGTGCGTCATCATCATTTTTCCTTCATCCGTATCCAAGTCGTTATTTGTGAATGTCGTCTTAGAATGTATGACTACGCAGAAGGGAAAGTGCGCGCTAAGGCTTTAATCACCACCTGATCACCACGTCATCATCATCACCATTTAAATGATGTAACTGCTTGTAATAATATAATAGAGCCTTTATCCTTCTTTCTCATAGTGGCATCACTTTAAGAATCATGGTGTAACCCTGCCACGTTTTTCTTAAAACCGTTTTTTCCTCATTGATGAATGTCATTGACCGCACAATTGAATTTAACCTGTCAATAATGACTATGGGTCTGTGAGACCCGGATGATGTTGACATTTTAGATTACTGATTTGATATTCCATGAGTTTCTTGCTGGTTTTTCCCCATAGGATACGAACAACTCGAATCGTGCACCTTTTTGTCGACGTTTTATAAGTACCCATCTAGGCCCAAGTGAAATAAAATATTTAGATTTAGATTTTTTGATAATATGCCTTTTGTGTATCTCAAAAAGTCATTTGGTTTCTCAAATACTATTTTTGTAAGATCAAGTACTCGTCAGGCCTTTTTTTTAATTTTAATACGTCTGGTTCTCTTACGTTTTTCGCCGATGTACATACGATAAAATACTTACATAGGTATTATTTTAATAACAGTAATGATTTTCAACAGAAGTAATTAATAATAACGAAGCCTAATGAAAACAATACGGTCTAATCGCTGTGCCACCAAATAAGTACCATAAACGACACATGCGCCAAATTATAAAATATCAAATATAATATTTAAACACCACCCCGTTGTTAATCTTGATTAAAAAAATACGAACATCAAACAGAACAAAAAGGGTTGGAGTCGCCACCCACCTTACAAATATTAAATTACTCAATATTTCATACCGATACTAATTTCGCTATCTTAACCCTCGCCGGCCGCGGAACGACAGAAAATATTACGAAAAAAAAAAAATTTTACTCGCCAAAAGAAAAAAAACGTCGCAGGCTTAATTGACATTCTTTATGAGCGTCAGTCCTTAGACGCGGATATTTTTTAATTAGATATATTTTATGGGCTTTTTTTTCGAAAGGGGTAAGCGCGAATAAAGGGTTAACATTTGTTTGAGCCAATGGGGTAGGGGGTTCAATATTAGCCTTTCGTAATCAGGCGGGAAAAAAATGGTCGATTAGGCCCCTTCCGACGTTAATTTAGGATCATTGGGCCTACGTGGAAGGTAGGCTACCCCTTTCTTGGGTGTCTTTTTAATGTTTTGTTCTCGATGTTCGAGTTAAAAATGTCGAAGATTTGTTTTGTTTAGTTTTCTGTTTTGTTCGGTAATTTATTTTAAAATGAAATAAACTCTAAATTTGACTAACAATGCTTCTTATCTTTCAATATTTCGGTTTTGAATACAATGAGAGGTTTTGACGTGATACCGACTCAAACGAGCAAACATACCGACAAACAACGATTTTATTATATGTAAAGATAAATTAGAAGTGAAATTACTATAGATTCGATAATGACAAAAAATTACTTTAAAATCAAACTCTTTCATGAATACAATCGAAACTACAAAGATAATTTTAAACTGACGTGCCTAATTTTAACAAAATAATCTATTAGTCCCAGCAACGGGCTACTATGAGGTACCTTATTGAAATAAATAAGCAAATAATTAGGTACTTAATGAGCATATAATAAAATAGGTACATAATGGTAGGCCGTGGATCAGTGTAAACAAAACCAATAATAATACGGCTTCTTACTCTAATGACTCAAACTCAAAGCATTTGAGTTTTTTTTTTTGTTTAATGAAACTCCATACTACTATATATTACGCCAGATTTTTTATTATGCCAGCTTCCCCAACTTTCGTGCTTTAATATCAAACTGTTTCCAATGACATGAGGTACATAATACTCTAAAGAAACTAAATAAATAAGTAAGTAAGAAATACACGTGACCTTTTTTCTCAAATCAGTATAAACAAATTTTCATTTGCCAAACAGGAGGGTAAATAAATTATTTTAACGTATTTTCTCATCGAAATGAGGTGTGTTTGTCGTGCACTAATTCAATCTGCGACACGAGAAATATCGTCGAGATTAGTCGCCGGTGAAAAAAGTCGCCGGAAGAAATGTTGGTAGAGTCGTTCGTTGGATGTTGGGTCCGTACTGATTTATTTGTTTTGATTAAATTTTCAAGATGTAGTTATAATTATGACGAGAAAGTTTTGCCGTCAATTTTTTTTTTTTTTTTTAAACTTTGCCCCACACTAGGAATTTCTCCTGTATCGTGGGTGCGTTTACAAACATTTAAATTCACATACACAAACAGCCAGACCCGGAACAACTACCTGTAGGCCATACAAATATTTTTTCCGTGCGGGAATCGAACCCGCGACACGCAGCGCAGCAGTCAATCGCTCAGCCACTGCGCCAACCGTGTCGTCAATTAAACAAATCGTTTTAAAAAAAAATTCAGCTATTGTTGAACTCCTGGGGAAAATTCAGGAAGTTTGTATGAGTTATAATTATGTTGTTTTAACAGACTTTTTAATATGGGTTAAGCAACATACGCTATTAACGTTTTGCATGAAAGATCTAGTTCTTAAAATTGTATTTTTCTGCTTATTTGAAAGAATTAAAATAGTTAATAATCATAATATTTCCCGTCTCTTTTGCTTCAAAGGCGCACAAAGCGTCCCAGATCCAATCCAACGGAACCCCAAAAACTTCGTCGAAGCCGAGAGAACCCGTGAAAAATCTTTATTAAATCCCTCTTGAGCTAAATAAGTTCATTTGCAGAGTGAAAAAAAAATTTTTTTTTTCGCCTTTTTTATAAATTAGTAAACATTTTCGGCGATTTGTATGGCTTACTCCGGGGGTAATTAGTGATTGTCTGTCTGCGTGTGGGGGAGGGCCTATTGGCGAATTAAATTATTTTTTCCGCCTAACTAATGAGGGGAGAGAAATAAATGTGGATTTAGACAAATTCGTGTTAGTTAAAGTTAAGACACGGTTATAAATCCGTATTTTTTTTATTATTTCGTCCTTTTCTTTAGTCGCTGTCTCTTTAATTTAGCTTTGAGATTGGCAGTGTCAAGCTTTGAAGTTTTTTGGAGTAAAATTTACTTTAATTTGGTGGGAATTGAGTTTCTTAGACATTCATTGTAGAAATCTTCAAGGAAAATCAATACTGATGATTCTGTGTTCATTTTGCGTAAAAATGTAACATTACATTACGCCTGTATTCAAAAGGTCAGACAGCGGTGTATCTAGTGCACCCACATTGCACCAGTTATTTTAAAGTCCCATGTAATAGGGGGCGAGCCAATTGCCAAGACCTAACTCCGTTGCTACTGAGAAATTCCTGATGGAAAAACCCAATGGCACTTTGCCCGACCTGGAAATTGTACACAGGACCTCATGCATAATTAGCAGTCGTGCTTGCGATTACTAGACCATAGACCAAACAGTGGCTAGTGGTTCTCAGAAAGAAATTGTACCTAGTAACTGGTAGATTTCGTATAACGATATATAATTGCATAAATATAATAAGCTTACACGGTCAGTTACGGGATATCTTCCGTGATTTTCAACTATTGCAAGCTCCCGCTGTCGCAAGCGCCATGATCGCGGGATGACTCATCATCATGGAGCTCACAATAGTTGAAAATTACGGAAGATATCCCATAAGAGACAGTGTAAATTTACTTACAAACCGTGAAACAAACAGCATAACAGTGTTTGAAGTATATGATAATTGCGTAACACAATCAGAATCTTCATTCAATTTGACGATTCAATAATAGTCATTGTGTTATTCACGAGCACGAGTTTTTTTTATGTATTATAAGCTATGACATAATTCTAAGTAACTAATGGCGCCTAAACCCGCAATACAAATATTCTGAGCATCAGCCGAGTCATCAACCTTATGACCTCGATGATTCATGGCATAACTGAGGAAACACGACAGATTCTAATGAAAACATGTGTTATATTCCTAGAATAGTGCTTGATCGTATTTTTTTTGTCTTCAATTTATTTTAGTAAATTTTCCTTCCTTTTAAGTCGGTTTTAAGTTTTAAAAGGGCAACGTTACAAAACATTATTGTTACTGTCTACGAATGCGAATAGTAAGAAATAGATTTTTTTTTTTTATTTGTGGAGGACAGCCAATAAAATATGACGAGGAATTCTGCAACTGATAATGATGAGCAAAGTACCGGGGAAGCGCGGTGTTGGCCGGAGAAAAAAGTCTTGGCTGAGAAACATTCTCAAATGGACCGGAATCAGAAGTGCTGCTGAGCTGTTCCACCTCGCAAAAGACAAGGATAATTATTCCGAGTTCATAGATAACCTTAAGTAACTGAAGAGTCACCAGAAGAAGAACAAGTTGACATAGACAGCGCTTTAGGGCGACTTTAGTAGTATTACCTGTACCTCTGTTGTACCGTTGACTATACCTGTGACTGCATCTATTTTTTTTTTTTTTTTGCCTATGGGAAATCATCAAATGACTTCTCCCGCTCTGGGTGGAGTGGGAGGGAGTGTCAGACTCTTACTGACTAATACCCATCCATGTTCCTTCATTGCCCTTTGTGTTCCAGGGCCACGGTATCTCTTTCGAACAGTCCCGCAGCCCCGGGCTGTATCTATTTACTCATTAAATTTTAGTTGACCAACCCATTTATTGCTTTAACGATAAAGTGATAATATTAACAGCAAACAGAGAAGGTTATAGTATTTTTTTTTTGTAGTTCAATAATGAATCCTATTATGTTTATCAGAATTTACCACTTTATCAAACCAGGTAGTCCTACACTAATGACAAAAATAAATAATTAGCAAAAACATCTATATTTAACCAAGAATCCCATTTAAAACCAATTTGAATAAAAATACCGATACCAAACAATTACCTAGAGAAAACGAAGGTTAAGTCATTATTAACCAATTATCACTAATTATTAAGACGTTATTAGTTCAAGGATACAACCTAGACATTATTTGTGAACGATAACGATAAAAGTATCGATAATTTTGGCCGAGTCTCTATTTTTGTCCGGAAGTGTAATTTGAGGGTTATGATGACTTCAGATTCGTCTTTTGTTATTTCTCGTTAGTGGTCGCAAGAGCTACACCGGAGCATGAGGACCAGGCCCTGCAGTCTCGACAAATAAAACGACAAAAATCGGTCATTAAGTCTTAGTGTAATCGATGTCAAATTTCTTTAATAGTATTTCAACCTTATGCTTTCGAAATAAAATAGAAAATCTATTAAAGGAATTTGACAACGATACGACTTAGCGACCGATTTTTGTCGCTATCTAATGTCGCGACTGCAGGGGCTGGGTTCGATTCTGTGGTCGAGCAGTGTTATTAGGTCTGTCCTTCAGAAATTTTTCGTTAGCAGACTCCACGGAGTCTGTATTTGCGCCCGGTTGATGGCAATACGCTCGCTCCCCATAACATGGGACTTAAACATAACTGACGAAAAGTGGGTGTTATATTAGGTAGGTACACCTCTGCATAACCCTTTGGGGATTTCAGGCGTGCTGTTATGTTATTGGTTACTAATGTCAATTGAGTTGCATTTCTTTTGTGAACATAACAAAAGATTAACAAAGTCTGTTATGAAAATACTGATCAGTGGTTATGATTTTGTTGTGAAAGTATTGTTCAATTTGTAAGGGCAATGAATGACAAGATTAATTTAAACAGTTTTGATAAGCAAACAATTAGTTGGTATAGGTACTTCCTACTTTTCAGTTCGCTTTTTCTTTGCACCAGTTACAAGTCCATTAATTATTGACATTCAATCAACATGGAATATAATGGGTACAAACATACTGTTACGATGCCAAAAGGTACTTGTTCTCCCCGTCGGTGGTTGCAATTTTTTTTTGTGCCAAACCGTTATGGAGAAATTGGGGGTCAAAGTTCCAATTTTTCCACAATGCTTTTTTTTATTAAATACAAGTTTTTAATGTTAGAACTTGTATTTAAATACCTCCACGACCGTTAATATCCATCACCACAGTATTTTGATTGCGTTACATTGAGTCCAACCGTAAACCGTAATTTTTCACTCCAAAAGAAAAGTCGTTTCCCAGCAGTATTTTTTGCGTAGAATTGATGTACAAAACTATATCTGTTTGCCGGCTTCGGGAAGGATCCGTTTACACCTTGTATACTTGTTTTTTTTTCAAATCGCCGTCTTGCCAATCAAAATATTAAACATAATCTACCAAAGTGTTCACCTATTAATTATTTAATAAAACAAAGTAGGTGACGAAAAGGATACTTAAAACTACCGTTATTTATTTACCGTTAGGTTCATTTTTAGTACAAATCTAGTACCGTTATATGCGGTGTAGGTGTATGTGTTAATCGTATCATAGTGACATTGATAAGTAGGTACATATTGTTGGCGGTACCTACGTGGGTGGACACTGACCTTAAACTCTGCTGACCCAGTTTTTATTTGCGGTTTGAAGTTTTGCGCAGTTAGTGTCGGCAAATGATTAGAATTTGGTGGACGAAGTACTTAGGTACTTAGGTTAGTACGTATAATTTAGGTAAGCGTGATTGGGTAAATTTATTCAAATTAATTAGTTATTTAGTGACTGAGTGCCTCGTTGGTCTAGTGGTCGCAAGCGCGACTGCTGAGCATGAGGTCCTGGGTTAGATTCCCAGGTCGGGCAAAGTGTTATTAGGTTTTTCCATCAGGAATTTCTGAGTAGGAGCCACGGAGTCTGGAATTGCGCCCGGCTGAAGGCAATAGGCTCACCCCCTATTACTTGGGACTAAAACATAACTGGTGAAATGTGGGTGTACTATTAGGTACTTACACCTATTTTCTTCTCTCATTTTTATGTTATTTGATGACAAACAAGGAAAGGACTAATATATATGTTGGTACATAACTGGTAACCACATGAGTTGTGTAATATTAGTCCGGTTATTCTTGTTATCATTTGCATACAAACATTATAAAATATAGTGATTGATATCACTATATTTTATACATCATCTACATTTGCTTAGCCTTTTCCTAACTATGTTAGGGTTTGCTTCCAGTCTAACCGGATGTGCTGATACCAGTATTTTATATAGAGCGACTGCCTATCTGACCTCCGCAACCCAGTTAGTAATCGCTAATTCGATAAGACTTGGTAAGACTGGTTGTCAGACTTTTGCCTACTTGTAACAACTGTCAAATACAGTTACTTTCACAAGTTATTATGCCTTGTGTCTGTGACTGTGGCTACGCTTTCTTTGTTTTTTATGACATTCAAAAGTGCCTGTAAGGCCCGGCGCCCACTATCGGTGGGCATCGGTGCGGCTCGGTAGAGCTCGAGCGCTTTACGCCGGCTTCGGGCGGCTTTGGGCGCCTTAGAGCTGCGTCGGGCGACTTCGGGCGGCTTTGGGCGCCTGAGAGCTGCCTCGGCAGTCGTAAACACGCCTAAGGACGCCGTAGCTGATATTGGGTAGCCTAAGAATAGTTCTGGCTGCAGAAACATCGCAGAGCAGTCACTCGTAACGTTCCGTGAAAACAGTTATGTGTGTGTATTTATAATGGTGGATTGGGACTTAGTTCTCATTGTTCATCTTGCTGAAGAAGAAGAGAAACTTTATTATATTGTTTTGTTTAGTTTTTTTTTAAGATTGTTTTTGTTTAAGTGTTTATTCATAAGTTATTTTTGTAGCTTTTAGTCTCAAATTGTTTTGATATTTATTTTATTTTTACTTGGTATTAGGACATTTTTATTAGTATTTTGGTTAAAAAAAATGCCAATAACAGTTTTCTTTACGAATGTACATGCGCAGAAGTTCGCAGAGCCTATGTTCAGGACTGCCAAGTTATTTTGCGTCTACTTGTACGATACGATAATGAAGGCGCGTGCGGTGATCGAAATGACTGTTCTGCGCCGTGTCTGATCCGAAAATGCCACCCGAGCTACCCGAAGACCGCCTCGGCATCCTTAGCCAAACTTACGGCTGCCGAGGCCGCCCGAAGTCGCCCGACGGAGCTCTAAGGCGCCCTAAGCCGCTCGAAGCCGGCGTAAAGCGCTCGAGCTGTACCGAGCCGCACCGATGCCCACCGATAGTGGGCGCCGGGCCTAATGGTCTAATTTAAATAAATGCGTTTGAGTTTGAGAATTGACAAAAATCTATAAATGACAGCCGAGACCAACGGCTGTCATTTGGTCTTTCCGAGGCACTGAGAAAAATTCGGTATGTAATGGGTGGTCACTTATCTACGGACCAACCTAGGCAAACGCGGCTTAACCTGAGGTTCGACCTGAACGGCTGTTATTATTTAGCCACGAACACGTGTTAGTAGTACCGTTTAAAGATCACGGCCACAGAATTATGACGTCATTTATTAATTACCAGCTAATCTTTTAAAACCCACAGCACCACAGTGAGGTTGACTCAACCAATTAACTTTTAAACACTTTCTACCTGATATTATGATTCACTATTCTGAGTGCATCCTTTGTTTTTATTCTAAGAAAGATTCCAAATTTTTAAGTTCGGGCAAGGCTCGAAAGAATTTGGGTTGATTCATTGAAAGTGCAAGTGGAAGGGAGGAATTTGAAGAATGTTGCTGGGCATAAATGTTGCTGGGCATAAATGTTTCTGGGAATAAATGTTGCTGTGCATAAATGTTTTTTTTTTGTTGTCAAATACTATGACGTAATTTAGATCGTTTCAGGTAGTCAGTGGCCCAAAATTCTGAGAATCAGTCTTATCAAGGGGTATCGTAGAACACAGTACTAACTATGTTGTGGAGGTCAGATAGGCAGTCACTCCATGTATAATACTGGTACTCGGCTGCGTCTTGTTAGTCTGGAGGCCTTCCCCAACATAACTGAGAGAAGACTAGGCAGAGCATCATCTCGGTCGGCTTCCAGTCTAACCGGATGCAGCTGAATACCAGTATCTATACCGGGACCAACGGCCTAACGTGCTTTCCGAGGCGCGGAGGTAACTCGATATGTAATGGGTGGTCACTCAACCACAGACCAACCTAGGCAAGCACGGCTTAACCTAAAGATCGACCCGAGCGGCTGTTATTATTAAGCCGCGAGCTCCTCCAGAGAAGACTAGGCAGATAATGAATTTATATCATGGGACACGTTAAAATCCTGTTTATCTTAGAGCTTGTTGAAGAGATGATCACCTACGCCTTGGAGAGGCGGTCTTTATAGGATAAGCAATGTATGAGAGTGACTGATGATGACGAGCAAGAAATTTGCATGGATATCTTCAATTTACCGTTTTGGAAGGGTTGAAATTCTATCCACTTTCTAAAATTAGCGAATTGGATCTTGATTTAAATGTATTGATGACTTCATTTTGCAATGTTTCGCGAAAGTATAGTGTATTGCTGTATGTGAAACAACGACCAGACCAGTTCTGAAGTTAAAACAAGCCGATGAAAGACTGAAGTTTGAAGAAGAGAAATATATGCACCGCACGCGTAGCATCACCACGGGTTTTGTTTACGGAAAAATCGACAAAATGACAGATTGTGAAAAGAAATCTGTCACTTTGTCGACACAATCTGTCATTTTGTCGATTCTTATTCTTTATTGCACACAAAACAACAAAAATATACATACAAATTGCAATAACATAGCTTATGTACAATGGCGAGCTTAACCCAGAATTGGGTTTTCTTACAGCAAACCAAATTCTTCTTCTTCCATTTTCTTCCGTCAACAGAATATATTTCTACGGTGGTCATGCTACGCGTGCTAATTATCAATCTCGAAAGCGATCTGCGATCAAAATCAATTTTAATATCGCGATCAAAATTGACCGTATCGAAGGGGATTACTTTGCACTGACTACACAACATTGTGCAAACATAATTACTACACAATGTGTATTTATCTACGACTAGCACTTCACCTTTGACTTTGTCCGCAAAAATGATGATAGCTCGGCTAATATGCATGATATAAATATAATTTATAGCCTAAGAATAATCTAGCTTTCTGCTAGTGTAAGGATTTTTAGAATTGGATCATTAGTTCTGTAGATTACCCCTACATACAAACTTACAAACAAATACGTCTTTATAATAATACTAGCGGCCCGTCCCGGCGTCTCAGGGTTAATGTAGCATTCTAATGGTGAAAGAATTTTTGAAATTGGTCCAGTAGTTTTTGAGTTTATTCATTACAAACATACACACACACAAAAATACAAATCTTTCCTCTTTATAATATTAGTGTAGATTAGAGATATGTATCTAGTCACATCTTTGATTAGATAAATATCTCTAGTGACTCGATAAAAGAAATAATAACCACCGCTTTATGAAGTACCATTATACCTTATTTACACCAAATTACTGTCTGATCTGTTAGTCATATACTGCTCCCTGTCTTATGTCTTTGTTTTAGTTCCAAGAATAAATTCGGTGAGATCAAAATGAGGGTTGAGTGTACTGGGCAGGATATAGTGATGAGTGTGTGTGTCCTAATTTAGTCCATATAATTATATTTCAGCATAATCGGCCATGTTCATGGCCATGTTCATGTCCATGGCCATGTAGAGAGTGGGCTGTATTGCTGTTTACTTACTTTTACTTTTTTATTTTTTTTTATTACAAAATGGGCCTGGTCTTGACCTCGATCACGCCTGATGGAAAGCGGTAGATGAGGTTAATGATGGAACGAGCGTGTCCAGAAGATGCCTGTTCACTCTTGCTTTGAAGGCAGACGGGTTCAAAGTAGGAGACTTTTTTTTTTAATTGTCCCCGACACTGGTAATTTCTCTTGTATAGTGGGTTCGTTTACAAACATTTAAAATCACATACACAAACAGCCAAACCCGGAACAACTACCTGTAGGCCATACAAATATTGGCTCCGTGCAGGAATCGAACCCGCGACACGCAGCGCACTGCTGATGATGATAATGCCACAGTGATCGTGCCCACAGATTAAAATTGACTAGTCGATAGACATCCACTAATCGATGTTCGATATTGATCGGCTCAACCGCAAACATTATCGATGTTGAACATAATCCGGTTGCTATATTCTATACTGGATCGATCAAAACGGTTGATGTGATACGGTCGAAATGGTCTCTTAATCAGCTTATAACCAATACTGGGACATCAAACTCCCCTCTGTTTGAGGAACTGAACCATAATCCACCTTGTGGACTTAAGACCTCTATATATTTATGTTAATTTTGGACAGCCAGAATGCGTCGCGGCAGACTTCTTCAAAGATGGCGGGATGAGCTGGACAAAACCAGCGACCCAGTGGTCCACATTAGCCCTGGATCGAAACAACTGGACATGAGGACAGCCCTTTGCCCAGCAGTGAGACGACGCAGGCTAACAATATCAGTATGGACAAGGAAAAATCACTTCACCTTTTTATCACCGTGTTTCGACTCAGCCACTATATTTTTTATCATATTTATGATCTGATTAACATCTGAATGATATCCATAACACCTTGTAGGCCTATCTGATTACATGATTTCGCAACAACTCGTGCGCTTGATGGGATTGCCCATGATAAAAATGATAAAATTTTCATCCTATATTTATCGCCTTTTTAGGGGATGAATAAATAAATCCTACCATCGTGGTGAGCACCACCATTATACAAGGTGGAAGGGTAATTTTTTTTAAATCACCAGCACCGATGCAAAATTTCTATGATGCAATTTTTTTTCGGTTTTGGTACCCGTTTAGGCGTCGATTTCTCCCTCCCACCCTGTACAATGGTGGTGCTGTATAAGAAACTCCATGCTTCTGGTTCCAGTGGTTCTAGTTCCGCTTTGTCTAGCAGTATATTTAAGTTTTCTTTTTATCGGAAAGCCGATTAGTTAAAAACTTCTAGCGATAGATTCCATCACAAATCGAGACAATATGCTAGCATACAGTCATATGAACACTTGCCTTGTCCATAATACGTCCTAGTCCAAACAAAACATTACTTAAATCGCCTCGAAAGCATTTTTCCGTATTCCCCTTACCTACGTGCCTAAGTTATGCAGTCGTCCAAGAATGCGAGATTCTAAGTAGCATTACAATTGGTAATAAAACGAACGTGATCAGACTAAATCTGTTGGATACGCAAATATTTCTAGTACACACGACATGACAACATTTACGTATCCAGAATAAACTGACCTCGCATTTTACGGGAGGCCTATACAGGGTGAAAAATTCGAAGACATGTAACCGCTACCAACCCGCACTAGGCCAGCGTGGTGAATGATCACCCTCTCTCTCTCATACAGAGGAGGTCCGTTTCCCAGAAGTGGGAACTTCAAGACTGATATTTTGTTGAAAAGCTGTTAACATGAATTCAGTACATGCTTCTAGATCTACAAGCTTAGAAACTGAATTAACATCTGGTTTCTTGCTAGCAAAGTCGCCAGGGCACCTGCCAGTGTGAACATAGCCTGTGTCATTTTTTCAGGCACCATACATTTTGGCCATTGTCCTTTTTCGTTTGTAGAAAAATCTGCTGTTCCATACATTTTGATCGTGTATGAATTACGCCGATGTCTCTAGAAACATATGCGGAATTTATCGTAAACGTTTGTGCGTGCCGGGGCTGCAGGACTGTGCGAAAGAGATACCGCGGCCCTGGAACACAAAGAGCAAAGAAGGAACATGGATGGGTTTTAGTCAGTAAAAGTCTGACACTCCCTCCCACTCCACCCAGAGCGGGGGGAGGAGGGGGTTATTGGATGATTTCCCATCCCAAAAAAAAAGCGTTTGTGCGTGGATGTCCCTCACACTGTGTATTACAGTTTGAACGTCAAAGTCCCTTACACCGTGTATACGAGTTCAGTCAATACTGGACGGGTACAGCTTGATTATGTAGCGTGTACCTACATCAGACTGCATTGTATTCTAATAATGCCCAGTGTCCTTTGACACAATAATATTAGAATTTCTAAGTAAGTTTATTGCTTGTCAACCAATATTGATGTTTATCAAAATCGAGTGTTTGTTTATCGTTCTTCGTATGATTTGTATTGTTGTAGTTTCTTGGATTAGTGCCAGGGCTTGTATTGTTTATGAATTTTGAAGTTTAGATGCAAAATTACCGGTTATTATGGGAAAAGGTCGAGGATGCACGAGCAACACCGAAACTGATTGTGTTTTTGATAATACTTTTATATTTTTCCTTGTCTAAATTTTGTGACGGAACAGGTTTTAATAAAAATGAATAAGTAGGTGTTACGTGTAGATGTCGAGGTAAGCCCAATACCAATAATTATGTCATCATCTGCCTAGCCTTTTCCCAGCTATATTGGGGTCGGCTTCCAGTGAAACTGGATGCAGCTGAATACCAGTTTTTTACATGGAGCGACTGCCTATCTGACCTCCACAACCCAGTTAGTACTGGATAATACGATACCCCTTTGTAAGACTGGTTGTCAGACTTTTTGGCCCACTGACTACCTAACGACTGTCAAAGATCTACAAATGACACCCGCGACCAACGGCTTAACGTGCTTTCCGAGGCACGGAGGAAACTCGGTATGTAATGGGTGGTCACCCATCCACAGACCAACCTAAGCAAGCACAGCTTAACCTAAAGATCGATTCGAGCGGCTGTTATTATTTAGCCACGACCTCCTCCAATAACAATAATTATGTATGACACAATACATGCAAAACATAATATTATTATTAGATATATATGTTACTGAATTATTACTCAACGAGGAAAACATAATACCGTCTTACTTGCTTTGTTGTAGCTAGCAAGCTGGAACATAATTATTATGTATCACATATTATATACTTTTTAACCTTTGACCCAATTATCAATATGATGTGTCAATAGGTTTAAAATAACATTATGTTATTATTTAATTATAAGTATTATTTAATCTTTCATTGTATTATACATACTTTGTTTATAATTTTTAATGTCAATATTATTAATGAGTCTTTTATAATAGATAAGTTGGCGGCTTAATAAAACCGCGTTTGCCTAGGTTGGTCTGTGGATGGGTAACCACCTATTATATTCCGAGTTTCCTCGTTGGTCCCGGCTGTCAATTGTAAATCTTTGTCAGTGATTACAGGTAGTCAGTGGCCCGAAAGTCTGACAACTAGTCTTACCAAGGGATATCGACCCAGTACTAACTGGGTTGTGGGGATCAGATACGCAGTCCCTCCATGTAAAATACTGGTATTCAGCTGCATCCGGTTAGACTGGAAGCCGACCTCAACATAGTTGGGAAAAGGCTAGGCAGATGATGATGGGTAAGTTATACTAAATTGTTGTTCGTTTGGAATCAGCTCGATTCATTTCATCATACAGTTGCTACCATTCGACCAGCGTACCTATTTCGTTATAGATTTTTTTATAAATTCTAATATTAACATAGACGTTTCACAAGAGCCGGGTGTCTCGTGAAACTTTTGATGTAGAAATTGCACTTATTTTGTTTCGCATGCCCTAATGGGTGACGTCATGTCTAACACCGTAGGTATGTAACTTTATCAGAAAAAAAAAACTCTGCGGAGCCTAAGAAGTGCCGATATTCTTTGTACAGACGCCAAGTACATCAAGCTACCACAATCTGTAAATTTCTTTAATAGATTTTCAACTTTATCGCTACAGCATTAGGTTCAAGGTTGATTGGGAAAATTGTACAGTTTTGGGTAGATTGATGTGCTAGCGTCTGTACATAATTATCTATACAAGTACCCCCGGATATAAAGGGTGTAAAAAGACCCTTAACGAAGCCGAAGAATACTTGTTACCATACCTGGGAACCTTCTAGTTACGGATGTATTGGGGGTCAAAGTTCCAAGTTTTTCACAAGTTTTTTTTAAATACATGTTTCTAATGATTTTTTTTACATTAAACACCTTCACGACCCCCATATTATTCAATCCATCCATCAGCACAATGTTTTGAGCCCGTTACATTGAGTTTTACCGTAAAACGTAACTTTTCACCCCAAAAAAAAAATCGTTTCCAAGCAATAATTTTTGCGTAAAGTTACTTAGTTTGATGTACAGAATGCTTGGTTGACGGCTTGTACACACCGTATGAAACTCTAACAAACGGTAATCATAGTGTATCTACTTTTAGAATATAAAAAATAGTCCCTTTGACATTGTTTTTCAAATACGTAGTTAAAACTGGTGTCAATTTTATCTACTAGATAAGATAATTCCCAATCAGAGAGTCTAATCGAGCCTCTGATCTATGTATATGACTGGTTGACTAACATTAAAAACAACCTATCATTTATGTATTTTGACAACCATCTGATCGGGGATAAAACTTCAAGAAACCTTTATACAAGGTATGTAACATAAAAAGCGCAAGACCTCTCGAGGAGCTCGTGGCTAAATAATAACAGCCGCTCGGATCGATCTTTAGGTTAAGCCGTGTTGCCTAGGTTGGTCTGTGGATGGATGACCACCCATTACATACCGAGTTTCCTCCGTGCCTCGGAAAGCACGTTAAGCCGTTGGTCCCGGGTGTCATTTGTAGATCTTTGACAGTGGTTAGGTAGTCAGTGGCCCAAAAAGTCTGACAACCAGTCTTACTAAGGGGTATCGTATTACCCAGTATTAACTGGGTTGTGGTGGTCCGATAGGCAATCGCTCCATGTAAAATACTGGTATTCAGCTGCATCCGGTTAGACTGGAAGCCGACCCCAATATAGTTGGGAAAAGGCTAGGCAGATGATGAAACGCAAGACCTCTCGTGTATCTACAAGTACTATAGACCGACCGCTTTAATGAGTCCTCGCGAAGGTATCAATTTAAATGGAATATTATGAAGGTTGATCTCGTATTGGTTCAATTAGTATCGAGATATGGTTATTTTAAAGCAAATAACCTGTGGGATATTAGGACTTTGTGGACGCTTTATGTGCCTTTGACGGGGCAAGGCGAAGGACTCATTAAAGCGGTTGGTCTATAGATCTCCGCAAAAAAAAGTCTCCTTTCTTTGGCATTTGACGCAATCAGTTGATGTATGGTAAAACTAGAAAAAAAAAATAATAGCCAAAGTCATAAAACACAAATTGTTCAGTTTGATGGTCTGAGAGGTTTTGTGTTTATTATGTTAAACCTTGTACATAAATGTTGACTTTAGCAGTGTTATTTATGTTGAAGCTGTTACTGTACGAGCAGCTTTACTTTTTACTTGTTTTAGCTTACAATTAGATCGCTGAATCGGCTATTTGACTAACACGCGTAGTCGATGTAATTTAAGTTAATATTGTATAACTCTATGATCAATAAACTCACTCAAGAGTGTGGTCAATAACTTCGCTCAACTGCAGTGCTTTTATTTCCTGTGAATATCCCGTCTTTTACAACAAACATCATCACCACAGCGTACATACAACAAAGTCCTGTACGGGTTAGGGGCTCGTACATTTTGGTCCTTCGAGCCGGATCCTCGCAACTAAAACAACACGGCTAGCGACTCGTACAGTCACACTAAGGTGAATTATTAAAAAAATGAAACTGAACGCGATCAGCACTTCTAAACCGCGTTCAAGAGCTGGCAGTGTCATCTTTGTCGGGTAATATTGTCATTGATAGTCTTTGAACGCGGTTTAGATGTGTAGATTATTCAGTTTATTGCTAAAATTATTCCAAGTACCTAGCTTTATGAAATCGGTCTTGAACAAAACCGTTGTTCAAGTTAGGCTTGAACCGTTCAAAACGTATTTATCATATCTGACTGTTTTAACATCAAAACTAGGCTTACTTACATCAACATACCAAAATAAAACCGGTTCTCTACCTAAAGTTGATGGCAATATTTCGACACCAGGATACAAATCGCAATCGTCATTGGCCATACCAATGGCGCCTGTGCGATATTTAAAAGAGAAAGTGCCAAAACTGCGTTCGCGAACTTATTTTCCAAACATGTAAAGAAATACAACTTTAACACCAACACAATAAGTTCAGTTTGCGATACCTACAACTTATTATTTTATGACTTTTCTAATAGTACTAGTCATTCAGAAACCAACTTAATTTTCACCACGATAAAGTTGACTTTAGTTTAAATTAAAAATAACTTCAATTGGAAACAAAGACTTAACAGCAGTATACCTTGTGACGTAGCGAAAGGAATTTGCTTAACCCAGTATTTGTACGCATTGGGCTCATGAGTCATGGTCAGATACGAATCGTTAGATAACCCTATCGGCCTATCACAATTGCATTAGTTATAGTAGATCCGTTTCATCAGCCTTCAAAAGTCCACTGCTGGACATAGGCCAGTTGCTACCAGCCACGCTCCGAAGATCGTCGCTCCATCAAGCCTGAGGGCATCCCACCCTACGTTTGCCGATTCGCGGTCTCCACTCAAGAACACGTCTACCCCAACGGTCATCGGTTCTACGGCTAATATGGCTGGCCTATTGCCACTTCAGCTTACTTATTCTGTGAGCTATTTCGACCACTCTGGCTCTATGTTGGATCACCTCATTCTGGATGAGATCCCTCAGAGAGACTCGAAGCATAGCACAGATCCGTTTAGTTTGAGAAAAATAAAAACAATGTGTAGAAGAAAAATTGTGTTGACGTGCCAACGCCCAACACTGCCTCTTTGCCGTTGGTCTAGTTAGTGTTTAATACACCAAACAGACCAACGAGGCAGTACCAACAATTAGGGATCCAGGGTATCAGAAATAATCTCTTAGAAAAAAAAAATCCTATGTCTCAATGAGGCCTTATAGCAAAAATACACAGGCAATTGCAAACAGCCTGGATTCTGAAATTGCCTGTACCATCATCTGCCTAGCCTTTTGCCAACTATAATGGGGTCGGCTTCCAGTCTAACCGGATGCAGCTGAATACCAGTATTTTTCATGGAGCGGCTGCCTATCTGACCTCCACAACCCAGTTAGTAATGGGTTATACGATACCCCTTGGTAAGACTGGTTGTCAGACTTTTTGGGCCACTGACTACTTAACGACTGTCAAATATCTACAAATGACACCCAGCTTAACGTGCTTTCCGAGGCACGGAGGAAACTCGGTATGTAATGGGTGGTCATCCATCCACAGACCAACCTAGGCAAGCACGGCTTAACCTAAAGATCGACCCTAGCGGCTGTTATTATTTAGCCACGAGCTCCTCAAGTTGTTGCCTGTAAATGACAATAAAATTGCTCGACCATTTTAACATTGGATATAGCTGATTTTCTTTTAAAAATGACGAAGTTTTTTGCAACTCGTCCGTATAAAACTATTCGCGTAACATTGAGACTAGATAGCGTATCTCTAACCCAAATAAAATAAGTAGGTGCACACCTACATTCAATCTAAATATGAACTGTCTTAAAGATAACAGTAATCCGTATTATGTTTTGCGGATTTATTTATGACATCGACATGATAATACCAAAAATACAGGCTTAAGTACACGACGACATACATATACAGGGTGTAAACAGACCCTTCACGAAGCCGTCAACCAAGCATTCTGTACATCAAACTAAGAAACTCTACGCAAAAAATATTGCTGGGAAACGACTTTTTTTTTGGGGTCAAAAATCACGTTTAACGGTAAAACTCAATGTAACGCACTCACAACTTAGTGCTGATAGATGCTTTGAATAGTAAACGGGTCATGGAGGTAATTAAAGTAAAGTTAAAACCTTTAAAAGTGGTACCTATTTTTTTAAAAAACTTGTGAATAAATTGGAACTTTGACCTCGAATATCTCCGTAACTAGAAGGTTCCCAGGTATGGTCTAGAACAAAAAAATGATCGCAATGACGGGGAGAACAAGTGTCTTTCGGCTTCGTTAAGGGTATATTTACACCCTTTATGTACAGACAGGGTGGAAGGGACACCGACGCGAAAACGGTTACCACGTACTCAGTACATCATTCGGTAATTAAAAAAAAAAAACTGTGTTCCATTCATTTTGACCGTGTAGGTATTGCACTTTTGTAGGAAACAACTCATTTAAAAAAAAATACCTACCAATGAAAAATTTTTATGTGGGGTCTAAATCCGTATGGAAGGTGAAATTATCGGAATGACGAAGAAAACAAGTGTCTTTCGATTTCGATAAGGGTACTTTTACACCCATTATAGGAATTGCTAAAACACTTCATTCTAACATACAGATATTTAAATCAACTAATTATGATGTACTTTGATGATACTTAATGTATTTGAGTTCTATAAATGTAATACCGTTATCATATAAACCACATGGTCATATGACCAGTTACAAATGTTATCAAATGTATGTAACCGTTTATCAGTTTCCTACTTAACTGCAAGACTTGCAATTATCAATAACTGATTAGAAGGTAAGTACACAAGTCAAGAACATTTTCGAAATGTCTTTGAAAAAAAAAAGATAATTGGAATTTTCTGTTTCTATGGAAAATTTAAAATCGGTCTAATTAAGGGGTAACCCTATTTTTCGAAAATGTTCTCTATAAACTTTTTAGAGCTGTGTATCTCGCTTATGCGTATGAAGTTTCATTAATATCGGTTCAGTAATTTCGAAAAATAAGGACTTGAAAGTTTGTATGAAATGCCGTAAGTCGTAAACGCTCTTAAGCTATGGTTAGTAACTGCACCGTCCAGGACTTGGATGGGGTAAACGGTAGAACTGTCCAGGTTGCTACGTACCGGCCAGAAAAATCTGAGTAATCGATTCGAGAAGAAGAAGCTATGGTAGGTAACAGAGAGATTTAAAAGATTTATAGACCGAACATTGCGAATATTTTCATACGACATTTTGATCCCGAACATTTTCGTTTTGACACGCGAATGCTACGTGTATTGCTACGGTATAAGGAACTCGATACTACGTTCCAAAACTCAAACTGCCGATGTGGGTCACACGACTGCCAAGCTTAAATGGAACTGGGCTGGCCACATCCGTCGCATGCCGGAGGAGCTATTGGCTAAAGTAACACAGCAGCAAACGGCAACGCGGCAGGCCCAGAAGGAGATGGCGGGACGAACTCGACTCTTTTCAAAAGTATTGCCACACAAAAACACTGGATAGGGATACGTGGAAAGAGGGAAGGGAGGCCTTTGCCCAGCAGTGGGACACAAATGGCTGATAATAATGGTACGTGGGCGTATGTCACTAGACAAAGCGACTTGTTACTAAGTAATAACATGTATTGGATTACGATTTTCTTCGTATTGTCTCGTCTATCGCTCGTAAATACTTTTAAGGGGTATTTCTTATACCTCAAGTTAACTATTTCGCCTTTTTTTAGGTCAGTCTTTTTTTATTTAAACCAAAAAATACGTCTAAAAATCATGTTATAATTTTAGATCGCTGGGCCGTAATTTAATGATTTTAAAAAGTGTCTTGGGCCGGAATATTAACTTTTTTTTGTCAATAAATTAGTTCGTTGGGCCTTACTAGGCTATAGCAACGGTCTGGTAACAATATCAGCCAGTTGCCAAGGTGGAGAGTTTAGCCTGGCCAGGATACGCTTTACGTAACCATGTACTTGAATTATAGTTCTGCCACTCATGGAAACTAATTTTATAGTGTCCTATTTTTAGTCAAGATATTCTTATCAGTATTTATCATACTCTCAAACTGATATAAATAGGTCAATAGGAACTCCTATTCTGTGACATAATCATCTGCTTAGCCTTTTCCCAAGTATATTGGGGTCGGCTTCTAGTCTAACCGGATGAAGCTGAATACCAGTATTGTACATAGAGGGACTGCCTCTATCTAACCTCCACAACCCAGTTAGTACTGGGTACTACGATACCCCTTGGTAAGACTGTTTGTCTGACTTTTTGGGCCAAAGTTGCCTGAAAACGAACGTTATGTTATAATTTTGCTGTCCCTACTTACCATAGGTACCTACTCTGCCCTATTGCTCGGGTATTACTGGTGTGATGTTATGTTACGTTTAATTTTATCAAATTAGTTGACATTTACAGTATTATTATGACTGTTCTTTTATTATTAATAAGTCTTTTGTGCGATAAAGCTTTTTCCGTTCAAGGCTACGCAGTTACATTAAAAAGGATTTATAATAATCAATAATCAATAATATCATTATAGGTATTAATAATGCACTTGTTATCAACTATTATTGATTCGCTTTTGTCCGCGGCTTCACTCGTGTGGTGTTCGAAGTGAACTTCTGCCTAGGCTTTTCCCAACTATGGTGGAGTCGGCTTCCAGTCTAACCGGATACAGCTGAATACCAATATTTTACATGGAGCGACTCTATCTGACCTCCGCAACCCAGTTAGTACTGGGTAATACGATACTCTTCGGTAATACTGGTTGTCAAACTTTCGGCTCTCGTGAACGTCCTAACAGGATAAAAAAATATTTTACCTCCTAACCCAGACAATGGTCTATCCATATACTCAATTTTATCGATATCCATTCAGCCACGAAGATGTGTCAAAAAAACAAATTCCCTTTCACATTTATAATACACTAGCTGTTCCCCGCGACATTCGTCCGCGTCAAGTTATTAAAAATACAATTTTCCCCGTTTTTGCAACATTTTTCATTGCTGCTACGCTCCTATTGGTCGTAGCGTGATGACATATAGCCTATAGCCTTCCTCGATAAATGGACTACCCAACACTGAAAGAATCATTCAAATCGGATCAGTAGTTCCAGAGATTAGCGCGTTCAAACAAACAAACAAACAAACAAACAAACAAACAAACACTGCAGCTTTATAATATTAGTATAGATATAACTTAGTATTTCACTTTGTATGACTTTATTTGTACCTATTTCAGTTTCAGTACTAAGTGTAAACTTGAACACTGACTCATTTTATTTCAGCCAAGTTTAACAGCTTTTACACAATGGCCGAACTTGGACACGCATGGCCCATTGTCTAAATCGAGACTGTTATATTAATAGCTTAATAATCACTTAAACTTATGGTCGCTTGTAATGGTTTCTGATGTCGGAAACAGCTGATAAAAGATACTTGGTAACAAGGTAGGTATACAGTACTTTAACAACATATATATACATAATATGCATGCTCTATAATGTTACATAGTAGTATATTATGTTATTATTTTCCTTAGTAGAGTGAGACTTGTTGAAAGGGCACTTGAAATCAATTGAAAAGGTATTAAACAACACCATTGCAAAAGCCCCCTTATCATCCTTATTACAAAGACCAAAATACGGAACACAAGAAAAAACAACCGAAAACAGAACATATGGAACAACTAAAAAGACTCCCGCGCAGACTCAAAATAAAAATAAATAAAAATAAAACTTACGAAAGAATTCAGTAACTGCAACAAAATCCAAATTCAAAAAGAGAACCACACAGTTCGACAACACCAATTTGAAAAATAATAAAACATTCGATATTTAAAAATTAAAACAATGAACTGTATTCAAAACAGCGTTCGATGGCCAACTGACAGAGCAACTGAACATTTTGCCACTGATAGCTATATTCACTTCAAAAGAAGAGCCATACTACCTACAGTTGAAAATAAACCGTAGAGCGGTTGCATAGAGTCGCTTATTCAATATACGAGTATGCTCCAGTACCGCGCGAAACTGTCCAAGCGAGTATTGAGGTCAGTGACGTCTTTTTTCTGTAAGATAATTTCGCGGAAGCGAGAAGTCCTATTAAAATTAACGAAAGAGAGAAAGAGATAGATATATTTATCGTGTGTGTCACAGAGAAATTGGTTGGTGGTGGTCAGTCATTACTTACTGTCAATTAAACTTATGCCGAAGAGATTTCTATGGGGCATGACCTTATTTCTTTGACCATCTTGTTGTAGAGAATAGTTTGAAAGGTACTTTCCATATGTTTGGTGAAATTCGGAGAAATAATTGAGAAAAGATCAAAGAGTCGTGGTTTTTCCGATTGGAGATCGAGTATTGGCAAACACATTGTGGGATGCCCCCAGCTAGCAGACTACTGGCAACTTGGCAGATTGGATGCCGAAGGTGGGGAATGGGATGTTGGCAGTCTGCAATTTGGCAGAGGTATAAATGCCAGACGTACAGCATAACCACTTTTGCGAACAGTGGTAGTGAATACGGCACCGACTTACGATTGAAGATCGTGGATTCGAATCCAGTCAAGCGCGTTTCTAAGATTTTGTCCATCACCACTGCTCTTAACGGTAAAGGATACCATAGTGAAGAGACCGTGCAAAACCTAGGTCTAACTAGTGGGGACCAATCACATATACTATCATGATTTCTAGTTTCTTTTCAAAAGGACTGGCCCGTCATGGCGGTGGATAGGTATGCGTGGAAAATGGAAGGAAGGAGAGAGAAAGAGGAAGGCCCAGCAGTGGGACATTACGGCCTTAATTATTTTTAAAAAAGAAAAACATATCAAGTAATTGCCCACAGCTGTTAGTAACAAAGGTCTTAAAACTATGTTAGTAATGCAAAATTCAAATAGGTAATAACTGATCAAATATCTAAAAATACTCATGTTAGTAACAAAAGTATTGAATCAATTCATAAAATTCAAATATTTAATTAAAATAAACTCATGCACTCCTCATCACTCAATCAACAGTGACACGAGGTCGCGGCAGACCACGAAGGAGATGGCGAGACGAACTGGATGTCTTCCTTGAGAATTGGAAAGAAGTAGCACAGAAGCGTGACCTTTGGAAGGAATGGAGGGAGGCCCTAGCGTCTACTCGTCACACGAAGCTCCCTAGCGCTGCGGACTCTGGCCTCTCAGAAATCATTCTTAGGATTCCGTTGGTGCTTCCCCGAATGCGGTGCATCAGAGTGTTGGTTTAGTGGTCGCAAGAGCATGAGGTCTTTGATGGGCAAAGTGTTATAGAGGTTATCCATCTGGTTCATCTCAATACCAGCCCAATATAGTACTCTAGATAATCACCCGATTGATGGCGATGGGCTCGCCCTCTATGGAACTTGAACATGACTGGCGAAATGTGTGCGAGCTACAGATACACTTGTGCCAAACCTTTGGGCAGTACCAGCGTGATGTCATGTTATCAAAAATATAGAGATTTTGCGCAATAAGAAAGTGCACCTACCTTCATAGTAATGAGTAAAAGTCGTGACCTTGATGACTCATTGAACCTTACGAAAGGAGTAGCAATACGGTTTTTTTGTTGGACTCTCCATCTATTTTCGGATATTAAACGCAGTAGGTATGACGTGTTTAGAAACAATATTAAATTAACATCATATATAATAGCTCCCACGTAGAAGAGTGCAAGAACACAACCTTTTAAAATTTCAGACCCCGAGCTGTTTTCTGAATGTGCCCATAGAAGTATCTAAATATGCGAAATGCGGGTGTAATGTTAGGACACCTTAGCCTAAACCTTCGGGGATTACTGGCGTGATGGTATGTTATGTTAAGAACACAAAATAAAGTAGTCATACCAGTATCCCTTCCAACCACTAGACAAACGAGGCAGTCAACAAATTAGGTATGAAGACTCTAGGAACTGCAAAGTTATACCTGTTTATATCATAATTTATTCGTAATTAATAACGCTTTCTAGAACCAGCTGATGAGTTCTTCTAAATATGCCTTTTAAGTTTAAGGGCAATGCTAGAGTCGCAAATATTGTTCTATTAGTATTTAAATCTAAACATTGTAAAAACGTATTGTTAATTAATTTTTTTGGGACTGCAGGTACGCCTTCTTGATGTACGAGTTTAGAAAATCAGTTCATTATCTGCCTAGCCTTTTCTCAACTATATTAGGGTCGGCTTCCAGTCTAACCGGATGCAGCTGAATACCAGTATTTTACATGGAGCGACTGCCTATCTGACATCCACAACTCAGTTAGTACTGGGTAATACGATACCCTTTGGTAAGACTGGTTGTCAAACTTTTCGGGCCACTGACTACATAACGACTGGCGAAGATCCAACGGCTGCAACCAACGGCTTAACGTGCTTTCCGAGGCACGGAGGAAATTCGGTATGTAATGGGTGGTCACCCATCCATAGACCAACCTAGGCAAGCACGGCTTAACCTAAAGATCGACCCGAGCGGCTGTTATTATTAAGCCTCGAGCTCCTCCAGTTAAGAAAATCAGTTATTATCAGTTTAACCAGTTAATATCGATTTCCATTACGTCTGCAGTTCCTCTCGCTAATTCGACTTATAATATGAAACCATTGCTGTGCTAGAACAAATAGTTTTAATGACGAAATGTCGTTTAGTTATTCAGGTACCCAAGAAGGATTTTCTCAAACCTTGAATGACTGGACCGATGGCCTTAAAAGTACAATATAATTATTCATTAAGGAACCTATTTTAAACAGATAACGTAAAATAGGAAAACCTTCTCAGGGTCACTAAATTAGTAATTAATTTATAAATGAACTAGTACCTTGAACGAAAAGTAGGGCAGGACCAAGTACCTGCTACCGGAAGAAATAGGTACCTATGATGATCATCACCGATGACTATACCAATATTACCGTTCTATGCGGAACTGTCAGATGACCCAGATTATATATTTAGGAGTTAAACAGTAATTATCTCGAAGGATACGTGTAGGAACACGTAATAACTATTTTGACTGATGAAATTTCTAAAACTATGGCCTGCTAAGTTTTCTGACAGGGTCCATGATTGTTTTTAGCTTTATCTAGTCTGTAACACCTTTTAGTGTTGTGGAACTTAAATAAATGATTATGGATAAACGGTGTTTGTACCTATCTATTATGTAATTCTCACAATACACCACTCCTCCGCGCGGAATGATTTTGATTGGAAAGACTCAGGTTATTACTTACTAATTTATATCCACATAAATGATGTAACCAAGATTTTTTAACAATATTTGGATTGAAAAGAGTGTCCATGGAGTTTTTTGCCCATTCTTCTCCATAGAGATCTACGCCTTGGAATGGGCAACTACAGTACTTTCACAAGTTATTATGCCTTGTGTCTGTGACTGTAGCTTCGCTCTTTGTTTTTTTCTGTGACTTTCAAAAGTGCCTGTAATGGTCTAATGAAATAAATGCTTTGAATTTGAATTCGGAACTCTGCTACCTCGATGGCGTCGGTGGTGGCTTCGGACAGGCTCCTCAAAGTGGAGGTGGATTAATATCATGTCAGCGGGCTGTCATAGGTGATGCTGCTGTCATATGAGTCTCCATTAAACCGAGCTACTGATATCACCTAGTTTTATTCATACAGGGTGTAAACAGATCCTTCACGAAGCCGTCAACGAAGCATTCTGTACATCAAACTAAAATAACTAAATAACTTTACGCAAAAATTATTGCTGGGAAACGACTTTTTTTTTGGGGTAAAAATCACATTTTACGGTAGGATTCAATGTAACGCACTCAAAACAGTGTGCTGATGGATGGATTGAATAGTACGGGGGTTGTGACGGTGTTTAAAGTAAAAATCTTACATTAGAAAAATGTATTTAAAAAAAAACATGCCAAAAAGTTGGAACTTTGACCCCCTAAATCTCCGTAACCAGAAGGTTCCCAGGTATGGTCTAGCTCTAGAACAAAAAAATGATCGCAATGACGGGGAGAACACGTATCTTTCGGCTTCGTTAAGGGTCTATTTACACCCTTTATATCTCACAGAGCAGGACAGGAAGTGAGCCAGCCATAATTGTTGTACACCTCCACAGATCTTTTCTGATTAATTTCGTTGCAGGATCCAAGACAGTTGAAGTGTTTCTCTGGGACCCGTTTATTGCCTCGGCGCTAATCTGGTGGTCGCCACTGTTGATTGTGGCTTCCATAACATAACATCACGCCTAGTAATCCCCGAAGGGTAAGGTAGAGTTGAACCTAACAGCACACCCACATTGCGCCAGTTATATTTAAGTCCCATATAACGCCCCCTAGGCGTGCCTATTGCAAGCAGTCAGACTCCGTGGCTGCTACTGAGAAATTTCTGACTTTGACCGACTCGGGAATCGAACCCAGGACCTCATGCTCATCAGTCGTGCTTGCAACCACTCGACCAACGAGGCAGTCAGTGGCTTTCAAAAGTTGTTATAGTTGAAATGGGAATAGTGGTGCAGGCGTGGCGTGGTGGGGCCCAGAATTAAAAGAACCACTTAAAGGTTTGTATGCACTCAGGAGATGTGGACAGCCATACGGGTGGGTAATCAGAACATCATTACGGTCTCTCAACAATAGATATTATCACCAATAATAAAATAATTAACATACCTACTAGGTACGTGTGATAATGAGCTATTTTGAGAAAATAAATCAACCACGTTTTATCTTTTGTGGTTTTTGAACGTATGTGTCAACTTATCATAGCTGGCTAGAGGACTCGCACAAGTATTAGTTGGTAAATAACGTTCTCATAATCTCTCCATTACCGTGATTTGAAAATATTTAAATAACATGACGAATATCTAAAGAAGAAAATGGTACATAATTTATTTGAAGACTTCAAGCTACAAGGAAAATCGCGGAATAATTCTGTTGCCAACAAAATAGTTCAGGCGAATGTTTACTGCATTTCCAGTATACCTACTGTACAAGGTGTTGGAAATAACTCAAAACGTAAGCTCGTTCAAAATTGAGATTAAAGAAAGCTTCTTTTAATACGAAAAACGTTTTTTTCCCTTTCAGTATTGTGCTCTCTCTCTTTGACGTCTAAAACTCAGTAACTGTACGATACCTCTTGGTAAGAGTGGTTGTCAAACTCAAACAATTTATTCCAAATAGACCCGTGACAGGCACTTTTGCATAGTCAAAAATAAGCTACCTACAGTCCTGCCACAGGCATAATAACTGTGAATGGACTGTAGTTGCCCATTCGAATATAGTAGATCTCATGGAGAAGAATAGGCAAGAAACTCCATGGACAGACTTTCGATCAACGTGCTTTCCGAAACACGTAGAGGTCTTGGTATGTAATGCATGATTACCCATCAACGGACCCCGTGCGACTGTTATTATTAAGCCACGACAAAGTACATATTAATCAATAAATTATTATTTATGTCGACAAATATCCACTTTCATCTAAGGTTTTATCAATTTTGACATTAAATACATATATTACACGCCATTTAAATATGGGTATCTAACGATAATTCCGCAACTAAATTCCTTCAAAGAAAAAAAATATTAAAAAAAACACTAAAGGGTCTTGGGCAAAATCGGTGTCAATGGGGGCTTTCCATAAGTTTGTAGAACTTTTACATACTACGAGTATGGTGACACGTACCAAAGTCGCCGGAGACCATCAGAGCTACGGCCAATTGAATTGTTGCCATTGCCTGTATTTTGTTGAGGATTCGCCTACAGTAAATTGTTTTATAGTAGATCATGGCTGGCGAGGTTCTAGAATCGACGAATAACTGTAGAGGCTGTGATCCCCTTTGTAAAACTACGCTTATTTTAAATCTTTGGAAAAATACAGAAAAAATTTAATGTTTCAAGTGGGTCTATTTATTTCTGTTCTACGTGTTGTTTTAGAATGAGATAGATATATATTTCAAATCCGTTGGTCTTACGCCCAGAGTTCATAGAGAAATGCCCATGTTCCTTAACGTAAAACAGTAGCTTTATATTTTTTTACTTACTTGAAAGGTCACCTGAATCCAATTTCGGGCAGTCATCTTTACTAGTCATCTTCAAGTCCATCTTGGGTTTGAACAATACTCTCTCAATGTTTTCTCGATGTTTAAATGAGTTTATAGGTAAAATATTGGTTGTATTTCTATTTACTGTGCGTTCCATATGTCATCTCTCTTGTTTAAAAAAGGACTGGCTGAAAATACGACTATTTCTGAATAGACAAAGAAATATATAAAATTGTAAAAACAAACTTTCAACGGAGTACATAAAGTTTATTTTGCATTACAGTATGTAATTCATAGTGACGCCTACGTTATGTTTCACATACACGACGTAGGCGCACGTTCGTTGTCGCAGAGCGTTGCGTCTGCGCCGAGGTGGCGCCACCGTCTATGTTCCGACTGGTTGGTGAGTTGCTCTGTTTCGACGCTAGATGGCGTTGGCAGACTAATGCTAGGTATACTTTTTTGCTGTGATTGTTGTACACTTATTTAAGTTTTTTTTTGCCTGAAAATCTAATGAGTATGAGTTTTTCCATAAGGAGGTTCTCAGTAGCAGATACGGAGTCTGAATTTGTGACGGGTTGATGGCATTAGGCTCACCCTCTGAGGAGCCCAGAAGATTTTTCAGCAAGCATATTCAACATGAAAACTTTATAGCTAATAATTATATTACATGGGACTTAAACATAACTGGCGAGATGTGGGTGTACTATTAGGTACCTATATCTCTGCCATTCCTCTTGGGATTACGGTGTAATATTATGTGTGTAAAATGTAATATTATAAAGCTTACATAATTTTTTCGTGACATAAAATTAACATATAACGAATGTTTTCTATTATACTTAGATGCAGATACGTATCGGTAGGTGATATACTCCGTTACTCCCGGATTTTTCTTAAAAACGTTACATACTAGGTTTTTCTGTGAATAATTTCGCAATGGCTTTTAAACCCGGCTAGAATGTAGTCACCTGATTTACAGTAAAACAATGTTTTGAGCAGTAGGTAATGGGTGTGGTGCTAGTTTTTCCCCGCAACGTCACAACAAGTTCTTCTGTTAGGTACAGTCGCCAACACATCAAGTTACCACAAACTGTCAAATAAAGGCGGAAACATACTTACGTGTCGTGGCGTGTCGTGACGCGCCAGAAGCATAGGTATCGGTTTCATACATTTAGTATGGTTAGAGACATATTTGTCGTGGTGCCGACTGCATGCCACCGATTGCGCTACAACGGTGGTGGGGGTTATGACGCGACACGACACACAAGGCAAATGTGTTTCTACGTTGTGTTGGCTCACGAGCCATGTGGTATAAGTGTCGTGGTAAAAATGTCCTCTAGATAGATCATCTAGCGGACATTTTTTAATAATCACTTATTACATTTGCAGCATGTTTCTGAAAATTACTGACGAGTTTATTGAACTTGTACGTCAATGAAAAGTTTTATATGACACAAAGAGTAAAAAGTATAAGGATCACTCAAAGACCCTCAAGAAGTTTCATTGCTAAGAAAAATTTAAGGTCTTTATCAAAATCACTATCCGAATCCCAAGAAAACATTATGTACGTTTAACCCTGTGTCACTAACCATTCGTCAAAATGACGACGCGTACCTTGAGATTTTAGTGTTTCGGTAAGATCCCGACCCCCGCCACCCCGCCCGTTTCTAATACCTTCCTAATTCGCATCGCCAGTGACCCGCAAACACTCATTGCGAATGAACGCTCATTAGATCGGGATATATCGTGTGATCGTCGTAAAATTTACGAAAGGTTAGTATCTACGTAACTATTTTTCAAAGTTGTGTATTTATGTATTTGTCAATTATATATTACTATCAGAACATAATATCGCGGAGATCTTGAAACTTGATGACCCACAGGAAGGTTCTAGTCAAGAAGTTCCTAGAACCCGCAAAACTTGCAGCTACTGTCCTGCAAAAAAACGTCGTATGACCACAAATTTCTGCAAGGGCTGCAAAAAAGCGATTTGCAGGGAGCATATTGTTTCTATGTGCAATCATTGTTCAATGTAGAATTTTTCTAAAACAGCTTATGTTATTTGATTAAGAGGAAACTAAGACTGCTAATTAAGTTAGTTTTGTGTCATAAATAAAGTTGATTAAATAAATATTGGTGTTTTAATCTGTCGTAAAATTTACGAATGGTTAGTGATAACGTTACTCGAAATTAAGGTTAGTGACCTAGGGTTAAACGCTGCAAGGGTTCGATATGTACTCTTCAGAAATAACGCCAGAGCACGCCACGACACGACACATTAGTGTGCACACTCACCGTCACGACAGTAAGCACCACGACACGTAAGTATGTTTCCGCCTTAAGCCTGGTATTATTAGGGATCCATATTTGATTCCAGTAATTATTTAATCCTTTTCCGATGACCTGGTGAAGATAGCAGGGATCCGCTGGATGCGAGTCGCACGGGACCGGTCATTGTGGCGACACTTGGGAGAAGCCTATGTCCAGCAATGGGCGTCTTTCCGCTGAAATGATGATGATGATGTAATCCTTTTTGGATAACAAGTAAAAAAAATACCCCGATACAAATGAAATAAAATGTACTAAAATGAGGAAACATATATAACAACACAGAGGTGCAGGCGGCGATACTCCGGTGGTTCGGGTAGTGACGTCATACGACAAACTATTGACGATCGAACATACTAATGCCGAAGATGGTGTTGTCACTTTTTAAAAGTTTGTAAGATTTTTGGGAAATGGGGTAATTTGGGTACAAAAATCATACCTTTTAAAATTCATTAATGTTATGTTTACTTTCATGAATATTTTGTTCCGTTTTTTTTTTTGGTAAACTCATTGGTATACCTACATGCCCCTTCCGGATCGGACAGGTTTTTTTTAACATATTGTATAGCTTCGTTTAATGGCCGCGAACAAATAAAGACATCATTGCTCCATACATTTTTGGGACTGGTCATCTCTTAGCTGCCACGGTTTATTTTAACTACTTTGTTTTTAAATTGTTGATCTAATCTTTTACTCTTTTACTCTTAATGTGCACATATTTCTACATCGTTCTCACATTTATGTATATTCTCAACATGAATGATGTAACCAAGATCTTGCAAAAATATTTTTGATTGAAAAGAGTGTCCATGGAGTTTCTTGCCGATTCTTCTCCATAGAGATCTACGCTTTGGAATGGGCAACTACAGTACTTTCACAAGTGATTATGCCTTGTGTCTGTGTCTGTAGCTTCGCTCTTTGGTTTTTGTGACATTCAAAAGTGCCTGTAATAGTCTAATTGAAATAAATGCTTTGAGTTTGACATTTTGGTCATTGTCTTTTATGGGACTTTTTATTTTTGGTTACAATGAATGCGATAAACAAAACAATTACAATAAACAAAGATTCGATCAAACATTCGTTGTTTTTTTATAACTAACACTGTTAATTCAGTACTTTGGTACGCCTCAGTAATTTTTTTCACCACTACTTTCTTTTGCTACTATGGTTATCATAATCATTATCTTTCCACACAAGTGCGCTGCTGCTTTCGAGTTGCTATTGGTCATTGAAGCTGTTCTGTGAAGGAGCAGGACTTAAGTCTTGTGTGCAAGTTGTTGTTGTCTTGTTGATATGCCTACTTTAGTTACTCACTTCAAAGTTCTCGTGATGTGATTTCATCATCTTCAAAATAGTCATGATTGTCACAGCTAATTTCAACTCTATGACTTAACTAACTAGGTCATCATCTGCCTAGCCTTTTCTCAACTATATTGGGGTCGGCTTCCAGTCTAACAGGATGCAGCTGAATACCAGTATTTTACATGGAGCGACTGCCTATCTGACCTCCACAACCCAGATAGTACTGGGTAATACGATAGCCCTTGGTAAGACTGATTGTCAGATTTTTTGGGCCACTGACTACCTAACGAATATCAAAGATAATAATATACAAATGACAGCCGGGACCAACGGCTTAACGTGCTTTCCGAGGCACGGAGGAAACTCGGTATGTAATGGGCGGTCACCCATACACAGGCCAACCAAGGCAAGCACGGCTTAACCTAAAGATCGACCCGAGCGGCTGTTATTATTTAGCCACGAGCTCCTTACTTAATTTACTTAATTAACTAGGTATCCTATACTATTCTACTACTAATCACGTTCTCGAAAACGGCCTAACGATTTCGATGAAAATTGGGGTTAGTGGGGGCGGAAAATCGATCTAGCTAGGTCTCATATCTGGAAAAATTCGTTTTCTCTATTTTCAACCGAGTGCTTGGTAGCCCAGGTACTCACAATACATGTGGAACGCATGAGTGACAGAAAATCAAAATGGCTACGTGACACGGAGCACGATGACCATGCCGATGTTGTTAGGGAAATCACCTTTATCTCCCCGGCGAAATCGTCACCAGAAATTCTACTCGTAGCTATTTATAGGAAACATTGTTGAGCAACAGTTACAAAATGTGTCGCGTATTTTTTGGCATGAATCTGGAGTAGGTAGTGGTGGCACAGTCGTTAAAAGACTGACTTTCATGTGACCAAGTCCAAGTGCCTCACTTTACCTTGTGTAATTTATTTCATCACCCCATTCACCATTGCTTTTAAAAGTGAGAAGGAAGACATCGTGGGGAAACGAGCATGTATCAGAACCAAAAAATCTAAATCGTGTGTCATCTACCAACCCGCACTGGGTCTGCGTGATATGCGTGATTATGAAGGGTGTAAATAGACCCTTAACGAAGCCGGAAGGCATTTGTTGACCCCATCATTGCGATACTTTTTTTCTTCTAGACCATACCTGGGAACCTTCTAGTTACGGAGATATTGGTAGTCAAAGTTCCTACTTTTTCACAAGTTTTTTTTTAAATACATGTTTCTAATGTAAGATTTTTACTTTAAACACCTTCACGACCCCCGTACTATTCAATCCATCCATCTGCACTATGTTTTGAGTGCGTTACATTGAGTTTTACCGTAAAACGTGATTTTTCACCTCAAAAAAAAAGTCGTTTCCCAGCAATAATTTTTGCGTAGGGTTACTTAGTTTGATCTACTGAATGTTTGGTTGACAGCTTCGTGAAGGGTCCGTTTACAGCTGTTATTATAGCCCACGTCTTCTAGCAGAGAGCACATGGAGTAAACTTGAGTCCCAGTAGTGGGAACAGTACAGGCGGAATATGTTATGAATATGGAACATTTGGATGTTTCCAGCAACTCTGCAACATTGAATGTTGCCAGCATGTTTCCTTATGAATAAGGCAATTGAAACATGAGTAATAATACAACACGAGTGTATGTAACACGAGTGACAGGAAGTAAGAATAATCTGAAAAACCAGACAAGTGCGAGTTCGACTCGCGTGGAGAGGGTTCCGTACGTTAATTATCTAAATTCCGTAAGTTGTTTTAAATCTAAGATTTTTATAGATTTTCCTGTAATCTATAAGTCAAAGAACTATTTGTTGTATTTTTTTCAAAATTTTCGGCCTTGTAGTTTCGGAGTTAAGGTGGGAGAAATAGTCAATTTTCGCTTATTTTCTTAAATAACTTCAAAACTATTTTATAGTATGTTAAAATTACACAAAAAAAAAAATTGAGATGGTGTCACAATGAGTCCATTCATTTGATATGTAACACGATATAGTTTGCAAAACTTTTTTAAAATTTTCTTATTTACCCCCCAAAAGAGGCCCCATGTTTAAAATTCATTAATTAGAATTACATAATTATGTATACCAAATTTCAACTCGGTCCAGTAGTTTCGGAGTAAATTGTCAGTGACAGACGGACAGACAGACACGCGAGTGATCCTGTAAGGGATTGCGTTTTTTCCTGCAGAGGTATAACTGTTTATGATACGTCATACGATTATGTTTTGCGTAATCATTAGAAAGGCAATCGTGAATCAAGCCCATATTATATATGTAATTACGACCCAGTAAAGCACCAATCAACACTCGAGTGTGAGACACTTAATAGGAAGCCCTTCAAATTAAATAAAGAGCGCAATTAAATATTATGACTGGCCGGAAATAGGTGATACTAGCTTTTTTTTTGGTATTTTTGAAATACCAATTAAGTGGTTAGTAATAGTGGTACCTACCTACCAAAATGGTAATTGACAGGTATTACTATTACTAACCACTTAATTGGTAGGACGAGGCAGAGGAAAAATAGAGAAAACATGGATTGTATGAGGAATGAAAGTAAAAAGAGTAAACACCGTGACTTTTTAGTCGTCTTACAACGGCAGCCCACTTCATGTATATAATGACTACTAAGCAATCATTAACAAAAAATCGGTATTTATGAAATTTTAATAATTTAAAAATAAAAATATTATTCAATATTATGACGCATGACGCACTTAAAACACCCTGTTGTGAGCGATGATCTACTTGACTCGAGCGCTGGGTAGGTATATTCTCCCGTTTGACAGTTTCATAACTTTTTCTAATGTTTATTTATTTTTCTTTGTACCAATTACGGTAGGTAAAAAAAAAAATGGTGCTTAGAACTATTTTATGTCGCACATTGAGTGGAGTGAGTGGACCACCTTTGTAAGACGACTAAAAAGTCACGGTGTATAAAGCGTGACTGTTGACAGGAGACGGTGGAAAAAAAAACGTGTTGCGCCGACTTCAAGGAACATGGGACAAGGGCAGGAAGATGATGACGTACGAAATGTGATGAATGAATCTGATTACCTAATTTGCAGTGGTTTCATGAGGAAACTAATAGATACTTTAGTATAATTCACGACATTTGCGAGGAAAACATTGCCTCTTTTTTGAAGAGGTTTACTCATGGACTTTTCATGACGAAATATCAACGCAGCTAATCATGGTGATTTCGGGGAATTCTACTAATACATATTATTTAAGTAAAGGTTTGCATGTTTTTTACTAAATCACGGTTAACACTTACAATATTTTTTATCCCGGTAAATGAGTGACTTACTGACTGCTATCAGTTTATGTTACGCAATTATCAGTTACTAGACGAAGTCGCGGGCAGCAGCCAGTAATTTATCATTTAGTGACACAACTTAGCTCTGTAGCATCATCGTCTTCCTGCCCTTGACCCATCTACTTCTACTTAGGGTCGGCGCAGCACGTGTTCTTCTTCCATACTTCTCTATTACTCGTCATTTCAGAAGTCACCTATTTTCTAGCCATATCATCTTTTACACAGTCCATACATCTCACTTCATCATCATCATCATCATATCAGCCCGGAATCACCCACTGCTGGGTATAGGCCTCCACGTTTTTCTGCCACATTTCCCGGTTCTGTGCGTCCCGTATCCAGGTGGTTCCCACGACTTTGACGATATCGTCATCCCAACGAGCTTTAGGACGGCCTTGATTTCTTTGGCCAAACCTTGGCCACCACTCGGTCAAAGCCTTGCTCCATCGGCCATCTCCGCGTCTAGCCAGGTGTCCTGCCCAAGTCCACTTGAGGCGCACCGCCCGGTCCCCGACGTCGTAGTCTTTCGTCCGACGGCGGATTTCGGTGTTACGCACTCGATCTAAGAGAGTTATGTCGAGCATGGCTCGCTCCATGGCCCTTTATGCCACTCGTACTCGGAATACTACCGAAAACTCTATTTCACTAATCAAAGTTTTCTAACAATTGAAAAATGAACCTTAAGTGGTCTGAATTCTTGGTGAGCAAGAATGATGAACAATATTGTCCCTTTTCTGCATAAAAAGGCATTTTGTGGAGGGAAAATTTAAAGCCAATTAAGTCCTTTTAGTACAAAAAATATGCGTATTCATTGCACGCACTTTAAAATTTAAAGGAATTTACAATATTCTTCTTACCGATTGTTACGAAGAATATTGTGCCCACATTTTGGCCTTGGCCAAAGTCCAAAGGGAAACCCCTTATTAATTGGTATCTTAATTAATGAATGACGTTTTAAATAATATAGTTCGAAGAATATTTACACATCATTAAGGACTCATTGATAAAGATATGGCTTGGCCCTTGAAATAAGTAGGACAAATGCAAGGATAAGACCTGTTCAAATCAAATTAGATTGCGGTGGTCAGTCGATATTGATAGCTTCTAAAACCAAGGCCATAATTAAATATATAACATCATCCTGTAATCTCCGTAAGGTTAAGGTCAGAGGTTCTAATAGCAACACCCACATTTCGCTAGTTATGTTCAAGTCCCATGGGGGCGAGCCTATTGCCCGGGATTCAAACCAGGACCTCGTACTCAGCAGTCGCGTTTGCGACCTCTAGACTAACGAAGCAGCACGCATAATCTGCCTATAAGTTCCCCATTGCTGGGATGCAAGCCTCCTCTGATCGAGAACTTGAAGGCACCAACCACGGGGGTGCAGTGTGACTCACACGTCTTCGAGTTTTTTTTATTTTAAAACCTTGTTTCCTGTTTGATCACCGTTTTGATAACATAAGTGATGAATTAATTTGCGTGATTACGTACACGTACACAAATAACGTACATGTCTGGGTTCGAAATTCAAATCGACGACCTTATACATGTAAGTCGGGGCTGTTATCACTCGAACACCATTATTGGTGAAGTGCGATCTAGTAATTGGGGTGTCGCTTTTCTGATGGTTATTCTGGTTTTAAGGAGTTGCAGTTATTTCCCCATAAAAACAGTACTTTCACCTCCTGAAACTGAACTAAACAGACTTATTATAATTGTCGGGCCTACGCTGTCCCCCCATACTTAAGTCCAAATGCTGTAACCATGATAATATTGTAACACCAAATGATTTGAAAAGAGTAACCATGGAGTTTCTTGCCGGTTCTTCTCCATAGGAAACGACCATCCCAAACCGTGCACCTTTTTGTCGACGTTTTATAAGTGCCCATCTGGGCCTATACGAAATAAAACGTTTTGATTTTGATTTTTGATTTTGAAATAATGTAACATCATCAACACGCCTGTACTCTCTGGAGAGCATAAGTATAGCTTAAGTACACCCACATTTCGTCAGTTACGGTTGTCTTATGTAATAGGGGGCGAGCCTGTCCTGGAATACCTGTCCCATAAATTCAAAGACAGAAAGTACATAGGTAGATACAACAGGCACCTAATACTCCCTGCGTCGTAATTCTCAATAAATCACCAAGTGTGCATTGTTCATAACTGCTATTATCTAAAACTTGGAGTGTATGACCAACTTCTGCAAAGTCCGGCCAACTTAAGGGCGAGTTCTCAAGTAGCTGGACCGCGGTTCCGTTCACAAGATTATGACGCGTGGACGCGCTAGAAACTTCGCCTTAACGCTTTGTCTTGAGCATGGTCAGTTAGGACCCATGTTGTGGGCTATTTTGAAACTAAGTATGTGGTTTAGAAGATAGTAGTTAGAGCTGAAATGTAAAGGGAGTAGCCGACACATTTCTGATGTATACAAGGTGTAAACAGACCCTTCACTAAGCCGTCAACCGAGCATTCTGAACATCGAACTAAGTAACTCTACGCAAAAATTATTGCTGGGAAATGACTTTTTTTTTGGGGGTGAAAAATCACGTTTTACGGTAAAACTCAATGTAACGCACTCAAAACTTAGTGCTGATGGATGCTTTGAATATTAAACGGGCCATGAATTTAATTAAAGTAAAGTTCAAACCTTTAAAAGTGGTATATAAAAAAACTTGTGAAAAATTGGAACTCTGACCTCCAATATCTCCGTAACTAGGAGGTTCCGAGGTATGGTTCAGTACAAAAAAATGATGGGGAGAACAAGTACCTTTCGGCTTCGTTAAGGGTCTTTTTACACCAATTATTGGGTGACTGGTACTTAAACACGTGATTATACTCATGATAACAAACAACTTTCCCAAAGAAACATTTTTTTTTATACTCATTCACCTTTATCACAATAAAACTTACGGAGCGGGCTTACACGGGTGCTCTGCCTACCCACTGTTGCACGGTACGATAGTAAGAGGACAGAACGACGTCACGCGGCTAACAGCTGATGTGTTTAAGGCGCGCGCACGCGAGTTTCATACGGCTGTTGTGTTATTGTGATAAAAGGGAATGAAAAAAAAAAAAAACATGCATTTAAAAAAAAACTTATGAAAAAGTTGGAACTTTGACCCCCAATATCTCCAAAGGTTCCCAGGTATGGTCTAGAACAAAAAAAAATCGCAATGACTTAAGGGTCTTTTTACACCCTTTATATAATACCACCGTGATTTTTTTCACGCACCCAAACCCAACCGTTTAGCTGGTAGAAGGGGGGGGGGGGACACTTCAGTCTAACAAAAATGACATACGAATCCCTTAATCGAAAAATGATAAAAGAAACTCGCAATATTTTTAAAGACCTATTCAATGACATCCCACAATATGGGGTACGTGAGAAAAAAAAACCCACTTTACGTGTATAGGAGATACCCTAAAAAAATACTTTATTAATACGAGATTTTATTTTACCACTTTGTCGGCGTAACTAATCTGTATATTCATGCCAGGGACAGACGGACAGACTATTAGGATTCCTTGTTGACTACGGAACTATAAAAACGGTGAGTTTCATACAGGGTGTAAACGGACCCTGCACGAAGCCGTCAACCAAGCATTATGTACATCAAACTAAGTCACCCTACGCAAAAATTATTGCTGAGAGACGACTTTTTTTTGGGGTGAAAAATCACGTTTTACAGTAAAACTCAATGTAACGCACTCAAAACTTGGTGCTGATGGATACTTTGAATAGTAAACGGGACATGGAGGTAATTAAAGTAAAGTTAAAACCTTAAAACTATTTAAAAACAAACTTGTGAAAACATTGGAACTTTGACCCCCAATATCTCCGTAACTAGAAGGTAGAACAAAAAAATGGCCGCAATGGCGGGGAGAACAAGTGCCTTTCGGCTTCGTTAAGTGTCTTTTTACAGCCTTTATAAGGAATTTGTCTAGTCATCAGAATTAGTATCTATAACCAGGGAAGTACCCGCTTTCATTTCATTTACAAAGATAAAATACATTATTAATGCAAAACTCTTGTTATAGAAGCAATCTAAATGCTTAGTTTATAATAGATAATAATATGAATGGTGGCCTCAGAGATAACCACCGCGATTGATTATGGATTCAAATCGAAGAACGCATGCACTTTTCTTTGTGTAATTTTGCGGTAAAACATGAGAAAATCGTCATGTCCCAGAATAAAAAAATCAAAGACATCAACTTATACCAACCAGCTCTGGACCCGCGTGGTGAATTTCGGCATATGTAGTGACTAGGCCTTCTTAATTTATCTTTAGCTGTGGGAATCATGGCCGATAGTGCTTATTGTATCATCATCATCATCATCCATCATCCACAGCCCGACTTCACCCACTGCTGGGTATAGGCCTCTCTCTGCTTGTGCCAAGCTCCACGGTCTTGTGCCAGCCTCATCCAGGATATTCCCGCCATGGCAACGATGTCGTCTGCCCATCTCGCCGCCGGACGACCAACATTGTAGGTATGAGCAAAAACGTTGAAGTGAATTATAAAAGTAGGCATTTATGAAAATTTCGAAATGATTATGAAATTTACAGGCAACTTGTGCTTGTTATCAAAGATAATGGTTATGGTAACTAAAGATACCAAGATACTCCAAAAAAAAAACCAAAATGTTATGCAAATCAAGTAATTTTAATATTACTTATGACTAATGTTAAACGTAATATTAAAATGACTTAATACGCACTCAACATTTAAATTATTGCATTTCACAATGTGTACCTACATTATGGACCTAGTAAGTTACAAATAAAAAAAAAATCAATTACAATGGGCATTTCGATACATATTATTGGAGGTCACTTTCAAGCAAGGAATTGCTTGTATTAGGAGACAGGGAAATAAATAAAAATAGGTACAAAATCTACTAGCTTTTAACCGAGGCATCGCCCGCGTGGAGTTCGGTAATTGTTCCACGGGATCGTACTACCGGGATAAAAAACGTATCATTTTGTTAATCTAGGCTATAAACTACATGTATGCCAAATTTCATCAAAATTAGTTCAGAAGTTTTTTCGTGAAAGACTAACAAACTTGCATTCAGCCATACATTCTCACTAACTTTCGTATTTATTACAAACTAGCTGTTCCCCGCGACCTTCGTCCGCGTCAAGTTATTAAAAATACAATTTTCCCCGTTTTTGCAACATTTTTCATTGCTGCTACGCTCCTATTGGCCGTAGCGTGATGATATATAGCCTATAGCCTTCCTCGATAAATGGACTACCCAACACTGAAAGAATCATTCAAATCGGACCAGTAGTTCCAGAGATTAGCGCGTTCAAACAAACAAACAAACAAACACTTCAGCTTTATAATATTATATAGTATAGATAGTACTTAGTCAGAAGATAATTTTGTAACGTACCCAAATAGGTAACTTTACGCTACTACTTTGAAACGTAATTAAATGACATTTTCTGGAGTGGATGAGAAGCTCGTGGAAAAATAATAACAGCCGCACGGGCCCAGCTTGAGATTAAGCCACGCTTGCCTAGGTTGATCCGTGGATGGGTGACCACCCATAACATACCGAGTTTCCTCCGTGCCTCGGAAAGCACGTCGAATTGGTATTAAAAAAACAAAATGGCTGCCATTCGCGGGGTGTGGGGTTAGGAGTGTTTACAAACGTTTTTTTGTCGATAGAAATGAGTATATAATATAGCCTTAAAGTGTCGGTAACCGGTAGCCAAACACACTGTATATTTTACAAGCTAATTTACACGTATGAGCACAGGAACATACAGGGTGTAAACGGGCCCTTCACGAATCCGTCAACCAAGCATTCTGTACATCAAACTAATTACTTAGTTTGATGTACAGAATGCTTGGTTGACGGATTCGTGAAGGGCTTTACGCAAAAAAAAATGCTGGGAAACGAGTTTTTTTTTTGGGTGAATAATCACATTTTACGGTAGAACGCAATGTAACGCACTCAGAATATTGTGCTGATGAATTGAATAGTACGGGGGTCGTGGGGGTGTTTAAAGTAAAAATCTTACTTTAAAAACATGTATTTAAAAAAAAAAGAGAAAATGTTGGAACTTTGACCCCAAATATCTCCGTAACTAGAAGGTTCCGAGGTATGGTCTAGAACAAAAAATTATCGCATTGACGGGGACAACAAGTGCCTTTCGGCTTCGTTAAGGGTCTTTTTCACCCTTAACACCGTGACTTTTAAGTCGTCTTACAACGGCAGCCCACTTCATGTATCCAATAACTACTAATCATTCATTTAAAAAAATAGGTATTTATGAGATTTTAGTATTATTCAAGACTCGAGCGCTGGGTAGGTATATTCTCCTGTTTGACACGTAAAAATCATTGAAGCTGTTCTCGTGCAGTGCTACTATGCTTTGAGCCTTGTATTTGGAATTAAAATGCCTAGATTTGTTTCCTTATTAAAAGTAAAACTGAAAGAGTTCTTCAAAAGAAAGTGCAACTGCGTCATAGTGTCTGAAAAATCACTGCGTAAGAACCGACCGAACATATCTAAGGGCCTTATCGTACTAGCGGATCGCAAGAGGAGCAGGCGCACAACGAACAGGTTACTGGAGCGCAACGAACACGCCGCGCATGCGCAGCGAATTCGTTGCGGTCGCGCAAAAAGATCGCTGCAAATAGCAGAGTGGACGCCATTTGTACTGTCTCGTACAAACGTCAGCCAACAGCAGCCTTTCCTCGTCGGAACCCATTTTGTTACCGAGTGTATTGTACGTCGTTAACTCGCAACAAACACGCGACGAACACGTTACGTATTTGCCATGCATCCGCGACGTCCTCGCTGTGCAACCGCGGCGTGTTTGCGATGCATTCGCTGCGCGCCCGCCCCGCCCCGCAGCCGTTCGCAAACCGCTAGTATGATAAGGCCCTTAATCAAAACTTTGATTATTCATTCATTGATTGAGTCACCCTGGAATATCGTACCAATTACAGTAAGCAGGAAGTTATCGCTTATCAACGATCGATAAGCAAAAAGGATCCTCTGTTATCTATTATTTCCATAATAGGTAAAACACAATTGTACTGGAAGTACAGTCAGCGTCAAAAATATCAGTGAATGAAATCACGCGATGTATGAGGCATCGTTCAAAATGCTATCATGCCAATATAAATTCAAGAACTCAATACAAGAACTTGCTAAATTCGGGTAATTACAAAACAGCACTGTTAAGGAAAAGTAGTATGACAATGGGACCTGTCATTTATAATAAAGGGTGTAAAAAGACCCTTAACGAAGCCGAAAGGTACTTGTTCTCCCCGTCATTGCGATCATTTTTTTGTTCTAGACCATACCTGGGAACCTTCTAGTTACGGAGATATTGGGGGTCAAAGTTCCAACTTTTTCTCATTTTTTTTTTTTAAATACATGTTTTTTATGTAAGATTTTTACTTTAAACACTTTCACGACCTCCGTACTGTTCTATCCATCCGTCTGCAAAATGTTTTGAGTGCGTTTCATTGAGTTTTACCATAAAACGTGATTTTTCACCCCAAAAAAAAGTCGTTTCCCAGCAATAATTTTTGCGTAAAGTTACTTAGTTTGATGTACAGAATGCTTGGTTGACGGCTTCGTGAAGGGTCTGTTTACAGCAATGGGTATCGGCCATGCCGATCACTGCTTTCGGTGTCATTCATGAGACATCAGCAATGCCCATGGCGTTTCATATACAGCTGAGTCACTCGCTTTGGGATCATCATGCAACGTCTTCTTTAATGTTGAACGTTGAAATTATATTTTTCTTAATTTAAGTTCAATTATTGACTACCAAAGGAAGTGTTTCGATTCCTAGATTATATGACAAACTGTAAGGCTGATTATAAAATATAATAATATTACCTACTGGCGACCCGCCCCTGCTTCGCACGACGCAACCGATCGGTTCACAATGCTGTCCTATCTTTCAAGATGGAAACCTACCATACACATTTACAAAATTTCATTACATAGTTTTCACCGTGCCTCGGAAAGCACGTTAAGTCGTTGGTCCCGGCTATCATTTTTAGATCTATGGAAGTCGCTACAAGTCAGTTTCCCGAAAGTCTGACAACCAGTCTTACCAAGGGATATTGTATTACCCAGTAATAACAAGGTTGTGAAGGACATATAGGCATTCTCTCCATATCAAATACGGGTATTCAGCTGCATGCCGTTAGACTGGAAGCCGACCCGGGGCAAAGACATAGGTAGATTATGATGTCGAAAAATTCCAACGCTGGCGAATCTAGAATCTTCTTCTTAGCGTGTCGATGGCAATCTAAATTATGTCGGCCCAGAACTGAGCTACTAGTTTGGCGCTTTTGGTAGCGTCCATCAGTTCCTGTAGTGAACAAACAACAGGACTCGCAGGACACTATATTAAGTGCCCCATTTGTATTTGTAGAACAGCACCACATTTACACTCCAGGGCAAGTCATTAATGAATCTCCACCTGAGTAGGTTTTCTTTGCTGCGACCAACCTGGGTCCGGAGTCTATTTAAAGACTTCCAGGTCAGCCATGGCAACTCATATCCAGGTGGGAGATTTTCAGCAGGTAGAACGAATGGGTTAGGTAAAGATGCACTACCTCGCTACAGCTTTAGTCTTCCCGTAGACCGCTCGCCAGTGAGTGGGGTGACACACTTCAGAAAACTATTTCGACTTTTCAGCCTTTGCGACACGAGGGTAATCAAGAATCATGTAGTTGAATTCATGGTCCAAGTTTGCAAGTCGATGTCACCTGCACAGTATTTATTCATAGAAAAGGGTTTTTTTACACTTAATAGGCTTGGGTTTGGCCGTAACTCGTCGATGTGAAGTATGACGCGGCATAGGAAAAACCAATTCAGTCGAACTTAAAAGAGATCCAGATTATAATGTACAGGAAACAGAGGCTGGCAATGAATTAAAAAAAAACAAAAACAATGTTCGCACAATAAATGTAGAAGTAAAGCGATCTAAAATTACGACGATGATCACTCACATTTTTCCCGAAATTTCAAAATCCCAAATGTTCATAGTCTTTCGCGGATGACTGTACATATACTCCGGTTGGTATAAGTACTTCCCCCCACCATTTTGTGTTCAGTCTTCAATCATAAAACACACGGAAAACACTAGCTCAGTGATTTTCGTCAGTAAGTTTTATTCTATCAGCAACAGGGAAGAAAACTTATTCAATGGAAGAGTGTTATTGGCGATTGCATAAACCTCATAATTTGTCGCTAGTGCATTGGTTGAGATAGCAAGAAGAAGTTGCCACACCCAAGGGGGACTGTGAAGATGTCAGGAAAAGAAGATTACTTCCCAAGGTTGGATCCAGGTGAAGGAACGTTACCCCGGAAAAGATTTATGAGTAAGTGTTTGGAAATTACTTATTTTTTAATGACCTACATTCCTTTTTTCTGTGTAACATTACGTAAAAGTTTCGAAAATAAACTTATATTTAATTTTTTTTTTAAATTCAAGTACTCGTTGATAAAAATAAATGCTAAAGGCGTGTGACAAATTAATTTTAGAGTGTGTAAAAAAGAATTCTTTAGTGAAAAAAGTTTTATTGAAAATGTAGTATCGCAGTATTACGAGTATTTCCTTTATTTATTTTCTTTACATATAATTTACATTTTTAAATAATCCTATACAAAGTAATAAAAAATCGTAGCCCACCGGCATCGGAAACAGGGTCCGAGCTACCGGTGGTCAGGGCTCTTGAGAGAGGGCTCACGATACGCGCCGTGTCCAAAAGCACTGCTTTCTGAATCAAGCCAAGCGAGAGCCTCCTCAGGCTTCTCCTCCTCCTCCTCGCATTCATTATTATTATTTATTTATTTCAATTAACTTTGGATCATACTAAATAAAAAAGAAACATTGAAGAAACACAAAAAAAAAAGTGAAATTTTCACCAAAATTAATCCGCTATTATAGTATCATATCAATAAAATCAGACCACCAAATATCAAATTAGTCACTGTCCAGTTTTATAATTTGTAGGTTGGTTTTTCCAATATTTAAGTATCTACACAAAATGATTCAAAACATTGCATACTATGGGGCAAGGGAATTCCCTGAGAATAGAGGAATATTGTTATATTGATACTCATAACCTACTATAAATATATACAGGGCATTTATGTTAAATCGTAACAGTTAAAGAAATCTTATCTTATCAACAACAAGCTCACGATACTGATCGTCACACAAATATCATACCATTTTCTGCCCCAAACAAACACGATCAATAGTTTATTTCGTTGTTTTCAATTATCTATACTTATACTTAATATACTTTATACTTATTTACCTATAATTTACAAATTTTATATAGATATATTATTTAATAATATTATAAAGCTGAAGAGTTTGTTTGGTTGAACGCGCTAATCGCAGGAACTACTGGTTCGAATTGAAAAATTGTTTTATTGTTGGATAGCCTATTTATCGAGGAAGGCTATAGGCTATATAACATCACGCTACAACCAATAGGAGCGGGGAATTAAAAAAATGAAAAATATTGCAAAAACGGAGAAAATTGTATTTTTATAATAATTTCATGCGGACGGAGGTCGCGGGATACAGCTAGTAATAAATATAATTCATCAATACCAAAAATAATAACGTCTATTCATTAATACAGGTTTTATGCATGGCTTCTCTTTTGATAGTAAAATAAAATGACTGAAGTTAGACCAATACTTTAAAACCCCTATAGTAGCTGTTGTCCTGAAACTTGGCAATAGGTATGGCTACTGATTGCCACCACTTTACTTAATAAGGTAACCTACATTTGGAAACATCAATGCATTTTGTTTTGTTAGCCTGTATTGTCCCACTCCTGCGCAAAAGCCTACCCCCATTCCTTCCACTTCTATCGATGGCGTGTCGAGGAAGCCATCCAAGACCCCGCCATCTTCTTCCCGGTCTGCCGTGAGCCCGTCTAGCTGTCTCAGGGCTCCAGTCTTGCGATATTCAGGCCAACATCTGGCAGACACGGCCTGCCCAGTCTCGCAGCTCGGCAATTTGCATTCTGGAGCGCAACGTGGTGTTTCTTAACGTGCATGTTATCTTATACTTATATGCATGGTTTGCTTTTAAAAACCAAGTGATACTTCAGGTCAATCTGGGTAACTTTGACAGATAAGGGCGATATTTTATACTATATTTAAAAAATTTACGCCTATCACTCGAGTGTTTTTTATTTTATCAGTGCTCTCGTATTACTTTCCATCTATAGAAATTCACAGAAAGTTTATAAAACATACCAATATAGTAGAAAATCTCAATTCTGTGCCCTGTCAAAGTTACCTTCATAAAATGGGTAACTTTGACACACACAGCCATGCATAAAAAAGTAGTAATAAGTATTATTTTTATCAATCTGGGTAACATTGCAAATCTAAAATAAACATTTTATGAATAGTGTTGGCTTCATGCGAAAAAATAATCAAAACTAGTTCATGGTCCCGCTGTCAAAGTTACCCGAATGAATCAAAGTTACCCAAATTGGCTGTAGCGCATATCAATCCCATATATTTCGGACTTCTTGACAATTGTTATAGCTGATAGAATGTCACTTTGGAGAATATGACCACTTTAAGTTTGCAGTTCAAGGTGGCGCTGCTTGTCAAGAAAAAAATGCATCGAAATGTCAAACTTGGTACATTTATTTTAATTCTGTGTTTTGCCGCCTGCACTGATAAGTTGGTTGAAGTGTAAGGCCCTTTGGGTTTCAGGTGACAGATTTCACAATTTTGAGAATAAATTGTTAATTACAAACACACATAAACTTAAGCCTTGTTCCCATGGGGGTTGGCAGAAACTAAAGAATACCTGCTACGATACATTATTAATTGTGGAAATAAGAAAATAGAAATTCTTGCTACTTTAGTAAACAAGGGTATCTTACAGTACTTACATAGTTCCTGGTATTTTATTTTACGACTACCATTTTAATTTAACAAAAAAAAAAATTTTCAGACTTGCATATGGAGGCAATTGTGTATGAACAGGCGACGAACCTGATGCCTCCCGAGCCGCCTCTGCCTACTCCGGAGCCTGCCCAGCCTCCGGCTGAGCCAGTGATATCTCGGATTGTTGGTGGGTGGATTGGTCCTCTCACACCCAGACTTGGACCTTCGTTTGCGGTGGCACCCCATTCCACCCCAAAAAAGCCGAGTTCCGAAAAAAAAAGTGAACACCTGGCTCAGTGCTGACAACCAACCAACTTTCAATCAACTTCAATTGATCTAAATCATTCAGCAGCCGAACAAAAAAAAAACAAATTCTGTAACGTGCAAAAATTTTTGTAAATGGAAGTCACACAATTCTGAAAACTATGATTTCTGTTTCTCAATTTTCTGCTGAGTTTAAGCTTCTAGCCCACACACGTAATTTTGCCGCAAAATTTACGGTGGATTCGCAGTTAAAATCTCCGGTCGTCAGTATTGTTTGGATCACTATGGAAACTTGTAAAACGCAAAACTGACGGCCGTGCCCTGACAGGGACACGTCTAATCAACCGTAGATTTTGCACGGAAAAAATCGTGTGTGGCCATAAGGCCTTAGGCGCGAATTATACACAAACGGCGTAAGGCGACGGCGCGGCGCAGGCATGATGCCGCTTCAAACGTTTTCATATAAACTGTACGTAGGCGACGTGTCGTAAATTACACTCAAGCGGCGCGGTGCAGGCACGCTGTTCTTTTTTTTCGTTATACTTGCCACGCCTACGCTACGTCTGCGCCGCGCCGTCACCTTACGCCGTTTGTGTTTAATTCGCGCCTTAGAAAAGCATGCTAGATGTTTACGCCTAGGCTCAAAATATCACCAGTCGTGCCTTCTAAATAAAGCGCTGTTAAAACCAGACCTTTTTATCTAAACTCATGGTGTAATGATAATAAAACCTTCCAATTGATTGTTCATTGATATTCCTGTTAGTTACCCACTTCAGTTAAAATTTTGTCCTGATTACTTCATTTGTTAGCTACTCTATGTCAATATTCTATTTAATCAGTATTTTGTTACCAAAGCATAAAGATGTAATTTGATTAGTCATATTATTGTAAACTGCTTGTAATAAGTTCTTATTATTCCTTTTTTTATTAATAAATAGTCCGTATTTAACACATGATTAATGTTACCTGATTTCAATATTCAGATTGATTTAAAGTAAATTTCAAAATTCCGAAAACTCATGGTATTTTGATGCAGTATGTATCTCTGTTTTCCAAATGATTTTTGTTTATTGTTATTATTTTGTTTATAATATTTTTGTAAACTCAAAAAAAAAATCACTAAAAGACAGTGACCAAAATGTATTGAGCAATGATGGTGCCTTTTAATTTTTTCGCGGCCATTAAAAAAAACTAAATAAATACTGTAGGAGGAAATAACTAAACGAAAAGAATTAAAAAAAAAAAGCCCAAATTAAGTCCGGACTGAGTTAAATCAATTTATACAGGGTGAATTTTATGTTAGCTCACCAGAGCTCAATCTGAAACTATCGGTAGAAGAGCAAAGAGGTCAAAGGAACCATGCTCTTGATTTTGGAGAAGAATAAAACAGCAGCATTCGTTTTTTGAATAAACTTTTACCGGAGCAAGGAATCAAACCTGTTTTTTTTTTATAAAAAACAACATTGCACTAACAAGTCACCAATTTTGGTCATTGCCTTTTATATTTTCTTACAAAGTACGTATGTAAATATTGTTAGATTTAAAAGTTATGTACCTACCTACTTAATTTTGTTCATCTTGCGAATATATTTTATTATTCTCACATACTTACATTTGTGATTTTTTGGCTTTAATAAACATCATTAAATACCTTATTGTTTCTCTTAATGAAACCCACATCATAAATCTTCAACATATTTATTTATTTATATCATATCTTTTAAAATGTCTGCTGTGCTACTGGTTGACCTCTCCCAATATTATTTGACAGTTGAAACTTCGCAAGTTTAAACGCATGCACTTTATCTTGCGTAATTTTGCTGTAAGACATGAGAAAACCGTGAGACAACCGTCATGTCCCAGAATAAAAAAATCGAAGACATGTGACATCTACCAACAGGTACTCGACCCGCGTGCCGAATTACGGCATACTAGTGCAAAGGCCTTTATTTAAAGCTGTGGGGGTAGTGCCCGATAGTGCTAATAGGCTATTAGACAACATCGAAAAAAAAAAAATATTTAGTCCGTCAGTTAGATCACCAAAAATTTTGGACCCGTATTTTTTCTTTTGTCACATAATCAAAAAATGACGACGATACAGCGCATCAAACTTCAAGAGACCGGCTTGTGACGTCACTAGACAGTAAAAAGTAACATAAATTGTGACGTCAAACGAGATTTCACACGCTGTATCGTGGTCATTTTTCGTTTACATGACAAAAGAAAAAATACGTGTCCAATATTTTTTGATAATCTAACTGACGGACTAAATAGATTTTTTTAGGCAAATACCCTATTGTATACTATGGGCAAGTAAGTAAATAAAATTGCATACTGGTGGGATCCATTCCCCGTCAATTGGCCATAAACGCCAGTTACCTCTACCTCTTCAATAAATACTTTATTTTCAAATAGCTCATCATTAGCCACTTGTCTCGAAAGGGTTCCATTTTTTAACCCTTTCCTCGTCGAAGTGGTTCCAACACAAATTGGGTGTTAAATTAGACGAAGACGTGACTCCTTAGTATTGGGGGGTTGAATAAATAACCCTACTTCGTTTTAGAATTACTTTAAAAAAAGTAAGATTAAAGTGAGCGTGTAATATGGGGTACTATAGTAATAGGTACTCGTTGCTATATTTTCTTGAAATTTCCGATCATACAGGGTGTGAACAGACCCTTCACGAAGCCGTCAACCAAGCATTATGTACATCAAACTAAGTAACTTTACGCAAAAATTATTGCTGGGAAACGATTTTTTGTTTGTGGGTGAAAAATCACGTTTTACGGTAGAACTCAATGTAAAGCACTCAAAACATTGTGCTGATGGATGGACTGAATAGTTCGGGGATCGTGGAGGTGTTTAAAATTCTTGCATTAAAAACTTGTGAAAAAGTCGTAACTTTGAGCCCCAATATCTCCGTAACTAGAAGGTTCCTAGGTAAGTTCTAGAACAAAAAAATGATTTCAATGACGGGGAGAACAAGTGCCTTTCGGCTTCGTTAGGGTCTATTTACACCCTTTATATCTTAGTACTAGTGGAAGCCTGATAAGTAAACAAATTCTGTCGGCCTGTGCAGTGTGCGTCTGTCACAGGGCTATATCGTTTGAACCATTATGGATAGCAATTGAAATATTCAGGGTGGAGGGACACTGACGCACACACGCTGACCATATATACATCATTTTGAAACCCTCTACAAAGAATTATTTCAGAGGTAATTTAAAAAAAAACAGCTGTCACAGACATTTTGACCGTGTACGTACTGCACTTTTATAGAAAACAGCACATTTTTTTTTTTTCGATTAAAAAGTAATGGTGTACTGAATAAGTGGTAACCGTTTACGCGTCGGTGTCCCTTCCACACTGTATACAGAAATAGTGTCACTATGATCTCTACAGTGAGTGTCAGAGAGATGTGGTCACGTCATATAATATCAGCTGAAGTACTGAAGTTTTTTCTTAAAAATAAAATTTAAAAAAATAAGTTTTTATAGGACTAGTGATTTTTTTAGCGATTACAATGTTGTTTCTATGGAGAAAGTTGTTCAATGTGCTGAGCTGCATCACTCGTATAATTTATTTTGAAAACTAAAAAAGAATGGATGAACTACAATGGTTTTTATGGCTAGGAACCCTTAGTTCACGAATCTCAATCTCGATTGTACCTAGCTAGCGTATGCTCACTATTTTCACGAACGTGGGCGTACTTCTCTGTCTACCTTTCCGAGGAATACAGGCGTGATGTTTTACAATATGTAACTATTACGTCGTAAAACCATAGTGCGACACACCTTGCGCAGGCGACTATATCAATAGCAAACTTCGACTATAGAACATCGTTGCTCCATTGATTGAGTAGGCGTTTACTTGAAATATCTTACATGCACAATGAGCACAATTTATGTCATAGTTTTATTGTGAATTTGAAGATACAAACTGATGCTGTATGTTATTGCAGTAAGTATGTTTAGTTAATATTGCAAGGGAAGATTTTCGAGTAGTTTAATGAAAATTTCATTTATTTATTTATTATTTATTTATTTACTCCAAACATACAAATATCCTTACAGGCTAGACCCAATGCGATATTGTAGCACACTTAAAATTGAAACAGTTATTTACTAACATAGCAAATTATATAGGTAGCTGTTCTTGTGAATTCACCCAAAATGCAACAGAATAAGTCTACGTCCTCATAATTATTGTGATATTTTCCTCTAAGTTATCATGGCAAATTTGTCGCAAAAGACAAAGAAAATATTCGGAGTTAATAGGCAACGTTCAGGAATCGCAAAGGCATCAACAGAAAAAGAGGCTCGTTCTTTATTACATGGGACAATATCTGGCCAAATGTGGGAGTAATATAGGTCCTGACGAGTTCTGACGGTAGACCAGTTTTTACGACTTTTTCTTCAACTGACGAGTGTGAAACTCGCGCGTGCGGGCGAGTTGACACCTCTCGATATTACCATTTCTGTTTGTCGTCAACTCGCTCGCACATTTTTTAAAGTACAGTCAAATAAAAACGGATTGAAAGCAATAGGTAAAATCGGAAGGTGCACACTCTCCCGCACGCGCGAGTTTCACACTCACCAGTTGACGAATAAGTCCTTTTCACCCTTATGCCCTGAGTAATAAGGTTCAGGCGCGGTAGTACATCTCTGCCTTACCTTTCGGAGATTACTGACGTGATGTTATGTTAACAAAAGAAGATGAAGAAGCTAGATATTAAATATCTCTAACTAAGAAATCAGCTCATTCCACACACAGAATCAGCCACAATGTACCAGGATCACAGCTCTCGTAGGAGATAAAACATCACCTGCAACATTCTGACTCAGTTTTATGTCGGCTGTCAATCCGAAGCTTCCCGCGTTTTGTGGTGCTTTTATAGTCCACACCTCCCGCTTATGGGGCGAAGCACTACCTTCAATTATGTCATTGTTTACCTGAAGGATAAAATTATAGCATTATTTGTGAACATTATTTGGAATGGAATTCGGTAGTAGAATGGATTTTGTCCATCAGTAGAGTCGTGAAACGTGTGATTTTATGGGGATTCCATATTAACTGAGCGTAAATAAAACGTATTATTTTTGGTAAATGGAAAACGTACACAAATTCTTCCTGTCGTCATTTAACTCTTGAAACTTTTTTCCATAGACAATTGATTACACTTCATTTAATAAGAAAACAGTTCCTATTTTTGCACCTATTTAGAAATGAAGAAAACATTGATACAAAATAAAACGCCTGTAAAAATAACTTTTGCAACGAACACACATGCAACAAGAAAAAAATCAAAATAGTTTTATTTTTATCCTCCACAAAAATGGCTACATTGACCATAATCTAACAGCACTCAAATCCACCATTTTGAATTATTCATAAAAAATAATTTTACCAATCATTTAACATTCTGCCAAATCCGCCGTAAGTAAAGGAAGGAATAAAAATTTTACTATCCCTATTTTCCGGCAGTAAAGTGTGGTCAATCCAGTTGTCGCATATAGAGGGTGTCCCGTTTTTATGTTGCCCATAACTTGGGCACCCTACTTCCTTGAAGGTAGGGTATTGCTCACAAATTGTCCATCGTATGTTTTATTGGGTATTCTGTCGAAGCCAAATAAACTTATTAAGGGTTAGCCGCAATGATTTTTCTGTGGGGTGGAGTAAAATAAAATGGTACAGTCAATCTGGGTAACTTTGACAGATAAGGGCGATATTTTATACTATATTTAAAAAATTTACGTCTATCACTCGAGTGTTTTTTATTTTATCAGTGCTCTCGTATTACTTTCCATCTATAGAAATTCACAGAAAGTTTATGAAACATACCAATATAGTAGAAAATCTCAATTCTGTGCCTTGTCAAAGTTACCTTCATAAAATGGGTAACTTTGACACACACAGAGCCATGCATAAAAAAGTAGTAATAAGTATAATTTTTATCAATCTGGGTAACATTGCAAATCTAAAATAAACATTTATGAATAGTGTTGGCTTCATGCGAAAAAATAATCAAAACTAGTTCATGGTCCCGCTGTCAAAGTTACCCGAATGAATCAAAGTTACCCAGATTGACTGTAGGGATGGGTGCTTATCATTTTATATTCGGTAACTAACTATATTGAAAATAACGGTTCCTGAAACTACTTTTAAATATTATGAAAAGTATTGTGTGGTATACTACAACTAAAAAACCCAACTACTGAATAAAATGTCTATATTACACAGGCTTAAAAACGAATCGATTGTCACCTTATTGATCAAAATCGGATGAATAGTTTAGGCGCTACGGAGGAACATACGTAAATACAAACATACTAACATACATACATAAATAGACTGCTAAAATCATAACCCTTCCTTTTGGCTTCGCCGTAGTCGGATAAAAAATCAAAAAATCTCTATAGACATTTTGATGGTTTGTTTTTGTCAGCCTTGCTGTTCATTTAATTTCCACCTCACTGATAACATCATCACCATCTCTTGCCCTTATCCCATATTCATTTGGGGTCGGCGCAGCATGTCTTCTTCTTCCAAACTTCTCCATTAGTAATATCTAGAAATACTTACTGTATATGATCATGGAGAAAAACGTTTATTTTCATTCTCCATACCACAGAAATTTGCAATACCAACACTGTCCAGTAATTTACCGTAAACACAGCCAACATAACCGCGCGAAGTCGTAAAAAAAATCTTTCATTAGGCATCAGTGTCCAGGCGCGATGTTTCGCGACTTCTCGTAAAAATCCGTCACGATCTGCCACAATACGGCATACAGGCCGCGCCTTCGTAGCGAATGACGAATACGTGATGCTGTGGATGTTATTGTGGATCGACGAAGGAATATTTAGAACTGGCAATTTTTGGAAACTTGAAAAAAAAAACAACCCATAGATGTGTTTAATGTGTGTGGATCGATCTTTAGGTTAAGCCGTGCTTGCCTAGGTTGGTCTGTGGATGGGTGAGCACCTATTACATACCGAGTTTCCTCCGTGCCTCGGAAAGCACGTTAAGCCGTTGGTCCCGGGTGTCATTTGTAGATCTTTGACAGTCGTTAGGTAGTCAGTGGCCCAAAAAGTCTGACAACCAGTCTTACCAAGGGGTATGGTATTTCTCAGTACTAACTGGGTTGTGGAGGTCAGATAGGCAGTCGCTCCATGTAAATGTTGGTATTCAGCTGCATCCGGTTAGGCTGGAAGCCGACCCCAATATAGTTGGGAAAAGGCTGGGCAGATGATGAGATGTGTTTAATACAACGTCATTTCGCTAGTTGTGTTAAAATGATGAGGGCGATTAACCGAGCACAAATCCAGACTTGAAGCTACTTATTATTTTTATTTTTTTACTAACACATCGTATCCCACTGCTGGGCAAAGACATTTCTCCTTCCATACCTCTCTATACTGTACGATCGTTGGCCATGTTAGCCCCGTAAACATGATCAGATCGTCCCACCACCTTCGCCGCGGTCGACCTCGACGGCGCTGTTCTTCCTCAGGCATCCAGTGTGTTTGTCCATCTTTATATTGATGAAAAATCTAAAACTGTTTGCCTGCCCTGCACCCGGCACTTGAAGAATTTGAAAGTAAATAATTTAATTTGATTTGGAAGTATTCCACATCCATCTTGTCATAAAATCGTCTACAACTTCGATGACGCAATTAATTATTTTGTATTGTCAAAATGTAGGGTAAGCACCGTAAACGTGTTACGCACCTTTTTTGAATGTTCTGTGCAATTATCTGACGGGAAATCGAACCCCACTCTGGTCAGCAACCGCTATACCAGAGAGATTAAAGCAAAACTAAGTCTAATTATTATTGAAAACCTTCATAAATGAACCAGATATCTTAAGTAATCTTAAGGGTGCCGTGACACCCTATCAATAAGTCAACGGCCGTATGTCTGTTTGTCACGATACTGTATTTTTGTCTACCCATAAAAGTTATAATTATTTAAAATTAATCTTAAATCTGCCTAGCCAGTTTGACCATTTTACACGATCATTATCATCGGCCTATGTTTTTCCCAAGTATGTTAGGGTCGGCTTCCAGTCTAACCGGATGCAGCTGAATACCAGTATTTTACATGGAGCGACTGCCTACCTGACCTCCACAATCCAGCTGGTACTGGATAGTACGATACCTCTTGGTAAGACTGATTGTCAGACTTTCGGGCCACTGACTATCTGTAACGACTGTCAAAGATGTACAAATGACAGCCGGGATCAACGTCTTAACGTACTTTCCGAGGCACGGAGGGAACTCGGTATGTAATGGGTGGTTACCCTTCCACAGACCAACCGATGCAAAGGCGGCTTAACCTGAAGATCGACCGGAGCGGCTGATACTGTTTAGCCCAAAATTTGACACACACATCAAACGAAATTCCTATCTTCCATTGAGCTTCCCACACTAAAACTACAGCCCATTTCCAACCCCTAATTTTAAACCCCCTCTATCCATTCCCAACTCTACGTATCGGCTCTTACGCGTGCCTAGGTAAATATAAAGGTATAAAAGTGACGAATACGAGCCACTGTTTGAAGGATAGAGACGGCCGTGTAGAGATATTTGTGGAGATGTAGAGACATGACGAATCACAGTCAGACGTGTGCGGAATAAGACCTTTTTGGTCATTTTGTAGAGATGAGGATGTAGAGTTTTAGGTAGAGTTTTGGCTGCTGTGTGGATTGTGGAAGTGTGAACGACGATCGCTTTTAGTATTTATATTATTATTAGTCCATAGTCAAACTACTCTATCTTGTATCTCCCTCGACTGCTGAGTATGAGGTCCTGGGTTCGATTCCCAGGTAGGACAAACTGTTATTGGGTTTTTCCTTCAGGAATTTCTCAGTAGCAGCTACGGAGTCTGGATTTTTGCACGGTTGATGGCAATAGGCTCGCCCTCATAAACATAACTGGCGAAACTTGGGTGTACCAATAGGTACACCTCTGCCTAACTCTTCGTTCGAGGATTACAGGTGTTATGTTATGTTATAAAAAAACCTTTCCTAAGCGTATCCAAATAAAAACAATCCGCAAGGCTAAGCCGATGTGGGATGATGTGTGGTGATGGTCCTTGGATGGGTGACCAACCAATACTTTTATCGTGGTTTAAATGTACAGTGGGATGACTGTACATTCGGTATGTAATGAGTGGTCACCCATCCACAGACCAACCTAGGCAAGCACGGCTTAACCTAAAGATCGACCCGAGTCGCTGTTATTATATAGCCACGAGCTCCTCAAAAAAACCTCAGTAGTGGTTATAATTTTAGAACTTGGTGCTATAAGTACAGGTAGACACCAGTAGCGAAGGGTTAATTTTTGTAAGTAGTAAGCCGGAATACATATCTTTAATGTGATTATATTTTTTGTCGATAGAGTACTGTCTGTGCCATTTTTAAAAGGGAAGCCGGTAGGAATCGAGTTGTATGGAACCTTCGCCACTGGTAGACACTCCGGAACACGGCAACGTTATTTGGCTGTAGAAATAGATATGACCTCAACAAAATATTCCAATACGTATCTCCCATTAATCCTCCCATCCCATTCTTAGTAAACACACCGCGAATCACTTAGGAACCCCTTACATCTGCATATATAAAGGGTGTTGCCAAATCAGGGCTGTTCCCGAGATCAGACATGCTGATCTGAGAGAGACATCAATAACGAACACCCCTGTTGTCAGGAGATCACATTTGGTGTACATCAAGTATTGAACATTAGCCTCGGGTTTGGAATATACGGGATTTAGTTTTGTGCGTATATTTTTAAGTAATAGCGCCATCAGTGCGTTGTGATTGCTTCGTTGGTCTTGTGGTTGCAAGAGCGGCTGCTGGGCGTGAGGTCCTGGGTTCGATTCCAAGAATTTCCCAGTAGTAGCCACAAAATCTGGGTTTGTGCTCAATTGATGGCTATAGGTTCGCCCCTTATTACATGGAACTTAAACATAACTTTAAGCTTTTAAATATGTGTTTGACGTCTTTCTTTTAACAAACCCCTTTAATTGATACCCATTTCATGGGGGTGCATAAAAATAACTGGTCTGTCATCTTTGGAAGTCCACCATATTGGATTTAAAATGACGTCACTTAGCTAACCATGCATTGTCATCCAAACTAAATGTGTATGCAAAATTTCGGCTCAATCAGTTGGGCAGCCTGCCGGGGCTGCGGGACTGTTCGAAAGAGATACCGCGGCCCTGGAACACAAAGGGCAAAGAAGGAACATGGATGGGTTTTAGTCAGTAAAAGTCTGACACTCCCTTCCACTCCGCCCAGAGCGGGGGGGGGGGGGGGTCATTTGTTGATTTCCCATCCGAAAAAAAATCGGTTGGGAATAACTGTTTTGAAATTCAGATGTAATATTTGAGACAAACAAACAAATATTGCAATTTAAATAGAAGCTTGTCCCTTGGACGTCACGCCACATTTCCAACTAAAATTAGTTCCCCTATGTTTCCACCACACATGAGAAAACCCGATCTATTGCACACACTCAAATCTCAACCATAAAACTTTTCAAACAAAGTCGAAACTCCTCCAAAAATCACATAAGTCATTCTTAAGGCGAAGCTATCGAAAAGAAATTGTAAAATAAAATCAAATGTAATTTGTTCTTTCCCAATTTGGTAAAGATGCTGGTGTCGTTTTGCCTAAGGCGTTTGTATGGCATACGTATGGGAGTTTCCCTTTGCCTTAAGTGAGATTGAATTGCTCGTGTTTTCGCTGTCTTGTTATCAAATATTGTGGGAATTGAGCCGTGTATATATTACGTTACAGGTTTTGAACGGATTTTCCAATATCCTTCATGTTTTTGCGTGGTTTTCCTTAAGTGAGCTACAATTGTTAAGGGAACAAATTATTTTTGACTACTTAGAAGTAAGTAACGGTTGGCTCTTAAATCAATAGAGGAGTCGTTGGTTTAGAAAAACCCTTTTTCAAATCGTTGTTGCAGAAAAAAACCTTTTTCGAACCTACAAATAATAACGGGTGATATTTAAAATATGCACTCAGTATGGAATGTTTAGATTGCATATTCAGTCTAATTTTTATTGCATATTTAGTCCAACAAACGACTCTTGATTTATTAACTTTAGTTTTTCAATAAAGGCTATGTAACTGTTCTTTCTTTTCCTTTTCGTGTGGTAAGTGCCTAATTATGTTACTGTTAGCCTTCATCATCCAACTGCTGGGCAAAGGTCACTCCTCATGACTTCCAGATCTTTCGATCCAAGGCTAACGTAGTGTCCTGCCTCCTTTATCTATGCTGTGCCCGACAGGGTCCATAATTGTGAATAATATATTTGTTTCCATACCAACTACTTACATTATGGTACGCAATAAAGAATTGAGAATTGCCATCCGTAAGTTATTTTATTAAACAAAAATCTAGTCTGAAACCTGAAGCCTGAAAACTTACTACTAAAAGTAACCCGAGGCCTTAGCACGATCGCGCGGTGTAATCGTAACGTAAATACGTCAATTTTAAAAAGAAAACTACTCGTTCCACATATAATATTTTCATAATGTTAAGAATTGATTCATATCTCTGGATGATAATGGTTGTGCTTATTACAAACAATTAAACTAATAATTAAAATTAAATTTAGAATTAAAAAACCCCCAACGAAAAAATAAAACATGAAAGATAAATACCCACTTTCATCCCCCATATCTAGTAAATGGCAAATGGTTAATGGTAATGGTAATGGTAGTATCTGGTAAATTGTCTGTGTAATCATAAATGTAAAACTGCATTAGCAAAAAAGAGTATTTTGGGGATGGCTCCACGTATTAACAATAAAATTCCAGACGCCATAAAAAAACTAAATGTCACACACTTCAAAACACGAATGAAATCATTTCTAATCGATAAATGTTATTACACTATTGACGAATATTTAAATGACGAATTAATTTAGAACTTTTAGACCCTTTTTAACTAACCTAAGATCTGTATTTATTGTGTACCTATGTTTTTTGATTGATTGATTGATTGATATGATTGACATACGTTACTGTTCTGGCATTTATATATTTTTTTATTTTTTTCCTTCTTATTGACATATTATAATTATCATTCCGTTTGACATTATTGTTAAATTTTTACCACTGTTAGTCTGACATTTTTTCTTTTTAGATTTTTTTGTAATTCTAATGACTTGACATTTAAATTTATTTGGTATCGATACAATTTCTCTATAATTTTAGAATTGAATATTATTTGCATGCCCATGCGACGGTAGAATATGGAGGACTATATTATATACGACAACATCTATGTACCAATTACCCATGTTTGCAAAGAAATAAATGATTTGATTTGATTTGATTTGGCTACACCAATTTTGATAAAACGCAAAAAAAACTGCATCCAAATCGGTTCACTCGTTTAAGAGCTACGGTGCCAGAGACACACACACACACATTGCGGTCAAACTTATAACACCCCTCTTTTTGCGTCGGGGGTTAGAAAGCTAAAGGCTAAGTATTTTCGATTCGAAAATCGACGTATTTTCGTTACGTTTACAACGCGTGCTCGTGCCAGGTCCACAGGACTTAAAATATTCCTGCAGCCAGTCCAGTACCAATTTGACATCAATCGTACCTTCCCAAATAGTTCTCCCGAAACAAATGACAAAAGAAACAGTGACGTATGCGGGAAATCGTTTGGCAAACGCGAAATAATAAATTGTTTAACATAACAAATTCAATATAAATAGTACCGTCCCTCGCCGTCGGAGCGCTATCAAAAATCCCTCTTCTGCACTACATCTATCAGCATTAGGGGTGGCTGGAGTAATGCTGTATGTGGCCAAGAATGAACAAGATATTTTTCTACATTTTGATGTTTGACGTTTCCTCCGTTGGTCCCAGCTGTCATTTGTAGATCTTTGACAGCTGTTACACGTAGTCAGTGGCCCGAGGGTTTACGAAGTACTAACTGGGTTGTGGAGGTCAGATAGGCAGTCGCTCCGTGTAAAACACTGTTATTCAGCTGCATTCGGTGAGACTGGAAGCAGACCATAACATAGTTGGGAAAAGCCTTGGCAGATGATGACGTATACAATAGAACTAATCAGCCCATAATTTCTCGACTGCTGGGACTCAGTACACCACCACCGCAGCATGCGGGGTCAGTGCTGGTTAGTGGATGTCACATAATTATGTCTGCGAGCCTTTCTTTGGGGTACGCCGGATTCCTCATGATGGTACCCTTCTCCGATTAAGAACAGCGGTGATGAAATGAAATGCACAAACTAGTCTATAACTGGCCAGATTTCAAACAAACCTTAGACTTGACTTCTATGGTTTGTGGCGGTTGCCACTCTAGATAACGAAGTCGATTTAAAAGTTGCAGGTCGAGACAGACCGTTGTTTTCCCGTTTTAAAGTGGATTGATAGCAAAGTCTATTTAAAAGTTGTAGGTCGAGACAGACTATTGTTTTCCTATTCAAAAAGTGGGAAGAATTGAGAATATCTGATCTTTTTTCTTAAAAAATAATGACATATTCACTTTCAAAAACTTCCTGATCCACTCTAGCAAACTCCATCCACAATTCAAAAGAAGCAAATCAATGTCACGTAGGACGGCAGTGAAGACATTACGTCATATTATTCTGAATATGATAATATATCGTAATAAAATAGTGTATTCTGCTCACAGAACCAATGGTACTTTGATGGATGAAGAGCTTACATAAATAGGTTAGGATCTAGACTCATGAAAGGCAAAAAGGAATGTCTTACAGCACACGTAAAGAAAAAAAATATGAAAATTGGAAATGTGTAGTTTAATAACATAATTAAAATTAAATTTAAAAAACCCCTACGAAAAAATAGAAGATGAAAGATAAATACCCACTTTCATCCCCCATCTATACTTAATATTATAAAGATGAAGAGTTTTTTTGGTTGAACGCGCTAATCTCAGGAACTACTGGTTCGAATTGAAAAATTATTTTATTGTTGGATAGCCCATTTATCGAGGAAGGCTATAGGCTAACTTCACGATACGACCAATAAAGAGGAGCAAAAATGTGTGAGGAATGAAAAATGTAGTAAAAACGGGGAAAATAGTATTTTTATAACAATTTCACGCGGACGAAGGTCGCGAGCTACAGCTAGTATCTAATAAATGGCTGCACCGATTTTGATAAAACGAATCTAAGAACCATTGCCAAGAAACTAGCTTTCAAATAAAAAAACTGCATCCAAATCAGTTCATTCGTTTAAGAGCTACGGCGCCAGAGACAGACACACACACACACATTGCGGTCAAACTTATAACACCCTCTTTTTGCGACGGGGGTTAAAAATACCAAGGTACAAGTTTATACGGAACCCTCGGTGCGCTAGTCCAACTCGCACTTGGCCGGTTTTTCCTCATGAGGATGGGTAGTCGGAAACGACAGAAAACCTGCTGCGATCCTTACATTCTCATTTCACTTTGTCTACGTTCATACATTTGATCATACACGCAAGCCGGTTTGAGAACTACACACCTCTGACCTTTTCAAAGAACATCACCAATAGGGTCTTCTTCTTCTTTAGAATATTATCGGTTTGAGCGTGAGGTTCTGGGTTCGATTTCCAAGTCGGGCACAGTGTTATTGGATTTTTCCGTCAGGATTTTTTCAGTAGCAGCTGGATTTGTGCCCGGTTCATGGCAATAGGCTCACCCCCTATAACATGGGACTTACACAGAACTGGCGAAATATGGGTGGTATTATTTGGGGATTGCGGAAGTGATGTGATGATGTAATCGGTCCAATAAAAAAGTATGCGATATTTCATATTTGAACTCCAAACTCAACAAAAAAAGCTAACAATACAAAAAAAACACATTTCCATACAGACTGTATCCTTATCTATGATCAAATAAAATCTATACCCAATTTGAGAGAAATAAGGGGACGTTAGCACGTTTTTTATAACGCCTTATCGTACAAAACGATTGTCAATGCGAAGATTGAACCAATTTCGCGAACAAATGTATATGGCTCGTTCTTTATTCGATACATATCTAAGAGCTTCGATGGAAGTAAGGGGAGGGTTGGGGTACCGAAAATTTTCTCGGGTGGACATCTTGCTGTGAGGGAAGATCAAATATTATAGAACACTAAACTATTTTTCCCTTCTCTCTTTCTCTCGGGTCGATCTTTAGGTTAAGTCGTGCTTGCCAAGGTTGGTTTGTGGATGGGTGACCATTACATACCGAGTTTCCTCCGTGCCTCGGAAAGTACGTTAAGCCGTTGGTCCCGGGTGTCATTTGTAGATTTTTGACAGTCGTTACAGGTAGTCATTGGCCCGAAAGTCTGACAACCAGTCTTACCAAGGGTTATCGTGTTACCCAGTACTAACTGGGTTGAGGAGGTCAGATAGGTAGTCGCTCCATGTTAAATACTGGTATTCAGCTGCATCCAGTTAGACTGGAAGCCGACCCCAAGATAGTTGGCAAAGGTTAGGCACATGATGATGACCACCAATACGATTTTGACTACCGAAAAAGTTACGTTTATCCATGTTAATCGTTGCAGACAAACGAAATAGATTTTACCACTTATCGAGTCGAATTGTTTCTGTCTGTCACGTTTACTGCAAGAGCGATTACTGAACTCTGATAGTACAGGATTCGATTCCAAAGACAGATAGTGATATGAATGAAAATATGGGATATGGCTATACAGTCAAATTTTTTATGGATTTCAAGACATTGTATTTATTGATTACAAGATATTTTTTCTGGACATTGGGAATATAGTCATATAAAACTTTTGATCCCGAACATTTTCGATTTTGACACACGAATGCTACCTGACAAGCGGGCGTATGACACCGACTTGTTACTACGTAGTAACAAGTATTGGATTACGATTTTCTACGTCTTGTCCCGTCTATCGCTCGAATATATTTGAATGTATAACCTAATATTTCTGTAATGGCACTCCCATCAACGCCACACTCCTGCCACTCCCAACAGTCCACCGCGTCAACAAATAACGGTATTGTTTCCAACATAGACGTATGTGCGATATAATTTTCCAATTTTCTGAACAAATGTCTCGTTGTAAAGGGAGTGTATGTAGAGCCGTTTGTTTATTTTAGTGTTCGCGTTTAGGTCGGGACGTTGGAACTTGAAGGCCCTGATTTCAATATCAGGGCTTAGTTAGTAATCTAGAAATTATCACTGGCACTTATTGGCAATGTACCGTAGCAGTGTTTGTAGGTACTTTCTACTAATATTATAATTTGATTTTTCTACTAATATTATTATTAGATTTCTGGATGTATAGATGTATTCGCCTTGGAATGGGCAACTTCAGTACTTTCACAAGTTATTATGCCTTGTGTCTGTGACTGTAGCTTCGCTCTTTGTATTTTTGTGACATTCAAAAGTGCCTATAATAGTAAAATTGAAATAAATGCTTTGAGTTTTTTATTTCGAGTTTATGGGTGTTTGTTACACTTTCACACAAAAACGACTAAACGGATTTGGATGAAATTTGCCACTCAGATAGTTTATAACCTGAATTTACACATAGGATACTTTTTATCCCGGTCGTATGATCCCGTGGGATAAGCTACTTTAAAATAAAACCTGTAATTCGATATCGACATCAAGAAGTCTGAGCGCGGTGCTTTTAATGCATGGGGCATGGTCTGCCATGTCCCACTTAGTGGAGTATCACAAGGTCTTCTAGAACTAAATAATGTGATACTGGGTCTATCTCGCCTTCACATCAAGCTTCTACAATCTGTCAAATTTCTTTAATAGATTTTCAACTTTATCGTTAAAGCATTAGGTTCAAAGTTGATTGGGAAAATTGTACAGTTTCAGGAAGCTTGATGTGCTGGTGTCTGTACATAATCATAATCTGTATTACTGTGACATTTTATATGAGTTTTTTTTTTGTATACCATAAAAAATCACCCACCACAAAGTACCATAGTAACTGATCCCAGCAATTTTGAAAGATGTCGACCCGAAGGAAATTAAATCAATTTTAAATTTTTAGCAAGTAAGTATCTAATACAGTAACATTCACGAAAGTTCAACAGCGCGGAGGAAACATCGTATCACTGAAGGAATCAAACGCCGGAAGCGGAAAGGAACGTATTTTTCGAATTTGAATTCCGAACTCCGACTACTTCCGGAGCGGAAACTTGAAGATTTTACGAGATGGAAGTTTTAAACGGAATGGCGGATTTATATTCCTTCATTTTTATTACGAGAAGTTACTAATAATTTATTTTGTTCAATCTTTACTTGCAAATGGTTTTAACGATGTTTTATTACTCGTTGGTCTAGTGGTCGCAAGCGCGACTGTTGAGCATGAGGTCTTGGGTTCGATGCCCAGGTCGGGCAAAGTGTTATTGGGTTTTCCCATCAAGAATTTCTCAGTAGCAGTCACGGAGTCTGGATTTGTGCCCGGTAGATAGCAATAGGCTCGCCCCCTTTTATATGGGACTTAAACATAACTGGCGGAATGTGGGTGTACTATCAGGTACATCCCTACCTAACTCTTCACGGATTATAGGCGTGATGTTATGTTGTGTTATTACTAGCATTATAGGTTAACTTACTACTAGTAACGTTAAGTAAAACAAGGATTCTGAGAGTCCCTGTGATAGCAAAATCCAATCCCATTACATTTAAAAATGGGTGTAAAAAGACCCTTAACGAAGCTGAAAGGCACGTGATCTCCTCGACATTGCGATAATTTTTGTGTTCTAGACTATACAGGGATTGGCTAAACTTGTGATCAATATGTAATTACATAGTTTGGACAGCACAAGAAAAAGCACCGAATAAATTGATCCTGAAGAACATACGAGTACGTACAAGTACTTACACGCTTTGTTTTTTTTATAGAGGTGGAAATCCTCAATAGAAGAAACTCAAAAACTGTGTAAGTGTTCCCTACCTCATTTACACCAGAGATCAATAGCCCAACATCATCAACTGACTGACCTTTCCCAACGTTGTTCATGTCAGTTATCAGTCTAACCGGATCCAACTCAGTACCAGTTGGTAAACTTATACTGTCCGTTACGGGATATTTTCCGTGATTGTTCTTTTTTTAGAGCTCCCGATATCATGGAAGGTATCCCGTAAGTGACAGTATAAGTTTAGTTGTAAACCGTGAAAGCTTAAATAGTACCAGTTGGTATCTCAAAACCTGCGAATAACTATCGGACTTAAAAAAAGTTAAACACTTGCTTTGACTTACTAATTTACGTACGTTTTTTGCAACGTGCAGGTCCGTGTCACGCAAATATGGCTTTACTGAAATATAATCATTAAAACCATCAACACAACCCGCTAAGTTCATTTAATTCCATTGAAAGACTACCACTCTAAAGTACTTTCCGAGACACGGAAGATGGCCCGCAAGGGCCGATGCCTGCCGGGGCTGCGGGACTGTTCGAAAGAGATACCGCGGCCCTGGAACACAAAGAGCAAAGAAGGAACATGGATGGGTTTTAGTCAGTACAAGTCTGACGCTCCCTTTCACTCTGCCCAGAGCGGGGATGGTCATTAGATGATATCCCATCCGAAAAAAAAAAAAGATGTCGGTGTGTAATGGCTACCCATCCACAGACCAACCTCAGCAAGCATTGTTTCACCTAGAAAATCGATTCGTACGCCAGTTAAAAGCCCCTCAAGAGATCAATAAATAGGTATCAGACAAAATGTACAATCGACGAGCTGCACAGTATTACACGTACCACTCTTCAATAAAATTGCGATCTCAATAAGTTTGGGGTTACCAGCGATATAAATTTTAATACATGCAACATTTAATAATAACCTATGGCGCGTGAGAGGGTGGATATTGGTGGTTTTATATCGAAAATTGATATTTTTACTACTCAATATGGAAATGAGAAAAGCTGTTTTTTATATTGAACATTTAGGGATGAATTCTTATTCGTTTAGGGATTGAATCTCACTATGCCTGTTTTTAAAAGTTTTTGTTTTTAATGCTGATTTCATTTTATTTATTTTTTGTGATGTTTTTTCTGATTTTAAATACTTTACTGAGCACCAAAAAAAAAGACAAACTGAAAACTAGTGACGGTACAACGGGTGTTCTAATCGCACAAGGCGATTTATGAAACATGTGAATTTTTGGATGAGCTGAAAGAATGAAGATTTTATTTATTTTTTAACAATTTATGTACACACTAAATACAGAAAAGAAGAAATATATATTTAAACTATTTTTTTTTTAGGTTTTTGCATTTGATAGCAATAGTTTGTAACAATGGATGAGAGAACGCTCTTATCTCAACTATACGTACGTATCTACTTAATACAACTTAATGCTACCATAATTATAGCTTTGACATATTAGATGTTAGCCCCATGTAGAATGTAGTTTAATATGCCGTGCCACATACTAACTTATATATGACCACATATTTCCGATACATGAAGTGATGTCGTTTCAGTACGTAAAAGTATGTAAAAGTACGTGCCAATTGACCCTTGATATTTTTTTTCTATTTAATTTTATAACTTGTAGATATTCATTTCTATGTTTTTCCATAACAAACGGACCTTATGTTCTAAACACGGTTGCGTCCGAGTGACAGCGCCATGTTGCGCTGACAACCTCACGCCACAAACTTCATTACGTTTCCCAAACGTCAAATGGAGAGGTGGTCCCACTGGCAGCGGGAAGCGGGGAGCGGGGAGCGGGGAGCGGGGAGCGGGGAGCGGGGAGTGGGAGACCAGGGAAGATCAACAAAACAAGTGATCATTAATAACACAACGTTTCACCACGCCTGTAATCTTTGAAAGATTAGGCAGAGGTGAAGCCTTTAGTATGGCAGTTTTGTTTAAGTTCCATGTAATAAAAATGTCCCCAACTCCGGGCTGTACCTACTCAAAATTCCTGATTCAAAGTCCAATAACACTGCCCGATCTGGGAATGTAACCTAAAACCTCATGCGCAACAGTATGGCTTGCGACCACCAGACCAACGAAAATAAATAATTCAGTTAAATACGTAAAAAAAGACTTCGGCAGTGGGGGAAATTTTGATGTGGTTTCGTACAGTCGCTGCGCATCAAGTTACTACACAAACTGTCAAATTTTCTCAGTTGATTTTGAACTTAAGCACCAACATTTTATGGTCTAAAATGATTTGGAGAAATTTGACAGTTCGTGGTAACTTGATGTGCTGGCGACTAGCGACTGTATATAGCAGACCTAAGCTCGCTACTTCAAATCAGGTACCTAAAATTAAAGCCTGTAACACGCTTACACTACAACCTCGCCTCCTGGCCCGTCAAGCCACGCGTGTCGCGAACGCGATGACGCGTTGACGCGCGTCCACCTAATTGTTAATTAATGTGCTAATGCTAATGCCGCGATCGGTGATGGATGCGAATCGGATTTGTGCGTTTAAATTGACATATCGCGCGTCTAACAATCGCGTAATGTGTTATTAATCAGGCTTTATAATGTTGATTGTGAATATTGTGATATGTTATTTAGTGGTTCTGAATGCGTTGTTTTGTGGTGATGTCAAAGGTTTCGATTGTTTGAGTGATTAGTGGGTTTGGTAATTCATTAATTAGTTAAATGGGATAATTAATGAGTTGGTTGTTTGTGTTTAAATTGGCTGCACTCCAATTGCGTTAAACACTTTTCTATCACAATCCGTAGGATTTTGAAGGAAAATCGTAACACAGTGCTTCAGTGTGTTTAAAAAAACCGCGCAGTCTTAAGCGACAACGTAACAAAAAATGTATGATATGTGTGAGCGATTTTCTGCTGCGTTGCGTGTAGCGGGTTCGATCCCCGCACAGAACAAATATTTGTATGCCTTACAGGTAGTTGTTTCTGGTCTGGCTGTTTGTGTATGTGAGTTTAAATGTATGTAAACATTTCATTTATTCAATAAACAATTTACATTGTGTACAATCCACGATACAGGAGAAATTCCTAGTGTGTCAATGTTTCAAAAGAAAGTCAAAATACGTGCGTTGCTCACTTACTCCGCTAGGCTTCTCTGCTAATCTTAGTACCGCTTCGCTGTTTCTGATTGCTGTTTTTTTTAATCCAATGTTTTCTGTAGACCAGGGACAAATGTGTAAAAAAATTCAACATGTCTCATTCACACTAAACCCTAAAACAACTACGTCATTAAGCTATAGAAGCAGGGGTTACTTTACGGAAATCCATGACATAAAATGTTAAGCAAAATATTCGATGTCAGGATGCAGGATGCAGCACCGCTCTGCTGCCCGCAAAAATATGCACAATAAGGAAAAGCAATAATAATTAGCATGCCATGCAACCAAACCTGTTAATACTCAATCTCATCCATCCAAGCTTAAGTCATCCTACATCGGATTTAATTTTTTAGCCTGTCAATAGTCCCACTGCTGGGCATAGGCCCCCCCTTTCTCCGTCCAAACTTCTCTATCTAGTACGATCTCTAGCCATGTTCGCCCCGCAAATATCGAATTACTTTTTTCAAATTCTCCAACTGTTTAAAAAAAAGTTTGCACGCAAAGATAATCGCGATCATTTCTCCCAAAAGCCGCTTACGACAGTTCGGCTCATCGATCGACTCGGCTCAAATAGATCGTGACAAATTTAACACTCGCATGCTTGACGTTGTTTTATTACTGTCTTAATACTGGATGGGGTGCAAGTTAGGAGCGAGTAGCGGTGATGGCGTTTTGGTATGAACGAATTTGTGTTCTTAGCGAATCGACGAAAAAAGTTCAAATACGTTGGGGTTATACATAGACAAAAGGAGTCTTCTTCTTAGCGAAAGAAAGCATTTTTTTAAATTTAGATCTTAATTCACGCGAAGTTCGCAGCGTTGAATTTCGGAATAAGAATCGGATTAGTTAGATATGTCATATTCAAAACCTTTCTCGTGACACATCTCTTTTTTTTATTTTATGTTCGTACAGTCCATCCAAAGTTTCTCTGAAAGATATCGCTACCAGCAAGAAGACCGCTTTTATAACCATAAAATTAGCAATATTGTAAAACTGTGGTGTTTCAATTTTGGTGTACAATAAAGTATAATCTATTCTATCACTCATTCCACAGTCTCACTTGCTCATACCACGACCACCAATTTCCACACATCTTATTCATCATCTTATAATATGAAAAACGGTATCCGCCTGATCGCTACAGCCTTTAATTTGTACCAGCCCTCTTATTCTCTTCCTGCTGTCGAAGTTTAAACTCCTTTTTAAAAATGTATTCCGATTGTGAAGGGGAGTTGAAACTGTTTTATTTTTATTGGATGTGGCAACTTTTATTGTTACTTTGTCAACTGAAATACATGGAAATAAAATTATTATAGAGAAAATTTTGTTTAGCAATTGCTGTTTATGTCATTTTCATTGCATTAAAATATTTTTGACGAATTACGATACAAATATATATACCGTAAATCTCTTAAGGGGCCATTGTAATTATAATTAAGAACAACTTAAGGGTTGACTCCCAAAACGGGAAAAAGTCAGCTGTACTATTTTTGTTAACAAAAATCGAACACTATAGGACAGGTGACATTTTAAAATGGGTCTTTAAGAGTTTTGGGGTAAACAAAAATTTATTTATTTATTTTACTATTTATGTACACACAGTAGACAACACAGAAAAATAACATTATAATATATGAGTACATAGGTACTGCTTATTTCATACGAAATTTCTGCCAGCAGACCTGCAAAAGGAGAAATGAAAAAGAAATGTCAATAGTGTGTGAGAAAAGGAAGAGAAAAATGAGTTTATGTGCCTTACCTAACTTAACCTAAAATATTATATATAAATACACATATAAGTTAATATTAATATATACTTAAATAAATACATAATATTAAGATGTTTATGTTGTTATCTGTGCCGATACGAGGGCAGAAAACGTCCTAATGCCAAAAAAAAAAATCCAAAATTAACTCACCGTTCCTCTATAACCTCTTAACACAATAAATAAAACCACCACATTCTCCTCATATTCCTCTCGAACCTCACTATGATATATAACCCTCTGCTTCGCTTATTGAGACGCGAACGAATGAAATATCGGTCGCGAGCATTACCCGGATCCGACTTTGATCCAGTGATAAATATGGTGCGAATGTGACGGTCTCAAGTACCCGATGTGGTACGTATCGGGAATTTTAAATGTGCTCGCGTTTTAGGGTTAGATGTTGAGCGTGTAATTTTTATTGTTGTGCTTTTTTGAGTTTGGTTGTTGAGATGAATGTCTTACAGCGTGTCCATTTATTTTTGTTTGATTATAAAGATACGTTTTGGGCAGGAATAATAGTAAGTTTTAAATTAAAAATCATATTTCTTAATACTATTAAAAATGCGGAAGTTTGTGAGGAGGTACGGATATTTGTTCTTCTTTCACGCAAAACGGTATAACGAATTTGGGTGAAATTTGGCATACAGTTCCTATATAACCTGGATTAACATATTTATTTATTTATTTATAGATAGGAGAACCAACAGCTATGACAAATGAATAACAATTGTATAAGCAACACAGAGCCAATTACAGGTTCTCACGAGTAAACATAGAAAAGATAGTAGAGATCTTAGGATACTTTAGTCTTATAGGATACTTTTTATCCCGGTAGTACATGAAGCCGCGGGCATTAATAATAATAATAATAATACCAGCCTATTACTGTCCCACTGCTGGGCAAAGGCCTCTTCTCATACAGAGAAGGCACGAGCATTGATCACCACGCTTGCTCAAGACGGGTTGGCGATTTCAGACTTATATTAATTATAAGTCCAGGTTTCCTCACGATGTTTTCCTTCACCGATGTCTGTGATGTCCAAGATAAACTTAGAAAGTACATATGAATTTAAAAAGTCACATTGGTACTTGCCCGGATTTGAACCCACAACCTCATGCATGAGAGGCGAGGCCTTAACCTCTGGGCCATCACTACATGCGGGCATTAGCTAGTATAAAATAAAAGTTACTAAACGATTAGGTGCCCTTTAAATTGTTACTCAGATTTAAAGAAAAGGAGCTTTTACTCAAGAAAAGTTTAAAATTACGTTTGCGATAGGTTCTGTGTAGTTTAATCGTACTTAAAACTTGCAATGTTTACCAATATCATGCGGAACAATTTCGAACGGTGCGTCCGTTCAAAATTTTAATAAAAACGCACTTTTAACCCCTCATTAAGATCGCCAAACAATCCGTGACAGTTACATAATGACATAAAGACATCGTCGAACACACTTAACACAAGGAAAATACCCTGAATTTTCCTGTAATTTCAGAAAAAAGACACAAAAAATGTAAAAATATAATCTTGCGTGATTGGTATCCATCTTAATATAATTTACCCCATTGAAAGCGTTAATAAAAAGGGAATAATTATATTACTATTAACTTATCCCTTTGTTTTATGTTAACATGTCTGGAAATATTCTAAAGTTTATAAAAGATTGACTTTCTAGCTAAAATTATAATATTATTTTGGCCTATCAAAAGTTGCGCATCAGTTTTCAAGATAAACACAAACATGCGGACATACACTCTTAATCTTGTAATACTATGACAACACTGAGCCCCTCGTTTTTAATATCAGCTGTATAATAAATAGGTTAACATTCCCTTTATGAAGGAAAAACCTATTAACGAACGGCAAATGTATCAGGGGGTGGATAATAAAGGTGTTCGATATTTTATCGACTGTGATTAGGATGTGCGATATTTTAATCGAATATAGGTATTTTTTTGTTCTCAAAGAGAACTGATGAAAGTCCTAATTGGTCATGTCATGTTAGTCAGACACTCGAAAGTCTGACAACCAGTCTTGCTTAAAGGTATCTCATAATGCAGTAACGAGGTTGTAGAGTTCAGAAAAGCAGTCACTCCATGTTTCATACTGATATTTAGCTGCATTAGGTTAGACTAGAAGCCGACGCCAATGCAATGTAGTTAGGAAAGGGTTAAAATGATGAGTCCTTTGAGTTACGTATGACGAGAACATTATATTTGTTTGTTGAAACTAGATACTGTTGTACTTTGCATTAATAATTGTTTTCATAATTATAGGTAAGGTAGATTTTTTTTCAGTACCTAATTTCTAACAACACAAACGAATCTCGCTCGCTATAAAATCGTCCTTTTATCGAGCGCTTTTCACAATCGCACCCCAAGAATATTGTGTAAACACCCCAAAGCGAAACGCGACAAAATAAAATATCTATTACTATTAAGGATAATGACGAACCTTCTTAAACATGACTTAATATCAGTAGGGAAAAATATTACGCTCATCAGTGGCGTTCAGCATTTCTTTTTTAAAAGAGGATTTATTTCGCATGCGATTTTTTTTTTCGCCGATGTCATTAATCGGTAATGGGGATAACGAATGGTGTTGATAATAGTACCTATTTTGTTTTTTTTTCTGTTGTTATTTTGATTCGTCTCATTAGCTATTTAAGAACATAGTTTTGAGTTACGAATAATTTTGATTTTTAGCTGTACTTTCTATTTCATCTGCCTAGCCTTTTCCCAACTATATTGGGGTCGGCTTCCAGTCTTAACCGGATGCAGCTGAATACCAGTATTTTACGTGGAGCGACTGCCTGTCAGACCTCCACAACCCAGTTATTACTGGGTAATACGATACCCCTTGGTAAGACTGGTTGTCAGACTTTTGGGCCACTGACTACCTAACGACTGTCAAAGATCTACAAATGACACCCGGGACCAACGGCTTAACGTGCTTTCCGAGGCACGGAGGAAACTCGGTATGTAATGGGTGGTCACCCATCCACAGACCAACCTAGGCAAGCACGGCTTAACCTAAAGATTGACCTGAGCGGCTGTTATTATTTAGCCACGAGCTCCTCCGGCTCCTGCTCCTCCTGTACTTTCTATTTATTAGCAGTAATTGCAACATTATTTTACGCCACTAACAATATTCACAAGTTTTATAGTTAATTTGTTTATGCAGTTTCGGGGCCGTTTAAATACCGCCGCAGCCACGGAGTCTGGATTTGTGTGTGTGGCAATAGGCTCGCCCCTATTACATGGGACTTAAACATAACTGGCAAAATATGGGTGTTCTATTAAATACATCTCTGCCTACCCTTCGGGGATTACAGGCGTCATGATATTTATTATGTAGATAGTAGAGTTTCAAGGAACTCGCCTAGAGAATCTTTCATCATTAGGTACTTTGTTACAGTTTGGACTGGAGGGTATACACATGTCATACCATACCTCTAGTATTGCAAATGTTCATGTATAACGTCTTATCTGCTACTTTACCATCTAAATAAATAAGTAACATGTTCGATGTACAAGTCCCTGGGTAGAGAAATAAAAGACAAAACTATCCACTAACGACAATAGTTTGAAACAATCGTTTATCATCTGCGGTATTCGCTGACTGTTTTTACACGCTTCAATAGTATTTGTACCATTAGCAGATACATTGCGCAATTTTTTTTTTTTTGGGAATTGGTAATTTTATGGTCAAGGATTCAAGTTTAACTACTATTACTGACTACTGCCACCGCCGCTGTTAGCCTGTGTCATCCCACTGTTAGGAAAAAGCCTCTCCCTATTTATTTTCAATTCTGTCAATCTAGCGTTAATGTGGAACACTGGTCAGTGATTTGATTCAGATGGATTCGTGATTTGAGAGTCAACTAGTCTTACCAAGGGGTATCGTATTATCCCGTACTAACTCGGTTGTGGAGGTCAGATAGGCAGTCGCTTCATATAAAATACTGGTATTCAGCTGTATCCGACAGAAGACTGGAAGCCGACCCCAACATAGTTGGGAAAAGGCTAAGCAGATGTTGATGATTCGTGATTAACAAGATGATGATGCTGCCCATGCTTTTGACACTGGACGTCCTTGGACAATACTTTTTGCAAGCGTAATTTATCATTTGCAATTTCTTATTTACATTTTTACCCGGAGGCTTCAGAAAAAGAGGTATTCCAGAAACACCCTCGTCCCTCACACTACACATGAAATTAATGAGTGAAACTTTTTTTTTCCGTGGTCCTTTTTTTGTAACCGTACCGTGACCACGACATAGTACGTAAACTTACATCATTATCGAGTGGTAAACGTATCTTAATCGACGGGGAAAACGTAACTATAGTTAACTATACCGACCACTACTTCGGATACTAACTCGAAAGTAAACCAGCTGTTTCATAGATTTATGATGGTCTTGTACTTTGGTATACCTGTTTTACTTATTTCGATCTTTAATCAATTATCTAAAAAAGGGGTCTGCTCTGTAGTTTGTTCAAATGATAAAATAAAAACGACAGTGGGCAAAAATGGACCAATTATTTATCTACCACTATCCTATGTAACTGAATGGTTTATTAAAATACTTACTACATTATTTAATAGAATATTTAGTGACAGAGGTCTCGGTACCTAGTTGTGGACATTGGTTCTACTCCCAAGCGCCATTACATTTTTGCTCAAAGTCCTTATAGACTCGCTCTCTCATCGCTCAAGAACACTCACTCAATTCACACCACCTATCGAGTTCCAATAGTACCCCATCCCTTAACCCTCACCAATCTCTCGTCCATTATTTATAGACTAAACTTTGTTATTGTTTTTCGTTATAAGTGGTATAATATTTTGTGTTACAATAACAGTTGTGCAGAACTTTGTATCGGTGTCTCGGCTTAACTTATGATTTTGCTTGATCGCTTGCCCGATGGGGGGTTAGAATCGGGATGGAATTTGTTTTATTGTCTCTTCAGTAAGTATTGTTTTGTATTTTTACTAAAGGAATTTCAGAAAAGCCTTATATGGCTATAGGATCAGTCCCTATTATCCTCATCACTAGCGAAATGTGGGTGTACTAGTGAGTACACATCTGTCTAACCTTTTTGGGATTACCGGCATGATGTAATGTTAATTTCATTGTATCAATAACCGGAATCCTGTTATATAACAATAGACTCGCCCTCTGCACCATGGAACTAAAACAAGACGTGGTTGTACCAACTCTGTACACCTTTGAGTTCTTAGCTGTTCCAAAAACTTTGATCTGGGGCCCATTTAAACCTTATTTTTACACAAAAATAGGTAGATATTTGGAGCATTTTGTACATATATTTTATGAATATTTTGAGTTTCTCTTGTGTGTCAGAGCTCATGTGCCAGAAAGTTTTTACAGAAATTCCAAAAAAACCTTTCATCAACCCTAAAAAGCTCGACAGCACAAAGCCAACATTTAACCCTATAATGTTTTAATAACGACGTGTGTACCAACGAATCAATTTGTAGTTTAACCCTTCGGCTGCGGCACAGGTGTGGCGCGGCTGTCAATTTTAATAAACGATCGTGAGGCGTGTGTATTTTTGATTTAATTCCGTGAGCATTGGAGGGTTGGGCATTGATACCGTTTGTTTTAGTGGGGTACGTGGTGATGACTAATCAAAGTTGTAGGTGCTATTGTATTTTTGTTATAAAGTAGGTTTTTGACTGAAAAAAAAACTGAAAACACCGGATTTAAGTGATCCGAAATTTTAAAGCGCAACCTAGGTTTTAAGTGAATGATAAAACATCAAGTATTTTTTTTACCGACTTGTAGGTATCGTATTGATAATATAATTATAATAATAACGCATTTTTTGCTGAAATTTGACATTGACAGAGAGAAAGTACGTTGCATAACATTGGAATTGTAAAAAATCTGCGACATAATATTACGTAACACACTTTCAATGGCAATGCCTTTCATTTGGACAATTAAACAACATTCTCTGCGTTATTTACATTACTGATCAGGCGGTTTTTCAAACTTATTCATGTCCAGCATTGAATTAGGAATTTCATCATCATCATCATCATCTTCCTGCCCTTCTCCTATGTTAATTAGGGTCGGCGCAAAACGTTTCTTTCTTGCATTCTCCCCTATCAATCGTCACGCTAAAATTTTCTGCTTTTTCCTTCATATCATTCCTCACACAATCTATCCATCTTTTCTTTGGTCTTCCTCTCCCTCTCCATCCATCAACTTTTGCTGCTGCGGTGGATGCTCATGCCCTTGCATCACGATCTACACCTGTTGTACGAAGATTTGCTAGTGGCACAGAGGTAGCGCTATTCCACCCAGACAAGCCATGGTGTCTCCGTCGAAGATTGCACTTCGATGTTTGTCATCTCCGTGCCGTTTTGTGGGAATAAAACTACTATAAATTTATATTCATCACTCTTTTAGTCAAATGTGATTCGAGTTTGAATTAGGAATTTCTTACAGTCATCATCATTTGCCTAGCTTTTTCCCAACTATATTGGGGTCGGCTTCCAGTCTAACCGGATGCAGCTGAATACCAGTATTTTACATGGAGCGACTGCCTATCGGACCTCCACAACCCAGTTAGTACTGGGTAATACGACACCCCTGGTTAAGACTGGTTGTCAGACTTTTTGGGCCACTGACTACCTAACGACTGTCAAAGATCTACAAATGACACCCAGGACCAACGGAATTTATTAATTAATTATTTATTATTTAGGAATTTCTTACAGTCAAAGTCCTTTATATTGTGATATGAAGTGTGTTTCAAAATTGTTATGACACTATACAAAGACAAATTGCCAATATTTCCGTTGTTCTGACATAACAATGCACAGTTTAAAATTTAAAAAAAACCCGCATGCTTATGTTGCCATAAACTATTCAGTTACTCCTTTACCCATTCAAGCATTAACCTTCAACGTTTAAATTACCTCCCAAATGAAGTTGTGACCGCTATTCCCTGGAACCGAACTACGCAACTACGCAAACAGGCCACGTAGTGCGTAGTGGCGTAGTGTAGGATAAATAATAAAACATGCTATGACAGTTGGCGGCTACGAAGGGACGCCCCGAGGGTTACATACGTTAACGCAGCTTGACCAACAACGCACATGCAGCGGGGTAAGGATTGGATATGGTAACGTTGCCGATGCATTTCATAATGATATGTGATTCATACATTGCAGTGTGTCATGTCTTGTGGTGTGACCGACTCGTGGTGTGTCGGCTTCCAGTCTAACCGGATGCAGGTGAATATCAGTACTTCACATGGAGCGACTGCCTATCTGACCTCCACTACCCAGTTAGTACTGGGTAATACTAACTGGGTAGTGTATACTAAAGAATAATAGTAATAGTAACGACTTTCAAAGATCTACAAATGACAGCCGGGACCAACTGCTTAACGTGTTATTTGAGACACGGAGGAAACTCGGTATGTATTGGGTGGTCACCTATCCACAGACGACGGATCGACGAGCTCCTCAGCTTCAAGTCATCTAAAACGCCGTATCCAAATCAACCTACCTTTCCCATCCATGTTTTGACCTAATAGTGGACAGTTTCAGGGCCTTTAATAAATATTTATCCCCATATTGTTTGGAACCCTACGATATTATTACATGAGCCGCTAATTTTACTTAATTACGTTATTTATTTGTTTGCTTAGGCTCTCGTACGGTCATTGAAAAATTATAATTTAAAGTGGGGATGGGGTGTGGTGATTATGATGGGGATTTAGTGTAATAGTCGCCGGTTTTGGTGCGAAAATTATGCGGAGTTTGTAGTAAAGGTATTTATGAGAAATATAGTGCAGGAAATTGGTGATAAGATGGTTCTACTTATAAACGGATACGTTTAAATAATATCTATAAATTGGTACAGATCCATGGTCTAGAATTTATTATTCAATTGTATGAATACATTTCACAATAAAATTCAAAGAATTAATTCACTGGAGAAGGCAAATTAAGTTTTTAAGTTTTGGGGTGTAATTTATGCAGAAATCCAATAATATTAAATGAGCAATATTTGTATGTATTTGTAACTACGTTCTCGAAAACGGCTCTAACAATTCGATGAGAGTTGCAATATAGGGGTTTATGGGGGCGAAAAATCTATCTAACTATGTCTCATATCTAGGAAAATTCGTTTCGTCTATTTTTACCCGATCAGAGCTCGGTCGCTCAGGTACCAGGTAACAGGATGGTCAAATATAAATTAAATGTGATAGGCAAGACGTTTCTAGGATAAAGCCGGACAGATGGGCGAAGAAATAGTCACACAGTGGGTGCTAGAAAACGGCCGTCGTAACCAAGGCAGGCCCAAGAAACGCTAGCGTGACGATCTGGACTCATTCATAACGCATTGATCGGAGATGGCAAATTGTAAACAAAATTGGAAAGCCATGGGGGAGGCCTTTACCCAGCAGTGGGACAGAGCAGGCTTATATAAAAAAAAGGTAAGACGATGCAGGCTACTCTCCATACGAACCAATTCAATTACGAAACAATACATCATCTGCCTAGCCTTTATCCCAACTATATTGGGGTCGGCTTCCAGTCTTAACCGGATGCAGCTGAATACCAATATTTTACATGGAGCGACTGCCTATCAGACCTCCACAACCCAGTTAGTACTGGGTAATACGATACCCCTTGGTAAGACTGGTTGTCAGACTTTTTGGACCACTGACTACCTAACGACTGTCAAAGATCTACAAATGACACCCGGAACCAACGGCTTAACGTGATTTCCAAGGCACGGAGGAAACTCGGTATGTAATGGGTGGTCACCCATCCACAGACCAACCTAGGCAAGCACGGCTTAAACTAAAGATCGACCCGAGCGGCTGTTATTATTTAGCCACGAGCTCCTCTTAATTAGCAACAATACAACAGCACGAAATTCAATCACCAACTTCATTCTCACCGACAAAACTTCCAAACCAATAGATTCCTCGTACCAGTTCCCATTAACCGTCTAATCAACCAAATCACAATAACTAAACACCATTAAAAAGCTCCAATCGCGTGTTATCCACGGTTTAAGTTAACCCATTAGGTTAACAACCAATAGGTAGATACATAATGACTTCATAGGATAGGGTTAAGTCTGATAATGATTGGGCCTCACCCTTTGAATTAGGAAAATTACTTGCTTTGTTGTTTTAAATATTTGTAGTGTATGTGTTTGTGGTGCTAAGTCATTTTGTGACGTGGCGTTTATTGTTTGTTATTATTTTAAGCGCCATCTTGGAATATACAGGGTGTTAACGGACCCTTCACGAAGCCGTCAATTTAGCATTCTGTATATCAAACTAAGTAACGCTGAGCATTTTTTTTTTTTTTTTGGAGTGACAAATCACGATCTACGGTAGCGCTCAATGACGCACTCAGAACATTGTGCTGATGGATGCATTGGATAGTACAGAGGTCATGGAAGTATTTAAAAATAAAACGTGTGAAATAGTTGGAAATTTGACCTTCAATATCTCCGTAACTAGAAGGTTCCCACGTAAGGACCACAACAAGTGCCTCTAGGCTTTGTTAAAGCTGTTTTGTTCCCTTTATGTATCTACGCCAGATTTTTGAAAACTGTCTGCTTCGTACAGCTCCGTTTCTGCCAATCTATTCGCAAGTCCCATGTAATTTTGTTTCGCGACAAGCTCACCAGTGTATACCCAACCCCTAAAACCTGAAATTCCATAAATCCAGAATCAACAGTGGGTATCACCAGAAAAACGCCGAAGGAATGATGCTGGACGAGGTCAGGAGAAACGATTCACTTGGATTCTGCAAAGAAATTAATGAGCTGAGGAGTGAGAAAAAACATAATATCACTAGAGTCACTTTAAATAAAATTGCCTTGTAAAAGATTAAGAGCCGTTTAATTAATAATGCCAAGACTATTAGCATATCAATTAACATAACCTAAAGTAACTAATAATTTAAATACCAGCGTATTACTGTCCCTCAACTGGGCAAAGGCCTCTGCTTATACCGAGAAAGCACGACTTAACAATAAACTAAAAAATGGCGTCAAAAAACTCCTCAACGCTGTCAATTACTGGTAATGTCCCCAAGAGACTGGCGGCGTTGCCACGTTGTATGGCAATGCTAAGCCTGGCCAAAGTAAAAGCCAGCCCTTGGGTCACGGGAAGTGTCAACTAAGCTTTGAAATTTCCTGGAAAAGGCTGTGAGCATTCAAACCCCACGGTCCTAGAGCTTCAACACCAACGGCCAAGAAAAACACACAAATCCCGATTCTGGGTTAATACAAAAAAAAACGGATATGCTGGTATTCGATACAGTTACTACTTTTAAATAAATAATACTGCCGGTCTGAGAATCAAACCTAGGACCTAACAGGTAATAAGTACAAGTTATTAACAAAACTAAAACCGTTAAACGTTCAAATAAATTCAAATAGCGCGGGCTCACGCAGGTTATTTCTGAAATTGGGCAAAATAAACAAACTATATCAATATTAGAGGTAGTTACTATTTTCCTTTATGTCAATGCAGACCTCGCTTAGTAGGTACGAGTAAATATTCAAACGTAATGGTCAACATGGAGACAGTGATGATGGATGTGACATGGGTGTAGTTCAATGGTGATGTTGGGTGCAGTCTTAACTTGAAGAAGGGTTAGGCAGAGGTGTACGTAATAGTACACTCACATTTCGCCAGTTATGTTAAAGTCCCATGCAACAGGAAGCCTAAAGCCATCAACCGGGCACTCCGCGGCTACTACTGAGAAGATCCTAATGGAAAACTTTGCCTGACCCGTAAATCGAACTAATGACCTCAAGCTCATCAGTCGCGCTTGCGACCACTACACCAACGAGGCAGACAAAGCTTTCAGTATTACCCCCTCACTCACATTTCTCCAGTCTGGTGGTAGTCTCACACAACAATGCAAACCTGTAGCCATCAACTGGGCCCAAATCAAGACTCTGGGATGAGAAATTCCATAGGAACCAACCCATGACAAACTCACACAGCTCGACAAATGAGCTTGTCTATTATTTTTCGGTTATTATTGTCTTTTCACTACTGGGCAAAGGCCTTTTTTTTCCATTTTTTTTCGTCTGGAAAATCATCAAATGACCCCTCCCGCTCTGGGCGGAGTGGAAGGGAGTGTTAGACTTTTACTGACTAAAACCCATCCATGTTCCTTCATTGCCCTTTGTGTTCCAGGGCCGCGGTATCTCTTTCGAACAGTCCCGCAGCCCCGGCAGGCATCAGCCCTTGCAGACCCCTTCCTGGTTGCTGACATCTCTTTGAGGCGCGCGTGGATCACGAACGCGTCGTCGTCACGGCCTGTCGTCATAAGACGGACGGACGGCGAGCTATGGGCAAAGGCCTTCTATTCTCTTTTCAAATCCTTTTTGCAATCTCTAGCCGTGACGCCCTCGCAACACTACCTCCGCCGCGTTCAGTCTCAAAAGCAACGTCTGTCCTCCTCCATCCAGTGAATAACCCTCTTCCATTCCCACTACATCCCTGTTTATCGTAACGAGGTCCCCAGACAACCAACTAGTTGTGCGTTCCCTTGTTAGCTATTAAGAATTTTTAATTTGTACACTAAAAGATCGTTATGGTCGATAACGTGTTTGTGACACGCCACTGTTACTGATATTATTGTAGAGGTTAATAATTAAACTGTTATTTTGAAAAACACTAACCTCTTTCTAGGATAGTCGGGTGAAAAGAAAAGAATAAGAAAATCAGTTATTGGTTTCATTGGCATAGTACGTCAGACATATCGTACTTTCAAAAAAGGTATGTACCAGAAAAAAAAAAAAAACTGGATAGAAATTGAAACCTGTTTTTTTTATCTTAATGTCATTTTCCGTAAGTACGGAAAATAACACTTAGACGACCCAAAAAAAGTGACATTCTATAAGCAGTAATGATGATGGAAAACTCAATGGGATTGATTTATGTTACGACAAAACCTTTTTTTTTAATTCTAAAGAACAGCTTTGATGAACCTCACTTTTGTACGGGTTTGTACTGCTGCCTTTCTAAGTCTATAATCTTCTAAGTATCTCGTACAAAGTAATCAAAATTTTATTTCCTGCAGCAAATACAGAATTTTCAAAAATTTCGGAACTCCATTTATGAAATAATTGCGATCAAAACCAACCATCCTCAAAAATCAATAACAAAAATAAGGCAACAGTCAACAGCGCAACCAGTAAATCATGCTCGTCCCCTCTAAAATCGAAGCCAGAGCACTCTTGGTATGTTCATAAGAATTGATGTGGCGAATAAATCAGGGACCGACAGCCTTGTGTCCGAAGTACGCCCAAACACTTGACTAATCTGGATTTATGGATGTATGTACGTAGTTGGAGGATTTTTTTGGAGATTTTTGTTATGATATTGACGTCGATTCAGGTTTAATCTTACTACTAATATGGTTAAATGCGAAAGTTTGGATGGATGGATGTTTGTTACTCAATCACGCAGGAACTGCTGAAGGGATCTGGCTGAAATTTGGTACACAGATAGTTTTAAACCTGGATTAACACTTAGTTCTATATCCCGGTAGAACGATTCCGTGGGACAGTTACCGAAATCAATTAAAGCAGGCAAGTACAGAGTCAGTCAAACTGATTCCTTGGTTAACTTATTTCTTCACCAATGCTCTCAAAACGGTGGAGGAAAACATCGTGAGGAAACCAGCATGACCTAGAACCAAAAATTGAAAGTCACGCGATATCTTCCAAGGTGTAAGTCCCAGCGGCGCTAACAAACAGTATAGCTGATTATGCCAAATGAAAATATAGTTCAAAACTCAGAATTTCCATTATTCACAAACTACCAAGGTGGTTGATGGTAATAGGCTCGCCCACTATTCCATGGAACTTGTACACAACTGGCGGAATGTGGTGTGTACACCTCCGCCCACCCTTTCAGGGATAGCCGGCGTGATGTTACGCTTGTAATCAAGAACCCACAATCATTTAATTTCTTCATTTTCTCCAACAACCACGGAGGAGCTCGTGGCTTAATAATAACAGCCGCTCGGGTCGATCTTTAAGTTAAGCCGTGCTTGCCTAGGTTGGTCCGTGGATGGGTGAACACCCATTTCATACCGAGTTTCCTCCGTGCCTCGGAAAGCACATTAAGCCGTTGGTCCCGGCTGTCATTTGTAGATCTTTGACAGTCGTTAGGTAGTCAGTAGCCCAAAAAGTCTGACAACCAGTCTTACCAAGAGGTATCGTATTACCCAGTACTAACTGGGTTGTGGAGGTCCGATAGGCAGTCGCTCCATGTAAAATACTGGTATTTAGCTGCATCCGGTTAGACTGGAAGCCGACCCCAACATAGTTGGGAAAAGGCTACGCAGATGATGATTTTCTCCAACAACACAATGTACCAAAAGTCCCCGACACTGTACGCTCACAGCTGTCCGATGAAGCATTAGTGAGAGGCTACATTTTTACCTATCACACGCACTTTTCGATGCTCGATACTAATGGACGCCACTGATCACCAGCAGAACGTGGACAATGTGTTTGTTGGCTCAGAAAAATGGCGGCGAATTTATAGAAAAATACATCAATTTGTTATGAATTGTAGAGGTTTTTAATTAGTGATTGATAGGGTATTATTTTTTATTAATGAAATTTTAACGTTTTAAATATAAGGAAGAAATAATCTTCCTCCTATTGTGCCTATATATACTGCTACCCTGCATTGTACCACTGCTGGTCAAAGGCCTCCCCATGACTGCCAATCTGTTAGTAAAAAAACATTTATTTAGCTTTGTTTGGTAGTAGAGTTTACTTATTAGAAAAAAGTTCGCATATTTCATATGTTACCAAAGACATTCAAATATTTACGAACGATAGACGGGTCAAGATGATGAAAATCGTAATCCAATACTTGTTACTACTTAGTAACAAAAAGTTCTGTCTTGTGTCATACGACCGCTTGTCAGGTAGCATTCGTGTGTCAAAATCGACAATATTCGGGATCAAAATTTTCGTATGAAAATATTCTAAATGTCCGCTCTATTAGTATTTTAAATCTCTTTGGTAGTTACTTAAAATTATAGTTTTTCCATACTATTATCCTACTGACAAGAACACAGGCCAGTAGAGAAACTGTTTAAGTGTGACAATGTGTGTGTCCTTTACACAAGCAATTTCCGTCCTAATAAATCAATTATGACCACAAAAAAAGCAAACCCAACGCCCACGTACCGTGTTCTCATTCACACCATCCACATCATTTGTCCCGATTTTGACAAGAGCATATTGGCTGAAAAATGTGCCGATATACATCTCCCAATTACATGGGCGCTAAGTGAAAAACCGGCTTTTGCCATATTTTGTAGGTTTTTCGACAGCCGGCCTTTCGACAGCTTTGATTTGCTTTTTTTTTTGGGACACAGGACACGTCAATTTGTGTTAAATCGTGATTTATTTGTGTGCTGTTGTGGTTTTTCAGCGAGTTTTTTTGGTACGTTTTCGATTTTAGTTCAAACAGTAGATTTATGGGTTTTATCCAAATGTAAGCCGTACTCCGATTATAATAATTATTCCACTGCAACGCAATGAAATTTTTATAGAAACGACTTATTTTCTTTAAAAAGTTGACGTTTAATTTATTATTCTTGGTGTACAGAACATGAAACCTAAAATCTAGAAATAATTTAAGTATATCTACTTTGGTGTTTTAAATAAAAAACTTTAATTATGTACTTTTAGACAACAAAATAATTACCGTCTATTAGTATCAATTTTGACTGCCTTATTGATGTAGTGGTCGCAATCGCGACTTCTGAACATGAGTTCCTGGGTTCAATTCCCGGGTCGGTTAAATTGTTATTGAGTTTTTCCATCAAGAATTTCTCAGTAGCAGCCACGGAGTCTGGATTTGTGCCCGGTTGAGGCTCACCCCCTATTACCGAGACTTAAACAAAACTGGCAAAATGGGGGTGTACTATTAAGTACACCTCTGCCTTACCCTTCGGGGATTACAGGCGTGATGTTATGTTATGTGTAGTGTCAATTTTAAAACAGCTGAGTTGAAATTCCTATGCGGCGTTTAGTTTCATAACACACAACATACGTACGACTTTGTACCTTAAGCCGTACATCTAAGGACACGTTTATTTAATGCAAAACCGTAGACCAAGACACACAGCACAGTACCACAATAATTGCACATAATTGCCCAAAAATCGATGGCAACCAATCGATCTTGCTGGCCCGAGCACCTGAATATAGCCCACGAACACGCTAACCAGAAATCAACCGGTAATCGGCGCTGATCAATCATTGAGCTGAATTCCTGGGGTGTTTCTCGACCCTGGGGTTGATTGTTTTTGTATGTTGTTATGTGATTAAACGAAGAAAGAAATTAATCTTCTTTTTCGTGTGGTTAGTGCTTAACCTGGTAAAAGAGTTTTTATGCCGCCCATAGGCCTCTGACTTGGCTTTACATCAAGCCGTCAAGAAATATCTCTCAGGCATGCTGGTTTCCTCACGATGTTTTCCTTCACCGAAGCAAGTGATAATTATACAATACGCACATGAATCCGAAAAATCCGAGGTGCGTGTCTTGGCTTCGAACTCGAGACCTATGACTTGGCAGTCCAACGGTCACACCACTAGGCTATCACTGTTATTAAAAGCTACATGGTTGAGATACATAGGTATGGTGGGATCAATCGCCAAAGAAAACAATTACAAACTTTATACTGTCACTTACGGGATATCTTCCGTGATTGTTCATTATTTTTAGCTCCCGATATTTCAACGCTGTTGCAAGCGCCATGATCGCGGGTTGACAGTAATAAGTTTAGTTGTAAACCGTTAAAACAATTACACATTTACTTTTTTACTATTGACCCATCACTATTCCACAATACAAGTGTTTTCCTCCAGTCACTACAAACATTGTCGTTAAAGCCTAGAACACACTAAACATAGCTATACTATACACACGTATCGGTCCCGCCAGTGAAATCGTCCGTGACGCCCCTCCAGGGGAGGTTATAGCCTCAATTAGAAATAGGACATTTTCCTAAAATACATGTCTGTGTGTACAAGGGTTTAGGATATCATGTATTGGTTTTCTACTGCAATCAATATTATGTTCGTATAAGTACTTACTGCTCTGATACTGGTGAAAAAAAACATCGTGTATGTTCTAGAATAAAAAAATGGTCAAGTGCGTGTTGGGGTCCCGTTCAAACTTGTTAGTATTTTGTTATTAAACTACATAATCACGTTAAGCCGTTGGTCCCGGCTGTCATTTGTAGATCTTAGACAGTCGTTAGGTAGTCAGTGGCCCAAAAAGTCTAACAACCAGTCTTACCAAGAGGTATGGTATTACCCAGTACTAACGTGGTTGTGGAAGTCAGATAGACAGTCGCTTCATGTAAAATACTGGCATTCTGCTGCATCCGGTTAGACTGGAAGCCGACCCCAATCTATAGTGGGGTTGTATTGCCTAGCCTTTTCCCAACTATTTGGGAAAAGGCTAGGTAGCTGATTGCGGTTTTCAGATTTTTTTCCTCTACATATGTTGAAAGGTTTCTTGTCAAATTTCATGATTCTAAGTCAACGAGAGGTACTGTATAGGTTTTGATTCAGTTGTGAACTCGCTAAATATGCGAAAATATACGACATCAACGGTCATATCTTTTGATCGCGTCGAGTTACAAAGAGACTGTAAGACCCAAGTATTTGATATAAATTTCAACTTGATATCTCTATGTGTTCTTGAGAAAAACTGTCTAGACAGACAGACAGACAGCAAAGTGAGGTCTATCAGGGTACCATGATGCCTGGGTGCATCTATTTGATCTACAGGGTGTAAACAGACCCTTCACGAAGCCGTCAACCAAGCATTATGTACATCAAACTGAGTAACTTTTCGTAAAAATTATTGCTGGGAAACGGCTTTTTCTACGTTGAAAAATCACGTTTTACGGTAGGACTCAATGTAACGCACTCAAAACATTGTGCTGATGGATGGATTGAATAGTACGGGGGTCGTGGAGTAGAGTAAGAAACTTACATTACAAACATGTATTTAAAAAAAAAACTTATGATAAAGTTGGAACTTTCAACCCCTTTGAATATCTCTGTAACTAGAAGGTTCCCAGGTATGGTCTAGAACAAAAATATGATCGCAATGACGGGGAGAACGAATGCCTTTCGGCTTTGTTAAGGGTCTTGTTACACCCTTAATACATTTTACTATCTATACATATAAAATTCAAAGTCCTGACTGACTGACTGACTGACTGACTGACTGACTGACTGAGATATCAACGCACAGCCCAAACCGCTGGTCCTAGAGACATGAAATTTGGAGGGTGTATTCTTTGCAAAGGGTAGGTATCCACTAAGAAAGGGATTTTTGAAATTCATCCTAAGGGGGTGAAATGGGGTGTTGAATTTTCTGTGAAACTTTTTATTCTCGCAGTAGATTGACTTGAAAATTTGTGTACATACTTTTCAGTTAAAATTATGAGATACGTGTATCACAGTTTTTCCAAAATCATCCCTTAATTTAAAATTCAATGTCCTGATTGGCTGACTGGTCTATCAACGCACAGCCCAAACCGCTGGTTTTAGAGACATGAAATTTGGGGGGTGTATTTTTTGTAAAGAGTAGGTATCCACTAAGAAAGGGTTTTTCGAAATTCCACCCCTAAGAGGGTGAAATGGGGTGTTGAATTTTCTATGAAACTTTTTATTCTCGCAGTCGATTGACTTGACAATTTGTGCACATACTCTTCAAATAAAATTATGAGATACGTGTATCACAGTTTTTCCAAAATCATCCCCCAATTTAAAAATTCAATGACATGATTGACTGATATATCAACGCACAGCCCAATCCGCTGGTTCTAGAGACATGAAATTTGGAGTGTGCGTTCTTTGAGAAGAGTAAGTATCTGCTAAGAAACAGATTTTTAAAATTCCACCCTTAAGAGGGTGAAATAGGGTGTTGAATATTCTGTGAAACTTTTTATTCTCCGAGTCGATTGACTTGTAAATTTGTATACATACTTTTCAGTTAAAATTATGAGATACGTGTATCACAGTTTTTTCCAAAATCATCCCCCAATTTAAAATTTAATGTCCTGTCTGGCTGACTGATATATCTACGCACTGCCCAAACCATAGGTCCTAGAGACATGAAATTTGGAGGGTGTATTCTTTGTGAAGATTAGGTATCCACTAAGAAAGGGTTTTCCGAAATTCCACCCCTAAGTGGGTGAAATGGGGTGTTGAATTTTCTATGAAACTTTATATTCTCTCAGTCGATCGACTTAACAATTTGTGTACATACTCTTCAAATAAAATTATGAGATACGTGTATAACAGTTTTTCCAAAATCATGCCCCAATTTAAAAATTCAATATCTTAACTGGCTGACTGATATATCAACGCACAGCCTAATCGTCTGGTGCTAGAGACATGAAATCTGGAGGGTGCATTCTTTGTGAAGAGTAAGTATCCACTAAGAAACAGTTTTTTTTAATTACACCCCTAAGAGGGTGAAATGGGGTGTTGAATATTCAGTGAAACTTTTTATTCTCTGAGTCGATTGACTTGAAAATTTGTATACATACTTTTCAAATTAAAATTATGAGATACGTGTATCACAGTTTTTACCAAAATCAAAATCATCCCCCAACAGAGTCAAATAGGGCTTCGAAGCTCACGTAGACAGGCGCATGGCGCGCGGTGTTGCGCGGGGCGTGCGGGAGTATTTACCTATTAAGTAAGTAGGTAGGATTTTTCTGAGGTTGTCTGTAAATATGGTTTATTCCACAGATGTTCGCGTTGGCTTGTGATACGCGACATTAATATTAAATATTATGTAAAAGTTTAATGTCTATAAATAGATTCCTAATTAATCATTTGATTGCTGTCCCCGGTGTCCAATCTCAAACCAAGGTACCATATTTCACGTTTAAATGTAATTTAATTGATTTTACTATGAACGAATGTTTGCAAGTTATAAGCAAGTACATGTAAATCTATGTATGTACTATACATACATAGATTACTTATTATCCCAGAAGTTAGATCCCGTGGGCATTTTCCGAACTCCACGCGGGCGAAGCCGCGGGCATAAGCTAGTACACTATATTAGTCTTCCTCATCCCTATTTATGCTTTCCTTCTGTTATTATAAACTAGCTTTTGCTAGCTTACTAGGCTTTGCTCGCGTTAATTTATAATTTGACAATCAGTTCGGGTTGTACTCTGCTTGTAATAATATAATTCAATCATGATTCGAAAGATACGTAGCGCCATCTATTATCATTAGAACGTTATTGTTGTTTTCCTCCGGAACAGTACTTTTTTTGGGATAAACGGTACCCTATGTCCGACGTCCGTGTTTGTACACCTGACGGTGACAACCTTTCAAGATGATCGGTTCAGTAGTTTAGGCGTGAAAAGGTACCAAACAAACAAACAAACTTACTTTCGCATTTATAATATTAGTATTAGTAAGGATGCCATGTAGACACCAAAACCTCCAAACTCCCAAGTTCGAGTTCTACTAATCTGAAAAATACTGAATTTCAGAGTACACGCGATAACTTAAATATATTTATAGTTACAGCCTCTGAGCTGCGACACATCAACGGTGAAGAATAATTATTCAAATGTAATAGAGCAATATCCCAGACACGATAGGGATAGCAAAAAACTTACATGAAAGAGAAAAGTAGGTGTATCCTTAAAAATATAAGGCCCACTCGCCAGACAGTTTTCATTGGAGACGTTTAGCACTAAAAAAAAATCATTATAATATTTAAGTCAGTAATTATTGTATGAAGTTTTAGTGATATAAGGCGCAAACGAGCTAAAAACAAGAGAGTCTTTTTTTTAAGTTTTTTCACTGAATCATTTTGGGGGCGCCGCATGTCTTATCTATATTTCATTGACCATCAGCTCTGTTGGGGTGGGCGTACATTTTGGTCCTTCGAGCCGGATCAGTTACATCGATATCATCGTTCATAGGTGGATCGGAGCAGTTACATCCTTCCCACACACCATTTTCCGTACAATCTATCTATCGTTTCTTTGGTTACTCTTACAGCCAACACATGACATGTCTCCCTAAAGATTTTTTATAATAAAAAAAACGAATGCCTGTTTTGCAACCAGTACAAGGTAAAACATTATCGAGGCCGATCTCTGAGCAAAAATATGATTATCGCGAGCCACATTACCAACAAATGAGAGACGGGCGGAGACGCGGGTAACTACTAGTATCATCATTTGTTTCGTTGTTTGTGAGTCGTCTTATTTACTTTTTATTATTTATTGTTTCCTTTTTTGGAACCCTATGAATCAACATAACATCACACCTGTATTTACCGGAAGGGCAGGCAGAGGACTCTGTAAACTTCTGCCAATAGGTACCCTCATTTCGCCAGGTTGCTGCTGGGATACCTGTAGTGGGTCTCCATGCGAGGCAGTTCTGATTGTAACCGTAACACAAAAAAGGCCTTTTTCATAATAAAATAGTAGTAATATTACCGGCCTTCTCAAACTTGGAAAGTATAAGCAATGATTAATTATTGATTTAATTAATTATGCATGAGGTTCCAGGTTTGATTCTCGGGTCGGGCAAATTGTTATTGTGTTTTCCATTGGGAATTTCTCAGTAGCAGCCACGGGGTCTGGATTTGTGCCCGATTGGTGGCCATAGGCTCGCGCCCTATTACATGGGATTTTAACATAACTGGCTAAATGTGGGTATACTTGTAAAGTACACCTCTGCCTTACTCTTCGGGGATTACAAGGCGTGATGTTATGTTAAGCTGTACCAACCCTCACTGGGCCCATGTGGTGGAGTATATGGCCCACTCCTACTCATAGAGAACAGGCCTGTATCCCAGCAGTGGGAATGTTATAAAGAATTATGCGCCGGCATCCGGTAAGACTGGAAGCCAACCCCAATAAATTTGTAAAAAGGCTAGGCAGATGACGATGCGGCTGCATCCGATTAGGCTGGAAGCCGACCCCAACATAATTGAGATAAGGTCCCTTCTTAGCGTGTCGATGACAATTTAAATTGAGTCAGCCCAAAATTTGGCGATGAGTTTGACACTTTCAGTAGCCTCCATCTGCTACTACGATGTGCAAACAACAAGACAGTCAGGACACGATATCAAGTGTTCCATCGTTTGTGGGGCAACACCACATTTACACTCCAGGGCAGAGTCACATGAATCTTCACCTGAACAAGTTTTCCTTGCTTCGGCCAACCTGTTTACAAACTCAAACTCAAAGCATTTACTTCAATTAGACCATTACAGGCACTTTTGAAAGTCACAGAATAACAAAGAGCGAAGCTACAGTCACAGACACAAGGCATAATAACTTGTGAAAGTACTGTAGTTGCCCATTCTAAGGCGTAGATCTCTATGGAGAAGAATGGGCAAGAAACTCCATGGACACTCTTTCAATCAAAATATTGTTACAAAATCTTGGTTATATCATTCATGTGGATACTATACATTTATGTGAGAACGATGTATGTTTCCGGAGCCTATTCAGAGACTTCCAGGTCAGCCATGGCAAGTCGTGTCCAGGTGGGAGATTTTCACGATCGATTTTCAAGAGGCACAAATGAGATAAGGTTATACACACATACATTCCTGAGCTACAATAAAATCATGTTCTCCATTCACTCAATAAAAAAAGGCTGAAGCTCTAAGCGCGTATCACCAATCACCCGTTATACCCAAGGGGCCGGGCAGGATGAACAGAAAAAATGCGCAGCTTCAAGTGTATTCAATCTTTCAACCGACATAATTATCGTCAGATATCCACGTTCAAGTTTTGTGAAGATGTCGTGGAAATGGAAGAGATAGGAGCGTGGTTTTGGTGAGTTGGTGAGCGTAGTTGAGTTTTGTGGTATGTTTTTTATATTGTATAAGGTTTCTCGTATTTTGGACTATTTGTATGTATGATAATATGTATTAGTTTATTTCATTTTATTTGTATAGGTGTATGTGTATTAGTATGAACCTATTTATGTATATCAATTTATTTTAACAAAATGGTATTTTTCTTATTTATTTTTTTGTACTATATCACAATGCTGTCCTATTTGACACAAAGATTCCTATTTGACTGGCATTAAGTCTGCCTATGTACCACTTTTGTACGTGAAGTTTAAATGAATAAATAAATAATGTTGAGTAATTGAGTACGATCTAGACAGTGCTAATTTTTATATTTGTGAAGTGAAGCGAGAAGCAAAAATCACGTGGCTTAAATTCCACAGTAAAACATTGGAACATATTGTATTGTACGTATTGTTATGTATTTATTAATTGACCATATATTTTTGTTAACCTGCCAAGTGCCCCACTGCTGACCATAGGCCTTTTCTCCTTCCAAACCTAACTATCTTGTGCGATCTGATTATCATGGGTCCATGATATTAATTAAGTGGTCTGAATCTACTGCCAACACTTTTACAGCTTTCCTTGTTGTTATCTTTCATGATGAAGATCATAATAATATGTTTTATGTGTCACTTTCAATTCTGTAATACCTCAAGACGAGCGGATTTTCATTTTGAAATCCATTACATTTTCCTTGAGGACACAACCTCACCTTTTTATTGCGTTTAGTAGAAGCCTTTACACTTTTTTTTTCGGGTGTGAAATCATCAAATGACCCTTCCCCCTCCCCTTTCACCTTCACTTTTACTGACTAAAACCAATTCATGTTCTTTCTTTGACCTTTGTGTTCCAGGGCCGCGGTATCTCTTTCGAACAGTCCCGCAGCCCCGGCAGGCATCGGCCCTTGTGGGCCCCTTCCTGGTTGCTGACATCTCTTTGAGGCGCACGTGGAACACGAACGCGCCGTAGACACGGCCTGTCGTCATAAGACGGACGGACGGCGAGCTAGCCCATTACTCACCGTCCACAGGCCCGAGCCTACGGTGGCCGGGAGCCACGATGTGGCGCCAGACGCCCAGGGCGTCTCCCGCAATCCTGAAATATCATCATAGTAAGTATTATCCCAGTTGATGTCTACCAAAATCAGTTTTACTATAATTCAACTACTAATGACCATCTTTACAAAATTCCCGTGCCACTTCCATGCACCTATCTCCTCACAGCCACCCTTAGGCGACGCGGGGGGGTCGCGGGGGAGGGGGGGTGTTCAGGGTGGTTTGTCTCTTGAAAAAGTCTCAATAACTCGACAGCGCGGAACGCGAATGACATCGTTAGTGCAAGTGGTTTGAAGAAAAGGCGAACTATCTACTTGGTACGGGATATCTATCGGATGTGGGTACAGGGTGTAGCCAAGAGGTGGCTGGAATTTCTTGAATGATGATTTTGGAAATACTGTTTGGCTATGATGTTAATTATTTTAAGCGGTCACTCATGAATATGGTTAACGATGAGGCGGGACAAACTTTGAAATTTTGAAAATAAAGTCAGCCATTTTACCAAGAAAAACTAGCAATTAAAGTGGTTTAAGCAGTTTCTCGAGTTGAGTGGCGTGCGATTGAGGAGGCCTATGTCCAGCAGTGGACTGCTATGGGCTGATGATGATGATGAAGCATTTTCTTACAGAAAAGCTCTGTTACGGTCTATTAGTATCACCCAGCACATATTGGTAATTGCAGTATGTTTAACCGGCATGCAGAGATACGTGGTGATAGGTTTGATGGTGTCCTTCTTGTCCTGAAAACCGAATGGTTCTCATCTGTAAAAACAAATCAAAATCAAAATGTTTTATTTCACATAGGCCCAGATAGGCACTTATAAAACGTCGTCAAAAAGGTGCTCGGGTCGGTTGGTCGTTTCCTATGGAGAAGAACCGGCAAGAAACTCCATGGTTACTCTTTTCAAATCATTTGGTGTTACAATATAATCATGGTTACAGCATTGTTAAATGTAAGTGATGATATCGGAAATGAATAAATCTTCCGGAAGATAATGTAGATTTTTGCCTAAAAATAGTACCAAATTGAAAACCCCGGAAACACTAAACTTGCTTACACTTGTCGCCTCCAAATGATTTTAATGACCTGCAAAACTGAACAAAATTCAACACTTTTTCCCATTTCACATTTACGCAACACCCTGTATACAAGTATTGGCTAGATCTGAATAACAGCGTCGCGTAAAAACTCGCGACTATGTTCATTTTGCGGACTTTCTGGCCATTCATCTTGCCTCTAAACCCAACCTTATATTTCTTGCGATAAGGTAGTAAATCCCTCGGTGGTGTGAACCTGACCCATGTTTTTAAAGGCGCACTTGAGTTCGCGCCGTGAGCACGCATCACTTGCGTATGAGTGCCGGGAGTAATTATTTTGGATTATTAAGTCTCGAATATTGGGATTTATAGTTATTTTTATGGGAGGATTTTTGGGTTGGTTAGAAGAAAATGGCGGGGAAAAATAAAGATTTTTGAGCCTGTTGTTTAGGCCACAAAAACTTCTTGTCTGAACCTTGACGTTAATTATCTATACTAATATATAAAGGTGAAGAGTTTGTTTGTTTGGTTGAACGCGCTAAACTCGGGAACTACTGGTTCGAATTGAAAAATTCTTTTATTTTCTATAGGCTATATAACATCACGCTACAACCAATAAGAGCGGAGCAGTAATTAAAAATGTTAAAATTGTATTTTTAATAATTCTACGCGGACGAAAGTCGCGGGGAACAGCTATAATGTATGTATGTCAAGACTTCTCGACTTCACAACTTAGAGGCGTTTGTGAGAGACAAGCCGGAGAAAACCGCACGGAGAGAAGAGTGGAAGGCTATGGGGAAGGCCTTTGCCCAGCAGTGGGACAACATAGGCTAAGGCAAAAAAAGTCAAGATTTCCATTATGATTGTCTGTCGAATTTGGGAATGGTCAGGTAGTATGGTTATATATGAAGACAAGACGACTAACGCAAGTTTAATTATGATCAAAGAAAATTACTTGAACTGAAACTGAACTTTTTCATTTGACATAGTAAACATACAATAAGGAAGCGAAGTCATCAATGCTCTTTTTCTTTTGATTAAATTAGTGTCCGATGTAGTAGACCTAATCATCGTCTGCCTAGCCCTTCCCAACTATATTGGGGTCGGCTTCCAGTCTAACCGGATGCAGCGGAATTTACATGGAGTGACTGCCTATCTGACCTCCACAACCCAGTTAATACTGGGTAATACGATACCCCTTGGTAAAACTGGTTGTCAGACTTTTTAGCCCACTGACTATCTAACGACTGTCAAAGATCTACAAATAACACCCGGGACCAACGGCTTAACGTGCTTTCCGAGGCACGGAGGAAACTCGGTATGTAATGGGTGGTCACCTATCCACAGACCAACATAGGCAAGCACGGCGTAATCTAAAGATAGACCCGAGCGGCTGTTATTATCTAGCCACAAGATCCTCACCTCTCGAGCTCGCCGGTGTAGTAGACCTAATACAGGCTAATATTACTTCAAACAAAATATATCTCAGGTCTGGAAATCTTAATGTATATTATTTTTTTCATACAATACACTAAAAACCAAGTCAAACCTATCAAGAAAGATTTTGCATGCGATAGCAAAACAGTTACAGAAAATTTATTACCTGAACTAATTTCAGATTCAAGTCAGTCATTGCGGTTGACATGAAATATTGATCTAGACAAAAGATTTATGTCTAGGTAAGTGGTACGTAGACTGAAATCGATTGTACTCGAGCTGGTCTAATAAGGTCACGATATGGCCTTCCGTTTTGTTTGTTGTCTGTACTGTACGTACGGATTGAGTTACTATAAACAGGTATGCAGTTTTTGCAATAGCTGTCATTTTAAATGTTACGTTTGAAAGAACTTTTATGGAGGAATCACCTACTTGGTGATGTTCTTCAGAAAGGTCAGAAATGCAGTACCGTCGGTAAGCGTAGTACATAACAGTCGTGGGCGTCTGAACAGTTGTATGAACGTGGACAGAGCAAAAGGAGTATGTTAGGATCGTATAGCAGGAGGCGCTCGGTGGTTTCCCCTTGTACGTACCAATGTTTGGAGAGTATCTGAATAGACGATCCCACGTTAGATTGACTACAAGCTTGCAAATACGGTCTTAAGTCACACTAACAGTACAATAGTATAATCAGTTTATAACCTTCCCAAAACTGGTACACAAACCTTTACTTGTAAGAGGGAGTGGGCAGTCCACTACGTGGGCTCAGAACATTATAATGGATATCATATCCTCCCATTGTTATTCCTCGACCTTGAGCAGAAGAGACCATATAAATATCTCTAAAAAAGAAATCTATTGACACAACACAGTGTAACATAACAATGTTACAAACACACATCCCTACATAGACTGGTAAAACCATAACTTTTCCTTTTAGCTTTGCCGTAGTCGGGTAATAAATAGCATGCCAGTCTGGGATCAAACCCCACTATACAAAAACATTAAACTCAAACTCAAACTCAAAGCATTTATTTCAATTAGACCATAACAGGCACTTTTGAATGTCAGAAAAACAAAGAAGGCGAAGCTACAGTCCCAGACACAAGGCATAATAACTTGTGAAAGTACTGTAGTTGCCCATTCCAAAGCGTAGATCTCTATGGAGAAGAATGGGCAAGAAACTCCATGGACACTCTTTTCAATCAAAATATTTTTACAAGGTCTTGGTTACATCATTCATGTTGAGATAATACATATATGTGAGAACAATGTAGAAAGATGTGCACATTAAGAGCGTCCAGAGTAAAAGATTAGATCAACACTTTAAAAACAAAGAAGTTAGAATAAACCATGGCAGCTAAGAGATGACCAGTCCCAACTGACAGCGCCCGTTCACGAACATGACGCATGGATCAGCACCATTCAACTCAACCATTTTGAAGGGAACTAAATGATCCGACACACCCGCCACCATCAGCGAGACATTTGAGTGAGCATGACATTCTCTCAACCGCCAGGGCAAACTCGAGTCAAAGAATGATAACTAAATGTAAATGGTAGCTTTACAGTACATAGTACTCACACATGTGCTATGCAATTATATAATACTAAGAGATTGAATCTATACAATGCAAGGATATTTTTACAATCTTCTGCAGCTTCAACATTAACTTCACATGTTAATCAATTAGTTTGCCCCTATGGTTGTGGAGCAGGACCAGCATTGAGCCAAGCATTTCTATCATCAATGTAATCCCCCAATTTATAATATGCTTGCCCTTTTATTATTCAATTATTCAGTAACACCATTTAAGAACTATATAGAATCGTTTTTCCAACACATTAGCTCGCTTAGTCAACACATATTATGTGCTCTTATCAAAGTAGACTTGCAAATACGCATTTCCTTAAACGATTGTATTACAATTTATAATTAAGTCTATTCCAAGTATGTAGGTGAGAATTATCATAATTTATAGGTACTTACCTAATTAACCCTGTGGATGCAAAGCGAACGTCCTATTTCATAGTGTCAAAGAAAACACATTTATTTCAACGAGGCCATGAATCTTAGTGAATTAAACAATAATTATTTAATTTTTAATTATTATGAAACTGCAACTCATGCTAAAAGTCACTACCTAGTGCACCCATAAGTACCTTCATAACATTACGCCTGTAATCCCCGAAGGGTTAGGCAGAGGTTTACCTAATAGGATGATAATAGGGACTAGCCTATTGCCATTAACCGTGCACAAATCTTGATTCTGTAGCTACTACTCAGAAATTTATGATGGAAAAACCCAATAACATTTTGCCCGATCTGGGAATCGGGCCCCGGACCTCATGCTCAGCAGTCGGGCTTGCCACAACTTAGCCACGAAGCTTGCAAAAATTCTCACCACATCCAATCTCTCTGATTAACCGTCAGTATGAGTCACCGTCAGTAAGTGACCTTTGATGCAAAACAACGCATTAATAAGGCACTTTTGGGTTTTAGAAACCCTTTACGATTTGGCGTTTAGAGGACCTAAAACGGTGACAATCGCGTTCAAAGAGTTTCGTATTTCTTCAACTACTCTCTACTTTTTCGGTAGTTTATGTCAATTCCGAACCTTTTAAACTTCTCCATCATCGTTTTTCGTTAAAATTGTCATTTTGCCTCACACCACCACCTCACTACCCCCACAACCACCACCACCACCTCAAGTACTGCTAAATGAGCCCTTTTTAATTAATTCAGCTTATGACTAATCCATCCATTTATTCCAAAGTCCCCTACCCTGTACACGGCGTGCACTTAAAACAAAACCGTATCGGTTCGGTATCGGGTCGCAATCGACGCGGCCGGCACGCGACCGGCACGGTAGCGTGCTGTATCGACTGCATTCAAAGCGGACGCTCGCAGAAATTGATTTACGATGGCATGGTAAGGGTTGAGTTGGGTAGTGTGGAGACAGACTTTGTAAGAAAATGTGTTTTAGTTTAATAAAAGTGTGGAAAGTCGAGTCGTTTAAATCACTCTTCTTATCCAAAAATCACGGAAACAATGGAATATTTTAACACATTATGAAAATTTTGTCTATTTTCTGTTGGTAGAGAATTTTTATTACGAAAATGTGTCATGTCTTCTCTTCATCTATGTATCTTTACTTTCGATCATAGATCTAAGTTACTACTGTCTTTTGACTAAGATCCCTGGCTCAAATGTAGCGCTAGTGGTCGCAAAGCCAACGGGGCAGTCTTACTTACTAATCTAGGCATCCAATAAAATCCATTTTGACTTACATAGAAACAATCTATAATTCAACTCACAAAGATATAATACATCTACATAAACAAAACAAAATGCCTAGAACGCCAACCAAAAATAAATCATAGAAGCCTACTCCACTCCCCTTACCCAGTAATATCACAAGAATGTCGCGACAAGTTGCATTCATATTGTCTTATCTAGTATTGGCGGGAAGCCGCTGACGTGACCTTCTACCCTGGATTTATTGCTGAACTGGTTCCGAGGAACCGTGGAGTTTATAGCTGAAGGTATATCGGCAGATACCTGTGATAGATAAATAAGTTTGATGGCATTTTTAAAGGTGCATTTGTGATTTTATGCAGTTTTAGTCGTTGATAGAAGTTCTTTGGTTGCGATAAGAAAATTTATTATTTTAAATTGCTTCCTATAAAAGTTATCTTATAAGTATGTAGTTCCAGACTACATTCATTGTAACATAAAAATCGCGATTTTCAAGAAGTCAATATAAAATTATTACTTGGCAATATTTTTTTCATCATTTGAATTCAAGTTTTCTTTCTTCGAAAAGAAGTAAACCACGAAAATAAGTAAACGATCAAGTGATTTTCTTTTTCGTGTGGTTAGCATGGTGTCAGAGTTTTATACCGCCCACGAGCTCGCCTCAGACTTGGCTTTACATGCCTTCGAGAAATATCTCTCAGGCATGCTGGTTTGGTTTCCTCAAGATGTTTTTCTTCACTGAAGCAAGTGATAATGAATCCGAAAAATCAGAGGTGCGTGACTAGGGTTCGAGCTTTAGACCTAATGACTTGTGAGTCCGATGGCCAGACCACTAGGCTACCACTGCTTAAATCTAAAAGTAAACTAGAATTCTCTAACCGTTAACGAGATGATGCTTTTTTTTTAACGGATGGGAAATAATCAAATAACCCGGGGGGGGGGGGGTTATTTGATGATTTCCAACTCTGGGTGGAGTGGAAGGGAGTGTCAGACTTTTACTGACTAAAACCCATCCATGTTCCTTCTTTGCCATTTGTGTTCCAGAGATCTTTATTCCTATCAAAGAAAACATTGAAAAGATATATTTACTATTCAAAATACATAATCTTTCCAAAAATCTTTTACAAATTAACGAACTAGTACAATCAAATTCCCTTCAGAACATGTAACACCCCGCGACCGTAAGTAGTAGTAACAAATGTTCGGTAGGGGTGCAATATTTATCTACCCCGGGGTAGTAGTCAGGTTTTATAGGGACGGGACTGGTCACTTCGGAATTTGTGCTATTTATTTATTGTGTCGTGGCTAGCCAGTGACATATGTTACGGGTAGTCGGAGACAAAAATGCTTGGCGATTTTTTTTAAATGTATATATAACTAGCTTATGCCCGCGGTCTCGCTCTTACCGGGATAAAAAGTACTCTGTGTGATAATCCAAGTAATAAACTGTCTGTGTGCTAAATTCCATCCAAATCCGTTCCGTAGTTTTTGCGTGAAAGAGTAACAAACATCCAGACATCCATACATCACCATAAACTTTCGCATTTATAATATAAATAAATATAAATAGGAAATAGGATTCTTGTGAAGGACTCGCAATTCGGTAAGATGATGAATATGTATCATAGATAGTGGAATTTTACTATTGATAGTTAAATTGTGAAGAAAAAATTTTGATTTAGAACTAAATTATAAGACAATAAACTGACAATGCATAAATTGCGATCTGCATATCTGTAACTGAATGACTTTACCAAAATACCTAAATAATTTTTACAGGTTATTTTTAGATTACTTGAAAGAAGATTATATTATTTACAAGTATGCATATCCTCTACATACCAATTTTCTAATATATTTTTATCAATTAGTTTTGCAATGCATAATTATAAATTACTCGAAAATATTTCATGAACTGCATAGTGATGACGCAAGCAGTGACTTATTTTTGTTTTCCCATATTTTTGTTTGTACTCAAAAACCTTTATTTCACCAACACCTACAACTCCACACAATATTTAAAATGCAGTCCCAATTTTCGTTCGCACTTCTGTCCCTGCCAGTACCCAGGAGTATATTAAACGTCGGAGGAGCCGGCAGAGCTCGCCAACATTTGGTTTTTATACACCAATACTTTGTCGCATTCTTGCCGACTTTTGTATATTGGATGCTGCAGCCGCAGTGTTTACTAGACCTGGCTGGGATTTGAGCTGATTTTTAGAAGATGGTGGAGCTGCCATGTTTGTTTTCATTGTACGGGGTGTAAACAGACCCTTCACGAAGCCGTCAACCAAGCATTATGTACATCAAACTAAGTAACTTTACGCAAAATTTTTTGCTGGGAAACGACTTTTTTTTTTGGGGTGAAAAATCACGTTTTACGGTAAAACTCAATGTAACGCACTCAAAACATTGTGCTGATGGATGGATTGAATAGTACGGGGATCGTGAAGGTATTTAAAGTAAAAATCTTACATTAAAAATATGAATTAAAAAAAAAACTTGTGAAAAAGTTGGAACTTTGACCCCCAATATCTCCGTAACTAGAAGGTTCCCAGGTATGGTCTAGAACAAAAAAATGATCGTAATGGCGGGGAGAACAAGTACCTTTCAGCTTCGTTAAGGGTCTTTTTACACCCTTTATTTAGATTACAAAACCGGACTGTTTACTTACAATTAATGCGCAAATGGTATAAAACCGAATCACCTTTATCTTACATCTGACCTTCTGAGATAGTTATATTGTTTCTTCTCAGAGTAGTCAGCTATGATCGATGAACTTCACCAATTTTTTTTTAAATGCCTTGCAAACCACTTATTTTCTTGGTGTGGTAAAAACCTCATTGATTCGGCCGTGGAGAACAAAGGATTACAACCGACTCCTACCAAATAAAACGCGACGGTTTCTGTTCCTACCAATATCCGCACATCTTGGCTGAATTTGCTGAGAATTCTTCTAAGCCTATGTAGTTTTTGTCTGAGAACTAAAAATTGAGTTTTAATAAAAAAATATGTCAAGCCGCCATATTTATTCTTTATGCTGGCACTTTACATGGCGAATTCGTCAAAATTTCCGCGATATTGAATCGAAATAAAATGTTTTTTATGACTATTGAGATATAGTTCACTTTGTTTTACTGATAGAAGGTGAATATTTGCCCAGATATACCAAGTGTAGTGCCACCATTAGATTTAATGATTTATTGATTGATTTGATGTTTTTCTTATTGTATATTGGCGCCTTGTTTTTATATAGTTATATAGTCGTGTAATTTGTATTATTTAATTGTGCCTCTGTGTGTTGTGCTATGTCTTTTGTGTGCACTAAATAAATGATTAACTATCTATTTATTTAAGTAATGCGTCGATAGAATAATTTGTCCTTAGAAAGCCAGGTCTAACCATTCCTAACCCTACATAGTTTAACGCGAATTCGTCCGGCGGTCTAATAAGCCCACACTAGGATAATAAATCTCACATAATGTCGTCTGGCGGCTTATTGATTCTCGTCATTAGATGTTTGTTTACCCATACATGTTGTTATTTCTGTGTCTTCACTATTACGTAGCTGTATTATTTAGTCATGATTTGGAAGATTCTTTGAATATCACATCATCATCTGCCTAGCTTTTTCCCAACTGTACTGGGGTCGGCTTGCAGTCTAACCAGATGCAGCTGAATACCAGTATTTTACATGGAGTGATTGCCTATCTGACCTCCACAACCCAGTTAGTTGGTAGATGTCACATGTATTCGAATTTTGGTTCAAGGACATGCTGGTTTCCTCACGATGTTTTCGTTGACCGTTTTGAGAGCAGTGGTGATGACATAAATTACACAAAGTAATGCACCTGCCTGGGTTGGGACTCACTCTGTAATAAATGAATGAATATAAAGCCATTCAAAATATTCAAGAATCTTGTGTACCCTATGCTAGATACTTAGGTAATTATTAGGTAAATGTCATTAAAAAAGTAGTTTCGCGGTATTGATTATAGAGTCACTCATTTGGTCATTAGATTTGAACGGCTAAATTTAGTTTTTAGATTTTAATAGATTTTATTTGCATATTTTGTTATTTTGTATAAGCTACTATTGTTATTAGTGTATTTTTTTATTCTCTTCTTTTGTTTAAGTCAAAGTTGTCATGTTTTCTATTTTATGTTACATTTTATTTCTATAACTTTATAACTTGATGATTATATAGCTGTATTTTCTTGAAAGAATGTTGTGTACACCTATAATTGGTACCTACATAAGAACCCTAACCTGTATACTTTTATTGTTAAATGTAAAATGTATGTACTGTTGGCGTACCTATTTTAAATATATAAATAAATAGATCACTTTGCCAAACTCGAGATTCTTTTGAAATACAGGTATATTAAGCTGTTTTATGTTTGACTGGCTGCTGACCTTAATACTGTTAAATTTGAGAAGGCTGAGTTTATGATAGAGATGAGGTTCAGAAATTGTGCTTACAAGGACTAGATAAACGTTGCATTCGCTTATTTCAACGATTTTCATACAATGAGTCTTAGTCAGAGCATAATCCCAGATGCATCATAATCTGATCAATTTTAATTGATCCCGACATAATTTGTTAAAAGCCACCAACTGCAAAATGCAAAACCAATACGCCAACACTTTGTGATATCAATTCACTTTTATATCCACCTCATAAATGTCATAAATGACAGTATCATTGTCATGACGTCACGGCAATGACGTTCGGATGGCATATGAATTCAGTGGCGATGGCTGGCAATACAATTATAATATTGGTTGAATAATTAACACGATAGCTGCATCGTATCGCCGCAATTGTTCTGTTATGGCTATCGTTTTAGGGAGGGGACGAAGTGGTATCGCTTTCGATAAAAAAAATCAAAACAAATCAAAAATTTGAATGGCAAGCAAGCAAGCGGCCCAACTAATGGCTAGAACAATTTCTTAAGCTTTCACGGGATAACTTCTGTAATTTTCATTGCGGGATGACTAAAATAATTGAAAATTACGGAAGATATCCCGTAAGTGACAGTGTAAGTTTGATGGTAAAACGTCACTGTGGCCTATAGATATCTCTATGGGCTAAACTCTAAGTGAGTGACCAGCCCAGATACAAAGCTGAAATGTCTATTGTGCAACACCAATATCCTTCAAACCAAATTATAGTACCTACCCTATCCGGCTATTAAATATGGCTCATCGAGCATGAATGATAGAGACGACACTCTGTAAGCTATATCTGCAAGGTTCCAAAGAAGTCTAGATTTTTTGGAACCTTGCAGATCATTAAAACACCGCGTTTGCTCAATGCTCATTGTTTGGTGAAGATTTCATAATCTGCCGAGCCTTTTCCCAACAATGTTGGGGTTGGCTTCCAGTCTAACCGGATGCAACTGAATACCAGTAATTTACATGGAGCGACTGCCTATATGACCTCCACAGCACAGTTAGTACTGGGTAATACGATACATCTTGGTAAGACTGGTGCTCAAACTTTCGGGCCACTGTCTATCTGTATCAACTGTCAAAGATCTACAAATTACAGCCGGGATAAACGGCTTAACCGTTTAACCTGGCCGACCTGGAAATCGAAACTAGACCTCAAGCTCAGCAGTCACGCCTCCGACCACTAGACCAACGAGGCGAGTAACCGTCTCCGAAACTTATAGTCACTCCACACGGAAAGATCGATACAAAACACTCGATTAATTCAGTCAGCAGTGGTTTAATCGAGTGTAGGCCATCCTTTCGGCTATACAGGTTGTTCCGATACCGAGTGGCACATTACCTACGTCGCCAACACGAATTAATGGTGATTTTATTCCGCGCTGTGATCGCCATTTTGGAAAGTTTCCCGCCATTGTTTTGTTACGTTTATGTCACTCGTTTGATTGAATGGTCGGTTTTCGTTCGGGGAATGCGTTTTCGTGTTTTTTTGTGATGGTTTTTTTTTGTATAATTTGTAAGTTTTTTTTTTGTGGTTTGGAATAATTTTTGTTTTATTTTCGACAAACTATTTATTTATTTGTACGGTATGGCAGAGCTCGTAATTATCAAGATAAGAATTTTCTTTGATAATATTAACCGATAATAATTAGCGGATAATTATCGGATAATTATTGGATAATTTATTATGAGATTATTATCCACGCTAATGAATAACTTGATTTCTTGATTTTTTTTACTTACAAATGAATAATTCATTTCTAAAATTCGATGCAAAGAAAGCTCTTCTATTGCAGTGCAGGCAAAAAATCAATCTTTTAAAAATTGCACTGATTTTAACATTATAGATGTTATTATTCTTTTGGAGGTAGCACCGGTAGCACGCTTTAGCGCTATTGTTTTTGCCTACCCTCTCATAAGTCGTGAGCTTGTGGACAAACATCTCCAAATACCCTCATACGGCACAATCAATAGCCGAAATCCAGCAAAAACACGAAATACATCGCAACAAGGAAAACAGTTCACCACACACCGCTCAGGGGCGTACAACAATAAAAACTAATAGAAATGGTCGCCATTAGCCGTTGTCGACTATTGCCGATCTGTGTTGAGTACACGCGGTCAGCTATAGATAGATTTGTTGAAGGAAAAACCTTTTCTTGTGGAGAAAATAGAAGAATTACTTGTCAAAACATAGAGTAATATCCATGGGCTAGTGAGAGATGGTAATTATCCCACAATAACGTACGACTAGGATAAAAAGTAGCTCAAATCCTAAACTAGATCACCTAGAACAAGCAGGTGACCTAGGTTCCTATTCAGCCGTTTTAGCGTCAAAAGGTAACAGCCAGACAGAAAGACTTTCTTTTGCATTTCTTATATTGGAATGGATAAGACATAAGTGTAGTGAGGGCAGTGGGACAGTGTAAAACAATAAAAACTAAAAGAAATGGTCGCCATTAGCCGTTGTCGACTATTTCTGATCTGTGTTAAGTACACGAAGACAGTAGGTAAGTACCTGTAGATCGATGAGCTGAAGAAAAGGTCTTTCCTTGTACTGGAGTAATCGCATTGGAGTAGGACTAAATTAACTCATGTTAATTCTTATAAACATATAGGTTTCTATATTCCAAAGATGTAGCCAGAAGTGTAATTTTCCAACATCCGCATTTTGGAAGAAAATGCAGACTGTAGCCAGCCACTGAGAAACTGAGGAATTCAATAATACTTTGCCTGACCGGGGACTCGAACCTAGTGCCCATTCTGAGCACTTGTGCTTGCGTTCAGTAGATGAACGAGGCAGTCACTCTAATCCGTTCAGCAAAAAAAAAAGTTTCACGAAAGCACCTACCTGCGACAAAAAAGTCGCAAGTCTACTTATAAAGTCGCAAGAGTACATCTCGGGGACTGTCAAGCATTGTCATCCCACGTGCATTACAAGAACTATGCCCCGAGCGGTTCGCGGTACAGTCGGAACGGAAAATTGCTCACCGTTCTTGTAGGTACCAATTTAAAAAAAAAAAAAAATTGTTTATATGGTTACTGGTGTGACATGTATTTGAATGGTAAGTTAAATCATGCATTATTAAAGAGCGAAGATTTTGGTAATATTTTGCGAGGATGGTATAAAACTGTCTGATAATTATTCGTTGTTTTTGTCAAGGGAATAACTAAGTTGTCTCCGAAATACAAGCAATTGGTAAGTAGCTACCATAAAACTGATACAAACAGAGGGAGCCATCAGGGAAATCTGTTTGGTAAATAAAATAGCAAAGCAAATCCTAGTTTAGTGACAAATTACAACAAAAAATATTGAAACATATTTCCCCACCCAACTGTCCTTCCATAATCGAAAACTCCCAACATATACAAAGAAGAAAAATAACAACCTTTGCACACGACTGTACGTAGAGGTACAGTCAAGCACAATGCAAACAATGGCGCAAGCCAACAGCGCACAAATCTTAATCTTCGCATTCATTATGGCGCAGAAACGAACCTGAATTTATTCTAGGTAAGCGCACCGACGCTTATGAACTAACGGTAGCTTCACTGTTGGTACGACAATTTTTATTAATAGAATAGAATAGAAAAAATTTAGTTCAGACCGGAGTCTATAGGGTTAGTAATAATTTTACTTAACTTCTAGTGTTAGTAGGTTTCAGACACAGATGAAAATATACAATTAAAATTCAGCGTGGAGCCGCATCCACCTCCGCAGCATCGGGGAATCCCATCGATCTGCAAATACACTGAGAAAACTGTTAGTGCCGCCGCGAACACGGGTCATCAGGGATGCACATCTACTCCTAATAATGGCGGCAAAACCATCAATATTATCGTTAAAAAATAATAATAATAACGTACGTACACAACGTACGTAACGTACGTATTAATATCGTTTTCGTGTAGACTAAGTTTGTCTTGGACGTCACGGAGAAGATCTTGAGAAAACCTGGATAATCCGTTTCGATCAAACGTGGTGATAAATTTTCAAACATTATGTATTCTGTATGACCTGAATTGGGACATTTATTATTGCGATGTCGATATGTGATGCTGTGGAATGTGGAGCTCGTGTGCTCATGTATCCCTAGAATTAATTCCAAGACAAGAGAAGATTGCTGTCAAAGTGATTGTAATTTGTTCACAGTATTTCTACAATAACTTTTTTTTAGCTGTATGTATCACATTTTTTTTACTTTTCCGCCATGCAACGTTATACAGTGATAGAATGTCGGTTTGTTTAGGCCCACAGGATTATCAAGTAGCCTGAGCGTGACCCGATATCTGGCATCATTTATTCAACATGGTTGGCGTATGAGTTAGTGAGAAAGTGTCATCATTATCAATCAGTTATAAGCAGTTCAAAATTATCAAGATTACTGTGTTCTTTTTTTTAACAAGTTTAGTAATATAATTGTGAAAGTTCTTAATCTACCTGATAAGTACATTATTAACAATCAACAAATAATTAAAAATAATATTTACAAGTATCAAATTGAGAAAAGAATTACAGGGAGTCAAAAAAATTCGTCCACATCGTTGTCAAAAGAAAAAAGTGCCTAGAATGCTGGTAGCATTGCCACTTTGGATATAAATATTAATATTATGTTCTTTGATAGTAATTATCATGATAATTATCGGATGCCGTTATTTAATAAGTAAGCTGCTGCTGAACTTAGGCCGGTACTATGCTTACCATGTACCGTATAAAAAAAAACTGTAAAATACACGCTACCGAAAATCAAACACCAACCCACAATGTCCCAAAACTTCTGCACCACACGTCCGTAAACCGCTCCCACAATTTTTACACAATACACCTGAAAACGGCAATCGTTCCCTTTCTGTAATGAGGGAGAATATTACCCGATCGCCCTCAGGCACTTTTAATTTACCACAAGATCACCTACTGTATAAGTTCTTTTTTTTTGGCGTAATACGCCGTGCCGAGATAGCCCGCGTTTATGTTGCTTCGATTAAGAGTTATGATTGTAAGCAGAATGAGCTTGTTTCCTCCGTATCTTTTTCGAGGATCTGGTGTTTGATAAAATGGCTGACGTTTTCTTTTTGCTTTTTTTTACTTAAGGGGGTTCTTCGATGTGCAGTTTTCTTTGTCGGTTTTGTGATGGATGAAGAAAGATATGCGGTTTCAGAAGGTTGAAGTAGGCAGGTGAGAGTGAGCGCTTAGTGTTCATACTATAAAAAGTAATAAACCCACTGAGAGCTGTGTATGCGACCCGCCTCATACGCTCGGTTTTGCCTGCACGGTGCGACTGCGCAGGCATAATAACCAAGCGGAAAAATTACTATATTTTCGGTTGCATATAGTACAGACAAGAAAAACTGTACAGTTTTCTCCTACACACGTTCATGCATGCCTGCACAGTTTGACTGTGTGTCGAGGCAAAACTGCACATGCATAACCTATCGTCTATGGCCGGCTTTAGATTTTTCAAATCATCCATTTGTTTTTGCCCTTTGGTTGCTACTAAAAAAGAATCATCTTTACTTCTTCCATAACTCTCAAATGATGTCATATAATTATTTACCCTCTCTACTCTAGTTTATCACATGTCCCATTAAATCAATACTTTTACACCCCACTTACACCCCATTATAACATCTTAATCCAAATTAGATGGCGGCCATCAATATACCGTACCTCAAGACAAGATATAACCGTAATATTTTTATTAGGTTATAAAAATAATGTGGTAGGATTTTATGGGTATTACTCGTAATTATTATGAGGTATGGCCGTATTCCTGGTGTGATGGTGATCGTCTTTATAGTTTCCTTTGATTGGATTGTTGATTTATTTTGTCATTATGTTTGTTTGGTTACTGGTGGAGGTAATGTCGGCAATTATTATTTAGTAGGTAATCAGAATCATCGAGAAAAAAGAGCGCCTTTTTGCAAAAGCCTTTTTGCTTCAGCTGATTTACCAACCAGTATTTTAAACCTAGTGTTTGAATCCAGAAGCAATGCAGTGGATTGGTCTAACACTGTTCTACGCTTTCACGGTTTAAAACTAAACTTATACTGTCACTTACGGGATAGACAGATTACACTTTTACACTTGCAGGAAAGAAAGAGGGTAGACAGATTTGTCTGCTCTTTCAATTTATTTTCCATCCACCCGCCTTCTCCAGTCAACCCGCGATCATGGCGTTTGCAACAGCGTCGAAATATCGGGAGCTCAAAATAATGATCAATCATGGAAGATATCCCGTAAGTGGCAGTATAAGTTTGGATTGATAGTCTATCCAGAAAATTTCGATCTAGCACTACTGAATTCCGGAATTCTACCGAATTACTACATTGAAACTACATCAATATTAAACCAAAACTGTTTAAGCCAAAAATACGGGAGAAAATAATCTCCAACTTATGGAAAGAGAATTTCAGAACAACCTACGAATAATAATATCTTACCAAAACATACATCACGAAAGAATTTTTGAACCAAGATTATTTTTATAATTTACTAGCTTTTATCGGCTCCTTCGCCCGCCTGAAAGTCGGTAGATAATTATTATTGTAGTAGTATGTACCATAACTACTACATACTAGTTTGAAGAGCATAACCATATTAGTGGGTATCAGTGGCGAAGGTATCATACAAGTCGATTCCTACCAGATTCCCTTTGAAAAATGGCACAGTCAGTATTCTATAGACAAATAATATAATCACATTAAAGATTATGTACTCCGGATTACCTCTTATAAAAATTGATCATTCGCTGCTGGTAGGTATGGATAGTATGGATGGATTGAACCCACCGAGTCTTAATGTTAAACAAGGACTGCCTTAGTTCAGTTAATAGAAAAACAAATAGACCAACCCATCGTTATGTCCAGCTGCCAACAATACAGCCTGATCGATACATACGGAGCGCAAATTGCGCGGTCCAGTCGAACACATTCTCTTTTACGATGCCACGCCGCTGTTTACGTGTTTCGCGAAGATACGGACGATAGGACGGATGTCCGAACCTATTGATTTGATTTGGATATGGCAAAACTGGAAATAATAAAACGGATTGTTTAGAAAATTGATTTTCCAAAATTCGTCATTATATTCAAGTAACCAATAGAATAAATAATAACCAATTGCCATACAACGTGGCAACGCCGCCAGTCTCTTGGGTACATTACCAGTTGACAGCGTTGAGGAGGAATTTTTTGACGCCATTTTTTAAGTTAGTTACTTTAGTTTATTTTAATTTATTAATGTATATATATAAACTGAATAATAAACTGTGTTGATAGGCAGTATAGTAACCAATATAATTTTTTTCTGGTACCCAATACGACTTATTGTCTACAGTTCTTCCAAAGTAGGTACTTCTCATTTTTCTTCACTGTGATCTTTATTCTAATAACTATAGGGTACCTGTTGGGTTGTTGCTGTCAGAGATGAAATAACTGAGCAAGGATTGTAGTGAGTCAGTCGGCTTAAAGATCCCAAAATTGTACGTATAACTTTTAAGTTTTTACTGAAATCAAGCAACATTGCAGAAGCAAGGTTATCGAAAACGAAGTGGTGTAAGTTTACTTGCGTTCTTTGGTATATTTTTGTTGGAAGGCTTTGCACAAAATACATTTCCACTATATCTCTGGAATGGCAGTGGAGCATTCATCGCTTGGGCTGCGGGACTGTTCGAAAGAAATACCGCGGCCCTGGAACACAAAGGGCAAAGAAGGAACATGGATGGGTTTTAGTCAGCAAGAGTCTGACACTCCCTTCCACTCCGCCCAGAGCGGGAGGGGTCATTTGATGATTGCCCAACTGACAAAAAAAAGGCATTCATCACTTAAAAACAGAGGAATCATCTTCTTGTATACTAACAAATAAAATAATACCACCGCATCCAATCCCTCTCACCTCCCAAGTTAATAGCGATCTCGTAATGGCGGTTTGCTAGTTGTAGCCCCATAAAGACATCCCCACCGTTTATTGGCCTCCCTGGTCCACGTACCGAACCTCCACGATTAGTGGTGAAAAATCAATTTGTGCTCCCTTGTGGGGTACTGACATGCTAGCGGACAATTGTTATTTTTGGTGTCTGGACTTACTTACTTATGGGTGACCACCCATTCATTCATTTTTTTCATTTAAGGGATTTGGTTTCCGCACTTAGTCTTTAAAGTGGACCATTGTACGTGTTGATCCGCGAGGAGAGAGAACACCAAGATCCCTTGCGGATGTCCTGAGAAGACCGGGAAGTTTGATCTGCTTCTGGAGGGAGGTGGGCTGGTTGGAGTAACGGCCACTATGGGTGACCACCCATTACGTACCGAGTTTCCTCCGTGTCTCGGGAAGCACGTTAAGCCGTTGCTCCCGGGCGTCATTTGTAGATCTTTGACAGTCGTTAGGTAGTCAGTGGCCCAAAAAGTCTGACAACCAGTTTTACTAACGGGTATCGTATTACCCAGTACTAACTGGGTTGTAGAGGTCAGGTAGGCGCTCTCTCCATGTAAAATACCAGTATTCAGCTGCTTCCGGTTAGACCAGCTATATTGGGGTCGGCTTCCACGACCCCAATATAGCTGGGAAAAGGCAGGCAGATGATAACAAGTTGTTCCCACAGAAAAATCTCATTGATCTGGCGAAAAATGAACTATGTAATTAATTGTACGTTGTCACGAGTCACTTTTGGAAAAAAACCTTAAAATACCCAGAAGATTTACAAAACAGCCCAAAAGCGAAAACTTTGGAACCAAATTACCATCCAGAAAATTCCAATTCAAAGCAAAATGATTCCTAATTCGAATTCATTGCCATCAAAGTCATAGTTAGTGAAAGTTCAGTAATTAGTAATTAACAAACATCAAGTGGGGCTCGTGTTCCGAATATTTTTACTCACTGTACTAACAATCTGGTTGTGATAAGGAAAGTTGGTGGCGTTGGGCCGCTAAAATGCTGCACTTTGATAATAGCTACCGTCATTTGTAATTGGGCACTAGTGATTTTGCAGTCAGAGGTTCTTTTGGCTCATGACGACACCAGCTGTCGGTAAACTGCTGTGTAAAATGAGTCAAGATGGCGGTGCTAGTTACAATTAAATCCACGCTACGAAAGAACCATTGTACTCAATACTCAATTCTTTTGTTGCATTCCGCATGTTATTTTTAGGTGGTAAACTTATAATAAGATCAGATGGAGGTAGTCGGGCTGCCGGCACAGCAAATAAGCGACTAAGAAGAGAGGAAGCATTTGTAAATTATACAACATTACATAGCAAACTACTATACACATATTATCACATGAGCTGTGTTAAGTTGGCATATAATGAGCAGAGTAAATTACTTATTCTATGCTTTTTTGTGTTTGTCAACTTCTACTCACCAGTGTACTGTACAAGCGGTAAGAATCTTCTATTAGGTCGTTTTTGATTGAAACGGTTAAAACAAATCAATCAAAATCCTCTGGGCTCCCCTACCAAAAAGTCATTTAAGGAATCCAAGATATCAGTTACATATAAGTTTTTAAACTGTCATGGTCACTAACATCGGGAACTCAAAACAAATAGTAAACATGATAAATATCCGTCTATTGTTAATGATGATATCAGTTACATGTTTTTTTAAATCTTTTAACATGAAAAACCCAACTAAAAAATAGTAATGAAAACCAAAATAGCCTATCATATTTTATTTTGGAACAGTTGAAACTGTTTACTCTGTGTAAAATCTTGACTTCACTATTCGTTTTAAATCAAATTGACCCCAAATCACCTCAACTGTTCTCCTACAAGCGCCATTTTACCACCCCTAACGGATGCAACAAGACGACCCTTTGACATCGACTAACGTATTTAAATTCATAGTCTTATGAAGTTAGCCCGGACAGGGGGTGAGGGGGTGGTCGCGGGGTGTCGTGGAGGGGTCGCGGGGGGCGTGAGGCGTGACTGTACACTTTTTGGCTTCGGTTAAGTCGGATCGCCACTAACCACCAATGGAGAAAAGGGATAAGTTCAGATTTCGTTTTCTTTTGTAACATGTCAATATTTGGCTTGTCATACCAAACATGGTCAGTTTTACTTCTACCATGAGGTTCGACCGATTTCTTAGATAGGTACCAAGTGTAGTTTATAATGGTCTTGAGGTCAACCAGTATAGTTTTGTTCTAAAATATGATCACCAAAAGAGATAGTAACAGATATCGGTCGTCTGTTCAGTTATTTTTAAAAGTAATATTCTCATTTTATGTTGTCACGACCATTAGAAGTCGCTTATAAATATTGCTAAATATTTGTGTAAACATATAAGCGCTCGTGATTGTTTCTATGAACTATTCACTGACATAATTATGTTTGATTAAGAGCAAAAAACTAACCATCTTCTGAAAATACGCTGCCAATGCAATGCATTCATACTTTCTGTACCTGCTAACGAAAACTCAAAATCCTCAAACCTCGACTTAACCCTCTTCGCCTCCCAGCCACTATCTCCGAAGGAGTTAAAATGCTATAGTTCGTGTTGTGGCATAAATTAACTGTGTAACTCGCAAGAAACCGCGACGCATATTATCACCATTTTGTTCAAGATTAACGAAATATTCAACCCGCTACGGAGTTTCGATTAGCTTGCTTTGATGGAGGGTTCTTATACTGATGTATGGTTTACGTGGTTAGAGGAGCCCGTGGTTAAATAATAACAGACGCTCGGTTCGAAAGTTAGGTTAAGCCGCGCTTGCCTAGGTTGGTCCGTGGATGGATGCCCACTCACGCCTCGGTAAACACGTTAAACTGTTGGTCCCGGCTGATATTTGTAGATCTTTGAAAGTAGTCACAGGGAGTCAGTGGCTCGAAAGTCTGACAACCCGATTGTGGAGGCCAGATAGGCAGTCGCTCCATGTAAAATACTGGAATTCAGCTGCATTCGGTTAGATTGGAAGCCGATCCCAACTATGATGGGGAAAGGCTAGACAGATGACGATGAACCTTAATATAACAAAAAAAAGCAAGTCCACGAGAACCCGCACAAAATCAATCAAACAAACAACTGCTTGCATGCCCATTGCCATAATTTCCGTACAGTTACTTTGATCGTTTCCAATTACAGGGTGCTCGTTAAGTGAAACTGTCGATATAAAACTAGTAGCGGTGCAGCATTTAATTGTTTGACAGGGAATTTCTTCATTAGATCTGGGGGGAGGGGGGGGATCTAAGGTCATTTATGACGTATCAGTTATCTTGGCAATAATTTTCAGCACCGCTTCCTTTACTGACCTTCAAGGTTGACATGATAACACTAGCTTCGCCTGTGGATGTCTGAATTAACCTCACGAGAAATACTTCTACGCTAAAATGAAACCTTTTTACCTATGTCTAACCTATTTTTCCATATGGCCCACCGCGTGGCCCAGTGGTGATGGCCCCGAATTACGAACACAGTCTTGGGTTCGAACCCAGGCAGGCGCATTACTTTGTGTAATTTATTTCATTATCACTGCTCTCAAAACGGTGAAGGAAAACATCGTGAGGAAACCAGCATGTCCTAGAACCAAAAAATTCGAAGACATGTGACATCTACCAACCCGCACTGGGTCCGCGTGGTGGATTATAGCCCATTCCCTCTCATAGAGAGGAGGCCGTTCCCAGCAGTGGGAACATTATAGGCTTTATGCTAATCCAGACTATGGTCTATTTTTGTCCTAAAATTCTTCCTAATCCGGCACGCCGTTTATCATATTTCTAATATTAGTTAGAAGGTAGCTGAGGCAAGAAGATGATGATGATGAGGGCCTGCCCTTGTGCCATGTTACTTGGGGTCCGAGCAACACGTGTTTTTCTTCCATTCTCCCCTGTCAACCGTCACGCAATCATTTATACCTTTTTCTTTCATACCATTCCTTACGCAATCCATCCATTTCCTTGGCCTTCCTCTCACTCTCCATCAACATTTGTATTCATCACTTTTTTAGTCACATGCGTCCTTCGTCCCTCCTCATCACATGTCCATACCGAGACAGTCGATTCCCTTCCTACTTTTCTGTAACTTTCAAACTTCCTCTAATTTACTTTTCTTACTTTAATAATTCTTGTCATACCACACATCCACCTCAACATTCACGAAAAGTCTATATGCACCTCATAATTTAAATCTGTCGGAGAAAATCGTTCTCGAATATTACTGCGTGCAAACATACTTTTTCTCTTATCTACACGCCGTCCTCCGGCCCATTCAACAAATTGATTCCACAAACACATGTCGAACAAAGCCGTTAACATTATCAGCATTACTCCATCAAAATGGCACTAGACAAACTATCCACCCATTGTCCAGGGTTCGAGTGCCGACCTTTGGACGCCCCCTAAACCCAATTGCCCGTAAAATCGGCTAACCAAGTGGAAAATATATCCGACCGGAATTGTGTGATGGTGCCTTTTTCGTTAATATGGCGGCCGAAGATCGGTTCAGGTAGCTAGTGAGGCTGTGGACTTGAGGAATTGTTTTAAGCAGTATTTCTTTATTTTGGTAGAAAAAAAACATTTATTTCAGGTCATTGATCCATATTAGATACAAAACAAATACTTTTGTCAATTTTACAGGCAGATTAACTACTATGACTAAATAAAATGTCGTAAAAATATGAGAAATAAATAAATGTCAGATCCAATCAATTAATGTCAAAAGCACAAAGCAAAATAAAATAAATAAAATTGAAATGACAAATTAAGGAATGATAGAAGCAAAAAATAATTATAATATCCATAAGACATGAAAGCTATATAAAATGACAAATCAAGCACCAGCATTATGTAAAGGATGCATAATACATAGTTCAAATTGGTGTATAACGTAATACACCATTATCACATTGAATTACAGGTGAATAAGATAGTTTAGATATGAAATTTTCACTTTTTTAAATAAATTAGGATACATGTTACATGACTTGTTTTTAGAAATTTATAGAAAAGGCTGTAGGACTATGCTAATTTTCTCGAAGGTCTCTTTATAGGCAGGACTGCCTCGTTGGTCTAGTGGTCGCAAGCGCGACTACTGAGCCCGAGGTCCTGGGTTCGATTCCCAGGTCGGGCAAAGTGTAATTGGGTTTTCCATCAGGAATTTCTATAACAATAGGCTGGCCTCGTTACATGGGACTTAATTATAACTGTAATTAGGTACACCTCTGCCTAACCCTTCTGGGATTACAGGCATCATGTTATGTCTCTTTATAAGATTGAAATCGAACCCGGAAATTGGCAAACATAATCTGAATAAAAGCCTAGTTGTAGTAGGACATTTCATTATACCAGGTAATTTTATTGTACCACACATCAGGCAAAAATTGGCAAGACCACTTATTATAATAAATAGACTGAAAGTCAATCCCAATATAGTCGAGAATGTCAAAGCAGACGACGATATATTATTATTATGCAGAGAAAAAAATCAATGAAACATGAACTTTACGCTCAAAATGAACAAAGATCAATTTCAACTGGTCCCAAGTCCCCACACATCTGGGTCTAACCAATACTAAGGTCAGCATTGCTCTTTACTGTTATAGAGGGCCTGTCCTTGATGACTGCTCTTTGAATACCACTGAACATAATCATCGGCTACGCTCATAATCACGCTTTGTAAAAAGGAGATGGCCAGATCAATAGAAAATAAATTCCTGCTTATAAAATGGATTGGGCATAGTAGGTATATTCGACCCCGTGAATAGTGGTAATTATTGACAAAATCATCATCTGCCTAGCCTGCCTAACCGGATGCAGCTAAACACCAGTATTTTACATGAAGCGACTGCCTATCTGACCTCCACAACCAAGTTAGTACTGGGTAATACGATACCCCTTGGTAAGACTGGTTGTCCTACTTTCGGGCCACTGACTACCTGCCACAACTGTCAAAGATCTACAATACCATTATTGACAACTATTTCCTGTAAAAAAACTTCTTTGGTGTTCAAACATCTGTGACTAGACATGTTGGCAGTCAATCTTAAGACACGTGGCGCCATCTTAATAGATCAAATCATGATTGAATGATGATTAAATTATATTATTACAAGCAGAGTACGACCCGAATTGATTGTCAAATACTAAATTAACGCGAGTGAAGTCGCCGGCAAAAGCTAGTTAGACATATTTTGTGCTGGTGTCTGCGAGCTCACCTGTTTGGTCAATCTTAAGCTGTTAAAGCACTTTCGAGATCGACTATGCATTTAATTTTTGCCTGGTTCTGTAATAATTCCTTGTATCAAAAAAAAATCAGTAGTAGTCTGAAGTTTGCCCGGTATATTCAAAACCCATAGCATACCATATTGCTTCCCATTATTAAGGACTTAAACATAACTGGCAAAATGCGGGAATATGTATAAAACTTTTCTGCCTACCCCAAATTCCCGCGAGCCTTTTCCCAGAAACGTTGGAGTAGGTTTTCAAAATACCAGTACTTTAAACGGAGGAACGGCGGCCCTATCCGACCTCCACAACCAAAAATATGTAACTCAACGAGAATAATATTATTATCACAACATTTCCGCACTATTCGTCACGTGCACTGTTATCAGTCTTTATCTCGTCCCTGGAGAAAAAATTGCGCGACCACCGACCAAGTTCCTGACCATAAATTCATTAGACACCGACGACGTTTTTTTTAAAAACTCACGTCCGAGTTGTCTATGGTAAGGCTAGAAGGGGCATCGTTTTAAAATGTAGTTATTATTTAAATATGTTTTCTTGACAACCAGAATCAACTCTATTCCTTGTAAAGATTGACATTCAAAAGGGCATTCAAAATGGCGATTCCATTGAGATGATGACATTCCATCTATTTATATTTTTTTACGAATAATTTGACGCCCTGAAACCGTTTTCATACTTTTTTTATTACTATTATAGATTTTTAGTTTGTATATAATGTAAATATTCACTTGTTATAAAAAATAAAATTTATTTATTGAAGCCAAGTCAGAGGCCCATAACCGGCATAAAAACTCTGACACCAGGTTAGGCACTAACCACACGAAATACAAAGAATTTATTTAGTCAAAGCTTTCTCTTGGTCTAGTGGTCGAACTGTCTAAGCGCGACTGTTAGACGTGAGGACCTAGGTTTCTTTCACATATCATGCAGTGTTTTTGTGATTTTTCAGCAGGACTTTTAGTAGCAGCACCGAATTTGGTGTTGTGCCTGATTATTAAAACTCAGCTATTTTATCGTACTTAATCATATCCAACTTAAATAACGATGTCCTTACAAAATCCGATCCTTGTATAAATGCATGCTTTGTCTCTGCTTCATCCAAAGATTGACTAGTAGAAAATGCCAATGAAGTTAAGTCCACATCAGGACATTTGTGTGAGAGTGTGAAGGTGCTCATTCCTGAAACAAAAAGCAGCTATACCAATTTTTTTTAAAACAAACTTATTTAATTAGATTTTTTCAAAAAATATCCAAACTCAATAATGATTACCAGGCTACATCCCGTTTGGTAACTTTCTCGATTCGCCGACTAAACAAAAGGCGTGCAAAACAAATGATAATAATAATGATTAACAGTCCCTTCCACTAAACCGAACTCTGTGCATCGTGGAACGCGTCGAGCGGCTAAAACCTCCCCACTATATCATAATTTATTTATTCTGATGACCTCGGCGAGTCCCTGTCCCACCTAATATTATACATTTATATAATACGTTTAAAAAATATAATTCTATCTCATTCCCCTCATTGTTTCTCTCATTTGCAATATGGCGTATTTTTTTTATCTTTCATACTGTTTAATGTCTTTTTTCTGGGGTAATTAAAATTATTATAGGTATTTATTACTGCAGAAGCCCATTTGGCGTGTTTATTCGTACTCCTAATCGTTCCATGTTTACATTAATTAGCAATGCTTTAGGAGTGTTTCCAGCTTTATTGCCGATAATAAATTTTGGCCAGTTTCAATTGTACGGTATGTTATTTTATATTTTTTTAAACGTTGCCTGAAGAGACTTGGATTGGAATATGGTACTTTTCTATGTTATGTAAGGTGACTAGTAATTAGTGGATGTATTCATCAATATGATCAACTTTTACAATACGACCAACACATAAATCTCAAAAAAAAACAGTTTTTAATACATTTGTGTTCACCTACATCGAATATAAAATCTCTGGGATATCTGATTTTTTTTTCGCGTGTACCCTATTTTTCCTTATTATTGCAAAAGAAATTATTATCTTTATTATTTTGATTACGGTGACAATTAAAATTTCCACAAAATGATAGGATTTTTAAACCAACAAACAATTACATTAAGGGTCACAGCTAAGAGGATAAAGAACTACAGAAAAGGACAAATACAAAAGTCCACGTGCTACGCCGCCTACGAAACCTCGTAGGCGGCGCGTAGCAACGTAGCGCAGCTCGTAGCATGTGTGGCTGATCACAAAATAATATTATTTAATGTAGGTATTGAAATGTTTATGGCAAGATCCAACTTGTGTAAGAAAATTAAAAAAAAACACCGAAACGATTAAAATATTTCTAATCATCCCGTAAAGTATACAAGAACTTTTGTAACACATGTTTCTGTCCTTAACTTTTTCCGAGTCAAAGAAATAAATTATAATCTCATAATATATAAATAATAAATTATATCTTTTTAATATTAATTTCGATTTCGATAAAATAAGCCTCGTAAAATTAATACATGTTGAAAACCTCCTAAAGAAGCGGTAAAACTATCGGTAAAATATAGAAACACCTCTATCTTACCTTCAAATTGATTCTCACCTACCAACGCCCTCCAATTACCTACAATATCTTAACTAAGTTTCGTCCATATCTTGTAGATATGTCCAAAGTTGGGCAAGGTGGGCTCTTAATTAATAAAGGCAATCATTGACTGCCGGCGGCTGTTATTGGGAGCTATCACAACATTTGGGTCATGAGTCTGCATCCTGACGTATACACCGATGTACGTTCTTGATACTTTTATTAGTTTAATATTCATGATTGATGATGATGACACACCCGAACACACAGGTAAATCTACTAGCTTTAATATATCATATTTAAAAGTGACATCGTAATAAATTGATTTAATTTATAGTTTATTTTCTTATTTTAGAGCATCATCATTCTTTAGCCCTTATCACAGAAAGAGCATTAAAAAAAAAGGTTTTTCTGTTTTTGTTTTCATATGACATTGCACCTTAATACCAATACTTTTTCTATTTTTTATCTTCGGTACCTCTTTAACAAAAATCGAAGTCTTTTAATATGGCAACGCTTTAAATTGCCGAATAAACGATTAATGTTCAAATAGATCAACCTCTTCTTAATAAATTTATAGTTTGGTCTATTCGACGTATTTGTACCAAAGTATCAAAACTGAACCACCGCAGTACATTCACACGAGTCAGTCACTAATAGCCGTTGGGTGCAATCACGGACGACCTCCAGTTTTGCAGCTGTTTGCTTGCGATGTAGTGCTCGCCAGATCAATTACACAGTTAATTAATAATCAAAATATTATGAAGTGGGTATATTGAGTACATTCTCTTGAATGTTGAAACTTCATTTTTGGTAAGCGTTTAAGACTTGCTACACCACTAACTACGGACGTTAAACTTAGTTTAAAATATCATTCTGTCTGCGTCAACTTCAAACGATTGACTTGCACTCAATGTACTTTTTTTGTTAATTTGTGGTAACCAGTGGGCCTAATTTTTTAAAAGCTTGTTATGACAACTGACAAATAATGTTAAACTCATGTTTACCTATATGATTGGCTAAAAAAAAACAGCCAATCAAACCATTCAACGTATTATCGGCAATCTATCAAGAAATTCTCTTTTTAATCCATAGTGTCTTAGTAAAATTTTATTAAAGGATTAAAATTAGTCAGGGTTAGTGAAATAGTTAAGGTAACTAAGTAGCTTACCGTAGTCTTGATCATAGGTACCTATGAATGTCACAGCTACCCATTTTTCCGACTTCACCCTTTCACCAACAAAATAAAACTTTGCACACCAAATTGAATCACAAAAAAAAAATCCTCCAATACTTATCTCCGATCAAAATTCACCGAAAACGGGGGACAATAAATTTTAACTTTTTAAGTCTAACTGACCGAAAATCAAGTCAAACAGAAAAGGGCTTTTTAAAGAAGAAATAATCTTTAATCTGCTCACTGGACCGTGGACGAGGGTTGGTGAAATACCAAGTGATGCGTGTGAAACGATTAAAAATGTTATCTTAGAAAAATGGCTGCCCCCCAACCCCTCCCACCCCTACACCCCGCGACGATCGGGGGTGATTTCATTAATGTTGAAGAGTTTACGGGGTAAAGGGGTAGTCGGCTACATTTTTTTCTTATTAGGTCTCGGATTGTTTAATGCTTGGCTATACGTTGGTGGGTTTTATGTAAGTTTTTGTCTATAGAAATTGGAAACACTATTTTATAAAATATAGTGAGATAACCGTGATTTAAGAATAACAAACTATGAGGTGCAAGGAAAATTGTCGCAAAAACTGTTTGTTAACGTGAATTCATGATTCTAGCTCCACCAGGGTTATTGGCCAGTTAAAAAATAATAATTTAAAATCGTTTTCATATCATAGTGCAATATCTAAGCAGTCAAAATGCATGGAAAACCCGCTTCCCTTACATCGAGTATACAGGGTGTAAACAGACCCTTCACGAAGCCGTTAACCAAGCGTTCTGTACATCAAACTAAGTAACCCTACAGAAAAATTATTGCTGGGAAACGAATTTTTTTTTTTGGGTGGAAAATAACCTTTTACTGGAAAACTCAATGTAACGCATTCAAAACATTGTGCTTATGGATGCAGTGAATAGTAAACGGGTCATGGAGGTATTTAAAGTAAAGTATGGAGGTATTTAAAGTAAAAAACCTTAAAAAAATGTACTTAAAAAAAAACTTGTGAAAAAGTCGGAACTTTGACCCCCAATAACTTCGTAACTAGAAGGTTCCCAAGTATGGTCTAGAACAAAAAAATGATCGCAATAGCGGGGAGAACAAGTGCCTTTCGGCTTCGTTAAGGGTCTATTTACACCCTTTATCTCAGTTGTTTCAACTGCAGTTTTTCCAAACACACTTACAAAAACTGATGACTACCTGCTCCTGGACAAATAAGTAACTACCAACCTTCCTGAAATAAATTATACAAATTAAATCTTATTAAAACACTCACCCAATGCACCAACAATCCATAACTCGAAAGGGTACAAAAACAAGCATAAGTAATATCAAATTATGACTAAAAGTAAAGACTTCATAATTTAAAATATGCACAAAGAGTGAATTAACGTGTAGACATAAATAAAAATTAAGGGTTACCCAGGTAGGGGGGTTACCCTTTACCCCTCTAAATATAATTAAGTATAACCCAATAAGCCTTTTGCCACAAACAAAAGCAAAAACCTACGAAATTTTATTATCATTATTAGCATATTTAAATAATTATAATTATACGGGGACGGATAAGAATGGGGTCGTTTCCCTCGATTTAAATCCGAGGTATAGGATATATAGCTTTCAGTAAGAGCTGTGAATTTGTTTATTAGTTCGAGTTACTTATACCTGCTTTACTAAATAATTTAAACCCTTCACCGTAAAGCGAATTTCACCATACATTTAAACTGAGTTCTAGAGCTATGTGTGTCATGAATTCATCATTGCTATGAAGTATTGACACTGACGGCTCTTAGTTAGTTATACAGATCGCGTTCAGACGCTGAAATGACATCACAAACCATCACGACTGCGTTATTTGAAGAGGTTTTTGTCAGGATATGATTTGACCGATTACGTCCAATATAAAGGGGCAAGCCAAACCGGGCACAGTTGTGCAGACTCTGAGCTGCATCTTGGAAAACCAAATACTGCCTTACAAGGCACCGTACCAAGGCCCTTAGACTTAGTAATCGCATTTGTAACAATTAGATCAACTAGGCAGTATAATAACTAATAAGGTGTAAGGAGCATCGATAAGTAAGCCGCTACCATGGTTTCAGTAGGTACATATTTTTCTAATAACCAGCGATAAATTTATTCGCTTAGGGGTCTACAATCACTTATTTACATCATACTAACCAATTTGTGCTTCGGTACCCCTGACACCGGGAGGTATGTTGATCTAACCTATTTTTTTGCCTGTTAATTGTCCTACTGCTGGGCAAAGGCCTCCCCTTCCTCCGTCCAAAATTCTCTATCCTGTGCAAAATATGGCCCGCAAACAAGATCAGATCGTCACACCACCTTCGCCACAGCCTTCCTTGACAGGCGTCAGTGAGTGACGATCGTTGCGCATCTCTTCTAACCTATTAAAATTACAAAAATCCGCAAAAACTCATATCAAAAAGCGACCCTTTTCACGCTTTCTCAATTTGTTCCTACCTATCAGATGTTGATATTAAACCTTTTAAACGCGGGCGGCGGGGGGTCGCTTGTAATTTTTCATAATTTCACGCGCACTGCCCAGTGGTGGGACACAAAGAACGGAATCAAGTAAAAAAGACCTTAAAAGGAAGACCTGAGCATAAATTACATTATAATATAAATTAATATGGTCACACTATGAAAGAGGATAGGGTTGAGTCGCGATTTTTGTTGGGGTTCCGTAAATATTTTTTTTTTTTTAGTTTCATTCAGATTTTTTTATACATTTTACGAAAGACCACGACACAAAGGTCAAATAGGTTTAAATATTACTTTGGTGTTTCAGTAATCAGCTTTACTTAATTAATCTTACTATCTTACTAATATTATAAAAAGGAAAGATTTGTATTTTTGTGTGTGTATGTTTGTAATGAATAAACTCAAAAACTGCTGTGCCGATTTCAAAAAAATTTTCACCATTAGAAAGCTACATTCCTTGAGTAACATAGGCTATATTATATCCCAAAATGTTTAAAAATCAAATGTCAACCCGTGCAAAGCCGGGACGAGCCGCTAGTTTTAAATAAAATTGTTCAACACAGGATCCAAAATTCAATCCTTGTTGCATCCGTAGACGGAGTCTTCGTATCACAAAAGTCAACCGTGGTCAAACATCTTGCAGCTGCAATCGCTGACCGCTTCAATAGGTTCTTTAGCGTAGTGATGAGTTGGCTAAGATCAAGAATAATCATCTCAACAATCCGTGCCACTAGCATGTGCATTCACGGCACAAGACATTTTAAACCAACAGCCAAGTTCTTCGGCTTTGATGATGGAGCAACCCTACCTAGACAAGACTGATGTGCATTCGGCTAGCGAACTAAGAAGATGCCTATTGCAATAAATCGCGATGGATAAATAAGCCTGTTTTATTAGTCAACTAGCTTTTGCCCGCGGCTTCGCTCGCGTTATTATAGAATTTGACAATCAATTCGGGTTGTACTGTGCTTGTATAATTCAAGCATAATTCGAAAGACACTTGGCGCCATCTATTATCACATTAACGTCATTGTTGTTTTCCTCGGAAGCAGTACTTTTTTCGGGATGAAAGATACCATATGTCCGTTTCTGTACACCTGACAACGTATACGCAAAATTTCAGGACGATCGGTTCAGTGGTTTAGGCGTGAAAAGGTAACAAACAAACTTACTTTCGTATTTATAATATTAGTAAGGATTAATCAACAATTTGACAGTACCGTAGTTATAGATTATTTGTTTTGGAATTGTAGTTATAGATTATTTGTTTTGCAATATGGAACACAACTAACATGAAAAATACTACACTTTTCCTAGTCACGGAGACGGATCTCTAAAAATATATTCTTTGATATCAACTTTACATGAATTTGAACGTTATTCTCTGAGTTTTAAAATTAACTTTCCTTTGACATACGTTTATTATAAAACTTGACGCCGGAAAAGTCTATGAATTTCAAAGTCAATTCATGTATGGGTTACGTTTACATATATAAAACTGGAGATAATTTATAAAAAGGATTCGTGTTTAAATCAATGCAAATAGAAAGAGATGACGTTTAAAATTATTTATTCCCTTAACATTGATTAGTAGGTTACCCAACTATGTACAGTCACTATGTGTGTTATGTGTACTGTACAGATGCTAGCACATCAAGCTACCCGAAACTGTCAAATTTTCCCAATCAACCTTGAATCTAATGCTTTACCGATAAAGTTGAAAATCCGAAAATAACCGGATGAATACCGGTATTTTACATTGAGCGACTGCCTGTCTGACCTCCACAACCCAGTTAGTACTGGGTAATACGATACCCCCTAGTAAGACTGGTTGTCAGACTTTCGGGCCACTGCCACCTATAACGACTGTCAAAGATCTACAAATGACACCTAGACCAACGGCTTAACGTTCTTTCCAAGGAACGGAGGAAACTCGGTATGTAATGGGTGGTCACCAAACCATGGATCAACCTAGGCAAGCACGGCTTAACCTAAAGATCAACCCGAGCGGCTCTTATTATTTACCCACGAGCTTCTGCCGCATGCATATAAAATTATTAAAAAAATAAATTCAAAATAAAATCAACAAATAATAGATCCCGTATTTATTCACAATAAAATCGTTCCCATTTACGTGCTCCACAAGAATGCTTTCACTAAATCTAGCTCCTGTATTTCCCCGCTACCTATTTAGCGTACTTTAGTTTAGTTTAGTGCTGCGGGCTCCCCTATTTCGGCGTTAGTTTATGTGGAATTAGATCTGTTTCCTACGTCTGGCCGGCTGCATCGATTGCCCAGGTCGCAGGTACATATTTTAGTTTTTACCATAGGGTCTGACTTCACCGACGTTTAATCTACCGTTTACTTATTGAAGCAGTTTGTTGTCAGGTTACTTAAACGGTTGATTTGATTTTGGTGAACACGGGCTTAATTTGACATTTGACGTTTTTTTATGTTCCCAAAAAATATCGGAATAATTAATTTAATCCTAGTAAGTTTTCTCTCTTCTTTTAATGCACTTGCGCTTCCTTTAAATGGAAGTATTAAAATCCAGTATCACGAACATCGACTATTACATTCAAAAGTGTAAAATTAAACGGTCTAAATATGGAATAGCTGTTGTTTTTCAATTTGGATAGTACCACTCCTGTTTATATCATTTAATTGTCATTCAATTGTTTAATCATAGATTTGTCTTCTATCTCTGAAACTAAAACTTACACTTCTTTCCAAAAAGGAGGCAACACAAAACAAATCAAAACACATCCGTACTCCCAAGTCGATCGTTTTACCAAAGGGTAGAGGCCCCGGTAGTTGGCAATCGGATAATAATATATATATTTTCGCTCCATATTCCGTGGAAGTGCTCAAAATATGATATACTGCGGATAAATCGGTAGCGACTGCCCTCAGGGGGGTGTTTACATCGACAGGGGTAGTTTCAACCCCGGGAACTTGGGACAAAGTATTTTTCGATAGTTTTCAGTTCGATGTTTTTTGTGAGAGTTAATTTTTTTGTTTTGTTATGTTTAGTATTTTACGGTTTCTTGATATTGTTATTCGGTTATCGAATCTAAAGCGAAATAACAAGTTTCTAAATACATTAATGTGCTTCACATCTCAACACCATTTAAATGACGTGATGGTATTACCACTGGTAAAAATCAAGTCTTTAATACTATACTAACTATTTTTTGTAGCTGTCCATTAAGACGTTTCAGTTTTTTTATGGCTGTCTATTAATATTGTTACCTTACCAATATAATTATTCTCCTACCAAAATTTTTTTGGGGCCACCGCAGCTTTTTTTTTACGGATGGGAAATCATCAAATGACTCCTCCCGCTCTGGTAGGCGCAGCATGTCTTCTTCTTCCATACTTCTGTTACCTGTCCAATATCTTGATTTAAAAGAGTGTCAGTGGATTTTATTGCCTTTCTTCTCCATTAAAACCTACTACGCTTTAGAATGGACTATTGTCTTCATTCTTTTGACTTCTTTTTTATCACCCTTGGACTTGGCTTTACATGTCGTCAAGAAATATCTCTCAGACATGCTGGTTTCCTCACGATGTTTTTCTTCATCGAAGCAAGTGATAATTATAGAATACGAACGAGAATCCGAAAAATCTGACGTGCGTTTCTTGGGTTCGAACCACGGTTACACCACTATGATAGCTCTGGTGTTGACTTCCAGACTATTCTTAAGTGCTTGTAATTGGCTTAATTGAAATAAATACCTTTTTTTTAATTCGAGTGACAAAAAAAAAAGATTTTGTAAAAAGCCTTGATAGAATCCTAACCAATAACTACCAAGCAAAACTGAATAAAACTATATAAAGCCTTTTTTCTCTTCCGCAGACCCATTTCATCCAACAGTCAACTTGACATTTTATCACAAAACAAATAATTCTCAGGTACAATATTCAAATAGCTACACTAAAATGACACAATCGTTTTCCCACCCTTCGGCAAAAAAGGGTACTGTACAGATATGTCAAATAAAGTATAAAATATGATCTCTCAATATCAAGCGTACACTGGCTGTCAATAAAATTTGTTACATAAATCATAGTGGTTTATGGGGAGTGATAGAATGATCCCTTTTTCTTGCACGGAAGTGTGTGGGATGTTGCCTTTTCTTTTTTTGTGTTGTTACAGTTTACTATGTCAGATTTTCTGTGGTAAGTACTTTATTTTTGTTAGAGTTTTTTAAGAGGCTAAAATGATGTGGTCAAGAAGATGGTCAATTGGTCATTAACATCAATAGTGCAATCGCATTTTTGAGGTCTACCTTTCAAAGCATTTCGTGTTTCTTCTTACGACTTTCAACGGGTTTTTGATAGCTTTAGACATTTTCATCATCGCTGTCGCTGCTAAAATGTCACTATGTTTAGGCCCCCTGGTATTTTGAAGAACTAAAGTAATGACCTGGATATAGTAATAACCTGGGAATCGAACCCGGGATCTAACGCTCAGTGGTTGCGCTTGCGACCTCTAGACCAGCGAGGCTGTCTAGTGGTCGCAAGCACGACTGCTATGCAGTTCGGCTCAGTGTTATTGGGTTTTTCCGTATGGAATTTCTCAGTAGCAGCCACTGAGTCTGGATTTGTGGCCGGTTGACCGCAATATACTTCCCTCCCATTACATGAAACTTAAACATAACTGGCGAAATGTGGGTGTACCTACTATTAAGTCCACAGGTAAACCTCTGCCTAACCCATCGAGATTACAGGCCTGATGTTATATTAAAGTAGTACCTTTTTTTTTTTTACGGATGGGAAATCATCAAATGACTTCTCCCGCTCTGGGTGGAGTGGGAGGGAGTGTCAGACTCTTACTGACTAAAACCCATCCATGTTCCTTCATTGCCCTTTGTGTTCCAGGGCCACGGTATCTCTTTCAAAAGTAGTAGAAAAGTAGTAACTTTAGTTTTTGTTTTCTTTAGTTATTTATTACCTACGGATCTTTCATTTAAACCAAGTATAAAACCATAATACTTACTTAATTTCAAATTGTCAATTTGTTACAACGTCCCGTGACAGTAAAGGAGAATGTACAAAAGAATGCCAAGCCACACAAAACGTGATTACAAGACAATCTAAGTTCCTTTTAAAACATCAAAGTACTCAGAACATAAACAGAGGCGTTCATTATGTGTTCTTAATAAAATAATAAACAATAACCTGCATATTACTGGTTGATATTAAATAACTCAATTCGTTTGTAATTTGTCGACAATTGTGCCCGACAAAGGCATGGTTCGAGCTAGTGAGCGCGAGTATGAAGGAAGTCGGTAGCTAGGGGGCGTAGGGATGGGAAGAGACGTGTCGATAAAATGTATATTTAAGATTGTTTGGTCAGATTATTTTTGTTACTTGGAGCAACACACCTAGATAAAAAAAAAACATAATAAGAACTGTCTAGATTAGTTGTTAGAAAATATGCGCCAAATTCACGCAAAATGGCCATCGCTGAGTGGCTGGGAGCACCTATTGAGATTGAGCGAGTATCGAATTAAATATCGTGTGATCTGGGAACCGAGTGTTCAGCAGTTAACTGCTATAGCTGAGAATAATACAGCATAAGCTAATCAGTGAGTTATCCCTAAATCCAAAAAGTGTAAGTTATAAGCTAGCGTTTCCACATACAGTCCACATTTTTATTGACTTATAAAGAGGTTGTAGATGAAATACAGGCATGGTTATGTAAATAAGACTTTAGAAGACTTAGTAACCGCTCCAATTTTTCACAATTACTCGTTTACGACTTCTAATTTTAAACTCCATTACCAACTCATAAACACAAGTTGTGAAAAACAATTAGTAATTTTCGATAGCACATTAAAAATATCATATTTTTTAAATTAACAGACTCGCAATGACTGAACGACTATGGTGACCGCTTGCTTAAAAGTAAACATTTACTTAAGACTTGAATACTTCTAACTAAGAGCTGTGCTATAGTTGATCTAGTGGTTACAAGAGCTATCTGCCTGGTTGATCTAGCTTGTAACCAACAAGCATGGCGTTGAGGGTTCGTCCTCGGGTTCACTTGGAGATGGAGCCATACGAGCTCAACCGAACCTTCTCTTAAGGCTTGAAGACTCCCAGAAATTAAAAATAAAAACTATCGATAACTCCATTCGCCCCTCCCGCACTCAACAAAGCAAACGCCATTGCCAGTGGCGTTGTCGGAGCGGTGCGCCGATGCGTTTATAATATTTCATTTATTCGTTATAAATTATAATCGCGAATGAAGACGTGGGACTTAATTCTGTTTTCGTCTAGCGTTTAGCCACAAACTGGTGACTTGTCTTTGGTTTAATTAGTCATCTTTGTTTTGTTTTAGTTCATTTTGAATATCATTTAGTTACGGTGGGGAAAATAAAAACTGGGGTCTACAGATAGTGGGCAGAAATCAGTAGTTAGCATTTAGTGAGCAATGCTTGTAACTTTTCTGGATGAGAAAGTGTCTTTACCTGGAGTATGGAATTTAATTTAAGTTTTTTTAATATTTTTTTTGTAATTTTACATAAAAATCGTTGTCAATACTGACTTGCACCAAATAGGTAACAAATATATATTTAGTAATACTATTTTACCTCACAAAATAAGAAGAAGAGAAGAACAGATACGTTTTTACGAAAACAAACGTTTCGTTACTTGAAAATGTCGCTTGTCATAAATGGACATAAATGCAAATGATACCAAAAGCGTTCCGTTTCCAAATAAGTCAATACACTATGAAAAATATAAGATCATCTTCAAAAAAAACATGTACAGCACCACAACACCTCCAACTAACATGCAAATAAACCATTACCATAATAAACATTAATATATCACAGTTCACAACGCAAAAATCGTCAAACAATACTCCGCAAGACTTATCCGTTTCTACGGCAATAATTCAAGAAGGCACAAAGGGACCTGCTTTCTACCAAGTTTGCTACAGGCTTCTTCAAGGAACCGAGTTCAGCGAGAACAATACTTAGAGTTATTGCTCCCCGTGTCCGGGGGAAGCCGGAAGCTGTGGAAAAATGGCGGAGGAACAAAGTAGCTTCGATGCAGCGAGGTACTGGTGGGAACTGGTCTTGGCTGGTTTGAACCGGGTGATGAGGGAATGGTTCTGGAGTTTTTTGAAGGTGGTTTGGGTTAGATTAACTACATACAAATACAATATGGGGTGTAAACGGACCCTTCACGAAACCGTCAACCAAGCATTCTGTACATCAAACTAAATAACTCTTCGCAAAATTATTGCTGGGAAACGACTTTTTTTTTTGAGGTGAAAAATCACGTTTTACGGTAAAACTCAATGTTACGCATTCAAAACTTAGTGCTGATGGATGTTTTGAATAGTAAACGGGTCATGGAGATAATAAAAGTAAAGTTAAAAACATAAAAAGTGTTTTTTTTTATTAAACTTGTCAAAAAATTGGAACTTTGACCTCCAATATCTCCGTAACTAAAAGGTTCCCAGGTATGGTCCAGAACAAAAAAATGATCGCAATGACGGGGAGAACAAGTGTCTTTCGGCTTCGTTAAGGGTCTTTTTACACCCTTTATTTGAGGTTGTGTATAGAATGAGAAATGCTGCAATGCTTATACTCCATTTGCTTCGTCTACGATACATCTGGTCATATACGTAAAGCATAGATGCTCTATAAAATTGTGTCTTTTTCTACTCTGTATCATGGCCTATGGGTGTGTAATACCCACCAAATCATGCATATTTTTTCTGCGGTTAGCAATACACACGTTATTTGCAGAGAATGAAATGATTTAACTGCCTCGTTAATCAAGTAGTTGCAAGTGAGACTGCGCGTGGGGTCCTGGGTTCGATTCCACGGTCGGGCAGTGTTTTTCGGTTTTCATCAGGAATTTCTCAAGCAGCCACGGAGTCTGAATTTATGCCCGGTTGATGGCAACAGGCTCAGCCCCTATTACATGGGACTTTTACATAACTGATTAAATGTGGATGTAGCTGTTAGGTACACCTCTGCCTAACTCTTCAGGGATTATAAGCCTTGATGTTATTTAAGGTTTAAAATTATGTAGGTATGTATCTTTTGAATCAGGGACGCGCAGAACAGAGAAGAATGGCAGAAGAAAGGAGAGGCCTTTTTTTTCGGGTGGGAAATCATCAAATGACCCCCCAAAGGGAGCGTCAGACTTTTACTGATTAAAACCCATCCATGTTCCTTCTTTGCCCTTTGTTCCAGGGCCGCGGTATCTCTTTCGAACAGTCCGCAGCCCCGGCAGGAGGGGAGGCCTATACTCAACAGTGGCTGATTCCGTGCTGAAATGATGATGATGAGGTATCTTCAGGAAAAGAAGAAACACTTTAAAGTTGTGAAGTAAAGCAGAATTATCTAGTACAAGAATCTACATCCAGCAGTACCTACGAACCTAATTATTTTAATTAAAGTTCCCCTAGTGTATACTCGTTTTAAAGAATCGTGATAATTGTACAATTTGTACATAGCTAACTTATGAGAGGACAATTAAACTCAAATTACTTCGCATTCTAACGTGTAATGGACATTACATTATTTAACTGTCATGTAAATTGTTACTTACTGCTTTTTGCCTCTACATGTTTTTAGTAATAAAATCATTTCCATGGTATACGAACTTCGTATACCATGGAAATTTGAATTACGAAGTTAGAAAAGTGTATTAAAAAATGTTGTTACTGGGTAATATGATGCCCCTTGGTAAGACTGATTGCCAGATTTCCGGGCCACTGACTACTTAATGACTGTCAAAGATCTAGAAAACGACAGCCGGGACCAACAGCTTAACGTGGTTCCGAATCACGAAGGAAGCTCGATATGTAATGGGTGGTCACCCATCCACGGATCAACCTTCGCAAGCGCTGCTTAACCTTTCAAAGCTGCATGGTTCGATCTTCAGATCGACCCCTGAGGCTGTTATTATTAAGCCACGAGCTGCTCACCTTTGGTATAATTTGACCAAATAAATGTATGAATGGGATTTTTGTTGTAGTTTTCAGAATTCAAATATTGAAAACTTTAGTTTATAGCGTGATTAATCACCTTATTGAGTCACAATTATCTTACATGTTGGGCATGGATATCGGTAGAAAATATATCTGTTACGGCTAAAAGCCGAAGTAAGGTTACACCTAGTTCTAGCCGGCTATACCTAGGTGCGGCTGGTAACAGTTTATTATAATGCAACCAATTTGGATATAGCGTTCAGTTGGTCGTTTGGTCACAGTTCTAACTTAACCTAACCTAATCCATTTGGTCGGTGTGTATAAATACATTTAATAAAAAAATATAGTTACGGGCCGCACCTCGGCGTTTAGCCGTAACATATATACTTAATACCTCTGTAAATGTTAGTATAAATACTTAAACTTGTTTGTATTGATACCAACTATCGATTAATTTAGGTGATATGCGTGGCCGCTACTTTGGAAAAAAAATGGCGGAAGTTAGGCCGGACAGGCTTCACACAAAAATCTTCCAAGCCCTTTACGAACATAATTTAGTACCCCAAAATTACAGTTTCTCGAGAACCATTTTCCAAAAAAAAAACACAAATACACCTGTACTAATAAATTCCTCTACGTTTTTTCAACCACGTGGGCCATTCGGTATGTCCCCTAAATACCGCAAAAAATAATGAATGCCCCACACATGCATCAACTTGTCTCACCCTGTATCTTGACATCTTTATGGATGCTTTTTTGTTTCTTTATTATTAGGGTTACTTAGTAATTGTGGGGAAACCCTTCACATTGAGGGCGAATTTCAGCAATATACGTGATCAAGACATCTAAACTATTAGAGATGTCAGTTTCATTAATGCAACGGAGTAGTGATATTGGAGTGTTCCATCAAGAATTTCTCAGTAGCAGCCACGGATTCTGAAATGGGCCTGCTTAATGGCAATAGGACCGCGCGTGAGGTCCCGGGTTCGATTCCACGGTCGGGCATATGTTATTCGGTTTTCATCAGAAATTTTTCAATAACAGCCACGGAGTCTGAATTAATGCCCGGTTGATGGCAACAGGCTCGTCCCTTATTACATGGGGCTTAAACATTACTTGCGAAGTGTGGCTGTACTATTAGGCACACCTCTGTCTAAGCCTTCGGGGATTAAAGGCGTGATGTTATGTTCTGTTAATTCTAATAATTTTTCATGATTTGAAAAGTCCCGGACATGGAACTTCGAAACATATATAGATAGCAAAAATTGGGGTGTTATAATATTACGTTCAAAATCTAATTAATTATTTCTGGCTAACACTTTTTTGTTACTACAAAAAGAGTGATGTTTTTTGCCACTGTTACAAATACAATAAATTAAAGTTGGCTTCTGGCTAGCTTTAATCCCAACTTTGCTGGGGTTGGTTTCCATTCCAACTGGATTCAGCTGAATACCAGGATTATATGTGGAACGACTACCTATCTGACCTCCACTGGGTAAGACGTAGTGTTTTTCAGACATGCTCGTTTCTGACTACCCGTAACTTCACTCAAAGATCTACTGATCGACAGTCAGGACCAATGGCTGAACGTGCTTTCTAAGGCACGGAGGGGTCAATAGATGGAACGGATGATCACCCATTCAAGGATCGAATTCGGCAAGCGTAGCTTACGATTACAAAGCAAAGAATATTTTCTTAATTCTCATACGGAACCATTCTCTAAAACGGGTGCTCCTACAATTTGGGCAATAAATACGTCTTCGCAAGGTATATATCACTCGTTCACACCGACACAGAGCGCACATAAATAATTGTGGACGTCTACGCACTTTCAGCGTACGACTTACCTACGAACAAACAATTAATTTATTTTATATTTGTATAAGAACGAATACGGAGGAGCTTGTAGCTAAATAATAACAGACACACGGGTCGGTCTTCAAGGTTAAGCAGCGCTTGCCAAGGTTGGTCCGTGGATGGGCTACCTTTTATTACATACCATTATCTAAATATTTGTTCGGCTGAAATGCCGAATATAGTAAAACCCATAGATCTTAAGGCCTTATGTTAGCTACCTACATTCTTTCAAATAAATACATAATTTTTTTCATTCATACCGAGTTTCCTCCGGGCCTCAGAAAGTACGTTAAGCCGTTGGTCCCGGATGTCATTTGAAAAACTTTGGCTTCCGTTACAGGTAGTCAGTGGCCCGAAAGTCTGTGGCATTCAGCTGCATCCGGTTAGACTGGAAGCCGACCCCAATGTCGTTGGGAAAAGCCTAGGCAGATGATAACAACGAAGAAGGGTATTCAACACGCAAGAATTGAATGTACAGCATGAGACATTTCAGATTTATCACTGGGATGAACTGAAATGACACATTGGTTACACATCTGCGATGCCTCTGGTATCGGCGAAGGCGGAGCAGACCGCTTATCATAAAATAGATCTTATAATATATATAATAATAATAATACCAGCCTATTACTGTCCCACTGCTGGGCACAGGCCTCTTCTCATACAGAGAAGGCACGAGCATTGATCACCACGCTTGCTCAAGACGGGTTGGCGATTTCAGACTTATATTAATTAAAAGTCCAGGTTTCCTTACGATGTTTTCCTTCACCGATGTCTGTGATGTCCAAGATAAACTTAGAAAGTAGATCTTGAAGTTCTTATTTGGCAAACACTGTTTTAAGCTTTCACGGTTTACAACTAAACATATACTGTCGTTTAAGGGATATCTTCCCGCGATCATGGCGCTTGCAACACCTTCGAAATATCGGGAGCTCAAAATAATGAACAATCACGGAAGATATCCCGTAAGTGACAGTATAAGTTTTTGTTATTTGGCATCCAGTAGCATAAAAAAACACATGAATGAGATTGGAGAATGTTTAAGTATTTAAATGACTTCTTTTAAACGATGATGATGATAACAATGTAAAATAATACACTGATTTCTTCAGATGATATCATTAACATCAATGATGCAGTTATAGTTTACATCAAAATCGGGCTGAAGACTCCTTTGAGTATTTTTCGCGATTCCTCATAGTTTCAGATTTGATATCCTCGTCTTCTTGAAAAATTCACCCTGAATATTATAATTAACATCAACTGTTTATTTTGCGAGTAGGCAGTGGTGTCCCTACCAGTAATTTACTCCTACATTTCAATAGTAATTACATATGTTCAAGTAACTTCAAAAGGCACCAAAGTCCGAAAATAAATAATTAATTGATTAAACCTACTAACTTCTAGTTTCATAATTTCTTTTTTGGTTTGAATTGTACAGGAAAATTATAATAACGTCTAACAGAATTTCGCGTGACGCGTAACGCCATCTAGTGTCGAGTAGTAGAATCAAAAAACTTGTTCTTGTGAAAGTTTCAGGTCAGTTCAGTTCCAAATAAATTAATTGTATATTATCAAACAACAAATTTAACTATATGTTAGGAAGGCTTTTTGTCATTTCGGCTTTTTAATTTGAAAATTCTCAAATTAATCTCATTGGCACAATCATCTCAACGATATTAGTCAGGTACCTTATTTGTTCGATATTATAACAAAATTGATGAAGGCAATGATAATTTGGTAACTTACCATACTATTAGTTTGGGAATAGAAAAATTAAAATTTGTAGCAACCATCGTAGACGCGTAGCCGAAGCAAGTGCTACGCGGCTACGAACTGAGGTGCTACGCGCTACGCAGTATTCTCTTCCTGAGTTTGGTTATTATAAAATGGCTGATACAAAATATATGGTCGTCTTTAAGATATTTATAATATCTTTTAAATGTATAAAAATGTTCAATCCTTAGATGGGACGAATAATTAATTTATTGAATTACTTAACATTGGTTTTAGTATACAATCTAAATTTTAACTAAGATGAGTTTTTATTAATTTTATTGGGTTGATAATGATGTAAATATTATTTTATGTTGAACTAATTTTAATACAGTGTAAGTTGAAGTATGACAAATTGGATCTTGGAAAATTAATAATCGCGAAGTAAAGTTTTGGATGGCTATAAGAGTAGATGAAGGCCAAAGAAACGATAGATGAACGGTGTTTTTTTTTTTTATTCAAAATCTATAAATATAACAATAACATATAAAAAGTCTGCCAAACTGCAAAACAGTTTGTCGGCAGTTGTTCTCGTTTCACAAATATCATTTTAACAAATTTATATTTTTATTATAAAGTAACGTATAAAATAAGGTAAGTGAGTTTACAGAAAGAAAATTAGAAAATTGCTATTGGTCATAGATACAAAATTTGCATGGACACAATGATATGAAGGATGACATGGCAAGAAAGGAGGTGACTGATGAGATGACGAGTAATTGAGAAGTATGGAGGAAGCAGACATGCTGCGGCGCCCCCAAATAAATTGGGATAAGTGCAGGAGAATGATGATGAAGTTACAACTAGGACTCGTTTATTTTACCATATTTTTTTCAAGACAGAACCAACGATCAATGGCCCACATTAGCCCTGGATTGAAACAACTGGAAGTGATGGGGAGAGGCCTTTGCCCAGCAGTGGGATGACGCAGGCTAGCAGTATCAGTATCTGTAATTTTTTCAAGCTTTCACTTAGGAACTTCGACTTTATTAACAAGGGGTTATATGTCATATTAAATCCCTGCTCCAGTACTAACGTGTGTATTTTTCCACCCCTTTAAGACCTGCATCCCATGGCTCCCTCATTAAGTAATGAGACAAGCCCATAAATATCACTTCCTTACTCATTTCATAGTACAACATTTTCGTTTTAAGCCGCCGCGACGACTCTTTGTTATTTATATTAATAACTTTGTTTTATACTGTGTGCGAGTGGTTAAATTAAAAGGTTATAATTCGGGTGGTTAGGTGAAGTGGGTTGATCGTAATTAATACTAATAATAGAATGATAAGTGTTTATCCTACTAATATTATAGATGCGAAAGTTTGTGAGGTTGGATGGATGTTTGTTACTCTTTCACGCAAAAACTACTGAACGGATTTGGATGAAATTTGGCACACAGATAGTTTATGACCTGGATTAACACATATGATACCTTTTATTCCGGTAGTACGATCCCGTGGGACAATTACGGAACTCCACGCAGGCGAAGCTGCGAGTATAAGCTAGTTTATTTATAATTTAATTTCACAACGTAGGTCCACTTCTGCCTTGTTACTCGTACACGAGACTGCTGAGCATGAGGTCCAGGGTTCGATTCCCAGTTCGCGCAACGTGTTATTAGGATTTTTCCATAAGGCATTTCTCAGTAGCAGCCACGTAGTCTGGATTTGTGCCCGGTTGTAATGCGTTTTTCTTATTTTTTTTACTATTGTCCTTATTTTGGTGGTCTGAATGATTTCTAAAAGTTTGACCATCTATTTTAATGGGACCATATATGTACTTGCCACTGAATTTATCTTGACATCCGATAAGTGATAGGTACACATTTACAAATCTCATTATGATCGTAAAATAGCTCTTGGTTTCCGATTTACCCAGTAGGTATGTTCACCGCACGCCCCGCCCACACACGTATCGGTTTCGAGTATCGGTTCGAGTCTGCGCACTGGGCGTATTGGTTACGACGTTCATAGTTTGCTTACGCCCCGTGGTGCTGTCTGTTCTGTGTTTACATGCGTTTAGCTGCCAAGGCTTGCCACTTCTTCCTTTTAACGTGTCGATGACAATCTAAATAGAATCAGCTCATAATTTTGCGACAAGTTTGCCACTTTCAGTAGCGTCCACCAGTTCCTGTCTTGTGCAAACTACAGGACTGGGAGAAAACTATATAAAGTGCGCCATCGTTTGTGGAACAACACCACATTTACCCTCCAGGGCAGAGTCATCATAGTCATCTATGGACCTTCAACTAAAACCTGTTCAGTAGAAATTCCTTGTTTCCAACGTGACTCCGGAGTCTATTAAAATTAAGTTATTTATCAAGACGCCTTTGCTCTGCAGGCCATACACGCTAAATGAGTCTAAGAAAAATCGATAGAAAATCATTTACTCATGTTGCATAAAATTGAACCAAATGTACCTAATAGGTTAAATGTAATGTGACTGTCTCGTTGGTCTTGTGGTCACAAGCGCACTGCTGAGCATGAGGTCCTGGGTTCGATTCCCAGGTCGGGCAAAGTGTTATTCTGTTTTTCCATCTGGAATTTCTCAGTAGCAGGCACGGAGTCTGGATTTGTGTCTCTTTGTGCCTAATCGTCAGTGTTTCGTCAGTTATATCCATGGCTCTTGTTATAGCGGGCGAGCCTATTGCCATCAACCGGGCCCAAATCCAGACTTCGTGGCTGCTACTAAGAAATGTACCCTGAATCATATCGAAGTTTTCTATCTTTTTAAATTTAGTTCTATTCTTCGTTTTGATTCCTTTGTATCATATTATTAAGAAGTAGGTTAAGTTTTACGCAAGGGCAATGACCGCTATTACCACCATATAACACACTAACCATAAGACTACCGTTTATTGGGCGTGAATACACATTACAGTATCGACAGGACGACAGGGCGTGGTGTATCGATAGCTATCGAAGTATCGAAGGCCACGCCCCATTGAAAAAAATACACCGATGCGCGCATGTCCGGTCTGATCGGTTTGAAGATACGTATCGAGGATGAGAGGCGTCTTCAGATATTTATGGACTATACGGTAAGTATCTAACGGAAGTTGGTTCAGACGAGTCGAGTTGTAAGTTTCAGATTTACTGTTTTACTGTGTGTCGTGTAAGTAACTAATAGTTGAAAGTCTGTGATTGTTACACATGGTTATAAGTACGTTTCTGCAATTTTGTGTTTTCTTTATTTATTGTTGTTTATCAATACTCAATCCCATATTGCAGCTTGTTGTCCTAAATTGTATTGTAATTTTAAGGATACTTGTGTAAGGACTCCTGATAAGGACATCTCTTTTATGGGTTTCAACCACAACCTTGCATGCTATTATTATTATTTATCGTGTGGTTAGTGCCTAACCTGGTGTCAGAGTTTTTATGCCGGCCATGGGCCTCTGACTTGGCTTTACATGCCGTCGAGAAATATCTCTCAGGCATGCTGGTGTCCTCACGATGTTTTCCTTCACCGAAGCAAGTGATGATAAAATACGCACATGAATCCGAAAAATCAGAACTCGAGTCCTATGACTTGTCAGTCTGATGGTCACACCACTAGACTACCACTACACTACATTACTTGCATGCTTGAAATAAATTAATGTTTAAGTTATTCATCACTAAAAAAATTCCAACTGCTTTGTATAAATAAAATGACATGACTTTGTATAAAACAAAATGACATGGTCCTCCATCCTCCATTCCTAGGTCGGGCAAAGTGTTATTGAGTTTTTCCATCAGGAATTTCTCAGTAGCTGCCACGGACTTTGGATTTGTGTCCGGTTGATGGCAATAGGCTCGCCCCCTATCAGATGGGTCTCAAACATAACTGGCGAAATGTGGGTGTACTAGTAACTACAATTTCATTATATCTGCCTAACCTTTCGGACATTACAAGCGTTACGTTATTTAAACTGCTGTGGACAGAAGTTCAAAATCAAAATGGTTTATTTCACATAGGCCCAGATGGGCACTTATAAAACATCGACAAAAAGGTGCACGGTTCGAGTCGGTCGTTTCCTATGGAGAAGAACCGGCAAGAAACTCCATGGTTACTCTTTTCAAATCATTTGGTGTTACAATATTATCATGGCTACAGCATTTGTACTTAAGTATGGGGGGACTGCGTAGGCATAGTTAATGTCCATTTGGCTCTTCACAAGTCATCATCTGCCTAGCCTTGTCCTAACTATGTTGAAGTCGGCTTCCAGTCTAACAGGATGCAGCGGAATATCAGTATTTTACATGGAGTGACTACCTATCTGACCTCCACAACCCAGTTAGTACAATATTCTTACTTATTATCAAAGTCATCATCATTCTTTTGCCCTTATCCCAATTCACTTGGGATCGACGCAGCATGTCTTTTTCTTCCATACTTCTTTATTACACATCATCGTCATCTCATCAGACACCTCCTTTAGTGTCATATCATCCTTCACACAGTCCATCGTTTCTTTGGTCTTCCTCTACTCCTTTAACCATCCACATTCATACTCAAAATTTTCCTCACGACATTTTCCTCATTCTGACTTGTCGAAGTCGTGAGACATCATTTTGAGAATTATTTTGACTCCACTGACAGTTTCGCTCGTCAATTATTTTTATTGTTTTTAAACAAAACTTTCTGATTAATTTGGTAACGATCTCTGAGGTGAAATGTCGAAATAAAATCAGGAGTGTCTTTTGAACTCCAAACATGTTAGTATCCCTTTTTTTTTGGATTGGAAATCATCAAATAACGCTCTGGGCGGAGTGGAAGGGAGTGTCAGACTTGTACTGACTAAAACCCATCCATGTTCCTTCTTTGCCCTTTGTGTTCCAGGGTCGCGGTATCCCGTTCGAACAGTCCCGCTGCATGATAGTATCCCTCAATACTACATTTTGCCCGTCATCTTTTGCCAATAAATATATTTATTCTTTCCTGCCCTCCCACACGTCCCATAAAGGCGTGTATATACGGGCGTGCCGGTCCTTCGCTCCGGTTGGCTGATCGGAAACCAATCGATAACCAATAACCGCCTAACGCCCGCTTCCGGTCGCCGTTGGGCGGGCGGGATGACGTGACTTTTTTATACGAAGGCTCTATTTTATGATAATGGTTCTTTGTTTAAGTAGGTTTATGTTTTAGAGCAGATTGTTTGGTTTCTGTTGAACGTAAAGTTTTCGAAAGATATTAAATAATTAAGCTTGAGATAGAGATAAATAGGTTTCTATAGAATAAGTGTTTTATTTTTATTTTTTTTGTTTAATTGATATTATTGCTAATATTGTTCTCTGAATATCAGCATAAAAACACGCCTGCATTCGAAGTAAGGGGTAGACAGAGGAGCATAGCTGAAATCAAAAGACAAAGAAAATTTTAAAAGTTAGGGAAGGCCTTTGCCCACCGGTGGGACAGAACAGGCTTTAAAAAAGTCAAAATCAAGACTATGAGCCACTAAGAATATCAATACCTGTACTTTATACAAAATATAATACTAACGTGGCGCCTGATGAACTAACAGTTCTGCTGATCCCCTTTCTCTAAGACAAGCGCGTCACGTAGAAGTATGCCCTCAGCATTAATGTTCATTTGTCAGCTTATTATTATTGTCCCTTGGCAAAGAATTGTCTCAAAAGGGTTAATTACTATGGACTAAGAATTGAATTAAAACATGCCGATGATATGTTGTGGATAAGACTAAAAACTAATCATCTAGGAATTAAATATGTATTTATGACTATGCCTTAACTCGCCAAGGTCGGTCTATGGATGGGTGACCATCCATTTCATACCGACTTTCCTATGTGCATTTGATCTCGGTTGTCATTTTTAGATCTTTGACAGTCGCTCAGTGGCTCGAAAGTGTGACAAACAGTCTTATCAATGGGGTATCGTATTACCCAGTACTAACTGGGTTGTGGAGGTCAGATAGGCAGTCGCTCCATGTAAAATACTGGTATTCAGCTGCATCGGGTTAGACTAGAAGCCGAATCCAACTTAGTTGGGACAAGGCTAGGTAGATGGTTATGTCAAGCCATGTGCCCGATGATAGTCCATTGGCAAAAATAACGAACTTCTGCAAAAACATACAAAATCCCTTCCCTAGATTGGTTAAGGATGTTTTGTGCAATGCTTTTAGATCGAGCGGCTTAGGCTAGAAAATAAAGTAGATAACTTATTTCAGACAATTTCTTCTTAGGCTAACTTTGTATCTACATTCGTTTCGACATCATGAACAACGAGTTCTTGATAATTGATACAATTATTTCGAAGAAATGTTCAGATGCTGCAGCCAGGATAATCAACGCACTAAGGAACTGTCCAATAGTTCCAAAGGTCACAGAAGCTGGCATCGGTGATGCAAAATATAAGTCTGAAATCGTGAATCCGCCTAGAGCAAGCGTGGTGATCAATGCGCACTCCTTTTCTACTTGAGTTGTAATTAAAAGGTATTTTTCATAGTTTTTTCTGACTTATCCACGTTAGTCCAACGCCGAGCCAATGGATAACACAATGAGACGGCGACAGATCGCGTCTCGGGCCAAAGAAAAAGCGAAAAAAGCGAGAAATACCTCCTGCTAGGAAATATCTTTCATCTTGTAATTATTTTTATCCTTTAAGCGAAATGAAGATAAAGAAAAAAGACGAACATATAATCAGTTTGTCTAATTCACTCGCCGGACTATTGTTGTATGTCTATTGTGCTCATTTTTTAATGAAAACTCCTTATTGTTTTTGATTTTCGTATCTTGCGTGCTTTTGGCACGAAAGAGGGCCGGTTTGGGTACATATCTTTGTTTAAGATGTCTGATCTGGTTTGTAGATATTGGTAATATAGTGGGCTGTGTTTAAAAACATTTTTGTAAACAAGAATTTGTGTGGTATATTACAACCAAAAAACCCCACAACTGAAAAATCACGCTCTAATTAAATTCGGGGCTTACAAGGAAAAATTTACTCCTCCTATTGTTGAAGTCGATTAAAATGTAGCTTATGTTACCCGGGCAATAATAACGGATTGATTGACATCTTATTCATCAAAATCGGATGAATAATTTAGGCGTTACGGAGTAACATACGTACCTAAATAGAAATATACTTACATACATAGACTGCTAAAATCATCACCCTTCCTTTTGGCTTCGCCGGAGTTGGGTAAAAAAAATTACAAGTTTGTTGAGATATCCTACACAAATTTTTGTCATTTTGCTTTGTAACGAGAAGTTATTATGATATCATATCTTCATGTCTTCAACATAGATGAAGAAGAAAAAATACGTATTATAGAGGATAACTAATAAACTACCCGAGTAAAGTAAATAGAATTATGTATACACATATGGGAATACTGCGCAAGTTTTATCTACCCAATGAAAAAAAATCACGAAAATCGGACCAGTAATCACTGAGAAATCGGTGTACATACATGAAAAAGTCTTGTAACAGCCTCTTAAGACGGTATCAGTATCTGTATCGTGTGGCTTATCAGTGGGGAATTGAACCCTGTAAGACAAAACGTAACCACCCACCCAATGAATCAACAAAGATAAATTAAGTATTTATTCAATATTTTAAATATCCAGCAATAACCGTGAAATATAAATCTAACACTTACCCTTAGAATAAATGGAATAAATAAACAGTTTAAAAAAAGGGAGCCATTAGGTGTATGTAGTTTCACAATATTTTGATATAAACGTGTAAAATGATTAGCCTTGCTTCCAAACATTCTGAATGGCTTACTTTTTCAACAAAAGAAAACATAACATCACGCCTGTAATCCCCAAAGGGTTAGGTAGAGGTGTACCTAATAGTACACTCACATTTCGCCAGTAATGTTCAAGTCCCATATCATAGGAGCCGAACCTATCGCCTAATCGAAACTTCGTACTGGGAAATCCCTGTTCGAAAAACTCAATAATACTTTGCCTGACCTGGGAATCGAACCCAGGACCTCATGCTCAGCAGTCAGTAGTTTTAAAGCAGTAAATATTGTCAAGCCTGTATTTTATACCTACTTTAGACTTGGCCACGACTTGTTATATTTTCTAAATCTATGTACAAGAAAGGACATTTAAATTTTCTTTAAAATCAGACCAGATTAAAATGTAGCTAAAACCTTAAACAGGATGGAAGGGACAACGACGTATAAACGCTTACTACGTATTCAGTACATCATTCTAAATCATCATCTGGTAATAAAAAAAAACTGCCCTTCCATACATTTGTCCATACATCAATTTACTTTCAATTCTAAGAAATACCACAATTCTAACACTGTTTTAAGCTTTCATGGTTTACAACTAAACTTGTTCATTATTTTGAGCTCCTGATATAAGTTTGATCACAATTCTATTCACAAAAAAAGGTATAAAGCATGTCTACACTTGAGAATCCAAAACGGACACATCAAAGGTTCAAAGAGTAATTAGCACTTTTATAAAAACCCCTTTCAGAACAAATAGCGGAGTTGCGTTAATCCCGGAGACAGGTAGGGCCCGCATTAAACTTGTGTCCTACCCCTTACTTGCTCTGGTCATTACTGGGTGGCAAAGATCAGGGCGTAGATGTGGAATTGTGGGTACGCAAACATATTAAAGAGAAAATATGTACTTTAGTACCAGAATAAAATTGTTCTATAGATTAGCTCAAGATAATCGTATAATAAATATATAAGATAATCGTATTATAAAGGGTGTAAAAAGAAAGGCACTTATTCTCCCCGTCATTGCGATCATTTTTTTGTTCCGGACCATACCTGGGAACCTTCGGAGATATTGGAGGTCAAAGTTCAAATTTTTTCACAAGGTTTTTTTAAATGCTACTTTTTAAGGTTTTATCTTTACTTTAATTACCTTCATGAGCCGTTTACTATTTAAAACATCCATCAACACCAAGTTTTGAGTGCGTTACATTGAGTTTCATCGTAAAACGTGATTTTTCACCCCAAAAAAAAAAGTCGTTCCCAGCAATATTTTTTGCGTAGGGTGACTTAGTTTGATGTACATAATGCTTGGTTGACGGCTTCGTGAAGGGTCCGTTTACACCGTACTGTATTATAGTATCGTAATTACCACATTCAAATATTAATTCTGTAAATCCAAAGAGGAATCTATAAAGGAGTATTTACTGCGCATTATAGTCTTAGACAGGGGTATCGTATTACCCAGTACTAACTGGGTTGTGGAGGTCAGATAGGCAGTCGCTCCATGTAAAATTCTGGAAATTAGCTGAATCCGGTTAGAATGGAAGCCAACCCCAACATAGCTGGGAAAAGGCTAAAGCAGATGATGACAGGTTGATATAAGAATTACATAACAAACTCATAAGCATTATTAAAATATCACCTTAAATATTTAACAAAGATATGTAATTGTTAAAGGCGTCTTCTGAAAAATCTAGGTTTCCGAATAATCATGCAATTGAGTTATGTGTTACCTAAATAGGATGTTAGATTTATGTCCTATGCCTAAAGGAGCGAGCCTATTGCCAATATCTGGGCACAAATTCAATCTTCAGGTGAGTACTAAGAAATGGTAGTGAAATTCTTAAAATTAAATGGTATGAAAAATATTTAGTGTTAAATCCGCGGAAAAAGTTAAATGTTTTTTGCGGAATTATATTTTTCATAACATTTCATGGATTTTCGCAAAGTAATCGCCTGATTAACATTAACTAACTTTCACTGTTTATTTTTATACTTAAGTCGTCCTTTTGAAACTAATACAATCACGATGGCAAGCCCAAAAAACTTTGTTTCTCGAAAACTCGCTCAAAAGCGAAGCACTGTCGTATCTACATTTTAATCTATAATCGAACCGACCCCACCGGTCATCTTAATCAACCCTTCAAAGGACAATCGGTCCACTTGACCCCCGAGGGATCGGGACCCAAATCGCCAAACTAATTATTGTTATAAGCCATTATTAGTGTATTAACGGAGCTCAATTATTTATGTTTTCATTAGGTACCGCATTTTGTGGGTTACAAGTTTCTTATTAGAAGATGCGGTATTGATAGGTTTGGCTGTTGTTTGATATTAAGGATTATAACCACTTATTGCGATGTTTTTTTGCGATGTAGGCAGGCAGATTGAAAAAAAAGGATAGTAACTTTTTTTTCGAGCTGCCTGCCGCATTCATTGTTCTTCATAGGAAACAAAATTTTGCAATTGCCAATCCTATTCTTTTTAATCTGTAGGTGCTTATTGTTGTATTTCGAAATTCTTAAGGAAGATACGTTTTTCGCAATTCGTAGGTCAGTGTTAGGTTGTATGTTGATTAAAATATGATTCGCAACCGTGACACGTGGGTATTTACAGAATAATGATCATTAAAATCATCAATACAACTTTCTTATTTCTTATTTCCTAACTATTGCAAGAGGAGCTTGTGGCTTAATAATAACAGCCGCTCGGGTCGATCTTTAGGTTAAGCCGTGCCTGCCTAGGTTGGTCTGCGGATGAGTGACCACCCATTACATACCGAGTTTCCTCCGCGTCTCGGAAAGCACGTTAAGCCGTTGGTCCCGGCTGTCATTTGTAGATCTTTGACAGTCGTTAGGTAGTCAGTGGCCCAAAAAGTCTGACAACCAGTCTTAAAAAGGGGTATCATATTACCCAGTACAATGTAAAATACAGGTATTCAGCAGCATCCGGTTAGACTGGAAGCCGACCCCAATATAGTTGGGAAAAGGCTAGGCAGATGATGATAACTATTACATGAAAAAGTCATTCAATTAAAATTTGAATTTCGCGGGCTACTTGATATTTACTGTAGTCTTCTCCTGGTACATTGTTTGTTGGAACAATTGCTGATTGAATATTTTATCAAGAGGTATCGATAGACACCCCACACAGTACACGTTGTTTTTTTTCCAACCCTGTTACATGTATGGAGCCATCCAAAATCTGTTACATGTATGGAGGGCCACCCCTTGTTTCATTTTTTTTCATAATTTCACATCATATTTGTTTAACGGTTTGTAGAAGGCACCTACTCTCCAAATTTCAACTGTGTGGTGCCAACAGTTTCGGAGTAAAAGTGCTGTGGCATACAGACGGACAGACAGACGGACAGGACGAAACTATATAATTAATATAAAAACAATCAAAATTAAATGCAATAATCTATCATATTAAATTATGCACAAATTACCATCTACAGTCATTGTTAAAATATTTGTAGACCATACTCTGGCAATCGTACATACCCTGTAAGATTTCGTCCCTTCTTAAGTTATATTGTTGCGTTAGTACTTAGGGGCACACTTAATGGTTATTTGTTAGGGCTGAGGCTCGCTCGATCGTGGGAGCTCGATTCGTACTGTACTATTACTGCTGTAGTTTACACTGGTCGAGTGTTAGTACAGTTTTGGTGTAGTAGATGAGGATGGGAGAAACTTATTGTTTTGTTAAGGTTTTATTTAGTTCTAATAGATAAATGAAACCGATCTTAGATAAAGTTCAAGATGTTGTAATGCTGTTGAATTATTTTGTTATTTTTTTACAATTAAATTAAACTAAGCGTTACCTTTTATTGTGATGCGGTTATTTTTTTTGGATAATTATGTTAAAAAAACTCAAATACGATTAAACAAAGCGCTAAGATCCAACAAAACTCAGTGCTATAAAAGAAAAACCTAAAAAACAGATAAACGAAAAAAAAAATGATTTTTTTTTGTACCAGTGACCTTATTATGAGATTCATAAATGGATTTTCCATAAAAAAAACATATTTTGCGCGCCATTTTTTGCTTGTTAATTCTTATAGAAGAAAATAGCTTTTAGTAATAAAATGCCTAACCTAACGATTTTCTTTTCAGTTTTAATCTTACAACACTGAACTTCAAACTCTAACTTGGGAAATTAAAAAAAAATGGAGATCCAGCTACAAGACATAATACCTGTGAAAGTACTGTCCTTGCTGATAAGTATCTCTATGAAGAAGAATGATATGGAGTCTTTTAAATCCAAATAATCTTGTCAACAGTATCGGTGTATGTACGTTCATGTCCGAGAGCGTTCTCGTAAACCGGAGGGCGGGGAGTGACCCTTTCGGTTTAGTGTCGCGTCGATATCTTTACGATATCCGACCTCTGATGAACTGACCTACAGGGGGACGGATTGTTTGAGACAAACCAACTAGTTTTTACATATAAAACTACAACGCAACAACAGTTCGTCCTCTGAAGAGTCCCACATCTGATATCTTATTTATTTATTTTACTACTATTATGTACACACAGTAGACAACACAGGAAAATAACATTATAATATATGAGTACATAGGTACTGCTTATTTCTTAAGAAATTTCTGCCAGCAGATCTGCAAAAGGAGAAATGAGAAAGAAATGTAGACAATAGTCAGGTCTTTTAAGTTTCGGTCGAACGTATACCGGACCCCCTTGAGTCCGACAGTCGTAATGGACCAAAGTATCTGTTAGTACCCAATGCAATCTATCCGTGCTGATTTGACCATTGTAATATTGAAAATACAGACAGCTTTTTTTTTTTTTTTTACGGATGGGAAATCATCAAATAACCCCTCCCGCTCTGGGTGGAGTGGGAGGGAGTGTCAGACTCTTACTGACTAAAACCCATCCATGTTCCTTCATTGCCCTTTGTGTTCCAGGGCCACGGTATCTCTTTCGAACAGTCCCGCAGCCCGAAATACAGACAGCTTCAGTACACTTTGATTGGAGGACCCGGTATTTCTGAATGGAAGGAATATTGCAGATCTTCGACTTCCTTCATGACTCCGTATGTTCGTAATCATACAAAACAAAGCAAGAGTTTTCCTTCCACATTGATTACAGCGTTGCACGTGTGATTTTGTCGCATTTATGATATTGACGCTGAAATCGTTTTGAAAAAACAAATTCAAATTCAAATTCAAATATGTTTATTTGTGACACATAGGTAAAATACAAGGTGTTATAAAAAAGTTATGTCGCACTATGTGCTGCCTTGCAAGGCGTACAAATAATGTTTATACATTAATTAGTGCAGGTTGTAGCTGATGGAGAATTTTCTTATTAGTTCCAGTTTTAGTTCCACGTAACAAAAAACCCTTGTACATCTATGTGTCTTCAATACGTCACGCTCCACAAATTCGGAGACATGAAACTGAATCCGTCCCTGTGCACCCAATGGGCCGGACACGACCGAATTTAATCGTGTTCGGACAACTGGCGGGCCCGAGTGGAAACTGTTTAATGTGAAAACTAGCCAGTGTACACCGTCCCTTAGACTTATGGGGATAGCTTAGTGGGGACATGGCATTATATGGTTTTGTTTTTCAATAGACCCTTTTATTCAAAACCGATATCTCCATGTGTCGTTGGATTGGCATTGACAATATACTTTTTATAACATATCATCACGCCTGTAATCCCCGAACGGTTAGTCTGGGGTGTACCTAATAGTAAACCCACATTTCGCCAGTTATGTTGAAGTTCCATGTAATAGGCGGCGAGCTTAAATTTAAACTCCGTGACTCCTCCTGAGAAAGTCTCTATGGAAAAACCCAATAACATTTAGCCCAAACTGGGAATCGACCCTTATGCTCAGCAGTCGCGGCGCTTGCAACCACTGCCAACGAAGCCGTCTTAAAAATGCATAATAGATTCCAAAATTAAATCATTTTGATTTCCTAAAACTACTGAAAGTCTTATATTCTAGCTAATCTTCTTCTTTTTTTCTAATGTACCCATATCTTTCACATACCTACTTGGCTGTAATAATGACAGCCGCTTCTGCGACACCGCTCGTTTCGCCCGCTCAGCTCTCTCTTGTGTGGTCACAGCTCAGGCCTAAGCCAGCCTATTTGGTCAGGGTACCTAAGCTAAGTTACTGGCTACCCATTCCTAACATGATCTACGTCAGCATTATTGAACTTACTCACTTAAAATCTTTCTTAAAATATCTGATAGTTGTAACTAGACCATGTCCACTCAAAACCATTGTATCGTTAGCCATTACGAACACGGAATTACAGTGGGAACAAATAAGTCTTAGGGAGGGTCGCAGGTTCGATCACCGGTTGTGTATATGTTGACTTTTGATTGCTTCGCTTTAATGGGTGTCGTTAAATGAAGTCTTCTTTGTATGAGTGAACCAGACTTTACACACTATTACTATGGCTATACTATGGTTTTTTGGTTATTTAAATTAAACATGTCACATGTCTATACATGTGACATGTAACACTGGGCCCGCATGCTGGATTAAGGCCCTCCCTTTTACGTAACATAACATTACGCCTGTGATCCCCGAAGGGTCAGGCAGAGGTGTACCTAATAGAACACCCACATTTAGCCAGTTAAGTTGTGTAAGTCCCATGTAGTAGGGGCGAGTCTATTTCCAACAACCGGGCACAAATCCAGACTCTGAGAAATTCCTGATGGAAAAATCCAATAACAATTTGCCCGACCCGGGAATCAAACCCAGGTCCTCATGCTCAGCCGTCGCTATTGCAGCGAATAAACCAACGAGGCAGTCCCTCCCATTTGCAAAGAGGAAACCTCTGTCTTGACAGTAGGAATGTAATGTTAGTCCGTTTCCACTAACGCATCTAATAAGTCATGCGAAAAAATCGTTTTACCAGTTCACCAGCGACTAAGCGAACATTACATTGATTTGCTGATGTGTAAAGCTTAGAACTTATATAACTATTGTGGGTTGCCTAGCAAGTCATTTCCAAGAAATAGTGACAAACACAACAATTCACTTAAAAGACCTTCTTTTTTGGAAACTTATTAATTGCCTACTACTACGAAAAATAATGGTACTTACAACAGGAATGGCTGGTACGGACCTGCTTTTTTAATGCGTTCCTAAAGTTGAAGATACTGAAAACGGGCATGACTAGTGTCCTTTCATCAGTTTATTTACCGCTAGCTACTATCTATAAGTTGTCCAACCTGAGTTTTGTCGAAAAGGAATGTTTTACACAATCATTGAAGCCACGGGTAACCAACTTAATGTCTAGTGTTAAATTTATTGTGAAAGAAATATAATATGTTTTGTAGTTTAGTTTATAAAATTAATTAATTTAAGTAATAAGATATTCTGTTAATGCACATAGGTATATCCTCTTATGCAAATTTCGCAATCGAATTTTGGTTTGCTGTAAGAAAACCCAATTCCGGGTTAAGCTCGCCATGGTACATCAGCTATGTTATTGCAATTTGTATGTATATTTTTTGTTGATTTGTGTGCAATAAAGAATAAGAAGAATAAGAAAAAGAATGTTAAATATCCAAATCGTACAATCGCATAACATCCCACTGATGGGACAACGACCTCCTCTCTATGAGAGCCCCACGCGGGCCCAGTGCGGGTTGGTAGATGTCGTTTGTCTTCAAATATTTTTTTCTAGGATTAGCCGGTTTCTTCAAGATCTTCCTTCACCGTTTTAAGTCTTACAATACAATATTATACAGTCTAAAACAAAACAGAGACAGCGACGATAATTACACATTCATTATCGGAACCCACCCAATTTGGGCCGTTAATCAACAATCCAACACAAAGAGATCAAAATAAAAAAGGGGTTGTTTGTTAAATCAAGTCCTACAGATAAAAAAAGACAATCACGTTCTTTCAACCCCCTTTGTCCCTTTTATTTTTTCTTAATTTCAACTTGATCCCAATCAGGAGTAAATTATAATGGTGAGTTGTCTAGAAGAATGTTTTCTGCTGTATTGTCTCCCGGCTTGCTTTTTTCTTTGGTCTTTGAGTGTCATTGGTAATTGTATAGAGCTGTTTTGCATTTTAGAAAACAAAAAGAAAAGACGGAAAACAATAATATTAAACTTATACTGTCTCAAAATTATTGTTAAACACTGTTTTAAGCTTTCACGGTTTACAACTAAACTTATACTGTCACTTACGGGATATCTTCCGTGATTGTTCATTATTTTGAGCTCCCGATATTTCGACGCTGTTGCAAGCGCCATGATCGCGGGTTGACGAAACGTTGGTTTTGCGGGTTGGGTGGTCAAAATATCGGGAACTCAAAATAATGACCAATCACTGAAGATATCCCGTAAGTGAAAGTATAAGTTTAGTTGTAAACCGTGAAAGCTTAAAACAGTATTTAAAAATAATTTTGTTCCATATTTGGTTCTATAATGGTGTTTTTAGTTTGAAAAACAATTCTATTAGAGTATTTAAGGTGCATTTGTTATTGATAGATTATAGCATTCTCTTTCTCTTTATATAAAGTGTTGTTTAAAATATTTTATACATACTTGAAAAAAAGATTTTTTAAATACCCACATAGATCGGTTTTTAAACTTATCAAATATTAGCTTTTGCTCGCGGCGTCACTCCCGTTATATACGGAATGTAACTCACGGAAACGTTTTAAATGTAGCCAATGATACTCAGCGATGTAACTTCCCGTTAGTAAAAGAATTTTCGGAATCGGATCAGCAGTTCCGAAGATTACCCCCTACATACAAACTACGAACAAATACCTCTTTATAATATTAGTATAGATAAATATTGTAATATAATTACCGGTTTATAATATCTTGTCACACTAAAACCTTCCAAAACACACCGCCAACAACCCTAAAAAAATAAATAAATATCACAAAAAAAAAATCTTCGCCGCGACTTCGTTTCCTCGCTCGAAGTTAAATTAACTTTTTTTTCGCCTTTTTTGTTTATCGGGAGCCATCTTAACCCCTTCCTTTGGTATATCGGCAACAGAATTGTCAAAGATGAGAGCAAAGAACGTCGGTTTTAAATTGAATTTGTTATCGAGATGCCAATTTAGGGTTAACGATTCGATTACGCTCGAAAAAGTGTTATTTTTTCAAAAGTCGCGCCTCTAATGTTTCACAAGATGGCCGTCATTTTGGCGGGAATTTCCGTTCTATGACAGGTTATGTTTGATGATTTGACGTTTCTTAAGTGTAAAGAGTTGTTTTTGTTTTATTTAGGTTTTTAAATGTGGCAACATTGCTAAGAAAAGTATTACGTTAAGGACCAGCTTTTCTTGACTCACTTTTACACAATTTAAATAAATTAAAAACGATTTAGAGAAGGTTTGAAAATGGATAATTTGGCCTTGAATCTAACCAAAACTACTATTCACAAAACCAATAAACCTCTTTTCAGTTTCCTAAATTAGAAAATGGCGCCGGTGACTGAAAAGTTGTGTGGTAATCGGTTGACATGGTATGAACACGTGATGCGGAGGTATGAGGGGAACGTCGTGAGGAAAGTTTTGAGTAATGAGGATGGCTATAAAAGTAAAGGAAGATCAAAGAAGCGATGGATGGATTGTTTGAAGGATGATATCGTTAGAAAGGAGGTTACAACTGAGATGACGAGCAAAAGAGAAGTATGGAAGAAGATGAAGACATGCTGCGCCGACCCCGATAAAAATTCGTAAAGGGCATGAGAATAATGATGATTTTTCAGTTTGCAAACGTAAAACGACTGAAATATTCCACACAATTTCAAAAGGTCATCAGAGCTTCAGAAGATCGAAATTATGCTATAATATGCTATCTTATAAAACTTTGCTAAACGAGATTTCCGCCCTTTTTCCCCGAGTTGGTGTCAATCATATGATCTCCCCTAACAATATTATATGATAATTATATTCTTATACCTAGTTTTGTATTGCCCCAACGCTGGGCCGAGGTATCGCTCCATTTTTTCCACTGGTCTCGGTTCTGCGCCTCTTCTTGTCAATTCCTACAAAAGACATCCGAGTCGTCATGTCATCTCCTTCGTGGTAAGCCATGGCCTCGTAGCGTCGTGCGATTTCAGGGCACCAAACCTCAGTTAAAATCACACGAGTATAACAATATCAAAACATTAAAAAACAATCATATATACATATATCATGCATATTTCAAGTATCATATAAAACCGCTCAGCGTCGCACCATTAGCTGCAAATTGAAGTTAAATCCTTAAAAAAACACATAAAAATTTCCGTACCATAGACACTAAACAATGCTCTCTGGTTCTCGTATTAATTAGCTGTGCCATACTAGAGGTGCACTCCACTAGAGGGGTGCTAACTGTTCGTCATTTTGCTAATTGAAGTCTTCGTGAGGAATCGCTGAGCTCTAATACAATACAAATATTGTTACAATGTGTGGCGTGGCTTGATATTTTTTCTGGCTGTCATTTATGAAGATTTTTATGTTATCTAGTGAATTTTCTTCTGGTTATGTTAAACAAAATGCCAATGTGAAATATTTTAGTCCTGTTTCAAACGGTAGGGACCCCCCTCCCCTTTTTGATAACTACTTCCTATTTTCAAGCCAATGGTGTTCTTCTGATCAGTCGGGCCCAGTAGTCTATAGCAGAGTCATTAGTTCCACATAACTGCAATTTTATGGATACCAAGGTCATTCCAGTAACAGTAATTTAGCAAAATAAATAACTACTATCGTGCATCAAACACAAGTTTACGGTAAAAAATAATCTGATACGAACAATGATTGTTTGCAATCTAAAATATTAATTTGCCACCAACCCGATAAAAGGGAGACCCCCTAATTCTCCTATCTCCAATCTCGAATCCACCAAGATACATAACAGAACATAAATGATAAAATTCAAAATTTGTCACGCTAAAAATTATGCCGAAACATTTGAGCCAGAAAATACAGGCTTATTACTCAAAAACGCCGATCCCCGATCCAGTTTTTGGAAGACGTCAACTATTCGACCGCTGAGCGTCTTATCCGAGCCGTATTTGAATAATTTTTACATTTAAAATCATTCGCTACGACAACATCCAAAGGGTAACCACTCTGAATCGCGACCATTGCCACGAGATAAGGAGAGACCTCGATGGAGCGCCGCAAGTGAGACGCGATCGAGGACCGGAATAGGGATGCCATGAACCAAGTTATTGGTTTGCATAAAGGTGGTATATGTGAGGATACTGGTATACATAGTTAATATTGTACACTCCGGTGCTTAAATTTAGTTTAATTCACTTAAATTATTAATACGAGTAGAAAGACAATAAAGTATAAACATGGTGTAATCATAGTTCAAAGTTTTTGGTGATACAAGTAAATGATACGGAGAAACCTCGATGGAGCGCCGCAAGTGAGACGCGATCGAGGTAAGGACTTGGGATGCCATTCAAACCATGGTTTTTATTGTACCAAGAAATTATTGGTTTGTAAAAAGTGAGGATACTGTTATAGTTAATAATTGTACATTCCTATGACACATAGAGTGTGCACGTTTTTTTACTCACATAATATGGCTCAGCACCAAAATTTTAAAATCTTAATATTTTGGTGTCACTCCGTGTTAGTGACGTGTGGCTTAGTACAAGCATAATGAGCCCATAACATTCCCAATACTGGGACACAGGCCTCCTCTCTATGAGAGGGAATGGACTATGATCTTCGATGTGGTGGGAGTGAGCTCCAGTGTGGTTTGGCTTATAACACAAATGGTAAATCAATACCCGTTATTATTGGGTGTTAGTTTTATAATAAGAAGGAACATCGTTTAGGCGATTCTCACACGTAAACCGCCCGAACGCGCTGACGAGCGGTATCTTTTAGTTGCGCTTTAAAAATCGCGTTTTACCCATCCCTTGCACCGCCTAACAAATAAATTCCGAGTGATTCTTTTAATACGGATTTTAAGCAGATTTTCTGTGGAATAAGTAAAAACGAATCCGTCACTCCGGCTAAAGGTTTAACTCCGCTCTGTGAATATTTATAAGTTTTTCTATTATTTTATATTAAGCGTCTTCGGGGATTTTACCAGCTTTTATTTTAATCGTTCTATAGATTAATTTTAATTTCACTTATTTAAATAAGCCTCTTTTGAATATTTCCATTTGTTGTAATGAAATGATTTTGTAAGGCTACTTTTGTGTTTCAATCTTTTCATAAAATAATTACATGTACATTGTATTCAAATAAAAATAATTCATTTTGCTGGTATTGACAAAATTATTTACTTTGACACTCGCACAATTTAAAAATTACATTTCTAATTTAAACTGTATTAAATATCTCATACAAATACTTGTCAAGTCATCATCATCTGCCTAGCCTTTTCCCAACTATATTGGGGTCGGCTTCCAGTCTAACCGGATGCAGCTGAATACCAGTATTTTACAAGGAGCAACTGCCTATCTGACCTCCACAACCCGGTTAGTACTGGGTAATACGATACCCCTTGGTAAGACAGGTTGTCAGACTTTTTGGGCCACTGACTACCTAACGACTGTCAAAGAGCTACAAATGTCACACGGGACCAACGGCTTAACGTGCTTTCCGAGGCACGGAGGAAACTCGGTATGTAATGGGTGGTGACCCATCCACAGACCAACCTAGGCAATCTCGGCTTAACCTAAAGATCGACCCGAGCGGCTGTTATTATTTAGCAACGAGCTCCTCAAGCTTGTCAAGTATCATCAGTTATTAGCACATCATCCAAGTAGACGAAGAAGAAAAAGACCCCAAAAACATCAGCTGTATACCTGACTCCTATTTTCAGTTTGTCAGTGTTCAATATGTCACAATATTTCGAAAGACACTTTTTGCTAAAGTTTGCTTGTAATTTTTTTCACTGCATTGTTTTGGGGATAATGGTGCTGGTTGCGTGATTAGGTATTACTTAAGGTGAAAGAGACGGGTTTTTTCTACAACTTGCACAGCCAAGGTAACTAACAAGGAACTCTCTGCCGGCATCTGTGTTGAAGAGTGAACAGGCATCTTCTGGGCACGCTCGTTCCATCATAGACCCCATCTACCGCTTTCCATCAGGCGTGATCGAGGTCAAGAGCAGACCCATTTTGTAATAAAAAAATGCCAATCAGTGTCAGACTATATGTTAAACAAAGTATGATTCGAAACCGTAACACGTATGTATATACAGAATTGTAAGGTTCATTTAATAAAATGTATCGAATGTTCATTTTTATAAATAGTCATTCAATGGGGTTAAATGAGGGTTGTATTGATGATTTTAATATTTATAACTCTGTAAAGCCATATTTGTTACGGTTGCGAGTCATATTTTAATCAACATACAACCAACAAAAAACGCGGGTTTTTTTAATAGATTTTTGTTAGTCTAAATCTTGAAGAAATAAAATAAATAATCTTCTCAATAAAAATCTTTAATTCCCAAAGTTTGACTGGTAGAGAATGTCTTGTGGCATTAAATCTGCCCACAAGAAGTAAAAATAATTTGTTATCTGACAGAAAACGCATGTCTTATGCTCAGCATTAGTTATGAGATGAAAGTTTAAATACATAAAACAACACGCCTGTTCCCCGAAAGGTTAGGCACAGATGTACATACTTAGGTAGTACACCAACACTTTGCCAGTTATGTTTGTTATTGACATATTCTATTGCCATCAACCGAGCACAAATCCAGACTTCGTGGCTGCTACTGAGAAATTCCTGAAAAAAAAACGACATAACACTTTGCCCGACCCGATAATCGAACCCAGGACCTCAAGCTCAGCAGTTTCGCTCATTGTTATAACATTATTTAATACTTATTTTCATATGGAATAAAAATTAGTTCGTTAATTCTAAAATACAGCAGCCTACAAACGAGGCGACCTAAATCCGCAGACTTACAAATTCAGGTAGTTGCCAGCCTAACATCACATTACAGAATGTAATGAACCAACAAGATAATGTTACAACTAGCGTACTATTTAGTGCTAACGCTGCCTCCGCGGGGTTGCCGCTGAAAACCTTTTAATATCAAATGAACTCAAAATTGGTACATGTCAAACGGTATTATTAGGTGGAAGGTGTAAGAGTGGATTATACCTCCTAGATGGAGTAGGTGTCTGTGCTTATGGGAGTCTGACAATAATGGGTGTTAAAATACCCTTAACGAACCCGAAAGGCACTTGCTCTCCCAGCCATTGGGATTTTTTTTTGTTCTAGACCATACCTTGTAGTTTTGGAGACGTTGGGGTCAAAAATATTTTAAGACAAGTTTTTAATGTTATAACTTTCCTTTAAATATTTTACATTCATTCATTTCATTCATTCATTCATATTAAGTGCATCCGTGATTTTTCACCCCAAAAAAAAAGTTGTTTTCCAGCAATAATTTTTGCGTAGAGTTACATAGTTTGATGTACAGAATGCTTGGTTGACGACTTCTTGAAGAGTATTGTGTATGTGTGACAACACCCAATATACAAGCATTTCTTAACTTATTTACGTAAATTCGATACATTTTTGACTTTTACTTCATCCTTATCGCTCATAAAATGTCACTTACTCTAAACCCATAGAATGGTCAACTTGTTAGCGAATGTGTTTTTTTTAATAAACAACTAAATATGCTAGCGTTTGGCCGCAACTCGCCTGTTGTAAAGCGATGATGCGGCCTAGGGTGGAGCACGCTTGCATAGAAGAAACCGATTCACTCGGATTTTGAATAAATACAGATTGTAATGGTCAGGGATCAGAGAAGCCGGCGAATTCCACAGACTAGCGGTTCGCACAATAAATGTGGGAACATAGAAACTTAACCCTTTAAACTACAAAAGTGGCTTTGTTGTTGTTTTTCAATTATTTTTTAGTTTGTACAGTCGATTTTTTCCTGTCCTGTTATACTGAAAGTCGGTATCAACAGCTCTATTGCATCCGTCGACCATCCTACGCTAAATAATGACGGTAGCGCGCGTATGATTACGTATTAGAGCGCGCGACTAGTTTCGTTCGTGTGCAACATTCATGTATCGACGGGTGCAGCCAGCCTTATGGCTTGCGTTATGCTTATTTTGATTAGATTCGCTAATTTTGTGACACTAGTTCTGAATTTCAAGTTTATTTTTTTCTCTAAGTTTGTATTAAATTTAAAAAAAAAAACAAAGATTATTTTTTCGTTATTGATGAATTTTTTGGCTTTGCTGTTTTATGTGCATTACGTTACAAATAAAATATACATTTTCTATCACTATAATTATGTTCTCTATCTTCCTTCAGTCTTGTACCTCATATTAAATTTAATAATTATTAATTTTATTAAAATATTAAAAAGAATCTCCAATACTTATTTGACAATTCTTGAGAAAGTTGCTCATAATTAAATTGTTCCCAAAGAAAACATTCCACAAAAACAAAAACTCTTTCCATCCAATCCCCGTAAGAACAGTTTTTTGTCTTTTCAGTAATTTCTCTTAATTTGTAAGTTTTAATACTTCTCCTTAACCAACCAGACACAACTATCACGATAATTGATAACGTTTTACCTTTTTTTTAATAATCTAGCATCCCGTCCTGGCTTCGCACGGGGGCAATTTACTTGTGAAGAAAATTAGGAGTGCACATAAAAAAGTAAAACAAATATCGTCCTGATAATTTCAAACACAACACAGGTGTTGATCCTTCACACATGCGGCAATTGTTTTTTTTTTTATAGACAAAGGTTCCGTCCTTTACCAGCAAAATGAAACAAAACCACTTTCGTTCAACAATAAATCCAGTTGCCGACCAAAGTAATAATTGCAATTATAATTATACAAGGCGACGACGTGACGGCGCGGCGTAATGCGTTATACAGTTTTGAAAATTTGATAACTTTACAAATTCGTAGGTCTGTAGTACACGTTGGGGAAATCTGTGGGACTCATTATTGTTTCTAGTGAGGCCCGGAGAGGATGCGTTGACGGAACACTAATGCCACCTTTTCGGGGAGGAGGTGGGAATATCTGGATGCGGTTGTTTTGAATTTGAAGGGTGATTGTTAGAACTGTTTGTTTTTAAGTGGCGACTGGCTGTGGGCTTCGACATGTATTCCAGTACGTTATCTGTCAAACTTCGGTCCGGAGTCTGAATTGTAATATTGTCAAAAAGATTTTCTTTTTTTAATAATGCGGCGAAGCCCAAAAGGAGGGTTATGTAAAATTAAATAATAATATAAAATTATGAAAATGGAAGGGGCCCACCTGGTTCCAACTTTTGTTTAATTTAAAATCTGCTTGTTTTATGCTTTTCAGTTTTTTCAGTCGGGTTTTTTTTAGTGTTTTCTATTACTATATATTCATTAATATAGATTCTACTTTAAAAACCCAAGCAGATACCGCAAAGGTCATGTCTACGCCGCGCGCTACGCCGTAGCGTTCGTAGCTCGTAGCAAGAACATAGCGAGTGGTCGAGTTAGAAACTGGATAGCCCTTAAGTGTGAAGTTCGAGATGGATTTTTGCTGTTACCGGCTGCGCCTAATTGTGTAATGTTATTGAGAGAATATGTGTCAGCTTTCACGAGTGGCTTCAGGGATATTTAAATTCATTAGGCAACCTTCTTATACTACTTAATGGGGCATTATTGCCCTCAGGACAGATGGTTTCTAAAAGGCCTAGAAACAGAAGTTGGGCCATAATAAAATTAGTTGGTTCTGTGGTAATGGGTATGTTGGTTGTTGGCTAAGTAGGTTAAAAATTAAAGAGGGTGTTGGTTGCTTACATAATTATATACTGAAGAAGTTTCTAAGCGCGCAAGAAATGTGGCAAAGCCTTTCAGTTTAGAAATTATTCTGATTTATTAAAGGTATTTATGTCAGATATTTAAACTTCCTAACTCTCAAACGGCGCACCCATCATAAACTTATCTTCAAATAGATACATCAGTAATCCTTAACATTCCTGAAAATAAACACCTAATTCAAATTAATATCCATCTTCAAAACTTCAAAAAAAACGGCACTTATCAACAAACCCAATTGCAATAACTGCGCCACCCATCCAAACTTACAAAAATAACTCCATTAAAAGAAAAAAAAAAAAAAAACAAAAACATCTTCCAAGAATTGCCATAAAAATTGTGAATTATTATCTAAGATAAATAATATTGTATTTTATTGCTCTAGTAACACCTTGTGTCTTTTAAAGAGGCAAAGTTTTCAACATTAATAGGTCTTCCCGAGTTTGAGGGGATTAATAAAATGCGACTGCCACACTTCTTAATTAATAGCACTTTCTAAAGAAAACAATATCATTTTATTAGCATAACCTGTTAGAGGTATTGTTCACTTGCTGAAATTATAAAATTACTGATGACGTTAAACTTAGAATCAAACTGATATTTTTATTTCACATCGGCTTGTAGTTTTCATACTCAAAAAGGTGCCAATGGGACTCTATTACGTCTGCCCTTCTGTCACAGGGCTGTATCTTTTGAATCGGAATAATTACACATTTGATTTTCACCGACTGTGGACCACTACGGTCGTTATAATAAAAAATAATAGATAGAAGAAATACAGAATATTATTTCCTTTATTCATATCTATACAAAAGATTTACATTTTTAAATATTCTTTTATTTACAAAATATATTCTATAATTATATTCTATTTACAAAATAATATAAAAAAAACATTTCAAAATACTGGAATATTATTAATATATTATATAATTATAAAAATTATATTATTAATATAATTTTAGAATATTCTTTATAACAATGGCAATTTACATAAAAGAAAACATTTCACATAGGGTGACACAATTTATGGGCGGTCTTATCACTAAAAGCAATAATAGTAATAAAGTAAAAAATCAAATGGGGTACAAAACACGAGTATTTTCAACCTTTGGAATCCTTCTTTCCCCCAATTTTTGGTTCAACGTTTTCTGGGCCGGTCTCGACGCCGATTAGGGCATGCACTCGGTTCCAAAAACACGTTGAAAGAAACCAGGTATACCCAGTTCTTAGCGTATATTTTGAGCGTATCTAGTCGGCAACGTCCTCCAAATTTTTAAAACAAACATTCTTAAAATTTCCAAAACGCAGCGTCTTTCACCCCATCCTAAAGTAGTCTTAACGCCATCCTTAAATAAAGCCAGCGATGACAAGTTAAACAAAGTAGCCGAGTTGAACAGTTAATGTTACTTTACCAAAGTTTTTTGTTAACTCCTGGTGTCTTTGGATTGATACATTGAGCTATAACCTACACTTGCGCTTTGTAATCTACCTGCTTATTTTCATTAACTTAATGCTGTTGTGTTTTACTTAATAGGCTAACTTAATAAACTTCGAATATACTGAAGCGTAAGCGTAGGATAATCAGTTCCTACTGCTGGGTCGGACATCATCATCTGCCTAGCCTTTTTCCTAACTGTATTGGGGTCGGCTTCCAGTCTAACCGGATGCAGCTGAATACCAGTATTTTACATGGAGCGACTGCCTGTCTGACTTCCACAAGCCAGTTAGTACTGGGTAATACGATACCCCTTGGTAAGACTGGTTGTCAGACTTTTTGGGCCACTTTAGTGTATGTACATGTACATAATAACCTTACTTAAATAAAAAATATTATTCAGAGAATATTTAGATTTCTTTTGTTTTTGTTTCTAGCTTTGTTTTTTCACTATAAGTTTAGATTATAAGTTTAGATTTTTCGATAATTCACAGTTATTTAATTTCTGATTTTGCATTACAGTGATCTTTATTTTCATTAGCATAAGGTTGCTTTTAGAGGTAAAATAATTATTTTAGGTCTTCATTGACACACGATATAAGTTGACATCTACTGAAGAGAAGGCCCACAAATAAAACTCCTTAAAGTAAGAAGTAAAGTTACTTTCCACTTTTTTGTGTTTTTGGAAGTCGTTTAATTTTTTTGAATTTTTTCTTATTTCAGCCTTTTAAGTATAAATGGTACCTGACACAAATTCTTGTCGAGTATTAATTTACCATTTAGTTTAATTTTAGTTTCAGTTGCTAAAAGTTATTAGTTGATCGTCCACATAGACATAGAAGAAAAAATATGTATTAAAGACGATAACTCATAAACTACCCAAGCAATGTGAATAAAATGTATACAAGACCACCGCGCGAGCTTCTTCTACCAAATGAAAAAAGAATCTCGTAAAACGGCCAGTAATCACGAAGTTATCAGGTAACAAACATTTTTTTAAATACAGCCGAATTCAGAAGCTCTTCCTTTGTAGAAATCGGTTAAAAAGTGTTCCTGTTGTCAAATCTACCTTAATAAATGAGTAACTTTTAAAACATCAAAATGATAAAGTTAAAACGCGACACAAACAAATTAAAATTCACAATAAAGCCACAACAAACGGACACAGTAACTCAAAAGTATTTAAATTAACGAAATCAAAGTTTAGACGTTGATAACTATAATTTTGTATTAACATAAAACAACACTTAAAATTCGCCCCGCCGCCATCTTAAAGTTTATTAGAAGATATTCCTGCGATAACTTGGAGGAATATAAATAAAATGACAATAGAATAATTGCCTTACACAAACACTGGGGGATGGGGTTTGGTTAACCCTTTTGTTGCCTGGCGTTCCAACTGATGGCACTGTGCTTTTGTGTGTTTGGAACTAGAACTTAATCTAGCCCTTTTTATCATTTTTAATCATAATCATCATCATTCTCCCGCCCTTATCTCTATTTTTTTGTGGTCGACGCATCATGTCTTCTTCTTCCATACGTCTATATTACTTGTCGTCTGATCAGACACCACCTTTCTTGCCATATGATTCTTCACACAGTCTATCCATCGTTTCTTTGGTCAATAATATGGTAACAAAAATTGATCGGCTGTCCCATACACAATACCTACTCGACCCAAATGTATGGAAGAACTGATTATTTATGTCGCGTTACGATGCTGGTTCCATGGAGACAGTTTTTCAGTTTAATGGTCAATACCGCACACCCTCAAGTATACAGGGTGCAAGGGAGACGTAGACCACGTATTCAGTACATCATTCTGAACTCCTCCAGATAGATTTTTTTTGCCGGTGTAAAAAAAAGCTGTTTCCTACCAAAGTGCAATACAAACGGTCAAAATGTATTAAACAGCTGTTTTTTTTTAAATTACCCAAGAAAAAATTCAGGGGTTCAGAATGATGTACTGAATACGTGGTAACCATTTTAGCTTGGGTGTCCCTTCCACCTTGTGTACCCACCTTTCTGATTCACGCTGTATAAGAACTACACGGGTTCAGCATCGCATCAACTCAACCCGTTCAGAATTCTGTCTATGAAGCTCTATACTGCAACGCACCGTACATTGCTTCGGATCGAAATCACCTACGGGACCCTACAAATGCACATTGGCTTACCAGCCAATGCTGTAACGATGTAGGGATCAAACGTGTTATTGAAGAATACATAACATAACATTATGCCTGTAATCCCCGAAGTTGGTACACACATTTTGCCAGTCATGTTTAAGTCCTACGTAATAGGGTGCGAGCTTATTGCCATCAACCGGGAACAAATCCAGACTTCGTGGTTGCTATTGAAAAATTTCCTGATGGAAAAACCCAATAACAATTTGTCCGACCCAGGAATCGAACCCAGGACCTCATGCTCAGCAGTCGGGATGCGACCACAAGACCAACGAGGCAGTTCTGATGAATACACTGCAATGAATATAAAGGGTTGTTGTAGTCTGATGTTTGCACCAGTTATATGTGAGTCCCACGTATTTAGCCTTATTTTTATCAACCGCCCACTAATTCTGTCTCTGAGCATCTACTGAGAAATTCCTGATGAAATATGCGAATTTTTATATATTCGCAACACAATTTGCTCGTGTTTCACCATAGAAATTACATTGATACACAGGAAACTGACTTTCACACAAAACCCAACCTTATGAAATCTAGGCAAGGTTAATTTTTGCTTGTGACGTGTTTATGCACAGAATTAGGGGATTCTTGAAGATGGCAATAAAGTGTTGTTATGCAAATAATGATACCGAAGGAATCGCCTTCTTGTAATCAATATTTTAATATCCATAGATACCCCGTGGTGTTACTTGAGTCTCTTGTTTTATTCAGGAAATAAATGATACTGATAAGGTGAAAATAATTCTACATTGTGGAAGGGACATAGTACAATAGATTTCTACCGTGGATTCATGGACGGTAGCCTAATGGTGTGACCGTCGGACTGTCAAGTCATAGGTCTCGAGTTCAAACCCAAGACACGCAACTCTGATTTTTCGGATTAATTTATGTGAATATTTATATGGTATAATTATTATCACTTCGGTGAAAAAATAACAAAAACGGTTCAGGAAAATATCGTGAAGAAATTAAACAAGCATGCCTGAGAGATATTTCTCGACGGCATGGAGGTATTTAAAGTAAAGTAATAACATTAAAAACTTGTGAAAGAGTTGGAACTTTGACCCCCAATATCTCCGTAACTAGAAGGTTCCCAGGTATGGCCCTAGTGGTAGAACAAAAGAATGATTGCTTTGACGGGGAAATCAAGTACCTTTCAGCTTCGTTATGGGTACTTTTACACCCATTCTGTTAACACAACATTTATGGAAAGGGGAAATAGTGTTGGTATTGACACCTGACTCTGCCCACGGTCTTTTAGTTGCAAGTATGACTTTTCCTTATCCAGGTCAGGCAAAGTGTACAGGGTATTTCCACCAGCAAAAAGCATTTTGATTTGTTTGCAATAGGTTCACACCCTTCTAAGTACTTAGGATTTATACATAACTTGTGAAATGCCCATATTCCTCCAAAATCACATACATAAATATTATTCGTTTCAGGAGATAATAATAAATGAGCCTTCATTGTCAAAAAACTGTGGCATGTAGATGTTCCATCCACCTCTGTCTAAACCTCTGGAAAAACAGGCCTTTGCAATCGACTATTCAATCTATCAAAGACCAGCTTCAATGGCTGCAAGTTCCTCGCAGTGGTCATAAGAGTACAGATGGTCATTCCGTGCCTTTCAGCGCTGGACAAATGTTGACCGACTCTGAGCGAATACCAATGGAGGAGTGTTTAGTGGGATAGTTTGCTTGCCAGCAACTTGCCTTTTTTCTGTCTAAGCTTTGGTTTCTGGTAGCTTTGGTTTTTTCTTAAAAGAGAGTGTTTTTTGACACCGTAAATTCGTTAGACACGTTATCATGATGATCGTTGTTATTTGATCGCTGTATAACGGCAATTAAGTTTTCTAATGTAGTCAAACGAGATGAAATCTTTCGTCGATTATTTCAAGTAACTTGTATGAAAGTATTCAAACTGATGAGACTAGTTGTACTTGTGATTGTGGGAAAATGAACCCTGTGCATGCGTATTGATTAATAATTATCAAGACGCACGTGCAGGGTTCACTTTATCTTCGCCAGAGCTTAAACCCCAAATTCTGGTATTCAATAAGATTTTACATTTTTATACCCAGTCTATTTTTTTTTAAACTTACAATCCATTAGATTGAAAACCAAAAAAACGATCAGGTGCATATACGTTGTGGAAGTAAAAGAAGTATACAAGGAACGTAACTGGTAGCATTCTATATTTCCTGTTTATCCCCATGTTTGTTTACAGTAAAACGAAGCCTACATTGCGTTTTTTAAAGCCAGTTAATTGCCCAAGCAACTAGCCTACTATCCCATCTAAACGCACCTCCCCCATCCCGGGCATATAATGATGTCCTATTGACTTGCCGGTCCGAGCATGGCATTGAAAGAAACGTCTTCCGGTCAGTGTAAACACAGCCTAATAAGGGTGCATTCATTGCATTCAAAGCCGCGATTGCGACTTTTGGTATCACAGTTGGAAAAGGCCTTAGAAAAAGTGGACACCGTTTTATGTGTACTGGGATTAATGTCATGATTTTTCGTATTGAAGGGACTGGAAGATTTTTTTTTTCTTTTCTTAGTTTGGCGTAATTTTTGTTGGCGAGTGGTTGTGGCCAGTGATCACTGTCCTGATTTATTGGTTGATGTTCGAACACAAACTAGTAAGCACTACGCTTTGTGACAAGTTTTTATTTTAACTTACCATGTTTGTTTAGGTCAAATCTTGCAACGGAATTTTAAAACGGTTATCCTCAACCGATTGAGATGAAATTTTGCATACACGTTTAGTTTGGATGACAATGTATGGTTAGTTAAGTGACGACATTCTAAATCCAATATGGCGGACTCTCAAAGATGGCGGACTAGTTATTTTTTATGCACCCCCATGATATGGGTAGGTATCAATTAAAAGGATTTGCTGAGGAGAACACGAAAAAAAATGTCGTTACAAAGCTTGTTTTGAAACATTTAAAGTTTTTTTTTACAATACGTTTGTTTTTAATCAAAACAAAACGGTGAAGAAAACATCATACACATTGTGACAGTACCAACTCACATTAGGCTCTCGTGGTGGTAACGGTACACTTTTTGAGCGGTGGAAACATCATGAGCCAGTTATGCTATGGTATGTGTTCCGGACCCCTCGTACCCCAGGGTATCCCAGTGTGGAGTCCAGGGCATAAAGGGTGTAAAAAGACCCTTAACGAAGCCGAAGAGCACTTGTTGTTTCCGTCAATGCGATATTTTTTTTGTTCTAGACCATACCTGGGAACCTTCTAGTTACGGAGATATTGGAGGTCAAAGTTCCAACCTTTTCACTTTTATTTTTAAATACATGTTTTTTAAGTAATATTTTTACTTTAAACACCTCCACGACCCCCGAACTATTCAATTCATCCATCAGCACAATATTCTGAGTGCGTTATAATGAGTTCTACGTAAAATGTGATTTTTCCCCCCAAAAAAAAAAGTCGTTTCCCAGCAAATTTTTTTGGGTAAAGTTACTTAGTTTGATGTACAGAATGCTTGGTTGACGGCTTCGTGAAGGGTCCATCTACACCCTATATGTAAAAATCTAGCGCTTAAGAATTATTGTTTTTGTTTTGTTACGCTTTTTAATATTGTCCCATGTTATACCAACTGAACATTTTTTTTCTAATTATTTATTACTCTTTAGGACATGGTTAATGTCTAACAGGACTAAATGTAATGTGAAAGTAAATATTAATCTCCAACTTTCCAATATAGTGGAGCAACAGTTGCTCAACTAACTGTGGTCGGGCTCCGTAGGCTTAGTTTCAATATTTGTGTTTCACAATAGCTTCGTATCGAAAGTTTCCCGGCTATATCATCGCGAAGTAATATGGACACCGAATATCTAGTGAATGGAGTAAGTAATATCAAAGAAAAGCACGCTAAGCCGTTGTTTGGTCCCGGCTGTCATTTGTAGAACTTTGTGAGTCGTTACAGGTAGTCTGTGGCCCGAGAGTCTGACAACCAGTCTTACGAACGGGTATCGTATTACCCAGTATACGAGTTGACATTAAAAAAGAATGTGACCTCCTAGTTTGTTTCGGTGTTTCTTCTCAGATTAGATAGATATAGGAAACGCCGAACTTATCTAAAAACTTAATTTATGATGTCATCCAAAACTGTTTTTTCAACCAATATACCAAAATCTAAATCATTTTTAACCGACTTCAAAAAGGAGGTTCTCAATTCGGATGTTTATATAATTTTTTTTATGTATGTCCGGGCATATTTCCGACATACATAGACGGATTTGCAAAAATTCTTTTTTTGTTCGGAAGGGATTTATTTCGAAATGGTGCCATTTAAATTTCATATAGATCTGATGATGAGTTTCGGAGACAAACAACGGAACTCTTCGAAAACTGACAGCAAATCAACCGCGATTGCTGCTGTCGCATAAATATGCATTGTTTACGCAATCGCAAAACATAACATCACGCCTGTACAGTGTACACTCGAAAGGGTAACGCAGATGTATTCAGTATATCAGGGTACACTAACATTGGTCCCACATTTTAAGAGTTAGGTATGTTTAGTTCCATTTTATTGAGGATAACCCTTTTGCCAAGAAATGTATTGTTAACAATGTTAAAAAATGCATAACAAATATTTGTTACAACTAAAAATGAAAAAATATTTTATTTATTAATTTTTGCCATTACTAACGACCGATGTTTATACAGCAACAGCTTACCATAGCCTTCCATTTTCTATCTCATCCGTGTCTCAAAGCTCATCATCTGCCGTTTGTAGTATTGACTCTAACTTACATCGTTCTCATATTGAGTAAGTTTGTTTGTGTACCTAAGGGTACTAGGTTGCCGCAGTTTGCGTGTATCGCCTTCAAGCGGACTTTGATTATTATTATTGTCGAGCAGACAATGTACCTAATTTGGAAGCTGTTATTACTGTAAACCAGAGCTGTGCTGTGTGTCCCGCATAGCACAGCATCTTGCTGAGTGGTAACCTGCTTGTCGCAGTCACGACATGCAAGCTGTTAACTATTTTTTTCTTTGTTTCTATCCTGTTGTATTTATAATATTTGTTGTGCTTATAATTTTGTTAACTTATTTTGTTTGTATGCACGTCATGCCCCTGCGACATATCAATATTTTTTCTTTCTTTCTATTTTTGGTGTTAAAAACAGGGTCTTATTGCACAAACCAAATTACTTACTTTCATACAAATCATCCCTTATTTAATTCCTTAAGAGTATCAATTCCCAAAAATCATTTGTTATGTGTTTAAGTCTTTTAAAAAATTTCATGCTATAAGATCCAGGAAATCAAACAATGACTTGAAAATAATAACGCGGACTATGACACCGGGTCATGGTGACCCGAAGTTTATCAGCACTTTTCAAAATGTTATGTAATGATAACAGTATATTTTAATGATTCATCAAAAATACCAAAATATTCATAAAATCAACTTATATTAATTTTTTTTCTCCCTGCGCAGGCAACGTCACACTGAGTTCACTAGTGGTGCGGGTGGAGGGGTACTGTATCTCCAGGTACTAGAATGTTCAAAACCACAAAGCACGTAAAATACAAAATATGGCTGTTTGAAATCACCTCGGGTCAATATGACCCAGCGTCATTGGCGCCGGAAGCTATGTGTTATCTGTCAGTGTTTTTTTGCGAAAACTCTGACAGTCTGAGTTTGCGCAAAAAAACACTGACAGAGAATTGCACCGGCTTCCGTATTCTTGAAACTATACCACAGCAGAAATGTGAAAAGCAAGGTCAAATCAAATTGTTCAACGAACAATCTTCTGAAAAGCCGATGCCCTGACGAGGTTCCCTTAACCAGCTTAACCCTGCGTCTTGTCCAAACATACAAATTCATACATAATCCCTAATTAGCCACCACTACAAAGTTCTGCACCCCTGGATTGATTAGAGATCAAACAATAACCCCTGCGGCGCTCCTGTGAGCAACTATGTCCAAGTTGTACATTTTGAGTTTTGGATGTACGGTGACCATGGGTTAGGTGCGTTGATACGAAACCAAAATAGTTATTTACAACACAGTTGGATGCTATATTGTAGACTATGGAAAGAGGTATTTTTAAAATAAAAAGTCTTGTCATCAATTAAATAATCATTTTCAAGAAAATAAAAACTTTTCGTGCGTCCAAATTTTCAAAACTGACTAATGGCCGTTTCCTTCCGATAATAAAATCGTTTTTTTTTTTAGTTACCAATCAAACCATGATGATAACTAGCACCAATGCAGAGAGTACCTAAGTTTCAAAGGATCAGTAATCATCAGTACTTTTACAGAACAAAGTGACTGTATAACGAGACGCTGCATACAACGGATTGCGTGTATATAAAACTACAGCCATTTCTCTACATATTGAATTTAGCCAGTTATTTCTTACAAGACAGTCCCCCCTTACCGTAAACTACAGCCACACTACTCCAAGACAAGTCCAAAGGTAGAATATTTGCCGAGGAAGTTCCTGACCGTTGTTGACACTAACGATTTGTGCCTCACCATTGCTCTTACGCGTTAGTACGAGTTATTAAGACTAGTTAATTGGTGTGTGCTTCAAGTTGAGGGCCTGTGGTAGCAGTAACAGGGTTATGAACTTCTGAGGTAGCTCGTATGGATGTTGATAAACATATATGACTACTGTTGGCATCCCCAACATTTAATTTCCTTGCAACACTAATATTATATTTAATGGCAATGTTTTTATTATCTGTCAAACCAACTGTCACTTGTCAGTTCATAAGAATTATAGCAACTTGATTGACTCCAAGAAGAACACGTTTTTCATTTCATACCTCACTCTCAAAATTCATCAGTCAAACCCGAATTACTTCGAATTACAACTATAAACAACTACCTATCAGTAGCGAAGGGACAATTTTTGTAACAGGGAACCCGGAGTACATATCTTTAATCTGATTATACGGGGTGTAAACAGACCCTTCACGAAGCCGTCAACCAAGTATTCTGTACATCAAACTAAGTAACTTTACGCAAAAATTATTGCTGGGAAGTTACTTTTTTTTTGGTGTGAAAAATCACGTTTTATGGTAAAACTCAATGTAACGCACTCAAAGCATTGTGCTGATGGATGGTTTGAATAGTACGGGGGTCGTGAAGGAGTTTAAAGTAAAAATCTTACATTAGAAACATGTATTTAAAAAAAAAACTAGAACAAAAAAATGCTCGCATTGACGGGGAAAATAAGTGCCTTTCGGCTTCGTTATGGGTCTGTTTACACCCTTTATTTGACTACCTAACAGTAGCGAAGGGACAATTTTTGTAACAGGTAAGCCGCAGTACATACCTATCTTTAATCTGATTATGTTATTTGTCTATAGAATACTGACTGCCATTTTTCAATCCGGTAGGAATCGAGTTGTATAGGAATTATTGTGTAGGAATTGAGGAGCTCGTGGCTAAATAATAAAAGCCGGTCGGGTCGATCTTTAGGTTAAGCCGTGCTTGCCTAGGTTGGTCCGTGGATGGGTGACCACCCATTTCATACCGAGTTTCCTCCGTGCCTCGGAAATCACGTTAAGCCGTTGGTCCCGGCTGTCATTTGTAGATCTTTGACAGTCGGTAGGTAGTCAGTAGCCCAAAAAAGTCTGACAACCAGTCTTACCAAGGGGTATCGTATTACCCAGTACTAACTGGGTTGTGGAGGTCTGATAGGCAGTCGCTCCATGTAAAATACTGGTATTCAGCTGCATCCGGTTAGACTGGAAGCCGACCCCAACATAGTTGGGAAAAGGCTAGGCAGATGATGAGGGAGATTGTATGGTACCTTCGCCACTGCTACCTCATACATACATACATAAATAATCTCTTGCGCTTTTCTCATGAGAACAGGCCGAAACTACAGAGTGCTATCTGCTACGATACTTACATACTCCTCTCGTCTCGTCCACGTTCATTCATACATCTAGTCATACACTCACGCCCGTAGCGAGTACTGCGCGGCTAATACTAGAAGTTTACATAAGGCTACTATTACACGTTATCCTTGGTAAGACTGGTTGTCAGACTTTCGGGCCACTGACGACCTGTAACGGCTGTCAAAGATCTATGAATGACAGCCGGGACCAACGACTTAATGTGCTTTCTGAGGTACCGGAAGATAAGATAAGATAATTTATTTGCGTTAAACATGGGATACAGAGGTGTTATTATAGCATATGAGATCATACATGTTTTGCTTAAAATAAAAGCATACAAACTTACACGAATAAACAAAGAATTGATAAACATTATATTGTATGTTCAAAAAAATCCTTAAAACTGTAGAAATTATTTTCATTCAGCCATTATATAATTTAATTTTGAATAACCTGCAATTTAATATTTTCAATACATTAGGTAGTTTATTATAAACACGCACACACATAGCCAGACAGCTTTTATTGTATTTTGCTAATCTAGGGAGCTCATCTAGTACAAGTCTGTATTGATCACGGCGACTTCGAAAACTTATTAAGCGTCTCAATAAACCAGAAAAATTATGTTATGTTTTGTACGGAACATAAACCAATGACGGCCAAAGTAATAACCAAAAATTAATCAAATAAAAAGCTTTTATATAAATATGGTGGCTCTGAATCGCGCGTCTATCAAAATCATTAAAATGAACGCGAGGACAGTCGCGGTCGTATTTCGATGGATACGCCCAAATTTCCATCAAATATATGAAACTGTTCATGTCATAGGAGTATAGCGACATTCTATCAGCGATAAAAATTATGGGAAAGTCAAAAATTTATTGGATTGATATAAGGATGATTTCCACCAAACGGCTCGCATCTCATTGGATCGGAAAGGATACGATCAGATGCGGTGACAGCCGATCGCACCCGGCAGGGTAACGCAGCATACGATCGGCACCGTAGCGTCGCTTGCGAACGCATCCGTTTCTGCGCCTAGTCAAATATTTTCTTTCCTACTGTGTCGGATACGACGACAGACGAACGGAGCCGATCTTGCCTCGCTGCTAAAGACATTCAAATATTTACGAGCGACTTTTAAATGTGTTTGGTCACAGCATATTTTCGGCTACGATCGCGTGTCGTGGAAGACACCCACGGTCAAGCTGCTTGGTAATATAGACTTTAAATACTGTGTTCACGATTTAATATCGTTTAAATATTGTAAAATCCGATCTGATGCAATGCGAGCCGTTTGGTGGACACTGGTGTAGGACCTCAGGGAGTCTTACAACTATAATCACTAGCAGCTACGGCGGTGTTGATGAGCGGTAAGTCAGAATGACACAGTTAATGTTTGTACTGCTGATACACTGTAGCAAACCGACACAGGCCCTGCAGTCTCGACAAAAATCGGTCGTTAAGTGTAATCGATGTCAAATTTCTTTAATAGATTTTTTAACCTTATGCTTTCGAAATAAAGTAGAAAATCTATTACAGAAATTTGACAACGATACGACTTAGCGACCGATTTTTGTCGCTATCTAATGTCGAGACTGCAGGGCCAGGAGTACAGTGTTGGTCAAGTGATATCGGTACTTTATAATTGTTGTCTTTATATGTGTAACATGTCCAACAACCAAAAAAATTGAGACACCACTTAGCCATTAACCCTCTCACTTGGTAGTGAAGTGGAAATTATGTTTTTCCTACTCCTCCTACTTTCCTATTTGTTTTCTGATTAATTTCGTTGCAGGATTCAAGATAGTTTAATTGTTTATCTGGGACTTCGTCGAGCTTCATTGTCTCGGCGCTTTTCTGGTGGTCGCTACTGTTGATTCAGGCTTTCAGGAGTTGCAATGGATTGGGGATAGTGGGGCGGGCTTGTCCTATTAAAAAAAAACTCTCACTAAGCCCTCAAGATGGATTACGGTACCCTACCCGCAGTCGTGTCGTGAACCAAAAGTGGGAACATTTTGGGTCTCCGTGGTGGTACAATTTAATGTTCGGTTCCGCTCCCGCTGCCGCTCGTAACTCAGCCCGGTCATCGCATGCTCGGCGCTCCCACATTCTGTTATAGACTAACACGATATGCAAATATGGGACATAAAGGTAATATTTCGTGATAACGCGGTAGGTAATTAATAAAATATGTCCTCTCAACTAGTGGGCGAGGATTTGGGCCGTACGTATTAGATTTGATTGTTCTGTCGCATGATTTATTATTGTTGCTGTTGACCTTAATTATTTTATGTGTTTTCGTGTGTGATATTGGAGTGTTTTTGTTTTTAATTATTAGAATTTGTTAGTGGTTTTGTACTGAGATTGGTAATTGTCCTCCTGACCGAATTTCGGCACAATTTTAAATCACAACCGTCACTTAATCATTTTATTTCTTAGTCAGTCGACTTGCGACAGGATAGTACTGTCGCGAAGGAAATAAATAACACATGCGTCAGTGGTGACGCCAGTCGAATCGCATAACCCCATGGACAACGATAAGATTAGACTATAACATTATAATATTATATAAGTAGTAGCTACGTAAGTAAGGTGGTTCATTGTTATTTAAAAGAGCGCCTCTCGCCATCAAACGTAAACGTTTAGCGAGTTTAGAATTAAGCAACACCTCTGTACTATGATTTCATAAATAAATATTTAAAAAAAACGCGTTACTTTGCGAAGGTATGACAAAAAAATACAAAACATTCCGATGGGAATGCAACTCTTGCATGTCGAATATCAGAAAAAAGGAATGCAAAGATAGCGTTGACAGCCCTTAGAACACCCCACCCTATGATTCAAACACGTACAATATCCATAATCAAAAAAAGATTTATAATTAAATACATGTACAACCTCGAACAGTAGTCAATTAACATTAAAATGCCACAAGTACACGCTCCACCAGAAATATATTAGAGCACTAATATTAATAACGGTTACATTGCATGCGTGTGGGCAATTAGTGGACTTCGGTGACACGTTATGTTTGATTTAAATATCGAGAGCGTTCTGTTTGCGAGTGTACTTTAGGTTTCGAGTGACTAGTTTTTGTTCGTGAGTCTGTCCTTTTATTATGCAATAGGCGGTATTAGAAAATTATAATAGACATGATAATATTACAGGCCAAGACACGCTTTTTTTTCAGATGGGAAATCATCAAATGACCCCTCCCGCTCTGGGCAGAGTGTCATACTAAAACCCATCCATGTTCCTTCTTTGCCCTTTGTGTTCCAGGGCCGCGGTATCTCTTTCGAACAGTCTCGCAGCCTTGGCAGGCATCGGCCTTTGTGGGCCCCTTCTTTTTTGCTGACATCTCTTTGAGGCGCACGTGGAACACGACCGCGCCGTCGACACGGCCTGTCGTCTTAAGACGGACGGACGGCAAGCTAGCCCATTACTTACCGTCCACAGGCCCGCGCCTACGGTGGCCGGGAGCCACGCTGGCGTGACGATTAGGACTCGTTCCTGACTGACTTGCCGGAGAAGGCAAAACATTGGGAGAGTTGGAAGGAATGGGGAGGCCTTTGCCCAGCAGTGAGACAAAAGAAACCAATTAAAAATATATATAAAATTACAGCCGGGTTAAGGAATACATGCAGCAGTGATTTACAGAGGTGGACTTATAGCACATCCACATCACAGCCAAATGTTTAAGTGATATACCATACCCCGGGCAAGTCTACTGCCATGAACCGGGCATAAGTCCTGACTCCAAACTGCATCTGAGAAATTCCTGATGGAAAAACACAATAACACCGATGATAAGCATAGGTAGATAGGTAAAGACTCATAAAATAGTAAACGGTTATCAGATAAGTCTAGTAGTAGTAGTAGTAGTGTTGATTTAGATAATATTGTACACGATAAAACTATATTTCAAACTACAATTAGTATGCCGATAAATTTCGTGCCGTAAAGTATCCAGTATATCAAAATGTTTGCAAATAAAGTGGTTCTAGTAACCGGCGGCAGCTCCGGCATCGGAGCGGCTACTGTGGAGTTATTCGCCAAGGAGGGAGCTTCTGTCGCCTTCGTCGGAAGAAACGAAGTCAAACTGAACGAAGTTGCCAGCCGCTGCGAGCAGTATGGAGCCAACACCCTGATCATCAAAGCAGATGTCTCCAAAGACGAGGAAGCGAAGACCATTGTACAACAAACAGTTGACAAGTTCGGAAAACTCGACGTACTCGTCAACAACGCTGGCATTTTGCGGTTTGCGAGTATACTGCAACCCAATCTGTTGCAGAACTACGATGAGGTCATGAACACGAACCTGCGCCCCGTCATCCACATCACCAACTTAGCGGTCCCCCACCTTATAGCAACAAAAGGCAGTATCATAAACGTATCTAGTATTGCGTCTACTTTAGCTACGATACCAGGAATGATGTCTTACAGCGTTTCCAAAGCTGGTATGGATCATTTCACGAGATTTACGGCATTGGAACTGGCACCTTCCGGCGTTAGAGTGAACTCTGTTAATCCTGGACCAGTTATAACCGACATTATAACCAGTTCTAACATGTCACCAGAAATACAGCTGGGTAGGGATGTGGCGAGTATGACAGCTTTGGGAAGATCTTCAGATGCTGATGAGGTTGGTGATATGATCCTGTACCTAGCTAGTGATAAGGCTAGGGGTGTTACTGGATCGTGTTATGTGATTGATAACGGTTATTTGCTAAAGTAGTCTTTTTTTTGGTGATGAAAAATTTTTGTAATGGTTGTATCTAAATTGTGATTGTAAACAAATACATGTATGAAAATGTAAATGTTGTTTGATTGGACGGCAAGCTAACCAGCAGCATAGTCGTGGCACTTTTGATTCTTAACCACAATGCGTGCTGGCAACGAAGAAAAGCCACGAATTCTTCTGAATCTCTTTCATGCAGCCAAGACCCGACGGAAAGGTTGTAAATGGATCTTCTCATGAATAGATTCAATTCTACTTCCACGTTTGACGTTTAAACGTGCCTCTTACTGGCCTAATTGAAAAAATAATAAATCTAACTTAGACTCATATAGAAAAATCAAAGATGGCTAGGAAAATATTCAAATTTTCGCCAGGAGAGTCGTTTTCATGGTTTTCGTGGGAGCTGATGCTATCGATATCGGAGCCCCCGAACAACAGGAGGTCAAACTGAAACTTCAACAAGGCAGCTGCGACGACATGGATGACGTTTTTTCGGGGGCGCAGATGACTATTGTGAGCTCAAGACGCATTATGTAGTTTCTGCCTAGCCCCATGGGAAAAAGCGTGAGTCTATGTTGCTTGTGATATGTTCAAGGTCTTCGTACAATTTCATTATTATACCTTTATTTATGGTTGTACATATTAATTACATTTTTAATTATTTCAATCTAAAATAAAAAACATTTAAAAATATAAAAAAATTGTAGCCCGGTATCGGGAACAGGGTCCAATTTAATTTTTATTATTATTTATACATTTTGAAAAACAATTTTAGAGTGCAATATAACTCCTACAACGAACCCTAACGAAGATTACAAAATATTTATAGAAATAAATGTTGTCATCAGTTACCAAATAATTAAATCACAGCAGTAAAGTGTAAACAAGATGAGGCCGCAGAATGATGGAAGATAAGACAATGGCTACAATAGATAGTACGCTTCTAAAAATAGACCAGCTGACATCAGACATGGATCATTATTATGCTGCCAACAAATATCTCTATTCAGTAATGAGGAATGTAGTAACTACTGACATTTCAGATTTTTCTCTGGGATGGAATGGCATGGCAATACGTCTGCGAAGTCTTTAGACAGCAAGGACTACATACCAACCGCAGATCTATTGATTACTTGGCAATTCAATCAAACAACATTATAAAATTTTCAAACAGGCATATGTATTTGATCACAATTTAAATACAAAACAACAAAAGAGTCTACTTCAGCAAAAAACCGTTATCAATAACGTAACACGATCCAGTTACACCCCTAGCCTTATCACTGGCTAGGTACAGGATCATATCACCAACCTCATCAGCATCTGAAGATCTTCCTAATATTGTGTAATCCGCAAGACTGCCTGCTGCCTGAGCTACCTCAGCAGGCAAGCCAGAATTTTCCATAATGTCAGTTACAACGGGTCCAGGATTGACAGAGTTCACTCTAATGCCTGAAGGTGCCAGTTCCAATGCAGCAAATCTAGTAAAATGATCCATACCAGCTTTGGAAATGCTGTAAGACATCATTCCTGGTCCTTTGGCTGATGTCGATGCAATACTTGATACGTTGATGATGTTGCCTTTTGTTGCTATAAGGTGGGGGACCGCTAAGTTGGTGATGTGGATGACGGGGCGCAGGTTCGTGTTCATGACTTCATCGTAGTTCTGCAACAGATTGGGTTGCAGTATACTCGCAAACCGCAAAATGCCAGCGTTGTTGACGAGTACGTCTAGTTTGCCAAATTTGTCTATGGTTTGTTGTACGATGGTCTTCGCTTCTTCTTCTTTGGAGACGTCTGCTTTGATGATCAGGGTTTTGGCTCCATACTGATCGCAGCGGTTGGCCACTTCCTTCAGTTTGACTTCGTTTCTTCCTACGAAGGCGACTGAAGCTCCCTCCTTGGCAAATAACTCCACAGTAGCCGCTCCGATGCCGGAGCTACCGCCTGTTACTAGAACCACTTTGTTTGCAAACATTTTTGACTACAGTTCAACACAAAATTTGATAGCTTACTAACCGGTTTAAAAATATCGTTTTATCACATAATACAGTATCGTATTTTCATTTTATAATCTTCGCCTATTTGGTGAGTAATTAGTATTACTGATAAGTCTTGTGTAGCTAATCTTTTAATAAGACTCATTTGAGTTTACCGTAACTATGTGTTTTGTTTTTCCTTTAATTATTTAAATCTTTTAATAAATTAATTACATTTTTAAATATTCTATAAGAAAAACAATATAAAACATATAAAAATATAAAATAAGAATGTGTATTATTGTCATTGTTGCCACTTATTTAGGTAGATATACTTCTGCAAGAAATAATTATTCTGCTTTTAATTTTTTCACACCTTTGCATCAAGAGTTAACTATTATGTTTTTCAGGTTATTTACTATCTGAAAGTATTCTTTTAATTAAAGTATTCATTATAATTCCAACTTTATTTGGGGTCGGCTCTACTAATCATTCTTCTTCAAAGATGTCTTTTCTGTGTCGTCATTGGGTCAATATCGCTACCTATTTGCTAAGTCTTTTTTAACTACAGACAGACATCCTCGTAAGTCGGGGGTCTTCTGCGCTGTTTCAGTCCTGACTTGTAATCTAGCACTTTCTTGATCATGTGACCAACGCAGTCGCGTTTCTGCTAATTTATTCTGTATCGTACTTTGAAAGTTCCTCTAGTCCGTACTGGGAACGTATATGTTATTGCAAGCACCCTTTGATTGTAAGTATTTTGTAAGATCAGTTTATAACCTTTTTTAACTATTGCGCCTAGCGATGCTGTGTTATGTTCTAGCATACGTGTGAGTTGAGATACATTGATATTATTTTCAGTCAGGCAACTAAAAAATTAAGGACCGTATTTCTTGACACCAAAATAAGCCTAAATTAACAAAATGTTTACTATCCTTGAAATATATTCAATAATTTGCAACTGAGATATTTTCTGATCCAAAACGTCTCATTGATAAGAAGTACTTAGTTTACTGATTTTGGCCTTGTTAAGGTCTTATCTTGTTTAGTAAATTGATGTGCTGATCAGTGTGGAAGACAGGGCAAACATGGCCAACAATCGCACAAAATAGAGAGATTTGGGAGCAGAAAAGGTAGGCCTTTGCCCAGCAGTGGGCTATGAAAAAAAACACCACACAATTTTATTCAATAAGGATTTAATACAATTATTACAAGAAATCATCAAAGTGCAATTATAAAGATACATTTTAGTTCATGACAATATTTTACTGTGTAGTTATTTTACATGATATTGGGTTAAATATTCTACACCAACAGAGTGCCGTTATCAATTACGAAATTTGAGCCAGTAATGCCCTTGGCCTTATCACTGGCGACATAAACAATCATATCAGCGATCTCACTAGTCTCCGATATTCTCTGCAGCGCCGTATTTTTCCTCAACTTTTCTTCAGTCACTTCCAAACCTTCAAAAATATCGGTGCGGACTGGACCAGGACTGATGGAATTGACCCTTATTCCATGAGGAGAAAGTTCCAAAGCAAGACTTCTAGTAAAATGGTTCATTGCAGCCTTTGATGTCCTGTACGCTATGTTGTCAGGTCTTGTAGTAGAAGTTCCAGCGATACTTGAAACGTTGATAATGTTGCCTTTAGATTTAATTATATGCGGAGCAGCGAAGTAAGAAATGCGGACAGCACCTCGCATGTTAATGTTCATCACTTCGTCATACGTTTTTAAGAAGTGATCAGACAGAATATTAGCTTCTCTCAGCACTCCTGCATTGTTGACAAGCACATCCAGCTTTCCGAACTTATCGATTGTTTTCTTGACGATTACATCTGCTTCTCCATCCTTGGAGACATCTGCTTTGATGGCGAGTGTTTCTGCTCCTAGTTTCTTGCAACGATCAGTTACCGCTTTTAGTTTAGCTTCGTTTCTTCCGACGATGGCTACAGAAGCACCTTCCTTGGCAAATAACTCGGCTGTGGTAGCGCCGATGCCTGCACTGCCTCCGGTGATAAGGACCACTTTTTGCACAAAACTCATTTTAATCTGCTGTTTCTCGTGAACGTCTGATCAGTACCACTGATATATAAGAGACTGATGTGATAAAATTATCATTCAGTGTAAAGATAAGTGTGCAGTAAAATAAATATGTTCATAGTAATGTGCATAGAAAAAACGTGATGTTATCTGTTTGTGTGTGAGTTTAGTTCTAGTGTAGAACTTATCTTTAGATGTCACTGATATATTGTTAATAAAGATTTTTATATATTTTATTTTAGTTTTCATATTTTGAACGAAAAAACTTTAATTTAAAAAATGTCTTGGCATATCCAATGTTTCATTACGAAAACCATTTAATCAATTCATAGTATAAAATGAAACAAAGCCGATTTTCGTGTCTATCTGTGTAACTACTTCGATCTTCTAAACTAGAGACTTTATTTATTAATTTCTTAGCTTATTGTTAAACTAATTTAATTAGGTTATTTTATTAACTTATGCTTATGCTCGTGTATTCGCCTGCGTGGAGTTCGGTAAGTGTCCCACGGGATCGTACTACCGGGATAAAAAGTTACCTATGTGTTAATCCAGATTATAAACCATCCGTGTTCCGAATTTCATCCAGTTCCGTTCAGTAGTTTCTGCGTGTAAGAGTAACAAACATCCATCCGGAACCACAAACTTTCGCATTTAATAGTAAGTAAGAAGTCGCGGGAATCACTATGTTTTAATGACAATGACGAGAGAATTTTAAGAGGCTATTACTGATAAGTAGTTTGTAGTGTAAATGCTGTTATTCAAGTAGGAAACAAACAAGAAACTTAACGATACGTTTGTCGTAAAGTAGTATACAAATTACTGTAAATACTGATATTGGATTGCTTGATAAGGAACACTTTAACTACCTACTTATTTATCATTTTCATTGCCAAACAATAACCACCGCTGCTAAATAATTACAGCCGATCGGGTCGATCTTTAGGTTAAGTCGTGCTTGCCTAGGTTGGTTGTTGGATGGGTGACCACCCATCACACACCGAGTTTCTTCCGTGCCTTGGAAAGCACGTTAAGCCATTGGTTCCGATCTTTGACAATCGTTACAGGTAGTGTGGCTCAAAAGTCTGAGAACCAGTCTTACCAAAGGTTATTCCCCAGTACTGACTGGGTTGATGAGGTCACATCACTCTAATTGTAGCTTGTTGCACAAATAAAAATATTTGATTTGACTCTACTAACTTTATTTTGCTAAAAACATAATCAGTAACATGATATTGTTATGAAAGCTTCCATGACCATTTAATTCAACTTTACGACCAGCAATGGAGGTCAGCCAATAGTCGGGTGTGGTCAGGTTATAGCTAATGTGTGATGTAACTGAACTACTCCAATCTGAGCGTTAAGACTGCAAAAACGTAATTTAGCTACTATAGTTATTAAAATATTGGTGCCAGAAGTCAGAGATCTTCACATTTTGTAACAATTATAAATCTTGTACTTGTGTGCACAAGTAGGTAAACGTAATTCAATTGATTTACTTTGAAAAGTAGAAATATTGTAATTTACCTTTTAAACGCAGAGCGATGGATGGACTGTGTGGAGGATGATATGGCTAGAAAGGAGGTGACTGCTGAGATGACGAGTAATAGAGAAGTATGGAGTAAGACGTGCTGCGCCAATCCTAAATAAATTGGGCATAGGGCCAGGAAAATGATGATTGTTGACGGCTAGAAAAGAGGTGATGACTAATAAAGATAAACAGATACAATGGAAGAAAAAAAACAAGAACTACTGCAAATAAAATGTAGATAAAGTCGAAGAATGATGATAATGATAGATGACGTACAAAAATAAGAAAATACGGAATTACAGCAGAGTAAAGTCCAAAAGTAGCTAGGTAGTATTTTTTTCAAAAGCAACGAAAATGCACCGCTTTTTTGTTTTATGAAAATATCTAGTACTTAATCGTTTAAAAAGTCTGCAACGATTGTGCATGTTCTTAAATATTGTAGACTAAATCAAAATTATCCAACTTCTAGCGTTGCACTTAAACTAGTCGACTTATACGAACCAAATATCATCACATACATTTAAATCTATTAGGAAAATTAAAAAATCGCCCCTTCCACTCGTTTGATAAAGATCTATTATTACAATAAAATCCTAGTTTGGACCACTCCCATACAAACTGTATGATTTCATACAATTATTTGTAATGGTGACAAACGTTTTGTGTATCATTAGTTTCTATTTAATCATTCCGTTTGGTTTATTAAAAAGGGTGTTTTGGTATGTCATTGTTTTTTGTGTTTTTTTTTGTTTATTGACAATGATTTTAACATATTATGAACCATTCTTCTACGTGATTTTATAGTTGTAGACATATGGAGGAGCTCCTGGCTAAATAATAACAGCTGCACGGGCTTATTTTTAGGTTAAGCAGCGCTTGCTAAGGTCGGACCGTGGATGGGTGACACTAATACAATAAAATAAAAAATCTGTTTATTTTTCCTTTATGGCAGTTTTAGTTTAAACTAGCTGATGCCGGCGACCTTCAACCGCGTTAAATTATTATAATAAATATTACTTCCTTATCTGAATCGGATTTTGTTAACAATTAATTCTCAATTCAATTCTCAATTCTCAATTCTTTATTGCGTAATGCTTTATTACATAAGTTTAATTTTTTTATCACGGAACCAACAGAAAAAGAATTAGTCTTTTTCTAAAATAAAAGTAATAAGTAACATCCAGCCGTTTTGGAGATTAGCCAAAACAAACAGACAGACAGACAAAAATTTAAAAAAATGTTTTTCGTTATAAATACCGAATAATCATTCAGTAAAAAGCTGTTATTTTGAAATAACTAACAGACCCTTCAATTTTATTTATTTGTATAGACTATGTTCCTTGTTGCTTAGGTTCTGCCAAAAAAAATGATTTTTTCTTTCGTTCATACAAAACTCAATTCAAAAATCCCCGTAAATATAAACATATATCGGCACACGCGTATCAAAAACCTTACCTAGGCGCCTCCCAGGCCACCCTTACATTAATATTAGACTACCCTATTATGACTCAAAGCGACATACGAAGAAAGAAATCAGTCGACGTCCGCCATTCTGAATATTTCATGTTTCATTACTGACTTTACAAACTTATTTTTGCTATTTACCAATCGGATTTTCAACTCTATTCCAAGGTTGTAAGGTTGGTGGCTTAAGATGATGGTGATGGTTAATTTGGTCTTGATTTCGGGTAATATTCAAGTCTCAATACAGAATGGCTTATTAGCGTTTTATAAGGATGTGAGTTCAGAGTTTAATATTTTATATTACGGTTTACATAGTCCCAGTCACTAAATTGCAACTATTTTCATAACATAACATCACGCCTGTAATTCCCGAAGGGTTAGGCAGAGGCGTGCCTATTAGTATTACCACATTTTGCCAGTTATCTTTAAGTCCCATGTAATAGAAGGTGAGCCTAATACCGTCAACCGGACTCAAATCCAGGCTCCGTGAATGCAACATAGAAATTCTTAATGGAAAAACACAGTAACACTTTAACCCGAGAACCGAACCCAGCACCTCATGCTCAGCAGTCACGCTTGCGACCACTAGATCAACAAAGCAGAATAACTATAATAACCGCCGCTAAATAGATTAAAAGTTGTATTCCAGGCCAAAATGCTAAAATATGACTAATGGCAGATTAGTCATATTTTAGCATTTTACCACAAAAATCACCATAAAATAGACCCATCGCCATTTTAGACTACCTTACCAAAATAGTGGGTCCAGTAATCTATCATTATGCTGAACTTACGGCGTCGCCCATTGACGTGCAGAAGTGATGCTGCGTGCTGATAATGCATTAAACACACTGCTTGAACAGATTAACAGCATTACCGACGTGTTTTTAAAGAAAACTTTATCGCGAACCGACTGTAAGAACTGATAAATAAATAAATCCGAGTTTGTTGCCTGATTTGTAACCTATCCCTTTTAATTATAAACATCATCCCCCAACACCATACATTTCCCAACTATGTATATTGGGGTCGGCTTCCAGTCTAACCGGATACAGCTGAATACCAGTATTTTACACGGAGCGACTGCCTATCTGAACTCCACAACCCAGTTAGTACCGGGTAATACGATACCCCTTGGTAAGACTGGTTGTCAGACTTTTTTGACCACTGACTACCTAACGACTGTCAAAGATCTACAAATGACACCCGGGACCAACGGCATAACGTGCTTTCCGAGGCACGGAGGAAACCCGGTATGAAATGGGTGGTCACCCATCCACAGACCAACCTAAGCAAGCACGGCTTAACCTAAAGATCGACCCGAGCGGCTGTAATTATTAAGCCACGAGCTCCTCTATGGGACCAACATCGCTATCACAAAAGTGATTTAGTTTGATGATCTGTACCACCCCCTTTCAATGTCATTCGAGCGCCAAAACAACTATGTAACACTGTACTTGACGGTTAATAAGTCTGTGTGTCACATAAGCCTGGTTTGCAGCGGTTTGTATTGAAATTTTTGAATATGCCAACACTCGAGCAGCTTGCTTTTGAGTGTATCCGAAAATATTCGGCGTAATTATACACGGTGGGGTATCCTCTCGAATTTTGCTTGTGAGTAGTGTTTATCCTGTGGATATGCTCATGTTTTTTTATGTTTTAGGATGCGAAAAATAATAATACAAATCGTAGCCGTTTTTGGTGATGGCGGCCTGTCAGTTGAGACCAGCCACTGACGTTGAAGATATAGTGCATCAGTGTAAGCGCAAACATGGGTGCACTCTCTCTTTTACTCTCAAAGTTTAATGCGACGGCAAGGCCCAACGGTTAAATCGTTCTCTGAGGCAAAGCACCCAGCGATATGATTATGCTATCTTCCAAACTCCATTCTGCTCAAAAGCTCGTGGTCAAATAACAACCGCTTGGATCAATCTTCAGCAACGCAACTTTTTAGCAACGCTTGCTTCTTTACAAAAAGCTGTGTTACCATATCGCCAATATGACTGAAGACTAACCACGGCGTTTGGAAGCGAGAACACGCGCATTTTGCGCAAAACTAGAAAGTGCGACGACGAGTTTGTACGGAACCAAAAAGTGACGAGACGTCCGTCTGTTCGCTTTGGTAGCTCACCAATAATTAAAAACTCAAAGAATGTAGGTATTAAAGCATGATTTAAGAATAAAAGAGAAAATCAATCATCCACTAAAAATAACGGAACAAATTCAATTTCTTTGATAGACAAACGTACTTTTGTCCGTTTTTTGCATGATATGAGAGTAATCCGCGAAATCCAAGGGGAGGCAGCCTTGTCTAGCCACTCGCTGCTGTAATGTGCATGGTGTGGAGCTAAGTCCAACTTTGGATGAGGCATTAGCAAAATCATTGCCTGTCATACCACTTAGTACGACCCTAGGGAACGCATCTTCATTAAAGGCGACGTTTCGAACCCGATACTTTTTGTGTCAAGTTTTCTCTGAGGATCATCATTTATTTACAGGGCAAGTGATCTGCAGGGCAGGTGAAGGTAACAATATAATATAGACAGTTGCTCTGCACAGGTTTAGTGACATTAACCAGTAAACTGATTGGCCAACACTATCCCCTGGAAACTCACACCTACACAACGTGTAGTCTTCTCTTCACTTATTAGCTCATCAAATAGAAGGATAGCTCGTCCGATGACAGGAATATTGGTCTAGTCAGCAAACTGACTGCCCACCTGTCTATGACTGCGGAGGTCATCGAGCGCAATTACTACTCTTTTCCGAAGCCATTGTCATGATTTTGGTTAATTAACTGACAAATTTTAATTATAAATCTGTTTTAAGCATACGTTTTGGATGTATGTTATTTAGAATGTTTACTTAATTTGACGTATTTAACTGAATTACTGAAAGATTTGGTGGATTTTGGTTTATTTTGGCCGAACTACGTCCGTTATGTATAGTTAGAATGGCACGACCTGGACGAGGCTTGCACAAGAGCCTGGAAATTGGTATAAACGAAACCTTTATTTTGCATCATGTGCCGGAGACTTCCCACATAAGTTCTCAATTCTCAATTCTCAATTCTTTATTGCGTACCATAAGGTAAGTAGTTGGTATGGAAACAAATATATTAGTAACAATTATGGACCCTGTCGGGCACAGCATAGATAAAGTAGGAGAGAGGAGGAAGAACACTGGCTGTTTATTGTGATACATTTTCTTAAGTCAGTTAAAACAGGATTGAATTTTTATAATTATTGTTTTATAAATTTTACACATTCCAGTTGATGCCAATATTATCATTTTACCAATGCTTTGACCCATTTCTCTATCATTATTGTACAGGCTATCCATTTAATTATAGCAGCAGTGAAAGAAGTCGGGATAAATAGTGCGTCCACAGCATATCCATTCCCTCAAAGCTCCCTGACCAATGCACATGGTTTTGTTTGCCCAAGTCTCACACGTCAAGTTACCTATGTAGTATTCGTTTCTTTGCACCAAACTGACAGTTCCTCGGGACTCGGTAGCCATGTAGGTAGGTAATAAAAGGTCCTGATGGATGCAGTGTAATTCTCTGTTTCAATGTCTGCCTTCATCGAACATTAAAGTTGGGTTATGGGATTATTTATTTAAGTTGTAAGACGTTTAAATATCGAAAAATATATGGTTAAGAAGACGTTAATGATAACTTAATTTTAGGTAGTATTTATGAATAAAGGCGATGGTTTTGTTTTGTTGAATTCATGTGTTCAGGACATTAAGTTCTGTATTATTTTTAATTCGTGTTCATATTTTACTGATATTCATACAACTTTTGGTAGGGCTGCAGTGTTATTTCTAAAATGGTTGCCATAAATAGCTATTGCTTCTGTTTTTGTTTCAATTTTGATTTTTGAATTAGGAAACCAACTTCTTTTGTGAAAATTCTAAATTAATTACTTCTTACTTAAACTATTATTTTCTTCAATGTCCTTGGCCACGTTTATGAAATCGACAGTGAAAAGTCATCCCAAAGGCGAAGATACAAACGAGAAACAAACAAATACAATTATTCAATGAATCTACAGAACGACAATAACATCAGACACATTTACTGAGAACCTTATTTGCATATTTTAAAATATTTACAAACATCTTCGTAAACGAGAGCGCCGCAGTCAAACAAACATAAACCTAACCTGAAAACTACAAATATCGACATTATTTCTTACAACCTAGAGTCCACATGAACAGAAAAGGTTAATATTGTTTAAAATACCAATACAATTCGTCCCCCAAACCGTATCATGCATTGCAAATGTAAAACATCGCTGATAGATACACTTTTCGCGCCAATATCGACCTTACTGTCAAACAATAAGAATTTGAGGTTAGAAATTTTGGCGGCAAACGCATAAAGTCATTTTATATTTAAAATTCAAAGAAACAATATCGGGTGTGCATACAGTTCTATTTTCGTCGCATCAGGATATTTTATGAGCGTTGTGGGAAATACGACAGTTTTCTCTTTCTGAAAAAATGGCTGTCGAGAATTTATTATGCGTCCTCGGGCGCCATTTTTAATCACGCGTGAGTGTTGCCCGTTCATACAGGTAATTTGTTCTGCATTGTTTTTAATCTTTATTACCGTAGATATTTTATTGGAGGAAGGAGTGGCCAGCCAATTAATTAGGAGAATACGCATATAGTGTAACCGTTTTATGTTTAGTTTTAATAGGTTTGTGCATATCTAATGCAGATATATTTAAGAGGGTCATTTACTTATAGATGGAAAGATTAAATACTCTTTGATAAGCTTGTTTCACACGCATCACAACTACACCACAACCACATAATTAACTAACTAATTTGTAGGAAAATGAATAGTTTAGTTCTCACGGACCACATTTTCAAACATTGAGAAATTCCTCAAAAATAACGGTATAGCACTTGTATTGAAATAAACATAAAAATGTGGCCCCAGGGGTGATTGTAACAACCCAAGAACCCGATCTTTGTCCAAATCTTTGGAATGTATTCAATAACTGGGATAACTGAAATAGGGCTGAATGGGGGACTGACCCTTGCCTCTTACTGACAATATGGAAAACCTCATAAACAAATCCTTTGGATACATTGAGTGGGGCTATTTTTCTATTTGTATACATACAGGGTGTAAACAGACCCTTCACGAAGCCGTCAACTAAGCATTCTGTACATCAAACTAAGTAACTCTACGCGAAAATTATTGCTGGGAAACGACTTTTTTTTTGGTGTGTAAAATCACGTTTCACGGTAAAACTCAATGTTACGCACTCAAAACTTAGTGCTGATGGATGCTTTGAATAGTTAATGGGTCATGGAGTTAATTAAACTAAAGTTAAAATCTTAAAAAGTGGTTTTAAAAAAAAACTTGTGAAAAAATTGGAACTTTGATCTTCAATATCTCCAGAACCTGTGGTTTCCCAGGTATTGTCTAGAAGGAAAAAATGATCCCAATGATGGGCACAATATGTGGTTTTCGTTTTCGTTAAGGGTCTTTTTACACCCTTTATTGTGTCCAAATTGTTTTGCGATTATGCTTGATTTGTTTCCAGTATCTGATATGAGTATTTCATTATTAATTATACATATGTCGGATTCGGTCATTGGTGTGAACATAAAATGAATCGCAAGCGCGCCAGTGGTGACATAACGCGACATACTTACAAGTCTACCCACACCGCAGTGTGCTTCATAGAGTCGTGATGTTTTGAACTCGCAACGAGGAGGACATTTAGTGATATTACTATACTCGTTGATTCAGTGTCTGATTGCAGCAGAGTTAAGACGTCCCGGAACAAAATTGTGCCCAGTGGTATTGTGTTAAATTGTAATTTGTTATAATAAAAACAGTGTATCGCACCCAGTGTTTTCATTGCACGAAACCCAGCTTCTGCCCACATGATATACAAGCCTAACTGAAAAAATCCTGACAATCCGATATTTTTTAATGAGTTTGTATAAAAACACTTTTTTTTCTTGGGTCTATGTTTAGGTTAAACCACGCTTACCCAAGTTGATCTGTCGATGGGTCCACCCATGACATACCGAGTTTCCACCGTCCCTAAAGTCTGACAACCAGTCTTACCAGGGAGTATCGTAGTACCCAGTACTAACTGGGTTGTGGAGGTCAGATAAGCAGTCGCTCCATGTAAAAAATGGTATTCAGCTGCATCCGGTTAGACTGGAAGCCGATTCCAATATACTTGAGGAAAGGCTAGGCAGATGATGATGAGTATCTTTGAACAATTGTCAGAATGAGGAGGATGGTTGGACATAATAAGATGATTAAAAGTTAAGCGCTAATTTTTTGCAAACGAGCTTTAGTAATGTAACAGATTAAACCAAAAACCTAACCTAACAAATTATAACTATTAAGATCTTTTTCGCTAACTGTACTTACTGCGGACTGTAATTTCTCATTGTCTTAACACTTTTCTACATTTTACATGTTTCTGAAGCAATCCACTTGCCTACTATCAAAAACAAAACGCATATTTTCAACACCATCACAGATACCGTTTTATTTTTATTTTTCGAATGGCAACATTGGTAGCGTTTTCTTTTACTCACTTACCAACTTACTGTTCCTTTCACACCCTTCCCTATTGTTTACTTCTTAAGGTGCACTTTGGCTTGTGTTCTGGTAGGGTGAATTGTGTATTAACTGAGCTAGATGCAGGGAAATTGAATGGGTAGTGTTGCCATAGACTGCTGTCACTATTGTCCAAAGGAAACGTGTCGTGCTATATGGAATCTTTTAATGATTGCTGTCGCTAAATGTTGGGCTTAAGTGGTCGAATGACAAATTAAAATGATGAAGGGGTGGAATGAGGAGGGACTGGGGGTAACCAAAATACGTTTGACGTGATTATTTTGATGTAATGGTATATTTATTTTCTCAAACCAAAGCATTGTAGTTTTCGTTAAAAAACGTATGGGTGAGCACTGGTCTCCTAGCTAGGTTATGAAAACCTGTGTTAAAGAGTGGCAGTCAGGTCCCCTAAGGTATAATGTCGTAAAGGTTGCATAGGTTGCATGCTTCTGATTTTACTGTTACAATTTCGGAGTATTGAGATTTAAAGAACAAACTGCGGACGTGACTCCTGACTGACTCTGACAGATAATGTACTGAAGTATCTGTCAGTGTCCGGTGTCCGCAGCTAGTCCACAATCTGATATGACCGGTTTGACTGATCCTTTAATTGGTTCTCAATTCCTTATTCCAAGTTCCTTTGACCCACTTCCCTTTTTTTTCAGTTAAGCTGAAATTCTGCATGTTTAGTTTGGATGACAATGCATGGTTAACTCAGTGACGTCATTCTACATCCAATATGGCGGACTCCCAAAGATGGCGGACTAGTCATTTTGCACGCATTCCCATGATAAGGGTATCTAAAGAGCTGCGGGACTGTTCGAAAGAGATACCGTGGCCCTGGAACACAAAGGGCAATGAAGGAACATGGATGGGTTTTAGTCAGTAAGAGTCTGACACTCCCTCCCACTCCACCCAGAGCGGGAGAAGTCATTTGATGATATCCCATCCGTAAAAAAAAAAAAAAAAAAAAAAAAAAAAAGGGTATCTAAAGAAAGGGCTTGACGAGAAATAAAGTGATGTCACCGTAAAGTGTGTTTTCTTTTTAACCTGTAGGATCATTGCCAAAGTCATCGCCATAACATTTGGCGGTGACTTTGGCTGGCCATTGATACACTAAGAAGAATACTTTGTAATCATTATTACAAGCAATTTTTTTGAAAATAGCCATAATTACTAATGAGATAAGGCGCATTATAGTCTAAAGAACAGCCATAACTCTCTATCCAGACCAGAAACCACAGAATTAAAGTCACCACAAGCCATTTATACAACAAAATAGAACAAATTATCGAGGGTGCGACGCAGAATGCAATTTCCTAGCCGGTCCAGCCAATATGTCTCCGGCGATCCCGGGGAAGCGAACAAATGAATAAAAATCAACCGCACACATTCAACTATTTGTTATCTCACACATAGAGCTTCACGAGAATGTGTATGAAGGTTTGTATGTCCGTGTGACATTATTCTTTGTAAATAAAGAAAGAAAATATCACGCCTGTATATTCCCGGATGGTTTGGCAGTAGTGTGTCTATAATAGTACCAAATTTCGCCATGCAAAAGGGGACGAGCTAATATCTTAGACTCTGCATGAAAACTGAGAAATTCTTGATGGAAAATCTGTGACACGAAGGAAAAGAAAAATTGTATTTTCTGCAAAAATAAAAAGTCCAATAACTATTGGGTTAATAAAAAAAGCGGAAAAATTAAAAAGTAGTAATGAGCTGGACTCCTTTGACATAGACTGGCTCCAAATAGCTATAGACAGAAAGAACTGGGATGAGAATACTAAAGTCATTGCCTTGAGTGGGAAGTTCTAGGCTAAAAAAAACTGTATTTCAAATCTATAAAGCTATGGATTGTGATTGAAATCATTTAAAGTGCATGACGCAATTGGGATGGAATAAAAGTTCCGTTACACTCTACCTGAGCTAGAAATCCTGAAAAAAAAAACATTTCACAAAAACTGTTTAAAATTTTGGCCTGAAATTAATTCCACGACAGGGTCCACGTTACGTACACAAGATTAACTCTAAAAGATAACGCACAATAATCAAGTTAAGGTCTGCATTGTGCCATCATAAGTAAAGGTCGGGCCAGATTAAATTTATGCCCCCTAAAATAATTAATTCCCTTTAACTTCATTAAGAAACCCGCATAGGTGTAATTACAATGAGCTAAGGAATCTTAATTGTCGAATAGAGAGAGTGACATACGAGTTTTAAGAATGGCGAGCGGTTTATATTTTAGACTGGGCTGTAGGGGAAGTGGGTATGCAAAATATAAGGACGAATTCCACCAGACGATTTTTGTTGAGAATAGCTCAGATATAGATCTTGCCGGCTGATTTTTGGAACCATTTTTTTTTTTTTTGTAATTTAAATAAAATCAATTTAGGATATGCTATAAAGTCATTTAAATGATGATTGATGATTGAGAAGACACCTGCTAATTCGTAGTCCGTTCGGTAGTATTTTTATCGTAGGGCCAGGAGGAAAATATCCTCAGCGCTGTCAGCTGGTAATGGGCACACAGAGGATTTTTTGATGCCCTTTTATAGTTTGTAGCCTTTTTATCACATTTATAAATTATTTACTATCGTGAGCTAAAATAATAACAAAAACGTGTTCATAAAATATATCAAAAGCAGAAAAGAATTAAAAGGCGTCAAAAAGTTCGTCCGCATCGCTGTCAACGGGGAAGGTGACCAGAAGGCTGGCAGCATTGCCATCCAACGTAATAATGCTGCCAGCCTTCTTTGGCCGAGAAATAGCCAGCGTCTGTTTGTTGGTTTTGTTGTTTTAGTTTATTATCAATCATAATTACGAATAGCTTCTTATAAGGCTGCAAGAAGTCATTGACTACGAAACTGTCATTAGTAAATTATTTTCGTTACGAATGTTTTTTTTACATGTCTTTTGAGTTACTGAGATACGTTGTACTGGAACTATAATAAGTTAAAATCTTCTAAATTGTTAACAAAATCTATTTTCACTGGTTCAACTTGGTCGTTGATGCAGCCAACAAACCAGCTAGGTTTGTTAACCAACCCATGTGTCTGTATGTCACACCAAACACAGGGCGCCTTATTCAAGATCACATAATGGGATGAATATATGGGTTACTGTCGGTCAGACCGTCATGCCGCAAACAATACGCGGTAATATCGTTGTGTTACCCCGGTGATCCGGACACAATGGCTGCTAAAGCTTTCAATAACAACTAAACTGTTATGAATATGGGTAGCGTTCGTCTTTGAGATAATGGTTTTAAGATATTAGCAGAATGTCTATACAAGGTGACACGCTAAATGCGCAATACCTCTTAGGTGACTTCCTTCTGACCTACAAACTTGAGACTCTCTCTTTTTTTTATTTGTGGTAACATCCTCATGGATATCCTCCGCCTGGGGCGAACGAAGGGTTATGTCGGACTCTGAGTGACTGAAGACCCACTGTTCCTACTACTGCCCTGTCAGGGCCCGGTAGATACAAGGACGCACGCGGCACGCGTGCACGCGCACCCCTATCGGTATCAGCCTGCAATTTCCAGCGCGCCCCATCATCAAGTGCGGCCTATCCAGCGTGGACAACATTCACTAAGGTAACATGAGGCGAAGAAGTTCCCATAAAAAATATTGTATCGGCTGCGTGGACTGCCCAGCATTGGAAATATTCTAGGCTGATTATGCAGCTAAACATTCGAATACAATCATAAATAAATAAAATCAAAACAGCAATCGTAGGCAGAATAGCAGCATACCATTGCAACAGTCCTTATTAGAAAAAACTTCATCGGAAAGCTGGGAAACTACCAACTTACTGGATCCATTAAAAAAGCCCAACAACCACATTCATGACTCTTATGTGTGTAGATTTACGGTTTATAATGTTGGTTTCTCAACAAAGCAGACAGAAAAATATAAAATGGCTGCTCTCTAGTTAATATTGACTCGTCAACAGTGGATTTCGTTGAAACTTTTCTCATTCCGAATCCAGTCAAACCGTCCTTTACTAGTATAAATGGTAGGAATCGTTTTTTATGTTCTAGACTCTAGATTTATTAAATCGAGACTGTAATAAAGAAAACTGATGAAAAAGAAGGATTTTCCACATTTTGCCAGTTATATTTAAGTATCATGTAATAGGGGGTGAGCCTATTGCCATCAACTGGGCACAAATCCAGACTCCGTGGCTGCTATTTAGAAATTCCTGATGGAAAAACATCTTGCCCGAAACGGGATTCGAACCCAGGACCTCATGCTCAGCAGTCGCGATTGCAACCACTAGACCAACCAATTAGGTTACAGTATTTTTGCGCAGCTCCTGGGTGTCTCCTTAAAATAACAATAATCTCTTTGGCAGCTCTTTTTTCTCTATTTGTTTTAGATAAGTCCAAGCTTCAGATAACCCTGGTGGTTGGTGTCGTAGCCCAACTTACGAGTAGCTCGTGGATTCGAATCCAATATCAATATATACGTGATACTTTGACGAGGTTAGGCAGAAGAGTAAGAGTACTAAACCGACATTTCACCGGTTATGAGACTCATGTAATACGGGGCAAGACTATTTACCATCAATCAGGCGCAAATCCAAACTACCATTGAGGTGTTCCTAATAACCCAACAACACTACCTGTCCTGGGAATCGAACCAATCGCAAGCACTACTGCTGAACATTAAGGCTACATGCCACTAGGCCACTAGACCAACGAGGAACTATTTAGTTTTAATGACGCATATAATATACACATTTGACATTGATATCGACCAACCCGCACTAGATCCGTGACTCCACTAAGTGGATAACAGCCCACACTATTTCATAGGGCAGAGGCTTGTGACCCAGCAGTGGGAACAGTATGGGCTAGTTTACCTAATTAGGGTCAATTACGTTACCAATCAGCTGCCCCATACATTATATGGTCATATACAGCCCAAACACAGGTAGTCAGTGGCCCAAAAGTCTGACAACCAGTCTTACCAAGGGTTATCGTATTATCCAGTACTGACTAGGTTGTGGAGGTCAGATAGACAGTAGCTCCATGTAAAATACTGGTATTCAGCTGCATCCGGTTAGACTGGAAGCCGACCCCAAAATAATTGGGAAAAGGATAGGCAGATGATGATTCAGCCCGAACAGGGGACAAATACGTGTCGAGTATAACTTTGGGTTGCATTTTGCTCAATAAGAATAGCAACTGCATGTGCATATTTCTGCGAATGTATCTGCTTCCCAACCTGTATCTATATGCAAACAGGTAAAATATGTTGTTTGTTTGACATTCAGTCAAAAAAGTATCGGGAATGGATATTGATATTTGTTTATGGTTCCAAATTCAACTTTTCGTTTTTTTTTGTTAGATTGGCACAACTGTTTTCCATTTTGGCGCGGAGTTTTATTTGCATCTGTTATTTAGATTAAATACAGTGCCGTTTTTAGTTAGATCATATTATTTAGGGTGTATTGCGAATTTCATAATAGACAAAAGCGTCGAACAAAGAGTTTGTCTTAAATTTTGCATCGCCAATGGAATTTCGTGTGTGTTCGGAGTCTCTGAAAATGTTACAGAAGGCTTACTGTGAATCGACTTTATCAAAAACTCGTGCTTATGAGTGGTAAAAAGGGTTCAAAAGCGGTCGAGATGTGATGGAAGATTTGCCTCGCTCTGGTAGGCCATCAACGTGTTCAACTGAAGTTAACATAGCAAAAGTGAAGGAAATAGTGGATAGTCCAAAAAGGCCTGAATTTTCTCCATAAACTCAATCACATAAATAAGAGATGCTGAGGTCATGCTAAACGAGTCAATTCCGACCCAACATTCATGAAACGCATTGTTACTGGTGACGAGACGTGAGTTTACGAGTTTGACATGCAAACTAGTCAACAAGCTTCGCAGTGGCGCCTTCCAACTGAACTGGAACCGAAAAAAGCACGCCAAGGTGGATCAAAAGTCAAAGTCATGTTGACCGTTTTCTTTGACTATCGCGGTGTTGTGCACCCGGAATTCTTGCTGGAAGGTCAAACAGTAAATTAAGAATATTATTTGAGCGTTTTTTGTTTTAGTAAGGGAGCAAATTCGACGAAAAAGGTTTCTGGAAAGAAAATTCTTGGATTTTGCGCCTTCGCACAAGGCCATCATAGTGAACGATTTTTTTACCAAAAACTCAACAAATACCATCGAGCAAACCACCTTATTTACCAGATATGGCTCCAGCCGACTTCTTTCTTTTTCCTAAACTCAAATTACCACTTTGGGGCACCCGTTTTAATTCGGTAGAAGACATAAATATACAAACAAATAATATTTTGTTTGTATATAAGTTTATATGTATTTTTTTTTTTTTTCTTTTTTTCGGAAATTATCTGATTCTGTACTATTGCACCTACGGTTTTGTCTCTGCATCGCCCTAAGGTAGACTGGTAGAAAATGCCCAAGGCATTAAGTCCGCCTTTGTACATTATGTGCATAAAGTTTAATAAAAAATAAAAAAGAATTCGCGGCGGCACTTAACTAAATTCCGGAAAAAATGTTTTGATGATTATTCCTTGGCGTAAGTGTATTGTTTCTGAACTGAAGGAGTATACTTTGAAGGCGATAAAATAACTTTGAATGAATAACTTACATTAATTTGTGTATTATTGATCGTTTCCCGGTTCTTTTTTGACATAATAGTATGTTTGGATGTAGGAGTAAATGGGTAATCATTGAAACTGCTGATCCGATTCCGGATTTTTTTCACAAATGGAAAACTACATTATCCCCGAGTGTCATATTTAAAACGTTCCCCTGGAATAATTCTTCAATGCTAGTTCTAGATATAGAAACTTCATTACATTTCACTGTCATGGATTACAGCAAATTTACGCCTAATTCCATAAATTACCCGCAGGTATTTCAAAATGGGCTCTGTTTCAATAACATGCCCTTCCTACACCTTGTGCTTACCCTTCTATGGAAGCCGGCGTGACGAGCAAATGCATTAAGCTACAATTTATTGATCTTTGTTGAACCCGCTCGGGACAAGGGACTTTTGACTATAAATTTAGTGTTCCCGTCACTTGCTTGTAATTAAGAGCTTCTGCATACTATCTTTCATGTATGCCAAGTCAAGAAAGATAAGTTAAACCAATTTCTGTTTGCTACAGGATAAAGAAACATCTCATTAAATGATTGCACTTTATTGTTCATTATTTCAAATTAAAATGGATATAATATAGATCATTTGGATGATTAAAATGAGCAAAAAATGGATAACAATGACAATCTAGAATACCAAAACGAATCATGAGCTATAACTATATTATTTAATATAGATACTGTAATTGTAGAGCTTACAACAGAATATAACGACATTAGAGTAACGTCATAAGTGAAGTTATTGAAAGGAATAACAAAACAAAAATTAAGAGTAAATAGAAACATCTAAATAAAAGCGCTCGTTTAGATTTTCAATGTTCAGTTGAAAAGCTAACAGTGCAAAATACTTAGGCATTCATTTCAATATAGCTTAGAGTTACTGAACAAGAACACTTAGATTTTTAACAACTTAGTTAGAAACTTACAAAAAAATTAACTAAAATCTCTACTACTGCTAATCTCTACTTTAAGTACATACCATTATCAATAAGATAACACGATCCGGTTACACTCCTACCCTTATCACTGGCTAGGAACAGGATTATATCACCAACCTCGTCGGCATCCGAAATTTTTCCCAATGCCGTCAAATTCTCAACAATTTTTTCCTGAGATAAATCCGAAGGCATCTGAGCATTCGTTGAAATATCCGTTGTGACTGGTCCAGGATTGACAGAGTTCACTCTAACGCCATGCGACGCCAATTCTGTTGCAGCACCTCTTGTGAAATGGTCCATAGCAGCTTTAGACATGCAGTAAGAAATTGTCCCAGGAATCTTGATCCACGTTGAAAGAACACTGGATACGTTAACTATGTTCCCTTTGGTGGCTATGAGATGGGGGATGGCCAAACTAGTGATAAGCACGACAGGACGGAGATTCGTGTTCATGATTTCGTCAAAGTTCCCAATTAAATTGGGGTCTAGTATAGTCGCATTTCGTAATATCCCTGCGTTGTTGACGAGTACGTCGAGTTTCCCGAACTTGTCTACGGTTTTCTGAACGACGGTCTTCGCTTCTTCGTCTTTGGAGATATCTGCTTTGATGATGAGGGTTTTGGCTCCAAGTTTCTCGCAACGGCTGGCCACTTCCTTCAGTTTGACTTCGTTTCTTCCGACGAAGGCGACAGAAGCCTCCTCCTTGGCAAATAACTCCACGGTAGCCGCTCCAATGCCGGAGCTACCTCCAGTAACAAGTACCACTTTGTTTGCAAACATTTTGAACTACTTTGTGTCACAAAATTTAATGACTTACTAAAGCCAAAGCTGTATATTTATATCATTTTATCGTACAAAATAATCAAAATCATCGTCTATTGACTGAATGATTGGTAAAAGATTAGATGAGTGCCGGGTAATATTTACGATTCACTTGACTCAGCGATTATCATTAGATACTAATAAAATGAACAAGTACTAAGGCAGAAAATTGCTCCATAATGTGCTGATAAAATAACTAAGTGCGCGCCCTTGAGCATTATACAGCATATACACTGATTTGTCTGTTTATAAACACCCATCCGCAATTACTTCAGTTTATCCGTGATCATGGTGCCTGCAACAGCGCCGAAATATCGGGAACTCAAGCCTGACAATAAACAGGGTAAATATCCCGTCTCTAGAGTTAATAATAATTATACAGCATGTCCCAGAAAGGGATGGTCATCAGAGTATGATTCAGACCATCAGCCATCAGAAAAATAAATCAGCGATCCAGTACAAAACTTATATACCTACTCGATCCAAATGTACGGGACAGCTATTTTTATTTGCGATTGCGATGGTGGTCTTTTGGGGAACGTTGTTCAGTTTGGTGGTCTGAATCACATCCTGAAACATGACCACACCTTTCTACCTTTCTGGTAAACGGCGTAGATATCATCACCTGCCTTTTCCCAACTATATTGGCGTCGGCTTTCAGTCTAACCGGATGCATCTGAATACCAGTATTTTCAATGGAGCGACTGCCAATTTGACTTCCATCACCCAGTTAGTACTGGGTAATACTATACTACCTTGGTGAGACTGGTTGTCGGACTTTCGGGCCACTGACTATCTGCAACGACTGTCAAAGATCTACAATTGACAGCCGGGACCAAAGGTTTAACGTGCTTTTTGAGTCACGGAGGAAACTAATTAAGTAACAGGTGGTCACCCATCCACGGACCAACCTAGGCAGAAGATCGACCGTGCGACTGTTATTATTGAGCCATGAGCTCCTCACGCTGTAGATATAACTAATATAAATCCAGCCTGTCCCTTGTTATCCTGCCGCAGCGACGCCCAAAGCTCCTACTTCACAGGGAGTGCCCTGAGCACGTAGTCGCTTAGTTTTTTAGATTTTATGCCCCTGGCCGGAGTCCTTACAAAGGCACCCACAGGATAGCCCGGTTAGACGACAACCTCTAAAGCGCAGGCCACACAGAAAAGACGTAAGACGCGGACGGGGTGCAGACATATGTCTCTTCCGCGTCGCTTTCACACAAAATGTATAGAAGCGTCGTGACGCAAAACATATAGAAAAGACAGGGCGCGGACACGACGCCGCGACGCTTCTTACATTTGACATATGTCTGCGTCCCGTCCGAGTCTTACGTCTTTTCTGTGTGGCTTGCGCTTAAGGTGCCATTGACAAAAAAGTACATTACCTAGGACAAGGATACTTGTTATCCTGGTAACATGTTTTAGTGAAATTATAACCGACCTGCGCTCGGGTGAAGCCGCGGGCTAAAGGTACTAAAACGTACCTACTAAATATGAAAATTGCTCTATAATGTGCTGATAAAGTTATCAAGTGTAAGCCCTTATCAGAGTTTGATTAACACAAAAAGTACTTGGTTTTTTGTATATCATTATATTTATGTTAAATTATAGGTGCTTACAAACGATTATTATATAACTTTGTAAAATATCTTGTCATTGATATTGTAAAGCACAACTTGACTCGCTGAAGGGGTTTCACCTCATATTTATGTCAATAGAAGAAGTGTGTTCATAGTTATTATTTTATTGTTTACTACAATATACAGGGTGTAAGGGACAGCCCTCCGCAAACTGACAGGCTGCATTCAGCTCCTTATTTTGAATCTCCTTTTTTTCTCGGTGTTTTTATCGTTTTATCAGCTACTTTTCCTTTATTTTAACGTAAAATTACATTATCTGTACGCAGCACTCAAAATAAAAAAAACAACAATGGATGATAAAATACTCTAACGAACGACGCGTGAAATCAGCAGTTCACTTCCTGCCTAGCTACACAGTTCATCGAACTCGTCGTCGTGCTTGCCGTTCGCTAAGTGCGTTTTGCCACGGTAACGATACATTGCGTATGATGGAATAAAACAAATCAATATTATTGGATTCCCATAACGTTCCTGAAATAATTTCTTGTACCGGTCATCTTAGTATGATATACTGAATTCACCCCATCAGTCTGCGGAAGGCTGTCCCTTACACCCTATATAATATAAATGACTAAGGTTTTTGAAAGTTAATTATTAACAGTGTGTCGAGTCTTTATAAACAATGCAGTGTGCAGCCTCCTCAAAACATAGTTGACCACCAATCATTTGACATTAGTCGAAACGTGATAGCTCATAGATTTTGTCTAACAGAAGTGACGTCACTAATTTGCCAACTCACTGACTATTTATTAATTTTAATAAAAAAAAACTACAATCGAATTTAACAAATTTAATCGTTTTTCACGTCTAAAATAAATAAGTTTTTTTTTGTGAAATCTTGTCTTCGAATTATAACTGTGTCAACAAACCAATTGTATATCATCAATATTTAAAGCCTCATTTCCTAACCGCTTATGCCAACGGTTTCGCCTGCGTGGTGTTCGGTAATTGCCCCACGGAATCATAGCACCGGGATAAAAAAGATCCTTTGTATTAATGCGGGATAAAAACTGTCTGTGTACCAAATTAAATCCAAATCCGTTCAGTAGTTTTTGGGTGAAACAGTGTCAAACTGACACATATACAATAGTAGCAAGATTTTTATTTTATTATTTTAAGATTAAGTTTGGCAGAGGAGAAGACAGCTGTAAGCATCAATGATGCAATACTTGGGCTCAGGTTCGCGTCGTATGACAGTGAGGGCCAGTCTAAAACCGCGATGATGTTTTTGTCAGTCAGTCAGTTTTAGGGGTCGTATTCATCTTGGAGATTCCTTTCCTCGTTTTACCTTTATGAGGAGCCTAACAATGTTAGTTATCCTTTTGTCATTCTGACAGCATTCAGGATCCCAGTAGGTAAGTGCAAGAATATAAAGTAATCATTAGACATACATATAATATTTCATTTTATAAAGATATAGAATTTGTAAGTTTGGTTGTTGGAGATCATCTTCAGAACTACTGATCTGATTCCAAAAATACTTTTACTAATGGGAAGCTACATAATTCTCAAATGTCATAGGATATACCAAACGTTCACGTGAGATTATTTCCGATCATAACGCGAACCAAGCCGCAGGCAAAAACTATCATTTAATAGCCAGTCACGCTCTTATCTAATCGTAGATACACACTATAAAAAGTGCTTAAAATATAACATAACATAATAATAACACGCCTGTAATCCCCGATGTGTTAGGCAGAGGTGAATCTTATAGTACACCCATGTTACGCCAGTTATACAGGGTGTAAACGGACCCTTCACGAAGCCGTCATCCAAGCATTCTGTACATCAAACTAAGTAACTTTACGCAAAAATTGTTGCTGGGAAACGACTTTTTTTTTGAGGTGTAAAATCACGTTTTACGGTAGGACTCAATGTAACGCACTCAGGACATTGTGCTGATGGATGGATTGAATAGTACGGGGGTCGTGACTCGTGGAAGTGTTTAAAGTAAAAATCTTACTTTAAAAACATGTATTTAAAAAAAACTTGTGAAAAAGTTGGAACTTTGACCCCTAATATCTCCGAAACTAGAAGGTTCCCAGGTATGGTCTAGAACAAAAAGATGATCGCATTGACGGGAAAAATAAGTGCCTTTCGGCTCCGTTAAGGGTCTTTTTACACCCTTTATTTAAGTCCCATGTAATAGGGGGTGAGTCTACTGTCAGCCGGGCACAAACCCAAAGACCTATTGCGTACTAAGTACTTTAATTACTCTGGTAACTAAATTCAAACTGTCAAGTGATTGACATTCATGACACGTGGATGGACTTTCAGTTTAATATTTATTTCATTTTGTATTTCTAATTTTCTTCACGATTTTTTCGAGAGATGACTCATCGATGTTGTAATAAGGTTTTTACCCTAATAACGTCAACAAAATAGTGTTTGGTTGCGCTCATGAAAGGCATGCCTTCTTTACTACTGTAGTTTTATTGGAACAGAGCCCTCAACTCAACAATTTTGCAGAGGCTACCAAACAAAGACATTCAAATATAACTAGCTATTTAAATCTCTTTGCTACCAAATGAGTTTTGCGCAAAAAGTGGTTCTAATCACAGGAGCTGGTGCTGGTATTGGTGCTGCTACAGCAGAACTATTTGCTAAAGAATGTGCTGCAGTAGCCCTGGTCGACAGAAACGGAGCCAAATTGAAAGCCTTTGCTCGATGTTTGGCGAAAAAGGGAACAAAAATATTAGCCATCGAAGCAGATGTGTCCAAAGACGAAGAAACCGACGTGATTGTCAAGAAAACAATCGATAAATTTGGAAAACTGGATGTACTTGTTAACAATGCAGGAATATTGAGAGAAGCTGGTATCCTTGAAGACCACTTCTTGAAAACGTATGACGAAGTGATGAACGTCAACATGCGGGGTACTGTCCGCATCAGCTACTTCGCTGCTCCCCATCTCATCAAAACTAAGGGCAATATCATCAACGTGTCGAGTATGGCTGGCATCAGTACCACAAGAACTTTAAACATAGCATATAGGACATCAAAGGCTGCAATGAACCATTTTACTAGAAGCGCTGCTCTAGAACTAGCCACTTATGGAGTAAGAGTCAATACAATCAGTCCTGGTCCAGTCCGTACTGACATTTTCGAAGGACAGAACGTAGACTTGGAAAAAATGCAAAATAACACGGCTCTGGGCCGATTATCAGAACCTAGTGAGATTGCTGATATGATATTGTATGTAGCCAGCGAAAAGGGTCAGAGCATAACTGGCTCAAATTTTTTGTTAGATAATGGGTCTATGTTGAATTACAAAATGAGATAGCTGAACTGCAGTAAATGATAACAAAGCTAATATTGATTCTTGAAATCTGTGAAAAATACACTATAATATACAACATACGCAATGTTATACTATGTCTTTGGCGAATTTAATTTGATTCTATTCTACTAGAAGAAAAAGACTTGTTGCGCTGACCCCAAGTAACGAAAGACGTGGGATTTCTGGCAACGCCAAGGGATTTTTTTTTGTAGCCTAATTTATATTTGTGGTGTGTCCTACTGCTGGGCAAAATCCGTCACCACATCATCACACCACCTTCGCCGCGGTGAGAGAGAGGTCCTCCCTCCCTCAGGCATCCAGAGAATGACTATCTCTCCTAGATAGACAGACACCGTTTCTGTTCTTTCCTGGGATATCACCGGTATTATCATCGAAATAATAACAGCCTAGTACTATCCCACTGCTGGGCAAATGCTTCTTCTCATACAAAGAAGGCACGAGCATTGATCACCACGCTGGCAGGACGAATGTGCGATTTCAGACATACAGGGTGTAAACAGACCCTTCACGAAGCCGTCAACCAAGCATTCTGTACATCAAACTAAGTAACTTTAAGCAAAAATTATTGCTGGGAAACGACTTTTTTTTTGGGGTGAAAAATCACGTTTTACGGTAAAACTCAATGTAACGCACTCAAAACATTGTGCTGGTGGATAGATTGAATAATACGGGGGTCGTGAAGGTGTTTAAAGTAAAAATCTTATATTAGAAACATGTACTTAAAAAAAAACTTGTGAAAAAGTTGGAACTTTGACCCCCAATATCTCCGTAACTAGAAGGTTCCCATTTATGGTGTAGAACAAAAAAATGCTCGCAATGACGGGGAGAACAAGTACCTTTCGACTTCGTTAAGGGTCTTTTTACACCCTTTATAGAAATAAGATGTCCATATTTCCTCCCCACGTTTTCATGAAGGAACTTATAAAGTAAATATATTTACATATGTATGTTTTCACCGGCTTCACGGAGTAGTATGCGAGTGAATTGCCACGAGAGTAAAAAAGAAAAGTTCCGCCTGGAATACTCCAGGTGCCTCTCTCTCTCTGCAACTCTGCAGCCAAAGAGCAATGGAACGGAGTATTCTAGGTGTAAACTGGTCAGACAGAATCTGCACTCTAAAACAGGAATTATAGACGTAGAAAGGCAAACGCTAAAAGGCTGCCAGGCTCAAATATGATATGTGGGTCACGTGAGCTGCATGCATGGTAACCGCTGGGCAACGGTCTCATCGCTATGGGTGCCTGAGGATGAACAGCACCAGGAAGACACCCAGGAAGACGCTAGTTATAAATAAGTAGGCCTTATCTATTGTTTCTTTTCAACACCTACCTTTTGTACTTGATTTACTTCAGATACTGTGTAATGTTATCGAGTGTTTGCCACTCGATTAATGACAGTCACGCAGGTGTGTGATAGTGAGTATGTGCTTACTATCAATTATTAAATCTTTTGTCATTATACTTAACAAACAACTGTACAAACAACTTGGTAGAAAAATAAGTATTGGTACGTCATGCAGTGTCACAGTCAAAAAACTTTTAAACACTACCATGGGTACTGGAGTACCCCACACAACATTAAAATTCCAAAAAACCTGTGCCGTTCAAACTAATCTCTAATGAATATCAACACCATTACCTGCCTAGCCTTTTCCCAACTATATTGGGGTCGGCTTCCAATCTAACCAGATGCAGCTGAATACCCCAATTTTAAATGAAGCGACTGTCTATCTGATCTCCACAATCCAGTTAGTATTGGGTGACAAAAGATAAAGTAAGCTTTATTCAAACGAGATTTGGTCACAAAAGAGATAGTGGCCAGCTCAAGACGAGTAAAATCATTTGCACGCACACAGATGAGTACATAATATGTCGGCCGCAAACAAATACCAGTTCTTTGTGAGTGCGCTTGCACTCGCTGTACGTGAAGCGTGTCTATGGCTTCATCCTAATAGAACGCGTATTCGTGATCATCCCGCTAAATAACAACGCGAGCAGCGATTACAAAATTGGGTGTCCTAATACGTAGACGCGAGTTCACGCGATCATAGGCGCGGCTGGAGATCCCGCTTCGTTTGATCGCGCGTTCGGTATTTAACATTTCAGTCCCGAGATTGCATCGTTTGATCGTCAGTGAGGACAGCTATTTGTACGTTTGATCATCAGTTCACAGGGCGAAAAGCATTTTTGTAAAACTAAACAATCGTTTTTATTTTACACTTTTTAATTGAGATATCTGACACAAATTCTTGTCATATACACCGTGACTATTTAGTAGTCTTACAAAGGCGGTCCACTCAATGTGCCCGACATAAAATAGTTCTAGGCGCCATTTTTTTTTTTTTTTTTAGCTACCGTAATAGGTACACAGAAAAATAAATAAACATTAGAAAAAAATATGAAACATTCTGTTAGTGGTGTTTACGTGTCAAACGGGAGAATATACTTACCCAGCGCTCGATTCCAGTAGATCATCGCGCACAACAGGGTGTTTTAACTACGTCATGCGTCATAATATTGAATAATATTTTTATTTTTAAATTATTAAAATCTCATAAATACCTATTTTTTCTTTATGAATGCTTAGTAGTCATTGGATACATGAAGTGGGCTGCCGTTGTAAGACGACTAAAAAGTCACGGTGTATAAATTTTACTTTGTAACGAGAAGTTATTCTGATATCATATCATCATGTCATCAACATATAGAAAAATACGTATTATAGAATATAACTCAAATACTATTCGAGTAAAGTTACTAACATTGGGACCACCGTGCGACCTCGCACTACCAAATGAAAGAATCACGAAAATCGGACACAGAGAAATCGATGAACATACAGGAAAAAATGATGATGACGCTGGTGGAATAATTGCCGGCGACTCATTCCGTGTTGATTTTCCTTTTTTTTATATGAAGTAGAACGTTGCCTAATAAATACCTTATAGGATATTATTTTACCATGGATTCTGTTCATAATTCTAGTTTTTTATTTTTTTTATTGCAGAAAGAGCGGGACAGAACCAACGACCAGTGGCCCACATTGGCCCTGGATCGAAGGATTAGGAGGTCATGGGGAGAGGCCTTTGCCCAGCTGGATGACGCAGGCTACCAATAACAGTAACAGTAAAATGTTTGAAATGGGAAATAAAAAACAGCTGTTTCATACAAACGTGCGATTGGTGCATTATCATATACATCGTGACTTTTTAGTCGTCTTACAAAGGCGGTCCACTCAATCAAATGTGCCCGACATAAAATAGTTCACGGCGCGATTTTTTTTTTTTACCTGCCGTAATAGGTTCAAAGAAAAATAAATAAACGTTAGAAAAAAATATGAAACATCCTGTTAATGATGTTTACGTGTCAAACGGGAGAATATACCTACCCAGCGCTCGAGTCCAGTAGATGATCGCTCACAACAGGGTGTGTTAACTAGGTCACGCGTCATAATATTGAATCATCATCATCATCAGCCCGGAATCACCCACTGCTGGGTATAGGCTCCCCTTTTTTCTGCCACACTTCCCGGTTCTGTGCGTCCCGTATCCAGGTGTTTCCCACGACTTTGACGATAATATAATATTTTTAAATTATTAAAATCTCATAAATACCTATTTTTTTTTTTTTTTTGGATACATGAAGTGGGCTGCCGTTGTAAGACGACTAAAAAGTCACGGTGTATACGGAACAGCAGATTTTTCTTTTTTCTCGTGCGGGTATAGTGATGTGTTTCAGTGAACTATCTCTCTGTGTTAAGAGTATCAGGGGAAATTAAAAAAAAATACTAGCATGCATTGAGTAAACGTGAATATCAAAGTTGCTGAAGTTTTAACAGTTGTCTATTGCAAAAAAAAAATACGCTACTTAGTATCACTAATAATTATTTATTAAAATTAAATCACAGTAGTAAGACAGACAAAGTATTTATATACCGTCGCCGTCGCCACAAACGTATTCAAAAACAAATGGATTTGACTAGATCATAACTTCATAAGAGTTATAAATACAGACTAAATACTCAGTGTAAATCTCGCTTAATGCTATAAAATATCTTGAGTTAGAAGCGCCAGGGTAGCCCGCAAAAGTCACATTTGTTTTTTTTAGCAATTTGCAGGTTAGGCTATTTCAGTCATTCGCTGGATTAAATAAAGTAAATGGGCTATATTGATGATTTTAATGATTATAACGCTGTAAAGCCATATTTGTTACGGTCCCAAATCATATTTTAATCAACATACAACCTGACACTGAACTGCAAATTGCAAAAAACGTAAGAAAATTTGAATTTTGCGGACTGCATTAGCGAATCCTCCTTCATAAACTTTGCAAACTCACACGTATTTTCTAACCATTTAAATTACAGTTTAAACGCTATACACCATTAAAATACAAATATGTCTCGATAAAAGGGTTTACTTTAGCAAGAACCCGTTATCAACAACATAAATGGACCCGGTAACACCCCTAGCTTTGTCACTGGCTAGGTACAAGATCATATCACCTATCTCATCAGCATCTGAAGATCTTCCTAATATTGTGTAATCCGCAGGACTGCCTGCTGCCTGGATAAGCTCTGCAGGCACGCCAGAATTTTCCATAATGTCAGTTACAACGGGTCCAGGATTGACAGAGTTCACTCTAATGCCTGAAGGTGCCAGTTCCAATGCAGCAAATCTCGTAAAATGATCCATACCAGCTTTGGAAATGCTGTAAGACATCATTCCTGGTCCTTTGGCTGATGTCGATGCAATACTAGATACGTTGATGATGTTGCCTTTTGTTGCTATAAGGTGAGGGACCGCTAAGTTGGTGATGTGGATGACGGGTCGCAGGTTCGTGTTCATGACTTCATCGTAGTTCTGCAACAGATTGGGTTGCAGTATACTCGCGAACCGCAAAATGCCAGCGTTGTTGACGAGAACGTCGAGTTTTCCGAACTTGTCAACTGTTTGTTGTACGATGGTCTTCGCTTCGTCGTCTTTGGAAACATCTGCTTTGATGATGAGGGTCTTGGCTCCAATCTGATCACAACGTTTTGCGACTGCTTTTAGTTTGGTTTCGTTTCTTCCGACGAAGGCGATAGAAGCCCCCTCCTTGGCAAATAACTCCACGGTAGCTGCTCCGATGCCGGAGCTACCTCCGGTTACTAGAACCACTTTGTTTGCAAACATTTTGAACTACTTTGCGACACCGAACACGTTAGTACACTAAACAAAACCGCTTATATATGTGTAGTTTTATCGCCAGCTTAATCTTCGTCTCTCGCGCTTGAAAATACATTGTCATGCTGATAAACATTTTTTTTATGGTAAGGGGTCGTCCTTTAATTGCGTGAGGTTTGAAAAAGGGGGGAGAAAGTTAGAAAATATCACGATCAATCACATGTATTTTTTTCGTGGGACAAAAAAAAATGAATTTAATGTGTGACGTAAAAAATATATGTTTTACCAAGCAATTTTTTGTCTATAAATCAGTTTTTTTTTTAGTTATTTTGTTAAAACAGATTTTACAATTATCTGATGTTTTGTAATAAAAAATGCACGTGATGCTGGGAGGGGGAGGAGGGGTAGCCTAAAACCTCACGAAGTTTCACCAAGGAGGAGGGGAGCCTATAAAAGTGACGTAAAAAATCCTCACGTTATTAAAGGATGGCCCCTAACCGGTTTATCTTTGATACTAATATTGACCCATTTAATTAGGAGTCACTCTTTGAACGAGTGATTTTACCAGTCTACACTAATAACAATAGTTTACAGTGTTTTTGTTGCTCTTGATATGAGAGTGGTTTTGGGTTCGCCTGGTACCCAAGAATGACGGAAAATTATCAGTTTTTGGAAATTAGCTCATTTTTTTTTTATTACGGTTTGAAATTTCAATGAAATAGAACAATTATTTCGGGACGAACAAAATATTTTTGTTTATTATTTATAAAAAATGATGGAAATCACTTCAGTATTCTACAAAATCATTAAAATTACTGGTACAAAAATGATAATGGTACAAGAATGATGAAAACGCGAGTTTATGTTTTACATCAATTGGGAGCATTAAGAAAAGTAAAAAGAAAATTTTTGATCATTATTTCCCATGAATATCTATGTAAAACTTATCTAATTTATCTTGCCTGTATTACCCCACTGCTGGGCAATGAATACCTCTGCCTTAGTTCCTTATTTACACTCAACTTGTAATACCCAACAAGCCCAAGCATACCCCACACATACCCTAATAACTTAAAAACTAGAGCTGATCTGGCACCCTAATGACTTTATTTTTAAGTTATATGATATAAATAAAAAAAACCCGCAAAAATATCGAAGGCAACACAAAAATATTTTTTTTTGTAAACTAGTGTAATCTACACTAATATTATAAAGAGGAAAGATTTGTATTTTTGTGTGTATGTTTGTAATCTACACTAATATTATAAATAGGAAAGATTTGTATTTTTGTGTGTATGTTCGTAATGAATAAACTCAAAAACTCCTGTGCCGATTTCAAAAATTATTTCACCATTAGAAAGCTACATTCACCGTGAGTAACATAGGCTATACTATTACAAGAAAAAATAGGGAGGGGAGGAATTAGGGGAAAATAAATGTCTTCCCGTGCGAAGCCGGGACTGGCAGCTAGTCTTCTATAATTTGGAACTCGGCGGCAAGTCACGACGACTTCGCAATAAAATATAAAACCTGTTATTATTGCACCATATCGTTTAATATTTCTCCGCATTACATCACACATAATATGCTTGCTAATAGTATAAGTATTAAAGACCCAAAACCCGAAACCGGTCACCTAGGAGTCATACTCGACCACCACCTGTCCTTCGCGGCACATATTAGTGCAGCTCGTAATAGAGCTGCCTTTGCTATGGGTAGACTCCATTTCATGCTAACGCCAAAAAGCAAATTGTCACTTGAGTGCAAGTTGCGTCTCTACACCGCAGTGATTCGTCCCATTAAAGGTCACAGGACACATATCAACTAGGAAAGGGATCGGCACCGTATCGCCTTTCGCCTCGCCGTCGAACAGGCGTCAACCTAACGTAAGCAAGCGGATCAGCAGCTCCGATACGCGACTCGGCTACGGCTAGGCGACGCCGCGCTTACGGCTCGCCGAACGCCGCGCTTTCTAGTTAGTATTTTGATACTTATATTTCTACAATCTAACCTACAAATTCAATAAAACACGCGGGCAACACGACTGGAAGCCCTGCGAATGACAGCACGTGTGGCAACAGTAGTGTGCGTAAGGGTGGACGCAGAGACGTAAGCTCGGGTACGGACAGACGTAAGCGCGGGGACGGAGAGACGTAAGCGCGGGGACGATGAACCGTAAGCGAGTTGACCACGCACCGCACCGCGGTTCGTGACCTTGTCCCGAGGCGAGGCGATTACGTTACGATTCCGACTAGTGTGCGTTGCAGTAGGGAGTTTCATACAAATAATACTGAACGGCTCGAGTTGATACGGTGCCGATCCCTTTCCGAGTTGATGTGTGTGCTGTGACCTTTAGTCATACGCTTGTGTCGTATTCGCCCACTAAAAACCCCGCTATATCTATAGGACGCAGACCTTGCAGAACCGATTCCTCTGTAAAATCACGGGTGCGAAATGCTGCACTTAGACCTCAGAATGCCTACCGTCCTTCAGTTCACAAAACGCCTTGCCAAGCGTTTCTTCGACTCTGCCATACTTTAAAGAAACACAGATACAAACCACCGTTATTCCGACCTCACATGCTCCCTCACCCTCACAGATTACCATGAACGAAAAAAACCTGTTCATGCATAACAATAACTTATTTATTTATTTATTTATTTATTTACTCCAAACATACAAATATCTTTACAGACTAGACCCAATGCGATATTGTATCACACTTAAAATTTAAACAATTATTTACTAACATAGCAAATTATATAGGTAGCTGTTCTTGTGACTTCACCCAAAGTGCAACAGAATAAGTCTACGTCCTCAGCAATGAGGTTGAGAGTGCGGAGCGCGCTCGTGAGCGGCGCCTCCGACTTCGGCGACTTCTTCTTTTTAGTTAGCCCGTTCAGTCCCACTCCAGGGCAAAGGCTTCCCCCAATTCCTTCCACTTCTCGCGATGGTGTGCTTCTTCTCGCCAATTCGCGAGAGTTATATTATTTACTAGCTGTGCCCCGCGACCTTCGTCCGCGTGAAATTATTGTAAAAATGCAATTTTCTCCGTTTTAACAACATTTTTCATTGATGCTCCGCTCCTATTGTAGCGTGATGTTATCTATAGCCTATAGCCTTCATATCTATCCAACAATAAAAGCATTTTTCAATTCGAACCATTAGTTCCTGAGATTAGCGCGTTCAACCAAACAAACTCTTCAGCTTTATAATATTAGTATAGATAAGTATAGATTAAAGATACGAAAAGAAAAAAGAAACATGCAATACCTATTGTATAATTTTTGTTTGCCTTCGTCACTACAGACCTACAGAAAAGAGACAGGTATTGAAATCACGGTCGCTTTCTTCCACACTACAGGGTGTCCAATTTCTATGTTATAGCACGCACGCCAATAGAACGAAGCACCACTGTAGCAGCGAACTGTCGACTTATGCACCTTCATAATAAAAATAGCAATCAATTTACCTTGGCTTCCGTGGTTTTCGACATGACGTGGGATGTGAGCTCAGCGATCATTGTGCTGATAGTCGTTTCAGACAATGGCTTAATTTCCAAGAGCCTCGACCAATACCTGAGGAGGCTCTCGTTAGACAGTTGGATCATCGGCTTGATTTAGAAAGCGGTACTCCTGGTCACGGCGCATATTGTTAGGAGGTTCCTCTCTCTGGAGCCCTGACCGCCCTAGCTTGGACCATGTTACCGATACCGGTGGACGATTTTTAAAATTTTAAATGGTTTTATATTTTTTTTGTTGATAAAAATATTCAAAAATGTAAATTGAATAAACGTTGTAAATAGCAATCAAACGCTCATTGGCACTTTTACATCAATTTAACAGGCCCCAAATCAATCATCGAATCATAAGTATCATCAAGACCAGGAATTCATTAGACGCGCCAGTATCAACGAAGATGTATGATTAGAATACAGTTAGGTTTGGTCGCATTCTGCTGATTGGACGACAATGTTGCCATGTCGGGTAAAACCTAGATGAGGCTGCACCAGAGAGCGGCGATTGCCACAACAGAGGCACCCAGCAGTGGGTGAAGTCGGACGGCGGGTGATGATGTGTAAGTCTGGCAGTTTGAGTACTTTATGCGGCCTACAAAAATGTCCTTTCTTTGGTATTGTTCGTCGTGTCGTTGAGCTCCTTGGGTTATGAGTCGAGCTACACGATCACTGACAAATGCTTGCACTGACTGGACAGGTCCACTCAAATCTGTGTGGTTATTTCTTCAAAAGACCATCTCAGACATTAATCTGCATGGTCCTCACATATCTTGATCAATGTCTGGACTTTAAAAGAGACAGTGACCTCTGAGTTTGTTTCGGATGTTTCTTCTCAGAGTAGTCAGAAACACCGGCCCCATCTAGTTTTAAAACAACGTGATGACATGTAAAAGTGTTATGTAAAACCAATTTACAGAAATAAATATGATTTACACTATATTGTTTTCTTCCGCATCACCAGCGCCTGTAAAGCGCTTGTCTGTGTTCGAACCTACAACCTGCAAATCGCTTTTTGAACAAATGAATGAATCTCACTTACACAATTAGTATTGTTTGCCTAAATGAACAGAGGATGTTAAAATAGGAAATACCTTAAGAGAATAGGAAATAGCGTAAGAAAAGTTAGCCCAGGTTCCCTGTCGAGGAGGAGCATCGTGTCATTTTAGTCAGTAGAAGTCTGACAGACCCCTCCGTAAAAAGATTGCTGCTCTATGAGAAAGAGTAGGCAATAATTCAGCGGGCAGGCAAAGAGCGGCTATAAAAAAAGAATACAAGAAATAAAAAAATCTGTTCTCATACTTTTAATGTAACTTCTCATTTTCAGTAAAAAAAGCATAACTCTTAGTTATAAACAAACACGATTACTATTGATCCGAATTGAAAAATCTTATATAATAATGAATCATAATCACACTAGTGCCATACCATTATCTATTACATGACACACTCCTGTTATACTGTTTGCTTTATCACTGGCCAAATACAAAACGAGATTGGCAACTTCTTTAGGATCCGAGGCTTTCTTTAAAGCCGTTATTTTGGCACATTCATCAAAACTACCAGAGACTTCACTATGAACGAGAAAATTTGTGTGGACTGGTCCTGGATTAACAGCGTTGACTCTCACACCCGATGGTGCTAGTTGAAATGCAGATACACGAGTGAAACAATCCACAGCCGCTTTGGACACACAGTACGCTGGATACAAAAAGCCAGTTCTGATCTCCGTACTTGCTACACTTGACATATTAACAATACAACCTTTGGTGATCGCCAAAAACGGAGCAGCTAACGTCGTCAGAATGACCACAGAACGTAGATTTGTATCCATAACCTCATCGTAAGTTTCAAGAACAGTGCCATCTAAAATTTTCCCTTCTTTAATAGTGCCTGCAATGTTGACTAATATGTCAATTCTTCCAAAATTTTCAATTGTTTGTTTGATTATTTTCTCATCGTCTTCACGTTTGGAGACATCTGCTATGATTACAAGTACTTTGTTGCCGTATTGTTCGCATTGTTCTGCTGTGGTGTGCGCTCTTCTCTCGCTGTTGTCTACTATAACGACTTGGGCTCCTTCTTCAGCAAAGAGTAGTGCTGTTGCTGCTCCCATACCGGACCCTGACCCCGTAACCACAACCACTTTATTCTTAAAACTCATCTTGTTAGTTATACCATTTGATTTGGCGGTGCAAAGAGAACTGTCGACACTAGCAAGTGTCGTGCAATCTACTCCTCGACCTCGAGTTATTATTTTGATTAATTTATTATTGCACTTGCTATCTCCATTTTTCCGCGTGACTTGCCATATAACTACGTAGGTAATAAGTTTACATTTAAAACTGGTGTGTTTAACAATCTTTTATGTTTTATTTTTCCAAAAGAAGCCGTCGTCCATACTTAATATTCTATCCGTCTGTCGGTTTGTCCTGTTATCTTTTCAAGCCGTTATGGCTAAACAGATTTCGATGAATTTGGTACATATGTAGACCTTGTTTAGGACATAGGACTTAGGGACATCAACATTCCCGCAGAATATTCTCCGTCCTCCGAGTTTTGTTATCTAGAAAAGTGTAAGGTGTCATAATTTTTGCAACAAACTGCCGGACAACTTTAAATCGTAGGTGCATTGTTATTTATGTATGCTTGAACTTGATGATAAATCGAATTAAATAATGATAATATCGGCTTATTTAGTACTACATTATGATTATTATAGCTAGGTAAATATAAGTCTGATAATGTGATTTTATCAATCACAAAATTATTATTTTACTGCACGATACCTGCGTTAATGCGAACATTGGTACAAAATATGATGCTGATGCTAAGAATGAGAATTATTAGGATTTAGTGCGCAAAACCTCTGCAGTTTTTTATTTTAAAAGATATTTTGGAGAGCCGCTATTTCTTAACAGTCGTGAATAAAATTAAAATAACAGCACATAAAATAGAATTGTTTTGATATATTTTTTTGAAAAACTAGATCGCTAGATTAGATTCGATCACAGAGGTATGATGCTGTGTGGCATCATATATAATTCAGTATATTATAAAGTAGTCTTAGATGTTTATTACTGATCCGATTTGGGTCATGTCATGCATGCACAGATGCTTATATTTTACTAGTACTTATTAGTTCCATATTATGTTTACCATCAGCGCTCTCCTGAATGTTACAGCGCCAAAAGCATGGAACTAATAAGTACTACGTATACACGGCGACAAATAAGCAATACTTTTCGAGTATTAACTTGGCCTCGCTTTGTATAGATTTCCCGTACAATGAAAGATCCGTATGTGTATACGGATCTTTCGGGATGTATTGCTTGATTGGTCATTTGCGTACAACTAGAATTCCTATATCCACCAAGTTCGCTACTGCAAGAGAAGATCTCAGATGGGAATTCTGAATGAAATGAATTGACATGATGGAAAAGCTGAGAATATTGTATTAATAAAATAAAATTAAAAACTACGTCGAATGTTTCATGTCTGATGCAAGTAAATAAAAAACAATGTAGCCAAGACAAAGTCAAGAACAGGCATTAGACGTCGGTAGATAAATGGTACAAGTAGATAGGTAATTAAAAAATCAACCCGAAGCTTATTTAAATAATCAAAATGACCATTGTTTGGATTTGTTAAATTATTAAAGGTGGCCTGTGAAACGATTTACAAGATTAACTTTTAGATAAAAATAATATTCCACAAAATAAAAACATTACCTTCCTATCAAAAAAAGATGTTTGAAATATTGACGCTGTTAATTTTCCAATGTTGACCAAACTAAAAAAAATACTTTTGTTGGAATATTAAAACATTCAGTCTTCTCTTCAAATTAATAACGTTTTTGAATATTGAAACAATCAAAAAATTAAAATTCAAGTTAGACAATTTAGTATTTGTGTCAATGTATACTTTGATAGCTGTGAGTAAATCGAGTCACAATGTATAGGAATGCATGTGTACTAACTGGACAGGTCCACTCAAATCTGTGTGGTTATTTCTTTAAAAGACCATCCCAGACAATAATCTGCATGGTCCTCATATGACTTGATCAATGTCTGGACTTTAAGAGACAGTGACCTCTGAGTTTGTTTTGGATGTTTCTTCTCATTGTCATTTTGAAGTGGACTAATCTCCTTCTGACGAAATTATGCCTTTTATTATTATTTTTCCGGTGTAAGTTAATTTACAATTTTATTTTCGCTGAGATTCAATGTTACCAAACAAAAAAAAATCTATTCTGTCGAAAGTGGAATAGTCAAGATTTGAAAAGAACCTCCTCAGATGATGCTCTGTGCTATACTCTTTTATTCGTCCATAACATTTTAACATGTCATGTCTGTCTACATTAATAAAATTGATTGCATAATCGGGTAGGTCGTACAATTATACAATGTTTTACCGGAAACATTATAGAATTTTACAGTTACCGTGTAAATTAATGACTCCAGTTGGGATAAAGCAGCCTGTATTCTGCTCTTCCCGCAATAATTCAGGCATGTGCTTAGAAAATAAAGTAGTCATAGTAACTGGAGCTGGAACAGGGATCGGAGCTTCTACAGCGTTTGCGTTTGCCAAGGAGGGCTCCAAAGTAGTCGTCGCAGATATGAACAAAGAAAACGTTTTAAAAGTAGCCAACATATGCAAGGAAAAGTTCTGCGCTAAGGCGATAGGCGTTGTTTGCGACGTGACCAAAGATGATCAAGGACAAGAACTGATTTGCTCCGCAGTCTCCAAATTCGGTGGAATAGACGTACTCGTCAACAACGCTGGGATATTGAAATTTGGATCACTCTTGGAAGCAGACATAATGAAAACCTATGACGAGGTTCTGGCTGTCAACCTCCGTGCTTGCGTGTATCTCACTATGTTGGCAGCTCCTTATCTTGTTAATTCCAAGGGTAATGTTATCAATATTTCCAGTATCCTAGGACGGACATATGCTGGAAACTATAAGTACTTGCCGTATTGTATCTCGAAGGCTGGTCTCGATCACTTCATGCATGGTGCTGCTTTGGAAATGCTATCTCATGGTGTTCGAGTGAACAATGTCTGCCCAGGACCCACGAAATCAGAAATATTTGAAAAAGCTGGTGTCAAAGGATCCTGGCAAGAAATAGGTGAATCTTTTAGACTTGATAATGTGTCCGATCCAGAAGAGATAGCTGATTTAATAGTATACGTAGCAAGTTACAAAGCAAGAAGTATAACCGGAGTTCAGTATTATATTGACAGGGGTCACCTGCAAACGGGTTGAGGATTGAAACTGAAGTAAGCTTCTTCTTCACTGTTGCTTGGATTTATTTACATACATGTTTGAAATATTTTAACAGGTTTCTGTTTTTTTTTTTATTTTCGTATTTTTTATTCTTACATTTGTTTTATTTACTTTTGCTAAATACTACAGTGTTTGTACGTGTGATATTATTTTGTACTCATGAAATTTAATATATGCTATTTTTTAGATTTCGGTTTTTTTCACTCAACTTTCACAACCTAATTACATATTAAAACTGAAGCACAATTCACCTTAGCTGCCACTACCTACCTATATATTTTACATCCAATATTATAAATTATATTACTTTTAATAAATAATTGTGATTATTCGTAAAGTAGGTAAGTGTATTAATGCCTACCCGTTTCAGTAATCATAACAGGGTGTTTAGTTCTTCATCCCCCATAGAAATAGGAGGATCCTCCGACCAGACGGGTGTTATGTCTAGTGGGCTGCTGCCTGACAGTTGTTGTCGTTTTTCTATAAAATAATGGTCACGAGATGGCATAATACAACGCGCGCCCGAGCGTATTGTTGCTGTGAAAGTTTCTGTAGGCGCGCTACAGCGCTGAGACCCCCAGTTACCCGGAGGAAATCCAGCTGGACATGACCAGCGACAGAGATGCCGACTACGACAGAGTTTCCGTTCTTTTTGCACCCGTTTCCAGAGCTAAATATGGCCTGAAGTCGCGGAGAATTTGATATCGCAATTTAGGAATTTGGTGTTAGCTCCTCATTTGTGGCATAGATGGTGCTGTAGAACTTTTTGTAGTGCCACTACTATGTGATTACAATGCCGCTACAAGTAAAACAACCTAAACTGTAAATCAAATTTTATTTCAGAAAATTTTAAAAATGTCCGAAAGTTTAATAAAATAAATTAATTAATTAAATAATAACATTTTCGAGCATTTTCAATTGAATGTTAATTCAACAATCTTACACTAGTTTTACTTCATCTATTAGAATAAGTATATGTTTATCTAATTTGACACCGGTAACTCAAGATTGTCTTGCTTTCCACCATAGGCCTCCCTTAGAGTTCTTCTTCTGAACTAAGAATCAAATCATCTGCGAATTCTAAACTCCGTTTATATTTAAACAATGTTTATCCCACTCGATTCATCTAAATATGTATTCCTGGACTACTGAAAAAAGTTTGGGTGACATAGGATCACCTTGCCTAACTCTTCTTTTTATCGGAAAATATTCTCCTTCTCTTTCAGTTCGTATTTTTGCTTTCATGTTTTTGTATATGTTGGAAATCAAGCGTATATATTTACTGTCAACATCTTGCGTTTTCAAAGCTTCCCATATTTTTGTGTGGTTTAATGAGTCAAATGCCTTATCACAATCCACGAAGGCGAGATAGAAACTAATACCGTACTCACTACATTTCTGTATAACTTGTTTAATAGTATGGATGTGGTATGTGGTTGAGAAGTCGCTTTGAAATCCTGCTTTTTCTTTGGGTTGTTTTCATCCAGAATTAGCTTACGGTCCATTAAAGAGATTTTAATATAAACATTTTGTTGTTTATTAAATATGGTTAGTATTTAACTGTAAATCAAAAAATCTTCATTTGTTTTATAAAAAATCCCAAATCTAATAAAAAATACTGAGTGCACATCAAAATTTTAATTATTATTTTAGCAACAATTTGATTTCGTGACACATCGCTATTAATTGAAAAGCGGAGCTTTTTTATGAACGGATGTCTAATAATAATAATATTCTTATTCTTATTCTTTATTGCACACAAAACAACAAAAATATACATACAAATTGCAAGCTTATTAATTCATTTTTGTTTTCGTTTTTTTTTACTTTTATTATTCAATAAACACTGTTACACCATTTTAAAGAACATTAACATACCACACAAACCACCGTGGGTTTGACAGTGGTATGCCAGCCCTTGCAGTCTCGACATAAGACAGCGACAAAAATCGGTCGCTAAGTCGTATCGTTGTCAAATTCCTTTAATAGATTTTTTACTTTATTTCGAAAGCATAAGGTTGAAAATCTATTAAAGAAATATGACATCGATTACACTTAACGACGGATTTTTGTCGAGACTGCAGGGCCTGACACAAAACAAAGACGTTGCAAAAATATTTTGTTATGTGTAATACTCACAAGTATTACGTTTGTACGCTCTGGTAAATTTTATGCGCAATCAGTATTTTTGATGTAAAAATATTTAATTGATTTAAATAAATTGACGGGTGATAAGTTTTTTGATGTGCATTTAAAAATAAGTAATTAAAAATTAGCCCTTTATAACAGGAACAATAAAATGATTATTAAAACAAATATTTAATATTTGATCAAAGTTTGAATATTTGATCAAATGAGAAAGATGTGAACTTAAACATTTTCTAATAGTTGATTCGCTAGATCCAGACTTCGTTGAGTCGCTATCACCGGATTTAATAAAACTGTTTGCACCAGTGCACTTACAGCATGAACATATAATCCAGGCCTTATTATTTTATTTATTAATCATCAAATGACCCCTCCCGCTCTGGGCGGGGCGGAAGGGAATGTTAGACTTGTACTGACTAAAACTCAACCATGTTCCTTCTTAGCCCTTTATGTTCCAGGTCCGCGGTATCTGTTTCGAACAGTCCCGCAGCCCCGGCAGGTATCCACCCTTACGGACCCCTTCCAGTTTGCTGAGATCTCTTTGAGGCTCGCTTTGTGGAAGACTTGACTTATGCCCAGACAGGATGATCATAAGATCAACAAATCGAGCGAAGCGAACTCGAAAATTGAAGCGTTCTGGACCGCAATAAGTTAAGCTTACAACCTTTTTTTTTTACGGATGGGAAATCATCAAATGATTTCTCCCGCTCTGGGTGGAGTGGGAGGGAGTGTCAGACTTTCCTGAGATTTTTTTAAAAATTGTGCTGTACTAATGAACTCAAAAAGCAATTCTCTTTTATTTGAGATCCCAATCGATAGGTTTTTTGAGTACTTAGTACATTAAGACAAACATAGAAAATCATAACGACATTACATAATCAGTTTTGGTATTTGCACATACTCACATATAACAAATCTAAGAAACTTCGAAACTCAACTAAGACATATTTAAAAAAAATACAAGTCAATAAAAAATATTGTATACACATTTATTTTAAATTTCTTTTATATGACTACGCTAATGAATACTAAGGTTTTTGTATCGGAGTTTTTATAGTAAAACATTTGATCTCAAGATTAAAGTTCACACATAAACTAACTGTCTCTTGCTGTCAAACTAAAAACTACGAATATTATAAACGTGGTGACACTTTTCAAAGCTTTAAAAGCAGCCCATTGTCTACAAAATAATTGGAGCCCGTCACACCTTTAGCCTTATCACTAGCTAGGAACATTATCACATCAGCTACTTCCACCGGTTCGGAGATCCTCTGAAGAGCAGTAGCCTCGGCGTTGTCTTCCCAAACCTTGTCAGTCACCAAGCCCTGCAGCATGTTGGTGCGGACGGGGCCTGGACTGACCGTGTTCACCCTAACTCCAGAAGCTGCCAGTTCTAAAGCCGCTCCGTGCGTGAAGTGGTTCATGGCAGCCTTCGAAACACAGTACATCATCAACTGTGGTACCTGTACGTACGTTTTGGCCAGTATGCTCGAAATGTTGATGATGTTACCCTTAGTCTTCACCAAGAATGGAGCCGCCAAGCTTGTCAAGTGCACCACAGCCCGCAGGTTGATACCCAGCACTTCATCGTACGTTTGCATCACGTTAGGACTTGTCAGTGACGTGTTCTTTAGTATGGCTGCGTTATTGACAAGGACGTCGAGTTTCCCGAATTTCTCAACTGTCTTTTTGACGATAGTTTTTGCTTCCGCGTCATTGGCAACGTCGGCTTTAATGATGAGGGTCGGAGCGCCATGCTTCTCACAGCGTTGGGCCACTGCCTTGAGTCCGGCTTCGTTTCTCCCGACGATGGCGATGCTAGCACCTTCTTTTGCAAATTGTTCAGCGGTGGCTGCACCGATGCCAGCACTGCCTCCTGTGACGAGAACCACTTTGTTCTTGAAACTCATGTTGCACGACTGTTAGGTACGAGGTCTGGTAACGTATAGAAGACTTAGCGTGTTACTCAATGGTCTAAATACAGATGTCTTAAAGGACCGCCAGACGCGTACAAGACATGAGTCATGTAGGTAATTTAAATGGAGATGTATAACACGAGGCAGGTAAGTCAGTAAACCAGTTAGTATGTTTTATAATTACTTCGGACAAAAACTCGTTAGACTACGATACCACAATAAATGTTTTAATTTCTTTTTTTAAACATTAAAAAAAAAAGTGATACGTCGGTGTCGTGAGCAGGATCCAAGCTACCGATGGTTATTTAAATTAATTATTATATATATATAATTTGTTTTCGATTCTAATGTTTATTAGCAACAGAAAAAGTCACTCAAGATGATTCCGAAATATTTATTTTGTTCTGGCGTTATTTGTCTCCGTTCCTTCTGTCAGAAAAAAACCTGTTACGTATCAGGCTATGTCGGGTAGCAGTCGCTCTATAAAAAGTAGACTTATATGGCAAAAGACACCCAAATGATGGATTTGAGAACATTCATGGTCAAAAGAGGTTAACAGAGGACGAAGCGGCAGGCATCGGCCCTTCCTGATTGCTGACATCTCTTTGAGGCGCGGGCCGGATACGAACGCGCCGTCGACACGGCCTGTCGTCATAAGACGGACGTACGGCGAGCTAGCCCATTTCTCACCACCCACAGGCCAGCGCCTACGGTGGCCGGGCGCCTACGGTGGTGGCTACCACGTGGCCCCCGACACCTGGGGCGTCTCCCGCAACGGCTGGGACGTGAGGTTGTTTCCCACTCACGTCCCGCCACCTCCTTCGCTAGCATGACTGCTTCACAGAAGGAGGTGACGGCTTCCCATTCCCTCTCGCTCCGGACCATGGCTTGAACCAGGGCCGGATGCGCGAGGTCGCCGCCGCCAATCGCCATTACGAGGAGACCTTCATGGTGTGCTCCACCGTGTCCTCCGGACGATCCTCGCAAGGGTGAAACCCGGGCGTTTCCTCCCGCCCGATTCAGTGCAGGAACCGCCCGAAACAACCATGTCCGGTGAGAACCTGCGTCAGGTGGAAGGTGAGGAAGCCTCGCCTCTCTAGCCTCTCCTCAAAGAGGGGACTTATCGCCACTATTGTGGCGTGCCCTGCACGGGGTTGCGACAGTCGCTCTCCATGTCGCCAACGGACCCTTCACAAAGCCCAACCAATCATTCTGTACATCAAACTAAGTGACTTTTTTTTTGGGGTTCAAAATCACGTTTTAAGGTAGGACTCAATGTAACGCACTCAACACATTATGCTGATGAATGCACGGAGTAGTACGGAGGTTGGGTAAAAAAACTTGTGAAGAAGTTGGAATGTTGTCGCCCAATATCTTCGGAACTAGAAGGTTCCCATTTATAGTTTAGAACAAAAAAATGATCGCAATGACGGGGAGAACAGGGGCCTTTCGGCTTCGTTAAGGGTACTGTTACACCCATTATAGTTCTACATGTATTTCGAAATATGTGTCTGCAATATCTCACAGTCCGATGGGACGACAATCCCTCTTGACCGGAGAGAGATCAGGCGCAGGAACAGCTTTAAGTGTTTTCCGAGGCACGGGGGTATCATACTGCCAACTTCCAAACTCCGGGCTACTACTGAGTTTCTAACGAAGCTTTGCCCAACCTGGGAATCGAACACAGGACCCCACACACAACAGTCGCCCTTGCGTCCTCGAGACCAACATGGCAGATAAAGTCATCATCATCATTCTCTTGCCCTTTATCCATATCGATTGGGGTCGGCGCAGCATGTCTTCTTCTTCCATACTTCTCTATTACTCATCACCTCCTCAGACATCTCCTTTCTTGCCATATTGACATTCTTCACACATACATGGCAGATACAGTGCTGCTGCCATACAACTTTGGCTTGGCTGTCTTGATAAAGGAAATAATTATTGGTACCTACTCAATTATTGCGTCGATTAGAGTTCCATAAATTGCTGCAATTAATCACTAGATTGTATTCAGATGCCACTGTCGTGTCATGTTGCAAAAAACCGGCCAAGTGCGAGTCTTACACACACGCACGCAGGGTTCCGTAGCACCAAACAATATAATAAAAGGCTCATTCATTTGTTTTTCATAGTACGTTAATGAAAAACAAAGTTACTGCTGCAGTTTGATGAAAAAGTCCCATATATCTCGAAAACTAAACATCAAATCTTGTTCAAACCAATTTTCGTTGAAAGTTGTTATTACGTCCTAAAAAGAAAAAAAAATAGTTTTAGTTCCATGTATGGGGAGCCCTCTTAAACTGTTTTTTTTATTTTATTTAAAAGTCGTAAAGCGGTTCACAGAATACCAAGTTTCAACTGTGTAGTCCTAATAGTTTCGGAATAAAGTGGCTATGACATACAGACGGACAGACAGACAGACATGACGAATCTATAAGGGTTCCGTTTTTTGCCATACAGCTACGGAACCGTAAAAAGTACCTAAATACCTGTTTAGCGAACCTTTGAAGCAACATATTATTATGAACAATCTTCTAATTAAAATTATAGAGTAAACAGACAATAGGCTGATTAAAGACTAAATATATATCAACAGTGTCCTTGCACTTCAACACATCAACAGGTTGGTGCGTAGATGGCTGCGGCTGTTATTATTTAGCCACATATAGACATACATACATAAATATAGAGGGTGTAAACAGACCCTTCACGAAGCCGTCAACCAAGCATTCTGTACATCCAACTAAGTAACTTTAGGCAAAAATTTTGCTGGGAAACGACTTTTTTTTGGGGGTGAAAAATCACGTTTTTCGGTAAAACTCAATGTAACGCACTCAAAACATACCAAATAAACATTGTGCTGATGGATGGGTTGAATAGTACGGGGGTCGTGTAGGTGTTTAAAGTAAAAATCTTACATTAGAAACATGTATTAAAAAAAAAACTTGTGAAAAAGTTGGAACTTTGACCCTCAATATCTCCGTAACTAGAAGGTTCCCAGGTATGGTCTAGAACAAAAAAAAGGAAATGATCGCAATGACGGGGAGAACAAAATACCTTTCGGCTTCGTTAAGGGTCTTTTTACACCCTTTATAGAGTTTCCTTTTTCCCGTTTTCCCGGTTGTTATTCATAGACTTTTGACAGTTGTTACATGTAGTCAATGGCCAATTACCAAACTATTGGCACTTTATTGATAGAAATTGGAATGAAATACTTTGACTTTGAAAGTAGGTGTACCTACTTTGTGTACCATTAAAGAATTATGAAGCGAAATTACGAAAAAAATTATAAGGACACTCCCCGTACATTCAACCATCATCATCTACCTAGCCTAGCCCGAGCGGCTGTTATTATTTAGCCACGAGCTCCTCTATATATAATATCCTCTACATATCATCATCTGCCTAGCCTTTTCCCAACTATATTGGGGTCGGCTTCCAGTCTAACCGGATGCAGCTGAATACCAGTATTTTACATGGAGTGACTGCCTATCTAACCTCCATAACCCAGTTAGTACTGGGCAATACGATACCCCTTGGTAAGACTGGATGTCAGACTTTTTCGGCCACTGACTACCTAACGACTGTCATAGATCTACAAATGACACCCAGCACCAACGGCTTAACGTGCTTTCCAAGGTTCGGAAGAAACTCGGTATGTGGTCGGTGGTCACCCATCCACAGACCAACCTAGGCAAGCACGGCTTAACCTAAAGATCGACCCGAGCGGCTGTTATTATTTAGCCACGAGCTCCTCTATATGTATATAATATCCTCTACATATATAATAATAATATATGTACAGGTAAGTATGTATTTCTTCACAGAGAAGTTATAGTTTTTTTTTTGTTAACCTTTATACAAATTGTTTGATTGTTTTTATCGTTTTTTTATACGTAGTTCCGAGCTAGTTGAAACCAAAAATATCCGGAAAACGTGTTTAAAAATCTTCAAAACTGCACTTAGTAGGGTCATTATACAAACTTGCACAAGACTATATTGTTGCTAAGAGCCTCCAATCTTTGTAGAAGAGCTTCAGGGTAAGTGGCACTGTTGTCGTCCCTGCTAATAACCGACGTAAATATTGCCAACAGACTTAATATTAAAACGATGTAAAGTGAACGTTAACAAGATGGCGGTTTTACTTTTGAAAGGTTTGTCTTTTAGATAATTTTAGTGTTATGTCACAGAATATCTAATAGTTATTGTGTCTTGCTAAATTGTCTGGCTTACAATTTTGGACTGATTGAAACTGAAATTTGAATTGGTTAGATACTCTTAAATGTTACAGCATTAATTCAATATTATTAGTGGCCAACGAGATTTAAAACACATATAGAGAGGACATTAGGAATATTGTCATACAATAATTTTCATCCTGAATATTTTCGATTTTGACACACGAATGCTACCTGACAAGCGGGCGTATGACACAGATGACACTAGACAGAACGAATTGTTACTAAGTAGTAACAAGTTTTGGATTACGATTTTCTTCGTCATGACCCGTCTATAGCTCGGAAATATTTGAGTGTCTTTGTGTCATATGAATGCGACCTGACAAGGCGACGTATCGCACTAGACTGATCGCCTTGTTACTAATTTGTAACAGGTTTTGGAATTGTCAGTTTCTTGGTCGTGTCCCGTATATAGCTAGTATATTTGAATGTCTTTGTTAGTGCCTAAACCCGGTCAAGCGATTGCCAACAATCCTCCCTCCTCCCCCCTCGTAAGAGTCCCACGGTTTAAATTATCGTCATCAGCATCATCATCATATGCTTTGCAAAATATGTAAACGTCGGTTTCCAGTAATACCAGTATTTTACATGGAGCGACTGCATATAATCATCATTCTCCTGCCCTTTTTTTATTTTATTTTTTTTGGGATGGGTAATCATCAAATAACTCCTCCCGCTCTGGGTGGAGTGGGAGGGAGTGTCAGACTTTTACTGACTAAAACTCATCCATGTTCCTTCTTTGCCCTTTGTGTTCCAGGGCCGCGGTATCTCTTTCGAACAGTCCCGCAGCCCAACTTATTTGCAGTCGGCGCAGCATAATTATCTTCTTCTTCCACACTCCTCTATTACTCGTCTTCTCAGAAGTTACCTACTTTCTAGCTATATCATTTTTCACACAGTCCATCCATCGTTTCTTTTGTCTTCCTCTAGCCTTATAATCACTGCATATAATATTTTACATAGTATAAAACAAACTCGCTCCCGCTGTCTGTACGCTTAGATCTTTTAAACTACTCAACGGATTTTAATGCAGTTTTCAGCAATAGATAGACTAATTCAAGAGAAAGGTTTATATGTATATGTGTGTCTACTTGCACCCGTGCGAAGCCGGGGCGGTTCGCTAGAATTATATTATCTGCTTTTTAAAACCATGACTCAATAAATGTATAATGTATTAAATAGTTTGATATTGTTCAACACCTGTTAAGGTGGGTCTAAATAACTTGTTATTATTATTAGGTATTGTTATTTATTAAATCAGACTACAAACTGGGGAGTCATGACGCAAAACCGCCAAAAGTGGAGAGATTTGGAAGAGACCTACACTCAGCATTGGGTGGCCAAAGGTTGAAGAAGAGAGAGAGAAGAGAAATACTATAGGGAAATGTCACCTCATATACTAGGTGGCCATATCCATCATCTTCCTGCCCTTGTTCCATATTACTTGGGGTCGGCGCAACACGTTTTTTTCTTCCATTCTCCTCAGTCAACCGTCACTAGGTAGACATATTCCAAAAAAAAAAAACTGATTTGCCTATCCGAAAACTATTATACATTAGACTAGCACTTTGCCCGCGACTTCGTCCACAAAAATTGTGAAAACTTGCCTAATTTGCATCATTTAATAATAGTTTAGCCTATGTTACTTTCTGATAATTTAGCTTTCTATTTGTGAAAAAATGGTTAAAATCGGTCCAGTAGTTTCGGAGCTTATTCGGTACAACCAAACAAAATTTCTTTCCTCTTTATAAAATTAGTATAGAGTATAGATAAACAAAATGAACCGAAAAGCGCCAAAAACATAATAATGTAAGCGACGCTTAAGCCAAGGCGATACCAAGACGCTCCTCTAAGGAGATAGTGCTCGGGGGTCATCGCAAACAAATGAGGGGTGTAAATCCTACCCCCCACCCCCTTCGTCCCCCGTCTTGCCCCAAACCCCACAGGTAGCACTTGCTCAACCCTTTCTTGGCTAACATATGGCTGGTACATCTTAGATTTGCGAAAATACTGGATAAGAAGTTTTTTGTGACATTTTATTATATTTCCTAAAAAGGGAGTCGGACACGTAGGTACAGGTACGGTCAGTTAAATGTGTGTAGATAATGGTGGCAACTGAGCGAGCATGTTTGCTGACAGGTGGGCATAAATCCAGACAATCCAGAATCCAGGTTGGCGCAGCGGCTGAGCGATTGACTGCTGCGCTTCGATCCTTGCACAGAGCAAATATTAAATATTGTATGGCGTACAGATAGTTGTTCCGGGACTGGCGGTTTGTGTAAGTGACCCTAAATGTTTGTAAACGCATCCACGACTCAGGAGATTTTCCTAGTGTGGGATCTTATAAAAAATAGGGCCTAGCGAAGAGATAACGATCATAAAAAAGTCATGAACGTATCGGATATAGACCGACCGCTTTAATGAGTCCTCCGCCTTGCCCCCTCAAAGGCACATTAAATGTCCACAAAGTCCTAACAATATCGTTGATTTTGGTTATTTGTTTTAAAATTACCATAATCCACGTAAGTATTACGATACTAATTGAACCAATACGTGATCAACCTTCAGAATATTCCATTTAAATTGATACGTTCGCGAGGACTCATTAAAGCGGTCGGTCTATAGACAAGAGCTGCCGAAAACATTGTACAAAATCCTGTTGAACAAATACGAAACGCTTCGAAACCGACGATCACTAGTCTGTATCCCCAGGGTATGTAAACCAGAAGACCATTCTCAGTAGTCGCTTGTAATGACTAGGCTAATTAAGAAATCGACTGCCCCATTTTCTCACTAATTTTAGAATCTACCTAAGGCGCGAATTACACAGAAACGGCGTAAGGCGTAAGGTGGCAGGCGTGGAATTTATAAGGAAAAGAAAGAACGGCGTGCCTGCGCCGCGCCGCTTGAGTGTAATTTACGACATCTTACCTACGTACATTTTGTATGAAAATGTTTTGAAGCGGAATCATGCCTGCGCCGCGCCTTCACCTTACGCCGTTTCTGTGTAATTCGCGCCTTAGGTACAACCAAAGACAGTTATGGTCAGGTTCACCCTGATACCCTGGTATAAAGTTGAAAAGTGGTCGACCGTCAGTGAGTAGGCACGAGTAGGTACATTCGAAGTCATTCGTTTTATATGCAGAACTTGTTCTCTGATTGACATTTATGTATTTATTCATGTTTATTTCAAGGCTAGATTATTTAATATTCTGCACATTTATCTGGCCACTAGCCAGATGAGGATGAATAGAGGTTACGTTTTATAATTAGCCATTATTAGCATATTGTTGATCTTCATGGTTAATCAGAGGTTGCCGAGTGCATGGGTGACCATCATAACATGGAGCTTCCTCCGTGCCTCGGATATCCCGTTGGTCCCGGCTATCATTTGTAGATCTTTGACAGATTTTACGAGTAGACAGAAGCCCCAAAGTCTGACAACCATTCTTACCAATGTGTATCGTATTACCCAGTAACTGATTGTGGAAGTCAGATAGGCAGGCTTCATGTCAAATACTGGTATAATTTGGAAAAAGGCTAGACAGGTGAGGCAGATTATGCTATGCAGGATGGAAGGGACTACGATGCTAAAACGATTACCACGATTTCAGTACATCATTCTGAACCGGGGGGAACCATCATTTAGAAAGATGCACATACAAATTTTTCGCAGGTTTAAAAAAAAATAGCATTTTCACACAAAACAGCGTTACCTACACGATCAAAATGTACGAAACAGTTGATTTTTTTTTACATTACCGATGAAAAATTTCTATGTGGGGTTTAGAATGATGTACTTACTGAATACTTGGTGACCGTTTCACCGTCGGTGTCCCTTCCACCTTTAACTATACCTAGTCTGAATTTAAGTATTCTTGTCACGCATAAACAATAAACATTGTATGTTTTACATAAAGATTACGTAATCTTGATATCTTTATTACTTGCCATCAGGATTGCAATTTTTATGCAACTGTTATTTACTGCAGTAATTATGTGGACTAACCTATTGTTTTTTTTGCCTGCAAATGCTTAATAACATGTCTGTTGTGGTCTCCGGGTACCAACGACGCCATAAGAAGTGAATAATTAGCCGGTTGACACACGCCACCACTCGTCCGCGAGGTCGGTCAAGCGGATCTCAAGTCGCCGTTCGCATAGGTTTACACAAAGATTAAAATAAAGGAGAAGAGAGCCCTCTTGTGCCATTTCGAAGCATGCTGATTCGAAACGCCATCTGGCCATCTGGATTTCATAACGGGAACTAAGGCGCTATAGATAGCTATAGGTAGATAGGTATGTAGGTATATATGTATGTATCTATAGATCAGTATGTACGTATGTATAGATCAGTATATTTTTTACTTAGATCTTACAAATTTTCTTGGTTTTTTACAAATAACAGCTATGTTAATGCGATTTGCGAATATAATGATGATACATTCTATTATTGATATTTTAAGGATCGTGATTCAGAAAGTTTACTACTAAACGAGCGATCGAGCCATCATTTTATTCGCGATTTGCATTTTGATCAACATACGATGTAAACACAGCTTCCATTTGCGAAAAACAAGAAATAATTTCACTGGCTACATTTATATTTGAAAAGAATTGACAGTTACACAGTAACGAACTATTTTGTTTTAGAAATTCATTGTAATTTGTAATAATTAAACATAAAATGGACCCACGAAACACAAGTAAGCGCAAGCGAAAGTTGCGGCGGCCATGATGTGATGTTGTCAGTTTTGTTACACAATAAAGATTTCCGTGATATGGTTGCCATAATTGATAATACTGGACAGCTATGAAATATAAAAATGTGTCAATTTTAATGAAAAATGTAACAATTATGATCTAGAAAAATACGCTAGAACACAAATATAATGGAGAAGAACCACCAAAAACCATTGTTACTAGGTATTTGATTTGTTTTTTGTTTTTGCTTTTACAATATTGTATCACACACAGTGTAAATACTTAAATAAGTGAGGATAGGAAAGGCCTAACAAAATCTCAGTGTTTTTAACCTTATTTCAGAATACTTTATTTCTAATCCACCGCTATGCGATCCGGGGCCACCTCGCAGGGGCACGCGGTTAAGACAGTTGAAGTGTTCGGACGTCCCGTCGGATTTATAGGCGGACTGTATTGGTTCCGTCAGGTTGCCCTGTACCTACACTACCCACTACCTCTACCCAAGTTAAACACACTGTACCTTACCTCATGCTCATATTGTATCGCCAACAAAGTACCTAGACAGCGAAGGAGTTAACGACGTTGTTCAAGCAAGAATCTTTATAATTTGTTAGTGTGCGTTTTCGCGGTAACAATCGTTTACGTACTTTAAGAAAAGTGAGTGAAAACGAATCCAATAAGTAAAAAGAAAAAAGATTATAATTACCTTCCCACAAAATATTGATGATTCAGCTCACACTTAACATCGCCTTGTAATCCAATACGCGCAGCAAGATCAATCATAATAATTACTTCATAACGTTTCCCTCAGAATAGACGACAAATGCGGCAAATGTGACAGCTACGACAGATCCAACAATTTTTTATCATACAACACTGTCCCAATTCCCAAGTCGGGAGCCAGGGAAGTAATAGATAGCTGGTGCGAAACAATCCTAACGGTAATTGGGGTAGATGCCTCGTGAGGATCTCTGACACACTTGACATATGACGATATTGTGTAAATTGTATACCCATATTTTGTACGTGACTGAAACTGGTCATGCCACCCTATTTTGGATTGTTTGGATGGCATATGCTTGTGTGATTTGCACTTTATTTTTTTCAATTGTGGGTTCGTATTCCTCTGTATGTTCCTAACGATACTGCCACCTCCCATGGTAAGCATGAGAAGACACATTTGACCAATTCTTTGATGAGTAAAAGAAAAGTTTACAGTCATAGACAGACAGTCTTTCGTTAATTAATTCATACATTACGACAGTGTAACCTATCGGTGATAGCAACAATATATGACTGGTTGAACAGCCTGACAAGCCGAGGGACGAGATGGCTTGCGATTGAAGAGGCCTATGACCAGCTGTGGACTCCTACCGTCTGATGAGGCTACCTAAAATGATATAGGTTCCCCTGAGAAAATGGTTGAAGAAACCGAGAACCCGCGTTATCTTTTGACCAGGAGTAACATGCGAAAAGAACGAAGTTATTTAGCACATGCCAGCATCGCTGTGATGCGTTTTGCGGGGATGGTAACAGAACGCGATGCGACACTTGCTTCGCGCAGGTCGAATCGCTTGATAAGTCGTGATCGTGGCTTTATGCTGATGTGGCCCCCGATGGAAATAATATCATACGTAAATCTTGTGCAAATATTTTTTATTTTACTTTTATTACCGTCGTTGGTGTAGTGGTCGCAAATACTATCGCAGAACTTGAGGTTCTGGATTCGATTCCCGGATCAGGCTAAGTCTCATTGGGTTTTCCCATCAGGAATTTCTCAGGAGCAGTCACGAAATCTGCATTTGTGCCAAAATGTGCCCTGTTGACGACTGGGACTCAAACATAAATGTAACTGTCGAAATGTAAATGCACTATTAGGTACACATCTCGATTACCCTACTGGGATTACAGGCGTGATGTTGCAATAGTAATTCTTATTACTATAAGAAACAACACACGTCCGTCACAGGCTAATGCCCGCAGCGTATAGACACGAATAAATATTGTTTGTTGGTATCATAAATAAAGGCCGGGACAGACGTCGGGACGCGTCACCTTTTGATACATTTCTACTGTCGTTATTAATGACAAGTCATCGGTGTCCTCCCGGCGGACAAACGCAGGGTTGCCAGGAAAATAAAAGATACCTACTTATAATAATAACCTTAAATGCTGCATGGATCTTTTGGCTGATGCGGCTGAGGCTGATTTGAAATTCTAATCCATTCCTTTCTTCCTAATATTAGATACTTATCCGAATAATTTTCTCATGGTATTAAATTGCTTATTTACGTAAATAACGCAATAATTTGTTGATGAACCGTCAAATATGAGTACTCAAGTCATTGCGAGAGAGTTAAAAAATTAGAGAGTGACCACAAATAACGACACATAAGGGTCAGTTCAGACAGACCGGAAAAATGCGCAGACATATTACTTACTGCATTAACAATAGGACCGTATAACCGATCGAGTCGCGAGCATTCGCGAGGAGACGGTTGGCGTCCGCTTCGATATTCATACAATTTTCTACTTTAAAGAATTAAAATACTGACCTATTTTCAATGCAGCCAGTAAATTGCACGAATTTTTTTCCGTTATGAAGAAATAACTGTAATATCAGCATCATTCGCTTCGATTCGGACGACGCGATCACCAAACGCCGAATTTGCTTTTATTGCATGGTATTGAAGAATCATATAATTATTTTTTAGCGTGTAACATTGTGTCGTTACTTTTCTTACTTTTCATTTTTTTTATTATCATGTCAAATCAAGACAGTAAGCAGTTCAGGTAAGGTAAGGTTAAGGTTTTATAAGTCACGCTAGTATCTTTCCAAATGGCTCAAGCCAATTCCTCGTCAAATAGTGTTGGCAATCCCCAACCGTTCCGTTTCAAAATGGCCTCTTATTCACAAAAAACTAACCCAACTTAAAATAAAGAAAGGCAGTAATGCGCAGCCCTATTCTGGAGGCCTGCCCAGCATAATAATAGATCGAGAGGGAGGCATATCGTACATTCGCCACCCTTTAATATCATGTGAGAGTTCTGCTAAATTTATCAATGGCGGAACATTGGGACCAGCACTCGACTTTGTGTTAACTATTCAGTCTGCGACGGCGACATTGATCTTTGTTTGTATAGGAAATTCTTTATAGCTGGCAGAGGAGAGTAGAGATATTTTCGAAGTAACGTTACATAGAACAAACAAACGTCGAAGAAACAAGGGTTCGATGTTAAACATCGAACAAAAAAGGCGTAGTTGAAACATAACGTCGCGCATTATCAAGGCATCGATGTAACAATTTTCCCAGAATAGTATTTCGAACTCATACAGGGAACCCAGTGCTTGTTACGTCACACACGTTTCCTCGTTTTCTCGTCGGGTTGGAAAACATCGTGAGAGAGCTGATGCAAATCTTCTAGCATATCATTAGGCGTACCTAAAAGTCATTCTGCGGTAATCTAAAACAACGTTGATCAAAAATGTTCTTACATATTTCAGGGTGTGGAATACCTTAATCATCAAACTGAAGAACTTGCTCTATGGGACCAACACCATCATCTGCCAAGCTTTTTCCCAACTATGTTGGGGTCGGCTTCCAGTCTTACCGGATGCAGCTGCAGTTTTAATCCCGCCAAACTCCATAATGACGTATTTAGTCGGTTTCAGGGGTGGGCAATTGCACCCATTGCCCCGCCCTCTGTATCAACGCCGGCCTCTAAGGGACCAACATCGTAATCACAAAAAAAAATCAACAGTCCCATACAAATATTCAATGTCTAGACTACTCAAATGTATGGGATAGCTAATTTATTATCAATCACGGTATAGACATTTAACAAAAACAAAATATAAAGGGTGTAAAAAGACCCTAAACGAAGCCGAAAGGCACTTGTTCTCCCCATCATTGTGATATTTTTTTTGTTCTGGACTATACCTGGGAACCTTCTAGTTACGGAAATATTGAATTTTTTCACAAGTTTTTTTTAAAACAACTTTTTAAGGATTTAACTTTTCTTTAATTCACTCCATGACCCGTTTACTATTCAAAGCATCCATCAGCACTGAGTTTTGAGTGCGTAATGTTGAGTTTTACCGTAAAACGTGATTTTTCACCACCAAAAAAAAAGTCGTTTCCCAGCAATAATTTTTGCGTAATGTTACTCAGTTTGATATACAGAATGCTTGGTTGACGGCTTCGTGAAGGGTCCTATACACCCTGTATAAACCTATTAGTAGTTTTAAAAGCAGTGAAGCAAAGCGAGTCTCCAATCGCAATTCACCTAACAACGCCACTCATTCAATGCCACGAACAATCCACAAACCTTTAAACCATACAAAATATTAAATTACAACGAAAATTCACGTACGAAATCTTGTAGAATGGAATTTATTGCCTCCTATACGTTGTTTTATTTATAAGAAAGCATGGGCCGCGCTCAGGGAGATGAAATTACGTGATACCATTGCGAATCAAAGTGATATACAGCGTTGTGTGTGTGGCACAATCAGTTACCTGAGTGTGCGTTGTTTCATTTGAGCCTACTCGGTCGATTGGCGACGATATAAATTATGTTTATTGAGCAAATATACCGGAAAAAAATTATTATTTATTTATTTAAACTTCATGTGTTACATAGGCGGACTTAACGCCACAAGGTATTTTCTACCAGTCAACCTTTGGGTTTAATAGAATAACTAAACTTATACTGTCACTTATGGGATATCTTTCGTAACTGAACAATCCGTGAGTGAATAATGAACAATCACGGATGATATAAGTTTTGTTGTAAACCGTGACAGCTTTGAAATAGAATAGGTAGGTAACACTAGCTGTGTGTGACTTAGATCTTTCTCAGCCTTAATATAAAAGGCAACATCACTTTGTCTGTTCGTTAGTATGACAATTTAAACCATTGTTTTGGTGTTTGTTGATTGGGCAGGTTATAGACTTGATTTAAACTCAAAGCATTTATTTCAAATAGATCCGTAACAAAGTGCCTGTGCAAGTAGGTAACAACTATGATTAGACTTGTAATTCAGAACTATTTAGTCCGACTTAAATAGCGGTTACGATTTATTCTTTTAAAAGTGAATTTGCTTTCAGTTTTTTAAAGCCAGAGGGTAGCGCGTTTCAGATCTTTATTGCTCTTATTATTTTATTTCGTAACCAAAGGTGTGAGAAGAAGTCATGCCTTCAGCCTTTGTCTACATTATTAGCATACTAGCAGCTCACTGTTGGACATAAGGCCTCTCCAATTGCTCTGCTTACCTCGATCCGCCTGGCGGCTACCAGCCACCTTGGAGTGTCTTTAATGAAATACTCTTGCCTATTCACAGTATCCATTCGAAAAATACGTGACCCAACGATCACCGGACTCATCGATGCTTCCACCCCGGCCATTGCCACTACAGCTAGTTAATTCTCTATAACCCATCTATAACCAAGAATAAATTATTCTAAATTCCTCATTCATGCTGGGTAGTGGCATCGGGTGCTCAACCGTGTTATCAAGAAAGTCTAGTGCATTAACAGCTTCTTCAACATACTGGTAATTATGTGATTTTTCATGAAACTTTTGTATTCTTAGTAACAGTGGTGTATTGAAACTCTAATATTTTCAATAGCATGAAAAAAACAGTCGATGGATATTTTCGAATTATAACTGTAAATTATTTAAAACTCTACTCCCTATCTTCTGTAAGTTTTGAATCCTCAATTTTAAATAAAAAGTATAACAAAACGAATTGTAACGAAGAAACGAAACGTAACAAAATACCGCGACAAGAACTGTCAAAGATAACTTGTGAAATTGTCGTTAGCCAAAACAAGAGTTTATTTTAATTATTTCACGATGGATAGCCGTTTGTACGAGACCAAATTACCAAACCATAAAATCTTTAAGGATCTAAAAGACAGTTTGAGTGAAAATCCTAGTGGAAAGTTGCAAAATTTGATTGAATTGAAGGATGATGTGTTTTATGTTTGGAACTCGAAAGAGAACTGTTTACTGAGTTTAAATCTGAAGCATTTGGAAGAAAGTGGTGAAGAGACTCCTTACCAGGTATTTTAGTACTTATGTTCGAGATATTTTAATTATTTTAGCTTAGTATTTGATACCGGCATGATTTTATGCAATTAAACATTTTGAGGTTATGTTATCTTGTTGTGAACACTATTAAGAGTTCGTTTTAGTTTCTTTACGAAGCAAAGGCTTCTAAGGATAGCATTTATCAAATCTTGGGAGATGTGGTACGTTTTTAAGCTACGAATTCATATGAAATCAAAACAATTTTAATGTGTAACATTGGACAACCAGAGTGATTTCTTTCTGGTCTAATATGGCTCAATATCCAAAAACTACAGATAGAAAAACAGTGTTGATATAAGAACAATATTTCAATCTGTAGAGTAATACATGAATTTTATCACTAGACTGTGCTATGTGTATCACTGATTGAATTACACAATGTCCGCTATCTGTATCACTTACCTGTTATGATGTGAACATGATGTCTTTTCTGCGTAAATACAATAATTATTACTTGTATGTGATAATTATTGCTTGCTCTCAATACAATGTGAAGACAAGCCAGATTTAAACAACTCATTACTGTAATTATAATGCTGATTTACACACAGAATGAATATGTTCCATTCTTCTTAATTGATGACTCACCTTTGTCCAACCAGTACATAGTGACTGCGGATAACTTTGTTGTTTGCCACTTTCAAGTCCTGGAGCGTGCAAATAGTTGTGCGTGACGGGCAGGAGAGATACCTGCAACAGGTATCTCTATGGACCATAGCAGCTATTGTCCTTACATAGGTACACCTTTTGCTTTGTCCATGGTCATACATGCACTCTGGTTGGGTTCTCACACTCTGGTTGGGTGGTCTGGGAGTTCTGCATGCCTGACCTTTTTGAAGATCGTCAAAGGACTAACATTATTAACACTCCAAATTCTTTTAAAACAGAATTTCATCAAAGTAGCAGGACAGTAGTCACTTTTGCTGGCGTTCACTAATACCATGATTAGTGAAAACCGCCAAAAGTGACTACTGTCCACTATGATACTGGAGGCGGCCACATTGTTGAATGTTCAATACTCAGTGCAAGCCACAGCTGTAGCAGTGATAGCTGCCAAGTCATAGGTTGCAAGTTCGAACCCAAGACACACAATTCTGATTTTTCAGATTTATGTGCATTTCAGCTGGGTTTACCCAGCCATGGAACTGTATAAGGTCCCATTAAAATAGATGGACAAACTTTTAGAAATCATTCAGACCACCAAAATAACGACAATGGTAAATAAAAATAAGAAAAACTCATTAGATACTTATAAGAAAAAAAATCAGCTAACCAAAATACACTAAAAATGTTAGTCAACTGAAAGATACTATGGTTAAATACAGAATGATATTAACAGAACTGACTGGGTACTTACTTACGAGAACGCGCGCGGCGGGGCACGAGTGCAAGTACCTACCCATAATGGATGTGTTTATTCTAGAGTGCCGGCAATTTCTTATTTTGGGTCAAAATAAAATCACTTCAATCAGGGTTATTTTTGCTTGGATATCTTTGGTTAGATGTACTGAACGAGTTGTTAAAATTTGTCCATCTATTTTAATGGGACCTTATATAGGCTATCAATAAGAAAGAAATACAAAAATATGTGTTTTTTATTTTCAGGTATGTTGTATTAAGAGCTACCATATTTCTTCATGCCAATGGTACAGCTATACATTTTGTTGACCCAATTCTTGGCTTTTTCTATGGCTTCTAAACTGGCAGTTTCGTATTCTTATTATGGTAAGTCTTGCATAGTTTTATTGATTTTGAAAGTCATTACATGTGTATGAAGCATGTTCCAAGCTACTTTCAGCTCAATGCGAATCATGATTTAACTAGATTACTGAGTACACAAATTTTTTTGTTTGTCATAGGTATCCTGGTCAGTGAAATTAATTGTTCAACAAATAGACTACAAATTGTAATTGTCAGTGAATTCAGATCACAACAGTCATTCTTGGATCGTTGTATGAAAAAAAAAAACGGCACATTGGCGCAAGGGTTGGTAATTTTTTGACACGGTTGGCGCAGTGCCTGACCGATTGACTGCTCCGCTGCGTGTCGCGGGTACGATTCGCGCATGGAACAAATATTTGTATGGCCTACGGGTAGTTGTTCCGGTTCTAGCGGTGTGTGTATGTGAGTTTAAATGTTTGTAAACGCACCCACGATTAATACGTAAAGATTTTATGATATAAAAAAACCGACTATTTGAATTAAATTAAACTATACATTTTTTGATTGTACAGCTTTTGAGCTGCTTTTGGGTCGATCTTCAAGTTAAGCCGCGCTTGCCTAGGTTGGTCCGTAGATGACTGACCACCCATTACATTCCTCCGTGCCTCGGAAAGCACGTTAAGCCGTTGGTCCCGTCTACCATTTGTAGATCTTTGACAGTCGTTACAGGTAGTCAGTGGCCTAAAAGTCTGACAACCAGTTTTACCAAGGTTATCGTATTACCCATATTATGGAGGTCAGATAGGCAGTCGCTACAGCCGCTACATGCGGTTAGACTGGACGGCGATCCCAGCGTACTTGGGAAAAGGCTAGGCTGATGATGATGATAAACGCGTAACTGCCTTGCCCCTTGGCACTTGTACGTCTATTCTTGTGCATCGCCAGGGTCTACTTGTTTACGTGACAGTTACATAGATTGTCTTAGCAACGCGATAAAAGATCCACTATGTCTACTCGTCTAGCGCACCTATCTAATGAAGCAATATAGACATGTGGGTGTGCTATTTGGTACACCTCTGCCAACCCACTGGAATTACAGGCGTGATGTACTGTTACTTATTTATTCGAGAAAACAGGTACAACTTAACAGACGTAGATCCAAGGTATAGCACAGTTGGTATAGCACAGTTGGTATAGCACGGGTGGACATTTATTTTCCCCCAATCCCCCCCCCCCCCTAATTTTTTCGCAATAATATAGCCTATGTTACTCAGGGTGAATGTAGCTTTCTTATGGTGAAACATTTTTTGAAATCGGAACAGTAGTTTTTGAGTTTATTCATTACAAACATACACACTCAAAAATACAAATCTTTCCTCTTTATAATATTAGTGTACATCAGGAATTATAAGAAATATTAAACTAAACTCGTATAAACGAACGAAAATAACAGAACAACCACAAGGAAAAGTCATCTTTCGTCTATCCTCATAATCCTTTTACCACAAAAGTCGTCCTCAAAATAGTATTAAAATTATTTCAAAATAGTATTTAAGTGTCCAAATAAAACAATTACACTCTAAAATCGCTGAAACCCCAAAGAAAATCAATTAACCAAATTGATGAATAGCAAAACAAAACAATGAACATGTTGCCGACGACCATTGAAAAGAGCTTTCGATCCGACCGCCATTAATCTCACTTGAAACGTTACCACGGAATTAATTATCCTCTGACCATACGATTTAATGGGCTTCCTGAGGGACCCTGAGGTTTCCGATTAAATCACTACATCTCATTGGCCGATTTATAGTGACCAGAGTGCCCGAGATTTAGTGGTAGCTGGATAAGGTCCATTTGGGAGGAGAAATATTGGTATGGATCAAAGTTTCAGACTCATAGTTCGTCTTTGAGATTCACCTACTTATAAGAAAAAAAGAAAAATATTTATTTGTCGCAGGGACATAACGTGCATCATACAAAATAACAAAAAAATACTATAAACATACAACGCATAACAAATATTTATAATTTCAACAGGACGGGACAAAAAAAAAAAAAATTACGTTAACATCTTGCACGTCGAGACTGCGACAAGCAGGTTACCACTGAGCATGATGCTGTGCTATGGGGAGCCCACAGCACAGCGCTGGTTTACATGAAGGAACATCGACACGCATCTGTTAAACTTTACTCATAGGTACCTTGTCATAATAATATAATATTCAAATGAAAAAGTACTTCAACAGTTTTCAGCCGGAAAGGAGAATGCCCACGGCGCTATGGACAAATGTACTCAATTCAACATTGCTGTGTCTTCATCAAATCATCTTTAAAATACTCGATGGCATGTCTAAATACTACCTCAAAAGATTTAACAAACCACAATGGCATTTCCGAGATATTTACAAAAATGAAATCACTATTTTGAGGTTATGTTCGACCAAAAATTAGTTGGAAAAAGCTATTTGAAACGGTCTGAATTGGTTTACGGGTGAGCTTTGTGCCTTTGAAGCACATTTGTGTAAAATCTGTAACGGTTTAGCTATGTCAGGTGGCCAGTTACTGGTGACCACCTGTGACTACCTCACCAAGTCTCACTGATTTAGATTTTGAGCATCTTCGTGCTTTAAAATCTTATTCGCGCGTTTCATGAAATTGCAAAGCATGAAAGAAATCATTAATAAGATAGTTAACCGCTCAGTGTTATATCTAGATACTACTAAAATCATAGATTGTGTAATTCATTACATATTTTAAAAATCATAATTCTGTGCAACCCTAGTCTTAAATGAAACAACATACAATTAATATTGAGAGGTATCTCAGAATACACTTAACTGATCGAAATCAACCATCCTAGTTTATAATTTGTTTATTACCAACACATAAGTAGGAGGTTCCTACCTACATAAGTAATTATTTTAAAATTCGGTAATTCAACTGGTGAGGTGAGGAACAAACACACAGACGTGGATTGTACTTTTGTCCTCTAAGATTTGTTAATGGTACACAAACATAAAAGCGCAGTTCCTAAGTAAATCATACTACTTACGTTATAAAGACAATGTTTATTCTTACCCGCGTTGGTGAGATCCAGACTCGTAAAATATTCATGATGTTATTGGGAATCTCCGACAACATGAGTCTGCGCACAAGTGGAGGTAATCTCAAAGAGCCGTTGAGATATCGCACCACAGTCACACTCGCAATGATCACAACACAAAAAGTCCTTTCTTTAGTAATAAACAATACTATTTGGCGTCCATGCCGCCATTGACAACCACTGGTATTAGAAATACCAGCAACTACATGTGATTTAGAACTCTGTTATTACTTTACAATAATAGATTGAACAATCAAAACAAAATCGTTATCATTTTATTTTATGTGGGTAGGTAGGCACTTTACCCGTAATAGAATAAATTGACATCCCTAGAATGACAGGTGATAGTAAAAAATGGCGTACTTTATAGTCTGAAACTTAAAAGTACTTATTATTATTCAAAAAACTATGCCATTATAAATAATCATTAAGTCTTATTTAAAAAATATATTTTTATTTTAGATATTTCATGCCGTTTAAGGTTTTGAGACACAAGTCATTTATCAAGAGTACTGTCCATGGGCAATCTCTTTTAAATTATTTCGATATAAAAATCTTAAAGTCACTAACAGATAACCATCCTAAACTGCTGCAACTAGAAGCATGTCATTTTTACGAATTCCTATAAAACGTAGGTGAGGAAGATTTTGAAAACTCATAGTATATATTGTTTGTAATAGATAAAAATCTATTCAAAAGCGAAAATAATACAGTTTTCTGTCCAAAAATACAAACTGGGTGTACAATTGTACATACAATAATGTAGGTACCTATATATATATATACGTTTACGTCCCTACACACACATAGCTTTACTTCCATGGTCTTTCTAGCCGGATTTATTGTTTTGGATCCGGGTCTTCGGTCCGAGTAGCCCTTTGCCCTCCCCGATTGTTAATCTGAACTTAGGTGTACTTTTCACCTTCGCCTTTTCGGGCCAAGACGGTCTTAAATCGCTACGAATGCCCAGTTACGGGGTGGTCTCTATATGGCTTTTAACGCGGAACTAGATTTTTCTTTGGAGATTCTTAGAATTTGTAAGGCTTAAAAGGGAAAAGATTTGAATGGTGTACCTGTATCATACATAACATTGTATAAGTAAAAATTAAACAAAAGAATAACCGTTACTTGTTCTCCGGCGTCAGTTACGTGTAAAACATTGAAAAGTACTATTATAAGTCTTCAAGAGGCAAAGATCTCTTTGTTGGTTTCTCAGAAACGTGACTAAAGGAAACCTTATAATCACGTGTTTCTTTATCGAGCCATTAGAAATATCGGGAACATCATTGACCTAAACTGGGTCCATTTAAAGCCCAGACAGTATACACCGTGTAACATTTTAATTAAAACCAACTAAAGTGACCCACTTAAACCTTTCGATTTAATCAGTTACTCAATAGGTAATTTCGGGGGCACTACACCTGGGCGGAACAATTAACTTGACCCGCCTTCCATACATAAATGTGTAAAGCAAATATTGTCACAATTACGCGATAGCATCAGGCTGTAAACACACGGACGAAGAGTGGTACCCTTCGGCGTATATCTTGAGGCTCCGGAGGCCCGTGTGGCAATCGAAATACAGGCTCAAGTCTCGAGAATAAGCGAGGGAAATTTATGCCCGTTTTCACTAACACTGTCGCCCTGTGCCATGACCTCAGGAGGTGCGACTTGCGTCAAACGACTTGAGTCAAGCGACACGCGGTGCGGTTACTTGTTTCCTTCGCGTTTGTACCGTCGCGTCGCGTTCTTTCGTGGCATGCACAAATACAGCAATTTTTTTTTCTCCGGTTTTTCCGCAGTCGCTGGCGCACACTTGAGAGTGTGACTGCCTAAATAAAAGCGCAATTTTCGACACACGACTCAGCAACGAGATTTAAAGTAAAGAATTCTAATAGAACAGTAACATTACAAAAAAAAAAAAAGTTGGGAACAGGCCCACTTGAATATAAAATTATGAAAATGGAATGGGCCCCGCCTGTTTCCAGCTTTTGTTTAAGTTAAAATGTGCTTGTTTTTTGCTTTTCAGTTTTTTCAATCGGTTTTTTAATTGTTTTGATTACCTTTTTTACAGCTTTTTAGTTTAGTAAGGTGAAAGATTTTGCACACGATTTAACTTTTTATTTATTATACGATTTTTTCGATTTGTCACTTTGGATTACTTTTCAACATATAAGTTTTATATATTTTTGTAACCAACTTTATAAACCCCTTATTTTGATACCCCACACGATGATTTGGAAAGAAAAAATAATTCGAACTCCATAATATGGCACCCAAAGTCCACCATTTAACTTTATTTTTTAATTTAAATGACGCCAGCAAAACTCGCGCCATTAATACGAATCTAACGACGTATAATTTATCGAAATCCGTTCGTCCGTTTAGGAGTTACAAGGGAACAAATAAACAGATATACACATACACACACGTGAGCGATATAACCCTCCTTTTGGGCTTCGCCGCAGTCGGGTAAAAACGGACATTAGTCGAATCAGTAGACCACAATAAATACGCGACGAACTCCGTCAGTTTTTAAAGTATATACCGACCAGCACACAGATAATAAACCCGGAGAGCTTTGCGTGTATGGCAAAACCATTGTAAAATGTGAATAAGTGTCTTGGAAAAAATTAAAAAAAAAACCTAATGTTTTTGGCTCAGGAAGTTCTTATGATGATTTCATAAATTTGTTTTTTTTTGCCATGACTCAATAATTTAACAAAAAATAATGGGTGGTGCAAATTTTAAGTGGTTAAAATGAATTATAAACGTAGACGTATAGGTCAACGTGATTAGCAACATATACCTACTAATAAGATAATTATTATGAGTCTTTCATTTTTTTTTTGGGCCTATGCGGTACTTAATTCTTAATCATAATTTTGGTTTTTCATACTCCTGTTAAATAATTGGTTTGCTTGTTTTTAAAGCCTGTTCAAATCATGCAACAATTATTTTTTTCCGCTCAGTTTTGATCTTCTTAATTAAGCTTCCACCAACGAACCGTTTTTTAACAGAAGTTTAAACCTCACAAGTTTAAAAACACCCTAGTTACCACATAATTCCCTAAAGCGGCTAAGTACTAAATCAAAGGTCATCGTACCCATGCTTCTTCTAACGTGACAATGACACGACGTATCACATTTCTTCAAACCAATCTTGCGATGTGAAAAAGATATAGCGCTGAAAGTCTACAACTTGAAGCTTACACTCTAAGATATTTTCCTCCGTACCTTAAGATCGTTTTATTACCAACCCGGATGGACTTCGGGGATGGATGGTGGGGAATGTAAATTTACTGTACGGAACCGGACGCGAGGAGGTGAGCATCGGATTGTTTTGTTTTTGGTCGGGCCGCATTAAGGATGGCCGTGTTTCACACCGATTTGCAACGCAGAAACAAACTGGACAGCAAAAAAGCTCTTTTCGTATCCGTTGTTATAATACGTAAATATCTTTTAGCGAAATTATGGCTTGCGACTTTGGGAGTCAATCAATAAATCTGCTAATAGACTCCCAAAGTTAATCGAAAACTTTAAACTATCAGCTCAATTTCCAACTTTCCGTCGTAACCATTTGTACTTTCTCTTTCGTCTTGTTTTTAATAAAACCTTTGTTTGCTAAACAATATCCTTACGAGTCCACATTTTTGCAATAACCTTATCATTCGCCTTACACTTCGGTATAACGAGACCGTCCCACTAGTTCTTAAAGCAGTTCCAACCGATTCTAAACTTAAAGACTCATCATCAAGGTTTAAATTCACAACAAAGGATAAAGGTAAAGATTTGGGAGGTGAACTTAAGACAATCGCGTGTTCGGAAGCATTTCGCCGCGGCCTTTGTTTAGACGTGTTAGATCGATGTGCCTAATGTATGTGGATTGAACAGCGTGGGTTTAATTTGCCGCCTGTCCATTTGTTCCGATTGTGGCCTTATTTATTGTGTACCAAGGATTGGTTTGTAATTAATGGTTTGTGTCGATTTTTGCAACTGTTTACTGTCTGTTTTTTTGGAAAAGATCCACCATTTCCTTTCGTTTTGAGTTTCCGTACGTCCATATTATTTGCGCACACTTCTTTCTTTTAACAGTGGTCAATCACACTTAATGATAATTCGAACCTAAGTCAATTTTTGAACTGTGGCATAAAAGGTTTAAAAGTACGTAATTATAATCTCAATATTCACCAACACACAGGAAAAAGCTAGGCAAATGATTCCAGTTATTTACAGTTGACACTTTATCACCCATAGAATAAAGTTTTCAGTGCAACGTTTGATTGAACTAACCAAACTTCTCAAAGCTAAACTAGAACCTTACTATCCTAAAACTAATCAAACTAAACCACACAAAATCTATTAAACATAACAGTATCGATGGTCCTGTACGGATTACCCTCAAGTTGCCGGCCCAAGGCACATCGGTTCTTTGTCTAAACCGATTTCTACGGGGTACCCCAAGGAGGTATCTTGGGACAGGTGTGTTCTTGCAAGGATTTTAATTAATAATGTCTCGATAGTGTGTGGCTTGTGTGGTGTTGGGTAGCTGATTTATCGAGGGTACAATATAGAAGGGTAGAATGGTAAACTTTGTTTAGTAGCCCTGTAATAATGGAAGACATTGGACTAAGAAAAATAGGGAAGTTTATGTGGCTTCGTCGTGACATTTTGTAAAGTAATTTGCGTTAGAAACTGTTGGTAAGGCATAAATAATAATGTAAAGGCATCCCATAGTTATTTATCATTTTCAATAAGTGTCGGGTGATTTAAAAAAAGTAGTTTTCTGGTGAATGTTTAAAATATCACGATATAGAGTCATCATCTGCCTAGCCTTTTCCCAACTATATTGGGGTCGGCTTCCAGTCTAACCGGATACAGCTGAATACCAGTATTTTACATGAAGCGATTGCCTATCTGACCTCCACAACCCAGTTAGTAATGGGTAATACGATACTTCTTGGTAAGACTGGTTGTCAGACTTTTTGGCCCACTGACTACCTAACGACTGTCAAAGATCAACAAATGACATCCTGGACCAACGGTTTAACGTGCTTTCCGAGGCACGGAGGAAACTCGGTATATAATGGGCGGTCACCCATCCACAGACCAACTTAGGCAAGCACGGCTTAACCTAAAGATCAACTCGAGTGGCTGTTATTATTTAGCCACGAGCTCCTCTATATCACGATATAGTCATTATTTTAATTTATTCTGATTTGAAAGAAAAAACTGGATTATGATAACAACGTGTGATAAAACAAAAAGTTGGACATGACATAACTGTTGTAAAGGTTTCGTAATACACCAAACCAGATACATACGTAACCACGAAGTTAATAAAACCACACCCCTCTCTCCAAATAACCAATACTTATAACCACATAACTTTCACTTAAATCGGAATATCGACACAATGGTCTTAATAACCCCGCAGAAGATAAACAATTCCCATTGAGACGATATATCTTGGGGCCCTTTGTAACGAACATTCTGGAATTAACTGCACATTGCTGACGTCACAAGTATTAGTTGTATCTCATGTGTATTGTCTGATGTGCCAATAGTTGGATTAATTTGTACAGCCAGCGATATTAAGGGGTTTCGGTTGGGGAAAGTTCGGCGATAAGCTGAGGTCAAAGCGGTAACGAAGACTTTGGGTTGTAGGAGCATGATACAATTAGCTTTGGCAAGCCGAAACTAAGCTTACAGTCGTAGTTTATTTAGTTAAGCAGTTACTGTTATGATTGGCTTCCTAGGTAAAGGTTTTTAAAGTAAGTTTTTTTGAGTAAAAATATCTAAAGATTTTCATTGATAACTTGGATGTGCCGTAAGCTACATTGTTACCCTAGAAAATAATCTTGTTAGCAAATATTTGCATTTCCTACTTCCTCTTAAAGAAAATAAGAAAACTTCGTTAGTATTTCAAAAGAAAATACCAATCCAAAGCCTGAAAAACCAAAGAGCTTCGCACACAATTTATTCTCCTTTCCGCACTAGATTTCTATCTAACATATTAATTACTAATAAAACTTTAAAACGTGCACACCCGTGTGAGTGTCTCAGGGCTCTCTAAGACGGCTCGCCTCCCACCTCCCCCCTACCTACATCCCACCCTTCTCTATGTCCGTACATGGTTAGTGTGAATATGTAAGCCCACGGGTGTTCATTAACTCAGCATGTTAAGCCGATGATCGTAGATAGTGTTTGTGGTCGCTCCATCGGGCCCGATTGAGAAAAGACGCTGGGGCGGATCAAAGGATAAAAGAACAGTGAATGTGAAGGGAATAAGATTTAGAGACATCATCCATTTCAGCAATGTAACCAGATTTCGGTCCACAAAAAAGTACAAAAATGTCTACCAGAATTTATGAAGGCATAAGATTATGGTGAAAGCCACGATTTTAGTCAAATACCTCAAAGAAAAATACGTCATTCACTAACAAAGTTTTAAGAAAGGCTAAAGAACTTAACGCGACCAAACAAATTGATCCCAGGATTTAATTACGCCACACAAACTATAAATATTTATTTAAAATCCAGCACAGTTGAGCGTAGCAGCGCGTTCACCTTGCCACTCCACATTTACACGAACAAATCTAAAATGGCGTCATGTAAAACGTACATCGCGGTAAGCACTTGAAACTCGTTCTTTTCCCGCCTCGGAGTGTCGTTGCCGACATTAAATCTTAATAAATCCCTTCATGCATCACCATGGCAGGTCCTTTGATTTTTCACTCGGCAAACCACGTCTGCGTGGTATCAAAGAAAATCACAACTCTTTTCAATGCGCGTCGATATAATGTTCACAAAGACCACCTTAATTGATCCCCCTGCGCCCCATTCCACTTTTGAAATATTTAAAACTGGTCAGGTGTGAGTTGGACGAACTTTGATGGTTCCAGAGCTATTGAAAAGAACAAAGTCAGACTGGGGGTGGAATTTCTTTCGTTAATAACTGCATATTGTTGATTGCGTAATAAGCCGTCTTTGTACGCCGCTAATTATTTGAGGATAAAGAACTACAATATATACATACAATTATTTATTTGGGGAATTGATTAATATCGAGGAAGTTTTATTTAGCAATCGAACGGATAACCCCCAAACTAAATTCAGTAGATACTTTAAAAAATAAAGAAATATTCCAACCATTCACGGTACCCAAAAAGAAAGCCAAAGGGAGTCGAAGAATGCAACGACGGGGTTCTCAATAGAGTGGACAGTGTACCTTCAATTTACTAATACAAATAAGCGCGACTCGGTCCTTTAGACCCCCGACAACCGCTATAGGCGACGCTTTTAAAAGGACCTTGCCTATTGTGTTCAACCCTCAATCGTGGTCTCGATTATCGGAAAGAAAACACTCATCTATATTTTAAATAATGATCAGGGTACAAGAGACCCTTGGACGGGGGAAACAACGGTTGTGATGGATTGTGCGGGATACGGGCCAATAAAGGCTTTGTGTCGTTGTCGCCTTGTGAGTACAATATGGGTTTGATGTTTGTGAATTATTGGAGGGAATATTGCCACGACATGAACTGATTAATTGGCAGTGGGTATGCTATTATCACAGTTATTTAAGGTACTATCTACACAATCTCCTTTTTAAAGTTCTTTACAGTGTTCATTATCCATAATGGTTACTATATCCTCATTTAATAAGTTCGTATCATCATTAACAACAGGCACACAATTATCTGAGAGAAAAAGAATATTATAATCACAACAAACAGCAACTATCATCAGTAAGATAATCTTTCAAAAATTCTAAAAGAGTGCGAAACAAAACCGGCCGTGTAATGAACCCCCATACATCATTAACTGGTAGTGTAGGAGCACGAAATAGATGCATAACAGAAGGTCTGCTACATGCAGCGACCGAAAACGCACACACACATAGACAAGCGTCACGTACAGCGAGTGCAAGTGCACTCGCGACCAGCATTTGTTGGAGATTGCCGTACGTTCGCGTCAGTGTGCTTGCGCCAGTTTTCGCTCGATGCAGCCGGCCTTCTTTGCTTATCTATTTCGTGGTAGGAGTGTCACACAAACAATCCCGCTCCAGTTTCGCGAGGGACTGGTTGATAGTACGCAGTAGTGGATTCGTTACAGCGAGAGTCTAGTGGAGACCATTGTGAGTCGAGGACGTCTGCGCCGTTGTGTCCGAGATGTTGGTAATTGCCCCCGCTGCCTACGGTTGGAGGGAAAAAATCTGGATGCGATTGAGAATTTTTACAGCAACTTCTTTTTTTTCAAAGATTCATTTGGTTTGGTTTGCTTTACAAGCTCTACGGCGTTGCTGAATGTTTCTGGAGACTTGGATGTATTTATGAATGTAAGAGAGGTGTAATTACTTGCCTACATGTTTGCTCTGATCTCTGTCATGACCAAATATCTAAGATTTCGCAGTTTTTCATTCGCCTATAAGGTCCAAAAACTTAACTTTTCAATTTAATATCATTGCAAGAGTTATGAAGTCATTACCACTTTACGATATGCACTTCAACGCTTATACCACACTAGTTTATTCTCCAAAGGCCTTGAAGGTCATCTAACTTGAAGATATGGGAGGTCCCATTCATTAATTTTACGCCCTAACCCCTTCCAGAGACATAAGCATCCCTTAATAAACCGCGACCGATGTCTTGCTCTGTTTATATGCATATAATAGCGTCCCAAATCTTCTTATTGTTCCCGAATATGGTTCAGAGCATCTCATGAACAGGTAATGTCATTATTTATTGGCACTAAAGGAGCATCGAGGTTAAAGACAAAGAGTCCGAATAGTTCACAGCCTCTTGTTATGATAGTTGGGGAACTATGTGAGTTATGGCCACCTTCATTGATTCGACCCTCGCTCAGACAGAGGCCACATTCCAGGGATTATGCATCTCATCAAAAGAAACTTCAGTTTATAGACATAGTAGTAAGTTTGGGAATGTCTTTGTTGGTGTATGGGGTGACTTTGGATGTAACGTACTGTGTCGTCCAAGCGTTCACTATGTTAAGTTTAAAGGCTGATTAGTAGAGAATTAAAACGCTGTGGAATATTAGCGAAGGTCTAATTTGGTTTAACAAAAGTTTTCCATTATAAAACTTTTCCCACATTGTGCATACCAGTTGCAAGTTTTCTCAAATTCTCATATTATTTCATTTTATTAAATCTTATGCCCATCAATCGAGTATCGAATGAATTGTGGGGCCCCTCACAAATTATTATGAACCTAATAAAATCAAACTGGGAGGAGTAGAGTGGCGTCGGGTTTGACGAGAGCCCAGCCATCTTGAAGTCAACAATGGTTTTCCGACTTGTTCTTTGCGTTGCACCGTTATTAAAATCTCGTGAAACAATCGACTTGAAAGCGCACTTCCGCGGGCTATGTACAGACTTGTTGACAGGATCGGCAGGATTTGTAGTTAGGTAGGAATTATTTAGACTAGTTTCTACGGGTGGGTTTGCTCATTTTCTCATTTTCACAGGAACCTTACTTTTTTGGGATTAAAAGTACCTTCCGGCATAGAAACTGTGCAGAAAACACAACGATATTAGCTCCGTTGTTGTGTAAAAGAAGAATAGACAAACAAACATTTGGCGCATTTATATTTTAAGAATGATAGAGAGGTTTCACCTTATTTCATATTATTAAAATTCTACGGAGAGGGAGAGGGAGACCAAAGAAACGATGGATGGATTGTGTGAGGAATGATATGAAAGATAAAGGAGTAAAGGATAGCGTGACGGTTGACAGAGGAGAATGGAAGAAAAAAACGTGTTGCGCCGACCCCAAGTAACATGGGACAAGGGCAGGAAGATGATGAAAATTCTACGGTTCAGTATGGTCCTTTGAAGGGGAATAAAAAAAATATAAAAAAAAATATTTAGTAATTGGGCTCGATTCCAGGGAGGCCTATCCTGCAGTGGGTAAATATGTTGATGATAGACGCGATTCTCGCTTTATTAACGAAGTTTAATTTGTCAATTTATTAGTCCCCCCATTACCGACACATATAGGTACACATTATAACAGTGTGACGGCAATACATGCCTACTTATTATATTTTGCCGACACAATCACTACAATATCTGTACCAGCACCAAATGCATGGAGTATTAATACCGGGCCTACCGATGGTGACTCCGAACGGATCATTAAAGGATAATTATCATGCCACTTCACAGGAAACTGAAGGGTTCCCACTCGGAAATCTGATTCTTTCTCTATTTCTGCCTCCGGGGAGATTTTTTTCTCGGATAATGATTTTGGCAGCCATGCTAATAGGTGCTAAGACATAATTTTGAATGAATGAGACGCTTGTAATCTGCTATTTTTTTAAATTGGTGGATTTATTATACCTTAAAAATATTAGATTACTCAACTGTAATGCCTAAAATATCAATTTGCATTTAGCATAATTCCGTTCCCACTACTGGGACACAGGCTTCCCAGTAAGAAGGAGTTGGCCATAATGTTCCAGTCCCAGATGGGGATGTCTTCGAATTGTTGCCTCTACGTATAGTTTTTCGCGATTCTGAATCCAGGATTGAAAATACAGGGTGTAAACGGACCCTTTACGAAGCCGTCAACCAAGCATTCTGTACATCAAACTAAGTAACTTTACACAAAAAATTTTGCTGGGAAACAACTTTTTTTTTTTGGGGTAAAAAATCACGTTTTACAGTAGGACTCAATGTAACGCACTCAGAACATTGTGCTGATGGATGGATTGAATAGTATTGGGGTCGTGGAGGTGTTTAAAGCAAAAATCTTACTTTTAAAACATGTATTTAAAAAAAAAGTTGGAACTTTGACCCCCAATATCTCCGTAACTAGAAGGTTCCCAGGTATGGTCTAGAAGAAAAAAATGATCGCATTGGCAGGGAGAACAAGTGCCTTTCGTCTTCGTTAAGGGTCTTTTTACACCCTTTATTTCATCGAAAAATCTTTAACACCACACGTGTAACCAAAGACCAATATTTCCCACTACATATTCAAAACCCGATGAATTTGAAATCGCTCTAAAACTTTGATGACGTAACACTACCGTCTCACGCCCGATGCGTCGAACCCAAGGCATCCGGCAAAAGGTCCCTCGAAGGTCCGAACCGAAGCGATGCATCATTAATGAAGAACCGGCCACATCTATTGTGCACTATTTAACCACTACCAACCCGACGGGGATTTCGTACCAAATTAAACTGGTCTAACAACGATTGTATAGAAAATAATACTGGGAAAACTCTTTGTCCGAGCACACGGGCGAACGGTGCAAATAAAACTATTGTTACAAGTGGTATTAATTAATGTGTATGGTAAATTCATCTGTAAGGTTTCTGCCTCTGGAGTGGGTGGATGTTTGACTTCGTCTGTATCGAAAGTGACCCGTGTGAATTAAGGGTTTTTCGCTTAGTTAATAATTAGTTTGTTCCGTGTTTCGGGATTTCCTTTTTCGCTTTAAGTCTGCGTGTTCATGTATATGTTGCGGGATAATTGGAAAATCGATAGCCAAAGTGGGTGTCTCGCAAAAAAATCGTTTTTCCTGCGACATATACATAACGTTATGTTGAGGTACTAGTCTTCCAATGTTACCAGTATATTACGTAATACATTATGATCAAGTTATCTGAAGACCGATGTCTCTCCGGATCTATCCGTAATGCCCTATTCTCAGTCTATTTGCCCTGTTTATTTACCTTCAATTAAAATAAAATCTGAAAAAAAAACGATATGCATACAGCCAGTGTTTTCTTTGGCTACACCTCGACTTGTCCCGGGGATATGTACCTACCGACTCACAGTGAATAAACGCAGCACCATGTTATCCTTGGATATTTCTCCATAATTAAAAAGTAGGGAATTGCTCGCGACGCCCGGAGTTGGAATCGGGAGATTTTAATTATGTTAGTGAACCGGCTCTTTGTCCTGGCTCTGCGATAGCTTTTTTGCGATACCCCCAGACTTTTTTCTGAGAAGTAAGCACTAACTAGAGACTTCACAAATAAAACATGAAGTAGTGAAAATGTTGAATGTAACAAAGTTAATGGTTCAGCTTTGTGATTTTTGCTGTGATTTGATAGTCTGGTAGTTATGAGACTGAACTCTACAAATAGTACAGTAAATTACATGACCAAAATAAAGATCGAAATTAAATACAATTTGAAAGTCAACATTAACCGAAGCCAACCTATCAGAATCAAGACCCAAAATACTATCCACAATAACATTCCCAAATAAAACATAGTTAGTTTCATTGTTCCAAACGTTAACAAATAAACACCGTCTGATTTCAGTTTAGCAAACCGTACAAAAGTTGTAACAAAATCTCATTCCGCACGAACAAACATTTGAATTTAACATGAGTAACGTGTATTAGATTGTGAGACTTGTTAGTTTTCATTAACAATCGCATGTACCGTTTACAGCATCAAACAAACAACGGATTTTGATTCTGAAACATTTCGTTCTATAATGTACGTGAAAATTTTAGGCATGTCCCGGGGAACATGTTTGCCATGGCCGAACCTCGGACCTCTCGCGCGTAAAATTACTATCACCTACACCTTAGGTAAATATGTTGGCAAGAAATTCGCTTTGAACCCTTTCAGCCCTTTGTTGTTCAACTAAAACTATTCTCAGTTAATCCCTGGATAAACAGTGCTTGTTAATAAATTAACGCGTTATTAATATATGTTACTGTGACCCTATGGTTGGCAGGTGTCCCTTCAGGGTATGTTCTCTATTCTGTTTCATTTTACAACAAAGGTTGTGAGTTAAGAAACAGTAATTTCGGGTCAACTGTAAATATTGTAGCCATTCCGGTTTTTGTGTTGTTAATAAATTACGATATGGTCGGGTGACGTGTTTGTTTTGCTCTCATTATGTTGGGATATCTTTGTGAAGCATTTCTCTCGGTCAAAGACAAATCTGTGGGGGCTTTGAAAATATGGGCTTTCTTCGGACAGGCGGCTTTGCTAGTTCAAAAATGAGCCTAAACTGACAGTACTAAGTTCTATTTCTTGAGAAACAGTTTTGTAATCATGCCCTCGTAGCCATGAAAGTGCGCGCATATTTATTAATTTATCGAAATAGGGCCACAATACATTATTATGCGAAATGGAATCCATTTTTTTTTTAATAATGCCTTGATTACAGTATTTGCACTGTACTGTTCAAAAAAGCTATCAATGTTTCAAGGCACATTCAACCGGATAGTTTTGACGTTCAAATACCAAAGAACCAATCTTCTTTCAAAAACCGCAAAACTGATGAAATACGGCGAAAGACAATTTAAAAGATTAACTATTTAATATAATTAAATAATTGTACAAACGTTACTGTCAGTGCACAAATAGATGGACTAGAGCACGCCTATATAAAATACAAAGCAGACATGTGCATCACATATTGCTATTTAACTTAGCGCAGGCGTCCATACTCTCAACAAAAACAAAACCATCTTGGAGACAGAAACTATCCACCAATAACAGCGTACCATAATTAACGACATCACAAACCCTCATATTGCAATCCCGAAAAATAATCCCGCCGAATATCCTTTCATCCTCAAATGTATCCTAAGCTAATAAATAGAAGGCGAAAAACTCGGTCAGGGGGTGGAGGGAGATCTAAGTGAGTGCTTTACGTCATATCCGAAATCCCGGTAAAGTGAGTCCGGTAAAGCTTGGCAGTGTTCGATGGTCCGCTCCTCGCGATCTCTGTAATAGCAATAGCTTTGTGTTAAAGCTGCCCGGAGTGAAGTCTTATTGTTTGGTGCAAAAATTGGCGAATATCTTGGTCGTTGGTTTGGGAGACATGTTTGTTTGAAAATTTGGCGATGGTAGACCGAGTGGTTGGGGTTCAGAAAGTAGTTTTTCAAGTCTTCAACGTTGTAGAGAATCGTTTGTAATTCTTATTTGTACAAGCACCGTCTGAATTCTAATCTATAAATTAGTTGATATTCGGCTGTATCTAAAGTAGAGGAATATCCTTCAGTATCCTCTTTTTTTTTAAAGTAGTTCTGCGTTTAGCTCGAACTTAACTTGTGTCGAGTGAAGTGTAAGCCTCCGCTGATCTCCTATATCTTACGTCACGCCGTTATATCGGCGTGGCTTAGCGCTTTTTCATCAATCCTGCTTTATTACGGCGGATTCGCTTTTGTCTACGGCCGGATGTCGGTCATTTAGCCTGACCGTGCCAGTCTCTATTACACCCATCCGATTTCATTCGTATCTGTCGTCCGGAACCGCCCGGAATCCGTCTTCGGACGTCATCTACCGTTTACTTTCGGACGAATTCCTTTTTTCCGTCTCTCTTTTTAAGGCACTTGATGTATAACCACCCGCCATTGTCAGTTTGTTTTCTGTTTGGCAATTTTTAACGGGATTACACTCGCCGACCCCTGGTCTGATCACGTCTCTGCAGCTGCCCGTCTATTTATGAGGCAATATTTTATGGAATATTGAGTAAAGTGGCCTTTAATCTACTAATATAATGGGGTTTAGCGGAAATATTACCGCGCGTTCAATTGTGCTTCGGTTTTCTTTTGTTGTGTCCGAGTCTTGGTTTAGTGATCGTCTTGAGATTGTTATCAACACGTACTCGGGGATCGACCGTCTATTTATTAAGAAATTTGAGTTATTTTTCTAATACTTTTCAAATTGAACTTCATAAGCATTCATATTCACCTTTCATCACAATATAAATAATGTTTCAGTTTAAACTTTCATCAGAATAATGCGTTTCATGGCGAATTCACTCTAATAGTACAAGCTAATAATCAACTTCATTTCAAACCATCTCACACCAATTAATCCCAAAAACATTTACTAACTTCACGAAAAAAAAGCACCTATTCAGTCTTTAGTATCCTCACCCCGATAGCTATCCCTGGCAGCGTTCCCAATGAAATGGGATTAAATCATGCGATATTAGCGTTGCTTCGTCCACAGCACTAAATAATCTTCCTTTTATTAAACTCGAGATAAATGATTATACAGTCGACTGTCCCTTGTTTGTCCGTAAATAGGAAAGTGGAATTTTTCTCAGGAATTAGAGGGTGTATTTCGTGTCGATCTTGGAAGAAAAGAATGTCGTGAAGGGAAATGTTGGCATCTAAAGTAGTAAATTGGCCTCGTAATTGATAGCTATTGGGTTTGTTTATCCTGTTTCTAAAACTGAACATTCCTTAGAGCTTTATGTCTATTTTATTTGCGCTAATTAAAGGATAGTTTACCAAAAAATTTAAAATTTTGTTGCCTTAAGAAATTTGTCTTTAGAAACACGTTAGTTTTTTTTTTCTATTCAATTTCCAACTCAATCTGTTTCTTTTCTCTGCGATGCTTAGACTTCTCTAGTTACAGACCTTATCCAAATTTCTTCATTTATTAAGATAATCGTTGGCGTGTCCTTTCCAATATTGTTATTTTGTTAAGTATTGTGTGCTGTGTAGTCTTTACTGAATCAATTGTATTACTTACTTTCTTTAATTTCAATAAGTTATGGACTCAGGCGTTGCTTTGGCAAATTCAAGACAATACATGTTATGCAAAATCATCATCTTCCTGCCCTTGTCCCATGTTACTTGGCGTCGGCGCAACACTTTTTTTTCCTCAATTCTCCTCTGTCAACCGTCACGCTAAAAGAAAGCAAAATATTTAATGTAAATTCCGCGACAAAGATGCTTGGATGCAACCTTCCCGCCCGCAAAAATATGCACATGCAGGAAAAGCGAAAATTAACATGCCATGCACCCAAATCGATACTCGACACGTGTTTTGCCCTTCCACGGGGCATCCTCAGAACTTTACTCAAACTCAAAGCATTTATTTCAAATAGACCCGTGACAGGCACTTTTGCATAGTCAAAAATAAGCTACCTACAGTCCCGCCACAGCCATAATGACTGTGAATGGACTGTAGTTGCCCATTCGAAAATAGTAGATCTCATAGAGAAGAATGGGCAAGAAACTCCATGGACACTTACGCGATAAATATTTTGCATAACATTTAATTTCACCAACAATTACACCTACATACCCAGTAGCACTTCTAACATCTCGAGTTATTTCCTGCATCGCGTGCCCATTGTCCATTATATCGGTGACAAGGCTTTAGTTTTGAGTAATTGTGTCCCCGACAGCCACGTAAGACGAAGATCACGTAATATATGGTCCCGGGTGATACTTTCCATTCATTGTACTGTCATTTATCATGGGTTCAATATTACTTGGTGTTGTTTGGCTGTAGTTTGTTTGTTGGCAGTGTAATTTAGGTTTTATTAAGTCATCATTCTTCACTAACCGACTCATGTCTTAGAATTTAAAAATCGAAGACATGTGATAATCACGAACCTGCCCTGAGCCCGTGTGATGAATTACGGACCACTTTCTCTCTCTCAGAGAGAGTAGGCCTGGGCCCAGCAGTGGCAACATCATCTATAGGCTGATTATGCTAAATCATATTTTTGGACTGGAGTTTTATTCCATGAGAACCATGATTCTGACGTTTCTTTTTCAGTACCTACATGATTCAATATGATTTTCTGATATATTTCATTAAAAGTAAGGATAGTAGCAGGTGGCGTGTTGTAGTTTCTGCCAACCCTTATTCGAAAAAGGCGTGATTTTATGTGTGTATGTAAGCTTCTATAGCCTACAAATATTTGCTTGTCATTTTAAAGGCGTTGACGTTACAAATAATTTATTAGTTCACGAACACGCAGGATCGTCCAATGTTTTCGCTTGATCTAGCCGTTCTTATCACCAAAATGCACCATGATTGTGAAATTCTTTACAACAATTGCATTGTTATTTTCCGGCATAATGCCTACACAGTGTTACCAATATATAATCGAATGTGTCGTCCGACCACTAATGGTATTAAGCCTTATTAATCATTTGCCATTCGCTCCTCGTACAGCTGCGAGACAGTGGTACTCAATCTTTTAATTTATGTCTTTTGTTTCCTTCTTTAATGTTTGTAGATGTCAACCGCGTCTACCTCATATTAGTCAGCTTGTTGCTACCAGGATGTAGCTAGATTTTTGATAAGCTTGTGGCACGCACCTGCGAGGAGCTCATGGCTAAATAATAACCGCCGTAGACAGCGCTTGCCAAGGTCAAAGTCAAGGTGAATGGCTGCCCATCTTTTGCATACCAAGTTTCCTCCATGCCTCAGAAAACACGTTAAGCTGTCTGTACCGGCTCTCATTGGCAGATCTTTCACAGTCGTTACATGTAGTTAATGGTCTGAAAGTCCAACAATCAGTCTTGGGGATGTCATAATATTAACTGGGTTGTGGAGGTCAGATAGGCAGTCGCTCCATGTAAAATACTGGTATTCAGCTGCACTCAGTTAGACTGTAAGCCGACCCCGTTTCGATGTCGGAAATTATTTCACGGGACACTCGAAGATAATTGGATCAGTAGTTCCGAAGATCACCAAGCTAAGTTAAGGATAAGCTTACAAACCTTTTTATAATATTTGTGTAGAAAAAAAAAACTCCGGAATATATTCTTTTCTGATTCTTATTCTTTATTGCACACAAAAAAAATATACATACAAATTGCGATAACATAGCTTATGTACAATGGCGAGCTTAACCCAGAATTCAGTTTTCTTACAGCAAACCAAATTTCGATTACGAAATTTGCATAAGAGGATATACCTATGTGCATTAACAAAACATCTCATAACTTAAATGAATTAATTTTATAAACTAAACTACATACATAGAGTATAATACACGTAATACATACAATATATACAAAACAATGCCTATAGAATCCTATTTGCCTACATATTGATCATTTCGAATTTTCGATAGGAAATGTTCCCTTATTCTCAAAATCATCTGATCACATTGTACGTTCTTTTAGAATATATAAAAATCAACACAGAACTTTGACAAGCGTCCCTCCGTGTCGCGTATTGTCACCTACTCAGGAGCAGGAAAAGATATTTGATTAGCCACTGGCCACTAGGGGGCGCCACGGAGGGCGGCTGGACATATGTTATTTATCTAGATGTGACCTCCTCAGCTTATGAGGAAATATCGGTTTCTTTCACACAATTTATATCTATGACTGTTCCAGGGATTGTGGAGGCATTTCTGCGCCCTCGATTTTTCTTTGTGATTATATGAATTTTTTTTTTTGTGCTTTACTTTCATTCAAATACAAACTGAATTATTTAATTTGATTGGTGATCGAAATCAGTAAAATAATACATAGTCAAATACAGCTTTAATGATGATTTTAATTTAATTATTAATATCATTTATTTAATACTATGAATATAGGCTGTTTATTCAGTTAATTTAAACATTGTAATCACAAATCACACTTTATTTAACATACATGATGCAATCTGCAAAAAAAACTCAGAAAAAGAAATTGCGCTCTAACTTATAGCGTTCTCCTGGAGTTTCATCCCTATATTTACTTATCCCTCAGCTAGAGTATTTAATTCCGCCCACCCCAGTTGTAAGCAATACTAATAGTAACATTGCGTCCAGGGAAATATGTTTAAATAATTCGATACGCGTACCATTGGGGGACAAATTGTCTTCTGACGGATACAGTAACGAACTGTCATCGAATATGATTGAAGATATTTATATAAATGATATTTATTTCTGTAAATTGGTTGTCCAAAAAAAAACACTATTACACCTCAAAATTAAAATCCGTGTTTGAAAACGTTCGTCGATAGTATTACCCAGTACTAACTGGGATGTGGAGGTCAGACAGGCAGTCGCTACACGTAAAATACTGGTATTCAGCTGCATCAGGTTTGACTGGAACCCGATCCCAACATTGTTGGGAAAAGGCTAGGCAGATGATGATGATGATAATGGGGTCGTGACTGATGTTTCCTATCCTCTAAGACAAGAGACACCGAAAGAAAGTCAGAGGTCTGTCTTTTCATAATCTTTACCAAGTCATGTGAGGGCCATAATAATATTAAGTATCTGAGGTGGTCTTTTGAGTTATAATGATGAGTTACAATTATATTCTAAAGTCTTTCTAGAAAATTGTTTTTTTTTAATATCTCTTCTTCATTTTCAGTAGTTTCGTGGATTTGGTTTGCTTGGAAAAGTATAGGTCCCTCATCTTTTTTGATTCGAGCTGACTCATCTTTTTCCAATTCACGTTTATCTGTGACTACGTAAACAATATTTTCTTTATTTCTTCTGGGGGTTCAACAGAAAATCTGCACGGTTAAAAAAATCATCCTCTACTGTCTAATTTTGGTCCCTACATACCTCCTATGTGGCCAATATAATAGGCATTAAAACCGAAAAAAAAACTTTCCTCAATGTTCAATTAAAAGTAGGAACCCGTTCACCGTCAACCCTATTAAAAAAATAAACCCTCAAAGTTAACTAAAACATATAAATAACAATCTACTACCACCTACAACACCATTCACATAATATTTAATATATATAATTCACTTATATACATACTAATAACTAATATCGTAAAAGGTCGAATCCCCATGACAATTGACGATCGCATCGCTACTGTCAACAATATTAATGACCATTTTCACCAAGACTAGGCGACTCGTTAATAAATGCCTAAATATTTTTGCTCTATTGAAATTTCAAAGCTGGGTTCGGCGCAGAGAGTTCAAATTCTAACGGTGTAATGATATTGTTTGTGAATAATGGGTTTGATAGTTTCTATTAGATAATCACACCCTAATCGATTGTAATGTGTCGGTTAAATGACTGACATCACGAAACTACTGTCATTTGGTTTGTATTCGTGTTTGTTTATTGAAAGTGATAGGAAAGGTTTGATTTAGTGATAATGGTGGGTTAGGTGCGCCCTAAATGATTGATTATTACTTTGTTTGATTGAATTATTTTTTTGGGAAGATATAGTTAGGGGAAGATGTCATTGAATTAAAAAAAAATAGCAAATAATGCAGTAGCAAAACTAAACTAAATTTACAATTGCCTGATCTAAGCTTGGTTGCTAAAATTGCCAGTAGGCAAATTCTTGTAATGAAAAAACCCTTTTCTTGCAGTCAAGTAGAAAAACCGATCAAAATCTTGTCTCAATTTCATCTCATCAGTCAAAAAGATAGACACCTGCTATACATTTTTGTCATACTAAAACTGATATCAGATTGCGAACGTTCTAAAAATAAGTACAGGAATTGCCCTTCTGGTACTAAAAGTAAGTTTCTTAAAATGACAACGGGAAAGTTAACTATTAGATACGTATTTACACATTTTCAGGTTTAAAAAGTAATTATTTGAACATTATGAACTTAACTTATACTGTCACTTGCTCCCGATATTTCGACCCTGTTGCAAGCGCTTTGATCGCGGGTTGACAGCGTCGAAATATCGAGAGCTCAAAATAATGAACAATCACGGAAGATATCCCGTAAGTGCCAGCATAAGTTTAGTTGTAAACCGTGAGCTTGAAACAGTGTTTGATTATGAACTTTGTACTACCTACTATTCTAGGAGTATTTTTTAAAGGGCCCTTCATATCATCGTTTGATTAATAGACACTATTCTATCTCAATTAGATAATGCAAGGGTACACCCTAATCGATGTATGGCGGAATAACAGACCGTGGTTATAAGTAATGACCGTCGTATATAATACATACATACATTACTGACGTATTGCATAATTATGCATTTTATGTTATTAAGCTACGGACGACACTTTATCATTTATTTATTTTAAGGATTATCAACAAGGAGAAGAGTACCTGGAAGGATATTGGGGAGACCTTTTCCCAGCAGTGGAACATACAAGGCAAATAAAACAAGAATTTGTGTGGTATACTACAACTAAACAACCCGACTACTGAAAAATCACTCCTCCTATTGTTGAAGTCGGTTAAAATGTAGCCTATGTCGCCCGGGTCATAAAAACGAATCGATTGACACCTTTTTTTTTGGATGGAAAATCATCAAATGACTGACTCCTCCGCTCTGGGCGGAGCGGAAGGGAGTGTCAGACTTGTAAATACACATACATACGTACATAGACTACTAAAAGCATAACCCTTCCTTTTAGCTTCGCCCTTGTCGGGTAAAAAAGGATTACCAACAACAGATGCAAATTGTTTTTCCTGACTGACTAATAGCGCATAGCTTAGACCACTAGACGAATCAGGCTAAAATTTTGGGTACATATAACTCTTAATTTTTTTTTTTAATTTCTTGGTTTTGTAAAATTCTACCCCGAAGCAGATGAAATAGGGGTTGAAAGTTTGTATAAAAATCAGTCACCGGGCGAAACTGGTGCTGGTCAGCTAGTCTTCTACAAAACAAAAACTGGTATACTATACTTGAGCCGGTTATGCAACCAAAATTAGAGGTGACCGCCGCGCGCATCATGTACATCAATCAATTGCAATCGCTGAATACATCAACTATTTAAATTACATAAACTAACTGTTAAACTCCTATTATTGAAGGTTACGTATTTATGTCATTTATACTGCTTTACGGTATTGTATTATGCTCTAGTAGCAATCACAATGTTATTTTATGTAACCACTATGGAAAACTTAGGTAGATACCAGTGGCGAAGGTACCAAACAACTCGATTCCTACCGGCTTCCCTTTGAAAACGGGCACAATGAGTATTGCATAGACAAATAATAAAATCACATTAAAGACATGTACTCCGATTTACCTCTTATAAAAATTAACCCTTCGCTACTAATAGATACACACATCTTATTTATTTATTTATTTAACAATTTATGTATTTACACACTAAATACAGAAAGGAACAGAAATTAGTACAAAGGTGATGCTTATTTCTAAAGAAATCTCTTCCAGCATACCTGCAAAAGGAGATAATAAAAAAGAGATGTAGCCATAGTGTGTAAAAGAAGAAGAGAAAATTGAATACATAAAACATTAAAAAGAACTATTTAAAAATAATATACCATACATCTTCGCCGCGTAACCATGCCCTCGGTAAATACATAGGACACTTTTTATCCCAATAGCACCTACGTTACCGTGAGTTGATTTTCGACCTCCAAACGAGCGAAGCCACGGACAAAAGCATTACCCTATGAAATAGAACTTACCTATAAACTATACTAGTTCAATAGAAGCAATTTAATTAGAAAGCGTACCATCAATTACTATGACACGTTTGACGCGAAGGCGCGGCCATACATCGGCGATAGCCAGTAATTAGTGATGGCTTCCACGGCTTGCGAATAGGGCTACCAACTGTATTGAAAATTCATGATAAAAACAGGATATTTTACTTTTTTTTTCAACAAATTCTGGAGAAAAAAATACAAAACTCAAACTCAAAGCATTTATTTCAATTAGACCATAACAGGCACTTTTGAATGTCAGAAAAACAAAGAAGGCGAAGCTACAGTCCCAGACACAAGGCATAATAACTTGTGAAAGTACTGTAGTTGCCCATTCCAAAGCGTAGATCTCTTTGCAAGAAACTCCATGGACACTCTTTTCACACAATACGAAAAATCTCGTTTAGTTGAGAAAATTTCGGACGAATGGCCAAAAAGCCGGACTTGTCCCGAGTCATCGTCATCAGCAGCCTTATTCCATGCTTTTCTGGTCTGCGCAGGTCTCACCAAGGTAACACTCGCGATCGTCAGAAAAACAAAACAGAAAGAAAAAAATATTTATTATTATTTGTCTGGATGTCATCCAACCATTTAGCTAGTAACCCACATCAATATCACCTTGTTTGCTTCCCTGGTCTTCGCGAAGACCAACCAGGACTTACCCGTGATTTTCTGAATGTCATCTAATCATCTGACTGTTTGTCTGCCAACATTTCTTCTACCGTCTCTTGGCAACCATTCAGTGAGGGCTCTGGTCAAACTCAAAGCATTTATTTCAAACTAACTATTGCCCGCGACTTCATTCGCGTGGTAATTTTGATGAGTATGACTGAGGAAAAAAAAAGATAGCCTATGTCCTTCCCCAGGATATAATCTATCTGCTCGCCAAATTTCATTACGATCTGATCAGCTGTTTAGTCGTGAAAAGGTAGCAAACAAACAAACAGAGTTACTTTCTCATTTATAATAGTAGTATGGATAGACCACAGGCACTTTTGAATTGTCAAAAATAAAAAGATGAAGTCGCTGAAGGACTGTAGTTGCCAATTCGCAAGCGTTGATCTCTGTGGAGAAGAATCGACTAGAAACTTCATGGATACTCTTTTAAATCAAAATATTCTTACAAAAACTACTTCATCTGCCGAAATCCGACTTCCCACCTTAGAGTTTAGTTCTACGTCGTATTTCTGAGTTACGAAATGGTAACCCTACTTGCGACTAATTGACGACATTGTAACGATGTTTACTGAATTTTTGTCTGAAGATAGGAGCGGTTATTGAACGTCATTATGGCAGCCATTTGAAACGCTAATTAGTACGCTTAATCATGTTATCGCTACTCGGATATCATCAATGACAGTGAATGTGAATAACATTTCATTAATGAGAACTTAACTTTTATTTTTACTAGCTTTTTCCCGCGGCTTCAATCACATTTCTTTTTTGTTCCTTGCCCACTCTCCTTTCCCACTCCTGGGCAAAGGCCTGCCTCCACTCCTTCCACTTCTCGCGAACCCGCGCGTCTTCTTTCCAGTTCAGACGGAACTTGTCCAGTTCCCGCCATCTCCTTCGTGGCCTGCGGCGACCTCGCCTCACTGTGTCAGGGCACCAGTTTCCTGCTATTTTGGCCCACAGTTTGTCCCGGCATGCGGCAGACATGACCTGCCCAGTCCCATTTGAGTTGGGCAGCCTTTCGAAAAAAAAAATTGGAAACGGATCAGTAGTTCCAAAGATTACCCTACATCCAAACTACAAAACTTTTTGGCGCCCACCACTACTCGTGCAGAAACTTCTAGAGCTTTCTAGAAGCCGACTTTAAAAAAAAAACAAATAATGCACGGTCCTGTCACCGATTAGTGTACGACAGTCAGTTGGCCCCCGACACGATGGTAACTTCAAAAGGTCTTTTCTATCTTCGGCCGAGCCTAAATTGTTTTCTACATTGTGCTGAGATTGTGTGCTACTAATAAAGTACTTAATACATTATAATTTTTGTATAAAACACGATTTTAAAATATTTTCTACTCCAATAATTTCGACAAAAATTCTCAGATTTTAATGGAGACTTAATAAACAAAAAACCCTATTCATGAAACAATTTCTGTACGAGCTAAAGTAAGACATAACAGTTATGACTAATTATGATTATTACACCAAAAAACTGCATGCTACCTACATACAAACATCGCACATGATTCCGTTGCATATTAGATTTAATGGCGCGCTCCGAATGTTTTAATCACAATTTAAGATGGGTGCCCGCTGCTTGAATGGGCGAACGATGTTCGGGGTTGTGGCGAATGTTCGGCGATTATAAGGCACCATTTTTCTACGAATATTTTTATCTGACCTACTTCAAAACACACCAAAATCTGGTAGAACCTGCCTTTTGTTCATGCTAAAATATGAAGTCATCTTCTCTTAGCATGTCGATGGCAATGATGAGATTGGCACGTTCAGTAGGGTCCATCAGCTCCTGGATTGTGCAAACAACAGGTCAGTCAGACCACGATAAGAAGTGCCCCATAGTTTGTGGAGCCACACCACATTTACACTCCAGGGCAGAGTCGTCTATGAATCTCCACGTGAACAGGTTTTCCTTGCTTCAGCCAACCATGAATTCATGAAGTCTATGCAAACTACTAGCAGTAAACATTTTATGTATTTTAACTATAAAACTCAATCAGAGTTCCTTTTGCACAATAAGTCATAAAATAATTATTTAATTTCCAATTTGACCGGGAAAGAATTTAATCTGTTTAAAATAATTGTGCAGTAAGATGACCGAAATCTATAAGAAGGTATTGGTGTCAGCATCCGAATTGCAACACATTTGTCTGACAAACGAAGGTTTTTCGTAAACCATAAACAACGTAAATCACGCAATGAATAATGTCAAATAAGTCGTATTGGGAATTCGAGTGTGTTAAGGTGAGTATAGACTACAACATTTACTTGTAACAGAACAACGTGCCGCTCTATGATATGTTCTAGTGTATCATCCTTTTACGAACTAAACGTCGAACACGCTCGCCTCTTTGTTACAAACCAACGAGCGTATTGGTGTAACATTTCTTCGAGCGTATTGGTGTAACATTTCGTCGAGCCACGAGTGCGGGCGATGCGCGGTTGCGGGGTGACGCGGAGGGAGACCCGAGGGAGGATTTACCCGTAACATAACGCCGAGCATTCGCAGGAACGTTACATTACATGGAAATGCTTTGGAAACTGAGCTTTTGCCTGTATTGTACCATTCGTAAGAACGTTACATTACACAGAAATGCTCCAGAAAATGTTGTAGTCTATACTCACCTTTACGCAATTAACGTGTACATTAATTGTCGCCTTTACAAAAAAAAACATTATTACGAAAAAAAAAAAAGATAGCTACATCGGGACCACACCTTAATCAGCGCTCTCACTGAGCAGGCGAGGTTCGCTCAAAGCGAATAAAGATATCTATATTCATTAAAATTTAAAACGCGAGCGGGTTATAAGATTCAAAAGGAGGGTGTAGAGGACGCGTGTTCGCCCTGTGTATATAGTTCAGTAGAACGCTAATTTATATGTGAGAGCGGAAAAATTACATAACCTACCTACAGCTGTAGGTTTTGATACAAAAATGGATGGTGGGAAATTGCTTTCTGGCTATTAAAAGTTCCAAGGTCTAAGGCCCCAGAAGATGATGCTTGTAGTCATCACGCTAGTGTCAGGATTTTATCATGATAATTGAAGGTTACTATCATGAAAGTAGAAAGAGCCGGATCACGATTTCCTTTGATAATTTTGGTCCATTGATTCGTTATACAGGGTGTAAACAGACCCTTCACGAAGCCGTCAACCAAGCATTCCGTACATCAAACTAAGTAACTTTACGCAAAAATTATTGCTGGGAAACGACTTTTTTTTTGGGGTGAAAAATCACGTTTAACGGCAGGACTCAATGTAACGTACTCAAAACATTGTGCTGAGGGGTTTAAAGTAAAATTCTTACATTAAAATCATGTATTTAAAAAAAAACTTGTGAAAAAGTTGGAACTTTGACCCCCAATATCTCCGTAACTAGAAGGTTCCCAGGTATGGTCTAGAACAAATAAATGATCGTAATGACGGGTAGAATAAGTGCCTTTCGGCTTCGTTAAGGGTCTTTTAAACCCTTTAGGTACCTACCTATTAACTATATTGCCAAAATGCCAAAAAAAATATTGATTAAATATCCTCACATCCCTGACAACTGAATACAGGAGAGCATGTATTCAGTCCCAAATTCCGGAGTTCTTAAAAGAAAATCAGTATCGACTCCCAATATTAAAAGGGCACTATCCAATTCGGCAGCTTAAATTCAAACAGCCGCCCCGCAAACCGTCGGCAATAACAATTACGATTCGGAATCACGCACCCGTCATTACGCGAACATTTTATCTTAAGAAAACGCAGCGCCTCCCAAACCCTTTAACGTCTAATCGTGAATTATATACGGTAATAAAATTCTTTAATCAAAGAAAACAACCGAGCGCCCATTAAGGCGTGAACACGTCGCCACCTCGAGTCGTTACAGCGAATATTTACATACATGTGTCATTACCTTACACCACCCACCCCCACCATAATTAAGAGTATAACGGAATCTTAGCGTCTTATTACGCGAACGTAACGATATCCTTTCAGAAAATTGTAACTGTGTCGTTATAACCCCCCACCTTTCCCCTTTTTAAATGATCGCCTACGTTTGCCACTCAAAAGTTGGGAATATCCTCATAGGGAAGCTAAGAGCACACACGAAACTTAAATGTGAAATATCCTCTAATGAATCAGACAATATTTTAAGGCGTGGGAGGCAATAAAAACACCCCGCCACCCGCTAATGTACACCAACACTTTGTCTCAGTTTAGGGATGGGGTGATTTGGGTAAATAAGTGTCGATGTGGACAGGAGATAGCGCGGGGAGGACGCTTTATATCGATATCTTGGATTAATTCTAATGTTTTGCGACAAATATGTGGGTGCTTTCTGTGTTTCCATCATATCTTTCTCGGAAAAATATTCTAGATGCATATACTTACTACCTAATATGGCGTCGCACGGGATAACGAGCTGGACTTAAAAATAATCCGTGATCCACTTTGCCCTGGATCTTAAGAGCTGGAAGTCGCGGAGAGAGGCCTTTACCCTGCTGTAGGATGATGCGCGTTGACAGTAAAAGTATACTTACTACATAATCATGTCTTATAATAAAACTTGAATTAGTCGGTATCATTAAGCCTCAATACAACGCTGAATAGCTGTGTGTGTTTGTACTTGTATACTTACAATCAAATAACAAAAACTGGAGTTAAAAAATAAACCGAAAACGAACTTAACTTTCAAGAACTCACTTCAGGCATCAGATAACGCCTCACTTAATAAAAAACATTTTACGGCCCATAAAAACTATCGATACGCCCCCATCACTAATGTTTCGGTCATACTCGGTTTTTGCCACAACGGGGGTCGAAATTATGTCAAGATGCCGATGGTGTAACGTCGCTGAACACAATACGCTTCCAACTAAAGACACTGAGAATACTGTGTCTATATATCAGCTTTATATAGTGTTGTATTGCTCAGATTTTATATATTTTGCTTACGAACTTGCAAAGATAATTCCTAGCAAATATCAGTATAGGTCAATGCTTTCTTTTTAGAATCTAAAAATTGTGAAGGAAAATATGGTGAGGTCATGTTCTAGACAAGTCGTACTGGGCCCGGGTGGTGGAATATGGCCCATTCACCTTCATAGAAAATAGGCTGTGTGCATCATCTCTTCCTGCCCCTAGCATAATAAATTTGGAGTTGGCAATAAAAAAAAATCAGTACCTTAATTTAAAAAAATCGTCTGCTTTAAGCCAAAGTAACGCATTACATATTACTAGCTGTTCCCCGCGACCTTCGTTCGCGTCAAGTTATTAAAAATACAATTTTCCCCGTTTTTGCAACATTTTTCATTGCTGCTACGCTCCTATTGGTCGTAGCGTGATGATATATAGCCTATAGCCTTCCTCGATAAATGGACTACCCAACACTGAAAGAATCATTCAAATCGGACCAGTAGTTCCAGAGATTAGCGCGTTCAAACAAATAAACAAACAAACACTGCAGCTTTATAATATTAGTATAGATTTTGTTTTTGGTGAATTCTCAAAATAATTAATTGGCAACATTGGTGTGTTGTGCAGTGAGGTTATCTATAGCAAAAATGCTCTTTTACTCTTTTTCAAGTCGGCAGTGGTCCTTAAAGCCACACTAAAAAGAGAAACCGCAAAAAAAGTCTTGCCAGTATAAGGGAAAATATGGACTTAACCTCACATAAAAGGACATTTGGTTATTCAACCATCTATCGATGTTACTCATGCAAACACAACTTTCAATCCAAAAGAACCGCAATTCTCTCTCGACAAAAATCTCATCTTCGAACATCCAAACATAGGTCGTTGTACATAAGACGTGCAATAAAAACCATGACACCATGAACGTACAGTGTACCATTGTGTGCCATCGTGGGCCATTGTGTACAACATATGAGCCAGTCCCGAGAGGGCGTTTTGTGGTTACACTTGCGACTGACTTAGGCCTACAAGTGTTTGCAGGAAACTTTGTTTCATTAATACATGTACATGGGATACTGGTACCGAATTTGACGAGCTTTTGCCAAGAATATAGTCATTGAAATCGTTTTTAGGGTTCCATACCTTGAAAGGAAAAAACGGAACCCTTATAAGATCACTTTGTTGTCCGTTTGTCTGTCTGTCAAGACCCTTTATCTCGGGAACGCGTGGAGGTATCGAGTTGAAATCAAAACCATATACTCAGGTCTAGAGTGCTGTGAAAAAATCAAACTTGTACGTCAACACGATCACTTGCACGTCACCATGGAAGACTGATGCACCTTCGGCAGTCTGCCTGCAACCTTCTTTCTGACTAGTTAGTGCTTCTACCACAGCATGAGGTCCTGTACGAGTTATTGTGAAAAGATTTTTTAATAAAGTCAAGTTCCTCAAAACAAGCATCCGTGTGTATCAAAGGAACAACTGCCAACATTTTGAGACAAGATGATTTATTGATTCTAGAGACCACCCGGGATCGCCGAGTTCGCGATTAGATTTGCCCCATTTCATTATCATCGCACTAATTGGATCAGGGAATATATGTGCGTAAACTTACTGTATTCGGGCGTAAATATGACTCTCCGAGCTATAGAAAGAGATTGTCAACGATTGAGAATTTTGTACTTGGTTATTTGGTATTAAGAGTACGGCCGTTAATGAGTTCGAAGTCTCCAAAATCTCTAATGATTCGGAGCAAAAGCAATGTACCCACAATTGGACGCAGTCCCCTTCTTTGTGAGAGGGAGTAGTTCGTATCTTTGTAATGCCCCACACCGGTCCAGTTCCAATATATTTTCCTTCGCCGTTTTAAAATCAGTGGTGTTTAAATAAATTACACAAAGTAACGCTCCTGCCATTGCATATCATTGTTGCCATCGCGTTCGCTGGAATATCCTGGATGAGGCTGGCACAGGAACGTGGAGCTCTGCACAAACAAAGAGAGGCCTATACCCAGCAGTGGGTGAAGTGAAGTTGGGCTGCGGATGATGATGATGATGAATGGTCCTGCTTAGATACGAATTCACAACTCGAAGTCGGGTCCGATACCAATGGGCTTCCACTAATTGCACCACAACACTTCTGCAATGTTCATGTAGAGCAGAACCTAAATAAAAAAAACAAACCATACGTAATGAATCAGACGAACTTAAAAACGCCGCCGAACTCAATGTAATTCCTGTCAAAAGTCGGTACTAAGCGATCAAAGATACCTACCAATTAGGCAGGCGAGAGCGATATGACGCGATCGCTGCCGCTTTTTAACGCGTGCTTACCGCGGATCGTAAACTGCGTTAAGTGTTGCGTACGGCACCTAGGTTGGCGGGAAAACTAGATTGCTATGAGTAATAATTATATTTTCGCTTAGAACAACCATTCTCTAAAAGTTTGGAGTCGTTTTAAGAGTCCATTATGATATAATTATGTAAATAATCGTTTGGCGCAATCGGACCAACATACTGATTGATAATCTATGTAAGTAATCATAAAGAAAACAATAAGATAGATAGATAGATAGATAGATAAAACATTTATTTAGTGCACACAAAAGACATAGCACAACACACAGAAGCACAATTAAATAATACAAATTAAATACAAATTAACATAACTATATAAAAACAAGGCGCCAATATACAAAAATACAAACATATTTACGAAAAAAGTATAGTAACACCATGACATACTTCAATTCAAATAACGAACATGAACAACACACAAACAACAACAATAAAAGCTGCCGAACTATCGAAAAGTAAAAGTAAATCCAGAAGACAGTACTTTTCTTCGTTTTATCGAATATCGGAAGGAAATACGGAAAATGATATTTCTTACAACCCTGCTGACAATTCCCAGAAGACCTATAATTAATAATGTTGCTCTGTTATCCAATCACGTCCTGGCAGATCAATAACTTGAGATAGCATAGCCCATCTCATAGAGCCGGGGTACCCGCACCGTATCTACCTGTAAATAACTCCTTACTATGCTTTAGAGAAGTTCAACAAGGAAAAGTGTAAAAATGGTGGTTTCGCAACTAAAATCCTTCATAAAACTACCTACGGGTATGTAGTTCGTCATTAGTGTATCGTCAGTGTTGACAAACATTACCATCTGTCTGTCTTGTGACTTCTTTTATTTACGTATATGCTTGAAATTTAATATTTCTGAGCATTGCTCGTGCGGCGGTAATAATATTAGCCAGACAGCTAGATGGTAGCGAGGCTGATATCCCACTTCTGATGTCCCACTTCTGATGTCTAGATCACCGAAAACCCTAAATACCATTTTTGCTTTATATTCGATCTGACAAAAATAAACCACATCGTGTTCGTATATCCAGCTGATTTCATGGCCTTCACTCGCCCTCCACACTTCAGGTGTCTCATTAGACTGAACAAAAGTATCGGATCAAAGCGTAGTTTTTGTATGTGCATGTTTGATTTCACACAGTTATTGCTAGGTGATTATAGTGATTGAAGGGTGAAATCATTTTCACCCTTGTGTTAATAGCGGATTTTTAAATAGTACTGAAGTGTTTATGTTCTTTCTGATTCGAGTCGACGATTTGCGAAAGTTCATTTGGATAATGGTAGGAATATTTAAAAATGGTTTTGTTTCTCATTTGGAGTTATCGTCAGTATTTATTTTATCTTCGATGATAAGAAGTCTTTCAAACTAGATAGAGAGTATTGTGTGTTAATTTAAATAAATTTTCGAACCCAAATCGAAGTATAATAATTAACCATTCTCAAACTGTATTGGATACTCTAAAATTATTAACTTTTAAGAAAAGTTTTTCATATAATATACATGAAACAGTAAAAAAAATTGTATTTCATTACAGGTCCTTCTAAATTAACTCATATGAAGTCTATATCTATCTTTTGCATCTACTCGTACATCTACATCGTCAATTGACTATGTGCCATCACCACTCAACACACATACAGAATCTAAAACCAAAAGCACTTACCGAGGGGTTTAGACATTATTAGCGCCACAGAATTTATCGAGCAATATCAGCTAAGTAACAGCGCACAAAATGCCCAATTAAAATATTAATTACACTGAGTTGTGACACTTTGGCGGTCTGCGCCCGTTCTTACGCTTAATAGCAGGGGTGTTCTTCAGGAGGTTTAAACTTTAAGCTTTTATGTACTTATCGCCAGCCGAATATTTTCGACGTAATTTTACTGCGAAATATGTTATAGGTGTTTTTTCTTCTTGTTGGAACGATGTTGTGTGTAAGCAATTAGTGCAAGGGAGAGTTTGCGAAGTGTTACAGCGAAACTTTTCTAAACGGGTCATGGAGAAATTAAATGTTGTCATGTTTAAGATGTAGAAGTTATTGCTGGTGAGGAATCACTGAAGATCTTGACACTTTAAGCATCAATAAGTGTATGGTATGGAGAAGAAAACCCTGGAACTGAATTATTAAATATAGCTGATGAATTTTTTTAAGTGAACTCTTAAAATATTAATACAATCGATACAAGTCATACACGCTAAAAAAGTCTGTTGTTTGATGACTTTTAAACGACCAATTTCAACCAAAACCTCCTGCTCCCACAAAACATACCGACACACATCCACAGAACAGTGGATAACAGTAACTAAACACACTTCATCCCCTGCCTCTAAATATTAAGTGTTAATAATGCCGGTGACACCCCCCTAAGATCAAAAATTCACCGATTCGTTACGCACAACTTGACACGAAGGGGTGCTCTCGATTTTCAAACCCGTTACTTCTACAGATCCGATATTGGGATTGGGATGATATTAATCTTAGACGTTTGCCTTTTGTTCAGAAGTAACGGATTTAGGGATAAATTGAGCAAACTGATTTAAATGTTAACCCCAGTTTGAGATAGCTTTTAACGGGAAATTGATTTGTTGAGTCTCGGTTTTGATCGGGGAGAAGAATTCATTTGGTTTTGGAGCTGATTGGTTTAGAGTGATTTGAACAGTCTGCAATAAAAATATTCTCAATTGCAAATTAATCGTAGCATTCGACTTTTTAGTGGTCTTCGCTGCTACAGATAGATTTTTTATAGTCTTTTCACTCATCATCTGCCTAGCCTTTTCCCAACTATGTTGGGGTCGGCTTCCAGTCTAACCGGATGCAGCTGTATACCAGCATTTTACATGGAGCGACTGCCTATCTGACCTCCACAACCCAGTTAGTACTGGGTAATACGATACCCCTTAGTAAGACTGGTTGTCAGACTTTTGGGCCACTGACCACCTGTAACGACTGTCAAAGATCTACAATTGACAGCCGGGACCAACGGCTTAACGTGCTTTCCGAGGCACGGAGGAAACTCGGTATGTAATGGGTGGTCACCCATCCGCAGACCAACCTTGGATTGGAACAGTATGCAATAAAAATATTCGCAATTGCAAAGTAATCGTAGCATATGTCAGCAACCAGGAAGGGGCCCGCAAGGGCCGATGCCTGCCGGGGCTGCGGGACTGTTCGAAAGAGATACCGTGGCCCTGGAACACAAAGGGCAATGAAGGAACATGGATGGGTTTTAGTCAGTAAGAGTCTGACACTCCCTCCCACTCCACCCAGAGCGGGAGAAGTCATTTGATGATTCCCCATCCGTAAAAAAAAAAAATCGTAGCATTAGAATTTTTAGTGGTCTTCGCTGCTACAGTTAGATTTTTTATAGTCGTTTCACTACAACAATTTAATTTTGTTTGCAGGTATGTTACATTCATCATCTGCCTATAAATGAATGATGTGGACACAAAGGTATGTTCTACCAATCTTTAAGATTAATCTCGAACTGGATACTATGATTGCCCATGTACGAATTGTAATCTATTCCGTCTGGACGGGCCATGAAGGGGAATCCAGGGATTAACGTAACAAGAACAAAGTACATATCCGTTTGTAGATATGGCATATCAAGTTCTACAGGGTGTAAACGGACCCTTCACGAAGCCGTCAACCAAGCATTATGTACATCAAACTAAGTCACCCTACGCAAAAATTATTGCTGGGAAATGATCTTTTTTTCACTCAAAACTTAGTGCTGATCGATGCTTTGAATAGTAAACCGGTCATGGAGGTAATTAAAGTTAAAACCTTAAAAACTAGTATTTAAAAAAAAACTTTAAAATAAATTGGAACTTTGACCTCCAATATCTCCGTAACTAGAAGGTCCCCAGGTATGGGCCAGAACAAAAAAAAATGGCAATGACAGTGAGAACAAGTGCCTTTCGGCTTCGTTAAGGGTCTTTTTACACCCTTTATAAAAAGTTAGTCCTAGTTGATCATCGTCTCTCATTTGTACCTGGGTGAAACTGTCCTTCTATTACTGGGTATGTCATATTACCACCGGGATGTACGTATGTTTAATTCACAGAAATGAGAGTCCCAACCAATACACACTTAATCACATACATTTATATTCACCCCCTTCTACCTCTGGTAACGAACACAATCAATATATAATGCAATCAAAACACATAATTAAAATTGCTCCCGAGACATTTGCATATGAAAACCTCTATAATTGATCATTCGTGGGCCCCCATGCTAGAAGACAATGATGGGGGAAGAAGACTAAACAAATTAGGCCTCAGGAAAACGGATAGAAAATAAAGCATCCCATGTTATTATTTGCTAGGGTCTCGTGCAAGGAGCGGTTTTTATGAAAAAAATACGTTATTTTGATTGAATCAAGAAAGGATTCATCAATGTAGGCGCATTATAAGTAGGTACTCACAAGATTTTTTGTAGCATAGTCGAAGTATGGTTTTTATTAAACCTTTAAGTATATTGCTTAAACATATTAGGAAATTGAATCAATTTCATGCCGATACAATTACATGATTCGGTGATGAATTTGTCAATGAAATACTGAGTAATTTGTTTTGATGAAACGCTTGCAATGCATCTTTTGAAAAGTGCACTTCTTTTATGATGTCGTCGCTGATTCCGTTGAATTTTAACGTTTAATCTTATAAAATTTAGTCCTTATTCCGAATCAAAACTGTATAATCTTGAACGGATTAACTGTTGACTGCACAATTATAATATTCCTAGACCAAAGTATTCTAAAAACCAAAAAGTTAAACATGGATAACGTTGTGAATGAGAATTCACAGCGAATCCATATTTTGCTCGCATTGCGTTACTATATTTGTGCGTCCTCCGTAACAAGGCTATAAGAATAGCGATTGAAAAAAATAATGTGTAAAAGAATCTTATATTCTAAGTCGAAGAATGTTTTTGACTCAGTTCTAATAATCGAAATACTTTTGACACAAATACAGATCTGGTATTTGAAACGTAACCCTATTGATCAACTACACTAGGCAATATTCAATCAGTTTTCTTTTTATTCAACAATTTCTGTCCCACTGCTGGGCAAAGATCTTTCACATCTCTCATTGTGTGGCCTTTTGGAATCAATTCAATCAACTTCTTTTTCATCAGTCCGTACCGACTTACTCCTTACTCCAATCTTTGCATCGGTCACAAATCTGCTACTTCTTTCCAATTCTCAATTAGCTCTTAACAATCTCACAATAAGCAGCCACCCATTTCGCTCCGTGTTCGCTTCGCTCTCGCTCCGCTGGCTCCGTAGCTCATCGGCTAGACAGTCGCGTCTGCAACACTCGCGACTGTCTGCGACGCCAGCGGCGACGTTTTCAAGAGCACCACTGCACTCGTTGAAAAATTAATATACCGCACGCATCGTCGGTGTGTTGTGTGTGGTTCTGTTTATTTGGTTGTTGGTACTCATTTAGTGTAGATAAAGGCTTCTGGTTGATGGAAATTATGGTTATGTGAATTGTGTCTTATAAAGGTGGTTCAATAGTTTGATCTTGTTAATAACGTAAAAAAAATCTGGAACCGATTTTGACATCATATTTTTTTTTTTTTACATTGGAAGGAAATTTTCCTACAGTTTGTCTAGTTAAGCGATTTTCTTTTCACATTTTACCACTTGCTATAAGTGTTCTAATGATGAGTAAGTAATGCCGCCTATTCAGCTATTTAAATTACACCTTGCATAGAATCTTTCAATCAATAAAATCGCTGCCCCAATTCGGGCCCAAAATTGAGGGATAACTATTAACTCCCCATAAATAGCAGCAAGGGCCACCGATAACACCTTATCGAGTTGTTTAAGGGCGATATCGGACCGATGATTGTACCCTGCGGGCCGCCGCTAGTTAATCAAACCTATTATAGTTCGCCTGTGATATTGCCCTTAGAATTAAGTTATAATGACGTCGTGATCTTCGTAAATGGGAATTATGATAGCTTAACTATTGGGTCGATCAAGTGATACTATGTCATTTAATTCAGGTAAATTCAGAAATGAATTAATGTGGAAAGATTTTGATTTCATAGTCTGTACCATTTCATACATAATTCTGTAATGAATGCCTGATCAGACATTATTCACGTCAGCAAAATTAAATTAACAACATCTCAGCGAAATTTAAACTTAATACCAAACATAATATCGAGAAATTCGGACATACGAGCACCCAGAATTAATCTAAACAGGTACCAACAATTCGTACCAATATACGGGTGTTGTAACATTCAACCCTTATCCAAACATCGCCGACGGTGACCAATAAACACGAAACAGAATTTAATATACACCACAACAAACGTACAACACACATACATATTTTCGTCGAAATAATACGACAGTAGTAATTGAATCGGCCTCAGGCATACTCGGGGTGCGTCGTTAACGTTCCTGGGGAGTATTCTGTACTGCTCTACCCTAGATATGCACTAGAATGCTACTACAAAACAAATGAGAGAACGAGACACCAAGATGAAAAGAAATACTAGAGTGAGCAGGATGAAGATAGGGAAAGTGTTTATTATAAACAAAGGATAGAGTCTTATTGGTAGTAAGGTTTTAATAGACTATTGGACAAACGTGGGTGAAAATTTCACCTCGTATGAAGACACAAATTGTAGAGGGTCCCTAATGCCGATGTTTAGACGATTTTGCTCTGAGCGTATTTAGATAGCCTTTGATGTTTTGTGGCGTTTGGGTTTGACCGTTAATTAAATGTAGATTGTATCTGCCTGTCCGGTTCAATCGTGTTTTCGGTTGTAGTTATTATTCTTTTTGAAGTATTGTTATCGGTTGATAGTTAATCCTTTGGATGAGGGATCTTAATGAAGTGGGGCGTCGACTTCATTAGTATTGTTTATATACCATTCCTCTGGTCGCGTGCTGCGCTTATGATAAGCTGCTTAAAGGCATGCCTTCTCTTCATTATTTTCTCCGTTATCATTCACCTTACTAATAGGTATCCTAGATATTCCTCTAGAAATCTTATTAAGACAAATTATACTCGGTAGATTTTCGATATTTGTAAAAACATCAATCTTTTTCCCATCATAACAATCCAAGGCTTCTACTGTGACATACAAAATAATGGCCCCAATCGTTTCTTAGCACTCACTCCATGTCAAAGAGCGATTGTCGACGATTGAACGATGGACCCGTCAAAAGACCATTCGGTCGGCATACCATCCATCATAATACCCATTTCGCACACCCGACGCCATTTTATCAAGACCTCCCACCCTTCCCAAATACTTTCCCTATTCTGGACTGACCAAGGGGACTTGCTTAGTGAGGTGAGGGTCTGAATAATTTGGATGGTTTCCGGATGAAATTATTTTCACTACTGGTCCAGTCTGACGTTTCGATCTGTTCGTAGATGGATTAATTTGATTATATCAGAACAGATGTTTCTTAGATGTATTAAATGCGATGGATTTTGCGGATGATGGCATGGAAAGGAATATTGCTTATTGAGACTTAACCGATTACTTACATAATCATATTGCTTTTTTCCTTGTACAAGACAGTATATTCTATAGTTGCTGCCAGTTAAGATGGCAATGGCGGTCATTGACCCACCTACATTTATTAAAGTTCTTAACTTTGAAATCCAAAATTAAGCCTGTTCATGTCTTGAATCGTCATCTATCGTGATCTTCAACATCTTTTCTAATGAAAAACGATACATGGTTCATTTGTTTTGGTTCGTACGAAGAGATATTATGGAAAGAGCAATGACCGCTATTGCCATCTTAACTGGCAGCAACTATAGTCACAATGCAAATAATTTATCTCACAAATCCATCGTTCTTTCTTAATCAAGAACAACGGATCTATTAAAACAATAAAATCAGATTCACCTGATATCCCAGTAAGGGGCTGTCGGAAAAACGGTCGCCCGTAAGGTAAAACGGACAAATTTAATTATGCCGTTCGGAAATGGACTAGAAAATTGAATGGTGGGTAGGTACAGGTATTTGTGGGAGATGCGAGAGTGTATCAGATCGAATTTAATTAGTTTTAGGGTGTTTTTGGCGTGTCTCCTTTGTGATAAGTGTTAGTGTAGGATTTAGAAAAGATGGTCTAAGAAATTAAAGGAGCTCGTGGCTAAATAATAACAGCCACTCGAATCGATCTTTAGGTTAAGCCGTGCTTGCCTAGGTTGGTCTGTGGATGGGTGACCGTCCATTACATACCGAGTTTCCTCCGTGCCTCGGAAAGCACGTTAAGCCGTTGGTCCCAGCTGTCATTTGAAAATCTTTGACAGTCGTTACGTAGTCAGTGGCCCAAAAAGTCTGACAACCAGTCTTACCAAGGGGTATCGACCAACCCAGTACTAACTGGGTTGTGGAGGTCAGATAGACAGTCGCTCCATGTAGAATACTGGTATTCAGCTGCATCCGGTTAGACTGGAAGTCGACCCCAATATAGTTGGGAAAAGGGAAGGCAGATGATGGTCTAAGAAATTAAAAAAGAATTCCGACTTTTATTGTATCGTCTTTTTGTTAAGATGAAAACAATAAAAAAATGCGGTTTTTAGATGTATTCGCCTATTCTGATTTCTGATTGTACCTAGTTTGTACATAGATTCGATGTTTAAGAAGATTTGGAGCTAGTTAGTTCGAGTTATCTTTTTTTTTGTCAAGGTATTGTTGGATGGCCCTGAGCGTAAATGTACACGGTTCTTTATTGAATTAAAAAAATAACGGTCTTTTTCTGCCATTGCTGCCTATAAAGGGTGTAAAAAGACCCTTAACGAAGCCGAAAAGCACTTGTTCTCCCCGTCATTGCGATCATTTTTTTTTGTTCTGGACAATACCTGGGAACCTTCTAGATACGAAGATATTATAGGTCAAAGTTCCAATTTTTTCGCAAGTTTTTTTTTTAAATACTACTTTTTAAGGTTTTACTTTATTTAAATTACCTCCATGACCCGTTTACTATTCAAAACATCTATGAGCACCAAGTTTTGAGTGCGTTACATTGAGTTTGACCGTAAAACGTGATTTTTGCGTAGGGTGACTTAGTTTGATGTACCGAATGCTTCGTTGACGGCTTCGTGAAGGGTCCGTTTACACCCTGTATGTCTGCTTTCTTTGAACATTATTTTCTTCAATTAATGAGTTCAGGCAATGCACTGGCAATTCCGGCTGGAAATAACCTGCTATTACCAGACTACATTGAGTTAGCTAGCTAATTCTCCGCCGCTCAAATACCAAGCAAGGCAAACAGTCGAGCAATGCGTTTGATTACAACCACTGGCTCGAGATGGTAGCCAATTGGGGAATACCGGACTGATGGCATCGTCTTGTCAATGAGATATGAAGCTATTCCGTTTACCTGTTGCAACCAGACCGCGGTGGAACGATGTCGACTCTGTATCAACTCACATATTATTATGATAATATGGTCAGTCACGAGCTCGAACATTTTTATACACTTAGCAAAATACCATAGCGGTTTTCTCAAGAAATATCAATTGCATATTTGAGAAATTTAAGCGTTTTTATACTCATGATGCGTCTTATTTCCACGAACATGTATGTAATAATTTAAGAATTAATACCGACTCGCCAGCACACAGATAAACCCGGGGAGGTTTGCGTGTATGGCAAAACCATTGTGAAATTAGATTAAGTGTCTTGGAAATAATAAATATTTCATAATAGAACATATATACATACGTACATAAACTCACGCCTTTTTCCCATGGAGGCAGGCAGAAACCACATAACGCCACCTGCTACGATCCTTACATACTCCTCTTGCCTCGTCCACGTTCATACATGTGGTCATACACGGACGCCGGTTGCGAGTAATAGTACGGTCCCAAAAAACTACAGATATTCGTAACAACATCAAATTACAGTCAATCAGTACTGACATAAGTCTCTCAAAATAAATGTCACAATGTCGTCGTTCGACCGCAGTCTGATTGCAATCTAAAATTTCAAGATATGTTATCGATTAGAAGCAGATAGAGTATACTTTAGTGTACTCAAAAATTTTACACAACTAGCTAAGTTGAGTATCCAAATCTTATAACTACAGTTGATTCAAATTCAAATTGAGGTGGCAATTGTGGGCATTGCCCTTTTTCCTTACCTGTCTTCACAAAATCTGTACTTGTGATAATCAATGCTTTCAATCGATAGATTCTTCTTCATTCATCTGCAACTGTTGAAGTTTTCTTACTTTCCGGTAGTAATTAACTTAAAGATATTCCAAACTATTAATTGGTGATGTTCTTCAGAAAGGTCACGTGAGCCTCGCAACCGGCGTGCGTGTATGACCAGATTTTAAAAGTGGACGAAGCAAAACATGTTTTTAAGGATCTTAGGAGGTTTCTGCTTTGAGCAGCTCGTGGCTTAATAATAACAGCCGCTCGGGTCGATCTTTAGGTTAAGCCGTGCTTGCCTAGGTTGGTTAGGTTAGGTTAGGTTAGAAAAAACGCGTGAGTTTATAAACCCAAACTATTGTCGAAGTCACACACTTGTTCGCCTCAAGTACTACAGCATCAAACGATCTGTTTACTTCAGTTCCACACTATCACTTGATCGCAGCTCAAAACAGATTAGGAACTACAGTTAGATCTTAGTCACTAACTCCCGCACTTACTACTGAGATAAATTGTATACGCGACTATTTGTTGGTAGCGGGGTTTGTTTAGAATTTTGCGTGTAAGATATTTGTGCATTGGTTTTTGAATAGTTTTTGAAAAGTATGCCAACTGCAGCTCAAAGAAAGAAAGAAAGAAAAAATATTTATTTGTCACAGGGACATGACGTGCATCATACAAAATAACAAAAAAAATACAATAAACATAGGTAGGTACAACGCATAACAAATATTTATAATTTCAACAGGACGGGACAAAAAAAAGAACAAAAAATAAAAAAACATCTTGCACGTCGTGACTGTGACAAGGTTACCACTCAGCATGATGCTGTACTGGGAGCCCACAGCACAGCGCTGCAAAGAGCATTTTCTTTTCCGAGATTGATATTTGTGCATTACAAAACAATATTTAAATGAACAATAAAATGTTACAAACATTAATAAAAAGAAAGAAACTCTAATCATGTAAAGAACTTGAAAGAGGATCAGCAATTACTGTTCTAGTCAGATTTTTGTTTAAGAAATACCTGTATGTATCATAAAAATGATATTGTAATTCGGTACGAAAACCTCCGTACCCCCCAAAACTTGGTACAGCGAAGACGCTGACATCTTAATCAAAACTCCGGCCCCCACCGAAAAATACAATAAATCAGAAACATGCAAATCCTGCTAATAACATGCACAAAACCGAAAACCATTTCACGGTGCCGAAGCGGGCTGAGCAGTAATCCAGGAATATTTTATACCAGTACGCAATGTAGGGGGAGATGGACTCACGGGTGCTATTTCCATGCTGATGTTTAATAATTGATAATACCCCGCGAAAAACGCACGGGTACCGCACCCCGTGTATGGTTATAGAGTTGTTGTTACCGAAAGATTTGTTTATTTTGATGAGAAAATACTTGAATGGAGATAAGGAAGACTTATTTGTGCAGCTTCCTTTGTATTATCTTATCTTCAATAATTCTCTTCTCGTAACTGAAAATACAGAACAAGATAAATAAAGAAACAGGCACACCAATGTGTTCCTTGCATGCAAACACTATACACATTTCAATACTGTTTCAGTTACGGAGGTTTTTTTTTATTACAAAATGGGCCTTCTCTTGACGTCGATCACGCCTGATGGAAAGCGGTAGATGAGGTCTATGATGGAACGAGCGTGCCCAGAAGATGACTGTTCCTTCTTGCTTTGAAGGCAGACGGGTTAAATGTGGGAGGGAGCACAGATGTCGGCACACACTTCCACATCTTGGCTGTACTCATAATAAACGTGGAGGAGAAGCGCTGAGGTGTAATAAAAACCTCACCATACCAATTAGCAAGGCAGTGTGTAATGGAAGTCAAAGTCAAATAACGCAAAAATTGCATTTTTTGTCGTTTAGTTGGTTTAGCATACCGGCTGTCACACCAAAACCTTCAACACACTCACCCACTCTATACAAATCCCATGCTACCTGTTAGGTAGCTCCTGGTATCGTATTATCAGCCTCCTCAACTTGTAAACTGAGCAACTCAATCGATAATCATCTGTATACCAACAGAATTTGCAAGAAGATCGCACCAACATTTATACGTTATACAGTATGTATAATTTTGATTGAAACGTATGATACTCGTAAGGGTGATGCGAGAATGGGGATGAATTTTGTATTATTGTAAAGAATATTATGATTGGCAATGACTGAAGAAGGGGTGTGAGTGGAGAAATCACAATGTTTCTTTATTTCGTATGTCATTAGGGAGGAAATGTTTCAGAATCAATACTTAATCCAGCGAGTACTGCTATAGACGGATTCAAATAGCGCAAGTATAGTCTCATAAATTTAAAGTTTTATGCAAATATGACTGTCGGCAGAAGACGATTTTGTGCTGTTACATTGATTTAAAAATCCAAAGATAAAGCCGAAACTCATCTTAGCCACCTCGTAAACATTCGGCCGAAATTCTCCATAATTCCCTGTCAAAAGAACAAAATATTATATTCCCCAGCACACATAACAGTCTTCTAATTATATTTCAAAATTCCTCACGTAATTCCAGAGATATTTTGACCTCGGCATCTCCGAAGGCTTATTATTTTTCCACAGGTAATAAAATAAATGATTTTCCCTTTTTCATCACTAGGCAGTAATCCTGTTGAAGAGACCCGACGCCAGTGTTCGCGTTTTATTTAACACCGTCGTCGGTAATAATTCCATCTGCATATATATCGGCCGTGAGAACGAGCCTTACATAGATTATTTGTTGAGGGATAAGAACGGCAGTACTTTGTCTTGAAACCCGCTTTTTGGGCCTTTCTGTGTTAAATTCGGGGTGAAAGATACGTCTTTCGCTACTCAAGACCTGACAAAAATGTTTGCTAAATTATTTCGGCTGTATCTTTTTGAATAACTAAACGTTTTATAGGATTAAGGGACTGTGTGGGAATTTTGTAAATAATTCATTGGTGTGAACATAGAGCGGGCTCAGTCTTCATAATTAAAGTATCGGTAGAGGAAGTAATCCAATTTCTAGGAAATAATGTAGTTAAAAACTATCCAACTGCAGTATCATCAACATCCCAGCGTGCCTCATAATAAGGTCACATACAACATTTGACACATAATCATTCTCTTTCCGTCAAACTGTAAGTCCCAAAGGTGTTCCTCCAAAATTTTCTTCCGCATCTTCAGACCCTCTGCGATCTTTGCTACCCGGATAAGCGTGTCCGCAATTGAAATGTTTATAGATACAATAATGCTCCCGGATCAATCCCCTGCCTTCCGAGGTGGTTGTTTAATTTATTTTTCCTAGATACCCCCGTCTTTGTAACACGGCGTCTTATTTGCAAGACCTTATTTGTGTATTTCGCTCCTTGTTTGAAATGCGGGAAGGAATAAATATGTTTTGATGGATCTTGGGTACACTGGGAGGTGAATTAGGTGTGTACCGTGTTCCAGTTTTGTTGAAGAGGGCAGTTGCTGTTTGGAACTGTTTAGTACTCGAAGTCCTTTCAGCTGTGCATTTAATTTCATACATTTAAAATTACTTTCATTGCTCTTTGCTTTAGAGTAGAATAATTACTACTACCCGGAAAGTCACAACGATAGAAGCATCGTAACGATTTTTTTTCCATCTATCTGTTTTTTTATTATTTTGAAGTTCATTTAGTTCATTCAAGGGTTGTGTGAAAGATGTCGCTATCAGCGATAAGACCGTCATTGTAATCATACAATTAGAAATATTATAATTGTAATAGAGCTGTGTAACAATTTTGTATGTATCTATCCATCAAACTTTAGAAAAAATATCATATTGAATACCCTCGTACTAGCATGAAACGGGCTCGTTAAAAAAATATTGTATATATGTGCAAATTGGCAACGCGCGTTTTCGCTGAAGAGTCCTGATGAATAACTAATGAAGCGACCCTGCCTAATGACGATGCATTTATTCTGGCCGCAGTGAGAATGTTCGGTTCCGAAGTCGGCTTTTTTAGTGGTAATTTTATTGGGAGCATGATTTACTTAATATTTAAACCTCTTTGTAGATGCTCAGAGATCTGATGGAAGGTCTGACTTGTATCCAAGAGTAGGAAGTTTTGTAAGCAAATATTAGAAGCTAGGGAAACCTTTAATAAACCTACCCCAGACCAGTCTAATTGTTGTAATAGTTCTTATTTTATGGAAATATTAATAATGGTGACGGTAAAAAGCAGATAATTTTGTCATTAAAGTAACTTATAATAGATGATATACTCTTCTTCTCAAGTTATGGAATAACATCATCTACCTAGCCTTTTCCTAACTATGTTAGAGTCGGCTTCCAGTCTAACCGGATGCAGCCTAATACCAGTATTTTACATGGAACGACTGCCTATCTGACCTCCACAAGTCAGTTAGTACTGGGTAATACGATACCCCTTGGTAAGACTGGTTGTCAGACTTTTTGGGCTTTTTGAGTACCTAACGACTGTCAAAGATCTACAAACGACACCCGGGATCAACGGCTTAACGTGCTTTCCGAAGCACGGAGGAAACTCAGTATGTAAACCAACCTAGGCTAACATGGCTTAACCTAAAGATCGACCCGAGCGGCTGTTATTATTTAGCCATGAGCTCTTCAAGTTATGGAATACCAATGCAACTGTTTGTTTGTGGTTTGGTTAAAGACTCACAATCGCAACTTTTGATGAATTATCAACAAAATGTTACCAACATTTATATTAATAATAAAAACAGAACCACTAATCATGAAGTGGACTTGAAAGAGGAATAGGAAATCCACGCCAGCCTCCGAGTGTTAACGGCGTCTAAGCACGAGAGCTCTCGTCACTTAGACGACACTTCACGAGCGAATCCTAGTACGAAATATTAAATAAACGGTTAATGTTGTACTAGGAAATTAAATGCAAATCCAAGGATAAGGGTGTTTGTGCACTACAGCAATTTTACTGTCCGACAGTCCGATTTTTTACGGTCCGATGTGCCACTGCTCTCAAAACGGTGAAGGAAAACACCGTGAGGAAACCGGCATGTCCTAGGACCAAAAATTCGAAGACATGTGACATCTACCAACCCGCACTGGGCCCGCGTGGTGGATTATAGCCCATTCCCTCTCATAGAGAGGAGGCCGTGTGTCTCAACAGTGGGAACATTATAGGCTGATTATGCTATGTTATGTGGCATGAAAGAAATGGATGATGGGTTTGTGCACTTGTCCGTCTTTACTCAGATCGGTGCGGCGAAGTTTAGGCTAGCTCTCTCTGAAACTACACGCCCCGCACGCGTAATTACGCTAGGAACGATGAGTTTCTTGGAAAGTCGGCAGTTGCTTGCTTTATTACTCTACGTGCGAAGACGTAGATAACAAAAAGAATATTGGGTTCATCCCCTTATAAGTGAAAGGTACCTGACAGGGTCATTTTACATAGTTCACAATAAATTGAGGCAGGACGAAAGAATTCATTTTAACTACTACCGGATGTCTACAACTACTTATGATTTTTTTTAAACGGCCCGGAATGGGGAAAAGTTAAATGTCGGACGGTAAAATTTATTTAAGGTTCTCTTTAAGTGAACTGGATTTTTTTCTTTGAGAAAATATCCTTAAACCGAACTAAAAATACAAATCAAACTTCTGAAACCATCCTTCTGAAACCCCAAATTCATATTTCCGCGACCCCTTTCATTTACAACCACTATCACTAACAAATCCTTTGAGTACTCAATCGTTAATACTACTAATTCGAATCCTCTTACATTGTACCATAGGCAGTGATGCAGACGGGATCCCGGTCAATTATAAGCTTTGATCATAGTTGCGGATGCCATGACATGGGTTCGTGCCTGACGGCTGCATGTGAGATCACTAGGTCAGAATATTCTTTGAGATTAACCAGAATGGATTGGCTTCGTATAATTTGGGAGGGGTTCGTATTAGATGGTTTTAAGTAGGGTACACGAGGAATCTTTGCTATTTGGTTGTCAATTAATTTGGTCTATAATAATAAGGCGTTTATTCTTAAAGCTGGTTCAAGTTAGTAATGATTAATGTTTGCTTAACTAAACATTTTTCTGTTTAAAAGTCTTTCAATTCTAATCAGCCAATACCAGCAATGTATAACCCCTTACAGTTCATTCTTTTTAAAGTGCTTGTGTGGAATATTGGACATGACTGTTTTAAGCTTTCACGGTTTACAATTATACTAATACTGTCACTTACGGGATACCTTCCGTGATTGTTCATTATTTTGAGCTCCCGATATCCGTCAACCCGCGATCATGGCGCTTGCAACAGCGTCGAAATATCGGGAGCTCAAAATAATGTACAATCACGGAAGATATCCCGTAAGTGACAGTATAAGTTTATTGGACATGAGTTTCTTTTTATGGTATTGACGTAACTTATAACAAGAGGAGAGCTTGTGTATACATAATAACAGACGATTACATACCGAGTTTCCTCCGTGCCTCGGACAGCACGTTAAGCCGTTGGTATCGGCTGTCATTTGTAGGTGTTTGACAGTCGTTACATGTAGTCAGTGGCCGTAAGTCTGACCAGCAGTCTTACCAAGAGGTATCTTATTACCCAGTACTAACCGGCTTGTGGAGGCCAGATAGTTAGTCGCACCTTGTAAAATACTGGTATTCAGCTGCATGCGGTTAGACTAGAAGCCGACTCCAACATAGTTGAGAAAAGACTAGGCAGGTTGACGTAACATATAACAAGATTTCTTATCAAGTCAATTAGGAAAGCCAGTTCATCAAAAATGTGTTCTTTCATGTCAGTTTTATGGCTTCTTTTAGCTTCAACGAAAATATAGTTAACGTCATATTTCGTATTCTGAAGTCATCATCAGCATTGGCCGCCTTGTTCCACCCCACTGCTTGGTATAGAATTCTGAAAAATATGTTCCATATTTTCTTGCAATAAAACAAACCAAGATGCCATTCATCACTACCCTCAAATTCCCTTCCACGATGGCATGATAACACAACAATTGCAAATTCTAGAAAATTCCTACCTTTCCTGAGAGATAGCGGCCAAACCCATCCGCCCCGGCCAGGCAAACCTACCAATACATCATTCAACTTGGCCGGGACTTTTTATACCGGCGACATTATCAAAATTGTGGGGGCAGCCTCCCCCCGTGTTTCACCTTAATGAGGCTCCCCCACTGTCTCCCGATTTAACAACTGCCGATAACACGGTTACATTGAATAATTGTCGTAATTTAGTCTGCTTGTTACGCAAAAACATGATACTTGGGGTTTTATTACGTATCCTTGTGGTGATAACGTGTATCGGGTATAGGGATAATTACCAGTGTTTTGGTGGCTTCGTTCTGATTTGGTGAGGGAAATGGAATAGACTCTCGAGACTGGAGTTCTTATAGGTTTTAAGCTGTATAACCGATTAATTGGCTGGTCTCCTAATCCGTAAATCAAATCAATTGACCGACTTTCATTGATAATGGTATAGTTTTTACGAAAATGGCCGTAAGTTGAAGCAAGTATCTATAACAATGCGATTATAGTACCACCAAATAATAAAAAAAGAATCATTTAAAATTCTTTTTCACATGCCCAAAATGGGTGTATTGGCCATGTGTAATTGAAAATAAAAAAATCAAAAGACATTTGAATATCTTCCGCCATAGTGTAACTCTCAGATGCCATCCCAAAAAATGGCAATAGCAAGTAAAAACTGAACTTACGTAATACCAACAATGTCTTTCTACACGTCAGTCGAGACGAACCTTGTAGCTTACTAATGGGCCCGACTCGCGAACCTACCTTTATTATTTACCACAGAACACAGAATCAACAGCGTCTAGAGATGACAGTACTAAAAGAAAATCGTGACAGTGACAGTGCGCTCAGCACTCAACTACTGTCACGGACCGCTTTCAAAGTTGTCAGTGTCTATACGTCATTACTGTCATAGTTCGAGTAAACGGTGATTCATTGTATGAAAAGTGTTGTCAATGCCGCCTCTAGTCACGATTTATTCGATTGATTTTTACACTTTTTTTTTTTAATTTTTCGTATCTGACCGTGGGGCATCACTTGGGCCCTATCAGAATACCAGAGCTGTGACATATTTTAAACTAGCTTTAGCCCGCGGCTTTGCTTATTATTTAGAATTTGACAATCAATTCGAGTTGTACTCTGCTTGTAATAATATAATTCAATCATGATTCGAAAGACACGTGGCGCCATCTGTTATCATAAGAACGTTATTGTGGTTTTCCTCGGGAACAGTAACTTTTTTCGGCATGAAAGGTACCCTATGTCCGTTTCTGTACATCTGACAACGTATATGCAAAATTTCAGGATGATCGGTTCAGTGGTTTAGGCGTGAAAAGGTAACAAACAAACTTACTTTCGCATTTATAATATTAGATAGGAAGTTAGTATGTTATAGCACTATTCTGAGGAAGAAGAGGGGGGGGGGGGCTCTTGGCCTCGTACAGGACCAATTAAGTTTAATGTCATGTTTAATTTTTTTTTCTTTTTATATAATTTTGTTTTATTGTTTGGTCCTGTGCGCAACTAATAAATACTTTTTCAGTTTTTTTTTTCCATTTTCTCTGTAGTCTGTACTCTGTTAGTTACCTACCCGACAATTTTTCGCATTGGCCTTACCCTCATTTGAAATATGTTCGCTACTAATAGGCCACTTGTATGTTTTAATAACGCGAATGTTTCCTCTGTATCATTATAATATCGGATCGCGAATTTTTCAATGCTTTTTGTTGAGGTTTTTTAAGTTTAAAAGTGGATCGCTTTTTTGCTTTGTATAATGAGTTACTTCTGGATGAGATAACATTGATGGCACTGTTATCAGTGACTGTATTTTAATAAAACCCACTTCAATTTGGGACTTCAGTTTATAAGTTTTAGACCGGCTTCCGTGATGAGAAGTTATTTATAAATACACCCAAATCGATCTTAAAACATCGGATAAAAACTCGAATGAATATAAGTCACAAAAAAAAAAGTTAGGGATGTTACAGTTCTTTTTGTTGCATGTTGAATCTGCTCTTGACCTCTATCAGACCTGATGGAAAAAACGGGTTAGGTCAACGATAGAATTGTCTAGAAAAAGCCATATAAAAGGTCAACATTACGATCGTAATGGCAAATACAGTAAAGTAAGACCAGAAGTCTAGCAGAACAGTCTTATTACGTTCGTAATTCGAGGTCTCCTAAACCACCAAAAGCTGATTTTAGCACTCAATATTAATTTTTTTATTGCATGGTGTACTTAGTTGGCTGCGGGATTGTTCGATAGAGATACCGCGGCCCTGAAACACAAAGGGCAAAGAAGGAACATGGATGGGTTTTACTCAGTACGAGTCTGACACTCCCTTCCACTCCGCCCAGAGCAGGAGGTTTGATGATTTCCCACCCGAAAAAAAATAAAAAATTGTGTACTTAATAACTTACAATTTTATGGAATCATGACTGTCGAGGACAGCAAAAATAAAAGGAAACAAAGTTGTACTGAAACCAGCAACAAAAACAAACTTAAAATATTGATCCAGATCGCCACTCAAACCAATTAAGCTACCAATCTAACTTCAATAACTTAATATCGTTAAATACTATAATTTTTTCCGCCCCCACCTGCACCCCGCGGGCTTAATAAGGCGTTGGTCGTTTGACGCGAATTTTTACGCTCCGATCTTTCGAGCCGCCGAACCCCACTTTTATGGTTTTCATTAATGAAGATGGCTCCAGGGCTGATCGTTCGAGTCCCTGTAAACCTTGATCATGGGGTGATGTTTAATGCCTATTATTTTTTAAGATTGCAACTTGTGCCGTAGGTATTGCGATTGCACTCCTCATTTGAATGCTCCCGGGGGTATGGAAATCAATTGTTTTGTGGGCCTAGTGTTTTGACGCGCAATTTGTTGAATGGTTTTGAAAATTCGTCAGTTTTCTTTAATTATGATGGAAATAATCTGTTTTCTGATTGTTTAGTAGGCAAGCAAAGTAAACAATGATCAAAAAAAAATCAAAATTGTTTATTTCTTAACAAGATTCTCTTAAGCAAACAATGCCTGTATTAGAAGACTCCGCTCTTAAAAACATGTTTAACAAAGGTAAGTAGACAAGATTGGCATAAGTATAGTTTGTGTGTGTGTGTTTGTGTGCCTGTGTAGAAACATACCTATGCTTAAGGACCGTATACACCGTACAAACACTTAAAACAAATATTGCAAGGGTCATTCATCATCGCACCTCTAACTAACGCGATCTCAAAACATTGCTGACAAAATTCAATGTAACATATTTTTCGCTCCTTCGCTCCTATGTTTACGCAAATAGGCAGTTGAAAATTCCTCCAGTCCTCCAATTGAAGCCGCATAACAAATTGACCGTCAAAAAAACAAATTCAATATAAAGAAACGGCCTTTCAATTATTCACGAATTCGAAACGAGTCCCTGTCCACGGCAGATCTTTATTCAAATCTGATATAGGCGGCCATCTTAGTAGGTTTGCATCGCAAATCGGTACCCAGTTCTTTTTTTGAATTCGTACACTTCACCCTAAAATTGCCAGTTTGATTGCTATTTTAATGCCTTCCCATCTTTTCCTTTGGAGAATTATCTTCCAAATTTTCGGAAAATAGGCGATGGGCGATGTATTTTTTGGAATAATCGGAAGCAGCTGACGCGGCTTTTTTGTTTGGCTTGTTAAATTTGATTAATAAGAATGTGTTAAGACACAAATATGTTCGTTTGAATTTGTTTTTTAGATGCAGAATAATTGTTATTTTAGGTAGACACCTGGATGATGGTAAAATGATGAAAAAAGACGTGACCCGTAGTTTTAAAGTCAACAATGATGACGCTTACTGTTCTGTTTATAAGCCAACAAGCAATATAAATACTTAACGTGATTACAGTACCTATTAATTTCACAAAGACTGAACCGTCCCATCTAACACTTCGTTTACGAAATCAGGCAAACCTGTACGGACCAGCTACGGACACTAGACTGGACACTGACCGATGCTTAAGTGAGTAGTTATAGAGACTCCGTGTCCGGAGCCGCGTCTCCAATTTGCCAATTTTTATTTTTTTTATTAGCCTGTACTGTCCCACTGCTGGGCAAAGGCCTCCCCCAATTCCTTCCATGTGCTCTTTTCTTGTGCCACCTCGAACCAGCCCTCGCGGTAAGCGTCCAGATCATTGATTTGCCAATACCAAACTTTTATTTAGTGTGCGATTTTATTTATGTTTTCTTTAGGTCAGTTATCTTATCACATCTTCCTATAACCCAGTATATTTTTTCCTTCATAAAACATGAGACTGTCAGTCAGGATGATGAATGTGCAAGCGATTGTTATTTCCGTTTGATCTTGATTAATTAGTGATTGCAAACAGAATGCGATATTACGACGCTGATGGGGTGCGATTACTCCTCAAATTGCTTGTTCAAGTTAATCTAAACATCGATACATTGGTGTTTGGGCGTGTTGAATAATTAGTTAACAATTATCACGATTAAATCTGTTGGGATTAGGCCCAGTTTCTAATAAGACATATCGTAACGTGTTAAAAACACTGGGTGTAGTTTATTTATTTAAACTTCATGTGCAAAAGTGGTACATAGGCGGACTTAATGCCACAAGGCATTCTTTACCAGTCACCCTTTGTGTCAAATAGGACTGCATTGTGATAGAGTACAAAAAAAAAACCATTTTGTAAACATAAATTGATATACTTACCTACATAAATAGGTAAGTACATATTAATACACATATACAAATAAACGTTTATAACGTTTTTACGTTTTATTCTGAAATTCAAAGTCTAGGTAAAAATAACATGCTTACCAAACATTATTCCTTGAAGGCTCTCAGACCAAAAATTGACGAACTGTTGGTCCCCATTAGATAAAAAACAATGGATGGAGTGTGAAATGTGGTCTGGCTAAAAAAGAATTAATATAAAAGTAGAGATGTAGAAGACATGCTACTCCGACCCGAAAAATATTGGGACAAGGCTTGAAGAAATATGAAGATTGTTCATCATCAGGCTTTTGCAAATTGTAGGCAAAGCACTGTGAGTCAGATATATGAGACAAACAAATTACTGTTACTAAACATCATCATCATCTGCCTAGCCTTTTCCCAACTACATTGGGGTCGGCTTCCAGTCTTACTGTTATTTATTTTACCATTTATGTACACACAGTAGACAACACAGGAAAATAACATTATAATATATGAGTACATAGGTACTGCTTATTTCATAAGAAATTTCTGCCAGCAGACCTGCAAAAGGAGAAATTAAAAAGAAATGTGTGTGAGAAAAGGAAGAGAATAATGAGTTTATGTGCCTTACCTAACTTAACCTAAAATATTATATATAAATACACATATAAGTTAATATTAATATATACTTAAATAAACCTACTAAACCTAACCTACTAATAAACTTACTAAGCCTTGAACTAAAATTCCTTTGCGGTATTTTCTATGCGGTGGCTACTTGCAATTAACAAGAAGTATCAATAACAAGTAACTTTATCACACAATCGTCTCAAAGCTCCCACGGACGTAATCGCTCGCCGGTCTTTAAGACAGTCTCCACGAGGGGAGGGCGGGGCGATGATGGCATTTTTTTTTCAAGTCGTCAGATAGATTGGATGACACTCGATCTCCCCAAGAGAGCGAAATTAAAACAGCGGCGATGAGCCAAGCACGAAACGGCCGGAGAATTATTTTCCGTTGAGTGATTCTTGGCCATAAAATTTCTGATTGATCAATTCATCCGGTGTTTCCATTCTGCTATAATGAAGAGCACGTTGCTGGTCGCCATTTTTTTTTCTTTCCTCTATTCGTCCCCCGTCTCTATTTTTCCGCCTGTTTTCGCTTTAGTGGGTGCTTTATTAATTTCCTTCGCGTGTTTTTTCGGTCGTTGTCCCTGAATTTGCATGGCGTTTTTTTCGATAGTCGAAAACAGATTTGGGGTATTTGTTCCGAAGTTTTTGTTGGCATTGGATTCGTATTAGCGTTTGCGTCATTCGCATTCATTGTTTACTTGTAGATAGAGAGTACTGTGTTCAATTGCGATCAATAGTTAATCATGTCTTAATTAATTCAATGTATTTTATTTCACTTTAACTAACACTTAAGAAATGACAAATGCTGGTGCACAGTTCCACGAGAGAGCCTCAACGAGCGGCGTTAAAATTATCGTACTGTGATTCCAAGCGCCCGGGCACCCTGGACATCTAGCACTCGGTAATGTAGAGTCTAGCTGACTAATCCTTTCACCACGATGACTCAAACTCAGTTCCAATTGGTCGTTTCCTATAGAAAAAAGCAACTTAAATTAAGTAATTACTTTTGCCACCAATCCATTATCCCAAAAACAGACAAATCCCAATAAGGGCGAAACATAAAACGCATCACAAACTTTATCTCCGCTTCTAAAGTTGTCACTCGATCAGTTTCACGCAACCTCGAATCAAATTTTATTGAGGGTCCTTCACGACCTAAACATAACATGACGCCTGTGATCCCCGAAAGGATAGACAGAAGTGTACCTAATAGTTCAGCCACATTTCGCCAATTACATTTAAATCCCATGAATAGTGGGCGAGCCTATTGCCGTCGTCCGGGCTCAAGTCCATCCTTCGTGGCTGCTATTTAGAAATTCCTGATAGATAACCCTAGTAACACACATCTAACTCTGGGAATCCAATACAGAACCTCATGCTCAGCAGTCGCGTTGTACCACTAGATCAACATCATCTGCCTAGCTTTTTCCCAACTATATTGGGGTCGGCTTCCAGTCTAACCGAATGCAGCTGAATACCAGTATTTTACATGGAGCGACTGCCTATCTGACCTCCACAACCCAGTTAGTACTGGGTAATACGATACCCCTTGGTAAGACTGGTTGTCAGACTTTTTGGGCCACTGACTACCTAACGACTGTCAAAGATCTACAAATGACACCCGGGACCAACAGCTTAACGTGCTTTCCGAGGCACGGAGGAAACTCGGTATGTAATGGGTGGTCACCCATCCACAGACCAAACTAGGCAAGCACGGCTAAACCTAAAGATCGAACCTAGCGGCTGTTATTATTAAGCTACGAGCTCCAGTAGTACCACTAGAACAACGAAGCAGCTTTATCTGACCTTACAAAATTGTCATACGATCAGTTCCATGCAACCCCATCCGAAAGGCGAAGCAAATTTTATTGCGGTCCTTCACGATATTAAGAGGAAAAGGGGGATAATGGACACCGATTCGACGGACAAAGCTTCGACGGCCATCATTTCGGTCACATTTCATTAAAAACAACAATAAGCACGATAACGACTGTTCGGGTGGTCTGCGGACGATTTTGATCACAATTTCTTGCTTTTGTATTTATGTGTGTCGGGGAATTTGATGTGGTGTGTTTAGTGGAAGATATTTGGAATAATGTTTGCTTTGTTAATCATTTATTAATTCCTGAACTGGAACGTCATACAACAATGACACTAACGAAGCAAAACAATACTGTATCATGTTTGCTAGTTTCTAATAACAGTTGCAAGTTATGATTCTAGATTTATTCAAGAAGTCTGATAATCCTGAGCTTCTTGTCATTCTTATATCTTACCTACTAAAGATCTTATTAGTAAATTGCGAAAGACCTATTGTTATTTTACACTAACTATCATTTCTTAACTTTGCGCCAATATTTAAATAACGTCTCACAATTCCAACGACAAATTTTTCTAACGCTATTGAGCCATACCTTTCGCATACATTTTCGACTTCTTTCAAGTTTATTAAAAAGCTCCAAAAATATACCTGATCCGAACACCAATTCCCCCTCATTACGGGAGCCCATTCAATTTTAACGAGATCGTATACGCCGTAAAATGCCTTTGATGTTAATCTATAACGTGGCTCCTCGATCTACCGATAAATAACGAATAAACAAACAAAAGAAGGAAAAAGGCGAAAGATGGGCCGTCTCGCCCCACTCTCCCCTCCCGGCATAATTTCATTATTTGCTACGAGCACATCACTTTAAAATATTCTCAATCTATACGAGTACGAGGAGCTGACACCGTTATTACCCACTAGTGCTTTTTTCACGGTTTCGCTCCTTTTGTTTTGACAGCGTTTTTTTAATAATTTAATAATGATGCTTTGTGTTTTGGTTTGATTTTTGTTTTCCTTGTCCTTTATGGTTGGTGTCCCTGGGCTTGAAATATTAAATCAAGTCAATGTCTTGTAGTAAACGCGACCTAAAAAAGGACCTTACCTTATCATGCAACAGTGATGCAAAACCAGGATATCTCGGCCAAATAAATGTATAGGGGTATGAGGATCAGGGCGTAAAGTTCCTCATCTTCTACAGAAAAGAGAGGATCCTCCGATCAGATGGGTATTGTGTCTGGTGGGCTGCGCCTGACAATTGTCTGGCTCACCTATATACTTGTAAATCGCGGTTAACTTTAATAGCGCGATTCAGAATTACGATGTTAGTTTTTCCTTTGTGACATAGATGGCGCTGTATTACATTTTTACTGTCCGCTACAAATTAATACTTATTAGAAAATAATTAGCAGGTATACTCAGTTGAATTCATCATCTCTAGATTTTTCAGTTTGACCTAAAAAGTTGTCTTAAATTAGCTTGCCAAAACACAACTTAAAACCCCAACATAAAGTCGATACTAACAAATAAATCGACGACTTTTTTTATCCACATTTCACCTGTAGGTGTCGCCTCCCTTGCGAGAGGGGATCGCCAAGAAAAGATGTGTTTTTGTCGTGTTTTTATTAGTGAAAAACAATGATGAATTAGGTGGACGCGCTTATTAGTCGCGAGCGATTTTCTCTTCGAGGGATCTGTTGGAAATTAGAAACCAATTATACAGAGTGTTAGGTTTTTAATTTTTTGTGTTAATTGATTTTTTGTGGCTACTTTTTTGGCAGAATTGATTTTTCAAGGAAGTGTGTTTTTCAGCAGATTAAAAAGTTACGTAAAATGAAACTTGTGTCAGTAATAATGTAATTTAAAATACGGTCAATTTCAGTTTATAGTCAATTTAATTTGCTATCAATTTCTATGACAGTTTTTCTAGTTACGATTTCAATTGCAAAAAAAAGTCGTAATTAATGCCCTGAATTCTTCAATAGAAGCCGTATTTCATGAGTTTTCATGAGTGATTTAATTAATTATAATCAAAAAGAAAATCATAGCACTCCGTTCGATCTTTTTTTGTATTCTCATATCTTATTAATGTGGCCAGCAAAGCAGATATCGAACATTCTGCTAATGTCCAAAATGATTTGGGAAAGCGATACCACAGATACACACCACATGTTAAGTACACACCAGTGGCGAAGGTTCCATAGAACTCTATTCCTAGCGGCTTCCCTTTGAAAAATAGCACAGTCAGTATTCTATAGACAAATCATATAATCACATTAAAGATCTGTACCCAAGCCTACCTCTTACAAAAATTAGCCCTTAGCTACTGGTACACACCTCTGCTCTCACCATAAAAAGTTTAACCCATACAAAAAAAAACATGCAGAACCAAAACACAGTCCAAGCGAATTTAATTTATATTTTTTACAGTTCACGGTATACTAGACTATGGCCCGTGCAAAATTTATATTAACAAGGCGTGCAATATTGGAGTACATCATCGGGTGAGTTCGGGCGATTCCGTCGGACGTTCTTGTTTTAAATTAAATTGTTCGCCAGGTCTTGGTGGGACATTCGGATTAATTGGCGGTTGGTCAGATAGGTAAGGTAGGGAATTAGAAGTGGAGCTGTTGTATAGAAAGTTGAGGTACTCCTAATGGAGGCTGTACCTAATGAGATGGAGGAATTGTATGAGGATTTGAGGAATGATATGAAATAATAAAATTAAATTTAAAATGTAAAAAAACCCCAACGAAAAAATAAAAAATGAAAGATAAATACCCACTTTCATCCCCCATATCTAGTAAATGGCTGCACCGATTTTGATAAAACGTCCAAACCATCGCCAAGAAACCAGCTTTCAAATAAAAAAACTGCATCCAAATCGGTCCACTCGTTTAAGAGCTACGGTGCCAGAGACAGACACACACACACACATTGCGGTCAAACTTCTTCTGCGTCGGGGGTTAAAAAGGAATAAATTATAGCGTGATGGGACAATCCTGAAATGGAAACGGACAGAAAGATGAGGAAAGGTAGGTTCATAAGTAGGTACAACCAAGTTCACTGACGATTAACCACTTTTTAACCTTATCACTAAGGGCATAAGGGTGAAAAATGGCAGACCGTCAGTGAACTTGGTAGTACATAATTCTCATGAACGGTCCGTGATTTTGATTTTGAATTGAGGAAAAGCATTGTGAGAAAAGAACTACAAGACGTTGCGTTGGAAGGCCTCCCACTAGGGGGACCGATGACCTGGTGAAGGTTGCGGAGATCCTCTGGAAGCGAGACGCACGGGACCGGTCAATGTGGCGACACTTGGGGGATGCCTATGTCCAGCTGTCGACGTCTTTCGGCTGAAATGATGATTGTGAGAAAACATGAGCATTATTTGAACAGCAGCCCTTTCCATATTGCAAGATAATTACAGGATATTTTTTTTCTACCGAAAAACTTATAATAAGGCAAGTACAAGAGGAGCTCGTGGCTCGATAATAACAGCCGCTCGGGTCGATATTTAGGTTAAGCCGTGCTTGCCTAGGTTGGTCTGTGGATGGGTGACCACCCATTACATACCGAGTTTCCTCCGTGGCTCGGAAAGCACGTTAAGTCGTTGGTCCCGGGTGTCATTTGTAGATCTTTGACGGTCGTTGGGTAGTCAGTGGCCCAAAAAGTCCGACAACCAGTCTTACCAAGGGGTATCGTATTACTAACTAGGTTGTGGAGGTCAGATAGGCAGTCGCTCCAAGTAAAATACTGGTATTCAGCTGCGTCCTGTTAGATTAGAAGCCGACCCCAATATAGTTGGGAAAAGGCTAGGCAGATGATGATGATGATGAGGGCAAGTAACATAACTAAATGTATCGTTAAAAAAACCCTAAAGATATATCCATCGTTATCGCTTATACCACATAGTAGTTTCCCGAAGCAGTTTCCTAACGGAAAAGACCTTTCCGAGTACTTTATATCAGGAAACTGATGGGTAATAAATGTATTCTATGTAATAGAAGCTAGATACATGTCGAAGTAAAATTGTATACGGGGTGGATGCGACACCGACGCGAAAACGGTTACCACGTATTCAGTACATCATTCTGAGCCCCCCCCCCCCCCTCCCCCCATATAAAGATTTGTCACCGGTTATAAATAAAAATCTGCTGTTTCCTACAAAGTGCAACACCTACACGTTCAAAATGTATGGTTTTTTTTTAATAACCGATCAAAAATTTCTATGTGGGCTCAATTTATGTGATTCCAATCACAAAAATTCGTCTAAAATTCTGAGAAATGACACATTTAAAAGCAAGAATAAAAAAAAATTGCTCTGCAAATTGACTCTCAATTTAAATGGCCCGTAAATTCGGCAGAACCGAAATTCTATGACAATCGTATAGAATTTAACATGGAGTATTGTGCAAAAAAAATATATCCTTGACTGTATATTGATAAAAGGGCACTAGTAGTGAAACTGGTGTAAATGATCCCCGCCTCCTTTCAAGAAACATTACAATATCTCCTAAAATAATCAGCCAATGATTCACCAATCCACTCAAAAAAATCTTCCCCAAAACAATACCTAATCCCTTCAGTTCTTCAGCAAGAAAAGCTGCCAGTTAATAAACAATAGCTTATTACACGAACAAGTCATATCGTTCGGGCAGGCCAGACGTGTTCGTTAATATGAAAATTAGCCGGAATGAGGCGCTCCAGGAAATTGGCTGCACCTCCGCGCTAACGTGGGATCGTACTGAACGTAGCTATGCATCGATGGTACAGGATTTTGGAGTAGAATTCTGGATTATTTAACACTAGTTTTTGCCCGCGGCTTCGCTCGCGTTAATTTAGAATTTGTAACAATTCGGATTGTACTCTGCTTGTTATAATATTTTATTTATTGGACCTCCAACAGAAACTACACAATTACATGCAAGTATACATCTTACTAATATTATAAAGAGGAAAGATTTGTATTTTTGTGTGTGTGTATGTTTGTAATGAATAAACTCAAAAACTACTGTGCCGATTTCAAAAAAAATTCACCATTAGAAAGCTACATTATCCCTGAGTAACATGGGCTATATTTTATCCCAAAATGTTTAAAAAATAAATGTCCACCCGTGCAAAGCCGGGACGGGCCGCTAGTAAGATATAAAACAGGGACAAGTACAAGTGTGCGATTGCAATTATAGGAGACCACATCATTCACTTATAATCTAGGTGCATACAGACATGGTCAATTGAATCATAATTCGAAAGACACGTGGCACCATCTGTTATTATCATAAGAACGTTATTGTGGTTTTCCTCGGGAACAGTACTCTTTTTCACGATGAATGGTACCCTATGTCCGTTTCTGTACACTTGACAACGTATGTGCAAAATTTCAGAATGATCCGTTCAGTGGTTTAGGCGTGAAAAGGTAACAAACAAACAAACAATCTTACTTTCGCATTTATAATATTAGTTAGGATAGTTAGAATAACAAGATATGGTATTAAGACATCCTCAATATAAGCGAATTAGAGTAAATATTTATTTTTTTAAGCTAACTCATAATACGCCAAGTAAATAAAATATATGTATGTGGGACTACCGCGCGGTCTTCCTGTACCAAATGAAAGAGAACCAGCCCGTGATCAAGGAACGGTACTTTATGTACCTTTAAAATTTCTACACCAGCAATGGTAGAATGTGTGAAACAAAGTTTAATGTAAGATCTCTATGTACCATACACTGAGAAATAAATAAATACAAATACAAAAAAAAAAACAAAGAAACGCATCGAATTTTTAACGTCCTCCTTTTTAGAAGTCGGTTAAAAATCTAGAATGAGACGCTCCAGGAAATTGGCTGCACCTCCATGCTAATGTGGGAACGTAGCTGTGCATCGATGGTACGGGATTTTGTAGTAGAATTCTGGATTATTTCAGTCTTCTGGGAATGTATGAGATTACTGCTGTATTAGCTTGTGTAAGCTGGAGATAATTTATATTTTTACACTGATTGAAATCATTCCTTCATTAGAACTACCTTTCTATTGTCACGCGATATTTTCAATGAAAATTTCGGCTGTTTTGATATAGCAAATAACTATGTAATCAACACGTGGAAACAGTTTCTCAAAATAATTATTGGTTGCCCATTCTTAGAATGTAGTTCATCCTGACGAAAAAACTTTGTGATTACCGTACAAAAACTAATATCACCCACTTATACCGGGAAAAAGCGACAGCAACCAATTTAAAATTCGTTCGAAACATTCATTAAAAATCCTAAAACACCGACAACTTAAATATATCAAAGTATCTCGCCTCTTCCAAGAGAAAACCGGTTTCCCATAACGTTTACCAAGAAAAATTACATACACGGAACTAGAACGTCACAAAGAGTACGGAGAACAATGTAGTTACGTCGTTTTTCTTTTAAACGCCGCCCAGAGCGGCCATAATGGCTCGCTTTGACTTACTAGATGGAATTTTTAATGCAATAATTTCGATAATTTATCGCTAGATAGCGCTCCTTTGTGGTAGGGGCGGTCGGGGGTGGGAACACAAATTGGTTTTCTTTTTATCAGTAAACATTAGAGTGGCCGACTCGATTGACCTCCGGCTGTTGTGAAACACGGATGGAGAAGATGTTTAGCTTGTTTGCTGTAAATGTAAATAAAGGGAAGACATATTAGAAAATCACCTGTCTTCTTCTTACTTTTTAAGTTAATACAGTCCGATACGATATACTCTTTAAATGCAGCAACCTATCAAATAATTTTTGTTGGTCCTTTTTGCCGTCCATAGTAACATTTCTTTCTATACAGCGGCGAATACTTCATAAAACAAACTTATTAAGACTGCGACACCATATTTGATACAGCCCTAATATTACTGGCTCCGAAGTATTGAACATCGAAAGGACCAACTCCCAATCCGGAGTCCAAGCCCCCTAGCCAATGTGTCCCAAAACTCTAGCTTTCAATTCAAAAGCGTCACTTTTGAGGCTCCGCAGAGCTCGTAATTAAATACGTGACGTTATTTAGCCCTGGCCTCTCCCGGTAATTTGCGGTAATGGAAAAGATGGCCGCAACGATTTCGCGAACGGTTCAACGTTTATTTTTTTCATATTAAAAATAATATCCCATGTTCAAGTTGGCGGAAAATTTTGTTTGTGCTGTATTGTTTAGGAGTAATGGCGTTTTGTTTTGGATGTCTTTGGCTTTTACCGAATCTAAATTGGCTTCGAAAGCCTTGTTATAAATTCATAAAACAGAATCTCTTCAATTTTTTTATCTTCCATGTGCCACGTCTTTAAAAAATAATTGAAAGCAGGATGCTCTGCGGGACTGTTCCAAAGAGATACCGCGGCCCTGGAACACAAAGGGCAAAGAAGGAACATGGATGGGTTTTAGTCAGTAAAAGTCTGACACTCCCTCCTACTCCACCCAGAGCGGGAGGAGTTATTTGATGACTACCCATCCGTAAAAAAAAGGCAGTATGCTGTATCAAACACCTATTCTTCTCAATTGCTTTCTACAGCAAGCATAATTTAATTTCCCACTTATGAAGCCTACATTATGCAGTTTGCTAAATAACAGCCAAGTATCAATTTGGAAATAGCGGACATACCCCTCCCTCAGGTGTTCTAGCACCTTTTTTGATGCATCATCATCATCATCTGCCTAACCTTTTCCCAACCAACGTTGAGTCGGCTTCGAGTCTAACCGATTGCAGCTGAATACCAAAATATTACATGGAGCGACTGCAGGTAGCACGATAGCCCTTGGCAAGACTTGCTGTCAGAGTTTCCCCACAAAAAACAAGACTACCGTCAAAATTACGAAACAAAATCTTTAAAGCAGTACGTCAGCGTTATGCTAGGTTACACCCATACCTAACATTACGCTGACAAAATGGCTCCGTGCCAGGATATCGGCTCGGCCGTGTGCGCTGCTTAGATAGCGTCGTATTAACTGTATGATGAGATAATTTGATACACGATTTGGGAGAGGAAGACACAAATATTGGGAAGACTAGTTTTTTATGAGGTCTAGGCTGATGAGGAGCTCGTGGCTAAATAATAACAGCCGCTAGGGTCGATCTTTAGGTTAAACCGTGCTTGCCTAGGTTTGTCTGTAGATGGGTTTCCATCCATTACATACCGAGTTTCTTCCGTGCCTCGGAAAGCACGTTAAGCCGTTGGTTCCGGGTGTCATTTCTAGATCTTTGACAGTCGTTAGGTAGTCAGTGGCCCAAAAAGTCTGACAACCAGTCTTACCAAGGGGTATAGTATTACTAACTGGGTTGTGGAGGTCTGATAGACAGTCGCTCCATGTAAAATACTGGTATTCAGCTGCATCCGTTTAGACTGGAAGCCGACCCCAATATAGTTGGGAAAAGGCTAGGCAGATGATAATTCTGATAGGTATTTCACAAAGCAAATGAAGCGTTCGGGAACTAAGTCTTCAACCAACTAGAATGAAAATTCCTGTGACATGTTTCACGTAAACTTGGATTATTTCTACCCGACTACGGCAAAGCCGATGAAGAGTTATGATTTTGTGATGATGAAGAGCAGTCCATGTATGTTTGTTTTTCACCGGTAATACGAAAACCGAAACAAAATAATACGTTGCCTCGTTTATGCACTTTTAGTAGCCATTTTTGTAGTAGTTCGGTTTTAATTTTTTATCCTGGTTCAAGGTATAAGTTACTCATAAACCATCTGCGTATTTAAAACACAATAAGCACACACACTAACGTAATCAACTCACTTAATAAAATTTTAAATTACAACAACATTTCACGTAAAGCAACTATGCTAATGTAAAACCAAACAAGCACAAACCATTTCTTACCCAAAACTCCCAGAGTGCCAAAATAACCAAGTGTTCGCCATTAGAATAACTAAATAAGTTTTTAATCCCAGCTAAAGTATTGGTCATAATATTCAGAGGACGCTCCCGATAACGTAGCTTGGCAGCCCGCCAGCGCGGAACGTGGTGTATCGTGTATTAACATAATATCGCTCATATTTTTGCTTTACAGGCAAATAGATGATCTGGAGTGAGTTATGAATAGATGATGATGATGAGTTAGACTATGTAAAAATGACTTTGTTCCTCTGAGCGTGTCGATGGCAATGCCGTGGCCGACTTGGAAATCCTTAAACAGACTTCGAACCCAAGTCGGCCGGACCAAAGACAATTTCTGCAGATGGGGGTTCATGGACGGCTCAGACCTCAAATGCGTATGCGGCGTCTCCCCACAGACAATGGCCGACCTTCCATCTTGCACCGCATGCCCTATCACTGAAGATCTGCTTACTGCATCAGTGAGTGGGGTTCGCGTAGCTGAGTTTTGGACTAAACATAACATCTGAACTTTTTGCCATCGACACGCTAAGAAGAAGATGGCAATCTAAATTGATTCAGCCCAAAATTTGGCCACGTTTTTGCCACTTTCACGAGCGTCCATCAGCTCCTTTAATGTGCAAGGAATAGGACAGGCTGGAGACGTTATCAAGTGCCCCATCGTCTGTTGAACAACACCACATTTACACTCCAGAGTAGAGTCGTCTATGAATCTCAAACTGAAATGGTAGCCGAGTGCAATTAGATAAAAAATACTCTAAAGGTGGAACGAAGTTTATAGTGGTCGGATTTTCATGGGACTTTTTTTATTGAGTTCCTAGAGGAGTGGAGAAGAAAGTTAAAAAAAAAAATTTCGACGCTCGCGACTTTTTTATTTATTTTTTGGTTTTCCTTTGGAATATTTTTTTTTCGTTCATGAATAACTTCAAATTCAACGAATTCATATTGTGACGTAATAGTGTGACCTGCGTGCATCCCTTAAACGCCAATTTGGTCTGTTTCTTTGTTCACTGTTGTTGACGAAATGCATATTTCCAGATTTTTTAATGAAAATTTCCTATTTTTTCAATTATTTATAAAATACCGAGTTTTAACACAAAGATTTATTTTGTCATTGGTAGCCGATACTTTTTCACAGATAACTGGATGTAAAAATGTGCAAGAAATCCATATTTACGAGTGAAGTGACTAAAAATTCATTCGCAAATATCAGGAAATCTTCTATGAAAAAGTTAAAGAAGGCCATTTTTCTCAAAATGTTTCTATGGCGGTCATTTTAAATATTATCCTAAAAATATCCTTATTATTTCAGCTATCCGCAGAGAACACAAAATAAAAAAAATATTCGGCGGTTCTCGATAAATGTAGATTATTGCTGACGAAGGTGAAATGGGGCCGCTGGTAAACTCACAAAAATTATCGTAATTGTAACGTAACCATTTTTCATAATTTATATTTAGAATTAGTTGCAAGCCTGCGTCTCTGCGCTCTATTTAATATCAATACCGATACCGATACAGCTCCCAATTCTTAGCGATAGATCCCTTTTGTCATGTTTTACTTTCTCAGCAGTAACTGATATTTAACAAGTATCCTTGAATATTTTTCTGGTTATTATACCTTATTAGATAGCTACTAAAATGAGGTTTTAGAAAATAATTTGCACATTGAGTTACATAGAAAAATTTCGAAAAAAAAATGCCTTCATTAACAAAGACGATTTTCTGATTTTTGCGAATGAATTTTAAGTCACTAAACTCATGAATATGGTTTTTTTTTTTTATTTTATTGTCCAGTTATCTGTAAAAATGTATCTGTTACCAATTTCAAAAGAAATCTTAGTCTTATAATTCGATATTTTAGAAATAATTGAAAAAATAGGAAATTTTCAAAAAATACTTGAAATATGCATTACATCGACAATAATGAACAAAGAAACAGACCAAATTGGCGTTTAATAGATGCACGCAGGTCACACTATTACGCCACAATATGAATTTGTTGAATTTGAAGTTATTCATGATCGAAAAAAAAATATTTCAAAGGAAAACCAAAAAAAAAAAAAAAAGTCGCGAGCGTCGAAATTTTTTTTTTTAACTTTCTTCTCCACTCCTCTAGGAACTCAATAAAAAAAGTCCCATGAAAATCCGACCACTATAAACTTCGTTCCACCTTATTGTCTAATTGCACTCGACTATGGTTTTCCTTGCTAAAATGACCTTTAGCTATTAATACAATAGTAAAACATTGATTTGGTAGCATAGTTTAGTAATTATTCGTGAATATAAAAACAGCATATATCATATATTCAGTTCTTCTTAGATTCCTGCTACTCTTATCAGAAAAGAAACTAAAGTAAAATCATTACATATATGGAACTAATAAATTAGTAAAACACAGAAAAGAGATTTTTTTTTCCATCAAACCTGGGTAAAAATAAATAGCAAGACCAAAAACAGTGAGAATGATGGACTTTGTAAATGATGTTTATTTTGCAAATTAAACAAAAAAAAAAAAACTAGATTGGGCCGGTGTTTCGTACCTGACTCTAAAAAGAAACAACCGAAACAAAATCAGACGTAAATTACTAACATTCCATAAAGAAAAATCATTTTACATAATCAAAGCTATAAACTTCCAAATTCAAATCGCCATACTACCTACTCCCCATGAAGTCTTTCCACCAGAAAAAAAAACACATTTTCTCTCTTGAAACTTTTTAAAAACGCCCGATGCTCCGATACGTTAAAAATAGCGAAGTAGCGCCGAACGTTTCATTTTCCAAACTTTTAATCTCAAAGTGGCCGTGAAAGAAAAATGGCAGCGTTAAGGAAATCGCCAGATCCACCTATTATCAACTCCGATTTGGATAAAGGTGTGTTCATGGGTCTTAGGACCAAGAATCTTAGTACATTTTATGATTAATTTTGAGTCCTAGTGTAAAGTATAGTCGGGGTGGTGAACAGACAGACCTACAAAAGGTTTGCCGAAGTGTTAAGGGGAAAGATGAATTGACAAAGATTTTTTGTATTAAGACTCTGGTCTAAGGCTTCTAAAGATCAGTTCTGTTGACCATATCCTTGTCAATACCGAGGTGGATACCTCACCTACAAAACTGAAAAAAATTGGTTAACCTTTACAAAATATTGTCATAGCAAAAAATCACCTTAAACACACACCTTAATCCAATCTTAGCCAAAATATTTGTACACTTCACAATTATAGCGTAACTTTTGAGCTAAACTGTAAACGCGACTTAATCCGTGAGCAAATCCACATCCTACCTCTTCGAGAAAGCAATTCACACCTTGAAGAAGGGGAGACAAAGTTGAAGTTTGCATGTGGAAGTGAAGGTGGTTATACGCAGCGATACGAGACGAATTGTTGCAGAAGAGTCATAAAAACTAAGATATTAATGTATCATGGGAGGCATTAGACGGTCGCTGGATCGATTCCTATGCATAAAAAATGCTAATGGCCCTGAAGAGAGTACGTTACGCTGGAGTTGGCTGATTTATGCCGCGAGTTTTGTAACTATTCGCGGTTCGATGTCGCACCCTGGTGTTTTTAGGACAGGTGGACCTTATAGAAGTTGGGAAGAAGCCGCTAATGGTGGCTGAGAAAATTTTCCTTTGTTGTTTTTGTTTTTTTTTCTGGAGATTGCTGTGTGAGTTGGTCAGGGAGTTTTTAAGTATTGATACAGGGATGTGTGAAATTAAACGGCAGTTACAGTAGCCCACCAGCTTAAGACTTCTTATGTCGATTTCATTGACAATTTAACAAACGTCTATTACGTTGAGTTGTTTATCGTATTGTTGGATATCGTGAACACAGATTTTAAAATATGGGTGAAAAAACTGTTAACTAAGCCAAAAGGTACTTGTTCTTCATATCATTGAGATTTTTGTTTTCCCGACCATGCTATCAGGAGTCAAAGTTCCAAAATGTTCACAAGTTTTTTGTTTATAGAAGTTTTTAAGGTTATAACTTTACTTTAAATACCTCCACTACCCCCGCACTATAAAATACGTCCATCAGCAGTGTTTTGAGTGCGTAATATTGAGTCCTCGGAAAATGTGATTTTTCACCAAAAAACAAAGTCATTTCCCAGCAATCATTTTTCCTTACCTTAGTTTGATGTACAGAATTCTTGGTTGCCGGATTCATGAAGGGTTCGTTTACACCTTGTATGTCACATAACGAATGTCCATTACGCTTGATTAACAAAAAGAAAGTGATTTTAAAAATAGGCTGCTGGTCATATATATTGGTCATTAGTTTATCTGGAAGCAACATGTTTTTTTAAAGGAATTCCAATTTGTTTTTTTTAGCAGTTCACGTTCGTATTTAGAAACAGACAAAGAGAATAGGCAAAAATGTGATGCTTTTATTATAAACAAATCTCTTAAAAACTCTCTATTTTTCTGTCGAAACATTCTTGTTAAAATAGGCAAATAAAGACGTGCCTACACTCATACCGGAACCAACCAGGTAATAGCCTAACTCCTATTCCGCATCCTAGGCACTGCTCTAATTAAATCCATCTCGACACCTTTTCTTCGAGCACTTGCCTTACTTCCAGTACTCTAATGAGGATTGAAAAACTTAAGATACAAACTAACTTTAAAGCAAAGACCTGTTTGTTTAATGTCAAGGGTCATTTTGTAGCTCCTAGAAAATTTTCACAAAGGTGGACGGGGTTTTTTCAATACAGTTTCCATGTAGTACTAAATAAAAGAGTAATTGTTAAAATGGTAATGAATAAAGTCTCCTTTAATAAATTGGTGCTGAAAGTACTCGTCCGTTATATTGATTAATAAGGACTGGTTTTTTTTTTCTTTTTTTATTAGGTTCAATAAAACGGTATACTTTTAAAATGCTTGTAACAAAATACAAATGAGCCTTAAGCGCTAGATTATTACATATTTCCTGGACCCCACACTATGATACCCTGTGTCGTGGGGTCCAGTATCTTTCCAAGTAAGGCTAACATGTGTTGGGCGCAGGACTGTTCGAAAGAGATACCGCGGCCCTGGAACACAAAGGGCAAAGAAGGAACATGGATGGGTTTTAGTCAGTACGAGTCTGACATTCCCTTCCACTCCGCCTAGAGCGAGAGGGGTCATTTGATGATTTGCCATTCGAAAAAAAAAAAAGACTAAGTTGTGTGTGTTTAAGTGAGTATATTACAAAAATAAAGAAGAAGAAAAATATTAGTAACATTTTTTTTATTGGCATTTGTGTTTCTGGACATCAAATATCAGTCTTTCTATCTTCTTAATTAGGACAATGTTTCCACAATTAATTTAGGATTACGTCCGCTAAGACTAGTTATTGAATTTATGCTGCATATACTGTAGCGTAGCATCATGAACTAATCCGCTACGGCGTAGAGTACTACGCCGTAGCGGTCTACGAGCTTTCTACAGTTGATGACTTCCGTAGAGCTTACTTTCTTTGCGTTTGGAAAGTAATAAACGTCTTTTTTGCGGGTATAACTTGTTTATTGTACTCCTAACTTATCAATGAATATCAAACAACAAAACTTTCAAAATCATGGTATACTTCTGAATACTTCAGAGTGATTTTCGAAGCAAAATTCTCACAACACGCGATCATTGATACCTTAATTTTTCTTTTTAAATCTTAATTAATGTGTACAGCCTCTACAAAAACCAAACAAATCAGCCTATGCTGAAACTCCCGACCAATTCCATTTTTAAACGCAACTTGCAACCTCTGACGCCATCTAGCGCCGAGTAGCAGTACTAACTTTAATAATGTGTCGACTTACAGGATTTTATTCTTCATAATAACTAGCGCTGCACACTGATCGGTTTATGTGGAAAATTATTAGTTAGTAGATATACGGTATAGAAATATGTTGGTTTTGTAATAGTATATTATTTTTTTTTAAATTTAGAAGAGCAATTTAAGGTTCGACATGAGGAATGTTTGCAAGTACTACCACGCTTATGTCCTGGGTAATAAGGTTGAAATGTGGTCGACCGTCGGTCGGTAGTACATGGTTCTTCAGAACGATCAGCTGCGTAGTTCTCGTACCCCGCGAAGTGTATGACCAGATGTATGAAGATGGACGAGGAGGAAGGAATATGCAAGGATCGTAGCAGGTACCCTACCCCCATGGGAAAAAGGTGTTTATTTCTGTATGTATGTTATGGTAAAAAGAAAATTAGATTTGAAAGGTTTGTTTGCATGAAGATATGTATCAATTTTTTTTTTTTATCGGCAAGCAACGATTATTTTGAAAACACATTTATGTCTAAAAAAAAAATCATCATCTGCCGAGCATTTTCCCCAACTATGTTGGGGTCGGCTTCCAGTCTAACCGTATGCAGCTGAATACCAGTATTTTACATGGAGCGGCTGCCTATCTAACCCCCACAACCCAGTTAGTACTGGGTAATACGATACCCCTTTGTAAGTTTGGTTGTCATACTTTCGGGCCTCTGATTACCTGTAACGACTGTCAAAGATCTACAATTGACAGCCGGGACCAACGGCTTAACGTGCTTTCAGAGGCACGGAGGAAACTCGATATGTAATGGGTGTAACCCATCCACGGACCAGCCCAGGCAAGTGCGGCTTAACCTGAAAATTGACTCGAGCGGCTGTTATTATTTAGCCACGAGCTCTTCTAATCTAAAACCATTTGTGAAAGATTAATATTTGTGATTTACTAGCTTCTGCCCGCGACTTCGTACGCGGATCCTGTTGCTTATGCCAGCGACAACGGGGTCGTCAAAATCGAAGATCTGAAACGTCTGATGTCGAATCCTAAGAGCCCGGGGACGGGAAAACAACGGGATGCGCGAGACGATTCGAGACGTTCCATATCTTTCATTTTTGTAAGTCAGAAGTCGAAGCGTGGATACGCTTGGAACTCAAGCGTAATTCTCTATCCGTGAACGTCTCCGACTCGCGAGACAATGCGTGACGTTCACGATCAGCGGTCAGTCGCGCATCACGTTCCCCACTTGTCTCTAGAGACCTAGAAGTCGATGCGTAGATACGCTTGGAACTCAAGCGTAATTCTCTATCCGTGAACGTCTCCGATTTGCGAGACAATGCATGACGTTCACGATCAGCGGTCAGTCGCGCATCATATTCTTCACAGTTCTCTAGAGACCTGGATGTAGATGCGTAAATACGCTGAGAACGCAGGCGTGCTTCGTTATCCAAGAGGAAGAGAAGAGAAGAGAGGAAGAGGTTTCCACGGAGCGAGTTGCAGCCTGATGTTCTCGAACAGCATCAAGTCTCTCCTGACGTTCTTCGGTAGATTCTTGGGATCTTATGATCCTCAGTCTTTTAGCTCCTTTGGAACATTGGGAAAGATTTGACCTCTTTCTAGGCATGGTTATAGTTTTATTGTGAAGATACCTGATCAATTAAAATCTAAGTGACTGCTCCCCTGCGTTACCGGGTAGGCTACCGTGTCACGAAGATAAGTGGAAAAAGTCTAAAACACTCAAATAGCATAAGCCCGAAGGCATATTTATTCGATAAAATAAAAAAATAAATGGGTGTTTTGTCCAGTAGAGTCAAATTTTCAATGATATACCGTCGTCATCGAATATCAGTCCTAAACTGTTACCGCCTCCACCGCGTGGAGGTACTCCCAGCTTATGTTATTTTATAATTATACAGTGAAATTAGTGATAGCTTTGATTTCCACATCAGATGTTTCTGATCTTCGATTTTTATAAGTCAACAGGAAATGCCCATCAGACCGAACAACTTTTGCTAAGACGTCATTCCTGTTTGTGTTATGGTGTAGCTGGGCTCTTGGAGTTCCACAACAGGTGTTCCACATCTTCGATTTTTATAAGTCAACAGAGAGTGATCATCAGATTGAACAATTTTTGCTAAGACTTCATTCCTAAATTCCTATATGTGTTATGCTGTAGCTGGGCTCTTGGAGTTCCACAATAGCTGTTCCAGAACTTAGATTTTTATAAATCAACAGAGAGTGCTCATCACATTGAACAATTTTTGCTAAGACGTCATTCATATATATGTTATAGTGTAGCTGGACTCTTGGAGTTCCACATCAGGTGTTCCAGATCTTCAAATTTATTCTCTCAGCAGAAAATGCTCATCACGTGGAACAATTTTTGCTATGGTACTATTTTTGTATCTCTTATAGTTTAGCTATTCTATTGCGGTTCTGCATCAGGTGTTCAAGTTTCTAAGATAAATTATAGCCTATATGTTGCCCAGACTTAATACATATACAACAAAAAAAAAATCTTTCAAATCCGTCTAGTAGTTCCGAAGATTAGCGTGTACAAACAAACAGACAAACAGATAAACAGACAAACAGACATAATTTTTTTTTCGGATTCGTGCTCTATTACTGTTTCTAAACCCCTCTCAATTTTTTTTTTTAAATATATTCAATGTACAGACACAGTTTTTTTACTGTCTTATTATATGTATAGATTGTGCTAAGTTTAACGCACCTACATATTTTGCTATGTCATAGTTTCATTATAGTTCCCCAAACCTAAAACTGATACTGCTGTTGTAAAACCGATCTTTCAGCTCTGTTTCATATTCAACATAAATAATTTCAACAAAATTGCAAAAAGATAAACTAAAAACACGAGTCTACCTATAAAAACTGACCGCCCGCTCTTAATCCAAAGGCGATTTTCCTTTTTAATCCTGCTGCGAAAATTTTATATAAACGCTTAGCATCCTCCAATCTTTTATACAAACGCATCATTAAAATTCCACCCGTGGAAGAATTAAAATGAAAAAACACAAACAATTATTTGAATACATGCACCGCGCTGGCAATCTTTGCGAGCCTCCTCGGTCACGTAAAACAGAATGGCGAAAAAAAAATTTATACATATCTGGCTGGGACACCGATCGCGATACACGGACGTACGCGGGTTGAATAATTTAATTCTTTTTTCATAATATTATTATTTTATTAAATATGGCCGAATAACCCTGCCGCCGCGCGGGGGTCCCTTAGACACCCACCTTCCCTTAATTGTTCGAGGTTCAGCTATGTGTGTACCTATCAGGAATTTTAATACGTAACCACAGTAATCCCCGCTCTTATTTTTATTGTAGGTTTTTGTTTGTGAATTTGCATACGTAATTTTTTTGGCGGGTATAAGGTACTTTATGTCGTGATGTAATTATTTAGATGTTTAGCGCAAACCCTGGATCTTTGGTATATCAGAATTTCGTCAATGTTTGATTGAGTTATGTATGACTACTGACTAGCCTGTATTCATTTGGCTTATTCAATTATTTATTACGATTATTTTTAACCCGTAAAGTAAACCGTCCCTATCTCCTTTCCACTCCTCTGTATTTAATTAGTGTGGGCTAGTGATTATTATTCATCAATTTTGACACAAGAAAGGTCATACCGTACCACCATAACCCATATTTCAAACTTAAAAAAAAAAACTTTTTTTTTTCGAAAAACTGCCAGGCCATATTTTTGGCGTGAAATTCGACGCCATTATCGCGTCGCGTAGGATACGCTTCGGAACTGTCGGAGGTTTTCGTCGTCTGAATTTATGCCCGCCCCGCTGTGACCGCAGCGTGCGAGTTGGTCAACTGTGGGGTGCCAGTGATGGGGGTGGGATAGCAAATAAAAAGTAGTATTTTTGAAGACACAATCAAGTTTGTTGTCTGCTAAGACGGAGACAGAAACATCGTTAAATCATTCAAAATACAAATCAAAAGTCATTTATTTAGTAACAATTACATAAGATAGTCGTAGTAGATACAATCCGTTTACCGCTTCCTAGTGTTTTAGCAGATGAACATAGCAGTGATAGCCTAGTGGTGTGACCGTCGGACTGCCAAGTCATAGGTCTCGAGTTCGAACCCAAGGCACGCACCTCTGATTTTTCGGATTCATGTGCGTATAGTATAATTATCACTTGCTTTTCGGTGAAGGAAAACATCGTGAGGAAACCAGCATGCCTGAGAGATATTTTTTGACGGCATGTAAAGCCAAGTCAGAGGCCCATGGGCGGCATAAAAACTCTGACACCAGGTTACGAACTAACCACACGATAAAGAAAAAGAAAGCAGATGAACTTTACTTAAAGTTAAAATAACTTCAAGAATGGCAAAACGCTTCAAACTGTCTGGGATTGAACTGGAGTATAACTGGTGCATGAGAGATTTCAGCTTTTTTTCTGGGATGGCATTCTATATATCTAGTACTGCAGATTGCCAAAGACAGGTTGCTTATAATAGCCAGCTAATCATAGAAACCGTTTCTTTGTTTAGTAATTCACTCCTAAAGAAGACCTTGCAACGATGTTCGATTCAAAAAAAAGTTAAGCGTGATAAAAACCATACAAAATTTTAAGTTCTACTCTTACAATAATCCTAAAAAAAAATTACCAAAACATTTCCGCTATCGCTTTGACCCCGACTGAACGCTACCGCGTGGGTCAAAACGTTCCGGGTTCCATTCGGTAGGGTTAACCCACTTTGATTCTTTTCGATAATCACCCGCTAATGCACTGTGGCCGTTTCGGGTTTTTCAATGTTTTAAATAATGGCTGAAGAGGGTGAACTTCTATTGTTTTTCGCGTAGATATATATCTGTCTTTGGGTATACTTATTCATTGTGTATGTTTTCGACTACAGTTTGACTTTTACACGATTTACACCTATTGTTTCTGGATAATTACGATTTCAATTTATATTTCCGATTTGCTCTGTTTCATCGAGTAAGTGTAGAAAATGTATTTCCAAATAAAGGGATCCGCTTTTATTAACCCCTGACTCAAAAATAGGGGTGTTATACGTTTGACCGCAATGTGTGTGTGTCTGTCTCTGGCACCGTTGCTCTTAAACGAGTGAACTGATTTGAAAGCTAGTTTCTTGGCGATGGTTCTTATATACGTTTTTATCAAAATCAGTGCAGCCATTTACTAGATATGAGGGATGATTAATTATTTTTTCGTTGGGGTTTTTTTAAATTTTAAATTATGTTTATTGTGTGTGAACTTATTAAACACACAAGTAAAAATATTTTCTTTCTTCCTTTTCTTTGTAAACAATCAACATTTAATAAACTATTCAACAATCTCCCTTCAACAGTTTACTGAAACCACGCTCCATCTCCCAACAACAAAGATTCAAATCCAACGCCAATGACAAACCTTTGACCACCCGAATATTAATAGTCCATTATAGTACATTGAACAGTTTGTAACAGGGGCTGTGCCTGGCAAGTTTGCGCGGCGGTTAATGTACTGGAAACAGTGCAATAGTTAGTATCGCGATTAGACTATTAATATCTGGTTTGGATGGTGCTTCGTTGTGCATTGATTTAGGTCTGTTTTGTTTTGTAGAGGTTTGCGATTTTTCTGCAACAAAGAGAGTTGTAAGGCACGCTAGTTTATATGGATGATTTTTATTATGAAGAGCCTCTCGTCTCCTTTATTTACTACTCAACGTGATCTTTCTTCTTCTTCTTCTTCTTTATCGTGTGGTTAGTTCGTAACCTGGTGTCAGAGTTTTTATGCCGCCCATGCCATCTTTCTTCTTTACCGGTCGATGGCAAATTTTCATCAAATTTATTTGGCCCAATCTTGAGCTACGCGAACTCCGCTCGCTGATCTAACGTGATCCTGAGCCAATTCGAACCAATCCTGCCTATAGGTTTCAAGTTCGTACTGCCATCTACGTCGGGGTCTTTCACGGTGCTGTTGGACGTTAAATGAGACCCACGTTATGATAGTTTTACAATGCATCCATATGGATGAAAGAGCTGTCGATCTACCTGCTGTGCAGTAACTGGCAAAAGCGGATAAATTAATTGGATAGCCTTAATGGACACCCTGAAAATGATGTGACATTTTCTATTGGACAGAGATGCACTATAGAAGATTTAGCAATTTTAATCTTAGTTTATTTTAAAAAAAAAACAGCAACATCCATCAAAATCGAAATCCCCGAAAAAAAAAATATCAAAAACAATGAACATGAGAATCCACAGCAGCGCCGATAACCTAACTATCTCCCGAGACGAAGGAAAAATATGATTAGGAAAGTTTTTTAATCAATAAAAGGAACAAAAAATAAAGTAGGAAGCGTTCTCGGCTTCCTAGCTCGGTCGGATTTTTTCGTCTTATTTCTCATTACACCGGCGCCTTGCCTCGTTTCCCCTGACGTCATAGTTATAATCATTTATCGTTTGACGGCCGCCCGCGGTCCGCATAGCGCTTATTTCTAAAGGAAATTGAAAAAGTTGCCTTGATCGCGGAGTGTGAAATAGAATCGAGATCGAGTCTCAGCGCAGCTTGCTTGACTTGATGGTTTGTTTAAACACTGAAATGTACGTTATCTTGTAAAGCAAAAGTTTTATTAATGATCTTAGAAGATTTGGTAACATATTTGGCGTGTATGTTATGGTTTTCATATTTACGAATTCTTCGAATTATCTCAAAATCTTAGTGGGCGATGCCTCTTATGCCCTTCGATTTTGCATTTGATTGCAAAAAAGCATCATACTGACATAAACAGTCTTCTGAATATACACAACAATCAAGACAAGCTCTTTATTAATGATCTTTGTCGCTAATTATACTCCTTAACTTAATAACCCACGTGTTAAATGCACATTCGTTAAGGTCTCTCTTTGTACCGTCAAAAATAATCTTGTTTCACGTCCTGATGTTCTTATTCTCACCGTACCATAAAGTATATCAATCAATCTCCTTCTTTCTTTCCAGAAACTCCTCTTCCTCATCCCACCATCATTCCATGTGGAGAGGATCATGACCAGCGGCTGCGGCAGCCGGATCTGCGTATGGGGATCACGAGGAGTCACCATCGCTGAGCTACCAGCAAGATGGGGGAGGGCAGGACTCTTTGATTCTGGCAAGGAGACTGTGCTGTGCAAGTAAGTGACCCTGCTATACCGTTTTTGTGAGCCTGTGCATATTTATTTTTATTGAAATGCTTTTGTCGTCAAGATATACCGATGATGGCCGGCTGATGATATAAATTGGCTGAGTCTAAAGAAGCTGCCTAATCCAAATAAGAGTTTATTGGATATGCGCTAGTTTATTCAGTGTGTTTTTGACTCAACATAAAACTTATAACCGTTTTATCTATTGTATTATCGAAAGCCCTAAGATGACTTACTTGCGTACATCAAATAGTTACCTACCTCTCAAAGTGCTATTCAGAAGTGCTATCTTGAAGCCTTTACCCACAAAATAAATCAGCGCAGCAAAATCTGCTCACAACCCCTTAACCATAAAAATTACTAATATATTCGCTCGTAACAAAGTTTTAAACAAAGCCCAATATAGTGCAACAAATTTCAACTATAAAATGAAGGCTTAACCACGTCTAGTGAAGAAACTAAACACCTGAAATCTAATAAAGCCTGATAAGTACCCGAGAAAGCTGGCACGTAAGCATCGTGTATTTTCTACTATCACGGTAAATTTTGTAACCTATTAAGCTCCTCGAAGCGGCTATAATGTTAGCCTGAGGTAACGATTAAGGCATAGATTATTGTTTAGATGACAACATGTAGATAGGAGTGTTCTTTGATGGAAGTCGGTGGTCAAGATTTTGAAGGTAAAATATATTTGAAGTTCTCCATTTGAATGTTTATGAAGTATCATGGTCAGAATTGAGTACCTCTAGAGAGATATGATATTGACAATCGGTTAACAAAACATAAATTATAGACTAACATAAACACGCTGCAGCAAATGAAAGTATGTATCATCTATCTTGCCTTCCAAAAATAATCAAGTGATAAACATCAAAACTTCTAGCACCACTAGAAAGTCGCAAGAAGGAAGGAAACAGTGTAAGAAGGAATACATTGCTCGAATTGCTTAAAAAGAAATGTTCTGGAATAAGACGTCCATATTGCTAATACAAACATCTCAGAAGCAAACACCAATTAGGCACAAAGCTGCCCCAATACCCACCACAATATAGTCTAAGTGTTTCGCGCTCGGAGTCACCACTCTTTTGTACATGTTATTAGGCGGCTATATCTCCAAATTTGCATATTTCGGCAGTAAAATTAATTCGAAGATTTGCCCGCATCCACCATCCAGACGGGTGCTCAAGGGGGTGGCTTTTGTAATGTTTTTGGATTTCTGCATTAGAATTTATACGTACCGATATGTATTGTGGCTGCGTCCCTAAGACGAGTATTATACGAGTCGATGACTTTCAATTAAGTGTTTCGATTGAGCGCCGACCAAGTATCAAAATTGTTTTCAAGTTTATGATAAGTAGGTTGGAGGATTGATTTAATTTTTATTCTGTTAGGGGAGGCAAGTCGTTTGTATTGATGGCAAAGGTTACTGCTCTGAAAAGTTGCTTTGCAATATTATCGGGCTTGCAAACTTCTTCCTGTATAATCTTTCGTTGGGACACTATATTTTAGTTCTTTTCTTCGCTTTCGTGTGTTGTTTAACATTGGGATCTTCATACTACATATATATATTTTTCTTCTCCTATCACAATTCAACTAACAAAAATTATAAGCATCAAAACGGGTTGGAAGGGACACCGACGCGAAAACGGTTACCAGTTCCAGTACATCATTCTGAGCCCCCATAGAAATTTTTCATCGGCTATTAAAAAAAACAGCTTTTTCTTACAAAAGTGCAATACCTACACGGTCAAAATGTGTGGACAGCTGTTTTTTTTTAAATTAGCGCATACATTTTTTAATGTGGAGGGCTCAGAATGATGTACTGGATACGTGGTAACCGTTTTCGCGTCGGTATCCCTGTCACCCCGTATTGTTATCACCAAATCAGTTTGCATGACATCCTCTATCCCTTCAGTTTCTTCCCACAAATCCCACTTCACTAACACCGTCTACAAAAAAACTTGCAACAGCACCAAGTTCAACCAAATACATCTTACACCCCGCCTGACTTACGGTAATAGCAGTTCCCAGTCCCAGCACAGCTCAGAACCCGTTAGTATTAATCCTTACTACTAATATTAGCAATAAACGGCCCCTTTCGGCTAATTATGCTAAGAAGAAGTTCAGTCTTGTCGTCTGCACCGAGGATTTGAGTTTTACAGTTTGTTTATACACCAGTGTACATGGATGATAGCATGATTTTTGGCACGGTGTTGAAGTTGTGTGGAGAATAAAGTTTAGGATAGAATCTTGGGGAAGAATAAGATCGAATATTAAGAGTGCGACTCAAACTATAACTCAAAGCATTTATTTCAATTAGACCATTACAGGCACTTTTGAAAATCACAAAAAAAAACAAAGACTCCTCGTAAGAGTAAAATTTTAGTCCCGTAAACCGGTTGTGACGATGCATGAGAGTGAACTATGTCCACCAGTGGAGGTGAGCTGATGTACGCTACTGAAAGTGCCAAACTCGTCGCCAAATTTTGGGCTGACTCAATTTAAATTGTCATCGACTAGCTAAGAAGAAGAAGAAGTGGGGGTTTGGCTCCCAATAATATTAATAATTTTTGGTTACTAATATTTCGCTTCTCGGAGGAGCTCTTGGCTAAATAATAACAGCCGCTTGGGTCGATCATTAGGTTAAGCCGTGCCTAGGTTGGTCTGTGGATGGGTTCCTCCGTGCCTCGGAAAGCACGTAAAGCCGTTGGTCCCGGAGTCCCGGATGTCATTTGTAGACAGTTGTTACAGGTAGTCAGTGGCCCAAAGAGTCTGACAACCAGTCTTACCAAGGGGTATCTTCATGTAAAATAATGGTATTCAGCTGCATCCGGTTAGACTGGAAGCCGACTCCAACATAGTTGAGAAAAGGCTAGGCAGATGATGACGAATATTTCGCTTCCGAAAATGATATTTATACCGTTAACATCAAACAACGCTACAAAACAGCAAACAGTTACCCCACAAACCAAGACAATACAAAATCATCTACAAAACCAAAACCCTATTAACCATAAGCAATCACAAATTGCCTTCACCTTTATAATAATCTTTAAACACAATTTTCCCAACTAATTTACTCTGTGTCGCAACATCTTCAAGTCGAGTGGGCTCGTATATTCTTTGATAACCGCTTATCGCCGCCGTTCGGTGCATTTCCCAGCATCCGAAGCGAATCTCCCGCTAAATATAATGTTGGAATATTTACTGTGTTTACTTCTGTTTTGGTTATGTAAGTAAGTTCAGGTATGGTCTGGGAGTTTTATTTTGTGATGGTAGTAATAGAAGATAACAGTGTATCAATAAAACAGTTAATACTTAATATCAATCAACTATTTATTCGTCCTTAAGACACACTGTTAACAATTTATTACTCTGACTGATATAATTAATACTTAGATTAATTAATTCTACTTAGATCTATTTATCCCTTTTTCACCGATCCGTATTCTCCCGCCATATCCATTGCTTCACTATGGTAAAACCGCGGTAAAAAAGTAGGCTACGGACACAAACTATTATGCCACAAATAAGTGGTATTATAAATATTTTTTTTTTTTTATAAAACAATTAAGTCATTTAGACAAAATAAATGGCAAAAGCTTACAGTAGGGAAGAGTAAGTTTCGTGTTTGGTTGTTTAGAAATTGGTTGCTTTCTTACATTGATTTGGGTATTCTCTTTAGTGCCCTGATTTGATTTGACAATCGTTTTTTATAAGCCTTCGGTTCAGTGTTGAATTTTTTATCAATCTTTTCAAATAAACCTGTTGAAAGGCTTTAACAAGATATACCGGGAAGGGAACATCGTATTGTATTTATTTATTAAATAAACCTTATATCTATTAGAGTAAGTAACCTAATATGGTGGACCGTTTATCATCCTCTACAAATATTATTGAGACATATACCAACATAATTAATTTAAAATCACTGTCAAACAAAACATCATCATTCTCTTGCCCTTATCCCATTTCATTTACAGTCGGTCGCAGCATGTCTTCTTCTTCCATACTTCTCTGTTACTCGTCATCTCATCAGACACCTTCTTTTTTGCCGTATCATCTTTCACACAGTCCATCCATCGTTTCTTTGGTCTTCCTCTTCCCTTATACCCATCCACATTCATACTCAAAACTTTCCTCACGACATTTTCCTCATTCCTCCGCATCGCGTCCCCGTACCACGACAACCGATTACTACACAACTTTTCAATCACCTCACTGTTAACTTTGCCTAGCCTTTTCCCAACTATGTTAGGGTCGGCTTCCAGTCTAACCGGATGCAGCTGAATACCAGTATTTTACATGGAGCGACTGCCTATCTGACCTCCACAATTCAGTTAGTAATAGGTAACACGATACCCCTTGGTAAGACTGGTTGTCAGACTTTTTGGGCCACTGACTACCTGTAACGACTGTCAAAGATCTATCTAGATGTAGATACAAATGACAGCCGGGACCAACGGCTTAACGTGCTTTCCGAGGCACGGAGGAAACTCGGTATGTAATGGGTGGTCACCCATCCACAGATCAACCTAGGCAAGCACAGCTTAACCTAAAGATCGATCCGAGCGGCTGTTATTATTTAGCCACGAGCTCCACTTCACTGTTAACCAAAACACTTACAAAAATACTATTCTAGGTAACACAAAAACCTAAAAACTGTTTAAAACCTAACAAATAATGAAGCGTTCATTATTGGCCCAGACAGACGTCAAACAGCAGTCGATCCTCTTTAAACACAAACGAAACAAGTAGATTCGCCCGGGAATAGAACCTGCGTCCAAGGAACTTTGTTTGATGTTAGTTCGAAAGTAAGGGATTGATTCTATTTGGGCTCAACGGGCCTTTGTGTCTGGATACTACTAAAGACAATTTAATTAAAGGAATTTTGCAAAAAAGAAATATATCTTATTTATTCATTTAAACTTCATGTACAAAAGTGGTACATACATTGGAGGAGCTCGTGGCTTAATAATATCAGCCGCTCAGGTCGATCTTTAGGTTAAGCCGTGCTTGCCTAGGTTGGTCTGTGGATGGGTGACCACCCATTACATACCGAGTTTCCTCCGTGCCTCGGAAAGCACGTTAAGCCGTTGGTCCCGGGTGTCATTTGTAGATCTTTGACAGTCGTTACGGGTAGTCAGTGGCCCAAAAAGTCTGACAACCAGTCTTACCAAGAGTATCGTATTACCCAGTACTAACTGGGTTGTGGAGGTCCGACAGGCAGTCGCTCCATGTAAAATACTGGTATTCAGCTGCATCCGGTTAGACTGGAAGCCGACCCCAATTTAGTTGGGAAAAGGCTAGGTAGATGATGTACAAAAGTGGTACATAAGCGGACTTAATGCCACAAGGCATTCTCTACCAGTCAACCTTAGGGTCAAATAGGACAGCATAGTGATAGAGTACAAAAAAAACAGATAAGAGAAATACCATTTTGTTAACATAAATTGATATACATAAATAGGTACATACTAATACACATATATGTATACAAATAAAATGAAATAAACTATCTGTATCTTCTTTTTGTTCATAATAAAATGTCTTTATAAGTTTTTCTTGGGCAACACTGGCTTGATGAAAAAAAACATTGGACTTATAAATTAATACAGGTAAGTCTGAACTCGCTAATCGACCTATGAGAAGAGGCCTTTTCCCTATAATGGGAAAGTTACGGCCTGTTAACATCTTTATAAAAAAAAATGTGTGAACATGTCTGAATATGAAAACTGGAAAGAAATTAGTCACGTTATGCCATTTAAAAAAAGATACTGATCCATCAGCAACTGCACAAGCCTAAACATCAAAACTAAATGTCGCTTTCAAGCACCACAAAACACCATAATCTACTACCATAACCATCAACGACAAATCCCATACATTAACCCAAGATCGATAGATAGCGATACATCGCATGTAATCCTTCAACCGCGTCGACCTACCCACAAACCGAACGATCCTGTAAGTCTCAATTACTGGGTAACCCTGATTTACCCGACGACCGATCCAATTTGTAAACGGGACTCGATCGGAGAAAACTATTCACGACATCCACACGCTAAAACAACCCCAAACTGAACTAGACAAGGTCGAATTTTGGAATGTAATGCAGAGAGATCACCTTCCAAGTCGATATTGTCTAGTCATGCGAGTGATGACCATGGACAATGTTTTTGCACCAAATTACGCTTTGATTAGAGGGGTTAGGGTGTCTTTTGGTATGGCTGTGTTTGACATCGTTCGGCCCAACCTGAACCCCAATTATAGGCCACAAACTATTTTATCTAACACCCGTGTGACAACACTAATCTTATTAGAATCTATTGGAATCGAAATCGTGCCAAGAAAGTAAGGAGTAGATGTCGCACATTCGTGCAGTTTCATTTCTACTTGATTTAGTCTTCTGATCATTCGGAATATAAATAATTGACCTAGGTGTTGGTTGAAGTGTTTCAAGCTGCAATAATAGATTCTATGTGATCGGCAACTGACTGATACTTCTGATGATCGGTCACAGTTTTTATTGACGAGGGCCCCTTCATGCACTAAGCGCCAACAGCCATAATTAGTCAAACGACTAGTCAATCTAGACCGCAGAAGACAGGTCCTAAAAGCCAGTGGCACTTCCAATGATTCAAAATTATAAAGATTGTCTTCTTTTCCGACTGCAGCTATTTTATCTTTTCCACCTCTAACCGCTTCCACACTAGCCGTCACGTCTCCAGCGATCGGGATTGATTCTCTTGCGGCGTGATCCGGGCTCTTGGCTTAAACCAATTTGCTGGTTAATCCGAGGTACACGTACGGACGCTTCGGGACCCCAATACACCCAGCTTATATCTCCTTATTCTTTGTCTTTATGGGAGATTTTATTCTTATCGGTGATTCTGGGTGGATTAATTTTTTGAAGTTGGTGGTGTAGGATTTTGGAGATGTTAAACTTGTCAGTTACGGAATATCTTCCGTGATTATTAATTATTTTGAGCTCCCGAAAAAAAATAAGCAGTGTTTAGGGATGTTGTTGCGATGTTGTGTGTCTCAAGTTACTAAATCTTGACGCCACTTGACATTTTAGATCAATGATCGAATTGGGATGTTCGTGATGTGTATGCTCTTTCGATCCAGAGCACACATACCTATATAACTCACGCCGTTTTTCGGTAGGGATAGGCAGACTCTATAAGTGACCGCTTGTTACGATCCTTACATACTTTTTGTTTCATACACGTTCATACAAATAGTCACTAACGCACACCGGTTGCGGCTACTACGCCCTGACTTTTCTTAAAAAATATATCACGAGAAGTAGGTCAGTATTTGTCTATTTAGGACGCAAAGTTTCAGCCACAAAAACAATGCATTATGTCTAGGGGTTCCTGCCACCAGAAAACTGTTTAAATCCCCTAATATGAAACATTGTTACCCAATAAAGACACAAGAATGACAAACTACCTTCCCAAATAAAACAAACTTACCTAAAACCCAAAATCAAACTATCCCACAAAATGACCACCAACATCTTAGCCAAACTTATTAAGCAACATAATCTCATAGACGCCTCAATAAACAAGTAAGAGACCCATATGCAAATATCTAGCCCCCGTCCAGTTTGTACGGGCTGTTTGGACAAGACTGGACATGGATAGCCAGTGTAAACATGTTTGAGGGATGTTAGGGGTAGTTATTGAGTGTACCACTAAATATCTTTGTATGGTGTAGTCTTTGCTTAGGGGTTGATTAATAGACGAATTTGTTTTCTTGGAAAATAAATTATGTTGAGGAGTATATTGATTGAAGTCAATTGTTATTATTATGGTCGTAAGATGGCGATTATTTCAGAAGTATAGAGGAAGAAGATATTTTACGCTGCTCCCAAATAAATTGGGATAAGGGCAAGAGAATGTGGATGATGATAAATTGAAAAAGTGATAAAAATTGCTGATCCAAATTGCAAACGCAATTAATGTAAAATCTTTTACTGATATCGCTAAGTAGTCAATCAATATCAAAAGAATCCTCAAAAATACCCAAACCACAAAATACAAGATAAAATCACGGCATTTCCTCCCCAAAACCGATCAAACGCCATAAAAAACTGAAGAAAAAGAAAATCCCTTTCTCACATCGAACCTAAGTACCTTAATCGCCCCCTATTGTGTGTACACCGATTTGCGGGTAGATCACAGAAAGAATCCCTTTTTTATCCCTTCGGGGAGTCTCCTTACCACTGGACCGTGTTACCGGTATCGATAACAAATTGGGGATGCAATTCTTAAAGGGTTGAAAGGATTTGGGAGTTCCTTACAAGATAGGGGTTATATTGAATCTTTTGTCAGGTCCCTGTGGATTCGGGTCAGGAATATTTTGGGAGTATAGGGGACTTGTTGCTTTTGATTTTTTTCGTGGTTATCGTACCAAATTGTGTGAGACAATGTTGTACGACAATTATGTTTATATTTGTTGTACCACACTATTATGTTATGTCAGATGACTTTAGAATCTGCTTATACATGGATGAGATCTTACTTTCCTACAAACGACGGTACCAATCACACACATTTTATTTTGAATACTGGATTATTTCATACCTGCATTTTTAAAATAAATGTGAACACAAAGCTAATAATAATTCCAATTTAATTTCTAACAAAGCAAATCGCGCAACATTACTACCGGGAATATCAAAATGCCGGGAACTTTGATTAACCAGCAAAATCATGCACATAGCTTTAAAAGAGCAGCCAATAAACCACCTGGTGGGTAGTTGTGTATAGTAATTAACGGCGCTTGCAATCCAACTGTTTAATTCCGAACAACGCCGCAATAAACGTAACGGTACCGGACCGGGCCGGTGCCATGCCCACCCACCGAAACGGAATGCGATGAAAAAGGCACGATGTCCACACACACTTGAGGAGGGAAATTACAAACGGCGGTGGCGTCCGCCGACCGTAATATCATTCCGCACGAGTCTTGAAAACGAAATTAAATTTTGCATGAAATGGTACAATATACAAAGAAAGTGGCCGGACAAAGGCAGAGTGGCGCCCAACGTGGGCCACGGTTGGTTAGCCCCCGTGAGCCGGACTTATCGTGGCCGCGTGTGTAATTTGTTTCTAATCATATTACATTTTTGTTTCGTCTGTTTCTTTGTGATGCGGCTTCACTAGGTAAGATTTAATTTTAATTAACATTTTTTTCAGCTGTGTTTATATTGCGAATTTTGTTGCGATATTTAGAACTGATACGTATTAAAAATACAAGGAAACTTTGTTTCTTTACGCAATCATTTTACTTTAAAAAGATTAAAGATATCGAGGCATGTAGATGTGTCAATAAATTCGTCTATTTAACCCGGCTAAAAAACATCCAAGCCGAAGACAAGAGGAAATACATCGACATAATCGGATGGAGAGTGTCAATAATTCACACCATATCCAAATTATACAGACCTTAGATTTTTACCCACACCCATCCAACATTAGAACTACGTAGCACCTCCTCCATTATTAACAGCACCCGAACTCGGCCGGTTAATTAGCCCCCTTCATAATGTACAAACGGTTACAGAATACCTCTAGAAAATTTACGCACTCGTAAATACACGCCGTCTGGCACGCGGTGATCTCAGCAATTTTCAGTTTTCGGCAAGCACCTTAATAATTCAGAACGTAGGCGCGGCCGTAGCAAAAATGAATTCTCTAATGTGGATGGAACTTAGACTGGCGCCCAACCGGGCCAACGGCAAAATAATTAAAGCATAGCATTAAAAATTCTTCCAGTGAGCTTCCACTGCCCGGATATGTGATAATATTAATACGGCCAGCCCCGGCTTTTTGGTTCGGACGGTCTTAGGTCTGACTCCTGATTATTACAATTATAATTGTGAATAATTTAACGCTCAGACATGTGTGAATTAATTTTAATTAACACATGTATGCTGATGAGTGCGGACTGTGGACGGTGTTTGTGTTAGTACGGACATTGGAAAACTCTTCTATTTGTAAGATGATGAATGATTAAATTGCAGTCTTCGTTTTACCACAAGAAGATTGCATTTCTGGAACGTTTTCATGTTTTTCAACTGTCACAAAATGCCGTACATGGCACTGTTCGTCGTGGTCAGAAAGGTGCGTTATAACGCTGTTTTTCTGTCCGCCTCTAGTAAAACAAAACACGGGGCTACTCTTTATTAGCAACTGCAATTATTTTCGAATTGGGTCACCCAAAAGAATTATTACGCTGTTCCCGTCACCTAATGTCGGCTGATACAATTCTTCAGTCCAAATCCTCTCTTACTAGCATCTAATGCTAGAACCATTTCTACACAAAGAAAGTTCTAAAATATACAGCCAACACGCTCGAACTTGGTCTAGATTTAGTGTTATTTCGCTACGGACTAGCTTCTAACTTACATTCGGAATATATCGGTAAGGAACTCTTAGTTGAACTGTTAGCACAATGGATAGGGCTCGTTTTGATGATGTTCTAAGTTTCTTGGTAATGCAAAGAAAGTTGGGCTCCAGTTTTATTTTCTCTAGATGTGAAACTTCGACTAAGACTGTATCACTAACTAATATTATTACTAACATTCGATGTTCATTTAATCTACCACACATCCGAGCATTTGTTGAACTGAATTCTTAAGGATAGGAAGATTTTTATACTGGTTTAAAAAAATGTCACGCTTGTTCCTTTAAGTCAATTTCACCCTGTTTTGAATTAAAATTTGTTGAGAAAAACTCGTCAAACCTAACCCGGTGACACCTTAACAAATGCTACAGCAAAGTCTTACCCAAACAAAGTATGCACAAAGTCCCCAAACACCACAAAACCCTCGAGAAAGTCCGCACTAAAATACGAACTACCTGAAAATTGACCACTCCAATATTTCTCTCGCACCTACGCATTGTCACTGAGCAAGTCGTAAAGCCCGTAAGAAGCACGGAGCAAGCCACAGGCGTCAGTCCGAACGTCAGAGCAGCCGTGGCCACAAACCACCGCCTTGCAGAAATAACCTTTTGCGACAATCGTATGCATGCGTGGTTTGCCTTGCCTACGTAGTACGTAAGCTCCGAGATCTGTGGCCGCCCTTGGCTTAGCCGGTGATGAATTAAAAAGAGGTTTTGTTTGAGAACGGCTGGAAGTTGTGGAATGGATGGAAGTAGTAGCCGCTTCTATTTGTTGTGATGTGTATGGTTTTGTTTGCTTAGTAGAGTATCCACTTCTAGTTTACTTTTTAGTCATGGTTGATATGGATACGACACAGGTGCAATCGACCGCAATTCAGTAGTTTGGTTATACTTTGACGTTGAGCTGGTCGACTGGTCAATAGAATACGAGGCAGTTTTATACTAGTTTTTTGTAACTGATGTTCGGTCGACTAGTATACAGTGTTACTAGAAGAATTCATCTTATGATGAAATGAAAAATACATTATTACTTATATCAGTTTTATCGGCAAGATCAAAAGTATGAAACTCATAACTCGTAAAATCCATGACATGATAATCCGTGGACATATTAAAAAATGGTCTTCCAAGATCTAAAACAAGCAATCTGAATAGAGGTTTTTTGTCCCCATGTCTGTTTCTATGTGTTTAATGGGTGTAAAAGTATCCTAACAAGGTCTAAAGGCACTCCCTGTCATTGCGATCATTTTTTTTGTTCTAGACCATACCTGGGAACCTTCTAGTTACGGAGATTTTGGGGGTCAAAGATCCAACTTTTTCACAAGTTAATAAAAGTTCTTAATATTAGGTATAAGTTTTACTTTAAACACCTCCATGACCCCGTACTATTAAATGCATCCATCACCACAGTGTTTTGAGTGCGTTACATTGAGTCCTACCGTAAAACATGTGTTTCATCCCAAAAACGTTTCCCAGCAATAATTCTTGCGTAAAGTTACTTAGTTTGATTGGTGGACGGCTTCGTGAAGGGTCCGTTTACCTTGTATAAACTGTTAAATAAACAAACAAACAAGACATTATTGCAAATAGATCAACTTTCAGCCATTAACTATTCCATAAACACCAATTTACCAAAACTCCCTCCAAAAAGTTCACAAAACACGTTCAACCTCACACGAACACTAATCAAACTCAGTATTGTACCAAGCTTGGCGTAAGCCCTGTACCTGTCATTTAGCTACCGGATTACCGACCAATTAACGGAATTGGGTGAGAACTCGTTAAATAATCCAGTTAGCTGATCGGAGGCGGCGAGATCAAACCGGGGGCAATGGGGTGCATCGATAGCTTGCTTGCACCCTCCGGCTTGCAGAGTGTTCGTTTTTGTTTAAGATTATGTGTGAGTTGTGCTTCACCTAGATTTATTTATACGCTATTAAAAATAACCGTACAATGGCGGACTTAATGGCTTGGGTATTCTCTACTTGCCTACCTTAGGTTAGGTTTGGTAAATAAAACTTTTATATTTGATGTTTATCTTGTTCATAGTTGTCGTTAGTCTCAAGTAGCAAGCAAAAATTAAATACTCTTCTTTCGCTCTCTCTTCAACATACAAAATGTTTCTTGGCCAAAACTGTAGCAATATGTTTTCTTTGTCATCCCATTTTTTCCACAATTTTATATTGTGTAGGTTTCCTACAAATGTTCCATTTAGTTCTGTCTCCCTTCAACCTTCTTCAAATAAATAGATAGATAGATAAATCATTTATTTAGTGCACACAAAAGACATAGCACAACACACAGAAACACAATTAAATAATAAAAACTACACGAGTATATAACTATATAAAAACAAGGCGCCAATATGTAAAAAGAAAAACATATTTACGAAAGAAGTATAGTAACACATACAGTATAGTAACATACTTCAAATCAAATAACGAGTATACAAGGTGCAGTGTGCGTCTCAAGGTTGCACCAAATGGGAGTCCAGCTCAGCATCATGTTTATCTTGTTCATAGTTGCCGTTAGAAGTCTCAAGTAGCAAGTAAAAATCAACAACTCTTCTTTCGCTCTCTCTTCAACATACAAAAATTTTATTGGCCAAAACTATAGCTATGGCTTCTTGGTCATTCCTTTCAGTTTTGCCACAATATTATATTGTGTCCCTCCAACGTTCTTCAAATGACAATCAAATTCCATATTTTTTAACGTGATGACATACCTTTTCCTACAACTCCTACAATATTTAGTAACCCAAAAGCAATCATAATCCACACTTAACATCAAAAATACATTACTTTGCGAGGAGACTTAATCAATTTTGCTCGCATAGCCGCTTCACAGGTGACATTAACATATTTTTGCGATGGCCATGTTGTTTCAAAGGGTCTGAATTTCAAAAATACGACTCCAACACATATTCTCATTAAGTTTGGAACATGTAAGGAGTGAGACTGAATACTAATTGAGAACTAAGAGTGATGAGAAGAGAACCGACAGACGGGTAATTGGCAAATAACTTACAGGCAGCGTTTTGTGCCTACTGAGTACGGATGGGAGGTGATTGGCGGGGAGGATCTTGTAAAGATTTGTTTTTTTGGTAGAAAGTAAGTTTTTATTTTTTCTGTTTTGTAAGGTTGTTTTTGAAGAATTAAACCGGCTTCCCAGGCTCTCTCATTGGTGTGGTCAAAAGTCTTTTCATTGACGACATATTAGTTTTGACATTTCGGTTTTGGTTACTTGCTTTGGTCAAGGAAAAAATCGTGAGGAAACCAGCATTGCTGAGAAATATTTCTTGACGGCATGTAAAGCCAAGTCAGAGGCCCATGGAAAAACTCTGACACCAGGTTAGGCACTAACCACACCATAAAGAAGAAGGTTTGGCAATTTTCTTCAACATCTTAGAAATGATTTGAAGAACACAGACATTAGTTTTGTGTTTAAAGAAAGTCGACTAGAGATATTTTGTACTCGTTATTTTAGTAAAAATATTCAATACGAAAACATCTGTTATACATGAAGAAAAGCGTCGATTTTCGTCGATGGTGAACGCCTGCCAAAAGGTAACTCAACTACCCTATTCATTCAGAAAGACTTAATAGTTCACAAGCTACAGATATCCGAAAAAAACTGAGAACGACAAGGTCTAAAATAGGATAGATAGAACATGTTAAATCTATGCTTATTATTACTATATCCGTAATCATGTCGCATCTGCATTATCAACTCTATCGCTCACCGTCGAAGGTTCTCGCGTGGGGTGTTGGCTCCGGGGGCGAAGCTATGGTGTTAATTATACGATTTTCTTTGAAATAAGTTAATAAATATTGGATAAGGCCCACCCTCGCTGCCCTTTTAATGAACCCGCTCGATACCTGGCGATGTTTTGCTGCACCGATCATGGGAGATGTGTTTTCTTAGTTGTTATATTGAGCTCTGACGATTTTGTAAGCATTTTGGGGGCGAAAATTTAAAGATGTGCTTATCTTGGCAGTTCTTACAGTTTGGACATCTATGATGATCAGGTGATCTTAAGATGAGACGTCTTGTGGTGTCCCAAAAGTGACAAACGGGTCTTTCCGCGCACAAAACGACCATAGCGCAATCACAAGTCATTTTGGAAAACTGTTAGCGTCATACATAACTTCCCATTTGCTCATATAACGACCTTGGAAGACTTGTAAATTAATGTCCACTACGGCAGTAACGTGATGAATCATAACAGGAACTTATGGACACTAATGAATGGGCCTAACTCGTCGCCAAATTCTGACCCATTTCATTTAGATTGACTATCCATCGACACACCAATATGAAGCAGTAAAGTACAAGCATACCTACATAATAACAGATAAGACAGTCGTCCAAATCAAAACACCCAATTAAAATACATCAGACAGAAACCTAATAAAAAGCCATATTCATAACTCCATTGAGGTGTGTAATAAATTCGGAGAGAGCTATCATAAAGGGATGGTACAGTACACATCTACATTACAAATCGGCCTCATCTCGCACAGTGATCGACACTGACGCGTTATTAGAGCTCCTTATCTACCCGCATCTTGTCATTCAGTTTTTACGATTCATATTCATTGTTTTTGAGAGTGCTCGCTGGGTTAATGTAAAGGGGGTGATGTAGTTGGAACAGAAGTACCAGGGTGGTATGTTGGTTGAGAGATGTATGTGTCTCTCGGGGTCTTGGTGTTGTTTTCATTTGCTGGGCTAGTCAAGGTGACAGTTGATAGTGTTGTTGTTGTTGGGACAATTGGCAGTTGAGTAGTTGCATCGCATATGGCACAAAATTGTCCGTTCTGTGTCTGTTCTGCAGTGCAGAAAATTAAATTACCGTGTATTCCGTTACGAGGGTAGAGTTATTGCCAAAATTTTAATTTGCTATAAGAGTACGGTAATTTCCTGGAATTATCGCGGACTGGCAGATCCCATCGACCACCACCAACAGGAATAAATATGAAGCCAAAGTCTCTCTATGTATCTTAGGACTATACATTAACTTCCCTTTGACATATTTCTTTTAAAAAAAAGTCTACAGATGCGTTCGGAAGTTATTGAAGCATAACGCATTTCGCTTAAATTACTTTCGCAACAAAACAGCAAACTAATTAGCCATCCAATCTTCTGAAGCTACCCTGCATATGCGAATTTAAATTTCTGTCCCATACATTTTGCTTATGAGAACACCGATTCGGTTCGACATTTTCGTATAAGACCCTGTAAAAACTCCATACGTTTGCACCGCATTTGCGCCAACACTTCCAAACAGAGACACATTTGAATATAACCCTTATGTGGGGAGTTATAAAGGTTATGTACGCTTTTAAAAATGGAGTGTAGAATTTTGCAAAGTGCTACAGAGACTGAATACGCGCTTGAATTATTTAGATAGCAATCGTGGGTCCGTATTCTGATCGTTTTTCTCATCGGTATCGGATAGGAGCACTATCTTCGTCCTTGTCTCTTGTGTAGTAATAGAGAGGGATGGGAATATTCATAGGTGGGGCTTGCTTTTGTTTCGTTTATTCATAGCATGTGTCATGAAAGTGATGTCTAATACGTTTGGGGTTGAGCGTAGTGTTTGAATGTTGACTTGAATAATGTACCTGAGGACGTCGGAGTATGCGCCTTTGCCTACGTGAAATATTTTTGATAAATGATTTGAGGTTTGGTTTTGTTTAGCTCGTGGCTACATAATAACAGCCGCTCGGGTCTTGCCTAGGTTGGTCCGTGGATGGGTGATCGCCCATAACATACCGAGTATCCTCCGTGCCTCGGACAGCACGTTAAGCGGATAGTCCCAGCTGTCATTTGTAGAACTTTGACAGTCGTTGCAGGTAGTTAGTGACCCGAAAGTCTGACAACCAGTCTTACCAAGTGGTATCGTATTACCCAGTACTATCAGGGTTGTGGAGGTCTGATAGGCATTCACTCCATGTAAAATACTGGTAGTCAGCTGCATCCGGTTAGACTGGAAGCCGACCCCAACATAGTTGGGAAAAGGCTAGGCAGATGATGATGATTTGAGGTTTGCAGTTTTAATACAATTATTGTTAATCAAATTAGTAAAATTACTGCTATGATCGGTAGGTTTTCTATCTTAAGCAGAATCGTTTGGTTAATTGTTATCTTAGTAATTGTATCATTAGTTGATTGTTCTCTTTGCAAATTTACCATAAAATCAGTCGGGTAAAAAACCATAGGTTATCTTTAAACTGCTATTTATAAGATCTATTGGTATCACAAGCGGCTACGATTAAAGATCGAATAATTTTTCAACCATTCAATTCCTGTATTTATTTGTATACATAAACATTCTCCAAACATTTTACATTTTTAAATATTCCTTAAAATAAAAACAATATGAAAAACTTTGAAAATTATAAAAAATTGTAGCCCACCGGTATCGGGTCCAAGCTACAGGTCAGGGCTCCAGAGAGAAGAACCTCCTGACAATACGCGCCGTGTCCAGGAGTACCGCTTTCTGAATCAAGCCCTTAATCCAGCTGCCTAACGAGAGCCTCCTCAGGTATTGGTCGAGGCTCTTGGCAATTAAGCCATGGGCTGATACGACTATCGGCACAATGATCGCTGAGTCCACATCCCACATGTCGACAACCTCGCGAGCAAAGTCAAGATAATTGATTGGATTATCATTACTTTTCTAATAAGACCTGCATCTACCATACTACCAGTTTCTTCCCTACAATCACCATCAGCACTAATCACCATACAAAATACTTCCATAACATCACCCCACATACTCCATACAACTGTCGAATGATCGCAAGACATTTTTCCCCGTTGCGACTGCCCAGTACCGGGCTTCGTAAATTAAAATGTGAATAATTAACACCGACCTCCCCCCCCTCCCCCCTTCTCTACATGCCACCCTCAGACCTCCCCCCACCACTCCAGTCACACGCCACCCAGATGTATTAGTTTTAAGCTCTCAGTTCGTATGAACGCGATTTAGGGTGAATTCAAAAGGCAGATAGTTGACCCCCTCTAGTATTATAATCGTGTGCGACGTTTTTCGCGTTTTTAGTTAATACGGTCTTGGGTGGGCGGGTCCGTGTATGCGAATTTGGTCTTTGGAGGCATTAATGTAGTAATCTGGGTTTGTTTTATAGATGGACATGTTGTAAAGAGTTGTGTATCTCCTGTCTCGCTTATCATGAGTCTTATATTAGAATGAAAAAGTCTTAACTCAGTGAACTTATTCTATTTCGCAGAAAGCAGATTATGACGAGTTCATAGATGTACTATTTATTAGTAAAAACTATTTTTGAACCAATCAAACTCTGACAGACTTTGCGATTGGTTTTTCGTATGACAAAGTAGTTTGTAATTGCTTGTGGTGGTTTAGCATGTCAAACAAAACAACACCTTAAGCATCTTTAGGAGCTTTTGTTAAAAAGAATAAGTTCTTCATATCATCGATTTGAAGTCTGAAAGTTGGTCAAAAAAATATACGTTATACATTGAATTTCGTGACCTAGCAAAATTATTTTTATTCAAATTGATTATATTCCCCTTACTCATTTGATTATAGCGAATTTCCAAACACACTGAATCCCCACAAATAAACAACCGATCTTTACCAATCAACACCCAATTTCAAACAACGAACGAACTTATTACGTCATCAACGTACACGCAATCAGTGACGAATAAAACACGGGGCCAATCAGAGGGCATAACTAATTCAATTTGCGAACGCGGCCGAACCGCGGCGGAAACGCACGAAGTGTTCGACGATCGTTAATATTGATCAGTATTATCCCGGATCGACGATTTACGTGAAACACCGGACTCCCACATCGCTATACATTTAATTATTAAAAGGTTTACACGGATATACAGAGGTAAACTGGAAAAGCCAAACGAGATACCCATATCTTATTTTTTTTATTGAAATAATTTGATTTAAAAATATTTAAAAAATAAGGGCCTTAAAAACTATAGTATACAAACTATGTATAACTATACTCTGTTGTAGTAACTATACTATTTTTAGTAACCCCCATCAATGTCCACACAAAACATTTTCTTCATGCTATTTTATTCCTAGGATTCGACTAACTGATTGGATCAAGACATTTAAGATAACCATTACCATTAGATTACCATTAGTATATGGTTGACTGCCTCGATGGTGTAGTGGTCGTAAGCGCTGCTGCTGTGTATGAGGATCTTGGGTCAAATTCCCAGTTCGAGCAAAGTGTTATTGGGTTTTTCCGTCTGGAATTTCTCAGTAGCAGCCCGGACTCTGGTTTTGTGCTCGGTGGTATTATTTTAGTAAGCAAATTCTATATAATGGGTTTAAAAAGAGCCTTGTCGGCGCCAAAAGGCACTTGTTTACGTACGTTTTGGACCATACCTGGGAACCTTCTAGTTACGGAGATATTGGAGGTCAAATTTCCTACCTGTATGATCCCTGTACTATTCAAAGCATCCATCAGCATATTGTTATGAGTGCGTTAAATTGAGTCCTACCTTAAAACGTATTATTTCACCCAAAAAAAAAAGTAGTTTCCCAGGAATAATTTTGCGTACAGTGACTTAGTTTGATGTACAGAATGCTTGGTTGACGGCTTCGTGAAGGTCACTTTGCATCAGGTGTGATGGCATCGCAATAAAATAAATCAAACGCTACCCCATCCATACATCCAACATCCACGGCGTTCCTCGCGAAAAATGTTTGTTGTTTCCGGCGTAAGGTGAAAAGTCGGGGTTCGGATGGTGAAAGCCATTTTCACCCCAAATATTTTATTGTGATCATTTCGTTCGGTGCGTTGATTACCGGTGCCTGGATGGACTTGGTACTGTTTACCTGTTCGTGTATTGATGGTTCCTCGTGTAAAGGAAGGAAATAAGATGATAAAGAAAATTAAAGGTTCTGAGGAATTTACTGGTATGTAGTTACCTACATCATCATCTACCTAGCCTTTTCCCAACTATATTGGGGTCGGCTTCCAGTCTTAACCGGATGCAGCTGAATACCAGTATTTTATATGGAGCGACTGCCTATCAGACCTCCACAACCCAATTGGTACCTACTGAGTAGTACGATATCCCTTGGTAAGACTGGCTGTCAGACTAGACTATGTAGTTACCTACGCTGCCGTTAATTGCCAAACGGGGTTGTAGAAAAAATAAGTACAAAAATTAAAACCCGACTACTGAAAAAAAAAGGATTTAAAAAGTAGGAAACAAGAAAATATTCTCGTCTGATTTTTTTTTTGTATCTACAAACCATTCAATATTTATCGTCTATTAAATAAAAAAAAATTACAAGTTCTATTTAAATAATCATAGTGATGTTCAGAGGATAGCCGTGGATAGATGTTTCGTATGCCGCTTTGCCGTAAAGTTTATGATCCCTTAAGTTACTGTTAGAATGTCTTGTTTTTTTGAGAGAACATACATACAGGTCAAAATCATAACCATCCCTTTTCCTTTACCGTAGTCGGGTAAAAAGAGGGAACGACCTAGAAGGACATACACTGACTTTATAGGTTAGGTTCTTCAGAAAGGTCAGATGCGAAGTACTTGCAACCGGTGTGCGTTTATGACGAGATCATATATATGGACGTGGCAAAAGGAGTATGTAAGGATCGTAGCAGGTGGCGTTCGGTGGTTTCTGCCTATCCCCATGGGAAAAAGGCGTGAGTTTATGTATGTGTGTGCGTTTATGAGTAAGGTATGAGTTGTAGAAAAAGTAGTAGTTCGTATTGAATTCTCTCGGTCTCTCATACCTTCGTGACAAGCTCGTTCTTCGACTTGAAGTGGCGTAATAAAGTCCTAGTACCTACTGTAGGTAATTTAGACTGCCTTTGTTCCATAGCGCGTCTCTGCTAAATGCTCTGATTGATCTGCTCCTTCCTACAAAGCCGCCATTTCAATGGAAACTCTATAGAATAATTATGTTTACCTAACACTTCGACTGTAACGTTCATCATCAACATCATTCTCCTGCCCTAATCACAATTTATTTGAGGTCGGCGCAGCATGTCTTCTTTTTCCATACTTCGCTATTACTCGTCAGCACTCACCTCCTTTCTAGCCATATCATACTTCACACAGTCCGTTCGTCGTTTCTTTCGACTCTAACGTTATTGTTCATAAAATATTCCCTATTTTCACTACGTCATTAACTTGATGACATGAGAGAGATAGAAGATAATAACCGAATCAGTCTCTTATAACCTTCATGAAACACTCTAAAACACGAACGTCCGTCCGTCTCTTTCAAAACCACTGATCTTTTAAAACCTTTGTGTTGTTAGTGATGTTGTTCCTTCAGCAATCCTTTAGAAAGGCTTCTCATCCGTCAGCGTGGCGCTTGCTTGGCAACCATACTTCAAGCTTGACAAACATTCTCAGGTACCTGCAGAGTGACAGGACAACTCAAGCCTGTCCAACGTGGAATATTTTACATCGTGCACGTGCATTTTCTAATCTTCTGAAGAGATGGAAGCTTTTGGGAAGGAATGAAACATGTCGCTTTGGACCTTGGGTACCTACTACATGACGTACATGACGTAAGTGTCAACGACGACAGGAACAGTTCTTTGCCCAAAACGTAGGCAAAGACTGAAGACTGGGGAACGTTTCGTTTACCAATCCCTTACAGACAAAGATTTTTTTTCTTACAGCTACATTTGACTTGATTGTGTGCCAATTTGGGAAGTGGCTAATTATCATCTCTTTTTAGTAAGTAATCAGTATTACTTGGTGTTTTCAGAAGTGAGAAAAAAGAGAGTAGTTGGATGGAAAACACCAACGTCTTCTAGTTTCTAATTTAAGTTCTAGTGAATCGGTTTCTTTAGGCAAGCGTGCTCCACCCTAGGCCGCATCATCGCTTCACATCAGGCGAGTTGCGGTCAAACGCAAGCCTATTTAGTATTATTTTTTTAAATGATTTGTAAAAAATGTTGTTGAAATCAATTAACAAGAAGAAGAAACTGATTTTAGAAGCTCTTGACTCTTTGCCAAAAGAAAAAAAACAATTTTAGAAGCCTCTTGACTTGGTACAAATATTTAACTTGACATATAAAGTCCGAAATAGTGTTCTTCCAAGCGTCACCATCGACAGCGGTCAAAAATATAACAAAAATCGATCGTAACATTTAGATAACAACGCACACCACATTTAAATGGTCCAGTCCTCATGCATAATTGATAAAAATAGCTCACACACGATGATCCCTAGCATTAAATACGTTATAAATAATAGAAAGCATGTTTTAAGCCCCAGAGACATGCCCGAACAACGCATGCATATTAACCATCACGCGCAAAAATAGAATAAATTAATCATTCTATTTTTCTATTCAAACTCCCCTATTCATTAGTTGGTGTTACTTTGGAAACTCGATGGGGAATCACGCTAAAATAGTATCTGGTAACATGAAAATATTATTGTTGATTTTTGTTTCTAAATAACTTTATAGGCGATTTAAGAAGTCTTGATCCTTCATAACTTTAACGGTGAATATTTTTTTACTGTAAGGGAGTTTTTTTTTTATGAATACGAAAAAACAATGACATTTTAAATCTTTAATGTTTTCTTTGCTAATTGGTGGTGAAAACTGCATGAAGAAACCAAAATAAAATGTCTGAAAAACCCGTCAATTTCCATAACAAAAGCGAGCATGTCGAAATTTATTATAAACCATAAATATCCCTTGCTCCCGTCACATATAAATTTGAACAATAATAAATTAATATGTGCCGACAAATGGTATGTGTTCACAACTCATCTATAAAGTGTCGTTAGGGCACCACACACGTATAAAATTGCCACCGTATATTATATTCGGTTTGTTTAATTAAAGCGAGCACGGGAATTGAACCGACGACCCTGTGTAGAACACGATTTTTTATCACATATGTAAATATATCGTAAATTTTACGGACGGAGTTATATTGACCTCTGCCGTATTGGGTTAAATATTTTTATTTGATGTTATTAAGATGTTGAAGTGCGCTTTCAATTATTTACATTATCGACTGGTTCGAAAAACTACAAAATCATCAGAAAGTGATTAAGTTATGGTTGTACAAGTTTCCGTGATGGCTACTGGTAATATTCATCGGACTTGTAGGAACAACAAACTATTTTTGTGGAACGAAATGTTGGAGAAAAGAGATCTTGTAATGTTTTTAATATGTCTTTCTCTTCTATCTCTTTTCTTGAATACCAATCAAATCCCACTGAATGCAAAGAGTGTTTTGGTTTTAATAATTTTCGTATGTATCCAAAAAATTGTAAAAGGTGAAATAAAAAATATGGTTCGAGCTTACACTGGCTTTTCAATGTAAGGTTGATCGATTGTTTAGTCCATAAAACACTGCCTTCAAAATAAAAACAATTAATATTTATTATATTTGCCTTTCAATAAAATTCATCGAGCTTCATTACCATAGCACACAAAACCTTTTGTTCAACCATTCCTCGATATATTCACGTATTATCGGTGTTAGAAACAGCCAATCGCACAGACCACCGGCCGTTCAAATAATCGTAAATTCACCAACGGACAAAATATAATAAATTGCCGATGAGATCTGTGCGTACACTTCAACAAAAAAAATCTGCGTGCTAAAAAATCTAACGTGCTTCTTAAGTCAAGGGAATAAAGGTGAAATTAGCGTGTTATAGGGGTTCAGGGAAAGAAGTGTGGTTACCGATGAGTCTATATTTGCACTCTGAACCCTTTGTTGTCGCCTTTTTTCGGTTGTTTCCGAATAAAGGCTGATAGAACACGTTTTTCAAATCATTAAACAGTTTCGACCGCGGACGCGGTTTCGGGCAAAAAAGAGGTTTGTGGCCAAAAAAAGGAGCTTGAATAAAAATTGCGAAGCGTTGGCCTGGGACGAAGTGATCGTTGTTTCGCCACGATAATAATGTAGTGCGACGAGGTGTTGTTGATGCTGTTTCTTTGCCACGTTTTTTTAAGCAATAAAAGCATAAATACTTGGCGGATGAATATTAACGAGACGTTTTTCTTGGAATCAGTGAGAGGAGTGGCTGATAAAGATTATGAGAGATGCAAGTAGCACAAATCATATATGACGGGATAAATAAGCAAACATAATTTTGTACATAAGAAGTAACTAATTATATTATCGTCAGTCTACATGTATGTTATTGCTCACAATTTTTAAACTAAGCTAATCTAGACAGATAGCTCTTTTTTGGTGCACCCAAGTCCATCAGAGATGCAAATAGAACGAATTTCTCCCAATGCATTGAACGCAATTAGCACATCTAATCCGCGTTCAAGAGCTGCCAAAAGTCAATACTCTGTTACAATGATGACTGTGACAACTTTTTTAACGCGATTTAGTTGTGCTCATCACTTCAAATTATTCTTAAAAAAATAAATCTTTTACATTAAATTGTCAAGTATCAAAACCACTCATTCCAACATTTTCGCAGCCAATACTTTACGTCACACGTCGCTTCGACACTTGACGTGGCGTTTTTCTGCCAAACGCGCGAAAACGACACACTCACCGAATCGCTTTTGCTAACGTTTGGGAAACGTACGTTGTGTTCCAAATCAACTGTTTGTTTTAACTGATAAACAGGGTTTATCGAGTGATTGGGACACGGTTGACTTGCGAATTTTGTGTATGGTTTAGATCCGTTATAAGTATGATTCTTTGACCGTTTTATTGCGAGCGTAGGATACTGATACTGATACTGTTAGCCTGTCTCATCCCACTGCTGGGCAAAGGCTTCTCTCCATGACTTCCAAATTCTTCGATCCAGAGCCAATGTGGACCACTGGTCGTTAGTTTTGTCCAGCTCGTCCCGCCATCTCATGCGAGGTCTACCGCGTCGCCTTCTGGCTATGTCAGGGCTCCTCATCGTGGCTATTTTGACCCACAGCTCGTCGGGCATGCGGCAGACATGGGAACGTAGGAACATTTTTTTAAATGTTAAATTGGCCTCTTGACCTCAATCTAGTCCAGACAGAGATGAGATCGACGATGGAACGAGCGAACAACCCAAAAGAAGCCTATTAACACGCGACTTAAATAGACTGGGGTCGTATGAATTTTGAAACACCGACGCAGGTGAAGAAAGAAGAATAAACAACGAAGAAGAAGGAAGAATGAAGATTTTAAATGCATGCTTTTCATTTGCAAATACAAACTCTGCAGTCTTTTTAAAGTTAGTTACTGCAAGCCTGCTGGGCAAAGACCTCACAGCATGGCACCTCAGTTCTTTCTAACCACGGCTAGTGAGGACCACTGATCGCTGGATTTGTCCAACTAGTCCGCCCGTCTTCTACGAGGCTTGCCGCGACGCCTTAACTTAGTCCATCGCATATGCACAGACCAGGTGGTATTGAGTCAAGACTACTGAAAAAAAACTTAAACTTTCTGATACAATCTTGCAAATCCTTTTCTTCATTATCGTTTGGTTAGTTTGTAACCTGGTGTCAGAGTTTTTATGCCGCCCATGGGCCTCTTTACTTTACATGCCGTCAAGAAATATCTCTCAGACATGCTGGTTTCTATGACATTTTCCTTCACCGAAGCAAGTGATAATTATACAAAAAGCGAAACATAAAAAAATCCTCTGAAAAGTCAACTTTGCTGCACAATCCCATAGTTTTTGTCCAAAACTGAAGAACTGACAAGCAACTCCACAACCAGTTTTGATAATGAACACGATTTGCGTCAATTATTTCAGGAGCCCGCCGTCATCATTAACATAGACTATATTATTCAGCGAAGGGCTTACCATTACCTCATTTGCACCGTGTAATTAGCAACTAATTACGCTTATAGAAGTAATTTGTTTAATAATACTAGTCTAAGAAGTAAGATGAGATTAAATTGATTCCTTATCCTCATCTGCCTAGCCTTTTCCCAACTATGTAGGGGTCGGCTTCCAGTCTAACCAGATGCAGCTGAATACCAGTATTTTACATGGAGCGGCTGTCAAAGATCTACAAATGACAGCCAGGACCAACGGCTTAACGTGCTTTCCGAGGATCGGAGGAAACTCGGTATGTAATGGGTGGTCACACTTCCACGAACCAACCTAGGCAAGCGTGGTTTAACCTGAGCATCGACCGAGCGGCTGTTATTACTTTAGCCACGAGTTTGATTCCGTGTTTTGTCACAAATTGCAAGCAGCCTGTGTTCAGCAGTTGCGTATAACCTATGACTGACTGGTCATCCAGTAAAAAAATTTCAGGATCTGCCTGCGTATTCAATTGTTTCCGATGCCTTATAACACCCAGTAGGTATCCAGAATTGGGTAGTTGACACCCTTAACCAATAATTCCAGGACACAACTTTTCTAAAAAAAGCACTTTATTTTAGGCCCGAGAACTCCATTAATTTCGAAATAGCTTTAAAATTCGGTTTTTAGTTACTTTTAAATCAATAAATAGTTGAGTCATTGAGTTGGCAAAATTTTGACGTCGCAGGTTTCTATTGCCTAACAAAATCTATGGAGGAATTCCGTTTTGACAGCGCATTAAAAGTATGTCAGTTGATTGGTGGTGTCAATTACCCTATTCCATATAGTCAGGTAATCCGTTAATGGTAAATAGAAAGAAGAAAAAATATTTATTTGTCGCAGGGACATGCCGTGCATCATACAAAATGACAAAAAAATACAATAAACATACAACGCATAACAAATATTTATAAATTAGACAGGACGGAACAAAAAAAGAAAAAAACGGAACGGTAAGGTTAAATCGGAAATTGAAACCAAACTAGATCTCTTTTCATAACGATTTTCAAAATCGAGCTCCAAATATTCAAAATACCACTTTAAACAAAACCACTCGGCTTACTTTCCTATAACTTACAACATAACTCAAAAAACAATACATTACACAAGCCCACAGCGCACCCCATTTTAAAAGCCCAAACAAGAAGAACAATATCTTCCGTGACATAAAATTCGAAAAAAAGTTTAATGGGACCAAAATCCTGGCTTCAATAAAACATAAAATACCCCAATATATTAGACGAAATTGATATTGTATAGATGATCCGTATTATACCGGTGGTTTGAGCACAGTACCCTGTTTTGCATATAGAAAAGCGATTCTTTTTTTGGTGGGAGTTTTTGAGGAACGGTGGAAAAAGTGCAGTGGACTGCGCGCAAGAATTAATGGTGTGAAACTTCGGACCCGGCCGTCGTGGGAGCTGGTTGTACGGCACCTAAATTTATGTACGTTCACGATTCCGTAGCTGGCTGGTTTTTCGGCGAATTTTTGCTGATCATTTGTTAGCGTTTGAGCATTGATTAAATGTAGGGGTTTCATTAAAATTATGTAGTGGCTTGCTATATTGGAAACCATTTCTTCTTACAAAATTAGATTCTATCGCTGTATCTATCCTCACTAGCTCATAGAGAAAACTCCTCAAAAGTTTTGCAGACGTCAGATCTTATTTTTTCCTTAAGAAGATCGATATACTGTCGATGCAAAAATCATAAATATGTGACTCCCTAATTTGAACTGACATAATTTGTCTTCCCTCTATACAGCTCCACAAAAATTGTAACCTAATTGCGGCCACAAAGGCAGACCATCGATCACGGAGCAAGCCGTCATCGTATTCAATAAGAATCTGCATCAAACGATTGCCACAATCAATCCTCATTTGCCGAGACGCCGAAAAAATCAGCCAACGAGAAGCCACAGATGGCGGAGTATTTTTAATAGTCGCCAAGAACTCGCCAGTCACCAGCAGACAAATCTTCTGTAATTAATGACTATGAGGGTACTTTTTTTTCACTCCGATACCAATAAAGGAGACATTACTGAAGGGACAAAACAAAACATTGCGCCCGGTGTCGAACGAAAGGAGAATTTATCATCTAGACGGCACCGGCAGTCGGCGCACCCGCCAATGTCCATTTGGATAATGCCCAACGCGATTAAAAATATAAAAATACCCCCACCCGACCCCTGTGGGGAGTGGGGGGATTTGACGGAGGACATCGCGCTGAGGACACAAAAGGATTATAAATGAGAAGGAATTTTAGATAATATTTGTACGTTGGATGTGGATTGTAATGTCGGTAGAGATCGGCCGGCGGGGCCGCAACCCCCACGGGGGGGGAGGGGGGGCGCCTTCCGCGATCCGCACCTAATGAGTGTTTGTATCAATTTGTTAGTATTGTATTTGAATATTTTTATACATTCGTTACGATTTTAATCCCTTGTGGTTGTGGCAGACTGGATCGATGCTTTTTTTTAATTCTCGGCCGTTTGATCGCCGGGTGCGTTTGTGTTGATTAAAGGCGTTGTTCGAGGTTTTGGGGACCCATGTCTCGACCGCACTCTCTTTTTATACTTTTTACTTGTGTCCGACAATTTGTATGGGTGTAGAATATTAAAAGTGTGATTATGTTGTGACTGCCTGTTCCGCAGCCATTACGAGCGATGAGGCCGTTACGAAAGTAGTTCATTGTTCACGTAACGGGCCCTAACTTTAACTAGGCACTGAAAATACCGAAATTTCCTAATTCCACCGCGCGTTATAAAAAAATAATTAATTCTAATTACCCTGTAGGCCTTAAAAAATACAATTCGCTCGTGTAGGACCCCACGATAGTATAAAGGGTCAGATAAACATGGAAAAAATATAATTCGTATTCATAATTAATACATTTAAAAAATATTATATTTTCCAGGCGTTTTTAGACTACGAAGGATGAATCCGAATGAGCGAGAAAAGAATAACACAGCTCTGAGCGAGCGACACTCGGTGTTTTCAATTCATTATCTCGAAAACAAAAATTTCATTAGCCCCGAGATTTCCTTTTTAAATTTAATTATTCATATTTAAATTAAACAAAATATAATAGAGGTCCGCCAGAGAAAAAAGCGGCTTTATCGTATCATATTTTATTAACCGAATTTATAATTCTACGCCGATTCGAGTAAATCCCCTACAGTGGGTAGACGGAGGGGGCAGTGCGCCTCTCCCTGGGAAATATTTATGAATGCCAAGCAGAAAAATCCACAATAATATTTCAGGGTGGACGTCGGCCGCGGTCTTTACTTGCCAGCCCCTGATCTATTTAAAAAAAGGCCTCCCGGAAGGACAAAAGGGCTGCGGGGTGCTCGTAAAAAAACTGGACACGTATAGAGGTTACCGGCCGTCCGGCCGCTTTGTCTGATTCTTATTTTTTACCGGATCGGATCCTTTTCGCCGTTTTTTATCGGTTTTTGTTCCGGAGACACTACGGAACGGGTCGGATACCCCGTTTGTTCTAATGTCATCCCATTTGTAATTTTTACGTTTCACTGTATGTGTATTTTTTTTAGTTGACCGCCTAATGGTTACCCTTTTCTTTGGTATGTAAAAATTGTTTGATTTATCTTTTGGTAGCTGACCAGCGACGGGTTTCTTTAGGTTCTATTTTTATTGTATTCGTTCTATATTCATGTTTATCCAGGAAAACTGTTTTATTCAGGACACGTACTCTCATGTTTAGTGATGCAAGAGCTTCAGTGGAAAATTCACCCAAGCACAGCAAAAATTACAATGTTACCACTGCATTTTCCAATAGCTGCATGAACCGAGCATTCTGATGGAAAGAAACCAATTCAAACCTCTTACGATTTTTTTTTTTTTGATAACTAATTTCCACAAAATTCATAATTTGTTGCCCCTAAACTACGGTGGGAATTCAGAACTCATGAGAGTGTGTATTTTATCATGACTGCTCTCAAAATGGTCAAAAACTGAAACCGGAAACCGGCATGTCCTAGAACCAAAAACGCCAGTACATTATGACATCTACCAACCCGCCCTGGGCCCGCGTGGTGCACTACAGCCCACTCGCTCTCATAGAAAGGAGGCCTTTGTCCCAGCAGTGAGAACATTATATGCTGACTATGATAGTGTACGGTAGTACGAGTATTAACCAAACATCTAAAATACCGCTAGAACTCTAGCCACCAATGAATACAAAGTCGTACACAATGAACGGGCTGCTGTAACTGAATCCCGAACGCGGTCGGCAATGGGATTAGCGTCAAATTGGACGTGTAGCATGCGCCGTGCTGTGCCCCAGTGGTGGGGCCTATTGATACACGTGTAATTGTGAAAATTAACGGTTTTTGAAGTACTGGGCTTTTTGTGAAAGATAACCTGCTTAGATTATTCGGAAGTGATCATAGTTTTCTAGACTGAAGAGATGAACGCTGTATTTTAATTATAAGAATTCATGATTGGTTAGAAGGCATTAAAGAAAACAGTAGCTGAACTGAAACCAATTTGAAAATTTAGAAGATTAGTGTAGCTTTGATCCAACCGCTATGGGCCAAAGAAATTTAAACAAGTCGTACTATCGACAAGAATAAGTTTAGCTTTGCAAAAACGTTGTGTGATTCTGATGCGGTTTTTCCGGATCCAAGCACTATTGCTTGACAACCAGGTACGATATCACCAAAGCCGACTTGGGAACTCAACGTGTATGAAAGTTGCCGACGTGCCAGCAACTTTGGTGTGTAGGCTCAATAAGCTTCTCAACTTTTAAGAAACTAAAGACAACATGTAATACTAGAACATATCGGATCTACAGAGCGGTTCACTATAAGCAGAAGATAATCCCGATCCCAATTGTTAGAGGTATAGCTCTGTCAGTGAGACACCCACTATACGGCGCCCAACTGCCAAAGTAAGGGCTTAAAAGCAGGCACAGTTTTTTAAAAACAGCAGCGTCTTGGAATCCAGGCCAACGCCCGATGTTAGATGTGAGAAAATAACTGTCCCCCTCCCACTTACTACTTACCACCAAGTGAGCATCTTCCTGCAGGGTCTAGCCTTCCGTGGTCCATCTGGAAGTCCTTGAACCGTCTCCGGACTCAACTGGGCAGATGTAACTCCAACCTCGTTAAGTGGGGCTCAATGCAACAGCAGCGGGGTGTGGTTGTGAAGCTGTGTCGCAAACTATGCTCCACCTCCTATCCTGCCCTCTTAGCCCAAAAACATATTGTCCAAGTAACCTTGGCGCTGTCACCGACGACGCGGTGGAAATGGCGAAATTCTGGACTAATAAAATATACAAATTGTCGTGACAGCAACGCGAAGAATAAGAAGAAGCTCTGTTAGTTTCTTTTCCTAGCATTTCGCCACCATCGACACCTACTGCGCAGTACCTACAATTTCAATCAAATCCAACCAACTTTTAATATGGTCCGAACCACAAAAATGTACTACATAAGCCTACCCACAAAATGTGGCTCATTTCGCCTTACATTTCACCTCGCCTACAGTTCCGAATCACAGACCCCATTTTAATATTAAACAAGTAAATCCGACAAGAAGGCGAGTTCTAAACGCACGATTAATCCAGACCGCGTTCCCGCCAAAAATGAGGAGAAAAAACAAAATGGCCGGCGAATAATCAAATTATTAGAAGGCCCACGTGAGGGCACCGCGGTCTTACCGCTTATTTATCATAGATGTAATGGATGTTACCGGATTTTTTTCGGACGATTTTATCGGCTTTATTTTTACAGAGTAAATATTATAACTGGGTTACTTTATTGCAATACAGACAATTTCGGTTACTTTTAGACACTGCATACAACAACACAATATACCCTAATTTCTTAACTAGATCGTCGCTAAGTAACTGAGACTGCTGCATGACGAATAGAAGAGAAGTATCGAAGAAGAAGACATGCTAGTATAACTAGGGATTGGGATAAGGGCAGGAGAATGATGATGATCGTTGGTTTGTAAAAGTCATCGATGTAATCATCGCCATTCGTGACCAATAAGGGTTAACTTTGGAGACCGATCAAATTTGTTGCATTTATTTCGGTGGAATCGCATCATCTGAACTGAAACGTTACGAATGATGTCTTTTCCGGTTTTAGGCCCGGACTACACCAAAGCGGAGGCGATCGGAGCGGAGAGAAGACGCACTGAAACCGACCAATCACATTAATTGATATCCACATCGTGTCTCTCGTCTATCTTTAGATTGGTTGAATCTTGCAAATCTCGCTCTCCGCTCCGCTCATCTTCGCTTTGGTGGAATCCGGGCCTTATTCATGGAAATAAAACTCTTTTTAACTCTGGCAAAATCAGTTAATTTAATAAAATTTCGTCTTTGTATCTCACTATAAAATAGCGCAATGTGTTTTCGGCCATCAAAATGTACTTCACTGCGTCATGTGTACTATAATCGGCATTGTTTTCTGTGCAGGAGTTACTCCCTGGACGAACGGTTCCTGTACTGTCAGGGTGAAGTGCGGCGGGTACACTGGCATCCAGGGTCACTATCACATGTCTTAGTGCTGGGATCAGATAACACTATCAGGTAAGATGCTTAACTCATAGTTATGTCCTTTAACGTTTTCTGTGTGATGTGCAAGTTAAATTGATGATCAGTAAAATATGACGATATCATCGATGGAGGATTTATTTATTGAATGCACAACGTACACAACCACACGCTAGGTTTATAACTAGTACTAATCTAACGAGATGTATCACTGTTTCCTGTAAAATTCTTAGACCGAAATCTACAAATGTTACTTCTTCGTGGTTCAAATCCGTCATGTCATCTATCTTGCAATTGTAGTTTGACAGTTGTATGACTGACAGCAATAACGTTTAGCCGAAGTGCCTTTAAGTAACGTTTGTAGATCTTGGCTTCAGTTACACGTTGTAGGTATTTGCAAATTATCCTTAATTAAATACTTATGCTTAGACCCATTCTTTTGAGGTCTCGAAAGAGTTAATCTTGGGAGGAATATACCCATCGTTAGTACATTGCAAAAATAGATGCTGTTACTCATTCTGCTGTTAATCTCTCCCTCACACACACTTATGTAATTATGGCTTCAACACGTTCTGTCCCAGTTCATCAAATAAAACCTCCACTCCCATTTCAGGCTCTACAACATAGCCTTGAAAAAAGGTCCGAAACTGGTGCAGATCCTGTCCATCGGCATCAAGCCTTCCGGCCAACTTGCCGGCAGGAACATTCTGGACAGTTTGGGAGACACGGCGGTGGACTTCACGCCTATACCGGACTCCGAGACCCTGCTGATCTTGAGGGGGAATGGTGATGTTTATATGATGCAGTGTGAGCTGGATCGTAAGAGGTAAGCTATTTTTTTAACTCATTCATTCTTTAATTTAAAATATTATCGACTCAACCGAAGGACGGAGGGCGCAAGTTTTGTGTTGCGATATCGCAACGTTTTGTTTTGACTTTAATGTGAGTCGGCACTTACGGTCTCACTTCCCCCTTGGTCTCGTGTCACAAGTGCAATATTTGAGCGTCGGATCCAGGGTTTGATCCGAGTCGACAAAGTGTTATTGTGTTTTCTTCCCCTGCCTTGGAAAGCACGTTGCACCTTTCCTGATCTCTCATCGATCGTGTCGAATTGTCGCCCCATTTAACGTGGAATATTTCTACATTTCAGCCCTCTCGCACCGAAGCTATCAGGCCCACTTGCCATGTACCCTCCTGCTGACGACAACTACGGCTCTGAGTCGTGTTCCATCACCGCTCTAGGAGGAGGGGACACTCCTCCCCTGGTGGTGGTAGCTACCTGCTCCGCGGCGCTGTACCATTGTCTGTTGCTGCCTAATGTAAGTAGAAACTATCTGCTCTCCGAGCTATGTGCCTCCCTGATCCTGCTGGGGGCACACCTCCATTCGTAGGTGTAGCTATCTGCTTTGTGGCGCTAATGACATCACCACTCTAGGGGGAGGGGATACTCCTGCACTGATCGTGAACGCTAGCGCCATCTATGACGCAAATGAATAACATTGTTTTAAAAACATGTTTTGATGTTGCCAGAAACATGTTACTGTTAATATGAAATGTTGCAGTGCTGTGAACGACTTGTTTGTGCTCCATGTCGACCTCCTATTTATGGTAACCTTCCTCTTCTTCGTGTCGCTGGCACGACAATTTCTACATTTTGTTAGCCCAGAACTTCGCCACTTCCACCGCGTCGTCGGTGGCAGCGCAGAGGTCACTTGGGTTACATGTTTTTGGGGTACGAGGGCAGGATAGGAGATGAAGCATACTTTGTGACACAGCTTTACAACCACACCCCGCTGCTGTTTCATTGCAGTAGCCCCACTTAACGAGGTTGGAGTTACATCCTCCTACTTGAGTCCGAAGACGGTTCAAGAACTTCCAGGTGGACCACGGAAGGTTAGAGCCTGCAGGAAGATGCTCACTTGGTGGTAAGTAGTGAGTGTGAGGGGGACAGCTATTTTCCCACAGCTTACATCGGGCGTCAGCCGAGTCTCCTGATTGGGACGCTGCGGTTTTTAGAAACCTGATGTTATAACATTATATTTAAAGACGAATGTTGCGAAAAAAATGCGAAGCACATGTTTCTGTCCTATGAATTTACGTCTTATATACCGTTTTCTGTTTACAGCCCTCAGAGAAAGAAGACGGCGACAGTCACGCCCTCTATGTGGTCGAAGCTGTAGAACTGAACATCGTTCTCAACCCTGACGATGACCTGCAGTATTCCTATCCCGTCCACCTGTACCCAGTAAGTTAAAATATAATATGATTTTTGAAAAGTTACTTTAATGCCTGCTTATATATAAGGTTTATTTTCCTTACCACCTTAATATTTTATGACCTTTTTTCAATAGCCCGCACGTTGTTACTAACACTTTCACTTCGTTCTTGAGCTGGCCAAGCTATGTTGTGATTTCTGAAAAGTAGCTTTACTGCCTGCACTTAAGGTTAAGGTTTAACTTCCACTGTAATTTTTTGCCCTTTGCTATACACATGTCAGTCGTAAAATTTTCCTTCCGGCCAGCCAGCTCGGCTTAGCGCAGTACTGAGTGTCAATAGAATAAGAGGTCCACGTATACTGGCTTTATTACCATTGACATGCAGAATAAACATTATGAAATCAACACACTTGTAAAGTTGAAATTTGTTAATTTCCAGTGCACAAACAACACATACGCATGCGTACACGCAGGAGGCGTGCATGCGATCACTTTGCCTATGCTTGGACATCTAGTGGACTATGCGCTGGCTGATGAGAGTAAGGAGCCACTTTTATTTAGTTATTGATATTATGATCTTCTGTTTCATTAACTAGGTTTCAAACTTTGTATACTAGTGCCGTTCTAATGAAAAAACATTTATCTGGATGAAAAATAACCTATTTTCACCGTCGTTATTGAAGCTCACGTTGACCACTATTTCTATGCGGGCGGTCAGAGAAGTGTGGCCACAATTAAGGGTGTGAATCAGATGGATCATCGTGAACATTTTTCTCAATGGGACCAAGATTGTAATCGCCAAAATAATCAGCTGTCCCATACAAACTACCCACTCGACGGAAATTTATGGAGCAGCTGATAATTTTTGTTTTGTGGTAAATATAACCATGGAAAAAAAAATACCACACCTCTTCTGACCAATGAGGTCAAGTTTTGACGATGTTCGAAACTAGCTATTCCAGGGCCTTTACTTTTATAGTTACATTCCCTATTGATAGTAGCAACTTATTCACTCAAGACTACCAATGGGGAAACACATATTTTTTTCTTAAATATTTCTTATTTTGCTTACAATATCCTTTGTGGATTTACAGCGGAGATGGAAGCCGTCCTCTCAGCCATGTGTTCCCGCTCCAGCATAGCGCGGCACCTGGTGTGCACGGGCACCGGGACCGATGTGTCGCCGCCTGTAGGACTAGCTCTCACTTCACCACCGTTACCGAAGCTGTTGGTGCTGTGTGCTGGGTGCAATCTACTTGCTAGGTAAGTTAAATTAATTACTAGCTCCTTCCCTCACTGCACTCAGGATTCTAGTTTTAATTCCCTCGCTTTGCTCAGGAGTTAATTCAGGGCTCTCTCTTTCCGTTTGGCAAACCTTGTTCTTCATACTAAACTTCATCAAAAAATTCTATTAATATGAATAACTGCATACAGAGCATAATAAATAACAATTCGCTTACTCCACAGAACATTGGAGCCATTCGACTTAGAAGAACAGCTATACAAGGAACTGCAGCTAAAGAACCCGACGTTAGAACAAGATGACATCAACAATATACTGAAAGAGGTATGTACTATATCACATAAGGATTTGGCTGTACATTATTTGAAAATCTGTGAATGGCGACCAAAATTTCACAAAAAATTATGGACAGTCTCCTAAGACCATTTTCGTGTAGCTGCAACGGTTAAGGTAGTTCCCCTTACTGCCACGCTGAAAGTTTCTACCCTGTATAAACTTTTTAGGGGTAGTCAGAAATCTCTGCGGGTTTCAACTCCGAACCGGAAAGTGTTTTCAGAAATTGTCCAGAAGTACCAACAAAAAGCTAGGCCCCTTTTACATGGTACGAAGGCGTAACTGGCGAATGTGTTTTCGAGAAATACAAATTTCATGTTTTATGTATATTTTATTATAATTCCAGAGACAGAAACTGACCTTCACATCGATCGTACAAGAGATTCTTACCAGAGACGTCTCTCAGCCCATTCTACAAATCAGCAAGAAAGCGGAGCCTAGTCCTAAGGAATGTTTAGAGGTACAACATACTAATCAGCTAAGAATATCATTATCTCTATATCTTACTACTATTTTAATGCAAAATTTTGTTAGAATGTTTCAACTTAAGAACTATTTCACGCAAAAGCTTTTTAACGGATTTGGATGAAATTTGGGCCACAGATAATTTATAAGTTTTATAAATGACTTAAAAGGAACAGTTATCATTTTAGGAGATTTAAACTTAAACAGTGCTTCCTTAAATGTTCGCAATTATTATTGTTATTTTCTAACTTTTTCTAATATGTGTGAAAGAAATATTGTTGAGAACATGCATGGGGGAATGTTAGATGTTGTGTTAGTTCAGGAAAGCTCAAGTCTACATGACGTTTCTGTAACAGCAGTTGAAGGTTTGGTACCCCCTGATGCGTACCATCCGCCGTTGGACATTGAGGTAAAGCTACAGTCATCTGATGAAAGTGAAAGGCTTGAACCTAGTAATGTCGACCGCAGTAGGGACTGGAATTTCAAAAAGTGTAATCGCAGTCAGCTTTACGAACTTCTTTCTGAGGTAACTTGGGATGCAGTTATATCATGTAATGACGCTTGCACTAGCACTCAAGTTTTCTGTGATATTATTTATAGCTTATTTGACGCTTGTATTCCTAAAAAACGCCGAAACAGAAAGATAAATAGAAGATATCCAACCTGGTTTACATCGGATATTATTGTGGACATCCAGAAAAAAGTAAAATTACATTCTGCCTGGAAAAAGAGTAAATGTGATCTAATATATAAGCAATTCTCTGACTATAGATCTAGCCTAAAGTCTCGTATATCGACTGCTTATGATACTTACATTAGGCGCATCGAACGGAACATTAAAAAAAACCCCAAAGAATTCTGGCAGCATATTTCTAACCTCAGATCAAAGGGCGGGTTTGAGCCTAACGTAACCCACAAAGGTAAAATTCACTGTGGTGTCGCGGCTGCTGAGGCGTTCGCAGAATATTTTGCGAGCGTCTTCCAAACTGAAGTACCAAAGTTAGACCTTGAGAATATAGCCAATCCAAGCAGCTATAATATTAGTAATTATATTAATATTCTTAACTTCACTGAAAGTGATATAAGCACCGGAATCAATAAACTAAAACCCAACAGTTCTATTGGTCCTGATAATATTCCTCCGTGGTTCCTAAAAGAGGGAAAGGAATTTCTCATTCGGCCCCTAAACCACATTTTTAATCTATCACTAAAATCCGGAATCTATCCTCCACCATGGAAGATATCACGTGTGACTCCCATTCCAAAATCCTCAAATAAATCATCAGTTGATGAATATCGTCCAATAGCGATACTATCTTCTCCCGCGAAAGTTTTCGAGAATGTCCTACATCAAGGAATTTACAAGCAAGTGAAACAGTACCTGTGCAATGAGCAACATGGCTTTCGCGAAAAAAGATCCGTCAATACTAACTTACTTGCACTAGTGAATTATATCTCTAGTAGTCTTGATCGCAGACGCCAGGTTGACGTTCTTTACTTTGATTTCCAAAAGGCGTTCGACAAAGTCAACAATGACGTCTTGCTGTCAAAGCTCAGTGCGATAGGTGTTACTCCGAGACTTTTACGGCGTCTTGCAGATTATTTGCGGGATCGGCAACAATTTGTCAGATTAGGTTTTTACGAGTCACTCCCATACCACACTCGCTCTGGTGTGAGTCAAGGTTCGGTAGTAGGCCCACTCCTTTTTATTTTGATGGTTAATGACCTTCCTGATGTGGTTGCGAATGCCAGATCCCTCTTATATGCTGATGATTTAAAACTGTTTTATGAAATAAAATCTGAGCGCGATTGCCAAGCTCTGCAATCAGACATTGATGCAGTATATAAGTGGAGTTTAGAAAATAAAATGGAATTCAATAAGTCAAAATGCTACGTGATGTCTTTTGGTCGAATGCGGCACCCATTCAACTTTCTATACAAACTGAATGGAGATACAATCACAAGAACTGAGTCCATGAAAGACCTGGGAGTCGTATTCGACCGAAAGCTCACTTTTCACGATCACATCACATCCACTGCTAAGGAGTCCTTCAGGCGCCTTGGCTTTGTAATAAGGAACTGTCGTGACTTCCACAACCCCCACGTTATCAGGCTTGTTTTTGGGGCATTGGTCCGTAGCAAACTTGAGTCTAGTGCATGCGTGTGGAATCCTTTTGAGAAGCAATATGTGTTGGCTTTAGAGAAAGTACAAAAAGCATTCCTCAGATTTCTTTACAAGCACATGTACGGGTTTTATCCCTTCATGTATCCCACAAAATTTCTGTTGGGTTGCTTAAGTTTCAACTCTCTAGAAGTAAGACGGTCGCGGGATCAGATAACTGTAATATTTAAAATTATTAGAGGGATTATCGATGATCCTGATCTGCACAATGAAATCTGCAATCTTTTTGTCCCAGACAATTACTGTCGTGGCAGAAAACACCGGTTACTGGCTGTTCCAAGTAGCCGTACTATTGCATACTCCAAGTCACCCATTCCTCGGACAGTAGCCGCTATTAACGCTCTCCTGGACTCAAACACAAGTCTTGATATGTTTGCGGATGAATGGAAGGTGATACTGTCAGAATGTTTGATTTTCTGTGAGAAGAATGCATGACTGGGTTAAATAAAATAAATTAAATGTTAAATAGTGTAATTGGCTTCGGCCGTTCTATTTAAATAAATAAATAACCTGGATTTACACATTCACTCATAGTACACTTGTTATCCCGGTAGTACGATCCCGTATGACAATTTATTATCGAACTCCACGCGTGCGAAGCCGCGGGCATAACCTACAATACAGCTAATAGGAAATTTACTAGATGTAGATCTATATAGATTTTCGTAATTTTTCTCTTTATAAACAGGGCAGCCATAACTTCATTCATATTCTTTATTGCACACAACATTAAAAGATATACACACAAAATCACAATATATAGCTTATGTACAACGGCGAGCTTAACCCAGAATTGGGTAACTTCATACGGTTTCATATATGATCACATTGATCATTTTAAGGCGCTATACGCTGTAACTGGCAGTTGTTTGTTTCTGTTTAATACAAATTTTAGTTTTTTAAGATTTTATTTGGAAATAGGTTATTACAAAATGTTGTATATGTTCCAGTTCCTAACGCAAGCGACGCTGAAGCTCCGCGGCGAGTACATCTCCCGCCAGCAGCGCGCCAGCGACGCCATCGCGCGCAAGCTGCACTCTCTGCGCTCGCTCAGCAACCAGCACCGGGACTGGCTGCAGGACCTGCAGGTTAGTTAGTACTGAGGCCGCCAGCGACGCCATCGCGCGCAAGCTGCACTCTCTGCGCTCGCTCAGCAACCAGCACCGGGACTGGCTGCAGGACCTGCAGGTTAGTTAGTACTGAGGCCGCCAGCGACGCCATCGCGCGCAAGCTGCACTCTCTGCGCTCGCTCAGCAACCAGCACCGGGACTGGCTGCAGGACCTGCAGGTTAGTTAGTACTGAGGCCGCCAGCGACGCCATCGCGCGCAAGCTGCACTCTCTGCGCTCGCTCAGCAACCAGCACCGGGACTGGCTGCAGGACCTGCAGGTTAGTTAGTACTGAGGCCGCCAGCGACGCCATCGCGCGCAAGCTGCACTCTCTGCGCTCGCTCAGCAACCAGCACCGGGACTGGCTGCAGGACCTGCAGGTTAGTTAGTACTGAGGCCGCCAGCGACGCCATCGCGCGCAAGCTGCACTCTCTGCGCTCGCTCAGCAACCAGCACCGGGACTGGCTGCAGGACCTGCAGGTTAGTTAGTACTGAGGCCGCCAGCGACGAATGGTTCAAAACAAAGATAATTTTATCTCCTTTATGAACGATTAAGACAGAGCAGATATGCACATGTTACAATTAGCTAATTTAGCGTGTTACACGCGTACATTGCCATTCAACACATATATTTAGACGTCTTAGGTGCTGATCCCGTCTAGGCAACGTGATAATAACGTGATATATTAAGCTCAGTGGCGAACCTATCTTACAAGCCGGAAAGCCGGGCTTGCCTAAAAATCAAAATCAAGAAATAAAAAAAACATTTTTACAAAAACAAATTTTTGTCAAACAAGAACGAAATTCGGTATCTCCACAACTGTGTCCTCTATGAAAGAAATTATTTTAAATTCGCGCGCTTATTCTCCGATGCCGGCCGCGATACCCTGGCTCGCTCTAACACTATACAAAAAAGGAGTTAAGCGTAGAATTTTAGTACGCAATCGTACCTACGGCCTACGGTCAGTGCTAGCCAATGCTTTCTCTTTCTCACCCACTGGCTTGCATTTGGCTTCTCTGACCTTTCAGTTTTCCTAACAAAATGTCTCTGTTATTGATAACATTGGTAGGTACTGATTTGAGAATTTGTATAGAGTTTAAAGCTGGGCTTTTCTTTGAATGTGTGTGTGTAAGTCTGTGTAAGTTTGAGAGAGAAGTGTGTTCGCACCGAGGATGCGCGCAATTTATATGCGCTTCGCGCGAATTTTGATAGGTACAAAGTACGATTTCATGATAGTTCGTATTTTAGTTAGTTTTGACCGATTAGGAACTGGTGCATTTGTTTTTTGTGGTTTTATTTTTTCGATTTCTTGGGATTTAAAGTTTTTTGATTAGTTATTGCCGTAATTAACTTTGTTTTGAAGTGAACACTAAAATTAATTCGGAAACGCAATTTTTCCTTGTGAAGTATTAAAGTGTCTGTAATCGGTACCTACTTAGCAAGATAAATACTTTGAGTTTTACAGAAAAATATAATCTCGTTACTTCACCTAAATAAACCTACCCCTGATTTGAATATTCTCAGAAAACTAAAACCCATAATGTGCATTTTAGTCGATCAGCGTAGGTTAGCGTGTTCAATGGCTGTTCGGCTGCTCTCATTCAAACAATTTGTAAATCTATCTAGTAATAGATACGTGGTGCCTTCTGTGTACTTTGTTGTTTGTCATCTGTCTGGGGTAAAGAAGCGAATAATGAAGAGTTGTGGCTGTTTACATTGTGAGTAATTACAAACATTTTCAATAATGTGTAGTTAGAAACCAATTTATTGTTCGTGCGCCATCTCTAACAAAGCGAGGGAAACAATTACGAATTGACTCGAAGAGTTGAGTTGCTACATTTAAGTCAATAGATGGCTCTTATATCATTTACTTGATACTGACAACTTAATTGAATTAGTTGTAATTTTGTGACGGTATATAAAATATGAAAAGTTAATAACCACTATTTGTATTTTATATTTAGGCATATTTAAATAATAGGAAAATAAAACCGGCGTTATTAAATACCAATCACTCGAACTCGGAACAGATTTTCTCGGTCAATTCCCCCCCCCCCCCTAAATATTGTCAGTTGTTTATTCAAGGCTTTGACTCGATTTCATGTCGAGCACGCCACTGATTAAGCTCTGTTTACGAAATTTAGATCTGTCTAGGGTAATTTTGGAACAGTGACATGTTAAAGTAGTATATTGTAGTAGCAGTCGGCACATCAGGTCGTGTGGTACCACTCCCCACAGTAACGAAGGCGCCACCCCGGAGCTGCAGTCGCGTCGCACCGTGAGTGTCAACTCGTGTGCGGTGCGCACACAACGCGTGTGCTGCACGTGCTGTTGGAAGATTTGTCCTCAGGGTGAGATGTTCAGTTGCTTCCGCGGACAAATTCCACAAGAACGCACAAGACATCGTGCAAGTGAAGTGAACATAGTTTTAAGTTGCTTATACTAACAAAATTGTTATTAGTATGTATATTTAGGTTAACGTATTTATCTATGGATCTCTGTTACCTGAAATAAACGGATTATTATTATTTTATATGCAGCAGGTGTTTTTTTAAAGTTACTATCATTAACTACTATACATTATTGTTGTTATTTTCAGAAAGAGATAGACGACGTCCAACTCGATTCTACGGTCCTCAAAGAAAAGTGTATGTTAGCTGAAAAACATCAGGATGATCTCAAATACAGGTGAAATCTCTTTGTAATTACCTTTATTAACAATACCATATTCTACGCACATTTTATTTGTCCCAATGCTGAGTAGTTTATATACCTAGTTACCTCCGTACTTCGGAAAGCACGATAAACCGTTGAGCCAACCGGAATCTTTGGTAAATCTTTGACAGTCATTACAAATACTCAGTGGCCCGAAAATATAAAAACCAGTCTTACCAAAGGGTATCGTATTACCCAGACTGGATTTGTGGAGGTCAGATAGGCAGTCGCTCCATGTAAAATACTATAGACCAACCGTTTTAATGAGTCCTCGCGAAGGTATCAATTTAATTGGAATATTCTGAAAGTTGATCACGTATTGGTTCAATTAGTATCATAATACCTACGTGGATTATGTTTATTTTAAAGCAAGTAACCTGTGGGATAATTTAAGGATCTTGTGGATGCTTAATGTGCCTTTGTGCAAGGCGGGGGACTCATTAAAGCGGTCGGTCTATAGTATTCAGCTGCGTCCAGTTAAACTGACAATTGGAAAAAAACTAGGCACATGATGCAGAGCAAAGATTTCTTGTCATAAACAAAAAACGAGAATCGATAACTATAGTCACTTCTCCCTCACGTGGTGTGTTCCATTACTTCAGATCAACTAACTCTGGTTTTAATTTCTGATTGCCTAATTCAGACTGAGACAAGTGTTTTATTTTTATTGGAGTTTTTAAGGTTCCTGCAATTGAATTTTTCAGTTGCAGCCCGAATTTGAATTCGTGAATTGTGGAAGTTTGTCTATATATGACTAGGCTATACCCGCCCGCCGATGGGTCGCCCGCGTGTGTTTCGATAATATCTCACGGGATCATACTACCGGCATAAAAACACATACGTAGGATACTGTGTTAATCCAGTTTATAAACTGCCAAATTTCATCCACATCTGGTCAGTAGTTTTTGCGTGAAAAATAACAAACTTCCATCCATCCTGACAAACTTTTGCATTTATAATATTAGTAGAAAGTAGGATTTTTGCCCAATTCACAAACTGACATTTCTGGCGAAATTTTTATTTGTTACTCGTATTAATCTCTACCTGTCCTTTCAGGGATTACAAGCGTGATGTTATGTTAATTCACTATTTATATATCGTTACAGATGTTCAGCAGTAATCCGTAACATCCGGGCCTCAGTATCAGCAACTCCGGCCGAGCGAGAACTGCTAGCTGAGCTCGAGCGATACAAGCGATCCGGCGAGCGACTGAGCGACCAGATATCGATGCTCAAGCAACACGCGCAGCACAAATCTGTCGAGGTAAGCGATACGAGCGAAATAAGCGATAATTCAGCATGCACAAGTTTTTTGTATGCACGAGTTTTTCCGTACAATTGTTTCAGCTGTCACCTCAGTTATAACCCCTTGCTAGCCATATCATCTGTTAGGCCAAGATCTATATAGCGACTGTAATCGAGCGCACACTATCTTAATACAAATAAAGTTCATTTTCGGATGAAGCGCGACTGACATAAGTCTTTTTTTTTAAACATTGCCCCACACTAGGCATTTCTCCTATATCGTGGGTGCGTTTACAAACATTTAAACTCACATACACAAAAGCCAGACCCGGAACAACTATCTGTAGGCCATACAAATATTCGTTCCGTGCGGGAATCGAACCCGCGACACGCAGCGCAGCAAACATTGGCTCCACCACTGCGCCAACCGCGACGTCAAAGTCTAAGTTCGTTCCATATACCTTTGCCTCAGTCTCTTACGCAATCAATTTAGCATATTGCAGTCCACTGCAGGACATAGGCCTCTCAAGCTACGCCAAAAAACCCTGTCAACGACTTACGGTCTGTACTTATGTAACTGTCCCTACTTGCAATTTTTTTTAAATTCGTAACTAGCTGCCCCGGCATGCGTTGCAATGCACTTTTCCCTACCTCCTACTAACCAACTACCTACCTACTTAATACCTACCACCTTCCTACCACCTACCTACCACCTTCCTACCACCTACCTACCACCTACCTACTTACCACCTACCTAATACCTTATAAACCATCCCTGACCTATGTAGAACAACTATAGTCGTAAGATGGAAAATAAATAAATAAAACTATGCAAAATTTCATCAAAATCGGTCAAGCCGTTTCTGAGTTTTAGCGAGACTAACGAACAGCAATTGATTTTTATATATATAGATTTTTAGCGCAAATATTTTTTTTTCTTACTTTTTTATCATAATTAGCCGCTTGATATCATGTACTTATCATAATTTATAATTTTCAGCTCGAGAAATGGCACTCTGAATATAAGAAGAAGGATATTGCGCTCGGCAAGTCCCATAGTGATACGATTTCATCTATTCTGCAACAACAGTAAGTTGTATTTATTAATACCACTAGCTTTTACCCGCGGTTCGATGTACCTGTCACACAGGAACCGTGAGATAAATAGTGTTTACGCGGTATCAGCTAATAATGCGAACAAATTTTGTAAACTGGCCCGCTTCCGGCACCAAAAGAGAGCAATACGCTTAAAAGGAAGGGTGCACATACCTCAAAATCCTCGTCACAGCCTCCTTGAGTGTTGAACATAACACAAAACGATATACGAAACACCAGTTTTCACTTAATTCCGAATAATTTCTGGAGAGCACACGTGGACGCGGCGCTTGAGTATTAGCCATTGATTTGTTCGCTAGACGCACCACAGGCGCACGCGACGCACATTGCTTCCTGCGCGTACGGAGGGGGGGGGGGGCTTAAGCTGGAGAGCCCCCCCCCCCTCGGGAGAGGGGCGCAACGTGACAATCGACGATAACCTAATTTATAACTAATAATTCGTATGAATCCGCGCAACCAAATGCATGAAAAATCTCTTCAAATCCGTTTTATTCTATTCATCCGTGAAAGAAGGACAAACCAGCAAAGACTTTCGCACATATAATAATAGTCATAGAAAAGCATTTACATGAAGTGCATGTCATAGTATTAAGCTCTCATGTAAATTATTGAATTTAGAAAGTAAACTTATTTCATCATCATCTGCCTTGCCTTTTCGCAACTATGTTAGGGTCAGCTTCCAGTCTAACCAGAATACCAGTATTTCACATGGAGCGACTGCCTATCTGACCTCCACAACCCAGTTAGTACTAGGTAATAAGATACCCCTTGGTAAGACTGGTTGTCGGACTTTTTGGGCCACTGACTACCTGTAACGACTGTCTAATATCTACAAATGACAGCCGGGACCAACGGCTTAACGAAAAAAAGAAACGAACGAGAGAGAAAGTAAACTTATGTATGAAAAAATATAGAATGTATGTGAGATTCGTTTCAACATCTTCGATACAGTGAAGGCTGGGTAAAATTTATTATTTTCTTAAAAAAAATTAAGAAAATAATAAATTTTACCCAGTTTCCATTCATTAATGCAATAGTTATGCGTAGGCCAATATGATTGCTATAATACAAATAAAATGTATTTAATTCTTTGTTTCATTTTCAGAACCGGACAAATATCAACACTCATTGAAGAAACGAAGCTACTCAAAGACCAACTCAGCATTGTTTAGATTTATTTTAGTTAGTATTAGTAAGTATTTGTTTTTCTTGTTTATATTTAAACATTAAATGTCTTATTCTCGACACAATCAACTTAGAATTTTTTTCTTGCATTCATGTAAAATTTCTTAATTTGCAATTTTTTTTCACTTTAGTCAATTGTTAAATCTCATGTTTGATCATTACGTTGTTGCTCGGTCTACGCTGACCCTAATAAGATGTCACAAGGTTTTTTTTTTCTTATTCTTTAATGTTTTGAATTGACGAAAATACTGAAGTTATAATTTAACGATTCATTTTGTGTAAACTTTTTATTTTATTGTTAGAACTGATTTTGATTTAATTTTGTATTGTTTCTCAATAAAGATATTATTATAATGACGTATTTGTTCAATCTACAGGCTGCTGTTCTAATGTTCATCAACCCATTTTGTACCAATGCTGGGCAAGTCTCAGCTTTTCCACTTCTCCCTGTGTGTGACAGTTCATACAGAAATAATTGGTATTTCTTTTTAGAGGCGGAAATTTTTTAATTTGCAGTAAACCACAGAAAAATGGTTTCGATATTCAGGAAATTGGCTTTATTTAACTGATAATATTATGCCATTGATGTTTTAAAATGGTTTCGAGCTTTCGGTATGTACGCGCCAGCCGCGTTGGCCACATGCCACCGCGGCTGGCGCGTACATACCGAAATCTGGAGGTCCAAGTTACACACTCTTCGCAGTAAATTAAACTTATAAATAACTATTGACTTATACTGAAAAGCAAGAGAATTCTAAAAAAACTTTGGGCCCCCTTGGGCACTTGCCCAGAGTGCCTAGTAGAAAAGATGGCCCGCCCAATCCTACATCAACCTTGGAGATTTATTGTCAACATCAGCACCTTATTTATTTCAATAAAATAAAACAAATAAAGTATTTGTTAAAATTGAGATTCTATTCAAAGATTCAATACAAATAATATTTTTAGACATTCAAATAATGAATGTTGGTCCATAATATAGGAATGGCTTAATTTATTTTTATTATTTAGCGTCATAAGACCGTAGTAATAATAAGTAATAACTACCTCTAGGTATAACAGCATTTTAATAAAAAAATATCTAAAAAGTAAAAACATAGGCGGTATAGGTACCCACTGTCTAAAGCTCACTTGCAACACCATGTAAAACATCGTTGTATTTTTGTCAATTATTTGTGGGAGTCAAAGATAGGAGGGAATTGGAGGAGGCCTTTGCCCAGCTGTGGGACAGTACAGGCTAATAAATAAGATAGAATAATTATTTAAATATGTTCATAGAGTAGTCTGTAAAAATTGATAAATTAAGATGGCGGTGTTATTTACGTACATGGGCACGTATTTTTTTATTTTATTTTATTCTAAATAGTCTTGGCTTACAAGGGATGAACGAAAGGCATATGCACGTGGCTGAGATGAGAATGCTAAGGGGATGTGTGGTGTTACGCGAATGGATAAAATAAGAAATGAGTATATAAGAGTAAGTCTGAAAGTGGCGCCGGTGACTGAAAAGTTGTGTGGTAATCGGTTGTCGTGGTATGGGCATGTGATAGGGAGGAATGAGGAAAATGTCGTGAGGAAAGTTTTGAGTATGAATGTGGATTGTTATATGAGTAGAGGAAGACCAAAAAAACGATGGATGGACTGTGTAAGGGATAATCTGGCAAGAAAAGGTGTGTCGGCGATGACGAGCAATAGAGAAGTATGGAAGGAGAAGACATGATGCGCTGACCCCAAATGAATACCTAGAACAAACCGATTCACTGGAACTTTTAAGAAATCCAGATTTTTATGATCGAGAAACAGAGAATCCAGCAGTGAATTCCACAGGTGCCTTGTACAACTATAAAGTTTAACATGAGATGTGATGCAAGCGAACTTAGAATTAATATAGCAGTTGGGATAGGAAGCTGTATAACAAAAAAACGCTAGAGATACCCGAAGTAGGGAATATTGCGAACAATTGAAACCGTTCGCAAGTTCAGTTGTTTTTCAGAAGTCTTCTGCAAAAACTTAAGTTGTTCAGAAACTTTGCTTTCGTAGAAATAAACTGTTTCACTTCGTAATATCACCTAATTCGGGATAACCCCAATGCATAACAAAGGAAACCTCAATAATCTTGATCAGTTCAGTAGCCGTATAGGAAAGTCTTAAAATCGGACAAGGATGACGCTACTCGATCTGCATAGCTCTGTCTCTTTCTCGCAATAATTTTGATCATTGCTAGAAAGAGACGGAACTATGCAAATTGAGTAGCGCTATCTCTTTTTAAATACTTCCCTAACATTTAACATAGCTGTCTTTATGAACACAAACATACCACAATATTAAACAGAAACTACACGCTCTTACAAACTAAATTAAAACGGCAGTCGATAATGACTCTTAACTCCTACACGTAAAGCTATAATTACAATGACTTAGTTAATCAGGGGTCCCCAGAACATTTTGGACACCCTCTTCTCGTTTTCAGTGCAGAAGAATTCCTTGCCGAGTTTCACAAACTCTTTTTGTGATAGCTTGCCGTCCTGCGAAAGAAAAAAGATATTAAAAGAATGAAAAACATTCCGACAAATTGAGTTTTTCTTTTTGTTTTTTTTTTTTTTAAGTTAGTATACAGGATGGAAGGGAGTCCGACGCACTTACGGTTACCACGTATACAGTTCATTCTTCTGGTAAACCCCCAAATCGATATTTTTCATCGGTAATAAAAAAAAATGTTCCATACATTTTGACCCGTGAAGTTCCATACATTTTGACCGTGGACAAATTTTGTGTGTGGTTTTCAGAATGATGTACTTAATACGTTGTAACCGTTTGTGTGTCGGTGTCCCTTTCCCTGTATAAAAAATAAGGTATAAAATACTTCAGTTGAATTCGTCCAAAATCAGTCGAGTTATGATGCTGCATGCTTCTTTTAGGATATAACGAATACCGAAACTAACTCTACCACAGCATGAACATGATTTTGACGAAAATTAAAACGATTTTATTTTTTGGGGGGGTTTCTGAACCCTCCAAAAAAATTGCTTTCTTGATTTCACAGTAATGTGTGTAAGACTTCGATACTTGTAAAAGTTTAAATAAAAATGAATATTTTTATTTGGCAATAATTCAGCTTACCCCATTAACGTCTATGATTGCAAAGGCGACGGCCGCTTTCTCGTTGTCCAGTCCCAAGCACTTGAAGAACAACTTGAACTCGTGCACCGATATGAAGCCCGACTTGTCCTTGTCCACCGCCTGAAAATAATCATATTTATTTAATATTTATTTTGATAAAAAAGCTTTAGGATTAGTTCGACTAGATAAAATAATTAAATAATCAAAATGGCTTTCAAAAAAATAAGTCCACAATACTGGCTGCATTCTCACTAATCCACAAAATTACAGAAAACATCGATAAACGTAATAAAGTTGCTGCCATATTCTTTGACATGAGCCTTTGATCCTTTGATTTTGTAGATCACAAAATCTTACTCAACAAATGCGAGCTATATGGAATTCGTGGTAAAGCACTGGAATGGATTAAAAGCTACCTGAGCAATAGAAAGCAGTGCGTTGAAATTAACCACTTAAATGATAAACTTGTGTCTACCCCTTTCAGATCAACTTTTGAAACAAATAAATTTGGAGTACCCCAGGGTAGCGTCCTAGGGCCACTCCTTTTCTTAATATACATCAATGATGTTCCTCAAGTTACAGCACATGAATGTATCCTCTTTGCAGATGACATATCGGTTATTGTACCAGACCAACCAGATATAAAATACGAAAATTCATTAAATAACACCATAGATTCAATAATGAGTTGGCTAAAAGACAACAACCTAACAGCCAATATTTCTAAAACCAAAATTTTACAATTCTCCAATTATAATAACACTCAAATGCAAACTTTAGACTTACATTTTAATAACGTTAAAATCGAAGATGTCACTGACACAAAATTCTTAGGTATTACCTTGGATAGTTATTGCAATTGGAAAGCACATACAAACCGCGTATGCTCTAATCTAAACAAATTTGTTTTTGCTCTAAGAAGGCTTAGAAAATTGTCAAGTTTAAAAACTGCCATGGCTGCGTATCATGGCTACGTTGGCTCAATACTCAGATACGGTCTGCTTGTATGGGGTAACTCTACCTTCGTAAAAAAAGTATTTATAACCCAAAAGAAATGTGTCAGAGCCATTTACGGCGTTGGACCTCTCGATTCATGTAGACCTCTATTCAAAAAGTTGGGCTTACTTACTCTTACTAGCTTATACATTTTAGAAGTAGGGATGTTTGTTAAAAAACACCCAAACCTGTTCACTAAAGTAACAGAAAATAAAAAGTTTATCTCTAGAGATCCCACCAAACTGGCCATAACAAGATGTAGAAGCACCCTCTTCCAAAACAATTGCTATAGCATGTCGGTCAAAATCTTCAATAAAATACCGAAACAAATCAGAGAACTACCAATTAATTATTTCAAAAAGAAACTGAAGAAATGGCTCTTAAATAACGTGTTCTATACAATTAATGAGTTTTTGACTCATAAACCTATTTCTAATGGTTAAGTAGCTTATGTTCCTATTTTATTGATGTTATCTAGTCTTCTGTCTTTGTTATTTTTTTTCTAATTTTATTATATTATCCTACACGAGTATTTTTAATTTTGAAATAATAATATTATTGTCTTTGTGTTTCTTAAATGTTTTTTAAATTTTTAACTAGGTACCTACGAGTACATTGTGTTAAGTATTTTAATTTTATTTTAAGTTTGCATGCTGAAAGAAGTCAGCGAAATATGTGAAACCTTTTTATTTATAAGACCACCATGTACATACCATATTTCACGCAAATAAAGAATCTTATCTTATCTTATCTAGTTTCGAACTCAGTACTGTCATCATTTAAGCTCGCATCACGCAGCATGTCGTGATATTCGAGCAAATTCAACTATACCGAGTGTAAAAAAACCATCACCGGCATGAAATATACGTTTTCTGTAAATACCTACATCTAAATAATCATTATAGGTACTTTGAAAAAAACTGTAAAAAATTGAGGTTATCATTTTTAAGAATTCCAATTGGCAGTTCAGTTAGAGCACATAAAAATTACGTGTGGCGTATCACTGACTCGGCCTAGTTAAGGGTCTTTAAAAACCTGAAATATTCCCTCATATCATATTCAATTTTCCAAAATAGACCAATAGCACCCGTGCACCCGTTCTGAGAGTAACAGTAAAGGCGATAGGCGTGATGTGTACGTGTATAGGCCAGTGATGAACCTTACCTTGAACAAGTATGGCAGCCAGCGGTGAGCCTTTTTCTTGAGCGACTTGTCGTTGAGCACGTGGTGCATGTCCTCCAGGTACTGCTCCACTGTCACGAAGTTGTACGGGTCTATGGCTCCCCATTGTTCCTCCCAGGTCATCTGTTAGGAGAATATAAATTAATGTATATTCCTTTCACGGTTATTTTAGCATCACTGTCACAATCACGGTAAACCTTGCGAAATCTCAGCGGGTCCAAAGGAATGACTATCATATTACTAAATATCTCAGAATCGGGATTTTAATTCTATAATGTAAGCAGACGTAGATAAGACTTCGATTTTCCTAAAAGTTCCGTCTTTAGAAAGTCGAACCTATCCAACAGCTGTGTGACAGTCTATTTCTAAAATATTTTCGATCAAGTAATCTGTACCTGGGTACTCATTTTGGTTATAGTGGGGAAATTATATAAACTCGGTAAACTAACGAAATGAGTCTGAGGCTCTGATAATTATGATGATGCACACCGAAGAAAATTATTAACCAAACAAACTTTTTTTTTGCGTTGGCCTGTTCTCGTGATTTCTCTTATATCGTGGGTGCGTTTACAAACATTTAAACTCACATATACAAAGAGTCAGACCCAGAACAACTGCATGTAGGCCATATAAATATTTTGTTCCGGGTTAGATCTCCTAACCCGCGTAGCGCAGCAGCCAGTCGCTCAGCCACTGCGCCAACCGTGCCGTCATTGAGATCTACCACTGCGGTAGAAGCACAAAGATCCCCCCCAATCAAATACAAGATTAAAAATTACCTTAATAATACTAGTAAACTCCTCAGCCTGTTGCTCGGACAGGTGTCCAAGCGACTTGAACCGCTCACCGAAGAGGAGGAAGTCGTTGAATGAGATCAGACCATCCTTGTCTACATCCAGAATGTTGTGCACTGTGCGCATTTTACGGCGCCAGAACTCCGACTAGAAGAGAGAACATAAATAAATTATTATCTGTACTAAGTTTTTTTTATAAAATTCTGAGATCGAGACAAAACGAAGTCAGGAATGACCTAGCCGTCCGCGATTTCATACGAATTGATCATACATAAACGAGGATAGCTTTTATGTCATAAAATAAGCAGCTAGATAACCTTTGGTTTTTACGGATTAACCTTCAAAACTAGTGCCTTAAGCACATGTAAGACAGCTACAGTCCCACATAAGAGATTATCAGAACCCCCGAAACGCGAGACATCCGTGAGAAGACTATAAAGAGGTCTCCTCAGAGCCTCGTCACACTGTAATCACTGTGCTACCGCTCCGAAACGTATAACCTAAAAACATACAGTCGAGAGGCTTACTAAGGTTTTAATGACTTTTGTTGCTCCCCATTTTTTATGTACAACAGTACCAAAAATCAACTTACCCGATCATATCCTTTACACTCAGTATCAGAGTCTGAATCCGAGTCGCTATCAGACCGTTTCCGTCGATCCTCCTCCGGACGCCCATGCTGTTTGCTGTACCGTCGCAGCATAGACCCTCGTTCTGATTGGAGCTCCCGGTCGCGGGGCAGGTCGCCCAGGTAGCAGACAGTGCCGTTGCAGGCTGTCTTCGTGTGTATTAACTGGAAGGAGAAGATATGGAGGTTAAGATTCATTTTCTCAAGAAACAAAAGTTGCAAAACCTGTTCCAGCAACATGTTTTGCTGGTAATAGAAAACGTCGTATAGCCTGGGCAATGAATGATTGTGGTTGGAAAAGTCGAAAGCAAAAAATCTGACTTATGAACTTTGTTTGGACTAGTTAGAAGATAAACATATTAAAAGTCCTGACCCCTCCGAGGTGAGCCCGAGGGATGGGGGGACAAAGAAGGTCCCGTTTTTTGGTTTTTTGCTTATATCTCGAAAACGATGCGTCGTATAAAATTTTGTTGTACTACATAATAAAACCTCATAAAATTCTCTACAACTTTGTTTGTCACACTTTTTATCAATCTCCAAAAAAAAAAAAACGAAAAACAAAAGATAAGACTGACTGTCAGACTTTCGGGCCACTGAGTACCTGTCACGACTGTGACAAACGGCCTAGTGCTTTCCAAGGCACGGAGGAAACACAGTTAGTACATGAATGATTAGCCATCCACTGACCAACCAAGGCAAGCGCGGATTAACCTGATCGACCTGAGCGTCTGTTATTATTTAGCCACGAGCTCCTAATGCTAAAATGTTTTGTGTTGTAGAAAATATGTATGAGTATTGGTGAAAATATGGGTATCATGATAAAGTTTCCTAAGCAACCTGAACATAAGGTCAGATAGATATCTTTTTCGACTTTAAAGAGTGAGAGACTCCTACATGGGTGTAAAAAACTTTAAAAAAAACTTAAACTTAACTTAACTTCATTTTTCCCTATTTTTACGAGTTATTTAAAATATCTTAATGATCAGACACAATTAACTACAGTTACCACCACAAAGCTTATCATTGAGTTGACAACCACAGATAAGTAGGACCTAACGTACTTAGGTACATTATCTACAACTTGGACAGTTCACATGTAAATCGATATGCGAGAGCGATGACCGCATTATGCAGTGCGGCCGTGTGCAAGCGCAGCTTATGTGCAATTGCGCATAGTATGACATTTGGCATCGATAATATCAATAATAATATTATTAGGGTTTATTTATAGAGATTTTTTAAAGTGAAGAGAAGTTCATCAAAAACTGGTTAATCAGACGCAAATAATTACTTAAGTTGAAGCAAGAACCGGCCAAGTACGAGTTGGACTAGCGAACTGAGGGTACCGTACAAACTTATAGGTAATTTGCTATTAAAATACATATTGACGGTTTTCAGATTTTTTATTTCACATTCCAAACATGTGTTGATCATCAAAAATTTGGCAAGAAGCAATGTCTTACATTGCTTCTTGCCAAATTTTTGATGCTGGGTCATCGGGAAGTACGCACGACGGCCAATCAAGCTTTACAAATCCAGTTTATGCGGATCTCTCATTGTTTAGGAAATGCATACAAAGCGAGGCCAAGTTATACTGGAAATGTACAGCTTCATGTGCCGCCGTGTGTACCTAGGTTTTGATTCCCTTGTGAAATTGCAAAATATGCGACATAAACGGTCATACCTTTTGATCGCGTTGACTTACAAGTTTGATTTTTTCACAGCTGAAAGAGACTCGTAGACCAGAGTGATTGATATAAATTTCAACTTGGTACATCTAAGCGTCCCTGAGAAGAAGGCAGACAGACGGACAACAAATTAAGTGATGCCACAAGGGTTCCTGCTTTCTTTTGAGGTACGGAACCCTAAAAATGCCTTTGAAAGGTGGCTGGGTCAGAACTGCTGCTACTGGTGCAGAAGGCTGAAAACAATGTAATGTGGCGTAGCTTGGGAGAGGCTTATCCCGAGCAGAAGACTGAATTAATTGAAGTTGAAGCAACGTTTATAAATAAACCCCACTATGTTGTGTACCTACATTGTAGGTACCTACATGGTAGGTTTACCTACATTGTCCAGACTGCATAGCTTATGCACCCTACTAAGTGAACGCTGCAGCCATGGCCTTGCAGTGTATTTATAGATTGGTCGGTTGTGTGCGCAGGCGCATATGATTCCATAAGTAAATGTCACGGGATAGTCCCACGATGGAACGAAATAATCATTAGAATTAGATAACAAGGTTTTTATTTTTTACTCGAAACTTTCAATTATGTCGATATTTATGTAATTTAAGTACGCGAGACCATCCATGTAGGTACCTAATTAATTTTATACTTCCATGGAAAAAATATTACCGCGAAATCTCGAATTAATAAGGTTGAATAATATTTACAACTCAGTTTACTCAGACTTGTCAATAAGAAACTGGAACGAAATCGTTTTCCTGTTGATCGATACTGTTTACATTGTATTTATAACTTTTGATAATAAGATGTTGATTAAGTACAATAATTATGTGTTATGAAACACGTAGGCCCGTACTTCATAATCTCCCTAGGGGCACGACTTCCAGTCTAAACGAATGCAGCTGAATATCAGTATTTCATATGATGCGACTGATCTGACCTCCACAACCTTTAGTACTGGGTAATACGATAGCCCTTGGTAAGACTAGTTGTCAGACTTTCGGGCGACTGACTACCTGTAACGACTGTCACAGTTGAGACTAACGGCTTAACGTGCTTTCGGAGGCACGGAGGAAACTCGGTATGTAATGGGTGGTCACACATCCACAGACCAACCTAGGCAAGCGCTTAACCTAAAGATTGATCCGAGCGGCTGTTATTATTTAGCCACGAGCACCTCGTACGTAAGAGTACGTAGAGCCGTACCTACTAAGCTTAAATCTCATGCTTAAACATAAGACAGGCTAACGGGCTGTATAATAGGCTTGGTAATCAGCAAGAATGGTATCGATGGTCGACTCCTAAAGAACGCTAGTAGTGGCATAGACAGTCACTTTTGGGAAGCAACCCACGGCCTGGACCCGACCAAACATCCACCAATGATATTCGTTGGGCTAATAACAACAAAAACAAATGCAATTTACCAACTTGATCACAATAATAATATGTCAAATTCTATAAAAACAAAAAGATTACTGTAACGGTTCTTCCATTACAAAAGTTCATTGAACACACAAATCATATACAATCGTACATAACGACGTATCAATGCGGGTGCTCCTGAGAGGATGCGACCTCGCCGCAACGATTTGCGAATTAGTTATTTAGTTCACGGACAGAAATCATATCATTCTGTTGAACTGATAGGATGAGTGATGCTTTAAATAAATCGAGATGAATTGTCTGAGGGGTCTACGTGAGCTGTGACAGGTCAGTATTCAGAATGAAAGGGGTCAAATGAATTTGTGGGGTTAAAAAGTTATTCACATGTCGGTAATTGGTATGCATGATGGTCATTGCCACTTGAGGACACTTGACCTATCTATTTTATGGGTGGTTATTTAGTGATATTAATTAGAACCCATCATAATATAGGGTGGCAGAAGTTGCGTCAGTCGTTGGGCAAAACATGGTGAACACAAGAATTAGCTACCTAACTGTCTGATGTACAGGTCTCCTGTATGATACAATGATGATATTACCAGTTGACATAGCAGGAATGACAACAGTCAATCATAATTATCACTTGCTTATGTGAAGGAAAAACATCGTGAGGAAACCAGCATGCCTGAGAGATATGTTTTGAGGGCATGTAATGATGTAAAGCCCATTGCCACTTCAGCTTGCTGATTCTGTGAGCTATGTCGACAACTCTGGTTCTCTGCCGGATCACCTCGTTTCGGATGCGATCCCTCAGAGAGACTCCAAGCATATAATAAATAATAATTCCTCTTTTTAACAATTATTATTTTTACGACTTTGCGAGAGCATAGACAAGGCTATTTTTCAATTACATTTTTGGTCCTGCCTATTTGTAAATCTGCAACATACTAGAATCAAGTTCTTTTCAAATTTCTAATAAATACGACCAATCCAATACAACAGCACTTATGTATGCTACAAACACCAACACAAATGATTGAAGGGATAATAAGTTTATGCCGTATTCCGGTCTAACCAGTTCCTAGGAGTAGGCGCTAGTAGCAGGTAGAGTGGCCCTTTATAAAGTTGTTACAAAAAATAATCAAATAGTTTGATAGCGATGCCGATGGATACTATAGGAGATTAAGATACACAGTTACACACCGAAATAGCTAATTTCTATTGCTTCAAGGGCTAGTATCTCTGCTAAGATCTGCGAAGAACTTGGTATAAAAGACGATAGTTTTTCGATACAAAAAAGTTGAAACAGTCTCACCTACTTCAAATGCGAGAATGATACTTTCAAGTCTTTTAGTATTTTCTAAAAAGAGTTCAAAGAGAAGTAATCCTTACTAATATTATAAATGCGAAAGAAAGTAAGTTTGTTTGTTTGTTTGTTACCTTTTCACGCCTAAACCACTGAACTGATCATCCTGAAATTTTGCTTATACGTTGTCAGGTGTATAGAAATGGACGTAGGGTAACGTTTATCCCGAAAAAAAGTACTGTTCCCGAGGAAAACAACAATAACGTTCTTATGATAGTCGATGGCGCCACGTGACTTTCTAATTATGATTGAATTATATTATTACAAGCAGAGTACAACTCGAATTGATTGTCAAATTCTAAATTATCGCGAGCGAAGCCGCCGGCAAAAGTTAGTTACCCATATTTAAAAAAAAAAACCTATAAGGTACCAATTTGGCCATCTCATGCAATTTCAGTCCATTAGTCTTTTCGATAAGCCCAACACCATCATTTGGATTTTATCTACATATATCTGTTTAAAGTTACCCACATAAAGGGCCCCAGTGTAAATGTTACACACAGTAGCATTGAACAATTTTCTACGACACATAATCGGTGCCGGGGCCAATGACCCACAGCGCCGAAGGCGTGAAGTAACACTTACCTACTTTATGTAATAGAAAACACGCTTGTGTTGAACCAAGGGCCCAAGCTACACAATCTCAGACTCCCAGTATCCACCATACAATAAACTAGTTTATGTCCGCGGCTTCGCCCGCGTAGAGCTCGGTAATTGTCCCACGGGATCGTTATAGATACCGGGATAAAAAGAAAATGTTGTGTTAATCCAGGTTATATACTTTCTGTGTGCTAAATTATATCCAAATCCGTTCAGCAGTTTCTTCGCGAAAGGGTAACAAACACACACACGACAAACTTTCAGATTTTTAAGTAAGATAAGATGGAACAGAATAGGGATGTTTGATTATCTGCCAGTTATGTTAACAAGAACATAGAACTACTACATATACCTGGATAGGTAGCTGCCGTTCTTAGCGGCCATTTTGATAGCTGGATCGGCAATGGAGGGGTTCGTGGCTAAATAATAAAAGCCGCACGGGTCAATCTTCAAGGTAATCCAATGGTTGGCGAGGTCAATCGGTAGATGGATGATCATCCATTACATACCGAGGCCTCTGTGCCACAGAAAGCACGTTACGTCACTGTTCCTCTTATTCGTAGATCTTTGACAGTCGTTACAATTTAGTCAGAAGCCCGGAAGTCTGATAACCAGTCTTCCCACCAAGGGGAAATGTTAACCAGTAAATGGGTTGCAGAGGTCAGAGGAGCAGTCGCTTCATGTATGTATATCAATAACTAGCTGTTCCCCGCGACCTTCGTCCGCGTCAAGTTATTAAAAATACAATTTTCCCCGTTTTTGCAACATTTTACATACATACATAGCGTGATGATATATAGCCTATAGCCTTCCTCGATAAATGGACTACCCAACACTGAAAGAATCATTCAAATCGGACCAGTAGTTCCAGAGATTAGCGCGTTCAAACAAACAAACAAACACTGCAGCTTTATAATATTATTAGTATATTAGTATAGATGATATTCAGCTACATCGGGTTAGACTGGAAACCGACTACAACATGATTGGGAAAAGGCTAGGCAGATGGTGATAGTTCAGCAATGAACATTGCCCATTGAAAATACTACATAGGAACCCATGTAAATAAATAGGTCACTGGACTTTCAACCTACCCTGATTACGGAAATCAACTGTTTGTTGATAAAAATGATTAAATAACGTGTGGAAAACATGTCCACATGTTTGTAGTAACTACTTATAATACGACAGTTTGTAAACTTAATGAGTCATTGTATTCAAACAGCTGTAGGTTTTTTTTGGTTATTGTTTGACAACAAAACCCTTATCTACTTGCAGACGCTATAGGTATTGCAACTTGCGACATAGAAACTTGTTTGTTGGGAAAACATGGATGTGGTTGGTAACATAAGAAGGATGGGAATAAGATAGATGAAGAATGGTTCGAAGAATGATGATATGATAGGATATGAAGATGAGGATACAATGGATGAAAATATTCAAAAACCGACTCGCGCTTGAAGGCAATAACGGCAACAGAAAAACACATTCAGTGAAAATTTCAACTGTCCACCTATTACTGATCATGAGATACAGCCCGCTGACATACAGATGGACGGACGAACAGCGGAGGCTTAGGGTCCGTATGGTTACCCTTCGGGTACGGAAACACTTCTTGCAATTTAGAGCTTGCTTAGGGATCCTGAATAAACAGGTATGTCCTAGAAACAATAATTGGAAGACATGTAACATCCAAGAATCCGCACTGGACCTAAGTTGTTTGTACCGCCTTTTCCCATCCAGGAAGAGGAGTCCTGTGTCCCAGTTCTGGGAATATTATAAAATGCTTAAAAAAACATTGAGCTCTAGAATACTATCATATTCTAGAGCTCAATGTTTTTTTTTATTACCACACGCAGTACAACAACTCTAGAAGGTTGTAACTGCTTAACCGGACTATCCTGAGGTGGCCAAAAATGACTTTAAGGCCCCCAGCCAGGGCTTACAAATTAAGGATACTCATTGAATGAACGATCACTAATGATACCCCCTGTGGGGTTCGGGCCTTAGTGCCTCATTGGCTAGGGTCAGACTGGGTCGAGCGACGCGGGCTGGCTTGTCAAGCAAGGGTCGGGCGGTAGAGCTCACTGATTTAATGTACCTAAGCACATAGATTGGGAAATGTTGGGCCTAGGCATCACCTTAGCTTTTATAGCCCATAAACACCAATACTAAGTTGTTATGTATTTATCTATTGCATATTATCTAGCTTTATATCCGTTCTCCAACATAACCGTTCATGTCCTTGCAAAGGGCCAAACACTTGGTACTTACGATTACCATTCACGACAAACAATATTATGTACAGCCGATTGTATATAAAAAAAGGCCTCGCACACGTACGCCATATAGCAGTACATAAACAAAGATACAATAACAACATCCAATTATTTCAAGGGTGGGGAAGTTAGGTAATTCTTATCTTCGAACCTCTGATAAAAGTTTATAGTCAAAATAAACATAACTTGTCTAGCCGGCCAAGTTACCGAGGTTTATTTATTATTGATTCAAATCTTCAAGTGTACGGTAATATTTTTGATCAACAAAATAACCTGAGTCTGACTTGCATTATCATTGAAGTTCCTAGATGTAGATCTAAGTACAATCTGACCTAATCAGCCTACTATAGTGTACCCACTGCTGAGCATTCGTCACTGCCTCGATGGTGTAGTGATCGCAAGCGCAACTGCTGAGCATGAGGTCCTGCGTTCGATTCCCTGGCTATTGGATTTTCCATCAGGAATTTCTCTGTAGCAGCCACGGAGTCTGAATTTGTGCCCGATTTATGGCAATAGGCTAGGCTCGCACTCACATATGGGACTTAACATTACTGGTGAAATGTGGGTGTACTATTAGGTACCTCTGCCTGCCTTACTCTTCGGGGATTACAGGCGTAATGTTATGATTCAAATCTCAAGTGTTGCGATAATATTTTGATCTACATAAAGGGTGTAAAAAGATCCTTAACGAAGCCGAAAGGTACTTGTTCTCCCCGTCATTGTGATAATTTTTTTGTTCTAGACCATACCTGGGAACCTTCTAGTTACGGAGATATTGGGGGTCAAAGTTCCAACTTTTTCACAAGTTTTTTTTTAAATACATGTTTCTAATGTAAGATTTGTACTTTAAACATCTTCACGACCCCCGTACTATTCAATCCATCCATCAGCACAATGTTTTGAGTGCGTTACATTGAATTTTACCGTAAAACGTGATTTTTCACCCCAAAAAAAAAGTCGTTTCCCAGCAATCATTTTTGCGTAAAGTTACTTAGTTTGATGTACATAATGCTTGGTTGACGGCTTCGTGAAGGGTCTGTTTACACCCTGTATAAGCTGATTCTGACTTTCATCATCATTGATGAAATTCTGAGACTTAGATCTAAGTATGAGCTGACATAATCAACCTATAGTGTCCCCACTGCTAAGCACACAGGGCTTCTATGAGAGAGGAGAGCAGATGTGGGCCATAATCCACCACGCGGGCCTATGCTGGTGGAAGTAACATTCCTGATTGTAGGACATGTGAAACATAAATAAAACGGATTTTTTTAAAAATTACTTTAAAGGATGACTGCAATACTGCAAGTCCTCAACTGCATATCTATGTAAAAATGCAGTTTGATAGGAATAAAAAACTGCCAACTGACAATTCTGACCTATTAACAAGATCAAACAAACATCGTCCTTGTTTCTTAGGTAATAAGGACCATTATATTGTAATTACGACCAGTCACTAAGGGACATTAAGATAAAAGGTTATCAGTTTATCAGTAAACTAACCACACTGTTACTTAATTATGTTTCATTCAACTTTAATGAGTTTTATTTGTCAATTTATTTAGGTGGATACTAATCTTCTTTTTTAGTGACCACCTTACTTACGAGGTGTCAACGGACATTTCACGAAGTTGTCAACCAAGCATTCTGTAGATCAAACTAAGTAACTCTACGTACAAATTATTAAGTAAGTAAGTAAGTAAGTAAGTAAGTAAGTAAGTAAGTAAAATTTTATTTGTTTAAACATGGTGTACATGATGCATTGCATGCAAGATAACAATAAGATATAGAATAGATATTGCTAGAAAACTACTTTTTTTGGGGTGAAAAATCGTGTTTTACGGTAGGACTCAATGTTACGCGCTCAAAACATTGTGCTGATGGATGCATTGAATAGAGGCAGGGGGTGGGGTATTACAGTAAAGTTCTAACATTTAAAACTTGTGAAAAAGTTGGAACTGTGACCCCCCAAAATCTCTGTAAACAGAAGGTCCCCAGGTACAGCCTCGAAAAAAAAATTGCATAGATGGGGAGAACAAGTGCCTTTCCGCTTCGTTAAGGGTACTTTACACCCATTATAAGCAACGGGTCATACAGTCCTACACTAAAAAGAGTTAACAAAAAAACATGCTCATCAGCCACCTAAGCAGTCTTTGCCAACTTGATAAGAAGGCCATAGGGACGGGCCATGGGAACCGGACCTTTGTGCACCATACCGTGATAAAGGCATGCGATAGCACCATACAACGGAATGTAAAAATGAGTGAACTGATAACAAAGCATATAGAATTCGTGGTTTGAAAAAGTATTGTTTGTGTGTGCCTCTAAGACCATGGAAGATCATAAATGGCCTGGTAGGAATGAAGTACTGAAATGACTGATAATAATACCCAAAGGACAGACGATCTCATTAAAGTGACCTGAAGAAACTGGATAGCATGACATGAAACCGCCAAAAGTGGAGAGATTTGGAAGAGACCTACTCTAAGCATTGGGTGGCCAAAGGTTGAAAAAGAAGAATGCACAGAGAGATGGAAGAAAAAGACCTGCATTGGAACCAAATAACCCTTATTGACATAAGGCATGAGGATGAAGCCTAGCACTTGCATCTACGGTAAGATCTTATTAATCTTTCTAGGCTTCCTTTCATATTTTCGAAACGTTTCCAGTTTTCCAGGTTTTTATGCAAATTCCGGTTTTCCATTGAAATAGTGCATTTTCTTGGTTTGTGAATCTCATCCAGTCTCAAAAAACACTTCAACGACCAAAGACTACTTCAGCAACCTTAATTTTCCGGGCATACACCCAAACATCGCTCAAATCGAATTTTATTTTGTTCACTGTAGTTAGATAGTTTTTCTCCTAGACACCGTAACTGCACCGCAGCAAAGTTACGCTCCAAGCAACAAGAATGCAACGCCGCTTAAAGTCAATGACACTTGACATATAGTAAGACAACCTATTTTAATAAAACCATTTATCATTTACTTACTTTTAATATCGGGACACTGGTTATTGACAAAACTGCTGCATTCCTCTCGAAATTAACTGCAGATCTTAAACCCAACCGCACGATCGACATCGCCATTTTGTTTATAGTTCTCAATTCAAATAGTTCACATAAACATACAACTTTCTTTTTTTTTTCAAACAATTATTTCGACATCTCCGAACGCATACGAACGCGCGCGATGCACTTCTCGATAACTCTTGGACTGAATTGAATTTGGAACGCACTGTCGGTTTTATTCGTCGTCCGTGGCCCTTCGGAGGAGGAAAGGGAGGGAGTGTTTATGCCGGTTACATGTGCTTGTTTGGGGTCTATGACCATTAAGCAATACAGCAAGTACAGCGCTTTATTGAGACAGAAGGGCTTCTGTTTCAAAGTCTAGCTTGAGTTTCAAAATGACGCTGTATTAGCTCAGTATTCGAGTTGATAGAACGCTAAGGTAATTTTTTGGGGATTCCATAGAAGTTTTTTTTGGTATAGAATCTCTTTCTGTTTTAATTTCTCTATATTTAAATCTGTAGTGTGGGTATCACACGTGTGGGGTACATCGGGGGTTAACTTGTTCCTGCATCCTCTAAATTGGTGACCCCGATCGGTCTGGTCGGAGTGTCCTTCCTTTTCTATGGAGAAACATTCCACCCTGATCCTCCAAAACATCTTCTGGATAAATGAAACCGTACTATGTCAAACTATAAAGAAATACCAGTTTCTCTAAATACTGATACACTGTTAACGGCATATCATGGATTAGTCGCCTCAGTTCTGCGGTATGGTGTTATTTTTTGGGGACAGTCAACAAACAGGGAACTTGTTTTCAGGATGCAGAAAAGATGTTTGCGATGTATGTGTGGTTTAAAAACAACAGATAGTTGCATTCCATATTTTAAAAAGTTAAAAATATTACCTCTACCGGCTTTATACATCCTGGAAACAGCATTGTTTGTAAAAATAAATCCACATTTATTCACAAAACTATCTTCTGTTAAGAAAACTCCGATGCGTGCTCAATATATTAATGAACTATGCCATGTTAAATGTAAAACATCTCTAATGAAGAAAAGCTTCTTTGGTATTGCACCTCAAATATTTAATAAAATACCCGCTGAAATAAAATATATGCCATTGCAGAAGTTTAAAAAAACGATTAACGGGTTACTACTTGACAAATGTTATTATACTCTGGATGAGTTTCTGAATGACGAATCTCTATAACTTTATAATGTTGACATTCATTTTGATATTTTACATTAACTTCTTTATTTTTTTTATCTTATTAATTTTTAATCTTTCGAATTCAATTGACTTTAAGTTTTGACATAATATGACATTGAAATTATGATTTTTTTTTTCTCCATGTGTTAATTAATACAAATAATGCAATCATTATTATTGTGGGTGTACTTAAATACGTTAATAACAATATTGTAAGAAATTTATATTTTAATTTAATAGCAGGGCCCACTTGTATAATCAATTTATTTTTAATTTTTAATAATTTATATGTCAGTTGGCAAAACATAGCGAACAACCTAATTTTTAAGATCTTTTTTGTAATTATTACCTATGTTTATGAATAAATGATTCTGATTCTGATTCTAGTTGTGTTGTTTAGAATGATGACAGGGACTAATTTTTCAACGACAGTTTCATAGAAAACTGGTCTTCAATGCCTAATGATTTTGCTCTTGATGTGGCAATTGGAGAAGGTTTTAACAAGGATAACCGAAAAGAATCTGAGCAAATCCACAAGCACAAGAACGGCAAGGGAAATAAAAAATAAAACCACAAAAGAAAGTAACTAGCTAACATAAATGCAGCAGCTTTAAGTGCATAAACAAAACATAACGCTCATAGTAACAAAGAAAGCACACGATTTTCAACACTATTGACTAGCAACAAGAGCTATTTCACTAACACCAGTAGATACACGTGAATCTGTCATATATCGTAATAGATAGGAAGTAGACAGTTGAGACAATATTAGGAGATTGTAAGACCGTGGTCAGATGGAACAAACAGTTTACGAAAGGAAAAGGTATTTAGTTCGGTGGTACGATATTCGTAGCACGTAGGATCATCTGCCTAGCCTTTTCCCAACTATATTGGGGTCGGCTTCCAGTCTAACCGGATGACTATTCCAGAAAAAAATCTGAATGTAAACATCCAATCTCCTGGGAATCGAACCTAAAATAGCGCACTCGACAGGTGCGCTGATTCAGCTGATTTATAGATAACTGCCTCAAAAGTCTACCTACCATTTTCTACTAACTATTTAGCAAGTTTCCTTCTTCTTATGGTATTTATTTCCGCCCAAAGGTGCGTTAAAATTAGTGTTGAAATATGGAATTTTCGACGCTCATAACTTTCAAATATATGTTTTTTTCTTTTTTGTTTCCATACAGGGCTAGATAATGATGAGACGAATTGGTATCATTTTTTATTTTGAACGTGCACCATCAAACAGTGGAGTAATCGCCATACTACGTTTGTATGAAAGTATGACCGGCTAGTGTACCCATAAGGTACAGAACCAATAATGAACCAAAAAACGACACCTAAACAAGACATTAATAGCTACTTAACAAGTAAAATCATAATGAACTAGTCCCATCTACACTCCGCGTTATCAAACACCGCCGTCCCTACGCACGGGTCACCACGTAGGCCGAACAGTTGCAATTTAGGTTAATTATAACTACTACTAATTGTCTATACTTGTTCTACGATAACGACAGATTTCAAACTTTTTCCTTATTTAATTAATTTGTGATTAGTTTTATACGTGTTGCTTCTCACGTAAACTGTATTGCGATGTTCAATTTGTTTGTTGATGTTTTCGTGTTTACAAACAAAATGGTGTTTTGAAGTGTTTTTCCTTGATACGTTTGAGAGTCAAGGTTATAAAAGATACTTTATTTTCTGTCCAAAACTGGCTTGTCATAACATAACATCACGCCAGTAATATCCGAAGGGTTAGGCAGAGGTGTACCAACCTCAATAGAACACCACACATGTTATACATAAGTCCCATATATGTAATAGGAGCTCGTGGCTAAACAATAACAGCCGCTCGGGTCGATCTTTAGGTTAAGCCGTGCTTGCCTAGGTTGGTCTGTGGATGGGTGACCGCCCATTACATACCGAGTTTCCTCTGTGCCTCGGAAAGCACGTTAAGCCGTTGGTTCCGGCTGTCATTTGTAGATCTTTGACAGTCGTTACAGGTAGTCAGTGGCCTGAAAGTGTGACAACCAGTCTTACCAAGGGGTATCGTATTACCCAGTACTAACTGGATTGTGGAGGGCAGATAGGCAGTCGCTCCATGTAGAATATTGGTATTCAACTGCATCCGGTTAGACTGGAAGCCGACCCCAATATAGTTGGAAAAAGGCTAGGCATATGATGATATGTAATAGGGGGTTAGTCTTTGCTGCTACAGAAATTCCTGATGGAAAAACCCAATAACAGATTACCCGACCTGGGAATCGAACCTAGGACCTCCCGCTCAGCATTAACGCTTGTGACCACAATACCGACTAGAACAGACTACCAAAAAATTTGAAGACAAAGTGCATTCTACCAAACCGCACTGAGAGGAGGCCTGTCCCAACAGAGGGAACATTATCTAGAAGCTGATTAAGTGTACACGGTCCTTCTTGCCGTGGTGGTATAAGTAAGGTCCATAGCCTCCTCAATTGCCGATGAAAAATTTCTATGTGGGAGTCAAAGAGATTTAAAACACATATAGAGAGGACATTGGGAATATTGTCATACTATAATTTTCATCCTGAATATTTTCGATTTTGACACACGAATGCTACCTGACAAGCGGGCGTATGACACAGATGACACTAGACAGAACGAATTGTTACTAAGTAGTAACAAGTTTTGGATTACGATTTTCTTCGTCATGACCCGTCTATAGCTCGGAAATATTTGAGTGTCTTTGTGTCATATGAATGCGACCTGACAAGGCGACGTATCGCTCTGGACTGATCGACTTGTTACTAATTTGTAACAGGTTTTGGAATTGTCAGTTTCTTGGTCTTGTCCCGTCTATAGCTAGTTATATTTGAATGTCTTTGGTGGGAGTGTTCGGAATTATGTATATACGTGGTATTCGTTTGTACGTCGATGTCCTTTCCACCCTGTATACAAGACAGCTAAGATAGGTTAAGACGCTTTACTTTTAAAGATCACTGCTTCATCTAACAGAGAGCACGAGTGTATTATCACGCTGTTGTAAACAAAGTACAACGCGAACAAAGCACCAGTTTTCTCAATGGAATGTGCAGGTTGGGACTTTTTCCAAATACTCTAAAACCAAGATTATCTCATAGACACATCTTCAATTGTGTAGTCACTTAGCATGTTAAAAAAGAACAACAGTAGTAAAGCTGTTGACTTCTTAGAGCTACGGTGAGTTGGATATTTCAATATCGCTAGATACTCATCATCATCTGCCTAGCCTTTTCCCAATTATGTTGGGGTCGGCTTCCAGTCTAGCCAGATGCAGCTGAATACCAGTATTTTATATTGAGCGACTGCCTGTTTGACCTCCACAAACCATTTACCTACTGGGTAAGTTGATACTCCTTAGATATGTACCGCGGTACTCGTCGAGGCTTATTTTACTCAATCTGTGCATAAATATAACAAAATGCATTAAAGGCTAAACAAACATCCTTTGATAGTAAATTAATGATAAGCTGACATCATTGCAATAATCATATTTTTAAACTAGCAACATTACATAACAGTGTCAAGTCAACGAACGTAGGCCTTGTTCGAACTACACATAACTATGCAGTTGCGGTATTGCGCAAACGAAATTGGACTTTAATGTTAAGTGGTAAAGGTGATTAATGATTGAAATAATATGGAACTAAAAAGATTTTGTTTACGTTTGTAGTGGAAGTGTATGTATGTTTTAAGTCCACATATGTATACAGGGTGTAAACGGACCCTTCACGAAGCCGTCAACCAAGCATTATGTACATCAAATTAGGTTACTTTACGCAAAAATTATTGCGCAGTTTTTTTTTTGGGGTGAAAAATCACGTTTTGCGGTAGGACTCAATGTAACGCACTCAAAAACATTGTGCTGATGGATGGATTGAATAGTATGGGGCTCGTGGTGTTAAAGTAAAAACTAACTTTAAAAATATGTGTTTAAATAAAAAACTTGTGAAAAAGTTGGAACTTCGACCCACAAATCTACGTAAGTAGGTACGGTCTAGAACAAAAAAAAATATCGCAATGACAGAAAGAATATAAGTGCCTTTCGGCTTCGTTAAAGGTCTTGTTACACCCTTTATGTATGTACAGACGTCGACATATGAAGCTACTACAATCTTTCAAATTTCTTTAATACATTTTCAACTTTATAAGTAAAGCATTAGGTTCAAGGTTGATTGGGATAATTTGACAGTTTCGGGTAGCTAGATGTTCGAGGGCTAATCAAGCTTTACAAAACCAGTTTATGCGGATATCTCATTGTATAGGAAATCTATACAAAGCGAGGCCAAGTTATACTGGAAATGTACAGCTACATGAGCCGCCGTGTGTACTTACTTAGGTATGACCTCATCGGCCAATTGTTATTGAGTTTTCCATTAAGAATTTCTCAAAGCAGTTACGTAGGCCGTAGCCTGGATTTTAAGCCCGGTGATGGCAATAGGCTCGCCCCCTATTACCTACATGGGCCACAAATCGTATATCAGTATACCTCTGCTATACCCTTTATAGGCGTGACGTTGCTATGTTAGCTACTGATATTATAATTGCTTTATTTTGTAATATTTGAAAAGCATAGCTCAGGTACTAGTGGATATTTCTTTGTTTTCCAGATTTCACGAAGAGTAGCTAAAACACATTTCACAAGAAATTACAAAACAGCTCAAGAAAAATATAAAATCGCGTTTCAATTAATCCCACTTATGCTGATAGACACCGAGTGTCGGCAGAGGTGTACCTAATAATACACCCACATTTCTCAAGTTATGTTTATGGTATGATATGTTTTCCCATTTGTTTTGACTAGTCAGTGAGTTATGTGACTAGGCAAAATCTAGACTTGATAATGGCTGCTATTGAAAAACCCAATAACACTGCCCGACCTGGGATTCGTACGTAAGTCGACAGAAGCGCTTGCGACCATTAGTCAATGAGGTAAAATAAATAAGAAATATTTTATAGTTACAAATATTTATTATATAAAAAAACCTTTTTACAGAAACCAAATAAAAATGACACATTTCTATAATTCTCAATTTTTAAAAGCATATGACTTTAAAACATTCTGTGACATACTATGTAATTATACTGATACTGCTAGCCTGCATCATCCCACTGCTGGGCAAAGGCCTCTCCCCATGACTTCCAGTTGTTACGATCCAGGACTAACGTGGACCACTGGTCGTTGGTTCTGTCCAGCTCGTCCCGCCATCTTCTACGAGGTCTGCCGCGACGCCTTCTGGCTGTGTCAGGGCTCCAGAAAGTGGTTATTTTGGCCCACAGCTCATTGGGCATGCGGCAGACGTGGCCAGTCCAGTCTATGTAATTGCTTTTCAAATTACTTTTATAATGTCGAAACGCAGCCTAAAGTCAGCACTTGATAGGTCGACTTGTAACAAATGTTTCCACGGTGCAAGTAACTTGCCCAATAAAATGCCTATTTTAGTGATAGGCTGACTTGATTGATTAATAAAACCTTAATTATGATTCAAATACACGTTATTATTTAATTATAACATCATACGTAAAGTCAGGCAATTGAATTGTTAACCAAATTGAGTAACTACCAATAGAAATAATCGGTATATTCAAATCATGCTGTAATATTCCAACAGTTTTTTGAAATGGCATATTCATGTGAGGTTTCAAATTGCATAGCAATTAAATTCCCTGACGTTACATGAAACTACTATGTATTACACAGGGTGTAAACTGTAAAAGGACCCTTCACGAAGCCGTCAACCAAGCATTATGTACATCAAACTAGTAACTTTACGCAAAAATTATTGCTGGGAAACGGCTTTTTTTTTGGGATGAAAAATCACTTTACGGTAGGACTCAATGTAACGCACTCAAAACATTGTGCTGATGGATGGATTGAATAGTACGGGGTTCGTGGAGGTATTTAAAGTAAAAATCTTACGTTAAAGACAAGTATTTAAAAAACTTGTGAAAAAGTTGGAACTTTGACCCCCAATATCTCCCTAACAAGTAAAAATGTAAAAATGATCGCATTGACAGGGAGAAACAAGTGCCTTTCGGCTTCGTTAAGGGTCTTTTTACACCCTTCATTTACTAACTAAATGAAATACAACAAAGTTAATTTTATTGTAGGTACCTTATATCTATTATTCGGCAAACGGTCCATTCGCTTATGTACTACATTTATTAGCTAATGTACATACTAACTAACCTTAAATAAAATTATACTTACAAAAAACAGGCATAATGAAGTTTAGTTCTCAACACTTTTAATAAGAATTCGTGCTTAAAAGTACTGCATAAACTATGGTTTGGAACTTTGGAGTATGGTCCGTAATCTATAATATAAAAATGAATCGCAAAATGTGTTGGTAAGCGCATAACTCAACAACGCCTGGACCAATTTGGCCAATTTATTTTTTTAAATGTTCGTTGGAGTTCAAGGATGGTTTTTACGGCGAGAAAAATTCGAATAATTGCCGGAAAAACCCTTAAAACAGCCAACCAAGGTACAGCCAAGGTAGGGTAGGTAGGGTAGGTAGGGTAGGTAAGTAGGTAAGTAGGTAGGTAGGTAGAGAAGGGTAGGTAAGTAGGTAGGTAGGGTAGGTAGGATAGGTAGGTAGGATAGGAAAAAGGTGCATTGCAACGCATGCCGGGAACAGCTAGTTAACAACATAATTCATCTAAAACCATCATCATCTGCCTAGCCTTTTCCCAACTATGTTGGCATCGGCTTCCAGTCTACCTGGATACAGCTACAGGATACAGCTTAATACCAGTATTTTACATGAAGGGACTGCCTATCTGACCTCCACAATCCAGCTGTTGGGTGATACGAATCCCCTTGGTCAGAGTGGTTGTCAGATTTTCGAGTTAAAATCTGAAACCCGCCTACTAGAATTACTTCATGAAAAGTATCGCACGATATCCAGCAAATTCATATGGTGGATACCATATTAAATTTCCCCTGATACGTCATTTTCCGGGGCTACGGGACTGTTCGAAAGAGATACCGCGGCCCTGGAACACAAAGGGCAAAGAAGGAACATGGATGGGTTTTAATCAGTAAAAGTCTGACACTCCCGCCCAGAGCGGAGGGGGGGGGGGGTATTTGATGACTTCCCATCCGAAAAAAAAAAGAAAACTACGATCTCGGTTAGATGAGATTCATAACTTTACCTTTTTAGTTTACCATAGTCAACTGTTTCTACTTTAACTATCTACTTTATCCACTAATGTAAAAACTAAGATGCTTTAAACCTTAGTATAATATGAATTAATCAATCAATTCAGCCTATTTTCAATTATATCTCAAATATATATAATATAGTAATGGGCCATGTTTGTAAATTTTAAGTGCCTAATCCACAAGATTTATAGTAATGCAACACAGATCGACTGAATGTGGTTATTGCAGTTTTTGGCATTTTGCACTTGCAACTCTTGCAAGCGTGGCGCCAATCACAAATGTATATGGACTACAAGCAGCGCAAGATACCCATCGCCATGGTGACAGTCGAAGTGTTAATAATATATTATTAACCCTTCCCCCCCCTACAGGTTTTATTTTTCTGTATTTATTGGTTGAGGGGTTGTTTTGTATGGGTTATTTATAGTGCTATGGCCTACCGTACGCAAAATACGCGATTTAGACGTGGAGTTACAATACTGCCCATAGACTTAATTCCTTAATTTTAACATAAAATCAAAAACATTTATTTTTTTGTATAAAACAATAATTATTCAGAATAAACATTTATCTATAGTTAATATATTAAATACAGCTATTTTACAACATAATTAAAAGTTAAGCTTTCTTATACTCAATCCTTTCCACCTTGACTTCGTCCCCCAGCAGTTTGTAGACGTAGGTCACCACAGTCGAGCTCTGGATGTCCATCAGTACGAAGGATGGGGTGGCATTCCTGTAATTAAGAATTCAGATAAGTTAGAACTTATGCATGAGATAATGAAATTACTAAACATAACATTACGCCTGTAATTCCCGAAGAGTTAGGCAGATGTGTACCTAACAAGTACACCCACATTTCGCCAGTTATGTTTAAGTCCCTTGTAATAGGGGACGAGCCTATTGCCATCATCCAGGTACAAATCCAGACAGGTTGGCTGCTACTGAGAAAATTCCTGATTGCAAAACCCAATGACATTTGGGAACTATATTTTCTATCACCAAAATTTATATTTGTCATCAAGTTGTATCACCTAATAAATAGATCTATCGCCACGAAATATTTTCGTTCTCAGATAAACAAAAATTGTTCCCAGGTATGAATTATCAAATTAATGTTAATATATGTGTAAAATAAGAGATCGATAACCAATAAAATTATATTGCATTACATGAATATAAACTTCGTTCTTATAATAACAGTTTTGTTACTTAAATAATAGCTCTGTGCTCAGAATGGTAGATCTGTCACCAAATAAATCGATTATCGATCCCAAAGCTGCAGGGTTTGTTTGTTTGTTTGAACGCGCTAATCTCTGGAACTACTGGTCCGATTTGAATGATTCTTTCAGTGTTGGGTTAGGTTAGGTTAGGTTAGGTTAGGTTAGTTAATTAATGTTTAATGCAATTTTCTAATAACATAATATGATTTATTGGTGATCTCTTTAAATTAGTTTGCTTAAATACTTATTAGGACACACCTATTATAATACATACAAAAACATTTATTTGGTACTAGACCTTATATCTCAGGATTTTAGGTGATTTATTGTGGAACTGATTTTGCATTGTTTGGTGACTACATTTTGGTGACAGATCTACTATTTTGAGGACAAACCCTATTATTTAAGAAACACAAAACTAATTAAATTGGTGATAGCTTAAATGATACCCATGACATTTTGCCGACCAGGGAATCAACCTTGCGACCAAAAACCAGCATCACAAAAACTCCCTTTGAAAAACATCCTTGTTAAAACATTTTGGAAAAAGATCTTTACAAGACATTCTCTAAATATGTTTCTACAACTAATTTACAAAGGCAGTTGTATATGATGCAATGTATGTACTTAATTGAAAATGGAGCCAATAATGCATCACATTAATTATGTCACTGCAGTGGCAAAAAAACCCTTAAATCATTGTCAACTACAAAACAGCCAAAATGACAGCTTCTTGCAAGGAATTATTCAAAATAATACCAAATATTACCTGAACAGCGGACTGTAAGCGCCAGTAGCAGATCCCGGGTTAATATAAAACTTGTTCTCATGCTCGTAAGCCTCAAACCGGTGTGTGTGGCCAGATATAAGGATATCTACGTCGAGTTGTCTCTGGACTAGCGCAAGAGACTCTTCATCACCCCATGGTACAACTTGGTGACCATGGATCAGACCGATGCGGAACTGGCCGACAGTTATCACTTTTTGTTCCGGGTAGGTGGAGTTCTGGAAATAGTTTATTACTGGTTAAGCATGGGATAGTGAAAGGTAATCAAATAATAAAGAAAGAACTCAAAATCTACAATTTTGTTTTAACTAACAGTTTTGATTCAATTTATAAACTAGTGGGAGTCCTTTGCCTAGCAGTAGGACAGAATAAAAATTATGAAAGAGAACTATTAAGGTAGTCCACAAAATTCAAATAAGTTTGAGTGTAAAAGGAATAGTTGCGGAAACCAGCCCTTTTTACAATACAATACAAGTTTGAGTGTAAGCTTAAGTTTTTTGCAATTTGCAGGTCAGTGTCAGGCTATACGTTGAACAAAATATGATTCGCGACCGTAACAAATATAGGTTTACTGAATTAAAATCATCTATACAATTCTCTAATTTAATTTAATCCAATTGAATGACTTTTTCATGAAATAGTCATTCAGCCTGCCTGTACCAACGTAAAACTTGTCCACATACGCACTGACCTACAACCTACAAATTGCATAAAACATAAGAAAATTTGAATTTAGTGGGCTACCCTGGAGCTTCCCCCAGAACAAGTTATTTTTCACCAACAAGTCAGGCCAACAACAACTGCCACTGTCCAATTTGACAATTACAGCCTTAAGGATGTGATATTCCACATTGAAGTTGGAGAAAATTTCCCTAAAATTATGTTTCTTCAGTTCACAACTTCAAAAAAACAATACAAACCTCATCAAAATCTCCTCTAACAACATGCACATCGCTGGCTAACGTCTTCAGATAATCGTAGGACTCCTTCGTGCATAAGTTGCCGGTGCACAAGATGTGCTGTATCCTGCCAGGTAGGAGGAGCTTCTTGAACTTCGGAGGCAGGCTGCTGCAGCGATGGGGGATGTGAAGGTCACCGAGTACCAGGACAAGCTGGGGATATCATTGAAATGATGTTTTAGGTCATTTATTGTTATGGATTTGGTTTTATCTTAATACATAGCATAGTTTAAGTCCTGAGCATATAGGTTAAAAACTAAGGGGCAAGGGCAACTCTAGAAATGGTAATAAGATCTTTAAAATATATAATTATTGTTTCTTTGCCTTTTTTATTAGGTATGTTTTTGTTAGGCTTTGAAAACATCCAATGCAGTTAATCTTGTATTAAAGATCTCTATACTCTGAGAGAGCTAAGAAAGCTGATGCATTCCGAGCGGCTTATTGTAAATCAATTGTAAAAAGTGGGTGTACATTTTGTACAAGTTCCGTGTTAGCAATTAATGCTGATAAAAACTACTTACCATGATGTTATTAGAGTAGGATATTGTTACAGACAACCGTTAGTTACAGTGCAGCAATAATTGCGATTCGTGGAAGGATGATTGAGAAGAAACACAAGCAATTATTACTGATTACAGCAATCTGAAATCGGAAATCGCGAGACCAATACAATCGTTCGCTTGCGTTTGACATTAGCAGGTTGACAACTTGACACTTGACAGAATTGACAACAAATCAACAGTTGCGTTTAGTTTAACCAACGTTTACTTGCTAGAGCGCGTTACGTTGTAATCTTTTGATGCAAATCCTCAAAAACTTATTGACATATTTTAAACTAACTTTGGTACTATTTAATGATCTTTGAGGCAAATTTTCATTTCGAAGTTATTAGAATTACACATTCACCAGCATGCTTTGCTTTTTTACCGTTAAGAAAAAGAACTAAATACTCTATGAACAAGTGATGTCACTTTGAGAAACTAAAGATTTAGCCCTACAAAATAAAACAACAGAAAATCGCTAATTCTATTTTACCGTGGGCAATTTAATTAATTGAATGTTATTATGAAATTTTTTAAATTACCTTGTTGATTGTGCGTTGCATCATACTTTTATTTAACAACTTACGAACCTAATGACGACTAATGATGACTAATTGATTGATTGTTAGCGCACAAATCACGTAATTTTATCAAGATTGTGTAGAATAGATAATGTACGTTGCAGTTACATAATATTTTACTGTGATTTCTTTTCAACGTCATGAGTTTTTAGTAGTTTGTTTTTGTATTATCAGCTCAACACTTCACTTTCGTCTATAATCTCTATGGTTCAGGTGCGGATAGAAAAGAAAAATTTCATGGTGTTGTGGGTGACACATATACGTAGAAAAAATTTAGTTTAAGTTAAACACAATTGGCACCAACTGCAGGGAAATGGAATCAATGGAATATGAGCTCGCTAGGAACCTTACTCTGTTGTTCTTCGTGGAACGCCTACTCGACAAAGGCGAGCCGCGCACGTTGCACGATCTTTCCTGCCAGTTTGGTGCCAAAGGATTCACCAAGGAGATGCGACAGATCGCTGGCGGGTCGCAGTCGGGCTTGAAGAAGTTCCTGGCTCAGTACCCGGCGTTGTTCAGCATAGACGGGGACTATGTTGATATCAACACGTTCCAGAAGCACACTTGCGGGGCTGGCGCATCGTCCAACAACGACTACATCGAGGAAGCCAAGGAGTACTTCGCGGGCAAGATGGTCCAGTACGGCGAGGGCACCGAAGTGCCGATCAAGAGCCTGCTCGGGCACCGCAGCCAGGCCTCCCCGCAGGTGCGTCACATCTCCGGCCAGAGGATCAAGGAGTTCAAGGACTTCCTGCTGAAGCACCCGGACACCTTCCAGATCATCGATGACAACGTCGTTCTAGTCAGTGAGAATCATAGGAGAGGTAACGCACACACAAATTCAGAACAATTCCACAATTTACCCGTAGCTAATATTAACACAGACACTGCCCAGCAGTTGTTAGACTATGTTGCACAGTGCATAGAGGCTAAAGGCCCTGTGATGGTCGACCAGCTCTTCCACTTAATTGTGTCACGCTTCCCACAAGAGTATTGGTACCAAATGTTCAAGTCGCCTGCAGATTTGAGCGCATTTTTAAAAATATTTTCAGACTCGTTCCATGTTCAATCGAACTTGGTGACACTTATTAGTAAACCAAAAATACCTGTTATGTATCTTAATGCAAAAGCTAAAGCAAAGACTGATGTACCAAAGCCTGTGGTCGAGGAGAAGCCTGTGTCCCCAATTCCCCCCACAGTTGAGAGTCCAACTCCATCAGATGGCAAAAATAGTCCAGCGAACAACAGAATACTCAGTCCTATTGAATCTCCCCGAGGACCTCAAGCTAACATTGCAAACCAGACTCTGAAGCAAAGAATCAATTCTATTGTCATAAAGAATTTGGCAGAAAACATGGTCCGTGACAGGGTCAACAACCATTTGAATGCGCGGAGTGCTGAAGAAACTAATGGTACTCCAAGTTTAAGGAATAATGTGATGGGTGAAGCATGGCGCCAAAAGGTGCTCCAGTGCACAACTGTCATAGCTAATGTAAGGGAATGTGCCACACTAATTGAAAGCATAATGGTGCCTAAACGCAATGCAAAGAATATTGTTTCCTTTGACTGCGAAGGAATAAACCTTGGCCTCAAAGGAGTGTTGACATTGTGTCAAATAGCCACCATGAATGGTGAAGTGTACATACTAGATATAATGGCATGTCCAGGCATGGTTGTGGAGGGTAAAATTAAGGAGTTATTAGAGAGTGAAAATGTTGTTAAAATTATACATGACTGTAGGAATGATTCAGTCAATTTACACAATCAATTTGAGATTGTTTTGAAGAATGTTTTTGACACACAAGCTGCTCACGCTGTTTTACAGTTACAACAACAAGGTGTGCCTGTTTACAAAGTCAAGAATCTTAGTCTCAATGCCTTATGTGAATTGTATAATGCACCCATGAACCCCATGAAAGAACAATTGAAGAATGTGTACCGCAGGGACCAACGTTATTGGGCAAGGAGACCATTGACTAAAGATATGATCATTTACTCTGCTTCAGATGTCCTATCTTTGGTCAATCCAGCTATTTATGCATACATGTCAAGCAATATTAAGCCTGACAATCAGCAACTTTTTGAAGAACTGAGCAATGAGCAAGTATTTATGCATATTCAGCCAACTGAAGTTAAATTGCGCAAGAGACAACGAAAAATCAACACAGAGGTTGGTGAGTTGAAGCAGAAACTAGCTGAAACTACTAAGAATATTGTACTGAGCAACAGAGAAATTAGACTGCTCAGATACATTGAACTCACTGAAGAGGAAAAGGAGAAATTGAAGGGTTGTCACAAAATATCTAAGAAATTGGAAAAACTGGAAGCTATTGGACAGGATAAGGACTCTGATTCAGATGATGATGAAAGAGAAAATGAAATGGCCAGCTTAGAGTCAAACCCCTCTGATCCAATATCATCCCCACACTCCACACAGCCACCAAGTCTCACAGAATCCATGCAGATGATGGATGAAATCTTATCTGACACACACATGGATAAAGTAGAGAAAATTAATCGCCTTGAGGCTATTCTATCGGCTGTCGCCCCCCTGAGTGGAGAGTTGGAGGATAAATTCTCACAAACAATGGAACAAACACTGCCATTGCTCAAAAACAAGGATTGGTCCAATCTAAGCCAAATTTTGAACCTAGGAGAGCCAGACAGGAAAAGCTGTAACTGCAGATGCCATAATTCCACTTATGATGAAATTAAGTGCAATGATCTCAATGAAGCTAAGAAAACCGAGATCGGCTCGCAAACTCTTAGTACAGGGGACATTGTGATCACGCGGATCCACTTCAGGGAAGAAGACAAAGCAAACGAAAGGATTCTTGATGCCTCCCCTTTGAGCAAAAGGGTGGGCATCAACAACATGTCTTGATCGACACTCAGGCTTTTATTGTACTTCCATTTTCTGAGTGCCACAATTTAGTTTCGGAACTGTTTATGTATGTGATCATTTTATATATTTTTTTAAGTTTGATTGTATTTCGTCCGGCCCCCGCGCGTCTTAAATAACTTATTACTTTGAACTAGTTTTGCGGGGGTATGATAGCGGCGCGATTGTACGAGATAGAATAAATTAAGCGTGTTGTGAGGTCGTGCATTGCCAAGTGTATAACGCCTACGCTATATGTTCATTTGAGCGGAGACGAACGCATACAGTCGAATAAATGCAACAGTAATTCGCATAATACAGCTACTTATTTCCTTCATCTGGAAATGACAGTATTTGCTGGTTTTCAAGTTTTATAGTAATTTATTTTATGTTGGCTATTGCCTGTTAAGTATCCCAAACTTAAATGTGATAGATTTCAAGGCCTTTTTTCTCGATCTACTCTGAATTGTAAATAAGATAAATTTTGATAAGCATGCATAATCTTTTAAATCTTGCGAATCACGATATGATCGAGCGTCTTTCCGTTATTTAGTAAGTCAAGTGTATATACCTATTTATTTATTTATATGCTATGTTTAGTGGCATCGACACTACTAAACCTATATCGAAGAGGGCAATAATAGGTGTATACAATAAAGTTCTTTTTTATTATTGTAAAATATTTATAAAACGTTAGATTTACTAGTAGATTAATTATTAATCACGGTTAAAAAAATATTAAAAGTGGTATAGGGTTAGTGTTATTTGAAAGAGACGTTTTATCGTAGTATGAGGTGCTTGGAGAAATCGATTTAAACTTTATTTCACGTAGAATGTTATAGAGACATACGGTAGATCGTGTTTGTTACGTAGATATGCAAATTAACGTACTTGTGATGGATAACCGGCGAGGTTATATTCTAACTTTTGTTTTAAAAAATGTGCCTTCGAGTCATATCCGACGAATGCCTTTATATTCAATTAATATATGAATTAGTAGGTTTTTATACATATTTAGTAGTAATTCTGTAACACGAAGTTTAGATGAGATTTGTTGTTTGTGAATAACACTTTGGTATACAAGATTTTATAATGAACTAAACTCACACTGAAACTAACTATAGTAGATAGGTAGGTCGCGGAATCAATTAATGTTTTCGACTTATACCCACTTCTGTGGTTTACGAAAAGCTTCGTAATAGATAAACGAAAATATTTCTAAACATGTTGAATTCATTCGAATAGTTTATTTTTGTGTTATGGTTAAGTAGAAATGTGTTAAACTTAAGTGATAATTTAAAATGCTTTTTGCTTATTATTATAGCAAAACTGTTGCTTTGTATTGAATTTGTACCTTACTTTCTACACTGAATAAAAACTAACTGCTACTGTAGGCATGCCGCAAAAACAGTCTTCCAGCACTAGTTTCAAAACTTTGACTAAACGCAATAAACACGTGTGATAAAAATATATTTTGTAGTTAGGTATTATTAGTAAAAGCATAATTACATATCGCCTTAAAACAAGTCAATTTTTTGTACAATGAGCCATGGCAACGGATTTTGCCAGATTTACGATTACTAAGTGCGAAGATGTTTTTAGCGCATCGGACATTCAGTTTCATGAAACCGAGTTGGCGGCATGTTTACAGTTCAGCATATTATCGTTGTTTACATGAGGCTTTACAAATAGGTCGCGATACCCGGTGATTACGTGTAAAATAAGCGTAATTTGATAATGTTTTTGTTGCTTGTTTTGTAAAATTGTAGCTACTACATGATACAATTTGTTCAGACGATAGCTCTCAGTGCGGATCCATCTTGTTAGGCCTCGTTAAATACCGCAATATTTACCGGTGTAGATACTCCTTCTTGTATTATTCATCAGTATTGTATCCTTTATTTTGGAAAAGTCCACGCGCTGTTCAAATCGTTAGTAAATGCAAAGAATGTCCACTGTTTGTATTTGCATTTTCCGTCACACATATACTCAAGTTTACCTCCTTTTATTTGTATCTATAAAATTATTAGGCACTTTTATAAGCATAATGAACTGTATTTTTAAAAGTTTTTCGGCCATATTTGTTGTTCGACGTTTAAATTATACATTGTGTGCCTTATACATTTGCACAATTTACTAAAATGTTCTGTGTCGATGATGTTCTACACATTTTATATGGTTTTGTAGAATGTTTATTAGTGCCACTAATAATTTTTGTACTATTTGTAAGGAGCATTTTGTTAGTCAATATAAGCGTAACCACTTTCAGTTATTTTTTTAACTTAAAAAATCTTTAGAAACTTTTATTTACCCTACTTACCAAGAGTATAATTGCTTACGACGTGAAAGTCGGTAATATTGTAATGTAGCAAATCGACGGTTAACTCATTTGCGCATTGTTTATGTTTATTACGAAATAAAAAGTTGTAAAATACCTGCTCTATTATTTTGAAATTACCTTTTGTCTGCCTACCTGAAAATTATCGATACAATTATTTATGTCACCAATTCTTAACTTGGATATTTGAAATGTTGCAAACCCTGCAGGCAAGAATAAGGTTCTCGATTTTAGTACCTAAATAACTGAAGTACCTAGCCTAAAACAAAAAAGCTGAATGAAATAATTCTCATCGATGATAATTTTTTGGATGCACCTGGTCTGCCTACCCACTATCCACCAAATAAAGCTGTTAAGTGCAAAGTCCACGGTGAAAAATATCAGTTTTATATTGTGAACACCTAATTATTTTAGTACTTTGTTCACGTGGAAAAAAATGAAAATGTTGTGAAAGCAAAATGTTCGATTTGGCATCAGAGAACTATGCGGGTACCTATTATAAAACGATGTTTTAATATTTATACCAGCTTCAACAGGTGTGTACTACACAGCAATGCCGTTTGCATAATACACGGTATGGAATATCAATGGCGTTGTCTAATTAATATTCTTACGTCTTCGTAGCTCATTATACGGCAAATAGAAAGTTCGACAGAAATACATACAACAAGCTAATTGCAGTGCACGCAATTTCTAGGACTGTTAACGTTTATACTATTAAAAGGAAAAAACAGTGATTTAAAAAAATGTGGTTATTAAAATATCCTCTTCAGTGATTAAGATCATAGTGCTAATAGAAATAATCATTGTGCGTGTTATTTTATTGATTCCAAGCGTGCTTCCAAGTAAGTTATGCGGAAACACCTGCCTTTGTGAATCGGAACGCAATACCTAACGGATTTTGAAACGTCAAATAACAGCCGCGTTCCATTATAAGCATTTTCAGCATTTTTATGATGGGACTGTCTTCTGTCTTTGTCACCTGTAACTATATGAAAGAGATAGCAACAAACGTTCGCTCAAAAGTTTTGTCCGAGCTTGGGAATGACAACTCATATTGTCAAATTTAAATTTTGAAAACATTAGACAAACACTAAAGTTCAATTAAAAGTTGAAAATCATGGAAGATTTCGATGTATTTACAAATGAGATTAACTTTACGAAGCCCTTGTTCAAAAACATACTGAATAAATATGTTTATGACGTGCCTCCAACTCCTAACGGACCGAATTATCAAAGTAAGTTTTTACTATCCCATTTCTATGTTATATTAATCCACAAAACTACAACTAATAGTTAAATATAATATGTAGTGTAATATTAAAGATATATGTAGAGACTGTTGAACTTATTGAAGTAATCTGTCAAGTTTTTCCTAGACAAAAGACCTCTGTTTTTTTTTCTGACTGATTGATGTGTAAAGATATCGTCATTTATTCTGCCTTTCAAGGTGGTAGGAAACTTATGGCTGAGGAATGTCTAGCGGACAATGATGACGTGGGGTGTGCATTCCATTTGAGTGAGGCATCATCAGCAACACTGAGAACTATGGCTGTTTATAGAGATGAACAGTTGAAGGCTGCTGGTAAGTAATAAAATATATGTAGATAGTACCTACTTATATCTATTGACAATAACATCAAGCCCGTTTTACTGAAGGGGTAGGCAGGTAAAAAAAACGAAACATTCAGCAGTTATGCTCAAAAATACTAAACCAATAAGTTGATTACTTTCTTAGTTATGTTTATTGTGCAATGAGATATGTTTATTACAGAATACCAATTTCTTTTTCGTTTTAGGAAATAAACTGCACAAAATCACAAGTTACATAAAACCTGTTAAAGATTTAATTGAAGCAAATCCTATGTAAGTAATTGATTCATCTTCTTTATCAACATAACATAACATCATGCCTGTAATTTCGAAGGGCAAGAAAGGTGTACCTAATAATACACCCACATTTTACCAGTTATGTTTAAATTCTACGTAATATTGGAGGAACTTATGCCACAAACCATGCACAAATCCTGACTTCATTGCGGCTACTGAGAATGTCCTGGAGGAAAAACTAACAACATCACTCTGCCCAACTCAGGACCTCATGCTCAGCAGTCACACTTACGACCACTAGACCAACTAGGCAGTTGTTATTAACATCCTTATACTAACTACCAAGAGGAGCTTGTGGCTAAATAATAACAGCCGCTCGGGTGGATCTTTAGGTTAAGCCGTGCTTGCCTAGGTTGGTCTGTGGATGGGTGACCACCCATTACATACCGAGTTTCCTCCGTGACTCGGAAAGCACATTAAGCCGTTGGTCCAGCGCATTTGTAGATTTTTGACAATCGTTAGGTAGTCAGTGCCCCAGATGATGATACTAACTGCCAAGAATTACCTTTGATCTACCGTATGCAAAATATATGATTGACATGGAGTTATGGACACCAGCCCGTTATACAAAACCACGTTTGCTGCTCTAGCCACTGCTATTTCTCAAAGCCAATTGCCAAACCTACACAGAACTGGCACACCATGGGCAGTCAGTACCATTACCACCTTGCCGTCATGGGAATATTTTAAAAATAATTTCTTTTGCCATTTTTAGACCAAAAAAAGAAGCGAAAATTTTAGACTTGCTATCAGATGATATAGATGACGTCGCAAATGTTTTGGACTCATTCGCAATAGAAGAAGAGTTGCCGTTCTACAAGAAATATCTTCGCTTTTCCAAAGAGAATAATGTTGACAACTTTCAGAAGATTCTGAAAGAATTACCTAAAGGTATTGTGAAGTATTGTTACTTTTTTTTTTCTAACATTGTACCCGCCTTGTTGTTGTTGCCTGTATTTGTTGAGGGGGTAGGTAGAGGTGTCATCATCTGCCTAGCCTTTTCCCAACTAAATTGGGGTCGGCTTCCAGTCTAACCGGATACAGCTGAATACCAGTATTTTACATGGAGCAACTGCCTATCCGACCTCCACAACCCAGTTAGTACTGGGTAATACGATACCCCTAGATAGGTAGCTGGGTAAGTAGAGGTGTAATCTTCATATATTTGACTTTAATTTTGTCTATTAAGTTAGGCTGAGATCTAGCAAAGTTATTTGAATTGACTTGAGATATGTTTCCGATTCTATCTTGCACTTATAGTTACAGTTGTGCAATCGTGATAGGAATAAGGTTGAGCCAAAGTATGTGAAAAAAAAATTACTAGTAAATTACTTATAGAGATTAAATCTCTAAAGAAACACAGTTATTTTTCAGTAATTTCAAAATTCTGATAAGCTGTAAAATTCTAATTACATCAACTTAGACACGGATTTAAATATGAAATAACAAACAAAAATAAGAATATCTTTGCATTTCAGAATGGACTGTGATACAATTAACTGTACCATACAATCCCAACGAGAACTTGAAGTCATTGTTCGAGTACAGAACTGACGTAGACTCATTATTCTTGAGCATGTTCACCAATGATTACTTGGAGGATGCAGGGCTGGGTCCTATGACTGTGCATATACCTGCTAATGTCACTAAAGGTGAGTTTTGAATGGCAGAATAGATGGTCTTGATACAAAATACTAAAACATATTGTCGATTTTTTTATTTAATAATTCATACTTTTGATCACCCCAGCATGTCACAGTCCACTGCTGGGCATAGTCCTCCCCCAAACTCGATACTATGAGCCAAAACAGGCGCACGCACACAAAGTAAACGCGTGCGGACGGCGGTATCAAACAAATGCCGGTCGCGAGTACGCTTGCACTCGCTGTACGTGAAACGTGTCCATGTGTGCGTGCGTTTTCGTTCCTTGTATGTATACCTTCTGTTTTCTGAGCCTATTTATCTGGTGGTTCTGTTATTGGTTGACCTCTTTCAAAGGTTATTGGTAAAGAATGGCTACTGCAGTCCATTTGTAGCCGATTGAGTGCAATCAATTATTGTTGGAAAGTGATTGTAAGCCGGTGATCAAAATTGGTCCCGCTTTTTTTGCGACAATAATACAGGATGCTCTTACTGTTAACTGTTACTGGTTTTGTGTCTGCTTATTTAAATAAATAAATGAGCAGTAGTGGTCCGGTAATAAAAGCCCCAAGTTAAAAGTTACAAGTCTTGGGTTCGAATCCAAGCAGGCACTTAACTATAATTTATTTCTTCATCTGCTCTCAAAACGGTGAGGAAAACATCGTGAGGAAACCCGTGCGTCCTAGAACCATAAAATTAAAGACATTTGTTTATGGGTTTAGACCGGTCCAGCTGTGGGAACAATGGCAGGTTGATCTGCTCTTTTAAAATAGAAAGATTCAATTTACTTATGGTATTTGACATGGCTATGGTATCAAATAAGAAAATAATAATTAAACTTTAATTTTAATTTTAAAGGGACGAGCGCTCAAAGTCGCGTGCGATGTGTGTTAGTTATTAATATTACTTGTTCAACAATTTCAGAAGGCGAGAGGCCTCTATTCACGGAGCTGTACTCGTTACTAGATGAGAACTACAAGACTATAGATAACGCTCAGTTTCTGAACAACAAGCGCCTCGTACAGAACTATTGGAGTCGACGAGAGGACATCGATTTACGGATGAAGGTAATATGCGAAATATGTACTAATTCTTTTATGGAAATAAAATACAGGGTGGAAGGTACACCGACGCTAAAATGGTTACCACGTATTCAGTACATCATTTTGAACCCACATCGAAACTTTTCATCAGTAATTTAAAAAAAAAAACAGTTGTTCCATACATTTTGACCGTGTAAGTATTGCACTTTTGTAGGAAACAGCAGATTTTTTTTTGGAATTTATTCTGAGGCCCGCTGCAGCATCATTTTTGTAAAAATTAATAAGTAAGTACATACTACAAAGTACAACATTCACTTAAATATGGTTACCGCCATACGACAACAGTAAATCGTTTGAAGATAAGAAAAAGAATGATGTTTTATATGAATTCATAGAGATTGTGGTGCAAGTGGGCCTAAAACTGTCTGTGTATGTGACTTTTTCTATTGATCAAGACTCCTGACCTTTGGGTCCTGGGTTTGATCCTCAGGACGGACAAGGTTTGCCCATCAAATATCAGTAGCAGGCTAGCCCGGTGTCTGGATCAGTAACCAGTGATCGGCATATGGCTCGCCCCCTATAATATAACATGGGACTTAAACAGCTAGCGAAATGCGGGTTGCTCTGCCTATCTCTTACGGAAGTACAGGCGTGATGTTATATGATTAACGGCTGTTTAGAAATCTGTCTGAATCTCGAATCGTAATACAAATATTGACAGCAGCGCGGTGCGGCCTGCATGGTTAAATGACATCATTTATACAATTGATTCGTCCTCCACGTAAATGGCGGAGTGCAATGCACTCTAGTACATTAATAGCTCATTATTTTTATTATGATTGCTTTTGCAGTCTAGTTTATTCACCGTAGTGTCCCACTGCTGGAAAAAAAATTCCACCTGCAATCATACAGGGTGTAAACAGACCCTTCACTAAGCCGTCAACCAAGCATTCTGTACATCAAACTAAGTAACTTTACGCAAAAAATATTGCTGGGAAACGACTTTTTTTTTTGGGGTGAAAAATCACGTTTTACGGTAAAACTCAATGTAACGCACTCAAAACATTGTGCTGATGGATGGATTGAATAGTATGGGGGTCGTGAAGATGTTTAAAGTAAAAATCTTACATTAGAAACATGTATTAAAAAAAAAACTTGTGAAAAAGTTGGAACTTTGACCCCCAATATCTCCGTAACTAGAAGGTTCCCAGGTATGGTCTAGGACAAAAAAATGATCGCAATGACGGGGAGAACAAGTACCTTTCGGCTTCGTTAAGGGTCTTTTTACACGCTTTATAGTTCACGAAACAGGTGAATGAAAACCTGTCGGGGCTGAAGGTATCATTGGAAATTCCCCAATAACTCCGTAACTAGAAGGTTCCCAGGTATGGTCTAGAACAAAAAAATGATCGCAATAACGGGGAGAACAAGGGCCTTTCGGCTTCGTTAAGGGTCTATTTACACCCTTTATTTATTTATTAACCGACTTCTAAACAAGGAGGTTATGTATTCGGCCGGCGACTATATTTTTTTCATGTATGTACAGGTACACCGATTTCTCCGAATAACAGTCAAAATAAAACAAAGTCACTGACTTCCGAAAGTAAAGTAATTTTTATTTTTTTAGTGTTTTTCTTGGAAGTAGGCTATTTTTTTGCAAAAAAGTTTTTTTTTTGCCCAATTCATTAAAGAAATCTTCGTCTCTAAAATCTATGAATGACTGTAATTCATATATTTTCGAAGAAGAAGCCCGACAGTTTGACAACGCTTTTCTTTAGCAATGGGTATCGTGTAACTAGTAACTGGATTAAATAGGTCAGATGGGCAGTCGTTCCATGTCAAGCACTGGTATTCAGCTATCTATACAAATAAATAAAATTAAAGTGTCTGTTTGTAATAAAAAAAACAGGTTTTTACTGAAAGTGAATACGGTACGTATAAATTTTTTAAATTCATTTTTATCTGTCTGTTTGTTTCGGCTAATCTCTTAAATGGCTGGACCGATTTTGACGGGACTTCAACTGGCAGATAGCTGATTTTATAAGGAGTAACTTTTTAGGCTTTATTATTTGTTTATTTAACTTTTAGGCTATTTTTCTTTTAGAAAAAGGGGTCCGTGAAAAAAAATTAAAACCTATGAAATTGTTTGTTCAAATAGAGAAGTAATTATTTTATAATAATTTCACGCGGACGAAGGTCGCGGGCAACAGCTAGTATCCAATAAGACTAGAATCTGACCTCAACATAATTGGAAAAAGGCATGCAGATGATCAATTCTGTGAACTAATAAAATAATATTATCGTTTACAGAGTGTAATCAATGTGATGGACAAAGAATGGCTCGGAGGCTGGGGCTGTTTGCTCACCGGCAAATTAGTGGAAAAAACTTTGAAGGAAAAAGTTGTCAAATTAGTTGACACCACTATACAGGATTGGGGGTAAGTTCTAATACTTGTTAAATTTTGCCACCATTTTAAAACCTTGGTTTCAGGGAGTGAAAGAGCCATTGGATTTTCAATGAGTATTTTTGGCTCGTTGGTATATTGGTAGTAACCGCTACTGCTGAGCATGAGGTCCTGAGTTTTTCTTCGACCCCGAAAAGTCAGCAGTAGATACAATACAATGAATTTTATTCACTCTTAAAAGTTCTATTTCCTGTGGTGTCAACGCACACAGCGTTAACGCGACATCATACACCAGCGCGGCGAGGGGACTGGGCGGCGCGGCGTCCTGACCATCGCTCGCGCGCACTTACCACGAGGACACTCCATCCTACACCGCAACCGCGATCACACGCATCTTATTTTAATTTAACCGATTGCAATTCGAATATACTATAACCTTTTTCATACAATTCGCTTTTTATTTATCTGGGCCTATCTATGTGGTTTTAAATTAATATTAATTGACTTCCCTATTTCCTTTCCAGTTTCATCAGGCTAACACAAAAACAAAAAATCCTTCTCTACAACCTAATAGAATGCTCCTCAGTGTTGCAATCACAACAAATAAAATCCTGCATCAGAAGAATATTGACCGAGCATGGCAACCCAGAGGACGTTCGACAAATTTTGGATGTCGAATGTGGCAGTTGCACCAAAGAGTTCAGATTCCTGAACGAACTGTGTTTAAAATGCTTGTCGAGGAGTTTTGAGAAGATCCATCATTTTAGCTTAGTGGATGGTATTAGGGCGTTTTCTCAGGCTGCGACGAAAGTCAAGGAGAATGATGAATGGGGTCTGAAGAAGGCTAAGAGACATCCGGTCATACTTATTGTGGATGAGGTGAGTTTTGAGCCTTTTGTATTTTGTTGTAAAGGTCTTACCAAGGGGTAACGTATTACCCAGTACTAACTGGGTTGTGGAGGTCAGATAGGCAGTCGCTCCATGTAAAATACTGGTACTCAGCTGCATCTGGTTAGACTGGAAGCCGACCCCAATACAGTTGGGAAAAGGCTAGGCAGATGATGAGATGATGTTGTAAAGGTCTAAAGCCATTAGGTTTAACGTTTCATTATTCACGGGGTGGATATGGTACCCAGTTTGAGTAAAGTGTTATTCGGTTATTGGATTTTTCAGTAAAAGCTCGGCAATCTAGATTTGTGCAACAATCCTTTTTAAATACAATAGAATTTCAACACAAGTAGCAATATATGGGTGAACAATGTATCTCTGCTTTGCGTAATATACAAGCGCAATGGTATGAGTTCACCTGAATTAATCATTTTACATGTTTGACCATGGGAAAGTAATTGGATAATCAATTCCACGTAGATGGCGCTAAGTGTTTTTTACTTTTAATTAGCTTCGCCGCGAGATGGCACTATTTGTTATTTTGCTGTCTATTATAGTGCAGCATGATTCTTTTGGTGCTTGAATGACATTTTCAGGAGGGCGATGTTGGTAAACATTTCTTAAAAAAACCATGCAAACTTAGTTTTCATTCAAGATGCTTTTGACAGGAAACACTCAGTGCTGTCTCGCGGCTTCCAGCAACCAACTGAACTAATAGATAACCCTGCCATTGATTTCAGATGCTAGACACATTTCCGTGGGAAACCCTCCCCATACTGAACCAACACCCCGTCTCCCGGATGGAAAACATCCACTTTTTGTACTACTTGTACAAGATACACGAATCTGACGTAATCGACGGGTATTTCTCAACCAAGTGTGATGTCGGCAGATACGTTATCAATCCAGGTAGGGTCATTTAAATCCTTGATCCAATACTTAAGTTAAACAAATTACAAAGGACCATGGGCATTTTTCTAATATCTCAAATAGTAGCTTATAATTAGGACTTCAATTCGTTCTAATACAACAAGTACATAATACTACATAAACCTAATACTAGTAATATAATAATTATATTTGTTTAACAAACTTGCAATCAGTGTACCTACTCACTGGAAGCTTGTTTTGTCCAATATTATGTTGCCGTGCCCTAACCGGGTTTCATGTTGGAACTTACTGACAGATATGTAACAACTAGATGTACACATGAATGAAATAAACATTTTGAGTTTGAGTTTAATTCACAGAAGAACAGAAATAGCGATACTTGAAATATGTTGCCTTTTCCTGTATTTTGCCAAAGATTTGACCTATTATTGAGACTATTATTTTTATTTATTATTTTTGATCTATTATTATTCCTTTATTCATTGTAACACATACTATTTACATTTTTAAATATTCTCATATAAAACAATATAAAAAAAACATTTAAAAATATAAAAAATAGTAGCCCACCAGCACTGGGAACAGGGTCCGAGCTACCGGTGGTCAGGGCTCTTGAGAGAGGAACCTCCTAACAATACGCGCCATTATATTATTATTATTTTTGTTTTGACATTTTTGTTCCTCCGGATACCCGGGAAGTTCTGATGGCACGGGCCTAAGCCAAGTGTTCATCAGTTGGAAATATTAGATTCCACGCGGTTGTGCGCAGACTGTATGATATTGTCCGACTCACACTGCAGAAACTTTCTTACAAGTCTGCATGTGTTTAGAATAACTGCCTTCTGCAGTAAATGGTAGGTGCTAGGTGGTAAGTTTAGGGAACTCAGGGACTGATGAAGCTGTTTGGGTATGACTCCTGTTGAAGAAATAACTATAGGCACAATTATTACTTTTTGTAGGCGCCAAAGTCGGGTTATTTCGTCTTTTAACTCGGTGTATTTCGATAGTTTTTCGGCTATTGTAGTCTGTAAATTGTGAGTGTTTGGCACGGCTATATCTATTAGGAATCCAGTGTTGTTTACTTTGTTAATCAATGTTATGTCTGGTCTATTATAATGAATTGTGCGGTCGGTGAAGAGAGCTCGGTCAAAGTACAACTTTGTTGTGGTGTTCTCTAGTACTGTTTCAGGGTTGTATTTATAATATGGTACTACAGTGTCTACTAGTTTGTACTGATGAGCTAGTTTTTGGTGGATTACGTTGGCTACTTGGTCGTGTCTATGTTTGTAGTCGGTTTGAGCTATTGATTTGCAGGCACCAGTAATGTGTTGGATTGTTTCTGAGGAACTATTGCATTTTCTACATGTGTCGTTTGGTAGATTTTTAATGATGTGCTTCCTATAGTTTTTGGTTTCTATTACCTGGTCCTGTATTGCTAACATGAACCCTTCAGTCTCTGGGAAGAGTTCGCCTCGATTAAGCCATGCGTTCGACGCTTCTTTGTCGACATTTGGTTGGCATAGATCTTGGCGATGTCTTCCATGTAGAGACTTCTGGGTCCATTCTAGAAATTTCGTTTTGTCATCAGTCACTCTTTCGTTTTTCTGTTCCGTTGTGTCTTTAAGATTAAGAGGTGTTAAGCGTTGGTCGTTTTGAGCTATTAGTTTATGGAGTGTGGAAGATTCAGTTTTAGTGAAAAAGTATTGTCTGAGAGTTGTGATCTGTCGATTGTGAAGATTTAAAATATCAATAAGTCCCCTGCCTCCCTCTTTCCGCGGTAGTGTAAGCCTTTGTACGCATGATCTTGGGTGGTGTTTACGGAATTTAGTCATTGTTGTGTTAACTTTGCGTTGTAAGTTTTTCAGGTCTGTTTTAGTCCAATTTATGATCCCAAACGAATAAGTGAGGATAGGGATAGCAAAGGTGTTAATTGCTTTTATTGTGTTTCGAGAGTAGAGTTGTGTTTTAAGAATTGTGTTTAATCTATGTTGGAATTGTTGTTTTAGTTTCTGTTTGATATCTTTGTAGTGTATTTGATTTGATTGTATGTACCCTAAATATTTGTAAGTATCCTGTTCATCCAATGGTTCTATTTGTTCACCTGTTTCTAAGGTGTATTGGTGTTGGTATTTCCGTCCTGCTCTTACTGAATTTATTTTGCATTTGTCTATACCAAATTCCATTTTAATATCGTTTGTGAATTTCTCTGTGAGGTTAGCTAGCTCGTTAAGTTGATCCTCCGATTTTGCGAATAGTTTAATGTCATCCATGTACATCAAATGGTTTAAAGTGCTACCATGGGTCTCCTCCTGCCCGTCAACAATAGAATTTAAAGGGATTCCTAGTGAGGTTGAGTTTAATATTTTTGATAATGGGTTAAGAGCAAGGCAGAACCACAATGGACTAAGTGCATCTCCCTGGAAGATGCCTCTCTGTATTTTAATTGGACTGGTGTCTTTTGTTTCGGTTGGGGTAGTGAGTCTCAGTACAGTAGTCCAAGCTGTCATTGCGGTCTTAAGGAATGCTATTAACGATGGGTGTATTTTGTATATTTCTAATACTTGAACTAGCCATGAATGGGGAACTGAGTCATAAGCTTTTTTGTAGTCTATGTACATGGTAAATAAATCAGATTTGGACTTCTGGACTTTTGTACAAACAACGGAGTCTATTATTAATTGTTCCTTGCAGCCTTGGCTAAACTTTCTACATCCTTTCTGTTGTTCGGCCAAGATGTTGTTGGCGTCAATGTGTTCGTATATCAGTTCAGATATGCAGGATGTAATGATCTTATACAAGGTATGCAAGCATGTAATGGGTCTGTACTTCGCCGGATTTGAGAGATCATTATTATCTTTTGGTATTATAAAAGTTGTGCCAGACATTACGAAAGAGGGTATTGATTTAGGGTCTTTGATAAATGTATTAATGAAATGATATAAATAACAATGAATTGCTGTGAATTTCTTGTACCAGTAACTATGTATGTGGTCTGATCCAGGAGCTTTCCAGTTATGTAACCTTGACAGAACTTTATGAAATATTTCTGGGGATATGTGCTCAAATGCCATTGGTTGAATGTTACTATTATTATTTGATACTTCTGATTGTATCCAATCAGCTTGATAGTTATGGCAAACAGGTTGTTCCCATATACTTGCCCAGAATTGTTTTAATGTTTCTGGATCAGGTGTGTTATTTTCATTGACATGTGGGTTATTATGTTGAATATTTGTTGTTGTCTGCCTGATATTGCGGTAAAAAAGTTTTTCGTTGTGGTTGAATTTAGTGTTCTGTTGTTTTCTTAAACTGCATGCTTTATATCTTTCAAGCCGGCCTTTTACGACGCAGAGTTTTTGTTTCAGTGTGTCGAGTGTGTGTGCTGCTTTTGTGTTAGGTTCTTCGTGTATAGTGTGAGTTCTATATTGTTTTATTATCTTGTTAACATGTTTCCTTAATTTTCTACTACTATTGCCGTTCGTAAACTGTGTCATTCTACCTATTTTCGTCCGTAAATCTTTAACTTTTTGTTCTAGTCGCCTTTGCCATTTCGGCTTGTATTCTGTTTTTGGAACTCGGGTACGTTCTCGCGGTTCAAATGTTATCCTTGCTCCATTTACTTTAGCAACGGTCCATGCTGAACAATAAATGAGGTTTTGTAATGTATCGAAGTGTCCTTGTCGACTTTTTCTGGGAGAATGATTTTGTTTAGGTAGCTAATTATTCTAGAAAGATTTTTAGACGGTTTCTGTTTTGGAATATAAATTCTATTAGTAGGACTAGTTTCTTTAAAAAATTCGAGTGCTTGTTGAAAAGTATCGTCTATCAATGAATCTCTTTCTGGGTTAATTTGAGGATTAGGTAGAATATCTGTTATAGTATTTAGTTCAATGTTATCTGATGTTTGAGTATTAGGTGTAGGTTCTTCCATGGAGTTAATTTCAGTGTAATTTGTTAATTGGGTATTGGTGTTATTCATACTAGTAATATCTGCGAACGGGTCTCTATTGTTGTGTGCGTTGAGGGTTTGAAGTCCGAGTTCTTCAGCTACCTCTGCCTTTAATGAATTTAATTTATCATTGCTGATGTATTTATTGTTTATTATTGCTCTCCTCTGATCAGCTATTCTTTGTTCGCTTAGATGAGCAAGTGATGGGAAATTGTTAACGAAATCGTCATACATGCGTTTTCTATATGCCGTTTCGTTTGTACCTAAATCTGTAACTCGATAATAAGACCGCATTATAGCTTCATTTTGTTCACTAGTCCATCTCATTCGAGTTTGTGTACTATGTGCTTCTATGGTTGAAAGTGGCATTTGTGTAGATGTAAATATTGGTTGGGTACAATCTATAGCGTTTTGTGTCTGTAGGGTAAAATGATTTAATTGCAGTTGATCTAACTCTTTTTCTACTTCGTTTCGTATGTTGTCTATTGCTTTTTGTGGTAGTAATTTGTTATTTATGATGGCTCTACGTTGGTCTCCTATTCTCTGTCGACTAACCTGCATATCTGGGAATTTTTCTATAAATTTTAAGTGGAGTGGTTCGAGATACAGATAAAAGAACCTATTCTTTTATCTGTATCTAATAAGGTTAATTGAAAGTAAGTGCGCAGAATGAACATATTCATTTCAGGTGTCCATCGCCTGCGCTTATTAGGAGCGCTTGTAGTGGGTGCAAGCTCATTGTCAAGGATGACATCTCGCACAACACTATCAAGCGTGCTGGTGGTAGACAAGCTAGCTTTTCTTCTTGTCATGTAGGAGGGGCGAGTCGAAGGGACTGATGAAAATAACGAAATAGTATCATCGCCCGTGGAATCGGCTGTAGCATCTACGTAGTGAGCCCGCCTGTTCAGCTTACTACGACCAGCTGTAACCATTTTTTCGGTAGGAGCCCGCTTGCTCAACTCCTCACCGCCGATGGTTTGCATGCTGTGGCACCCAGCATCGGCTCCAGATGCGCCCCGGCGCTCCCCGGGAAGCGACCGTAAATTATATATTCTTTTATTACTCATCTCCATAGTGGGTTACCCTGCCTTGTTAGCTGCGTAAGTTTTTTGTACAGTTGTACAGTACGCTTGTCCGCCCCCCACGTGTGCTAGGTGTTCAGCTCGGACGTAAGGTTGGATTTTAGGGGGCTTATTATTATTATTATTTCCTTTATTTATTTTTACACATATTATTTACATTTTTAAATATTCTAATATAAAATAATATAAAAAACATTTAAAAATATAAAAAATAGTAGCCCACCAGCACCGGGAACAGGGTCCGAGCTGCCGGTGGTCAGGGCTCTTGAGAGAGGAACCTCCTAACAATACGCGCCGTGTCCAGGAGTACCGCTTTCTGAATCAAGCCCTTGATCCAGCTGCCAAGCGCGAGCCTCCTCAGATGTTGGTCGAGGCTCTTGGCAATTAAGCCATTGGCGGACACGACTATCGGCACAATGACTGCTGTATTCACGTCCCACATGTCGACAACCTCGCGAGCCAGATCTAGATATTTGAATTGTTTATCTTTCTCTGCTTTTTTTCTTTTCTTTTTCTTTATTTTTCTCTTTCTTTTCTTTCTTTTTATTATTATTATTATTTAAAAATAAACCAAGTTTAACATGGGGGTTCCGTAACATAACCTCCAGTCGTTCGTCGATTCTAGGACCTCACCAGGTCCGATTAATTACTGTGTGCTTTAGCAAAAAATTTTCATGAAGTTTTACTTTAAAAACCGTTTACCATTGTAATCAAATCTTCGACAAAATACAGGAAATAACATTTTCAATTGCTGGTAACTGGTCGCCGGCGAGTTTGGTACTGGTCGCTATTCTATTCATTGAAGAACTTATTGTGGGCTATGATTTGAGATATTATATTTCAATTATTTTTACTTACGCCCATTTTGACCAAGACCCTTTTAGAAAACTGTAAGTAAAGATGATTGGTGAAGCCGGGGCTGCGGGACTATTCGAAAGAGATACCGCGGCCCTGGAACACAAAGGGCAAAGAAGGAACATGGATGGGTTTTAGTCAGTAAAAGTCTGATACTCCCTCCCACTCCACCCAGAGCGGGAGGAGTTTGATTTCCCATCCTTAAGAAAAAAAAAAAAAGAAAAAAAAAAGATGATTGGAGAATGGCTAGTATAGTCAGCCGCTCGTTTATTTCATAGCAGGATGATTTTCGTATTTCAAGAGTTAATAACAAGATCGTAGTCGAAATTATATTTAGGAAGGCATTTAATAATGTTTCCAAAGCCACATAAGTAGGAAACGAATGTTTCTAGATTATGAAATAAACTGTTTTAAGTGTATACAGAAAGAAAGAAAACATATTTATTTGATACATGCCACAAGTGCACACAACAATCAAATAAAAATAAAATAAATATTTTAATTCTACACAATATAAAACGTAAATTAAACAGAAAAAAAAGAGATAATATTGTGTGCCTCACGGCTGCGCCAAATAGGCCAAAAACAGCTGTCTGTAAGTCTCGAAAGTCGAAGTTTGGTACCGCTGCTTCTTCTCCGTAGTTAAAACACTAGAAAGCCGAAGAAAGTAGATACTACGCAGAGTGCCTTGCTCCCGAAGGGAAGCCGGCAGGAATCGGCTTTTTAGGTGTCTTCGTAACTGCTAGGAAGTGACCAAAAGCGGCCGTTATAGGGGACTATTTTATGTAATTTTGACGTTCAATAAGGTTCTGATTCTCGGCCTAATTTAAATAAATTACTTTTTAATTTTACTTATAATATCCTACCCATTTTCTACCACAATTTTCACCCCTCTTTCTCATATTAAACAAACAACTTCCAGAGAAGAATCTGGACCGCATGGAGAACCGCATGACGTCGTTCGTGCAGTACTGGTGCCCGCAGTGGCAGGGACACGTCGGGGAGCCCCCGGCCGCGCACGACTTCATACAGTACCTCAGTGACGCGCATGTGTTCTTGTGAGTATTGGTAGTAAGAATAATTACCTATTTTAACGCCTGAGGAAAAGCTTCGGTTGAGTTAAGGGTAGTATCGAACCAAAGGGTATTACGTAGGTATCAGGAAATACTGGCCACCTAGTTTTAAGCTTTGAGCCAGAGCATAAACGTACGCCAAGCCACAATTTCACCGCAAATACCTACAAAAAGAAAAGGGATTCCAAAATTATTTAATTGTTTATTTCGAGTTTTTTCGTGCACCGAATTTTTTGTCACATATTTGTGTCGTTGGCGTTTAGGGCATGAGCTTGCTTGTCACGTATATGTGACAATGACGTTCAAAACGTTAAAAATCATAGAAGTAGCTCTTGGAAAGACTTGGGGAGGCCATTGCCCAGCAGTAGGACAGGATAGTCTAATAATAAAATAGGTCCTTAGAAAATTTACATAAGAAATAAACACCATTTCATCATTTATTCGGCTTCTTTCAACTCAAGTCTAATGACAAACTCCGCGAATGTATATCTACATATTTGAATTTGCCTTATGCCTATGCTGAATCATGCCGACTTGTACAGACGCCAGCACATCAAGCTACCCGAAACCCAAAAAAAAATTCCCAATCAACCTTGAACCTAACTCTGCAGCGATAAAGTTGGAAATCTATTAAAGAAATTTGACAGATTGTAGTAGCTTGTCTGTACATGAGTGATTAATAGCACGCATTCGATCCATTAGCAGTGTCCCTAGTTATATTTGTATGAAGGATTGTGTACCAGTTCCTGTTTTCACATCCGGATCGAAATCGGATCGAATCGTTTGTTTGGCTGGCTGATCGAGCTTTGTTCAGCCGAGATCTATAAACGTCACTTTGCTATTTCTTAAACTTAGACATGTTTCAGCCTGTATCTTGCACAAATAGTTAGTCAGTTGTGCGACAGTGGTAGCTGAGTAAAGTTTTTAGATCTCCCTTAGACATAAAGGTTCCTGTGTCATAGGTTCCTGTGTCATATCTTCCTTCGGCTATACCTAGCCTTAATTGTACCAACCCATAACTTCCCAGGTACTGCGGGCACGGCGACGGCTGCCAGCTGGCGGCGGGCGGGTGCGGCGGTGCGGGCGTGGAGGGCGCGCAGGGCTCCGCCGTGTGCATCCTGTCGGGCTGCGGCTCCGTGCGCCTCACCACGCCGGCGCCCAGGGCTCCGCCCGCGGCTGCACATCATCATCTGCATATAGCTGGTTGGTGAGTGTCCCTTCTCATTTAGCAGCTTCTAATAAAGTAGATTATACGTGCCTGTTGGTTGATACATAATGAACCACTAGCTTTTGTCTGCTGTTCCTTATGCCTATCATTTGAAGTTCAAAGTGGATGAAAAGTGCTAAACATCACATAATCACATTACTGAACCACGGCAGGCTGTAGGTACACGGCGTGACACGTGCGCATTACCCTGTAGCCCCCGGGCGACTGACGGGGTTGTATCACCCCCGCGCACAGGCGGTGCGCCCGCGCCGTATGACTGCGGATAGGTTCTTAGTGTCGCTTGGTGTCCAACTTGCGACCTTTTTTAAATATTTTTGGGACAAAATATAACATGGTTTAAAAATTATTGGAATAGATTCAGTTACTTATTTTGAACAAACTATATTCACAAATACAAAAAATAATTTTGTAGTTAGATTTAGTTTTAAACAATTTTTTATGTTTTGTTTTTTATTTTCTGCAGTGTAGCGCCGTGCTCCTTTTGTTTACGGCGATAGCATAACAATACTTACTGATGACTGTACCCGTCAAGTATACTAGATTATTAAGTAGATTCATCATCACCCTAGCCTATTTTCCCAATTATGTTGGGGCCGGGTTCCAATTTTACCGGATTGTTAAGTATGTCGGATATCTCAGGACTTATTCCGTTAGGCTCGTACATCATATGGGCAGACGATGGGTTTCGTGCTATGAAAAACACACTGGGTGTGATACACTGTTTCTAGCAAACTAACGAATTACTTGAGATTACAACTAAACACAATAACACAGGGCACAATGAATCGGATACAGTTCCAAGACGTCTCAACTCCGCCGCGATCAGACATTGACTGTCGCCCTCGCCTCGAGCTGAACATCAGGGCTCTGTAGAAACAGCTGTGGTGTGGGTAGACTGGTAGGTCGCGTCATGTCACCAGTGCCCACTGGCGTGTTTGCCGATTCATTTCATGTCGTACTAACGACCGGAAACGACAAGTAGATTATTACGGTGAAATAAACACGTGCGAACAAAAGACCTTTATGATCTCAACTATGATTTTCCTGAATGCCAATGTTTCTTCTTTCCAGTCCGATGGTAGTGGGCATGCTGTGGGAGGTGACGGACCTGGAAGTGGACAAAGTGGTCAGCACACTGGTGTCCCTGTACGTGCCGTCGGACGCGCGCCTGCCCTGGCACAGCGTGGGCAAGGCCAAGTGGAGTAACCGGGTTTTAGGTGAGAATTATCTTATGCTCTTAGCACATTATTATATCGACATTAATTGTTTTCGGCAAAATGGCAGAAAAAAATTACCAAATGGCCTCTTCAGGATCTTATACATGAAAATAATTCATTTACATGTAATTTCTCTAGTACCTGTAACCTTCAAATCACACCAGTAAAATTTCCTCTGATTAACTATTTCACCAGAGCAGCTCTAGGCTAAATAATAACAGCCATTCGGGTCGATCTTCAGGTTAAGCCGCGCTTGCCTAGGTTGGTCTCTGGATGGGTGACCAACCATTACACACCGAGTTTCCTACGGAAAAGCACGTTAAGCCGTTGGTCCCGACTCTCATTTGTAGATCTTGAGACAGTCGTTACAGGTAGTCAGTGGCCTGAAAGTCTGACAATCAGTCTTACCAAGGGGTAGTATCGTATAACCCTGTACCATGGGGTCTCAACTCGAACAAATTATAATTAGTCTTGAAAAAAAATCATAGATGGCAGCATAGTTAACAGTTATGAAATTAACAACCACTAAAATGCGATAAACGGCAGATTTTGGCTGACGTAAGATTCGCAAAAATTAAAACTTCTTTGTTTAATGCTGATTTATCTATTTACACTCAAAAATAACGTAATTTCGACAAAGAAGATAATTGAAGACTTTAACCTCAATTCGAACCCCGTAGAATGATAAAGTAGTTAAAAGTAGCTATCTGTTATCCAATTTGTTTAGAGCTCGTTGCAATAGATGGCGTTTTACTCAATTTGTCACATACAAAATAACCACAATAGTTATTAATTTACGTTTAGTTGAAAAATGTTGAGAAATTCAAACATTTTTTGTAAACTGTTCATAGAAATATAAGAAATATTTTTACATGTTAATGGTATATAATCATATTTTTTTTTCATTTTACTGAACCCGGAACTATAAAAACATTACACGAAACGTTTTAAAAGTAGGTAGTTACTCTGTCTGTCAATGTCAATTCTGTTACCGTCATGTCCGACTCCCAGTGGCAGTTGTTGATTAATAGTGTTTACTAGTTACTTTTATCTACTTCAAATGCGTTTTTGTTTCCTTCTAACCGACCTGGCTCGAATTACGGATTTTGTATAAGACACCTCCCTATGACTAGACCTGGACCCTGAATACTGGACAACGACGAATCTTACACATACGACGACCCAAGCTGTGACAACTTCGGATTTTTATTTTACTCAATATGGCTCCCATCAAGTGCTCTTATTTCAAATGTAATAATACATCGAAAGATTTTTCGATGTTTCGGTTTCCAACTGGACACGCAAGTCGTTTGGCAGTTTGGTTGAGCAATTGTGGTAAGTGTTGTGTTTACTGCTTAAATATTATGTACTGACTTTTGAGATACTAAAAATAAAAATCAAATAGCAAATGACGAAGTACATTAAATTTTATAAGCACTGGTGTTTAACGTCTCTTGAACTAGCAAGCGTCTGGAGATGAAAAAGATCCCTCAGTGCCTAAAAACCCGCCTTTTCAACCAACGTGTCCTGCCAACAATAACCTACGGTGCCGAGACATGGACGCTCACAAAGGAGACTATCCATCGAGTACGAGTGGCACAAAGGGCCATGGAGCGAGCCATGCTCGGTATAAACCTCTTAGATCGAGTGTGTAATACCGAAATCCGCTGTCGGTCGAAATTCTACGACATCTGGGATCGGGCAGTGCGCCTCAAGTGGACCTGGGCAGGACATCTGGCTAGACGCGGAGATGGCCGATGGAGCAAGGCTTACACTGAGTGTTGGTCAAGGTTTGGCCAAAGAAATTAAGGCCATCCTAAAGCTCGTTGGGTTGACAATATCGTCAAAGTCGTGTGAAACACCTTGATAAGGGACGCTCAGAACCGGGCAGTGTGGCAGAAAAAAGGGGAGGCCTGTACCCAGCAGTGGGTGAATCCGGGATGATATGATGATGATGATGAACTAGGATATACAGATTCTCCGTTTTCAAATGTGGCCATATATTAGTCAATAACATATTGTTTATTATTTTAGGAAACATGATGATAGCTCACCGTAATCATCAGGAACTGCGAAACAGATACCTGTGTATTACACATTTCAATGATAAATTCATTCAGAATAAAACTGGCAAGAGAAAAAGATTATCGAAAATGGCAGTGCCTCAAAACCACAATGATGAGCAATTCTCGGTCATGACTCTGCATTCACCATGTCCATCAACATCACAAGGTATTTTTTGAGATAATAACAACTAACCAATCACTAGTACCTACTCTCATATATGGGAATTCTGTGTGTAAGTTTTTAAGAATGACAAGAACTGTTCTTACAGGTCATCAATAGTTTGTAACATAGAGTTTAGCTAACCTTTATACCTGTTTTTTTAGCTCAAGAAACTTCACCTGTATTGAAAGTTTTGACTCCAAACAAAGTGTACAAGGCACAAAGGACTTGTAACAGTCCAAACATTGAAGAACCTACTGAATATAGTGCACCTTTATGTTTGGACACACCAAAGAAAAGGAAATCAACTGACACTCCAAAGTGCAAGAGATTAAAAAAGAGCCTTCAAATGTCTTCCAAGATAATCAAAAGAGAAAAAACCAAATATAACAGACTGAAAAAGAAAATATGTAGTAAAACTAATAATATAATAGATTTAGAAAAACATCACTTCAAAAGTGATGCTTCAAAAATTTTGACAGTTATGCAATTAAAAAAATCTAAAAGACAGTGGAGTGAGGCAGAAAAAAATTTTTGCATGTCACTATATTATAAGTCCCCTGCTGCCTATAAACACTTATTAAATACAGGCATAGTGCTAGCGTCACCGACTACCATTCAACACTGGCTCCAATCATCTAGTTGTCTGCCAGGTCTTAATGAGGATGTTTTTCAAAATATTAAAAAAAAGTTTTGTGATCAACCAATAAATTATAGGGCATGTGGTGTTTGCTTAGATGAAATGAGTATTATGGTTGATTTGGAATATTCAAAAAAATATGATTTGATTGAGGGATTTGAAGATTTTGGTGATGGTGAGCGTTCCCCGAAGGAAGCAAAATATGCCTTGGTATTTGTTGCCAGAGGAATTTACATTAATTGGAAAATGCCTCTGGCATATTTTTTATCAAATAAAAATGTCAATGCCGACAAATTAGTATTAATTATAAAACAAATTATAAGTAAATTATTTGAAAGTGGTTTGTTGCCAAAAGTAATTATATGTGATCAAGCAACAACAAATGTCAAGGCAATTAAATCTTTAGGGGCTACCAAAAATGATCCTTTCTTTTTTATTGATGATCGTAAAATTTATTCAATTTTTGATGTACCTCATTTGATTAAAAACATTAGAAACAATTTGCTTGATAACAATTACTATTTAAATGGTAATGAAATTTCATTCAATGATATAATCAACGTTTACAATATCGATAAAAATAATAAAAGCAAATCATTACGAAAATTGACCCCAGTGCACTTAAAACCTAATAATTTTCAAAAAATGAAAGTTAAGTTTGCCACCCAAATTTTTAGCAATTCAGTAGCAGCAGCAATTGAGACTGTAATAGCAAGTGGAGAGCTAAAGAGTGATACTGCAAAACATACGGCTGATTTTATAAAAAATATCAATGATTTGTTTGATTCGCTGAATTCAAAAAATAAATTTGATAAAAGTCCATTTAGGTGTGCAATTACGAAAAATAGAAATTCTTACGTTAATAAAACATTAATAAGGGGCTTGGAGATCTTCAGTGCTTTAAAAAAAAAGATCATTAAAAATAATGAATCAAAATTAACCCGTCCTCCCTGCTTCGATTGAATACTGCAGACTATTAATGCTGTACTTCAGCTCTCCACTGAAGAATTTTCTGAAGGCACTGAGGTCAGATTTCTAATGACATACCGCTTAAATCAAGATGTGCTTGAAAATTTATTTGGAATTTTTAGAATAAGAGGTGGTTGTAATCGGAACCCGACATCTAGAAGCTTAAGAGCTATGTTCCGGTCCCATTTATTGAATAATTTGATTAAATTGGATAATACTAATTGTGAATCTGATCAAGACACCTTTATGTCTACGTCGGCCGAGAATCAGCAGCAAAATACACAACCATCAACAACATCATTGGAGGATCCAGCAGCAATTGCTGGCCCATCGAACGCCGAGCCCTCAAGCGTTGTAATTGATCTCCAACTTGAGGGCGCGGACAAAGAAAATGCACAAGTTCCTAATGTAATTTCGGGTGGGGCACCACCCGAAATTACATTAGAAACTTGTTCTATTGTGTATTTTGCTGGCTGGTTAGGCAAGGTGTGTATAGAAAATTTTGATTGTTTTGCATGCAAAAGTGTTTTAATTAATAATGAAGTTGATTTGACTGATAAGAAACAATTATTGTTGATTAACAAAACTTATTCTAATCTGACCACACCAAGTCTTAAATCTCCAAGTGATTTTTTATATGATTTAGTAAAAAAATTACTTGATTTATTTAATGATAGCATTACCGTAATTCACAAAATCAATTTGTTGTCTGATTTAGTGAAAAAATTTCAAACAAATCTTCCCAATGATTACCATGATTTGAATCACATTGATTTTTTAATTAGAAAATTATTTGAAGTGAAAATATATGATTACTGTAAATCAAGAAAGAAATCTATTGAACCAAAATCAAAAATAAGAATTCTACAAAATAAATAATTTAATAGCCTGATAAGCTTTTAGCTACTCTAGATCATTTTTTTTGGCTAATCAACCAGTGCGGTTCACGGAAGTGTTTTTTTTTTAATTCTGATGATGCAGCTTTGGTGTTTGTCAAAATCAAGGGTTGAACTCCTTCAACGACTTTCTCTATTTCATAAAGAAGACTATCTCAAAAACTCATCCTATATGGTGAAAGGGACACCGACGCGAAAACGATTACCACGTATTCAGTATATCATTCTGAAATTTTTCATCGGTTAGTAAAAAAAAACAGCTGTTTCCTACAAAAGTGCAATACCTACACGGTCAGAATGACACGAAAAATTTCTATATGGGGGGCTCAGAATGATGTTTTTTTTTTTCCTAGCCTGCTCTCTCCCACTCCTGGGCAAAGGCCTCCCTCCACTCACATAGAATGATGTATACAGGGCCAAATTAAATTTGCTAACGAACCTTTATCACGTGTTACGAACCGATATCGAAAACATAAATGAAACAAAAACAAAACAATATACGCGACGCTCGCTGACCGATTGCGGGCATTGACTTCAACGCTCGCGGTGCGTTATTTGGCGCGTTTAGATCAGCTGTTTTTGTACTGATCACTTTATTATTAGTTTTGATAAGTAGGTATCTACTTGATTGAAGTATTAAAATATTTTTATAATACTATTCCGTTCGTTTTTTTTTATTTATGTAGGTAGGTACTTAGTACCTACTACTACCTACTTCCATCTTTCATCCTCCTACTTCTAGTACGCTCGACGGCCAATCAAGCTTTACAAAACCAGTTTATGCGGATCTCTCATTGTATAGGAAATCTATTCAAAGCGGGGCCAAGTTATACTGGAAATGTACAGCTCCATGTGCCGCCGTGCGTACCTGACTATTTCATTTCATTTCCTAGCTGCAGTAACTACATAAAAATCAAAAGCAATTTTATAGATTTGATTGATTGGCGGAATTTGAGTTTAATGAGCTGCAAGTGACGATCTGCAAACTTTATGGCAGAAATTTTCTTACGTTTTTTGCAATTTGCAGGACGGTGTCATATGTTGATTAAAATATGATTCGCGGCCGTAACATGTACCTATGTCGTTACAGAATTGTAATCATTAAAATCATCAATACAACCCTCTGTTCATTTAATCCCATTAAATGACTTTTTCATGATATAGTAATTACCTATTCAGTGGGATTGTATTAACGATTTTAATTATTATAATTATTCTGTAATACATAGGTACGCGTTACGGTCGCGAATCATATTTTGTTCAACATACAGGTTGACTCTGACCTGCACATTGCAAAAATGTAAAAGAAAAAAAACCGCGGGCTACCCTGTCGTTCCCTATCAATTTCGTCGCAGTACTAGTTTAGGTAATTTCGATGAAATGTGTGCGTGTGTGAGCACTGTGAGCGTTCGAAATATCGCTAACGATCGTAGTGTGCGTAGTCTCATGCAGTGCAGCGGGAGCAAACAATCTTGATCCGTAACCGTATTATAAGCAAAACAAATTAGCATTTATGCTGCATATTTTTTAATGTTATTTACATCGTCAACAGCCATCAGTTAACATGGGCAAGGGTTTATGTAACCAAAAATTAAATTATTCTACGTGTTTTTCTCATTTCAGGTGAAAAAAAAAACAAGATTCTTACTAATTTCATTATTATAAGAAGTATAGATATTTTTAACCATTGTTTTTTCATTTTAACCTCCTTTTCGACGTTAATTCGAAGTGCTTCGAATATCCATAGAGCGTGCTTTCCTGGAATCAGGGTTTTTTTACATCAACCACCTTTTTACTATTAGTACAATACAATACACTAATATAACATTAACAAATAACCAATAATATCACTAAGCATAAGTTTAATAAAAAAAATACTCAAAGTATCAAAACTAGGCAGACGTGGTACAAAATCACGTAGGTACGTATCGCAAGTAATTTACGTCGGGCGCGATTAAAACTAAATGCAACGAGCAAGCGCATCGGCTTATAAGGCATTATTTAAATATTTTATTACAATTAATTTCGTAGTCAAAAAAACAATGAATTGGATAGATAAACACCTTAAGTTTTATAATATTTATTGACATTTTCAGAAACCTTATGGTTCTTGAGAAATGTGCGCTGAAAAAAGTAGTATTTTCTGTTCTTAGACCGCGAAATTGATAGGGACTCTGTAAGTATTGAAATACTCAAAAACACATGAAGAGGCATTCGCCGCAGCGAGATGTTTGTGTGAGTGAGCTCAGGAGCTCACTCACACATATGAAACCTGTTGTATTGTTATTAGCTACTTGTCCTTGAACGCACGGTGGGACGACGATGTAGAGAGAATCTCTAACAAAAGCAGCGCCATCTAGTAGTACTAATGCCACTTAGTATCGATCCCACCTAGTATCTAGGCAGCCTCCTAGATGGCGTTATAAAACTACTGCCTCTAGAAATTTATGAGACGCTGGTGCTGCCTCTGTCGAAAAAATGGAGGAAAATAAATAGCCAGACCAATTACCAGTTTTAGGGAGGTGTCATTTCTTTGTATGGGATTGGGTATCTGTACGTAGTATTATATTATCTGTGCCTGTACTAACTGGGTTGTGGAGGTCGGATAGGTAATCGCTCCATTTAAAATACTGGTATTAACTGCATCCGGTTAGACTGGAAGCCGACCCCAATATAGTTGGGAAAAGGCTAGGCTGATGATGATGGTGCAGTGTAGTTGGAACTATTTTTTTTTTTAATAACCAACCAAAAATTTCTATGTGGAGGGTTCACTGTGATGCACTGAATACGTGGTAACCGTTTTAGCGTCGATGTACCTTCGACCTTGTATTTCTCTTCTTCGTTTCCTCATTCCTGAGGATCACGACCACATATGACACATCTCCAAGCCATGCGGTGTCCTGCAATGTGGACCGCACGGTAGAGGCTCCATCGAACAGCCTTCTTGATCGCGCCTGACCACCTTACCGGTGCTCTACCTGCCTTTATTTACCTAACCCTTATTCTCATCAATTTCAGACACATCATCATCGGAACAGAAAGCCCACGTCCCACCGGAGCGGGACTTGCTCCGCGCGGTGTGTCGCGCGCGAGGGTCCACTAACTACGTCATGATAGCCAGCAGTGTGGTGGCGCGGGGACTGCCCGTGAGGATACGAGACTGAAGGGGAGGTGGAAAGGTAAGACAACTGCCTGATAATGATACCAAACGTCATCGGAACAGAAAGGCCCAGTCCCACCGGAGAGAGAGCGATATTTTTTTTTGTTCTGGACCATACCTTATTAGTTCCAATTTTTTCACATTTTTTTTTTAAATACTACTTTTAAAGGTTTTACTTTATTTTAATTACCTTCATGACCCGTTTAGTATTCAAAGCATCCATCATCACAAAGTTTTGAGTGCGTAACATTGAGTTTTACCGTAAAAAAAATTTTCACCCTAAAAAAAAGTCGTTTCCGAGCAATAATTGTTGCATAGGGTGACTTAGTTATCAAACTCAAACTCAAACTCAAAGCATTTATTTCAATTAGACCATTACAGGCACTTTTGAATGTCAGAAAAACAAAGAAGGCGAAGCTACAGTCCCAGACATAAGACATAATAACTTATGAAAGTACTGTAGTTGCCCATTCCAAGGCGTAGATCTCTATGGAGAAGAATGGGCAAGAAACTCCATGGACACTCTTTTCAATCAAACATTTTTACAATATCTTGGTTACATCATTCATGTTGAGATAATACATATATGTGAGAACGATGTAGACAGACGTGCACATTAAGAGCGTCCAGAGTAAAAGATTAGATAACAATTTAAAAACAAAGTAGTTAAAATAAACCGTGGCAGCTAAGAGATGACCAGTCCCAACTGACAGCGCCCGTTCACGAACATGACGCATGGATCAGCACCATTCAACTCAACCATTCTGAAGGGAACTAAATGATCCGACACACCCGCCACCATCAGCGAGACATTTGAGTGAGCATGACATTCTCTCAACCGCCAGGGCAAATTCGAGTCAATGAATGATAACTAAATGCAAATGGTAGCTTTACAGTACATAGTACTCACACATGCGCTATGCAATTATATAATACTAAGTGATTGAATCTATACAATGCAAGGATATTTTTACAATCTTCTGCAGCTTCCACAATAACTTCACATGGTAATCAATTAGTTTGCCCCCTGTGGTTGTGGAGCAGGACCAGCATTGAGCCAAGCATTTCTATCATCAATGTAATCCCCCAACTTATAGTATGCTTGCCTACATAGTGTGCGTTTAATAAAAGATTTAAATTTCGTCTCATTCAGTTGTAAAATGTGGGGAGGTATTTTATTGTAACATTTTAAACAGTACCCCATGAAAGATGAGTCTACTTTAGCTAGCCTGAAACCTGGCTGTACAAGTTGGTCCCTGTTTCTAGTACTATAGTGGTGTCTGTCACCTCTTTTACTAAATAAATGCAGATTTTTTCTAACGTACATGATGTTTTCATATATGTATTGACAAGGTACTGTCATGATGTTAATTTCCTTAAAAAGTTCCCTAAGAGAATCGCGCCCACGAAGATCATATATGGCTCTGATGGCTCTTTTCTGCAGAATAAATATAGACTCGATGTCTGCAGCCCGTCCCCATAGTAAGATACCATATGACATAATACTATGAAAATAACTAAAATAGACAAGCCTCGCGGTATCTACATCAGTAAATTGACGGATTTTTCTAACAGCATATGCTGCTGAACTCAGCCGTCCTGCAAGAGATGTTATATGTGGACCCCATTGTAGCCTTGAGTCGAGCGTGATCCCCAGGAAAACAGTATTTTCGACGAATTCTAGTTTCTCTTGGTTCAATACTATGTCACTATCACTACTTTTGACATTCGGTAGAGAAAATCTTATGCACTTTGTTTTTTTCCCATTTAATACTAAATTATTAGCGGTGAAAAAATTATGAACCTGAAATAGGGCGTTATTTACGTCGTCGAGATTTGTGGCACGTCTGTTTACCTTAAATATTAACGAAGTATCGTCAGCAAACAACACCATTTGTGGTTGGTTTTTAAATAAATGGGGTAGGTCATTAATATAGACCAAAAAGAGGAAAGGACCTAATATCGACCCTTGTGGCACACCCATAATTACTTTTAGACCCATTGAATTGACACCATTTATTTGTACTTGCTGATGTCTATCGTTTAAATACGATTTCACTAACCTGAGCGCAAGTTTCCCTAAACCGTAATGTTCAAGTTTTAAGAGCAGGGTTTCGTGGTTAACGCAATCAAATGCTTTCGAGAGGTCACAGAAGATTCCAATGGCATCTTGTGCCTCTTCCCACGCAGTAAATATGTGTTTTAATAAGGTGACACCGGCGTCAGTCGTACAACGTCCTTTGGTGAAACCATACTGTTTCTCATGTAAGATTTTGTTGGTGTTAAAGTGGATGAGCATTTGATTAAGCATTACCTTTTCAAACACCTTGCTGAAAACCGGCAACACGGATACGGGTCTATAGTTATTGGTGTCTTTACTGTCCCCGGATTTGAAAAGTGGTATTACCTTGCTGTATTTCATAAGGTCCGGGAAGACTCCTTGGTCCACACACAAATTAAATATTAAGGCTAAGTATGGTGCTATAGTCTCAATAATAGCTTGACAAACTTTAATCGACATTCCCCATAGATCTTCGGTTAATTTGATTTTGATTTCCTTAAAAGCTTTAATGACTGCTATGGGGTTTATATGCTTAAATTGAAACTCAACCGAACAGGCTGAAACGTTCGCTTTTAATAAATCAATAGAAAGCAAGGGTGAGGAATTTAAGGTGTCAGTAGGTTTAAGAGGGATATTAGAGAAGAAATCTACAAATTCTTGAGCAACTTCGTTTTTGGAACTCAGAAGACCATGTGAAGTCTCTAGTGTGATATCATTATTACATTTTTTATTTCTATTAGTTTCACTATTGATAATTTTCCAGACCGTCTTTATTTTATTATCGGCGGATTTAATCTTGTTGCTAATAAATAAGGCTTTAGCTACCTTACAAGTGTTTTTAAAAATTTTTGAGTAAGTTGCAACATATTTATTAAAAGTTTCTGAGTTGATGTAAGGCTTAAGACCGTACAGCTCAAACAATCGTTCCGTTTGCTTGGTTGACGGCTTCGTGAAGGGTCCGTTTACACCCTGTAGAAGTTTTTCATCAGTTATTAAAAAAATATCTGCTGTTTCGTACAAAAGTGCACCTGCACACCTGCACGGTCAAAACGTATGGAAAAGCAGATTTAAAAAAAAAAAATTGCGAATAGTTTCTATAGAAATTATTATTTAGTGACAAGTACCTAATAGGTATTTGTTGTAATTTCGGGTTGGTAATTATAAAAAAAAAGTTACAAATTAATCATATTGAATTCTTGTGGCACCAGTGAAAATTATTGTAACACCTCACATGTTCTTTTTAATGCGTTAGGCAGTAATTAAGTAAGTTTATAATATACTTAATATGTATAATATTAGATGATAAACGAGTATGGTAGGTACATATCTACCTACCCATTTAATTTTACGTAAGTATTGTAAGTTATTTTAAGTGTCGCATACCAGAAATGGTAAATGTGAGGATCCTTACTGTAATATCATGTAATGTATCAATTATTATGTGCCATCCATATATCTACCCGTATTGTGCGAATAAATTATTTTATTTCAATTAATTAATAACGGTATTCGTTGTTTCAGATATCCTGTTTTACAATGAAATTACTGATCTTTATAATAATAGAAAATATGTACTTGTATAAGTAACTATTATTGTAAGTATTACTGAATAACGGTACTTCAAATGTAAAGTTTACTTTCGAACGAATGTTATAAAAGTTATGTACCTGCCCAAAAACTAAGCTGAATCCAGTCTAATGGTGTGCCAAATGCCACCCATATATATTCAGCTGGTTCACTGAGTTCACTGACGGTCAACCACTTTTCACCCTTATACCGTGAATAAGGTTGAAAAGTGGTCGATCGTCAGTGAGCGTGGTAGAACATTTGCAAATATTTATTTTCTTTAACTTTTTAATTTGTCTTTTTCTAACTCTAAGCCTTTGTGTAACTTTTCTCTCTTTCCAACAATATCAAATGGTAAATTTTGTTGATTCTAAGAAAAAACAATGTTTTCGAAACATCTGTAAATATTCTATACAGCTAGTCTGTTATGATAGAAGTCAAATAAAACTATATTTGTTTTACTAATGTCTTTTATTGTTTCTACATAAGTGACGTCATTAATGTATGTAGTCTTGAGTAACATACGTACATTAAGTGAATTACATAGAGCACATATAGTCCATTGAAAAGTTACATTTGGGGTTGCGTTTTTTAGAGGACGCAATTTTATTTTTTTGATGTGTAGGGGGGGTCAGTGTAAAGCTAAAATCAAGTTTGTGGGGTCGCCACCCTTACCCCACGGCCGCCATCTTGAAAATAGGGGTTGAAATGGTTATTACGATTTATCTCTTAAACTATTTATCTGATAAAAAAAAATTATCAACATTTTTTGTTGCAAATTGAATTTTCTACAAGGTTTTACAGCGCTCCGAAGTGAGTATTATTTTTCAGTACTCTTAACTATACATATGTTATACGTGTGTACTAATAATGTGTCATCAGTGATTTTTTATTTTGTTATTATAATTTTTTTATGTCCTTTATTTATTTCTGTACAAATATAATTACATTTTTAAATATTCCTTAGAAAAAACAATATAAAAAACATTTAAAAATATAAAAAATTGTAGCCCACCGGTATCGGGAACAGGGTCCAAGCTACCGGCGGTCAGGGCTCCAGAGAGAGGAACCTCCTAACAATACGAGCCGTGTCCAGGAGTACCGCTTTCTGAATCAAGCCCTTGATCCAGCCGCCTAACGAGAGCCTCCTCAGATGTTGGTCGAAGCTCTTGGCAATTAAGCCATGGGCTGATACAACTATCGGCACAATGATCGCTGAGTCCACATCCCACAAGTCGACAACCTCGTGAGCCAAATCAAGATACTTGATTTGCTTATCTTTCTCGGCTTTCACGAGGTTCTCATCATGTGGGACCGTTATGTCAACAATCATTGCGCGCCGCTCTGATCGATCCACCACCACTATATCAGGCTTATTGGCTACAATAGTCCTGTCAGTGATGATGGATCGATCCCAGTACAATGTGACACAGCCATTTTCGAGAACTGGGTCGGGCACATACTTATAGTACGGTACCTCCGATTCCACAAGGTTGTATTTCAGAGCAAGTTGCTGATGAATAATCCTGGCTACAAGGTTGTGTCTATGCAAGTACTCTCCGTTAGCCAGACGAGAACACCCGGAGATAATGTGACGGATTGATTCGCCTGGACGGTGGCATGCCCGACATATGTCAACCGTACCGTCCTTCACAATAAATCTCCGATAGTTATTCGTCATCATAACTTCATCCATAATTGCACAGACAAAGCCTTCGGTTTCTCCAAAGAGATCCCCGGAACGTAGCCAGGCTACGGACGCTGATAGGTCTACATCGGGCCCATGCAGGGCCCGGAAAAAGCGTCCGTGAAGCTCCTTACTCTGCCATACTTCCCTGCGGTCATTAGTATCAAGCACTACTGGTTTGCGCCAGTTCTCTTTAGCCAAGGAGAGAGGGGTGAGGCCCTTGTCCACCGCGACTACATCTCGATGCATACCCACGTCGGCTTCTAGGAAATATTCCCTAAGATTGCATATCTCGCGATTGTGGAGAGTCTTAGCGTTTAAAAAGCCTCGACCCCCACACCTCCGCGGGATATACAGTCTCATAACCGAAGAACGCGGGTGATGCATTCGATATGCCGTCAACAGTGTACGGACCCTCCTATCCAGGGCGTCTAGTTCTGTTTGAGTCCATTTAAGTATGCCGAAAGAGTACATCAAAACCGGCATGACCCAACCGTTGAAGGCACGCACCTTATTTCCGCCTGATAAAAGACTATTAAATACTTTTTTCAGGCGGCCAAAGAAGCGTTCCTTCAACGATTGCTTCATGTCAGCGACATTGATGCCCAGCGCTTCCGACATACCCAAATACTTATAAGTTTCGGTTGCTGAAAGAGATCTAAGATTTATGGAATCCGAGAGCTGGGTTCTCACAGATTCCACAATTTCCCCTCGCTTTACATGCATGACCGCACATTTGTCCACACCAAATTCCATCCTGATGGCGCTACTGAAAGTTTCAGTTACCTTCAGTAGCTCCATCAGTTGCAAATCGTTGGGGGCAAAGAGTTTCAGGTCATCCATGTAAAGGAGGTGAGATATAACTTGACCACCTCTCCTCAACCGATAACCTAGACCTGAATCCTCCAGCAGTGTGCTAAGAGGATTCAAGGCTAAGCAGAACCAAAGTGGACTCAAACTATCGCCCTGAAATATACCTCGCTCTATCCTTATCGGTTCGCTATCCCTCTGGATTTGCCGACATCCTGGATAGCGAAGGACTGTCCTCCATTGCCCCATACACGACATCAGGAAGGTGCGCAGAGTTGTATCAACTTTATACAACTCTAGCACCCTCATGAGCCATGTATGTGGTACCGAGTCATAGGCCTTCTTATAGTCTATCCAACATGTCGACAGATCCCTTCGAAAACGGCGAACCTGTTGACTAATGGCCATATCAATAAGGAGTAGCCCCTTAGTACCGCGGGACCCGTTCCTACATCCATTTTGAGAAGGAGACATGATAGAATTGTCATTAATGTGTTTGCTAATTTTAGTTCTCAAAATGGAAGTAAGAACTTTATACACTGTCGGAAGACAGGTAATCGGTCTATAATTTTTGGGTTCCGCAGTACTACCCGATTTATGGAGCAGGTGGGTTATACCTGTTGTCAGGAACTCGGGCAGCGACCCTGACTCTAAGGCTGACTGGAATAGAGTCGCCAGGCGAGCGTGCGACCTTGTGAACCATTTAATCCAGAAGTTGTGCAGCCCATCCGGCCCTGGAGATTTCCAATTAGGCAACGGACGGACTGCACAAACTACGTCTTGGGGGCTGATAGTAATTGCCCCCATTTCTTGTACTGGATCGCACGCTCGCTCGACCTCCCGAGTCCATTCATCCTCGGTGTGGCTAACAGGCACCGACCAGATGCTGCGCCAGAATGAACACATGGCGTCATCATCCGGTAGGCGCGTGTCAGCCACACCTTGGTCCGGTCGCTCCCAAGCCCTATAAACCCACCTTTCATCTCTTTGGAATGTGCGATTCTGAGTGTATCTATCCACCCGCCGTTTATACCTACGAATACGGTTTGCCCATGCATATACTTTCTGCTTCAGGAAGTCGATGCGCTCTGTGACACGGGACATGTAGTCTCGTGGATTGATATCAGTCCCCGAGAACGCCCGCCTCACAAAACGCATCACTCTAGGGCGAGTATTGCCCTCCCTGAAGCAGATCAGTTTGCCGATGAGTGCTCTGGCCCCACCAATACGTCGTTCAATCCTGTACTGCCATGCTGGTACGGCTGGTTTAGGTCGTGTAGCTCTGTCATCTGAAAATTTGACGTGAGCTACACGACATGCCGCTACAGCCGCACAATACAAGATTGAGTGAGCATCGGTGAGGTCTTCGCAATTGTCAAAATAGTTTGACAACTGCGAATCCAGAACAGCCACCAGCGCCCTATTTTTGTTATGCATGGGCAAACGAGGTATGCGTGGCCTAAGGTCGGGTTGCATGGACCGATATTCTCGAATCGCACCCTCCAAAGCACTCCTTATTTCCTCATTGCACTGGGTACTTACATTAGTAACCATGTCATTACTCTCGTCATCAGCGCGATTCGGTATTGTGTTAGACTGTGGTAGTACCACAGCCTGCGCCGACGGGGTAATGACATGGCTACTCTGCATTTCAGTTCGCAGGCGATCAAGTACAGTATCATCCAACATACGATTACGCTGGATGACTCGCACCTGATCCGATAGTCGTTGCGCCGACACGTTGACAGCTGGCTCAAGCACCCGAAACAGAGAGAGCATCCGAACACGGTACGCGGTCCGGTTGTTTCCCCCCTCTGTAGCCCCATAGTATGAGCGCATGACATTTTCATTGATGGATTGCGTCCATCGCATGCGCTGCACACTCCCGCCGAGAGCTGGGACCCTATCAGAGGCCGGTGGGCCTCGAGGTCCTAAACCATCCGGCGGCCGGCGTCCTCTCCGTCGACGAACTGGTGGTGGCGTCGTGGGCGGAGAGAAATACTCGTCGCTCGAGCTCGACGCAACTGCCACGGCCGGTGTCACAGCACTCACGATGGAGCTGGATTCCGGCAGCGGCGAGGCGGAGCTGAGCGACGGGTCCGGAGGCGATAGGCGTGCGCGTCGTGCTGCTGCCCTTGTCAACATTATCGTGATTATCGTTTCATTTTTCACAAATCCTGATTTTCACATTTATGACGTAATATGTCATTTGTGATCCGAGTTTTTTCTTCGATATAAAATTGGTTCATTTTGTCGTTTTTGTTGAAAATGTAAAAACTATTATATTTAAAAAGGAAGAGGTGATATTCAGGTTGTTTAAAAATATATATTTATAATGTAAATTGCAGAAAATTTGAAAATGAAATTTGAACGATGTTGACTTAAGTGTTGCCAGCTTATTATATTACTCTTTTCCCCACCACCCACGAGGTAGAGTCTGGAGGCGCGTTTTTTTTTTACGTGGTTTCCCCAACAGGCATAATCCACGGTGATTTTCTATATTTGAACTATTCCGTCCCTAGTCTTTTCGATGGACCAGGCTGCGGCTCAGCATCTGATCGGAAGGGGTGTTAATGTCGGCGGTTCATCATCAAAGTCATTTTCATTTATTAATTCTGTGAGCTCCATTACGTTGCTGCAAGTCTCTCCAGAACAATGGAAGCACACTGCAGAACATTTCAACCCTGCTTTTCGACATCCACACATCGCTCCACAGTTTCCTTTGCATTTGCAAAAAATATTAAATAATAATAAGAGAGAGAGGTTAGAAATAATAATAATAATAGCAGGCAGATGTTCTTTTGTTCCCTTCATGGTCACGTGAGTATTTTCTACCTGGACAGTATTCTCAGTAACGGCCATCAAATTTAAAATTATTTAAAAAAATCCATAATTGTAAAATTCTGTAATGGAGTGGAAAAGAGTCAATAATTAATTATTAATAATATTGCAAAATTAATAATTAAAAAAATTATAATAACAAAATAAAAAATAACTGATGACACATTATTAGTACACACGTATAATATATGTATAGTTAAGAGTACTGAAAAATAATACTCACTTCGGAGAGCTGTAAAAAAAAAAAAAAAAAATGTCATGTAAACATAATTAACAGATTTAATTCTTTGATTTAAATTATAAATTACAAGTTTACCACCTCTTTTTAAGTTTCAAAGTGAACATCACTTCCTAAATATACAGGGTGTTTGGTAGATGGGTGCAAAGCCTGAAGGGGGTGATAACTTAGACCATTTAGAACTTATTAAGCTAAACTTGTCTTAGACGAAGTCTGTTCCTTGTATTTTTTTTTAAACTCTAAGGTTTTTAACAATAATATCCATTTTTTTTCAATTAATTGTTAATAGTGTCCAGTGAAAGCTGCTATGTTATTATTTTTTATTTATGTAATGTGTGATTACTCAAACAAAATAATTCCCAAGCATCTGTGTCATCAGAGAAACATTCTACGCCATATTCAAGTTTAAGAAACTTTTAAAAATCAAGGATATGTTTTGTTTACGGCATAATAAAAAAATAAGAAAAATAGCCTCAGTTGTTCAAACCTTTTTAAAAACTTGCTTGGTTATTGCCCTTTCTTTTGAGGTACTATTTACGCAGATATCTCATCAACTCTTGGAATTAGGATGTACAAAGCAAATTGAGGTCGAATATTTAATTTTTAAACAGACCAAAATAATGCAACATTTTTGTTAAAATAACTTATTGTTCATGTTCAAAATGTTGACCGCGATTTCTTATACAAGCGCGTGCCCGTCTTCTCACTTCTGTAGTCGTGATTTTTAATTTCATCTCCTACTTCATGACTTAAAAAGCCGTTTGATTATTTCTATTAATTCTTCTCTAGTTGAAATTTCAACGTGCGTGTAGACGAGCTCCTTGGCCCGTCCTCAAACGAAAAAATCCACAGGAGTTAAATCGGGTGATTGAGGTGGCCAAGGGATGGGTCCGTCTCTACCAATCCAGCTCTCTGGGAAGCAATTATTTAAATGTTCTCTCACGTTTAGGGCGGCCGAACGTTGATTGGTCCCCACTTCCTGCCAGATAATTTAAATGGAGAAAATTACCTGGAATTCCTTCAAAACTATCTCCCAGAACTTCTGGACGAGACCGAAATACCAATATTGGCAATGAGAAGACCAATGATTTTTCAACAAGATGGTTGTCCAGCACACTGGATCCTAAATGTGAGAGAACATTTAAATAACTGTTTCCCAGAGAGCTGGATTGACAGAGACGGGCCCATCCCTTGGCCACCTCAATCACCCGATTTAAGTCCTGTGGATTTTTTCGTTTGGGGACGGGCCAAGGAGCTCGTCTACATGCACGTTGAAATTTCAACTAGAGAAGAATTAATAGAAAGAATCAAACGGCTTTTTAAGTCATGAAGCAGGAGATGAAATAAAAAATCACGACTACAGAAGTGAGAAGACGGGCACGCGCTTGTATAAGAAACCGCGGTCAACATTTTGAACATGAACAATCAATTATTTTAACAAAAATGTTGCATTATTTTGGTCTGTTTAAAAATTAAATATTCGACCTCAATTTGCTTTGTACATCCTAATTCCAAGAGTTGATGAGATATCTGCGTAAATAGTACCTCAAAAGAAAGGGCAATAACCAAGCATGTTTTTAAAAAGGTTTGAACAACTGAGGCTATTTTTCTTATTTTTTTATTATGCCGTAAACAAAACATATCCTTGATTTTTAAAAGTTTCTTAAACTTGAATATGGCGTAGAATGTTTCTCTGATGACACAGATGCTTGGGAATTATTTTGTTTGAGTAATCACACATTACATAAATAAAAAATAATAACATAGCAGCTTTTACTGGACACTATTAACAATTAATTGAAAAAAAATGGATATTATTGTTAAAAACCTTAGAGTTTAAAAAAAAAATACAAGGAACAGACTTCGTCTAAGACAAGTTTAGCTTAATAAGTTCTAAATGGTCTAAGTTATCACCCCCTTCAGGCTTTGCACCCATCTACCAAACACCCTGTATAGTACTAGCACTTTGCCCGCGACTTCGTCCGCGTGGGTTAATAAAGGGTCTCAATCTCGTAATGTATTCGTTAGTACCATTCTGGCCCAATAGATGTCGTTGCATGTATCTAAATTATTCTATACAAATTTTCACACCCCCTCAAACCCTCTCAGGAGGTAATTTGGAAAAACAAAAAATGCCAAACTTCATAATTTACTTAGATAGATGTTCGTGCCAAGTTTCATGTTTATTAACACAACTAATAAGATTTTCCATACAAACAAAATTCCCCCTTTTCACCCCCTTAAAGGTTAAATTTCCAAAAACCCCTTCTTAGTGCTCCCCTACATTATAATAGGAAGCCGTGTATAAAATTTCACATTCCTAGCCCCAGTAGTTTCGGCTGTACGTTGATATGTCAGTCAGTCAGTTCTCCTTTTATATATATAGACGAGTGTTATCTTCTAATTATATTCAGTCTGGAACAGTAATGTTAAACACACAAGTGAATGTGGACATCAACAAACAAGAGTAAAACTCTGATTGTTTTTAAGCAAGGTACGACAATTCATCTTCAAATTAACCAGTCAATGCTGTGTTATTGATCAAACAGTATAATAAAGTGTTTTGTGTGGTAAGATAAATCTAACGACGGTTATTTTTCACACATTTGAAAAGCGCGCAGTGATAGCGCCTCAGGTGGCTAGTAGCCGAACCAAAAGGTTGAAGCTATTTTATCGACTTATATTATGCCATCTAGCGTCGAGTAGCGAAACGCAGTGACAGCGCCTCGGGTGCACCAAATTTGGAGCTGCTTTATCGACCGATATTACGCCATCTAGCGTCGAATAGGTAAACCTAATATCCCGCGTTACAAATATCTTGATCTTACGCTATACGATTGCAACAGACTTAGCATACGCCACGGTACGGGAGCCAAATAATAAACAATATTTTCAGAAAGTGAAATTACTTGGCAATATGGATTCTAGCAACAGCAACATCACTTATCGTCCTAAACCTATCAGAACCAGTTCATTAACGGATTTAACAAATAAGACTATTGATAACACTATACTTGACACCACTATGATGAGTTTACAAGACAGCTTGCATGACAACAGTGGAATTTTGAGTGAGCTGACTGAACAAAATAAAAGTCTTACTCTCCAATTAATGAGTGCGCATCAAGAGATTGAAAATCTAAATAATGAGAATTTTCGTCTGAAGTCCGATCTACAAAATATGATAAAAACAAAGAACGTTTACAAAAAACTATGCGCAACGCCTGACAAAAACAACATAACTCCAAGACGCAAGAATAAAACTTTGCCGCAAATATTCAGCCCAGGATGCTCAGCCAGTAACGAAACACTATGTAAAACACAACATAACTATTGTGATGTCTCTCCCATCCTCAAGAATAGGGAGACACAAACGTCAAATATCTTCCCTCAGAACTCCACCATCTTCAAGAATAAGGAGACGCAAACAGTTCCCCAGAAGCTAGAACCAGAAACTAGACTGAAAGAACCCACTCAGGAACGAAATAGTGATCTACCGAATGTACCAAAACTGGCGAGCACCTCCACATCTAACAACAATAATATACTGACCGAAAAAAAGGCCCCAACCCGGAAAATATTCATATTGAGTACAAATAATACTAACAGAATCCTTACAATTGCTGACAACACCTTAGGCCCAAACACGCAAATATGTCATTACGTAAAGACAAATTGCGGAATCGAGGAAACTATGAATGGAATTGAACTTAAATTGCAAAACTTTACAATGGAAGACTTCTGTATAGTTTTTATCGGCGAGACAGACTTCAACACAACAAATGACTCCATCAAAATTATATTAGCAATAAGAGAATCACTACAAAAAGTGCATCACACAAATGTTATTTTATGCGTCCCTACGTTTAAGTGCATAAGTTATGCTAATATGTATAATTGGAGAATCGAAAACTTCAACAACCTCCTGTATCTGGATGTCATGACTCACGAACATTGCTATACTCTTGACTCAAACAAGCACTTAACGTATGACCACTCAATGTTTTCAAAGACAACAGGTGCTATCAATGATATAGGCATGTACACAGTTTTCGGGGACATAAAATCACAAATTGAAAGTATAATACAATACAACGCCTGCAAAACACAAAATGACAACTCTTTATTAGATGAAATAAGTAACCAAAACTCTGTTAGTCAAACGAACAAAGATTTAAATTGTGATTTTTTTCGTAAATAATTGTTTAACTATCATGCATCAAAACATTAATGGTTTGATTAGTAAATCGGATATGCTTTCAGTGTGCTTAGATGAATTAGCGACAGAAGGTAGAAAGGTAGATATACTGTGCATTACGGAACATAACATGAGGAAGGGTGACGAGGATTACTTACAGACACTGAACTTTGTTTTGGGATCATATTTTATGAGATGTAGTAGACATGGAGGCTCATGTATTTTAATAAAGAATAGACTGCGATTTAAAAGTCTCGATGAAATCAACAAAATGTCTATTATAAATATTATTGAATGCTCTGCTATCGAACTAATAGACCACAAAATATATATTTTATGTATTTACAGACCGCCGAACAAAACAATCGGAGCAACAAATTCTTTCTTTTTAATTTTAAGTAAAATATTGGATAAACTATGTAAAAGTAAAAAAATAATTATTTGTGGAGATTTCAACATAGATATTACAAACAACTCTAAAATATCTAGTGAATTTGTAGAGCTACTGTTAAGCTTTAATGTGACCCTTCAGTTTAACCAGGCAACACGAAGCGCCAGTAATACGTGTATTGATAACATAGCGCATAACATTAAGGGCTGCAAAGGTGAAATTAGAGATTTTGCGCTCTCCGACCACACTGCACAAATAATGAAGTGTCCGGTAAAAAAGTGTAGTCCAATTGAATATTGGTATGTATATAAACGTAGTTTCACTAAAGAAAATAGATGTTTATTTGCTAAATATTTAAGACCAATCGCGTATAATAGTGTTTATGAGGCTACAGACCCTAACAGTGCCTACAATTCATTCCATGACATATTCAGCTTGATCTATGACTTATGCTTTCCTATAAAGAAAATTCGTATTAATAATATTTCGAGACCTAAATGGCTATCAAAAGGAATAAAAATGTGTAGTAAGCGTAAACGCGAACTTCTCTGGAAGTATAGAAAAAACTCAAACAACGACAATAAAATGAAGTTTAAATCTTACGCTAAAAAATATAAAACAATAATCTCGCTTACAAAAAAGTCTCAGAACAATTATTTTATAAATACAGCTGTTAATAAATCCAAAGCAACGTGGAAAGTAATAAATGACACTAAATATAACTATCCTAAGGACGGCATTGAGAAATTAATAATCAATGACGAAGTACTTACGGATCCTAAGACTATGGCAAATACCTTTAATGACTATTTTGCTGACATTGTTAAAAATAATAATAATATTTTCTCTGACCCAACACGATCATATTCTTCTAACTTGACGTTTAACTCTAAATCAATATTCATGCCCCCAACAATTCCTCCAGACATTCTTAAAATTATTACTTCTCTGCGGAACACAAATAGCGCAGGCTATGACGGTATTAATACAAAGATCGTTAAGGATGTAGCAATTTTAATTGCTGCTCCTATAAGTTACATTATTAACTTGTGCATAGAACACGGTATTTTTCCTGAGAAATTAAAATTGACTGTTATAAAACCAGTACATAAAAAAGATAAAAAATCTTCCATCAGTAACTACAGGCCACTTGCTTTAATAACCATTTTCTCTAAAATATTCGAAAAAAACATATATAACTGCCTCTACCCATTTCTCGAAAGTAATAACATATTTACCCCATGTCAATATGGTTTTAGGAAAAATAAATCGGTTAATAACGCAATATATAACTTTTTACACAAAGTCCTTCTAAATATGGACACTAGGTCGCCTGCCATAGCTCTGTACATGGACATGTCAAAAGCATTCGACCGAGTCAGCCATAAAATACTGTTGAATAAATTATATGCATTTGGCGTTAGAGGTAACGTATACAAACTCATTGAATCATATCTAAGTGACAGAAAACAGATGGTAGAATTAAAAAGAGTCTCCTTAACTACCAGAACTGAAGAAACCGTTGTTTCTGAGGTTAGAGTTATCCTTTCCGGTGTCCCTCAGGGCAGTATTCTAGGCCCACCACTCTTTCTAATTTATATAAATGACATGTCGACACTTACAATGCACCATATGACCTTATTTGCTGATGATAGTACTATATTGTTTACCGGTACTAACATTAAAGATCTAAAACTTGACATAAATGTGGGATAAATATTGTATCTACAGTATGAATGTAGACTAATTTATGTTAAAACGGAACGCAGCGGATGAAAGAAAGAGAGAAGTATGTGTGCGAGTGAGAAGGAGGAGAATGGCGATTTTGAGTTGGTACGACGGACAGCTACGTTGTGACGGCGAATTGTAACGTGCGGATAAATAATAAATATCTCACAAGTAACGACGCGTTTATTTTGCCATACAATCCCACAAAATTGGGGGCTCGTCCGGGATTGGCAAAATAACGACACGGGTTCGAGTTTCAAGAAGTTGATTGACGACGGACGACGGCGACCGGCGCGTGGCGTGGTGCACGCTGGCGGATAGTATTCAAAAAATCAACGGCGGCCGAAGATAATTACGACGGTATCGGCAACTAAAAATGACGAAACACGAAGAACGTACGGGCCAAAGCTCGATGTTGTATCTAACTTCGGATCTAATACCTAAATTCACCGGTCAAGATAAAACGTATCCAGTTACGCGATGGATACAAGACGTGGAAGAAAATGGAGAAATATGTGGTTGGACACCGTTACAACAGCTGCTGATGGCACGGAGGTCCCTATCAGGCACCGCACAGCTTTGGATGGAAGCTGAACGCCCTCACAAATCATGGGAAGAACTTAAGGCGGCCCTGAGTAAAGAATTCCCTGATACAGTCGACATCAAAGCAATACACGAGCTTATGAGCCAACGGAAGAAAAAACGTGACGAGAGTTGCATCGACTATATGATGGTCATGAAGGCGTTAGGGAAAAGAGGAAAGATACCCGATTACGTGGCCATTAAATATATCGTTGATGGCATAGTGGACCACGAAACCAATAAAATCATGCTGTATGGTGTAACGTCGTATCCTGAACTTAAAGAGAAGTTTAAAATCTACGAGACTATTAAGGAAAAAATGAAACTGGAACATTCTAGAAATACCTACAGAAACGAAAAACGCGGCATCGTACGTCACGAAAATACGTCGAAAAGGTGTTATAACTGTGGTGAAGGTGATCATGTGTCGGAAGACTGTCCGCAGAAGGCACAAGGTCCAAAGTGCTTTAACTGCAACGAATATGGCCATATTTCACCGAAGTGCCCGCATAAAAATAACAAGGAGGTAGGTAACCGCAAGGAATATTCGAGTTCATCAAGATGGCGTAGTTCCGGCACTTCCGGCGATAGAAAAGGACACAACAACGGCGCATCGACAAGTGGGAGCGGGAGCGGCGAACGTGTGAGCAAGCAAGCAATGTTCGGCCAATCATCGTTCAACGCGGATGATACGTCACACTCACAGAATGACAGTGACATGACAGATGACAGAAGTAGCAAACGTCAAAGTCAAACCGAGTACGATATCTACGATGTAAACAAACAATCGCAACGGGAAAAACCTTTGAAGATCATAGAATTATGTGGAAAAACGACAAGTGCGCTTATTGATTCGGGCAGTGATGTGAACTTGGTATCTTCTGAGTTTTGTGCTAATGTCAGTAAAGTGATGAACAATAACATAACACTATCCGGACTTGGTTTCGCTAAAGTGGAGTCATTAGGTTGTATAACAACAAATGTTGTGATCGACGGTACGAAATACGACGACGTGTTATTCTACGTGGTACCTAAAGACTGTATGCCTTTTGATGTAATCATAGGTCACGAATTTCTTAAGAATGTTATAATGGTTATGAATGGTAGTGCTGTGTGGATGAAACCTGTGGAATGGGTGAACGAAATCAATTGTTTTAGTTGCAGTGTCGAGGTTGGTCATGTAAGTAATACTGACATTAAAGAAGAGGTTGTTCAGATGGTTGAGAGCTATCAACCATGCCAAATCAAAGAAGCTCCTATCCAGCTGAAAATAATTGTAAAAGATGATGTCCCGGTGGTGCAACGTCCACGACGCATATCACTAAAGGAGCAGGAGGTAGTTGAAGAACAAGTTGCGGAGTGGCTCGAGCAAGGAATTGTACGCGTAAGTTACTCTGAATATGCCAGTCCATTAGTTCTTGTTCGCAAAAAAGATGGTGCTATAAGAGTGTGTGTTGACTATAGAAAATTAAATAATAAAATCATAAAGGATGAGTTTCCATTGCCGATTATCGAGGATTACATTGACAAGTTGGCTGAGGCAAAAGTATTTAGTGTACTGGACTTAAAGAATGGCTTTTTCCATCTGAGTGTCAGCAGTGAGTCTGTAAAGTACACTGCATTTGTTACACACCATGGTCAGTTCGAGTTTTTGAAAGCTCCATTTGGCTTGTCTGTTTGCCCAAACTACTTTATGAGATTTGTGACCATAATCTTCAGAGAATTAATATCTAAAGGGATTGTTCTAATATTTGTAGATGATATTCTTATCCCGGCAAAAGACGAACAGGAAGCTATTGATAGATTAAGAGAAGTTTTAAGAGTGGCGTCTGAATACGGCTTGCAAATAAACTGGAAGAAAGCACAGCTGATATGTCGAAGCATAACTTATTTAGGTCATACGATTGAGAATGGACAAGTGAGGCCTGCCAGTGAAAAGATTGATGCTGTTACAAAGTTTCCAGAACCCAAAACAGCTAAGCAATTGCAAAGTTTTATTGGATTGGCGTCGTATTTCAGGAAGTATATCCAGAATTTTGCATCTATAGCACGACCGCTTACAGATTTACTTAAGAAAGATGCTGATTTCAAGTTCAATGATGAGCAACGGTGTGCATTCAATTGTTTGAAGGAACGATTGACTACTAAACCAGTTCTACGAATATTTAATCCAAGATTGGAGACAGAAATGCATACAGACGCATCACTTCTGGCTTATGCTGCTATACTCATGCAGCGATCTGATGATGACGGTGGACTACATCCAGTATATTTCATGAGTCGTAAAACAAATGATGCAGAAAAAAAGTACACCAGTTATGAACTGGAAAGTCTGGCTATAATAGAAGGGGTAAAAAAATTTAGACACTACTTGTATGGTATAAAATTTAAAATTGTCACTGATTGCCAAGCATTCCAGATGACACTTAAGAAAAAAGATTTGAGTACGAGGGTTGCAAGATGGGCATTGCTTCTGCAGGAGTTTGACTTTGTGGTTGAACATCGGCCAGGAACGAGGATGAAGCATACTGATGCATTAAGCCGAAACCCATATGTAGCAGTAGTGACTCTGCATGATGAGATCAGACGAGCACAACAGTTGGATGATGGTCTAAAAGCTATATTAGAGATTTTACAGGAGAGAACTTATGGTGATTATTATATTGATAATGGATTGCTGTATAAAGGAATGGAAAAGCATTTAGTGGTTCCAAAGTCTATGGAAAATGAAATCATCAAAAGGGCTCATGCAAATGGACATTTTTCAAAGAGAAAGATGATTGAATTAATAAGTAAAGACTATTTTATCAAGAACCTTGATAAGAAGATTGAAGAGTTTATTACAAGTTGCATTCCATGTTTATTAGCTACGCGTAAAGAGGGAAAACAAGAAGGATTCCTAACTCCGATTGAAAAGGAAGAGTCACCGCTGCATACACTTCATTTGGATCACATCGGTCCAATGACCGAGACGAAGAAGCAGTATAACCATATTCTCACGATTGTAGACGCATTTACCAAGTTTACGTGGATATTTCCCACTAAAAGTACCACAAGTAAAGAAACAATAGAAAAGTTGAAAATTCACCAACAACATTTTGGTAATCCAACCAGATTTATAACTGATCGAGGAACGGCGTATACGAGCAATGAGTTTCAAGAGTATTGTAAGGACGAAAACATACAACACATCCAAATTACGACGGGAGTGCCTAGAGGTAATGGGCAAGTGGAAAGGGTTCATCGTACTATAATTTCTGTACTTACAAAGATGTGTATAGAAAACCCTGCCCTGTGGTACCGGCATGTAAGTAGATTACAGCGTGCTCTAAACAGTACTTTTCAGCGAAGCATAAATACTACACCCTATCAACTATTGATTGGAACTAAGATGAGGATGAAGGAAGACATCGAAATCTACGATTTGCTTTTAGAAGAAGGAAGAGAAAGCTATTCAGAGGAGAGAGAAAAACTTAGAGAGAAAGCCAAAGAACAAATTTTACAAGTTCAAGAAGAAAACATAAGAAATTTTAATAGGAAGAGAAAAGAAAGTATGAAATATAATGAAGGAGACTTAGTGGCAATTAAACGCACGCAGTTTGGCACGGGAATGAAGCTGAAAGCCAAATATCTAGGGCCCTATCAGGTTGTAAAAGTCAAGAGAAACGACAGATATGATGTGAAAAAGCTACACCCTAACACTGAAGGCCCTGGGGTGACTTCTAGTTCAGCAGACTACATGAAGGCGTGGCCAGGTGTCAACTCCAAAACCTAAAAGGCGAGAGTCGCTCGACTTAACTTTTTGTTTCAGTGTTGTGTATGAAAGGTTTTGTGCAATGTTTTGTTAACACCATGTATTCTTTTCTTTATTTTATTAAAACGTGTCTATGTATTGTTAGCGTAGTTTACTATAAGGAGATGTGTACTATGTCTACTGCAATGTTAAATGTCAGTGTGTAAGCCTGTTTATTGAGGAATATTGTTAAGCAATGTAAGGATGTATTAATAGTTAAGTTGAATTTAAGTTGAAAGCAAGGGATGAATGTTTGTGTGGATGTCTGAGGACAGACATGGATCAGGATGGCCGACTGTGGGATAAATATTGTATCTACAGTATGAATGTAGACTAATTTATGTTAAAACGGAACGCAGCGGATGAAAGAAAGAGAGAAGTATGTGTGCGAGTGAGAAGGAGGAGAATGGCGATTTTGAGTTGGTACGACGGACAGCTACGTTGTGACGGCGAATTGTAACGTGCGGATAAATAATAAATATCTCACAAGTAACGACGCGTTTATTTTGCCATACAATCCCACATAAATAACACCCTAACAACAATTATAAAATGGCTTGATAAAAATGACTTAAAAATAAACCTAGAAAAATCAAAAATCATGAATTTTAAACAGCGAGTACAACCGGATGCCAACCTAAATATATCTTGCTCTGAAACCAGCATAGAAGAAATAGATGTAACCAAATTTCTGGGTCTCTATATTGACAGCAAAGTAAATTGGAAGTCACATATTGAGCAAGTCTGCAAAAGGCTTAGTCAGAGCTCTTATGCTCTTTACAGACTAAGGAACACTGTCAGTCAGTCTGCACTACTAACTGCCTACCATGGATATGTTGCTTCAATCATACGCTACGGCATCATATTCTGGGGCAACTCTGTAGAGAAAGAGCATGCTTTTAGAGCTCAAAAACGGTGTATCAGATTGATGTGCAATATACACCAAGTAGATTCATGCAGGCCACACTTCATAAATTTAAAAATATTAACTCTCCCTTGTGTATATATATATGAAGCTGTAATGTTTATAAAATCAAACCCAAACTTGTTTGATTTTTGCACTAGGGCCAGACACAAAGACAAGCTGCGCATCGTAGCCAGTAAAACAAAGCTTTTACACCAAAGCATCTTTTGTATGGGTCCACGTATCTTTAATAATCTGCCACCTTTTCTCAGAACTATGAGCGATATATATACCTTCAAAAAAAAACTACTTGAATTATTGATAGATAAATGTTATTACTCCGTAAGAGAATTTCTAGATGACAATACATTGAAGCAAATCCATTGAATGACTGATTTGTTAATTTGACTTAAATATTGTACTAGTTTAATCATAATGTATTGAATGACAATTAGATTGGATGTATTGTAATTTAATTTTAATATATATTTACCAAACTTGTGACCTATGATCCAAAATGAATTATTTAAATTTGAAGTCCATATGATTTGTTAATCTGACATAAATATTTTACTATTTTGCCAATTTAATCAAAATGTATTGCATGACAGATCTGATGTATTGTAATTTGTATCTTAATTTTATTGTTGTTTGATCTCAATTTTATTTTATTAATTAATTTCTTGTATTGTATTGTTTTTGCCGAACTTGTAACATAAACTTTGTATGCCTCAATGGCGGGACATAGCTGACACCTGTATTTAACACAACATCTTATGAACCTATGATCCACAATAAATTATTTGAATTTGAAAAAAAAAAAAAAAAGAATTTGAATTTGAATTTGAATTTGAAAAAAAAAGTTATATCGAAAAATACAATTTTTTTTCTCGAATTTCTGAACATTTTCGCTTATAACTTTTTTATTTATAATTCTACGACAAAAAGATACTGGACCAAAATTGTAGAGAATTCAATTTGCAACAAAAAATGTTGATATTTTTTTTTAATCAGATAAATAGTTTAAGAGATAAATCGTAATAACCATTTCAACCCCTATTTTCAAGATGGCGGCCGTGGGGCAAGGGTGGCGACCCCACAAACTTCATTTTAGCTTTACACTGACCCCCCCTACACATCAAAAAAATAAAATTGCGTCCTCTAAAAAACGCAAGGTAAGGCCTTAAAAATGTAACATTTCAATGGACTAATATTATGATGGCGATAAATTAATTATAGCTAGATTATAACTACTTTGACTGCCTCGTTGGTCTGGTGTTCGCAAACGCAACTACTGAGCAAGAGGCCCTGGATTCGATTCCCGGGTCGGGCAAATTTTTAATGGGTGTTTCTATCAGGAATTTCTCAGTATTAGCCACGGTATACGGATTTGTACCCGATTGATGTCAATAGGCTCGCCCCCTATTACATGGGACTATTAGGTACATCTGCCTAACCCTTCGGGGATTACAGGCGTGATGTTATGTTATATCTTTCTCTCGGATTATGTAAGATAAGAAGGATTTAGGAGGGGGCTCACGAAGAATTTCTCCTAAAAACTGATATTAGGGACAGTATCCATGAGATTTGAGTAAGTATGACCGAGCTTGTCTGCAAACCGTGTTTTTTTGGCGGCTGCTGCATTTTTGAGATGTCTGTAGTCATTAGTGTCATTCAAAAAGAAATCGAAGCCATAGTGTACACACGGCGGCACATGAAGCTGTACATTTACAGTATAACTTTGCCTCGCTTTGTATAGATTTCCTATACAATGCGATATCCGCATAAACTGGTATAGCTTGATTGCCCGTCGTGCGTACATATCCCGCCAGCTCCCCTACTGCGCGGGCACACTCTCCCGGGCGCGCTGCGCGTTGGCGGCGCGCGCGCGGCGCCGGCGGCTGGACGGCGGCGTGCGCTCCTTGGACTCCGCCTGGCGCTGGATCAGCTGGGAATGATACAATATGAATTTTAAACATTATAAAATATTATGTTCGCAAGAGATGAGATTCTTCGGTTTGATTTCCTTTTGGGAAAAGATTGATTTTTCAGTCTAGAATTTTAGATTACCAACGCTTAAACAGCTGCAGATTTATGGCCGTTTTCTGACATAAGCAAATTTATGTCACACTCTCTCTCATGGGCGTACCCAGCATTTTTTGAGGGGTGGGGCAGAAATAAATCAACTAAGTAGTAGGAAATTAAAAATGCTTTTTATTTACTGACTGATACGTTTTATTGACTGCACTACACCTTATTTCAATAATAACCTGCAAGGGTTCTGGCTAAATCTAGCTAAAATTTCGTTTTCAAATGCATGCTGTGCTTCCAGAACGCTCTTTCTATGCACACCCATCATACAGAGGCCGACAAAACGGTTTTCTGTCAATGTTGACCTTAACCAAGTTTTTATTTTAATGTGAAAAATGTTGAATATAATTTTGTAATTATATTAATTTTGCCTAAAAATTCTTAGCTTCGGGTCAGAGAGCAGGGTGGGGCAAGTGACCCATCCTGCCCCACCGTGAGTACGCCCATGCTTTCTCTCACAAGGACTGTGTCCCAACAGTGATAAGATGTTACAGGCAAAATAACACATAGGTAATTGGTGAAATGTGGATATAATTTACAATTTAAGCAGTGTTGAGAGTTTCGAGCTTGGGGACATACGGACGTAATTAATGTTTTATGTTTGCTTACCTCATCCAGTTTTATGATATCGATGATCTCGAGCACCTTCTTCTCCAAGCTCTTGATGTACAGGCGCGCGTTGGTCACGTTGATGTCGAACCGTCTGCCCAGCAGCTTCAGGAGAGGCAGGGAGTCACACTCCGAAGACCTGGAATGGTTTTAAAAGAATAGAGAGGAGAGCGGCTTGGGCTTAGGGTGAAATATGTCCAGGCCGATTAGTGGGATTCCGGCTTCGATTCCCATGTCGGACATTATTTATGTGCACACTGTTAGACGACATAGGAAAACGACATTATAAATCAGACTCCAAGCTGCCACAAAAAAAAATCATGATGAAAAAACCTACTAACATTTCGTTCGACCTGGAAATTGAATCCAGGACCTCATGTTCAGTAATGAGCGCTTGTGACCACTAGACGAACAGGCAGTAAATAAATAAAAAAATCTATGCTACGGGAAGGAAAGGGTCCAGTCATGTGCTGAATTCATGGCTGCAGTTCGTGTGTTGTGTTTATGTCCGTTCGCCGTGATTACAGCTGTTTTATGATATCTATGACTATTTCTGCAAGTACAAGAATTTGTGTGGTTACAACTAAAAACCAGACTAATAAAAAATCACGCCCTAATTAAATTCGGGAATAAAATCGACTCCTATTGCGGAAGTCGGTTAAAATTTAGCCTATGTTACCCGGGCCATAATAACGAATCGATGACACCTTATTCATCAAAATCGGATGAATAGTTTAGGCGCTACGGAAGAACATACGTAAATACAAACATACATACATACATATGTACATAGAATGCTAAACTCATAACCCTTCTTTTTGGCTTCGCCGTAGTCGGGTAAAAAGGTCACGGTTAGTTTTGTATAAGTATGGGAGTCTTCCATAAGTGTGCTCCATCATCACCCTCATTATCAGCGTTACTACTAGGTTAAATAGCGGTCAACGCGACCCTATATGTTAAAAATACCTCCGCATACAAAGAATACAGACGTAATGCAATATTACTAACAGAGCCAAAGCATGTATCTGCTGCAGCAGCGTGGCCAGCACTTGCGAGCTCTTGTCGCAAGTTGCGCGCGCGCTGGCGGTGGCTTTGCGCTTCTCGTCCAGGGTAGCACGCAGGGATTCTATGCTGTCCTGCTGCTGGAACAGTTTCGCTTGGTGCTTGACGGTTTCTTCCTCTGTGGAGGTAGAAAGGCCATGAGATGAGAGTGATTAGAAGTATGACATTCTAAGCAGTGGCGTGCCGCGTGCCTGAGGGGCAACAATACGGGAAGCCCATAAGGCAAGCAGACTGCTCAGAAACCCATTAGGCATGAAGAGTAGTAGTAGGTTATAAGAACAAGTCAAGCTTTTAGGCTTGTATAAAAGTACCGCTACTAATTCTAAGTCCTCAGGGCCATGAAAAGTGTCGTATTTCTCAACGACTTTCATCAGAAACTATCCATCAGTTATGTTGTTTTCATCATCGATCGCTGATAGAATGAAACTACCTAGGCCGTTTGGTTTTGCCCGGGTTTTTTACACTAAACAGGCTTGCGTTTGGCCGTAATTCGCCTGATGTGAAGCGATGATACGGCCTCGGGTGGAGCACGCTTGCCTAGAAGAAACCGATTCACTCGAACTTTGAAGAAATCCGTATTATACTACTGAAGAGGTTGACTACGGAGAGTGATGGTTACTAAGAGATGTAAGGCATAGTTTCGTTGCTGCTCACGGCTAAGCAATAAGCAGTATGAAACTAGGTGGGTTCATCTACTGTGACATATGGCCACGCTACGCACGGATGCGTGGTTGGTAAACAAATGAAGCCGCGCAGCTCAAGACTAGAGGAAGTTGGCAGATGGTCACGGGGCTTGACTTCCTTCCCGCGTGTCGTTTGCCTGATAAATGGGCCCCTCGTTGGGTGGCAGTAGTAAAATGAGCGAGCGCCTAGATGGTGCGGCCGTGTGAGTGGTTGCTATGATGGTGCCAAGGTGCTGTCGCCGTTTTCTTTTTCGTTTCTCGGTGGTCGGTCTCCCCCAGATGCCGGAGGCCAAGTGGGGGTAAGCAAAAACGCTGCTCCGACCTTGTAGTCAGATGAGGATGATATTCTTACCAATGTTAACCCTCAGCAACTTAACGTTATCGCTGAGGTTCTTCAGCTCGGTGCACACCTCGTTGATGTAGTTGAACAGCGCGTAGTTCTCTTCCTCACGGCGAGTGAACTCTTGGATTAGCTTGTCCACGTCATCTTCGCCTGCGAACTCCTGAAAATTTGTGTAAGTAGTTAATGCATCAGAAATTTCCAAATAGGAGGAATATGTGTACCTACTTATAGTGCGAAAGAGTATGTTTATCTTCCTATACAATTAGGCTTGGGTTCTACTATTAGGAAATTCTCAGTAGTAGATAGTAGCCCATACTCAGGTGTGGCCCGTGGCAATAAGTTCGCCCCTTGAATGATCTTGACGCATTCAGGCATAACTTTGAAAATATGTAGATATGTAGGTATTGTATGTACATTGTGAGAGTTTCCTATCAGTAAAAATCAAACATTGATATAATAAGATGTGACGCATGTGTGCCAGTATCGCAAGCGTTTTCAAATGCGCATTATGATGACACCAAAAACGCCCTTCTCGGTACCTAACAATTTTTGTCATGAAGTGTCCCTTCCTCACCTTGATAGCGTCGAGGATGTTAACGTAATTGTTGTAGATCCTCATCTCCTCCTCCTGCTGCTCCAACTTCTTGGCCTCGGCCTTAGCGTCGGCCGCCGTCAGTCTGACCGTGCCCTTCGTTCGCAGGAACTCCTCCAGCTTCAAACTGTGGTCTAATTGTCGCTGGAGTTCACGGACTTCCTATGAAAAAAAACAAATTTAAAAAATGAACATCATCAGCATACATCAATCCACTGTTGGATATGCTTCTCCACAGGACGCTCTTTGACTTTATCCTGGGGTTCTCTTATCTTGCAGCTACAAGCCACCCTGTGGAGATCGTCGTTCCGCTTAGTCTGATTACCTAAAATACGACACGCAGTCACGAAATATATATATGGTTTCTACTTATAGACGTATCTACTAGTATAAACCATCTTTCTTCTTTACCCACAATTCATATCCGCTTAAACCTATTCAACTTTTTAGGTTAGGTACTTACCAAACAATGTTTCCTGTAATCATTAGCCGCTTTATCCTTGAGCGCGTCCAGCTTGGAGCACCACTCCTCACGCTGGTCGTAAGTCGAGATAGCTTGCTCCAACAGCTCAATAATCATCGCTTTGCCATCCATTAGGCGTTTGATCTGGTTCTTCCAGAGGGTGTTGAAGAATTGACTGGGGGAAAAAGAACATGTCTGGTCAGTTCTTGGACTGTTTCCTTGGTCTAATGGTCGCTAGCGCCTGGCGCGGACTACAGAGACAGTGGAAAAATACGTGTACGTTATTTTGTGCTTGTTAATGACAATAGGCTCGTTCCCTCTGTTACGTGTTGTAAGTATTACTAACTGGCTGGTGTCCACAATTCCAACCCAAAGAGCGTATCTTGCGTACGGGCGAGCTCTTTCTGCGGCGTGGGACTTATTACTGGTGAAATTTGGTTGTATCAACCCTGTCCCTGATTAAGATCCCCCTGCTAATTTCTTCACTGCTCTTACTTTTAACGTATAATAAGTTCGTAAGCGTTTCATAAAATACCTTTCTTGTCCAATTGAGTCCAACATTCTTATCCTGGCGATCTTATCAAACCAATCAGATTGAGAAACAAAACAAGTGAACCCAATTTGTTATGAAACAGAGCGTGCAGTCTCGTTGGGCGAGTATCACTACGATCCTAGTGAGTAGGTACTTACAGAACTTCAAGTATCGTCACGCTTTTTAACCAGGGGGCATATTCCTCGAAGTTGGATCGAGTTCATTCATACAGTTCTAGAATACTTTACCCTGCATAATGTAGGCTTTACCTAGACTGACGAGCGAAAGGTCGCAATTTCGCCGCCGTAATTTCAATCATACATTTCAGCTTATTAGCAATGGTCTTAAATTCCACCTCTACAAAACTTTAAAACATCCTGAAATAAGCGATTTTCGAATTGGTTTGAATTGGCCTACGAGCGGTGTTTTCTTCTTCACTTGAAGGTAGATAGACGTAGGTAGGTATACTGTAAAGTTAAATGGTAGAGAATGAATGAGAACTTCGTGATGAGAAGGAAAATGCCTAACTTCCATATAAACTCATATCCTATTTAAACCCGGACGGGAATTTAAAAAAAAACCTAGTTTTCCAGAACCAGCGGTTTAGGTTGTTACTAAGTAAGTACCTAGAATGACTTTTCCATCTATCTTGACTGCAAGTCCTAAATATGTTACAAAATTCCATAGTTACCGATCCCTCAGCAGCCGGTCGATCTCAAGCCTCATGGAGTAGTTCTCGCTGTTGACTGTGTTGAACTTCTTCATGGCGGTGTCCAGGCGGTTCTCCAGCTGACTGATCAGAGTCTGACCGGTCAGCACGTTGGCGTAGGCCTGGGGTTGAAGAGAATAGTGAAGATTTGTTTCTAAGGTGATTTCTATGATAGCTTTATCATAAAGCGTGTAAATAGACACTTAACGAAGCCGAAAGGCACTGACTTGTTCTCCCCGTCTTTGCGATTTTTTTTTTGTTCTGGACCTTACCTTAGAACCTTCTAGTTACGGAGATATTGGAGGTCAAAGTTCCAACTTTATACAACGTTTTCAATACTTGTTTTTTAGGTTATAACTTTACTTTAAATACCTCCATGATCCGTTTAGGTACTGTTCAGCACAATGTTTTTTGAGTGCGTTACATTGAGTTTTACCGTAAAACGTGACTTTTTTCTCAAAAAAAAGCATCCCAGCAATAATTTTTGTATGGAGTTACTTAGTTTGATGTACAGAATGCTTGGTTGAAGGCTTCGAGAAGGGTCCGTTTACACCCTGTATAACTAAGATGAATGAGTGTCTCTTAGTTTATGAAAGAAGAATTCATCACATTACGTGTGCATTCCTCAGTGATGAAGTAGTCCCATATATTTAACTTTATTTTTTGTTTACCCTTTATCTTTTGTAGTGAATAATGAAGAGTACAACGACTATTAAGGGATGGATTTAAATATAAACTTATATGGAAAAATGTGGGTGAACTATTCGGTACACCTCTGCCTAACCCTTCAGGGATTACAGTCGTGATGTCATATTATAATAATGTAGGTATGTTTGTGTGTTCATAAATATAAGAAAGTAATTACAATTTCAAACCCGGTGACTTTGTTCCTCAACGACTTGATCTCCTTCTGCACCTGTTTGAGCAAGAAAGCCAGCTCCTTGGTTGTCTCCCGATGCTCCTTCACTTCTGTCGAGTATTTCTCGTGGTCTTTCAGAAGAGCTATCAGCTTCTCCCGGCTTCTGGCGCCTTCCATGAGATTTGAGGTGCTTTTGGTGAACTGTTGAGTATAACTGATAAGACAGTTTTTAACCCCAAGCGCAAAAAGAGGGTTGTTATAAGCTTAACGTGTGCATCTGTGTGTCTTTCAGTGGTACTGTAGCTAATAAACAGATGAACCGATTTTGATTTAGTTTTTTTTTTTGTTCGAAAGGTGACTTGAGCAAGAATGATGATTAAAGAAAATCAGGGTCGCGTTTTTTTAAATTAAATTTATTTTTAATTAGATTATAAAATTTTGTCGCCACAGCGGGATGCCTGTTGTATCTCATCATGCTGCCTAGCCTTTTCCAAACTATGTTGGGGTCGGCTAGCCTAACCGGATGCAGCTGAATATCAGTATTTTACATGGAGCGACTGCCTATCTAACCTCCACAACCCAGTTAGAACTGGGTAATACGCTACCCCTTGGTAAGACTGGTTAGGGCACTGACTATCTGTAACGACTGTCAAAGATCTACAATAATTGACCGCCAGGACCAACGGCTTAACGTGCTTTCCGAGGCACGGAGGAAAATCAGTATGTAACGGGTGCTCACCCGTCCACGGACCAACCTAGGGAAGCGCGGCTTAACCTGAAGATCAACCCGAGCGGCTGTTATTATTTAGCCACAAGCTCTTCAATCAAATCAAATAGATAAGTACGTCATTTGTTACCGATGTCTTGCCCATTCTTCTCCATAGAGATCTACGCTTTGGAATGGGCCAACTACAGTACTTTCACAAGTTATTATGCCTTGTGTCTGGGACTGTAGCTTCGCCTTCTTTGTTTTTCTGACATTCAAAAGTGCCTGTTATGTCTAATTGAAATAAATGCTTTGAGTTTGAATTTTATGTGTGGGTAAACATATCGATATATAGGTTTAATATTGTGTGCAAAACTGTACTTTGAGCTCCATCATAATCTTCTCCAGATCCTGGTTGAGGGTATTGATGATGTTCTTCTGCATCCTGAGGGTCGGCTGCACGCTGCTCAGCACTGTCGCCCGGTCTATCTCCATCACCCTGAACTGCGAACAGAGTGGTATGATCACCTATAATCTTAACATGGGAAGGCGTTGTGAATCCATATTGCGCCAGTTCCGTTACTTATAGGGAAGATTCACGCCCGTGGTTGTAGTAGGCAGGTCTAACAGCAGTTCATGACTTTTTAATAAAGGGTGTAAATAGACCCTTAACGAAGCCGAAAGGCACTAGTTCTCCCCACTACTGTGATATTTTTTTGTTCTAGACCATACCTGGGAACCTTCTAGTTTCGGAGTTACTTGGGGTCAAAGTTCCAACTTTTTCACAAGTTTTTTTTAAATACAATTTTTTTATGTTATAACTTTACTTTGAATACCTCCATGGTGGTTTACTATTCAATGCATCCAAAAGCACAATGTTTTGAATGCGTTTCATTGAGTTTTACCGTAAAAGGTTATTTTTCACCCCAAAAAAAAAGTCGTTTCCCAGCAAAAATTTTTGTGTAGGATTACTTATTTTGATGTACAGAATGCTTGGTTAACGGCTTCCTGAAGGATCTGTTTACACCTTGTAGATGTTAGTGCTATTTATCGGCGCTGAATCTAAACCATCTTAAGCCTAGTCCTTGTAATTGACACAAAAAACAAAACTAGACTTTCTGCATTGCCGTGAACGGCATGAGTACGGATTACCGATCCAGCTTTCGTGATGCGCGTCCAGATCATCACCACCTCATTCTAGGCCGGCTTCGTAGACCTGCCCAATACCATTTGAGCCTGGGCCACCATACTTTAACAAAAATTGCATTTTGTAAGATAATTTGCGTCGGGAATGTTTGCAGATAATAATATTGATGGTTTTGCCGCCATTATTAGGAGTAGATGTGCATCCCTGATGACTCGTGTTCGCGGCGGCACCAACAGTATTCTCAGTGTATTTGCCGATCGAAGGGATTCCCCGATGCTGCGGAGGTGGATGCGGCTCCACGCTGAATTTTAATTGTATATTTTCATCTGTGTCTGAAACCTACTAACACTAGAAGTTAAGTAAAATTGTTACTAACCCTATGGACTCCGGTCTGAAATTAAAAAAATCGATTCTATTCTATTCTATAATTTACCTGTCTCTGCAACTTGGACAGTTCATCCTCCGCGATCTTCTCCATCTCCATATCATCAGCAGGGGCTATCAAAGCGGCCATCTTGAACTATTTTGTCTTAAAACTTTTCTATCAAATGTTTATAATTTTATAACACACTGACGATTGCTTGTACAGCTGAATTTCAGTTCAATTGGATCGATACTGTCGCTTGGTTACGGACTGAAAGAGTGTGTTGATGTTTTGTGTAACATAAGATCACGTCTGTTTCTTGAACGGGTAGGCAGACTTGTATACAATACCCACATTACGACAGTAGGTCGTTTAAGTGTCATGGCGTAATTGGAGTCGATTTTATTGCCAATAACCGGGCAAGTGGCTACTAATGACAAATTCCGGTCAGACTGTCGCCTTAGGGTCCTGACCTGGGGTTCAAATCTAGGACCCATCATTTCTGGAACCTGCGACACAGGGTATCCTAGTGCAGAATCCAGTGTCACATCTTATTGTAAATATTTTATGAACCAATTTTTCTATATATTTTTTTTTTTTTTATCAGTCACTTGACCAACGAACCAGTTCTGTATTCAATTAAATGAAGGTAAATACAATTATTGATGGTTTAAACTGTGAAATGCTGTTGTGGGGGAGGATCCCTACATACCTTACGTTAGTGTGGGGCCAATCTGGAAAAAAATCATCTAGATGCACAGAAACAAATCGTCAAGTTCGGTGAAAATCGAAGTTAAATAAATAGGTTTAACATATTTTATTAAAATAAATGGTGGTACAACATTCAGTCTTGTTAAAAATGCCCTTTCTCCTTGTCTTGATCAAGGTGTGCGGAAATACATCCTTTTTTACGACACCTTTAATTTAATATGCTCAAGAAACTTAATCCGTGGGCATATTTTCCCAGCAGCTACTCAATACATAATTCAAGGTTTACTTTTTACGAAAAAAACTGGTTTATTTTAGATGCGAATTTTATAGGATCACTATGAGATCATTTCCTGACGTTTACTAACAATAAAAATAAATGTTTCGACATTTTGTTTGACCACTCTCTTTGTATCACCTTGATTATGTATAGCTGTCCTTGTCTGGCTTGGAGGTTTGGTGTTACCTTTCTGTTGCCGTCTCGCTCTGACGCACGTGTTGATTTACACCAAAGATTAGATTGCAGAGAGGTTTTTGAGTGGCGGTGTTGTTTCTACATACGCAGACGGATTTTTATATTGTCATCTATGAAACTGGTACGGTATGCAGTGAGGATAGATTGATCTAAAACCTGTTCTTAAAGTTAGTAGAAATCTTTTTATTATGAGAAAAAGGCTGCTGCCTATTTGCGTTTTCATCATCATCATCATCATCATTTCAGCCGAAAGAAGTCCATTGCTGGACATAGGCCTCCCCCAAGTGTCGCGCCGCACTGACCGGTCCCGTGTGTCTAGTTTGCGGTTTAAATTTTTCTAATTTTTAAGGCCATCTTTCTACTCTGTGAACATTCTTAGCTAATGATATGGTATTTTTTATACCTTTAATATTTCCTCATTGTTTTATCTTATCATCACTAATTGCACTTGTCATAAGATATGACTTGATAATGTTTTGAATTAATCACTTGACTGACTAATAGACGTGAGGTGTAATACATATTTGCTATAAAAAAGTGATTTAGGTGTTTAAAACTGTTTTGTTCACTAACACTACCATTGTTTTGTCATCTTGCTCAAACTAAAATTATTGAGTAGTAACTTTAAAACCTGATAAAACAACGATCTACCCTTTTTCCATTTTGTAGGCCCCATTTTTTTTATTATTCAGTGTCCCAAATAATTCCCAAATAATTTGTTCCAACGTGAAATGAGTCTTTTAATTAAAAGATTTCCTTTTGTGTTTATTATTTTGGTTACTAATATATTATGTCAACTAAATATAACAAGTTCCAAACAATCATGTGTTAAATTGTTAAGCTTTAATTTCTACCTACGTCCACCTCTCCCCGCTACCATAATCTATGTCCGTCGCGGGCTGTTCTACCTCGAAGGTTTCGCAGGCATTCTGTTGTGTCCGCACCGTTGTCGAGGCAACATCTATGCCGCACGCGCCGCGAGTGTATCGACATAACAGTGCAGTGTTGTGAGTGCCAGTGCAACGGAAATGTTACATTCGTGAATAACCAACTGTTATAATGGCATTTAAAAAGGATTTCGACATCAACAAGAGCATATTCAAAATAAAACTTCCCAAAACCACCAAGTTTCAACAAGCCATCGACAAAATATTCAAAAAGAACAATTACACCAAAATAGTGCAAAGTTAGTTCCACTAATTGTTTAATAGACTCGTCCGATTAAATGGCTGGTGAAGTTAGTGCTGATATTAGTAGAAGTAGAAAACACAACACTGAACCAGAACCACCAGATCGCAACAAGTCACCCAACTTCATAACAGACGAAACTGAATTTGTCGGCGCAGGAGCAATAAGAACATCGACACCTATAAACAAGCACAGACGGAGTAGAAGTAAAAGTGGTACGAGGAAGACTCCTGTGCCTCTCAGCTTTTCAGACGAACATTTTATTGAGGATCTAGAAGCGTATGTTAGAGAAATGTCGGCGACTAGGCAGTCAACAGGAACGATGGACACAAGCCAGGAGCCGGACCTTTGGGCTCAACTCCAGCAAAAGGAGTCGGATTTACTCCTTGCAGCAGAGTTAGGGAAGGCCCTTCTGGACAAGAACGAGGAGCTGAAGAAAGACCAGGAGCGCGTGACGGAAGAGTACTCCAAAAAAGTTGAGGTAAGTCAATCAATTTCACTGTTTGTTACTGATTCAAGCACGCGATGTGCACTGATATTTTTGCGGTCGTTTCTACCCATTCGATTTTCAACTTTAACTCGATCTTGATTAGGTTTAATTGTGTTTTAGTTGTGGGTGTTCTATTTTTTAGAAAGACTAGCCGGTGTGCGGTTGTTGAAAATTGTGCAATTTTACTCTTTGTTTATGTCCTTTCATTTAATGACGTTCATGATGAATTTGTTAGACTCGAGCCAATTTTTCGGTGTTATTGGATCACTTTCATTTTGTTGGATAAGTTTTATATTATTCTCATCTTTTTCTCGATCTAAACGGGAATGTACAGAAAGGATCATTGGAGTAAACATTATGGTAATAGCACGATGGTATTGTCTTACCTATTCGTGTTTTTTGAGTTCGCATGGCCACGACTGCAATAAATTATGTTAAAAAGTACCTTGTAAGACTTATGCAAATCAATTACCAATTACCACGAGTCATTACGCTTTTTTTTGTTAAATCCATTAGCAATCACGTAAAAAGCGTCCGCTGAATTTTCGACTAACCGACAAAAATCGGGCATTTTCGTAAGAACCTGATTGCATTATTTCGTCAGCCAAACCTTTTACGTACTTATTTAATTCCAAAAACCGTATTAATATGCAATGTAGTGGATTTACAAAGTACTAATTTTCGTGATTACTAAATCGCTGCTTTAAATAACTTAAATTTACTTTGAGCAAAACTTTTTTTTGAGGGATTATATTTTTTTGAAAACCACAGATACTTAATACGTTTTTTTACAATAGTGTTTGTTTTTATGGTTTTATAAGTTTTATTGGATATTATAACTTAATGATATAAAAATATGATTTCAATTGTTTATTGTTATATTAAATCGAAAACAATACAATTGATATTGATTGAATGATAAACTAAAGTATTGCTCCACGTGTACCTACTGTGTTGGAAAGTATGCAAACTTCGCGTTGCGCTGCCGTGCATAGATAGATGAGATATTAAAATGGGAATATTGAAATTATGACATCGGCATATTTAACTGTGATGCCCATGTTAACTAATTGAATGGAAAGTAACAAAGAAAAATCTAAAATTTCCGAAAAACCGAAAATGCCTTTCAGTTTTGCATATAGTTGTAGGATATGCATTTTGAAGATCTATATTTTTTGTGTTGTTAGTGCTATAATGATTAATCATCTCACAAAAACATGTACTACTTCAGAAGTCTTGGTCTGTTAAAAAGTTGCACTAGAAGCAGGGAAATAAATTAACTCAAGCCCAAGCCAAGCCGTGCTTGACGCAAACCACGAGTTTATATTACTACTCAATTATCGATATTTATGTATAATAAGTTAACAAGTTTTATGAATCAGACAACATTTTTTCGAAATGGCAGAACAGACACGATTATTTATTTTTATGATTTGAACACGTTTTACTTGGTCGAGCCAATTTTCATACGTCGATTAGGTATAATGGCATGATTGAATAACGTGAAAAATGCGGATGAGGTAGGTATGGCTTATCTTACTGACTGATTAGATGAAAACATGGTTTCTTTTTGCACATTTTTATGCGTGATGATGCAAAAATAAAAAAAAAACTATTAAAAATATTATTGTAATATAATTGTGTTATTTTATTGTTTTATTTAAATTAGCGTTAGAAGTTTACATAAATAACGGGTATTGGTCTCACTCGCACGAGGGAGCGCCACCCTTGTCGTCCTCGAACTTGGCTTGACACACTATCATGTTTGCTAATTACTAACTACAATTGACTTTGACAATACAACTTACAAGTCACTTCAGTTATCTTTGCCTCACATTTTGTAAAAAAAAAGAATCATTTGACATGAAAGTGTGACCAACAGCGCTAGTTATCAGAAGCATCAAGTAATTATTTTCTCGTTAACCTCTTCACGGTGCCAACGAGTGCGTCACAGCAACACTCGATCGGTTTACTGGATTATATGTAGGTATGCTTACTGTACATGGTCAGTTTATTTCTACCTTTAGCATCATCAGCCTATATGCTTCCCACTGCTGGGACAGAAGCCTCCTCTGTATGAGAGGGAGTGGGCTGTAATTCACCAATCGGGGTCAGTGCAGGTTGATGGATGTCTCATGTCTTAAAAGTTTTTGATTCATTACATTCCATCATCCTTGCAATCCTTGAAGAGTTAGGCAGTGGTGTAGGTATCCATAGTACAGTCACGTTCATCAGTTATGCTGGTTTCACCCAGATGTTTGCTTCACCCTTTTGAATGTTAATTCGAATATCTTGTTCAAAATCAGATCCGGCCTTAATCTGTTCCAAGAACATTATCCTACATCGACCGAATAAAACATTAATCAAACATTATTCTCCCATAAAATAATACAATATTTTCTTTTCGGAAATTCAAACGGCAGTCACCACTAGCACTAACGTCATTGTCTTATCATTAGCAAGTTCTTATCTTATCATTGTTGATAGTATTGATACATCGGTATCATACCGAGATGTACAGGTGTGTATCAAGGTGAAATTCGAGCTGGATGTTGAGATCAGATCGGTAGATCGAATAGGAATTTACCATCTTTATATTCAGCGGCATCTGGTTAGACTGGAAGCCGACCCCAGTATAGTGGGGAAAAGGCAGGCCGATGATGATATTCATGTGAAGTCATCATCATCTTCCTGAGCTTTTAAGTATTTAGAGTTGGCGCAGCATAATCTTCTTCTAATACTGAATGTTGAATTAAAGAAGGTCACACATAGGTATGACTTTCCTTAAGTTTGTACCATAAAGCCATATTCACCTGCCGTTTTGCCCTTGATTTGCTGTTATAACAATTAAGTGTTCTTTTATATCGCCTATAAAGTTATAAGAACCCCAGACGGTTTTCGAGCAGTCCCCATGACCTTGAAAGTCATCCGTAGGCTTCGCAGCTTGAGCAGCATAAAAAAACACAACCATGAATATGTGATCAACAATAGTACCGATTTTACGGTGATGGTGGTGTTTATTATCGGTCTCGCCTTTGCCCATTTATGTTGGGATCGGCCGTTCAATCAGATCGGATGCAGATACCAGATAGAATACCAGAAAGTACTAACTTCCTAGTCCTAATAAGAACTCTCTGTTTTATTAGTGAATGTTTACGGACTAATTTGCATTTGCCTGAATTGTACAGAAATTGTTCATACTGTGGTATAAATGGTTGCTACACACTCTCGCCGAGACACTCCGAGGCAAGTGCGAGAGTCTACAGCCATGCGAGGAACGCCGAGGCTTGAAGAGCGCTCATATATACACGCCTCGGAGGTCTTCCTTGTGTCTGATCTTTAGACAGGTAGCAAGGCGGTAGCGAGACTAATTGGCCGGGGTTTACCATCTCGCACGCCAAAAGCTCGGTGATTGCAGTTCACTAGATGATACCAATCTGATGTTTTAAGTCGAGTTGAGGTGGTGCTGATCCCGTACTGTGCAAATACGGTGTGCCTTAGTAGTACTCTTTGTGGAGTCCATTTGAATTCACCCATATCGATAAATATGTGTGTGATATGTGCATGTCACATTTAAGCGATGTACAATGTTGCACAATAAGGCATTTTATCTACAAAACTGCAATGCAGATAAGTTGACATTCCATGGTACATAATATTCTATAACAAAGTGGTTTAGAAATATCAACTTTATTTATTTTGCGTAAGCTAACTTTTGCTTCCGACATCAGTTTGTTTATTGCATACTTAGCGCTATTCCATAAAAAATCATGATAGAGCGATAATAGTATCAAGGTTCCTTTAAAAGTTTTAAAGGAATTTGTTTTAAATTAAAACAAACAAAAAAAAACAGAGGAGACTAACCAACTGCCCCAGGAACCAAATCCAAGATGCTTTGAGAATTTCTTCATGAAAAAATCCAATAACACACTGATACCATGACCTCTCTTCTTCTTAAAAAGACAGAAAAGAAACAGGACCCCACAAGCTCAGTTGTGCGACCACTAGACCAGTTAAACTGGGGTTAAACCCCGGTTTAGCTTTAAACAACAACAAAACAAAACTTGTAATTAAGAACCCAAATCACCCCCAAAAGAAAGACGTTTACACCGAAAGTAATCTACATAACAAAAGCTGAATCGTTGTAACAAAAACCCCTTCCTGCAAGTGTAGCTACCTTCAAACAGATGAGCATCGTTTTTGTACTACCTGCTTTTTTTTTTTTTTTTTTTTTACGGATCGGAAATCATCAAATGACTTCTCCCGCTCTGGGTGGAGTGGGAGGGAGTGTCAGACTCTTACTGACTAAAACCCATCCATGTTCCTTCATTGCCCTTTGTGTTCCAGGGCCACGGTATCTCTTTCGAACAGTCCCGCAGCCCCGGCAGGCATCGGCCCTTGCGGGCCCCTTCTTGGTTGCTGACATCTCTTTGAGGCGCGCGTGGAACACGAACGCGCCGTCGACACGGCCTGTCGTCATAAGACGGACGGACGGTGAGCTAACCCATTACTCACCGTCCACAGGCCCGCGCCTACGGTGGCCGGGAGCCACCACGTGGCCCCCGACGCCCGGTGCTTCGCCCGCGGCGGCTGGGACGTGAGATTCTCTCCCTCTCACGTCCCGCCACCTCCTTCGCTAGCATGACTGCTTCGCAGAAGGAGGTGACGGCTTCCCATTCCCTCTCGCTCCGGACCATGGCCTGAACCAGGGCCGGGAGCGAGAGGTCGCCGCCGCCGATCGCCGCTACGAGGACACGGCGGAGCTCCGCCCAAGCGGGGCAGACCTCCACGGTATGCGCCACCGTGTCCTCCGGACGATCCTCACAATGATAACACCCGGGCGTTTCCTCCCGCCCGATTCGGTGCAGGAACCTCCCGAAACAACCGTGTCCGGTGAGGACCTGCGTCAGGCGGAAGGTGAGGGCGCCGTGGCGCCTCTCTAGCCACTCCTCAAAGAGGGGACTTATCGCCACTATTGTGGCGTGCCCTGCACTGGGTTGCGACAGTCGCTGTCTCCATGTCGCCATGAGATCGAGTCGGAGGTCTGTCCGCTGAGCGGTGATTTGCCGCGGCAGCGGAGTTTCCCCCCGACGTAGTGCCCCCGCGCGCCATTCATGCAGGCGCGCGAGGACTATCGCCTCCAGATCCCATGGCGGCAATCCGGCTAGGAGGCTCGCCGCCTCGCGGGAGATCGTGCGGTACCCCCGGATCAGCCTTACATTGTACTACCTGCTTCACTTCACAGTCAGCTATTGTAACGGTTTTTATACCTTTCTTCGGTAAAGGTTGATGATTCAATCAGGAGCCTGTCTTTTCTTGTGGTTATGGGTTTTGGGGATCCCACCCGAAAGCGCTGTAGAATAGTTGATTGTGCTTAATTTGAAGTAGCTGTTTGACTATACACCGACCTCTTTAATGAGTCCTCGCGAAGGTATCAATTTAGATGGAATATTCTGAAGGTTGATCATATATTGGTTCAATTAGTATCGTGATACCTATGTGGATTATGGTTGTTTTAAAGCAAATAACCTGTGGGATATTGTTAGGACTTTTTGGACGCTAATGTGCCTTTGATGGGGCAAAGCGGAGGACTCATTAAAGCGGTCAGTCTATAATTAAACTGGCTCAGAAATGAATTTGGCGCCAATTTCTCGTATTGTGCAGACAACAGGACATACAGGACACGACATAAAGTTTACCACCGTTGGAGGAACAGAACCACTTTTGCAATCCAGGGTGCAGTCATCTATGTAACTCCATGTGAGCCTGGATATCTAATAATCATCAAGACTAATTCCGTTCTTATTTATTTATTTATTTAAACTTCATGTACAAAAGTGGTACATAGGCGGACTTAATGCCACAAGGCATTCTCTACCAGTCAACCTTAGGGTCAAATAGGACAACAAAGTGATAGAGTACAAAAAAATAAATAAGAAAAATACCATTTTGTTAACGTAAATAGATAGTTCTTCCCTATTCCTACAAACCTGTTCCCTATTATACATGCCTATGTGAGATAGACGGCTCTAATAAGCTTGTAGGTGTAGGTATAGGGATACTATGATAGGAACTACAAATGATAGATTCTAAAGTTCCTAGACACCCATTCTGCTTCAAGTTTTCGCTGCAAATGCCCGAACCAACCTACAAATCAAACAATAACCCTATATTATACGCGGATCCGACAGCCAGTCATTGTTCACAATAACCAGGTCAATAAGTTTGCCGAATCGGGCTCGTCTAGTCAGACGTCTATTGTACACTTTAACCCGAATAACTGATAATGATTTAACTGTGTTATCTCCGGAGATGCTAATCTGTTGTTAAACTGAATGTGTTTAACTTTGGTTTGTAAGATGATGGTTATTGTTAGATAAACTAGAAATGGTTACCTTTAAGGCAGGACCTAGATCTACAACCATATTGTGCTATATTGTTATCTTTCCAATGATCTCACTGCGGAATAATATCAGGATTTAATCTAAGAGATATAAAGAAAGAAAGAAAAGAAAACATATTTATTCGGCACATGCCAAGATGCACACAACAAACAAATGCAAATAAAAAAAAAACTGAAATCTACTGATATACAATAAAAGACTTAAAACTAAACAGATATAAAGAAAGAAAGAAAGAAAGAAAAGAAAACATATTTATTCGGCACATGCCAAGATGCACACAACAAACAAATGCAAATAAAAAAAAAACTGAAATCTACTAATATACAATAAAAGACTTAAAACTAAACAGAGATAAAGAAAGAAAGAAAAGAAAACATATTTATTCGGCACATGCCAAGATGCACACAACAAACAAATGCAAATAAAAAAAAAACTGAAATCTACTAATATACAATAAAATACTTAAAACTAAACAGATATAAAGAAAGAAAGAAAGAAAAGAAAACATATTTATTCGGCACATTCCAAGATGCACAGTTGCACACAACAAATGAAGGCAAAAAAAAAAACTGAAATCTACTAATATACAATAAAAGACTTAAAACTAAACAGATATACAGAAAGAAAGCAAGAAAGAAAAGAAAACATATTTATTCGGCACATGCCAAGATGCACACAACAAACAAATGCAAATAAAAAAATGAAATCTACACAATAAAAGACTTAAAACTAAACAGAAAAAAAAAGAAAGATAATATTGTGTGTCTCACGGCTGCGTCGAATAGGTATAGATGTATCTTATATCATGTTATCTATCGTGTGGCTGTCTACTTCTTATACATCCCCCCCTTCTACCATTTTATTTTGCGTCAGCGCAACATTTCTTCTTCTTCCACAGTCATCAGCCCACATATCAGTAGTTACTTTCTCTCCACCCATATCATATTTTAGACAGTCCATCTGTTGTTCCATTGGACTTCCCATACTCTTATTGATATACCCACCCCTTACTAATCCTACAATAGCAAAATATTCGCTTACTACATGTTAGTTCAAGGCAATATTACATCGAGTGGGAATCGAACTCACAACGTGACTTACCAAGCGTATCCTACTATACAATCAACCTTCCTATAGATAGCTATCGGGGACCAATTAATTAAAATTAATGAATAGTTTCTTTGCAATAACGAGGTAATAAACCTTAAACGTGATAAGATCGATTGATTGTAGCTCGTGGTTGAATGCATGCAGAGTCTTGAGATTCAGCTTCGCTTACTGCTGGTAGACCTTGGATAAATCTACTCAGGCTATTGCTGTCTACTGCAGGATATGTCTGGCTGGGGCTGCGGCCTTGCCTAAGTAGCGACGCAACATCCTATTCTTCGGCTTTTGTATCCAGTCTGTTCCGTGGCTATTCCCCAGTAATAGACGCGCAATTGTCAGGTCATTTGCAGCCATTTTCTAACTACGCACTGCTGAGTAAGGCCTTCCACTTTTGTGTCATCCTTTCCTGTCTATGCGTGTCTCATTCAGGTTTTGTCCGTTATCCTTTTACTTAGCTGTTGGTCTACCAGCACTTCTTTTCATACTCTTATCATTATTTTCCCTTATGTAACTATATTATTCAGTTAAATATCAGTTATCATCAGCCTGCAACATTCCACTGCTGGACATAGGCCTCTTCAATCGCACGCCACTTAACTCGATTCTCAGCAACTCTCATGCAGTTGCTACTAGCCACCCTGCGAAGATCGTCGCTCCACTGAGCCTGAGGGCGTCCCACCTAACGCTTGCCGATTCGCGGTCTCCACTCAAGAACACGTCTACCCCAACAGTCATCGGTTCTACGGCTAAAATGGCCGGCCCATTGCCACTTCAACTTACTTATTCTGTGAGCTATGTCGATAACTCTAGTTCTCTCCCCCCACCTCGTAAATATAAAATAAAAGTCACTCCATTTAAATTCCTAACATGCAAAAAGGATCTAGTTAAACTTGAGCCTAAAAATGATAATGTTCCGATCAATAGATAACCCAAGCACTTATATCCCATGTTAGTATATAATAATAGTTAGGTACGTAGTTAGCTCGATAAGTGTTTGTTACCAATATGAGTAATATCTGAGTCATGGCGTAAAAATTAAGTCAATAACATAGTATAGTATTGCTAAACATGAAAATACTTTCATCATACGATAATTTTAATTACTTAGTCACTGATAGCGCTGGGTGATTTCGCACGTTTCAAAAAAACTTCCACTGCTGAAAATAAACTAAGCTTAAATACAGGGTGGAATCCCCGCTGACGCGAAAACGGTTATCACGTATTCAGTACATCATTCTGAGCCCCCCCCATAAAAATTTTTCATCGATTGAAAAATCAGCGGTTCATACATTTTGAACGTGTAGGTATTGCGCTTTTGTTGGAAACAGCTGTTTTTTTTAATAACCGATGAAAAATTTCTATGTGGGGGCTCAGAATGATGTACTGAATACGTGGTGACCGTTTTCGCGTCGGAGTCCCTAACACCCTGTATAGGCAAGGACTAATAAACCAGGATGTTTTTGTTCCCTCGATGAAAATTCCAAAAAGACAGAGTTGGAGTTTTAATAAGAGGTGTTGTCTCAAGTTACGCTTTCATTTGCTTTGTGACTGTCCCACATACGATCTTTTGTAGGCTATATCAATATTTGTATCATAAGAGAATTGAATTCACGTCTTGTAGTGTAGAATCAAATATTGCTCAGAGATTCTGCAAATTGAAAAGTCGCCTGATGCCTGATCTACGCTTGCACGTATGTCCCGAAACTGGAGTTGCAAAAAAAGTATGGGTTCAGAGAAAAGTGCCAGAGCGTTGCCGTTAGTTAAATCATCACGTTTGAGGTTAAAAACACAAACATATACAAGTTAAGTGTTTTAACTTCACTGTGAGAGCAGACTTTATACCGTTATCGTGAATCATGCACCGACAAAGCCTAACTTGGCTTTATACGAATTATAAAATTGTTTCGTCTGCGAAGGCCGAATGCTTTATTCAGGGCAGAGTTTAAATATAAAATAAATAAGTTTTTTATGTTTTAAATAGACGTTGAGGCACAAAAGATTACACTTCAACCAAATTATCTGTGCTGTCGGGAAAACACTACTAAAATAAATGTAGCATGTTTTTTTTTCTTAGCCACTATTATCCCACTGCTGGGCAAAAGCCTCCCCCATAGCCTTCCATTCTTCTCTCCGTGCGGTTTTTTCTGGCCAATCTCTCAAGTACGCGTCTAGGTCGCCACGCTAGCGTTTCCTAGGCCTCCCTCGGCGACGACGCCCGTCTTCTGGCACCCACTACGTGACGACTCTCGCCCATCGGTCCTGATACATTCTATAGACAAGGCCCGCCCAATCCCACTTCAACTCAGTTGACAACCAAGTTTGACATATCAATGCATTTTTTCTTGACAAGCAGCGCTGCCTTGAACTGCACACTTAAAGTGGTCATACTATAGTTGAACTTGATAGTCATTTGTTCTCCAGCTTTTTACCTCCTCCAATACGTATCAAATCTCTGACACACGTTACCATACTGCCCGTCGAATCGTAACATGTTAAACTTGCCACAGCCTGGTCACTTGACCCGCGGACCGGTGGAACCGGTTCCACATTACGGCAGCCCTTGCCCGCTCACAAACACTTCCTGGAGATGGGCTCGGTTGATGGCTAAAGGCTCGTGCTCCTATTGAACGGGACTTGAATATAAGTGTCAAAATGTGGGTTTACTGTAAGTAGACTGATTCCTAATCCATCAGAGAAATAGACGTGGTGTCATGTTTTTTAATTTCCTTAGATTTCTTACTCGACAATAGCAATTGCCAGTTACTAGCCCATTGACTATTGGGTCAACAAGAATTGTAAGAATCGGAAATCAAACCTAAAACTTCCTCCACCATTTAATATGTAACATGTCATAACATCCAAACTACTGGAAAACAATTACAGCCACGCACCATACTATGGAGATATTTGGCAATACAACATATAACCAGCAATGATTACCACGGAAGCAGAACACGTAACAATCCGAATTCACCATGGTTATAGCATTACGCCTCAGACACGGCTTCTAGTGATACCACTTGCGTCAAGCAATACACGCAAGCGTCTTTTGTTTGGCTCTTTTGAGTACTGTCGCGTCGCAAGTCGCATGATCTAACCAATTTATAGTTTAATAACATTACTTGCAACTTGTCAAAATATTAACCAATGCCCAACCGTAGCACGGTACGGTTGACGACACGGTTGGCGCAGTGGCTTAACGACTGGCTGCTGAACTGCGTGTTGAGGATTCGCTTCCCGTCATAGTACAGAACGAATATTTGTATGGCCTTCAGGTAATTGTTCCGGGTCTAGATGTTTGTGTATGTGAGTTAAAAGGTTCATACACGCATCCACGATACAGAAGAAATACCTAGTACGGGGCAAAATTTTTTTTTAAAGAAAAATGAATGTATGACTAGTGCCCAACCGAAGCTTGGGCTTCAGCCACCTTCGGTCAAATCATCGGTTTTGGCCGAAGCTTCGGTCGGACACTTCCAATTTTATCCGCAGTCGCTGCTGCAACACACGTGTGCCACTTGAGCGTGTAGTTCGTGGCCAAACACTTAGAACTATAGTTGCTATTATTAACGATGGTTTTTTGAGGTCATTCGACCATACGGGTAAGAATTATGGCGATTTTGACCTCTAGATTAAACCTGCGGCTATACCAGATTGCTATGCGTATGTAGTAAAGTATAACATCTGATTAAAGTTTTTTTTTATTGTTGAATGGCCTTATGTAGATTTTGGTAACGTTTTAGTTGATTTTGGTGGAGGATTTGAGAAAACTGGAGAATGAGAACATTTTGTGAGTTTGAATGTAGAAGGCTTTAAGAATAGAGGAAGACCAAAGAAACGGTAGATGGAATGTGTGAGAAATGATATGGTTAGAAAAGAATAGAATACTGAAAAAATCTTGTAAAAATATTTTGATTGAAAAGAGTGTCCAAGGAGTTTCTTGCCCATTCTTCTTCATAGAGATCTACGCTTTGGAATGGGCATCTACAGTACTTTCACAAGTTATTATGCCTTGTGTCTGGGACTGTAGCTTCGCCTCCTTTGTTTTTCTGACATTCAAAAGGCCTGTTATGGTCTAATTGAAATTAATGCTATGAGTTTGAGTTTGAGTTTGAGATGACGGCTAAAAGAGATGTACATGGAAGAAGAAATTATACTACTAAAGTAAGTAGGAATGAGGTCAGAATGTTAATGACGATGACTGGATGTTTGATCGTTACTTATACAGACAGTTGCTTTTAAAAACATTTTGTAAATATCATAAACAAAACCAACGTGTATTTTGAACTCTTGCAAACTTTGACTAAAACCTATACACAATGCACAATGACATAATATTTCTAACCAAAACCTATTATTTCGATATTCTCTTCGAAGCGCATATAATGGTAGTAAATTGACTGGATTCGAAGCAGACAGACAGACTGGTTGCAATATAATTTTGTGTATACCTACCTATCTGTAATGTACCTCTATTGTTTTAGTTCTCAATAGATAATATGGAATGCACTGCATTGTCTTGCTTACAGATAGCCGAGTGTGATTGGCAAATATTTTGTGGTTAGATGATAAAATTATGGGTTATGAATATTTCATGATTTTGTTGTATATTTAGTTATAGGTCTACATAGTCTATTTTTCTCATTGTCATAAGCCGTAGCATGTCTACTTTCTTAAAGATTGTCTCAAAGACTGGGCCTGGGATGATTGCATTCGGATCCTTTTGGCTACTATCTTGGTGGGTAAACTAAAAATAATCGTGTTCTAACCGTGGCTGTCGTCAAAGGGTATTGGGATTGGACAACTATGTCCATCAATTAATAAAGTTGCTAAGCATAGTACAGAAACAGGCATGAAAATATCACCATAACCTCCATGGTTTTGGTAACATTCCCATTTCTGGGTAACCCTTGTTTAGCACTGAATACTGCTTAGACTTTGTCTTGTAAAATTCATAACTCAAGACAACGCTAGAAAGAAAACAAGTATTTCCACACTTACACTAATCGCTAAAGATGACCAACAAAACAAGCCAGACTATTGACCCAAATACAAAGCCAAAGAGCTCATTATCCTTAAACTGCATGACCTAACATCCAATGCTGTCTCATCAGCATGCTAGAGGGACCAATGTTGCGGCAAGCACGTAAAACTGCGGTGACTCATAGTAACCAAATATTCTGGTGCTTTGATTGGTATCGATGGAATATTTCAAGTAGTAGTAGAATAAATCTGAACTTTAAAAGAGGCGAAAAGACAGTCTCAGAAAAGAAAAGTCTTCAATCCAAACTAGGCAACGAGGCAGTCTGATTCTAAGGCAACAGATGGGATTAGGACAATAACTGAGAGGCTTGACTGTATCGCGAATTCTAAGGAAATTCCAGATACATACAATTGCATTGCACTTTTTGAGTTTTACTAAGAAAACTCAATAAGAGAGACTACTAGACGACTCCTTAATCATATCTACCCAAGATTTGCACCTTCCTTACTCCTTGCAATTAGCTCCTTTCTTAGCAAATTAGCTATTTTCGTCTATTTTGTTCCTTTATAAGAATTTCGGTCTTCACTATCGTACACTACTTCGTCGGTATTTAAAATCACGAAGCAATCCGTCAGTCTGTCTGCGCAAAGTGAGAGTGGCGTTTTGAGGGCACGGCCTTGTACCAGCTCAGCCGACGAATCCGATGCATTTGAGTAATTAGCTTTTTGTTCAATATCTTTTGATCGGAAGTGTTGTAGACGTTTGGAGCTTAGGTTAGTTGACGTGGGTCTTTGAAGGATGATTTTAGGAAAGTGAAATGGTAATGATGTCAATGAAGCGATAGTACCTACGGAGTCGATGAAATTATTAATAGTTACTGCTACCTACGGAGTGCCGTTGGGGCAAAAAGGTTCTGTAGTGGTGAACAAGTACCAGATGAAGCAGCACTGAAAGGCCTCCCACTGAATGAATCCACTGGATGCGAAGAGGACTGGACTGTTAATGTGGCGAGCGACGTTTGAGAGGACGCCTACGTCCAAAAGTGGACGTTTTTCGGTTGATATGATGATGGAAATTATAGCTGTTACCTTTTTACTCATATTGTGCAACACTCATCAAGACATAGAATTAACTTTTTCAGGTTTAGCATTAAAATGACTAAACAGACGATTTGTCGTAATAAGACCTTATGAATTCGACGAGTTTTTGCATCAATAAAGTCACGCTTTTGACGAGACAGCAGCGAACAAGGTCGGCGGTCAAAATGAATGGCTTAATGGCTTCGATGCTAATCCGCGACAGTCGCAAGTTGAGGTACTGTGGTTGCATGGTAAGGTTGCGATTGAGAAACCGAGGAAACGCGACCAAGTGGCGGGGAAGGAGACGGGAAGATTAGACGAGACTAATCGCATCTGCATGTCATCAGACTTTTAATTTATGACGTGTAAAATTTCGTATGTGTTGTAGTGATTAGTGGAGGAGTGTTTTAGAAATTGTTTTGGCAAACTAATATTATGAGGTTTTCAATGTAAAATATGGGGCTTGAGAAAACAATTCGAACGAATCGGGTATAATGATTAAACAAAAGACATATTAGGAACGACTTTAGATTGGAAAGGGTTCAACTTACAGAACAAGATCAGATTTTGAACCCAGAATACATGAAACTAGGTCTAATGGAAAAGTAATATTTAAGGTCTCTGCACACAGCGGGCGCGGCGCGGCGGGACTGGACGGCGACGCGACAGCTCTGTGCGGGACGACTCTGTGCGGGACGGCTCTGTGTGGCGTCGTCCGTAATATCTAGTACATTACAACTGCTCAGTGTCGCGTCGCCGTCCCGTCCCGCCGCGCCGCGCCCGCTGTGTGCAGAGACCTTAATTATTAGCGATCAAGTCTGATTTTCAGAGCCCTGTATCAAATACTATGCACAATAAATAGTCATACAGTCTTGAACTTACAACTTAATTCATATACCGATGTTAAGAGCAGCTAAACCAGTAATTACATTCGAATATCTTCATTCTAACGACTTTGAACCTGCGGCCTTTAGCGGTCACTTCTAACTTATAAATAATTGAACTGTCGATGTGTCTAGCGTGTCTTGGCCCTCAGCAAAGTTGAAAACTGCATTTTAAAGCACTTGTTAAGAAATATTTAAGATTTTATTGGCATTTTGAAGCTCATTTAGGGAACTGTTTTAGTGCCGTGTTTGATTTAACACCTTCAGTGCCGGGAACCCACCTGGTGGGTTCAAACAAGTCGCACTTGTGATGCCGGGAACCCACCTGGAGGGTCCACTACTCCACTTGCAATATGTATAGTGGCACATGTGCTCTATGACACAGGGGTGGACACGAATGGGTTTGTCATTATAGGCATATTATACTTTTCAGCTTTGTTTTTATTATAATATTATACTTGCGGATGGCTCTAGTACTGGCATCTTACAATGAGGTATTGATGCCTCTGGTAATTTGGTATTGTCCTCTCACAACCAGGTGAACCTCTTTTGTTCAATAATATAATCGTTGTCGCTGTCCACACTGCTCACAGGCTTTCCCCGAACAACACTTCTGTCTGTCTGTCAGAACTGTAGCTCATGATCCGTAATAGGTAGACTGTTGTACACAGAATGTGTATTGCTGTTGCCGATATAACAACAAATAAAAAAAGAAATTAAAGGCGGGTCCCCTACTACGATGCTACGGAACCCTTGTGCGAAGACCTGAGTGGCCCGTTTTTCTTTATTTGTATAAATTATTGTCTTTGCAAGCTGCCTATCTACACATATCTAGCTACACTGGCCAAGTCTCCACCTCGTCTAGACGTTAATTAGGGAGATCCCGCACACGTGCGATGACATGTCGTTAACTGATAAAATTGACATAACTGCGGTTTGGTGTGACGTTACTTCTGATGGGTTATTGTTTGTATATATTGTTTGTATATATTATTATATTATATATTTTTTTTATTATTATTATATATTTTTTTATTTTTATATTTTTTGTCGGCGATTACTTAACTATGTTTGATTGTCATAACTGTACTTTGTTTGGTAAGCATACAGTTACAGACACTGTTGTTGTATGTCAATACAAAAATATTTAACTCTATTTGAGTCCTTCAGTGTTTTTCTTAAAGAATCGGTTTGACAAACAAGTTGACGTATCATGTGACTACCGGCCATATCACGTAGATAGACATGTAAAACACTACGTGTAACCCTGAAAATAGTAATTAGTAACCTATTGGCCACGACTCCACGAGGTACACGATCAAGGACAGCGACTGAGGATAAAACAAATGAAAGAAATTGATTTTGGAACATGCCACGAGTTACTGCTATCCGACTTGAGTGTGTTCACGCGAAGGAAAAAAATGACCAACACACCCGCGTGCCGCTCGATGCAAGTAGCGTCGGCTGAGGGCGTGAACGGGGCTTAAGATTTTAACGTCTCATGTAGCGTCGCTATATAAAATGGGGAAGTTGGTAGCACGAACGACTAACTCTTTTCTAATCTCTGCACGAACAACTTATTCAAAAAGAACTTCTCAAGTGAACCAACCAAAATATCGATTAAATTAATAAACCAATCTTTCCATCGACCTACTTTTCAAGTTTTACCAAAGAACTGCTCTAGATAGCCTATCCTTGGCGTGTCACATCTATATAAAACACGAAACGGTTTCACTAACATAAACGTTGAGAGATCAGACGGCGCTGTTATCCAATTAGTAACAGTTAAGTGTTAGGTAACCGACCTGCGTTTTAAACACGTGCTTTTAACGATTGTACGCGATTTTCTTATACAATGTTCGATTTTTTTCTGTTCCTATATATAGAAAAACGGTACGATAATGCGACGTATCGTAACTTTTGCTGGTGTCCTGTCCGCGGCGATGGTATTTTAGTTGAGAACGTTTCTGAAGGACAAAAGAGTTCGTATTTCAAGGCAAACTACTAATAGTTTTTCCGTAAAACCTTCAAGTTTTAATATTGGGAAAGCGTAGGGTGTTGTTTTTAATGTATTTCAGTCGGTAGGCAAATAAATAGTCAAATGAACACAATCAGTTCTGAACAAAACGTAACGTATCTGTAAAGGTAAACTAAATACGTCGATTTTAAAATTAAAAATACTTGCTTCACGTATTAATTATAATATTTTCATAATTTTAAGATTTTTTTTCATATCTATGGATGTTGTGCTGTGCGCAGTGCGACTGATTGTGCTTGTTGCAAACATTTTAAGTAAAATGCTATATGATAATTGTATTTTCAATTCAAAAATCGACGTTTTTACGTTAAGTCCAAGTCTTAGCTATTTTGTTTTCATATCAGTCTGTGAATATCTATTGCTGAAGTGGAATCCCAAGAGACCAGGAGTTTTCTTGAATTACAAGTTGGAAGAAAGAAACTGGTAGCTGGAAGAAATGGCACATGGATGAAATTGAATACCCTTTAGTTTCAATGAGGCTTACTATTGTACATGGCAGAAACCATTATTACAAACAAATTTTGCTTTTTTTGGCCATAAACAATCAATAAAGGACGCAAATGTCATTGTTATGTTACTTAAAAGAGAGTTCAACAGTGGATCATCACAATGACACCTCACTGTTTAGACAAACATTGATTCAGATATACGCGTACAATGCTTTCATAATAAACACAATGTCGATATTGTGAAAACAATTCGGTTGAGTTGTTTCGGTCAAAAGAAGGCGTCTATAGCAAATGTAAGGCGCGAATTACACAGAAACGGTGTAAGGTGAAGGCGCGGCGCAGGCATGATGCCGCTTCAAAACATTTTCATACAAAATGTACGTAGGCGACATGTCGTAAATTACACTCAAGCGGCGCGGCGCAGGCACGCCGTTATTTCGTTTCCTTATAAATTCCACGCCTTACGCCGTTTCTGTGTAATTCGCGCCTTAGCCTGGTTGAGACTCGCATAGACCAGGGAATCATGGTACCTACAAAAAGAGGAGGCATGTACTCAGCAGTCGGTGGAAAAAGGCTAGCAATGGTCATGATGGAACGTGCTAGCTACGTTTTACTATTACCTACGTACTCAGAAAACGAATGATGCTTTGTGATCCTTTCATGTACAGTTAGGGTATTGTATTGTGTAGCAGATTGAGACATGTCTAGCGTCTTGAATATTTGACGCAGTATGAACCATTTTTGAAAGACTGTTGAAGAGTGATTTTGTGATTTAAATATACGGACAGCGTGCGTACGTATGAGTGGTATCCATCACCATCCACTCTTTGCCAAAAAATAGACAAAACAATCCAGACCAATTAGGAAGTTCCAACGGTAAATTAAAAAGAATTAACCCCCAAAATCGAAAATCACGATTTTCTAAAAAGTTTACCTGTGAAAAATGTGCGTGAAAATCAGTAAACATGTTCAACAAACATGTTGGTTTAAATGTCACAGCCTTCCCTTGGGTGGGGTCAGGTGGTCACCCTTGACGCGACCTCGGTAACCCTTAGGTTATAGAAAACTTAGTACACGAACGAGAAAGTTTAAGTAGTTATAGCTTGCTTTTACTTTGAAGGCTCTTGTGCTGTAACGACAATCTTTCTTGTGGCTATGTGTTAAAACCAAGCTGGTTTGATGAAATGATTAGTTTCGGCTCTAACAAAAGACGTATTACTGGATTTGATTTGATCTTGAACGTATCCTTGGAATGCGGATGGGCAGACTTGATACTTTGCAATGAGTTAGCTATTATCCGTGGCTTCGTTCGTGTGGATTTCGGAAATCATGACACCGGAACCTAGTGCCGGGATAAAAAGAATATCCTATGTAATTTCTCAAGTCTTAGTCTATCTGTGTGCCATAATATAATACCAGCCTGTTACTGTCCCACTGCTGGGCAAAGGCCTCTTCTCATACAGAGAAAGCACGAGCATTGATCACCACGCTTGCTCAAGACGGGTTGGTGATTTCAGACTTATATTAATTATAAGTCCAGATTTCCTCACGTTGTTTTCCTTCACCGATGTCTGTGATGTCCAAGATAAACTTAGAAAGTACATATGAATTGAAAAAGTCACATTGGTACTTGCCCGGATTTGAACCCACAACCTCATGCATGAGAGGCGAGGCCTTAACCTTTCATCAAAATCCGCACAGCCGTTTTGGTGCTTGTATTTTATACTTTTGAGTTGTTGTTACGTGTTTTCAATGACATTTAAACAGATGTTGAAATAAGTTACATTATAATCCTAATAACATTTGGGAGCACCTAAAACACATGTTTCACAAAATAACAATTTTATACGAACGTGTTAGTGAAGCATTTTCGTGGAGAAATCGGTAACGTGGTTACTTTCATATATTATGTGGTTATCCAACGATTGCACGCTTTAATTGTATTTGTTGTATAAAAGAAATTGTTTACTTTGGTACTTCATATTAACTGGTGAAATAAGAATCTACTTCTCGTCTGCACTTCATCATCTGCCGAGCCTTTTCCTACCGATATTGGGATCGGCTTCCAGTCTAACCGGATAAAGCTGAATACCAGTATTTTACATGGAGCGACTCCCTATCTGACCTCCACAACCCAGTTAGTAATACGATACCCCTTGTTATGACTTTTCTGTTTTTTTTCTAGTTTTTGGTTGTCAGACTTTTTGGGCCACTGACTACCTAACAACTGTCAAAGATCTACAAATGACACCCGGGACCAACGGCTTAACGTGCTTTCCGAGGCACGGAGGAAACTCGGTATACTCTTTCTCGGTAATGGGTGGTCACCCATCCACAGACCAACCTAGGCAAGCACGGCTTAACCTAAAGATCGACCCGAGCGGCAGTTATTATTTAGCTACGAGTTCTTCCTTCTTGTCTGCACTTGAACTAACAAAATTAAGTATGTATTGAATGACGAGAAATCTAGACTTATATCAAATCTAAATGATATCATGCGTTTTCGGGATATGATCGTCCATTGTGTCACTCTTATGTAAAATGCTGTACGATTACATCGCATATTTATTTAGGTCGCTTGCATAAGCATTTTTATCTTATTGTAAAGTGACTATTGAATTATAATTGAGTTCACTTTCGTCCGTTTTATTGTAAACACCTTTGTTACAATTAATAAATATTTTATCAACAAGTTGGCAAGAATACTTTTCTTCCATCGAAACTTATCGAAATTACTAGCAAGTAAGGGCTCGTACATAGGGGTATTCCTCAAAGCGCAACTATTTTTAAGCGCAACCAACGAAGCGCAACTAAATTATTTCTCGAAGCGCAACCATTAGTTGCGCTCAAAAATTCAAATTAAAAATATTATATGTTTATTCCTCAAAGCGCAAACATGATGAAAAATAGAGATGGGTATGATGGATTCATAAACGATATTTTTCATCATGGTTGCGCTTTGAAGAATAATTTAGTTGCGCTTAAAAATAGTTGCGCTTTGAGGAATACCCCCGTACATAAGCCTATCTACCTTTTCATAGCTGTAATTTGTATCGTACCTATTCTATGTAATATTATGGTTTCACTGTTGGAAATTCAGCTCTCGATGCTAAGTCCAGCGTTAAAAAACCAACAGAGCGCATTTATTTAGGGATCCAATTAGGTATCACTTAGTATTAGTGAAAATGGGCATTAACATCGCATTTGACGATATTGAGTACCAGTTTTTCAGTTTACTCATGAAAAACTCTTTCTTTTTTTTAACCAAAGACATTCAAATATTTACGAACGATAGACGGGACAAGACGATGAAAATCGTAATCCAATACTTGTTACTACTTAGTAACAAATCGTTCTATCTAGTGTCATACGCCCGCTTGTCAGGTAGCATTCGTGTGTCAAAATCGACAATATTCGGGATCAAAAGTTTTTTATGAAAATATTCAATTAATTCAATTATTAGTCTTTTAAATCTCTTTGTTTTTAACGTTTATCAACGAGAAAAAATCCGGACTTTATTGCTTTAATAAAGCATCTCAAAAACATACCACCCGGTAGGTATATCGTGTCGTAACATTTGGGAACTAGTCATAATCTGTATCTTATCAAAAAAGTTCGAAATATTTTTTGTAATTCCATCTGTGTAATATCACGAGATGACTTCCATCTTGGTACAGATAATGTTTATCATTATCAGAGATTGCACGGTGCGCATAACTTCTTGTTTATCAGTATTACGCTTTCGCAATTCTCTAGAAAAATTGTTTAGGTACTTAATCACGATAATATTTTTAGCACACATACTATTTAGTTCGTAAAGATACTTGAAGTCGGTAAAACATAGATTGATTTCTGTGTGCCTACGACAGGTGTAAATATCGGTTAGACTTTTTAAATAAAAAATAAATCACAACTTATACATTTTTTTAAAGTTTTATTGAAAAGTACCTACTCCATACAGGCTGACTTTCTTCTTAGTCAATCATTTTAAATACAACAGCATACTAGCATAGTAATAATTTTATATACAGCAGCGTAATAATACAACCTATTATTATGTTTACGGATACTATTCAACATATCATATTATCATTCGTGTAATTAATCACTTGTCTATGTCAGAAACATAGCTACTGTAATTTTGTACATAGCTAGTCATTGAGTAAATATATGTAAATTGATTGTCACATATAAAGGAACAGTTGCTGCTCGTCTTGGCATAGTCCACCGCTTCCGGCTAAAAGGGGTTAGCAGAGTAAGGTGTAGCTAGTAGAACTGCACGTCATCAATATAGAAATATTGAAAAAAAACTTGTGATGAAAATATCATTCCCTTAATTTAATTTTCCTCGTCTTACTTTAGAAATTAGAGGGGGAAGCACACACACATTTTACCACTTTGAAAGTGTCTAGCTTTCAAATGATTGACTATGAGAAAAAATGGTTTTACAAACCTCAATGTCATTTTTAAAGACCTATCTACAGAACATGTATAGGTTTGATGAAAAAAATATTTTTTTGTTTTAGTTCCATAAATGGGGAGCCCCCCTTAATATTTTTATTTTTTGTATAAAAATCGTAAAGCGGTTCACAGAATCATCAGTTTCAACTGTGTAGTCCTAATAGTTTCGGAATGCTGTGACATACAGACGGACAGACAGACAGAAATGACGAATCTATAAGGGTTCCGTTTCTGCCATTCGGCTACGGAATCCTAAAAAAGACGAAAATAAAGTGTGAGGGCATAATATAAATGTAAAAGCAGTAAATGATAAGACAGCAGGAGAAAATGGAAGAGGAAAACATTTTGCTCTGATTGGTTGGCAGAAGAAGCTTGTCAGTTGAATCAGTCTGTTACCATCAGAGAAGACCAAACACAAACCACCTCACCTCTCTTCTGACCCAATGGTTTTAATAAAAATGGCAAGCTAGTGTTGGATACACCTTTCAAGGAAACCCATATCAGTTTTTCCAATGAAACTGCCGTCGAAATAATCAATACTTGACAAATATGCCATAATGTTCCGGCAGGTAAATAGGCCGATCAATTTGTTAGATATGGAGTGACTATAACTAGGTTCCTTGTATGGTAAAGCATGTGGGCTGTTAGCGTATGGTCTTATGGAGTAACCAGTTAATGAATTTTGTTTTTTTGGGTGGCTTAGACTTGTTAATGTTTTAACTATAAATAACTTTTATGGTCTGTAGTTTTTTTTTGTGTCCTTTTCACTTTGTTTTTGTGTCGATAGCGCCACATCATCATCATCTGCCTAGCCTTTTCCACACTATGTTGGGATCGGCTGCAAGTCTAACCGGATGCAGCTGAATACCAGTATTTTACATGGAGTGACTGCTTTTGATTGTGCAACAGTGTTCCTGATATCCCAAAAGTTTAGTTGAATTTGGCAGATGCTTGAGTAATTTTTGCTTCCGTTTTGGCAAAAGTTTTTTCGTTAGCAATAATACAGAGTTTTGTTGGGTGTGTCTCTTTCTCCCTTAGCTGCTTTCTATCATCATCTTTTTGTCCCATGTTACTGTTGATCGAGCCACAAACCATCAGATTGTTATTACATTCAGAAATATTTGTCGAAATTACACCAACACCTTGTAACAGGAAGAGTAAAAACTGACCACTTACCGATAATTTACGCAAATTCTCTAAGATATCGCGTGGGTTGATACGGCATAAGAAATTCTTGTGTAAATACAAACATCTCTTACACATAATTTGTAGTTGCATTCCTCCGACGTTGGGTATCGTGTTAATTCGTGAAAAGATGAACATCTCTAGTTATTGGTCTTGAAGAATTGGCAGCTGCATCCCACTGTAGGAATTTCATAGTAAAATGCTTCAAGAATAACTTCTACAGCTTGCCCTGTTCAAGCTGTTGAAGTTTTTATTGTAGCATTTTATCCTATGTTAATTGTTTCTCCAAAATATTATGTAACACATTCTTCCTTCTTCTGATTGTTATAAAAGTATCTGTTGTGATTATAAGTAATTAAAGGTATTTTTTGTAACATTTAAAACGAATTAGCCATTGACGATATTCACATGGTGTTGACCAGTACTATAATGAATGTATGTACGTATATTAGTCTGTAAGGTATGGGCCGAAGTTGCCTGAAAATAAATGGATGTTATGTTATAATGATACTGATTAGTTTTGTGATGAAATGTCAGTTTCAGTCTGCATTTGTTTTGAACCGTATGAACAGTGGGTTGACGACGTGTGATCCCACATTTTATCGTACATCAATGTCGTATGAACGGCCGTATACGGTGATTCGAATCTGTTTGTTAAACCAATTTAGATCCCCTGATTCAATGATTTTGGACTTTTTATTTTGTATGTTGCGGCTCGCAATTTTTATTTCCTCTAGTTCATAAACTCTGAAATTATCTGGTTGCGGCATATCATCACGTTCTATTTTAGTCATTCTCCGATTCTCACTCAATAAATTGACTAAAAATATTACTTACGTACTTACCGACGTTTTTTGAGCATGTCTTTCATAACAAACACATTTGATTGACATTCCGAACATATACCGCCTCTATTTTGCATTGCCTAGTGAAAAGGTATTGTAATTTGAGAAATTGAGGCGCTTGCTCAATTCTGTCGGACAAACTAAGGTTTTTTTTACCAACAGTATTAGCATATAGTCGCATATCTTCATGCTATGGATGTAATCACGGCAGTGGAAAATCGTTTGAATAAAATTTGAATGAACAATGAATTTCAAGTCAGGTAGATACTTTACGTAAAACAAAGTTTGCTTGAAATAAAATTTATGAGCCGTCCAGCGAAAGTTAATTGGAATAGGGCCGATTTCGGGGTTTGCGTATCTGTGGTGCAATGTAACTTAGTGCAACTTTGAGTAGAGCCTTATAATAATCTACTTTATTTGAAACCAGCTTTTGTCCGTGGCTTCGCTCGCGTTAATTTAGAATTTGACAATCAATTCGGGTTGCACTCTGCTTGTAATAATATAATACAATCATGATTCAGACACGCGGCGCCATCTATTATCATCAGAACGTTATTGTTGTTTTCCTCGGGAACGGTTCTTTTTTTCGGAATGAAAGATACCCTATGTCCGTTTCTGTACACCTAACAATGTAAATGCAAAATTTCGGGATGATCGGTTCAGTGGTTTAGGCGTGAAAAGGTAACTAACAAACAAACAAACTTACTTTCGCATTTATAATATTAGTAAGGAGTAAGGATATTATCCTCTTTTAATTAAACACCCTCGACGATCGTTAGCCTTCTCATCTGCCTATTCTTTTCGGCTCCCAGTTTAATCGTATACAACTGAACACCAGTTTACACGGAGTGATTGCTGAGAGCTGACTAGCCTTATAAAATACGCGTTTTATGATCAGCAAATAGTCCAGTGCTCTCTTTAGTACCTACTTACAAAGACTAGAGACAACGCCCATATCTTGTAGAAGTACGTCTTTTTTCAAGATAAAACTTACTACAATATAGATTCCTTCATCGATAGCTATAAGAATATGATAAACTCGAAATAATCTGTATTTATCTCGCCATGAGACATCATGTAACATCAATACAACATGCAATGCGTAAAACAAGAGATGATTGTAGGGGAATGACAAATGCGTGTGTGTTATGGATTTGAAGAAGATTTACGAATGATAAATAAATGAGGGCGTGTGTGATGCGTAAGAATAAGGAAAAAGTCGTGTGAATACGTGGATGGCGAGTTCGGAGAAGGCCAAAGAAACGATCGATGATATAGATCCCCCTAGAAAAGGGGGGTTTACTTTAATGACTACTAAAAGAGGACGCGCGGGAAATCAGATAGATAGTAGCCCCAGGTAAAATACTCGTATTCAACTGCTTTCGTTTAGACTGGAAGCCTTTTCCAACATAGTTGGGAATAGGCTAGGCAGATGATGATGATAATACATCGATGATCAGCATCATCTTCCTGCCCTTGTCCCATGTTACTTGGGGTCGGCGCTACACGTTTTTTTCTTCCATTCTCCTCTGTTAACCGTCAAGCTATCATTTACTCCTTTTTCTTTCATAATACATCGATGATGACTGATCTTTAATCATGGCATGCAAAGCTTTAAGTAAACCATGTCATATCCTTAGACGGTCCATGTATTAAAGTACTAATTGGCACACATTTAGAAAAGTGATTCATTTTATTTAAGACCATGACCTGTGGTGCTGGTTTAACAAGCTGATAACGTTATTAGCAAAATGGTTAATGCTGATACTGGATTAACAGTTTCAGATAAAATAACAAATCAACATGCAAAAGTAAAGAGTAGAATGTCAAGTATTTGCCTCAAAAAAACATATAATGATGATCTAATCGTATTTACCAAAATTCAGCAATATACAAGTACAAATAACAAAAATGAAAGTGATGATTGAATCTATGTACATAATTGGATACATTCATCAGTTAGTACATTACATAAGTAACTAAATGTTGTTAATAGCGTGACGCTAATAAGTTTTGTTAATCAGGAAAGGCAGTTGCGTGTTAATAGGGATGGGATTGGTTGCAAGAAACTAAGACCAGAGTGAAGGCAAATAAATAAGAATACGTGAATGTTTTGAAGTCAATTAATGAATAATATCATATTAATGAATAATCAGCGTAACGGGAGAATGGCTAACAGGGGAGAAAGGAAAAAAAAACGTTTTACGCTGACTCCAAATAACATGGGACAAAAGCTCAAGTACAAGTACAAGGACAAAAGATTAAGTAACCAAAGTTTGTTTGAACATTTCAATATGATACCTAATTTCCCTTATAACGAAAGTGTTTCAAGTCCTTATAATAGTGACCTCTACTCGTTTTTCTTTTGTTTCTAACAAATTGTCGACTTTGAACATTCTTCTCCTTTGGGAGTCTCACAGGGTAACATTCTAGGCCCCATTATTATTATACTAGATAAATGTGAGTGTTACTACTATTATGAAATCGATTCTAAATCTGTCATGTCTTGATGATTAATGCTTACTGAGATTGTAATTATTACCTGAGTCATTAAACCTGTAAAGGCTATATATAAGATGACCAACACATAGCGTGGGTGCTTTTAAATGTCACATTGACTACTAACATAATAGCCTCACCTCGCTCGGAAAACAGCTTTTTGTTCGACATCGTCATAACATCGATATTATATTGTATCCTTATATAGACAGACCGTGACATTAAAGTCGATGACTACTATATTAAAAGATTATTGTAATTGATGATGTAAAGCCTGGTTTGATTAAATTGCTTCTATATAATTAAGTGTTAGACCATATATGACTAACAACTTGTAAACCTTGGAGATTTATATTCGATTCCATAATCTGCGATTTTTGGCTCATTTCGACTAAATTATTATTTATAGGTGGTTTAATCTCTGCCTACCATTTCCTGTGTAACCTTATTGTGATTTTGCTTTTCTTAAATGCTGCATCCACTAGCTAGTAAAATGCGCTAATTGTCTCTTGCCAACTAATACGCGGGTATTTTCATCAAACCATTGCTTTCTGCTTCATCTCTTTCTTCAATGTAAGATTGTTGCAGTAGTTCACAATTATATTTGTTTAAACAGAACTGCACAAATTCTCCTCTGTCTACGGCTTCTAGAAAAAAGGTGTGATACTATCTATCTGTTGTTACTAATCCGTCTTGCTCATTAAAGTCTAGGCTTGCGCATACGTCCATCACTATTCGGAACAGAGTCGCACGCGCAGGTTTCTCCGCGTTCCCTACATGGCCGGGGCCGTGAAATCTATCGGTTTACATGTTATCTTGAGTTTTAGTTTAAACGCTGCTTTTGTTGGGGCTATTGTTTTTGTGTGGAGTTGAATGCACTGTTTGAGGTCGGTGAGATGTCATGATGATGATTTTAGGAGATTATTTGCTAAAGTTTAGATTCTTTATTTGATAGTTAGGGTATAGAAATCATATTATATCATGGTAGAGGTTTTCAAAGATGACGGGATTGCTTCTATTATTATCTTCGTCTTCTGAGCGTGTTGACGGCAATCGAAATTGTATTTAAAGTTTGGTGTGTTCAGTAGTTTTCACCAGTTCCTGTAACGGTGCATTACTTGCAAAAGAATATGTAGTGCATAAGTCATTTTTGAATTGGTTTTTTTTTGATAGCAGTCAATTGTTATCATATTTACAGGTGCCATAGTCCAAAAAGAACATGGCAACTGCTGAGGAAGGACTAATAAAAATTATTAAAGGTATTTTCAGTTGTCCTTATTCATCAGCAACTTGGAAACTAATGAAGAAGATACTATACATTCCACGGTGTTAAAACCTACCCAGAAAGTAAAGCAACGTGTAGCAGTATGGCTGAGAATATGACGTCCGAATACACTTTCACTTATTTCTTCCATTTTTTGATACAATAATTTTCGTTATAAAGTACGACGTAGTTTGACATTTAGCTGCTAGGCCATATTACCTTGAAAATATCAATACTTCGTTAGTAGAATGTTTACTTTATGGTCGATAATGGAGAAATATGAAACATATTAATGATACATATGCCCTTGAACTAGTCGCGGTGACATTATGTCGATATTCTATGGCTATGGTGGTGTATGGAAAGTGTGTGGAAGTTTTAATGATGTTTAGTCGAAGGGCGATCAATACTGTGAAGTGTTTGCGTGGAATATTTGATGACTGCGTCATTGTAATTGGTTATTAATTGAAATTGATGAGGAAATTATCGAAAAGGAGGTTAATTGAGTAAGAGAGTATTTTTTCAGGGGATCTGACCTTCCATGGTGGTGATCTATCTAAGCCTTATTGGTGTTATTCCTCACAAAAATCTAGTCTAGTACTCGTATGACCGGGTGTATGAACGTGGGATTAAAGTAGACGTCGTTTTGTAGTTTCTGCTTACCCTCATGGGAAAAAAGTCGCGAGTTTATGTGCATATGTTCACTGCAGGCTGTAGTATATGTAGTTATTCATCTGTTAATTCTCAGCAACTCCGACCTTTCAACGACAACTTCTTTGTAATCCCAACGAATTTCATACAGGTTTATCATAATTCTCTAATGGAAAAATCGTGTACAGAAAGCATACTTTGATGACATCATTGTTTTACCTGGTAAATATTATAGAGAAATTACTCGCGATTGGCAAAATTATGTTATTTACTAAACGGCGTTCATAAATACAGAAAATGAAGTCTAGATATTTGATCAAATATTTAATCAAAATTCTCTGCTGGAAAAAAAAACAATAACACTTTCTCGGTAGCAGCCCGAATCCCAGTTGATGGTAATAGGCTCGCCCCCTATTACATGGGACTTAAATATAACTGACGAAATGTGTGTTACTGTAGTACACCTCTGCCTACACTTTCGGGGATTACAGTCGTGATATAATGTCATGTCAAACTAAATTCACTCTCGAAAGGACATAGGGGTACTCACACACTGAATTACCACAGACTACAAAAATGCATTCATTATTTTGCCAGTAGATAAATCTGACATGGTTTTAGTCTTCCGGGCGTGTTTCACATGGGTAAACCTGGTGTCAGGGACCCTGTGTTCATTGTATGAATGGTTGTTAAGCACAGTTATAATCGTTTCATCTGTGTGATTTACCTTCCTCGATTTTTGCTCGAAATTTTGTTTTATGTTTTTTGAGTATTGTACGTTGCTGCCTGTATGGGTATTATTTGTTGCTTTGGGTTTATGTAATGGTTATTGTTGTACTGTGGCCTCGGATGTAGTGTAGTTGTGGCTGTAACTATTACGAGTAAGGTTGGAGATTTGAGTGGAAAAATCTACTATTTAAAGGTGAGCCGGTCGGATTTGTGCGCGGCTGATAGCAATTGGCTCACCCCTTATTACATGGGACCGATTATACATAACTGTTGAAATGTGGGTGTATTATTAAGTGCACTCTACACTTCTGCATAACAGTTCGGAGATTAAGGCGTAATGTTATGTACTGCTGTATATAGAAGGAACTATGTACGTAGTTTTAAGTCAGTCATCGAAAATTTTAGGAAATTCGTCAAGGTTTTTTTTTATCCTCCAATGATTCGCAAAAAACGTAGCTTTTATTTTTTGTGATGTTCAGTTGCATTTTTGGTTTGAAACCTCTTAAGTTAAAATCAAGTTTTTACAATTCAAACTTAAATAAAAAAAGTTGAAGATACACAGTCAATGACCATATTTTTTACTTTTAAACCAGTTTATAATTAGTAAGGTCAGCACATCACAACGCGAATAAATAATCAACGATGCGTTTCATTGACATTTTACTTTGCAAACAAAATTAAAATTGTTATTTTTATGACGACCTTTAAAGCAAGTCCACCTGTCAGTCTCTATTAGCAAATAGCTGGCTAAACTGGCTAAGTATAGTCATAACCCTGCCATCATCATTTACTTATATAAACGTCGTATAATTATCTTACTATGACCAGGTCATATCATATCTTATTGCCTATTGTTCTGCCGTCTTATAATTATTTTTATTATTTTATAATTATTTTTTAAAGGGAGAAAGGCATGGCCATGATTTATTTTTTAATTAGTCGCCCTTGTGAATGGCACGGATATCAGTCGTTTAATAAGTAGTTTGTAAACGTTTTTGTAGTTCAGTGAATATTTGGAGCAATGTTGTTTTTTTTGCATTTCTTAATTGTTTCTATTTTTGGTTGGTCAATGAGGATGATGATAGAACTGTCGTTTGTATGGTAATTTGTTTAAAATAATTTTGAGTTCTGTATTTTTTTGTGTGTTAAATATGCACGGTCAACAATTGTTGTAATAATTGTAATACTCTGACCCAGTTTCTGTGTTATTTCACAGCCTTGTTGGTTTCTTTAAATTAATATAAAACTTAAATTATATCTCAAGCAGTCATTGCGGTTTGAAACATTTTAGAAAAACAGTCGCAAAGAAGATTTAAAGCGATTGCAATCTAAAGACCGTTCTCTGTGTTGCAAGTTAAAAAAAGTAGTGTAAGAAAAAGATATGAGACACATTAAAAACCAATTTGCGTTCTCCAAGGATCGAGTTGGAGGTCCATCTTTTTCTATAGTGTGCCAACAAAAAAAACATCATTAAAAGCTTCCAAAGGCTTTCTCTATCAGGAGTTGCTTGCCAAAGCGCAGTTCAATTGCGTAGAAAAATCTTGAAAAAAAGTGCGTTTAGTCGCATATGTCGGAAACAGATGGTTGTAGTGCAGTGTGCGGTCGCCCTTAACGGTACACCTGGCCGACAATATGGAACTTATGGAAGGGGCTGGTCTACTTGTGTTTTTTTAAAGGAAATAATTTATATTAGGTGAGAGAGATGGATTTAGCTGTTTTTGGGTTGAATTGTGTTATTTCCGTAAGGTTGAATTAGTTTTGTGAAGTCCCAGTTGTTTCTTATTCAGTGTAATAATTGATCGGCGAGTAACAAACACAGTTGTATGGTTTTAACAATATTAATTTTAAATAAACAAGGTGTAAACTAACCCTTCACAAAGTCGTTTATCAAGCATTCTGTACATCAAACTAAGTAACTCTACGCAAATATTATTGCTGGGAAACGACTTTTTTTTTGATGTAAAAAATCACGTTTTACGGTAAATATCAATGTAAAGCACTCAACACATTATGTTGATGGATGCATTGTAAACGGGTCATGAAGGTATTGGAAGTAAAGTTATTTATAACCTTAGAAACTAGTATTTTAAAAAAAAGTCGAGAAAAAGTTGGAACTTGGACCTCCAATATCTCCGTAACTAGAAGATTCCCAGGTATGGTCCAGAACAAAAAAATATCGCAATGACGCATGACAGGGGAGAACAAGTGCCTTTCGGCTTTTATTTACACCCTTTATTATTGGTTATACAGCTTGTATATTTTAATGGCGTAAGTCGAATCTATACGATGAAGAAACTGATCTATTTCAAATGGATTAAAAACAAATTGGGATTTTTTACCAATTCATTACTTAGTAAATAATTTATTTACTGATGTCAGAGGTGTTAATGATGAACGTCAATTTCATATTGCCCAGAAAATTGACGAAACAGCTGATTGATTTCTGATATTTACCTAAACGTTACGGATTGTAACGAAACTAATGTTACGGGTTACTTCGCGGTTTAACGAGCTTTGTTTCGCTAGCGCGTGAAGGGTTTTGTCCAAAATTGAAAAAAAAAGATTTTAACGGTTCATTTATGCGTAGAAGTTTTTTTGTGTTTTAAGGAATATTTCCAAGTGTTAAAATACTACGGCCAATTTTGGTACCTACCGACATAGGTAGGTACTTTCTACGAATATTGGAATTAATTCAATAATTAATTAATTTGTGGTCACCGCTAATTCTGAATTATTCTCCAGAGCTTAAAAAAGCTTTCCTATGTATTGAATACTAGTACTATTAGGTACAGTCACGAGCACCAATATGTAAACACTTAAAAACTTTTAAAAGTGTTTTTCTCCTACTGTTCTAATTAAAATTTCATGTTGTTACGAATATAGTATTCTGGAACTCATATTTTTATGATAAAAATCCTATCTCCATGTTACAATCGTTATTTATCTCGAAAATTGCTTTAAAATTTAGGAAAGTGCTTAAGTACATATTGGTGCTCGTGACTGTACACCTCTGCCTAATTCTTCGGGGATAACAGGCGTGATGTTATGTAGTATTAGTTACAGGTCTCCCAAAGAGATCCTTTATTCTAATTACTTCCAATAAACCGTACCTCCTTCATCTTAAAATCAACAATATATCAAAATGAGAGATATTTTCAATAGAATGATATTTCTCTTTGTATCATTGTTAATCTGCTCAATAGTATTTACAATCAAACACCAAACAAAGGGTTTCCAAAACCGAAACCTCTTTGTTACTTCATCACGACTCGGCGTTAAGGCGTCAAGCCGACTTGTCGCAATATTCTCGCTTGATTTGCGATGATGAAAAATATCAAAAACTTTGCTAACTAGCCCAGACTAATCAGATTATCGTATTGGCAATATTTTGGCCTATACTTGACGATTGTAGAGGTTACAAATTCTCAGTAATGGATGTACTTACAGTGGTTCTTTGACATCTTATTTATAGAAATCTTAAATTCACTCGCCGGGCCACGAAAAGTTTTGTAATTGCACAAAAGTTCCCTTTATGACGAAAGTGAGAATTAAGGAAAGAGTCTTGATAATTCATTCCCTAAATGTAATTACATTTATAAAATAACCCTCCCTTTTGCTTCGCCGTAGTCGGGTAAGAAGGGCGTCAAAAAATCGTCCACTCATTTTTGCTGCTTGGAAATCCGTAGGCTTTTGACATAAGAAATGTCAAAAATGACTATCTACATTAAATTACGCTTGCATTGATAGACTGCAAAGAGATAATATTGGTGGGCTGTGTGTTTTCTATCCTAGTCAAGACCACACACGGGGTCAGTCGCCATAATCTCAAGTGACCGTACCACATGTTGGAAACTTCATTAATTAAAGACACATGTCATGCATTTTGTAGAGAAAAGATATACACATGGTCAAGGTCTTAATATTGATTTATACATGAAGGAAGGGTTTTCGACGCACAAACGGTTACCACGTCTTAGGATATCATTCTGAACCTTTAATTCTGAAAATTATGTAAGCCACTTTTTTATTATTGTTGCTGTACTTATCAATTTTTTACAACTGCTAACTGAAAGGTTTTTTCCTAGTAGCTGTTTTAAAAAGTTATTTCAGACTTGTCCATTCAATAATGCTCTGTTCGAGGTCGGAATTAAAACGTGACCTTAAGTTTCGAACTAATGAAAAGGCTGACTTTTGCATCGCGTCAAATTGATCTTTACGAATTTAGCGTGCTGTAGTCAGTCATTATCATTGGTGAGAAGAATAATTTTGTCTCTTTTCTCATTGTCGAGGTCAGATGAAGATTTTCGTGAAGATTGCAAGCATTTTGACGAGACATCTTACTTCTATTAATTATAAATGTAACAGTTTGTGAGGCTGGATGAATCGAGGGATGGATGTTTGTTACTCTTTCACCCAACAACAGCGGAACGGATCTGCATGAAATTTGGCACACAGCCTTTTATCGTGGTAGTACGATCTCATGGGACAATATCCGCAGTCGAAGCCGCAGGCATAAGCTAGAATGTTAAAAAGACTTAAATAATTACTACTAGAATGCTGCATAATGTCACAATCCGTTGAACGAAGACATTAATAAAGATTTGTCTTAACACCATATTCACATTTAACATATTCCTGATTGTCAAACCAATCATCAGCACTTAACAGCAATCCTTTGAAGAAAAAACTCAAATATCTTCTACGCACTAATCAACATTCTTCAAAACGTTCCCAGGCTACAGGCCTGTACCTAGGTATCCTGTCATTGTTCCTACAAGTTAGACCTGTTACGTGCTCACAGGCATCAGTCAGGTTTTTATCAGCGTGGCCTTTATTGGCCCATTGTAATGGCCGAGGCTGGCATTTGACGCAGAAATAAATGACCCTGTTAAGTACAAGGACGTTTATTTTATACTTCAGAGTTTATTAGCTGTTTCCCGTGACTACGTCTGCGTGTATTTTGTATTACATCATTTTTAATCAAATACCTGAATTCTCCTGCCCTTATCTCAATGTATTTGGGGTCGGCACAGCATGTCTTCTTGTTCCGTTCTTCTCTATTACTCGTAATCTCGGCAGTCACCTCCTTTCTAGCCATATCATCCTTCACACAGTCCATCCATCGTTTCCTCCATCGTCCTCTACGTCCTCTTATAGCCATCCACAGTCATACTTTCCTCACGATATCATCCTCATTCCTCCGCATCACTTGCACATCAACTCTGCATCATATTGTAATTTAAATATCCAGGATGAAAGGCAGCCTAGCTGTCCTGGGATCTGTAAAAATCGCGGAAAAAGATATCAAAAAGGCACTTTCTAATTCATAATATTAAGTATTTACAGAACTTAGGTAATTTTCGTATACTCAAGGGGTGTATTTTTAATTGGTATTAGTAGGTGGGATCTGACCTCCCGGAGTTAAGGTCGTTTGTTTACCTTGGTAGTTTTGGGGGTTGCTTTTTACTCGACTGAGGAGGGTAATGTGTTTTCGCGTGCGTATTAACTATGTGCCGAGCATGTTCTATGTTTTTCGTAAAATCGAACACCACAACAAAGTAGTTGCGCGGAATACAGTTGATGCCCGAACATAGTGGATGGGAATCTTTATTTCACTTGAAACCTTTGCTGCATCTAGATCTACCAACAGTAAATCTTCTTTTAATTCTTAATTCATTAACATAACATAACATCAGGCCTGTAATCCCCGTAGGGTTGGGCAGAAGTGTACCTAATAGTACACCCACATTTCGCCAGTTATGTTTAAGTCCCATGTAATACGGGGCGAGCCTATTGCCATCAACCGGGCACGAATCCAGACTCTGTGGCTGCTACTCAGAAATTCCAGATGAAAAAGCCCAATAGCAATTTGCCTGACCCGGGAATCGAACCCATGACCTCATGCACAGCAGTCGCGCTTGCGACCACTTGACCAGCTCGGCAGACACTCAACTCATTAACCTGATGAACTTATATGTCATCATCATTGTCTAGGTACATTTTTACCTGGTGTACATAATACAGAATATTCTATCTATCTATTATTAATTCATTACAAACAGTCCCCAAAACATACTTAGTCCAGTAACTCAGGTGTAATCACCCCTCTAGCTCACTAGCTGACCCCGGGGAAATCACTAAAATGTAACCTAAATGAATAACTAATACCTAGTTCTAAGTTATTTAAGTACTAGCTTTTTCTCGCGGCTTCGCACCCGTTTTGAACGGAAACTAACCCACGGAAACGTTTTAAATGTAGCTTATGACACTTGGGGATAATGTAGCTTCCCGTTAGTGAAAGAATTTTCGGAATCGGATCAGCAGTTCCGAACATTACCCCCTACATGTACACACGTACAAACAAATATTACTTTTTTAACTGTACTAATATTATAAAGCTGAAGAGTTTGTTTGTTTGGTTGAACGCGCTAATCTCAGGAACTATTGGTTCGAATAGAAAAAATCTTTTAATGTTTGATCGCCAATTTATCGAGGAAGGCTATAGGCTACATAACATTGCGCTACGGCCAATAGGAGCGCGCATCAATGAAAAATGTTGCAAAAACGGGGAACATTTATTCTATGTTTTATAAATTTCACGCGGACTAAGGTCGCAGGCATCGGCTAGTAATATTATAAGTATAGATAAGTCGGTCCAATATTTATCAAGTATTCTGGTACGCACGACGGCCAATCATGCCATACAAAACCAGTTTATGCGGATCTCTCATTGCATAGGAAATCTATACAAAGCGAGGCCAAGTAATACTGGAAATGTACAGCTTCATGTACCGCCGTGTGTACAACTCAGTTCTATAGCTAAGTTTCCTTCCGATTCGCTTGAATTATTGGAAAATCGTCCAAGGCCCAACACCCAACACGCACGATTTAATTCTGAAACAAATAACTCATAAGTGTTATATCAACCTCAATTGTTAGGCAATTATCAATCGTAATGTGTCCTGATTAGGTTTAAAATTTCATGTATCAATATCGACACTTGTGATTATTTGCACGCGATTTGGCTAATTTGATGTAAGTAGTAGTTATTATTTACTGTATCCTTAATCGAAACCTGATATTGGTATTACAAATGTAACACTATTATGTTTCAATTACGTTTCCCCCCTATTATATTAGGAACTGCTTCGTTGGTCCAGTGGTCCTAACCACGACTGCTGAGCTAGAGGTCCCGGGGTTTGATTCTAGGGACGGGCAAAGTACTTCCATCAGGAATTTCTCCGTAGCAGCCATGAAGTTTAGATTTGTGCCCGGTTGATGGCAATAGGCTCGCCCCCTGTTAAAAACATAACTGGCGAAATGCGTGTACTATTGATACACCTCTGCCAAACCCTTCAAGGATTACAAGCGTGAAGTTATATTAGGATTAGAGATGGGTAACTAGCTGAAATTTCAATAGCTTAGCTAGCCGGTTATTTGTGGTTGAATAGCCAGCTAGCTAGCCAGCTATTTTGGCTACTTGGCTATTGAACAATAACGACTAGCGCTCGCTAGCGGCGCAGCGGCGTAGCTAGGTGGACTAGGGAATTGAATGAATAACGATCAACTGTCCTGCGATTCGAGTTCGATCCTCGCCGCGGCAACAAGTCTAAATGTGAATAATAAGTTAGGTAATGTCTTGATTTCGTTTTTCATTTACTTTTTATTTTATTTTATAATCTTTTGAAAAGAAATAACTTTCCCTCGTAGGTCGTACATATTATTATTGTAAGAAAACGAAAATCAACAGTGCACACAGTTAAGTCAGCTATCGGTTACTCGGCTACTCCGGCTAGCCGGCTACCGAAAACCGGGACGGCTGCAAAACGAAGTAGTTATATTATACTCTGTAGCTACTATCCGCTATGCCGTATTCTAGCTAGCCAGTAGCCAATAGCTAGTTATTGTGTTGACGGATACCGTAACCGTGGCTATTTTATTAATAGCCGTTATTTAGCTAGTTATGGCTATAGCTACCCATCACTAATTAGGATATGTGAGGAAGCTTCTTGAAAGACCCTAAATGGGGACAGCCTAGCGTGGCCCTAAATTAATAGTGAGTAATGGCCTCCTACCATTACTAGGTCTTTTCTTCCGTTGACCCCGAAAAGTCAGCGGTAGATACAATTAATTTTATTCAACCCTAAAAGTTCTTTGTCCTGGAATTTATAACTTAGAATAGTAACCTACTTTTAGGGTTATTTTCGTAAAAGTAAAAGCGGAATTTAATACTGTTTTCGTATTGATTCGTAGAAGTTTTCTTGCTCTATGTATCGTGTTGATTAGCAGAAGTTTTCTTGATCTATGTATCGTATTGATTCGTAGAAGTTTTCTTGCTCTATGTATCGTATTGATTAGCAGAAGTTTTCTTGATCTATGTATCGTATTGATTCGTAGAAGTTTTCTTGCTCTATGTATCGTATTGATTAGCAGAAGTTTTCTTGATCTATGTATCGTATTGATTAGCAGGAGTTTTCTTGATCTATGTATCGTATTGATTCGTAGAAGTTTTCTTGCTCTATGTATCGTATTGATTAGCAGAAGTTTTCTTGATCTATGTATCGTATTGATTAGCAGGAGTTTTCTTGATCTATGTATCGTATTGATTAGCAGAAGTTTTCTTGCTCTATGTATCGTATTAATTAGGAGAAGTGTTCTTGCTCTATGGATCGCTAGTCATAGTCACATAGCCTTCCACCATACCTTGCTGAACCCAAGGCCCATTGGCTTTTATTACATTTAAGAAGATTTTATCTGCCTGAGGTCATGTAGTCTGCATGCTAAGCATGTCTCGGGTTCAAATTCCAGTTTCTGCAAAATGTTATTGTGTTTTTCCATCAGCAACTCGGAATCCCGATTTCTGTCCGGTTGGTGGCGTAAAACAGATAGGTAGGTTCGTTAGGTAGTCAGTGGCCCAAAAAGTCTGACAACCAGTCTTACTGATGGGTATCGTATTACCCAGTACTAACTGGGTTGTGGAGGTCAGATAGGCAGTCGCTCCATGTAAAATACTGCTACTCAGCTGCATCCGGTTAGACTGGAAGCCGACACCAATATAGTTGGGAAAAGGCTAGGCAGATGATGAGGTATGTGTGTGAAAAAAAGGAGCCTTTGTGCTATTCCAGACTATAATCTACCTCTGTGGCCATCCGTTCTGGCGTGATTGAGTAACAAACATCCATCCAAACTTTCGCAATTATGATAGTGAAAGATTAGTTAGGCCTTGTCATTTTAGTCTAACCTTTTAACAGCCATACCGAATATTCTTTACGTATCGATCGAAATGACTCAATTTCTTAACAGTAGCTAACGATTTATGGTTGAACAGTAAAGAGCTGGCAGTAGCCACGCCTCTGACCTTCTACTTTCACTGTCATTACTATTGTTAGTTCGATCGATGAATATTATGTGTTCTTGTTAGCCCGTGTTGTTTTTATAGGTTCGATTTTTTTTTGTGTCTGTTGGTTTATTTTTGTATTACTTGTAGATAATTATAAATAATTTGTTCAAAGGGCACAAAGGATAATTGAAAAAGGAGTGCAAAACTATAAACTTAGTCATGTTTTACTATTAATATTTTTACTGGGTGTGATTTTTCTTTTTTATATTGTTTTATTTTATGCCATATAGCATCGTATTGGACTTGGCTTGTAATGTTTTTATAATTAGTTGTAAATAATGGATTTATTTTTATAAATAAGCTAGTTGTCCCGTAAAATCAACGTATTGCCATACGAATTTGAATCTCCTATTTAAATCTTTCAGGGAATGATTAAAAAAAAACTTATTTTTCACTTTCGTTGTTCGTGTTTCGTTTCGTTGTTTTCTTGCAAAATTCTAGTTAGACGTAGCGGTAGGTAGGTGGTTAAGGTTTCTGTTTCTGGTTTTCTATCTAGGAATTTAAGATACTGATGTAGGTAGATTATAGGTACCTTGGTATCTTGTAGAAATAGATTTCTATTTGATATAAATTGCAGCTAGAACACAATCTGTGCAGCTTATCGTCGAGAAAATTTAACAAAATGAAGCAAAAAAAAGCCCCATAATACTTTCTGCGTGCTAGTTCGAAAAATAAATTAACTTTTTTTCTAAAACGATGTTCGTAACACCTAGGCAATTCCCCATGATTACTTAGCGGTATATGAAATAGCTAACTTTACAAGATATTGCTCACACTTCGTAATAACCATTTCTTGCTCCAAGATTTTCAAATTAGATGTAAAATTGAATAGTTTTACTTGATGTTCACACATTAATATCAATCATACGAGAAATAAGCTGATTTACTAAGATACTCCACATACCGCAATTTAACTGGGGCAGTAAGTAATAAACTGTACTGTTGCTTTCACTATTACACTACTCGATATGAGAAATAACTTCGTAGTCTTTCATAATTTCTTTTTTATCTATGCTTTGTTTCTTTACGAAATAATAAATCAGTTGCACTGACTTTGGCTCCAGACAGACCTAGTGGGGTATTCCTCAAAGCGCAACTAGTAAGTTGCGTTTAAAAATAGTTGCGCTTTGAGGAATACCCCGACCTAGTGACCTAGTGGAAACAGCGGGGGAATTCATGAAAAATGAAAGTTGTTTGTTGTGTGTTGTGTTTTTGTTGTTGGTTCGAACCAAGGTAGGCTCTTTCCTCTCACCATTGCTCCCTGAAAGGTAAAAGAACACATCTTCAGAAAAACGGTATGTCCTAAACCCGAAAATTCGTAGATATCTGACCACAACTCCTCCAGCACATAGCGGAGGCCTGTATCCCAGTAGTGGCAACATAGGGATGATTACGCTATTATAATGGGTGTAAAAGTACCCTTAACGAAGCCGAAAGGCACTTGTTCTCCCCGTCATTGCGATTATTTTTTTTGTTCTTGACCATACCTGGGAACCTTCTAGTTACGGAGATATTGGGGGTCAAAGTTCCAACTTTTTCAAAGATTTATTTTTAAATACAAGTTTTTAATGTTATACGTTTACTTTAAACATCTCCACGACCCTTGTAGTATTGAATCCATCCATCAGCATCATGTTTGGAGTGCGTTACATTGAGTTCTTCCGTAAATCGTGATTATTCACCCCAAGAAATAAATCGTTTCCCAGCAATTACTTTTGCGTAAAGTTACTTAGTTTGATATACATAATGCTTGGTTGACGGCTTCGTGAAGGGTCCATTTACGCGCTGTATATGCAGCCGTTTACGCGGTCCCATGCCTTCCACATCCAGCGGATTCCTACGACCAACACCAGCGCAGCGGTCCACCTTCTTCTTCTTCAATCTTTGGCCACCCAATGCTGAAGTCTCTTCCAAATCTCTCCAGTTTTGGCGGTCTTGTGTCATGGCTATCCAGTTTCTTCCGGCCACTTTAATGAGATCGATTGGTCCACCTGCTCCATAGTTGATCTAGTATCCTCTCACCCAAAAACCACACAATGACACACAGCACAAATGAAACGAAAAGCGGAAACCCAAAACTTCAACAATACACACATATGGTCCGTTACTAGGCTACCATAGACGCACACACCTCATTCCCATAGGTTCAGTGACACACACAGTCACACAATGAAAAATGGAATAAAGTGACTTATCGTGATTTAGCGCTTCCAGTAACACAGTCCGATGACCTCGGCAGAGGTTTTTAGTCTGAAGTTTCTCATGCACTATCGGGCAATCAGTAATGCTGGAATTGAAGGCTCGCTATTGTTCGGTATTTGACCTTTTTCGTGAAATTAGCAGCCGTTTGACGGGTTAGCGGGGTTATACCTATTGCTGATAGATGATGTTGTAAATATAATAAATTACGGCTAGATTTACTTACGAGATTTAAGTTTGGAGCAGTGCTACCACTCTGCTCCAAATATCGGCCCCAACTTACGAGTTTCAGTGCTTGGGTTCGAACCCAAGTATGTAATTTATTTCATCACCACTATTGGGGGTCTAGAATGACCGCTTTAGCTGAATCATAATAGTACAAAAATATGAATCACGTTAAAATTCTTAAAGTGGTCACAGACGCAGTCATTATTATGAATTGTCACTATGTGACTATTTTACGAATTTTAACTAACATTATTATCCTATTGTAATTCGGCTAAAACGGCCATCTTAGGCCCCCTCTTTTCAAAAGAGTCAAGGGAAACATCGTAACGCAGGACTGCGGGTCCTAGGACCAAAAATAAGGAGACGACTTCCACCATCCTACACTAGGCCCGGTTACTAGCTCCCTCACACTGAGAGCAGTGGGCTTACCATGAGTTTGAAATTTATATGTATTATTCGTTATCGAATACTATCGCCCTGTCTCTTTCATATTCATCGACTGCTTAACGACACGAGAAGTATATCCGATAGTTTTCGATATCGAGGACAGTTTTTTACAAACTCATGGTAAGGGCCCAGGCCTGTGCTGTGTCCCAGTAGTGAGAACGTTATACGCTGTCTATGAAGATAAGTTTTTTACATAAAGTACATAGAATCATCAAATCTTGCTAAAATAATCAAAAGTGCTAATATATCTAAAGGTAAAGTTAGGTCTCACAACAATGCACAGAGGTGATAACTATGTACTGACGTAAAACGTGTTAATATTTTAACACGTTACTGCTAAGTTAGTACTAACTGTTACTTACTAAGTGCAGTTTCAAAGTATTTCTTTAAAATATTGAAACAGGATGTAATTTCCTTAAAGCGGTTATTTTATGTCTTGAGAATTGGAGTTTTTAGTTTTCTACAAGTTGTGTGCCCGATGAGATTTCTCATCGACAAAAGTAATGAAGTCCATACAAACTTTCATTAAATTAAATTAACTCCGTATTAACCCCTTCAGGGGATCAATTTTTAAAAGCTTTCTTTAGTGTTCACCTTCGTTAAAAAAGAAAGTAGTGCAGAATTTTATACTTCTAGACCCAGAGGGTTAGCTATAGCGTTGTCTGTCAGTGAATTGACATTGGCTTTAATAAGTAGAAGATTCGGATTCACACATTAGACAATATAAGGCTTAGCAGGAAACCGTCAAACCTTCTAAATTGATCAGCGCATCACGTTTTCCTCTTATATTTTCATTTGTCAGCCATCAGAGTATAATTTGTCTCTTTTTTCATATTATCATGCTCATCTTTTCTCTGGTTTCCTTCTCTTCCTCCATCCAACAAAAATGTATATTCAACGTTTACTTTATCACACGGGTTTCCTCACTTTTATCCCTCCTTCAAATTCATGCTCACTGAACAAAGTAATTAATAAAAACCATTTTCAGCTTAAAATACATATTCACAATTTGGGCAGAGACCTAGATTTTTACCGATAACCTTTCAGCTAATTCTGTTCGCATGTCCAGGTCATTGAGCTGATGGGTTGGTTGCATGCTTCACGCTATATACGCATACAGAGTAGGCAGGGCTTCAGGCAATGTTTAAAATAAGTGAAGATGAGAAGTGTTTTTTTCCGGTAGATGTTTTTTTAATGTTGTTACCCTTTTTTGGACGTTCAAGGTTTTATTTTGCGTTAATATTTGGCTAGTCAAATTTGTTATGAACTTGAATCCAGCTCTTGTTTGTACATAAGCTTTTTACGTCGTAATCTACAGTTCGAGAACTATCTTTATGTACAGAAAGAAAGATCCCCTCTTCCAGTATCCCTTTTTTTTTTGGATGGGAAATCATCAAATGACTCCCCCCCGCTCTGGGTGGAGTGGAAGGGAGTGTCAGACTTTTACTGACTAAAACCCATCCATGTTCCTTCTTTGCCCTTTGTGTTCCAGGGCCGCGGTATCTCTTTCGAACAGTCCCGCAGCCCCGATCCATTATCCCTTACGAAATATCTTGCAACATTACGTTAAGAAAGAGGTTCTATATTTTTAAATGAGTCCAATTGTTCGTCTTCATTTGTCTGTTAATTTTCTGTTTTCTCTTCAAATCAAAAATATTAGACACGTTTTGTTTCTTTCTTCAAAAACCTTATTTTACTCGAAATACTTAACGTGTTTGCAAACTAAGCATTTTAACGCTATTGTCAGTGCTCCAGTTTCGAAGTTACGTGTGCATAATTGTCTAGCTTTGCACCGGTCTAGGTAAAGATCTAGATTTCGGCAACCTTTCTGACCATTTGTCTGGCTTGGTTGGTCGAACCATAGCGAATCGATGACTGTGGTTTTTAGGCTTGTGTAGTTTGGATAGACTATTTTTCTTCTTAGCGTGTCTATGGCAATCTAAATTGTGTGCTAGAACTAAGCCACTGTTTTGGCGCCTTTATTAGCGTCCGTCATCATCCATAGACTATTTAAAAAGTATAAGTCGTTTGAATTTTGTTGATCTTCAATTTTATTCTGTATTGATGGTTTTGTATCCACAGTATATGTATAGTAGATAGTATTAATTATAATATATTAAATTACATATAATTTCTGGTCCTATTGTTTTTTACTACTTTCAGAATTATATTAAAACTATCTGCATGACGAATGATGATCTATCTGCCTTATTTCGAGACGATATGAAGTGATATAAAAATACAGGAATTCAGTTATTTCCTGTTATACTGGAAGCCAGTCCTTGGGAAAATGCTAGGCAGACAATAATGACGAAGTGATATCCTAAAGCAATTGATTCTGATAGCCATTCTGTGCTTTAAATTATAAAGTAAAATTACCCTTGTAGGGCCATTAACAACTTTCTTCCTAGTCGCTGCATGCCACAGGAAATTGTCATCCTTTGCAAGAACACCTGGTTTGAATTCTAAGAGGTGCAGTACTGCATTGATATGTTTAAAAGGTAAATACAATAGTGTACTTGTAGCTATGGAGTGTGCAGTACTTTACTGAAGTAAGGTCAATAACCTGACAATGTACAAGTTGCAAGTCACACCCACTGTGAGACTCGTTTAAAATAATGAACTATGGTTATTATGGCTATTCTAGTCTGTTTAAACTTAGTGTTTTCATGCCTCTACGCATGATTAGTTCCATTTAACGTAACAGAATATCACGCTTGCTTTCGTCAAAGGGTTTGGGCACAGGCGTGAGTATATTGCACCCGCATTCAGCTAGTTATGATTAAGTCCAGTGTAATATAGGGCGTGCTTATTGCCATCAACTGAGCATAGATTGAGACTTTCGGCTGCAATTGAGAAATTACTGATGGAAAAATTCTATATAATTTTTCCCAACCTGGGTATCGAAGCCTGGACCAGTAGTTGCGCTAGCGACGACTAGACTAACAAAGGAGTTCAAAATTCAAGCACTTTGTAGTTTATTTTTCAAATATCTTTTGGTACAAACCCTCAACTTTTTATGTCCTCATGAAAAGGGGATGGGTAATTTAACAATTTTAACCGTAACACTACAACGGTACTTGAAACGTGTTATTATTGTAATGAATGATGGTTATTTCATGCATACGATGGCATTAGTGCTGGTTTACATTTTGTATTAACGTAATTAGTGCAAAACGCTGTTGACAGGTGGTAATTGCAAAATATTCCAGTTTTTAAGAAAATTATTTGGAAAACTCAAGTAGAGGTTACTCTTTTTAAAACAGTAATTAATGCAATACAATAAATGAAACAAGAGCGATTCAAAAAACTTTAAAACAATGATACAAACAAAGAGACAAAGAGTGTTATGGTTATGAAGGAAACAACGATTCAAAAAGTTGAAAACAATGATACGAGCAAAATGTGTAATGAAGGAAAACGCTCAGATGTCCAATTAAAAAACAAAGCATTAATTCAAATAAACCAGTACTAGTTTTGACAATTATCAAGGAGTCGGTCAATCAAGAACACAAATATGAAGAAGCTACAATTCCTCCACAATGTACATTCCATTTCGGACCGCACAAACCCAACAGTAACCATTATCATAACGCATTGACTGATGATTTTAAAACCATTATTTCACCAATAGAACTTAACACTAATTTACACAAACCTAAACTATAAAATGACAATTCCAACACAATTACAGGTATAGATTACCTTAATACAGATCCAACAAAAACTAGATCCGGTATTACACCTGAAATGGACGAATTATATCCTAATGACGGTAAGAACAATCATTTTGATCAAATCGATATACAAGGTCGAGTGAACGTTGTGATTCTAGTAATCGTTTGTATTTTAGTTCACTAGCCTTCAGTGGCAATGAAGGAAGCAAAAACTATATTTTATATTCTTTAAGAGTCTGTTTCTAAGCTATAAGTAATGATGGATAAAATAATCAAATGTTTTTTACAATAGGAAACATTGATGTAGTAAGTAAAATTAGATTGTGGCTTTTGTTCATTCCATAGTGTTGAGCTATGACTGACGATGGTGCTGAGTGAATTATCCCTTTTTGTGGTTAATTTTAAACACGGTCGAAAGTCTTTAGTCTTTTCTTGTTTACATCTCTGTTAATAATTCTAGCTGATCTACATTCTTGAATCTTTTTTTCTTCGTCTATTCACATCTTTCTTGGGTTCTTTTTATTAGTCTTCTACAAATTGTCTATCATATAGTCTTACGTAGATTTTAATTTGAATTTCATGTAGTCTAACTAAATGTGATTCAATATTATTATCATTAGACGGTCTGCCTACCGATCAAAGGATACCAGTGCCTATTGCAAGTTTTCCTCTCATTATCCTGCCTCCTGTAAACCATAACTGGTTGGCAAGTCGTGGTCTCCGCTAGCCTTTGTGTGCAAGTTATGACATTGTCACAATTGCTTCCATGAATAACAATGTGGAAAAACCCTCGTGCATGACTTACGTCGAAATTACTTCAACAAAAAATTACTACGATAGAAAAACTACTTTTTCCTACAGGCAGTGAGTAGGGTATAGTTAATTTGTTTCTCATTGTTCAATTTCTGGTATACCGTGTTTAAAATCGAGAGGATTGGTAACCCGATAGAAACGGCTGTAACTGATGAGTTGTAGGTTTGAACGCAGACAAGCGTTTTACTTTCTGTAAATCATTTCATGACCACTCCTCTCAAAACAGTGATGGAAAACATCATGACAAAACATCCTTGAAACGAAAATTCTAAGACATAAGACATACACAACCCGCTTTGGTCCCGCGTGGTGTATTATGAACCATGCCCTTTAATATAGAAGGCCTGTGCCCTGCGGTGGGAAGATTTTAAGCTGATTATACTTTGCCACACCCGCGTCTAGTCTTTGATTATTTGGTTCATAATTATCGCCCCAAAAACTATCTAACTTCTAATAGTATTTGTCAACTGCCATTGTTACAATTTTAGTCGCACAGGCAGTGTGGGAAACGTGAACGGGCGCTTATTTCTCGTCCATTTCCTCATTCTGTGCAATCGCAGCTATTATCTGTCGCAATACTTATTGTGTGCCTGCACTTATTTTGTCGTCGGCTTATTGATGTGGATTCTATATTCTTTTTTTGTCAGCATTTTGTTTTTATTTTGAGCTACATTTTATAAAAGGTGTTGTATGAAATTCAATTTGTGTTCTTTAAATTAATTGAACTGATTTTAATTTATTTTATTGGTAGTTATCAGTATTGTGTGTGTTAATAAAATTGATTGTGTTTGCTTTCAATTTATTTTTCGTAAGCGTATGTTGCCACATATTTATCATGTAAGCGATTGTGCTAATAGAATTTAAAAAATGGTTCTTCTTATTCTTTCCTTTTGATATTAAATTAATTGGAACTAGTAGGTAGGCGGCCACTGGCGGACACTCCAAATTGAGGTGGTCTTTGAAAAGTTCATTTTGGACAATTAGAACAATCACTGATGTACGTGGTAATGCGAAAATATACAAATGTATTAATATTTTATGTAATAAATAGCCCCAGTATTCTTTTATTCATGCAAATAATTCCTACAATAATACCTACCTAGCTATTTTCGCTATCTAGATATTTGGATAAGCAATAAATCAGCAAATACTTGCACGAGTTAGATTATTTATGCAGATGAGGCAAAGACGCACGATTTATGATGACGAGTTCGGTAAACATCGTAATTTAGATTTGGCTGATTGTAGACAAGAAAATTTTCATCTAGACCGAAAAGTGGTTTATTTATGTTAGTAATATTGATTTTCGTGTGCATGCTATTATTAATATTATAAAAGCGAAAGGAATTCTTACATAATAAATGTCCGTCACGGACTCAATGCTACACAGATATGGATGACCCTATGACCGGTGATGGTTAGGCCAAAGGATAATTTTTATCCCAGGGGTAAAACATATCTTATTCGGCTGTGGCAAAGCCCAGACTAGTATGATTCTGAAACTGCTTTCTTTGTTTCAAGTTTCAACTGAAACACCTGGCAAAAAACAGTACAAACCAGAAATTACTTTTTTTATTCCTTTTTAAAATTCATATTTCATATCAAATAATGCAATATTCACACGAGTGTTGAACAATCGTAAAACTAAACATACGAATGAGCTGCACACAAAAACTACCTCTCTGTTTCTGTCATACAGTTGAAATTAGCTTTGGCAGTTAGAATTTTTAAAGCAACGTGCATTATGATGTGAAAAGAAATCTTTTGTCGTTCAAGTTAAGGTTGATATTCCGTTGTTCAGTGAGTATCAGAAAAGTAAAATAATTCAACACCTCGATGTCACTGTCACTGCAGGTAGAATTCTAATCAGTATGTTCGTATGTATTGACATGCAATGTTGTTGGTCAATGTTAACCAACTGATTTGTTCATTCACATAGTGCTGGTATTTTCCACCGTTCCACGGCATACGGGAGGAATTATTCAAAGAAAATTCAAAAGATCAGGTTCCCCGTTCTTCAAACCATTGTCATTTTATTAAATCCCTTCTGCATCATATAATGGTATTGATGGAAAAACTGTTGAAAGATAATGGAAAAGACGAAGCTCGTTGTTGATAAATCTTATTCCATCCTTCATAGAGGCTATCCATCTTATTTCCTGTAAATGCTGCGTAGACAGTCGTGTGAAAAAGAGAAAAATATAAATGAATATTTAAAAAAATAGACTCTTGTACGTTATTTAAACTATATTTATTCCTCGATATCACATTCACATTGCATCAAAGTCTTAATTTAACGTAATTTGTAATTACTAACTCACTATCTCGTATGTTACGTCCACGTATCTTTGGATAGAGCCTGTCACCCAAACAAAAAGCTGAAAAGTGTCACATGTGCCACCATCTTTAACTAATGTTACCAGTCTTTGGTCACCTCCATTAACTGTTACCAGCACCAAAAACGCACTTGACCGCATTTTTCCCTCGCCAAAAATCTCGTAAGAAAAACTGCAGTTAAAAATCCGCGAGGAATGTATCAGTTATGACAGGTTTAGCGGCTAACCGCAGTTATTGCGTGTCAACCTGTCTAGATAACCACGTTATTGGATTAACGTAACGTTAACTGTGACGGTTACGTTTCATCTATTATCTTGGGTTTAGGAGATTTGATGTGATTATTTAAGTGGTTTTCTGATAAGAATTTTACTGAACCTAGTTTTTTTTTGTTCTAGATTTTATTTTATTTTAAATTGATGCTTAGGTAATAGAAAACTAGCGTTTAATCAAACACGCTGCTTCAAGTTAAGTCATGATTAACGACTGCTGTATTTTGAAAAAAAAAATGTAAACACTTTAAGCAACGTTTTTGTTTCCCTTTTTTTGTGCATTTTTTTATTTTGTAATAATCATTGTATAATTTTTTTAATGGCAACATTTTAAATCTTTATTTTTCTTTTTGCAGGTAAGAACAATGCTTCTATTCAGCCACCTACCACTTCACTTCGTAAGTAATTTTAGAATAAGAACTTTTCCAGCTGTGGTTTTCAAGGAGACTGAAATATAAATAAGTGTTTAAGAGTCAAGTGTTGAAAGAAATAAAGCTGTAAATGTGATATATTTTATATTAAAGTGTTCTTAGTAAACGTTTCATACGACGAAGTAACTGTAAAGTGCAGTTATATGATCTTCTTGACATTTTTATTATTGGTTTACAGTTATCTATGTTTATTGCCTTTTACGTATAACTTATAGGAAGGTATTCTGTTCATTTATTCGTATTAAGTGTAGATACTTTTATTGGACAAAGACATTTTAAAAATCACACGATTGACGGGATTTATCCCACAAAATCGTAACTTACTTGCAATAGCACACTGGTTGCTGCTGTCTTGCAATAACCAACTGGTTCCGTAGCTGGTGTCTTGCTTATAGTTTTACATTTTGCATCACTGAGACATAGGATCACAGTTTTTCTATGAAAGTTCTTCTGATAGACTACAGTTTCCTAAATCTCTTTGTTTCTGGACTAAAAACTTTGAGCTGTGGGAAAAATCACGATCAAATGAACACTCAAAACAACGATTAAATAAAACTATTCCAATACATTAAAATAATATTAAACTATGCATTTGAAACTGTACCAAACTTCAATGTGATGAGGTAACTATTTTAACGGCCTGCTCCTAGCTACAAATATTATATTTTCGTTGAAATTACTAGAGCGTTGCCTCTTCAGTATAAATAACAAGAGCTACGTCACATGTCATGCATTTTGACGTTTCTCTATTGATATGAACCGCCATGTTGTTTTTATGCTTGTGTTCTATTTACAAATAAAAAAAAAAACGATATTGTTTCAAGCCATCACTAAAGTTTATTAAATTCTATTCAAAAAGTGAAGTCAAACTGACAGTTGACATTTATACATGGCGGGAATTTTACGTTTGTATTTCGAACTGATACACTAGCATTTCAGCGGAATTAATATATTTTCTGATTCATTTCGTTGTGGGATTCAATGCAGTTGAATTGTTTCCCTGATGCTAGTAGAACTTCGATTCTTAGATGCTTTTCTGGTGGTCACCACTGTTGATTCTGGTATCAAGAATGGTTGCCAATACTACGTACGTACGTAAGTACGCCAGTCACGAGAAGTCAGGAGTTTTTAATATTGTGGCACCATAAATTGCAATGAATAAAGATATTTTCAAGCTGAAAACTATAGTAGTAAGTAAGTATTCCAATTTTCTATGCCTCTCAAGTATTCTATATTCTTAAAACATCATAAGAATGTGCAAGGCATCCATGTTGAAACTCGTGACAATCACACGGAGGAAGCACGTCGTTACGGTGGCCATAAGCGATGGTGACAGAACCCATTACTGTATGAGAATGTAAACTTTCACAATACAATTAAAGATACATTTTTTGTTATGGTTTCTTTGCCTTTGATGTAGGGTTTCATACAAAAGGCATAAGAGAATACAAATAGAGTTCAGGGGGAATACACTACTACTAACTGCAGACTACTGCACTACGAATTTCATAATGAGAAAATAGAATAACACTTCTCATGTAGGGTGAATGTTATTCGGTTTTTCGGTCTGTTTTCAGTAACTCCAGAGTCTGGATTTGTGCCCGGCTGATGGCAATAGGCCCGCCCCCTAATAAGGGACTGAAACTTAACTGACTTGGGCGTACTAAATAGGTAGGTAGGTAGACCTCTGCCTAACCCTTCGGAGATAACAGGTGTTATGTTCATTCTTAAACAAGTAAGCCAAACCTTATGAATCAACCTTGATTTCAGCCGAGGTCCGGTTACATGGAGACGTAAATTAGATATAATTTGATCTATTTGATATTGAAATTCGATTATATTGTCAAGTTTGCGGTTAGCGGTACGTCGACATGGTTTTGACAAGGTATCATAGTGGACAATGTGTTGAAATTGATATGATTCAACGTTGTTTGAGGTAGTTATTTATTAGTATCGAATTTTATTTTTAAAGTTATTAAGAACTACTACTTTTTTTATGGGAAATCATCAAATAACCCCCCGCTCTGGGTGGAGTGGGAGGGAGTGTCAGACTTTTACTTACTAAAACCCATCCATGTTCCTTCTTTGCCCTTTGTGTTTGTGGGCCGCGGTATCTCTTTCGAACAGTCCCGCAGCCCCGAACAACTACTACTTGGACTAATAAACATGTCATCTTGTGTTTACAGAACATATTTTCACAAAGTAATATTTAAACAATGTTTACCAACAACGTCTGTCAGCATTTCTAATGCCGGGTACACATTGGTGAAACGTTACATGTAATGTAACACACGCTGTAACAAATTCGCCTGTTGTTGGATTACATTTCATGTTGCATTGCATAAGTCTGGATGGCTCATTCATGTTACATTTCACGTTACTATACACTAATGTGTACCCGGCATAACATGTTAGCACCAACGTTAGCACGGAAGAGTAAACAAGTGAAGCTGGAATTCAGGTTTCTCAAATACATTATTCACACCCATCATCTCCATTCTTTCTACCCTCTTCAAGAAAAATCCTAAAATAGCCTTTTTATAAGATTGGCGACCACTCAAATATTTTTCAAACAATACTCAAGGAAAAACCGCTTGTCGATTTTCCCACCAACTGATTTCGAATAAATTATTCGAAGCCTATAAAAGTATTGAAATATTTTGATCGTAGAAATACCTAGCATTACTTAGTATTCTTTGCGCTAGTTATATTAGCATACAATTAGTTCGGTTGTCCTTGGTACTGGACTTAAGGCTGGAGTGTTTAATTATAGTGCTACAGGGCTGGTTTTAGAAGGGACAGACTGCAAACTAGATTTTTTTAAGCCATTTAATCTAGCGGTTGCCTTCGATCCTGATTTTTTTCACAATCCTTTACTATAGTAATAACGGGATTACCTATTTGTGATGAGTGTCAATTACAGCAGCTATACCACAATCATTTGGGTGGTAGTTTAATTGCGGGACAGGTTAATTTGACGGTAATAATAGTTCCCACAATCCCTTGACATTTTATATAGTCCCTGTCTTTTCGACACTTTTTCTTAAATATTGGCCTGCCATTAGACTACATTCACTCGTTTAACCCCATTTCTTCACAATTGTACATTAATTACCTTCCAAATACTAAAATAGTTTTCACCCTTACCGACCACTTTTGGTAAGGGTGAAAACTATTTTAGTATTTGGAAAAAAAAAATGAAATGATAAATGCGTCTCTGTAACCCTATCTGATTGTTTCCATAGTGTTTGTTAAACGTATGTAAAGGTGTTTAGATGTCAACAGTACATTGATAGGAATTTATGGCCAGTGTCAATGTAGAAGATTTACTCTGGTTCGTTTATGATGCTTTGTATTATCTTGGGCTATGTCTGACATGACTATCAATTCGTTTTTTAGTCTATTATTACGTCATTTTGTGTTTTATTTGAAGTTCGTTACTAAAATAAGGACTGACATAAAATACGGCTTTGTTTTTATTATTTGTTATCGCACTTGACACGTATTTGTATATAAATTATTAATATATTTTGTCAGAATTAATTAATAATCTTATGTAGTGTATGCAGTGTAGTGCATGATGATTTTCCTAAGGGGAATTCTTTAAGTAATTCAGTACCTTACTTTTATTCTTCTATTCTCCCATAAAAACAAATAACGCATGAATATGAAAAAAACAATTTTACATATTACCGCCATAATAATTCGTCAAAAAAAAACAAAATGGCGGAATCCTTTTGACATATCGAATTATCGATACAATGACCACCATGAATCCAATTTGTGGTTAAATAAGGACGACATTTTATAACATTTACAATCAAGTGAAATGTTAACCCTTTAGGAATTTAAGGCAGCTGCACACAAGATGAAGTAGGTCCTTTGTTGGTCTTTGTGAAAATGTCAGCAAACGCACCTTGGCGCGTGCGCAGGCAGCTGTCAACGTTTTTGTCTAATAATGACAAGAGTAATATGTTCCCATAATGGGATCAAGAGAGTACTTTTGGTATATTTTTTACTGGTGGAATTAGGTTTGTACAGCTGGCTTTATAATCCAAATGTGTTGGACTAGTAAGAGCCAGTGACATTTTCTTTTAAGATGGGTTCATGTTTTTAACTGGATCTAGAAATAAAGTAAAGGCTGTTGCCCAAACATGAATTTTGTCTACGTAGTGCAAAGATGTAAATTTATTTCTTAACTGGCAATGAGCAATGGATGTAGTCTATAAATTCATGAATTTCGAGGCTGATTTCTTTTACATTTTTAGGATTCCTCGAGTTTCATACGGATTATATAGGTTTCTAACTAGGGACAAGTCATCAAGCAGCCAGGCATCATCCTTATGTTGATTTTATCACGATTTTTTTCTTTGAAGAACATTATTTATTAATTAATCAAATCATAATAGGAATTAACACTATCCTACTAACAAAAACAATCACATTACTAACCCATTTCTTCTTACTTCGTTACGGTCTATTTCTCCAACATTCTCACGCAAGAAAAATGTTCCTTATACCTGTCAATGTGACGTTTTATAACTATACTTAGGTAATGGCTTCCATGTTGCCTTTAATTGACATTATAATCAGCCTGTATATCTATTGTTCTACACAATAAGCAATTAATATTTCTTTGAAAGAAAATCTTTTAATGAATCATTGAGTTTCATAATCGTATAAGGAAATTCAGTTTATGTAATGTTTTTTTGCTGTTTTTCTGTGGGGGAAGTGTGAGTTAATCAATTAATGGTTGTGCTTGTGACTATTAATTATCAAGTTTTTACTTAGCTAGTTAGATTCACTTAGGTGTATTCTCAATTAGAAGACACAAGTGTCTTATAAATCAAAATCACGCTAAAGCAGTTTTTATTATAACATTTGTAATGTTTTCTCACGTCAAGATTTTCTTAGTTTTATTGACAAAAATCTTACTATGTACGTATTTAACATGGTGACCAGTCAGTTCACCAAACATTCATTCATAAATTTTTACTTGACAAGCAACGATTGGCAAAAACATTATTTGTCATTTCATCATTCTACAACAACAAGTTTACCAAATATTTCACTTAGCAAAATAATTATCCGATAAACTTTTATTTAATAACGTATTATTTGACAAACAATTCATTATTTTTTAATTTTATTCCATAAATAACGTTTGGAATAAAGACATTACACAAATTTACATAATTGCTCTGGACTTTTCTAAAAAAAGGGAAAATAAATGAATTTTGTTTTCTAAAAGCACAAACCCCCCAAACAAACACAGATGCTGACAGAAACCCTAACCCTAGATGGTCGACGTCAGGGGCACCCCGAGGTTCGGTTAGTTAGGTTCCTTTAAACCCTGCAGACAGAAATAGGAGCCCCGCGCAGCGGGGCTCCGTCGACTGTATTGTAATCTATACATATAATAAGACAGTAAAAAAACTGTGTCTGTACATTGAAGATATTTAAAAAAAAAATTGAGGGGGGTTTAGAAACAGTAATAGAGCACGAATCCAAAAAAAAAATTCTGTCTGTTTGTCTGTTTATCTGTTTGTCTGTTTGTCTGTTTGTCTGTTTGTCTGTTTGTTTGTACACGCTAATCTTCGGAACTACTAGACGGATTTGAAAGATTTTTTTTTGTTGTGTAGGTATTAAGTCTGGGCAACATATAGGCTATAATTTATCTTGGAAACTTGAACACCTGATGCAGAACCGCAATAGAATAGCTAAACTATAAGAGATACAAAAATGGTACCATAGCAAAAATTGTTCCACGTGATGAGCATTTTCTGCTGAGAGAATAAATTTGAAGATCTGGAACACCTGTTGTGGAACTCCAAGAGCCCAGCTACACCATAACACATATAGGAATGACGTCTTAGCAAACATTGTTCAATCTGATGAGCACTCTCTGTTGATTTATAAAAATCGAAGTTCTGGAACACCTATTGTGGAACTCCAAGAGCCCAGCTACACCATAACACATATAGGAATGAAGTTTTAGCAAAAATTGTTCAATCTGATGAGCACTCTCTGTTGACTTATAAAAATCGAAGATCTGGAACACCTGTTGTGGAACTCCAAAAGCCCAGCTACACCATAACACATATAGGAATGACGTCTTAGCAAAAATTGTTCAATCTGATGACCACTCTCTGTTGATTTATAAAAATCGAAGATCTGGAACACCTGTTGTGGAACTCCAAGAGCCCAGCTACACCATAACACATATAGGAATGACGTCTTAGCAAACATTGTTCAATCTGATGAGCACTCTCTGTTGACTTATAAAATCGAAGATCTGGAACACCTGTTGTGGAACTCCAAGAGCCCAGCTACACCATAACACATATAGGAATGACGTCTTAGCAAACATTGTTCAATCTGATGAGCACTCTCTGTTGATTTATAAAAATCGAAGTTCTGGAACACCTATTGTGGAACTCCAAGAGCCCAGCTACACCATAACACATATAGGAATGAAGTTTTAGCAAAAATTGTTCAATCTGATGAGCACTCTCTGTTGACTTATAAAAATCGAAGATCTGGAACACCTTTTGTGGAACTCCAAAAGCCCAGCTACACCATAACACATATAGGAATGACGTCTTAGCAAAAGTTGTTCGGTCTGATGGGGTTTTCCTGTTGACTTATAAAAATCGAAGATCAGAAACATCTGATGTGGAAATCAAAGCTATCACTAATTTCACTGTATAATTATAAAATAACATAAGCATGGGAGTATCTCCACGCGGTGAAGGCGGTAACAGTTTAGGACTGATATTCGATGACGACGGTATATCATTGAAAATTTGACTCTACTGGACAAAACTTCTATTTATTTTTTTACTTTATCGAATAAATATGCCTTCGGGCTTATGTTATTTGAGTGTTTTAGACTTTTTCCACTTATCTTCGTGACGCGGTAGCCTACCCGGTAACGCAGGGGAGCAGTCACTTAGATTTTAATTGATCAGGTATCTTCACAATAAAACTATAACCATGCCTAGAAAGAGGTCAAATCTTTCCCAATGTTCCAAAGGAGCTAAAAGATTAAGGATCATAAGATCCCAAGAATCTACCGAAGAACGTCAGGAGAGACTTGATGCTGTTCGAGAACATCAGGCTGCAACTCGCTCCGTGGAAACCTCTTCCTCTCTTCTCTTCTCTTCCTCTTGGATAACGAAGCACGCCTGCGTTCTCAGCGTATTTACGCATCTACATCCAGGTCTCTAGAGAACTGTGAAGAACATGATGCGCGACTGACCGCTGATCGTGAACGTCATGCATTGTCTCGCGAATCGGAGACGTTCACGGATAGAGAATTACGCTTGAGTTCCAAGCGTATCTACGCATCGACTTCTAGGTCTCTAGAGACAAGTGGGGAACGTGATGCGCGACTGACCACTGATCGTGAACGTCACGCATTGTCTCGCGAGTCGGAGACGTTCACGGATAGAGAATTACGCTTGAGTTCCAAGCGTATCTACGCATCGACTTCTGACTTACAAAAATGAAAGATCTGGAACGTCTCGAATCGTCTCGCGCATCCCGTTGTTTTCCCGTCCCCGGGCTCTTAGAATTCGACATCAGACGTTTCAGATCTTCGATTTTGACGACCCCGTTGTCGCTGGCATAAGCAACAGGATCCGCGTACGAAGTCGCGGGCAGAAGCTAGTTTAATAATATTTAGTAGAAACGTGATTTATCCTAATGAATCTAAATGAGAAATGAAAAATGTATAGATGATTAAATATCATCTGATGCTTTTGTAAAAAGAATTGTTTGCCAAATAAATGTATGTAAAACGAGTGTTTATAAAATAATACATTTGCGGAATAAGTTGTTTTCGAAATAAATAGTATACGAAACGTTGGTTGTAAAATTAAAATTTGTCAATGGAGTTTTGGTGAAACTTTAGTGAACCATTTAACATGCACTTGAACCCAGAACAATTGATAAGTAGTCTTAAAATATTTTGAACGAATTGAACCTCATCATCTGCCTAGCCTTTTCCCAACTATATTGGGGTCGGCTTCCAGTCTAACTGGATGCAGCTGAATTCCAGTATTTTACGTGGAGCGACTGCCTATCTGACCTCTACAACCCAGTTAGTACTGGGTAAGACGATACCCCTTGGTAAGACTGGATCGAATTGAACCTACGACATAGAAAATAAAGAATAATATCTACATCAAAATCAAGGTTTGATTTAATTAAGTTGATTGGATTTCAAAACGAACTTTAGTTTAAAAAAACTGTGTACGGACGCTTAATTTATTTGAGAGCTTTGAAACTTATTGGCATTTCATCAACGTCTTGTAAGAAAATATGTAAACAGATCTCCCCAACTCTTATACAAACTTAATTAATATTGTACTCAAAGATAACTGGTATCTGGATACCCTCCAATCTATATTATTTGGGCGTCAATTAAGATAAAAGCTCTTTCCTTGAGCTTCCTCTTACAACTTCCGGCAGACACTTGAGCTTCAAGTAGCTTCCGGTTTGGGGCCGTTAAAATGGCGCTGTTAAAAGCTTGTTTATTGCGGTAACTTGGTAGTTTGTACTTGAAAATAAGAATAATTTATTTGTTGTAGCTTTCATTATTTATTTAATTTTATGGTGAGGTTTGTTTTGTCTTAAGATAAAGGTAATAAGTAATAGCTCTGTTTCTTAAAAGGAGGAGCTCGTGGCTAAATAATAACAGCCGCTCGGATCAATCTTCAGGTTAAGCCCCGCTAGCCTAGGTTAGTTCGTTGGATGTGTGACCACCCATTACATACCGAGTTTCCTCCATGCTTCGGAAAGCACGTTAAGCAGTTGGTTCCGGTGGTCATTTGTAGATCTTTGACAGTCTGACAACGTATAACCAGTATTAGCCAGTACTAACTGGGTTGTGGAGGTCAGGTAAGCAGTCACTCCATGTAAAATACTGGTATTCAGCTGCATCCGGTTAGTCTGGAAGCCGACCCTAACATAGTTGGAAAAAGGCTAAGCAGATGATGGTCTGTTTCTTACTATATTAATCCTTGTATTGATTTTGAAACTTAATCCGTAATCCAGCATAACTTTGCTTAATCTAAACATATACAATTATAAAAAAGTCCCAAGAAAAGAATCTATAACCTCCTCATTTTGTAAAAGTCGGTTAATAAAAAATAACATCAATTAACAGTAATATTAAAAACACATGCCACAAATTACGCCTCCTATGCACAAAAACAAACACACCACTGTTCTTTATCGTCATTTTATCTATAGCACGTGTTACAAGAGGGATCAGGGTTCAATTCCCCGGTGGCGCATTTTTTATCAAAACATTGTGGGTAGGACAGCTGATCGAGCGGAAGGAAGTAGGTAGGTACGCTTTTGTCTATGACAAATGGCGGAGTTTTTAAAATGGTAAAAATAAGTTTAGGGGGTAGAGCATCGGTTTTCTTTTCGAGATTTTTATTTTAAAGATAAGGTGTTTTAATTTAAGCTTGTGTAAAACACTTAAATGATAATAAATTATAATACACATGTGATGTTACGCTTATACTTCCCTTAGGTAGAGGTGTAAGGCAAACGAAATTTTGTTTAGTTTTTCAAAAAGTTTCTGAAACTAAATAAAAAATTCAGCAAAGGAAAGAGAGATTTTTCTCGACGGCATGTAAAGCCAAGTCAGATAGCATAAAGCTCTGACATCAGGTTATGCACTAACCACACGATAAAGAAGCAAAGGAATTCAAATACGATTTTTTTGGAACTTAGGTTTCGATTTCACAGCCTACGGATACGACTATCTGTCTACCAGATAAATTGCTGAAGGAAACAAATAAGATATTATCTGCAAGATAAATTACCGAAACTTATCCGAAAGTGGCCGTGAACCCAACATTTATACAGAACGCAAACATCAATGTTATATGTTAAAGTATTTATGTGTAGGTACATACAACATACATACACACAAATTTGTATAAACATACTTACTCACAACACAAAGCAAAGTTCTAAAGCTATCACTACATTAAATATACAGATCATCATCTACCTGCCTTTTCCCAACTATGTTGGGGTCGGCTTCCAGTCTAACCGTATGCAGCTGAATACCAGTATTTTACATGGAGTGACTGTCTATCTGACCTCCTCAACCCACTTAGTACTGGGTGATACGATACCACTAGTAAGACGGGTTGTAAGACTTTCGGGTCACTATCGGACTACCCGTAACGACTGTCAAAGATCTACAAATAACAGCCGAGACCAACGGCTTAACGTGCTTTCAGTATGTAATGGGCGGTCACCCATCAACGGGCCAACCGGCTTAATCTGAAGATCGACCCGGCTGTTATTATTTAGCCATGAGCTCCTCTCAAGAACCTTAAATATACAGATAAACACAACAAATCTCACCTCACTTTTCCTTCGGTCCGCACAAAACCTCATTCAGATTCAGGTCCGGTTTGAGGGCAGCCTCCGACTGACTCACAAGATGACATCATCAGTTAGTCACTAGTATACCTGCTGTAACTGTACTGCTATAGAATGTAGAAGCTATGGACACGGCCTTGAGGAGTGGCCGAGAAAGTTTAAAGTATTGGCTAGGAGACTTTAGTTATGGCGGCCATTTTGAATAAAGGATGTACTGATTTTGGTAGACGTAATATTATTAGATGTTTCTGAATTAATTTGCAAATTGTTCCATTGGCTTGTATTAAACTAATTGTAGTGAATGATTTAGGTAATTAAATAAAGATTTATCTTTACTTCTTTACTAATATTATAAAGAGGTTTTTGTTTGTAAGTTTGTATGTAGGGGGTAATCTTCGGAACTACTGATCCGATTCCGAAAATTCTTTCACTATCGGGAAGGTACATTATCCCCGATTGTCATAGGTTACATTTAAAACGTTCCCGTGGGTTAATTTCCGTACATAACGGGAGCGAAGCCGCGAAGCAAGAGCTAGTTGTAGCTATAATTTTGCTATCAATTTTTTTCTGCTAGTCTAGTCAGTGTTTATAATCTAGTGCGGTCATCCCCCATTGCTTTTCAGAAATTAAGCGATCCTATGTGTAGGCCTTTGCCCAGCAGTGGGACAGTACAGGATACTAAAAAAAAAAAAAAAAGTGTACTTAGGTAAGTCCAATAAGGTACAATACCCATAACTTTCAGTTAAAGTTGCACAACTGTAGGAAATCATCACAAAAACTGTATTTTGTCCCTTAGCAAGTTATTTATCCGTTTTTTTTTTGTAATCTGAGCGTTCTTTGTGAACGAGATTGATTGAAAACTGCGGAACCAATTGTAATCTATTGCGTATTCTATTTTAGGGTATCAGACTGACCAATCTTTCCGGTTGTTGGTATTACTAAAAGCTGTAATCTTTCTAAACATCAAACTGGCTTGTTTGGGCACGAAATCGGAAGGTAATGGACCAGATATATAATAAATAATAGACTTTTGAGATTACCACATAACTAACCATAATAGTCAAAGTCATAGAACCCGACAGAAACGATGATGATAACATCAAGCAGATATTTCTCAAGGAGCAAGGTAGGCAGGTGTAGGTAGCACGCTTGGAAGTCACCGTTGGAGTTTACTTGATCAAAGAGGTAGTGCAAACTGATGATGATCAACAATAGGCCAATCTAGCTTCAGAAGTCCAATACAATTACGAATTCCTGAAAACGAACAAGAAAAAAATACTAATTAAGTAACTATATTTCAAGAAACAAAAAGAAATTGTCCTACAACGTGACATTGTCACGCCGCCAGTCTTTTGGGCACATTACCAGTCGACAGCGACGGAAATGGAAATGTGTGCTTTGAATAGTCAGTTAGTTTATAAAGTACCTAAGTATGTATAGTTTGCAAAACCGTTTCTGCATGTATGTTTATCGTTACAAAAAACCCATGTCAAAATAAAAGAGCTATCACATTCACCTAATCAAGAATGCACCGTGCATCTGTAAGTGCACTTCAATGCATTTATTAATAGTGTGTATTAGCATTCATACCGCCTGTACGTCGGTGTTTCTAAATATCATTACGTATGCTGCCAGTGTGAGTGCTCCTTTGAAGTCTGCTGCTAATGTGCTCATGTTTGTCGATGGACTGTCCGGAGTAGGGTTACTGTTTCGAAATTTGAAAAAAACTTGACCAAAAACCAGCCACCCCAGACATTTATACTTTTTAAATGTTCATTTTTTTCGAATGCCAGTTGTTTTTTTTTTGTTCGAACAGCCTTCTTAGTTGTCAAGTCCGATCAAATGACAAAGTACGGAAAGATGGCTTAAAAGCTGGAGGACTCCGAACAAATCCGGCCGGATGGTAACCCTAGTCGGCAGTACCACTTTTGATTTTAGATTTAGCGTTGATTTTAGTTGTAAGTATTGTGAGTCAGTTTGTGTTGTATGTATGTTTGGAGTTGTTACAAGAATTGGTTTGTTTGAATGTATGTTTGAAGGAGTAACAAGAATTGATTTGTTTGTGTGCAATATTGGGTTGCGTGAACTTGCGTGTATTTCAAATTAAATACTTGTGTTTCCTTGATTGGTTTGATAAGAGAGAATGGTATAAGATAAAAGGGAAAGAATACAACTTTATCTTTTTGTGTCGGATTCAACATCATCAACCAGCTCAAGCCAATCACCTTTCATACAACCATTTTATTACTTTAATCTGGACATGTTTTTATTAAACCATTTCTTGCTTTAACTTTTGAGCAGTAATCATCTTTTTCTTCCATTAGAAATCCCCATAAGTACCGTGCAAGAAAATCGTTCAATAAAATATCATAGACAGTTACCAAAACAGTAGTTCGGTAAGGCGTTGCGAATTAGAATTTAGCGTGGCCTTCTTTCGTGTCCGTATGTAGAACGTATAGCGCCGGCGATCAGAATTCCGTTTGTTATAAAACCGGTTCTACCGCCTATCGAAGTTACTAGATATAGCTGATGTTGGTAGATATATGCTAGCTTAGATGCATACTAGGGTGCTTAAAACATTAGAGGAAAGCATATCGGGGACCATGTAATAGATTCAAAATTCGAAGACTCAATCCCGCAGTTGTAGATATTTGACAGTCGTTACAGGTAGTCAGTGGCCCGAAAGTCTGACAACCAGTCTTACCAAGGGGTATCCTATTGCCCAGTACTAACTGGGTTGTGGGAGTCAGAGAGGCCGTCGCTCCATGTAAAATACTGGTATTCAGCTGCATCCGGTTAGACTGGAATCCAACCCTAACATTGTTGGGAAAAGGCAGGAGGACTGCCACAGAGAGCAAGCCCGTGTCCCACTCGTGGGGACGGAGACGACTATGATACTTTGAATTGCTTATGACTATACGAAAAATGTTTTTTTTTTTTAAATTTAAACTTAAATGAGCGTTCGTATTAGTAATGCGTGGTGTGAACTCTTCAATATGACATTTGTGTAAGGAAGTTTCGTTCTCATTGGAAATTTCAAACAGCCTTCTGTTATGTTTCTCAGGGTCCATATCGTTGTATATAAAAGTGGATGGATGGAGAGGGAGAGGAAGATCAAAGAAAGGACGGATGGATTGTGTGAGGAATGATATGAAAGATAAAGGAGTAAATGATAGCGTGACGGTTGACAGAGGAGAATGGAAGAAAAAAACGTGTTGCGCCGACCCCAAACAACATGGGGCCAAGGGCAGGAAGATGATGATGATGATGATGGTCCATATCGTTATCCATGCCAATATTTATATTACAAATGTGATATTGACTCAGTCTCTCTGTTACCTTTTCACGCCTTGACGGATGCCCGGATTTGAATATTTATAGACCATGACATGCCCTGGGTTTGGACGTAGAATACATTTTATCCTAGTAGTACGTTCCCGTGGGATAACTTCTAACCTACACGCGGGTGTATAGTTTGAACTCTACAATAATATGACATTTGTGTAACACAGAAAGTATCTCATTTCCTACAGTGGAAAATTAAAACATCCTTGTGTTTTATCCTTCTCACTTTCTATACAGGGTGTAAACAGACCCTTCACGAAGCCGTTAACCAAGCATTCTGTTCATCAAACTAAGTAACCCTACACAAAAATTATTGCTGGGAAAGGACTTTTTTTTTTGAGTGAAAAATAACCTTTTACGGTAAAACTCAAAGTAACGCATTCAAAACATTGTGCTTTTGGATGCATTTAATAGTAAAAGGGTCATGGAGGTATTTTAAGCAAAGTTATAACCTTAAAAAATTGTATAAAGTTGGAACTTTGACCCCCAATAACTCAGTAACTAGAAGGTTCCCAGGTATGGTCTAGAACAAAAAAAATATCGCAATAGCAGGGAGAACAAGTGCCTTTCGGCTTCGTTAAGGGTATATTTACACCCTTTATACATCCATACATCCATTGTATCTACAGTTGGAACAGAATACACTGGTATTGCGTTGAACAATAACTAGTGAGGTTTATACCACTCAATAATTCAGAGGCAGTTTGCCGTTTCGTACATTGTTTCACTCAATCGATAAGTCTTGCTTTTTTATGTTCAGTTGTTCTTTAACTTGAAAATAACTCTGCGGTTTTGTCACAAAGTAAAATATATTGTATGGTTTACCTTGTGGCTCTATTTTGTAATACTAGGTAACTTTGATTGATTTACAATTGTTTCATAATATCGGGAATTCAAAACAAATGAAAAATGAAAAATGTTTTATTCGATAACAGAATTAGTTTTAACAATATTGAGGTTGACTTCCCCTTTTAAGTGTAAAAACACCTGTGCCAGGAGAAGCCGCGCTCCCTTAACTAGATTACATGATTACAAATAGTAAACATCAATGACGTAATATAAATAGACACGTCATGCACGAACATCACGGCGCTCAAAACAGCGTAAATACTACCAGTAGCTAGATAGCTACTTAGGCGTACGAAGAAAGGGAAAGAAAATGAAATGTCATCTACAGAATTCCTGTTGTAATTGTTTCATGTTTCAGATTTTCATTGATTTTTGTTTTATTTGAGGTTTAGCTTTAAACATATTGTGTCACCTGAAATTCCATTTATTTTTCACTCATCCATAATCATCTTACCCCAAACTATGTTGGAGTCGGGTTTTACACTCTTACCAGATGCAACTGAATATTAGAACATTACAAGGAGCAACTGCCTATCTGATCCCCACAACTTAGTTTGGTAATGGATAACACAATCCCTTGGAAATACTTAACCAACACACCATATTCAGGGTGGAAGGGACACCGACGCACAAATGGTTATCACGTATTCAGTACTAACATCATTCTGAACCCCTCACATAGAAATTTTTCATCGGGTATTTTTTTTTAAATCAGCTGTTCCATACATCACATATACTTACACCCGCTCATACACACATTTAATTGAATGTAAGTGAATCTTATTTTTTCTAGATTTAGCATAAAAATTATACGTTTTGGTTTTTGTATAACACAACTTGCTATGGAAGAGCGGACTCTCCTAACACAGGCACTACCTGCCTAAAAGGAGGATCCAATCACAACATTTTGTTGATACCTAAACTTGTTCTACCAATAAACTACTTATTTTTATTTTTTATTTTATTTATATACATTTTGACCATGTAAGTATTGCATTTTCGTAAGGAACACAGCAGGTTTTTGTTTAAATTACCGATGAAGAATTTCTATGGGATAGGTTCAGAATAATGAACAATAAAATATTTTACATACAACGTCTGCATTTTTCTCTAAAAAGAAATCTTGCATCTTCATTCAGCTGCACTCGTGTTCCAAAAACACAAGTGACTGGTTTACAATCACTCACACATATCGGTATAGTTAGGTATCTATATGTAGCCTCCTATGTCCTCAATGACATTAGATCGTGTTCAGAACTAGCTTTCTATTTGTTCGTGATAGGTTAGTACAGAATAATCATGACTGTGATTTATTTGGACATTTGTTTGAGACTAAATAAATTGTAAAAGTAGCACATGTTTTTCTGATTGCTGGACAACACCCCCAGGTAATCTTTGAAATAATTAACATAAATAACGAAGCTCAAAATGTAGGTGTTCTAAAGGATAACAAAAGGATAACGAGAAAACAGGTTGATCTTAAATTAAATAATTCATTGAAATCACGAGTGAAATTACAGACTAAATAATTTCCGGAAACTGGAAGGCAGTAAGACAGTCATCGTCATCATCATGACTGCCTCGTTGGTGTTTTGGTCGCAATAGCGACTTCTGAGCATGAGGTCCTGGAGTCGATTCCCGGGTCGGAATTTTTTTATTAAGTTTTTCCATCAGGAAATTCTCAGTAGCAGCCACACGGAGTCTGGATTTGTGGCCGGTTGATGGCAATAGGCTCGCCCCGTATTACATGGGACAATTTAACATAACTGGCGATATATGCACCTCAGCTTAACTCTTCGGATACTACAGACGTGATCTTATTTTATGTTATGATAATAAGACAGTCATCAAAACCAACTGGCTAGCGAAACCAATATCAAAGTAACATCGTCTTTGGCGATGCTGGCATTGTGGCTATCATCAAGTGGAATTCCATACAACAGTGATTAAAAGTTTAATCTCTTTTTTGTGACCTAGTCCTAGACCACCAAATGTGATAGTCTGAAAAGAAGATTGATTGATTCTTTCCTCATAATTTTTCTACTAGTCAATACAGCATTACAAAATTATTTGTTACCACTGGAAGACTTAAAGATGATGTCAACCATGCAGCACCTATCACATAAATTCATCCAAATGATGCTTTACATCATAATATGAATCACACTAACTAACCACGTTTATGTATTACCTTTTGTAATAATTGTGAGTGGCAATCGGAAGAGGTGAGCGGGAAACATGTGTATATAATTATGATTACAGTTTATCGAAATACGTGACATTTTTAATATTAAATACATTAATAAATTAAAATAACCTAAAGAAACGGCGCCGCCGAGGCCGGCCCAGAAAGAGGTGGCGAGACGATCTTACCGCGAGGGCTGGTTCGAGGTGGCACGAGAAAAGAGCACATGGAAGGAATAGGGGGAGGCCTTTGCCCAGCAGTGGGACAGTACAGGCTATTAAAAAAAAAGTAACTAAAAAAATGGTGTCAAAAAACTCCTCAACGCTGTCAACTGGGAACGTACCCAAGAGACTGGCGGTGCCATGTTCTAATTTTTCAGAGTTCCAATTTTGTTTATGTGTGTGCTTAAAAAATACATTTGAGAATCGGTTTTTGTTGCTTCATTTTGATTTGTCACTGTCAGTGTAGTTATTTTTTACTGTAATTTGATGCTTTTGTTGTCTTTAACATTCTCTTATTGCAATTAAACTTTGATCCTGCTTCTTTGTTTTTTGTCTCATTATGGGATAGATTGATTCATTCTGGAGGCAAATCATTCATAACGTTTCTGTTATATTTCTTTTGTTTCTCTTTTATGTATCATATCACTGCCCTCGTCTTTATTTCTCAATATCCCATCGGCAGCAATCCCATCATCAAAGAACAAAGTAGGTTCTAATTACAGTCATTAGATATGAAGTGATAATTACAAAATAGTATTGCAAAACTGAAGTAACCCAGTGATTGGCTGAGTAATATTATAATACCTTTAATGTAACGTATGTGCAAGGCTTTTTACTCAAGGCTCGTGGATGACGTAAACACTTTTAAGTTCATTAATTTTAATGGAATAGGTGGAAATTGTAAAAATTGTTTGCTTAACTGCGTAATTTAACTTTACAGTATTTTTTGAATCCTTATTTCTTGTAATAATAATTCTTTGGTCTATTGGTGCTTGTTTAATTTCTCCTTGCTTAATGTTTTTTTTTTCAACTATTCCTCCTGTTTGTTTGTTGCTATTAGTAGTATTCCTTATCCAGGTCATCTACGTTTGTTCAACGACTATATTATTATTGTAAGCGACAACATTATTCGAAGTTTAAATCAGGAGAACGATATGTGTATTTTGACTCCCTTCATTCTCCCTCTAACTCTTAAGTCTGAAATCAGACCTACCTGTTCTGAGACATAATGGAAGATTCCCAGCTCCCCAGTAAGTAACACCTTTCGTAGCCTTCCACCATTTATAACGAATGAAGAATTTGCTAAGTCCACGACTTGAGGTCACTGTGATGTAGCACTATGTTTTGCCCCTCAGCGTCACGTGTCTGATCACTTGATCACGATTGTGACTGCATGAGGTCATAGACATCCGTGTGGAGCTGTGGGCACAAAGTCAAGAGTTACGAATGATTCAGACCCAAGTTTAATTTGTTTAGCTTACGTTTACAAACCGCGGAAGAAAACTTGAAGGACCTCGAGGCTTCTTGTGTGTAGCCGGAAAACTGATATGAGGTGGTTTTGAGTTGAATAATGCAATTCCTGGATTGAGATAAATTTGAGCGGATTACTGATAAAACTGGTTTAGGAATTTCAAATGAAATATTCGCAATAGAAAAATGGATTGAGGCGCCAACCACACATTAATTTGGAATAGAGCAGACGCTTCTTCTGCCTTTTATGAAGATGATGACTGGGAATTACCCGAATAGGGTTTATCATTTATAAGTTGAAGAGTCAATGATCCTTTAGTAAACTTATCGTTATTATCCTTTTCTTAGAAATAGACAAAATCAAGTACCCATTTAGTGTCATTTTAAAGATTTTCTTCTAGCTAGGCATTATAACTAACCTCACAAATGAGCTAAGCAGCGAAGGTAAACACGATCATGAACAGGTTTCATAAATTTATGACTAATCCAAGAGATCGTGAAGTAAATATAAATGCTAAAAGGATCTCTCACGTATAACCACAACATAAATGATGACATCATTGGAAAACACTTCTTTTGCAAGAAAGATTCACTGTTATTCTTTTATGGCGATTTGGGTGAGGCCGACAATATGAGAAAACTAGCTTTTGCCCGCGGCTTCGCTCGCGTTAACTTTGAATTTGACAATCAATTCCGGTTGGAGCGAAAGATACGTGGCGCCATCTACTGTCATAAGAACGTTATGGTTGTTTTCCTCGGAAACAGTACTTTTTTGGGATGAAAGGTACCCTATGTCCGTTTCTGTATACCTGACAACGTATATGCAAAATTTCAGGATGATCGGTTCAGTGATTTAGGCGTGAAAAGGTAACAAACAAACTTACTTTTGCATTTACAATATTAGTGAGGATTAGGATTAGGACATGTTTGTTCAACTTTTACAAATTAGTTTTGTATTATTTCAACACAATCCTTGTTTATGTATTAGTTTTCAACTTTGGTCTGGGTATTGTTTTGTATACCTACTCATCTGAAATTTTTTTGGGACATCGGTCATGCAAATTTTATTTTGAAATGATCAATCACAACGGGGTTTCTTAAAGCTAGGTATTACTTTTATTCTATGCAGGGTAAAAGGAAAGCTACCATTCATATTTCTGTTTGTTATTGCTGCTGCCTTCATCCAGTCTTTCAAAATAATAAGAGCCTAGTTCAAAACACAATATCTTTCTAGCAATTCATCAAAAGTCAAGTCTGCTAATTCGGTTCTTGTTTTCAAACGCGATTTAACAGTGTTCTCGAATTCTGCTGCGTGCCAATCTGACTAACAGACAGAACAATACGGTCGGCTAAAATCGAAAGTTTAATCCTTACTTCTCACGCGATCTTGTGCTGGTTTCTTTGAACCATTCGCAAACTATGTAGATAGGAACAGAAGCTCTACTTCATACAAAGGGCAAACACGCACGCACACAAAGACACGCTTCACGTACAGCGAGTGCAAGCGTACTCGCGACCGGCATTTGTTTGAGATCGCCGTACGTATGCGGCCATGTTTGCGTGCGTTTGTTCTTCGCTGGTTCTTTAAAGCTAATCTTCTGTGTTTATCTATTCTGTGATTCGCGTATGCTCTAACCGTTATTTTCTGAGGTGAGCAGTCGTCGAGGATGATCTGTTTCTAGTACCGTTTGTCTTAAGCCTAGATTAATCGATTAAGGAATCGGTTGCGCATGAGTCGATTTTTGGTTGACTGGGCGCGGTGAGCCGTTTTTGTGGATTTTGGCAGTTTTTTGCAATAATATCCATGAAGATCCTGATATAGTTGACTGATTATTTTGTTGCCAACTGAGTTTGCCGTTTATGTGCTGAATGGAATTATTGAGCAGTTCTAGATCAATGATTAATGGTTTCAGACATATTTTGCATCTTACTTTTCCCCTTTAAGATCGGTGTCATTGTTGGAGTATTGTTAACCAATACTTTGTTTTTTGTAATTAGTAATTTGATATCCCAATGTTTCTATACATTCTAATCTCATCGCTATTTTCTAAAAGAACTCAACTTCATGAAACAAATAAAAAACTAAGTTCAATACCAAATTAGAACTCTAGACCGTGCACAAATCACGTCCTTCTAATAATAATACAAAGAAAAATGGCTATTTTATTACTTTAATTTACCTGAACACTGGTAATTTTCGTTGCTTTGTATAATATAAAAGGAATCTAAGATTTTTATTGAAGTAAATCGATAATACTAAAGCTAGACTTTAGATAGATTTCTAAAACTTTCGTAAATTATTTATTTCCTTTTAAAATCTCTTGGAAACTTTTTAATGAATGTCAGACTAAAACAAATGTCACCCACTTGCAAAGCGTTTCATTTTTCTACAGCAAATGTCAAACTGACAGGAGCTTTTCGTTACCTTATGTCATTTTTGACATTTCCATCACCGTTATAGCTATAGAATTTCATTTTGTCTAAGTTTTCAGGATATAGATACTAGTTCAAAAAGATCAATAGCCGGAATAGAATACAAAAAATACCGACAAGTTAAATGAACTACAAAATTCTAAAAGCCAGGTGTAAAATTGCCAATAAAACAACAGTTATGTATCGAATGATTGGTTTACCTGACCTGGTTCTCAAATTAATGTGTCTGTGAAACATAGTCTGTGTTCACAGAAAAGTTCAGAAGGTCAGCTGCGTACAAAGGGGCTCTCGGTTAAATAATAACAGCCGCACGAGTCGATCCTGAAGGTTAAGCAACGCTTGCCGAGGTTGATCTACGGATGGGTGACCATCCATTACTTACCAAGTTCCGTCCGTGCTTCGGAATGCACTCGCGATCGGCATTTGTTTTCACCACGTGGCCACCAGCTACGCTCGACCATGGAAGAATCAAATGAAAGAAATAGCTACCAAGACTGTACTCACGCGAAGAAAACAAGGCACACAATACGTGTTCGAAGCGAACCTTCTGTTGTTATTTTATTCTGTGTTCTATGAGTCATACAGGTTGTTTACCCGACTGTGCCGAATAAGGTGTAGTTATGTTTGGTAGTGGACTCGTAGGCTCAGTATTTGGCGCATGTGGGATAGGATTATGGGTGGAGAAAAGTATGTTAATAATGGTTTTTGGTCCTTTTGAGTCTTTTTGAGAGCAATGTTTATGCAACCCATTTTTTTTTTATGGCAATAAGTAGCTTGTAATCTCTGTTGTGTCGGAATCGGAATAAAACATTTTAATGAAGGATGTACTTTAGATAAGATGATATCTTTTGTCGTTAGCCAATCATATTTAGTTAATTTTTTGTCTCACTATGAATAGTTCGTCCAAAACCAGCCAAGGTTTTGGACGAACTATTCATCTGGTTAGAGAGTTCACTTTGGTCCTTTTGAGTTTTTCGACTTTGAAGATCAACTTGCTTGTTATTTAGTATTCATTTTTTTTTCTCAAGTCTAGCTGCAGTAAAACTAAAGCCCCGACGCCAGTACAACATTAAAAACGAAACTTCCTAAAAAATTCTCATTTGTCACTTCCCACGATTTCTATAATTCATCTCATCCTTCACAAACATCATTTTGAAGTACAATAGCATCTTAACTAGCTATAATACCATCCATTATAGTTGACCTTGCATTCATGTCTCCAAAAATAATAAAATAATCTGATTTCGAAAATCTGCCACAATTTTCTTGTCATCGGATCACTTTCACTTAACCCAGTTTCATTGTCTTGTCAGCTCTTTATATCCCATCTTGCCAATCAAATATCATCTCTATGCGAAAGACAATAGAAGTTATGAAATGTTTAGTCTTTTTGAGCTCGAAAAATTGCGACAATGAACCGTCAATCAAACGAGAGCGAAGATGTTCTGTCTCTTTCTGACTTGTATATAAACAAATCGCATTGTTGATGGTCTGATTATGTAATGAATGGGGACGGAAAATATAACACAGACAGGCTATGATAGGCCATTGTCTTAATGATTTTCTTTTGTTTGCCGAAAACAGAAAAAAAGTAAAGATGAAAGGGAGTCGTCTGTCTTGGTATGAACATGACACGATGACGAGGGATGCAACACATGTGACTAAAAGAGTAATGAATATAAATGTTGATGGATGGAAAGGGATAGGAAGACCAAGGAAAAGATGTATGGATTGTGTGAGGAACGATATGAAGGAAGAAGGAGTAAATGATAGCGTGACGATTGCAGGGGAGAATGGAAGAAAAACATGTTGCGCCGACCCCAAACATTATGGGACAAGGGCAGGAAGATGATTTTGTTTGAAATATTCTTAGAAGAATCTAGAACATTGGCAATCGTTTCGTTTTTCTTCACCGTCATTGGCTTTAACCAGAAAGCTTATGTTAATGAATTTTTGACTTTTCCACCATCGTTATAGTCATCGTTATCGGTATAGTCACTTTATCTAAGCCCTCTAGTTAGCTTTAAAATGCCCTTCATTATACCCAGCCTTTTCCTAACTATTTCGAGACAGCTTCAAATCCAACTGGATGCTGCTGAATATCCGTATTTTATATGTCACGACTGCCTATCTGACCTCCACAACCCAGCTACTGGGTAATACGGTAACCCTTGGTAAGACTGGTTGCTCTAAAATGTCCTTGTCCTCGTTATTTAGTTAGAAATATGTTCTAATAAGATTGGATTCTGAACACAAACAGATGCTACCAATAAAAATACTCGAACTTTGATAGCCCATCAAACATTGGCTGAAGCGGCCAACGACTGTGTTCAAGTCGTAAAATAAGATGTCTCTCCCAATATAAAAGATGAAAACATTACAGCAGCAATAAAAATGTTTCATGAAGGTCATACAGTATTTCACATCACTGGATTTTTCTAGGGATTACAGTTAACGAAAAACATTACAGCACCTATAGGATTTTCCTGCAGTCGGGTATTAAACGTCGATAGCTGAAATCAGGACGAATCGCATGTGACTAAAAGAGTGAGAATATCAACGTTGATGGATGGAGAGGGAGAGAAAGACCACAGTAACGATGGGTGGATTGTGTGAGGAATGATATGAAAGATAAAGGAGTAGATTATAGCGTGACGGTTGACAGAGGAGAATGGAAGAAGAAAACGTGTTGCGCCGACCCCAGGTAATATGGGACAAGGGCAGGAAGAGGGGCGCCCTGCGGACTCTCCGTCCGCATACCGGCCCATTGTGTTGCTCGACGAGGTGGGCAAGCTCTTTGAAAGAGTCATTGCAAACCGCCTCGCCGGGCACCTTGCGGGAATGGGGCCGGATCTTGCGGAACACCAGTTTGGTTTCCGCAAGGGGCGCTCGACGGTGGACGCCATCATGCGCGTGCGAGCCCTCACGACGGGGGACGCGGTGTCCCGGGGTGGGGTCGTCTTGGCGGTGTCGCTCGACATCGCCAACGCCTTCAACTCCATGCCCTGGAGCTGCATTAGGGAGGCACTCCGGTATCACCGGGTGCCCACCTACCTCCGTCGTGTAGTCGGGGACTACCTGTCTGACAGGTATGTCATCTACCCTGGTCCCAACGGAGAATGGAACCGGCGAGAGATGTCGTGCGGTGTTCCACAGGGGTCGGTTCTAGGGCCGCCCTTGTGGAACATCGGTTACGACTGGGTGCTGCGCGCCGACCTCCCTAGCGGCGTCAGCGTAGTCTGTTACGCTGACGACACGCTGGTACTGGCACAAGGGAGGTCGCACGAGGCGGCGGCCGAACTGATGACACGCGGGGTTGCGATAGTCGTTGAGAGGATCCGGCAATTGGGTCTCGAGGTGGCCTTGCACAAGTCCGAGGCCATGAGCTTTCATAGGCCTCGGAATGCGCCACCGTCGGGATCCACGCTGACGGTAGGAGGGGTTCCCATCGGCGTCGAGTCGACTTTGAAGTACCTAGGACTCGTCCTCGACAGCCGGTGGAACTTCGTTGAGCACTTCCGACGTTTGGCTCCCAAACTGGAACGGGCCGGGGCTGCCTTCAAGCGGCTCTTGCCCAACCTGAGGGGTCCAAACGCCTCCTGCCGTAGGCTCTACGCGGGGGTCGTGCGGTCCATGGCCCTTTACGGGGCCCCGGTGTGGGCGCGTTCAATTAAGCGGCGTGCCGCGCACTACCTGAACGCGCCCCAAAAGGTCGTAGCCGTAAGGCTGATCCGGGGGTACCGCACGATCTCCCGCGAGGCGGCGAGCCTCCTAGCCGGATTGCCGCCATGGGATCTGGAGGCGATAGTCCTCGCGCGCCTGCATGAATGGCGCGCGGGGGCACTACGTCGGGGGGAAACTCCGCTGCCGCGGCAAATCACCGCTCAGCGGACAGACCTCCGACGCGATCTCATGGCGACATGGAGACAGCGACTGTCGCAACCCAGTGCAGGGCACGCCACAATAGTGGCGATAAGTCCCCTCTTTGAGGAGTGGCTAGAGAGGCGCCATGGCGCCCTCACCTTCCGCCTGACGCAGGTCCTCACCGGACACGGTTGTTTCGGGAGGTTCCTGCACCGAATCGGGCGGGAGGAAACGCCCGGGTGTTATCATTGTGAGGATCGTCCGGAGGACACGGTGGCGCACACCGTGGAGGTCTGCCCCGCTTGGGCGGAGCTCCGCCGTGTCCTCGTAGCGGCGATCGGCGGCGGCGACCTCTCGCTCCCGGCCCTGGTTCAGGCCATGGTCCGGAGCGAGAGGGAATGGGAAGCCGTCACCTCCTTCTGCGAAGCAGTCATGCTAGCGAAGGAGGTGGCGGGACGTGAGAGGGAGAGAATCTCACGTCCCAGCCGCCGCGGGCGAAGCACCGGGCGTCGGGGGCCACGTGGTGGCTCCCGGCCACCGTAGGCGCGGGCCTGTGGACGGTGAGTAATGGGTTAGCTCACCGTCCGTCCGTCTTATGACGACAGGCCGTGTCGACGGCGCGTTCGTGTTCCACGCGCGCCTCAAAGAGATGTCAGCAACCAAGAAGGGGCCCGCAAGGGCCGATGCCTGCCGGGGCTGCGGGACTGTTCGAAAGAGATACCGTGGCCCTGGAACACAAAGGGCAATGAAGGAACATGGATGGGTTTTAGTCAGTAAGAGTCTGACACTCCCTCCCACTCCACCCAGAGCGGGAGAAGTCATTTGATGATTTCCCATCCGTAAAAAAAAAAAAAAAAAAAAAGGGCAGGAAGATGATGATGAGCTGAAATTAGGACTGCTTCTTGTTCAGAGTTAATCTGTGATTGATCAGAGTATGTAACTGGATGTGTATATGAAGAAAACTAAATAAACGATGAATGTGCTGTGTGAGATATAGTTAATGGGGATGACTTCTGAGATGACAAGTAATAGAGAAGTACGGAAAGAGAAGTCATGCTGCACCGACCCAAAGTACGAGAATGATGAAGTATTCTAGAACCAACATATTAAGACCATTGAGCCGACGACCGTGAGACACTTAAATACCATTCAAATTCCAACCCCAAGTTGGGAACCCACTAGTGAACGTTCTTCTCAAGAATAGGTCACATTATTCACAGAAACAGGTGACCAGTCACTAAGGTAGCTACCACAAATGTCAGCCCTTCACTTTATTCCTACATTTACAAGGAATGTACAACTAATTATATTTTACGTATAATTGCTTCGGTATTTATCTTGTTTCTAGTCTGACGCGTGTAGCATAATTGGGTCGGTTGCCTTGTTATTTATTCTTGATCTATTAGTAGGAACTATTAAGTGGTTAACATGAATTAAATACATGAAGCGAAGAACTTTAATAATTATAATTTTTCAGATTTATAGCAGTTAGGGTTGGTCCTAAGTTCCAATGCATTCGGTAGTTTTCATGAAGTCCTGAAGAAAATGTCCAAACCCGGATAAACATTTTATCTAAGATTATTCTGTTGGATTTCGTTAGGAATCAATTTTCAATACCCAGATTATCATTAACACTAGAAACGAAAGAAGAGAAGAAAGTAGAGTAGAAGATGATGAGAGAGAGGGGAAGGGGGGGAGTGTAGCGTGGAGTGGAGTAGTAGTATTAGTAGTGTAGTAATGTTTAGGAAAGCTAAAGTTTTTTGGCTATACCACCACAAAATTGGTTTCTGAAAAGAAACGAGTCCACCTTTTTTTTTTGTATTGGAAATCATCAAATAACCCCTCCCCCCCCGCTCTGGGCGGAGTGGGAGGGAGTGTCAGACTTTTACTGACTAAAACCCATCCATGTTCCTTCTTAGCCTTTTGTGTTCCAGAGCCGCGGTATCTCTTTCGAACAGTCCCGTAGCCCACGAGAGTCCAACTAAACCATACTTAATAATTTGTACCCATGATGTAATAATGTATTTAATTTAACTTCCATGCATGTAACTATTGTATCTGGGCATACATGTCACAATATAATTATTTAAGACCTGTATTATTTACCTACTTAAGATCCACAATAAAGATACTGATTGATTGATTGATCATATTAATATCGTTAAACGTCTAAGATACCTGCTAAGGAAAAACATCCTAATATCCGTTGTTTCTAATTTTAATTAAGAAGTTGTAATTAATTCATCACAGTATTTACCGGTCTTATTTCCTTTCAACACATCACAAAAACCATGTAACAGACCCAAATGGAATCAAATTACAGTTAGTGACAGCCAACGGACATGTACGACCGGTCATGTATCCTATATTGGTCGTAAAAAACATGCTGGGAAGTCTATATCCTATGTATAGCGGCGCGACGGCAATAAAAGTCGGGTTAAGACCTATATAAGATGCTAGATGCTGTTTGTTACTGTGTAGGTTGATGAAAGAAGGTTAGAATGTCTTTGAAAAAGTCTGGAAACTTCAGTGCTGGTCCTCACAGTCTCTGCTTATTATTTTGTACTCAGAAAGAGTTCAATGAAGTCATTCTGCTGCTCTTTGAAAAAGGGTCATCATCATCTGCCTGCCTTTTCCCAACTATGGTTGGGGTCGGCTTCCAGTCTTACCGTATGCAGCTGAATACCAGTATTTTACATGGAGCGACTGCCTATGTGACCTCCACAACCCAAATAGTATTCTATTATTCTTCGAAAATAGCGCAATACATACTAATTAATTTAGTAACGTACCTACCTTTTGAAAAAAAAACTTTATGTAAATTGAGAATGACAATCTGTACTATACGTATAACAATCTTAGTACCACATCCTTGACGAATATTTTCACCTGGCCAGCTTCTTGCACTATTTTTATCTCATTAAATAAAATAATTGCTTACTATAAACCATTAACAAGAACATAAAAAAATATTTTTGTTTGATCAAGAACACAATTAAGTATGAATCAGAAAGGAAGTGCTTTTTGCACATTTTTATTACCTTTTAACACTTCGCTTTACATACTTGACATTCACATAATGTATCCTGTTTCAATACCATACCGTTCTTTTTTCTTTAACTATACCGGGTATAAACGGACCCTTCACAAAACCGTCAACCAAGCATTCTGTACATCAAACCAAGTAACCTTACGCAAAAATTATTGCTGGGAAACGACTTTTTTTTTTGGGGTGAAAAATCACGTTTCACGGTAAAAGTCAATTTTACGCACTCAAAACTGAGTGATGATGGATGCTTTGAATAGTAAACGGGTCATGGAGTTAATTAAAGTAATGTTAAAATCTTTAAAACAGTTTTTTTTTAAACTTGTTAAAAAATTGGAACTTTGATCTCCAATATCTCCGTAAATAGAAGGTTCCCAGGTATGGACCACAACAAAAAAATGATCGCAATAACGGGGAGAACAAGTACCTTTCGGCTTCGTTAAGGGTCTTTTTACACCCTTTATACGACAGTTTGATTAACCCACTGACGACCACTTAGCTTCTTAATTATGCTTGCGAGTGACACTTGTAAGTTATAATCTATGTGTTTGGTCCCATATATTTCTGTTAAATCCGTAAATAAAATATGTGTAGTGTTCACTAGAAGATGATAGAATTTCTATAGTTATCCATTTGCATAGTTGCATCGTTTGACTTCGTTTAAAAAAAAATCAAATTCATTAATTGCAAATATTTAAAACAATAACAGCGTCTTGAGTTTATGAAATTACTGAGTTTTAACTGTTTTAAAGACTGTTTTCTTTCTTATAATATTATTTACCCGTGGATTTATAGTCACAAGATTTATTAGGGTAAAAATAAAATTCAAATCTCTTGCATGTACCTCTGTTAGCTTTTTTCCAGATATTAGAGTTGTCTACTTTCGGTTCCTACGATTTTATTTATAGCGTATCAAAGGACCAATATCTCGAATGAACCTACTGCATGTTCTCTGTCCAGTGGTTCAGATAGACGGCGTCGACTCGATCACAGACTGACCTACATAGTCGTGAAGGCTGCGCTATGAATTAGAGTGTGATGTTTCATTCCGTTCTTTTTTTTGTTTTTTTTTTTCGAAGGGCAAAGGGCTTTGGCAATCTGATGCTAAAAGAAAGATGATGAAGATGTAATGAAAAGTTGTGTCAATTTGTTTGGATTAGTGCCTGGTAGAGGATACCAAGAGCAACGACCAAAAAGCATTTTCTGATAGATTTTCTGTCTGGTCTTCCCTGCATATATTTTATGCAGTTCGACTGAGTTTTCATACTCAGTCATATTGTGATCAAAGTTTGGACAAAAATGTTTTCACCAATCTGTTGCCAAGTTAAGCTAGTTATAGGAAGACACTTAAGACAAATTAGGGCATCAGACTTCATTCATACATAGCTATAATCAGATGCCTGGGATTGGGTACCTCTCACGCCTAAAAACAGGGAAGGAATGGGAGTTAAGAATAGGAAAAAAAGTTTTTTGCAAAAAATAAAACCGACTTCAAAAACACAAAACAGTGAAAAATAGCTTCAGTAATCGGTGACTTTGTGGTGATTGCAGCAATCACGACAGATTTGCTGTCTATTATTGAAGATTTCCATTGTATATCTCCGAAGATAAGCATCAGATTTTGACCAAATTTAAAAGGGACCACCGCGAAACAATATCCGTCCAAACAAAAAAAGAATCATCAAAATCGGTTCACAATTGGCGAAGAAATCGCTGAACATACACAAAAAAAAAAAAACATTCAGACGAATTGATAACCTCCTCCTTTTGGAAGTCGGTTAAAAAGAAGGGATGAAAAGGGGAATAATTAAATAGGAGAAGTAAACAGTCTGATAAAAGCTATAGGAAGACGGATAGCGCACCAACTGCTTGTGAAGCTTTCACTCTAATACGTCGCATGCGCTGTTTATCGGGTTACATCTTGTCGACATCATAAACTGGGCATGTAATACCATTGCCAATGTCGTACTCATGAATGATGGTAGTTTATTAATAGGTATTACCTATTTATATGCGAAGGCACCTATTAGTGTTGATTGATAAATGTATGTAGCTAACTGATCTTTTATTTTCGCACTAGTGCAATAACGAAGTGTGTAAAACCTTAGATTTCTGTGCTATATTTAAGTAACATAGGAATAGACATAACATCACACCTGTTATGTAATCCCCGTAGGGTTAGGCAGAGGTGTACCTATTAGTATGCCTACATTTCGCTAATTATGTTTAAGTTGTATGTAACAGGGGGCGAGCCTATTGCGATCAACCGATCAAGCGGGCTCGTATCCAGGCTCCGTGGCCACTCCCAAAAGTACTTTGCCCGACCCGGGAATCGAATACAAGACCTAACGCTCAGCAGTCGCGCTGGCGACTACTCAACCAACGAGGCAGTCTATAGGAATCATCATCATCAGTCAACAAAACAGTCAACAGATTGACGGTTTCCACTCAAGAACACGTCTACCCAATCGGTCAATAGGAATTAATGGTCTACATAATGCTTCAAAATCCCTTTAAATAGTTTACAACACAGTTTTGTACTCGTAAACATATAGATTTTGTTCTCTTTTGTGGTAGTATCTACCATCTGGTAACTTGAAACTTGACCACAGAAACTGACAGTGTATCCCTTACTTTCATTTTCTCTTCGTTTTAACCATGCTTGAGATATCAGTTATCAGCTCAGTCGAAACACAATCGGAATCGAATCAGATCGTATTCGATTAATGCGATTATAATCTGTAAATGTATTCTGAGTAAAATGACCACGCAGTAGGTAGGTCCTTAATAAAAAACAGGACGCTTAGGCGTCTAAGTAGTCCTTCACATCGCTGTCATTCGGAAACACGCCCAAAAGACTGGCAGCGTTGTCACATTGAATGGCAATGCTAATTCTTTGGCGAAAGAAAGACCCAGCCAGCCCTCTGGTCACGCGAAGTGCCGACCAGTCAGCGAGAAATTTCCTTAAAAATGAGACGCGCACTTGGGCCCAATGACCCGAGCGTTTCTGCCTCGAACGGCTCAAACTGCCAATTAGGTTACAGTATTTACATCGTTTCAGGCTCTCAGCAGCCGCTTAAATATTATTATTTGAGAAATTGCCAGAATTAGCTCAAGAAAACATGATAATCCATCACATAAGCTCTTTTGATCACCTTTGTAGATATTATTCTGTAGTCCCGTACAAGTTACAACTAAACCAGGAAAGATTTATGTTCTTTCTTCTTCAGTAATCTTCATATTTCAGAAGTAGCCCGACGAGTTCCGACTATAATTGCCGGAGCGCAAACTTTTCCTAGGAGACCTGTACGTCCCCGAAATATCTCTTTCACAATCAGTTTCGTATAAACAAAACGATATTAAAATAAACCCCGGTATACATTGCAGTCATAATGAACATAAATCAAAATCTAGGAAATTAACAGCAGTATCGCAATCAGTATTGACAAGTAAATTGCTCCGTTACTTCGATACCTTATTTCTAACCGACTATCAACACTTTTGCAAGAATATTTAAATAACCGAGTACCTAATAATGCAGTTGTAGGTATTATTAGGCACTCGGTTATTATAGTATTCTAGTTTCCTTTCTGAGTTTATTCACTAACTTTTGGGCTTAAATGACTATGCAATATGAAAACCTGTATTGCTACGGTGTGTATCAGAAATAATCGGCTATCATATCCTACAAAATGTCCATACCTACTAGAACCAAACTGCTGAAGGTAACTTCCGGTACAAGATAATTTTATCGCGAACACGATGGAAGTACGTTCAGCGTACAGATCGCGTTAGAAACACCACCCCGCTCTCCAAATCTCAGATGTTGGAGTAAAAACAGCCAAGCTAAAGGTGGAGGTGGCTGGCCACGTAGCGCGAATGCACCCGGAGAGGTGGGCCAAGATCGTCAAAAACTGGACGCCTAACGGTACCACCATCGAGGTAACCATCGAGGTAGACCGCGGCGAAGGTGGTGTGACGATGTGATCTTGTGTGCGGGGCGAAAATGACCAGATATCGTAAAAGATAGAGAGGTTTGGCATCAGAAAGGTCAGGCCTTGGCCCAGCAATGGGACATTTGAGAGGCTAACAAAAAAACATGTAAGTTCCACCTAGTCCCAAGTTTATCACTTTGATGGCCTGTTCCACACTCTTATATATGATCAGATACACACTGTATGTGGACGCGGACAGTAACTAGTAGTATACCTATGTTTGTATAATTGCAATTCTAAAATAAACCAGTGAACGATTGGAAAGTTCAAACTATTCAAAACACGTGTTTCAGTAATGAAAACAAACTGTAAAAATAACATCCAATAGTCCAATCACGTGATGAATTCCTTGATCGTCGAGTGTTAAATTAATTGAAGAAACAAACCTACTGCTTCGGGTTTGCTCGGTTATTTTCGGAAAATACGTCACGCCTGCGTGATTTGAAGGGTAGACAGACAGATATGCCTCAGGTTTGTCTACTTCTCAACACAAAACCAGCCTATATGAATGCTGCGGGACTGTTCGAAAGAAATACCGTAGCCCTGGAACACAAAGGGCAAAGAAGGAACATGGATGGGTTTTAGTCAGTAAAAGTCTGACACTCCCTCCGGTTATTTGATGATTTACCAATCCAAAAAAAAAAGCCTGTATTAATGGTTACTTAGTAAACATAGTTTCAAATTCCGGATTTGAGGAATTTAAAATAAAAACATGGGTTGATAGTAAAACTAATTGCAGTCGTAAGGTAACCCACCTGTCAAAGGAAAGTAGTAGAAATATAATATGATGGTCAGGAAATTATAAGATTGAATTAAATCAATATCGCGAAGTAAACTCCTCATACTGCATAACGGAAGTTATAGTTCTCCTGTTTCATTTTCCACCTATGATTCTTTACATCATATACCGGTAAGTGATGCAGAGGAATGAGGAAAATGTCGTGAGGAAAGTTTTGAGTATGAATATGTATAGGTATAAGAGTAGAGCAAGAGCAAAGAAATGATGGATGGACTGTGTGAGAAGTAAGGTGTCTAATGAGATGACAAGTAATAGAGAAGTATGGAAGAAGAAGTCATGCTGCGCCGACTCAAATAAATTAGAATAAGAGCAAGAGAATGATGATGATTCTATACGTCATAGCTTAAGACTCTTCTGTTCACACATAGCTTACTCACGACGAAAACGAAAACCCTAGGCACACGAGTTATGCAGCCTATGCAACACAATCCGCCAGTGACGGCGATGTCCGTAATGCGATATCAATTGGCTAGACTTGCGTAATTCTATGCAATATAAGTGTCTTTACGCCTGCCTAGTGTCCGTGTTATGTAGCTCGATGATTTAGGTAAGGGTGTTGAGAATGATGAGATGGACATGTGATGAGAAGGGATGAATCGCATGTGACTAAAAGAGTGATGCGTATAAATGTTAATGGAGAGGGAGAGGAAGACAAAGGAAACGATGGGTGGATTGTGTGAGAAATTATAAGAAAGAAAGGTGTCAATGATAGCGTGACGGTTGACAGAGGAGAATGGAGGAAAAAATGTGTTGCACCGATCCCAAATATCATGGGACGAAGGAAGGAAGATGATGTTATGGATGATAAGTATTTGTACGTAAAAGAAGAATACACTGGCATTATTGGTGATGTTTTGGTAACGTCTCCAACACGGTTGGGAATAGAAGATGATGGTGATGATTGGTGAAGTTCTTCAGAAAAGTCAGGAGCTCAGTGGCCTTATGGTCAAACGCGATCATGAATGCTGCCTGCAACAGCCTTCATGATCGCGTCTGACATTTTCGTAGTTCGTGTACAAGTCACTACACACATTTTCTTAGAAGCTCTATTCAAACTCAAGCCTTTGTGTAACAATTCACCACGGTTGCTTATTCAAAATGTGTCATTCATCATTTCGTGAAAAACCGAGTGTGACTAACGACTGTTCACACTTGACCAATACCGTAATATTTCAAGCTTACATTACTAGTTCATCCATCATTGTGTAATATTATGTGTTTCCGTCTCAACAGCAAATAAGTACCGAACAGAGTACGTTACTCAATATCACACTGCTATTGCTATTGCTATTGCTAGTATGATGTGACTGTATTGCATGAAGGATAGGACTGGACAAGTGAAGTACTAACTGATAGCTAGGACCTAGGAAGGACCCTTTGCGAGGTACCATATTATTTAGTGCGTGAGTTTATAGATTACTAGCCGTACCCGCGACTTCATCCGCGTGGACCTAGATCTTTCTCAGCAAAAAGAATACATTTTCTCCGTTTGTGCAACATTTTTCATTGATGCTCCGCTCCTTTTAGTTATAGCGTATATGATATATAACTTATAGCCTTCCTCGATGAATGGGCAATCCAACACTTAAAGAATTTTTCAATTCGAACCAGTAGTTCCTGTGATAAGCGCGTTCAACCAAACAAACAAACTCTTCAGCTTTATAATATCTATCTATCTTCTATCTATACATATAAAATTCAAAGTCCTGACTGACTGACTGACTGAGATATCAACGCACAGCCCAAACCGCTGGTCCTAGAGACATGAAATTTGGAGGGTGTATTCTTTGTGAAGGGTAGGTATCCACTAAGAAAGGGTTTTTCGAAATTCCACCCCTAAGAGGGTGAAATGGGGTGTTGAATTTTCTATGAAACTTTTTATTCTCGCAGTCGATTGACTTGAAAATTTGTGTACATACTATTCAGATAAAATTATGAGATACGTGTATCACAGTTTTTCCAAAATCATCCCCCATTTTAAAAATTCAATGTCGTGATTGGCTGACTGATATATCAACGCAAAGCCCAATCCGCTGGTTCTAGAGACATGAAATTTCGAGCGTGTATTTTTTGTAAAGAGTAAGTATTCACTAAGAAAGTGTTTTTCGAAATTCCACCCCTAAGAGGGTGAAATGGGGTGTTGAATTTTCTATGAAACTTTTTATTCTCGCAGTCGATTGACTTGAAAATTTGTGTACATACTTTTCAAATAAAATTATGAGATACGTGTATCACAGTTTTTCCAAAATCATCCCCCAATTTAAAAATTTTATGTCTTGATTGGCTGACTGATATATCAACGCACAGCCCAATCCGCTGGTTCTAGAGACATGGAATTTGGAGCGTGTATTCTTTGTAAAGAGTACGTATTCACTAAAAAAGGGTTTTTCGAAATTCCACCCCTAAGAGGGTGAAATGGGGTGTTGAATTTTCTATATTTTTTTTTTATTCTCGCAGTCGATTGACTTGACAATTTGTGTACATACTCTTCAAATAAAATTATGAGATACATGTATCACAGTTTTTCCAAAATCATCCCCCAATTTAAGAATTCAATGTCGACTGGCTGACTGATACATCAACGCACAGCCCAATCAGCTGGTTCTAGAGACATAAAATTTGGAGGGTACGGTCTTTGTGAAGAGTAAGTATCCGCTAAGAAACAGTTTTTTTTTAATTCCACCCCTAAGAGAGTAAAATGGGGTGTTTAATATTCTGTGAAACTTTTTATTCTCTGAGTCGATTGACTTGAAAATTTGTATACATTACTTTTCAGTTAAAATTATGAGATACGTCTATCACAGTTTTTTCCAAAATCAAAATCATCCCCCAACAGAGTCAAATATGGCTTCGAAGCTCACGTAGACCGGCGCATGGCGCGCACTGTTGCGCGGGGCGTGCGGGGCGCGGGAGTATTTACCTATTAAGTAAGTAGGTAGGATTTTTCTGAGGTAGACGTCTGTAAATATGGTTTATTCCACCGATTTTCGCGTTGGCTCGTGATACGCGACATTGATATTAAATATTATGTAAAAGTTTTATGTCTATAAATAGATTCCTAATTAATCATTTGATTTTCGTCACCGGTGTCCAATCTCAAACCAAGGTATCAATATTTCACATAACAATATGTAAAGTACCTAATTGATATTACTATGAACTAATATTTGCAAGTTATAAGCAACTATATAAAAACCATGTATCTACTATACATACATAGATTACGTATTATCCCAGAAGTAAGATCCCGTGGGCAATTCCCGAACTCCACGCGGGCGAAGCCGCGGGCATAAGCTAGTCTATATATATAAAAGGAGAACTGACTGACTGACATATCAACGTACAGCCGAAACTACTGGGGCTAGGAATGTGAAATTTTATACACGGCTTCCTATTACAATGTAGGGGAGCACTAAGAAGGGGTTTTTGGAAATTTAACCTTTAAGGGGGTGAAAAGGGGGAATTTTGTTTGTATGGAAAATGTACGTAACCCACGCGGACGAAGTCGCGGGCAAAGTGCTAGTTAATATATAAAATATAGTATAGATTAGCTTAAAACAGTGTCTCTGTGAACCTTTAGTAGTATTTCTTTATTCCACTTCATCAATTATTAAGAATTTACTTCGTTCAATAAGCTGTTTTGCTTTTATTTTTGATCACCCTCCGTCCTTATATATTTGATTAATTCTTCCGTACTTCATAATCTGTCGCTGTTAACGCTCTTTCTAGATTTAATCTGTCCCTTTTCTTCTAGCTCAGTATCCACATTCATACTTGCTAATTTTCCGTTCTGTGTTACTTGAAAAGCAAAAAGTGAGCAGTTTGTATGCGAATCATTCCGCAAAATTATAATTGTCACTTGTAATAAATGAAAAGCGGTTTACGACCCAACATTTTCACATTTTTTCAACACTTTTCTTTCTAGAATACAAAGAAACCTCACAACTCGCTTTAAAAAATGCAGTTAACGAAGCGTTTATCTAGAAACTAACCATTAGCCCGTGATTACCGCCGGTGCCCATATATCAAAGGCTTTCTTATCCGGTGCTTACGGTACGCAGCTTCCTTAGGATATTCTGTGAAAAACTTTCAGGTCAAAAACCTGAAAATTTCTGGAGGATCTGGTGTTTGTGTAATGTAGGAGAAAGTGGATTATGGTAAACGTTGATTGCCTCGTTGGTCGAGAGGTCGCAAACGAGACTGATGAGCATGAGGTCCAGCGAATCCCGGGTCGGGGAATGTTTTATTGGGATTTTCCTTCAGGAATTTCTCAGTAGCAGCCACGGAGTCTGGATTTGTGCTCGGTTGATGACAATAGGCTCGCCCTCTATCACATGGGGCTTAAAACATACATGGCGAAATGTGTGTACTATTAGGTACACCTCTGCTTTACCTTTCGGGGTTAACAAGCATGATGTTATGTTTATGTTGATCAGAATGCAGGATTTTCCAAAATTTAAAATGACTCTCTTATTAAATTTTCTTCTGCCTGCAATATTTTTGCTCAATGTTACTTTTTATGATGAACAGTATGCTTAGGCTTTGCATTTTTAGTTGGTGAATATTGTCGTCAGCAAGTTCACGAAACAATGTACTCATTTCCTTTACGCTGTTGTTACTGTCATCGTCGTCGCAATGATAAACAAAAACATCGCGCCAAAGATTGGAGTACATTCTTTTTCTTTACTTCCATTATTCAAATTGTTCATAATTATATCATTTGACAATCTATGATGTTGATGATCCTCTTCGTAAGGTATCCATGGCAATCTAAATTGAATCAGCCCAAGATTTGGCAATGATTTTGACACTTTCGGTAGCGTCCATCAGTTCTTGTAACATCGTGCACAGACAACAGGACAGGAAGACACGATATAAGTCTCCCATAGTTTGTAGGACAACATGTATACTCCAGGGCAAAGTCAAGTATGAATCTCCCCCTGAACATGTGTTTCTCTCTTTCTCATTCATCAGTTCAATATTTCCATGGAACTTGAGAAAATACGGCCTACAATACTTCCCAGCTGTAAACACCGCAACAAAAACACAAAATATCGAACAATACTGTTTGTGCGTGATTGCAGCCGTATTGTTAGCCGATAACGCTATCGATCAGCACTTAATGCCGAAGATATACGACTGTGACTTGTTACACGTGCGCTTGGTATTGAGTGACGTAGTTCGTGTGTAACTGCCTTTAGCAATAGGCAAACTGAGTGGTCGAAAGGGGAAGAGGGTAGGAAGTAGTGGAAGAAATAGGACTAGTTTTTAATACTCTTTCCGAAAGGATGTTCGAATAACAGATATAAGAAAGAGACATAGGTACTTAAAGAGACCAAGATCTTGTAAAAATGTTTGATTGAAAAGAGTGTCCATGGAGTTTCTTGCCCATTCTTCTCCATAGAGATCTACGCCTTGGAATGGGCAACTATAGTACTTTCATAAGTTATTATGTCTTATGTCTAGGACTGTAGCTTCGCCTTCTTTGTTTTTCTGACATTCAAAAGTGCCTGTAATGGTCTAATTGAAATAAATGCTTTGAGTTTGAGTTTGAGAAAGGAATGAACAGGGAGAAGAATGATGGAGTTAGATAGATTAAAAAAATGTGGCCTGTCTTTCTCTTTTCTTAAGTGGGGTAGATGGTGACTAGGGACCAGACTGAAAGACTGAAGCGTTATTTTTCAGCACTACCAGTTCTGAATACCTGGACTTTTCATCGTTCAACTTTGCAAGACAGATCGTGTGACAGACAACATCAAAACAACAGATTTAATCTAAATCTTTCAAAAAACCTGATTATATCTGCCCTATTAAGCTCGTCACGACTAAAACAACCTATCTCCACCATCAAAATAAGACCATCTTCATCTATGACATAACACATTACAAAACCCAACTTTTTATCGTCAAAATGAACTAACAGTTAGCCGCTCGCAGTTAACGCAACAGTTAAAGATAAGCCTGTTCCCAGCACGACTGCAGATTAACTAACTGTTACTGGTGATCGTGACTATTAAATATGGATGCTGTGAAGCTTATGGTACTGACAGACGTTTTTTGTGTCATCTTTGATCATTGGAGTTAAATTGAATCGTGGATTTTCGGAAATACTTTTGGTCGGTCGAAGGGATTGCGTAAGGCGTTCAAGTCTTTGGTAGACATAGCTAAGAATTGTGTTTAAAATCTGCTAGTGGTCAGAGGGGCTACAGTCTAACGAATCAGATCTTTAATATCAAAGATAATAGGCTGGTCATTACATTAGCCCAAGTTAGGTTATAAGAATTAAGAACAGGTTATAGAGCATATTGGTTATAAGGGCATAGACGACGCTGCAAACGACCCTAATATAATTTAATAAACAAAGTATTATTCTGTGAGCGATAATGAAAAGTCAAAAGGTTGACATACAGAAAAGTTCTTGACAATCTTTTTGAAAGTCCTTGTAGTTAAACGAACGACGTGAATGGCACTTGAACAGATCCCAGCCCAGCCCAGCACACGCAGCATGAACACCGTAGAAACGGGTTTCTTTGACGGAAGAATCGACAAAATGACAGATTGTGTCGACAAAATGACAGATTGTGTCGACAAAATGACAGATTTGTTTTCACAATCTGTCATTTTGTCGATTCTTCCGACAAAGAAACTCGTTTCTACGGTGGTCATGCTACGCGTGCTGCTACCTTTTTGCTCACTGGCTAATATTTCTACCATCTCATCAGCTATTGTTTCTGATCGCATGCACTTTGTGAGGCAGAAGTAGCAAAATAGATTGAAAATGTCAAAATTAAATATTTTGACATTCACTCTGCTTCCTGTTCCTCGGAAATGAATCTTACAATATAAAACTATACCCAGCAATTTACATAATAACTAGGCAATTGAACAATAACAGAATATGACCAATTTTAGTAATTTATAGATACAATCGAAGCACTTCTTTGTTCCACAAGGACATCGCTTTGTTCTTGATTCTTTTCGAACCGAGATTATAGTTCCGCTTACAAGAATATATAATAACTACGTAGTTACCCCGTATACGTAGTAGTGCGTAATTATAGGTTGAATCTTATATTTGAGATTTAATTGGTTCCATGCCTAGCGCTGAGAGTCGACATTCCAAAATTGGTATAGTATTTAGACACTTTGGTGTCACTTACTGTTAGACACAACAGGCCAAGAATCTACTGTCAGAGCCTTCTTCCCTGCACGCGTAGCATGACCACCGTAGAAACGGGTTTTGTCGACGGAAGAATCGACAAAATGACAGATCAACAAAAGAAATCTGTCATTTTGTCGATTCTTAAGACATTTAATAGAGCAACATTCTATCTATGATGTTTTCGTTTTAGGTGTAAAGCCGACTCCAGCATAGTTCGGAAAAGGCAAGGCAGACTATGATGTATTTCCATCTCTACTGAACGATAGTATTAATACTTACCATCAGGATATAAATAAGCCTCTATTAACTTTTCTCTTCAACTAGAACGTGTATTTTTATAGTTGATTAATGATGATGCTACTTCCTGATTAATTAACTAAATATTTGTTTAATTACAGGTAAACCAACACTACATCTCCAATTAAGATTGCGTAAGTCAGAAGAAATCTAAAAAACTACTCATTTGGAAAACCCAATGTTTTAACAATACAAACTGTTTAAAAACTAAATTCTCATAATTTTATTGTTTCATTAGTGGGTAATTGAATTAAAAGGTTTTTTTTAAGGAACAAGGTTCGTTGACCTGAGTGCGAGCATACACGGCATGGTTATCTAAATCTTTGTCTTTTCGCGTGTTAGCATAAAAAAAACTTTTTTGCAAAAAAATAAACCGGCTTCAAAAACACAAAAAAGTGAAAAATAACTTTAGCTTCAGAAGTCGGTGACTTTTGTTTGATTCAGTTTTTTTGTCACCGATATTGGATCAAAACAAAATGTTTTTTATTTTACAAGTCATGGTAATAGGCTTATCCCCAATGAAATGGAACTTAACATACCTAACTGTCGAAATGTGGGTGTCCTGTTCACATCTGCATATCCCCCAGAGCATACAGGCGTGATGTTACGAGTATGTTATGGTATTGTGTAAACAAAATAAACATCCAAGCGATTGCAGCAATCACGACAGACTTGCTGTCTATTATTGAAGAGTTCCGTTCCTTATCTCCGAAGTCCATGATCAGATCATGACAATATTTGTATGGAACCAACTTGGAAGTATATTCTTACAAACAAAACAAACAATTTTCAAAATCGATCCACAATTGACCGCAAAATCGGTGAAAATACATTTAAAAAAATACATACAGCCGAACATAGAACGTCTTCCTTTTTGAAGTCGGTTAGAAACTGGCAAGTAGTTATATTCCGTTGCATGCCAGCAACTGATACCGGCGGCAAGATGGGCAGATGACATTGTTGCCATTGCGGGAATATCCTGGATGAGGCTGGCACAAGAGCGTGGAGCTTGGCACAAGCAGAGAGAGGCCTATACCCAGCAGTGGGTGAAGTCGGGCTGTGGATGATGATGACGATGGATGCTACCGAATACTGGTATACTGGAATATCTAGTTCCTCAGTTTTCTTTGGGTAAAGTAAATAATCTTGAGTGTTCAACAGCTAAGTTTGGATTCTGTTACTTCATCTGAGTAGCTTACTGCCGGATTTGTAAAGGCAACACAAAAAACAGTAGATGCATTAGCGTTAGTTACTTTTTTTGCCAATCATACTGAGTGAAGTAACAACAGCAGTCATTTTACTTGAATTATGTTAAACAGCGTATTTACTGTTTTTATCCATTTAAACAGGAGTTTTGATGGAACCAGAATACATTTAACGACTCAAGTTTATCTTCAAGCTCTGCCTTAAAGAAGATATAGAACAACAGTTTCTCAACAAACAATTTAAAAATCTTCCTCATTTTGCAACTCACACGCATGATCGTGAAACAACGTCCCTTCAACAATAAGATGTCGCAAAGCAATCAGCAGTTGGCAGCACGAGCGGCCTTAATTGATGCTGTCGTGCTACAGCGCAATAAGGAATTCTAATCTACTTGCATTTCACACGATGGATCGTAAAATACAAAGTAATGATGTTTTTGGGTAAAATATGTGGAATAGGATGAAGTTTCTGTGAGTATAGGTAGCCTAGATGTTAGTTGAGCAGTTGCTATCTAAATAGGACCAGATAAAATGTTGTTCTATCTCATGATAATCTTTTGACAACCGGTTGTCTTGACAAACGGAGAAAGGTGCATCATCTTCGAGATATTAATTCCAGGACAGTGGCTTTCCGGAGCTGTGGGACTGTTCGAAAGAGATACCGCGGCCCTGGAACGGAACATGGATGGGTTTTAGTCAGTAAAAGTCTGACACTCACTTCCACTCCGCCCAGAGCGGGAGGGGTCATTTGATGACTCCCCAAAAGAAAAAAAAGGCCTGTGAATAAAAAGGCCTTTTGTAGAGCATTCTGCCTCGATTGTAAAGCATTAGCAAGGGGATAACTCTTGTCTTTAGAGTTTAGACCACAATGATACCTAAAATCATCACAATGGTCTAAATACTACCCTAGATACATTTTCCGAGCTCTTCTGTCCAATGCTACCGTTAGGAGTCGACTTTTAAGTCTCGAAACCTATTCTTCTTATTATATTTAAAAATCATTAGATTATTGACATCACATCTGCCCAGCCTTTCCCCAAATATATTAGGATCAGCTTCCAGTCAAACTGGGTACAGCTAAATTCCAATATTTTACATGCTGCGACTGCCTATCTGACCTCCACGTCCACAACCGAGTCACTGGATAAGACGACTGATGAAGATCCATTACGCATTATTAAAATATCTTTACTATAGCACTTTACTTTATCTTTTTCATTTTAGTAGTGATAGCCTAGTGGTATGACTGGGCCTGTCAACTCATAGGTCTTGAGTTCGAACCCAAGGCACGCACCTCTGATTTTTCGGATTCATGTGCGTATTGTATAATTCACTTGCTTCGGTGAAGGAAAACAGTCTGAGAGATATTTCTTGACGGCATGTAAAGCCAAGTCAGAGGCCCGTGGGCGGCATAAAAACTCTGACGCCAGGTTAGGCACTAACCACACGATAAAGAAGAAGAAGTATGTATCTTTACTCAATGAAATACCAACATTTTAAGTCGAAACAGTAGCTGTAGTCACGGCCAACGCATTAAGATCTCGGAAAATACGCGTCTCAACTTTCCCTTAATAATTAGTCTTAACAAGTACCGTGGTGTACTTGAATTCGTACAGTTTGTGCGTAAGAATTAGTAACACTCTTACTGTTTGGGTAAATCATTAAGATTTTATGTGATGTAAGTGTTATGTGGTACATATATGTGTAGGTATATAACATAACATCACGCCTGTAATCCCCGAAGGGTTAGGCAGAGGTGTATCTAATAGTACACCAGCATATCCCCATTATAAATACGGGCGACCTAATTGCCATCAACCGGGCACGAAAATGGCTGCTACCGAGAAATTCCTGATGAAAAACCCCAATAACACTTTGCCCGACCTGTGAATCGAATCCAGGACCTCATGCTCAGCTGTCACACTTGCGACTACTAGACACACGAGGCAATCAGTCTTGGATTGAAGAAACCTTAAAACTGAAACAATTAAATACTTCAAATCAAGGAACGACCATACAAGCGCACTGGAGCAATGACCACAATTACAACAAAAAAACACACACGAAACTCTAATTGATTTTTAATTACACAGAACTTAATGTAACAAATAAAATAATTACACAACGCAACATGATGTATTGTGTGAATATCTCAGTAATTGTGGCAGAAACTATTTCTATTGAGATCGAGAAAGCGGAAAACAGTACGTTTTTCACTTTTACTTCTTAGTAATGTATGCGGTATATACCGCTTCATTAAAATTGATAAATGAGGAATATAATTAGCGTTGAGATACGCGATAAATTAATGGTGTGATTAGTGTTGATAGGTAATTGAAATTAGCATTTCATTACGGAGATTGATGTTGAATTAGATTAACATAACATCACGAGTGATCACGCCTATTATACCCCAAGGGTATGGCAGAGCTGAACTTAATAGTATGCCCACAATTGTTGAATTAATAACGTATTTGTATCTCACTGAGCTGCCGCAGTTCTTAATAATTTAAGTACCATAAGTTTTTCTTATCGGTGAAGGAAAACATCGTGAGGAAACCTGGACTTATAATTAATATAAGTCTGATATCGCCAACCCGTATTGAGCAAGCGTGGTGATCAATGCTCGTGCCTTCTCTGTATGAGAAGAGGCCTTTGCCCAGCAGTGGGACAGTAACAGGCTGGTATTATTATTATCTCGCTAGGCTGCTGCAATTCTTTAGAATTTCAGTACCTTCTGCAGTTATCATTCTGCCCATCAGTAAGTTCTCATTCAGTAAAAAAACAAAGGGATTCAATTTCCGCTATATACAGCCTTTTGCAATGTTCCTGAAAATATACGTGACTTTCCAAAGAATTCTTATCCTTACCAACGAGTTACATTTTGAACGGGTATTGATAGAAGGCTCGTTTAAAACCCTTGTTTTCCTCCCCCGCTAGAATTTTCCAAGACTTCGGGGAACAAAGAACAACTCCATCATCATTCTCCTGCCCTTATCCCAATTTATTTGGGGTCGGCGCAGCATGTCTTCTTCTTCCATACTTCGCTATTACGCGTCATCTCATCAGACACCTCCTTTTTTGCCATATCATCTATCACACAGTCCATCCATCGTTTCTTTGGTCTTCCTCTACTCTTATACCCACCCACATTCATACTCAAAACTTTCCTCACGACATTTTTCTCATTCCTACGCCCATACTAAGCCAGCCGATTACCACACAACTTATCAATGAAAATCTCCCAAAATCAAGCTTTTAACAGCATTTTCTGAGCTTTTACTTAATATATCTGTAAAATAATAACATGTAACAACAAAACTGATCCACATATCACGCTGGTTCAACAAGATGTTTACCTAATACAACATCATAGTTTACAAGAACTGTTAAATGCTAATTAAATTGGTGAACCTTCGCAAAAACTTATGTCTTACGTGTTTCTAGCAGTATTTGGTAACCGTATTATCCGTTATCCAATACTGGCGTGGGATAATGTTGGGCCAATGTTGTTGTTGGACTTGGACGTAATGTTGGCTTTGAAGATCGCAAAGCTTTTGAAGAGTAGGATAAAAATTGAGGTCATGATGATTAGAAGGAATGAGGAAGAACGAGAGATGGACAATTAACATAACATCACGCCTGTAATCCCCGAACTGTAAGGCAGAGGTGTATCTTACAGTACACCTACATTTCGCCAGTTTTATTTAAGTCCCATGTAAAAGAAGGCGAGCCTATTGCCATCAACAGGACACAAACCCAGACTCCCTGGCTGCTACTGAGAAATTCCTGATGGACAAAGCCAATAATAATTTGTCCGACCCGCGAATAGAACCCAGAACCTCAGGCTCAGCAGTCGCGATTGCGAGTACTAGACCAACGAGGCAGTCACGGTAGTAGGCAGTCAAGACATGAGAATGAAGATGACAGATACTTAGCCAAATAAAATGAAAGCCTACCCCAACATAGCTGGGAAGATGTAAGGCAGATACAAAATGTCCTACAACCCAAACATCCGGAACCTCATAACTTGGACACATTTGCCCATGAATGTCCCATTATACTTTATGTAAGACGTGAGAAACCACGTAATCGGCGCGTACAGTCGTCCATTCAAGTTACTTCGGATTTCACACCGAGATTACAGTGATAAGGCCCGCAACTTGCGTTGATAGGTGTACGTGAGTTTGAGCTAAATGAAACCTTGTATGAAAATAGCATGTTTAGTTGTCCATTATTTTAGCTCTCTCCGTTAAGTGGCTGTTAATAATTAGGAGTCGTTTTACGGTAGAACTGTTCCGGATTTATGGTTTCCTGGTAACTTACCTTAATAAACCTGATGCTAAATATGGCGTTCTTAAGTGCAGTATGGCTCTTATGCAGCTAGCCAATGCAAGGGGCTGGTAATAGCAGCTCATTCCATTTCTGTTCTGACAAGCCGTCAGATAACCTATTGGTAGAAATGAGGAACTTGGATCCCGTTTTTAACTCCTCCCTTTATCGGATCTCTATTAGTGATCACATGCGCTTCTCTTCTTCTTCTTTCTAACGTGTGGTTAGTACCTAACCTGGTGTCAGAGTTTTTATGCCGTTCACGGGCCTCTGACTTGGCTTTACATGCCGTCGAGAAGTATCTCTCTGGCACGCTGGTTTCCATTAAAAGGAGATCTCTTATGCTCGCTTTGTTCTGAACATAGCGGTTTAGACTGTTCATTGTTTAATCAGTGAATGAAGATAATCCTTAATAGTACCATTACAGTTTTGAAGTGAAAAGTGAAAATATAACACCAGTGACCAGGTTTACAGTCAGACTTGTAAAGAAATTCATGACAAATCTCGAATCTGCAGCTCCAGACATTCAAATTTTATGCAACAACTTTATCAGATAAAATTTCGTACAAAACAACATGTTACACACGTTTACCGTAACATCGTTTGCGAAATTACTTTAAAACAACTACTTATGTGAGCAAGTATTACAAAGAACACTTGCAATGACAATAAACATTGCATAAAATCCAGCCACACAGTAGCATACGCAAAATCACTCAGGTAGGTAGTTATACGTTGAGCCGTTTTGGGTTGATGCACTAGGGCCATGGAGTCCGAGTGGCCCACCAGTTGATTCCTTTTTATTATTTTCTGCTTTTATACATACAGACTACATAATATGTAGTCAATACCATTCCCATTACTGGGACGCCGGCCTCCTCTTCACCACGCGGGACAAGTACTGGTTGGTAGATTTCAGTTGTTGAAAGAAGAGTCTTAATTAGAATTATTAAAATTTCTGAAATTCAATTAAATCCATTTATGCAATTTTTGAAATTTGTTTTCGTATGGTCGCATCTTGCCTGAAATAAATGATTTTTTATTTATTTTAAAGGCTTTTATACAGTTTTGCTCGATTTATTGTTTTTGCTCAATGATGTAGATGGTGTAATTATTAGAAGATTGAAAACACGAAAATGGGTTCAACAATCAGCTGTTCTTTACAGAGTTTTCGGAACATTAATGATGAAGATGTATCAGCAGATGTGTTTGCTGCTCTTACGATAATTTGTTTACTAAAATACCACACTGAATTTGAATGCACTATACCTATAACGAATGCCATACATTGAACGCTGCGTGGGTTCCATTATGTGTTAAATCTACGGTCAATTGTCTCAGACCTTAGGCCTAAGGAATGTAGGCATTCTATTGTGATACCCAGCTGAGTATAGGCCACCCTCAGCGCTCAGGTCACCTTGGGTATCGCAAAAGGCCAGTAGGGGTTGGTGACCAGCATCATGGCAATTGGAATGGAAGTATGCGGTCAAGAACCTATTAGGTTTGCGTGTTAAGTAGCTTTCAAACTGTTTTTAATATAACCGATTAGTCTCCATCGTGGACAGAGATAAGTATAAATGAAAATAGCTACTTTAGAAAGATTGCAGTAGAAGTATCAATTTGAACATTTTTAACAAATCTTACCGGCTATCACCTGCCCTGATAAATGTGGATTTATGAAAGATTTATAGAGCAGACATTGGGAATATTTTCACACGAAAATCTTGATCCCGAACATTTTTGATTTTGACACACGAATGCTACCTGATAAGCGGGCGTGTGACTCTAGACAGAACGATTTGTTACTTAGTAGTAACAAGGATTGGACTACAATTTTCTTCGTCTTGTCCCGTCTATCGCTCGTAATTATTTGAATGTCTTTGCTTGTACCAATTTGAACGTTTCAAATCAGTCTTGCTGGCAGTCACCGATCCTAATAACTGCCTTATTACCTAAAAAACGAATTCAACACATGTGGGTTTATTAATCTACTGAAGAAAGGCCTCCCAAGACATTTCCTTCTTGAGTGAAGACTTCAAATCGGTAGTGATTCCACGGGCCGAGGTCTAGAAAAACTGACATTGTACCAACGATAATGATGACAGTGTGTGTGTATACATAAGCTATCGAAAACTTATTTGTTATTATTTATTTAAATCAAATTCAGGATCCGTTACTTACCTGGCATAGGTAAGTAACACTTAATAAACTATGTTAGTAACATTTCTCAAAATTAAATTAAACTTATTCAAATTCTGTTCGATGTCGTTGTTGAAATACTGATTGCCGCTAGACCCTCAGAGATGGCCATCCTACAACCAGATAGACCTATAACTCGAATAACTTGAAGAAAGCAGATCGGATAAACTTGATACGGAAGACAGTAACAAGTCGTCATATAACCTACTAAGAATCGATTTGTACATTTCCTGAAGAACTTAAGACGTTTTTGCCTGCACATTAAGTAACGTAATTCTCATGCATGCAAGCTAATTATAACACTTTGTCAAACTGTCTGCCATTCGCAGAAAATGGGGAAATCATGGGAAAATGCTCGTGTCACATTGTAATGGATAGATTATTGCACTCACTGCTGAGTTCGATGAAAAAGCTAATTGGAAATTTGCTTATCCAATCTCATCTATGTGACTTAAAACTTTTTCAGTAGATTTCGATGATTAGAATAATAGGTACTTGGACTATATTCATGCCTTTTTTGTTGAATCCTTTCAATATCTGGAAGTCACACCCACGAAATAAGCATATAAATAAGGCTTGGAGCAAAATATTGTCGAAGCTAGAGGTGCTTTGCACATGTTCTGGCGTTCCCGAAACGGTACAGACCAGTCAACAAAACCGAATGTATATATTTGTCGCTTTACTCAAAAATCTTCTTTTTTTTCACGTAGACCAAAATGAGCATTTATAAAACATCAAAAGATAATTGCACGGTTCGAGTTGGTGGTTTCCTATAGACAAGAACCGGGAAGAAACTCCTTGGTCTCTCTCAAGTACGTTACCCCAACTTCAGTTCAGTTATCAATATCTGCAGCAATTGACTTGAGGACTCCCCAAACTACTCTGGCAACACCATACCAGTTACTCCACCATCAATGAAGCCACTTGCACAAGCTCATCCTAATAACCGTCCCACTCTGACACGTCTCTAAAAAGCAATCTTCATTACACGTATCTATTACAAACAGTTAACACCGATAGTTAACTGATGTAAGTCGTAGTTAGTAATTACAGACTCAGCTAATGGTTGTAAGGTTGTAATTACTGTTAGCGGTAGACTGTTAGGAGATGAGATCTTGTTAGGTTCTTGTGTTATCTTTTGATGTTAGTTGCCAATGGATTGTTGAGATAGTATGAAAGAAAGAAAGAAAGAATACATATTTATTTGGCACATGCCACAAGTGCACACAACAAACAAATAAAAATAAAATAAAAAACTTAAATCTACACAATATAAAACATAAATTAAACAGAAAAAAGAGACAATATTGTGTGCCTCACGGCTGCGCCAAATAGGCCCAGTTCAGCAAACTGCCGAGCAGCTAGTGCCCGACGCTGGTTCAACTGGATCCGAGATGGTGATGTGACGGACATAAAACAGTTGTATGGTACGATATATGCGGAAAACTTGGATATTAAGGGTCTTAACGTCGCAAGATAGGACGCAAAATACACGTCTCGATCGTGGATTAGTGCACACCACCCGATATACTAAATTGTAATATCTTAGGTTCCCTGAGAAAGCTATTTATCCAAGGCTGTCCACTGTTGTCTCATCTAAGCATCGTGGTACTACCGTGTTAATCGACAGTCGAACACTTGTGAACATAATATAACATCACGCCCAAAATAGTACACCCACATTTAGGGGGCGAGCCTATTGCCATCAACCGGGCGCAAATACAGACTCAGTGGCTGCTACTGAAAACTTCCTGATGGAAAAACCCAATGACACTTTGCCCCACCTGGGAATCGAATCCAGGACTTCATGCTCAGCAGTCGCGCTTGTGACCATTAGACCAACGAGGCAGTCTCACTTTTCAACCTTATTACTTAAAACATAAGGGTGAAAAATGGTAGACCGTTAGTGCACTCGGTAGTACATATAGGTGGCATGTGGCATGTGGATGAAAGAAGCATCTTTCCTCCAAAAGATTCATGCGACCTTAACCAAAGCATGGCAAGGAGACCAGTGCAATCACTAACTTCGACCAAACCAGATGGTTAGAGAAAACGGGAAGACCGCTATCAGCAGACGATCCAGATTGTTGTACATGATAGCTTTCGAGTTTTTACCATGATTAAATAAGGACCGTAGTAATCAGTAGTAATTACGGAATCCGCTAAGTCGCCAATCTGTGAGAAAAGTAATTAAACTTGTAACGGGGAGACCGTTATAAAGATTAGGTCTTAAGAAGCTTTATCAAGTGGACCTCTTATTGTACGGAAAGCCTATAGAGTCCCAGGTCAGGTTATACTGGAACTAAGGTGTACCTTGTACATTATCTTGTCACACGTGGAAACAAGCTGCTTTGCCACTATAACTCGATCTCTCAATGTATTAAAAGCTTTTACTATATCAGGTCAGCTTATAATGGATGCCGTGGTTGTTGTGAGCATGCTGAGGAAATTGTCGCATTCATGTTGAAGTGAGGACGGAAAACTTGGAGATATGATCTAACCTTACAGTCCTCATAGTTTAGTATGGTTTGGTGAGAAAAATATGATCTTGAGGTAGATTTGTCAGAAGCCATCTTAATAGACGATGCAACTAATATCATCTGTAACATTCGGCCCTTATTTTTGCATATAGACATAACTTTGACATTGTCCAATTTAAGAGCTGGATATTTGTTCCGTTTAATCACTTGAGAACCACGGTAGGAACATCAAAATTAATAAGTTATCAAAAAGTTCTTTGTGCACATAATAAAATAACAATAAAATTCATTTATTTCAGGCAAGATGCGCCCATTCGAAAGCAAATCTCAAAAAATAAATCATTGAATTGAATTTCTAAATAAATCAAAAATAATAAGACTGTTATGTCTCCTTGATCTCCTTCAAGACTTGAGAAAAATAAGTCCAGCCGTTTAGAGACTAGCTCCTTTTTCTGCTTCATGGATCAATGTTAAGAATCGCGACTACATACGACGTGTCTCCAAATTATGCGGTCTTCTCCAGTGTGGACCGCTCAGTACAAGCTCCCCCAGCTTGATCGCGTCCGACCATTAGCCAGTGCTCTGCCTTGAGAGCGTTGTCCTTTGATCCAGCCATATATCAGACTATACATGCATACGCTCACAGGGGTAAGAGGGTACTAAATTATGCCACCTGCTACTATCCTAAAATACTTCTTTCACTTCGTCTATGTTCATACATCAGACTATGTGCACACAAAATTAAAATTTTAAGCCAAAAACCTAAGTACGTGGTCTACAGTGGTACTAAGTACAATGGTCGTCCAATCTGCTTCGCACACGAAAACAGTTGACTGGCGCACTCACGCACATGGCGCAATGAAACAATGCGCAGTTTTTGCGGAAGACTCGGTATGTAATCGATGGTTACCTATCCACGGACCGACCTCGGCAGGGGTTGCTTAACCGTAAATTAATGATCGACCCTCGTGGCTATTATTATTTAGCCACGAGCCCTTCATCAGACTATGTGCACATAAAATTAATAAAAACGGGCCAAGCGCGAATCGGAATCGCGCATGAAGGGTTCCGTACTATCGAAGTAGCCCTCTTTAATTTTTAAATTATTATTTGTTGTTATAGTGGCAACAGAAATACACATTCTCTGAAAATTTCAACTGTCTACCTATTACGGATCATGAGATACAGACCACTGACAGACAGACAGACGGCGACAGTGGAGGCTTAGTAATAGGGTCCCGTTGGTTACCCTTTGCGTACGGAACCCTAAAAATGAACCTTAAAACCGATACAACACAATCACAATGCTCGCCCAATCTGCTTCTCACATCACGAAAATAGTTGACTGCGCACTCACGCGCATGGCGCAATAAAACAATGCGCAGTTTTTGCGGAAGCCATTGCCCAAGCGCTTCGTGTGACCTTTGTGTCGTGGTGCAAGGCATGGGAGATTTGGTGCTGGAAGGTTCTAAGTAGTAATTCCATGGAGTGAGGAATTTTGATTGGTTTTTGTTGTGAAAAATGTTTAGGGTAATGCGGAAATCTTGGCTCTCATTAATGAAGAATGGTCTAACAAAACGGGAAATTCTGGTCTTATGAAATGAGTTTAAATGTTTATGGTACGGGGTAAATGCACCCGCAATACAGGAGAAATTCCTAGTGTGGGGCAACGTTTTTTTTTAATTCATAAATGCTGCTAATAATTAACGGCCGCATTTTTTCGACTTCGCCTCAGCCAGCCCAGCTTTAATCAGTGAGTCAGATAAATAAATTCAGGTGTTTAGTTTTATCCAAATATCAAATTGCGTCGAAGTAAAAAATCTAAAGAACAATAAGCCTAAACGGTGATAAAGTAAAAAAAATATTATTATACAACGAGTATACATACATTTAAAAGAAAATGACACAGCATAACTAAAACCCTAAAAAAAATTAAAAAGAAAAAATTTCAGAAGCCAATGACCAAAATGCCTTTTATTTTTTCAGCGGCCACTGACGAAACTAGAAACAAGATAGATATGAGACAATAACATAACAAAAAACAAACTACCATTGTGCATTGCTAAATACATTTTGGTCATTGACATTTCGAGCCACAGATACTCAAACTTTTCCCGCCATCGCCGCCGCCCATAACTTGTAAACTTTTTAATTGTATTGGCAGCGCCGATTGTAATCAGAGGTGTCCCTAATTCATGCCCAGGAATGTAGGCCGCCTAGTTCTAAAGATGAAAGTGCAGTTACTGTGAGTATAGTCGACAAAACAGTTTTAAATCGAGAAAGAAATGAAAATATTTGACTTGTGCAGTCAATAATTTTATTGGGTGTGGATGATTTTTTGTAGAAGACATTAGAACGTTATGTTTAAGATTTGACTGTCAAACACACCTAGCTACAACTTGAGTTAAAAGGTAATCTTTGTAGACGCATACAAGTAAGTTTTTTTCAACATAATCAGGCTTTAATATGCCTACCCTCTGTTAACAAGTAGGCCTCATTTCTGGGTTAAATCCAGGCAGGCCCAGTCGAAGTGGCAACATAAATTAAACACGTTATATAGTGTTTAATTTATGTATGGGACTGCCTCGTTGGTCTAGTGGTTGCAAGCGCAAATACTGAGCATGAGATCCTGGGTTCGATTCCCAGGTAAGTTTTATTGGGTTTTTCCATCAGGATTTTTTCAGTAGTAGCCGCGGGTCTAGATTTGAGCCAGGTTGACAGCAAAAGGCACGCCGCTTGTTAAATGGGACTTAAAACACAATTTGCGAAATGTGGTGCTTACTAACCCTTCCTACCTGGTGATGTTATGTTATGTAATTTATGCTAATTATGACACATCTAGAAATGATTTTTCACAAAACGCCAAATTAAAACGACAATAAATTATTTAAATAAAATTAATTAAAATTAGATTACCATTTAATGTATTTATTAACAGTTTTAAAATAATCGTTTAGCTTAGCATAATATGTAATTGTAACCAATACATGATAATTATCAATCACAGTAGCTGTCTTTTGCTTATCTCTTTTGTTGACTGTACATAATTACGATTATTAACGCTGAGATAATTACTCCGTGGATATTGGAATGTAATATATAGTGATTCATAGCTCTTCGGGCTCTTCAATGACATTATTGAAAGAAAAGCACACAGAATGGCATTATTTGTAAACATATAATATGTCAAATTGTTTGGAAATAATGGTTTTTTTTGGTCATGAAAATTTGTATCTACCCATCATTATCGTATTACCCAGTACTAACTGGGTTGTGGAGATCAGATAAGGAGTCGCTCCATGTAAAATATGGGTATTCAGCTGCGTTGCCGGTTAGACTGGAAGCCGACTCCAATATAGTTGGGAAAAGGCTATGCAGGTGATGACAAAGCAACATCCACGTTGTAATTTACTCAAATAACAATTTAATATTAGAACATGCTTATTTATAACTTCGTGACATACAGATAAAAAATAAAAGGATTAGCTCATCAACTCATCACGAACAGGTAAAGTTAGTCATTTACAATTGACAGAGGTTCTCAAACTTTGTTCTGCTCTAGCAACCCGCAATTTGTGGAGACACTATTTATATTTTCTTTTTTTTTTCTTTTTATAATGCTTAATTTTAATCTGAAAATATTCACCGGTGAACTTACATTTTGTAAAGTAAAAGAAGTTTCAATTCACTGTTAATTTATCTTCAAAACCGCATTAGACAAAAGTACATAATTATACACTTCATTGCTACACAAAATAGATCCTTTTAAAACTGTAATAAGATACTTAGGTAATAAGTTTCATTTCAACAACAAAAGAAAAAAACTAAATGTTTGACAAACTATGGTCTACTCTATTCGTTACACTTCCTGACCATTTATTTAGTGTTTAGCCTTGACTTTTGTGCTAAAAGATGGCTTTGAGATATGACAGCCCATTGCCACAGGCTGGACAAAATGTGCAACATTCTATGTTAACATGATAAATGGATAATTTGAATAGTTTCTTGCCATAGTAGATTTTCCGGGGTTTAGTCAGAATATCTGTAAAACCGGTGTAGTTTGTTAATGTTTTTAATGGTTTAAGCGAGTTTTGTGAGATTCTTGTTAGTCTAGATCAAAAAGGTTAGGAACAGATAAATAGTCAATTATTTTATTAAACCTGTCCTTACCGGAAATGATCAAATTAAGTATGTTAATGCAGTGGCATAGCGTGGGGTTTTGCCGCCCGGGGCCGACTGTAATTTTGGCCGCCCCCTCTAATAATAGTGAGGCTTGGATGAAAAGCCACGGAAAATGCTCTACTTCATGGTTGTCCTTGTTTTTGCAACATAGTCCCGATGACATTAGTAATTACCTGATCTGATAACTATGACCTGACGCTGGTGCCTGGATCCGTTTGCCGCGTCCTGGCTCTTGCCCTCTGCCACCCCCTGAAACGCGCCGCCCGGGGCCATGGCCCCCTTACCCCGCCCCCCTATCCCCACGCTACACCACTTTTTTTAATGTAGTAAAATCTTAAAAAATTAAAAACTCATTTAAAAATCTACCACTGAAAATCTAGAAATAAATTAATGTTTTGAGTAGGTACAATAAAGTTATGTCTTTTATCCCATTAAAAGGAGACATTGATTTTTACAACACAGCTAACTACAATTAAACTCATTACCCTCCCTTTACTCTGCCGTAGTTGGTTAAAACTGTAAAAGTAATTTTACAGCCAAATGAAGCTATTTCAGTAGGTACCTCCAAATTGATTCAAATTCATTTATTGCAAATATGGGTAGTTATACAGGTGGGTTTTTGAAAAACAGGAAAGTTTTTAGTGTCACCATATTCTGCACTAGGCATGCAACATTTAGTTTGGAACGTGGTTAGTCCCTAAATTGAATCTTATTTAACTCTACAGACACAAAAATACTTCAAATACTTTCTCTATTATGGATGAAATCAAACTATTGGTGCACTATTAGTATCAGTGAAAGTGTATCAGGCAATACAGACAGACGGTTGCGTAGTACCTATGTATGTGTAAGTAAGCGCCGTCTGCGCGCGAGTCGATGTATTGTATGCTACGAGTACGTGCGCCCGGGACGGACAGGGGCGGATTTATTAAAGATAAATATATTATTTTATTATAGATGGAGGTTGAGATAAATATTGAATTGAATATTGTTTTCTTTGTAATTCTCAGCCACTTAACAAATCTAAGTTCCTAAGCTAATTAGGTTTCTTATATTAATACATTTCACAATGCAACGTTTTTCGCATTGAAACAGTTAATACGAGGCAACTTTACACTCATTATTTAGTTTTTTTGTAAATTGCGTAGCTATGGCAAAAAAAATTAGTCATAGGTTTTTATTATTTTATATATTTTATTTATTTACATAGTTAAATCCGTACCTGCATCGTGTTTTCATATTATGACAGCGTAGTGACTGACAGTCAACTCTTACGCATGACGCGTCATTAGCGGCGGCGTGCGAGTAATGAGCATCCTAATCGATTATATTTTAGGATTATTATATCGACTACTTCTACTAGCTCGAAATTAAATTCTATAGAACTATTGGATTTTCACCTCTCAATCCTGAAAATAATTACAAAATAGAAGCAAAAAAACCCGGCCAAATGCGAGTGGGAATCACACGAAGGGTTCCGTACCATCGGGGTAGGGGAGCCCACTTTAATTTTTAAATTATTTTTATTATTTGTCGTTATAGCGGCAACAGAAATAAACATTCTGTGAAAATTTCAACTGTCTACCTATTACGGATCATGAGATACAGCCCGCTGACAGACAGACGAACGGACAGCGGAGGTTTAGTTATAGGGCCCCGTTAGTTACCCTACGGGTAGAGAACCCGAAACACAAAAAATAATATTAAATTAATTTGATAACAAAATCACGATCAGTTCTCTCCGCCATATTATATAACTTCATGCCTCTTCACTACACTTTTTGTACCACATACCACAAAAATTACTACTGGCAGACATCAGAAAAGGTACCAATTTACCCATCACAATCAGTCGTCCTAGACAATACGATCTTCTCCGTCATTCACAATAAAGCGACTTCCAAAGGTTCTTGTATTGTTAAAGTAAAAGTCTGCCAGAGATGAGAAAACGCCCCAGTTCATATACCCATTATTACCTGGTATGGTTCAGGGGTTCACATAAGTTGTCAACTCGGTACATGAAACTGGGTCAGTGAGCTTCTTAACAATTACTTTCGACAACCCTAGTTTCCATGTAGTTTCTAATGTCAAAATGTTTCTTTGGTGTGTGAGTAATTAATTGTTGTTGAGATTTTTATGAGGTATTCTTTTGATGAGTTGGGGATTTCGCTGTTTAGATTGTGGATCTGAATTATGTTGCACTATTTGCTTAAAAACTTTTCTCGTTTACATCTCTCATAGTCTAGTAAAGACAGTATTTTTTATTTTGTACAAATCTTAGAAATCTAATACAGTTATTAGTTTTTAAACTGACATGGTTACTAACATGACGGGTCGTCTATTAATCACGTGAGGCTCGAAAAGGAGGGAGGAGTTCGGAAAAAATCACGAAATTATCACTAGGAGGGAGGGGGTTGTATCACGGTGATTTTCCAGAATTAAAATAGACAATACCTGTTAACCTACTACTACAACTTGATACTTTGTCAATTTATTGAGTCATCAGTCACTCCCGCCTGTTATGTACGATGGTATCGGTATACCCTACTCCAGGAAAGTCAAAGACTTGGGTGTATTCTTGGACTGTAACCTATCTTGGCATGTTCACATTGCTGAAGTAAGCAGGAGGGTGTTTTGTTCGTATCGGTCTCTTAAGCGACTTCAGAAATTCCTGCCTTTTGAAACTAAAATTACTCTTGCTCAATCTCTTCTTCTTCCCCTTCTAGACTATGCTGATGTCTGTTTTCTTGATGCGACTGAAGAACTTTTTAATAAACTCGAACGTCTGCAGAATTTGTGTATCCGCTTCATTTTCGGGCTTCGTAAGTACGACCATGTGTCGGAATTTCGGAAGCAGCTGAAGTGGTTACCTATTCGGCAGCGTCGTGATTGTCACACTCTTTCTTTTCTCTTTTCCATTCTTCACAATTCTAAGGCTCCTTCATATCTTCGGGAACGCTTTGAGTACCTTGTTCCTAGAGGTAAACCTTGTCGCTCATCATCATCTCTTCTCCTTCGTTTCCCTGCTCACTCCTCAAGTCGGTATGATGGATCATTTACTGTTCGTGCTGTGCGCCTTTGGAATTCACTTCCACACTCCTTGCGGGATAGCCCTTCGTTAGAAGTGTTCAGGAAAGGAATAAGGGAACATTTCCTGTCGAAATGATCAATATGTAAGCAAATAGGATTCTTTATGCATTGTATTGTTTATAATTATATTGTATGTATTACGTGTATTATACTGTATGTATGTAGTTTAGTTTATAAAATTCATTAATTTAAGTAACGAGATGTTTGTTATGTTAATGCACATAGGTATATCCTCTTATGCAAATTTCGCTATCGAAATTTGGTTTGCTGTAAGAAAACCCAATTCTGGGTTAAGCTCGCCATTGTACATAAGCTATGTTATTGCAATTTGTATATATATTTTTGTTGTTTTTGTGTGCAATAAAGAATAAGAATAAGAATAAGAATAAGAATAACCTGTATTTAAAGATAATGTTCTGAGTTTTTTAAGATACTTTGTTCCAAAAAAATACACGTAATTTTGGGTAGGGGTGGGAGGGGTAGTCTAAAACCTCTCCACGTATCACCATTAAAAAGTTACAAAAAAATATCACGTGATTAATGGACGACCCCTTATCATTAACACTGAAACAAGAAAGAGGTAGACCGATTTATCTGTTCATAAACACCGTTTATCCGTGATCATGGTGTGTTTGGTTTACTCCGATTCAGCTTGAACCATTCAAGAGGTAGAATGAGACTGCCAAGAGCTATATAAAACCACGGTACTTTGTACTAGATCCTGATTGATAAGGAATAAAAACAAGTACCGTGGGAACTGAATTAGTATAAGGGATCGATTCTAAAGTATAAAAAAGGAACAAGAAAATAATTGCAGTTGGGCAGGACACCTAGCAAGGCGCGTCGATGACAGGTGGAGTAAGGCTGTCACCAAATGGCGTCAAAGAACTGGGAAAAGAAATTTGGGTCGGTGGCGGTGAGATAGGCAGACGACATAGTTGCCATCGGGGTAAAAACCTGAATGAGGCTGGCACAGGAACGTGGAGATTGGCCCAAGAAAAGAGAGGCTTATTCCCAGCAGTGGGTGATGATGATGATGATCATGAAGATAACAATAACCAATAGCCTGTTAACGGTGTCACAATGTCAACCGATGCCACAAAACACAATATTGTAAAAGATGATGTCATTTACACATTTTAATAACAACATTAATCTTTTGTTTAACTTCATACAAAAGTCAACGATTAAAAGATTACTTTGCTAAATCAGCAGATCACTTTCTAGAGCTAGACATTAAACCAGGTGTTTCGAATCAACGTTCAGATCGAATCTAAGACTTATTAAACTGAATCGGTATTATTATGGTAGATCCGGCCGTTTGATAGATAAAGTGATCCGGTGTTAATAGAAGGAAATTGTAAATTATCATGTCTTGCTACTAAGTATTATCCGATAGCTTGACTGCACGGGTTAATATCCGTTTTATGGGTTTTAGATATCGATCAGTGTACACTCACTATCAGACGATAGTGAGTGTACTGGACATGTAAATGTACAAGAACATTTATTTAATACAATAAGCTTGGTATCTACTTAGTACAGTTACGAGCAAAATTCAAAAGCTAATGTGCACATGATGGTTGCCAGAAGATGGACGGCGCTGCCGAGGCTGGCCCAAAAAGAGGTGGCGAGACGATCTGGACGCGTACCGCGAGGGCTGGTTTGAAGAGGGACGGGAAAAGAGCACATGGAAGGAATTGGGGAGGCCTTTGCCCAGTAGTGGGACGGTACAGGCTACTAAAAACAAACAAAAAAAACTCTCTTGAAATAACGGTTTCTATGATATGACCTATTTCGTATTTCCGTAAATAAAGTTAGTTTTGTTTCTAAAGAAAAACTCTACCAAGAATTTGCGCATTTTGTTGATAGTCTATAACTTCTCAAAGAAGTATGTACCTATTGTTTGAACAGTTCAATCACCAATCATATCTCTAGCCTCAACGATTTCAGCTACAAAACGATGAGCATTTACCTCTATAGTTTTTATAACATTTGCTCCAGTTTTCGAAGCGTCGAAGCGTTTTTTCCAATTGCCCATTACAAAGATAAAGGCCCACATCGCCTCACTTTCAGTATCGGTCACCGACTCACTCTCACTTGCTAAATAATTAGGAAGACATTCATGAATGATGAAAGTGAATTGTGAAATACGCTGAATGTTCAGCTGTGTCTGGTTATATGGAGAAGCAATCTTGGGTTCTTCGGGCTCAGTCAAAAATGTGATTGTAATATCGCTAGTCGTTAATATATACTAGTTTGTGGTTGTGTTTTTGAAAAATCTTCAAAATAGATTCGTCATTAGTTGCTGCCAATTAAGATCGCAATAGCGGTCATTGATCTTTCCATAATATCTCTTCGTACGAACCAAAACAAATGAACCATTTGTATCGTTTTTCATTAGAGAGTATGTTGGAGGTCACGATAGATGACGATTCAAGACATGAACAGGCTTATTTTTGGATTTCAAAATTAAGAACTTTAATAAATGTAGATGGGTCAATGATCGCCATTGCGATCTTAACTGGCAGCAACTATAGTTGTGTCTTCTCGATTAAATAAGTGAGCACGGATAGCATGACCACCATAGAAACGGGTTTTGTCGACGGAAGCATCGACAAAATGACAGATTTCTTTTGTTGATCTATCATTTGTCGATTCTTCCGTCGACAAAACTCGTTTCTACGGTGCTCATGCCTACGCGTGCAGGTTGTCCGAAAAGAAGAAAGACATACACTGACCTTATTGATGAGGTTCTTTAGAAAAGTCAGATGCGTACTGCGTAGTACTCGCAACCGGCGTGCGTGTATGACCAGATGTATGAACGTGGACGAGGCAAAAGGAGTATGTAAGGATCGTAGCAGGTGGCCTTCGGTGGTTTCTGCCTACCCCCATAGAAAGAGGCTCAGTATTTTTGTATGTATGTTGTCTGGAAAGATCCAGACAGAGGATGAAGATAGACATAAATGTCCGATCCTGTTGGTTTTGGACGTTATTGCTAGATTGAAGGCTCTTATTTAATTTTATTCTGCTTCAAACCTTTTTCATTCTTCTTTTGCATCATCATCTGCCTAGCCTTTTCCCAAATATATTGGGGTCAGCTTCCAGTCTAACCGATGCAGCTGAATACCAGTATTTTACATGGAGCGACTGCCTATCTGACCTCCACAACCCAGTTAGGACTGGGTAATACGATACGCCTTGGTAAGACTGGTTGTAAAACTTTTTTGGGTCACTGACTACCTAACGGCTGTCAAAGATCTACAAATTCATTCTTCTTTTGCATTTCTTTGTATTTTAATGTTAAGAATGATGTTATTTACAAAACTGTAACATACAAATGTGCGTGTGTGTGACGATATATTATTCTGTTGTTTGGCGGTTTTGTCTGCAACGCTTGTATTTGTTCTATAAGGCAAACTGACGCACCTATTATAATTAATTATAGTCTGTATTGTTGTGTAAGTTATTGTTTTTGACAATAGATATTGACTTTTTTGCCACTACAATCATACATTGATTTCAGTACAAAAGCTATTTAAAAAATGGCAAACGTAATTGTTATATATTTAAACTAGCTGTTTGTTGCCCGCGAGTTTCATCCGCGTAGAATTATTAAAAATACAATTTTCCCCGTTCTTGCAACATTTTTCATTACTGCTACGCTCCTATTGGTAATGGTAGCGTGATGTTATATAGCCTATAGCCTTCCTTGCTAAATGCGCTATCCAACACTAAAATAATTTTTCAATTCGAACCAGAAGTTCCCGAGTTTAGCGCGTTCAACCAAACAAACAAACTCTTCACCTTTATATATTAGTATATATTACTACTACCATATACAATAGATGTATAACCTGCTAGGTTAACGTATCATAGGTACCACAAATGTTTCAACCAATCCACAATTTCCGTAGGTATCTCTTTAATGGTTATACTCAATGGCACTCGCTTTTACTTCAATCTCACACTAAAAAACAACCATCATAAGAATCATCATAAAACTAAATCTTTTCCTTAAGTGATTCAAATATTTCCCATAGACAACTGTAATTAAGTTTATTTGCGATAACGTGTAAACTATGCTTTCTAATAGCACACTTTACAACCAGAGACAATGGATGGGAATCAAGATGGCTACCGGAAATGCTTCGTTCACATTGCTCTTCCGGCGCGGAAATGATAAAACATTTTTTGTTAAGTCTTGTGTTTCAATTAATCCGTTCAGTGCTTTTTAATTAAATTGTTTACTTTTATATGGCATAAGTAAATTATGAGGATGTTGGCGAACTTACTTCAAGAGCCATCGTCATTATCGGCTTCCAGTCTAACCGGATTTAGCTGAATAGGCTGTATTTTACATATACCGACTGCCTTTCTGACTTCCCCAACCCAGCTACTGGGTACAACCCTTGGTAAGACTGGTTACTACTTCAAGAGTGTCCGAAATAAATTGGTCCCTTGGTCTACACTTTTCGTGGCCGTATTTTCAGCTCGGACTCAGTAACAACGATAATGATTCGATTCCTTGATTTCCTTTGTCTTTTTTTTCTGATTATCCGCGTTTTCATTAGTAGGTAATGGTTACATTTGATGTCTTGTAAAAAAGACCATTTATTACAAACTAGCTTTTACCCGCGGCTTCGCTCGCGTTCATTTATAATTTGACAATCAATTTAGGTTGTATTCTGCTTGTAATAATATAATTCAATCATGATTCAAAAGACAGGTGGCGCCATCTATTTTCATAAAAACGTTATTGTTGTTTTCCTCGGGAACAGTACTTTTGTCGGGATGAAAGGTACGTTTTTGTGCACCTGACAACGTATATGAAAAATTTCAGGATGATCGGTTCAATGGTTTAGGCGTGAAAAGGGAACAAACAAACTTACTTTCGCATTTATGATATTAGTATGGATATTGGATAGAGACAAGCTATGCAGGTATACGAATTTACAACAGTTACTGATAACTAAAACAATAGGGGTGTCCTATAATTTTGTAGACCTGACTGGCAACACTACGTCCTTAATAAACCTCAACTCACTGTCGTCTCTCTCCCCTCCCCAGGAACTAGAACAAGAGAAACACCTGCTGAGACGGCGACTGGACACGACACAAGGAGAGTACGAGGCGCGGATGCTGGAGCTGCAGAATGACATCAAAGAGCTCACGGCGAAGATCGACTCCAGAGACAATAATGTTAAACAGGTTAGTTATAAAACATAGTTAAAAATAGTACAAAACGGAGTTTACGCACCTCTGATTTTTCGGATTCATGTGCCTATTGTATAATTATCACTTGCTTCGGTGAAGGAAAACATCGTGAGGAAACCAGCATGCCTGAGAGATATTTCTCGACGGCATGTAAAGCCAAGTCAGAGGCCGTAGGGCGGCATAAAAACTTTGACACCAGGTTAGGCGTTAACCACACGACAAAGAAGAAGAACAGAGTTAAGGAAAAGACATAGCGGTAAAAGCCGAAGACCTTGGTACATCTGTCCCCTTCATTTCAGTGCTGGTCCTTATTGGCGAATTTTCATCTAACGTTATTTCGGAAAAGGACCAATGGCATTGTCTTACTTAACTTCTTAACATTAGCTTAGCATTGATATTTTGATACCAATAATGATCTTTACATAATGTGTCCATTTTCTTTATGACAACATTCAAAACCACATAACATCATTCAATGAATAAGTCGTGTTCCCAAAATTGTATGATCTGCAAAATGACGACCGTCTAGACAAACTTTCATCCCATAATTAATCCCTTTTAAAGCATGGATTTCTCAAAATCCTTACTTAGTGGCACAGACCTACGATATGTAAAGAGCTCTTATACTATACAGGGTCTAAACAGACCCTTCACGAAGCCGTCAACCAAGCATTCTGTACATCAAACTAAGTAACTTTACGCAAAAATTATTGCTGGGAAACGACTTTTTTTTTAGGGTAAAAAATCACGATTGACGGTAGGACTCAATGTAATGTACTCAAAACATTGTGTGATGGATTGAATAGTATGGGGGCCGTGGAGGTGTTTAAAGTAAAAATCTTACATTAAAATCATGTAATTAAAAAAAAACTTGTGAAAAATTTGGAAATTTGACCCCCAATATCTTCGTAACTAGAATATTCCCAGGTATGCTCTAGAACAAATAATCGCAATGACGGGGAGAATAAGTGCCTTTCGGCTTGGTTAAGGGTCTTTTTACACCCTTTATTATAAATGACTTAATGGCTCTTGTGCAAAAATCACGCGTGTAGACCCGGCAGTATAGCCTATGCGTTATCCATATATGAATTTAAGATTTTTATTAAGCAGATGCAACAGCTGATTCACCTTATACAACATCTTAGTCATTGCTATGAAGTAATTCACTTACAACATAAACTCTTACTCAATAAAGACCACACGGATCTCCCATGCATACATGATTAAGTAAATAGACCATTAATGTATTAGGTAAATAGGTATAAATTCAAATGACTCATACTGAAGATCTAATTTGGATGCACAGATTGTAGATCTAACGTAAGTGGACGAGTTTTGTTTTTAAATTATTTTATAATAGATTAGTTTACGTAAAAATGATGCAGTGTTTGTTTTCTTTATTGAATTATTGATGTTCATGATGAGGGAAAAACCTGATGTAATTTTTAATAGGGAAAGACAGTTTGAATGGAAGCTCGTCAATTTTTCCGAAGGGACATGTGACATCTATAACAGTAAATTTAAAATTTTAAAAGCCCCCAACGAAAAAATAAAAGATAAATACACACTTTCTTCCCCCATATCTAGTAAATGGCTGCACCGATTTTGATAAAACATGTCTAATTATAATATACACATCATGCGGTTTCATTTGATACCCCACTTGGGTATATTTGAAAATATTCGATTTTTCATACCCACTTCCATCCCCCATATCTAGTAAATGGCTGCACCGATTTTGATAAATCGTATCTAAGAACCATCGCCAAGAAAACTAACTTTCAAATAAACAAAACTGCATCCAAATCTGTTTACTCGTTTAAGAGCTACGGTGCCAGAGATAGACACACACACATTGCGGTCAAACTTACAACACCCCTCTTTTTGCGTCGGGGGTTAATAAAGAGAAAATAGGCTGTCAAAATCACAAATACTTATGGCGGTGTTCTTACTCTTTGGATATCTTTATGTTGACGTCGAGAACCTAATAAAAAAAACCTGACGAAGTAATTGAACCGTGGTGGCCTGTCACCTATATTAACTAGATAGAGAGAGTTACGACATGGTCGTTTTTTGTACAATTTCACGGGTAATTTGCGTAGCGTTTTTTTGGCAAAGTGCGTAGTACTTAAATATCTGATGGAAGTTTTATCTACAAAGCGACGGTTGTCGTTTTTCCTTGGTTTATCAAAGCGTTCCCCTATACCCATCAAACTACAACCAACGGAATGTTATCCTAGTTTCTGAAATCCAACATCATCATCATCTGCCTAGCCGTTTCCCAACTATGTTGGGGTCGGCTAACAGTCTAACCGGATGCAGCTGAACACCAGTATTTTACATGGAGCGACTACCTAGTAATACGATACCCCTTGGTAAGACTGGTTATCAGAATTTGTAAAATCCAACAATTTGAAGTGGAAACCTGTAGTTGAGTAGTCAGACTATTACTGGCATACATACATCCACAAACATAACCCGTCTAATTAACACCATAACGACTTTATAGTTGTTCCAAAGGACCAGTCACATCCTACGGCCTTCAAATTGGTCCTTTTCCTAAAAGGCCTCCACCTAATACAACTTTAACTATTACTAAGAATATTAGCTACAATTCAGATTGACATTCGCATAAGTATATAATAAATAGTGTCATTTACCCACAAGTCCGAACACCCTGCCCGTAATAACTTGTACATTACGCATAATGGCTGTTTTGCAATACTTGTAATGTAATGTCATTTGATTGTCAACCTGTCGTTAGAGAGTATTATTAGATATCATTTATGTTATGATTTAATGTTCAGAACATTAGATCTTGAAGAGTTATTAATGCAATAAGAAATTTTATTGTTTTAATGTTACTACCGTTCGGCTGCTGGTAATAAACTCGCCCACTATTACTTACATAGGAATTCATCATTGGCAAAATCTGGGTGTGACTGTGTACCATATACATGGTTCTATAGCTCTTTCATTGATTAAGGTCGTGAAGTTAATAAGAACCACAATTTCTAGAGGAATTAGACTATTTGTCTAAGGCCTAGTCTAGGCTGAACTTTCAACTCGAAGTAAGAACCCCAGTCTGACAACCAGTCTTACCAAGACGTATTTATTACATTACCCGGAAACTGGTTTGTGGAGGTCAGATAGGCAATCACTCCATGTAAAATACAAGTATTCATCTGCATCTGGTAAGACTGGAAGTCGACCCCGCATATTTGGGAAAAGGCTAGGCAGATATTGAGTGTGACAAGAGATGCGCCAACAAGTTCAACCAGACTTACCAAGACGTATTTATTACATTACCCGGAAATTGTTTTGTGGAGGTAAGATAGGCAGTCGCTCCATATAAAATGCTAGTGTTCAGCTGCATCTGGTAAGACTGGAGGTCTACCCCGCATAGTTGGGAAAAGGCTAGGTAGATGTTGAGTGCCAAGAGATGCCAACAAGTTCGGCAGCACCATCATCAACTTGAGATCACCATCCATTTACAAAGCAAGTTAATTATATAGCAATATCTTACAAGCTAGTCATTAGGACGCTCAAGCTCAACTTTTGACGTTTTCAGGCTAACCCAATCATAACTGTAATTATTATTGCTACTGCCATCAGCTTAGAACACTTTATGTAAGTTATATGTGCAAGAGTAATTAAGCAGGTAATAATATATTAATGTCTTCTGGTAGATAGTTGATTAGTGAGTAGGTAATATAATAAACTAAGTAATTAGAGTGAGATGTAGTCCATAACATAGTAAGATTATGAAATCCTGAATACGTAAGGTATTTAGAAGTAATAAGCTAGTTTAGCATTTTTGAAATTATCGGTATAAGCTACCGTTGTTTATAGATTGATCATAACATATTATAAAGGGTGTAACAAGACAGGTGTCATTGCGATCATTTTTTTGTTTTAGGCCATACCCGGGAACCTTCTAGTTACGGAGCTATTGGGGTCCAAAATTCCTACTTTTTCACAAGAGCTTTTTTGTTTTTTTTTTCGTAAAGTTACTTAGTTTGATGTACATAATGCTTGGTTGACGGCTTCGTGAAGGGTCCGTTTACACCCTGTATGAAAGATCGAAGTTTGCGAGATCCTGAATACGTAAGTTATTGAAAACTAGTGCGCTATCAAAGAGAAATCTAATCTAACTAAAGAAAAGGTCTGGTAATAGTTAAATTCAAATATTTATTGCACTCATGTGGTAAGATAATTATGATAATATGAAGGAACTGATATAAACCCTTAGGGCATATCAATTTTTACAGTTAATTAACTGCAAAATCTAGAACAGTTTCCTAAACTGTCGGTAAACAAATACGAGTAACTAAATATAATGACTAGTAACTCGTAAATGCATCGATAAAATCTATATTTGACTTCAATAGCCGTGAGTTCGGGTCTATAAAAGCTGTGACTCACAAACAAAGACAGAAAACATATTTATTTGGCACATGCCACAAGTGCACACAACAAACAAATAAAAATAAAATAAAAAACTTAAATATACACAATATAAAACAAAAAACAAACAACCTGAAGTAGAAAGCCCAGCCCGTGCTAGAATTTACTTCAGATATCCCATCATAACAGACTATAATAAAGGCTTTAAATATTAGCACTATCACATTGTTCCACTGTGTATAATGCAAAACGGCTACAATTTAAAACAATGAGCGTGTCCCCTTGACCCTACATTTGGCACAAAAAGGCTTTGTGTCCAAACTTCGTAGTTTCGATGTAATTAACATTGAAAACGTGTATTACCACTATTAGTGAACTGAGTCAAGGCTTCGGCCGGTGCTAGCGTAGAATCTGTCAACTAGAATATCAAAAAGAAATCAAATGTATAAAGAAAATCTTTTAAGTAACATAATAACATCAGAAGGCGACGCGGTAGACCTCGCAAGAGATGGCGGGACGAGCTGGACAAAACTAACGACCAGTGGTCCACATTAGCTCTGGATCGAAGAATTTAGAAGTCATGGAGAGAGGCCTTTGCCCAGCAGTGGGATGACACAGGCTAACAGAATCAGTAATAACATCTGAAGGTTTGGAAGGTGAAAGTGGAGTCCTTAGCCAGGCAAAGGGTCACAAGACTACCAAAAAAAAAAATTACATCAAGACTGTCTCCCCCAAAGGGGAAAGCAGATATACAAGGTGGAAGGGACACCGACGCAAAACGGTTACCACGTATTCAGTACATCATTCTGAATCAACCCATTTAGAAATTTTGAATCGGTAATTAAAAAAAAACAAACTGCTGTTTCATACGTTTGGAACGTGAAGGTATTGCAGTTTTGTAGGAAACGGCTGTTTCTTTGACAGGTTATATGAGGGCTCTTAAACCCTCCTATAACCTGTCAAAGAACAGTCATTTCCTCAGCAACCCCTCTTAAAGGATCAATCCAAACGCCAGCTAAGTCCTATTTCATCATCATCTGCCAAGCCTTTTCCCAACTATATTGGGGTCGTCTTCCAGTCTAACCGGATGCAGCTGAATACCAGTATTTGTATCGAGAAAGTCCTATTTAAAAACCAAAATAACGAACTTTTCCAGACCTGGTGATGGAACCTAGGACTCCACGCTCAATAGTCTCGTACTAGACCAACAAGGCCGTTCTATAGGAAATACTGTAATTTCTAGCATCCCTTTGAAAGTATTGTATGTGTCACTGAATCGTTATGCACGGAAGAACACGAGGATATGATAGCAACCATGAGAAATGACATTGACGAAATACTTATATTACGTGGTTGATTTTTCTCTGTTATTGTGATCAAGGGTAACTTACTGGGGTTTTTACTATAGCATAATCAGCCTATAATGTTCCCACTGCTGGGACTCACAGCCTCCTCTCCATGAGAGGGAATGGGCTATAATCCAGCACGCGGGCCCAGTGCGGGTTGATAGATGTCACATGTCTTTGAATTTTTGGTTCTAGGACATGCCGGTTTTCTCGCGATGTTTTCCTTTGAGAGCAGTGGTGATGAAATAAATTTCACAAAGTAATGCGTCTGCCTGGGTTCGAACTCACGACTTACCGTTCGTAAGTCAGGGCCGCCACCACTGGGCCTCTGCTGCTCACTTTACCACTATGTCTGGTAGCATTGGGAGCGAGAAATTGGGTCCAAACCCCCCATCTCTGTGATGCGTCACGGCTATGAACCCACATTACTTTCCGTACTTGACGTGGTATGACCAGATGTGTGGACGTAGGACCGTGGACGAAGCAAAAGGAGTATGTTAGGATGTTAGTTGCTTCTGCCTATCTCCATGGAAAAGGGCGAAGGTCGACGCAAAGGTGTTTATGTGCCTAGGTTTATTTTTTCGTTGCTTATACAGAGAAATAAATAGTTAAGCCTAAACCAAAATAATATTACGACAATTCCCTCTTTTGTGTAAAAACGTGACAATAAGAAAGCCGAATCTTTCGAATGCTTACAACAGCACCTTAGCACGACCGAAACCATACTTTTGTTCAAAAAACGTGACAGAGCTTAATTTTGCTTTTCTTAATCCTATTACCGTGCTAAGGATTACCCTAATGTCCTTCAACAGGTTTCGTTTAACGTGCATATTGTTAACTAACTTATGTTATTAACTGCTTGTTAAAGTATGAACGTTATATAAAGCTGTTTATGCATGGTTGATGGGCCATCAGCTGGTTTGGCCTTACCTTAACATTGTGGTTCATTAATAGAATACAATATACAAGGTGTAAACGGACCCTTCACGAAGCCGTCAACCAAGCATTCGGTACATCAAACTAAATACAATTTCTGCCTACAAATATATAAAGGCACTTTAGGTATAAGATTTCTCTCTCTTTTTCTATTTAAAGTGCTAGACTTAGAATTAGACTGTGAAACGTTTATTTATCTATAAGTATTAGAAACAAGCACTAATGGCGAAGTAATAATCTCAAGATTTCTAAACACTTTCTTCACATCACTTACAGCCGATGCAACATCCATTTTATACACATTATCAAGAACTTTGAACTCTTCTGCAATAAGCATGTGTTGTCCCAAATAAATAAAATTAAACCTGACATAACACGTACACATATCCTCATCAAAATTACGAAAGTACGGAGAATTTGACAGCCGACCTCTCACGTACTCACATTTTTTCGAGTATCGGAGTTTTTTTGTTTAGTATTGAAGTCTAACGGAGTTTCGTCACTCGTGTCGGTTACGTCCATTGACAATTGATTGGTGCAAAAACAGCCCTTTAGTGATGGACGGGCTTTCACGAAACGTGCGCTGTGCTAAGTATGCGTGACCTGCTTTTTGGCCGCCAGTCATCAAGTATCCACAAACTGTCAAATTTGTCCAAATAATTTTATTTAAATGGCACTTCAACGACTTACTCACTAAAACATACATAAATACATAATACTAAAACATACATAAATACATGTAAATAACAAACAATTTTAGGTATAGTGAGTTTGTCACTTATAGAACTGCACAGCACTCGCAAAATAATAAAAGGGCAAGTAAGATACCATTACACAATTTAAGTTATACAATAAAAGATACTTAAAAAGTTAAAAATGGGCTGCGTCCGTTAAGCCGGTGGGAAATAGAGAATTATTTAACTAAAAAATACGTATAAATAAAAAAAAAGGCTTAAAAAGAAGAGAATGAAGATTTTAAACCATAAAATGGAAATGGTTAAGTTCAAAATCGTCTGAGATTTGATAGTTTGTGGTAACTTGATAAGCTGGCGACTGTACAACAAAAATAGTAAACTTTAGTCCAAGATCTAAGTAACTTCTGCAATAAAAGAAGCGTTTTATTCAACTGTTGACCTTTATTTAAAATCCGTAGAACTAAGAAAGAGTTTTACTTTCATCGTTAAGGACCAAATTTTCAAATATAAGCGAATAATTATGGAGACTTTAAGATTCAAAGAAGTGTAAGTTGTATCCACAAATCCACCCCGGTTCTGCGTGGTGGATAACGGCCTACTCATTCTCACAGAGTCGAGGCCTACCATTAATGAAAACTTTATGCACTGAATATGCAATGTAATGTAACAATTCGATATCGGTAACAAGTAACTTGTCTACAATAGGGTAATAAATAATGAGCAAAAAAATCTAATCAGTCCGACAGATAAATTTCCAAAAAGTATTGGAAATGTATTTTTTCTTTTTTCACGTAAACAAAAAATGAAGACAATACAGTGCCTCGAAAACTCGAGTGACGTCACATTTCTGTACACTTTTTATTGGAAAGTGACGTCCCAAGCACATGCAGCAACATGCATGTATACATGCAGCGACTCATGATCTTCGATGCGTTTTATCTTCGTCAATCATTTTTATTGATTTGATAAAACAAAAAATACGTATGCAATATTTTTCGATAATCTAACTAACGTACTAAATAGAATCATATTTTTTTTGTACTCAGGAAACATCCCTATTTAAAGACATCAATTTACACCTAGGCCTTACGGGGACCCTGATTCGAAACAATAACTGTGATACAATTTAATTTAGTCACATCACAACGTCTTAATGTAACGAGTTCGACGAAATGATTGTTGCATTTGTTACACAATAACTGACTCACATATTATGTAGATGGGAAGTTGCTAACTTATCCAGCCAGCCATCAACCTTGGTTCCAAACAATCTGATCTTGATGGCCTCGCTCTCTCGTCGATTTCGGTTGTTTTATAATATTTAAGTGGCCTAACTGCAAAAAATATTTTTTAGCGTAAAATGTGAAGCTGAAATGAAAATAAATTATATAACCTGGATCCAAGGACCATTTCATCAAAACTAGTTCAAGCCTTTTCCCAATCAAATCATCAAATCAAATCATTTATTTCTTTGCAAACATGGATAGTTCTACCGTCGCATGGGCATGCAAATAATATTCAATTCTAAAATGAAAGAGAAATTGTATTGATATAGGCAATGATGATGGGGTTGGCTTCCAATTTAAAGAAATGCAGCTGAATACCATTATTTTACATAGAACGACTGTTCAGCTGACCACATCCGAGGTACTGAATATTAAAAATAAACAAGGTCGAAAAACATCACAAATATTCCCATTAGAAACATTATTTTTCCGTACAACAAATTAATTCTGAAAATAAACCATCCTTTTCCAGGAAATGTCATATATATCATTAAAATAACCTTAGGGTACGTTAAGCCAACGAATATAGCCTGAAAGTCAAGGACACAGCGACATTACACGTTAGAATTACGCAATTCTAGGGAATTTATAGTCATCGGGCAGGCCCCTGAAAGCTTTCAGGGCCAATTAGCCAATTAGCACCACACCCTGTTGAAGCACTTTACGTTTGATTGTCTAGCAGCCGTTTGTCATTATGAGCTATCTTTCTTATCTATTTGACTTAGAGATTGGTATAAGCTGAGGGAAATGGATTTTAAATATGCCCTTTATAACTATGAGTCAGACTTTGTTCTCTTTTACAATTTTCGAAGGTATGTTCGCGTGAGGACCATTTTGATTCTTTTACTTTCTTCATTTGAATCTTTGGCTCTGTAAACTTATTTCTTTTTATGTCCAGTTAATTATTACTTATAGTCAGATGTTATTCCTTTATTGGTAAGGTTGTTTTCGGTAAGAACCGACCAGTTTACCGACAGTTTAGTTTTTGTACCCAGTTTTGACCCTTAGTTAACTGGACTTAATTTGTCTCCAAAGATCTCTAATATAACTCTTTTGCAAGGAATAGGTCGAGTTTCCCTACACCCTGTCAAACATATTTTGGATACATTTTTAATATTTGAATATAACAATATAAAGAATAGAAGCCCACCGGTATCAGGAAACCGATCCAAGCCATAATAGCCACATTTATACTGTGTTATAATAAATAAAGATAGAAAACAACGGTATATGACATAATGTATCGTTAATTAAGTGTGAAATTTACAATTAACTCTCCATCCCACTAAACAATGACATTCACGACCTTCATGGTCTCTCTCATTCTCACAAACTGGCCATGGACATGTGTCCTTTTCACCATAAACTAAAAGCCACCAGATTCTTCTAGTTCAAGGCACTAAGTGGAGACCTTCGTGGTCTTCCTGCCAGGATGCCATAGCTTAACTTCCGTCCCATCACATCCTCAGCAATTACCTGTACCGGCAATTGCCATCCAGCCAAATATGTAGTTGGGTAACGAGCAACGAAAATTGGTGTATGCGGTTAAGTAAATATTTTTCTGGGTAATAACTAGATAAACATCGAAAAGATTAGAAGATGCATTAAACTTGGCAAATTGAAGCTTGTTATAAGAAATATGAAGTAGGTAACCCTTTGTAGTTATTGTTCTAATTTAAACCTTGTGGTTTTCCAAACGGATGTACATTATGCCAAAGCAATTGAAAACTAGAGGCCATACTATATAATTGGATTTTCTCAAATTAGGTTGTTAACCAATAGTTTTAAAATAATAAAAAAAAAACAATAGTGGAGCTTGCAAATGGATATTACCAAATCGAAATATATCTTCAATATTGGTTCCATCATGACAGAAACCCAGATTTAACCAATAAACAAACATCTTACAGCAAAAGACAATGTTGAAACACGTCACGCCTTCCGATCTGACGTCCTTCCAAAACGGCTCGGAAAAAACTCTTTCGCAAGTTATATAGATGATATAATGATCTTTAAAACAAGCGAATAAAAGTTCAGATTGGTGTAACTTTATGCTGTTACACCTATTAAGAGGATTAACCATGCTTGATGCTTAGAACAATGTAGTTTAGAGTATGGTTAAATGTTTGATTGCGGTATCAGTAAAGTGTGTTATTAGTAATTTGTTTCGCTCGTTGGTGTGTTTACTGGCGAATTTCGAGAGCTCATATATGTTATCTGTATTCAGATTAGATAATTTTACAGCGTTTTTATTTCTGGGTATAGTCAGTTCATTTTTGCAGATAGGTTTTATGCAGCTCATAAAAGCCGATAGGAAATGTTTCACAGAAATGATAGTGATCAATATCACTATCACTGTTTGTTTAGTTAAGAGTTAGTTTGTTATGATCGATAGCTGGTTATAAAATAATTAGTCATAGCAATGTAAACAATTAAAAACTATACATGTATCCATAGTGCCATAAAGGCACCTTATTGGGAAAGGCACCTCAGCGGGACCTAAAAAATCCTGCAACGATCCTCGCAAACCTAATTACTTGTTTTGTTTCTTCCATGACCAGATCAATCATTGAAACCAGTTTTAGATAAAAAAAAAACATAAATTATCATATAGTAGCCTTTCCCGCGGCTCCGCTCGCGTTAATTTAGAATTTGACAATCAATTCGGGTTGTACGCTGCTTGTTTAATAATATAATTCAATCATAATTCGAAAGACACGTGGCGCGATCTAATATCATGAGAACGTTATTGTTTGTTTCGTCGGGAACAATAGGTACTTTTTTTCGGGACGAAAGGTACCCTATGTCCGTTTCTGTACACCTAACAACATATCTAGGATGATCGGTTCAGTGGTTTAGGCGTGAAAAGGTAACAAACAAACAAAGTTACTTTCGCATTTATAATATTAGTTATGATTTCATGATACGCATTATGAATGGTTTAGTGATTCTTGCAAACAATAATTTTCCATGGATATAAATAAACTAACCAGAACCGCTTTTTTTCGCTTTTTATGATTCTAAGTACCATGAAAATGTTCAGACCTTGGGCTTTATGTATCACATAAATACTTCCAGATATGACTCAGTCGTACCATACCTGTGTATGTATATTTTTTAGGTATAGATACTATTTTCGGCTTTTGTCATATTTCGTCAGTTCTGGAAAACAAGAAAAAGACAGGAATGGGCACGACAGTGAACATCCTCACTGTCGTATGGTTTCATCATTTAAAATTATTATTTTTTAGATTGGATTAATGTTTTTTTTCTAATGACTGTTAATACTGGTACAAACACTGCCAGCATTTAATTTTATTATTAATCACAAAACAATCAGTCAATCCATTTAATTGCAATCAACCAAAGGTCAACAGCTCCCGTCCTCATAGATGATATCTATCGTTAATTATACTCATAGTTCATCTTTTCCTTAGTTTCTTACCATAAAGAAAGGTGAATATAATTGCATTCACTGTACACATACTCAATTATTCGTGCTATTAACGAATCTAATTGATTAGTTACTTAAATCTGAGTATGAAATGAGATTTTAGTGTGTGAACAAATCTTAACATACCACGACTAATAAAAAATTTATTGTGTGACTTAACGGTAGCCACTTTGCACAATCAATAATTCTTTAACTTAAGACGTAATAATTGTGAAGGGGTACTAGTTTATAAGGCTGCGCCATGCCACACCGAGGTGAAAGCCTATCCCCATGACTTCCACATCATTGATCCAGAGCACCACCAACACCCGCATTATGAAGACACTAGTAATAAAGACAATACAATACAATACTCAATACTCATCTTAAACTTTGTCCTCAGCGCGATGAAGAAAAACAGAGCCTAATAGCAGAGCTGACAGCCCAGAACTCCAGACTGACGGTACAGCTTAAAGAGTCATCAGCCACAGAAGCACTCCTTCTGGCCCAACTCGAAGGGCTGAAGGATCAATGCTCGATGAGGAAAACCAGCTTACAGGTTCGTTTTTTTTATGTTATTGCATTGGAGAGCCATTCTGGAGACAAAGCAGTGATGTTTTATGTGCCTGTAATTATACCCGCAAAGACGAATTATAATGTACTTACATCACTTGATTTACGAGGTAAATAGCGAGATAGTCAGAAATTCTATAGTCACTGCCGGGTGCTGATATTTTATTTCAGCAATAGCCAGGATTACTTAATTTGTAGAATTCGTTCCAACTAAATTGGTCAAGAGAATCTTTGCTTGTCTTACGTTAACAAATGCAATTGCAGTTCACTAATTAATAACCCTGAAGTTTGAACCTTAAAATCTGCTAATTGGTGAGTGGTGTATAGTATGCTAATTATGCAATCTTAAGATCTATCCGTGGGGCAAACGTAGTGAATCTGTCTACATTTTGTTTTTGTAGATATCCTCGTATTTGACCTGATTGCAAGTCGTACTGTGGTCAACTATGATCAGAAAACTGTCTCCGGCAGTAATATCATCAGAGAAAATTATAAATAAACTAATAAAACTCATTCTCCAACAGGACCATGTACAAAGTCTGGAATCCTTGAAAGCAGAGCTAGCGATGGTGACAGACAAGAGGTCAGACCTGGAGAGAAGGCTGACGGGGTCACTGAAAGACAAGGATAACCTGATGCAGCAGCTTGATGAGGCCAACGACAGGATCGTCGCCTTGGAGAGGCAGTTAAAAGAACAGGTATGGTGAAACAGATGAAAGAGTTTTTAACCAGAGTAATGATGATTAAGAGACTGATGTTATTGAAGCTTTGAGGTCAGGAAAATCAAATGATTAAATAAATAAACACAATAAGTAAACGAGTGGAATGTGACATGAGTAATGTGGAACACAATTTCAACAATAAACATTCCAAGATAAACTAATGTCTAAATCTTTTTGACCTCAATGGCATAGCTCATCTAATAGACATTTATGTAAACCTTGTCGTTAACGATCGGTAATAAGGACTTATGATATACAGAATTTTCCTTTACCCTGTCCATATTAGAGGTACCCTTGAATTTTAGCTAAGGTCTTCTAACGAGTGTAGCTTTTGGAGTGGACGTGAAGATAGTACTCTTTAAAATTAAATATTAGTAAGGTCTGTAACTCTGTGTAAAGTCCAAGAATAAACGCCACACTATTTGGGAAACACGTGTTAGAATTTTATATCGCTTGTCGTGCATTTGTAATTACAAAATTTCCAATAGACTCTATTTCCCTTTCGTGTTTCAGTGGAGGCTTTTACAAAAAGCTTTGAGGCTAAAATAATTGTGTCCTTGGAATATTGGGAAATAAATGACATTCTTTATATTGCATACTTTCAAAACAAACCTCGTTCAATCATCTGATTCTATTGAATCATTACTTTTTGCTTCACATTGATCAAAATCATATTCGGTATGACCTCAACAGTAAGCAACAATAGTTAACGTTGTATTGTAATATTGTATTATTGAATTGACTTTCATAATTCTAATGATGTCAGTTACAAGATTGGGTGTTCCTAATGTGATTGAGATCTAAATGGAATTATGGATGTGCAGTATAGCGCAATGGCTTCAATATTTCAAGTGACTTGCTACAAGGACTTCCGTTACTAAAATAAAAATGTTGATGCTTGATTTGGAGCAACATTCACTTGTGTTTCTGTGTGTTACGTATCTTTCATGTCATCTTGAGCATTTTATACGGTTATTTCTTTTTTATTTTGATAACTTTGTTTCTTTTCCTCCTTTTTAAAAGATTTCGTTTGTTTGTTTAACGTGGTTTTCCCTTAAATACTCAGTGGTCATTCGATTTTATGTCTTATACTATTTCCGTAATTTCATGGCGAATTGTAGCAACGGTATCATTATTAAGTATGTCTAAGTTATTGATTTTATCTAAGGCATGATGTGGTTCTGAGAATCTTACTCTTAGTTTAACCTATGATTATTCTTCTTTTTTTTGTCGGTCTTTCGTCTTTATTTTGCCTCAGTTATGTTAATGCGTAATATGGTAACATGATTTCCTGTGCAACTTGCGATATAATTGAATTGTGAGAAATATCATCAGTTTTGTATGGCTTCGTAAGTAGTTGTATGGGAAGTGCTCGACGGATCGCCTTATTACGTACTAAGCCCTTACTTAGGGTTTGTAGTCGTTGACGATGCGTATAGACATTATGAGTTGGTTAATATATGTTCATATAATAAAGAAACTCACAAGACAAAGATAGAAAATGAACAATAAATTAGCGTATATAAAATCACAGGAAAATACTTTAGAAGTGATGAGTTTTAATGACTTAATAATGAGCAGCTTAAAGATACAAAACAACACTGAACACACATACTAAATTATAAGTAGTTTTGAAAATAAAATTCCTATTTATTCTCTTTCTAGTGAACTCGTTCACATGGATTTAAAGTAAGTCCTTCAAACCCAAAACCTATTGACAAAACAAATCAAGCACATTACCTAATTAGACATTTCAGTCAATTCAAACCCTAAACAAACTAATCCTTTCACTTCGCAATATCCGGCGGATTAGTCAAGAACAATGGACAGTAATTAAAAACTAATCTCGACCCGAAGGTCTTGCTGTTGGGCAATGCTTTGGACTCTGTTCTGTTCGTCATGGTCCTTCTATACGGAACCTTTTGAATGACGCTTTGTGTAGTAACGTGAGGTTTTAATTGTTGCAAGGTCTTTTAAGGTCTTTGTTTGAATGTTTCTTCTTCTATTGCTTGGACTATTGAAGTATAAAAGACTTGAGTGTCTGAAGACTTACAGATTTTTTCGAGAATTACTTATTCTTCCGCTATTTGTAGTTTTGTCCCTTAGGGGTTTTCGCGATAACGAATGTAATGTTTTACAACAAAAATAAATTAAAATTTAAGCGGTTCGTTAATTTGGTTTATTGCATATCTGGTTAATCTTATCTATTGTAACATTGTCAGCTGCAATTATTGTCGTTTTAATTTTACAATCTTTGATCAGATCTTTTGATGTTATATCATGGTTATTGGTGTGCGTAGTGGTTAATAATGTTACAATGTTGGCATTGTCGATATTTTCCCAAAGAAGTAGGTACTGTATACCGGTATTTTATTGTTCTTGCAATTAAGTTACCTCTATAATCGTATGAACGTGACTATTCGCAGTCCAGTATAAATTGCACAATGCGTTGCTCAGCTGGTATGTTTTCCAAGGCTTTCTTGTTTGTTTTCAGAACACCTGTGTTTAGTACGTACTTGTTATTCTGTACATATGCCCCACAACCTTCACTGGCTGCTTTTGAAGTTTTTGAAACAATATCCTTTTTTATTTTATTGCGAATAGCCAGTGTGAATTTTAAATTCTTTATTGACTCTATTGTATCAAAGCTTTTTGTTTTAGGTTTGAATATAGTCTGTTAGTAATAATGAAATGGCTTGGTCTTCATCATTCATTATTGGCACTTTTGTTCCACCCACCGCGGTGTTAAGGTTTCCTTTCTTTCGCTCCGGTCTGTAACAGTTTCACCAGGTCTAACCCACAGTTCTTCATAGGTCACGCATTAACCAAATCTATACCCTACTTATCCTCAATTTTCTTCCAGGAACATCTCTATCAGAACACACTCAAGGAACTGGAGCGCCTTCAAAGGTCCCACGACACTCTAGCCGAGAGGATTGGAGCCCCAGACCCCATCGACACCACAGACACAGCCAGGTCTCTCCATGCGGAGATGGAATCTGAACCAGAAGACCAAGACGATGGTTGGCTGAGGAATGAGGCTGTCCAGGTGTACAAACAGTTGAGGGCGCTGGCGCTACAGCTTAACACTGGACATGATGACGATTCAGGTATGTGGTGATATAAGGATGACACTGAATAGACTTACAATTTCTGGTAGCCTGCTTATGGGACATATATACCCCTCTTTAGAGAAAGATATTGAGATAAAGAGGGAGATAGCAAAGCCTTAACACCTTACACAATGGCTGATCAATTGCAATTATATTAGTTTATTATAAGATTTTTTAATAATGTTATTGTTTTGTCGGCATGGCGTGAATCGCCATACAATCTATACTAATATTATAAAGCTGCAGGGTTTGTTTGTTTGTTTGTTTGTTTGTTTGTTTGTTTGTTTGAACGCGGTAATCTCTGGAACTACTGGTCCGATTTGAATGATTCTTTCAGTGTTGGGTAGTCCATTTATCGAGGAAGGCTATAGGCTATACAACATCACGCTACGACTAAAAGGAGCGGAGCAGCAATGAAAAATGTTGCAAAAACGGGACGGGATTTTACGCGGACGAAGGTCGCGGGGAACAGCTAGTGTTTAATAAAATAAAGAAAATTGACATTTGATCATGAAGATAAAACCGTAATAAAAGTAAAATAAGGGTAAACAAAAGGCGATATTATCGGTAGTGAATCAGTCGTCTTCCAACGACTGTACATTCAATGCCCCGCATGACCTAACCCGTCTAATTATCTTCTTCTTAATAAGAGAGGTTATATAATTAAGAGAACTGACTATAGACACCTTGTTCTATCTTTCTTCATCAACACCCCACTGCTGGGAATTGGCCTCTCTTTTTTTGTGCCAATCTGCGAGCTCCAGTGATAGCCTCATCCAGGACTTACTCGCGATTGTAACAATGTGTCCTTCTCGCCTCCGCTGCCTTTAATGTTAACTTTCTATTTACCCCAAGTAGTTCAGTGTATCCATACCAAAAAATCGTGATCAACACCAATTTCATCTACACCATGATACGTAAAAATCGAAGCTTTCAGACTTAATACGTCAAACAAAATACCTAATAACCTCAATAACTAGTTTGGACATCACGCGACTCCATCGATCGGTGTTGTATTTGAATTAAATGCGTACAAATTATTTGTGGGCATGAACATGACTTTTTCAATGGCTTAGCAAGGCTGTCTGTGTCAAGTATTTCGTCCTGCAAAATACTGCGATCATTTCTGCCGGCCAGTAACGCAGTATGATGACTTGATGACATTCGTTACTTCATTTGTAATTTGACCAACCCGCACAGGGACCGCGTGTCTGATTACGGCCCACTCCTATAGAAAGTAGGTCTATGTCCTTGCAGGTGAAATGTGATAATTATAAAGCCTGATTATACTATGCATGTTCTTTCAACGGTCCCTTGTATCATTTGAATACACGACGAGCCAAATCAAAATCATTTCAAGTAGGTACCACGCAAAAATATATTTTATGGCAGGCGTACCGCTTCTTTCACAATACCCAATTTACTAAACCAAATACCTGTCGACATCAGAGACTCAATGAATAGTAGAAACATAAAGCGCAAGCTGAAAGAACATTACACCAACTCGATTATAATCTCACTGTAATAGCGCGTTGATCAAATCTCAGGCCATGGCATGCTAAGATCCTCTTTATCCGATTAGACCTCAGAGGTCTAATTGTGTGCTTTGTTTATGTGTAAGGAACCTGTAATTTATAAAAAAATAAACAAAAAAAATACATTTTTCGGCATCTTCAACCCCAGACAACTTAAATAAATATCAGTGAGTCTGTTCACACACTTCGGAAATCTTCTAAACAAGTTTCCGTGCTAAAAGTGCTACACGTACCTATAGACAACGAAGGATGAGACTGCGCCAACATTGAGATTTTGTTTTCTTTGTCTTTTCATCAGTATTCAGAATAATGCGGTTCACTTTATGATGATACCATCAGTCTAGCCTATATTGATACAAGTGTTAGTATACAAGTAAGACCATAAGCGAAAATAATACACGCAGTAGGTAAAAATGAACATTGAAACTCATAAAGAAATGCGTCATATTCTAGGTGGCCTATTAACATTTGCCACCCCTGTTATTGCGTCATTTTTAACTAGAGTATTTTTGTTATATCACATTTTTATAAAGCCTATGTTCAACCGAGGTCATTAACAGAACACATTTTAGTAGGCCAGAATCCCATATCATTATTGGTAATCATATTCTGACTAAACCGTCTCAGAAAAGATCCTTCCATTCCATCCTTTGAAACCTCTTTCATCTTCCTTTACCACCTCAAGTATTGCTTCAATGGCTCTTCGATTTTCTAAAATTGTAACTTCAGTATTTATATAAAAAGTTGGTTAACTAAATAAATGGTCCACAAGCACACTTCCTGCACGGAACGGCATAAATATCCAGTTAAATGTAGCCTCAGCTCGCGTGACCGTTTTGTAGGGCAATGATACTGCGGATGAATGGCAGAAGGTTCGATTTGAACGAAATTGGGTACAGTCTCAATTGTTTTACCACTTTCTTCTTCCTTCACCTCACGTCTGGACTACCGGTAAGAAAGGATGATCTCAAACTCAAACTCAAAGCATTAATTTCAATTAGACCATTACAGGCACTTTTGAATGTCACAAAAAACAAAGAAAGCGAAGCTACAGGCACAGACACAATGGATGCCCATCCTTTCTACCCGGTAGTAATAATACTTCTTCAGTTATGTTAAATTTCATGTAGTAGAGAGTGAGCCTATCGCCATCAACCGTGTATGGTTTAGACTTCGGGCTGCTTCTGGGAAAATACCTAATTGAATATACGATTTCCCGACCTGGGATTCAAACTAGGGACTGCTCTCATAGTCACAGCAGGGTCAGTGACGACTTGACTGACGAGGCAGTTGGCTTCTTCTTTTTTCTTATCATTGACTGTCTTTTCTCAAAACGGATGTTGTATCTTCCCATCAAGTACTGGAATTTCTTAATCTGTGAAATCATTGTCACAATTTAAACAGTCCGTATAAAAGGACCCAGTTTTAATAATGTTATTTGGATCAGAGGTAGTGTTTATACCTCTGCCAATTCTTCTTTAAAAAACATTTACTTGGCCTTAGTTTCATAATAGAAAATGTGACATAGCAAAAGGGATGTTGCAGACAATGATGGAGACAGTGATTACAATCGCTATGTTATTGATACCCACTACAATGTTAATTCATTTGATGAACTCACTGTAGATCCGTGTTACTATCTGAACTGAAGGTGACATCATTGATACCCTCGATATGTTGTTGGTGAAATCATCGTCAAGTCATTACTCTGCCCCCAATGACGTGATTTGTTTTGCAAACTGTGAAGAGAACTTGCCTTTTTTTTTCGGATGGGAAATCATCAAATAAACCCCCCCACCCCCGGGCCCGCTCCGGGCGGAACACGTTCCTGCTTTGCCCTTTGTGTTCCAGGGCCGCGGTATCTCTTTCGAACAGTCCCCCAGGAAGAGAACTTGCCTTGCCTTAGATTTGACAAAACTTGCTGTATTTTCTGCATTGACAGAATTTTTGATACATTGTATTGACATGGTATTAGTTTTCCAATTCTTATGCCAATAAAGTTGAACGGTACGCAGTTTTATAACTATCAAAAGTTACATCAAGTCGGTAGTGCAAAATCATATCATGATCGGTAATGTGTATTCATCTACACATTTCCTTACCATGCCAGTAATTTATTTTTATCTTTCCTTTGTTTCCTTCTATCATAAATAGGTATAGTAACAGCCAACTGGTTTACTACAACTTATTTTTGCAGTGGCAACACATCGGCAGTATACGCAATTCTGCAGACAATTGTGTACGACCTTCGTAATCGGTTCCTGGATCGTTGGTTTACGGAAACATTAGAGCATTAGACGATGTATGAAAAGCATTAAAATTCGATCCGAAACACGATCTTGTAGTTAGATTTCTTTGTTTAATAGTAAAATACTTACGTGGTAAAATGTTGTTGCTCAAAAGCCTAATTTGTAGATATAAAAGAGGATCGATCATCAGAGGATGATCTAGTTGGTTGGATATTCAGACCATTCGAATTGAAATTTAAAGTTTTCTCGTGATGATTACCATAGTTTGGTTCCTGACGAAGTATGTATAGGAAGTCTAAACAGGTCAATTGCAATTAGTCTTCATTTCCTAATTGGTTTTCTATAAGAAGCTGATTGGATACCTACATTAAAGTGAAAATTTTGAAAAGAACCCTGAGTGGTTGTTGTATTCAAATTAAAAAAGACATATATGTCAATATTTTCAATAGCAAGCTAGGAAAACTAAGGCAAGGCATTAAGTCCACCTTATTTTCTCCTTGTCTTACTAAAGATAATCTTCCTTATTCTCTGCATTCCTCCTATACTGAAAACTCTTCATCACTCCCACTCCAAATCGTATGCTCTGTATTTTCGGCATTATTTACCAACATGCGGAGTTTGACTGCCGGTATGCCGTGGGTCGAGGTGTCATGGCGTACCAGGCTCCAAGCTGACGTGACGGTATATGACATCATTCTATTACTGTTTCAGTAGCTTTTCGCTTGACATTTCTAGAACTGTTGGGAAGGTCAATTGGTGTGACTACAGGGGGTTAAGTAGTATGAATATGTGTGTTGACTGAAACATAGTTGTGATGGTGTTTGAACATCGTCACGTCATAAATAGGGTTACTAAAGTTAAGGTAAACCAAAATTTTCTGGAGTTTTGAAGGGGTCTCTTGAAGGGGTCTCTTGCTGTTGCACAGTTACGAGGATGTGGAGGTCAGATAGGCAGTTGGTCCATGTAAATTACTAGTTTTCATCTGTATGACGAAGTCGACATTAAAACTTACTCAATTAAGCTAGATCCCAATTAGATTTATCATTTTTAATTTTCTTGTTATATTCATTTAGCACTTCTATCTGTCCTTCATTATGTTGGCTTTGACTCTTTTTGACTGCACTTTTACTAACAATACACGCTAAAACGGTTACCACATATTCAGTACATCACCCCACCACATAGTTTTTTTTTCGTTTTAGCGTCGGTGCTCCTCCTTGTATATCCAAAACTGTATCTCCTGTAGTAAATTCTGTTTAAATCCCGGGTCAATTACTTTTCGAGACAGTTTTTTATTTGTCTTTCAACAATATCAGCCGAAATCAAGTGTGGTGCAAATAGCGGGTTCTTTCGTAACCATTGTAGTGGCTTAGCAAATCGAATGCACTTTGCAAACAAGTGCAGTTTTTTCGTCAATGCTTACTGAACTTGGCGATTGGTCTCGAATGTTCCATATTACATTTAATCAAAACTTACCATTTTACATTGTACTCAGTTACTGAGAAGATTTTGTAACTAAAATATCCACTTCTGTCCTGTTAACTTAGAATCATTTTTCTGTTTAAATAAATAACTGCACTACGAGAATTCATTATAAGTACCTAATGAGACCAGCTATGCCAAGAAATAATGTTTCAATACATCATCAGCCTAGCGTTTTCCCAACTATGTTGGGATCGGCTTCCAGTCTAACCGGATGCAGCTGAATACCAGTATTTTACATTGAGCGCCTGCCTATCTGACCTCCACAACCCAGTTATTACTGTGTAACACGGTACCCCTTGGAAAGACTGCTTGGAAGACATTCGGGCAATTAACTACCTGTTGAATAGTTAATAATGTTTCAATACGAAAACTAGGAAAACATGAGCGATGTAGTTTCATAAACTAGATTACTTTATTACTACCCTTTATCTCTCAGTTTTGATTAAAAATCGTCTGTGTTACTCATAGGTTTCGACTTATTTTACTTACAACTGCAGCTATCAGAATTTCTTATCCAAATGCTTCGCCCAGTCATGGTCCGTTACTGAATCATTGCACTTTACCGACAATGCAAACTCATGCGCAAAAAATACTACACACAAATAACATTTTCTACTTCTAAACCACAATATAATAAAGCAAATTACTTTTCTAACTATTAAGAAGCCATCATCGATGAAGCCAGTTGATTTTGTTGTAATATTTCCGTGATCTGATGCGGCGTGGACAATACGCGAAATTGTGAACACTCTAGCTATGAGAAAGTGGTTGTATTGTAGAGAAAGTGTTGCCATTACAATGCGCTGTTATATTTTCCTGGGATATCGATGTGTGTGCAATTAAGAGTTTACTGGTCTTAGGTGCATTGACCACGATTAAGAATGTTGTGTGAAAGATGATGACATAATATAACACCTGTAATCCCCGAAGGGTTAGGCATAGGTGTACCTAATAGCACACCCACATTTTACCAGTTATGTTTAAGTCCCATGTAATAGGGGGCGAGCCTATTGCCATCACCCGGGCACAAATCTAGATCCGTGGTTGCAACTGAGAAATCCCTGATGGAAAAACCCAATATCACTTTGCCCGACCCGAATCGAACCCAGGTCCTCATGCTCAGCAGTCGTGCTTCCGACCACTAGACCAACGAGGCAGTGAAAGACGATATGGGTAGAAAAGGGGTAACTTACTGACATTACGGGTAATAGTGATGTAAGGAAGACGAAAACTTCAACTAATTGATCTCCAAACGGTGAAAGAAAACATCATGAGAAAACCTGCTTGTAGCTACTGTAACCAAAACTCGAAGACCCACTCCTCCTCACAGAAACAACGTCTGTGTGTGTCCCAGAAGTGGTAGCTAATGCTCAGGAAGTGGTTCTTTACTGGGAGGGTGTAAAGGCTATATACTATTCTGTCACCCGAAGCACGGCATCGCAGTGTTTGCTGCTCCCGGCGTAAGCATACTATCCACCAAGGGCTCAAACGATAATGGTGTAGAGGTTATCAGCTTGGATGTATCTGATGGACACTACTGAAAACACCAAACTGGTAGCTCAGTTCTGGGCCACACACGCTAAGAAGATTCTGTGTTTTAATATATGTGTTGATTAATAGGTATGATCTTGAATTCTAAAGAAAATCGTAGGGATCTTCGCTGTAGAAACAATTGAAGTAAAATATCTAATCGATTCAACCATGGAAATCATTTAGATACCTTACAATAATATTTTTATCATCGTTGAATATTCTATCGGTCCATCTTTAGGTAGTTATTGTAATAATATCCGTACAGTAATATGGTATCGTTCTTTGTTAGTTTTACAAGAAGCACCCGACTTTAAATGAAAATATTAAACATAGTCTTATGATCCATGTGAAAATACATACCCGATGAAGATTCGAGAAATAAATAGGGATATGTTCCCCATGTGCCATGGTGTACATGATTGAGTCAACTAAGCCAGGCTGAAAAACATTTTATCCATTTATATAGCATTTATTTATTATTGTTAATTGTCTTTCTAACTCCACCATTACTCCTTCCAGGGCTCCACTCCGACCTCTCTCTCACATCCTTGGACGGCGAGGAAGGCGAGACGCTGCGTCGCGGCGCACTAGCTGCAGCCTGCGCAGACGCCGTCGCCGCGTACGCCACGCTCGAAGGATCGCGTGTGAGGGACTCCATCGCGGCGCACGCGCGTCGGGCGCTGGAGAGGGAGAGGCAGATCGATGAGAAGAATGAGATTATTGCTGATTTGTCTTCTAAGGTTAGTAGCGTTTTTTTTAGTTATACCTCCTTGGTTTCTTGACATGGAGGGAAGTGGACGACGATATATTTTTTCATACTCTTCCACAGTTCTTTTTCGATTTTTTTTTTGTTGGAACCATGACCATTACTCCCGGTGTTGTCGAGTTTCATTACGTCGAGTCCAGATGAATCGACGTTTTTGGTTGATTCTGGTTTTCGCAAAGGAATACCTTCTTGTATAGGGCAGGATATGACCGGACTCGGATCTTTCATAAGAATTGGGTCATAAAAGAGCCTAAAAGTGGTAGTAGTTATAATAGGGATTAACGAAGCAGCTCGTCCGGGGAAGTAGGCACCATATTAATATCTTGTTCAGATAATAATTGTCAATTCGAAGGATAAAGATAGACAATTACGGGCATATTATAAAACGTCTTTGGCATGACAATAAACCGACATTGTCTCTGGTAATGCAGATTTTGGTGGTGACACTCTAGTCCTTACTCCCTCACCTGATTAGGGACTATAAGTGTCACCACGAATATTAACTAGAAGATATTTCAGGGGACTGTAAAATGCCTAGACATGTTTCATGGTTTTCGCTTCAAATATATATTTAATGCTAAACATATTCAGCGCCATGACCATAATGTACGTGACTTGTCAGTACCCTGTGTTTATTTGAAGTGTGATGGTTTTTTTTACCAAATATTTACCTTACAGCATCAAAAAATCTATACAATAATTCTATAAATAGCCAACCACGTGCTAAAATCAATCAGCACGCCATGACAACTATGAGTAACGGTAGCTAGGACAGCAAAAAATTGCAACAAAGCGTTTTCAATAAAGCATTGACTGATACGCATCGATTTTACCGTAAGGACATTACAATGACCGGTGATAGAGCATTTTTGGTGGACATTGATTCTATTTTAGTCTTTGGAACTACATAGTTACCTCTCCACACAATCGTAACAGTAGTTCTTTGCAACTCAGTCATCATCATCACAGTCTGTCTTCACTCACTGCTGGGTATAGGACTCTCGTTGCTTGTGCCAATTTTCCTGTGCCTGCCGCATCCAGGTCTTACCCGCGATGGCAACAATGGCACCAACCAACCTTGATGCCGGTAGACCAGCACTTCTTTTACCTGTCTTTGGATAACACAGCTTTAGACACGGACTCCACCAATACCGAGACGTGTGACGGAGCGGTGCGGCGACGTGTAACATTCAACGAATGTGATCGGTTGATTCGCGCACGTCTCCTCTTCGTTGCGCACGTCTACGCTTTAGTGGAATCCGGGCCTTACTCCTTCTTACCCTGCTCTATTTGAGTTCCATATCGTGACTCCTAGTTACCTCAAATCAAATCACAAAACCTAGGTCATAGAGGGAATATTCGCCGTACACACGCGTAAAACACATTACCCTCCTTTTGGCTTTTCCGTAGTCACGAAAAATGTAAATCCTAACTGTCAGACTTTACTTGTATAGCTGACTCTGTTATTTCTGCCAGATTCCTGAAGTATGTAGATAAAAGTTTTTGTAACTGGCTCTGGTTATTTGGCATATTTTTCGCCAGTATATTGTTGGATTTGTGCCAGACCTACTGGCAATATGCTCGTTCCTTTTACAATTAAAACAAAAGTGACGAATCTACAAGACAACCTTCTTGCCTAGCCCCATGGAGATTAAAGAAGTGATGGTATATTAAATCGTAAGATCGACAGGAGACTGCCACAGTCCATAGGTAAAAAAAACTCTCAAAACCTCGTACTTTATTGAGAACTGTTAACAATAGCGGCATCAAAGATAGTTCATAGCGGTCAACGCTAGGCCACTGTGTAAACCCCACAAGTCATTCATCACCACGTAACCCCATACACCAGGAGCTGTCGATTTCATCGATACAGTTAACTTTCGATACCAATGTATCGGCTACAGTTACTGGACGTTAGACCAATTGAAATACCGTTTGTGCTCTAAACCGATTTAAATCGATTTAATGCGAAATCGATTCGGTTAGATCGATGATCGGTTAGCGTTTAGTGTTGTAGTTGAACGATTTATTTTTTTATCTGAGGTAAACAGAACTTTGTGGTTGATGTACTCGTAGAACGAATGAGATGGATTAAGACATGGTTATGTACATGATAGATTGCAGATATACCTATATACCTATCATTGGAAGCCAAGTCAGAGGCCCGTGGGTGGCATAAAAACTCTGACACCACGTTAGGCACTAACCAGACGATAAAGAAAGATTATTGGAATTCATAATTTTCTTATTTCATTTGACATACGAGTAATCCAGGGCTAATTTGGACCACTGTCGCTGGTTCTTTCCAGCTCGTTTTTTTTCTTCTCTTTTTTCTGTCTCATCGCAACAACTGGAAGTCATGAGGAGAGGCCTTTGCCCAGCAGTGGGATGACGCAGGCTAGCAGTATCAGTATCAGTATACGAGTAATATCACGCGCGTCATAAAGGGTGACGCAGAGGTACCTTACAGTGCACCCACATTTCGCCAATTAGTTTTAAATCCCATGAAATAGGGGGCGACTTACTTTGCCCGAGTTTACACACGGGGGCCTATCCGAAATGACATTCTGTAAACGGCAAAAATAATGAAAAACTCAAACATAATCTGTATTGGACTGACAAAAGCTAAGTACAGAAAAGACGTTGCAGGAAAACTTAACGCTTTAAAATCGATTGCCGCTTCTCCAGGCTCTCTGGGTTACGCCAGCAGAGAGTAAACGTATGAGGTACATATGTTACGGCTGAAAGCCGAAGTAAGGTATACACCTAGTTCTAGTAGTTCTAGCCGGCTAAGTAAGGTTAAACCTAGATAGTTACCGGCCGCACCTAGGTATAGCAGGCTAGAACTAGGTGTAACCTTACTTCGGCTGTTAGCCGTAACACATACATATAAAACAAAAAAACACGGTGATTATTACATGAAAATAATCAAAGAATTGAAACCGGTAAAAGAAAATAGCCAAGAATATAAGATACGGAAAAGGATACTTTGATCAAATTGGCATTGAAGTATGCTTAATTAGATCAACTTACAAGAAAACAAGTGCGGTGTCTTACAAGGCAAAAAACTGTCCAATTTGTGCGTCAGAACCAGAAGTCAAGGTTACTGATAATAAAACGTGATCGTATAACGAACTTATAAGGATTATCTTGTGAGGAATTTAAGTGGTTTCCTTCGTTAGTAGCCAGACTGCCAGTCATGTGGGCCGTAATAGGATCAAAGACTGCGAAATGTGACAAGCTTAATTTAACCACAAAAGAAAACTGTTCGTCGTGGTGTTTTTAAACTAAGTTCTGGACTTCAAGCTGAACGAGAGATGTCTGATGATGATGAATGACTTATTTTTAAATTTAGAGTCTCTTGAGGGTGTAACTGGATAATTGCGATCAAATTCAATAGTTTTGTAAAGGGTGTAAAAATACCCTTAACGAAGCCGAAAGGCACTTGTTCTACCCGTCATTGCGATATTTTTTTAGTTCTGAACCATACCTTACCTTTACTTCTAGTTAGGAAGATATTGGAGGTCAAAGTTTCAACATTTTTACAAGTTTCTTTAAAATAAGTACTAGTTTTTAAGTTTATAACTTTGCTTTGAATACCTCTATGACCCGTTTACTATTCAATGCATCCATCAGCACAATGCGTTGAGTGCGTAACATTGAGTTTTAACGTAAAATTTAATTTTTCACCCCATAAAAATAAGTCGTTCCCCAGCAATATTTTTTGCGTAGGGTTACTTAGTTTGATGTACAGAATCCTTGATTGACGGCTTGGTGAAGGGTCCGTTTACACCTTGTATGTGTAAAGATGCTGCGCTAAATATCTGAATTTAGCGCAGTTACTGACCCCTTCCAACTCCAATCGTTTATCAGATAAGTATTATCTTCAAACTGCAATACAATTCCAATTTCGTAACGTGCTGTACCAATAAAGACTCTCTCTGCTACGCTTGAATTGAGAGCAATGATAATATCGGTTAGCTGATAATTAAAGTAAGTGCTGCTGATTGGGGAATGTTTGTTAAAATCCAATGTATTGATCAGCTGAGGATCAGTTGTGTTATCTTGATCTTAGTGTCCGTGTTTTTCAACATCACGGACACTACTACTACCCAATTAACGACAGTAAGTAGTTGTTGATACTTAGGGTGAATTTCGCCATGTCCAAGAACCAATATTCAAGTTCAGTATCAATATTCCTTAAAATTGATCTGACGACTCTTGAACGCAGCTTTAGATATCCTGATCGCGTTCAGTTTAATTGTGAAATTGGCCATAATGAAATTGTAGTTACTTCTGTGACTGGATAGACTTAAACACGGAATAGAACTGAGTTTAAAATACTCTTTTACAAATCGAAACTTTTGAAAGAGTTCCTCAACAAACATTTTACCTTAACAAGCTGCAAAAAGAACTGCATTTAAATCCAAAAACCCAGAAAATAAAGCGAATAAAGCGAAGCGGATATAAACCCAATAAAATGCCAACATCGTTTTTTTTGCACAACAGTTTTTTTTCACAAATATTCCGTTATACGTTCAATAGAGACCCGGAACGCAGGCTCGACAGTGCACTGCAATGCATTTTGCGTCACCCAGCGTTACGACCATTAATTTGTTGCGCAAGAGTTTAGCTCATTTGGTGTTTAAGCGTTATGTAAGATATATTCTTCTGTTTAATACTACGTGACCATTTTCGGGGCTATGTGCCCATTGTCAATCCGCATGAGATTAGGTAGGGTATAATTAATTAGGATCATTCTCCCTAGTTCCACCAGCAATTAGTTCCATGGAACTAGTGGGTTTTTTTTTCAGTAGTTCCATGGGCTATGATAATGGAACAAATGAAACAAAACTTAATCGAACTCGTCTCACTAGTTCCACCGTAGTTGTTCCATGGAACTAGTGAGTTTTTTTTTTCTACATGTTACCTTCTTTAAACTTCTTCTTCTTCTTCTTCAACCTTTGGCCACCCAATTCTGAGTGTAGGTCTCTTCCTAGTCTCTCCACTTTTGGCGGTTTTTGTCATGGCTACCAGTTTTTTCCGGCCACTTTACTTTAAACTGCGATCATTCAATTCTGTAGGTACGTATGCTTTGCATATAATCAAACCGTAACGAAATGCCTGAAACGAAACCGGTAACTAGTTTGTTACCGGCTCCTAACTAAGCATCTATGTTTATGTTTTCTAATTTAACAAGCTTTTATTCGCTTGTTCGCCCGTCATTGCGATATTTTTTTGTTCTAAACCAAGTCTGGGAACCTTCTAGTTACGGAGATATTGGGGGTCAAAGTTCCAACGTCTTCACATTTTTTTTTTAGATTTTTACTTTAAACACCTTCACAACCCCCGTACTATTCAATCCATACATCAGCACAATGTTTTGAGTGCGAGACATTGAGTCCTACCGTAAAACGTGATTTTTCACCCCAAAAAAGAAATCGTTTCCCAGCAATAATTTTTGCGTTAAGTTACTTAGTTTGATGTACAGAATGCTTGGTTGACGGCTTCGTGAAGGGTCCGTTTACACCCTGTGTATCTTCTATCATCACATTATTTAAATTCAAGTTCTATAAAACTATCTCTTTAAAATAAAACTAATCATAGTTTTGTCATTGCCTACAAGCTGATCTATAAAACCACCTAACCAATTCTGTCTCAACCAAGGTAAGCCTAACAAAAGTCTAGATCTTGTTGTCATATGAGTAACTCGCCCACTCCCACGCGTGGGCAATAAATAGGCTCTTACGACCATCCTTGGGCAATACATTTGAGGAGTACAATAAAAACTGGTTCTTGTCTTATAGAAGGATTTGGAAACCGGTGAGGTCATGTAGTGGAACAATGAGGACATGCTGCCGTCGAAAGGAGACTAGATTGTAAACGTGATAAATAAGCGGTTTTTAAATAGTAAATAGTATGCATCGTTTGTATGTAAATGTTTAAAAAAATGCAATGTTATTGCAATCTACGTAAGTTTCTAGTCATGCCTTTAACACTTAAAGTTTAAGTTCATGAAATTGTCCCTCATACTTTTAATCTCTCTCGCACCTACTATGTGATACATCTCTGACATCGACACATCATCATCACCTGCCTAGCCTTTTCCCAACTATGTTGGGGTCGGCTTCCAGTCTAACCGGATGCAGCTGAATACCAGTATTTTACATGGAGCGACTGCCTATCTGACATCGACACAATTGCCATAAATAAAAATAGAATACAGAAGATTTGACCTCATAACACAACATAACATCACGCCTGTAATCCCCGAAGGATTAGGCAGAGGTGTACCTAATAGTACATCGACATTTCGCCAGTTATATTTGAGACCCATGTAATAAGGGGCGAGCCTATTGCCAACAACTGGGCACAAATCCAGACTCCGTAGCTGCTAATGAAAATTCCTGATGGAAAACCGCAATAACAATTTGCCCGGCCCGGGAATCGAACCCATGACCTCATGCTCAGTAGTCACGATTGCGACAACTAAACTAAGGAGGCAGTTTTCCCTCATCCCTCTTGAATATTTCAGAATATCCACGTCAGAATTTGTTGTAGCTAATGTGTTATTTAATTAGCTGATTTAATTAGATGAGTTATTTAAGTATTACAATTATTACCAACACTGTTTTAAGCGCCTACTACTAAACTTATACTGTCACTTACGGGATATCTTCCGGGAATTCCGGGATTGCTCATTATTTTGAGGTCCCGATATTTCGACGCCGGTCAACCCGCGATCATGGGGTTTGCAACAGCGTCGAATTATCGGGAGCTCAAAATAATGAACAATCACGGTAAATATCCCGTAAGTAGTATAAGTTTAATTATTACAAATCTCTTCGTTATTGTATTGTTCCCAACATTTTCGGAGACGTCCAACCCGTGGCCATTTATGTAACATACCTCCATTTAACTTTCATAGTTCAATTATTACACATCAGCAATTTTCGGTCAAATTCTAATGTTTAAATGAAAGTGTGTTAGACTTTTTATATAAGTAATTATATTTATAACCATAATGACCTCAACTGTTGTGGAAATATATGCGTAAAGATTACCTACCTCATTGCTATAATTGCGTGAATATTTTAAAGCACCGTTAAATGGTTTCTTTTTGTAACAGTATTGCTTGAAATCAAATTAATATGGAACACGATTAGACATAAAAGTAACGATTCACTTTGGCAATTGTGACCCTTCCTTGTTGGTCTAGTGTTCGCAATGGTACTGCTGCCGATGAGGTTTTAGGGTCAATTTGGTTGTCGTACCCAAAACCTCGTCGGGCAAGGGTTGTTCCGTCAGGGTTTTTTTTAGTAGCAGAACAAATATTACTGCAGGACAGTAAATCTGCTTATCCCATGTCACCAGTTGTGATTACTTGACAAAATACTTGAAAATACGTGCAAATCAGTATTTAAATAAGTAGTATACTGAAAAAATATACAACCTTGGATTTCCACAACCAATTTAAATAAGCAAGGTCCTACAAAACTTATCAGATCTTGAGACAAAAATACTCAGTTCTAAACTATAACCTTAGGTCTTAATCAAAGCCAACGATCTAGAATTCTAGACTAGACTGCAAGTTAGCCGCATGGCGTGACCGTAGTGACGTAGCCACACGTCACAAAGGTCAATCACCCTAGCTCGGACGTTAGCAGGCATATTGTAGAATTCGCGCCTTTTCGGACCGACGCCATTTTGATTCGGTATTTAAAATGAGTGATTGTTAATTTAGTTTTTTGCGGTTATTTTGTTATAGTTGCTTAGAAGTGGTAGGTATTAGTAAAAATAATGAAAAAGGTTGATGAACTTAATGATATCCATGGGTTTGGCGCAGTATTTAAATGATTGGCTTTTGCTCTATGGGTTGTGGTGTTATGTCCCAGTTCCATGTGGAATAATTTTGGACAACATACATACAGAGTTTATGTATGTATGTATCATACATACATTATCTCACGCCTTTTTCCCATGAGGGTAGGCAGAAACCACAGAACGCCACCTGCTACGATCCTTACATACTCCTTTTGCCTCGTCCACGTTCATACATCTGGTCATACAGCACTTGACCTTTTGGACAACATACCTAACAAAAGACAGATTTAGGTCTCGATATTTATGATACAGGTATGTAATGTGGCTAGGGTATACAGAATCAAAGAGAAACCTTATAAAAAGACAGTTTTATAGAGAAAAAAGACAAATGAGTGACTAACACTCGGTTAGGAGCGTGAAGTTCCGAGGCGGTTATCCTAGCCATCTAAGTACACATTCAAATTACAATTCGGATAAACCTTACCACTACAACTTATTTAGGTAATTTTCTTAATCACTCAGTTCCTGAAAATGGTGATTCAGAAATGTTTCTTAAACTGGGAAAAACCTTTTCCGTGTACAATTACGACATCGCAGCTTGAAAACACGTCGATGTTAATTTATTGACATCATGCATGGTCAATCTAAAGCGTTCCCAGGGCTGGGACACCGGTCTCCTCTCTGTGAGGGCGAGTGGACCGTAACCCACCACGCGGGCACAGCACATGTCTTCGAATTTCTGATTCTAGAACATCGATTACCTCACGATGTTTTCCTTCACCACATACTTTATAAACTTGCAACACCATAAACCGCATAACCAGACCGCTAATTTGTCCCAAGCCTTACAACAAAGAGAATTTATTCTTTTTTACACGTACTTTTAATTATGTATTAAGGCTAGTTCCCACATAGTACGTACCTATGATCTACCTATAAATGTGTGAGTAACATGCTATGGCCCACTTTCTTTTTTTTATTTGGTCATTTGTTCAGTGATTACGGCCGCGATCATTTTTTTGTTATATTGTCTGTTATTGTTCTTTTCAAGGTTGAAAGTTTAGAACCGTTTTGTGGTAACTATGAAGTGTTTTAAGTTGTTTTTCTTTGTCTTTTATCATCTCACGAGTTTAAGTTTAATCAGCGATTACAGTTTTGGTCCTCAGATCCGCAGTCTAAGGACCAAAAATATCATTTGGAGCCTGATGATTTATATTTAATATCAGGAGTTATTAGGCCTAGCCTTTTCCTAACTATGTTGGGGTCGGCTTCCAGTTTCGCCAGACGCAGCTGAATACCTGTATTTTACACGTAGCGACTGTATATCTGACCTCTACAACCTGCCCTTAATACGACTGATTGTCAGACTTTCGGGCCACTGACTAACTGTAATTGCTGTCAAAGATCTACAGTGACAGGGACCAACGGCTTAACGTGCTTTCCGAGGCACGGAGGAAACTCAATAAGTAATAGATGATCACCCATCCATGGACCGACCTTGGCAAACGCTGCTTAAACTTGAAGATCGATCCGTGCGGCGGATTTAGTCACGAACTCCTCTGAAAAAGAGAGTCTTTGGTAGTTATAAACGAATTCAACTAAGGAAAGAGACAGAAAATTGTTTTGACTCATATTAAGTTCCACACTGGATCTATTCTACGCACCTACATACTTTTACAACTGACCACATTTCTATAAATGGCAAAGGCAACATGTCATGTGAATAAATAAATAAATAAAACTTAATACTTCCAAAGTGTTATAATTCTCTGAGTTATATTAAAATCAACTACCATAATAAATTCACGAAATCACAAAACATGCTGTATAATGCGCAAGCGCAGACAATAGTGTTTGAAATGCGCCCGGGCAATACGCAGAACGATCGGGTGATGCGGAAATATACCGTGGGAGTTACGGAGAAAACAATGTTTGTGAGAGGAGTTTATGAAATATTGTTGTCGTGAATGAAATGTGTGTGTATATCTGTTATGTTGGTTAAGCTATGTGTATGAGGAATAACGTCATTTCCGTCTTTTATAAAAAAACTAGCACTTGGCCCGCGACTTCGTCCGCAAAAATTGTGCAAGTTCGGCTAATATGGATGATACAAATATCATTTGTAGCCTATAGCACCCACAAATAATGAAGCTATCTGCCAGTAAAAAAAAAATTGGAATTGGATCTTTAGTTCCGGAGATTACCCCCTACATACAAACTTACAAACAAATTTCACCGCTTTACAATATTAATAATATAGATATAACAGTAGGTAGGTACGCGTACCTTTATATGGCACAGGGAATTTTAGTTAAGCTGTTTCTTAAGTTAGTTACTCGTACAATATTTTTCTAAATCTGTATGTACCATGAACACTGTACCTCTTTTCGCTTCAGATTCTTCTGATATGACAGTTGAGTAGCAACATGCTTTCTTCAAAGGAATCAGTCACGGACTCGTTAGCATACGCATACCCATCTTTTAGAAAGTGTTCGACGTTAATTTATTTTAGTTAGCTACAGGTATCTAGGTATCCTTTGATAAAATCTATGGTCATGTCTGATAAAAAATGTTGTAGGAACAACTAATGTTGCATTTACAACGTCTTTGTAAATATGACAAATCCTTTTGAAGTTTAGGCACCTAGAATGGTGAGTTTGAAAAAATAACTTGGCTGGAAGCGTATTATTTTCAGTCCACTTTAAAAATCAGTATCACTAACATGTATGTATTTCTCCTATTCCAGCTGTCGGTCGCTGACGTGGAACTGCGCTCTGCTGCTGAGGAGCGAGACAAGCTGCTGAACGATGCCAACTACAGCAGTCTGCAGAACGACGAGGCCGTCACCAAGGCACGCCAGGAGAGAGACGAGGCCATGGAGAGGAAGAAGGCTGCTGAGGTAAGGGTTACAAAGATTTCGGACCCTCAAACGAATAGCCCATAAAAAGAGCAAAACGGCTCGCAAGGCACTTATAAAAAATGCACCGATCAGCACCACCTCAACTCATTTTTAATAGCTGAACCCGTCCCTAGACGATCCCTATACGATGTTTATTAGTGTGCCGTTTCATAGAATCAGTCGAACGAAACGACTAGAGGTGAGGTGATGCTGATGCGTTGCTTATATGTACGGGACCGTAATGGAACAGGCAAAAACGCAAGATCGCAAGATGCTTCTACTTTATTTGCAAAATAATACTTACCCTTACCTTACCTTATTCTTAAGTCAAGTATTCAAGATTTACCCCTTTCAACCTTGTATGTGTATTAAATGTGCCATTCCAATTTTCCAGGTTTCCCTCGCCAAGACCAGGGTGGAGCTGATGCAAGCCAACAGTCAGCTGTACGAGGCTGTTCGCCAGAAGGTGGACCTTGGGCAGCAACTGGAACAGTGGCAGGTATGTAGTAAAACGTGGACGTGGTGCTTTGGTGCTTATGCCACAAACGTAGGTTCTATTTTTCTATACTAAGGTTTTCGTGCGACCAACACGAAAGTCTCTATCTCAATCTGAAGCATTTAAAAGGTAATTCACAAACCATCGCTTCGTTTATTTAATTATGTTTGAAACAAATGGTCTGCTCAACAACATAAATCACACAAATCAAAGATGCATTGAGAATCCGCTGTTAATTTCCCTTCCTTGCTAAAACCAGCAAAAACGCTCCATACTTTATGCACTTTTTTCAAAGAATTAAGAGGACGGCAAACTTTAAGTTTTTTTCTGAGGAATTCGTTTTATCTTGTAAATTAAAAAGATGCTTTCCAGAATCAGTCTCGGCCTACTAACTCCTAATCATAAGTTTTGGATCTTACAGTTTACTCAAAATTAAAGTGTTTAAACCTTTTTTTAATAGGCTTGACTAATTTATTTTAAAAGAATCGTTAAAATAACTACCTAATAAATGTTAAGTTGTGGAACTAAATGGAATAGTGCCGCGCAGCTCCGATGCTTTTCAAGTTTAAGGTCATAAGCTGCGTTATCGTATTTGACGAAATATTAGAATTGGTCGAAGTTTTTTTGGTGCTTTGATAATTATCTCGGTAGCACGTAAGACTAGGACCCATCACATAAAATTTATTTCAAATTTCTAATCTTGTGTAGTGTACGACTGATTTAGGTTAATATTTCCTAAATTGTACTCAATATCACTTTCAATATTTCAGATGGACATGCAAGAGCTCATCGACGAGCAGATGAAACACAAGCTGACCACGCAAGAGAAGCGAAGGAAGCTCCCAGAACAGCCTCCCCCCGCCTCCAGGGCCTCTCGACTCCTTGGATTTTTTCACCGGTGATCTGTTGTACCCCACTCTTGGTGCGCCTCTATGAAGCCATAGACCACTCGACCATATCAACACTCTACCTTATCATCATCAAATATTACCATCCATCGACATTACCAGCTGCCTACAGTTTATTTTTAATACTTTTGTACAAAAATCTATCAAAATTGATCGCAGCGACCGCCATTTTGGCTTACCGTACGGACGCGTCCGCAATCACCGAGTTTTTAGGTTATTTTCTAATTTTATTTTATAAACCGTGTGATGTTTACACTATCGCAGTGATAGTTAGTGTCGTAGTTAGATTGTTTATAGTTAGTTTACATTTAATTTTTAATGTTTTATTGTGTCTTTTTAGTTTTTCACTGTAAAATGGCTGGTATGAGCATTTGGGCATTCTTATAACCCGGTAAGGCGGATTTAGTACAACAGATAAGTTTATTTAGACGGACAAATCCAAGAGATTTAACATCTTTTGTCCTCGTCTCGACTAACGATATTTTAGATACGATTCGATATGAAACGAAAATGAACTCTAACCTAAAAATAAGTCATAATAATCCGCCATTTTAATACGTCAGCCATTTTAAAACTTAACTTACCTACATTGCTTTATTTGTAAATAACGTTTTAATGATTGAGATTACCTGAACTATGTATGTATAGTTGGTACTTATACGTAAACCTTCTCTTTAAGTGAGATGTTTGGTGCACCTAAAGTGTTAAATTAGTTTTATCGCCTGTTTCTACCACGGAGGATACGAATTAGGTAGTTTTGCGATAATTTAATACAAATATATTTTTGAAAGAGGCCGAGTAATACCCAAGTATCTACTTAAATCAAAAGAAAATGAAAAATTACACGGATTGGTTTTGCATGGTCTTGCTAGCTTGAAGGGTTAAAAGCCCGGTTCAGGCAAAATTATAATTGGATTTTTCTATTAGAAAAAATCTTAGTTGATAGTAAGCAAGTTGAAACGATTGGTAGATCTCTGTGGACATTGTCTATGGGTACTCGCAGTTATTTATGAGAAAGAATTTTCCTAGCTGCAACATTGGTATAGATTCATCAAATAGGCATAATAAGCGAGATCACAGAAGTTTAATATTAGGGTTGCCTTAAAAAAACAAGGTTTGGAACTATTTTCTAACCTGGTATTACTCAGTCTCTTTAACTAAATAAGTTATTAAAAAGTGGTAAGACAGGCCTTTAGAGATATAATAGAAATAGATTGCTAAATAATGAAGAACATTTAATAGCCATATTATTTACATTACTAACTAATGTTTTACAGAATACTGGAAGGCTCCACTTTGACGTCTCTTGTTTTCATTGTCCGGTGAATTTTGACATTGTCTATGAATCTAATTGACATAAAGGCCTTTTTCCTCAGAGGGTTCGGCAGTGATACACCTATAGTATGTACGAGCACAAATATGTAAACACTTAGCAAAATACAAAAGAAAACAACATCAAATTAAAATCGGTACATTAGGAGAAAATCGTTTTAAAAAATGCTATATGAATACATGTTAGTGCTCGAGACTGTACACCCACATTTTGACAGTTAGGTTCAAGTCACATGGAGCGAGTGAGCCCAGTAACATCAAATGGGCACAAATTCAGAATCCTTCCGTACAAATTCAAAATCTTGATGGGACGGAAACCCCAACAACACTTTATTTTTCCTGACCTAGAAATTGGACCTCCTGACTAGGCCAACGTGGAAGATCGACCCCGGTCTAATTGAAAAAACTGTATAAAATAGGTACCCAAGACAGTGTCACACTTTCCCCGGCCAATGTCGACATTGACCAGTAGCATAAAAACAGACGCGAATTCAACATGATCTGGTGGGATTTCTAGAATAATTTGTGTGTAGCATAATTCACGAATATTAGTAATATATCACATATTTAAATATACATATATTTTGAATTGTTTTGCAATAGTAATGTAGTTGGTACCAATTATTGTTCTGTGCCTTAAAAGTACCTGGCCTTGTAAAGTGCCTTTTCTATAGAAATGTCAATTGTATTTATTAAAGTACCGATAAAGCCTTAGAAAATATTCTAGTGGATTTTCAAACGGACATCAAGGAAAACTGTAAGGATAACAAAATCAATTAATTGTTGGCCGAACAAGTATGGTCTTTAGTTAAATAAATATATTTAAATTGAATTGTAAGTAAATCAAAAAGTCAACTTAAGTACTAACGATAAAAAAATTGGTCATCGCAACTATGGGCGTGGCAGTGATCACAGCCAAGTTCGACAACAGTTTTCTAAAGATACTTTTGTGCATGGCAGTGATCCCAGCCAGGTTTGGCAGTTTCCTGTCTATTTAGGTATAAATGAGGGCACATTTACCTCCATAACAATAACAACCGGGAGAATTAATACAGCTCTCTTAAACAGTGCATTTCTGCATATTAAATAAATTATCTTTGTGTGCAAAATCTTACCGTACTTTTGTCAGAAAGAATAGATTCAGAAAATGAGATTATAATATATACACACACTGTTTTCCAAATAATATATTAAAATATCTTTTTTATAAACATGCTCAAGTATATAAAATTATATTATATTGCTCACATATATGTCATATTGAATATTTGTTTTCAAAAATGAAAATTAAAACCATAAAATACAACATAGTGCAAAACATGTTTGGGTATTTAAAAATCTATCTCTTGTAGTCGAAAACTATATTGTTAATACCAAAATTTAAACATGGTTTTCACAAAAATATGTTTTGCTCTGTTCAGATCCAAAATAAATTCCTAAAATGATCCAAGGGAAAAAAACAATTATATTTAAGTATATACAGGGTGAATGAAGGGTTCGAGCCTCCTTTGAGCATTTTTCGCTATTCCTCATAGTTTCGTATTTGGCCATCCACGCCCACTTAAAAAATTCATCCTGTATAATGAATTGTGTCTTAAACTAGAATGAACTTCTAAGTTGAAAATAATAGTAATTCATACATTCATATTTTTCTGTGTTTCATTATTCATAGATTATAAAAGAATGCAAAAATAGAATACCTACTAAACACCTACTGAGTTCCAACTTCGACCGGTAGGGGCGCTGGTGTCAATGTATTTTTTACCAGCAAATTATTATTTTCCATTTTTCTGTTTTCTATGATATTATTATTTTGCTTAACAATGCAATAGGATAATGCAAAAGCAATTTATTTATTGCAAAATGTATTTATATGTATATAGTTGCACGTTCAACTTTATACGTTATACCATCGTAATAAGATTTAAAATTGTAATAATTTCCATCACTTATTCGGAAGAGATATTATTGTACTTAATTTATTTTTAAGACTGAACTAATAATTATTGAATTATAATATTGATTTTAATAGTTGCTGTTTCCGAAATTTAATTTGCAAAACATTTAATTTTAACAATAATAATTTTCTGTATTTTTACTTTATTTTCTATTTAGCACAAAACACTGTTATGGCGAGTAAAACTTCTTAGTCATTCCATTTTTCTATAAATTCTTTGGATTTGTTCCATTACCTATACAAACAACCGAATTTCTTCACTTTCCATTCAACATATTGCGGTTTAGAATTCCCAGTTGATTTTACAAATTTTAACTTAACTCGCTATGGAACATTTTCATTTTTAACATTTAAAAATGACTGATTGCTTTCCTAGAGAGAAAAATTAAAACCAGTATTTCATCAGAGAAAACTCTTAAATAAAAAAAGGTTGTTTTTTGTAAGTAATGCAACAAATCCATTTGAATTATTTATTATGTACATTAATACATAATTATTTTACTACATGAGTGCAAGTGTACTTAATAAAAACATTTTCATAAGTACTTAAATAATCGTAATTTATAAGATCTTAATAGTGACTAGAAATATCATTATAAATAAATAATTAATTATGTTTATGGAATTAATAAATAAAGAATGAGTTAAACTGTAATACATATTTTTATTTATTTGAAGGAAAAGTTGAGTGGTAATCGCTTGTCGTGGTATGGGCATGTGATGCGGAGGAATGAGGCAAATGTCGTGAAGAAAGTTTTGAGTATGAATGTGGATGGCTATAAGAGTAGAGAAAGACCAAAGAAACGATGGATAGACTGTGTGAAGGATGATATGGCTAGGAAAGAGCTGACTGCTGAGATGACGAGTAATAGAGAAGTATGGGAGGCGAAGGCATGCCGCGCCGACCGCAAATGAATTGGGATAAGGGCAGGAGAATGATGATGATGACTTCCTGCCGTCTCTTGTTAAAGAAAGAAAATATAAACATCAAAAAGGTAAGTAATTTTTTCACTGCTGGAACTCAGGACACTCTGTAAGAGAGAACCGGTCGTAATCCACCTCGAGCCACAGACCTGGTTAATGGTTAATAATTATGACACAGCTTCGATTTTTTCCAATTTTCTCACATGCTATGGTGGCTCAAAGGTATACAGAACCCGACGCAGGTAAAAGTTATAAGAAACTACCTAAGCTTAGTTTGGTAGGCGAAGATACACATTATCTTCGTATACACCCGAAAGTTGGGGGTAGACCAAACGGTATTTCAGCAATCATACAACATGAAAACTTGATAGCCGAGTAGGTAGGGCATGATGAGAGAACGTCAAAACTATGCCATGAAAGTTTCAGACAGGAGCCCTTAGGACAGGGGCCCACTTTCAGTTTTCAAAAAGGGCCAAAAACTAACAACAGGCTGTTCAGCAACGTTGATTTTCATCTCATCGTACGGGGCCTGAACCAACACGACTTAAACCAAAACTTCTCGAAGATATTGTGGCCTTTCTTTCACTACATCTGAAGAATCTGACGATCCGGAAAAAAATAATTTGGGATTTTTTAAGGAATATTCTAGACAGCAAATATATATAAATATAAATATATAAATAGTTTGAACAAGGAACACTTTCAAAGAGAATTAACTTAATTTCCAGCTAAAAATTCTCAAAAAAAACACACAAAGCAGATTTTGAACGAACGAGAACCGAGAACGCTCTCAATATGCTAAGGGACCATCCAGCAAATGCGGAGCAGCATGATTCAATAGCAGTGAACTAACATGTTATCACGCCTGTAATCCGCAAAAGGCGCAGAGGTGTATCTGTCGTATACAAGTCATAGACATTATCTGGCACACACGCCATAACGTGTCAAGATACACGGTGTAGTGTTTTAGGTTAGTCTAAGAAGAAGGAATTGGCACTGGATGCGACTACACACTGCGGGTGGTCGCGTCCAGGGCTTGGCATAAACTGGCGCTCCTGTGAGGTGCTGCTTTTTTCTGAGGATTTGTTTTTGTATATACTGTACTAACACTAGCTTTATAAGGTTTTTTGTGTTACTAAAAGTATATGGACTACGTCTGAAATAAATATACTATTCTATTCTATTACACAGCCTCCCAGGCAGCACCAGGATAAAACAAGATTCTTACGCGATCACGAAATGCTCTTGATCCAGAATGCAATACAACTCTTTAAATTCTCTATCAACCTTACAACGAATGTCAGAAATAAAGAAGAAAAATACATTTCAAAACTCAGTTGTCAACATAGACTTCTATATACTTATATTGGTTTTCAATCTGAACGTCTTCCGAAAAACCATTTTGTTTACTGGACATTATAATCAATTATATTCTTTTATTGTATTCCTATATTTTAGTAATCGTTTACCAAAATGGCGCCAAAAGAAGAGCGGAAACCGCAGCAGGTGGAACAGAAGGTGGCGGACCCTGAAGCTGAACTCAGCAATGCCGTGAGAACTGTAAGGAAGAATTCTTCTTGAACACACGACCTGTAGAATTAATCATCATCATCATCATATCAGCCCGGACTCACCCACTGCTGGGTATAGGCCTCCCCTTTTTTCTGCCACACTTCCCGGTTCTGTGCGTCCCGTATCCAGGTGTTTCCCACGACTTAGACGATATCGTCAACCCAACGAGGTTTAGGACGGCCCTGATTTCTTTGGCCAAACCTTGGCCACCACTCGGTCATAGCCTTGCTCCATCGGCCATCTCCGCGTCTAGCCAGGTGTCCTGCCCAGGTCCACTTGAGGCGCACCGCCCGGTCCCCGACGTCGTAGACTTTCGTCCGACGGCGGATAAATCATGCCTTGGGGCAATCAACACAGCCTATCACACGTCTGGACAGTGGACATCGTCACGACACGCAGTCCCCTATTTTCCGCATCCAACTTGTACCAGCCTCTAAGCTTGCAAACACAGTCTCCACGGATTCATTTTATTCTTCAGCCATCGCGCATCGGTCCGTCGACAAACATGGCCCGCTGATTGCCACGTCTTTAGCTTGTCTACTCTACAAGCTCTGTCGTCACTCCTTCCTCATTACCATGGTGATATTACTCAGTAGGCTGGTAAGGCCATCTAAAAGTGCGTTGGGTTGACGATATCGTCAAACTATGGCAAAAGAAAAAGGGTGCCATCATGGATCCATTATTATGATAATAAAGCTGGTAGGAACCAATTGCGTTGATATCATCTCGCTAGTCATTTTTAAAACTTGATACTGCTACATTCTGCAGTCCGTACTCTTCTTGGCGAATAGAGTCAAAAAGACTTAAGGATCTGTCAGTGTCCATGTGGGCGGCCTTTTTGCAAATTGTCTGTAACAGTCTGACTGACCCGTAAGAGTCAATAAGCATCTTCTAGGTGCTTTGTTATGATTTTAACATAATATAACATCACGCCTGTAATCCCCGAAAGGTAGGTTCACCCCCATTTCGCCAGTTATGTTTAAGTAGGTACCGTGTAATAGGAAGCGAGCCTATTGCTATCGACCGATCCAGAAGCCGTGGCCGCTACTGAGAAATTCCTACTTGAAAAACCCAATAACATTTGCATCTGGGAATCGAACCCAGGATTGGATCATCAGCAGTCGCACTAGCGAACGCTAGACCAACGATTTTGTCTTATTCAAAAGCAAATTCATTTATTTAATGTATATAAAATGATGTTCTAGGAAAAAAACTATATCTTCCCCGGAGAAAACCTTAACTACAGGACATGATGCTAGACGTCTTATGTCTCTCATAATTTCCACAAGCACTAACCCAATCATATCCTTAATACACTATATGTTGCTGGCCACAGTACCTGAAGCTAGCACCGCAATGCAGCGTGGAGAAGCGAGCTGGAGGTATACCGCAGCTGGCTCCACAGGAGAAGCAACTGGACATATTGACGTATGAGCTGAAGGAAACCCTGCTTTGTATCAATGTTAGTAAAAGTCCAAATATTTTTGTACATACATACATAAGTAAGGAGGCTCTTACCTGATTGTTAAAAATCTGTGTGCACAAGTGTTTCTGCAGATCCACTTTTATCTGATCAATGAGCTATTTTATTGTGAGGGAAATAATTGTCAATATTTTCTATCGGAAACATATATGCGTAATCTGCTTGGAAACCTACCGCTATACAACTGCCTATTTCCTATTGAATATCTATTTTCAACCGAAAGCCTAACCTAAGATAATCTAGCATAGCCTAGCCTAGTCTAGGAAAGTCTATCCTAGCCTCCTAAACTAGCATTTACATTATCCACTTATCTTCAGCTTGCCAGAAAAGGCCAGCATGCAGTTCGCGACAATTACGTGAAGAGCGGGACCCACAAATCTATCGTGCAGTATGAGCAGTTGGAGAATGAACTGAGGGACGAGAGGGCCCAGCAAGCTGAGCTGGACTGCCTCAACTACCTCGCGCAGAAGAATCTCATCGAACTGTCCAAGAAAGTTCCTACCGAGGCTGACGTGAGTACTCGAAAACGCAAATAAGGTATACGACGAATTAATTCGGCCTGTTCGATCTCTGACTTCCGAATACTACTAAAAAGAACATCATATTTATTGGTGCATACCGACTTCAATAAAGTTTAGATTAATATCATTTGGTTTTCAATTCAAATAAACCCCTCGATTGGCGAAATCTAGAAATAGTCAAACATACGTTCCGACATGTACAGACCTTCCAGGAACAGTAAGCGCTTCGTCGGGCCTGTAGACGGTGAGTAATGGGTTAGCTCACCGTCCGTCCGTCTTATGACGACAGGCCGTGTCGGCGGCACGTGCGTGTTCCACGCGCGCCTCAAAGAGATGTCAGCAACCAGGAAAGGGCCCGCAAGGGCCGATGCCTGCCGGGGCTGCGGGACTGTTCGAAAGAGATACCATGGCCCTGGAACATAAAGGGCAAAGAAGGAACATGGATGGGTTTAAGTCAGTAAAAGCCTGACACTCCCTCCCACTCCACCCAGAGCGGGAGGAGTTATTTGATGATTACCCATCCCAAAAAAAAAAAAAGTAAGGGCTTCGACAATCTAGGTCTATCTTCAGAGCTGCGAACATGTGATGATGAGATCTAATATTCTTAGAGCTGTTACAAGCATGGCCTATTTTATGAAACATTAACATTACCGATGCGTATAATTTCTCTAGTTAAACTGTATACACTGACAGGGTCAAAAAGTAGAACTTTTCCGAAAACTCGTCCTTTTGGAAGTCTCGTAATTCCAAGTTATTATACAGGAACTAGGAATGATAGAGAACGCTAACAACCGTCTCCGACGTATGGAGAATAGACTCGACCTGGCCACCAAGAGGTTCTGTGTGGTCAACGCGGATAACCGACGGGTCAGAGAGGAGATACACAGACTGCTAGTTGAGAGGTAAGTGCTGTTTTATCTATACAAATAAATAAATTTGAAGTGTCTGTTTGTAATTTCATAATAACAGCTTTTTACTGGATGTATATACGGTACTTACAAAAAACATTTTTTTTTAATCTTTGTCTGTCTGTTTGTTCCGGCTAATCTCCGAAACGACTGGACCGATTTTGTCGTGTACCTAATAGTACACCCACATTTCGCCAGTTATGTTAAAGTCCCATAATATGTAATAGGGGGCGAGCCTATTGCCATCAACCGGGTATAGACTCCGTTGCTGCTCCTGAGAAATTCCTGATGATAAAACCCAATAACACTTTGCCCGACCCGGGAATCGAACCCAGGACCTTTTGCTCAGCAGTTCTGCTTACGACTAGACCAACGAGGCAGTCATACGTCACTGATATACCAAATGGGGCTATATAGTCTATGAACTAATATAATATGTTACATTTAAACACTGTTTTAAGCTTTCACGGTTTACAACAAATTTTATACTGTCACTTACGGGATATCTTCCGTGATTGTTCATTATTTGACCCGCGTCAACCCGCGATCATGGCGCTTGCAACAGCGTCGAAATATCGGGAGCTCAAAATAAGATATCCCGTAAGTGACAATATAAGTTTATTTACCTTTTTGTCTGCCCAGGAACGACTTCAACATCCAATGGAACCGAACGATAGGGAAGCTGGTGAAGGGAAAGATGTACCTCATGGATATCTTCGAGATAGCTTCCGTGGCTTTCGCGAACAGAGACGAGTGCTGTCGGAAAGTCGAGGCACTGAAGTGGAAAGGACTTTTTCAACTGAATAGGGATATTTCTGTATGTATTTTAAGGAGTTCAGTGTCGTTACACTTCATTTTACAGAACCCGCATGTTAACATACGTGTAGTTTTGTCCAAACTTAATGGCGGCTCGGAAGTTAGCTGCGAGTGACGGTCTGCGCAAATCAAGACTATGCGTCCTCTGCACCCCAATGTTACTTAAAATTGTGTTCTGCGCAGCTTTACGTTAGAGGTTCTGAACCATCATAAAGTTTGAACCGTTATACCTGCGCAGACCGTCACTCGCAGCTAACTTCGCGTTGTACCTGCGCAGACCGTCACTCGCGGCCAACTTCCGAGCCTCCATAAAGTTTGAACAGAACTACACGCATGGGCGGTTTTTAACGCCGCTTTTTTATACTGCGCAATGAAAGTTCAACACTCGACGGCTCCTAAAACTGACCTGTTCTGTTAGATTTTAAAAAAATGATTAAGCGTTCCGAGAGCAGCGGTGGCCCAATGGTGGCGGCCCCGACTTACGAACAGTAAGACGTGGGTTCGAACACAGGCAAGCGCATTACTTTGTGTAATTTATTTCATCCTCACTGTGCTCAAAACGTTGAACGAAAACATCGTGAGGAAACCGGCGTGTCCTACAGCCAAAAGTTCGAAAACAACATCTACCAACCCGCACTGGGCCCGCGTTGTGGATTATAAGCCCATTCCCTCTCATAGAGAGGAGGTCTATGTGGCCCAGCAGTCGGACCATTATTGGCTGATTATGATTTAGCGTTCTATTAAGAAAGCTGGACTATTTTATTAATTTTTACCCCGAAAGTGTAAACTTCTTACATAGGGTACAAAGCAAAGGTTTCACACTTTTTTTACTATTTTTCCAGGAGATGCAATCTTTTGAAGGTGAACTGAATCATCTGGCCAAACTTGAAGAGTTTCTGCGAGTAAAAGGTTCGCGACGGATCTGTGAAGCAGATGAGAAGGAAGAAATTAAGCGCATAGAAGAAATGCACGCTTGCGAGCGGAACATCGCCAAGCACGACGCTTTGCTTGAAGAGATATTTGTAAGTGAAGTATTTCTTACTTCCGGGGCTGCGGGACTGTTCGAAAGAGATACCGTGGCCCTGGAACACAAAGGGCAATGAAGGAACATGGATGGGTTTTAGTCAGTAAGAGTCTGACACTCCCTCCCACTCCACCCAGAGCGGGAGAAGTCATTTGATGATTTCCCATCGGTAAAAAAAAAAAAAAGTATTTCTTACTTAGTTTAAGTTTCAAATACACTAACTGCCCCACCGACAAGCTGACAAGGAAGTAAGATAAAGATAATTTTATTTGTCAAAACGGTCACCATCGGTCATTTATATCTGTTTATGGTGTAGGTGTTTCAGTATTATTGTTTTGTTTAATGATGGTCTGCTTAGTATCTTTAAGTTATTCATAGATTATATTAGATGAGATTTATGTGTAGATATCTATGTTAGATAGGTACGTACCTATGTTTTTCATTTTAATGTACCTACCTTATGTAAAAAAAATATTTTGCATGCTCTTATTAAGGCGGAGTGTGTCCTTCTCTATAGCATTTTTATAACATCCTGTATACACCAGATTGTATGCAAATGGTACCACAAATCCTATTTTCTAGGCATACGCTGGTTCTGAAAGAGTGGCTACAATCATCAACCACTTCCAAATTCAAGAGATTGAGAACTTCTCTTGTTTCATCCTTCTGTGCGAAGTTCTGCAGGAGTCTATCCTGCTCAGGAAGCAAGTGGACTTGTCAAGACAAAAGATTTGTGAGTTTTTTGGAGCAACTTTTTCTGTCGCTTTACGTTTAGTTATTAAGTAAAAGCTCGACGAATACTTACAGTCATAGGTACACAAGAAGTTGGTAAATTCGTCTCAGAATTAATTTGGTGTAGTAGTTTTCCTCCATCTATGATTTTTTATCTCGCTTACTTTGTATGTTTTGTTTGTTGGTATACATGTATTTTTATTCTTTTATTTTAATCATTAAATATTATTTTCCTGGTATATTTTTAGTTTTGTTAAGTTGCACCTTCTATGTTTTGTCACATCAACTACCTAAGGTAGACTGGTAGAAAATGCCCAAAGCATTAAATCCACGTTTGTACAGTGTTAACGTTTATGTACTTGGGCATAAACTGGCATAAAGTTTTACCAACTAAGTACCTACCGAGATTTTAGATGATACCCTGGCAGATAATTACCTAGATTAGGACAAAAGATTCTTTATATCATCATCATCCTAACCTAGCCTTTTCCCAACTATGTTGGGGTCGGCTTCCAGTCTAACCGGATGAAGCTGAATACCAGTATTTTACATGGAGCGACTGCCTATATGACCTCCACAACCCAGTTAATACTGACTGTCCGGGTAACACGATACCCTTGGTAAGACTGATTCAGACTTTCGGGCCACTCTGACTACCTGTAACGAGTGTCAAAGATCTACAAATGACAGCCGGGACAAACGACTTTCCGAGGCACGGAGGAAACTCGTTATGTAATGAGCGGTCACCCATATAAAAAATAAATTAAAAAAAAGCGGTCACCCATCCACGAACCAACCTAGGCAAACGCGACTTAACCTTAAGATCGACCCAAGCGGCTGTTATTATTTAGGCACGAGCTCCTTCTTTATATACCAGTAGTAAATAAATACCCTTGGGATGATTCCCGACAATTTTGCAGCCGAAGCCGCTGGCAAAAACTGGTAGTTAATAATGATAGCTAAAAATTCCAGTTGATCAGCGTGATCACAACGAGGCGCGAGAGGAAAACCAAGACAAAAGACTAGCGAACATGACGGCGCATTTAGAAGCGTTACGTGCGTCTACGCAACGAAAGCAGGAGGAAAATAACACAGCTGATGCCACCACCATGAAAGTGATCAGAGGCATCGACGAACTTGTTAGGTAAGCACCCGTATGATTTAGGTACTAGTCATTGTAGAGCCTATGCAAAAGCATACAAAAAGCGTCTCCAACACCATACGAACTCACTAGTAGTGCAGCCTCACTATTCCTGTCACCCTGAATCACCTGAACAAACGCAAAATCCTGATCCTTGATAGCCTACAAGCCCAGTGTGGAACTAACTCTGCATGACACTCAACCTGACAACATAATATCTGCTCATTTTCAATGGACTGATTCCATGATAGGAGTAAATAAAAGGTACTAGTTCTTCTTCTTTCGGCGTTTATCATCGCTGAATCTGGTTCAGGTCGGCTGGGTACAATTCGAAACAAGTTTAGTGGCTTTTTCCTGAACGCACCTATAGCCTGTTCCGAATCGTACCAATCTGACCGTGAGTGCCTCTTCAGGTAAGTTATTTATTTATTTATTTATTTTAAATAGAACGGCCGAAGCCAATTACACTATTTAACATTTAATTTATTTAACCCAGTCATGCATTCTTCTCACAGAAAATCAAACATTCTGACAGTATCACCTTCCATTCATCCGCAAACATATCAAGACTTGTGTTTGAGTCCAGGAGAGCGTTAATAGCGGCTACTGTCCGAGGAATGGGTGACTTGGAGTGTGCAATAGTACGGCTACTTGGAACAGCCAGTAACCGGTGTTTTCTGCCACGACAGTAATTGTCTGGGACAAAAAGATTGCAGATTTCATTGTGCAGATCAGGATCATCGATAATCCCTCTAATAATTTTAAATATTGCAGTTATCTGATCCCGCGACCGTCTTACTTCTAGAGAGTTGAAATTTAAGCAACCCAACAGAAATTTTGTGGGATACATGAAGGGATAAAACCCGTACATGTGCTTGTAAAGAAGTCTAAGGAATGCTTTTTGTACTTTCTCTAAAGCCAACACATATTGCTTCTCAAAAGGATTCCACACGCATGCACTAGACTCAAGTTTGCTACGGACCAATGCCCCAAAAACAAGCCTGATAACGTGGGGGTTGCGGAAGTCACGACAGTTCCTTAGAACAAAGCCAAGGCGCCTGAAGGACTCCTTAGCAGTGGATGTGATGTGATCGTGAAAAGTGAGCTTTCGGTCGAATATGACTCCCAGGTCTTTCATGGACTCAGTTCTTGTAATTGTATCTCCATTCAGTTTGTATAGAAAGTTGAATGGGTGCCGCATTCGACCAAAAGACATCACGTAGCATTTTGACTTATTGAATTCCATTTTATTTTCTAAACTCCACTTATATACTGCATCAATGTCTGATTGCAGAGCTTGGCAATCGCGCTCAGATTTTATTTCATAAAATAGTTTTAAGTCATCAGCATATAAGAGGGATCTGGCATTCGCAACCACCTCAGGAAGGTCATTAACCATCAAAATGAAAAGGAGTGGGCCTACTACCGAACCTTGACTCACACCCGAGCGAGTGTGGTATGGGAGTGACTCGTAAAAACCTAATCTGACAAATTGTTGCCGATCCCGCAAATAATCTGCAAGAAGCCGTAAAAGTCCCGGAGTAACACCTATCGCACTGAGCTTTGACAGCAAGACGTCATTGTTGACTTTGTCGAACGCCTTTTGGAAATCAAAGTAAAGAACATCAACCTGGCGTCTGCGATCAAGACTACTAGAGATATAATTCACTAGTGCAAGTAAGTTAGTATTGACGGATCTTTTTTCGCGAAAGCCATGTTGCTCATTGCACAGGTACTGTTTCACTTGCTTGTAAATTCCTTGATGTAGGACATTCTCGAAAACTTTTGCGGGAGAAGATAGTATCGCTATTGGACGATATTCATCAACTGATGATTTATTTGAGGATTTTGGAATTGGAGTCACACGTGATATCTTCCATGGTGGAGGATAGATTCCGGATTTAAGCGATAGATTAAAAATGTGGTTTAGGGGCCGAATGAGAAGTTCCTTTCCCTCTTTTAGGAACCACGGAGGAATATTATCAGGACCAATAGAACTGTTGGGTTTTAGTTTATTGATTCCGGTGCTTATATCACTTTCGGTGAAGTTAAGAATATTAATATAATTACTAATATTATAGTTGCTTGGATTGGCTATATTCTCAAGGTCTAACTTTGGTACTTCAGTTTGGAAGACGCTCGCAAAATATTCTGCGAACGCCTCAGCAGCCGCGACACCACAGTGAATTTTACCTTTGTGGGTTACGTTAGGCTCAAACCCGCCCTTTGATCTGTGGTTACAAATATGCTGCCAGAACTCTTTGGGGTTTTTCTTAATGTTCCCTTCGATGCGCCTAATGTAAGTATCATAAGCAGTCGATATACGAGACTTTAGGCTAGATCTATAGTCAGAAAATTGCTTATATGTTAGATCACATTTACTCTTTTTCCAGGCAGAATGTAATTTTACTTTTTTCTGGATGTCCTCAATAATATCCGATGTAAACCAGGTTGGATATCTTCTATTTATCTTTCTGTTTCGGCGTTTTTTAGGAATACAAGCGTCAAATAAGCTATAAATAATATCATAGAAAACTTGAGTGCTAGTGCAAGCGTCATTAGATGATATAACTGCATCCCAAGTTACCTCAGAAAGAAGTTCGTAAAGCAGACTGCGATTACACTTTTTGAAATTCCAGTCCCTACTACGGTCGACATTACTAGGCTCAAGCCTTTCACTTTCATCAGATGACTGTAGCTTTACCTCAATGTCCAACGGCGGATGGTACGCATCAGGGGGTACCAAACCCTCAACTGCTGTTACAGAAACGTCATGTAGACTTGTGCTTTCCTGAACTAACACAACATCTAACATTCCCCCATGCATGTTCTCAACAATATTTCTTTCACACATATTACAAAAAGTTAGAAAATAGCAATAATAATTACTGTTTAAGTTTAAATCTCCTAAAATGATAACTGTTCCTTTTAAGTCATTTATAAAACTTTCCACTTTTGTGAACCAGGTCATATAGTCGCTGTCAGTTGCACTTGGTTTGATGTACACAACGCACACGTAGACAGGGGAACCATGCCACGTGAAACTCGACCAAAGATCCTCACCACAGTCTGTCTCAAGTTCACGTCGACGGTACAGGACTATGGGGGCGCGCGCCATAAGCAGCACGCCTCCACAAGGTGCACCTCTGTCGCGCCTTAACACATTCCACTCGCCGTCGGAAAGTTCTGTGTCTTCAACCGAGGTATCCAAAAAAGTCTCTGTGGCCGCTATTAAATCTTGCTCGGCAATGTGCTGATAATTGCGCCACATCTGGAGCTTTGATTTAATTCCACGAACATTCTGGTATACACAATTTATTAACGTAGTTCTGGAGCTTCCTCTGCAAGCTGCTGTAGGGCCGGTCACCATACTAGCGCTATGCTACCTTGTCTCTCTTTGTGAGCTGTTCATGAAAGGGCTGTGGGGCAACTTCAGGCTGGCTGTTGGACTGGACGGAAGACGGCTTCCTATAGTTGATCCAGGCCTTGATTCTTGCATTCACTGGCCACACATCTGCAGAATAGCAGCGCTCGTAGCAAGCAGTGGGAACGCCAATTTTGAAAGACTTGTAGTTTCCTTTGGGAGTGAGTTCATCAACGGTACAAGTATCAGTGTCACATAAACTGCGAAGGTACTCTCTAATTTCATCGGCCGTAGACTTCATGTTCCATAGGTGCAAGAACTTACGAGCTTCCACGGCCCTTAGTGATGTTACGCCAGGGCCCGCAGCTCCTTGAATTGAAACTGGGCGACGATTTTTTGATTTCTTTGTTACACGCGTCCATTCCTGGGAATTCGATGCTTGTGAATTAGAGGAGGCAGTTTGCGTCACCACTCGCTCTGGCGCAGGATATGTGTTGGGTTCACTAGAACCGGCACAGGGGAGAGCTGGTTCAGAGAGGGGCTTAGTTGAGAAGTCCTGCTCTGTACTGCTTGCAGATGCCAGTGGCTTACTGTGAAAGTTTTGTTCCAAGCGATGTAGTCTAGTGCTCAGTTTCGTAATGGTGTGCTGCATAGAAGAGTTTTGAACCTTCAAGTTATCTATAGCTAATTTAACCTCTACATGCTCAGCGACAATACTCCCAACTTGGGTTTTTACATCGTTCATTGATTCTTTTGCGCTTTTGAGATCCTGTTTCACTAGTTGAAGTTCCTCACTCATTAGTATGCTTATGCTATCATTGAATTTAGAAAGCATACTACTTAGCTGGTCTTGCAGTACGTCTTGAACAACATTACGGATGTCATCAGTTGTCAAGCAATTACAGGAATTTGGGGGCGAGTGCAGTGCTTGTCTTTTAGCGCCTCTCATGGTAACATTCGCATTGAAACGAATAGGAGTATTATCATCCCTAGGCACTTTTGGATTTTTGCAAGAGCAGGACGGGCAATACCAAACTTTGGAGGCAAAGAGCTCCTCGTCGCAATTTGTTAAGCAGGCAAGATGAAATGTTTTCCCACAGATCGTGCAATTACGATGATTTCCTTCATCCAATCCACCATCGCAGCATCCCCAAATCATTAATTTGTCAGCCGATGTAGACATTATTAATCCTGGTATGCAGTAATAAATACGTGTAATCACGCTAATAAACAAATAAATGCCCAGGCGAGCGTTATCTCGCGGCTAGCCAGTTGTGTATAACAACAATACGCTCAGTGACACGGCGCGACACAGAACGCGATCCTTTCCAACTAGAGGACACCGAGCGTCACCATGTACAGTGGGCGGAGCGATTTCGCTACGTTATCGCGTAAGACACAGAGCGACACAAAACGCGACTCTTTCCAATTAGTTACAGTCCGCGAGGTCTAAGCTGAGCTTTGCATTTGTGTGAGTGATTACCAAAAGTAGAGTCAGACAAAAAACTTTAAAAAATATTTTTTTAATGTTTTAGGTAGTAGGTATATAACATAAGTGGGAGAGGTATAAAAGTTTAAAAATAAAATAAAACTAAAGAAGCAAAATTTTTTTAAATGAAGGCCAGCTATTATAATTATGTATGACTGATGAGTACCTACATAATGTAAGTGTGACTGAGAAGTCAGAGATCAATAAATAAAATTCAAATATAAAAAAAAAACTATAACAATTATTCTTCTCCACCGGACATTGCATCTTCATCAATTTCATTATTATTCTCGTCATCATTTTCACTCTCGTCTGATGTGTCGTTTGTGTTAATAATAAATCGTTCCGTTATATCATCAAGAGCTGCGTCGTACGAAACTTTGTTTCTTCTTTTATTGCGTGGTCACACACATTTTTCCATACTTCGACACTGATAGTATCAACTTTTTCTTTCGCTAACCTCATTATTGTATCCATATTCATTGATACGTTTTTTTTCGCCACGTATCCTTTTATCATTGCCCATATATTTTCAATTGGGTTGAAATCCGGGTGGTAGGGTGGTAGACGAAGGACGCTGTGACCATGTTCTCTAAGTAAAGTGTCAATTTTATATTCAATAAATCTTTGTTTGTTTTGCAGTATCAATTGATAGAGTTGTGGTTTCAGCATCGATGTAGAGTGATCAATATTGCGAAACTTGAGCCAGTCAATCATATCTTGTTTACGACTATTTGAGTTGGGAGCGGGATTTTCTAACGAATTGTGGTAAGATGCATTGTCTACCACCACAACGCTATTGGGCTTTAAATTTGGAATTAATTGCGTTTGTAACCATTTCGTGTAGTTTTCTGCATTCATATTGTTATGGTAATCACCACTTTTTTGATTTGCTTTGAACATCAGCAGTGCATTTGGTATGAAACCGTACTCTCCGCCGGCATGAACTATTATTAAACGATTTCCTTTAGAAATTGGTTTCTTCAAACCAGAAGTGCTGCCATCTGAATAAGATTTCGAAGAAATGTGAGTCGTGTCTATATATGTTTCGTCGGTATAAACGACTGGCCTGCCCTGAATGCGATATTCAGAAATTTTGATAAAAAAATTGATACGTAGATAACGTATCTCATGTTTTTCCATTAGAATTTTTCTATTATCTTCTGTCCTTTTCCATTTAAATCCTAAAAGAGACACTTCTTTACGCAATGACCAAATTGAACCTGGATAGTTTATTTCTGTCTTCAACTTTTCATGTATTCGTTTCATAGTTGGCACCTCTTTATCAGTAATGTGAAAGTTATGAATAGTTCTTCGGATTACCGCTTTATCAAAATCGTCAATGATGATTATATTTTTCCTGCATCTGGTCTTTTTCGGAGATTTAAATTTGCTTTTGTCTTCCAAAAGACGTTTGCCTTCCAATAAAACTCTTTTGACAGTAGACAGCGGGATTCCCGTCGATGTCGCTACCAATTGGGCTGATGCAGTGACACTTGACATGTCTTTGTCGTTTATGTCTTTAAAATAAGTATTTAAATTACACAATATTTCTTTTACTTGGCTATTTAACGGTTTTCTTATTATTCGTTTATTTGTGTTGGCAGCCATTTCCCTAGTATCTATATAATCGAACACAAAAACAAAATAATATTAAGAATTAAAATCGTCACGCTGCTGACAGTACAAGGGGTGAAGTGTGGAAAGTGCGCGGCGGAGATGCGTCGCGCGGGGGATGCACCGCGCCTCAGGCCGGTTGTTTAAACCGGTTTAAACCAGGCAAAAGACGCGCCGCGCTTTAGGCCGACGTCACACCTACACTATCTATGTGCACTCACACAAATGCAAAGCTCAGCTTAGACCTCGCGGACTGTAACACTGTGTCTTTCTCCTGAGTTCGTTATTTAAAATTTTGTAGTGAAAATGGTTATAACTTGAGAACCACTTGTTATTTATAAGTTCTGTTTTCACTATTATAGAGTACACTTGTAGTGGAATGTCACAGTATATTTCACTAAAAGGTTTATTTCGGTTTTGCACGTATCTCGATTTTAAATCACGGAGGTCGTTCCGACACAACACACTCGAACGCGCTCGTGGTTTAGCACTGGAGCACTTGAGTAAGATGGAACCCGCACCGACAAATGTGGCTCCCACCACTGCAGTCTGACAAATATTAGAATCTCTCAGAAACCCGTGTTCGCACTAGTCGCAGCTGGTCCGCAATTTGACCGTACCTTTACGTAATCTCTCTCAGGTTAGCGAAATGCGACTGCACTCCACTGCTGTCCCTCCTCGGTAACCACAAGGAGGTGACTAAGTGGAACGTCTCCAAGTTCCTAAGGATCTTGGAGACCGAAGTCAAGAGCCTCATACAAGTTGTATACGGCGCTATCAAGGTTAGTGGTAACTGTCTTCCACTTTTTTTAAACTAAGATATACAAAGTAATGAATTGTAAAATACAGATAAAAAGTACCAATTAGGTAATTCTATTAGGTATAGTCTATTATAGTCGGGCCGTAACGAGTGCCTAGAATCTGCGAATGACAGCCGGGACCATCTGGTTATTTTGCTTTCCGAAGCACAAAAGGGGTCTTGGTATGCAGTGAATGTCCTCCCATCCAAGGGCCAACTTCAACCTTGCTTAACCTTAAAGATAGACCCGTGCAACTGTTATTATTTAGCCAGGGGTTGCCAGGGGTTGTCCTTATTGTATCTTTTTATCACCCATGTTACTCAATTATCTAGGTATTTATTTTTATCAATATTTTTCTCTCAGCCCCCAGCCCCGACGCCAAAAGGCCGCAAAGGCTCAATACCTGGAACGACGAAACTTGTAGCAGATCCATACGTAGAGCTAATCAAACCGAACAGGATTGAGAAGCTTGTGCCGTACCAGCCGTGTGCTTAGTAAGTTTGACATTAAAAATGGAAGAACCTTTTTTGAAACTTATATATTTTTTAATAAATGGAAAGAGGGAAGGGAGGCCTTTGCCCTGCAGTGAGACACATAAGGCTCATAAAAAAAATTGAAAAAAGGTTTTAAGTTTACCATAAACTTGAAACTCTCAGAATATAAATAATTTCAGTTATTTTACCTCTGTTAGCAACAACTCAAAAACAACCGTATAGTAAGTCAACGGAATGCAAAATCGGATGTAGGTACACATACAATAACACTGGTTAAAAGGACTGTAAAGTAGCAAGTAGTCAGTAGTCGGAGATGATGTCGTGATTCATCTTAGCCTAGGAACAGATATTATCGCCATTATGAATGAACAAAGGTGGCAGCAGAATTTACTTACTGAACAAGCCTAGACTGCTGAGAATAGTTTCGTTTTGGCAATTTCAAGTCAAGATATTCACAAAATGTTTCTTTTCAGTTGCGTGGAAGACTACATAACAAACCTGGTGTTCGAGACGCCGGCGGTGCCAGCAGACAAGGAATACGTCGAATACATCTTCCATCTCGAGGACGTTAACACCAAATTCGAGATCTATACCCTCACTATTCCTGCGTAAGTTTACAGTATCATCGTCATTGTCCTGCGGTTGTCCCAATTTATTTGGGGTATGCGGAGCATGTCTTCTTCTTTCATACTTTCCTATTACTCATATTTTCAGCAGTCACCTCATTTCTAGCCATATCATCCGTCACACAGGCCATCGTCAATCGTTTCTTTGGCCTTCTTCTAATCTTACAGACATCTATCTGTATGATTCAAACTACATAAACCTTATTTAAAAAAATATATTTATTTACCAAAACAAAAAATCTAATTCAAAATTTGATTAAAATTCTCAGAACAAATCGGTTCAGTTAGACTTCTTGACATTGAAAGTACGTACTTACTTCGTACGCATACCTTACGAGACCATCCATCCAAATAATTAGAACTATTTTGACACCCGGTTTCTGTACCGGGTATACGACGATACCCATGCCTTCGAGGCCGGGTATTGAGATTCGCAGGTACCTATGTCTCATAAAACAGTATTCAGAATGCGCCGCACCGTTCGTGTTCCCACCAAATGCGGCAAAAGCATGCCGTGGCGAAATAATTATTCCTCGCCACCGGCGCGGCGCCACAACGCACTGTGTGGACAGGCTCTTAGTTTTTCGATTTACCCTAATGACACAACACAAAACAGTTACCTACTCTATCGGTAGGTACTTACAATGTTCTAAATATTTTGGTTTTTCTTTTCAGTAAACGCCACCCATTCCGAGAAAAGAAAGACTGAATATAAAAAGAGAAGAACTATTTTTTTACTGATATTATAATCAACGTTGAATAATAAATCTTTATCAACATGAATACGTAACAGCTAAGCTGTAAGCATTTTTATTTTAATTCGGAATTCATTGTGGATGTACATTGTATTGTATTTTAAAGTGATAAATAAATGTAGTGAAATTTTCCCGATGGTTTTTTATTATGAGAATGATTATCATCATCAATTGGACTAACGTTAACCCTAAAAATATATGTCAAAGAATAGGACGGACACAGGTGTCAAGTTCGTTAATTTAAAATATAGTAGAATTATTATTTATGCGATGGTAACATTTTGACATTTAGTCTGCATGCAACATTACATGTGTTTTTTTAATAACTGGCAACACTGTTATGTTGTGGTGTTGTCAGCAGAAAAAAAAGTACCATAAATCCTGCAAATAAAGGGTGTAAACAGACCCTTAACGAAGCCGAAAGGTACTTGTTCTACCCGTCATTGCGATCACTTTTTTGTTCTAGACCATACCTGGGAACCTTCTAGTTACGGAGATATTGGGGGTCAAAGTTCCAACTTTTTCACAAGTTTTTTTTTTAATACATGTTTCTAATGTAAGATTTTCACTTTAAACACCTTCACGACTCCCGTACTATTCAATCCATTCATCAGCACAATGTTTTTAGTGCGTTACATTGAGTTTTACCGTAAAACGTGATTTTTTACCCCAAAAAAAAAAGTCGTTTCCCAGCAATAAAATTTGCGTAAAGTTACTTAGTTTGATGAACAGAATGCTTGGTTGACGGGTTCGTGAAGGGTCTGTTTACACCCTGTATAGTTTAATTTACAGTTTTTTCATTCAATTCAATTCAATTCAAACGTAAATCTAATGTGTCATTATTTCATCCTACTCTTAGAATGGTATAACGTTGCATATATGCGTCGAGTAACGATTTAATTATTTAAGGATACTTCAGAAAACTATAATATTTTTCAATGTTTTTCCCTGAGAGTGCATTGTGAGTATTTGTATTCCTTAAAATTTTAATTATGTTAATTAAATCTTGTCTACCATAATAAACATTTTTGTGACATTTCATATTTCATCGTTTTATTTCCAACCGTTCAAATTTTATGTAAAATTGTAGGGAAACGTAAACTTTGAGCTGGGCACACCGATGATGTGTTTCCCTTGTTTGTGTGTGTGAGTGATGTCTCCGCCATTGAATTTCATTTTAGCCGAGAATTGAAATAGGTTGTACCTTTCACAAATCGGCAAATATCTTCATAATCTTTCTTCCTTTGCCTGTTCTATTTAGCTATATTCCGTGCACCACAATTATATCAAATGGCTGACAGAGACACAGATGAGTTAAACATCGATAATGTAATAAAAAAATTGTTAAAAGGTAAATGTTGATACGGTTTGAAATAAACAAAGTTACAAGTGTTCCAGCTTAGAATCAGTGAAATATTTAAAATATTGGTGTAGAAAAGTGATAAAAGTGTGAAAAAGTTGTGTTTTTTACGTGTTGGTGATATGTTTACGTTTGTTTTCAGTTCGGGGCGAAAAGCCTGGAATGAATGTACAGTTAACGGAAATAGAGATCAAAGGGCTCTGCTTGAAATCGCGGGAAATATTTTTGTCACAACCGATATTACTTGAATTGGAAGCGCCGCTAAAAATTTGCGGTAAGTACTTGGTCGTTTGTCCATTTTCTAACCAATACTGCTACTTTCCAATGCTACCTTCCACTTTCGAAATGATGAAACTGCATTTTTAGACGTTTATGTCAGTGTTGAACTTTATAAAAGGTTAATGTCGTTGTAGAACACTGTAATGTGAAGGTATTTCGCCGAAAACCTTGTAATTACCCTCTGTTGGGTCAATTTCTTGAGGTTTAACATGGTACTATTTGAGTAACCGTTTTTGAAGTTGTCTATTTGAAGCGTCTTGAGACGGATTTAGTGTCAAAACATTTATTATTTTATTAGACATTAATTTTATATATTACAATGCAATACTTTTTATTTAGGTATCTAAAAACAGTTTGAGCACAAAAATAATTTTTAAAATATTGGCCTGACATTCTCCTTTCACAATATTTTTAAGCCCTTGCTAAGATAATTATCTGAAGGTCATATTAATGCACTTGATAAGGCCAGGGTTATTTGTGTTTACCTTAATAATTATATTGGGCATTTTCACCATTTATGTATGAGCTGGTCTGAGACTATCTTTTACGAGATACTCCGCTCTTATGATGAACTGACTAATTGACTCAATTTTGTGTTTTTCTGATGAAATGACTGTTGCCATCTTTTAAAACATTGTGCAAGGAACATTCTGACACAACGTCAATAAAAAAGGTTTCATTTATTAATTTTTATTAAATAAAAAAATTCTTCCCCCCTTATATTGAAAAAAGTGTATTGCTTTTAGTTACAGCTTAGAATCACTGGACTTGTTCAGTCATTTGTAACTCTGTCTAATCTTACAGAATTATCTTGTGTATTACTCATTTTATTTAACTCAATACACAAATTCCACTGCACAGTAAAGAAAAGATTTAAAATTGACTGTCACGGATTATCTAGATTGCATTGTAATCTTTGGTTTTATAGCTAAAATACATTTTCTACTTTAATGAAGCCATGCAACAAGTAAAAAAGGTTGTAAAACAGTGCATATACTAGTATTAAGCCTGCCTGTGCCTTCAGGGAACAGGACCTATCATCAAGACTTTAAAAAAATGCAGTTTTATCCTATGTTGTTTGTTAATTGGAAAAGGACTTATTGGTGCAATTATTTCATCCTTTCATCATATACTATGCATCTTGTTCTGCAAGCACCCTTATCATGTAATACTAATATCATACAAACATAACATCATGCCTGTAATCCCCAGGTTAGGCAGAGGTGTATTTAACAGTACACACACATTTCGCCAGTTATGTTTTACTGAGTAATAGGGGGCAGGACTATTGCCATAAACCGGGCAAAAGTCCAGACTCCGTGACTGCTACTAATATGATTGACATTGCAAATGCTTAAACATCAGATAACATAAGACAAATTCTTAAGTTTAAAACAAAGGTGTGGTTATCAGTTACATTTCACTAGTATCTTATCTCAAATGATTAATGAAATATGTCTTTTCCGTGCGTCTTACTCATATTTGGCATAACAAACTGATTTTTTGCTAATAATTTTGGTTATTCATCAGTTCAATGATAGATTAAATCCATAATCACTACTGGTAGGATGTGAAACCTCATTCATGTTCATTTCAATATAAGTCATGATAATTGATAAGCAAGCATGTCATTATTGACAGGCTAGTCGGGGGGTATTGCATATGTAAGGGTTATTGTACTACAAAGATCAGGGATTGTGGAGTAGAAAAATGCTGGTTGTCAGTCTGTGTGGAGGTTCGATAGGCAGTCACTCCGTTTAAAATACTGGTATTCAGCTGCATCCAGTTAGACTGGAAGCTGAAACCAACATAGTAGGGAAAAAGCTATGCAGAAGAAGAGTTATATTTTCTAGTGCCCAATGAAGTTTTACCAGCTAGAAACTATGCATGGCGACCATTCAGGCTATACAAAACCGGTATGTAGATCTCTCATTGAACGGGAAATCTGTACAAAGAGAGGCCAAGTTATACCTGAAATGTATAGCTTGATGTGTCGCCGTGTGTACCAGTCCCTATCATAGATCTATGGACAAACTAAAATAACAAAGTGAAAGTTCAGTGACAGAAGTCAAACAAGTAATTAAAATTCTGTGTACTACACATTCATCAGATATGATTGTTATGGATTCTAATTGAATTGTAATCGGCCTATGTACCACTTTTGTACATGAAGTTTAAATAAATAAAATTGTTTTGAAGTGTGAGTTCCGTTCAATGGGAACTTGAGGAGGTACCAATTTTGTTGCTGGGGAGTGTTCTGCAGTTTCTTCTCCACAGATATAACACACATAAAAAACCTGCATTTTGGGAGAATTTAGATAGTCAAAAAGTTCTGATTCTGAGCTCATTTGAACCCATTAGTTTAGTTATGGAATGAGTCAACCGAAGCCTAAATAATAAAATTATTATCATAGAAAATGAATGCCATTTGACTTATACATATTTCCATAATTGTTGTTATCATAGATATTTGTTTTTATTATTTCATGGGGCTATGTAACTAGATACTCATGAATGTTTCATTATTTTGTTTATTTACTTCAATTGTTAACATAATCCAACCCTAATGGCGGCAATATTTGCAATTCCATTGAATAGCAGCTGATAAAAAACTGTTTAATTTCCCTATACGAAAGTGCATTTATTCGTTTTCTCGTGTTTTAATGTTAACCATGAATCTAAAGAGTTACGCTAGCTAATTCAATTGACCTTATATCCAAATATTCAGCAAAATCAGTCCATAATGTTCCCACTGCTGGCACACAGGCCTCCTTTCTATAAGAGCCACCACGCCGGCCCAGTCCTGGTTGGTAGATACCACATGCATCTTTCTAATTTTTGGTTTCCTCACGATGTTTCTTTCCTTCACCGTTTTGAGAGCAGCGGTGATGAAATAAACCAAAGATGTAATGTGCATCCTTCATATCAACATCTAAATCTCCCTTTTCGTCCACAGGTGACATTCACGGGCAATACTACGACCTCCTAAGGTTGTTTGAGTACGGAGGCTTCCCTCCCGAGTCGAACTACCTGTTCCTCGGAGACTACGTGGACCGCGGCAAGCAGTCGTTGGAGACCATCTGTCTACTCCTTGCTTACAAGATCAAGTACCCAGAGAACTTCTTCCTTTTACGTGGCAACCACGAGTGCGCTAGCATTAATAGGATTTATGGGTAAGTCATAATGAATTTCTCAACTGTATTTTTTTAAGCTGACTGTCCCACTGCTGGGCATTGTTTATCTGCAGAAATAAAAACCGTAAAGGCAAATCAGTACAACTAGAAAATTCGATCCTGATCTGCTCCTAAAATGCTGACAAAGAACTGTAATGTGATGGTTTTGTATTTCGTTTTTACCTTTTCTACATGTTTTCAGGCTAAGGGTTTCAGAAAAGAGGTTTTTTTAGCCCCTTTTAAACGTTTAAGGCTCTAAATCCAAAGTGTACCTAAATCGATTCTTATTTTCTATTTCGGATAAGTCAAAAAATATGTATGGCCGCTGGATATTTCAATATCGAGTAGTACAGCGTAATACTGAATACATGTGCAAATTTTATCTCACATTTGATGGATGAAACATGCGTATATCGGGTTTGGGGTCACCATTACTCACTTACAAAAAGATCCCTCACTACCTGCCTGCCAAATTTCGAGGAACACGACCATTTCCATCCCTTTTGAGGACGGGGAAAACCCGAGCGTCCCTCCCTTATAAAAGGCCCCGACCCTGTGTTAAGTAGACGAACTTTATCTGTAACATACTTTTTTAGCCATAAAAAATGATAAAATTAATACTCAACGTTGTTAATTCAACATTTGAAAAAAAACATGTGCTTTTTGATAAAGCATTTTCTGCTAATCAGATTAGCATTGAATCACCACAGATATCTACAAAAGACACGTCAAATGTACACGCTAAACAATTTTAAAGTGCGCAAAATAACGTCTTTTTAGTTTATTGAACTCTTGCATGATTCTACAACATAGACAAAAGAAAACATTATTACATTTTTTTCTAGCCACAGATACAAAAGTTTGTATCGCATAACGTCTTCAACAGCTGTCTTTAATTGTATCGTAAATTAAGGTTGAAAATGTTTGCATACTCAAACACGTGGATGTTACGCTAATATATACGCTCTTGGAACGCCCAATGTCATCGGAACATGCACAATATATTGTGTTAAAGGACATAAAATATTAAGTAGGTATGCATAATTTATTATGTAATCACTGCGTGCTAAGATATGCTTATAGCTTCATCTTTTTAGAATTAGAATTTTTTATATCAGGAATTACAGCATATACACCTATAGTCAGAATCCAGAACATCTGAAAAACAGTCTTACCAAGGAGTATCGTGTTACCCAGGCACAGGGTCGTGGAGGTCAGACAGTCAGTCTTCCAACCATACTTGTGTTCAGCTGCAACCGAAGTTAGGCAGACATTGATGAATTGCTTTCTCCATTTATCCAAGCCCGCTTACCAAAGGGTACGAACGTATGTTTTTAATTAGGATCAAGAGAAACTTGTTAAAGGATTAAGATTAATTAGTAGTCTACTCTTAAACCGTCTGTCGTAATAATTAGCTTTATCGTTAAAGTTGAATCTACTTTAATAGTCTTTGTAATTAACTCATGAGGCTTGTTGTCCTTCTAGGACAAGTACAAAGGTCACATTCGAGGAATGAAAGTCGATCTAGATCTTACTATATAAACTTGAGTATTCTGAGACATTACATACAATTATTTTGTTTGCATGGTGTTTTCAACCAAAGATACGATGGATGGACTTTGTGAAAGACGATATGGCTATAGAAAAGGCGGGCCAAATAAGTTTGAATAAGCGTAAGGCGCGAATTACACAGAAACGGCGTAAGGCGCAGCGCGGGCATGGAATTTATAAGGAAACGAAAGAACGGCGTGCCTGTCCCGCGCCGCTTGAGTGTAATTCACGACACGTCGCCTACGTACATTTTGTATGAAAACGTTTTGAAGCGGCATCATGCCTGCGTCGCGCCTTCGCCGTACGCCGTTTCTGTGTAATTCGCGCCTAAGAGACTGATGATGTATGGTGTCTTAAAACATGTTTTTTTTTAACGTTAGCGTAGACGATATTGACTACAGCCAAGAAATGGTACTAAAACAAAATCAAAGTTATGAATTAAGTAAAATTACGTAAAGAGTTTGCATAACAAGATTAAGTTACCGAAAAGAGCAATTAAACGTACGTTGTTGTGCAAATATTTCGGTAAGTGACGTAACTGGTTAACTTACTCATGAACGTGTTATTTCGTTAAACTTAAAAAGAAAAGAACGGTCTAAAAATGGATGTTTCTAAAGATTTTAATTGATGACTAATTAGAAAAGTATGAATCAAGGATTCTAGTGAAATGGCAGATAAAGCAGTCTACGGCGTTACCTAAGACTTCGTAATTAGAAGTACTATAGCAGGAAACGCAAGGAGCTTTTTATCTGCGTAACTGCACCAAATATGGTAGGGACTAGTCATCTGTTCAGCAAAGGCAATATAATAATAGCAAAGAACAACAAACCAAGATCTTGTATATTCAATAATTATATTTTCTTAAGCATCTCGCTTACGGGCACAACACTTTTAGGAATAATGCACTCTCTGTGATATCCACAAGCGGTTCTACGCCTAGAGTTGTGTGAAAGCCTAATGAGGAGAAAATCTCTAATGCGTTGGTCGATTGACTAGGAAATCTAGCTTTGTATCTCCATACATGGCTAAACCCTACTTTCATGTCCACTGCAATGACTAGTAGATTTTCTTGTTACATTCATCTAAAAGTAAAGACTACTTTTTGTCGAATTTCCGTCATCCAGATTCTCTCTTTGTTAAAAGTCAGTCCAGAAATAAACACGCCTTCATTTCGAAAGCTATTTATATTTTTAGGGAAAGTAACATCCCTGCGTCGTCCTTAATCGATACGCCCAAAACGAATTAGTAACCGATACCCTACTAAAAATACTTATCCTTGAAACTCCCCTACAAACAGGGCGAAGGAACCACTCGCATATGCTTAGTGCGAGTCATGGGAAGTGAGCACGCATCCGTCATGCTCCGACGATTGTCAGACAAAACCTGTAGACTGCCGTATGTCTGCATAGTGTGCACGTTGTCTTGTGCCTTTGAACATGTTTGAAGGGTTCTAGAGTGAGTCTGACACTCCAATTAGTTTAGAAAGCAGTTCTCACAGGTTCACCTAAGTGTGTGAGTATAACGGTGTACGCCTATGTCACAATTTTGATCGCAGATCTCTTACTCTTGAAGAGTTTTCTGCTGTACTTGAGTGACCCTAAATAAATTGGCAGGAGAATGACCCTTGCAGGACTCATTGAAAAGCCCTTAATGCACTTTTTATGACAACTAAGTCTTGATAAACATCAACAGTTGGTATATGTTTACAAGTGACGCACTTTAATTTGAAATCCTTATCCGAAAACCTTATAAGGCTGCTGTCACAGGCTGATGCGTACAAGTAAGCTGTGCGCTGACATCATCATCTTGTAAAACGGGATGTACTCATACCTGTTTTGGCAGGCTGTGGCTTGGTGCGCACAACGACATCTTTGAAAGTTTTTGTCGAATCTCTTGAATTTGTGTTCTGTAGGCCCAGCGATAAACATTTCGAAACTTTTTATTCTGGATTCTACTTCATCAGTTCAATAATAATATATCTACCCACTATGTTCCATCTGATCGCGCATAATGGGTAGGTGTTTCAAATTCAAAACTTTTTTCAAACAAAATACTTGTTGTTGTTGAACTGAACGCCTCGGGTCAAGCTTTAAGCTTTTTTGTTCTAGTCCATTGAACTGCGGTCTGTTTTTGCAGACACTTAATTCTTTACAAAAATCCGCGTAACTGTAAACATACAGGCGTAGCTATTTTCATATTTAATACCCGATATGAACTAGCAGCAACTACAGGAAGTCTTTGTCAAAATAAATATTCATCGTTTGGTATTTTAAACTGGATAATATTTACTCAGTTAGCAAGTAAAATTACCGAATTCCCTACTGAGCTATAAAGATCAAGTTTCGGCATAAGTGAGGAAACAAGGCTATTTATTAACCCACAGGTGAAACCGGGTACATCATCTACAGGCCACTGGATATATTCCTCTTAGTTCCTATGTATAGATGTACTACTAATTTTACAAACGAATAGAAAGAAAACATCAACAAATCAAGTCTCAGGTTCCCCCAAGTGATCGTAATAATTCACCCTGCCACTCATTATTACCTACATGTTCGTGGTAAACACCAGTGAGTCAGAACTCTGATTCATTCCGAGGTCGATAAGCTGTCAGCAGTCAAGTTCGAGGTGTCTGGTGATGTTAGATCACTTTAAAGATCGATAACAAACAACATAACTTTTTAGTACTGAGAAATTTGGAGGCATTGACATGAGTATGAAGGTTTTGTTGGGTTGCTTTATTAGTCTAATTTGTGTGTTGTTGTTGCGCTAAGGTTTCTCCTTACAAACCTCTCTGGTTCTTACGACCTACAACTTCCCTTCGAATATGACCAGAGTAACACGTTTTTTTGCCACGGTTAAACTTTGACGTCGATTTCTCCTAGTGGCGTCCAGTGATTGATCATCACTGAGCACATTAGAGATAATTATTCAATTCAATTTATTTAATTCAGACACAAAGATCCATAATTTTGTTAGTAGGTACACTTAAAAATAATGTTAGTAATTAATTTAATAATCAAAAACAAATCACACCACACAACACTGCACAAAATAATCTAGAAAAATGACCATCATGAATTATGAACAGCTCATTCCCTGCTGCTTCAGCCTGGCTATTAAGTTTCTGAGTTGCATGATCTAAAATACTAAGTCTATGAATTTATGACTAAGAAAATCAAAACCGTGACAAACCGAACCTGACCAAAGAAAAGGGCGTGAGTTTGTTTTTATGTAGGTAAACTCGAAAATCAGACGTAAAACACTCCTCTTGTCACAACATGATGCTATCTCCGGAAACATATCAAATTGCGCCGAATGTCATGTTCCATTTGATGGAACACCAACGTCTGATGCATTCTGATTGTAAATGCATCTGTCTGACAAAGATGTAGTACGAGATATTTTCGATCTTGATCGATGAAGCTGGTCTGTAGTGTCAAGCAATGCGTTTTGAGGAAAAATCTTAGCGAAGGGGCAAAAATAAAATGTGATTGCATAACTTACCATGATTAAAATAGACGGTAAAATGTACATTTTTAAGTTTGAGTATTTTTTTTAAGGAGAGCCTTTAAGACTATCGTAATAGGGTATTTGCCTGAAAAACTATTTAGTCCGTCAGTTAGATTATCAAAAAAATTTGGACACGTATTTTTTCTTTCGTCACATAAACAAAAAATGACGACGATACAGCGCATCAAAGTTCAAGAGAGGGGGCTTGTGACGTCACTGGACAGTAAAAAGTAACAGAAATTGTGACGTCACGCGAGATTTCAACGCGCTGTATCGTGGTCATTTTTCGTTTACATGACAAAAGAAAAAATACGTGTTCTATATTTTTTGATAATCTAACTGACGGACTAAATAGATTTTTTCAGGCAAATACCCTATTACTTACAATAACTAGATAGTGCCTGCGCAATAGAATCTTAGGTATCTATATGATTTGCACTCAATGAACCCATAAAGATCAATTTTATTGTTGATATGAATATGTTACTCAGTAAGACGGAAGGAAGGAGTCAAGTTCGCAGTTTTGATTCAAGGAGGTCATCATATAATTTTATTCTGTCATCAATTTTCAGGCGTTGTGTTATTTTTCTAATGACGCCACTGCCTTATCTGGCTATCCGCCAGATAAAGCCTTATCAACAAAACATGATAATTCCATTGATTGATAGGGATAATCTTGACGGACTCAAACAATACTGTGATTTCATTTATTTTGAAATATTTTTAGATCTGTTCAAACATTTCTACCACCAGCAGACAATTAGGGTTTTTCCCAGGAATTGCTTCTCTGGGAATATCCGAGTTTCCTCCGTGCATCGGAAAGCGCGTTAAGCCGTTGGTCCCGGGTGTCATTTGTAGATCTTTGACGGTCGTTACAGGCAGTCAGTGACCCGAAAGTCTGACAACCAGTCTTACCAAGGGGTATCGTATTACCCAGCAGAACTAACTGGGTTGTGGAGGTCAGATAGGCAGTCGCTCCATGTAAAATACTGGTATTCAGCTGCATCCGGTTAGACTGGAAGCCGACCCCAATATAGTTGGGAAAAGGCTAGGCAGATGATGATGCTTCTCTTTGAATATCATGTTGGAATCCCCGGATTCTTTGCCCAGCGAAGTATCCGAACTGAATGTTTTGAGGCAGAAACACTTTTCATCAAGTCCATTTTAATTAGAAAATGTTAATAACTTTTCGAAGTTCCAGAATATACAATATATTTTTTCTCGAAATCGAGGATTGAATAAAAATCTGAGGGAATTACTTTTAACAGGAAACTCCTGGCCTCAGTTTACAAAAAGGAAAAACAATATTTTACCTTCTTGATTTGGATAGGCAATTTAATATCTACCTAACCACTTCTGTCGTAAACTGCGGACAAGGAAAACGCATGTAGGCTACTTAATATTCTGAACACATCGTAAGCAATATTGAGGAAAAAGTTGTGGATAGGTAGGCGACCACTCCTTGTCAATTTAAACAATATTTTTACAAGAGCTTCCTCGTATAAACTTTTACGTTTCATTTCTTGAACATTTTATTAATGTAGGTACCTTCTACCTACCTAGCTTTAGTCCGCGGCTTCGCTTGCGTGGTAATCGGGAATTATCGTACGGGGACGTACTACCTGGAACCAAATAAAGATCCTATGCCCTAACCAATCATGGTCTGCCACTTTGAATTTCATCGTAATCCGTTCATCCGTTGAGGGTTGAAACAGGGTCAGTTAGACAGAGCTTAGAACTTTCGCATAAGTATATTATATTAATTAGTATGTATTATTTTGGTGTTCTCATGGCTAAAGACCCCATTTATCATCATTTGGATCGCGTCTGAAATAAATAGGCGAGTAATAAATCATACTTACGGACATTAATTTATATGCTAACAATAGATTTGCCAACAAAATGTTCAGTACTTACGAATGATCCAATTACCGAGAAAAATGACAGATTTGTGAATTGGAATATTCAACAATATTTCTGAATAAATACTTTAACACCTTTTTCCCGCGGCGTCGCCCGTGTCATGGTCAAAAAACCGGGATAAGAGTAATATCCTAACTTCCTAAGCCAAGACAAGAAGACAAGACGTAAAAAGGTACAGGCAGACAGTTACTTTCGCATTTTTAATATTAGTATAGACTGCAATAACTGAGAATATTGATATATTTAATTACCAAAAGCTTTTAACATTTTGGGGGAGCGCAACAATTTTATGTATGCCCCAAATACCAGCCGATCTACCCAATGTTCATTGAATCACGCAAACGACCGGATAAAAGAGAATGACTAATGGGACATTCAATCTGACTACCACAAAAATTGATCGAACTTTTGTTAACCGCGTAAATTGTCGATGGCGAAACGGCAATTTATTTTGAGTATCTCAGTAAATACGAAGTGAACTGAAACGATAAATGATTTACACTCGGATTCACTCTCAAAGTTTCCAATACAAAATCAGGTCATATCCAGTCTGATTCAAAACATAAAACGGGCCTGCGCAGACGAGGGACTTTTGACGATCTTCAAGTGTGCGGGATGCGTGTGTACTGATTTGTTGCGTTGTGTATGCGTTTCAAATGATTATAAGGAATTGAAAAATTTTAACTTTGTATATTTTTACATCTTTTGTAGTAAACGACTTATTGTCGGGCCTACGCTGTCCCCGCATACTTAAGTACAAATGCTGTAACCATGATAATATTGTAACCCCAAATGATTTGAAAAGAGTAACCATGGAGTTTCTTGCCGGTTCTTCTCCATAGGAAACGACCAACCCTAACCGTGCACCTTTTTGTCGACGTTTTATAAGTGCCCATCTGGGCCTATGTGAAATAAAACATTTTGATTTTTCCCGAAATGTTTTGCTAGTCAATGCGGGAATTTTTGCCCTCCGAAGAGCTGCGAAGCTGGGTTCAGTCAGGGCCAACGTACACCGCTGAATAGGTTTTAATAGCATCGAACTGCATGGTCTGTGAAGGATAATAACCCTGATCCGGCTGGCTAGACGCTACTGCACGTTTGTCAGTCGAGTCTGTACCCTGCATAAATGTGGGGATCTATTTGCTCATTTGTAAAACAAACATGTTTCGAACTGAGCAGCTCAACCCTCAAACGCAGACTATCTTAGTACATATTGTTTTATTCAACGACCCTCTTGAAAGCTCCCTGATCAGAAGACTGAAAAGTGAACAAAAAATAGAACTCATTTCGACAGTTCTTTTGAGATCTTGCTTTGAGATGCAATGTTGATATTGCTTAACGAATACCGACCTTATTTCCGGGTCGCTAACATAATGTTGCTTGCTTCGTAATCCTAGATTATTGCCTAACTAACACAAACAATAACCAACATTAGTAAACACGGAAGAAGTATTTTAACCGCGTTTACTTACAAAAAAAAGCGTATTCACCAGTTTAATTACAATGGGCAATAATAACAAAATCGCTTACAACCATTTCCCGTACGTTGGCACTTGAATAATTGTGTCAGTGACTCATACTCTGCAATAATCGTATGCCATGTTATAAAAACATTAATAACGGACAAAGTATGTGTAGGTAAAGTTTGTAGAAACAAAAAAAATACTAACCTTCGATTGCCGTACGCAAAATACTCGCTTTTGACGTGGATTTGCGGACACCAGCCGTGATACAATAAAACCTTAGATTGTTTTTTGGGATCGATTCTACAGGCCAGTTGCTGACGAAGCCCAGCACGCGTAGCATGACCACCGTAGAAACGGATTTCTTTGACGGAAGAATCGACAAAATGACAGATTGTGTAAAGAAATCTGTCATTTTGTCTACACAACCTGTTATTTTGTGCTGGGAACTTATAACAAGTAAAAACACCAACAAATCAATAATGGTTTGAAACAAGTTCAATTAAAGTATAACGAAGTGTTCTCATCATGTTGTGTCGTCACCCTACGAACATCAACAGCACCTATGCTGCTTTGGTGTACCTATCAAATATTAAACTATATCTTCGGGTTTACCCTACTACATCTCATTTACGTTTTAGTAGTACCTAGTAACTGATAGATCAGATGCTGTAGAACATCGAAGGATCGCGTTTCCCGTAATTAGCTTCCAGAACTGTCTGGATGTCAGATAGTCATCTTCAGTTGCATAAACAGTTTAATTCTAGGAAACAGAGAAGTTTGAATTAGAGCTACTGTTTCCTATTTCCTAGATGTGCTGGAATCGCTGATAACTGGAAAATATCTGTACTTTGGACTTTACCCGTAGGGAAAAACCAACACTTGAAAACTCCGGTTTTCAGCCTTCCAATGTTTGCTTGATAAACATGAGACTGAAAAATAACATCATAGATCAGCGCTGTGACATTTTTAATTCCATGCTAAGATAGTAGCATTTTGGCCTCGTACAGAACCAGTTTAGTTTATTGAAAGGCTTAAATTTTTATTTTTTTTGTTCTAAGGTTATTTAATTTTGTATTGTTTTGTCCTGTGCAAGTCTAATAAATACTTTTTCTTTCTTTCTTTCTTTAAGCCTATGAATGAACAGAGAAGTTAATATTACTACTACTATGCTGCCTTACTTCATTTGATTAAATAAATAATGTCTAATAAAATGTGCTCAAATATTAATGAAGACAAACTTAACACCTACGCAGGCGAGATGAATGAAGGTGTGTGCCTCCGTAACGAATGTCATAAATGCGAAAGTAACTTTGCTTGTCTATCGATCCGTCTGTCTGTGTGTCTCTCAGTCCATTTGTTGCTGCTCGTTTTCGGCACTCGTAGACCATGATGTCGGTTAGGACTGGCCTTTTTAACTGGCCCCCTGCTTGGCAAATGTCTATGACCTTACACTATTCTCTGTGAGAGAGATTGGCCAGAGAAAACGGTCCCGACTTAGGGTAATTTTTATCATTATCTGCCCAACCTTTTCCCACCGTTAGGATCGGCTTATAGTCTAACCGAATGCCGCTGAATACAAGTATTTTACATGGAGCGACTGCCTATCCTATCTGATCTCCACAACCTAGTTAGTACTGGGTAATATGATACGTCTTGGTAAGACTGGTTGTCAGACTTTCGGGTCACTGACTACCTGTATGACACAACTTTCAGAGATCTACAAATGACAACCGGGACCAACGGTGTATCGTGCTTTCCGAGGCACGTAATGGGTGGTCTGCCTCAACTTAAAGATCGACCCGAGTGGCTGTTATTATTTAGCCTCGTAATTTTATCTCGGTAGTAAATTTGCGACCAGAGACCAGAGATCATTTCCGACCACAATGCGAGCGAAACCGCAGACAAATTCTAGTTAGTATTCTCATAAATTCTCTTTTGTGATTCATCTCCCAGCTCAACCGGCCTACTTTATTTTGTCTGTGATATTTAATTTACGTAGAATTTGGAGTACAGGATAATAAAGTATACTGTATTCTCGTTTTTCTCTTTTGAATACGTTGTGTACGTGGGCGTGTATTCACTGGTGTGTAATGCCCCTTAAGCCACATTTGTATTAAATATTTTTAATCTAAAGATAAGATTATTTTTTAACAGATCTGTTTTTCGAGTTTTTTATTTTATTTATTTACTTATTTTATGTAAATATCTTAGTCTGTGTGTACATGAATGATTAAATTAATAAATCAGACTAAGATTCTCATCTTGTCCCATAAAAAGTGACTAGATTTAAAATGTATCATGTTTTTCTTTGATTTATGTACCTTGTTGTAATATCTCAAATTCGGCCATTTGAAATGAGAACTTGACCTATGATATATTCCAGCTTATTTCCCTAGAGAGGCCTAGATAAAAATACAATAATTATATTTTGTTTCGTATAGTCTATATGGAAATACGATGATCTAACGGCCTTGATAGCACGTTTCTCAAAATTCACGTTTTCCTAATGTTTAATTGCTTACTCGTAAACGTTGCTTTTATCTAAACTAGAACGACTAAGGTCTCGTTCAGGCTGCACTTTGTAAATTCTTAACTAGAACGACTAAGGTCTCGTTCAGACTGCACTTTGAAATTACTTCGCCTTTATTTTTAATTCGACATTAATAAGTCTGATAAGAAGTATGGAAAAAAACATGCTGTACCGACCCCAGGCAGGAGACTGATGACGATGATACTGCCCTCGTTATGATGTATATAAGAAACACTAGCTGTACCCCGCGACCTTCGTGAAATTATTATAAAAATACAATTTTCCCCGTTTTTGCAACATTTTTCATTGATGCTCCACTCCTATTGGTTGTAGCGTGATGTTATATAGCCTATAGCCTTCCTCGATAAATGGGCTATCTAACAATAAAATAATTTTTCAATTCGAACCAGTAGTTCCTGAGTTTAGCGCGTTCAACCAAACAAACTCTTCAGCTTTATAATATTAGTATAGATTAGTATAGATTTACAGTAATGTGTATTGGTTTTAATTATAACTGAAGGTATGCAAACAATGGTCCTCAGGGGTATTATCAAAGTAGGTATAATAGGCAGACTGGATTGTTGATCATTGCAGTCACAGGCTTATTTATTTACCCACTATTTATCATTCTTCAGATACCTATATACTACTTACATACTTCTGATCTCTTTAGATTGCAATGTAAGGCCGTATTTCAACGATACCAAAACATTTTTCTAACGTTGATCGACGGTCGATGTTACGAAAGTCGTTGATGTGTGTCAGTCCTTATAGTGAAATGCGGTTAAATGTTATCTGTGGTAAACATGTGTCAAACATCAATAACTAATGTATGAGTCAGTATTTGTGTTTGTATGTATGTATGTATGTAATGTATGCAGCTAGAGAGCTAATGAGGTTTATTGCTTCAAAATGTTTATGAAACTCCAATTTGATGGCGGTTTCAGTTGAATTTTGAGTTTGTTGAAAAAATACGCTGTATTTTCTCGTTAAAACAAACCCTCGTTTCGCCAGTTATGTTTAAGTTCCATGTAATTGGGGCTAGCCTATTGCCAAAAATCTGGCACAGGTCCTGAGCCTGAGAAGTACCTCCTCGAAAAACCCAATAACACACGGCTGTAATGCTTGATGTTACGTGATTCTCATTCCCAGTTTCATTGCCATGATTGATCTTTAGTCACCTTAATGACCACTTTGCCACAATTTACCATAAAAGAAAGCCAGATCCTATCAGTTTGAATGGCAGCCAGCTGACCATTTACATTGATATCATCATAAAGAGTAAAGCCAAGCAAAGAAACCATTAGCAATAATAGCAGTAGTGAGCATAATGCCCCATTTCCAGCATTCATTAACGGGGCAATATTACGCCACAATACCTCAAATGTGACGTGGAGCCGTGACGTCTATTTGAATTCGTGCCAACCTGTGAGCGGGGAATGATGACTGTTGAAGTATTAACATAATTTTAGCGTACAAATTAGCTAATAGGTATAAGAGATGACGTGAGAGGTAGAAAGCCAGCGTCTGAGGAGAGCCCTGTGGGTGGATGCACCTGACATGCCATGTCATGCCGCTATCTACGGAAATGTTTTCATATACAACGTGTAACAGAAAGGGTATAGTCTTATAAAAGGATAGCTGCAGACCATCAAACTGAACAACTTCCTCCATGGGTCCAATATCGTAAATGAGAAAAAATTATCAGCTGTCCCATACATTAGGATCGAGTAGGTATTGAAATTTTGTATGGGACTCATGGAAGAAGTTGTTCAGTTTAATGGTCTGCAGCATACCCTTTCATATGACTATATCCTTTCTTTTACAAGTTGGTATATTATAGTAATAGAAACTAGTAGTCGCTGCGGCCCAGCTCTGAGATTTGCGGTCTGCGGTGACTTCGGAAATATATCTTTATTTACCTACTAATTTAATATTTTCTGCACAAACAGTTATGCATAAAAATATGCTTGACTGTATTTCCGTAACTGTCAAAGGAAATCCCAAATCCATATTTACGCGCAAGAATGCTTTATTTATTATGGTTTTATTGCACACGCAATTATATAAATAAGTTTTATCCCTGGTTGATGAACTTTGTCGTAAATAAGTCATAAATAGACCAATTACCAGGAAAATGAATGAAAAACGAATAAATGCAATAATCGTTTAAACCGTGTAGTATTTATAATGTTAATTCCTTTTTAATTTCATCCACTTATATACCGGAGCTATCATGTAAAATGCATAAAACGTGACACGAATTAACTTTTTTTTATTTCTCACGAATGTTTTGTTTTGTCCAACAGATTCTACGACGAGTGCAAACGGAGATATAACATCAAGTTATGGAAAACATTCACAGACTGCTTCAACTGCTTACCGGTTGCTGCGATAGGTGAGTCTACAAACTAATTAATATATAAAAAAAAAATACAGGATATTTTTTTCCAGCTTACAATCATTGATTTTATCAGGGAAGAAAGCATAATCAACTTACAATTTTCCTACTGCTGGACCACAGGCCCCCCTCTGTGGCTAGGAGTGGGCCGTTATCCACCACGCGGGTCTATTAGGCGCGAATTACACAGAAACGGCCCTACGGTGAATGCGCGGAGCAGACATGAAGCCGCTTCAAAACGTTTTCATACAAAATGTACGAAGGCGACGTGTCGTGAATTACCTACACTCAAGCGGCGCGACGCAGGCACGCCGTTCTTTCGTTTCCTTATAAATTCCACGCCTGTGCTGCACCGTCACCTTACGCCGTTTCTGTGTAATTCGCGCCTTAAGTTGATAGGGAAGAAAACGTGGAGAAAAACGTGCTAAGAAAATCACTGCACTGATTAGTTTTGAACAAAAACATCGCGTGCGATTAATCGCTCAGCTCGCTCATTACCTATACCCATTACACTCCATCACTTCCAAGTATCAAAGTGTGGTTTGTCTATGGGATAGCTACCTAGCTATAGGAATATCTAGCCCGACCGCCATGTTTGTTGTAGTAGGGCAACGATGGTGAAAGCTGGCTTAAACGCTTCTTAGATTGTAATATTGTACTTGACTCTATACATAATCTGTCTAGGTTAAGTTGTAGGTTTAACTGCAACGGCCAGAAAAAGTTATAATTACTGTAGGCCTAAGTTTTAATCATCTAAAAACTACTTACGAGAAATGATGTTGACTTATCGATCTTTAGGTTAAGCCGTGCTTGCCTAGGTTGGTCTGTGGTTAGGTGACCACCCATTACATACCGAGTTTCCTCCGTGCCTCAGAAAGTGCGTTAAGCCGTTGGTTCCGGCCATCATTAGTAGATCATTGACAGTCGTAACAGGTCTGTAGCCCAAAAAAACTGGAATTCATAAATAATTGCATTCTCTTCATTAAGCATGTCTTAAGATGGAATAATCAACCCTAAAAACAACGCACTTAATTACCCGTCTTTTAAACAAGACAGCAAGTTCAGTATCGTCTCCAACGCTCTTTGAGTGCCAAAAACAAGCCTTACCAAAACTCAGAACTTGCTGCTTCCACATTCTTTTGACATTACAACACAGCTTCGCAAAAATAATGCCAAAAAAGTTCGCAACCAGTCCTGTAGCAGTTGCGATGTCGAAAACCGGAATTTGACAACACGCCAACTAAAGTACAGGAAAAAGAAGGGAAAGTTTTAGTCTGTTTTAAGTAGACTTGAATATAGCTGTGAGATATCTAGATTTATGTCTGGAACGGCTTTAGACAGAACGTGAAAATAACTTAATATCTTTAAGACCTTAGAAATTGGACTATAACATTACATCATGTACAGTATGTTATTTTATGACATTATTTCGTACCAACGCACGACCCTGTCTGACATTTTCACTCATTTACGTCAGTTTTTCACTAAGCTCCGGATCTCGTACCCGGATTATTTACGGTACGGTTATCAACGCAGCTTTTGGTATACCCTCTGCTAGATAAAACATTCTGGAACTTGGATTTATTTTTAAACACCTATAGATTCGTGACGTAGGTATCTCGCGGCCTGAACATATTAATTTAAGATAATACATAGAAACAATATTTTCAACAAAATTTGTTGTCACTTAGACGCTATGATGTTTGCCCTGTCCTTAGTTCTCGGAAACTAGAACAACATTCCAATTTAATGTTGATAAATATGGATTTTTCTATAATGACGTCACAGATCCACCATCCCTGTTAAACTGGATATTTTTTAAGCCCGGCCCGTATTTGCATGCCGGTTCAGTTCAGTGATCGACCTAATTAGTCGCTCAGCCAACCGTGACCCGTTCAACAGATAGGCACTGAATCCAGCTTTAAATTGTTTGTTCGTGGACATTGTACGGAACAGTTTTATTCAAAAGGGTTGGCGCTTAAATTATTGATTATATTGTGCATTGGGTGTTAAAAACCTTGGTATGAATACACCTGAAATTCTTTCGATACACTGCACGAAACGAAAATGGTAGTGGAAAGCTGGGAAAACTGCTAATATAAGGCTTCTAAACCTCGTTAAGTTGTTCATGTCTGTAAGGAATAAAAATAATTCAACTGATAGACCAGTCAAACACTGTCGGAAATAGCCTAATACCATTTTTTTTGGAGTGTACCGTTGCATTTCGAGGCTATGAAGTTTTTTCTCTAACTCTAATTGCTGAGAAGGAACTGAGTAATTTCGGCTCTATTTTAGAAGGTCTTGCAATCGAAAGGCATATACCAAAAATCTAACACCCTACAATTTCAGACCAAACCGAAGATCGACCTCGAAATATCCGATTTCCACCGCACTCCCATTTCTGTACAATTTCGCCCCAACCTCGTTACTCCTGAATTCCCTATAACATTGTAGGTACATGCGTAGATCGGTTGAGTCGCTCACCGCAACGCGAAGGTCGAATATACGCCGGGGCTATATTTATCAGATCACGCTACACACTTTTGATGCTATAGTATTTATAGTCAGATAGTAATCATATGGATATTGTATAATGTTGTGTTTGAGACACCTGTCTCTTGAATGGTGTTTATTATTTTTGGACCTACTTTGTTGCTTGATTAAGATGAAGCGTTAGTGTTGACGTTTTAAAAGTAAACTTAGTGAAGTGAATTGCCAAAATATATGATCTGCTGTGATTCATAATCATATCAGCCAAAAGACGTCCTCTGGACATAGGCCTCCCCTAAGCGTTTCTGCATCGCCCGGTCTTGTGCTTCTAGCGATGACATGACTCCATTCTGTGGTGATTCTTAAAGGACCCTAAAAAGAGAAGAGCACCAAGTAAAGGTCCGATGCCTTTTTATTGGTAACTTTTCACCGAATGAATGTTGGAATGCTGTAGCTTATTAGCGATGCGTCTGCAAGATCCACTGCTGCGCAGCCCAAAAATTACTCATCCATACAAATAGTAGTCTGCAAAAGCAAATCTTCACCCTGTATGTCTTTGATCACGTCATATGGTATGCTGTCGATTTCAAATAACGCTTTATCAGTTACTATAGCTTCCCGAATTCGTGTTTGATCATGAAGTCATGACTAAAAGCTTACGAATATTATTTACATAAAAAATATGTTAATCTCTTAACAATAACATGCAAATTGTACAATAAAACTGCGAGAAACACGCAAACTACATCAGTAAACTGTACTGTTGCTAAAATGCTCGTATTCTGAGCTGTTGAACACAATAAAGACTATCAGGAGTCGTGTCAAGTGTCTATTACTTGAACAGATTCCGGTGCCGAGGGAACAATTGGTACAGACATCTTTGATCTTATTCATTAGACTGTATTGTTTGCATTGGAAATAAAATCCAAGTCTTTGTAGGTCTGCCCGGAGGCTGTACTTTTATAGAATGGCACAGACTCGACCTACTTCGTAATATAGGCCGATTGCAGGATTGATATACCTACTGTCTAGATTTTAATGAAGAAATTCCTTATCATGGGGACTGATAAAGATGCATGTATTACTTGCAACTGCCGTGCGTGAACGACGTAGATGTATGACGTGGGAGAAGCCAAAGGAGTATGTTAGGATCGTAGATGGCGTTCCGTACTTTCTGCCCCCTTGGGATAGGTCATGAAGTTGCAATCCAATTTCCGAATTTTGTCGTTAATATATTCTTCGGGAAGTCGCAAATAACGAGGAAAGAGAAACCAGAACAATAGCATAAATCAAATCTGCCAAAAGATAATGTTTTCAAGATGCGTACGAACATCTCACGGTCGCTGACAAGTAAAAGTGAATAAATTGGCGACCCCACGCCGGAACTAGCTATAAATACGGAAAGATTTATGTAACCAAGAGTAGATTAACATAAGATGCTCCAATGTTTGTTTATTGGGTACTGCATTAATGGAGGCTTTTGAGGAATATTGATGGCGGATTAGAAGGTTCTAGACGATTTGCATTTTATAGTATCGAAAGATCTTCCATCCGTGACTCTGCACAGAATATCTAAAATGTTGAAGCTGAAGACGATAATCAAATAGACCGTCGAGTTTTCTACGGAAACTTTAAATAGGAAATGCGATTCTGAGAACAAATTGCAGTCTCTTCTTCAAACCTAGTTTAAGTTATCATAACAACATTGCCCTTAATACTGACTTCGCAATATTTAGCCCAACGCGTGGCAATTTACCTGAATTTGTTAGTCTGGAAAGTTTAAAACAAATTGCGACTTTGAATGCGGTCTCAGAAAACTTTTGAATTTACGATGAATTTGATTACAACAGCGAAATTAATGAGCCGTAGAGAATTGTTCTCAATTTAACATTGTGAGTGCGTACTTGATTAAAGTTTTGGGAATCAATTGCTGCCAGAGCATTTTTGTTCTGAATAATGACAAATTGTATGTATTGTTCTTAATGATAAAACAGGAAAAGTGGATTAGTAATGCACCTTAGAACAAAAAACACGTTTTAAGGAAACGAGGTAGATATTATGAACCTAAATATGAAGATGAAAGAAAAAATTTGAGAAACTCCCAAATATGGCAAATTATGAAAGAAATTGAGTAAAGCCTTCTCCAAACAGGTTTGTTCCCCCAACTTTGCCATTTCTGTCTTTCAATCAACTCCAACTCACGCATTATTCCAACATATTCCTCGAATTTCCATATCGAAAGAAAAAGGCTAGGAAAAAGTTTATTCAACTCAAAGAAATCTAGATATTGCGCGGAGCACACATGTGATGCGAGACTGATAGAATGAATATTAAACAGTTTTCTATGCATTTATTTGCGTTGCAATAAGGCTAGTACACTAGGGAACTGCATATTCAGAACCGCTATAGTGTAGGAGAACTCGACGCACAACTCCCATAAATGCGATACAATCATGATGTTGAGAGACACCAGGGTTTTTTTTCAATTGGCTGTAACAAAAACAGTTGTTTCATATTTTGACCGTGTTTTTTTTTTCAAATAAATTACCGGCTACAATGTCTACGCAGCGGGGTCTACAATCATGTGCTGTTACCATAAATTGTTAACAGTTCGCGCTTCGATGTGCCATGCACCCTGTATGTTCGGTACGTATCAATCATCAGAGATTTACTCAACGATTAACGGCAACACACCCTCTTGTAAGTGACAAATCAAATAGTCGAGATGAGTGAACTTGTCACCAAAAAATGGACATAAATATTTATCATTTCAATCTTCAATACCGTATCGGTCAATCGTCTGCGGTTAACAGGTGTTTTGATTTAAACATTAAACAACAGATAATGCACCAATAGTGATAGTACCTTCACGGATTACGAGATAAAGTATTGCAACTGAAAATTTATATTTTCTTCTTCAACGACACCAGTTTTCAAATGGAACTGTCTCAAATCCACATTTTGTCTCTTTGGTGTCGTGTTGCGTGCTCTCAGTTTCCTCGTAGGTATTACATAATATGTAGTATTTACTGACAATGCACAACGGCTCAGTTGCCATGGCGACAGACGTATATGCAAAACCACTGCAGTGCAAATTATGAACCGTATTACTGTCGGCTGTTGACCCCAAGCCGAGTTCAAAACTAGGTGACGTTATGAAAGTAATGGTGACTTGGTAAATGAGACACGTTCAAAACTTTTATTTAGGTTAATTGGATGAGAAATATGAAATTCAGGAGGTTATTTTTAGGTGGACGAAAATTTAATTTTGTTCGCTGAATTCTAGACGTTGAAGTATATCTGAGTTTTGAAAGAATTTAGATATTCATCATCATCTGCCTAGCCTTTTCCCAACTATGTTGGGGTCGGCTTCCAGTCTAGTCGGATGCAGCTGAATACCAGTATTTTACATGGAGCGGCTGCCTATCTGACCTCCACAACCCAGTTAGTACTGGGTAATACCATACTCCTTGATAAGACAGGTTGTCAGACTTTCGGGTCACTGACTGCCTGTAACGACTGTCAAAGATCTACAAATGACAGCCGGGACCAAAGAATTTAGATATTAAAACGATAAAACCGCGAAGGGTTGCTTCTCAGCTCTCCAACTTTTGAGTAAAAACTGCCAATTTCTCGATATTCTTTCATTCGAAATACGCCAAAGTTGTAATTTGATTGCAGGACGATTATTGATCCGTTTGAGGTCGTTTCGTGGTGTATGTAGGCGTATCGGGTTTATTCCAAATATAGATTGAATAGCACTTCAGTTGATGGTACTACCCCAAGCTTTTATTTACTTCTCCTTTTGCGCAATCTTGTGTGTTTCGACAACTATTCAATCATGTGAAACGTATATATGACTAGCTGTTTCCCGCGACCTTCGTCCGCGTGAAATTATTATAAAAAATGCTATTTTTCATTGTTGCTCCGCTCCTATTGGTCTTAGCGCGCTGTTATATAGCCTTCCCCGATAAATAGGCTATCTGACACTAAAAGAATTTTTCAATTCAAACCAGTGGTTCATGAGATTAGCGCGTTCAACCAAACAAACTGTCCAGCTTTATAATATTAGTATAGATAAAAGCAGTCTTATAATGTTGGGGATCAATATGCTATTAAGGTGAACGTAAAAGTTTCAAAAGAAAAGTATATTTTTCCTTGAAAATCGTCTGGCAATGTTACCTGTTTACGCTCTTCTCCAGGAGTTAAGATTTAGCTGGTAAACAACACGGTAATATTTTAGCTATATCCTTGAAAGTTTTCGCTTTGTCTGCTACTTATGAAACTTATCTTGAAACGCAGAAAATGTGCTTCATATTTTTCATATCTTGCGACAAATATTTCATGTTGGTCTCCAAAAGTAACTCTCTTTATATATTTTTTAAAGAAATTTGTTTTTTCCGCATCAAAAATCACTAAGCTTAATTTCATAACATTCGTATTAGCAGCAGATGCTACTTTTTACAACCATCTAAAAAAAATCAGTCCTCAGACACGTTAAGCCCATTTAAATAATTACTTTTTAATGTCTTTCCTAAAAATGAGTCACTGAGGTACCTCCATTGAGACATTTAAGACCGTCACGCTCCAAATGTAGCGAAAGTTCGTCCTTCCCGACTCCAAGAACCTAAGGATATAATTAATTTGTAGTCTTTGATAGCAGAACTGTGTCAGGCTTTCTGGGACATTAATTTTGCGACGCAATTAAATGTTAGTTCGGCTTATAGAGGCGGATTGTGCTAAAAGCCGGGCTTAATTTCGTTAAAACAAAAGTTGTTTTGCAAGCCGGGCTTGTAAGCTTGTCAATCGAATTTGTGTCGAACCTACTGAACTGTAAAGTTTCCTATTGAATTGCTCTCCTTTGACACCATGGCCTATTTTTTTTCGTGAATGAGAGATCAATATTGATTACGTCCAAATATAAATAAATGATTCTTCAAACGGGGAACAATAGGCCTACGCTATTGGGTTTCCTCCAAAAGTAGAGCACTCAAGTCGGTATATTGGTAATTCGCGTCTCGCCTCATACTCGCATCTTACTCAGGAGTTATTTGTTACTCAATTGCTAGGATTTATAAGAAAACTTTTGGGCTAATTTACATTTATTGCTTTGTTTAATTTTCTTAAGTAGTTTTCTTAATTTTGCCGAATAATTCTCCATGTAAAGTTCTAGTACTTATTCTATTTCGTATTGAGTTTGGCAAGTTTCTTTCTATTTAAGTACATTTGACTTCTTGATTAAGTGAACAAACAAAAACTTCAACAGCCATAACTAGTATCGATTACAGTTATTTTCCTTTAACTACGTGTTTTTGTTTCGAGTCACTGTACCGAGACGTCTTACAAAAACAGGATATTCGATTACTCAGAACCGATTGCTTACACACAGACGGTCATGTGACGATGCTTGCGGAAATAGTCGCGTTCAATGTATTGTTATCTATACATATAATAAAATTGTAACAGGCCGATGTCTGTACATTGAAGATATTAAAAAAAAATATATATATGGGTGGTATTCAGTAGAGCAACAGAAGCCAAAACAACAGTTTTTAGAAACGTTGTCTATATTCTGTCTGTATGTTTGCAAAAACTACTGCATAGATTTGAGCGCAGATTTCACCGCTCTACTGCTAGATGCTTAACTTAAAATATAGGCTTCATTAGATAGATATGGTTTTGGACCCGATAGGTGGCGCTGTGCGAAGCAAGGGTGGGTCGCTAGTTTTGTATAAATTCTGTGGTTTTGTTGATCAAATGTTCTTGATTGCCTTCATGGGCCAGAACACTTTGGTCCGGTTTAATATTATTTCCTTTAATTTTGGATTCGGCTTTGAATAGTGTAAACAGTAACCTTGTTTTAAGCTTCCTTTGAACCATTCCCTCCACCATATCCCTACCGTTTCCGGAACCCTCAAACTACAGATAAACCGAAAGATATTTCCGCACTTGCTCTATGGCTGGTCACGTTCCTCCCTTTCGATACCCTCCCGTGGCCCGCATACGAAACGCTGCCTAACGAACCACGATGAGCGATACAGTAATGGCCTCGAATCGTTTGGCAACCCTGATTGGTGGGAATGGTCGTAAATGGAAGGTACACGACCATTTTAGGTTAAGGTCTGAGGTAGTTTGAGTGTTCGGTTTTATATCTGCTCTGGATAAGACAATCGTAAGGGTTATGAGGTCACTGCTGCACTTAACCGATTAGAAATGTCTTGTCATGTCCTTCATTATTTTCACTTATAATAAGATATAAGTAGGCTTGTATTCTCGTAAGGCTCTGTACTTTAGATCTCGCTTCCTTCACATCGGGTAACACCCCCAATCCGCCTTGACCGAACATGGTGATCAATGCTCATGCATTTTCTGTATGAGAAGAGACCATTGCAGTGCAGTGGGACAGTATTAGGCAGATTTAAAGCAAGACAGAGTTAATAATACCCATATCTATGGTACCATTTAAATCACGAGGCACGACACGCCCCTGTGACCGTTACATCTATAACAAAAGTGACGTAGCATACACACAAAGATAGATCGTGACAGTTTGACTAGCTTGACTGATAAGGAAGAACCTTCAGCCTTCAATAAGAACACAAACGAACAGACACGCCACCTATAATGATCCCTAAGAGCTACTCAAAGACCGGTTAACACAATAAACAAAAGAAAAAAAAACTTCGAAGAATCCTAATTGCCAAGAAAATTGTATGAATAGGAAAATTGAAATTAAGATTTAATGGCTTGTTTTCTTTACGTAAATTAAGTTGGTTTTATGTTTACTTTACGTAAAATAAACGGAGCTTTACTTGATATTCGGAAAATTAACATTTAAGCCTGGTTGTGACCTACTTAAGTAAAATTATGATTAATCAGCGAACTTCCTTAGAAATATCAAGTTGCGGCAGAATTACCAAAATTTGCTGAGGATTTGAGGATGCTTCATAATAACCTCAAACCTTACACTGACTTAGCCAATGATAAACATAACAATATGTTTGCAGAACTGCATAGCAACAGTTTTAGCACATAATTTTTGATATTGTGAGGAAATAAAGATCAAGAAACGTACTTGAAGCGACTTAACCTCAAACTGCATCCTTCCGAATGATTAGCACAATTGTGAGAAAAACATCAACAATATCAAACAAAACTGTCGCAAAATAAAAACATCTACAGATCAGAAACATCTCCAAAGACGGTGTAGGAACATTGTAAAATAGTGGTATTCAGTTGTACCCAAAAGCAGACTTCAACATAGTTGCAAAAAGACTGGGATGATGACAATGTAGGAAAAATATACGAACCTATTTCACACAGTACTCCAATGCTTTTGACACACTTATACGTACGAAACGTTCTTTCATACGTATAACGTTACCTATTGGTCCGATTCGGCGCGGATAAGCGAGCGAGGTTTCATAGGATTTCATACAAATAATTCTAAAATTCGATTCTTTCGGCTCCTTCGTTTCCTTCGGCTCTGATATGTGTGCGTTTACCTTTAAAGCTACGGTGTCAGCTTCGCGGGCCACCCTGGCGCTTCCCTCTTAAACGACTATATCCAGTTAGACTGCGGTAATAAGTACATAACATTACGAACATTGCCTGCTTTTTTCTGTGTCCCAAGCATAATCAGCCTATAGTGTTCCCACGGCTGGGAAACAGGCTTTCTCTCTATGAGAGCGAGGGGGCTGTAACCCACCACGATGTTACCCAGACATGGTTATAAAGGGTGTAAAAAGACCCTTAACGAAGCCGTCATTGCGATCATTTTTTGGTTCTACACCATACCTGGGAACGTTCTAGTTACGGAGATATTGGTGGTCAAAGTTCCAACTTTTTCACAAGTTTTTTTTTAAATACATGTTTCTAATGTAAGATTTTTACTTTAAACACCTTCACGACCCCCGTACCATTTAATCTATCCATCAGCACAATGTTTTGAGTGCGTTACATTGAGTTTTACCGTAAAACGTGATTTTTCACCAAAAAAAAAAAGTCATTTCCCAGCAATAATTTTTGCGTGAAGTTACTTAGTTTGATGTACGGAATGCTTGGTTGACGGCTTCGTGAAGGGTCTATTTACACCCTGTATGTCGCAAGAACCAAAGTCGACCATCAATTTACAGGATTAGTTTTCTACGAACCTTTATGAACAAGATTGAATTTACTATTTCCAGCGCAATAACGTTTTATAGAACGTAATATCCAACAATTTCTGCTAGTAATACCCATTACTGAATATATGCCTCGAAGGCACGCCACAATGAACGATCCTAAGGGATATGCCGTAATAGCAACATTACCCGAATATGTCGAAAATAACCTTGTATGCGTTTCGAAATACAATATTTAGCCAACATCTACGATACTTATACGTATTAATGTCGTACGAAAGTGAAAACGTGTAGGAGACAGGCACCTATTATTTGCACCTAAGTGACACACCTTTCTGTCCAAAACTTTTCGAGGGCACCTATATCTATATTTGACATTCGATGAAACTTTTCAAGATCAATAAGGGTTGGTAAGGTCGTAATATACTTCTCGACAAGTCTTGAAGACTTGATTTATTGTACGTTGCAAGCTCGGCTTTCACCCTATAAGCATAGTAATCTAGATAATAGTGATGTATAATGCTAGGTATATGTTGATTCGCCGGACGGATTTACGAGCCTAGTTCATGGTCTTACGGCCTAGGTAACCTATGATTTACGTCATAGTATGTCATATATTGTGATTAATTAATATTCTTATCGTTGTAATATACCTAGCCAATTCAGGCCATTCCCTTGTGACTACGTAAGCGCTTTATAAATGAAGCTTCGGGTATTCCCCTCGACATTAAAGAAAGCGGTTTCTTTCTGGAGGCCTGAACAGTTCACACAGAGAGGCTTAGAAGCTGTCAAACTCATGTTAAATGCAGTAATTGACTCATCGAAGCAACAAACAACTAATCAAATGCCTTGGCGTGGGCTTTGACAGCCGATTATTAGGGTTTCAGAATCAGAAACCGATGCAATTTTATTAATCTTTTTTATTTTGGTTTGGCAATCACAACGAACGGAATGAGATTTCGCGCCAGTGCGAGTTTTTATCACTGGCAAAACCTACCCTATCGCGTTATAGTAAACTTCAATTTGTATGTAAATAGTGTTTCCCAGTTCGTGCACTAGTGGTTCAGCTTCAGTACAAATTGAAGTTTACTCTATCGAATAGGTATAAAAACTCGTAAGCCCTCTAAGGCGAATTATACAGAAAAGGCGTAAGGTAAAGGCGCGGTGCAGGCATGGTGCCGCTTCAAAACGTTTTCATACACTTGACTTGTCGTGAATTACACTCAAGCGCCGCGGCGCAGGCACGCTGTTCTTTCGTTTCCTCATAAATTCCATGCCTGCGCCGCACCTTACGCCGTTTCTGTGTAATTCGCGCCTAACAGATGATAAACTTGATCAGTTTTATAGAAACGTGTCTACAAAAAAAAAAACGAACAATGATTAATGTAAGCCCGGCTTTTACCACGTAATCTAAGTAATGGGTAGCAGATAGATATAAAACGTAAGTGTAGGCTGTCACTGGCTTGTTTACGAGTGTCAGTGTAGTTCAAGGTCGTCACTAGTTGGAGTAGTAGGTGTAGGTACTGATACACGGCGATACCTATCTCTACTGGCGATCTACGGTTCTTTGTCGAGGGAGGTTGTTAATAGTGGATGTGGAGGGGTATTAAGGAAAGTGCTTGTTTATTCGCCTGTGTCAGGGGTTTTTTGGGATAGGTCCAAAGGATCGTAGTTTATTTTAAACACTAAGGTACTCTGATTTGACCCAAGTTTTGCGTATCGAAGGTTAAGAAGGGATTTGGATAAGTTTGTGCGGATTTCCCTATTTTTGGCTAAACATGCTAATAGTTATGACTAAGTAGCGATTCAAATTAATTGATTTGTAGCTACCTATTTGGAAAAGGTAACTGAATTATTTTAGAATTGGTGTTATAAATAGGGTTTCAATATTTTCCTTGAATAACCAAGCATTACAAAATGTTCATAAATAAATTTATAGATGTAAAATAAATATTCGTTCTTTTTTTATTTTGAACAAGTATTTGTTAACTTACACAAAAATGGTTGTAAAATTAATTCAATTAACTGATTTCATTCATCTTATATCAATAAAAACTGCCCAAACTGGTTTAATTTGCGCTTCAAATTGTTCCAACACTTCTGTCAAATTTAGCGAAAGTTACGAAATATCGCGGCTCAACCGACTTTAATACCACCTTATCGCACTCTTCAATCAACCCGCGGGAACATCAGATAATCTGACCTAGAATATTCCAACAGACGGTAATACAGTTGGTCTGATAGAAAAGTAATTGATTTAGCAAATATGTGTGTGAAGTCTAATTTGATTAGAATTAGTTTTTGGGAGTGCTTGCTAATAGATCTTTAGTGGATAGTATACTTAGCTACATGGCACATGGCTTCCAATGATGATGACAGCCAATAAGTATTTTATTCCATCATCTCGTATCAAGCTACTGATGAACCAAGAAAATTTATTTACATGCGCAAATTCTTCTCGAAATTTTGTATTTGGCTCCTCGTTTTATTACTTGCCATCCATTTCAAGATATTGCTTAGAATTTTTCGCCTTATAAAGAAATGTATGTACTTGCAAACGTTAATTACTCATATCAGACCATCTCGTTGCTTTAGTATTCGCAAGTGTTAGCGTCAGGTCATAGGATCCATTACCAGGTCGAGCCAAGTGTTATTGGGTTTTTCTAAAAGGAACTTCCCAGTAGCAGCCCTGAGTCATGACTTTTTCCCAATTGATGGCAGTTGGCTCGTCCCCTATTACATGGGACTTCTGGCAAAATGTGGGTGTAAAACCTCAGGCGAAGCCTTCTGGAATCACAATGGCGATGTTGAGTTATTTTAATTAGTCATAAATCACTCATGTATCCCAAAAATGTATACCCATAACGTCAAATCTAACGATAACAATTAAATAGCAGTTCGTAAGTAAGCAATTTAAACGTTCAGTGTTCAACATTGTAGCACCGTGTTGATTGCAATATTGCCTCACATATAGTCTGTATTAATTGAGCGCATCTGTTCGCAGACAGGTTCAAGGCCTCTTAAGGTTAGCCTGGGCTATTTCGGGCCAGCGCGTGGCTAGAAGCAGATGTGACGGCAGACACGTGACCAGCAAGGCTAACATCACTTGCAATAAGCTATTTTTATAGGAACAGTCTTGTGAAAAATGTTCCCATGAGCGTTGGCTATTTTGTGAAGTGGCTAAAGAATTGAAGGTTGGCTGGTAAAGAATGCCTTGTGGCATTAAGAGTAAACTCACATTTGCATGCACGGATCAGCGTTTTCTGGTATGTCTTCTATCTCATTCTTTCACCTAAAAGGTGTCACTCGGTGGAGCGAGAAGTCCGGTCACAAGCATCTGCATAAATTCACATCGAAAGGACGTGCAATTGGATCTCTCACTATGGATGCAATTCTAAATGAAAGAAAAGGAAACAGTTATAAGAAAATGCTGATTTGTGCATGTAAAGGTCATTTCACCTTAACTCCGTCTATGTACCAATGTGCATCATCATCTGCCTACAGCATCATATCCTCTGCTGGACATGGGCTCAATCGCACGCGATACAACTCGATTCTTAGCAACTCTAATCCAGTTGCTACCAGCCAGCCAGCACATGTACATGAATTTAAATAAATAATGCTTGAAGAGAGAATGATATGCTTAAACTATGTAGTTTGATGAGAAAAGCAACAGTGCGTGAAACAGGAGAATTCCAAATTAATTCTCCATAGGAGAACGTTAAGCCTGCTTTCCATATGAAACTCGGCCCAATTTATAACATTTTACGCAATGTTGGAGCCCATTTTCCTATCCCTTAAGGCTTTCGCTGTAAAACCTTTTTTACAGAAGAAAATACATTTTTAATTTCGCAAACAATCTTGTTTATGGTATGTACTGAAAAAACAAAAGAGAACGGGGAACTGTTGCCATAGACTTAAGTTTTGCCTGCTGAGTTGGTTGTCCAAAGTTTGTCATTTTAATAACTAACAGCTGACCAAGGTCTATTTTCAACGGACAGAAGTGTTTTGGGTCACGTTGCCTCAGGGTATAAATAAAAAACATTGTTTTAGTAAGGTTTCTTTGATTGGAGTTTTTCTTGGCCGTTTCGTATTGGGCTAAAACAGCTGTTAAAGGGTGAGCCATTTAACTTTCGAGAAAGAATCCTTTCAAATGATTCTAATATCGAAAGGGGCAAAATTATATTTTAGGTTTCATACATTTCTTACCTGGTTGAAATTACTTTTCCAAGAAGCGTTGTAATTTTTAGATACCATTATTATGTTTTCATTCGTATCATTTCAAAACGGCCGAAACCGCTGTAGGCGAGAAAAATAGACTACGGCGGTTTTCAAACAAAATACAACATTTGCGTTTATTTTCATATCATGTTATGATAGGTACTAACTCAGTTTTCTTTTACATGTTTTTATATAAATGTACCAGAAGATATAATAATACTTCCTCATCCACACAATCATTTGATGTAACAGACAAGTCCTTTGTCCTTGTTATATCAACAAAAAGACTTATCGCTACACATCTTGATATATTAGTAGCACATTCCATACAATATCTTAAACATCTACATCCGTACAGTACAAGATTATCTTATTTAATATCGTGTCCATATCTCAGTCAGGCCTAAGTAATATATTCCAGTCATTAGAAAGGCCTATGCCTATTATGCAGGCAAGAAAGTGCCTCCTTGTCTGCACTGAACTACGTCACCAGCCCCTCCAATGTTCGAGATTTATTACATTGTCTATATAGAATAGAAATGTGAAAATTAAACAAATGACTGTCAGCTGCAATGGCTGAAGGGTGATGTAATGACATACCTTGACCCCTTGGGTGGACCCGAAACTTTAGTAATTTGATATTCTCGTCTTTTCATTTTAACTTTGTCAAATTTGCCACGATAATCCTTTTCGTGGGTTCTATTTATTACATCAATCATCCTTACAAATTAGTGTCTGCGGTCCCAGAACAGTTCAGACCCTGCGAAAGCATTCAATCTGATTAGAAGTCGTTATCTTTATTTAATTTTGAATGTCATTGTTCTTATCAATTAAAGGGATAATTATTTTCTCTGAATTTGTCGTTTTGTAGATTTCGTCAATTTATGAATAGAAGGGCTAAATCTCCCAGTAATTTAAAGAAAATACACGGTGGATACATCTTGATACAAAAGTTTTAATACAGAATCAGTCCACGATTCTAGACCTTAACTTTCATTTTCTGTCACGATCACTCTTCCACATTGAATCCCTTTCCACACCATCAATTTTAATAACAATACTTCCAAACCGTTAATTAACTGAAGCAATTAATAAAGGTCTCTAACCGTGTCACTCTCTGGCACATATCCAGATGTAAGAACACAAACAGGTGGACCTACTCTTCAGTAGTTTATTTTCACGGCTTCCAGGTGATACAGCACATTGTTGCTGATAAGCTTCCGTCACGGGATACTGGTTCTTAACAGCTGATAATATTTTGTTTACGCGTACTTGCTGGCCTTATATTTATATCTTGTCCAATACATTGGACAAACGAACAATAAACTTTGTCGAAAATAGTCTACATAGTTATATTGTGTGTACCCCGTGCCAAAAAAGTTTCGTATACCCATCGACTAGTTCAACTGACGTTTCTATTAAGCTGTTATCAGGAAGAACTTCCTTGGCCCTTTCCCAAAATCTCTCGCAACCTGACGCCTGTATCTAAAAGCTCATCATCATCTGCTTAGCCTTTTCCCTACTTTGGGGTCGGCTTCCAGTCTAACCGGATGCAGCTGAATACCAGTATTTTACGTGGAGCGACTGCCTATCTGACCTCCACAACCCAGTTAATTCTGGGTAATACGATACCCTTTGGTAAGACGGTTTGTCAGACTTTCGGGCCACTACCTGTAACGACAAAGATCAACAAATGAGAGCCGGGACCAAAAGCTTTATCTAAAAGCTAATAAGGCGAAATTATTTAGTATCCGTGACCAGTAGATGGCAATAAGCCGCCCCCTATTACATGGAACTTGAAATGTGTGTCTGCTATAGGTACATCTCTGCTTAACCCTTCGAGGACAAGCACATGATACTGATACAATCGATATATACTTTATCCATGTCAATCGTTTACTACAAACGGTTCACAGTTGAGTGAACATCCACAAAAGAGACCAACTGTTCGACACGACAATCTGATTATGACACTGGATAGAAATGGACACAAACTAGGCTTTTTCAAACCAACTTGGAGGAAAAACTAGGTTAGGCAGCTCGCCTCACTTGCAGCAAAAACTGGGTTAACTTAGACGAGCGAGGACTAGGGGAAAAACTGCTTGTGAAGGGAACCTTGGCATAGAAAGATAGCGGCAAAAAGTAATTAAAAACATTCCTTTAGTTGTTTGATTTTATGAACAGAAAAGTATTTACTGTGTCGGTAGTTGTTTGTGCGAAAATCCTCGGGAGGAATATCAATCTCAAATTGCCGGTGGTAAATAATATTAAAAATAGAAACCTTGTCGGGCACAGCACATTTTTTTAAATAAGTAGAGAGAGGAAGAGCGCTTTATTACTTTTCTTTGTTGTTTGTGAAAACACGCAATTTTTATATCCCACTTCTAAGCTAACAGAATTCCTATTACACAACTGATGTGTTATTATATTAAACTTGCTATCAAACGGTATCGAGTACTACATGACCTCTCAGATGCTATCAGCAACAGGAAATTGAATGTCAACATTTCTCTTCATCCCGATAAGACGAAGATAAAAATAATCACAATGTTCAATACCATGTAAACATCTACTCTATATATAAAGATCTTATTTTAATCCAACGACGGTCAAATTGTAAGTCTTTTCGTTCTTTTATGAAACGATTCATCATTATTCTCGTCTCATCCCAATTTTTTTTTTTCTGGCTTTTCGTCATCACATCTTTCTCGAGATTTTGACTATACTATAGTCATAATCGTAGAACAGTGATGGACCTGACATTATGTTAAACTCAGCCATTTCAAATTTGTTATATTAGTTTTTTTTATAACTTTTTTAATACTAAATCTGTTATGTTAAAAATTTACATACATTTAATCAATAGGGTTTATTTTAAGATGAATAAAAATAGCAAACAATAAATTATACGGTTTTCTACAAAAATCACACAATATTCATTTAACTTCATGTCAGATCCGTCACTGTTCTACGAATATGACGATATCGTCAGCCCAAAGAGCTTTTGTACAGCTTTACTAATATCGATTAAAATACGTATTCGAAAGGCATAACTTCAGCTAAACATGGTGCCTTATTAGTCTCGTATCGATTTAAATTCGTCTGACTCGTAAAACCAAAACTCTGCGGGTTTGCGGCTCAGCCGTATCACTACGTAACTGCTCCAAAACGTTTTGATAAAGCCTATAATCACCCACGCTGCCATTTTCACGTGCTACGTGCCATCGAACTATCAGCAACTGTGACGTAATCATTTTTTTGACATATGAACAATGAACTTCAATTCACCCATGTGGGTTTTGGTGTTGATGTGATATGAATTAGTTTTGTTGGCAGGCATGGGTATAGTAGAAGGACGTGTTATAAAAAGTATGGTGTTTTGAATGGCTTGATGAAGACTACATTTAAAACATAGACACGTCAGCCAATGCTTTTGAATAATCATTGCAGAGCAACGATCACTTACGCAAATAAAATGTATGAATTCAAGCAAAATTGCAATCTGCTTTCATTAGGGAATAGAATGAAAATATGACCGTCTCCGAAAAAGGTCACCTTATTAAAAAGGTCACAAGGGCTTGTTAAAAAATATAAAATATCGCATTCTATTTGCAAAACGGAGAGCAATAAAAATGGAACGGCCCTACTTCGGCGCGAGGCTGCAAACCTTCAAGAATTTAATGAGAAATATTATAATATCGATCACCTTCCAATCTCAGCGACCCTTATTAATCCCAAAGACTCTCTCACTAGAGAAATATACATCCAGGCTCTGATTGGCCCTTTGAGATAACGATCCGCAAATTAAACTTGATACTCTAGGCACGAATTTAGTTACAAACTTGCGAAGTTTCCAAAACAGCAGAACTATGATAGAAAAAGTTGGGAGCCATAATGACTAAAAATTCTAAGAAATATACTTTAATAACATTACAACCTTCAAGCGACTTTAATACCGACTATCCCTGGCAACTGCCTCATTGAGATTGATGTCGATAAAATAGCTTAAAGCCACCGTTTTTATAAAGACGGTATATTAAGATAAGTATTCCTTTAACATCGTCTACAATGGAGAATTGATCCTATTAATCGCAAATTAAAGACTTGATAAAATGGAGAAAAAAAACCTGCAGCTTACATATACCGTTCCCCCTTTTACTTTAAAAAATCAATTTGCTATACAGTGTACATAACAATTTTTTAAGTAGCAAAATAAATAAAAAAACACATGGCAAAGCTACTATCAACCGGAATTTCACGTCCGGAGTTAGATTGTATAGGACTCCCCGTTGAAACATGTCCCCTGAAATAGACAATACAGTGTGATTCCAGTGTAGTCTATAGTAGTAGTATTAGACGAGAACTTCCACTTATCCGTTTATATCCACCTCATCATCAGCCTATAGCAACTCGAAATGGTTCTCATCGATTATCCCCTCGTTTTCCATCACATCCCTTGATTCTCTTGCTAACTAAATTCAAAGTTCTTCATGAATCCATATTCGCAAAAGCCTAAATGAAGTACATAATATTGTAGAGTGTAACATCGTGTAGACACTTGGCCCTCGAGAGCCAGCCATTGTTTAACGAGCTCGATATCGTTAGCAGGAGAAATATTTACACAAACGCTCTAGTATACACTGAGAAATTCGAGTTATCCCTCTTTTCTTGTGTGGGTATAGCCTTTTTTGTGTTTTTTATACACTATGAGAATTTGTCCGTTCGCCATTTCTGGACCCGTGGTTTTGTGAGCTTCTTGCCGATTTATGAAGACAATGTTTAGTACTAAAACAAAAATCATGGTAATCATAGTGTTCCTGCCCTTGTACCATTTTACTTGGGAGAAATGAAAAAAAAAATATTATAATTTTTTGCGTGTAGATTTTGAAGTTATGTTAGCTTAATACAGGTAGGCGAGGCCTTTTTGTACATTTTTGATACTGATAAAGATGATAAGGGACTAATTCTGCACGATCCTTATCAATCAAGGTTAATAACATAAATTATCAAGGTTATAATGTAAACTTTAGAAATATTTATGACTTACATCATCTTTCTCAAGTTTAAGCAAAGTTCTTCTACTGAAAAGACTCACATCATTAATTTAAAATGCCGTAAGGATTGCTCTGTAAATAATGAAGAAGTCAATTTATGGAAGGTTCGGAAAATATAGTATCCTATCCTTGCCTAATGTAGAATCGATAATGAGGCATCCATCCTTAACCTGGGATCCTAATAGGAAAGGGGCACACAATAAATTCATCCTCAGTGAAAAAAATAAAAATGTAATAGGTCAAAAACTGAAATACATGTTAAGGATGTCGATATTTATTTATTTATATATTCAGTTTCGGACAACAATACAATCCATTTTGTTAGTAAGAAAAAACCTTATTCCTAATGTTAGTAATACAAAAACTCTCAGTCACACTACACATAACAAATTTACTGTCCGAGGCAGGTTGCTCAGAGAACGATCAAGCAAGAGATCAACCACCTAGTTGACCATCCTCTCCACAAAATGCCTCAGAAAAGGGGAGTAGGGACTCTCCGCTAGCACTTTCAGGATACTATTGTTACTGATCCGCGTTCGATGCATCAGTGAAGCAAGTTTTTTGCAGATGACTGCGTGGAAACCGTCATTTCGGTTTTGTGAAAACATCTCCGATGCACTACAGAAACGGGGCAGTCCCAATAGCATCTTATAAACCTTATTACATTGGACGCGTAAGGCATCTAGCGATCTTTTGGCGTAGTTGACCCATATGACAACACATCACAACCACACATATATATGACAACACCATGAAAATACATGCTAAAATGAATATGGAACAAAATTTGGTGAAATAATAATAGAACAAGCTACTCGTAGATGTACACAAACGAATTTTCCCTTGGGCATACGAGGTTAACCTTCCCCATAACAAAACAAACAGCGACCGTACTGCATAAATAATGATGTTCTACAATAAACATTTCTAATTATACCTGCTATAAAGAAATATGAAATGTACAGCAAATGTTAATCAACCGGATGTATAAGCATAGGAAAATATTTTCATTAAATGTTATGATGTCTAAGTTATAACGGTTAAATAGTTCCTTTCATGACGGGGTATTGAAGAAAATTGAGGGCAACCTTTTAGGAAGTGGTCTGTGTTGTCCACTGCCCTATTTCTTCCCTAGAGTGTTGTTAAGTGCCCACATGCTAAACAGATAATACGGAGAATATCTATGATACAAGATTTTGGTAAGGGTTGAGTAGATTTAGCTGCTCGATCGAACCTATTGGGACTGCTCGGGAAACGAATAAATGTGAAAAAAAAAAAGAATTTTAATATGCCAAGTCGATAGCGATCATTATTGGAGGTGTCGATACTGTGAAGATGGTGTTGTCGTGCGAGAAAAATCACGTTTAAATGCGGATTATATGGACTTAAATGTTACCATAAGCACCCAACACAATTCAAAGCTCAGTTTTAATTGTTACTAAAAGACTAGACACGAGAATGAAGGAACGTCTTCATATGGTATTCAGAATCTGGGTCACGCGTCTTGAAAACGAGTCGGCTACTGCAACTCGTCGGAAGGAATGGGGTGGAGACACCCACTCCTCACGAAAGGGTTCCTTGGTAAAGAAGCACAGAAGTTGCACTCCATGAAATAGTTGCACTTCTTCATGACACGATGTACCCTAAAATTGATTGGCACAAAACTTCGCTACTTCCGCGGCGTTGTCGGTGTTCACACACAGTGGCAGTACACAGATGGCCGTATAGATGTACCCTGAAACTACAGTAGTATCACTGAGTAAAAAGATAATGATGTTTTCTTTTGTCGTATTGTGTGGCGTGGCGTAGTACCTACCATTGACATTATGTAGACATATACGGCTACTAACTGCTGATACACGTCGTCGCACAAGTTCGCAAACACATTAACCACCCGTTTGTTTACTGTACACAATGCGTTATTAACAGGCCCACTCACACGCATCAAACGTGTCTCTGAGAATTGAGCCTTCTTTTCCTGCTATTTTGTGGCGCACAGTGGATACGATATTATATTTACATATCTATGTACCCACGTTATTTCGCGACGAATTGTCTGTTTTAACGATTTTTTTCTGGAAATGAAAAGCCATATTTTTGCTACGATTTCATGAATTTGATCAAAGATTGGAAAAAATTTGACGCTGTATTATCTTGGTTACTTTTTGAATATGCTAATCCGTGTGAGACAATTCAGAGCTACATTAATTCGTTGGTATTACGTAGAAGCCGAAAACGTATTGTTTGCTCTGTGAATAAAACATGAAGAGTTTATCGCAGCGTTGCGAAATGTGGAGAAGACAATAGAAAAACTTTTGAAACACCTGTGAAACAAGTGCTTGCGAGAGTTTCAGAAATTGTGCTAAAAGCAAAATATAAAGAACTTTTGCCAAAAATGCCTTAGAACTTTGCTGTATTAATAATGAAACGTTTTATAGAAGAAGAAAAAACTTGAAAGTACAAACTTCATCACGTAACACTAGATTAAAACAAATTTTATAAAAGAATTTTGAATACAGCGCAAGGGACCCAAAAAATTATAAATGAGTATTACACTAATGAAAAACAGGGTCCTCTACTGTCTTAAAAACCCTAATGAAAAACGAAGCACAAAAGAAGGTGATCAATTACGTGAAAGCGTTTTCTTTGCAAAGTTGTCCCTGAAACGATGACGTAAAAGGATGTTTGCTTAAGCCACCGAGCTATTTTTACTTGGCCGGCACACTAATTGAGCCAAGTCCCTGCTTTAGATCATTAAATATGACCGCTAAGCGTGTCGTTTTCATTTCGCAAATTATTTTTATTCGCGTGACATGATTTCTTTTGGAGATAATTATTATGGAGTCTCTCGGGATCCTTTGGCGTAATATATTAAATAAATTCCAAGGTCACCGAAAAGGGGATGATAATAAAGTAATAGAACCCTATGTAATTGAATTCTCTGGTGGATATTGCTGCTGAGAGATAACGTACAAGTCTGACTAGAATAATGAAGACATTACACATCGCTGGGAGTGTAGGACAAGTTGTTTCTATAAGTATTAATTCGATTTATATCTCCGAACTCAGGTTAGCAGCACGAGACGAATCAATACGTTCTCTACAACGTTGTTTTAAAGCAATGCAACTAAAAAATCCACATTAAGATCTAGTTAACAGTAAAGTCTGTCAGTCTATGACTTCGAAACTTCAAAAACCTGCATTATAATTTACTTCCTTAGCAACATCTTTTTGCTTGCCAACATTGATATTTAGTTACGAATTGTTTGCACTACAGTTACATAATGTAGATAAATTAATTACTAAGACAGCCCTGACATTAAGACGCCGAAGAACATACACACGTAACTCATGTTTCTATATCAGTCAGCAAACATCCGAAGGAAATGGCTTTTCTCTTCGGTCTAGAAATTCTGTTATATCATAAATATAGAAATTGTTATTGCAGCAACGGTGGTTTCATATCCTCTCTGTTTACATTATCTAGTATAGAACAATGGCTTTCTGATGTTATGGCATTTGAATTTCATACTACACTGTCTTTACCACATCGTAATACGCTGAAAGGCATGTGCACTTTGCGTTGAGTAAAATGTCGATATCGTTTTGTTGAGTCTAGAGCCAAGGGAAAACATGTTCGTCTTTTGAACAAAGTGGCTTGTCAATCAAACGGAATGTTGACTCGTCAAATCTCAGAACGTAGCCTAAATTCTAGATTCAAAAGGATCTTAAGAGCTACAACCCAATTTCGCGGTTTACAAAACATTAATATTTCTGCGAAACGTGATGAAACCAGTTTTGATGTAACATCTCAATAAACTAAACAAGTATTGCACAACGTTTCAAGCCAGAACGTGCACGTGCGAACTTCTTATAATCATATGAATCATCTCCCGTTGACCATAACTCATACAGCTTTTGGTTTGAGTTTAAAATTTTCCACAAACAACAACCGCAGAAGAAATAGAACAGCTTATTCGTGTAGTTTCGTAGATTTTATGGGATTTTGATCGTCCATTTGTCACGTCTCGATCAGCACATCTGCTTAAAATCCTGAATTTGATGCCGATTCAACCAATGGTGAGGCGCTTAATGTTTATAATGGATCTTTTCTCTGTAATGAGCCGTGAACAGACGAATTGAGATCTATTACAAGATAAAAAGTACTTTGATTGTACAAGATGATTTCATCAATAGCTATGCCCATTGCCCGGGAATTCCAGATGTGTTTTTGAAAGTCAAATCTAAGATTCTGTGTCTACAGCTTGCTCAGCAGTTTCATACACAATATCAAATACTCTCTGCCTCTCTGCAACAATATAAAATAATGTCTGAACTCTGAAGACTATTTACTTAACATTAAATGTTTTACTTCATCATGTTTCCCTCTAAACGGTTCACTTATCTATTTCTTTGTTGAAGCATTCTTCAGTTCGTTAAACCTTGAAATTAGTGTTTTGGCATGCTCTACATAATTTGTATTGTTAGCGCTAACTAAGCCTTGTTCTTTACTAAACAAATGTGTGCTTTGTAGAAAGGTCGTGTTCATTAATGTATCGGCTGATTGAATACTGAGTCGATATGGTCTTACATTGTCAAATTATGACCTTTTCAGAACTCTACGTAAATCAATTTTAGTACCCATAAAAACTTGGCACGGTACCTTATTTCCTTTTGATAGAGCTCGTTTGGGTGTTGTAAACTAAGTTTCTTCAGTTTCTCAGTTGTTAAATTGCCAACACGTGTTCTTAGTCTTTTCCAATGTCTATATTATATTCATAATAGTTTTAACTTAACCTGAAGCGACGAGGTTACTTTCATCATCCAATATTGGATCTATTTCAGTGGTGTATTGACTCCGTAATTTCATAACTCGACAATTTACTATGAAATCTGAAACGTTAAATGTCAGGTCTTGTTCCACAAAGGAGGGAATTTACAGGATAAACAATTTGTATAATCATCGTCTCATCTAGTTCATTTACCCTTTCAGTTGAAATTGTTCAGCTGTTTACCTTATTAACCACTAGCTGTTGCCCGCGACTTCGTTCGCGTGGTAATTTTGATGAGCATGAATGAGGAAAAAAAAGATAGCCTGTCCTTCCCCAGGATATAATCTATCTCCTCGCAAAAAATTTCATTACGATCCGATCAGCTGTTTAGCCGTGAAAAGGTAGCAAACAAACAGAGTTACTTTCGCATTTATAATATTAGTATGGATTATTGTTTTTATTATAATCTAAAAGAGGTGTCTGACGAGATAACTAGTAATAGAGAAGTATGGAAGAACACATAATGCGCCGACCCCAAATAAATTTGGGCAAGAGAATGATGATGATGTTTTTGTTATCAACTGGAAAGTCTATTAAAGTTTACGAGCGTCAAGTTGGCAATATCCTCTGTGTTGACTCCGACACCATACTGATAATTTCCTCACCCCTTCCTGCCGGGGCTGATGGGTAAACACCCATTTCCTGTAGATCCCTATGAATGTCACGGTCACCAGGCACACCGGTAGCCTTGGACTACATTCGAACATGGGATATTTGCGGTTTTATTACTCATATCCCAAAAAAACTTTGGACAGTTTTGTCAGTTGGTACGAATACGTCGCAATGCGGTGTGGCTTATGTCGTACCTTGACTTTTTGCTTTTCTATGGAAACTCGTATGTTTTGCTGCTTGTATTCTGCAGTTCAAATTGGAAATTTATTTTGAGAGACTTAGAGATGATTCGTTCGAAGCAGTAACAGTTTCTAGCGATAGTTTTATGGTGTTCATCTAAAGATAGTGGTCTTAGGCTATTAACATATTTTAAGTAATCTAATGTCTAAAAAAAACTTGAAAATTTCATCATTTTGTCATCGCCCTCACAGTTTCCTTTTGTATCTCTGCCTCATCCTACTTTCAAATGCTCATACTTACTACTTTGTTGACTATAAAACAACAACAAAATAGTAAATTTTTATATAAGTGAGGAAACTTAGTTATTACATTCGAGGGCGGAATTCACAACTGAGCCGCAGGCGAGGTTGTTTTAGAGTTGAGAATTGCAGTAACAAATGCCCACGTGTATCAAACGACGTTTTTCAATACACTTTCGAAGAAATAAAATAATGTAACGAAAAGTATTTTTGTCATGATAGGAAACTATGATTTAATTTGCTTTTTTCCGCGCCTTGCTTTCGCCAGGTTGAAGTGGAAGCAAAGGGTTGAAGCCGGTAAACAGGTTAATGTAAAAATAGAAAATTCAAATATTTTTGAATGTAGAACACAAATAAATGTTAATTTGTTCATAAAAGTAAATATTTGTTAGTTTGCCAACCAATTTGGACTTAGTATAAGTATTAGAATCTGTGGAAATATTTCCGCACACTTTGTGATAAATGAAACAAATCCACGCGTTTGCGCATTTTGAACCTAATTGTAGTTCGATAACAGCAAGTGTATTGAAAAATATTTAGAGCTCTTATCAAATAAACAACAAAACATAGAGACAACAGTCGCTTGTTTCTCCCTGCTATCTCTCGAGTGTAATTGTCTAAAGTGCCGACGGGTTGGGGAGGCGACTTGCACCATGTGTCCCACTCCTCCCCACATGGTCACTGAGCCAGAAACAAATGACGGTGTCTTAAAACGAACGAATAGTACTTTTTGGGACAGTCATCCGTTCATGGAAACAATTTGACTTGGAGTTTAGAAAAGGCCTTATTTTCTTAGGAGTAAGGATGGTTTTCATAGTTCAAATTTTACTCAAGTTGTCCGTACATTGTGTTTGGTTACGTCATAGGTTGTGTGTAGTGTCAATTGATTGATTGCCAATGATCTTTATGATCTTCGATGTTTTGTTTTGCTGTGAGACAATGTCTTTATTACGATGGAGTATCATTGTTCTTTTGGTTTAAAAACATAATTATATAACCTGGGGCACCACCTCCTGACACATATTTTGGTTGCTTTGTACATATTTTGATACAAATCCTACCTACTGTTATTTTTTTCCTTATGTCGGGTGTAATTACATTGATAATGCCTTACTAGACACCAATAGCGAAGGGTAAATTTTTGTAGAGGTAAGCCGGAATACAAATCTTTAATGTGATGTGTGTGATGTGATGTGATTATATTATATGTCAATAGAATACCGACTATGCCATTTTTCAAAGGGAAGCCAAACTAGCTAGACACTATTTCAAATCCCTTCCAATTCCCAGAGTTGTTGACATCTTCGCAATTCGCCGTTTGAGACAAATATTCTAAAAGAAACAGTATCTGATCTATCTGGATGTTTTGGAAAGCGTTCCAAGTTCCAACTGACAAGATCAACTCTATTTTGGTCTCCAGTCCTGAGGCGAGACAGTGAAGTATGTAGATGGTATATCTTGAGGCGCTGACGTCATTTGATTGCGAAGTTCTGTTCGCAGTAAGTGATTGACAGCCAATGATCTAAATTATGTTCTGCAGTTCATCGACTCTGATGTTTCCTGGAATATGCGAAGGTCCAATTGCGACGTTGTATCTTGTTGCGTTAAGTCAACATTGCCTTGCATTCGCAAATATTAACGATAGATTTGAGGTTTCATCTTGCGATATTGTCGCTAAACTTCTATGCCTTTCTTTGGGTGCTTGCATAGAGATAGAGGTTTTATATTTGTATGCACTTGTTTCTTTATGTGCGAGTGCATGGAACTATTTTACCTGCTGCGATCGGTACCGATCCGTTCCAACACCGTTGTACGTACTGGTAACCTGTAGTTTATATCAAGCAAGCACTTTTCCGCTCTGGTGGAAATATTCAGCTACGATCCATATTTATAAACCCACCATAAACAGAGGAAAATTGTTACCAAAACAAAAACACTGGCCCGTTGAATAAATAAAACTCGTCCCAGAATGACGTATGGCTCCCGTTTGAAGTACTGAACCCGTCCCACCGCGCCACTTTCTTTTACTGCTTCTGACGTCACCGCCCCCCCGGCTTACGAGCCGAGAATGCCAAATTTAAAGCGTTGAATGATGCATGTGCATGCACTCCGTGGATTGGTTGAATTCGCAATTGGTGATCATGGGTGGGGTGGATCAGTAGATTCAATATTGAACTTATATGGTTAGGTTCCACAACTTCTAACCTTTTTTCTTTTTATCCGACCAATATGTACCTGTGGTGTGGTTTCCTTTAAATCCTGGAAGGTGCTGGTGTTTTAAACTTATAACCTAAACTGGGATAAGGGCAGCAGAATGATGTTGAGAACTAACCTATGAAGCTGTTACCTGACCAAATAAAATCATAAAATTATTTACCAAAAAATTCATCATCTGCCTAGCCTTTTTCCAACTATATTGGGGTCGGCTTCCAGTCTAACCGGATGCAGCTGAATACCAGTATTTTACATAGAGCGACTGCCTATCTGACCTCCACAACCCAGAACCAATTATCTCCTTGATAAATCCCGAATCATCTTTCCGCGTGTACGCTCTAAGCTCAAAAGACCAAATTGGGCTTAACACTGAAGTTCCCTTATTAGGTCGTGAGCCTTAGCAAACACCCTCGGAATACAGAAATAGTTAGCGGTTACGTTACTATGCCACTGTGGCTTATTTTCACGTAATAAGCTTATGAATATGAAAGTGGGGGCTTCAAACGGGGGCGGTGGCTCTAGGCGTTTTGTTCTGTACCTGTTCGTTAGGGGAGCTTGTTTGGTATGTGGGGGCTATAATTAGCTTTCGTTGTATGTTCTGCAAGTCGTGGGCAGGTGGAAATAGGAGTAAACAGGACCCCTTAATGTTAATTTACACGAGGATTTGGACAAATGACACTGATCGCGATCAAAACATCTAAGCTGCGTTCAAGAGCTGTCATTGTCACCATTGCTATGGAATATTGACCGACAGATCTTGAACGCAGTTTAGATGTTTTGATCGTGACCAGTTTTATTAGTAAAATTTGATCCCAGTTATTAGCGATAAAAACAGACAGAGTTTTATCCCCTTCAAATAACATAATATGCTTGGCATTACTAGCTAAAAATGCCTTAATCAGTTAGTTTAGTATTTCCCCAGTCGATCCATTACAATCAAAAATGCCAAACCAATGACACACATGTATCGTAAAAATACTATAGAAGCGCGCACGCAGATCGATCAGGTCGACTCGCGTGCGCGTGCACGTGGTCGAGCATACATTGAGACCGGCGCCTACGCATTAGCATACACTCCCTTCTCAATTGAAACGCATCTACTGACGCTGAATTTAAATTAGTATTGAAAGGACGGGATGTTTGCTTTGCAGAAGGACTTAGAAATGTTGAAATGACTAGATCAGCCATTGATTTTATTTATTTACTAGCTGTTCCCCGCGACCTTCGTCCGCGTAAAATCCCGTCCCGTTTTTGCAACATTTTTCATTGCTGCTCCGCTCCTATTAGTCGTAGCGTGATGTTGTATAGCCTATAGCCTTCCTCGATAAATGGGCAATCCAACACTAAAAGATTTATTCAATTCGAACCATTAGTTCTCGAGTTTAGCGCGTTCAACCAAACAAACAAATTCTTCATCTTTATATATTAAGTATAGATTTTATGAAAGGTGATGAAAACATTTGTTTAGAAGCAGTTGAAAGAATACAAAAAATCAAGAAGATTTACTGCTGATTTCATGAATAAAGAAAGAACTAATGATAAAGACGCAGATGAAGATGAAGAAGAAATCGCTATTATACCCTTCAAAAAAGACGAAAAAGTTCTAAACCGAAACATAGACCATTAACCTCACAGAAGATAAATTCCTAGAACAACCTTGTCGTTTGCTAATTGTTTCTTAAGAGTTATTAATACGTTTGCTCAGTTTAAAAATGTTCCAGTTTAGTTGTGCGACGTAAATAAAGCAATTAGTTACTCCATGATAGTTCACGTGTTTAGCTCACACGTGATAACTGCTAAACAGATCCCAGATGATTCATCTTTTATGACATAATAACAATTTAGAGGTCAGACTGACTTGTCTTTAGTCTCCTTTTACTCTAACGGTCACTCCACACGAGCTAAGGTATTAGTTGACCAGCTGAACTTGAGACATCAGGGCGGAGCTGCTTGCTTAGAAAAAACCTTTTCCAACTGTCAGATCTAGTTCATTTAAACGTAGTTCTAAATTCTACAGCGTCTGAAGTTGTGTTGGTCATGTAGTACCTTTTTAATGGTCTACTTAAGTGTTGTAACGGTTATAGAGCACTTAGCATGCGCAGGTTTAGTGGATGCCACTTAGATTAACAAAATGGCTGACACAGGACATTTAGTCCTTAAGCGCCGTAAAAGGTTTTTAGTTCTGCAGATGAGTACCTACCACTCAAGTAAATATAAAAATAATTGCAAACTGCGATTAATGCTCTGATTATACAAACATTCTAGAATTCAGATTATGTGAGCTGTGAATCCATGACTCCTGGATTGAAAAGTAGGAAGTGTCAAATTGACAATTTTCGAGGCTCTTGAACAAAGAAGAAGGATCTACTGCCCCTGAATGAATTTTCATAGCAATTTTTTTAAATGCTAGACTGTAAGGATGGAGTTTGGAAGTATGCCATCTTTTTAAAACCATTTTTATAATTTTTTTGAGATACTTCTCGTTGCCGTAGGACGTGGGTTAATTTTGTATGGACCGTGCTCTTCTTTGAGGTATCATGCCGATTGCATTAGTTATATTGGTGATATTTCTTGTAATGTCAAATCCAACTAACTACGAACTAATAGATTAACAATGAATATCCTAACTCCAAACTAACAATTAATATTACTTCCAAACTTTCCAGCCCATCCAACTACAACCAACAACACAAGGACATTGACATCGCTAAACTTCGAGATCTAATAATTAACAGCCTTCAGGTCATTGCTAAACTATCTTCTAACCTTAAAATAACGGGTTATTGTAAGGTTAGAAGATTTATTTTGAATATATAAAATAACTTTTGACACACGTAAACACATTTTTATCGAATTAATTTCGCGTTGGATGCGATGAAGGAGATTTGGCACGTATCCAGATAAATGCGATAGCGTTATCGTATTTGAAGCTTGTTCAGGCAGTTTTTTTCGTGGATCTAATCCTTTTTAAAACAACTAAATTTTTACGACAACACGCATTCTTTCAAGATCCCAAAAATCAATTTTTGAAGAAATCATCAGCATCTTCGAGACCAGTACCTAAAGGCATTAAAACCGACAAAATTCCGCCAGAAAATATTCGAACAGTATTTGTGGTTAACTCGCTCCGAATTCCGCGCATTATTCTGCATCAATGTCACGCAATTTTGGGCGACACTATTGATCTTTTGCGTACGTGTAACGTGTATACGTCGCGCGTACGAGTATCCGTGTGTTAATTAGCTTTTGCCACGATTCCATTCTCCAATATTGTCGTTTACGGTAAAATACACGTGAAAAACCCGAGAATTCTACCCTCCGACCTTGCGTAACTTAGTTAAGTCTCTTGATCGCTTCGATAACGTCTTGAAAAATGCTTCGCTCCCTTTTCACTTATACCATCTTTCTTATCTCGTTAAAAATCTTCGAAAAACCTTGTACGAAGAAACACGCATTTTTAAGCATCTTCAAGTTATTTCTCAAGACTTGGCCGTCAATTTTCCGAGATGAATAATTTCGATCGTATTTTTATTCATGAAAACACTACATTATAGATGTCTACTCTTTGCTGTCCCAGATAAAACATATAAGCCTCAGAGCTAAAAGATTATCTACCCGAAACTATAGTTTAGGGTTCCCTAAAGTGGTATTGTACGAAACATTTATATTTCTGGCAGAATGTAGGCGTATCTTCCCGGCAATATCGTTTGTAATTTATTTAAACTACGACCTCACTTGCAAAATGGTTTCTATATTCAGAGCAAGCTCCATGTTACGGCTCCCAAGTATCAAGTTAATGAATTTAGCACTTGTGCAGGAATATACTTAAACCTCTCGTAAGTTTTATGAGTATCGTTCGAGTTTATGATTATGTAGATACGCTTTTTCTTTCATGTTTCATGACTAGCTTATTTCAAACGAGACTTGATTATTAGTAGTTCTTGTAGATTCAGTCACTTACTTTAAGTATAACCACATTTCAGTCCAAATGCTTGATCATAAATCTGTTGTTAGTCATCTCGTTCGAAAACATATGCCATTTTTATGCGAAATTTTTTCGAAGCAAGTATTTCTTCCGTGATTCATGTGTGCATTATGCTTTAAAGGCCGTGGCATTGAATGCTGGGGAGGTGATAAATGTCTTACCGTCTCGTAGTCGTTCCCCTGCCGCATTCAAGTAGCAGGTTCTACATTTGCTACATATTTCTTGTAGATATACTGTGCCAGAATGGTTAAATATTTGTTCTGTAGCAGAAATACCTTTGAAGGTTGTCGTTTCCTGTTTTCTTCTTCAGTCGAGAGTTCTAGGAATGTTTATTTAGGAAATCGAAGTACCCAATCGAGAATCATCCGCTCCAATTTCCAGACAAGAGCCTCTCCAACCTTCGCTCTTCGATTATTCGACACAAAGCAGTTACTAGGAGCACACGAACACAATTTGTACATCGATTTTCAATTTTGGACCCAAATTGGAAACTTATTTTCATTTATTACATACCCGGCAATGTCAGAGGATGAAGCAATTTTTCCATTACGAATCCAATTTTGTCTTTACGTACCTACTTATCAATCTGTATACTGTAAAATGGAAAAGGGTCTATCTATTGTTATAATAACTTTGAAAGGTCCCAAAAGAGGTTGGCTAGCTTACTGGAGCGAAAACCGTCCTTTGTTAATCTAAAAAGGACACATTAATATATCTATTAGTGCTCTATTCTAAAACTAATTAGGTATATCTAAAAGATTTTCTAGTTAATAAGAAAGGTGACCTAAGACTGTACCGAATCTTGAACGCCCTTCAGGTCGTCTTGACTTTAAATTGCGAAGGTAGTCTCGATCTCACAAAAGTCTTGCGAAAATAGACTTAAATAACAGATAGTTTTTGTTCTCATCACAAAGTCAAAGATTTCAATAAAAGGTTGTTATGTATGCAGACAGCAGACGAACACTTTACCGGCTTCTGGGGATCGTGTTCAATTGCTGGATCTCTCTAGGAGCTCAGTTGCATAATAGTATAAATTAAACGTCGTTGCATGATCGTGTTGATGTTTGGCGCCGGACGGCCGGCGTAGATAACCCTTTATGTACTGTGCGCTACTCGTCAGATAACTGCGGTACTTACTATCAAAATTTTCATTCATCAGTCTAGATATGCCAAGCACACAAGTGACTAGCATGATGGACTATTATGGCTGAAATACATACATACAAAAATTCACAACTTAGGCTGAAATTCTACAATCTTAACAAACATACTCCTTTTGCCGCTCATACACCTATGTCGATACATATTTATATGGCCAAAATCGACTACTATAAACTGATATACCTTCTAAAAAGTATTTTTAACATTCAATGTGAAATAAATGAATTATGTATCCTCTGGCGATACATCACTTTAAGATGAAACATTCTATCAAGTCGTACGCCAGTACCTACCAATACGGTTAGTGTATCTCTCAAAACATTATTTATTTACAAAGAAACCTTCCAAGACGGTGTCGACGCCCTCTGCTCGTTTCTCATGAATCATAATTTTTCTCATAATCGATCCTTACATGCGACGCTACTGAAGCTGTGCAAGAATATTCTTTAATAAAAGAATTTTGGTCTTAAAATGTTGCACTGTATTTAACGGGCTGCGAAGAAATTATACAATACAATAGCAAGAACACATACATAAGAAACACTTATATTCTTAGTTTTCTTGGCGCTATCTTGACCTGATTACTACACATAATCCTAGAAGTCCTTATCATAATCTGCCTGTAGCATATCCGACTGCTGAGACACAGACCTCCCCTATGTTGAGGGACCGAAATCCATAACGCGGACCCTGTTGAGGTTGGTGGAGGTGGGGACCACCACTGTTGTACTCCGCATTAAGGGTCCTTAACCTTATTTAACGACTGAATGATTCCCAAATGCTTAATCCACTTTCTCCTTGTTCCAGTTGACGAGAAGATATTCTGCTGCCATGGCGGCTTATCTCCAGACCTGCAGGCGATGGAACAGATCCGGCGGATCATGCGGCCCACTGACGTGCCCGACCAGGGCCTGCTCTGCGACCTGCTGTGGTCCGACCCAGACAAGGACACCGCCGGATGGGGCGAGAACGACCGCGGTGTCAGCTTTACATTCGGAACTGAGGTGAGGGAATATTCCGAGAGTTTTTGAAAGCTTGCTTTATGATTTGCTTGGGATCCTTATCCTTAGCTGCAAGTGTACCACTTATACAGCAAGTATTGAATTGTTTCATGGAGTGGAAGTTAAGGATGATGAGATTCTGTTCTAACTCCATGTCTCTCTCACAAGCGAACAATGATTGCTGCATCCCTAGAAGTGTTAATAACGCGGGGAATATCTAGCATAAACTCGAATTATCTGATGAAGTCTAGAATGGTATCATAGCGTTATCCACGTAAAGACTAAAATAACAACTCATCCTCAAACGAAAATCACGTGGACTAATCCACACGACGTACGTACGTACGTCCCTGACCTCTTTGACCTGGACAAAGGTTTACCACAAAATCACTGCGGTAGGCTTAAAGTTCGACAATAAAACGGTCCCAATGTTCGCGACTATCACGACAGACGAATATCTCAGCGTTGAAGCTTATTCTGTGCCTAACATAGTCTTCCACGTGCCAAATGAAAAGCTTATTGCTGCGGTACGAGATGCAGTATACGGCTTGCCAAATTAGGACTAGGTTGAACTGACTCACTGTTCTTAGTGTTCATATTTGGCAAAGGTAGTTGTAGAAAGTTTCACGTATTCTGTGAAGGGGTAATCAGTTGTTGTCTTTTGGCATCTTCACGTCTTAAACGAGGGAAGTTACCTGCTTTACTGCCATTGAAGAGAAATTATTATACTGGAATAGCACAGTGTGAACACTGGTAGAGAGCGGAGTTCTGCATGGCTGAATCTTGGGTTAAATATTATTTGTTATTTTACCAGCGACTCGCTTAGAAGAAGACCATGTCGAGCTGCGTACAAAAGGTGTACATGCTGTATGGTGCGCGTATCTCGCCAGGCGTTCGATTAACCAGCTATACATTTCTTTGGTACCGCCACCATAGCCACGCCAATTATTGTGTCCCTGTATAATATTTCACTTAGTGTCATCGACGTTCAAAATATCTAATTTTGAACGTCGAGTTTATATTTGCTGAATTTCATTATCACGGAGCACAACAACGACGAGGAAGTAATTAGCAGCTGTCAAACTAATTTACATGTTTAACTTCAACATAATTTATGCGGCGTGCTCGAGTGTCGTTCAAATCTGTTTTGAGTGTTAGCTCCTCCTAATTTTACGGTTTTGTCTTCCGAGTCTTCCTAGTTTTATTTTGTAGTGCACTCATTTTGTGGACCTACGCTAAAGTGTTAGTCGGGCAACAGCGGATAACCAAAAGTTATAGAACGGTTCTGTGTTATCATGTTGCTCTACAAAAAGTAACCTCGTTGTAGAATCACCTTCATAAGTAACAACAGCAAAGCAAAGCTGTAAGCTAACATAGTTTTTATTGAGATTTAAGAAAAATCTCAGAATAATAAATAAATAAATAAGACCCTATCTTAGACAAACAAGCTCAAAAGGTGATCTCGTGGTTCTGTTATCAGCTATTGCAGTGCGCCACTCGCTGCAGGGACAACGCGTCCACATGCCTGACCTCTACACACTATCTGTCTGTCACTGATTATAATGTTTGTGCTAGATTGTGTAGCAATAGCACTAGACTGCTGTACCACGTGACAGCACCTGATCCTGAGAGGAGGGGAGGAGTCCCCTCTTCATTTTAAGAGGTCAGGTAATTCAAGGCTCTGTGTCTGAGGCTAGGACGGGGCTTCAGCTTAACAGCTTGTGTAGCGCATGTCTGACGACTATACGCACAAACTGTCTGACACTGATTATAATGTTTATGCTAGATTGTGTAGCACCAGACTGTGATTGTACCACGTGCACTTGATAGTTAGAGATAGAAAGAAATTTAGGCTCCTGAAACCAAAAAAAAAACTGTTTTACAATTTAGACTTCTAAATTTTAAAACCGTTTTTTTTTGGGATTGCTGAATAGGTTAGTTGAAATGTTAGGCGTCGTTTGCGATGGTTAACTTTAAGTGTGTCCTCTGAAGATACGGTATGTTCTAAACCCAGACCTGCTACGGAACAACAGGGCTGATGATGGGCTACTTACACTCCGCCAAATTTTTGCAACAGGGTGCATTGACTGCTTTCTATACTGCTTCTGTAGATGGCGACGAACCTGTTGCTGTCCATAGGATTACATAGCAACACCAGTCGGCCTCTTATTGCTATTGTGCGGCTTTGCAGCAGCGATTTGTGGTCACAGTTCGGAAATGTTCTTTTAACATAGCTGACTTTGCAACTACAACAAACTCCGTTTATAGATAAATACCTCAATTTTATCTCCGAGTTTCCTTTAACCATCTTGTTTACCTTTACAGGTGGTAGGCAAGTTCCTGTCGAAGCACGAGTTCGACCTGATCTGCCGCGCGCACCAGGTCGTGGAGGACGGCTACGAGTTCTTCGCCAAGAGGCAGCTCGTCACGCTCTTCTCTGCGCCCAACTACTGCGGCGAGTTTGACAATGCAGGTCTGTATACCGTCACTTACATTTTTGCAGTTATTAGAACCTACCGTGTGACTGATTCGGTGCGCTGTGCCGGGGGACAGTTGTCGCAGTGGCACCGTCTATGTTAAACTAGGCCTGTAGTCCTAATCGATATCAGTGCCTTAGTGTATGCTACCATTCGGATCAGCAGCTTAAATCTGTACCTAGAGCCGGCATCAGGAACTTCACCCCTCAATATGCTATGGAAGGTTACCACGTAGTGTTAAGTCTGCAGAATTTAGGATACTCCGGGCTTTCGTTCAGCAACAATACTGAGTTGACTTTAATTAATGTTAATTTCAAGTTTCTAATACTCATTTTTCCAATTCCAGGAGCCCTCATGTCAGTGGACGAGACACTAATGTGCTCGTTCCAGATCCTAAAGCCGGCGGACAAGCGCAAGCTCTACTCCGGCCTCAACATGGGCCGCCCCAACACGCCGCCGCGCGCACAGCCCAAGAACAAAAAGAAGTGAGTCCACACACACACACTGAACTGTTGCACTAACATTGTACACATACACCGAATAGTAAGTATGCTGTGGTCGAGGACCAACCTGAAAGCACCATTATGACCGCCCCTCCAATGAGGGCTGCGTATGTTCACGCCATACTTACACCATTCCTCCATAGGAGTTCGAATGAACACGCCATACTTACTACTCAGTGTAGACATATACGATGGAAATTATAGGGAAAAGATGGGTGTGAGTTTGGTAATAGGGCATGGTAATGGATACGTAATAGGATGGGTCGTAATTTGGCAAACGACCTTACGAGTCGGCAGTATTTTTGCTAATCTCCGTAATTGAATTTTGTTCAGTGGCTTTTTATGTCGAATTATTTTTGTCGTGTCGAAACGAGCCTCTTGATGCAATTCATCGTTTAATTGATTGCATGAATAGTTCGTACGATTGTTTGCCAACTAGGACGACCCCCTTTTGTCTAGAGGTGATGAGTCAAGTTCTACTCGTCAAATAAAAATAGTGATGAGCACCACTTATTGTTAGATTACGTGCTTCGTTTATGTTTTCCATTTTACCTACAACGCGCTTCTCTAGTATTGCCAAATTGACTGGTTTACCCATCTGTGTTGCCAGATTAATAAATAATAATAATAAATAATAATTTGCCAAAATCAGTATAAGTTCTTATCATTGCTATATTGCCAGACTATGCCAAATTTAGTTATATTGAGTATGAATTGAATTGGTTATAATAATGTGAAATTGTATGCGAATAATAGTTGTGTAAGTCATGTAATGCTAACAGCTGGGGCTTTAAAACTGTAAGTGTACTATTTAAGTGACATGTAAAAAATAAAGCATTCCCCAATTTAATTCGGTAGTTTGAATTTCGTAAATAATATTACCTAAGATACACCCTAGACACAAAATTAAAAGATAATTAGTATTTTATAGAGCGGTTTTGTCATCTGGCAATACAGTCTCAGACTAGCACACTTACTCAAACCCATATACATAGTACATACAATACACACACAACACAAAAGGGGGATTGAAGATTGGTGGTGGAAAGATGTCTGTCAGTGGACTAGAATATGTTTAAAATATAGGAGATTTCGTTTTTTAACATTTTTTTCCCCAAAATCGTAGATTCGTAGTGAATTGAAAATTTTTGCCTGCAAAATAAATAATATCTTTGAAGTATCGCATGAAGAGATTTTTTCTCAATGGTTTATTCAAAAAGTACAAAGTAGTTTTTGCTTACAAAATAGATTTGCACAGTAAACCATAGATAGTCAATCGTCAAAACTTGAAAAGAACCCTATACGATTCCATTGCACCATATTTGAAGGTGCGGTCTACCTACCCTGTTAGATTAGATATTTGTGTTACTCAAACATTAAAATATTATATTTTCTTATCACAGAGACATTATATGAAGCCGCTACACAAAAGGTACCAAAAGATGTGAGACGTTTGAAATGCATCTTGACATAGATTAACAAACAACATTTTTTTGCACTAGTAACATTCACTGGGGTTGCATACTCGCACAAAACTAATAATCTACGAAAAACGCCTAACGATTTTGTGATACATTAAAACCGTTTTGAAATAGGAATCTACCTGAAAATAGAATTTAATTTAAATTGCAAGCTGGTCCATAAGAATAACTGTGTTTTGGTGAGAATTGTGTGCAAATATTATAATTACTAAATCACTTTCAATTGAAGGCTTACTTGAACCACAATTCACTAAATGACTTTAACGCTAAACATATAAAAATATCGTTGTCTCTGTCCTTCTCACAAGTTTGACAGAAACGACGATGTTTCGAACACCAAATTTTAGTGTCAAATGCGTCTAGTGGTGTGTGATACAAATTGGCCTAAGTTTTGATATAATAAAACCGGCATTTGTAGTATGACATCGTTTTCTAAGTCATATCAAATGCATGACTTCTTATGGCGGCGCGAGGCGTAGATGGTGTGTGGTAGTAGGAACTTAACACTAAAGACTCGTAAAGGCTACAGTATTAAGGTAAGCTATTCGGTAGCTTCAATTCAATAAAGGACTATGGGCATTTTCCTATGAACTTTTAGCGAAAGACCAACAGAATTGAAGTACCTACTTATATTTCAAATGGCTTTTAATCAGGACTTCAATTCATTATCATCATTAAGTCGCCGGAGAACAGAACATATTTCAATTCATTATTTGAAAATTGGCTGTAGCTCTGATCTCTGGCGATTTTGGTACTTGTCGCAATAGTATGAATTGGATAACTTATTGTGAGCTATGGTTTGAGATGTATTTAAATTCTGTTGGACTTACGCATATTTTGCCCAAGACCCTTTGTCACATACTCGTTATCGCGCATAAAATGACACTGCCTAGGCTCTAGGATTCATACAAATTGTCATACATTTATTCGGAAGATAGTGGATAGTTGGAGACACTAGTCTAGGACTACAAAATACTTGCCAAGAGATGTGGCGCAGATTTTTAAAAAGAAAATGTGCCACACCTCTTGTCTTCGTAAGATTTTATAAATTACTCGCGCCGCCAATCCAGTGTTTGTCCGTCCTAGTGTTATATCATTTTCATTGTTTTTATTATTTTTTGTTTCATTACTGTATACCGTATGAATTTTATTTTTGGATATTAAAAAACTTAAAAATATTTTAAGAACTTTCTCTGTATCCATAGTCTTACAATGTAAAGTTGGAATAAGTATAAAAAACAACATTCCTGTATCAAAATTACAATGTATGACCATCATCTCACGTATTTTTGTGTTTGTTCCCGATCGCCAGTTAATCGCCCCACCCTGCGCCCGCGTCGCGCCGTCGCCGACTCGCATGGACTCCCACGTACCTACTTACTACCTACCTTACAAATATGATTAGCTTAGACAGCGTTAAGGCACTTTATAATGCGACAGTTTGCTAATGTTACCTTCCATTGCGCGTTTTGACTTCGTAATAAACAGTCGTTTGCAAAAACGCGCAATGGATGATGATTTTTGGATTCTATTTTATATGACTCGTTTTACGCACTAGTATACTTTGAATTGTCGAAATTCAAGAATGTGTAATGGCTTTGCTTGTCCAGTCGTTTTTGAGTAAAACTGTAATTTCAAGGCCATTTTAAAATATGTCTTAGTCTTAGGTAAAGAGCCAAACGATTTCAGCTTTACTTTCAAATATTCATTCTTTGTTCACTGAATGGCTATTATGAAAAACCATTATGTCGTATTATTCCTTTTCGCTTGTCTATAATAATACAATAGAATACATTTTGTACGTTGTTCATAATGTGTATGAAATTTTTAATTGTCAAGTATTATTTTAACCAACCGCTCTCTGAAGTTTAATTGTTCACAGATAATGTTAAACTGTTCTAAAGAGAGCGAAAAGAGATTGATATTGATAGTTTACTTTGTTAAAAAAGTAACAAAATATTACTAACCGTAGTAACATCTAGATTTTAAATATAAACGACTAAGGAAGTCGATCCTTCCTTGCAAAATCTCGCTTCGCTCTCTTTAGTACATACTTTAAATGTAAGTCGGTCTCGCACGTATAATATTGATCAATTGCTGGACGATTGTCCCTTAGACAGGTGCGTTAGGACTACACTTAAAATCTGCCATAAATTAAAAAGTGACCAATGGGGGTGGTGTTGCGATTGGCGCTAGTATAGCTAGTTCCTAACATCGTCATTGGCTGAATAGCTTAACCGCATTGGTTAAATTGGGACTTAGAGCGTCTGTCAATGATCTTTGACAGGCCCTCCCCATTAATACCATGTTTGATAAGGCCTGATGGGAGAACTAAATTAATTCTTGTTCTCAAACAGTTTTGCAATCGTATTTACTGGTCACATTTTAATTTGCGGCAACACCAGACAGTCACATTTCGATTCAGTCGCAAATGTGGCTAGAAAACAAGTCCAATGTTATTTTTTATCATAAATAGTTTTCAGGAACAAACAGCTAATATCGTTAAATATTTTTTTAATTCACAAAATGGCGGTCTAGCATTCGGCTATAGGGCTCCGGGCGATTCAAATGTGGAGACGGATGCACTAGAATGCCGCGTATAATGATAATGTCTGTGCAAATGCGTGTACGTATGACTGCTCCCAGAATGCTTGTGTCGTATTCAATATTCAAACAATTAATGTAAGGTAACGGCCGCGGCTGCAACTTCGACGTCTCACCCCCCTCCCCTCCTTCCCTCCGACATTTTGTCGCCCCCCTTTTTATTGAGATTATTTCATTGACCCCAGGGTGATGCGTAAAGGTTCGTGGCGAAGTTGTGCCGCCGTAAAATTTAATGATGACAGAATTTCAATGGTCGAAATATTGGAAGTATAATAAGTAGTAAGCATAAATATCGTAACGAAGCCGTAGTTTGTTGATAATATTATGAACAAAACGCCCACAGCATTGCACCCATTAGCCTAGTACCATGCTAGAACTCTTTGATACAAGTCGATGTACTTAGCTGTCCATAATAGAAGGAAATGCGTACATTCCCTCACAAGAAACACACATCTTGTAATAAGGAATGTTCTAGATCTTTAAAGCGTAGTTTCTTATTAAGTTTCATGTGACTTCTAAGTAATAAATTCATTTTCAAGATGCAATAGTGTTTTCATACCTATAGTACGTGAAATAGCTTCCTTACCATGCATTTACAGTGTTTAGAAATTGTAGTAACCAGGAATTACTTATACCCCATTCATTGAGTTCCCGGCCGATATTGGTTAGGACATACGAAGGGTATAGCGCTAAGCATTCTTCAGAAACATTCAGGGCCGATTTCAACAATGAAATTGAACGCGATCAATAAATATATCGAAACTGCTGTCAGTGTCAGTGATAGCTCCTAAATGCGGTCGATAGATGTACTAATCGCGTTCAATTTATTTTGCGAAATTCACCTTTAAAGGTTAAGTTGCCTCCGGAATCTGTTCAGAGGACCAGTTAGATTCAAAATGTATTGGTAAGTAAATCGATCCGTTATTAATTAGGAACCGGATATTAAGCATTTAATATAGGAGCCAAGTGGTCAATATGTGGGCGTATTTAGATGTAAACGTTACACCGTCCCTTCCGGTCGGTCTATAGGACTTTGTGTAGCATTGCTTTGTCGCCCGACTTCTTATGCGGTCCTAGTTCGCACTATGCTTCGCGCGAATGATGTGGTCGCTTACATATGTTTAGAACAGCAACCGACGACATGAACCGTTGATAAACAAAGATTAGAAAGACTATAATGATTTCGCTGACTAACATGTTTGCTCTGCAACACGAAGAAGAAAAAATCTTGAAATCAACGGCTAATGTCGTCAGTGTTGCCAAACTCCACCGATAGTTACCATACGAAAAATAATAAAGGTCGCATAAGAGTAAAGGGTAGAGATAACTGAAGTTTTTCTTTTATTTGATTGCTATTGAATGTGTTAGACTGAAACACGCGGCTGACTGCCGATCAAATTGAATCATTGATCTATGTATGAAAAGAATTGTATATTAATTTCTTTAATAAAATACTTCTGAAAATTTTAATGTTTTATTTATTGTGCCCTTTCTCTACTACACTCGCCTATCACATTTCTACTGAAGTGCATTTAGAAGATCGTTAAAATGTTTTTCTACTTTTCATTGACGTTGACTAGCAGCGTGTAATAAGAAAATGAAGTTTTTATAATCTGGAAAGAAACAAAATGATATTGTAATTATTTACACCAACTCATAACTTTAAAGATAACAACAAGCATTAATAGATCTTCCAACTTTTAGTAAGATAAAAATTGCAAGACATGGCACCCCTAATCAGTATTGCCACACAAAAATACATACAGCAACAAAAGTATGCAGGTCCATGGGCAGAAAACGACCAGCCCTCACGATGACTGGTCGTCTGTTAGCCAGCAGGATGTTCAGCAGTACTCTTCGCGGGCGGTTACCCATCGTGTGCCACATGCTATGGTAAGCTGCTGTGGAGACGCGGTCCGCCTGAACATAAGATATAAGTTTGAGGATAAAAGCGCAACTCATTCATTCATCAAGCTGGTTGCCAACCAATCTATCAGTCAGAACGTATTGAAGACAAACATCGAATCATATCTGGACGCAGAGACTCGTAAAAAGATACCTACATCCTACGTTGGTGGTGTACCACGAGAGCTTTCACTAGTAATATTCTTACCTGCAAAATTATCTGGTTTCCATAATAGCAGTAAACGAATATGTCCAATGCGACTGCTGCTAGATACTCCACTGTTATCATGTCGAACTTCTGTGGAACAGAAAATAGTCAACCTGAATAACAAGCTTCACAATAAGTGTGGGCCGATGTTGAAGCCTTGAGGAAACCCCCAGTCCAAGTCATCATCATCTGCCTAGCCTTTTCCCAACTATATTGGGGTCGGCTTCCAGTCTTAACCGGATGCAGCTGAATACCAGTATTTTACGTGGAGCGACTGCCTGTCAGACCTCCACAACCCAGTTATTACTGGGTAATACGATACCCCTTGGTAAGACTGGTTGTCAGACTTTTGGGCCACTGACTACCTAACGACTGTCAAAGATCTACAAATGACACCCGGGACCAACGGCTTAACGTGCTTTCCGAGGCACGGAGGAAACTCGGTATGTAATGGGTGGTCACCCATCCACAGACCAACCTAGGCAAGCACGGCTTAACCTAAAGATCGACCTGAGCGGCTGTTATTATTTAGCCACGAGCTCCTCCCCCAGTCCAAGTGATATTGCTTTATAAAATCTGAGAACTGAATAGGGATTGACGTAAAATTTACAATAGGAAAACAAATATTCACCGTATTATAAACTTTTCTTCCTACAGCAAGCCCTCGATTGGAAAATCACAGTAAGGCTGCCCATGAGATGGTTTTGTTGCAGACTACGAGCAAGCGCATAGCTGCTGAGCTATACAAACCAAGCAAGCAACTTAAACCTGCTGAGGTTTGCATGGAAAACCCTCTTACCTCTGTAGCAGCATACAGTAACGTGCACAGATACAGAGTGACTTGCACGACCCTGAGCGCCAGGAGAGGTGACACGAAGTTCTCAAATGTCAACTTGTATTGGTTCACCACTTGACAGAGAGTGGCGCAGTCGCGGAGTGCTGAAACGGTCGCATCATCGTACTCTGAACTGTATATGTCTGAAATGTGCAAATGGTAATGTATTATTAATCTTGCTACGTTGCAAAAGACGAAATAAATTAAATATAGACATTTCCAATCTGGCAAAAAGTCAAACTTGAATGTAAAAATGTTAGTGTCCACTTTGTCCCACTAATCGATTGGATGAGTCAAATTAATGGGTCAGACTGGAATAATGTTGACTGCTCTTTGCCGACAAAGGCCTCTCCTTTCTTTTCCCAGACTACTATATCTTTTGCAATTGCCAGCGACGCGGGCCATACAAATCTATCCTATCGTGATCGTTCCAATTTCACCAATTCGCTGAGGAATGTCGATGCCCTCCCTACCAAGTCCAGTGATTGTCGATCTTCGACCATCAGTCCGGATGGTTCTTGCAGCCTATCACATACCTAATAGTTTGGTAATTAATTACTTACCAAACTGACTTCTCGAACCCACGAAAGGATTTATCTGAAACAAACCACGATATTTTCAATTTATTAAATTTCTACCTAACTTATGATGTCTACGTACTAAAATATTAGGTACAATAGTTTCATACCACTTTCTCATCATAATGGTACTCCGACTCCTTCATTTCCGAAACATTGTAGATATAGTTATGTTTCTCATCGTCCTGTATGCTTGCAAATGTTGCGACCAACGCTGCATGTTTCACGCCGTGTTGCAGCAACGCGGTGTAGCGCGCGTTGCGGAGGCTGCAACATAGCAGGTCTAGTTGCCCGCAGATCAAGATCGAGTTCGAGGCGAAGAAAACTCCTGTTTTAATCAAATAAGGTGTGATGATATGAAGAACCAGTAGGAAATCATGCGTAATGCGACTTCAGAATCGTTATTCAGATCGTCAAGGATGTATGTAGGTGTACGGGCATTTGTACCACTCCAGCAGATGGGCCATTTTTTGATCAGGAGCACCACACTCTTACTGGGTGTTGGATGAATCAATGCTTTCCAAATAGGCCACTGCAGCCAGGACCGAGATCGAGACGCCACCTGCGTCTCGATCTCGGTCCCGGCTGCAGTGGCAGGCTCTTGAGGCTTCACGAAATTGAGAGTTGGCAAGAATTGAATTAGGTAAGTAAGTAATTTATTTTCTCAATGACCAGCTCAACATAACAACTATCAGACTTATTTCATCAAGCGGTCGCTGCATGGAATTAAAGATCATCAATATCGTGATTATATTAATTAGGTACTTACCAAATTGCCCTAAAGCAAGCCCGACGAACAGCTGCGCTACGCAAGAGAGCAAAAACGTGAACTCGTAGAAAGGAGAACTGGTCACGCCAATGTAGATCCAGCCCTGGATGGGTTCTTTTGTCCACACTAAAAACACCATGCTTAACATTTTGAATGCCAGAGCATAAACGCACGCGCGTGCCCTCCACGCCAAACCACAATTTCACCTACCATTTTGTCACATATTTGTGTCGTTTGGCGTACAGGGCACGCGCTCGCTTGTCACCTAAGTGACAATGGCGTTCAAAAGCATAATTTAGAACAGAATAAGAAACACTGTTGTATGTACATCATATATCCAAATTAACTGATATATGTAGGAATGTTAGGTATAAAAATAATGTACCTTTATAATTAACAGTAGGTACAGACAAAACTAAAGATTGGTACTGATCTGGTAACTTGGAAGAAGCCTACGTTCGGCTGTTTACTACCATCAGCAGCATCAGCATCAGGGTTTTTGCCTAGTTCCGCCACAATATCCACTAGTGATCCAGTTCTCTGTAGTTGTCGAATCGTTGTAATTTAGAGGTCTCCTCTCTGGGAATTATCTGTTCTACAGTCAAATAAACGACTCACACAACGACATTTAACGTCCATCCTAAAAGAAAGGTCCATCCAAAGAAGACTTACTTAATTAAATCGTCAATTACTTACAGTGCATAATAATAGGCAACGTTGTATACATAGTGACACTGAATAACGTGCAAGCAGTGTAGATCCTCGCAAAAGTTCGGGCCTTCAAGTAGCTCTGAACCATCGTCATATTCGTCAGCCCCCTCGCCGAATGATGCTTGAAGTTCTTATCCATATACTCCAGTAATTTGTACAAATCTTTGCGATACACGGCATAGTAAGCAACAATTATCAGAGACACTATAAGAGGAAGAGAATCAGCAATCGTTGCCAAACTCGACATGATATCCTGCCATTCAGTGTACAAATGCACAGTCAACATCATCGGAATATGTGTTAGAACAAAAAGCACTATCCCTAAATAAATATCATTGATGAGGTGCCTTCGTTCATTCGAGGTATTGGGGAACAGATCCCAGCAGCCAGCTATCTTCAATGGTGTTTCTATGTAGTGAATGTAGCGCACAGATTTTTCTGAAGTTAAAGTGGTTTTGGGTTCTGCTAGTGACATTATAGATGTTGTCCTACTGAACTTCATGGAAAATTAGGAATTGAAAATTCTAAGCTTGCTAAGTAGGAGCTTATATGCGTTTGTAGAATTTAAAGAACCTGATACACAAGGCTGGCGGAAAATATTAAGCGAGACGACGTATAGGGTTCAATATCAAAGGCATCACTATCTATTCAAATAAATAAAATTGAAGTGTGTTTGTGCATATGAAAGTATAACGGGTGGAAGGGAAGCCGACACGTAAAAGGCTACCACGTATTCAGTACATCATTCTGAACCGGGCCACATGAAAGTTTTCATCAGTTATTAAAAAAAGCAGCTGTTTCCTACAAATGTGCAATACCTACACGGTCAAAATGTATGGAAAAGCTGTTTTTTTTTAAATTGTCGGTGAAAAAATTCTATGTGGCGTTCAGAATGATATGAATGCTATTATCGCTTTACTGATTACTAAGATCTCAAAAGTTCAAAAGCACAACACAACACGGGTTTAACAGACCTAAAACCAAGACCAGTTTGATTTATGTTCTTTGGCACTTTTACCAGAAATACTTACCTTTTAATTTATGCACATTCAATGTCAAATTATTTATTTCTTGTTTAATCAACCCCTTCGTCACATATGAAAGGGTCGTAACATCAGTTCAAAAAGATTAACAAGCAGTGTTTCAAACTTTGCTAATTTAAATTCTGTCAAGTAATTACTATCGGAAACAGGTCCAATTACTTGGAACAGCTAATTGTCCTCAGTTTAACAAGTTTGCGAGTTCTCAGTTTGTAATTATACCCTAATGATAACAATTAGGTAGCCATGTCCTGTCATGTTGTTGTCCTGTAATACAGAGTGTAAACAGACCCTTCACGAAGCCATTAACCAAGCATTCTGTACATCAAACTAAGTAACCCTAAACAAAAATTATTGCTGGGAAACGACTTTTTTTTTGGGGTGAAAAATAACCTTTTACGGTAAAACTCAATGTAACGCATTCAAAACATTGTGCTTATGGATGCATTGAATAGTAAACGGGTCATGGAGGCATTTAAAGTAAAGTTATAAATTTAAAAATTTGAATTAAAAAAAAACTTGTGAAAAAGTTGGAACTTTGACCCCCAATAACTCCGTAACTAGAAGGTTCCCAGGTATGGTCTAGTCTAGAACAAAAAAATGATCGTAATGACGGGGAGAACAAGTACCTTTCGGCTCCGTTAAGGGTCTATTTACACCCTTTATAGGTATATGACATACTTTTGCTTTGTCTTTCCGTTGAATACCTAGGCAAAGGGATTATAATAAAGCTAATAGGTACCTACGCAATAAATCATTAGCAATTAATTACCGTTTAACTAACACTGAGGAGCACCTTAACGAATGATTATTCCACTATTAGAATTTCCATACAAAAGTGTGCTTTTATTCCATAAGACCCGGACTCCACCAAAACAGAAACGACCGGAGCGGTGCGGAGACTTTATTTAGGTTTGCATAGTGCTAGCGAAAACGGGGATACGCATCACTGATAAACAGGTAGGAAAAAAATGCGGAATCATTAAAACATTTATTAAATAAACAAATTACAAATATATTTCCACAGAAACTATTTAACAATAAAACATAACATTGGCATCTCGGAGGTAAGCGTAAGTATTTTCAAATCGGCCCTTAATTTTCCTTTGTTGTCCTCGATCCTATTTCTCCTCTGAAAAAGCAAATTTACAAAGATTCAGTCATTCTTTTATTTCTCTTCTAACAATCTTATCGAACCATATAGCACAGGGGAGTGACTAGTCACACTTATCGATGCCGAATCGGCTTGAGCCGGTTTGAAACAGGGTAAAGCTAGGTCCGCTGTGCCATGTTAGCGTGTTTTACTAATACAAAACATTGTTTGCGGTCAGCAGCAAAGTGTCGTCTCTCGTCGACCGAACCGGAACGAGACGAATTGTTACCTAGACACGTCATATTTAGCATTTTGGCAAACTGCATATAAGTCTTTGTAACCGGCTCAAGCCGCGTGCTTATCACACTATCACTGTCACTATTGCCCTACTGTTTCTCCCTCGAAAAAGGGAACATAGCAATACAGCTTGGAGACAGAAGTAAAATATAGATAGTAATTTGTATTTTAGTATGCCGAATGAATACTTTAACAAAACCTTCTAAAGGCCGACCGCTAAAGAAGAAGCGACTAGCAATCGAATATACGCTCAACAATCGTAAGTATAATAGATAAACGTTCCATCTCAGTAAAAGAGATCGCAAATCGCTGACTGTTTAGGTACGCTGCCGATGCCGGTGAGAATTCTCTCAAACAAACAGCTCTACTCGCTTCGTGGGTCGAATGCCTTAAATACTATTATTTCACTTACTTCTCCTTAGATCTCCTCTGAGCGATCTTGTAAATCCTGCGTAGTTCGAGCAATGCTCTCATGATGACCACCAGTTGCTGTTCGAAGTCGCTGGGCTCCACATCGATATCGAGACCTATCCCAAAGAACGTGTTTTATCATAGAAGGTTACATTTGTTTTTTTTTTTAATTGTTGGGAGACATCATCTATCACTATCACCATCACGAATAGACAGATCGTTGAATTTTACTGATACCTTAAAGTTCACCGGACACTTGCACCGGACCTCAACTCATTTTTAATAGCTGATCCCAAACCGAGGCGATGTCGTTATGGTGCTCATAAATTGTGCGTTGTAATGCCGTTGAGCTACATGGAAAGAATGGTGAAGATACCAAACTGAGGCGATTCTGATCCACTTATAGGTGTTACTGCCTAATTGAGTGTTGCAGTTTACAAGTTTATTGGCGGTTAATTACGTAGTTACTCCTTAGGAACACAGCAAATTCTTGATTCATCCCTGCTTAGACTAGAAGATGGGTACATATGTATAAGACGTATCCATTCGGGCAGAATTTCAATATAATTACCTTTTTGCTTGCAGATCTTAGCGTAGAGGCTCCATATGGCTGAGCGGACGTGGCAGACCTCAACATGCCGCTGCGCTGCCGTCTCCTTCAGGCGGTTCAGAGCTAGCTCCCATTTTATCACCCTGTTCCGGATCTTGTCGTAGCGCCACTGAAGAAAGGTTTATCTTAGCAGGTAGTTTGTTGATGCCTTTATGAAAACTGACGTGTAGAAGTGCAATATACTACACCGTCAAGAAAGTACCGGGAAACGATCCATAATACACAAAATGTTAGTTAGTCATCCAAAGTTATTTGACAGCACTGTAATTAATCTAAATAACAGATGCAACTCAAACTCCGCGCCAAAATGGAAAACAGTTGTGCCAATCTGCACCAAAAAAGCAAAAAAGAAATTATTAACCAAAAAATTAGGAACCATAAACAAATCACCCATTCCCGATACTTTTTTGACTGAATGTACCTATTTGTCAGAAGGCCAGCTCTTGCAACCAGCAGAAAAAATGTAGCCGAAAATGATTTGATCATTCAGTTTGTTGGTGCAAGTTTCTAGTTGACGTCTTGGTTGACCAACCAACGACAATTAACATAGATGGTGTCTACATCTTTTGAATGCGGAATCAACTTGAGCCGCAATTAAGCAGAAAGAAAAGCTCTATGTTCATGTAACAAAACCGAAAAAAGACGTCATTTTTCACGTTGCGGTTTGGCCGACTCAACTCGACATCGCACCGAACAAAATTTTTATAAACCATGTTTTAAAAAAATAAATGCAACAAATATGGCAATATGTGATCAGCTCAAGCCGATTCCGTGCCCAAAAGGTATGGTCACGTCCTTATAAGTCAAAGGTACAAGTTTTTTTATTACGAACCCTCAGACTAGCGAGCGTGTTGTTGAGCCCCATAATGAAGAGTTTCTTCTCCTCTGTCAGAGACGCGATCTCCTGGCGAGCATTCTCCAACATCTCCAGGTCGTGCTCTTGACGATCCGCCAGCGTAGATTTAGCCGCAGCTAGGAACATTTTCTAATATCATTAATATTTTTAAGATTGCTTGTAGAGATGAAAATGAAGGAAGTCTGTCTTGGTTTAGACATGTGACGAGGAGGGATGAAACGGATGTGTCTAGAAGGTGGGTGAATTGTGTGAGGAAGAATATGAAAGAAAACGGATTAAATGATATCGTGACGGCTGCAGGTGTGGAAGACCCCAAGTAATATGAGCAGGAAGATGGTGATTATCATTTTCGTCATCTCTACAAATACTGAGATTTGTTTCGTTCAGAATCCGTAAAATTGGAACTTTGGTAAGCTTTATCAAATCAACTTGTAAAGTTGAGTGGCGTTTTGAATACGAAACGTTTTAAATTGGAGTTGCAATAACAAGTACCTACTTAAATTGGAAGAAATAATGTCTCATACTCTCTTATTATTATTATACTCTTTGGTCTCACCTAAAGCTTCATAACGGTTGAGCACGTCCAGGGGTTGTTTGAACTCAGGATAATTATTCACCACCGACATGAGGTAGTCCTAAATAAAGAACATTTAATTACAGAAGAAATATTAAACAGCTCACAACAAGGCACAATCCCCTATAGAGAAGGGACAAGCATGTACACCACGCTCGCGTACTGCGTGATATTGTAATCCAGAATAATCTAAAATTATTAGCAGGATACCCAAGTCCCCCCTGCAAGCATTTACACCAAGGCATGTTCGCGACACAAATTACAATCGACTAGTACAAAAAAAATAACGCTATCTTTGGCCTGGGATGATTATATTCGTCTTGTATAGCCTCATCCCTCTCCCGCAGTGGATCTCTCCAAGGCTGAATTTCCATCAGAGTTGCGATGAAGAGGAGTTATGAGAGACGCAAAAAATTACCACTTCATTTTGAAATTGAATCAATTTTATTTATTGCTGCTTAACTCGTAAGACGGCAGCAAACCAATCGCCTCGCCAAACTTACCTCGTAAATAGAATAGTCCTTGACTTGCTGCTCCATCAGCATCTTGACTTCTTCCATCTCGATGACTCTCTGCCTCATTGCTTCAGTTTCCTTGGTCTTTCGCTCTAAGGCTTCATTGTCAGCTTGCATCTTACGCTCAGCTCGGTCTCGCTTCTCCTGGTTCTCTCGTATGAACTGGAAAAGGCAAACCAGGTGGCTTTTTGCTGTCGAGTGTTAGGTTTCATGTGCAAAGTTACGATATTTGAAAGGTAGAAAATCATATTTTTAGATGCTTTTTCATTAATCATCATAATTATTCTGACTGGCGTTATTCCAAATATGTTGAAGTCAGTTCCAGTGTAACCCCATTCAGCTGAACACTTGTAGTTTATTGTATGACATCCACACCCAGTTACTGGATGTCAAAGACTATATAACCACTGGGTGTGGAGGTCATACCGCATAACGCGTAACGGTAACGCGACGATTTATCTCTAGTGAATATATTAGAATAGTCTTTATGTTAGCTTTCAAAGCTACCCTCGAAATAGCGGTTTTGGGACTGAGGTCCTATATTGGAAGTTTTGAAGATGAAGCTATCAATGTACTCATTAGGTACCTTATTAAAACTAATAAAAGACTCTTTAAGCAGGTTCTCTTTCTTCCGCAAGTCGTCCCATTTGGCGTCCATATTGATTCTGTTTCGTTGCTCGGCCTCTCTTTTGAGCGCAAGCTTTGTGTCTGCTTCCATCAGGTCGCGACGGGCTTGCTCCATCAGGACCTGAGGCGTTGGCCGTGCGATATCCCATACTGGATATTTTCTAGAAAAGCATTGACCGTACGTTAAGGTATAGTTATGTGGCGAAGTGGCGACGAAAGAATGACCTAGTTAACGAGTTAAAAACAATACCTGTGCAACGGTTGCGAATCTCTGCCCGTAAGTGAATAATTTATGCCTGTTTCGAACCATCACAACTCGTAGAGACGAGATGTGAGTACTGCCTAAGATTTGAGAAGGGAAACCGACAGAGCCGGATTGTGAGAGTTGGGGGGCAGTTCAGGGATGTCCCAATCAAGACATTATAAGACTACTCACTTGACCATGGTTTTGCTTTCCATCATGGATTTGAAATACTCCGTAGTGCACTCCACAGGTGGGCCATGTGGGATGACAATGGGAGCCAAATCCTTGTTTTTATTAGGCATGATTAACAAAGAATATATAGTAATACAAATTAAAAAGTATTGGTTGTTTTGCTTGAGTGGAGATCAAACCCTTTTTTATTTTTTCCTTTTTAGTTGTGGTTTTTCACACTCACTCGTAAATTATGTCAATATTGTTTGTTGCCTAGCAATGAATCTATATTCGAATTTGACCAAAATCCTACCAAATATTGCATTGTTTCTTAATAGGGCAATAACAGTTTGACTACGACAAGTTGTGTTCCCATACTATACTAAACAAAATAATAATTTTAGAGCATTACATAGATAGAAGTAGTCTCTCTCTAGCTTTTTGTAAGTCGTATTGTGATGTTTCTTTCTTACCGTGAACGTGTGTTCTGACTGTCATGCATTCTACTGTGTGAGGCTGTCACTGTCACTTTGTGAGTGAAATCATCTGGAGATTCACGGGATTTTACCACGATTCCTTTTTTCTCGTGAAAGACTTATAAGTTAAAGAACCAAGATAAGATAAAAGTTTAATATATAAACACAATCATTTCACCTCAACGAAAAATGGAGCTTAATATTTCTTTCTTGACCGGCGTTGGCTGTGGGCTTTGCCTCGGATTATCGTTATTCGCACTGAAAAAGTATTTTACAGCCTGTCCTAAAGCTGCGAAAGCTTTAATAAAGGTGAGCTTAACAACTTTTCATCATGTTTGTCTCTAAGACGACCCTCTAACCTTGTCTCCTTTGTTTTATTATTTTATAACCTACGCTAGTCAAATCATCTGCTGAGTGTTTCACTCTGTTGTCCACGTTCCATTATCTTAGCTAGATGTTGGAACCCGCAAAGTAATTGAAGTTGCGAGTCACGCAAATAAACGCATAAATGAACCTAAAGCTAAATAAATCTACCTTATATGCACTTCTTGCATCAGAAATTGTTTGCCTGAAATTTACAAATAACAATGTATTTGCAACCTATTTAGATACCTACTTTAATATTTACAAAACATGAATGTAAAGCACTTAAATGGCGTGCATTAATAATTTGTTACTATTGTATTGTATAACGGGCTGGTTTCCGCAACTCCACGTCATAATTTGTTACTAAGGTGTCAATGAAGATATTCATAATTTATAATAAAATTAGGCAATTTTTACTAACATGAAACTCATCATTTGTTGCAGTACAACTCAACAGAAGAATTCAAATTAGTACTAGTAGTACGAACTGACCTCAACATGAGCAAGGGAAAGATTGCTGCCCAATGTAGTCACGCAGCAGTCGGAGCCTTCGAGAAAGCCCAGCATAAAGACCCTGAAGCACTCAAGCTATGGCAATACTCTGGTCAAGCAAAAGTAGCACTTAAAACAGACTCCTTAGATGAAATCAAACAAATCTGTGACAATGCAAAGAAGATGGGACTGATAACATCATTAATCCGGGATGCTGGCAGAACACAGATTGCTCCTAATTCCATCACAGTACTTGGTGTTGGTCCTGCACCTAAAGATGTCATTGACAAAGTCACTGGACACTTGAAATTGTTGTAAACACTTATCTTAAGGATTTTAAGCATTTGATAAGCATTTAATTTAAGTTATATAATAAAATACAATGCTCTATGAAGTTTGATACTTTTTAAAATGCTTCTGACTCTTTTTTCCTGTCATGCTGATTGGTGTAGGTATGTAAAGTACAATTATACTAGCTGATACAGGTGAGGTATGCATACCTCACATGTACTCGTGAGCGTATACCGTGGCTCTATCATGGAAGGGGCACCGAAGCAAGAACAGTTAGATACCACGTATTCAGTACAGCATTCTGAACCCATAGCTGTTTTTTTTTAAATTACCAATCAATAATATCATCGTGGAAGTTATCATTTTAGCGTCGGTGTACCTTCCACCCTATATATAAACCTACTCCATGGGTATGCACGCCAGTGCAAAGCAAACCCACATGACTGGAAAAAGGCTTCAACACTAACACACAATAGGTACTTGATTCGTTTCATTCTCATTAGTTTACCACTAGCTGACGAAATTGAGTAGGTACTCTTGTTTCAATTAAAGTATTTTTAAATCAACCATCTCTCTTTTGCTCTTGACTGAAATGCTTGGAAATATAATAAATCCCTGGGAAAACCAAACTCTAAATAATGAAAAAAAAAACAGTTTCCAAAACTTGTTGCATAAACAGTCCTAACATGTTGGGGCTCAAGGTTAACCTTTTAATCACCATAATCACATACACGTGACAATCAAGCGAGTGCCCTGTACACCAAACGACACAAATATGTGACAAAATGTTAGGTGAAGTTGCGGCTTGGCGTGTCAAAGGTAAATCAGTAGTTTCTCCGTAGCAGCCCGAATTTTTTATTTGTGCCCGGTTGATGTCAATAGGTTTTGGCCCCGTGTTACATGGGACAGTATTATATAGTAGTCTATGCATAGAATTTGCCAGCTGCATAGTTTTCAAATTTTAACTTCATAAAGTTGACAGCTGTCAGATTGTAGAAGTAAGGTACATTAGATAATTAAGCCCATAATTTTATTAAGACTATGTTTTTTTTTATAGTTTACCTAATTAATATCCACATAGCGTAAACTACTGACTGCATAAATATCTGTTTTTGTAATGGTTTATTTCGATATGACCGAAGCTACTAGTTTGGCAGCTGTCATTTTTAGCAAGTTAGATTTTATGGACTATATCCCTTCTATGGGGACATCACATGCCCTGTTGGTGATATAATAACCAAATTAATGAGTAGATCCCAAAAAAAAACAGCAATACTCCTGTTTTACGTATCTATTTATTTATCTTTGTTTTTCAATTATTGTAAGAAGGCGGCTAATTTGAAACATATTAGGTACAATATCCATAATATATTTTAAATTACATAATTATTTATAAATGAAATTAGAAAAATACTTAAAAACAATCAAATCTTAAAATAATCCCTTAATAACTAAACACATAAAATTATTTCTTAATTATCTATCAATACAACTTGTATTGTACTATGTATCTCCAAGATATAACCGTGCGGTGGATAAATTGAATGTATAAACACTCAACCATGGTGAATTTTACAGACGGTAGGTAGGTAAGTCCCGTCAAACATCTTAGGGCGGATCAGTTTAACGTATTTTGTTTCACGCGTGACTCGTATCGTACGACCGTTGACGCGCTTCATCATCATCATTCTCCCTTATCCCCATTTATTTATCCGTTCAGTCAGCCCACGCGAACACGCCGCTATTTTTTTCCGTAGTCGTATTAGTAGTTTAGTCCGTATTGTGGCGGCCAGTACGAGTTTATACACGCTACAAAATACGCTAGTCTAATACCACCCTTATGGGCCCTTGCAGGGACATAAGAAATGAGTAAACCTATAATAAGTATAACAGTGATAGCACCTACACATAAATTGCACAGATTACTTTCATCTGATTTTCCTTCTCGCCTCTATAGATAACATTATAATTCGATAAGTGCACTTTATATATTTATACTTGATAATCTGTATTCAATTCTAAACAATGTCAGATTAGGGTTATAGAGTTTTTAGTGAAGATAAATATTTTACTGGGATATTGATTCCATATTAAGTCATAAGTAGGTGACAGAATCTATTTTGATTAATCAATAGTTTATTTGAAAGACTGGGCTGATGGAAAACGTATACAGCATTAATATTGAGTTTATAAAGCTATACATACTAGTAATATATAAACAATACATAAAAGATACAAATTGTTGCCAACGGCATGGTTTTCTTATTTTCTAGCTTCAACTAACATGATACTCTAAAAACAAATTGTAACTACAAAATTAAGTATAATGTTAACAATAAGCATAAGATAGTTTTTTTTATAATTTTTTAACAGTTTTTTTATTCAACTTATCTTACCATAATTATTTTATAATGTGCAGTCAACAACATAAATAAGTATACACTTAGCACACATCAAAACTTTATTGACATAAAAATATTTTTGTAAAGATCTTTTAGAGAATGTTTAGAGCCTGATATTTTGCAAAGTGTATACCAAAAATTATTTATGTTACTGACAAAAACAAACAATGGCAATAAAATGTCACGTTAAAATTTGTAGTAATTTTGTTATTACTGAAGTCCACCACCAATTGAATTAAAGTATTATATCAGTCTTCTTTAAAGCCAATGACGGTGCTATTTCACTATTACATTTGTGTGATTTAAAGCATTGTTTTAAACATATCATACCAGCATAATTTTCTCGTTGTAATTAAGTATCATATCAGGTATAGGTAGCAAATAATAAGATAATTGGAATCAGAGAAACGGATTGATAAAATGTATCGCTACAATTAAAAATGCCATCATTATCAAAACATGATAAGTTACGAAATCGCTGCATTTTCGGTGGGCAGCTAAATTGCATACCTGTATGTATATGGACAAGATTTGTATTTTGGGTAACCCGTCTACATCCAACATTGAAATTTATCCTTGGGTGATAAGATTCATTTTGGTAATCTCATGAAGCATTGCTTCATGTGGTTCTTACTGTCTTAACACTTATGAATACATCTTAAGTTAGGGTGGGACCAGACTGTTCATTTTTGAGGTAACTAAAAGTGCAGTGCCTTTAATTTGGATAAAATGAAAATTTGAGATCTAAACTCTCAAGACGAATATTATTTTAATTGTGGTACCTTTCATTTTGACGTGATCGGCTTAAGTACCAAGTGAAATTTTTAAATATTTCTTTAAAAAAAAAAAACATTTAAAAAATTAAAACAGATTTGAAAATTTGACAGATTGTAGTAGCTTGATATCCTGGCGTTTGTACAATCGACAAAATAGTTAAGACTTTAGGCAAACAAGTAATTGATCACCGACATTCGGCATCTAACATATTCATCAACTGCTTCAAATAAGGCACTGCTTGTACTTGTAAAGTTAAAAAGTCATGATTATATCAAAATACGAAGTGTCAACTTAAAACTGGGCATATCAAAAATGAAAACATAATAAAAAATAGACTTCACACTTACTTAAATGTGAAACAATAACTATACTAAAAGATTTAACTCATTAGATGTGGCTCTCACCGTGGAAAAGTGTTCATACATAAGGCCAAGCTCACTCATCTCGTATAGAACGATAGATACGATTTTGAGTATGAGTGAGCGAGACATGACCAATCTAATGGTTTAAATCTTTGTACTAAAAAAGAACAACTTACAATCTAAAAGGTACAATTACTACTGTGACGTTATTTTGGTCTTCTCCATCTTTTTGATGGCTTCCCTTAGGTCAGCAATGGGCTTATCGTAAAGACCTGCGGCTTCTGGATCGTTCTTCCGGAATTCCAAGGCCAGCTCCATCATTTCTAGCATCATTTTGAGCCCGCAGATCGTCGCTCTTGAACCGACGATTTGTAACTGTGAGGGAGTTGTGGGTTTTAAAACTTAACTTGGAAATTGGTCCTAAATGAATTCTGTTTTCTAAAATGATTAGTAGCTCTATAATAATATGAATAAATAAACTAAAACTCAAGAAGCTAACCAACAATTGAAACATAAATAAGTGTTGTGTAATAATAAAATCGGTCAATGTGGTAAAAAAATACATACAGGCGAACACAGAACCGTCTCCTTTTTTGAAGTCGGTAAAAAAAGGCTATCATACTATTGAACTTACCGGAGGCAGTTTAAATACTGTGTCATCAAAATCCATGAGATTCTCCACCTTGATCTTCTTAGTCTTGGTTGGTTCGATCTGGTTTGAAGGGATTCTCTTCTTGCCAGTCTTGTAGACGCCCTCAGCTGTCTCATCCTTCTGCATATCTCGTCTAGGACACGCACATACCCTGGCTCCTACCCTCTGACGACCATAAACGCGACCACTAAAGGAAAACGGAAAGGAAGATAGTAAAATTGGTAAAGTTGGAAGGCATCAATCAAAAGGCTGATGAACCTCGACAATATTAACTCGGAAAACCATATCTTTCAGAACCATCTGCTGCCCGCGGCTTCGCTCGTTTGAAAGTCAGAAATTATCTAACAGGGTAAAAAGTATCTGCTCCACAGGCAAACTATTTAAAATCATCGAAATCTGTTTTAGCTGTTAAAAGTGTGTGTTCCTTTTGAAATTCATTCTATAATTTTAATATAATTATGAAGGTGAATAAACAAAAAATACTTACACATCATCCTCCAGGGTAAAAATGATCGCAATAGCTCGTCTATTGATGCCGGTGGCGCAAGAGTTCTTGCAAGAGAACTGGTATGCGTGCGAGCAAGGCTCTGGACTGTTCCTCGTGAACTCCACCAACACTGAATACCAGGAGTCGGCCATGTCCACATTCCCGCAGTAATACACTCCCTGAGTTCCGATTTCTCTGGAGGAATGGAGGACATTCTTCGCGATTTCTCTTTGTATGCCTGAAATGAGGGTATTGTGAAAATTATGGTATGTGTGGTGAGTTGAAGATGAGTGTTAAGTGGTCAAGTTTTAAACTTCCTGCATATTTAACTATTTTGCCATGTGTACATATTCTACAAAACTAGGAAACATATTTTTAAAGGTTGATTTTCGACTATGAATTTAAATGAGATGTGGAAAATTATAAAGAAACACATATCGCTTCCGACAAATAGAGAAATACAATGATATACAGATCTCCTGAAAAATTTGCTTCGAAAATCTCATTACAAAATTAAAGTTTAACAACTCTTTGCAATTAAAAAACTTTAAAGCCCCGCGACGTTACGTTGTGCTAATTCGGAAACGCGAAGATTAACGAAGCGCATACATTATCTGGTTTCATTCTACTAACAGTTGCGTCACTTACCAGCATTAGAGCTTTCATGGAAGTGCTGCACACATCGATCCACGCGTTTCTCAGCTTGTGTCTCATCTGAGAAGACCACAGTAGCGCGCACGAACATGTGAGGTGCCTTCGTGTAGTTCCAGTTGAACTGGATGCTGAAGTTGCACTTCATGTCAACGTAGATGCGGCATAGCTGGTGCGAGTACTGGTGACAAATTAGCTTTCGTTAAAAATGTGACATTTTAGACCTTCCTTTCTGCAGTGTCATGAAATAATCAGGAAATCCACCAGTTCCATGTGCTATCCTTGTTTTCACATTCATGCATGTTTTATGTGAGAGTGAACATCTAAAACGCTTGGCTGGGATGGATTATCCAAATATGTGTACAAGTACCGTAGATTAGGGTTTTATTCTATCTCCTTGAAGTAAGGGGTTTAAAAATTCAGAAAAAGCTGCATCCAGAACACCAATGGTAGCCTGTGACTTAGAGGCTAACATTCAAACAATTTAAATACACACCTTATTGCTTGCTTGTTTTCAATACACAATGTATAAGACCGCCATCATTGCAAGGGGACACTTACCAGGAATGTCTTCTTGTGTACATCATTGCTGTTGACTTCCACACAGAAATTCAAATCCCCAGCATAGCTGTTCCTCTCTGGGGGTCCTCGGGGAGAGAACTGAACAAAAATAATTTTATACTTTATTTGGTGTGTGAGACTTGAACTGAAGTATAATAATATTAAAGCACTTTAAAATTCGCAAAATTCGCTCATTCAAAGGAAATCTTCATAGGTAACTTTGGAACAAGCTACTTTTATTTAACTATATAATAATTGTTGTGTAACTATATAAAAGTTGGGTTTATTCTTTGAATATTTTTTTTTACAAATAAAAAAGATTAAAAGAGACAGCTTCACTAATCGAAATGTTAATGACATCAGATGCTAGTAGATTTACAGTTAAAGTCTTTATGAGACTTTGGTTAACTTGAGTGAATAACAAAAATATGATATCCAAATACTATGAATCTAATTCAAAAATGACTTACAGGACAGTGGCGAACCTATCTTACAAGCCGGAAAGCCGGGCTTGCCTAAAAATCAAACTCAAGAAATAAAAAAAAACATTTTTACAAAAACATAAATTTTTGTCAAACAAAAACAAAATTCGCTATCTCCACAACTGTGTCCTCTATGACAGAAATTATTTTAAATTCGCGCGCTTATTCTCCGATGCCGGCCGCGATACTCTGGCTCGCTCTAACACTATACAAAAAAAGAGTTAAACGTAGAATTTTAGTACGCAATCGTACCTACGCGCGCTCGCTAATGCTTTCTCTTTCTCACCCACTGGCTTGCATTTGGCTTCTCTGACCTTTCAGTTTTCCTAACAAAATGTCTCTGTTATTGATAACATTGGTAGGTACTGATTTGAGAATTTGTATAGAGTTTAAAGCTGGGCTTTTCTTTGAATGTGTGCGTGTAAGTCTGTGTAAGTTTGAGAGAGAAGTGTGTTCGCACCGAGGATGCGCGCAATTTATATGCGCTTCGCGCGAATTTTGATAGGTACAAAATACGATTTCATGATAGTTCGTATTTTAGTTAGTTTTGAGCGATTAGGAACTGGTGCATTTGTTTTTTGTGGTTTTATTTTTTCGATTTATTGGGATTTAAAGTTTTTTGATTAGTTATTGCCGTAATTAACTTTGTTTTGAAGTGAACACTAAAATTAATTCGGAAACGCAATTTTTCCTTGTGAAGGATTAAAGTGTCTGTAATCGGTACCTACTTAGCAAGATAAATACTTTGAGTTTTACAGAAAAATATAATCTCGTTACTTCACCTAAATAAACCTACCCCTGATTTGAATATTCTCAGAAAACTAAAACCCATAATGTGCATTTTAGTCGATCAGCGTAGGTTAGCGTGTTCAATGGCTGTTCGGCTGCTCTCATTCAAACAATTTGAAAATCTATCTAGTAATAGATACGTGGTGACTTCTGTGTACTTTGTTGTTTGTCATCTGTCCGGGGTAAAGAAGCGAATAACGAAGAGTTGAGTTGTGGCTGTTTAATGTGTAGTTAGAAACCAATTTATTGTTCGTGCGCCATCTCTAACAAAGCGAGGGAAACAATTACGAATTGACTCGAAGAGTTGAGTTGCTACATTTAAGTCAATAGATGGCTCTTATATCATTTACTTGATACTGACAACTTAATTGAATTAGGTAGTTGTTGTAATTTTGTGACGGTATATAAAATATGAAAAGTTAATAACCACTATTTGTATTTTATATTTAGGCATATTTAAATAATAGGAAAATAAAACCGGCGTTAAATACCAATGTCAGAACTCGGAACAGATTTTCTCGGTCAATTCCCCCCCCCCCCCTAAATATTTTCAGTTGTTTATTCAAGGCTTTGACTCGATTTCATGCCGAGCACGCCACTGTTACAGGAGTAACAGAAAAATCAATTTCTGGGCATGGTTTGCAGGCAACATCCATAGTATCTGATTCCGGGGATGGAATACTTGTAAAGGATGATGGAATATCTTCCAGCTGAAGACTATATGGACCCATACTACCAATATCCCTGGAAATTAAAAAAAATATTTAGGCCTTCTATCTTATGTATAAATACGGAAAGATATCACAAAATTTCATGGAACATCATCTGCCTCATCTGAGTCTAAACGATGTTAGCATTAGCTTCCAGTCTAATCGGATGCAGCTGATCTCCATAATACACTTACTGGAGTTTTAGGCATCCAACTACCCGTTACAAATGCAACTGCATTATGATAGCACTTTAAAGCTTTTCCCCCAGTGGTTTAAAGTGCTTTCTGAGGTACTAGTCATCCTACAAACTTCATCAACCATTGCTTAATGTTGAAGATCTATGCGAACAGGTTGTATGTCTAAGCCCCAAGCACCTCATAGTAAATTCATCAAATAAAGTCGAGGAAAACACTATCAGTGATTAATAAGTCAAGGATGTTTTATAACTACATTAATATCTCTAAGTATAGAGAAAACATTAATACTTACAACATCAATTCCTGTTCAGTGATGCTCTGGTACTCTATGTCGTAAAACTTGGGAGAATCATTCATGATTATTTCTAGAACAATTAGAAAAAATGATTTACAGAAACCACAAACAAGTATGATGTTGAATTCACTATCTGTTGAGGAAAAAAAACTATCTGTTGAGGAAAAAAAACATGCAAATTATGATATATGTCAAATGCTGCACTTTTTTCATCTATTTGAAATTCACATATTAACCTTTTGATCGCCAAGTCACATATACGTGAACAAACGACACAAATATGTGACAAAATGATAAGTGAAATTGTGGCTTGGGCACACGTTTATGCTCTGGCGGTCAAAAGGTTAAAATGTGATCTTCGTGAAAATATTCTGATAAAGGACAATAGGCTTTTTCTATTAGATCTGGGCATAAGACCAACAGAATTTAAATATATCTTTAATAATAGCTTACAATTAGGACTTCACTTCATACTAAAACAACAAGTATCGTCGCCGCAGAACAGAAATAGAAGTACCTAAAATATGTTCCGTTGATATGTATTTTGCCATAGATGACATGTAATAGTCTAACTAATAATAAACTTAGTTTTACAAGGGGATTCCGTTTCACAGCCTTAACAGTCTTTAATTGATTTTAGGACTTCCTCGGAATAGTTTAACAGAGAAAGATAAGCCCAGTTTATCAATTGGCCCTACCTCTGGTATCCTGCGATTATGGTACTTGTCTTAATAGTATGACTCCAATTCACTGGACTTACGCCCATTTAGATCCTTTATTTATATTCTATTCCAAATGAGTAGGGTTTGGGTACCAATTAATGTTGCTATCTCCACAACTGGCAAGTTGGGAAGGCATTTTGAAAACAGTTACAGGGCAGGGGCAGGGTCTTGGTCAGGCCTTATGTGTAACAAATTGAAGAAATACAGAATCCACCGCTAAGACTTGTTTCTCATGATTACATCAGAACATGTGATAAAAGTACAACTTAGTTCACTGCATTCTAGATTTAGGGATTAGGATGCCAGAAGAGCAAGAAACTATTCTAAATGTCTAATTAGGTTATTAAAAGTCATTTAAACAATATACAATACATTTTACATTTCATTTTCAATTTATAAACTTCCTTTTAAACATTATTGACATTGCTAGAAAAGTGACTCGACAAATTTTAAGTTTAAATATAACTCTTAGGTAATATCTGATACTGTTATCAGTATTGTTTGCATCACAGTTGAGATGAGTATGTGTCCAGGAGTACCCTAATTTTTTATCAGCCTATAATCTTGATCACTCCAATATCACACACACAAAAAGGTATATTTTTGATTGGCTGACCAAATTAACAACCAATCAAATTGATGTCCATAGATAACGGATAAAAGTGAACATGCATTCAAAATTAGAAAGAGAGGATTCTGTTTGCGTACATAGATAGGTAAATGATAAGAAATATGATGATATCATTACCAATAATATTTATAATCTACTACTAATATTACAACACAAAAAAAGAGATTTTTTCTTGTTGCTATGTCTATTGTTAGTCTGTCGAAATTATTTTTGGGTATTAATTAAAAATGAATTATGAGAAAAAAATTATATTGTGAGAATAAGTTCTTGGTTAGAGGATCATCATCTTGTTATGACCAATCACCAATTTGATCAACTCTATTGATGTTGATGCTCACCATTATTTCAAAATTAACCCACCAAAAAGTTTTTGAAGAACTTTAACTGTGTTATTGATTCACTTTCAGTGGTAGGCCAATGTACTGCTGAAACGTTTATGACTGATAAAAGAAGTTGAAAGCAAAAGAAGATACTAACCTAACTTGGGAATTTCCCATCTTACAACTTTAACAATTAAGTAGATGTATTTAATTCCACATAATATCGCTCATTAATCTCATTATTAAAGTTAATCGTTGAGTTTGGTCGATTGCGCTTGGGTTTTTTTTTGTGATAACTTTTTTACCTACCGAAAACTCTTTCGTACTTCACAGAAGTTATAATATACGAAGTCATGAATAATATGTGAAAAGTAAATAGAAACTAGATTAAGTTACAAGTTCTGAAATCTACGTAAGAGTTTAATCGTCTGTTACCAGTAACGTAAAAATCTACAAAATGTGATTTTCAAACTTCAGCTACATTACCGTGGTGAAATACTACTTAATATGGCGTTTTAAAACTTACCTTAAAATTAAAAACAACACAAATTCAATTTATAACAGCTCTCAAAATGTTTTTGTTCGATAACACAGTACAAAAACCCTGTTAGCACATTGCAAAAAAACTTTCAAAAACATAAAATCCGCGACCAGCGAGTGCACTCCATTCAACGCTGACGCAAAATTATAAATTAGTTTTACATGGGGGGAGGTAGAGGGGTACTTTTAAATTACCATTTTATTTGCCGAGTTTTCTACCTTTACAAATACAGTTAAATCTTTTGGTACCATTTCATCCATTCTCAAACATTATCATTGGTTAGAGGACCGTAGTTTGTATTTAAAACTAATATAATTAATGAACGCTTAATAAATTACATAACTATTTGCTAATTTACTAGTTCCTGTTTTGCAAAAATTAATACTAAAGTAGAAGGCAATTTCAAAAGTTGGCAAGATATATTTATTTTAAAAATCCAGTCTTGTGTTGCTGTTACAAAAAAAGTCCTTGAGTGTGCATTATTTCTTTTATCTTGAAGCACGTTCCATAGTCAATCATTGATATTTAAAGCATCACTCACAATCATTTTTATCAACAATGTTTACAAAATCTTAATACACTGCATAAATAATCATTAACGCATCAAAAACATTATTTCAAATGACCCATATTTTGAAGATTAAAACAGTAACCGAATGAAAATTCGTATATAACTCTCTCGCTCTACAAGCAAAAAAATAAAAAAAATAAGTTGCCATAACCAAAAACCACGAAAGAATGAGAAAAAAAATACTTGAACTCCGCTTCACTTGTGTTTTTTTTCTAATTTTACTGTCATTAGGCCGATAATTTGATGCATATTTTGTATGCAACAGTTATTTTGACTTGTTAAAGTGCTCTATTATGTACCAAATCATTGCGGGGAATGCTCTAAGTGCGTCTATAAACTAAAATCAATAACAATCATTGACCAACAAAGGTACGCTTGTGTTTGCTTTTGCTGAGCATATAACCTGTGTTTTGTGCTGGCGTCCGGTTGGCGTCCGTCACAATTAACGCGAGAATGTTTAATATGCGTTGTATGGTTGCAATATCAATGTAGAAATGAGTTTTAATGCAATCGTGTACTGTGCTATTGTAAGTGGTTGTTGTTTTTAGTTACCAAGATGAATTATGAAGCCGAAAGAGCCATGAATCAGAAGCGATTGCGAATGGAGGGCGAACCGGGCCACGGTGTAGTCCAGGGGAACGGTTTGCCGCTAAATTACATAGGTAAGTGAACTTTGAGCGCGAAACACGGAGGAAATTGGTTATATGTCGGAAGTTTTAACGTTGTTGTCATTGTTGTAGATAATGGCCATCAAATACCCTACCAGCCGTATGCTGGCGCATATAACACTCATTATCCGCCTCCGGAAGCGTTTTCGCCGTATGGGCCTCCGCCCCCGGGGGGCTATGCCCCTCAGAACCTGTCGTACGCTCCTCCTGCGCACCAGAATTACCCGCATCACCAGAGTTTCCCGCCACAACAGCCTCCACAGGCGCAGCTGCACATGCCCCAGTCCCATATGGGTAAGTTTACATGACAACATTTTCATAATATTTTTATTTAATAAAAATGTAGCAAAACATTGTCAACTTGTAGACCATAATAGATTTTGTGAAATAGAAAATAGAGGTCATATTTGTGTGTTTATTTTTGACAGATTTTCAAGGTTGTTGACATTATTTTATCTATGGAAAGTGCATTGTTCAAATTTATTTTACATAAATATATTTAACATTCAATTTAGCTTATTCAAACACATTACACTGTTGAATAATATAGGGTTATGATCTATTAGACAAAATAAAAATTACAAACACCATACTTTAAAAACAAATATTTATAACCCTGTTTTCTCTCTGTTAATGTCTTTCATCGTGAAGCTATACTAAGTACAAAACTTTTATATTTACAATTCAATTAATTTTTTATGTCTTTGTGTATTGTGAGTTGACTGCACTCCTTTAGTTCAAGGTTATGGAGATGTGGGGGTGCACAAGCCGGCGTGGCCTCCGCAACCACACTTGCTGCCGCCGCTTGACACCCAGAAACCTCTTGATGTGAAGCAGCTGAAGTCTGAGATCAAACTTGAGCCGACGGATGCTCAGAAACGACCGCATCCTGAGAATGAGATGATGGTATAATATTAAAATTATAATGGCCTATTTTTTGTCAAGTTATAATTTATTGCTTTAATACAGGTCTTGGTGTTTAGTGCATGTACGATTTGAGCTTTCAGTGATAATAATAATCTCGTGTGTATTTTTTAAAATAACTTATGCTCTAAATCCTTTTCCTTACAGCTTTTTATCACTAACTTTGTCAATATATTCTTTGTTGCACATGATTAAGTGTTACTAACGTTGTGATTTTTTTTTCATGGCAATACTTCAGTTTGTTTTTGGCAACTAAAATTTAACTGTAACTACCTATTTTTTGTGTATTGTTTATGATTTGAATAACAAATTATTTGAATTGCTACAAGAATCTTTTCGCATACCAGTGACGTTCACAGAGGGCTTTAGTAAACTGTGTTTATAAAGCAAGATGGTGGCGTTGGTTCCGATTTTGTCCACATGCCAAAAGATCCTTGTACAGCTATAATGTTGTATTTTTCTTTCTTTATTAATGTGTATTGTAATAATGTGTGTATATGTTTAATCAGGCTCTACAGGCACGGCAGAGAGAGTTCAATGTCCACATTCCCAGTACTTTGGTTAATATTTAAACATCATATTTTATAAGTACAGTGTAACCTTTATTATGTAACACATCTAGTTACTGACACATCTGTAATATTGTAGTATTAATTTTGGTAAAATTATTGGTCTATAGAACGGCGTAAAACAGTTCTTACATCCAACAGTTGTGGGTGATGGGTACAGTTGAATGATTGTTGATTATTAAGAGTGAACAGGGGTGCGATTCCCCATACAAATGTGTTCCCCTTTTTCGTCTTGAAAAATGCCTCTAGAAATCTAGAGCAGTCGTTTTTTCCCCCATACAATCAAGGTCGACTGTAGACACGTCCCTGTCTGGCACGTCACTGTCAAGTGAAGAAAATAATGACCCTCCAAAAATGACAAAAAATGGCCCATTTTATGGCCGTGATTAGAGGACTACCAGACAAAATCGAAAAGTTTTTAACATAAAAGAAATTGATAGGAACCTAGACATACTCTTTCTTAAAAATTTTATCTCAAAAATAATTAGTGTTGGTAATTGACTCTGTAACAATGAACTGTGTACAATTCATTGTTACAGAGAACATTGCCATAGTAACTAAATACTCTGAACTTAAAAGGAAACACAGAGCAGACTCGCAGGCCCTGTTTAAATCATCAAACATCTTATCCCTGTCCCATGTGACCTGTGGTCGGAATGACTCGTTTTTTCTTCCGTACACCCCTGTTAACCATCACACTATTATTTGTTTCTTTTCTTTCATATCATTCTTCACACAATTCTTTGGTCTTCCTCTTTCTCCATCCTTCAACTTTTATTTTCATCACTCAATTAGTCACATGGAGCTCGTGGCTAAATAATAAAGTCTGACAACCAGTCTTCCAAGGGGTACCGTATTACCCAATAGTAACTGGGTTGTGGAGGCCAGATAGGCAGTCGCTCTATGTAAAATACTGGTATTCAGCTGCATCCGGTTAGACTGGAAGCCAACCCCAACATAGTTAGGAAAAGGCTAGGCAGATGATGATGAATTAGTCACATGCATTTCATCCCTCAATCCAAATAAAGCTGGGTCATTATTCCGAATAAATTGGATCTAAATGCTGGTCTGGTAGGACAGAGAACTTCTTGCGAAACAGTTCTAACATACTAGTTTCTGCTACTAAGAAATGCTGTACCCTTTATGACACTTCTCGCAATTATCTTAAACAAACTACTTGGGGTTGCAGGTGTTAGACTCGGCCCAAGATGAAACGTAACCATTTTAGCTTCGCGCTCATTTGATGACATTGAAAAACAGACTTTGTTTTTAGGGTCATATAGTGCAAAGTTGTATAGACATCGACCCCTTGGACCTCGTTAATCGCGATATCTCGGGTTCTGTTACACATAGCCACTAAGCCACTGGAAATAAAGTTGATTCTGCAATATCATCAATTAATCCTCTGTTCTACAGTCCTGTCAGACTTATGCTGTCACAAACTGTTCCATTCAAAATGGTCATTGACCTGTTACATACAAAAGGTTCCACTGTACTTAGTAAACTCTCATTCATTTGAATGAATGATTGAATGGAATGAATTTTTGTTTCAGGGTGGGGATCTAGATCAACCTAAAATAAAGATTAAGACAGATATATTCAAGCCAGATGACTTACATAGACAGGATAAGCCTATTGGTAAGTGTTTTATAATATAATAGGGTGACTGGTAATTAGTGACCGATACTTAAACACGTGATTGTACTCATGATACAACTTTCCCAAAGAAACTTTTTTTTATACACACACTTTTATCACAATAACACAACAGCCATGAAATTCTGAAGCGCGCGCCTGTCACCTATCAGCTGTTAGCCGTTTAAAAAAATGTTTCTTTGGGAAAGTTGTTTGTTATCATGGGTACAATCACGTGTTTAAGTATCGGTCACTAATTACCAGTCACCCTATATTAACAGTTTTGTCTTATATTAACTGCCTCATTGATCTAGTAGTCGCAAGCGCGGTTTCCGAACAGCAGGACCGTTCAATTCCCAGGAAGGGCAAAATGTTATTGAGTTTTCCCATCAAGAATTTCCTAACAGCGGCCACGGAGTTTGGTTTTGGGCCCAATTTATGGCAATAGGGTCGCTGGGGTATCGAATGAGACTTTCAACTGGCGAAATGTGGGTGTACTATTAGGAACACCTGCATAACGCTTCGGGGATTACAAGCGTGATGTTATGTAACAGTAATGTTTTTGCTTTGTGTTTACCTCTCACTCACTCATATTGTCTGCATGAGAGAAACAAATACTCATCACAGATATTTACACTTTAATGTTTTCTTGAAATACTTACAACGAATCAATTTCATTTTAGATGTCGGACAGAAATCTTTATCACTGGACGTGTCACAGAAACCTGCTGAACTGCTAAATAAAGGTATGTAAAAACATAAAAAAATATAAACAAATCAGTAGCCCACTAGCATCGGGAACAGGGTCTAAGCTACCGGTAGTCAGTACTCTTGAGAGAGATCAATGCGTGCCGTGTCCAGAGAATATTACATTATTTTTATCAATCACTATAATTATAAAGTTTCGTAAAAAATTGTTAGGCTGTCAAAATTGACAGGGACAAAAATCATATTAGTATTTACTAATATAATAAGATTTTGATATTGTATTTTTTTACTTGATTTTTCAAGCATCAAACATAATTATACGATCTCCCAGAAAAAGTATTTGTTTCGTCAATCATCATCCGTCTTTGGAAAAACCAACGTGTGATGATGAAATGAATAATAGAGCTGGTAAACCCGTGATCATATTTAATGATTTAGGTGCATTTACCACGGTAACATTCAAAACTTGAGTGACAGCAGCTATGATTTAGTGCGACCAGATAGCTTACCCATTAAATCATGTAGCTCACGCAAGAGGCATAAAGTACAGGCCACACCGCCAGCTAGGGCGAACATCACGAACTACCGAAAGCGCCGAACCAGAAGTATGAAAAGAGGAGAAACGATGCTCGCCCTGCTCGCTCGTTCGCTAGCTGGCGGTGTGGCCTGCGCTTAAAACGGTCCGAGATACCCCGATTTTCTTCATGCCACTAAGGTACTCCGGAATATCTAAATTTTTCCTGAAACTCCCGTAGCAGTGAAAGTTACAACAATGAATATAAAAGCGATAATACCATGCAACAAGACAATACAGAACAATCACTATTCCTGTTATACTTTCCAGATGATGGTCACCCAATCATCGGAGTTGAAAACAAGTTGATGGATAAACCAGCCGGTAAGTGCATATCTACCTCAACATTTAAAATAGTTTTATTTTACAAATATTGGCATTTTGACCGGTTTCACTAACTCTATACGATACTTAAACTTACGGGCAGTTCGTTATTGGGAAATTCGTGATGAAAACATCACGAATTTCTCAGTGGCAGCCACGGAGCCTGGATTTGTGCCCGGTTGATGGCAATAGGCTCGCCCCCTATTACACTGAGGACTGGACTTAAATCTCTTCGAAAGAGATACCGCGGCCCTGGAGCACAAAGGGCAAAGAAGGAACATGGATGGGTTTTAGTCAGTAAAGTCTGACACTCCCTTCCATTCCGCCCAGAGCGGGGGGGGTCATCTGATGAGGGGACTTAATGTTATGGGGTGTGATGTTATGTTTTTTGTTTATGCGATACTTAAATGAATGCTTGTTCTGAATTAATTCTAGTTTCTTTAGTTTAGTAAGCTTTGTTAAAATGTACAAAATATTTTCATTCAGTTATGTTTAATTGGTCGCACACACAGAAGCGTGCAAAGCAGAAGGTGCGGCGGAAGGCGGCGTCGGTGACTTGCAACGCGCCACCGAGCCCACCACGCTCAGTGACAAGAGGTAAAATACTTATACTCTATTCTTATTAATATATCTGTTTGAAACTTCACGTGAAAGTCGTGAATTTTGCGCATACACTAAAGTTTATACAAACACTGTTTTAAGCTTCCACGGTTTACAACTAAACTTATACTGTCACTGATTGTTTGTTATTTTGAGCTCCCGATATAAAGAAAGAGGGTAGACAGATTTGTCTGGTCTTAACAATTTATTTTTCATCCACCCGCATTCTCCAGTCAACTGGCGATCATGGCGCTTGCAACAGCGTCGAAATATCGGGAGCTCAAAATAATGAACAATCACGGAAGATATCCCGTTAGTGTCAGTATAAAAAAAGTTTATACACATTGCCGTTACTAGAAAAACGAACTTCAATACAACCTTACAAATATAGTTGCATTAACTTAACTTAGTAACTAACTAAATGCAGTTATATGAGTGAAAAGTGACTGAAAGCTGTCTCCAAGTATAATAAAGAAGAAGAACTTGATAGCTGAAGAATACAGACTGACTAAGAAAGTCTACCAAGTTGTTGACCAAGATTATGTTTGGACCTTAAAAGAGACTTTGACCTCTGAGTTTGTTTCGGCTGTTTCTTAGAGTACTCAGGTACAAAGCACCGATCTCAAATAGTTAAAAAAAAAATGACGTAAAAGTGTTTGTAAACGCTTATTTGCAAAATCATAATCTGCCTAGCCTTTTCCCAACTATGTTGGAGTCGGTTTTCAGTCTAACCGGATACAGCTGAATACCAGTACATTGAGCGACTGCCTATTTGATCTCCACAACTCAGTTAGTACTACGATACCTCTTGGTAAGACTGGTTATCAGAGTTTCGGGCCACTGACTACCTGTAACGACTGTCAAAGATCTACAAATGACTGTCGGGACCAACGGCTTAACGTGCTTTCCGAGGCACGGAGGCAACTCGGTATGTCATGGGCGGTAAGCCATCCACGGACCAACCTAAGCAAGCGCGGCTTAACCTTAAGATCGACCCGCGCGGCTGTTATTATTTAGCCACGAGCACCTAAATGAACACCGTTTTTAGTAGTACTAGTCAAATGAGTACTGAAAGCCTATTCACATTGGAACTGTATTCAAATCTTCTTCTAAAATCTAAGATTTCTTGGTTTTTTTTTTGGCCATCCACAGCTCAAGATTTTCAGTAAATGGGGATGAGTATCTTGAATTTACATTGGTTGTTACAGTGAAGAGGACCGGAAACCGTTCAGCAGTCCAGAGCTTCCCAAATCAGGCTCTATACCTGGGAAAATCCCGACCCCGGGCAGTGAGGTAAACTAGTTTTATACTAATTTTTTAATTGAACCTTTTTTTCATTATCATCATCAGATTCATCATATCACTTCGTGTCCTGTGAGTCTTTTAAAGATTAATGGCAATGTCGAATGTGTGTTTTGCATTAGTAGTGCTTTAGAAATCAGACTAGCTAAGAATTCCTTGCTTTTGATAAAGTAATCATAATTTTGTACCCACGAATATATCATTTATTGCGTTATTTATTGCCGTTGTTAATCATAAGCGCGTGCTGTGACTTATGGAACTTGTAATAAGGTTTAAACTAGAATGCGGGTACTCATGAAATGTAACGTCTATAAGGCTGAGATCTGATCGCGTGCTTGACGTATACATGTTCCCATCTCTATGTTGCACTTGTAGTTTGACAGTTACGCGACTGACAGAGAATATGCTTAGCCAAAGTACGTCCTAACTTACATCTCAATCTAAGCCTTAATCAGTAACTTATTAATAGTTCATACACATATCGCGATATCACTGCACCCGTTAAATCTTGAGAATAAAATCGTCACTATCGACAGCCCAAAAAGAGGGGGCGACCGAAGGGCTCCACCAACAAGCCTAAGGCGGCCGGGGCCCCCCGCGCGCCGGGCCCCTCCCCGCCTGGCCCCCGGCCGCAGGGCCCCCGGGCCCCGGCGCCGCGCTCGCTGCCGCCGCCCCCGCGCCCCCGGGCTACGGGCTACCAGTACGCTATCAGACCATTCAGGAAGGACTTCTCTGGGATACAGTTTAGAAGGTTAGTAGTAAGATATCACATCTGTCTCTGTGTAAATCCCTTTATCATCTGTCTCCCCTTTTCCAAGCTTTTATTTAAGTTGTCTTGTTAGTTAGTATGTATGGGTCAAATCTTGCAACTGAGTTTTAAACCAGGTCTCCCAAACTATTGAGCTGGTTCTGATGAGAATACATTTTGATGATAGACATGACCTGACCCTGTAGCCAACATCCTCTCCTCAACGGTTTATGGCTCGGACACCAAATTTTGTATATGTGTTCAATTTTGTTAGATTTTTTGTACTTTTTAATAAAAGATTGTATTCAACCACTATGTTGGGGCAGCTTACAGTCGAATCGGATGAGGTGGAATATATTTTTATATTATTCATAGAGCGACTGCCTGCATGGAGCGAATATTAACTGACTTAATAACGGGTCTTATACCGAACTACAAACTCCATATCAGGGGTATCATAGTTCCTCTAAAAACAATAAAGGCAACATCATCATCTGTCTAGCCCTTTCCTAACTATGTTGAGGTCGGCGTCCAGTATAACCGGATGCAGCTGAATACTAGTAAATGTAATAAATATCACTAGAAATAATAAAGTATTCACATAATTATTGTGACAGATGAATCCTGAACCAGCCATAAAATTATATTGTCAAATAATGATACAGCTGTTTTCGTTTTCTGGTTATTCAAAGCCAAAGTTTTAATTGTTCAATGTAGGTCGGTTTCATACATACAAAATATGCTCTAAAAAATGCTCTCAAAATTTCTTACCCAGCCTATTATTTATTTTCTGACCACATTTTTTCAAAACACATTTTTACAAAATCTATTCCTCGACATCGTTATTTAGCGGTACCGCCATAGAGCACCCACTAATGAGCTTTAAAATTTTGACATATAATAAAGTATGTTCTGTCTACCCTCTCCAAAGGCGGTGGAGCGACGACTGCCTGGACTCGTCCCACATACCCAACGAGGTGTACTTCGGCGACGTGCCGGTCTCCATGGAGGTCCTGTTCAACTACTACGACGCGAACGCCGAGCGAGAGAAGCTCGCGACGCAGGCGGCGCAGATCGCTGCGCAGAAGGCCGCCGCGGCTAAGTTAGCGGCTGCGAAGCTGCAAGCCAGGGGACTGATGCCGGCTACCAGTGAGGTTAGTTTAGTTAGTAGTCTTCTTTACTCTCTGATTGTTGTCATCTGGATCTCATCAAAGCTCGAGTGAATCGGGTTCACCCTAGGCCGCGTCATAGCTTCACAACAGGCGAGTTGCAGCCAAATGCCAACTTATTTCGCGTAAAAAACAAAAAATATCCGACCAGTGTGAGTCACCCACACAGCGCTATCGTTGGTTTAGTTTAAATCCTGGAATGTGTAGTAGGTGCAGCGTGGGCAACTATGGAGGTGTCATATCCTGCAGACGAACTCCACACTGGCATTGTATTGGGAATGGGTCGAGGATATAGTTACTAGTTATACTGCATTAATCTACCCATACAACAACTTCTGACAAACTGTCAGTGTGAAATTATGATTCCTTTAGAAATCAATCTTTATCCTTAATTTTCTATTACTTTCATGTCTGATATGTTTAACTTTAAAATAAAGTGTGTATAAAGACCCTAGACGAAGCCAAATAGGCACTTGTTCTCCCAGATATTTAGATATTTATTTTGTTCTGGACCATACCTGGGAGGGAACCTCCTAGTTAAGGAGTTATTGGTGGTCAAAGTTCTTACTTTTTCTTTTTTGAATAATATTTCATGAAGTTATAACTTTACTTAAATACCTCCTTGATCCCCGTACTCAGCACAATATTTTAAGTGCGTTACATTGAGTCCTACCGTAAAACGTGATATTTCACCCCAAAAAATAAAGTTGCCTTGCAATATGTTTTGCGTAGAGTTTCTTTGTTTGATGTACAGAATGCTTGGTTGACGGTTCCGTAAAGATTCCGTTTACACCTTGTATACAAATAAATAAAACCTATAAATGGTGTGAGTTTCTTAATTGAAGGCAGCCTAACTTGTGTTATAATAGGCCTGTAATATTTGGAATGTTTTTCTGTGTTCAGGTAACAACGGTAGATTCGTCATCTTCCGACGACTCGTCAGGCGAATCAGGCAGCGATTCTGAAGAAAGTGACGAGGTATGTACACACTACGATCATTTGTCTATATCAATCATTATTTTGCTTTTTAGTACCGTATCTACAATTATATGTACCTTTTTTTGTATAGCATGCATTCTTAAACTCAACCTGAGTTTAAGAATGCAGTTTTAGTTTTGTCCAAAGACAACATGATACCGATCTGCTTTTTCCATGTGCGTACCATTCTTGTAGCTTCGGTTTTTCTGAATACCGCCTAAAAAACTCACTTTGTCAGAAGTGTGATGGCTAGTTCAAAAGACTGCCCAATTATGTGAAATTAAAGCACTAATAGTTTTATCATACCACATTTTCATTAATCGTTAATTTATTGTCACATCCATCGAATCTGCAGCTTAGACTTCATTATTTCAAAAAGGGTTTTTTTCCACATAATTGAAATTTTGAAACCCCAAGTATATCATTCGCCATTACATTAGTCGCCTTTTCGATCGAGAATACACTCGATATCTGATTATAAAAAGGTTTATTAAACAATTGACATATCAGAACATCACGCCTGTAATCCCCGAAGGTTTAGTCAGAGGTGTACCTAATAGTAAGTAGGTACAAACACATGTCGCCAGTTATGTTTATTTGCCACATAATAGGGGGCGAGCCTATAGCCGACAACTGGGCTCAAATCCAGACTCGGTGACTGCTAGTGAAAAATAATTCGAAAACATTATAAATCGCAAACGTATTTCATTTAACTTCGTTCCGAATTTGTGGTATTTGTCAACCTTTTCAAATGTTTCATTTTAGTTGAACGATAAGTTCTTGTTTGTGATCCTATAGAATATTACTTTAAAATTATGAGCAACAGGGTGTTAGGATCCTCATCCTCAACAGAAAAGGGAGGATTCTCCGACCAGACGAGTGTTGTGTTTAGGGGATCACTACCCCGGTAGCTGTTGTCGGGTCTCTGTTATGTTAATCGTATCAAACTTTAATATCGCGATGTAGGATATGTCAATTTAGTTCGTATGTGGCGGTATAGATGTCGCCACATTTATCTGGGTATTGTCGATCGAAGTATCACTCACAAGCACACCCACCCCATAACTCACAATCAGTCGTACCGAATGAAATGAGCGCCTAAAACAAACAGGATGCGCCACTGAAGCGCGGGCCGGGCAGGCCGAAGGGCACCAAGAACAGTCCGCGCGCTGGCGGGACCCCCGCGACCCCCAAGGCGGCCGGGACCCCCGGGACCCCCGGCGGCAAGCGCGGCCGGCCCCCCGTGCCGCCCGAGCTGCGCCAGCCCGGCATCACGGATATGAAGAAGTTCTGTAAGGCAGCTGGGATCCGGTTCGACTATAAGAAGCTTGTTGAAGGTAGGTTAACGGGGTTTCCCCTTTATTACAACTAGATTAAACGTTAACCATTCATACCCTTTACTAGAATGAGAAGTTATATATGTCCAACATTGCATCAGCAGGTTGTGCGGCTTCTGCCCTTGTTCATAAAAATAATTTTGTAATTAACAGACCTGCTCTAGCTACCAAACTTTGCCTTTGATAAATGATTACGAAACAATATTTTGCCGGCTGATAGGCGTTTAAACGTATTATGCGCATAACTTGATAACGTTCAGCCCGGTCTCAAGTTATGCACTTATTAACAATTTGTTGTTGTTTTTTTAATGTTCGTAATAGTCCGAATAAAGGAAATATCATTAGAAAAAGGCCCAGAAAATTGGACAGGACAACGCCTGTCAAGTCAGAGCGAGTAAGCAATAAAAAATTGAAATTATATTCCAGGTTGCACAAAAAACAAGGAGCGTGTCCAAAAGATGTTAGACCTCCTGGTGGCGGCCGGACTGGACGGCAAGCCCACGCTAGAGAAGTGCCAAGCGCTGAAGAAGGCCAAGGTCGAGAAGAAGGAGCAGGAGAAACAGGCCAAGAAAGAGGCCAAGGTTAAGCACAAAGAAGTCGTCGGTGAGTACCTTGAAGAGATATTTTTGAATGACTTGTGGCATTGTAATGATGTATAACGTTGAGTGATTCGGCGTATATTTCAGTTTTTCAATGTAATTAAAGCACTGGTCGTGCCAGCGACACGAAGAAGAAGATTAAATTGTAATGATTGAAGCGTTGATGTGCTTTCGATAAAAGCAACATCTGTATATATTGCCTTTTTAGAAAAAGTCATTCAGTTGGTTTTGTTCGATATATCTTACTAATATTATAAATGTAAAAGTTTGTGAGGATGGATGGATGGATGTTTGTTTGTTACTCTTTCACGCGAAAATTGCTGAACAGATTTGGTTGAAATGTGTGAAAGGTACATAGATAGTTTATAACCTAGATTAACATATAGAATACTTTTTATCCCGGTAAAATGATCCCGTGGGAGAATTACCGAGCTCCACGCGGGCGAAGCCGCGGACAACAGCTAGTACTACATATTATATCAACTTATTCAACCGTAATTTGACATAACTATGACAATTTTTGAGTTCAATGCTTGGTATGCTACCGTAATCTGGGCTTTTGGGCTTGTGCACCACTGCCACACTGCAAAATAATTGCGATGTGGCCTCGCGCGTAGACTTAGAAAACTTTATGTTCCAATAGTTTTCTGTATCAACTGATTAATTTGTGTGTTGTTCCAGCGGACAAAGATGGGTCAGTATCCCGGCGCATGACGCGCGGCGCGACGGGCGTGAAGCCGCGCCAGCGCATCGTGATCTCGTCCGACGAGGAGGACGACACGCCGGCCGCGCGCCGCACGCTCTCCAAGCTCCGCTCTTCTGTCAACGACGACACGGACTCGGACTAGGTACACATTAACATCTAGCTTGTATGTCATCGTGATCTTGTCAATAAAAAGACAATCATCATCATTACCTATAGCCACAAAATACCTATACGGGTGGAAGGGACACCGTCGCGAAAACGGTTACCACGTATTCAGTACATCATTCTGAATTCCCGCACATCGAAATATTTCGTGGGAAAATTAAAAAAAACAGCTATTTCCTACAAAAGTGCAATAGCTGCATGGTCAAAATGTATGGAACAGCTGATTTTTTATAAAATTACCGATGTAAAATTTCGATGTGGGGGGGTTTAGAATGATGTACTGAATACGTAGTAACCGTTTTCGCGACGGTGTCCCTTCCACCCGTATAGGTATTTTGTGGTTCCTTCCACCCCGTATAAGTAAGAAAGGTCGACTTCTCAACGTGAGCTAAAGTCGGCGCACGCAAACACAGACGCGTACTTTGAGTATTCACAGACTATCACATCACAGCTGAGTGCCAGTTGCGTGTGCGCCTAAACTAATCAAAATCGGTTCATTCACAGACACACGTTACAAACTTATATCACCCCTCTTTTATGGTCAGGGCTTAAAAATAGATATTGTCGATTTAAAATAGGGACAGAGGTACATTCAAGTCGCGCAAAAATCGCGTTTCTGTATATAGATAATTTAAACCACACCATGCTTATTCTATTATTATCTGTTCCAGGTAAACCTACCCCTGCCTGGTAAGACACAGTACAATATACTAGCAGCAGGCAGCGACACAAGTGACCTCTAGAAAGTGCTTCGACGGAGGTCGGGACTTACGATAGCGTAGTGTATGCGTGATTACTTCCTACTAATGTTAGTGCGTCGGTTAGCGGTGTGTGGTGCGTAGACGAGACAAAATGGCGGCGCGATGAGATGGGCTCAAAGTCAAAGTAATCAAAGTCAAAGTAATCAAAGTCAAAGATATCAAAGTCAATGGGTGAAAGTCAAAGAATTTATTTGAGATACACTTTTGAATTGTCAAAAACATGATTTCAAAAGGAACTGTTTTATGTGCCAGCATCTGCCGAGGTCTTTTCTTACATCAGGGTCGGCTTCCAGTCCACTTAGTTGCTGCTGGCCATTATTTTGTGTGACAAGCATAAAAAAAAAACGATTTAATTTAACAAATTATCTTCTGTGTATTGGATACCAGATCAGTACTTGTGCTTTCCCAATTTGACCGATTGTGATTGGTTGACAATAAAAATCTAGACAGCCATTTGGTAGGTGTCTGTATACACAATTATCTTACTAATGGATTCTTGAATCTAATTTCATCGCGACGCCATCACATGCTGACGATTGGACTTAGCAGTCAGCATGATTAGTGCAATGAACGAAGTGTAGCCAACAATAAGTTACGGTCAATGACAATAGAGTTTACAGTTGCATAATTTATGATCAGTCTTTATTAGGCGTAGAGTAGGGATAGGTGGTTCAGGTGTTAAGCGATAAACGCCCGTATTGTAAGACATTTTCTGGGAAAACGTGCTCTGATTGTTTTTCGGAAATGTCTTCGATTCTGGTGCAACTTCATTTAAACAATATCGTTCTAATTTGTTGAAATGAGGAATACTTAAGTCAAGGATATTTTCAATGAACAAATAAGAATATTAGACCTTGTGTCTATGACGTAAGGCTTCTTTTCAGCTAAAAATACCGATATTTTTGAGTGATGTTAAGTCGAGGAAATGTCTTAGGATACAGGCGTTAGTGAAAATCAAAGCTGAATAACGTTTTCAAGAGAAAGTCAGGTAAAGAGTTAATTTATAACTTGACCTCTATTTGAGAGACATTAAAGTACAGTTTACGATGTAATTACAGGAGTTTTGATATTAATATTAAATTGGGAATGTTTCTTTATTCTGTGTAATATGCGTCCTCAAGTAGGGATGAAGTTATATATGAAAGTTTCTATTGATAATATTGCTTTTATGTTAAGTCTCGTTATGACGGTCCACTGATGTCGTCATTCCATATATTGACGCGTCAAACAGCTTGTACTAACCCCTTTAAAGGTATTTACGATTCAGTGGACGGTAACCTTAAACAGAGGTTTCCTATTTCTTTTATAAAACTACAAATTGTAGCTTGTTGACTTGAATCGCGAACAATCACAACATATTCGATCTCTCATAATTATATAAAAAAAAAACTGCGATTGAAAAACACTAGTCATAATAATATCGAAATTTAAAAAAAAAGACAAATCGGCATAATAATTCTATTTTTTTAATCTGGCAGCTTTATTTATTTCTTTATTTGAAATGGATTGGTTTTAGAGGATTGAGTGTAATAGCGTCCGTTTCCACCAAGCGGTAAATCCTCGCGTTCTTTTTTTTTGTGTCACTTAATACAGGACTCTATATGTATTGTTTTAAGGTGGAAGCACCACGGTAGCCCGCGTAATTCAAGTTTTCTTACGTTTTTTTTGCAATTTGCCAGTCAGTGTCACGCTGTATGTTGAACAAAATATGATTCGCGGTCGTGTTACGTATGTTTGTCATCATCATCTTCCTGCCCTTGTACCATGTTACTTGGGGTCGGTTTTTTTCTTCCATTCTCCTCTGTCAACCGTCACGCTATCATTTACTCCTTTATCTTTCACTAGCGGCCCGTCCCGGCTTCGCACGGGAGGACATTTATTTTCCCCTAATTACCCCCCCCAATTTTCTCTTGTAATAAATATAGCCTATGTTACTCAGGGTTAATGTAGCTTTCCAATGGAGAAAAAAATTTTGAAATCGGCACAGTAGTTTTAGAGTTTATTCATTAAAAACATGCACACACACAAAAATACAAATCTTTCCACTTTATAATATTAGTGTAGATATCATTCCTCACACAATCCCATCGTTTCTTAAGGGCTCCCTCTCCCTCTCCATCCATCAACGTTTATATGCATCACTCTTTTTAACCGACTTTAAAAAAAGGAGAGGTTATAGTCACTTGCGATTCGTCCCTCCTCATCATATGTCCATACCAAGACAATCGATTCCCTTTCAACTTTTCTGTAACTGGCGCAACTTTTAAACGTCCTTTAATATACTCGTTCCTTACCTTATCCATTCTTGTCACACCACACATCCACCTCAACATTCTCATCTCCGCTCCATGCAATCTTTTTTCATCCATCTTCTTCACAGCCCAGCATACCGATCCATACAGTACGACAGGTCTAATCACGGACTTGTATATTTTCTCCTTTAACTTGAGGGGCATCCGTGGGTCACAAGTTGTTCCAGTGACCTGTCGCCATTTGGGCCTGAGTTGGTCCGGTGCGTTACGTCTCGGTCTACTTTCACCCCTTGGACAAGCGACCCGAGGTACCGAAAATCGGAACAGATCGATATGGGCGTTCCGGCAAGTTATGGGCACAGGACTGGAGAGACCATCGAAATCACAGAATAAGAATTCTGTGGTCTAACTGATCATTATATCAATAAATACCCATAAAATCGAAAATATTTTATTTCACATAGACCGAGATGGGCACATATAAAACGTCGACAAAAATGCCCCTTTTTGTCGACCTTTTTGTCGACGTTTATCTATGGAGGAGAAGCGGCTAGAAACTCCATGGGTACTCTTTTCAAATCATTTGGTATTACAATATTATCATTACAGCATTTGTACTTAAGTATGGGGGCACAGCGATTTACTTTTTCATAAGTCGCTTGGGTACCTACTTACGAGAATGCGCGCGGCGGGGCACGAGTGCAAGTACCTACCCATTATGGATGTGTTTATTCTAGAGTGACAGCGACTTACTTTTTTATAAGTCGCTGTCAATGTCAGTGATTCAATTGGGTTAAATGAATTTGAGAGGGTGGTATTGATGATTTTAACGATTCTAACTCGTTAAAGCTATACACTTACTTATATTTGTTACATCTGCGAATCATATTATAATCAACATACAGCCTAACACTGACCTGCTCATTGCAAAGCTGTAAGAAAATTTGAATTTCGCGGGCTATCCTAGATCTTCCCCCTTAAAAGCAATACTGATTCTTTCCTTTATTCAGTGACATCAATTAAGTTCGCGAGAATTTTCCGCTTGATGTAAACTGACGCAGAGAATTGTGTGTACTACAAACGGGAAGGCGGTCCCTTAGTGAAATATGGATATATTTGTAGGACTAAAACCCCTCGCCTACTTTAAGTAGTGGTAGTAAAGCTTAAGGCACTCAATATTGTTCATTTGTGCCTATAATACTATTAAAAAAAAACTATATATAATTCTATGTGTGTGAATCTTACATTATAAAGTAACAATTTTCATTTACTAGCAGAATGTGTTGTATTTTGATTGGAGTCAAATTTTATACTCTAGTTTATATAACAAATAATTATTAATTATCAATAAATTGGTAACACCAAGACGTTTATTAAATTTAGATGTTGTATATATTAAAGAAAAATACATAATATTGTGTGTCCTGCGTTATTTTTGTACAGGTTTGAGATTTGGACAGGATTTGTATGAGGTCGGCTTTGTACATATGCGAGCGAGTGAGTGAGGGAGTGAGAGGTCCGAGGTACTGGGCCGAGGGACGTTGTCATTGTGTTATACTTACGTGCGCGATATTCTCCATTATTATGTAATCAAGGTGCGAGATGACCAATTTTTAAGTACAGTATCATTTGCAAAGACTCTAAAAAGTTTATATAAGAAAAGAGTCTGTATGCTTATAAGAGCTATTGTTTTTTTAATGTGATGATTTTATGATTATTCTTTTATTGACAGCTAGGATTTATACTTAGCCGAAGAACGAATTTATATTTTTTATTTATTACTTTATCGGATTTAAGAATCTCAGTGAACGCAATGTTTTGGATGTAGGTCTTTGTGTTCAATCGAGTAGTAGACGCAAAATTAAAAGATTTTCATAATACCATGTATAGTGTATCTGTGTCCTTATAAAGTATAATAGTTGTATAATTTAGCAGAGGGATGTTAGCATCGGTTATAGTTAAATCGCCTTAATCAGACACCAATAATGCAATACTTTTTTATATTTAAAATATTAAGTACTTTTGAGAGAACATTTTATGGTGTGGCCAACGCCGCAGTTTCCGCAATCGTTTATTTCATATTATTTTATAAGCGTAAAAAATTATTTGTCTTAAATATATGACGCTGGCGTTCAAAAATTTAAATAGTATTTTTAAAACAATAAACAATGCTTATAAAACAAACGGAAAGTGATTTTTAATGAATGACAAAGTGCAGAAAGTATCACAATATCATTAAAAATATATGAGTTGTACATATTAGATGTAGCATAGGTTTAAGTTTTATTATTACTTTTAAGATGTAATAGATATTTGTATTTGTAAGATATATTTAGATGTGTTTCTTTTTACCATATAACATATAATTAGTGGCCACGTTAATTAGGCTTTTATAATAAAATAAAACGCGACTTCCGCCTTTACGATAAAAGTTTTTAGAGAATGCTTTAATAATATTGCGCTGTAAGTCAGTACTTTTTAAACTATCTTTTATAAGTTTAAGGAAGTAAATCGCATTTAAAAGGTATATTTTAAATATCAAAAGCTAGGGTTTCCCACACTGATCCACGCGGAGTTGCAATTTGAGAAAGCTTTAACAAAAAACCCTATGATAGAAAATTTAACGACACTTAAGGCCGACCTAAGCAGCTATTGCAGTTTCCGCGTAGATCAGTCCATCGATACATACAGTATCAAATAAAAATATTTTGCGCAACTTCACATACATGGGTATAAATATCAAAATACGTTAAACCAAAAAGTATGATTTTTCAGTCATAATGACTAGTAAATACAGTGGTTACGCATGATCTGTCATCATCGGCCTAGCCTTTTCCCAACTATGTTGGGCCTGGCTTCCAGTCTAGTTAGCCTAATGCAGCTGAATACCAGTATTTTACAAGGAGCTGCTGCCTATCTGTCCTCCACAAAACACTGGGTAATACACAAACCATTGGCAAGTCTGGTTGTCAGACTTTTAGACTTCTGAATATCTTTAAGGACTGGTAAAGATCTACAAGTAACAGGAGTATGTGGTTTAGAAATCATACCTTATGTGTTTTATCAAGCATTGATACCTATACTCATCAGGTCTGTAAAGTTTTGCAAATTATGTGAATTTGACCCCGTAGTCTGCGGCCTATTTAGCGCGGCCGAATTATATTATTCACCTATATATTAAAGTATATTATATTTAGTATAAGAGGACATGCTTTTTGCCGGCACTCAATGTTTTTTTTTATTTATATAACTAATAATTTCCTTGCCAATACATGAGGCATATAGATTTTTACTTATTTACTCAATTTATAGGCGTTTATCGAATATGTGATGGAACGGAAAGGTATTAAACATTTTGTTCACGATTGGCGTATTTTAGCAAAGGACAGTGTAGTCATTATTGAAAAATCTATAAAATATTTTCGAAATTTATTGTGAAATCCATCAATTTGGAATTATTTAATTTTGGGTAACTGAACATTAAAAGCTAAATTCATTTTTAAGTTAAAGTCAAATTCACAAACAGTGCTAAAATCTTAGCCAGTCGTTGACGAAATGTTGTAAATGGTAATTTATATTACTTAAATGAGGAAAATGTGAATCAAAAACATGACACCTGTAAGTTATTTTGTAATTATTTTGGATCACCAACAGCCTGAACCAAATGTAAACAGAATGGAGTTGATTTTAACCTTCCGACCGCCATAGTCACATATACGTGACAAGCAAGCGCGTGCCAACGACACAAATATGTGACAAATGGTAGGTGAAATTGTAGCTTGCGAGTGCGTTTATGCTCTGGCGGTCAAAAGGTGAAAAGACATACAAATGTATGGAAAGACTTGTTAAACTGAATGGCAATAAATCTTGATGGTTAAAGTTCCTAGAGATGGAATCGAACCTGTTCTGATTATATTTGAATGTTTGATTCCCTTTTACACTTAGGAGTTAAGGAACGTTTTAGTTCATAACTCGTCGGGGAAGTTTGTGTTTGAAGGGATGAGGCTTTAACTTGGAGGAAAGGGTATGGAACTTGAAGATTACGGTATCTACCATTAAGCCAAGGAGTGGTCCCTGCCTGTGTCGGTGTTCCCAAGTTCATATGACCCCAATGTATCAAAGTCGCGAGTTAATAGGCTTCTTTTGGGTTAGCTCGTTCCATCGTCGACCTCATCTCTATCCTCAGGACAAGATTGAGGACAAGAGTAGGCCCATTTAATATAAAAAAAAAAATATTAAAAACAAAATAAAAATTCAGCTCTCGGGACCTTGTATTTTGTCAGCGAATTTTGTCTTAATGGGCTTCCTCATGTTGTGTGTTCCTTGTGTTTTTGTATACACTAAGGGTTTTAAATTGATATTATTTTTGGATTCAATTCTTCTATCTTCATATTGGTCCTTTAACTTAATAATACTGTTAATAAGAAATGGTGGAAGATCACTTTTATTTTGACAGTTTTATTTTAAGCAAACAAAAATCGTTAGGCGACCGTACTTGTGCTAAATACACAGGTTCATTAAAAAGTAATTTTCTGAGTAAGTATCTCGCTCGACAGACCCCCAATCACACGGCCCCTTATGGTGCTTTCCTTGGGAACACGTGTGCCAAACGTCTTAACAACCGGTTTCACTCCAGAAGTCCCGATTTAATAAGACCGGTTTCAGACTACTTTGACGTGAAACAAGTTTTCATACACTGTATTTTTACCGGTTTTAAAAAGAAAGTACTCCATAATATCGTTATTTTGTGTGGCCATACCCTTCTCCAAGCGTTGGTAATGTAAATAAAATGAATTGTGATCGAGAAGTAATGTATCAAAATTCTAAATTGCCGATGTAAGTAGACGAACGAACATTTTTGAACCTCATTTCTAAGGGTAAAAGGTTGAAAAATGATCGTTTGCGAGTGTACATATTCGTGTTGCTTGCTGTTGTTAGGTTGTGTGCGAATATGTACGAGCATTTACGGTGATGGCCGATGTATATTATTTGCAGTAAGAGCGTTTTGTATAAATATATTAATTCGGATGTAGAATGCCATATTGTGATTAGTTTGTTAGCTACACGAAATATTTTTCAAATAAAAATATCTATGTATACATTATTTTCTTTGTTTTATTTATAAAATGGGAATGTTCCCTTTATCGTTTATTTGTTCGTTATCCTTAATATATTGTTGTGCCTTTAAGTTCACTTATGTTCTTGGGCCTAAGGGCCAAATTACCAAAGCACAACTCAACCGGTGAACATAACATGCGTTAACCGTTAACCAATGAAAACAATCGATTCGCCCGAATGCATGCAGTTGAATGACGATCTCACTATGGGGCGCTTTGTATCTGCATTGAATACACCTAAAAAACATCATGATACGCAACGCTGCTGATTAAAAGGCTAACAACATATTATATACATCGTTACTCGAACTTTTCCATAGGTTCAACTATTTTTATAGGACTGTTTCCTCAGTTTGAATACGTCAGCTATTCAAACAAATCTGCACTTTTGGGTATTTTGTTTTATAATAACCGACAAAAAGAAACAACGTTTTGTGGGGTCTAGAATTATGTACTAAATAAAAAAAGACAAAAATATGATCCAAATATACAGGATGGAAGGGATACCGACGCACAAAAACTTAGCACGAATTCAGTACATCATTCCGAAACCCCTTACATAGATTTTTTTCAGAGGTAAGTAATTGAAAGAAAACACCTGTATCCTACGTGAAAAAAAAAGTTCAACACCTACACGGTCAAAATGTATGGAACCACTGTTTTTTTTTAATAACCGATGTAATATTTCTATGTGGGGGATTTCAGAATGATGTACTGTCTGTCATGTGGTAAGCGTTTGTGCGTCGGTGTCCCTTCCACCCTGTATATGTAATGGATAAATAATAAATCAAGTTTGAGTCATGATGTCCATTATGCCGTGTTTATGTAATACTTAATTGAGTATTCAATTCCTGTCTTAAGAGTACGGTAGCTTGGACTGAACTAGACAACAATTTTCCTTACGCATGTTTGTTTCAGCTATTTCTAACCAGATTTCTACACACGGTGGACAAAAGACATAAGGAAGTCATCACAACAATTATTTTCGTCCGGATTTCCCATTTAACTGAAATGTGAACGAAAACAATTGTTTTTTCATCAGACATTTCCCTGTGATGATATTATTGTTTCAGCGGGTAATTTGTATGAGTGTATTTTCTGATAAGGTAGCCGTGGTTAGACACGCAGGTTCGGCGTGGACAAATTGCACAATTATTTGGCATATGTTAAGCTGTCATGTGTAAGTATTTTCCAGTTATCTCCAGGTACTTTGTCATTGTCATCATAGATTTTAGGTGAATATTAGTCCCAAGTAATTTTCATGGTATTGGCATGTGATGAGGAGGGACGAATCGCATGTGACTAAAAGAGTGATGAATATAAATGTTGATGGATTGAAAGGGGGAGGGAGATGAAGGAAACAATGGATGGATTGTGTGATGGATGATATGAAAGAAAAAGGAGTAAATGATAGCGTGACGGTTGACATAGGAGAATGGAAGAAAAGAACGTGTTGCACCGCCTCCAAGTAACATGGGACAAGGGCAGAAAGATGATGATGATTGGTCCAAGTAATTATGTTTTAGTTTCGGGATTTCAGATCAGTAATGACTAAGGTATAATTTCAAATGTTTTGTGCACAAACAGATAATAGAGCCACTAGGAAGTAGAATATAATGTAGTCAGAATGTCGATGTGTCTTGAAAAATACTAGAAAAAAATATTGAAAGTTTACTTAGGTTACACTCGATTTTGAGTCTAAATATTGTTATCTGAGAGCACTTTCTGTCATGTAACAATTTAATATCTATTAAGAATTTTAAAAGTTCTTTTTCAGAATCACTTGCATGTACTCGAAGAGAGGCGATTGAACTTTCAATAGAGCCCGTCTGCATTTGCTATAAGTTTTATTATGTAAGTACACGTCTGCAACAGTATTCAATGGGTTCCCTTGGCAACGGGCGGGCATGAACTCGCGACCTATCGATCCACAGCCAGACGTCTTAGTCTTTGGTCTAAAGCCACTGCATTACACGATGGTTGTTTTTAAATAAAATGTCCATTTTTATTTGTTACTTAAAATTTCGACTAGAATGATGAAGTATTGTTATTGATATCTATTTTTATTTAGTACTATCCATACGGTTGTATTTGTATGCTGGGTAGGTAGTACCGTCATGTGGTATCAGCAGGATGTATTTTTTTTGCAAATAAATTTTTAATTTTCCCGTTTTTAGTTGCAATATCGCACATAAATCCTTGTCAAGTATCAATTTTACTTTGTAATTAGAAGTTATTAGCACATCATTCTATGAATTTCACGCAGACGAAAAAAATAAAAAATCATTATAGAGGATAACTCATAAAGTACCAAAGCAAAGTTAATATAATTAATACGGGATCACCGCGCGATCACACTGCCACACCTCAGATAATCACTTAAATTGGATCAGTAATCACTAATCATGGCCATATCATCATTGACATCTTTTTTTTTTCATGTATATTATTTCTGACTTAAAAGGGAGGAGGAAGGGAGGTATTAACATAATCTCATCCTTTTTACCCGACTGCTAAGGAAGGGTTATGTTTTTCGCGTGTATCTTGTATGTTTGTTTTTTGTAAAAAAAAAAATTACCTCTTATGTTCCAAATGGCTGGATGGATCTCGACGATTAAGGTATAATTAGATTCGTCACAAAAACCTAAGTGACCTTAGATAGGTGTTTAAAAAAAAACAAAATTGCGGATTTTTGGCGCTAAATTGTAAGTGTTAATTTTTTTTTTCAACCAAACCTATCGAGTAGAGTATCAAAATGAAGGAAATTAAAAGGAGATTACAAATATCTATACATTTATATATATAGGTATAGGTACATAAACAAATTGTAATCGGGTTTTTTTGATACTTTTAATTGTGATAGAATTACCAACTAACAATAAATTGTGAAAATGTATATACCTACATTGTGTGGTCTAATCTAAGTTGAAAATTTTATAAAAAAATAATGTTACTTGTTTAGAAGTCGGTTAAAAATTATCGAATTATTGATCCATGCAGGTTATAATGACTACATTCGTACCTACCTACGTTTAGTTAAAACAGCTCACTCAGATGGTCTTTGACTCATTAGCTTAGTGACCTAATGCTTAACTATCTGTACTGCCTGTACTTTCCTACTTTTCTCTTTGAATTGAAGAAACACTCATATTGTTAACAATACCGGAATGCGTAAGTCGGATCTGCGTCAATGTTTTTACCTAAGTTCTGTGCCTACGTGAATTATTGAAGGAAAACTACGAATTATTGGCTGAAATGATCGACGATTGATGTCAAGAATTACTAATGGTGAGATCATTGAATCGCGTGATGGTTTTAAAGTCATTCGATTACACATTCTAACTGTCGACAGCTTGTTCTAGTGAAACTATCGCATGTCCTTTCTTAACACGTTCAACGCCATGTCGGACAATGTTGGGCGACACCAGTACGTTCCGTTTTCCGTATTTTATTCCGTGGCGTTGAACGTGTTAAGGATAATGCATTTTACCTAGGTACCTAATTGTTTTTCCAGTTAGAAATGTTTGAAGCGATTCAGCGGATTGCAATTTTCTGTCCGAAAATTGAACACTGTCAAAATAAGTTAGACGTCCCGGTATAAATACGACCCGAATGATAGTCTGATCTTAGTTATTTATTTAATAGGCAAAAGCAGTGTGTAAGGATCGTAGCAGGTGGCGTTCTGTGGTTTCTGCCTACCCCGATAGGAAAAAGGCGTGAGTTTATGTATGTACTTATGTTAATATTCTTGTACATACAATAGTGGGGGTCAACGTGTTAAGAGGGAATAGTGCCTGCTCCATCTTAACGCTTTAATATTAACGCATAGAAACAATCGATACAAAATTCATAATGAGTGTTATCATACCCTTAACGAAACCGAAAGGCTCTTGTAAAAAATATATATAGCAATGTCGGGGGACATTGCTATATATATTTTTTGTTCTAGACCATACCTGGGTACCTTCTAGTTACGGAGATATTGGAGGTCAAAGTTCCAACCTTTTAACAAGTTTTTTTTTAATACAAATTTTTAATACCTATTATAACTTTGAGTAAACTGTGATTTTTCACCCAAAAAAAAGTCAATTCCCAGCAATATTTTATGCTTAAAGTTACTTGGTTGACGGCTTCGTAAAGAATTTTTTTACACTTTGTATGTATAATAAAAAAAAATATTTTGAAGATTTTAAAGACCTTTGAATTTGTTAAGCACTTAAGACAATTCTCGTATTGTGGCCACGTTAACTGATACAACATATCCCATATTATTATTGTGCACGTATAGACTTGCACCAACCGACTGTACGCCTCATGGCCTAATGTCATAATGCCAGTTACAGCAAGTTTGCAGAACCTACCACCCAATGGTAGATTATATGCAACAGGTAATACCTACTTCGTCCCGTTTCTAACCTTTAGCCCGAGTTCTGCAGGTACACAGGTAAATAATATTAATATTAAAACAGTTTTATCGTCGATGACAGGAAGTTGGTGTACCTACATACGCTTGACGCAGATCCGTTGTTTTAAGTGGTTTTTTGTTGAGTTCACCATCTGTCATGTTTTGAGTCACTGGTGCGTTGACAATACTATGCAAATATTCTCATAGCTATATGTAGGTACAATTATTTGGATTGTAGGTGCGTATTATTGTGTATTGAGAGATTGACCGGAGAAAACTGCGCAGAGAGAAGAGTGGAAGGTTATGGGGAGACCTCTGCCCAGTTGTGGGACAATACAGGTTGTAAAAAATATTTTAGTGTCTAATTTACATTTTTTTTCTTCATAAAAACGTTTCCGTTTACATTCCATATATTTATCTTTTATACACATTTTTAAAATATTTGAATATTTCTTATTACAACATAAAAACATTTAAAAAAAATAGTGGTCCACCGGTTTCGGGAGCATGGTCCAAGCCCCCGGTGGATAGGACTCCAGAGAGAGGAACCTCCTCACAATGCGAGCCGTACCTATCATCGAGGAGTACTGCTTTCTGAATCAGGCCCTTGATCCAACCGCCCAGTGGAGCCTCGAAAGATATTCAAATATCCTTAAAATGTTTGACGATATAACTTTTGTATTATACAGGGTGAAGTTGCATAATATTTTAGAGGGCGACTAGCAGCACTGTCTAGGCAGCATTTCCACTAGAGATGTGCGAGGATGAGCAGCGAGAGATGTGCATAAAACCAACCAATCACATAGCTAGCTTAGCTTAACCTTTCGTGTGCCGGAACGTAGATCTACACGAGACACAATGACTTTTTAATTGTGTCTGGATACTCGGCATACGAGTGGTTAAATGTGAAAAAGAAGCTTTACTCTTGATTAGTTTCACACACATCCCTCGCTACGCATCCTCGCTCATCTTATGTGGAAACGCAGCTTTATTGAGAAGCCTGTGACCGTATCTACAATTATCCTTACTGAAGAATCCTAAATCAAGTCAGCCAGGGTGTGAACGGGGTTTGAAGACAGTCCAAGTGTGACAATGCTGATTAAAGTAGCCCTTGCATAATCAGGCTTTAACGTGCCCTCTGCTGGGAAACAATGCTCCTCCTTGTGGGAGAGAGTGGGCTGTAATCCACCACGCGGGCCCTGTGCGGGTTTGTGGATAAGAGCTCCTTTATGATTATATAGCTGTATCACGGTAATATTATAATATTACCGTGGCTGTATTCTCTTGAAAGAATGTTGTGTACACCTATAATTGGTACCTACATAAGAACCCTAACCTGTATACTTTTATTGTTAAATGTAAAATGTATGTACTGTTGGCGTACCTATTTTAAATAAATAAATAAATTCTTAATTCTTTGAACATTTTACAGAGTATGCAAAAATATTCAAATATCAAAGATGTTTGAACAATGGCTCGTGAAGACCACTTCAACGCATGACCATGTTGAAATTGAGAACCTCTGAAATGAAAGGGGTAGCAGGAGCGAGTAACCACAGATTAATGGCCGTTTCCACATTAGACCACATTCACAATTAAATAAATGCCCAAATAAAGGCGCGTTGTTGAATTTTCAACTTTCGTCTCTGAGCCCAGTGTTGAAAATTTAGCGCACTTTTAATAATAGGTAGGGTTAACTTTGTAATGAGGTAAACGACAGGACCGTCCCACCATAGGTCATGGTGACAGTTAGATAAAAGGTAAAAGAGCGCATAACACTTCGCTGTTTGGTTTATATTAACTTCTTAAAAGAGTAAGCTGGGAGTCGAGTATTGGTGGTAATCGGGATAGTGGTAATAGTACATTTTGATAATAAATAATTTTGGAAACTTTGTTATTGCATTCGAGGCCGAATTCACATCCGAGCCGCAGGCGACGTTGTAATGGACCCGAGAACTGCAGTAACAAATGCCCAAGTATATCAAACGACGTTTTTTAATACACTTTAATTACGAAGAACTAAAAGAACAGAACGAAAAGCATTTTTGTCATGAGTTATTAAGAAACTAGCATTTATGGTTTATAGCTGTTATCTGTGGAAATTTTCATTTCCGCACTTGTTGTGATAAATGAAAAAAATCCACAAGTATGAAATACATTGTAGTGCGAGAAGAAACCAGTTTTAGAGAAAGTGTATTGAAAAACGATATATACCTAGTTGGTTGGTTGTTCTATCGGCTGAAGGAAGACGTCACTCTCATGGAGGACAGCAGTCGTTTTAATTTAGTTAAGTTCTACAATGACTGGAGTTTTTATCCAAGAGACTATGTAAAAAACGGCCTTGCGAAGCCTGATCATTTTCTAGTCAACGACATTGGCGTTTTTATATAGTTCTGTAATAAAGTACTGCTACCTTTTCAGATTACTGGAGTAGACCATTCGTCAGAATCGCGATTGCTGAGCATGAAATCCTGTGTTAGATCTTCAGGTCCAGCAGTGTTAGGCAGGATGTCCCATTGTCCCTTTAGGAAGTTCCCAATAGCAGCCTGAGACTGGATTTGTACACAGCTGACGGCAATAGGCTCGCTTCTTAAAACATAACTAGCGATAAAAGGGTTTACGCCAACTAAACAGAAATTGAGACGTGTTATCTTTACAGTGATGATTCGCTACGAAGAATCCAGAGGTAGCAGCATCCGCTCCTAGTCATGCAGATCACAATTGCTGGAATACAGGCCTCTCTGTGTGAGTTGAGTGACCTGCAATCCACAACGTGCGCGCAGTACAGGCTGTGCATCGAAGGTGGATTTCAAATTGCGCCGATGTTTTAGACAACAATGAAATTTAAGTGAGCCATGAAAGCATGATTTATTCAAAAGAATAATTCGATGAAGTGGTTACAGTGATTGATGATAACCAATTCAAATGATCTCTTATTTCTTATTGCAGATCTTATCAACACCATTCGAGATTACGCTTTTCAATGCTAGCTTTTATGTGTTTGTGTCGTTGAATGAAGTAATAAAGATTCTAAGTGAAGACAGGTACAGTTATTTCAGTTTAGCTTGTTATAACTGCCTTAAAACTAGTACCAGGCGTTGCGAACTCGGCTAGTTATAAAAGGCATGAGTAATAACTCCAACTACGACTGCCGTGAGTCGCCGGCAGGTCGCCCCAGGTTCTTGAACTCTGGCTAGCGCTTTACGTAAGTCCCTCGCCCGGGCTGGTTACATAAACCCCCTCATTTTCATTTTAGGTTATGTTCAGGAAGGGAACATGGTGTAGACAGTTTGATCTATGCAGTTTGCAAAGTCTTTAGTGCGGTTGGCGCGGTTGCATCAAAGAGCAAACTAGCTAGCTGCTAGCTGTTTGTTGCACCGTCGCCACCGGCTGAACTGCCCTTGAGTTCCGGTCCTTGAGGTTACCGCACAATGCTGTTTATAAAGTGTCGCGTCGCGTCACGGCAGGTTTGCGTGCTGCTACCCGACCGGCCAATCGCCGCGCTGATCCAAGACACACCTCCGCGACGCTCCGACGGATTTAAAATTGGATCGGCTGCGCGCGCAGACGAGTCGGTATCGAGCGGACGTCAGTGTCAGTTGTCAGTTGTCAGTCGCGGACGACGGGCGCGTGTTGTGTACGTGTTGTATTTCGCGGAGCTCCGAACATGGCTCTGCTCAGACGGCTAGCGGTGAACGCGCCTCGGAAAGTACGCGCGCTGTCCTCCTCGCCCCCGTCGCGGGACGACCTCGACCTCAACTTCAACAGCCCCAAAGATGCGTTCAAAAGCAAGAAGACGAGCGAACTCGTGCGGGCATATTTCGTGTACCAAATATGCTCTGTGAACTGGCTGGTCGAGAACAATGATATGGTGAGTAGATCGTACCACCTCAGCTGTTGCTTACGTAAGATCTGCATAGCAATGTTTACTCGCCGGTAACCGTTCAGCTCTAAATTAACTTCGGTTAGCGTCCTTGCGTCTGCGTTACAGGCTAGTGATTGATGAGTGTGTATTTAGATTAACGCTGCGTGGCTTTCTCAGTTATTTTTCTGAGAAATGTAAATTTGGGAGTGTCTGGGGAATAGAGACGTCGTGGGCGAGTAACCAGGACAGCATGTAGGTCGGGGAGGGCGAAGGGAAGCGTGTTACCTAACCGTGAGAGAATGAATGAGTGGAAGGAATGGATTTTTGATCGGTGGTTAGCGCGCATGCGTGCCGCGGGGCCAGCCCCGCGCGGTGCCGGCGGCCGGCGCGGATCTGCCGGCATTCAGACGTCGGCGTCGCGTGGCTCGCGACGTAGGTAGTCGTCTGATTACACGAAGCACTTGACACGGCCTCGTGAATACCAAACTACCTATAGGATGTAGGTGGTAGCTGACCGGCCATGAGTGCCGTTTGATTTTTTGTTAATGCAAAACCTGTTCTTTAATAGCCCAATTTCTAACCACACAAAACTTTGAATTTGTGAATTACCTGCCAGACCAAAATGCATTTTACGCTGAAACTACTTGTACTTAGGTATTATGAGGACAATGTGGGCTTCAGGCGTTTTCCGCACAAATCGATGTCAAGATTAATCAATAAATGACCGGACTTTCTACCGGCGGGTTTCCTTTAATGATCAACTGTCACTTGGTAAAACCTGCAACACATGGCATGTGAAGGTAGTTGTAACTAGTTTACCTTTAAATGCAATTTCTGTCTTTAATTTAAAATATTGGTACTAAACTATTAGGTGCAGATAATTTTCTAGCTGCTAATTTGGTTGTGAATTATAAGATGATAGCAGGTAGGTTTCATTAATTATTTTCATTAGTATTTTTGACTTAATCAATGAACAAATCATGTTATAAAATGGAGACTTATATAAATATTGTAGGAATATCTTTGTAAATAGGTACCTATTAAAATAACATAGTTATAACATGTTTCAATTTTTTTATAAAAATACATTTTTTTAAGTAAGTAACCAATCACCAGGGAAATAGTACACAATAATTGTGTAAAGTTAAAATAGCGCATTTTTTTCCTGTTTGCTAACCAAAAACTCCCCACAACTTTTATCACATATTATGACCTTAGATTGACAATCTTTTTACCTAATTACGGCAAAGCCAAAAATACTGATTATTTACGATTTTACCTGTCTTTGAATGTTTGCAATAGTTAAAACGGAACTGTAGACCCACAATCAATAAGAAAATTGCTTTAGATAACCACACAGCACACATAATCGTGATAGAATGACTGCAGATTGTATCAGGCAGGAGTACCTACTTGCGTCACTCCCGAATCCCCCTTCCTGTGGCATACGTATCTACTCATCAAGCGTATACAGACCAGCTGGTATCGTGACAAAATTGGACAAAAGTCGTTACTCACAAGTTATATAACTCCTGTAACAAGACACAATCATGTCACGTATTAGAACAGGGTCAAGCAAGTCGACAAAATTTTTCACTCACAAATTACACCGCGTCTGATACTTTATATTACTTCACTAGCAGTACCCCGCGTGAAATTATTAAAAAAATAATAATTTTCCCCGTTTTCGCAACATTTTTCCTTGATGCTCTGCTTCTATTGGTTGTAGCGTGATGTTATGTAGCCTATAGCCTTCCTCGATAAATGGGCTATCCAACATTAAAACAATTTTTCAATTCGAACCCGTAGTTCCTGAGATTAGCGCGTTCAACCAAACAAATTCTTCAGCTTTATAATATTGATAAAGATTTGAATTATGAGCCACAAGTGCGTGCAGATACCGACTATGTTACGGCCTGTCTGGGGGGTGGAGCTAAATGATGCCAATCCGATTTATTAGGTCTCGCATCAACGAATTATCTGGATACACGTCGTTAATTAAATCCATTGTTATTTAGTTCTTATGTGATTTAGATCAACAAACACAAAGTGGACCGATTTTGCGACATGCTTGGTGGCATCAATATGGGTTTGGTTTTGATGTTTAGATAGTTTTCCGAATTTTGATATGGCGCCGCGTTTAAAGATACAAAAATCTCCTCCTAGATCGGGTAGGTGTTAGTAACTCAGTATTTTAATTGCCTGTAAAGTAACAACGTTGTGTGCAATGCCATAAAGAATCATAACATCAAATAAATTAGTTTTACTAGAATGATAAAACGATTAGTAACGTCTTTCAGTTGAGCTTTAGATTGTCGTAATTTAGGTATTTGTTTGGTTTCATACACTTCCGAACTTCATTAACATTTATTACTAAGTAACAGGAGGTCAGATAGGGACTTCATGTAAAATACTGGTATTCAGCTGCATCCGGTTACAGGGCCGGACTGGGCCGGGAGGGCCCGGGTGGGTACCCACAAGCCCGGGGCCCGAGACGGGATAATGGTAGATGGCATAAAATCGGAAAATTATGAAACTAAGGTACCTAATAATATATAACGATATATTATTAGTATAGTTCCAATTATATTCCAATAATATAACAAATATGATACTAGCCAATCAACATTTTTTTTAAAGAGGAGAACTTTCAGCTAACCTATTTTTTAATACTTCTGAAACAATGTCAAATGTATTGTAGAACTAGGAACTAAAATAAAATTAGGCTTTCCACTCTAGAGAAGTTAGCTTTTCTTTAGTTCTCTTATTAAGGAATAGATATTATTTAATCGACTTACACAATGTTAAGAATAAAGCCTCCAAGAGCGAGCGAGGCGAGCTCGAAAATTTTACCACCCTTCCTTAGATAGGCTAGAATTGTGTCAACCCTTCAGGAATTACTTGGTCGACTTACTGACAAAGGTAAGATACAAAAGGAAATAAGCTAAAGAGTGAGCGAAACGAGCTCGAAATTTTTTGACACCTTGCCTTGGACAGGTTAGAATTGTTTCGTCCCTTCCTACAGGTGTTACTTGGTCGATTTTTAGACAAAGTCAAGATTTAAGAGAAAGTAGCGAAGTATAAAGCCAGCGTAGCGTGCTCGTAACCTACCATGGACAGGTTAGAATAAAATTGTTTCGACCTACCGGAGTTACTTGGGCGACTTATAGACAAAACGAAGATTCAAGATAAAGTAGGCTGCAAGAGCGAGCGAAGCGAGCTCGAAAATATTTACATCTTGCCTCGAATAAATTCAGATATGTAATTTGAGATCAAAATGTCCACATGCTCTGTATGCCATAAATGCCTAATAAGGTCTCGGGGCCGAAAGCGGTGGCGAGATGATTTAGATGCGCATCACGAAGGCTGGTTCGAAGTGGCGCAGGAGAAGCGAACCTGGAAGGATATGGGGGAGGCCTTTGCCCAGCAGTGGGACATAAAAGGCTACTGAAAAAAAAAAAGGTCACGGGGTAAGGGCTCCTAATTTATTTCAGCCTCTGTTTACACCGGTCGATCACGTGAAAATCCAATAGGGGTGCCAATCCACAAGCAGAAAAAGCCGCCAACTGCGAGTCGTACTCACACACACACAGGGTTCCGTATGTTAAAAAAACTATGAAAAACAAATTGCAGTTCGATGAAAAAGTCCCATATCTCAAAAACTAAACATAAAATCTTATTCAAACCAAATAATCCTTAATCTTTTATTTGTGTATAAACATCGTAAAGCGGTTCACAGAATACATCTACCTACCAAGTTTCAACTGTGTAGTCCTAATAGTTTCAGAATAAAGTGGCTGTGACATACAGACGGACAGATGGACAGACATGACCAATCTATAAGAAAATGTAAGTTCCTCATTCGTGTCAGCAACTCAGCACATTGTATAACGTGATTTAAATTACTTAGATAAGCCTTCCGTCATTAACTCGGAGTAATCGGTCATGGCCGCTGCTTGAGCATAATCTCTTGTCATAAAGCGAGTCTTCAGTCTTGCGACAGACTGCACTAAGCTTTTTATAGCTTTCACGACGTTCTGTTGTGATCTCCTGTTTGGATACAAGTAAAAGTGTTAGTCTTTACTCGTTTAATCTTTTATTTTTTACTTCATGGTTACTATGATTCTCTAGTTTTACGCCTTTTGACATTAGGGCAGTTCTTTCTGAACTATCAAACTCTGCCAAAATGGCGGCGCTTTTCACCCGCCGTTTTCGCTGACGTAATGGGTAGTGCGGCCATTTTCAATTTTGTCGCATTCCTTCAGACATTGCGTGGGTCGTTTTTTTTATAAAGCTTGGAATTATGGAAACTCTTAATTAAATGATAATCAGGAAGTCGGCAGGTTATCTTTTTTGTCGTATTCATTATAGAGGAAAGATAATTTCCAAAGAAAAAGAAAATGGTGTGTGGGGACTGAAAACTTCGTGAGTTTTCTTAATTTTTACTGAAAAATGCACAAATGTAAACATACGGAGATAAGCAGTAAAATCTAGCATTACCATTCAACATCCTCCATAAAAGTTATCTCTAAAGAGATATGTTGTCATTGTAGAATGATTAAATATTGAAACGTAAACAAACTGTCAGGGAAGCCGGTTGGATCCGAATCGTAAGTAGACATACGACAGACATGGAGACGTACTGTTATCATTTATTGCTCATATCTTTTATTATTCGTGGATTTACGTTATCTTTTCCAGTGATGTGTTGCTTGCATTTGCTCAAATCAGAGTTTAGAAAAAAAAATGCAAATAGGTTTTAAAACTCGCTTAATAAACTGTCAATTTCGTAGTAACATAAGTTAATTTGGAAAAAAAATCTTACAAATTGCTTAAACCATAAATAACCATGATTTGCGGTCGATGACAGTCTATTCTTAGACAAAATAAATTACAATATGTTGAAGTTTAAAATTGCATTAATTTATCCTTCTATTGTTTTGTCTTTAAATAAAATGTAGTAATAATAGACTATTGAATGTATGAAGACACAATGGCATGAAACTTAGATAGAACGTCTTGGCTAAAAGGACATACACTGACATTATTGGTGGCATTATTATCGAAAGGAGTATGTAAGAATCGTAGCAGGTGGCGTTCTGTGTTTTTCTGCCTACTCCCATAGGAAAAAGGCGTGAATTTATGTATTCGTGTTTTTTTTTCTTTAAACGTTCTGAAAAGTCAGTAGTAAATATGTTTTAATAAAATACACGTATAAAATGACAGTTATTTGCATAATGCTCTTAGTACATTGACGTAAGAAGGTAGACAGCTACAGTACATTGACAAATTGTAAAGTAATTTGATTATTGTCTCGTAGACAGGTAGGTAGACATTGCTACAATGCGAAAATAATAGTATTTTTTTTTAGTTTTTTTATAATATAAGCATTCTATAAATAGCAAATAACTAAAAATAAGACTTACGTAGATGGCCGCCAAAATTGATATACAGCTATTTTAGAATATTGCTAATTCTTTGGGTACAAATTATTTATACATAATATACAATACCTATAATAATACACATACGGATGATTATGCTTACCACGATGCTTATTGCACGTGAACTATTCGTGAAATAATTAGCCTAAAGGTGTATTGAACTCTGAAAATCAGGAAAATATAAGATTTATGTTGTTAGGCTTACGTGTGTTATTTTATTAAAATGATTAAATTATATAAGTAATTATGATTAATATAGAAATACCAGTTCATAAGGATAATAAACAATAATTGGGTATTTTGTGAAATTAAATAAATCATGACAAAAATATGTATGTGAAGCCTATTGAATGTACTGTCTTATCTACCTAAAGGCCTCATTGTTCAATTTACGTTTTTGAACATATTTTCCTATTGATGCAAACATCAGGAAAACCAAGAAAAATTGGTTGACATATTTTGCGATTTGTGAAAAACCATGGAGTCATCATTTTGTGCATAGCTTATCAATCTTCTTATTTAAGTTGGTCGATCTAAAAGCAACTAATAATTAGTATAAAACATTAAACGTGTGTACCTATTTTCAGTCACAAATTATGTCTCGAGTCAGCTAAGACCTAGCCTATAACCTTAGCTTTTGTATACCTCGATGATATAGTGGTGATTTGTCTCTACGCACTCTTCACATTCAAAATGTAGGGAACTGTAACTAGAATCCAATATCCATTAACTGGCACTACACCGCGACCTCGCCTGCGACAAACATGTTTACAGTGCACTCGGTCAGTTATGGGTACAATAAAACCACCGTTAAAATACGTTCATTGCATCTCGAGCGCTGGGGAACGGCTGCAAACTTCAAAAGCTAGAGATTTAGGACCTAGATGCTTGTGTGTAGATCTTGGGTTAACGAAATTTGCAAAACGTTTGTTGACACTGGACGTGAAGACCACGGTATCAGTGACTGAAGATAGCATAGTAATATCTGACTTCACACGAGTACTCAGGGACACCTGAAACAGAAAAAAAATCTACTGGAAGAAGAGAAGAAAACTGTTGATAAAATAGTAACGAAATGAAAGGTGAAGAACCGTGGTAAAAAGAAGAAGGCACATGCATACCTAATTCTTTACAACTTCAAGATTAAAGGAGTTTGTACAAAGGTAGGTAGGTCCATTTGGGGTTCTTATTCAGTGGAGTAGACAAGTCCCAACTCCCAAAGAAAATCTCAAGTTGTACTTAATAATCTTAATACTTATTAATCTAGATGAGTATGTTTGTAACTACAAGGAAAATCATAGGTTGAATAGATTGTAATAAGTTATGGCGATTATGCTTGACCACAACCACTCAAAGGTGTGTTTTTATATTAAAAAAACCACAACGAATCAAAATCATGTGAGCGCCGTACTATACAATAATTGCGCGAATTGGACGCACCCAAGCTTTGTGCTGAATTAGCTTGCATGCCACCGAGGAATACACACTGAGATTTACAAATCAGTTGGAAACTGATCGATGACAATGACAATGAATGGGAATTTTAAAATCCTTGCCAAAGTCATCATCTCCAATAAGGTACCTACTGTCTGTTTTTTAATCCCTGAGACTAAATTGACAAGTAAAAATGGCAAACTGACATAGATTTCAATAGGATTTATGTCAGTTTTGACATTTTCACTTGTCAATTTAGTCTCAGGGATTAAAAAACAGACATTACTCGCAGACCAATATAAATCTCAGATCTCCTTATCCAATCCAATAAGTTGTGTATTCCTTAAGAGGACGAAATGGAGAAGTAATATTCGTTCTGAGTATACAATAGTTTGTTCCATTCAGAACATTTTTATGTTGTTTCATTATTCTCTGATTCATGGCTGTATCATTGTCATGATTATGGGTAATTACAGCGTTACGTTCACTGGTTTGCGCTAATTCGCTTAAAATTGCTTGGGTTTTTGTATTCTGTTGACAGTTAAAATCGACATTGTGAAATACAAATTTTAAAATCGCAAAAGTAGTTACTTTTTTAAATCTTTGTTGTTACTGAATGTTTCTAATTCCTATAACTATTAATCTAGTTGTTATCCAGTTTCATGTTAATAAAAAATCTGAAATTCTAGCTGAAACCTTGAACAAATGTAATAAAACAAAATATATGGCTGACAAGTAACACCATCATATTGCAAATCCTACAAAATATAAAACATGTCTGTCGAATTCAAACCGTGCGAAACCAGTTCTTACTGGTTCTTCTAGATATTTACCATGTGCACACAGAAAAAAACTCAGATGTGCAAACAGATTCGTGACTATAATTATGTTAGCACTTGATTTAGATTTTTCCACTTTTTATAGGTTATAGTGTGGTTATATTTCCATTGCGTAGACTTGTTTGACAGCTGTTTAGCTAGTTGTCATGTCCGGACAAAGCGGACGAACGACCAAATAATCCCATTTTGTTAACATGTCTACTTTGATGGCTCGTAAAAACCTTTTTCACTAGAAGTGCTCTAAAAGCAATAGGTACAAGAGTAGACATAAAACAACAGAATGCGTCACGCGCACTCTGAGTATCTGTGTACCTAACAGCGATGCCATTCTTGCTGACTGTAATCATTTCAATACAATACGAGCTGTTCTCGATATTAGAAATCAAGATAACCATCAAATTGGAGAAAAGTTTTATCAGTAACATGATAACACCATAGTCGCTTAAACTTAAGAACATTAAGTCAGAGGCTTTGACGAACGTTTTGTAACTAGTAAAGAATCTTCATCAACATCATTTAAGCCTGAAGACAAAAAAAAGACATTCACTGCTGGTCATAGCTTTCGCCCAAGCGTCACCACATCGGCCGGTCCTTTGCTTCTCGCATGTATCTGATTACTAGAAACATGGCCAATCATGTCAAATGCCTTTCTAAAGTCGAACTCTTCTTGTGTATCATTAGGTTCTAATCAAACGTTATCAGATCTTTATACATTGCATCCTAATTTAACGATTTTTAGCACTTCAGCGGTTATGACCGCTCGACCGGCTGGCGTATCAGCTGGCTCAATATAATGGAGTCGTGAACATATGGCGCCAAGACACGGAATGTTTCGTGAGTCAATGAGACAGTTGGATGTCCTCACGACCTGTGTGTCTTTTTATTGTCCTGATGTTTATTTGTCAATGTAATAAAAATGCTAATTAAAGCGTTGGTGATTCTGAGGGCATAGGATTTTGCGTCAAATGTACTTTTATCTATAACGTTTGACTTCAAATATTTAATACTATCTGTTGCCCAAGACCTTCGTTCGCGTGAAATTATTATAAAAAATATTACTTCCCTTTTTGAGCCGATAAGTAGCCTATGTTAGACCTTATAACATCAGCTATCTGCCAGCAAAAGTCCTGTCAAAATAGGTCCAGCCGTTTCGGAGATTAGCCGGAACAAACAGACAGACAGACAAAAACTGAAAAAATGTATGCTTTCAGTAAAAGGCTGTTATTTTGATATTACAAACAAACACTTCAATTTTATTTATTTGTAAAGATAGGTACGTCCAAAATTAACTATATCGCATTATTACAATTTAAAACGATTAAATAAACCAAACGTTTAACTTCATACTAAATATTGTCATATCTTCTGATGCAGACTAAACAATATAGTTTTGTACCAACAACTTACAATCATAGAGAATATATATTTCTAGAATATGAGCATGACCAAGGACATGTATATAGGTACGAGAACTAAGGTTAAGACGTTGCAATGTTTAAATAACATAGTAGGTAATAAAAAGTATACCTTACCCTTTAAAAATAACGTCTTTGTTATCGCAAGGTATCCGTAGAGAACATGTGTTTATAAGCCATAGGTTAGGCACCTACCTATTGAAAAATGTAAAGAAGTTTGTAAATCTAACAATGCGCATGCAGAAAAAAACGAAACCGAATAAATAAAGAACTGGGCACTCGAACTATAGACATCTTACATAACAGGGACTCTAGATGTCAATGAACTTCGTATTCACCATAAAAACCCTGAAACTGGTTTGCAAACGGATGAAGAATGTTAACCGTCTTGAAACAAAATCACTCGGTTTAAGAACCTATAAACCCGCTCATAAAGTAGAAAATGGAATGTAATGCAATTTTGAAAAACAAGAGGACTGGCATTCTTCATAGCTAAAAAAACAGCAGTTTCAAGGTGAATTCAGTCTTATCTACGAACAATACAGTTCTGTTTCGGATGTATTGGGCACAGGGCTGTCACTAGCCGCAAGAAAGTTGCACTGTATTGTAATTTATTTGATCTACGTTTATCGAATGTTGCCAGCGTAATCCCCGTGACCCAGTTAGCAGTAGCGGTTAACGACCTCAATAAAACTATTGTTCTTAACGTTATCGCAATTTTTATTCACGTTGTTTCGTGGATTTGTATATCTAACGGTAGAATCAGCCGTTGTACTTAGATTGCTATCCGCGTATTTTTTGGCAATGCGTGTTTGTAAGTTGGAGAAAAAAATGAGAATGCTTTTTGATTTACACTGGACGAACAAAATAATCCATACGAAAGTTTGGCATGGTTTCAATTGCATTGCCTTGCCAGCCCATCTACCACGTGTTAAGCAGAATCGAGAAAAGGCGGATATGATGACTCATAAAATGAAGATATCACAGTAAGCTGGCAAGTTTTACATACGCTAACTATAATGAATAAACCTAAAGAAATACATATGCTCCCGTTAAAAAAAGAGCTATAGCCAATCGCATAACAATGCGTATTGAATAAATCGTACATAAATGAATCGTAACAAACCAAAACATTGAGCTACAACATTTAGTGCTGAAAGGGTCGGTACTATTTTGGGACACGACACAAATAGCTACACACGAAAGAGAATCACAGAGAAAATAATAAAACCTAAAGAAATACATATACTCCCTTCAAAAAAAGGGCTATAGCCATAACAATGCGTATTGAATAAATGGAATATAAATGAATCGTAGCAAACCAAAATATTGGGCTATAACATTTGGTGCTGAAAGGGTCGGTACTATTTTGGGATACGACACAAATAACTACACGAAAGAGAATTACAGAGAAAATAATCGAGATACCTCTTTTGGTAGAGATTTCAGATTTTCAGTAAAGCTAAAATCTAAAAGGAATTAGAGGAGACCTAGTGGAGTTAGGGAGTTGAAAGATTAGGATACTTAGACGTAGATAGTCGTCTGAGTTGGATATGATAAACTATTAAGTACATACTAATCTAATAGTAACAAGATCATCACACAGGTCGCCTCTCACAATTACAATAGACTCTAAGGAAGCCAAACATTCTCACTATAGGAAGTTGTCAAACATCAAGATAACATAACATTGAGTGCACCTGCCCGCTTACTCATTCTGATTAACTTCGTTATTTATGCATGCATGAAGACTTCTTACGTGAAGAGTTCTTAAATTAAATAGTAGTGTGTCCTATAACAGTAAAAAAAAATCGAAGGAGTTTTCGGAAGCTCTGAATTGAAATGATAAATTATTCTAGCGAACCCTAATGCTACTTTAATGAATATAGTACTAGTCAAAACGCAGAAACAAAATCACGACTTAAGTCCACTATTCAGCAAGCAAGAACGCTTTATGGTCAGCAATATCGTGTTATTGTAAACGTTAGAAACGGTTGCATCATCAAAACCGGTATTTCTACACCTATTTCAGAAGAATGAGCACATTGCAGCTTTTGTAAGGACGTAAAACACGTGTTTTTGATTCGTTGAATCGTCAGCTTCAGGACAAACTGGTTACATCTGCATTTTGTTTATCTTATGTTAGGGAAACCGTCAAAATTGGCACGAAACCGGTTCCTTTTGAAGATACTGCAGTAAATTCTGTTTTTATAATGCCTAGTTGGCAAGAAGTTTAGTGACGCATTTTGCTGTGTTTCACGAAAGTAGAGAACTCGATCAAATTTAAAGGCAAGACTAGATAGCTTTTGTTGGTCTGTCAATGTTGATAAGACATCATTTGTTATCGTTTCACCCCGGATCATTATTTACTGTTCTTTTCGGCGTTCGTATGGAAATTAGAAATTTACATTTAAATTATCTGTTTTCATTCTTATCGATACTTTAAAATCAGCTTTTAACTACTAGTCTATCATACTAAGTGCTGTTTTAATTGGTTTGCATTGCTTTAATCTTCAGCTCAAAAAAACATCAAGGTCTTGGCAGAAACCTGTCTAATTCGAATATTGGTATCAAAGCTATAAAGCTCTTTGCTATTGCCCTCTCCTCTAAATTATGTGTCGCCAGTCGACTTTTTGTCTGCTAGATTCAGTTGAATAATATGTTTAAAAATACTGCAAGGTCATGACGCTACGTTATGCATTTCTTCACGACTATTTTTAGCCGAATTAGAAATGCGTGCATTGAATGAAACAGAATATGTTTGCATAGATCTGTTCTCCTAGGTCATGGTAGATTATCGAGTGCCATACATAAGTTAGATAATATGTTTAAAGTTATATCTATCTGCTTCATTCCTACATAAGTATATTCATAGTGATGAATATAATATGCAGGAATGAAGCAGGTAGGTAATCATAAGTAGACACTTCAGGACATAGGCCTTACCTACGTCTTCTACATCCAGTGGATTCCCATGATCTTTTATTATGTGGGTATTTATGTACTATTCTTCTGTCTACCCCATTGATTTCCTTAAAACTGGCTCCATCAGAGACTCCATGTTATTAATATTCTCAATATTTTTTACCAACGCGTTCTCTATCGTCTTCGTGGATGTTTATATCTTGCATCGCAACAAAATCTATACTTCTGTATCCATTTTGCTAAAAATCTTCAGCTTCTAAATGACACTCAGGTTTACTAATTACCGTCCGCTTTTAAGATGTTTTTCTCCGTTCTCCTAGATTTGTTCCACTGCATTTCTTGGCATGAGTTTTATCTTAAAATGTGTTCTTCCCGATACTTTGGTTGCATAACGTTTATTTGTTTTCCACTTGCTATTGATTTTAGTAGTGGGTGTGTTATTATTCTTGGATTCCATTCAAGGACTTTTAAAAGACAGCTTGCTGAATAGAGATTCGATTGTGAGAAAATGTTTGAAATTGGCCTGAAAATTTATTGGTTTGTTACCTACTTAACCTAAAAATCTTTTTCAACTCATACTCAAGCCCTAATTGACTAAATAATAACAGCCGCTCGGGTCGATATTTAGGTTAAGCCGTGCTTGCCTAGGTTGGTCCGTGGATGGGTGACCACCCATTACATACCGAGTTTCCTCCGTGCCTCGGAAAGCACGTTAAGCCGTTGCTCCCGGGTGTCATTTGTAGATCTTCGACAGTCGTTAGGTAGTCAGTGGCCCAAAAAGTCTGACAACCAGTCTTACCAAGGGGTATCGTATTACCCAGTACTAACTGGGTTGTGGAGGTCAGATAGGCAGTTTCTCCATGTAAAATACTTGTATATTCAGCTGCATCCGGTTAGACTGGAAGCCGATATAGTTGGGAAAAGGCTAGGCAGATGATGATACTCAAGCCCTAATTCAATAAGACTTTGCTTCTGCGAAAATTTTCTTCCACATCAAAACCTCCATGTATGTAAGTCTCGAAATAAAACTGAAAACGAAAGAGCTTGCAATACATCACATCTAAAGTCGTGCGAGATTTTCTGCTTTTCTAAAGAAACTCGACTCAAGCTCACGTGGGTTCTGGCATTTTCTCACGGAATTAGAACGTCGAATAGAGCGGTTTCAGTGAAACGGTCTATTGAAGTTTTATGAGTATTTGTGGTTTTAGAGGTATAATCTCGTTAGTCGTTACCTTAATGATTATTTCTTCGTTTGATTGGCTCTTTCGGTTTCCCTGAATGGATATAGTTAGTTAAGTAATTGGTTGTGTGTGTAATTTCTCCGGGTTTCTGACGCCCTGTATTTTATTTGTTTGACCGTTCTTCGCTGTTGTCATTGCAGTTAACCGATGACTATATAACATGAGATAATTTAACTATTTCTACCTAAAGATGATCAGCCTTTAGGGAAGCGGCTGGTGTACCTTCAACTCGACTTTTATCTTTCGGAAAATCATTCCTCAAGTAAAGCTTCTATCACTTTCGAATCAGCGACAGCTACTATCGTTGAAGATAGATGGATACTCGTATACTGTATGTAAATCTTTATCGCGGATTCATTCATATCCAATCGTGACGTCAAAATGTAAACATTAAGATATCATATAGCATTATATCGAAGTGACGTCATTATAATATGACGTTTGGTTAGTATCGGAGCGGTAGCGATACCGACAATCCTAATAAGTATCTTATCTTCTTGATCGGTATTTGAGTAGAGATGAGATAGCATCCTTCTAGATTTGTCCGGACATGTCGGGTTTTTTGGACTCGATGATAGCTGTTATTGATTGTGTGAGGAATGATATGAAAGAAAAAAGAGTAAATGGTGCCGTGACGTCTGACAGTGGAGAATGGAAGAAGAAAACGTGTTGCGCCGACCCCAAGTAGATGGGACAAAGGCAGGAAGATGATGAAGATCATGATGGTACGGTGTCTATCTCTGGCCTTTTTGACATAAGGATATTTCATTTTTTAAAGTTAAATGAGTGTGAAAAGAAGAATGATTTCAAAGTTAAATGTAAATATTTGTATACAATTTTGAATCGGGAAAACAGCGTATCCACAATATTGTGGGGGCGATAATAACTCCAATTTATCATTTTTTATACCATCTTTGTTTTGGTTGGAGCCCTCGAGGACTGACAATTAATTTTCTAGCTGACTATCTAATAACCACATATTAATTAGTGTTATATGATTTACCTTCGAACAGAAGACAAACAGAAGTTCATTAATTTTCATTCATATGTCTCCTCAATTCACACAGGCTTTCTTTTCTACAGTCTCGATTTGACCCAATTTTCACGCCGTCGCGAGTCGCTCTAGCGGCTAGAGGTACCTTTTGTTCGCAATTTCGCTCGTTAATCCAATTTAGGAGTCCCGTCTATATTTGAAAGCATTTGTTTTAGAATAATCGTTTAATACTTACCTGATTTTTTGGCGTAAATTATTTTTTCATTATATACCTTAGTCAGATTGCAATGTTCCTTCTGCCGGGCCATAGGTCTTCTGTGCGTCAGAGGCACAAAGCGGGCCAAAACTAAGGTTTCTTTTTTCCTAAAATAATGGGTTTTTTTTTATATTGGTGATTCATTATCATAAGGTAAATTAATTCGTGGTTGTTAGGCAGTGAGTCTATTCCTCTTTGAGCACCATAATAGGCTTGTTTCGATACTAGTTAAGTAACTAAGGTAAATCCGGAATTATTTCATTGTCTAGATAAATATTATTTGTACTTACAAGGTAAATAGGTAGATATTTTGACCGCTAATTAGATCACAAAATATGATCTGTGTCACTATTAGTATTATTCCTTTTGACATAGATTTTAAGTCATTTATAAAGGCTTTGTAAAATAACGTTACCATTTTTTCGCGTATACCAAAGAATAATAATAAGAATCCGGCGGAAATGTATTTTTTATATTTTTAAATGTTTTTTTTTTAAATTTGTAAAAACATAAAGAATGTGTAGAAAAATAGAATAGAATATAATTTATTTCTGATTATACGGTAGGTACATAAAGATCTTAGAATAGATAAATGAATAAAAGAAAGAATTGTATAATATTGTGTAATAATAAATAGATATTCAATTACTCATACGGGAAAGAGGAAAAATCTTGATGAAACTGAATAACTTCATCATTCTGTCGGTATTTCCCTCTTGTTGTATTGATAAAATTCGCCAAAAATAGTAACAAAATCTTTTGGTAATGTTTCGATCATCCTTTCAAGGTATGGGTATTTCGTCTGACTCATTTTCCGTTCAGACTGGAGTCCTTTAGCTTTCAGATAAAAATGACAGCTGTCAGAAAGTGACGACAAAACTTTGTAGTATGTCTAGAGAGTGATTTATATTTTGCAGACGAGTAATCATACAATCAAATTCCGACAGAATGATAAATGCTTTAAGTTTCTTCAAAATCAGTTCAGGAATATTCCACTTTACCTTTTTGAGTAATTGAATACCTATCTTAAGACAATCCTACAATTCTTTTTATTCTTTTTATAGTACAAAAAATGTTAATGTGTTTTTACAAAGCCATTGTAAATGACAAAATAGCTATGTAGTCATGTATAATTATAAATATTGGGTTGAAACACTAGGGCCATGAGGTCCGAGTGCCGACCTAGTATTTCGGGAAATCGCCAAGCGGTTGGTCAACTCTTCACATGAACAGAGGGCGGGCAGCCTTCTGGCCACTTTTCCTGTTGATAGCGATGTGGACGAATTTTTTGATGCCCTGTTAGCCGAGTGCAATTAGACAAAAAATACTCTAAAGGTGGAACGAAGTTTATAGTGGTCGGATTTTCATGGGACTTTTTTTATTGAGTTCCTAGAGGAGTGGAGAAGAAAGTTAAAAAAAACAATTTCAACGCTCGCGACTTTTTAATTTTTTTTTTTGGTTTTCCTTTGAATTTTTTTTTTCTATCATGAATAACTTCAAATTCTACGAATTCATATTGTGGCGTAATAGTGTGACCTGCATTCATCCATTAAACGCCAATTTGGTCTGTTTCTTTGTTCATTGTTGTTGACGAAATGCATATTTCCAGATTTTTTTATGAAAATTTCCTATTTTTTCAATTATTTCTAAAATACCGAGTTTTATTTTGAAAGATTTCAAAGATTTATTTTGTCATTGGTAACCGATACTTTTTCACAGATAACTGGATGTAAAAATGTGCAAGAAATCCATATTTCAAAAAAAAAAAAAAAAAAATTCATTCGCAAATATCAGGAAATCTTCTATGAAAAAGTTAAAAAAGGCCATTTTTCTCAAAATGTTTCTATGGCGGTCATTTTAAATATTATCCTAAAAATATCCTTATTATATCAGCTATCCGCAGAGAACACAGAATAAAAAAAATATTTGGCGGTTCTCGATAAATGTTGATTATTGCTGACGAAGGTGAAATGGGGCCGCTGGTAAACTCACAAAACTTATCGTAATTGTAACGTAACCATTTTTCATAATTTATATTTAGAATTAGTTGCAAGCTTGCGTCTCTGCGCCCTATTTAATATCAATACCGATACCGATACCGCTCCCAATTCTTAGCGATAGATCCCTTTTGTCATGTTTTACTTTCTCAGCAGTAACTGATATTTAACAAGTATCCTTGAATATTGTTCTGGTTATTATACCTTATTAGATAGCTACTAAAATGAGGTTTTAGAAAATAATTTGCACATTGAGTTACATAGAAAAATTTCGAAAAAAAAAATGCCTTCATTAACAAAGACGATTTTCTGATTTTTGCGAATGAATTTTAAGTCACTAAACTCATGAATATGGTTTTTTTTTACATTTTCTTGTCCAGTTATCTGTAAAAATGTATCTGTTACCAATTTCAAAAGAAATCTTAGTCTTATAATTCGATATTTTAGAAATAATTGAAAAAATAGCAAATTTTCAAAAAATACTTGAAATATGCATTACATCGACAATAATGAACAATAAAACAGACCAAATTGGCGTTTAATGGATGCACGCAGGTCACACTATTACGCCACAATATGAATTTGTTGAATTTGAAGTTACTCATGATCGAAAAAAAAATATTTCAAAGGAAAACCAAAAAAAATATTAAAAAGTCGCGAGCGTCGAAATTTTTTTATTTTTAACTTTCTTCTCCACTCCTCTAGAAACTCAATAAAAAAAGTCCCATGGAAATCCGACCACTATAAACTTTGTTCCACCTTATTGTCTAATTGCACTCGACTATGTAACCGTTTTGATACTTGTACATTTTTATTTTTTCTTACTATTATAGTTTTGTAGTTTGTATGTAATGTAAATACTTTAAAAGAAAAATACTGAAACACATCATATGCTGTGGTCTAATTAATTGTTTAAATAACTACCTATTTACCTTAAAGGTACGAATAAAATTTATAAATAACTGTGCTTAAATGTAACCAGTATCCAAGGAAGCTAAATATGGTGTTCATCGAGGAATCAATTCATTGCCAAATAACCATTTACCTTATGGCAATGAATGATCAATATAAAAAACCTAATTTTTTCGTAAAAAAAAACATTTTTGTCGCAAGGGAAAATCTTCTTAACATGTCGATGGCAATCTAAATTGTGTTGGTCCAGAACTGAGCCACGAGTTTACAACCCAGTGAGGGATTAAGGATGGGTGGTTGAGTGAGGTCAGTTAGAGTTACAGGCCCGAAGGCACCTAAAAAGCCGATTCCTGCCGGTTTAACTTCGGGAACAATGCACTCTAGTCTCTTACGTAGTGTCTAGGTGTCTATTGTAGTCAAACAGTATATTACATACACATTAAGGTAAGGGTAGTAAATGGTAGCTAAGTATTATTTTCCTTTACCCGCGTTATAGATGACATCCCATTTTCTCTCACTGAGAGACGGTCTGTGACACCTAACACGATAATTCCGGAAAAAAATGCGTATTTTCAGCTTGAGCTGTTAGCAACGCAGTGTTATATTCTACCTTCTACTCTTATACTTAGTTATAGTATGATGAATCCTGGCAGAGTATGAAGACTTTTTCAGTAAAAAAAGTAAAAAAAACTCGTCAAAAGGTGTGTCTGTGTGACATTTTCTGTATTACGTGCCAAATCTGGTACACGAGAAAAAACATGCTCTTGAAGTCGGTATTTTTGCAAGGTTGCAACATATTGCTGTTTTTCAATAGCCAATAATTTACAAAATGCTAGCCAGCCAACCATACCGAGACGATTTCAGACCGAAATTGTCTAGAGATCCTTTTATGAACCTGGTGCTCAAAATGGAACAATGGACACGCAACTGTCTTTTTAGGACCTCAGAGCGAACGTGACTAATTGCTTAGGATCAATGGACACACACCTGACTTTTTAGGACCTCAGTGTGAAGGTGACTAATTCCTTAGGATGCATTTATTGCTCGCAAAGTCATCCTATGCATTTTATGATAGAAAGGTGTCTGAAGATCCATGGATCGGTTCGCTTGAGCATTGTTTACCGCTACCCGTAACCCGTTGCTGAACAAAGAGATTTAAAAGACTTAAAGAGCGGACATTGGGAATATTTTCACAAGAAAATTTTGATCCCGAATATTTTCGATTTTGACACACGAATGCTACCTGCGGGCGTATGACACTAGAGTCTAGTGTCATACTAGACAGAACGATTTGTTACTAAGTAGTAACAAAAGTATTGGATTACGATTATCTACGTATTGTCCCGTCTATCGGTCGTAAATATTTGAATGTCTTTGTTGCTGAATGACCAAATTTTTACCAAGACTTTAGCTTAGTTGTTCCTTTATTTTAATTCTTACTGAAACGAGATAAGGAACACGTAAAAGTTTGATATTTCTATTTGGGGAATAACTTGCAAGGAAATAAAACTTTCCTTTTTTTCTAATATTAGTAACACAAACTAAACAAGTTTGTATATAATGTATGTACAGTCAACCGCTCTTCGGTGCCAAGCCAACGCTTTGACCTCGACTTGGACTAGCGTAGTATGTAGTTTTAATAGAACAGGAGGCCAGCTTATACTGGTTTTTTTATCAATAACAAACAGTTTACTGTACCTACTATATCAGTAGCCCGCCTATCAATCTTGTTTTATGGAATTTTGTTTACTACGACGTAATCCGACGCACGGTAGTCAAACAGTGCTACATTTAGTAAACTTGGCTATTTTAGCAAATTTTCACGCAGTTTTCGATTATGTTAGCTACACGTGTGTTAGAAATTATTGCCAAGGCGAAAAGTAAGGTTGGCAAAAACTAACAAACTACTTTTTTTTCATTTTATGGGAGTTTACACGCCAAATTAAATTTGCTAGTGAAACCCATGATGGGTTAAACAAGATTTTTTTTGTAAGTACCGTAAATACTTTCATATGCATTCAGTAAAAACCTGTAATTTTGAAACCACAAACAGACACTTCAATTTTATTTATTTGTATGGATAAAATTAATCCAACAATCTTCTGCTGAAGTTTTTATACCCAAAACTCGCTTTTTCAGTCGTATATCGCTTTTCTTGATATCAACTGTACACATCTTGGCATTGTATCGACCCGTATTCGAGAGACTCAAGAACGGATGTAAAAAAAATCTTAAAGTTTTTAACACAACGTTTGTTTATCCGCATATCAAGTTTTCGTCCGACAAACATGACTTTGGGTAAGGTCGTATGAAGGACGGCTTAGGTGCTCGAACTAAGCAGATATATTTATAGCGTACATATTACTATGTAGATAAAGACCTTTTTATTAACTTGGTCTATTTTTAGGGTAACCGTCATAACAATTTGCACTAGAAAATAACTTTTACCGTCGATAAGACTCGGTTAAAAACAAGTTGTTGTGTCAAAAATGGTTTTATTGCCTCGTTTTTCGAAAATCCTAAATTATACCCAAAAACAATTCTGACTTCAATTTCACCTCCTTAATCCAATCAATAGAGTTTCGTCGTCAAAAAGAATTTTGTAACTAGCATCTAGATACTAATATTATAAAGCTGAAGAGTTGGTTTGGTTGAACGCGCTAATCTCAGGAACTACTGGTTCGAATTGAAAAAAATTTTAATGTTGGATAGCCCATTTATCGAGGAAGGCTATAGGCTATTTATATATAACGACCAATAGGAGCGGAGCATTAATGTTGCAATAACGTGGTCGCGGGCAACAGCTAGTTACTAATAACATAGTAGTTATTTCTGTAGTTATCGTCCTGAAGTGCTCAAAATAATAATAACTCGTATGCGAAATGCTAATATATTATGACTATGAGTCATATTGTTCGGAACTGCGACTGAGCGACGCAAGCTCATTATATGTTCATTGCCAAGGCTACTCTGTTGAAAGAGCCGGCCCCCGCCATTTCTACACCTGTTTCATACTGCACATGCTTATCGTTTACTGAAAAGCGCAATACCTATCTACATCATCATCATCTTCGTCATTTCCCTGCTCGTATCCCAATTTATTTGGGGTCGCCTCAGTATGTTTTCTTCTCCATTCTTCTCCTTTTCTCCTTTATTACTAATCGTCTTCACATGAGCCACTTCCTTTCTAGCCAAATCGTCTTTCACAAATTCGATCCATCGTTTCTCATCATTATCATTAAGTCGAAAGGCATCTACTGCTACATACAAGCTTCCACAATCATCACCAAAAACGAAACTCCTATATCCATCTCTCTTCCAGCAGATTCCCGCTGCCTTCTCCAGGTTATTAGTCCACCTTGTGGGGACCTATTCACCCTGCGTCTTCCGGTATACGGTTGTCACTCTAGAATCTGTCGACTCCAACGGCCATTCATTCTGCTTATGTTGGTTTACTTGGCAAAGCATATCAGCCGATGGGCCTCCGCTCAGCTCAGGCCTCCTGTCTGTAAGAGGATATAGTCCCAGTACTGATGGATCGGTGAGAAGCAATTGGCCATCTGTATTAAAAAGACTTATGGAAAGTGAAGGTGAACATTCGCAAATTACCGTTTTGGCATCGACTACGAATACCTCCGTGTCTCTATTTATTTACACTTTCAATTTACTGTTCGCTTTTACATAATATATTATGAAGAAGGAAAATTTAGATCTATGTTCGTTAGAGTTCATGTAAAAATAGCTTATCTTGATGATTAATGAGCAATCTTTGTTATCGGGTTGGACGTTATTAACATTGTGGTATCGAGAATTACTTGTAACTAAGGGCTGATGTCACCATGGAAACTGAAAGTGATCAGCACATGTAAACCATGTTCAAGAGCTGTCAGTGTCATTATAGTTGCTGAATATTGAGCTCTTCAACTGACCTGGTACAATTTCATTGGAGAAACTCGTCCCAAATCATTTTGGACTCCAAAGTTGTTTTTTACCAACGATTAAAATTAAGGCCCAAACCCATCGTGGTGCCCACTGTGCTCGGGCACGCGGCGCATTTTAGCTGTGTGGATTCATTTGTTGGACAACGTGGGTCTACGTTTACACTGCAATACACACACCCACAACTATGTACAACTGTAGCGTGCGTGGCCCACCGCGGCATAGTCTGGTCGTGGGTTATATTCGTGTATAGCGTGTACCGTCTAATGACGTCATTTGATGCATAGCGTTTCCGTGGTTTGCAGTGGACACAATCACATACATTTACTTGCAAAGCGAAGCTTAACACACGTGCGTGGCCTATCCGTGCGCCGCGGTAGGTTTGCGCCTTTATAGTAGGTAACTGTCGTTAAAGTAACGATTTTACCATAAGTTGGAAAAGGATGTGTATTCTATCCATATTTATTTTACTAGCGTGCTAAACAGAGTTATTATCAGTGATCGGAGTAGGTAGATTGAACTGGGGTCATTGATCCGAAACGTATATATTACTATGGACATTCCTCCGGAATTGGTGGATTATTGGTGTGTTTGTTTTTATTATTCAACAGATAAATAATGAATTAATTTAGTTTTGATACCTTCCTTTAAATTTTGAATTGAGTAGTAATAATTATCACTACCAACATTAACAATATTTAATTGAATCCGGAAATACCGGAATTACTTTCCGGAAAAATGGCTTATCCATGTTATTCTTTCTGTGTGCATTTATGATACAAGTACCAAAAATCAATCTACCTACTCCGATCACTGGTTATTATGCATGCCATATGAGCAAGACATGCATTATTTCCAAATCGAATAAAATTAAAATTGCGCATTGCAGAAGTTCGGACACCCCATAGCCGTACCTAGTAGAACTAGTCAGCTTCTAAATTGCGATGACCCTTGAATTTAAGTGCATTTGTGAAATGAAGATTCCGTGTTCATGTTTAAATAGGCTTCAATGATTTCCTATGATGAAGTTGAAGTAACAAAGGCCAATGTAAGGAAGAATAACGAAGAAGGGAATTCAGGTAAAACTGCCAAAAATGCAAATTGGCAATTTCACTAAACCGCCAACGATAAAGAGATAGACTCCTATAAGGCAGCTCTAAAGGTTCGGACGGGTTCAATGGATTTTAGATTTTAGAGCAATATAAATAAAATTATAAATCATGTGACTATCAAGCGTGGGAAGACGACCTGTGTTTTTATGCTCATCAGCAAACCAACTTGTATGGAACCAGTATTTAAACAGCTGACATAAGTGAAACAACTCTCATTAAGCGAACATGTGCATTAAGACAACGAAGTAAAGGTGATATTTGCATATATTATACTTCTGTTTGGCTGGAAATAGACTTCTTATACCCTTGACAATGGATTATGTTTTTGTATTAATACCGCGAGTTTAGATTCAAAATGGCAATGTTGTCGATGCATACATACTACAAAACTGTCGATCGAACGTAGTTTAATTAGAGATCAGTGTCATGTATGTCGAATGCCTTCGTTAAGTCTGTAACTATAAAATCCATTAATCGGTACAATGTAGCAATCCAATTCGATTTTATACAGAAACAAGTGAATCTGAACTGTTATATGACAGGCAAATGCTCCCAGTGAGGGAGCGCCATCACACTGTGTCGGGGTATTTTTAGGGTTCCGCACTCGAAGGGTAACCAACGGGACCCTATTTTTAAGCCTCCACTGTACGCCGTCCGTCCGTCTGTGTATCAGCGGGCAGTATCTCATGATCCGTAATAGGTAGACAGTCAGAAAGGTAACCAACGGGACGGGAGGTATTTTAAGCCTCCACTGTGCGTCTGTCTGTCAGCGGGCTGTATCTCATGATCCGTAATAGGTTCACAGTTGAAATTTTCACAGAATGTGTATTTCTATTGCCGCTATAACAATAAATAATAAAAATAAATTAAAAATTAAATGGGGCTTCTATACTACGATAGTTCGGGACCCTTCAAGCGCGAGTCCGACTGGCAGTACCTTTCAAAGTGTTTCGTATTTCTACAACGATTTTCAATTCAAAACATTTTTATAAGCTTTTATTTAACTTGCCTTGTTAGTTTGTTGGTATGTATGGGTCAAATCGCACGCAAAATACGCGCTTTGACGTGGAGTTTCGGAAACCAGCCCGTTATACAATACAATACAATGGGTCAAATCTTGCAACTGAATTTCAAACCCAGTTCCCTTCAACCGATTGAGCTGAAATTTTGCACACACCTTTGGTTCTGGTGACAATGCAGTTTTATTACAGATATGACTTGACACTGTAAACAGGATCGCCTCCTCACGAGAGAACTCCTCAACGGTTAATGGACACGAAACTTTGTATATGCGTTCAATGTCAATAGATAAACTAAAATTCTTTCTTTCTTCTTTTATTTTTATAAAACATTGTAAAAAAAAAGAAAGATTTATTGAGTTTACCATCATCGTTATCAATGATTGACTGACGTTTTGTCTATGGTCAAATCGTTATAATGTGACAATACAGGTAATTCACCCCTTAAAGACCCTCTACTCCCTCAGATAGATCACCAATTTCATTTGCACTTTGACATGAAATATAGTCGTTAGAAAATAATTTTCCTGCTTTTACAATTCCATTAACAACTACAAACTTTTCTATATCATAATTTTTACTTTGTTGAAGATAAAGTAGTCCGTAAAACTTGGAAAAGTAATGGTGACTTTTGTACATTACTTGTTACAAACCGATCTAAAAATACTTGCTTGAAAATGCGGGCTTTTATCTAAATTGAAGGAAAAGGAAGTAAATAATATGAATGGAAGCGATGTTAATGTGGAAGTAATGGAATAAGTTTATGGTAATGTCTGTATCTGTCTGATATTTCCTTGATAATGGTATTCTGACAACCAGTCTTACCAAGAGGTATCGTATTACCTAGTACTAACTGGGTTGTGGAGGTCAGATAGGCAGTTGCTCCATGTAAAATACTGGTATTCAGCTGCATCCGGTTAGACTGGAAGCCGACCCTAACATAGTTGGGAAAACGCTAGACAGATGATGATGATGGTATTCTACCACTGCCATCATTTACTTACTTGTATGCCATTTACGTATAAGGAATTATTGACATACCTAACGGTACAAAAGCTTTTGCACTATTAGACTTCTTCACAGCTAAAACAGTACTTAGGATGTGTCGGGCGAGCGATTTGGGGGACTGTCTCTCGTAAACATTGACGTTCTAAAAGTAATGATTATTATCAGCATAATTTGAATAAATGACTTGATTTTGATTTTAGACTATTATTGCTAAATAACATAACATAACAACATGCCTGGTAATCTCAAAGGGATAGGCAGAGGTGTACCTGAGAGGACGGACGTAAAGAAAAAGTTTGACTGGAACTGAATCATATTATTTTGGGAATATATAAGTTTTAAAACTGTCATGCTCACTAACATTATAATTAACACTAGAAACGGAATATGTACCATGTTTACAGCTTGTTTTGAGTTCTCGATATCTCGGCGCTGTTGCAAGCACCATGATCACCGTTTCTAGTGATAATATTGGGAATATGGTTGAAAGATGGAGTGCAATGTAGTGAACTGTTGACATTAAACCATATTACTTTCAATAACTTAACGTAAAAAATACTACCATTTGCACTCCCTTTTCAGGATTAAATTCTTGCTCTTCTCCACCATCCATTATATACCTTTAAAAAAAAATCTAATGTCAATATTCTCCATGTCCCCAGTTGATGAAGCGGATGCGGCAGGTGGTGGGCCAGCGAATGTTCGAGGTATTCATGAAAGCCACCTTCTACGGTCAATTCGTTGCGGGCGAGGATCAGAACACTATCAAACCAACCATCGAGAGGTAACATACATACATATGTACATAAACTCACGTCTTTTTCCCATGGGGGTAGGTAGAAACCACAGAATGCACCCTGCTATCCTTGTATACTCCTGAAAATTGACCTTAATTAATAGATGAAGTAAATAAGTAGGTTTTAAGCAAAGATTAAAATCTTTGGTGTAAAGAAGGTACGTATAATCAGCCTGTAATGTTCCCAATTCTGGGACACAAATCTAGGGCCATAATCCACCACAAGGGTACATTGCGAGATGGTGTAAAGAAACCGGAATTCCACTCTTTCCAATCTTAAAAGAAGTTCAGTAGATAGTGCATCTTTTGCTCCAAGTCTAGAATCCTGATCGTACGTAATTGTAAGAAAATAGGTCGAAAATATTATTTAAAGGATTGTGGGAGAGGTAAAATATCAAATAAAGAAATTATTAAGTTTAGAAATGATGGGAGATGTTGATTAAAAACTCTATAGCTGATCTATAATGAATTGGAATAGACGCAAGAAGATGTCACTAACCATACTTCACATCATCACAAAGAGTAAAATGTATGCTAGAAAGGTATTTTATTAAAACTCAGAAGACCAAGAATTAAATCTGTGGTTTCAGGGGTTTCCTTCATGAAGGAAGAACATGATTAATCCATCTCTATGGTCGTTACAATTATAGTAAGGTGTAACATATAAGTTTACGAGCTGCAATTAGCAATAACTCATGAGTAATGACAGGACTTTAATTGTTGTTTCATTGCATGGTAACAAGTGAGCTGAGAGATTTAATTGAAAAAGTCGGTTTGAGATTTTCTTCCTATCTGTTTCATTATAGCAGTCTTGAAGGATTTCACTATCAGCAAGATGATCATTTGCAAATATGTGACTGCGATTTTTATGCATAGCTTTCTCTCTTCTTCTTTTCGTATCGATGGTTTGTCTATCTTTTGTTGCTTCGGCCTTATTATTGGTGGCCACAATAGTCTAAGCTCCATTAAAATGGCTATTAGTTTCTTCGTCTAAATCGACTTTAACTACGACAAAAGTAGTAGTAACTAAAATTATTTTCAGGTTTAGGTCTGTTTGTCTCTGCATCACCCAAAGGTTGACTGGTAGAAAATGCCTATGGCATTAAGTCCGCCACTGTACTGTTGTTGTATAAATAAATAAAGTCTCTACAGTTATTTCTTGTTCTTTTTTAATCGACTTCTTAAAGTGTCATAAGTCAGATAAGTCCTTGTCACACCTATGTCAGAAAATATAATAATCCCATGCCACAAATTGGTAGAAAAAGAGGCATTTGCACATTGAACTAATATTAATGTTTGTAACATTTCAGATTGCGCTCCTTCGGAGTGAAGTCAATCCTCGATTACTCTGTAGAGGAGGATCTGTCACAGGAGGAGGCTGAGAAGCGAGAAGTGAGGTAAATATTACATTACAACATTTTACTACTTTCATTCATTAAAAGTTGAGAGACCTCGTGAATTGCGCAGACCACCGACCACGAGTCGTGGCCAAGCTTTCATCTTGAACAAAGCTTCTACGGGGCCAAGATTGCTCGTGGCTGCGCGAGTGTGCGAGGTCTCTAAGAGCTTTGGGACTATCATGTATTTCGGGTCCTCTGTTTTATGGGAGCCTGGTCGATTCCAATGCTAGTGCCTTTATGTAAGTTGTTGTGATTGGTCGACTGTTACATATTTAGAAAAGTACTGTCAATAAATCAGGTTCATTTGATTTGACAATTGATTTTATCAGGCTATCAGAAACCAGCAGGGGTTAGTTTAACAATGTATCTATTCGTAGGGTGGAACGAATAACAGTTAAATCAATAATAATAACGTCGCGAAGTATTTCGTGTGTATGGAAAAAAAACATGTAATTGGGGTCCTAAAGTTTTCGTGATCGCGTGATGTGAACTTTTATCACCTAATTAACATTTTGATTTTATTGGATAATACTTTCAACAATTTGAATGTATCGATTTTTTTATGTATAATTATCATAAATATAATGTTGCCTCCCCATTACCGAATCATTTACATAAGAAACATGTCGTCTGATTAAGTGTTGAGATAAAGAGAAGAGAGAGAAAAATAGATATTTCAACATGCTCTATTTAAACGTTTCATCAGTGAAAAGCACAGTAAGGCTCAGGCCAAACGTGCGTAATTTTTTTTAGCTGTATGAAACCGAATGCAGCGTAAATTCTGCGACTCATTTTACGCGACTCAGCTCAAAAATTACGCTCGTGTACCCTCAGCCAACTAATAACAAATATGTAGTGACTATTTCATATCGATTACGAATGATTGACAAAAGAACATGTGAAACCCCACGTTCTGAAATAAATGTATGTAACGTCTCCGACAATTAGCGTCAGTGACAACTCAATTAACGTTGTTTCTATTCTATTTGTAAATAGACAGTAATTAAACTGACTGAGAATACATTAAAATGTTACGTGTGTTAAAATGTATGTAATGACTAAGTCTTGGTCCGAGATATAAGTATAAACGGTACCAGGCCACTACCAGCTATAAAATATAGTAAATAAAATTTGACGGGGCTGCGGGACTGTTCGAAAGAGATACCGCGGCCCTGGAACACAAAGGGCTAAGAAGGAACACGGATGGGTTTTAATCAGTACAAGTCTGACACTCCCTTTCGCTCCACCCAGAGGATGAGGAGTCATTTGATGATTTCCCATCCAAAAAAAAACAAAGGTAAAATGTTAATGTAAGTTTGTATGTAAGGGGTAATTTTCGGAACTAGTGATCCGAACCCAAAAATTCTTTCACTAACGGGAAGCTACCCCCAAGTGCTATAGGTTAGATTTAAAACATTCCCGTGAGTTAATTTCCGTACATAACGGAAGCGAAGCCGCGAGCAAAAGCTAGTGATCTCATGAAGCAGAATTGTCAAATCTTACTTCAGTTTGTGAAACAAATGGAGTTAGACGTCCTCTATGGCTCCATCTAAAGTAAGACTCCTTTATGAGGTATTGGTACGAGGACCAGGACATACTATGGTTTGACATTATTTCTGTCAATGTCACACAACTGTCAACCCAAAGTGCACTATGCAACAGAGAGACGGGAACATGCCTAAGCCTAAGTATTTAGTCCTACGTGCTAAGTAACGTTTATAGATCAGCTTTACACCCGTTCACTGGAACATCGATTGGTCTCACATTAGCTGCTGACTGGTTGTCGGAAATAATAATCAATCAAATCACTGGACATGAGATTTGACAGATGATTAAATTATTGGTTTGGGCTTTCAGAAACTAACTTTTCAATTCATCACTTAGTTTTAACGCAATGATAAAATATTCGATACATGCTAAATGATTTTAATACACCTTATGTCCTTCGTTATGCTCAATTTAAAGAATATTTTTTTATTGCAAAAAATTCAGCTATTCCATACAACAGTGTAATACCTAATTACCTACGCATTCAAAATGTAATTTTTGTTTAATACCGACAAAAAAAACTAAATGCTGTAAATTCTTTCTTTATAGCTATAAAGTTTTCGTCACGATATTCATTACACTGTGTATAGAACATTTCATTCTTTCACTAAAAACTCATAAAAACGTGTTAGCCACTCACAATGTGAGTAACACACAACAATTTCATTGTTTATCGGTTACGGCCTTTTACGTCATGACGTGAGCCTCGCATGGCAACGAATTCAAGGCAAAGATCAAGCGGAACTCGTAAGCTGAGCGAGAACGATGATGGCTGAGGCCAACGGGGAGAAATGAGGAAAAAAGTACGGCAAAAAAGGGGACTATTTGCGTTCTGTGAAGATCATTAGTATAGAAAATGGCAGGATATAATACAATATAGCATGTAGATTGTTAAAAATAAAAGACATGACAGATAAAACATTAGCTGGACAAGGTTATTTTCTTCTTTCTCTCTGGTTTGAGGTAAAAATCGGAACTAACAACGCCGCCATCTTGTTTTCAATTCGTTTCATCACTATTTTTTTAATTTCACATCAGCACCCTTCTATTGACGTTATTAGAGTGCCAAAAGATCTGTGTAACACTGTAAAATGGAAAGTGTATTAAAAATGGAACCATTTTTAATGGTTGACTAATTTATATTTTCTTTATAACCTGACCCAATTACGTTGATAAGTAATTCAATTAAAGTCATCAAATAAATTGGAGTATTCAAATTTAATCATTATAATGCCTAGCCCTATTTTTGTAATTGTTAAATATTTTATTTGTGTGTCATGTAATTTTTCTCTTAAAATTACAAAAAAAAATTGACGGAAGCAGCAATTACTCAAATAGTGTTCGCTAAGCCTTAGGTAATCTTAAATTAAAACTCTTCCTCATTCTCGCGTTTCAGAGGCAGACAAACGCCTTGGCTTGCTAAGCGATTGTCATGAAAAACGTTTACCCATCATGATGTAGTCTTTGTTGTGATAATGACTATCCTTCTGCTACTTTGTCTTTACTACAAATAGACGTCACGTTTTTCTAATAGTGCCTAGTAAATAGTGGCAATATAGCTATAATATAGCGTCCTATACCTTTACCTACTAGTTTGTAACAATATTTTTCGAATTTCATTCAAAAACTGAACTCCAGATCCAGTAGATAAAAATTTAAAAAACTTGTTGGTACCACAACCTTTTTGGAACAAATTTTAAAAAGAAACTCTGATTCCAGTAGATAGTTTTTTTTTAATCCTTTGTATTTTTTTACTTTTAATATTTTTATTAAACAGTTCCCCCCTCATTTCAGTGGCAGTTTAACCAGTGAGCGATTGACGGAACTACTAAAACAATCAAGCAATTTTCAAAACCTAGTCGTTGCCGGGTCTTATTTTTTTTCTTTTTTATCATTTCACTAGTTTTGCGTAGCGTGCCGAAAATATCTGTGGACCAAGGTCCTGTTTCATTGAGCCTTGTCACACGTTGATGGCCGTCGACAAGGTATTTTTGACATGTGATAGCTGTCATTATGTAACTGTCATTATAACGTCATATGACGTGTGACGTTTCATTATGGTTGACCTTCGCGGTTTGTTTTCACGATCGTTTCATCATTTTTCTTATTACATTTTAGTTCGATCATTGTTCTTGTAAATGTTTCTTTATGTGAAACATTGTATGGTAGTTGTATTTGTTTTACATAGTGTTTTTTAACATTGTATTTTATTTGTTTGTCATATAAGTAAAAAATAGGGTAGTTACTTTTTATTTTGAAGTATCTACATACATCAATGATATTATAAATAAAAAGAGCTAGATATCGCACTAGCGCGCGCAAATTGTTGCAGACAAATTCAGACAATTGTCGTAATGTAAGTACTTCAAGCACAGTAGCTATCTCTTTCTGTATTATACGTTCCGTATTATCTATCGCAGTTGTAACAACGCAACGGTGTTTGAACACAGCTCAGTATGAACGTAGCGTATCTTTCTTTATAATATCATTGACATGCATAGTTTTTTTTTGTGTTATTCTTTTTAAACACGGGCACTCTACCAGTAATAGGGTAGGGTGCGTAGACCCGATATGGTCTAAGAAATATATCAAAACTTATTTTTCACAGATAGGTCATTGGTTCTTGTACTTTTCTTCAACGTACTGACAAGTAGGCATAAGTCAATATCCCTCATGTAATTACAACTAACACAAGCTAGATAGGGCTTCATTCGATTCAGCTGACAAATGAGAACACTCCTAACAGACGTCACTATCTAATTTGTGATCATATTTAAACTAGTAAAAATGACTTTCTGACGTATTGCACGAGTATGGCCGTTCTTCAGAAAGGTCAGATTCCTAGTACTCGTAAATTGCGTGCGAGTATGAACGTGGACGAAAAATGTATTTATTTATTTATTATTTATTAATTTACTCCAAACATACAAATATCCTTACAGGCTAGACCCAATGCGATATTGTATCACACTTAAAATTTAAACACAAATATATTTATTTAAAATGAGTATGTTAGGATCGTAGCAGGTCGGTATCTGCCTGCCCCATGGGAAAAAGGCGTGAGTTTATATCTGCTTCGTCGGTCTAGTGGTCGCAAGTGCGACTGCTGAGCATAAGGTCCTGGGTTCGATTCCCAGGTCGGACAAAGTTCTATTGGGTTTTTCCATTAGGAATTCCTCAGTAGCAGTCACGGAGTCTGCAATTGTGCCCGGTTGATGGCAATTGGCTCGCGCCCTACTTCATGGAACTTTTCGGAATACAAGAAACTCTTGTAGAACCTTTTAAGCTTCAGTAAGACCCAGTGGCTTTAGCTGTGCGTTGTCTGTGAGTGAGTATATTCTAGAATGTGAGATTTTCTACTATCACTGTTGAACTGGATAGTAAATATTTTTAATTCAAACATGCGTTGGCGCCGTGCCTCACTATAATAAAATCGCTTTAAAAAATCGCATGTTCGTGACTAAGCAAGAACATTAAAATATATCTTCACTATTTTTCACGAGGATCATTGCTCTGTGATTTTGATGTGGGTAGTTTTATATTTGTTTGATTTTTATGTTAAAAGTTGGTATGGAAATTGTACGAGATGACCCAAACGGCGGCCATTCGTATGGGCAGGTCATTGACTGACATAAGAAGCACCTCATGCATGCCCTGGACCAACCTTCATGGATTAGATTATACTCCTTGATATTACCAGAAACTACGATATAGCTGCTCAGTTCTGAGTATTCTGTATTGGTCCGTCGAAAGTTTCTTCTTACAAAGGGATAAAAAGAAAGTATTCCGCATAGATCTTCTACTTCTTCGTGTCGCTGGCACAACATTATATTATATTAGTTCAAAACTTCGCCACTAGATCTCCAGCCTATACCGAAAGACCTAATTTTTGGTTCTCTAATTAATGATTCTTTTATCTTCTCTTCTATCGATTCGATAGTACGTCTCATGAAATTACTAGGGCCCTAGGGCCTGTAAGTGGCCATGTAAATCGGGGCGCTAGTAGCGCTTTTATAAGTGCCGTGTAGCAGTAGCGAGGGGTCAATTTTTGTATGAGGTAAGCCGGAGTACATAATTCTTTAATGTGATTATATTATTTGTCTATAGAATACTGAATGTGCCATTTTTCAATGGGAATTCGGTAGGAATCGAGTTGTATGGAATCTTCGCCACTGCCGTGTAGGGTTACTTTGGACTTTGGTCACTCCAGCAAGTGAACCATGATCTGGTTTTTGGCGAAAATTAAGCAAAAGAACTTGTGATGCTAGTGGTTATTATAAGGTACTTAGTCTTGGTTTATAAATATTTATATTATATGCGCAGCTAACCTACAAATTGGTTCTGCCAAATACTTTGCAACAATGTAGAAAAAACGACGGAGAAAGCGCAACCGAAAATAACTTTCAATGAACTATTAAGATGACCTAGATACGTCAAGTCGTCGACTAGAGCATGCAAATGTGATATAGTTTTTATCTTCTTAATTTGCACCGTATTCCTGAAGAAATTAGGTTGATATTGAATTGGGTAGGTTTGGATGAAGCGTGCCAATCATTTGATAGTGAAAGTGGATTCTTAGTAGTTTATTTTTAAGTTGAGGATGTTAGACATTTGTTAAGAATATAGGTTAATGAACGATGGGACGAGTTGAGCTGAAGAGTCATTAATAGATTGATTATTATTAATTTATTACATACGTATATTAGCTCATGTTTATTGACTATTAATGATTCATAGGAGAATGAGATTACTTTGGATTTAATCTCAGCTGGTCGGTAATCTGTTCAAAGAACTGTTACTTAAGCAAAGGAGTTTGGAGAAAAAGTTGCAAATGTCGAAGAGGGATCCGCTGGATGCGAGACGCATGGGACCGGTCAATGTGACGACACTTATAGGAGAACTGTGTCCGGCAATGGATGTCTTTCGGCTGAAATGATGATGATTCTGGAACTGTCGCTCCTCTGACTCTTCGTACACGGCTAGGAGTCTTTCCTTAATGGCACCATATTTACTGGTGTCAGGCGGCGAAATAATTATCTCGGCTACCTGACTTACTGCTCTTTGCCGAGCTTGGAAACCACTACGCCGTAATTTGCTTCGTCGCCCTTTTTTGGGGAGCCATCATTGTTTCGAACCGCACTCTGGGCATCTCGATCCAGAAATCCGATATCTTCGCGAAATTCCTAGTGCTGTATTTCGGCTTTACTTCTGTCCGTCGCTCCGCATATTGGGGTCCCTCTTCCGCAAGTTCCGCTTGGTGGCATGTCTTCGGTAACCATGTGCCTCTTCAAAACCAAACCAGGGAGATCCGCTTGTGGAAGGCTGATAGGGCAGTGCAGTCCGCAGGGTGTTCCACAACACGGGAAAATCATATAAGAAATCAATTTTTAAATCGCGGCGCGTGTTAGTACTGTTCGATATCGGTGTCACCAGATGTAAGTGTACCTACTACGTACGTGCTTATTGGGTGTTTTGAGTCATGTAAATAAAACAATTGTTTTCGGCGAGCGCTAGTACATAACTGAAATGGAAAATATTTATTTCGCTATTATAATATTTGACCTACATACAAAATGTTGATGACGATGCACCACAAAGTATTTTAGTACCTATATACCACGACGGTTTAAATAACCCTCAGAATCGATCTCGGATTGGGCCTATAGATAAGGCATCTAATTACTTTGTATGACCCCGTAGTTATTAATGTAGGTCGGTTTCCCAGAATTTTCAGTTAGTGTCGTATCTCCGAAGCCAGAATTCTCCGATGACTTTTTGATACGATCTAAAATCTCTGCGTCTTAAAAAAAATTACAGTTATAGGCGAGTTAACATTCAAAGGAGGTCCTCAATTCGGCTGTTTTTTATTTGATTGAGAACCTCCTCTTTTTTAGATGTCGATTAAAAGGTGGAAATTAACTTTACTCCTGGAAGTCGGTGGCAAAAGAGTGAATAAAACAAACAAAAGTCACCGACTTCCGGAAGTAAAGTTATTTTCCACTTTTAGAGTTTTTTTTTTTGGAAGTCGGTTATATTTTATGGAAAAAAACTTTTTTAATTTAAAATCAAATATTCCGTTCGGTCGAAAATCTGGACACACTCGTCTAGTTTCGACAAAGTCTGGACCAAAGGGTCAAAAAGCCGGACTTTTGACACTAGTTGCAGGATTATGTGGTATTTGGCCAGTTGCCTGTGCTACTGCACTGTCAATCACAATGTAATTACATAATCTGATTAGTCACATTCACGAAAGTGAACCGTCATGGTTTATAATAGCAATGAAAGTGACATTAATTGATGAACGACTGCTGCAGTTGTCACGATTCGCGTGGATGGTGTTAGTCATAGAACTGATCGGTCAATTAAAATCTTAAATTCACTGACAGACAATGGGGGCCACCAGTGGGGGTGACCAGTGGGTCATGAAAGTTTGTATGGATTATGGAAGTTTGCCATTTTTATCCAATGGGGATACCCGTAACGTCTTGCATAAATATAATACTTCAATAGATTTGAGTATTACCGTGATAAAGGAAGTTCAGACAGTTGCCTGAAGGTTTTCTCGTGAGATTTCGTAAGTTCGATCAATTTAGCGCTTTTTTCTCTGATTAGGTGGTCTGTCTACTGCACTGGCTGACCATTGCAGAAGGTTTTATCGCTTATTTTGCCAGTTTTCGGCTTCAACTCGAGCATTTATTGGCTTCACGCCAATTTTTCTAAAATTTAAAAGAGAAATTTCTTCAACTTCGTGTCGCTGGCACGCCTTTTAAACATTGTTGACCCAAAATTCGGTTTTAAAAAATTTCTTGACCCACTCTTTGGTAAATCTAAGGTATCATCGATTTTAGGTTATAAAAATATTCTAATGTAAACGTAGGTATGTTTCTCAGTTTCACAGTTGCAGTAAGTACAAAATTATTATAATGTTGGCAGCATACGACATTTAGGGAGTACCAAGTAAATTCTAGTCTCCTTTGGTATCCATAATATTATAATACTATTCTATAATACTCAAATAACGACCCCGAAGTGTGTGGAATGAATTCCTGAGCATGACATGTGTATTTATAGCGAACAACCGATGTAGTTCGCAGAGTTTTGTGTGTTTCTGTGATAGCAATACTTCAGAAATGATGATTGAAATATTTTATTGGATTGTGGTTAATAGGCTAAGGTGGTTTAATTTTAAGAAGTAAAAAACTTAGGTACACCACGTTTGCTCACATAAAAATATAACAAGACCCATCTTGAAAAAGCCTGAAAGTCCAAGAAACTTAGCTTTCAGATTACTAAAACAAATTCCTCACAGACGCTCTTGGTACTCACGCGCACCAATAGACCGAACTATTTTAAATTGAAGCTTTATACTAATGAAATGCTCAGTGCAGATTATATGAGATTTAAAAACCTTAAAAGACCCCAAAAAGATTCAGACCCACCAAGAAAAAAGTAGAAGTTAATTCAGAACAAAAAGATCTAAACCCAAACCAGGCCAACTGTACTCTTAACCCTCCCCAACCCCCCTTCACGATCTTTTCTAACCCCATCTTCTCAAATTCCAGTGCTTCAATATCAGCATGTGGCGACAAGCAAGAAGAGGGTCAGTTGAAGCAGTACCACGTGGAGCAGAGGTTTGCCGACCGGCGGTACAAGGTCACCAGTGCCAGGACGTACTTCTACCTCAATGAGGCCTCCTGCGAGAAGAACATGGAGGCTTTTTTGAAGAGTATTGATGCTGTTGCTGGTGAGGATTTGTTTGTTTGAGAATTCAGACCTAAGATTGTTGGGCGATGGTTGATTTTTGTCTGTCAAACTCAAACTCAAAGCATTTATTTCAAATAGACCCGTGACAGGCACTTTTGCATAGACAAAAATAAGCTACCTACAGTCCCGCCACAGGCATAATAAATGTGAATGGACTGTAGTTGCCCATTCGAAAATAGTAGATCTCATGGAGAAGAATGGGCAAGAAACTCCATGGACACTCTTTCCAAATCAATTTATATATATTACATAGTCCTGGGTACAATATTGTTACTACTATATGTGAGCACAATGTAGAGATAGGAAAATAAAACAAAACTACAGTTAAAACCATAAAGATTAGGATAAGCCCAACTAACCATAATAGAAAGTCTACATGGTACTCACACTTACAAAAACTCAAATAATGCTTCTAATTATATAAAATAATGGTGACTGTGACTGATTTCTAACGGATATGTCCGAATTTTCGACTTTTTTTTAGACCAAAGAGGCCTTCCTTTCTATGCCTTCCCTTTTGTTCTTTCTTGTTCTTTATTCTAGTCTTAAATTGGTTAATTAAATCATGCCATGTTTCTCGAGATTTAATATGATTTATACATTACTTGTTCGCTTGTGCCATTCGTCACTTCTATCGTCAAATTCTAGCTAACCATTATTAATTTCATATAATTATGTCATTTTTTTTGTCAATCTTTAAATCAATATGATTAGTCCTTGAAAGCTTCATGACAAATAAATCATCATCATCCTCCTGTCTCTAACCTAATTAATTTGGGGTCCGCGCAATATATTTTCTTCTATCCATACAATTCCATCCGTCATTTCAGTACCTACCTACTCACCTACCTTTCCAGCCATATCATCCTTCGCAACCTATCCATGGTCTCCTTGATCTACCTCTCGGAACAACTATGACAAATAACGCGTAATGTTATTATGTAACGCACGATGTTTTTCTGCGTCGAGCACTATTGTTAAATTGGTACATCCGCACTTGAGTTTGGGCCTTGATTGACCGCCAACCAGGACATCATGATCTAGAAGGGAGTTAGTAGTAGCAATAAAAATAGTCTCACTAGTCCTAATTCTGTTGACTTCAGGATTAAAATAAACTCTTATTTTCATGCTATTGTCATGGCAACTGCTAATGTTGTAGTTGCCAAGCATCGATCACTAATAAAGTTAGTGATTGATGTTGCCAAGATGTCAAACTATAATTTTTAATTTATGTTGTCGCGTTTTTCATTTGAATCTGAATTCTACTTTATAATGATAAGGTTCTTTTTCAATTGTACTAAATTATTTTTACTTTGATTTACAGGCATCACCAAAAGCACAGGTTTGATGGCAGTCAAACTTACCGCCCTCGGCAGGCCACAGTTACTTGTAAGTTGATCGTTATCTTAATATATATATATATATAAAAAATCACGTGTCATTATGTTCGTTCGGGTACAGTAATCTCCGAAATTACCCCACCGATTTCAATGAAGTTTAGCTTGACATATAGTTACGGCACCATCTATCGTCTCTAAGACGATAGATGGTGCCGTGCGAGGCAGGAGAGGGTCGCTCGTTTTAATAATGTATTTACTGACGGTCAACGATAAAATGTGTATTAACATTTATTTATTCTGTGAAACGTTATGTCCATATCTCTAGAGCCTCTATAATTATAGGCAATACTAAATGTAAGTATGGCTATCCTATTACAAATCTGTCGTTAGAGCGGTGGCCATTCTTAGTTTCCACTTAGTTATTTATTAGTTCTATTATGGTTTCCAGTTTATGCATGTAATTAATGTGATTATATCGAGACAATTATCGATTTAAAAGAGCAGTTCCTCTATATGTGCAGGCATGATTAGCGGGCAAAACAATTAGCATTCCTTGCTGTAATGGTCATTCTACAGAAAAACTCTACCCACTCAATCGACGCTCGTCTTTATCAGATCTTGAATCGTCTTATTTTTAATAAATCTAACTTTGCTGGTTACCACATAACCAAATATGATAATAAACCTTACCCTCTTAACAGCCAGGCCAGCCAAGGGCTTGAACCCAAGCAAGCACTTTATTTTGTGTAATTTATTGTATTCATCACCAATACTCTCAAAATGGGGAAGGTAAACATGGTGGGGAAACGTTATGACTCTGTGAAAGACTTTTTAAATTATACGAATTTATCCAGATTATGATTGTTATTATAATTAATTGCAAATTTGACCATGTAAGATTTATGTACCTGACTACAATATTATTAATTGACTTATGTAATAATTTGCACGCCGTAAGGTAGATTGTAGCCCATCTCATTAATTAATGTACAACATTATACCTGTATCTACATTCAAAGCAAATAAAGTTCAGATTCTGAAGACATAATGAACTTTACCAATCCGCACTGGATCCGCCTGGTGGAGAAAGGCCCCCTCAGAAAAGGAGAGGAGGGATATTTTAGCCTGATTATACATAATTAAGGTAGACGCGCGAGGGTTACCCGCGAAATTCAAATTTTCTTACGTTTTATGCAATTTGCAGGTTAGTCTCAGGTTGTATTTTGATTGAAATATGATTCGCAAACGTAACAAATATGGCTTTACACACTTTACAGAGTAATAATCTTAAATTTCACGGGTTCTCCCTTAAGATAGTTGATATTATTATTGTGACAGGTTTTTAAATAACAGTATGATAGGTATATTCGCAGTTAATCACTTTCAAACCTTATTACTAAAAGCATAGAGCTGAAAGTAAGTATATATCCTTTTAACATGAACCCTTCTACCTTCCAGCTGCAACTATCAGAAGTGATCATGCGCGCCCGCAACTACATGCAGCAGATCGGCGGCGGCACTGGCAACGTGCTGACGCATCACAAGACCATCGAGGACTTCCAGCGCTACTTCGGAGACCACAGCTCCAAGCCCCAGGTCCAGGAGTTCATGAAGAAGATTACCTCGGATAAGGAGGGGTGAGTAAACCACAATTGTGACATTAAAATACGTCTGTTAGGATTTCAAGAAATATCCAAAATTTGGCCGTTTCAAGTTTATAGTTAGCCTACTTTTCAATAAATATAATACAGGGTGGAATCGACATCGACGCAGAAACGGTAATTAACACCAGTACATCAATGAAATGTTTCATCGGTATTTTTTTTTGCAGCTGTTCCTTACATTTTGACCGTGTAGGTATTGCAGTTAGGACGTTACCACACCAGTCGATTGATCCATGGTAGAATGGATTAGTCGACGTCGATTGATAGTTTCTCTCTTTCGACTAATCCACCCTACCATCGATCGATTGGTCTAGTGACACCCTTAAGTAGGAAACAGCTGACTTTAAAAAAATATACCGATGTCCTAGAGGACATCCTAAAAATTCTCATATCTTATAAAGGAATTTGTTTCGTGTTACCCTTCAGTCTCCGCATGAGGAAATCTTTGAAAGCCAACGGCACTGTCTTCCAACAATTGAGGACATAAGAATAAAAATAAGATTTTCCCAAATTACTTGGTGTTATCCTAAATATTATCCTTGTTATCCTTAATAGGCAAAATGCCATTTTTGCAGCAACAGTCTTTGTTTCATCAAGACATTTTATATATCCCTCACCTTATTCTTGTTTGAAAGTTATTAATTTTACATGATACACAATTTTACTTTCTTGCTCATGAAAATTGTAGTTAGATATTTTACTTTTTTACTCAATTCTGGGTTAAGCTCGCCTTTGTTGCCGAGTTAACTGACGGTCTGTCACTTTTCACCCTTAAGCCCTAAGCAATAGAGTTGAAATGTGGTCGTCCGTCTGTGAACTCGGTAGTACACACGGCGGCACATGAAGCTGTACATTTCCAGTATAACTTGGCCTCGCTTTGTATACATTTTCTGTACAAGGGAGATCCGCATAAACTGGTATTGTATAGCTTGATTGGCCGTCGTGCGTACATAAACTGTAATATTGCAACAATTTTTAAATGTACTTTTTTGTGATCTTGCTACAAAGAATAAGAATTGTCTTACTAAGCCGACCCCAACTTAGTTCGGAAAAGGCTAGGCAGATGATGTTTTTTTTTTTTTTTTTTTTTTTATTGACATTTTATATTTGATTTGATATGACATATTTATAATTGCTTGTTGTGAATCTATGTGTGGCAATGGGTGATAATTACCTGAAAATAAATGAATTTATTATTATTTATAACAAAGAATAAGAATAAAAAGAGCAGTGCATATTTACAAAACAATTTTTGAGTTGCCTTACTCTGATACAGTACAAGTATTCAGAGCTACGTTTGATAATTTCAGTGTGGTCCACATATTCCCATGGGACCGGTCAGTGGCGCCATCTTTTAACGTTATTGTAAGCGCTGTCTCGTAAATGTTGCTAGTGTGTTTACTGCACTACTTCCTAAAGAATGACATTAGAAGGCTGCTCAGCTATTTCCCTCTCACTCTCACACACAATATTATAAAGCGAGACACAAACACCAATTGGCGGGTTGCCATTTCACAGATCGTATCGCCTCTCGCTCGCAGTATATTTGTGTGAGTGAGATGCGAGATTTAAATATCATACATCATGTATTAGAAAAGTGGATTTTTTAAGGGTATTGTATAGACCATCAAACTGAGCCACGTTCTCAATGATATAACATTATAACCGCGAAAATAAATTTGCTGTCCCATAAATATGACCATAATTGGCCCAAAATTCAGCTATGCGAATTCCGCTCACTGATGCAGTCATAATATCGTCAAGTGCGCAGGTGTCAGGGCATGCAGCGTAAGATGGAAGGCGGGCCATTGTCTGTGGAGACATGCTGCATACACGCTTGAGATCGGAGCCGTCCATGAACCCCCATCTGAAGAGATTGTCTTTGCTACGGCTGACTTGGGTTATACGAGTATATTTAATGAAAATTTTCCATCGACAAGTTAAGAAGAAGAATATGATCATACTTTTCTGGTACATGGTGTATTACACTCGTGGCCAATGTTAATCCCCTTCAGTACTTAGAACTTTCCGTGTGATGTGCCGTCCGTTGATTGCTAATGTTTTCGTAATGAATATTGGATTTTTGTAGGCTAAATGATTAACGAATCCGCTCCTGTCTTTAAATAATTCTTATAACCTTAAAACGTGTTTTATTTAAGCTAGGTACAGCTTGATGTAATATTCTTGGTGATAATATGATTTAATTGCGTTAATATTAACACCCCATTCTTGCAAATCTGATTCTCTCATAGATGTTGTGGTTAAATAAAACGAGACAGATAATTTTAGACCATTTCTTAATAAAAACACACACATACGCCTGTTACCCCGCAGAGCAAGGTGATAAACTTCAAATTTTATGAAAAACTTAACAAAAACCCTTCATTTCCAGAATCGTCCACTTGTTCCCGTGGTCGAACATTCTGGACGAAGACATGAACCTTTCCGACTCCTTCCGAGTCCCCGACCCGAAGAGCGGTCAGATGCGTCGTCTGATCTCCCAGATCTCGCCCAAGGAAGAGGAGATGTTCCGCAACATGCTGCGGCGACTGAACCACATCATCAAGATCGCTAATGATGCTGATGTCAGGATCATGATCGATGCGGAGCAGACGTACTTCCAGCCGGCTATCTCAAGGATCTGCTTGGAGATGATGAGGAGATATAACAAAGTGAGTGAATTTGCCGTTCTCTCTTATTTTAATCTTTTTTTGATGCTTCGCTGGTTGATAAGAGAAAGATCTGGTATTTGATTCCTCGCGAAGTTTGAAGTGCCGACCGACCTGACGCATTTAATTCAAACTTCGACCTTCCGTGGAGGTAAAACTTTACATGATTTTAACGAGCTTACACTTACTTTTAGAATGCGTTGCCTTAAGAGACTGGTATCTAGTGGCAACCGTTGAAGGATTTAGTTCCGGCGAGATACATAGTCAACAGTTTTCAGATTTCACGTGTATTTACTATCCTCTTTCTCCTGCAGGATAAATTCCTAGTGTTCAACACGTACCAGACGTATCTGAAGAACACCTACCAGGAGATCCTCACGGACTTGGAACAGGCGCAGCGACAGAACTTCTACTGGGGAGCCAAGCTCGTGCGCGGCGCGTACATCGAGCAGGTAAGGGAACAAGGCTCAAAGCTTCAGTGCCTTATAACACAAGCAGCCCATAAAGTCCCCACTGATGATACTTAGGCCTCTTCTCTGTGGGACCCATTTTGGGTTAGATAAAGTCTGACAAGCTCTCTACGCCTGTCATTTTTATTTGTCTGTAAAACTTCTCAATTACTGAACCAATTCAAATATACATAATTATAGGCTTATTGTTTTTGACCAGGGTCTTTTGTCGTTAAGGCGAAGATATTGATAGGCAGCAATTCATTTGTCATTGGATGAGCCGACTTAAAATAATGTTAAACTGGATACATCAACTGTCTCCATCCCAGTCGTTACTGCCACTACCGCAGCTATGACAAAAATCCTTCTTGGATCAGATTTCTAACTTTGCCATTATTTCCAGGAACGCGCCCGTGCTGCGGCGATGGGCTACGACGACCCTACCTGCGAGACAGTGGACGCTACCACCGTGTCCTTCCACAAGTGTCTCAAGGAGATCCTCAGCAGGGTCAAGGTGAGCTACATCATATGATTATCATCATTATTATCCTGCCGATGGACGTCTAGTGTTGGACATGAATCCTGAAGCATCGTCATATTGAATAAGACAGATAACCAATAGGGCTGAATGGTTCTGGAGTGGTGACCATGTACTGGAAGGCAGGAGTCTCAAGACCATGATGATATTTTTAACAATCACTTATATTCATTGGTTCCTTGATAATTTTAAACTGTGTGATTCGACGTCCATTTTAAATATGTTTCATTTAAATGAACAGTTTTATGCCACTTAAAAAGTGTTTATTGTTTGGATTTGTTTCTTAGTAAACCATCTTGCGCATTTATTTTTAAAGTTGAATGATCACTTAGGAATCCTGAGTCGTGGAGAGATCTAGGAGCAGAGAGAGGGAAAGCGCTTTGCACAATGTTATAAAGATTTCATTAAAAACTTGGTAATTTCCCTCAGGGCCCCAACAAGGAGCGGCTGGGAATCATGGTAGCCTCTCACAACGAGGACACAGTCCGGTACGCCATCCAGCTGATGAAGGAGCACGACATCAAGCCCGAGGACAAGGTGGTCTGCTTCGGCCAGCTGCTCGGCATGTGCGACCACATCACCTTCCCGCTAGGTAGGTTTCACCAGTTTCTTCTACTCTTCTTCGTCGTTGATAGCCATATTCTTGTTAAATGAACTTAGACCTGAATTGTACCACCCCTACAGGATTAGTGTGACTTCAGACAGGTCTCTCAAGGTCAGAAGGTGGCACATCATTGTTTTTTGTGGGTCCACCTCTTTACTTGCATTTCGATTTCCAAGACCAATATTTAAGATTTATTTTCATCTTTCCAGGTCAAGCCGGCTACTCCGCCTACAAATACGTGCCATACGGCCCTGTGGTGGAAGTCCTGCCGTACCTGTCCCGACGAGCCAACGAGAACCGAGGCTTCCTCAAGAAGATCAAGAAGGAGAAGAAGCTCATCCTCAAGGAAATCTTCCGCCGCGTCTTCACCGGCCAAATGTTCTACAAACCCGTCGGGCACTACACGCCTGTGTAAATGTACACCTTAAGTCCACGTGTTATAGTCTAATTTACTTTGCGGGATGTTTGGAGCCAATCATGTGACGCGGTGAAGTGTGAGTAGTCTAGTCGCTGTATGCGTTAGTGCGGGGTGCGCGTTGTGTGAGTCGACGCGATTTATCGATAAAAAGAATCGATTCTCCACGGAACTCGAATGATGTTCTTTTTATCTATGGTCAAAATATTTTATCGATAAAATCGCGTCGAGTCCCATCCTTGGTAGTTGTTTGTCTGTGATTGTTGGTGAATCGGTTGACTAGGAACAATTTCCTTAAAACCTATTTCGAACAGATATTTCTAATAAGAACACAATTTTTGTGTAGGTAAATATTAAAAACTATTATAGGTAATTTAATCGAGTTTGATAAATACAACTCAGGTATCATAATCTTGTCATTAAAGTTAACGAGGATGTAATTATTATCATTAATTAGGTTTATTTATCAGGCTCTTTGAATACCAAATTGTTAAGCTTAGAAATGATCATTTGAAAGAGGTTTTATGAACCGTTGGAAAGAAGAGGGTTGCCAGACCGTGACGGTAAAGAGAAAACAAAAAATAATTGTGGCGTAACAATTAAAAAAATCAATATAATACAAGATTATGAAAAACTACAAAACATGTACATAAGTCAAATGTAGCGTCTGGTATGCTACACTCATTAACAAGGATCTGAAAAACGACTAACTGAAATAAGTGAGAATACTTCTTATTTCAATTTTAAAAATGTTTGCGAATCCATTTATATACTTATCAATAACCACACAATGTACTTACTGTAACTTGTATTTATTCATAATATTAAACAGGACAGGAGTTGTAAATATTTGTATTAATGTTCATAAATAATACTGTCAGCGTTGCTTGTACCTATCTGATAATGTACATAGAGCTAAACCAATGAAAAGTTGTGAACAGAAAGACACGTTTCCACAATGGCCCACTTCCAACCAAGCTGGCCTGGGTTAAAGTGGGCCATGTGATTTTCTGTCTCTTTCTATTTACAATACTCTTCTCCGTTTGGTGTTAGTTTTTGTGTAAAAACCTCTTTATCCGTCGTTTATATCGACAAAAACAAACTAATTGCTGATAAAATCAAAACTTGTCCATGATTTTGACATTAATAATATGGCAACACTGACAACAATTTTCATAAATCGAATGAAATGTAACAAAATGGCGAACAGTATTGATTGTTTATGCTTCTTACAGTATTTTTATTTAGTGTATGTATATTATTTATCAACGCTTATATCTAAAGTGTTAAAATCGAACTTAGATCGCTGTTTATAAAATGTAGGATGTTAAAATATTTAAAAAATAACGATGAAAAAAATCGAATGTGTTGCGGTCGTCCTTGAAAATAAGGAATTCAATTAAATATTTTCTTCATAGACAGGGTTCTACAAAACAAAACATTGAATAATAATAGTAGATTGAATAACTGAATAATGTTCAATAAAAATATTGAAAACTACATAATTTTAGGGAAGAGTCTTCGAAAGCACTTACAGGCTCTTTCCCTGTTATTTCTACCGCTTACCCTGTGGATATATGAAACGCGAACAATGCCGCAATATTCGCCCATTTGGCTAGCATTTACACAATATTTATGACAGCCAAAATGTAGAAAATATACTCCGAAAACACTTAGAAAACTAGTCATTTTAACTAGTTTACTATGAAAAGCTGACGCTTAACTGTACTAAGCCGATGAATTAATGCATTTTCATAGTTCCACGCGTACTTTTCTTAAGTTATAATGAAGTTTTATGTTATTTATTGTGTAATATAGGTAGCCCCCTGTTTTGTCCGACACTCCGGGTTTCTGCAGTCGTCTTACGTGTGTAAACATGTACTTTGTGTAAGACTTTACCCACTTATAACTCGCATAACTTTGTCTTTTTAGCTGCGGTATCGTATTTAAACTTATTTGAATAACAACTAATAAAATTACCAAGTTTTATATGAGCAAGAAAATCGTTTTTTTAATGAATCCATCGATTTATTTGGTAGAATTCTTGTATGTATTCGTTTTGTAATTTATACCGTAGCTACGCTCAGTTCCTACAACTAAGATAGGTACTTGTAATCCGGTCCTATGTTTATAACATCTGCCGATGTATTTTCCGAAAGTTAGTTGCGCAGTGTCACTAAACGTTGTACGGTGTCAAAATCCTGACATTTTACAGCTAAAACAATAATATTAGTTGAATTAGTGTTAGTGCAATCAACGTGTATTCATTTTAGAAATGGAATGCATGTGGATTTTAGTCCCGAAATTGTGTTTTGTTTTTGTAAACGTTTATTTCGTCCATGATTTTATTTATTCGTTTGTAAACTGTTTATAATTTTCCCGTGCGCTAATTAATGATTATTGTGATGCTATTTTTAGATTATTTTACGGATAGACTTTTAATAAAGACAAAACTTGTTTTGATACGTTTTTTTTATTTTTATTATTCCTTTTTTGACCTATTTTCCGTTACTTTAACATTTAGTGGTGGGAAACTACATGAGTGACTGAGAAGCTGAAAAGATAAATATAATTTAAAATATGATACTGTAGAGGATTGAATGTAAAACAAGCTACTGATATAGTAAGCGACGTAGCTAAAATGTTCACAAATAACGACCTATTCTATTAGGTGCTTATTTAAAAGCTTTTACCGTCAAAATTACTTGTTTAGATGTCAATTATGAATTTAAAAAATAATGCATGTTTTAAAATGTCCTATCGTTTTTAAAAGAAATAAAAACACACGAGTGCTTGCAATGTCATGAAAAGAAATTGATGTTAGACTGAAGTCAATTTTTTGTTGATGTTTAAAATTTAAACTTTACAATATGAAACTTGAAAATCGAAGAACTTGTTGAAAAAATTCTGTATCGAACATTTTTTTTGTACGTTTTTTTCAGCTAGAAATAAATCGATTATTGCAGACAATAATAGTATGATATGTGTTATTAGTATTTTATCCTTAACTTATGATTAATGAACAGGCAAAGATGGTTTCTGCAATCAACTATTAGGTACAAACAATATCATTTACTGTAAATGATATCAATTGGTGTTTTCCATCTACGCCTATAAATAAATGGGAAGCTTTTAGCTTTATAGACTACGAATATATATTATATTATGTCAAACCCACACTTATGCTGCACTAGAAGAACTAATTCACGGGTACCTAATGCAACATTTAGTAAATGATTGTAGCAAACTCACAGCTAATAGCGTTATATTTATGAAATAACTGGAAAATGCCATTTGAAAATACTTGATTGTAGAAATGATCCCTGTCGCTAGAGCTATGTACCTATACTATCATATTGTAACGAATGTAATGTTCCCTGTTTCGTGGTCGTCAAATAATATAAGGCAAGGCAAGGCATTTACCATTAGGTTCTTACTATAGTCCTTTCACAGATAAAAAATCTTTGACAGCTGCAATCCAACAGCATCTTTACTGTTTCGAGAATAAAGATTACTGTTTTTCTGTTAGATTTGTCAGTGAAACCAACCTTATTAAAATAATAAATTGCTGAGAATTTGAAGGTGAAAGTCTGAGGTAAAATCGGAGTGAACAGAACATCTGTAAAGACTTATAGAGCTGTACGTTACTTCACGTCACTTTGTAGAATTGACCGTTTTATCAAATTCGACGTAAATGTTCCGTTGAAAACTAAATGAATGAATGAAACGAGTCTCAAATTCTAAAATTTTTATTTCGAATCGACTTACAGCATTATTTTTTTTGTATTTTTATAGCAGAATGCTTCTTCTTACTTTATTTTGGGAATGCTTCTTACTTTATTTTTCTGATAGATTTTTACGCAAGCAAGAACTAGAGGAGGTATGAAATGACGACGATGCGACGGGGTTCCTAGTCTTAGACAGTATTGGAAACATTAAAATAAAGTGTTAATGTTGATGTTGTATGTTTCATTTTTTGATTTCATTAAGTTTTCGATGCGCAAGCAAATATCGAAAATCCCCTCAGCGTTGCATGCTCATTGTTACCCACGTACCTACTCAGCATATTATTCCGAAACCCCACGTAGACATTTTTCATCGGATATTTAAATATTGTACTAAGTGGTTATAGTTTGTGCGTCAATTTCCTTTCTGAAACAAATATCAATATACAGGATATTGATATTTCTTCGTAATTTTGAACTTCCATACCAGGGTTGTTGCTGATGCATATTTTTTTCACATCAGCGGATGCTGATGTTTTATCATTGACATCAGCGGATGCTGATGCTGATTTTAATTATTTTCTTAAAAAAAACAGGGAAAAAGTAAAATCAGTCCGTATTAGTACGTTCTTTGCGTGAGTAATCCTTGTTACATAAGTTGCAGTTTGCAGTTTCTTGATTCCTTAATTTAAAATACGTCCATATTCCACTTTTCAACGGATAACACTCGATAGTTTACGGGAAAAAAAAAACTTTCACGCGTAGGTAATGACGAATTAACGTAATGAGACAAGTTTGTGTTTCTTTGCAATCACAATCCCCGCAGACGATCTTTTAATTGGTCAAAGTCACAGGCAAAAACTACACGTGATATAATCCTCTCTGCGGTCATGTCACGACTCGAACTTCAGCATTAATAATCAGCATCGATCAATGTGGATGATGATGCTGATGCTGATGTTGAAAATAGTGTTGAAGATCAGCGGATGCTGATGCTGATGCTGATGTTCGCAACAACCCTGTTCCACACTACCCTTTACCCACTGTAAGTACAATAGAAAAACATAATGCGAATATGTGGTGTGGTGTGGTGTAATATGTGGTATTCCTATAAGTACTTTATTTATTAGGTAGGTACTAGGTAGCCGAAATAGACTAATAACAAGACAAATTCAGTCAACAATTATTTATTCTCATATTTTCGTCGTAAACACAGCTTTATCCTAACACTCACATCCAACATCGTTATTAACTTATCGCGTATCCAAATAATATTGTCTGATCATTTTATGACATTTTGTAACCAAAATAACAAGTTTACATGAACATAATTAATTTACAAATTGACGTCTACGTCGACGTCAATCAGTTTACAAAATAATAAAATTGTGGGACATTTTGTAAATTACTTGAAATTGGTCAAATTGATTATTTCGTGTAATTTAATTACTTAAGTTGGCGCCTGGCTTCAGAAGGCGACAAGCTTGCTGCCTACTTTAGACTGGCTGTTTGAGGAAATTATGGTTTTGTCTTTAAAGATGTCTTTTTGTCGCCAAAACAAATTATTGATCAAGTTGAATGAGGGCTTCATATAAAATAATAGTACAAACTGTTTAAAAACAATAATTATGTACTTATTTTTATAAACCGTGCCGCTTTCTTTCATTAGGCATTGTTTATGCGACAGTGGCACGAGTAACGAGAAGTTTTAGTCACTTTTGGTGTTCCCTAATAAAAATATTGATATCCTTGACGTTCATTTAAAACTAGAAAGAGATTAAAAATCACAAAAATCAAGTAAGTAAGTAAATAAAATTTTACTTACTTACTTACTCACATGATCTGCCTTACTTGGGCAACTCCTACCTAATTTCATCTTTTCTTTGTATTGTAAAAGATAGTCTGTAAAACTCCCTCGTAGGTCGAATGATCGCAAGCGCCACTGCTGAGCATGAGGTCCTGGGTTCGATTCCCAGATCCGACAAATTGCTATTGGTTTGTTCCATCTGGAATTTCTCAGACGGAGCCATGGAGTCGGAATGCGGGCCCGGTTGATGGCAATAGGGTCGCCCCTATTGCATGGGACTAAAACATAACTGGCGAAATATGGGTGTACTATTAGGTACACCTCTGCCTAATCTTACTGGGATTACAGGCTGCTGTAATGTTATGTCAAAGACAGTAATCTAGTTGCCATCAATATCTTAACAGCATCTTCCTATACGCCGTAAGCCTTGTCACATAAACGCAGCCCAAAGATCAACGTCCAATCCCGATCAGTCTAATAACATTTTAACGCCTTTAGCCTAAACATTTATAAAACATTGACTTTAGAGTAGTGAACAGTCAGTCAAGGATTTAATAGTTAGGTATTAAAATAAAATATATTATTTATAAAAACAGAATAGATTAGGGTTAGGTCCTTATGAGATAGTTTAGTAATGAGGTTTGTATGGCCGTGGCTTAGGAAGCAGGATCGTGCAGCTAGGAGCAGGAGTAGCTGAGATCAATGCCCGGTTGGTAGAACGAAAATCAATGAACACAACATTTGGTGACAAATTGTCAAGCGGTGGTTAAGGGGGATGCGCCAGGGTACGACACTCGGAGGAGCTCGTGGCTTAATAAAAACAGCCGTTCGGGTCGATCTTTAGGTTAAGCCGTGCTTGCCTAGGTTGGTCTGTGGATGGGTGAACACCCATTACATACCGAGTTTACTTCGTGCCTCGGGAAGCACTTTAAGCCGTTGGTCCCGGGTGTCGTTTGTAGATCTTTGTTAGTCGTCAGGTAGTCAGTGGCCCAAAAAGTCTGACAACCAGTCTTAGCAAGGGGTTTCGTATAACCCAGTACTAACTGGGTTGTGGAGGTCAGATAGGCAGTCGCTCCATGTAAAATACTGGTATTCAGCTGCATCCGGTTAGACTGGAAGCCGACCCCAATATAGTTGGGAAAAGGCTAGGCAGATGAAACAGCCCGACACTGACTGGCCAATTGCAAAAAACGTAAGGAAATTTGAATTTCGAGGCCTGCTCTGGCACTTTCACCTTGACTGCTGTAATTGGTTGATGGAATAACCAACAGCCAATCGGGTCACTTGACTTGTGTTTAATTTGACTCCTCGATAATTTCCGTGCCAGAAGCAGGGTGTAAATTTGAAGGTATTGTCTGACCGGCAAAATTCTCAATTTAATTTTAACTAATTTCTGTTAATTAGTTCACGACTCTTTCCCGATCTGTGACCTGTTCTCGAATCCTTACTTCCGTAAGTCACGGCCAGCTTGTGGCGTAAGATAATAGACATTCCTCTATAATAGTGTACTTTGAAGTTATAAACTTATACCTAAATATAAGGAGTGATCAAATTATTATTATTTATTATAAGCCTATATTGTCCCAATGCAGGGCAAAGGCTTCCTTCCAAATTTCGCGATCTAGTGCGATTGCTAACTTACAAAAACTTCTGTATTAATTTAGGTTAAAGCAATTAAAACATCAGATATAAAACAATAAAAGAGACATCGGATTAGAACTCATTGGTCCATCGCTCAAAACGTATCTTACGCCACAAGAAAATTCACAAAATATTTATCAAGAAGTATAATAGAAAGGTAAATAGATCTCACTCGTTTATAGAACAGTTAGTGCTTCTGAATATTAGACAAATAGTCTTTTAATTAACAGTATAATGTCGTAATGTCAATAAACTGCATTGTCCAATGTCACAACACGTCGATAAATATGATACATCATGCGACGTTTCTTTAAAACGTCGATCAAACGTCGCGACGTTGATTACAAACGTCGTCGCTCAGTCGCCAGCGACGTTAACTGATGACGTGGCACGCGACGTCGTGGACGTCAGGCTCCTCGATGTCGTCTGACGTCGTCGGTGCCAGTGCCGCCAGTTGCGTCGCTGTTGGTCTTCGCTAGGATCTGGGGCGGTTCGCTTCCCCTGTAAAACAGAATAGAAATTCAACAGATACCATCATCATTCTCCTGCCCTTATCCCAATTTATTTGGGGTCGGCGTAGCATGTTTTCTTCTTCTTTCATACTTCTCTTTTACTCATCTGAAACCTCCTTTCTTGCCATATGATCCTTCACACAGTCCATTCTTCTTTTCTTTGGTCTTTCATATACAATAGATACCATTTGTGTTGATTTACTGCAGTAGGCGTTGCGGTGTGGCGGTATTTTATGTTATTTGGTGGTAAATAAGCTTCTTCGGGAGTCTTCTTTATAGTAAGTGGCCACAGTTGCTTTTGGATATGTACAATACCAGGGACACATTGTCATCACAGGGATAAGGATGAGATGGCATAGTACTGCACGTCTTTAACCGTAATACAGTATCGGTTTTTTGAGCGGCAAAAATCCGTGCCTGCACGCGTCCTGTGTCACCTGACTCATTTCCCCCCTCTTTTTCTGTTAAGAGGGGTCAGATTATGCATTTCACTGAATGTGCCTACTTTTTTGCACGAGTTCCTGAACGAGAAGCATTTTATTCCAGAGCATCGTAGCGACCTACCTCTGCGCAGCCTCAGCTCCAGCATAGTGTGTGTCACCAGAGCAGTGAGTAGGGCTGCGGCCAAGCCTGCCAGTTGGGTGCGCACGCAGAGCAGCTGCCGCGCAAGGCACGCAAGCGCCAGCCCGGAGTGACGCGCGGCTAGGATCATTGACCACGCACCCCGCCAGCCAGGGCCACCTATGCAGATGCCAGACTGGGGAAGAAGAGGCATTAGAGGAGGTTATTATCAGGGTAAATGGTTCAATGGTCCAGTCTGAACTGGTAAGGTGATTGCAAGATTAGAGTGTGTCACTTCCTACAGTCTTTGTCCTTCCTAGAACTTTAAAAATCCATACCTGCAGTACATCCCAAAGCGCAGCACAAGCGCCCCACGCAGCGGCTGCAAGCGCTGGCAGCGCTAGATCCGTCTTAGCGGCTCTCCAGCGCAGTAGAGCGAGCACAAGAGATGCGTGCGCTGCTCCCCCGCCCGCCGCGAGGGCGCCGCGCCTGCCACGAGCTGCCGCCATTGAGAGGGTGCCTGCAGCTAGGGCTTGCAGGACTCCAGTCCCGCATAGGGAGCGCCAGGCACACCACCACCCGTCTACGCATACTCCGTACCACTGAAATGAATAGATTGCCTCTGTGATTTTGTTGACGTAGGTATATTCACTTTTGCAGGTCGAGAAAATAGTTGGCCAGACCAGAATATTAAGGCCCGGTCTTCACCAAATCGAAGAAGAGCGGAGCGGTGCACATGCGAGATTCGACCAATCACAGGAAAGACAAAAGACGTGTTAATTAAATCCCCTTAAATCTCCGCTTCGGTGGAAACGGAACCTTCATATTTGGTTATCCTTAGTCAGATAGCACTCTAACAACTTATTTAAAATTCCAATCTGAAGCAATTCAAAGGTTTCGTTTTCGCTTAGTTATGTCACTTTCGAAATTACTAATTTTTACGCTGTTTTGATATACAATGTCGCCCATGCGCATGTGACCGCCCGTAATTTCCTGAATATTCATGAAGAAATGTCGAAAATAAACTTCAAAAGGGGGGGTCTATCTATAACATTTTTCATGTTATTCAATTTTGAATTTTTTAAGTAGAGTTTGTAGATTTGCTTTCTATTTTTTGACACATCTCCGAAGTTTATGGGTCGATTTGGATTCTGTTTATTATTTCTCAAAGCTTATGAGTTATTTTAACAGGTTAATTAACATTTTTACTAAAAATTATCGACTACGAAAAAAAAAACGGAATCAAAGTCATTTTTTGGGTAAAAAATTGTGTATTTATTTTAAAAAAACTAGTGTAAGTCCATAAATTATCCCGATAAGACGACTTTTTTAATCATTACTTGTAATCTACTACATAACAGCTACAAATTCACAGAACATTGTTGATACCTATCTCTAAAGAAAAAACAAGGGCGGGAATAACAAATCATCGCAATCTTCATGTGTGGGCCACTGAAAATCCACACGTCATTAGGGAAACAACTTTCCAGACTCAATTTTCCATAAATTTATGGGCTGGAATGATTGACGATGAACTTATTGGCCCTTTCGTGTTACCAAACAGACTAGATCTACCCGTGTTTTGAGATTTTATAGTCAATACGTTGCCGTTGCTTTTGGAGGAAGTACCGCTGCACGCTGGAAACAAGAAGGCGGATGTATCTGCAATTAGATGGAGCTCCAGCACACTTCGCACGACTAGTTCGTGATTATTTAAATTAAAATTATCCGTGGTGGATTGGCAGAGGAGGTGCCATTGCTTGGCCGCCGCGATCTCCCGACCTTACACCCTTAGATTTTTATCTTTGGGGCTACATGAAACAGAAAGTGTATGCCGTGCCCATCGAAAGTCGCGAGCAATTAACGGCTAGGATTTTTGCTGCTGCTGCGGAAATAAGAAAACCGTGAAGAATTACGTCGTACAATCAAAAGTGTTGCCATGAGGGCTTTGGTTTGTTTACAGGAGGGTGGGGACCATTTCGAAAAACAAATTAATTAAAATTCTTGTATTTATTATTTTTTTTAGGAAAAATCTGGCTATTGCTTGTTTCTATTTAATTCCATTATTATCCTCATTATTAGTTTAACCTTTTAGTACTCACTGCTAAGAGCAACATTCAATTATTGACTTTCACATTTTCTTTTCCTAAATTTGACTCTTAGAGTTTTAGTTTTACCTTGGATTTAGTTACAGTTAGGTATCAACAATATTCTGTGAATTTGTAGCTGTTATGTAGTAGATTACAAGTAATGATTAAAAAAGTCGTCCTATGGGGATAATTTATGGATTTACACTAGTTTATTTAAAATAAATACACAATTTTTTACCGAAAAAATGACTTCGATTCCGTTTTTTTTTTCGTAGTCGATAATTTTTAGTAAAAATGTTAATTAATCTGTTAAAATAACTCATAAGCTTTTAGAAATAATAAACAGAATCCAAATCGACCCATAAACTTCGGAGATGTGTCAAAAAATAGAAAGCAAATCCACAAACTCTACTTAAAAAATTCAAAATTGAATAACATGAAAAATGTTATAGATAGACCCCCCCTTTTGAAGTTTATTTTTGACATTTCTTCATGAATATTCAGAAAATTACGGGCGGTCACATGCGCATGGGCGACATTGTATAGCTGTACCTTAATATACGACGTATAAATAAATCCCTGTTGGAGTCCTATGAACAGTCCCATGGGCATCCCGAGCACCGCCCGAGGGTCCCCGAAGACAGAGCGCGCGTCTGGTGGCGGCGCGGGCGCAGTGGGCGCGCCGTACACGCCTATACCCACTGACAGCAGAGCTAGGAACGCCCACATGGCAACCAGTAGCATCCTGCCGTCGGCGTCTAGAACTGTGCCTGATAAGGTTTGCATGTCTGGACAGCCGGCCGCCCCGCAGGTTTGCTCCTGGAAAATGTAGATTAAAATAATTAAATAAGAAAAGTGTTCAAGCAGTCTTTCCAAGGGGTTTCGTATTACACAGTTACTGATTTGAACAAGCCAGACAGGCAGTTGCTCCATGTACAATACTGGTATTCTATTGAACACTTAATAACTGGATGCAGTTGGTCTGGAAGCTGAAGCCAAGATAGTTGGGAAAAGGTGAAGCAGATAATGAAAAGCAAAGTTCAACAAGAACAAAAATTTAACAATAATGACATCAAGGATAAAAATATTGTGTAAAGTAGAACTTACCTCATAATCATCTTCCAAAAAGTATTCCTCAGGCGGCGGCCATCTTGGCACTGATATATTGGCCGGTGCCGCAGTGACAGGCTTTGCCACCTCCTCAGACCAAATTAACAGCGCGAAACCCAGGAGTAAGGATCCACACACCAACCCTAGGTCTTGAGCAGCCCTTAAAGCTCTGATTGCTCTTCTGAGAGCAACTTTGCGTCTGGCCTCATCACCAGCTGCTTGGGCTAAAGACGTCGCTGATGCAGACAAAGCCAGAGACATGGGTGACAGCGTCACGCCACAGATTCCGTACAATGCTAGAAGAACAGGGAGAGGAGTCTCCACTGTATGAGCAGTCAATAGCACACAGACTAAAGTGTGTGCGATCGCGATCACTAATCTTGTGCCAGTCTTTTGGAGAATGAGAGGAGAGAATGGAGCGACGACTGCTGCTGCCATGTGCATTATTGAGAGAGGCATTGCTCCAGCTTCTGCACCAGCAAATGCTGTGAAAGGCAGCAGGGCAGTCGCACATAGCCCACTGGATATACACAGTAGAGTGAACCGGTTGACCAGTGGTTTGGGCAGCTTCGGCGGCTGCCTTGCCAGCAGTCTTCGAACTGATGCCGCCCCGACAGATGATGTGGCCGAGTCCCTTCGGCGAGGTCCTATGCATGACCCTGCAATCCGGATTGGAGTTTTCTGCTTCTTCCAAGGCCATTCTTTCTTGTATATTGTGCTCACTGGGATCTGTGAAAAAATGTTTGTCCCTTTAAAATCCGAGGAAATGAAAATTACGTCTGAAAAGTATGGTCCGTTCAAAAAGTATAATGATGAAAGTGTGAACAAACCCTGTTCAAGTTAAATGCTTAATGGACGCTTGAGATAATTTAAAATCAGATTTTCGGGTACATTCAAAGTTCTCATTTTGTAAGCGATAGGTAGTATAGGTACTATAAATTGGCATTCATAGTACTTTACGTTTTCTGATCCATTTGTTAGAATTTTCGCCAGTAGAGTGCAACATACCGGTGCGAGTATGGCGCGGTGCCGGTGCGGGTCGGACACGGTCCGAACGGCCGCGCGAACGGGCGCCGGACGCGAGCGCTCCGTCAGGTCCGGTAGGCTGCCCATGCGCAGGCACCGGCTACAGACCGGCCGACATACTATCCGGTTTCATATCCTAGTTAGAAAAAATACATCAAGCTTTTGAAGTCAGAAAAAATATTAAAAGACACAAATTTCTGTTTTCTGGAGAATATACATGCAGCATTATAAGTTCCACCACGTAAAGAAACTATAATGGATGAAGAAGGAGATAAATTAAATGAAAAAAGGGGGAGTTAATGATAGCGTGATGATGGACATAGGAGAATGGAAGAAGAAAACGTCGTAATCCCAAGTAACTTCAAACAAGGGCAGAAAGATGATGAGACAAAAAGTTTATTATTTATTTATTTTATTTTATTTTAGTACATGGAGGACTTACAGCTAATAAAAACAAACAAAAAAGGAAACCATAATCACCAGAAAGCCAATTACAAATCCTCACGTATAGAATTATAATAGAAAAAAAAACAACCAAAAAACAATGAACATAAGAAGTCAGAAGTAATTCATGATTGAAAGATACAGAGAATTGCGTCCAAAATCATTTTTGAGAATCAATAGTCCTCAAATCGTCACCCATTTATTCAACAGCTAAGCAAAAAAGGGTGAAAGGATAAAAGTGAATAAAATCTATAGCAAATACGAGTAGGTGCGTAACCTACATAAAACGGGCGATTTACATATCGCTAGGGATTGAGCCAATTCCACTATATCGTGAAATCGTTTATCGTTTGACATTTAACCAAACATCTCAAGTGATTTACAAGAGCAAGTAAAGCCAGGGACCATGAAATATATAGTACAGAAGCTTCATACAACGACCGAAGACAAATAGACGCGTACGTACGGGGATCTCAAACAAATGCCAGTGGCAAGTGCGCTTGCACTAGTGAGCGTGGAGCCGTGGAGATCTCAAACAAATGCCAGTCGCAAGTGCGCTTGCACACCCTTTAAGTAAAGCGTGACTGTGTGAGCGTGGAGACTTCAAACAAATTGCCTGTTGCAAGTGCGCTTGCACTCTCACTTGTTGCAGCATCTACATCTCCAGTAGAGGTGGAGCGCTGAATAGTTCTTTTGGCGCTTGGATGACATTGTCAGGAGGCAGGAGGGAGCTGTTTCTAAAATTTGTGAAAGGGTCTGTGGAAATTGTTTTGAAAAACAAGTGCGAGTCGGACTCGCGGATGAAGGGTCCGAACCATTGTAGTAGGCGAGCCCCCTTTAATTTTTAATTTATTTTTTGTTGTTATAGCTTTCTTATTTTTTTTCATTTTCTAATTTACCGCGCAAAAGTGGCCCCATGTTTAAAATTCATTAATTTACGTTACATGTCCGTCTTTGGGTCACCGATTTACATATGTGTACCAAATTTCAACACAGTCGGTCTAGTAGTTTCGGAGTAAATTGGCTGTGACAGACGGACAGACAGACACGCAAGTGATTCTATAAGGGGTTCCGTTTTTTTTCCTTTTGAGGTATGGAACCCTAAAAACAAGAGTAATTAATTCGCGCTACAAGCATCTTTACTTAGATAACTTCATTTATTTGCCCGAAATATGGTATTTTATAGATTTTATAAAACCTACAATAGTTCTTCATATTCCGCCTACTAAATTCGGCATTTGTCATTAGACACTCTGGGCACGTGCTCAGGGCCCCACAATTCAAGGGGGTCCCAAGTTTCTGTAAGTGTCGTAGATAGTGGCTGTCAAATGAGCCTTAACTTATTACAACGCTCGCATTCAAATTTCCAAAATAAAAAGTATTAATTTTATTTATTTATTTATCGACTTACATCTACCATTACAGCTAACCAATGCGGTAAATGCGCCTTAATACATACTTAAGCTAACTTAATTGTTACTTATAACCAGTGATCGGAGTAGGTAGATTGATTTTTGGTACTTGTATCATAAATGCACACAGAAAGAATAACATGGATAAGCCATTTTTCCGGAAAGTAATTCCGGTATTTCCGGATTCAATTAAATATTGTTAATGTTGGTAGTGATATTATTACTACTCAATTCAAAATTTAAAGGAAGGTATCAAAACTAAATTAATTCATTATTTATCTGTTGAATAATAAAAACAAACACACCAATAATCCACCAATTCCGGAGGAATGTCCATAGTAATATATACGTTTCGGATCAATGACCCCAGTTCAATCTACCTACTCCGATCACTGCTTATAACTAATTACAAATAAAGCATTCCTTGTGAATTCACTCAGAGAACAACAGAATAAGTCCGTCTCGCTGGCTATGAGGTAGTAGTATGAGGTAGTAGTAGTAATAAAAGGATAGTGCTCTCCCACTTTAAGTTAGCGTCTGGATTGCCCTCATTATTCTAAAGGGCCCAGGGCCCAGGGCAGGGTCCAAGTAGTTAAAGACGGCCCTGGCTAAAAGAAACAAGCAGCACAGTATCCGCGAGACGAGCACAAAAGACATCACAGCCTGGACTTCCCCACCAGAAATAACACCTTGTCTAGTCTAAGGATCGTCCCATTTTATGGAGGATGACGGATTCCACTCATATCACTAAATGCATATTATTTGGAGTCAACCTTCTGAACATCTACTTTATAGTAATGTCTTCGATGTTGAAATATCGGTATTCCGGGAGGCGTGAATCGAGATCAATTGAATTTTAGACAGTTGAGTTAGCGCGGAGCCGTCGAGTTTGTCGTACCAATAAATCAGTGCAGTTAGCTAGCTGACACAAATTTTGATTTAGTCGTAACGTAACACAATTTATTAAGTTGTGATCGTGATAAGGTTTTTATCATCGCCTTTATTTGAGTTAAAAATAAGGGTTGTGGCTGAATTATTGATGATGATTGGTCATATTTTCATAGTTTTCCCGTAACGAATTTCCCAGTGGCAACTACCTTTAGAATTTGTGCCTGGTTATTAGCAATAGGCTCGCCCCCTATTACATGGGGCTTAACATAGCTGGCGAGGTACACCTCTCCAGGTACATCGCCTTCAGAGATTTCAGGCGGACAGTCTTTAGTTTACAGCGACTGAAGTATTGTTTGATATTCCTTTGTTTTAGTTTGTGTGTTCCTATTTTAAATATCATTTTGAATAGACAAAAAAGGGGGAGGTTTTCAATTCGAGGCTTAGGTATATATATATTTGATGTATTACCGTGTTATTATATTTTTTCAGCCCGGAAGATTGGTGAAAGTCATTTCATATTTATTTAACCACTGCCCAAACACCAACTATCATAGAACAACGAGAATAATAAATATCAGTTTTTGATGAATAATTAATCAGAGATAAATAAATACTTAACCGTGAATAGACTGTACCTACAACTTTCATTAATGAATTGGGTCATAAAATTGAGGGATTAGTTGTTGTTCGTCTACGTTGGTACAAAGCGCCGCAAATAATGCAACTTTTAATCTTTGATAAAATCTTTAAAGCCATTATAAATCACAAACAAAACGAGGAAGCCAATTCAATTAAAGAAAACCCATTTTTTCACAATAATCTTACTACTGTTATAAATGGGAAAGTTTGGATGGATGTTTGTTACTCAATCACTCCAGAACGGCTGAACGGATCTGGATGTATTTTGGCACAGAGATAGATTATAGTCTGAAATAGGACATAGGCTATATTTTTCACCCACAAACACATTAAAATTTCCACGCGAACGAAGTTGCGGGGGCATCAGCTAGTTGAAACAGAAATCGTATTTTTTTAACTTTAAATGTAATAAATAATATACTAAAAAGAGAGTGCTTTTATTTGTTTGTTGTCCCTCCTTTTGATTTATATCAAAGGCAACCAGACCCGGGATAGGACATACAATACTTTTTATCGCGGTAGTAATTTCCACGAGGCAGACGCTACTTAAGGCGCAGACTACGATTTTAATAACTACAAGACCGCGTAAACTATTGTCACCACTATGGAACGTGAATAAGGTTGTAAATGGAAAATAATATGTATAATTATGTGTTGACATGTGACTAAGCTGCGAATGCACATATTTTACAGGTTTTGTTTAGATTATTCAACATATTATAGACGTTAAATTAAATAATTGTTTGGTTTAAAAAAAATGTTAATTCTATTAAATTTTTGTTATCGCTGGAAAAACAGAGACAGAGATCTTCGACGCCAAAGTTTATTTTTGTGACGTAACTTTCCAATTTTTTGTTGGGAATATCAAACTATTAATTATTTATAATTCTGTCGGTAAAATTTTTTCTTTAAACCCTTCTCTGTCCACTGTATTTTTTGCGTTAAATATTTTCATTGCAATACGTCATACTCGACTATCTAAGAAACCAAATTTTGGGAATATCGCCGAGGTAACACCGCGCCTTAAGACATAAATCTTCATTAATTAAGACGTCAGCACCTAGGTAGTACCTGAACATATACCCACGGTACCTAAGCAAAGTAATCGGTTGCTAAATAAACAGATTATCGGCTCAAGGGCTGAGTGATTCGCTTCGACCCCTAATCGGTCTGCGTGAGTGCTTGGGTAACACCAGGGCTGGGCAAAATACTTGTTATGTTTTAATTAAAATACAAATTATATTTTACCATGTTATTAAGATATGAAATTTTGCTTATTCACTTTATTCATCTCGCATACATATAGGTACACATTTCTTTATATTTTTTAAAACAACATAAAAAAAAGTGGTCCACCGGTGTCACGAGCAGGGTCCATGCTACCGGTGGTTAGGGCTCCAGAGACAGGAACCTCCTCACAATGCGGGCCGTATCGAGGAGTACTGCCTTCTGAATTAGGCCCTTGATCCAACCGCCTAAGGAGAGCCTCGAAAGATGTTCGTCGAGGCTCTTGGCCATCAGGCCATTGGCCGTTACGACAATAGGCACACTGATAGCCGAGTTCACATTCCACATGTCGACAACCTCGTGTGCCAAGTCGAGATATTTTATTTGTTTTATCTTTCTCAGCTTTCACGAGGTTCTCGTCATGCGGGATGGTCTTACTAATATTTTAAACGCGAAAGTTTGTGAAGATGTTTGTTAAGATGTCTCTTTGACGCAAAAACTGCACAATGAATTTCGACTGGCTAATGGGCTATAGTTTATAAAGATACTGTTTATAAAAAATAATCGGCCAAATACGAGTCGGATTCGCACACAAATGGTTCCGTAGCACCAAACAATATAATAAGAATATTTTCTGAAAATCTAAATTAGTTTTTCATAATACTTATTTTAATGAAAAACAAAGTTACTGCTGCAGTTTCACGAAAAACACCCATATCTCAAAAGCCGAATACTTTCGTTCAAAGTTATTTTTACCTATCAGAATTTTCTTCTTTAAATACCACAGCCTCAGGCACTTAAAATACCAATCACAAAAAATTCAATTTTGAGGAAGTCATTGAAATATAAATACCCAACCCTGGGTAACACCCACGAATGTTTGATCAAACTTTGGCGGATTGGTGATCTAATTTCAATAATACGTGTGAAGAGATCTTTTGCTCTTTTGAATAGAAAATTTGTGTAACATACGATTGTATTGAATTTGTGAAACGATGTGGTATTGAATTTGAGGAAAATACGATTTAGGGTAGCTAAGAAGACTTAGACATGGTAACAATCTCTTGTTGGTTTATTATTCATGGAGATCTCTATGAATAATGCACAATAAGGGTTGATTTTTCTAAAGTTTATCCGAGAAATAAACCTGACGTAGGCCTTTACCCCCGTCAGTTTTTTTTTGGAAAAACTGTCCAAGATATTCCTTGGATAAAAGATGTCTGACGTTGGTATAATTGACCCTAAAAAGCAGAGATATTTCGACGGTACATTATACTTTCTTGATTATAAATACGAAATCACGGACAAGCAAAACGTCTTGAAAATACCTTTATGTATAAAAGAGTTGCTTTCCAACTATTTAGGTTTGGAGCTTGCTTGCCATTGAGTCATTTCATCTGTTTAACTTATTCCCAACTTATTGAAATTAGCTTCCAGTTTGAATGCAGCTATATTCTAATATTTTCCATGGAGCGACTGTATATCTGACCCCCCACAACCCAGTTACCGTGTAAAACGGCCCCCTTCTAGCTTGCAGTATGGTTAAAAAAATATCCGCTGCATGCAACAGCGCCGAAATATCTCAACTTTTCTTTAGGGACTAAGTGCGGAAACCAAAACCCTTAACATAAATAGAACATCGGGAGCTCAAAACAAATAGCAAATATATATGGTATATACCGGGTGTAAACAGACCCTTCACGAAGCCGTTAACTAAGCATTCTGTACATCAAACTAAGTAACTTTACGCAAAAATTATTGCAGGGAAACGACTTTTTTTTTTGGGGTGAAAAATCACGTTTTACGGTAGGACTCAATGTAACGTACTCAAAACATTGTGCTGAAGGATGAATTGAATAGTACGGGGGTCGTGGAGGTGTTCAAAGTAAAAATCTTACATTAAAATCATGTATTTAAAAAAAAACTTGTGAAAAAGTTGGAACTTTGACCCCCAATATCTCCGTAACTAGAAGGTTCCCAGGTATGTTCTAGAACAAAAAAAATGATCACAATGACGGGGAGAACAAGTGCCTTTCGGCTTCGTCAAGGGTCTTTTTACACCCTTTATGGTAAATATCCCGTTTTCAGTGTTAATGATAATACTGTATTGTTTGTAATATTTCTAATACGATAATAAAAGCAGTAGAGTTCGATATGTCAGACGTGCAAGGCTCCAAAGCCGTGTATCGTCTATTTGTAACACACTGGTCGATACCAACAGACAGCCTCACACAGAGCTTAAATTGTAATGAAGTTGTGGGGGCTTGAAGCGTGTCACGATTGAGTTCGAATGTTGGGTTTTCTGGTTCGTTACCTTGTTTTTATTTTGTGTATGTACCTTCTATAAAATTTGTGTGATTTATACTTTTTTCAACGTTGAATAGATTATTTAAAGGATAAAAGATACGAGCATTTAAATTGCGAGATTGATACTCATAAATCAAGTAACTTATTGGACTGGTAGTTGTAAAGGGTACTGCTGAGCATAAGCTGTTTTCGATTCCCAGATCGTGTAGAGTTTTGGGCAGTCAAGGGTGTAGATTCACCCCCAGGCTTGCAATTTATTTCATGGGCCTTACGCATAATTGGAAAATTCAAATTCAAAATTTTTATTTCAGACCAACGGATCCATATAGTGTTAGTATGAACTTACCAAAAAATTTAAAATAAATATACTTTTCAGGTATTACAGGCGTTATGTTATAGTGTGTTAATATGTTAAAGTAAATAGCTTTCAACCACACACAATAGCTTAAATAGGGTTCTGAAACCTGTAACACTTGAACAGTACACTCAATTCTAATCCCAATTAGAGTCTTTGTGAATACACTTCCCTTTGTTCAATATTTCTCAACTGCCAATTATCGTCCTCGTTCCCTCCGAGCATATAAACAACGAGTAAGTACCCAATTTTCTCCCAAATTCGTTAAACTCACTGACCTCTATAGCTGAGACAGTAACCAGACTACACAATTACACCGCTGCTGGGTCGGGGCATCAAATGTGGGCATTAGTGGTCGCTAACCGCGTTTATGGTTGGTAGACCAACGAGAATACAGATATAACGACGTGAATGGGTGTGGACCAATGAGGAAACAGGCCGAAATTAACAGTTTTCTTTGCGGAGAAATATAAATAAAAGAACTTTTGAAACGAAGTGCCGACTGCCTCTTTGGTCGAGTGGTCGCAAGCGCTAAGGTACACCTCTGCCTAACCATACGGGGACTACAGGCGTGATTTTATGTTATGTTTAAAACGAACCAGTCGTATTCAGGAGGTCCGTACATAGGTAGGCATTTTACTTTATGCAATTTCATCACCACTGCTCTCAAAACAATGAAGGAAAACATCGTAAGGAAATCGCCCTGTCATCATGGGCTCCGAGTAGTGGAAACGTTATTGCCAAGGATAAAAAGATATGATAATGATTAAACAACTTTGCACGAGCAGAAAGAAAAACAAAATAAGTTTTCGTGAAAGAACAAAGTCGCAAAGAAATGGGTAGGTATTTACGTGTCATTAAGTGATTTTCCATAATAGTAGCTAATTCTATATAATATACTAGCTTTTGCCCGCGGCTTCGCTCGCGTTAATTTTGAATTTTACAATCAATTCGGGTTGTATTCTGCTTGTTATAATATAATTCAATCACGATTCGAAAGACACGTGGCGCCATCTATTATCATAAGAACGTTATTGTTGTTTTCCTCGGGAACAGTACTTTTTTTCGGGACAAAAGGTACCCTATGTCCGTTTTTGTACACCTGATAATGTATATGCAAAATTTCAGGATGATCGGTTCAGTGGTTTAGGCGTGACAATGTAACAAACAAACTTACTTTCGCATTTATAATATTAGGAAGGAAGTAAAGATTATACATCCGTCTGTGAGACCGTGTTCTTTTGAACGATTATAAAGAAGTGAAATTTGTTTGTTTGTAAGTTTGTATGTAGGGGGTAATCTCCGGAACTAATGATCGAATTAAAAAAATTCTCCTTCTGGCAGAAAGCTGCATCATTCGTGGGTGCTATAGACTATAAATTATATTTATATCATGCATATTAGCCGAGCTATCACAACTTTTGCAGACGAAGTCGCGGGCGAAGTGATAGTGTAACATAATTTCATTACAAAATATTTATATTTGCAAACTAAACTTGCAGTGCATGCATTTCAGTTGTTGAATTCTAAATCTATATATTTTGTGAACACGATAGAATACATTTTAATTCTATTTAGTGTATTGGTGTTTTAAGTTTATTCGATTTCAGACTCTCAATCGTTTAAAACACATTATCAACATGAGAAATCTTTATGGTATGAGAAACATTAAAGTAAGAAAGTTACATGTTATTTTCAGTTTATGTGTCGCTCGTAACATAATGTAGTCGTTTCAAAGGAAGTAGAGATTGCGATAAGGCTCCCATTGTATTGATACAAATGTACATTCTACCTTAGTGTGTAACAAAGTGTTCTTAGTTGATATACTACACGTGTGTATCTCTGTTCACGATTCCATTAAGATATGATTCGCAGTGTTTTCTAAATGAAAACAAAGCGGTAAGTATAATACAAATAATAACGGAATACTCATTGCTACAAGAATGAATAATTTATTATTGAGAAAAGGTACCAATTTTTTTCATGAACATAAAAATATGAAAACATCAAAGCAAAAATAAAAAATCAAAGATGAAACAAAGAAAGTTCCATAATCGTCTCGTAGCACCTCCGTAGCAAATTCGTAGCAATTTCGTAGCAATCTCGTAGACTCGTGAAATTGTTTGAATATCATAATAAAATCCGCAGTAACTTGCAAATGATAGAAATGGGTCTTCAGCCAGTCAATAATAGTATTAATAACTTGTTAATTTTTGCTTCTGTATCAATAAAGAATTATATAAGTCATTAGAAGTAAATTTCTGTGGCACGTCGCTCGTGGGTGCTGGCAAATTATAATAGATTGCAGTCCATAGATCGTGATTAGGAAACTAAGCTTTATTGAATTGTCGTCCTAGTTCCTTAATTCTGTTTTATTTTGTTGTCTGATTTGCATACAGTAATATTAAAACAAAATGTATGACTGTATGTATGAATGTAAAACCTTATCAGTCGCTTTCATCAGATGAGATTGAGGTTAAGAGGAGACCTCATCTGCTTGCCTTTCCCCAACAATGTTAGGGTTGGATTCCAGTCTAACCGGATGCAGCTGAATACCAGCATTTTACATGGAGCGACTGCCTACCTGACCCGCACAAACCAGTTAGTACTGGGTAATACGATACCCCTTGGTAAGGCTGGTTGTTAGAACTATCTGTAACGACTGTCAAAGATCTACAATCAAAGAGATTTAAAACACATATAGAGAGGACATTGGGAATATTGTCATACAATAATTTTCATCCTGAATATTTTCGATTTTGACACACGAATGCTACCTGACAAGCGGGCGTATGACACAGATGACACTAGACAGAACGAATTGTTACTAAGTAGTAACAAGTTTTGGATTACGATTTTCTTCGTCATGACCCGTCTATAGCTCAGAAATATTTAATGTCTTTGTGTCATATGAATGCGACCTGACAAGGCAACGTATCGCACTGGACTGATCGACTTGTTACTAATTTGTAACAGGTTTTGGAATTGTCAGTTTCTTGCTCTTGTCCCGTCTATAGCTAGTTATATTTTAATGTCTTTGTCTACAATTGACAGCCGGGACCAACGGCTTAACGTGCTTTCCGAGACACGGAGGAAACTCGGTAAGTAATGGCTGGTCACCTATCCACGGCCTACCTAAGCAAGCGCGGCTTAACCTTAAGATCGACCTGAGCGTCTGCTATTATTTAACCACGTGCTCCACGAGCTCTAATCAGACGAGATTGAGGTTAAGAAGAGTAATCATATCCTTCAATAAAAAATATGCACGTGCCTGGGAATTCAAAAACTGAAAACAATTCACAAAAAAGATTTTTTTTCTTGATTTAGATTGACTGACAGACTGACAAGGCAATGTATGTAGCTTGCCTCCCTTTGAGATCGTCCATCTTTCTGTATATTTCTCTAAACGTATTTAAAATATCACTCTCATCACTGTCATTTTTAAACAAACACAGAGGTCACTGCTCCTTTTAAAGTGCAGACCAAAGAGTAGAATACTTATAACAAACGGTTCTGACATTGTTTTGGTCAGATCATGTCATTGTGAGGACCATGAAATTAAACATGTTTTTAAATTCGTTTAACACATGCAAAAATACTAATGGATATGTTACGGAAAAAAGCCGAAGTAAGGTTATACCTAGTTCTAGCTGGCTATACCTAGGTGCGGCCGGTAACTATCCTTTTTATTGCTAGGACACACTGACCAAAAGGATTAGGTTAGGTTAGAACTGTGACCAAACCTACATCCAAACTGGTTGCATTATAACAAACTAGTTCTAACCGGCCGCACCTAGGTATAGCCGGCTAGAACTAGGTGTAACCTTACTTCGGCTTTTAGCCGTAACAGATACATCTACCAACTGCTGCACATAGCCAAGTATCACAGATATAAATATACTTAGATAACCCAAGACCACCTACTTCGCGAGCCGGCTTAGGCATCTTTATGCTTAACGTGTCAACTGTCGCAGTAAGCGAATTTGTTTAAAACAACAACGTTGCAACGGAACAACTCAAGCACCTAGTTCTAGACATTTAAATAACAAAACCATAGTCTATTTTATATTTTGTTTGTGTGTTTTTGTGGTAACTTATTTTATAGTAACTAAATAGTGCTTATGACGTAATAGTATGGAGTCAAACAAGTTACGTAATTTAAAAAAATCAAAACCCGACTATAAAATATTATTATTGTTATATTATTCCTTATTAAATTTAAACATATTTATATATTATATATTTGTAATCACCTCTTAATTTCCTTTATTTTGTTACCCTACTCGATAGGCTGAGTTTTTTTATTTTAATTAATGTAATACTATTTCGCGCCAAAAATCAGCCATTTTGTTTTTTTTTCAAACACCTATCTAAGGACACTTGGGTTTTTAAGACGAATATAACGATACCTTAACTGTCGAAATCCATCCAGCTGTTTGGAAGATACGAGGTAGTAAAGAAATTTACAAAGAAACATACAAGATACGCGCGAAAGACATAACGCTTCGTTGGCAGTCGGGTAAAAATGGCGCCCTTTTGTTTTTCATACGGACGGTGATACTTACGTTATCTAGTAAATGTCTACATCTGTGGTACCTCCTTAATTAAACATGAACGTCGAGAAAGAGGTTTAGATGCTCGCTAGGAATGAATTTGATGAGTATCTAATATTATACGTCTTTGACATTAATTTACTGTATTAATTAACTTAGCTTTTGATGTTTGTTGTTACATTATATACTATATACGAGTATACTATAATGGTTCTGATTCGCCTGAACGAATCTGATTTAAGCTATTTTGAAACGTAATTTTTCGTGTGTCTGAAACCATTTTGGCTCTTTCGTTAGAGCTTGCCACTGTTCTGCGAACTTCTGATGGCGCTCTTCCGGCCAGTGGGTACAGCATCTGTACCGGGGTCGGGATAAGGCAACCAGTGATGATCCGGTACGTTTCATTCAGAGCTGAAACTACCACTAACCCACTAACTTTGCATGGGCTGAACGGCTCCACTCGGAGACACGATTGTCGCAGGAGGACAGGGCGGTGAAGGAGGTGCCAGCTTGCGATAGATCGGGGAGTTTATCCTCGTCGCATTGCACGACCTCGCGAGTGGTGGCGATATCTCAGGTGAGCCCGGACATAGCCAAAGGAGTTTGGTGCCCGGAGCCGGGCTGTGCTGAATGGGTCGTGAACGTCATGCGTAGCAGTTCTCGCGGCTCATCCACCAAGGCGACAGTAGGCTCACGGGGGTGTTTGTTAGTGGGTGCAAGCCCCACATGACCAAACCGTCTTCCCGGACGGTGCGGTATGCGTCAGGCATTTTTCACCGCTTTATATAAAAAAAGGCCGTTCTTTTGTGTCCTTTACATCTAAATACCTTTGTATCGCAAAGGCTGAAAAGCCGAAACAGCTTTTCTGGCGAGCGGTCTATGGAAAGACTAATGCTGTGGCGAGGTAGTGCATCATTACCTTACCATTCGTTCCACCATTCGGTCGCAGCATGGAAAACCTGCTCAGGTGGAGATTCATTAATGAAATTCCCCCAACGAATGAAAACCCTGGAGTGTAAATGTGGTGCTGTTCTACAAACGATGGGGCACTTACTAACGGGTCCTGCGTGTCCTGTTGTTTGTTCACTACAGGAACGCCAAACTAGTGGCTCAGTTCTGGGCTGACACAATTAAGATTGCCATCGACACGCTAAGAAGAAGAACGTAATGTGTGGGCCTAATGCTTAAATGCAAAGGAAAAAACAAACAGATATGATTATATGCTTATTTGCTTTATATGCTTACGTCAGAAGTTGCTCAAGTTGTTTGATTAGGTACTTAGTTCATGAGCCAATCAGCTTCTGAATTAAAGGAAATGTTGGCATAATGTGTAGGTTTAGCCTAAATTTTACATACAGTTTCCTTAAAGAAAATCATTTCTCAATTCGCATATAAACTAGGTATATATTCAACACGTATCACTTTCGAAAATGTAGGTTGTTATATATTTACAGTACAATACATCGCCAGCGCATCAAGTTACTACAAACTGTACATACGTCATACATGTTATGCCTAGCTTCTGGCTGCGCCTTCTGCGTCGACTAATTTACCAGCATAAAAACTATCTATGTGTTAATTCAGGTTATAAACTATCTGTGTACCAAATTTCATCCGAATGCGTTCTGCCTTTTTGGCGTGAAAGAGTAATTAATATCCATCTATGCATCCTTACAAAATTTCGCATTTGTTTGTTACAATCTGTTACCTACGACTTCGTTTGCGTGGAAATGTTGATGTTTATGTGTGAAAAAAAAGTAGCTTATTTGCTATTCCAGGCTATAATCTATCTCGGTGCCACTCGTTCAGCCGTTCTGGCGTGATTGAGTAAAAAACAACCATCCATCCAAACTTTCGCATTTAAAATAGTAAGTAAGATATTTGCCGTTTTTCGTGTCTGTCTGCGTGACTAGATATTGTGTTACGTCGTCAAAGGAGTAGGAAGCTAAGGTTGCTTGCTATTAATTTCTATTGCTTTTATATCTAGACTTTGATAGACTGCGGAAGTCTGGTAAATATTCTGCTAATTTAGGCGTCAATCTACTTTTGTATCAAAACATAAAAAGCGTAGGAGTGGCGGCGCGTGTCCCTGTGGGACGTCGGCTGTTGCGATCACAAACGAATATAAATTGCACTTCATTGCTCGACAACATTATCGAGACTTCAGAGACGAATGGAAATCGATATTTTCTGCCTTTTCATTACGCTTTGTTGGTATTTTTCATTGCATTACTCTCTCTACTTATTTTGTGAGACTGTAGGTAGTTTTGTTTAGTGAGTCTTATTTTCTTTTTTCATGTTGTTAAAATAAAAAGTAATTATATAGTTACATACAGATTATTACTGCTGTATAATTAAATAACTGCAGGGCAATATTTCTTGTAATTGCTACCTCTCTGTCATTGAAAGTTTTCCTTCAAATTCCACAAACATTATTTGTTACGAACGTAATAATATTGTTGCCATGTCGAAATGGATTACATGATAAGACAATATTGAAGACTTAAGACAGGCTTATTCCATTATGTTAAGTTATCCTCCTTTCAATGTGGCGACACTTGGGGATGGCCTATGCCCAGCAGTGAACATCTTTTGGCAAATGATAATGATGATGATCCTACTTTCAAAAAAGCGCCTAATAAATTCATAGCAACAAGGAAACGCACTGCGTATCTTACTCGCCCTAAATTAAAATTTTAATAAGTATATCTCGGCTAAAATGCGTCTCATACATAAAGATGTGCAATTAAGACAAGATATTCTCTACACATGTACTAATCCTGTTTTAATTTGATACATCATCATTCCAAAATAAAGCGCCTGTCATACCCTTCATAGCAACAAGACAACGCACTGCGTATTGTAGGCGCCCTAAATCAAGTCTCTAATGAGAATAACTGGACGAAAATGCGTATCTTGTACGTAGATATTCAAATAAGACAGTGCGTTATCCATGTATAAAATATTCCTTTCAATTTATAAAAGAACATATTCAAAACAAAGCGCCTATAGAACCATTCACAGCAAGGTAACGCAATGCGTATGGTAGGCGCCTTAAATCAAGCCTCTAATGAGAACAACTGGACGAAAATAAGTATCATATGTAGATAGGGATAACGTTCTCATTTTCTGTTAGGACTCCTTTCATTTGATATAACCTATTTCAAAATAAAGCGCCTGTCGAAACATTCATAGCAAGAAGTCAACGCACTGCGCATTGTAGGCGCCCTAAATGAAGCGTTTAATGGGTACAACTGGGCCAGAGATGCGGGCATCGACGGCGATTGAATCAGCTAACACGTGTAGACGCCCACTCTAAAATACTACAACTGTTGATATGCTTTCACTGAATAGACGATACTGGGATTAAGTATCGCCTTTTTTGGTATGTGGAATAAATATTTAAGTATTTTTTTTCTAATCGAAATAGAATTAAGTAGAAAAGCGTTAAATATTCAGAAAATGTATAGTAAAAATGTGCATCCTCTCTGAAAAGGCACGAAAAAATTCCATGAGACTAAAATTTTCACGAAAATCCATATGCGAATCCACAGAGAAAACACTGCAAATACTTACAGAAAATGACCACAAAACTACTCACTTTGAAAACACATATGCTTTCAAAAAGCTTTTCCAAATTCACAACACGATTTTCTCTCACTACGTTTCCATATTAACACTTTATATCACATTCACTAATAACAACTGGCAAAACGTTTACAAATCGTTACAAAATAGAGTTTTTTTCATCTAATTTTGTTACTGATATGATTTATTTGTTGGATATGTTATTGTCTGAAAGCTAGCTAATGTTTTGCTCCGTCTCCGCCTGTGGGTGACGCTTGAAACGCGTCAGAACACTGGGCTCGCGGCGTGGAGTGGGACACCTAGGGTGACCATGCAGTCGGAGGCTGGGGGATTCGTCTGGGAAAATATTTGTACGAGAAATGGAGTGAAATTGTATTTGCAATTGAAATTGGTTTGTTGTTGCTACGCCTGATAGTTTTGGAATGTCAACGTTGCATATAGTGAACTATCTGTGCAAGTATTAATATTTAACCAGGTGTTCATAATTTTAGAATTTAATTACTTGGAAGAGTGTTTCCAGAATAATTTTAGATATTAGGATATGGGCAGGACATGTCTGTAGCATGCCGAACGAGCTGTGGGCCCGTAAAACTCAGGATTGGTGCCCTGAAACAGTGACATGGGGTCGCGCCGGACCACGATGGAGATGGCGGGACGAACTGGATAGCAAGTAGCACAGAATCGTGACCGTTGGAAGGAATGGGGGGAGGCCTTTGCCCAGTAATGGGACAATATGGGTTAGTTATAATAACAATAACTTGCCTTTATCTTTAAACTAGCTGTTCCCCGCGACCTTCGTCCGCGTCAAGTTATTAAAAATACAATTTTCCCCGTTTTTGCAACATTTTTCATTGCTGCTACGCTCCTATTGGTCGTAGCGTGATGATATATAGCCTATAGCCTTCCTCGATAAATGGACTACCCAACACTGAAAGAATCATTCAAATCGGACCAGTAGTTCCAGAGATTAGCGCGTTTAAACAAACAAACAAACAAACACTGCAGCTTTATAATATTAAGTATAGATTATATAATATTCGGGCCTCGTCCTATCTTTATCCTATCCTATACTATTAAATGAGCAATATTTTTAAATTTCTAATGAAGTTCTCGAAAACGGCTCTAACGATCTCGATGAAAGTTGTAATATAAAGGTTTACGAGGGCGAAAAATGGATATAATTAGGTCTCATATCTGAGAAAATTCATTTCTCTATTTTCACTCGAGCAGAGCTCGGTCGCCAAGGTACTTTATTATTATGTGAGTAGTTTTTGCAAAAAAAAACTTCTTTATTTGCCAAATCAAAATAACAACATTGCACAGTTCAGTAAGTTTCAAATAAGCAGTAGATGTAGTTAAAATTTTTGTTATTTACGTATCGGTGCTTATTATGGTTGTAAACACAGAACTGATTCGCGTTGTTCCCCGTACTAGTAAAGACTGTGTTACAGTGGAACAGTTTTCCTCGTTCTCTGTGATTGTACTTATGGTAGCATACTTGTGACAAAATAATATTTTAATAAGTTAAAGAGTTTTAAGAAATAAAGACAAAGCAAAGTACAGTATTTACTTAAACTATGGGTAGGCAAACATAAAATAGTGAACTTGATTTTTGTTAAGTTGTAGATAAAAGATACTTAGTTTGTTTACATTGTATATTGCGAAATATACACTGTCAGTACAGTTTTTAGCGGGCTTATAAAAACTATATTACAAAAAAACTAAATTAAATAAAAACTACGTTTTTTGTTGTGATCACTGTTTTATTTACCTTCCAACCCGTTGGAAATACCCACAAAACCAACAAAAAGCTTCAGAACAAATCTACAAAGTGCTCAAAAAAATCCGACACTTATTAATCACATCAACAAAACAAATGAGCATCAATTTTACTGCCGCAATTAACATCTACTCAACCTGTTGATACAGGCATTATCCCTTGATTCTTTCCATCATGGCCGCCGTACTGTGTCAGGGTGAGTCCAGCGAGAGGGAGCTAGCGCGCATGCGCGCAGCCCCGGACCGTCTGTCTGAAGCCTGAGAGCACATATTAGCTTATACCTATGTTTATATGAAGCTAGCAGGTTAGTGCAGAAGAACCATGGACAGAGTGAAGGAATAAGGCCAAGATCATATGGATATGAGCTTGTTAATGCTGGTAATGTTAAGTTTACAGTCACACTGAATAGTAAACTAGGGAATGCGCACATCAGATACTGGGTCTTATGATATCAAGGTCATTGCACCAATATGGGCTTCAATACTTCAATGGCTTCAAGGCTTTGCGTTCAGGGATATACTGTACACTCTGTAGAAGACAAAAGGGTTTGGTGGCCTGTCGACTAAATCTCAACACTTTCACTTTATGAAACCCTGGTATTGCTAGCTAGATCATCTTTTCAAGATTATGATCGGATTATCTATTAACATAATCTGTCTGAGAGCACATATTAGCTTATATCTAAATTTATATGAGGCTAGCAGTTTAATGCAGAAGAACCATGGATAGAGTGAGGTAATAAGGTCAAGATCATATGGATATGATATGAGGTATAATAGATATGAGACAGTCAGTTTACGCATATTACACACTCGTTCCACTATGCCAAGGTGATAACACCAATAGAATGTGCTTCTATATTTCAATGGCTTTATTCTGTAAGCTCTGGAGAAGACCAATAACCAAGTACTTGATTAAACCTACAACGCTCTCTTCTACTTTATGCGACCCTGGTATCGCTGGCTCACTCATCCTTGACCCTAGCTGGATTATCCATTTATTACCGTAAATCGTTTCACTTCGCTACTCGCTAGCCTATAGGCCCTAAAAAAGCCACGTATCAGTGCGTTCGTAGCCTAAGGCCAGGACTCCACGAAAGCGGAGACGAGTGGAGCGCAGAAGAGATGTGCAAAATTCAACCAATCACAGGAGAGACGCGTGACGCGATGTAGATTTTAACCAATGTGATTGATGGGTTTCTGTACACCTCCTCTCCACTCCGCTCGACTCCGCTTAAGTGAAGTCCAAGCCTTCGTTAATCCTGTTAAAAGCCGTAGAAATAAGAAACGATTTGAAGACGGTTGTAGCATGGGAGAGCCCTTAGACCCTCTGAATTCATAGTAACAGTTTGCGCGTTTATGAGTTCTACACCCAGTAAAACAAACCTTCTGTTTTATCTTCAGTGCCAATACCGCTCACGCACATCAATTAGGTTTAAAGAAACATCGAATGTTACACCAAAGTCATGCGACATCGCCCGCGTCTAACTTTATTTATAAAAGTGATTGATTTTGTCGCACCTTTCGGTTGAGAGTAACAATTTTTATCTTTTTAAGATGCAAGTCTGATGTTTTTATTTTTTTGTCGCACTGCTAAGCATTATATTCTCAACCAAGAGTGAACCACATTAAATATTTACTTAGATAGATAACCAAATGTTATTCTGTATATTACAAAAAATGCAAAGAGTTTTTCAAATTGAGATTTGCGATTCTGCTTGGGATTCCAACTCTGCTTGACTAGCTTACCTAGTAATTATCCTTCCTTCCCTTCTACACTACTAAGCCGCACCACTGGTGGTGTCGTGGGGAATTTTTTTTCCCTTCTACACTACTAGTCCAGTGGTACCGTAGGTAATTGTAAAATACATGTATATAAGAAAGAAAGAAAGAAAGAAGAGAGAAAGAAAAAATATTTATTTGTCGCAGGGACATGACGTGCATCATACAAAATAACAAAAAAAAAATACAACAGACATAGGTAGGTACAACGCATAACAAATATTTATAATTTGAACAGGACGGGACAAAAAAAAAAAAAGAAATACGTTAACATCTTGCACGTCCTGACTGCGACAAGTAGGTTACCACTCAGCATGATGCTGTGCTATGGGGAGCCCACAGCACAGCGCTGGTTTTCAGTGGTCACCCGTGAAAAAAAAAAAGAACACGTACGGAAGCCAAGACAGCATAAATATTTTTAACATTAATAGGGAAATAAAATAAATAGTACTCGGGTTATAATATAAAACAATTGTCTATAAGAATTATAATAAACACTACAAAAAAATATATAACTATGTGTGCAGGCTAAACAAAATAAACATAAATACATAATGACACGGTCTGTTTTTTTCTCGCTCCCACCCTCGCGTCGGTTCGCCTGCGCGCGCGCTGCTGTTCAAACGACTTCGTCCTACCCCACATTTCTCCTCTGCGCCTGTTAGCGCGATGACGCAGTACCTTGCGTCATAAAGGTGGTGCGGTGTCGCACGAGTCTTTTGTGCTCACGCGACGCGTCTCGCGTGATTAGTTACTAGGGCGTTGCCGATGGCTACCTTGCTAACAAGTAACGTGTTTTCCTGGAAAACGTAATGCCGTCTCGAGTCGCTTGGATAGATATGCCTTGCCGATAGATGATAAACCTTATGTGAGTATTTATTTATAATGTATTTGCTGTTCATACTTTTGTTTTTCTAAGAGGACTTTTTTCAAATGTAATTTAAAATTTTCTTTTGTTTTTAGGGATCTTATGGGAGGTGGCAAATCATTCCAGCAGCGAGTGGCGGCATACTTGAAACATCCCCTGAAGGCTATATGCGTATATGCGTTCCCTTCCACACTACTAAGCCGCACCACTGGTAGTGTCGTGGGTATTTTTTTTCCTTTCTGCACTACTGGTCCAGTGGTATCGTAGGTATCTGTAAAATACATATACACGCGTTCAAAAAAAAAAAAAAACGCAATACCTATAAGTTTATAGATCCAAATTTTTTTTTTTTTTTTTTTCTAAAACAGGTTAGGTACCTAGTGTAATTAGGGAACGCATATATATGTATTTTACAATTACCTACGGTACCACTGGACTAGTAGTGTAGAAGGGAAAAAAAAATCCCCACGACACCACCAGTGGTGCGGCTTAGTAGTGTAGAAGGGAAGGAAGGGTAATTATGAGTTTTTATTGCCCAGTTTAATTTGTAGTTTAACTTTTTCATTGCAGATAAAAAGGCGACACAGCACGATAAGACGAATAGGTACGTACTATAAAAAATCTCGCAATCCTATACCTAATAATAAAACTTGAAGTTTGGTGAAGTAGTAGAACTTGTTGAAGTTTGGTGAAGTAGTAAAACGCGTGCGGAGCAGAGGCGATCGCTAGAAGCTAGTGCCTTTGTTTCTATGTATGACGTCAAGTCTCTTGTCTTTTATCAAATATCTATGATATTGTGCCAATCCAATGCCAATAGTCAGTCCGCCCGCAAAATCTTTGACGTAGCCGATATAGAGGAGGTTAAGTTTAGTTGTGTACTTAGACAGTTCATATAGCCGGCTTATTTACTTCGATATATTTGCCTTCACTTTATGACTGGGCTATCTGCCATCAAAGGTTTTTTTACTGCTACGGAATTAGGAGCATACCAATTGCTCCTTCCAATTCAATTGTTTTATTATGCTTTTAGGAATACTACTGTCTAAGCTAATTGGTATTTGTTTGTACTTGTGAGGAAATGGCCATTAGTTTTTTTTTTTTCCTGGCCTTCTCTGTCCCACTCCTGGGCAAAGGCCTGCCTCCACTCCTTCCACTTCTCGCGAAACCGCGCGTCCTCTATTAATATAATAAATAAATTATACTACGTTTTGATTACTGAATAAATTATCTGAATTACCAGCATTGAGCTTAATGAGGCCTACAAGGTACTACACAAAGTTGTAAGTACTTAATTAATTGACACAGGTTATCGGCCGGTTAATCGGGCTTATCATAATAATGTCCTTAGTGCACTTGTGTTTAAGAATTAATTCCGTGTGAATCGACAAATTTTAAGTGCCTACTGCCTAGATACACTTACTGCTAGATATCTACTTATAGCCAAGTGCCATTATTTTTGTGAAAGACTAAAAGTTTATTTATTCTGTAAAAACTATTGGTACAGTCGCCATCAGATATATCGTAGCGGTCGAGGTACTCAAATATTTCGGAGCAGCATTACTTTTCAATAAATTCGGAATATATAACGAGCTTAAAATATCAGAAAGCACAGAACTACAAAGGTATCGACGCAGTCAGGATTATCATAAAGATCGGAACATTTATGGAAAATATACCTTAAGTCTGTATTACACAGTTTAAATTCGTTGCTATATTGACTTTGAAGTTGTCAAAAATAGTAAGTATTGAAAAGTCGCTGCTCTTATATTTATGACATATTGCATGTTCTGATGTTGTTGGCCATATCTAGTGTAACGAATTTATTGAAAAGTAATGCTGTTCCGAAATATTTAAGTACCTCGCCCGCTACGATATATCTGATGGCGACTGTACTAGATAAAAAAAGACTAATAATAATATCCTCCCGATCACATTTCGGCCGCGGTGGCCAATATCAACTGAGATTAGCCAAGTGCGCAGGAGATATATAGTGCACAACTGTGTGCGCAGGCACAGGTGTACTCTTTGTTCCTTTATTCTCATAGTCCGATTGGACAGCAACGTGACAGGACCAGGGAGAGCACAGTCGCAGGACCAACAGGTTAACGTGCTTTTCGAGGCACGGGAGTATCACACCATTAAACTCCGCTTCTGTGAAATTCCTAGTGAGAAAGCCCATTCGCACTTTTTGTTCGACTTGGGAATCGAACCCAGGTCGTAATCTCATGATCACTGATATCATCATCACCTCATGTTATGGGTCCATTGGTACACAACCAGCTACCGGATAATATCTTGAGCGCGACGTCTGACACTGCTAATCTCAAAGGCTGGCTAACCGACCAGGCATTATATGACCTAAAAGAATGATTTTAGGTAATTTGATGTTATTATTATGTATTATGTGGTTCTATTAAACTGTTTATTGTGTGTTACATTTTTTTTTAATTTAAGATAATTTGTGTTTTATGCTCTTTTTAATGTATAAAATGATTTGTGTTTTTACTTTTTTCAAAATCTGACTTGTAATTTATAATAATGATTAATAAATAAACTAAACTAACCCAAACTCAGTATGAGCGAGAACAACGGAGCAGTTATACACATGGACGACTTTTCAGTCATTTACTACAAGGCTGATCTTTTTTTACTTTAAATTTCAAAGGTGTCAAATTAATCCCACACTGAAAATATCCCAAAAATTTACAGCATCCCAAACAGCCGTTCTGAAAGCCCGTTTCCATAAAATTATTCCCACTTGTTAATTTTCAGCTAAGAGAGCCATAAGCCAAAAATTACAGAAAGGTCGCTAAGGAAACGGCCAAAAACCGGAACAAACAGCCAGCCAGGGACGGAATTAATTTTCAAGTGTTGACAGAAATAACAAACGCCAAACCTTGATTCTTAATTAATTTTGTTTTATTTTTCAAACGTACACTGTTACAAGGACCTTTTAGCGCTTGAATAACCTTGATAAAGAGGCGCTGCTGGTGAACATTCATCATATTTGTGAAATTTATTGAAAAATACAAAAGGGCTGCGTTAGTTCTGATTTGAGCCACGCGCCAAAAGATCCTTGTACCTACAGTTAGCTTAAATACTACATATCAAGCTGGACATTTTATTATCTTACAAGTAGGTGGGTAACAAATAATCAGAGATACGTTTATGTGGCTTATGATAATAATTTATTTTGAATATATAAGCCGTATATCGTACCTACATATAATCTACAATTCTTACATATCTTTATACAAACATATTTACATTCTTAAAACTAGATAAAACTATTATGTAGATGATAATGTCAGTAAAGTAACTCATTAATTCATTCTTTGTCGATATTTCAAATATTAATGAGAAATTGATAAACATTTTGCAAAACTCAAGAATAATTTAGAAATATACTTCAGTTCATTCATTACAGTTGTCTGTAAGATCTAAAATTTAAAAGATTGACCGTTTTGGTAAACACCAGGCGATACCTGAATCAATGCCTAAATATATTACACTGTTAGGATTTTAACTAGGGTTGATTACTGAGATGACGTCCAAAAGAGAAGTGGTTAGATATGAAAGAAGAAGATATGCTGCACTTACCACAAAATCAATTGGGATAAAGCGTGCCCAAGGGCCAACAATAGGGCAAGCCCCTAGGGACAAGCAGACTTTTCAGATGAAGAATAGGTTATAAGGGCAAGCCAGGCTTTTAGGCTTGTTTGTAAGTACCGCCACTATAAGGGCAGGAGCATGATGATGGAGTCTCTAGATCAAGCCCTCAAAAACTAACAGTTTTATTTATTCAGGAATAGTTTAGCGGGACCAAAACTGGTAATATGTGGGATGAGAGAAAAATGACTTAAAACACTAAACATATCACCTTAAGGCGATTTCAGCAGCCTTTGTTCCCAACCCTCTCTTTCAATGAAGTTGAGCCTGATACCTCCAATTGGTTGCGTGACTATGGCCCTGGGTTCGAATGACAATTGCCTCTTCATGCCAGGAGCCAGTTCCACTCGATACTTCTTCAGTATTGTTATCAGACCGGCCGCCATTTGCATTCTTGCGAATCTCATTCCTGGAAAAGGGAATTTAAGGTTAATTATTGAATGAAAACAAGAAATTAGTAGATGGAAGGTTGTGGAAAATATAAGCTGTTCAAGCTTTTGAATTTTAAAACCGAGAACCTGTCTCTTTTCAGATAATATTATTAAAATACGAACTCTTCGCCCGCGGCTGCGTTCGTGTGGATTTCGTTTTTTTGATTACTTATAACATCTCTTTTACCCCTTTGAAAATTATTATAACGATCTTAATTATTTATTTAGATAAGTATTTGGACCAAGTTTCAAGTTTATGGATCAAAGGAATAAGATTTTTCATTAAAGACTAATGGTAAGAAGAAAAACACTTTAAAAAATACACAAACTAACCTGTTGATATCTAATTAATATTCGTTCTTTCTATTTAAATGTTATTTGATGTCCGACAAGTACTAGTTATTTGTTTGGTTACGACAATATGGCAAGGCAAGGCCATGTTGCTATGATTTTTGTTGTTGCCATCAAAGCCCCAATCAATTTGTCATGGTGTTCTCGAATGTCTTCTAATGTTAGAAAATATTCGTGAACTCGTGTATCATCCATACTAATATTATAAATGCGAAAGTAACTCTGTTTGTTTGCTACCTTTGCACGACTAAACAGCTGATCGGATCGTAATGAAATTTGACGAGCAGATAGATTATATCCTGGGGAAGAACATAGGCTCTTTTTTTTCTCACTCATACTCATCAAAATTACCACGCGAACGAAGTCGCGGGCAACAGCTAGTTAATTACATATATCTACCCACAGTACCCACTATAAATGACGCAGGTATCATCTTTGATAATGATGAACCACGACCATTACAAAGTAAATATTTACACAATTAAAATATGTAATAAATATAAGCAGAGACAAATTCAATGTCAGAGAACTCAACCGCTTCTATCTTATCTTGAAATTTTTATACGCTTGAGTGAGATTATATGTTCAATCACGCCGGGTACCACCGACTTAGCACATTTGGATGAGAATGTTTACCTACTATGAAGTAGGTACTAGCACTCCATTAGCTAAGTGCTCTAAAATTTTTATGGGCCTACCATATATAGGGCGACTGGGAATTAGTGACCGATACTTAAACACGCGATTGTACTCATCATAACAAACAACTTTCCCAAAGAAACTTTTTTTAATATATATACAACAGCCATATGAAATTCGCACGCGCGCGCGCCTTTATCCCACTGTGCTCTGCCTACCCACTGTTGCACGGTACGATAGTAATGAGACAGTACGGCGTCACGCGGCTAACAGCTGATAGGGCACGCGAATTTGTGTTATTGGGATAAATGTGAACGAGTAGGTATAAAAAACGTGTTTAACTTACCGATACAAATTCTGGGACCATCACCAAATGGCATGTATGTGTACGGCCTGATGTTCTTCTTCTCCTCGCCCAGGAACCGCTCCGGACGGTACTGCTCCGGCTCGGGGAAGAAGTCCGGGTTGTGGTGCAAATGGTAGACCGGCAGGTGCACTCGGAGACCCTTCTCTAGCGTCAGTCCTGTCGGGAATGTGTAGTCTTCCACCACCTCGCGAGTCAGCACTCCTAGTACTGGGTACAGTCGAAGAGCTTCATCAATACACGCTTCCATGAACGGATTCTCAGAAACGCACTCGTACTTCAGCTCGTTATTGTTACGACGCAGGTAACTGTCCACCTCTTCGATAAGTCGTTCTTGAACTTCAGGGTGCTTCGCCAACTCAAATAAAGTGAAACTTAAAGTTGTTGCCGAAGTCTCGTATCCCGCAGCGAAGAACAAGAAGCATTGCGCTACCAATAGATCTTCGTTCACATCCAAATTAACTTTCTTTCCGCCATCACTCTTCATGTTTGTCATACTGTCTCCCGTCATCGAATGGTTGTTCTTCAATTTCAACACGAGATCAACAAAGTCGTTCCTCGACGTCGGCGTATAGTTTCGGCCTTTGAAAGTTCCTGTCAGCAAATTGCTGAAGAAATCCTCCACTTCTTTTGGCATCGCCTTGAATCCCAATCCGTAGAAGATGGCCGGCCAGATAGCTCGGGCAACAGTCTTGAATGCTCTAAACCTGTGAGTATCAAAGATAACATCACCAATTTGTCTGAATGGATTGTTTTCTTTCTTTTCCATCACGTTTGTGTCGACGCCGAACGCGCAGGATCCGATGCAGTCCATCGTGAACATCGCCACGAGGTTTCTCGCTTCGATGCCGTCGGATTTCATCACTTCCTTGTCGAGTATGTTCTCGAACACGTGAGAACACTTGTTGATCAAATGGAACATGTTCTTCATCTTGGAGGAGGAGAACAGTGGAGTGAGGTTCTGTCGCATCACCTTCCACTTGTCGCCGTAGGTGAAGAAGATGTTTTGAGTGAACAGCTCCCTGTGGGAGTAGTTGGAGACTTCACGGCCGCTGAAGAAATAGAAGTCCTTGGTCACGACGAGCTTGACGAGATCTGGATCTTGTACGATGAGGGTGGGTTCCGTGCCATAGTACGCGCCGACGTAGGGGACATTCGGGAATTTCTTACATATTTTCTGTTCGACATGTCCCATATAAGTCTGTTGTAAAATATATCGGGCAAAATTACCAAAAATCGCAGTCGGGGCTTGATACGGCACTTTCTTTTTCTCCCAATATTGGAAGTTCCGTTTGGAAATCAGGTAGACAGCGTAGAGGATGAGCGGTAGCGTAAACAGCAGTAGTGTCCCAATCATCTTGAAGTTGGGAGGAATCTGATTATGTTAGAAGTGAGTTTGGGTATTTATAGTTGTATAGATAATGAGTTCGGCGTACTTGAGGATGACAACGTATACTTATGTTTTAAGGAATTTCCCGTCAATTATTTATTGTTTCAAATGTTGATAGGCGTCGTGCACTTGATTACAATTAAAAGACACTTCAGCCTCAGAAGTGGTGAACTCTTAAAACAAAATGCACGTGTTTTCTTGAAACATTAGTCTGGTAGTAACAGCAGCAGACTTAAGGTGTTGGCAATCTCTTCGAATAAAACAAAAAAAAGGCCTTCGGTATTGAAATGGACGATTTTCGTTGTTCAAGTAAACACTGGTGATCGATTTACTTTACGACGTACGCACTACATAAGTTATGCAGGCTCTCAGGTAATAAAAACACAAAAAAAACAATCTTACGTACATAGAAAAACATACACATACACAGATATTAATATTAATCAATGATAAAAACTTCCTTGTCTAAAATACAGGTTTTACCGTATAAAAACTCGTGGTACGTCAAATAAATCATAAATATTAATTATTGAAAATACACATCAATATTTATATTTAGGATAAAATATCTGGTATAGCATGTTTACGTAACATTAAAGTTTTTTTTTTCTTAAGAATAAACACAATTAAGTACCCATATTATCCAAGAATAATAATTATGCAGTTTAATGAAAATATTTTGAACAGGTATTCAACATAATTTTTACTTGAAAATATGTTGATTATATACTCTTTTATTTTTGGGAATGTTTCAGAAAATACTGAAAGTGTGGTGACAGATCGGGCGCGTGTGCTATGACTTTGCAGTTTTCTTCGCTCATGTGAGACTATCAACTATTAGCTTATTATCTACGCTTACGTATATATCTATATTATATGGTAACAAAATAATATCTACAGGCTGAGTTTATTTGCTTCTTTGAGTGTCCACCTGTACAGCTATATTATTGGCTTCGTTCAGGGAGAGGATATTGGGAATATTTCCATACAAAAATGATCCCGAATATATTCGATTTTGACACACGAATGCAGGTAGCTTAGGACCGGAAATCCTATAAAATACATCAGTTGCTGGTCAAGTGTTGACAGAAGCCTCGCTTTTGTACTTGACAAAATTCTGACAGCCACAAAGACTGCTCAAAGCGTGCGCGGAGTTTTGTTTGCGATTTTAAAAAACACGTTTTTTTATATACTTGATTGAATATAGCTATGGTTAAACCAGTCGTACTGTTATTGCCATTTTTGCCCAATTTAAGATTTAAGTTGAGAGTGTTATTTATTACTTACTAGCAATTTTTAGGCAAATCAGCAAACATGTACTTTTATGACAGAAACGGTACATATGCTGCATTTTGTACAGAAATCTCTTAGAAGTGGGTTGAACCAGAAAATTAATTTGAGAAACCGCTGAAAAAAGTCTTGGAACTTTTACACACCCTTTATCTTAATAAAAATAAATATTTTTGAATTTTTCAAGTGGGCGTGGATGGAATTTGGCCTAATTCGAAACTATAAGGAGTAGTGAAAAATACTCAAAGGGGTCTACCGTTTAGTTTCCCGAGTGCCATTACTTCCCAGAATTTGAAGGACCACGCCCACTTGAAAATATCACCCTGTATACTATCCGCAACTATGCCAGATATCTTCAAAGTCTGGAAATGAATAGTCATCCTGACTGTTAGATATCTACATTTTCAGCAGAGAATGTAAACAATCAATGTTTTGTAATTTAAAAATGAAGAGTCATAGTGACAGTTGGTTCTGTTTTATTACTTGTTTACCTTAATGATTTTATTATTGTAGTCGCTAACGTCAAAGAGATAAAGGAAATAGAGGGCATAATTTTGTGCCATTTTTCTTTGTCAAGAAACAAGTAAATAATCCACTGAGGCTCTGAGGGACCGGTGTGGTGGATAAGGGCTCACTCCCTCCTCACTGCGATTATGCCTTTTAAACTTTTTGTAAACCACCTTTGTTCCAGCAGTGGGAACACTATGGGCTGATTGTGTCATCTGCCTCAACTATGTTGTGGTCAGCTTCCAGTCTAACCAGATGCAGCTGAATACCCTTTGGTAAAACTGGTTGTCAGACTTTCGAGCCACTGACTACCTATAACGACTGTCAAAGATTTACGAAAGACAGCCGGGACCAACGGCTTAATGTGCTTCCCGAAGCATGGATGAAACGCGGCATGTAATGGGTGGCCACCCATCCACGGACCAACCTAGGCAAGCGCGGCTTAACCTAACCACGACCCGAGCGGCTGTTATTATTCAGCCACGAGCTCCTACAGGCTGATTGTGTAATGCTGCTAAATAATCAATTAAGCCAATCAAATCCTTACTTAGCTATACTAATTAGTGTCCGACTGAAGTAAGATTTCGGGTCGAAGAAGGTTATTCGGCTACCGCTACATAAGCAGGTTTAATAAACTAAGAAATTCAATTTAAATAAAATCAAATCAAATCAATTCAAGATTATGACAAAGAACGAAGCTCTTTCATCGCACTCTCGCGCATTCGTAACAATTCGTTTAATTTCAGCGCTTGTCAGAAATCGTCGGCTTCGGCCAAATTTTCGGCAAAATTTCGGCCCGAAGGTGGCGGTACCCGAAGCTTCGGTACACTACTACTAATTTAATAAAGCTGAACAATTTGTTTGTTGTTTGCTCCAACGCGCTAATCTCTGGAACTACGAATCTGATTTGTTTTTTGTATTCGATAGCCCAATTCTTGGGTAGGTTATAGGGTATTTAACAACACTGTACTACTCTTGGGAGCCTATTAAAAAGCGAAACGACGGGTCAAACCACGGGACACAGCTAGTAATAAATTGACAAAACTATTTGAATCCCAGTATATAGTACCACATAGGTAAGCAACTACATATATACTAATAGCGAGCGCTCTCTGTCGTCGAAATAGGGGAAAAGCGCGCAGTCGTTACAAAGAAAAGTGCAAATTTTGACCAGGTTCAAAAAAAGGAGGTAATCAATTCAAACCGTAAGCCGATTTTCAAATCTGCCGCTAGACCTAACAGATAACTTACATACACGGAGCCTAAACCAGTAAATAAGCTCCCTCCTATTGTTCTGTTTACGATTGAGGATCTAAACGAGCTCATCCGAATTGAGTCAGTAATCCCTCCGGAAGAGTTTCGTTATAAAATAATATGCTTAGCACAACCGATGATTAGAAGCAAGTCATTGATCTGATACGACAAAGAGGACTAATCGGACAGACCTTCTCTCGTGAAGATACGAAATGCTACAGAATAGTAATAAAAAACCTCCATCATACTACTCCTCATGATGCCATCATACAGGAATTGGAAAAATCTGGTTACAAGATCAGATGAGAAATCACCAACCACCACCACTATGGACCAGAGAAAATGCGCTATGGATGCAACAACAAAAATACAGACACTTTTTAACAATATATTGTGTAACAGATAAATGTTGAATAGGTTTATATAAGAACACAATTATTATATTTACTATATATTAACTTATCTGTTAAATACTTAATTGATTTTATAACACGGAAAAAAATTGTACTTTATCAATTATATAAAGCTGATATCAGACGCTGCAATTTAGTTAACGTTATGTTCATTTTTGTCTCATTCCACGTTCACTCGATCTCGGCCAAATTAAACATAAAAGCTCGTTCATTTGCGCATTTCATCTAAATTTTCGAAGCAGAATTTTCGCGCTTATTTAAATTCTGAGCGCCATACCGAAACAAAAAAAATACGAAAAAAACAAGCTTTTATTAAAACGAAAAGAAGAAAATTTGGTTTATCCATCTAAATTGAACCCGTATACAAAGTTTCGAGTGCAGGCTATTAACTGTTGAGGAGTTCTGTCCAGAGGCCACGGAATCCTGGCTGCAAGATCAAGTCATGTACATCATTAAATGTAATGTCACTAGAACCAAAGATGTGTGCAAAATTTCAGCTCAATCGGTTGGGGGGGACTGGTTTGAAATTCAGTTGCAATATTTGACCAATACATAATAACTAACAAATCTTATAAAAAGAATGGATGAAATTGCCGCCATTGGGCGAAAACCTGAAGATGGCGAAAGGAACGTGGAGATAGGTAAAGAGAGTTACCTATATTCCTACATGACTATTGTATGCCCAAAGGGCGGGACATAGCTGATCTATTTAATTATTTAAGACCTGTATTATGTACAAACCTATGATCCACAATAAAGATATTGAATTGAATTGAATTGAGAGGTATTTATCCAACAGTGGGTGAAGTCAGGCGGTAAAGATAATGTTGATAGCGTTAAGGATTCATAGATGCTCCGATTTGTTAAGCTTTTTCCATCTTTTTCAACGTTTTTGTAAAGCAACTCACTTGTTGTCAGGGCTACGCTGACCAACATGATAACATCGTTAAAACCAAATATTTTTTAAAGATTAAACATGAAGTTTCTTGCCGATTCTCCTTCATAGGAAACGACCAATACGAACCGTGCACCCATCTTTTGATGTTTCTTATATAAGTAGAGATCGGATATTCGGATGCATATTTACCTAAAGTTTGACTGTTGACTAGTATAGAGCGCTCGTCAGTACGCGAATAGTCGCGGTTTATTTAAATAAATAGTTCTTTTTTAATTTTATTGCTATAATTCAAATAAGTTATGCTCAGTTATATTTAAAATATTTCCTTTTCGTTATTTCAGCAGCAAAATTTGAATTGAAATAGTTGTGGTATTTTTTCACTTCTTATTTTTAACAAATTTCTTGCTAGGTTTTAAATAGATTATAAATATTCATTATACTTTTCAGTACTATATTGCATACACACTGAAGAATTATGAAATTCTGCGATCCCGGGATAAAAATTGGCATTTAAACAAACCGCTTCCATACTTTTGTACACTTTGCCGTTAGAAAACGTAGTTTAGGTAAATATGCATCTGAATATCCGATCCCTATTCATAAGTGCCCATATGAGAAGTATATGTGAAATAAAATATTATGATTTGATTTCAACATTAAGCTTCTGATATCAGCTTTACGATCCACGCGAAGTCCAACGTGTTTCGCTATCAGAGCAATCAGAGGGCAATGTTATAATGTCCGCATCCCACCTCATCGATCGAGTTTATTAACATCGATTAGTATCGATATTAAATCGTTAATGAATGCGTCTTTGATAAGAGTAATATTAATGAAAGATAGTGTGGATACCTATTTATGTTCTGGACCCCTGGGCCCGAGTGCTCACTATAGAGCCCTGTACCCGCTTCCCGTGACCCAAGGGCTGGCTTTCGCCTTGGCCGAAGCATTGCCATACAATGTGGCAATGCCGCCAGTCTCTTGGGCACATTACCAGTTGACAACTTTGAAGAGGATTTTTTGACGCTATATTTTAATTTGTGTTTAGTTTAGGTTATTCTATTGTTTGTATGTATATGTAATCTACGTAGTTAGGTAGTTCTTACAATAGATTAGTTTATATAATAAGTTTTCAGTTTTTATGTATATCATGAGATAAACAAAATATCTATTTACCTACGTACCTACGCACCTGTTACATATATATTGCTTTGTGTTGCTATGATACTAAATAGGTACCTATATCCTTATCATAAGTACAACCAAGTCTGTTTAAATACTCATGATGATTAGGCAAATGATAAACTATAAAACAACAAAGATTAAAGTGTATCTATTATTTATGTTTTATCAAACTCATTACCAAAACACCGCACCTGTGGTCCCCAAAGGGTCATGTGAATGTGTACCCAATCCAATAGTACGCACATGCTTCGTCAGTTATTTTTTAGTCCTGTTTAGGGGCGAGCCTATTGCCATCAACCTGTTACACACCCAGACTCCTGGCTTCCACCGAGAAATTCGTGATGGAAAAACCTAATAACACTATGAAATTATTATAAATTATATCCTTGGAATCGAATCGAGGACATGAAACTCGGGAGTACCGTTTATAGCGTAGACGAAAGATAACGAGACGATCAAAGACGCGACGAAAAATAAATTGCGTATTTTAGTAATTTGAGAACAAAATATTGCGTACTGCGCAATCTTTGTTTATAAATATAGGTCGAGGGGTCGTTATTTAAATCGACCAATCGATTTAAAACAATAATTCCTAAAAAGTTCTCCACAAGTTTCGGGGTCACTACACGCCCTGAGGCCCAAGTACGAACGTGCAGTGTAAACGTAACGTAAATATGTCGATTTTTTAATAAAAAAAAGTGGTATTACCAGAATTTAGACAACCATATTTTTATTAGTTTATTTTATTGTGTAATGGGCCTGCTCTTGACCTCAATCAGCTGGTGAAAAGCGTTGATGTGACGATTATCTTTTTAAATATCAAATCTCTAATACCTATCTAATAAATTTGATTGATGCATCATGTTTCGCACTGTCTAGTCGCGTTTAACCGACTTATTACTGTGCAGGCAAACGGAGGGCGTGTCCTCACGGGCTAATGACCGGTATTCTAAGTTCCAACCACGGGTCTCTTTGTTAAATGCTGGCTTCATGTTCCTAGCATAGCGGGATGTGCTGAGGCGGCAGCTGCAGGTGCTGAAAACCTCAAAACAATATCCTTATTGGCAGTTACGTGTCGCCTTTTGCAGTTAAAACTGGGGCGAACAACGTATTTTGGGACATCGCAAAGCGGTTGGTCGACATTTCTCGTGGTCAGAGGGCTGGCTTATTTTTTGGTCAAATAATCCACGTTGGATAGTAATGCTGTCAACCTTCTGGGAACTAGATAGCGATGTGGATGAATTTTTGACGCCTTTTTAAATTCTTTTCTGCTGGCTAGAATTTACTTTTCTTATCATTCTGCGAGACAATATTTTTAAAGCCTCGCAAAATAGAGGATATTAACTAAGGTCTGAGCAGTTTTTCAGTAAAAAGGGCCGCGACTAAAAAATTGTAGTCTGTTGTTTACAAACCAATTACTCTCTCGACTACGGTAAATTGTTTCATCACCACAGTTCTGAAAACGGTGAAGGAAAACGTCTTGAAGAAACCGCTGTGGCCTAGAACAAAAAAAACAAAAAATGTGACAACCATCGACCCGCACTGGGCTTTGGGATCACGGTCTACATCTCACAGAGAGTGTTCTACCAGTGGAAACTGTTAGGCTACGAACACACAGACAGGAGGTTTGCTTAGCGCCTAGAGCCTAGCGACAGGCAAAGTGTCTATCCGGCCGCACTTCGCGCTAGGCACCTTCGCTAGCTAAGATGTGAAGACACTATTCAAGGTGTAAACGAACCCTTCAAGAAGCCGTCAACCACGCGTTCCGTACATCGACCTAAGTAACTCTACGTAAAAATGATTGCAAGGAAATTATATTTTTTTAGGGTTGAAAAATCACGTTTTACGGTAGGACTCAATGTGAGGCACTCAAAATATTGTGCTGATGGATGCAGTAAATAATATGGGGGTCGTTATAGCATTAAAAACATGTATTTAAAAAAAAACAGTGATTTTTCACTATCGATACAATAATGTCAATTTTTTTTTTGTTGCATGCTTTTGTATCAATAAATATTTGTTATGCGTTGTATGATTTTGTTTATTTATTTTTTTTGACATTTTTTATGCACGGCATGTTCCTGCTATATTTTTTCTTTCTTTCTAATGTTGCTTCTGTTAAAGGTAACATAAATAACTGTGGGCCGCTGTGGATATGTCGTGTTGGTACCTAGGTACATCATCATATACCTAGGACATACAAATACACCATAGCAATTAGTAAGTACACAGACTCTATGTATTTAGTAATACAATGTTAACTAAACGAACATGAGGTACCTACGAGAAAAGTAAACTTGCACAGTCGGGATGATTTGTGAAATCTATTATTTTTTCCACTAGTCATGCAATGTTGCAGGTTTTTATCTTTAACCCCAAGCCCCCTTTTACACGGGCTGCCTGATGCCGGATAGCTTGTTCCGAACGACAAACCTACCATACTATTCCCAATCACTACAACTCCAGGAAGCCAGAATCAACATTGACAACCACTCAAAAAGCGCCAGGGCATTAATTAAATCTGCCAGTTCCGAATGTATGGGTAAATGAGTAATTTGATACGTTACCGAACAAAGGCTTTCCGGCCGATTCCAGGCTTAACTAGTTTATTCTAGGTCACCGATTTACAAGTTTATTGCATCAGGATATACCACTCCCAAAAATGCAATTACACTGCGACCAACTTGGATGTACCGGCCGTTTCCGTAGAACCGCTTTCTTCGCCCGGCTCACGCGTGTTTGATCACAGTTCTAACCTAACCTAACCCATTGTCGGGGTGTCCTATGATCGTCTTTTTGTGACGAGCTCTGGCCTAATAACCTTGGCTTAAAATTAGGTTTGAACGGTAAGAGAAAACCACCCACACACCACACACACACCTTAATATAACCCTCGCGGTATACGTTCAAGTCGTCTCGCCATCATTTTCTGGGCCGGTCTCAGCGGCGCCGTCCATCAAGATCCGTCATCGTCCACGAGTGGGGAGCCTTTGCCCCTTATGTAAGACAAGCACTTCGCTAGCGACTTCGTCCGCAAAAATTGTGATAGCTCTGCTAATATGCATGATATAAATATAATTTATAACTAGCATTCACGAATAAGCTTGCCAGTGAAGGATTTTTTAGAATTGAAAGTTCCGGAGATTGCCCCCTACATACAAACTTTTACCTCTTTATAACTTTAGTAAAGAAGTATAGATTAAGAATTAAAAAACCACTGTATGGATACTAACCTAACCTAACCGGTCCGGCGCCGGCTATCCGATAGACGGTGTGAAGGGGTTCTTTCGCAATCCAGGCAGATAAGACGGAGGCCAAAGAGCATCTTCCTACCGAGGCAATTTTGATATCATACCCGATACCCGTATATAAGCCGTTTCTGATAAACAACTGATCAAATAAGAATTTGGTATTCTCTTGAGGTAAGCAGTACATAAAGCACAATGGTATTTTTTTGCAAAAATAAAGCAAACGTGTGCAGTGCATACTTTCTTGTTTTCTAACTGTATCCACAACCTACTTAAGGAGGTTTCGCTAAGGGAGAGTGCGGAATCCAATTTTTGTTATGTTCCGCAATTTCATGTTGATTAAAATATGATTCGCGACCGTAAAAAATATGGCTTCACTGAGTTATAATCATTAAAATGATCAATACAACCCTCTAAGTTAATTTAAACCTATTGAATAACTTTTTATGAAATAGTCAACAGCCTTACATTAACCGGCAAGTTATAATAACGCAAGAAAATTTAAATTTTGCGGGCTACCCTGGCGCTTCCACCTTGATAAAGATCTTAAATTCATGACAACACTCTGTTCAGAATCATGACATTTTCGACGAACTCTTATTTATAAACTACATATATTGAAGCTGAGTCTTAAGGAAGAATTTTTGACAATTAATCTCCAAAAAGTATTAAATAGGGGATGAAAGGTTATTTCCTTTTTACACATATTAAATACATTTTTAAGTATTTCTTTACATCTTCAAATTGAACAAGCCCCTTTAAATAAAGAGAAAAAAAAAGTATTTCTTTAAAAAAACCATATAAAAACATTTAAAAATATAAAATATAGTATTCCGCCGGTGTCGGAAGCAGGGTCCGAGCTTCCTGGGGCCGACCGGTAGTTAGGGCTCCAGAAACACGAACCTCCTCACAATGCGAGCCGTATCGAGGAGTACTGCCTTCTGAATCAGGCCCTTGATGCAACCGCCTAAGGAGAGCTTCATCTTTAATTATTATAATTATTTTATAATAGGATGCACGGCTTGTCTTGTTTAGAAAACCATAACCAACTATTGTTTGCGTAGCCTATGCACCAAACTTGGAATTACATTTATTGGTAGCTAAAACATAACATAACATCACGCCTGTAATTCTCGACGGGTTAGTCAGAGGCGTACCTAATAGTACACCCACATTTCGCCAGTTATGTTTAAGTCCCATGTAGTAAGGGGCGAGCGCCTATTGCTATCAACCGGGCATAAATCCAGACTCCGCGGCTACTACTGACAAATTCCTAATCGAAAAGCCCAATAACACTTTGCCCGGCCTGGGAATCGAACCCAGGATCTCATGCTCAGCAGTCGCGCTTGCGACCACTAGACCAACGAGGCAGTCGTGGGATCTCAAACCTAAAAAAAAATCTTTGCACCATAATTACTGCAACTTATAAAAATTAAGGAGCAATTATATGATTAGGTGTAATGTGTAGTGTTTTGTTAGTAAATAAAACGTTTACAATTTGTTAGATTGCAGAAACTATAAATATATAGTAACTAGTACTTATAAGTGGGCATTATCTTGACATTCCGCAAAGTCATTGTTTGCTCTCAAGGGGGTTCCTGCGTCATTCAGGCATCTACATACAAGGTGTCACACTTTGTCCGACTGATTGTCAGGTTGATACCTGACAATCAGTCGGACAAAGTCGGCGAACGTAGATACCTCATCATCTGCCTAGCCTTTTCCCAACTATATTGGGGTCGACTTCAAGTCGGACCGGATGTAGCTGAATACCAGTACCTTACACGGAGTGACTGTCTATCTGACCTCACAATCCAATTAGTACTGGGAATTACGATACCCACTGGTAAGGCTGTTTGTCAGACTTTCGGGCTAACATAGATAGGTATCTCACGACATAAAATGCATCCTAGATTGACTCGTTGGTCAAGTGGTAACAAGCACTGCTGCCTAACTCGAGGTCCTGAGTTCAATTCGCAGATCGGGTAATGTGTTATTGGGACTCAGTTACAGGTCTTAGCCTTCATTTGCCATTGGGTCTACTTCAAGAACACATCTGCCTTTCCCTCTGGGGATTACAAGTATGGTGTACGTGTTCACCGAAGTCGTTCCACACAAATTCAGTCATCGTCATCATCATCGTCTGCTTAGCCTTTTCCCAAGTACGTTGGAGTCAGCTTCCAGTCTAATCGAATGCCTCCGTAGCTCACTTACTGGTAACACGATATTCCTTAGGTAAAACTGGCCATAAGGCAAGGCAGATGATGATAAGCTAAATCGGTTGTCAGGACACAAAATCGGTCACCGACATAAGTTGGAAGTCTGATTTTAAACTAATGCTGACAAGTCACAATAATAAAGATTAAGCGATATAATCTGAGCAGATAACCTATGTCTATAGACTTCAGGCTTGGCGATACAGAGAACGAGAATAAAATATACCTACTGTTTTATTTAGAGAGCATGACTGCCTCAGTAGTTTATAGGCCGCAAGCGCGACTGCTGAGCGTGAGGTCCTGGGTTTGATTCCCAGGTCGGGCAAGTGTTATCAGGAATTTCTCAGTAGCAACCATAGAGTCTGGACTAATGTCCGGTGGATAGGCTCGCCCCTTTTACATGGGTCTGGCGAATAGTTATTGGGTTTTTCCATCTGGAATTTCTCAGTAGCAGCCACGGAGTTTCGATATGTGCCCGGTTGACGGTAATAGGCTCGCCCCTGTGCTCGCCTTCATGGGACCAAAACATAACTGGCGAAATGTGTGTGTGCTATTAGGTACACCACTGCCCATCCCATCGGGGATTACAGGCGTGATGTAATGTTATGCAAATAAGTTTACACTAAAGTAAATCCAGAAAAAGCATTATGTACTTAATGTTAGTGTCCATCTCAAGGTTAAAATTAATTAAATCTTTGTATAGTTTTTACTCCAAGTTTTTGTTTATTTTATCTTTAAATGAGTTTCGTTTAAAAACGTCCGCTCACTTTTTTACTAGCAAACTAGTACCTACCATCCCCGGGTGTAGTGTGAAATGTTTTATTGACCAATAAAATAAAGAATTGTTACCGTAAAAATGCGAATTTTTATTTTTGTTGCTGCCGTTGTAACATCCTTTCGAATAGTACCTTAATTAAATCGATAGCTTTAAAAAAAAGGGTTTTTTTTGTGATGAAACTTCTGCGATCACCCATCCGGTAAAAAGTCCCTGAAATTCGTTTAGAACAACGGTCTAGAACCCGTAAAGTTCAATCAATGACAGTGCTCAAGGGTCTACGTTCCCTGCTACGCGTGCTACGAGGATTCGTAGCTCGTAGCTCCAGGATTTGCGTAGCACTAGTGCTACACTAAACCTAAAGTTACAATGATTACTACTTACTACTAGGTGGGATAGATAAAATACAATTTATTTGAGAAAACGTGTACATAACATAACAGACAAATCAAAGCTATTGCACAGTTGAAAGAAACATATTTACAATAAGGAATGATAAAAAATATTAAATAAAATACTTAAAAATACGTTGTTTTGTGGTCATTATTATTCTTTTACACCTCCATTACAGAGAGCATAATGCCTGAAGCAAAAGTTTTTTTTTAGAAACAATATTGTTCTGGTGGCAGTAAATTATTGCTTTGTATATTTAATAGGTCTCTCCTAAATAATTTCTACAATAAACACAATATCATTAAAATCTCATACGAGAATATAATGATATTGTGTCAGATCTTACTTATCATAATTTTTAATTATAATGAAGAAACGGCACGTCTAAACTGCAAACCAATTTCATTTCATTTTTTTGCGAAACTAAAAAGTATTCTGTATTCAAAGTATTTTTTCGTAGGCGTTTTGTGTAGCTGTCAGCCAGTTTATTTATTAAGAATTTTCTAGGCTGGGCTTGGCTAGGCTATTATTATTGCATTTAAAAAATATGAAATTGATTTATTAGAACAGCCTTATTTGTCTGTGCCAAAACAGCTGCAACTAGAAATAAATGTCTCTGGTTAACTATTTTATATTAAAGGTTACATTCATTTAAAGATTAGTGATAAATTAAATATCAAGTGAACGTCTTTTCAAGGTTTCAAGTTGTTAAACACTACTTTTTTACAATATACGGATACTGGTTTCTTTTTAAATATTTTTTGCCTAATTTCGATAACTTACAGCAATGATGTTGAGATATACTAACTATATACTAAGACTGCATATAATTCATTCACAAAAAATATTAAATTTATTTATTTTCAGACTGAAACGCTCAACTTAAACCACTGCATCTAAAAGCAGGATATCTTACAAATGAGTTTTATACAGGGTGGTCAAAACAGAGACATACAAAAGATGGTGGTTAAAGAATTTGAAAAGGTCGGGTAAAAATAACGTTCTTCGTCTTTTAGAGCGGTTCTCATAATATTTTAGAAGAACTTACTCGAAAACTAGCAAGAATCGCGGGACATACACGGGGTATCTCCGTTTAGGACCATATCTCTCTGGTATGGTCCTAAACACGAGTTTGACAACTAAGCAAAAACTAGTCAACTAGGCAAATTAGACACCCGTTTTCATTCAGTAGAAGACATAAAGGAGAATTCGCGGCGAGAACTGAACTCAATTCCGGAAAAAGTGTTTAAAAATATTTTGATTATTTGATTATTCGTCGTAAGTGTATCGTTTCTGAAGGAGCATACTTTGAAGGCGATAAAATAATTTTGGATGAATAACTAACATTTTGTGTATTATTGATCGTTTCCCAGTACTTTCTTGACAGAGTAGTATCTACCTACCAAGTTTCAACTATGTAGTCTTAATAGTTTCGGAATAAAGTTGCTGTGACATACAGACGGACTGACAGACAGACATGACGAATCTATAAGGATTCCGCATTTTTCCATTCGGCTACGGAACCCTAAAAAAGTCGGTTCCCAGCAATCAATTTTGCGCAGAGGTACTTACTCGTAGTTTGATGTAGCGTCCCTTCCTTGAGGGATTAGCTGTAAGCCTAGAAAGTGCTTGGGTCATTGATCTTCATTCTTACCCTTAATATAAGTGATAGGGGTTCAATCGGGGTTGTTTTAAGGTTTGGATTTGACCTCGCGGGGTGAGTAATGATTCCGGGTTGGGTACTTTTTAAACTGCCAAAATAGTTAGCAGTCAGAAATTCGGTGATTCAGAACTTAAAAAAAAACTCTTTATCGTAGGATAAAGAGTCTTTTAAAAAGTAAAAAATCCGGCCAAGTGCGAGTCGTACTCACACGCACTCAGGGTTCCGTAGCACCAAACAATATAATAAAAATGTTTTGATGGCTGATTCTTATGTTGCATTGTATTACATTGAAAAGTAAAACTTAATTTGTTTTTAATATTATGTTAATGAAAAACAAAGTTACTGCTGCAGTTTGATGGAAAAGTCGCATATCTCAAATACTAAACATCAAATCTTATTCAAACTAATTTCCGTTGAAAGTTTTTTTACGTTCTAAAATCCTACATTTTTTTCAGAATTTTCCTCCTCTTACTTAGCAATTAGAGATGGGTGATACACATTTTACCACTTTGGAAGTGTTTGTCTTTGAAACGATGACTTTAAGAAAAAATGGTTTGAGGAACATCAGGTAAATATCATAAAGCGGTTCACAAAATACATCTACCTACCAAGTTTCAACTGTGTAGTCCTAATAGTTTCGGAACAAAGTGGCTGTGGCATACGGACATACAGACAGACATGATGAATCTATAAGGCTTCCGTTTTTTGCCATTCGGCTACGGAACCCTAAACACCTGTAAGAACTGTCTCTGAAATTGCTGCATTGTTAATGTGACGCAATGTAAAGCATTTTAATTTATATTTTTCAATACACTCGAAAACCAGTTCTTAATGCACTACGATTAGGTTCAACATGCAATGTATTTCACACGCGTGAGTTTTTCGTTTATCACAACGTGTGCGGAATAAAATTTTCCACAGATAACTATACTTATTCTAAGTCCAAATTGGTTCAATGCCTATTGTTGGCGGTGATTGTTTTTTTAAATCTCGGCAATGAGAAATGCGTCTTTACGGCGTAAATAATTTTTGAATATTTAAATTGTGTTTATAAATAGAATATCATTAATAAACATGATAAAATACTTTTATGAACATATTAGCATTTATTTGTGTTCTAAATTCAAATATATTTGAATTTTCAATGTCTCATATTGGCTGTTTAGCGGCTTCATACCTTTGCTTCTCCTTCAACCTGGCGAAAGTAAGCGAAAGCGAAGCCATCCATCAGCACAACGTTTTGAGTGCGTTACATTGAGTCGTACCGAAACTCATGATTTTTCACCCCAAAAAAAAGGTCGTTTCCCAGCAATAATTTTACTTAGTTTGATGTAGTTACTTAGTTTGATGTACAGAATGCTTGGTTGATGGCTTCGTGAAGTTTCCGTTTACACCCTGTAGGTAGATGCGTCAGTTGATGTAATATTTAGAAGTCCAATTCTATCCAAAGTGGTAATGCGCTTATTCTGTTCCACACTAAAGATCTCGACCTTAGGCTTTCGTGATCTTTGCCTTGGAACCGGCAAAGGTTTCCGTTATAGGTATGTACATAAATCAATGACAGGTCTTAAATCTTCTAGAGCATATCTACTGCATGCAAAGTACTAGTCACCATTATTAACCTATGTATGCATATAAACGGCTATGTTTGACCTTGAAAAAATACATAGTCTGTGTAATAATTAAGTACCTGTCAACGTGCCGTTGCATGGAAATTAGATGATGGGAGATTGTCGGTCGGGTCGCGATCTCACTTCGCATTGGCTTATATGAAATCCGTTGATGCCAAGACTCCACCAAAGCGGAGACGAGTGGAGCAGAGAGGAGACGTGTGGGACTCAACTAATCACATTCGTTGAAATCCACATCGTGTCTCTCGTCTCTCCTGTGATTAGTTGAATCTTGCAAGTCTCCGCACTGCTCCACTCGTCCCTAAAACACCGCCGATCCGCGCGGCCGAGCAGCGCTCCGCGCGGCGCACCGTCAATACATGTGCTTCGCCGCTTCCGCTCGACCGCGCGGACGAGCGGTGTCGGGTGGGCAGGACAGATTTTGTAGCACGATGACTACTTTCGCAGTATGACTACTTTTTTGTACTTTCAAGTAATGGATAGCACAATGCCAACATTTTGAAACCACCATACATTAGAACGCACGATGCCTACTTTTTAATTTTTGTCCCAGTTACATCACATTTTGCCAACTTTCAAAAAAAAAATTGACGATAGCATTATGTCTATTTTAGTATAGTTCAACGAAAAAAAATTCTTAAAAATATTTCTCACGATGCCTCGTGCTACGAAATTGCTGGACATGCCTCACGATGTTTTTGTATGGCTTTGATGTTTGAGATAATTAAATAATTTACACAAAGTAAACAGCTTGATCAATCACTTGGTCACCCGCTGAGATGACACGTGCTATTAGAAAAAAAACAAATGCCTTTGAACGATACCTGTTGGTATGTCAAGGCAGTTGACCTCTCGAAACCTTTTAAACAAAAACTACGCAAAAAATTCACAAAGAAGTATTTGCAAATCGTATCCGTATTAATTAACATTTTTTTATTAATTAACGTTTGTGGTTATTACGACTACCGATATTAGATACTTAACAAACTTATTCAAATAAGCCGTAAATATAATACATATAGTTGTACAAGGATCTTTTGGCGCGGGGCCAAAATGTGAACCAAAGCAGCCATTTTGTTTTTTTAAACCCTATTATCTGCCACCCAATGTAATGTAATGTAAAATGTACAGTCACGAACATTGAAATGTAGAAACACTTGACCAACTTCAAGAACGTAAAATAACGGTTTTTACTTTGAGATAAGACCGATTTCGTAATAGTACTCGTATGTCTTCCAAAATACTATGTTTGTGAAAACGTAAAACATTATTCAGTAGGTACCTACAGTAGCAGAAAATTTTGCTAAGTGTTTACATTTCATTGCTCGTGACTTTATTTACTTGGAATTTGTATGGTGAACATAATAAAGAGTATTCTATACTGTCGCCTTGGCGGATGAGTCACGAGAACTGCTACGCATGACGTTCGCGACCCATCCAGAGCAAAACCCGCCTCCAGGCACCAAACTCCTTTGGCGATGTCCGTGCTCACCTCATCACATCACCACGACTCATGAGGGCCGTGCAATGCGACGACGAGAGACTCCCCGATCTATCGCCCGCTGGCACATATCCTCCTGCGACTAATCGTGTCAGCTAGGGAGTCCGCCTACATGACGCGCTCCGTCGCCTCCTTCTGCGAGATGACGTCCTCGCAGGGGGATGCTACTGCCTCCCATGCCCCCCCCCCCCCCGTCGACCATGGCCCGGTAGGCAATGGGGAGGTCTACCCCGGTTGCTGCTGCGAGAGCACGGGGCTGCACCGAGGATGTGAAGGGCTTTGAAGGGTGTGAACAACAACGGTTCTCTATCAACGTCATTCAAGCACCTAAACATCGGGGGCCATGCGGTGGCTCCCGGCCTGTGGATGGTGAGTAATGGGCTAGCTCGCCACGGGGTCATTTGATGATTTCCCATCCGAAAAAAAAGCACCTAAACATCCTTATATAACTGTATTTGTAAACACATTTCTTGTTTTATTTTTCTAACAACACGTTAGTACCAATACTTGTTCTTTCTATTAATAATCATAGCTTTAGCAAATACAGGCGTATCTGAAGGTCACGAAGAGACGACAGAAAATCTGCGGCGCACTTGCCTGTCCGTCTAATGTAAACACTTTGATTATGAAGAATTAACACGACAAACGAATTCTATTTGATTTATTAATAATTTACAGTTCCATACTTATAATAAGGAAATAATAAGGAGATAATTAGGAGCTCGTGGCTGAATAATGACAGCCGCTCGGGACGGGATTAATCTTCAGGTTAAGCCGTGCTTGCCAAGGTTGGACTGTGGATGGGTGACCCCCATCACATACCGAGTTTCTTCCGTGCCTCAGAAAGTCTGACAACCAGTCTTACCAAGGGGTATCGTATTACCCAGTAGAACCTGGGTTGTGGAAGTCAGATAGAGGTGGATAGGCAGTCCCTTAATTAAACCCCTTGAAATTGTTAACAAAATCTGATTCAAGTAGGGAAGTAATATTTTTATAATCATTTCGCGTGGACGAAGGTCGACCATATTTACTATTTTTTTTTGAGTTCCCGAGTTTTAAATTAGTGTTAATGATGATAACGTTAGTAACCATGGCAGTTTAAAAACTGATATCAAAATTAAAAGTCATTCTAATTAGGCTGCGATTCAGCACTTTTTAAACGTTAACTTTTGATAACCTTTTTATCTTTTTTTACGTTTTTGTTATGTAAGCAACGACTTATTGTCGGGCCTAAGCTGTCCTCCCATACTTAAATACTAACGCTGTAATATAATATGGAGTAACCATGGCGTATTATATACCCGGTTCTCCTCCATAGGAAACGACAAACCCGCACCGTGCATCTTGGTCGTTGGTCGACCTGTGCGGCTGTTATTAGCCAAGACCTGCCCCTGCTGAGATCAAGTTCACAGTAAGCAAAAATGCAGTTAGTTGCATTTTCCCCGTTAGCGATATACAGGGTGGTTTTAAAACTGTTACTGGAGGGGTAAGGAAGCTAAAGGACTGCTTCATTGGTCGAGTAGTCGCAATCGCGACTGCCTGGGTTCGATTCCCGGGTTTTGCAAATTGTTATTAGGTTTTTCCATCAAGAATTTCTCAGTAGCAGCCACGGAGTCTGGATTTTTGCACGGTTGATGGCAATAGGCACGGCATGGCATGGGATTTAAACATAACTGGCAAAATATGAATGTACTATTAGGTACACCTCTGCCTAAGCCTTCCATTCGGTCTTGTGGCCGGAGGTACTACTGCTGAAGTCTCTTGACTTCAGTTTCTGGCAGCCCAGTTGATGGCAGTGGGCGAGCCCCCAATTAAATAAGACGTTACCGTGACTGGCGATATGTGGGTGTACTATTTTAGGCAGCAACACCCTTATCTAACCATTCGCGGATTGGAGACGTAATGTTATGTGTTATTAAAAAAATATTACTTTGGATATTCAATTAGCGGATTACCTTTTTGTTACTAGCTGTGGTTCGTCGTTTCTGACTTTCTTTGTTTTTGCTCGGCTCCATAGGGTCGTGGAGTGATTTTAAATAGCTATAATAGCCTACATGCCACTGGGGCATTTTTTTTTTCTGGTAGATGTAAGTACATACTGACGTTAGTTTGGACTAGTTTTTAAGTTGTGTATTTTACTAACCAAATGGACTTTATCTGAAATAAAAGAATTTTATTTATAACTTTGTTCTAGAATCTGATGGGTAGTTCCAGAGCAAGTTCCTAAAAAAAACAAACAAACAAACTCTTCAGAATTATTATACTTATTAGTACCTATAAAGGGTGTAAAAAGACCCTTAACGAAGCCGAAAGGCACTTGTTCTCCTCGTCATTGTGATAATTTTTTTGTTCTGGACCATACCTGGGAACCTTCTAGTTACGGAGATATTGGGGGTCAAAGTTCCAATTTTTTCACAAGTTTTTTTTTAAATACTACTTTTTAAGGTTCAAACTTTACTCCAATTACCTCCATGGTCCGTCTACTATTCAGAGCATCCATCAGCAATAAGTTTTGAGCGCATTATATTGAGTTTTACCGTAAAATGTGATTTTTGACCCCAAAAAAAAATTTCGTTTCCCAGCAAATTTTTTTGCGTAAAGTTACTTAGTTTGATGTACAGAATGCTTGGTTGACGGCTTGGTGAAGGGTCTGTTTACACCCCGTAGATGATACCTATCTAGATCACACGTGTTTGTTTGTTCACAGTTTTCCTTTATAATAATGTAAATAAAACCTTTATTAATACAAATATCATTAAAGGACGTTGTGGTGTACTAAAATGAAATTAATTCACACAATTACCTCATAAACGAGCCTTATAAATAACTTGTAATCGTCTAAATTAGATATGCTGAGAATGTCGAGACGTTCTGTCGTTTAGAACATTAGCATATAATATACATATGTGTTGAATTATGTCATCATCACGTCTGTTATCATCAAAGAGACAAGCAGAAGTAAAATATGCAATGACATTAATTCAATTAACATATTTACGGAAATTTATTTTTGTCTTTTGACATTCTTCTTCTTCTTTATTGTGTAGTTAGTGCCTAACCTGGTGACAGACTTTTTATGCCGCCCATGGGCCCCTGACTCAGCTTTACATGCCGTCGAGGAATATCTCTCAGGCATGCTGGTTTCCTCACGATGTTTTCCTTCACCGGAGCAAGAGATAATTATACAATAAGCCTTTCTCCAACTATATTTGTGTCGGCTTCCAGTCTTACCGGATGCAGCTGAATACCAGTATTTTACATGGAAAGACTGCCTATCTGACCTCCACAACCCAGTTACTACTGGGTAATATGACACCCCTGGTAAGACTGGTTGTCAGACTTTCGGGCCACTGACTCCCTGTAACGACTGTCAAAGAGCTACAAATGAGAGCCGGGACCAATGGCTTAACGTGTTTTCAAAGGCACGGAGGAAACTCGGTATGTAACGGGTGGTCACCCATCCATGGACCAACCTAAGCAAGCACGGCTTAGGCTAAAGATCGACACGAGCGGCTGTTATTATGTAGCCACGAACCCCATTTTAAAACTACACACAACACATAATTTAACACCTTTTTTCCAATGTGGGTAAGCTAGGCCAAAATGTTGCTTTCGTCTCGTTCATCGTTAACGAAACCTTCTGAAACTGGGACCCATTTTTCTTGTTATGGAAGTTTCAGAAAATCGGCCATTCTACTATTTACATAAGTAGGTAGTTAATATTTACATAGTAATGGTTAAATAAAAACAAAACTTTGAATCTATAAATAATTTATTCCACCCTTATTGATACTAATACATACTTTTATATTATTAATTTAGACAAATGATCCAAATATTGGTCATAGTAAAACACATATTGCACATTATTTTTGACATTACTAATTAATTATTTATCTCCGCGCAAAATTCTACATTAAAATTTATGATATAAAATAAGTTTCTTTATTCGATGTAAGTAGGTACATAAATAAGGATTCATCATCTGCCTAGCCTTTTCCCAACTTTATTGGGGTCAGCTTCCAGTCTAACCGGATGCAGCTGAATACTGCCCATCTGACCTCCACAACCCAGTTAGCACTGGGTAATACGATACCCCTTGATAAGACTGGTTGTCAGGTTTTTGGGCCACTGACTACCTAACTACTGTCAAAGATCTACAAATGACACCCGGGACCAACGGCTTTACGTGCTTTCCGAGGCACGGAGGAAACTCGGTATGTAATGGATGGTCACCCATCCACAGATCAACCTAGGCAAGCACGGCTTAACCTAAAGATCGATCGATCGATTTAGCCACGAGCTCCTCTACATATACGAATTACGAATGTATTATAGGTGCATCGAAGTAATTCAAGTTTCAAACACAAACACAAAGTCTTTAACAGAATCGAACGGAAGGTTTAAATTATATGTGCCTCAAGGTCATGAGCAACAAATTGTATCTACTTTAAAATGGAATTAATAGAACCTGGATAGGATTCAAATAATCAACTTTAGAGTGATTAAAAACATAAGTAATTACCTGGGCGGGAGAGAGATAGAGAGATTTACAGCACCCGTAGCATGACCACCGTAGAAACAATCGACAAAATGACAGATTGTGTCGACAAAATGACAGATTTCTTTGGACAATCTGTAATTTTGTCGATTCTTCCGTCAAAGAAACCCGTTTCTACGGTGGTCATGCTACGCGTGCAGAACGAATAGCAACATCTCATTAACTCAACAGTTATAATGATTAGTAAAATGACATCCCGGCTCCTGCTTTAATATTATTTATAATGCTTATGCCTTGTTTTGCTCTCGAACGAAATTTCTTCGTTCCCAGCCATCGCGTTTGATCAGCTTCAACATGACGCCCTGGTCCCAAGGTTGCGTGAGGAAGGTCCTGGCATCGAGGGTCATGTTGTACGGCATGTCATCGGCCAGTTCCACTCTGTACTTCTTCAGGATCGTGACGAGTCCTGATAACACCTGCATCATTGCGAAACGCATTCCTGAAATACAATGATAGATTTTTGTTAGAATACTTTACGCAATGAAAAACTAAGTTTTTTCTATGTGCTTTTTCTGTTATCCATTGCTCATTTATACTGATACTAAGTGCTTTAATAATTGACACTTCAGAACTTTCAGAGTTCGGCTCAGCGCAGAGAGTTGCCAAAGTGGGTATTTATTTAAGTAGTAATTTAGGTGTTCCCTATGATTAGTAACAGAGCTTTTGTTGTTCCTAAAAAGCCCATACAATAGCACGTGCAGAAAACTCGTTGCTTGGGTCCAAAAGTAAGTTACATGACCTTTGAAAATAATCGAAAATATCATTAACTTTGGGCGTTGCTAAAGTTGAATTGATAACCTCATCCTAAGACAATATTATTAGAAGATAAAATCATTTAACTCAATCTCTGCTGACGCAACAGATGACCGCCTGCGAAGATAACCCGTGTATCTATTATTATGATAACGCTTTTTACACAAGTCATCATCAGGCTCATCAACCTATCCCAATGATACGGCTAATATGACGGGCCCATTGCCACAGCTTCCTTATTCTGTGAGCTATGTCGACAACTCTGGTTCTCTGTCGGATCAACTCGTTCCAGACAAACCAGCTGATTACCAGTATTTTACATGAAGCGACTGCCTATCTGAACTCTACAACCAGTTAGAACTAAGTAATACGACACCCCTTGGTAAGACTGGTTGTCAGTCTTTTGGGTTACTGACTACCTGTAACGACGGTCACTTATCTACAAAAGACAGCCGGGGCCAACGGCTTAACCTTCTTTCCGAGGCACGGAGGTAACTCGATATATATGGTGGTCACCATACATCACACATACACGGACCAACCTAGGCAGGCGGGGGTTAACCTGGAGAATGACCCGAGCGGCTGTTTTTATTTAGCCACGAGCTCCTCTAATTATGATATTATAATATACACGGATAAAAAAAATACGAACTTTTGTGTTTATCAAGTCAGTTTTGCAAAATAGTTTTTTTATTTTCCATTTTTAGTAGAAATATCCATACAAAATATTTGCTAAGCGTTTATTTTATATTAATAGAATATACCTAACTGTCGAAATGTTGATACATGTACTGCACATATCTGCTTACCCCCTCAGAGTATGCAGGCGTGATGTTATGTTATAATGTTGTGTAAACAAGAAACATTCAAGCGATTGCAGCAATCACGACAGATTTGCTGTCTATTATTAAAGATTTCCATTGTATATCTCCGAAGACAAGCATCAGATCTTCAATAAATTTAATCGAGACTACCGCGAAATAATATTCTTTCAAACAAAAGAAGAATCATCGAAATCGGTTCACAATTGGCGAAGATTCAGACAAATTGATAACCTTTTCGAAGTCGGTTAAAAATCTTTACTACTTATGTAAGATTAAATGAAAATAAAATTGATAGCATCGTACTCCGGCCTTTCTCCCGATTTATTTAGGATTGGCCCAGCATGACTTTTTCTTCATTCGTCTCAAATAGTCGTCATCTCAGTAATAACTCCCTTTCTAGTCATATCTTCTTTCACACAGTGCATCCAGATTCATAGTAAATTCTTAAATTGATGTATAATTCAAAATATGTAAGAAATTATAATTACCGATACACAGCCTGGGACCCGCTCCGAATGGGAGGTAAGTGTACTGTTTAATGTCGTCCTTATTTTCAGGCAGGAACCGTTCTGGCTTGAACTTCTCTGGCTCCGGGAAATAGTCAGGATGGTGGTGTATATGGAACACTGGAATATGGACGCGGACCCCTACGTCTAGTTTCAAGCCCGTAGGGAGGACGTAATCGTCCATGACCTCTCGGGTCAGGTTCCCCAAAACAGGGTACTTCCGAAGGGTCTCGGAAATACAGGCGTCCAAGTAAGGCAGCTCATGCACACAGTCGTAGTTCAGTTTGTTCCCGTGACGTCGCAAGAACTCATCTACCTCCTCGGCAGCTCGTTGTTGCGCCTCCGGGTGCTTCGCCAACTCAAACAGTGTAAAGCTCATAGTGGTCCCAGACGTCTCGAAACCTGCTGCGAAGAACACGATGCACTGGGCCACCAACAACTCATCATCTACCTTTAATTGTATCTTCTTATCAGCGCCAGTCTTAGCGTTGCTTAAACTGTCCCCGGTTATGTAATCCTCTTTCTTTAAAGCCAGGACCAGGTCCACGAAGTCGTTCCTTGGTGATGGCGTGTAGTCTCGGCTTTCGAACACTCCTTTCAACAATTTCGAGAAGAATTGGTCAATCGTTGGGGGGAAAACTTTTAGCCCCAGTCTGTAGAAAATTGCAGGCCAAATAGCCCTGAAAATGATTTTGAAACCACGATAGCTGGAAGACTCGAATATTTCTTGTGCCATGAATTTAAAGGGGTTGTTATTTTCTTTGCCCATGGTGTTAGACTCGACTCCGAAGGCGCAGGAGCATATGCAGTCCATGGTGAACCTCGCAGTAGTCTGTCTCATTTCGAGGACGTCAGAAATGCCAAGTTCATAGTCGAGCATGTCTTCGAAACCTATCGAGCACTTTTCTATCAAATGGTACATGTTCTTCATCTTTGCAGATGAAAAGAGAGGAGTAAGGTTTTGTCGGACAATCTTCCAGCTGTCTCCGGCGTTGAAGAACAGGTTCTGGGTGACAACTTCACATGTGGCGTATTTGGATATTTCTCTGCCGTTGACGTAGTAGAAATCTTTAGTTAACACATGCTTGATAAGCTCGGGGCTCTGCACCACGAGAGCAGGCTCCGTGCCGTAGAAAGCTCCGAAGTAAGGTTGGTCGCTAAACTTTTGGCAAAGTTTTTGTATCACGTGACCAGGATACTCTCGTTGCAAAATGTATCTTCCGTAGTTGCCCAGAAGGGGTATTGGTTCAACGTAAGGCACATTCTTCTTTTTCCAGTAATCGAACTTTCTTTTAGATAGTAAATATAATAAATAAAAGATTGTAGCTAATAAGGCCGCGAGAACAAGAAAGGCGTTCATTTCGGTAACCGCGTTGCTGGCAACTGCGGGCCGTCGGCGTCTATCGTACCACGTTGATTAAATCGAGACATACGAATTTCAGCTACTCTAAAGGTCAACGCACACTTGTAAGCACTGCACGGAATCAGCATGCTCAACTGTGGTTTACAAGCTGATCCCGAACCGAGGCAATTCGGTACGATGCTGACAGGTTACAGGTGTGTGCTTTAGTATGTGTTCCATGGAAGAAATCCCGAACGGATCAAGTATAGGCGATCCTGACCCCTTAAAAACATGTTGTAAAGAACACATTTCAATCAATTTGAATTTCAAAACTCGCCTTATGCGAAACGATGATGCAGCCTAGGGTAGAGCACGTTTACCTAGAAGAAACCGTTCACTCGAACTTTGAAGAGATCCAGATTATAATGATCGGGAAACAGAGAAGCCGGCAGTGATTTCCACAGACTGGCTGTTTGGCAGACATGGCCTGGCCAGATCCATAACAGTATTGTAGCTCTAAGCTTAGGAAATTTTAAAATTGTTGTTTTGTCCACTGTACAATGTACATGCATACATACATAAACTCACTCCTTTTTCGGAGGAGCGACCTGCTACGATCTTACATACTCCTTGGGTATTGATAGCAATTTCTTGTCGTTGTGGTATTGCACTAGATAATCGCTTTTGAATTTAGGCAAGTTGTAGTATTTTAACTATGTTATGATGTATTTGTGTTCATGACTGTACCTACTCATTACAAAAAAATACGAGTTATGTGACTTATGTATGTGTACATGATCTTGGTGTGCAAATATTTAAAAAAAACGGAACGATTGCTATAGAAAAATTTTGGAATCTTACCCTTTACCCTTTATCAATCAAGTGAACCGCTGATTTCATGCGTCGTTCGTTAGAGTATTTCAACATCCATTGTTAGTTTTCTGCGTGCAGAGAATGTAATTTTACATTTAAATAAAGGAATAGTAACTGAAAAGCCGATAAAAAATGTGTTTTTTTTTCTGAGAAAAAGTGGAATATGGTTCAAATTCCTTAGACCCATTAAATCTTTTAAATTATACTATAATATTTTATTTACTTACGTAAAGTCACGAAATACACTTAGAACGATTCAAAAGCAATCTTCTAGTGAAATAATAACAAAATTGCCACTTTAAATTTTTACCGGCAGAAACCGGGTACTGGTTCCTGTCGTTAAAAAAATTTAAACCTTACAATTAGATTACGATTTAGTTAGTCAATCGTAAATATAGTCAAATATCTTTGCATGGGTTACACTTACAATACTAAAGATTAAAAAAATAAACAAAAGATAAAAAAAATATTGTCATCCAACGTTGTTATGTTGACAATCAAGCACGGGATGATTTGCATTGGAATATTTCGAAGATACCTATAGTCCAAAGTTTTTATTCGATAGATAACTTTTATCTAAAAAATAATACCTACTCATTTTTAGGGTTTCGTAGCCAACAGTTATCTTTAACCCCAAGACCCCTTTTACACGCGCTGCCTTCAGCCAGATACCCTGTTTTGAATGACAAGCCCACAATCCCAAGCACTATAACTCCCGGAAGCCAGAATCAAAATTGACAACCACCCAAAAAGTGATGGGGATGGGGCAATATCTTGACGAATCCCGGAGAAACGATTCAACTGCCAGTATTTATACAAAATTTTAAAGGGTAAGGCACTATGTCGAACCTGCAGACAAGCTCCCAGCGGGACGCCTACTGCCAAGGGTTCCTCCCTTATAGTTTCGTCGTGTGGTGAAGAAAGTAAAAAAAAATTCGGTCCGCATCATTAATATTTTCGAAACGTTGTGTTATAAATATTATATAGAGGGGCTCGTGGCTAAATAATAACAGCCGCTTGGGTCGATCTTTCGGTTAAGCCGTGCTTGCCTAGGTTGGTCTGTGGATGGGTGACCACCCATTACATACCGAGTTTCCTCCGTGCATCGTAAAGCACGTTAAGCCGTTGGTCCCGGGGGATCTTTGACAGTTAGGTAGGTAATCAGTGGTCCAAAAAGTCTGACAACCAGTCTTACCAAGGGATATCGTATTGCCCAGTACTAACTAGGTTGTGCAGGTAAGGTAGGCAGTCGCTCCATATAAAATACTGGTATACAGCTGCATCCGGTTAGGCTGGAAGCTGACCCCAATATAGTTGGGAAAAGGCTAGGCAGATGATGATGTGTTATAAGTATTAAGCGATGACTTAAACAAGAACTATTTTTAACTAAACCATATCGTTCCTTAATTAAGATCTGGATATAGGCTGGTACACTTTGCCAGAACCACGGCAAGTGCGGTGATTTGACATTATTTGTCTGTACGAAAACAGCCCGGCTCCCTGTTTTCTATCTTAAGATGACAGTTATTTCGTGATCGAAAAACCGGCTCTAAGCTGGTTTATATAGCGTCTAAATATATCATGTTGTTATACAATTCAGTTATCACTTCAATCGTTAAGTAATCGTTTAATTCGGAATTGGAATTTGAACATCGCATCTGTCACCGTGAATCGACAGATCCTAGTCGGGCGAATCGTGTTGATAACATTATATAAAAACGATCGCATCTTTGTCCCCACCCACAGTTGTCAGTGTCGGGGTCAGCATCATGATCGGTCTGCTCGTGCTCGCGTCTCTATTAATTATAATCTTTACTCTATTATATTCAATTACGACGAGGAAGTTCAATTACTGGAAAGACAAGAATGTGCCTTACATTAAACCACTGCCCCTGCTGGGCAACTATGGAAAATATATCTTACTACGAGAATATCCTGGACAGGTGATACAAAGACTTTGTCAAAAGTTCATCAATGAACCTTACTTTGGAGCTTTCTTCGGCACGGAGCCCGTTCTCATCTTGAACAGCCCTGAGATCGTCAAACAAGTGATGACCAAAGATTTTTACTACTTCAACGGCAGGGAAATAACCAAATACATTGACGAGGAAGTTGTCACACAGAATCTGTTCTTCAGTGGTGGCGACAAATGGAAGGTAGTCCGACAAAATCTGACTCCTCTCTTTTCTTCCGCAAAGATGAAGAACATGTACTATTTGATAGAACAGTGTGGTATCGACTTCGAAGATATGCTCGACAAGGAAATTAGCATGTCTGACATCATCGAAGTGAGACAAATTTGTGCGAGATACACGATGGACAATATATGCTCCTGCGCTTTCGGTGTGGAATCTAACACCATGAAAGCAGAAAATAATAACCCCTTTAAGTTAATAGCTGACGAAATATTCAGCTGTTCCAACGATCGTGGTTTTAAACTCATATTTAGGTCCATATGGCCTTCAATTTTCTACGGAGCGGGATTTAAAGCTTTCCCTTCATCGGTAGACCAATTCTTCTCAAAAATGTTGAAAGAAGTGTTTCAAAGCCGAAACTACCAGCCATCGCAGAGAAACGACTTCGTGGATCTGGTCCTGACTTTAAGGAAAGAGGAATTTTTAACTGGAGATAGTTTAAGTAACGCAAAAACTGGCGATAATAAGAAAGTGCATTTGAAGGTGGACGATGACTTGCTGGTTGCGCAGTGTGTAGTATTTTTCGCGGCGGGTTTTGATACGTCGGCTACTACTATGGCTTTCACATTGTTTGAGCTGGCGAAGAACCCGGAGGCGCAGCAACGAGCGGCCGAGGAGGTGGACGAGTTCCTACGACGTCACGGAAACAAACTGCAGTACGAGTGTGTGACTGAGCTGCCTTACTTGGAGGCCTGTATGTACGAGACCCTGCGGAAGTACCCCGTTCTGGGGAACCTTGCTCGTGAGGTCATGGACGACTACGTCCTCCCTTCGGGCTTGAAACTGGACGTAGGTGTCCGCGTCCATATTCCTGTCTACCACCTGCACCACAACCCTGAGTTCTTCCCGGAGCCAGAAGCATACAAGCCAGAACGTTTCCTGCCTGAAAATAAAGACGACGTCGTCCCTTACTCGTTTTTACCATTCGGAAATGGACCCAGGCTATGTATAGGTAATTATAATGTTAATACTATTTGCATCAAAATTAATCATATCTATCTAGTCAGTCCACTTTAGACGGAACTAGTTACGTGTTGCCATGCAGATTATTTTATGGAGTTTTGAACAAATCTTTCTACTGTATTCAAACAAAATCTGTTTAGAAGTTTGTTGTTCTATTATGTTATATCTTGGTCCTTTGGCCCTAATTTAAAAAAATGTCCATGGAATTGCTTGCTGTATCTTCTCATGTCCATAGAGATCTACGCTTTGGGGTGGGCAACTACAGTCCGTTCACTGTTATTATGCCTTGTGGCTGGACTGTAGCTTCATCCCTGTTTTTGAAAGTCTAAAAGTGCTTATAACTGGACCGTTTGAAATGAATGCTTTGAGTTTCAGTTTACAACGTTTTAGTGTTTTGGTTGTTGCGATTCCATAACGTTGACTTTTGAAAAATGTGTCACACAATCATCATTCTCTTGCCCTTATCCCAATTCATAGCAAGTCTTCTACTTCCATAAATCGTGTCACATAAATTCCTTTAAATTAATTTTGAAAATTAATCTTTTTTCAGGAATGCGTTTCGCAAAGATGCAATCTTTGACGGGTCTCATCACGTTCCTGAAGAAATACAGGGTGGAACTAGCTGACGGCATGACAAAGACCCTGACCTTCGAAGCTAGGACCATAACGATACAGCCTAAGGAACAGGGCATCATGCTGAAGGTGTTCAAACGCGAAGGCTGGGAGGGCAGACAATTCGTTCGAAGCGGGAAGAAATAATTTTTTTATTTGAGAAAGTTGAACTACGAACAGTGATTCATCGCCCATACATTTGACAACATAACCAGAAAAGAATTATCGTGCCTATAAAACGATTTTTTTTAACAAACAAAAGAGTATTAATGTTTGTAACAATCATGTAGATGACGAATGCGATGACGATTTTATGGCTGCCAAGTACCTGCCCTGCAATGGTCGCCATGCCAACTTGCATTTAATTATGATCTCATTTTCGGTATCAGGACCCCTGACAATTATGAAAATGACACCCATGATAAACGTATTTCTTTTCTTCCATAACGAGTTATTCGGATTTTTCAGTCATCGTATTGTTTGGTTAACCATCCCAGTAAAATAATTTGTGTTAACAATAATTTTGTTATAAAATTAATGTACATTAAGTAAGCTATATTTATACAACTACCTATTAACACGGGGTCCTAAATTACATACCTAACTTCAGCATCGTCGTGGATAACCCGCCCTAGTCCATATTTATTTGGGGATGGCCCAATATGTCTTCTTCTAAATACCTAACTTCATTCCTACAAATAAATGAAAACAAAAAGGACATTGCGGGTGAAATATTTCTTTTTATCTAAGTTAAGATTCGATATAATTATGTGGTAATGCTTTAAAGAATTCAATTGATAAACCTAAGACTAAGATAATTCATAAAATGACGTAAGCCATATTCATCAACTTTTGATTTTCACTAATATTTTCATCAAGAAATCTACATATTTACCGTATATCGTCGTATACTGAAAATATGTAGATTATCGTTCGTGTACTGCGTTAGTAAACTGCACTTGTTTTCATAAACACATTATTTACTTCCCCACAACGACACGATGTTTATTTATAAGTTGTAACTACTTAAATGGTAATTTACTTCCAATCGTCATTTTCATTTCCATTTATAATAAATGAGCATTCATTTAATAATAGTTGTTTTGTTTAAAACCTTATTATTGTACTTCCTCTAATCTCGTATCTCATATTAACTATGAATAATGTAAGAATAGTAGACCATCATCATCTGCCGAGCCTTTTTCCAACTATGTTAGGATCGGCTTCCAGTCTAACCGAATGCAGCTGAATATATACTATTTCACAAGGAGTAACTAGTATTTAACAAGGAGCGACTGTCTATCTGACCACCGCAGCCTAATTAGTACTGGGTAATACTAAATGAAAAGACTGGTTGTTGAACTTTCAGGCCACTGACTTCCTGTGAGAATAGTAAATGCTGACTAAAATATTAGCCAATCAGCAACATGGTAGCGGAGCTGTCTACACATTCTAAGCTGACCCTAAGAAGTCAGTTTATTGTGGAACACCACCTACCTACACTTTGAGGGACCTCTCTGAAGTTACTTCCAATGCTGTTGATCCAGTAGAGCCCCGCTACTTTCTATACAAGCTACAGCTTCCATGTGACGTTGTAACCTCACACTTCAAAAGTCAATTCTTTGTTTTTTTTTTAAGATTTGAGCCAACATGCTATTATTGCTACGCGTAAAATTTGTTGAACTGGTTCCGTATAAAAATGGCAAAAAGGGATCATTCATTAGGTATTTTCACAATCTCACAATCTGCCTTTTCCTAACAGTGTTGAGGTCGTCACTGGTTTAACCGAATACAGCTGGTTTTTACATTGAGCGACGGCCTATCTTTCCAGATACGAGGAATATAATACGAAGTGAAATTTTGAGATGCAAGTACCTCTACACACAGGCTACAGGAAAACGTTCTTCGGAGACGAACAATACATATTTAAGTAACGATCTGCATTCAAAGATTTTGGAAAAAGTGCACAGTCATCAAGAAAATGGCATACAAATCCTTTTTTTGAAGCCAATCGATCCTGTTTTTCATAAGGATAAAAAATGGTAGAAAGTCAGAAATCGCAAAAAAACTATTCCCACGCATTTCGTAGGAAGTGAAACTATTTCTGGGTTATACAGTACCTGGTAAAACTGATTTTCTATCAACGACTGTCAAATTTCTACGAATGCTTAAAGTGTTTTCTCTTTGAAGCATCGGCATCGGCAAGCATACCTTCGAACGACCCATTTGGTCGATATTGGATATCTATGAGATCCTCTATTTATCTTCTTTATCTAAAAATAGCTTAAATTAAACAGCAATGATGGAATCTAATCGTTTCTAATCTTTAAAATCTGCGCTATTGTCGGCTACATGCTAAGGTTTGCTTTGTTTTATATATTTACCGAAAGATACCTTGCAGTTGTCAGCAACACGGTTATCAAAATGAACGCCTTTCTCGTTTTCGCGGTCTTATTGGCTACAATCGTTTATTTATTATATTTAATATCTACCAGAAAGTTCAGTTACTGGAGGAAAAAGAAAGTGCCCCATGTTAAACCACTGCCCCTTCTGGGCAACTACGGGAGATATATTTTGCAACGAGAGTATCCTGGTCAGGTGATACAAAAACTTTGTCAAAAGTTCACTGACCAACCTTACTTTGGAGCCTTCTACGGCACGGAGCCTGTTCTTGTTGTCCAGAGCCCCGAGATCATCAAACATGTATTAACAAAAGATTTCTACTACGTCAACGGCAGGGAATCGACTAACTACGCTGAAAGTGAAGCGGCCACGCAGAATCTGTTCTTCAGTGGCGGCGAGAGATGGAAAATAGTCCGACAAAATGTAACTCCACTCTTTTCTTCCGCCAAGATGAAGAGTATGTACCATTTGATCGAGAAGTGTAGTTTCTCCTTGAAAGACATGCTAGACTATGAAATAGGCATGTCTGACATCATCGATGTAAGACGCACTTGTGAGAGGTACACCATGGACTGCATATGCTCTTGCGTTTTCGGAGTGGAGACCAACACCATGACACCAGAAAAGAACAACCCCTTCAGATTTATAGCGAGCGAAATATTCGAAGCCTCTCACCTTCGGGGTTTTAAAATCATTTTTAGAGCGCTATGGCCTGCAATTTTCTATCGCATGGGTCTCCAACTTTTTCCTCCAACAATTGACCAATTTTTCTCAAAATTGCTGAAGGGGGTATTCAAAAGTCGAAGTTACAAGCCATCTTCAAGGAATGACTTTGTTGACTTGGTCTTGAATTTAAATAAAGAGGATTATATAACAGGGGACAGTATCAGCAACGCGAAGACTGGTGGTGATCAGAAGATACAATTGAAGGTAGATGATGAGTTGTTGGTCGGACTGTGCGTCGAGTTCTTCGCGGCGGGTTTTGAAACATCAGCAACCACCATGAGCTTTACATTGTATGAACTTGCGAAGCATCCAGAAGTTCAGCAAAAGGCGGCCAACGAGGTGAACGAGTTCCTGCGACGTCACGGAAACAAACTAAACTACGAGTGTGTGCATGAGCTGCCTTACTTGGACGCCTGTATGCACGAGACCCTTCGGAAGTACCCTGTTCTGGGGAACCTTACCCGAGAGGTCATGGATGACTACATCCTCCCTACGGGCTTGAAACTGGATGTGGGTGTCCGTGTCCATATCCCAGTATACCACATGCACCACAATCCAGAGTACTTCCCAGAGCCAGAGAAATACAAGCCAGAACGGTTTTTGCCTGAAAATAAAGACGATGTCAAACCTTACACGTATCTAGCATTTGGAGGGGGCCCTCGGCTGTGCATAGGTAACTATGATAAACGAACCAATTAATGTTATCTGAGAATCATGGACTAATTCTCTCGACGAGTGGAGGTCTGTATTCCAGCAACGACATTGTTATATGTGATATGACAATAATTCTTTTCGTATTTCAGGAATGCGTTTTGCGAAGATGCAAATAATGTCAGGTCTCATCACTTTCCTGAAGAAGTACAAAGTGGAACTGGCTGATGGCATGCCAGAAATCATCACGTTCGACGCAAGAACCATACTGATACAACCTAAGGATCAGGGTATCATGCTTAAAATGACTGAACGTGAAGACTAGGAAGGGAGGTCGTTCTTTGGGTGGACAATAAGTATTGCATAAAAAATAAAAGCTTTGGAGACATTCTTCACATTCTACCTTTGTGTTTGATTCGTAGGCATGTCTGGAAAGTGTTTAGCGCGTGACTGTTTACGCGCTTATCTTATGTTCTTACTTACTTAAATTATGATATCGGTCTATACAGGGTGTAAGGGACAACCCTCCACAAACTGATGGGGTGAATTTAGTATACCATACTAACATGACCGGTACAAGAAATTATTTCAGGAATGTTATGAGATTCCAATAAATTTGATTTGTTTTATTTCCTCCTACACAATGTACCGTTACCGTGGCTAAACGCACGTACCGAACGGCAAGCGCGACGACGAGTTAGATGAACCCTGTAGCTAGGCAGGAAGTGACCAGCTGATTTCACGTGTCGTTCGTTAGAGCATTTCAACATGCATTGTTGGATTTTTTATTTTAGCCGTATTATTTACATAAATGGAGTGCTACGAACAAGGAATGTAATTTTACAATGAAATAAAGGAATAGTAACTGAAAAAAATAGTAAAAAAAGGAAAATTCCGGTTGAATATGATTCAAAATAAGGAGCTGAATGCACCCTGTCAGTTTGTGGAGGGCTGTCCCTTACACCCTGTATTATCATAAATCAGTGTAAGAAATATTAGAAGAAGAAGCACAAATAGAGTTAATTAATTCTTTTTCACGTTGTATCTGGATAGGTCATAAATCGTGATCTTAAAATAATTGTTTCGATTGTTTATTGTTATCAATCGGGATCGCGATCAATGAATTTGATCTTACGAGTAGATAAAGAATAGATTGCCGCTTTATTTCAGGAGGTAGACAAACTACAACTTAGAAAGGAAACTGATAACCGACAGCGGACAATTTTCTAAAGTTTATGAAGTAAACTTCTGACCGAATGGTGGCCAAGGTTTATCCAATGAAACCAGCGCAGCGCCATCCAAAATCGTGTTGGGTTGACGATATCGTCAAAGACACGGGAAAGGAGAAGGGAACGACTCCATAGATTCCTGGGCCCAGGTGTTAACTCAATCAAACTAGTCTTATTTGTAAGAGGATATAATAACAAGGCCTCACTGAAAATTTGGTGAAATTTGGCTATCCAGGAATCAAGTTATATGGAGTACAGTAAAAGTGAGGTTACATTATAACATTGTAGTTTTTTGAGGTTATTTGACAAATCTTTATGAGTGGCTTCGGTTGTGTAATGATTTTATACATGGAGTGCAAGTAAAGAGCATCCACGTGCGACATGTCCAAGATCTGACACTTTTGGCACGCCCTGCACGCGTAGCATGACCACCGTAGAAACGGATTTTGTCGACGGAGGATTCGACAAAATGACAGATCACCAAAAGAAATCTGTCATTTTGTCGATTCTTCCGACGGATGGATAGTCGCTATAGTCTCTACATCCAATTTCCTGCACTTAGATGCAGTAGGTACTTTTTTAAAAAGAGAGAAGAGGAAGTAAAATAAAACACCAATATATAAAATATTTATTATTCATCTTCAATAATTTTGATTATATCATCTCAGAATTGTTCAGGAGGTACGATATTTTCTTGGTATCTTGCCCAACTGAAATACCATATATGCGCACATTACATGGGCACAGCAGCCTACAGTCCTACAAAAGGGCAAGGCAAGGCAGCAGCGTACAAGAAGGTGGTTTTACCGCCGTGCTTACGGTGAACGACCGCAGCGGACACAAACACTGCAATGGCGAACTTGGGTTGGTGCTTCAGACGTCTCCTAAGAATCACATCTTGGGCCAAGTTCCAACATCCATGGCATACATATGTAGTTCTGACTGGTTACCTGAAATAAGTTAACAATTTAAATCATGTTCAACCATAAACAAGCTTCATTACATGTACCTAATCCTAATGCAACGGTCAAAGGCACATTCCATAGATTCGTAAGGCTAAATAATCAACTAATAAGCTATTAAGTAAGTATTGTTTTATATGCTATCTAACAAAAAGACAGCCGACAGACATGACGCCGGAGACCGTAATCAGTAGGAACATAAGTTTGGTTTTGTTCGCTTGATAGACTAAAAGCTTGATTTGAATAGGTACTTACATGCACGCCACTGACGAATAACTGATAAAATCGCCCCATCGTCCAAGACTCTTCTTCCAATAGAGTTACTGCGACCACTCGCAATGGTATAATTCCACAGCGATCCATGTCGTCAATATCCGACCGATATTAGTAATCAGGAGTAATCAGTTATCCAAAATAGAGAGTCAGGTAATTCAAAGTAGCAGGATCCGTCGAATAGTCCTTTATAATTATGCAAAGCCGAGGTCGTGGAGTTATACACTAAAGCAAGGAAAATACAAGCGTACTCAGAACGAAAGAAAACGAACGAGGGCCGGTTTTTTTCTGCCTGTCATCTGTCAGTCGGTGACCAGTGTTACCAAGTGAAGAAAAATTAAAGGAACTCGATTCGCTACGAATCGATTCGACGAAACGATTGATAAGCACCTGTCACTTGATTTTCATACATATTATAAGATTTTACCGATTCATTTATTATCGATTACTAAGAATTGAGGCATGTGTTTAATCGAGTATATAGCTTCATAACTTAATTGAACTTTTCTCGCTTCCTAGATAGAAACATGGTACAGTATTTTGTGACTTCCTTTAGAAAAATATAACGGATTTTTTAATACACATTTCAACTAGTTAACTGCTGGGCCCAGAATTTCCCCTCTCCTTTAGATGAGGAGGAAGAAAGGTGAGGCCTGGTGTGGATATTCCTAATGTCATTAATTCTTTTGTGACCTTTCCTGTGGAGATGGATTACATTCGTATGGGAAAAACCGTTACAACATGAACATCTATATATATATATACAGGGTGTAACAAGACCCTTAACGTATTTCAATAATGATATAACCAGGAAGTGATGAAACCATTAAAAAAAAGTCTAGATAAAGATTTAAGTAGTTATTTCGATAACTTCAGCATGATCTTCTTGCCAACGACACTGTTATCTTTTAAATATGTAATGAGCTTCAGGAAGCAGCTAATAGTTAATACAGTAGACACAAATACATTATAAAAACCAATGTCCCCGAAAGAAGAGGAAAAAACGCAGTGAAGTATTTGAAGTAAACCCGGTACTAACTTATACTTTTTATATTTATACTTCATATCAACAATCAGTACCTGGGCGACCGAGCTCTGCTCGAGTAAAAATAGAGAAATCGAATTTTCCCAGTTATGAGACCTAGCTAGATTGATTTTTCGCCCCCGTTAACCCCATACTGCAACTTACATAGAAATCGGTAGAGCAGCTTTCGAGAACGTGATTACAAATGTATATACATGTATACAAATATTGCTCATTTAATAATATAGGATCAATTCATAACATGGATGGATGACACAATGTACAGCACAAAGATACCAGTAAACCAACTAAGCCCCTTCTGTGAAATCAAACGCGTGTGGGCGTTACCACACCAATCGATCGATCGCCGTTCACCAAACGATCGATGGTCGATCAATTGGTGTAGTAGAAACTGTTGATCGACGTCGACTTATTCATTCTACCATCGATCGATATCCTCGATCGACGATCGATCGATTGGTGTATTTGCACCCTTAGGGTTGTCAAATTATTTTCTGCTATGTTGGACTACACACACGTAATAACGTCTCGATGGGACAGCCCCGACTTACTCACGAGTAACCTGTAGCTTGCTTTGATTTCGTGTAGTTAAACGCTTTGCATGACGATTAAGACAATTTGTTCCTAATTAAATTGCTGTAGTACAGTAGACTCATAACGATCAGCGTTAAAAAGCATGTCAAATAATCAAAGGAACGTGATGTTTGTAGTAAAGTGCACGCGACTTAATACCTAGTTATCTCAACACTTACATAATCAGTATTCCGGTCAGTTGGGGTGCTAATAACATTACTTTGAGTGTTGTGGACATTGCAGTAGAGTTTATTGTATATAGTCTAAATGTTTATGCTATTTTTTCATTATTACTTATCGACGTTTTCCAAGATAGTCACTCCGTGCAGTCGATAGCAACGCGTTTGGAAACATGAACGCTCTTTTTGTTCTCGTGTTTTTAGTGTCAATAATCTTTTATTTGTTATATTTAATATCTAAAAAAAAGTTCGGTTATTGGAAAAAGAAGAATGTGCCTTACATTGAACCAGTGGCCTTTTTGGGCAACTACGGAAGATATATTTTGCAACAAGAATATCCCGGGCACGTGATACAAAAACTTTGTCAAAAGTTCAGCGATCAACCTTACTTCGGAGCTTTCTACGGCACGGAGCCTGTTCTCGTGGTGCACAGCCCCGAGATCATCAAACATGTGTTAACTAAAGATTCTTACTACGTCAACGGCAGAGAATCGTCCAAATACTCCGAATGTGAAATGGTCACACAAACTCTATTCTTCAGCTCTGGTGACAGATGGAAAATTGTCCGACAAAATCTGACACCCCTCTTCTCTTCTGCAAAGATGAAGAACATGTTCCATTTGATAGAGAAGTGTAGCATCGTCTTCGAAGATATGCTGGACTATGAAATTGGTATGTCTGACGCCATCGAAATAAGATCCATCAGTGCGAGGTACACTATGGACTGCATATGCTCTGCCGCCTTTGGAGTGGAGTCCAACACAATGTCACAAGCAGATAACAACCCCTTCAATTTCATGGCAAGTGAAATATTCGAGGCATCAAATTACCGTGGTTTCAAAATTATTTGCAGGGCTATTTGGCCTGCAATTTTCTATCGATTGGGACTTCGAGTTTTTCCTCCAACGATAGACGACTTTTTCTTAAAATTGTTGAAAGGGGTGTTCCAAAGTCGAAACTACAAGCCATCACCGAGGAATGACTTCGTGGACCTGGTCCTGACTTTGAAAAATGAGGATTATATAACTGGAGACAGTATAAGCAATGCAAAGACTGGAGCTGAGAATAAGGTACAATTGAAGGTGGATGATGAATTATTAGTGGCGCAGTGCATCCAGTTCTTCGCAGCGGGTTTCGAGACGTCTGCGTCAACCATGGGTTTCACTCTGTTTGAGCTGGCGAAACACCAGAAGGTGCAGCAACGAGCGGCCGACGAGGTAGACGAGTTCCTGCAACGTCATGGGAACAAACTGAACTACGACTGTGTACATGAGTTGACTTACTTGGAAGCCTGCATGTACGAGACCCTTCGGAAGTACCCCGTTCTGGGCAACCTTGCTCGCGAAGTCATGGACGACTACGTCCTCCCTACTGGCTTAAAGCTGGACGTAGGTGTCCGCATCCATCTACCAGTCTACCACATGCACCACAATCCGGATTACTTCCCGGAGCCAGAGAAGTACAATCCGGAACGTTTCCTTCCTGAAAATAAAGACGATATTAAACCTTACACTTTCTTCCCGTTCGGAACGGGTCCCAGGCTGTGCATAGGTAATTACAATTTTTATACATAATCTAAGTGAGCACCGATGGCTCAGTGGTGGCGGCCCCGACTTATGAGCAGTAAGTTGGCAGGCGCACTACTTTGTGTAATTTATTTCATCATCACTGTCTCAAAACGGTGAAGGAAAACATCGTGAGGAAACCGGCATGTCTTTAGAATCAAACATTTGAAGACATGTGAAGTGTGTCGGTTATAGCTCATTCCCTCTCATAGAGAGGAGACCTGTGTCCCAACAGTGGGAACATTATAGGCTGATTATGCTACATAATCTTAAAGGCATCGTGTAGGCCACAAAAAGTCGGACAGCACCTAGTTTGTTCAGTCACTGATCGAGATTCGTAAATATGTCGAGAATTACTAACGTGTGAGTTGGTAAGTGGGGATCACCCACCATCATCACTTGCTCCGTGTGCTCTCATTATATCGTAAGTTTCTGCATTATAAGTCATGCTAACGAGGTCTATTTTTTTTTCAGGAATGCGTTTCGCAAAGATGCAAGTTATATCGGGTCTCATCACTATCCTGAAGAATTACACAGTGGAACTGGCTGATGGCATGCCGGAGACCCTGACCTTGGACTCCAGAACCTTACTGACGCAACCTAAGGACCAGGGTATAATGTTGAAGATGATTAGTCGCGAAGGTAGCGAAGGGAGGAGATTCGTCCGAGAGCAAAATAAGACATAAGTGTGATATCAGAAAAGATAACGTCCTGAGGTCGTATTAAAAATTGTTGTAATCACCACGTTTGTTTTGTATAGCTTTATCTCTCTCTGGAACAATGTTGGTTCTACGGGTCACACTTATAAACCCGCCAAAAACTAAGTAAATGATATCCATGACGAATTTGTATTTATTATTGCCACCATTTCAATACCGAAATTCGTTTCAAATGTGTCGGTACACCTCTTGCTGTATTTCTAATAACATATGACGATGAAAACTCAGGCTAAAGTTAATAACATTATACACTATACTTTTTTCAAAAGACCATCTCTTTCTTCAAAAGACCTTCTCAGACACTAATCTGCATGGTCCTCATATGACTTGACCAATGTCTGGACTTTAAAAGAGACAGTGACCTCTGAGTTTGTATCGGCTGGCTCTTCTCAGAGTATCTAGTCAGGTACGAAAAACCTGTCCGAACTACTTTTAAAACTTAACATGTTGTGACGTTTAAAAGTGTTTTTGAAACCATTTTACAGAAATAAATATTATGATGACTAAGCAGATAAAATGATATCATTATGAATTTATATTATTAAATATATTATGATCTTGACAGTAATAAATCATTCAAGTGATAAACATTTAATTGCTGTTACGTAATACAACTTATCGTTCCGTTATCACGAATATATTATCACTGTATTTTGAAAACCGTAATCCATAATCATCCGTAGATTTTCATATATGACTGAGAAGGCACAGTATTTATATTCTACAATTTTCTCTTATTACAATTCCTAAAATTTACAAAGTCCCAACTTTATAAATTGAAGGAATTGCCTTTTTTCACGACAAAAAATAACTGAATATCGGTGGCATTACTCCACAAGAGAAAACCGTACGGGTCGTGGGGCTTTTGAGACCGGGACCGCGGTCCCGGATTCCACCTTTATATAAAATAATTATTTTGAGTAGTATTTTGGGACCACAAGAAAAAAGAAGTTAAAGTACAGTTAACTAAAAAGCTAATGTAATACATATTATACGGGCCCGCAAGGGCCGATGTCTGCCGGGGCTGCGGGACTGTTCGCAAGAGAAACCGCGGCCCTGGAACACAAAGGGCAAATAAGGAACATGGATGGGTTTTAATCAGTAAAAGTCTGACTCTCCCTTCCACTCCGCCAAGAGCGAGGGGGTCATTTGATGATTCACTCCAAAAAAAACAACAAATTATATCGATCAACAATTACTTCAATTGTCAGTTCCAGTACGAATTAATGGGTAATATTATTTAGTAGCACTTATAAAAGGATAGTTGTTGCTATAAAATAAAATAACAATACATAATTGTTATATTATAAAATCATAATCAATTAAAAACTAAATTATTTTTTTTATTTATCAGTTCTTTTTCTTTATCACCCGATGTAGCGACACTTGGGGGAGGCCTATGTGCAGCTCCATTGAAGTCCCATTGAAGCTTGGCATACGAATTATGCCTAAGAAAGAACGGTCTGGTACCTTCCAGTTGCAACTCCTCATCCTTGCTTAGCAAACTAGTTTTCACTTGTTTTCCATGAGGTATCGTGAACTTAATATATTCAGGAGTAAGTTATTGACGTTCAGCGAACAACGTGTGACTTAAAGTTAAAGAGAAGTGTCTTCTACAAACAACACTACGTCATGATAATCCTTTATTAGGTATGGCCAGTCATTTAAATAAATAAAAAACTAAAATGGGCTAGTAATTGAGCCCTAGGGGTGCCGCCCTATTCTTACTACAGATCCGGAAGATTCTTTCCCGTTACCATAAACTCTCTGAATCCTATCAATTAAGTAAGAAGATCCATGAGGGTGTTAAGGACACACGGAAACACTACGGAATAGTGTTGCAGTTTCCTGATTGATGTTTCATGAAGGACGCAATCGAATGCCTTGGACAAATCTCAAAAAGTGACAAAAGTACCGCTATTATCCTCCCCCGCATACTCGTAAGTGTCCTAAAAGTTCAACACAGAATATAAGTAGTTGAACAAGCATTTGTGAAAGCGAACTGTTAGTCTGCAAACATTTATATTTATTGAAAAATCTTTACATTTGATTGAAAAAAATTACTACACTTTACATGTTTTACCTTTGTCAGCTATTACTGATATTTAACAAGTATTCCTAAAAAAATTTTTCGTTATCGTACTTAGTAAGATAGGTGATAAAATAGGGAGGGTTTTAATAATAATTTATCAAAGAAACATTTTTAAACAAAATGTCATTCATTTACATAAAATATTTCCTAATATTCGCAAATTATTTTTTTAAATATAGAATCAGGCGTTATTTTGCGGAAATTCATGACATTAAAATGTTATGCAAAAAAAATGTTTTTATTCGACGATCTCGACGTCCGCTCGGCTCGAGCGGTTGTCGAGTTAACACCTCCTGAAGATGCCCCGTGGAAGGGCGGAACACGTGTCTCGTATAGGTTATAGGTGCATGGCATGCTGATTGCTTTTCCTGCAGGTGCATTTTTATGTGGGCGGGAGGGTGGTGCTGCATCCTGCATCCAGGCCTGGATTTTTTCGCGGAATTAAACCTAAATATTCAGCATAATATTTTAAATTGAGTTAAAAGTGTCATCAACGGTAGTGGCAATCTAAGTCTTGCAATTCGCTATTCTAAAGACACAGTGAAATTGAATGGCAATGGGTGGACCATTACATTCGTCTGATTAAAAGTTATTCAAAGGAAAATAAATCAAAAAGGGACGAGCGTGGATTTTCTTAACAGTCTTCTTCCTATAAGGCGCGAATTACACAGAAACGGCGTAAGGCGTAAGGTGCGGTGCAGGCGTGGAATTTATAAGGAAACGAAAGAACGGCGTGCCTGCGCCGCGCCGCTTGAGTGTAATTTACGACACGTCGCCTACGAACATTTTGTATGAAAATGTTTTGAAGCGGCATCTTGCCTGCGTCGCGACTTTACCTTACGCCGTTTCTGTGTAATTCGCGCCTAAGAAATCAACAAAAAGTCCGCTGAAAATTCGTCCATAATAAACGTCATTCCACTTTCATTTCTAAATACACTCAACTTTTTGCTATCGATATAATCTGCATTCTTGTTAGTTCGGGGGTCCTAATCACACCGATAACCTACAGCCGATACGCGGCACACTAGTCGTCTTTATTTTTATCAACATAATACGAAAGAGGTAAACTACCACCAGTTGTCAGCAACACAGTTGCCAACATGAACGCTCTTCTCGTTCTCGGGTCCTTATTGACAATAATCTTTTATTTGTTATATTTAATATCAAAGAAAAAGTTCGGATATTGGAAAATTAAGAATGTGCCTTACGTTGAACCAGTGCCCCTCTTGGGCAACTACGGTAGATATATTTTGCAACGAGAATACTCTGGACAGGTAGCACAAAAGCTTTGTCAAAAATTCATCGATCAACCTTACTTCGGAGCTTTCTACGGCACGGAGCCTGTTCTCGTGGTGCACAGCCCCGAGATAATCAAACAAGTGTTAACTAAAGATTTCTACTACGTCAACGGCAGGGAAGTATCAAAATACGCCGAAAGTGAAATGGTCACACAAACTTTATTTTTCACGGGTGGTGAGAGGTGGAAAATAGTTCGACAAAATCTCACTCCACTCTTGTCTTTCGCCAAAATGAAGAACATGTATCATTTGATAGAACAGTGTAGCCTCGTCTTCGAAGATATGCTCGACTATGAATTTAACATGACTGATGTCATCGAAATAAGGCAGATTTGTATGAGGTACACCATGGACTGCATATGCTCCGCTGCTTTTGGAGTGAATTCCAACACTATGGGAAAAGAAGAAAATAACCCCTTTAGATTCATGGGAAATGAAATATTCGAAGCTTCTAACTATCGTGGTTTCAAACGCGTTTTCAGGGCCATATGGCCTGCAATTTTCTACCGTGTGGGATACCAACTGTTCCCTCCAACGATAGATCAGTTCTTCTCAAAGTTGCTAAAAGGAGTGTTTGAAAGCCGAAACTACAAACCATCACCAAGGAATGACTTTGTCGACTTGGTCATGATTCTAAAAAATGAGGATTATATAACTGGGGACAGTGTGAGCAATGCAAAAACTGGCGGTGACAAGAAAGTACAATTGAAGGTAGATGATCACTTGCTAGTGGCTCAGTGCGTCATGTTCTTCGCGGCAGGTTTTGAAACGTCAGCTACCACCATGAGCTTCACTCTGTTCGAGCTGGCGAAGCAGCCGGACGCACAACAACGGGCGGCTAAGGAGGTGGACGAGTTCCTGCGACGTCACAGGAACAAACTAAACTACGAGTGTGTGTATGAGATGCCTTACTTAGAGGCCTGTATGTACGAGACCCTACGCAAGTACCCTGTACTCGGAAACCTTACACGCGAAGTAATGGACGACTACATCCTCCCTACGGGCTTGAAATTAGACGTAGGTGTCCGCGTCCATGTCCCAGTGTATCACATGCACTACAATCCTAAGTATTTCCCGGAGCCGCAGAAGTACAAGCCAGAACGATTTCTTCCAGAAAATAAAGACGATGTTGAACCTTACACTTTCTTCCCGTTCGGAACTGGTCCAAGGTTGTGCATGGGTAATTATAATTTCTGACAAAATTTTAAGGTTCTCGTACTTCGACTTCGTACTTGGCCACATCTAATCGCACAGTACGTATAGTTAATCTAATCTGTGAAGTGCGAAAATCATAAATGATTATGTGGAGGTCGATGGACGTGTTGGTTAAGTTGGTACAAATTATCGCCCTTCACCATATTCTGTAGTTCTACATAATCCGTACTGTGACACATTATACCATAACAAAAATCATTTCCATTTTCAGGAATGCGTTTCGCAAAGATGCAAGTAATATCAGGTCTCATCACAATCCTGAAGAAATATAGAGTAGAACTAGGTGATGGCATGCCAGAGACCCTGACCTTAGACTCCAGAACCTTAGTGACGCAACCAAAGGACAGGGGTATTATGTTGAAGATGATCAATCGAGAAGGTTGGGAATCGAGGAGATTCCAAAATAAGACATAGACTTGATCCGGTGTGAGCTGGTGTGACCCGTGCGCCCCAAACCCCTGCTTCTGGCTCATACCACCTACGTGCCAGACACTTACAATTTGTAAAAAGGATCCTTCACAAAGCCATCAACCAAGCATTACAAGTGCCTTTCGGTTTCGTTAATGGAGTTTTTACAGCCATTATAAATTAGGTTGCGATATTATTTTTTTAACACTGTATAAATGCTTATTTCTGAACACACCCTATGTATGTACAAGAGGATGAATACAATTAAAGGAATTTATTAAAATTCAAAGTTTCAGAAAAAAATAAGATGACTCTCTCGAAAGACGACGCCATAACGACGAACATGCATTTAAATAAAATTTGGTTTTTAAAATGATTGTCCAGTGCTTTCATTCAGTTAAGACCTACCCACCAGACCAAATAACTAATAATCTTTCCATCCCCTCCATTTTTATTGCTTTTCTATGTAAATTAGTTCTTACCGTTAATATACCAAGATAACAGCATAATAGGCTCTTGCCAAGCCATAACAGCCGCACAGGTTAATCTTTACGGCTAGTTTGACCACTCCGTGCCTCGGAAAGCACGCTAAGCCGTTGGTTCCGACTATCATTTGTGGATCTTTCTTATCGTTTCACATCAGGCTGCGGCCAAACGCAAGCCTATTTCGTGTAAAAAAGCAGTAGCCTGAAAGTCTGACAATTAGTCTTACCAAAGGGTATCGTGTTACCCAGTACTAACTGGATTTTGGAATTCAGATAGCCCCCACATCAACCGTTGGGCAGTAGCCCACCAGACGTACACCTGTCTATTCGGAGGATGCTCCCTTTGTACGCTGTTCTGTTCCCCTAAAGATATTTCCGATATCTAAAAATAGATATTTTCATATAATACCTCCCAATTATAACACACGTAATAATATGATATCTTTATAATCTACGTTCTTGTCAGTTAGGTATGATACACAGATAATCCTTTGATTGGGAGTGGCTAGAGACTGGTGTCGTTGGCTTATATCATATTTTAATCAACACGATTCAAGAGATTCCAGCTGCCCACAGTTGTCAGTGGTACGTTTGCCAACATGAACGCTCTTCTCGTTCTCGCGTCCTTAGTGACAATAATCTTTTATTTACTATATTTAATATCAAAGAGAAAGTTCGGGTACTGGAAAATCAAGAATGTGCCTTACGTTGAACCAATGCCCCTACTGGGCAACTACGGAAGATATATTTTGCAACGAGAGTACCCAGGTCAGGTGATACAAAAACTTTGCCAAAAGTTCACTGACCAACCTTACTTTGGAGCCTTCTACGGCACAGAGCCTGTTCTTGTTGTTCAGAGTCCCGAGATCATCAAACATGTGTTAACTAAAGATTTCTACTACGTCAATGGACGAGAATCAACTAATTACTCTGAGAGTGAGCTGGTCACCCAAACTCTATTTTTCAGTGGAGGCGACAAATGGAAAATAATTCGCCAAAACCTCACTCCACTCTTTTCTTCCTCAAAGATGAAGAACATGTACCATTTGATAGACAAGTGTAGCATCGTCTTCGAAGATATGCTCGACTACGAAATTAGCATGTCTGATGTCATCGAAATAAGGCAGATATGTATGAGGTACACCATGGACTGCATATGCTCCGCTGCCTTTGGAGTCGAGTCCAACACTATGGGAAAAGAAGAAAATAACCCCTTTAGATTCATGGGACAAGAAATATTCGAGGCTTCAAACTACCGTGGTTTTAAAATAATTTTCAGGGCTGTATGGCCTGCAATTTTCTATAGACTGGGATTTCAAGTTTTTCCTCCAACGATAGATGATTTTTTCTCGAAATTATTGAAAGGAGTTTTCCAGAGCCGAAACTACAAGCCATCACCGAGAAACGACTTCGTGGACCTGGTCTTGACTTTAAAAAATGATGATTATATTACTGGAGACAGTATAAGTAACGCAAAGACTGGCGGTGACAAGAAGGTACAATTGAAGGTGGATGATGAATTGTTAGTGGCGCAGTGCGTCCAGTTCTTCGGGGCAGGTTTTGAGACATCGGCATCTACCATGAGTTTCACTCTGTTTGAGCTGGCGAAGAACCAGGACGTGCAGCAACGAGCAGCTGATGAGGTGGCTGAGTTCCTGAGACGTCACGAAAACAAACTGAACTACGATTGTGTGCATGAGTTGCCATACTTAGAGGCGTGTATGAACGAGACCCTGCGGAAGTATCCCGTGATAGGGAACCTCACCCGCGAGGTGATGGACGACTACGTTCTCCCTACGGGCCTGAAACTAGACGTGGGGGTCCGCATCCATGTCCCAGTGTACTACATGCATTACAATCCTATGTATTTCCCAGAGCCGCAGAAGTACAAGCCAGAACGTTTCCTTACAGAAAATAAAGACGATGTTGAACCTTACACTTTCTTTCCGTTCGGATCGGGTCCCAGGCTGTGTATAGGTAATAATAATTTCTTACATTTTTATCAATATTGCTCATTATTCATACCTAAAGTTTGGTCATTCAGCCTGTTAAGCTGCTAGGCGGGCTACTTGCTGCGATGTATCAGGATCATGTACTGCAACTTGCCAAAGACCTAGCACAGGATAGGACCTAGAATTTTTCCTAGATATGTGCTTCAAAATTCCCACTCTCTAAGGATGAGTCCAGGAGTAAACTGTACCTTGCTCGGTCTCAAATGCAATAATTTCATTGGACTGTTAATTTACTTATATTGATCTACCGACCATTAAAAGGTCGTCCGAAAGAAATGATTCGGAACTAGTATGTGTGTTTTGGTAGATCATACCTGTTTTTAGTTGTTGAAGTGTCTTCGCGGGTTAGGATTTTTTAAAAGGAATATTAGACAAAGTTCTTACCAATCTATGCTTTTTACATTCACCAGTTCTTTTGTCGGTTATTTTTATAATTTTAATATTTTTCAGGAATGCGTTTCGCAAAGATGCAAGTGATGTCAGGCCTCATTACGATCCTGAAGAAGTACAGAGTGGAACTGGCTGATGGCATGCCGGAGACCCTGACCTTAGACCCCAGGACCATACTAACGCAACCTAAGGACCAGGGTATCATATTGAAGATGATCAAGAGAGAAGGATACGAGGAGAGGAAATTCGTGCGTTCGGACATAAAGTAATAAGGAAGTTACGCAAGGGCTGGCTGTTACCTTGCCCAGAGACTAAGCATTGCCACGAAAAATGGAAACCACAGTCTTTTGGGCACATTACTAATTGACAGCGGCTTAACTATGCCTAATTTTAGTTTGTTGTTGGGTTCAGTACAAAATTGCCAAACTGGGAGTGTGCAAATGTGCACACGCGTGATTAATTCTTCCGTCTTTATAATTAAACTAGCTTATGCCCGCGGCTTCGCCCGCGTGGAGTTCGGGAATTGCCCACGGGATCTTACTTCTGGGATAATAAGTAATCTATTTATGTAAAGCAGATACATGGTTTTTATATAGTTGCTTATAACTTGCAAATATTAGTTCATAGTAATATCAATTAGGTACTTTACATATTGTTATGTGAATATTGATACCTTTGTTTGAGATTGGACACCGGTGACAACAATCAAATGATTAATTAGGAATCTATTTAAAGACATTAATCTTTTACATAACATTTAATATCGATGTCGTGTATCACGAGCCAACGCAAAAATCTGTGGAATAAACCATATTTACAGACGTCTTCCTCAGAAAAATCCTACCTACTTACTTAATAGGTAAATACTCCCGTGCCCCGCACGCCCTGCGCGCCATGCGCCCGTCTACGTGAGCTTCGAAGCCCTATTTGACTCTGTTGGGGGATGATTTTGATTTTTGAAAAAACTGTGATACACGTATCTCATAATTTTAATTGAAATGTATGTATACAAATTTTCAAGTCAATCGACTCAGAGAATAAAAAGTTTCACAGAAAGTTTCCCATTTCACCCTCTTAGGGGTGGAATTAAAAAAACTGTTTCTTAGCAGATACTTACTCTTCACAAAGAACGCACCCTCCAAATTGTATGTCTCTAGAACCAGCCGATTGGGCTGTGCGTTGATGTATCAGTCAGCCAGTCGACAGTGAATTCTTAAATTGGGGGATGATTTTGGAAAAACTGTGATACATGTATCTCATAATTTTATCTGAAGAGTATGTACACAAATTGTCAAGTCAATCGACTGCGAGAATAAAAAGTTTCATAGAAAATTCAACACCCAATTTCACCCTCTTAGGGGTGGAATTTCGAAAAATCCTTTCTTAGTGGATACCTACCCTTCACAAAGAAAACACCCACCAAATTTCATGTCTCTAGGACCAGCGGTTTGGGCTGTGCATTGATATATCAGTCAGCCAATCAAGACATTAAATTTTTAAATTGGGGGATGATTTTGGAAAAACTGTGATACACGTATCTCATAATTTTATCTGAAAAGTATGTACACTAATTTTCAAGTCAATCGACTGCGAGAATAAAAAGTTTCATAGAAAATTCAACACCCCATTTCACCCTCTTAGGGGTGGAATTTCGAAAAACCCTTTCTTAGTGGATACCTACCCTTCACAAAGAATACACCCTCCAAATTTCATGTCTCTAGGACCAGCGGTTTGGGCTGTGCGTTGATATATCAGTCAGTCAGTCAGGACTTTGAATTTTATATATATCTAACTTTTTAAACACGAAATACTTCAAGAGTAACTTCTATAGGTCGTAAAGTCACCATAGCAACGAAAAAAAAAAAATATTTTTATAAAAACCACCCATGAAATAAAACCCACCCACATTGACCCACAAAATAAATACTGGCTCCTTATTTTTCAACATCCATTACGCTAGCTTACTACTACGTCGTATTTGCCTACTGTCATTGAAGCAGGCGGCGCGCCGCCGGCTTCAATGACACGCCGCCGGCGCAGCGGTGCGGTCAAAGCGCGCGCGACTTGTACAATACAATAGAGCCGCGCTCCACCCCCCGCGCGCGCGCCTCTTCAGTCCCGCTCGGAACGCGTGACGCGCCGCACGCGCTGTCAAAACACAAACAGCCGGTCGCGCAACAATCGCAAAAATGCCGAAATACAGGTACACGAACCAGGAGTACCAGAACATGGTGGAGTGCTACAGGGAATGTGGAAATGTTTTGCTCAGAGCACAAGCCCTCTTCCTGGAGCGTTATGGGAGAAGACCATCTCTGCAGACGATCCTAGGTGCTGTACAGCGGCACCAGGACTATGGGGTCTACATACCACCAGCTACAGACGTAGGTAGGCAACGAGTGTCAGCAAGAATCGAGGATGACATCCTCGATTTTTTTTTGCGACATCCAATGGCCAGCACAGCAGACGCCGCTCGCCAGACCCGGTTCAGTGTTAATGTGTGGGCTGGGTTACTAGGTGATAGACTGTTGGGACCTGTTTTCCTGGATCGGCTTAATGGTCAAACGTACAATATGGAGTTTTTGACAGGTGTACAAGCAACCATGCTGGAAGATATTCCACTTATTCTTATTATCCGTCTGCGTCCAACAGCAGGGCGGATATGTGCAACAATTAGTGTAAATAGTGTTTAAATAATAACTACGTAGGTATTAGGTAAGTATGTACATTTTAAATTATTGTTAAGTTGATTCTAATTTTTAAACACGCCAAATTGTTGTACAGTAATTCGTAAAAGGTAACGTAAGGTATCATAGGGTAACGTAACTGAATTTAGTGTAAAATAGACATGTTTCCAACTAACTACTTACGTTGACGTACGAACCATAACAATAGTTAGTATTATTCATTATTTTTATGGTAATACAGCTTTAACATACGGTAACAGGTAGGTACCTACCTAATCAAATTATTGTATCAATAATTCGCCAGTCCAAAGCCTGATGAAGTGTGATGGGGAATTAGAATCAATAACCTATGTTTTTCTTTTTATAAAACATTGCCGTACACGTAAGATTTTTTGTGTGTAGTGGATATGTCTACAAACACAAATTTAGTATGCACGAACACCGAGACCAGAATCAAATATCTGTAGATGATTTGTTCCATGCGGAATCAAACACTAAATAAACAAATCACTAGATCATTGAGACCGTCTCTACGCGTCTTGCTAGTCAAGTGTAGTGTAGATTTGTACCTAGACCACGCATTATTACCTAGACTAGATAGTTCGTCAAATTTTGCCTAGTAGATACTAGGTTAGGTATTCATAAATTAGGATAAACACTACACTACCAATCGCATTGAGTTTAAAAGCCATCATTCAACTACAGATCTACTAACAATTTACCTACAACCAAAAATCAGCTGACGAATATTCGAAGTTCGATGCTCGCTCATAGTCGATATGAGTTACGAAATGTTTCGAGATTTTTACAAAATTATTAAATTTGAATTGCAAACAGCTGTTTATTAGTTTACAGATGTGTAGGTAGGTAGATGCTGGACATTATGATTTGTTTTGATCGCACCTAAGTTCCTTTTCGTAAAGTTTACGGAGGGAATTTATTTAACGTAAATCTTCTTAGGTTAAGATGGTACCTATTGTTATTTAAATTCACATTTATTATTATTGTAAGACTAGATCGAATTATGAAGTCTACCTACGTTCACACGTTGGTCTATTTTTAATATCATCACGCCTGCATTCCCCAAAGAGATAGGCAGAGGTGTATTTTCGAATGTCCACTACCTACATTAATTCACTAGAGATATTGTTACGCCCCATGTAATAGCAGGTCAGGGCAGGTGTTCGCTTCCAGATTCACACAGACCACTGTGGGTGGAGTTGAAGTGCGGTAACAGTCAGGACGCGAAATTATTACCATTCTTGCCCGGTCGCACGCTACCATGACGTGCGAACACTGCGAACACAACCTCACACGCGCGCTGCCTGCCTAGCATAGAATAAACAACTTGTTTAAAACAAGACGCCGCGCTTCGCCCGTCGCCGCGGCGTGTGCGGGGCGCGTCTCATTCATAGAATAGGGAGTAAAGGTTTTATGCAAAATGTCGCAAGAATATTTAGAACTATAATAATTTCGTAAAAATAAAAACATTCAGAAAATAATTTTTTTTTCGTTGCTATGGCGACTTTACGACTTGTAGAAGTTACTCTTGAAATATTTCGTGTTTCAAAAGTTAGACCCTATATAGATACTAACATAGTTACGTAAGTTGTATCACTAACAAAATATGGAGCAAGTTTCCGAAATAAAGTTTTATTATTATTATTATAATATGGTACCTACTAAAAATAAACTACAGGTTTCACATGTTATTAATCATTCTTTGTTTTATGTCTCTTTAATTGTGTAGAAATCACTAAAAAATATCGATTCGTATGTGGATGAGATTTGAAAGAGCTAAAAAATAATAAGTAAATCCATAATGATAGAACCAATAGGGGTTTCATTTAAGGGATCCCTTATTTGGTCATCTGTGGGATGATTCGGCTAGAATAAACAAAAAAAAAGATAGAACCATTGTATCGAATTCGAAAAATATACAATTGTTGATAAGATAAATCTAGAAATGTAACAGTTATTGATAAGATATTTTTATTACGTCTGAGGATTATTGTCAAGATAAAAACTTATAATTATTACCTAATATTTATTTGACTTCATCATTGTGTATATACATGGTGTAAGCGGACCCTTCATGAAGCCGTCAACCAAGCATTCTGTACATCAAACTAAGTAAGTCTACGCAAAAATTATTTCTGGGAAACGACTTTTTTTTTGGGGTGAAAAATCACGTTTTACGGTAAGACTCAATGTGACGCACTCAAAAATTAGTGCTGATGGATGCTTTGAATAGTAAACGTATAAAGTAGTAAAGTAGTAAATTAAAGTAAAGTTAAAACCTTGTAAGTGGTAATTAAAAAAAACTTGTGAAAAAATTGGAACTTTGACCTTCAATATCTCCATAACTAGAAGGTTCCCAGGTATGGTTCATAACAAAAAAATGATCGCAATGACGGGGAGAACAAGTGCCTTTCAGCTTCGTTAAGGGTCTTTTTACACCCTTTATAGGTGCTCCTGCTCTATCTCTTTTAGCTTCGGGTAAACAGGAGTGGAACCACCTGGGTAACCCGCGAAATATTTTTTTTTAAGTTTTTTGCAATTTGCAGGTCATTGTCAGGTTGTATGTTGATTAAAATATGATTCGCGACCGTAACAAATATGACTTTTCGGAGTTATAATCACTAAAAGCATCAATAGGTACAATCCCCCAAGTTCATTTAATACAATGAATGACTTTTTCATGAAATAGTCACACACATAGTATAGCCTGACACCAGCAAATTGAAAAAAAACTTAAGACAATTTTACTTTTGCGGGCTACCCTGGCGCTACCACCTTAGGAAAGATGAATGTCATACATGCTACAAATAAGTATCTATTATATTAACTAGCTTAAGTCCGCGGCTTCGGTAAGTAGTTATCCCACAGGATACGGGTTACTTGCGCAAGTCCAGACTTGCGCAAGTATACTGGAACGTGTGTTGGAAGATAATTGCGCAAATTTCCGACTTGCACAAGTTCTTGAAAAAGTTCAAAATTTCAATTCCCAACTTGTGCAAACTTGCGTTTGTGCAAGTTTACTTGAACGTGTGTGGGAGCATTTCGCGCAAGTTTCAGTATTGTTTTAGCCACCTACATGTACGCACGTCATTTTCGCGCCAAAATGAACGAGACTACCGAGACGCAAGGAGTTCGCGATATTATAGAAGAATTAATAAATATGTACAGAAATGAGCCAAGTCTTTGGCAAATAAAAAGTAAAGACTATCACCACAGGGACAAAAAAAAATGCTGCTTATAATAAAACAATTGAGCAATACCGAAAATTCGAACCAAACGTAATTTATAAATATAATATGTAATATATATCCATAGCATAAGTAGCTCGCTGCATGTACGCACACTTGTACAAATATCATTGAAATGATACTTGTGCAAGCATGCTTGAGCCGTCTGTGGTCACCTCCGAAATTCGTGTATTTGTGCAAGTCTGGACTTGCGCAAGTATACTGGAACGTGTGTGGCCGGCATAACAGTACCTTACCGTATAAAAAAGTAAAAATTCAAAATGAGAACTAAACTACCTACCTGCCAAAGTGATAGGTATAAATTATGCGATCATAAATCCATCAAAGATGATCTCATAAGTGTCGGAAAAATACCGATCATAATATACACATAGGTAGATTAGGTATTTAAAATGTGTAATTTAAGTGCGCAAATAGTAAAGTAAATAGGAACTACTTATATCTAATGAAGTATGTATGTAACTTGTATTGTAGGTAATAGCGGTGCATTGCGATGACTTGCAGCGATGTGCCACAACATAATATCATCACGCCTGTAATCCCCGAAGCGTTAGGCAGAGGTGTACCTAATAATACCCACACTTCGCCAGTCCCATGTAATAGGGAGCAAGCCTGTAGCCATCAGCCGGGCACAAATCCAGACCCCATGGCTGCTACTGACAAATACCCGATGGAAATGCCGAATAACACTGTGCCTGACCTGGTAATCGAATCCATGACCTCATGCTCAGCAGTAGCGCTTGCGACCACTAGATCAACGAGTCATAAATATTGAACCAATCACAAATATTGAAAATCATCCGGGGCTGCGGGACTGTTCGAAACAGATACCGCGGCCCTGGAACACAAAGGGCAAAGAAGGAACATGGATGGGTTTTAGACAGTAAAAGTCTGACACTCCCTTCCACTCCACCCAGAGCGGGGGGGGGGGGTTTGATGATTTCCCAAACAAAAAAAAAATGAAAAACAGACTGTTGAATGTAATACAGTTGGACCATTAAGTTACCTATAGAAAGAGATAACTACTTTCACACTCAGAGTGTAACTTGGTTAATGTCACATTGGACTGTCACGTGGCTATCTTACTGATACTACTATAATTAATTAGCGATAATAATTATTTTAATATCGGTAATCGTTTAGAATGCCCCTTACCTAATGATTAGGTCACATTATCACGTGGTGACAAGATTCTTCTCTGGCGATAAAGCTGAGAAAGATAAAGAATTCAAGATACTATCTTGATTTGACGGAACGTGGAAGTCGATCACCTATCGAAGTCTTCATAGATACGGACTAGTAAATATGTATTTTTACCCGACTATGGCGGGGAGTTATGATTTCAGCCGCATGTATGAGTATGTTCAACTGTACCCGCATAAATTCAAAACTACTTATCATACTTGAACAAATGAGTATCGGTTGAAGTGACTTGATCGTCCGCTGCTTATATGCTACGTGACGTCACTCAAAATTCAATATGGCGGCCTCTAGAGGGCATAAAGTCGTAAATTATAGAAAAAAATGTTTGAATAATACCGCGTTGGGTATCAAATGAAAGCCTTACAAACAATATACTTAATCAAATCTTCGAAGTTAATTTTAACTAACCTCTAAGTGTCTTAACGAAATTAAACTTTGTTTGTATTTGTAGTTCGATTGACAACACTATAATTGGATATCTTGTGGATAGTAGAAGTCTTCAGTGGCCACTACATTAAGTTTCGGGTCATATGATTTGTTGTGATGACTCCAATATATTGCACTTGGAATTTTTTGTTCGTGACAAATCCTGTTTTTTTTCAACTATATTTTTATTATTTTACTACCTTTTGCACTAATGGTTACCAACAGTGATCTAATGACAATTTTACCAAGTGCCAAAAGAACCATGTCGCACTGTACCAGAAATACAAAACAACCTTACAGAGAACGTTCTTAAAGCATGTGGTACACAGTTCACTGTCAGTCGACCAATTTTCAACCTTATTACTTACGGCAAAAGGGTGAAAAGTGACAGACCGTCAGTGAACTCAGTAGTACCTATACTGATGTATAAAGCAATAGACACACGTGCCGACAGTGTCTGTACTACATCGTTGTACGGTCTATTTCCCAGAGAGTTCCCAGTTTCCTGTAGCGGCTACGGAAGCGGACGACAGGCTCTTTGATAGTTATGTCTCGTGTGTCTCACTCCTAACAATGCTTAGTGAAGTATTTACATAGATATAGAAGATCGTTTATCTTTTGTCGTCTATTATGATGAAGGAGATAAAATACTAAGGAAATGTCTCATAATAAGAAAACACTTTGGAAAAGCTTTGTCTTCTGATCCGTGTCGTGTTGCTGGAGAATTTGTTCAGCCACTTCTTCTTCCCTGTCAAAAGACTAGTCTTCCAAAACGCCCGCCCTTCATCAAGTGAACAAACAAACAGGCTCATGTTATTTGACATCCAAAAAGCGTTGATACAGCCTAATTTTAAATAAAACCTCCAAGTGCAGGAGTGTTTTGGAATTAGATAAATACTTAGTAACAAAAAGCTCTAACATGAATATAGTAACATGCAACTCATCTGTGCAGACAGGAAAACACAGAACTAAAATAAATGTACCAAGTTTGACTATAGATAAAAAAAATAATGACAAGCAACGCCACCTTAAACTGCACACTTCAAGTGGTCATACTATAACATTTATGACTTTTGAATTTGACACGACATACTTTTTTTTTTAGCTCAAAACTCCACCACTTCCACGGCGTTGACGGTGGCAGCGCAGAGGTCACTTTAACTGCATGTGAGTTGATGTGCTAGTAGGTGGGAAAAGTTTATGTTGCTTGCTATCCTCTTAGGAACGGAGGGCTACATTAACTGCCTTCCCGGTTATCACATAACAAACCACTGAACTGTGTAATCATTTCAAAATAATTGAATGAACTCAATTAATAAACTTTTCATAGTAACTTCACTCTAACAATTTTTAAAGCGCCTAATAATTGCCCAATTTCCAAAGCGTCAGTCAGACGGAATGTGCTCTAAAAATTCAATCAGGCGCGCGGAGGCAAGTTCAAAGGTATCGCTTACATTCGCATTTTGAACAAAACACCATTAATTAAGCAGAAACAAGGGGTCGAAGGATACTTAGCATTTGTAAACAAACAATGTATTTAGTTTCCGAGGGTCGGTAGTGATTAGTAACTGAGAACAAAATAGAAAACAAGGGAAGAGGGAAAGGAAATGCAGATTGGAATTTTAGTTTGTAGGTACCTACTTATCTACATTGAAAATGTTCTAAAAAATAAGTTTGGAAAAAGTTTAACCAATTCTTCTCTCGTTTAAAACTTCTATACAAGGTGTAAATGTACCCTTCATGAAGCCGTCAATCAAGCAATCTGTACATCAAACTAAGTAATTCTACGCAAAGATTAATGTTGGGGAATGACATTTTTTTGGGTGAAAAATCACGTTTTACGGTAGACTCAAAGTAACGCACTCACAACATTGTGCTGTTGAATGCATTGAATAGTACGGGGGTCATTTAGGTATTTAAAGTAAGTTATACCATTAAAAACTAGTACTTATTTTTTTTTCAAACTTGTGAAAAAGTTGGAACTTTGACCCCCAATATCTCCGTAACTAGAAGGTTTCCAGGTATGGTCTAGAACAAAATCCACCATCTCGGTATTTTGAATACAATTTTATTTAGTTTTTAGACGTTGCCTCACGCTAGGAATTCACACACTCCTGTATCGTGGGTACGTTGACGAACATTTAATCCCACATACACAACCAGCCGGACCCGGAACAACTACCTGTAAGCCATACAAATATTTTTTCCGTGCGGGAATCGAACCCGCGACATACAGCGCAGCAGCCAATCTTTCAGCCACTGCGCCAACCGTGCCGTCAATTTCCACAAATACAATTTAACATTATTTGCCAACAGCCCTCATTTCATTGTACTGTACAGCAATCACTAGATTGTAGATTCAAGTATTTTGTTTTTGCTTTTAAACAAAAGATACAGATACCTTTTTATCTACTTAGGCATGGAAGCAAAACAAGATAACATTGAAACAACAAAGTAATCTCGTTGAAACATCAGCAAGTGAAAACTCAAACGTGTAAAAGTTTGTAAGCAAACAGGGGTGGCGAACATTGGGAACTTTAACCAAACCCGCCAAGTTGCGAAGTTGTGGAGGTCATCACAGTTTGATATTCCACACACGAGGGCTTCTATCAGATGAAAAGCGAAACTTATTACTTTTTGATAGTATTAGTAGCCTTTACGATGTTTTATTTTATCTTCAATCTTTGATAAATGTTTTATAACTGCGGTACGAGGTCGAAATCTTAGAAAAAAAGAGAAAAATGAAGACTACAACTTGTAGAAGCGTGCACAAAGGAGCCTCTATGAGTGAAGAAAATTAAATAGAATAAACTGTACATTCTGGATCTCCTTTACAGCTAACATTTTTGATAAAGCGACATGAGCTTTCGTTGTATAATTGTAGTTCGTGTGACGGAAACGTAATCAGTACAACATTCTGAACTTAAACCAACTGTTTCCTACAGAAGTGCAATACCTGCACGTTCAAAATGTATGGATCAGCTGTTTTTTTTTTTCAAATTATACTAGTGATAAATACCACAATTCAACTAGGTTTAAATAATCGCTTGCAACATAACAAAGGCACAGTCATGTCACTAATAAGTATTAGCTCTTTGGTTACAGCTGAATCCTGATCAAAACTCAAAAATATAATAGCAATGTTTGCAAACTACACAAATTGTAGTCATACTTTAAACTTTCAAGTCCTTTTTTTCGAAATGACTGAACCGATTTTAATGAAACTTCATACGCATAAGCAGGATACATAGGTCTAAAAAGTTATCAGAGACCATTTTCGAAATGTCTTTTAAAAAAAAAGATAATTGTTTTCTGTTTCTATGGAAAATTTAAAATCGGACTAATTTAGCTGTAACACCATTTTTCAAAAATGTTCTCTGATAACTTTTTAAAGCCATGAATATTTTTAAAGGTATGCCGTAAGTCGTGAACGCTCCTAATAACGCTCTAACCAAAACCACAAGTTATTTTTAAACCGCTCTCACACTATCCCCGTTTAAAGATAAATATTGTCACAAGTTTGTAAGTTATCTTGAACTAGATATACACCTGGACACTTCATGAGTTTTCCACATCCCGCGTTCACACGAGGGGATGTTATATCGAGTATAATAGTTCTGGAAATCTGGAACTATGGTACTGTGGCACTAGTATTAAGGGTGTAACAAGACCCTTAACGAAGCCGAAAGGCACTTGTTTTCCCCGTCATTGCGATATTTTTTTTATTCTCGACCATACCTGGGAACCTTCTAGTGACGGAGATATTGGGGGTAAAAGTTCCAACTTTTTCACAAGTTTTTTTTTTAATACACTTTTTTCATGTAAGATTTTTATCTTTTAACATCTTCACGGTCCCCGTATTATTCAATCCATCCATCAGCACAATGTTTTGAGTGCGTTACATTAAGTCTTACCGTAAAACGTGATTTTTCATTCCGAAAACAAAAGTCGATTTCCAGCAATAATTTTTGCGTAAAGTTACTTAGTTTGATGTACATAATACTTGGTTAACGGCTTCGTGAAGGGTCTGTTTATACCTTGTATAATTGTTTGAATGATAGTGGAAAACATCGTCAAAGATGTGTGGCGAAATGAAGAAAACAAAAATAAAAATGAATGCTATATTTCTATTTAACCCCTGAAACAAAAAAAAACAGTCATAACCCAAACATTTAAGGTTATTAATGCATTCAACCCTTGCGCACTCTCCCGTCAAACGCGATTGATTTTAAAAACACCCGTAAATGTCAGTGTGTCATAGATGTAGGTCGTTTTTTCTGGAATTGGGTCACGACTCGCGTTAGGGTCACAGTATAAATTATAACCAGAAATCCAACTAGGCCCTTTTTGTGAAATATAACGTGGGTGTAAAAAGTGTTATTGAGTTTTTCCATCAGGAATTCCTCAGTAGGTAGCAGTTATCGAGTGTGTCGACATAGCTTAAATATAACTGGCGAAATGCGGGTGCCCTATTAAGAACACCTTTGACTTAAGTTTTTAAGCCGGCATGGTCACTAACACTATCATCATCACCATCTGCCTAGCCTTTTCCCAACTATATTGGGGTCGGCTTCCAGTCTAACCGGATGCAGCTGAATACCAGTATTTTGCATGGAGCGACTGCCTTTCTGACCTCCACAACCCAGTCAGTATAAATTCCTACTCTTAATTCTAATAAGTTAGAGATTAGGCAGTAATGTTAGTACTCATAATTTATGTTGGTATATCGTGCTAGACCTGAGTTCACGGTTATAATTTTGGTTTGTTGCCACTAGTACCATTAACAGTTCCATGATGGAACTACTGATGTTTTTTTTAATCACTAATTCCATTTAAAAAAAATCTGAAAATAATAAAAAAAACTTATTTTTTATAATAATTATATTCAATAAAATCAACAAATATTTATTAGTGTTTTTACCTAAAATAATAATATGGAACTACTAAATTCAAAATTCTTCCATTCTTTTCAGATTCTTTTAAAATGGAACAAATCATTACTTCCATCATGGAATTGTTAATGGTACTAGTAGCAACGAACCATAATTTTTGTAGTATGAGAGATAATTTTTGTGTAAGTTGACGTTTTAATGTAGCGCCTTGAGGAAATCTTGCAGCAAACATTTTCGTGTTCACGTTAAGACGATTTTGTTAGAATTTTCTTGGGGGGGGGACACGGCCTCCTCTCTATGAGACCTTAACCTCATATCACAGTATATATTGGCCTAGCATTGGCATTGGCCATTGGTCTCTTAGAAATTTCCTTTTCAGTGTATGTACATTTGATTAGAATCAGTATATTTATTTTTTAACATAGAACTGTACTGACTGAAATACCGAAGTACTTTTGAATCAAAAGCTGAAAACGGGGTAAGGCACTCCTGAATGTATGTTGTTTTATTTATGAAGTAGCCATACTGAAAACAGCTATCTTCAAAGCCTGCAGGAATACAACCTTTTTGTAATTAAACAAACAAATAGCTTGTAAAACACTAGGCGTTAATCATAAAGCTTACATTGCATTTGAGCTTTTCACATTCAGAGATACTCAATTCACTTCATTCACCACACTACCCCAGCAACATCCATGCAGTCCGAATGTGTATAAAAGTCCCAAATAAAGAATAGCGAACAATAAAAGGCCGTTTGCAACTCGCGGTAATGAGAAATACGAAAGCTTCCAGAAAAATGTTGAATAGCTTTGGTTTTTTGATAGAAATGTGGGGGTAAAACAGTTCATTTTGAATGCAACTTGATCATCAGAACATCTTCATGCATCTTTTACGCGTAGCTAAAATCGAAATAAAATCTTCCATCATCATCTGCCTAGCCTTTTCCCGACTATGTTGGGGTCGACTTTTCCCAACCATGTTGGGGTCGGCATCCAGATTCAGCTGAATAACAGTATTGTACATGGAGCGACTACCTATCTGACCTTGCCAACCCAGTTAGTACTGGGTAATACGATACCCCTTGGAAAGACTGGTTGTCAGACTTTCGGGCCACTGACTAACGACTGACAAAATATAAATGACAGCCTGGACCAACGGCTTAACGTGCTTTCCGAGGCATGGAGGACACTCACACACCTATCCACGGACCAACCTAGGTAAGTGCGGCTTAACCTGAAGGTCGACCCGAGCGGCTGTTATAATTTAGCCACGAGCTCCTCCGAAATGAACTACTCGTCTCTGTTTGACGTGTTTGTCTGTGTTTGTTTGTTGTAATTCAAATTGTCAAGTGACAACACTATAAACAAAATTACCACCAATAACCCCTCCGTGTATGATCAACAGTACATCTTCACCGAATTCAAGAACAGTCAATGTCATCATTGACTACGAAAAATTAACACTAATAGCTCTTGGACTCGGTATAGATCGTGATGATAACCGCGTTCAGTGTCATTGGTTAATACTTTATCAAGCTGTCTGCTGCTTCAGATTTGCTTACTTACAGGTAAATTTGAGTAAAATGCGAGCAGTCATCTAGTGTGGTAATATCTGTAGCCTTCTTTTGTTGGTACTTTCATTGGTCCAGCAACATCTGAGTGTATTAACTCTCCTATATCTCTTGATTGTGGCTTTGTAATTGTCTTGAAAGGTAGCCTTGTACTTTTAATTTTCATACCTTTTTGCTGTAAAGCAAGTTCATCAAATTTTAATCACCCTTAATTTGAGAAAGATATCCAAATAACTCCTAAACCGATTTAATAAAGAAGAGACTTAATTACCCAAAGGAAGGGCTTCATAAAAAACCTTGTTTACTCGAAAATGGTCTCATCAAGATACCCTTCAAGTTGATTAAAGTTTTAGAGACTTAAAACTTGACGAATCAGGATATTTTTCCTACGTTTTATTTCGTAATTAAGTTCTGAGTTTTAAACGTAAAAGATTCTTGTTCTTTATTAAATGTTTTTCGCTTCAGCAAAGTTTCTATGAAATTGATAAGGAAATATATTGCGTACAAAAAGCATAAAGGGCACAATCATAATATAGTAAGGACTACCTCGATGGTCTAGTGGTCGCAAGCTTGACTGCTGAGCATGATATCCTGGGTTCGATTCCCAGGTCGGGCAAAGTGGCATTGGTTTATTCCGTCAGGAATTTGTCGGTTGCACCCACGGAGTCTGGATTTGTGCCCGGTAGACGGCAATACCCACCACCCACCCATTCCTATCAAGATCGGAGACTCTACACTCGAAGTTGTAGACGATTATGTCTACCTGGGACAAACGGTCCAGTTAGATAGGTCTAACTTCGAGAAAGAGGTCAATCGTCGAATCCGACTCGACTGGGTAGCTTTCGAGAAGTTGCGCGGTACTTACCGCAGTGTTTCAAGACGAAAGTCTGTACCAGCGTGTGTTGCCAGTGATTACATACGGGACCGAAACGTGGTCGCTCACAATAGGCCTCATCAAAAGGCTTAAAGTCACCCAAACGGCAATAGAGAGGGCTATGCTCGGAGTTTCCAAGCGTGATCAAATCAAAAATTGAGGACATCCGTAAGAGAACCAAGGTTACCGACGGCCTTACATGCCGTCAAGAAGTATCACTCAGGGATGCTGGTTTCCTCACGATGTTTTCCTTCACCGAAGCAAATGATAATTATAAAATACGCACATGAATCCTAAAAATCAAAGGTGCGCGTTTTGGGTTCGAACTTGCGACCTAAGACTTTGCAGTCCGACGGTCACACCATTAAGCTATCACAGCCCTGCCTGAAAATCAACCATAAAATCATATTCTATTTATGTCAGTGTAAGATAGTTTAGGAACACGATTTATGAATTACTATATCTAATTAGCTTTTCGAAGAATCAAATAAAGCTTCAACATGATTTACGCCCAGCTGAATGGAAGGTAAGTGGACCTAATTGTCCCGCCGACGCTGGGGCGGCACGGCTCAGTAGCCACCCTTCCGAGTGACTGCGCGCGCCGCATGTAGCCACCGCGTGGCTATTTGCGTGTTTGTAGGTTAGCCGTGGACAGCTGTATTACACTATTGCTCTATTAATTAATTGCTATTGTGAAATTCGCTTTTTGAGCGAGCTTTAAGGGCTAAAACAAATGTAAAAGCGTTTCGCAGAACCACTTTCCACAGGACTGACAATTTATCAAGAAAATCTTGAAGAGATGTTTACGTTATTACGTGGAATTATTTTCTATAAAATATTTTAAATTTTACAGTAAAACAAGTTTTAAATTTTAACGAATCGATTGTCACCTCATTCATCAAAATCGGCTCTGCAGTTTAGGCGCTACGGTGGCACATAAAAATGTTTCAAACATACATAGCCTGCTAAAATCAGAACCCTTCCTTTTGCCGTTGTCAGGTAAAAAGACAAGCAAGAAGGTAGCAGAATAACTGTCGATGATCAGAGCGCGTCTGTCGTACAACTAGGTAGTACAGTCACCAGCAATACTATGTAGACAAGTACCGACTTTAAAAAGTGATTTTCTCCTATTGTATTGATTGTAATTTTATGTTATTACATATAGTATTTTGGTCACCATACTATTATGATTCTACGTCTTATCTCAAAGTTGCAATCGGTATTCTACTAGATAATCGTTTTTTAATTTTGCTTAGTGTATGCATATTAACGCTCGTTAGTGTACCTGGGCGACCAAGCTCTGCTCGGGTGAAAATTGAGAAAACTAATTTTCACAGATTAGCTAGATTGTTCGCCCCCATAAACCGTTAAAGCCATTTTCGAGAAAGGGATTACAAATATACAAATATTGCTCATTTAATAGTACAGGATATTTAAATAGAATCTAGTTTTTATTGTAAAGAATCCTTTTAAAAAGTGAAAGTTCACCAAAAATCAAACTATCGATATTGTAGTGCAAAATCAAAAGGATCCAAGCAAAGCCGTAGGACAAAGCCAGCGGACAATAAATCACGAGCGGTAGGCTTAGCAGGGATCCTCAACTTTGTTTGCACAAGTACTTACTTAAAAGGGCCCTTTGATACATGCGTACTTATGTGCCCTAAACAGATGGTTCGAGTGTCGTTAACGGCGTAGTATCTTGTGTATTTGATGGTAGAATTAATGTATTTTTATTTGAATATCAAGATTTTTTGGCAACCAGGGTAGGCAGGGTTGGAAAGCTTTTTCCGTAGATTGTTATTAAATGCTAAGTGGTTTGGTTTATACTGAACCTTAATCTATATTTTATGCATGAAAACATCAAAATTTGTGTAATGTTTTCCACATCTACAAATAATATTACGATTACATCCCAAACTAACAAAGTTGGGATCGTTTTACAACGCTTCGTATCAGCTACGGCGTAGTACGCAACAGGCTACGACGTAGTCCGCACTGTACTACGGCGTAGTACCTAATCTGCGGCGTAGTATTTCGTCGTAAACACTTTCCTAAAAACACGTAGTCATCGCTATCAGTGATAAGACCTTCGTTGTACCAATAGAATTAACATTACATAAGACAAACTAGATTAACATTATTTGAGTATAGGTTCGGGACTTCGGGTGCATGGCATGCTAATTGATATTGCTTTTCCTGCATGTGCATATGTTTGCGGGTATCCTAGACAAGTGCTGCATCTTGCTTCCAGACCTGGATCTTTTTTCGCGGAATTAACACATACATCACGACTGTAATCCCCGTAGGTTTAGGTAGAGGTTTACCCAAAAGTACACCCACATTTCGCCAGTTATGTTAAATGCCCATGTAATAGGGGGTGAGCCTATTGCCATCAATTGGGCATAGAAAAACGCACAGAATTAAAGCTAAATATTTTGCATAACATTTTATTAAGATTACTGTTAATTGGCTGTGTAACAATTTTGGTATAGTCAGGAACAATTTATATGATTTTCAACTAAACTGTTTTCATTGTAATATCATGTTATAGTATTTTGAAACTCAGACTTGTACGAAAATGGTCTTACCCCAAAGTTTTTTATTAGCAAATCGCTTTTTAATTTTGGTACCCAAATGTCCTAGCTTTGGTATTGTGCGTCGTGCCGTTGAGCTCCTTAGGTTATGAGTCGAGCTACACGATCATTGACAAATGCTTGCCCTGAATGGAAAGGTCCACTCAAATCCGTGTAGTCCTTTTTTTTTATTAAAAGACAATCTCGGACACTAATCTGCAATGTCCTCATTATGACTTGACCAATGACTTTAAAAGAGAAAGTGATCTCTGAGTTTGTTTCGGCTGTTTCTTCTCAGAGTAGTCAGGAACAAAACACCCAAGAGATTTAAAAAAAATTTTTTTTAAATCTTTACTAGTTTTAAAACAGGCCTGTCCAACATACGGCCCCGGACCACCGAGCGGGCCGCATAGGTCTTTCATCCGGCCCGCGAGCTATTGTTTAAAAATGTCCCTAAGTCAGTTATTATATATTACCGCCATATTTGCCTACCCGCGAATGCAGACCACATCATCGCATTCTAGTCCGGCGAAGCTTTTTTTATTTAAATTTAGAGGTCACTTTGCATTTCTTTTGGCCCGTTGCGGTTACAAAAATGCTAAACATGGCCCTCCATAAAATTATGTTGGATGGGATATCCAACATAGTTCTATGAGGGTTTAATGTTTTAAAACATAACATGATATGACGTGTAAAAGTGTTTTTTTTTAAACAAAACAGATATAAGTATTATTTATGGTAGGTGCATACCATAAATCATTTTTTTTTTGTTTTGTTACTTTAATTCCTGCAGACAGAAATAGGAGCGTCAACAACGCCTTATTACAACATTTTTTTTATAGATATCCTACAACGCAACTTTACGCTGATTGCAAAGTACTGACGGTTCGGCAGCTCTTTATTCTCCAATCTGTCCTGAGGATACATGCCCGTTTACCTCCATCTGATCCAAGGAAGCGTACATATGTTCCCCCAGGTGTACAGTACAAAACCTCATTTGCAAGACGCCAATTCTATGTCTTAAGCCATCAAGTTTTTAAAAAAATACAGAAAGAACTAAACATAATAGACCTAAATAAATTTAATGTCAAATCAAAAACCTCAAACTGGCTCATATTGCAGGACTATAACAAAACAGAATCTATTCTATCTTACATCGCTTGACATCATAGACCTCTTCAAAAAACTACAAACACCACAAATACTCAAACACAAATACACAATTACACACACATACATCGGCACACACTCTCACTCTCTTCCCACACACACCCACGTCACACTCACCTCAACACACACACACATATTTTGATTAATATTAATACGCATTATAATGGTAAATCGACACACTATCACTCTTGTAAGCTTCAGTTTATTAAGTTCCTATTTTGTCCGATCACTGTCTCTTAAGATACAGGTCTCCTAGTTTAAGAGACAGGGTTCATTAATATTTTGTATGCATGGATTTTTTGTAAACTTAAATTTACGGTCCACAAAACTATATTGTAATGCTTATTGTATTTCTGCCACCTTATTTTGAACCTTATCTGTGTGTATTATTTGGATAAATAAACAATTTATTATTATTATATTATATTTTGATTCTTATCTTGACGTAAATTTTATTCGTGTTTTTATTTTTTCCGCAATTTCGCAGAGACCATTCGTTTTTATACATTTCCTAGTGTCATCTCGGAATCGCATACAATTCCTAGGAAATATTTAAACACTTCACAGGAAATATGTGTATTAAAGAATTTTTGAAACATTATTTTACACATAAGGCTCGGAATTAAGTTTCATACATTTCCGGTACATATACACATATTATTGCCCGCGACCGCACCTAAACTAAATTCTTTACAAAAATTGTCATTTTACAAAATAAATATAAAAATGTCAACACTATGATCTTTAATGGTAACCCTACATATTATGCAGTATAAAATCGTGTCGCTGCCTAGTTCTTGTTTATAATCACTTCCTTTTCCGAGATCGGAACACAAAACAGTGCTGACCTTAAATATGTTGTACAATATTAGAGTCCATAAGAATGTGGGCGGGTAGGTACACTTAATTCAATGTAAATAGAATTACTGGACTTGTTTTAGTATGCATTTTTCAAGTATTTCTAGCTGATTACAAATCTATAACTACAGTAGCTTTTCGTGTCTGTATGTGTGACCACTTATTGTAATTTTGTTAAACTGCATAATGAATTTTGATGGGGTTTTGTTTTGCCACGCGCGTCGCTGTTACACCTGTTTCATGCAGGAAGGGTGGGTAGCTGGTTATATCCTGTACTATTAAATGAGCAATATTTGTGTGTATATATTTTTTTAAAACACGTTCTCGAAAACGGCTCTAACAATTTCGATGACAGTTGCAATATACGGGGGTGAAACATTGATTTAGCTATGTCTTATATCTGCGAAATTATTAAATTACTTGAGTTTAAGTAAAATAATTACCCATGCAAACATTTTTATTCAATAGACAAGAATTTAGACGAAGTCGACGAGTGTAACGACGTTTAAGAAAACAAAGCTAGGAATTCTAGCTTTTGACAGTTCTAACTTCAAGCAATTACTACAGAATACTAACTACAGAATAAAAAAATACTTTTACTCAATAGACCACTTTTACTTGTTCATAGATACGGGTGTTAGACACCACTGACTAGAGCTGGTGGAGAACATCGTGAGGAGACCCTGGACTTCGGCTTCGGACTGTAACCGCCATTGAGCAAGCGTGGTGATCAAGCTCATTCCTTCTCTCTGTATGAGAAGTCACCTTCACCCGATACTTGGGACATTACAGGCAGAGGAGCTCGTGGCTAAATAAAAACAGCCCCTCGGGTCGATCTTTAGATTTAGCTGCGCTTGCCTAGGTTGGTACGTGGATGGGTGACCACCCATTACATACCGAGTTTTTTTCTGTGCCTTTGAAAGTTCGTTAAGCCTTAGTCCCTTAGGCTGTCGTTTGTAGATCTTTGACAATCGTTGGAGGTAATCATAGGCCCGAAAGTCTGACAACCAGTCTTACCAAGGGGTATGGTATTACCCAGTACTAACTGCGTAGATAGGCAGTTGTTCCATGTAATATACTGGTATTCTGCTTCCGGTTAGGTTGTAAGCCAACCCCAACATAGTTGGGAAAAGACTAGGCAGACGTTACAGGCAAAAAAAAACCCCAAAAACAAAATTAAAGCAGATCGGGAACCTCTAAAAATACAGATTACATATATCTTGCAGGTAGTAAATCGTAAGGAATCCAATAAAACACAGATGAGGTATCAAGGAAAATGCAATTTAATTTAAATAATATGAATACTTAATCAATAAAGGCAGGTAATAAATTAATTACTGACATTGCAAGATATTTCACAATATTAATAATTTTTTCTCGATAAATATGCACGGAAAAATGTAGTGCATTAAAATAAATCCTTGGCACTGACATAATTATGTATCACAACACAATATTCATATTTGATTTGATAAATATTTACATGGCTAAAAATAGTTACATTTTAAGAATCGATTTTATTTTGACACTTCACTGGCACACAACTGGTCCAAATTAGGTCCACCTACAAAGGGTGTAAAAAGACCCTTAACGAAGCCGAAAGGCACTTGTTCTCCCCGTCATTGCGATATTTTTTTTGTTCTGGACCATACCTGGGATCCTTCTAGTTACGGAGATAATGGAGGTCAAAGTTCCAATTTTTTCACAAGTTTCTTTTAAAATGGGTACTACTTTTTAAGGTTTTAACTTTACTTTAATTATCTCCATGACCCGTTAACTATTCAAAGCATCCATCAGCACCAAGTTTTGATAGCGTTAAATTGAGTTTTAACGTAAAACGTGATTTTTCACCCTAAAAAAAAAGTCGTTTCCCAGCTAAAATTTTTGCGTAGGGTGACTTAGTTTGCTGTACATAATGCTTGGTTGACGGCTTCGTGAAAGGTCCGTTTACACCCTGTATACTTGTAGATTCTGATTTTGAGTCTATATTTTATTTTGTACTTGCAAAATTAGCCAATGCGTAAATAATAAATCATATAAGCAAGGACTTGCATACTGAATAATGCATAGCTTTATGGACGTCACAAAAAATCTAAAATTGCAGATGACTAGCAGATGGCCATACCTGCACACAAAAATATTAAAATATCCCATTTGACGTAGGTTTTAAGACCAAAATCTACGTATTTTGCGATAACTCAACAATACATTAAGTTACTAAATGCGCTTTGAGGAAGCGATAAAAAATAAATACCAAAAATACCTTAAAATACGTAAACAAGTTCAAATATAAAGATATACTTATATTATACGACGAACGTCAATATGGAGCCGATGATATAAATTCAACAATTTATTACAGTGTGTGTGGGATTTAATTATTTCGTGTGGACATTTTATTTGAATATAATTAACATTTTTTTACATTTGAAGGGATCGGTGACGCGGGCGAATTTGATTTTAATTACTTCCTATGTTTTGGTTCCTTATTTTTTTTCTTTGAATGAATCATGACATTTTTAGTTCCTAAGTAAAGAAAGATAAAACATGTTTATTTGCCACAGCAACGCATGTTTTTTAGAAGAATATTTATCTACGAAATATTCATAAGGACTTCAAGACTAGAAATAAATGGTTTTATTGTTGATTTTGTTTTTTGCTTATATTTTATCGGAGGCTTTTATCCTCAACGGCAAGTCAGTCTCATCATAACAAAACCTATTCCATATTGTTGGTTTGATCGTCGATATCGATTATTTTCACCTGGGGGGTTACCATGACGTCTTAAAGGAGTATTGTTATATTCTTATTCCAGTGTGGGAAAGAGACGGAGCTATACAGGACATATAATATCTCCTTCTCTTTCCCACTCTGGAATAAAATTAAATACTGATTTAAGACTTTCTGGTAGACACCAATGCAAATAAGTTCCTACAAATACACTTAGGTTCAGATTTAAATATATAAGTAGGTACACATGGTACAGTACAGTTCATGTTGTTGTCATAACGTGAAATCGGCATGTCATTGAACCAAAAAGTTCGACGATATAATGAACTCCGCACACCGTGTAGTGGATTACGGCACACCCTCTCCGCCCCAGCAGTGGATTCATTATAACCTGATTATGCTTATGCGTATAAAACAACCGTGCATAACATTAATGTACCCAATAAATTTTTGCAGAATAAACAAGCAACTCGACCTATGCATATAGATGCAAAACGGGTTTTAAACGTTTTAAACCATTTGGTTTTAAACCGTCTTTTTGGTTTAAAACGGTTTAAAACCACAATTAGCGGTTTAATATGGTTTAAAACGTTTTTGTTTTGTTTTTATTGTGTGCACTTGTGGCATGTGCCAAATAAATGTATTTTCTTCTTCTTCTTTTTTCTTCTCTCTCCTCATACCCTACGTTACGATTTTGGTAGCAAATTGCAAAATAAAAATACGGCATTGCCGTTATATTTTAATAACCACGCATTTTTGATTGTTTTCAGTCTGTCTAATCCTAAAAAGTAGTATAAGTATGATATATGACTTCACATATATTAATAAAAATGCTAAATGATTTCAATTAGCCTTTTAAAATAATTTATAATCAATGTACGGCCCACGTGGTCGTGGTTTTAAACCGTTTTAAACCTTGGTTTAAAACGGTTTAAAACCGACCGGCCCACGGATTTTGGTTTAAAACGGTTTATTTACAACTATACCTATTTATACAGGGTGTAAGGGACAGCCCTCCACAAACTAATTCAGTATTGTCATACTAAGATGACCGGTACAAGAAATTATTTCAGGAATGTTATGGAAATCCAATAAATTTGATTTGTTTTATTTCCACATACGCAATGTATCGTTACCGTGGCAAAACGCACGTAGCGAATGGCAAGCGTGACGACGAGTTCGATGAACTCTGTAGCTAGGCAAGAAAAGAATAGCTTATTTCACGCGTCGTTCGTTAGAGTATTTCAACATCCATTGTTGGATTTTTGATTTTAGCCGTATTATTTACATAAATGGAGTGCTGCGTACAGGGAATGTAATTTTACACTGAAAAAAAAAAAAAAAAAAAAATCTGTAGAAAAATTCCGGTGAAATATGATTCAAAATAAGGAGCTGAATGCACCCTGTCAGTTTGTGAAGGGCTGTCCCTTACACCCTGTATAATATTTGTAATATTACTCAATTCTACTATTTTTTAAAGAATCTTTATTCCATTTTTTAAGGATATACTTTAAAATACGCCACTTAGTAACAAAACAACTCCAAGTTACAATTTTATTTCTCCGTGAAGTATTTCCGGAGGAGCGTGCAGAACTTCGTAACAAGTTTCCAGCTCCTTGTAACAATGTCAGTGTAGGATCGTTTCAGGAAACATCTCGTTATCCCTATTTCCTCTCAACGGAGGCAGTTCACGTTGACCTTGTTAGAGGTTGTAAACTTTTGCATAGCTTTAAGTATTTGCTTCGAACTTTCGATTAGCAGTTTAATTTTGTGTAGAACACAGGAAATCACAAGTATCCATGCTTGAGATTTCCTTTGTTCTACTTTTGAATTTAAACTTGAAGATTTCAATATTCTCGGAGAAAGCCTTAAGCATTAAAGTGGGGTATCGCGAGACTCGTGCTCCCTTTGTTCTCGAAGACATACATAAAAAAGTGATTAAATTACTTTTTTCAGTGGTGTGCCTAAGTGCCAGCTATACGGCAAGCCCATAAGGCAAGCAGACTGTTCAGAAACCCTAACATCATGATCAGCAGCATCCCGTCAGACTGGAAGCCGACTCCAGTCTAACGGGATGCTGCTGATCATGATGACAATGTATTTTTGAAAAGGTTTTAAAAAATATTTCTTATTATTTGCAAAAAAGAGGAATGTTTATCGACTTTAGGCTGGTAACCCTGTACATTCACGAGCACCAATATGTATATACGTACACTTTCCCAAATTTAAAAGCAATTTTCGAGAAAAATACCTTTTGTAACTTGGAGATAGGATCTTTTTCATAAAATATGAGTCCCAGAATACTATGTTCGTAACTACTCGTACATGATATTTTAATCAGAACAGTAGGAGAAAAACACTTTTAAAAGTTGTTAAGTGTTTACATATTGGTGCTCGTAACTTTACTAACTGGGTTGTAGATGTGGAGGTCAGATAGGGAGTCACTCCATGTCAAATACTGGTATTTAGCTGCATCCGGTTAGACTGGAAGCCGACCCCAACATAGTTGGGAAAAGGCTCTAGGTAGATGATGATCATAATAATCAGCTGAAAGGCGTCCATGTCATACGCCTCCCAACGTCACCAAGTCGACTAGTCCTATGAGGCTTGTTCTTTGTGCCCTTTAGAAATATGCAAACAAATATTATGCAATAACTGCTCATCGATTTATAACCATCAAGCCAATAAAGTGCACGCAGAATAAATTGAATCATTAATATTACCAAGGCTGTGATGCTGCATAACTGTTCAATTACAAATACATTCATATAAGCTAGTCTAAACACACATTAAAATAATCAGCTTGAAACATGACGTTTAATAATCAATTTTAAATGCAAATGACACAATTAACATAAATACGCTGGTACATAAAATTAGGCTGCTTTACAACCGGTCAAGTGGTAGGTATTCGAGAATTGCAAGGATTTTATTAAAACCTTCAAAATTAATTTAGATACTATCTCTGTCGTTTATATTAAAAACAGAATCTTTATTTGTTTTTGTTTTCATTCACTATTTTCCTGGTGTGTGTTTCCTGTTTGTATTTTCACAGTTTTTGTTACCTTTCTGGTGTCTATTTTTTATTCTATAAGTAACAGAATTTCCTTAATAGTCCTGGAATGCAGTATATTGGGGTTTTTTCTTTTGGAAACCGGGCTGGAGATGTCAGCCGCATGTCAGATGAGAAATAGGCTTTTTTTTCGGATGGGAAATCATCAAGTATCCCCCCCCCCCCCCGCCCCGCTCTGGGCGGATTGGACGGGAGTGTCAGACTTTTACTGACTAAACCCATCCATGTTAATTCTTTGCCCTTTGTGATCCAGGGCCGCGGTATCTCTTTCGAACAGTCCCGCAGCCCGATGAGAAATAGGATCAAAGAACCACCGAGTGGGTCTCATTTTAGACAACTACGCGACAGATCAAGGGAAATATGGCGGGACAAACGTGACCCTACCCAAAGGACTGATCGGCGCTAGCAAAAAAAAGAACTGCATAGAAACGGAACAACAACGTTTGCCCTCCAATGGGACACTACAGGCTAGTTAATTAATAATGAATGAATGAATTTTAATGAATGTAAATTAATCAACAAACTTACCACTGCCATAGTTCTTAATTACTTATTCACTAACCCATATGGACCTTGTTGTTCGAAATAAATAATTATTTGATTTGAATAGTCCTCCTGTCCGTTTTTCCGTCACGGCGCCCAAACTCAGCGGAGATAAGCCACCGCGACATCGGCGCGGGAGATATTATAGTGCGACTGGCGATTTGTTTGTTTAATTTGTTTTTTTTTTAATATTATTATGATAACCTGTGTTGTGGGTTACATTATTAGCAAAATGCAAATATTGTTATACTAGTTTTAAGTTTTCATAATGTGACTGTTCCTAAATTCCCCTAGGCTGATAAAATTTTCGTTTTTCCTAAATCATATTAATATTAGTATATAATATAAGATATTATTATTGTCGGTAGCGTGTCGCGCCCCAACCTTCCGCACGACACCGTGGGGCTCGACTCCAGACTGGCCGCCCCTCCGCCGACTAAGAGAACTGAATTCCTTGACATGAAGAATTCCAATGCCTCGTATCATAATTAGAACAAGGAAAGGATTGAAAGATATAGTAAATTAGATTAGGGAATTCATAGTTTATGAAATATAATGAAAGTGGTTTCAGAAGGGTAAAACAAAACTGGGAGATGCAATGTATAATCATATGCCAACCAATAGTTCTTGTTAATAACCCTTACGCTAGCGTAACAGGTAATTGGTCAGTCGTGACTCACACCATTCTTCACATCTACACCTGGAGCACTCAGAGCAACACCTCCATAAGTGACGTAGGCGGCTTTTCAGCGGCAAAGCGTCGACATCATGCTCCTAGTGAGCATTGTCCCTAGCAGCTCTTTCGAACTGGTGAACGTGACAAGGGCGGCTTTTCAGCGGCAGAACGTCAATCATCATGCTAACTAGTAGACATGGTCCCTAACAGTCCATAGACTGGTTATATAATAGTTGTGGTATCAAACCATTCCAATCCCACCCCATGGATCATGTGCTCTCTTTGTACAACTAGCGTATCTGTAAGGCTCGTGTTCGTGTCAGCCTGACCGAATCATTTATCCGAGATAAAGAACATATTATTCTAAAATCACTATATGGTTGGTCATAATAGGGTTGAGAATCAAAACTCAAAAGGCAAATTGGCTGAACTGTTGGTTAGAGCTAATGAATACATAATTCAAGAATTAACAGATTATAGAGTTAATATCATTACTCAAGAACCATTTTGCAATAGAGTTGGAGATACACTCTATTGAAACCCTATAGACAGCCCCAAAAGCGCCCGCCCTTCACCACTTCCTAGTGTTGGAGCTGAGGAGAAGAAGTGGCGCAACAAACTCCCCAGCAACACGTTTCTGTCTGTGTAGTTTTAAGAACTTCAATTACAACATCAGCCTAGGATAATTATTGTAATAAAGGACTCACCCAGTGGCTCACCAACAAACACACTCACACACACTAGATTAGTCTAATCAGGGCTTGTAACCCAACTATATTTGACTTATTCAATAATTATCGCACTCTTACGATAACCCACTTGGACATAGGCTCTCGGTTATCACAACGTCTCCTAACTTAATTAAAATAGCTTATATCGCCCGGACCCTATAGCGGTGTAAGACCGACTTCCTGACTTAGCTCGACTCGCCCCTCGTGTGAACTCCTTCGCGATTTCCAACCAACTGCCTCGAGTTCCCCTCAAGCTTTTTCGGCCCCAGCCTCTCTCAATACATCCCGCTTGGGTCATCCTTTTTTTTGTCCCAATGCCTCAATTGTTTTAAGAACCATTCGAGCGCCTAAGGTTGGAGTCAATTGCAAACACATGTCGTTGCGATATTCAGAAATGCGTTTAGAAATCAGTTACTTTTATATTTTCTTTAGAATTTGTTGAATGGCCTGTCAACTAGCTTTTATCTCTAGTGCGTCTCCCATTCAGTAAAGAATTTATGGGTTTTCAAGTGATGCAATATGGTTTTTACAATTCAAAAGGAATAAAGGACGCTCCATCGTTAATTACGGGAACTTGTCAAGCAATAAAGTAGATGTTTTAATGTTTTGCACATGGCCGTATACCGTGTGATGAATTTGAAATAAGAATCAAGGCTAAGTTATTTGCTTAATAATTAGGAGTACGTGACAGACAGTCACAATAATGTAACTGTTTGCTGTTCCTCTTAATAAAAATAAAATTAAAATAGTGCATAAGTGTGTGCGCAGGCACAGTTGCACACTCTGTTCCTTTACTCTCATAGTCTGATGGGACGGCAATCCGACACGTCCGGAGAGAGACACGGTGGTATCATACCGCCAACTTCCAAGTATCATACCGCCAACTTCCAAACACCAGGCCACTACTGAGAAACATTTTAATGGAATAATCCAAGAACACTTTTTGCCCGACCCGGGAATCGAACTCAGGACCCCACACTCAACAGACCGCTAGACCAACGGGGCAGTAAAAACAGGTTAGTTAAGCAAAACATGACTTTGATTTATTGATGATTTTTAGTCAAAGTCCCCAATATCTTCGAGAAGTTTTTATTTAAGTCGTTTGGTTCAACGTTGCTAAACAGACTGTTGTTAGTTTTGGGCCCCTACCTGAAGGGCTCCTGTCTGAAACTTTTCTAATACAGCTTTAGCGTTCTCTCATTACGCCCTACCTTCTCGACTATAAAGTTTTCATGCTGAATATGCGTGCTGAACAACCGTCTGGGCTCCCCCTAACAGCATGTAACATACTACATGCCAGTGAGTGTGTGTGTGTGTGCGTGTGTTTGTATCTCATCTTTTGGACAAGTTAATTACCTTATCTTATCTTAAAATAATGTATAGCCAAACAGATTTAAAGAGACATCAAGAATTTTATGAATGGGCCTGATTCACAAATCTTCTTGATTATATAAAACAAGATAGTAATCTGATACTGACTGATAAACATCTGTATCAGTAATTAATCTAGATTTTAACCATACAATACTAATTCATAAAATAAATTCCTCACATACTTATTAATATTTATACTTAACACAATTCTTCTTAAAACGTCAAGTAGTCGCGGATATATTTTCAATCAATTATGTTAGGTCCGGATACATAAATTACTCGATAAAATACTTCCTTCATGAGCCTTCTATTGAAACTAAGAAGTATTATTGATATCAAAGTCAATGGAAAGGATATGCTCCTTTATTGGTGCAGTCTAGATAACACAATGATTATTTTTATCTATGATTCATTTATCGCTATTGTCGAGGTATCTTTTATGGTATACAAGTAGGTAACTCACTTGTTGGTAAGTATCACTGCAGCCTATGGAGATCTTTTAATGTACAAAACAATGATTTTGCATGCTATTATTATGGCGGAATGTGTCCTGCTCTATAACATTTTTATAACATCCTGTAGATACCACATTTTATGCAAATAAATATACTTACTTACTATAATACTAAAAGCATTGCCCAAAAAAGAAACAAAGTGCTGTTCATAGCCTGTGTCATATGAATTTAATTTATTCAAGTAGTTTCTATGAGGAAGACCAAAAAAAGATGGATGGATTGTATGAGGAATGATATGAAGGAAAAAAGACGCGTGACGATTGACAGGGGAGAATGGAAGAAAAAAAACGTGTTGCGCCGACCCCGAATAACAGGGCAGGCAGGAAGATGATGATGCAGATGAGTTTCTATGAGCATAACTTATGCTTATAATATACCTTAACTACCTTCGCAGGCAACATTTTGCAGCATAAGCGTAATCCTTCACCGCTTCCTTGCTTTTCGGTGAAGGAAAACATCGTGAGGAAACCAGCATACCTGAGAGATATTTCTTGATGGCATGTAAAGCCAAGTCAGAGGCCCATGGGCGGCATAAAGACTCTGACACCAGGTTACGAACTAACCACACGATAAAGAAAGAGCGTAATCCTTCGGGAGGGAGTGTCTGTGTTGTAATCCACCACACTGACCCAGAGCGAGTTGGTAGATGTCAAATGTTTTCGAATTTTTGATTCTAACATATAGGCCGATTTCCGTTTTGAGAGCAGTTGTGATGAAACAAATTACATGAAACAACACGATTATAATTTGTTATTCCGTTTAAGTTTCCATCCTCAAATACCAATATGTGGCACATTGGTCATAAAAATATACTTTTACTCAAGAAACTTGATACGACGTCGTCATCTTTATTAGGTACCATTTTCCTTTATATAAACCTTATGTCGCTAAGGTCAGTGTTCGCTACATAAACATCAACGATACCCCTGGCACCTCTAGACCCTTCGCCACAGACTACATGTTATTAGCCCCAGGTTGGCTATCTCTTCTACTAAAGGAAACTTTTAAAAGGTTCCTTAAAGTACAGGAGTAGTACAGTCTAATGTACATACTAACTGAAGTGTATATAAGTGAGGGGCTTGATTTAAATAAAGTAATTGAACAGTATTCTTTTGTTTCTAGGCTTATTTGATGGGATGACGAGTAATAGAGAAGTATGGTAGTAGAAAACATGCTGCGACGACCCCAAATTAATTGGTATAAGGACAGGACAATGATGATGTTTTGATTCTATCACATTTCGATTATTGTGCTATTTCAACAGATGTATTGGATTTGATCACGATTTTAAATGCCTTTACAATTCATGATACGACGAAATTCAGAATGTTCTGGCTTTTACCTTGGCCAGAGTTAGTATAGTTTGTTGTTAGTATAGTTTAGTTATTTTAGGATTCGAAATCAATATTCCTCCTGATAGTACGAGTGTTGCAACTCTATAGCAATGATTGAGTTAATCTAACAACACACTTGGCTTTATCGTATCAAGATCAAAAAGAATTACACTTCATCCAAACAAAGCTATTATTACTTGCAAATTGCTAATATCCTGTCAACTACATATATTAATAATGAATTTTAATTTTACGATACCAATCTAGATTGCTACAGGCGCCTCATAAAAAAATATAGTTAATTCACGGAGCCCTGGAGGCCTAGGTCACTAGTCACACTGTCTCACAAGTGACACATACATGAACACGTGACGGTCTCATTTCTCTACCAAGGTTGGTTTCGATCTAGTCTGAAATAATTGTCACAGAATAGATAATGACAGAAGGCCCCCAAGACAAAAAGAAATTGCATTGAAAATGTTTGGTATTTTTACAACGAGTTTGGCGTATTTCAACGTAAGCTTTTCGGTAGCTTATGTCAGGCTCAAACTTTTTTGACTTTGCCATCGTCTTTATGGCTAATAGAATGCCACTTTGTCTAGCCCTAAAGTTGGAAGACACTCCTCGTTTGTCCAGTGGATGCAAACGCTATTAATGAGCATGAGGTATGGGTACAGTTCCGTAGTTGGGTACAAAGTGTTAAGGGGATTGAAACTGAAGGAATTTCTCAATAAAAGCACGGGGTGTGGATTTATGACCGTTTGACTCGCCCCCTTTTACATGAGACTTAAACAAAACTGGCAAAAAGTAAGTATACTACACGTGGGTACACCTCAGCCTTAACCTTCAGGAATTACAGGCATATTATGTTATACATAGACGTACACCAAGTGCAAGCACACACGCGAGTATCTTTTGTTTGAAATCGCCACACGTACGCGTCTATGTATGCGTGCGCCTGTTGCCGTTCGGTGTAAGAAGCTGGGCTTCTGTACCTGTACTATTCTGTGTACAAACTTGACGGCTTGCCCAGACACAGTATGGCTCAGCAAAACTTGTAGCTAATCTATCAATCACGTCAATGTCAATGTCAGAAGTGAAATACATATGTCTGGCCAATCGTGGTTTGACATTCATATTATATCAATGGCTAATTAATACTATATTGTTGAGATGGTTTAGCCTCGTTGTGACCTTGGTTCGACGGCTAGGTGGTGTTCGATCCCCAGGTCAGAGTGTTAAAGAGTTTTTCTAATTTCGGTTGCAGCCCCGTGCTTTTAACCGACTTCAAATAAAAGGAGGAAGTTTTCAATTCGGATGTATTTTTTTATGTTTGTTAGTTACCTCATAACTCCTTCATTTATGAACCGATTTGATTTTTTTTTATGTGAAAGGATATAGGTACTTTCCAATTGGACCCATAGAAATTTCATCAAAATCGGTTCGGTAGCTTATTTTTTTTTTCTTCTTGGCCTATGTTGACAAGATGGTCTTTAATAACTTCTAGTTACTGCAACAAAAAAAGGTAAAAAAAACTTTTTGAAAAAAAAAAACAACTTCCATAAAGAAGGCAAAAAAAGTCAATGAAAAAAACAAATTCACTTCCGAAAAAAAGTAATTTTTAATGTTTTTTGGAGTCGGTTTTTTTTGCAAAAAGTTTATATACTTGGTATCTACCGATTTAATGGCGATTGGCCGTGTCACCATGGGGCTAAAAAACATCAGTATAGAGAAATGTGCTAATAACACTGCCTATCCCATCTGAGAATGTACCAGGTGTGCAGAACAGGTACCACCATTTTTTCTAGGCGCAAACTTCTCCGGCATGATAAATGCTTTCAGAACAGTTAGCAGGCGTTACTCAGTTGTTTATTGTTTACTCTCATTTCTGCCTCGAGCACAAATACTCCACGCTTTTCTGAGCTCCTAGTAGTGAATACCGAGCTGGTATTTAAAATGCAAATATTTTTTGAAACAATGACGTAATAATAAGCATTTTACGTATAGAGTTTTGTTTAAGACTAGCGAAATATTACTTTCCCTATTTGAATCGGATTTTGTTTGCACGGATCCCTAATCCTTTTTCTAAAATAAAAGTAGCCTAAGTTACTCCTTATAACATCAGTTATCTCGTATTCGCCTGTAAAAATCGGTTCAGCCGTTTCAGAGATAAGCCGGAACAAACAAACAGACAGACAGAAATTAAATTATTTTTTACTTTCATATGCATTTAGTAAAAACCTGTTATGTATTTTGAAATTACAAAGAGACACTTAAATTTTATTTATTTGTATAGATTTGTATTTCCCTGCGTGCATAGATATATTGGTTGTCATGTACACAGAATGTCTCACAGATATGAGTGACAGATGATGCCAACGGTGTAAACAAAGGCTAATAAAACACACATAACCCGAGGCGATCCTAGAATAATATTTAGCCCCATCCATCCCTAAATATTGTTGTGGGCAGGTTCATGACGGCATGTAGCAGATCTATCACAGGTAACCGTGGTTTATTCCCGTTCTACAAAGATTAATGTCCCGGAGCCGGCACGCTCGGAGTAAGTTATGGCTCAGGCTCGTGTTGGCACGCAACAGATCCTAGACACATTGGTGTCGTGTGTTAACACTTTTGGTGACGTTAATAATTATGATGGGTCTACATTTGACGCTGATTGGTCGAGGTTTAAAGCGTAGCCTGGTATATGAGGTAGTCCTGATCTTTCAAATAAATAAAATTGAAGTGTCTGTTAGTGATTTCAAAATAGCAGATTTTTACTAAATGCATATGAAAGTATACAACTTTTTTATTTTAGTCTTTTTGTCTGTATGTTTGTTACGGCTAGTCTCCGAAACGGCTGGACCGATTTTGACAGGACTTTTACAGGCAGATAGTTGATGTTATAAGGAGTAAAGGAGGTGTCTGAAAGTGGCGCTGGTGACTGACAAGTTGTGTGGTAATCGGTTGGCTTGGTATGGACATGTGAAAATGCCGTGAGGAAAGGTCTGAGTATGAATGTGGATGGCTATAAGAGTAGAGTAAGACCAAAGAAAAGATGGATGTTCGGAGTGAAAGATAATATGGCAAGAAAGAAGATGTCTGATAACATGTCCATAAATGACAACCGGGACCACCGGCTTAACTTGCTTTTCGACGCTGTTAACATTCTTTCAAAATACTTTGCGGCCTATTACTAAATATTGTTATCATCAATTCAATTACCCAGTGAAAGTTGATAACAAATAGCGAAAACCTCACATCCCCGCACTGGGTAGCGGCGAACCCAACAATATCAATTTCAGCTGTAATCATAATACCATCGCCAGCAATATGATTACCCCGAAATTTTTAGGTAGTATTATTTTCCTGTTGAGAAACCCATAAATGTTGTTGGGATACAGTAAAAGTTTGGTCAAACCGGTACGAAGCTGGTCCCTAACGGGGAAGCGCCAAATGCTCGCAAAATTCATATTTTTTAACTTTTTTTGCAATTTGCAGGTTAGAGTCAGGTTGTAAGTTAATTTATTCTTATTCTTTATTGCAAACAAAATTAAAATATATACACAAAATCACAATATATAGCTTATGTACAACGGCGAGCTTAACCCAGAATTGGATTTTCTTACAGCAAACCTTACTTTGATTGCGAGATTTGCAGAAGCGGATAAATATCTACGCGCACAATCAGTACATTTAAAAACTTAAATTAACTTATTTTATAAACCAAACTAAACTATACATACAATATAATATACGTAATGCATACAATACCTATGTAGATAAACATACATATTAAATACTATATACATACTATCATCATGTTGACAGGAAAGGTTCTCTTATTCCTTTCTTGAACACATCTAACGAAGGGCTATCCCGCAAGGAGTGTGGAAGCGAATTTTAATTCGCGACCGTAACATGTATGTATTTACAGAATTACAATAATTAAAATCAATACAATCCTATTAGTTCATGTACCTAATCACAGTCATCCACTGTCACATACTGACACTGACCGGCTAATTGCAAAAAAACGTAAGGAAATTTGTATTTCGCGAGCTACCTTGGTGCTTCCACCTTAATCTGTCCGGACCGGTTCGACCGTAATTTTATATCTACGCGACTACTGAGTGTGTGTTTTCAGTTCAATTCCCTGATCGGGCAGTGCCATTGCGTGTTCTATTAGGAATTTCTTAGTAGGAACCCGAAGTTTGGAAGCTGGTAGTGTGATACCCTCGTACTTGGAAAGCACGTTAATCCGTCGGTCCTACGCCTTTATCTCCAGTCGTCCGACTGCAGTCCCATCGGATTGTGCGGGAAAATAAATGTGTCGGATCCGGTCGTTAGTATGGACATAAAATGAATCGCAAGTACGCCTTTTTTTTTACGGATGGGAAATCATTAAATGACTTCTCCCGCTCTGGTTGGAGTGGGAGGGAGTGTCAGACTCTTACTGACTAAAACCCATCCATGTTCCTTCATCGCCCTTTGTGTTCCAGGGCCACGGTATCTCTTTCGAACAGTCCCGCAGCCCCGGTCGCAAGTACGCCTGTGGTGACATCACGCGACCTACTTACGAGTTGAACATCAGGGCTCTGTAGAAGCACGCTGTGGTGTACTACCTACACCACAGTGTGCTTCTACAGAGCCTTGATGTTCAACTCGAGGCGAGGGTGACATTCAATGTCTGATCGCGGCGGAGTTGAGAAGTCTTGGAACTGTATCCGAATCATTGTGCCCCGTGTTATTGTGTTAAATTGCAATCTCAAGTAATTTGTTAGTTTGTTAAAACCAGTGTTTCGAACCCAGTGTGTTTTCATTGCACAAAACCCATCGTTTGCCCACATGACGTACAAGGCTCACAGAGTGAATCCTGACACATTGGGTCTAGCCTATAAGGATATTTGTATGTTTGGAGTAAATAAATAAATATCTGACAAATATATTTAAACTGCACCTGTGTTAACATACCTATCCTGTGTACTACCTATCCACTTATCTACTTGTATATATTATATATATCTATCTACTTGACTAATCTGCGTTGAGATTGGCCACCGTAACCGAAATTCGATCGGGAGGGTATTATTATGCAAGACCCGTACCACTTACGCAGTTACACGGGTTTCCTCTATGTGGAAAGGACCTACCTTGAACACAGTTGAACATCACGCCTATTTCCCAGGAGGGGTTGGTAGAAGTCACAGGAAATATGAAAAGTATCTAGCCAAACATCATCTCAGGTCCTATCGGGACTTTCCAATAGATAAGATAAGACAGATAAGATATTTGTTTTGCAAATATGGGTACAAATACGGTGAACAGCCGGGCAAGGCTTCAGAGTCTCGGGGCTGCGGGACTGTTCGAAAGAGATACCGCGGCCCTGGAACACAAAGGGCAAAGAAGGAATATGGATGGGTTTTAGTCAGTAAAAGTCTGACACTCCCTCCCACTCCAGAGCGGGAGGGGAGGGTCATTTGATGATTTCCCATAAGAAAAAAAAGAAATCTAAGAAATCATTCCTGATCAAAACTACCCGTCTACAGTTCCCAAAGAACTGTTTTCCCAATATGTCCAAATAAAACAATAACTTGAGAGCAAGGTCTATATTTTGCGGAGAATCTTAACCCCGCGATTCAGTATTATGACGTAGTGATACAGTGACATCTATGATTAAAAAAACATAACTTTTTTCACACATTATTTGAAATTTAAAATAAGAACGAATATTTGTCGGATCAAAAACGTCGTTGACAATCGTTATAGGAATACAAAACGCTTTGAAAGCGACTGCCATTTCGTCTTGGCTCTCAGTTTGATAGCCATGTGCAAAGAAATTTAAAAGTAGAGCAGACATTGGGAATATTGTCGTACAAAAATTTTCATTCCGAACATTTCCGACGTTGACACATGAGTGTTATAATGCTATACCAAAGTAGTAACAAGTATTGGATTACTATTTTCTTAGTCTTGGCCCGTCTACCGCTCGTAAATATTTGGATGTCTTTGGCCATGTGGCTGGACGAAACTACGAACGCGTGAACACCACTACTAAGAGAAACAGCGAAAAAGTCATAAAAAAAATCATTCGATATTTTCATTACACCAGATTGAAACTAATTCCTAACAGGGTTCATCATCTGCCTAGCCTTTTCCCAACTATATTGGGGTCGGCTTCCAGCCTAACCGGATGCAGCTGAATACCAGTATTTTACATGGAGCGACAGCCTATCCACCTCTATCTAACTTCCACAACCCAGGTACTACTGGGTAATACGATACCCCTCGATAAGACTGGTTGTCAGACTTTTTGGGCTACTGACTACCTAACGACTGTCAAAGATCTACAAATGACAACCGGGACCAACAGCTTAACGTGCTTTCTGAGGCACGGACGAAACCCGGTATGTAATGGGTGGTCACCCATCCACAGACCAACCTAGGCAAGCACGGCTTAACCTAAAGATCGACCCCGAGCGGCTGTTATTGTTTAGCCATGAGCTCCTCTTTCCTGGCAAGGTTCAAGGTTGTTAAAACAATCAAAATATCTTTCTCCGTCCTTGTAACCTTGAGATACCACACATTTTCTCTTCCGTGCGTAACATTTTTTCTTCCTAATTGAACTTAAAACAAAAACATCAGGAAGTATCTATGCCTCGTGAAAGTTCGTTACATTGTGACCTTCGATCGGTAGGAACATTACAATTGATTGTTACTACTGGTCGTAGATACTGTGGTTAATTATTTTTAATCCTGAATGAACGCTATTGTTCCAAACCTAATGTTTTTTTTTGTTTGGTTTTACAGAGCTAAAATACAAACTGGCGCTTTAGTTGGATTATGGATATAATCAACTCATCATCATCTGCCTAGCCTTTTCCCAACTGTGTTGGTGTCAGCCTCCTGTCTTACTGGTTGTTGATAAATGCACATGGAGTAACTGTCTATCTGACCTTGGCGCAACAGTTATTGGGTCTGGTCTTCCTTTTGCAAGAGATGGCAGCAAGTGAGCGATGTCGTTTACGTGGGTTACGAATTTTAATGGAAGTGCTCAGCAAGATTTACCAAACTGTATCTAAAAATGAATGCAATCTTATTCATAGTTAACACAAAGATCAACCGAGTTGCCATCGATCGAACTATCGAACGATCGGACTTTTTGCCATCTATACGCTAAGAAGAACCGAGATGCCAAATTAGTAGTTACACTTGGACATCTAGGTACACTTGTTGCTGATAAATAAGGGCACTGTCAATGTCTAAAAAATGAATCTCAATCAAAGACATTCAAATATTTATGAGAGATAGACGGGACAAGACGAACGACTATGACTTTTTGTCAGTCCCATCGTACCCTAAACACACATTGTTCATATTTGGGCCATGAACCTAAACAGACTGGTTGACAGATTGGTTGAGCCAGGATCTTATGGAATTTGCCTACTTCAAGTCTATTCAACCTCAATACCCTAAACAGGTCATTTCTCCCAGACTCATACCGAACACAGTCCATCAATAAGTGGTGTAAGTCTTCAACAACTCCACACTTCACACAATTAGGCGAGTTCGTTTTTATCATCATGAACGCAAACTTATTACATGGAATGTGTCCAGATCTGAGTCTATGACTTTATTCCCAGCTAACTGTTAGCGGTGACCTTCGTCCGCGTAAAATTATTAGTAAAATATTACTTGCCTATTTGACTAGGATTTTGTTAACAATAACATGGGTTTTCTTTTTTTGCACGTAACTCTAATCCAAAATAAGAGATCGATCATCATCTGCCTAGCCTTTTCCCAACTGTATTAGGGTCGGCTTCCAGTTTAACCGGATGCAGCTGAATACAATGAATTAGCCATGAGCTCCTCAAAAAAAAAAAAAAGATCGATCGATAATCTATAATTAAAGTTACTCCTTACAACAAGCTATCTGCCGGTGAATCTTAAAATCCCGTCAAAATCGATCTAGCCTTTTCGGAAAGTAGCCGGAACAAACAGACAGACAGATAGAGGGACAGACAGATAAAAATTAAGAAAAAATGTTTATTTTTTATTTTAAGTACCGTATAATTCTTTCATAATATGCATTCAGTAAAAAGCTGTTATTTAGAAACAGACACTTCAATTTCATTTATTTGTATAGATATCTGCCCTATAATACTTTTTAAATCTCTTTGATCTCAATGCAACACTCCATTACAGTAGCAAAAGTCTAAGTAAAAACTAGGAAAAAAACCAATAAAGTAGAAAATCCTCGTTTAGGTATACTCCTTTAAAAAACAACGTTATTTTCACCGCAGTTCGCGGGAAGATGTTGTTATTTGTGGCGTTGCCGCAGAGGTCGAGTGTCGATACACAGTCGGGTCACGTACCCATCTATCGAGCGCCATATTATTCCGATCCCATATTACGGTTGCCCGGTTGCGGGCTAAAGGGAATCTGTAAAAAAGGAAATATCAACTAGATATATTATAAGTTTTTTCTTCAAGTCAAAGTCAAAATTATTTATTTGTAGTAAATGTGGTACAAAAGATGGTAATAATAATATGTAGTGCAATAACACATTTCACCATAAAATTGGCATGCAAACATTAATGAATTAGATGCTAATTTCAAAACACAATACCTACGTGAAACAAACATTAAATTAAAGTCAAAGTCAAAGTTTTTTATTTGTTAAACATAGATGTAAAAGGTGTGAATATAAAGAGCTATGATTTACCGTCAATGGCGTACAAATATTATTATTATTTTTAAAGGTATGCATTGCCATAAGCTATACATTACCATATATTATTCTTATTAATTAGGTAACTAAGTGTGTTTCTAAGTTTAATATACTCAACACAAAACAAAATTTTGCTATTTTTCACTAAAATCAAACAAAGAAATTGTAAGCGTAAGGGTGCTCCCACACAGCAGTTATAGTTATAACGTTAGAGAGTGACATATAACATTTGTTTTTAAACAAACGCAATGCAATTTTTTTGTTTTTTGTTGTTTCACAATGTTGTATAACGTTATATAACTGCTGTGTGGGAGCACCTTAAGAATAATAAAATATTTTAAAATATACTAACAAAATATCTTATTCTTATAATTTAGGTAATTCTCCACAATTCTTGTCATTTGGTTTCATAGCAACCTTTAATTGACTGAGTAAATTGCTTGTCAGTTGTCACTCAAGCTTTGAAAGTAACAAAGAAAAGAAAAATAAACTTTTTCCTGTTGTTAATGTTTATTTGGACTTATTTTGCTTTTCGCATCTTTTGATTCGTGTTCTCTTGTACAGTTTTTCAGATTTTGGAAAACAAATATTTTATCCGTAGTTTTATAGTTCACCGCGTAATGCATAAGCAATCCTTAAAACCCGTGTTTTGGTCCCTTGCGTTATTTTTAACTTACATCATCTGCCTAGCCTTTTCCCAACTATATTGGGGTCGACTTCCAGTCTAACCATATGCAGCTGAATACCAGTATTTTACATGGAGCGACTCACTATCTGCCCCCCACAACCCAGTTAGTACTGGGTAGTACGAACCCCGTTGGTAAGACTGATTGTCAGACTTTCGGGCCACTAACTTCCTGTAACGACTGTCAAATATCTACAATTAACGTCCAGGACCAACGGCTTAACATACTTTCAGAAGCACGGAGGAAACTCGGTATGTAATAAGTGACCACACATCCACGGACCAAACTAGGTAAACGCGGCCTAATCTGAAGATCGACCCGAGCGGCTATTATTTTTTAGCCACGAGCTCTTTATTTTGAACTTTAAACAGTTATATAAGCGTCAAAATAGAATTTGAAATAACCTTGACCTTACCGTATCTATATTATTCTATATTATTACCTAAATCCACTAGCGGTAACCCGGAAGTCTATATGTCACATAGCCGAGTGCATCTTCTTTGGCCAAGACATTGCAGACGTGCGATAGCCAAGTTCAAAGGCGAAATAAAAAAAGATAAAATTAACGTTCACGCCCACCCAAAGCAATTTAAATATAATTGCGATAGACAGGACAGCGTGACAAAATCATAGATAACATAACATGACGCCTTGTAATCCAGTTGTTAGACAGAGGTGTACCTATCAGTAAACCCACATTTCGCCAGTTATTTTTAAGTACCATGTAATAAAAAAGGGGGTGAGCCTATTGCCATCAGCCACTATCACATCCAGACTCCGTGGCTGCTTCTGAGAAATTCATGTTGGAAATGGTATAAATGAATGGTATTGAGTACATCATTCCGAACCCCACATATTGAATCTTTCATCAGGTATTGCCCTTTTGTTTAAAATAGCAGATTAAAAAAAATTATCGATGTAGAATTTCTATATGGCCTCTACGGAATGATGTATTGAATACGTGGTAATCGTGGCTTCGATGTCCCTTCCGCCCTGTACAGTTTCTTAAATCTTTACTTGTATCTGTAGTTTGTGGTGCAAACAGGCCTCAATGTCTAAACAATATGGCGAAAGGTCAATCCTATTCTAATGCCGTTCGTTAGTAAGTTCCTTTGTAAAAGTGGGCGACATTCAGGTGTCCTAGTCACGCGCGGGCGTACTGCGGCGTTCTAAATGTATCGCAACGAGTTATAAACGGACACCATTTTAGTCAATTTTATTCTTATCAATCCTATGTTGGCATTTTAGCTTCTTAGCTAAATATGCTATATAGCTAAAATGCTATGCTTTCAATCAAAAGCGTTTCCTTATATCCCAATAGTGATAATTCAAAATTCTCCATTTTACGCTTTTTCGCTTTTATCATCATCTAGCCTAGGTTTTTCCCAACTATATTGGGGTCGGCCTCCAGTCTTACCGAATTCAGCTGTATACCTGTATTTTACATGAAGCGACTGCCTATCTGACATCCAGAACCCACTTAGTACTGGGTAATACGATACTCCTTGGTAAGACTGGTTGTCAAATGGAATCGCTTTTAACGAAAGAGATAGGGGCTAGGGCCGATGCCTGTCGGGGCTGCGGGACTGTTCGAAAGAGAAACCGCGGCCCTGGAACACAAAGGGCAAAGAAGGAACATGGATAGGTTTTAGTCAGTACGAGTCTGACACTCCCTTCCACTCCGCCCAGAACGGAAGGGGTCATTTGAAGATAAAGAAAAAAAAGGAGGCAGTTTTACGTGTAGCTGCTTCTAAATACTAAAAAAATGTGTGATAACCTTTGTCTGAGGGATAAATGTTGCGGTATGGCAGTTTTGGCTTGGAAAATAAATCAAACTGTCTCATTTATTTCGCAGATAAAAGTATTCTGATAATTAAAAAACTACGCTGTGTTATTCGAGGATACAAAGAACCTGTTTGAAAGAAGGTTAGGTTGTTTTATAATAAGGGTACCATATCAGGTTTCGGAACTTCCAGATCCAGAAGCGTTCGGGCTCAGTTCGTACCTGAGATATCAAGGACGGTCACAATATTAGCTGAATGCATTTGGTTTGAACCTCTTGGCATATATTACTGGTGTTGGGATCATCTGGGTTACCAAATTTTCGGAGTACACTTATCATCATCATCCGCCTAGGCTTTTCCCAACTATGTTGGGGTCGGCTTCGAGACTAACCAGATGCAGGTCAATACCAGTATTTAACATGGAGCGACTGCCTATCTGACTTCTACAACCCAGTTAGTACTGGGTAAAACGATACTCCTTGGTAAGACTAGTTGTTTGGTAAAGTAAACTCTGTTTCTTTATATTTATTGTTGAGTACACAAATGTACTGAGGCGGATTTAATGCCATAGGCATTTTCTACCAATTAACCTTGCAGATATGTAGAGACAAACTGGTAGGTAAACTTTTTATCTGGTTTTACGTTTTTTGTGTAGTAAGCAACGACTTATTGTCAGGCCTACGTTGTCTCCCCATACTTAAGTACTAATGCTGTAACATGATAATATTATAAAACGAAATTATTTTAAAAGAGTAACCATGGTGTTTCCTGCAGTTTCTTTTCCATAGAAAACGACCAACTCGAACCGTGCACCTTTTTCTCGACGTTTTGTAAATGCCCATGAAGGTCTATGTGTAATAAAAGATTTGATTTTGAGGTAATTTCTTATGTAATTACCCTGTTACTAAGCTACCACCATAATTATTAGCGTTAGTTACCATATTTTAAATTCCTATAGTCTATACCTTCCTAAATAATGTCATAAATACCACCTAGATCATGTCCATAAATTGATTTCGTTCGTATTTTGGTTACAAGGAACCAATTCCGTTTACCATTTAAGTTACCGATTAGAATACTTGTTTGTTTATGAGTTAATATCAAAATGCAGGTTCCAATCACCTTGTAACAGGAACTAATAGATACTCGTACTAAAGCACGATGCCCAAGTTTGATTGCGCAGTAGAACTTGGGTGTTGACAATTTGTATTTCAATTTGTCACAAATATGTAACTTATAGATAATTCTGTATCTTAATCTTTACTACTAGTTATAAGGTTTTGTTATGATAAAGATACATGATAAGATAACCTCATTATTAAATAATCCATATCGTGGTTGGATGTTTAGGCATCTAGCAGCACCTAAGCGCATTCGCAGCGGCGAGTCGATTAGTTACATCCAACAGATGAGAATGTTTCGTATGTGATGCCACCAATACAAATTTGTTACTTTTTGTTTTTCTATTGGATGTCAAATAAGCAGACTTTACCTGGTAGTAGGACGATCCCAAGTAGTCAGAGGCTGCGACGATTTATATTAAACCCTCAAAGATTAGAAATGTCTGCGTCAGGACTATTTTGGTGAGCTGTGACGGGAATTTGACCCATATGAACATAACATATGCATATTATTTAGTCCAATGTTTGCTACGTCGGAACATCTGTAATACCTAACGCTTCGCATGTAAGAATCTGATTCCATACGCTTCTTACAGAATAGAGCAACGCAGCTCGCTTGGAGAAATAGCTCATAAAAAGCTCAATTACTACTACATAGTAACTTAACAATGACCTCCCCCTGTCTTATCACACGTGACTACTAGAGGTCAGGGCAAGTAACATGAGTGACACAATCAGATAACAATCACAGGCTAATAAATACACAATATCATTGCCAATATGGGACATATTCGCTTGTTTCCGGCGTCAGACGTGACTAACATGACCACTGGGTACATGGATTTATGATATCACGTAGTCATTTTAATTGAAATGGCTGGTTTATTATCTAGTTGAGCTCGTTGTAAGAAAATATCTCGATGAATAATGCTCGATCACAGCCTGGAGGCTTAATGTATGGAAATAAGCTCTGTAGGTACATTTCTGTCTTACCCTTCGAAGATATACAGGGGTACTTTACTTTTATGTTACGTTGATGCAAAAAATAATATATGAAAATTGTTTGGTTCGCTCTCTCAATCAGCAGCTAGGGAATGCAGAACCGGTTCCGGTTCCGTAGTATATCCCGGGAAATCCCGTTACCGGTACCGATTCTGCGTGCCCTAGTCTGCACTGGGCCCGCAAGGTATTACGGCCCACGGGTCTGTGTTCCAGCAGTGCACTTATGCACCTGAGAGTTGCGTGGCAACATCCTTTCAAGCTTTTAGCTTTTGAATACGGAAAGCGGATTTCAGTGCGATGATGTCATAGAAGAGTTAGACAGCGAGAAAAAATACTTCACACAGTTTAAAAGGTCCATTTAGAGACTACAACTACTTTAAACAATGTAAAAAGCAAGAACTAATTAAGAAGAAATGTGCGGAAAATCATTTTACAAAAGAAATAAGTATTGGTACAGACACATAATAATATCATCTATACAAATAAATAAAATTGAAGTGTCTGTTTGTATCAATCAAAATAACAGCTTTTTACTGAATGCACTTATAACAAAAACCGTTTTTTTTTTAATGTTTGTCTGTCTGTCTGATTGTTCCGGCTAATCTTCGAAACGGATAGACCGATTTTGACGGGACTCTTACTGGCACATATATGATAATATAAGGTCTAACTTACGCTACTTTTATTTTAGAAAAATAATAAGGGTTCCGTGCAAAAATAATAAAACCCTTGAAAGAAATTCCGAGTAATATAAAAATATTGTTTTTAATAATTTTACGCGAAGGAAGGTCGCGGGCAACAGCTAGTCGTAAATAAAAATCTGAATTGAATTCATGACGATATTAACGAAGTGGAAAAATAACGAAGCTTCGGAGGGCTTTTAACGATGCGCGATGGTCGCAAGTTAAGCGGCTTACGAGCTGAAGCGACATGGAAACGTCATTATCGGTGACTACAGAGCGTATTGGTTGAGGGGAGGGGTTACATTAATGGGGGAAGTTAACATAATACCATTCTTACAAGCTTTTATAATCTCTCGCCGACTGGTCGACACTTCGCGTGACCAGATGGCTGGCACTTTCTTTGGCCAAAGAATTAGCATTGCCATTCAACGTGGCAATGCTGCCAGTCTTCTGGGCACGTTTCCGGAAGACAGCGATGCGGATGAGTACTTTGACGCCTAAGTGTCCTATTATCGTCTTTGTATATAATTTAATTATGAATTATGTAGGTACTAATTACTTTTAATGTAAATTTTTAGTTATTATTTTAGATCTTTTTGTATTTTTATATAATATACATAATAACCTTACTTAAATAAACAATTTAATTATGAAAGCTATTATTTAACTTGCAATGTTAGTATTTTAGTTTGTTTGGTTAGGTCAAATCTTGCAACTGAATTTTTAAACAGTAAGTTATCCCCAACCGATTGATCTGAAATTTTGTATACACGTTTAGTTTGGACCACAATGCATGCTAAGTGACGTCATTCTAAATCCAATATGGCGGACTCCCGAAGATGGCGGACTACTTAGTTAGTTGGTATGCACCCTCACGACATAAATTAAAAGGGTTTGCTGAGAGTATACGAATGACGTCATACCTATATTTAAACGCTTGTTTTAAAAAAATGTTATTTTACTGTAAACTTGTTATAAAGGATGTAAAAGTACCCTTAACGAAGCCGAAAGGCATTTGTTTTCCCCTTCATTGCGATCATTTTTATGTTCTAGACCATTTCTGGGAACTTGTTATAACTTTACTTTAAATACCTCCACGGCCCCGTACTATTCAATGCATCAATCAGCACAATGTTTTGAATTCGTTACTTTTAGTCCTACCGTAAAATGTGATTTTTCACCCCACGAAAAAGTCGTTTCCCAGCAATTTTTTTTGTGCAGAGTTACTTAGTATGATGTACAGAATGCTTGGTTGACGGCCTCGTGTAGGATCCATTTACAACCTGTAGATTGTAAATGGATCCTTTGTAGATTCTTTTTCTGTGAACACACGCCTTTTTCCATGCAAATAGGCCAAAACTACAGTACACCACCTACTATGATCCTTACACACCTTTTGCTTTCTCCTCGTTCATACATCTGACCAGGTGCATGAACTGCATGACCTTACTGACGAACATCACCAATAACGTCAGTGATTTAGGAAGATGACGTTGGGGGCGCCCTTGAAAAAATTGTCTGTAAATACACAAACTTAACTAATAACATTTGAAAAAACTCAAGATGAGATCGGTGTCGCCGATTACTCTGGAAGAGACACCAAAACAAAAAGAGAGCAGTCTGTTTTTGAATCCAAACATAGCATGTGTCAACGATGCAAATTATTGTCTGCAATATTGTTTTGAGGAAACTACCACACACATTAGCAGATTCAGTCTTTCTACAGCAAGCAATCAGTAATATAAGTTTACGAACTATGCTTGCAACTTTGCCCAGGTGATAAAGTTATGAGAAAAAAAATTGTAGCTATCTGCAGGTATCAAGCTTAATGTGTACCAAATTACATAACATAACATCACACCTATAGTTGGGCAGAGGTGTACCTAATAGTATACCTACATTTTGCTAGTTACGTTTCAATCCCATGTAATAGGGGCGAGCCTGTTGCCATTAACAGGGCACTGAGAAATTCCTGATGGAAAAACCCAATAACAACTTGCCCGACCCGGGAATCGAACCCAGGACCTCATACTCTGCAGTCGAGCTTGCAACCACTAGACCTTCGAAGCAGTCCGAGACCAACGAGGCAGTCAAATCCGTATTGTATCAGAGGAGAATCAATTTAGTACAACTCTCATTTTGGCACTCACATTTTTAACTAAATTCCAATGAAATCCAGCTAAAATTAAATATTTGTAAATAATTTTAATAAAATTGCCCCCTTCATTTTGCCTTGTCCCCAGTGGTCAAATTACATTTAATAATATTGGTTCAGTTCACAACATATCAACCTCATTTTCCTGTGGTTTACCCCCTAAACAGGTTGAGGGTACCTGCGCGACTGACTTGGACGTCACAACACGATATTTTTCTTCTTTTTTTGGCGCCTCTCCAATTCAATACATTAATGAAGGTTGACCTTCAATTCAGAATATTTCTCTATGGTTTTGCGAGTTGGAGCATATCGCCAACATTTGTGACTCGGGTCCATTCATGAGTGTCCAACAACCAATAGTTTTTCTTCGGCCAACATTGATTTTCCCATCAATATCACAAGCTACAATAAGTCACTGCCATGACTGCTGAGCATGAGGTCCCGGGTTCGATTCCCAGGTCGGGCAACGTGTTATTGAGTTGTTCCATCAAGGATTTCCCTGTATCAGCAGCAGGAGCTGGAGTTTTGATTTGTGCCAAGTTTATGGCAATAGACTCGCCCCCTATTACATGGGACTTAAACATAACTGGCGAAATGTAGGTGGTCTAGACTATATTAGGTACACCTCTCGCGATTAAAGGCGTCATTTATTTATTTATTATTTATTTAGTACAGCATAAGCCATTAATACTAAATGAAGTTATCCTTTTATTTGGTCTTCTCACAGAACCTCAAACATTCTAACATTATCGTTTTCCATTCATCAGCAAACAAGTCCAATCCAGTGTTGGTCTCCACGAGCGCGTTGAGCATCATAAGCATACGCGGTATAGGAGAAGTGGATCGAGCTAAAGTGCGGCAAAATGGGACATCTTGTTATGTTAAATAAGTCATACCTAAAACTAAACACTATCGATTACGATACGATACAGCGCTAGTGGAAGTTGTAAACCTCTTAATTTATCCAAAATAGTATTAGGCAATAAACTCTATGTAAGCGACCGACCTCGACTGATTCATGATCTTACCGAGAACTAAGATTAGTCAGCGGCCTCTATTTTATTCAAATTCGAATTATAATCTAAATATTTCATTATTTTAGGTGCTTGGTACCTTAGCCCTTGACGATCGGAAATCAAAACATCAATAGTAGCTGTTACATTTATCTGCGTTTTATCAAAATTGGTTCTACAGTTCCGAGTTTCGAACAGACAGAAATACAAACAGGTGTTTTATTGTGATTCTAATCGGAACTAACAATGATTAGATATATTTCCTGTATCCGTTGGTTTAGTATAAAGGTCTAGTTCCCTATATGCAATGGTATTGTAATACATTATGTTCTTAATCGGACAATTAATAACTTATTATATCAGTTATTCCATTGTTACTATTAAGGGTATAGGACTTGTAGGTACAGGAACAGGGAATGCGTGGAGTAGTCGTTTTAGCTGTTTTTTTCTTAAATACGTGTTTGGGATTATTTGTGACCAGGATTCAGTATCCAGCTCATGCCGCCATTTTCGCCTGGTCCTGAGTTGTGGAAGACCTTTGCCTTGCAGGGACAGCCAATCCAGTCTAATTATATTAATAACCAGTATGCTAGTAAACAAAAGACTTAATAAAATATTATAAAGTAATGTTGATCAATGGTTTTAATGTGTTAAATATAATTTGTTTGTTACGCAATTATAGACCTACTATAAAAAATTGGCTTCGGCAAAAAATATCTACAATCTATGGTGTTTTCATAAAAAATATAAATAATAGGTAGGTAAGTACTATGGTCTGTGAAGTTTTTGAACCGGAACTGACTAATTAGGATAATAGGGTTAAGTAAAAAACAATGGACACAAATTATACAATTATCCCCAGAATAAAGTCAAATTAGACCACAGATTGTCCACCAAGATAATTCTTAACACGTGGGTTTTTTACAAGAGTGACGAATTTCAACGTCAACAAATATACTTACTGCTTAAAATTGAAAACAAATAACAAACTACTATTAATTGCTATATTTCCGGAAAATACAATAAAACATTTTTTTTAAGTAACTGTTACTAAATCTCCCTTTTCGATTTGTTGCACGTTTTCAAATGAAAATTTAAATAATAATTACCAGGTACCATATGAAAAGTTAGTTTTTTTAGGGTTCCGTACTCGAAGCGCAACGAACGGGACCCTATTACTAAGCCTCCGCTGTCTCCGTCCGTCCGTCTGTCTGTCTGTCAGTGGGCTGTATCTCATGATCTGTAGACAGTTGAAACTTTCTTGAATGGGTATTTCTGTTATCGCTTTAACAACAAATATTAAAAATAAAAAGGGGCTGCTCTACTACGATGATACGGAACCCTTCATGAGCGAGTCCGACTCGCACTTGGCCAGTTTTTTTCTGTTTTTCGTTTATCACTTAAAATAAATGCAAACGCCTCGTTGGTCTAGTGGTCGCAGCCACGGTATCTGGATTCGTGCCCAGTTGATGGCAATAGGCTCACCCCCTTTTACATGGGACTTAAACATAACTGGCGAAATGTGGGTCTCCTATGGTATGGTATAGCGGGCTGGTTTCCGCAACTCCACGTCAAAGCGCGTATTTTGCGTGCGGGTGGGAGATCTATTCGATCCACCCCAACTCCCCGAGAAAGCCCAGCAGCGCCTTGGTGTTGCTGACGATCTCGCGGAGAGTACCTGGGTTACCGAAGTACTTTGCCCTGTATGTTGCAACCACTGGGCAGTGCATAAGCACGTGGGCTGCTGTCTCGTCTTCCTCCATGCAGGCTCGGCACAGGGGGCTGTCTGTGACTCCTATGACAGAGAGGTGTTTATTAAAAGAGCCGTGTCCAGTGATGGCGGCTGTGAGTGTGCGCAGCTGTAGCTTGGTCAGCCGAAGCACCCGTTTGGTGAGGCGGCCGTCGATGGTAGGAAGTGCTTCCTTGGCCTGCCTGCACTCACCATGGTCCAGCCACAGCTTGTGGTGTTGTTCACTAGTTCGATTCCTTACCAGTGTGCGTAGGTACCCGAAGGGGAGTGGCACGATGGGTTCGGGTCCCACTGGTGCCATACTCGATCCCCTTCTAGCGAGTTCGTCCGCTGCATCATTGCCTCGGGAATCGCTGTGTCCTTTGATCCATTGGATCGTTATATTATTGAGATTACCAACCTGGTTCAGGCGTTGGTGGCACTCGTGTATTAACCCAGAGTTGACTGTGTGGTTGCTTAGTGCTAGCAGTACAGCCAAGCTGTCTGAGAGTATGCGAATGGAGTGATCCACAACCTTCCTGGCTAAGATGGCTGATGCCGCCAGAGAAATGCCCATGCATTCTGCCTGAAATACCGTGTTGTGGGCCCCCAGAGGTGTGGCTATGTGGATGTTGAGATCCTCTGAGAAGACTCCGGCTCCAGTGCCAGTACCTGTTTTGGATCCGTCCGTGAAGATCCGAAGTTCTGTAGGGCTTAATCCCTCGCAGCGGTGGTCTTCGTGGAGTTGGATTTTGTATTTTTTGTCGAATACGAACTGTTTGGGTATCCGATCGTTTATGGCTTTTGCTAGGGGGAATTCATTATAGAATCCCTCCAGTGCCGCGGTGTGTTGTGTTTCCTTCTTACCCCAGAGTTGAAGTGTTTTGAGGCGTACTGCCGTCATCGTCGCTTCCTGCTGTATGAACAGATGGAGCGGTGGAAGCCCCAGCATGGCTTCGAGAGCTGCAGTCGGAGTAGTCCTCATGCAGCCCGTGGTCGCCATGCAGGCAAGCCTCTGCATGCGTTGCAGTTTGATGGAGGCTGTAGCTAGTTTGGTGCGGGGCCACCAGACCACTGCCCCGTAGGTGATCATGGGTCGGATCACCGCGCAGTATAACCAAAGTATTATTTTAGGGGATAGGCCCCACTTCTTACCTATCATCCTCCTGCATTGCCAAAAGGTGATGCAGGCCCTGTTTATTTTGTTGTCTAGATGACTGCTCCAGTTTAACTTACTATCCAGGATGACTCCCAGGTATTTGACCTCGTCGGCTAACTGGAGTTCTGTGTCGAAGAGTTTGGGTAGGCGATAGGGGCCTAGTGTTCGTTTTTGGGTAAACATGACTAGTTCAGTTTTCGTGGGGTTCACTGAGAGGTCAAATTCTCTGCACCACCGTTCAACAATGCGTAGCGCCTGTTGGGTGAGGTCGCAGATTGTCCCCGTCACTTTCCCCGAAATGAGGATGGCGAGGTCGTCGGCATACCCTATTGTGTAGAAGTGGTTCGCATTGAGTTTAGTGATGAGATCATTTATCACCAGATTCCAGAGGAGGGGGGATAATACACCTCCTTGGGGGCAGCCTCTGGCTATCAAGGCCATCTGCTGTTCCTCTGCAAGACGAACCACTCGTTTGCTTAACATATTAGTAATCCAGTCAATCAGTACCTGTTCTGCTCCGTGTCGAGAGAGGGCGGTGCTAATGCTGGAGAAGTTTGTTTTATCGAAGGCCCCTTCGATGTCTATGAACGTGCCCAGACAGGTGCCCTTCTGATGTATCGCTTCTTCTATCCGTCCGACCACTAGATGGAGAGCGGATTCAGTGGACTTACCCGAGCTGTATGCATGCTGGTTAACATGTAGTGGTATCGTTTTTAAAACGCCATCCCTCAGCTCATGCCGCAACAGAGCCATGAACACCTGTGATGACAAGGATTGGGACGTATATTACGCGGCCAAATCCAGCTACAAAAAATGCATCAGATTCAGGAGCTCCACCGGATGGCGTAAATACTGTGGCAACATCGAATCCTGCCAACAAGCAAACAGGGTAAGGAAAATACTGGCACAACAGAGCCCAACTGGGCCCGCTGTACTCCGTAAACCCGACAACACACTTACCACTTCACCAGAAGAGGCGATGCGCGTCCTTATTGAAACTCACTTCCCAGGTTGCGCTTTCGCACAGACTACTGACTGGACAGAGGTAACTCAAACACCTTCGGAAAACGACTGGCGCTACGCACACAAAGTGATAACACTGGAGAAACTCCAGTGGGCGATCCGGTGCTTCCATCCTTTCAAGGCTGCCGGGCCGGATGGGGTCTTTCCCGCCTTATTGCAGTGGGGTGGGGCCTCAGTCGCCAGCAGACTGGTACCAATCATGAGAGCGTCCCTGGCCTTTAGATACGTTCCAAAAGGATGGAGGGAAGTGAAAGTTATATTCATTCCTAAGCCAGGTAAGAGTGATTATACCAACGCCAAATCCCACCGACCGATTAGCTTGACCTCCTTCCTCCTTAAAACCATGGAGAGAATCTGCGAGAGAGAGCTGAGGGTGGGTCTCCTATTAGGTACACCTTTGCCTAACCCTTCGGGGATGACAGGTGTGATGTTATGATATAAATGAAACGGCAGTTTTCACTTAAATTATATCACGAATTTTTCTCTACAGATTTCTATGTGCCACTGGGCGTTGTCAATTCCGGTATTGTGTTGACAACCGCAATGATTCTGAGAATGTCAGTCAGTCGGTCTATCGATGATTGCTCCTGACACCCGAGGTGAAGCCACTGGGTTTCCCTATGTCACAAGCAAAGCCTATGTAGGTGTCGCTCCGATTAACTCGACGGAATAATTCCAAATTGTCGGTAAATAATTTGTTCTGGGATTTTTGCGGTTTCTTTCAGCATTTAATTAAAAGCACAATAACATGAATTAATTGAATGTGTTTTACACAAGGAAATGAAACGAATGCGAGTTTAGTTTAAGATAAATTAAGGAAGTTTGATATGAATGGTTAACTAGCACACATAGTCAGCCTGTAATGATGCCATTGCTGAGATACAGGCCTCCTTCAATTCCTACTCTCCTAGTATCTTCGTAAAACAACTAAGTCTTCTCACGCATGGGCGTACCCACGGTGGGGCAGGATGGGGCACTTGACCCACCCTGCTCTGTGACCCGAAGCTAAGAATTTTTAGGCAAAATTAATATAATTACAAAATTGTATTCATTTGGGTACTTTAACATTGTTCACATTAAAATAAAACTTGCTTAAGGTCAACAATGACAGAAAACTGTTTTGTCGGCCTCTGTATGATAGGTGTGCATAGAAAGAGAGTTCTGGAAGCACAGCATATATTTAAAAAACAAAATTTTAGCTAGATTTAGCCAGAACCCTCGCAGGTTATTATTGAAATAAGGTGTACCGCAGTCAATAAAACGTATCAGTCAGTAAATAAAAAGCATTTTTAATTTCCTACTACTTAGTTCTTTTAGTTCTGCCCCACCCCTCAAAAAATGCTGGGTACTCCCATGCTCTCACCTCTATTAAAATCGCAAACTGTCACAGTGAGGATGTCATTATGATGGCTAATATATTTTTTACCCACGTAAGAGTAAATTGGAAGGTTAAATTAAATACAGATCTAAGTCTTTTACTACAAGTAATGCGGCTTTAAGTAGATATTTTAATATGTATGTATATAGTTTCTGTATCCAAGGCAGTGGCCCTGGGTTTCCCAATGCCGCATAAGTAATGATTGTCACTCCGTAAGTCCGTATAACCGGTTGACACCACACAATCGGCACGGGTTCGTTTCGGTTTTAGAGACGTCATTGCAGTTTTTAAGTTAATAATGTATGGATGGCGATGAAAAGTATTTGTTTTTAATAATAATTTTAAAGTGAATGCATATTGGTCAGTGTTAAAAGTCCCTAAAAACTTGCTACGAATATAATATTTAAACGACGATTATTTTTGATTGCGTCTTTGGTCTAATTGATATTTAGGTCGCAATCGCGACTGCTTAGTATTAGGTCCTGGGTTCGATTCCCGAAATCGGTCATTTCCATCAAGAATTTGTCAATAGCAGCCACGGGGTCTGGATTTATACCCTGTTGATAGCAATTGGCTCGCCCCCTATTAAATGGACTTAAACATAACTGGCGAAATGTGGGTGTACGATTAGGTACACCTCAACCTTACCCTTTTTTTCGGATGGTAAATCATCAAATGACCCGTCCCGCTCTGATGATCCGATTCCGAAAATTCTTTCACTGACGGGAAGCTACATATCCCCGAGTGTTACAGGCTACATTTAAAACGTTCCGGTGAGTACATTCCGCACATAAATGGAGCGAAGCCGCGAGTAAAAGCTAGTACAGCATCTTCCTGAAGCCACAAAATTGCACGTTTTTTCGACCCTCTAATATTTACGCAGTATAAAAGCGATGGGATAACATATACAGGATGGGTAAAAAATCGTAGATCAAACGAAACAGCGATAGTTGGGGTTATCAGGGTCATTTTTTGGTAATTTTTTCAGTGACGTTCTGAAGTAACAAATAATTTTTCGTGAGACTTAAAAGATATTGAATAAAGTGCCAATTACTCATAAATCATGGTACACACTGTCATAACTTTGAAGAACTTTTGTAGTGATACATTTCCTACAATCAACTAAACACCACTCATTGCCTATTTAGTAAAAAATATTCTATTTTCTTAAAAAACACCCAAGCAGTCATAACTTTAAAGGAGATCAAGTTAGGACTCTCCCACAGAGATATTTTTTAAGGCAAATAACCCCAACTACCGCTCTGTTTCATTTGATCCACGATTTTTTACGCACCCTGTATAATGATTCTTCATTCTCATTAAACTCAGATGGCTCGCTGGCGAGATAAGCGGGCCATAATACGTCACTTTTTACCCTCATCAACTGCGAAGAAACGTGGGCTAACGTGGCTAATGACGCTTTTATACAATGGTCCATGCTGGATACACTTGGCAGTACAGTCACGAGCACCAACATGTATATGTCACCGGAAGATAACAAGATCCGCAAGTTTATAAATTTCCTAGGAAATTTATAAATAACCTAACCTAACCTAAATTTTATAAACCTAGGATTTTTTAGGAAATTTATCAACTTGCGGATCTTTCACTTTCCTTTTAAAATCAAGTTTCGCGAGAAATTGTTAGAGTCAAGTAGTCACAAGCGCGACTGTTGAGCATGAGGTCCTGGGTTCGATTCCCAGGTCGGGCAGTGTTATTAGGTTTTCCCATCAGGAATTTCTCAGTAGTAGCCACGGAGCCTACATTTGTGCTCGGTTGATGGCAATAGGCTCGCCCCCTATTACATGGGAATTAAACACAGCTGGCGAAATGTGGGTGTACTATTATATATACATAGATACATAAACTCACGCCTTTTTCCCATGGGGTAGGCAGAAACCACCGAACGCCACCAGCTACGATCCTTACATACTCCTTTTCCTCGTCCACGTTCATACATCTGGTCATACACGCACGCCGGTTGCGAGTACTACGCACCTGACCTTTCTGAAGAACCTCACCAATAAGATGAGTGTGTGGTGGGGCGTCCCCTCCCGGCGATCTATAAATGACACCCGGGACCAACGGCTTAACGTTCTTTCCGAGTCACGGAGGAAACGGAGGAAACTCCACATGTAATGGGTGGTCACCCATCCACAGATCAACCTAGGCAAGCACGGCTTAACCTAAACATTTAATATCCCTTTAATGTATCCAGTATCCATGTATGCAAAAGCTTAATAATAAAAGATCACATCACGCAAAAGATATGACGTAATAAGACGTATAAATTATTTTTCAATACACTGTCTCGAAAACTGGTTCTTATCGCACTACCATTAGGTTCAACATGCAATGTATTACACACGTGTGGATTTTTTTTCATTTATCACGTGTGCAGAAATAAAAAAATCCACCGATAATTCCTATAGTCGGCTATGATTGTTTTTTTTTTTTAATCTGGGCAAAGTGATGTGTAAATATTTTTTGAATATTCAAATAAATAATATTTAAAAAGCCTATCATAAATAAACATGATTATTTAAAAAAATATTTACTTTTATGAACAAATTAACATTTATTTGTGTTCTAAACTCAAAAATATTAGAATTTTCTATTTTTCATATTAGGCTGTTTAAAAAAAAGCAAATTAAATCATAGTTTCCTAATAATTCATGACAAAAATACTCTTCGTTCTATTATTTTATTTCTTCGAAAGTGTATTGAAAAACGTCGTTTGATACACGTGGGCATTTGTTACTGCAGTTCTCGGCTCCATAACAACCTCGCCTGCGGCTCGGGTGTGGGATGCAATAACAAAGTTTCCCCACTTATATCAAAATGTACTACTGTATGCAAGTATTGCAGAACTTTAATCGTTGTCAGGTGACAATATTTTTTATATTTATTTATTTATTGTTGACTGTGACACGCCCCGGCGTCGGCGTCGTTCAGGCCATTTAAATTTAAATGATATGTATGACTTCGATTAGGCGGTTACAAATAACACCTGTTAGAACAGTTATCATGGCTGCTAAGATATCTCTGAGTGGATTACCTAGGCTTTAGCGTAATTGCATAATTCACCGTCTTAAATTATTTCGACAGAACAATAATAATACCGACTGCCTCGTTGGTCGAATGGTCGCAAGCAAATGAGGTCCTGGGGCGTAGGGTTGGACCTCTCCGGGTTAAGTGGAGCAACGATCTCCGCCAGGTGGCTGATTGCAACTGTTTGGGAGTAGCCTCATCGAATTAAATGGAGTGCTATTGGAGAGGCCATTTGCCAACAATGGATTGCTGGGGAGGTCTGTAAAACCGTTGGCTTCGTTAAATTTTTTGCGTTGCTCTCATGTTCCCCTTTTCAGTGTTTACTCGACCTGTACAATAAACATTATCGCAATCCGTACAGCCTTTTCGGCATTATTACGAGTTCGTGTAGACAAAAGTCTTTGCCATTTATTTTCCTTGTTGTAGGACCACGTGTATGAATGTGGACGAAGCAAAAGGAGTATCTAAGGAGGAGTGCGTAAGGATCATAGCAGATGGAGTTCGGTAGGATCTGCCTTTCATCTTGTCGTTGAACTCCTTGGGTTATAAGAAGAGCTATACGATCACTGACAAATGCTTGCACTGACTGGACAGGTCCACTCAAATCTGTGTGGTTCTTTCTTCAAAAGACCATCTCGGACACTAATCTGTATGTTCCTCATATGACTTGACCAATGTCTGGACTTTAAAAGAGACAGTGACCTGTGGGTTTGCTTCGGCTGTTTTTTCTCATAGTAAACCGGCCCCATCTACTTTTAAAACATAACATGACGTGTGAAAGTGTTTTGTAAAACCAATTTACAGAAATAAATATAATTTGTGACTTCCCCCATGGGAAAAAGGCATGAATTTATGTATTTAATAAATACAAACTTTTATTTCTAACATTTTATTTAGACAGACAGACGGTCATCGATGTTAACACTATGCATTTATTTTTATACGACAAAGTTACATGAATAGGTAAACATAAATCATAGTGCCTTCAATTATCCTTTACTTAGATATGCATCAGTCCAACCATTATTTATATTGCGTTTATTTTATAGCATTATGCTACTGGTTGCAGTTTCCTAGTTTTCAAAAAAAGAATATAAATGATTTGAACGATAAGTGTATAGGTACCTACTCATTCAAATGCGTTTGTTATGGTAAAAAATAAATAAACAAGAATGAAACCTTTTTGTTATTCTTTTTTTTTCCTCGATGAAATCATTTTCTGATTTCAATAAATTATGACTTTGTGTGCACACGACCTTGAAGTGGGACAGTAGCTGGCTAGTATTATACACAGGGTGGGTAAACAATCGTGGATCAAACGAAATACAGGGCAATAGTTGTTCTGAAGTTAAAAATTAATGTTTCGTGAGACTTAAAATATATTGAACAAAGTGCCAATACTCATAAATCATGGTACACACTGTCATAAAAGCACTTTTGTTGTGATGATTCATTTCCTAGAAGCAAAACAAACACCACGAATTGAATTAGTAAAATTTTTGGTATTTTCTTAAAAAATATTCAAGTAGTCATAACTTTTAAGGAGATCAAGTTAGGACTCTGCCACATAAATATATTTTTTACTGAAAATAACCCCAACTGTCGCTCTGTTTCGTTTGATCCACGAATTTTTACCCACCCTGTATATCTTTATACTTACATATTATTATGATGCATACGTTTTTTATAAATATTTGTTATGCGTTGTATGTTTATTGTATTTTTTTGTCATTTTGTATGATGCACGTCATGTCCTTGCGACAAATAAATATTTTTTCTTTTCTTTTTTTGTGTTTCGTAAAGAGTATTGCACCTAAACTTTTTCTATCTCAAATATCACTTTGATGTATTTTTTCAATTCAAGATGTTTTTCTCGTATCTTTTTTCCACTTGAAAGCTATCGTGACAGTTAGCTTCCTACATTTTCTTTTTACATTTTACGGATCCCAGGTCTTTTCCTAGTAATTATATTGTTAGGATTTTGTTGAATATTGGATACTTACCGTGGACGTACGTGCTGCGATTCAGCCAGCACTGTCGTAAAATATCCGATTAAGTTTTTTGGCTTAGAAACTTTTTGCAATGTTCCCACTGTGCAGTCAACTTTTTAATGGAATTTCAACAAAAATGGAAAAAAAACATTTCGAGATTATCTAAGGATTTTTGATACAAGCTTCTTTTGGGGGTTTAATGACATTGACAAATCGGCGTTGTTGACTATTGGTGAACATTTTGTGATATTGTTCTGAGGTTCACCTCTGCCTAACCCTTCGGCGATTACGGGCGTGATGTTATGTTGGGTTCTGAGAAATATCATGAAATGTCCTCTAAATGACAAATGATAATAATGATGATGATATGAAATATATATATAATATATGAGCCAGATTCAGAAGGCAGTACTCCTCGATACGGCTCGCATTGTGAGGAGGTTCCTGTCTCTGGAGCCCTAACCACCGGTAGCTTGGACCCTGCTCCCGACACAGGCGGATCACTATTTTTTGTATTTTTAAATGTTTTTCTTTTTATATGTTTTTTTTAAAGAAATATTTAAAAATGTAAAAAATGTGTAGGAAGATAAATAAAGGAAATGATGATATTTTTTTTGTAATATACTATCCCTATTTGTTGAGCACCCCTATTTGTTTTTCATAATTTTACATCATAATATTTGTGTAGCTGTTTATAGAAGGCCCCTAATCTTCAAATCTCATCTGTGTGGTGCCAGCTGTCTCGGAGTAAAATAGCTGTGACATACGGACGGACAGACAGACGGACAGGACGAATCTATATGGGTTCCGTTTTTTACCATTTGCAACGTAATCCTAAAAATGAAGCCCGATTGTTCGATTTTATTATTAGTGAAACATTATAAATGACTCAAGAAATGTGAAAGTCATCTGGGAAATTAATAATTTTCGGCCTTTCTGGTTTAAAAGTGGGTAAATAGGTCAAGGCATATAGTGAAAACCATCGATTACAATTAATCTTTAATTATCACCGTGTATGTATGAGGTGTTATACTTAAGATAGTGGTAACTCTCGTGTAAAATTAAATAGGTAGGTACTATAGGACCTGGGTTCGATTCCTGGGTCGGGCAAAGTGTTATTGGGTTTTTCCATCAGGAATTTCTCAGTAGCAGCAACGGAGTCTGGATTTGTGCCAGGTTGATGGGAGCAGGCTTGCCCCCTATTACATGGGACTTAAACATAACTGGCGAAATGTGGGTGTACTATTAGGTAAGCCTAACCCTCCGGGGTTACAGAAGTGATGTTATGTTATGTAACTCTCTTTTACTGCAACAATAAATACTAGATACCTACGTTTTGCAGGCAAAGATGACTCAGCCAGATATAGTCAAATTCAGGCCAGTTTGAACAAGATTTTTAGTAAATAAATTATTAGTTACAGACAGAGCTATTAAAGCACTATTAAATGCATCGATATGCGTTATCAATAATACAGGAAGTTATTTATTCTAGTGCTTTAATACTGCAATAGGCGCACAAAATCTTACTACCTACATCGTGTTCCTTTGTCTATGGTCTAGATTAATTAATTCAGAGTACATAAACGCGGGTTTCCGGTAGCGGTGTTTCTTTAACACTTATTAATGACAACTTATTATAATGAAAATGAAATTGAAAAATGATTTATTGTTTTTTCCAAGTTTTTCTTACAAACTAGTGATTGGAGTTTCCTTTTAGGCGTCTAAAGCCTGTGTTAGGAGACTCCACTCTTCCATAACTTGTTAACATTAACAAACTTGTTTTTTACAATTATTGGAGAGAGAAAAAATTAGAAAAAGAAAATACAAAATTAAAACATAAAAAGAAATAAAAAAAGTAAATATGCTTGTCACTAAGACGGTGTATGGGGAATGGTTAAGTGTGTGAGTGAGTGTATGAGGTGGGGGTATATGTATGAGGGTGAGGGTGTGAGTAAGTGTATGTTGTATGATTGTGTGGGGGATTATTGTCTAGTAAGACTTAAGTACAGAAGCCAGCACATCAAGCTACCCGAAACTGTCAAATTTTCCTAATCAACCTTGAACCTAACGCTTTAGCGATAAAGTTGAAAATCTATTAAAGAAATTTGACAGATTGTAGTAGATTGATGTGCTGGTGTCTGTACCATAATTATGATGTATCTGCCAATGACCTTTGCCGGTTCCACAACCGATAGCACCATTAAAACATACTTCTGCGAAAACCATAATTTTTCTCCTTTTCCAGCCTTGCAAGGTTTGACGCCGATTCGTAATGGCCGACTACTGATTCTGATTTCATTGACGACCCCATTTTTTCATCTAGCTCGAACAAAGCGTCACGAAGGACTATATTACTAAAACATCGATCTAATTTAATTGTTACCAAGAATGCAAAGGCGGGCGGGGCTTTCAGTAGCCTTCAAGGTTCGTAAGGAAACCAGGCTTGTTAGTAGTCGACGCGCACCAAACCACGGCGCACGCGCCAATGTTACCGCTACAACCTATTTGGACAACATAGAGGTTGTATAGGAACATCTTAAATAAATCATTTAAAAAATAACATTTAAAAAATCAAGCTGTCGAGTTCGATATACAAGAGTCGAAGCGAACGTGTTTGAATTTTTTTTCGAATTCCGCGCGCAATATTTTGGCGGGATCTCGTGGTGTTGCAAATTGAAAAAATTGAGGTGTTATTTACGAAGTGTTTTGCCGATTTTGGTGAGTTATTATTTTTTGTTCTATTAAATAGTTATAACTGTCTTTTGTTAGTGTTTGTTACATCATCGTCGTAAATTGAATAATCGGAAGGCAATTATTGTTTTTGTGCAATATTCTAATGGGAAGTTAAAAGGCGATGATCCTTGTGATCGTTAAAAAAACCAGCCATTCCTACTTTGGCATGATACTGGCAACAATTTTAAAGTTTCGTTTACCTAAAAATCTGTAAATTATGACGCATGTGTAGAATATTTTAAATTTTCACGCGGAACTAACTGGTAGCGTATGCGCAAGTTCAGGCCACATTAAAGTACACATTAAAAATATAGATAGCCATAACAAACCTTCAATAAAACTTTAAAAAATAAGAAAAAAAGAAGTAATAGAGTTAAGGAGTAGTTCATAGAAGTTTTCGTATTCAGATGAACCATGAACACTCTTAAATATGCAAAAAAATAATTCTGTTTATAAACGTCTGCACGGTTTAAATTACAATATCTAATTACAAAATGCATTGTTATTGTATGCAAATATAATTAGGAAAGACATTGGATCAAACAGACGGATAATGCCAGTTAATACACACGTTTTATCTTTATTAATAACTATTATATTTTTTTAGTTTCACTACACAATGAATGTGTTAAGTGGTTTTAATAATGTTTTAATTGAAGATAACTATCTTTTACTCGTAGGTTGGTCCACGAGATTTCCACAAAATTATTTATATTGCAGTAGGATTAAAAGGGGTAGTGTGCATCATCATCATCATTGTCTAATACCAAATATTATCAGCATAATACGTCTTCTTCTTCCATACTTCTCTGCTAGACTTCTTTGTGTACCTACTCCCTCCCTTTCTAGCCCCATCATCTTTCTCACAGTCCATCCGTTGTTTCTTTGGAAGTTGCTTGATTGTGTTACATAGTTACTCTTCGAACTTTACCCAAAAAGCTTAGGTAATGTGTATTAAGTTTACTTCTTATTCTAGCTTATCCCGTACATATCCACCACGTAGTTACGCGTCTGAGATACTTTGCTCTGACACATTCTTTCTTCGTGGCCATTTCGTCAGGGCCGCTACGCCTTATGTGTTATGGTCAGGTACTCTTATCGTTAGGCTGAGTCGTCCCACTGTTGGGCAAAGGCCTGTCCCTATGTCTTCCAGATCTTTCGATCCAGGCCTAATGTGGGCCTGGTCGTTGGTTTTGTCCAACTCGTCCCGCCATCTTCTACGGGGTCTGCCGCGACTCCTGTGTCAGGGCGTCACATAATGGCGATGTAGTATATCTTTCACATAATTAGTTTATTATAATGGACTACGAGTATAAGAGGGCAATGCTATTTAGTCTGAACACTTAAATCGAACTTTTTCATAGAACTTAGCATACTATTATCAATTATTCAATGTTTTTACAATTATTTGTTCGCACTTATGTAAGTAAAGGCTGTCACATTCAGCACACTGCTGTTTATGGGGATTAACATTATAAAACCAATTACTGAAGTACTAAGAAATGTGATTTTATGGCTAGTGAGTATTAATCTAATCAGTGGCTTTTCGACAAGATGGCCGAAAAGGTACGAAAATGAGAAAAGATTTTGGGGTTTTTTTTTTTTTTTTACTGATGTGATATCATCAAATGACTTCCCCGGCTCTGGATGGAGTGGGAGGGAGTGTCAGACTCTTACTGACTAAAACCCATCCATGTTCCTTCATTGCCCTTTGTGTTCCAGGGCCACGGTATCTCTTTCGAACAGTCCCGCAGCCGAAGTTATGTGCTTGAGTGTCATTTAGAGGACCTAGAAAAGTAACTTATGTAAATATAAAATTAAAATGTTATTGTCAACATGTGACATCTACCAACCCGTACTGGCCTGCGTGGTAGATTATAGCCCATTCCCTTTCATAGAGAGGAGGCCGTGAGTTCGAGCAGTAGGAACATTATAGGCTGTTTATGCTTATGTCAATAAAATACATTTTTTACCTTTCTTACTTCTAGGTATTATAAATGCGATAGTTTGATATACATAGATTCACTTTTTATCCCAGTAGTACGATCCTGTGGGTCAATTACCTTTAAGGCTATAAGCTAGTATGACCGTGTATATCTTTATCGTACTCGAGTAGCTATTGCCCGCGGCTTAAAATTATGACGTGCAGGAGGAAAACAAGACTACAATCTATTTCTGCGCCAAATTTCATTCAGATCCGTTCAGCCGTTCTGGCGTGATTGAGTAATAAACATTCATCCACCCAAACTTTTGCATAGTAAGAAGTAAGATAACATAATTATGCGGAATTTCACTTTGTGTAGACCCTTAGTCCGTTTTACCCCCGGTGTTTTCTAGGCCATTAGATGTAGTTTAGTATCTATATATCTATACATATAATAAAATCGTAAAAATCCAATTTTATGTTCCGACTTGGCTCAAAAACTACTGCATAGATCCTGTTCAAATTTTGCACAAATATTCCTTACAGGCTTCTTCACATGTTAGGCTATATATTATCACGCTACTCGCTTAAGGGGGTGAGCAATAATGCATTATGTCAGTATCCTTCATTTGTTTGACGTTTCAGTCATGACAAGCACCAGAATGGCTATTTAAAGCTTATGTCAACAGACAAAACAGCCTAGCGGATTCTTGAACGTTCTGAAAGCTATTGGTCGCAAGTTCAAACCCCACTATTACTTTCACTTTTTTGTAATTTGTTTGAATATTTTTTTGATGCTTTTAGATTTCCATTTTTTTTTTGTATTGACATCGTTTGCATTTCCGTTTTTCTCCTTTTTTCTTCAAACGTTTCTCCAAAAAGTAATAGAGAAGTATGGAAGAAGATGACATGCTGCGCCGACCCCGAAAAAATTGGGATAACGGCAGGAGAATGATGATGATGATTTCTACAAAAAGTTCTTGCTTTACTAGAAGTCTGTTTCCTTCTCGATTTGCAAAATATCAATAATCAATCGCAGTATGGAATTTTATTGTTCTTTTGGGTTTGGGTTAGATTCCCGGTCGGGCAATATGTTATTGAGTTTTTCCACCAGCAAATTCTCAGTAGCAACGACGAAGTCTGGTTTTGTGCCCGGTTGATGGTGTATCGGCACTATAAAAAGTACTACAGCAACATATAACAAAAAGTACTACAGCGCCATCTATGACGCAGATGATGAACTAAACATCGAAATACGTCTAAATTCTGCCTGGGTCAAATAAATCGCCCAAATAAAGTTATCCGCGACTTAAGACTATATAGAAGTACCCGACAACAACTGTTGGGCAGTTATAGCCCACCAGACATTACACCCGTCCGGTCGGACTATCCTCCCTTTTCTATGGAGGATGAAGAACCTTACAACCTGTTCTTTATACAAAATGGCAATAGGCTCGCTAAATATTTCATGGGAGTTAAACATAACTGACAAAATGTGGGTGTACTACTACTATATACACTCATGTTTTCTCATTAAAATATGTATTAAAAAACAGATAGGTCATTTTTATAACAAACACGATGGTATAACGTTTTGTTTTTTTAATTAGCCTATTCTGTCCCACTGCTGGACAAAGGCTTTCCCCATTTCCTTTCCAACTCTCCCGGTGTTTTGCCTTCTCTGGCCAATCAGTCAGGAACGAATCCAAATCGTCACACCAGCGTTTGTTGGGTCTGCCTCGGTGACGATGACAGTCTTCAGGTACCTACTGTCTGACCATTCTGGCCCATCTGTCCTGACCCATTCTGGAAATGTGACCCGCTCAGTCCCATTTGAACCTCTTACACTTATCGCCAACATCGGCGATGCCTGTCTTGGAGCGCATTGTGGTGTTGCGTATTCAATCGGTGATTTTGATATTTAATCGATTATTAAATCGCTCTTTGGCAAACCTTGAGTTTGGACTTTTCAGCCTCCGTCAAAGATCATGTCTGGGTACCATAGGTTAGGATAGGCAGGATACACAGGTCGACAAGTTTACGCTTAAATGTGATTGGAAAGTATAACGTTGTCTAAGTAAAAGCGGTCAAGCCTAGCGTCTGTCGCAGTTTTAAATATTCTTGACTTAATGATTAGGCAACCCATTCGTTATAATTTTTATGTAATCTTTTTTTTAGCCTTTATTGTCCCACTGCTGGGCAAAAACCTCCCCCATTGCCTTCCATTCTTCTCTCCGTGCGGTTTTCTTCGTCCAATCTGTCACAAACGCTTCTAAGTCGTCACACCAGCGTTTTCTAGACCTCCCTCGGCGACGACGCCCGTCTTCTGGCACCCACTGCGTGACGACTCTGGCCCACCGGTCCTGATGCATTCTACAGACGTGGCCCGCCCAATCCCACTCCAAACTAGCAATCTTATCGCCCACATCAGCGATTCCAGTTTTTGAGCGTATTGTGGTATTGCGAATTCTGTCGCTGAGCTTAATACCCAATACGCTACGTTCCATCGCCCTTTGGCCAACCTTGAGTTTGGACTTTTGCGACTCGGTCAGGGACCAAGTTTGAGCATTACGGTGCTCAAACTTGGTCCCTGACCGGTTAGGATGGGCAGAATGCACATGTCGATGAGATTGTGCTTCAGGGATAAAGGTAGGTCACCCTTCATCAGCGACTTCATGGACCAGTAGCTCTTCCAGGCGTGACTCGGCAACTCTCAAACTCAAATGTACTCATCGACGTTATAGTGAATTTCTTGCCCATCTACCTCAACCCTACTTTTTACGCTATTGGTGATGACTTTAGTTTTTTTATGTATATTCAACATATTTTTCATTCGGTGAACAGTTGGATGGGGGGCTGTATTAGGCATTTTTTCTATAATAAGCAGGCTTTATTTACAATTGTGGAGTGAAGAGAAATAACGAAAATAACTAATAACTGAGATTATAACTGTTTCACTCGCGGCACGTCTTTAACGTTTAGATGTGGCTGTACTAGCATTTTAACTTCAGAGCAAAATATTAAAAAAATAAAAGGAAAAATATATAAAAGCGAAAGGTCACTCACTCATCACGAAATATCGAAACCGCTTGACGTAAAAAGATGAAATTAGGCAGAGAGGTAGTTTATAGTTAGAAGACGTCCGCTAAGAACGGATTTTGCGACAGGGCCGGATTAAGGGGGTCTAAGGGCTCTCGCAAGTTTGTATGAAAAAACTTAATTTTTTGTGCTACAAACTTGAAATTTGGCAGGGAGGTAATAAATAGTCAGTAAAAGTCTGCTAAGAACGGATTTTGCGGCAGGGCTGGATTAAGGAGGTCTAAGGGCTCTCGCAAAAAGTCTCTTAATGTTGTAAATTAAAAGCAAAATCTCACGACATCTCACCAAGGGGAGAGGGGGGGGGGGTTGAAAAATCGCCAAAATTGCCTCACGTAATTAATGGACGCCCCCTAACCCAAGCATCTCCTTGCTTAAAAGGTGATCTCCAAATCATGTGTGTCATAACCTTATGTATCTAATTGAAATAAACATTCTTTTTTTTAACACTTTGCCCGACCTGGGAATCGATGCCAGGACCTCATACTTAGTAGTCACGCTTGCGACCACTCGAGGCAGTCTTACACATACATACCAAAATTTCCACGCGAACGAAGTCGCGGGCAACAGCTAGTCTAACAATATAACTATGTATAGGTAACTATCTATCTATTAATTACTTAGCGCAATGTAATTACAGTAGCAACACGATCGTTTGCTGTTTGCGATCTCTGGATTATGTTTCGCGACACCTTCACAATCTGATTACGATCTAGTTTATCGTGTGGGAAGTTTCGTACAAGATAAATTGGTATTAGGAGACCATGACTCCCAATAATCGTCAAGTTATCTGTAATAACATCATATAGTAAAGTAGTGATAGCCTAGTGGTGTGACCGTGGGACTGCCAAGTCATATGTCTCAAGTTCGAACCCAAGACGACCTCTGATTCTTCGTATTCATGTGCGTATTGTATAATTATCACTTGCTTCAGTGAAGGAAAACATCGTGAGAAAACCAGCATGCCTGAGATATATTTCTCAACGGCATGTAAAGCCAAGTCAGTGGCCCATGGGCGTCATAAAAACTCTGACACCCGGTTAGACACTAACCACACGATAAAGAAGAATCATGTAGGTATTAGATATTGTACCTAACCTATACATATAAAACTACAGTCGACCTAGCACACCATAATATAAGAAACAAGTAACATTTAATTAAAAGTATTAAAAAACCCGACTTACAATTTAGCGCCAAAAATCCGACAATTTTTTTTTTAAACACCTTCTATGGATACTTGGGTTTTTGAGACGAATCCAATGTTACCTAAATAAGATATTAAAATTAAAATAACCAAAGCTCTTCATTAATTCTTCATCATGCTTATCAATTTGCTATGCTACCTTTTGTAAGTGCGTATAACATAAAGATCTAATAAAAAAGTTTTCACACACCAAGGACACAAATTACTCATGCCTTTGTTTAAAAAACATACAATAGTAAAAGGCCTGCTTGCTTGAAAACCGGCCAGTCCAGTAGCGGGTCAATATCCGTAGCAATGTGATTAGAGGGGACAGTGTTATGCGAGAATAAAGCAGGAACTCATAACTAGATCATTTTATGGTTGCTTTATGACTTAATAATTAAATTAATAATTGCTTGTAAACGGTTTCATTTCAGAATAAAAGTATTATATTCTCAAAAGAGTGAAGGAATATATCGTGCGGAAACCCGGCATGTCCTAGAACCGAAAATTCAAAGTCATGTGACCTCCTCTAACTAGTACTGAGTGGCAGCCCAGGCCTAGTGGCAGATTGTAGCAAACTCCCTCTAATAAAGAGGAGAAAGAGGAGGTCTGAGTCTCAGCAGTAGTCATATTATTTAGCTGGTTAAGCTTAAGCTTATAGAAAAACAAACAAGTTTGCAAACAAGCCCGATTTAATAAGCATCTTTATCGGGCTTGTTTGCCGGGCGTTTGTTTTACCCCACCCAGGTTTCGCCATAAATAAGTGTCCGATATCCGATAATAAAGCTAGATGCATCTGTCATAGTATAAAAATTACTCATCGGTGACACGGCAAACATTAGCGGAAATAGTTACTCAAAACAGTAGAATAATTATTTTTAAAAAATGCAAAATATGTCAATTAATCGAGTAAAGTGAATAATAATTTATAAAAAATATATATTAGTTAATCTTTCAAATACAAAGATTAAAAGTGAATGACAACTAGTTCTATAAAACTAACATTTATGAAAATAAAATACAGTAATGTCTATACGATACTTACCGACACGATATTAGCAATTACAATATCTGTTCGCATAAAAAACGTGTTATTCATGCAGTTTATTTATAATTTTATGCTAAATCAGTTGGTAGAACATGTCATATGCAACTATTAATTGATGTAATCCGCACTAGTCCTGTCGTCGACTTGGCGATGGTATAATGTTACTATGGGGAAATAATATAAGTAAATAAAGTAAATAGAGTTCAGTATGTACTAAACTCTAATTACTACAATCTGGCATTTCATTGAGATAGGTGGTTGGTTCCAGGATAAAAAATAGTCAGTACTTACATCACCTAAAATAAACTTTTAAAGTTATCCTGTAAAATGAAACTAATAGTTTGCGTTTCCTTACACCTTAAAAATGTAGGTATGACAATGAGAATTTCATTAATTAATAATATTTATGCTAAAAAGAAAAGGCCTGTGATAAGTTTTATCCTAAGTGAATTCCATAAACTAACTTACACATTTTGCAAACATAAAGTCCCTTAATTATAATGACTCAATTAAAATACTTTAATGGAAGCAACTAAGCAAGCGCTGACTTCAGCTCCTTAGGGAAAAAATAACTCAAGCTCAACGGCCTCACAAGTCTCCGTGTAAAATTATATCCACCGCCATCTAAATTGTCTCTAAAGTAAATCCAATTAAAAATAATTAAATCTTAAACTAATTACAATAATTGCTTCATGGGTCTAGGCTGAAAGTACAATTGAACTCAAGATTAGTTATTTTTATAACCTGTGACTACTGATGAATCGTTAATTAGAAATATTTTCAATTAAAAGATATAAAATCAGCAAATAATAAGTACTTGCGTTCGATCAGTTATGTTTTAATAAGTATTCGATGATAGCCTTAGCCTTATTTGCGAGATGATTGGCGAGTCTATGTGCCCTTAGCCTAAAAAGCGCGAAGACATGACATGTTATGCCTACATTATCTTAGTTTAACCTTCAGTTATAAGTAACCACTTTTTTTTTAAATAAGTGAGTATTCATTATGACTTCTAACTTTGCTAAAATGCTATTCCTTAAAATAATAGTGTGACGTAAATAAATTGAAAAACAAAAGACACATTACGAAAATAAAAATTTAAAAAACTAAACACCGATTTCCTTCTAAAAGGCACCTACGCTAAAACGGTTACTACGTATTCAGTACATAGAAACTATTTATCGGCAATTTAAAAAAAATCAGCTGTTGCATCATTTTGAGCGTGTAGGTACGTATTGCAGTTAGAAAAACACACAAACACCAAAATATCTATTTTCATACAACATTCAACAACATAATATGATTAAACAATTTACTTGTTCACTTTTGCATAACGCCATCCAACCCTTTCACTGAATTGGGCAAGCTCATTTGAAGTTCAAGGTTGCACGCAACTTCATTGTTCGTTTCTTGCAAGCATTCCTTATTGCAGCTATCTGCAATTGGCATTATGACGGGACAATTGACGCACGTTCAGCAGAAACTTCCGCAAAGTTTTTATTCAAATCGATCATTAAGATCAATTGGTTGGTTGTTAATTATAAATGAACACGTGGCACGCTAATAGGCTAGGCTTTATAGATTTATTGCGGAGATAATTGAACGCGCGAGTCTATCATTGTGTCTTTTACTACTAGTTAAAAGAAATATTGTAATTTATTAAATCGTTTTTTTTACCGACTAAGTGTTTTTAGTAGGAAAACAAAATGGATGAATCTGAAAGATGCAGCTTGGGGTTGAACCATAGGGTCCGAGGGCCCACCTAGTATTTCGAGGTATCGCCAAGCGCTTAGTCGACTCTTCACGTGACCAAAGGCTGGCCTTGTTTTTGGCCAAAAAATCATTATTGTCATCCAACCTGTCAATGCTGCCAACCTTCTGTGCACTTTCGACGAATTTTTTGACGTCCTGTTCCCATTTTGATACTTGTACATAATATTTTTATTATTGTTTAAGATCTATTTCTAGTTTTTAAATAATGTACAATTGTACATACTGCACTAAAAATAAAAAAAACATCGATAAAAACGTAAAAACATGTGAAAGATACAGTCTAATCTACAATTTCTTTCAAAATATAAAAAAAAACAATCTTATGCTAAAAAGATAAATACACTTTCCTTTTATGAAAAAATCGCAATGCGGGAAAAAGAAGTAAGTATGTAACTACGAAAGTCGCGTCCCCCAAAATTGCTTATTCCTTATTTACCTCGAATCGTATGTTAGCCCCACAAATAAATTACTAAGGGGTTAAAAATTGTAGCGATAAAAATAGGTTACTGCTCTATCCGTTCCATGTTATTTATGACACAAGCGTGTTTGGGTATGGAATCGAAGCACGTCTCCTGAAGACAAATCCGGGACCTGATGAGATATATTTCCATAAGTATTACAGATATTACTGTGTAATGAAAGATTTAGGTATATGAAATTATTCAAATTAAAGATGGATGTTATTACAAAACGTGTGTTTACACACATACACATACATACACTCATCTCCCGGATCAGAAATTGATCACAATGGAAGCCAAATCTAGTATACAGGAAAAAGAAACAGCTGTTCCAGACAATTTGACCGTTTATTGTAATTTTGTAGGAAACAGCTGTTTTTTTTAATCACCGAGGAAGAAATTCTATGTCCCCGCTTCAGAATGATGTACTGAATACGTGGTAACCGTTTTGGCGTCGGTGTATTCCACCCTGTATAACTCGGCAAATGAATGTAGTAGGTATGTCAATTTGCTAAAGAATTAATTCCCCTGACGTATTCGAATACCTATTGTTTTTTATCGTCCAGCCAATAAAACAACTTTACTTTTTGTGTCATCCCTTCCCCCCTTTATACTAGATTTGGCTAAGGCTCACCCGCGGCTGTGAACCCTCAGATGACTACGATGATATCTTGGATCTTACAGATTCAGTTTCAGTCCTGAATTCTTCATGAGCTAACCACTGCCCATGTCTAGCACAAGAAGTTAGAACCTCGATTTGATAAAAATCACACACAAACAACATGATAAAAATCATCTTGGTGAATTTGTTCTTACTCAGATTCCGTCATCGGATATTATCAGTTTTACAAGCCTATTCTAATCGAATACACAATAAATCTTCATCAAGAAAATCTAAGACCACAAGGTGTCGCGTGTTGATGAAAAAAAAAAATGTAAATAATAATAAAAAATGTGTCAGTGCCATACATGTTGTGAACGACGTACTTTTGTGTATTTAAACGACATTATTCGCGTGCATTTGATTTGACGATTAGTGTGTGATTACCATTATTATATAATGAATAGGACTATTGAACTGTCATGTCAAAATCATGAAAATCGTCATCATCTGTTCAGCCTTATTCCAATATTTTTTTGGGACGATATCTAGTCTCATCTGATGCAGCTGCATAACAGTATTTTACATGGAGCGTCTGCCTATCTGACCTTCGTCATATCCCAGGTACTGGGTTACTCCTTATAACATCAGCTATCGGCCAATAAAAGTCCCGTCAAAATCGGTCCAGCCGTTTCGTCGTTATAGAGACGGAGAGACAAAAAAAAGTACCGTTTAGTAAATCAGTTATGTTGAAATTACAAACAGACACTTCAATTTTATTTATTTGTATAGATTACACCTACAAACTTAAAAACATATGACAAATCATAAAATCGCGTAGGTCAACTCTCATTCAACTTGGGCCACAGAATGCGGAAGCAACATTTTAACAGCATACTACCAAATCTTATGACGCAACAAACGAACCTTAATTAACATAAAATATATACATTTTTTTTACATAAATTAGACTAACTTGATAGAAATGCGTGGGTCCTTGATCACAATTAACCGCAAGGTAAACGGTAAACTAGTTCAATCCGACATTATGAATAGTAAACAGAGAACAGTTACTGTTGCATTTTATTGTTTGTCCAGTGAATAGGCTCGCTGTTTTGTTTTTGTGCAATTCTAAATGGGTCTTGGTGTCTTGTTTACATTGTGCGAAAAAATATATGTTCTTGATTTGTATTGTAACACCAATGCTGATCTAATTTTGATTAGTTCCTACTTAGATGTTTACCTTTTAGAGTATATTTATAAACGATAAGTTTGATCATATAATCGATTGTTTACGACACGTTTTTAGGTTTAAAAGTCTCTTAACTTTAATAATTATTTATGAATGGGGCACGCGAAACCTGGTTTCGGTCCCATAGTAAAACCCGAAAAAAAAACCGGGTTTTACGATAGCACCAAAATCCGGTTCTGCATATCCTATTTATGAATAGCCTCCGATATTGACTTCATCATAGAACAAAGCATTTTAAACAAATGCATACTACTAGGGCATACAACAATTGTAGGGCTTATTTGAAGTTACGCATTGGTCTCATGATCGGAAACTAACCATGCGAGAGCTCTCGTAACATCTCACTAATCCCATCAGATTAGTGTAGAGTGCATGACATAACATAGAATCACGCCGTGTTATGCTCGAAGGGATAAGCCTAATAGTACACACATTCACCAGTTATGAATCCGGAAGATTTACAATGTAGTACATAAATAACTGCATTATTACGTAACGCGATGTTCAAATATTTAAGAAAGTTATTGACACTGATTTGAACCCACCTGTTAACGAAACCTTTGAAGTTATACAACGAGTTACATAAGAATAAGTGAAAAGAAAAGTTGTACTTTGTTAAGAAGCTTATTTTTCTTTCAAATGTTTCTTGTTTTGTTTGTTTTCAAGATGGCTTTAGTCAAAAAACGAACGAAGTCAAACAAAGTTTGTGAGGAATATAATGCAAGTATCATAACTTAAATCAATTACTAAAGATATAGTACTAAAGATTTTTATTTGAATTCGTAATATACATTATTTACAAACTACAAATAGATATAAGGTAATAATAAAATATGTACAAGTATAAAAATGGGAAAAGAATTACAGTTCGTCAAAAAATTCGTACACATCGTTGTCAATAAGAAAAGTGCCCCGAAGGCTGGCACCATGGCCACGTTGGATGGCAATGCCGATTCTTTGCTATTACTAATGCAAATATTTTTCATACAACTTGATAAGACTGATTCAAACAGATGTGACCTTTTTCAAAGTGAGTCATATTCTAGCTAGACAGTAAAATAGATTCTTTGCGACAGCTGATAAATTGTATTTTGATAATAATACTCCTTCAATTCTCTTGGTATAAAAGTGTTGGCGCTTTTATCATCTCTTACATCTGATTCTAAATCGAATTTTCTTACATTACTTGAAAAACCTAGGAGGAGTTCGTGGCGAAATAATAATAGCCGCATGGGTTGATCTTTACAATTAAACCGTACTTGCTTTGGTTGGTCCGTGGATGGGTGACCAAACATTACATACAGAGTTTCCTTCGTGCCTCGGAAAGCGAGTTAAGCCATCATTGTAGATCTTTGACAGTCGTTACAGATGGCTCGAAAGTCTGAGAACCTAATATATAATTATAAACTGGGTTATAAAAGTCAGATAGGCAGTCACTCCGTGTAAAATACTGGTATTCACAGCTTCATCCGGTTAGACTGGAAGCCAACCTTAGCGTAGTTGGGAAAAGGCTAGGCAGATGATGATGATAATTGAAAAGTCTATTTTGGCTAGATTGGAGTGGATTGATTGTAGCTGGTGACCCAACCATACCGTGCATACGGTCCTACCTACAACTTTGGTAACTTTAATTAACAACATCTTAATAATGACTAGAACAACAGAACAGGTTCTAACGGAACCTTCACACATCATTGACCACCATAACTTGAATGCTGGCAAAAAAGGAAACTGTATTCAAATGCACTGACCTGCGCTATCATGCGATGTCAGGACATGTTGGTCACCCCATAGACCCCGTAGTTCACAGTTTTGCAGTTACTAATCATACGGTCAAGACCGAGTGTCGACCTCGCCATCGATTGTCTTGTGCGGAAGTCTATCGATTCTGATTTATTGCATTATTATTATAGGGGATCGATTAATGTTATATGGTGTTTAGCTACTATTATTTTTTATAGGGAAAAATTGCTCCACCTTTGCTTATGTTTTGAATATATTAACTATTATTAGAACTTCTCGTTTCTCAGTCTGATTCATTGTTTTGTCATTTTTATCTATTTGATTGCATCTCTCTTCTCTTCTCTTCCTAAACCTTTGGCCACCCAATGCTGAGTGTAGGTCTCTTCCGAATCTCTCCACTGATAGCGATTTTGTGTCATGGCTCTCAAGTTTCTTCCGGCCACTTAATGAGATCGTCTGTCCACCTAGTCGGTTGTCTTCTCACATTTATCCGTCCCGTCCGTGATCTCTACTCCAACACTTTCTTCCTCCATCTACCATCCAGTATACGGCATATATGGCCGGCCCACTTCCACTTTCTTTTTTTTATTTGATTTTATCTACTTTTTTGCAAGTATGTCGTAAGTCGGTAAAGAAACTTGAAACCAATAAAAAGTGGTAAAAAAACAATTTCTCCACTAATTGACCGCAGCAAACCTCAATCTGGATTGTTCAAGACCTCACAAAGTCGATTCAAGAATTGCAACATGCAAACAAATAGGAAAACAGTAAATTCGTGACCAGCCCCGAGCCACGCAGCTGAACCAGCCCAGTATGGTAAATAGGTAATGTTTATGAAGCCACGTCACGGTGGATTGTGCTGCAGACAGATCGTGACAGAACCTCGGATATGGGCGGGAGATGGAATTTTAAATAAATTATTTTCATGTCTCGGGTCTTGAAAACAATGAGCAGCGGCACGCGTTGGGTTTAAATATTGAGTCTGCAATGCTACAGTTATTTTGAGTTCAAAACGTACACCTTATGAGTATATCGATCGGCAAAAATAACTTACATACAATCTTTCATTTCATAGACTAAGATTTTTCAAAAATCTTGCCAGGTGTTCTGGTTCATTATAAAAGGAACCTGTGCAAAATTGCATGCTGCTTAAACCAGCGGCTTAGGCTGTGAGGTGACTGTCAGTTTTAAGCTGGCTCTAAACTAGCATTTCGCACTGACCTCGTTGGTTGTTGAGCAAAGTAGGCTATTGGGATTTTTCATTTGGATATATCCAGTAGTATCCCAGAGTCCGGAATTATGCCCGGTAAATAGCAATTTGCTAGCCACTTGTTGCTTGGGAATCTATGTATATTTAATATTATAAAAAGGGTATTTGTTTGTAACTTTAATGCACATAGGTATATCCTCTTATGCAAATTTCGCAATCGAAATTTGGTTTGCTGTAAGAAAACCCAATTCTGGGTTAAGCTCGCCATTGTACATAAGCTTTGTTATCGCAATTTGTATGTATATTTTTTTGTTTTTTGTGTGCAATAAAGAATAGGAGAGATAAGAGTAACTTTGTATGTAGGAGGCAATCTTCAGAGATATGATCCAATTCTAAAAATTCTTTCTCCAACGGGGAGCTACATTATCCCAAACGCTACATTTAAAACGTCGCCGTGGGTTAATTTCCGTACATAATGAAAGCGAAGCCGTGAGCAAGAGCTAGTGGACAATAAGACTGACGAACAGAATTTTATAATAAATAACTTTATTTAAAAGACTGTAGAGTTTAGTATCTACTTTTTGGAACAAGAAACTATTTAGCTTCAACTTTATGACTAACGACCGCCTCTTTGGCAATTATAAAGTGCTAGTAAATTAAAATAAATGCTTCGAGTTTGAGTCTAAAAGGCAACTAAAACAATAATTAAGTAGAAGCAAACTTTAACATCCTCAAAAACTGCCATTACACCTTCATGAAGAGCAGTAGTAAGTACTATATAATAAGTAACTAAAATCATGTCTCCGTATTATCTGCGTTATGTCAGTCATCAGTGGATGTAACCTAATAATGTTGCGAACCCATCAATTGTTTGCGGCGAAGTTTCAGCTCACGGCATAGAAATATATAGAAGGCTCACTTGCAATAATGCAAGGAGAGAAGGAAAAAAACAGAATTCTTCTTCTTTATTCCAAATCATTTGAGTGCTTTTGTCCGCGGCTCCGCTCGCGTTTCCATCGCAGATTATCTCGTGGGAACGTTTTAAATATAGCCTATACATTAGGGAATAACGTAGCTTTCCATAAGTGAAAGAATTTTTGGAATCGGATCCAAATATAACGATAGTTTCGAAGATTACCCCTCCAAACTTACAAGCATAACCTCTTTATAAATTAGGATATAGATTTTGCGCTGCACGTTTCCTCTTTTCATACTATCTCTGTATTCTGCCTTTATATCCATATCACATAACACACAATCAAAGCAATTTCTTACGTTCCTTTGTTTCCCAACAACTGATTTCTGAAAACAATACACTAAATTCAAAGGAGGCTCTATCCGAGAAAACAGTAAAGTAAAATCTTGCCGAAGATTTTCCCCAGTTGCTACAAAACTGATTAACTCTTTTGATCTGTAGAAATAAGAGAGATTTGGAAACCTTCAAATCTCGTCTTGATTTTTGTAATTGGAACGACTGATAATTATCCAGGAACTCAAGGTTTGAAAATCATTGATTTATTACACTATATAGACTACAACTCTCTAATACACTCATAGAATTAATTTAGCAGTAAAGGTAACTGGTAATTAGGGCTCTTATACCAAGCTCGTTTAATTCAATCATAACTAAAGTTGTAGCAGACTAGCCCGCACTAAACCGCCTTCACGGATGAGTGAACCCTCTTCGTCTAGTTGTTCTTCTGTCCGTTGCTACTCCGTGGCACCAAGTATGTGTGGTCCACGGTCACTATCAGCGCGATCGCCCTTGACATAGTCGTGATAATACGCGAATGATACTATTTTATTACTAATTATGACATAACTATGTGGTAATAATGGCTTTTTCTTATGAACCATTATTATCTTTTTAATTGTAGACATTAAGAAGAGAATATTTGTTTTTTTTCTGAGAAGTGACGATGGAATTTCAAGCTTGTTCATTTCTAGGATCTAACTTACAATAATTCTTGAATTGATTGTTAGCTATAGTATTCCTGTAAACCCTACAAACTCGCTGGCAGAATGCTGGTTAACAAGTTCGTAGTACACTTTTTCAGTTTTTCCGTGAATTCGTCGCAGTTATTCGTCGAAAAAACTCTACAGTGAAATATTCGATGCCTCCTCGCATTGCAATGGACTTTCAGCTTTTGAAAAAAACCACAGTACGCTTTAATTGCTTCTCAGAAAGGAAAACGTTTTGGTTAGAATAGGATGATTAAACAATTTGGCGTCATAGACCTACATAACAAACAAAAAGGACACCTACTTCGTAAATTCTGTATAGTGAACAGGCATCTTCTGGGCACGCTCGTTCCATCATAGACCTCATCCATCGCTTTCCATCAGGCGCGATCGAGGTCAGGAGCAGGCCCATTTTGACCATATCAAAATAAATACAGAGCACTGGCTGGTGGTAGAGTCATTACATTCTTAAATACAATTTCACACAGTTTATAACAAGCTCATAGTAAAATTAAATTAAAAATTAAAAACAACCTTTTAAATATGGGTGTGACAATATTTTTTTGGTATTCTTTTCAGTAAACCCTTTTAATTGATATCCATATCATGAGGGTAAATAAAAATTACTAGTTCACCATCTTTGGGACTCCGCCATATTGGATTTAGAAAGACGTCACTTAGCTAACCATGCATCGTTATCCAAACTAAACGTGTATGCAAAATTTCAGCTCAATGGATTGGTGACAAGTGTTTTAAAATTCAGTAGCAAGATTTGATTTAAACAAACATAATTACAAAAATTGCAAGTTAAATAAAAGCTTGTAAAAAAACCGACTAATAAAATCTATACCAGTATTTTGTATCTCTTATACCAAAACATTAACCAGAGAAAAAAAAAGCCAAGTAGCATTACAAATTGCGATCACGTACACACGCTTAAATCCTTTTTTGTTTGTTTTTTGTCGCATAGACAAGTGGATTAGTTAACTTGTTTGTAGATAAAGATCTTAGTTCCGTAATAAGTATCTGTTTTTATTGATCTGTATCCTGTACGTTTGCGGTCGTGACAATAGTGAACCGCATGATAAAATAATGCCGGAAACTAGATCTTGGTGACTTTCTGGTTTTAAATGTCGGATGTTGAAGTTGGGATTAGGTTTCGGATTTTATTTCCACGTAAGATACATACATAACATCACGCTTGTAATCCTAATAGTACACCCAAATTTCGTCAGTTGTGTTTAAGTCCCATGTAATAGGGGGCGAGCATATTGCCATCAACCGGAAATAAGGACTCCGTGACTGCTACTGAGAAATTCCTGATGGAAAAACCCAATGACACTTTGCCCGACCAGGGTGAATCGAAACTAGGACCTCATGCTCAGCAGTCGCGCTTGCGCCCACTAGACCAACGAGGCACTCATTATTAATAGATGTTGAAGTGTGATATCGTAGAACACTTGATAGCTACATGACTGGACCACATTCCGTGTGACTACTGACCGGTATAGGCAGTGAGGTTTGTTAAATTGATGCAGGTTACTTGACGAGGCTTGGTTATTCAAAGTGACAGAGTTATTATGGAGGTGCATGTCTTTGGTTTGGGTATTTAAGACTTTGGGTTGGTGGGTAGAGAATAGTGATTTATTTGACAGCAGTTATCTTGTGAAGGTTAAGCCGTGCTTGCCTAGGTTGGTCTGTGGATGGGTGACCACACATTACGTATCGAGTTTCGTCCTCCGTACCTCGGAAAGCACGTCAAGCCTGGGTGAGGTTGGCATAGGAGCGTGGTGCTTGGCATAAGAAAAGAACAGCCTATATCCAAGCCGTGAGGAAAGTCGGGCCATGGATGATGATAATCCAACTGGATTGAAGGCCAAAAACTTGCCATCATATTTAATAATTTTGGTAAATCTATGACGCTTGTAATCCGTTAGTTTATATTTCCATCCGGAGTTTCCACAAATAAAATTCTAACACTGTTTTAAGTTTTCACGGTTTACAACTAAAGTTATACTGTCACTTACGGGATATCTTTCGTGATTGTTCATTATTTTGGGCTCGGGATATTTGAGTCAACCCGCTTGTAACACCCTCGTAATATCAATCACGGAAGATATCCAGTAAGTGACAGTATAAGTTTAAATTAAATTCTGTACTTGATACAAAGTACATATCAAGCCATCATTTCAATTGATCTGGTAATGTTTCAATCATTATATGATGGAATTATTTGTACATAGGACATATACAGTGCTATTAAAGATTACATAAACCACAATATCAATAAATAAAAGCCAATAGGCCAATAAATGGCAATGTAAAAGAGCAATTAGTATTGTTATTGTATTAAGTATTAAATACAATTAACTCGTTAGGTACTATGACTGGGATTACATAGGAGTTTTTCAATATTACCATGGAAAATTATTTATAGAGAATATAAAGTACAGTTAATTACTTGTTTGTTTTATATGACGTGTTTACCATCGTACTTAAGGATATAATATGCTGTCTGTGTGTGTGTGTGATTTTTTGGATTCATCACTGTTTCGGTGAAGGAAAATATCGTGAGGAAACCAGCATGTCTGAGAGATATTTCTCGACGGCATATAAAGCCAAGTCAGAGGCACATGGGCGGCATAAAAACTCTGACACCAAACGAAAAAAAAAAAACTGTATAAAGTTATTTAGGTACTAGGCACTTATAGGTAAATGGTTTTTCAACATTTCGTCATTAATTAGGTACTAGCTTTAATTTGTGGTCGCACTCCGTGGAAATAATTTACACAAGTCCTAGGTAAATAAGTGATTAATGTAATGGATTTGTACCTAGTACTGAGGTGTTTCTGCGAATTTATTAATATTATTTTGATTAATGATGCGTGTTTAACTGCAACACGATGTAAAAAAAAAATGTAATTAGGAAAAAAATCATAAAAACTGGAATATGCAATATTTTCACACAATCTTGGCTTTTAACAAAATATGGGGGCCTAAAATGGCCGCTTTGGAAGAATCGTAATAGGATAATCAAATATACGTTACAATTTGTAAAGTGGTCTCAAAGTAACAATTCACAATATAACCTCCGTCTGCGAGCATTTTAAGAATTTTAACGTGATACATACAATTATCCTATTATTATGATTCTCCTTTTTTTTCGGATGGGAAATCATCAAGTAACCCCCTCTGCTCTGGGCGGAGTGGTAGGGAGATCCTTTCCCTCTCACGTCCCGCCTACTCCTTCGCTAACATGACTGCTTCGCAGAAGGATTATAATTCTCCTAAAGCAGCCATTTTAATACAATATGTATAATTCAAGACTAGAGAGTCTAAATTGTCTGAATTACACCTATTTTCATTTTATAAATTAAATCAATCATCACTCAATTTAAATACCAAAACAAACACAAAAGCATGTAATTCATTGCCTCACCACCATCAAGAACAATAGTATTAAAGGAAACTTTAAGTCATGGACGGGCTATAAAAATAGCTTCTGATAGTCAGTGTGACGAATTAGAACAACGTGCGACCTGGTCCAAGGTCTGACTGTAATTGAGCAAGAGGATGACTTTCACTTCTTGACATAATAGGCAAAAAACGCAATTTATATTGGTTTGTGCAAAAAATCTTAGTAGGCATTGCGTTCTTCTTGCTGAATTTTCCGTCAGAATGTATTAGATGTGACTAATATTTATTTTGACGGGTCGATCTTCAAGGTTAAGCCATGCTTGCCAACGTCGGTCTGTGGATGGGTGACCATCATTACTTACTGAGTTTCCTCCGTGCCTCGGAAAGCACGTTAAGCAGTTGGTCCCGGGTGTCATTTGTAGATCTTTGACAGTCGTCACAGGTAGTGGCCCGGAACTCTGACAACCAGTCTTACCTAGTCTTAACTTAAACATAACTGGCGAAAAGTGGGATTCTTAATAGTATACTTCTGCCCTACTCTTCGGGAATTACACGCGTGAGTTAAGTTGTGTAAGAAGGGTTTTCTGATTCACCCGAAAATTTTCTATAGCACTCTGTTATTGTCGCCAGAATTCCACAGTGTACCTTTTACAACACATAAAACTTTTCCTCTATAAATATTCCATAATATTTCGAATCTCATTGTTGTATATTACAGGTTCCCGGATATTTGGTATCCGGTTGTAGGCACGTTTGATATTTCGTCGCTCTCTTGAGTCGCAGGGGACGCGGACGTGACAAGAATACATTCATTCAATAATTCGTTCATTCAATGACATTAGTGAACGAGATTTACCCGAAGTTACATCACTATTGTATGTTGTCAACTGGGAGTACAATCTGAATGTAATCCGCATTCCTATGGTATCAATTACTTGGTTTTTCTAGCCGGAACCATAGTGATATGTGTCCTTTATAGTTCTTGAACTCAGGCAGACGTCATGTGTTGGGTAATGTAGTCGATAAAAAATCTGCATGTATTATTGCGATTGTGATGCAGTCATACACAGTCTCTTAAGTAAGTATTTTATAAGTAGTACCTGGGCGACCGAGCTCGTCTCGGTTGAAAATAGAGAAAACTAATTTTCTCAGAAATGAGGTCTAGCTAGATCGATTTTTCGCCCCCGTAAAGCCCTGTATTGCAACTGTCATCGAAATCGTTACAGCCGTTTTCGAGAACGTGATTACAAATTTTGCTCTTTGCTTCATTAAATTGTTGTTTGTAGATTTCCCTATAGGACATACATAGTATCTGCCACTGTCCTCGTACCGGACCTATGAAATAGCTGACAAGCTTTTGCTGATCTTTTAGAGCAGTGAGATGACGCAGGCAATAGTAACCAAGTCATGTCGTAAATAGGTACACTTTTAAAAACTGTTATTTCTAAAAATCAAAATATCTATATGGCAGAAACAGAGATTCCTATACCCATCAGTGGGTAATTTCGGATTAAAATCATGAAACACCTATAGTGTCAAAATACACACATCCCTGGTAAAAAAATATCCTTTTCAATAACAAAAGCCTTTACTTAAACAACTCTAAACGGGTATCAAAACAAATATAGGTACCAACGAGTACTTAATGAAAGTATCATGTTAATTAAAGGAAACTCTTCGCTCCGATGTTTTCTCGAAGCCATTATCGCGTTTAACTGCTAAACAATAGTATCAACGGTCTGAAACCCGACGCCATAATGCGGGGTGAGTGGCAACAACACATAAATATAAAACAAACAATAATGGTACACACGGCGACATATCAATTATACATAAACAGTACAACATGGCCCCGCTGTATATAGATTTCTCGTACAATGAGAGATCCGCTTATACTGTTTTGTATAGCTTGGTTCGTCGTCGAGCATACGTATAATGTCCTTATTATATCTCTACCAGTTGTTCTTAAATCGATAAAGAGGCTTTCATGGAGTCTGATAAGCCTGAGAAGTGTTACCCTGTCTGTTGCTAATTCAATTATTATTTTGGAAACGATATCTACACGCATAGCCGATCTGAGGCACGAGCACGGGCTCGCGGTGTAAACTTAATGTAAAACGTCGATTTTGAATCGGAAAGAAACTTAATGTAAATCGAATTCGAGTTCGAGTAACAATTAGCGATCCTCCGCTCCGTATCAGAAGGACAATCTAGTAAAATGCCCTTGTGGGATAAATGACGTTAAAGTAAAACGACCTACTAGTAAAACGTCTTAAATTTAAAATCGTCATACTAGTAGAACGTCTGAAATGTATAAACGGCATGTTGACATGGTGCTGCTGGCCCCATCGATCAGCGCCCTCAGGAAGCTCATGTCTGTCTGTGAGCGATATGCGGAGGCCCAAGGTCTCAGATATAATTCGAAAAAGAGCGAGTGTCTGTTGTTCAAGGCAGGCACTAAGGACTATCGCGAAGTGCCGCCTGTCACACTCGGGGGGACCGAGTTGCAATGGGTCAAATCGTTTAAATATCTGGGGCACTGGGTCTCGGCAACGCAGACGGACAATATTGACATGGAGAGGGAGCGTAGGGCGCTGTCAGTCAGGAGCAATATGTTGATCCGTAGGTTTGCAAAGTGTTCGAGGGGTGTAAAAATTACTCTGTTTAGGGCATACTGCCAATCTTTTTACACCAGCAGTCTATGGGTCGACTATACGCAAAAGGCTTACAGCGCCTTACGCGTCCAGTACAATAACGCATACAGGGCGTTGTTGGGGCTGCCGCGACACTGTAGCGCGTCAGGGATGTTCGCAGAGGCACGTATAGACGATTTTTACGCAATCATGCGAAAGCGTGTCGCCTCCTTGATGTGGCGGGTACGGGGCAGCGCCAACAGCCTCTTGGTCACTGTGGCCGATAGGGCGGAAGGACTTATACTCAGGCATTGGACCAAAACACAAGTACTACCTTCGCATCGTGCCTTAAAATAATGTCTTAATTTATTGCCTATTTGATTATTTTTCCTGTATTTATTTCCTGTTTAGTGTATTGGTAATGATTTTGACATGATTGATGGTGATTATGACATTATTGTTTATGACTTTGACATTTTTATTATTAATCTTTTTGACATTATTACCAAAATTTTTCCAAATATTATTATGTATATATTATGTACGTACTAACACTAGTGTTTTAAGGTGTGTTGATTACTAACAAAATGGATTTTATGATCTGATAAAAATAAATGATTTGATTTGATTTGATTTACTAGATTGTCCTTCTGATACGGAGCGTTTCAGACACATGAAAATATACAATTAATGCCCTCTCCTCTGAGTCTTGAAATAAACAAAAAAACTGAAAAGAATCTGACTAAAATTGTGTGTCGCATAAGTCTGTAAACAGGAAGTTATTTTATTATATTATATTCATCATACTCGCCTTTCATGTTCTAGGCGCTTGCTCATAAAATAAGATAAAATTGTCCCGTGGAGTTTTTTCTTTCGAACGATAAAGAAGAAACATTGTCTCGTTTACAATTTATAATAAAACATTTAATTACTTTAGTGTTCTCTGGCGCAAAAATATACCGTTTATAAGATCCTTTGTTTGGAAACATACGGAATTACAGATTCCCAAAATGGGGAAGGCGAAATCCGAAAAAGAAAACAATTTGTTTTTTTTTTTCTGAAAAGATAAACAATTTTTTTTTCATTAAAAAAAACTGATATTTTTTATGAAACTGTAAAGATTTCTATTTCAGACCAATTAATATTAACCTTATAGCACGGAATTAATAGCGGAATTAAGATTATTATTCTTTTTTTTTTAATGTTGCCGCACCATGCTGCTGAGGTGGAGGTTTTTGGCCTCGTTCAGGATCAATTTAGTCTTATTTTTAATTTTCTGTAATGTTTACTTTTTTAAATAAGTTCTATTATTAATTCAACTTAACCATTTTTTTTTGACCTGTGCGAGAACAAAAAAATATTTTTTATTCTCTAATTATTTTCTACCTTCGTAATTATTAGCAGGACAATAACAGAGCTGTCCAAAAGAACAAAGTGGTTTGAGTCTGACTCACTCAAAATACAATAAAGTTAAGTAAGAACGTGGAAGAATGTATTCCGTATAAGATGGTAACTAAGATATTCTATCTAGATTCTAGAGCGAGGCCAAAGACTTGCCGGGTAGGGTACTTACGATTTTTTGCATAAATTGACGAATGCGAATTAAACAAGGGCATGGTAAATATATAGGGCTTTATTTTAGGTGGTATCTGATAATACTATAATATGTTTCCTGCACTACTTAATGTGTAAACATTATTTTGTACGCCTTACAAGGCAGCACATCGTGAGACAACTTTTTGTAAATAACACCATGTACTTACTTTACCTATATATCACATATTTGAACTGAAAACAGTGTTTGAAACATATTTGAATTTGAATGTTTGCCTCGTGGTCTAGTGGTCGCAAGCGGTACTCAGTGGATTGTGATTAGTCGTAAAAAGTGAAATACTTTCCTAATAGATTTACATGGAGTTTGTTAGCTTGTAGGTTCTGTTAATTAATAAAAAATAAACAATACTTAGCAGTTATGCTAAGTATGAGGTCTTGGGTTCGATTCCCAGGTCAGGCAAAGTATTTTTGTGTATTTTCCATTGGAAATTTCACGGGACCCAATGGTTGGAATTATGCCCGATCGATGGCCTCTAATACACGAGACTTAAAGATAACTGGCGAAACGTGGGTGTACTAAAAGTTTTTTGTAATGTCACAGCTTTGTCGTTAATTTTCGTCCATTGTATGTACATAGACATTTAAATACATAAACAGCACTCTAACATTAATGGTTAAGGTCAAATTACAAGTATAATCACGGCCACGGTCTTTTCGGAAATTGCAAAGTGTCGAATGTAGGAAGTCATTCGCGTGTGTTTGCATAAAAAATACACACCTAACACGAGCTTGACTATGTAAAAATTCATGTATGCATATGATTCTAAAAATACATATTTGCATAATCACGATATTGATCTATAAATAAAAATGTCATCTGTACTAATATTATAAAGAGATATTTCTTTGTCAGTTTGTATGTAGGAGGTTATCTTCGGAACTGCTCATCCGATTCCGAAAATTCTTTCACATAGGCTATATTTAAAACGTATTTAAAACCTCGAGGGTTAATTTCCGTACATAGCGGGAGTGAAACCGCGAGAAAAAGCTAGTGAAAAAAAATAAAGCGCTGATTTTCTACGTCAATGACTCAATTAGATTCCTGTATGTTTCCAGCCGGAGTTTCATCGCCAGCAGGAGGTCCAATTATTGCGACCCTTCAAATATCTTACTATAGCCCTCAGACAATAATACTGGCCACTTTATTTGAGGTTTCGAGCCATTTAAGAGAATAATTCGAGCGAATTTAAAAAATAATCAGGCGTCCTTTGATTGTCTATTGTGTTTTATCGTGAATCGATCATTTCTTTTGCATAATCTACTGAATAATTAAAGAAAAATGTTGATTTCCTCACCTTGTTAAGATTGTTGAAGGATTATGCGTAAACAAATTAGCTAATTGCCTTCTGACTAATGAATTAATTGAAGCCCAAGGTTTTGTGTAAGATGAACTTAGGGCGAATAGTTTGTAAGACAACTTTTCCTTAACATTTTTTTTATTAAATTAACTTCGTAAAGCTACAAAGTTGACTTGAGTCATTTTTGTTTTTTTTTTGTTTTATACACACACGTAACACGTCTTAGTATTCGGCCATCTTATATGGTGTAGGTACATAGGTGTCTATTACTGAAGAGTTACATTGTATATCTCCGATGATCAGCATCAGATCTTCACCAAATTTAAACAGGACCACCGCAGACTAATACTCTTCCAAACAAAAAACAATCATCGAAATCGGTTCACAATTGGCGAAAAAATCGCGGAACAAACAAACAATTGATAACCTCCTCCTAAGTTTAGAACCATTCATTATGCGTAACTAACTAATGACAGATACTATCAAACTCGTATGTATATTTCCGTATTCACATAGTAGTAATTGTACACACACATAATTTTATAGGCGTGGGAGGACAATCTCCTTAATTAATAAAGACCTTAAGATTTACGAATAACGTGACATAAATATAGAGGCTGTATCTATAGGGTCAGAGCTAACTAAAGTAGTGGCGGCACTTTCATACAAGCCTAAAAGCTTGGCGTGTCCTTATAAACAACTACTCTTTATGATGTTAGGGTTTCTGAAGAGTCTGCTTGACTTATGGGCTTGCCGTATTGTTGGCCCCTAGGCATGCCACTGTACACGAGTACAAATAAACAAGTCTGTAACAAAGTCATACTGACATCATAAAATAAAGGGTGTAACAAGACCCTTAACGAAGCCGAAAAGCGCTTGTTCTCTCCGTCAATGCGGTCATTTATTTGTTCTAGACCATATCTGGGAACCTTCTAGTTACGGAGATATTGGGGGTCAAAGTTCCAACTTTTTCACAAGTTTTTTTTTATACTTATTTTTAATGTAAGATTTTCCTTTAAAAACTTTAAACACCTCCACGACCCCCGTATTATTTAATCGATCCATCAGCACAATGTTTTGAGTGCGTTACATTGAGTCCTACCGTAAAACGTGATATTTCACCCCAAAAAAAAAGTCATTTCCCAACAATAATTTTTGCATTAAGTTACTTAGTTTAATGAACAGAATGCAAGGTTGACGGCTTCGTGAAGGGTCCGTTTACACCGTGTATACCTAAACTTAAAAAAGTTTTATTAGACTTGGACGGTTGCCATCGTTTAGTGAATTTCTCTGAAGTTCGAGCTACTGACCCTAAACCACGATAAAGTCTTATTTGTTCTTTTTAATGAAGTTTGACTTCCTCGAAAATTAAATGAAAAGTTAATTAAAACTCTCGCTCCCGTAACATGCGGCTAAACAAAGTTAATTTAATTAATCAATCTACGGAAAAAGAAAAAGATTTCTTTACACAGGAAAATGAGGTTGATTCGCGCAAAAAGGCCAAAAAACGCGGACACGTGTTATTACAAATTTCACCAAAAGAACTGGAGGCGATCCAAACAACTAAGTAAACTACGCTCAACAGCTGTCTGTGTCATCATTAATTCTCGCTCTTGAACGCAATTTAGATGTGTTGCTCGCATTCAATTTCATTGGTGAAAGTCAATCAAATACAAGAATGTATACTACAACTTAAAAACCCGACTATTGAAAAATCACGCTCTAATAAGCGGAGTTTACAACGTAAAATCGACTCCTCCCATTGTTGAAGTCAGTAAAAATGTAAAACGAATCGATTGACACCTTATTCATCAAAATCGGATGAATAGTTTAGGCGCTACGGAGGAACATACATAAATACAAATATACAAAGACTGCTGAAATCATAACCCTTCATTGTGGCTTCGCCGTAGTCGGGTAAAAAGTATCAACATTATTGATTTCCTCGCCCATTTTTCAAAGCATAAGGTTACTGCCTGCTCCATATAACGAACTAAAGCCTTGATCACACCCAAACAATGTCCAACGACCTAAAAAATATAAACAACAATTTTCGCACTCCATTTAATTGTGAATGCGTGACATTTATCCAGCCGTGAAATTATATTATCAACGATACACTTTAACCAACCATGCATTGTGTGAAGGACGGAGCATAAAACAGTTGTAGGGCTGTAGAACAATATTAGTAAAAACGTTGAGGTCAACAATTATTGGGTTGATCGCTCAAACACAATGGAGATGCCAGTAGATGGTACTGAATGCAGTAAGTACACTAATAATGTCAAATTTTAAACAAAAAATATGCAACACTTCAGTGGGTAGTGAGGTGGAAAAGGAATTAATGCATTCTATTATCGACTAAAAATAAAAAAACAGTCAAGTGCGAGTTGGACTCGCGCATGAAGGGACCAACGGGACGGAACGGCCTCCGCTGTCAGTCTGTCTGTCAGCGGGCTGTATCTCATGATCCGTAATAGGAAATTGAAATTAATTTTAATTAATCATGACAGTTGAAATTTGCACAGAATGTTTATTTCTGTTACCGAAAATTAAAGGGTGCTCCCCTTTAATTTTTAATTTATTATTTGTTGTTACAGCGCTAACAGAAATACACATTCTGTAAAAAAAAAACAACTATCTACCTATTACGGATCATGAGATACATCCCGCTGACAGACAGACGGACGGACGGAGGCACAGCGGATGCTTAGTAATAGGGTCCGGTTGGTTACCCTTCGAGTACGGAACCCTAAACACTAGAGCTGCAGATTATAAATAAAAGTTAGCTTTCATGTCTCTCTGTATGACCGCTTTGTTCTCCTAAACTATGCAACGGATTTTGATGCGGTTTTCGCTATCGTTCTAAAGAAGCCATGATGATTTCAAGTCGCATAAAACCGTAGGAAGCAGGTGCAAGTGGCTAGTAAAATATATTACGCAATATATCATTATAAATCCATATTCATGTTCATTGGAGATGTTAATAATTTTGCAAAGCTAACTGGCAAAGATAACAAAAAAAACGAATTATGGACCAATATAAGGAAAAAGATGAGCATATTAAAACTTGCAACAAAAATAGTGGAAAATCCACCGAATTCAAGTCTTTGAAGGTACAACGATACACCCTTCCGAGCTACATTAACATAACATCACGCCTGTAATCCCAGAAGGGTTAGGCAGAGGTGTACCTAATAGTACACCCACATTTCGCCAGCTATGTTTAAGTCCCATGTGATGGGGGCGAGCCTATTGCCATCCGAACTACTTACTACAAAAATGCAGATTTTATGAATGACCTAGAAGTCTTACTTAGAAAACACGAGATGCTAATTTTGATTAAGAATTCTTCCGTCGTATTTTTGCGATCACTTCGATGACATTCGGCCGGCATTGTAATTCCAATGAATTTCGTCATCACACTTGATACTATTTCGTAATCAGTAGGTAGGCCGTTTTCCAGTAAACACCTTTTATGTACATGATGCAAGATGATTTTTGGAAGCATCATCTCGTTGGTCTAGTGGTCCCAAGCGCGACTGCTGCGCATGAGGTCCTGGGTTCGATTCCCGTGTCGGACAAAGTGTTATTGGGTTCTTCCATCAGGAATTTCTCAGGAGCAGCTACGAAGTCTGGATTTGTGCCCGTTTGATGACAATAGACTCGCCCTCTTTTACATGGGAACAACTGGCGAAATGTGGGTGCACTTGTTAAGGACACCTCTGCCTAACCCTTCGAGGATTACAAGGCATGAGGTTATGTCATCTCTATTTGTGGAATGATCAAGATTAGTCAGCCGACTCCAAACAAATTAGGTCATTTATAACAATTTTAAATAATAAATGTGAATCTTGCGAATACTACATTAGTCACAGAATTAATCAATGAAAAGCGGCAGAAGGTAGTTAGTGTCAAAATAACGTTGACTATGATTATAGTGATGTTAAACATAACCCACAAGTTTTATAAACGTGGACGAAACGTAAGAAGTATGTCGTATGCAAACGGTTTTGCAGTTTGGCAGACTATTTACATGTTATACAGAGACAATATTAAAAAAAAAAATTGAAAGGGTCATACATAGCTGGCGGTGACCTGAAGTTTCTGCCTAACCACATGGAAAAACGGCTTGACTATAGGTAAAACTACAAGAGCGTAAGTGAAGGTCTAAATAGTGAGAATACCAGCTCAAAGACTATAAAAGACAAGCCGTGCCTAGTAAATATGTAGGCCAATTACAATAATAATTCTTACCTAATCTGTACAGATATTAATGATACAAGATATCTAATGAGCACAATGACGCCCTCTATGCACGTTCATATGCCACGCCTTGAGGTAGACAAGTTTGCGACAAAACTGAATTAAAATTCAATATCAATTAAAATTGTTGTTAAATTGGAACCATAAAGACATACTTGATCAATTATTATGGTGTGTGACCGTTGATTACATATTTTATTGAAGTATTTATTTTTATAGTCTATTGCTAAGAGAATACTAGATAAAGAATCGCAGATCATTGATTAAATAAATAAAACTTTTGCTTCTTCTGGCCTTATCCCATCTTTATTTGGGGTCGGCTTACCTAATCATTCTTCTCCAAAGATGTCTTCTCTAGGTCATCACTGGATCAATATCGCCAAGTACTAACTTTTTCTTAACTACAGATATCACAAGTTACAGAAAAAACACTGTTTTACATATTTTGGTTTAAGTTAATTGAATAAAACAACAGTTCGCATTAATTATCGATACTTATTACGACCAAGGAAGGTTTTTATTATATCTTTTACATGTAAATATAATATCGATGAAAAAAATTAACCAGCCTGTGGCCGTCCACCACTGCATATGTATTTGTTAGGTTAGAACATTTAGTTAAACATTTAGTTCTTAAGTTATTGTACACACTCTACCATCATCGTCATCTTCCTGCCGTTGTCCAATATTACTTGGGGTCAGCGCAACACGTTTTTTTCTTCCATTCTCCGTCAACCGTCATCATTTGCTCCTTTATCTTTCATATCATTCCTCACACAATCCATCTATCGTTTCTTAGGTCTTCCTCTACCGCTCCATCCATCAACGTTTTTATTCATCACTCTTTTAGTATACCAAGACTGTCGATTCCCTTTCAACTTGTACACACTCTACCCATCATATTATTTTTATTGCATTCTTCATGCAGTGTGTAATCGCTTTACCTGATTTCACCTTCCGATAAATTATACTCCACCATCAAAATTCATCTGACATTTCAAATTCAAAGAAAGTCTATATTAAACCAAGTCTTAAAACCTTCTAAGATGTTATTACTTCATCTATAATATTATTTTAATAAATGAATACCTATTTAAACTTCAGCTCAATCTGGTGTTACAAATATTACCAACTATCAAGATTATTACCTCCTAAATTATCTTGCTCAACATTATACAAGGATGTTGCACCGTGTAAACCTAGCTCAGAGCACATTCCCAGGTCTTACGAGATGATTTCTTGGTAATGAAAGCAAAAACTGACTGCCATCAGAAGGTTATGTTACTGATGAGGCTTCGTATTGAATATGGAACCGGGGAAAGGAATTAAGGCGACATCTAGTAGTCGGGTCGGACAATTTACTCGATTTTCTCACACCCAGCTTCGATAAAAGTTTTCGATATAATTATCTGGTAGTCATCTCTATTTTCTGACCCTCCAAATTACTGCCTGATTTAAGAATAAATTTGGGAAGCATTTCAACTCACTCATCACTCATCAGTGACAGCAAAACTGAATTTCAAAAACCGATGTTTCTTCCAGTAATCGAATAAGAAACTGAATTACCGCAAATTCGCAATCTCTTATATGACATGATGTTAACAATAGTCTTATTAAGATGTGCACAGAGGTAGTCGTGACACTGACAATTTAACTTGCTAATCGGTAGGTAAAAAAGTTAGATCACATGACAGATGGCCATCACACACTTTCCCAAATGACTGGCATCAGCACATTTCTGCTGAGTCATGGGTCACGTGCGTTTGTGTACAGTCATACATAACGTCAGCGAACTATTCTATTAGATAATCATTAGGTAACTCTTCTAAGTGAGTGACAGTACATTATTCATATATATATTTTTTTTCAAGAAGAGTGCCGCCGAGCCGATCCCAAATAAATCGGGATAAGGGCAAGAAAATGATGATGAGTACCATAGAAAAAGTTGCACCTATTTATGAGTTCTTCACTCCCTTAGAATATTGCCCACTTTTAACTAATCACCCTGTATTATTATTTTTAGCGGTTAGTAACATAAAGAATCAAATTCGAAAAGCCAAATCTTAACAAACATCAGCATTCTATGAATCTAAAATTTTCCTAATTTTCGTCAACAGTCTACAATAGGTATAACCTTTACAGATGCTATAATGGCATCATAATGCCAAGATGCATCGGTCTGCGAAATTCTCAATTGACTTAAAATGCCGTGAAATTAATGCAAACACGGAAGTTTATTTTTATTTTTGTTAATTAACGTTTTCGAAGACTACACGTTAACTCAAGTGCAAGGTTGTGGGTTGAAGGTCAATGGTATTGAGAGGAGGCCACTTTCAATTTGTGCAAAAAACTTATGAATGAGCGGCTTTGTCGTGATTTGCAATTGTTTCGTGCCTTTGTCCTAATTGGTTTAAGATTGATCGATTATTGAAATACGAGTAATTTAGCCCTATAATTCCTTTTTTTTAATATGCCTAGAAACGGGCTTTTTATGACAATTAAGGAATAATTAATAAAAACACAGATGGCCTAGTGGTGTGACCGTCGGACTGCCAGGTCTTAGGTCTCGAGTTCGAACCCAATACACGCACCTCTGATTTTTCGGATTCATGTGCGTATTGTATAATTAACACTTTTTCGGTGAAGGGAAACATCGTGAGGAAACCAGCAAGCCTGAGAGATATTTCTAGACGGCAAGTAAAGCCAAGTCAGAGGCCCGTGCAAACTATGATACCAGGTTAGGCACTAACCACACAAAAAAGAGAAGAGGAAAAATTTTATTAATCTATAGTCAGATTTGGCAGACGGCTTATCGTCTTCTACATTTAAATTTCGAAACGATAAAAAGGATCGAATAGGCTTTCAAATAAGCCACCCAATGAAGGTTTTTTGATACACCCCGTCCGTTTCATTTCTTAGCCAGTTAAACGGAGAAGATGTTGCTAATTTAATACGAACTATATCCTCTCGATCCAAACTCAAACTGAACCAAAAGACAAAATTTTCTCCCAGCATTATATATAATTAGTTTCCAAGAGCTGCTGGTTACTTAACAGATTTTGCCAGCCGCCATCACAATGGCGAATAGAGACACGCGACGTCAAATTCACGTAATTACGTCATTGTTACCATCTGGGTCATTGTTATGTTTTTATTATCCGAAAATAGGACTCCCTGACAGGTTAATGGCGGCTCCTAAAATATGACTTTTGTTGTTTGTGGCTATTTTTACGATTGAAGATGCGCCGCGTCGGTGTTTTTTTTCTATTTGAAAGCCTACTGTTGTATTGTATCTGCCTGTCAGTTTTTTGATGGGTTATTTTTATTTTGGGCAACCAATCGTAAACGGTCATGGGTTTTGATAACAGAATTATTAAAGCCTTTGAAAAAAACAGTAAATCTAAATATATAAAAGCGAAAGGTCACTCACATCACGAAATATCGAAAACCGCTTGACGTATAAAGATGAAACTTGGCAGGGAGGTAGTTTATAGTTAGTAGACGTTCGCTAAGAATTTTGCGACAGGGCCGGAAGGAAGTCTAAGGGCTTTCGCAAGTTTGTATGAAACTCCTTCATTTTTTGCGCATCAAACTTGAAATTTGGCAGGGAGGTAGTTATCGCGGACGAAGTCGCGGGCAACAGCTAGACAGAAAATAAAATCAAGTTAAGTAAAACCCCAATTTGCCGATGTAACAAGCACTGCACACTGACATGAATCAAAAGCAGCGTAGAATAGAGGGTTTTAAAACATGTTGCATTTATGAATACTTAACTAGGATACCTTCAGTTTTTGGAGTTGATTCCCTTTTGACGTCCATTCGAATGTGCCTGTGTTTTTTTTTTTAATTTAACGCTGCCGCGACGTACACACCACGAGATATACAGGGTGTAAACAGATTCTTCACGAAGCCGTCAACCATCTTTTACGGTAAAACTCAATGTAACGCATTCAAAACATTGTGCTTATGGATGCATTGAATAGTAAACGGGTCATGGAGGTATTTAAAGTAAAGTTATATCCTTAAAAATTAGAATTAAAAAAAAAAAGTTGGCACTTTGACCCCCAATAACTCCGTAACTAAAAGGTTCCCAGGTATGGCCTAGAACAAAAAAATGATCGCAATAGCGGGGGGAACAAGTGCCTTTCGGCTTCGTTAAGGGTCTATTTACACCCTTTATTGCTGTCTTGTCTTTTCTTCGTGACGTTGAAAACTAATAACACAAAAGGCAATCCGCGTTCTTAGACTTCCAAGACTGGTCCTAACAATGTCAATCTTCACAGAACTCTTTGTCAGCTCTGTGATTGATGCCCATATTTAGTGAATGCACTTTAATGGGTTAATTGGCTTCATTTTACAAAACTATGACGTTAATCGATTGTAGTTAAACACTGTTATTATCAATTATCCTTAAAACTATTTTATTGCTTTTACAACATTCGTGTGCTGCGATAGATTTTGTTTGAAATTTTTTTTTAAGAGACAGATTCTTTCTTTTTTCTCTCTTCTCTTCTCTTCTCTTCTTGGTGTTCTCTTTTTGTTGAACTCCAATATATATGAAGACAAGTTCGGCCGGGCCGGGTTATGGCAGTCAGATAAGCAGTCACAGCTGCATTCGATCAGATTGAAATCCGACCCCAACATAATTGGGAAAAGGCCGGTGATGACAATAAAATAGACCATCTGGAAAAACCAGTAGATCCAAATAAACTCCAATTACATACAGTATATTCTCGTTGCACATAATTAAGCTAACATAAACCGTGCATGTCACAACACTCACTTAAAAAACGGAACACCCATTAGGTAACTAACTGTCGTTAGAGCGACCTCTGCGGGTCCTTAGCTTGTCACATAATTTACACGTTGTTTCCGTTGACACGCGATTATAAACCTTCTGTTCTATTAAAAGCGAAACGGACCAAGACTATGAAGGTTTTTAGGTATCTGTGTAGGCTTCAAGTAAAAAATAAGTGACGTTTGAGGACCCTAGGATCTTGGACTGCAGCTCCTATTGGCCTGTTCTCAATACCTAGCGTCACACGCAAGGTAGACTAACGACTGGCCAAGAGTTAGATGCGGGACGCCCAAGACCTGAGGACCTAAATAAGTGGCAATTACGGAATTGGATTGGATTTCGCTTTGTTTTGGGCCTCAGAGAGAATCGCGTACAATGTGGGAGACCCACCCATTATGGATCGGAGAAGAGAAAAATATCTTCTTGACGTTCAATGAGTATTCAGAGGAGCTCGTGGCTAAATTATAGCAGCTGCTCGGATCGATCTTCAGGTTAAGCCGGGCTAGCCTAAGTTGGTCCTTGGATAGGTGACCACCCATTACATACCGAGTTTCCTCAGTGACTCGGAAAGCACATTAAGCCGTTGAGTCCGGCTGTAATTTTTTTGTAGATCTGTGGCAGTCGTTACAGGTAGTCAGTGGCCTGAAAGTCTGACAACCAGTCTTACCAAGGAGTACCGTATTACCCAGTAGTAACTGGATTGTGGTGGTCAGATAGGTAGTCGCTCCATGTAAAATACTGGTGTTCAGTAGGCTGGAAGCCGCCTCCAACATAGTTGGGAAAAGGCTAGGCAGATGATGTTCAATAAGTATTCACACAGGTCCCTAACGCCCTTTAACCGCTCCGCTACCCGCTTTATATGCGACATTGACTTTAACTAGTGTTCCGTAGGTCTACCCAATAAATAACAGCTTCAGGGCGTATTGGAGTTTTTCTTTCAAAATGAGATCAGACTATGTCACGAACGTGATATAGTTTTGGCCGTATAAGGCCTGATTATTTATAATTTGAGGCCATTTACACATGGTGGTGATTAAAATGTCTGCGTACGCGCGTTATTGATCTCATCCGGTGTTGCATGTATCGAAGTATGTGTGTGATAGCTTTTGGGCGTGTAGTGTCGGTATTTCAAGTTTGTTGTAGCTAATATGGTGGTTATTAAGTACGTTATTCTGTCACTAGTTAATTATGGTAATATAACTTTGCTCCAGGTTTACCGCTTAACTGACACGGTGATTACGATAACACCGAGGTGCGGAAGAGGCGTGGTTAATCTTCTTTACATAGTATAAAACAAAAGTCGCTCCTGCTGTTTGTAAGCTTAGATCTTTTAAACTTCGCAACGGATTTTAATGCAGTTTTCAGCAATAAATAGAGTGATTCAAGAGTAAGGTTTATATGTACATTGCACCCGTGCGAAGCCGGGATGGGTCGCTAGTAAGTAATAACTAACAAATTAGCCTTAGGTATTAAATGTTAATCGCTACCAATACTTCCAATTTAGACAGTCTAGCTCTAGACAAATGACCATCGGTTTCAAAGCGTTTCGTATATCCTCACCAACTTTTAAATACATTGGCTTTTCGTTAGCTTGTGTCAATTTGATTCATTTTTTTATATCCTCGCCAACTTTTAAATACATTGGCTTTTCGTTAGCTTGTGTCAATTTGATTCATTTTTTTATATCCTCGCCAACTTTTAAATACATTGGCTTTTCGTTAGCTTGTGTCAATTTGATTCATTTTTTTATATCCTCGCCAACTTTTAAATACATTGGCTTTTCGTTAGCTTGTGTCAATTTGATTCATTTTTTTATATCCTCGCCAACTTTTAAATACATTGGCTTTTCGTTAGCTTGTGTCAATTTGATTCATTTTTTTATTGTTCAACATTGTTTTCGCTGAAAGAATGTTTCTTTGCCTTCAGTCATATTTACAGTGGGACTCGTAAACATCGCTCATATAAGAGACGTACGTACTTTAGATATAAGTAGTATGTAGTGCCAACAAAAGTCTGAAAATCAATCTTGGGGTATCGTATTACCCAGTAACTGGGTTTGGAGATTCAACTGCATCCGATAGGACTCCAAAACCGACCCCAACATAATTGGGAAAAGACTAAATAGACGATGATGAGTGCCAGCAAAACTAACATTATTTTCTTTTCTCCACAGACTAATACAAAATGTTTCACGGAGGCATTTGGACAAAGCTGTCTGGCTTCTACAAGTGGTATGTGCTGGGTCTGGTGTCCATCGGCTACATTCTGGGAGAACTCGGACATTATCTTATTGGTAAGTACAGCAATCATTTGTTATAGTGTATAGGAAACGTTTTAAAGACAGGGGATTTAGCAGAAAAAAAATGTTATTCCTAGGTGTTATTGGGTTTCTCCATCAGGAATTTCTCAGTCTGGTTGATGGCAATAGGCTCGCCCCCTATTACATGGGACTTCAAAACATAACTGGCGAAATGTGGGTGTACGGTTAGGTACACCTCTGCCTAACCTTTCGGGGATTACAGGCGTGATGTTATGTTTATGTGATTTTGAAAAAGTAGGCTCTACTAAAGTTCAAAATATCCCTTGTTTTAACTTATCTAGCATAGATCAACAGGCTTCATCTACAGACAGCCGAAAGAGTTTCTAACAAAATAAAGGGAATTCTGATTTAAAAAAGATTAATGTGACTCCATCCAGGTCAACAAGTGCTATGGGTTGGGTATGATGTCTTCCTTTATGTCAAATGGTATAAGCCATTTGTTAGACGCTCATAAATAGTGAGCTATCTAGCATGAAGTGTCAATTTCTTTAGATTTTCTTTTAAATCAACACCTAATCGTGTAATTATGCACCTCTGATTTTTCGGATTCATGTGCGTATTGTATAGTTATCACTTGCTTCAGCGAAAGAAAACATTATGAGCAAGCCAGAGAGATATATTTTGACGGCATGTAAAGCCAAGGCAAAGGGCCCATCAAAAAAAAAAAAAAAAAAAAAAAAGGGCCCATGCGCGGCATAAAAACTCTGACTTTCGGTTAGGCAGTAACCACACGTCAAAGAAAGAAAATCGTATATATTTTGTACTTTTCGGGGCATTCACCTTCTTCCACTTATGTTATGATAATAACTGCTAAGACAATTATAATATTACAAACATAGAAAGCAAATCCAATTCCCACCTCATTTACTAAAACCCTTCACAAATATTTATGAACCATGAATTTGTATGAATTCGCGACAAATAAACAGATCCTAACAAGTATCAATCTACATACAGAATGGTAAAAACAAATGTATGTATAAATACATACATTTACATACACTGTGTATGGAAAACAAAGCCGTGGAACGAATGAGAGGTGCATGAATACATAGGTTATATCCCGGGGGAGCCGACTCCGATACTCGTTGGGGTGAATTAACTTCTATATTCCTGGGAACGGATACTGATAGCATTATATTGGTATCGGTATTGAACGCGTTTCCCGGTGAAGGGAAATTCCTGTTGGCCTGACTGGGTCAAAACATTTTTTTTTTTTTTCGAATTGTATATCATCAAATGACCCCTTCCGCTCTGCCAAGAGCGTTTCGAGATTGTCAGAATTGTACCTACTGACTAAAACCCATCCATGTTCCTTCTTAGCCCTTTGTGTGCCAGGGCCGCGGTATCTCTTTCGAACAGTCCCTCAGCCCCGGAAGGCATCGGCCCTTGAGTTCCCCTTTCGATTTGTTGACATCTCTTTGAGGCGCGCGTGGAACACGAACGCGCCGTCGACATTGCGACCTTCTAGTTACGCAGATATTTAAGGTCTAAGTTCCAACTTTTTCACAAGTTTTTTTCTTAAATACTTACATGTTTTTAAATGTCATAACTTCTCTTTACATACCTCCATGACCCCTGTACTATTCAATGCATCCATCAACACAATGTGTTGAGTGCGCTACATTGAGTCTTAGAGAAAAATGTGATTTTTCACCATAAAAACAAAAGTCGTTTCCCAGCAATCATTTTATAGTTACTTAGTTTGATGTACAGAATGCTTGGTTGAGGGCTTCGTGAAGGGTCCGTTTACACCTTGTATGGCCTAAATGGTCCTATGATCCGTAGTTAGCCCTGTGGGACCCAAACCCGAGCCAAGTCAAAAGTCACGTAGGCCAGCCGTGATCCGTATTAAAAATCAATAAATTCATATTTCATGGCAAAAGAAAACAATGAATGAATGATTTAAGTAACTGTGCCATAACGATCGTGAGAATCAGAACAACTCGCATTTCATTCATGAAGATCATGATATCTTAATATCTAGCAGACATGATATCTTGGATTCTTATCGGAAAAGGTTATTTAGTACTTTGGGGGGATCCTCCGACCAGACGGGTGTTATATCTGTTAGGCTACTGCCCGACAGTTGTTGTCGGGTTCTTCTAAGTCGCGGATAGCTTTACTTGCGCGATGTAGGAATTAGATGTATTTCGATGTTTAGTTCATCATCGGTGTCTTAGATCGCTGAAGTAATTTTTGTTCTATGTTGCTGAGTACTCTTTATAGTACCGCTACAGTACCTACGTTGTGATTTTCTTGTTCGATTTGTTTTATTATTGCTATAAGAATACAAGCAGGTGTAAGAAAATATGGACGATGCACTGAGTGGAACATTATACGTAACTGTTAGAAAGAACGAGGACTGCCTCGTTGATCTAGTGGTGGGAAGCGCGACTTCTGAGCGTGATGACCTGGGTTCGATGCCCGGGTCAGGCTAAGTATTATTTGGTTTTTCCATGAGAAATTTCTCAGTAGTAGCCACGGAGTCTGAATTTGGGGCCGATTGCTGCCAATAGGCTAGCCGCCTATTTCATGAGACTTAAACATAATTGGCGAAATGTGGGTGTACTATTAGGTACACCACTGCTTTACCCTTCGGGGATTTCAGACGATGTTATGTTACATTATGATTAGGAACAAACACACATAGAGATAACGACTGTCAGAGATATATCTGGAACAACTTAATCAATGGTCCATCAATTCAGCCTATCGATGCCCACAGCTGGACGTAGCGCTCTCCTGAGCTGCACTACAGCACCCTGTCTTCCGTATCCAGGCTATCCAATGCAACGCTCGCCAGCCCCACATAAGCCGGATAAGTGTTTCCCGAAATCGTTTTGGAGTCCACGATTTAAAACTAGTACCTGGGCGACCGAGCTCTGCTTGAGTGGAAATAAATAAAACGAATTGTCCCAAATATGAGACCTAGCTAGTAGTAGTAAACCCCAATATTGCAACTTTCATCGAAATTGTTAGAGCCGTTTTCGAGAAAGCGATTACAAATATTATATACAGTGTGTTTAGTTAACGGTTACCGATACTTTAAGGGCACATTAAATAATCTAAATGATAGAATATATAATACATTTACTCAGAAATGAGTACATAAAATGCCCGTAAAGTATCGGTAACCGTTAACCAAACACACTATATATCTACAAATCATCATCTGTCTAGCCTTTTCCCAACTATATTGAGGTCGGCTTCCAGCCTAACCGGATGCAGCTGAATATCATTATTCTTCATGGAGCGACTGCCTATCTGACCTCCACAAGCCAGTTAGTGCTGGGTAACACGATACCCCTTCGTAAGACTGGTTGTCAGCCTTTTTGGGCCACTACTAACCTAATCTAACGACTGTCAAAGATCTTCAAATAACAGCCGGGACCAACGGCTTAACGTGCTTTCCGAGGCACGGAGGAGACTCAGTATGTAATGACATCCACAGACCAACCCAGGCAGGCACGGCTTAACCTAAAGATCGATCCGAGCGGCTGTTATTATTTAGCCGAGCTCCTCTATATATCTACAAATATTGCTCATTTAATAGTATAGGGATGTACGAGGACAGCACTATCCCGTAGCCTTCAATCAATACCATTCAATTGAAGCAACCTCTTATCATTTTGATATCTCTCTCAATACAATCACATTTCCCTACCCAATTCTCCGGTCTCTTTTGTAACACCCACGGGTATGTGAGGGTCCCTTTACTTATTCATGACTAGTCCATACTATACTATACTTATACTCTGTCCGTCTGCCTGTCACCCTTTCGACGGCCGAAAATATTGGGTGGTCTAAATAGTGACGTCATAAAAAAATTTATTCCTCAAACGCAGGGGGTATCCGAAAATACCCCATGTATGTTCCGCGATTTTTTATAGTTTTCAAGTTATAACTTCTTGGAAATTGTATTTAAAATCTTCTTTGTTCTTCTTTCTTTCTTTAAAGATCTTCAATTTTAAAGAGCTTTTTGTTACTCTTGCTGCTAATGAGATTTAAAAAGAAAAATTTGAAAATAAAAAAGAATGTGAAAAAGTCGTGTAAAAATAAAGATAGAATTTATTTAAAGCGGTTCCCATACAATTTTCAAGAATCTATAACTTGAAAACTATCAAGAATCTCGGTACATACATAGGGTATTTTCGGATACCCCTGGGCGTGACGACTCAATTTTTTTTTTAGGACATCACTCTTTTGACCACCCTGTATTAGATCGAATTGAATTAGTTTTGTATACAGATAGTCAATGCCCTGACTGTGGATTTTTTTTAGTACCCTGTACTGTGTCACTCCTGGGCAAAGTCCTCCATTCCTACCATATCTCTCGATGTTGTCCTTCTTCTTGCTATTAGTTAGGACATATCCTATCTCGGTGGTATGTGCTTGTGGATAATTTTCTGACACGCGGGCGAGGCCGCGGGCAAGAGCTAGCTAGACATAAATACTTCTGAATCGAACCAGCATGGATCTCGTGTTCCAGTAACCTAGCCTTCAAGCTAAATGTCAGACGAGGCTAGCGTTAGTATAATAATATATTTAGGACAATCAGACGAATGTAGTTTTGATCCGACGGCTTGGTCATGTAAATGTTTTATGAAGAGAATGTGAGCGGGAAAGATTTCTATCTTGAGAACTTAATAGTAGATATTGGTATTACTATCTTAGCATCTAACATGTTGATACTATAGAAAATATATATAAATAAATAAATAAAATAAAATGATAATAATACAGGGTGTAAACGGACCCTTCACGAAGCCGTCAACCAAGCATTCTGATACATCAAACTAAGTAACATTGCTGACAAACGACTTCGGGTGAAAAATCACGTTTTACGGTAAAACTAAATGTAACGCACTCAAAAAAGTGTGCCAATGGATTGATTGAATAGTACGCGGGTCGTGGGGTGTTTAAAGTAAAAAAATCTTACTATAAAAAAATGTATTTAAAAAAAAACTTGTGAAAAAGTTGAAACTTTGACCCGCAATATCTCCGTAACTAAAAGGTTCCCAGGTATGGTCTAGAACAAAAAACAACCTATTAACAATAGATAGTTATGGGTATGAAGACTAATCATTCAGGGCCAGAATAACCCCAAATTTTGAAAATTGAATGACTCTCGTTTTAATTACCCTGTATTAACTGGGTTGTGGAAGTCAGATAGGCAGTCAGTCCGTGTAAAATACTGGTATTAATTTCATCCGGTTAGACTGGGAGCCGACCCCAACATAGTTGAGAAAAGGCTAGGCAGATGATGAGTATTTGTCATCGTTCCATTAATAGTGTAGTTCACCCTAACATAATCTTCTTGATAGTGCGAGCGGGAACTAGGCTGAGCAAGCGGGATCAAAATTTTAAATTTAGCGATCATCCTATGCGCGCTGTAAGATTCTAATGATTCCTGTCCCCGACTATTTTGCTGTACACCTACACCTATAAGGGTCCACGATGATTTCATTACATCTAAGTATGTCGCTTAAATAGGTACACATTGTGGAATACAATAAAAAAAATAAGAATAAAATTACCCTGTATTAACTGGGTTGTGGAAGTCAGATAGGCAGTCACTCTGTGTAAAATTCTGGTATTAAATTTCATACGGTTAGACTGGGAGCCGACCCCAACATAGTTGAGAAAAGGCTAGGCAGATGATGAGTATTTGTCATCGTTCCATTAATAGTGTAGTTCACCCTAACATAATCTTCTTGATAGTGCGAGCGGGAACTAGGCTGAGCAAGCGGGATCAAAATTTTAAATTTAGCGATCATCCTATGCGCGCTGTAAGATTCTAATGATTCCTGTCCCCGACTATTTTGCTGTACACCTACACCTATAAGGGTCCACGATGATTTCATTACATCTAAGTATGTCGCTTAAATAGGTACACATTGTGGAATACAATAAAAAAAATAAGAATAAAATGCGTTTAAAAATCATAATACAAGTCAAGGTTTATGATATTAAAATCATCAAGTCAAGTTTAATTATTTTATTATTTGGTCGGAATTCGTAACATTGTGCAATATTACACCAACATTTAACAAAAACTATCAACAGTCTATAAATAAAAATTTAATCGCTATGCCCAATAATGATCCGTCGAAAAACCGACAAAAAATGCGTTTCAAATCAGTCAATAGAAGTAAATTAATAGTATCGTAAGATTCGTAAGTCATTACCAAGGCCGTTTAAATTCATTATCATTGGCACAGCGTACGGCCTAGTTCACATGACAGCAGAGATTCGGTCAAGTGGCGAGTAGTTTGTGACAGTATTGCGCAACGTCTGAACGCTCCATAGAATTAACAAAGCATTTTTTGTAGAAACTTTGATTTAATTGAAGATTTGTTTCGCGTGCTTAAATTGATTTTATAAGATCGTTTTTTTCTGAGTTAGTGTGGCATATAATGGGCAGTAGCGTATTGACTAAATAACGCTCCTCCGAGTTTGCGACCTAAGACAGCAACAAACCATACACGACAATAGATCATAGATATTGTTTCGTGTTTACTAAGCGTGTGAAATGAACATCTGTTCTTACACTTGTGCAATATTTAATGCCAAAGAATCCTTTTGGGCTTCGTCGCTGTCGGGTAAAGAGCATCGTTTCAGCATTTTTTTAACATTATCATTTTTTAACTATGACTACGAAAGTATCAATCAGATTTAGGTTAGTATTCTACTCAAACACTAACCAGGGTTTGAAAGTTTTCGAAATATTCAGTAACAATAACGAAACACGGCAAATGTGGTTTTGTAATAATGAATTCACCGACAATCTCCAAACTACATAGTTTAGGTAGTTACAAAGAGACAACTAAGCTACCGAGCCGTTGATTTCTCAATTAAACATTGCACAACTGGATCCATTAACTTGCGTGTTCTGAACGAGGCTTCGGTATCATTCTTCATTGCTCGATAAATGAATCGATCTGCGAGCCTATGAATCACAATAACATATTATGTAACGTAACTGAATGTGCAAATGTATTTTTAAATAAAGTTAAGTATTATTTTTAACCGACTTCTAAAAAAGGAGGAGGTATTCCACCAGCATATTTTTTTCTTCTCTGTGGTTACTCGTTCGAATTCGTGATTCTTTTTTCATTTAACTTCGGCAGTTTATGAGTTATCCTCTATAATACGTATTTTTTCTTCTTCGTCTATGTGATGACATGATGGTACCATAACAGCTTCTCGTTACAAAGTATTTATATATTGACAAGAATTTGTGAAGGACATGTCAACTAAAAAGGGTAAAATAAAATGTAGTTGTTTTTATGGAAGTTGGATATTATATTGGTCAAGTTATCATCGTCGTCCTTAACGTGTACCACAACATATCTTCATCAACACTATCTAGGATATCAATATATGATGATCATTTGAGTCTCTCTGTCATTGACAGGCCTCCTTGAAAGGAGGCCCACTAAAAGCTCTTAGTCTTATTTATACACGTTTTAAAGTAAATTGTAACGTGGGAAGGTACTCGTAGACAACAACTATGTTTGTAGGTACTCGTATAAACCAGAATAATAATGTTTCCCTCACGACTTTATTTAACACACCAGTTTGTACAACTGTTAGCTTTAGGAGCCACGTGTTGTTGTTTGGGATTTGTAAATGAAACACGCTTTATCATAAAAGTTTATTCTGACTTTTCGCAATAAACACATGTGGCATCGAGCGTTTATTCTTACGGACCGAAATTCTAAATTCTGAGATTCCTACTGGTATTTTCAAAGTTGAACTGTCTTTATAGTTATGCAAGTCTACCCTTGAAACTGGAGCATACCTTGTATGCTAGGTAGGTACTTTTCAGCAAAAACAGATATAGTTAAAAGACTTTTTTGATGATTTCCACTAGTAATTGGGGTATTCCTCAAAGCGCAACTATTTTTAAGCGCAATCAACTAAGCGCAACTAAATTATTCCTCGAAGCGCAACCATTAGTTGCGCTCACAAATTCCAATTAAAAATATTATATGTTTATTCCTCAAAGCGCAACCATGATGAAAAATAGAGATGGGTTTGATGGATTCATTAACGATATTTTTCATCGAGGAATAATTTAGTTGTGCTTAGTTGGTTGCGCTTAAAAATAGTTGTGCTTTGAGGAATGCCCCGTCATTGATCTTAGGTAATCTCTTGTTTCGTCATAGGTAGACTCATTTGTATACGTAATCTAACCTAGCCTTTTATCAGCTATGTTAGCGTCGCCTTCCGGTCTAACTGGATGCTAAATGGTTGATACTGCTGCCTATTATTAATCCCTCAGACACAAGACAATGAGACACTACATAGAGTGTTTATTTATTTGGGCAAAACCTACCGACCTTTGTTCAAAGGGCACAAATGATAATTGAAAAAGGTATGCAACTATAAGCTTGGTCATGTTTAAATGTAGCTATTAACATTTTTACTGGGTGTGATTTTACTTTTTTTTATTATTGTTTTATTTTATGTCTTATAGCATCGTATTGGGTTTGGTCTAAGGTCTAAGGTCTAAGGGAAATCGGCCGGAATCGGTTACTTAGGTACCTTCGAACCTGCAAGACATGTACAAAGAAACGATGCCTTGTCAAATAACTCTAATTATCCCATCTTTTGGTCGAAATAAACCTAACTATTCCACTGTTTGGTCCTCAGGTACAACGTCGAAAGTAACGGCTGACGATCTTCACTATGGAGACAAGTCCTGCATGCTGAACCTCACTCACGTCTCGCTGATTGACTTGCCTGTCGTCTGCGAGAACGTCAACTCGAGTGATATGTAAGTACTTTAACTTAAAAAACCCTTGTACAGTGACCGCACGGAGATGGTAACAGAACCAGTATAAGTTGGCCTCTTGTTCTACTGAAATTCCGTACTATGCTAGGTCAGTTCAAGGTCAAAGTGTTAACACTGACTTTCGATCGACTGTACCATTTAGTTTGTTGATGATACTTGCTTTGTCGCAAATAACGTTGTTAATCGAACAAGCAGTGCTTTTGGCGTTTGGGTGAGTTTATAAAAATAAATAATAACATGTAAATCACACCCAAATCACTTCATACTGGTTTTTTAAGGCATTAGTCACGATAACCTAAAACAACAAACCCACAAATCAATTTGATTTCAAGCTATTTATTCATGTGTGGTGTTTCAAGATTAAGTACCTATGACTCTTTAAAAGCCGATGAACGTTTTTAAGTTTTTTTTTTTACTTTATGACTTCACGAAAATATCTTGATTAGCTATGGTTTACCACATCATCCATACTAATACTATAAAAGCAAAAGTAACTCTAACTGATACCTTTTCAAGTCTTAACGGCTGAACGGATTCCGATAAAATTTGGCACAACGGGTTAGGACAAAGGACACTTTTTATCCCGGTAGTACATTCCAGTGGGATAATTCCTGACCGCAACGCGCAGGCAACAGCTAGTTGTGAGATAAATCTAATGATGTGTTACAACTTACAAGATAATCTTTTATTAATGTCACATTAAGAAAAGCGATCGTAACCACTCTGCTCATGCGGCAATTTCTAAAAGTAATATATTTTCCTCCTTTCATTCCAAGTAATCTTTCTGATCCTTTAATACAGTTAGGACCAAAAGTTGGGTGGTTGTCAGCCAACTTGCTTTCCCCATAGTTAATCTCGTAAATTCTCGTAATTATACTAATAGGTCTTTAACTATGAAATTGCCGTTTTTTTCTCACATTTTGTTCTGTCTGTAACTTTGACGTATACTTATATTTTTTCCTAATTCCATTTTTTTTTTTGGCTTAATTGTTAAATGACGTACCTTTTAGAGTTTAAAACCCGTAGTAGTAGTTGCATATTACCTCATAGGGTAGTATGTCAATACACCTGTTTCAATGTGCCGTCGGTTTCCCTACTTCAAGTAGGTATATTTTTGTCATAGACTGTGTTATGAGAATTTAACATACGCAGTGCAACGCAGCTTTTTTCACTCTAAATATTGCAATTGCATCATACATAATCGGTTCAGACATTTCCAAGAAAAATAAAAAAAATGTTAGTATGGAAATTTCACTTTTCACGAAATCGTCCCTACAAATTGGCAATTGCATACTTTAACACCTAATAATTAATGTCCACAAGGAGTTTGTACGGATCGCAGCACGTGACGTCTAACGTTTCTGTCTACCCCATAGGACAAAGGCGAGTGTTTATGTGATTTATGTCTTCTTTTACTTTATCGATTTTGTTTTGGTACATGAAAAGGATGTAGTCTGCCTCGTTGGTCTAGTGGTTGCAATCGCAACTGCTGGGCATGAGATCCTGTGTTCGATGCCGGGTCCGGCAAATTATTATTGGGTTTTTCCATCAGGAATTTCTCAGTACCAGCCACGGAGTCTGAATTTGTGCCCGCTTGATAGCACTATAGACCGACCGCTTTAATGAGTCCTCCGCCTTGCCGCATCAAAGGCACATTAAGTCCTAACAATATCCCACAAGTTATTTGCTTTAAAATAACCATAATCCACGTAGGTATTACGATAATAATTGAACCAATACGTGATCAACCTTAAGAATATTCCATTTAAATAGATACCTTCGCGAGGGCTCATTAAAGAGGTCGATCCTGTAGGCTCCCCCATTATTACATGGGACTTGAACATAGCTGGCGAAATGTGGGTGTACTATTAAGTAGACTTCTGCTTATGAAGTTATGTTAAAACGGAGGTCTGTGTGAATGTATGATGTCTAGAAGCTGGTTTAAATGATGAACGATCAAAAAATGTAAATCACAAATCATAAAAAATCAAAACAAATAATAAAATATGAAGAACAGCTCAGGAAGTCATAAATGCTTATAAATCTTAAACTGCGCGCCTACTTAAGTTTTAAATAACATAAAAATATTTTATGACTCACAAAGTATGTTATAATTACGAAGGCCACTCATTAGGTGCTGGGAATATTAATTATATGACAGATTGATGCTGTGGACAGGTGGGCAGGAAACTTGTACATAATGCAGGTATATATGTACCTACGTGCATATAGTATCAGGTCGTAAACTTCCACTGTACTCATTACCTATACATATTTACATAATCACCATGATTGGTCAATTGCTTGATAATCTTGCAACTAAGAAATGTCACTATGGAAGATGCCTCCGTAAATATTATTATGAATAATATAAAAGAGGAAGAGTGGCTCGTAGGTCGAGGGTCAAGCGATACTGCTGAGCATGAGGTCTTGGGTTCGATTCCCGGGTCTGGCCAAGTGCTATTGGGTTTTTTCATCAGGAATTTCCTAGTAGCAGCCACGGAGTGTGCATTCGTGCCCGGTTGATGCCAATAGGCTCACGCCCTATTACATGGGACTTAAGTACATAACAGGCGAAATGTGGGTGTACTATTAAGTCCTCTACCTCTGCCTAACCCTACGGGGATTACAGGCGTGATGTTATGTTATGTTATAAATAAAACAGGATGTTATGCTTTATATATAAGATGAACCATGATGAAACAAAGGGCTCCTAAAAATAGCAAAACACAGTCGACCTGGAGCTATTAGATAGTTCAAACTACGCAAACCTGTTATTTCAATGGATACTGTAAATTATTTACTTTACTATTAATATTTACATTATTTACAAACTACCAATCTATAATAGTAAAAAAAATATGTACAAGTATCAAAACAGTTACAGGGCGTAAAAAATTAGTCCACATCGCTGTCAACAGGAAAAGTGCCCAGAAAGCTAGCAGCATTGCCACGTTGGATGGCAATGCTGATTCTTGGATACTTGTCAATTTTTATTTTGTGTTCAAGCCTTACAAAATCTCATAAACTCTAGTTACCCAAACGCGAAATAAAAACGTCAGTAAAACTCTCAATATTAAGAATTCTTGCAAAATTGTCCTACCCCAACATTTTAGCTTATCTATCGGTCATCAACTTCAGTTCATCATGAAGATAAAATCTAAAGTATGTAAATTAATTCAAAAGTTATATGATATTTTTTACCTTCATATGTGGGTATACCCGGATCACATAACATGTTCAAACGACTTTATAGTAAAGAATGTAACACGACGAATTTTGAACATTTTAATACGTAATCAAAAACAGACTTCACAATTCTAATCCTAAATGGGTCAAGACGACGCAAGACGTAAATTATTCATTCCGATTTTAAATATCGATCGGATCCGACTGTCTGACTAATGAAGATTGGTCGGATCCGACACCGGCCTTGACACAATAATCTGCTATTAACCAACCCGTACAAAGCGTTTTGGGCATTGTTGCCGAACGTCCCCTTTGTACCAGCGGTTGTTAATAAATGAAAGGTAACAATGAGAAAATTACTGAAGTTCTTGCCATATTTTCCTTGTTCTTCAAAAAGGTCAGGCCAGATTTATTTATAAAACAGTTACTTGCTGCACTTAGCGTGTAGCAAGCCAACAACATAACATTTGTTTCCATGGAATTTCTTGCCCATCCTTCTCCATAGAGATCTACACCTTGGAATGGGCAACTTCAGTACTTTCACAAGTTATTATGCCTTGTGTCTATGACTGTAGCTTTGCTTTCTTTTTTTTCTGACATTCAAAAGTGCCTGTAATGGTCTAATTGAAATAAATGCTATGAGTTTGAGTTTTACTAACTTACTGCTACTTATAAACATAATATACAGATCCGGTTCCTGAGCAATCAGGGCGTTAATCAGATTCAACGCCAGGGTTGTGGGCGCATATCGAGCGGTTTGGGTACCCACAGAGGTAGCCGTGAACAGGCCCCGCGAGGGACAGGCCCGCGACCGCAGCAACCGGTCCGGAGCAAACAATGAGCAGAAAGCTAGCGTAGTCGCGTCATCTATCATTATTATTGAGTAGTAGTTAGTTAAAGGACAATGAAAACCGAAATTTTCGTCGGCGCCATCTTGTATTTTCATTTTGACCTCATTTTAGGGTCGTAGTAGGCTGTTTGTAGTTTCTGTATGTATGTATGTTTGCTTGTAGAAAAATTGAAGAAAAACCCTAAGTTCAATAAGGAAACATTACAATAATTACTTAGCGTTAAATGAAAACGTGATTGACTTTAGTTTCAGTATTTTAAATAATCAATAATCGCGTAAAATCTAACGATTCATGTAATACCAATTACATTAATAACCATTTAGTATATTTGGCGAATTGTGGATGTACTATTAGATACACCTCTGCCCAACCCTTCGGGGATTACAGGCGTGATGTTATGTTATGTTAGTATGTTACATATCAATCATCATGCATTTATTTAATACTTTACGCACACAATAATGTACAGAGATAGATGGGCCAGAATCGTTACATAGGCCTAAGAAACGCGGTCGTGACTATTTGGACTCATTCCTGAGTGATTGGCTAGGGAAGGCAGGGCAAAGGCATCGGGAAAGTCTGAAAGGAATGGGGGAGGTCTTTGCTCAGCAGTGGGACAGAACAGCCTTAACTTTTTTTTTAAATTAAAATATTTAAAAAAATATATAGTGGCCGACTTAATGCCAATGGCATTCTCTATCAGTGATCCAGAGACAAACTGTGGTAGATGCAATTGAGAAAATTGTGGTTTTAATGTTTATGCATTTTATGTAGACTATGTTGAGTGTAGATGACTTGCAATCGTAGACGCAAGCTCGTTCAAACCAATAATAATGTACCTAGCTATTCATGAAGATGCATCTTTTATTGCCGCGATCATAAGACTATTATGATGATTCATTATAAACTACGTCTTAGTCAACATTGAATATAGCTAGGGCTGTTAGCATACGGTTTGGAAGTAAATGCCACGAACTTCTTCGCGCCCATACAACACGGCTTAGGCATCTGGTGCTAAAGAAGATCGGCTGTTTAGGGCTCAGTTAATTTCAGAAGCGTTCATCAATGAAAGTATGTACATTATATGAAGCAATTACGGGACTTTTCTTTCCATGTAATATCTTTTTTTTATCTAGCTGCACAAAGTAAAAAAAGAAGAAACAAATATTTTACTAATATTTTACCTTTTATATTAATTTGACCGAGACCTATCTTTTGGGAGTATTTTTACGAATTGTCGCAAGCTCTAAGTATGGTCCCGAGATTGCATAAAGCGTTGCCATTGTCCTTTCTCTCAAGCATTCTCTAAATTCTTAAACACTATCCTGTAAAAGTCAACCTAAGCTTCTTCTTTTGTATGAATTATTTATCTAAAGTCAATCGTACCTAACCTGTCCAAGGCGGGATTCTAAAATGTTCCGTTACTAAGATTGAGGCCTTAAAAAATGTTTCTTGCCTCGTCTTGCACAACGAATTCCTAGCTGACCCTATTACTATTCGAAATATACCGGTCGGCAAACACGACTGCTGAGCATGAGGTCGGGAAAATTGTCATTGGGTTTTTCCATCAGGAATTTCTCAGTAGCAATGGCAATAGGCTCGCCCCATATTACATGGGACTTAAACTTAACAGGCGAAATGTGAGTGCACTATTAGTTACACCGCCTATCCCTTCGGCGATTACGGGCGTGGTGTTATGATGTTATGTTATGTCCCGGTCGGCGTTTCAGAATTTATGGTAACCCTAACTATAGCTTACCTCATCATATTCAGTACTTTACGAGCGGTGACATAAAACAGATATTTCATTTAGTCAATTGATCTCAATTACACAAGACTATTTAGATTAGTATCTGTCTAGTAAGCCGTGACAAGCATTTCTGTTCATGATTTTAATTAACAATGATATTGAGAGGGTATTAGGTCGGTACCTAATGCAAAAACATTGTGATTAATACATATGTCCAATATCCGGCAATAGACTTTTGTTAATGATATCGCCGAGACGTTGAGAAACAATAAACTTATAATTGATTGATATGGACTACAAATAAACTTTTTATTCGTCACTGCTTAACATAAGCCGTTTAAGTTAACGACTGGAAGTTGCAATTCAATGTGTTGTAGCGAAACTACAAAAAGTACTAAAGCAACATAGGACAAAAAGTACCACCACCATCATCATAACACAAATTAAGAACCAACATCAAAATCCTATATTACGCAGTTAAAGTTATCCGCGACTTAAAACTCTATATAAAAACCCCGCAACTTCGTCTACATCACATAAGAGAGAGACAGAGCGAGAATGAGCACGCGGTACTTGATCATTATTTTGCTGCGGAGTCATTTTAAAACAGTGATATCTCCTAAGGGAAAATTGTTCAAAATTAAATACTTGTATTTATTATAACTCCAGCCACCTCCTAAAGCTTAAACCAAACTTTATTATAGGATAAAGTTGCCAAATGGCTACAATTTGGTTGGAAGCCAGATACCGTGACAGTATAAGGACAGTGTTGGAGCCAGACCAGGCCCATCCTTTATCCTTTAATGTTGAAGCTGTGCCAAATTAAAACCAAAAGTATCCTTATCGTTACCATTTACTTCGAGATAGCAGTTAGTATTTTATTTTCGTTGTGAAACTTGGTATTATATTATGATGATGGACGTAATGAAAGAACTGTAGGATTGAAAAATATACAATAGAGCAATTGGCTACAAGAGATTCCTTAAATAAAGTGTAAGGGAGAAAAAACAGCTGTTTCCTACTATATTGCAATACCTACACGGTCAAAATGTATGGAACAGGTGTATTTGTTTTAAATTACCGATTAATTTTTTTTATATGGGGCGGTTCAGAATGATGTACTGAATACGTGGTAACCGCTTTAGCGTCGGTGACCCTCCCAGGATGGGGCCCTCCCATCCCGTATATTGTTAATGTGAGCCTACGTTGTGTAACTGCATTGCAAAGTCCTCCCTTCTCTCTTTCCTCGTTTCGCAGTCTAATGCGATAGTGAGTCAATCTATTAAAAATGAGTCCAGCTCATCCCGACATCTCCTCAGGCCCAGAAGGGTCTACCATGTTGTCCAAAAATATATGCAACAATTATTAGGAATGCCGTTTTAAAGGTTTTATTCAAAATCTCTACCAACCTTAATATGCATACGGGGTGTAAACAGACCCTTCACCAAGCCGTGAACCAAGCATTCTGTACATCAAACTAAGTAACTTTACGCAAAAAATTTTGCTGGGAAACGACTTTTTTTTTGGGGTCAAAAATCGGAACATTTTGCTGATGGATGGATTGAATAGTACGAGGGTCGTGGAGGTGTTTAAAGTAAAAATGTTACATTAAAAACATGTACTTAAAAAAAAACTTGTGAAAAATTTGGAACTTTGACCCCCAATATCTCCGTAACTAGAAGGTTCCCAGGTATGGTCTAGAACAAAAAAATTATCGCATTGATGGGAGAGCAAATGCCTTTCGGCTTCGTTAAGGGTCTTTTTACATCCTTTATAGTCTGATATAGTCTATCAACCTGCATAACAAAGTTGTTGTTGCCTACAGGCTTCTGTGATGCAATTTTGAAAGTCACCGATCATATGACTTTCAAAAGGTCAATACGCTAATAAACTTGAAAGCTCTTTTCGAAAACGAGTTTTAGGGTAATTCCATGACATCATATGACATTATTTTTACCTCAAAGTTAATTGAGGTTCCCCGATAAGTACCACTACCAAAACCGCAAAGTATCCAATAACTTGAAATTAAATGAAAAGAAACTCCAGCTTTTAAAACGAGTCTGAGAATGTTAATTACTAAGCTAATATCAATATTTTTCTCATGCGTAGGTACCTTTACTTAAGGAGTGGGTGACCCGTACCTTAGGGTGCGTTTACACAAAACCAACATAAATATTAAAAACCTAGCTTCGTTAGTCTAGTGGTTACCAGTGCAACTTCTGAGCATGAGATCCTGGGTTCGATTCCCAGGTCGGGCAAAAATTTATTGGATTTCTTCATTAGAAATTTCTCAATAGCAGCCCTTAGTCTGGATTTGAGCCTAGTTGGTGGTAAATAGGCTGGCCTGTATTACATGGAACGTAAAACAGAACTGGCGAAATATGGATGTTAGTACTATTGGTAGACCTCTGTCTAACTCTTCGGGTATTTCACGTGCTATGTAATGTTACGTAGTCGATGTAAATATATCATTCACACTGAAAACGTGATATTTACCATATTTACTATTTTTTCGAGTTCCCGATATTTCGGCGCTGTTGCAAGCATGATCAAACATGATCACGGATAAACTGAAGTTATTGCGGGTGGGTGTTTATGAGCAGGCAAATTACCCTCTTTCTTGTTCGTTTTTTGCACTCGGTACCGCTACCACTGTCACTCGCAACTCGATTCTGTTCCCAATACACGAACACAGTGAGTACTGTGTCCGTTCGCGATTTTTAATCGGCACTTTTTTGGTTTTTACACAGTTGAACCACTAGATTCCAGGCTCTCGACAGTTGAATATTATATTTCGCGATCGCTTAGTGTAAATGTAACTTTATCCGTCACTTAAATAGTGACTTATTGGAACAGTTATTGAACATGATTGGTGTAACGACTGCATTTACGCCTAACATAATAATAATTTGCGATAAGGGCCCAATTATTGGTGTTTATTCTAAAAAAGGAATTTTACCTATGTAACTGGCATGTTCTAGTTTGGAAATAGCAACGCAGGCAGAAATCTTAAATACATTCATTTTCCTTCTCTGGCAGAGAACACTCGGCATGAACCGCTGCGCGCTGGGTCCGCAAACATGGCCCTCATCATAAAATATATTGGGATAAGGGCATTCTCCTGCCCTTGTCTCAATATATTTGGTATCGGCCCTTCTTCCATACTTCTTTATTACTCGGCATCTCATCAGACACCTCCTTTCTTGGCATATCATCCTACACAATCCATCCACCGTTTCTTTTGTCTCCCTCTACTCTTATATCCATCCACATTAATACTCAAAACTTTCCTCCCGACATTTTCCTCTTTCCTCCTTATCACATGCCCATATCACGACAACCGATTACTACACAAGTTTTCAGTCACAAGCGCCACTTTCAGACTAGAAACATTGAATTTTGTCTATAAACATGGATGGCCCATTATTTACTTTTTTTGTTAATATAATAGGCTTGCTTTTGGCCGCAACTCGCCTGACATGAAGCGATGATGCGGCCTAGAATGAGAGGCTTGATGGATTTTTTTAAATTCAAACCCTGTATTGGCTGAAAAGGGCCATTCCGTAAATCATATAATTCCTTGGGTTCATAGATTTGACAAAGAAAAAGTGTTCATAAAAGTGTTGAATTGTTGGTACGGAAGTTTATTATCTTTGCCGATGGAGGATCCCATCGTGACTTAACATAAAGTTTTTCAATACCAAAACGAGTATACTGAAGTGAGTATAAGGATTTTGGTCCCTTTTAAGGTCAATGGCAATACAAGGAAAAAGAGATTTCATACTTCAAGGAAAGGTAGAAATAACTTTTTAAACTTTGGAGCACCACTTAAAACCTGGTTAAGAAGAATTTGTAACTTTATCTGTCAATTAAATAAGATTTTTATGGAAGGATAATTTATATTATTAAAGATGAATCTAAACCTGTATGCATGCGACGTCGCTTGGATAACAGTGACAAAGTAAAAACTTTAAAAGTTTCGCTGAGTACCTACCTACGTTGTTGGATAAAAACATATTTACAGCAATTTATCAATTTGAATTTGTCATTTGTTGATCTTTGACAGTCGTTACAGGTAGTCAGTGATCCGGAAGCCTGACAACTAGTCTTACCAAGAGGTTTCGTATTACCCATTAGGCGATTTTCTCAATGCACCGGGGCCGCGGATTTTAACATTGTACGCCAACGCATTGTCAATGTGTTGTCGTAGACGTGTTTTCTATACAAATTCAGATACTTGCGTACAATGTTAACATCTGATCAACGGAGCGCGGTGCAGTGGGAGAATCGCCTTACTAACTGAGTTGTAGAGGTCAGATAGGCAAAGACAGGTCGCTCAGATAGGTCGCTCCATGTAAAATACCGGTAGTCACCTGCATCCGGTTAGACTGGAAGCTGACCACAACATAGTTGGGAAAAGAGGCTATGCAGATGACGATTCGAATTAAAAAGCGGCAATTACTAACTTTGCCTGTTCTTTTTACCGGACTACAGCACAAGGAAATTGCCTTAACTAACATATCTACATCTCAACGTATATAACAATTTTGTTCAGTTAACCAATGTAACGCCAACACGAATTATGTTTATCAAACGATTTGAATATAAACAAAGCGCTAAATACGACTACCGATATTACATTGGTAGATCGAATCTAATAATTATATACCATTACAAATGACAATAAATTATGACCCACTAGCCACGACTCACCATCTAAAGCCAGTATTCACCAGTTACAGTATTATATTATCTGTGGCCAAGGTCGGCTGAACATAATCTCCATATTAATCAGGAAACAATAAATTTTAATTAAACAAGTTCCTATTTACCTATATCAAGTTTTTAATACACATATAATTACTGGACAATAGATACTTAAGTTTTTCTTTTTATATTACTTTAAGTTGACATTGATGAAGATATTTCTTGAATTTGTGCAGTAGCTTTGTAATTAAAATATTGTGTGAAACATTACGGCATATTAACAGGTTTAATGCATCAAGTTTTGTAGGTACATCAAAACTATTTTTGGTAGGTTAAACTTTTAAAGAATAATAATAAAATTAAAAGATGGAAGCAATTGCTAATGCAGCCTCTATTTAAGTAAATCAAACATTAGATATGGAAGTAAGTGTACATTACAAAACATAAGTTAGGATATGAGATAGGTACGTGTTATAATAAATTCATACAATTTAGATATCACAAGACGCATATAGATACATTCATAATAATATTCACGTTCACAAATTAATTCAAATTTTTAGTAAATATACAAAACTTACTAATCTACGTTAGTATTTAAACTTAAATGTAGGTTGCTCCAAAGCTTATTTACCCGACGGTAATGATTCTATCGACCGCTGTCATAAAACTCCATATTTTACAACAGTCCTTAGCTCATAAAAAATCCAAAAGCCTTTATGAAATTAAAAAGTCACAACTAACTTGAAAGTCGCTTAAACGACACAACAAAAGCTCCAATCATTCATGAATTCAAATTCCGGAAAACTTTGACCAACCGCTTTGTGAGCCTTCAGTTTTACATACCTACCAGTCTAGATTATTACACCAACAAGGCCGGATAACCTAGGTTTTTATTAACTTTATTATAATACTAGGTGTTACCCGCGACCTTAGTCCGCGTGAAATAATAAAAAAAATATTACTTCCGTATTTGAATCGGATTTTGTTAACCTTTTTCTAAAATAAAAGTAGCCTAAGTTATTCATTATAACATCAGGTATCTGCCAGTAAAAGTCCCGTCAAAATCGGTCTAGCCGTTTCGAAGATTAGCCTTAACAAACAGACCGACAGACAGACAAAAATTTAAAAAAAAATGTTTCTTTGTTTTAAGTGAAGTAGTATAAGTACGTACTAACTATACTTAACACCTACCATACGATGTGTTAGTGCAGTGCAGTAATAAACGGGACGTCGACCATACAACTCGTTTCCTTTGTCCACGTTCTGCCCCCTCAACTCATGGCGACCCTTTCAGGCGCAGGCGCATTAAATTGCGATAAGTCAGCAATAAAAGTGTGTGAAATATTACTGAGACTTTGTTAACAGCTTTGTACCAACAAATATGCATATATGCATTCATTAAAAAGCTTTTATTTTGAAATTACAAACAGACACTTGAATTTCATTTGTATGTATAGATTTAAAAGAAACTATTAAATGTCTGGTCTACGCAGCTTTTTGCAGCTACGCGGAAGTAACGTAAAAAAATAATAATAACAAAACATGGTTGCATTACATCAGGATCTGTTTTGTCACTTCTTATGGCTTCTGGGTTCTTGAGAAACGTTTTTTGTGGTACCCAGTAGCAGTTTGTAATCTAGTTTATTCGTAGATCGTGACTTAGCAAGCTGAGTTTTTGAAATTAAATGGCGCTGTATAAAAAGCTTGTCTCGTGCTTGGCCAGCGGCGAAGTACGTGTGCTTTTGGTTTATTTACAACCATTGTCGAAGCTATGTAGTAGTTTAGTTGTTTGCAACAGAATCTAGATTTTTCTGTGCAAATAGGCATATTCTTTGACACAATACTAACTAGGGACTTAGGGAGACTGCCTATGTGTATTTTGGGTACAATTAAACTATATAAGGAGACTGACCCTAACCATAAAGGCTCATGACTTTTCCCGCCGCATGGGCAACCATAGACTACCTAAACTTTAACCAAACCTTATTCGTCTATGGAGTAAGATAGAACGAGATAAAGGTGTTAATGATGTGTAGATGTAATCCAGAAGTTTTTTTCTAACATTTTGCATTAAGCGCTAAATACTATTCATACCTTCGTAATTAATACCTAATTAAATTAATCGTCTACACTAACAATCTTGTTTTTGCTACGACTTAATTGCCGCAAAAACACGTGTGTTTATCAAATTTGAATAGTTTTTGCTTGTTGAGTAATATTAATACCTACACGCTACCAATCACGCGAATATTTTTTTAAGGTGTAGGTATCTACCTAAATCAAATCAGCACCTAGCAACCGTTGTGAAGACGGATGACGGTATCTGACCTCCACAACCCAGTTAGAATTGGGTAATGCAGTACCCTTTGGGAAGAATGGTGGTCAGACATTTGGGGCCACTGACTACCTGTAACGACTGTCAAAGATCTATAATTGACAGCCGGGACGGGAGAAGTAGTCGTAATTCCCCAGGTCGAGAGAATCTATTAATTAATTGAATAAAAAGAACCTTGTGTTCAAGATGACAACAGTCAATTTATATTAATCTCCTAACCTAGAACTCAATTAAGTCACCCTTCAATCTAACGAGACAAAACTCAATCAAGCGCTCGTTATGATCAAATTAATTCACAATTCACCTCAAACCACGATGCACTTGCATATTGCACGACATGGGACCAATAAACCCAAACAAGTAACTAGTTATTACAACTTAGTTCTAACTTGATTATACCGTACCCCTCTGGCAATGCCGCCATATTAAATTCATGCTGTTTTGATAACTTGCACATAGCTTTAAGTTAAGTCTGTGTACAGACGGCAGACTGTAATAAAAGGGGAAATTAATAGGATGTAGCTTGTTGGAGTTTTCAGAGAAATTCAACAAGGTAACTTGGTAACTTATTCCAATCTTAGTGGAAAAAGCAAAGAAATAATTTGTTAGTATAATTCTAGTTATGTGCCCTTTGAACTTCCATAGAAACAAACATCTTCTGTTTTTAGTCCTTTAGAGGACAAAATGATCACCCTGATTTTATAAAAAACATTTTTCAAAATTTCATGTTTTTAGGCCCAGTGGCTTAGGTTGTCCGTTTACTGTCAGTGAAAAAGTGAACTTAATTAACTTTAAACTTAAGTTTAAATTCGATTTTCACCTTCCACAAGATTGGGAAAGTATCTAGTGATGCGCCTCCAAACTGTCGCCTTAGCTATGCGTCTACGCCCCGTAGCCATTTCTTTTTCGTAGCGATGCTCGTAGAAATGTAGCGCTACGGCGTAGCACATATGTGCTACGAACGCGTCCGCATAGACACCGCTACGCAGCTTTCTTTTTAATTGAAAAAACCCGGAAACCTCAATTACGAGACTTAAATGTCTGATCTTACTTTATCTGATTTAGATATTAACTGTATGATTCATAAATAATGATTATATCTAACTAAAGTATGGATTAAGTTCCAACAAAAGCTACAATTTGAGCTAAGGTAACGATTGAAATCGGTCGTCTGGATAAGGCTTTAATGCCTTTCGTATTAAAACATTGCGGTGAATGAACTTAGCGACGGTCGTTATGACAATGCGGTATCAATATTGCGATCTTTCTTTTTCAGTATACCTACTAAGTTTCATCTATACTAATATTATAAAGATGTAGATATTTAGGGGGTAATCTCCGGAACTAATGATCTAATTCTAAAAAATCTTTCACTGGCAGAAATCTACATTATTCGTGGGTGTTAAAGGCTATAAATTATATTTATATCATGCATATTAGCTGACCTATCACAATTTTTGCGGACGAAGTCGCGGGCAAAGTGCTAGTGGTTAATAATGCGTTTTGACAAAGAAAAAACATAGGTAGTATTCGAAATTGTTTTTGTAAACATACTTAGCAAGCTTGAAATCGTAGGTTCATTTCACAGTCAAGATGTTCTCAGAAACTACTTCGAAATTAAATAGATTCCCGGTAAATTACAAAACCTAACTCACTTTGTCATTGAAGTTCGTCAAAACAGCGAGTGTGTTTACATCTCATAGCGGAACATACATTCCTGCTTAATATTTGGGTCTGCAGGCGTGTAGCTATGCATATTAATAAGCACCTGCTTCCTCCTGCGTCTTTTACCACATAAAAAATGCAATATCAAGGGGTACCTTAGCACCTTGCCTTTTAAAAAGGCTCTGTCCAAAATGAGAAAGAAAAGACGCCTTGCCTCAGATTAGTAAGAATTAATATTAAAAACTTTGTTAATATTGATATATTCGCCGAACCACGGAATGTATTTAAGAAAAAAATATTGTAAAATAACTCTACATCACTGTTAACTCTATACGTAACGAATCATATTGTAGTTCGCCCTCATTTTGTACGATCTAAAGTTATCATCTGCCTAGCCTTTTCTCAACTATGGTGAGGTAGGCCTCCAGCCTAACCGGATGCAGCTGAATACCAGTATTATTCATGGAGCGACTGCCTATCTGACCTCCAACAGTTTCTGGATAACGAGATAACTCTTGGCAAGACTGGTTGTTAGACATTCAGGTTTCCAACTCGCCTCTTATCTCAGAGATCTCTGTGTTTCTTCTCAAAGCATACGGATAGGAAACATAGACCTCTGACCTCCGTTGCGAACAAAACGTTAAACATTGTAACATAAAGGGTGTAAAAAGACCCTTAACGAAGCCGAGAAGTACTTGTTTTCTCCGTCATTGCGATCATTTTTTTGTTCTAGACCATACCTGGGAACCTTCTAATTACGTAGATATTGGGGTCAAAGTTCCAACTTTTTTGTTTTTAATGCAAGATTGTCCATCGAAGAGACAGTCCATCCATTAGTGCAATGTTTTGAGTGCATTATATTGAGCCCAACCGTAAAACGTGATTTTTCACGCCAAAAAAGAGTCGTTTCGCAGTAATAATTTTTGCGTAAAGTTACTTAGTTTGATGTTCTTTATGCTTGGTCGACGGCTTCGTGAAGCAGCCGTTTACACCCTGTATGTTTTTTACCTCTTTTACAAAAATAAATATCATCTTCACCCGTAACGATTCAAATCAAAATTAAACGTTTAATATAAAACGTCTGTTTCAAACTCCATAATCATTAACGAAATCTAATTGGATTCTAAAAATAAACGACGTAATCTTCTAATCGGAAACGTCGTCCAACCATCGTCATCCCTTAAACTTCGATCAAATCCTACCCCTCGCCCTCGCTTTGTTCATTGTTTACTTTCTCACTTTTGTATGGAATCCGGAAGTCTTTTCATACTTGTGTCAAAAGGTATTTCTCAAAATGGCGGATATTATAGCTCGGGTATTCATTTGTCAGACTTGTGAATTTGTGATTAAATTGCGACTGTTTCAGCGTAATTTACTGCTTCCTCTTTATTCTCGAGGCTTGGTGGAAATTGTTTTTGATTGTTGGTAAGTTTAATTATATTTAATGTTCATGGAAACTTTGTATAGGTACCTGCTGTAGATTAGAAAAGGGAAAATTAAGCTTGGATTTCACACTAATATTATAAATGCGAAAGTAACTTTGTCCGTCTTATACCTTTTCACGCCACACCTGGTTTAGGACATAGGATAATTAATATCCTAGTAGACCGTCTCCGTGGGATTTATTCAACCACCACACTGGCGAAACCGCGAGCTTAAGCTTGTGACTCTATAAAGCCATGACAACACAATGCACCTTTATTTACGCGTAAACAGTTTATAAACTAGACCTTACTAAGATTTATCGTCAATATAAACAGCATTATGTGACACCAACAATGATTTACAGGGTGTAATAATGATAATAACATAAGCAGATAAATTATAGGCGTTTTACTTGGAAGACATATCGCCTGCTTGACCTTCGATCGGAGTGAACGGATTTTACCTCCAGTAGCCAATGGTTTTTTGGGAGTGAAAATTTTAAACATAGGAATTACATAAACTTACTCCAATTACCATGAAGGCAGAAAGACATTTACGCTAGGATCAACCTAGATATCACTGACAGTCCCCTGTGCAGAGCGTGCATAGAGGCGGAGGAAACGGTTACGGACGTAGTCCTCGAGTGTACCGGCGTCACCCAGATCCGCGAGAAGACTCTTGGAACACCAAGATCCCTTGCGGATGTCCTGAGAAGACCGGGAAGTTTGATCTGATTCTGGAGGGAGGTGGGCTAGTTGGAGTAATGGCCACCATGGCTCACGTAGAAAGGTCCACTTTAAGGACTAAGTGCGGAAACTAAATCCCTTAACACAGAATATACGCTAGGATCCTTTTGCGTGTTCAAAGCAAAAGTTACCAAATGCAGGTCTAATTTCTGAAAATTGAACCAACATAAAACAAGAAACTACAGATCAGAAAGATAGAACATTAATCTATCAATTCCGGTTCAAGAGAAATAAAAAGATAGTAATAAAGAATAATGGAACCGACTCAGCTTTCCTCAGGCGATTGATTCGCTATCTGCAAATCTCTTCTTTCCTTTGATTGAATTATCGTCGTGTTGAGGGTTCATTTATTTGTGTGTTTATATTGTTTACATCTACATAATGTGTAGTTATGTAAGAATCTAGTGCAGTGTATCTGTAGTAGTTGAAAACTAATAATATTGTAGTAATCATTGTCTAAGCCTTCACATTCAGATCTACGCAACCGGAGAAACCTTGATCCCTGTCTAACAGAATATCCTAATTCAGGGGTCGAAACCACATTGATGTAAAGTTTTCTGATCTCGTTTTTTACACGGACAGTAGCCACAGATCGGTGCGAAAACATATTCTTGTGTACCGACTTCATAAAGTTTCATTCAGATTAAACCTGAAAATTAATCAACTCAGGATCGTTCCACTTATCTTTCAACCCTTTCCCCTGTTCTGCAATTCTATCTACTACTGACGTCCTCTACCAACAATTTCAATGACCAACCTTATTTCTCTCTACAGATGCGAGACTCTCATACTGAACGGAACCCGGTACTGCGAATGGGGCTACAATGGGCTGGGTATCGACTACCAGGTGCTGGCTGGACCCGCCTTCATGGCAGTCTTTACTGTCGTCGGAGTTGTGCTTGGCGTGGTCGCTGACAAGTAAGTTTCATACTATGTTTTCAAAATAACAGTTATACTACAGGCCTACTCTTATCCTGCGATAAGTGCGATAGTGCCTGTGGTAGGTAGGCAATGATGTTGACGGCCGTCGGCTAGCGAATTACTGGGAACTCGAAGCGACGTCACCGCACCCATCCCTTAGCTACCTTATGCACTGTCTCAGTTAAGCGGTAGATCCTTCTGTATGACTATGCTGCCGAATGCAATTCTAATCAATTCTAAATACAAACTACAAAAATGATTGCAATATCCTCTTACATCGTTTGTCGCAAGAATGGCTCCAGATTGAAAGATCCTATGTGAATTTGGAACCTTTTAACTCTTGAATCAGAATCAATAATTCCTTATCTTTGCTAAACCTAGTGTAAACTACTGCCTGGTTTCCAGTCAACCATTGCCGATGATCTGCATCTATCATCTGTTCTACAACGGTGTACCAGCAAATTTTAACGCACTTTTCTTCCCCCATAGATACAACAGAGCGAGAATCCTCTCCTTCTGCACCCTAGTCTTCGTCATCGCCATTCTTCTGATGGGCACCGTCAAGGAGTACTGGCATCTCGTCGTCCTACGTATGGTCATGGCCGCCGGAGAGTCCGGCTGCAACCCTCTCGCCACTGGGATCCTGACAGACCTGTTCCCTGAGAGACAGAGGGCCTTAGCGCTGTCCATCTTCAACTGGGGGATCTATGGAGGATATGGTATCGCCTTCCCTGTTGGACGGTACATACCTCAAGTTAATGCTTGGGGTTTGGTGAGTTTCTTTTTTTTTATCTTTTATGGTTTAGTCATTTAGAAGTTGCAAATACTTATCGTATTTTTGTGTTAGTTAAGAGACAATGCGTTGCAAATACTGAAAAAAATTTAACGCGATTTCTACCTAATCAATTGACGACATTATCATTGAAAAGGCACTGAATCTGCCTTCGTCCTACCTTACTATGCAATCAGCATCTACTTACTAAGTGTAGAAACCTACGCAACGTCTTAAGAATGCGTTCGTGCACCACTCTAGGAAAACTTTCTCGTTACCAATTTTGTTTTACCTACCCACAGAGCTGGCGTGTGTGTTACTTCGGAGCGGGTATCGTCGGGCTGGTCATCACTCTGTTCACCTTCCTCACTCTTCGTGAACCTTCCAGAACTACTATTGGAGAAGAAGGTATGAACTAAGTTCTATATATTCTTTTTCGTTCATAATTAATTGATTATACAGACAATAAGCTGATTCAACAATTATTGTTGTATATTGTAGGTAAACGAGTTTAGGGCAAATATTGATAATTGGGGATATGTCATTAGATTCAGCGAGTTGCGGGTTTAATCCTCGCAAGAATTAAGGAGACAGAAAGAAAAAATACAGAAGAAATTGTCTAGATCATTGTCAATGAACATTAATATCAAATTCAATTCTCCTTCAAAAGACTGAAAATTATTTAGCAGGATTTTAGTCTAGTAAATCTAGCTGATCCCTGCACCGACTTCCTCATCATTCTAATATTGACCTTCCTTAATCCAGGAACAGGCAAGGCTGGCGACAGCACGCTGGAGTCCGGTAAGAAGATGCCTCAGGTGACGATCTGGCACGTGATCGCGCAGCCCAGGATCATCCTGCTGTGCCTCGCCGCCTCTATCAGACATTGTGGTGAGTTTAACTTGATTCTACTACTTACTAGAATATCACAGGTTAGCTCTCGATTTGTCAAAATAGCACGAATAGCACCTTCACAATTTATTTTTAATTAACGTCAAAAATTTCAACGGTTTCCGTCCTGTATAGTACCTACACTACCTACACCAACATTGCGCCAATTATGATTCAGTCCCATGTAATAGAGGACGACCCTATTGCCATTAACCTGGCACAAATCCCTTGCTATAAGATGCTACTGGGCTTCTGATGGAAAATCCCAATCAGGCAGCTGCACTTACTTGACCTAAGAATCGAACTCAAGTACCTAGTGCTCAGTAGCGTACTAGAATAACGAGACTTATAACATAATAGTTATTTATAATCTACACTAATATTATAAAGAGGAAAGATTTGTATTTTTGTGTGTGTCTGTGTGTATGTTTGTAACGAATAAACTCTAAAACTACTGGACCGATTTCAAAAATTCTTTCACCATTAGAATGCTACATTATCCCTGAGTAACATAAAATAAATAAAAAATGTCCACCCGTGCGAAGCCGGGACGGGTCGCTAGTATCAAATTTTAATATAGGTAAGTATCTACCTACCTGAGTCTGTATGGGACTTAGGTGGGTAGGTACTTAAGTTTTTATTCGTCATCTAAGGAAATAAATCATTTAATTTTGCATAATCGATTAATACTATGAATACGTAGGTATTTATATAGTTAGAAACATGGTATGACTAGTGACACCTACCTACATAAACGTACTTCACCACAAAACAAGAGCTTTTATAACAACATTACTATTGTCTGTCTACAAAAACCCTTATTTTTATTCAAACACGTTATTTCCTTACAATAAGGATTAAAATGCGGAGTTTTTATCTCACAAAGGAGTTTTTCAAACGTAATTGTAAGTTTGTAGTTAGTATCCTGCCAGTCACGGCAGTAGACTTGTCATGTCGCGAAATCCAAGGTTGGATTAATGTACTAAAAGTGCCTTTGCAAGTACTTCGGACATTTATATGATTGTTAAGTATTCTGAGAATTAAAACACTGTAATAAGCGACTGCTTCGTTGTTCTTGTCATCGCAAGCGCGATTGCCGAGCATGAGGTCCTGGGTTCGATTCCCAGGTCGGGCACAATGTTATTGGGTTTTTCCATCAGTTTCTCAAAAGCAGCCACGAAGTATGGATTTGTACCCCGTTGATGGCAATAGCCTCGCCCCCGATTAGATACATCTCTGCCTAACCCTAAGGGCATCATAGGTGTGATGTTATGTTATGTAATAAGTGAACTTTATGGCTCGTTTGACTACTAAGATTCAGCTAACATTCCCGTAAAAAATCTTTGATTTCACGCATAGTCACGCACCATAGACAATAGTTCCCAATTTGCCTAAGGAATGAGTTCATATTCAAGCATCTACAGATACACCATAAAATGAATATAATCGTTGTTGTTTCTTTCGTAATGAGAAAATATCGGTCAAGGGTCGGATTGTACTTAAATTAAAATTAATAGCAGTTTTTGGCGACTTTTCTACGTTCCTAGTTTAATGTTTTGAAAGCCAATTTATTGAATTAAAAGGTATTCAGGATTTGTGTTGGTGTAATTATACTACGATGTACCTACACCTACCGATTATATGATACCGAAAAAAAACCTTTGAACATTATGTAAGTACCTACAGGTGTAGCTTTAACTACTTACTTACCACTATATTAAATTATATTAAACATCACTTACTAAGTATAAAATATAAAACTAACTTACAAAATAACACTCCATGTTTTGGGCAGTCGTGTAAAAAAATACAAAATACGTAAGTGTGTTTTTTTATTCAAAAATGCCAGGGCCGTATTATGGCTGTCAAGAGACTCGAGGGGCCCAAACCTCTTCTCGTAATAGTCTGTCAAATCCAATCTTTTGTAGTTGTTTCAAAATGTCTTTATTTGTTAGTTTTTCCAACGTTAAGTATCGTTTTGGCCTAATTGTATTTGTTACGGCTGAAAGGGACAGGCCTTTTAACTTTAATAATTTTCTTGAAACATGGAAATATTATTTTTGCTTATAAAATATAAGTAGGTAGGTAAATAGTAGTGGGAGAGGCATGGCCCTCCTCTTGCCGACTTATAATAGCTATCGTCTGCAATCTAAGACTGAAAACTAGATCACTAGAAGGTCGAAACGTTAAAATCCACTGGCACTTTTATAAAATCGCGCCATTACCCACGATCAAAATACAAAAATATAAAAAAAAATCAGGTTCCTTCGATTCGATTAGGTAGGCACGTAAGAAAATATTGACAAACGCAAATTAAAACGTTTTCTTGTAACAAATTCCCGAAGGAACAATTTGTAAAGTAACACACAATTTGTAAACACCAGTGAATCGGAATCGAAAACATGAAATAAGTAATATCGCCGACTCACCAAGCCGACATTTGCAAACATGGAGTATGAAGACATGAAGAGCTAATGCCCTGAAATTATTTATTAAAATGTTATGAACAAGTAAAAATAATCTGTCTACAAGGGCGAACTTAATGCCAGAGGAATTTCCTAATTTTCCCCCATTCAAAATTAAGGTGATGCAGACTAGCAGGCTTTTTGTATGACAGGTAGGCCTCCTGGTAGACATCGTTAGTCGATAATCATGATGCCACACGATTAAATGGCAGAAAAACTTGCGTCGATCATGACCTAAATTTTCGTGAGCAAGTGCAAATAAAAGTCCACAAATGCCTAAGATTGCGTAATGCGATACCGCAACTTAAGCTCTCCATTTCTGCATTTCCATGGCCATAATACTTCTCACAGCGAAGCCGCCTCGTATAGACGGATAAGCCAGTCACTGAGACATTTATATCTTCCTTTTGACCTTATCTAGGTCAGCAAGGAAACTCATTTAATAAAGCCATTGGAAGCATTAGCTGTCAACTTAAATATATCATTTTCTTTATCCCAACGTCCATTTCCATTACAGAATAAGTAGTGAGAAAATCTAAGCTTTACTTTCTTAATTCTATTTGCAAAAGTGCTGGATTTTATTTTTTATTAAAAAATAAATGAAAATAAAATCCAGCACTTGCTAAAATAATTTGTGCCAGTTTCATTGCTTTAACTTTTTGGTAAAATTTGTGCTTAGATCTTACAAGCTTTGTTTCAACCCTGATAGATTTATGCTTTCACATGAGCATTGGTACTATTTCCCAAGAAGTCCCAGATACTACCGCCTGAAAATCACCAGAAACTATGCTCTTAACTTAACCACATCTTTTGTTTTGCAGGAGGCATGTGCTTCGCCTACAACGCAGACCTGTACTACCGCGATTACTTCCCTGATGTGGATCTAGGCTGGTGGCTGTTCGCTGTGACTGTCGGTATCGGTTCCATCGGAGTTGTGGCTGGAGGAGTTATCTCGGACAAGTAAGAAGTTGTTTTAATACTATGTGCGCTATTTGAGCGTTTAATTCCAGATGCTGAGAATCTAGGACACCTATAGGTACCTACTTTAATATCTACAATTTTGTAAGTTAGATTAGAAGATAATATAGAGTCAAATTAAATTCGCTAGCGAAACTCGGCAGATGTAGTGGGTATCGATATCATAATAAAACATTAGTGCGATTGTAAACTCACAAAATAAATCATCAGTATTTTTGTTATTCATTATGTTTAGATATCGAAACCTACTCATCCCACTCACAATTTATTTTACCTTGTATTTTTAAAAGGTACCTACCTACAGAAGATTTTTGTACAAAAAAAGGTTCAGAAACATACAAAATATCCTACGTAGAAATGTAACCTTCGTCTTTAAGCTTTGGAAAATTTAAACCGAGTGAGCTATAATTTGTTTACCTTTGCAAATTGGTCCACCCACAAAAAAATGCAATCTCATCGGCACATTCATTCTTTATGTATTATTGTATTTTTCTTTATGTATTTAGAAGTCAGCATAAAAATTCAATTCGAATATTCTAACTTTGCCGTTTTTAATTTTCTTAAATGTATATCCTGCGTTTGCAATTAAATTTTCAAACAAATAAACATCTTTGAACAAAAACTTTAAAAAAAAAGTTTGCATTACTTTTTCAATAGTAATAAGCATTCTTAATCAACTAGATTAACACCAGCATAAAATTGATTTTCAAATAACATAATACAGATTAAAATATGTTTTTTTTTTTGCGCAGGTATGTGGAGAAGATGGGTGTTCGTTCTCGAGTACTGGTACTTGCGTTGTCTCAGTTGATCGCTACTCTGCCTGCCTTCGGATCTGTCGTGTTTGGACCTCTGTGGGCCATGATCACTCTCGCTATTTCCTACTTCTTTGGTAAGCACACATACTAAACTATAAGCTCAAAGACCAGTTTCCACCAGCAGAGACGAGTGGAGCGGAGACGAGACAAAATTCAATTTCAACCAATATGATTGTCGATCCCAGCACGTCTTCTCCCCGCTTTGGTCAGAACCGGGACAGACCCTGGTATCTATAGCCAAGTTAAAGTGATTACTTGAGTTTAAGTAATTACTTATGCAACCAACCAACAAGAACAACCAATAAACAAGAATTTTAACGAAGTAAGAACCGCCAAAGAAAGCAAAGCTAAGAATTTTAACTTTTGCCAGTTCTAACTTCAAGCGATTACTTAACTACAGAATAAAAATCGTATCCTAAGTTATTACTTTTAATCAATGAGATAATCACTTTGACTTGTTTATACATACGGGTGTTAGACAAAGATTCAGCTAATGTAATGTAATGAGCTGTTAGAGAAATTGGACTTTATATTTTTTTTCTTTTTGACGAATTTTTATTCACTCCCTGAAATTAGTACCTGCCCCAGGGTTAAAAATAGGCTTCACTCGTAAAAGAATATGATCTTACCGAGCCTATTACGACGCGACGATCTCAAATATGTTTTGCTCGAATCCGTACCTGTAGGTACGACTACTAAGACACATCTCTACAAGCGATTTTGGGAACCCAGATCTCTACCCATGTAAAGCAAGCATCTAACAACCAGGCTGGTCTAGAAAATGGGAAAATAACCCCACTGCTCATCAAATTAAACTCTCTTTTAACAAAAATCTTCTTCCTTCCAGCTGAGATGTGGTTCGGCATCGTATTCGCCATCCTCGTAGAAATCGTACCGCTGTCCGTCCGTTCCACAACGGTCGGAGTCTTCCTCTTCGTCATGAACAACGTCGGAGGCAACCTGCCTATCCTTGTGGACCCCGTGTCCAAGATCATTGGGTACAGGGAAGCCATTATGATCTTCTACGCTGGATTTTATGCCATAAGTAAGTTTGAGAAGCAAATTTAAATAATGTATGTTTTTTGGACAGATAAAACGAACAGTTTGTCTGCCTGGTGGCTACACTAACACTAAGGGGTTTATTTATAAACGCTGACAAGAGTTAACTAAGAATTAGGGGCTGTTAGATCATATATTTTTTAAAGTTTAAATATCACTTAACTGTATTCCCTGGTTACAGTTGAATGGATAAACCCCTAGATAAGCCTAGATGACATCACACAAATTAATGCAGAAATAAAAACGCCCTGCTGGATTTTGAATGTTTCTACCCTGAGTCGAGCCTTGACATTCCAGCTTCGTGTTTTTATTTAGTACGCAATAAATCACCAAGGGCTAGTGAAAACAAGCATGATTGTATTTTTTTTTAAACAGATAGTAATCGAAGCTTCTAATAACTTATCTTTAAACAGGTTCTTAAACCCAAGTGTTCATTTCTAAAAATTGACTTTCTCTACCCCACAGGCAGCATAATGTTCTTCCTTACAATGTTCCTGATGGATGGTCCTATTGAGAAACCAGAAACGACTGAAGAACTAGAGAACAAACGCAGCGGTCTCGACAACAGAGCCTTCACTCAAGATGAACTGCCCGCCAGACACGCAGGCAGAAGTCTACCTACCGCACCTAGCGAAAGACTGTAGATTCTAAATGAATTCTTCGAATAAAACTCAGGGGACCATGAACTACAGTCAAGAACTGCAAAAAGGACTAGAAATAAGTTTGTGGAACGCCCCAAGGGCCGTATTCAGGATGTCTATGGGTGCAATAAAAGTACAAATGGGTGCATGACAGGATTTTGTGTGAGATGGCCTCCACGACAGCTCTCGATATTGGTAAATTATGTTCCAAAGTTTATTATAATTTTATGTTGTAATTAAAATGTTTTTATTTTATATAATTTGATAAAGCAATACAATTCGTCACAGTTGAATATTTTACTCTCAAAAATAAATACCTATTCCATTCTACTTGCTCGAAAAAAAAAAATCGATATTTAGATCCGCCTAATAATGTCGCTAACGAACAAACCATTTTTAAGCGGCTGTGACTTAAGCATGACAAAATAAAAATTTCAAGAGTGAGAGTTGATAGAAAAGCCTTAACATGACTCTTTCAAACAATGCATGTTCCTTTATTAGTAAGCAAAACAGCAAAATGATCTATACATTCCTTCAGTGCGTAAAAAGTCTTTGACTGCATTTGCACGTTGGGATGAAGATGGTTGATTGATTAATTATAATATGCATTGTCGTTAGTACCAATAAGTTATGTCTGAATATTAAGTTTTAGAATACGTTGTTTTAAGTTTATTTTAAGCTCAGTGTCATTGTGTTGAATACATTTTATTTATTTTCTTGATATGCAGTATATTTGAATAGTCTGTTTGAAAATTAACTTTTGATGTTAAATACTGCAAAGGTATTGGTTCTTGACCATACACTAAATAGGATATTGTCTAGGTAACTGAAAAAGTTTGAGGAACAAAGTTAAATTACATCACTTACGCATAAAAGTTGATTTCTAAACAGACTAACATAAACTGTAATTAATTTGCCCAAAAGTTGTTATTATGCATAATTTTGATTTTATTTGCGTTTACTTGTCAAATCGGTGAAGTTTGTTATGTGAAATGTAAAACTTAATGTATTGGTAGGTGAAACAATTGCGTCTAGAGTATGTTTTGAGTTTTCAAAAACTTAAAAACTCCATTGACTACAGAAAATTCGCCAAAGTGAAATAAAATACAAGAGACGTTCATATTTTATGAGATAGGTACAGCTAAATGTATTTTTTTCAGTTTATTCATTCTGGTTGTTCTAAAAAGAAAAATCCTTAGTGGAATGCAGTTATTATGTGATAATGATCTTTTGTACATATTTATTTCGTAGTTATGTGATTATTGTAAATAAATGTTTAATGTTTTATAAGCGTTTTTAATTCCTCCTTCCTCCGTTTTTATGCCTCTAGTACAAGATACAAGTTCATGTATTTACGAATTACTTACAGTTATCATTTTTATTTAATTAAAAAAGCAATTCATAGTTTGTGTGAAGTACATAATATAATTTATACTACTTCAGTCAAAACCTTACTTTTCTTTTGAGCTTTATATTTGAAAAGCTTTTCTTTTCTTCTGGATTTCCACATTTTTGTTTCTTCTTTAGACAAAATAGATTCTCCACTGACAGCCACAGCATTTACTTTATCTACAAAAAGGATTAATTATTCTTAATATCATACTAATACCATGGGAATGCACAGGGGTTGACGCAAAGGGGGGCTGTGAGCTGCAGCCTTCATTCTTTTTGTTCTTAAAATTGTCTCTGTGAGCCGACTAACTGATTAAAAGGTCAAAAGAAAAGCCAACTTATATTAGAAAATTTCCTTTCATTCTTAGACTTTTCAAAAAAGGTCTTGCATTAGAGTCCTTGAAGAACTGCAGTTGCATCCATAAATAGTAAACTTAACCCTACCAAATCAGTTTTTTTTTCTCAACGTAATGTTCAAGGAAATACAAAAACTTACCATCTTCATTTACACTTTCTTCCTCATCAATTCGTCTTCTTTTATTTATGAGTTTCTTAGATTTAATATTATGACTTTCGGTATAGGTGTCCTTTACCTCTTCACAAGACAAAAATCCTTCAGAAGCCTTAAATAGCTTGACACCTCCTTTGATCTTCCGTTTTCTAGAAAAACAAAGATATTAATTATCAGTCACTTGCTTCTAGAACTTGATGTCCACCATTATTATTCTCCTGCCCCCTTCCCAATTTATTTGGTTTCAGCGCTGTATGTTTTTTTCTTCCATACTTTGCTATTACTTATCAGCTCAGCAGTCACCTCCCAGAACTTGGTGTGCAATGAGTGAGTAAAATTTATTTTTAGTAGAAACTTACTTAGTTTCATTTTCCATGTCCACAAATTCTATTTTTTTCTGTATAATTGCAGATACTTTGGCCCCAATTCTTTTTTGCATTTCTTCTGGTACTTTCACATCATTATAGTGGGACGATACTTGCAAATATCTTTCAGATTTCGGTTTTTTTTTAGCTGAAATAATTATTTATTAAATTAAACCATTTCGGGAGAAGTAGAAGGAGTGGAGAGAGGCCCAGGATTAGGACAGAGCAGGCTAGGAAAAAAAAAACCGTCCTTGCTTAATTAATATTTTTTTTAATTCAGTTTTGCACCTGATTGTCAAGACCTAAGTACACCCCTGTACAAAAGTGAGGTTATAATAATTGAATTAATAGTTTTGGGCATTTTCGAAAAAGAGTATTTGAAAAGCATACGTTGCATTGTAGTTAATGATAATAAGGTAGCTAATAAAATTTTCGTTAAATGTGATGGCAACTTACCGTCGTCACTGTCTTCTTGTTTCGTCGTTAGCCCTCGTGATTCATTTATCATCTTATTAAAAGATGTGTCCACTACTTCTCTGAAACGTGAAAGGTCCTCATCTTCTGAAGAATCAGACATTATTAAAGTGTAAGTAAAATTGTTAATATAAAATTGCGACCGCAACAGCACAATCCTGAAATTGCTTTTTGTTTATTGTTGTTCACGAAGTTTGCTGTGAAGCTGTCAAAACAAAGTAGGTTTTAGAGATAAAAAACCCAGATTTTTTTTACAAGAATTTTTGGTGTCTCATTATTAGCAGTAATATTTAATTATTTTCGAATGCATTATCATTATTTTGCACTTTCATAAAACAAAGGTTTATTATCAGCTAACTTCGTAAATCTGAGAAACAAGTTGTCATGCACGAGTGTCAAATGTCAAAGCCTTGATCTTTGGCGGAATGGTACAATGACCAAAATTTCTTGACCCGCGGCAAAATTAGAAACTGTCCTAAAAAGTACTGAATTTTACATGAGCCACTGCAAGCAGCGCTGCCATAAGGTACCAAGCCAAGATAAACCGGGAATAGTGTCAAACTCAAATAAAAAATGTCAAATCCCCAATTTCTCGGACGAAATGTTATAATTTGTTTGATTGTATTACCTACTTCATGTATGAACAATATCAGCTGAATACTTTGCAGGTTATAATCATATTTGCTGTCGATTTTGTGTTCAGAAACAAGCCAGGGCGAGTAAACAGTGTTCACAATGTCAATCATGTTCCGACCACCTACGGACCCAAATTTATCAAAATTTGTGGAAAAGAATGACTACGAGTCCCTTACAAAGTACCTTGTGGGCAACAACTACAGGTTTCGCGAAAATATCATAATACCAAGAATCCTTGGTCCTGTTATTATTAAAACGAATGAGGAGAAGATGATCGAATCCACAATTGAGAGCTGCCCCTTTAAATCAGTAACCAGTTGTGTTATTGGTAAGTTGTGCTTTAACTAACTAACAATTTAACTTAAAAACTTGACTATGTGCTCAGTCAGAGAATAGTCAAACTGCTGACAGATGTAATAACAGACAAATAAGAGATAAACTCAGTAAGGGCAACAATAAGGCTGTCTCTGATCTAAATTAACTGAATTACACACTACTATTATACTTTCTAAAAGGCTCATCACCTATTACATGCGACTTAATAAATGACTGGGGAAATGTGAGTGTAGGTACTATTAGGTACACCTCTGCCTAACCCTTCGGGGATTACAGGCATGATGTTATGTTATTATTCCTACTAATTCTATAGATCATACAAGATTCAGTTTGCTCCTGGCTAGTATTCCCAAATCTTCTTGCAACACAACATACCGCAGCCACTAATCTCAATTTTTACCAAAACATTGTGATTATAGGAGTACCAACTAGGTTTGTAAACCTATGTAGCTATGGCAGTACATGCTGGTGGTTATAGAAAGTCCCTCTTTATGTAATAATGCCCAAACTTCTTCTATTGAAAAATCAATAGTTCAAGTTAAACATTGTTGTAGAGTATCTGTTGTTATAGTATAATAATATTGAATACTGGTAGCATGTTAGCATTCTACTGCCGAGCAGAGGCCTCTCCGTCTCCGCATGACTCCCCGATAATAAAACAAGGAATGAATATACTGATACAATGAATATACTGACTAATGATATATACTGGACATTATAACCCACAAAATCTTATTTTATTTCTATTTATTTACATTATTTAAAAATATGTACTTTATGTATCAAAAGGCGGAAATAAAATAAAGGGCGTCAAAAAAATTCAACTGCATAGCTGTCAAATTAAATTAATGTTGAACTATAGAAGCAAGTTACTGTTAGCCTGTGTCATCCCACTGTAGGGCAAAGGCCTCTCTCATGACCTCCAGATCTTTCGATCCAGGGCCAATATGGACCACAGGTTGTTGGTTTTCTCTAGCTAATCCCGCCATTTCCTGTGAGGTCTACCGCATTGCCTTCTGTAGCAGCAAGTTGTTGATGAAATATTTCCAATTAATATATTATTAGCATGTATCGCCCCCTCCAACATTGGGAGGCAATACATACAACAACTGTCGTCATTCCACCTTCCACCATTTTCGGTCAATAAATCTATTTCACCAAAAATTATTGTTAGAGAGTTGAAGAAGGCAATAGATTTGAATTCACTCGATATACTGACAACGGGGGAGCCAACTCACTGGCCATCTGATCCCAACAAAACACCCGATCTTATTGACTTCTTCATCACCAAAGGAATGTCAGGACTATACACAAAAGTCGAATCATGTCTGGACGGCAGTTCGGATCATACACCAGTGGTATGCACATTGAGCACAGCAATTATATGGAAGGAGGTCCGTGGAACGTTATATAATCGTAAAACTGACTGGGACTCATTCCAGAACTTTATAGAGGAAAATACCAATTTGCGCATACCCCTTAAAACTGAAGACGACATAGAAAATGCAGCTTGGTATACAACTAACCTTATCCAAGTAGCCGCTTGGACATCCACTCCCTCCCTAAAATACAGCTCTCAAAAACAGGATTATACACTGGAAATACGAGAGATGATAGCTGTAAAACGGAGACTAAGACGACAATGGCACACAAGCAGAAATGCACAGGATAAAAGAGCCCTCAATAAAGCACAAAAGAATCTAAAACAAATGCTTAAAGACCATGAAAACGGCACTCTGCAAGATAAATTGAAAACTCTATCACCTCACAAAGCAGATGACTATTCACTCTGGAAAATCACCAGCTCATTAAAACGGCCACAAGAACACCGCCCCCATTAAGACAGCCAAATGGTAATTGGGCGAGGACACCTGCTGATAAAGCTGAACTATTTGCTGAATTCCTAAAAAATGTATTCAAACCAAATGAACCCGATATCATGTATCCAGAGGAAGAAATTGACAAAATCCTTGACAGTGATCAGCAAATGTCTCTACCGTTGCGACCGTGTACCCCAGCTGAAGTATGGAAAGCTATTAAAAACCTGAAGAAGAAAAAGGCACCAGGTTTTGACCTTATTACAGCAGAACTTCTGACGCACTTACCAAGAAAGGGAATTGTCTTGCTTACCATCCTCTTCAACTCAGTGTTGAGACTCCATTATTTCCCGCTTATTTGGAAGATGTCAACAATAAATATGGTAGCTAAACCAGGAAAACCTCCTAATGAAGTCTCCTCATATAGACCTATAAGCCTTCTTCCTTTATTGTCTAAACTGTTTGAGAAGATATTTCTACAAAGACTGATACCAATACTTGAAGAACAAAGGACAATCCCCGACCATCAATTTGGCTTCCGAGCACACCATGGAACAACAGAACAAATTCACAGAGTGGTTCATACAATTCGGCAATCATTGGAAAGTAAAGAATATTGCTCAGCTGCTTTTCTGGATATACAGCAAGCATTCGACCGAGTATGGCACAAGGGCCTCCTTTGTAAACTTAAAATTTGCTTACCTCACACCGCATACATGCTGCTCAAGTCCTACTTGGAGGACCGAATGTTCCAGACTAAATCCGGAGATAGCCTATCTTCTTTCCATCCTATAAAAGCCGGAGTACCCCAAGGGTCTGTACTGGGCCCTGTTCTGTACACAATCTACACTGCAGACCTACCGACTTCAAAGCAAATCGTTACTGCAACCTACGCTGATGACACTGCAGTCCTATCTTGCGATAAAGACGATACTCGAGCATCCACAAAACTGCAAGAGCACCTGGATAAAATTGGATCATGGCTGAAAAAGTGGAGAATCAAAACTAGTGCTGCCAAGTCTGTCCACATAACCTTCGCCCTAAGAAGCGGGGACTGCCCACCAGTGACACTTGATGGAGAGGTTCTGCCTCAGAAAAGTACTGCCAAATACCTGGGTATGCACATCGATAGAAGACTTACCTGGCGTGAACATATTAAGACAAAAAGGGACCAAGCAAGCAGAAAACTGAGTGATATTTACTGGCTAATAGGCAGACAGTCGTCACTTAGCTTGGAAAATAAACTTCTCATCTACAAATGTATCCTAACACCTATATGGGCCTATGGTATAGAGCTGTGGGGATCGGCAAGCCACTCAAATGTTGAAATACTACAACGATTTCAAAATAAAGCACTGAAAACCTTGAGCAGCGCACCATGGTTCACAAGGAACATTGAAGTACATGAGTACCTACAAATACCAACAATCAAGGAAGTTATAGAAAAGTCATATAAGACTTACAAGCAAAGACTCCAGCGACACAAAAATGAACTCGCTGTGATACTATTGAAGTCCTCAGACTCAACCTACCGACTTAAAAGAAAACGAATAGCGTCAATCTGATCACCATCGATACATAACGAGATGACGCATCGCAGGGTGCAAGAATCTCAAACTGCCAATCAAGCAACAACCAATCTGATTAAAGCCCAAGGGCTGATTGCAGATGTATGGAAATAAAACAAAAAAAAAAAAAAAAAAACCAAAAATTATTCTCTTTTCAGGTTACGGTCTTGGAATGGCAGTGGGTCTCTTCACATCCTCGCTAATGCCAAGTGTAGCGGTCACGGATGTCCAGCAGACCCAAACAGCTAGAGAAATTCTGCGAGAAATGAAAACATCAATGTTCAGTTACGCAAAGAACTTTGCCATACTTGGGGCTGTATTTTCTGGTGTTGAATGCTGCATAGAGTCGGCTAGAGGGAAAACTGACTGGAAAAATGGTACTTATGCTGGTGGGGTCACAGGGGGCTTAATAGGGTTAAGAGGTAAGAGTATTTTTCTTTCATATTTAATGTCTTATGGCTAGAAAGGCGTTTGCTCCAAGTAAAATACTGGATGTCAACCCCAACATAATTTAAAAAGATAGGGATGAAAAGTATGTCTTACACTATAAGCCTTTGATATGGAATGACAAAGGTTGCAAGATAAATTTTAGATTGCGATATGTTAAAAAACAGACCAGAATAATAATAGGTAGGTACTCTAAAAGCTACGATCAGCTTCTATCAGCTCCTCAAATTGTATTGTTACAATTTTAGTATTATTAAAGTAATGTGCCAGTGTTAATATTTTTTTAACGGAGTTCTGTTTTTTCAGGTGGTGTAAGAGCGGGTTTGTTTGGCGCAGCAGGTTTCGCGGCATTTTCGACAGTCATTGATTATTACATGCATCAACGTGGATAATCATATAAAAATAAATTATATTATATTTAGCCATTCTTAGCAATAAACAATTCACTTAGATATTACTGTTGTCTTTAATCTGTTCTAACTGAGAATCAAACCATTAAGAGCATTTCATCCTTCATCAAACCTGATCTGCCTGTCTGACTTGAGTTGCTCTTTGATTAAACCTGAGTTTATTATGTAGTTGTTATTGCTGTCCTAAGGGGGATATACTGGGACATACACGATGAAACTGAGATCAGTTTCATCTGGACGCGCATCGGCACAGTTTTAACAAACAATTTTTTTTTTGCGTAAGCGTCATATTTCATCATATAAGCAAAAAAGCAATAATACCAATATTGTATCGTTATCATTTTATAAAATCAATACGCATTTCAACTGAGCCGCTTGCCAAAAATATGACAAATTCTGGTAATGGACATGGAACGCTTTGCCAAAAGCCAGCTATTCAAGTTTGAACGAGAAGAAAACAGAAGTTTCCGTTTTAAAAAAATCAACAAAAGCAACGGTCTTTGTCGTGTTCAGCTTGATTGATTTTTTACATAGAACTATTTAACTATTTACGAAAATGTGTATTGAAGTGTGAGTTTTAGATAGATTTGTAGCAAGAAATTAGTGTTAGTAATCTGCTAGTGTATTTATATTAATAGTGCGACGTACAATTTGATCAAAATGAAGGATCCTTTTGTTAAGGATTCGGTTATCGATTCACCGGCCAGGGAGAGTCTTAGAAATGTGGAAGGTTGCTACAACAAGAATATATTCAAGACTAGTTCGTTTGCGAACTCCCGTCGAGCTTTGCAGTCGGGTGCTGATAAGATATCAAGAACATTTCGAAGTGTTAGGAACACCTTCGGGAATCTGTCACAGGTAATTTTGCTGTGTCATATTTTGCGACAAAGAAGTACCTAAATAAACCAGTTAAGAGTTCGCTAAAACTAAAAACATATCTATTGATAACTACAATGGTACTGATAATCCACAAAATAATCAGACAATGTTCCTCTCTATAAAATTGAGATCGAAAGGTATGGCCGAAAAATCCATGGCAACAGTAATCGATCTTTCCAGTTTTCTACATAATGAATACATAGTTATACCTATTGTGTATGCACGATATTGAGGACTATATGAATATCTAAAGCAAACTGCCTAGTGCAGCAATGTTTTTTTTTTAAATCACAAATTCATACTAACTTAATTCATGCGAGTTCAAGTAAGTGTGTCCAAGAATATATATTTTCTACTCATGTTTGGGTCTATTCTACTGTAAAATAAATAAAAATAGTTTTATTTGTTAACTTTTCATTCATATTTTTGCTTTTCTTCATGTTTTTCATACTCAAGTCAATGCCCTGATATGACCTTTCTGATTCATCAGTCATTTCTCAATTATTGAATCACACAAAAGCCAAAAATCTTGTAATAAAAAATCTATTCCTCTTAAAACTTCTACATCAGCCTGTTATATTATCAAATGATTATGTTAAAGCAAGTATTGCAATTTATACATTCCAAACATTTTGCAATAGTGAGTATAGTCTAGAATTCCACGTACAGATTTTTACTGAGATTAAATTGTTCCTATGCTTATCCATTCTGTCTTGTTTTTAAAATGTAAACGGATCAACCATGGTCCATAGAAATTAATGTTTCACGCTCAAAATAAATGACTAGATGCAATATTTTAATTCAGCATTTCAGACTGGGAGGCAGTAGGCGTCGTCACCGGCTCACAGAACCTGGGTCTCCGTGCAGGGCACCAACCACACCGGTCATGAAAAAGAAACAGGTATAAGTAAAGACAAACATTGTTTCTTTAAATTACCACTCCTAAAATTCTGTCTACTACTAATTTGCACATATGATATGTGCAATTAATAGCACAAGTCTATTCATATCTTCGTTTCTCAGTAGCCACTTAGTCTGGATGTGTGCCCGGTTGACGTCAATAAGCTCGATCCCTATTCAAAATAACTTCTGGATTCCTTTTGGGATTCTGAATAAAGATTTAAGTATATGGAAGAGTTGTTTATACAGGTTGTACATTCTAGTCTAATGTTATCACCAAGCCCCCAAACTAGGTATGCAGATCTGTATCTTTTTGCATTGTTCTCTATAAAGTGAAAGGGACACCAATGCTAAAACAGTTACCACATTCAGTACATCATGCTACATACCACCCCGCCATATAGGCAACTTACCCCCCACATCGAAAGCAGCTTTTTCCTGCAAAACTGCAATACCTACATGGTCAAAATGTATGGAAAAAAAAATGAAATGTATGCGGTTTTTTTAATTACCTTTGTACAAGCATGAGTTGAGAAGATGTAAGGTTATTGTGGGTTCTAAAAGTTGTCAATTGTTTAGATAAATGATGACCTTCTGTATGTGGTCTGTACTTACTTTGTATGTTGTCTGGTCAATTCCAGATACTTGGCAGGAGTCCCACTAAGCTGTACAGCCCCTTCGGCATAGAGACACCTCACAGCCGGGACTTCAGAATGTCGCCGTACATGCCTGATACACCAGACCATGGGTAAGTTGTTATATCATTTATGCCATGATATCTATTCATTTATTTAAGTCCTCCGAAAATATTGGTGACCATTACACACCAGGCACAACACTTGGCTAGTATAAAAGTCAAAAAAATCTTTATTGATGTCATGGAATTTTGTGTGATGGATGCTTGTGATAGCACCAAACTTGTAGTTCAATTCTGGTCCCACACAATTGATTTTCATACACAATTACACATGCTAAGAAGTTGGCAGCCTTGTAAATGATACATTACTGATTGCCACATCAATGAAATTACACCCTCCAAATACAGATGGCATCCCACTAGGCACATGTGAGACTTAACTCATGTTTTATTTGATGACTTCGACCTGTAAGAGATGCATGATGTTATACAAGGTGTAGTTTTACATCCTCTTCAAAATTCAGGAGGTTTAAAAAAATAATCAATTTAAATTACAGGATCGGTCAATTATTAATTAAAAAAATTTTTTGGTTCTTTAAATTTGACAGTATTTCAGAATAATCGCCTTCAAAATAGAATAGGCGGGGGAAAGTGGTTTAGGAAATAAGAAATGATAGAATAAACGTTTGAGTTTGTTTATGTATGTGAAAGCGCGGTTATAGGGCGAGGATCAGACACTGGTGGTTCAAACTTACCATCATCATCTGCCTAGCCTTTTTCCAACTATATTGGGGACGGGTTCCAGTTCAAACTGGTGGTGGTTCAAAGTTACCGATATCCGTAAAGAAAAAAAAACCTTTATAAATTTTAATATTGATTCGGGTCGAGAATCATTAGCATATTACCTCCTTGAATTTGACGAGGATGCAAAACGACAGCCTGTATTGAATTGATTAATTTCTGTACCCTTTAAATATTTCAGTTTGTCACCGAAACGGCGCAAAGGCGTGACCCACTCCTGGCATATCCTCGCTAAGAAGAGACCGCGAGCGCTCTTCCACTGAAGCTTCTATTACTTCATGTAATACCTCAACGCACAAATGTATCCCACCGCTTAATGTAAGACTAGCTTCAAATGGCTACCTGAGATTGTTAGACACGAAAGTTAATCGTCTAGTGATGGTTTCTTTACATTGCACCAAATAATGAAATATGTTGATCAATGTATTTTCTACATGCAGACTAAAATGATGATAAAAGGATTAAAGACCATAGTGAGCGCGAACCGTATAAGTCTTGGTACCCACAAATCAGACACCACACGGTCTAGCATGAATCATCCCTATATGGCAGAATTTTTTGAAGAAGTTTTTATATTTAAGGGTGTTACCACACCAATCAATCGATCATCGATCGATGCCATCGGTCGATGGTAGAACGGATTAGACGACGTCGATCGATAGTTTTTCGCTTTCTACTAATCCATTCTGCCATCGATCGACTAGTGTGGTAACCCCCTAAATTAGAATAATGTGCTATGGTGAAAAATACTCAAACTATTATTATATTAAATTATGTACCACAAATAATGAACCACGGAAATAAGATTTAAGTATGCTAGAAGCGACCCATTAGTCATCATTTGCCCTTATCCCAATTTATTTGGGCACAGCATGTTTTCTTCTTTCATATCTCATGAATCACTTTCTTTCCAGCCACATCATCTTTCCATCGTTTCTTTGATACTTCCCTACTCTTATAACTATCCACTTATATACTAAAAACTTTCCTCACAACTGTTTCTTCATTCCTCCGCGTTATAGCCCTTACCACACAAATTTTCAGACTTCCTAATACTCTATGAGCTCTTTATTAAGATTAATCAGAAAAAACCATGTAGATGCATTTGAAAAATTTTCCTGTATGCTATCTAGCCTGTCAACTACTTATGTGCCTATTTTGGAGTCTATGTCCAGCAGTGGCCTATAATAATCAAGTTTAATGATAATCAACATGCATATGGCTATGAAATGAATCATTTCCACACACACATAGATTTTAGGTCTATAGGGTCTTCATCATCATGGACTTTCGCGTTTAACAATCTCTTGTCGCCTGTATTGTCGATATTATGTATGCAATTGGTGCTATACTCATAGTAGTATTTTCTTATTATTGTAATACATCCGCGATTGGCTTTTTCCTGTCGAATAATAACTTATTATAGTGGGAAGTAAGAATTATTAGTACATGAGATATTAATAATGCCTTAGGGATGCAGTAATATTTTACCATCAGGTAATTTATAGAATTATTTGCATTGTACTTTGTAACAATATTTTAAAGATCGTTAGTAATGTCTATAAAATCAAGGGATCATTTTTATGTACTAATAATTTTGATCTTCCCCATAAAATATGTATTTTTAAGATAACTTCAAAATTCTTTTGAATTTGTTCTACTAGAACTATTCGGTGATTTACGTATGTACTTATAACCAATTGAATTGTATTAAGATAACATGTATTATTGCATATTCAGTATTATGTCGCCAAATTATATAGCTTTTGAGTACAAATCGTATATGTATACTTTCGGACAAAATGGAGTAGTAAAAAACGAATCGCAAATACAAGTTAATGAAATATGGGAATACGGCGTATTTAGTTAGATTAGTGACTTAGAACTATCAATTATTCTTTACATTACTAACTAGTTTAGATATTAAAGAAGATATTTGATAGTAAGACTAATAGAGCATAATTGGGGAAGAAGACCCCAAATAAATTGGGATAATAAGGCAGCAAAATAATGTTTTGGTAGTATATGCAACTGTTAACAAAAATGTATTACTATTAATGGTTCACTGAAGTCCACTGCTGGACATGGGACTCAAATAACTTGGTACAGTTAGGTATTTTTATACTACTCCATTTTTGTTCGAGTAAACATACAAACGTACATAGATTTTTTTACACTAATACGCTTCGCTATGACAATATTGTAGTCGCCTATTACTATTTATACTTAGGTTAAGATTGTGTGTTTATTTCAGGAATCTCCGAAGTTTTTACTTTATTGTCGAATACGGTCCTCGTCATGAGAAAGAATAATTTTGGAAAATTATATGAAAAGATTTTTGTAGATGGCAACTTTTTGAATAAGCGTAAAATGGCGTTGACTGTACTTTTAAGACTGATTGTCTTGTAGTTGTATATTTTTAGTTTAATTTCTTAGTCGAGGCTCAAATGTACCCACCTATATATTATAACGAAGGTATGTATTATTATTTTTAATGTATTTTCATCATTTTTGTGTAATGCATTGGCTATGAGGCACTGCGGTGTCATTTAATTATATTTGGTTTTCTACAAAGCTGTGTATTAATTACTTATCTAATACCTGTGATATAACCATTTCCTTTTTCCGTGGGCTGTAACCCATTCATCAATGATCGCCAAGCTTGTCTCTCAGGCATATTTCCCTTCCGTGTTCCGTGATTGAATTGACTGATTGCGTGAAGTCCCCCCCTTCTGTACATAACTGCCCAATGTGTGTGGGTAATGGCCAAAACCGTGTTCAGTTTGCGACAATTTAACCCTGTTTTCTTATTAAAAATCTGTAGTTTGTCAACAGATTGCAGGAAACACCAAACTGAATGGAATTCATAGGTAGAAACAAAGACTTAAATTCTTCGAATTCCCCTCCCCATAGTTGTCTCGCGAAGTGTCTAAATTGAGAAGAGTGAGCTTGCACACCTGCTATTCTTTTCTGACGCTGTCGCGGGAATGCTATCGCAAACGGCAGCATTGACGATGTGATCGATAGCACGATTCGTTTCTCGGCGGAGCATGAAAAAGTGCAGTGCTGGCAGATAATGATGTAATACAGGGTAAAAATAAAAGTTTTAATTTCAACCTTATATATTTTCATTTGTTATAAAAATATATTCACAGCTCAAACTTATAAAACAATCAGATACTTAAAGTAAGTAGTTTAATCTCTATACAGTATGGTGTACTTCGTTAGAAAACTTTTGTTCAATAAAGCCATGTCAAATCTAGTCTATTGAGATTAAGCTTTTGAGTCAGTAATCTGGTCTCTTTAAGAATTTATTTTTGATGGCGTAAGTAGCCTCAAACTTGTCAAAGTATTGAAAACCATTTTATTTTTATAAATTCACAATGGTTTTTCTTAATTATGAAAATAAAATACACACAAAAAACTTAATAACATAGGACAAGAAGTGGCATCTGCTTTTGTTGAGCGAATGAAAGGCAAATGTCATCAGACCTAGCCACTTTTACAAATCAAACAAAAAAAAATTAAACGATAGTTTATTTACAGTTCCTAGTAGATACCAAGTTTCATTTTCAATCATAACAAATCAATTTCGTAACAGCCAACATATTTATTTCTATAATACTCAATAAACTTAAAATAAACCCGATTGTCACATTCTAGCACATCTGGTAAGTAGTCCTAACCTAAGCTTAAGTATAAATTACAAAGTTCAAACTATACCTCAGTTTAATACAACTAGTTTGAGAATAAAACAAAGTGCCTACTTATATTTAAAAATGGGTGTGTTTCACACTTCAGAAATGATTAAAATAAGAAAAAAAAAAAAATCAGTTATGCCCAAGAACATTTTGGAATCTTCAAAACTTTTTGTACCTGTCTTATATATTTAGCATATTTTTATAGGACTTAATAATCCTGGAATTTTGCATAGTTAGCACATCGCAACCTTTACTTTGGAAGAACAATAGTAGGTCTATAATAATCTACAAAATTATGATTGATGACGCAAAAGTTGCTCTGTCCTTTGACACGTTGACCCAACGTTTTGGGTGTGGTTGGGCCAATGTGGAAACTAGCATTATTTGAAGCTGGTTTGTTGAAAATCTGGCGCGGGCATTTGAGGATCCCATTGTACTTAAATATAAATGCTTTTAAAGTCTTATTATGTAAACATGTCCATGCAGTTATGAGTTTAAATAGTTTTAGTTAATGCAATGGCGTTCAGTTTTATTATAATATTGTAGGTAGTTTCTTTCAAACATTTTTTTTTATTGCTAGCAAGATTTTCTCATTTCCGTAAACATGTCAATATTTTTTATGAATAACGAAGTAATCGTAATCATTATGTACATTTTTACCTAAGCTAAGAAAGAAATAACAAAAAAAAGAACATGAAACCTAAATAATTACTGGCACTTTTGAAGTCCTTCAACGAATTTCAAGATAGGTAGGGCACATACATACCCAAAATACTTTTTGTATACATGCAAATAAATGTTTCATATGATAAAAGACTTAATGCTTGCTAATCTTAATGACAATTAATAATAAAAGATTTCAACCTCCGATTTTTTTTTCCCCATCACGAAAAAGGAATTTTTCGATCGCAAGATGTCAGCAGACCACTATTAGGGTTCCGTAGCCGAATGGCAAAAAACGGTATTCTAGTGCTACGGTTATATTATCGGGCGATAATTCGTGTGTATGAAACTTCGCGATCTACGACGAAGTGTTTGACCACATTGGAAAAAAAACTTCGCAACGTCGCTATAATCTAGAACGTCGCGATAATTTCCGTGGAAATAATTCCACGGAAAAATAGAAGAGGCGGTTGCGCTATATTACATGCCGGCAAATATTACTGCATCTTTATTACCTGAATAAAATAAATAAAAGTTACTGTTTTATTTATTTTATTCAGAAATAAGAGAGCTAAAAGGCGATGGTGATGATCTTCCACCGCAACATGCCAGTTTAAATTAGCTTTAATTCTCACCCATGCGTCGTAATTCAAATGCTTTTTCTTGTCATTTAGATTTTGGGGATTCCACAAAACTGGTTCAGATTCATAATTTCATATGAATTCCAATGTTCTCTCATTACTCCAATCCATAATAATTATCACTAATCAGTCGATGTAACAGACAACTAAAAATACGTGCAACCGCTCCGGCGTCTCGCTGTCAACAAAGCGCGCGAAGTGTAGCCAACCGCACGAATTTTATCGCGTTAAAACCATGTGTATCAATTTACCGACAGCGGCGCAAAGGGCATCCGTGTTCGCGATGTTAATTCGCGTTAGAACGTATTGCTTGGCCATACTTGTCACACCGCAAATCTTCGCATTATGGCGAGAGTGTGGCTGTGGCATCATGGATTCGTCATGTCTGTCTGTCCGTCCGTATATCACAGCCACTTTATTCCGAAACTATTAGGACTACACAGTAGAAACTTGGTAGGTAGATGTATTCTGTGAAATTCTTTCATGTTACTTTATGAATCCATAATACAGGGTGGAAAAGACACCGACGCGAAAACGATTACCACGTACTCACTCAGTAAGCACATCATTCTAAACCACATAGAAATTTTTCATCGGATTTTTTAAAAAATCTGCTGTTCCATACATTTTTATCGTGTAGGTACAGCACTTTTGTAGGAAACAGCTCATTTTTTTTTTCCGGTGAAAATTTTCTATGTGGGTTCAGAGTGATGTACTGTAGTGAGTGTAACCGTATTCGCGTCGGTGTCCCTTCCACCCTGTATGGGTCCTTTACTTAAGAAAATGTGTACCTATTCATCATATATTTTCCTAGAACTACGTATTTACATTATAATCCACCTTACGGCTAATTAGACTCTGAGAAATAAAATCGAACTAAATGTTTTATAGGGTGTTACCATACCAATCGATCGATGGTCGAATGGATAAGTCGACGTCGATCGAGTTTCTAATACACCAATTGATCGACCGTCGTCATTTCATCGATCGATTGGTGTGGTAACACCCTTAACTATAAAAATGGTTGTACGGATTTGGAACTAACGGCGCCATTTATTTTATCGACGGCCTCGATCACGCCTGAATGATGATCACGCGATGGATGAGGTCTATGATGGAACGAGCGAGCCCAGAGGATGCCTGTTCGCTCTACAATTTCCAGAGACAATTCACAAATGTTTTACCGCCAACGCCATACTACCAAAGTCATTCGAGCGGCAAAAGAACCTATGCTACACTATGAATTCGGGCAAGAGAAGTAAAGATGCCAAAAGTTGACTAGATTTGTTTAGTTAAAGCAAGACTTTTTCATTTTTAGGGTCATGTAGGGTTCCCGACCCTATTAGGTAGTAAGCTTATTGGAACTTGCTCTCTGTCCGGCTGTATGTCACAGGGTTATATTTTTTAAAAAGGTAACTGTTGGGAATTTCCATTTTATTACACAGAATATTAATTTGAATGAAATACTTGACAATCGGTAGATAATTTTAAATCAGTTTTACTAAGGGTACTCTTTTATTGATAGATGAGATTCATTGACGCTATCCTGTTAAGAAAGTGCGTTCTGAAAGTAATCAGCATATTTTTAGTATTTTGTGTTCTTTTTTTACCCCACTACGGCAAAACCGAAAGAAAGGATTATGTTTTTAAACGCTATGCAGAAGTCCAAAAAGTATATAACGTCAATGTTAACATAATAACCCATATGGACATTTTGAAATTGAGCAGTTCACATTCCAACCAATACTATTCCTAAAGAAACAAACAGTTTAATGTTCTCTTTTAGACACGCTGCTCAAGTTCAAAACGACCTTACATTGTATACACCGGGTACTATGAGTATGTAGTCCCTAACTTTTATAAGACTAGACTACTACAATTTTCAAATACCGCAAAGTAAAGCCAAAAGACCAACATTGAAGTTGGTTTTTAACAAAGATTTAAACCGCTCGACAAAGTGAGAAGGCTGAGCTCGCACACCACGCATGAAACGGATCGAGGATACACTAGATAGCTATCAGTATGAGTGAGCGAGACAATATTATCAGTGTGAATGAAAAAGAAACGTGATCCATTTCGACGCGGTAGGGCGAATCTTACGATTCAAATCTTTGGTTAACAATAATGACTTAAAATTAACTTACTTAACGAAGTCAAGAGCTTCAATACTGCGGACCAGGATGTCTGTTCGGGTAATTCTGGAAAAAATGGTAAAATGGGTATTAGTAAAAAAAATTGAACATTCAGACTTCAAAATCCTTTTCACATGAAGCAATTAAGTTATTAACTATACATATTTGCAAATGGGGAGGGGCAATTAAATTGCTCAATGTACCTGCTGTATTACCAAACGCAATAATGTCTGCTCATAAAAATATTAAATTATTCTAAAGGCATGTGACATATTAATAAAATATCCATTCGCACATATTGAGTATGAATACCAAATAAATTTGGATGAGGGCAGGAAAATGATGATGATGTTGATAATGATCCATTCGCACATAAACACCCAAGTTCATTACCGAATTAAAAATTTAAAGTTTAGGTATAAGTCCCGTCATGTAAAAAGAACGCTGAGTGACAGTGGAGGGGATGTGTTTGCGCACGTTATACAGTCGCTATACAGTGTTTTATAATATAAGTATAATTGTTTCATTGTAGAATCGGAATACTTGGAAAAGGCGGTCAGCGTTCTTTTTACGTGACGGGAACTGTATTCTAAACAACACAAAGAAAATCACAATTCGCATCCTATCCAGCAGTTATAAAATCAGGTATACATACAGAAGGGCTCTGGAACGTCACCAGCCGTTGATTAAGAGATATTCTTTGTGGAGGTCTCATTTGAGGCCGCATCGGGGGCCTCATGAGGCCACGAGTTGGGGTACCGCGAGTAGGTGCTCCACGCATGGAGGCCGTTGGAAGCGGCGGGTGGGGGAATATCGACCGATTCCTCCATTGCCTGATGTTCCGTTTAACTGAATCGTCGCTGGTATCCGACTCCGTATTGTTGACATAAAGCTGCGAGGTGCCGGGGCTGGCGTAAGGCTGCGAGGTACCAGGGCTGGCGTAAGCCTGGGAGGTACCGGGATTGTCGTAAGCCTGGGAGGTACCGGGGTTCACGTAAGCCTGCGAGGTACCGTGGTTGACGTAACCAGGCGAGCCGGGTTTGACGTAAACTTGCGAGACACCGGGGGTCGCAGCCGAACGGTTGAAGATGATAAGCGGGTTCATTCCTATAGTCCTAGTTATTACCGGCTTCGGGGGCTCTTCGGCCGCATTGTTCTGTAGAAATTATATCACCGTGTTAAAATAAAATAAACTGATGATTTTCAGTTATTATGTTAAAGTTTACACACATCATTTGAGATAAAGCCTCGTGTATGAAAAATTAAGACCAAAATGGCTTTGTTCTTTTATGCAATGACTTGATCTATTTTAAAAATGATCGATAGTAAATTGAGTGAGTGGTAAATTAAATAACGGGATTCTTGATAATCAGCATCATCATCTCGTTCAAATTATAAAATGAAAGTATGTAATAATCTAATAATATAATTTTTTTAAATTAGCCACTATTACAAAGTAACTATTTTAATAAAATAATATTAGAATGAAGTAATACTGATTCAATTACAGACTATCACTCGTCAGTGACGACATAATGTGGTGGGTTGTGTGGTATGAAACGATTGTCAGCAAAATATTTTTAACCACATTTGCCCGAAGGGTTTTGTAAAGTAATAAAGATTACTCACCATAATATTATCCAAGGTGGTATCGGGGGAGTCTGCCGGGGACTGCGGCTCGTGGTCGGGCCGCGCCGACGTGTCCACCTTCAGCGGCAGGGCATCGGTTACCACCGACGACGCCAGCAGCGACGAGAACGCGCACTGGCTCTTCAACAACATGTACTCCTCAAACACATCCTTGCTCACAGATATCTGCTGCTCAAAGTGGCCAATCATCGAGTTGTTGAATATATCGGACTTCGTCAGCCGCATCATCTGTATCAAGGCCCGCGCAATTGGCTCTTCGAAAGGCAAAATACACACGCGCTCCAGAATATGCTCCACTACGTCTTTGTTAAACGTCCGGTCGTTGTCCACCATGAAATACGTGAGAGTCAAAAACACAATTTTGAACCTCGAGAAGTTCTGCGTTATAGACATCGTCGCCATGAACACGTCGCACAGTAGCGTCCTGTTGGCCTGGTCGGGCTGAATAGGCAGCTTTAACAAGTCCTCACATATACTCAAATCGACAGTGTTCAAATGTAATAAAGTCACTTCTATTGTGTAAACTCGTAACCGCGTGTCTTCCTCAGACTCACTGTTGGCCTTGACAATGTTATCGTAAGCCATCTCGACGAGTATCCGCGTGAGCCTCCGGTTCTCACACTGATCCACGTAACACATTCCATACTTCCTCCTCAGCTCGGCCCATTTCCTCAACAACAAATACTCCTGTATCAAAGTCCTCTCGTCTAAATGATTAAGTTTTTCTGTCATTTGTTCCCTGGTCGGTATTAAGTGCACAAACCGACACTGTCCGCTCCTCCCTTTCCGACAACAGTTCAACAGGTTGTAGAAACATAAATAGCCAAACACGACGCTTCTGGCTTTGGGCATTCCTTCAAAGTCCGAGTCCATAAGACGGATTTTTTTAACCACATCTGGGGGATCTGGTTTCGTATCTAAATCTATGTTTTCATGAATGTCTTGGTAACTTTCAGCGTCCTCTGTACTTATGCTTTGCTTATAAATTGAAGTAGAATCCGCATTTTGTTTTTCGCAAACGGTGACGTTAGATGGCATCGTTTCAGCGTCTTCTCTAATCTTCGTTGGGCAGTAGGTTTTTCTCTCTGTGATTGGCATGTAGTCTTCCCTGACATGTTGTGGAATATATTCCTCGGCGGCTTGCGGTTTGCAAGCGGCGGGTTGCAGTTTGCAGGCGAGGACTGGCCCAGTCGATGTATTCATTTTAGAAGATTCAAAACCGCTTATGCTTTCAGCGAACAGAGAAAGGGTATCGTCGTCATCATGGCGGTCATAGTACGGGAAGTTGTTGGTAATGCCTTCCGCCATTTCGTCTTCTGTTTCGACTTTAGTGCTCGCGTTGGAAACATTACCCTCTGAATTGCGTGATAGATGTCTACTAGGTCTTCTTCTCGGTACTACAAAATCATCTATAACTTCTTTATTATTTTCTTTTACTGTTGTACTTTTTTTGACGGTAGCATTTTCTTCAACAGAGTTCTTTTTTACTGTAGTACTTTCTTTAACAGTAGCGTTTTCTTCAACAGAGTTCTTATTTAAGGTAGTACTTTCTTTAACGTTAACATTTTCTTTAACAGAGTTCTTTTTTACGGTAGTACTTTCTTTAACGGTAGCATTTTCTTTAACAGAACTATTTTTTACGGTAGTATTTTCTTCAACAGAGTTCTTTTCTACTGCCGTACTTTCTTTAATGGTAGCATTTTCTTTAACTGGAGCATATTCAATGTCAACAATATCATCACAATCTTCACAAAGACTATCTAGGCTTATGGCAGGTTTTAACGTTTCTTTTATATGCTGAGTGTGTGTTATAATTCCAAATTCTCTATCCATGATATTGAACATTTTATCTTTAAATTTTATCATATCCGCATTGACATATTCATCTTCTGACCTCATCCATTGTATGATCTCCTGGTCCAACTTTTCCAATGTCAAGCTTAGTAGTTGTTTAGTTGCTTTTTTGTTAGTAAAACGAATTTTGTTGCACTTTGAATATCTCTCTTCAGTGCAATCTGTAGTACTTTCTTCGGTGAAATCTGAACTTTCTTCTATCCTACGTGATAGTGTTGACACCCTACTTGACGAAGCGCTCAGATTCAACGAATGTTCACCTAATGAATCATTTAACTGTTCGGAAGTTCTGTCGCTATCTGGGCTTTTACATTCATACAAATGAGCCTCATTCTGACGTTTCTTCACTTCACTATCTATGTTAGTAAGTTTAAGTACTGGCAACTTCTTGTTAATTCGGACAAAGTCATTGGAACAGAATGAACCAACGCAAGTGGTATTGCTCGAACTCGATATGTCCCTCGTCCATGACTTGCTCGAGCTGCTACCAATAGAACTCTTTCGAGATTCTATTAAACCTGGTGCATCTTGTTGGTTTTGCGTGGTTTTTACATGAGCCTCTGTTTCTTTGTTTTTCAAAAGATCAACTAGTGGCGATGTTTCGACAGAAGCCTGTGCATTTTGTTGCTTACCTTTTCGTCCTCTCTTCCGTTTTGGTGTAGGTAGAGTCTTTTCGGCGGGCGGCGGCAATAAAGTGGTTGCAGGTTTCTTGGTTCCAGCTGGCTTGAGTGTGTTTCTTTTTTTTTTGGGTTTGGTTTCAGATGTAACGGGTTCAGGCTTTACTTGTGCCACTGTGGATTCTTGTGGTCCAGGTACATCTGATATAATATCATTACTGTTAGCATTGTTTTCTATTTTTATTTCAATATTATGTGGTAACGGGTCTGGTTCGACTTTTAAAACCTTCGCAACTTCCTGCGCTTTTGAATCAGCTAATCGTTTTCTAGTGACTGTAAACAATAACGTTACGTATAAACTTACAATCTATTACTATAATACTAACAAAAGTTAAAAATGTATCCCATAACTTACGAATTCGTCGGGGTAACGATTTTTTTGGAGGTATTGGCTTTGTTTTTGGAGATGTTGGCTTCTTTTCAGTAGCAAGTGTATTTTCAGGGGTTGAAGTGACTTCTGAAAAAAAAATCCATTATGTGACATTCAAACATTTAAAAAATAGATAAAAGTAAATAATGTTGTGTAAATGTCCAAACCAAGATGATATGGCTAGAAAGGGCTGAAACTGCTGAGATAACGAGTAATAGAGAAGTATGGAAGAAGACATGCTGTGCCGGCCCTAAATAAATTGGGATACCGGCAGGAGAATGATGATGATGACATGCCGAAACCACCAGAACAACTTAAAATATAGCAAACCTGCTGTATTACTTCCACTGACTACACCGTTTTCTAAAACATCACAGAAAGTAACTTTTTTCTTTCTCCCTCTAGCCTTTGGAGTCTTAATAATAACAATATTGTCTTCTTGCAACACTGAAGGTTCTTCTTTAACAGCTTTAACTAATTGTTGTCTAGCAACTAGAAGAAAAGAGCAGCACAATAAAGTATACAGTAATTTATACAGGGTGTAAACGGACCCTTCACGGAGCCGTCAACCAAGCATTATGTACATCAAACTAAGTCACCATATGCAAAAATTATTGCTGGGAAATGACTTTTTTTTTGGGGTGAAAAATCACGTTTTATTGAAAACTCAATGTAGCGCACTCAAAACTTGGTGCTGATGTATGCTTTGAATAGTAAACGGGTCATGGAGGAAAGTAAAGTTAAAACCTTAAAACTAGTATTTAAAAAAAAACTTGTGAAAAAATTGGAACTTTGACCTCCAATATCTCCGTAACTAGAAGGTACCATAGGGACCATACCTGGGAAGGTATGGTCCAGAACAAAAAAATGATCGTAATACCGAGGAGAACAAGTGCCTGTCGGCTTCGTTAAGGGTCTTTTTACACCCTTTATGTAAGTATACTTAAGTCTAAGTAAAAGGAAAATTAACATAAGTATTAAATTAAATTAAATAGTACACCTGAATTTGCTAGATCTACTTTGCTGTCATTGTCCAAATGCTTCATAAATTGTGGAGGCCGACGGCCTTTCAGAATAGGGACAAATAACCCTTCCTTCTCTGTAATTAAGATAATATAATATGAACAGATTGATAAGCTCCAGCTTATTTATTAACAGGAGAACCAATAGCTATAATAGATAGATTGCAGTTGTTTATGTAACAAAGAGGCAATTATAAGTACTCAGAGATAAAAACGGAAAAAGTAGTTGAAATCTTATGCTGGCACTTCACTTGGCATATTTGTCAAAATTTTCGCGATATTGGCTCAAAACAAAATGTTTTTTATGCCTTTTGATATAGTTCACTTTGTTTTAATGATAGAAGACGAATATTTGCCCAATCTACCAAGTTAGTGCCACCATTAGGATCACTATCAATCACAAAAAAAAAGAAATATAGAAGAAGAAAATATAAGATATTATGCATTTTTTTTTTAAGTCAACATTCAGTGAGGCGCACAGCATAGGGTTTGATGGTGAATGGGCCAAATGAGAACACTAATTTACAAAGAACATTAAAGACCTTAGTTGCTCACACTATTTGAAAGTTTTGCCTATGGTTAGAAGAGGAAAAAGGAATGGAGATGGCTAACTGATTTCTGAGGGACATAGAAATGCAAATAAATAGCTGGTATTTGAATATTCCAAAATAAATCAGATAAGAGGTTAGATTTGCCTTAGATTTGACAAATAATAAATTTATTATTTATTCATAGGTCAAGGCGTCCTGCTTGTCACACGTAAATCATACAAATTCATTTCAGCCTTGCTTTTGTAACCATCCAGTAAAAAAATGTGAACAAAATACACACAGTTTGTGTTTGTTGTTTAGAACTTTCGAGTCTAAGCCATTTTGTACTAAACAATAATTTGTGATGTTTTTTATTTTAGTTATCAAAATGGAGCTGTACCCTAAAACAAACAGAAGTGTCTGCAGCATTCATAAGAGCCCCATCTCAGATCAAGTCTAGGATGCAAACTAGATCTAAAATATTTAAGATACAAACAACAATGTTAGATTTTATATTCTTTTTAATAGATCGCGAAAAATGGAAAGAGCAGGACGAAGAATAGGTGATCAAGATAAGTGTAATACAAGTTTAGAGCAATTTCGCAGAGCTTGCAATTGTTGGATTCAAACTTACCTGCATTCTGTAATGGTATGCTAACTTTTATATTAGGAGGCTTATTTTTAAGTGCTTTTACTTTAAGAACAGATCGCAGTTTTTGTGTACTCTTTTTGTTAGATCGGGGTCCTTTCTTTGGTGACATTTTTTCACATAAAGTAATTCTAAGATTCTTAATATTATGATTGTTCATGTGATTTCGGTTCAAAAAAATATTTTTTTCTCCATCTCTTCGGCAAAATGACAGTAGCTTGGTTAGGAACATAGATTAAACAGTAATACAGATTATATTAAACTACAGCCATAGCGAGTTTTGCTTTTCTTTAGGCTTGCATTGCAAGTGTTTTACCTTATTAGCAGCATGTTACTTGCAATGGTTATGTAAAATGAATAAAAATAGATCAAGAACAATAAAATCAATGATAAGTAAAATGTATTTACTAACACAATCTATCCAATATTATCATGGTTTTTGTTTGTAAGTTGGTATGTAGGGGGGAATCTTCGGAACTACTGATTCGATTCCAAAAATTCACTAGTGGGAAGCTACCCACATCATCCCCGCCCGAGTGACTTAAGCTTGGTTTTCATAAACCCAGTAGCTGACCACCCAGTAGCTGACCACCCAGTAGTCAGCAACTGAACATTCTGCTGTCTGTACAGTACTGTCACTATCCCGACTTGTTCTCACTACTGGGTCTGCATAGGAGACAGCAGTACACAGCTACTGTGTTCACAGTACTGGCCGGTGCTTCTGACCCATTGTGTTTTCACGAGGCCAGTAAAATGGCTGATCAGTGCGATATAATTAGAACAAATATACGAGTATTGGCATTACTCCTTGGTGAACATTTGATGGAAATTCTCGAACAATGTCCTGTAACGATTCTTTGCGAATATCTCTATCTTTATAATCCTAATGGAAGAAATTCCACAACATTTCTCTATCTCTGTATAAATTGAGGAATTTTATGTTATCCCCATCACTCCAACGCACCACCGCCATTTTAAACGAAGAAAAAATCCGACTGTCCAGGCGTTTACTGTCCTTCGGCACTGACCGGCCACTATCTAGTTGCGTTCGTATGGAGCCAGTGACGGCCAAGTAGCTGTCCTTGTGGGAGTGGGGGATGGTCAGTGGACAGTAGAAACAAAATATTTTGAAGTTGCTAACCGACAGCAACTGACCGGTCAGTACTGGCTCAACTTTGTTTTCACGGACCCAGTAGCTGTCAGACAGTAACTGTCCTTAACTGTCCGCCAGCTACTAGGCCTGTGAAAACCAAGCTTAAGGCTACATTTAAGGTGTAAGCCTCTCTTTTATTATACTCTTTGGTGGAAGATGCAGCCGCGACGGGGTATCCCGCAAAATTAAAATTTTCATACGTTTTTTGCCATTTGTCGGTCAGTGTCAAGTTTTGGATTGAACTAAATATAATTCACGGCCGTAAAACGTATTTACAGAATTATTGTAGTCATTAAAATTATTAATACAACTAAGTACCTACTTTAAGTTCATTTAATCTCCCTAAATGGCTATTTGATGAAAAAGTCAATCAATGAGATTAAATGGGGTTGCATTGATGACTTCAATGATTTTATTTTCTTGGGTTAATTTCCGTACATGACGGGAGCGAAGCAAAAGCTAGTTACTAATAAATAAATCGACCAAAATTTCGAAAAAATGCTTAGTGATCGTATAAGGTACCCGTTGGTCATGGATTTTAAGGGCTAGTATGGTATTTAAAAAGGAAGTCAGACAGCAGTAGGTTTAAGTCGATTATATGCTTGGTTTTAGGATCCATGCTTAAAATACTGATTTCCCTCTATTGATTTGTTAAGGAACGCAACTTCGTATTGACTTTGACTAGAGGTCACTCAGGTTATTTACGTCAAGTGGAAAAGGTATCGGCTTTTATTACATCGTTGCCGGTCTAGTTTCGTAAATTCGATCAAAATGCCTGCAAAATACAAAATTGTTATGATTCGCCACGGCGAAAGCGAATGGAACCAGAAGAATCTTTTCTGCGGATGGTTCGACGCTGACCTTAGCGATAAGGGTAAGTTCAAAACAAATACCTTTTAAGATCTTTTATTTTTATCATATCATTAAATTATATCTGTTCTAGGTCGCGAGGAAGCTATTGCTGCTGGAAAGGCCTTGAAAGCCGAAGGCTACGAATTTGATGTCGCGCACACTTCGGTGTTGAAACGCGCTCAAATCACACTGGGCACAATTTTGAAAGAGCTGGGTAAGGAAGACTTGCCTGTGGAGAAGACATGGCGATTGAACGAGAGGCACTATGGTGGCCTCACTGGTCTTAACAAGGCCGAGACTGCTGCCAAGTATGGTGAAGCTCAAGTAAGAACATTACATATATTAAACTTCAAATGAATTAATTAAATCATTATTTACTATCTAGGTACCAATAGAATCGTCCTATTTAAAATATCCATTGAGCCCACTGGAATAACTGGATAAAACCCTCTCATGCCAAGATTAGATAGATTGGAATCTTGTTGCATATCAAATCATTAAGATATATCTGTTCTGTTGTGACTCATAACGTTTTGGCAAACCTTTATTTGACCTTTTGATAGAAACTAGAGAAGTCTATGACATATTTTTAGAGCGTTTTATAAACTACCCACACCCACAACAGTCTTTATATAATTTAGATATTATTATTGTTGCCTACTTGCTTTTAGGCATTATGCCATTTTTCTATAATAATTTTTGAGAAATAAAGAATATCTTAAACTTTATTTCAATACTATGTATTTATGATTTGAATGTCTTTGGCAGGTACAAATCTGGCGTCGTAGCTTCGACGTGCCCCCGCCCCCCATGGAGAAAGATCACCCTTACTACGAAACCATTGTCAATGACGCCCGTTATGCTGGCGACCCAAAACCTGACGAATTCCCCATGTTTGAGAGCTTGAAGCTCACTATTGAGAGGACTCTGCCTTACTGGAACAATGTTATTGTGCCCCAGGTATGTCTAAAAAATATCATCAATGTATGATTTTCCTGGTACAGGGCAAATACCTCTTCTCTGTAAGTAATATTATGACTATGAATCACCTTGCTTACACAAAGCGGAGTAGTAATAAAGAATTTACCGCTATACAAACCTAGTTAACTGAGTAGCAACCGCAAGAAACATGTCCAGTTTAACGAAAAACATCTGTGAAACGAATAGAAAGATCTTTACAAATAGAAGCAACTCCCTAAAGTGCAGGAGAGACCACCAGCTATCGAGCGAGCCAGGCTAGCCTCTTTTCGTATTTCTTTTTGACTCTTTCGGTAGTTTGGGGTCTGAACCAAAGTATGCTTAAGCAGTATTTCTTTATTTTTAGTATAATTATTTTTCAGTGATGCAATAATTATCTTGAAAAGTAATAATATTTATTAAATTATGCTAGGTTGTACTATGACTTAAAAGATTAGTGGAACACTCTTTATCTCAAACTTATAAGTGACAGTTATTGCTAGACTTGATCAAAGAACTATAAAAAGTTACTGATGATAACAACTTCTTTTTATTTTAACTAAGTTACTGATAAAAGCATTATTGTATTTTAATCTGATAAGTACAATTTTATTTTTTCAGATCAAAGCAGGAAAGAGGATTATTATTGCTGCGCATGGTAACAGCCTCAGGGGTATTGTTAAGCATTTAGATGGTACGTATCTACATTCTTTTTTCGCAGTGGGTAAGAGTTCTGTTTTTCATTCAGAACCACAAAAATGTATTTCAAGCCTTAAGGAAAACGTTTCTTTGATATATCTCCTGTAACAATTGCATGACACTCATTTGTCGAAGTTCAATTAATATGGCATATTGCCAACAAGGTCTCATAAGTACTTGTTAGTAACATTTAATATGAATTCTACATTAAAATCCCTTTAATAGTTTAATTTAACCCGTATTACCAGGTACCAATGATTTATGGTAGGAATCTGACATGGATTACATGTCATCTTGTAATTTTCCCAGTATCTAATAAACTTGAAAATTTAAATTTAAAATGCAGTTATTTAGTCCAACTAAGAGATTGACATAATGGTGTAGTTGGCCTTTGCTAGACGGTGACAGTGAAAAGTTTGTTAAATGACAAAAAAGTCAACTGAAGGACACTTCAGAGGTCAATAGGAAGTAAATGTTTAACATTATTTCCAGGTCTGAGTGACAAAGCCATCATGGAACTGAACCTGCCCACCGGCATTCCATTCGTGTACGAACTAGATGAGGATATGAAGCCAGTCGATTCCATGGTCTTCCTCGGTGACGAAGAAACTGTGATGAAAGCAATGGAAGCCGTTGCCTCCCAAGGCAAGGCCAAGTAAATTTAAGCAAAACCAGTAATTTATTTTGTTGTAGTCGTTAAATATTATCATGACGGTTGATATTATTATAGAGTGTCTAATTATTTGTATTATATAAATAAGAAATTTCGTTCTACAAATATGTAATAAAAGTGTTAACGAATCTCTACAGAATGTTTAAATTGGTATTCAAAATCAGATGCTGTATCCAAGAGATTATTTAATGGGTGTATGCCAAGACAAATCTACAAGTTACTACAACGAGTTTATAATATTTATCAATGTAGAGTGCCTGAGGATATAGAATAAAACCGTAATTAAACCTACTTAAACTTTCTTTTTATTCCGGCAAGCTTTCTTTTAAATCTGCCATTACTTCATCCATGTTCACATCTTTTGTTTTTTTATTGCCATCAGTTTTCGTGAATTTCTTGCCACTGTATTTTGCGAAAGTTTTCTGCTTGCTTGTAGATAGTACTATATTATCGCTTTTTACTGCGCTAGTACTTTCGTTCTCAACTTCCATGGACGTTGCATTTTCTTCGGAATTTGCTTTGGACTTCTTCTTGTTCTTATTTTTCGGTTTTATATCGAACCGAAAATCTTTCGGCAATTTGTGAACATCTACACAATGTTGACGTCGATCAGTTGAAGTTGCGAATTTCAGTTTGCATTCCTCAATGTAGCAGCAGTACTGTAAAAATATCGTCAATAAGTCACATTGCCTACACACTGATACGAACATTTGACCTCTTTTTGAACTTCAATCTTACCGAAGGCTTCCTCTCGGCTAGAACTGCAAAGAATGAGTCGTGAGTTTCTTGTACATGCAAGTCCAACAAATGGGGCGACTGTAGAACTTTCTTACACAGAGCACAGGAGTACCGGTGTGACGAGTTGTAGTGATTTTCGAATTCTAGTAAAGATTCCGTTGTAAACTCGCATCCAGGAATGCTGCATGTAGATTTTATGCTAAAACACATAATAGATCTGTTGAATGTTGAAAGTCAAAATATCATGCATTATTCGACCTTTAAATTGGGAGAATAACATGCTGAAGCCTAAATTGACCGGACGTCTTGTCATAAGAGCTGCATTGCAAATTGTAAGAAACGACTTCCAGTTCTAGAGGGTTACTGCTCGGCTCAAATTGATGTTCAAGTCAACTAACGGATCGTTGTTCAAAGACGAATTCACTAAATGACCGTGTATGTGACCTTGTGTTGAATCTGACAAGCGAATTGAATAGATCTATAAAAAACGTTACCTATTTAACGAATGTTTTTGTATATTCGCACAATTGTGTGAAGCAATTGCATCACTCACTTTGTGGTGTGCAGAAATAACCTGTAGCCAGTGAGGCTCTATACTCCCCGATGATAATTTTGTTTAATGCGCTTTCCAGCACTAATTTAGTCCTATCGTACTTTAGATTTTTTTGGGATAGGTACCGGAGTGCGAGATTAAGAGCAAACTCTACTATATACATTTTTTTCTATCCTTTTTGTCATTTTAGTGACGAGAAGCCTCAAAAACTATAGTTTATTTTCGTTTATGAGAGATGTCCAAAGCTTCGTTGGGGTGTCTGGTAAACAGCAAGGTTTAGACATAAGCTTAAAAGTCCTTATTTTGTCGACTTACATTTCATGGCAGAGGTTTTCTTCGTCGAAATCGTAAACGCCAAGTCTGGGTGGCGGTTTGTCGTTTATAAAAAGTATATCATCCAGTTTACGACGACCAACACCGTACTCCTCTAATTTATCGTGGAGGTAACTGCTGACCTCCATCCTGAGAAGAAAATAAAAGAAAACATCAAATATTTAAAATTGAATACTAAACAGAATATTCTTATAAGATTCTTAAAGTAAGTAATTCTAACTGATCCCGCACGTTCGGTATAATATACTCTTTGCTTATTATATTAGCACAGTATGGGTATTAGGCTGCTCAACCTGAGATTATCAGAAATTAGTGCTTTTAGAGCTACTAGACCGCGAAGTCCATTATCCATTATATATCTAAGTATCTAAATAGCGTGTCAATAGATAATGAATGATGTCCAAGCGAAGTAACAATGAATTAGTTACCTACCGATTTAACAACTTCACCATCATTAAAGGATCGGTGTATTCGACATTAAGTGAACACTTGGTACAAGATAATACGGAGCTTATTCTAAAGGACTCTGGAATAAACGAGGCCTTTCATCGATGGTAGATCCAAAAAATATATAATAACGAGAAGAAGTTGCGGTTCCAGGCCAGGGCAGTAGGTGGGACATGTCACCCATCTGCCAAACATGACGATTACGGCAGTACAGCCCCATCCCACGTGTTTCCAGAAGACCTATGATGAACCCTTATCTATACTAATATATAAAGGTGAAGAGTTTGTTTGCTTGGTTGGATGCGGTAAACTCGGGCACTGCTGGTTCGAATTGAATAAATCTTTTAGTGTTGGATTGTCCATTTATCGAGGAAGGCTATAGGCTATATAACCAATAGGAGCGGAGCAGCAATGAAAAATTGTGCAAAAACGGGGAAAATTGTATTTTTAATAATTTTACGCGGACGAATGTCGCGGGGAACAGCTAGTAAACTATATCTATACTAAAATTATAAAGCTGCAGTGTTTGTTTGAACGCGCTAATCTCTGGAACTGCTGGTCCGATTTGAATGATTCTTTCAGTGTTGGGTAGTCCATTTATCGAGGAAGGCTATAGGCTATATAACCAATAGGAGCGGAGCAGCAATGAAAAATGGTGCAAAAACGGGGAAAATTGTATTTTTAATAATTTTACGCGGACGAATGTCGCGGGGAACAGCTAGTAAACTATATCTATACTAAAACTAGCTGTTCCCCGCGACCTTCGTCCGCGTCAAGTTATTAAAAATACAATTTTCCCCGTTTTTGCAACATTTTTCATTGCTGCTACGCTCCTATTGGTCGTAGCGTGATGATATATAGCCTATAGCCTTCCTCGATAAATGGACTACCCAACACTGAAAGAATCATTCAAATCGGACCAGTAGTTCCAGAGATTAGCGCGTTCAAACAAACAAACAAACAAACAAACAAACTCTGCAGCTTTATAATATTAGTATAGATTATAAAGCTGCAGTGTTTGTTTGAACGCGCTAATCTCTGGAACTGCTGGTCCGATTTGAATGATTCTTTCAGTGTTGGGTAGTCCATTTATCGAGGAAGGCTATAGGCTATATAACATCAGGCTACAACCTATAGGAGCAGAGCATCAATGAAAAATGTTGCAAAAACGGGGAAAATTGTATTTGTATAATAATTCCACGCGGACGAAGGTCGCGGGAAACAGCTCGTAAACTATAAAGTCCAACCATAATATCTACTTAGTTAGGTCAAAGTTCATATTATAAATTAGTTCTATTTAATCGTTCGAGTAAATATTGCCAGTCTATTTGTAGGTATAAATAAGATACGAAGTCCAAAAAAGTATGTACATAAAAAAGTGTGAATTATTGCGTCATATCGGAGATTAGTCTCCTGCAATGTTTAATGTTTTTACACCTGATTTCGTCAGCCTCTAATCAAACATCAGGAGGTAAAAAAATCATATCCAATCATGTTTGGTAAAAGGTGTTTGATTGTAGTATCCGATCCCCTCTTGTGTACCTACCCTCTTTATTATAAACGCAACAGTTACCTACATTATGTATCCGGCGCTCTACTTTTTTAATGCAATCAGTTTTTTCCAAATTTCACGAGCTCGATACTTTTTTTCAGTAACTACATAACCAGTTTATTTGCAAACAGAAACAGGTTTTCAGAAATATAAAAAACTTATTACATTATCTTTTTAAATTCAAATAATACTTCCCTAATTACTTAATAGTCTTCAAATCCAAGAATGACTGCCGTACCTACATCTAAAAAAATGGAAATGTGTAATAAAAACGAATAAACTACGTAGATGGATAGTTACTAGGTACAATATAAACACTCCCCTCGATTGATGAATAAGGTCAAAATCATTTTTCTATCAACGTATCATGCTGGCGAATCTTATCGCTATCACATGCGAAACGGTACGGTAATACTACCTAGTCGCTAGACGGCTACCTACTTCGTTATTATCGTAGTCTGAATGGCGAAGAAAAATACCAAGTCATGCTAGATTACCGATAAACTCGCCTGTTAGATACTGCTCCCAATGATGCTCAGTCATCATTATAAGTCTCAAAGTTGTACAAATGTTTAGTTGTATAGTCTGTGGCTATGTGATGCGCACGTCTGTTATATACTAGTGATTACATTATAAATACATACCTACGTAATATTATCAAGGCCAAGATAATAACTTGATAATATAATTTAAGTTAGTTTCCGTTCGACAAGTATTGAAACAAGGTGCATAATAAATGAATAAATGAATTTTATGTATTCAAAATTAAAAAACAAATACTTACCGGAAGTTTCTTAATTTGTTAATTCAATTATTGTGGTACAAATAGTGAGAATTTAATTAAAATGAACGTACGCCAAAGAAAGGTAAGTAACTGCCAAATTTGTAATTTTATTACTTACGATAAGAACTAGGCTCAAAGATTAGAGTAGGTACTTATTACTATAGTTTTATCTCAGTTTTAATAACAGTGAGGTTATGTTTTTATCAATTATTTACGCTCTAAGTTCTATCACGGTCACTAAAATTAATTTATTTTGACAAAGTAAAGAAATAAGAATGATTGAATGTCTTAGTTAAATGATACTCAACTAAACTTACCTTGTTGTTGTTGTCGTGTCTTCTGTTCCGTTTGCTTATTTTATTGAACAAAGATCAGAAATATGAAGAGCTGTGTACAATTTAATATAATGTACAGTAACTACAAATTACTTGAAAGCAGAGTGTATTCTAATCAATTTCGCATTTGGAATTTGGAATTAAATGATGGAGCTTGTTTGTTTTTTTTAATAATTTATTCGTATATTTTTAGTCATACACTTGAGTGAGCCAACAAAAACCGTACTATTTATTTTGATTGACCGTTGAAGGTTGAAGGACCGTAACCGCCGTATAGAGCTAATAATTTTGCAATTGTAATATTTGTAATACAAAATAATTCCTTCATGATAAATTGGTACAAAAGTGCTTTTGTTGCAAGACTAATAAAATGAATTAAGAATATTTAGTCGATTACGTTTAACGGCTGCCCGAGGCAACATCATAGCAAGATAGCAAGACACTCTGACTCGCTCAAACAATACAAGCTTTAGTAAGTTTTAGTTACTAAACTAAAGAGCATCTCTAATTGACAATGGGACGGATGACTGATTGATTGTCATGTCACTTTTTTGACATTACCCAAAAAATAATATCAGTGTGACGTTGTGTTTCAAGACCTTTCTGTAAAAAATAAAAATAACAGAAATGTCTACATGCCGCTTGTCGTATTCCAAATAGAATAATATTATAATAACTGATTTATTGGTTGTGATGTTTATTTTAAGTCAACATGGGCAAGTTCAGCACATACAGGTACTTAGAGGTGGGTATTTTGTCATGTATTCTTGGAATGTTTATTTTTGGGCTGTTCGATTTTTGTAATTATACACAAGCGATGATATTTAAAGAAAAAAAAAAGCGAAGGTGCAATTATGGTCAAGTAAAACAATCTAATTTTGTACTGTTCAGTTACACATGAAGAGATTAAGAGAATTTTCAATCAAATAAATAATTAAATCCAGTAATTGCATTCTCTGTTAACTGCAGAACTCACGAGATTTATTGCTTTTACACAGGTTTACGTTGCACAAAGGTTTTAAATGATATCACAATTTTGGTTTGGTCAAAGCCATCACAAAAGAAAAGAAAAAATAACTGTGCATTTTCTGCAAATAATTCCGAGCTAACTAAGCTAAAGAAACAGTTATGTGTTGTAATAAACCTTATATAATTTTATGGTTTATGTTTACACCAGTAAAATATTTTTTATTACTTACAGTAGTGGACAATAAATGTTCTTCGTAACACGATGTTTCGTAAATTGTGCTTTAAAGCATTGCGTTTTCTTTTGCAGTTAAAAGATGATACCTCAGCTCCACATATCAATGTTAGAAGTAGGACTATAAAGCACCCGAGGAAATTGAAGAAAGTTTTTATCGTCCTCATTGTATTGGCACTATGCATCACATACTTCTTGGGTGAGTACTGGCATAATAATATTTAAATTTAGAATTACAGATAACTATGAATCACGTTTTTGAACAAATTACTGGCATGTTTACTTCCATACTTCTTCAGCCATTTCATCCTTCGCACTCATCCTGTGATTAAATTAGTCATACTCTTGGAAAATTAGTATGAGGCAAAGACTGTAAATTATCTGAGATTCTGTATTAATATATATTTGAATGTTAATATTTATGAAACATCTAAGGTATGATGACGTCTCTAACAACCTCTCAAAAGTGAAGAAAAACTCTCGACCCACTCACCCTGCGTTTGTACAGAGGTTTTTAAATTGTTTGTACCATAAAAGATGTATAGACTAATGAACTTTATGTAATACATGTTTTTCACAAGTACCACACACACACACACACACACATGTATTCACATCTTGTCCATAATGGGTGAGTAATATACAAAAGAAATTAACATAGTCATATCTTACAAAAGTCTTGCTCCATTAGGTACAAAAGATCTGTCTAGTGAGCCAATACTAATGTAAATATTTTATTTGCCGGCTGTTTACTGCATTAACTGCAGGTTTATTTAAAAAAAAAGCTGTTTATGTATGCTGTACTATAGCAACCAACACAAATATTAGAAGTATTAGAATATTATTCAATGTACCATTTATTATGTTAAAAATAGGTAGAAAATTAAAAAAAGAGTGATAATGATATTGGAGGTATGATGTGGCTGTTAGTCTTTAATTAGCCATAAAAAGAAATAATATACCTATTTTCACTAAACAATGGCATGCATAAATAAATGCACGCTGGTGGATTTCAAGGCTACATTCCAGTAGCATGCATTTATTTAGGCTTTTATGTGCTGTTGCTAAGGGTGAGTAAACAGGCATCAAGCCAGCTAAGTCTAAAATTCGTGATAACTGCCAATAACGTATGTATGATCCTATAAAATGGTAGTTTTATTTTTTCAATGTTGTCATGGATACCGCCTTGGCACCACCTTCCTATAAAATCGACGTACACAAGAATTTATAGACGGTTCAATATGGGTTGGCAGTATGGGGAATTAGGGTTTACCAGCCTACAATGTTCCCACTGTTGGGTCAAAGGTTCCTCTCTATGAGACGGGAGTGGCCATAATCCACCTTCCGAGCCCAACGTGGCTTAGTGGATGTCAGATGTTTTAAATTTTTTGGTACTAGCACATGCTGGTTTCCTCATTAAACTTCATTTGGTTTAACAATATTTATTTAATATCACCTCAGACAGGAAACGTTCTTACTACTATTGTGAAAACCACCTTTATCAAGCTAATGTAAAAGATGAAAAGATAAATTTTACAACTTGGTTAAATTAATAACTGTTAATGAATATCGTAGATTGAGATAAGATTTCTGCCCGGAAAAGAAAACCCCTATGCTGTTTTTGTCAAAGTAACCAAAAGATAATTAGTAACATCTTATATGCATCGGTATCAAACGGCTGTGAATATCATTTAAAACGGGACCCTATTACTAAGCCTCCGCTGTCCGTCCGTCTGTCTGTCAGCGGGCTGTATCTCATGACCCACAATAGGTTGACACATGAAATTTTCACAGAATGTGTATTTCTGTAGTTGCTATTACGATAAATAATAAAAATAAATTAAAGGGGGCTCCCCTAATACGATGGTACGGGACCCTTCATGCGCGAGTCCGACTCTCACTTAGCCGGTTTTTCAAAGAGATTTCGTCTATCTATTGTTGTCTATAGAGAAGAACTTAGATTGTTCTGCCTTTCAGTCGTAATTACCTTGGCTAATATTGTCCTCATTGTTGTATTGACTTATGACCTATATCAAATTATGTTATGTCAGTTAAACCTTCCATTATCAATAACAGTCTATTTAATTTTACATGTTTTCATTTCATGTGCATTGTTCTTATGTACGGAAAACGAAATTACAATAATAACGAGGACTTGTGCTAATTGAAATCTATACATATAATAAAACAGTAAAAAAACTGTGTCTGTACATTGAAGATATAAAAAAAAAAAAAATTGGGTGTGGTTTAGAAACAGTAATAGAGCACGAATCCAAAAAAAAAATTCTGTCTGTTTGTCTGTTTGTCTGTTTGTCTGTTTGTCTGTTTGTTTGTACACGCTAATCTTCGGAACTACTGGACAGATTTGAAAGATCTTTTTTTTGTTGTATAGGTATTGAGTCTGGGCAACATATAGGCTATAATTTATCTTGGAAACTTGAACACCTGATGAAGAACCGCAATAGACCAGCTAAACTATAAGAGATACAAAAATAGTACCATAGCAAAAATTGTTCCACGTGATGAGCATTTTCTGTTGAGAGAATAAATTTGAAGATCTGGAACACCTGATGTGGAACTCCAAGAGCCCAGCTACACTATAACATATATAGGAATGACGTCTTAGCAAAAATGTTTCAATCTGATGAGCACTCTCTGTTGATTTATAAAAATCGAAGATCTGGAACACCTGTTGTGGAACTCCAAGAGCCCAGCTACACCATAACACATATAGGAATAACATCTTAGCAAGAATTTTTCAATCTGATGAGCACTCTCTGTTGATTTATAAAAATCGAAGATCTGGAACACCTGTTGTGGAACTCCAAGAGCCCAGCTACACCATAACACATATAGGAATGACGTCTTAGCAAAAATTGTTCAATCTGATGAGCACTCTCTGTTAATTTATAAAAATCGAAGATCTGGAACACCTGTTGTGGAACTCCAAGAGCCCAGCTACACCATAACACATATAGGAATGACGTCTTAGCAAAAATTGTTCAATCTGATGAGCACTCTCTATTGATTTATAAAAATCAAAGATCTGGAACACCTGTTGTGGAACTCCAAGAGCCCAGCTACACCATAACACATATAGGAATGACGTCTTAGCAAAAGTTGTTCAGTCTGCTAGGCATTTCCTGTTGACTTATAAAAATCGAAGATCAGAAACATCTGATGTGGAAATCAAAGCTAACACTAATTTAACTGTATAATTATAAAATAACATAAGCTAAAGTAATAACATAAGCTTAAGTACCTCCACGCGGTTAAGGCGGTCATTGAAAATTTGACTCTACTGGACAAAACTCGCATTTATTTTTTTATTTTATCGAATAAATATGCCTTCGGGCTTATGTTATTTGAGTGTTTAATTTCCTTTTCCACTTATCTTCGTGACACGGTAGCCTACCCGGTGACGCAGGGGAACAGTCACTTAGATTTTAATTGATCAGGTATCTTCACAATAAAACTATAACCATAGAAAGAGGTCAAATCTTTCCCAATGTTTCAAAGGAGCTAAAAGATTGAGGATCATAAGATCCCAAGAATCTACCGAAGAACGTCAGGAGAGACTTGATGCTGTTCGGAACATCAGGCTGCAACTCGCTCCGTGGAAACCTCTTCGGATCGCGAAGCACGCCTGCGTTCTCAGGGTATTTACGCATCTACTGTGAAGAATATGATGCACGACTGACCGCTGATCGTGAACGTCATGCATTGTCTCGCGAGTCGGAGACGTTCACGGAAAGAAAATTACGCTTGAGTTCTCAGCGTGTATACACATCGAGTTCGAGGTATCTAGAGACGAGTGCGGAACGTGATGCACGACTGACCGCTGATCGTGCAAGTCCATGCATTGTCTCGCGAATCGGAGACGTTCAAGGATAGAAAATTACGCTTGAGTTCCAAGCGTATCTACGCGTCGACTTCTAGGTCTCTAGAGACAAGTGGGGAACGTGATGCGCGACTGACCGCTGATCGTGAGCGTCACGCATTGTCTCGCGAGTCGGAGACGTTCACGGATAGAGAATTGCTCTTGAGTTCCAAGCGTATCTACGCATCGACTTCTGACTTACAAAAATGAAAGATATGGAACGTCTCGAATCGTCTCGCGCATCCCGTTGTTTTCCCGTCCCTGGGCTCTTAGAATTCGACATCAGACGTTTCAGATCTTCGATTTTGACGACCCCGTTATCGCTGGCATAAGCAACAGGATCCGCGTACGAAGTCGCGGGCAGAAGCTAGTAAATAATATAGGATTTGAGTAAATGATGTAGGTAATTATGATTCACCCAAGGTTTGATGGGTAAACAGTACTTGAGAACTAACATACTATCAACTGTCATAGTAAGTACCTACACAATTGTATTCATTGCAGTTCGTGTTGTTTTATTATAGTAGTAGTTATTTAGCTGTTGCCCGCGACCTCCGTCCGCGTGAAATTATTATAAAAATACTCTTTTCCCCATTTTTGCAACATTTTTCATTGATGCTCCGCTCCTATTGGTCGTAGCGTGATGTTATATAGCCTATAGCTTTCCTCGATAAATGGACTATCCAGCACTAAGGAATTTTTCAATTCGAACCAGTGGTTCCTGAGATTAGCGCGTTCAACCAAACAAACTCTTCAGCTTTATAATATTAATAATTAATATAAGTATAGATTAGTACAGTAATACAGTGTAGTATTGTATGAACTAAACAAGTCTCTCAAGGTACAGCGGTGTTGAACTGTATAAACATATTCGAGATTCCAACATGTTGGATTCTTTCCAAACTCATTATCTCAGACTTAGTGATACTAGCAAATCTTTTTCTTATTTACCTAAAAATAAATCCCATACTCCAGTGATCTTACTAGACGCTACCAAAAATCAAAATGACTTTTAATAATGCAGAACATTTTGACTGCGTTCTTAGTTCATTACTCAAGGTCATGATGGTCCAGTGGTACTCATAAACCAAGCATTTACCATTTGTGCTCAACCCAAATTGTCTTCAATGTCTACGCCCCCTTGTCTGAAGGAGCCGGTAACATGTGCTGAATGTGCTCAATGATAACGTCAAGTGGCTTGATATGGCTAAATGATATAGGCAACTGCTACCTCCTCAGATTTGATGGTACAATTATGTATCATCATCTTCCTGCCCTTGTCCCAACTCCCATGTTACTTGGGGTCGGCGGAACACGTTTTTTTCTTCCATTCTCCCCTGTCAACCGTCACGCAATCATCTAAACCCTATTCTTTCATATCATTCGTCACACAATCCATCCATCGTGTCCTTGGTCTTCCTCTCCATCCATTTATATTATCACTCTTTTAGTCACATGCGATTCGTCGTACGTGGTACAATTATGTATTTATAGTTTGTTTTTAGAGCCGCCGCACCTTCCCCTTATCACCCTATCGAGTGGAGTGCGCCCTAAAGGTTAGGACCCAGTGACCTAATCCAATTTCCCTACCGTTTTAACCCTTCAACTATGGTTGAACAGATCAGAGAGGTACTACGATTGCGGGCGTGGTGCTGATTTAGGTTTCTTTAGGCAATTTAGACCCTGAAACCAGGTTCAATCTCAGCTAAAAATAATCAGAAATACACAATACACACATACCTCAAAATTACTTCATCATCATTCTCCACATCCCCTGCCCCTGCTACAACTTATTAGGGCTCGGCGCAGCATGTTTTCTTCTCCCTAAAATATACTGAACTTTTGAAGTATGCTCCTGGCTCCAATTTTCTCATTCCAAGTTGCCAGCACCGGATGCGTCGCTTCCCATTGCTAACATATGTTTACGCCTGCCTTGCTATGTTATACAATATCTGCGATTGGAAAACGTAAAAACATTCATTTCACGCTAATTTAAAGTATGTAATTCAGTACTCTGGTGAGACTTAGCCTTTGAAGACTCATACTTATGAAGAAAATTGTACAAGGTCTTATACTTAATTTTCTGGTGATTGAGTTTGTAAAATGTGGAAAAAAAGTTACATATTTACCTTTACGACTAGATTCGATGAAAGTGCAAAAATACGGTAAGAGGTTTCAGTGAATATAAGCGTCGCCCAATCAAAATTACCAAAATCCTCCTACATCACTTTCTGAAAGTGGGCGCCTTTTGTACATAAATCAGCTGCGCTGCGGCGCGATGCTGTGCATACATGCTAAGTCCGCCTGTCTATAAGAAGGAAGAATTTTTCCAAAAAAAAAACCCACAAAAATTTAACACTCTACCAACATGGAAATTAGCTATATCTCGTGTAAAGAAATCACGATTTTCGATAAATTACAAACATTGTCTTATCGTGAAGTGAATGACTTCAATTTACGTTATCATTTAAATGAATCAGTTTTCTTTAATTAAAATAAGCCTAGTGTATTTCCGGATGAAAAATCACCGTGACTGCGCTTTATTTCATCAGAAACTAAGAACACTTGAACCGGGAAAACTTAAGGCGGGATAGAGCGTGAGACTCTTCAACTACATAATGTCTGAGTTTGCCCTGTTCATCATCATCATTTCAGCCGAAAGACGTTCACTGCTGGACAAAAAGTGTCGTCACATTGACCGGTCCCGTGCGGCTCGCATCCAGCGAATCCCCGCAACCTTCACCAGGTCATCGGTCCACCTAGTGAGAGACCTTCCAAGGCAACATCTTCCGGTTCGCGGTCGCCACTCCAGAACTTTTCGGCCCCATCGGCCATCCGTTCTGCGAGCAATGTGCCCAGTTCCCTTGTAACTTTTTCTTATAGTTGATGAAATTTAGTGGCAGTCTGGCAACCCGTAGTCTGGATTTGTGCTCGGTTGATGGCAAGAAGCTCGCATACTATATTTAGATACACCTCTGCCTAACCCCTGTTTAAATAGAGACATGATGTTATATGCAACGCAGCTCATGTAATGAATTGCAACTTCAATTGGCGACGCCTGATTTTCAAACATCTGCTTCTACTTCTGTTGCTGATCAGAAAATAACTACAAATATTATCCTGGTTTTCATATGGAACTTGATAAATTATGGAATCATGGGTTACGGTGCGGAAAATTCATTTTTTCATTTCTTGTGCCGAAAACTAAAGCAGCACTCAGTTTCATAAGTAAGTTCTGCGCAAACAATACGGAGATACCTGTTTCTATACCTTTTCCACCCCTTGGCGTGGTTACGATAGGACTTGTCCAGTATGACCATGAATAAAGGTCAATAGAGGTGTTTGGGTTACTTACACGGGTTTTTCGAATCCATATACAAGCATAAAAGGTCACGTGAAAGTAAAACATGCTTTTTGTTGAAAGAACCTAGACAAAAAAAAAACAAAAAAAAAGATAGTTTGATTTATTAGTCCAGTCGTCGCCTTTACTTCCTCAATGTACGGTGCCCAGGTGCCCTAGCGGCTAGCACGAGGAATTACGTCGATTTTAAAATAAAAAATACTCGTTTAACATAATTATAGTGTGCCTGGTAATTAGTGACCGAAACTAAAACATTCGATTGTACTCATGATAACAAACAACCTTCCCAAAGAAATATTTTTTTAATACTTATTCATTTTTATAGCACAACTGCGGTCCGTATGAAATTCGCGCGCGCGTGCCTTTGACCTATCAGGTATCGGTCTAATTACCAGTCACCCTATATCATATTTTAAGAATCTATGGATGATGCTGATTGTGCTTATTGCAAACAATTTAAATAAAATGTTACTGATAGGATAATTTCATTATCGATTAATAAATGGACGTATTTACGTTACGTTTACACCGCGCGCTCGTGCTCGTCAGATAATTCATTCATTACGCCAGGTCATTGAATCATGTTCATGAGGGTTAAGTGCCAATAGACATGAATTAGAATAGGAAGACGCATATTCTGGGATAGGTATATGTCAAATCTGTTATTTTAGACTCTAAAAGTAAGACCTTTTTATACTTTATATTCGAAACTTCATTGCATTTTTTTTTTCGATGGGATGTCATCAAATGACCCCTTCCGCTCTGGACGGAGTGGAAGGGAGTGTCAGACTAGTACTGACTAAAACCCATCCATGTTCCTTCTTTGCCCTTTGTGTTCCAGGACCGCGGTATCTCTTTCGAACAGTCCCGAACTACATTACTTGACGTCATAAAAATATAACGTGGAAAGTTACGTTATTCTATCTGACTGACCATTGTTCCAAAATCAATGAAATGCAGTTAGCAATTATTATCCGTTTCAAAAGTTAAGAGGAAATCGCCTGTTTAGTCCCTGGAATATAGAAGTAGAGAAATTAATTTTATACTAAGTATATAATCTAAATCCATCTCTCTCTATGTTTTCCATATGTTTTTAATTTTCAATATATATTTTTAATAATAATACATTGAAGGAACGGGGGAGGCCTTTGCCCAGGAGTGGGACAGATCAGGCTAACAAAAAATAATACATTTATGGTTCGCTTGTTATTTAGCCCGCTAATAACATTTGCAACTTAGTTTTGTACATAAATTCAAGTCAGTCGTTATCAAACGTTACACATTACACAGTCATAGGTATTGGTATACGTCACGATATAACGATAATACTGTATAAAGCAAGGTGTGCATCGCCCTAAAGAAGAAAATTCATATTTATTCTCTTTAAATAAATAACGGATATTAATCTGCTATTTATCACCGGAATGTGGCCTGCAATAAGAATATCTGAAACTTCCTTAGTATTGTTATACATTTTATGCAAATATATATACTTACTTCGGCACATACTAAATTCGAACTAACTTTTATACGAACAAAAATATCATCAGATCACAAACAGCTTGCAAATTCGTTAATTAATAATAATGCAGTAACTACATGGGTATTGTAGACCAAATGTTTTTACTAATTAATATATCCGATCCTTTTTTTAGTTTCACAATTGAAACACGTAAAAAAGCAATATACAGCGTGTATTAGAAATGCTTGGTCATATTTTAGGGTGTGGATCCGACCACCAAACTGAGCAATTTTCTCCATGGGACCAACATCGTAATCGCGAAAAAAATATATCAGCTGTTCCATACAGAACTTCCATACCTACTCGAAGTACTCGACCAAATTGTATGGGACAGCAAATTTTTTTTACATGGCCAGTGCGAGCTCATGAGTTGACTGCTACTGTGCATCCATTTAAATGCAACCCGTAAAGTCAACTGGGAATTATTAGCTGCCACACTGCCCGCAAAGAATCGCATGGCAGTTGCCGCTGCGGCCATTCGTTTGCACACCAATAAATATTCATAAAAAATAATATTATAGTCTACACACAGCCTAAGAACAAGTTTCAAAGCCGAGTTTCGTCAACGTAGCGATATTTTTATTCAATGTCACATAATTTTATTCCATTGACTGCGAAAACCAACTCTAATTTAAAAGCTGTAAAGATTATAATTATTTAATGGGGGGGCCTACGTCTATGTATAATGTGTTTTCTCGATGGATATAATACGGTTTCCGATAGATCTCAGTTACAGTTTAGTTTCTTTCGTAGATATATACATATCCGCTGATTGTGAAGAAAATAAAATAAAAAATGTTGAATGGGACGGAAACTATAGTGCGTACAGTTATTACTTTATCAGGTATTTTACCTTAGATCATAGTTTTAGTGTACCGGAGTAAAAAGTTTTATATCTTTAGTCTATTTATAGATTGTAAATGTATCTAATTTTAGATAATTATGTAAATAGCAGTCGATTTTATTGAAACGTACGCGTGTGTTGTATTTTTGTTGAAGCACATAATAAAAATAATATTATAATAAATATTTTCGCTTAAATCTAGACCAGGAGTTTATCGACCCAAATTTAAAAAAATAATACGGATACCGATCTCTTATAAATAAATAAAAAATAACAAAAAATATCGCTTAAAATCCACAACCAAATTGTATTTTTTAAAGATTAATTTTAAAAGTATTTTCTTAAACAGAAAAGGAGTAAGTATTGAACAACACAATACTTACAATTTTAAGACTACAATTTTTTTATACATATTTAAAAGCCATTAGAAGTTCATGGTCACTACTTACCAGGCCTTAATTATTGGGCTTCTGATTGCCATAAGGAAATATTTTAAATCTAAGATTCGTTCAATAACATTGAAATACTGTTCGTTGGTAAGCGCATTTATAACTTGAACGTCTGAACCGATTTGGTTATTTTTTTAATGTTTGTTTTAGCCCGAATAAGGTTTTTAGGGAATGAAAAATGGGAAAAGTTGCCCGGTAATTATCTAACTCCATTTGGACAGGACAAAGTTTGTCGGGTATTAAAATTACATCTTATCATAGTGAAAAAAAAAACGTACAAACGAATTTATAACCTCCTCCTTTTGGAAATCGGTTAAAAAAAAAAAAATTGTCACTGACAATCACCAGTGTAGCCTTGGCTCTAGTAATTGAATTACATTATTACAAGAGCCAAAAAAAAGTGAGATAACTACAGGATCTATTCTTCAATATTTGGCAAAACTTCACGAATTTTGACACTAACAATTTCAATTGTCGAATTTCACAGCATTCAATTACAATTAGTGTTCATTCATTCGGCAGCACAGCTATTTACCCGACTGTCCCAGACGGAGGATAATGTTTTTTCAGTGATGTTAATCGCAGCTCGCTACTGAACGTATGTAGGTTCTCTCAAGTTGCGCCATAATACACACTCCTCCGCCTTGCGCATCTAATCTGGTCCAATCATCTTTTTAAGGGTGTCGGTCCGTCTATCTAGCTGGGAGACTTCCCATACAACGCTTGCCGAAACGGGGTCTCCACTCCAAGAATCGTTAGCGCCTTCGGCCATTGGTCCTTCGACAAACATGGCCACTCCACTGCTTCTATAGCTTGCTTACTCTGCAAGCTATGGCGGTAGCTTCAGTTCTATTTCGGATCTTATCCTTGAAAGAAACTCCGAGCGTATGCTCCGTGATCGCTCTTTATGATTATAATACTGTTACTGTCAGCCTGTGTCATCCCACTGCTGGGCAAATCCTCCCCCCATGACCTCCAAATCATTCGATCCCATGACCTCCAAATCATTCGATACAGGCCCAATTTGGACCACTGGTCGTTGGTTCTGTCCAGCTCGTCCCACAATCGATGACGATTTGATAATACTGTGAAAAAAAAATGCTATTCATTGAAAAGGTTCTGATGCAATATTTATACTCTGTGCTGTGAGTAGTCCGGCTCACACTTGGCCGCCATTTCTCGCCATTTCTTGGATTCGTGTCGGCAATAAAATCTCGAAGGCATCTCATTGTTCATAATGACGCTTCGTACGGCTGTTATGTAATGTATCTATATTACTTTTTATCGATTATTTCCGGTAAATGAGTTTAAAATAATTTTTACGGATCTCTAATTAATTAGTAATTAAATTATTAGTTACATAGTACAGTAAAGTTTAGGTTTAGATTTTTGTTATTACGATGTAAATCATAAAATTATGGGCACTGTTAAGCAGATTATTTACGGTCCTGGCGGCCTACCATGACGTCTTAAAGCAGGAGTAATTCCAGTGTGGAAAGAGATGGCGCTAGACGACCTATATAGCTCTGTGTCTTTCACACACTGAGGTTTACTGCTGCGTCATGGTAACCCCCCTGGTTCCTAGTTACACAATTTTGTTGTCAAGTTAAACAAGGTGCCTTAAAATAACGAAATAAATCTTTTATTTATGTAATTATCTAGAAGATACCTACTTCCTACTGCTATAAATAAAAAGATAAGTCATTAATTTTAAAGGAACCTTTTAATATCTACTTCCAAATTAAGAAAATTAATTTATTAGTCATAATGTAAAAACAGCTATGTTGCTGTATTCTTACATATTTGTAACAGCTTCTATGCCACTCAATACACAATACATACGTTCAACGTGAATATCAACTGAACAAATAACTTGCATTCAAAACAATACACATTTCTATGGAACATTAGATCAATATATAGGTACTATGTAAGTTGTATCTTTTACTTAATGTAAAATAAATATTTTTAGTAAAATAGTAATGGTAGTTATTTTGAATCTGTATATACAAGTAACCTAGACTAGAAGTATCGTATTGTGCAAAGTTCACTCCAAGTCAAACATATGACGTGATTAGTTATAATAATGATATGTTTAACTTATCCCCTCTAGTATTACACTAGGACCAATGATTTGTTTATCATTATTACATAGTTAGGCCAAGTTCATTAGTTTAAGATCATACTGGCCTTATAACAGACGACTGTGTAATTTCTTGAGAAAGAAGAAAACAATTTGACAGCTAAAAACCCGCGAAAAGTATTGCCAGCGCGTTGAAATTTTGACAGAACTCTTTTTTAAACTTACTATGATGTTGGCAAAGGTAGTGTTAGTGTTCGTCAAGTTCAGCATAAGGTTTTATGTCGCAGGTATGTTTGCGGGCCAGTCGCAGTGGCTGGACGGCCTCGCCAAGAGCCTGGGATACGAGAGCGTGTACCATCACGCGGTCATCATCGATGCCGGCTCCTCGGGCTCTAGGGTGCTCGCTTATAAGTTTAGAGTACCTTTTACAGGTGAGTCTTTGTTCATTTTTTAACCCCCGACTGAAAAAGAGAGGTTTTATAGGTTAAACGCGTGTATAATTATTATATTTTGCGTATCTGTGTGTGTCTGTGGCGTCGTTTCTATTTCTGTAATCGTCACATTTTTTGTTGTGAATGAAATGTTGTTTGGTTCGCAATTAAAAAATATTATCTATTTTAATTAGCTAGCAAACTTGACAGACTTAGAGGGTAGCGATATCTAATGACGGTATAACATTACAATAATGATTTGATCTCTTTGCAGTCATTTAAGTACTAATTTAGAAAATCCGTCTTCTCGTCTGTAGGGTTTCGCTAGCTTTATAAATTTGACCCTGTAGATTGATCCACATATTCGGTCAAAATGTGTGGAACTTTAGTTTTTTTTCAATAACCGATGAAACATTTCTATGTCCCCCCCCCCACATAGTTTTTTTTTTTTGTGTTCGGAATTATGTGCTGAATACGTGGTTACCGTTTATGCGTCGATATCCCATCCACCCTGTACAATACTATAAAGGGTGTAAAAAGACCCTTAACGAAGCCGAAAGGCACTTGTTGTCCCCGTCATTCGGATCATTTTTTTGTTCTACACCATACCTGGGAACCTTCTAGTTACGGAGATATTGGGGGTCAAAGTTGCAACTTTTTCACAAGTTTTTTTTTTTAAATACATCATTTTAATGTAAGATTTTTACTTTAGACACCTCGACGACCGTTGTACTATTCAATCTATCCATTAGCACAATGTTTGGAGTGCGTTACATTGAGTCCTACCGTAAAACGTGATTTTCCACCCCAAAAAAAAAAAGTCGTTTCCCAGTAATTCTCAATGTAACTCTGAACATTGTGCAGATGGATGGATTGAATAGTATGGGGGTCGTGGAGGTGTTTAAAGTAAAAATCTTACTTTAAAAACACGTATTTAAAAAAAATCTTGTGAAAAAGTTCGAAGTTTGACCCCCAATATCTCCGTAACTAGAAGGTTCCCAGGTATGGTCTAGAACAAAAAAAATATCGCATTGACGGGGAGAACAGGTGCCTTTCGGCTTCGTTAAGGGTCTTTTACACCCTTTAGGTACTTAGGTACTAATTGTGAAACATAGTTGGTAGACTAATAAATATTTAGTTGATGATAAAATTAATTGTATTGTTGATAAGATAAAACTGATAATAATAATAACTAGTTAAGTTAAGTAATTTCCTACTTTTGTCATGACTGCATTCAAATCTTAAAATAAACGAATCCGTTTTTAGTGTAGAATATTTTTAATTATAATAAATTGAAAGATATAATTCTACAATTATGGAAAAAAACGCGAAGATAGCTTCCCATACAAAGATTTCATTTTAAACTTCTAATAATCGTGGAATAATCCACAGTTATAACTATAAACATAAATTGCAACAGTAGCCCGGATCGAGTTCCACAACTGTGTCCCTGACCCTGTCAGATTTATGTACACCTAAAGTAAGGCCTCAAAGGGCTAAGAAGGAACATGGGGTGGGTTTGAGTCAGTACAAGTACATTAGGTACCTAAGTCCACATAATTCCCAATACTGCTTTGTACTTGTACATAAAACGTACTGTGTTATCAGTTACCGTTTATCTTGCGACGGCAAACTATTAAACGGCGTTATGTAATTACTTCTATGAGAGTACTTACTAAAGATTAACATAATGTAATGTACTTACACGTGTTTTTCATGGTCGGCGTCGTTTACTAAACGTTACTACATGGAACTAATTTTATGGCGCTTTTCATTTTTTTTTTATACAGAAAGTGGGCAACGTCGCAAATAGCTGTCAAATATTTCGTTTTTTTAATAATTTTGGCAATATTACTGTAGGAAATAAGAAATATGGCTAACTAGAAATGCAATAATGAATATCGTAACACTGAATATTTAGTTTTAGATGTAAAAAAAGTATTTGGAAACTTTCCAAGTGCCTTTTTTACACCTAAAACGGTTACAGCATCAAATTCAGTGTTTTAATTGCAATTCATTATTAATATTTCTGTTGCTGAAACAGGTAAATATTTGACACCTATTTGCGACGTTGCCAACTTTTTGGATGAACGCTCTAAAGTACTAGTACCCTAACTTTTTCTTAAGTTTTTCTTTTAGATACGAGTTTTTAATGTTATAAACATTACTTTAAATCCCTCAATGACATCTCTAGTATTCAATACATCCATCAGCACAATATTTTGAATGCGTTACATTGAGTCCTCCCGTAAACCGTGATTTTCACCCCAAAAAAGAAACCATTTCCCAGCAATAATTTTTGCGCGTGGAGTTACTTAGTTTGATGAGCAGAATGCTTGGTTGATGGCTTCGTGATGGGTCTGTTTACACCATGTATAAGTGAGTAAAATTAAAGAATTCGTCAGTCAAGTCATAGACTGCACTTCCGCTTTCCGTGATGTAATCCTTAAAAGACAGACGGAGTGTTTACTAAATCTCATAATGATTTCGTGTCATAATATTATCGATTTGAACTGACTGTTTATGCAAAATGGTTTGGCTTCTGATTGAGATACCAATGTAATTTGGTTCATACTAAAGTAATGCAAAGGGTCGATACTCGTTCACGTAACTCGGTTGATACCCATCAGTCACTGCGTTGTGGAGGACAAAAAGACAGGCCCTCCGTTTTAAGTACACACATATTGAGCTACATCCAGTTCGACTGGGAGCCGACCCCAACAATGATGGAAAAAGGCTAGGCAACTGTTAAATATATTTTAGTTATAGTTTAATTATAAGCTCGAATAATAGCATTTGTATGAGAAATAACACTACTGCGCCTAAATGTACACTTTTGTAATACTTTTTAAATAAATTACTCTTAAAATTATTATTCTAAACGGTGTAAAGGAGATGTGACACAATATTACCATGAATAACCGAAGAAAAATGGCACTGTTGTGTGGTCTTTCCAGACCACCCAGCATTGACATTTTTCGTCGGTTAAATGAATGTATTTGTCAAGTGCGAGACTTGGTGGCCTATTGTTACTTTACTTTTGTGTATATTTAAAAGTAGTTGTTGCCCGCGGCATTCGTCCGCGTGAAATAATTATAAAAATACTATTTTCCCCGTTTTTGCAACATTATTCATTGATGCTCGGCTCCTACTTGTCTGGTGACAGATAGCCTAGTGACTGGTAATTAGTGGCCGATACTTATACACGTGATTGTACTCATGATAACAAACAACTTCCCCAAAGAAACATTTTTTTAATACTTATTCAATTTTATCACAATACTACACCGATAACGGCACGTGGCGGCCGGACTGAGGCGCGGGCGCCGCTTACGGAGTGGACTTGTGAGCCGCGCGGGTGCTCTGCCTACCCACTGTTGCACGGTACGATAGTTATGAGACAGAGCGGCGTCACGCGGCTAACAGCTGGTAGGTCACAGGCGCGCGCGCGCGTGCGAATTTCATACGGTTGCTGTATTATTGTGATAAAAGTGAATGAGTATAAAAAAAACGTTTCTAGAGGAAAGTTGTTTGTTATCATGAGTACAATCACGTGTATAAGTACCTGTCGGTCACTAATTACCAGACACCCTATATAGCCTTCTTCGATAAATGGGCTATCCAACACTAAATTTTTCAATTCGAACTATTAGTTCCGGAGATGAGCGCGTTTAGCCAAACAAACTCTTCAGCTTTTGTAATAGTAATGAAGTGCGTGCCTTGCAGTTGTGCAGAATAAACAGTTTTTTATATATTTATGTACTGAATTCATGGGAAAAATTTATGTCACGAATTCTCGAAGTACCTAACACTGTGTTTCTGCATACCCCCATGGGAATAAGGCGTGTGTTAATGTATGTATGTTTGTTTGTTTAGCACACACAAATGTGACATTAACATTGAGTGTACAACCTTGTTTCAGTATTCGGCCAAGGCAACTTGGACTTAGTAGATGAATATTTTGAACAATCCAAGCCCGGATTGTCATCTTATGCCGATGACCCTGCAAAGGTAAGATACTGGTTTTATTTAACTACTTTTTTACGTGGACGAGGATTGCGTGGGTAAATAATAACATTCGTTCAGACCAATCTTCAGGTTAAGCCGCGCTTGCCTAGGTTGGTTTGTGGATGGTGTGGGTGGTCGATGGTCATACATACTGAGTTTGTGCCGTATCTCGGCTGTCATTTGTAAATCTTTGACAGTAGTTACAGGCCCGAAAGTCTGACAACTAGTCTTACCAAGGGTATCATATTACCTTTTTTTCATAATAAAATAGTGTCATATTAACTGTTGATGTTGTTCTTGTTGTTGTTGGATTGTGGAGGTCAAAAATACTGGTATTCAGCTGCATCTGGTTAGACCAGAAGCTGACCATAGTTGGGAAACGCGAGCGGTGTTTAAATTGCACTGAAAGTGGTAACCCTCGCAAACTGTGATTTTCAATCCTTTTTTGTTATTGGAGTGATCTGTCCCCCGCCTTCTTTATATTTTAGTGTTTTGTGGTGTAAGTGGGCTTTGATTTGAATGTTCTATCTTTTACACTTACAGGGCGCGGACACAATAGTGCAACTTATAAAGAAAGCTGAATTCTTAACGCCACCAGAAAAACGGAAGACGACGCCTCTGATAGTCCGCGCTACAGCCGGCCTGCGACTGCTGCCCGAGGAGAAGGCGCTCCAACTCATAGACCAAGTCGCTGTAGCTATCAACGAGTAAGTGAAAATACAGGGTGGGCCAGAATAAAGTTCACTTTCCCTTGTCCAAAAAAACCGTTGCTCGCGGCAGGTAGCGGGGTGCGCGGGGTATGATCGGTTGCCGCGTCTCTCGCATTTTTAGTCGCCATGAGTCCGTTCACGGGTGAGCATCGCGCATTCGCTATTCAAGCGTTTTACGAAAATGGTCGTTCTTATATTGTTGCGCGGCGTAAGTTCAGAGTTAAATTTAATTTACGAAGTATCCGCCAGTGTCCTAGCACTCAGTTACTTAAGCAATGGCTAAAGAGGTTCCAAGAAACTGGTTCGACGCTTCCTAAGAAACGTCGAGGTCGTTCCCGCACAGTACGCACAGTGCAAGCGATTGAAGAGGTTAATCAATCTGTTGAGCAAAATGCGGAACTCTCTACACGGCGACGTTCGGCAGCTATGGGAATTTCAAGAAGCAGTTTACGACGAATTTTACACGATTTAAAGCTTCATCCGTATAAAATCCAATTAGTCCAGCAACTCAACCCTGATGACCATACAAAAAGAGAGAGATTTTCTTCCATCATGTTAGAGCGGTTTTCCAACTTCGGGAACATCCTTTTCTCAGACGAAGCCCATTTTCACCTGAGCGGATTTGTAAATAAACAAAATTGCCGTTATTGGAGCGCTGAACAGCCTTCACGCAAACATCAAAAGCCTCTTCATTGCCAGAAAGTGACGGTTTGGGCAGCGGTTTCAGCTAGAGGGCTCATTGGGCCTTATTTCTTCGAAAATTCTAGCGGCCAAGCATTGACGGTAAATACGGAGCGATATGTCAAAATGCTAAAAGATTTTTTAAGACCAACTCTTGCTGGGCTGCAGGAGTACAACTCCCTGACTTGGTTCCAGCAGGATGGCGCCACCTGCCACACGTCTAATGCCAGTATGGAGGTCGTAAAGGAGATGTTCCCCGGGAAAGTGATCTCTAAGAGGGGTGATATCGAGTGGCCACCACGAAGCCCCGACTTGTCTCCACCGGATTTTTTTTTTGTGGGGATACCTCAAAAATAAGGTTTACTCCAATAAACCAGAGACAATTACCGCCTTGAGAGAAAACATTCGAACGGAAATGGCGGCTATATCAACAGCAACGTGCCAGCGCGTTTTTGAAAATTTTAAACACCGCTTGGAAGAGTGCTCCCGGCGAGAGGGAGCACATCTAGATGATGTTATTTTCAAAAAATAAATTATAATAATGTTACATTAAGTTACTTTTTAAATAAATTGTTTTAGTACTATCAGTCTTTTTTTATAAAGGTTTCAAAAGTGAACTTTACTCTGGCCCACCCTGTACATAACAGAATAATAAAACTAGAAAGAGGAATTAAGAGCGTTGAAGCAAAAAGTTGGCAACGTCGCAAATAGCTGTCAAATATTTAGCTGTTTTAATTAATTTGGCAATATTATTTATTTAAACTTCATGTACAAAAGTGGTACATAGGCGGACTTAATGCCACAAGGCATTCTCTACCAGTCAATCTTGAGTACAAAAAAAATAATTAAGAAAAATACCATTTTGTTAACATAAATTGATATACATAAATAGGTACATACTAATACACAGATATAAAAATAAAATGAAATAAACTAATACAATTTATAATACGTACAAATAGTCCAAAATACGAGAAACCTTATAATAATTACTATGACTACTAATGACTAGCTTGTGTTCACTAGTTAGCCATATTTCTTATTTCCATACGGTAATATTTCCAAAATAACCAAAACAGCCAAATGTTTGACAGCTATTTGCGACTTTGCCCACTTTCTGTATAAACGCTCTTAAGTTATGAGCTACCTCGCGCCGGAATACTTGCATTCCTTCCATCGGGGCCAGTTCAACGCCGCCTCTTGCCTATTCCTAAGGAAGACATAATATTAATAAGTCATCCGCCATCTCCTTCGTAGTCTGAAGAAACTAAATACAAACGACTTCTTCTTTATCGTGTGGTTAGTGCCTAACCTGGTGTCAAAGTTTTTATGCCGCCCATGGGCCTCTGACTTGGCTTTACATGCCTTCGAGAAATATCTCTCGGGCATGCTCGGGTTTCCTCACGATGTTTTCATTCACTGAAGCAAGTGATAGTTATACGATACTCACATGAATTCGAAAATCAGAGCTGCGTGTCTGTGTCTTGGGTTCGAACCTGAGACTTGGCAGTCCTACTACTAGGTTATCACTGCCTTGTGACACAAGATAAAGACACTAATATTTTAATGTTTGGAAGAGATGCTCCCCCTTTAGTTCTTTCATTATTTCTTTTATTTTTTTTCTCGTTTGGAAACTTAGTTACTTTGATAACTATTGTTTTATATAAATTAGAAGCATTATTTGAGTTTTTGTAAGTGTGAGTACCATGTAGACTTTCTATTATGGTTAGTAGGTCTTATCCTAATCTTTATGGTTTTAACTGTAGCTTTGTTTTATTTTCCTATCTCTACACTGTGCTCACATATAGAAGCAACAATATTGTACCCAGGACTATGTAATATATAACTTGATTTGAAAAGAGTGTCCATGGAGTTTCTTGCCCATTCTTCTCCATGAGATCTACTATTTTCGAATGGGCAACTACAGTCCATTCACAGTTATTATGCCTGCGGCGGGACTGTAGGTAGCTTATTTTTGACTATGCAAAAGTGCCTGTCATGGGTCTATTTGAAATAAATGCTTTGAGTTGAGTTGAAAGATAAATATATTTTATTTGTTAAAAACATGCGTTTACACACACATTTGGGCATGCAAGATCTTAGTGAAGTAGGGTAGGGTAGATACGCACATGAAAAAAAAAAAAAATTGTGCACCTCACCAGGTTTTTTTATTACGACTAAATAGATTAGAACATTTCTAGTTTAGCCATTGTTTTTCTGGGTACATTCATAATACAAGACTGATTTATTCACATACAGTAATGTTTGTTTCCAGACTGGGCTATGACGTTTCATCAGACGGAGTGAAGATTATGGACGGCTCTGATGAGGGCATCTTCATCTGGTACACCATCAATCTTCTACACAGTAAGTTTTCAATTCTTAGTTACGAAAAAAACTTGACACGAAAGTGTAATAATGCATGCAAAAAGTGATGATAATAATATCAGCCCATTACTGTCCCAATGCTGGGCAAAGGCCACTTCTCATTTAGAGAAGGCAGGAGCTTTGATCATCACGCTTGCTCAAGACTTGGTGATTTCAGACTTTTATAATTGCAGGTTTCCTCACGATTTTTTCCTTCACCGATGTCTGTGATGTCCAAGATAGACTAAGAAAATACATAAATATGAAATGTCACATTGGTACTTGCTTACTTGGATTTGAACCCACAACCTCGTGCATGAGAGGCGAAGCCTTAATCACTGGGCCATCATGTAATTTTTAGGTCAAAGAAATATTAAAATTATTTGATAATGATAACAAAAGTTGTGTAAGGTTATTACTGTTACAATAATACAGTATCATATCATACAATATTTTGCAAAAAACTAACGTCTGAAAATTCTGAAATATACAACAATTTCTATTGAAATCCGGCTTGTGTAGCTGTGCTCGTTTTCCTTTTACCGCCGTTTATCGTAGTTCTAAAACACTATCAATATTTATGTTGTAAATAAAGATTTTAATACGTACAACAATACATTCTCAATTGAAACCACGAAATAATGAGTTATCTCCACCCGATCCCAGGCCTAATAGAAGGCGACACGATGGCGGCGCTGGACCTGGGCGGCGGCTCCACACAGATCACGTACCAGCTGAGCGCCGCTGACCGGGGCGCCTACCCGCGCGGGGACCAGTACGTGGTGCCGGCCGGGAAGAACATCACGCTCTATACACACAGGTCACACTGCTTTTATTTCCTTTCTTTATTTTTAACCATTTTTTTTTTTTAAATATTATATTAAAGAATTAAAAAAAACTTTTAAAAATATAATAAATAGTAGCCCAGGGTGACCCTCCTTTTTGCTTCGCTGTAGTCGGGTAATAAAGGGGGGGAAATACCGGTCACCAAACCGAAATGTACGCATTCTTACATGTCATGGAACAACAAACTCAATGTCACACGACAAAGTTTGGATTCCATGATTGCAATCAAAATGCCATACCGAACTGTAGTGGCATGGTTACCCTATCGCCATTTTATATGAAAAGTTTACACCCACATTCAGCGCTGCTACTGCCATGAAGAATCAAAATGACAATGGGTTGACTACGCCCGCTTCCATATTAGTAAAAACATTTTTTTTCATTACCTTTCTACATCGTGTTTTTCTAGGACAAGAAAAAAAAAATTTTTACTCCCTAGAATATGTGATCCAAAAATGCATAGTTTCGAAGATATCATCAATCATAATTAATTTAAGTTTCATTGATAACTACGAGTAGGTATTGTATTGTTGTAAGTATTTTCAATCACTCAATTTAAAACTAAGAAAATGCGACGTTGTCATATTTCACGTAAGGTTGTTTTACATTAATAACCGTGACTTTGTCCAATTATTTTGTACGAGAAATTAGAAAAAAAAAGTTATTATTGAAAAATAATGCAAACGCCAGTTGCTTTTTTGATATAGTCTCATTCATACCCTAGAGTTATGAGGTATAAAAAACCGCCTTGTATAACAAATGGCCATACAAAAATCAACTTAGACTACATAACGCTAAAATAGAAAGTTGAGCAACGGAATTATGACTGTCTCAGATTCTCAGCCAGTCTTTTTAATTTGGATATAATGTGTTACAGCTACCTGAACTTAGGCTTACTGGCGGCGCGGTACGGCGTGTTCCGCAGCGAGAGCGGCCCCAACAGCTCGCTCGAGCTCAGCTCCGTCTGCGTCGACCCCATCATACAGCGCGAGCCCTGGACCTACGCCAACACCAACTATCTAGTGAGGTGAGTAAAGTGTAGCACTCGGCCCCTGGCGCAACACTAGGGTGGCAGGACGGCCAAACTGCCCGGGGCCCACGATATGAGGCCCCGGGCCGACTCAAATAATTAAATGTGTGTACACTTTGACTTTCTATTGACAGAAATTACGTATTTTTTTTATATCAAATACCGAGTAATTTAACGATATTATCGTAATCAGATTAAGAAAATAAAAGATTGTTTACAAAAAGTAACGAAGCAACTTTGAAGACAAAGATATAAAGGAATTAATTGGCTCGATAGATTTTGCGATTTAGCCTCTGTTGCCTCGGAAGGAGTGCGGAAACAGAACTTGGACTCGCATTTGGCGCGAGAAACCGTTTTTCAACGCCAGATTCACGCAACAAGAGCGAGTTTTATGAACTTTAAAAAAATACGTAGTTATTAAGCATATAACCAATATTATGATGCCCTAAAAATAATTGCAATTTCTTTATAACTTTAGTCAAAGAAACATTGTAAGCCTGCGCGAATATTTCGACGGGCTGTCAATGTTACAGGACTGGGCCTTAAAGAGTAGAAACACGCAGTGTCACCGTTCGTGCGACTTCGTTTTAAATGGGGCTCTTCACACCAGTGCGATTTTCATATTGTCTGAATATAAGTGCCAGTGACAATTTTTTTTTTTATAATTGTTTTGTGTTGGTCCACAGCGGGTTGGCCAGGCCAGCCGGCAGCAAGCCGTCCGCCGTGTACAACTTGTGCCACGCGGCCGTCAAGCGCTACGTGCTGCACACGCTGGACTGGGAGCCGCAGCGCCCGCCGCTGGGCAGCGTGGCCGCCATGAGCTACTTCTACGATGTCGCTGCCGACGCCGGGATCATTGGTGAGTACTACACTGACAACTATTAAGTTTGGTTGTTTTTATCGTGATTTCACGCCATCTCACATCATCATCATCGCTCATCTCAGTTGTGTTTCGTGCTTACACTGAAACGTGTGGTGCTCGCTTACCTTTACAGTTGTAAATAAGTTCCATATCACATCGCTGTCTAAATTAGCGCGCAGCATTAAGGTGCGGCCAAAAGACGCGTCATAGCACGATCCCTCACTAGCCGCGATATCCGTGCACGTAGACATTCGATGCGATGCTCGGCTCAATCAGAACGCTCGTGCTCGTGCGAGCTTTGCCGAGCCACGCCGATGGTCCCGAGCCCGGGCGGTACAGTCACGAGCATTAATATGTTAACACATAACAACTTTTAAAAGTGTTTTTCTCCTACTGTTCTAATTAAAATGTCATGTTGTTACGAACATAGTATTTTGGAACTCATATTTTTATGAAAAAGATCCTTTCTCCGAATTACTATAGTTATTTCTCACGAAAATACTTATAAATTTAGGGAGCATACATACTGGTGCTCGTAACTGTATCCCCGCGTGTATCGCACTCCGCGCCGCATGTCTCGCGCTTCCCCGCGGCGTGTGGCCGCATCTTTACCTCACATCACGTCTCACAGTCGTTTTTCGAATTGAGAATTTCAAGTTCAGATCCTGTGTCAAATTCTACATTCGCAGTAGTCGGTAGAATTATGAACCTTTGAAATTCAAAATTGTATGCTAATGTTGAGTTTGTTAGTTCACAACTTCAAATATTGAAATAAAAAACCGGGTTTCAGTTTGCGATTATTCAACAAAAACAAGTAAAATTCAACAACATTCAACACGTAAAAAAACCTGTTAACATTTGGAAACTGTTTTCTTCACCCCTCTAACCTGTCAACCTGTGATGTTCCAGACGTGATGACAGGCGGCACCGTGTCGGTGCAGGCGTACCGCTCGGCCGCGCTGGCGGCGTGCTCGTCGGCCAACGTGGACCAGCCGTGGGCCTGCATCGACCTCGTCTACGTCGTCTCGCTGCTGCAGGACGCCTACAAGATCGACAACAACAAGCCCATCAGCGTACGTATCATTACTTGTAACAAGGCCCAGCATCATTATTTTCCTGCCCTAATCTCAATACGTGACGTTGTAACAATATTTTCGATTTAAAAGAGAGTCCATGGAGTTTCTTGCCGATTCTTCTCCGTAGAGATCTACGCTTTGGAATGGGCAACTACAGTACTTTCACAAGTTATTATGCCTTTTGACTGGGACTCTTCGTGTTTCTTTGTTTTTCTGACATTCAAATGTGTCTCTAATGGTCTAATTGAAATAAATGCTTGAGCAGCATGTCTTCGTCTTCCGTACTTCCGTACATCTCATCACTCAACAAATCTTCTCATTTCCAGTTGTTCAAGAAAGTGAACGGGCACGAAGTCTCGTGGGCGTTAGGGCTCGCGTACACGACCGTCATGAACCGCATCGTCAACGCGCCTTAATAACGTGACGTCAACGCCGTTACGTCACCAGTGACAGTTAAGATCAGTAGCAGAACTGGAGGTAACCGGCCGTAGATACAGCACATTCCGTTTTAAGACATAGTTCGGGTGCCGTCGTTGTCACTCATAACCATACATCGGTTTACGTAGAGTTTATTTGCCTAATCTTCTTCAAGTTTATTAAGGTTAATTTCTTAAGTTTAAGCAAATAAACTCTTAACTATTCTCTGCTCATAACTATGTGACAATCGCTGTCTCAAAAAGTGACCACACTCATTGACGTGGAATTGGCCTGAACCGATCAGGCTTTATTACCTTAAAATAAAATCAAATAGTCCATCGCGATACCAACGCGTCGTTCGAACCGAGACGGGGCAGATGACGTCATTTCCGCTTGAAATAAAGCTCTTTATCAACTGCTCGAGCTGATTCTGCGCCGTTATTACATCAAACTCAATGTGTTATATTTACGCCCTGCTATCGTATAGTGGTTTTGCTATAGGATTGGGTCAAAGCGAGCTTAGAAATATGTGTGCGTAAGTCAGTCTCTGAATAAAAGGTACGAGAGAATATTGCCATTTCTTGATACGAAGTGGAAGAAACACCGACGCGAAAATGGTTACCACGTATTTAGTCCATCATTGTGAACACATAGAAATTTTTCATCGGTAATTTAATTTAAAAAAAAAAGATGTTTCCGACAAAACTGCGATAATTTCCGATAAAAATGTATGGAACACGGTTTTTTTTTAAATTAACCGTTTTCGCGTCGGTGTCCCTTCCACCCGTATTATAATTTTGATGATAATTTACGGCTGATCTATAATGTATTTATTTACGGAATAACGGTCTAGCTTCGAGATAGAATGGAGACGATTTGATTCGATAACCTGCTGTGTTGTTGTGTTGTGTGTGAGTTGAGTCCTTTCGAACTCGAAAATACTCGGGTCATTCCGAAATTAATACATTTTCAATCACAGTAAAGAATTATGTTGTGAGGTGGGCTTAGACCAAATAAATGTAGCAAAAGAGCATTATTTCTTGACATTTTAGTATGAATCTATCAAAAAATAATTCAGAAGAACAGGCATAGAATGAGCATTTGTTTGGTCTAAACTGATCCTAATCAGGGGGCCTAAAATGACCGCTTTAGCAGAATCATAATAAGACAATAATATGAATTACCTTAGAATTACAGCAGCAGTTTGCAGTCGCTCCATGTAAAATACTGGTATTCAGCTGCATCCGGTTAGACTGGAAGCCGACCCCAACATAGTTGGGAAAAGGCTAGGCAGATGATGATGACGTTACAATTCGTAAAATGGTCACAAAGTGGCAATTCATAATATTAACGGCGTCTGTGTCCATTTTAAGAATAATAACCTGATTCATATTATTATCCATAAAGCGGCCATTTTAGATTCCCAGAGCGTATGAGAATATTATTGCTATCAGCAATAAATATTTCAATTTGTACATATTTGTACTTTTACTTATACATAATATAACTTGAGTGCCTTAATTTTAAGGCTTGCACCAATTGATTATTTTAAATTGAATTTCAATTACAATGATTTTAACGTGTGACTGTGTAACCTTTTTTACACTTGATTTTAATGATAGAATATCGTACGCATATTATACAGGATGTTACTATTTTGAAGACATGCATGCAAAGTTCGTTCCGACCCAGTCTACTAATCTTAACTTATTAAAGTGATTTGACCTGAAACCATTACCTCTTCGGTACTACATGTGATATAAACTTTATGTATCTTAAGTATTTTATTATTTCATCTCTATTCCATTGTATTTGTAAATAATATTTCGCTGAAAGCTGGTATTTATATTTTCAATGAAGCAATAGTTCGATGTGCATTGTAATTAGGCCGTGTTGTAACTAAAGCGATCATTTTTTTCGGCGAACCTGAAGGTGTAGTAACGGTACACTTACCGGTTTCTCGAACAAGAGTGACGTGTTATAAGTACGCGTTGATCGTGTATTTGTGCTCGCTTTGGTTAGAACGTGAGCTTAGGATGTACGTTGTAATATTGTTGCCAGTTAGAAAATGTTCGAATTTAAATGTCTTATGACTGAGGCGTAATATGCACTGAAACAACAATTAGACACGTTTATAGAATATCGTTTTTTTACTTGAAGCACCTTTTGCCGCTTCATAGTCTAAAGTGGGGTAACAAATATCTCAGGAGCAAATCTCTGTCAAAAAAATAACTTATAAAAAAGCGTTGCGTGGCATTTTTATCAAAAAGCAAACTCTTGCCCTGATACTGATACTGCTAGCCTGCGTCATCCCACTGCTGGGCAAAGGCCTCTCCCCATGACTTCCAGTTGTTTCGATCCAGGGCTAATGTGGGCCACTGGTCGTTGGTTCTGTCCAGCTCGTCCCGCCATCTTCTACGAGGTCTGCCGCGACGCCTTCTAGCTGTGTCAGGGCTCCAGAAAGTGGTTATTTTGGCCCACAGCTCATTGCTCTTGCCCTACCTAAAGTTAATATTTTGAAGGTCAATAGGCCTTAATCTAAGCCTTGCCTAATGAGACACTATTATATGAAGTTACGCGACTCACGCGCAACTACGGAACCTTTCAGAACCAATTTAAGCCTCCAATGAAAAAAGCGACTTAATATATAAATTCTATGTAAAAGACAACATGAAAGTTGAGGTTTCGGTGTGTACTGCGTTTACAAGCTATTCAAAGATATGTATATACCTTTATACATAGACTTGAAGATTTTCTACGTATAAGAAAAGTTTATATATAGATCCAATCATTCACAACGCGTTAACAGTTATATGCTTACACAAAGAAAGTTAAAACGTCACGATCTCAGAGGAACATAATATTATATTCCAGTTTTTATCAAGTAATGTGTTTTGTTGATCATATCAGTTTTGTTGGTTGTGTACTGTGAATTTATTCCAGAAATACGGGTATAAGATAATTTCAGTATAAAAGTTTTTTTTATCTATGTTTAGACGCCAGCACATCAAGCTTATACAATCTGTCAAATTTCTTTAATAGATTTTCAACTTTATTGTTAAAGCATTAGGTTCAAGTTTGATTGGGAAAATTTGACAGTTTCGAGTAGATTGATGTGTTGGCGGCTGTACATACAATTACTGTATATGCTAATGGTCAACGTTTTGGACTTAGAGTGAATTTTACTAATGTAACTGAACACGATCAAAGCATTTAAACTGTGTTCAAGAGTGTGACTGTGCAGAAGTCCGAGGCCATGTGCTTTCATGGGCCTTGGAATGCGCCACCGTCGGGATCTATGCTGACGGTAGGAGGGGTTCCCATCGGCGTCGAGTCGACGTTGAAGTACCTAGGACTCGTCCTCGACAGCCGGTGGAACTTCGTAGAGCACTTCCGACGTTTGGCTCCCAAACTGCAACGGGCCGGGGCTGCCTTCAAGCGGCTCTTGGGCTGTGTCTAATCGCGGTTTTGATGGGCTGATCGTCAGTCAGTTCCTTATAATTTCGCCTTTAAAATCGATAACAAAGTAGACACTAACATTCTTTTCTCTCGATTTCGTGACTTTGCCTTTCTTTGTCTGAGTTTCCAAAAATCTTTAACTTGTAGACAAGATAAGCTGTGATTGCACATATTAATTATATTAAACCGACACAATTATTTATAATTATGCACAATGTAATTATTATTTAATAATATTATTATTGCTCATTTTATTTGTCTCTATTAGAATGAATTTTATTACATAAGGAGCTGCAAGGAAACTATTAATTTTTTTTTTATAACGGAAGCTAAGTTTAGTATTAAAGGCCCGCTGACACCACAAATACCAACCAGTTTAGTGCTAAACGTATTTAAAACGTCGTTCTATTTCAGTTAATCGTTTAAAGATGACAAAGACAACGCTGTTTTAAACAAATTAATTATTTGTTGTGCAAGTAGTCCTTACGCTTGTATGTTCACAATAAAGTTGTAAAACATGTGTGTGCCTGTGACAACTTCCATGGAAGACGTTGTACATTTAGTTTGTGACAACTTCCAAAGAAGACGTTGCACATTTAAGTATTGTTCTGTTTAGTTATGTTCATAAGCTTTTGAAACTAACCTATAGAAATATTTTCTTTTTAAACGAAATGTGGACGCTATTTTCGACATCTTTTGAGTCGAAACCCCGACAACTGAATATTTGCATTTTATGGGAGACACTACGGTTTGTGAAGTGCAAACGGTAACCATTAATAAATAATAGAATTATAGCTTAATTTTATGTTACCCGTGAAAATGTGAATTTGATGTTCAGGTAGTTATAATTTATTAAGTTACTAGTTTGTTATGTTCTGACATGAAAATGCATTATTATTTTATGTACCTATTATAAATGAAGGTTGTATGTGTGATTTAAGTTATTTAGTAACTTATTATGTAAGTTCTTATGGTAAGCACTTTCAAATAAAGTATATTCAAATGCTATTTTTATGAGGAGATTGTTTTCTTTTTTGTAAGCTATATACGGGACATTTTGTAGCTGCACTGTGTAGGTACGGATACCTAGCCGACGTGGTCATATTGGTGTTATATGTAAATTGTACAAATTTAATAAATGTTGGATCTTATTATTGGCTTTTATTACTTCAATGGACCATCATCATCATCATTTTCCTGCCCTTATCCCTATTTATTTGGGGTCTACTTTAATGAATTAAAGGTCAGCCTGTAGAGGGCAATAAAACTTCACGAGTTTCTGAATTTTCATACTTTATTAAGAACCATTCAATAGGTACAATAAAAATGTTAGTCTAACGCACTTCAATCAGATAACGCTGCGTTCAGTCTCGTCTAAAATGATTAGTTTTAAAATCTATTGTTTCTGAGATACACAGTAGGTATATAATAACTAGAATATTATAATAGACATCGAGTTTATGGAAATAATGTTAAGTAATGAACAGATTTTTTAGTTATTTCTATTTTGTTAAGTGTTGGGAAAGCTTGTCTTAAATCCGTGAAGAACTAGAAAAACACAAAATATTTGCCAATAACCAGTGCTGGTAAGGTTTACAAGAGTTCGTGTAGTACGCAGCTATTTCCCATGTTTAGATTACTGTTCTTTCAAAGGTACTTATGTAAAACATGAAGTATTATGAAGTTAAACGTGCCCACAACAGAAAGTACAGTCACGAGCACCATTATGTATTCACTTTCCTAAATTTAAAAGCAATTTTCGCGAGAAATAACGACTTGTTTGTTGTAACTTGGAGATAGGATCTATTTCATAAAAATATGAGTTCCAGAATACTATGTTTGTAACAACAAATATTTTAATCAGAATAGTAGGAGAAAAACACTTTCAAAAGTTGTTAAGTGTTTACATATTGGTGCTCGTAACTTTATACCGCGTCTTGAACCATTTTTTATAGAAAATCTGTTTTACTGAATAATCTAACGACGATGTTAGCACGTTACGATTGGTTTCAGTGATCAATTCCTCTTACAATATGAAATCGTACCTAATCAATGTAGCTGTAATCAGATATTTAACTAGAAGTTGTGAATCTTTCATTTACATTTCCTTCTTCCATAAACTCGATGAATGTATTAAAAATGTTTTAAATTGAGAATCGCTTACTTTAACATTGATCTAATTGCTATTATACATGCTCAACTAACGCATGCAAGGATATTGCAGTTAAAAATAGTATCAATAACATCTTCAGAAAACCAAAAATCGTCTTGATATGACAATTTTCTGGAGATATTATTGACGGTTACAAATACAGAAATATTGCATCTTCAAAATATAATGCATTATTAAGTAAACACTGAAGTAATTGTTCGTCAGTTATAGAACCTACAATTTGTGTTTTAGCTTGTGATAATTATTAAGGCTTCAGATTAAAATTCTATGGAGTTAATAGAATTGCTGTGAAGTAAAATTGAACAATATTTACTACACATGTTGGAGTTTACTTCAAAATCCAGCTAGTATTGATCTGTCACAGTTCAGGTGTTCCACAAGGCTCAATCATAGGACTTGCACTGTTTATAGCCGGGTAGTGTATGTTACTTTAAATCATATATTTGTGGCCTAAGTCATAATTATCTCAAGCTCAACCATCATGGAAATATTTACATCAAAATCACTCCTTCTGGGCGTGGAAAACATAGATCTTTGGTATCTTTCACAGCAGAATCAGCAGACATTCATTTTGAAAAGGAGATAGCACTATTACATTGTCCTCAATTCATAGAAATGTTCTACGGTAACGATAGAAATTGACATAGCTAAACCATGCTCCATGAAAAGTTCAAGTTAGTAGTCAGATTTAATTCATTACTATACGTGATAAATATGTTCCTAAACCCTATTAATTCTATTAAAATACATACGATAATATGACTGCGAATCTTAATTCTAAGTTGCGGTTTTTAAACCATTTTAACGGAAACAGGGTTTCGAAAAGTTTCGTAAATAGTCGTGGTTTATCAAATAAGGATCTTTGGATGTCACGGGAATACAATTAACTTGGTAACGGTAAGGTGCTGGTTGGTGATTGGCGGAAGAATTACAGCTTCTTGTACCAGAAGAGGTAGTGTTCTCCATCTTCGACTAATAAGTCGTCCACACCTGGAACAGAAAGTTATGCTTAACGAAGACTATAAATATTGTGACCGAATCTGGCAATTTCTTAAATCGATAGATGTCCAAAGAGATTTGATCTGATCAAATTTCGTCTAACCGACCCATCTGGGGCAGGTTCGTCTGTTTATAATAGTATCTAGTTTATGGATCTCATGAAAACATGCGAAATTTTTGAACGTAAACTCGATTTTCAAAATGTTTATGGAAAAACATCAGTGGGGTTTACCTAAACCCTTTGGTAAGAGATCGTCAAGGAAAAAAATAGGTCGATAATGGTCCTTACCGACGGGAGCGACAAGTTGGTTGCCGGGCGGGCTAGCAGGGTCAGGCTTCTCAGGCAGGCGGTACAGCAACCAGTAGTGATAACCCATCGGCTCCTCCTTGTGGCCGGCGATGGTGTGCACGTAGTGACCGTTGGGCCACTCGCTAGCCTCGAACTTGAATTTGGGGTGCATTTCCGCAGCAATTTGCATCACGTGGAAGAATGATATGTTCCTGAAATAGTTTTTTAGGAAAATTAAGGATTTTGGAAAATCCACCAATGCAAAATCTCTAGAATAAATGTTGGTAGTTCAGAAGTATTAATGGAAAAAAACGATTCAAAAGAAACACTCCCCATTGGGCTCCTTGCTCATCTTGTAAGCCGTGGCGGTGTTTTATTTTTTTCATTTAAGACTTTAGTAATGCCTAATATCCGTTTTCACCAACATTATGCGACACCTAACTGAATGCCTAATGCCCGTGTTCACTAACCTTATGCGACACCTAACTGAATGCCTAGTATCCGTTTTCACGAACATTATGCGACACTTATCTGAATACCTAATGCCCGTTTTCACCAAACTTATAGGTACCTGTGTGCATTTCGGTCCTGTGTGACCCTGGACCACGCGACATAAGGTTGGAAGTTCTACTGACGTAGTTAAACAGTCACAGTGAGGTCAGGGTGGTATATTCCGTCTATGGGGCATAACCGTCTAAAGTCTGTTTTTTAATCCCTGAGACTAAATTGACAAGTAAAAATGGCAAACTGACATAGATCCTATTGAAATCTATGTCAGTTTTTTCAGACCTTATTCTATTATCGACCCCCTTACTCATTCTATTATATTAGATTTTTTTTTCTTACCTAGGAGCGACCATGTGCAGGGTGTAGTTCTCGGTGACGTTGGTGCCGACCCAGAGCGTGTACGTGAAGGAGACGTTGCGTGCGTCGGAGTCGTTGCTGGTGCTGCCTGATTGGTAGGCCAGCTTGAGGGTACCATCACCGCCGTTGCTGTCTGGAACAGGAAGATCACATCGTTAACCTAAGATCTCTTTGTATGTATGCTTATTGGGATCTTGTGACTCGCCCTGGTTGGTTCTAACCCACGTAGATCTCCCGTTTGTGATTCATTGGTGTTGCAGGCCGTGTAGCTATCAAATCAGCAGGTCAGCTAACCGCACTTTACTTCGGCAGATTCGATGTCATGACAGGCACGGGAGTTTTATTTTTCATAGACTGGTCGCAGAAAGATTGGCTGAATGATAATTGCAGCATTGTTAGTATAATAGAACACAAGAAAGTTAAGTTAGTATGTCTTTTGTAAATACGATGATGGTTATTTAGGAACTCCGGGACGTGATAAAGGAGAGATGTTGGTCTATTTAAAGTGTCAAGTTGCATTCCCCTCACCCAATGGTTCGTGTCGGTTGTCAAGCAGCTTGTCGGAGCAGTGCGGCGGGCGCACGGCAGCCAGCGAGGCGGGTGTGAGCGCCGCCACGGCCGCCGCCGTGTTGGCCACGTCCCCCCAGCCGCCGTCGGCGCGCTGGCGCTCCACCAGCCACTTGCGAGCCGCCGGGAAGCTCCAGTGCTGGTGCGCGCCTGGACCTGACTCCGAGTCTTCGAGAGCCTGGGGTACGAACAAGTATGGCGTTTAAATTATAAAGGTTGTATTATTCGACCAAATGCGACAGAGAAGACCAGTGCAACAACGGGAACATTCATGGTGTTTTTAATCGAAGAACTGGGTTCTTCTTGTCTAACTCTAATCTTATCAAACTTTGAGGATAAAAAATGAGACGACGACATGAGCTGGATAGGACATGATAGAGTTGTTATAGAAATCTCATAAAAGTCAATACTACTGCGGGGTTAATGCGTAACGTAACACACTCGCATGGCCAAAACTATGTATTTTGATAATTCAACAATATACATTGTGTAGCGTATTAGCGTTTTCAAGCCGACGATTTTTTTCAAATTCCTTTGGAATGCGATAGAAAAGCGTGTTATACAATTGGGGTGCTGGTTTATCGGAATGACCAGTGTGGTGGTAGTGAGAGAACCGAAGCTACCATCAGGGTACTGCTGCCTGGCCAGGCCGGCAATAGAGTGACGCACGAAGTGAATGAGGCTGTGGTGGCGGTGATTACATAGTCTTAAAGGTTCACCTGGATAGCCAGTGCAGTGGTGGTGAGAGTACCGAAGCTGCCATCAGAATGCTGCTGCCTGGCCAGGCCGGCCATGGGGCGGCGCACGAAGTGGATGAGACTGCGGTGACGGTGGTCCTGCACTACGCAGCGCAGCGCCAGGATCACCATCGAGATCGTGTCTGAAAGTGAAGGCGTTCCGTGGATTCTCGATATTAACATGCATCAGAAGGATTGCTGGTTTAGGGGCTTAGATTGATCGATCGACACAAGTGAAAATTTATGAAGCACTTACCAAGACTATGATCAGACGCAGCATTAGCAATATCCAGAAGTCTCCTGATATGCCGACGCCTCACGTGAGCTGCTGAGGAGCAGGCAGCCAGGGTCGCATAGGCGAACTCCAGGTCATGAGGAGGCTCCCGGTGCAGGAGGGCAGCTACCAGGTCGCGGCCGTGGAAGGAGCGCGGGTCCTTGCACAGGGCTCCCAGCGCGAGCGTGTAGGCCGCCAGACGCCCTAAGGGTGGGGGAGACTCGTGGTGCCTGGGAAAACAGTAGATAGTGATGTATTGTCACCTGTATTTGCGCACACACTTGTACACTATAATTATTATCTACCACGTCGCTGGCTAGTCTTCACTGAGATTGGTGAACAGGACCAAAAATTGGTCAAGAGGTATTTATTTGTTTTCTATTGGGTGCCATTCGAACACGGTTAGATAAATATTCATATTTTAATGTTTACAATTACATCGTTAAATTACTAGTCTTGAAAACTGACTGAAGATTTTATAAACCTTCAATTTTAATACGATTTTTGAAGTTATTGCCATCTTTATCGAGGAAATTAATGTAGACAATAATTTAACTGCAATTTCTAAACGTTTTATTTTTTGTCAATATAATAAACTGGTCTTGTATTTTTAATTACAGAAATTTGACAATAAAAAAAAAATGGCCGACTCACTTCGACATCATGAGCAGTATTTCGATCTCCATCTGCTTGGCAGACAGCTGCATCTCCAGGCCTTGTTGCTCGATCTCCTTGCCAGTGTTGTTGGCCAACTGCAAACATTATGACAAGATATCTCTTAAAGGCTGTATTGTACTGGGTGGGATACTATGCCAGACGATTGGTTCCCTACGTTAGTCACTTTAGAGTCAGCCGCCACGTTTCATAACCGTATTCTTTTCTTTTTGCTGAGTAGAAAGGGTGAACATGAGTAAAAATGATGAAATACACGCAAATGCTCTTTAAAAAGAACCCCTATTGTACCGTCATGAGCACTAATATGTAAACACTAAACAACTTTCAAAACAGTTTTTCTCGTACTGTTCTGATTAAAATATACATACATATTGTACTACATATGTATACATATTGGTACTCGTGACTGTACCCATTGATTTAAGAATATTGTTAAAGAACTGTAGAACAGTCAAAGTGTTTAATAAAGTTATCTATCAATCGATTTCGGTTTAAAAATAGTCATACTGTAAGATATATCCTAGGTATCAAAGCTGTGTTAGCTTTTCCCTACCCATACCTAAGTGTAGAGAGATAATTCGACAAGCAGACGCGGTAATCCGCGGATTAAGACAGATGCCAATACGCGATACCGAGATGTATCGGAAATACGTCTGATAACGACTTCGGCTACCTGACCCAGTTGCATGCTAGTTGGTTTGTCGCCAAATAATGGTATTTGGCCATGATATGGCACACTCATGATAATTGTTGTGTCCAAAATGTGGAGGAGACTTCAGCCAATCTTAGATCGACTTGATCCTTTGATGATAACAAGAATTCATTATTGAAAATATAAAGTCAACTTTCTGGATTCATATATACAATGTTTGGCATGGACTTGTTACCTGTAGGATAGCAAAAGTAAAAAAAAAACGAAACTAGATAAAAATAGAAAAGCCTCCACTTAGTACAGGCACTTACATCTCCAGGTTTCCGTGCATTGCCAACATTAAATGTCGTTAATTAAACAAAAAAAAATACAGATTTTCTCAAGTCATACTTTAACTAAGCTACCAACACCGATACCCAGTACATCTGCTGAGTTTCAGTAGTGAAAATGCGGCTTAATGACCTAAATGTTGTTGTACTTGTACAAACAGCCTCTAAACAAGATCCCCATCCATTTACCTGCAGAGTCAGCATAACATGGTGCGTGTCGTTGCCCCACCCCCAGTCAGGCTGGCGGTGCTGCAACAGATACTGCAGCGCCTTCTGTATCGCCTGCCCCTCGTTCAGGGTCTCCGTCTCCCAAGCCGTGGTGGTGGTGGTAGTCACCACGGTGGTGGTGGCAGGGGCTTTGGTGGTGGTTGTTGTTGGGGGCTCCGTTTCTAGAAAAACATGGTAGATTTTGAATTTTAGTTTATTGTGTGGTGGATCACACGTCATTGGTAATAATTTGATTTTGAAAGTATCTTTAGGTTGTCAACATGGTAGTTTTTAAAGACTTATTTCGAGCCTTTTGACCTCAGGGCAGTTTCCTGTACAGACATGAGCATATTGACTGCCTCGTTGGTCTATTGGTCGCAATCGCGACTGCTGAGCATGAGGTCCTAGGCTCGATTCCCGGGTCAGGCAAATAGTTATTGGGTTTTTCCATCAGGAATTTCTCAGTAACAGTCACAGACTGGATTTGTGCCCGGTCGATGGCAATAGGCTCTGTTCAAGTCCCATGTTATAGGGGGCCCTATTACATGGCACTTAAACAGAACTGGCGAAATATGGGTGTGCTTTTAGGTACACCTCTGCCTAACCCTTCGCTTAATCCGAAGACGCCTGCAATCCCACAGGCATCTTCGGCTCTTGGTATTCCCGAAACCATACTACTATGAATTAAGTCTTTTCTCATAGTGGCAATTTTTATTTCACGAGAAAATGTAAGGTTATTTATGCTCGTGACTATAACGACTGCTTGTTTTTTTGGTAAAGAGTAAACATTTTTTTTTAATGTAACCTTAACCTTTTAAACTAAGCTGGCACAGTTTAGGTGTCGTAAGATTTATTTGTTCTGTATGAGTACGCATTGGCGCAAGGTAAAAACGACGTGCCTGCTCCAACTGTTTCTTTGAGATATTTAAGTTTCAGGAAGCGAAAGACGTCTCAATGTTTGTGTAGGGGTATGAAGAACAGGGTATAAAGTTCTTCACCCCACCTGCCGGGGCTGCAGGACTGTTCGAAAGAGATACCGCGGCCCTGGAACACAAAGGGTAAAGAAGGAACATGGATGGGTTTTAGTCAGTACGAGTCTGACACACCCTTCCACTCCGCCCAAGGCGGGAGGGGTCATTTGATGATTACCCATCCGAAAAAAAAAAGATCCTCACCCCCCATAGAACTCTTCCAACCAGACGGGTGATGTGTCTGGTGTGCAACTGCCCCACAGTTGTTGTCGGGTTTTTCTATATACTCTTGTATTTTATTGTATAACATCGCGTCCAAGTTTTTTCTATATACTCTTAAGCCGCGGATAACTTTAACTGCGCGATCAAGAATTTTGAGGTTAGTTCGTCATTTGTGTCATAGAGATGATGCAGTATTTTTGTACTATGTAGTATTGTTTGTACTATGTTGCTGTAGTACTTTGGTAGTGCCGCTTCATTTGTATGGTGTAGCTGATGATTTCACAACTTACTTGAACTTACATTATTATCTAAGTTTAACTTACCAGTTTGGCAGTTGCCTGCAGCGACGAACATCAAAGCACATAGAGATATTAAGTAACGCTGGCCCATGGTGGAGATCTGAAACCAAAGAAAATATATTGTCAGTAAAAGGCACAGTAACAGACTAAATTGAGGGATAGAGATACCAACTAATATTGTTAGAGTTATTTTGTTTGCAATAAAATCTAAATATCGAAATATTTTATTTCACATGGGCAATTATAAAACGTCGAGAAAAGGTGCACGGTTCGAGCTGGCCAGAAAGTCCATGGTTCCTCTTTTAAAATTATTTGGTTGTACAATATCAATATGTCACAGCGTTAGTACTTAAGTATGGGAGGTCAGCGTAGACCCGATAAAGTCGTTGCTTACTTCACATAAACGTAAAACAAGATAAGAAGTTAACAAGCATCTAGGAATCGAAATCGAAAGTCATATAATGTTCACACATTCACAAACAATCGGTAAAAAAGAATCTAGATGTAATAAAAATAAATAAATTAAACAAATTACACAAATTTATATTATCAAAAGTGGGATCTGATGATGAGGATTTCACAAATTCTAGAGTGCTGCTAATTCTCCTTCCCAGTACAAGACCCTTCGTTGTTTTGCAAGAATGCTTGGGAAGATATTGTTAGTAAATATAAACTTCACAGGCAATCAAAAACTTAAAGGCAAAACTTATTTTTTATGTCCATCTCACGCAATTTGGTGTAGTGTCGTGATTGAGAGCCACTTTAGATGGTAGCACTGTCGTCAGATAGGACACGTAGCCAATGTTACCGCTATGATAACGCAGGAGTCAGGAGATAGGGTAGGCAGAGGGATTAGATCAGCAGTTTGGCGTTGGAACTACTTATGTTAAAATTGTTGTTCTATTGTATGCAAGTTTAAATTTAAGTTTAAAATTCTACTGAATGATTATTTCATGAAATATTGACATTTAAGGCCAATTGTAACTTGAAAAGTTGTATAGATATAATTTGGACTGAATAAATTACATGTTTGTAACGATCGCACATTATATTTTAAGCTACATATAACCAGATTGTAATTGATTACTAGCAAATTACAAAGTATCGTAAGTAAAATTGAATATCACGGGCTATTTGTCGTATCCTATAGTTTGCACAAAATATCCAGCACTTGGAAGTTAAGCCGCGTTGCTACACCAAGCCTGTACGGTTACGCATCTCTGCTACGATAGGCCTACGCGGCTACGCGTCTACGAGCACTGGCGAGCTTGAGCTACAGATATATAATATTATGTCCGCTTACACTAGTCAAACCGCTTTCTTATTTATCAAATACTCTGGATACTTTAATTAGAGCGTGAGTGTATACAGTATATGTGCATTCGAGTGTGCATAAATAATAAAAATAAAATCATTTATTACAGACAAAAAAGACAATACAAGGTAGTTAGCAGTTTTATGGATTTAGGAAATATTTTTTTCTGGCTGAAATCTTCAGCATTTTTTTATTCGCTTGAGTGTCTATGTAAACTAACAATTATTGACGGATCTTTGTATAAATAATTGTGAAGCCTAACATTCTCAACTCATGTGTAAAGTGTAGATCTTCCAAAGAGAATCAATATACTTATTTCATATTCAAATTGAAGTCGCCCGCTGAGGTTCGGCCGTGCAAGCAGTTTGCAATGTTATTGAATTCAGAAACTTTATGAGATCGTAAGTTTGAATACTTGTTCGCTGCTGTCTTTATTATATGACGATGTTTTGACCGTCTGATAAAAAAATCAGACGGTTAAAAATCATCATACAATGTGGTTATTACATAATAATGGGACTTCGTTAAGCGCCGACTTAATGATTGGTATGGCGTTTGATAAAACTTGTTTTTTTTAGTTCCGTATATGTTAAGATGCTATATTTTACGTACTGCCTCGTTGGTCTAGTGGTCACAAGCACGGCTGCAGAGCACGAGGTCCTGGGTTCGATTCTCAAGTCGGGTAAAGTGTTATTGTGGTTTTCCGTGGTATTTCTGAGTAGCAGCCACGGAGTCTGAATTCGTGCCCGGTTGATGACAATAGGCTTGCCCCCTATTAAATGGGACTTAAACATAACTGGCGAAATGTGGTATACTATTATGTACGCCTCTACTTAACCCTTCGGGGATTACAGGCGTGATGTTATGTATGTATGTAATACGATGTCTATTCTATTCTAATGCGCAAATAATTTTAAGCATCGAAATTAGACGTAAACTTTGATGATTTAACGTGCTCTCCAAAGACAATCTCACAAATTAATTTTCAAAGCAGAAACAATCTTCTTAAAAATCTATAAAAACTCAGTCCAATCTAACCTCACTGATTAGTTTTCCTTTCAAAGCAAAAATATCTTGAAAATCGATAAAACTCTAAATTGCTCGGAGTCTCGATAACCAATACACAAAGTAGAAACATAAACAACACAGCCAGAGATGACCGGGCAATATTTCCCGTCGGCGCCTAAATTTTAACAAATTGTTATTTCCCTGCATGATTTATTCTGCAAAGCTTATTTTGTACCAGGGTAATATGAAATCGATACAGCCATCTTTGTGATAGAATGTGCTCGAAGATAAATAAACACACTTTTAAGAGGATTCGTTTTGTATGTGCTTAGGGGAGCGTATATTGAAATTAGGAAGTGTTATCAGACGAGATTGATTTGAAATTGTGTTGTCATGAAAATTGAGACAAACGTGTGTTTAGCAGCAGCTAGTATAATATACGGCTTGGCTGAAGTAAATGCTGTGTGAGGCATTATTCAATGTCAAAAATCCGATAAATCTTTTATTAGAGTCTGAAGAATATCATTTACGTCTGATAATTTAATAACTATTTTTTTGTTAGTAAAAAATTTTCAAAGATTATTTGTGCCTTTTCATATCGATAGTACTTGAATTATGTTGTGTGGTATGTTATATTAATTATGTATAAAAAGTGTAAAAAGACCCTTAATGAAGCCGAAAGGCACTTGTTCTCCCCATCATTGCGATCATTTTTTTGTTCTAGACCATAGCTGGGAACCTTCTAGTTACGGAGATATTGGAGGTCAAAGTTCTAATTTTTGCACAAGTTTTTTTTAATAAACTTTTTAATTTTACGTAAATTAACTAGATGACCTATTTACTGTTCAAAGCATCCATCAGCATTAAGTTTTGAGTGCGTTACATTGAGTTTTACCGTAAAACGTGATTTTTCACCCCAAAAAAAAAGTCGTTTCCCAGCAATAATTTTTGCGTAAAGTTACTTAGTTTGATGTACGAATGCTTGGTTGACGGTTTCGTGAAGGGTCTGTTTACACCTTGTATAATTGGAGTCCTAATGCCCAAGCCTAACATAGAATCCATCCATTATCTAGGACGGCGATAGATAAAAAAAGCTCCTATTTTAATGGTTTTCAATAAATAAATTCATTTTTTAGGATTTGCCTATTGAGAAGCATTCCCAACAAATAAATCATAGCACCACAAGTAGGTACTTTCTTAAAACACAAGTAAAAGATATCAGAAATACGTGAAAATAAACAAGATAAAAGGTAAGATGGCGGCGTTTGGCGAGGCGTGGGTAAGTGAGTGTGATCGTGTGATGCCACTGAATATGTATGAGCACGCACATCATTTACCTGTGTTGATGTACCAGGAGAGCATGAGGATACTACAGGTTGATGTCTTATGGTGGTTTTAATGAGTTCGGATGGACTTTTTAGGGAAATGAAGCAGTTTGATGTAATGGGTGCGTTCGTGTAAGGCCCTGATAAAGCGTTGGTAAGATGTATGCGTTAACGCTGTATACGCCAGGTTCTTATAAATCTATACATATAAAATTCAAAGTCTTGACTGACTGATATATCAACGCACAGCCCAAACCGCTGGTCCTAGAGACAGGAAATTTGGAGGGTGTATTCTTTGTGAAGAGTAGGTAACCACTAAGAAGGGTTTTTCGGAATTCCACCCCTAAGAGGGTGAAATGCGGGGTTGATTTTCAGTGAAACTTTTTATTCTCGGGGTTGATTAACTTGAAAATGTGTGTACATACTCTTCAGTTAAAATTAAAAGTGTATCACAGTTTTTCCAAAATAACCCCACCAATATAAAATTCAAAGTCCTGACTGACTGACTGACATATCAACGCACAGCCCAAACCGCTGGTCCTAGAGACAAGAAATTCCCTAAGAAAGGGTTTTTCGAAATTCCACTCCTAAGAGGGTGAATTGGGGGGTTCAATTTTACGCTTTGAGTTCTGTTAAAACCATACAGTAACTCTCATCTCAGAGATTAGTTTTACGGGGAACTTCGTCCTTATTGCTTTGTTTGGGATATTGTCAGTTCGTATATTTAATGAGGGCGAGTGAGTTGTTTCTGAAAAAAATAAATGTCATTTGTTTCACGTAGACCACGCGGGCGAAGCCACGAGCAGAAGCTAGTGACCTAGTGAGCTAGTGATAAAATGATCAATGTGTTGTTTGGCAGTTGATTTATTAAGATAGGCGGTTGGTAACCAGCCTTTTTATTTCACTTCTTCCGTGTTTATAAAGTAGTTATTAAAATCAAGCTTTTGACGGATATTGTCACGTCTGTGAAGTTTTCCCAGTTCAATTCGTTGACCCTTCGTTCCCCTCCGTTCATACCCCCTTTCTTCATACATCAAGAAACAAAATGAAATCGTTTGTTTCAAACCTTCGAGCCCATAATATAACTCAACTCCTTTAATATTTGTGTATGTTACAGAGACAATTTATCTACAGTACGCCGAGCAACGATCCGTGTCTGATCTGACGCGTGATTGATGGACCTCCTGAGAAGTGCTGCGATCCTGGTACCCCGAGAGATGAAGAATGGATACTGTAGATCTTTTTCTCTCACTTGGAGAAGAATATTTGAATAATGAAAGGTATTTTTGTGACAAGAGAATTTGTTCGTGTTTAATTTAAAACAGGATATCGACCTCTGTTTTTGAATACCTAATTAGAAGTTATAATCAATTCAATTGCCTTCAAATTATTAACGGTTGTGATTGTTTGACTGTACACCAACCAATCTCCTCATGCTTATGAGAACAATTCATTTTGATTTGAGCCAAGGAAATCCCTGTAGGTGTTAATTACATTACCTAAGAAAGAAAAGGAAACATCCTGCGTAACGTAATTAACGTATAAGTTAGGCGGCTCCTTGATTTTTTCCGAAGTTCAACGCTAGAAGTTTGTCGGAAGTGTGTGCCTAATTTTTTATGAGGTTAACTAAATGGAGGTGTTTTACTGAGAGTGATTTTTACCAAAGATACTGAACGTTATTAGCACATTTAAACTGCGTTCAAGAGCTGTCAGTGTCATTACTGTTTGGGAATATTGACACTCTTGAACGCTGTTTAAGTTGACTGCCTCGTTGGTCTAGCGGTCGCAAGCGCGACTGCTGAGCATGAGGTCCTGGGTTCGATTCCCGGGTCGGGGAAAGTGTTATTGGGGTTTTCTATCAGGAATTTCTGAGTAGCAGCCACAGAGGGATTGGTGGGATTTGTGCCCAGTTGATGGCAATAGGCTCGCTTAGTGACCGGTGAAATGTGGGAGTACTATTAGGTAAATCTCTGCCTTACCCTTCGGTGATTACAGGCTTGATGCTATAAACGCAGTTTATATGTGCTTAGCGAAATTCACTCTTAGTAACATGATATGTGAGACGTTGTTTATTTCGGTTAGTCGCGCAGAAGCGTCACAGGTGTGCATTTAGGTGACGAGAGCTAATTTTCCGTCTACTGCACTAATTGAAGAGGCGTCCACGCAGCGGCTCGTAAACGCTCAAGCCGTACTTACTATATGTTGTTATATTTGCGCGCTTAATTTTATGCTTGACGGCCGTTTTGAGTCGCGGAAACTCGACTAAGGGCCCGTTGCCGGCTCTTACAACGTTTTAGTATGTTTTTTTTTACGTTTTCCATGTTTCCCTGAGGGAAATTATCTGAAAGTCGGTTTAAAAAAGTCTTGCTTGTATATCGGATGGAATTTTAAACATGAAATGCTTAATTAGCTTCCGTACGAATTTTTTATCGATCTGTTGTATATACCTCAAGAAAGCTTAGGTATTTTTACCTTTAGAAAACATTCAGGGGAAATCTAACCAAACATTTGCGTAAAATATTGCCTATCACAGCAATAACAGCCCTGGAAGAAACGTGCCATCATGAAACGGATCATCCCTGGTTGTCTTAAACCAACCCTGGTACAGATGCTGTATCTACTGCCAGGCAGGCATTGTGTCCCCAGAAATTCGCAGAACAGTGGCAATATCTAGCAAAAGAGCCGAAATGGTTTCAGACACATGACACCCTTTGCAACTAAATACCCTCGTGCCGCAAAGGCTGAAAAGCCGGAACAGCTTTCTGAAGTGTGGCACCCCACTCACTGAGAGCGGTCTACGGAAAGACTAAACCTGTGACGAGGTGGTGCATCCTTACGAAACCCATTCGTTCCACGGTATACCTGTTCAGGGAAGATTCATTAATAACTATGCCCAGGAGTGTAAATGTGGTGCTGTTCCACAAACGATGGGGCACTTAATATTGTGTCCTGCATGTCCTGTTGTTATTGATTGTCAAACTAGTGGCTCAGTTCTGGGCCTACACATTTTAGATTGCCATCGACACGCTAAGGCATGGATAAAGCTGTAAGTACTAAATATATAAAACTACCTTTTGCCCGCGGCTACCCTCGCGTTAATTTGGAATTTGACAATCAATTCAGGTTGTAAGTACTCGGCTTGTTATAATATAATTCAATCATGATTCGAAAGACACGTGGCGCCATCTATTATCATAAGAACGTTATTGTTGTTTTCCTCGGGAACAGTACTTTTTTTCGGGATGAAAGGTACCCTATGTCCGTTTCTGTACACTTGACAACGTATGTGCAAATTTTCAGGATGATCGGTTCAGTGGTTTAGGCGTGACAAACAAACAAACTTACTTTCGCATTTATAATATCAGTAAGGAAATAAGGATAAGAATAAATAAATAGATTACCATTCTATAAAGTTACATTCATACTCCCACTTTACACAAGATAAATTACTTTTGTTCACATATGTATTCATACCATTACTTTATCTCGTTATGTACGCATTTACTTACATACGTAGATAATGTTATTTTGATCGCTTTTCTTCTTTAATACACATCTTCATCTTCATTAATGGTAAATGATATGGGTAGGTATCGATGAAATAAATGTAATTTAAAGTTAGACCTGCAAAACATTTTGTTGATTTGATTTGCAAGACAGCAAGGTTGCAAAAACCTGTCGAGACTGAGACCCTAGCTTAACAAAATAGCTTTACGACAAGCCTACACTATCCTATCACACTTAACGAAAAGGACTCTCATTGTGAGAGATAAATAGTTTTAAAAGAGAAACCGTTGAATATCTTGTTGCCGTGTTCTCCATTGTAAGTGACCAATTCTAACCATGCCCATGTTTGTTCAATCTGAATTTTGTATGACACTTTCAATCATCATCCGCCCTTGTCCCATGTTACTTGGGGTCAGCCGTCGGCGCAACACGTTTTTTTTCCATTCTCCTCTGTCATTTACTCCTTTTTCTTTCAAATCATTCCTCCCACAATCCATCCATTGTTTTCTTGGTCTTCCTCTCCCTCTCCATCTATCAACATTTATATTCAGCACTCTTTTAGTCAAATGCGACTCGTCCCTCCTCATCACATGCCCGTACCACGACAGTCGATTCCCTTTCAACTTTTCTATAACTGGCGCAATTTTCAAACTTCGTCTTATATACTTTCAACAATATTTTAAACAAAATAAAGTCTTTCAAAGTACTTACTATGTAAGCAACTACAGTCTTGAATCAAAAGTAAAAAGGCTGACCTCAACAGGTTACAGAAAAAGGTAGCGAAAATCTCACCATTACGGATCTATGAGGGTACGAATACATGTCGTCCCCAATTTAAAAATAGCCGTGCCCGGACCCTACCGGCCGTGACACAAGAGGACTAAGGGATTACCTACATCAGACGATTGGTCACATTCACCTGTATTATTACTGACGTGGGGTCACAAATAACTGCTTATTTATGGAAAGTGATACTGTATGGGGGTTGTTTACGTTTAGAAGTTGGGTTTAGATGAGTCATGGATGAGGAAACTTTCGATAATAGGGATAAATATCGCTAAATCTTATTTTTAAGCCAATTTTCGGGAATACTACAATACGTGAGTGTAAATGAATGCCTATTTTTTTTATTTTGACACTGTTGAAATATAAATTATCAGCGTTGAGCCGAGCTTTGAAAATACGCCAATAAGCATTAATGTTACCTACTACATTTATTTTGATATTTCTTAGTGAAAACGGCCATTACATTCACTTTCTGTCTGGCTTCAGCGTAACCCCTCAAATTCCTCAAATACTCTAAAAACTCTTAATTTTAAAGTATTTTCCACGAAACTACTATCGTCGTTTCAGTTAAGAGATAAAATTAAAATTTCGCTCACAAGAAACTATGCCGCCAGAATTTTGTTTCAGGCTCTCAAAAGTCGCAGCCATTAGACCTTCAGCGTTAATTTACGTGATTTTAAGGGAAGACTTTCATCAAAACTAATAGCACTCAAAGTGGCAATTAAAATGAGAAATGTGTACCATTTATAACTTTTCTTCTTAGAGCATAGACTCTGGGATGGACAGTTTAGCTAAAATATTTAAACTTATCTAGGTTATGGCTTGACAGGAGATCAGAATTTGGGAAGAGGTATCCTATAATAAATTACTAAAACAATATTGTGAGCGGCACGACATGATGTCATAAAATAAGAAAATTGAATTAATCTATACTTCTATACTAATAGTGATAAGAGGTATTTGTTTGTTAGTTTGTAAGTTTGTATGTAGAGGGTAACCTCCGGAACTAATGATCCAATTCTAAAAATTCTTTCACTGGCAGAAAGCTACATTATTCGTGGGTGCTATAGGCTATAAATTATATTTATATCATGCTTATTGGACGAGTTATCGCAATATTTGGGGACGAAGTCGCTGGCGAAGTGCTAGTGTTTTATAAGGCCGTGTACAGACGAAGTGTGGACTTACATAATGATTACCAGTAGGCTGATATATCATAATGGCAATGGTAAATGTCATACCCTATATGTTTTTTTAGTGATCGAAATGTTCAAAACGATTTCCGAATAAATTAATATCGAACTAGAGGCTCCTGTTTACGGAGTACTTCAAATGAGCTACAATATTTTTATCATTACTTAATGCAAAACATTTCTAAACAACATCATTTATTTTTGGTTGAACATTATCCAGCACCTATCAATTCATGAGCGCCATAAACATTAACGAGATCCATTCCTTAAAGCTGTTAAAAGCTATTATAATTTGAACCAACCCATCACCTTTAATACGAAAAGGCGTTTAAACAGCTTAACGAGACAAACTTTTGTTAATTCAACGTTCCTTTAAAAATTCTACCAGGCTCCCATAAGGATACAGATCTCCCCTCTAACGTTAACATATGCAAATTTGCTTATCGACACATGATATGATATGTAAAATATGCATAAGAGCAGCGTCGGCCGAGCTTTCAAATGCGAGGAACAATTTACATTTTTACTTCGCTCCCCTACCATTGTTACCCGCACATCCTGCCGTGTTTGGCGAGGCTCTAATCCTGAATATGAAAGGAAATACATAAAATTCCTTTTCCATATTTCCTTTAAAGTGACGGAAAGCTGCTTATCCTGCATTCAGGAAGTACTGTAGGAAACCATACAAAGAAAATATATAAAAAAGATATAAAATCTGGCTTAAGCATGTGTTCGTTCTTATACCTACCCTTACCTTTGATATTATTGCTGGAAAGTCTAGCTTGATAATGAATAATTCAGTTTGCACTATTTATTAACATTTGACAGGTAAGACGGTGTTATTAGGGAGGTATGAAAATGTCAAGGAAATGCTGTAACCCAAAACCCATGAAATTAATAAATGTTTCCATCCATGCCAAGGATACCATAAAGTGAAAAACAAAAAAAACAAACAAAGATACAAATAAAGTGATTTTAAGTGCCAAGTTTTCACAACGTGATAAAATATGGGCGAATGTGGAGTGAGATTTTGTCACCAGATCTCCGTAATCAGGCATATGAATTATAGAGCCTAACTTTCGGCCTAGACAGATATGATCGTAACTAATAACGGGTCGTCCCCTAATAACTGATACTGCTGAACAAACTAGGTTCATATCTAACTAAAACAATTTGTCAGTTGTATGATTTATTACAAATTACTATCTACTACTAGGAGTTCAGAATTTATGAAGATGATACAGTTTCAATTTTGCGATTAATCTTAAGGTTGGGATACACAACTTGATGGATTATGAAGGGCTTCGTTGATTAGTAGGTTAGGTTCTAGGATAGTGTTCCTATCAATATCTTTAAAATAGCTAGCGAAACTTCGCAAACGCGATGCGTAACTACATGAGGTCGACGATTCCAAAAATAATGAGATCATTATTTTTTTGTTTTGTCACGTGCAGATATGACTAGTAAATTTTATAATAAGGATAGAGAGCAAAGAGATTTAAAAGACTTATAGAGCGGACATTGAGAATATTTTCATACAAAAATTTTGATGTCGGACATTTTCGATTTTGACACACGAATGACAAGCGGGCGTATGACACTAGACAGAACGATTTGCTACTAAGTAGTAACAAATATTGGATTACGATTTTCTTCGTCTTGTCCCGTCTATCGCTCGTAAATATTTGAATGTCTTTGATAGAGAGGTATGGAAGGAGAAAGGGGACCCCTTTGGCCCAGCAGTGAGATACGAAGTAGGCAAAAAAAAAGTAAATTCTTTTTGCTACGAGTCAGTTAACACCAATAGTGTAAGATACGATTTCCTTGTCAATTTCGATATTCTTTATAATTCCAGTAGGTATATACCTACCTATTACATGGTGCTGAAACCCTAATAGCCAATAGTCACTAAAACTGCGAAATCAGAACATTTTCGTGCAAACTACAGTAATTATCGCGAGTGTTATCGGGCAGGTTGGTGAGCTTAATAGGATTGTCATTAGAATACTAAGTGGATGCTGTTACCATCGATCTGATCATATCTCGCCACTAATCGGGCCGTAACGGAAGGGAGAAGGCTTTTTTTACCGGCGTTCTATGGTACTTAATCCACTTAGTGCGCACGACAGCCGATCAAGCTATACAAAACCAGTTTATGCGGAACTCTCATTGTATAGGAAATCTATACAAAGCGAGGCCAATTTATACTGGAAATGTACAGCTTAGTGCCGCCGTGTGTACTTACGTCAACTTTTAGAAATTACCACTGAGTACCTACTTAATGGGTACAGCTGTAATAAAAATCAAATACTTAACGCTATAAACTAGTACTTTTTTAAGCAATATATAATGCAATGACGATAAATGTAACTAAGAATAAGAACCTAATGGAACAAGGATAAGTCAACTTTTGAGCCTTTTACCAACAATATTGGGGTTTGCCTACAACCTGATGCAACTGTCAAATATCTACGAATATCCTCAACAAGCGTTGCGACGAGTCCCTCACATAAAATTAGGCAAGGATAAAAAGTACCAAATAATCTCACCTTTCTAAACAAACCAAAACGATTTAAAAGTGAGAAGTCAGTGAATTTACATAGTACCTATTTTTGTGGTATTACTGTTTGATATTACGGCAGAAATACGTCGGGAGTAACGCCCGGGGGAAATGCCTAGCTCGCGTGGCAACAATGACTTTTGGCGGCGATGACACCTCTAATGAAAATTGGCTGTAGCCTGCGCTTTTTACTCCCATGTGAACGCAGCTTTACTAACTTGTTGACACTTAATTAAATGTTGCTAATGTAAAAAAAAAATGGAATTACTCTACTGACTCTGTTTATTTTATTTATTTAATTAAGGTTCACCAACAGTTGTTACAGATATTAAACAGATAGGAACATAAAGTAATTGTGTCTTAAATCTAACTGCACAACCAATTACATGCAAACAGCACTTGCAAAATGCTCTTTGTAATTGTAATTTTAATTTTAAGACTTAATGTATTTATGTTGCACTATAACACCAGTATCTATAAACAAGTCAAAGTGATACTTGAGTAAATAAATAACTTAAGTAAGTAGTACTTGCTTGAAGTAAGAACTGTCAAAAGTTAGAATTCTAAGCTTTGCTTTCCTTGACGGTTCTTACTTCGTTCAAATCCTTGTCTATTGTATAAAAATGGTTGCATTAGTAATTACTTAAACTGAAGTACCTATTTACTTTAAATTTAATATTACCAGGGTTAATCTGTCACAGAACATGTTCTGACTACAAAACTTTTCCACTTTAGGCAGTCTTATTTATGAGATAACACCCTTCAAATTTGTAAAAGGCTGATTTTATTTTTATAGCTATATCGCTAACGATCTGCTTCCACTGATCCATTGATGATAAATATATATAATACATTTGTTTTGTATGTTTTATCTATGTTGAAAAACTGGCAAACTTACCAATGTGTATCGTATGAGGTACCTAGTAAATGGTTTGTCAGATAGTCAGTCTTTCCATGTAAAAAACTAGTATTCAGCTGCATCGAGAAAGTCTGGTAGCCCTCTCCAAAAAACATTGGAAAAGGTTACGCAGATTATATAGATGATGATAAAACTTTTTGCAACACACCGAAAACCTCATTGGCTTTTCTAACTTCAGAGAATGAAATGTAGATTATAGTTTTTTTTACCGCTAAATAAATCGCTTTGAAGCAAATTCTCCGACATTTCCACGTTAGAACGTTATTTCTCACCTCAATAACGTTACGTAACTTCCTGCCGTCTCTGCCAGCCTGGTAACCGGCCAATATCTCACGCTCCCAAAAGTTTCCTAATAAAAGAGATATCACCTGCCAAAGCGACTATCTAGTTGTTTCTCATAACATTATGTTTTATTCAAAGAAAGGTGTTAGGCGGTCAATAAAATGCCTCGTGTGTCATATTTTTCCCTCGAATAGGGAATTTGAGTGACTCATAACGTGTGCGCTTTTCGTCCTGTAGAAATAATGTTAAATGTACTTATTTACGGAATGCTTCATGTATTACGAAACATCTTTATGCCGATCTGTACGATATATGGATTTCCAGGCATCTGTCGGCATGGCCGAAAACCGTCCAGCATGGAGAGCGTTGGTGGAGAAGGCAACGACCTCATGTGGTCACGACACTCATGTCATGAGGAAATGAGAAAGAAGATGATATATGAGCCTGTAAGAAAATCAGAAACTTTTACCTACGGAATGTTTGTTTTGCTTTAGAGAAAAACAGTGTTTAATGATTTTCGAACCGAAAAAGGCATTTTCTAAAAAAAAAAACAATTTCTTTCAGTTTGGGTATATTTCTAGTATAACCTCTTTAAATACCCCCATCACAATTTACTTCACCACTCCTGCAAGATACGAATTTTCTTGATGGAACCTCTTTCGTTTTAATGCCTTTTTTATTTCTTGTGTACTTAAATCAATCTCGTCGGCGGTTATTAACATTATGGGGTTGTAAAATATTAGCAGTTTGATCCTTTGTGATTATGTTCTGTGATGTGGTGAGTGGGTCTAACTGCTGTTTGGTTGTTGATACGACATTTTTCAATTAACATACTATGGACCAGAGACCTATAGTTAATTAAAGGCCACTCCAAACAAAAGTTTTGTCATTTATTTTACAAACAAATGAAATTATTTTAAAAACAATGTAAAGCTAAATGCCACGGGTTTTCCGTATCCGTTACGTTAGATAAGTTCTCGTTTAATGCCTTGTATTTTACAACTGTCATCATCTGCCTAGCCTTTTCCCAACTATGTTGGGGTCGGCTTCCAGTCTAACCGGATACAGCTGAATTTTACATGGAGCGACTGTCTATATTCTGACCTCCACAACCCAGTTAGTACTGGGTAATACGATACTCCTTGGTAAGACTGGTTGTCAGACTTTTTGGGCCACTGATTACCTGTAACTACTGTCTAAGATCTACAAATGACAGCCGCGACCAACGGCTTAACGTGTTTTCCGAGGCACAGAGGAAACTCGGTATGTAATGGGTGGTCACCCATCCACAGACCAACCTAGGCAAGTACGGCTTAACCTAAAGATCGACCCGAGCGGCTGTTATTATTTAGCCACCAGCTCCTTTTATTAAACATAAATATTTCAATTTTTTTTAGCAATCCCAATTCCATTTTCGACACGAATCTAGACGAATTTACCGCACACAAGTTTATAAAAAGAGAAAAAATATATCTGTTTCGAATTTAGTATTCCACCGCTCACTCGGCCCGATCATCAGATTAAACTAATACCTATAAATCGTGTGTTGTCTGTGCTCCACTAAATTACATACGGACCGCCCAGTGTAACTTGGTATTCGGTGGAATATACTGAGGTTTTTTATTGTAAAAATGTTATTTCATCTAGTTTTATTATCTATCACACCTTACACTACCCAATAAAAATACTACTCACCATGTACTTATATATCGCTAAATATTTTTTCGGATTATTGGAAACGAAAAAGAATAAACAAAATAGTAAGTACATGCTCATTTTAGGATTTTAACAACAAAAACAAAAAGTCGGTCAGGGGCGACTGTTAACTTCATTGCCGATTGACTTAAAAAAAAACACGGTTTCCCAATCATGCTGCGGACAAATATGTAAATACATACACTGGCATACAATATACACCTATGTTGTTTTATATATTTCTCCTGTTTATTTGAAAATATATAGAAACAGAATTGCAAAACTTCTGTGTTTTTTAAGTCGGTTCAAGAACGGCCTTACAACTTACACAATACGTTTTGTACGTATACCACACGTACGAGTCTAGATTACTGAAGCTGAAATCTGGAATGATTTATTTTGTGGAAGTGGGTGAATTATATATTAATTGTGCTGTCTGTACATACGATTGGATTTCGGGAATTTGATAAAAAACGAACGATGTACAGGCCGCAGGCGAATTTTATCGTCACTATCTCGCTGCTGGCTAAAAGTTTTTGCTTTTACGTAAATATCCATACATGATATTTGAAATGTAATCTATTAGTAATAGGAAAAGAAGAAATCGAATCTTGTGGTACCCTATATTTTATATTTTACAACTACCTTTTAAGTAATCAAAGGTTGTAGTATCGTTAATTTTATTAAAAGGTACCTACTTGAATTTATTTATTCTATCTTATTTATAACCCATAGCATATCATAAAAAAAAACTATCATACTCGTAAAAACGTCCACACAGAATAAAAACATACAGTAGTGTAAATACAAGTTTACGTCCCAAATATGGCGGAACAGTGATGTCCCGGCTTATCTGCGAGCGTCGTAAAATTGTCTCGCAAAAAGGGTTGTAAAGGCGCCTGTCCATTGGACTGAAAGCTTGGACAGAAATAATCGGAAAAAAGTACTGGATCTCATGTCTCTGTGCTAAAAAGGTATGTTTATTTTTTTGAGCTTTGTGTCGTCATTCCGTTTTGATTCACTGGATGTTTCTGTCAAGGTTTTTAGTCTTTAGTATTCACTGCTTGTTTTAATAGACGGTCATATATGTAATTTGCCGGTCGCAAAGATATCTATAGCAAATCAGTAATTAGCAACCCAGGGTCGAATTTAATTACCTCACCATTCCATAATAATTGCCTATTTATAAGTTTACCTAATTAGAATTAAGTGTGTCCTAAACATTTGGTATTTCTTGCGTTTACATAACAAACCATTTTTCTTAGCAACAATATTACAAAAGTACCTACTTTAAACATGCACGTATATTCTCATATTCATAGTGTTCATGGCTTCCAATTTTGATAAGCAAACAAGGGCGCTATTTACAGCGTATCTCAGAGAAAAAGGAAAAAAATAAATCGAGATAAGCCTGCGGCTATCCTGCGCCATTTTGTGAAAAAAAAACATGTGTATATTTTTATCTTGTGATTGCAGTGTGTGGAGACCTCAACAAGTCTTTGGATTGTGGCGGGAAACGAAATGAAACGTCATCAACTGAGAATGGACAACACTATTGTCCGTTGTTTATGGTTTTGCTTTTCTTTTTTTTGATAGTTTGTTATTTTTCTGTGGGCGTGTGTTGTAAGGGAAAAACAGAGAAATATAATGTATATCTGATGGTAATGTTTGTATAGGTTCTCTTAAACATACTTATTATCATAATTATTATCTTATCTTGTCATAAAATTGGTAGTACCGACAATAAACCACCAAATTTTCGAGAAAACACGAGATAGACCATTTAAAACAACAAAATTGCCGTTAAGTATATCCCACACATTCAAATTAACTTATAATAAAATTCTGAATAACAAAAACGCGAACTTCAACCCCATATTCACGTCCTCCAATAACAAGATCTTCAAAACGACCTTTACAAACTAGGTAGGTAGAACAGACCTGAAACTTTCAGTCCATAGTTTAGCCTAGAAATACGACGACCCGTCTACTCGGAAACTTCATAAATACATTAACATATACGTCACGTAAATGCTTTCTCACGTACGGAGTAAGTTACCTTAAATAGCTTAGGTACTTAGTTCTCTATATACAACAGTTATTATTTAAATACATACAGACTGTACCAGAAAGGTGTGGTCATATTTCAGGGTGTGATTCAGACCTTCGAACTTAACAACTTTCTCCATTGGACCACCATCGAAATCGGGAAATAATCAACTGTCCAGTAGAAAATATCAAAATCTACTCGACCCAATGTATGAGACAGCTGATTTTTTTTTCGCTAGTACGGTAATGAGAGCAGCGGCTGCAGTCGTGGGTTTGAACCCAGGTACGCGCATTACTTTGTGTAATTTATTTCATCACCACTGCTTTCAAAACGGTGAAGGAAAACATCGTGAGGAAGGAAATCGGCATGTCCTAGAACCAAAAAGTCGAAGATATATGACATCTACCAACCCACACTGGGCCTGCTTGGTAAGCCTGAGTCCCAGCAGTGGGTACATTATAGGCTGATTATATACGATGGTGGTCCCATGGAGAAAGAAAAAGAAAAAGTGTTTCAGTTCGGTGGTCTGAATTACACCCTGAAATATGACCACACCTTTCTGGATACACGCTGTATAGCGTGGGTTTCTAAACTTATAAACACAGGTTTAAAGCCTGAAATACATATAATCCTCGAGCACCTGGTTTTGATTTCAAGATCTGGTATAAACAGATATAATTTTGGCATACTATGCGGAGGTTCCTGGCCAGCAGTAGAGGTTTTTCGGTTAATGATAATTATAAAGGGCTCCCAAGAAAAGATGTCCATGTAGCCACTCTCCAAGGGTTTCCTGAAACACCCGGGTCTATGTATTTACAGTGATTAAAAGCTAAGTTAGGACTAATCGGTTTTTAATTTTTATGGTTGGTGAGGTTGGTTTTTCTTATTGTTTCTGCAACAAAAGTTCTTTTCACAGTAAATGAGGACGTTACTCCTCTCTGCGGGACTGTTCTAAAGAGAAACCGCGGCTCTGGAACACAAAAGAAGCAAAGAAGGAACATGGATGAGTTTTTGTCAGTATAAGTTTGACACTCCTCTCCGCTCTGCCCGGCGGGAGGGGTCATTTGATGATTTCCCATCCGAAAAAAAAGGACTCTCCTCTAGAATGCATGAGCCAGCATAAAATCAACGTAAATATAACTTTTTGCAGTTATTTTTACTGGCTACGGGTAATTCACCGTCCCATAACATAAAGGTGTAATGGAATAATAAATAACCGGCTGATATTATGACGACACGAAAACAAACGTATATCTATTCAAAACGAAAGCTAACATAATAAAAGTATAGCCAAGTTTGATGGCAACAAACAACGTGAGAAATAAACTTCAATATTGTGAGTAAACAAATCGTTTCTTCTCGAACGGATGGAAAGTTGTAAACGAAGAAGTTGGAATACCTACATCAATAATAGGGTAACTTACACACTCATGTTTTGGTTTTGACGTATAAGAAAAGGTGAGGGGTAAGGAGATGGGCTGCGGGACTGTTCGAAAGAGATACCGCGGCCCTGAAACACAAAGGGCAAAGAAGGAACATGGATGGGTTTTAAGTCAGCAAAAGTCTGACACTCCACCCACAGCGGGGGAGGTTATTTTATGATTTCCAATCCCAAAAAAAAAGGGGTAAGGAGATCAGAAGTTCAGAACTAAGAAAATACAGGGTGGAAGGAACACCGACGCTAAGACGGTCATCACGTAGGTCTTCATCATCATTCTGTCGATGAAAAAATTCTGTGGAGGTTCAGTATGATGTACTGAATACATGGTAACCGTTTTACTGTCGGTGTCCCTTTCACCTTGTATAGGTGGGTTAAAGATAATAGCGCTAAGAGGGAAGTTAACTGTGTCATGAAGACTAATAGCGAATGAGACAGACTGGAGAGGAATAATTACCAATGTTAGAGGAGGTAGTTGATGTTCTTCTTCCGGTGTAAACGGACCCTTCACGAAGCCGTCAACCAAGCATTCTGTACATCAAACTACGTAACTTTACGCAAAAATTTTGGGTGAAAAATCACGTTTTACGGTAGGACCCAATGTAACGCACTCAGAACATTGTGCTGATGGATGGATTGCATAGTACGGGGGTCGTGAAGGTGTTTAAAGTAAAAATCTTAAATTAGAAACATGTATTTTAAAAAAAACTTGTGAAAAAGTTGGAACTTTGACCCCCAATATCTCCGTAACTAGAAGGTTCCCAGGTATGGTCTAGAACAAAGAAATGATCGCAATGACGGGGAGAACAAGTACCTTTCGGCTTCGTTAAGGGTCTTTTTACACCCTTTATTTTATCTGATCAGTACGTAGCGAGGTCCCGTACCTGATCCCTGGACGGACAGCTCTATCATTTGCCTCCCGCAAATTTGTTTTAGTAGACGGTAAACGTTTTAGAAGCTTCTGAGCTATATGCCCGTTTCGTCACATATACATAACACCTTCAGTTTGGGGTCTCTTTGCTTATCTGAATCATTATAAATTCATTAGTTTTGGTACCACAGGAACAACTGAGATGTTTGGTTTGAAACCGAGATTAACGAAAACAACGGCAATATCGTTCAAAATGGCCCTGGGATACAAAGCAGGTACAAACATTTTAGCATGGAAAAAGTGACTCCTTTACACAAGCAAGTAGGTAAGTGAACAATACACTAACGTACCGACTTCGTACAAAGAATGTCAAAGACTCCGCCGTGGGTGTGTGTGAGCGAGTCAACTTTTAATGGAGTTTCCTACAAGTTCTGATGACGCCCAGTTTACGACGCAGTTACGGTAAACAATCGTAACGAAAGCCAGAGGTCCCAGCGCGATGTAAACGTAACGTAATTAGGTCGTTTTTTTAATCTAAAATTCAATTGTCCCATAGCAGTGAGGACAAAGTATTTAACGCCAGAAAAGGTTGTATATAAGTTGATTTTCTATCGTTGATTCAGAGAAATATTGAGTACTATGGGGTTATTCATTCGGTTGTTATCTGGTTAACTTAGTTATGGGGTATTCAAGTAAGAGCTTCTTTTGAAACTGTTTGGCCAGGGAAGTACGCTACCGACTTCCATATTTCTGTGGTGTTTTTGAAAATTAACGCAAGATATTATTCATTGTGGATACCAGGGTATCACGGCATAAAATATAGGACGCTTACACTCAGCAGCGGGTGGAACAAGGCTGTCAATGATTACGGATGATGATATTCGTTGTTTCTCCTTAGTATACCTACCTACATACAAATAGAGGTTACAATAAAGTGTCAAGCTAAACATTGTAATTGGAACATAGTCCGTGTGTACTGCCGGGATACAATCTGTCCAAGCGTGATGGATCCCTGCGCCATCCCATTAGTTCGTTTGTTTTCCTTTACGATGATATCGCACTAGCGTTGATCCAGCTGTAGGCGTTTTACCAGAGGCGGAATTTACGAATGTAGACGTATTCCACGTAACAAAACACGTATTATGGAATTTTCCATTGGCAATAATGACGTTAAAATCACCCTGTATATTCTTATTTAATTGCAGACAAAAGTTAAATATCAATCCCCGATTCCTAAATATTTACTCTGTGCAAAAGTAATGAAAAAAAAGAAAAATCCGTTCAAAAGATTATTTACGACGACAATTCAAAAAAGGAATCGTTTCACCCTGACCGATTATAAAGAATCCATTCGCGCGCCGATCAATCAATGTCTTTCGGCAAACAGGACGTTCGAAAAAAATAAAGCTTTATACGTTACGCATTTAATTTTCGATTTGATGACGGAAAAGAAAAGTGACATGGAAAGAAATAATTTGAACAGAATATTCCAAACATGTATTGAATACGGACGAAAAATGGTAGCAAAGTTTATTTTTATTTCTTTAGACGTAAAGCAGATCTCTTTATAATTTGATTTTGGGTAGGGTACTTTGTTTCAGAAGAAGAGCTTACTACTCCAGCGTTGGTACTAAGTTCATGATCTACATCTGTGCATAATATAGAGACTTCAAATGCCCAAGAAAACAAATGAACACCTTGTCTAAGATGACAGCAGTTTGTTCTATAAAGAAAAACAAAAGAAGGTAAACGTCAGTTAGACGTCAAATTAAACCTTCTGCCTTGAAACTTTATCGAGTTCGAAACTTAAACATTCAATGGAAGTTGATCATTTCGATTCCAATACGAACAAACATGGAGTCGTCACGTATTGAAACTAAATATACCTCATATTGGATATTGGCACCAACTACATTACAAGTTAGTCTTATCTAAGAAACTATCGCGGAGTTTGGGTTGCACGTACAAAACATATCAGGCTTAGCATGCTAAAGTTGGCTTGTTTATATTTTTAAAGCGCTTCGGGAATATGCTCTCCTAGTACCAATATTGTGTCTGTGTGATCTTCTGCAGTATTTATTGAAGGAAATAAAATAAAAGTTCATTCGATTGGTCGCATTTGGGGACGGTCATGCATGCGATGAGGCGACGTTTAAAAATATTTTCGACTTGAATTTTGCAGTCGAACTGAATTCTAACCGAGCGGCATTAGAATTTTCTTCCATTTATTCAAATGATGCCTCCAATTGATGTTTTACCACTACTAAGTGGTACAACGTCTATTTTCAAAGCATCTCCTGACGTAGATATGCTGAATAAGTTTCCAAAACACAGGAGCATGGTAAGAACTGTAACAAGTCCAGTTATGGCCTGAGTATTGACTAAAGAAAGAGGAATAATTGAATGCTTTAAGCGCAAAAACTGGTAACCACTAATCTAAGAGTCAAAGTCACAATCGGATACCGCCATGAACCCTGCTGTCATATAGAAACAGGTAAAATAATGAACGGATTACGTATGATCCAACCAGTCTAGTCTACATACTAAAGAATGAAGAATCAATCTCTCAGGGAGGCGCATGTTATGGACCGAACTGAACGAATGAAAATCGATGAACGGTTATTTATTCATATCAAACTTTATTGGGTCAAGGCGCGAGGGTTAAAAATAAATCTTCATGATAATATGAAAAGTTGAAATAGTTTTTCTTTGCTTGGTACCAGGAGGGCAGAAAATTAAAGAGCATAGATAATTAGTGATGTTGAACAAATACTGTGATAAAATGAACGAGAAATGTAGGCACATGAAGACTGGGTATTTTCGTATGTTGTAAAGACCTCTCTTTAATTCCAATAGTGAGTTAAATGTGACGACTATGGATGAAGGATTCAAACAAACAAATAAATGCACTGCGCAAGGACGAAAATACATACATAACATGTATGTACAATTTAAACACGAAGCCCACGAAATATGAGAGTAATCGCGTCTTCAATAAAATATGGCTTCCAAATCAATATTCGATTATAAATCGAGTCAGCGTATTTCGGACCCGACCAAGGCGATACGGTATTTAATATTTATGCTGCGGAGAGTTAAATATCCTTCCTTTTGGCCTTTTCAAGCTACGGTGGAATTGGGTTCTAGTCTAGTTACGTCTAGCAACGGCTGAATATCAATATTTTAGATGTAGCGAGGGCCATTTGATATCCAGGAACAAGATAGATTTACTTGTCTTGTTATCAAATAGTAAAGAGGAGGGGATCGTGGCTAAATAATAACAGCCGCTCGGATCGATCTTTAGGTTGAGCCGTGCTTGCCTAGGTTGGTCTGTGGATGGGTGACCAACCATTACATACCGAGTTTCCTCCGTGCCTCGGAAAGCACGATAAGCCGTTGGTCCCGGCTGTCATTTGTAGATCTTTGACAGTCGTTAGGTAGTCAGTGGCCCAAAAAGTCTGACAACCAGTCTTACCAAGGGGTATCGTATTACCCAGTACTAACTGGATTGTGGAGTCAGATAGACAGTCGCTCCATGTAAAATACTGGTAGTCAGCTGCATCCGATGAGACTGGAAGCCGACTCGCATATGGTTCGGAAAAGGCTAGGCAGATGATGTTTTCTAAAAGTAAAGGAATTCTAAGGCAGTAACTATACTCACATTTCTTTGCTTGATAATCCTGGACTTCTGAAGTCCTGATGTAATGACTAGTGAGGATAGGTTTGTTCTTAATTTTAGTTGGACTCGTGTTGATGACAAAAATAACCTTTGACTGCCTGTCAATGATGACGAGGTAAACCAACACTTCAGTGAAGATTCAACTACTCCAACCTGAATATCTCTTGTAAAACTATGTTTTCCTAGTACTTGCCGAACGAATAGTTAACACTACACTCTACATTGCTGAATGTGTGCTATCTTAAGTTCTAGGTTACCCATAATATGTGAATTGGCTCTTCAACTTCCGCGGCTGAATGTTTACTCAGAAATGGAACTTGAACATGCCTCACGAAGTCGGGAGTGCCTTACTAAGAATTCCGTACAATTTTTGCCGCCAGTAGTATTTCTATTTTATTTGTTGGGAAATATGTATACATAACAGTTAGTTGGCAAGTTTTTTTTCCGTGGAGGAGGCCAAACGAATTCTACCCTTACGGTGAGTGTTTGTCTGCCACAAAGCTCAATCTCGGTAACGGTAAAAAAAGCCTTTAAAAGTAAACTGATGTAAACGTCAACTTTCAAAATAATATGGATTGTTCTGGAACATCGATGCAGATATTTTACACAAACTGTTAACGCAAGGATTTGTTGCGGGTAGATGCAGTTTTGACAGTCCATTGACCATAATGGTCCCTACGCATCCTGTATAAAATGTCCGGAAGGCCTTTAGGAAACCCATAGAGGCCCCACAGTTAAGGATCATTTACTCTCCCATAGACACGGAAGAAGCTACTTTTTTGTTGAGCTGAACCGTAGCTAAACTTCTTGAAGACACGTGATGTGAGTTTCATACACGCTCAAAGAAGGTTGAACAAGTTTCTCATAATCGACCAACACGACAAAATCTAACCTTGGGATCTATATAGTCAAGTTAAAGTAATTAATTGAGTTTAAGTTATTACTAATAAAAACATTTTTATGCAATACACAAGAATTTAAACGAAATAAGAACCGTCAAATAAAGCCAAGCTAAGAATTACGGACCGCATCAGAAACTCCATACTTCGCTCCAAAACTCAAATAGCTGATGCTGGCCTTACAGCTGCTAGGTTGAAGTGGAACTGGGCTGGTCACATCTGCCGCATGTCGGAGGCGCAATGGGCAAAAATTACCACTCAGTGGATACCAAATAGCAGGAAACGACGCACACTGGGGCCCTTTCATATAAAGTGATGCTCAAAAGTTCAAACATAAATAAAATGCTATAAAATGTTTATTTTAATTGAAATATCAGTCAGAACTGAAAAATTGATAAAATACAACATTATATTTCGACATCCGAAGCATCAGAATCATTAGAAAGGGTTAGTAATTCTTCTAAAAGCATATCTGTAACTTCAGGATCAAACTGTCTTCTTTTAACTACTTGCGAAGGTCTTGAATTTGTTATGACAGGGTCAGAAGAAATAAGTAGACGATGAAATATAATCTTCTAAGTTACTCTGTCTTGAGGTTTTTCGAGAGAAGCGCTCTCTATATATTTTAAAATTCTTATTTCGTGATTCCTGCTCTTCTTCACTTAACTGCCCAATCGGTAGTAAACAATTTAATATAATTTCATCACCGAGGATTAATTTTTCCATAACACGATAGTTTTTCCATTTTCATTGTCAGCTGTCAGTCGAAGCGGAACTAATGATGATAGAAATATATATTTATTATCACTCGTCTCTGATGAGAATTTTTGCATGTACTGCGTGTGGCTAGAACTACACTCGAAGCCCCATTTAGAGACTAAAGAAATCTGTTTAATGTTGCTGCTGGTTACAGCTTCTTTTTGTGTAATCATTAAACAATTAGCTGTGTGGTCCGATAGAGATTGCAGTGGAACCTCACTTTCAACCTCAGTGGTTTTTATTTCGTCAGGCAGATATTGTTTTTTCGCAGTACGGACATTTTTATAGGAAGGAAATAGATCCTTGGCGTAATTTCTTATAATATTATATTGCCTACTTAACTGTGCATTCATCATTAATTAAAGAAAGTGCTTGTTCGTTACTTAACTTGTCTTGTGACATTCAGGTACAATTCTTTCGAAAGATATATTTGGACTAACAAGTTCTTGAAATTTTTTGACTTCCTTGCGTTTTCCACTAGCTCGCAAGCTCATTTGTGCTGCGTTTGTTAACTCTTCAGTAGAATGGCTATGACGAAGTTCTGCAGTTTTCCTGCGTTTTGACTGGTCACTACATTCATCAAAATATTTCGTCGGGCGACCTCCTGCAGGCTTCTGGTATAGTTTGAATTGGGAAACAATCTCCAACCAAGTTTTTTCAGCTTCAAAAAACCTGTTTTTGTGTCTACCCCATCTATCCCACTTATATGTAAAAGACTTCTTAAAATTTCGCAATGCAAATTTTAGTTCACTTTTCTTAAAACCCGGACAGTTGGTTTGCTGTCTAAGGTAGGTTTCTAGGTCTGTGAACTTCGTTTCCACAGATTTAAAGCTATTTTGGAATATAATCTCACATAAGTTTGCATCTTTCAAGGTGAAGTATGATGATGAACTTTCTTCTGAAATGTAATGAAATAAAGTTTTCTACAACAAAAGAATACCAAAAGTTGGTGCGACAGACATGATTTATAACTGTTTTCTTCAAAATATATCTTATTTATTAAAATTAATTGCTAGGGACTAAATACTTTGGTTTTATAGTAACATCACAACGGCTAACAAAAATTTGTGCGCAAGAAAACTTTTATTAACTCGAAAATGCGCAAAGTTCTATTGCTAATCTCTTCAGATCATTACCAATCAACACCTCGTAGATATTGTTAAAAATATTTCAAAAATACTACTTTGCGCAAAAAGGAAAAAATAAGAAATGTTTGATTCAGTACATAAAAAACCATACTATCACATATAATTAGTCATTAATCCAAAAGTACTAATTCTTAAGGTTCATAAAAAACACTATTAGAATAACCATACCTTGCCTAGTTGCAGCCATGATGCACTTCAATTAAATATGACGATTACTTGCAGAAATAAATGTTTTAATATTCTATACAAACTCACGAATTTTGTCGGATAATTAATGATGTGGGTATAAAGTAAACTTTGAGCTGATGCACTGGACAGCAGATAGCAGTTACTGATTCAGTATTTGTAGAAATGATGTGACACATTCTTAAGTCTTGCCTTACATAGTTTATTTTTTGAAATACCCTCATTTTGAAAATCGAGTTTTGAGCATTACGTTGTATGGACGGGTCCCAGTGTGCGACGACGCGGCAGGCCCAGAAGGAGATGGCGGGATGAGCTGGACTCTTTCGCAAAGGATTGGCCTACAATCGCACTAGATCGCGAAATGTGGAAGGAGGGAAGGGAGGCCTTTGCCCTGCAGTGGGACAATATAGGCTTATAATAAGAATTCTTACTTTTGACAGTTCTAACGTCAAGCAATTAATAAACTACGGAATAAATATCATATCTTTAATAATAACTTTTACTGAAGTAATAATCAATTTGACTTGTTTTTACATAAATACGGTTGTAAGTCGCGTCTTTGTATTTTTCTCACAGATATTTTAGAAAAGGAAGCATATCCGCCAAGATGAAATTCTGCTCCGAGAATATTATGAAAATGGCGCGGAAACAACAATAAACAGTATGGCAGTAATACCCTATTGTTTCTATTTCTGAGGGCTTAGGGCTTCGTTATGTGTTACTAAGCTTATATAATCCTGGTACACATGTGCTAGAATAGATAAGGTTTGTCACAATTACGTGTACCACAAATATTAATAACGATTATTTTTATTGTTGGTTGGTAGATGGTGTTACTGTTATTTGTATAATTTTCTTTTATGTCACTGTTAACCATTGTAAACCTATAAAAACAATGGATATAGTTGTGTCATATGGGGTGGTTGTTCATTGCTAACACAATATGTCAAATATGAGTAGCACATGGTAAACTTATGGGAAAAAATGTTGAGTCAATACTTGTTGGGATCCAGCCTTCTTCAAAAATCAGAAGTCTCTACTGATATTATCATTTTTAGGGGAATAACATTTCGAATTCAAACCCAAGAACAAAACTCCTAAATCACAATGCTATCGTCTAAAGATCTTGCCATAGACAGTAGAGTTATTGCAAAAGTGCAATTTCCTCTGTAGTGTCGGAGTGTTGTAGTCTAGCTCGCAGTAGGCCGCCGGGAGCAATGTCCGGTGCTGGGCGGACGGACAGCCGGACGGGCGGACGAAACTACCCTCTGCATTTACTTAGCAGGATGTACGGAGCAACTTTGAATTTTATTTTTGTTAGATTGCGAATCAGATTTGAATTATTTCTTTGAAATACTTCAGATTAGATCTGCATTTTATAGATGTCATAATCATTTCATTTTGAACGTGCAATGCAAGCATTTTTACTTTCCAACTCGGTATACGTCTAGAATCAATGCCTGTCTGCAGTAACGTAGTAATTAATTATTGGAAGCCACCATTTTTTATCAGAAAAGGATAATGAGTGTTTGTTATGTAATGTGTTACTGTTATCTGAAAACCGCCCTTGTCCGTTTAATTAAATTTCTTCGAATAAAGGTCAGTATTAATTTAGAAGGAAGTATTTATGAAAAATATTAGTACAGATTACTTACTTGATACTTTAAGCACCCAAATGTACAAAGGCAGACTTAATACCACAGGCATGGCCGGTATTCTGAATATTAAAAATAAAAAATCAGGCTGGATGAAAAGTCAAGCAGTGGAGCTCTAGGACGAAGTCAGTAACCCGAAAAAAAAAACAAAAAAATGTTTTAAAATAACAACCAACCTTGTTCTACGTTCTAAAAATTCAAAAAAATATAACGCTTGCAAAAAACGCGGGAACAAAGCTGCGCGCTCTTTGGTCGGCCATTCGAATAGTATCGCAGCTCGAGAGCGAGGGAACGGCAGGAGTGGTGCCCACTCGACATAGATTCAGTTGGGCTACCATTGTTGGGAGAAACTCGGGGAAAACACGCTGAAATGTAGATATGTGTGTTTCGAATGTGAGATTTCTTTTACGAGAAATTCTACTGAGGTACACGTGGCTAGATTGTTTAAGTGTAGTCATTATAATAAAAAAAAATGACTTGCACATATCGACAGGACTTAGATTCGAAACGTATTACAGATAATTTAGGATTTCAAGGAAGGTTTATTATCAATCACATGTCGATTTTAATGTAAGTTTACTACGTAACTAGCTCAAAAAATGGTTATTATTTCAAACATCGTTAAGCCATAGAGTCAGTTGCAACGTAGACAATCGGTCCCCGGTACTGTGTGTTTAGCGATAAACTCTGCTTGATTTTAAAATCACAGAGTGCTTTCCGACACGAGAAAAAAATGCAAAAAAAAACAAATATTTTCAAGTGAGTGATAACCTCATATTGTCAAGTGAGTATCTATCGAAATTCTATCCAATAGTACCGCAGCTCGTTACGGCGCGGCGGCAAAACGTTACAGATGCAACGCAGAACTGTGGCTGCAACCGTAAAATTTATGGACGATAGTGCGGCACAGCGGCCAGGCCAGTCCACGGATAGTTTGTTTTTCAATTGCTACTTTTGTTTTTAAATAACTAGCGTAGGAAATGTAATTAAAGGCTTGTTTTTTATTTTAATGGCTGTTGTTGAAAATATTACTGGGAAATCGGGGATATTGTTGTGGAATATTTAATTTCAGTTCGGTTTTTGATTGGTTGTCAGTGGTAGATCGTGTTGCATTGTATTGCAAATCGGGCTGAATCTGATATAATTAGTTAAATGGAAATCGTAGTTCATGGAAAATAGGAACGATATATGTATAGTTTCCTACAACAATGATAGATACTTGGAATAGACATAAACCGTTTCCATTTCATTACCCAAATATCAGTCTTCTGGGCACGTTTCCGGATGACAGCGGTGTGGAGGAGTACAGTCACGAGTACTAATATGTATACACTTTCCTAAATTCAAAAGCAATTTTCGCGAGAAATAACGATTGTGACTTGGAGATAGGATCTTTTACATAAAAATATGTGTTCCAAAATACTATATTCGTAACAACATGAAGTTTTAATCAGAACAGTAGGAGAAAACACTTTTAAAAGTTGTTAAGTGTTTACATATTGGTGCTCGTGACTGTAATTAAACGCCTAAGCTACCTGTTTTTTATTTAGATAGTTTATTTTACATAAATTAGTTTTTTTTATAAATATTAAGTTTAAATTACAAAAAGATGTCCGTTTTATTATTAAAAATGAAAATACGCCTTTTATGTTTAGGTTTAGTTTATTCAGTCACCTGTTTTTTGTGTGATAGTCTGTACAACGAGTGGTACCTTACCTCACGTTGTACCTCATTCTTCCAAAGCTGGTTCAGTTTTCAAAAGCTGAACTCTGAAAATTATAAGGCACCTACTATGTATTTTCAAATATACCTATGTTAACAATATTAAAATTGTCTGGACAAGCCCAATATTACTCAGACAAGAAGAATCTAAAATTAATCTAAATTTTCCTAGTGGAATATTCCTAAACGTAAATATTTTTGGAATATTCCACTGCCAATTACTTTTATATGAGATATCGGTTAGAGAAATGAGCTGTCATTCAAAATAGTCTACGAGTTATAACAAATTCTGGATGATAGATGGAATAGTGAGAAATAATATAACTTTTATATAAATTATCCGCTAGTTTGAAACCTGACGGCTTCTGACATTTGAAAGTAAATTTCGTTAGTTCAAATATATTTTACCTAGAACTTTCAAATAAGGTAGGATAACTAGAGGTTTAAAAAAAATAACCAGAAAAAACCGCACGGAGAGAAGAATGGAAGGCTATGGGGGAGGTCTTTGCCCAGCAGTGGGATAATAGGGGCAAAGAAAAAAAAATAGAGGCTTAAGGAGTTTTTTTTAGGAAGCAACGTAGGACTGTGATTTTTAACAAGTGTGTGCACCTAGTTCTACATATGGGGCATCCGAACAGCTTTCAAGCTAAACTTATTTCGACAATGTAAGTTCACTTGCAATTTGATAAGTCTCGTTGTTCCTAAGTAGTTCAAGTTTACGCATTTAAATACAATGACACAAACAAGAGTAGGCACTTGCAAGGCTCACCTACAAATACCTACACGGTTTGTTAGTTGTTATAACAAGTTGAACTGTTTTCTGAAACAGCTGCTTTCAATAAAATTGTTCATCAGCTATCAATCTGAAGAAATATTTAAACCCAAATTGGCCATTGCAAGTTCAAAATCACCTCCATAAACTGAATGCTAGCTCATTTTTTAAGGTCAACTTCTAATATTTCTAACTGAGTTTATTCGTCATAAAAACACGCCATAAGGTATAGTAGCTTTATAGCTGACCTAGATTTCCAGGAGATATGGTATCCTGGTCAGCGCTAAATTGTACTTTGATGGCTCACTGGACGCCTGCTAAACTACCATTACCTAGTTATGCACTCTCGCATGTATAATTTGTATCGATATTTGGCTAACATGCACACAACTACCAGGGGCGCATGTTTGCGAGACGTTGCACGTTGGCTGTAAGATTTGTGCACATAATAAACAGGGTGGGTAAAAAATCTTGGATCAAACGAAACAGGGCGATAGTTGGGGTTATTTGCAATAAAAATATCTCTGTGGCAGATTCCTATCTTGATCTTAAAAGTTGACTACTTGAGTGTTTTTTAAGAAAATACCAACATTTTTAATAAATAGGCAATTAGAGTAAAATGGGCTGCTTCTAGGAAATGTATCGTCACTATAAAATGCTTTTATGACAGTATGTATGTACTATGATTTATGAGTATTGGCACTTTTATCAATATCTTTTAAGTCTCACGAAAGATAATTTGTAACTTCTGAACCTTACTGTAAAAAAAAACGTACTAAGTACCAAAAAATTACCCTGATAAGTCTAACTATTGTTTCGTTTGATCCACGATTTTTTACCCACCCTGTATTATCCACAGGACTACGCAATTTGGAATGGTGGAAATATGGCCAGCTAAACGAGGATTCCTTTGTTTAGCAATTGCATTAATTAAGGCCTATTTTGGTCACAATGTAGTCTATCCTTAGGTAACGATATCTTACCAGATTTAAAGAAAATCACTCTTAAATAAGAGCGCTCTAATGCACAAAGAAAATGTTGAATTACGCACCAACAATATTGTACATAAAAGTCAACAAAAACCTTATTTATAAAGGAAAATAAATAATGTATTAACGCAAAAATGTAATACAGACCAACGTTAAACAGTGGGCTAACTTTTTATTCCCAAACCTCAGTATTTTTCGCAACCCGTTGGCTAACCGCCGAAAGGGTGCGTTACCGCGCAATGCCGCCGATTTCATTTCCGCTGGGAAATACGAGAGATAGCGGCATGGCGGGCGGTAGCTCTCTCATTATGTTTGTGACGAAAAAAATTCGGATACAAACTGAAATATTTTATGGTCCAGCTTTTACATTGACCTTGCGAGTATCCGGACGCGGCGGATGGATTATGAATTCACGTTTTTTGTAACATGTGTTGTGCCGTTTATGAGAGTTTTTTGTTGGTTTATTATGAAAAGAATTAATAAAACATTGTTAACGAAAAACGGTTTTGTTTTGTCCCGGTCGCTGTCTATTTTGTTAATTGATTGCAGCCGTTACGGATTAGTAGATACCAGGCAATCAGAAACAATAATCGGCTGGATTGTTCGGTACACGATAGCGCATGTGAGCAATAAATAAGGCTTGTTGTCGAAGCCGAACAACAGGCGATACGGGCAATCCTGCCTGCGTTCGTGTTTGCCTGTAAATGTATGTAAACCTGGACTAACTAACATAGCCTACCTATTGTAAAGTGGAAACTTACAATGGTGTCAGATGATTGGAATACGAAGATAATTTTCATTATATCTCTGCTATAGTAATAGTAGCAATTATTAAAATTGCACTAATTGCGTAATATTTATAGATATTTATTAGTAATATTTTTATTCATTTATCTACTATGTACATTATACAACGTGTAACATAATAAACGCAATACCTCCCGTGTGGTCTCTCGGACCATGAAACTGAACAACTTTTGTTCTACGAGTTCTTCGAAATTCGAAAAAAAAGAAAGTACTTTCTATAGGAATTGACGCGATCAGCTGATCAACATGTATGGTAAAACAAAAAAATAAGTTACGAATTTCCAAAAGCCATAGAACAAAAGTTGTTCATTTTCATGGTCTGAAAGACCACACGGGAGGTATTGCGTTTATTATGTTACACCTTGTATACAGACTACAAATAGAACTAAAATAATGCTTTAAAACATACTAAAAGTAATTACCTACATGCTATATATTCAACGACGACAATAGGACACTTAGGCGTCGCTGACATCTGGAAACGTGCCCAGATGACTAGTAGCATTGCCACATTGAATGGTAATGCTAATTCTTTGGCCAAAGAAAGAGTGGACACGCGACCACTTGGGCCTGACCCGAGCGTTTCGACCCCAAACGGCTCAAAACTGTAGTTATTACTAAAAGTGGCCAGCAAGTTTTACACATTTTTTTCAACCAAACATTTATTGAAAAGTTGCCTAATAAAAGCTCTTAGGAACTTGTATACCTATAAAATCTTTTCCCCAAAAAATAATGATAAACTTTCGAAGCCAATACAAACTGCGAAACAAAAATCATTCGGTCTTTGAAGAACTAAACAAGAAGAAAATTAATTATCACGGTAGTTCAGGAAACAATGCGGGAGTACCAGGGCAACATCACCACTTGAGAGAAAAATGTACGCATTTGTCTTATAGTCAGTAGTCAGCCTTCTGTGAGAGGCACTTTGAGTGATTAATGAGTTCGGATGGAAAAGCTAGACCTTTATTTATATCTTATATGTTCGAAGACTTGAAAGATCTGGGAATACTGGAAATAATGTTTTATGGAGATCGTTTCGTCGGCTGCCGTCTGGTAGGAAATGGATCATAATTCAAACTATAAAAGTAGTATGCGGTTATAATACTGACTCGACATCCATGTTGAAAAGTTTAGCTACATAAAACCTCCTTTATCAAGTTAAAAAAAAAACTAGGTGTGTGTTGCTATTTCCGTTTGAAGCTAAAATAAATAAGGGCTGAAAAAGAAGAGTAAAAAACACAAAATGACACAAAAAGCCCTCCCGATTGTAAAACGTTAATTACGGGGAGTTGTTTGTTCGTTAAACATTGCTAATTACGAGTCGTCATATACGGGCGGTGCCGTGAAAAAAAAAAGAAAAATGAATTCAAAAAGTGTTAAACGAAGCTTCCGCTCAGTTATTTTTTTTTGTTTTTTTAATCAAGAAAAAAGTAAACATTGAAGTTTAATTCTCTGTGATTTTTTTTTCATTTTACCGTCATATTTTCAGTCAAATTACTAGCTAGGTAGGCTTCCCCCAAGCACCATCGACCGGTCCTACTTCTAACATTATGATTATTGGTCTAAAACTCTTAATACTCTTTTGGCAAACATCCGTATGAAAGTTATTCCTTTTTTCTATAAAAAGCTTTAGGTATCTCTATGACTCAGGACCGGATAGTTCGATCATTCGGTGTAATTAGCGAGCACCAATCACAATTCATTGCTGATAAACAATGTTCATTGATTGATACCTGACATGATTATTCAACGATACATTAAATATTTACAAGGATTCATTAATGATTGTCACATACATTTGTAGATTATGAATTGTTTTGTAATGTAAAATAATAGGTATTTTATTATTCCTTTTCCTGTTTCGCAAAAATAGTTTATATTTGTAAATAAAATGCAAAAACAGATAGATATAAGTAGTCAAAGTGACTAAGAATAAAAAAGAAAATTAAATAACAGCCAACCAGCCCGAACCCTAAGCGTCATTATTTTCGCTTTTTTTTACTCTTAGTAGTTATGGTGCCCTGGTGGAATGATGTGGCTTTGTTTTTACTAAATAAAACCAAACGCTAATAATTTAATAATTTTCGTTCTTTACTTATATAACTAAAAAACCCGTGTTTTAAAAAAGATTTTGCCTCCGTTTCAGATTTAATGAAAAAAATAAAATACGACTAACATCAAACACAACTTAGGAAAAATCACTAGGTGGTAAATGTACTTTAATGGTGATGATTGGCAAAAATATTAAACTGGTACGCGACATTGATATAAAACCCGATAAATCGGTAAGCAGTAATATAAAAAATATGTGTAAACGTTGGAATGAAGGGAAATAAAAACCGTTATCGTTTTTACGGCCAGTGGCTCGGAAATCATACCGATGTCGATGTGCCGAAATGTGATAAATTCTCAAGCTTATCAGTTTACAGAAGTATGTCAGATGATTGCAGTTTTTATAGGTTTTTCACGGTTTAAAGTTAAAGGTTTTTCGGGGCAATATACTCGTAGATTTTACATGAAAATGAGATACTTGCTCATCATCTGCCTAGCCTTTTCCCAATTACATTGGGGCCAGTCCAGCTGGGGCTTCCAGTCTAACCGGATGCAGCTGAATACTAGTATTCTACATGGAGCGACTGCCTATTTGACCTCCACAACCCAGTTAGTACTGGGTAATACGATACCCCTTGGTAAGACTGGTTGTCAGACTTTTTGGGCCACTGACTACTTAACCACTGTCAAAGATCTACAAATGACAGCCAGGACCAACGGCTTAAGGCTTACTCCAGTCTAGTAACATTGACAGCCCGTTGAAATATTCGCGTAGGTTTGACTAAAGTCATAAAGGAATTGCAATTATTTTTAGTGCACCATTATTTATAAGCCGCTACAAGCCAAATGCCTGGGTTAATTATTGCTATTCTATTCTAGGGTTTCTCTTCGGCAAAAATTAAGAACCAACTTTCATATTTTCGTAGCCTAAATAAATAGTTAACTTATAAAAAAGTCTTTCAGTTTAATTATCTAGCAGTGTAGTTTGTGCGTTATCGGTCAGTTAGTGAATTTAAGATTTCTTTAAGTATATATGAAAATGGAAAGACATAAATTAAAGACAAGAAGTTCTTATATTATACAGCCATGTTTACTTGCAAATCGCCTCAGCAAGGAACCACAGGATTTCATCTAATAGTTCTGTAGTCTCAAACTCAGACGCCACAAGTTCAGAGCAAGTGGTTCTGCAGTTTAGCAACACATGGCACGTGAACAGTGAATAGCCTGCAGAAGCACCACTAAGTAAGTATATTGAGTCACTAGCTTCTGCTCGCGGCTTCGTCAGAAATTGTCCCACGGAAGCGTACTACTGGGATAAAAATGTATCCTACGGCCTAACGTAGGTCATGGCTTACTGTGCGCCAAATTGTATCGGAGTTCATGATACGGTAACAGACAGACAGATACTTTTGCATGTAAAATATTAGTACGGACAGTACAGTATGGATAGGAGAACGTGTCTGCGAGGGCTTATAATTATGAAGTGAACTGATTGCTACATTATTGAGATTAATTTTACTGTTAAAACGCGTGACGGGTAATGGGGACAAGAATCGTGAAAAATCAGAAAACTCAGAGTTTGGGGCTTAAAACTCGAAATGCAATAAATGATAGGTTATTCCTCTATCCAACGAGATGTTCATCATCTGCCTAGCCTTTTCTTAACTCTTTTGGGGTAGGGCTCGAGTCTGAATCCACAACTCAGTTAAAACTGCGTAATACCGGTTGTCTAACTGTCAAAGATATAGAAAGAGAGAAAGATATAGTTTTAAAATTAGAGACATACACTACTAAGACCAACCAACTATAGTCTTTTTACAATATTAACCAAGCAGGGGCTCTCCTTCATGTACCTAGGTCACCACTACCCGATGTATGAACGTGGACGGAGCCAAAGCACCTAGCATGTCCGGATCGGAACAGGTGGCGTTCTGTAGTTTCTGCCGAGACCGATGGGGAAAGGCGTGAGTTTGTATGTATGTAGATGTAGATGACCTTTTGCATGACTACTCTTCAAATAAAAAAATAAAACATTATTCTATTTCATTCGTCAAAGATATCACAAATAGAACCACAACTATTGTTAGTTCTATTGTTGAAATCCAGAAATATAGTATCATAATACACTTTTATAAAAAACCTAAGCTTCCCAAAAACATGTTCATAAAATTCCTTATGATTTATGAGCACGTACGCAATGTATAAAAAATGTGGTTTCAGCATATGTGCCGACCTGAAACCCAACCAACATAGGTAGTACCATCCTATGTCATGAAATTACCTATTTTTAAGCATTCAGCGCTCATACCTGGATTTAGCATTTTACCTGTATCGAATAAGTAATTTTTAGGTACTCTTTTCTATACTGTATTGCGGCATGTGGCTGAGATGAGAAGGGATGTGTGGTGTAACGCGAATGGATAAAATAAGAAATGAGTACACAAGAGGAAGACTGAAAGTAGCGCCGATGGCTGAAAAGTCGTGTGGTAATCGGTTGTCGTAGTATAGACATATGATGCAGAGGAATGAGGAAAATGTAGTGAGGAAAATTTTGAGTATGAATGGCTATAAGACTAGAGGAAGAACAAAAAAACGGTGGATGGACTGTGTGAAGGAAGATATGGCTTGAAAGGAGGTGACTGATGAGATGTCGCGTAATAGAGAAGTATGGAAGAAGAAGGCATGCTGCGCCGACCTCAAATAAATTGGGATAAGGGCAGGAGAATGATGATGATACTATTTAGCTTTTTTTTGAAAAATTATAGATTGTACTTATTTCTCTCTCAACTAGATAAATCTGTAGGGTTTGTGTGAATTGGCCATGTTACTATATCATTCAAGTTCCATTACTTAAAACTAATTAATGAACCGTCTAATCTTCTAGATTTAGGGTTGTGGAGGTATGATAGATAAGCGTCCAGCGCTTCAAGTTGAAATGCTGGTATTCAGCTGTATCCGGTCAGACTGGAAGCCGACCCCAATATAACGGTATGACACACATGGTATGGTATGGATGTATAAGACAGATGTCGATAACTGATGTAGGTACCCAAGGCAGATTTGAATGGAATTGGCACAGAAATTATGAAAAATCCGTATTCCCGAATACACCATGCATCTAAGCCGTAAGTCTCCCGCGTATAATAATGATTTTGATATTATCTATAGGTAGGTACATTTTATGAGTCTGTGCGTGTATCCAAAACGATTCGGTTGATAGCACATGATAGGTATCCGCAAATTGGATGCGTCCCTAAGGACATCTATACTGAACGAGTTTGTAGATTAAAAAGAACGATGTTTAAATATAGATTACTTTTGAATATGTTTTTTTTTTCTGATTTTTATGGGCTCCTGGTTAAGGTCATGTTAAGGGATTCCATATTAATCGATCAAGGCTGATAAAAATAAAATTTCAAATTCAATTGCTCCATGTAATTCAATCGATGGTATTATTTTCTTGTTAGCTCGTCTTACCATCTTGTGTGTGAATACATTTACATGCTCCACTTACCTGTAAAAAAGACAAAGAAAATTAAGTTCATCAAACATAACCAAAAACAAGCTAACCCTGTGTGTTTCATGTATTAATTAACTAAAACTCGAAATAACTTCACAAAACCCCACACAAGTCTCCCAGTAAATAAACTTGAGGTACTAGGAACTCATAATTGTTCAGAGTAGAAATTCACTTGAACGTTACACAGGTAAGCACTCGGATACGACTGGAGAACGGAGTGCAATGCAGAATCTGCAAGTGTATTAACATAATAAAGGTGTCTCAGTCCGTAGGTACTAGAAACTTCGTGGATATGTTAGTAGCGTGTATGAATAATTGATTAATCTACTCTGTACTTTGGTGTCTTCAAGGAAAATAATCGTATGAATTCGGTATATTATGTTGAACCTTGTACTGTCGCGTTTTCACTTTCACACATTTGAGACAATCTTCTACTCTAACTACATCTTAGGTACTTAATACTGGAAATCTCCAAAGTGCTTAGGAAAAGTGATATTGTATTATTGTATAACAAGTGACGAAGAGACGTTAGCTGCCGAAAAGTTCAAGTCAATTCTGTTGACAGTCGTTGTAGAAATACGAAACGCTTTGAGAGCGATGGCCGCTTCTATAGGCACTCTGGTTGGTTGTGAAAATATTTATAATAGTTAAAATTGTGCTTTCTTTGAGGTCAAATCGGAAAAGTCCTATAAAAATAATGACGTAGAAAGAAACTACGGGCAAACTAATTTTATCGCAGACGTAAAATATAGATTTTACCGCTTTGTGAACTTTAAAACGGTCAGCAAAATTAACTGAGAACGAGGTGCACAGAAAACTATTTGCTGCAGCCTTATTTCTTAACTTTCAAGCAACTTTTTCAACATTTTTCGAATTACGTGAAATGGTGTGGCTCTGTTTTTATTTTTCACTGGTTGCTAACTGTTCCTGTGTCCTGCGATAAATATGTAACGATTATGTAAGATTTAATTTTTTTTATTGCAATAGATATTTGCACACTTGTTGTATTTGCGCATTTGTTGTATGTATCACCTCATGTACCTACCCATTTTCATGCAAATAAATGATTTGATTTGATTTCCTTGTAGATAACAACCTGGTTAATAACGCAACACATTGTCAAAATAAAACGTACGTGATTAGGCGTAATTTTACCTAATTTACATATAAAACAATTTCATATTTATGAACACGAAATAAACAATAATAACACCTCTCTATGTAAATTGCGGTAATTTCAATGTTTGTTATCCAGGTAGCAGAATGTGTCATGTAATACGGAATGGTAGAATTACCAGGGTGACATGAAAACGGACTGGTATTCATTTGCATAGCTAACGTATTTTCATGAACGGGCGGACACGCTCTCACATTGTTGAACTCCTATTACGCCGTGAACCAATTATAATGATCATTACAATAAAACGTTTGTTTTCACTTTTTGAATAACAAATGAGAGTTTTTGAGCCTAGGTAATTCAAAAAGGGTATAATGGTAACCCGTGTAAAATCATTCAGAATTCGTTTGTTTTAGGTACTAAATGAGATTGGTTTAAGACAAATGAATACTCATTCTATAACCACTTCACAAAAATATTATTCTGGAAACAAGAATAAAGCATTTTTTCGCTGCTGTACAAAAATGTAAAGAATTTGTACTGACTCAACGGGGCGTAAAAGGACCCATCACAAAGCCGTCAAACAAGCATTCTGTACATCAAACTAAGTAAAACTACGCAAAAAATATTGTTGGGACACAACTTTTTTTCTTGGTGAGAAAAATCACGGTTTACAATATTCTTCAATCTAATAATGCACTCAAAACATTTAAAAACCTTCAATGTCTCCGTAACTAGAAGATTAGCAGATAATTAGTATGGTCCAGAACAAAAAACCAATCGCAATTATGGGAAGAACAAGTGCCTTTCAGCTTTGTGATTGGTTGATTTTGGTATTGATATACGCGCGTAAAATTGGACGTGGAGTTGCGGATACCAGCCCGTTATACAATACGTCTTATAAAACTGTACCTTCGTCATCCTTCGAGCCGTAAGATAACTGCCAATTTTACAAATGCTCTGTAAACTTGCACTAAAAACCACGACTACGTATCGATGTTTTTGTCACATGCACTTGTATTTATATGCTAATTTTGTAAAATATTTTAATCTTGTCTTGATAACGAAGTAATCATCAACACCACGCTGACAGGTACTTTAGATTTGTGTCTGATTACGATAGGAATATCGATATCGTTAACATGAAATGTGTTTAATTAACATAACACGCCTTATCTTGGCAATTATGCGTTCCTGGTATCATGGGGTATAATAACGGCGGTTGTAAAAGCTGTAAAATACGACGGTCAGATAGATGTAGATGCCGATTTTATTCGGGACGTTGAAAAACATAATCATCGTTTTATTTTGTCATGAATTTCCGAAAGGTAATTACTAACCACGCCAAATATTGTTTCTCAATAAGTCATATAAAAATCTCAATATTGTTGTAGTTATCTATCAAGGAAGTATAAAATCTACAGTTTGAAAGTAAAATAATTAATTTCAATAACGTGTACAAAATATACCAAAGACAAAATTTCTTTATAGAGCTTAGCGAATCCGCCAGGTATGCCATTTTCATTAAGCCAGCCGAGCCGGTAGCTCCGTCCTCAGGATGTGTAAAATTCAATGCGATTTGATGAGACTCGGAATTGCGTTGTCAAGTGTCCCCATGATAACGTGTAGCAATCGTTTTAAATCCATCTTTGAATCTATATAGAATGTGAAAATTACGCGGTAGAAAACTTGGAAGTTTACTGAAGGAAAATGGCAGCCAATCGTGACAAAAATGTTATTTCTGTTTTGAATTCTTTGAAAAGTAGCAAAATTTAATAAGTAGTATTTTACTTTCAATACTTTACGGAATTAGAAGCTTTCTCATAAAAAGGCTTATTGAATATTCCGAGCTGTGGAAAAGCATAAAATTTTCACTAGCTAATTAAGTAACTCAAATAAAAACTTGGCAGTCTTTGAACACTACCTGTGCTTCTCTCGCAAAATAAAAAACAAAAACTAAAGGCGTGTGCACACATTAAAAAGCGATGACGGTCTATGTTCGGTGAGGTGTCCCGCGCACGCTCCGTCAGATAATCGCGTTTGATCAGCGCTCATGCGTGATAACCGCCGGAGAGCGCACGCCTTTATACCTCCGGTTATTTTTATACAAGGTAACTTGCGTATGGTAATGTACATTATTTGAATAAGGAAATTTAAAGATTTAATCTTGTTTTAAATAGCAATAAAGAAAATCAAGCTGTTGGAAAGTAAATGGAAAATATTGACCAAGTTATAATTGGTTGGAAAATTGAGAACAAAGTTGTGTGTAGCCAAATCGGAGAACTAATTAACTTTTAGTATTTACTTCATTTAAAGTTCGCAGAAGATCCACGGCAGCTGGTCAGTTAAAATTCAAATAGTAATGTGGAGGTGTGTCTTGGGCAGTGTAGATCAGATGTTTTCTTTCGTCAACAGTAAAGTTCACCAAAATATCAGATAAACTCGATAACAAAAACCTTACCATGCCAATAAAATTAACTTAGGAGAGAAAAACGAATTACGCTCGCAATACGCAATGACATTAAAATGTCTGTACCTCCTGAAATATCGCCGAAACAGCAAATAAATCAGCAAACCAAGTACTAGGATTACATAATATTTCCACAGGTGTTCCGTCCAGTGCCAATATAACCTCACCTGGACTGACCGCCGTCCCTGAAAAAGGTACGGGGCAAACAGGGGAATACAAAAATGTTTGTCTAAATTGGTCCACATATTCGCATGTCATCAATGTAATTAAATTGTCGCCTCTTTCACTGGCGACAGCGGATATGCCAGGATAATTGAGGTTACTTCTTTTATTTTCTAACAGCCTGGTACATTTGGAAAAGAAAACATGACAGTAATTACATAGCAGCGGTTTCATGAATCAAAACGGTAATTAATAAATTGCTAGGGTGGATTGAATAACGTAATTAAACTTTTTAGATTCTTGTCATTATTTTTACTTTTGACACAGTTTCTTTTCAACTACTAGTCACTGCCATTTATTTTATTTCAGGGAAGCAGACGAATTTGATTCCGATATTCCGATCGCTGAAGTAATCAATCAGAAAAATGTCATCAATCACAATTCACGAGCTTGCGATCCATAGCCAATGGATATTAATTTACATATTTATAGAGCCGTCTATAATCAAAACGATATTTCGTATTTTTTTGCTACAATCATGTCTGGTTATGTAAAGTAGTAAATACATTAACTGTGAGCTTTTGCTACGAATGAAGAAACCGTCAAATACCGACTGTGAAAAGGAATCTCAAAATCTCGTTTTAAAGTATAAAATACGACAGCGTTTAACTTAACCATGCAGATCCGAACTTTTAAGTAAAAGCTATGCAAGTATGCAAGTCCCACAAATTGCGAGTCTCGTACTTTTATAAGTCAGACTAAGCGCACAAGTCTCAAGTAAAAATACTAGGAACACTACGACAGTTTTGCTCGGTACGCCGTTAGTCGTATTGTTGCCTTGTTTCTTCGAAGTTTATAAGTTTCTGAAACGCTTCATGTCTTAAAGTTCCGTACGTGGAGTCATGAATTTAAAATTCTGAAAGTTTGGCAGATGAATGTTAGCAGTTTTAATTAAAATGAGGTTTGTAATAAATTGTTATTTACTTTACTTTTACGTAACTTATTTCTTGATTTAGATCTCTTTTGTTTAATCTTATTTCAGCATCGTATCTTAAAGAATAATCTAATTATACACAACAATATGCATAGCGGCCATTTTGTACTAAAATGATTAAATTCAGCCGATTAAAATACGAATTTCGCGTAGTTTTATGAAGATAAACGTGTCTACAGAAACATTTAATAAATATACACCAAGAACCTACAAGAAACGGTACCTGAACTAGCAACACAGATTCATTTAAAAAAAAAATGAAAACAATTGTCCATCCATTTTTCACTCCACCATTTTATCGTCATATGAATGCATGTATTAATAAAGATACAACGTGCATCGCCTGATATGTATGCTGTGTTGGTAGATATCATCACGAATGCAAATTTCAATCAGTTTCAACGTTGATTGCCAATAATTTGGCTGAATTGTGCAGATGTATGTACAGATCACGTCTTGATATCAATTAGTATCTGCAATCTGTAGCTGATGAGCTATCGAGATACGTATGTATCAAGATATACCATTAATGTGACGTAGTTTTGTGAAGTTTCAGATTGTGAAACAGACAGATTGCAGAGAGATTGTGTGACAGAAGATTTATTTTAAAAACAAATAAATGCGATCATTTAGTTTTGGAAAGGAATATTGCAGAATAGCACTGTTTAAAAAGCTTTCATTTGATTTAATAGCTTTTTTGATGGGATTGTAATTATTAATTCAGCTACTAGAGTATTTGCAGATTATTATTAATATTAATCATCAAATGACCCAAATGTCATTTATACCGTTAAATAAAATTGAAGCGTCTGTTTGTAATTTCAAAATAACAGTTCTTTTCTGAATGCTTATGAACGTATATACGGTACTTATAACAAAAAAAACTTTTATATTTATTATTGTCTGTCTGTCTGTTTGTTCCGGCTAATCTCCGAAACAGCTGTACCGATTTTGACGACTTTAACTGACAGATAGCTGATGTTATAAGGAATAACTTAAACTACTTTTATTTTAGAAAAATAATTAGGGTTTCGTGCAAAAAAAATTAAAACTCTTGAAATTGATTACAAAATCCGATTCAAATAAGTAAATAATAATTTCACGCGGACGAAGGTCGCGAGCAACTTCTTTAAAAAAGTTCCTTGAAAGTTAGGCCCGGACTCCATCAAAGCGGAGACGAGCGGAGCGGAGAGGAGACGTGCGGACACCGACCAATCACATTAATTTATATTATTATCTACATCGTGTTTCTCGCCTCTTCTGTGATTGGTTGAATCTTACACATCTCCTCTCCGCTCCGCTCGTCTCCGCTTTGGTGGAAACCGGGCCTTAAACTGTACCTATTAATTATTAGTTACTCAGCAAAACATTTGAATCCTATTCCAAATCGTTTAAGTACAAGTCTTATGCCATTTTCCCATACCCGGCAATATCATTGGTCACGTCATTTCCCTACATCTCGTCGATATGCTCTTTTTAAGCTATTTGTCGAGATATGCAATTTCCCAGGGCGCCCCCTAGCGGCTGTCACTGACAGATCGGGCTTGCCTAGTGATTCAACGCGACCGTCTACCGTGTATGGTGCCCTGGTACCCCTTCTTGTTTATTCAGCACTGTGGTAATATGCTTTTGAAGTTTGATTTGAATTAACTGGGGAAGGGTGTGGTATTTTTAAAGAATAAATAATAATATTTCTTATTCTTCTTCGCGTGTCCAATTGTCGATGGCAATTTGATTCAGCCCAAAAAAGCGACGAGTTTGGCACCAAAAATTGACGACTAGTGGTTCAAGGGTGTCGTTGTGTAACAGGCCGATGTCTGTAAAATGAAGCTATTGAAAAAAAAAATATGGGGGGTCTTTATTAGAGCAACAAAAGCCAAAACAACAGTTTTTAAAATGTTTGTTTGTCTGTTTTCCTGACTGTATGTTTGTACGTGCATCACGAAAAAACTACTGCATGGAATCGAACGCAGTTTTCACCGCTCTACTGCTAGATGCTTAACTTAAAATTTAGGCTACATTAGATATAGTTTTGGACCAGATAGGTGGCGCTGTGCGAAGCAAGAGCGGGTTGCTTGTACTAGATACAACCAGTATTATGATTTAAGTATAGTACGGCATAAGACATCAAGGACAATTTTTCCTAAATTTAAGAATTTTAAAGAGACAGGTAATATCCACCTAAGTGAAGTTCCAATTTACTCTCGGTTCTAGGGAAATGGTTAAGAGTAAAATATTGCAATTACTGTCGACTATACAAAGGAGCAACCTATATATTACAAAATACAGACCCTACACAATAGTTTTAAAACCAATGAACCACAAATCATATTCTAATCGAAACTAACCCACAACATCGAATGATTAATTAATAACTAAACGGCCAATTCAATTTAATTGAACAGAACAGTAACCATTCAATTCAATTGAACAGTGCCTGTTCAAATATGAATTTACCTTTATTTAGCTAACATGTCGATGGCTCACAATAGTAATTCCATTAGCAATTAATTTGTCAGTAGTGTTGCCAGTCGGCAAATATGAATGAATTCACAACGAATATTTGATGGATTAAAACTTTATTATGCCTACTACTTTATTATGTACTAGCACTCTGTTGGAATGGGGAAAATAATGTGTTATTAAAAAAATATTTTCTTTACTGCTTCAATCCCCAAAAAAAATACATTTTGATATCCATTGTAGAAATACATAATTTAGGTAGTTGATTAGGTAGCTAAAATCTTCTTGTCTAGGATTAATACCATACTGCGAGCAATTCCTGCATGGGGGTCTGTACATGGGGACACTAAATGGAAGCAATTAAAGAAACAAATCAGGATTCGATGAGTAACTTGAAAACATTTAGGGTCAGTCAGACTAATATAATATAATTTATGAAAGAGGACAATTTTCTTCGTTTTTGAGATGATAATGTTGTAATTTTGACATGTTATTGTAACCTATTGTATTTTTTGGAATAATTGTAATGTGGAATTGAAATTTTAATGATAGTTATTCATATTTTTATTGATAAATTTATTTAAGAACTACTTTGACATTTAACTTTATCTAAAAATATACTTACTGATGGGTAATGATACCTTATCTTTAATGAATAATGATGATTTAATAAGGTACCTACATAATTTCCATACTGTAATTTTTGATGAATATTATCACGGTTTATGCACCATCTCTTCCTACCAATTTGTACGCCACGATATGCGGCTGAACATGTTCGAACTTTTCTGTATCTCATTATTATCTTGCATGCAATGTATCATGTACACCATGTTTAAAAAATAAAATGCTACTTACTTACTTACTTAATATTGAAGCACAGAAAGTGTTTTGTAGAAAATCTCCAAGTAATGTAATGAACTGAAAACCAATTTCAATATTCACTTAATTTTCTCTCCGTAACCAACAGCTGTGCAATAAAAAGCATAGCAGTATTGTGAAGTTCAACATCGGGGCGAACTGGCGAAGTCTAATAAAAAACCTCTCCACTTTAGTCTCCTTCTTTATTATAGTGGCCTGGTAATGAGTTCTCTAACAATATTGAAGTAAGAACCTCTCTGCCACTCCAAATCGTCGGTTAAGTTGTAAGATAGGTAGCTAATTAAAATTAATATTCTTAAGTTTAAATAGTAATAAAGGAGCCTCTTGGGGTTTAATTAACAAAGGAGCTGGCTTAGATGAGGTTTTGGTTTCGACAGAGAACCGTCACCAACACCATTTTTCCGATTGTTTTTTTTTTTGCTGAATAGTTCTATACCAAAATACTCGTTTTTGGTTTACTTTAGAGAATGTGGAGGTACGTGCGTGGTAGATAACAGTGTGTGAAAATCTGATAGTGCTCAAATTATGTGATTAGTATGTAGACATTAGAAAATTGTAGGTGTTAATTTTATCTGCACTCAACAAACAATAACTTTTCATTCGTTACTTTTATTTCTTAAACCGTGAAAATAAAAGTATTACTCTTTTATATGTTTGCGAACCATCCGTATTCCTCGGTAACAATTTGTAGAGCATGTCCGAAACGTCTAGAACCATCTATCGACGTATTCACGACCTTTATTTATTCAGTAGCGGCCCGGGCGACGACATCAATCCCAACAAGAAACACAAATACTCCACAGTTCGTGGGTTCACCGCTAATGGTCAGCCGATCAGCTGCTGCTATTAATTACTGTTCTCCTGGTACTTTGATTACACAGTACTGATTTGTTTATTGATTTTATTGAGGAAAAAGACAGGAGTGAAAAAAATATTTAGGTTAGGTTATAAGTACGTGGAAGTTTTATCTCACGATGGTATTGTAAGCTAACATTTAACAAAAAAAAAAACTAAGATCTTCGAAATTTCCCTATGGATTTGTAGGATTCGGTTTTAACCAACTTTAAAAGCATTTATTCCGGAAGGATAAGTTCATTCATTTATATTTAACTTAGATATAGCACAGAATTAGGTGAGGGTTTTGAACTTAACATTATTGATGCAATAAACAGCTGAGTGCAACATTATGCCATCAAGGTTACGACGATAACACGAAATAAAATCAAGCACACTCATTATTATCTTTGCGATAACCAGTTTTCGTAATATCAACACTACGTTACCCAAGTGTCTCACGAGTTGCCGCGCAGACGCGTAGAGTGTTGGACGTTCACAACATGAGTTTCGAAAATAAAGTAGTGATAGTTACTGGAGGAAGTTCGGGCATCGGTGCTGCTACAGCAGTCTTATTTGCTAAAGAAGGAGCTTCCGTTGCTATCGTAGGAAGGAATGAAGCCAAACTAAAAACTGTCACTGAACAATGTCAAGAACATGGAGTCACACCCCTCGTCATCAAAGCAGACGTTTCTCAAGAAGAAGCAGCAAATGACATCATCAAACAAACCATCGATAAATACGGAAAACTCGACGTTCTGGTCAACAATGCAGGTATTGTGTTACCGGGAGGAATACTTGACGGAGGAATTCTGAAGACCTACGATCAAATTATGAACACGAACTTAAGAGCAGTCGTGAGTCTCACGACCTTGGCAGCGCCGTATCTTATTAAAACTGGAGGAAATGTTATCAACATCTCAAGCACATTGGGAACACAAACTAGCCCATGGATGATGGCATACTGCATATCAAAAGCTGGTATGGAACATTTCTCCAAGACTGCTGCCTTGGAATTAGCACCATCTGGCGTAAGGATCAACATAGTGAGTCCTGGGCCTGTCGTTACTGATATTTTGGAAACGGCCGGCATGCCTGATATGTGGGAAGAGTGGGGTAAGCACACACCTCTCGGCAAAGTGGCTTACCCGGACGAAGTAGCGGACTTGATCATGTTCCTAGCGAGTAGCAAGGCCAAGAGTATTACTGGCGGAAACTTTTACATCGATAATGGTTCAATGTTAAAACATGGATAGTTTTAAACGCTAGTCTGTCAATTTAAACTTAACCATTAATAAAGTGTGCTTTTTCCTTAAGTTAAGTGTTTTTATCTTCATACTCAACAGTGAAATAAAATGTTGTTTCCAATTATGTATTTTTTGTCGTTCAATGCTTAGCTTTTTTCAACTCAACGATAAATCAATAAGTTATACAAACCTTAATATCAAGATATCTGTAATCAAAACTAAATGAATATACCTATGTGATTATGTATTGCAGAAGTTTGTTACGTTAACTGAAATAAAATAATGATTATTTATTTATATTATTATCTACAAATGAAAGAATCGATAAACTGGGGTGCTTGTTGAGATATAAGGCCTTGTTTTTTCGTTTTTGGCATGCTTGCTTAACAATGTTTTCTTTGTGAAGACTAATGAGTTTATCTAGACATTTAGATAACGTTCACTTTTAACAAAGTTTCTCTTGTAAGCATGTTTTGAACAAAAGAACAGCATTTATTATTTTATATCTTTTGTTTTGTGATAATGCGTACGTTACATCACATTGGGGTCAGTACCTACATTATGCGGTAACAATTACATAAACAAAGAAGGTATTATTATTCTAAAAGGAAATGATGGAAATGAAATAGGTTGAATCAGCAGGATAATTAATGTTGTTCATGTAAATTACTGTGTTTACATTATTATTGTTATTTTTTCCTTAATCAGTTAGTATAGTAATATGTACATAGGTAACTTTTCATTTCAAATATATTCCACAGGAGTATGTACCTAATATTACGAAGCAGAATTTCATTTATTCCATGAAACATTTTAGTAAAATAAAATACCACGGAGATCAATTTGTATTCATAAAAGTTTAATTAAGTCACACTCAGTTAGCGGGGACAACTTTAAAATTTAAATAAATTCAGTAGTAAAGTACTAGGAGGGCAGGGAAACGAAGGAATAGATTAACTCGACCGCTCGCTGGATATTAAGCTCCGGTACTTGGTAAAACGTTTGGATGCTCCAAAAATTTATTCTGTGGCAATGCTAATGAGGTGTTTTTAAAGCTCTTACAGTATTGTCGTACCCTAGTAACTGTACCTGCTAATTTACAACAAGGTGTAATTTATAAGGAAAAGTAACCTTTTGTTAAAATTTCCATGAGTAGGTAGGTGGTACCTATTAAAAACTCAGAGATGTGGGCCGCAACTTGTGGCTCACAAAATGTTTGCATAATTTAGTCTGGGGTGTTGTGGCTTAAGGCGCATTGTGTTGTGGTTGGACGCTGAGCTAGAAAGGAGTCAACCGACTGAGAAGCACATTACCTACTATTGCAATGATTTTAAAATTGATAACTCAACTCGACACTATTAATTAATCCACGGGTAAGCAGAGTATCACAAACAGCACAAAAACAAAATTAAAGGAGGAAATGCCTTCACAAAAATGTGTGGACTCACGGTCAGCCGAAAGTGTAAAGGGGTCGAAAGAGGTCTGTGTAAAAATGACAAACGAAATATTTCGGACGTCGAAGCGAAGGCATGACGAAAAAGTTTCCACAATGAAAACCGGGACGAAAACGAACGACACAGAACAACAAGAATTTTTCTTTAAGCCAATTCATGGATATTAAAAGTTTATCCTTGAAAAAAATGTAGATAGGACCGCCATTATCTGAGACTTGCGAAGAAAAGACGATAAAAGGTGAGTTTTCAATTTCTTTTCTCGTATCTGAAACGTTCTCGAAACACGGGCTGTTTCCAAATTGTCGTGATTCTTTTAACCCTTAAACGGGCAGAGCGATCCAGGAATCGCAAAATAATGCCAAATTGGCACAAGTATTATTGGTATAAAATATTTTTTTTATTTTTTTTATGTTTTTTGAATATTTAATGAGTGATTGATAAGTCTTTAAATAACCTTTGCACAACAATAGAATACCTAACAGGAACACTTTATTTAATTAATGAGCTGAAAAATATGGTGGGAAAACTATTCCCTTTGCCTTAATAAGGGTTAAACTACAAGACTAAAGTACGTCAAAACCACGACATTATAAAGGGTGTAAAAAGACCCTTAACGAAGCCGAAAGGCACTTGTTCTCCCCGTCATTGCAATCATTTTTTTGTTCTGAACCATACATGGGGACCTTCTAGTTACGGAGATATTGGAGGTCAAAGTTCCAATTTTTTCACAAGTTTTTTTTTTAAATACATGATTTTAATGTAAGATTTTTATATTAAACACCTCCACGACCCCCGTACTATTCAATCCATCCATCAGCATAATGTTTTGAGTACGTTGCACTGAGTCCTACCGCAAAACGTGATTTTTTACCCCAAAAAAAAAAGTCGTTTCCCAGCAAAAATTTTTGCGTAAAGTTACTTAGTTTGATGTACAGAATGCTTGGTTAACGGCGTCGTGAAGGGTCTGTTTACACCCTGTTTACAGGTCAAAACATAGTTACTATGAGAATACTAACGGCACTTCTTGAACCACCACTGACCTCCCGATCTTGGCCATTAAAGACATACACAAGCTACATAGTGGATGCACATCTAATAGGTTTCTAGTCATTAATTACGGAGTTTACCGAGTTCCTAACTTGCTCGATTCTATTGCCAAAGTCCGTCTCTTGTACTTAATAGTGCAGGAGCCAGCGTAATTAAAATTCCTCACTGATTTCACAGTGGAAGTAGTGGAACAAAGAAAACTAATACATCAGAAGTTTAGTTAGTTTTACTGCAGTTGTACTAATTGACTGCTAACTACGATCTGTGTTTTTTAGTTAGCAAAATGGTGTTCGTAGATTTGCTAGTTATTTATGTCCATTATTATTCTTATACAAAAGATGATCTAAATAAAAAAGCAACGACTAAAGTTAAAATACGTTTTCATACGGTTTCCTTATTTTTTATTTAGAAAAATTGCTAAAAAAACTCGGATTCCTATACACTTCACAGGTTTTAAAAAAACCTGCCGTTAGGCGTACAATAGACCATTGATTGCACGTAAACAAATACGTTTAACAATCCATATCCAAACTAAAAGTTGCGCGTCGGATGCAGACAGGATTTTTTGAAAGTTTTTTCATCGTTTTGTTGCGCACATGTCCGGAATGCTATACAGGACAGACAGACTGACAGGTATGACAATTCAGAGCAGGACAATGCACCTCTGAATTGCGGCAGCCATTTTAAGGGAGCCAAATTTTATGCACATACCAGGGGGGCATAGAGCTCTTGGTCTATGCTGAAATGTTGAGTGAGATTTCTGAGGGAATTGAAATGTTTTTGCTTTTTGACATTCGTACTTTTGATGCTAAGAATAGGAGAACCCGGTGCTTTGTCCATAAAAGTGTTCTTAATAATAAAGAACACTTTATTATGACATGCTATTTTTGCCAAACTAATTTTCTAAGATCTCAAAAGCAATTTGCCTAAATATCTGACTCCTGTCTGAGATCTCAAAAGCAATTTGCCTAAATATCTGACTCCTGTCTGAGATCTCAAAAGCAATTTGCCTAAATGTGTGACCTGTGCGTACATAGACGATTGATTTATGCTCCATCCAAATTTTTCTTTCCCACCAGTATGTTCCTGAAAGTTTTAATCCTCCATATGTCGAAATAAATGAAAAAATACTACATTACCTTCGCATTCAACAAAAAAATGCTCGCCATTTTCCTCAACGATAAAAATAGAACTTCAAAAATAAAACTTCGCCCGTAAAAAAAATAAAAAAGTGGCTGCCGTAATTTAAAATGGCAAAGGACCGTCCCCATCCATAACCTGAAAATATTCTTCCTTGTGTGGTACACATACATAAATCTTCATAAGTCGCCATCTTGAAAGTGCATTTACCACGTACGTAGGTAATTTCGACGCGTTGCTGGCAACATTTATCATCATTCCACTGGCAACACCAAGGAAGATGTATCACATTTGAAAACTATGTGTGCTTAGGTGGCTTAAGGGTTCTTATCGTTTTAACCAGGTGTTTGTTTATAATTAGTTGGTGGTCGGAAAGAAAAATAAGATGGAGTTGCTTAGAAGAATGTGTCGTAGGAAGTAAAGAAGGAACATAATAGTCTCCTTTGTTGATTTTACTTGTCTACACCTATCGTCATTATTGGTTTTAGATTTTGAAGAAAAGCTGATAAGGCTTTATGTTTTGTGTCATTTAAAAGATGATTGCTTTTCAGCGGAACTTTAGGATCGATTTTGCTATGTTTTAGTAAACCTGCAGGTATTTTTTTAATTCAGTAATTACAACTATGCTACAAAATTAGCCCATTTACGATCGAGAATCCGCTGCAAACGCAATTTACTTCCCTATTACGTTTACATTCCGTGTACCGCGGTTACACTGTCCTATAAACGTTTTACTTTATACTGCGCTAACAATACAATCTTTGTTAATAGCATTCACTTAACTTTTACCTCAATAACGGCATCAAAACGCCTCCTAAACTTCATATTCTCTTAATAGCAATTCAAATTTACGATATTACAATAAAATTTTAATCTCACCTTTAAAGGCGTACCTTATAATATATTCTTTCCCGTAATTACACTTCCGAAATTAATAACCTGGGATATTTTGTACCCGCGGTCTTTTGTACCCGAACTTTGTGGCCAGGAGTGTAAGATAAAGTATCATAACAGGGGCCCGTACGACCCAGGTAAGAGGGGAATTACTTACCGAAACGTTGCCTCTTCGACTGGTTATTATTCTGTAAAGAAAATAAAGAGTTTTAATATTATGCGTTTACTTTGGTGAGGTTTATGTTGAATTTTATTTAAAACAATGCAGTTTAATAACGTGTTGTAAAACAATACATTTTCACTCGAAAAGTTTTAAGTTGTTTACCTACAGAGAGGCAGTTACAGCATGTGTGTACAAGGAAATACGCGTTCGTGAAAATCAAGGAACTTCGCGGAACAAATTAAGTTATTTTAAATTGAGATACACTGCCTCGCAGCCGGTACCAGGAATACAGACCAACTGAGAGAAACATTACAATTAATCCGACTCTCAGCCACGGATTAACGTGACACGAGCCTTAAATCCCCGAGCGGCGTTCGTAAATTAACCCTGAAATTGTACAATACATTTCACCAGCCAGTATTAATAAAATTTTCACCACGTTTTCAATTTTCGAAGTCCAATGTGAAATATTGCTACAAGCTCCTCCGCCGTTCTGGTATCTTGGTATGTGTGGTTTGTGAATTAAAGTGATTTTTCTTTGCAATATTGTTAAACGAAAATTCTTAAGTTACTTTTCCAACTTTTCGTGTGAATTACAATGAGTTTGAATGAAAAGTTATATTTGCCTAAGTGGCGCAATTAGGCAAAATTTCAGTATGAAAAAGTTCCTCCACTGTGAAGAAATGATTACTAAATTGAGTTCACATTCAGATGTAAAATGTTTTATGTTACCAACATCATTATAATACTGAAACAATGCCGAAACGAATTCGGTATTCACGTGCCGCCGCCTACTCCGACATATTAGTGATCTCATTACGAATTTATAAGTAGAACATGACAGAATACTCATGTATTATCTTTTAAGAAAAACCCTCTCTCAAAATATCTACAAAAAGTTATGTTACCGAACATTTTATATCTCCAATTTTCGTACAAAAGGTAAATTACGATCGTGGAACAAAAACTCGCGTCTAGAATAGCCAACAAATCGTGTTCAAGTGCTCATGAAAAATATGGCTAGTTCTGTAATGAGCTGGAAGACCATTCTAGATAAGTTACAGTTATAAAGCGCTAGAAATGTGAATTATGCCCGAACATGGCCGCAGAGTTTGGCTAGTTAAGCTTCACACGTGTTTCTATGGTGACACACTGGTAATAAAAGGGGCAAGCAAATCTTTCTATAAAAAGTTTTTTGAATGATGTTCACATGCTCGGATTTTTAGTGAGCTGACGTGATTTTTAAGACCATGTATTGTGAAACTTGGCAACACCGCATTTAACTTTATTATGAACTAGCTTTTGCCCGCGACGTCGCTCGCGTTAATTTAGAATTTGACAATCAATTCGAGTTGTACTCTGCTTGTAATAATATAATTCAATCATAATTCGAATCATATGAACGTTATTGTTCTTTTCCTCGGGAACAGTACTTTTTTTCGGGATAAACAATGCAAAATTACGTATATGCAAAATTTCAGGATGATCGGTTCAGTGTTTTAGGCGCGAAAAGGTAACAAACAAACTTATATTAGTAAGGATTACAATCGATATTTTAATAAGCTATCTTTAAATTGGTAAATTAATCAAAACAGACACACATTGTCCACGCTTATATGTTTTCTCGTCGTCTCGTAGTGCAACAATAATTTTGACAAACCAACGTTATCATAATTTACAATTATTGGATCAAACACTGTGAATAGATAATATTCATAGCTTCAATGAAGGCTAGCTGTTAGCTTAGTGATCGCTGTTTCCCGTCGGCGAGTCGGTATTGACAGAAACATGCGATAGCCTTATTTCCCTCAGGGCTTCGAAGGCCAGAAGATAATCGTGTCATGGAAAAAATACTGAATATTTTGAAAACGTCGTTAGATTTTAGGCACGGCTAGTATTAAAATAGGTAGGAAAAAGAGTTGACTATAAACTTTATACACACGGGAAGCGGGAAGTTATCATTAATACTGAAAACGGGATATTTGTACCATGTTTACTATTTGTTTTGACCAGCAATAACTCCGCAATAACTTCAGTTTATCCGTGATCATGGTGCTTGCAACAGCGCCGAAATATCGGGAACTCAAAACAAATAGTAAACATGGTAAATATCCCGTTTTCAGCGTTAATGATAATGTCAGTGACCATGTCAGTTTAAAAACTTACACGGGGAGTTCGTAAGTATAGGGTGAATGGAAACATAAGAGGACCAGCTTAGAGAAAGCACTCGTCGTGCTACGAGGTTCGTAGCACCGCGTAGTCCGCGTAGCAATTGTGAAATAGAAATGTAGCAGTGAAGCTATTTTGCTACGATTCCGTATAATACTTCGTTTTATTTCGATGGTCATGAAAGTATGTAAATCAAGGTTTTACGACTGCTATAGACATGTATTTGTGTTATTAGGATATATATGCATTTTTAGTTTTATCTATATCTATACATATAATAAGACAGTAAAAAAACTGTGTCTGTACATTGAAGATATTTAAAAAATAAAAATTGAGGGGGGTTTAGAAACAGTAATAGAGCACGAACCCAAAAAAAAAATTCTGTCTGTTTGTCTGTTTGTCTGTTTGTCTGTTTGTTTGTACACGCTAATCTTTGGAACTACTAGACGGATTTGAAAGATTTTTTTTTTATTGTGTAGGTATTAAGTCTGGGCAACATATAGGCTATAATTTATCTTGGAAACTTGAACACCTGATGCAGAACCGCAATAGAATAGCTAAACTATAAGAGATACAAAAATGGTACCATAGCAAAAATTGTTCCACGTGATGAGCATTTTCTGCTGAGAGAATAAATTTGAAGATCTGGAACACCTGATGTGGAACTCCAAGAGCCCAGCTACACCATAACATATATAGGAATGACGTCTTAGCAAACATTGTTCAATCTGATGAGCACTCTCTGTTGACTTATAAAATCGAAGATCTGGAACACCTGTTGTGGAACTCCAAGAGCCCAGCTACACCATAACACATATAGGAATGACGTCTTAGCAAACATTGTTCAATCTGATGAGTACTCTCTGTTGATTTATAAAAATCGAAGTTCTGGAACACCTATTGTGGAACTCCAAGAGCCCAGCTACACCATAACACATATAGGAATGAAGTCTTAGCCAAAATTGTTCAATCTGATGAGCACTCTCTGTTGACTTATAAAAATCGAAGATCTGGAACACCTGTTGTGGAACTTCAAGAGCCCAGCTACACCATAACACATATAGGAATGACGTCTTAGCAAAAGTTGTTCGGTCTGATGGGCTTTTCCTGTTGACTTATAAAAATCGAAGATCAGAAACATCTGATGTGGAAATCAAAGCTATCACTAATTTCACTGTATAATTATAAAATAACATAAGCTGGGAGTATCTCCACGCGGTGAAGGCGGTAACAGTTTAGGACTGATATTCGATGACGACGGTATATCATTGAAAATTTGACTCTACTGGACAAAACTTCTATTTATTTTTTTACTTTATCGAATAAATATGCCTTCGGGCTTATGTTATTTGAGTGTTTTAGACTTTTTCCACTTATCTTCGTGACGCGGTAGCCTACCCGGTAACGCAGGGGAGCAGTCACTTAGATTTTAATTGATCAGGTATCTTCACAATAAAACTATAACCATGCCTAGAAAGAGGTCAAATCTTTCCCAATGTTCCAAAGGAGCTAAAAGATTGAGGATCATAAGATCCCAAGAATCTACCGAAGAACGTCAGGAGAGACTTGATGCTGTTCGAGAACATCAGGCTGCAACTCACTCCGTGGAAACCTCTTCCTCTCTTCTCTTCTCTTCCTCTTGGATAACGAAGCACGCCTGCGTTCTCAGCGTATTTACGCATCTACATCCAGGTCTCTAGAGAACTGTGAAGAACATGATGCGCGACTGACCGCTGATCGTGAACGTCATGCATTGTCTCGCGAATCGGAGACGTTCACGGATAGAGAATTACGCTTGAGTTCCAAGCGTATCTACGCATCGACTTCTAGGTCTCTAGAGACAAGTGGGGAACGTGATGCGCGACTGACCACTGATCGTGAACGTCACGCATTGTCTCGCGAGTCGGAGACGTTCACGGATAGATAATTACACTTGAGTTCCAAGCGTATCTACGCATCGACTTCTGACTTACAAAACTGAAAGATCTGGAACGTCTCGAATCGTCTCGCGCATCCCGTTGTTTTCCCGTCCCCGGGCTCTTAGAATTCGACATCAGACGTTTCAGATCTTCGATTTTGACGACCCCGTTGTCGCTGGCATAAGCAACAGGATCCGCGTACGAAGTCGCGGGCAGAAGCTAGTGGTAAATAAACACGTTTGATAAATGTAAAAAAAAACGATATAGGCTCTAACTCACTTTTACTTATTTTTTCTCGTAACTGTAAGTAAGTAATACCTATGTATTTTTTAATTGTGTTTTACACCTACACCGTGGATTAGAAGCTACCGAATGGATGGTTTACCACGTATTTATTTAAAACCAAAATCTACCACTTTCGCTTTATTTCTAATAGAAACTTTTTCACGTTTCCAACTTCCAACCATACAGTCAGTATGTCACATATTCTCAATTAATGACGTCACACGCGCGCGCCGCAATAAATATTGATAACGCAGTTCCGTTCGGACGACACGCTGCTCTGACGTTTTAGTGATGTTACTCTGCTAGGTTTATGACAGCCTAGTACTTTGTGTGTAACAGCGGTACCGTGGTTTCGGAGAACACGTAAACCATATTGATAGGCGCATAAATTATTAGATATTATTGGGCAATGTAAATTAATTTAGGGTTTGCCAAGTCTTAAAATTCATAGTCATCATCCTATGATAGTCTTTGTTTATTTAGTGTCGGCGTAGTACACAATCGTATTCGCCTACATACATGTCTCTCTTTGGCCAGTCATTTTAGTTTTCACTTCCTGCCAGTTATCTAATGAATATTTATCAATCATGTATCCTAATATTACAATCTATCCGTGTATACAATGAATCTTAATTATATTATCAAACCCACATGACCGAACATAATTAGGTGTAGGTGCATTCTAATCGGTAATTACGTTAGCATCCAGCTGATTATAACACTCGCTATTTTATGTAGAAGTGGGATTCAAACACCAAATAATCAGGCGTTATTCGATTTAAACTCAATTATGTTGTTGTAGGATCAGCTTATAACTGAACACAGGCAATGAAAATCGCGAAATACGGAAAATATGTTCATACATAATCCAAACAAAATCTAAATATGAATTTTTCAGTGAAAACGCGAGAGCGAGCGCGACAGCAACTATCATAAATATTACTCTCATACACACGTTTACGGCGACGCGGCGTTAAATCCTGCGATAGCACTGCCAGCAGCGGCCATATTTCATGGCGGGAAAAATTAAAATGTGTCAAAATGACTCGCCCCACCGACCGCGCCCCATACGCGACATGGAGGCTATCAATAATGCATAGTTTTAGCAGTATTTCCCTCATTTGACACCGTAACGTGGAACAGGCAACTTGCTTAACTAACTGGTTTAATGGCCGACAGGCGAGAAGTTATGTCTCGTTTATTTTCGTCTCACATTTTAATATTTGTTTTTTGAATTTATGATGATGACTCGACGCTCTGACATTGTGCTACATATCGCAAATGAATGTTTTGTCGCGACCCAAATAAGTTCTTGAAATATGAGGGAACAAGGTTTTTAGCTGAGTACCTACAGACAATATTTAATCAAGCTTGAAATCCAGATAGGTACGGTTTTTGTGGGAATTTAATATCTTTGTACTTCGCTAATGTCAATACCTACTCAGGTAACTCTTCACCTGGCTTATCTGACTTTATCTCGATCTTAAACGGTCATAAGAAAGGACCACATCTGACAATTTAAAGAACCATAAGTATTTACTCGACTTTCAAGTGTTACATTTCCATTGTGTGTATTTTCGATTAGTCAAACAATAAAAAGATGTAGCGATACCTGTTTGACCGTAAAATCGAGTTTAGCAAATTTGAATTTTAACTAGGTTTAATATAAATGTTCACATCACATAACTCAGTATTCCATATTTTGAGCCATCGATCGCAAGTATGGTAAACTGGGGACTGGCTATCGAGTTTTCGATTTTGAGGAGACGTAATAGTTAGACATTCTAAGTTAATTGCAGTATAACTTATAAATTTCAAGAAAAGCAAGACTTAAATAAAACACGAAACATTCCCAAAATTGAACATAAAAGTTTCATCGCAAACTTATATCATGTCGACAACATCCCGCTAAGTTAACTCCCTAATTAATTGCTATTCATTACAGCACCCGAAACCCGATCATTACGAGCCACATAAAACAGGCAACGGATTCACCTGCCTACTGCCTGCCAATACGAGTATACACCCCACCCCACTTAAAACTCGTGCCGAATTCACAGATACTGGCACCCACGAAAATAGAATATAAAATGAACAGATATAAACTGCCAAACGAATAGGCCGAACAATTTTATGCCTTTGCGTAAAAAAAGAACTTTAAACTTGTCGAACCTCTCAAAGATGGATGGTTTTAAGACCTTTGCCTGCCTACATTAACGAATATTTAAAATATGAAGCTATTGGTTTCCGTACACAGTGGTCGACATTGGACGATCGGATGTCCATTAGGGTTGATTGATTTCTCTTCACACAAAATTAAAAAGAGAGCTTCTGCAAAAATTAAATTGATGAGTTATTCGATAACTTAATTTGATGGAACCCTTTTATATTACATTATTTTTATAAGCTTTTTTTTAACTTGCTTTGTTAATTAGTTACTAAGTATTGCTAAAATCTTGCTACTGAATTTCAAGTCAGTTCCCCTCCAACCGATTGAGTTGAAATTTTACACACACCCTTGGTTCTGGTGACAATACATTTTTATGACGGATATGACGTGATCCTACAGCCAGGATCGCCCTCACGAGAGAAGTCCTCAACGCGTAATAAGTACGAACACGAAATTTTGTATACGCGGATTTAAAATTTAATTTATTAATATCTAAAACTTTCTGTAGAGTTCAATGCCCAATATAGAAAGTAATTATACATTAGAACACTAATTGAAGTGAAACCCATTCATTTCGAAATCATGAATTGGACTTCTCCATTTGCGTGCTCTAATTTCAAAAGTTTGGAACACCGCCATTTTGAAATTAACGTCAGTCAACATAACCAAGTTCTAGGTTCAAATATTTGACGTGCGATGCGTTGCTCCAATCAACTGTGTAACAAGGTTTGGAGGTAGCCAATAATTTGTACACATTTTGCCCTATCCCATCTCCGTACTAACTTAATAATGGTTCGAAGCCCGATTCCGAAGCTTATGCGTAAACTGAAATTCAAGATACATTTTACAAAATACGAGCCATTTCGAAACAGTTATGTCCAAAACGTTTTAAATAAGGTTTTGTAAACTGTAAGTAAGCTTAGTAGTGACCGGGGACCCTTTGTTGCGATTATTTCCGTAAAATCCGGGGTCTGGGCAATCTGTATTATGTATTACCTCTAATCTTCTTAGAGGTTTAAGTACATACCCTCCAAGAGCCTACTGCTTAGTTTTGAACAAAAACAAATATTCTCCGACCTTGTACGTATATAGAGTTACTTTTGCTACACTTTGATTGGTCGTATAAAAGTTTTTTATAAGGCGTTATTGGATTTAGCATAAAACTTATTTACCTGCCTATTTTGGGTTCGCTTGGAGATACAATTTGAATATTATTTTGTTGAAAGGGTTATACGGCAATATCTTGAAAAGAGGTTTGCTATTACTGTTAATACTTTGGATATGATTGTAAAAGGTAAAGAGAGGATTGAAATACTTAAAAGAAAGTAAGTCGTTGGTGATTTTTGTATTCGTGACTTGTAATTTCCATATTGTATGCGCACATATATGTATACTAGCTGCGCCCGCGGTGTTTTTCGTGTTGAAAATGTTTGAACACGTACATACACGAACTGAAACTTGGAAAAAGAAGGAGGAGAACATTTTTTTCATGTTTTTGATAATTTGATGCTAAAAGCTTATACTTTTTACTACTCTACATACCTACCTACCCTTCATTCCTACCTACCCTACCTACCATACCTGCCCACCTACCTACCTTCCTCGTTTGAATAAACAACACCTTGAATTTATGCTACCTAACTTTTGGTCGCCAAAGAGACGATTTTAGTCCATCGGGAAAACCATTTTTGAGTTATTTTTTATTTGAGTTATATGGAACACCGCATTTTTCTGGGAGCAAAAGTAGCATATATATTTATCCAGAATATAAGCACTCTTGAAACCAAATTTCATCCAAATCCGTTAAGCTGTTTGAGCGTGAAGGAGTAACAAACACACACATACACACACAAACTTTCGCGTGTATGAATGTTAGTGTTTGCTCTTATTATTTCAGCTCATTCCACATGTTTACCTTACGTGCGATACATACGAAGTACTAGGCTAGCAGGAACTTAAAGAGCACACGGCTAATAAAACAGCAGGAAAATATGAAAGCAAAATGTAAACAAACGATATTCCCTCGAGACTGCACTGGCTGTAGTTTTAGTATGTAGTGCAACCGACAGACGGAGTCGCGATTTATCTATTAGCGAATCAGAGATACGGGACGCTTGGCACAATGCCAGCGACTTATGCATTCATGGGGTGACTAAACAGGTAGCGTTGGTAGAAAAAAAAACTTTTTAACGGCACTGAAAGTGAGAATTTTAAATTTTCTACCAGCGCTTCATTGTTACGTGAGGCTGAAGCTTTTTATGAATTTTATTTAAATTGTAACCTGAGCTAAGGAAAAAATATCAATTTTTACAAAGAAAATCGAGTTCTTATTTATTAAAAGCAAATCCTATAAAATAAAGGCTGGCACGTAATTTCCAACAGTATAGCTAACAATTTTAAAATCATGGAAGTACCTTCGTGTACCGGTAGCATACTAAGGAGTGAGACAAAACGCGAATTTGCGGCAACAGGATAAAATAGTCCGTAAAGATGGCGGCGGGACGATTCAGCTGCTCGACACAATTGGCGTCTCGCGAGGACCTAACGCAATTGCGCCGCGCTGCTAAAATCACGTATATCCCCAACGAGCTTATTTAGTTTTTTGTTTAAGGATAAATTGGCTGCTCTGAGCTGCCATTGTCACGTGTCATCGCAGAAGTAATCACGCTTGAATTGTTTAATGTTGCCAGGTAATATTGTCAGCAAGGATAGAATAATATTTGCTTAAATTACTTCTGTCTGGTCATGTTTGCCTGGTACTTTTGTTGAAACTGTATGTTGGTTCATAGGTTTATTTCTAACCTAGGCCGGAACTTAAACATAAAACCATGTAGGTTAATAACTAACTGCATGCAGTCAGGTCATCGGGCTATTCACCCATTGTGCTACAGTAAATCGATACACTAACCCTCTGCACAAGGTATTTAAAATTTTATGCAAATGGAACCTTTTCGGAATCCGGATTTCGAGATTACGGTTTGATAACCCAGAATCATAGTTTATTATATCGGAAAAGGTTGCGTATGAAATTAAAGAAACTAAATTAATTAAGGGCAAAAATTCGCAGTACCTTCTGCTGTTTGCGAAAATTAAATTAAATTCTGACCAAACATTTTTAAGGACAACGTAGGTCGACTTCTAAACTTAACCTTTATTGTTGTTTGAATAATAAAAATGTCTATGCCCAAACACCTTTTTTTTCTTGCAAAGGCGAATAGAATCTGTCTGCCTCGTTCGGCCAGTGGCCGCCTTGTGAACGCAGCGTCAATTAACGACCACGGCAACAGACGTACAGCCTTACTCAATTACTGCAGCACTCTAACTCACTTAATGCCGCTGATTAACGGCAAATAGACTTAAATGACAGCAGGATAGACCACCTACCAGTGGCGAAGGTTCCATAGAACTCGATTCCTACCGGCTTTCCTTTGAAAAATGGCACAGTCAGTATTCTATAGTCAAGTAATATACAAAAATTGACCCTTCGGTACTGCCATCCCTACCTTGTGTTTAATACGATCGAGCACAAAATACGAGGACAGATTTTTTTTTAAAGGTGAAGTGATACCGAGCGGTCTAGACTCCAGAATACATAAATTGGACTTTGATACACAATGTACTGAAATATTTGCCTCGTTGGTCTAGTGGTCGCAAGCGCGACTGCTGAGCATGAGGTCCTGGGTTCGATTCCCAGATCGGGATATGTGTCATTGGGTTTTTCCATCAGGGATTTCTCAGAAGCCTGGATTTGTGCCCGGTTGATAGCAATTGGTTTGCCCCCTATTACATGGGACTTAAACATAACTGGCGAATAGTGGGGGTACGTACGCCTCTGCCTAACCCTTCGGGGATTATAGGCGTGATGTTATATTTATGTACTGAAATATTTGTCTGCAGCTTGACAGAAACAAAAACTAATTTAAGCTTTAACATTATTCTGAAACCTTTTGTAGGTCAACAGAACGAGAAACGATGCCTTACTTAAAAAGGGAGACGTTACTCTATGTTATTTTAAAAAGAAAACAAAAAAATGGGGATTTATTTATTTAAACATCATGTACAATAGTGGTATGTAGGCGGACTTAATGTCACACGGCATTCTCTACCAGTCAACCTTTGTGTTAAATAGGACGACATTATGATAAGGTACAAAATAATATCCAAAAAAATAAGTACTTGTTCGAACGAGCACACGAACAAATTGGTTGATTCAAATTTTTGTTACATTCCTAATTGAAATTGGAGAATTTTTCACACAATCGATTTTTTATAGCGCGAACACTGGTACCATATACATTATATACTTTCGCATACAGGTACCAAATGCAAATACCAAACTCGTCGAAAGCACGGATCGTTAGTGTACATGTCTCAATGGCGTTCACCATGTGTAATCAGGTCATACAAAACTAGATTATGCGGATCTATTATTGTACGGGAAATCTATACAAAGCGAGGCCATATTATACTGGAAATGTATAGCTTGATGTGTCTCCGTGTGTACATACTGAAGTCATGGATGTCGTTTTGTGAACTATTTTAACCGTGATACAGTAAACTTCAAGATTCCTAATGCCAATAGTTTTATGCCAATAATTACTTACAATCTTATAATTATGGCTAGACAGATTCATATTATACACACAAAACCGAATATCAGATATGAACAAGTCCACTCAAAAACTGCCACATGTCACTCTCACACACAACTATAGACACACCCTCTCACACTCATTCATTCACCTAGCATAACACACAAAGAGAGGATCAGACCACTATACAAAACCTTATTAAGAGCACATACTATTCAATGGTACTGTAAAATGCAAACTTATAAGAAACCTTATCTAGCGTTTTGTTCCTTAACTCGAGGGGGTTGACGCTGTAAGCCGAAATGCAGGTTCCTCCTAGTTCAGCTCCTGATGCTAAAACGTTTGTTACATAATACTGTTCATAGCATTTATTTGTAAATTAGATTAAGTACTTTTTGTGAAAGAAATAAAGTTATTATATTTATTGCTGACGTGGCTCAAAAAGCTGCTAAACTGTGGGCTCGCATATCACAAGGAGCCCTGAGACAGTTAGACGTGGTCGCGGCAGACCGAGGAGAAGATGGCGGGACGCCTTGGATGGCTTTCCCGTTAATTGGCGAGAAGAGGCACAACACCGAGAAAAGTAGAAGGAATGGGGGGAGGCCTTTGCCCAGGAGTGCGAAAATTAAGGCGGAAAAAAAAAAAACATCTGTTTGGTTCAACATCTCATTCGTTCACTATGTATGCATTTGCCTTCGTTTCAAAAGCTTATTTTTACTGCCGTCATACTATGCTGATTTATAAGACGCCATACTGCATTCCCAAGCAGCAACATTCTGTAACGAATTTATAAATACTCTCCAACTTTCCAGACGCTCTCCCTCGGACCACAGCACTGATGGCGGCCGTCCCTCCACAATAAACTCTCTAATTATTAATTAGCATAAATTTCTGCAACTTTACAGTATCGGGAGAATTGACTTTTAACCCTTTGGTTAATTAAGCACGATCTAGTTTCACCCCCTCGCCCCTCAGCCCCTCGGGAGTATCCGATGCCAAAGGTTGAGCACTCCTGAACTTTCCTAGAAGATGTTAATGTTTTGAAACCATAGAGGGGTTTGATGGAGCTTCTTAATAGCCCCGTTATTGGATTTCATCTCAGAATAATTCATAATAATGTGACAATTCCATGTCATCTCATCAAAAAACCTCGGAATCGTCTTGTTCGACGAAGCACAATAGTTCTTTAAATCAAAAGGCTTTTACAAATCAAGCTGATACTCTGTATATTTTGAACGTCAAAAATTACATGAGACAGTCCGCCAAAACGGCCACTTTTCGCCATTTCCAAGTGCTTTAGCTGGGAAGATGAAGTGGCAGATAAAAGTCCCTAGCAACACATCTGTCTGTTAGGCTTAACACGGTGGAAGTATACAAGGTGTAAACGGACCCTTCACGACATCGTCAACCAAGCATTCTGTACATCAAACTAACTAACTCTCCGAAAATAATATTGCTGGGAAACGACTTTTTTTTCGGTGCAAAATCAATCTGTGTAACGCACTCAAAACATTGTGCTGATGCATGCATTGAATAGTAAGGGATCATGGAGGTATTTAATGTAAAGTTATAACAGTAAAAACTTCTTTTAAAAGAAACTTGTGAATTTCGACCTCCAATATCTCAGTATGGCAGTTTAAATTCGGTAATTATATATAAGTTCCTAGGTATGGTCCAGAACAAAAAATATCACAATGACGGGTACAACAAGTGCCTTTCGGCTTCGTTAAGGGTATTTTATATTACAAACTTATTTAAGAATAAATAAACAACAAAACGTTCTGCTGTTTCTTCTATCTGTACCCACATGTAGTGTACGTCTCGAGAGGTTTAAACAATAGATGGTTCACAATAAGCGTTCGACGGCACCGAACGACTTCTAAACTGCGCCACGTATTCAATACCATTCAAATCTTTTAAGCACATACACTTTATACGGTACTAGGAGCTCGTGGCTAAATAATAACAGCCGCTCGGGTCGATCTTTAGGTTAAGCCGTGCTTGTCTAGGTTGGTCTGTGGATGGGTGACCACGCATTACATACCGAGTTTACTCCGTGCCTCGGAAAGCACGTAAAGCCGTTGGTCCCGGCTGTCATTTGTAGATCTTTGACAGTCGTTACAGGTAGCCTAAAAAGTATGACAACCAGTCCTACCAAGGGTATCTTATTACCCAGTACTGACTGGGTTGTGGAGGTCAGATAGGCCGTTGTTCCATGTAAAATACTGGTTGAATACCAGTTGCATTCGGTTAGACTGGAAGCCGACCCCCACATAGTTGGGAAAAGACTAGGCAGATGATAATGACTTTATACGGTACTAGCTTCTGCCCACAGCTTCACCCACGTGGTGGTCGGGAATTATCCCACAGCAACGTTCTACTGGGTAAGAAGTATCCTTTGTCCTCACCCAGGTCATGCTGTACCTGTGCGACCAGGTTCGTCGAAAGTCCGTTCACCAGTTAAGGCGTGAAAATATAACATACGCAGTTATATGCCTATTCAAAATAACAATAATAACATGGAGTCTGGATTTGTGCACGGTTGATGGTAATAGGTGCGCCTCCTATTACATGGCACTTGAACGTCACTGTCAAAATGTGGGTGTACTATTAGATACACCTTTACCTAACCCTGCAGGGACTACAGGCGTGATGTTATGTTATGTTGAAATAACAATCATTAGAGTTAGAACGGTTTCAAGCTAGCGTATTTTGAAGCGCGGTTAAGAGCGTCTTACGTGCGGCTTACGTGCGTAATAAAAATAAACAAACGCCCGCGCGCATGCAGAGGCGTTTTTTGCTGCTCACGCTTATACGAGCTTATAAGCGCGTCAACGCTCGTATGAATCACGCCTAAAATAAAAGGCGCGAGGGTACGCGTACACGCGTTTGCATAAACGAGCTTATACACGCTGAAAATACGCTTATCTAAAACCGCCCTTAACCGAATCTATCTTTAAAATAATTTTAAAAAGAGGCGTCGTAAGCGCCAAAGCGTCCGAAGTTACAAAATACAGAATCCAGTTGTCATTTCATCATTTTGATTTTCATTGAAATGGAAAAAATAAAAAAAAGTTAGACAGGGTTGTGCTATTCGTCTGTTAACATTTTTCTCGAGAAAATCAGAACTGCTTTGAATGCAAATTGGGTGTTTTGTACTCCGAAGGCGTTGCTTTTTTAATTATAATTATTTAGGGTTTCGTAATTCCTTCTGGCTATTTCGGGAACACGGGATTAATGTTGTCACAGAACCCATTTCTCTTACACATAACTCTAGCAGTTTTGAGGACTTTTCTAACTAATTGCACCCATGGCACTACTTACATGGCAGTTTAAGTTCGGATTTCCACATTGCATTTCCACATTCTACCACGCTTGGAAGTTGGCAAATAATAATTCATAAACTTATTAAGTTAATTCAGCGGTGTATAACTTGCATAATGTTCTCAAAGTGGAGCCGGGAGCAGATGAATGGAGTATCGCGTATAATTTTACAAAGCCATTGCAGTTGTTACTGAGATTCCCTGTAGGCGACTGTCAGATAGGTACTTCAAGTTATAAGCGACTAGCTTTTGCACGCCGCTTCGCTCTCGTTATGTACGGAAATTAACCCACGGGGACGACTTAAATGTAGCCTGTGACACTCGGGGATAATGTAGCTTCCCGTTAGTGAAAGAATATTCGGAATCGGGTCAGTAGTTGCGAAGATTACGCCCAACTTCAAACAAAGTTTACCCCTTTATAATATTAAGTATAGACTACGAATTAATGAAGACGTGAGTAACAAAGTGGTTTGAAAAATGGATACCAATAATTTTCAGCTTAAAGAACATATTAACGAACTTTTCTTCCTTTTTCATATTAAAAATCCCCACATTTAGGCACTTTTAACTCCAAACGTGTCGGACCTTATGTGTTTGGTAGAATTGATTATCGAGATGTCTTCTTAAATGTTTTTAAACACTCTTAACCGTTCCACTATGGTGCCGAAACCACTGCTTAAAAGTCATACATATAGTAAGGTTTTTGTAAAATTTCTAATTTGTTATGACATGACAGAGTGAGGACTGACAGATAGAATGGACGAAAAAATGCGCCAACCTTAAGCAACATGGGACAAGGGCAGGAAGATGATTATGATGTCTTTATAACGAATGTCTCTTTAAAAAAAAGCAACCGCTCACATCTCATAAATTGTGTCCTCACAAATACACAGTGGACAATGACACCGCAGTTCCGGTGAGATAAACAGCTAATCCCGTGGCAGCAGAACAGCCCCCCCCCTGCTTAACGCTGCACAGTCCTTCGACTAACTCCTTATTGCTCCTTGCTTTGTTGCCAATATTGCTAACTGTCTCCTCAAGCAGCTAATCCCGTGGCAGCAGAACTAAGCCGGTCCCCCTTGCTAAAGCTGCACAGTCCTTCGACCAGCTCATTATTGGCATTTGCATTGAAAAAATATGTTTTCTTGATAAATAAATATGTTTTCTTTCTTTCTTTCTTTCATTGTTGCTTATATGGCTTACTGTCTTCCTACTTTCCAACTTATGACACACAGAATGGCCTTCAGAGAGGAATGTATAGGTGCTGTAGGTACTACATGTTTTTTTATTGAGAAAACTTTGCTAAATAAACTTCAAAGGTCCGCATAACTAAAAGGCAGATAAGGTACAAAACGTTTTCTTCACCCGAGGGTGTTTACTCTGAAACGTATTGCTGCCGACAAAATTATTCTTCTAAACTTATATCAGAAGCTCATAAAGTTCGGCCTTAGATATATAATATGATACCTGAAAGTCGTAGACCTGATTTTATTTATCAACATTTCCAAATAAATATGTTCAAAAGATCCAAAAATCCGAGCAGAAAGAATCAGGAAATCATATTCGATGTTTGCTATCGATTTCGGCTTAACAGTGGGTAGTGTAAGTCCGCCGGACCAGTGTGTCTACCCGTCCAGATAAACAGCTAATCCCGGCAAAGCGGCGTTAAACCGCTTACTTTGTGTGAACATCCTACAACTTTCTGTGCGCCTGGTACTGCCGCGGCAAGAATTTTACTTTGTCGTGCAAAAATAATATTGGATCCGGAGGTGTAGGTTTTTATTTACTTTTCATAATAATTTTCTTTTCATAATATTTTCCTGTTTCCTCCTTTCCCCAGTTAACAATAAAGATAAATATTTAGCCATAAAAAAAATATCGATTCGAATCTTCGGTAACGAGCTTATCATAATCGAATTACCACTGCCTCGTTGGTCGCAAGCGCGACTGCTGAGCATGAGGTCCTGGGTTCGATTCACAGGTTGGGCAAACTGTAATTGGGTTTTTTCATCAGGAATTTCTCAGTAGCAGCCACGGCGACTGGATTTGCGCCTGGTTGAGTGCAACAGGCTCGCCCCCCATTACATGGGACTTAGAAGACATAACTGGCGAAATGTGGGAGTACTATTTGGGACACCTCTGCCAGGGATTACAGGTGTGATGTAATGTTGTTAAGAATTACAAAAAAAAATATTATCATCAAAAACCGCCCTTTTGTCAAAAGTTGTCAGTTATACAAAGACTGGCCTATTTCAAAGTTCAAAAACAATTAGACCTCGTCCCCGACCTCTAAATAAATTAAACAGTCCTATATTATTTACGCAAGAACTTAGATAGCCGCATATTTTTCTAAATTAAAAAAGTTTTTTCGCCGAATTCGTCGGCTCCCGCTAAACGTTTGTTAGAGTTTTTGTAAAGGAAAATGTACAGTTTTACGTAAGTAAATACGAATTTCATTTACCTACGCAATGTTTAAAATAAGACGATGAAACGAAAACTAAGGTATTTTCTTCTACTGATGCAAAAATAATGTTAGTAAACGCAGTTTTAGGAAATCGAGCACTTCGCGATTAATTTCGGTTACTGATAGTGAAATTAACCTGACAGCAAGTTTTGTAGAGGAACAAAGGGCAGTCTGACTTAGTGGCGGTACTTTCATACAAGCCTAAAATATTGGCTTGCCCTTATAACCTACTAATCTTCATGATGTTAGGGTTTCGGAACAATCTGCTTGCCTTATAGGCTTGCCGTATTGTTGAATCCTATACATACTACTGCGGTTAGTAGAGGACCTAAACCAAATGATATTCTATCAACGATTATAGATAGGTCGTATTAGACTTACATAGGCTACTACAAATCTTGAATATGTTAATTCTGTTGAAAGTCCTGAAACACGAAGAAGTATGGTCATTAGCTTAGCGATACCCTTTTAATTCACAAACAATATTATCGCAAGTTCGACTGCTGAGTATCCCGGGTTCGGTTCCCAGGTCCGGCAAATTGTTATTGGGTTTTTCCTCCAGGAATTTCTCAGTAGCAGTCACGGAGTCTGAATTTGTGCCCGTTTAATAGCAATAGGCTCGCCCCCTGTTACATGGGACTTAAACAAAATTGGCGAAATATGGATGTACTATTACATACACTTCTGCCTAACCCTTTAGCGATTACAGGCGCGATGTTATGTTTTATGTTAATTAGAGCGTAACCATCGTACATTCAGTAGGAAACCTCTTTTAATATAAAGTAATCCCACTGGAATGGAATTTTATGTAAAAAAGCAAAAAGTTTCAGTTAGATCTACTCATTCTGTTGTTTCTTAGGAACTGTTCAAGATCAAAAATTCATATTGAAATAATTCCTTTACCACAATGATCTTACTAGGTTAAAGTAATATCTATTAATTTTTGTAAAATGGTAATCCACAATTACCTACTTACCAAAATGTCTTGTTATCTATCACATCAATAAAGGTTTTAATTTTAAGTTAACTCAACTCCGGCCCCCAAGATACAGGCGCAGCCTAGTGGCACGGTAATATTATAATACAGTAATGTAACTCGGCCGCATGATAGAAATAAATGCCTACAGACGCGCGGTACGTAAACATGCGTTAGGGCTGACCGTCCCCAGCATTTTAATTACATTTGCCTACTTTCTGTTTCTATTTAGTTTTGTGATTGTAAATATCCTTTTTATATAAATAAATGAAATACTTTGTATATTGAATAGGAAGTGTTCAATAAAAATGCGTTGTTTTTTTATTGGTAGATTTAATTAAAAAAACATGTTTTTGTTTGAAAAACAAATCGGGCTTATAAATTTGCGACCGAAAAATATTTGCGCCTCGACTGAGTCGTACGAAATGCTTTATTGTTAAATTTTAAGGTATAATAAATCCGCATTCTTATATAAAGCTTAATTAAAAATTGTTTTGGGAAACATGGACAAGGTGGAGAAAATAGAATATCTTTTACTTGGTTATAGATACCTGCAGCTACTTTACAATTTACATGTTTGGTTTTAAGTGAATTTCGGAATACTTCCTCCATTTTTTCTATATATTCCACAAAATCATCGTTGGGTACAAACAAAAAGCGTTATTGGCGAATCCATACAACCAAAAACAGCACAATATTTCCTACTCGTCATATTAACTGATTTTTAGAGAAAAAATCGCGCGGTTATTGTTAAAAAAACAACACACCGTCGGTTCGACACTGCGGTACAGCCGTGACTGTCTGCACCGCGAGCGCACCCCACGATCGAGGCGCGTAGGTATAGCTCGCGTTTCGTCCGTTTGTATGAAGTTGGAGTACTGTATTATAATATTACCGTGCTAGTGGGGACCTTTGTTTCCTAACTACATATGTTAAAATATTACTTGTTACATTACTTTATATTCATAGCGACAAGTTAGATTAAGAAATTATTTGTAGTAATGGCTTAATAGATTTATTCTTATTATATTTGCCAGTGGATCAATTACTGTTGGCTGATTAAATTATTAATATTCAATTAAAATCCTAACTAATATTATAAATCCGAAAGTAAGTTTGTGTGTTATCTTTTCACGCCTAAACTACTGAATCGATCATCCTGAAATTTTGCATGTACGTCGTCAGGTGTACAGAAACGGATATAGGGTACCTTTCATCCCGAAAAAAAGGACTGTTCCTGAGGAAAAAAACAATAACGTTCTTATGATAATAGATGGCGTCACGTGTCTTTCGAATCATGATTGAATTATACTATTAAAAGCAGAGTACAACCCGAATTGATTGTCAAATTCTAAATTAACGCGAGAGAAGCCGCGGGCAAAAGCTAGTATATTAAGAAACTGGAAAGTTTCAGCAAATATCTACAGAAGGCAAATGGCACACACACTAGCAGCCAGACTCTATCCATATGCCATCCAAAACATTTATTTAGTGCAGGGACCGACCCTCTCCCTCCCTGTTAATTACATCTGTGCCAAGCAACTCAAACACGAGCACATTATGTAAAATGTAATTAAATACACCCATCACATAACATCACTAGACAGCTTAAACCTAAAGCGTCCTATGTATAATGAATGTATGTTATCTGCCCATTCATAAGATCCGAAATATTCAGCCTCACTCATTCATGTCCGCGTCTCAACGTCAATTAATGCTAACTAAGGCATCATGGAACCTTTAAATACTAAATAAGGATTGTATTAAGGCAAGATTCGCTATCTAATATTTTCCAGAACCAAAACACCCGTATAGCGTTTTTGATAGGGTTGAAAATCGCGTAGCAAGAGTAATAATATATAATTTGTAACGGACAACGAGTGACGCGGCCCGGGGGTCAGATAAATGGTTAATCTCATGAATAGTGTGCTTCACGGGATTATATTTTGTCTGTGTCCGCTGCGGTTTTCAATTCAAACGTTTGAATTTTGAGGGTTGAATTTGCGCTGAAGGAAAATACCCGAAAATGTTTAGTATCCTTATTGACCGCTACGATGTATGGATTGAAATTTAGACCTTATTTGTCTCACAGTGCATTAATAGCGCCTTGAAGATTATAATCGCCGTCCGTCATAAAAACCTTTCGCTTGTGGTACTCGGTGACTTATTTTGGCAGTACATTTCATCATCATCATCATCGGCCTAGTCTTTCCCCAAGTATATTGGAGTCGGCTTCCAGTCTAACCGGATGCAGCTGAATACCAGTATTTTACATGGAGCGACTGCCTATCTGACCTCCACAACCCAGTTAATACTGGGTAACACGATATCGATGTCGAGGACCTAGAAATGACAGCCAGAACCAACGGCTTAACATGCTTTCCGAGGTATGGAGGAAACTCGGTATGTAATGGACGGTCACCCATCTACGGGGCAACCCAGACAAGCGCGGCTTTACTTGTTGTCTTATGTAATTTTGAGTCTTAAGCCGATATCCTCTTGCTGCGGGACTGTTCGAAAGAGATAACGCGGCCCTGGAACACAAAGGGCAAAGAAGGAACATGGATGGGGTTTAGTCAGTACGAGTCTGACACTCCCTTCCACTCCGCCCAGAGCGGGAGGACTCATTTGATGATTTCCAATCAAAAAAGCCGGTATCCTGTGACCCAAACGTAGGCTCAAATCCAAGTCCTCTATTGGCTTTTTCTTTATTACCTACTGTTACTGCAATCGAGCATGAATCTATTCTAACACATATAGTACCTTACTGTCACACTACTAGTCTTATCTTCTATCTATTTATAACTTGTTGTCTTATATAATATTGTGTTTCCTCCTCTAAAAACACACTCGGCTCTCATATAAACACATTAAGGGGCGCCTCAGGCCAGGTTCAAATGACTCACTTTGATCAGCTCCGACGCACGCTGGTGTAAGCAATGTTATTTGGAATAATATTTATTCTGGTACACGTAGACTGGTTGTGACAATTTTGGGAAAATCAAATATGAAGGTTTATGATGTATGTGTTACGGAAGAGGGGATGTCAAAGTATTTCATCATACCTTATCTCGTAAATAATCATCTTTATGTGGTTAGTATTATTTACTAGATCGACTTGTATTCAAAACTAGCTGTTGCCCGCGACCTTCGCCCTCGTTTAATTATTATAAAAATATGACTTTTCCATTTCAATCGGATTTTGTAAAAAAAGTCATGGGTTTTCATTTTTTGCACGGAACCCTAATCTTTTTTCTGAAATAAAAGCTTTAGTTACTTCTTATAACATCAGCTATCTGGCAGTAAAAGTCCCGGCAAAATGGATCCAGACGTTACGGAGATTAGTCGGAATAAACAGACAGTCAAACATTTAAAAATGTTTTTTTTTGTTGTTATAAGTACCGTTTATATGCATTCAATAAAAAGCTGTTATTTTGAAATTACAAATAGACACTTCAATTTTATTTACTTGTATGTATAGAATTTGTATAAGTTGAAATTGATAATGTGTGGGCCATTGTTATTATTTCGATAAAATATGATGTAACTATAGTAATAAGTCATTTTTGCTCTGATTTTGCAGTGATGCAATGTGATCTTTATTTGACAGTCATTTTACCTTTGATTTGGATTGTACCTACCACTCTATAGTGGTACCTACCTAGTACTTAGGTGAATAGGGCCTTGTCAATATTTGGTAGATAAATCGCATGTCCTCTAAAAACTGACATAACCCTATTAAACTAAAAACCCTATTAAAAAAACCGCCATAAATGTACAGCCAAAATAAGTCACCGAATAGCAAAAGCGAAAGTTTTTTACGCAAACAAACACACAAACTAATAGTAAGGACAAAAAAACTTTAAAATGTGTATCCTACTTACTTCCTACGAATATTATAAATGCGAAAGTTTGTGAGGATGGATGGATGTGTGTTACTCTTTCACGCAAAAACTACTGACCGGATTTGGATGAAATTTGGCACACAGATAGTTTATAACCTGGATTAACACATAGGATACTTTACGTACGATCCCGGAGGACATTACCGAACTCCACACGGGCGAAGCCGCGGGCATAAAATAGTATCTCATAACTGCTATTTCTGTGTTACAACAGTTTTATTTTTGGAAACATGCGAAATATTATGATAATTCAAATATTTTAAATGTAATGTATAGCGCGCCCGTTCAAAACCAAAAACCGTATGTCCATTATTGTCCATCCCAATTTCGCACTAACAAAATAAGTTAAACTCCACACGTTGAATGCATTAATAATAATTACACGATTAATGCTCCCAGGATATCATACCACCAAGCTGATGTAATTACAAATTCATTTGAATTGTGGCCCAAATAGTACTATATATTTACCCTAATGTCTACAAATGGGGTGATTTGGGGATGCTTGCATACTACACAAAACACACGCGTACATATTTATAAGCAAAAATAGATTAATATCATTAATTAAAATTTACTTGGCAGTATTAGAAGCTTCGGTTTCTTGGAATATGAAATCTAATTATGTTTGGCATGTATCTTCATGTAAATTACTGCCACGTGATTTCACTCGCGTAGTTAAACTTGATATAGGTACTAACACTAAGCCAGTAATTTTATACAAGTTGTATTCCATTTTTAGTTTAATCTGTTACATACTAAAGCTCGTTTGCAAAAATTGAGCGCTTATCTAATTAAAATTCATCTAATTATGTCCATCCATCCTCCTCATTCTGTCAATGGTTTAAAGATAACAGAGACAAAATTATGTTATAATGTGTTTAGCGCTCCTTGTATAAATGTTTAGGTCCTTTGTGATGCAAGTGGACTAAGTAGTTATCCGGACTTTGAGAAACTAGCTCTTACACGCGTATCTTAATTTACACAAGTCTAAGTGATTACTTGAGTAAAAGTAATTATTTAATATCCGATTTTTAATCTGTAGTTTAGTAATCGCTTGAAGTTAGAACTGTCAAACGTAGAATTCTAAGGTTTGCCTTCTTTGACGATTCTTACTTCGGTCAAATTGTTGTTTATTGCATAAAAATGGTTGCATAAGTGATTACTTAAACTCATGTTATTAGATTAAGTTAACTATAGATACGAGTGTTAGTCTAATAATGTTAACAGTTTGACGGCAGCAATAAAAGTATCGGTGGCAGCCTTTCAGTCTTCCGAAAAGGTGTATAAGGAGTAAATATTATAATTCATTCTACATATTATATAGCACTTTTTTATCAACTTTGAACTGGTTTACCTTTGTATTTTATGCTCTTCATGTAATCATGTATCTGCGTTTGAATAATTTTGCTTCATTTTCCATTTTCCGTCGGAAATGTAATATGTACCCACACAATTGTCATCGCATTTGCAAATTTTTCCGTTCACTTCTTACAAAGTTTTATTATTAGTCCATCGCGCTCGGTTGCTTGCAGCGTATTGAACGACGAAGTGCACGGATTCATAACATATTAAGTGTTTACAAGTTGGGAACGTGCGAAACAGGTTTATGTTTCTATGCGTACGTTCATTTATTTATGTGCCTTGGGTTTTTTGTTTTGTCTTGCACTTTTCTCGTTTTTTTTATATTAATAAGTACCTACGTATTTTTATTTGTTAATACTATACACAAGTTTGTTCTATTTAAGTACCTATTCATACATACCTACACATACCTAATTAGAAACAAAACTGTTTGATGTCCGTCACATCACCATCTCGGGTCCAGTTGAAAACCAGCGTCGGGTACTAGCAGCTCGGCAGTTTGCTGAACTGGGCCTATTTGGCGCAGCCGTGAGGCACACAATTTTGTCTCTTTTTTCTGTTTTATATTGTATAGATTTAAGTTTTTTATTTTATTTTTATTTGTTTGTTGTGTGCACTTGTGGCATGTGCCAAATAAATATGTTTTCTTTCTTTTCTTTCTTTCTTTCTAATAAATTTAATGATAAATCTTAAAGGTTTAGGCCTTTGGCGGTCTTTCCTATCATTATAGCCAAGCCTTTTTCCATCTATGTTGGGGCCAGCTTCCAGTCTAACCAGACGCAGTAGAATACTAGTATTAAGAATGTAGTTTCCACCTATAGTGTGGGCATAAATAATCCGCCGTTCTTCGATCAATACAACGTTGTAGCTGCAGCTTATCCGCCTGTAAACCTCTCCGTCTGCGGATCCCCTCGGGAAGAGAGAGTGCCTTATTAACTGGGATAGACAGACAGTCATTGGTTACAACATTTTTCCAATGTAGACACAAAGGAACAAACAGAAATGATTACGAACAAATATGTTTAAACTTAGTCGTAGAACCGATAACGTGTTCTTGAGTGGAGACCGCGAATCGGCAAACGTAAGGTGGGACGCCCTGAGGCTCGGTGGAGCGACGATCTTTGCAGGGTGGCTGGTGGCAACTGGATGGGAGGTGCTAAGAATCGAGTTGATTGGCGTGCGATTGAGGAGGCCTTTGTTCAGCAGTGGACTGCTGTATGCTGATGATGATGATTTTTAAACCAGCACTTTAAAGATTATGTATTTTTTAGAATCCTACCCACAGTCTAGAAAATTCATTACTTCCTTTGACTAGGCACTTAAATTTTGTCTGACCAGTAACTTGCAACTGCTGGATAGCTCTGTCATTCTCCTTGTCCAAATCTCGGACTGTGCAGGTAGTTGTGCAGGGGTAAGAAAGAAAACGTCAAAATCCAGAGACGAATGAAGGTCTCCGATATTGGAAATCGCGTTATGGAACTCAAATGGAGTTGGGCAGGACATCTAGAAGGCGCGGAGATGGAGCTGTGACCAAGTGGCGTCCAAGGACAGGAAATAGAAGTGTTGGTCGTCTTGAGATGGACAGACGACATTGTTGATATCGCGGGAATATCCTGAATGAGCTTGGCACATGCAAAGAGAGGCCCCCAGCAGTGGGTGAAGTCGGCTGTGGGTGATGATGATGAAGAACGAAGATAAGGCGTGTCATGTGAACCGGTGGCAACTGCTGTTTGTTTGTGACGGATCGATGAAACCCAAATTAATAACTAATACCTTGAGTTCATTGTGGTTGGACATTATATTGTTATTCTTACTCCTAATGCAGGTCAGTGGTCACCCTTCTCTCTTTTCACTTGTCTCTGTTCAGTGTCAACTGGGTTTTGGGTTGTGAAGAACAGGGTGTAAAGTTCTTCACCCCCTATAGAAAAGGGAGGACCCTCCGACCAGACGAGTGTTCTGTCTGGTGGGCTACTGCCCGATAATTGTTGTCGGGTTTTGCTAATATTTTCAAGTTACGGATAACTTTAACTGCACGGTTTAGGATTTTGTTGTTAATTCTTTATTTGTGTACTACTGATGGCGCTGTACTACTTTTTGTCTTCTGTCACTGTAGTACTCTTGGTAGTGCCGTTACACCAGTGTCACCATTTTGATGTATCTCCATTCCAGGTTGCGTTGCCAAACTCTGCTAATATCAAGTATCTGTAGATCATCTGCCTAGCCTTTTCCTAATTATATTGGGGTCGGCTTCCAGTCTAACCGGATGCAGCTGAATACCAGTATTTTACATGGAGCGACTGCCTATCTGACCTCCACAACCCAGTTAGTACTGGGTATTACGATACCCCTTGGTAAGTCTAGTTGTCAGACTTTTTGGACCACTGACCACCTGTAACGACTGTCAAAGATCTACAAATGACACCCGGGACCAACGGCTTAACGTGCTTTCCGAGGCACGGAGGAAACTCGGTATGTAATGGGTGGTTACCCATTCACAGGCCAACCTAGGCAAGCACGGCTTAACCTAAAGATCGACCCGAGCGGCTGTTATTATTTAGCCACGAGCTCCTCCATCAAGTATCTGTAGATACGGCCACTTATTTTTATTTAACTGTAACACTAAACAAACATAATGCCAGCAACCCTGAAAAATAGTGCTACTAACAATAACCATTCTTCGTATTCAGGCACATAATAGCTATCAAGTGCACTCGCAAAGAATATAAGGTAATGTGTCGCACTAATGTTGGCTCAGTGGGGAGACCCGGCCGTGATTCATGGTATACGAGGGTATACAGCTAGTGTGGTGCTGCCAAGTGCCGTGGTAATGGGGATATTGCTGAGACTGTTCATTGTTATCTAGGTACTGTTGAAGACGGCTCCGATATACGATATAAACCGTGTTCATGAGCTGTCAGTGGCATCTTTGTTATAGATAGAATATTGAAATTGACAGCTCATCTCAACGTTAGACGCAGATTGTGTTCGGTTTTATTGGTAAAATTCGCCCTAAGTCTCGTCTTTTAGGAATCAGAACAACTGTCACGACTTTTCTGCTCTCCTAATACAATTTCTAAAATCTGTGCCGTTACTAATATTTAACTGTAACAATAACAAACATAGTTTTTATATTGTTTTTGCTAAGGAATATTTAAAAATGTAATTGTATTTGTATAGAAATAAATAAAGGAATAACAAACATAATATATCAACAATATAAGGTTATGTGTGCAGATAATGTCGGCTCAGTGAGAAGACCCGGCTGCGATTCAAGGTATTCAGTTAATTATCTTTATTTTCGTGACTATAAGGCTGCTGTTGGACTGCAGCTGCCAGGTGACCATGGCATAGAGCTAGTGTCACCACACTAGCTGGCAAGTGTCGTGGTAATGACGATAGTGCTGCGACTGTTCATTGTTGTATGTGTACTGTTTAAGATGGCTATGATGATTATTCATTTAAGTATTCATTGATTTATTTAAGACTAGCTTTTTTCCACGGCTTCGATCGCACTATGATCGGAAGTTACCCGAAAGTTAAGTTTTATATATAGGTTATCACACTCGAGGATATAGATGTAGCTTCTTATTAGTGAAAGAATCTTAAAAAAGTAGACGAATTTTTCAAATATCATGCACAAGGTTAGGAATTTCTTCCAAAATCAAGTGAATCGTAATTGGAGTGGTGACTTCGCCCACAAAAAGCTCTTAAACGCAATTAACCGCCGTACCATCGATCAATTACATCTTAAATCTCCACGTAAACAGTAAATCAGACTCATCTATATCATCACCAGCGCACAGATCTGTGGGCTCCCAAATAATCGCTCAGGCGGGGACAAGACAAATGACTAGCGGTGACCATCTATTAGTGTACCGACAGATCGACAAATACAGGCGAGCTTGATAAATTATACTATATTCTGTTTTGTGTTTGGTGGTCAAAAAAACAACTTGTAATTTTCTGGTTGATTGAGCTTGGATGATTTTTAGTTTATTGGATTTTTTGCGAGAGTGACTAGCAAGCTGCGCAGTAGCATTTACTTTTCAAAAATGAAAACTAACATACCGGTTTATCTCCGAAGACATAGTTGTATGTACGTGTATTACACTGACTGTTATAGGTATTTTAAGGCCCATGTTTTTGTGGGCGAGCTTATTGTCATCATTTAGGCACAAATCCAGCCTCCGTGGCTGCTACTGTGAAGTTCCTGATGGAAAAACCCAACAACACTAAGTGTGACCCAGGGAATCTAACCCAGGAAGCTCAGCCGTCAGGCTTGCGACCACTAGACAATATAATAGCAAATAAGTAAGTAAGTATATCGACTGCCTATTGACTGCCAAGTCATAGGTCACGAGTTCGAACCCCAAGCAGGCAGTTCTGATTGTTGGATTCATGTGCGTATTGTATAATTATCACTAGCTTCGGTGAAGGCAAACATCGCCATCATGAGGAATCCAAACATGCCTGAGAGATATTTCTCGACGGCATGTAAAGCCAAGCCAGAGGCCCATGGGCGGCACGATAAACTCTGACACCAGGCTAGGCACTAACCACACGAAAAAGAAGATCTCATCATCATCTTCCTGCCCTTGTACCATGTTACTTGGGGTCGGCGCAACACCTTTTTTCTTCAATTCTCCTCTATCAACCGTCACGCTATCATTTACTCCTTTATCTTTCATATCATTCCTCACACAATCCATCCATCGTTTCTTTGGTCTTCCTCTCCCTCTCCATCCATCAACGTTAATATTCATCAGTCTTTTAGCCACATGCGAAACGAAAAGAAGAAAACCTCGTGATTGTTAAAATGAATTCCCTTAAAATACCGAAATCCCTTTACACATTTATTTTAATGAGCATGTAATCGTCATGTTATTTGCAGTCAAATCACACGAACAATCAATCAGCAACTATGATTACAAGCGCTAAACCCAACGTGATGGTTTGTTCGTTCACACGGTCTGATAACTCACTTATACGAGCTTTTAGCACTAAATGCTCTTTAATGCTTTAAAAGCTTTTTATTTGACGTGCGAATGAATAAAATAAATGGATTGAGAGATTCTGGTAGACATGCACTTGTGAAACAGCATTTATTTTATTGTTTAAATACGATATATTTATGCATACATGAGCAATATGGACATTCATTTAAGTTATTTCGACGTTCTTTCATCCGGACGAAAAGTATTATTACTGAATACATGTTTCAGTATTCTTTCTTTTACCTCATTATTTCATATCTGCTCCAGTTAACATGAAATTATATTCAACCCATGTATGCATGGATTATTGAACGTCCTTTTTTTCACCCGCGTCCATTGTCCCATTGTATCTATATAGTAGTATAGTAGTAGTATATCTGCCCATAAGGTAGGTTAAGTGCTCAGGTGCTACATTGTATGTTATTTAGCAACCATTAACAGTTAGCTTTTTCTCATAGTTACTGGTATTGAATCAATCAAAACAGATATTTAAAGAATTTGGTAAAATACCAATTTTTCAAAATTTTGATAATACGTAAATATTATGCCATTTTTCTTTGGGATTCTGCCCTTAAATTTTTCCCCACAAAACATCCGTAAACAAAGAAAGTGCATACTTCATAAACTCTGTTCTCCCGGTAGTGAACCGGGTTCAAAGTGCCGGTTGGAAGTGGTGTACCGGTTTCAAACCGGATGCCGCCCGCTAGAGGGTGCAATATCCGCTTCCTAAGAAGCATCGGGGAAGTTCTGTTCATACTTTATAGTGAACTTCTTTGAGCTATGTGCGCCTAGTAGCGCTGCTTGGTTAACCGTAATAAGCGTGGTAAAATATAAAATTTAACAAGCATTCATTAAAATGAAAAGAAGAAAATTAGGTTTATCGATCAACATTGAACGCGTATACAAAATTTCGTGTCCGTGCTATTAACCATTGAGGAGTTATCTCGTGAGGAGGTGATCTGGGCTGAAGATGAAGTCATGTCTATCATAAAAATGTATTGTCACCAGAACCAATGGTGTGTACAAAATTTCAGCTAAATCGGATACCTACAAGTGGTCGGAAATAGTTTGCAAATTTTCAAGCGGACAACTTACATAGGTACAAAATACATACATACGAACAGCTAATTTGATAAAAGCTTGTAAAAATGGGTTTTAAAATACTTCATACATCCTTTGATTTGCTATGTGACAAGCACAAAGTAATATTTGCTTCAGAAATATATACACCATGACTTTTTAGTCGTCTTACAAAGGTGGTCCACTCAATGTACCCGACATAAAATAGTAAGAAAAATAAATAATACATTAGAATAAAATTATGAAACATCCTGTTTACGTCAAACGGGAGAAACATACCTACCCAGCGCTCGAGTCCAGTAGATCATCGCTCGCAACAGGGTGTTTTAACAACGTCATGCCTCATAATACTGAATAATATTTTTATTTTTAAATTATTAAAATCTCATAAATTTCATTTTTTATGAATGTTCAGTAGTAATTGGATGCTAAAGTGGGCTGCCGTTGAAAGACGACTAAAAAGTCACGGTCGGATCTTGAGAGTCTAGATCGAAGTATAAAATCGAATTTCTTCTTCCGAAATAAAGAATCAAAAGAAATTCTAATCCCACACGATTAGAATTTCCCTTGACTCTAAAACCTACAGAGCACTACATTTTAATTGGACAAGTCTAACAGAAAAGGCGGTACAATAAAATGGCGAACAAGGCAAGGTGCAAAACGATTGCAGAAACCGCATCGCTTCGTCTCCGCTGTGCAGTACAAAAATAAAAGAATGCTAAAGACTATTAGGGAAATTGTTATTTCTACAGTGCTTTGGCAAAATAGCTTAGCGTTTGCTGCAGTAGAGAGTTGACGAGATTAAATGAATGAAAATAGTGGGTGAAGTGTGGCCCAGCATGGGCCATTGTGTGATGCAGACCTTGATCATCATTATCTTCATCATGTAGCAAAAATACTTTGTTTGTTAATATTTCTTTGGCTATTTATTGAATTAAATAGAGGAAATATTAATTCTATTTTATCGCCAATCAAATGCTAGCAAACCAATTTATTTTTTTGATGATTTTTCAAGACTTGTTCCCCTACCTTTTATGAACAGAAGATTTTTCCAAGCAAAATTATTTTTTTATGCAAAGTAAACTTACAAGAATCCCCTAGTAAGTACCAGGACCACATAGCAGACAAGAAGTAATTACCTAAAAAATTCTTTAACAAAAAATACTGCTGCCAAGTAACTCTAAATTGCCAAGCAAATAATCTTTTCTGCATGTCTCAGCCGTAATGAACGACCGCCAAGCATTGAGCGTTGTTCCCCGACCCAATTGTCCCGGTACTGACGCTGCATACGAATGTACGTCAGGCTGGCCCGGCCCCATGGAATTTAATAATGAGATTGTTATCAATCCAATGTACCCGGGTATACTAATATATGTAACACCTTCATTTTCAATGTAACTCTTTTTAAAAGAAATTACGTGCACTTCTTAGTGGCCGGGCCAGCCTGACGTTTTCAGCCCGGCCACCTTGTTTCCCACTAATCTACAAAAAATACTGGCAATATTGTGCTACAGATGAAATGTACCCTATAATTTATGCATATGTAACACAAAATCGAATCCTAAAATGCAATAGCATACGAAATATTAGCGGTTGCAGGTGGCCGGGCTGAAATTATTTCGTTACTATAAAACAGTAAAACTGCAACACCTACCAAAAACTAATACCAGTACATAATGAGATATAGAGATATAGAATACATGTAACGCTTTCATTTTAAATTATAATACATATTTAGAAAGAATAATCACTTGAAATTATATTTCAGCCCGGCCACCTAAAAGCGGTAATATTCCCTAAAATCTTATGCTAATTTGTACAGTAAAACCTGATACAGCTATGAAATGAAAGTTACATTCGTTTCGTTTTAGTCGTATACCTTTAAGCCTTCTGTTTGACTAGATTATCAAAATCTGAGAAACTTGCCGAAGAGTGACTATCATTTATTAACTAATTTCAGGACATTTGGTTTGTTGAGTGAAACAAAATTGGTAATTGTCATATTTTTTTAATAATCATTTTTGAAATTAGTTAGACAACATTTGTACTTATATTAATTAGGTACTATAACAATTGTTAATTATAAATAATGTAAAAAAAGGTTACACATTGATAATAACACAGTTATCAAAAAATTATAGTAATATCAATATTACCTTAACATCGAACATTCATTCATTCAGAATATTAGAAGATAATTTTTGGTTAAATACTTATTATACCTTGGTAAAAAATCACAGATTTTCATAATGATTTTTACATCAACTTTGAATTTAAAGTTTTGAAAACTTTCAATTAAAATTATGCTAATATAATTATTACAACAATTCTTAAATAAAGAGAGAACCATAGTTCTTTCAGTGGCAGCTAATGGAAATATAGCTATGTAGTATATATAATTTAACATAATATTAAAATCACAGCTAAAAATCACAATGTTAACTTGTATAATTAAACGTATGCTAATATAATAATCATTGCTAGCCTATATCTGGCATTTGTACTATAAGTATTTTGACTAATTCAAATTTAAATATATTGCTTATTAGAATCGATAAAAACGTACTAATCACTTGATTATGTTATTTAATCAAGCTAAAATGTACGTCAAGGAATGTAAAAATATTAAAAAAAAAAACGGATGAAAAAATAAGGATGAAAAGAAGGGATGTAAAAATATTAAAATATTTATATTATTGTTTGATGAAGTAAGCTTGCTTGTTGAATAACTGGAGAAGACCCTGATGATGATGTTGACGAAATTATAATACTATTGGTATTATCTTCATTTCTTTTAATGAAGCACTCATCTTTTGCCCGAGGTGAGTTCTGGTTGTTTAAAAAGTTTCTTCTAAAGCTGAGATATAGTGCTTTTGGTGACATCACATAGTTTATATCTTTTGCTATGGTATTGTATATAATAGAACTATATCTTGTCGTGGTGATCAAGCGTTTATGTTTCTCAAATATTTGTTTTTGAGACACAATATCTAACGCACTACGTTTTCCCATGGTGTAGGCACGCTCAACTGAAATAAAATATATTCATTTTAACTATGGTTTCGTAATAGGTATTCATGTAGGCTAAATAACTACATTAATATTTATTTAAATACAAATTCCCTAAAAAGATAAGTGTATGCAGTAACATTTGCATGCATTATCAAGTATATACATAAATCTATTAAAAAATATTTTAGCACCTAAGGAAAGAAAGAAAGAAAGAAAGCAAAGAATATTCATAAGAATCAAATTTACTTTCACAAAACTTATAACTTTTGGGACATTAGAAATATATAAGATAGAATAGAGATGGGGAGAGGGGCGCGTGTCGCGGGACGAGGAAAAGAATGCGGTGAGCGAGGGACGTGGATCGCTGTGGCAGGCCGTACAAGGGGGAGTTACAAGAAGCGCGGGTACAGACGAACACCGTCGACGGTTGCCTGATTACAATGAATAATTCACTAAAATCCAATATATAAATCTTACAGTAATTAATAAGAAACTGATTAATTATTGATTTCACGAAATAAATAAGTACACAATAATAATAAGTAAATACATAGGGTAGGTACACAACAATAAGATTCACAAAAACTAAACACTTACTGTTAGTAAATCACCAAAATTATTACCTATTGACTATAAACGAAAGGATAAAATATATTTAGTTGATGGCATTGTATGGAGTTTTATTATTAAGTAAATGAGTGTTTAGATTTACTTTACTTTACCTGTATATTTTTTTAAATAATTACTTAGCTACCCATTAACATTGTTTGTCGATATATTTTAATTTATCAAAACTATGACTTACCTTAAAAACATCACATCACAAACAACTACACTGCAACAACTGATCAAATTTTACACTCACAGTAATATTAAAACGTAAAATATTATGTCAGAAGTGTTGATAACTACACGGCTCTTGCGCATCTATTCTGTCTACTCGGGGAAAATATCTTACGACTTAGGTTGGGACGCGACACAGGCGCCGTCTAAAAATCGGTGGTAGCGTCTGTGAACTATTATCTTTGTATGGTTATGTTGTGAAGCCAAAAACGGAGAAAATATATATAGGTTTAGGTATTATGTATCCAACAATTATTATGTGTGATTTATACTACTTAGTTTATTAATAAAAATATCATAGTAACGCATTTTGTTTCACTCAACAAACCAAATGTCCTGAAATTAGTTAATAAATGATAGTCACTCTTCGGCAAGTTTCTCAGATTTTGATAATCTAGTCAAACAGAAGGCTTAAAGGTATACGACTAAAACGAAACGAATGTAACTTTCATTTCATAGCTGTATCAGGTTTTACTGTACAAATTAGCATAAGATTTTAGGGAATATTACCGCTTTTAGGTGGCCGGGCTGAAATATAATTTCAAGTGATTATTCTTTCTAAATATGTATTATAATTTAAAATGAAAGCGTTACATGTATTCTATATCTCTATATCTCATTATGTACTGGTATTAGTTTTTGGTAGGTGTTGCAGTTTTACTGTTTTATATTAACGAAATAATTTCAGCCCGGCCACCTGCAACCGCTAATATTTCGTATGCTATTGCATTTTAGGATTCGATTTTGTGTTACATATGCATAAATTATAGGGTACATTTCATCTGTAGCACAATATTGCCAGTATTTTTTGTAGATTAGTGGGAAACAAGGTGGCCGGGCTGAAACCGTCAGGCTGGCCCGGCCACTAAGAAGTGCACGTAATTTCTTTTAAAAAGAGTTACATTGAAAATGAAGGTGTTACATATATTAGTATACCCGGGTACATTGGATTGATAACAATCTCATTATTAAATTCCATGGGGCCGGGCCAGCCTGACGTACATGCATACGACACCAAACTGTTTTATTGCGAATAAAGTTAAACTGCGCGTCCATTTTAATGTGTTTTGTCGAATTAATGACTATTGCGTTTTAAACTATGATTTTGAACATATGTTTGGATTTGTGAATGTTTATTCGGAGGTTTTCTGTATGTATATGGACATTTATTGCTTGTTGCTCATATTATGGTGGCGCTTACTGAAATTAATCACGTGATTTATTAATTAAAATTCTGATAGAAACAATATGCTTGCCGTCAAAAGTTACAATGTAGCCAGACGATTTTGACGGACGCTACCAACTTGTTTGTAATAACTTTTTCAATTAGTTGAGCTTGTAGATATTGTATTTTTGATATTAGTTTCAATCTGCTAAAAACCTAAAAGTAGACAGCTGTAGAACAACACAAGCCTTACAACAGGACGCAAAAGATACCTGATAACCAAAGACAGAAGAAAATTATTGGTAATTTTTTTGTCTCGTCATTGAATCGTCAAATGTTTCCATACCAAATTCCCCAATCTGTAAATTAAAGTAACTACAGTCATTAAGAACTGCACCATCAATTCCATAGTCTAACTTGCCCAAACGTCTTTAAAGCATCGCAATAAATCCGAGCTAACGCGACATCAGTAATGAGACTACCAGGAGAGCAGAGGAAGACGAGGGTCTTAACAATTGGACCTCGGCCAGCGGTGACCGACCCCTGCCGACGATATTTGACATTGTTATTGCTGCGACCACTCGTTGAATATTGAGACCCTGATAGGTGTGGGACTGTGGGTGTTTATTATACTTATTTGCAGTCTTTTGTGTTTGGAGAAGATTTTATTTTGGGCGAATCAAACTTATACATATTATAGATAGAATACTTGTAAGTAATAAGTTATTCCGCGTTTCATTTTAGTAAAACATTATATTTTCTAATTAACCCTAACGTCACGCCTTTTTCTTCGATGGGTTAGGCATGTGTGTGTTATAATAAATAGTACGATTTCCTTTTTCCCATTGTGTGTTTAAGTCTCGTATAACAACAGAAGGGCCTTTTGCCATCAACTGGGTGGGTATAAATCTTAAATTCGGCTGCTAGATGGAAAAACCCAATAACTCTTTGCCCCATTCAGGGATACAACCCAGGACCGCATGCTGCCATAATTATCTTACAGTGAAGATATTTTGTTCCAGATTTTCCAAGCAAAATGAGGTTTTATGCAAAGTGAACTTACAGGCAAACCCAAAGCAAGTACCAGGACCACACATGCTGCTAGTAAGTATTATTTTCCAAAATCATAAAAAAAACATGACACAAGCCAGCTGCCCAAGCTACTGAGTTATCTTTTTCTCGATATGTTTCCCGCAGTAATCTTTTACGCGAGACAATAAACAGATGATACGATGTTTCTTTTTTCATTCAAAAAGAAACAAAAGATACCGAGAAAAGAAAGTAAAATAAAGCATTATTATTGTGAAAGGATATACTGCGGAAATAAATAAGTCCGAATAGCTGGGAAGTTGTAATTGCTCACAGTTATTGCACTTTATAAGTTTCACGGAATTTCTTTTGCCTCATTCAATGTGGGTTATTATTTACTGCAAGTGGGTTATTATTTCTTTTGATAAATGATGTTACTTTCAATTTTATTACTCGTGCGAGATAAAATTACAAATAGTTGCTCGTTTCTTTTAATTATACCCTTCGAAGGCTATAAGTGTTTCATCATAAATAAATAATAAAAAATAAATAAAAAGGTTTAGTGCAGAAACTTGTATCATCTGCCTTATCTTTTTCCAACTATGCTAAGATCGGCTTCCATTCTAACCGGATGCAGCTGAATTCTATTATTTTACACGGAGCGACTGCCTATCTGACCTCCACAACTCTTACTTGGCGGTCTGCCCTATTGGTGCCGAGGTAGCAAGCGCGACTGCTGAGCGTGGGGTCTTGGGTTAGATTCCCGGGTAGAACAAAGTGTTATTGGGTTTTTCCATCAGGAATTTCTCAGTAGCAGCCATGGACTTTTGATTATGCCCTGTTGATGGCAATAGGCTCGCCCCCTATTACATGGGACTTAAACATAACTGGCGAAATATGGGTGTACTATTAGGTACACCTCTGCCTAAGCCTTCGAGGATCACAGGCGTGATGTAATGTATGTATGTTATATAGTTCCTAATGCTGCTATTCTTACCAAAAACCACTCAACTTACATAACAAAAACAATTTTAAATTCAAACCATAGACAAATAAACATCAACCCTCTACATAAACATTGAACTCATTTAAACCAAAGATGCAATCGAAACGATTGCGAACCACATTTAATTAAAACAGATTTAATAATTAAACAAGTACAGCCGGCTGCCACTATTGCCTGGCTCTCGTTATCTACCAGCTCAGACTTCATTTAGTAAAATTGAAACGGGCACAGTTTATTTACTTTTTTATTAATCCTTAGGGCGCTCGCCCACGCCTGCCTTCTTTACTGATGTAGCCGCGCGAGTCGCATTTGCAACGCGCGACAAAAGCGATGCAAATCCGCGTTTTAATCGCTTCTGTATTGATACAAACGCATGACTTCACCCTCTTTACTTGTCGATGAAACTCAAATGGTAATAGACCAGTATGTAGCTAATACGATAACTCAAACTGTTTCTGACGACATCGGAGGAATGAAGAGTGGAGAACGTAGAGAGCCGCGCGTTTAAATCGCGGCATCGTTTTGATTGAAGCGAGAGTAGCGATATAGAATCGTTGCTACGTGGGCAAAGGTACACAGCCAGCGACAGCATCGCGGCTGTATCGTTACAAAGAGGCCCGGTAGGCGAGGACCCTTAAATCTGCCGACGGCTAAAGTTATTCGGGTCTCGGATTAAGAAATGGTTCCGTAAAGAAACGTTGTATGGAAACAGAATTTATATTGGATTTCTATTTGTCTGTTGAGAGAAAATTGGTCCAGAATAAATAGTAAATGGTTACAGCTTGATATAGTACCCTTGTAATACCTTCTTTCTACATTTATGGTTTACTTTTTAAGGTTTTATCCAGAAAAATATTCCTAAGTCAGAATTTTTCTTTCAACGAATACTTTAAATATTTATAAAGCTGTTTTCCTTTTCTTCTAGACCGAATTGAATTTGTAAATGTAATCTAGGCTAGGTGCGATATTATCTTCGAATACTAGGAGGGTAAAATAGCTAAGGGGTTACACAGACGGGCGAGTGGAGTGCTTTCTCACGAAACGCGTGCTTGTGACGTAATCGCGTCGTGCATCATGCAGGTTTCATATACGGAGCACTGCATTCCGTCTTTATGCATCGCGCGAGATTAAGAATTTAGTTTTAAGCTCGTGACAAAAATCTTGACGAAGTTACTTTGTGACGAATTTCCTAAAAATTGTTCTAACATTTTTTTTTGGAGATCTTTCTGGACGTCATTTTCGCACTGATAATGACTGATTCTGTTTTTCAGTAATACGAAGCGACACAAACATTTTTGTTTGATTGTGTTTAGGTAAAGACACCATGTAACGATACAATAGGCAATAGGCTCGCCCGCTGTTACATGGGACTGGGGATCTATAGATGTAATGTTAGATACACCTCTGCCTAACCCTTTGGAGATTACAGGCATGATTATGTACAGAAGCAATTTCCACATTAACCATCCGACGTCCGACGCACGAATGAAGCTAAAGCGAAAACCTGTCAAAAAGTACACGCTATATAATCAAAGAAATGAACCGTATATTGTGGCAATAGCTAATAAATTCCGAACAACAATTTTATGCTCGATTTGGCTTCAACACACATTGAATAGGTACGTGAATTTTAATGCCGCGAAGGGAGAACTTTGCCTTGCTTATGTATTTTATATATTTTTTGTTGAAAATTGTCGAGTTTGTGCTCTGTGGGCCTGTGGGTGATGCGCATTGCGCACTGCGGGGTTGTGTGGAGCACGCGATATATTTCATGGTGTTTTATTTACTACAGTGTTAGGGGGACGTGCGTAAAAGTAGCGATTTATCATGGGTACACCGTACAACAATCAGTGCAAAGCTTGCTGAATGAGATTTCAAGTGTTATTTAGCTATTTTTTTTTGTACTTGGCTCCCCAGTTTCCTGGGACTTCAACATGTCTGACGAAACGTGACAATACCGAGGATTATGGGCGTATTATTATGTGGTTTTTAAATAAAAGTTTTTTCCAACAACGTGTCCAAATCTCCTCGCGAGCAGTATAAAAGTATTTATATTTTAAGTGGTTATATGCCTAAATACACAATACCAGCTCAGAGATTATAGTAACAGCCGACCATAAGCTACAAGCACCGAATGTAGCAAAATAAAACCGACATGCGTAGGCAATGTTTCTATAAAATATGTTCGTACGAATTAACCGCGCCATATATTCCGCACGGCATTAGGGCGGTTGTAAACGCCGCGACTTTTTAACGCGACATCAGTTTTATTGCGAACGTGGCAGTCGCGGCACTAATAGCCTTGCTTCGCAATCACGCTCAAGGCCTTCGCAGACGAGGGACTTTTGGACAGAAATCTCCGAAACGTAACTGGCGAAATGTGGGTGTACGGTGTACCTCTTACTGTTCGGGAAACATAACTGTGATGATATGTGGTATGTTAAATTATAAGCAACAACAAACGCATACATAACGCAACATATCAGCACACACCACAGATATACGAGTACTTAGATAACGTAAGTATCACGATGTCTATGAAAAGCAAGCGTCCCACTTTTTGGCTACGGACTATGACGTCATAAGCAATATTTTGTTACTACAAGTAAATTAATATACAAAATAGACTACACTTTTGTTCTTTATATGTCTAGAATTAAGTTCTTGAGTTGTAACGGTGTTCATCATCTTCCTGCTCTTGTTCCATTCTATTTGGGGGCGGCGCAACACGTTTTCTTCTTCCATTCTCCCCTGTCAGACGTCACGGCATCATTTACTCCTTTCTCTTTCATATCATTCCTCACACAATCCATCCATCTTTTCTTTGGCCATCCTTTCCATCAACATTACAATTTAGTCACATGCGTTTCATCCCTCCTCATTACATGTTCATACCAAGACAAACGACTTCCTTTCAATTTTTCGTAACAGGCGCCACTTTCAAACTTCCTCTTATATACTCATTCCTTACTTTATCCATTCTTGTCACTCCACACATCCATCTCAATATTCTCATCTCCGCTACACGCAATCGTTTTTCATCCATCTTCTTCACAGCCCAGCATTCTGCTCCTTACAGTACGACAGGTCTAATCACGGAGTTGTATATTTGCCCCTTTAACTTGAGGGGCATCCGTGGGTCACAAGTTGTTCCAGTGACCTGACGCCATTTCATACTGAGTTGATCCGGTGCGTTACGTCCCGGCTTACTTCGCCATTTCGTATTGTATTAAACAAATTAGCTTGCTGCGACAGTAGCCATGTTAAGCATAAAATGCTTGAGCCGGGCACGCGAAGTATATGCTCTTGCGTTATCTAGGTATATTTATATCTGTGGCACACACGCATTCCGCACACTTTAAGGCTGACAAAAGTCTCTCTTCAACAATATTGTAAAAGAGCTGTGTTATAATTATTGGTATATAAGCTACGTATCGTGTACGTATTCCTTTTGCGAGTGTCTGTCTGTTTATCTGAAGTTCCTCGATCGGGCTGAAGCCGAATTTCCGACGACACGCCACTATTGTCTTAGTCTGCAGGTAAATAGTGACAATGGCGTAATTTGCCTCGTTCACTTCCCGCAATGCATCCACTTAGCGCTCAAATGGTTAACCGACGCTGAGCGGCACATTTCTGTATGTTGTGTAGTTCTTGTGTGGAACTTCTCAGTGCAGATTTTGATTAAAATTGTGGTTGTAGGATTTTGCGACCAGATTTTATGCGGTTGCTTATGAGATGCGGTGGGTGTTGTCTAGGCATTATCAAAGAATATAATACCCAAAAAATTTCATGAAATGAACAATTCGTCGATCTAGCCGAAAGGGATTCCACTTTTGCTAACGAATAACTTCATTGACGTTTGAAGTCTGAACCGAAACACCCAAGAAAAATAGTCCCACCAACCATAACAGTACCAGGAAGACATGGGTGTACAAGAGATAATAAAAATAAAATTAACGCGTTTGAAAAACGAGCGAGCACTCAGAAAAATGCGCGTCGTCACGCGCGGTTTTTAAGAAAAGGTCAGTCAGTAAAACGGAAGGGCAATGTGGGTCGGATGTGTGGATAGAATGTCGCAGGACAACATAATGAGAGAGGAGATTACGATTCAAAGGGTAAACAGGACTGACGGCTCGCATCAGTATTCAGGACAAAGAAAACTTACAAGGGACAAGAGAAAACGGCTGAAATTTACGGTAAAAGGAACTGAAAACTGAACTTTCATCATTTTCCAACTTGGGACATACTCATTTGTTAAACATATTTCTCTTTCGCAATATGCCCGGCACAAGTCGTGGACCATGTAGTAGGACGATTTATTCACGTACATATTATGTAGTTCAGTTTAGACAGGGCTTTTCTAGGATGACCATAAATAGTTTTGAGAAAAGAAAAATAAGTTTTACTTGCGCTAATATTGAAGCAAATGGAATACTAATCAGTCATTGTATATAGATGTCACGCAAGGCTTATGAAAAGAAAATTATGTAACTTTAAGAAACTTGGCTATTAATAGAAATACCGCTTATACCTAAGCCGAAAAATATCACGATCATAAATATTGGTTTAGTTAGGCCTTTAAGCTAGTCACGCTAAGGTGCATGTTTCTACTATAAATTGTTTTTATTTTCTGAATCAATCTCAATCGTTTTGACCTACTAATTGTTTTCATGTCATTCCTACTTCCTACTAATATTATAGTGAGGATCTGGAGGAGGTGGAGTTCTGGATGTGTGTTACTCTTTCACGCAAAAACTACTGACCGGATTTGGATGCAGATAGTTTATAACCTGGATTAACACATAAAATACTTTTTATCCCGGTAGTACGATCCCGTGGCACAATTACCGAAACCCATGCGGGTAAAGCAGCGGGCATAAGCTAGTAGGCAATTAATTCTGTATTTCATAAACCACCGACTGAAAAAAAGAAAAGAACGCTTATGTTGAATTCTTCATTCATGATGTGGAATCTCCTAAAATATATAAAAGCTCTATCCCGGTCAGACGCAAGCGGGTTTCAAAGAATTAAATATGAACAACATTCATAAACCTCATTCAACAAGAAATATGAACACGAAATAGCCGCGTATATTCGCGGACCCGTTTATTTCGTGTGTATATTAAAAAAATCCTTTTAACATATAAACATGTGCCGGTCGTTCACAGGTTTTTATCTTTTTACACTATTGTCCCGAGCGAAAAACACCCGGCCCGCATGAAATATAGGCACCTTTATACGGTTTATGCCGCCTCTCGTTTACATGAAAAATAACTTTGAAAGTATGTGCACCTAGTACACCGAGTGTTAAACGTGCCCGTTGTGAGATTTATACGGACGACAGTTTGATGAATTTTCCAACGAGCTCAATCGAAAGTTCCAACGCAGCAACAAAAAAAAACAATTGAAGTTCAAATTCGAGTTCTTTTTGTTTTACTTTTATTTTTTATTCACGTTTTGTTTCTGTTAAAACAATTTTGAATAATAAAGATAAAATAAAGCACAAATAACCTCTTTTGAATAGATAGGTTTTTAAAAGGCAATTTTATTCTGTGAATGGGCGATACACTTTCACAAGAGACTTATTTTAAACGCTACGACTAATGCCCTCCGGCAGGCGAAAATCCAACCATTCAATTTGAATAAAAAATTGTCTTGTATTCTAAAAATACTGCTCAATTCAATAACAAAGAAGATCCTAATGAAACTATTAGCCGAAAAACCTGAAAAATGTTGATTACAGTTAGCTTAGAGAGCTGTAGGGAAGAATAACAAAAGATTCGAATGCGGGCCGAAAGACAATAAGCGGTAGACAATACGAGCCTCGATATTATCGGATTTTCTCTTCGCACTTATATTTTCCTGGTAGGTATCGCGATAGAGATGCCTGAAACTTTTTTGTATTCGTGTCGATTGTTGAGAAATAACGAACACTGGCAATAGTTACGTAATTAATTCCACATGATGATATATAAATCCACAGTATTCAATTAAATTCTGTCATTTTTTACCAAGAATTCTATGAAATGAATGAGTTGTCGAATGAAACGTTACACAATGTTTGAACAATTAGCAATTAGTCATCACATGTTTTATGTAGAATAACATTTTACAATGAACTGACAGTTTTTTCACAAAACAAAGCCAAATAAAGATAATTCTTTATCCCGTCGGACATATTTCAAACGAGTTTAATAAATATTTTTTGTTTGGGAGACTTTCCTTTGATATCTTTACAACCTATCGGGTGTGGTTAACATAAATCATTCGGCAATGTGGTCGCCATGTCAAATAGTGGTGTCACGCGATGCCGAATAGCTTCTGGTCCATGTCTATTCGCCCATAGAGATATTCTCTAGAGTAACGCTTCGGGAAACTGTATAAAATATAAAAACCGTTTATGGTGTTATCCAAACTGTTGCCTCCAAAATAACTACAGCGATAAAGGGTGATAGTTATTGTATCTTTTTATTACTTTAGGGAAATTTTTCGCTTCCTTGTTTTATGGTTTCGGGAGTAAGATGACACTTTTGTATTACATACATAACACCTCGTCTGTATTTCCCCGAAGAGTTTGGGCGAGTACCTAATGGACGATCAAATTCGTCGGTTATATATGCATAACATAACATCACGCCTGTAATCGCAGTAGGATTAGGCAGAGGTGTTCCCAATTATAAAGGGTGTAAAAATATCCTTAATGAAGCCGAAAGGCACTTGATTTCCCTGTCATTGCGATCAGTTTTTGCCCTGGACCATACCTGGGAACCGTCTAGTTACGGAGAAACTGGAGGTCAAATTCCAATTTTTTTTTTTAATACTAATTTTTAAGGTAATAACTTTACTTAAATTACCTCCATGACCCGATTACTAATCAAAGCATCCATTAGAACAATGTTTTGAGTGTGCTACATTGAGTTTTAAAGTAAAACGGGATTTTTCACCCCAAAAAAAAAGTCGTTTCCGAGCAATCATTTTTGCGTAGGGTTACTTAGTTTGATGTCCAGTGAGTTATAGCAATTAGCTGAGCCACCTACGCATAAATGTTTGAGATTTTTTAGAATACGAGTCGATAAATTTTTTTAATTCTTTTATATTTTATTTATTTGAGCAAAGTAAATAAAATCATCAATCAAACGGGCACAAATCCATAATCCGTGGCTGCTATACTGAGCAAATTCCTGATGGAAAAACCCAATAACACTTTGCCGGACCCGGGAATCGAACCCAGGACCTCACGCTCAGCAGTCGCGCTTGCGACCACTAGACCAACGAGGCAGTTACGACTTTTGGAAACTATCATGTATTACACGATTACACTACAACCATAATGGGGCAAGTTTTTCTCTTATAATTTTACTAGCACTTCGCGCGCGACTTCGTCCGCAAAAATTGTGATAGTTCGGCTAATATGGATGATATAAATATAATTTAAATCATGCCTATATAAACATTCCTCTTGAATCACTCTATCTATTGCTGAAAACTGCATTGAAATCCGTTGAGCAGTTTAAAAGATCTAGGCTTACAAACAGCGGGAGCGACTTTGTTTTATACTATGTAATGAAAGAATATAGCACCCACGAATAATGTAGCTATCTGCCAGTGGAAGAATTTTTAGAATTGGATAATTAGTTCCGTAGATACCCCTTTAAAATATTAATAAAGAAGCATTTATGGAACCTCCTTGCTTCTGTATCTGCCTAGCCTGTTCCCAACTATGTAGGGGTCGGCTTCCAGTCTAACCGGATCCAGATGAATACCAGTATTTTACATGGAGCGACTGCCTATCTGACCTCCACAACCCAGTTAGTACTGGGTAATACGATACCCCTTGGTAAGACTGGTTGTCAGACTTTTTTGGGCCACTGTAACCTGTAACGACTGTCAAAGGTCTACAAATGACAGCCGGGACCTTTCCGATGCACGGAGGAAACTCGGTATATAATAGGTGTTCACCCATCCACAGACCAACCTAACCAAGCACGGCTTAACCTAAAGATCGACCCGAGCGGCTCTTAAATAAAATAAAAGGCCTAAAATAAAAGACGTGTTATTTATAACGTCCTGAAATCGAAATCAAACACCAGTTTACCATTAGTTTAGAGGAGTGAATAGAAAGTACTGCCTCGGAGAAGATTGATCGGTTCTACGTACGTGACTTTTCTTGTTCCATTATTTTTGTTGGAGTAAGTTTTTTTCTTCCGATATTTTTTTATGGTTTAAGTGTTGATTATACCTTTATATATATAATATAACATGATGCCTGTAATCCCCAAAGGGTTACGCAGAGGTGTACTTAATAGCACACCCACATTTCGCCAGTTATGTTGAACTCCCATGTAATAGGGGGGAGCGGGCCCGACTACCATCAACCGGGCACAAATCAAAATTCTTGATGAAAATACCTAATAACACTTGCTTGACCCAGGAATCGAACCCAGGACCTCTTGCCCAGCAGACGTGCTTGTGACCACTTGGTCTATGAGGATTTTTATTTAATATCTTTATCATCTAAAAGATGGCAATTATCATGATGTTCCTGACTTACCCCGAAGAGTCATCCCACTGAATATAGATAGAATAGCAGCTGAATATTTTTACCGATACGTAAGTAATCTTCTATCCCAATCTATAACGAACGAAGGGTTCAGTCATCCAAAACAGAGCGAAATTACTCGAGACTCCACAGAACTTGCTACATTATTGATTCAGCAAAGTACGGATTGACTAACAATGAGAGCTTCATACCGCTCTGAATACATATTCATCCATTGTTCGCCGAGCCCGAGACAACTTAGTACACAAACGTAGACGCAGATCCATTTATTTCATTTCAATTTTATACAAACACCTGAGACCTGGGGCGGTGTCAATTAAAGAAATGCGGCGCGGCTTTCCTACGAGATAGCTTTGAATCTGTCTACCTCAGAGTGTCACGTAATTAAATGCAAGACTGCCTATCCATCACGAGGTACCAGGGCTGTATAACGGAGTAGTAGCGTTCTATTAATGGAATTGGAGCATGCACGGCCACACAAGTATTTTCGCACAACAGCTCCTCACAAAGACCACATCCTCCTCTGACAAAGGCCTCATTGTGTTTGCTTTGAAAATATTATTTTCGGCGATCCCTTACATAGATTCTAGTTAACACGTAGGGGAAGGAAAATAAGGTTTTCGGGTCTCAATGTGACATAATACCGTATTTTTCCTACCCTACTACCGGTCTGTGTCTACTTATGCTTATAGGTAATGTGGCCGGTGACGGCATCGTATAATTTATTTCGGGTCCACGAAATCCATCTACTTTTCCGGAAAAAGCCACAACAAAGAGTATTTCACGATATTTTAGGATCATGTAATCCTGGTGGCGAAAGTCAAAGCCAAACTAGTTTAACAAAAACGTGTAAACTTCGTGCCCCTACAAAAGAATAAACATTCTAAAGAATTTGTATCTCGTGTAGATTATTCTTTTGAAAAAAAAAACGGACTTGAGCGTTTTGTAAAAAAATATTTTCTTGTGAAAACGCGAAGCTACGGAACCATTTAACGCTTGGATGCAATTTGCTTTGAGTGTGAGCGTTCCGTCGGCGTGTTTTCATTTAATACAACAAATTGGTGCATTGTTGGGGGCCCTTTATATTACCGATATTAACACACATAATGTAAAACCTGCTCGCAAATACGTTTAGTCATCGATAAATCGTGTGTTGAATTCCACGTTGTATCGAAAAGCATTAATAAAGCTTATAAAATCGACTGTGCGGAAAATGCGATTAATAAATATGTTACGTGCAAAACGACGTTTCTCTTTATCGGATAATTCGGGCACATTTTTCGGTAGTGTAATCGAATATTCAAAAGCTATGAATATAAATATCGGTGATGAGCAAAGCTGTGTAATATTTGCTTTTTAATGATGAAATTCTCCCTTCATATTTTCAGTATGAATTTAAGAGTAGAAAACTTACTCTGTTCCGCCGGACGGAGGCAACAAAGTTAACTTCTTTGAAAACTTTATGTGAGTATGTTATAGAGACCTCGACTGGAGAAATTATTACTTGAGAGTTATGACTTGGCGAAGATTGCTAGAGAGAGACAGACGATGCCAGACGTCCCTCGCATGCTGGTCCCGAGAGAGATGGAAGAGTCTATCAAGGTTTATTTATGTGTAAGATTGTGGCCAGACGAACGTTTGTGTCGCTTGAAAGGAGCAGAGTTTAAAGTTCTACAAAAGTTGGCCTTTTCTTGCCGCACTCAGTTTTCATGTGAAGAACAATCTCGAAGATTTTTACCAGCTAACATTTATTTACCTTTACAATGCTGACATTAGATCCTTAGAGATCATTGTCTGTTTGGCACATAGAAGAGCCAAAATTAATTAAAAAATTACATGTTTTTATGGATCTATGGAGCGCAAACGTGGTCGCTTACGAAACGTCAGAAGTCCGCACTTGGGGTCTGCCAACGAGCTATGGAGCGAAGTATACTGGGTGTCAAACTTACGGACCGCATCAGAAACTCCATACTTCGCTTCAAAACTCAAATAGCTGATGCTGGCCTTACAGCTGCTAGGTTGAAGTGGAACTGGGCTGGTCACATCTGCCGCATGTCGGAGGCGCAATGGGCAAAAATTACCACTCAGTGGATACCAAATAGCAGGAAACGACAACGCGGCAGGCCCAGAAGGAGATGGCGGGATAAGCTGGACTCTTTCGCAAAGGATTGGCCTACAATCGCACTAGACCGCGAAATGTGGAATGAGGGAAGGGAGGCCTTTGCCCTGCAGTGGGACAATATAGGCTTATAAGAAATAATAATATGTTTTTAGTTTATAACATATTTTATATTGGATGTATCTTACATTCAATATAAAAATAACAGTACTCTACTGAAATTCATCTTCTAAAACAATGTCGTAAAGGTCTTATTTAATTAAACACATTGTTTCAAACAAGTTGTTCTGAGAAATAACGTAAAAATCAGACTTTAGACAAGAGATGACTCGTCTCTGTAATGGACAAATGACCGCCGGCAATGAGATAACAAGCGACCGTCGGTAATCTGTACCTACAGGACATTACGAGCTATACAGTCCTGGTAAAACCTCACCTCTCATTATACGAAACTAGCAAACTGCCCCTGCTTCTCATGGTTTTTTAAGATTTAAAATATCGAGATTTCTGTAGTACCTATAAGCAAGATGCGTTTTCTTAAACTTTCGGAAGAAATTCAAAAGTTGATGCTGAAAACTGTATTAAGCAACGGTGAGATGGGCAGAAGGCATTGTTGCCATTGCGGGTGAAGGTAATGCAAGCCAAGACAGACCTAGCAGTGGGTGAAGTTGTGGCTGGTGACACAAGTCAATACGCCACAACACGAACAACGCCACAACGCCACGATATGCGGCTGAACATGTTTGAACTTTCTATATCTTATTGTTATCTTGCATGCAATGTATCATGTACACCATGTTTAAACAAATAAAAATTTTACTTACTTACTTACTTACGAGGTTAGCTTCTGTCAGTAAACCGTACCTACGGATTACAGGACATCGTCGTCATCACTAGAGGAGCAGCTAATAATGTCGCTGATAATATGACTGACAAATGAATAACACAGCTCAAGCCGATATAAAACGCTTCACTCTAGTGTACGGTTCACTCGAGTGACTCGCTCATTTTTGTTTCATTTCACGTTTACGACGAAAAATACATTATAACAAAATTTCGTTTGCTCCTTTCATTTAATTTTTTGAGTAGGTAGATGAGAGAGGGAAAGATGTCGACCGAGTGCCGAAATTCAACATCGTTATTTCACAAAAAACCTTTTTTCTCCAATTCTTTTAACTAGGACGCCATAATACCTACCGTTCTTCAACTGCACCTGCTCTCATCGATCTCTCAAGAAGTACGAACATTAAATATAAGTACTAGGAGTACATAAAAGCTAAAGCCTTTTGTCAAAGTGACTTGCTTTATGCTCTAAAAATCTCGCAAACGTATGCAGAGAGGCAATTGTGGAACTTTTGAATGGCCTTTCGATTCACATCGTGTGATGAACAAAGGAACGCTTTTGCTTTATGCGAGAAAGTATTACGAAATTTATGGTTTTAGTCTAGGACTAAAGTATGACTAGAACAATAGAAGGACTTAAGAAGATTGACCCCTTTATCATGTTACCCAGCAACTGGGTTATGGTGGTCAGATAGACAGCCGCTCCATGTAATATGATGGTGTTCAGCTGCATCCAGTAAGCTAGAAGCCGGCTGGTCCCATCAAAGTTGAGATAATGGCTAGGCAGATGATGATGAAGACTATTTACTAACCCCGTTTATCTTTAGACTGATAGGTATATAATATGGAATCTCCCACCTGGACATGAGTTGCCATGGCTGACCTGGAAGTCTTTAAATAGACTCCGGACCCAGGTTGGTCGCAGCAAGGAAAACCCTGGAGTGTAAATGTGGTGCTGTTCTACAAACGATGGGGCACTTAATATCGTGTCCTACGTCTCCTGTTGTTTGTTCACCACAGGAACTGATGAACTACCGAAAACGCACTATTAAGATTGCCATCGACACGCTAAGAAGAAAAAGAATATGGAATCGTGCTGTGACGTACCTTCACGCCTCTATGCTCCGAAGAGGAAAGCAGAGAAAGATGTAATAGTCTTCACTCTTGCTGCTTATATCACATTAAACCAAAATATAATTTTCTATGCGGCTTTTTGTTCATCATTTCTCTATTAGATATTCTGAGTGGGTTTGCCTTGAGGGCTTCAATATAATACCAGGGTATCATAGCCAGACCCCGATTAGTGTCATTGTCACTCGATGTTTGTGATACTCCCGCCTAAGTAACGTGAGGGATTAGTTCAGAACCCAAATGTCAACCTTATCCTACATTCGAAGTATTTGAATTAGAATATTTATAGAGGTACCAGTAGTTGTTTTGAAATAGGTCGCAATGTTTATAAATAATTGTAGACTAGAATCGAAAATACAGCCCTCGCTGAATTCTTAAAATTCTGGTTTTAGCCGTAATTGTTTCGTAAGACCAATATCTGATTTCAATTTTAATAATCCTCAAAATATGAAAAAGTCTCTATTCACTCAACAGACTAAAAACTCTTCGGTAAACATCAACTTACGATAAATAAAGATAAATAAAAAACCTCGTAAAGCAAAATCACTAATGACCAAAAGCCCCAAATCCGCTTAATTGATGACGTTGGTACATGCCTATAGCTATCCTACTCTAACGTGTGAAAAAGCTTCCTCACCCCCACAGGCCTCATCCATACATCGTTCGTTCGAAGACATTAAGTACCGACGTTTTGCCAACCCGTCTGCCCTGACCCTTATCACTTATTGTTACGATCTGCGGAAGATAAACAGCTGATACCTTCTATTGTTTTCTGATTTCCTGGTACATGAAGGCTCCTAAGATTGCGAATGGATCCACCCATTTGTTATCGTTATCCATTGATAGTGACAAACAAAGGTCCCTAAAGCTTCTGTAGATATTTTGTCTATATTTTAGCATGGGTATCATTTAAGCTATCGCCAATTTAATTAGTTTTGTGTTTCTTAAATAATAGGGTTTGCCCTCAAAATAGTAGATTTGTCACCAAAATGTAGACACCAAACAATATAAAATCAATTCCACAATAAATAACCTAAAATCATGGAGATATAGGGTCTAGTACCAAATAAATGTTTTTGTATGTATTATAATAGGTTTGTAATCGATTTATTTGATGACAGATCTACCATTCTGAGCACAAAGCTATTATTTAAGGAATAAAACTATTATTATAAGAACGAAGTTATGTTCATCTAATGCACTACATTTTTATTGGTAATCCATCTCTTATTTTAAACATATGTATATTAACATTAATTTGATAATTCATACCTGGGAACACTTTTTGTTTATCTGAGAACGAAAATATTTCGTGACGATATAAATTTAGGTGACAAATATAAATTTTGGTGACAAGAAATATAGTTCCCTTTTAGCATCTGTGGTGATCATGTCTGTTTGTAGAAATTGCTGGAGACATTGTTCCAACACTTCTTTTCTGCATCTAAGAACTTGGAAAGTAGCGAAAAGCTGGCGTAATGGCGGACTATCTTACGTAATTCTGACTTTCAAAAGGTGCTGAATCTCAGTTAAAAAAGTTAATTGTTTTTTTTTTTTTGTTATGTGCCTTACACGTAAATTATCCGGTACAGTACTGTAAAGTTTTATAACTTACAACCAACCTTAAATTAGGCAGACTGCTTATAGCTGCATTCGGATTTTCAAAGAAGTTTGATATAAAAGTAATTTAAGAAAAAAGAATATATTTTGTCTTTACACGGAGAAGTGTCAATTGAATTTTATTCTGGTGAAAGTGTGGTCCATTATTAAAAATATATAGCGAAAGTCGCTGAAATCCCTTTTATTTAAAGAAGAATATAGCCTCCACATCTATGTTCTACAGTACCCACTCATAAAAGAAATCTAAGGGAAACAGACAGCATATTATGTACAAAAAAAAGAACTTGATACCAACTACTATCATGAGAAAAATATTCTGCGCGCACAAACTCTGTAAGCAGTAAAGGCGACTAGTTTATAGGCATAAACATGTCTATCAACAACATGTGCCGAAAAACATGCTATCTTAGACTACTAGGAGCTAGAAGATAAGGTTTGTATTATCAACGTCTACGCATTAAATCAGCCCGTAATCTTTTACTTCGGTGAACGTTGAAGAAAAACATCGTGAGGAAACTGGCAAGCCCTAGGGCCGAATATTTGAAATCTGACGTCTACCAACCCGCAATATACCTGTGTGGTGGATCTAGATTCACTCCCTCCCAAGGGCAGGATGCCTATATTCTAGCGATGGGAACTGCATAGGCTAATTATGCATTTACTTAAAATTTTAGACCTTTTTTATTTATTTATATACTATCTCTTATAAACTTCATGTACAAAAGCGGTACATAGGCGGACTTAATGCCACACTGCATTCTCTACTAGTCAACCTTTGTGCCAAATAGGACAGCATTGTGATAGAGTACAAAAAAAAAAAATAGTCCAAAATACGAGAAACCTTATCGAAAAATCAGCCAGGTCCGAAAACAGCAATTCTTCAAAAAAAAAAAGATGATATGGTCTCTTCTGCTCATCTCAAGTAATAGTCTGCACTCCTTTGGTTTCATTTAATAGCACTCTCACCAAAAACCTTAGAAATTCGCGGCTTGAAATTGCACAGCATTTATACCTATTAATCATGATTATCTCTCGTTCTAAACTGGGTCACTAGTTCAGAAAGTGCACAGCGTCCCTACAATTGGACCAAACTTCGTATAACTCTGCTAATTGGTCCTGGACTCCTAATAAACACTGTAGTAGCTCTAATTGGTCAGCGGTGAGGCGGTAGCAAACACTTTGAATGCAGACGCGCTGCCATTCAATCAATTAGACTTGTAGGGAGGTCAGTCTTACCAAAGGATATCGTATTGCCCGGTAACTTGGTTGTGGAGGTCAGATAGGCAGTCGCTCCATATACAAATGCTAGTATTCAGCAGCAACTCTTGAGACTGGAAGCCGATACCAATATAGTTGAAAAGGATTAGGCAGATTACGATGATGAGATTTGTACAGTTGCTATTTGATAGTTGAAATATACTATTGATACTATGTATGTAGTTGCAGTCCCCAACGGGATTGAGCAAGGTACACCCACATTTGGCCAGTTATATGAGCCTAATGAGATCAAACGGGCAAAAATTCATACTCCGGGCTACTACTGAGAATTTCCAGATGAAAAACCTAATAACATTAAGAATTATATTTTAATTATGCAGTAAAATAACAGTTTGAATATCATCTAAGAACCAGATTTTTTACCCAAAAGTATTTTGAAATGCAAAACGATGTCTCGGAAAACTTTTGTGAAACGTCTAGCCGCCATTTCGACATGTAAATACACCGCGTTCGCTTTTCAATCAATGTGCTAATGTTTTGAATATCGAATCAATTTGAAATGAACATTCGGCTGCTCCGCTTTCGATTAATTTATGATCGATTCATATTTGGTTTGGTGTAGAGTACTCGCTGAAGGGTCTGTTAGCGGCAATTTGTAGAATAAACATTTTGAATATTAGAATCTGTCTACCAGTGTCTGGAACTTGATTGCAAATTAGCAACCAATAGATATGTAGCGAAATTGAAATTTGGAACACTGTTGAACTTTAAGGTATATTAGTAGATGATGCTCTCTTTAAAAGTATACATTTTGAGGTGCGAGTGATTAACTAACTGGAATTTGTTCTGGTGTGAGGACTTGAGGTAACACTGCTGGGAATGTATGACGCATCTCTTTAGAAGCCTAAACTCCTGGTAATTTGGAGCCGTGTGTCAATATTTCTCGAGGGTTAAGTGATTTCTGGTACTTATTGGACTTGAACACCCCCCCCCCCATATCCTATATTTTAAATTAGCAATATTTGTATATATTGTATTTGTAATCACGTTCTAGGGAGTCTAACGATTTCGATGAAAGTAGCAATATAGGGGTTTAAAAATCGATCTAGCTAGATCTCGTATCTGGAAAAAATCGTTTTCACAATTTTTACCCGAGCAGAGCTCTGTCGCCCAGGTATTTATTAATAATGCGTTTAGCACTAAACATATTTAAAACATAGTATTGCTTACTAGTTGCTAGCGCAAATAATTATTTTACAATAACACAAGCTGTATAATCGTACAGGTTGCCGTATCGAAACTTAAAGCCTACTTAAATATTTACTACTAAAACGTACTACAAAACGGCGTAATTTAAATCGATGATATTTTAATATACCGACCGTAACCCACGTTTAATATTCAGGACGCCTGATCTACGTTATCTAACCCCTAGGGGTAATATAGAGGATAGATAAAAGTTGAATTTATAATTGTTTAATTATGAACACGTATTATTTAGGCGATCTGAATGCGAAATGTGTTGTAGATTATGTAGGTTAAATACAGTGCAAAAGGTGGTTGATAAACTTATATGGTATGGTAAAAAGTGGTTAGTTTTGGTTGACCGAGGAAGATGTTTATTTGTTTGGCGCCCTGAAGCGGGCTGTGCTGGATGGATCGCGACTCATCCACCAAGGCGACAGTAGGCTCACGGTGGTGTTTTTTAGAGGGTACAAGCCCCCCATAATCAAACCGTCTCCCCGGACGGTGCGATAGATGCGATAGGCATTTTTCACCGCAAAAAAAAAAAAGTAGATGTTTATGCATGTGTGAAATTGAAATTTGGAACTCTGTTGTACACATGATGCTCTCTTCAGAAGTCTAGGCTCGGGAGGTACCTTGCAGCCGAAGATATAACTTCTGAGGTGCAAGTGATCAGCTAATTGGAATTTGTAATACTTGGGTCTGTTTCAAGTTCGAACATAACAACGTGTAAGTTCCTGTGTTATTTGTTACCATGTGTCCTAAAGCGATAGATGGCGCGAATACGCTACCATTGCATTCATATGTTATTCTTTTGTTTGTCAAACCGTAAGGTGGTCACCATAATGGTTGCCAAACAATGTAAACGCGACAGTCGTGTGTTCATGCAGCCTAACACGACTATAACTATTTCTCGAAAATAAAGAAAAAGTAAGTTTTTCACAACGTTCAAGAATAATACTGTAATAACATTGTTCTACAAAAAACGTTGCGCATGAAGGGTTCAGTACCGTCGTAGTAGGGGAACCCCTTTTAATTTTTAATTTATTTTTAATTTTGTTGTTATAACGGCAACAGAAACACACATTCTATGAAAATTTCAACTGTCTACCTATTACGGATCATGAGATTCAGCCCGCTGACAGATAGACGGCGGAGGAACGGACGGAACGACAGCGGAGGCTGACTAATAGGGTCCCGTTGGTTACCCTTTGGGTACGGAACCCTAAAAATGAAAATCAAGGCGCCAATTCTTAGATTCGATGTTCAATATTAATATCACGTAAAAGCAGGTAGACAGGAAGGATCCGCAATCTAGACTTACTGGATAACCGGTTTATCTGTCTGGCTTCCATCCTTAACTAACTTAGATTCGCATTTTTTGCTTTATGATTCAGGATATCGGTTTTTGGTTAAGAAGAATGCGAAAGAGATCGGGAGGCAGGTAGTTCTCAAAAATATATATCAGATATTTTACCTCATGTTTGAAACTATAGGTGTAAGTAGATAATATTTTTGTAAAACGTGTTTTCCTTGGTTTTGCTGCAAAGATGTCTTCTGGATGCAAATTATGGATACGTAAGTGGATATCGGCTGAATAATTACGAAAAATACATAATACAATGCTGGGATTGATATTAGAAAATGGACAGTCAAAAAAAACACGATACACAAAATTATACTATTAGTAATTGTGCAACATGCAACTTTTTTACCCTACACTACCTACCCCCTAATCACCTAGCGGTGTGAAATACTTTACGACCTATTGTCATACCTACCAAACATACATTAAAAAAATCATTAAAATCGGTCGAGCCGTTTCAGAGGAGTGCGACCACAAACATCGTGACACGAGATTATTATATATAGTTACCCTGCTGAAAAACACACTTTCAGTTCTAATCTACGCAATTTTTATCACAGCATCAAATCATCATCATCATTCTCCTACCCCTATCCCAATTTATTTGGAGCCGGCGCAGCGTGTCTTTTTCTTCCCTTGACTCTATGACTGAAAAACCAGTTTGAAAACCTCAAAGAATTCCCCCAAAACCAAAAAAAAATCACCAACATTTTGACAGCTTTAAGCCCCGATCTAAAAACTACCCCAGACTGGCCACCTCGCCCGTCGCTACAAAGGATGTGTGTAGTCTTTGCTTGTCATCTACAAAGCACGGACAACGAGTCACAAGGACACACGCCACCCTTTGGAATATCAAGCAAGCGTGACAGGAAATTCTGACAAGACTGTAGGCTGGCTTTAGTCTATAACAGAGTTTTATCCACTGTAGAGGTTCTGCTTTCACAGCCTTGTAAAGCAACCTCCATGAATATTGTATTAGTTTATGGTTTTTGGTGATAAACACCAGTTTATATTTAGGACAGGAAAAAGGATCGTGAGTCAGGCCCTGACGGCTGACAGTGGTGTATTGAGGATGCAAAAGTGCTTGGAACTAAATAATAATCTTATAACGATACAGACAAGGTGTAAACGGACCCTTCACGAAGCTACCAACCAAGTATTCTGTACATCAAAGTTAGTAACGCTTTTGCTTTTTTTTTGCTGGAAAACTATTTCTTTTTATATGCACCCAAAACATTGTGCTGATGGATGCGTTAAATAGTACAGGGATCACGGTGGTATTTAAAGTAAAGTTATAACATTAAAAATTTAAAACTTGTGAATAAGTTTGAACTTTGACGTCCAATATCTCCGTAATTAGAAGGTTCCCAGGTTCGGACAAGAATAAAAAATGATATGCTTTTCAGCTTCGTTATGGGTCTTTTACACCCGTTAAGTTGTGTATTTTAACCCTAATAAGTAATAGGACTACGATCCTGAGTAGGCTACTCAAGCCACCTACATGACTACCTATCATAGATTGCTCTCTGCTTGTTTATCTATCTATGGCAACCAAATAATGTTTGTGACATGATCCGTTTGGTCTAGTTTAGTAGCTAGTAAAAATACTATTTTCATGTCCCCAAAAGTATACAAATTAGTTTTTCGTGCCTTGCGTGTCACGATTGTCAATTAGCAACCCAACTTCTTGTTAATGACGTTTACACTTTGAAAAGCTACAAAACAAAACACAGTTCGACTTCGAGTAAATTAAATTCAACACACACGCAATAAAATACGCTTTTAAAATACTGCCTACCTGGTTTTGATTATTTTTTATCAACATAAAGATTATCAATATAAAGAGTTTGCAAATACATAAAGAGCTCGGAGCTCGAATTTGGCAATGCACTTGCACTCTACAAAATACTAATGCCAGTTTTGTCTTATAATTTACCTAACAGGTTTTAAAATTAAAAATACTCGTTTCACATATAATCCTAATGCTGTCCTAACTAATATTATAAATGCCAACGTAAGTTTGTTTGTTACCTTTTCACGTCTAAACCCACTGAACCGGTCATCCTGCAATTTTGCATATTATTATGTATGTTGTCAGGTGTACAGAAACGGACAAAGGGTACCTTTTATCCTGAAAAAAAGTACTGTTCCCGAGGAAAACCACAATAACGTTCTTATCATAATCGATCGAATCATGATTGAATTACATTACTATAGAAACTTTAGTAGTGTGTTAAGAGTTTAAATGTCAAATTTGAAATTAACGTGAGCGAAGCCGCGGGCAAAAGCAGTAGTAGTATTTTCACAATTTTAAGAATTTATTCATACCTATAGATATCTTTGTGCTTGTTGAAAAATAAAAGATAATTGTATTTGCGATTAAAAAATCGAAGTATTTACGTTACGTTACCATCGCGTGCTCGTGCTAGTGCCTCTGAATGCTAGAAATATTATTGTAGTGTTAGAATCTCCAACTCTAGGCCTTAAAAATCCAGTAGTTCAATAATATAAAGGCACTTAACTATGCTACAACTCCTCCACCTAAAAACGGGTACAAAGACGTTTCAAATAAGACCTAACTAAGCGCGTCCCTATTCGCAATAACAACACGGTGAGGCTACACTTAGCGCTAGAATATTGACAAATTGCTCAACTACCCACGAGGTGACTAGACTCGCAATTTGCCAGGCGAAGACCAGCTGATAATAATTTGTAGTTCATTCATACCTACATATTTATTTAGTAACTGAACATCACACCTATTTCTACCCGTACTAATAGACATAGTAATTTATTAGTAAGGAATTCACATTACTCAGTCACATTATTAGACACATTTAGATAAAGGGTGTAAAAGTACCCTTAACGAAGGCAAAACGCACTTGTTGTCTCCGTCATTGCGATATTTTTTTTTGTGCTAGACCATATCGGGGAACCTTCTAGTTACGGAGATATTGGAGGTCAAAGTGCCAACCTTTTCACAAGTGTTTACTTAAATACAAGTTTTTAATGTACATATATGTTACGGCTAAAACGCCGAAGTAAGTTTACACCTGGTTCTAGCCGTCTATACCTAAGTGCGTCTTTAAATTTGGAGTTTTTTTTTGTTTGATGCTACCAATTTGTCGCTGGCTGCTGCCGCGGCACCGCATTTGGTCACAGTTCTAACCTAACCTAATCCATTTGGTTGGTGTGTCCTAGCAATAAAAAGGATATATCTAAGTTAAACAAACTGCTACCGGCCGCACCAAGGTCAAGCCGGCTAGACCCAGGTGTAACCTTAGGTAGTTCGGCTTTTAGCCGTAACATATATAACTTTACTTTAAATACGCCCACTACCTCCGTACTATTCAATACATCCATCATCACAATGTTTTGTGTGTGATACACGGAGCCCTACCGTAAAACGTGATTTTCACCCAGAAAAAAAAAGGTCGTTTCCTAGCAATAATTTTTGCGTAGATACTTAGTTTGATGTACAGAATGCTTGGTTGACGGCTTCGTGCAGGGTCCGTTTAAAACTTGTAGGTATACTTATTCAGATTTTTCTACAGACGAAAGCTGAATTGAGCTTAATATGAGTGTAGTTATAGTCCCTAATATACCAACAAACCCAAATTTTATATGCCATCAGATAAGCTGTTGTGTTGCCTATCTTTGAATGCTGTCATATGTGTCCATCTAGGTGCCTTAACCCTTCCACCTGACCAAACCCTTTGGTCGGCTGTAGTGGACCCCATAGGTAAAGACGGGTTGACCTACTTTTGCGTTGGTAGACGTGTACCACGCACTATGATAAAACTAATCTATGAAGAATAAACACGACATAAACGTAAAAAAAACACACAACTCTTTCTTCCTTACAATAATAAATAACACAGTCTTATTTATCCACTTGCATATTTTTAGAAATTATTTCAAATTAGAAATGGACGTAAATAATTTCTACCTACATACTTTGAATGAGACTTACTCTGCTGAACGATTTATAGCTCACTCACCAAACTCAAGGTTCGAACTCACGACCGTTCACACGTTATGCTGCAAGCTAACCTTTGAGCTACTGCCTCTTTAAAAAGTATACACCTGGTAAGATATCATGGCACAAACTTTTACATAATATCATGATCTGCCTAGCCTTTTCCCAACTATGTTCCGAGCTGAACTGCTGACTGGAAGCCAACCGCAGCTTCCAGTCTAACCGGATGCATCAGAATACCAATTTTTAACATGGAGCGACTGCCGATCTGACCTCCCCAACCTTTTAAGTATTGGCTAATGCAATACCCCTTGGTGAGACTGGTTAAACTTTTACATATTATATTTAAAAATAGAGAGAGAACTGAGGTAAAAAAGTACATGATTCCAATCCCCCAACGTCGAATATTTTCGTCAGTTCTACTCGTATAAAAGAAATCTGTTGTAATCTTTGAGCTACAGCCGTTTCAAAGAGTAAAGTGTCCCCGTAGGAAAGTTCCACGATTACCTACGCAGACTTTTTTCGACATAATCAGACTCAAATCCCACCTGAGCAAATCCGCTGACAGAAACTAGTCTGGCATAATAAACTTAAGTTTTTTACGACTCAATCACGACGCGACTGTATCAAAGAAGGCTCCTTCTTAAGATTAAGCGTTCCTCCAGGGAGACGGAATAGAATATTATATTCCTTTGTTAGGTACTTTATGTCGGTGAGACATATACAAATAAATCAAATTGTAGTGTTTGTTTGTAATATCAAAATAACAGTTTTTTTCTGAATGCATATGAAAATAAATACGGAACTTATAACAAAACTCATTTTTTTTCATTTTTGTCCTTCTGTCTGTTTGTTCCGGCTAATCTCCGAAACGGCTGGACCAATTTTAGAAAAAAAATTAGGTTTCCGTGCTTAAAAAATAAAACCCTTGAAATTGCCAACAAAATCAGATTCAAAAAGGGAAGCAATTTTATTTTATAATAATTTCATGCAAACGAAGGTCGCGGGCAACAGTTAGTCTATAATAAACTCTAACTCAAACCATTTATTTCAAAAATACTAGTTTCAGGCACTTTTGAATTGTTAAAAACAAACTATTTATGAAGCTACAGTCCAGCCAACAGGCATAATAACTGCGGCAGGACTGTAATTAGTTCTAATGTAAAACATAACATCACGCCTGTAATCCCCGAAGGGTTGGGCACATAATAACACATCCACATTTCACCAGTTATGTTTCACTCCCATGTAATGAGGGGCGAGCCTATTGACATCAACCGGGCACAAACCCAGGCTCCGTGGCTGCTACTGAGAAATTCCTGATGGAAAAACCTAATAACACCATGCCCGACTTGGGAATCTAACCCAGGACCTCTACATATAAGTTTGGTGTGGACGCGTCCTTACGTAGTCATAGTCGTACCTATGTGTGTTCAAGAAAACTCCTATAGCTGTTTGTTTAGTTTATTGCCCCCGTTTTTTATTGATATAGAGTCTTTCGATTGACACTATAAATAAACTCTGATCAGGATTACCAGTGTATTTGCCAATCTTTCAGATATACCTTAGGTATCGTAAAATAAATATTGTATCATTACTTAGTCGCCTCTTGGGCGTTTCTCACACGACAAGAAGGCTTGTATGAAATCAGTTGATACCTAATACACGTAGAACGCTCGACCGCGCGGACGAGCGACGAGCTCACCGCCTCTCCGCGCGGCGCACCGCCAACAAAATCTTCGCCGCCTCTACCCGACCGCGCGGACAGTCGAAGTCGTGTGGGAATCGGCTTACACCACTTTTCGAATAGTAACTTATGGGTGTTATTAGATGTAAAATGTAAATAGCAATGTTAATTTTTATAACTAGTGGTTACCGAATATACCAAACATCGTAACTATTTACGGTTCAAAGTTATAAGAATACCTGTCCTGTATGGTTAAGCTTAATTCTATAACTTTTAATATTACTCTAGCTGACCCGATAGACGTTGTCCTGTCCTGGTCTGGATGTCAATAACAGCACCAGCTACCGGGTCCAACTATAGGTAAGAAACATTCAGATAAACCCAACCCAAAAAAAGAATCATCAAAAACAGTCAAGCCGTTTAGGAGGAGATAAAATACGAACACACTCATACCGTTTAACATTTAAATATAGTTAGTTATAAGTATTATTTATAAGAGCAATTAAAGCCTGTAATCCTTATCTGTAAGCAATATTTCAGGCTACAGTGAGACCGTCAGTTTCCCCGGTTATTAGGGAGAAGTACCCAATTATCCGCGTGCGTAGATTGCGAAAATTAGATTGCGTTATTTAATTTATTTGCGGTGATACCACATTAGTTATCTTAATATAAATTGGGTGCGAAATGTGTCAGCGGTATACATTGCTGGAATTAGGGAGATAAATTACTTTTAGTAATTACATTTTGATGAATTTTGATGAAAACCTTTCTGAAGAGATGGTTCTCCAAACATTTGCCACCAACCAGACAAGTAGAAATGAGAGAAGTACTTTCCAAGTTGATTTTGAACGCGACTAATGATAAAATAAAACATCGCAAGGAAACCTGGATTTAATGATCTTAAGTCTCAAAGACGCAGAGAGCAATATAGCGGTGATAAATAGATTGCTCTTTCTCTAATGAAAATAATTTGGTCTCCTGTGTAAAACACTTTATAAACTAGTACGTTTTCTGTCGTTGATCTTCAAAAGAAAATCGATACTTGATAGTAAGAAGTCAAATATCATTAAATCACAAGTATTGGCTAATTGGCTAGGAAGAGAACGTAAAACACATTAATTATAAGTTATCAAAGTCAAATGTAAAGTAATACAATACTGGCAAATTATGTCCTTTCAAAATTAAAATACTGCCAAACCATAAAATTAAGAATTCTCCCGGCCAAACCGTTTTAAATACTCTCCAATGACTTTTTAAATACACCGCCTAAACTTCAACTTTTTTAATAAGCCCTCCCGACGGAACACCGTTGGATTAACTACCGAAGTTTAGTCATAAAACAAGAAAAAGGGAATCGTTTGATTGTTCGAACACATCCTCCTTGGAGAATTATGAATATTAAACTGCACTTACCTGAATACCGCTGGCGATCGTCCTCGGAATAAAAAAGTAAAAATAAAAAAAGAACACTTTTTTTTCTATGAATTGAAAGTTCGGAAAATTGGAGAGCGCGCGCGAAGCGTCCGTTCGGCCCTCCGGACTGGCGTAGACTGAACGTTTTGGGAAGTCGGAGGGTTGTTTCAACCCCCCGGTGCAGCGCGTTTGCATGTAGCTACTCTTCACACTGTGGCAATAAAGACCTATTCGTCTAATTTCCGTCGCAGTTTTGACCTTCTTCGTCTTGATTCGGATCGTTTTAGTTATTTAGTAGGTTGAGACTGGATCCTTCAAAATGCTACTTATTTTCTTTCACTATAAGGTGTATTTTTGTTCGTTGGATGACATATCTTTTGTGACTTATGTGTCATATACGGCCGGTGCTGATTCACTGGGGTCTAGCATTTTGCACTGAGGTATTGTTAATGTTATATTGTGTCTAACTACGGACTGCGAGAGTAACACCCGTCGTGTGGGAATAAGACGATTACGTTAATAATGTCAGTTATTATGTAGGTAGGTACATAACTGAATAGTTTGTTATCAGGTACGGAATAATACGCATTTCGGTAACTGCTTTGCATAAGTGCTTATACATAGAAACGGTTTATAATAAGCAAACTTGTATGTTGTTTGTTTATGTAGGTACTTAATTACAGGATTGTTTCAAATTTCCACAAAATGTTGTGTGGAAACTGAATGTTTTGGAACTCACCAAAACGCAGCAAACGATTGTGTAAATACTTTTGTTCCTTCTCTGCACGACTTTTCTATGGCTTGCCTGCGTGCCTAGTATCTCAATTACCAGTTCACCTGGAAAGTGGTCAATTAAGTTTTCCATATGTGTACAAGAAGAGGCCAGAGGTATTCTCAGAAGATCAATGACAAACTATCGTTACACAGAATCCACCCGTGGCTTGCCAGTAGTTGCCAGTTACCTAATGTGGTTATACCGAGATTGCCAATCGCCTGTCAAAAGCGATCGTCCGTTTTACCTACGGTTATACCAATTATTGGTACACCATTACATTTTCCATCAGATGGAGTTAAAATGGCAAGAAATACAAATACATGTCTCATTTTTGTACTAAAAACCTTTGTAACCTCAAAATGTTCCCTATTTTCTCGAAACAGATTTGTTAGGTGACCGCTTTTGATTAATGGGCCCTTCAGCAATTCTTAGGAACTGATGAAATGCTTAAAATAAAAGTAATGGTGTCTTACGCTTGTCAAAAAATCGCATACAAATCGAATACAAGTACTAGGATGTAATAAATTCAAAGGAGTTTTGAAATTAAGGTCAGTGCCCCATGTTCAAGCTCGTTTGTGACAGCTGACTTGAGCCAATTTTCTGAGACTAATTTAAAATATTAAGTACCAAGTAGGTACTAAAACTGGTAATTCAGATAAAGAAGAAAGACGTTCAGAGCATAATTTATTTCAATTAGACCATTTTCTGGGCACTTTTACAATTTATAGCAGTTGAACATTTGAGTTAGTTACCCGTTCCTAAGTGTACCTACCTATATCACTATGTAAGCACGCAATGTGTAATTTTACATTAAAAAGACAAATAAATAAAATAAAACTTATTTTATTAAGGGCAACTAATTTTTAGTTGACCCTAACAAAATCTATATTTTGTAAGTCACAGGACTTTATTTATTATTTACTTATTTAACAAGACGAATTGAAATGCCTGGCCTCTTTGGTCTAGTGGTCGCAAGCGCAACTGCTAAGGATGAATGCAATTCGGTCAAAATATGTGGAATTTCTCAGTAGCAGCCACGGAGTTTGGATTTGAGCCCGGTTGTTAGCAATAGGCTCACCACCTATTACATGGGACTTAAACATAACTAGCGAAGTGTGGGTGTATTATTAGGTACACACCCAACCAAAAATGGCCATATAAAAAATAAATCTGTAAAATTAGTAGTAGTAGAAGTAGTAGTAGCAAAAGATGTATCTTTGTCTACTGTTTAAAAAAACCAAGAAATTTCATTGTTTCCTTTTTCCTGCTTATATTTCGGGCAGCCCCTGATTAGGTACAATCAGCATCTCTGACTTACAGATCATTACCATTTGCCTAGCTCATTATCATCAGATTTGTTACGACTGCATTTGTTACCGTACCTTTAAATAAATGTAAGGACTCTTTTAAAATATCTAAAAAAAAAAATCGTGCGTCAAATATTTAATGAGTGAAAAACGTCGGGTCCTGAGGCTGAAATGTTTTTATAGGATAAAGCCATTACTTCCGCTCGTCTGGTCGCTACACTAAGGGGCTACTTACACCTCGACTTTGTAGTGAAACTCTAGTGAGACATAGACGTAAAAAAAATTCAAGATTATAATATTAAGCTTCCTAACGTTACAACACAGACACGATTCACTAAACTAATTGAATACTTGTAAAATTTGGGGCTCGAACTTTTTTGTATGGAAGCTGGCATATCGACCCACCGCCATCTTGATTTTTTTGACGCACGATGAAAGTGGTATGTATGAGTAGAGGACACATAGACGAACATAAAATGTTAAGTAACACGGTACCCCAGAGTGTCTCGTTACCGAGATATTTTAAGGTAAACATCGACATATGAGTTCAACGACAATCAATAAAAATAGACTTATTACGTGTCTATAGGCATCAGATTGTACCCAAATAATCGTTCCCAGGTTGTTTATTATTATTACTCTATGCCAGATCGATTCAATCCCCTTTCGTATTAAATCAACTTATAAAAGAAGTTGTTATGTTGTCAGCTGGTAACAGCTGGATGAGATTAGCCAAGGATTTAATTAAATGGCGTGCGATAGACCTATTTTCTTTAGTTGACAAGCGAATGGGTTCTAATTGAGAGCAGATATAACCTTAACAGCTGAATGGAATACACACAGCTATACTGTGACCTGGGTTGCACACATCGGATACTTTTTAACCCATTTAATGCTATTCAAAATATTTAATTATAATACCTTCTTCTTCGACTTCTGCAAAGTAACGCCTGATTCTATAACTTGAATTTTTTATCTCAATAGTACATTCCTCTGGGATAAAATCCGACTTCCACGCGTCCAAAACCTCGTCATATAGACACACGACTAAAATGGCCAACAATAAATAAATAAAAAGTCGTCGTGTACACAGTCCCTAACACTACAAGTCTCTGTTTTCCAGGTCAACGAGCATCGCACTTTGAAAATAAATTTTCTTAACATTAGGGACTAATTAAATATTTTTTGTTGGTGTTTTTTTTAAATATACAAACTGAAGAGGCTAATAGCGTTTATTTTGTGTAGCTGTATACTTATATAAAGTAACTGTCAACAATTTGTGTAACGGTGTGAGAATTTATCATTGGGCTACGGGACTGTTCGAAAGAGATACCGCGGCCCTGGAACACAAAGGGCAAAGAAGGAACATGGATGAGTTTTAGTCAGTAAAATTCTCATTCGACACTCCCTTCCACTCCGCCCAGAGCGGGAAGAATTTATCATTGACTTAACTGTTTTTCAACTGTACGGTAAGAATATACTGAACGTAAAAATATACTGTCATTTCTTTGACAGACGTTAAGGTAGTCAGTGGCCTGAGAGTCTGACAAGCAACCCAGTACTTACTGAGTTGTGGAGGTCAGATAGGCAGTTGTTCCATGTAAAATACTGGTATTCAGCTGCATCCTATTAGACTGCAAGCAGACCCCAACATAGTTGGGAAAAGGCGAGGCAGGTGACGATTGCACGTTAAAATAGCAAATTCCCATCGGTTCATCATCATCATTGGCCACCCTCAGCTGAGTTCCTTTAGCGCCATGCATCCTGTGAGTTGAGTTTCTATTGCTTACTTAAAACGGTAATACTGACTGTTTCCATCCGGAGGTAATTGCTGAACAAAACTTGTTTGAACTTGATTGTAGGCGCTTTTATATTTGCTTTTCATTCTCATTTGTTTTTCTTCGATTTATTTGCAATTTCCTCTTACTCTCCATGTTGACGTAGGGTCGTATTCACTGAGTAAGGGCGTTTGAGCTTTACAAGGAATTTTACTGTCCGGCAGTACGCTTTTCAGGTCCTGTGTAGCATAAAAAAACGGATGATTAGCTTGTTCACTTGTCCGTCTTTACTCGGATCGGTGTGGCGCAGTTTAGGGTTTAGTTAGTTTCTCTTTGAAACTACAACTACACACACGCATAATTACGCTAGGAACGATGAGTTTCTTAGAACGTCGGTAGTTGCTTGCTTTATTACTCTACGTGCGAAGACGTAGAAGACAAAAATAATTTTGGGTTCATCTCCTTAAATGAAAGGTATCTGACAAGTATTTTACATAAACCACAATAAATTGAGGATGGACGAAAGAATTCATTTTAACTACTATCGGATGACTACAGCTACTTATGATTTTTTTTTAAACGGTCAGAAATGGGGAAAAGTCAAATGTCGGACGGTTAAATTACGTATGCACAAACTAGTATATACATTTATTACGTGCCATATTGGACCGTAAAAAATCTGACTGCCGGACAGTAAAATTCCTTGTAGTGCACAAACGCCCTAATAATACAAAAAAAAAAAATTGTTTAGTTTTGCCTTCAGGGGTAACCTAACTTCGACTGTCATTCATCAGTCATTGTGAACGTTTGACCTACGATACATTTATGTAGCTCTGGTAATTTGCATCAAAGAAAGGAGTTTAAAAAGGAAACTTTTTCTCAGGGCAATAAAAAATGCAACATTACAAAATCTTTTGAACAATGATTTCAAGTAATCTGTCTGTGCATGTACATATCTATATACATATAATAAAATTGTAACAGGCCGATGTCTGCACATTGAAGATACTGAACAAAATTATATGGGGGGTCTTTATTCGAGCAACAGAAGCCAAAACAACAGTTAGTGGTACACTCGTATTAAAAACCTTTTACTTTTACCAGTTTTGAAGATTGTGGTTGAATGTCCTTTCCATAATACCCAAGTACACCACCATAACAGCTGTTCTAGGGTCCCCAACGTCGCTCACACAATTAAACTGAGTTTAATCTAGTGATTAAACCCCAGAGGCCTGGCTGACCCTACCAGGGCGGCAGTAACATTAAATCTGTATTAGTTAAGTTTGATTAATAAAGTTCGTTTCTTTAGCGTTTAACGTTTGCCTCAAGTTTTGGGAGGAACGTTAGCACCATACGGTGTGTGAGGGGGTAAAGGGGGAGAGGGACCCAGACACCTTTTTGTGTAAATGTAATGAAATAAAAGTTTGTTTTTACGTTTCAGTAATTCTTTGTTTGTAATTTCGAGTTAGGTCTTTTGTTTCGCTTTAAAAGCAGGATTGTTAAGGATTTGGGTGTTTGTTTTGTGTGAAAGGTTGTTGCTAGAATAAATAAGAGAAACAAATAGGAAAGGTTAATGGAGTCGTGGACCTTGAAGTAGGGTTTTCATAACAGTACACATTTGTACTTGTTACTACAATCGTAATGTCACTTCAAAGGTTGAATGTCACGCTTTTCACCTCTAGCTTTAAACTCCCCTTACTTCTACAGACCTGGTACTATCCAAAAAACGCCAATACAAAATGTCAGTTTATAGTCTGGTCACGTACTTCACTTATTTATTGATTGGTTTTTAAATTGGAAGCGAGTGGATTGCAGTGAGCTGAAGTGGATTTATATTTAGTGTAAAGCACAATATTATGTATAGGTTTTTAACAGTACCATGTTAAAATAGCCCGTTTACAGAGCAAAATCTTTTTCTCATACATTGTAGCAACAATCACTTGCTTACTTCGTGGGATTTAAACACTGACTGGAAAAAATACTGTCTTTTGCACTGTTTTCTGCTTCCACAAATACTTTTGTTAATTAGAAGAAGCATCAACTCCCTCCTACTCAAGCTTGTCCCCTATAGACGGTACATTTTGTACCCCAAACTTCCTCCGTTCAAGTTGTATACAAGTCCAACTTAATCTGAATATCTTACGTAATTATGTTTGCCTGGTAAATATGGGTTCTCAGAATCGAAAGACTACCCACGAAGTACACACATACATGCATCGTGACATGATAAAGTTTTGAGGGCTCATGTTAAGGAAGCCCGCGTATTTTATTAGATATATTCCAAAAGAATGGTAGTAATCTAGCAATTACAATTAGAAAATAATCCGTAGCTTATTCTGTCTTGGCTATGATCCCGATGACCGCAATTTAACATCTTTTCAAACCAATTTACCATAAGCCATACATACATGTTATACGGAGTTGAGCTAGTTGCGGAGCGCGACAAGCAGTATCATCATTCTCTTTCCCTTATCCGAATTCATTTGGGACCGGCGCAGCATTTCTTATTCTTCCACAGTAAGAATTATACAATAAATTTGCAGTACTCTGATATTTTTCGATACATATAGAACGTATTGTATTGTACTGAAATAACGGGCTAGTGTCCGCAACTCTTGATTATTAAGGTACATTATTTTTTAATTCGTGTTTCTTAAAGTTTTCTAATTTAAACACAGTCACGCACACTGCAACGGTCCGGATTCACATATCCTATGTGAAGCTGTTGTTTCTTATTCTATAAATATTTATAACCATTTACAGACATTCTTAAAAATGGTAAAGAACAGACCCTATGTAGTTAGTGTATGTAAATAAAAGAAAACAACAAACTTCGATCTAACTCGTCCGCTCATTCAAAAGTACCAGGATAACATAACCCGCCAGAACCTAAGCACAAGTCTTGGACCACACACTTGGAAGACACACATACAGTGGTCACACCGCCGCACAGTGTGTAATTTTGCCTTAGTTGCGGACATGCTCATTTTATGTGTTTTTTGGAAAGCTAACAATCAAACAAAACTCTCATTAAAACTCCGCCGGCTCTAATTACAATAGTTTAAGAGAAATTAATAAAATCGAGAAAAAGCCTTAAAAACCATAGAAACGTAATATCTCGTTTTTGGATTTTATTTTTACACTAAATGTTTTAAGATGTGATAGGAATTCACTATTGGAACCATTTTTTTCTTGAAAACTTTAAAAATCTTACTCATACAGGTGACAATATTTTTTTTTCTATGATTTTGTAAATATTTTTTTTCCGGCGATTCTCTTGATGGTCGTGTTTTTTTTAAATGCCTGAATATTGATCACTATAATAACTATCGCTACAAAAAAAAACAGATGCAACAAACCCAGGATCTCGGAAATATTGAATTTTAAAGTTGTGGGTTAGGGTTGTCACTCAACGCTGTGTTCAACATAGGTACAATACTTACTTCATGCAAACATTACTGATTATTTATTATTCATTATTTTTGACTCAGGCATTAGCAATTGCCGGTTTAAATTATATAACGCAGAAAGTTAAAGTCAAAATTAAAAAATATTTACGGTTGAATTTCGATCACTACTTTTGTTTATGATCTATCTTCGATGAAGGATATTATGTGGGATTGGGAAGGGGTCCGCCCTCGTTAAGCAAATGCAAAAACCCAATTCCTATACATAATATCTGGAGAAGCGGGGGTGAGGTGTCATGGAGCCGTTAAAGACCCATGGCACTGTTTTGCCTCAGCAGGCACTGACCCGTCCTGCTGGGGGATGTCCGTCTGGGCCCCGACCAGAGGACTTAATGCAAGGGGGGCATGAAGGCGCCAACCTTCATGCTGGTCAGCGAGTGGCAATGATCACCGACGACCTAAGCCTGAATACGGATCCGAATACACTTACGAAACTGGAAATTTATAATGTTTTAGTTGAAAAGGCCCGACAATATGGGCCGAAAAAAAGACCGCGTGACCTTGAAATCAACGAACGAACAATGATTATTTTAAATGCATTGTATCCAACAGGTATTCCTAACAATATTGACATCTATACATATAATAAGACAGTAAAAAAACTGTGTCTGTACATTGAATATATTAAAAAAAAAAAAATTGAGGGGGGTTTAGAAACAATAAAAGAGCAAGAATCCAAAAAAAAAAATCTGTCTGTTTGTCTGTTTATCTGTTTGTCTGTTTGTCTGTTTGTTTGTACACGCTAATCTTCGGAACTACTAGACGGATTTGAAAGATTTTTTTTTTGTTGTATAGGTATTAAGTCTGGGCAACATATAGGCTATAATTTATCTTGGAAACTTGAACACCTGATGCAGAACCGCAATAGAATAGCTAAACTATAAGAGATACAAAAATAGTACCATAGCAAAAATTGTTTCACGTGATGAGCATTTTCTGCTGAGAGAATAAATTTGAAGATCTGGAACACCTGATGTGGAACTCCAAGAGTCCAGCTACACTATAACATATATAGGAATGACGTCTTAGCAAAAATTGTTCAATCTGATGACCACTCTCTGTTCATTTATAAAAATCGAAGATCTGGAACACCTGTTGTGGAACTCCAAGAGCCCAGCTACACCATAACACATATAGGAATGACGTCTTAGCAAACATTGTTCAATCTGATGAGCACTCTCTGTTGACTTATAAAATCGAAGATCTGGAACACCTGTTGTGAAACTCCAAGAGCCCAGCTACACCATAACACATATAAGAATGACGTCTTAGCAAAAATTGTTCAATCTGATGACCACTCTCTGTTGATTTATAAAAATCGAAGATCTGGAACATCTGTTGTGGAACTCCAAGAGCCCAGCTACACCATAACACATATAGGAATGAAGTCTTAGCAAAAATTGTTCAATCTGATGAGCACTCTCTGTTGACTTATAAAAATCGAAGATCTGGAACACCTGCTGTGGAACTCCAAGAGCCCAGCTACACCACAACACATATAGGAATGACGTCTTAGCAAAAGTTGTTCGGTCTGATGGGCATTTCCTGTTTACTTATAAAAATCGAACATCAGAAACATCTGATGTGGAAATCAAAGCTATCACTAATTTCACTGTATAATTATAAAATAACATAAGCTGGGAGTATCTCCAAGCGGTGAAGGCGGTAACAGTTTAGGACTGATATTCGATGACGACGGTATATCATTGAAAATTTGACTCTACTGGACAAAACTCCTATTTATTTTTTTATTTTATCGAATAAATATGCCTTCGGGCTTATGTTATTTGAGTGTTTTAGACTTTTTCCACTTATCTTCGTGACACGGTAGCCTACACGGTAACGCAGGGGAGCAGTCACTTAGATTTTAATTGATCAGGTATCTTCACAATAAAACTATAACCATGCCTAGAAAGAGGTCAAATTTTTCCCAATGTTCCAAAGGAGCTAAAAGATTGAGGATCATAAGAGAAGAACGCCAGGAGAGACTTGATGCTGTTCGAGAACATCAGGCTGCAACTCGCTCCGTGGAAACCTCTTCCTCTCTTCTCTTCTCTTCCTCTTGGATAACGAAGCACGCCTGCGTTTTCAGCGTATTTACGCATCTACATCCAGGTCTCTAGAGAACTGTGAAGAATATGATGCGCGACTGACCGCTGATCGTGCAAGTCATGCACTGTCTCGCGAATCGGAGACGTTCACGGATAGAGAATTACGCTTGAGTTCCAAGCGTATCTACGCATCGACTTCTAGGTCTCTAGAGACAAGTGGGGAACGTGATGCGCGACTGACCACTGATCGTGAACGTCACGCATTGTCTCGCGAGTCGGAGACGTTCACGGATAGAGAATTACGCTTGAGTTCCAAGCGTATCTACGCATCGACTTCTGACTTACAAAAATGAAAGATATGGAACGTCTCGAATCGTCTCGCGCATCCCGTTGTTTTCCCATCCCCGGGCTCTTAGAATTCGACATCAGACGTTTCAGATCTTCGATTTTGACGACACCGTTGTCGCTGGCATAAGCAACAGGATCCGCGTACGAAGTCGCGGGCAGAAGCTAGTACAAAATAAAAGTCTTAGCGAAAATATTTCCAAATTTATTAGTAAGTGCGAAAAATTGTACAATGACAGCAAAAATAATTTTAAACGCTTTAGTAAAAAGAATGAAAAATGGCTTGCTACAATTTTCGATGTTAAAATACCAACCAAAATAGAAAAAAATCCTATAGAATTAAATAAAAATGTTGATAGTTCTCAAGAAGCAGAACCATCAAGTAAGGGTTCTGTAAGCGATATGCTGCTTACAGAACCGATACCTGAAACTTCATATGACACTCCATCTACTTCAAAAATATTTAGGAACCGCCAAGAGGAGTCAATACCCGGAACATCTAATGTCACCCCATCTGCTTCGAATGAAAAGAGCTCCCGTCAAATGCGTCGTATTCGAAAGAATTACGAAGACTCACTTCAAGATCAGCCGCAGTCAAAAATAATTAAAATGATGTCGAAAATAGTAACTGACGAAATCGGCAGTGAAAAACTTAACAAAAGCTCTGCTCAAGGATTAGAGTTCGTAATCAATGAGTGTCTGAAAAGTCCAACTCGTCCTATAAAAATTGCAACATCCCTTAAAGCGAAAGCCGAACCCAAACCCTATACCCCTGATGAAGCTCTTTCTTTCTTAATTGATAGAAAACTAACTGTGGAAGATTACACTATCATACAGAAAGATTTGAAAGACAGAGGCTTCTTAGCTTATCCTCCGTATTATAAATTACAAATTGCAAAAAAAATGTGTTATCCTGAAGAAGAAATAGTTATTACTGAAAGGGAAGCAAGTGTCTCACTTCACAGTTTATTACTACACACATTTCGCCGAATCATAAAATTAAGTACTGAAAAAATTTCACAATATTGCAAACAAAAGCAGAAAAACATAGTATACTGTACATTTGAGGGTTCTTGGGGGTTTGATGGCAGTACAGGACAGTCTTTTTATAAACAAAAGTTTTTAGATGGTGATAACGAAAATGAAAATTGTTTATTTACAACAACGTATATCCCTTTACAATTAAAAACAAATGACGGCTTTGTGTTGTGGTCTAACCCAAGCCCACAATCTTACAGGTTTTGTCGTCCGTTGAAGATCCAGTATCGAAATGAGACAAAAGAACTTATTCTCGAAGAAAAAAATCGGGTAGAGGCTGAAATAAATCAATTAACATCACTTTATGCTGAAACTGACAAAGGTGAAAGTATAATCTCAGATTCCAAATTATATTTAACTGTTATAGATGGTAAAGTATTTAACGTTATTACGGGAACAACTTCACAATTGCGTTGTGCTTGTTGTGGAGCTACAGCAACCGAGTTTAATAAGTTGGATGTTGTCATGAACAAACCCGTAAATCCAGAAGCCCTACGTCATGGATTAAGTCCCTTACATGCCTGGATAAGAATTTTTGAGTTCTTATTGCACTTGGGGTACAAAAATGACTCAGCAGTTATGAAGTGGAGGGTAACTAAAAATTCACCAGAAGCCACAATTGTAGAGGAGCGAAAAAAACGAATACAGACTGAAATAAGAGACAAAATGTCACTTTTGGTTGATGTTGTTCGTCCAAATTCGGGGACAACAAATGATGGAAACACAGCACGAACAGCACTATCAGACCAACATCGAAAAACATTTGCAGATATCTTAGGCATAGAGACATGGCTGGTGGATGACCTGCATACTATTTTAGTAGTGCTGTCGAGTGGTTTAATAATAGATGCTGCAAAATTTGACGACTTTTGCAAATCTGTAGCTGTGAAGTATGTGGAAAAATATAATTGGTTTTATATGTCCGTCACTATGCACAAAATATTAATGCACGGCCGGCAAATCATAGACGCCAGCACGTTACCCATAGGTATGTTGTCCGAACAAGCAGGCGAATCAAGAAACAAATACTGGCGCTATGATCGACAACACCATACTCGGAAATTGGATAGAAAAACCACAATTTTAGATTTATTTCACCGTGCATTAGAATCGTCCGATCCATATATATCATCTTTAACATATAGTACACGTCAAAAATATAAAAAATCTTTGCCCTTACCGAAATCAGTGCTTCAGCTCTTATGCGTAACCACAGATAATGTACACTACAGCCAATTAGAATCCGAAGAGTTTGAAGCAAATAATATCACGCTGACGACTGACGAAACAGTAATTGAATCCGATAGCGAGGCGAGGATATGTCATAGCATTTAGACTACTTTTACACTAGCGTTATACTGTAATATATTGTCAAATTCTGTTATTTTTAATTCTCGTTTTCGCACTAATTTTCTTTTTAAAAGCAAAGCCAGCAATAAAGTGTCCTCGTCATAATCCATTTTGTTAATGATAGTGTCGAAACGACAACTAATAATAAAAAAAATCGATTGAATTAATCAACTTAAATATTTACTACTCTATGACAACCCTATTCCCATAGAAATTTAAAAAAAACTTAGAAACGCAATTTCTCCGAGATCTCGCTAGATACATATTTAAAATTTTCTCAAGTTGAAGGTACTATACATAAGTATAGTATGCAGGCAAAAAAAAACGCGACCCGTAAATATCTAATTTTATATTAATTTTTTTCGTTTATTTACAAAATATTTTTTTGTTCTTGTTCCTGTGATGTTAGGGACTTGCAATTTTTTACACTGTATAACATTTCAAACCTACAATAATATATATTTTACAAGAGACTGACATTTGCTTTATTGAAGAGATACAGACAAAAATCTTTTTCCAAAAGGTCAGTGACCTTTCACTTAAATATTTGTTTCTCCTAAATGAAGTGAAATATCAAAACGGTTATTTTTGGGAATGCTTTATTAAGGTTTAATCTATACAAACAAAAAATAAAACTGGCATGTCCGCAACTAAGGCAAAATAACACACTGCCGCAAGTCAGGCAATGTCCCGCGGGAGCCAGCTAACGACTTTACTCGCTCACTTATTCCCTGAACTCCCAAGGCGCGGATCTTCAGGATCTTTTTATGAAACTTCGGACGTCTAAGTAAAGATTCATGTGTCTGGTATGTGGAGGGGTACAGTCTGGATGTGTTTTGTGAATATCGACTTGGGGATGAAAGTTTTTACTTTTTTAACTACTAAAGAAAATGTGAATGAAAGAAAGACAATTTTGGAACGTCAATGTCAGGGGTAACAAAACTACAATACTGCAGCCCCAGCCACCAAAACGAATGACAAGTGAACTGATAATGAATCTCTTTGACTTGTTGTGGCATGGCATACGAAGTATAGTGAGTGACATATTTTACGTCGCAATATTAAACTTATCAGTGCTATTAATTAGACACGAACCTGACTACCAACCGTCGGGCAGTAGCCCACCATACACAACACCCATCTGGTCGGAGGATCCTCCCTTTTTCTACGGAGCTTGAGGACCTCTAAAGAGTATACGAAACAGTAAGTAGTGATTGGGAACTTTGGGATGAACAATTCCTAGAATGATGATTAATTCATTAGAAGAACTAATTTGACTTTCGACGATCAAGTCTTCCTTTCGAGTTTATTTAATGTCTTCTTCAGAATATTTTATTCACAATTGGAATTTTATTGTATAAATTGAGTTAATTTTTATATCCCCATTTTTACTGCTCAAAGAAGCTTTTAGTTTTAATTTATTACTGATCAAGAATTACTAATTGGAATAAGATGGTAAAATTTATATTCATTATCTTTTATGGTGTTATGTTAATATCGGATATCAACCCCTAATTAGGTCAGAGTTAGCTTCTTTTTTTAGTTTCAACTCTTTCTCGTGTCTGTCTGTTTTGAAAGTGCAAGTTTAATGTGACCTGGAACTTCCCGGTATCAATCTGAAATTTTGCACACACTTTTGGTTCTGTTGACAATACATTTTTATGACAGACATGATCTAATCCTGCAGCCAGGATCGGCTCCACACGAGGGAACTCCTAAATGGATAAATAGCAAGTAGGAACACGAAACTTTGTATACGCGTTCAATTTTGATTCATAATCATGATTTTTATCATGGCTTGATCCTCCAGCCAGGATCGTCTCCTCTTGAGAGTACTCCCCAAAGGTTAAAAGGCACGGACATGAAACTTTGTGTACCGTTCGGTGTTCGTGACCAAATCCAAGAAGGATCTTGCTTAAAGGATTAACCTTTATTGAATCACTTACATATTAAATTACATTTATATTTATAGGAAGATTTAAGAACTGTATTGTTCAAAAGTAATGTCCAACTTTCAAAACTAAAACAGATTAAATAAACAAAAACCTGCACATTTAGTTCTTACTAAAATTACTTACATAAATTACCTACAGCGATACAGGTTTACAGGTGGCATCTACTTATGTGCTTACCCCTCCTGCGAGTGTACTGAGTCGTAACGCCGCCATTTTGCAAATATGAACGTAAACACTTTACAGCACTAGTGATGAGACACGTGGCGGTATTACTCAGGGTTTATCGATAAAAGTGATGTATAAAAGTGCTGGAGATAAGTTATGTTTTAGTGGTTTTGCATGGTTATTACTTTAAGTGATGGAATTAAAATACACGGAGTTTGAAGGGTGGACTGATGCAGTGGAAAAGTGGCTGTTTACTTTGGGTTTGATCCAAAATACCTATAGCTGAATCGCTTTTCGGGAAAATTTTGCCTAAAATGGGCTTCCGTAAAGTCGAAGTTAGTGACTTTATCGTGGTGCATTCTTAGGTATAAACATAAATTTCAATGTCAAAACAGGGCTTGCTGATCAAAGGGTCTGAAGATAACCGCCTCAGTAAATGATCAGCAGAAAAAAGTCCCATAATCATTCAGACGTATAAATGATCGCCGTTGATTTAAATCACAGAATGAAATCAGAACATACAGTTGACGCAATTCCATGGAATATTACAAAACGATCCCTCCTACATTGATTTTGTTAATGTACTTACAAAGACCAATGTTCTACTATCAGACGGTGTCTAGACATCAGATTTTATTAACACAAAAGGGACCTTAAGAGCCCTGTGGACGTTTGACAGTAATTTGACAGAATAATACGTCGTTACCGCCACCACCCTGTATTAGCCATTGTGCTTGCGAGGTTATTTTGACTTTTATTTTTGTAAAATACTGAAATTAGTGGAAAGGTAGGTTTTTTTTGTAATTTTCGTAGCAAGGGCTATGTTCGTAGCCGTGTGCTACGCTTTCTCGTAGCGCTTGTCCCTTTGCTGCGCTTTCTCGTAGCGCTTATCCCTTTGCTACGCTTTCTCGTAGCACTTGTCCCTTTGCTACGCTTTCTCGTAGCGCTTGCCCCTTTGCTACGCGCTGGTAGGGTTTCATAGGCCAACAAAAACGCATACCCGACTATTACCTTAGTTGTTTTGTAGTGAAATCAGGATAAAATTCAGCAACTTTAATACGTACTACAAACATTTCATCATCTGCTTAGCCTTTTCCCAACTATATTGGGGTCGGCTTCCAGTCTAATCGGATGCAGCTGAATACCAGTATTTTACATGGAGCGACTGCCTATCTGACCTCCACAACCCAGTTAGAACTGCTTAATACGCCCCTTGGTAAGACTGGTTGTCAGACTTTTTGGGCCTCTACCTAACGACTGTCAAAGATTCACAAATGACAACCGGGCCCAACGGCTTAACGTGCTTTCCGAAGCACGGAAGAAACTCGGTATGTAATGGGTGGTTAACTCATCCACAGACCAACCTAGGCAAGCACGGCTTAACCTAAAGATCAACCTGAGCGGCTGTTACTATTTAGTCACGAGCTCCTCCGTAGTACAAACATTAATCGAGTGAGAATTAATACTCTCCGTGTCAATTTAATTATACCTACCAAGTTCAGATTTACGATGGCAGGTGGAGTAAAGCTGTGACCGAGTGGCGTCCTAGGAGTGGGAAGAGAAGTGTTGGTCGTCCGGCGGCAAGATGGGCAGACGACATTGTTGCCATTGCGGGAATGTCCCGGATGAGACTGGCACAGGAACGTGGAACTTGGCACAAACAAAGAGAGGCTTATACCCAGCAGTGGATGATGATGATGAAGTTCAGATTTCACCACGATGTTGTTTTTTTCAGCATTTACACTTGATGTTGAATGTTAATAAAATAAACGTTAATATTCAAAATGGTATTTAATACGAAATTGCAGTAAAATAATATAATAAGAAAATAATAAAAAATGTTACAAAATGTTGGATGTTGAGCGAGCTCGATATTAAACCGAAGACTGCCGTACTTACGAACGTGACGATACTACATTTTTATAAATTAACAAAATTTGCAGTATTTTATTAGGCTAAAGTACAATGTGCGGTTGCTGACCGTACATATAAAAAAAACCTCGTAGCCAGGTTTGAACGACTGAAGGCTACCTGAATAACAAAATATGAAACTGAAAAGCTATAATAACTATGCCTTATCTAAAGTACAAAATTATCTGTAGCAATAAACTATTTCATAAACCATGATAACTACTACAATTTACACACGATACATCAAACGCAGTAATCCCAACCTAATCCTAGTGATGTGCGGCTTAGTACACGCGTTTAATTATTGCTAGGCAATTAACACTAGTGATTACAGCGCAGATTTGTGAGTGAACAACACCGGTGTTTAAGTTGCGGCGGTAAATAGAACGGAGATGACGAGGGATCAAAGAGAGGTGGTTAGTCTTACTAATGTTATAAACGCGAAAGTTTGTGAGGATCGATGGTTAGATGGATGTTTGTTACTCTTTCACGCAAAAACTACTGAACGGATTTGGATGAAATTTAGCACACAGATAGTTTAAAACTTAAATTAACACAAAAGATAATTTTAATCCCAATAGTATGATCCCGTGGGACAATTATCGAACTCCATGCGGGCGAAGCCGCGGACATAAGCTAGATGAAAATAAATTTTAAAGTTTATTGTTTCCATCTTTAGGTTTTTAATCGACTGAATATGGTTTCGCTATAATGGTATAAGTGAAGGTCGTAAGGATTATTTAAAAGGGACTACCCTGATATCTATAGTCAAGTTATAATGGTCAATATTTATGCAATAGACGAGAATTTGAACGAAAGAAGAAACATCAAAAAAGCAAAGCTAAGAATAGAATTCTTAGCTTTTAGACAGTTCTAATTTCAAGTAATTACTAAAATCGTATCTTAAGTTATTACTTTTACTCAAGTAATCACATTGACTTGTTTATATTTACGGCGATTATACAAAAATGTTCCAAGGATCTTTTGGCGCTCGACTCACGTTGAAAGAGGAGCGCTGTTGGCAAACATTTGTGAACATGTTTTATAAAATGTATTGTAAAAACAAGATGGCTGTTTTAGTTCTGATTTTGGCCACACGCCAAAAGATCCGAGCACACGCAGCTAGTGCGTACAATAAAAAGCACTGCAAAAAACAGTGTTGTATGCCTACCTCACTTCTGTGTCAAATAAGTTGATTTCAGCTACAAAGTCAGACCGACCACTCCTGCCTGATGCTGGACCTAAGGCTGGCTCTAAAGTAGTATGGCTACCAAAAAATTACTTCCACTTCAATTGTGCAATAAAAATACTATCGAAATTCCCTTATTAAATTCTGTTACAAATCCAACTTACACTGTCACTTACGGGATATCTTCCGTGATTTTGAATTATTATGAGCTCCTAAAAAAAATATCCCGTAAGCGACTATGTTAGTTTAGTTACAAACCCTGAAAGGTTAAAACAATGTCTTAGCTTTAAATCTGCCCCTACATAATCTCACTCAGATCCAGCCTAGCTTTGCTGCCCCCAGCGACGCCCTGAGCCGAGGCTAGTACCCCATAGGGTGCCCTTAGCGCGCTGTCGCTTAGTTTATAAGTTCTTTTTCCCTGGCTGGAGCTTACTCTCAAAGCACCCACAGGATAGTCCAGTTCCAGCGGAAGCCAGCCTTATAGGTAGACCTGCGAACCACCATGTTAAAAAAAAACAACAGTGTCTGTTACAAGAGCTCATTGTTAATACCATTGATCCAATATCCAGTAGTCAATAATTGTTAATTATTATTACCTGATTATAATATAAACCCTAGACCACACTACCAACAACTTCTCAGAGCACAACTTTTCCCACAACAACCACAATTTACTATTCTACAACAAAAGTTTTCCCCAACACTACTACATAGTATCGTTTGCATAAGGATTTTACGACGTAACACGAGTGAGACGGTGACTTTGCATGCAACGACCCGATTTACAACACCTACGACTAGCTATAGCCAAGGCTTCTGCTAATATAAGCAACCGCAGGTCGAACCTGTGTACTAGGGTGGCATGAACATCAAGATACGCTATGGTTTTGCTGTGCAGTGCTACATTCATCTGATTAGCGCATGACGTATAATTTCTCAGTAGCAGCCACGGAGTCTAGATTTGTGCCCGGTTGACGGCTCGCCCCATACTACAGGGTTACTTACTTAAACATAACTGGCGAAATGTGGATGTACCTACTATTAGGTATACCACTGCCTAACCCTTCAGGGTTAACAGTCGTGATGCCGTATTATGTATAGCTCTTAATAAGGCAGGAATTCACATATCAGTGACATGCACAAATATGTATGCTTCTAGTTATGTCTATAGATAGAAAACTGATCGAGTCGGAAGAAAAAATGTTAAGCGTTGTAATGCAGTGCACCATGTTTTTCATTTTATTTTAAAACCTGGAAGACACAATTTCATATTATGTAAGTATCTTGCACGCTACTATCAAAACATTTGTTTAGATTAAACATGAGTATCTCACAATGGCATACAATCTTACACACTTAACTAAAAGTTATGTGCATGTAGATTATAATGAAGAAACATTCAAAACGTACGTTACCGAGGCAACGTGTTATATTTTTGCTTCTTTCTATCCACATTTTTTTTTCTTGAAAATAAAAAGAACCTTACTCCACACTAGGAATTTCTCCTGTATCGTAGGAACGTTTACAAACATTTAAACTCTCAGGCAAAAACAGTCAGACCCGGAACAACAAACATTTGTTCCGTGCGGGGATCGAACCCGCGACACGCAGCGCAGGAGCCAATCGCTCAGCCACTGCGCCAACCGTTCCATTGCAATGCTGACTCGCACAACACATTTCGCAGCATAGCTTCTGTTGACAACTCACCCTTACTACCCCGGCTGCTAATAAAGGCGACCGCAGCTCGTATGTATTAGGCTTTACGTCTGATTTTTATTGTAGCGCGCCGACATTGTACCGTTCGTGTGAGCAGCCGGTATTTCTTTTGACGATAAGATGTTAAGGTACTCATCAAGTATTACTAAACTCCGCATAGTAATTACATGGTTCACTGCGCTTCTTTTAACAGTTATTGTAAAACATGTGAGATGTAGCCTGTTAATAATTATGTATTTAAGTTCTGAAGTTAATAAATGAAATGGCATTTTATAGATTGGATGTTCAGCAGGTGATAGATTTAGAGAGAATTTCTATTTCGTGGCTCGTTGTTTGTTTGCTTCATGAACAGTAGTACTCTTATGTAGTGTAGATGTGTTGATACGTAATGAAAATAGTCTTAATACTGGCCGATAAAAGTAATTGACGTTATGTTTAGTACTTATACATGTATGCATGGTTAAATTTATTTATTTTTGGGGACAAACATTTCTGTAAACAATTGTGAAAGTTCGAGATAATTTATACCTCTTCAAGCCCGCTTTATCCCTAAGTATCTTCAAACTACAGTACAGGTACTAAGTAGAACCTCCCAAGTTTTATTCTAAAACACTTACCCGAGTTTAACGCGCAGTTTAACTGATCCGGATCTTAAACGTGAGAGACTTGAACCAGAACTCACGAGTGCATTACATCCGCTACTTTACTGCGCCGAATAGAAGATGCATTGCATATGAATACACACTGGCGGGATGGGCGGGGATCTAAGTGAATTCTTAATGGTAATCAAGTAGTTACAAAAGTACCTATATAAATAATATTCTTTATTTTCGGACAACAATGATCCAGTGTGTTAGTAAACAATAATGTAACTTATTACTAGTGTTAGTAGCTTAAATAAAACAGAAAAATAATAAATAGTATTGTGAAAAGGACATCCCCCAATTAATGTTTAGTGATTGTCCTTCTCACAAAACTTTTAATAATCGGAGAGTCGATACTCTCTCCTATGCATATTTTAGTACTTTTGTAACTCAATTGTATTATATAGTCTGAGGTGCCTTAAGAAGATTCAAGTAATAAAGCCAACCATCAATGATGTGCATGAAAGCAAATAAATAAATATAACAGCAACTATTAAGTAATTTATTGCAGTGCATTTTTTAGTCCATGTAACCCTCTGTTTCCCTCTTTTTTTTGTAAAACATGTTGTACCTTGACTGAGGCAAGCACAGAAGGGGAGAAATTGGCACTAACTAAGAGAGCCCTATACACAGTAGTAGGTGAAGTCGGGCTGCGAACGAAGATGTAGACATGTTTACGGCAGGTTAGCTGTGTTTCTTCAGGACTGTTCGAAAGAGATACCGCGGCCCTGGAACACAAAGGGCAAAGAAGGAACATGGAAGGGTTTTAGTGAGTAAAAATAATAAAAATAGTCAGTAAAAATAATAAAATATAATCCCCCTGGTAATGATAAATAAATAACGGTAATAATAATTGTTGATATAACGGTCCCGCATGACAAGAACCTCGTGAAAGCAGAGAAACAATTCAAATATCTAGATCTGGCTCGCGAGGTTGTCGACATGTGGGACGTGAGTACAGCAGTCATTGTGCCGATAGTCGTGACCGCCAATGGCTTAATTGACAAGAGCCTCGACCAACACCTGAGGAGGCTCGCGCTTGGCAGCTCCTCCTCTCAAGAGCCCTGACCACCGGCAGCTCGGACCCTGTTCCCTATGCTGGTGGCCTACTATTTTTTATATTTTTAAATGTTTTTTATATTGTTTTATATTAGAATATTTAAAAATGTAAATAATATGTGTTAAAACGAATAAAGGAAAAAAATAATAAAAAGGTTAGCTGTGTTAATCTGTTGCCATACTATTATGAAATTGTAATTTTCTTCCATACTTCTCTATTACTCATCATCTTCAGACACCTCAACACCTTACCTACGCCCTATTTACATGATACTCCTTCTGAGATCTAATATTGACTTCAGTTAGCTCCAAGTGAGTACCCAGGAACAGCTCAGAAGTTGTTTGTAGCAGCCGCGTGTGTGTCACGGGTATTAAACTTGCATCGAGAGGCTGTAGTGCAAGTTTGAAAGCCGCCGGCTTCCTTTGTTTGCAGCCTACTAATTTATGCCCATTACCGATTGTTCCTAAACTACGTATTATGTACGTGATATATTTACGAAATTGGCTGTAATTAATAGGTGCACATACGTCGGCATCGTATTTGTGTTTGGGCGGCAAGCTATATAATAAAAACTACGTTTACTGCCTTTTTTCGCAGATTGTCCAGCAATTAATTCATCATTATCATTTGAACCTATCTACCCCCAATGCTGCGTAAAAGCCACCTCCTTCTGTGTCATACTTCCCTGGTATCTGCTAGTGTCATGCAGGTCTTGGTTTGTTTTATTAATTTTCCAACAACACTAACAGCGATTGATAAAAGAATAGTAATATGAGAGACTGATTTCAAATAGGAAATATTTTATTATTGAATGTATTTGAAAACATTTATTTATATTTAGAAAAGTAGATTCTCTAACAACTCAAAAAATAACTACAATACAAACAAAAAGTTCGTAGCTAGTTAAACGCTGCGCTCAGCAAAACGTTTTCCGAATTCACTGTTCAATTTGTTCGAGTGAAGTAAACGATACATTCAATGGTTTTCCGATTCGAAACGAACCTAAAAATACTTACACATGAAACTATTTTGAGACTGCATTGAAGTACGGGTCAGTTTTTCACGGTACCTATATTTCTGGCGCGCTTTGTTATTTTCCTTTTTACTGATCAAAAATGCTCTCTGTAATTCAAGCAAATTCACTTTAGCTTACTGTCTTTGGTCTATTGGCTGCTAATGCTAGTACAGGGCGTAAGGTCCTAGGTTTGTTACCCAAGTAGGGCAAAGTGTTATTAGATTTTTCCACCAAGAATTCCTCAGTCGGAGCCCGGAGTATAAATAGGCTCGCCCCCCTATGGCTCTTAAACACAACTGGGTGCGAAATATGGTTCCTACGCCTTCCTAAATCTTCGGCAATTACCGGCGCGATGTTATGTTATTACCTAAGAAATCTATTTTTAATCAGTATAAAGCTTACAATATATAATTCATCCCAACCTTTATATTCTACAACACAATAATTCAACCATGCTCTCATCTGCGTACCAAAATCCGAAATTAAAACGAAAACACGTAGTTTTCATTGAAATACCAACAAGTGCTCAACGGGCGAAAATACATAAAAGGGTAGTTGTAGGAAAGTTTCCGCGTCAGCATGTTTGCCTCACATTCAAGAGATGAGAGATGCAGCATCCCAGGCTTTATGCCAATCGTATGTGAATGCTTTATTAGAAAAGTTGCTGAAATATGTGAGTGCTATTTTCGGTACATTCTGTGGAAATATGAGAGTAATGCATGGTGGAACGAAGTATTATGATGTAACCTGCGATATTTTAGTTATAAATATATTCTAGTTTTTTTTTTTTTTGGTTGTATGGCAAGGCTTAGTGTTGCCATGCAACGTGGCAACGCCGCTAGTCTCTTGGGTACATTACCAGTTGACAGCGTTGAGGAGGAGTTTTTTGACGCCATTTTTTAAGTTTATTTTTAACTTAGTTACTTTAGGTTATTTTAATTTATATAATACTAGCTTATGCCCGCGGCTTCGCCCGCGTGGAGTTCGGGAATTGCCCACGGGATCTTACTTCTGGGATAATAAGTAATCTATGTATGTATAGTAGATACATGGTTTTTATTTAGTTGCTTATAACTTGCAAATATTTGTTCATAGTAATATCAATTAGGTACTTTACATATTGTTATGTGAATATTGATACCTTGGTTTGAGATTGGACACCGGTGACGAAAATCAAATGATTAATTAGGAATCTATTTATAGCCATAAAACTTTTACATATTTAATATCAATGTCGCGTATCACGAGCCAACGCTAAAATCGGTGGAATAAACCATATTTACAGACGTCTACCTCAGAAAAATCCTACCTACTTACTTAATAGGTAATACTCCCGTGCCCCGCACGCCCTGCGCGCCATGCGCCCGTCTACGTGAGCTTCGAAGGGATGATTTTGATTTTTGAAAAAACTGTGATACACGTATCTCATAATTTTATCTGAAGAGTATGTACACAAATTGTCAAGTCAATCGACTGCGAGAATAAAAAAAATCATAGAAAATTCAACACCCCATTTCACCCTCTTAGGGGTGGAATTTCGAAAAACCCTTTCTTAGTGAATACCTACTCTTTACAAAGAATACACGCTCCAAATTTCATGTCTCTAGAACCAGCGGATTGGGCTGTGCGTTGATATATCAGTCAGCCAATCAAGACATTAAATTTTTAAATTGGGGGATGATTTTGGAAAAACTATGATACACGTATCTCATAATTTTATCTGAAGAGTATGTACACAAATTGTCAAGTCAATCGACTGCGAGAATAAAAAAAATCATAGAAAATTCAACACCCCATTTCACCCTCTTAGGGGTGGAATTTCGAAAAACCCTTTCTTAGTGAATACCTACTCTTTACAAAGAATACACGCTCCAAATTTCATGTCTCTAGAACCAGCGGATTGGGCTGTGCGTTGATATATCAGTCAGCCAATCAAGACATTAAATTTTTAAATTGGGGGATGATTTTGGAAAAACTATGATACACGTATCTCATAATTTTATCTGAAGAGTATGTACACAAATTGTCAAGTCAATCGACTGCGAGAATAAAAAGTTTCATAGAAAATTCAACACCCCATTTCACCCTCTTAGGGGTGGAATTTCGAAAAACCCTTTCTTAGTGAATACCTACTCTTTACAAAGAATACACGCTCCAAATTTCATGTCTCTAGAACCAGCGGGTTGGGCTTTGCGTTGATATATCAGTCAGCCAATCACGACATTGAATTTTTAAATTGGGGGATGATTTTGGAAAAACTGTGATACACGTATCTCATAATTTTATCTGAATAGTATGTACACAAATTGTCAAGTCAATCGACTGCGAGAATAAAAAGTTTCATAGAAAATTCAACAACTCATTTCACCCTCTTAGGGGTGGAATTTCGAAAAATCCTTTCTTAGTGGATACCTACCCTTTACAAAGAATACACCCTCCAAATTTCATTTCTCTAGGACCAGCGGTTTGGGCTGTGCGTTGATATCTCAGTCAGTCAGTCAGTCAGTCAGGACTTTGAATTTTATATGTATAGATATGTAGGTATAGTAGGTTATTTTAATTTATATAATAATGTATATAATATTTAGCTTAGTTATTGCAGTTAGCTTTAGTTATTGCACCCACTGTGGATTATCTCTGCATCGCCCTAAGATTGGTAGAAAATGCCCAAGGCATTAAGTCCGCCTTTGTACAGTTTTTACTCGTGGATAAAGTTTTAATAAATAAATATAAAAGCTTAAAAACTTGACGTTTTGGATTCGCGATTTTAGACTTTTTTGACATCGTGTGGAGAAGAACTACTGCTACCACATGTTTCCATTTACAGATTAGGTACTGTAAAGAGGTATGTGTCCATGGCCAGAAGTTATTGGCAGTTTATTTAAAAAAAAATATAAACACTAATTTCGTAATTAGACGAATAGAAAAAAGTTAGACAGGCACTAGATGGCTTACTGTCCTGGTCAATAAGTAGTTTCTCCTAGGAATAATTAATTTATTGAAAGGTAATCAGTCTTTTATTTGCTACGCTTTCTTACAGTACATAAAGGGTAGAGTGCTAGTGTGATAAGTAATATCAGGCACCTGACAGGACATATGACAACTATATGTTTCTGTGTTTGATGGCGAAGCAGATGAAATATATCTGGGTACCTAAAGATGTGCATCTAGACCAATCATTTCACAAAATATCAACCCCTGTTTTCTTAGTAGTAAGTAGTTTTTTCCGGTCAAGATATTCATAAAATTAATAATATCATAGACCTCTCAAAACTAGAACAATGAGCTGCTAAGTTAGTATCGGTATCTGTGTCAGCATTGTTCAGCGATATCAACTGAAACTTATCGAGATTGGCGCAGATAACGTGGTGCAACTTTGTCAGCTTCTCAAACATCTGGCTGTAGATAATATTACGATACTTAGATGGCCTGGCTTATTGTAAGCTTTCGCCCGCGCGGAGGCTAGAAATTATCTCATTTATACAAGGTGTATAAATGATATGATTGTGAATGATTATTGCTGGGAAACGACTTTTTTTTGGGTGAAAAATCACGGTTTACGATAGGACTCAATGGAACGCACTTAAAACATTGTGCTGATGGATGCATTGAATAGTACAGGGCTCATGGAGGTGTTTAAAGTTACATCATATAAAACTTGTATTTAAAAAAAAATTGTGTGGAACTGCGATCTTCAATATCTCCGTAACTATGCAAAAGATTGCCAACGTAAGGTATGGTATGGTCCAGAACAAAAATAATGACAATGACGGGTAAAAAAAAAAAAAGACTTGCTTTTTTTACCTACCTAGGTAGACCATGTCCTAACCCAGCTACATTTGTGCCACATGTCATCGAATCCGTGTAACCGTTTAGGCTTGAAACGATAACACAGACAACGAACACAGAGACGAACAAGACAGAGTTACATTAGCGTTTATAACATTAATATCGGTTTATTAGAAGCGCCTCATGAGGAACTTTTGGGAAGAACTACCTTCACCGTATTGTTAGTTCCTACTGGTGCGATTGTTTTATTTCTTACAAACTAACGGAGCCCATCGTGAGAGTCAGCGAACATAATTATGCAGATAAATGTATGAATATGAACATATGCAAATAATGATATGAATATGAATATTACAATTAAATATGTTATTACAGTGTTCGTATTGGATCTCGAGTTATGTGAGCTCAAAAACAGACATAAAGAGAGACGTTTGAAAATTTGTAACCACGACTTTGGTGGATAACCTCATTAAGCCGTTGAACGTATTTACAATATCCTTGGTAGTGGTGTGGTATCTACAATGCCACATACGAACAACGTATCAAACTAACGCCACAATCCTACAGGCTACACCGCGCAAGCAAAATGATCACCGCACCGCACTTACACTGAGCGTCACTAGAATCTTTAATCCCCCATTTTGACAAACCCACCTAGACGGACGAACAGCTGATTCAAGAATCATATACTTTTTACCCCGGCTGATATGATAAAGGAGGATGATAAATTGGTATACTCTGTATGGTTTGAAAAGCTTATACCCATTTTTAATACGTTATATCCCACCTCTTCCATTTTACCACTCAACTACTAATCCAAAACTACTCCTAACTTCAATGCAGCCAAAAATAAACTACAACACAGTGCGCTTCCCTTCAAAATTATATCTTCCAACTAAACTCTACTTAGCTCACGTGAGAATAAAAGCATAACGGTACTATTTAGTAGCCGCTGCTGGGGCTATGCAGAATGTTAAGATTATGTCCCATTGAAAGCGGGTAGGGAGCTTTATTGAATGACGAAGGCCACACCTCCCATTCTTATTGGTGAATAAATCCACTATTCCCATTCACTGTAACTCCTGAAACCCAGAATGTATTTTCAGTAATGACCTGAAATGACAACGCGGCAGGTCAGAAGGAGATTTGTATTGTAATTTTTATTTGTAAAAGATAGTGGAATTTAAAGGCTTTTTTATTTTATTTGAATGAGAAAAGCAAATAAATGAAGTTCAACAACGCCCGAAATAATGTCTTCCCAATTTTTCACAGTCCTTCAGAGCTTCCACAATCCTGCATCTAAATAATCAGTAAAGAACAGCGGGAGGACGCCTTAACCACTCGTATGCCGAGTATCCAGACACAATTAAAAAGTCATTGTGTCTCGTGTAGATCTACGTTCCGGCACACGAAAGGTTAATTTCTAAAAGCACACCACAACACAGGTCAGCATAACAGAGCTATGCACAAAGGGACGTTTACAACTGGGATTGCTAAAATTAATGTACCTACATAATATTATTTAAAACGAATATTCCATCTCAAGAAATTGTAAAAACATCTGCATGAGAGACATAGAGACCTGGATGAATCGTGCAGACCAGCGAAGCATGGTACGAAAGCTGGGAAGCCTAGACTAAGCAGTGGGGGTCCAACGAAGCTTTCAGTGATGATGATGACCTACGTGTCGCTCTGGTTTAGTGCTTAGCCAACGTCCGTAGCATAAACAAACTGAGTTTCCACCCCGCTACTGCTTACTAAGTAGCCTAACCCTTACAGCAAAGTTGAGATGCAGCACAGAGTAAGTTTTAATGTATGTTCAACGTTAAATGGAAAGCTATGTCGCTCGTTCATTCGTTCACGAACGAACGTAGTGGCAAGGTGAGCGGGAAGAGATTGAATTAACGTTACAAATCGAGAAATTGTTTGGTGGTTAGTTAACCTCGTATTTCAGAAGTTTAGAAGTAACTAACTTGGTTAATTTGGACTGTGTTAGTTTGGAATAGGAATTTCAAGGTGGGAATTTAATGGAGAATAGCGCTTGGTAACTAACTTCTCTATCATTGAGTCTTGAAATAAATGTAAAAAAAAAACAATAAAAGATTTGATACTATTAGATACTAGCTTCCGCCCTCGGCTTCACTCGCGATTTTTTTTTAGTTGCACTATGGCACCTTCGCTCAATTGCAAGCAATAAGTAAGCAAAGTTTTATCGCAATTGGATGAACGGTATAGCAGCGCATAAAATACGAACAAACAAACCAACAACTTTTGTTGTATGAATTTTGAAAATTCATAACCTTTTTTTTAATGTTAATCAGCTGATCACGTCTGTTCCTATAGAAACTACAATATTTTTTTTGAAGTTTTCAAGTACTCCTAGAACAAAAGGTGTTCATTTTAATGGTCCGAGAGACTACACGGGAGGACTTGCGCTTATTATATTTCACCTTGTATAGAAGAAGATGAAGGGCTCGCCATGGATTTTTTGACCAAATTAATATAAGTTCGTCGGTGAACCACATAAATAACCACAAACGTAATTTAATCACCATCTTCCGAAACTTGGCTGTTCCGTAAACAAGCTTTGCTAACATGATAATTTCTCCGAAATACAGAGGTATAATTTCATTACTCTTGCAAACAACTACTAAGAAATTATAACTTCTAAAAGCTACCGGTACTCAAGCATTTTAGTGTTACCTCAAACTTTAATATTCGCCTCGTCGCGGTAATGTGCAACATGTTTTCATATCTTCAAAACCGCAGCAAAGCGGTGTGTCGTTGGTCTTGTTATTTTACTAAAATGCTATTTTCAAGAAAATTCAACACGTACTTTAGATTCTGAGAGGAAATATGCAATTTTACTTATACAAAGAAGCGAAAAATAACAGTGGTGGAACATTTAATAAATAGTGTTCTGTTTTTATTTATCTTTTAACATTATGACCACTTTATTGAATTTCGAATGATCGGAATAAAGGGAGTATTTTTTATTGTCTATTGAGCGAGAATGATTTTTAAATAATGAGAATAATGAGGCGCTCGTGGCTAAATACACGTTAAGCCGTTGGTGGCGGCGGCGGGCAGTTATCTACAACTGACCGCCGCCACCAACGGACTTGACAGTCGTTACAGGTAGTAGTGAGTTGCAGTTGCAGGTAGTCAGTGGCCTGAAAGTCTGACAACCAGTCTTACCAAGGCGTATCGTATTACCCATTACTAATTGGTTTGTGGAGGTCAGATAGGCAGTCGCTCCATGTCAAATACTAATAATATAAAGCTGCATCCGGATAGACTGGAAAAGGCTAGGCAGATGATGATGAGCGAGAATAAAATTTTGTTTGTTTTCTTTAAAAATACCGAAATCCAATAAAACACCATAATTTTATAAGAACTATTATTTGTACTTAAAACATACACAATATTTCTTACTCATTTATTTACAAACCCATCTCTTTTCCTTTCATTTCATTTTATAAAATACATCTTGTAAAAGTATAAGTACTAGGAACCCAGTAGTGACTAGAACCGTTAACTTAAAGTCATCACGTTCAACTGTCATATCTTTGGAATTGTATGAGGATCACCAGGTACGTCGTCACTGCTCCTATCACCTGTAGAAAGAATGGCATGTTAGTAATACTTGCATAATCAGGTATTTGTTAATTCCAAAGAACCTAAACAAGTGACAATCGCTTTCAAACCGTTTCGTATTTCTACCACGTCTTTCAACAGGTCTGACATAAGCTTTTCGATAGCTAATGTCAATGTAATTAGTGATTTACTTTTCCATCATCGAATGCCAAAATGTGTAGTCCCTGGTTTGATTATTTAGTAAGCTTTTAATTAAGGTTCTAATTATTTATACTGTACTGGTACATGGGCACCATCTCATTAACTATGAAATAACCATTATGAGTGGTTCTAGCAATGTAAAAAGAAATCTTGCATTTGATCGAAGTTCCTGATCACCAGTACACCTAGCAAGACCAGTTCTATCTGTACTTCTGTAGTCTACGAAGAACCCTTATTGAATTGTATTGTATAACGGGCTGGTTTCCGCAACTCCACGTCAAAGCGCGGAAGAACCCTTATATAAAACGAGCAACTTTTATTTATTATTGTTGCTCCGTAGAAATCTTTCTGCAATCTGTCCGTTTTCTTCTGTTTCTATTGTGTGTACAACTTCTACCAAAAGTTATCTTGTTTATTAACTCACAGAAGCAATCAGCGGCCTATGAAGCGTGCACATCCCCATGGGCGCGTAGCTGACGGACTGCAGCATCAGTTGTCGCGAGAAAATCTCCAGCCGCGAGGGCAGCACGCCGGTAGATGGCGCTGATGTCATCAGGCGGCATACTAGTCCCTCTGTTCTTTTGCCCTGGTATAAATAAATTGAATGTTAATAAAAATAAAGGGTAGTCCACGCCAGCTAAGTCTAAAGAAAACATTATTCAATTTGTATAACTAACTGTTTTAGTGAATTGCTGATTAGGCACATATAGGGTAAAGTGTTCTTCCATCTTCAAATCGTCATTAGCTTTCAATAGGATCTTCGGGCGAATTGCCAAAATCGGAACAATCGACCTTCTATCTGTGTCATACAAAAGCCAAAAGATCCTTGTAGCATTGTGGGTGATTGGTAATGACACTAACCTCGGCTATAGTATAATGTCCAGGCTCAACGACCACAATCATGCGCAGCATGTGCGTCACACACCACAGGAACTGGAGTACTAGGAAGTGCACGCGGTTCGTTGACACAACTGCAAAGAAAATAGTTTATTAATAAAGTGACTGAAATTGTAAATTGATTTCTTTGGGTTAAAAATACTGCCATGGCAACTTCATGATTGTTCTGGAACAACTAATAATTATACCTTAGAAATTCAATTGCAAGGCTCGGCAGAATGTGCACTTCAGTCACACGTCTACGCTTTGGAGATTACAGGCGTGTTGTTACTTGTTATATTGTTATCTTTGAGTCAGTACTCAAGTTTTACATGACTTTCCCAGATCTGCGTCGTGCTCTTTATTAGCTACTAGCTGTTGCTCACGACATTCGCACGTGTGAAATTATTATAAAAATACTATTTTCCCCGTTTTTGCAACATTTTTCTTTGATGCTCCGCTTATCAGATTAGCTTCCGTCCATGACTTTGTCCGCGTGAAAGTCATATTTTATCGCACTCAACTGTAGTGTAACTTTCTATCAGTGAAAGAAATATTTGAAATCGGATGAGTAGTTTCGCAGATTTCCCACATCCAAACTTTTCCTTTTAACAATTAAACAAAACCACTCACTAATCTCCATAATCAGGAAGTACGGCGTCACAATTAGATGCAGCAGCGTGGATATCAGTATCACGATTAGCGGTAGTCCGTAGCTATCGTCGATGCTGTTGACGACGTCGCAGAGCGTGCCGTGGAGCGCCGCGAGCCGTCGCACCGCGTCGCACGGGGACACTATGAGACGAGGCTCACCGCTCGCTGAAATTAGAGACACTGTTACGGGTATAGGCTGGCTTTTCTGAACTCCTGGTCGAGTCACCACTTGTTATGGCAGTATTATTGTGTAATCTTGCTTCAGCTCGGGAAAAAGATTGAGCTGCGCCAAAGACATTCAAATATAACTAGCTATAGACGGGACAAGACCAAGAAACTGACAATTCCAAAACCTGTTACAAATTAGTAACAAGTCAATCAGTCCAGTGCGATACGTCGCCTTGTCAGGTCGCATTCATATGACACAAAGACATTTAAATATTTCCGAGCTATAGACAGGTCATGACGAAGAAAATCGTAATCCAAAACTTGTTACTACTTAGTAACAATTCGTTCTGTCTAGTGTCATCAGTGTCATACGCCCGCTTGTCAGGTAGCATTCGTGTGTCAAAATATTCAGGATGAAAATTATTGTATGACAATATTCCCAATGTCCTCTCTATATGTGTTTTAAATCTCTTTGAGCTGCGCAAAGCTCCGTCTCTTTTTTATTGGAGGAATAAGCCGAGGCAACTGCACACAATGTGGAGACAGCGGAGGTGCTACCAGGATGGCATAATGTTCAGAAGAAAATCTTAGCAGTGTTCATTCTCTCTACATCATGTTTATGTATTGTTATCCGGGCCAGTCAAGGTTCCTCTACCAAGTCCGCGCCACCAAAGGTTCCTGCGTAGTTTAGCTCAAATAATGCGATAGAAAGAGCTAGATAGATAAAAACGATATAAGCAATAAAAGGTGACAAAACTCTGTTGGTCAGCGCCGCGTTTTCCAACTTTTATAACTGTGGTCCTTGGTGGCTGACCTCTTAATAAGGTGAATTGGACCAATCGCGCCTAAAGGCTGATGTCAGTCAGTCTCAGACGGCATTACCAGGATAGCATAAATTTTAAGCTGATAATCTTACCAGTTCTCTTGATGATGACGACATGTTCCCTGCCAGTCATTGAGTCCACCAGCAGGCTAACATTTGCGGACCGCTGGTTACCAGCCGGCGCTACCCGGATGGCATAGATGTTCAGAGGCGATGCGCTCTTTGGTTTCTCCACTGGCAAAATAAAGAAAATGTGTTGTTCAGTGCCCAATTTTATTTTATGTTTAAAAACAGGTTTTCCTTGAACCTAAATGTTTTCCCCTCTGATAAACTTTCATATAAATCAGATTCCAGAATTTTTAAGAACGATCGCATTCTAATGTTAACTCAACCTGCCAAAAATACCTTTAAATACATAACATAATATCACGCCTGTAATCCTTGAAGGGTTAGGCAGAGGTGTACCTAAATGGTACAACCCACATTTCGGCAGTCCTGTTTAAGTCCTATGTTATATGGAGCGAGCCTATTGCCATCAACCGGGTACAAATCTAGACTCCGTGGCTGCTTCTGAGAAATTTCTGATGGAAATTCCTAATAACACTTTGCCCGACCCGGGAATCGAACCCAGGACCTCATGCTCAGCAGTCGCGCTTGCGACCACTCGACCAACGAGGCAACCTGTAAATTAAATTAGATTTTACCATTCATCTATGAAAATCGATAATAAATATGTACCAGGGATAGAGACTTGTCGAGCGGTGAGCGCAAGCGCATCATTGACAGCTGAGAACCGCGCCCGCACCGAAAGTGCCGTGAACGCAAACTGGAGCTCCAGGATCAGCACCACGAACCACAGCATGTAGAACCCAAGATAATTCGTCACGACGTCCCCTGGAATACGATACAGATGATATTTAAAAGATATGTGACACGTAAGAAAAAACTTTATTATTGTAAGAAAACTTTAGTTTTATAGGAAGGTCTTCGTGACCTACAATTTCTTAACTGATTCATACATCTACAGATTTCATAAATGATTTGTAAATAACGGGTTGTCTATGGTTAGGGATCACTTAACAGATCTGTCCTTATTTTGTTTTCATTGCATTAAATATCTGTGTGAATTTTGACCATATGGTAGTAAAGCTATAGCGGGAGGGGGCGGGGGGGGTCTTTTGTTACAAAAAACCCCCCGGTTTTTTGTTCAGCAGTGAACGTCTGTTATGATAATGATACTGATGTGACTAATCATCATCTGTCTAGCCTTTTCTCAACTATATTCCCAACTGTGTCAGCTTCCAGTCTACCCGAATGCAGCTATTCACCAGTATTTTACATGGGGCGACAGAATATCTGACCTCCACAACCCAGTTAGCACTGGACGACTGTCAAAGATCTACAAATAACAGCCGGGAACCAACGGCTTAACCTGCTTTCCGAGGCACGGAATTAACTCGGTATGTAATGGGTGGTGACCCCTCCAAGAACCAACCTAGGCAAGCGCGGCTTAACCTAAAGATCGATCCGAGCGGCTGCTATTATTTATCCACGAGCTCCTCCACTGGTGTGACCAATGTCGGTCATAAATCTCATCCACTATTTTGTGTTCATGTTGCTCAATCATAAACAATTCATATTTTTTTACATTCTCTGTCCAACTTTTTGGCATGCAGCGCGTAGAAGGTGAAGTCATCGGCGATGAGGATGGAGAAGAATATGAGGATCCCCAGAATGATGCCGCACAGCTTCCGCTCCGTCACCAGCGAGTACTGGCCTCCTATGCTGGTGTCCACCTGGAAACAGCAAGAAACAAAGTTGAATATACAGATCTAATAGGAAAATCTTAGAGTGCAGTGCCTACACTGGTGCTCACATATCTAGTTTTATGACTGTCATAATTTCGCAATGGAATTGTAATAACATTTATCTCTTAGTAATGGAAAACTGAAATGTAACTTTTATATTCTTGACACGATACGACTGTATTTTAAATTTTGATGGACCAAAACTGTGCCCTCTTCGCAGGCGTCGCCCGCGCCCCCGCGGCACAGGTAACTTTGACTGCATATTGTGCGACAATGAGGGCAAGATAGGAGGAACTTTCATGTTCACCTTACCGAAGCGATATTCTCCATGAACTTGAGCATGTTTCTCATCCGCCGGGGCGCACCGTATACGCCCGCGCCGGCGGTAGCCACCACTACTAGCACGTCGCATGTGGACACCACCTGCGACATGCGCGAGGACATGCGCACGGACAGCTCCACGCCTACGTTGATCTCTGCTACCAGGCCGAAGATTGTGCATATTACTGGAACGTGGACAGAAAAAGCGCATTAGTAACAAATTTTAATAGAAGTAAATTCCTGTATGTTTTCAGACTAGAAATAATCAACGTGGTTGATTAAAAAGACATGGGGTGGGTCCCCCCCGACTTCAACTCCGCGGAACGGGTGAAATGAGTACTAGGTCTACATAAACTGCAAGAGAACTTACCCTAAATTTTGGAAAGATATCATTTACCGCAATTTTGAAAAGTTGCAGGTAGCGTACGAATGTTTCAGAATTACTTTTATCTTAAGAACAAAACACGTTTGGTTTTTCAGTTTTTCTTTAGACTTCGCTCTCTTAACATATTATGGGCCTCAAAGTTCGAATTTGAAATCGCCGCAGAGGTAGATAGATATAATATACAATAGAGGTAGGACCTTTATTCACTTTCACTATTAGAAAGGTAAACAAATACACACAAACAGTAATCTGCTCACCAAGCACTGTGACTAGAATGTAGCTGTACACACACATGGCACCCGATATGCTGACCGTGAACCCATTGCTGCGGGACTCGAAGCGCAGGGGGGCTAGTCCGAAGAAACTTGAGATCTGGAAGTAAAAATACAAATACTTTAAAATAGTAAGTTATTTGTCATTTTTTGCGGTATTTTTCAGAAAATGAAACAGGGTTATTAACATCTCAACCGGCGCAGTTGGTAACTGCGTCGTGCCCATTCGAATCCCGCTTAGATCACCACTGGTGCAGATTGTACTAGGGCTACATTAAATAAAGTGAGCTTCGGTCGAGCCTCCAATTCAGTGTGTGTTGGGTAGTGCCCATAACTCCGATAGGACTGGCGCAGCAGTAACCAGGGCTACAAAGACTGTGATAGGTCTCACCCTGAGTATAAAGGCATGTGCACCGCCGACAACGCAGTGTGTGGGCCGGTTGGACCGTTCCCCCGACTCGGTCGGGACTGGCGAAGCTGTGACTTCCTCCACCTTCGCTGACTCCACGCCTGAGAACAAAATACAAGTTTATTGAGTTAATCCAACTGCAACACATGTACTTTGCATAGGTCTATATAACTTAAGTAGCCCTTGACGATAGTACAGGTATAACAATATCACGGCGTGTACTGCTGACCGTTGCTGACTACTACAAAGAACGGTCAAAGGGGAAGTTTCGAGAGACGGGAACATTTTACCTGTACCTTTTTTACGAGGAATGCTATGAGAGATGTTATCAAAATTCATTATCAAGATAATCACTTAATATTACAACTGAGATACAAATTGCACAAAGTTACACAATGTAGTTCGAGAAAACTCCACGATTATAAAAATACTTAGAATCACTGATGACGTTACTGATACTCCAATCAGATAATAATAAAGAATAACTCATTAATCTTTATAATAACGAAAAGTTTATAATAAATTTCAAATCCAACACATTTCTTTATGACTTGTACTTGAAAAACTCAATTAAAAAAATAGCCCTAGGCATTTACTCATAGAAGTTGATGGCAAAAAGACCAGGCGTGTTTCTCTTTCTGGTTTTAAAACCAACTAGGTAAAGCTCGCTCTGTCCAAGTGCCGGCAGCTCATTAAACTAACCCTCTCTATCTTTACAGCTGTCGATACTACAACTTTTTAATTATCTCTCTTGAAAACACTCCAGATGCTGGTAATGTAAAATGAATCCTATTTCAGTAACATACAGCTTCAATTCTTTTGAGGCTCACATGTAGATCGCACTACATTTATTCCAAGAGTTCTTGTTTATTTGATTGCTTTTATTTTTTATGTCGAACTTGTTGCAGGAAAACAATAATAAAATATTTAAAAAAAGATTTGCGAAAATAACAGAAAAATCCTCAAGAAAGCAATTGCAACCATCAATGGTTTTTTCTTCTCGCGCCCATCAAAGGACCACAAAAACCTTGGATAGTCGAGCCCGGCCGCTTCGGCGGCATCTCAAATGTACCACAACGTGATAGCTCCAAAGAACAAATAAATATCTCGAAGTCTATCGCCGAAAGGATAAATTACCAATGTTGATAAAAACATATTGCTCGTGGGAGGGCGTTTATCAATAAATCTAATAACATAGCATAACAATATGTGTCAAAAACGCCGACACAAACACATGACGCCATTGATAAAATTCGGACAACATCATAAAGTTTCCATAACAATATTTACTGACTGACAGACAGAAAACATTATTGTATCTAGGCCGTATTCTAGATCGTTACTCAATCATTTTACGAGTATCTCGATTGAAAACTGGATTTGAATAGAGATTTCTAAAATATAAATAAACCTCATCATCATCCCCTTGCCTAATAAATTGGGATAAACGCAGTTTTATGATACTGTTATTATTGAATAGTTTGTTTATTATTGGTAGTTATGTGTTTGAGCCGTTTGGGGTTGAAACACAGGGCCATGGGGTCCGAGTGCCTTGTATTTCGGGAAATCGCCAAGCGGTTGGTTGACACTTCACGTAACCAAAGGGCGAGCCTATTTTTTGGCCAAAGAATCAGCATTGCCATCCAACGTGGCAATGCTGCCAGCCATCTGGTCACTGTTCCTATTGATAGCGATGTGTGTAATTTATTGACGCCCTGTAGGTAATCCTTTTGCCCTTTTGATACTTGTACATATTTTTTATTATTATTGTAGATCTATAAATTGTAGTTTGTAAATATTGAATAGTTTTAAATCTATATTTGATACTGAAAGCGTTTTAATACACAGAATCAGTTTTAGTTACGGGCACTTTTTATATCTGAGAAAGTTATCAATACTTTTAAAATCCCACTTGGAATGAACTGGATATCGATCTTAGAACCAGTCACGATTAACTTAACTAAACCGAGGTGTTACTATCGTTTTAACCGACTGGAATTGTGGACTGAACTATTAAGAGCTTTATAAAATAAAACATGTTATAAAGAAACTGGATATTATTGCTCAATATTTATTACTTTTTATCATGGTATTAACATTTTAGCAACCAGTCAAGTCAAAATCAAATATCAAAATCATTTATTTGCATAAATAAGGTACAGAAAGTCGGTAAAATGAGAATTGTTCTCGTATTCTGCCTTTAATTTCGGCGTGCAAATATAAAATTAAGTTACATATTATTTTATTTAAATTAATTATTGATCATAATCATGCAATCATTATACAGGTAATCCAAACAACGATCATTGCCTATAGACAACACACATATTTTCAGATTTTTCAGAATAAAGAGTATTCAACATAGATATAGTAGTACATAAACATAGATAAAAATCCTGAGTCATAAAATATGAAATAATACATACCAAATATCACCCTTCCTACGGGAGTTACACCTAAAGCGTAATTATTGTGAGAAGTCCAAGTAGAACGTATCATATTTATATTATTTCTAACACACACACTTTATAACTTCACTGTTCCCGTATTTAATATCAACTATTTTTGAAAAACAACGATTGAATCAAAATTGACGTCCTCCTGTTTTTGCACAAAAACATTATTAATTCAATAACTTAAAATAAAAGCTAAATGTCTCAGTAATCACTAAACACAACTTTCAAACGATTAACCAAATAACAAAACAATTTCAAAAACCATGGAGCAGACACCAACATGATTTTTTCAGCAAACATTTGATTGATCGCTTTAGCCTTGTTTTTCCACGTTGCGCTACTGAGCGAGTGTAGCACGTGTAAGCGCGAGTTGCACTGTATTATTTGTTTTTGATGGAAGCCAAATTATCTGTTTTCGTGTTCTGTGATATGTAGTACAGATATAATAAAAACAATAGAATCGCGGTCATAGCCGTTCATAGAATGAACTTGCAATTATAAGTAGATTATATGGACGGTAGATGAGATGTATTTAAAGACTAAAAGGTGTCAATTTAAGTTAACAAATTAAAGATTTTTTTTTAACATACATAACAATTTAGGACCCTATTAAATGGTGTTCTTTTAATGCTATTACAGTTAACAGTTACTTGAAACAATTAATTAGATTCTGAAATACTAAAGTAGCTTATTTGCGCAAGAGGACCACGTAAATATTTGTGAAACCCTATGCTGGAATCAATTATGAAAAAACAAAAGGGCTCAAGTATGTTATGAAATATTTTTCTTTGATTAAGATGCAAGTTGTCTTAATACTACGGTTGCCTAAAATGGCTGTTTTCGGCTTAATTAATAAAGAACAAATATAATAATGAAGACGATTGCGGGCCGACAACCAAACAATCTTCTCTGAGATTCGACACTAATGGAATATTGACATTCTCAAAGTACATTATAAGTTACAAAGTTTCACCTAAGTGAAATCATCAAAACAACATTAAGATATTCACTTAAATAAAGTTTCAGGAGCAAAAAATACGTCAAGCTAAACCATCAAATCTTGCCTGGTACTTTGTTCTTAATAAAAGTCAAAATTATTGTTTTTAAACTTTGCCGTAGCTGCTACGTACGTAGAAAGGGCCCCGTTGCTACGACGTAGGCGCCCTTAGCTACGGCGTAGGCGTCCACGAAGTTACTAGATTATTACTTAGAAGAGACTCATTTATGGAAGACACGTGCAACTAGGAGGCTATCCAGTGTATTCTTTGGATTTACTCTGTAATAAAACATTTATCTTAGAAAATTTTCTCGTTTTAAATATCTGCTGCTCTGACAAACGCCATTCACAATGGCTCAAAGTTTCTTTTCTATGGGAAATTTATGAACATAAACAATTAATACTAGGGCAATAGAACCAAAATATACGTATATCACAGCGTAATTTTGGTCCTACCACCCTACTAATCAATTCAGTGCTTTCTAAACAAAACAGCCGTATGTCACTCAAATGTCCAGAAATGATAGTTTAAATAATGTTGTCCCCCATAAGTTGTTTATAATCTCTTTATCACCTTCAAAATGAATCAAATCCATTTGACGTAAAAACAAGTAGGTACCTACTTAAGTATATCACAGTACAGCATTAGTTTTAACAAACAGTATTTCAACTTGGGACAAAATGGTCTACTTGACAAACACACGTGCTAAACGTTTGTACGATTTCCTGTCATGCTTCAGGTAATAGGTTACTCATAGGGTTTGTCGCATTATTTATTATAACAAGTGGTTACGTTTAATAAGAAATAAAATAAAAACCATTTATATCAGGTTTTCCCATATTAAAATCACAATTTACAAAACACGAAATAAATACAAATCACAATATAAAAATAAATACAATGTCATCAAATCATAATGAGTGTAAAATATCCTTATCGAAGCCGAAAGGCACTAGTTCTCCCTGTCTGTACGATCATTTTTAGTTCTAAACCATACCTGGGAATTTTCTAGTTACGGAGATTTTGAGAGCAAAAGTTCCAACTTTTTCACAAGTTTTTTTAAATTAATACAAGTTTTTAATGTTATAACTTTACTTTAAATACCTCCATGACCCCCGTACTATTCAATGCATCCATCAGCACATTGTTTTGAGTGCGTTACATTGAGTCCTACCGTAATACGAGATTTTTCACCCCAAAAAAAAAGTCGTTACCTAGCAATAATTTTGGCGTAGAGCTACTTAGTTTGATACAGAATGCTTGGTTGGCGGTTGAACATAACAAACAGTTTCACAAAAAGGGCCTAGTTAGTTTACTGGTTATCTTTGTACTGTGACAATATATAGGTGTTCAAGGTCATGGAGTCAGGGAATTGGAAAACGACTACGGAAGTAGTAATTCGTATTGTTTTGTTGGTAAACTCGTTAAAGTGATTTATTTATGCAATTAGGTTTCGTTTCTTTGGATAAGTACTCATTGGTTTTGTTTCAAGCGTCGTTTTCTTCGGTAAATGTAAAATGGCTTTCTAATGTACAACTGATTAAAGGTATACATAACATGGCTTTGGCGTTTCAGCTGTTTTAGAACAAAAGACCGGACGGCATGTCTTAGTTTCCATGGAAGATGGGCAGGCCTTTAGTGTGGGACCCAACATGTGTCTATACTATTGCGCCATCATATCTTCCAAGCTCATCGGGCTGGGCTGGCGCTGCCGCTGTGGCTGCAGTGATCCTCAAGCGGCGTAAATATAGTAACCTTTGTGGATACTATATTTTCGAGCAGTTTGGGGTTGAAACTCTTAGGCCGTGGGGTCCTAGTGCTCATAGCCTGTTTAAGGAAATTTCGAAACACCAGGGCTGGCTTTTACCTTCCAGGCAGAGGCTAAGTGTTGCCGTATAACGTGATGATGCCGCCAGTCTCTTGGGCACATTACCGGCTGACAGCGTTGAGGAGGAGTTTTTTGATGCCCTTTATTATAGTTTATTGTTAGTTTATTAGTGTATTGTTAGTGTATTTATTTTAGTTTATTTAATAGTTTTTAATGAATAATGTATGTAGTTAGTTTAGTCTACTTAATAAATGTTACTTAACCCGGGACTGAGTATCACTGGAGTAATGTGGGTGGTACTATAGGTACAACTCTGTCTAACACTGTGTACCTTTAGATCAAAATATTATATTTATCCGCTACACAAACTTTGTAATCCCGAAACCAAACATGGTCCTTGGCGCCAGATATTATGTATATTTATTCAAAAACTTTAAAAGAAACTCTATTTTCCAAAGACATAGCATACACTATTATTGAGATTTATTTCTTCAAAACTACAACAAATTAAAGTCAATCCTCCTCTCTGCGAGAGAGATTGCGCCTTATCCACCTGCAGACCCAGTACGGGAAGTTAGTTGTCACATGTCTTTGAATTTTAGGTTGTTGGGCTTGTTGTCTCACGATGTTTTCCTTTACAGTTTTGACAGCCGTGATAATAAAATAAATTACATACATACATGTGCCTGTCTGAGTCCGAACCCACGAATTACGTTACGTAAGTCGTGGCCATAACCACTGGGCTACCACTGCACTACACTTTTCTAAACAAACATTCTGTAAATCATCAACATCAACACTTCTATTTAGATAAGTTTCATAATCAGGCGTTTCTTTGGGGAAATCCATGATTTTAATTGTTATACAGAATATTTAGTTTTAATTCCGCGAAAAAGATCCAGGGGGTCTATTCTCTAAGTCCGTCAACGTCGATACGAGCTCGCCCGAAAGTAGCTCGATACTTCGAAATGAATCTTACTCCCTATTGTTTTCGGATTCGTGCGTTTTGTAAACACATCGAGAGTAGGGACAACTGTCCAATAGTGTTGTCATTATTTTTTAGTTCGGGCCCCTAATTAATCGTATGTCCGTAAGTGATACGGAGTAAACATAAACGTACGTAAACTTCGGCTGAATCTACGGATTTTGCGCTAAGCAAAAATCTTTTTTTTATTGTTGCATCTTATTTTATGTACCTGCAATCGAAGGCAAGAGCGGTCGTCGAGTCAAGATCTCCTGAAGATGCCCCGTGCAGGGGCGACTCACGTGTCGAGTATAGGTTTGGGTTCGTGGCATACTAATTATTATTGCTTTTCCTGCATGTGCATATATTTGCGATCGGGAGGGCAATGCTGCATCCTACATCCAGGCCTGAATCTTTTTTCGCGGAATAAAACAAAATAATCAACATAACAATTACATATCTTTAGAGCAAAGACGGCAGATTTTCACCCCAACATCGTTCAAAATTCGACGTAATTTCTGAACAATAACACAACTGACCTTTCGTCCGCATAGCAAATGCTGTGAACTGGCAGGTATTGGTAAGAAAAATACGTAGTCGGCTGTCGGCGTCAACGACTGTCTAAACAAATGCTGGTCTGTAAACATACTGGTAACTGACGTCTATTTACTATCATAACAAGCTTGCACGAAATTTTATTATTTCTGTAGACCATTTTTTGGACAGCGTGTAAAAATAAATAAATAATATCATGTCAAATGATGAAGAGGTACTGATGGTATATGGAGTAGTTTTTACTTATAATTTGGTTTTATTGCGGTGACGGTATTTGGTCCTTTGTAATAGATTCGGCAACCACGTTTGGACTACACAGACCAATCTTATTTGGTGAGAAAAAGTTATTTGCGTGGGTTTACAGTGGATATCCCGTATTGCTGCATAAGTTAAGGTAAGTGTATCACATAAAGGGTGTAAAAAAACCCTTGAAAAGCACTTGTTCTCCCCATCATTGCGCTCATTTTTTTGTTCTGGACCATACCTTCCCAGGTCCAGAACAAACCTTCTAGTTACGGAGATATTGGAGATCAAAGTTCCAATTTTTTCACAAGTTTTTTTTTAAATACTACTTTTTAAGGTTTTAACTTTACTTTAATTACCTCCATGACCCGTTTACTATTCAAAGCATCCATCAGCACCAAGTTTTGAGTACGTTACATTGAGTTTTACCGTAAAACGTGATTTTTCACCCCAAAAAAAAAGTAATTTCCCAGCAATCATTTTTGCGTAGGGTGACTTAGTTTGATGGACATAATGCTTGGTGCGTTACATTGAGTCCTACCGTAATACGAGATTTTTCACCCCAAAAAATAAGTCGTAACCTAGCAATGATTTTTGTGTAGAGCTACTTAGTTTGATATACAGAATGCTTGGTTAACGGCTTCGTGAAGGGTCCGTTTACACCCTGTATATGTTTAGCAATTTTCATAAATATCTCCCTTAATAACCTTTAATTATACCGCTTGGAAAGAAATGTGTTCATATTGAAAACTAAATATTATTATGTTATAAGCAATTCTTTACTAAGTTTTTAGATAAATTAAAATTAGATTCGTTTAATTTTTTTTTTTTTTTTTACAACTTCCATATGCATGCGGTGCTTAAGCGTAAGTGATTGTTGCGCTGAAGTATATTCAGTTTTTGCATACCTTTAGCATAAAACCAGTGCAGCAATGTAGAGATTTTTTGGTGGACCAACAAAATAAAAAAATATAGAAAATTAAATAATAAAACACATACTCAGTTAAATCGCGGGTCAATCAGTGCTCTACACGAGGGCGTGAACCCCTTGAATAAATAACGAAGCAATTTATTACCAAAACACTACCATTTGTCACTTCCGTCTATTTTATTTATCGTCGTAGTACAGACACACCTACGTAAATAATGACAATGGAGTAGGTGACGTATAGTACTGTCGTATAGGGGCTCGCCCTACGACATTTAGGCCTCCAGCTTACTTGATGACCACACCACCTTTCACATTATATTAGGAACACGTTTTTCATGTTGGTCGCTGCTACCAGGGTCGCAGAAATGGTCCAAAGTGTTTCCGTGGCGGCCACGTGCGTTGGCAGTACTTTACCGTGCCTTGTAAAGCACGTTAAACCGTTGATCCGTCGGGCGCCTGATCTCTTTTCGGTCTTTTTGGATTGCCGTCCTATCGGGCTATGAGAGTCATATTTATGATGTTTATTTTGCAAATAGGTTTTAACAAACATTTTCACACGTCGTCTTTTTAGAGGTCGTTTTAGAAGTAGAGGCCGGTGTTTCGTACCTGACTACTCTGAGAAGAAACAGCCGAAACAAACTCAGAAGTCGTAGTCTCTTTTAAGGTCCAGAAATACCTAATGGTCATTTCACCTGAGGACTATGCAAATCAGTGTCTGAGATGGTCTTTTGAAGAAAGAACCACACAGATTTGAATGGACCTGTCTAGCATGAGGGTAGAGAGAGTGTACCTGTGCACACACTTGTGCACTGTAATATTTCCTGCTTCTACACTGGCTGTCTCCGCTGACATTGGCTGCCATGATTGAAAACAGCAGGGAGGATTATTTATGCATGCAAGTCTGCTGTCGCTTTCCACTAGTAGCGGTCTCCATTAGTTAGCATTTGCCATTTAGAATTAAAGTTTCCGAAGACTGCAAAGTTTGCACGAGCCGGTTGCTCGCCTAACTACTTAGATGCGGCGGTACTGTTAAAGTACTGGACTGTATATTATTTATTTTACAAGAAACCGACGGCGACACGTGCAATTTATCTATACTTACTTACTTACGTGCCGTGCGATGGGCAAGTCATTCTTTAAAGACATTAGATCTCACAACTTTTTACGGTAGAAGAACTGTTGTGCGAGACTTGCATTTTTGAACATGCTATGTTCTTGATGGGATTGGAAATTTAGCGAATTGGACATACTGCGACCGCTGGACATTTTGCGAATTGGACATTCTGCGCCTAAACGTTCTATACTAATATAATAAATGAGAAAGTTTGGATGGATGTATGTTACTCAATCACGCCAGAACGGCAGAACGGATCTGGATGAAGTTTGACACAGAGATGGATTATAGTCGGAAATAGCATATAAGCTACTTTTTGTCCCGGTAGTACGATTCCGTGCGAGCGAAGCCGCGGGATCGTATATGAGCTAGTAATCCATATTCATGAACGCGAAAATATCTCGGTCTAGCTGTCTGTCGGTTTACTTTTTACGCTGTAATAATGGCTGAACAGATTTTGATAAAATGCTATCACCCCGAGAGACCATGCCCTGAGTTAGGATATGATATAGGAAACGTTTAATCCCGGTTCTCCAAGCGGGTGTAGCCATGAGAGCAACCAGTAGCTTACAGATTAATATTCACATCTCGACAGTCGGTGTCGTCGATTCTATCAACATTGGCATAATCCTAATATTAATCATTCATGAGCGCTGTTTGCGTTGCCATCGCACCGGATACATTCATCCGTGAGAGGGATCAAACGTTGAACTGAAAACTAATGCGCTTACTTGATTGCAGAACGTAGTTTTGAGAAAGATTTGGTACTAGGGTGGTAGAAATTGGAGGTGCCCTTTAATACGATCAGTTTAAACCCTCTTTAAGTTATGTACTTACCTACCATATTCCGCGAATTACCAACCATATTCTGCGAATATCTGTCTCTATCTTTTAGGAATTGCTTTTATCTTGTAAATGTATGGATATCTTCTATAGTTATGGCGTTCAAGCTTCATTGCACTGTTCTTGTTTTCATAGCTCAGAAATTATTTGAAAAACTAAGATTTGTCTATGCTATGTATCTATCTGTTTACTACGCCTATTTTAGGGTCAAACAATATATAAAATGACAGCTTGGCCAAAAGTGGTCATATTAAACTACGAAAACCGATTCAAGTAATTATCGAATTCATACTACGTTTCATCAAATTGAATCGTAGCTTTTGTCGTTCAATTTCAAACCCTATTTTTCCGACTTAAGTCTTTTACACATTAACAGTAAATTGAGGTGTGTCCGATGACGTGGTTGTCTATTGACAAAATTGCGTGACAGACGACAGTACCTTTTTAGTAAATATTGACTCTTATTGTACAAACGTGGGAGTATGGCGTGTTAATTCTATGAAGGAAAGTTTTCATTCATATCTGTCACCGGTCGTAGACTTTGTACGTTGTGATTTTCCACGAATCACTCGTCGATATTAAAAAATTGAGATTTACTTACTTGACAGTTCCAAAATAAAAGGTCACAATAAATCATTTACTTAGTCTGGCCCACTAGTTCGTGAATTTCATGATCAAGGTTAAATTGATAAGATCATTTTTATTTTTCGAGACAGAGGTAAACCTTATAGCAATAAATTCATTCAAAATTCTGTATGAAGTTGAAGCAACACCACAATGAATGTTTATGTTGCACGTAATTATGTTCAACGTCACGCACACAAGCCCACATAAAATACGAACGTACGAGTAGTACGTATCTTAATTCAAAATTGCTGCAATGCTACGGTGCTAAAAACAAGTCAAATTGATTACTTGCACAAAAGCCATTACTTAAAATACAATTTTTATTCTATACTTTAGTAATTCCTTGAAGTTAGAACTATCAAAAGTTAGAATTCTTAGCTTTGCTTTCCTTGACGGTTCTTACTTCGTTTAAATTCTTGTATATTGCACAACAATGTTTGCAGAAGTAATAATTACTTAACTCAAGTAATTACTTTAACTTGACTATAGATACGGGTCTATTAATTCTATGAGGTTAACCATGTCTGACTGCCCGGGGCTACACAAAATAGAACACTAAACCTTATATCCATGTATAAAACGTAGAATATCATTTCTTCAGAAAACCACGTCTTGCTTGTAAGTATTTCAAAAGCTTCCGTGTCTATTGTGTTACAGACGATGTGAAAAGAATCAAAAACCTTTTCAGAACATACGACAATCGTAGTCCTGATGATGATCTATATTTAATATTTAACTATTTATAAAAATGTTGGGATTTCTCAAATAAAAGGCATGGAGGTCACACCTCTTTTGTCCACAGATACAATAAGAAAAATTACCTCAATATTATTTTTTTGTCGTTATAATAAAAAAGATAAGTTTTACGAAGCACTCGTAGGCACATTAATTATTATTCTTAACTGGTTAGAAACTTAAATTGTATCAAGAAATAAACCTTGTTTATAAATCTGCCTCAATCGACACATTCTTATATACATCTACCTCAATCAATCAATCGACACATTCTTAATAAAAAAATATTTTTGGCGTGGACTATCTCAGCGTTCTAATGTAATAATTTTTTTTGCAAGCTTGATAGAAGCTATAGTTAAAATCACAACGGTTACCTGCTTCAGTAATTTAAAAGCTTTAAAAATATTGATTTATCTTTATGATCTGCATTATTTTAACTTAAAACAACTCTTCAAAGGACAGGTCAGGTGAGTGGTACTCGCGACTCATCCATGTATGAAAGAAGTAAAAGGAGTACCTATGTAAGGATCGTGTCTATGGGAACAAGACGGGTTCATGTAACATACATAAACTAATGGTTTTTTCAGTACTACATACACACGTATTGTATGAGCAACACTCTCGCAAAACCGATTTAATCCGCCGTCTGCATAGCAGAAGCAGGATTGTGTCGAAGTGAAACTTTGCTACATAATATCACATAGTTTCACATAGTCACACACATAGGCGAGGAAAGCTGTTATCTCCGACACGCTATCTCATCTGATACAAAGCGTTGTATCACAGATTGGAAAGTGATTAAGTATCACGTCGTAGGCTTTTGAAGTTACATATTTTAAAGGTAAAACCGAATTTTGAAGACTTTACCAGGTGAAGATTTTGATAGTTTCTAGTTGGATTCGTTTATTTTTTAAAGCTTCGGTAAAATCTTACCAGTTAACATTGGGTAGTTATAAGTAGTTGTGAAGTTATAAGCACGTCTTATAGACAGCTAAACAGGGATACATTAATTGTATTTTTTGTAATGTAAGAAGGCAAAAGTTTCGTCTTTCTAATGTACATAATATGTGTTACTTCTTATTTATTTATGTATATGTTACGGCTAAAGATGGGTTGTGAACATAAACTTAAGATTAAACGATTAAACTTAGGCAAGGTTAGGTTATGTTAAGTTTAGCCTGCTAATCGTAAGTTTATGTTCACACCCATCTTTAGCCGTACATTACATTACTTCTTATTTTCGAGTCGATAGTAAAATTTGTTGGCTTCAGTAGTAAACACCTGCTGCTAATTTCTAGCTTTACAATTTAATACTTGCCTTAATATAATAAATCCAAGAGCCGTCAAAATAGTATGCATGAATGTTTATTTAGGGAAAAAGACATAACATCAAATAGGAAGTAAGTACGCCATCGATTCTCAAACGTAAACAAACGTGGTACTAGGGTTTCATAGGTAAACAGAAGCTTAAAGTTTGTGATACGTACCGACAGTACTAACATAGTGACGTGCTTCTATCCACAACATGGCGAATGTCTAAGTACACAAATCACAGTTTATTTAAGACACTAAATCATCACGGTATTTCTTTATGAAACCTTAATAAGTGATAATAATTCTACTAACTACGAATATTATGATGCGTACGTAATATTCATCATCGCTACTGTAGAATAACCACATCTACTCCAGAACAGATAACTAAAAGCCAATTGATAAAAACTTGGTCCTTACTGAAAACCGTTCCAAACAGTACAAGATCATGAACTAAACAAAACTAGCATGTATCTGTTCTTTGCACAGTAACCTACCAGGGCAAATTTGCTGACGTGCCCCAAGCAATTAAAACAGCTATGCTGTCGCCATCATTCTAATGTAAACAATATTTATAAAGATTGTAATAAATAATATCGTAATCAGGTGCATGCGTGCATGTTACCATTTTGTTTGGAAACAATTTAAATAAGTACTCCTAGTTTAAAATATATATTTGAGTTCGAGGAGCTCGTGGCTAAATAATAACAGCCGCTCGGATCAGCTTCAGGTTAAGCCGCTCTTGCCTAGCTTGGTCTGTGGATGGCTGACCACCCATTACATACCGAGTTTTCCCCGTGCCTTGGAAAACACGTTAAACCGTTTGTCCCGGCTGTCATTTGTTGATCTTTGACAATCGTTACAGGTAGTCCATGGCTCGAAAGTCTGACAACCAGTCGTACCATGGGGGAATCGTATTATCCAGTACTAGCTGGGTTGTGGAGTTTAGATGGCAGTCGCTCCATGTAATATACTGGTATTCAGCTGCATCCGGTTAGACTGAAGGCAAGCCCATCATGGTTGGGAAAAGGCTGGCAGATGATATTTTTTAAAGTTCGTCGGTCGTTCCTTAAAAAAAGTAATCCTTGCCTTTTATTCGAATAAGATAAAGAACTACCTGGAAGCACTCTAGTGGCAGTAGCTTTTTAAGCTTTCTGGTAGCATATTTCGATCCAACACCTTTTTGTCTTTCTCACCATAGTTACCTATCATAGATAGTAAGTCACTCTCTCCAGGGCCTCGGGTCAAATTTGAATACGTAACTATTCCTTTTACGTAATTTTCCTATACACAGAGTGTGGTATTCCGCTTTGAAGTAACAAATCTTCAGTCGGGAAATTAATCCGTAACACCATACAATTCGCTTCGCTCGGGAATTCAATTATTGCTCTAATCGAGTTTTCTGGTATCTCTATAACGAAGCCGAAAGGCGTTGGTCTCCCCGTCATTGCAATCCTTTTTTGTTGTAGACCATACCTAGAGATCAAAGTTCCAACATTTAAATTTAAGTTTTTAATGTTATAACTTTTCTTTAAATACCTCCACAGTCACCGTAGTATTAAATGCATCCATCAGCACAATGTTTTGAGTGCGTTACATTGAGTCCTACCGTAAAATGTGATGTCCCCAAAAAAAAAGTCGTTTTCCAGCAATAATTTTTGCATAAAGTTACTTAGTTTGATGTACAGAATGCTTGGTTGACTACTTTGTGAAGGGTCCGTTTACACCTTGTATACTCTCCTTAAGACTTTTCGTAAGATATCTAAAGTCGATCACCCGACGAACAATATACATAACAATTCACTCACCTTCTGAAAAATGGTCTGAAAGTAGCGTAGGACGAAGCCTCATGTTTTTAAATTAGATGCTTAGAAATAAAACCAAAATATATTTACAGAGTAAAGTTGCGGACGGGCTCGGCGTAACTTGTTTGAATAGTGCTTTAGGGTGTCCAAGGTTTTGATACCTATCAAGGAAGCAGTGACCATTTCTATAGCCAATGTTCAGTCATACATAAGGGCCACTTATATATTTGCTGCTTTAGGTATCACTACCATTTTTAGTTTGAAGTTGAAGTTGAAAATGTGGCTGATGTTTCTGTTCTTGTTTTTTCTGGCATAGTGAGATGACGAGAAAAGGTCGTGTATTGGGTAAAAGTTGAACCACAAACAAGATTGTTAGTGGGGCCAACATGCTTTGGGATCCTGCATCCCAATTGCAGCAATACGAAAAAGTTTGCAAGAAATTCCTAATCATTGCTTCATTTGTTGGAAAAATTGGTCTATTTGACAACGTAAAAAACGCAATGAATGCTATTGAATTGACTGATTGAAATATATTGCCATTGTACCTGTGTTACGCAATTACCCCGAAGGTTTGCTTACAAGTATCGCTACAAACCTTATTTAAATTAACTGGAAATGCGAGCCAGTAGTAGTTTACAAATACAGACTGACTTTGAATTGATTGGCAATCTTTGGGAGGCTAAATGTAGGTACTCCAAAAAAAGTAACTCTCACTTTGGGATCCAGGAAGTAAAGAAAAAAAACGGTTAGTAATTCAAAATAATAAAATACTTACTCAATGAAAATGTGTGGAAAAGCTTATCTTTGGCCATTTCACAGTGAAAAATAGACAATACACTGTTTGGGTTTTTCACATAATTATTTGCTCTGACTGACATTGTAAAGTCAAATGGCGCGGTCTTACAAAAAAGATAAAGGTAAACAACTCATAGATCAAAGAACTATTAAATGTAAACAACATGAAATGTAATCGAATATTGGCAGTTAAAATTATCAGTGTTAGTATCAGAAAAGCATTCAATATCCATTAGGCTCACTGTATTCGACGTTTGAAAACATAAACACTGTGTCTGTCTTCACGATTCTATGTCTATTTAAATACGAAATTAAAGCTATTGCTAAAACGTAACATTAAGTTCGTAGTAAACTCTCAAAACCTATTTAATGTTTGATACAAAGGTCATTTAAAAATAACGAATATAATAACAATTTATTGTTACATCAAAGTTCCATCTTTATCATTTCGTGTTCAAAATAGGTTTTTTTTTTTCATTGAATAAATACACATATTACGTACCCATCGATGACAAACCACAGAGTTCAGTGAACTTTTTCACCCATTTACATGATTTGACAACACCATATTTTATCAAAACTGTGTAAACTTGTAACAACCGTGTAAAATATCGTAAGCAAAGTACTAGGGTCCCAGAAACGCGTGGAGATGTTGGGCGGGCGGGGCGAGGACTAAACCGAATCATAGCTTGAGAGCAGCCAGCCCGTTCGGTGGGGTTACACTGTGATTTCTTCGAGAAGTCTATACATTGCCGTAGATGTTTACGTTGGTTTCGTAATCACTATGAGAAAACTGCGATGAATGTAAGTATCCATTATAGTGTCTTATTGATATTGTACATTACAGTGTATTTTTTTTAAAGTTTCTTCGATACCTTTATTTAGTATCATATCGTACAAGTTCAAATTCAACAGTTGGGCAGCGTTTGGAAAGTTTCGTCGAGTAATCGTCGCGTTTTACTCCAGAGTTTAGAGAGCTAAGACTGAAGAAATGGTCTCAATCTGTGCGTGCTGCCTGTTGTGACTTGGTCACGGTCCCGTGGTATCTCTCGGTTCGGCTGGTCCATAAGTTCAAGGTCGCTCAGCGTGCTATAGAACAGGCTATGCTTGGAAATTTCAAGCTCTGTCTGAGGGGTCGAATCGGAACAAGATGATCCGACAGAAAACAAAAGTTGTCGGCTCTCAGGCTATATGGAGCGTCGATCTTCGGTGGCTGGTAGCAGCTTGATGAGAATTGCCGCGGAAAGAGTTGAAAAGCATGCGTCGGAGAGGCCAATGTCTAACAGTGGACTGCTATATGCTGGTGATATCTTTAGTTAATATCTTCAGTCTTCTCTCTATCCTGGGCACTTCTCTTATGGTGCCTTCACTTGTTCACCTATGTTATCATCACCCAAGTAGCACAAAACTGCATTATAAGATGTCACAAGAGGTAACATCGGTAACTTTAGCACTTATGAAGAGTTATTACAGTACACTCGACCTGCAATAAGTGAAAAGTGAGCTTTCACCTGAATAAGAACGTTATTATGCGTCACGGAGACCACACTGTAACGCTTGCAGCGTTAATATAGGTAAAAAGTTCAGTATTATACAGCTTTAAGCACGTTAAAGGATTTTTGTGGACTTTAACTAAGCTATATTCTGAATTGAAGACCACAACTGTACCCTTAGACCACTTGCATTTTAAGAAAGATCACGTGAGCTACTATAATGTAATCAGTTATTCTGTGGCTTCAAATAACAAAGATATAATGCCTTTTGCTGCACACAGTGGAAATTGTGTAATGTTAATCAGCTTGTTACACGCAATCGTATATTAGCTCTTATAAAGCCTACATGATTACTATGGGTGAACATTATATGATGCTAAGTTAAAGCAAACTGCTCTATATTAGCTCACATGTTATCCATAATCTCAGTGAGAACTGAATACTTGTACTATCGTTGACAATTAATCTACTAGTGCCGTTAAATAAGACCTTGAAGACTTCTTTATTCAGCGCTTATATTGTGATATGTGGAAATATAGAAAAAGAACTGGCGGAATACGCCGAAAAATTCATGCATTCTGCATGAATTTTTGAGGATTCTGAACAGAAATACAGATGATACAGTGAACATTGAACAGGCTACACGTTTTGTAAATAATCTAAAAAATATAGGATGATGATGATGAGGCTTAATCCGCGGATCCCTAAAATTCCTGCAGAGTTTATCGGTTCACTGATGATTGACCTACAGTTATTTGCGTACATGTTACCCACTATCAAGCTTTACATGAATCTGTAGCTGACTTGTGTAACACAAGAACCACTCGTAACAGCTCGTTACTGATTCATGTACCACGAGTGGACACTTAAACAGCTCATGCCGTTTGATTGTGGTTAATACGGTACACATTGCTTGTCTGCCATTTTTAGATTCTAACCTATGTATACAATATAATAACAATTTGTTTTTGTTTAGTCAACGAAAATAACAACAGGATTTGAATAGAAAATGTAATGATTTTATACGTAAACAGCTTATTGTCAAATTACAAAGGAAAAATAAAAAGACTTATTTTTTATAATAATATCATCAACCTATTTTATACTATAATTTTTAAGTAAACAGTGATATTTTGAGTGCGCGTTAAAATATTCGTCTATAATTATATAGTATTCGACAATAAACTTTCTTTCCCATTCGAATTTCATGCACATGGAGGAAAAACAAAGTTTTACTTCCCGATAAACATTTGCCTATTTCCCACAAACACTTTACAAAATGGTTCACACAAAACATATCAAAATAATATTAAGTAGTAGGGTGAAAATTATTCACAATTTTGCCACTTGTGAATTGTCAGCTCCATAAAAGAGTTACTAATATCCTGGAGTGTATTTTGTGCTGAAAAATAGGTAACAAGTACTCTATTATTCAGCCCTTGTGGTGTATAAAAGGTAACACATATCCTGATAATCAGTCATTATTCAGCTCTTGGGGCGACTGTTACCTTTAATAATGCTCAAATAACGCTGATATCGTACAACCAGCTACATTATTCAGCTAACAGCTGATTAATTTGTGCCCAAATCAGAGTTATATCAGCTGAGCAGGCGCCTCTAACGCTCTTATTCAGCAGGTTTATTCAGCTGAAGATTTCATTGTGAACAGTGATTCAGCTACTATTCAGCGCTTCTGTGCTACTTGGGCAGGCACGCAGTTACTACCGAATTTTAGATAACCTGCAGGACAACCGGCCTTAAAAACATCGGATCTCTTAAATCGTGGTACTCTTGGCGTTTGCGGTTGCTCAGGTGCTGAACTGTCCACTGGTTGCTCCGAACACAGAGCGCGGCGAGTAAAACGATAACCAAGAACGTGGTGAAGAACTTCATGTCCACCCTATTATAAGGGAGGAATACGAATCGAATGAGATTCCTCGTCTCTTTATACCATACCACTTCAGTGTCCATTTAAGAAAATACCTAATCCTAATGATTTGGTTTTCCGGTTCGATCAACATCAAATTCTTGTAAATATTTTGAAATTTTAATAACAAATTTTAATAATTTTAATATTTAAAATTATAATAACAATATTTATAAATCTTTTATTCATATCTATACACATTCATTACATTTTAAATATTCAATCTAAAATAAAGTATTTAAACAAAAAAGTTGTAGCCCACCGGTATCGGGAACAGGATCCAAGCTACGGTGGTCAGGGCTCCAGAGAGAGGAACCTCCTACCAATAAGAGCCGTGTCCAGGAGTACCGCTTTGTGGATCAAGCCAGCTGCCTAACGAGAGCCTCCTCAGGTATTATTGGTCGAGGCTCTTGGCAATTAAGCGATGGGCTGATACGACTATCGGCACAATGATCGCTGAGTCCACATCCAAGTGAAGATACTTGATTTGCTTATCTTTCTCAGCTTTCACGAGGTTCTCATCATGCGGGACCTTTATGTCAAAAATCATTGCGCACTATTCTGATCGATCCATCACCACTTATTTTTGTTGATAAAAATATTTAAAAATGTAATTAGTAAGTAAAAAAAATTAATAAACGCAACAATACATATATACATACATACAAACAAAATATGCAAAGTAAAACGAGATAAAAATACGAATATGGAGAAATACAAATAAATTAATTGTGGGACGAGTCTGCCTACTACTTATGTAAGTGTTCGCGACGAGAATCTAGAAAAAATAGCTAAAACTAGTTTGGCTAATTTATGGAATTATTGATTTATATTTAGTTGGTAGTTTATTTTAGTCAATGCAGTATGAACGGCCTAAAATAAACTTAGCTTTATGTCCATCTAACTCATAGACAGAAAAATCGACCCATATTTTCTAACGTGTGTCTTATTTTTATTAATAACTTGTCTCTCCGGAAGGCTTCTATTCAACAGTTCCAAGTCCTGCTATGGCATAAATTAGGAGTTTGTATGGTCGGGATCATGGATTCATAGATTATGATGCCACTTTGTGAGTTAAGAGCTGAAGGCACGCAGCTTATACCCATATACCAGCACAGCACGGCCGTTCAAATTGCAGCTGCCAATCGTGGTGTCCTGGTACCTACATTACCAAACAGAAGAAATTGTAAATCAGTATCGCTGTAAGTGTAAACTAATTACATTCCAGTAGCACCTTTGCAATATGTGTTTCTGGTCGTTGCGTATATCTACACCGACGTTAATCAGGATCAGCATAAAGTTTTCCACAGCTCATATCAATCTGACACATTTTTTTTTATTTCGGTTAAGCCCGAAAATCTCGTTACCATCTGCGAATGTATCCGTATTTTCCTTGTTTCGGCTGTCAATTTACTCAGCAACTCACTTGACAAAACCAATAGCTCAATAGCCAGTATTTGTCCACATAGGGACCGTCTGCAACAACAGTCGTTATTCAAATGAAAACACAGACAGCTGGTTTGAAGTCCTTTCCTTCTATCGGAGTTTATAGGTCAGAACAAGGTAATGTAATACTAGGTCATGCCCGCGGCTTCGCCCACGTGAAGTTGGATAATTGTCCCACGGGATCATACTACCGGGATAAAAAGTATCCAATGTGTTAATCCAGGTTTTAAATATCTGTGCAAAATCTCATCCAAATCCGTTCAGTAGTTTTTGCGAGAAAGAGCAACAAACATCCATCCATCCTCACAAACTTTCGCATTCATAATATTAGTAGGATATTGGGGTCAGTTTTCGGCATTTGAATCACTGAAAACTGACCCCAATACATTGTGTAAGAGACATCATGGCACAACCATCCACCTTGGCTTCAATACATGACTGTAGACTCCAGCATTTAAATATTTCATTGTTTATTGAAAATAACAACTAACCCTTACAAAAGTGTCTCTTACACCGTGTATAGTAAGGAAAGTAATGGTTGAGGTAGTGGTAACAAATGTAGAATGTTCAGAATTGATGTAGAATGTTTCACCCACTAGGAGGATGTATGTTACCTACACATGATTGCCTTGAACCTACCCATAATTGTTTGATACTTCACACCTATTTCATCTCGCCTATGTATCGGTTGTGAAATGTTATAAGAGCTTAAGTACCATGTTTGAACATTATCATTAACAATGAAATCGGGATATATACCATGTTTACTATTTGTTTTGGGTTCCCGATATTTCGGCGCTGTTGCAAGCACCATGATCACGGATAAACTGAAGTTATTGCGAGTGGGTGTTTATGAGCAGACAAAACAAAACAAATGTAACATGGTAAATATCCCGTTTTCAGTGTTAATGGTAATGTTAGTGACCATGACAGTTTAAAAACTTATATCATATTTGAACAGTTTGATTGTAGATAGGATAGGATACCTAGCTAGCTATGATTCCAACTTATATTTAATTTCGCGAATCATAATTTTCTCCAATTTTTAAGTTAAAACTTTCAGGCGGGCACAAAACAATGCTTTTGATAACTCTTATGTTCTTTGTTACATACAAATGAATAGAAGAGAATCGAACCCACGTCAAACTGCACTTCAATCCGTTTCTGTTCACATACTATAGTTCTACTATCGATACATTTATAATTATGCAAGCCGATATTATTCCGTTACACCGTTAAACACTATCGGCCTAAATTAACTACAACTAGTTTTAGATCCTTATCATAGCTGATAAATATTCATGATTGTTACATACATCCTTACCACAAACTATTCTTTGCTAGAACATCGGAAGAAATATGCGTGTAGAACTTTTACTCCTTCTTGCGTTAACAATTTTTAAAGCAGAATCTTTTCCGTTGAAAGCGTTTACAATAAATCAGAGACAAACCAAGGAATATGAAGTTTTTAAAGACATTTTGATTCACAATCTAATTCTGACAACTGACAATCTAAAACTTATTCTAAATTGGGAACGTGAAAATACTATGTATCGGATACAAGATGAAGAAAATTCTAACACGAAATTGACGAATTATAATATTGTTAAAAATCTATCTCCTTCCCAATATGCAACAACATCTAGAAACGATTTACAAAGTAAAGTAAATGGTGAAAAGGTTCAAGATGGAATGAAATCTAAACATGATCTACCAGGCAGTCATACAACTAAAGATGTTCCAGTCAGTCTAAATAACTTTGAACTATCAAAATATTTCACTAAGAGGTCACCAGACGAAGCCGATAAACCGACAGAGCATGAAAAAAAAAGTGAAACAGAGGAAGAAGAAGGAAATGAAGAGAATTATGATAAAGCCACAGCTTTAAACAAAAACGAATCCAACGAGTATTCTTCAATCATATTAAGCGAAGAAAACCTTCTAAATTACGGTAATAGTAATTCTTTGGAACTGGAAAATAACTCGGATTCCGAGTACAAATCTGTGAAGGCTAAAAGACAGGCTGAAGGTGAGAATCCTCTGCCTATACCAACAGGCGATGGTGAGACTCAGATGTTTATGGGTACCTTTCAAGCAATGATGAGACCTATGAAGTTACCGAGCTTAGGATGAAGAATCGAAAACTGGGGACCAGTAATAAACCGAATGATGATATTTTTAATATTTTATATCTACGAGTATGTATGTGGTGTTCGGGATTTGGAAATAAACCAAACAAATATTAGTGTAGTTTAATTTGTATCAATTTACGTTTTTATACTAGAATTAGAACAATGCACCATACATCCAGTGGTATTATCCATCGACAATGTTGTAATTACATAGGTTCTAACTTTCGTCTCCGGTTTAACCGCTGCTCCTAAAATACCATGGAACATTAGGTGAATGCAATCACTCTCATTTCCGTGTTAGTCAAATATTGGCTTAGATTAACGAATGGTTTGTAATTGGCGGAACAAGTTATGAGGATCATGTTGATTTTAGGCAAATGGTGCTCTACGCTTTCGTAAATATCAATTTATTTGTCTTGATGAAGCTCTTGGATGATCAAAAACGATTGCATGTAGCGGAGATGAGAATGTTGAGATGGATGTGTGGAGTGACAAGAATGGATAAAGTAAGGAATGAGTATATTAGAGGAAGTTTGAAAGTGGTGCCTGTTACAGAAATATTGAAAGGAAGTCGTCTGTCTTGGTATGGACTTGTAATGAGGAGGGATGAAACGCATCTGTCTAAAAGAGTTATGGACTTGAATGTTGATGGATGGAGAGGGAGAGAAGGCCAATGAAAAGTTGAACGGATTGTGTGAGGAATGATATGAAAGAGATAGGAGTAAATAATACCGTGACGTCTGATAAGGCAGAATGGAAGAAGAAAACGTGTTGCGTCGACCCGAAATAGAATAGGACAAAGGCAGGAAGATGATGATGATGAATCTCTTGACGTAAAAAATCTGCTATCTCGTAAAAGTTTACTTCTGATTATGTGGTCCTCTAAAAACCACCGTCTTAATCAGCCTGTTATGTTTCCACAGCTGGGACATAGGCCTCCTCTCGCTGTGAGAGAGAGGGCTAATCAAACACACGGGTCCAGAGCCAGTTGTTCGAAGTCACATGTCTTCGATTTTTTTGTGAAACTTCATAAAACAATTAAAAACCATTGATACACTTCATCATTATCTGCCTAGCCTTTTCCCAACTATGTGGGGGTCGGCTTCCAGTCTAACCGGATGCAGCTGAATACCAGTATTTTACATGGAGCGACTGCCTATCTGACCTCCACAACCCAGTTAGTACTGGGTAATACGATACACCTTAGTAAGACTAGTTGTCAGACTTTCGGGCCACTGACTACCTGTAACGACTGTCAAAGATCTACAAATGACAGCCGGGACCAACAGCTTACTCCGTGCCTTGGTTTCCGAGGCACGGAGGAAACTCGGTATGTAATGGGCGTGCACCCGTCCACGGACCAACCTAGGCAAGCGCGGCTTAACCTTAAGATCGACCCGAGCGGCTGTTATTATTTAGCCACGAGCTCTGTTGATGTACTTATTTAACTTAAAATTATGACACTCCCAATTAATGATTCAAGTTCAGAGACATTATCAAAATTCTTTTCTTGAAGCTAATTTACTATGTGCCAGATATTTACATTTGTTATTTACAAGAACAAACGCGTTCCGAGAAATAACAGAATTAAATAAATACTTAAACGGTCACTATGTTAAACAAAGAATAACATTAATATTCTTTCCTACTAAGAACAGTATTACATGGATAGTCGAAAGACACAAGTGCCGAAATCTTTACGTTACTAAGCAGGCGGATTAACTTGACCATGAAGCAGTCTCTATCTTGTACTTGTATTTTGATAATTATGCGATAGTGATAAGAATAAAATAAGTGCTAGGTACAGTTTATAGATCTTAGCCTAATTAAAACCGGGTACATTATTGTGTTCGCAATTAAAATCATCATCATCTAGTGTGCTTACCTTATGTTAATGCTTATGCCCGCGGCTTCGCCCGCGTGGAGTTCGATAATTGTTCCACGGGATCATACTACCGGGATAACAAGTATCCTATGTGTTAATCCAGGTTATAAAGTATCGGTGTGCTCATGTAAATCCGTTCCGTAGTTTTTGCGTGAAAGAGTAACAAACATCCATACATCCTCACAAACTTTCGCATTTATAATATTATTAGTAAGATAGTAAGAAGTAAGATTACACACAAAATTTCTAATTTCTTATCCATAATTTTCGAATCAGTAATGTTTGAAAGATGTACCAATATTTTGACTCTGATAAAACTTAAGGTTAGTTTTTACTCATTTTTCATGTCTACAATTTTTTTTTCACTGTTTGTTGTGAAGACAGCGCCTCAACAGTATCTAATATATACTTCAACTGTAGAAGTAAGACTACACAGACTTGTCCAGAAAAATAAGGATTACGTAAGTGAGACTTCAAATAGACTTCAAAAAAAGAGAAGTCATTTCACAAAGTGTAGATTAGAATAAAAAGATCAGTTATTGATTTGGGACTTTTAATAATAATGCATTTTGATGCAAGATTGTCACTACTCTTGAATTCAAGGGATTGCACCCTGAGGTCAGGGCGTGGTCGTAATAGAGCCGAGAGTGCAGTGATCATTATCATTTCACTCTAAGTTGAGTTACTTTAAGTTGAGTGGAGTCTTTACTCACGAGCATCAAAGGTGTTTCAATAAACTGAGTTGGCTAACTTGGCTTCTGGCTTTCAGGAGTTGCAGTGGTTTGGGAATAGTGTGGCGGGCTTGTACAAAAAAAAATATGGCTTGGAACAAGTAATACTTAAACCTGGAGCAGCAGAGGAGTTTGAAACTTGATAACCTTGTGATCTACCATTTTCTAAAAAAAAAAGACCCCCCTCCCCCTCCCTCCTTCTTTTTCACAATACCAGATAAATGCTTTTCTTTTCCCAGGAACCTTCGCAAGATGCACTCTCCGCCCCCTCAGACGGAGTGCGTGGTGACAGGCACACTGTGCTTGATGCTGCGGATGTCACAGATCGCCGGGGTGGCTCCTCTCAGCTTCCGGCGCACGCACGCCGGCTGGTGTGTCCGCGTGTCAAAGGCCGCCAACTTCTACGGGAAGACCCTTTCCTTTATTCTGTGTAAGTTTGAGAGGTCTAGTGGTCGCAAGCGATTGCTGAACGTGAGGGTATAATTCCCAGGTCAGTCAAAGTGTTATTGGGTTTTTCCATAAAGAATATCTCAGCAGCAGCCACGGAGTTTGAATTTGTGTCCGGTTGATGGCTTTAGAGTCGCCCCCTACTACATGTGACTCAGAAAATAACTAGTGAAATGGGGGTGTTCTATTCGGTACACCTCTGCCTAACCCTTGGGGGCTATTCCGCTATTCTTTTCTGGTTAATTTTATTGATCCAAGACAGTAAAATTCTTTATCTGGGACTTCGTCGAGCTTCATTGTCTCGGCGCTTTTCTGGTGGTCGCCACTGCTGATTCTGGCTTTCAGGAGTTGCAGAAGTTTGGAGATAGTGGGGCGGGCTTGTCCCAAAAAAAAACCCGTGGGGGGTTTCAGGAGTAACATTATGTTATGTTTTATAGGTCAAAAATGTGTAACACTATTCCGTCTTTGATCAAATACTGTGCTAAATCATCATAGAATCATCAAATCAGACCAATACTGGATAAAAACTTCTTTCAAGTGGCACCGCATCACTCGGCTCTCCATCTTCCACATCTAGACTGTTCCAGCTGCCTTTTGAAAGAAAGCACCATGCAAGCAGGGCACGTCCTAGCTAGATGGACCAGAACTGCTAGTTAACTGGTTAGGACAGAATTTGAATGCGGAAGGCGGAAAACCTGGTGTTGTAGCGTTACAGAGGAAAGATCTACGTCTAGCATTTGACGACTTTCGGCTAAAATAATGATGATGACATGACAATCAGAATCTTTCCCAGGGTTCTTTTCAACACTAACCATAGCACTGGACATACTGATCGAACCTGAGCGGTCGTACCGGACCCGCACCAACTCGACTCGCATCGTGTGGGTAGCGGATATAGGTACCGTCGGGCTGGTGGTCTGTACCGCGGCCTTCACTGGCCTGATGCGGATGAAGTGGCTGACGGTCTACTTGCTGAAGCTGCAGGAGGTTGGTGGGACACTCTTTATCTACTATCCTAGTACAAAAAACTAGCGAATCAGCTATTTTCTTAGCACACCTATAAAGGTTTATGTTTCTCAGCTTTAATATTCTGGTCAGCAAATCTGTTGCCTCTTTCTTTTCTTGTTGACCTGAATTGGTTGTAAAAATAATGCCTACGTCACAACGTAGCGACATAAACGAGCGCTGAATGTGGACTAAATTCATCGGTTCTCGTGGAAGCGCGCCAAAAATGGTATCCAACTTCATGATTTAAGATGTAGGTATTGAGAAAAAGTTAACTTGCGTCACACGTAAAACACAATTTTGCCAACTCCGATTTTATTAATGGACTAATATTAGCTTGATAATCTAATTTCAAACATAACCGGGGAACTGAGGATGCAGGTACACCTCAGCCCAAGCCTTCGGTTTTTTTTTTTTTAATTATAAGCCTATATTGTCCCACTACAGGGCAAAAGCCTTCCTTCCCTCCTTCCACATTTCGCGATCTAGAGCGATTGTAGGCCAATCCTTTGAGTAAGAGTCCAGATCATACCGCCATCTCCTTCTGGGCCTGCCGCGTTGTCGTTTCCTGTTATTTGGTATCCACTGAGTGGTATTTTTTTGCGAATTATATGCTTGATGTTATATTTAAATCGAAAGACAGGACCACTTTTATAATGATGATCTTTTCAGATTAACTTAAGATTGAGTCTATATCGCGAAGAACCATCAAATGAGGGCAGAAGAATGCTGATAGTTGTGAGCTCTATGATATTTACATGCTCTACTATATTGCTAGATTACGGTATCTTCATATACCAAGTGGTCAAATATAATGGAAAAGGTATGTATTAATACAACTCGCTGCGGCAATTAGAAGAGGCTGAGAGTAGACTCTTAGCCTCTTCTAATTGCCGTCTATTGGGTCCTTGGGTCTTATCTAGCACCTCATTGATAAGCCTTTTAGCCCTGAATCTGATCATCACCGGTTCTTTCAGTGATAACATCTTGCATGTATATATTCTACAACATATCATCCGCGGTGCAGCAAGTCATCCTTCTCACATTCTTCGAGACTGCGACCTCTGTGCTTACCTCTTTACAAACATTGAACAACTGTTTGAGGGATATTCTACAAGAGATATTGAATAAGTGTAAGTTTGATAGATTCATTTTTTTCCAATAATAGATGAGTAACAAGTTCAGTTATTCCAGAGGAATACTATGCTGTTGGATGAAATGAAATGGTATGTCTCATTAGATGGTGACCAATAGAGAAGAATGGAAGAAGAGATACTGCGCCGGCACCGAATAATTTGGGAAAAGGGGAGGAGAATAATGACAATCCTGACTAAAGACTTATTTTATCATCATCATCTGCCTAACCGTTTACCCCAACTATGTTGGGTTCGGCTTCAAACTATAATTTTATACTTACATCATAAACTTCAAATTATTTTTCAAATGTCAGATCCTACGCAATGACGCATAAGTGAAGGATGAATGTAATTGAGTTTGAACTCGGAAGAATTAAGTTTTTTACAGAATTCATTATTGCAAACTAATTATTTTGTCATTTTTCATGTGAAATTATTTTTTACAGCACCTGAAGCAAAATGTTCAAGGATACACAGGGAGTGCCGAGTAGACATGTACACTAATGTTACCAACAAATCCATCAACAGCATTGTTGATACCATGTCCCTGTATAGAGGTATGGCTATTTGATAACAATAGATAACATACGAGTAGGGTCTAATATACAGGGCGGTAGGAACATCAACGTTGTGCGTCAATGATCCTCCACCCTGCATAATTTTTCCACATTATAATTGGAAACCTTTGGGGGTTGTTCGCAGTAACTCGATATCTGTTTGCTAATAATACAAATTGCGATCGCTAATTCACCTGAGCAAAACACGAGCATTATAATTTCCTTTTGATCGATCTTCGGCCTATATTCAACAGATACTTGCATACTACTGTATCTAAATATTTAAAAATCACGTGCCACGTGTTCGTACATGTTAATCTCTGAAAGCTCCCAACCCATTTCAATGATATTTGTTTATGTGTATTGATGGTTCTAGCTTGAAAAATAGAATAGATTTTGGCCCTGGTAGGTGACGCCGTGCGAAACAGGGGCGAGTCGATAGTAATTATACGAGTCATGTACATTTATAGGTAAACTTCTTCTTTTCGAATCGATATAAAATCTTTACGAGTCGGGCCCAGTAGGAGGCTACACCAATCACGGCAACAGTCGCGTTTTTAGGTCCTTACAAGTGCAGATGCTTGGGCACTTTGGACACTACAAATTATGGTTTGGTTAGCACTAAAAAGGCCTAATGAATCTTTTAAAATATTTTACAGGTCAACAAAATCCTTATCCGAAGTCGATCCCGACCACAGTCCGTCGTCTGGCCTTGCTATACTGTTCTATATGCGACGTGCTACGTCAAGTCAATGACAGTCATGGAACTGTCCTTGTGGCTCTACTGCTGTGCTTACTTCTACATTTGGTCATCACGCCGTACCATGTCATCACCAATATCTGTAGGTCGAATGTGTAGTGTGTTACCTCTTTGAGTTTATGCCGTGCTAGTACTTTGGATTACAAATGCGGTTCAGGCTTTTCCCTAGTCCGGGATATTTAATGTGAAAAAAGTTAATGCTAAATGCCAGCAGCACAACAGTCAGTAAGTTGTTGCTTTTGAGATATTCTAATTTCTATGCCTTATTACAGTCAACAGATCTAGGTCTGATCGGTCAAGCCCACTACTGCAGTTAAACTGGGTTGTGTTACATTTTGGGAATTTGTTGCTAATTATTGAGCCTTGTCATCGGACACATGATGAGGTAAGCATTATTTGAAAACCAACACCCAGTTTCTGATGTGAGAATTTGAATAGAGAACTAGTCAAACTCTACTGAGCTCTTAATTAAACTTGCACTGTCACTTACGGGACATCTTCCGTGATTGATGGATGATATCCCGCGATCATGCCGCTTGCAAAATCGCGTCGAAATATCGGGAGCTCAGAATAATCTAAAAATCAAGTAATAAACCGTGAAAGCTTAAAACAGTGTTTAATTCAGAAACCGACAAAAATAACCAATATTTAAAAACAAAATAAACTCTAATTCTAAAACGGTCTAACAATATGCAGCTTAATGCCTGTATTTTATAAGAAGCGACTACCCATCTGACCTCTCACCGACGGCCTTTGTTTCACTACGATTTTTTGATCCATATTAAATTGCACAGTGATAGTCTTCAGAATAACGAACTTGTAGATGGAGCTGACACGTCACCTGGTCAGCCAAATGATGCGGTACACGCCCTTGGAGGACAGCGAGCTGTTATTGGAGCTACAGATGTTTTACCAGCATCTGATACTGAATGAAGTGTCCTACCAGCCGCTGAAGATGTTCCCCCTGAACAGGACACTTATTACAACGGTAACAGCCAAATATTTACAACCAAGAGTCCTATACGGATTATAGTTTTTTACATGAAATATTGAAAAGTTCAAATCTTGTCGATTGTTCATTGAACAAATCTACTGGTTTGTTTGCTTATTTGATTAATGACATTTTTTAGGAAACGAAACGTTTTTTTTACAGATTCTCGGAAGTATTACTACGTATTTGGTGGTCATCGTACAGCTGTAAGATTTATTTTCAAGACCAAAATTGAATATCATACATTCTTAAAACATCATTATATTTGATAGATGATCGCTATTGTTTTATTCTAAAACCTTACCCTTTGAAATACGATTTACTGTTCTGTTGTGATTAATTAATGTAAAAATGAACAGAAGAATCATCACTTATAATTTAATTGGAAAGCAGCAACAGATGACTAATGAATGGTACCAACTAAAAAATAAATGATTATTTTTTGTTCAATCAAACTTCCTACTACTTATCTTTCTTCCTTCTTGTTATTGTGTTCCTCCAACAGTTTCTCAGCAGTTAGTATGCGTTCTTCAATGTCTTCAGGCTTCAGATCTAAACCAAATAAATGTTCAAATCCAAAGAACATTTCTCCATAACTCCGATACAAGTCATCTATATCATCATCTAATTTAGACAGCACACTTCTCTTTTTACGCCTAATTCTATCTTCTCTCTTTAGTAACTCCCTTTTGACTTCTTCCTTGTCATCTTCTTCTTCTATTTCATCTAAACCTTTCATGACTACGTTGCTGTTCCCATATTCGTAGGCTTCAGTTGTTTCTATTACATCTTTTGTAGAACTGGTGTCTCGTTTGTTAACTTTGTTTGTGACTACGTTGCTGTTCCCATATTCGTACGCTACAGTGGTTTGTGTTACATCTTTTGTAGAACTTGTTTCTCGTTTGTTCATTTTGTTTGTGTCACTATTTTCATATTTTACTTTAGCGGTGTCACAATCAGCATCTCGTTTGTCAATCTTCTTTTCACTATCAGAATTTTCACACTCCTCTGTTTCACCAACATCAATGTTTCTATTAAACATGGTAACATCATTCTTCTCCAATATTTCTGGTCTTTCTTCTAATGCATCTAGTAGATATTCAAACAGAGCTGGTATACTTTTAAATATTTGTATGTAATCATAAGCTGGTTGCGCTTCATCGTTTGATTCTGAAAAATGTGTCGATTTATTTAAGAGACAATTTTTTTTTTAAATATTTTATGATGGCTGACCAAAAACCACGAATCAGAGAAGTTTGCGTGTAGGCCTTAAATTGCCTGCGACCACTGGCTAGAATTGATCTTCTGACTAGCCTTTTGTTATGTCTGGGTAAAAGGATGCAGCTGAATTTCAGTATTCTACATTGAGACACTAAATAAAATTGTGACAGAAATAAAACCCTCGAGAAGAAAAGAGAGACTCTTAAACTTACCTTCGCCTTCGCTTACTACTCCCAATATAATAAAGTTCAACAGCACCACAACAAATATTATTTGATTTCCGTTACCCTTCATTATTTATTTCCCTACGACTAGTTCTGGCCCATTCGTATGGATTACTGCACAAAAACAGTGGAAAGCCAAACAGACCGTAATTTGTCAAGATAAGATAAAGGGCTGCTTACAAATTCAACAGGTCCAATGAAGTAAGTCCCTTCTGCACTTGTCAGTATCGATGGATACCATAAAGTTAAACTAACCTAGAAATTATACTTAGAGAGTATAAAATACTAGGTGTAAAAGCCATCGTGACACAATATTTTTACAAGAATAATAATGAATAATGTACAAGATTGTAGAATTGGTCGTTCGTTTTAAATATTCGTTGGTTATAAAAGAAACAGCGGTTTCTTACAAAAAAAGCAATAATTAAAAGGTGAAAATGTATGACACTGCTATTTCTGATTGTATGAATCTGTGATAAGGCATTCAACATTTTTCCAAATCGCTATTTATAAAATAACCCTATGCTTAACACATCATTCGAACTCTGCTGAAATATCCTCAATACTTTCACATTCAGACTACATTTCTATGTAAGAAATAAATAACGACCAAACGGTTTTAGCTTTTTACGACACCCGCTGTTGGCGTCAGAATTTAGCCATTTTGTAAACTTTGCAAGGACGATTAAATCGAAGGAATTCAACAGTTTCTGATCAAAATTTATGGGATTCAGTATTGATCACAAATCGATGAAAAATTAAACAAACATTTGACTGCAGCAGACTACGGGTTAACCCAGTTTCATAGCCGATAATAAGGTACTCAACTCCTAATTACTTAATTAGCAGGACGTGCGAAGTCGGGTGTTTTAATACGTCATTGTAGCAGGAATAAACATAACTGATCCATTTTGATTTATATCCGGTGAAGAGGCGATTACTTTCAGTTAGTGACAAAAGCCATCGAAATATGTATGAATATCCTCATAACTACCTATCGGGATATGGCAACAGTTCACCAGTATATCTATAGGCCATAGAGGTTATCTATTACAGGTACGAGGGCCTAACCAAGTGGGAATTGCTTTCAGAACGTTGCGCATTTGTTTTAGATTTTATTGCTTGGTTGCTTATGGCAATGCAATACTTACTTTGTTTTGTCTTTTCCATTTATGTTGCTTGTCTAAAATCTAAGCCTATAGATCAGAATATAATTCTAAATATAATAGGCTCACTTTCTCTATAACTATGCTATAAAAACTCTAAAAGAAGAAAAAAAACATTGAACCCAAAATAAAATTTACTTATTGTTCCGTCACAGATCTATAATTCATTAGAAATTATTTATGCTGTGGCTTTTAAAAATAACAGACCAAAAATCATTGTAAATAAAAATAGTTCCCGGAATCATTACAAATTCTTGTTTCCTTAAACAGATTTAAGTGTGTAGTTTTTTTTATTTTTAATGCAGAATATAGCGAATATGGATAAGATGAATAATGTATTTATTCATACGCTAATATGAGCAGGAAACGATTACCTACTCCTTAACAGTAAAAGCGATAAACGAATATTGTTTTGAGCTTCTAAAATTATTTGATAGTTTTTCCTATCACCTACCTAGTTAGTAACCATTGATTAGAGTAGTACAGAACATACTAAAGTTGAGGTAATCTTTCAAAGCTTTTTTGCTCTAAAAACATAATAATAATTTTAAGAACTGTGTGGACTCAGCGATCATTGTGCCGATAGCCGTATCAGCTAATGGCTAAAATGCCGAAATCCTCGATCAATACCCGAGGAGGCTCTTGTTAGGCAGCTGGATAAAGCCCTTGGGCTTGATACAGAAAGCAGTGCTCCTGGACACGGCTCATATTGTTCGGGGGTTCCTTTCTCTGGACCCTGTTCCCGATAACGGTGGGCTACAATTTTTGATATTGTTTTTTTAAGAAATATTTTAAAATGACACAATTTGTACAATGATACACACAACAAAAATGCCTTTTTTTTTTTTTTTTTTTTACGGATGGGAAATCATCAAATGACTCCCGCTCTGGGTGGAGTGGGAGGGAGTGTCAGACTCTTACTGACTAAAACCCATCCATGTTCCTTCATTGCCCTTTGTGTTCCAGGGCCACGGTATCTCTTTCGAACAGTCCCGCAGCCCCGGCAGGCATCGGCCCTTGCGGGCCCCTTCCTAGTTGCTGACATCTCTTTGAGGCGCGCGTGGAACACGAACGCGCCGTCGACACGGCCTGTCGTCATAAGACGGACGAGCTAACCCATTACTCACCGTCCACAGGCCCGCGCCTACGGTGGCCGGGAGCCACCACGTGGCCCCCGACGCCCGGTGCTTCGCCCGCGGCGGCTGGAACGTGAGATTCTCTCCCTCTCACGTCCCGCCACCTCCTTCGCTAGCATGACTGCTTCGCAGAAGGAGGTGACGGCTTCCCATTCCCTCTCGCTCCGGACCATGGCCTGAACCAGGGCCGGGAGCGAGAGGTCGCTGCCGCCGATCGCCGCTACGAGGACACGGCGGAGCTCCGCCCAAGCGGGGCAGACCTCCACGGTGTGCGCCACCGTGTCCTCCGGACGATCCTCACAATGATAACACCCGGGCGTTTCCTCCCGCCCGATTCGGTGCAGGAACCTCCCGAAACAACCGTGTCCGGTGAGGACCTGCGTCAGGCGGAAGGTGAGGGCGCCGTGGCGCCTCTCTAGCCACTCCTCGAAGAGGGGACTTATCGCCACTATTGTGGCGTGCCCTGCACTGGGTTGCGACAGTCGCTGTCGCCATGAGATCGCGTCGGAGGTCTGTCCGCTGAGCGGTGATTTGCCGCGGCAGCGGAGTTTCCCCCCGACGTAGTGCCCCCGCGCGCCATTCATGCAGGCGCGCGAGGACTATCGCCTCCAGATCCCATGGCGGCAATCCGGCTAGGAGGCTCGCCGCCTCGCGGGAGATCGTGCGGTACCCCCGGATCAGCCTTACGGCTACGACCTTTTGGGGCGCGTTCAGGTAGTGCGCGGCACGCCGCTTAATTGAACGCGCCCACACCGGGGCCCCGTAAAGGGCCATGGACCGCACGACCCCCGCGTAGAGCCTACGGCAGGAGGCGTTTGGACCCCTCAGGTTGGGCAAGAGCCGCTTGAAGGCAGCCCCGGCCCGTTCCAGTTTGGGAGCCAAACGTCGGAAGTGCTCAACGAAGTTCCACCGGCTGTCGAGGACGAGTCCTAGGTACTTCAAAGTCGACTCGACGCCGATTGGTACCCCTCCTACCGTCAGCGTGGATCCCTACGGTGGCGCATTCCGAGGTCCATGAAAGCTCATGGCCTCGGACTTGTGCAAGGCCACCTCGAGACCCAATTGCCGGATCCTCTCAACGACTATCGCAACCCCGCGTGTCATCAGTTCGGCCGCCGCCTCGTGCGACCTCCCTTGTGCCAGTACCAGCGTGTCGTCAGCGTAACAGACTACGCTGACACCGCTATGGAGGTCGGCGCGCAGCACCCAGTCGTAACCGATGTTCCACAAGGGCGGCCCTAGAACCGACCCCTGTGGGACACCGCACGACATCTCTCGCCGGTTCCATTCTCCGTTTGGACCAGGGTAGATGACATACCTGTCAGACAGGTAGTCCCCGACTACACGACGGAGGTAGGTGGGCACCCGGTGATACCGGAGTGCCTCCCCAATGCAGCTCCAGGGCATGGAGTTGAAGGCGTTGGCGATGTCGAGCGACACCGCCAAGACGACCCCACCCCGGGACACCGCGTCCCCCGTCGTGAGGGCTCGCACGCGCATGATGGCGTCCACCGTCGAGCGCCCCTTGCGGAAACCAAACTGGTGTTCCGCAAGATCCGGCCCCATTCCCGCAAGGTGCCCGGCGAGGCGGTTGCCAAAATGCCTTGGCAACTTGATTGGTGATATTGTAAATTTCGAGGTATAAATTAGTGAATGACGATAGAACTTTAAGGGAACTTTACATCATGACCAAGAATAATTAATCGAACTCATGATAGAATTACAGAAGGTGCTATGATAATTATGATAGACTGTTTTATAATAGATATTTTTTGCATTTGGAAATCCCTCATGGATGTCCTTCGTCCTGAGGAGGGCTTCTGTCAGACTCCACTACCACTCGAAGAAAATCTCTGTGTACACCAGTGAGAATTTCAAAGGCTGATCGTGCTAAAACTATGTTAATAGTCCCTTTCTTATAATATCCAAAGCTTGCAGTCTAAGGGCATTGGCATCATTCATAACCACGTGTAAAATCACACATCACTCGAACTAGAGCTATAAATTAATATTACATTATTTGTTCAGCTAAAACTGTTTACACGTCGGAGATTTAGTGGTTCTCGACTTGACTCGTGTATGTTGCAGCCTGCCAAATAAACAACTTTCGGGTTTCGAGACGCCATGGTATTCTCTTGAACAATTAGTTTGTAAAGGATTGTTAGTTTCAGCGAAAGGGCAGGAACTATTTGTTACTAAATATGAAGAAAAATAAACTACGAAGAATGATGGATAGAATACTAGATTGTCTTTAAACTTATACTGTCACTTACGGGATATCTTCCGTGATTATCAATTATTCTGTTATGGCGCTTGGCTTTTTACATCTTAACCGTTGAAGGGATTTCAGTAAAAGGCAATCATTTGTAGGCACACAGGTAGACTATAACCTGGTTTACAATACCTATGGGTGGGTTACTTTTAAACTCGATTGTCCATGGAGTTTCTTGCCCATTCTCCTCCATGAGATCTTCTATTTTCGAATGGGCAACTACAGTCCATTCACAGTTATTATGCCTGTGGCGGGACTGTAGATAGCTTATTTTTGACTATGCAAAAGTGCCTGTCGCGGGTCTATTTGAAATAAATTCCTTTGAGTTTGAGTTGAGTTTGATCCCGTAGGTCAATTTCTGACAACCGCTTGGGCGCAGTCGCAGGTGGTGAATAAAGTATCAGTGTTGAGAGAACAACAGAATGAGCACATACAGAAAGCATTTAATATGAAAATTAAATAACTTAGGCTGAAGATATTAGAAATCTCAGCAATAAGCAGACGAGGCAACCGAAACTTAGATTTTATCGGAACTAGATATTAACGCTGATACTTGACTTTATTTCAGAGCCAAAAAGACAAATCTTGCCAAGACCACCGGTATCACTATTCTGAACCTTGGCATTCAGAAATGTAGTAACTGGAACAAGTAATATGTATTCCGTGAAGCTTTTAGCAAATCTGAACGAATACAGAATGGTTTATGTGCGATGTGTTCGAATGAACTCTTGATATTATATTGGTGACATCGAATAGCAGAGATATAGATATCACTGAGTAAATAATGCATTATTTACTAGCAGTAGTCGGAAAGCGACTTAAGCGACATCTGAGACTGAAAAGTAGTATTAAAGTATTCGGATGTAATGGAGGAAAGTTATCAATATATGATAATATGGATTATCATCCATGTAAGTAATAAGACCAAGGGAAGACCTCAAAAACTCTGTGATGATATGGCTAGAAATTGGGTGACTTCCGACATGACGTCTACCAGAAAAATGTGGCAGAAGAAGACATACAGCGATCGAATGATTATGATGAAACTACGCTTAAAAAAGAGCAAATTAAAATAAATTATTTACAAGATACTTTTAGATGTACCATGAAGAATACAACTTGATTCCAGAGAACATAATTTTCCTTGCCTAGGTACACATGAACATACCGGGAACCGCTAGGTTGAAAAGGTCCTCCTTCCTCTGTTTCATGGGCGTACCCACGGTGGGGCAGGGTGGGGCAGTTGCCCCTTCTCTCATCCGAAGCTAAGAATTTTTAGGCAAAATTAATATAATGACAAAATTAAATATTCATTTGGGTACTTTATCATTTTTCGTATAAAAATAAAAACTTAGTTAAGGTCAACAATGACAGAAAACCGTCTTGTCGGCCTCTGTATGGTGAGTGTGCATAGAAAGAGGGTTCTGGAAGCACAACATACATTTGAAAACTAAATTTTAGCTAGTTTTAGCCAGAGCCCTCGCAGGTTATTATTGAAATGGTGAAGTGCAGTCAATAAAAAGTATCAATCAGTAAATAAAAAGCATTTTTAATTTCCTACTACTTAGTTTATTTACTTCTGCCCCACCCCTTAGAAAATGCTGGGTACGCCTATGCTCTGTTTAAAAACAAAATCATATCGCGAAGTTTGCACTAAAAGGCAAACACTATAAACTGAAACGTAGATGCTAAACTGAACAATAGACATGAAAAATACAGGATGCAAGTTCTCACGTTCAATAAACAGGTTTTCAAAGGCAATGATTACAAATTGCTCCGATTATATTGATGGCACATTATCTGGTGACCTCGCTCAATTTGTGGCAATTACTGCTTCTAGATTACTGTGGTTTACGGAAAATTATACGAATTATATTGACGCGAAAATGGAAATTTCGATTGAATAAGTCTGAAAAAGAAGCTGAATTTGATACCACCATGCTAAAGATGGCCGATTCAGTTACATAACGATTCATTATTTATTCTAGAAAAAGAAAGAGAGATTTACTATAGAATCTTCATAATAGCCTTACCTGTAGATGAACATGGTCTTCTTTTTCTCTACTTTTTTGTTTTCATATCTTATGCTAATGCAAGAGCTGCGAAAGAAGGGTACGTTTTAATACCGATAATGTTGATCAAATAAATACATCCTATAATATAAAATCTCGCCTGTAATCCCGAAAGTATTAAACAGAGATTCTAAGTGTGTTACTAGGCGGCGACCCTTTTGGCCATCAACCAGGCACTAATTCAAACTCCATTCCCCCCCCCCCACCCTCCCCCACCTGGGGATAGAAAATCCATGATTTCATGCTCAGCAGTAGCGCTTGCGATCACTACACCAACGAGGCAGTCGAACAAAGTAGATAGGTACTGGAGAAACCTTTGTGGTCATTTAGGAATTAACTCTGGCACGTTGCAAAGGAAAAAGAAAATACACAATAAGGTAAACAATAAAGTTCAAATTGGCGTCCATCAATGTGTGGCAATGTATTTTTTTTCCAATAATTATCTCAAATCAACGCTAACGCCTTTTATTTATTACACTCAACATATACTCTAATATATATCACTACATCACACAGCCGATCCCTGCAGTACGTACAGAAAATGACATATGGACAAATAATAGTCATGCTCAGTTCATATAAAATAGTCTAATTTTAGAAATAAAATATGTTACACCGATGTTTATAAAGTTAGTGATTACCTGTCAAAAATAGAAATCTCTACTTATTTGTCTGCAATCGTTCCTAGGTAATCAATGTAATCATTCACGGAGCTGTTTTAAACATTTTAATACTATTTCAAATGTCAAAGTTACTTCAGACTTGAAACACTTTTTGAGAATGGTATAAAAATCATAATTTCATCAATAGACACGTGATTATAGACACGTGTGACTTCCTAAAAAAGTACACGAGTTTGTAAGAATGAAAATTAAAACGTAACGAGGAAAGTAATGTGCGACCAGGCAAGCAGTAGTCACGAGGAGGAATACATCCCGATATCCATCTCTATCATTAATAATATCTAGAACAGGGGATCTAAAATGGCTTTAGTAGAATCGTAGTAGGATAATAATATGAAACACGTTAAAATTCTTAAAATGGTCACAGACGCAGTTAATATTATGAATTGTCCCTTTGTGGCCATTTTACGAATTGTAACGTAATTCATATTAATCCTATTATGATTCTGATAAAGTGGCCATTACCCCCAGATTTACATTTTATTGTCAATTCAAATGTTCAAATCACAAGACAAAAAGGAAAAAGAGAAAAAGGTATTTCAAAACGATGAGAATGTAATATAGACCTAAGAAAAGCATTATTAGCCTTTACTTAAACATCATGTAGGTAGCTTTTTTTTTATACCTTTTTATGCAAAATCAAAGTCTTGAATTTGGATCAAAATGTTCTCAACCTCTGCTTCAATCAATTACTCACTCCTCATATAAAGCGAAATGACAAAATGACCATATTCAGTATCAGCAGTGGGTACATGACACAAAGACATAATGACGAAACTGCTACTAGCCGTAGTTCTGACTGCGATCACATTCGCGCTAACGATGTCCGCGAATACGCAAACCAAAGATGCAATGACGAAGGACGCCATGACGACGACCACCGCGGCTGACCAGGAGAGCAACATTAATAGCCTCGATGTGGATGTTATAGCTGTCATGAACGTCTGCAATGAGAGTTACAGGATTGAAATGTGTAAGTTTTTCGTTTGTTAGAGGAGTACCTATTTCCAAAGTACCACCTATTATCTACATCCTCATCAGCCTCCTACTTTATTCCTCACTAGCTTTTGCCCGCGGCTTCGCACGCGTTAATTTATAATTTGACAATCAATTCGGATTGTACTCTGCTTGTAATAATATAATTCAATCATGATTCGAAAGACACGTGGCGTCATCTATTATTATAAGAACGTTATTGCTGTTTTCCGCGAGAACAGTAGCTTTTTCGGGATGAAAGGTACCCTATGTCCGTTTCTGTACTCCTGACAGCGTATATACTAAATTTCTGGATGATCGGTTCAGTGGTTTAGGCGTGAAAAGGTAACAAACAAACAAACTTACTTTCGCATTTATAATATTATTAAGGACTAGTAAGGATTTATTTCAGGTCCTCGAAGCATGTTTTTTTGTGTTCGTGTTCCATACATCTCTACCAGCAATTACCTCTATATTCACTTCCTTTAATGGCAAAAAATTAACAATAAAACATCCATCACACAATTGATCCAACGTTTCATTGGTATTCTCCGTTCCTCTGTAGTCTTTCGACCGATGTAGCCTTAGAAGAGTAAAATGAATTACCATCGATACTAATGTATGATTTCCATTGTAGCCTATATACAAGCACTGAATGAAAGCGGCAGTTTTGTAGATGAAACTGATAAGACACCTAAGGTAAGCGAAAAAGATCGAATATGGAACACCTTGATCAACTGGCCAAGTTCCCTTTAAGATCCGTGATAATTATGTTGCACATATTGTGCACATTTTTTTCGATATTCGAAATTCAAACTTCTATTAAGTTACTCGGGGTGACAGTTCCGGCAGTTATGGGCATTTGAAAATGTTCATTTAGTCTGTAATTACATAATTACATGGAGCAATGTGATTTTAAACAATATATATGATAATTAAATGAGTGTCTAGATAAAAACGTACTGTTCGATTTTCAAAGTTTCGCTCAACACCGAGAGTAAAAACCCAATACGACATTTAAAAAGTTGCTTGTGTTAGTATAAACGGCCATTTGAATACTAAGTAACTTTGGTATAAGAATTAACAGGTTACTGTTCTACATAACATAACATCACGCCTGTAATCCCCGAATTGTTAGGCAGAGGTGTACCTAATAGTACACCTACACACACATTTGCCAGTTATGTTTTAAGTCCTTAGTTTTAAGTCCATTGCCATCAACCGGGCAGAAATCCAGACTCCGTGGCTGCTACTGAGAAATTCCTGATGTAAAAACCCTATAACACTTTGCCTGACCCGGGAATCGAACCCAGGACCTCATATGCTCAGCAGTCGCACTTGCGACCACTAGACCAACGAGGCAGTCTAAGGAGGGAGGGTTGAGGGTTACTGTTCTCTTCGCATTATCCTTAGCTCTAGCTGTCATCTATCTGTCACCTTAGTATCATGAGGCCAATAGACACATAATAAAATCTTAATCATTGTTTTCCTTATTATAGTGTTTCATCCGCTGTGTGTTCGAGAACGTAGGCATAGTATCGGAAGATGGTCGCCTGTTCAATCCAGCGCGGGCTGCGTTCATATTTGCCGGAGAACGAAATGGAAAGACTATGGATGACATCGGAGATATGACTGCCCTTTGCGCTGCTGACCGACGTAAGTTTATGAAATCTTAGTATTTATAGCGTGCAGCTCTCGGTCATAGTTTAGGAGTATGACGAACAGGGTCTAAAGTGTTCACTAAGTAGGGGAGGACCCTCCGACCCGACGCGTGTTGTGTCTGGTGGGCTATTGCCCGACGGCTAAAGTCGGTTTTTTTATATGGACTTAATTCGTAGATAACTTTAATATCGCGATTCAGGATTTTGATATTAGTTTTTCATTTTTTTGCATAATGGCGTAAACGTCTTTTTGTCAACTTGAATGTCCACTACGATAGCGTAAGGATGGCATACAGATCTCATCCACCACGTGGACCCCTGGTGCGGGTTGATAGAAGTCACATGTCTTCGAATTTTTGGTTCTAGGTCATGTCGGTTTGCTCACGTTGTATTCCTTCACCGTTTTGAGAACAATCGTGATATAATAAATTACACAAAGTATGGCGCGTGGCTGGGTTCGGATTTGATCATGTAAATGAATAAAAATGTGTGTGTTTTCAGTGGAAACTTGCCCCTGCGACAGATCTTACCAGTTTCTGAGATGTCTGATGTCGATGGAGATAGAGAGATATGAAAAGTCCTAAAAGTTGAATTTGATACATCTTCATTGCTCATGGCGACCTGGTACTCTACTGGCACTTACACGTATTCTAACCATGCTTGTAGATAATGTAGATATTAGTTTAGTTTAAATAAACACTATTTTTTTGCGAAAACAAGTTGTTACTTCGTGTTTTATTATTTGCAAAATATTAAGTTTCCTTGAAACATACATCACGTTGTGCCTATAATAACCAAAGGGTTAAGCAGAAGTGCACATTTAAGTCCCATGTGATGGAAGGCGAGTCTATTGGCATCAAATATCATTCTGCTGCATAATCATCATCCACGTATGGAATAGTATTTACAGAGAAATATCATAGGGTACCAAAAAATGGTCACAATTAAAAGACTAAAATAAATAATAATACGTTTTATTTCATACAAACGTAAAGACTAGAAAACTTACAGCTATCAGATCTTTGTGATTTAAATACAGACAAGTGAAAAGAAACTCTTAAATTAACGAGATTTAGCGCCGAAGAGGTTCTGGAACACTCCTCCCAACCAGCCGGTTTGTGGCTCCCTGGAAATTAAGATTTATTAATATAAGTAGATGCGATGCACATGTGGAGAATAAGGCATGTTCTTGAAGTCCCAAAAAAAAAAAAAACCAGATTAGAAAATCATCATTCTCTTGCCCTTATCCTAATTCATTTGAGGTCGGCGCAGCATGTCTTCTTCTTCCATACTTCTCTATTACTCGTCATCTCATCAGACACCTTTTTCATATCATCCTTTACACAGTCAATCCATTGCTTCTTTGGTCTCTCTCTACTCTTATATAATCCAAATGACGAAAAATGGAATATTTAAGTGGAGTGTACACGAAACGATGTGATCACATGCTTGCAGTTTTTTTTTAGTTTTTGTAGGCTATCGTTGTTGGGCAAATGTTTAGACGTGCATCATAATGTTCTGCACAAAACTTAATCAGTAACTCACTCTTTCTTGCAGTTATACATGCTGTTGACTTTCTTGACATCACCACGACTCAGTCCTTCCCTCTGTCCCAGTTTCACACCTCCAACCTAAAAAAGTCAAATGAAAAAGTTAAATTATTGGTACATTGGGTAGGTATTGCTCTGTCATAATTTTCATCATATCAGCCAGAAATCCCTTAGTGCTAGGTTTTTTGGATCTTCATAATAAGACAAAAATCTTATATTTAATTTAAGAAATACATATCTACTGTAAGGAACCACTGGTACTTGTCATCAAAACGTTCTTCTAACGTCTGATGACAGACACCCTTACTAAAAAAATATAGACGTTTCTATAAATATGTACCTATTCTGTATTTTACAGTATGTAATTTAAAAGTATAGAATATTGGATCGATAGAGCTGGAAGTCATAGGAAGACAGCTTTTGCCCAGCAGTGGGGCTGGTAGCTGCAGGCTAACAGTAACGTTTAGAGTACGCACCTTAGGTTCAATGGTCTTCCCCTGATTCTTCGAGAAGGCGTACTCGGAGTAGTGCATGACGCTGTTGTAGTCGTAGGGAATGCTGAAGTCGTTCGTCGCCTTGGTGCTGGCCTTCCTGAAGTTGGTCTCGGCACCTGCACACGTTTGAGACGGTAAGTCATTTAAATTATACCGCAGTAATTACAAAGCTCTCACTGTTGATGATGAGGTTTGGTCATATGAATGACGAATCAGTAAGTGATAGTCATAATCTTAACGTTTCACAAAAATCCCCAGTTAGAAAAAGATTAATCATCAAATGATCGTCTGCTCTTGACAAACTAATTACCGCACAAAAAAAACATCATTCGATTAATAAATGAGCATGATAGTTGATTACAGACTATGAGTAAGAACTGTCATAAGCGTCACCTGGTCTGATGTTGCCATAGCGCACCCAGACGAAGTCGTCGCGCTCGGGGCGGCTCTGCTCGTGCATGAAGCCAACAGCATGGAGTAGCTCGTGCAGGACTGTGCCTTTCTTGGACACGCAGCCGGGAGTCTGCAGGTTTACTTCTTGACGACCACCTGGATATATCCATAAGTTAGAATAACATAACATCACGCCTGTAATTCCAGAAGGGTTAGGCATAGATGTACCTAATAGTACACCCACATTTCGCCAGTTATGTTTAAGTTCCAGGTAATAGGAGGCGAGCCTATACTAGTGTTACTACTATTGAGAAATTCCTGATGGAAAAACCTAACAACACTTTTCCCGACCTGGGAATCGAACCCAGAACCTCATGCTCATTAGTCGCGCTTGCAACCACTAGACCAACGAGGCAGTCAAAACGAAAGTTAGAATGTAAAAAATATCACTGAAGTAATGTCACTCTGTCTAAACCAGCTTTAATAATCTAGTAAATGCTGTATTATGTACTGTGCGTCCAAACTGCGAAGTTGCCTCCAAAACCATTTACTTTCAACTCAGCAAAGCATAGAAAAATAATGACCCCAAGTAAGTATTCAATTCATACAGTCATAGGTCTCAAGTTCGAACCCACGACACGCACCACGATTTTTCGGATTCATGTACGTATTGTATAATTATCACATACCTCGGTGAAAGAACACATCGTGAGGAAACCGGCATGCCTAAAAAATATTTCTCGATGGCATGTAAAGCAAGGTCTGAGGCCCATGGGCGGCAAAAAACTCTGACACCAGCTTAACCAAGATACAGAAAGAGTATGCGATTGGTTTATGAACAGGCCGTTATAAGTGATGCCATTTTCGGCGTTCGTTCCAATGCTCACCAAGTCTGCCAACGCTGGACCAGCAGCCTGTGCTCTTGCTCTGGATAGTGATGTAGTCCGTCTGTCCTTTGTAGGGGATGAAGCGCAAGCACGTCAGTCTGTGGTAGTCCGCTATCGCCTTCATTATAGTTTCGCGTTCCGTGGAGCCTGAGAAAAGATACAATCATGTTATTCATAAAAGTTAGTAGTATTTATTTCTTCTTAATACAAATCTTGATTTATTGAATGCTTGTTTGTAAATCTTACGAAATGAAAAGGTTTCGAAAAAAACGAAAAGGTTTGTTCTGACGATTTTTATCTATAAACTTGAAATTTTACTCAAAAAAGTGCGGAACTTGATTCTCGCAGTGACCGTTAAAATAGAAAATTACCATATATGAAGGTTGATAGTTTATAACTTGGATAAATTATTATAGGGCTTATGCCACAATATGGGCCATATTATCCTAAATCGCTTATTAGGTCTTGCAACATTTTGAGAAAAGTTTCCGCACTATGCTACTCAAAGTCATTCAAAACCTTTTCTTACACAAAATTATACTCTGCTATATTGTAATACGTACTGAAATATCCCTCGATAACATAGGGGATGTGTCCCTGTGGCCAGCGCAGGACCTGATCCCTGACGCCGTTTCTCCCCTGCTGCGGTGGCATGAGTATGTCACCCTCTGCGTAACCCCCTACCTCCTCAGGGTTCATGAGGGAAGACTCCGACCAACTCGCCAACGCATCGCCTGGAAATTAAAAAGTAATAAGAACAGCAAGATATTCTGGAGCTTCGGATATAGTCAACCTTGACCCTAATGCTTTAGGGATAAAGTTGAAATCTATTAAATAAATTTGACAGATTGTAGAAGCTTGATGTGCTGGCTTCTGTACCTATGACCAAACCTTCCAGTAATCATTAAGCAACGTCATTCATGCTTGATCCTGCGATTTGCACCCAAAGGAGTTTTCACAACGAATTTGATTATCACAATCATATTTGAAACTAAATTGACTGAAATCGTTTCTTATCGTAATCCATTTGATGTCTAAAGACGAAGAAGAATGGTTGGACTTGACCGAACAAAGGTTAACACGAATTCGACTCAAAGTGGTTTTCAAGTCGTTTTTTATTTTCTTTTTATTTCAGCTAGTACTTAAAATTAGAATTACTAGCTGGCAGTTTCCGCTTTATTCCCCAATATTTGAGAACAAAAATGGGGACTATTGGAAAAAAAGTCGAATAAAACTGTCGATCGATCGATATGAACCAGGTACCTAAGTTATTTTGTCGTAGTAGATCGGTTAAATGATTTCTCAACCAGCACCGATGATGCCACTCAGTCAATTTCCTTTAACACCGGAACCGGGAAAAGCATGAATGACGATAAAAAGTTATCGAAAAAGTTGTGCAACGTTATAATGTGTCACATAACACGATTAGGATATCATGAAGTTGAGGAAGTGGGCTGTCAACTTGGCTCCTGGTGAGTTTTCGTTATTTTATTATCGGTTGAGGTTGACACGCCCGCTGTCGTGTTTATCGTGTGAACATGACAGGCGATGCATCTCGACCTGACTCGATCTGCATGTATTCATTATTCATAATTTCCTAGTACTTATTTTCCTTTTCTTTTTTAGTTTTCGTTGTAAGTGTGGTGGCTTGTTACACAGTTTGGCACTATGGCCAGGGAAGCTAAAACTTTAAAACGTCATCCAAAGTGATATACATTATATTGCCTGTACATTAATTCAAATTATTGTTAAAAAAAAAACAAACAAACAAATTCTCAAGCTAAAAGTTAAGAAAAAGATCATGTCGGTAGCGGAATTATATTATGTAATTTGATATATCAAATTTGCAGTGCCTGTGTACTGGGTGCCTGGAAATTTTAATGCATGCCTACTAACCAGTGTTTTACATGTTAGCAAAATAAATAAATAAATACTCATTACAATGGTATAAAACTTTTATTTAATGTTCGATTACCACTCACTGTATTAACATAATGTTTGAAAGTTTTAACATCTAGCTTTTAAAGCTTCGACAGTATAATTTTGTGATACCAAAGAAATCAAAATAATTGAGTAAGTATCAGCCAAATTAAGCACCTACTTAGATACCAGCAGACAGGACGTTAGTACTAAAAGATTGTGTTTACGCGATTTTTACTCACTCGATAACAACCGTAATGACGAAACTAAAATGCAAATTGATGATAAAGGAAACTGTACTTTAATTACTGACATAATTAAATTAGATAATGATGATTATTTTGTTTAATTTAATTTAATTTACGAGGTTTAATTTAATTGTTAACCTATTACTAAGTAAATTTTATTTTTAATTTTCTAGGTGTTTTGGAATTTTCTTTTATGTCATTTTACTCACTAACTTTACTACTGTATATTATTAGTACTTTTAAAGAAGTAATTTAAGAAATATCAGAAAGCAGTACTTCTGGACACGGCGCGTTTCGTTAGGTGGTTCCTCTCTCAAGAGCTACTATTTTTTGTATTTTTAAATGTTTTTTAAAAATACAAAAAATTATATATTTAAAAATGTAAATTATATGTTTAAAAATGAATAAAGGTAAAAATATTTATTTCTGACGCATTAAATTTTATAGTGCATGTGGTGCCTGTAAGTAATTGTTGCACTTATTAATGTATATCGTGTACTTTTAAATGAAATGTAACGTGTAAACAATTGTAGGCTAACCTAAATAAATAAATTTAAAAAAACGCTACTCCTTAATACAGAAATATAAATTTAAGTATAAAAAGGATACTTAGTTATTTTTATTAATAAACAGTGTAGCGAATTGTATCAATTTCATGCTGAGCTTAGGGAGTTAGGACTAGACACCTTTTGAAGTGAATTCTGTCAGGCCTTTAGAAAGATGTGTTGTTTGTGGGACATCTTCTTATTAAAACTTTTAAATTGATTCAATTAACATACAAAGCGCAGCCTAAACGTGCACCAAAGTTTCTTAATAATTAACGTGAAATATAAATGCACCATGGCAGATCTTTAGAAAATTCATTCCCAGGTAGCCTGAATGAAAATGGACGAATTTCCATACAAACTGTTTGGAAATTCGTCCATTTTTACCAATGGAATTGCCTTCGGGCATAAAATAACAATATTCTCGAAATATAATTAAAATGTTCAATCACTCACCACTCTCATTTTTTGGTAGTCCATAAGCTTCGGGTCCCAAGCTCGACACGTCTATAGTCTGACTTCCATCTATGCTGTTTTCTTCAATGTCGTCATATAAAAAATCTATTAAATTATAATAACCCTCGCCTGCTGGCAAAGCGTTATTTCTACTAATTAAACCAATGAAAAATATATAAATTATAGAATTCATTTTGACTAAAATAAGCTTGTTTATTTTGTTCTGTTTTTACAAGCTGCAAGCTAATTTTTAAATTATTTTTATTTTTTAAATATAAACTTTGTTTATTGAAAAGGACTAGGCGATCAGAAAACAGCAATAGGTATGTGAAGTAAATTGGTGTGGCGCGCGGTTTTATAAAGGTGTCGCGAAGACTTGTCATAGGGTAAACACAAACGGACAAAATGTCGACAAGGTTCGTTACTCCTTACTTCCTGATAAAGGATGCGAACGAAAATATGTAAACTAATCGATAAGAGCAGCCTTGAATGTTTTTTGATTTACATTTCCTATATTTTGCATGTTTTCGTTATGAATTTTGTGTAATCTTTCACGGTTTCCTGTGAAAACGAAATGTTTAAGATTAATATTTCATAATGTTTACATTTTATATTTGGAACCGTTACAAATTATAGCTATTCGTCTATTCTATAAAAGGTAGATTTTACGACTTCTGTCAATTAAATATAGATTTATAAAACCTGTTTTTATCTTTTATTGATGCTCATAAAGAGTAATTCTGACGCGACTTGCATTTTTTATCTAAAACATCCGTTTCCGTTTCATACAAAGAAGTGTATGAAACACTGAAACGAGGAAAACAAAGCGGGCCCTTTTGATGCATTTTCCTATACTACGATAGCAACAATCGTTCATTTCATATTTTCCGACTTTCATGAATATGTAAGTAAAATACGAAAATAACTCGTTGCACCGGGAAACACCTGGATGTGGGACACACAGAACCGGGAAGTGTGGCAGAAAAATGGGGAGGAGTGATGATGATGATGATGCACCGTTGGTACTAGCATTTTTTGGTAATTCTCATGGTTATTTACCTTCCAACAGTCTTCCATGGTTATTTGCCTAAGATAGGCGAAGGGTTGTATGGTATGTCCAGTCAGTTTCTACAGAAACAAAACCCAATGATTGCTTAAATGTTTGTTGTTAAATGGTCTTATTTGAAGATGATCAAGTTCTACTTGCATCGCCAGCGGAACAGTTGCAAGATATGGTAACTGTAATTAATGAATCATGGGATACATGTACATGGGAACAAGACGAAGGTTATGGTGTTTGAAAGAAAAGAGGATGTATTGGTGTGTGATGTGAAAATAAATGTTAAGAGTGTGGAGCAAGTGCATGAGTTTGTATATTTGGGCAGTCTATTTACAAGAGATGGGAAGATTGACGTCAAGCGGTTGGTCCCAGCCACAGACATATAAATAGTAGGTCCCAGCTGTCATTTGTAAATCTTTGACAGTCGTTACAGGTAGTCAGTGGCCGGAATGTCTGACAACCATCTTACCAAGAGGTATACCTAGTACTAACTAGGTTGTGGACGTCAAATAGGCAGTCGCTCCATGTTAAATACTGGCATTCAGCTTCATTCGGTTAAGTTAGAAGCCGACCCCAACATAGTTGGGAAAAGGTGAGGCAGATGATGGAAAGATTGACGCAGATGTAGCAAAGAGGGTAAATGCGGGAAATAAAGTGAAATGGTTCCATCCATGCGCTGTGCCCAACCAGTCGATGTCAACAAAAGCTCGACTGGGTGTTCTCAGTGGTGTGCTGGTGCCTACACTTATGTATGGAAGTGAATGTTGGGTGTTGCACGAGGACTGACAGTAGAATGAATGCTGTGAAAATGCGCATGTGTGGTGTCACAAAGTGAATGATAAATCGAGGAATCAGGTTATTCGAGAACGTTGCGTTTTAGAAGAAGATGGAGTGACAAAAATTTAAAAGAGCTTACTTAGATGGTTTGATCATGTGGAGAGGATGAGTGAGAGGCGACTAACATAAATCCATTATTGTATTTAGAAGGAAGATTTGAGGGGCATCGCCGGGAGGGGACGCCCTAGCTAGAAGAACATAATAATATTCTGACCTTTTTGGTGAGGTGCTTCAGAAAGGTCAAGTGCGTAGTACTCGCAACTGGCGTGCGTGTATGACCAGATGTTTGAACGTGGACGAGGCAAAGAGTATGTAAGGATCGTAGCAGGTGCGTTCTGTGATTTCTGCCTATCCCCACGGGAAAAAGGCGTAAGTTTATGTATGTATGTAATGGTTTTTCCTAGCACATGTGGAGATGCTCCAAGATGGGCCCTTCTCTGCATAAAAGTCGATGGCACTCTCGGGAGATAAGATACAGCTCCAAAGGTAGCAAATAAATGGACGTCTGTATAAAGAGAAGAGAACCTATGTAAAGTTGGTTACGGCTCCAAGATCCTCCATGGAGCAAGAATCATCCTCAGAACCTGATAGGAAAGTAAGACAGAAGTAAGAAGATAGTAGACCGGAAAACACCTCTGTTTTTTACCCTTTTGATGTTGTTTGGTTTATTATAAAAAATCATTATTAAGGACACTTCGGAGGGTTTCTTTTTCTTCTAATAGTGACCTTTGACTTTATGTCAAAGCTTTAGCCAGTCATCTTTCACGCTTATTCAGCTATGATAATTATTTACAACGAAGTTAACATGACTAGATTCTGTAAGGTCGCATGGAAAGATTAAAACATCTTCAGGTAATGAGTCAGTTTCCCACGCCGGCCTTTTGCATTACCAGAATCTAACCAATTACGAATAATTCCGATCGAAGCACCACATCTTCCTTGACATAACTCTTGTTCTGACCTAGAGAGAGATCATCGTGTTGCGTCACAATAGCAAATGTGTCACATTATGATGCCCAAACTCAGTTCGTTGACACACAAGGCCTCACTATCTGCGAGTAAACGGAAGGATTTCTCGTTGATAGGAACAACCTCCACCGTATAATGTATTCAGGAAACATTATCGTTAACTTATCATGTTATTTTGTCTCTTGAGTCATGTCGCATCATCGTTGTTAAACAATTCTTAGATTTATCTAAAAATAATAATTCCTTGCATGGGTGTGACATAAGTAATATGTTTTTCCTTGTTAGTGTTATCGTTTTTTTTGTGATTTCATAAATAAACATTAGGTGAACTTCCGCTTGTGTCAACAATAGGTACTTTACCATATGGTAAAGTTCCGGTAAAGTTCCATTGAAACATCGTTATTCAGATTCTTAAGATTCAGTTTCTCATCATCATCATCTGCCTACCCTTTTCATTTTTCTTTTCATTTCGGAAAATACTGGTATTCATCAGCTGAATACCAGTATTTTCCTCTACAAAACAGTTAGTACTGGGTAATACGATACCTCTTTGTAAGAGTGGTTGTCAGTATTTCTGGTCAAATCAAATTCTGTTCTGATTTGGGAAATGTGGGGGAAAAACTTATAAGTACGTAGCTAAAATCTGAACATTAACTAGAATAATAAATACTTAGTCCTCTTTTGCTTCAATTACTCCACGTTTCTAGCTGTTTCTTACGTTTCCCTAGACTACAGCTTAGGAGGCTCCGATAATTCCGATTTTGCACTCAGAAATATAGAAATTGGATGACCACCGCGTGCTTTTAGTCAGCATGAGTCAGGTCCTACTGAGTTGACTAAAATCACATGGCGACACCATGCGTCTGGGAGGGGTGTGACAAACAGTCCCTACACCAGCCCCAGAATTTAGAACATCCATGTGGATCACCACAAGCCCAAAAAAAGAGGTCAGTAAGAAATATGACAGGCTGCAGCGCATTTGTATTTCTGCGTTTTGAAAAAACCAACTTAATCATGTTAAAAACACGTGCAGTTTTACAGACAGCAAAGGCTGTGGTCAGCGATAGAAGGGACAGGGTCGTGACATTTTCTTTTGGCAATGATTAAGTTTCATATCCAGCCGTGAATATTTGCCGCCAGTTATTTATTTACCTAAACAATTTCGCACAATGTATACAAAACAAACAGATGACGTATACCCAAAACCACAGGGCGTCGAGAAATCGGAACCGACCGCGGAAACGTCGACTTAATAGACACATTAGTTATACTGGTTATGCCTAATTTGGCAACTGATTCATAAGACGATGGTCCTTGGTTGAGGTCGCCTCGCGTTCACGTGTTCGTGGAAGTGCGGAGGCGGACATGAGGAAACGAATGTGATGAGGGGTTGAGCGGAAGATACACTCGCATATGGACAATGAGTAACGAATATCAGTGGTGAGCTGGTGAGGGTGTCTGATCATCTGGCTTCGTTTTGGTGTAGTCTGAAAGTTGGTCTAGTGTATTTTTTGCTGCTTATTTTATGGCGTGGAAATTACATATATTTTCCTACACCTCCGCTATTCTTTTCTGATTAATTTCGTTGTAGGATAGAAGACAGTAAAAATGATTTCTCTGAGACTTCGTTCATTGTATCGGCGCTTTTCTGGTTGTGTTGATTCTGGCTATCAGTTCATCCGGTAAGGCTTGAAAAGGTAACAGACAGATGTATACTCTCGTATATAAAATATTAGTACTTTAAAATATTATTCATGAGAATAATATTTTTTTCCCTGCGCTTTTTTAACCGACTTCTAAAATGGAGGAGTTTGTCAATGCGGCTGCATTTTTTTAACGCAGGTCACAATGATGTACTGAATACATGATAACCGTTTTAGTACCGGTGTCTCTTCCATCCTGTATGTGGATTGGCTAATATTTTTAGTAACAATGGAAAATGTTTACCTAAACGTTGCATTGATGTGATGTTACCAAAAAGTACTCTATTTTATTGACTTTGTTATACATAATTACTTAGATACCTCGTTTTCAACATAATATTATTAACTCAACGTTAAAATCCCTTTCAAAGTTTTGTCTCTATTCACCCCTGCGTTCCTATTCACCCCGTTGTACCCGGTACGCTACAAGAAGTGTGAGATACCATCATACCACTAACTAAAAAGGCTGAAACAAAATCTTCGCAACTCAGGTGTGACTTTTGTTTGTGTCATTGACTTTTTGCCACCGACGCAAGTAAGGTTATTTTCCACATTTTAGTGTTTTTTGGGAGTCGGTTTTTTTTTTTGCAACGGTTTCTATACAACCTATGAAGTCATAGAAGTGACATCCTGCATACCTAATTATCAAAGGGTGTTTTTCCGTCTGTTACTGTAAATACAGGTTTAATCAGGCATTAAATAGAGGCGGGTCAAGTAACTTTTAATTGTTACTTAATGAGAATGCCATAAACTGAGTAATTTATAGACACAGTTCAATACTCGTGGAGGTTCTGAAAAGAAATAGGGGTCCCGTATTACCTACGAGAATCTTCTACTAAGGCATCATAAATACCTAGGTACTATTAAACTGTATTTTTTAACATTTGTCATTCTGGCTCATTGAGCCTAAGACACGCTTTCGGATTCATATGCGTATTGTATAATTATCACTTGCTTCAGTGAAGGTAAAAATCGTGAAGAAACCAGCATCCCTGAGAGATATTTCTCGACGGCATGTAAAGCCAAGTCAGAGGCCCACAAAAACTCTGACACCAGGTATGCACTAACCACACATAAAGAAACATTGAGACTGAGGTCGATTCCGGGTCCGGCAAAGGCTTTAGGTAATGGGTTTTTTCTCCAGGAATTTCTCTAAAGCAGCCAAGTCTGGATCTGTAATCGTGAGACGAAGTAGAATGTTTCTAATATATGTCCTCTGGACCTGATGCTGGTTTTTCGAAGCAAATACTTTATGCGAGTATGTTTTTGTCCTGTACCTATTGTGTGCTAGTGCCTATCTGTCAGCCCCGTCAGTCATAATGTTCTACATCTTGCTACGAAAGTTCTACTTAGAGCAGTAAAATCCTTACTTTTAAGAGAGAATGTTTTGCAAGTATCCCACATTCCTGCAAAATTACTATGTAGCTTCAGCTTTAGCTTTGGTAGTTATGTAGGGTAAGGAGTTCATAGGATTTTCTGCCGTAAATGCAGGCTTAGCAGTTCTGTAAATGCATTCGTTTTTATCACTTTTCCGAATAATTCCACTATTTAAAGTCAGACAGATTCGGGTTTAAGACATCGTAAAACGAAGGAAACAATAAAACAAAGCATTTTATATGTAATTTCCTGTGTATTTCTAACATATTAGTTTTATACACTACTTCATTATTTACATGAGCATTATCGCTTCACAATATTATTACAATTAAAATAATTTTCTCTCTTTATTTATATTATTTATACATTTTTTATTTCACCTATTCTTAGGCAAAGTGACAAAACTTCTCGCATATCAAAAAGCATTAGAAAAAAATACTGTTTTTTTTTAAATATTTTAAAAATAGAATCTACATAGGAGCGGGCCCTGGTTTACAGTTGAGCGACATAGATGGCGCTCTGAAAGGCATACGCGAGATAGAACAAATCACGAGAAATAGATTTAGAGCTTACAATGTATGAATAATTTTTATATTATTTATGTCAAGACTAGCGCAAACTGTCCAAAACGTATTTTGTTTGAGGATAAAAACATCACAGCCAATCATAACAATTTCCGAAATGTTTTAGAATATCTAATCTCCTTTATCTGTTATTATTAATTATATTTACCTACAAATCTTTATAATTCTTCTGCCTTTATCCTTATTATGAAAAAGAGACGGGCAACTAGAATTACAAATATTTTTTTGGATTTCAAGTTTTTATCAATAAAGGAAATATTTTTTTTTGTAATCCTTACAGGTACCGTTATTTTAGTTTAAAGGAAGATCTTTAAAATTTTATAACTACATATTAAAAGAATTGGCCCAGTTTTTGTTAATTATTTGAAAGATCGACATGTAGGTACAGTCAAAAAAATTAAAAATATTTTTTGCAAAAATATCTCAATTAGCAAAATTTTGATATTGCACTATAAGTAATTGGGTTTTTAAAGCTCGATTCGTGATAACATGTATGTACCTATTTTACAAAACAGTTTCTTATAATTTACGATTTAGCTTAGGGGCGTAAATAAGTAGGTAGTCATAACAAAGACAGAAAAAAAGTGAGGAAAATTAAATGCTTGATAAACATGAATGCTACATAACGTTACTAGGCATTCATAAATTAGAAATGAATTACAAATTAAAGTCTGAACGACTAAAAGCAGAATATTACACTCTGTCCCTAATTACGCCCTCGTCAATCTTTAACATATTATGCTGTCCTAGTGACAATAAATAAATTAACTGCAGCTACAGTTTTTCAACAATAACAGCTAATGTTGGCACAGGTCATCAGGATAATCGTGATCCATCTACCGCCATATTCCGACACTATTGTCCATTAAGTAAAATTAAACATTAAAACTGCAGTAACAATATTATTGTATGATATTCGCGATCTCAATACGTCTTAATAATAAAACTTATGTCGATTCACCAAATAACTGGATAAATAAACTAAATATTGCGATTACTATTTTCCATATTCCAACGTTGCCATGAAAAAGCCAAAGCTTAGTTGATGGATCCATAAATATTAAGATCGCGAATGTATATAGCTGTCAACATTATCTGTAGTAACAAAGGGTTGAATTTTGTACATAACATTGAGTAGAACAGACTTATAAGTTCACTTTGCGATTCGACAATTTACTATAACAACTCCCTTACATCAGTTAGTAGGCACACAGTGAGGACGGCCCGAGGCCCGCGCAACCCGAAGAGACCTGCTTCCGACACCGGGCGACCAGGCGACCAGGGCCACAGCAACAACGAGAGCTGGTCGCACGCCAGCGAACTAACTAAAATGAAGTAACAAATAGTGCTATTTCATCACTCGGTACTGTAAATAAAACGTTTGAGCAGGACAGCACGATAGCCTAAGTGTTCTACAAGTTGCTCTGAACTTCAGGTCTCCGGGTGCAATGCCCACTTTTATCACAAAAGGTGTTAAAGTACATATTGCATTACGCGACAAATATAAGCCACATATTTATTTATTAGCTAATTAATTCCAATATGTCCGTTATTGACATTATACACAACTGTTAGAAATTGACAACACCTAAAGAGGTCTTTGTACAGAGTTTCCATAACTACGGTACCTAACTGCACACATCACAGATATAGAAAAAATAAACTTTACTCCTGTTAGTTCTATACATAACAAGTACACTTTAGCCTAAATCTATATTTCACAAAGAGGGAATCTTTTACATCGTATATTGAACCGGAGTTACTCACTATCGTATAGACCGGGGTTCCTGTTGATGTAGACAAGCTTGGCTTCAGCGCTTACTGACCCAGAGCGTACAGTAAATATATTCTAATATGTATACATAATAAGACATGATTAACAACACATGGACGCATTTCGCTAAGCTAACTGATATAAAACGTGCCGCACTCTCCTGCCACTCTCTCGAAGGCATCTGCTCCATTTCACATCTCGATTCTACACAAACTTGCTTCTTATATTGACTTTAAACAATAAATAAAAGTTAATAAATAATTTTTACATCCATTCAAGTTATTGTTCAATTCGATCACAATGCGAAAACTTTAACTAGTAGAAAAATATGACGCGGATCATTCTGTTGTTGACATCCACTATTGTCCATCACTATTTGTCACTTTGCTATCACCGTCTTTGAAATGAACCACTCACTAGTAGGCATTGCATAAATACATCATTTGAAACATTCGCGCAGTCTTAACATAAGACGCACGATCCGCGTTCCTGACACTCATCGGCGGCTACTCATCTCTTTCGCACACATCATTACAACTCGTAGTGAGATAAGGACGTCGCTACCGACATCCCACCGTCCACCCGTCTTATGTTTCACAAGGAATGGTTGTCGTCACATCCAGGTGAGGTAGACGTACTGACTTGACACTGAAGTACTTCGTGTTCCTAAGCTCGGTGATTCCTCTGGGGCATTAAAGTATACGTATTTTATTATTGCTCGAAATTTACTTTGGCAGTGTATGGCAATCCTGGCCATCGGTAGCGTGGGCTAGCGAAGGTTTCTTCTTAATTTTTCGCACCTTGAAGGTCACCGAACCTGCGGTCTTCCGTGGAACATCATTCTTAGGTCTTGGAGCTCGGGATTCGCTAGCACACTTCAGCAGTCTTTTGACATGTTCGGCTTAAAGCACACTCGTGTTGTGTCGTGTACCAGGCGGGCAGAGCGGGGCGGCGCCCCTAGTGCGCGCGCCCTCACGAGGGGTGCGAGGGGTGCGGGGGCGGCGCGGACACCACCACCACGGGCTTCACGATGGTGGTGGCGCTGAGGTACTGCGCCGACACCGTCAGCGGCGCCACCGTGCCCTTCACCATTTGTGTCTCCACCATCTGCAAAACCAGTAGGTACATTCATATTTCTACAACTACTAAATTTAAAAACAAAATCTTATACTCATAACTTCGATATGTATAGATTCTGGGAGTAACAATTTTGGGTCTTTGTTAAACAACGGCAAACCTTTAAAGATGCGGTACAGACTTTAATACACACAAATACGTTACACGTCGCGACAGTCTCGGCTTCAAATTACATAATCGTGTAATGTACGTATGGTATAGTATTCTCCGCCTACGATCCCTCTGGGATTTCGGATGTACGTACGATTACAATAATCTAAATTTTTGCGTAGTTTTCACTCAAAAGAAAGATGTAAACACACTCCTTGTTATTACAACGCCGCTTACGCAAATTCTACCACATCATGTGTCAAACACGTCGTGTCGTCATCATCATCATCTGCTTAGCCTTTCCCCAACTATGTTGAAATTAGTCTCATCTCAGCTGAATGTGAACACCAGCATTTTACATGGACTTACTGCCTATCTGACCTCTACAAACGTTATCAGCTAATACGATACCCCCTTGGCAAGTCTGGTTGTCAGACTGTCGATCTTCTGACTAGATCTACGAGTATACTACCCCATAACGACTGTCAAAAGATCTAAAAATGAAGTTGTGTGTCACTAAAACGAATAATATTAAATTGATTTTACTATTTACCTCTAGGAAATTAATATACGAGTTATCAATGTGTCTCGGAGAGGCGGCATGCAGCGCGGGGTGCGCGGGGTGCGCGGACAGCGCGGCGCGGGGCGGGGCGGGGGGCGGCGCGGGCCGCACGTAGGGGTGGGGGCCCGCCCGGCCCGCGCGCAGCACTCGCGACTCTTTACACGTCTTCTCCTTATAAGAACACGGCAACTTTCAGATAGATACAGATGTGGGGATGTCAGGTTTTTAGGACCAGTCGCGACTTTTGAAGAGTTGAGTTTGCAGTACCACTTTAGGTTTGCAGTCATTTATCAAACACCCTGTATAAAGGCTAGAACGATGCCAAAGTATAACTCTTGTTTGAGAATCAACATTCATGCCAGAACATCTAGAGCATGGTTAATAGTGTTGGTTTTGTCATGTGTTGGCCACATTTGGGAGGCCTATTCGTTAAGGAGTCACAGAGGACAGCAATAGGCTTAGATATAACTTGATTGTTCTGGTTTTGGTTGTACACCTTGACTCTGATTTACCGGTCTAAAATGGACACATTATCCCTTGTACCAAACACTGAGGAACGCATTTTCTACATTTTGGGATCAATTTTGGTGAACCAATCAGCTGAATACGCCAAAAGTCAATATATAAATAAAGGCTATCCCACGCCTGATGACTGGCTTCATTTCGAATATCAGTCGACTTAACTAGGTAGCAAAGGTTGAATAGCAGTTGTCTCGGTAAATGAAAACACAAATACATGCACACAACATTATATTTCCTCAAAAATCTAATCTTCCGTAACACCCCAAGCCAAACGCAGCCTTGAAACTGAGATCAAACTGGAATCATCATCTTGCTAAGGATGGTACGACTGACGTCATTAAAGATACACACCTAAACATAACATTACGCCTGGAATCCCCCAAAGGATAGACAGAGGTGTACTTCCAACATCTCGTTAACTATATTGAATTCCCACCTAAAAGAGGGTGAGCCTATGCCCATAAAGCGAACTCGGGCACAATTCCAGACTCAGAGCTGCTACGGAGAAATTCCAGATGGAATAATTTTGCATGACCAAGGAATCGAACCCAAGACGCCATGCTCAACAGCAGCAATTTGCGACTACAAGACCAAGACAATAAATAAAATATTTTCCACCAGATCGAACCTGCCACTCAATGATTGGCAGGCCATGTTTAGACGTGAAACAGTTTGATAAGAAAGGCTGACGCAAGTACGTCAGTAGTAACAATAGATGTTTACCTTATGCGTGAGAGTGTGCGTTTGTAACAAATGCGTGGCGGGTTGCGATACTACTAGAGGGGTCAGTCCGCTCACGACCACGCTGCCATCTGGAAGGATAATACATACATTAATATAACATTAAGACTGTATCCCGAAGCGATAGCTAAAAATGTAATATACAGTTACGATCAAATAAAAGTATAATATAATGAGCAAGCAAAATTCTAAAGCAATTTTCTCGAGAAATATCAAATGAAACGTTGAGATAAGAAATAAGCCAATAACAATATATTTCGTCAGAAATAGGCCAGTATTTCGAATTAGTATTGGTTCCAAAATATTGTTTGTAACAGCATACAATCAAACCGTAGGCGAAAATAACTTTTAGAAGTTGCTAATTGTATTTATTTAGTGATCGTGACGGTACACCCACACAGTGTAGATGTACTTTACAGGTCACGGTCAGACTGTGAAGGTTATGTGAAAAAAGGCGAGTACCTACACAGGGTGGAAACTTTCAGCGGGGCAGTACTATCTTAACCGTTGTAGCTACACGAAAATGTTCTTAGGAGACTATCCATATTTTTTTGTGAAAGATCTCCATTCAATTCACGTTAGGTTTTAATCATAAAAAATAAAACTTTTTTTTTTAAACTGTGAATGCGGTACAAAATTTCACGAAAAATTATAGATAGCCTCCTAAAACTTATATTATTTTTGTTTGTCTGATATAGGATAGAACTGAAAACTCAACACCAATGAATGACTTTTTTGGGTAACAGACAAACCTAATGTACACGTGAATAGCGTCAAGGCAGTTTATGGTCGAAAAATACAGGATTTCTAAAACCCGACTCAATTTATTCTGTTTTCAAATCAAATGTCAAATGAAATTGATTAGTGTTCGTTATTTCGGGCGAGCAATCACAATACTTTACATTATGCTGATTTGAATACCTAATGTTTTCAGAAATCGGAGGTTATTTTTAGGCTTATGCAATATTATAGTTCGGGGTATCTTATTCAGATTTACTTTCTGATTTTTATTGACAGGGTGTAAACGACCCTTCACGAAGCCGTCAACCAAGCATTATCATACTAAGTTACTTTAAGCAAAAAATATTGCTTGGAAATGACTTTTTTTTTGGAGTGAAAAATCACGTTTTACGGTCGGACTCAATGTAACGCACTCAAAACATTGTGCTGATGGATGGATGGACTGGAACGGGGGTCGTGGAGGTGAAAGAAGTGAAAATCTGACATTAAAAACATGTATTTAAAAAAAAACTTATGAAAAATTGGAACTTTGACCCCCAATATCTCCGTAACTAGAAGGTTCCCAGGTATGGTCTACAACAAAAAAATGATCGCAATGACGGGGAAAACAAGTACCTTTCGGCTTCGTTAAAGGTTTTATTACACCCTTTATACTGATTATAAAGAGATTTTTTTGCAACTTTATTTGTAGGGAGTAATCTCCGTAACTAAAGATCCAATTTAAAAAAAAAGTGCAGTGATAGAAAGATATACGGGGTGTAAACAGACCCTTCACCAAGCCGTCAACCAAGCATTCTGTACATCAAACTAAGTAACTTTACGCAAAAATTTTTGCTGGGAAACGAAATTTTTTTTTGGGGTCAAAAATCACATTTTACGGTAAAACTCAATATAATGCGCTCAAAACTTATTGCTGATGGATGCTTTGAATAGTAAACGGACCATGGAGGTAATTGGAGTAAAGTTAGAACCTTAAAAAGTAGTATTTAAAAAAAAACTTGTGAAAAAATTGGAACTTTGACCCCCAATATCTCCGTAACTAGAAGGTTCCCAGGTATGGTCCAGAACAAAAAAATGATCACAATGACGAGGAGAACAAGTGCCTTTCGGCTTCGTTAAGGGTCTTTTTACACCCTTTATTATTCGTGGGAGCTATAGGCTATAAATCATATTTATATCATGCATATTAGCCGAGCTATCACATTTTTTGTGGAAGAAATCGCGGGCGAAGTGATAGTAAGTTGATATAAATCTAATGAGAGGGAGAGATTGATCAAATATGTATGGATTGTGTGAGGAATGATATGAAAGAAAAAAGGGTAAACGATAACGTAACGGTTGACGACGAAGAATAGAAGAAAAAATCGTGTTGCGCCCACCCCAAATAACATGGTGCAAGGACAGGAAGATAATGATGGAAAAACTAAATAGGTAAGGCAAGGCATACCTGCAGTCGTGGAAACAGGCGTCGGAGATACAATTCCGTTTTCTTTAGTTATCCTACTTTCAACGGTAGTTGTTGTTACACCTGAGAACAAAACATACGTTTGTTTTATTTCAAACGAGATCAGGGCTTTTAAAATAATAACTCTAGATGCAACTACGTATTTTTGGTTTGATATAGACAGCAAGATAATGGTCAGTAAAGGACCGAAAATGGACCCCCGTGAAACACCAGTTTTAGTACAGAAGACTTAATTTTTACTTCAGTGGTTATTTTTGAGATTTCAAACAACCTATTTGAAAACTTGACCATGTTTAGGGTTCCGTGTCACAAAAGGTTAAAAACAGAACTCTCATAGGATCAATTCGATGCCGTCTGACTGTCTGTTCTTAGTATTTTAAAAACATATTACAAAACAAATGCAGATCTATCTGTTTTCCTCGTCACGTAACTCAGTTACTGCTCATCAAGTACCAGGACATCATAACTCACCGTTGGTATGTACAGGCGCCTGCAACACTCGCAGGCCGCTGCTAGTTGACAACAGCTGCAGCGCCGCTGAGCCCACTACGAGCCCGCTGCTACCGACCACCTAAGACAATAGAAAACAAAGGTTCATTAAATAATACTCACAGATGCGTGAAAACCGAGACTTTTTGATTTCTCAATAAAACATTTTATTGAGAAATCAAAAAGTCTCGGTTTTAGGCACAAAATCTTCACCTATTAAGGAAATAAGGAATCTTTTTCTGGTCCTTCCCTCTTTGGAGGGAACTGAATCATCTCAAGTGCAGTCCACTCTTAACATCGCCCTCTTCTCTCAGTGACAAGTAGTTATGGATTAATTTAGTGATAGGTACATTAGTTTTACCTTTATACCAATAAGCGGTCTTCACTGTGTCTATATTTTTCAATATTCTTGAGATATGTCGCTACATATATCAAAACTATAATACGTCGTATTTTACCATTGCAATGCGGTTTTTGCACACTCATAATAAAAAGTCATGAGTTTACATATTTTTGTGTACATACCGCGTCCAATGTCCCTAACTTAGTATCGATAAGTCATAATAATTTACCGTATTAAAGCACCGTTACAAACAAGCTTAATATGTATTTATTTAACGGTTGAAAGTCATTAAAACTGGCAAAATATGTAATATCCGTATACTCAGTTTTAGATTTTATTGATTCAACACATTCATGATATTTTCTACAGGCTATTTCGTACAAGTTTAACAAGCCCCTCGTGTTAAAGGGCTCTGCAATGGTAATTTCATCCAATTATGGCAAGCGATTATTCTTTATTACTGTATTAAAATGTACTAGAGCATTGGACTCGAATATAACTAGCGATAAGCGGGTGAACTACAGAGGCACCTCTGCCCAACCCTTCGGAGATTACAGGAGTGTGATGCTATGTCAATAAACAAATGACACAGAACTGCCTCACCTGCGATATGGGTAGATGTAATTGAGCTGGATGTACTAAGGTGCTGAGCGCATTCGTCACACCGTTTTCTACCGTCTGCCCATTCTGGAACAAAACAAAATATATTTAAACTTATAATAATACTTTTGTAGTATCTTAAACTTTCCTAGATCTTTGTGTCATCTTTGTTGACAGCCATCTCTCCTATTCCAATTACCAGGAAAATCAATAATCAATTTAAGTCCAAAATGCGTCACTTTTTAGCCATTTTGTTCACGCCCCACATTTCGAGTCCACAAAATTGCTAAAATAATATTTTTTGCTGAATCTATATACGTCATTGACTATACAGATGCGTCAGACGCATACATTAATATTACTACCTACTCTGTTAGTGATGCTAATGCAACGTCGTGAACTTTCACAAGATCCAGTAGATTACACCAAGGTGACGTTAAATCATAGTGCTCTTAAACCCTGGCCTTAATATTTTTTTTAACTTGAAACGAGACGGAAAAATACACGCTCAATGTTACATAATATTTTATGATTTGTATCATGAAAACAATACCCATGTGTTTTTGTGTGACTTAAAAATAGACTAGACTTCATTGTTTTATGACTGATATCGTTCACAAAGAGTTTAAATTCGTACCTATGTGTGTATGTACGTATGCCAGTAATTCGTGACTCATTCATTTGACATTTGTAACTCGTGAAATTCTTGTCTAAAATTAGCACGCATTTTCTATTCGGTATTAGCACTATATGCGTATTTCATGTTACTTTTATGAGGTACTTTATATTCACTATTATTCCAACATAGCATTGAATCTCATTCAAAGTCCATTAACGTAAAAATATGAGTTCTAAAACAAGTTAGCATAAATTGGCGTAAATATTTTTTCCCAAGCATTCGACAACGTACGTCGCAATATACCACTACCCAGGCTTGAACATAAGTACATTGGTGGTCGTAATAATTCGATCAAGTCTATAGAGCCACGGTTGCAAGATTTTAATGAAGCTGCTACTGTTCTGATTCAACACAACATCATTAAAATATCCGGTGCTCCTTAGGTACCATACTTTGGGCCCGTTATATTTGCATCCATTAAAAATGTCAAGCAAACATTACACATCCAATTTGTTTAGTGAATCTTAGTTAATATTTTACGATAATTTACTGATATATTAAAACCGCTTATCAGTGCTTCTGACCTTTACCGAAAACACAGTTTAACACTACAATTTGTTTACTTCATAATTGATAACAAAAAACAAACGAGAACATAAAAAGTGACACAAAAATACTAACTTGAGTGGAAGGTTCTGCTGGCGCAAGCGTAGTCAGCGTGAGCGTAGAGTTTCTCGCACCGTACGGCGTCCGCACAACCTGAAACATCGCCAAAATTCACAATTTACATCAATGTTCAAAATCACCTAAATTACAATTAATTAATTTTCGGATTAACATTTTGTTAAACAATCGAGTAAAACAAATCCTAATCCAAGATTAGGTCAGCTCTAATTTCTAACATTGTACTAGGCGAGCATACCTGTGAGGTGGTGGGAGTGATTTGTATAGGCAGCGTACGCAACTTCGTGCTTAGGTTTAGAGTGCGGGGAGGAGACGTCTCCATTCGTGATACGGACCGCGGTGGCGACGCTGATATCTGAAATTGGGACAGTTTATTTAGTTGACCTTGCAGTTTTAGAATTGTGTGTCAATATTTTATTAGTAAACAACATGATTACTTAATCGAGCGAGATAATTATTAATCAATAAGTTCTTATTAGATTAAGAATTATAATACATACTTACACTTAAAGGGATTCCTAAAACTTGCCCATTCACAGGGTCTTCTATAACTTTGTCTTCTATGACGGCATCTAACAAAACAAAATTAAAAATTAGCAAAAAATATTAATTACAGATAATAATTATTCCATTTTATTCATTATTAATTAAAAACCTATCAGTAAAATTAATCTTACTAAGGCAGGTGTCCATGATATATCTGTATTGTTCACATTTTGCAAAAGTATGAATTTTATTATGACATAAAACACCCTTTATTTTAAATTTGTTAATCAATCAATTAATAATTTAAAAAAAATGCACCGAAGCCAAATATTAAATAATCTCGACCAAATGTACCAGGCGCGCATAACAAGATAGGAGGTTAACACACCAATACTCAGAGGGCGAACAGTTGTTCGGACCGAGATCTCTCTTTTCAAGGCGGAGAGCCTCTGTTGCGCCGCGATCTTCTCACGGGCCAGCCGTTCCATTTCGTGCTCACAGTCGCGTTCCTTACGTCGAAGAACCTGCGGACAAAATACCAGGATATCATAATTCAAAAGAAGCTCACTTTCAGTGAATCAAACGGTACCTTCAGTGAAACCATCACATTGGTCCACGAATAATATTGTAGTTTATACTCTCTTATTATAAATTATTTTAGCAATTACCCATCATCAAACTTTAAAAGGATTTGAGGAAACTTATCAGTCAAAGGTTTTATTGAAATGAGAATAGAGAATCCTAGTCAACTCTCATAATTTGAAAAAGTGTTGAACTTATGGAAACAATTTGCGAATAGGAGCGAAACTGTAGTTTTTAATTGAATTGCGAAATCTATTCGCTCATTTAACCGGCTATTGAGGCGCTTCTAAGAAACGTTTAGTATAAACAAAAAGCAAAGGAAAATTATATTACAAACAGAGAGTTGAAAATGTAGCATAATGCCATTTGAGCTTCACAGAATTTCCCCGATACAACTAATTAATTCTTGGTAGGTTCTGAGTTTAGCGTGACTTCAATTAATAATACGTTAATAACTTCACGAGTAGAATGCCAATACTTACGTCTCTTAAATATCGAAAAGATCAGTAATCTATGAATAAACTAGAAATACAACATGATGGCATAAAAACTTGTCCTTGGTATCGTCGTCAAGCACGATACACTTTGTAATAAGTAGAATAACGTAATATGTAGGAATAACGATTATGAATCAAGGGGATGCATACCTTGAGTAGATGCATACATGGATTCATACATACTGCATGCATGTATAATACAAGAGCATGCGTTAACTAGATTAAACTAGTATCATCTAGATTTCTTTAGATAAAATAAAAATTTACTGCTCTCGTCTCGAATTGAGGTCAGTTTGCGCAGATACAGCATTGGTGATTAAAGTATGACGAATGATAAATTATTGTTAATGAAAATTATTCAAATAGCTTTTCCAAGAAGCGACATTATTTGTGTAATATAGAAATTTTTATTTACAAAGTCAATTTAATCTAATCAGTCTGATGTTTATAGATTTAATAATACTGAAAGAGGAATTTCGCGACCTTTCAATTAAGATAATTTGTCGTTTGTTATGCAAAATTGATAGTCAAACACGTCAAGAACTTGAAAAAATATTCGGCTCTTTAGTTTATCATTTTGTATAATGATGATACTACAAAGAACGCTCTAATTTGCCGTTCATAATTGTCTAGTAATAAATAATCAACTTTTCTAAACAAAATTATAGTAGACCAGTAATTAGCTTAACTAAAATATTAGTTTGTAAAGTAAATAAATGTTTTGAACGGTTTAACGATTTTAATAAAACAAATTGGGGAAGCGTGAAGGCCATCGACATTAATTTCAAAGGCGTTGACTACCAGGAAAGCAGAGCTGCAAAGAGTTATTTGATTGATACTAACCTGAATATACCTAATAGCGGAGCCGAGTATAGAAAGGTTGGAGGTTTTCTTGTCATCTGGTGTGGCGGGGAGCTGTCTCTTGAGCAGTTCGAAGCACTCCTTGAGGTGTGCCCGCCGGTTCTTCTCCAGTTTGTTGTGAACCTCTCTGGTGCCGGCGCGGGGGGCACTGCCGCTGCTGCCCCCACTGCCGCTGCCGTTGCTGCAACCGCTGCCACTGCCGTTACTGCTAACCGATGGTGGGGAAGGGATGGGGGGTGGCCTGTTGACAATGAATTGATGAACTCATCAATAAGCTCAATTGATTCCACATGCATTTTACTTTTGGGAGACACTTTCATTATCATCTTATTTCTTTAAATATCATTATTTATATCTATAATATACCTTTTGTTAGTTTTTTATCCAAATCATTATATTTACCATTAATAAAATATCAAATCAAATCCAAAACCTTCGATTTTGAATCTCGCGATATCGTCACCTGTGTTGTAGCGTATAATGCACGTAATGCAATCATAACAATTTTGTTTGTGTTTCATGTACCTACCTAACCATTTTTGCGCAATCTACTTAATCACGCGTTTATGTGCGCAGTACTCTTGTTGTTTTCATTTGCTTCATTATTTGATGCTCTTACTAGATCTTTGGAAGTATTTAAACTGGTATCGTGCATATGACGTATAAATAATAATTTCTTCAGAGAGCATCGTCCATGATTTAATAATGTCTATATAATATAATCAATCTAACTCAGAGAATAAGGAAACTAGACAACGCTGGCGCGTGTCATAGCTTTGTTGATAATTGCGTATTATTATGATCGGCATAGACATAACTATGTCTGGATTATTCCATTATTTCATACCTGGCAGTAACTGTTTTAATTAAATATAATTCCATTATCTTTGTCCGTCAATTGTTCATTTAATTTTAGAGCGTCTTGGCTTACAGTGTGGCAAAGATGATACCTTGAATTTTTAACGTAGGATCGGCAACATACAAATCAACACAGCAACGTAAAAAACAGGATACCAATGAATAAGTTATAATTACATTCAGAAAAGGTCAATTTATGTATGACATTTTTATTAGAATCGTGTCCAAGTTTTCCCAACGGTCACCGACAAAATAATATACGTTGGAAATTGAGAACGTTGTGTTTCAAAATGCTCTCTTCGAATTTATGGACAAAAAATATATTTACAGGTAGCAGGTTATCATTCGATACTAACAATAAAAATGCTTTTATCTAACGTTTTCCTATAGGATTACCTATGACTTAACAACAAATCATTGTTCTCTATTGTGTATTTAGCTACCGGATGCACTTTGCAATTTATTCATAGATCAGCAATATTTTCCTTAATTAATGAGACTAAAAACAGATGTAAATGACATGTCACATGGTCCACACTCTTGATTTGGGAACACAGTCTCGTACACTCGTACCTTCGAATGAATGATGCATACAGATACTGATACTGACAAGGACTTATTCCCTGATGAATACAAAACTTTAGCTGTGAGATTAAATATTCAATTCATGGTTGTTAATATCCAAACCTTGACAGCAATCGACTGAAAAATAGAAGCACCATACGCGCTTATACTAGGACAGCATAACATTGCAAGGATGACACGCAAGGATGAAATTACAATTTCCATTAATACCTGTTTGCATTTCATTGTATTTCTCTGATGGGAACATTCTAGATCTGCTTTATTAATTCATCAGTGCATTGTAAATTACGCAAGTGTAAGAGATAACAGTGACCAGGTGTCCTCATTTTTTTAATAAACTTGTTAACTGGACCGCTTGATGTCGTGTACATTATAATAAATTGAATAAAACAGTTTTCCTCCATCGCTTTGTGTGTCAGTGCCGTATGTCATTTATTTTTTATCAAATTAATCACATGGCTCCATGGCTCCGATAATTTTGCATTAGCTGAAGCCAAAATTGAGATTTAACGAAACAGTACAGTTTCTATCAAACCATCATTATCATCTGCCTAGCATTTTCCCAATTATGTTGGGGTTGGCTTTAAACCTTATTACATCATATTCTATCATTTTAAAATCTAGTATCTTGGAAGATTTTCTGTTATGCCCAAGTTCACTTAATAAAATTGAAGATGTTCGTTGTTTAGGTGTTTAGGCTGAAAGTTCTATTTCACTTGCCCTATTTCATCAAGAATTTGAAGTAGAAACGACAATAATCTAATTAGGTGGTACTAATAGATACCTAGTTAATTAAATTATTTACAAAAACATAGTCGTTAAAAAATACTATCCTAAGAATTTTGCAATTAAATATATTTTATTATTCTCAATTAACTCCCTATGGTAGCAAACGAGCTTAATAATGTAACAACGGAAAACGAACTTCTTTCATGTTTTATCTCTGAAGGCAGAGAAGAGAATAAGAATTGATGAATATATTTCTAACGAAAAGTTAGCATTTGAATTAAGTGATGATAATAATAAAAAAGCGGAACAACAGATAATTATGCCTAGTTCTAAAACTCGAAAGTTTGTTTTAGTACAAAAAAAATGCTATCGAAACCCAGTTGAAAATTAACAAAAACATTCCGATAAGTTTTAGCAACAACAAACAACGGCAGCCGCGCGTCGTGCGAATCTCCAGCTGTTTCAGACACCGCTGTTACTAGGAGAACATACCCATGACTGTTACTCGTCGTTCGCGGCCTGGAATGTTCTTGTGCGAAGTCGAGGAGGGGCGCAGGAGGAGGTGCGGTTGCCGCAGGGACCGGCTCGAGCGCAACGCTGGCGGGCGTGGGGGCGCAGGGGGGCACCACCGGCACCGGCGACGACGGTCGCACCACGCCGTTGATGCGCGGCGTCACCGGCAGCCCTGTCACCACTCGCACCGACACCGGCGACTTCGGCTCCTCCTCTGTAAACAAAGGTGACACGTCAGAAGGAGCTACACACAACGCAACTTACTACCTTGGAGCCAATATGATTACGAAAATATTATCATCAGTCTAATAAGCTAAGGTCCTATTAGAAATGAGCGGGAGATCCTAGGTCGGTCAACACTTGTCAAACTCGTGTCAACCGCTCGTCGACGGCTGCAGTCCGTGGCGGTAAACTACCAGGCGAACATATTCCGCAGGCGTTCAATCGAGCCGTGTGAATGAAACAACCACATCGGAGTGAATGAGACAACATCACACCACTTTACTTTCAGATAGTAACGGTAAGCGATAGTGAACTTTACGCAGATACAATAAAGTTTATAGTAGAGTAAATCTAAAGATAATCAGTCACGCTGCAATGCCGAGTGAGACAGAGGATCGTTCCAAGTGTAGTAAAAGAGACGGAAGCGGGGGCGTGGTCTGACGATACAATTACGTCAGTACATGTGGTTGCGCGCGTGCTTTCGGTTTGTTTGGCGTTAACAGTTGCCACGCCGAAAATCAGCTGCTCAGCGAGGTGCCAGAAAAACAAGTCGCGTCGTAACCGGCCCGTAAAATGACTGGCGTCTGCTACTACTAGATTGGGTGGGTTTGTTTTGTTGAGCGTCGAGCCAACTCTACGGTTTTATGGATCTTGTCCGTGTAGGTAAAAAACATATATTTTACTGATAAAAAATATATATTATCGAGAACATACGACGAATCACTATTATTAACAGATACGTACATATCACAGACGTTTATTATATCACGTCCGAGAGATATACATAACAAAGTTGTTTTCGTTTAGCTAAAGACTACACGCCATCTAGAATACCTATTCAATGTACCTACTGGAAAAATATTTTACGTAACGAAGAAACATATTCTGTATGAAGAGCTCTGCTATTTATATTTGTAAGACCTAGCTTTTTGCTTTGCCGGTACCAGCGCTACATATACTTCAGTAACGCAGTCTGAACAATAATGATTGACTTGTTATCTTACAGGAACTACGCAGTACCTACGGCTTCGTATGTTATTTCTTGTCATGAGTTCCATGCATTATAAAATGTCGATTGAATAACTAATTATTGCGACCTGAGTAACGAGCATCGTCACCTTTTATATTCTTTGTATTAGTCATTATAATTACAATATTAATGCTTCTTCTAATGGTAGAAACACTTCACCATCCTTCACTTCATTCATATTATTTAATTCATCATCATCTGTTAATGAAATTAGTATACCATTTATGGATAATAGTATGTCGTTAACGTTGATTGGTAAGTAGAGGAACCATTATAGTTGCAATTGCAAGATACCAGTACAATAGTACTGTATAGAAAATATAAACATAATGACTGAAACGTAGCTACCTCCTCATATTGCGTGATCTTTGTCAACTTATTGCTGTGAATGAAGATATTTATAGAAATCAGCACACGTGTAATAGACACATCTCTCGCGATAGCTATGTGCTGTATTTTGAAAGAATGGGTAATTCCAACAAAACAACGGATCTTGAATCGAGTCCAAAATGTGAATAGGTTAAAGAATTACAGAATGAAAATAAAGCCACTAAGCATGATAATTATTAATCAATACTCATAACAAAGATGAGCAAATAATTTCACTTTTACAATGAAATAAACTACACGAGCCTCGAGCTAAATAATAGGAAAACATAAAAGGTGGGTGGTTATTGACCGATTTATTCAATCGTATTCAATATGAATTACAATTGTTTAAGCGTGTCCCAGACGTGGCCTAGGAGTTTGCACTCGTGACTTTGACAAACATCCCGACTTTATATAGCTGCCTTCGTAGAATCAACAGATCAATGAGGCTTCAACTTACACCATAACGTAAATAAGAGGTTATTAACATCAACCCACGAGTCTTAACTTCAAATGGTGAATTTTCAGTAAGTGTTAGTGAAGTAAAATGCCTTAGACAAATCTAAAAAAAAAACTTCTTCAAATCTCTGTCTATTTTTGCTGTTCTTTTGAAAACAGCATCAGTAAATTGTTAATATACGCTCAATTGTAAAAAAACGGGCTCCTTACAGTCAGTGGCTTTTCTATGGATAATGTTCATATTTTTAGTATGACATTAGCTTAGATGACTAGAAATTTCTTATTATCAATGAGATTCTAGTTTTTAACACTTATATCCTGTTTTAGTCAATGTAAACAGAGAGCCGTGTTATAGACATTTTTATGGGTATAATAAAATTAAGACTACGAGTATTTTTATGGTATTTTAATAAAAAAGACATTAAAAATAAAAATTAATAACGAGTATGACACCTCCCCTTGCAGCGATTACGGCATGTTATCGTCTTGGCATGCTTCCCACCAGGCTTTTGATGGTGTCCTGTGGAATGTGTTCCCACTCAGCCGAGATCACACGTTTAAGATCCCTGATGTTTTGTGGAGTTGGTTCACATCGTACTCGCCTTTTTAGGAGGTCCCAGACGTGCTCAATGGGGTCAAGGTCGGGGCTTCGCACTGGCCAATCCAAACGGCGAATACGCGACCTCTTGCATATAAGCATTTACGTCGCCAGAACGGTGGGCCCGAGCATTATCGTCCATGTAAATGGCATCTTCACCAATTACAGTCAGTGTGGGTTGTGCATGTTGACAAAGGATTTCTATTATGTACCTTTGCGTATTTAGTGAGCTATTTTTAATGAATACTATCTCGGTACGATAACCCAAAACATAACGGACCCTCCACCATAAGGGGTGATTTCTTCAAAACACACATCGGCATAGCGTTCCCCTGGTCTTCGTAACACTCGCTGTCGTCGGTCCTCACCATGCAGACAAATTCGAGCCTCATCGGAGAAGAGTACGCTACTCCAGTTACCTAGTGTCCAAGATAGGCAATTTCTAACGAACCTCAATCGAGCAATACGGTGCTCACGGAGTAACTTGGGGGCCCGCGCTGGTCGTCGACTGCGTATACGTCTTTAGAACTAAATTATTACCAATAATGTTGTCACCTCCCGTTTTTTTTGCAAAGGAGTTTATATAGTGAGACAACTTGGAATCTACGCAGTCAGTATCACAGTAGTTATTCATCGAATTAGAATCATTCCATACATATCCATGTATGACCGTCGATACTTTTATGACGGATAGCTGAAGTAAGTTTCTATTTTTCTATTTGAATTCTACTTCCAGAAATCCAAATACATACTCATTTTAAACCACGGACTATCACAAACAACAGATAATAAACAATCCCAGAGTGACCTCAACATCAACCGAAAATAAAATCTCAAAAGAGGAAGGATATTTGGAGTAGAACATGAAAACACAGAAGCCCAAGAAAACGGTGAAAATGTAAATGTGACCTCTGTAAGTTGATCTGTTATCGTAGAATTTTAGTCCAGCGTGCAGCGAATCAGATTGATTCCAGAAAAATGATTATATTTGATTGAGCAAAATCTTAGGGATACATTTTACACATTACAATTATTCAAAATCATGGTGGGCACTTAAAAAACGTCGAAAAATGGTGCACGGTTCGGGTTGGTCGTTTTCTGTGGAGAAGAACCGGCAAGAAACTCCTAGTTTACTCTTTTCAATTCATTTGGTATTATTATCATGTTGCAGCATTAGTATTTAAGTATGGGGCACAGCGTAGGCCCGCCAATAAGTCGTTGCTTACTACACTAAAAACCGTAAAACATGATGAAAAGATAACAAAGTTAACAAACATCCTGGGGTCCAATGGTCCCGGGGAATCTACAAACCCTACCATGTTCACACATTCACAAACAATCAGCGTATTATGAAAGCAAACTTCTTTAAAATGTGTGATGATGATGATGATGTTTCATCATACATAGTAGACCGGAAATGAATAAACCTGGCTTATTATATGAAGCCAATCTGGAAATTAAAACAGGCCAAAACCATTGCGACCTACCAACGAAAACAACAAAAGTAAGAAAGCAATGGTCCAAAACTAAAATTTAATTACAACTTGAGTCAACGAAGTCTGGATAATATTTTCTAAATATTATCTTGTTCTTTAGAAATAATAGTTGTTATCAAGTACTTGGGTCATAAAAACAATGTTTTGGTATCACTGGTTTCGATAAATCCATAAGAAATGTCCACTTTCTTGGCCATAATCTGACCTCTTTAATTTTAGGCTGCAGAACCAGGTTTTAAGGTCTCAATTTGACTAAATATTCTTGGACGTGTATTTGTCAAAAATGATTAGGTGTACAATCTAACTTAGTGTGTTTATGTAGGTCATCTTTTGCAAAGTGCACATATTTATATCTCTATCTAAGAGTATCTTTCCTTCAAGATAAATTATTTATCATTGCTAGCAAAGCCCCGACATTTTGTATCTGAAAAATAATTCTTGGAATAGAAAAGGACAATGACCAAGGATTTGGATAATATGGAGAAAATACCGAATTGCACTATAAATATAAAGTAGAATCACTTACACGAGTGTTGAACTTGACTATTTCAATACGTTTGAGAAAATAGCAGTAAATAATTCAGTATTCTGGTAGAAACTGACTTCATTGCATTAGAATCAGGGAACAAAAAGTTGAAAACAGTATTTATTATGGTGATCATTTACTTATTCATTCAAGTCCAATAGATTCGAGGAAATACAATTATAATCGTTGAAATCAACAGCCTTAACACTCGAGTTTCTTCGTGATGTACCTTTGATACGAGAATTTCATAATATTTTATTCATGGACAAGCAAATATTTAAATCGACGAGCTGTCCTGCCCTGTCCTCAAATTAAAAAATGATGTAGGCTTATTGGCTGTCAATTGCAGGCAGTACCAGGGCAGAATGAGCGCGTAGGTAGTGCCTGGGGAGGGGCAGCAGTAACGTGCGTCATTGGCCTTCTGAGAACCTCACAGGGGGTTGTTATGTAGCCGCTGAGATTCGTCCTTGAGAACCTTTGAAAACTGGACACGAAAACGAGGTTGTGTCCGTGAGGTGACGTAAATAACAAGACTATTATGTATGATCCGGCAATAACGATAATATCTTGTGCAAAATGATATCTTGTGCAAATATCATTTAAAAACTTATAATATAATTTTAATGTACTCGGTGAGTGGGTATAACATCCTGTTATAGTCTTTATTTTCTTACTAAGTATTCATCAAAGTATTTTAGTAGCTAGATTAAGTAGTTTGAAGCTACACTAACAATTATGTTTCTGCATAATGAGATTCATGCCGTAATTCAAACTTGACTTAAATTCGCTCTGAGTTTATAAAAAATTGGAAGTTGTAAACTTTTTGCGAAGTTTCATCGGCTTGATCGACACTAAGGATAAATTTTAATTCAAATTAAAAAAAAGTTATCCTAAAGTGCCAAAACTCCCATAAAATTCATAGAGAAGAGAAAGCATTTCTATACGAGCAGAATTAATCCACAGGTAGAACTACTACGCTAAAAGAAACAAAACACCTCTTGTTGGATTATGCTCGCCTGGTACAATTGCGCATGGCGGGCGCGCGCCTACAAGCAACGAACACGCAAACACCGACCATCTCCCACGTCGCGGGCTCGCGGACACCCACACGTGCAAGTGAAACTGTGATTCCAGACACTACTGAACCGGTATCGTTGTTATGTGCATCTGTTGCTGATCTGAGACCGGTATTTAAAATACCAGCACCAAATAGGCGTTGGTTGTATGAGAATGTGGCTTGCAAAACGGTGATCAATTTCTGCGAAGCTTCTGATGTTGTACTCTTTCGCATCAGTTGGAAATAAACGATCTGTTTCATCACGCAAATAGTTTACATGCCCAGGATTATTTTTACCTAAGTGAACTTGCCAAACCTTACTAACTGACCTAACTATAGAACCTCATTTATCGAATTCAACTTACTAACCTAACCAGTCGTTGTTTTAAATCCTGCTTATCGATTAAGTACTACAATAAATCATCAATATGATGAAACAGAAGTCTGAAATTTCATTGTGAACTTACAAAATGTTTCATCATCATTCAAAGTTTAGTTTTTTGAGTCAGAATGTTACAAAATTTCAAAAAAAATCATAGGACAATGAAAACAGCACGTGCCCCTTGAGTAACGACGTTATATAAGTGATACGATACTTTGCCCTCTTCAGAGAAGCTTGAAAAACATAAAAGTGCGAACTTTAACAATGGTAAAAGTTGTGGCTTGGATTTCATTATTACTGCTTTTAAACTGTTTTGAGTAACTTTGAAATAATGCCTGAATGGTTATTTAGTCGGATCCGTGGATTTCGCAGTCTTACTTTTCTTTTTGTTTCAAAAGTTTTATGAAACGATGTTTTGTTAGCTCAGTTTCTAAGAGCAAAAATCCCAACATTTTGCGTTCAATATATTGCCATTTGACCTATGTCATATTATGTACTTGACCGAGATTTTGATCAAGGTCCCGATTTGCGGATCCCCAGTGTGTAGTTCTGCGCATGTCAACGAAAATTTAAATAATATTTAGAAACAGAGGCCTAGATTTCTCTTGCTTACTCGGATATCTTTTATGTAATTACGTATTTCATCAATAATCTATTCTGCATCCTTAGAAAGGAAGAAAAGTTGTACCGAATCCAGTCTGGAGCCGGATTGGGACATTTAAAACCAGGCTATTTTTGTATTTTATTGGAAACCCAACTTTAGAGAAATATATTATCCCTTACCCGAAGGTAGTCCTTACGATGTACCCGTACGCACCCATTTGGACATACTGTGAGTATGTAGGTATAAGTAGATAAGGTTTTCTCCCGAACAAAAGCGTTACGTGTAATAAATTGAATATAGAGTAGTGAGAGGGCCACTAGTTCAGTGAGGAGGGAGTGCAGTGGGGGCTGCGGGAGCCTCCGGGTCTGGAAGTGATAAGCGGGGCGGCGGGCCAGTGCGGGGGCGGAGGGGCTGGCTAGCGGGGGGGAAGAGGTGTGCTCGGCATCGGCACGTGACAAGCCGTCACGCGGCACGAACTCACCCGAACGCATCGCCGCCGCCGCTGCAACGCTCTCGAGTAGAGGGGGTAGGGTATACAATCTACCTAGCACATGCACGTACACACTCATACCTTGCCTCCAAGTACACCGGACTGGGACAATAAAATTAACTCTTTTGTAACTCTGCCACTCTGGAGAGTTATTAACATGCACTGCGTGTTTCTGGGGCGCTGAGTCATTACAATTGAAAACTTTAGATTTTCCGAGAAATAAGGTTACAAGGGACATGGCTTTAACCTTTATTAGCAATAAGATCGTAGTTCATTAAACCTGATAGACTATAATCGTTAAAATAAACTGAGAAGGATCAAAGGACTAGAATGAAAGGACTAACACTTTGAAGTCAACGAAGCGTCCAAACTGAACAAAGTGTTACAATTTCGGGGTGTGATATATATTTTATCTCAATGTCAATAACCTCGCAAATACGCGGCGGCTCGCTCCACATTTTTACAACGCTCCATTACGCGACAAGCGCACGACACGTGTAGCGCACTCGATAACAATTAGATTTGCCTTGGCAATCTCAACTGGGCATTACCAGTTAGAAGATAATGACGAATCCGTGATGCTCCATCACTTCTATGAGCACGTTTAACTGCTACCTACGTGTTATACAAAGAATACCTCTTATCAATCATCCCTTTCGTATTACTTATTCGCCAGAATAACAGAAAAATGCAGAGCTTAAATCGATAAACCATTAAAGTAGAGGTCACCCCGTAATTAAGTTGGTTCTAGAACAAAGATAGGTAGCGTCAAGCGCGTATCTCGTCGACGATAAAGTTTGCGTACAGCGAATACAGATGACCACAATATAGGCGTTATTACAAAACACAAAGAGCACACAATCTAATGAAATGATACTCATTACGCGCGTGTGACGTGCCGACCAGGGCTAACTGTATGCAAAGAGTGAAACAAAAGAAACTCCGATAAGATAATGTTCATGAAAGCAAATATTATGGTTACGATGAGGTTAGCGACAGAATAACAATACTGAAACATGGCTTCGTTACCATAAGTGCCAAACAACAAGAAGCCTTAATAACAAAAACAACAAAATGTAACGTTTTTTATTTACTCGTGGAAGGCGCTAGAAGTTGTATTTAGGATTTTGGTGTGAAGTGGTGAAGCCTTGACACAAAGCGCGGTGGCAGTGGTTGGTCGCGAACCTCTGCATACACCTGTTTAAGTAGTTAATCTCATAAAACTATGTAATTATGTCTGTTACGCAACCGTGCCCGCCCCACGTTACCACGTCACGCTGACACACGCCGGCCATCTTTATTGGATTACGACTTTCATTGTGTGCGACATCCGCCAGTTATTACGTAAAATATTGCTATTATTTTCCTCTATAATTATTGGCTTATTGCAGAGATATACGTTGTTATTGTATCTGCCTCAAGTTGTTTACCACAGTCCTTAGAAAGATCAATCATGCTCATCCACATCATGCAAAAAATTTGACGGTTTGTGGTTTCGAAAAAATAGAGAATTAATATGAACCGAAGCGTCTCAATCCTCTTATCTGTTAACAAACTCAAACTACTCGTCCGTTGAAAATTATTCGATATTCGAAATAATAAAACATTATTTACATAAGTTACAATCATGCCTGTTGAACGTAGTAAAAACTGCAACTCTTACAAATACAATAGATAAAGTATCAGTTAGGTACTTGGTAACGTCCCACATTACTAATCTAGTAATTATTTCAACAACATCTACGACTTCTTTTATGAAAACGACTGACAGAAATGACTGGATTCTGAAATATTATTAATAGCATAACTTTTTTCGATTTCAGCTTAAAATTCGACGGCTTCGATTCAAAGGACCAACCTTTTTGCCACTGTAAGCACATAAAAAGATGCACGACCATTTTGGAGGAGGAAGAAAGGTTCTCTCGTCCCAATAATAAAACAGGCGTAATAGCAGACTCGAGGAAAATATTTTATAGGCCTAAGGTCACGAAGGAAAGCGAGTTTGAAACACGCATGTCTGTACAAGACCGACATATGGACACAACATCACATACGCTACAATATTTACGACCTTGGGAAGAAGAACGCCTTGACGGCAACACGCTGACTAGTACGACTACGCACGCAATACCTCTGTGTTTTGGTTTGTGGCTTCTCTTCCTCGTATTTTATGCTGCCCTAATACAATACCGTTGGTAATATATCCTTTACAGTTAATTAGATCCTTTTTAGCACATTCAATTTAACTTATTTATTTTTGTTTGTTATGTATTAAATCATTTTCGTCAACAGTTGCGAAAATACTTTATGCAATTTGCAAAATTGCGAGTAAGGTCAGTTTAGTATTCAAACAAACGCTTTACTTGAAGCAAAATACAAAGGTTGTGAACAAAAAAAGAAGTAAAGAATAACTTTGCTATGTAACCAACGATTGAACGTAAGCAATCATTGTTTGTGGTTTTCCCGCACTACAAGCTACAATCTCAGCTCTAAGCTGCTTAGCTCCTAACAGTGTAGCATTATTACTTGCTAGGTCATAGCTTACTACTGGCAACATACTAGAGTGACCCGTTTCCAACAGTACAATGTTTTCTCTTAAGTGCCAAGAGTCTTGAATCACAAATAACCTTTACTAAAGCATACATTATATTTAACTCCATTTGATAATAATAATATAGCTGAGTAAGTACTTTATTCAAATGAAAGGGATATCTAAAGAGATGTAAATTGTGATAATAGTAACAATGAGAAGGCTTACTACGCAGAATTTAATAGAACAACACCTACTGATCGAAATAGACTTGAACACACATTTAGAGAAAATTAAATAGCTTTTGAAGAACATTGAAAGGGTGACTAACTTCAACGGATAAAATAAGACTCTCAAATAATTATCTAATATTATTGTATTGTAATGTACAATAACGGGCTGGTGTCCGCACTCCATGTCCAAGCGCGTATTTTGCGAACGTATCTAATATTAATTATAATGAATCAGCATCGAAAACAAATATTATTGACAACGCTTTATGTACTAAAGTATTATAAATATGCATATTAATCGTGCACTTGGATTCTGTTGAGCAAAATCAAGACGAGGTTACACGGCAAGGTCAAATAATGCACTCGTGTGGACAATTTGACCTATTGAATCACTTTCAAATTATCGCGTTACAATTGAATTGTTGACACGTCGAATGGCCTGAAGAGTTTCAGGCGCAGCATTCACTTTGTTAGATAAAATCCTTGAAATATTTGCAGTGTATTCAGTAACTTGTTCGTTTCTTCCAAAAGAAGAAATCATAAACTGCGGTCTACGGAGTTCATTCACCTTATCAACATTTTGAATACCTTCCATACCGAGAATTTCTTTTTACAAAAAAAATATGCCCACGACGACGACCTCGACAAAATTGGAAAAGTTATCTCCAATAAAAAATTACGTGTTACGAGAAAGTAGTAGGGTCGCTATTTATCTATAACTCACCTAAATACTCTTTAATCCACTTCTTCTTAGGGGGTGGTCGGATTTGAGCATCTTTGACTTCAGCTTTCACGGGACTCGGGACGAAGTTCTGGCTTGTGGAGGGCCTTTCAACTTCGGGGACACGAGAAGCAGCCACCAACGATGTTATCATCTGTTGCTGTGGGAACCCATAGCCGTTGATGGCGTGCCCGTGTGCTTGCAGCTGTTTATATGCTTTGAGCGTTATTGGTATCGGCTCGACGATGCTGCCGAATTCTGTCTCCCTGGTGTTGATCGCGATGGTATGGAGCGTGTCGGCGTAGTACTCCCCGGGGGCTCCCATCGCGTCGAACAGTTCTGGTTGCACGCGACGTCTCCGGTAGCCAGCAGTGCCCAGTTTCGCTTCGGTGGTTTCCATAAGTATACCCATTCTACAATGGGCCACTATATTAACTAACTACGACTACTAGTCCTCATTGTCATAGACTCACTTTCGTCCTATTCATTCTTAAGTTCATTAACTGTACAGTCTCTTGATTACTTGTTTATAATTTTTCACTTATTCATTGCTTATACTCTGCAGAAGTTTTCTGAAGAAACCAAACAAAAACTTTTACGATACGGTACGTTTTAAAGTTTGAAAGGATTGTATAAGTCAATTGACGTTCAGAGCGTATTGTTATAAGTTTGTGAAACGATTAAGAAATGCGAGGGCTTTCTACAAAAAATTAAGTGACTCAAAACGTAGGGCTTCTTGGAAGTGTTGCGTCGGAGGGTAAACGTTTGCGTAACCAGTTTATTGAAAAAAATGAGAAAAGTTTCAGCACAAAACAATGAAAAACTCTCCGTTGTGATGTAAAGTCCAAATGTACCTATATGCCTTCTGAAGGAGAGTCATTCCTAAAATTTCCAAGTTTTCTTTGTCTTATTATAAAGAGTTTCCTCGTAATGCTCATTTACTTGGTTCAGATTAATTTCATACCCTAACGTTGAACGATGCAATTTTTCACCTAGGTGTAGACAGGTTTTACCATAGAACGACCAAGGAACAAGAAGAATAAGGCTCTAAAATTAGGGCAACCCTGCGTGTAAGGAAATACCAAGTGAAATCAATAGACTCAATTCCTAAGCGGAATGAAGTTCGCAAGAATAAGATGGCGCATGCATGAGCAAGTCAAGGTGCTAGTTAGAATGGGTGTTGTAAGTGCGAGCGACCTAGGTGCTGCCGGCGGCAGCGGAGCGCGCGGCTGCGACGCGGCGCTCAACAAGTGCGGGGAGGGCGTCGAACGCATGGCACGACCGCCGGGCACGTGCACTCGCCGCGCCCTCCCCGCTCCCCGCGCCTGCCTCCGACAGACATTGACAGCTAGTTGTACCTCCTCCCACACCATGCGGCCCTGGTACTGCGGCCGACCGAATTGGCAGACATAGTGGATTTCCACCGGCAAACAAAAGAACATGCGGAAATGTGTTTCGGTGCGACGACTACAATACAAATGAAAAGTTCGTTTTTTTACGGATGTAGGTAACCAAATTGATTTTGTAAAATGTATATTGCAATGGATGCTTTTTTTTCGACAGGTAGATTAGGTATACCAAATGTTATTCAGGCGTGTTAACGGATTTTCCGCCATTTACAATAAAACTATATTATATGATATAATATATTTAAGTTAAAAATAATCAATGTTGACTGAATTTTGTCATCACTGAAACTTTTAAAAAGCGAATCTAATAGTGTTTTTGGCTAGATGACGCAGACCAAGACTGAATGGAAGTTAAGAGGCGAATAACCATTAGAGCATGACAAAATAAAGAAAAGCAAACAGGTGTTGGACTTTTCGTAAAATGAAGTGAGAAACGTTATCGGATTGGTCACAACGCTCGGTGTACATGTACACGTGCCCAGAAAGCATACTGTTATCGTGGAAAAGCAATAACAAACCAGAGTTTATGCAACAACAAACGCCGCTACAGAAAAGTCTAGATCATGAAAAATTGGTGGGGATAGATAATTTTGTGTTTTCAGAACTGTTATCAACACTGAAATGTATTTGAGATAAGAATAATGTTCCATTTGATATTATTACAGAGATAGAAAAATATAACAACAGAGTAAAGTTGATTGCTCAAGTTATTTCTAAATGACATATAAACGTCAGAAATGAACCAGGATATCATGAACAAGACGTAGGTCAGTATAAATTTCCACGCCAATTTCAAGTAAGGGCTCAGTCATAGAGAGGCGAACGTAAGCGAGCGTACACACGCGCGGGTTATATAAGCGATACAAACGACGACACGTGTCCGTGTTTATATTATGTAACTACGCTTACCTACCGGCGCAATGCTAGCTATACATGACTAATCTTTGTGTACTACTATTTCTATTAGCCGTGCTACTGCTATGTGATGATTGGACTGCAGTAAGATGAAATATTTTTCTATAACATGATCTTGATTCCTCCATTCTGGCTTTTTTTAACGTTACAACCGTTAAGAATCCCATACATCTCTTGTTGTGGATATCTATTGACCTATTTAAAATCTGGCATTTGAGTTTCATATTATTTAACATTGTCTACAGCATTATCTAGTTGTAGCATTATATCTTCCAGATGATTAATGTTTTCATAGAAAGTTTATTTTCATGTGGAATTCAAGTCTTCTATTACTGAACACAAGAACACTATTCTCTGAATTCTATAAAGGTTATAGCTATTGTTAATTTTCTATAGATCCGAAGACATAAAAGCGTATGATACGAGGAAAATTCGTAAATAATCGATGCATTTATGACGTCACAATCGTCTCACCGACAACCGGGTCCAGAGATAATTGCTCGCCGGAAAATAATGCAGAGACTAAGCGGAAGGACAATTAACTTGTTATGTCTGATTTTAAATTAATAAACGGCTAAAGTTAAAATATAAAGCTGACCTACCTCAATTCTAGTCATTACAATGAAACAATTCAAAGACCATAAAAGCAACGCGTCAGCAAAGTGGCATAGCTACCCGACATGTAGGACAGGCGATGGCAAGCGTGCATTTTTTACAAATTGCGCAACTGCTAATAGTCCATAGCATAAAAGCGATTATTACTTGTGCAATAACAATAAAATGAATATTTTATCTATGTAAACGCCGCCGCGCCGTTCCCATCACGACCTAAGACTCTTAACAGAGCTTTTATTAATCACATCACAAACATAAAAGCATAGTATTTGTATGGGCGGAATAAACAAAGGAAATCTGCCAATGAAGCTTGTATGTATGCTCAGCAAATATGTGCTCTTTCATTAACATTATTGGCTCAATACATTTTCTTCTTATCGGGTAATCAGCTTCGTATTAAACTTTCTTATTGATCCCATTAACTTGTAATTGTAACATTACTAGTTCCCGAGTTACGTTTTCGCTATCTACGACATTAACCGCTTTGTTTTCATTGAATGATGACTATTGATCGACATAAAAACTTATACATAGAACAGTACAGCTTATAATAATGTTTTCTGGAAAGAGATGTTTAATATTTTTGTTTACGAAGATTATATTATTAGGGACATCCTCAATGTCGTCTTCTTGGCGTTTATAGATCGACTCATTAGCTATCACGGTTATCGCTGTTTGTCGTAAATCCGGGACTATCTCATCCGATACAACAACTTTATTGTTTTTTAACGTGACATTTATTCACGGCAATCAAAACTTTGACAAAACAGAAATTTTTGTTTCATAAATAAAATCTCGTAAAGGCGAGCCGACAAAAATATCACCTCCACCGTGTCGTAAGAAAACGCCCTTTGAAGGAAAATGTTGCTCTGAAATTTTTGCAAGACTATTACGATTGTTATAAAATATATTGGGTGTTAGAAACAACAATGGAAGATCGGAAGGACTCGACGGAATACTCAAAATCAGATGTATTGCACGATGACCCAATCCTGAATGAATGACAACTGAAAGACTTTGCAGTCGTTTAGGGTTAACAAGAATAATGATTGGACGTAACAATACAATGTTAAATATCCACATCAAGATTTTCGCACCAGACGAACAATTTATGAATGTAATTCAATAACATTAGACATGGCCGAAATCTTAATGACACAAGTTTTTACGAGACAATCACTCAACAAGCCTCCCGATATTTGCAAGTACTGACCAAAATGAGATTGCGAAGTTTTTAAATTATCCGGAATATGTGCCGAAGTGCTTGATCATACCTATACCACGTAGCGATAAAGATACCATTGTAATATTCATATCGGTAATATTGTTACTATGTTACGTAAGGAATTATTACAATAACATTACAGTCAAGTACACACATTACTAATCATCGCATCGTTGCGAAGATACTGCCTATGAGAATTTAGTTTGCTTGGTGGATAAGATATTTGCCTGAATCGAACTTCTCAGGTAAGCGCCCACGTCTGGAGTCGGTTGGATGGTATTCTGGAAAGCCATCCAGTTGAGGGTTGAAACTACGATCTAGCTTAGTTATCTCCGAACGTCAATTGCAAAAATCCAAGGAATGCGCTGCATGAGCGCCGAGGGCGATAAGGAGACAGCGCGAGGAGGCGCCAGGCGCTGGGCGCTGGCGGTGCGTCGCGGGGTGTCGGACACTCGCTAATTGCCGCCAGTGGCTGCAGCCCGTGGTGGCACGTGGGGCGCGGCGCGGGCAGGTGCCGCCGACCTCGCGCTATCTCGTCTCGCCGTTCGAGGTCGCGATGATAACGCACGCTATTTTCGACACGACGTCGTCAGCTCGAACGTGTTCGTGACCGTCGCAAACGCAGCCGCGAAATCACTAAAGACTCCCGAAACGGAAGCGCGACCGGTGGTATACTGCAAGCGCGACGTCGCGGGCGGTGCGATTCACTCGAGACGAGTCAGAGTCGGCATGTCGCGATAGCGGGTCATCAGACTAGACAGCGACAGCCGAGGCGCGGAGCCGACCGCCGCCGACGCAATCCGCTCGACGACTGAGTGGCCGCTGCGGACCGCGGAACGGCTCCGTCTCGGGCGGCGGAGGAGGCGGGGTGCGCGACCTCCGGAGCCCCGCGCCAGCCGCGAGTGAAACCGACGGCGAACGAAATCGCGAGGGGAAGGAGGGGAGCGGGGGGCGCGCACGCGGTCGAGCGCAACGCTCACCGCTGCACCGCTCTCAACTTTACATAACGCTGCATGGACGGCGCGCGACGCATTCGCTTGTCGCCCGCGAAAAGAGGTCGCCCCGACGGCCGCACCGCGGGACACCTACAGAATTTAAACAACTTTGTGCCGATCGGCCGTAGGTGATGAAACAGCGGCGGCATTAGCACGCAGATGACGTGTTCCGAGGAGTTAGTCGGTCGCCGGCGGAGTCACTGAACCTCGTCGTCGACGAATAAGGTGAATGGAACATTGCAACCGAATCGAGCGGCGCAACTGTGCGAAGTAACGTAGGAGTCGGCAGTCGTGTAGCTGCGACGCGCCGCTCCTTATGCACGAGCCACAATGGCGAATAGCTTTCTAATGATACGTGGCCGACGCAGCCAGCATTGTCAGACTTCCCTTTACACACAAACATACTTTAGCAGAAAACTACAACCTTACAAGTTTGACCCAGATGAAGCTAGAATTACTGTAAAGTCAGGACAGTTATGAGCATCCGGCTCGAAGGACCAGTCGCTATATCGAACATGTCGTCAACTGTTCGTGGTTAAATGAACGAAGACTGGAGAGTATAGATTAGAATTCTAAAGGTAGGTAGTACATGATATGGAGTACTGTGTATACATCACCATGTAAATTAAGCGAAGCACTTACGTCAGAAGTGCTAATCTTCTTAATAGGATTTCTCCAAGTTTACGACAGAACGTTCAGTATTTGGTGGTACGCCGTTACGTCGGCGCGAGCCGCGAGAGGCACGTGTTATCTCCACGTACCTATGATCATGTTTATTTATCTTACATTCGAGATACAGTCTAGCTATCGCCGATCACGCCAAGAATAGTCGAATGCATATAAGTGTTGCGGAACCCTGAACCCTGGTGGGTTTGCGGAAGCGGAAAAACAAGTCAAGCCATTTTACTGCAGACGTGAACTGCAAAATCTTATGCGGAAACGATTGATGGGCACAGACGGACAAGTTTTTGATAGAATTAGAGTTGGATTCAAAACAAAAACTTAGTTTAAGTCTGCTCAATTTAGACGACTTTGAAAAAACTAAAGGGATAATGAACACCCTGAACGCTATTAAGGGTGCACAAGCTCTAGCATGAACATAAAAGTTATATTTTGCAGAAAACTAGAATTGCAAACTGTCTTGCAAATCCATCCTTAGGTACAGTAATAAAAGCCATAAAAGATTCCACAAGCTGAAGCTCCTCGCGCGACGGTGCGGACATTACTTGGAGTGCAACTCACAGGAACGCATAAGTGGCACGGGTGCAGGTTCCGAGTTCCGATAAGGTGGCAGGTAGGGGGAGGGACGCGCATGCGTGCGGCGGCTGACCTTGGTGCGGTGCAGCGTGCAGCCCGGCACCACCCCCCCTCCCCCGGCCACCGGGGGGCCTCCCGCCCGCGCCCGGGGAACACCACACCGCCGCACAAATACCTCCCTCGCTCCTCTTATACCTTTTGCAACCACACCTGCCGGTTTAGCAGGTTGTTGCGATGCGACCTAGCACCGTGCCTAGATTCTATTTCTGGAAGCTAGAGTCCCCATTAAATCAAGTGCTTCAAGTATCAAGCCACCAATGAATTCAATAATGAAAAAGATAACAATGGTATTCTCTCACGCGTCGATCGACAGGCTGCAAAAACTGACCTAATGTATGCTGATGTCAATTCACAAGCTATCTTCAAAATTAAACAAGACCCATCTGTGTAAGTTGGCAACACGCAATTAGCAGCTCTGAACAGAGAAAAAGAAAGAGCTCGTATTTGAACAATCAATAACAACATTAATGACACTAACGACATGTGAGTCGAAGTGGAAACACTGGGAAAGGGGGGATCCACCCGCCGGATGTCGAGATATGAGCCGTCTGCGTCGTGCGAAAGCTCCCTGATTTATGCAATTGGTTTTGCTGTTAAGTAGAGCATACAATATCAATTTTCGAAGCCCCAAAACTTATAATACTTTAACAGAAAAGATAAATAATATAGCAAATGAACGGAGACAAGACACGAATTGATTAATGTTTCATATGAATCTAGTGGCAGATTAGTTTTTGCGCGATACTCTGTCAAAGAGGACAGCAAAAAGATGGTTTATATCTTCGTTTATAACGTTAAATATTGTTCGTCTCATCGTCTCGAGCTAATTATTAAATCGCTCCTAAATACCACGAGCGAGAATGTTGTTACATTTCTAATAATATCACTCTAGATGTAAATATTCCAAATCATTGAAAATTTAAAAAACTAACGGTATTTGGCTGAAGTCACCGTTGTCGAATTCTAATACATAAGCAATATATAGATAATGTTATACACTCTCTCTATTCAGTTTCCTGGCTAAATATTATTAACAAGTCTAATGGATGTTTAGCTAGGACCATTGGGGAAAGCGGGCAATGAATCCGTGAAAAATAACATTCAATTTGTTTAGGCGAAGTATTTCCTTTATTTGAGCGAATAATGCGATAGGTACTAAGTATTCAAACGTGAAGACATTGCCACGAGTAGAGGCACTCAGATTATCTTATCGGCTTTCTGCAAGTAGAAACACAGGCAGTCGTTTGTGTGACTAATGTCTGCAACGGCGTGCGTCGCATCGCCGCTGCGGCAGCGCGACGTTTCCTCCGAAGTTCAATATACTACGCGTCGAACGTACGCGTCCTCACAGACCAGTCGCAGATGGCGAGGTCACGCGATCCCTTTCACCATTCTGCCCGCCCGGTACCGTCGCGGCGTCGACCTTACGCGAGCCTTGATGATACGATTGTTTGCCGCGCCTACTTAACCGCCAGCACCGAGGGGCCCACTAATTAGAAGCGGCGTAAAAGTATTATTATGAACAGTAGAATATCGTCGACCAACCGTGACTTCATTGCAGACACGCTAGATTTGGCTACAGTGTTTAGGATTCAATATATGCGCAGTTTCTGCTAGATATTGAAGAAGTTACTAGCATAATCATCTCAGATCGGTGCATTAAAAGGCATTTAGAACATTACTATACGGACTACACTCGATTAAAAGTGTTCAAAACTTCAGCTTTGTGCATCCCGCTCAAGAATACAATTGTTCACTCAAAGTGAATTGAACAGATTTTTACTCTCTCTTCCGTTTAATGCAACCAAGGGACCTTTCTTTTGAGACAATAATGTAACAGAAAGTTACATAACACAAGGGTACACGATAAGTGTCTATTACATGACGGAATAGATTACAAATGTTACTACTGGCAGTTCGAAACCTGTGTGATGCAATGAATCGACCGTAGCAATCGCTGGAACCTATAGGAGAAGCGTGCGCGCTCATAAACGTTAAGTCGCAATAAACAGCACTGATATAAAACAATACATATTAATAGCATGAAAGATAATGTAAATACGTGTTGAAATTAAAACGAAAGGGTCGATTGGTGTAAAAGGAAAGTCAAAATCCAACGTCATTAGAATAATGTAGGAGTGTGAAGCTTTGATTGTAGATAGGGTATCGTGATTCGCCTCTAGTCACGTCGGCGAACGGTACTAAAGCCATGCGGCTATACATAGGCTAGCGGCGTCCACTGATAAGTGTCGGGCAAACATGATAACGCGGTTTGCAGACCAATGTGTTACCAGCCTTGTGGCACAACTGAATTTCTTCTCTTACTCCCGGCTTCAAGTTTGTTACTTTGCGAGTTTATGAACATTTGTTAATATCTTTTTATAGGAAGACAAAGAAGGCACTGGGAAGGTTTTATGTATACTTTCAGGACAACTGTATTGTACTTTTTTAAACGAAAAGCATACAAACTGGGCTACATTTCACAGTCGTAGATGAGCCTTCAACGCTTTACTATTTGTATAGAACTACAAAGAAAGTACTAGAAAATTTTCTCCACTTTCATTAATGACGTAAATTGTTATTCAGTTCACTGTTCAGATATCTCTAGGTATTTACTACTAACATTCTGACGTCACATATTTTTTAGGTAGGCAAGAATTTTGATTACTTTCTTCTAGTACACACGCCAGCACATCAAGCTACCCGAAACTGTGAGATTTCCCCAATCAACCTTGAACCTAATGCTTTAGCAATAAAGTTGAAAATCTATTAAAGTTTGACAGATTGTAGTAACTTGATGTGCTGGCTGTCTACATTTCTGTTACGGACTCGAGTTTCTTCTGACATCTTACTGTTCAAATTGTCATTTTATAAGTTATGGTATCATTTTCATTTCGATGTGATTTTAAAGTCTTCGTTCTTCATTTATTTTTATAGGTTTAGCAATAAACGCCGGACCATTTACTCTACTTTCATTTAATAATATTTCCAGACGGCAATTTCAAGACTTTATAGTGTCTACTAAAATGTCTTCAAGATCATTTGGTGTACACGGTGGAAGGAATATCGTGATAAAATCTTTTACCACGGATAGTACATGATTCTAGATCCCCTACCGTTGGAATTTTTCGTCGGTCGTTTAAAAAGAATCAGCTGTTCAACACAAAAGTGCTGCTACACGGTCAAAATGAATTGAACAGCTGATGTTTTTTTTATTACTGACGATGGTTTCATCGGTGCTGGTTCTAGAATCATTTTTATTTATTTATGTATCCACAGAACAGGAAATAAATTATAGATAAAAGGGCACAAACGTACTGCTTTTCTTGTTAGATTTTTTTTTCCAACTGATTTGCGAATCCAGAGATAGGCGGATCATATAGGAACCAAATTCTTGGTATAAAATTGTGTCTCGGCCTCCCTTCTAGTGTAGAAATTGTAAATTCTATATCTAACATCTCTTGTTTATGCCCAGAAATGTCTCAAACCTCTCTTTTCAGTATAATATAAACTTTTTACGATCAAATAATAGTGACCCTATTTTCGACGCGGCGTAGTTGTGCATTCACGATTTTTTGCTTTGCATCACAAAGAAGTCTTGCGGAAGTGTAGAACGTAACACGTTGCTAAGTGAGGATACAAAAGATTATTTTTCCATACAATATAACAATGTTTTGGCGTTTTTTAATCGTGTTTCGTAACGTGCTAATTAACTGATAAGATAAATTGTTTGTTTACTACATGGTATTAAGTTAGCTTTCTAGTGGAAAAAGGATTTATGTTTTTTCTTCTAGGCTTTTAATGGCTCATTTCGCATCTTTAAAGGGATTTCGAAACCGATGCTGGCAGAAGCTGTCTTGCGGCACAGATTGACGTGAAATCATTTCGACGAGAACGTGGCAAATGTTGGTGCAGTTTATTTAGCGCAGTCGGAGGCGTTTACCAGCAGATTCGATAATGCACAATAAGACAATGCGTTCATCGAGTAGTAAGAACAATAGGTGTCTATGAGGTAGATACTAGCACGCACCGTTACGCAACCGTGCCTTGTGCTAGTTTTTCTTGAGGTAAACATTCGAAAACCTATGTGTCTACACTTTGAGAGGATGTGGAGTTAAAATTACTTTAAAATGCATATAGTGAAGCGCATTGGCTGTGCCTTGCGATGCGTGTGCACACGTCGCCCCCCCCCCTCCCCCCGCGCCGCACTGTACCGCTCCCCCTCCCCGCTGGCCCGGCACACGCGTCGATCAGCTGACCGAACTCTCGAGCGCCCCCTGCCTGCCTCGTCCAAAGCAATGCGTCATGCGTTATGTTGACTAACTCGCTCCACGTATACACTGCACAGACCGCTTACCTACCACCCACTCCCACTAGGAAAATACGCTGTGACAGATTGTTTTGTACGTGTAGCTTTTTTTGACTTGTTTTTGTGAGCACGAATAAAAACATTTGGGAGTGCGTGCACTCGTACGATATTACGAACATAACCGAACACGACAGATAACGGCTGGCATCGGGGTATCGTAAACGAAACAGGCAGTAATCGTAAACGGAGGTGGACGTGCGGTGCGTGGCGTCCGACGAGTAAATTTCAGGCTTCCTTTGTTTACGTGGGGCGAGGCCGGCCGGGAGCGCGTGGAGCCGGGGGGGGGGGGGGGGCTGCGTGCTGTTCAAGGTCAAGAGCGTCGGGCGTCGGCTCGCTGCACCGGCGCGCCGGCGACTGGACGCGGCGCCGGGCCCGCACGTGCGCGCCGGGCGGCCGAGCGGTCGGCAGGTCGCTACTCACCGGCCTGGAGGCGCCGCTCCTGCAGCTCGATGAAGCGCGCCGCCTCGAGGAGCGTGTCGAGCAGGCTCATGTCGACACGCGGCCGACGCGCGCGGTACAAGCGCGCCCGCTGTCACGCCGCGACTGGCCACGCGCGCCGCGCGCCGCTCACGTGGCCGCGGCCGGCGTCGACCAATACGGAGGCGGCGCGCGCGTCACGTGGCCGGCGGCGCGGGCCAATGGGCGCGCGGCCCGCGGCCCGGCGGCGCGGGGCGTGCGCGATCGATGCCATTGCAGCGATCGAATGCATGCCCCCGCCCGCCAGCCGGTGACGCGGCACGCTCTAGCTTTGTTTATCTAATACTTTTCCTGTGTATTCGTCGCTGGTTCCTGATAAAAATTGATCTGGACGTTATTTGTTATAAGTAAAGTTGCGGCTGCATTACTCCGTCGCCTACTTAGAGCGCTCTCCGAGTCGCGCACGTGCGTAACTCCGGCCGACTTTCACTTCCTCAGTTATCGCGGACTTACCAAGTTGCTAGGTTCATTGAATTTTTATGAACAATCTTCTGACGCTAAGACGCTCTCAGACTTTCAAGAAGAACGTAGTTTTGTAAGTTTGACTACGTTTTTATAGAAGTTGAACAAGGTGCAATAAATTAAAAGTGTGGTCGGAAGGGACGAAGCTCACGGAACCTATTCATTCACTATTTCGTCTAACAAAGGAGTTTTTGTTGAAAGGTGAAATGAACTCTATACAGTTAGCTATGGATCCAAAACGGTACCCATAAAAGTAGTGATTTGTAAACAAGCGCACAATTACGTGCCTTGCGCGAGTTACGTCGAGAGGGAAGGGAGCAATGATTGCAACGCGCTGAAGGAAAATGTTCCTCATTTTTTGGAACAAATCCAGGAAAGTTGTATTTTTATAACACGCATTATATCAATTATGTGGTGTTATGCAGCATGTTTATGTTGTTCATGAGTTCAAATAATTATATAGGTACTTATTTCATTTGGATACATATAATATACGTTTTTTCCACACTTGTGTGACAAGTGATAGCAGCAGAAAATTCCCATTCTGGTCTTCATAAAATTGTAATTATAAGGATACTCAGAACTTTATCAAAGCAGGATAGGTCAATGACCCTATGAGGGGAAGTACAAAACTTCATGACACATAGTTTTAAATACATTTATTCTTCTATAAGGGATAATAACATGTATTGTGATAACTAAGAAGCTGTCTTTGATGTGGCACATCTCATATATCATCACAGAATAACATTCATATTCCACGAAAAACTATACAGAAATCTAGTCTTAATCATAAATAGCCGTGTATGGAAAAGGAAACTATTTTCCCTCTCAGTGAAAAAAGTACAAATGTTTAAATTAAAAATTCACTACGAAAGCCTGTGTTTACATATTTTGGAAATTCAATAAATACAGGGTGTAAACGGACCCTTCACGAAGCCGTCAACCAAGCATTCTGTACATCAAACTAAGTCACCCTACGCAAAAATTATTGCTGGGAAACGACTTTTTTTTTGGGTGAAAAATCACGTTTTACGGTAAAACTCAATGTAACGCACTCAAAACTTGGTGCTGATGGATGCTTTGAATAGTAAACGGGTCATGGAGGTAATTAAAGTAAAAACCTTAAAAAGTAGTATTTAAAAAAAAACTTGTGAAAAAATTGGAACTTTGACCTCCAATATCTCCAGAACCTGTGGTTTCCCAGGTATTGTCTAGAAGAAAAAAATGATCCCAATGATGGGCAGAATATGTGGTTTTCGTTTTCGTTAAGGGTCTTTTTACACCCTTTATAATTCTTTTCTAAGAGAGGATAGGTATTTATTTTCAGTACAAAAAATATATATTTACTTTCTAATATCTAGAATCAGTTACGTTACATATAAAAAGATAAATAATAAACTATATTTTTGGTGCTTATGTCGGATCTTATACATAAAAATATGATGACTAAGGCTATACAAATACAATAATATAAGACTTACATAATATAAATAAAAAATAAATACAGACATCGTATGTAGGTATAATATAATTTAAATATAACATTCCAGTAAGGAGATAATAAGTTGTATCCTGTTTGGACCGAGATAGAAAAAAGTTCGATAGATTACAAAAAATAAACAAGTTTGTCTTTGTTTTCTAGTTTTTTAGTTGCGAACGTTCATTTTATACTTATAATAACATGTCTGAAGGTGAACTAACTTATATAACTTCAACTAATATGGTTTATTTTAAAAACATAATATCCTGTCTTTTTTAATTATTAGCATGCCGTGGGCCGCAGTTTCGCTAGAGAGGAGGTCGAAAATTATCAGACGAGAACTTACTACTGGCATAAAAAATATCCCATGTCGCAATCCAGGTTATGGTTAACCTGTGTACCAAATTTCATGCAAAAATGGTAAAGCCTGAAAAGTCAGCGGCCAGGCAGACAGACGGAGATACTTTCAAATTAAAATATTAGTTGGTTCATTAATGACTCCGCCCTGGAGTGTAAATGTGGTGCTGTTCCACAAACAATGAGGCATTTAATATCGAGTCCTGCGTGCCCTCTTGTTTGTTCACTACAGGAACTGATGGACGCTACCGAAAGCGCCAAACTAGTAGCTCAGTTCTGGGCCGACACGATTTAGATTGCCATCGACACGCTAAGAAGAAGTTTAGGCTGGATGTGTATTTTTCATAGATGCTTGTGATACTAAAGCACACTAAAGTGAACTCTCTTGTCACTGTGTAAAAGTGTCACGGTAAGGCAAAAACGGCAAGAAACGTGGTCATATAAGTCTTGTGTGTTTATAATTAAATACATTGTGTTGTAACAGGGTGCAAGCCTCACAGTTGAGTATTGTATGTAAAGTATGTAGGTATTAGTCCGTTCTAGGAATTGAAATGTGATAACTATGTACTGTTTGTAAAATATCAAATATAAAAATATTATTTATATTTGATATTTATATATTTATTTATTTTGATATTTATTTTTTTCCTTGGTAAATTGTTTTAATAAAATATCTCCTTGTTTTTTTTTAATTTCAAATAAACATATATTTGACCAAAATGGTCAAATATACGTATATTTTCATCTCACATTATTTAGTCAGTAATCATTATCCTTATGTTTCTATCGTGAAAATCCGATTCGGAACTAAATGTTATAAAACAACGGAACGCCCGTACTAATTTTGCACTATTTCTCACTAACACGACAAACATTTTCAAATTAAATATTATTAAAACGATATAAATTCTCGCACCAAAAACACAGAAGGCACCTTATTGTGATATTTAAATAGATCACTTGTTTGTGTCATTAAAACATAATTATAGACACAATATTGCTATGTTTAACACATTTTGTACGTACTACGCCGTATCAATCCATCGTTACAAGTCCATGATCACACTTCACTATTGAACGATAACCTGATAAACTAATTTGATCAATACAATATTTATACAGGACTTCAGTAATACTAAATTATTTCTAATGTGGACCTTAAAATAGTGAGAAAACAATTAACGACTAACACAAGAAAATAACATGATAATTCGTCATCACAGCAACGATTATTGCTTTTTTATCTTTAATTCTTGTACTATATTTAATTTCGAAATGTAATTTACACTATTTATTTGACTATGGTGTTTATAGTCAACTGCAGCCATTCAATAATACAGGTAGACAATTGAACTAGTGTACCGATGTAGTATGTGTATGATACTACTCACTGAACTACGACTAACCTACATCACTCGTTGAACACGTGGCTTCGGGCTTGTTTAGGTGGCCGAAGTACACGTCTTCGAATATTCTGCTACCCTGGTACGTGAAGAGCTCCTGGAGAAAGCACACAAAAAATATTTATAGAAAATTAACGCAATCAATATTAGCTTAACACAAAGGGCAATGAAGGAACATGGATGGGTTTTTTTTTAACATAAGATCAAGACTATCGTTTATTTAAAACAGTTCAAGTAGTAGTTCAATTATAAATAAGTAGGATTAATACCGGATCTACAACCATGACATCAATTGTCTATGTCAAGATCAAGGGATATTTTTCGAAAGTTGCATTTGATCAACAACCGCGTAGGCCGTAGGTAGCTGTAACCTTACTGATCTAGCAGTAATGTTCAATTAAATAAACACGAGCGTTCTTTTAAAGAACTAGTCCTATCGATATTTTCTGCTTTGTTAAGAATGAGTAATGCAAAAATATAATACCGTCAATATACTACATAATGATTCTGATTTGGTACTTTTCAGAGTTTCGCCGGCCGATAGGTCAGAAAGTACATCGAAGAACGGAGGTTTTCCAATAATTCTTGGATTCCATATTCCAGTGCGATATCTCTATCTCACGAAAACTGGTAGTACTTCAATCAAAAATAAATTCACCAAGACCCCGGAAAAAGAAAGAGCAGCAACAGCTTACAGTATTTATGGTGCGAAAAAGGGATGGTGATATCTGTCCTTCTCATTCTCTTACTTGGAAACATTTTGATCTGTTTCCCTCTCAGGTAAACGACACTCACCAAGATACCAGGATCGCAGCAACGGCAAGGATGTCTCCCGACATAGCGGTCGGGGCGGCTATCGGCTGAGGTTGCTGACGTACAGGCTCTTCAGTTCGGTCTTGGGCGTGTTCTCGAACAGAGCGGCACGGTTCTGACCCTCGCCCTTCTTCACCCAATGTCCGTAGACGCGGAAAGCACAACCGTCTATCACCTGGAATTGACGACATAGTATATGTATGAGAAATCAATTAAAAAACGTAACAACAGTACTTAGTAGTAGTAGAGGTCTGAGCTTCCTTAGCAGTCGTTTTAGCTTTGCCACAAAGAAGCAGTGCCAGGTTCTGGTTAAAAGGTTATGGAAGCCGGTGTTACCCGTGTGACATATGGGAGGGCAACACACCTGTAGGCGTCAACAGGTGCCGGTGACGCTGCGTGAACACTGTGCGCACATGTTTGCGTACAGTGTTCAGCTTCTGCACTATGAAATTAAGTTGGACACCGTGTTACGCACTTGCACTGGGTCAATACCAGATGCTAATCTAGAGGAGATATTATGAATTTCCTGCGCATAATGAGTATTAGGATCAAGAACAGCCAAGAGTGTATCCTACCTTCCTGAGCACGCGCATGGTGTAGGGGTCCCTGAGCGCGTCGCCGAGCGGCAGCGCGCGCGTGGCGGTGTGCGGCAGGCGGCGCAGGCGCACGGCCGCGCGCACGGCCACCAGCCCCACGCGTAGCTTGGCGCGCGCATTGAACCCGCCGCTCTTTATGGCCTGTAGTGTGTGCTACTAAGTTAATACATGTGTACCAGGAGTTCATAGGACATTGGATGTGGAATGGTTCCATCACAGCCCAAAATGGCTTTGAAGCCACCACGTTGTTTGTCTTAAAACTATAATGAATGAAGTAACAGTCCTGAGCCCACAATGTCTTACCAACTGGGAGGCGACCGCCAGGCATCCAGTTTTCGTTTTTGCTTTATTAAAAATCAAACCGATCCTGCGATGAAATATTCTTACCAACTTGGATATGAGAAGAGCTCTATAATATTATGAATGCCACAACCAATGTTTGACACCATTACTTAAACTGACGGACGTTAAAATTGGGGAAAGTAGACAAAAAAAAAGGTAAGACAGTAGTAGTAAGGGAAAACAGTAGTAATATTATGTAGTAAGGAAACATTGACATATTGAGACAACGCAGGAAAAGTCATGCTAACATGCAAAAGAAAGTGGTTGCAAAATAAGCATTAATTTGAATATATTTTTGTTCGTGTGACTGTAATTGTGTAAAAATGTATGAGTGTTGTGCGTGTCTGTAAATGTGTATGAGTGTTTATAGGGTACCCGAAACTTAAAAATAAAGGTTCACAAACAAATTCCCATTTGAACATACACAGAGTAAGTTTCAATTATGAAAAGTTTTTCCCAGGTTAATGATAACTATCTAAGTTAATAAACTGGAAACTAATCTGAGGGACTGGTTTTAGTAATTTGGTTGAAACAAAGTAATTTAGAACATCATTATAGTTCACACAAAATGTTGCAACAATTAATAGGTATGACGTGAATTGCAAATTATACACTTTGTAGATTATCATAATATAGTAGTACAAACTACCTTGGTCTGTCATCAGCTACTCAGAACTGATAAGTTTTATATGCCAGCTTTATGTTGGTATATAAGTTCTCGAAACAATATCATATTTCAACAGAAATAAGATAGTCTATTGTATGTATATAATAAATAGGGAAATATTTACACCACATACAAAAATGGATTGTTACCTTCGAAAAGGACACCAGTAATGAAAACACCATGTTATGAGCAATTGAGCATGCCATTTTCCCAAAAAAAGAATCTCGTCATATCTATTATTACCCAATGTTATAAATTAGTCACAATGACATTACCATAGTCAACTGGTCGATCCTAGACATCCGACGGCTGCTACTGGACAAGGACTTCTTGAGCGGCGTCATGTCTTGATCCCATAACTACCAGGGATGCAGAAATATGTACCACTTGTATTGTGTTTCAACATAATCGCTTTGAGTTATGTGATCCTAGTTACGTGCTCCAGAAGTTGGGAAAAACTAAGCAAGGAGTTTTAGCCTGCTTGCACAATGAAGCAACTAAATGCATTTTGCCGTTTGCTCTAAGTATTATTAATATTCTGTCTCAGATAATTTAAAACGATTGACAGAAGTATAACGATGTTTCAAAAACGTTTAACGCTAAAAGCATATTAAAGTGCAAGCAGGCTTTAATTTTGTTTATTTTCAACTCGATTTGTAATTAAATAATCGATTTTACAATTTGAATAACTAGGAACACATAAATGAAGCAAATAAAATAATTAGCTCTACAGTGCATCATGCACTGTTTAAGTGCACATAGAAGTCAATTTTTACAACAAAAATTATTAACATCTGCTATATTCCGATGTTCTATTAGTCAAATAAGCATTTTAAAAAGAGCGGTAAAGCAAAAGAAATCAAAGGCGAAATAGTCGATTTATCGTAGCATTTTTATTCGACTAGAAATTAAAAAAAAACTAAATACTCGCGTTGTTTTTAAGGTGAAAGCGCCAGAGAAGCTCGCGATTTTTTTGCCTGTATCATCAGGTTGTATAAAGAAAATTTCATGAAATCATTTGAGGCCTAACATAGATATTAATCGTATTAATGATTTTAATTCTGTAAGTAAATATCGCTCACTGACGCTTTAGCGGAATCATCATAAGATAATAATATGAATCACGTTACAATAGGTTAAATGGTCGCAGTCAAAATTATAAATTGTCACTTTTTGACCACTTGCTCTGCGAAAGCGGCCTTTTTAGGCCCCCTGTTGATTGCAGAAAAACCTAAGCAAATTTGATATTCGCGAGCTAATCTGGCTCTTCCATTTGAAAATTATAAATCAGTACACCGCTTTGCTAGCTACCAGGATAACATAAATTATAACAGCACTCACCATAGTGTTGAAGAAGGGATGGTTAAGCGCCTGGATGATGTCAAGCCTTTCGCTCGGCTCCACCACTAGGAGCCGTCTAATTAGATCTTTTGGGTCGTCTGTAATCATTATGCGGTTAAGTTACTGGTTTTTGTGTTGCAATCAAATTAGGCTAGGTCGATCAAATTTAATTATGGTGTTATTGAAAATGGGATACTTGTTTACAGTTATGGCATAATTATCGTTCACGAAGCAATTGTCAATATTATCTCGATTTTTTAAGGTTTTCTAGGTCGGATTATGACAAGCATTTGCATGCTTGTAACTGTATCCCAATAAAACAGCTTAATGGGTTTGGATGAAAAATTAAACAAAGAAAGACAATGTCCTGGCTTAACATATTTAATACTTTTTATAGTCACAAAAAGGAAAAAAAAAGTAGGTTTCTTAGGATGTAAGTCCTTAGGATGTAGGGACATTGCGGGCATTAAAATCTTTGACCAAGAGAAGTCATTTGTACGAAATAGTTCATCTAGTCATAGCGTATGGTTGGTCGGTCCCGGCGACGAGACAAGACGACATTGTTGCCATTGCAGGTAATTTCAGGATGGGGCTGGTACATGAGCCTGGAGATTGGCTCAAGCTAAAAGCGAAGCCTATACCCAGCTGTGGGTGAAGTAAGGCTGTGGATGGTGACGATTAGATATAACCAGGTAAGTACAAATGAAGTGGTCATAATTCAAGATGAACTCACCAGAGATATCCGCCCACTCGGGACTGGTGAAGGAGTACTTTCCCTCCATTATATTCCTCAGCATCACCATCTGTTTACGATGCCAGAATGGAGGACAACCGACCAGTCTGTAAACATAGATATCGATCACTTGAATTAATTATTTTCAAAAGATTTACCTAGTTATTTATCTGAATAAGTTAAAAATTTGTAAGTCTGGCTGTGATGTGCTAGTGAACAAAGGGAAGTCGTTCATGTAATTATGTTTGGAATTCTGTGAGATAAAATGCATATTGTCGAACTTTCTATAAGTAATGTAACTGACTATAAATAAATGTTCTAAAATGCGCCCTTTAGGTAACTTCTGAAATTGCAAAAGCGTATCTTGTATTGTATAAGGGGTCGTCCATTAATCACGTGATGTTTTTAGCAACTTTTTAACCCCTCCCCCATAGTGATACGTGGTGAGGTTTTAGATTATCCCTACCCCCCTATCCAAAATCTCGAGTATTTTTTTGGTAAAAAGTATCTTGAAAAAATCAGAATATTATTTTATTGAATTCTAGAAAATTAAGAACCGTGATAAAAATGTCAAGGTCACGCACCGCTTTTCGGTTTAGAAATCGCGCGTTCAAAAAAAAACAAACACTTGATATCTCACTTCACCCCCCACCCCCCCCCTAGTGATATTTCGTGATTTTTTCCGAACCCTCTCCCCCCCTTTCGAGCCTCACGTGATTAATGGACGACCCCTAACGGGCTGGTGCCCACAACTCCACGTCCTAAGCGCGTATTTTGCCTACCGCTCACGTAAGGGTATCTTAGGCGCAGGCCACACCGCCCACTCTTTGGTTCACACCGCGAACGAGCCGAACGAAGTATGAAAAGGGCCTCGTCCGCCTCGCCCGCCCGCTCGCTCGCTAGCTAGCGGTGGCCTGCTTTAAAATTGATTTAATATTTTGATGTCTATTCCCAAAATTGGAAATACTAGTCGTATAAGAGAAGTCCCCCTAAGCCCTCAACCACCTGAAATCGGCTAGGTCGCATTATCATCGTCTACAATAGACTTTTTGTGGTGTAAACTAAAAATACACACTACCATATTTCTACAACTAGGCTTCTACAGTAACATTAGCACCACCATCTTAATATTACTAGAGGACCCTAACCTTAGTATTTAAGACATTTACGGCAACTTCGCACATACTTTTATGTCTTTACTAATCGGAAGAACTAACTGCTAATGGATACGTAACATAAAAGGCCTCTTTACACGTTTGTATACGGAACAATAAATTAGAGGCCTTTAACTTCAACAATTGTAAACGCAAATATTTCTAGGTATTTTTAGATATTGTTTAATTGTATCGTAAACGAAGTGTTCGCAAGATTCAAACTTCATAGAAACAAAACGGTTCTAGAAAATTTAAAATATACTGTCTGGTGATGATTATGTGTAAATGTCATCCGGTGTTAAGAGAGCAAGGATGATAAAATATCACTTTGATTAAAATTACAAGCAAATGTTTAACTCGTAAGATGTTACTTAATACATAACATCACCCCTGTAATCCCCGAAGGGTTAGGCAGAGGTGTACCTTATAGTACACCCACATTTCGCCAGTTATGTTTAAGTCCCATGTAATAGGGGGCGATCCTTTTGTCATCAACCGTGCACTTAATACATAAAAGTGATAGAACAAACAAATGGGATATCAATTATTGATCAACAACAGACAACCGAAATAGCGCTAACTATCAGTTTTCCGGGAATATAGCATCTGCACCAAAACAGTTATTATCGCGTAGAATCGCAGTTCTCGGCGCACCATATTCTTGGATAAGGGTCTTACGTCTATCAAACTGTGTCAGGTTTCGACTAATCAGACAAAATAGTAAACAAAAAATAAACTTACAATGTAAACATGATGACTCCACACGCCCATCTGGAAAGATAAAACAAATTCCCGTTAATCAATCATATCAGTAAATAACACAACAAATAAATAAAATTGAAGTGTCTGTTTGTAATATCAAAATAACAGCTTTTTACTAAATGCTATATGAAAATATATACGGCACTTATTTGTGCTATAGGCACAAATATGTTTAAGCACGAGCCTATTGTAAACTCCAGGCTGATACTGAGAAATTCCTGATGGAACACCCCAATTACATTTTGCTCGACCTGGAAATTGAACTCAAGGTCTGATGCTCAGCAATACCGCTTTCGACCGCTGGACCAATGAAGCCGTCCCATATAATGGATTTAAAAGTACCCTTAACGAAGCCGAAAGGCACTTGTTTTCCCTATCGTCATTGCGATAATTTTTTTGTTCTAGACCATACCTATCGACATATCGATCCTTCTAGCTACCGATATATTAGGGGTCACAGTTCTAACTTTTTCACTTTTTTATAACATAGGTACAAGTTTATAATTTTACTTTAAATACCTCCCCCGACCTCCGTACTATTCAATGCAGCCCTCAGTACAGTGTTTTGAGTGCGTTACATTGAATCCTACCGTGAAACGTGATTTTTCACTCAAAAAAAAGTCGTACAAGCAATAATTTTTGTTTAGTTAATTAGTTTGATGTACTCAACGCTTGGTACTCAACGTCTTCGTGAAGGGTCCTTTTACCACATTTTCATGCATGTATACAAATACATGCATGAAAATTATCATTAAATATTTCTCAAATAACATTAAGGCACCTCAACCAGTTTTGGTCTGATTTAGATCTTACATACTACTTCAGGAAAACGTTAAGAGTTGAGTAAATTAACATGAAAAATCAATTAAAATTATAATTATTTTGTATACAACCTAAACACATTATGTAGATTTTATCAACGAAGATGATTGTTACAAAGTTGCAAGTACCTATTTCTCAGTTGTCAGCACGATTGATTAGTTATTTATTTGAAGTATTTTTGTAATTTAAAAGTTAAAGATCGCGAGAAGCAATTGAAATCTTTATTACTTATTTTATTGTTAGCTACTGCCTCGTTGTACAAGTGGTCGCAAGCGCTACTGCTGAGTATGAGGTCCTAGGTTCGATTCCTAGGTCGGGTGTTATTGAGTTTTGCCATAATATTGGAATTTCTCAGTGGAGCTTCGAGTCAGGATTCCCTGTTTATGGTAAAATGCTCGTACCCTAGTTCATGGAACTTTAAACATAAATGGCAAAATGTAGATGCAGCTACTGAGGCACCCTGCCTATACCTTCGGGCGTGATTATAGGCGTCATATTATGTCGCAGTTATCTAGTCAAAGATAGTATAATCATCAAAAAACCACCCAATTTAGTCGTTGACCAAATTCAGAGAAATAAAATGAGTTAAGTAAATAATACCGTGACGTATGTAAACAATACGGACATAACAACTTTTGTGATTGTGTCCGAACTTTAATAACATTGATAAAAATCAATTGTATGAGTTTCACGCAACTTTTAAGATATGAAGAAAATTGCCTCTTATCTCTAAATGATAAGTAGATATTATTACGTCAGTAGAGGGTCAAATACTATGTCTTTAAATATTTTTGAGACAAAACTGTTATTTAATAATCCAGGTGCACATTTATAGCAGGTATGTTAAGATAAATTGAATTGCCAGAACGTTCTTGCGGTACGCTATTGCAAAAACTCATTAAAATCGATTCAGTAATTTAGATATAAAACATATCAAACTCATTCTCGAGATTTTAGTTAATAGATTGTTTGTAATTTAACACGCGTGCACATAAATTGGAACGGAACGTCTAGGTCAAATTGCCAAACTTAGAAATCTGTTGCATTCTTCACACAAAAATTAATTACTCGATCAAATTGAATATTACTTTAAGAACAATCAACTATGAAAACGAAATAGAGATTTTCAGTTTCAAACGATTTAAATCATTTAGTGCTATTGACGCCTGACGGCAGCAAATGCGCCGTCAAATGCGGTTTTGATTTTAAGGTGTAACATCAACAATCAACGTTGCCTGATTGGTAAGTTACCATAAAATAACCTCAAGTCTTTAATCCCCGAAGGGTTAGGCAGGGGTGTAGGTACCTAATAGAACACCCACATTTTGCCAGTTAGGTTGCATATAATTACGGCGAGCCAGTGGGAAATTCGTGGTGGAAAAACTCAATAACACTTCTCCCGAACTAGGAATCGAACCCTTGAAGGTGTTCATGGTCAACAGTAAATAGGTAGACTGATTGGAAATCTATTGCTCTAAAAATTGCCAATTTGGAAGAAGTGAAGGTCATCAGGAAGCGCTGGATGGGGCATGGCAGCCAGGCGATGATAAAATATAAGAAGATATTATTGTAACTTACATGTCAACTTCCCTGCCGTAGCCAGGTGCGTCGTCAAACATATTGGCTTTAAGTGTCTCGGGAGCCAAGTAGCCCGGAGTACCACACAGTTCTGGAACGTAAAAAAATATAATTTATATTTAAATTAAAGTATAAAGGGTGTAAAAAGTCCCTTAAGGAAGCCAAAAGGCCCTTGCTCTCCCCGTGATTGCGATTTTTTTTTGTTTTGGACCATACCTGGGAACCTTCTAGTTACGGAGATATTGGAGGTCAAAGTTTTTAGTTTTTTTTCACAAGTTTTTTTTTAATACTACTTTTTAGGGTTTTAACTTTACTTTAATTACCTCCATGACCCGTATACTATTCAAAGCATCCATCAGCACCAAGTTTTGAGTGCGTTACATTGAGTTTTACCGTAAAACGTGATTTTTCACCCCAAAAAAAAAAGTCGTTTCTCAGCAATAATTTTTGCGTAGGGTGACTTAGTTTGATGTGCTTGGATGATGGCTTCGTGAAGGGTCCGTTTACACCCTGTATAGCAGTAACAGCAAAGCTTATTTGATTGGATGATTAACCCTGCGACATGATTTCTAATTATCTTTTACAACACCAAGAAGAAAAAATAGGATGGATAGCATTTCATTTGAAAGAAACCAAACGTCAATAGTCGCGTAGCTGGCATTACTCGAAGTTTTACGGCTAGTTGTGATAGTTCTATTCATTTGACATCATCTGCTTGCATTTTCTCAATACCAGTATTTTTCTGTACTTTTTAACAGACACAAAAAACTATAGCTGACAGAGGTATGACTATCCTTACAGCAACCAAACTAATTGTGTTGATAAAGAGGTGTTACTAGTGTGCTAATTCGTTAAAATAAGGCGCTAATTCTTCAGAACTACGACAAGTTTATGATATGGCAAACAAGTTTACATTATATTTTTATTCGACAGCTACTACGATAGCAAATGACCGATTCAAAACATTGACTCATCAAAAATAGAGTGAACTTAATATATCGAAAGATATACAAATGTAGTTTATGAGAGTACTAGGATAGCATAAACGCACACAATAGCTTTTGTTCCGCAGGTGAAACTATCGGGTATTGTCTTAGAACCAGATGTAAGACTAGATGCGACGCGGTCGTAGAGCGTGACCCACGAATAGCACTCCGTGGTTATGTGTTGCATCTGTCTGCAGTTGCTATATGGCTTTTAAATGTATCTTTACTATACGGGGTGGAAGGGACACCGACGCGAAAACGGCGTGAAAACGGTTACCACGTATTCAGTACTAGTACGTCATTCTGAGATTTGAGAAAAAAAGTCAGCTGTTTCCTACAAACGTGCAATACCTACACGGTCAAAATGTACGGAACAGCTGATTTTTTTTAAACAACCGATGACAGAATAAATATGTGTTGAAAACGTGATAACCGTTTTTGCGTCGGTGTCCCTTCCACCCCGTATAATTAAAATACTACATTAATATATTTGATAGTAAGTGTGTCAAGCGGGAATCATTAATTTTCGGGAATTTTTCAAGGTTTCAGTATCTCAATGGTTGAAGACATCAGACAGGTTTTGCTGTCAAGTTACTAAAACCAGAATTTGGTTAGTTATCAGAATATCCGGGTTGTTTCGTTGATGAACAACAAACATCTAAGTAGGTAGACAAAGGATTTAAAATAGATTGACATAAAACGGTCAGTGGATTAAGCGATTTATCACGAAAATGTATCTTTCTGCAAGGTTAGCTTAATTCTGATCAATTTCTTCAAATCGTAATGATTTACAATAACCATGCCTATTTCAGCAAGCATAATGAGCCTGTAAAGATTCCCACTTCTGGGATACAGGCCTCCTATCAATGAGAGGGAGTGGGCTATACTCGTAATCCACCACGCGGACTCAGTGCGGGTTGGTAGATGTCACATGTCGTCGAATTCTTGGTTCTGAGACAAGCTGATTTCCTCACGATGTTTTCTGCCACTTCCTTGAGAGCATTTCGTGATGTAATTAATAACACATAGTGCCTGAATGGGTTCGAACCCACGACTTCCAGCTCGAAGTTGCTTTTTTTCACTAGCCATTAGTGGTCATTGCTTTTCTTATAGCTCAATAAAATAAGGTATTTCGCTTACCAAACAATTTCTCGCCATCTTTGAGCACCTTAGCGAACCCGAAGTCTGTGATCTTGACGTTGAGCTGGTCGTCCAGCAGAATGTTCTCGGGCTTCAGATCTCGGTGCACGATGCACTTGCTATGCACGTGCCGCACGCCTTCCAGGACTTGTCTGCAAATAATTAACGAGGAAATGTTTACAGTTATGTTTTCCTGGTAGTTGTCGGTCAGGTAAATGTGTTATATAAAATGGAAATAAGGTGTGCTGTCTTCCGCACGCAAAATACGCGCTTTGACGTGGAGTTGCCGAAACCAGCCCGCTATACAATACAATACAATAGGTGCTGTCTTCTAATAAATAATTCATCGATTTAATTTTTTAAATAAAAGTTAACTTTCTTGTTTTTTGGATGTTTTTTGGAGGGGTCTTAATAATCTATATTGCCGTGAGTCGTGCTGTCAATTGATTATTCACTCGAAGATGTTTAAATTTAAGCGTCGGTGAGGTGAAACGATATTTAAAAACACAGGAACAGAGTGTAATATTATTTATCAAGTTGGATAAATAAATACAACAACAAATTATAGGAAACTCTCAAAACATTACAAATACAAGAAAAATAAAACATATGACAACAATCGAAATCAAATCATATAATCATCACATAAAAATAAAATTTTGAAAAAATAACGATAACTTTACCTCAAATGTTTACTAACTAAAACTTCTAAAACTACATTGTAATAATTAACAACAAACTCAACACACGCGATAGATTCCTGCCGTTTCAGGAATTTTTCCTCAATCTCAAACTTGATGAACACAATCAAAGCCATTTTAGGAAAAAGATGAATTAAAAAAAGTATTTAAAAAACAATAAGTCACTGCGGTGAGGTACCAGGAGACTATAACAGCGCAGAAGTTAAGTCAACACTGGGTTATCCGTACAACGTTTAATTTGCGCGAATCCCTTTGTTTATCTGTGCACACGACTCACACACAGATAAAATAATTAGAATGACGCTGTACGTGCGTGTTATCTGCAAGTTTCTATAGCCGGACTTTATTAGAGGGTCAATGTATGCTAGATTTATCATTTATTCAAACTATGCGATTTTTTTACTAGGCGCTGATAGAACAAAGGAGGTGTGGCGATACGTAATAGAACTAGCCCCGTCCTATATAGGGCAGCGTGTGAGCACAAACATTTGTATTAGAAATTGATAAAAATGTTACTTCATGAGGTCAATAGGCAGATAAATTATATTATTTGGCTAACACTGACACCTCGACCTTATTAAAATGATAGTAGTTGTTAAGGGGCTCGTGGGAGAAAATATGGCCAATGACAGATGTACCTACACAGATTCATGTACCGTTCATACATTCACATAACCGTAGTTTTGGGCCAAGTTACAATACAAATGTTTACCAGCTGCTTAGACTTGGCTTAACCAAGATCTTGGTAAAATGCCAGTGATGACAACATTCTTCTAACACAACAAATCCATGCCAAATTAAAATCCTTTCACCACACTATACTATGTTTATAGACAACAGACGAACATTGTGAACAAATAACAGGAAAAAAAGTAGCTATAGACAATAATTGTAGAGCTATTTAGTAAACTAGGTCACGATTCTCATTACCACCACACCCGCATACCACCTACAAACAACGCTTGCTATAATTATCCGCTTCACGAAGAATGATTATAAGGCTAGTGACAAATCTGAGCAGAAATGCTCTATGAATTCCCGGTAATCCCACTAATTATACGCGCTTTTATCGCCTGGATCTGCCTCTTTTATTTAAATAACTATAATCATCAACTTAGCCTTTTCCCAACTATGTTGGTGTCGGCTTCCGGTCCAACCGTATGCAGCAGAAGACCAGTATTTTAACTACTAACCGTAGACTTTCGGGCTTCTGCTGTCATAATGACTAAGTATATTAAAATTCAATGGAAGTTAGGCCATAAAAAGCAACATAATATGAGGAAGATCAGAAGGCTATAGGGGGGAACTTTTCTTCCGTAAAGGACATCATCATTCTCCTGCCCTTATTCCAATAATAATATTAAGTGCCTGCGATGCAATGGATTTACGCGAGCATCGTCGTCGTCGCGTTTTCGCTCAGTTAAGCCCCTAGCCTAATGTCGCACGCGCACTGACAAAGCAATAAAAAGTTGCGTAGGCGCCTCAACGATCTCTTATAACGTTCTTCAATGTGGAATTGCGATAGATGTTTTGTTATAAAATGCTGTTTATCATTGGGTAACCTCCTTTTTTCGAGTACTAGGTATATTTATAAATTGTACGACGTTTTAAAAGAGAAAGCAGAGCTAAGTGCGATGTAAAATAGACAACCCGTAATATTGGGCGAAAACTTTTGTTTTCTGGATACGATGGGAGATGTCCATGTCCACGGGTATCTAGACTTGTCACTTATGCCCTATTTATCTTTCTTTTAATTAAAGCTCTAAGTTTTTGCTAAGTGCTAACCATCAGTATAGTGGTGCATGAAAAGAGCCACCCTGAGCGGCGTTCATCGAAATGGTATTGTGATTTCAAACGCCCGGTCCACCCGGGACAGCTAGCACTTGGGAACGCAGGGTCTTGCTGACTTATCCTTTTACCACCATGTCTCAAACTAAGTCGTTTTACCTATGGCGTCACCCAAAAAAAGCTAAAAAGATTTCAAGCTTTATCCGAACCCACTCCATTTAATTTTGTACAGATTCAGATAGTGGAGATTACGAGAAAAAACTGGAACCAATTGGGTCAACGGCGTTAAATAACAGATTAGAGCTAAACTGAAGGTTTTACTGATAAAATATGATATAAAAATAAACTATAAAGGGTGTAAAAAGACCCTTAACGAAGCCGAAAGGCACTTGTTCTCCTCGTCATTGTGATCATTTTTTTGTTCTGGACCATACCTGGGAACCTTCTAGTTACGGAGATATTGGGGGTCAAAGTTCCAATTTTTTCACAAGTTTTTTTTTAAATACGTGTTTTTATTGTAAGATTTTTACTTTAAACACCTCCACGACCCCCGTATTGTTCAATCCATCCATCAGCACAATGCTTTGAGTGCGTTACATCGAGTCCTACCGTAAAACGTGATTTTTCACCCCAAAAAAAAAGTCGTTTCCCAGCAATAATTTTTGCGTAAAGTTACTTAGTTTGATGTAGAGAATGCTTGGTTGACGGCTTCGTGAAGGGTCTGTTTACACCCCGTATAAATCGTTTATATATCTGCATTTTATTCTAGTGTTCTTTATCACCCTACGTATGAAAGGTCAGCGAATAGATCCATAAAGGGCACGAAAGGATATTTCTGGCGCATTGTTATTTTTAGTGCAACCTTTTCTCCAGACCGAGCACAACTCGGCGTCTCTGCAACTTGTTCTTGGTCGATAAGCTATTTATAATATTCAGAGGGTTCATTCAGAAACTTTGCAACGTCGCATACGGGTTGAACCTCATCTGGCAGCACGGATGCGAGATATGACTAGAAAGGAGGTGACTGCTGAGATGACGAGTAATAGGGAACTACGGAAGAAGACATGCTGCGCCAACCCGAAATAAATTAGGATATCGAGAGGAAAATGATCATTTGCTAGGGCAAGAAACAGTGCGTGCTGCCGATCGCATCGTCAATGCTGCCGCGTGCGAGAACATTCCCGCTCTGTTACTCTCTCTAACAAATGGCAGTTCTCAGCGAAAGAAAAAGATGAAAGAGCATGGAAAAGTGCGAATACTGCTTTCATAGCAGTGATAGTCTGGTGGTGTGACCGTCGGATGTTAAGTCATAGATCTCAAGTTCGAACCCAAGACACGCACCTCTGATTTTTCGGATTCATGTGCGTATTGCGTAATTATCACTTGCTTCGGTGAGGAAAAATATCGTGAGGAAAAGAGATATTTCAGGACGGCATGTAAAGCCAAGTCAGAGGCACAGGGGCGGCACTAACCACACGATAAAGAAAGACTACGTGCTGTCAGATGAGGTTCAACCTTAATCTGCTAAAACTTCAAAAGCTAAGGCTTCTAAAGCTGTCTAAAATTTTCCTTTTCCTAAGCTCTGCCTACACAAGCCCTACTTTCATAGAAGACCAAGACGTCGATCGGTCGGTCGATAATCTACTCTAGTATACCGGAAATTGTATTAGCAAGTAAAATGCAAATACAAAAGGACATGGTTCCTACTCGTATTAGTTCGACTTCTTTGTTACACTACCTAGGAAGCAATATTTTCAAAATCAAACCACTGTAACAACTTAAGAAATATTAGGCGCAATTTTTACTCGATTATTGTTGAAGTAAAGGAGGAGATATTAAAGTTCATTATATCAAGTCTTCGAAAGTCAAAATTAAAGTAAAAAAAAAATTGTCGAAATTTTCAGACAGAATGTATACATTCCTATCCAAAGAGTTTTTTGGCAGATGATAAGCGGGGGGGACCTTTTCAATACTGTTGACAGCCGGAACCTAATGAATTAATATCATGACCTTAGACATTTAGAGATAAGAACGGCTCATGCCCGATGACCCGTACCTCAAGCTACAATGCACAATTAAATAGATTACCCTTGAAATAATCAGCCAAGCGGGCTACGTAAATATCACGCGCTATTTCGGTACAAAATATTGTACTAAACGGCCTACTTAAGTATTATCTATCACCCACATTGTAGAACAATGTGCGAATTATGCAGATTAGTTTCACGTCATAAGGGCAAAGGATGCACGAGAATGGTGAAAGGCCAGGCCATTTAGGGCTCCATCATATATGTAAGACACGACTTTCTGCGATAGCTATACGATAACTGACATACGCATCCAACTGTCTGGACAGATCCACTCAAACCTATGTGGTACCTACTCAAGAGACCATCTCAGACACCCACCACGTCTTCATATGATCTGACCATTACAATGAATTGTTTTGATTTCAAAAGAGACTTCGATCTCTTGGTTTTGTGTTGGTATTTCGTTTCAAAGTAGTTAGCTATGAAATATAAATAAAAAGATTCATATCTAAGGATGTTTAATTTTAAGCAAATTAATAAAAATATATAATTATACCTATTTTCAGAGAGTTTGCGAGCAAACCTACAACCAAGCGCATATGAACCTGCGACACATGAAGGAATCACGAGTCGCGTCCGTGTCAGGAAACCTTTACAGACACAGATGCATCAAATTAATTGAGATAAAGTAACAAGTGCATGCTGCGAACACTCTCTAAGATACGCGAGTCCTACAGATTGATAACGAATAGATCTCTGTTGCATACACAATAGGCTAATAAAGATTTGTATTTGCATGTTAAGGCCTTTCTAATATTACTCTATTGTGATTTACACGTGAGTGTTATATCACATTAATGTTTTATTTGAACTTCTTAAAGCATGGAAAATTATGAGTGAGAAAAGTTGTAAAGTTTACTGCATTTTGGATAAAAGCTTTTTTATTTTTCTGAAGAAGTTTAATGTAGTACAATATGTATCTGATAGAGATATAAATAGAGATACTAAATAGAACTATCTTTAATATGTACACTATAAATTAACAAATACAAATATATAAAATTTACATATGGTGACACTATGGGCACTCTTATTGCTATAAGTGATGATTTAAGGGATTAGGAGAGACAATAATGATTTTGCATTTTATTTGACAATGCCCATTTACCCATAGCTATTTCATACAGTTAGCAGAAAACCCCGCAAAGTGGTTTCCACAATTCTACTTTGCTGTAAATTTTTCCCTTCAAAATGAGAGGTCAAAAACCATAAAAGCTCACATTGATTTCATGATATAATTAAATACTCCACTGCACCATGACATTATACTTATTTGTCATTATATTTCCAATAATGACGAAAAAAAATACATGTAAGTTGTCAACATACCTCATAATATACCTAGTCTTCTTCTCGGACAGTGTGACCACGGAGGTGAGGTAGTCAAAGAGCTCTCCATTCTTGCACAGCTCAAACACTAAGAATATGAATGTCTCCGACTCGAACACATCCTGCAGCTCAACTGAAACAAATTATATTACTTCAGGTGATTTGTTTGCTAGTCATTCAAATTAAAACTTAGGTTGGAATACGACTTTGCCTATTTTTTTTAATACATTCACATGTAGTTATTACAGGAAGTTATTAAAAATCGCAAATTGTTTTCACTTGATGGTAGACTTGATTGACAAAAATCTTAAAATTATTTTTATTCATTTGCATACATATTTTTAACACTTTTAAATATATCTTTAAAAAAAACATATAACAACAATTAAAAATATAAAAAATAATAAATTAAAATAAAATAAAATAATTATTATTAATAGCAAGCAGTGATAGCCCCTTCTAACCAATAACTTTATATTAGGTGGTATTCTGAAAATTCCTTACCCCTATGGGAATAAGGGGTGAGATTATGCATGTAGCCTGTTAAGCAGTAGATTTTAATGCTTGATCCATGCTTCAATGGTAGTTATCGATGAGCCATTCAAGCAATATAGAACCAACAACTCACTCACTAATATAAGGGTGTCCAGCTACCATCCTCAGGATGTGTATCTCCTGCCGAGTGGCATCCCTCATGATGTGCGTGTCCACCCCATCCTGTGACTCCTGACTGAGATCTATGATCTTGGCTGCATATTCTCTTCCTGTTTCTTTCTCTATACATCTTCGGACTGTTGAGCTTATGCCTCTGTGAGGGAAAAATTATAGATGAAATACATAATTAGGATTTCTGCAATATGTTTAAAGAATTGCAAATAATCAAAATAAAACTTATGAGACTTGGATAGCTAATAATTACCTAAAATCTAAAAGAATATGGCTGATAAAAAATAATAATAAACATACTTGTTTACCCAAAAAAATCAAATAATGAAGGCCAAATAAAGAGGTCAAATTCTAAGAATCTGATCACTTTATATTCAGTGCAGTAAAATTGATTTATCAAAGGAAGTTAACGGTTTCATCTTCAAGGTCACTCAGAAGACTTATGAGTAACAACACTTGTAATAATGCCCAGACGCTTTAAATAATTCTCTAGTTCCTTAAAAATTGGCACCAACGCAACTTATCACAAATCTCGACACACTTGTGAACACCACAATTATTTTCTCACCTGCCTATTATTTCTTTCGGCTCATATCGTGCATAGAATTCTTTAGCCGCATCTTTATCGGGCAAGTTGTCGTCGTCTTCCTCCTTTGCCATCGCGTTCACTGTCGCTGTTATTATATTTTCGTGTACTAATTATACGTAATTAGCCTATCCACAATGACGAAAGGTTATTGTTGTGAAGTGAACAACTGACAGAACACTTCTTCAGCTTCCACTTGCTTGATGTTAAAAACCCTATTATTAGCGATTAAAACACTGGGTTAATAACTTTATGTAAAGTGCATATACTATAATCTTTATTGTAGGGTTGGATTGAAGCCAATATACTCAGAAAAATTATCAATTAGCGTATCAATATGTGTAAAATCACAAAATTGTGAACGGCTCTGCCTGTCAGTCACAAATTGACAATGACAGAGAAATGTCTGTGAAATGTCTCTAACTTGGTCTCTAACAATTCCATAGATTATACACTCGACCGAGTACATCGCTTGTCTTTGGCGAAAAATAACAATCCTTGAAATAGATTCGTAAGCGTAACTGAAAACAGAGCCATCTCACATTAACTTGTGTTATTATTTGAGAAACTCAATAATAATCAAAACCATTTCAACCACTTCGCTCCTTCGCAGCTTCGCTCTAAAGCGAAAATAACTTAATAATATCGCTAAATGTTAAGACTCTATGACTTATACAAAAAATAAAAAAATTTAGAATTCGTGTATAATTTTCGGAGATAAAGTTGAAGTTTTAATGAAAACTGAAAGAATATTCAAAAAATAAATGAGAAATATTGGTAATTGCTTTCCCCATACGAAAAAACACTATAAACATAAAATAAAGTCAAAATACAAATTCTACAAATCCAAACATCCATCTCTTGTCAACAGCTGTCGCCAGCTGATTTTACTCTATCTCGCCCAGTTTTTATCCCTTTCATGCTGATGGCATCGTAATGTGTGAATTTATTCGAATCAAATTATGCCTTTTCTCTTTTACTCGTGTGTAAAACGATAGAGGTAAAAAATATATCAGGCTCAAACTGTAGCCTTCCTCATATTGACATGTCAATCTGTCCGTCCTTGTTTCACGTTTCTTTCTTGGTCGTTCGGTATGTTTTCGCTTGTTGTTCCGTCCCGATGGTCTTGCATTTTTCAGTGTTTTGCAGATTATCCTTATCAGTAGTTATAACCCGTGATTAGTTTACGTGGACTGTATACACAAAGCTTGGATTTCGGTGTTTAGTTCCTAGCAGCAAGATTTTCTGATCAGGTAAGTAAACTACGCACAATTTTTCTTGCTAAGTGACAATCGTGTTTTGTACTGTTGGTACTTTAATATGTTTTTGACAACCTTGAAGCAATGAAATACCAGTTTGGTGCTATTTTCTTTGTTCAAGTAGTTTGTGAAATCAATTTGATTTCATAATGGAATGATCCTTGGTAGCCTCTTGGCCCAAATACCTTTTGAAATGATGTCTAATGACTTTCACTGCTAATGACCACAATTTTTCCATGATATTCACTGCCTACACATTTATTCAACTCAAATTGGGGCTTGAACTAAAAAGGCGGTGTAATTCAACAAAACCAATTTTTTACCTTAATTAGAACCATAAAACAATTCCTATAGGAGATACTTTGTGCAAAATGTTCAAGGCCTAAGTGTTAATTGTAATTAAATATGTATGTTTTGCATGATATTTTATCCGTAAAACATATTTTCGTAGTTCTGTTTCAACATGGGCCATATTACAAGGTAGACCGTTGATACGTGAGTAAGTCAGTGATATCATATCAATACCCTAAGTAAAGTAGAAAATTTGGAAGTCAAACATACTGTCTATTATGAAGAGATAACCAGTGATTTCATAAAATCTTTAGAGACTAAACTAAGCAATATAAGTACTAGAAACACAAAGATCAATAAGAGATTATGTAACAGGATGTAATTAGCTGTCAAACTGTGTTCCTGCCCACTGCCCACAAAAGAAATACTTCTGTAATATTGTTATGGCTTCAATGTTGAAGACCAAAACATGTATTGTTGTAGTCATAAATTTGATAAACTAAACATTGTTTATTAAAAATATCTGGCTCTGCTTTGCCCAAACTAAATGAAGTCCAGTAATAATTTGAATGTAACACAATTTAAACACTCCTGCTGTGGCTTTGACTATACTATAATATTCTAGAGTTTAAAATACATATTCCTCTAAATTTACCAATAATGCAAAAGCATGGGTTTTTGTATCAAGGCATAACAATAGAGCAAAATATATCAACTTTTCTAAAAAAGCTTTCTTGGAACATATATTTTATGAGCGACCCGCCCTTGCTTTGCACAATGCCACCTTTCGGGTTCAAAACGATGCTATCTTTAAATCTGTAACCAAACAAACAAATTCACAAAATTTCATTGAAATTGGTTGGGTGGCTCAGAGATTAGCAATGTACGAATTAAGGTAAGAAGGTAAACCTTCATTAAAATATAGCATATAAGTTCATCATAATCAGCCTGAATTCTGCAGCTGGGCCACAGGCATCCTGTCTGTGAAAGAGGGTGGGCTATAATTCACCATGTGGGCCCAGCGCATATTTGTAGAGATGGCATAATCTAAGTTCTTTTTAATTTTTAGTTCTAGTTCATGCTGGTTTCCACAAAACATATTCCTTCACCGTTTTGAGAGTGGTGGTGATAAAATACATAAAACAGAGTTGCTTACCTTTGACCCCACAACTAAGTCTCAACGAAACTCATTTGTCATGGTCCATACCAAAGCTGTTCTAATAGGCTACTATTTTGCACCAGTCAAAAATCTTACAAATCAGGACATTGCATTGAAATGATAATCTTCCAGTCTTTGTCCCATTTTACTTGGGGTCAGCGCTACAAATTTTCTTCCTCCATTTTTCTTTGCCAACCATCACTATATCATTTACTCTTTTTCCTTTCATAACATTCCTCACACAATCAATCCATCTTTTCTCTGGTCTCCCTTTCCTCTCCAGCCATCACATTTATATTCATCAGTCTTTTGGTAACATCCAATTCATCAATTCATGTATCACATTGTAATAAATATAGTTATTTTATTTAAATGCCTTGTGGCTTCTTGTACTTCCAAACTCACGGACGGTCTACCACTTTTGACCCTTATGCCCTAAGTAATAAGGTTGAAAAGTGGTTGACTGTCAGTGAACTGGGTAGTACATTGTGTCTGATGACCTGACCATGTATTTAACCTTTTTTTGATAAAGCTGTTCAAATATCAGACTCAGTTAGTTCTTGAGTTTTTGCATAGATGGCGCCGCTTGTTATGATGGTAGAAGAATTAGGTGTGAGGTTGTGACAGCTAATGAATTAATAAAATCGATTTTGTGGCACGAAACTAATAGTATTAGTATCCATTAGTAACGCTCTACTCGGCTTTTTCGTGTTTTTTTTCTTCGGATTTGTCATCTATTTGTCTGCTCCAGGCACTGAACTACCAGTCCAGTCTACATGCCCATTGCTGAAATTGATTGAGACATCCAAACGCTCGCCTTGGTTACTCACGAGTCATCATCTTCCTGCCTCTAACTTTATTTACTGTTCTCGAGTTATTCCAGAATCGGAGTTCTATTAGATTTTCGGGAGAGCTGAGATGCTATTTGACATTAACCAATTAACAATAATAAATCAAACAACCTATTTAAGCGCCATTTCATATGCATTCAACATTAGACACTGAATTGAGTCTCATTACATGACACAAGATATTACATCCAACTATGATCTCAAAGCGGCCATCCCAAACCCACGTTATCGCTAGATAAACCCGCAGCATCTGCGTTGGCGGTACGTAGACGGGGACAAGGGCGCAAATTAAGGACGTCTAGATCCCCCCGTCCCTCCTTCCCTCACGGCACGCTCAACCCCCTCAATGCTCCACTGACTACTATAACCCCCTTTCGCCTACAGTTCTGGGAAAACAGTGAATGTTATTGAAGCGCATTGTATGAATTTCCACTACGCTTCCCTTTAAAACTAAACGAGAGTAAAACTCACTCTTGCCTCGACGTTTGTTTGTGAGCTGGATGAATTGCCTTTTGTTTTCTTAAATGGTATTATTTTTTAAAAAGCTTTACAATGCCCGTGGAAAGCAGAAAGACTGGTGTAAAGATTTAGATAGCATTGTACTCATTCAACAGAGAGCTTTGCAAACTGAAAGGCTGAATTCACGTTTCATGGTAAGAAATCAAGATGATCACAAAAGACTTCAGATAATGTAGCCTAAGGCAAATGAAATCAAATTCAGACAGTTTAAATCAGATCAGCCTAGTTAGCTAGTTCTTTGAGTAGTTTCTTCAACTTTAATCATCACAAAAAAGAGAACTTTTCCTTTTTAGATCTTTATCTTGTCGTTAACTTATTGGATAAAGCACTTACGTTTTTAGTCCTTACTATCGTAGTAAAACAATAAATAGGAACACAAATGCACTCCACTCCATGATAATATTATAAATGCGAAAGTAGATCTGTCTGCAGGGGCGTGCCGTCCATAGAGGCAATTAGGCCTAGCCTACCTTCTAATCCTTATCAATCCTATCATAAACGCCAACTCAAGTGCAATTATTATAAATTTGTAATAAAAATCATTTTAAAAGTTAAAACTCCTGTTATAACACTTATAGCAACTTGTCGCGCCCGTGTGACGTAACTCACACAATACTGTGAGCTAACCTCGCGTCGTCAATTGTAAGGCGAAATCGGTTGTAGAGTATTTTCGATTCATAAATTTACGCACACTGGTGCATATTTTCGTGTGTATAAACGGCACACATGTCTAGATTATAGGCGTGTCTCCCGGGAAAGGAGACGGCCTGTGATTGGTTAAATAGATTAACATGAATGAAGATCAGAGTTGCCATTTGTAGAAATTAAACCGAAATTCCGGCGAATTCGAGAAACAGACTACACACAAACACGATAGTTTTCTTAATGACTACTATAACCAGTTAAAAAAATAGGGTGGTATTTTTGAATTTATACCTAAAAAATAGCAAAAGGCCTATAAAAATAATTAAAAACTATATGAATTTTATTTTTCGCTTTGATTTTCGGGGAGTTTTTAAAATAAGTATGACAAGCACGTGCTGTCAGACTCAGTATTATCCGGCAAAATTTTGTTAACAGATTTTACATATGATTTAGGTATGACAATGATGCAATTTAATTTGGAAGTGTTTTTTTTAACAAATTACGAATTAATTTTTTCCTAGTCACGCCATTATTATTTCATGTGACAAGCAAATTTAAATGCGATTTTGAATGTTATCATATCTTACCAAGTTAAACCTTATCAGTTATTCGTTTTGAAACGAACATTAATGTAAATATTATATGTTGTTAAGTATTTGTTTATTTACTTAAAAATGGTGTTCTGTTGTGATACTTGCGCAGAAAATGTGTGTTTGTTAGAAGTTAAAAGCAGTAAGTTTTCGCAATTATCGTTTAATGATAAGATTCTTGTGGTGTCGAAAGGTAGATGTACACCCGAATTACGAGAATTAATCCAAAAATCTGATAATTCAGCTCGTACCCGCCATTTCAAACCTCAAAATTATGCAACATTCAGCTGGCTATGTGGTTGTATACACACAAATAAATTATTTTGTTTTCCGTGCATTTTGTTTAATACTTCCAGTAAGTGGAGTGAGGGGTACATTGATTTGCATAATTTTCATTCCTCGGCAAAAAAGCATGACCTATCAGAAAAACATCTAGAGGCTTGCTTAAAGTTAAATACATTTGGTAAATCACGTATTGAAACTAGTATTAACGGCCAGTTAAGGTTAGATATAGAAAAGCATAATTCTAAAGTATAGGAATAGAAATATTTTTCATTTCATTTCATTTTTAACAGGCCGCTTCGGATATCTTGCAAGTGACGTGTTCTGTAACTATCACCCACCCACTTGGATTAGATATTTGAGGTGGCCGAATCTTTCTTCTGTTTGCATCGTCAGAAAATAGTGATTTGAACCTTGAATAAAGTGGTGAGTTCTTTATTTATAACTTTTGTTTTTACAGGCTGATTTTCATTTTTTTTTTTTTTTTCATTTTCATTTTTTTTTTTTTCATTTTTTTTTTTTTTGGATACCGATACCCGCGATATATGTGCGTGGCGGTGGCCTACCCTCCGTGGTGAACCACTGCACGCCACTGTCTGTCTGTGCTGTGTGTCTGTTAAATTAAGGGCGGGACGGATTTGGATGATAATTAGCACACGGATAAACAGCTGGGTTAGGACTTTATGGCCCGTATTACAGAACATAATTCAATACTCAATAATTACTTAAAACTAGATTCAAGCCATTTAATTGGTTGAAACTTGATTTAAGTAATGCTGGAGTCCTGAGTGACGTTCTGTAATACGGGACATCTCGGTAGAACGTTGTTATGAGATAATTTTCGAACACATCGCGGAAGAAACTGGAGCCAAAAACTATTTCCTAACTCCATAAATTTGGAGTGGCCGATTGCCGATAAACTCTCATATCTCGTTATATTAGTGAAACAGAGATTGTTACGATAACATTTCACGGAAGTATTGATATTAAGACAACACTGGACAGGTGAGGGAGTATACGTATTTTTTTAATTAGTTGAATCGGTCAATATTGAAGCCTTGGGGAAGTCGATAATGACACGCGCCACGAAGAAGAGGGCCTGCTCGAAACTATTTCAAAGTGGTTGTAAGTTGTAATAAAAAAAGTAGGATAGTAGTCGTAGGGTTGGGGGATGTTGAAATAAGAGTGCACAGCACACCTGACCTTATTGGTGAGGTTCATCAGATAGGTCAGGTCACTCGCAACCGGCGTGCCGGCGTATGACCAGATGTATATGTTAACGGAAAAGTATGTAAGCCGTCATTGTATTCAATTCCTAGGAAATGTGTAAAATTCCTAAAATAGATAGGAAATCTATGGTATATTTTGTAATATGCAATTAGGAAATGTATAACATTCTTGATGTTCTTAAGTACAGGGGGGATAGCGGTGCAAGGGGCGACTACACACAGTCGAGAGCGTCTATCGTACTCCTATTTTTTAATCGACTTCCAAAAGGAGGAGGTTATTTATGTTACCCTAATACACTACACACCATACCAACATAAACAAGGCATTCAACAACGAAAACTTAGGATGCAAGAGCGAGCTAAGCGAGCCCGGGACTTGGGGCACCCCGACTCCGGACAGGTTAGATTCGAAGGGGATGGCGGAGTCTTGAGAGCGAGCGAAGCGAGACCGCCATCCATTACAACATTTTGATATTTACCTTGACGTTGATTTTATTCGTATTTAATTATTTTGTTCTCAGAGAGCATTCATTTTTATATATTTCCTAGTGTCATCTCGGAATTGCATACAATTCCTAGGAATTACATACATTTCACAGAGAATGTGTGTATTAAAGAATTTTTTAAACATTATTTTACACATTTCCTAAGTAGGCTCGGAATTGTATAATATATTTCCTAGGAATTATGTACAATTCATTGGTTTCATACATTTCGTGTAACATATACACGGAGACGAGACGAAAAGGGTATGTTAAGATCGTAGCTGTTGCGGTCGTTGATTACTGCCTACCCCCATGGGCAAAAGGCTTGAGTTTATGTATGTAAAAGTAAAAAGTGTAATAAACTGTGTCCCTTTTCTCTTCACTGAAATACGTTCCCAGTAGGAGCAGTAAAAGTCACAAAAAAAAAACAACGAATACCCAATACTTTCTAATAAGAACGCAGAACCCCTATTATAATCTTGCCAGAAACAAATCTACAATGAGAATCAAATCACTAGGTAACAGCCAACGATACACTGGAAACAGATAAATGGATCACCTCTATCAAAAACAAAATGGCCTGATGTAAATAACAGATACAGTTTCTGCATAGTGTGTTCTTAAAGATCATATGAACCTGATATTGTATGCTTGTCTTATAAAGTCGATCTGTTTTTAGATAAAGCTGATTTGATTTGACGTTCAGACTACAACATTTTTTACAAAGTGGGTGGCATGGTATCATAAATACACTAAGGGCGCGTTCCCACTATGTCGTGACGACAGGTTATCGTGTCGTTTAAAGCGTCGTGGCTTGTGTATTTAAATGGAGATTTTCACATGTACGACGACACGATTAACTGTCGTCCACGACTTTTGCCAACTAAAAACCAACGATAAATTAATCGTCACGATATAGTGGGAACGCGCCCTAAGCCACTGCGTAATCGTTCTCGTTCGCTGTAATCAATGTTAAACCAATATCCATATGAAATACAGTATCCAATATTTCGTATTGCAATGGAAATATGGTAACGTGTACTACCACTGGGCTTCGGTGTCTCATTCAAGTAGTTTATCGCTTACCCATGTCTCCCCTCTCCTTCATTAAGCTCTGGTAGTTGGGAACGATCCGTTCGTCTCCCCACAGTTTTTTCGCAATTTACTGTAGTTTTATTTTACTGTATTTTCGCGTACCTCTTTTGTGCTTCCTTACTCCGTTGCTTGAGTGAACCGAAATGGGTCTTGGGCTCTTGGCTTTCAATAAGAAATCCACGGTTTCCTGTACCTTAATGAAGCAAAATTCTCTACTCAATTAATCAGGAATCCAACTAATCCGCGATCTGGTTGTCGTTCTGAAACCTACACTAATAATGATGAGCATGTTCTTTCTACTCGCTCCGTAATTCCACGGCTTGCATTATCTAATTAGCGTGCTCACACGGTGTAAAGATAGATCATGTTACTATCAAATTATATACTGCAGTTACACTTATCTTAGAGAAGTGTTTTCTTGATCCTCTGTAGAGCAATTACGTGTAGCAAGACATTCCTGTTGTTAATTTTAATTTTTTAGATCAAAAGAAAGATCAAACAAGGCCATATGTTTTAATTGCTCTCCATTTCTTTTGATCATTTCCATTTTCAAAGGATCTACGTCTTTGAAGAAGTGAAAAATGAACTAATTTAGTATCACTACAACTAATTTAACTTGATAGGTTTTCGGGTGATATAAAATGCAAGAAGACTGACTGACTGAGATCGACTGTCTTAGCATGAGGAGAGACGAATTGCATGTGACTAAAAGAGTGATGAATATAAATGTTGATGGATGGAGAGGGAGAGGAATACCAAAGAAAAGATGGACGGATTGAGTGAGTAATTATATGAAGAAAAAGGAGCAAATCATAGCGTGACGTTTGACAAGGAAGAATGGAAGAAAAAAAACGTGTTGCGCCTACCCCAAATAACATGGGACAAGGGTAGGAAGATGATGATAAAATGCAAAAAGAACCTTGCAGTTTATGTTTCGCTTGAAGTTTTATACACTGTATACGTTATACTATACTCTGTCTAGAGAAATGAAACCAGCGTTCAAGTTAAAAATAAAACCGAGGTCGACAAGGCGGCACAGACTAAGTGAAGCCCGAGGGCAAGATTAAAGGGGGCTAAAATTGGGCACCCGTATCTGTCCTGAATCACAAAATGTTGATCTCTTTTTTAAAATTACCGAGAGGGAGAGAAATTACAATGGCAAGCAAAAGAGGATATTAAGACCTCAAGATAATTTAAGAACTTCCGGTGAAATATCGCAGATATTTTGGCTTAGCTTTAAAGATTCGTGCGAAAAGTTTCCGAGCAACAATTAACACTATTTAGTCGCACTTGTGCTTTCAGTTGCTATTCAATTTTATCAGGCGTTCATTACAATTCTAAAGCATAGTAGATATCACTTGTTTACTTAACAGCACAGCTGCTTTTGCGAACAGTATTAAGAGATTATCAGTAAATAGCAATCTGATAGAAATACGGACCTCTATAAAGCCACCAGATTTATTGTCTTCACCGCCATTCTTTGTAGTCTGCAAGAGATCTAAGCCCCTGCAGCTATTATGGGATATGATTATGGACCATCTAGATCAGGCTGCAGACCGGAGTCAGAGCCGTGAAATGATCTAGTAATAAATTCCATCGTTATCGATAACTGTGTAGCGTAAAATGAAGCACCCACATTTACGATATTTATGTCTGTAATCGCATCAATTTGAACAATCTGTGAACAATTTACTCCTAGGCCGTTTTTTAAACGCTGGACGTATTTATAAAAATGTTTACAGTTTGGCGCTACACAATTTATTCCGAGTTTACGCTATGGTAAGCAACATCAATATTTTTATACCGGGATAAACGGAACACTGGGCAATTGAGAACTGTTGTTTTAGAGAGAGGACAGGGACACAGTAATGTTTGTTTGTAGATCGACGTAGTATTTAACCATTTTTGATGCAGGAACCTGGTACATAATACGGTTACTCACCCTGCAATTAAATTTTACATACATGTACATACATAGCCATAATGGCTAAGAAGATAAAGCAGTCATCTGAATGCAAAATTGGCAATGAATTTGCAGGACGCTGAGAATTCTCAATTGCAGGATGTAAGTTAACATTTTCAATTATAATATAATGCAAAAATGCTGTGGCCACTTTTGTAGGATTCACATGACGTTCGTTTTTCATTCTAGGTTATTGCTTTACTCTTAAACTGCCAAGAATACTCAATGAGAAGATCTTATCAAGCCTTGCTAGTAGTACTCGAATAATGGCAGTATTGCAATCATCGTTTCATACAAGGATAACATTTTATCGTTCACATTGAGTCATATAAGAACTTGAAACCGATTTACATTTCTGTATAATTAATTTTACCGGTTTTGGTGCAGCAATGTTAATTAACGGATAAAGTGTATCAAATATACCTACGTCGAACTTTGTTGAACAACAATATTCTTGTTGAAATTGAAAGCTAATAAAATCTCATTTTGTACTGCGTACTGGTCGAAATCAAGTGTTTGGAAACCACGTTTAATTAACACTAGTACCGATTGTAACTTATTAGCGGATTTCAGACTGGAATTATTTGTAGTGTTGTCTTAGTTAATTGCGAAATATTATACCAGCAATCCTTGGGTGGTCCTAGGTCTTTCTTCAGTGATTTACGAGTTCAGGTTTAATTTTCCTTGAATTTAAATATCTGCCTTAAGTTAATCTACCCGCAGTATCTTATTTTACCTTCCAACCTGGAATTTACTTAAAAGCATTCCTTCAACCAAGTATTTTAAAAGTGAAACAGCTAGACCTAATTGGTCGTTGAATTCACTGCAACTGCAGCCATCTACTGCACATAACTTAAAGCTAATTAGCATGAAAGTTGCATTGTTTTATCTTTTCCGTAAATCTCAAAGAGAATGAAGCAATCAGCTAACAACACAGCGTTTATAAACACCGTGTTGCTGTGGTTACTGTTTAAAATTTATGTTACTGCAGTTCCTGAGAGTGCGTTGAACCGCCCCCCAGTCCCCCCACCCTCGGTCTATTTTCTAACTTAACCAACGAGTTCTTACGAGGACATGACACCGTCAATTGCGATTGTCAATGTTATGAATTTGTCATAATTTATGAGCAAGCCCGTAAGTCGCAGTTATGCAGATCAAAGTCCTAACGACTGACTCAGTTTAGCACTTTCGTCGCCTGCGTCAATTGCCTACAAATGGTCTCGATCCCCCAGTTGATTTGTTGAATCTATTTTAAACTTGAGCTTACAGGGATTGCATGATTCAACAAAACGCATTTTACTGAATAAGCTAAATAAAGTTTAACTGTGACACCCTGGTTTAAACGTTCGTACGTACTGTTTATATTTGGCTCTAAAAAGGCGCAATAAAATAAAAGTCCAAGTGTAATCGACTGCTTAATCGTATGCAAGCATTAACTCCGAAAGACAATTAATATAATGACAGATAAACGCATCAAGGACGCAAATAAACTTTATGCCTTGGAAGCAGGTTATTTAATTAAGTATATACCATTTTAGGGCCCACAATTTTGGAATCGCTGTAGCTTTACGTACACAAGCTGGTGTCGATTTCATTGCGCTATAAAAGCGTTGCATTCTTTTGTTTAAAAAAAAAACATCCATTGTCAGAAACAATTTTGAATAAAGGTAAAAGCTAAGCTCAAAGTTGAATATCAAATTCAGCGCTCCAGATTCTTTTTAAAGGGATTTGGTTACACTCAAATTCACGTTAAATAAACTTAGTTTCGACGTCCTTTCACATTTTTTAATAAAAATAAAGGCAAACAAAATTCAAAACCTACGCACCTCAAACATAGTAGGTGTTATTTACGAAATAATACATTACTTGGCTGAGGAAGGATAATGTTTACGAAAAACAACACCTGTATTTTTTGCAGAGCTAATTTACTGTCTGAGGTATATTTTTTCCCTGAGCCTCGCCAGGTCAAAGTCCACTGCACGCCTGATCGCGCCATTTGATTGAGCGTAATGTCCATAGACTTCCATCGGATCGCTTACAGAATTGCCTATTTCATGCTTCAATTGTAATTTCATATTACATTAAGCTGAATATTGTGAACGTTTTCTGTGTCTATAAGATAGTTATTGAAAAATAACTATATAACATCTTTATACTTATCGTGTCCTGCGAGTCCTGGTTCACTACAGGAACTGATGGACGCTACCGAAAGCACCAAACTAGTAGCTCAGTTCTGGGCCGACACAATTTAGATTGCCATCGATACGCTAAGAATTTATGAGAGTTAGACATTTTTGAAAAACATCTAACGCTCATTAAGTCATACTCATCATAACATTTAACACAAGGCAATTAAAGAATGAAAAATATTCCGTCAAATACATTGTAAGAATTACGTGCCAATAATACATCAAAATTCCTCCACTAGAAGATGTCCTTGGGCCCTTGGGGCCCTTATTGGGCAAACTGTTGTTGTCGACACCATCATTTTATCAAGACTTTGTCAATGTATTTAGTTATATCTGTTTTCTACAATTATAAATAATATCTTACTTATAATCATGATAATGCGTGATAGTGAATAGTTTTTTTTTACAAACATAGGTTGTAATTCCGGGGTACTTAAAGCATGGCATGTAGCTGACCTCTGCATGTAACTTCAGCCTGATCATATCCACCTCTAGCCCTTGTTCGAGGATAACAGCATTCACATGGCAACTATCTTGTTTACGTTTAAACCAACACCTTAATACAATTAAACGATTAACAAGTTAGTTGTCCGTATGTTTATCTCGTCTTCACATCGACATCACGCCTCCTGGTCACGATTGCTATTTACGAGTATTTACACGCAGCAGTATGCAAATACCTCACGTGCATCAACAAGACTAACGTATCCGTTGTACGGACCATCCATAGCACATCGTGCATCATGAAAAAAAAAGGGCTATTGTGTTCCAGACGCGTCATTAATAAAGAGAGTTCTGTACGAGCTTCCGCTCTGTTACTAAGTTTGTATCTGTATTGTTCAGTATTGTGTAGTCTATTTGTAGCGTAACAGTGCACTCATATCAAGGTTCGAAAACAACTCGCCATTCAGATAAAAGATACGGTATATTATTACAAAATTCAAAGAGGAGCATTACAGCAAACTGGTGTGCATAAATTGATGTTGTCGGGATCATAACAATCATATAAGTTGAGTCTTGGGTTTTAAAACGAGTTTCGCCTCGTCTCCCAGAGTGTAATAAAACTTTTTTGTACACAAATAATATATTGGGATGGCCTCGGTGCGTGCACGCAGGCCCGCAGATGCACGGTTGGCCTTGACTCAGCGTGCATGCGCGTGAGTCGAGGTGTAAGGGACTGGCGGGTAGCGGTCTTCGATTGATTGCGTAAATGATGAGTTGCTGACCAATAAGGTCATCGTCGTGTTTTATCTAATACTAACTGTCCCGGCATGCGTTGCAATGCACCTTTTCCTACCCTACCGTACCATTCTTACCGACTCTACCTATCTATCCTATCTACCTACCCTACCCTACCCTACCTATCTATTCTACCTACCTACCCTACCTACCTACCTACCCTACCTACCTACCTACCTACCTACCTACCCTACCTACCTACCTACCTACCTACCTACCCTACCTACCTACCTACCCTACCTACCTACCTACCCTACCTACCTACCTACCCTACCTACCTACCCTAGCTACCTACCCTACCTACCTACCTACCCTACCCACCTACCCTACCTACCTACCTACCTACCCTACCTACCCTACCTACCCTACCTACCTACCCTACCTACCCTACCTACCTACCCTACCTACCTACCCTGCCTACCTACCCTACCTACCTACCTATCCTACCTACCTACCTATCCTACCTACCTACCCTACCTACCTACCCTACCTAACTAACCTATAATACACTTTTCAACCTTAAAAAGGTTTGATTTAAAAAAAATACAGACAAAAGTTTACTCACCCTTTTTAAATAGTTTATACAAAATACATTTCTGAACGCATGCATAAATGTCAATCACAGTATTTGACAGGATGACAGGAGGAAAACAAATGTTTGACAGGTACGAAATAAAGGAACATAATTAAATGGAAAATGATTCATTTTCATAGTTATGTATTCGTCAAGTTTTCATTGTTTTTAAAATGTATTCTGCTATTCAGGGCGGAGACAAATCCAACCAAATAAAAACCATGAAAATTGATCCAGCAGATCTCGAGTTATAAGTGTTGTAACAAACCCGTCTTTGTTTTATATATATAGATTAGTTAGGACGGTCACGATTTAGCACAGTAGAATCTTGTCTTTTCAAAAGAATTTTCTTTCGTACAACCTCTTTCAATTTCTGTTATTAGAAAAAAAAATGTTTCTAGATGAATGCCTTTTTAAGCATCTTGATTTTCTATCAATGATTTCTAAAACCACACTGTCTGAATTCGAAATACTTCACCATCGTCTTTACAGTTGGCGCTAGTTTTGTGTCGAACATTATCCTTCAATGTGATAGATGATTTTGGATTGCTTTCAATAAATCTTCTGTACTTGCACCCTGCCCAGACGCATGCGCCGCGCGGCCATATCAAAATGCCGTATCGTACTGATGCGAGCTATTTTTGTCGAGTCTCGTCGCGTCGCCAATCGTGTTTTTCCATGCACCAGCACCAAGCAAAGGTAAAAATATTTCAACGCGTTATTACCCAATCTTTACCTTTGTAAGCATTTTATTGGCAATTCCTTACAAAGACAGGTAAAGAAGTACTTCTGTTGAAATATTTGGTCATACGCCAAGTCCTTCGGCAAATTGAAATTATCGCCCGATTTGTCGACCTGTCTTCAAATATGGCTTTATTTTACGTTTGACCCAGTTGTGCACGTAACGAGCCTGCTTTTGGAATGATTACATCACTGGCATCAAACTACTTGATTGTGATTCATCTCTCTATCATCGAATGCATTCCAATGAACTATTGCAATCGTTCATCGCATCGCATATCTGATCCCAGTCGCGTCTCATGTGTGTGCTGATGATTTCATTCCAATCAACATTTTGAAAACAGAATTGTTATTGTTTTCATTCTTTTGTGCCAAATTGTTTTGAATGTTTGTCATTTCAATAATGCATTTATCAAACAACCAGAACTCTTGTTTTGAACCATCGGATCTATCCATCTTTCTTTCACGACTGGCATTGCATGAACATCATCTATAACTTTATTTATTCCATTAATCGTTTCTTCGCCGCTGTTAACATATAGATTAAAACCGTGCGTGTACGCACAGAGATGTTGGCGATTTAGTCTCAAGTTATTTTTAGTTTAACCGGTCTGTTACCGTAACTGCGCTTTAAACAAGTTATTAAAGTTTGTGATAGCTATACTGTCCACGTCTACCCTTCGGGTCGGAGTCTAGTTAACTCTGCAATTTTGAGAAGGTGGCAAATACTAAAGTAACAATACTAGAGTAACTTGTTCAAATATATTTATATTTTTCATAACAACATTTGCATGCCATATCACGAACTCCGCGGCGAAATTATTCTGTAAATTAGTAGATAAGGCGTATCAAACTTTATCAACTGTTTATACAAACACTTATGACCTTCGCGCGTTGAAGGGCACATGGCATATTGTTTTGTTAATACTTACTTTGATTACATAACTCCATGGATATCTGAATGAGACTTGAGTTATTTTCATTGTAATACGATAAGTCCCAATTGGTTCAGATCTAGTCTACAAAGGTTCTGAGTGACATATTTGTTTGATAGATAAGCATGTGTTTTGATTTGTTTTATTGTACATCATTCTGATGTGTTTGTGTTTCACACCCATCATAATCTAGTCTACAGAAAGCCGTTAATATGAAATATTCCCGAAGCTGCTTAACTCTGAAGCAATTATGTCTTCTTGACCACCTTTTACCTTATTCATTAATTAAATAACTGCTATTACAGTACTGCTGAAGTTACCAACAACAAACGATTTACTCAACGATGAGTCAATCATACTATTGACCAATACTGTTTGCAATATGCTATTAAAAACATTAATATTGAGCACGAACCTCAGTTACGATTGATCTTTCATAACTGACACATGATTTTTAAAGCCTTGTCTATGGTATCAAGCGAAATGGTGCCAAGCATATGCGGGCTTTGATGTTTAATTTGGCAGGATATACTTACAAGTACAACAAACATTTTATACGAAAGTCTATTGTTTTTTTTTAACCAGTTTTTGCTGACGGCTCTCGGATTCTTGGCAAATATCCGACAGTCGCTGAATAAGTGAAATTGACAGTTGAAATTTTCGAGTAAATCTCGTTCGTTAGTTTTTAGGGTTCCGTAGTCAAGAAGGAATGGAACCCTTATAGTTTCACAATGTCCGTGTGTCTGTCCGCAGCTTAGCTCAAAGACTTAGTACTAGAAAGCTGTAATTTGGCATGAATATACAGATTAGTTACGCCGACTAGTATCTCCTGTATCTACACGTAAAGTGGGTATTTTTTTTTCTCGCGTACCCCATAGTGTGGTATGTCGTTGGATAGGTCTTGAAAAATATTGCGAGTTTGTTCTAATAATTTTTCGATTAATGCGTTTGTGAAATATTAAGCTTTAAAGTGCTAATTTTTGTAAGACTCGAGGTTCCCCCTCCTCTATCCGTTAAACGGTTATGTTTGGGTGTGTGAAAAAATTCACGGTGGTAGTATGTATAACGAAATTAAAAGCAAAAATATCACTACTAAGAAGGCTTTACAAGTTTACGAGTAATAGTCGACCAACTTATAAAATGTACTTGGATAACTTATTTTCCTAAGCATAATGTATGGGAGCACAGGTTTTTCAACTGCAAATGTAAGTTTGTTTTTTTATTATTACAATAAAAATCTTCGTTCGGAGGCAACTCCGCATATTTTGATGGGCTACTACGGAACCCTACATTGCGCGTGGCCCGATATGCACTTGACCGGTTTTTATTTTCCAATCTGTTGTTGAAGAAATAAAATTTTCTTATTTGCTGTGCAGATTCGCGAGCAAGGAAGACCTAAAAAGGCAATCTCGTAGCTGATTGAATTTTCACTGCTTTTCAAGAACTGAGATACGTTGTATTTAATCAATGGCTTCGTTTCCCCGATCGCATAGTTGAGAGAACCTCCCTGGGAGTATTAAGGAAACCACGACTAATAAATAATATTTTTATGGACAGTTAGTTAAAATGGGATATAATATTGTCATCTAGTCACCGTTACCGATTATGGTGAGGCATCTCATACCGCTACTACAAACAAACGGTTGTGTACGGAGCAATATTGCCATGTCATCAAGTAATATTGTTCCGTAACCATAACGAAACGTATTACAAAGAATCGAGGTTCACGTACGTCTGCGCAGAGCAATAACGAAACGCCGATATTTCCGGTTGTCATGCGCGTACGTACTGATCAAAACCTAGAGTGACAGCACGAGGTTGTCTTTGGTCACCCTGACAGGTCGATTTTCAAAAATTCAAAATGGTTACGGAGCGCGCGACCGTTAGAACAACCGAATCCGCCATCGCGTGAACATTATTCTGTCACTTCGTGTCCTACCTCCGACCAACGCGCACCTCGAGTGAACTTTGAGATTCATCGTCATCCAACACCATCATCATCATTATCATCATCAGGAGCGGCAGCTGGAAGATCAACGAGTGCAGGTCGCAGCCTAAAGTACGTACGCTGCACATACTTATTGTTACTACTGTCTGCACAGAACTATTGTGAACCATCTTAACGTATTTCGTAAGACCCTGTCTCCCCAGGGTAGAGGGAGCCATCAAACCCATTTCGGCTGATGCGAATGCTACATTTTTTTGGTGCCGTTACCCGGGGACCTTTCATTGTTGTAATCTTTAACCGTGATTTTGCACGTGTGGTATATCTGATTACTCAAATCGATACTTAAAATATCATCAAACCCATCGATTTAGCAGAAAACCGTAGTTATTTATCGCATTCTAAGTTATTTCATCGAATCGTCGGGTATACGTACAAATCGTTTCACTTTAAATCAACGTTCACGAGCTTTCACCATCGAACAAAAGTTTTCATAAATCTATACAAATACCTCCGTATCACTTTTCTTAATCACTCGATAATGTTTAAGGTTAAATTATTGTGAGAACCGTAAAACTGCAATCACTATCAAATTATCATCGGTGCATAATATTACGTTATTATCTAATATCACCATTGTTCCTATCCTTTTCCCTTCTGAAAAATAATTACCGTTAAAATCTACGTTTTCAAACGTATTTTTTGACTGTGTTGAAATTGGGAGGTAATCGTAAATTAATTTTAAAATTATTCGTTTTTTCACTCTGTGGGTAGATCGAAATAACGATCGGTCGACGAGTACTTCTACTCAGTTAATAAGCAATCTGCGGAACTAGCATAACGTAAAAAACAGTACTCGGTTCAGTTTAAACCCTTAAGCCTTGGTTGTAGTGAATTCATCATTTTATCATAGTTTTCCGCAAATAAAGTACACATACACAGTGAACTAAGTGGAAAAAAGTTTAATTTTCATTATTTTGATATTTGTAACGGTGCGCAGTTATAGTGTCCAGTGTACAGGTAGCTCCTAATATCCCTGCGTAAGTACATTAGACCTTTACCTTAATTACCCACGAAACTTGTTATATCTTGTGTGCAAAACCAAAAAGTTACTTACCCACCTATACTTGGAAAGATTCCTTACACGAGACTTACAATAACTATAATCAACTCAACTGCACTCGTAGCATACATGTCGCTTTTAGGAAAACATTCCTCTCGCAAAGCTAGTACTTTGAAGCGGTCTAAGTCTATAGATATCGAATACAACACTCAGGATCTACCGTCTTTGGGTAGAAAACGGACGATCGCGCATAAAAATTTAACTAAGGCATTAGAGATAGCTATTTTAGCTACTAACGATCGTACTCCGCAAGACTTGTTTTTATCGTATCGTATCACGAAGAAGTGAAACAAATTGCCGCAACTTTCGAAGATGCACATTCTACCATTCAAGAAATTCTTGATGAGCCTGAAAGTGATGAAATTCAATAACGTTTCGACAAAGCGTATTGCAAGGCGATTTATCGTAACTTAACTAGGACCGAATCTGGTTCTCCGAATATTCGGTTACCAAAAATTGGACTACCGACTTTTAGTGGTGATATCAAAAAGTAGCCCGAATATACAGGTTGTAAACGGACCCTTCACGAAGCCGATTTACCGAAGCCGAGATTTATTCGAAGAGAATTTAAGTACTTTAAAAACGTTTAACTTGCCGATAGGTCAGTGGGACTTCGCTTTAGTTAATCACATTTCATCAAAACTTGACACGAAACTGCGTCGGGACTTCGAAGAAAAATATTCTCATGTGGAACTGCCTACTAACGTACAACTAAAAACGTTCTTACAATCCAAATGCGAAGCTTTATTACGTGATAACCACTTCGTCGAGTCGAATAAAGTGGACAACCTGCCACAAAAGGTTGTATCAGCGCCGCAGACTAAACATCACATACACTCGTAGCGACCGATAATCGTCAACCTGAAAGCGGTGCAACTACTATTCCGTACACAAGTAAATGTTCATTCTGTGGTGACTCACATTCCAGTGTAGGGTGTTCAGAATTTCTTAAAAAATCATTAGATGAACGCATGAAGATTGCTTCCGAGAAACACTGGTGCTTCAACTGCCTGAAGCCTTCTCACCAATTGAAATATTGTTAATCAATATTTTCGTGCCGTACTTGCAAACGACAACATCACACTTTACTCCATCGTGAGAAATCTAAAAAATCGAACCAAACCGTATCGTCCCTGATCATTAGCTCTACGTCACACACTAATGTCTTGTTGGCAACTGCAATTGTACAGGTTAGGGATAGTGCCGGAGCGATGCAATCGTTCCGAGCTTTATTCGACACCGGATGTCAAAGCAATTTTATAACATACTCGTCAGCTGTACAACGTGTAGCCTACTCTAACAAAAGTCAACGTAAGCGGTCTCGGAGAGGCACAAGCTTCCATCATCGGCGTTTCTTGTGCAATAGGGAATAGCAATAACATTTTGTTTAATTTAAATATGCATGTTATTATACCTGTAATATGTGGCGATCAACCTACCGCGAAACTTAACACGTCTGGATGATCACATATACTCAATACTCAAGTCTTTATTGCATTCCATATGTAACATAGATGGTGTAACAGGTAAAAATACAATATGGACCCTGTCGGGCACAGCAACGTTAGGAGAGAGGACTCAGTAGCAATTCAATATTATTAATATAAATTATTAGATGATTAGATGTGTTGTAATTGGGTGAAGATAATTATTATGTTAATTGTCATATAGATTCATTACCCTTAGCAAACCCCGGTTTTGATGTTCCTGGATCGGACTTATTTCTCGCGTACGATGTTTCCGCGGAGTCACTTCTAAATCAACATATCAAAGGGAATTCCCACCAAACTATTGAGCTTAACTCTGCCTTCGGTTGGCTACTTATTGGGAAGGATTAGTTTCCCACACGTTGGTGCATACTCCTTTCAACAGCTTTCGGAAGCTGGAAGGTCAGCGAGTGCAGGTCAGCCCAAAGTACAAAAAAAATGTTTACTGCTGTCTGCACAGAACTATTGTGAACCTCATCTTAACGTATTTCGTAAGACCGTTAAACGGTCTCTTCAGGGTAGCAGGAAGCCATCAAACCCATTTCGGTTGAAGGGCATGCTATAAATATTTGTTCTTATTTTCTTTCTTTAAGCTGAAATGCGGATGTTCTTGTCTTTTCTGTTCCCATGCGAATCCAAATGTCCTCATAGCATAATCCATGGTCTTGATCTTTTCATTGAAAGAATCTCTATCTTTACAAAAATCCCGTGTACGTGACCCACGCCACGGAATTTGTATATTTATGTTAAACAGCTGTTTTAAAATAATTCTCAGTAGTCAAATACACACTTATTATGTCTTGGTCGAGTAAACAAGGGACAAGGACAATCAGTTACGTTTTAATATAATTTTCAGTACATTGACGATGTACAGCCTTGAATTTTAAATTCAGACTTGTTTATCGTTCGCAGAAAGTGCGACGACCTGTTTGAATATATTTATTAACTTAAACGCCCACGTGTTAAAGGAGTTCTCTTTATATTTAAACAATTAACCCGTTTTTTAAAGTAAACAACATGATGAGTGAATTCGGTGCTGTTCTTCTTCATTATATTTAGCACGTTTTGTTAATTTCACAAGGAACGGAGGATATTTTAAGATTTTTTGTCATGTAGGTAGTGTATTTAACACTTCGCCTTATTTATACACAAGTAAACTTTATGGTACTTATTTTAAAAATATATATTTCATGTTCAACTCTAATTTACAACCAGTTATCTATCAGCAACCCTTAGTGTGGTCTCATCTTGAAAACAGATAGTACCATTTTATCTCCTAGAGTAGTCGTCGGTACAGGTGATTATGGGACTAATGCTATCAACAGGATGGCCAGCAATTAATATGCCAGTTAATTTCGATACAATTGAACTGCTACAATTGAAGGGATAAAACGCTCTTTGGCTCATCATGATCAACTGAAGATGTTTAGTCTTATCCCCTAAGCTTGATTTTTAACCGACTTCTAATGTATTCCACCAGCATCTTTTTGATTCAAGCGATTCTTTTTTTTATTTGGTCTACCAAATGGAAGCTTGCGCGGTGGTGTTAAAGTTTATATGAAACTTTAACTTTGCTTTCGGTACGTTATGAGTTATCCTCTATAATATGCATTTTTTCTTCTGCGTCTATGAGAGGATGATGTGCTAAAAACTTCTAGATACAATGTTAAATTGATACTTGGCAAGGATTTGTATGAGATAAAACAACTAAAAAGAATAAAATCAAAACTTTAAATCTAGATTATTTTGTTCCGTCTCCGATAACGGAAAGGATCAAATCAACATAGACTAATGTCTATGTTGATTTGATCCTTTCCGTTATCTACGTCCAATTGTAACAGTGGAACTTTTTGTTTATTCAAATAAGAAATTATAGTATGTAGGTCAATTGACAATTTATAATATTTGGTAGACGACATATTCACTTGTGTCAATTAAATACTGATGTATCATTGTATGCTGTTGTATATTATGTGAAATAATGAAAAATATTCATAAGTAAGAAATATTATTTTCGAATTACACGATTCTTGAGTCATATGTTTGATAGCGCGATATTGTTAAATGTAATACTAATTGTGGAAAACTATTTCATACGGGAAATTGCATTTTAAATTGGACCTCATTACGTAAATCATGTTTGGCGCCATAAAGTGCACCTAATCTCCCATATTAAACGCATTTTTCGCAGTCTTAAATAATGTGTCTAGGACAAGCAAATAATTACAAATTGTTCAAATAATTCAAATTTAAAAAGTTAACTAGTCCTTGTGACATCCATGTGGATCCATCCATATTATTCGTTTGTGGCTATGGCTAAAGCTAAAGGTCACATGCTGTGCTGAATGTGCCTGAACATATAACAAGAAATCATTCCCTTGTATCTTTGACACCTGCGTGAACCACTCCTGCAGGCATTAAAATGGAGCTTCTTGCCCGTTCTTCTCCACAGAGATCTACACTTTGGAATGGGCAACTACAGTACTTTTACAGTTTTTATGACTTTTGATTTCGACTGAAGCTACATATCATTGTTGTCTTTGTTTCTACAGTTCAAAAGTGCCTGTAACTGGCCTACTTGAAATAAATGCTTTGATTTTGAATGTTTACCACTCAATTTTACTCAATAGATACACATACAGGTAATAAACACCTGTCAATTGGTACGTCATAAAGACCAACAAAATGACTTACCTGCTACCGAAAACGGTACACCTTCCCCATTACTCTGCGACTGACATTCGATTACACCTGCTTCTAACTCAATGAAATCCACATTTAGTCGTAATTTCAATCCAAGGCCAATCCCTTATCGCATATTGTATCGTTGTTTTTTTTTTCAGGTAAGCCCACGATCCGACACACACACACGTTGAGGTGAGTCATAGAATGAAAAAGGTATCCCCTGCCCTTGTATGTTTTTTTTTTTACAGCAGCCTTTGGACTTTGTTCCCTAACGTTCCGTTGTGCTCTCCGATTTTAACATTTTTATGATGTGGAAATTTATTCCAACCTTGTTCTTTTGTTAGCACTTAATTTAATGAATGGAAGTTTAAAGACTTAATAATAACTACGTTTAATATTCATTAATACATTATTCCGCTTTTAAAACTACTTCATTGAATCAAACTTGTAGCAAAAATCCAGTAGTGTCTGCTTGACTCTTTTTATTTAGAAAAGTTCTTAGAACCACTTTTAGGGCTTGTGTCCGTCCTCCTAGCCTTTTTCCGAAACACATTAGAGCCTGTTTTCAACCTGACACGCCAGTCGAATGTCAACTTATTATCGGACTATATATCAACGTTATTTTTCTCTAATATCTCGTTCGCTACTTTTGAAGTACTGACCTTATCAACTTTACTGATATTATTATTTTATCTGTTTTATAATAGTAATTATCATTACTAATGTATTTAGATTGAATTATTAATCCCCGAAAACAAAACTTCGAATATTGCTCTGGTACAGAGGCTTGCCAAATAAACAAATACAAGTTACGAAATGCCGTAAGTATGTTAATTACTGTAGAAAAACCTGTTTGACTAATCTAATAATATCTTTTATTTATTCGATAAACGTTCGACCTTTACGTAATACCGCTAATTGAATTTTGACAGAGTACAACATTACGAGTAATTGGGGTTACATGACTGTCATTGAAGTATTACTAAGCTCTTTATTATTTACATCACTCAATCTGCTTTGTCTTGGTGTAACTATTCATAATAATAATATTCTCTTCTACTAATCTCAACTGATTGGTATTATCTGTTAGCAAACCATCAAGCAAAATAGATAAAACAATTGATAAGCGTTCGTAGAAATCATAAAGATCTCAACGATAACCAGCTCTGTAAGTAAATCCCAGGTGGACTCAGAAGAATTTGATCATCGATTTAAACAAAGCCTTAGATCTTGTCAGTCATATCTAGGTTTACTTAGAAAGACATGTGCTAATGTAATTTTATCTATTCTATCTAAGCACAGAACATATTCTCGCTACAGGCACACACTGTGCGAAGCTGCCTAACAGGATATACAATGGTCAACGTTGATAAACAGAGCAAGACGCTCGGCATCTCGCAGGGCACTGACTTAGGACCTTTGATGAAATTGTGCAAAGTAGTAGTCATACTAAACCTTACACACAATTTGTACTAACTCTGGTAAAATGTGTTTGTGTGTACGAAACACTCCGCAACTCGTACAAGTCTCCAGTTCCAAGCGATATACAGCAAACAGCTAGGGTGCAATGTTATTTTATCAATGAGAATATCGGACCAATTTCCAAGAACCGATACTACCGGCTGTCACGCTCATGCCCGTATGAGGTGCAACTCAGGGGTGAAAGTACGAACGAGCAATATGCGTAAAATCGATACAATTTTAATCTGATCCAGACAGTCCCCATCCCCTACTATTCAAGGTCACGTTCGCCGCCATTTTGTACGACTCGATGGTTTTATGACGTCGACGTGAACCCTCTTTAAAAGGGCGGCTGTCTACTGAGCTTGAAACTTTAAAAGGTTTTTTAGGCTGCAGGCTGCATTAACTTATTAAATAAAGTAGACATTTTTTTGTCAACAACAAAAAATGTCTTATTGGTTTGTTTTTCGACTATTTTGGGCGTCTGGTGAACTTTGAGCTATTAGTGTTTTACATTTTGGAACACAAATCATCCACCGTTCAGCTGCTGATGTTTAAGTAATATTCCATAATCAGGCGGATTTTAAATAACTATTCAGTTTATTTCAAAATACCGTCAATTTGTTCACTCAGTTATTGAGCTCACAGTTGAATAAATATGGCATAAGGTTTTCTAGTAAGTTACATCATCACAATGGAAGGTAATTGGCATAACGGCGAGACTCGTTCAGTAAATTTATTTGTTGATCGCCCCAGCTATAAATTCATGTTATTCTCGTATTCATTTCCGATGATGACATAATAGATGTAACACGTTACCCCTGCATCATGGTCGAGAACTTTCTGTTGTTTGGACAACCGTTGGTCTAAAGGCCAGCGCCGCCGGCGCCGTCTTCTTTAGTTCAAACAAATCCATAAATTATCGGTGAGGTGTTTAACAACAAAAGGATGTGGCCACCAGTAAAAATTCTCAACGACATCGACACCCTTAAAGGTGTGTCCAAACCAAACATAAAGCATAAAGCTGCATTCGCGCGCAGCGGCCTGCCGCGCTGTGATTGGACGACTGCCGCGTGCGAATTCTTCTGTCTACCTGCCCGCACAAACATTTTTAGTAAACATTCATCAGTAATTGTGTTTGGACGTATTACAGATTTTTGCGTATCAAAATGGACAACGAAACATCGATTAGTTTGATCGAAATGTATCTTTTAATGTGTTATGGGATCCTCGACAAAAAGAATTCCATAATGTAAACAAACGTGATGACTTATGAGATGAAATAGCCAAAGATCTCTCTTTTATTGTGATTGCTTTACGCTAGTGCGTATCTTCTTTTATATGCGATTCCACCAGGCTACGTAAATGTTCAAAGTCTTCTAAGGATAATCTTAAAACCTGGTGGTGTTCGGTAATGAATTCCGTAATTTATTGATTCAAAATTCTGTAATCCCGCTGATAAAGTGGCTGCATCCAGCATTTCTTTATTTTATATGTTTTTTCTTAGTCCTCCTTCGCAATTTTCGAATAATAAGCAGAGCTACGACACACGCAACCGCTTTCATTTTAGTTCTGATACCAACTGAAGTGCGCGGCGTATCTCGGATGTGCCACGCAGTACTGCCGCGCAAACATGCGTCGGTTTAGTCCTAACTAGAGCGCGGCACAAATGTGTCCTGCAAACACCGCGTGTTGCTGCCGCGCTCTTGGCGCTCAATGTTTGGACACACATCTTAATAGCAATAGTAAAGTGCCGTCGAGCTTACAATCTTTTATTTACTCGTTTCCTTTATTTTACGGTCGGAATTCCTTTCTGCCATTTTGCTGACAGGGAGAAGTAATAGATAAGTCTTTTTATTTTTCTGAACTGCACTTCCCAATATTCACTTTTATGTTTAATGAGTATGCTAAGATAAGAAGTGTCTACATAAGACAATGACCATTTGATCCCCTGTGCTTGATTATTTTCCAATGCAATAGCGGGTTTCGCCTACGCTATTAATCATGGCAGATGATTGAAAAGAGAAAGCCGCAGTAAGCTTACAAGACTTTTCTTATTGAATATTGCTATCATCATTATTCATTACTCATAGTTTATCATAAGTGAAAAATGAACTTCACAATCGATAACTATCTGGTGAAGCGCTTTCAAATAGCTAACACAGCCTTATTATTTTTAAACGTTCCAATTCCTTCTTGAGAATTTAATGACCCCAAAAATCGTTATTGGTAAAACAAATCCTTGAAACTCCATTCCTCGTTCTAGGAATACGTATAGCGTGAGCGTTTGGTTTTTCATTTAAAACACAAAGCTAATAAGTAAAATATATTTATTACAACGTTACCGGCCATTGGTCGCCCGACCGATCGTCGACATAAAACACACAATAAGCACCAAATACCGTGAAGTGGCGAGTAAATCAACGCATGACTAGGCACGCGATGGTAACGAAGCCATACAATCGTAATTCCCTGGAACTGTTACATCTAATACACCTTGTAGACTATTAGCTAACAATGATGCAGTCGTTGGAACATCAGTTTTAGACTGACCTCCGTGCTAATACTGAGTTTCAAATAATAGATACTGTAGATGCACGACGGGATATTTTTGGACGGTCGTGCGAATATTTGCGACACCACGGGCAGTCAGAACCCGGAAGTCTTGACAACGAATCTAATCTTAAAATTGGTCCATTGCACGGCTTGAGGTCAGCCTGCAATAATTCTGTATCAAACGAACGGTATTCGGGCTTAGCAGCACCTGGTTGGAATTCGAATGGAACATAATGTTCCAAAAGGCCTGGGAAAAGATTACAAAGGTGTTGAATGTGGAATGTGAAACATAACACTTGTCTTTTATGGTGCCCTGGTAGACTTGTCAGCAACCACGTACACCAACAAAACAGTTTTAAAATAGTTACCGAGTCGCCGTTGCCTTCACAACCAAAGTGACCCACTTGCCACATACGATTTGTCAACCAGATAAGAAACCAGTCAACAAATAAACAAGTTCATAAAGATAGTATATTTTTTTATTTCATTTAATTATTTTTCCTTAAGTCTTTCGTTGTTTGAAACGAGAAAGTTTGGAAAACTCAAAGTACAAATGGAAAACTTGTGCGAAGGTAAACTTTCGCCTTTGACATTTAAATGTTTGAAAAGTGACTGCCCTGTGGCTGTCAGATTTTAGAAGTTCTTGTAGAATAATAAATTAGTTTCGGAAAACCGAAATAATTATAATCGTGCTGAGTAGTGGAAGCGATCGTTTAAAGGGCGAAGTCCTTGTAATGTTACACGTGTATAGTTTTTTTCCAACTTTTGGAAGAATGGAAATCTTTTCTATTATGTTCTTGCTTACGTCAAACAACATTCTAGCAGGAAGACATCATAATATTCACAACGTCCTCTATTCACCTTATTTACGAGTATCTGCAACCCTGACCTACACGACCTGATACCTCAGTAAATCTGAGCAGTAACGAATCAACTGACTTGATTCTATACTCATTACTACTCTGTTTACTTCCTTAGGAAGTAAGGACATAATAATATGCACACGCAACCACAACCTAGTATTACCAAAATCATCAACCAAATTCCGTTGACGACCTTGCCCTACTGTTTCGTTGTCGCTTGCCTACGTGACGCCCTTCACGCGGTTTTCTATTCCTATAGCTGTCCCTTTCTAGAATTCTCTCGGTTGTTGTTTTTTAGGTCAATCAGCTGCTGTGGGAGTCACTCGAGTCGTTCCGCCGTTGATTGATACTAAGAGTTCTTTGAACTTCTGCTTGCCTATGTTCTCCTGGTTACGTCATTCGAATTAAAGTTATGGTGACTAATAAAAAGAAGCGAAAGCGTCAGTTTCAGTTGTTTATGGTTATGATTTTTATTACCATTTAAATGCTATAAGTACATATTTCATCTCCGTAGTTGAATATTGTTACATTGCCAACTCAATCTAAATTTTGAAGTCAAGCAGTCTGTTCAGAAGTTTATTCACATTGGTAGATAGAATTGTCAGTGTGCAATAGTGTGCCGGATACAAAATTAGACTTGAATAGTGCCTTAACTGTTGTCTACATTACCAATCTATGCAAATTCATTACTAATGAGCGAGAATATTTTCACGTAAGCAAGGTTTGATAAATGACTTGTCACGGCTTGCTCCTGTGAAACACAAAACATGTTACTTCAGTTATTTTAACTTTATATTGTGTAAATTTTCTTAAACAATGCTTTTATGCAAAACATTGCGTGTGACTGGGAATTTGCCTCATATGGAAGAAATACTATCAAACGTATGCTGGCCATTCTTATTGCCGCAACATAAGATCCAAAATGTAATATGAATAATAAATCGGATACTGGTGTTGGAACATTGTATCGTGTTTCCTACGAAATAAGCGGCTAAGCTAACTTGACATCCGTTCAGTTTGTTAAGAGTTGTAACACGTATTTATGTGTGTGGGAAATTGGAAAGTTGATGGTCGCTCAAGTACGCACTTGTCGAAGAAACTTAACATATACATTAATCACTGGATACTTACGGATCTATTATCTTTAGAATGTACACAGCGCAATCAATTGCGAGCCTGTGCTAGTTGAGCATGCTAAGATTGCCGACGCCGACCTACTTCTGAACTGTACTAATGTTTCGAAGAGCCTATTCTCTCTAAACACTTAGATAAACAATGCCTGGAAGTCGACTCCAAAAAGCTCAGCACCTCATAACAAAAACAAATAGAACAATAGCGTTGCCTCAGCGTGTCAACTCCACGCTCCGTGGACATTAGGCTAAACACGCTAGCGATAACTGACAGATGTCAAAAAAGTTAATTATACTAACAAATACAAGTCATCGATGGCCACCTTGACAGTATCGTCTAGACCGATCTTAAGCGGCTTACTGACAAGCCATAGAGTTTGATCACGATGACGAAGACGAGGATGTGAATCACGTTTTTCCCATTTACCGCGAGGTTGTGTTGTTTACGGAAGTCCTGCGGAAATGACACCAAATGCAGTTGGCGTCGACTGGCCTTTGAGAGGTGCACCTGTCTTGCGTTAGTGTTACTCAGTACTAACAAACTCTGCTCAGAGCTCATTAATATGCAACACATGCAAGCAATCGGCATCATAATCGCAAACGTTTTATTGTATGATTGAAGATCAGCCGTGTGTGAATTTATGAGTTCACTATCCTAGCAGACATTGTTAATACTTACTGAAATTAGTAGCTAGTTTTATAGCTGTTCTTGCTACGTTGGACTTTAGACTCGTAGCCAGGTGAATAGTACCGATTACTGTCGGTAGATACTCTAGATACATTTGGAAGGCCAGTCGCCCCACTGTTTTAAATCACCGAGGGGTCAGTGAGAACGTTGTTTTGAAAATAAACACTATATTGCTTTGACATGTAAATACAATGACTTAATCAGAAGAGTTTTCTTAAACTGAAGTATATGTTTGTTTTGGTTATCGCTTTGCAAATGTGTAGGAGTCAAGCAAAGGTAACGCGTAACCGTAGTTGACGCAAGCGATAAGTAATCGTTTGTTATTGTGTACTTGCTTTAATGCACCTTTTTGCCAAACTCTTTACTGACCTGTGATACGTTATTGTTTATTGACTTTTGACTCGTAATATTCCTTTCTGTGATATTGTATTTTATGTTTAACCAGTTTTATTCACACCAGCAAGATCCTCTTAACAGCAGCAGGCTCAAAAATGTCTAATAAATTGAACATCGAAATAAATAGAAGCACTAGGTAACTCTTCCTTACTTGCACTCCCATTATCCACGCTGAAAATGAAAGCCAGAGCCTTGTAAGTCATTATGCGACTACAAGGACTCAAGATAACTACCTTGAAGTAATCTTACTGCAGCTGAAGCATAAACAAGTCAAGGCAATCCCAATATATACCAGCGGCATCAGAAAGCATGCTATTTATAAAAAAGCGCTTTCTCAACGTAATACTAAACTTTGTAAACGATGAGGTCACACACAAACCTATTATAAAAATATCTGTGAACTTGGTTCACAATAGTATGGTTTCCAGCGTTAATAGTAAACTCTACTACAAGTTTAACGTAGAACACTTAATGGATTCTGGTTCTATCGATTTCCGTGGCCTAATTCTCTCCCGAGTACGTCTAGACTAGTTTGGGCGTGTTGGATTTGCTATTGCCGTACTTATAATGGAATTGAGTTAGCTAAATTGCATGGAGCACGGAAAGTTGTCGCACTAGCAATTTTCCTGATTAAACAGTTGTTTCTGGCCTAGTTAGATTAGTTACGTTAGGCGTTGTTAGGTCATTTACTTATTACATGTGATGATTTGTCCCATTTGTAACACGGTTCAAGGCTATATTTTATTTTTAATCTATGACTAAACTCCTAGAGATAATTTGTATTCAATATCGAAGTTGGTTTCTTTGGAAATTGTATCAATAGCGATTTTAATTCAGATACACTATCGCATTTACAAAGTGCATAATTATTAATTTGTAACATGATAATTATAAATACATCACATATAATTAACATAGGATTATTTATTTGAACAAACCTAATAATATCACCAGATAACCTCTTGTCATATTATTTATGCAAAAACAACATTATCCACCGAGTGGTCGTTGGAAATAAACCTCTTGATACAAGCATGTTTATATTCAAAGCTGAATCAAAATAACTTCAACAGATTATTATTGAAAGCTGGTCAGCACGTGAAATTTTGTGGAGAGCCAAGGACACATTAAAAGTAGAGATCACAATTCCCATTATTGATTTATTCGTTCATCATTCAGCATTGACGCACTTCCGTGATTTTAGAGTCAAATAATCTATTCTTCAAAAAATCTTGTCACTGTTGTTAGAAAAAATTTGCATTTCAGAGGTCAACTAACGAATTAATAAGAATCGCTTTGCCATTTTAATCTGCCGATGCTCCGGAAAATTTTCTTTACAAACAAGTTTAATTGAAAACGAGGTCACTTAAAATAGTACGAGTAACTATGTCGGCATTATCAAATGCAAAACGTCACAATATATTTCAGTGGCGCCCGACTGTGGGCGAAATATGTGGGCGGGGAATTGCACCACCGCCCACCACACCTCCGGCCAGAGCACTAGGAATTTACAAGGAACTGGCTCTTCGCAAGTTCGCAGTTTACCACATCCACTGCGCCTCCTTTTCATCTTGTACCCGTCTTACACTCTCAAAAGCAGCATTTGGGGCTGATGTAAGCGATTCTCGAATCATGTCCCAAGTATTTGTGTGAGAAACTATCTTGTGCGATACAGAAAACACATTTGTTCCATTATTTTTGGCGTCTGTGTTTTGTAGCTTTGTGTCAAGGTACTGGTTTGTCCGGTGTTTTTATCGCCACTAACGAACCTAAGCCGGGATTGGACCATTGTGACTAAAAACTTGTTCAACAACTTCGCAAGGATTTCGGCAAAGCTTCTTTAATTAATTATTTCGTGTCGCTCTAATATCGTTTTTACGATTGCCATTTTGTTTACGAGAAGCTATTTTATATTGTTATCAAGCAGGTGTGTCACTGATTTAAACTATCAGAACAAAATTATCATCTGTTTTGTATTGTTCTTTTTCATTAATGTTTTTGTTTTGTGTTTGTGTAGGTACTATTCAAATTATTGTTTTATACTGTTTGTAAACTAAGTCTAGCGAATTGAGCCTAGTAACTGGTAAAGGTGAGATCGTTTTATTAGCAGTTGTAAAACCGTGTGTGCAAAAAGCAATAAAAATATTCGTTATCGCACTCATTGTACTATGCAATGCAACTGCTGCAACTAGTCCCCATAGCGACTGAGAGTTCCACGTGTATACCTCCTTCACGTTCTACAGCCCTGATAACGACTAACATAGCCATAATTTAACATGACGTTTATGAGTGAGTTGGAACTAATTCGCCATCTAGTGATATGTAAAAAGAAATTAAATATGCAGTTGTTGACAGCATAAAAGTGTAGAAAAAAAAATGAAATGAAAGGATTACAAAAGAAGGTGTTTAGATTTATATCCCTAGAGGATATATAAGAATACAATCGGAGCAAAAGCCTCACGATCAAAACCATCTGCTTATTGTATTCAGTCTAGTCCATGATATAGTTAACATTAGAGCACACATTTTTAGTAAAAGAAATGTTGCATCGACAACAAAAAAATAACAATAAGGCCAAAAAGTATGATGATGAACATATATTTTCCATCTGCCCAATAGCTACCAAGTAACGCAAGAATTGAAAGCCATGATACGGTATAATCTACAATAAACCCCGTGGCTGAGGCTGTCGACAATCGCAGGAAACGTCCGCCATTGATTTTTCTTCACGCTAATTCTTATCGTCGTTTCTAATTGTATTAACATTCTTTCGGTGTTGTATAACTTCACCTCGGCACTCTGCACCTGCTTGGTAACTCGACTTTCTTCTGATTCATACTTCCATTTTGTTTACTATTTCATCATTCAAGTCTCAACTAGGTATGATGATATTTCAAGAGGGTCATTAAATGCATTGTTGATAAAAGCTCAACCGAAATTCGAAAGTATATTACATAAGAAAGTAAAAAGAATCGTGAGATCTTTGATTAAATACTTCACTTGACTTTTATTGATATTACCTACAGTCGCCGTAAGCTACGCTTACTTGTACCTTAACATGGACATGGGTGCTATAAAACTGTTATGTACCAAGGTTTTACTTTTATCGTTCTGGTTCTTGATTATCTCTTTTAAATTTTGCCATAACTACAAATATCATGGTAGTAGCCATTAACGACCGTTTAGAGTCGTGCGTTTTTCATAAAATTCCGTAATATTAATTGCTCGGTTAAATCTTAAATTTTCCACTAATAATAAGGTTTATGTTGATTTGGTCAGTAAGAAACTGCTGTTGTAGTCTTACGAGTATGTTTTATGACCGGAAATATATGTTTAAACGCGATGGTTGAACTGCAAGCACACGCAATGAATTTTTTAAATATTTCGAAAATTAATATTAAGAAAACTTGCATAAGAATTGGTAAAGCATTCTTGGTCAGGTTAACATCAAAGAGGATCCACAATTTGATGTTCAGTTGGTAAAAAATGGAAAAAAGAATGAATACAATATCATTATCGCCTATAAAATTATCATTGTTTGCTACCAGCTCTTGAATACACGGTAATGTCTACCTATCGTTGACCAAGATTTTATATGTATAGCTTATTATTTTTCTGTTTTCCTTAAAGCCGTTACTTTAAAAGTAGAATCTGTCATAGATTGTTTTAGTCTTGTTCATAGTCTTTAGTCGTGCTCTATAATCATTACGTATGTTTTTTGACTTCGTCGTGCAGTCTCCAGTTGCATCACGTCATCCATAATCACAGATGTAATGTCATCCTTCGACATGCAAACATCAAAACACATGTTTCAATTTAATGCATTTTTGTTTACCTTTTCCTCCGCTTGATTAGATCATCCATTCAAATTACATATTCAAATGTTAGTGTTCTTTGAACTGATACATCAGCATCCAATTTGAATTTCATATCCTTGTCACGAATGAGAATCGTAAAATTATTGTCATGTCTGGTTTTTCCATCGTCATCGATTGCGATGATATTTCGATCAACATTCATCGTAAAGGGAAACCATCACTTCGTTTTTCAACTGAATCTTCGAGCCAAGTAGACATCAGAGAATTCTTAGAATTTGTTTGATTACCTACATTGATCAAGTCTTCAGTTTCATGTTTGCCAAGAATTTCCTCCTTAAGTATAAACCGCAGACTTCAAATAAGTTTGTGTTTACACGAACGTGCAACACGTTTACAAGCCAATATTAGCCAATAATTTCTGTGATAAAAACAACGCCAGCCTTGACTGGAGTAACGAAAAAACTGTTAATGGAAGCGAGTCGCATCCCACGATAATTATAAAGTAACATCGGGGTATAGTATAACGAGTTTGTGTGAAAACTTGATGCTCGCATAATCGCCGACGCAAGTGTTGTATCGAGGTTTTTGTTGCGAAGTCGGGTACGGCTGTACGCACGCGCCTGCTGACGTTGCACAATTCACGGCGGGCCTCTACTAGCGGACTAGAGACGCGGTTCAGACGCCGCCTGCCCTCCCCCCTGCCCCCCCCCCCTCCCCGCCCTGCACGTCGCGCGCCGGCACGCCGAACCTCCCCCCGCAGCACCACACCCGTCAGCGCGCCTTAGTTGCCCCGCAGCTGCCGCGCGCGTCCGTCGCATACTCCATGCGACCCCGCTATCCCTCTACCGTAATATGGATATACAGCAAATCCGCGTTCTTATCAACATCCAGTTCGCGTATTTGTGGTTCTGCGAAGTCTTCGACAAATATAAATGGATTATATTGTAAAGTGCCACAAGAAACTATTAGTTTTATAAGGTCCGCATTGGAATTTCTAATATGGCAAACCGTAGCGCGCCGCCGACGTGTTCGGCACATGGCTTCATAATAATATGGTGCTTGCGGAAATTACGTCAGGATTTACAACTGTCTGTGTGGCGGTAAAGCGAGAGTGTAAATATTGTGTCTGATGTATTCAGAAATACTTCTTTTAACTACATTCAAGGATTAGTTGCGTCGCAGCATGGCATAGGTACGCGTGGCGTCCACGTTACATTATGGCGGGTTTTCGCTTTCTGGCAATATTGTACGTATAATTGTATTTAATCTTTTACATCTACAAGTTTCACTAAAAAGAGCTAAGCTGAAAGGAGATATGACAAATATAATGATGTTGATACAGTTAGTAGATATGGTCAACAGATTTTTTCAAAAGTGGAAGTGAATTTGTTGTAATGAGTGTCTAGAATTCTTCAGGCAAAGTGAACAGTATTTATTGCTTTGTTCAGGCTTCAAAGTACGATTTCGTCCGAGGTCACTGGCTCAAGAAAACGTTGGCTAATCATTTCGCACCACTGAATGAATCGCACGAATCTATACAATACAACCAATATCAAGCTAATTCTAGCCTCACTTAACGTAAATTAATACAGTAGTAATGTATTCTTTTACAGTATCCCTCAAATATCATCCCATAAGACACTAAACTTGTTAATCACTTGCCACCGAATCCAAATTTTGAGTTTTCATTCTGTCTAAAATGGCGGGCGAATTCCGCAGTCATTCTGCAGAACTTGCACCTGTGTGGGTTTAAAACTGTGCATGTGTGCGCACAGTCACAGCAGTGCAACGTGGCTGCAACATGCCATAGTACTACTACTAACTATGTAATAGGGTACTGTAGGCGTAGTCGGAGACATTCTCCTATTGCTAACTTCCTGGTACTTGGAATCGTTATAGATTGAACAAGCTGCGTCAAATTATTTTCTTATTTCATCAATAGGTTCATCTTAAACTCTAAAAATCCCAGCAAAGTTTAAATACGGTGCAAACATTTTTCAGAAGGTGTGAATTGATTTAGAAGTCGGACTCACTTAATGCGTGGTAGCTAAACAAACTTGGGTTCATTTACCCGCAATAACGATTATATGCTAATTATGCATGACACGCCAAACATTCTAATTAACTTAATTAGAATAGATACGACTAGCCTGACACTTCGTGGACTGACATCTCAAACTTGTTAAATATTAGCCCATTCACATGCTTCTTTGAACAAAAAATGTGAATTATAGTAGTATGGTATAACGGGCTGGTGTCCGCAACTCCACGTCCAAAGCGCACATTTTGCGTACGGAAAAAAAAATGTGAATCATAGATATCGTTGGGGTAGTTCCCAAAAATTATAATCACTGAGAGATATCCATGAATTGAGTTCTGATAGTATCATTGAGGCTTTATAAATTAGAAACAACAATGTAGGAGGTCTTTATTTGGGATGTCCAAAAATTTTCGATACAATTTGGGGTTATACGAGACATAACCGCAATGTGGGAAAGGTTATGCAACGGGGGATTGCCACGTGGCACTACCCTTCGTTCTGCGCATGCCTGGGAGATAGATCCATGACATTGCAAGTATTGCAACTATATTCTAGACATAGCGTAAAATGGTGTGTCATTCTGGAATTCCTGAGTCGTTTTAATTTTTGATTACTTCCCATTAAAGGCATTTTTCATTCAGAAATTAGGTCTGCTCTCTTCCATAGTATGTATTTAATTGCCGACTTTTAAATTTGGACGCAGTCCCGGTCAAGTTATAAATACTATCTTGTCTTGGGATTCTTCAACAATTTTAAAATTTTCTTTCTGATTCGAATCTGTTGGTTATGAATCCAATTAAACATTGATGGAATAGCCACGTGGATGTCGACTCCAGTGCGCAAGTCCACAACCTCGTCTCAGCTGTGTTCTGAGAAAATCGTTACCATCGTCCAACGCACCCACTTTTCGTCACGTGGTATGTCGAAAAATCTCACGGCTTTTTTTAATGAATTCTCTTTTCATTTTCATTCCACCTGCATCCAATGCTTCAATTAATACACTATCTATGGTAAGGTGTCAAGCTTAACTCACTGTTATTGTTTTCTTTTATTTATCTTCTGTCTTTCCAACATATGTTACACTTTTATTAGTAGTTCCATAGATTAGATTACAAAATGAATTATGTATACAAAATATGAGGGAATCTTAATCAGTTTTATCAGTCCCCAGCCCATGGGTGCTCCAATTAAGCTTGAGATTATTAATCGCTGATATTGATAAAAGGTTTTATAAGTAAATTGGACGACAGATATGATTTGACATCTTTTAATTTGATAAAACGTACAAAAATATCGTTCCGTAATCCAATTTGCTCTGAAGTTTTTCTAGGATATTATTAAAACTATCGGAAAGGACCATGGATAGAAGTATAAACTTCTGTCGTGCATTTTTAAGCTACTTTTTGTTATCATTTGATGGAATCTTTAGATAAGTGTACATCTTCGAAGGTATCCTGAAGCATAAATTAATATTTTTAATTATTTGTAAGTTGGTCTCCAACTTCAATCGTAAAGTTCATCGTTTTATCGTTATGTTTTTAGGTCGTGGTCGCCACGAACACATCGCGTGCTTCATTTCAGGGATTTTTATTACCATCTTTCTCTTTTACTTAGACGTCTATTAAATTGTTTAATGATCCATGAAGTTTTTGTGTTATTGTTCGATCGATGCCATCCAATAGTGCATCAACATTATCCTTCTATATTCATGAGACTTTGTTATTAAACTGCATAAGTATCAGTGCCAAGACGTGTACAGCCCGACCTTTATCGAGTTTCACGTGACTTATTTCCATTTCAGTATGTACCTCGTGCATTTGCTTTTCGCTTGTGATCGTTGTGTCTGCCAAGTCGACTTTCTCTCCCGATGCATCCAAACCCATAAATTTTCCATAGATATAATCAACATAGTAAACTGGGAGTATGTTAGTTCTAGAAAATGGAATTGAAACAACAGTAAAACTCTGTCAAACGTTTTGGTATTATACTACTCCTAGTGTTTTTCTGGGGAACCCCCATGCGTTACGTTATACTTCCACAGTAGAATAACAATTGAATAGGTACAATTACATTGAGTGTATTGATTTCAAGTCCAATTGAAAAAATCACCTATAAAGTACCCACCATACTCTAAGCTAAATATAGCCCGGAATCTGCCGAAGAAAGTTTGGCATCACAAAGGATTTTAAAATGCTCATTTCAATGCGGAGACAATGCACACCAGATAATGCAATCATACATAACGCTTGACTTTGAGGCACTGTTTGTTCTCAATCTATTTATATTTCGATTTTGAGTTTGTCTTGTTTTTAGAGTGCGACCTTGATCGGTCATGTCTAGACGACCTTGCCGTTAGTGGAGAATGTCAGTTCTACGTCCGCTTCAATTAATGCCACATGTATTAACTCGTTTAATGACATTTACAGCGAGTCAACTTTCACAGTCGCTAACTCAGTAAGAACTTATCTACAATCTTGTTGCATCACGGAAGCGTTTGCATCTAACGCGGAAGCCCCTCGTCTCTTTAAGTCTTTACCTCTTTATAGGTACAATAATTTAATAATTCTGCCGCTTCCTAGATTTACATAATTAACTTCGTTTATTTTTGCCCTCTGCATTATTACCAGCTCAAAGTTATCATCTCATTAAATCTCCATATCCCGAGTTTAAAGACCTTGTTCTATCATTTGCCATTCACAAACATTTAAATTCGTGCTTTCCTCATAATGTACTTGAAATGATGACTCTATTTGCAAATTGAAATCCCTCTGTAACGTCATTGGTCTCATTGTCTGAAGATTTAAACTTCCGTACAATACATTGTGCAAATTGCACCGTAATGCCGTCAGGATCTTTTATTTTTTCTCTCGTTTTATTTATAGCCCTTTGTTGCGCTTACTAGTGTTTGGTTTGTGTACATAGTAATTGCGTTTACAGCGATTCATCGGCGTGCACAGGTGAAGGTCATGGTCGAGGCGCCTGGACGCGGCGTACTCACATGACTGGTTGTTTGTATGTGCCGCGTTACGACGCGCTCGGCGGCGACGGCGGCGTGTTCGAACGCGATTGGTCGGCTTTCACGAACCTCGTTACATAAATGTTGGTATCTCTGCTCCTAGTGCGAGTGACAAGCTATATGCAATTGGTCTTACTATCTTAATATGGTCATGCTTTTCTTACCGTCCATTGTATGAAAGCGTATAAAATATTTGCTTAAATGAATTTATTCAAAGCGTTTCACTTTTTACGCAACCCTATATCCAATAACGTGGATTACATTTTCATTCAGTATTTCCGTTCTATTCCTAGAAACCGTGCAGTGCTTGTTCATTGATAAGTCTTCCGCGATAATAGAACACGACGGTACTGAAAATAGATTTATACAAGTAAGAATAGACAATTTAAGACAGATAACTTTCAGAGTTCCTTATCCAGATGTTTTTTCAGCTGTCCTTACATTTGAATATGACAAGTGTACGGCAAGGTCGTCATTATAGGCCGCCTGGGAAAGACCTTGCTCTTATAACTTGAGTCATATGGTCGGATCTACATTTGGGTTAATCACAATGGCCGTATATTTGTACCGCGCCGGCTTTTTCAACGATGACGAATCATTGTTTGGTATCTCGATGTTTGGGATGTATTGTGTCATTGAAAATGATTATAACTTGCTTATTGTCGTTAACGGTTATCTTTTTATTGGTTCGTTCATTAAGTATTCTGTCTGCGTATGGAATTTTATCATTTCTTGTTTCGTGTCTAATTAGAATATAAATAGATGTAATGAACTTATTGAAGTCATGCACGTTCTTCGGACCTCTTAAAAGTTTAAGGTGGTCCAGCTTAACTGTGGCAATAAAAAACATTAATCAAGTCACGTCTTTCCTTGTATTGTAAACGTTTGGATCAGGTTCACGTTATAAAACTTTCTTAGCGCCCTCAATAGGTTATCTGTCAACAACAGCTTTCTTCTAAGTTTACTTTACCCTCAGTTTTCACAGCTCGTGCAATACTGTTTGGAAACTACTTCAATAATTGCAAAGCGTTAACCGAGTAGTTCCAACTTTCTAACAAACTTCTCTAACCTATGTGTTTTATTCGTGTCTCCTTATTAGGAGATCTAATCTGATCAAAAGCCTTGACATTTATTTAAATGTCATTTTAGTATAGTTCCGTCTTTTTAATGTTTAATACTATATGAGATACTGACGTTTCTATGCGACAATGCATAATAAACTCTGTTAATGTCATAAAAATACTGAGAAAATATTAAAAGTCAGTCCTGATATAATTTATATAGCTGTTACTGTTTATGCTGCAATAAACCATAAATAACTATTTTACGGTTCGCTTGTTGTTGTACCGAGACTAGATTTCTAGCCGTAAGCACTTGGGGAAAGGTGAATAATATAGCCTCATTGAATAAGGTCCGTGCTTTGTCCTTAGACAGATTAAGGTGAAAATTGACTTGATTTATTCCTCTTGTACTTTATGCGATAACGGTAGTTTATTTAAGTGTCGTTCTAGCCGACAACTTTCTGCTGCAAAATGGATATAATTCACACCTTCACACCAGTAATGTACGGGTTTGGATTAAACTGAAAAGGTACTAGTTCGACTGCTGTCTTGTTAGTGAGTTATAAGAAGATTGTTGATTATTTCTTGTAAGATATTGTCGATATTGTTTACTTTTAGTCGCTGTAGGTCTTGCAGCTGAACAAATATTTTTTTCCGAGCGATTTAGTCTTTGTTTCATTGAAATAAACAATAGTACGCTTGATGATCACTGTGTCAGCTGCTGTGATCCGTATCTAGATTATCGGGAAAGTCAGCTCCCGTTCACCTAGGAGACTGTGTTTGATTAGAGTTAATTCAGAACAAAATATTGCTGAACTTCAATGAAATGTATTAGGAATTAGGATAAACGGGCAACGATCTTTAGAATATTAAGCATACCTTAGACACGATCATCATTTATTAAACGTTGAATAAACAAACAAGTCTTCCATGACACTTACAATCTACATGAGGAAATTTAAAAGCCCTAACTGCAAACTACATCTCTGGTTGCAAATAATGAGAAGCTTTTACTTGAAAGAACCCCACTGCGAGAGAAATGACACGAGGATTATGGATGCTATGGTGATAATTCACGATCCAATGGGGGATACGTCTAGTCCATTCGCCGAGGAAAATTAATTGCCTAGATAATGTATTTAAATACAATGTACCGGAACGATCTCATGTTTCATTCCATTTATGCCTAGTGTTAACACTTGACACTTCTATTACTTCTTGGCAAAGCGCTAGCATAGCATTATCTTTAATAGCTTTTGATACATTGACCATTTATCAATCGAAAAGCGCTATGAAGCTGAAGTCTATTCAATTAAACGAAGGTAATTTACAGAACGGGTCATTGTAATATTATTGGTTCTCTAACAGTTATTGAAGTCATAATTTCTCTCGAAATGGGCACGTAATGACTGGGTAATAGTCCTTCTTTCGATTTAGATAAATGTAATGTACGTAATATATTGTGCTTTAATAGCGAAATGAGGTCCTTCTCCTTCATAATCCTAACAAGTCTATTTACAGTGGTAAACTACGTCAAGGATGTTTATCATTTTTTCTACGACCGTCAACCGGCTCGACTCGATTTAGCCAATAATAACAGTTTGTTTGTCTTGTGAGCCGCGCCTGATTGGTCAGAGTTGACACTTGATTGAAATTTAACACTTAAGCACGCGATACTTGACTATTTGAGCCGCTGGAATTGAAACGTTGCGCAAAATCTTCGCCGCAAATAGCCAGAAATATTGCACAAAGCAACTCCACACATAATTTCAAGCGAATCTAAATATAGATATTGCAAGTCACTTTGAAGGAGCTTGTGTTAATATAAAGATACAAAGAGTACGAAATACTTGTCATCGCAGTTCGTGAGTTGGTTGTGACGGCCGATTGCCGCGGACCGTGTCTAATGAAAGGTCCAATCAATTTGATCATCCATCAGCGGACTGTGTGAATGTGCGAGAAGGTCGCCAACGAGCCATATAAACAGCGTGCGATGTCCGCCGATCATTAACAGTTTGAGTCTGTTCACACAGTTTTCTCTTCAGTCTTGCCGCTATTTCCATATTATCTTCGACGTGTTGTAGCGGAAGCAGCCTTGGCCCACTAATGGCGAATAATTATGACTTGTATCTTTCTTATGATAAATATTTACATTATCATTCCATATCGTTTTCTTGTCGTAGTACTACTTCCTTGTTTTCTTTCTGACTTAATTACTTTTTTTTGGTAAGTACTTCAACTTCAAGGATCCATTCAAATTTGTTTCAAGTTTCTTCAAGTCTGTTGAATGATAGGTTCCCTTCACTCCTCAGACGTTTTATGTTTATCGTTTATAATTTCCAGTGTTTTCCTGGTTGCAAGAATATACATGTTACGCAGTTACGCAAGTACGAAACTGCTTGTCAATTCGAATGTAGTGGATCATGTTACGTCCAACTGTAAAACAAACCGCAACAAAAATATCTTAACATACATTCAAGTAAATTTTCCAACTTAAAATACCGTGTTTTCTAAGGCCTAAGAGTGGATTTCGTGCGAAAATTTAACTTGTTAAATGTAAAAACATGTTTGCCGTAAGTAACTTGAGAATGCTGGCGAGCGGCGACAACTACGCTAGTTTGCGGTCTAGGAATGTGATACGCGGGCTCAGCTCGCGTCTTTCTATTGATTTAATTAAAATGGTCTTTGTAAATCTCTATATTTCCTTCTTAAATGACTGGTTTCCGAAATTACATGATGCCGTTTCCCAATATATCCCTCTCAATTGCGCAAGAAGGTTTGGCTACGTTTATAAAAATGGTATTGTTTAATTACTACATACGGAAAGTGTCGATAAATGTTTTTACTGACCTCACTGTGTTTCGTAATTACTGACAGCGCAAGCTTACTTCTTCAGTGGAATTATTCACGCAATTTGATGTTGCAACTCGCGCAAGAACTTCGTATTGTTCGTAAAAAAAACTAATCTTGGAATAATTGCTATTAGTCTTTCAAAAGGCCTTGCTGAGGTACTTTGGTTCTTTTAATTGAATTCACGGAGATCTATTATCTTAGATTCGTGTCGTTCAGCGTCATTTACATTTTCATTGACACTTTTTTCAACAAAACCATGTTTGTCTTTTTAACAATTGCTATTGTTATGTTGTACTTCGGTAGTTTTAATGCGCGTACCAGGGCAGTATAGTTTTACAGATGTGTCGATCACTCGCTAGGCGCCGGTGACCGCATTCTTTACGTCGTCGCAGCGTATTGAAAGTGGAGCAAGCATCCGTTCAACGTTTATAAGATTTGCAATACCATAGTTCTCGTTATCGTCACGGATCCTAGTACATATATATGAAAAGGGCTTTATGTATGCAAAAGAAAGCGTTATTGTGCAGTTTTCAATTTAAATGATAATATTCTTCGTTGTCATTCATCAGATTTACTTCACAACAATGGAAGAAAAGGAAAAGGTGACATTAACTTTATAGAATGGAAATCAAATGTCCGGAGTTAAAACTGTCATGTATATTGATGTATTTAAAAATGTGTCGTAATCTAATTACATCACAATGAAATAGATTTAATTGTATGATAATAATAGAATTGAATTGTTTTGTCAACAAACATGTCTCCATGAGCCTGTTTTTCAAATGATATAATTAATTGTCTATTGAACACGGTTGTGGGGGGACCTAAAAAGGCTCAAGTGATTTTCCAACGTCTGCAAGCCACACTTCTACATTATTTCCACGGTACTACTCTAGCATTATTCTATTGCTTTTTATTATTATAATCAGCAATAAATTCAGACGTATTACAAATTATACAATAGCCTTTCTTAGATGATACTCAAATTTTTCTACACACATGACCACAGCCGACAGGTTGTGGTCAGTCAGTTTACGTTTGCCGACCTCATTGGGTATTTCAATATTTTGTAATATATTCTCATTTCTTTGCTGGTCGGGAACGATATCACTAAACACATAATCACACTAGTGACAAAATCATAAACTAATATTTGGAAATGCCTGTTTGTTGAAAATGCCCATTCTAGAATTGACGCAAGTAGTTGTTTCAATGGATGATCCCATATCCGTCGAGGTCAATGAACCTATTCGACTTTGAATTGTATCTATAACGTATGCATTATTTGCTAGCGATAACAAATACTATTGAATGACAAGAAACAAAAGGTACTTAGAACAATAAGAAAAGCAAGTGTTTTACCTTGAGATAATCAGGCGGCTCGAATTCTGTCTGTCAGCTTTTTAAATCGTCTCTACGATTAGTTACGACTTTACAAGTGGTCAATGGGTGATAAAGTTGTATCTTTTCTTAGAAACCATGACTGCACACAGTGTCGTCAGTCTCTGCTTTGTTGCAATGTTTATTACTTACATGTTTTCATATTCCTTAAGTGTCTTTCTGCTTTTCGTTTTGATTATTAACATTATACAGATTAGAAGTATCTGCATTGATGACTTAATGATGGTATACTTTGAGTATTACCTATATCCATCATTAGATAATGTTTAAGTTTCTTTATCATATATTTTCTTTATTAAGGAGCTCGTGGCTAAATAATAACAGCCGCTCGGTTCGATCTTCAAGTTAAGCCAGGCTTGCCTAGGTTGGTCTGTCGATGAGTGACCACCCATTACATACCGAGTTTCCCCCGTACCTCGGAAAGCACGTTAAACCAAAATTTTGACAACCAGTCTTACCAAGGGACATCGTATTACCCAGTACTAACTGGGTTGTAAAGGTCAGATAGCAGTCGCTCCATGAAAAATGCTGGTATTCAGCTGCATCCGGTTAGACTGGAAGCCGACCCCAATCAAGTTGGGAAAAGGCTAGGCAGATGATGATATTTCCTTTATTAAGTTTCCTTTTTGGAAAAGTTTCTAACATGAATATCTCGAACGTCAAAGGCCGTAATCTTAGACCATCAGCTGAGTGCTTTATTTAATTATGTTCATTTACAAGACACAATTACAAACTCGCATTATAACACAGACAGTTTTCTATAAACAAGCGCCATATTATTCTGAATGACGTCAATTGAACCTTCATACCCGCACGATCGGTCGCATGATCTAAAATATGTGGGTCTATCGTTCAGTTATTAATTACTATGTTTATGACACTACTGTTAGCGGTAAACACGGCTGGATTCGAATTTCATTTGTCGACCTCTTGATCTATTATGTCGCCCTGGTACATTTTTTTTTTAACATTAGCTGTTTTTACTTATTAGCGTTCTTTCTCGTCCCAGTTATAGTCTGGGCAATGAATGATTGTGGTTGGAAAAGTTGAAAGCAGAAAATCTGACTTATGAACTTTGTTTGGACTAGTTAGAAGATAAACATATTAAAAGTCCTGACCCCTCCGAGGTGAGCCCGAGGGATGGGGGGGCAAAGAAGGTCCTGTTTTTTGGTTTTTTGCTTATATCTCCAAAACGATGCATCGTATTAAATTTTGATGTACTACATAATAAAACATCATAAAATTCTCTACAACGTTGCTTTTCAAATTTTTTATCTATCTCTTATCGTTGAATTGGTATGAGCTCCGAAAAACGAACAATTTTTAAAAATTTGTCCAATTCTCTGTCCCGTTCGTCTTCGTTTTTGGTTTGCATCTCGAAAACGGTGTGTCGCACGAATACTTGTTGTACTACACAATGAAATCTGATAAAATTCTCTACAACTTTGCTATATATATATAGGTATATTTTTTTTTCGTTTTTTTTTTTTTTTGGAGATTGATAAAAAGTGTGACAAACAAAGTTGTAGAGAATTTTATGAGGTTTTATTATGTAGTGCAACAAAATTTTATACGACGCATCGTTTTCGAGATATAAGCAAAAAACCAAAAAACGGGACCTTCTTTGCCCCCCCATCCCTCGGGCTCACCTCGGAGGGGTCAGGACTTTTAATATGTTTATCTTCTAACTAGTCCAAACAAAGTTCATAAGTCAGATTTTCTGCTTTCGACTTTTCCAACCACATACCCCTTTTGAGCACTCATTTACCAGACTATTAGTCCATCTGCAGGAATATTATACAAGATCTAACTGTCAATACATTGGCAATCTTCCAGCTCAAAATTAACAACCGTACTGACTCTGACCAAAACAAATATCGTTATTTCTGAGTCGCACCCGTACTAAAGACAAAAAGTACAAAGTCCACATTCACCCCCTGAATAACTGCCAATGATTTGAAAGTGACCCTGTATTTCAACATTTATAAAGTTGAGAATTTATTAAGGACGCCAAGTTCATATTATTAGCTCGTGATTAATGAAACATGCTCTTTGTCTTCCAAGAATACCTACTTACTTATCTCAGGGAATACCTAAAGACAAACGAATTGTCAAGTCACTCCGAAATTTCCATTACTGTAATAGGTTTCTTATAAACTTGACAACTTACTTTTGGTGATGAACTGATGAATAATTAATCAGTAAATATTGTCCTATTTTTAAAGGAGGTAGCTGTATGACTTTTGTGGGCCAGTAAAATTCCGCAGTCCTATGGTTATCATTGACCTTTCTAATAACACTATCACTATCACCACATGACATAGTGTTCTTCATACTTACACATTAAATTATTACAAATAGTATTATCAAATGTGCATTTCGTTACTATGTCGTTTTATCTGCTGTAATTATTATCCGCTTAAACGTAACGTAATGATCGTTGAGCGCCACATTACATCGCATTACTTCAGTAAGAACACGTCTCATGTTGCCAGTGCAAATATTAAATGTTTTTCGAAAATGTTCTCGCGTTACGAACGTTTTAGTTGAGAATAAGATTCGGTTCGGGTAATAAAATAACGTGGAGTAGTAGTAATATGTCAAATTTTTGCTATCTCAAGTGTCAGAAGCCCGATGGTGTATCATAAAATTATTATCCTTGTAGATATTTTGGTCACTTCTCAAAGATAAGCAGTATGCACGCCTCTACATTCGCTGGTGGCCTTTAAACAGCTGTGTCGTCATCGATAAGCGACCGAGAAGGCCTCGTTTTCAGTTGCGATAACAACCATAACAGTAGTGTCAAAAACAATGACTGACAACATAAAATTAACAAAATAACACAATTTTTACCAGATAAGTGTGCGGTTGAACGGTGCAAATGTGAATTTATATTTATACAAGTATAGTGAATGTATTAACTTATTTATTATTTAACATATCCAGATATTCAATGAGGACTCAAAACATGGAACGTAACAAATCCGACGCGTTACGATGGCGTGCTTCCTACAACAGTGATTTAAATTTAAACTAGTGCATAGTGGTCGTAAAGTCTGATCTGTTAGACTGCGTTAAATTATTTATTAGCTAGTGTTTATATCGTGTGGATTATGCTGATCAATACGTTTTTGGACACGGAGGATTTCGTGCATTTGTATTACCCGGAGGATGAGCCTGCGGCCGTGCAGGGCTGTGGAGCCGGCGCGCGCATGGCGTCTAAGTACCCGCCCAGACCGCCTTCGCCAGAATACTCACAGGTTTGTGCTAAGATACACCTCCCCCTTTTATGGAAGCCTGGTCAATTATTGTTTTTTTTTATATCAGCCTGCTCAGCCACTGCTGGGCAAAGGCCTCCCCCATGGCTTTCCAATTTTGTTTACAATTTGCCAAAAATGTCTGACTCACGTTTGTGCAGAAGTTCCTAATGATCAAGGAAATACTGAGACTATTACTGTAAAAAGGTTACCATACAGAGGAAAACTAAAAACAATAATATTGTAATATTTCCAGATTTCATTATTTTAAATTAGTAAATAGGTACCTAAGTACCTATTTTATCATAATTTATTGTAGTTATTCTCAGCTATGCTATGTAATCGATACTTGTTGGTTGTGAAAACATATCATTGACCCGACAGTTACACAAGAATATAGAAATTAAAATACAAAATAAAGTAACATTGGAATATCGTCTTGCAATAATTCGATACGATACTTCCCAGTGGGCGTCACGGCAGCACGGCAAAAAAGTTCAGAAAAAAATGACTGTCCGCTACGTACTTTGTTATGTAAAGCAGGTACTTAGTTTAAATATTGACGAACCGGGGAAAAGTAACGGTATACTACGAGTCCTTCACCTTGAGACTAATAATTGTGTATACGTCGACGCCCCTTCCCCAACAGCCCCCCTCTCTCGTCCATTCATTCAGCGGGGGGGGGGGGGGGAGGACGAGAGTACTATCAACCTATGATTACTTATAGGGCTTTGCGCTGAGTAATTGGAACTTTTCAAAGTAATTAACTTCCGTAGTAGAAATAAATAAGAGCTCTTGAATTCTATTTATGATTTTCCTGTACTTTATTAAGACTGGAGTGAGTGGGAAGGGATTTTAGAAGCGTTGAATGTGGGTCTTTATGAATTTTCTTTGTTTGTTTTCTCTTGTTTGTGTCTTGGCTAAGCTAGACTAGAGGGCTTAGTTTTTAAATGACTAGTGCATCATTTTAGGCAATCGCAGGAAAGCTGGACACAACCAACGACCAGTGTTGTGACTACATTAGCCCTGGATCCAAAAAGTCGTGGGGAGAGGCCTTTTCCTAGCAGTGGGATTGTGCAGTCTATCAGTTTCAGTTTCAGGTCAACCTGTCTGTCGTATGACTGAGAATAATGACAAGCTGATGACAACATCTATGATTGCATTTCGACCGAAAACAATCGTATGTTTACGATCACCACGAATATCTTGAGTCATCCACTAAAAATAAAAATGTTCCAAATGATGTTTACACTCTGATCAAATAACGCCCATCGTGTCTTCCATTGTTTGTTTGTTAATCTATACTGGCAACCCATCAGTCTATATTAAAAGTTTATCTTTATAAGACGCAGTCAAAATCGTAATTTATCAATTGAACTAATGGTGGGGTAATAAGAGCAGTAATGGTCGGCACGATGTCAGATGCACCGTAATGAGACACAGTAGTGAGTCATTACAAAAACATGTTCCCTCGCTACTGCCATTGTTGAACACATGTTGTGTTGTGTGTGATATCCTACTTTGGACTCTGTTAATTACTCTTTTACTAAACTTACTCTGCCACGTGCGTGTCTTCCGTGATTATCAACTTTTCTGAGCTCCCGATATTTCGACGCTGTTGCAAGCGTCCCGATCGGGATGATTGCAGAATGCGGGTGGATGGTAAATAAATTGTTAGGTGCAGACAAATCTGTCTACCCTCTTTCTTAGCCGTTTGCTACGCGCACTTCTGGAACTCGATACAAAGTCACGGCAAAACACACTCACAGTATCACTAGGTTTGGTGGGAGTCCTTATTACGACGCCACCGCGCCGGCTATTACTTTTGAGCATACTTAAAACTGGATTCCACGAACTGGACAATTTGAAACCCTCCTCGCGATTGAAATTTTTGTTTTACTATTTCTATTGCTTCTCTTGTCAGTCTTGATATGTATCTTTACTGTCTGACCTAAAAATATCGTAGACCTTATGATGTAAAATGGAACGCATGTGTTCCAAAAATGTTTGATACAGTGAGTGATAAGATGTAAATTATAATAATTACGTGTTACGAAACGTGCGGCTAGTAGTTAATTTTAGATCTAAATAACTTTCGATGTTATTGAACATCTTGCCAAGCAATTTGTCATTACATGATTGACGTCACAGATGCATTCAACCAGGATCACATGAGCACAAACAGATAATACTGCCCATAGTTGCAAACACCGGAAGCTTCTTAATCCATTGTTGTTTGCAATGAAGAGTGACACACAAAAGTCTGCAGATCACTCCTCTGCGGCTCATACAGCTACTACGCATTTTCTATCTCCTTCACATGTTTCAATAGTTTGTGTAGTGTACCAGGAATTCATAACATACCTACAAATATCAGTACAAAACCTTGAATGGGCCTTTCAATGCAACACACGGCCTCGAGCAGGGTTGAATGACATGAATGATTGAGTGAATGGATAATGAACGCTCCTTTCATTCATTCACTATCTGTATCAAAACCTATTTCAGCGTAGTTGTGAAGTTGCGAACACGTATAAAACAAAGAGATAGCCGTAACAGTCAGATTAGTACTCTGAATTAGGTAATAAATCTTTTTATTCTAACTCTTTATGAGTCTTTGTGTGGCGTCTTTGTTTCACATACTGCTCCAGCTACACATAATTATATAATTGTCTCTTTGCAAAGCGTATCATATGAATATCCAGCATATACTCCTACAGATATAGCTCCAAGTAGTGTGATAATTGTATAGTTCTGCAACACGCGGACGTTAGCTGATGATGTCCACATGTTAACCTCGAACGACCTTATTCTATCTCCTACGCACGCTACGGTTGCATTAGTCACGCTTTACGTTATGCAAGCGAAGGTTTGCCCCTTCCGCAGATCAGATGCTGTTGCCTAATGCCACGCTTTGATAGCGACGGGGATCTGTCTGTTGCGGAACTGACGTATGCGATCATCTTCGTAAATGTATAGCAGTGCTATTTGTAAAGGGAAGGTCTCAGCAATCTGTCAGATTTCAGACTTACAATAGAAATGCCAGTAATTTTGACAATTTAACAACGTTCATCGCGTTGTTTCCATCGTTGAGCATACAAATTTTTCAAACTTATGGAGCGATGGATTCTATACCGCTTCGTGCCTTGTGAATAAAAAAGTCTCTTGCCTGTTACCAAGTCATGCAAAATCTGCCTACCTCTCAGGCTCAGGAGTCAGGAACGTGTCAAAATTAAAATAATCTCGAATGTGTATGTGCCATTGTTTTTTATTATTACCTTTTGAGAATATTTTGTATTCAAGAGCATATATTTCTCAAATGACGTATTTTCAATGCATTGTTTAAAAATCTGTAAATTACCTACTTCATTTGAATAAACGTTATGTTATGTAAAAAAAAAACAAACGGGTTTTACAGACAAACGCAAAAAATAAGTACCTAGTCAACAGACGTTATATAACCAAATAATATAAACAACTTTTGTAATCAATTCGTCTTGGGCAATTTATATGAAACTAGAATGTTATCAACAAAGGCATATCGTTTCAAAGATTAACTAAGTCTGCCTTGCTAACCCCATTTACACATCAGTACTACTTGCCCCAACAGTTCATTCATAATTTTCACACCAGCTAATTATTATGCTGTCCTGGTATTTTAAAGCTGACACTTGAACACAGAAGTTCACTCAGCTCCCTCGCTTTTGAAGAAAGAAAAGATCCAGCTGACTTACAAATTCCTACAATGTTGGAAATATTATGTCTGTGAAACGTAAGATTTTTTTAGTTTAATTTTAGCAGCACAACCTCAATCTTAGCAAGTGAAAAACCAGAATTACAGATTGACTGTTGTCCCGTTTTATCCAAATAACGGTTAGAGAATATGCTAAAAAAGAAATAAAAGTGCCAGAAACATACATTTCCCTGATGGTATTTTGTAAACACCTAAAAGCTTCCTAACATAAAAGAAAATCATGGGAGGCATCGACCTCGGTACTACGTTGTTAGGTTTTAATACAAAAGCGATTACTTCAAGGACAACGAAAAACATTTAAGCAAGATCCTGTTTTGTTTCAATCAAAGTGGTATAGGTACGTAGTTATGTTTGAAACGTTCTAGAATATATTTCGGTGCTCCTCAGTGTCGACGAGTTTTTTTTTAAAATGTTTACCATCCATCGGCTTACGAGGTGAACGACCCACGCTTCAAATTCAACTATTAACCCGACCATATGTGTGGGGATCCTCGTTCAATGGAAGTTTATAATAAGCAGTGGGGCTTTCCTAGTTGGTTGGTTAGTCATTCGGTAGTAGTCGGCTCTAGGCGCCCACCCGCGCGGGTTTGATGACTGTTTTAATGATTACGACCATGCTTTAGTGCTGAGTTTGTTTCTGTTTTAAACAGTAAGCTTTGTTTATTTACACTACGGTTTATAAAAAGTATCCATACTCTCCTTTTGATATATCGCTGTTTTGTTTGAAATTCTGATTCAGCACCGTAAACGGCAACAATAAACCGGCTAACGTTACGTATTGTTCAACAAAAAATGCAGCTCCGATTTCGATCTAGTTTTTTTTTGTAATACGGTCAACAACACACTTGATTATCTCATCTCGCAAGAATGTACGATATTTTCTTACTTATGTAACGACAGGCAAGTCTGTAATGGCGTAGTTGGTCACGTTTGGTTAGTGCTAACAAAAAAGCTGTTTAGTTTCTTGGACGTCTGTCTCCGTTGTTGCGCAAAAGTTTGTGTTCATTGAACTGCGGAGGGTGAACGCGCTAAAAAGACCGTGGGACGCACACCCACGATCACCTAATATTTTAATGTCTCCATCCTCATTAGGCAATGTTTCATGTAGTTATTGAATTAAATTGTATTTATACTTCAACCCTTTTTAAAGTTATTCAACAGGAGCCATAAAATATCCCATAATCTCTGTGTTTATAGGCAATCATCTGTCTTGGTATGGACTTGGGATGTGGAGGGATGAAACACATGTGACTAAAATAACGATGAATAAGAATGTGGTGATTGGGGAGGGACAAGTCCAAAGAAAAGATGGATGGATTGTGTGAGGAATGATATGAAAGAGAAAGGAGTAAATGATGCCTGTCTGACAGGGGAGAATGGAAGAAAACGTGTTGCGCCGACCCCAAGTAGAATGGGACAAAGGCAGGAAGATGATGAAACTGTATTTACACAGTACAAAAAATAAGTAAGTCATCAATGTTCGCAACTTGAGATGCAAGCTTAAATCCCATCCATCGCCCATCGGCTTAAATAGGCAATCGCTCGAGATGAATCATAGTCATAGGCCATGTAAGTGTATGTTCTACGCTGAGCTCATGTGAACCGCCGCAGGAGATTACGTCATTACTATGGAATGCTGCACCAATTATATCTGATGGAAAGTAGAGCTTATATCTAACGAACTATGAATTATTACATGCGGTGTTTGTGTGCGAGTTGAAAATAGTTGTATATGAAATTTTTTTTGCCGAATTCAATTCATACAGAAACATTTTACATCTCTGGTTTTTAAAAGGCTTTTGATACTTAGATCAATTAATAATAAACTGTTTGCTGCGGTAATCTCAGTTTCCGTATGGATTGTATTTGTATTGTAGACGTCAAAATTAATTGCTTTTAAACAAAAATAGTTGTGGTCAAATTAGGTCAATTGCTGCTGTTGCTATCGTTGTCACAGCATACATTATACCACTAATTACCTTTCGTTATTATTTCATTCTGTACTGTATTATTTATCAATTAGGTGTATTTGGTTATTCAATTAAAATTAACAAAACACGGAATTTTACTGAGCGGTATTTCCATTAATTATTTTGAAAATTAAAACAATTTTTTTACCGTTAAGTGGAAACATCGTGACATCGGTGAAGGAAAACATCGTGAGGAAACCTGGACTTATAATTAATATATAAGTCTGAAATCGCCAACCCGTCTTGAGCAAGCGTGGTGATCAATGCTCATGCCTTCTCTGTATGAGAAGAGGCCTTTGCCCAGCACTGGGACAGTAACAGGCTGGTATTATTATTATTATTTTATTTTTAATTGGAAACATTAAAGACAAAATTTTATTGGGTAAGCCGTGTATAATCATGTGTTTGAATCTTGAAATATAAGTAGCGAAATGCACTGTTTTCCATCTTAAACATTGACGAAAGATGATGTTTATGTCTTGTCCATGGCTTACATTTTGGACCTTAACGTAGTTGGCACAACTTGCAGAACTTGCCAAACAACGTGTGTGTCGGAATTCATAGGAGAAACATGACACTTCTTGCAAAATTGTTTAGTCACTGCTGTTTATTATGCTCTCCTGGTAAGTACCTGGAGGTATGACTTATGAGCCAATGACAAACCACCTAGGTACATTGTTTTTGTACGAAGCAAATATTGTGTAAAAGTTCCTTTTAAAATGTCGGCAAAGACTGGTCTCTTAGTATTTCATACATAGTTCAAACATTTCACATTATCACATGCATAATGCCTTTTGCGTTAATCGTTCATAACATGGATAATTGGATATACAGGGTGGGTAAAAAATCGTGGATCAAACGAAGCAGAGCGATAGTTGGGGTTATTTGCAATAAAAAATAGCTCTGTGGCATAGGCAATTAGTGGTGTTTAGATGCTTCTAGAAAATGTATCATCACTACTAAAGTGCTTTTATGGCAGTGTGTACCATGATTTATGAGTATTGGCACTTTATTCAATATCTTTTAAGCCTCACGAAAAATTATTTGTAACTTCAGAACATCACTGAAAAAGAAATACTACCAAAAAATTACCCTGATAACCCCAACTATTGCCCTGTTTCGTTTGATCCACGATTTTTCACCGACCCTGTATTTAATAGCCAACTGCTGTGTGGCTTTTTCGAACAAAATGAGTGTTGGTTGCCACGCAATAATTGGAGACACGATTTGAAAAACTATAATATAGGTACAGCTACAAGAAATGGACTGCCTAAGACATCGTTGAGGACGATAAGACTGAATGTCAAAGCCAAATTCATGAAACTTCACAGCATTGTGAAGGCCTCTTTTATAACCTCGTAAATTCTTAAGTAAATAATAAACAGATAATTTAAAAAGTATGCTGGTATGTTTTCAAAAGCAGCATAGCATTCTAATGATTAATAAAAAAATGCAACATAAGGTAAACCTTTCAATTCCGTCCTTCATACCTATCCTGTAGAACCAACTAGCATTTAAAAGTACGTATAAGTAAGTAATGCGCATGAGTGGCAAGTTAGGTAACGCAAGGTCGCTTTCTAACGTGTTCTGTAGTATCCAACGAGGGACAGGCATGCAGTATGGTCGTGAGTCGAGTGTGAATTGCCTTATAGTATGTGCAATGGCTGGAAAAGGTGGGTTTTCTTTGCTTTTAAAATTTCCATCACGTAATTCTTTGGTACTTTAAGGGCCGATTAAGCGGCCAACTTTTAACTGACGAATTCTTTGACTGTTTGGTAGCTTTTATGAAGTAAATTGATCGAATCTCAAATCGGTTTCCAGGCTAATTTCTCAATATCCGGCTCGAAGGACAACATTTTTAATTCTGATTATTGACGATTACGATTTAAAACCGAATTATTAAACAATTATTAAGGATCTAGTCATTATATTAATAGATGAATGAACAGTCTACTATAACGAAAGTCCTGCTAACGACCTCCTTGATCCTTTTTCTCATATTCTCTGCTAAATCAATAAAGTAATCGATGAACAATTTAATACGGTACTCGGAAGTTGCTACAACATTCACCAATTATCCAACTAAGTAAAGGGACAGGTTTTCTTACGCTTATATTAACTTCAACACCTACGAAGTAACCACATTCCACCGAGAGGTTTCGAAGCGCCACCAGTGAATCATAAGCACGCAAGATCATTATTTATGATTGTCGATAACTGAGCGTTTTAGTTATTATATACCGGCGATAAACGATACCAAGGCAGCATTACTTCACGTACAGCGCCTTTTACATAATGCCTCAATTCGTTATGCAGTTAGGCATATAACTCTACTGCATTGCAATAGTGCATGTCATTATGTAACGAAAGTTATAAAGAATCTAATTTTGCAAGACATGCCTGATTTTAATAATAACCATTGTTCAACTTCAAAGTACAGTTTGTTGTTTGAGGATTTTCTCTCTGTATTTTCAAGAATAAGATTTAAGCTTAGAAAAGGGTTCCGTGTTGATCCTGAATGAAAGAAAAATATCAATAATGGCCTTATGTATTTTCAAAGTTGGTTTTTCATCTTTTAAGTTGTAAGAGGCGACTCAAGGATAAGCTTTTGAGATGCCGCATAATATCGATGAAGTGGAAATCTGTCACCATTGCTTATGCAGAATATTTAACCCTTGTCCTAACGCATTCGTTTAAGTTTACAAACCCTAGTATTTTTCCTGTGTTGTGATAGTCTTCCAGCATTACTAGATATTGTAAATATAGTGTTTTGGTTTTGAATTCCCCATTACGAGTATTATCACTTCCTCCGAATCATAACGACCTGTGATATCTTAAGTATGTTGCATTTGTTATTGTGACTCTGCTCATCCGTAGAAAACAGAACTTTGAACATATTCCAACAACAGACACACATTTCTTGATAAGGTACATACAGTTCTGGGAAATACAAGAGTCCCTGTTTGCAGATACCGTATCAATACACAAATAAAGATAGAGAAAGTGTCTGGTCGTCCCACTCGCACTTGTGGTATCCTAAGGACCATCTTGCTGGCTGGAAGGAGTTATTATCAAATTATAGCAACAGTTAGACAATAACCGAATACAAAAGTGAACGCGTTCCGATCAATACTTTATAGTAAATCATTTGTTCCGTTTACATTTTCGTTCTCGTGTTGAATTTTAATTCGACCTTGTGGCTCATTGTGTGCACAATTTATAAACGATTGTTCATTAATTTGTTCAATAGATTCGTTGTTATTGGAGAGTTTGTCGAAATCTGTCCCGACATGAATATGTACGTGGCCAAGTCGGATGTTACGTGTCTCAGTATCTCTGGCCTTCTCGAGGTATTATGCGGATGGAGAGTAAATAATTGTTTCTTTACCTCAAAATTTAATTTTCCCACTCACCTTGAAAACATATTTCTGCTTTCTTCAACGCAATGGATTTCAGTTTGTCCAAAAGTCACGGCATCTAATAATAATGGCGCCTTTAACCTTTTGTTGGGTTTTCTAAGCGTTAGCGATCGCAGGAAATGACTTTGCTCAATGGAGCTGTTGGAATCGTAATGAAGTGTTTATGGACAATTTGTCCAGAAATAAATAAACATAGTTGGCATCTTGCACGTGTATACGTTTGGAAGTACTTATTCATTTCGGCTTTTTTAGATGTTAGCTAAGAGAGATGAGTGGAAGTAGGACACAGCATGTATTCTTTTTCCGCAAATTTGAACCTAATTGGACCTAAATTGGCGTCGAGCTCACATAAATAGTGGATAATGGGATAGTGCCAGACAAGCAGATGCTGGTGTGTGTGATTTTCGCGATCTTCTTTTGTTTTCTAGATAAACTTGAACTAACAGTCCTTCCCCTTTGTCCCCAGGTGGTAGTGCCCTCGACAAGCGAGATGGGTGACCGCGAGCGGTACCGCGCGCCGCCTCAACCCGAGCCGCCGCCGCACCGCGTTCGTGCTGCCGACCTGTACCCTCGCTTGCGGACGCACTACGATGAGCCCGGCTTGGATGCAGGGTTCACGCCTATATGTGGGGAGTTTGTGCAGGTGAGCTACTAGGATTGTATAGATCAAGAGAGATGTGTTTTAATCGAGTGCATGAGCCTATGATTGTTCATGCTGAAGCCTGATTACGGGCGACATTTGACGAATTTGATAAACAGGAAAACATAGTAAGTATTCCAGGGGAAGTCATTTCCTCCATTTTCAGATCCCAAAGACAATAATTGACTTGATTAGGCAAAAGTGCTCTCCGTTTTCTCTCTTTAGATGCACCTAGTTGTAGACACATCATTCGAGGATATTTTGTAAAATTTTGTACAAACAATCTATACATAAAATTGAATTGTCTGTTTGTAATATCAAAATAACAGCTTTTTACTGAATGCATATGAAAATATATACGGCACTATAACAAAAGCACAGTCATTTTAATTAATTTTTTTGCCAGTCTGTATGTCTGATCCAGCTAATCTCCGAAACAGCTGGACCGATTTTGACTTAACTTAGGCTACTTTTATTTAAGAACAATAATTAGGGTTTCGCGCAAAAAAAAATTAACCCTTGAAATTGTTAACAAAATCCGATTGAAAAAGGGAAGTCATATTTTTATAATAATTTCACGCGAACGAAGGTCGCGAGCAACAGCTATAAACTATAAAATTATAAATATATAGGGAAAACGACAAATAGGTACTTATTATAGTATTTACAGAGAGGATATTGTTTTATAATCGGCTTGAATGCAGCCAGACACTCATTGTCGCAATATGACGGCAGAACCACTCAATCATACCACAATTTCAACAATTTGTAAGCACTTTTTTGGTAATAACAGCTTGTTTACGGGAAACTACGAATTAGGCAATTTAAAATGAAAATTGTAGTAATCGCAATTTAATAGTACGTTTTGTTACCTTCATAAACGTCAGTCTCGTGTACGGTATTGTTTCCCAACGTAATTACACGGTTGCCGCAACCTCTTCAATACACATGACGTCTTGATGATTCCATGACAAATGTGCTACTAGCACGTCTGTAAACAGCCGTATTTCCTAGTCCAGAGTCCATGTCAATAATTAATTAGCGAAATAGTAACAAACAGATAAAACACGCACATATTAAGTAACTAATACGGCTGGTGGCCTAAAAGGTCAGCAGGTCGCATGCATCGGGTTGAACGAACCGCAATGACGTTCCGATAGTGTTTAGCTCCGTCCTAGTTCTGCATTCCTGGTAGTTCGTTGACTGCGCGTTATCAGCCCAAAGCGTGCACTTATGCCGGTAGAAACTGCAGCTTTGCGAAAATAGCTATACATGTGCTTATGTCAAGTAGGGCATGACAGGAGTAAATGTTATCAAAATCTCTCGTACTTGAGCACGTGATAAATGTGTCATCTCATGAGTATGAATTATCAAGAAAAGAACTCCTTATCACCTACTTCGAGGGTATGTCATAGATTTGTCCAATGAATTCAAGACCTAAACGAATTAACGTTTGCACAACTGCAGCTGTATTCTCGTCTTCCAAAATATGTGTCATTTGTCTAACCTTATCATTTGTTGGCAGTGGGTGGGTCGAACAGCGGACGGCGGAACTATCGCAATGTCCAACTACCGTCTGCACGTCCAGCCCCGTCGGAGGAACGGACCGGGAGCGTCCATCCCGCTCCGTCTCATCGACGCACTGGAGATCCGAGATCTGCTGCACTTGATCGTGCTCTGCAAAAATGGAAGACAACTCAAGTTAGTATCCTTGTGTGTTATGATAGCCTGGTATTGACACCAGCATCGATCAAAATGAATCTTACCCTACTACATCTCAAAAAGAAATGATTTCTTCCTGCATTGGGCACAAGGGGTTTCTTCCAATCCCTGGGTTCGATTCCCTGTTCAGACAAAACTGTTTGATTGCTTGTTTCATTTTTGTCTAAGTCAGTAATCAATTAGTTAACTATCAAGCATAAGTACTTTTGTTTTACCTATTTATAAATTATTTGAATACATACTTATACGGGTACGGTACATGAGTATATACGGGTAGTAACCTACTCATTTAATTTAGTGGAATACAACACTGTTCAAGTGCTGATTAGATAGTTCTTAAAGTATTTTTATAATAATTGAAATAACTTATCTAGTGTTTACATACAAAGTTATGAGATATTCAAATAGGTAAATATGCCACGGTAAAAAAACATGTAAAAATTATCTTGTTTGAACAAAAAACGTGCTAAGTAGATATTCAATATATAAATTTTAAAATTCACACTTTATTTTGTCTTTGCTATGAAGTCATTTATTTGTCTATGTTTAAACAAGTACAATAGTCCATAATTATTTACTTTATGAACGGATATTATTGACAGCCGAAAGCAATATTGACTTAATTTTTGATTACCGTAACACCAAATTGAGGGTAATGACTGATAATCACATAGCGACCAAAGAAAGCGGACATGTAAATTTTCCTTCAATAATAAGATAAAGATTGTTTAAACTAATGTTTATTATCTGAGTTGCTACCTACTGGTGAACTAGATCATTTATTTTATAAATAGCTGATATGGTTACATAGTTAAATGTGCTTTTGGGGATGTCCGAATGAGCGAATAACTTCGGTGTTAATCGCTCTTCACGAGTTGGGTTTGTGTAAACAATGCATTTGCATGAAACGATTTTTCTTCATGAAAAATATTCCTTTTGTTCTAGATGCTCATTCACCACTGGGGATCAATGTATAGAATGGTGGAGGCGATTGAACACCGCGCTCGCCCCTATAGGATCCGTCCAGGAGACCTTCGCTGCGGCGTACGCGGCGTGGGCCAAGGAACAGCCGCCCACGTCAGTGCACAGAGCACTGATGAGGGCATCTCAGTCTCCTCAGAGGCATTGGTTTGGTCCTGAAGTAAGTAAACTCTTCGTGTCTTTTGATTGCCTGGTACCTTTATGATAACAACTTTCTTTCTCGTTTGCGTGTTATCTTTTCGCTTAGTCCATTCAGTGCATGTAATCTCGTTGTCTCCGTGTGCCTTCTGATTACCTGGTACTTTTACGAGAAAAACTTTCTCTCTCTTCAATTACACTGCCAGCCCGTTATGCAATACAATAGTCTGCCAAAATTAATAATTCATTTATGCAGATACAGAAAAATATAAGCTTGTTTAGAATAACTCCTGAAACCGTTTGTGGTCCAGTAGACTTATATTTTGAAGTCTGTAGAATATCTTCTCGCTATTTGTATCTTACGCGCACACGTCATTCTCAACCATTGTCATTCTTTTATTTATCGTCAAAAATGTACTATTTACAGCATTTTTAGCTCCCCTTCAATCCATATTAACCTGTTGCTTTGTCTACAGGTGGAGCGATTAGGCTTCACTTCGAAGGGCGCGTGGCGAGTCACGGCAGCTAACGCGGAGCACAAGTTGTGCCCCTCGTACCCTCCCCTCATCGTAGTGCCCGCGTCTATCTGTGATGAAGACCTCGACTCGGTTGCGAGGTAAGGACTCCAAGACATGATTATTTTGAGATGTTATGTAGTTCTTTGAATAAGGACGGACTAACTACGTAATGCAGTCAGTAGAAGTAGTTTCTTGAAGATGTTGATTTGGACACCTATCTATCTGTCTGCTAAACCCTAAATGTGGAATTAAATTGGTTTTAACTTACTGGTCTGAAATTAAACAGTGAGTGCCACACTTATCGACGCGGAAAAAGCTTAAGCCGATCACGTAACACCAGATGTGTCAATCCGAAACAAAGCGAATGACATCTTTTTCGCGTTTATTGCATTGACATGATCATCTGAACTGTCCAAGCCGATTCCCCATCGATAAGTGATCACTCTCTAAAGCTAATGTCACTATAACGCACATTCGTCGTGACAACCTCTGTTTATCCAATTTCTGAGCAATGCTTAGCCCCATCTTGAACATTCATCACTAATAATATCTACTTCGCCTGTAGGTTCCGTGCCATGCGCCGGGTCCCCGCCGTGGTATGGCGGCACCGCGCCAACGGCGCAGTGATCGCGCGCTCGTCGCAGCCGGAGGTGGGCTGGCTGGGGTGGCGCTCCAGCGAGGACGAGCGCCTGCTGGCCGCCTTCGTCAGCGCCTGCAACCAGGACCGGGGCATGCAGCCGGCTAATATTAATAAGGTAGGATTTCTGTCCTCTAGCCACCCAAACCCATACCCACTTCATCAGCCCTCTTGATCTTTTGTTTTCATGGTTTATAATATTCCTCCTTTTTTTTCACTGCGTGGAAATCCTCAATGGATGTCCTCCGCCCTGGGGAGAGCGGAGGGGTCTGACAAACTCGTACTGACTAAAACCACACCGTGTTCCCTCGCACACTTGCGTCGGGGGGCAGCGGGATCTAATGCGACTTCCGCTGCCCCGGATTAGTGCCGGTCCGCTTGACCTGCGGGCCACATTTATAATATTCCTACACCAACTCTCCTGGCCATGTAATCTCCTTGGGTACACTGGCACAGTTCATACAGAGATAATCGACGGTTAGTTCCTCATTGCATTCAAAGAGAATTCTCTTCGAATTAGCTTCGGCCTCGTACGGCTCCAAAGGTCCGGGACCCCCGTCCCAAATACATATGTCAATAAGGTAGATTTAAAAAAGTATGGTTATGTTGCGATTGAGGGCCTAAATCAGATGGCACAGGACAGGAGCGGCACTTGGAAAACTGGGCACTATCTGGTCATCCAGCTGGTTAGGGCTGTAGCATTGTTGATTTAATAATAAAATTACGTCCGATACACCATTGTAAAACTAATTGCTACTTCAATAACAAAATAATAGCAGACTAGATTAGCATTGCAAACTAATCTATCTTACCTACTTCCTAGCGATCACGCTCCCCTGGTACCATCAATATTAATCACCTTTAATACTATAAGCAGTTCCGACAATATTATAAACAGAACCGTGATGTCAGAAAGTACCTACTGTGCTATTTATAGCTTGTAGCTTATTAGTTAGTCGTATTGCCCACTCAGTATCTGTCCGTAATACACAGGTTACGATACAGGAAACTTTATTACCCACAAGTTTATAATGGTGCTGTAATCTTAAGATTCAATTAACATAGAACCTAGCTTACAATTTTGCACCTTATGTCAGTGACATAACGTAAAATTTTAAATGAGACGGTCGCCGTCGAATAATACCTCAAATATAACTTTATCGTCATCATAACGCACATTGCTTACTAATTCATTTTAATCCCCCCATTGTCCGCTAAACAATGTGAATGAACTGTAGAAGGAAAAAGCATATTATTCGCATTATTTGGTAGGCTTGTGGTCGTTTAAAAATTAATATAACTTTTGTATTTTTTCATAAGTAACTATTTCCAGTCCACTTCAAACATAACTTGCACCACGAGTTACTAAATGCGTTTAGAGATGAAACTTATTAAAAACATGGTTCTGTTTCCGTGTTTTGGTCGAAGATGATAGACACAAAATTGGGGCATTTATTTAGTGGTTCGTGGACTCAACCAATTCGAGGGAAGAATCAGGTAGCTCACTGCAGCTAAGTGAGTCTTCCCTCGAGTGGTTGGTTGTCTGATATAAATTGCTTTAGGCAAAAGAACCTCCCTCCTCTCCCATAGCTCTTGAACGGATGAACCGATTTTGATGATTTTTCGCTTGAAAGTGTTCTTAGCGATGTTTCAAGAAAACCTGTTCATCCGTTTGAAGATCATCAGCTCTTTTCTAGTTGTTTGGTATGTAAAGTCCTGATATTCTTTCTTCCTTGACAAATTACCTATCTATTGTTACAGCAACTAAAGCTGCTAATCGTAGACGCGCGTTCATACGCGTCTGCAGTAACCAACCGAGCGCGCGGCGGCGGTTGTGAGTGCCAGCAGTACTACCCGGCCGCAGACATCCAGTTCATGTGCCTTCCCAACATACACCATGTGAGGAGGAGCTTCCAGCAGATGAGGGCGCTAGCGGCCGAGCCCAGTGACCAGGCCAAGTGAGTAGAAAAGTGTGGACTTTAAATCCAATGGTGACCGTCAAACCAGTCTGACCAAGGGGCATCGTATTACCCAGTACTAACTGGGTTGTGGAGGTCAGATAGGTAGTCGCTCCATATAAAATACTGGTATTAAGCTGCATCGTCCGGTAAGACTGGAAGCCGACCCCAACAAAGTTGGGAAAAGGCTAAGCAGATGATGATGGTGACTGTCATTGGCCAGTTTAACACAAGTTGACGGTCATTTAATGAAAAGTGGATAGCACGCCGTCTATAAGGGTAATCTCCTTGATAGCTTAACTTAGAGGTTTTGCATAAAATGCGTTTGTGCAAACATCACCCATCGGGGAAAACGTGTCGTGATGTAATGTTTTATGTTTTCGCCATGGTAACTTTCAAGACCCTCGACATTCGGGGGTAACGCTACATCTGCTTGGTAAACAAAATTAGGGAGAAGCTCCTCCCACTGCGTGAATCAATAAGTTAATGTCAGGGCCTGATCTGTGATAACAGCATTTATATAATATAAAAGTATGGGTAACATAACGCCCACTTATTCAGTTTATCACAATATATTGGTAATGGTTTACCGCATAACAGATACGTCATCAATCAGTTTACGCCTATTCACGTTAGATATATGGCGTAATGACTAACACGGACCTAACTACGTAATTCTAAAAATTTTATTTGACATAACCTACATACATGGGCGCTTATGAAACGTCAAACCAGGTGCACGTTTCGCGTTGATGGTTTCCTATGGAGAGGAACCGGCAAGAAACTCCAAGATAAATATAAAAAAATTGTAATTTTTTTTTCTATCTGCTGTGGTTCTTGAAAAAGCGTACCAATAGGCAGGCTTTAATGCTTCGTAATACTAAATGGACAAATCAATATCGATAGTATAAATCTCCCGCCGCGCGCCGTGTTGTTTTAGCTGTCAAACTAACTGAAGTCAGGTAATATTCTGAATGAAGTTAGTACGGTCGAGGTCAAGGCTGTGATCCTGATAGCCTAGTACCTAAACACGTAGCTAGATCACTGCGTAGTATAATCGATAGGTACTCGATACCAGGATGTCAATGGAAGTGGGCGATTTAAGGCGAGCCGTAATGCACTTAGGAATACAGCTAGGACGATTATCTAGTTAATAGTATAGTTTAGCTTTACAATTCACTTCCTCTGGCAGTTAAATTACTTCCTGCATTTAATGCAACTACTATAACATCACGCTTATGTTATTAGAAAAGGTAGGCAGAAGTATCAATTTTAAATCCTTGCAAAATCTAAGAAATGTTAATGGAAAAGCCCAATATTTTATTCGATCAGTAAAGCAACGAGGTTCCTGTACTAAATAGGCAATGTTTACGATACGCCGCCCGTTTGTTACGCGGACCTAGGTAGTATTACAGCGGATTTTTTGTGTCAGTTGGCATTGTGCCCGAATTGTGTGCTCATTGTTTTGAATCCAAGCTCGCAAATACCCGCAATATCTCTTCCGGAAACATTGCGACGTCAAATGTGTTTTACGAAGCGTATTTTTAAAAAAATGCACGTGATTTTGCAAGTAAATGAAATATTTTTACTGAAACGTGACTTGTAATTTGTCTCGTCTTAACGAATAAGAAAGATTTTTCATATATTATAGCTGCGGATGTCAATTTCCGTAATAAAACTTTGGCCAAGATGTCACAACATGTGCGAATGCCGAGGCTGAGCAAAATTTATTGGGATTTTCCTTTTAACTTCTGGGTCACCCCATTACACCGACACGAGACTCACATATAAATATACATTTAACTATTAAAATGTGCGTGTACTACTCCGCTCCGCATCGGGGAGTAATGGCGTACGTCGGCGTAATGTTATGTTACTATAATAATATTATATCCAATGTTGGCCGAATTAAAAAATAGTGCCTTTCCTTGCCCCACTCATGGGCAAAGGCCTTCCGGCCTCCCCCCATTTCTTCTACTTCTCACGATGGAATGCTTCTTCTGCCAATTCGCGAGGAAGCCATCCAAGACGTACCGCCATCTTCTCATCGATTTGTATTCCTTATAATAATTATTATAAGGATGGCTTATACAATCAGCATTGCACTGGTAAGCTTTCTGTGTACTTTTCCCGTTGACAGCGATGATGATGCATTTTTTGATGACCTTATTCCTTTTTACTCGTACATACTATTAAAAAAAAAAAAAGAATTTCCATAATTCATGTAATCTTTTCTGTTGTCCTAGTTGGCACAGCAACCTGGAGCGCACACTATGGCTGCAGTACGTGTCAGGCGTAGTGCGCGCGGCGAGCGTGGTGGCACGCGCCGTGGCCGCGGGCCGACCGGTGCTCGTGCACTGTTCCGATGGCTGGGACAGGACGCCACAGATTGTCGCCGCTGCTCAACTCATACTAGATCCATATTACAGAACTTTAGAGGTGAGTTGACCTTGGTTGGAAATAGTAATTAATAGGTCTTATCCCTAATACCGCGGCGCCTTTTTTTTGGTTTCTCTCAGAAACAAAAAAAGTACTAGGACAACATATTGAGCTGGTAGTATACCGCTCCGCCAGCTGAAGGTCACTGCAGTGACCGCTTTTATGGTGTGCTTAATGTTCCGTTACGCTATTAGTCCCGTATAGCTCCATCTCTCTATCTCACACACACACTGGTGCTTCATTGCTCCATTGCGAAAAGAGCTACGGCAGTACTTCTTCTTAGAGTGTCGATGGCAATATAAATTGTGTCGGCCCAGAACTGAGCCACTAGAATGGCGCCTTCAGTAGCGTCTCAATTAGTTTCTGTAATAAACAAACAACAGGCGCTGTTGGTTCTGTTTACGTTCCCAGAAGTCTACATGTGTGTTGCATTTAGCAGAAATACCTGAGCTGCATAATTTAAGAAGAGGGGTTGGCTAGGGGCGATAGCGTGGCCTCAAAGTAAGTATACCTACCGTTTGGGGACCAAAAGCCTTCGCAAAACACAGACGTGAATGGTACAGCCGTACTAGGGGAACATGATGTGAAAGTGGTGACCCTAATATTGATCAAATTTGAGATCAACGATCACAAGCAAAATGAATTCAATCAAGTATCAGGCTACCCTGGGGTAGCAGACTTATGCTGGAATTTGCTTCGAGTGTAGTGCACTGTGCAATACATCAACATGATTAATTAATTCATTTCTTTTCTTAGGGCTTCCGTATACTTATCGAGCGTGAATGGTTGGACTTTGGACACAAGTTCGCGGACCGGTGCGGACATCAGTTCGGTCCGGAGGACCCTAACGAGCGGTCACCCATCTTCCTTCAATGGCTTGACGTCGTCCACCAAATGATGCTGCAGTTCCCATGCAGCTTTGAGTTTAATGAGGCTTATTTGGTAAGTAGAAACCGATGTCATTACCCCCTTTTTATGATTTATCCTTTTCTATTTTAAGACTGCTCTTACATCTTTTTCTTCCGTACGTCTCTACTTCTTTTTAAGGTCCTCAGAATGTAACATCAAGCCGACCGTCGTTTGGGCACCACCAAATCCAACCAAAGACTAAACCTCTATCCCTATCTCCATAGATGACGGAGATGTTATAAGACCGTGTACCATGTACGCAGATAAAGCTGGGCACACACGTGCACTCGTGCATGTTCGGCACGTTCCTGTGCAACACGAGCCGCGAGCGCGCCGAGTGCCGCGCCGGCGACCTCACGCCGCACGTGTGGCACCTGCTGCGCGCGCCAGCCTACAGGAACCATCTGTACTCGCCGCACCAGCTCGAACAGGTGGGTTTGTTAACATACTCTCGTGCATGTTCGGGCACACTCGTGCATTTTCGGGCACACTCGTGCATGTTTGTTGCCTTCTGCGGCAAACTCAAACGCATTTATTTAATACAAACCAAATACAGGCACTTTTGAATTGTTAAGGAGTCGGTCAAATAGATGCAGCTATAAAGTGGCTCATTTCCAAGTGTAGACGAACGAGTAAGTCAACGTCCAGGCTATTCCAGCCACATGCTATTGCTAAGAAAGAAAGTTGTGAAAATTAATATGCTAACAGATTCTGTGCCAGTTTCGTACTGGTACTGTTTGCATATTAATGAATTTTACTCATAACTATGAGATATAATTGTCTCTCTTGAAAATTGGGCATAGGTAGGTATGCCACGATGTAAAATATAGTACCTTCTCACCATTGAAAAAAGCTCAAAAGACTAAAACTAACCTCCCATATTGATATTTCAGCAGGCAATCTGGCCGGAGTACTCGGTGCGCACGATGTGCGTGTGGAGCGGCATGTTCTGCGCGCAGAGCCCGCGCGACGAGCCGCGCTCCGAGCACAAGCCCGACCTTCCCGCGCAACAGTTACATACCACACAGAACCATAACGGTAACCGTATAATAAATCCTGTTTTTCTACCCCTTGGTTTTCATATTAAATCAATATATATACAGTTAGCATTATTATACGAAAACTAACTATTTTGAGTCTGGTCAACCGATCACATAGATTGACTGATAACGTTTCGTGGAAGAACAAACTGAAAAAAATCAATCAAATCGCTGTCCATGTAAACTGTCAAGCCAGCTAATAAGATACAGCTGAAAACATCATAACCCTAAAACCTGACTCACTGGTGACTGGTGAATATGCTTAACCCAAAGTCGAAGACCAATAAAGTACTTCAAAAAAAGGAAAGGTCTCGCATATGGTTTTTTTTTTTTCGGAAAACTTAAAATGCTCAGGGCTTCTCTATCAATAAAAACAACTTTCAATTTGTTCCAGGCCTGATGACGAAGACGAGATCATGTGATAACCTGCTGAATGAAGGCGAGAAGCGAACGGCGCAGAGGAGGTGTAGCGACCCCAGTCTAGCGCCGGATGTTATGTAAGTTAGCTGTGTATAGCGTAATCAGCCTTACATCGTTTTCATTACTGCTTTTTCTCTATGAAATGTGTGTCCAACCAAACGAGCCCTGCTGTATTCCTCGGCAGGTTATGTAAACTCTGGTTGTAATTTTGCAAGGAACACGCGACATGCGTCATGTATTGTATATCGGAGTGATGCCCGCAACTTTTATGACGATTGACATAAGGTTTAAATTGCAATTAGTGTCGCGTGGTCGTATTACGCATTATGCAACGACACCAGCCCGTTATACAATACAATACAATATGCAATTTTATGGTTTTAGTTCCAATGATTGTATACTAAATATTACAATTTCCGTTGCAGGAAACTATCAATGGTAGTGAACAGCGAGTGTGAGAACCGTCGCGAGTGTCGCGCAGCGCTCACCGACAGCTGTGTGGACGAGCTGCCCGTACTGCCGCTCGCCAGCGACAACTGTAACGACACGGTCAGTATACTAGGGTAACATAAAGATGTAGTAGATAGAGCTGCCCGACCACAAGACAATAAAGTCCGAAGGCTTGGAAAACTAACGTTACCTTCTTCCTCCCAGGTCGACGGCCTTCACCCTGACCACTTCGAGAACAGCAGCCGCGGGCCGCGCGACCTCACGAGCGGCTCGTCCTCCCTGGAGCGCGAGCTGGGCGCGCTGGGCGACAAGCTCATCCCCGACCAGGTCATCGACCACTCGGAGGAGCCCGCGCCGCTGGCCGCGCAGCACAAGGGCGCCGTGGGCGACAGTGTGGCCGGCGTGGTCGCCAGCGTGGCCTCGCCGGATGTGGACACTCCTGAAGAACCACCCGTGTTCGTCTGTGATGCTTATACTGACGTTATTGGAATGGCTGAGGTGAGTTTGGGTTACTCCTTTTGGTTTATGTTTGGTACTTGGTACTTGAAATTCAGATGCAGATACAATGTCTGGATGACCTACATTTTCAGAAACCCTTTAAATGTGTGAGTTTTAGATTTAATATTTCTCCAGCTAAATGTAAAAAAACATGTTTTTACTCACAGGCCGCAAGAGAATCCGCCCGAACCCGCAACATTAGCATAACGTGGCGTTCCATATCAGAGTCGAGCAACCAGTCTTCCACCGGCTTCGAGATCAACGAGGGTCGAGCAGAACCACCGGCTTCCAGAAACACTTCCCACGACTCCTCGCCACTCGACAACCATACCACTGAAGATAGGACCAACCATAACGTGGTCACTGATAACAACCATTCAAGAGAGAATGGTGTGACGAGTAATGGGACTATGAATGGGATTGAGGATGTAGCTACTAAGTTTCTTGAAGTCGACCTAAATGGTAAGACAATTATAATATACTAGCTTATACCCGCGGCTTCGCCTGCGTGCGTACGTGGAATTGCCCACGGGATCGTGATAAAAATGTGCTATTCCAGACTATAATCTATCTCTGTGCCTTTCATCCAGATCTGGCGTGATTTAAGTGAAAAACATAGTTAAAACAATAACATTTTAATGATTTTCTTTCTTTCAGGGGGAGCAACATCAAGCAGTATAAGTTCAGAGAGCGAAGGCGAGGCACACACACACCCCAGGCGGACAGCTCACACTCACACTCGCACGCGCGTCGCCAGCCAGCTCACACTGTGTCCCACTTCACCGCGACGTATTGCATGCTGCCATTGTTCCAGGAGAGCTAGCACAACTAGTGAGTACCATCTCTCTGAATCTTACCATAGACAGCCTATTTATTATTTTTATGTTAAGCAAATCAAGTCGTCAAGAGAATCTCAGCTGTACGCTTTACACGACCGTTCCAGGAGGAAAGTTAGCGCTCCCAGTAATTTATGACAGTTTGGTACATCTTGAAAATATGAACACCACATTTATAGTGTGTGCATGTTCGCAGACGGAACAAAAATGAATTCTAAGGTGTATTACATTACCAACGACTAAATTTAATTTAGTTTATTTATTTATTTAAACTTCATGTACAAAAGTGGTACATAGGCGGACTTAATGCCACAAGGCATTCTCTACCAGTCAACCTTTGGGTCAAATAGGACAGCATTGTGATAGAGTACAAAAAAAAAAAAATCATCAAGTATAGACTATACAAAAACAATAATTTTTTCATTTTGATATAAGTGGGGAAACTTTGTTATTGCATTGGAGGCGAAATTCATACCCGATCCGCAGGCGAGGTTGTTATGGAGCCATAATTAAAAAATGCACTCTGATTGTCATTATGCAATACAATTTTAATACAAAACCTGCAATTGCTTCACGACATGCTTCCAATAGAGCCATGTACCAACTGTGCTTCACAACTACTTTAAGCAACTGTTTTTCGCTTTTTGCGTTCACGAGAATCTTATAAAGCAAAATCCTGTATATCACCTTCAATCAATGGCATCACTGGCCAGATCCGCGTCTGCAAATCCTTCCAGTTCTGCGATATCTCGACTAATAACACTACGTTTTCAATAAATATTTTAAAATCCTTTTAGCATAGTTCTGGTGAATGTAAGAGTAAGAATGATTAAATTGACATACATAACTCACAGTATATGCTATATCTGGTCGTGACAAAACAGCTAAATACAATAAACTCCCTATACATTCTTGATAAGGTAAATTGACTTGACAAACATTATCTTTGTTTACATTATTTTAATTTGCCCTCTATTGGAGTATCGGCTGCATTTATGAAAAATATGATGTGTCTCACGCTCGTGTACATTCCAATAGGAAAGTGGCTCCTAGAGTGATAAGAGTGGAACGTATGATTAGTGCGTAATCTGCTGTGAGTGTGCACCACATGAGATATTTGTGAAATTTGTCGTTTTGGAAAAAAACGGAAGAAACGGTTCCTTCTGGAGTAATGTTGTTCCAGCAGGAAAATTCTAAACGAATGTTCGGAGAGAGATATATTGTGCATGGGCAGAGAGCTTATATTTGTGCAAAAATGTGCACCGAAAATATAATTTGTGCGTCTTTAGGTTTTCGAGATATTGCTAATATATGTCACTAGGAGCCACTTTCCTGATGGAGTACCGTACACCTCACGCTCATTCAGTCGTAGAAGATAATAACAGAATATGTATTTTAAATCAAATGAAGTAAATTTTCATATTGTTAAAATTCCTAGCGGGCCTCTAATCAATAAAAAAATCAGAAGGTACATTTTATGTTGTGTTGCTTGGGGCCCCGTATCATTAAAAAGGCCGATATGGCGGTAGCTTCCGCTCCTGTTCAAATGTTACTAGAACTGAGTGTTATTTGCAGGTGGCATCGAGACGTCGGGAGAGTCAGGCGGCAGCACGGAGGTGTGCTGGTGCGGCGTGTGCGGTGCATGCGGCATGCGCGGCGAGCGCGGCCAGTGCGGCGCGTGCGGCGTGCGCGGCGAGTGCGGCGCGTGCGGCGTGCGCGGCGTGCGCTGCGTGTGCGGCGCGCCCGCCGCCGCGCGCGCCGACCCGCTGGACGGCCTGCCGCCCGCGCTGGACCCACTGCAGGCCCGCCTGCACCAGATCATACTCTACCAGAAGGTCAGTGCACCGACTCGTACCGCCTGCTAACCTGCCACTATCTGCTCGAGTGAACTGCAGAATAAATGCAGCTTCGTTGATTCGAGTGCATTGCTATTGTAATGCTGTTATCATTATCCACAGCTTGCGCTTAAAATGCAATTTTCATTACAGAAAGTAGTGGAGGAGCTGAGTGGCCAGTTGCGCGAGGCTCGGGAGGCCTTGCGCCTGTCGTCCCCGCCTGCGGTTGCGCCGCCGTCCGCCCCGCACGCGACCACTCCCACGCAAGTACGACGACATATACACGCGTAATACACGGCTACAAAATAGTATACCCTTCTCACGGCTCATATTACCCTGGTTTAATACCCATTAATTAATTTGGTCTTTTGTTCCGCAAACTTGTTAGTTTCCCAAAGTCTTGTTTAACACTTGTCTAACAATCATATTCTCCTGGTGCAGAAAACAAGCAGCGGCAGTGGGTCAGTGCGAGGCAGCGGCAGCAGCAGCGGCAGCGCGTCTGAAGTAGAGGTGGGCGAGGAAGCGCGCGGCGTCGTGTGGCTGCCCGACAGCGCCGCTCCGCGCTGCCAGTACTGCAGAAACCATTTCTGGCTGGCTCGGCGCAGGCACCACTGCAGGTAACCTACCAGGATCACATAACTCACCGGAGTTTAGTTCGACGGGCCCCCTCGGCCACGCGTCGCGACAATAGACTATCATAATTAACCAGTAGTTGTTTGGTCCCAGACGGTGCGGCGGAATATTCTGCGGGTCGTGCTCCGAGATGAGCTCGTGGGGCGACTGCGGCACCGTGCGCGTGTGCCGGCGCTGCCGCGCGCTGCGGTGACGTCACCGGGCCCGCGCCCCCCGCCCCGCCCCGACTTCAGCGCGAGTGCGTAAACTGTTTAGACCGACCCACGCTTCCCTACCGGCCGATCTTACTAGATTAGCGTTCCTATAAAGATATAAAAACAATAGTAAAGTATATAGTTACGTCTAAACAGTTTTACGTTTAAAACTAGTCATGCCGCTTCGATAACTAGCTTGTGAAACGTTTTCAAAACGCTACTTATCTACGAATTATGTATGAGAATTCAAATTGATTGTCATCTTTATTTTCATTAATATCACCATGACATTATTGTTTCATTATTTTTGTCCAAATGTTAAATGTGCTAACGACATTGACCGACCGTACCGAACTGAGTGCACTGTGACAGTACACATGACGTGTAACAGATGGATGTGAACAATGGAGAGGATCTAGTCTTTCGTGGATTGTGGTTGGCGTCGGATGCTGGATGTTGGATGTTGGCTGGCTGGTCGCGGTAATGTAGTTAGGAAATGGTATAGTGAATTGTTATGCGAAGGCTGACTTTCTACGATTAATATTTAAACTTTTTTCTACGACTGTTTTTTTCGGTCTGTATAAATAAATTCACTAAATGTATTTCTTTTCGATTTATTTTTCCGTTTCTTTTGTTAGTCGAGAGAGCGATGGTTGTAACTGGCCCCAACTGATGTGAATACGCACGTAGGTATCACTTTGTATAAACTTGTTTTTTTCTTTTTATTTTGTATTATAGTGTTTCATTTGTTCTATTATTATTTTTGTACAGTAAGGTTTTGTTTCACACTTGGTCAGACACTGGACAATCTCTGGTGAGGTGACCGGCGCGCGCGTCGGTCTCTAACGGAGAGATCAATAACCTTATATAAGACTTAATTTGTATATTCGACATTTTCCATTAATTTCAAATGTATAAAATACATTTCTTTGTACTATTAAATATTCGACTGAATTTGCTTATGGATAAGAATAGATGTCTATATTGGACATATTGATTTATAAAATCCATACTAAGCTTTATAATTACGTTGATACATTTATATTGTGTACTAAATTTTCACGCCGTAATAATTTCGTAGAGTAGAGCGTCAGAGTTTTGTATTTTATTTGTGATATTGTGATGATAATTTTGTATAATGATTAAGAGTTTAATAACATGTTGTTAGACGTTAAATTTGACAGGTGATTATTTTAACCCTCGCGGTGCGTTGATTTAGCTGTTGTCGAAAGCACTAGGAGCGAATGTCCATGAGGTGTCGACGATAGAGTAGACCTGCTTCAAGTGCGACAAGTGCGTAGCGCGGCCCAGCTTCCATACGCGACGAGCGACCCTAGTGATAACGACACACGCATCTACTCTAGATAATATATTAATAGAAAAATGATTCTACTACCATAGGTGTTATTTTCTTAATACATTTTTTTATACATGGATATAATAATAATGTTAGACCAGCTCGTCGCCAAGGGCCGCGCGACAGCGTAACTGCTTCGTATATAAATAAAATGATTTTGTAATTTATTCGTAAACTGAGGGGATTGTTGTTAACTGCATATATTTTATATTGTAAAGGAAAAGCTCGGAGTAACGTGTAAGTATTGTCGAAGTGCAAAACTTGTTTGTGACCAATGATATTGACACGATGTGAAATAAAGCATATTTAGTTTTATGAATTGATATCTTTTTATTTTTCCTAATATGCCCCAATCTTGTAATTGTAGATCTCTTACAGTCGTTACAGGTAGTCAGTGGTTCGAAAGTCTGCCATCCAGTCTTACCGAGGGGTATCGTATTACCCAGTACTAACTGGGCTGTGGAGGTCAGATAGTCAGTCGCTTCATGAAAAATACTGGTATTCAGCTGCATCCGGTTAGACTGGAAGCCGACCCCAACAAAGGAAAGGCTAGGCAGATGATGATCATCCCCAATAATTTCAATTACGAACCCAATTCATATACATCAGGCACAGGCAGCATGACATGGCAAAGGATTATGATTCTTATTTTTATCACACCGACTTTTAGATGATATCGTTACGAGGGGACTAAAACATACCGCGGGAAGCTACAGTATCTGATTTCCTTTTTTGAAGGGTTGTATTACCACAGCAATAGTAATCCCTCCAAAAATAACGCAATAACCCAATGTTGATGTTTCCAGCTTTCTTTCAATGTGGCACCGACTCGAAGCGCGGTTTTGCTCTTGATGTGAATCGAGCCTCCTCTGGTCGCGATTTTTCCTTTCTGTTTGAACTGACCCTTATGTTTTAAATAATCTGATAATTCAGTCAACCAATCACAGCTGGGTGACGCGCGCTTGGCAATTTTTAGCTTTTATTGATTTTCGAAATGAAAAACAGAAGAATATCGGAAAGTCATTTATTCTCAGCATTCATTAACATCAATCTCAGTAGTGCTTACAACTAATCAACATTGACAATAAATAAATGCAGTAGTCGGCAGCCATATTTGAAAAATGGAATGATTTTCTTGCGAATGGCGTTCTGTAGACAAATGAATAGAATACATAATACTGTTTGACAATAAATAACATAGCTGAGATAGAATAACATAGATATCGCTATTTAACATAGAATTAACACTAAACAGATCTTTGGTATCTAGACACCATGCATTTTATACCGTTACATAAAATATAACTTTATACTCAGACTAGAAAATAACCATAACAAATAAAATGCATCTTTTATACAAAAATAAACAAAATATTTATCAAGTTTATAATTTAAATCATATTACCAATGATTATGCCAAATATTTCTCTCTAAATAAATTGTAAGTCATAATTAGGTTAGGCACATCGCCAGAAATAAAATTATTTCGCTAATAAAATAATCCTTTCCACAGTTCTACTATTATGCAAAAATTGGTTTATTTAAAACATCTAAAACAACATTAGTTAAAAGTTTCGCTTTAGAGAGTACCTACTAGCACTTATAAACTTATGCAGTGCATATTTTAACCAAGTGCATTATATTAGGCTTTTTTTGAACTTTGAATGTGAATTTCGTTGAATTTCTTTGGGTTCTAAAAATAGCTACGTGCCTGTGAGGCCTTCTTGTGTATTATGCAATCCTAGTATATCTATAATAACAACATAAGTACAGTGTTTATTTGAGTAAAGTTTTGACTAGGTATTAATTATTTTTTACTAATAGTACAATAAAAAGTTAGGCCTTAAATTAGGAACAATTATGCATTGTGTGGCGCACTACTGGGTGCTCGGTTGCTCACAAAGTTAAACCAGTTTATTCGATGTCACTGGATAAAACAAAGTCGGTGACATACTTCTTTGCCACCGACTTCCGAAAGTCAAGTTATTTTAGTATTTTTTTGGAAGTCGGTTTTTTTCGCAGAAAGTTTTTTATTTTACCCTTTTTAGTTGTAATATAAGTACCACAAAAATTCTTGTCATGAATTAATTTTTACATTGTAACTAGAACTTATTAAGAGATCATCATGTTATCAACATAGCTCAAGAAGAAAAGAATTAAAGAACCTTCAGTAAACCCTGGGGGGGTAATGCGAATATAGATTGTATTGGACATACAGGCGGAATTTTTAGAGGGGCCAACTGAAACAGCTGGATGGACAGACAGGAATAACCCGATGCGGAAACATATTAGTTATTATGTATCGAGACAACACAATGAGATAATCTCGGTATATTTCATCGATACCTGTCCTATATTCCAACTCTGAAATATTGCGACAAGTCTAATATGATTTAGTAACAATTAGAGGTATTTGAAAACAGATTCTCTCATCCAGCATTCCGTGTAGCGTCGACATCGACAGTATCGATACATCACGGATGGTCGGGCATCCTTATAAATTGCACTATGTTGTCAATCAAACGCAATGCCGACGGAATTATTATATAGATCATATTCCACATCAATAACTTGATATAAATACATCCAATCACATCACAACACGTAAAGAATCAATACATTTGTACATTTTGTTAAAACTACGTTGGCTTAATTCTTAATAATAACTGACTACACAATTAACTAGAAAAGCTTCATAATTAAAATTTGAGCCGCTTCATTAAAGGATTTATAAGATCCAGTTACAGAAAGAGACAACACAATATTACTCTAGTTATTTTATACTCCTTTGCCATTTATCTACATAAATCTGATCTATATTATAAAAATACTGATATTATCAAGTTGTCATGTTCTACACAAAATTTATAGGACAGAAGACATCTCCTAAACAGCGAGGGCTATCGTTTTTCAGCTCACTAGACAGCGCCACTGGCGAGTAAGGGTGGGAGGAGCAATAACTTCGTAAAAACTTTATTTTATTACGTATAACAACATAGTGTAAACTTCAGATACATATTTACAACAAGCATGAAACAGTTAAAAATCATTCTTCCTCCAAGTAATAACAAATTAGATCCTAACTTGCTACATAAAATCTTCAAGAATGGAATGACTTAATCAGGAATGGCTCTATCTTGAGTTTGACTATGAGTAAAAGTACGTGATATAAAAGCGCGCTCCGTACAAACTCTATGACTTCTGACATTTATGAAGACCTTACTCTACACGAACGCCTCTAGCGGCGAACTCCAAAAATAAATAGCCCCCCCTGTATATAATAAGCTCCTGAAATTAACATAAACGTTGCCAGAAACTGCGAAGAAGCGTAGCCAGTATTAAAAATGGCTTAATAAAATTGTTCTCTTCGTAGAACTTACGTCGTTAAAATCTACTTATTTTACCTTTTAATTAGGCCGAAACTTTCACAAACTGTACCCACGGGTTAGCCCACATGACAGTGAGTTTTCATAGCATTATGTAGGTCTTTAGTTCCATGTATCTATATAATATAGCTTTAGGCTTTAACTTAAGTATCTCTAATACTTTCGTCATTTATTTAGGTATAATTTTATTATGAATCGAATAATGTCTTAACGTGAGCTCATCATCAATAAAAAAATCTTCTGTACCTATTTACTTTGTGTCATTAAGTTACATCACAACTTTCTTACCCTACTGTCTGCGGTTCATGGTGTCTCTTCTTATAGTCCATGACCATATTGAGCACCCTGTTCCTCACCCGATCCAATTCTTTGTACATTTCGGCGGTAAACGGCTCGAAGTCTTGGTGCTTTTTTTTTCGCCTGAAGATGCCTTCTTTGTTAGCTATCGCGCAGTTCATGTCAGCCTGGTAAAAAGAATTTCCAACATTAAAAACAATGAAGTAAGCTTATCAAATTCTTCCCTTCCCCGTATCGGAAATTTACGCTTAAACGACTCATGAATATACGCACACACTTTCACAGTTAAACCTTTGTCGAAACTACAGTAAACTTACTTGTTGGTAAGAAAAGACATTCAAATCACGGTAATATTATATATAACTAGCTATTGGTAAGTCTATCAAAATGACAGTACTCCTCATTCTCGTTTCAATAAGGCTTAAGGGGTTACTACTGGCAGAGTTAAAATCATTTGCTATACCTACTCATGATACAAAAGAAAAAATATTTATAATGTGGGGCAGATTTTTCTAATAATATTCATTTTAATTTAATTCATCCATTTTTCAAAAAATACAAACCTCAGTAACATTATACTTCAAAAAGTCCAGTATTCCTTGCAGGACGTGCCTGGTGTCGCGTACCAGGACCTCATAGAACACGATGTGTAGCGGCCCGGGGAACCAGTTCAGACACATCGTGTGGAGCGACTCCCACGCCTTCAAGTGAACCGTCACGTGGGTTGCCCAATCCTCTAGCAAAATTTTGTTCAGTACTTTAATTTTTTGACCGCCATAGTCACATATACGTGACAAGCAAGCGTGTGCCCTGTGCGCCAAACGACACAAATATATGTCAAAATGGTAAGTGAAATTGTGGCGTCTTGGCGTGTAGGGCACGCGCGTGCGTTTATTCTTTGGAGGTCAAAAGGTTTGTATTAGAGTGATGTAGGCAAAATAAAAGAGAACTATTCCGTTCAACGATTCGTGTAATACAACGTACGTAAGTACGTGTGTGTGCAGTTACAATTACAAATACAAGGTGTAAACAGACCCTTCACGAAGTTTGATGTACATAAGCATTATGTACATCAAACTTAGTAACTTTACGCAAAAATTATTGCTGGGAAACGACCCCCACCCATCTAGAACAAAAAAATGTTTGCATTGACGGGGACAACGAGTGCCTTTCGGCGTCGTTAAGGGTCTTTTTACACCCTTTAGATAAGGTTAGGCGAGCTGTACACTGCACCTCTCCTTTAAAAAAAATAATATTATTACTGAATTACATAAAGTTTTCTTTTTTTTACTTATGCTAATGTATACAACACAACATCTAAAAAATATATTTTTTAACATTACCTTTTATAAAAACAGACATTTTATCTTAAATATGCATTGGGACTCTTCTTGCGTATGCGTATGTAATACGTAATATTATGCCGATATCAAATATTTTGAAAACACTTTATATTTTGATTAGATACTGTACCTGATTTATTATGTTCATGAGATTTATTTTTGAATGCAGATTTTGGCGCCGTTCCTATATGCCCCCTGTGCAGTCTATGGAAATCAGCCTGAAAATATTTCAACAATATTTTAATATGGATGTTTAGATTTCTCGTCAGAATTAAAAGTAAGTATTAATTAAGTATTATACCCTGCTGTTGTAGAGGAGGATGATAGGGTTGCCACGGTAAGTAGCCAGTGCAACGACCGATTGAGGAGCGCACTGGAGGATGCGCTTCGCGAGTATCGATACACTCCTACCGAACTTAGGCCCCGATTACCACGGTTACCCATGCATAAGAAAAATAGGGCGCTGGTGTGTGCCCTGAACTCGCAACTCAAGAATCTATTCGAGAGTAGCGAGGACCTCGTTGATACCCACTCGATCCTGTACTGTGGGGCTGTTGCGGCATGTCGTTTAGCCAAATTGAAATTCACAAATAGTGACGCAGCTACTCGACCAAAACCAGCCGTACCAGCCTGGCAGTGCAGGATCGAGCGCCGCATCGACGGGGCTAGGGTACTCATAGGCAAACTACACTGCTTCAGGGAGGGCAATACACGACCACGTGTGATGCGCTTTGTGAGGCGGGCATTCTCGGGGACTGGAATCAACCCTCAAGAATACATGTCCCGTGTCACAGAGCGCATCGACTTCCTGAAGCAGAAAGTTTATGCATGGGCTAACCGTATTCGGCGGTATAAGCGGCGGGTTGATCGGTACTCACAGAACCGCATGTTCCAGAGCGATGAGAGGTGGGTATACAGAGCTTGGGAGCGACCCGAGCAAAATATGATGGACGTGTGTCGCCCAGATGATGCCACCACGAGTTCTTTCTGGAGCAGCATCTGGTCGGTGCCCGTCTGTCATACTGAGGGTGACTGGATGCGTGCTGTCGAGCGAGTGTGTGAACCTATCCCAGAAATGGAACCAATTTTGATAACATCATTAGATGTAGCCAGATCAGTTCGTCCGTTACCGAATTGGAAGTCACCGGGACCGGACGGACTGCACAACTTCTGGCTCAAATGGCTTAGTAGTTCACACACTTGCTTGGCATCCCAATTCCAGTCATCCTTAGAGTCTGGGGCCTTACCGCAGTTTTTAACAACAGGCGTTACCCACCTGCTCCATAAGTCAGGTAATCCCGCGGAACCCAAGAATTATAGACCGATCACTTGTTTGTCAACGGTCTATAAACTTCTTACATCCATTTTGAGAGCGAAAATTAATACACACATTGACAAAAACTCCATAATGTCTGCCTCTCAAAATGGATGTAGGAATGGGTCCCGCGGTACTAAGGAGCTACTCCTCATCGACATGGCCATTAGCCAACAGGTTCGTCGATCCCGCAAGGATCTGTCGACATGTTGGATAGATTATAAGAAGGCCTACGACTCGGTGCCACATACATGGCTTATGAGGGTGCTGGAGTTGTACAAGATAGATGCAACTCTACGCACCTTCCTTGAGTCATGTATGGGGCAATGGAGGACGGTTCTTCGATATCCAGGATGTCGACAGATCCAGGGGAACGATGAGCCTGTATGGATTAAACGGGGAATATTCCAGGGCGACAGTCTGAGCCCACTTTGGTTCTGTCTAGCCCTGAATCCTCTGAGCACATTGCTGGAAGATTCAGGTCTAGGCTACCGGTTGAGAAGAGGTGGTCAGGTTATATCTCACCTTCTTTACATGGATGATCTGAAACTGTTTGCCCCCCACAAATTGCGACTGATGGAGCTACTGAAAGTAACTGAAACTTTTAGTAGCGCCATCAGGATGGAATTTGGTGTGGACAAATGTGCAGTCATGTATGTAAAGCGAGGGGAGATTATGGAATCCGAGGGAATTCAGCTCTCGGATTCCATACACCTGAGATCCCTCTCCTCATCCGAAAGCTATAAGTATTTGGGTATGTCGGAAGCGTTAGGCATTAACGTAACTGACATGAAGCAATCGTTGAGGGAGCGCTTCTTCGGTCGCCTGAAGAAGGTATTAAATAGCCTTCTTTCAGGCGGGAACAAGGTGCGCGCCTTCAACGGTTGGGTCATGCCGGTTTTAATGTACTCTTTCGGCATACTCAAATGGACTCAGACCGAACTCGATGCCCTGGACAGGAGAGTTCGTACACTGTTGACCGCAAACCGGATGCATCACCCACGATCATCGGTGATGAGGCTGTACATCCCGCGGAAGTGTGGGGGTCGAGGCTTTTTAAACGCAAAGACCCTCCACAACCGCGAGCTGTGCAGTCTCAGAGAATATTTTTTAAAAGCTGAGGTGGGTATGCACCGAGATGTGGTCGCAGTGGACAAGGGACTCACCCCGCTGTCCATGGCTAAAGAGAACTGGCGCAAACCTGTAGTACTTACTACCGATGACCGCAAGGAAGTATGGCAAGGCAAGGAGCTTCACGGACGCTTCTACCGGGCTCTTCATGGGCCTGATGTAGATTTTCTAGCGTCCGTGTCCTGGCTACGTTTCGGCGACCTCTTTGGGGAAACTGAAGGTTTTGTCTGTGCGATTATGGACGAAGAACAATTACCGGAAATACATTATGAAGGACGGGACGGTTGACGTGTGTCGGGCATGTCACCGTCCGGGTAAGTCCATCAGACATATTATTTCCGGTTGTTCTCGTCTGGCTAACGGCGAGTACTTGCACAGGCACAACCAAGTAGCCAGGATTATTCACCAGCAACTTGCCTTGAAATATAAACTTGTGGAATCTGAGGTACCATACTACAAGTATGTGCCCGACCCAGTTCTCGAGAAAGACCATGTCACGTTGTACTGGGATCGGTCTATCATTACTGACAGGACTATTGTCGCCAATAAGCCTGACATAGTGGTGATAGACCGATCAGCGCGCCGCGTAATGATAGTCGATGTTACCATCCCGCATGACGAGAACCTCGTGAAAGCTGAGAAAGAGAAACAAATAAAATATCTCGACTTGGCACACGAGGTTGTCGACATGTGGAATGTGAACTCGGCTATCATTGTGCCGATTGTCGTGACGGCCAATGGCCTTATGGCCAAGAGCCTCGACGACCATCTTTCGAGGCTCTCACTAGGCGGTTGGATTAAGGGCCTGATTCAGAAGGCAGTACTCCTCGATACGGCTCGCATTGTGAGGAGGTTCCTGTCTCTGGAACCCTAACCACCGGTAGCTTGGACCCTGCTCCCGACACCGGCGGACCACTATTTTTTATATTTTTAAATGTTTTTTATAGTATTTTGTATAGAATATTTAAAAATGAAAAAAATATGTATAAAGATAAATAAAGGAAATTAAAATGGTATAGGAAAATAATGAAAAACAATAATCACATAGATACATTGATATTTTACATATCCAAAAACGGTCGAATTAAACAATGCAAAACAAAAATAATTAAATTGGTCTAATTTCTGCTTGACTACCCATGCTGAATACGAAGTGATAAGTAAAAGTAAATTATTAGTTTAATTAGTTTAATATACCTCCGAATTTAACGATTCTAACCACATTCATCTAAGCATTAAGGTACGTTGGTACCAACTTAGTTGGCGTCAAATGTTAAAATATTGTAATTTAGTGCTCTGTTCTGTACTAAAAGTAAAAATTGTAGAAAGCAAAAAAAAAAAATTATAGTACGATGTCTCGAAAAATGTGTCCATAATCCCGAGAATTTTTGTTACATTTGTGCTGAGGTGATATTTAGTAAACAAAGGTGTTCAATATCGCCTACAACAAAACAGCCTTCTATTAATACTTTAACGAAGATGTAAAACACCAGGATAAAAGCTGGTGTGATAAAAGCTACAATTGTGGGGCTTTTAGTGATGAACATGGGGAGCGCTTCCATCAGGACGTCGCACAAATGGAAAAACGATATCAGGCCAAGTGGAATGTTTCAATGTTAGCGGATTATTGCTGGACCTTTTGTCGAGATGTTACAGAAGCAGAATACAAGAGGGCAGCGAAATCACGTCTCAATTTTACCAATGAATAAAAGAAAAATGTGATTTCTTTTAACTTATGCGAAACTTTGTAATTTTTTTTCTGAAAAATGGAAACTAAGTTTGAAATATAATCATTATTTTCGTATTCAGCACTTAAATATTAATGAAAAAAGCTACTTTATCTGAAGAATACATTTTAAAGTCAAACTTTGTATAACTGGTATACAAATTTTGACTTTAAAAAGTATTCTTCCGTTACCATTAGATACCAAGAACCTCTTCTGTGGTCCTGCTGATGCCGCCCTGGTAGGCCTGGTACTGGTAGAGCACATGGGGCAATGTGAGAGTGAGTGAGGGTGAGCGCAACTAAAATTGTTAAAAACAAGGCATATCATTCAAACAGTGGCAACACACAAACTGAAAATGTACACAAAACATAAAAAAGCTTTAAAAAATATTAATGGGGCAGTTGTGAATAACAGAAAATATGTAAATTATTATGTGTGGTAGTTTTGTGATAAATCAAGAATTCCAAATAACCACTAGGAGGTACTGCAGTCCATCATTGAGCCATCCCTTGCAATTATCATAACTCATCACTACAACTCGTAGGATCGTCGTGTTCATTATTTCACATACCCTACGTTCTAACCAAAGCAATCAGTCGAACAAAAACCGCGATCGTCACTGATTTGTTAAGAAATACGGAAGGCGCCAAGCAAAATGAAAGCAACTTATCTGGCATAACTTCTTTAAACAATCACTTAATGCCTCCAATCAGGCACAAAGCCAATCCATTAACAATTTATTTATTGTTTTCAGGATTATTCATACGAAACAGAAAATGTTTTATAATAATTCAACCAGTCATTCTGCTTGCATGACAGCATACAGTAAAGTCCATTTGAAAACCAGCATTCAGGCACCAGTTGTCTGGCTTCTTGGTTGTCTTAAGTCTTAACACATTCAATGCACTTCTCACACATTATTCCTCTAAAACACAAAGTATAGACGCCAGCATATCAAGCTACCCGATTGACAGTTTCGGGTAGCTTCATATGAGAAATCATATTGTTCTTTTATTCATTAGCAACCTTGAAAGGATAATTAGGAAAATTTGACAGTTTCGGAAAATTTGATGACTAATTTTAGCTATTAAGCTTTAACGATAAAGTTGAAAATCTACTAAAGAAAATTGACAGATTGTAGTAGCTTGATGTGCTGGAGTCTGTAATATTTGTAATTCTCAATTGATCCGCTAATAACTAACACCTTGAGTTAAGGTCATAATAATTTACATAAAACGAGTTTTTATTAAATATAATAGTCAACTACACGGCCTTACATTATACATTCAGTTAAAAAGTTTCGGGAATGGATGATTTGTTTATTGTGTTATGTTCCAAATTTATTTTTTGTTGTTAAATTGGCACAACTGTTTTCCATTTTGGCGCGGAGTTGAGTTGCATCTGTTATTTAGATTAAATACAGTGATGTTTTTAGTTAGATCATCTGTATTGCGAATTTCATAATTGACAAAAACATTGAACAAAGAGTTTGTCTTAAATTTTGCATCGCCAATGGAATTTCGTGTTCGGAGTCCCTGAAAATGTTACAGAAGGCTTACGGTGAATCGACTTTATCAAAAAAACGTGCTTATTATGTACAAAGCGTTCAAATCAAATTCAAATCTCGACCTCTTGGAAGATTTGCCTCGCTCTGGTAGGCCATCAACGTCTTCAACTGAAGTTAACATCGCAAAAGTGAAGGAAATAGTGACTGAAAATCCTCATTCAAATTTGAGAGAGATAGCCGCTGAACTTTCTGTGTCTCACGAGTCGATCTGTACCATTTTAAATAATCACTTGGGTATGAAACATGTTGCCGCTCGGCTAGTTCCAAAAGACCTGAATTTTCTCCAAAAACTCAATCGCATAAGAGTCGCTGAGGACATTCAAGAACGAGTCAATTCTGACCCAACATTCATGAAACGCATTGTTGCTGGTGACGAGACGTGGGTTTACGAGTTTGACATGAAAACTAGAGATTATAATATTCAGAAGAAAATTAAAACAATACGAATCAGTACCATACTGCATAGCATCAATTCAAGCAACAACTGTAATAGTTGAAGATTGGCTAAGCCCCGTTACTGTGTCAGCACTCTACTGCCCACCGAAACACAGTATCAAACAGGAGGAGTTCAGCGAGTACTTTCGGCGATCGGTTCATAGCTGGTGGAGACTTCAATGCAAAGCATAGCTATTAGGGCTCAAGATTGACCCTTCCCAGGGGCCGGGAGCTACTCAAAACTGTCGAAAAACTAAAATTATATCATCAGATGAGCCCACATATTAACCTACCGACAGAAAGAAAGTATATAGCTGACCTAATAGACTCCTGTGCTATTAAAGGTGACTCGAAAGATTACTTCCAATGCCAGAGCAGCTAAGAGCTGTCTTTCGACTATTCACCAGTCTTATTAGTCACATTAATAAGTAGGTTCAAAGAAACTACAGAAACCTGCGTCCTTCACACCAAAAAGATAGATTTGGAAATCTTCATGTCAATAGTCAATCATGCTCTAACGGCTAGAGCCAGTTTAAAATCAGAAGACGATATCGTAGCAGCAACAGAATACTTCAATGAATCAGTTCAAACTGCTGCATGGCAATCTACTCCTACCAAAAACTTAAAGAATAACAAAAATCTATATCCCATTCTATATTGGATAAAAAAGTTCTCAAAAAAGGGGTGCTGGGCTCGAAAAGACGAAGAAAAATGGACAATATTTGCCGAATATTTAAAAGAGTATTTCAGCCTTACTCCTACGAGGGGCCCCCAGAGCACAAAGAAGAAGTACAGAGAGAGACAAGTACAGCTGGATTATGATTTAACAACCACTAGCCACATGGCAATGTTAATTAAGCAGGAACTAATTAGAGCGATAAAAAACATAAAACCTAAAAACGCCCCTGGTTAAGATTTGATAACTGGCATGATTTTGCAACAACTTCCAGATTCTGGCCTGACCTTCCTGTTGTCAATCTACAACGCTATGTCAAGACTTTACTTTTTCACTTGAAGACCCGAAGTCATACCGACCAATAAGTTTACGAATCGCTCTTCTTATCTCGTTTAATGCCTCTAATTAAAGAAAAACATTTAATACCCGATCTTCAATTTGGGTTCCGACAAAGACATGGCACAATAGACCAAGTTCACAGGCTCGTCAGTAAAATTCTCAACACGTTCGAGGATAGAGAAGAGAATATTGTGCTGCTGCTTTCCTTGACATCTCTCAAGCATTTGCTAGTTTGGCACAAAGGTCTCCTGTATAAAATCAAAAACAGCTTCCCAAGCAACATCTTTCTAATCTTGATGTCGTAGTTGAGAGATAGATACTTCTTTGTGCAGAGCGGGGACGAATTAAAAAAGCTATACCCTATCGCTGCTGGGGTACCTCAGGGTAGTGTGCTCGGACCGATATTTTTTATTCATACTGCTGACCTCCCAATATCTAAAGTGACTACCGGAACCAGACCTGTTTGGACGACATAGCCATCTGGCTCAAAAAGTGGAGGATAAAAGCAAATAAGACCAAGTCGGTAAATGTCACTTTTCTAGGAGAAAGGATACATGCCCACCAGTACAGTTAAACAAGTGCCTCAAGCTGAACATGTCAAATACCTTGGTTTATACCTTGACAGACGCCTCACTTGGAAAAAATACATCTTCACGAAACGGAAGCAACTTGGACTGCCACTAAGAAAGTTCTAATGGTTAATTAGCCGAAATTCACAATTACACCTGGAAAATAAAATCCTTTTATACAAAGCTATAATCAAGCCTAAATGGACCTATGGCATCCAGCTATGGAGAACAGCATCACACTCTAACATAGGGATCATACAGCAGCACTTTCAAAACAAGCTTCTAAGGATCACAAATGCCCCATGGTTTGTTCCAAATGAAGCTCTACACTATGATATGAAGATACTTCTAGTAAAGAAGAAATACAAAGCTACATCAAGTCATACAAAGAAAGAATAACTCGCCACCCAAACATCTTGGCAAACCATCTCATGAATAAAAAAGGAAACCACAGGCTAAAACACAAAATTCCAAAAGATTTTATCAGTCAATCTTAGCATTATGCTTTTTAAGTAAGAGTTTGCGTCAAAGGACGCATACCCAGCAAGTCATCTAACACGCCATAGAAATTATTCAATTAATTTTAAAAAAATCAAACACTATTAATTAGGACTAATTAATAATGACAGATTGTAAGCAAAAAGAAAAAAAAAAAATGATAGTAATTTGGTAGCAAAAAGTTCAGAACATCTAAAATATGCTCCAGTTGTGACATAAAATGCCCTTGCATACCAGTATAGCATCCCTTGGGTTCCGTATGAGTAGTATAGCAGATCGGAACTCCTTAGGTTCTTCATGCGTCTTGACTACAAGCACTGAGCCATCTGTTACATTCTCTGCAGGGAAGCCGTGTACTCTTAGGCCATAGTCCATGTATTTAGAACCAGTTACTATACCTGGAAATGTTTAATAGGGTGTAAAAATCTTTCAAGCTTTACACATTTTAAGAATTAAAGACAGAGAAGCTATCTCCATAACCATTATCCAAGTCATTTTGTGTAGATAGGGCAAACTGTGCTTGAGTAAACTGTAGACTAAACAAGCAGACAACTACCAACTTTTAAAATTATTCTGTTGCTATGAGTAGTCCATTGGAATCTTCGATTGCAATAAATAGCAAAGTATGGAGATTTTATTTACAATAAATACTTGCTTGTTTAAAAAAGATATTTGGATCCCGTAACAGATAAATCAACTTAATACTTATTTTTAACACAGTAAAGCAGAATGAATTTGTTATAACAACTCTCCAACAGTGAAAATTTAGGGGTGGTTCTTTTATAGCACAATAGTATCACTAGGCCATTGAACATACAGCATTATTTTATGATTATATATTGAACAAAGTATAAACTGATATCTCACGTGACACCAATTCATGTAATATTTACCAGTAACTTGTTGCAGCAGGTATCTGAGCCATGTGTTGCCACTCCCAGGGTGCGACACCAGCGCGACCACGTCCGGGGTTGGAGGCGACCGCCACCGCAGCTCGCTGCACCAGTTCAGAGGACGCTCACGACGAAACGCGAAGTTATTCATGTATCCACCCGCGTAGTAAAGACCCCGCGAACCATGTACCCGTTGCATGGTTCGCGGGGATAACACAAACAGAATTATCGAGAAATATAACATCACCACCGCCGCCGCAAGGAAAAATATCGATCTTCTCGACATGACTGCTAATGTAAACTCAATTCTTCTTAGAATAAACATTTTTTTGATTCATGATTCCGCGATTATTGTGCACCTGCCCACTTTGTGTTTTGATTTCGTTATCATATTGTTTTTAGCAGGATAGGCAGAAAATTTCACAGATTTTTAATTTCTTGCTCAGTTGTAGTACATATTTAGATTGATTACTGTATTTTTTTTTTGTATTCTCAACACCGTTTTTCGTAATTTAGTTAAAATAAAAATAACTCGTAACTTTCTATTGACAGAAAATTTTGACAGGCGTTATATTTTTACGCAAAAAATGTTGCCAACAGAAAATAAAATTGTGGGTATAATAAATGGTAGAAAATAGTAGAAATCATTATGCAAACAGAAAAAAAACTTCACCATAAAAATTGACGGAAATTGGCAAAATCGAAAGGAACAAATCAAAATTTGTCAAAGTAGAAATAAAGAAGTCTCAGCAACTACTTGGGTTAGAGATCTAATTCTTTTTGTCAATTGAAGACTAAAGGTCATTCATTTTCGGCCCAAAAACCCAAACGAGAAAAAACATGACACCACTGTTGAGGAAGTCATTCCGTGTATTTTTTACTATCTACAACCATTCCTTCAGTTGATTTTTTGGATTGAAAATCTGGTTTTCCGTACATTTCATTTGACAAAATTTTTTCATCTGCTGCCGAAAAAGTGATATGAGCATGTTGGGATGATGAACTTGAACAAGTATTTTACAAACCATTTGAGCTGCTCTTTTGGTAAAGCTGCGAACTGGGGATTCAAACCTGAGACTTGCGTCCATCTTTAAAACAAGCGAAGCGACTATTTCACAAATGTAGAAAAAAGGCTGTGAATGCCTCTTGCAGGACTTTGTCCCATTACACCTGGGATATGGTCATATGAACCGTACAGACATAGTCCTAAGATATCTCACTGTGCCGGAAGCCCTTTTAGGAAATCTCGATAATCTTATTAATGAAAGAAAGGCAATCACTACACATCTGTTCACAATATTCAAGCGACACACGCCATAGAGGTCAAGGAAGTAACGGATACCCATATTCGTATACTCTCCGAGAGTGCCTCAGTTCTTCAATCCTTAAAGAGAAAACAGCTCACGTCAAGACTAATACTAGGATGCCATAATGGGGTTGCAGGTATGGTAGGAATGCTGAATGCCAGAACGCGTTACGGTACTAAACCGTAACAAGGTGACACTACAATGGATTAAAGGACACTGTGGATCACTTGGAAACGATGCAGTTGATAAACTCGCCAGAACCCATTGTGCCCATTCCTTTCAATTAGCTAAGGAGTTGTTAAAGGATTACACTCATTACAAGCGGAGAAATGGTGGACCCTGACACCAGGGTGTAGGCAATCCAAGGACGCTTTGCCATCCCTGAATACTGACCGCCCCGCTGAGACCGGTTCGATAACGAAAACGAGGCCAAAATGAAAATTCAAAATGTCACCGACAATTTTTTTTGTTTTTTTCGTCGTGGATGACATTTTCGTGATCGCTGATGACGAAAATGTGGTCAAAATGAAAATTCAAGATGGCACCGACATTTACTTTTTGTTTTTTTCGTCATGGGTGTCATTCCCATGGTTTTCGGGGTCGCTGATAAAGAAGCTGAGGTCAAAATAAATATGCAAAAAAAACCTTCTCATTTTTTTTCTTCGGCTCCCCTTGACACAATTCCGACCCTCCGCCACTGATATCTAGTGTAGCTACATCAACTTTAGAACTAGGTAGCAGGAACAGAATACAAAACCAGTTTTAGATTCAGTATATAAACATTTTATTATAAAGTTAACAATTCACTGTGATAAGTTAGTAAACCTAAGCTTTCTTAGTAATGTGTGACAGTTCTCTATATTCCCTGTACATATTTCTAAATACATTTGCAATGGCAAAACTCTTGGCGAATTTATTTGCAAAAGTATCTTTCTGGCAGTGACTAAATCACCTCTCAAAATGTGACAAACAGCTGCCTTTGCCCACACACTGACTGCTATCATATCTCTCATTTGATATGGCAACACTGACACAAGATCGTGGATCATAGGTGGGTGTAAATGCTCCACTGCATCTGCTATTCGGTCCAGATTTATAAGAGCTTCAGCTGCATAAATGTGTGCCCATGCTTTGTGGCTACTAGATGCCTCTGTCTGACTTAACAACTCATTTGCACTCATCAAAGCTGACAATGGGTCCTGTAGATGTAGTAGCACGTAACTCTGAAGCACAAATGTGGAGTTCTTCAGTTCACATCTCTGTTGCCAGTTAATTGGTGGGCCCGGAGGTGCTTGAATAATAGGTGCAGTAACATCGGCTGGGGCTTCCTGATTCGGCAGTAATGTTATTGCATTTCTTAAACATAATGCAGCAAATTCTAATGATAATGATGGGATGGCAAATGATTCTCCTGATGTTGAATATTTGTCTTTCCCTTCCTTCGATAATAAGATGCGTGTGTGCGGCCCACTGCCAAGTTTCTTTACGGTGTACTGTTGTGCTTCTTCACTGCAACACTTTTTCACACAACATTCTGCTAAGTGCAACCAAATGCGAGGGTTGTTGGGGTAGTGTCGGGCTGCCTCCACTAAACACTCAAAGGCACCTTCGGAGTTGTTGGCAGCTAGTAACGCTAATCCCAAGTTAAACACGTACAGAGGTCTGTCTCTACATGCTATTAACTTTTCACTATCCTCACATTCCATTGCTTTAAAGTGTTCCTTGACTGCGTGTTGGAAATATTTTGATGCTAAAAACGGTTTCTTTATTGATAAATATATGACTCCAAGGTTATTATTGATGGCTGCCCATATGTCTTCTCCCTGAGTTTTCAAATCATAATTATATTTGAGTGTTTTGTATTGACCTAATGTAGTTGCTGCTTCCTTGACATCACCGTTGAGATATTGCTGTTGAGCTATAATAAATACATTCTCTATTGAGTCAGGCTTGAGATTTAACTTTACTTTCTGTCCTAATAACAACTGAGCTCTACTGACAAGTCTTTCAAACAGGTCACTCACTTCATTGTTGGTTTTTAAAGGGTCACCATGTGCCTTAGCTACGTCCAATGTTTTCTCATAGGTTCTTCTGCACAGTGAAGCTTCTAACAACAATAGGACAATTTGCTGAAATAATTTGTTGTCTTTGACATTCTTACAACCAAGTAATCTCTCTAAGAGCACAGTACATTGATAGTAGTATCTCGAATGGTACAATAACACTGCATAATTGTATAACAAGAAAGGTGAACTGAGGTCTTTTGTGTCGATGTCCGGAAATGCGAGGCCTGTTAACTGTGCGATGCTTTTTTTTAACTTATCCACGTTTTTCATGTCACTGATCATGAACTCAACCACTGCTTTGTTGTGCTGCACTCGTTTATTACTTGTGCCAACCAAAGTTTCCAATTCATTGAGGTGTTGTAATGCTCCAGTGTAATCCTTTTTTACATAACACTCGTGCGCGAGAATAACTGGCTCGTCTTTTGTGTTGGCCATTGTTTTTTAATTTAAATAATCTGATATAGGATTAGGGAAGATGATTTTTATTTTTGTTTACGCGAACAGGTCGATTTTTCCAGTATTCGTAAGCTGATTAATCTCCGAATGACAATTTAATTGACATTTCACAACTGACATCAACGGAACGCTTGTCAAATTGACATTTTATTTTTTATTTGTGTGAGTTTGGAACCTGGTTTTTTATACACGTTTTCTTATTTTTGTACAGAGTGATTGGTAATTGAGTGCATTCCAAATAGGTGATACTAGACCCAATGTGCAATAATTGCCTCGTCGGTCTAGTGGTCGAAAGCGGGACTACTAAGCATGAAGTCCTGGATTCGATTCCAGGGTCGGGCAATGTGTTAGTTAGTGTTATTGGGTTTTTCCATCACGAATGTCGGTTGATAACAATAGGCTCGCCCCTATTACTCCCGAGTAATATAACTGATGAGATGTGGGTAGATTATTATTTCCTCTGCCTAACTCTTCGGGGATTAATGTTAGGCGTAATGTTACCAAGGACTCTTTCCAGACCTTATGAAATACAGCAAGGCAAAGAGTATAATAATAATAAGGGAGCAGCAAGGTAATACCACTTTTCAAATCCGGGGACAGTAAAGACACCAATAACTATAGACCCGTATCAGTTTTGCCGGTTTACAGCAAGGTGTTTAAAAAGGTAATGCTTAGAACAATCCAATCCTTAATTAACTATGCTATGCAAAGAATTGTGTTTTTTATTGTAAATTAAAGGATTATGTGTGGTTTGGTGATTCTGTGCTAGGCTGTAGGAAGGAAGAGTTTGTAAAATTATAAATAAAACAAAATATTTTATAAATCTGGATGAAGATGTCCTTTTATTTTCTTAGTGGATCTCTCTGCAGGCCGGATACATAAATGTTTACCAAACAAAGTCACTTTACTCTTCCCCAAATACATTTCAAACACACACTCTCTTTTAGGTATTGTGGTTGTTACATTGTCTTTAGATACAATTTTAAAAGTGTTTCTTGTATCCATAATACAAATTCCAGATTTACCAACATAGCTCGGGCATTTTGATCTGATTACATTTAAGATGCTTCCATGAAAGTCTGCCTTGAATAGGGTTTGAGTAAAGGTTTCCCAGGCTTTGCTCGTACAATCTGGTACAGGTTTATCTAATTCTAGCACATCACTTATATAATTTAGCCACATTTTATTTAGAGGCAAGACATCATTGTATTTCACTCCATTCCTCGGTATTGCATAAAAACCTAAAAATTTCTTTTCTACTCTTGTAATACAACGTACTTTCTTCTTCCTTGATTTTCTGCTCTGTCCTTTACCCTTTTTCTTAGCAAGAACAAAATCTGTTTTCAATTCGGCGACCATATTTTGTTGCGCTGATCTTGATATATTGGATTTTAAAAATCCAACTATTGCTTCAGTGGCGCCTTTGATAAAAGTCTCTTCTGCTGCCATTATAGGTTTGTTTTTATTTTATGAATCAATTAAAAAATTCATAAATCTCAAATCGATGTTAAGTTATTTCAAGCATGTACTTTGTTGTTGTTCTAACTAAACGTCAGTCAATTTGACATTGATTTCATTCATTCATTCATTTACTCCATAGACATAAGAAAAATAGTTACGGTACTCCATTACGGATTTGTGTTCATTATTTTTAGTCGATTAGGTGTACATTGTACAGATGATATTACGACACTGTTGTTTTGTGTTATTAGTTTACCACTTGGCCACTTGTCTTGTTTTGACTTATGATCATAGACTACTATATATTTACTTATCACCTAATAATTATACAGTAGTCTGTGATACTAATGATTAAAGTCACACACAATTGAAGTCATTTGCTGAACTTGAACTTATTGATAAGATCGTGAAAGAAATTTACTGTAAGCGTAACTTTCAGAGGTTATACAATAAACTGTTTGGTTCTCAGTACTGAAAAATCCTTCATTCTTTTAAAAAGATGGTGTCAAAAGTTCTTAGTGTTAAACTAACGAGTGGCCGAGAGATGCCCATGGTTGGCCTTGGCACTTATGCGGTGAGTATTTTATCAGTACATTAAACCATTATCTAAATAATTAATAGATATATCTCAGTCATTATCATATCTGCTAGTAGACTTAGTAGAACTGATATGGTCAGTATGATTACAACTCTAAAAATTTGATTTCAGAGAAAAGCCGACCCTGGTCAGTTCAGACAGGCCGTGGAATGGGGTATCGAGGCAGGTTACAGACACATAGACACAGCATCTTTCTATGGTAATGAAGTGGAAGTCGGAGAAGGAATCAACAAAAAGATTAAAGATGGATCAGTTACTAGAGATCAACTGTTTGTCACTACTAAGGTAATTCTTTAATTTAAAAGAAGACCATACACAACAAATCAGTACGTGTTTTCTTTTAAGGGACAGGTATCAGTATCTCCCTAGTTCAGACACTTAATCCAAAACTTAAGTACTAGGCAATAGTTGATGAAGCTTCATTATTTTTCCTGTAAAATTGTACCCAATATCATCATTCTCTTGACCTTATCCCGATTTATTTGAGGTTGGTGCGGCATGTCTTCTTCTTCCATACTTCTCTTCTTTTGTACACAATATAACTTAAGTATAAAAATAAATAAATGAAAGTTACTAAATCATTATTTTCCAGGTTTGGAATGACCGCCATGCTGAACAGGAAGTAGTGTCATCATTGAAGGAGTCATTAGCAAGGTTCAAGCTGGACTATGTGGATCTATACCTTGTGCATTGGCCATTCGCAGTTAATGTAAGTTTCTATTAATTTTGCAGGTCAATTCTTGTTTGCCCTTTATTCTTTAAGGCAATTATTGCTTTATTTCAAATAAGCCAGTAAGAGTATCTACCAAGCTATTACTAACTTATTTCTAAAACATCTTTGTACTAAAACTGTATCATCATTCTCTTGCCCTTATCTCAATTTACTTGGTGTCGGTGCAGCATGTCTTCTTTCACAAGTAATAGAGTTACTTGTCATCTCATAAGACACATCCTTTCTTGCCATATCATCCTAAAACTGTATGTATAAATTAATAATATTAAAAGTTAAAAAGTTTTTAATATCTTATTTGCTATTTTTAGCAATTCAACATTAGATATTACAGGCGCTGGTATTTGCACAATCTTACATAGAGAAAGGTGTCTGAAGTAGGAAGGTCCTACCATTTCTCATAAAAATCAACATGAACCAAAATATATATATTTTTTTAGTTTTTCCAGTAAAAGTTGATCAACTTTCAGAATGCCCCCAGAATGTCCTATCAAGTTAAAAAAACTTTATTTCTAGGATAAAGGAGTAGAAACTGATATAGATTACCTGGAAACCTGGAGAGGCATGGAACAGACTGTGAAGCTTGGACTCGCCAGGTCCATTGGAGTGTCTAACTTTAATCAGGAGCAACTGGAGAGGTTGCTTAAGAATTCCACTATTAAGCCTGCTATTAATCAGTTTGAGGTAAGAAAAAAACTAAATCCTGATAAAATTGTGGGACCTATGGAGAGAACAGAGGGAGGCCTTTGCCCAGCAGTGAGGTATTGTCAAACAACTTGCTAATACCTCGACTGCCTCGCTGGTTTACTGGTTGCAATCGCGACTGCTGAGCATGAGGTCCTGGGTTCAATTCCCAGGTCAGGCAAATTGTTATTGGGTTATTCCATTAGGAATTTCTCAGTAGTAGCCACAGTCTGGATTTCTGCCTGGTTGATGGCAAAATAATTAAACAAATTGGCGAAATGTGGGTCTCCTATTAGGTACACCTCTGCTTAACCCTTCAGGGATTACTGGTATGATGTTACGTACTTGCTAATACATTAGAGGCTTAGTGTTTTTGACATCTAAGAGGAGATGTCCCTCTCACTCGGAGGAGATCATGTCTCGGCTATGGGAATGTTACAGGCTGAGCATGAAATTATGAAGAATGCTGGAATTTAGAGGGACCTTTGAGTAAATTAAATTCAGTCCACTTGCTGACTCTAAATAACCCATTTTAAGTTGTATTATTTATTTTTGCAGATAAACCCAACTCTAACCCAGCACAAACTAGTAGACTTCTGCAAGCAGCACTCAGTGTTGCCGGTAGCTTACACTCCCCTGGGTCTCATATCTGAAGCTCGGCCAGAGTTCACTGGGAAGGATGAGATCAAAACTGATCCCAAGCTTGGTGCCCTAGCTGAGAAGTATGGGAAATCTCGTGCCCAGATCGCGTTGAGATATCTGGTAAAGAAATATTTTTTACTAGCTTTTGCCCGCGGCTTCGTTCGCGATAATTTAGGATTTGACAATTAAAATGTTAACATCCTACTAAAGTTTCTATAATAATATAATTCTATCATGATTCGGAAGATATGGGGCGCTATCTTTTATCATAAGAAATAACGTTCTTGTGATAATAGATATCATTAGTCAATAGATAACATTCTCGTTGTTTTCCTTGGCAACAGCACTTTTTTTCAGAATGAAAGGAAAGGTACCCGTGTCCGTTTCTGGATGTTTTATGAAATGTTTTTTTAGGTGTGAAAAGGTAACAAACAAACTTACTTTCGCATTTATATTAATTAGAAAGTTAGAACTGTGTTGGTATGAATTTGAAACTGACCTTTATGTCGTAGCAGTAAGGGCTGTTTTCGCAGTGATTGCGAACTGCGTTAAACACTGCGTTTTTGCTGGATTTTAATTTTGCAGAAAATGGCTAGGATGAGTCCAAACATAACACATGCCCAATTTGTGCATCTACCGCGGCAGAGGCTGCCGTTAGTCAGAAGTCGTCATACAATTTTCACATCTTTTAATCTATGCTGGCTGGATGGGTGACTTCTGTATGAAATACTTCTTATCTGAGAAATTAATAAACATAATGCATTTAATTTCAGCTCCAACGTGGAATTCCAGTGATTCCAAAATCATTCACCAAATCGCGTATTGCCGAGAACCTGGACCTCTTCGATTTTGAACTGACGGACAGTGAGGTAGCATTAGTAGACAGTTTCAATATGAACCACAGGTGTGTTCCTTTCTCTGCCTTCAAGGGAATGAAAGAGTACCCTTTTAAAGGGGAATAACTTTTGTGGTTTGTTATAGTGTGCCCAGTGTTTTGTTGTCACTGGACGTCAAATATCATGGTTTATATACTGGTAAATGTTCAAGGTTTGGGAACTGTAATTGTGATATTAATACGTAAGGAATACATAATATTGTAATGCAACTTTTCATAGTCATGATGCAAAAATATGATGTACATTTATTGATATAAAATGTTTTTGTTATATTTTTGGAGTTTTTATACTAACAATATTACCTTCTAAATAATATGTTTATTTTCCTTTAGTTAGATTATCTGGTTAAGACGAACGATGGAAGTGTACGTTACCCTAGCAGGAAAGTGGCTCCTAGAGTGATACGAGTGGAACGTATAATTAGTGTACAATTTTCTGTGAATGTACACCACATAAAAAGCTGGCTTTTTGTCGTTTTGAAAAAAAAAAACGATTCCTGCTAGGGTAACGTTTTTCCAGTAGGAAAATTCTAAACTATTGATCGGAGATTGAAATATTGTGCATGAGGAGAGCTTATATTCATGCAAAAAAGAGCACCGAAAAAATAGTGTGTGTGTCTTCAGGTTTTCAAGATATTGCATTTCCTGCTAGGGTAACGTTTTGCAAAATCGTGTGCCTCTAAAACCATTGTATGTGCGCCTGTAGAATAAACATACACGAGTAGCTGTTAATTTGTGCGTATTTGTGACAGAGTTAGATTTAAGAAAATATTTATAATTTTCAAGTAATCGCGGTTTTTTGAAAACCCGAAAAAATATCGTAGCGCCTAAATGAGAAAACGTATAAGCTCGCTGAAAACTGTATTCAGACCTTCTTGACGCTTATAATAACCATAAAAAGTTATGCGTTATTGAATAATATTGCTAAAAGTCAAAACGACGGTGTCATAACTTTGACGGCAAAATACAAGAAACCGGCTCAACTCAAGGATGTGTAGGTGTAAACAAAAAACTAGTGTGTACCCTAGCAGGAATCGTTCTTTCCGTTTTTTTCCAAAACGATAAAGCGCACCAATTCTTTATGTGGTGCACATTCACAGCATATTATACACTAATTATACATTCCACTCATATCACTCTAGGAGCCACTTTACTGCTAGGGTAACGTTCACACGATGGAAGGGATACACATAAGCCAAAAATAAAAGAAATCTAATTGTCTGACAATTTTATTAATGAAAATATAAATAAATAAACATGTCAACATCAATAAAAACTGAAATGATAAAAAATAATTAACAAACTCATATTTAGCGTCAATGTGGAAGTTCTGGAATGCCTTTTTACCCGACTGCCAAGGAAGGGTTATGTTTTTCGCGCGTATCTTGTATGTTTCTTTGTAAATTTCTTTATTACCTCGTATCTTCCAAACGGCTGGATGGATTTCGACAGTTAAGGTATTGTTATATTTGGCTTAAAAATCCAAGTGTCCTTGATAGGTGTTTGAAAAAAAAAAACAAAATGGCTAATTTTTGGCGCGAAATCGATAAACGTTAATAAATAAAAAAAATAACCAAACCTATCGAGTGGGGTAACAAAACGAAGGATTTTAAAAGGTGATTACAAATAATATACAACTTATATGTTTAAAAGTAATTCGAAGGGACACATCGTATAAAAACCGGCCAAGTGCGAGTCGGGCCACGCACAATGTAAGGTTCTATCGTCTTGCAACGTTAATTTAATCCACTTCCTATGGTCCGATTTGCAGTTGAAAAACCTGTGCCCCCTCTCTCGGGGCCCATTTATTTTTATAAATGGCATCTCGCAAGTCAACGTATGAGGCTCGCTTCTGCGGGACTACAGGCGGGGCCCATTCCATTTTCATAATTTTTTATTCAAATGAGCCCCGCCTGCTTCCAACCTGTTTAATTTAAAATGTGCTTGTTATGGTATCTTACGGTTTCAAGTCGAAGGCCAAAGACCATACAGCCTACTCCAAAAGAGACCTTAATTCTTGAAAAGAGTAAAAGAGAAATGCATATTTGGAACATAAATGTTAGATAATCTGATTCGTATAAATGCAGATTGTTAATTCTATTACCAATAACTATTGGTACCATATGGAAATCGGGTTTGAGGCAATAGTTTTATTAATTTCATTACACTCATTCTATCTAGCTTCTTATGTGTATAAAATATGATAATCATGTAATTTTAAAACATTGGTAAACAATCTAGTTATTTTGACTTTTTCAAATGGAACAACTGATAGCAAAATAGTGATTTAACAAACAGTAGTCATTTCATATAGAAAATTCATACAAACATTGGTTTAATCAAGTATATAAAAATATAGTAGAAAATCTACTTTGTCAGCAATAACAATCATAAAAACGTTTTGGATCTACTTCTTAATAATTAGAAAGATTTAGCCATTGCAAAAAATCGCAAAAAAATATAATATAAATCATAAAAATAAATAATAATAATACAGCCATATAAAACCCGGTAAATAAAAATCACATACATAATCCCGCTTCGCTGAAAAAATATTTACGATACTAAAAACAAATTATAACATACATAAAAAAACCCTGGTTCGTATCAACAAACTACACTATTTTTAATACATCCCTAATTGGGAAAAACATTGACACATCGACGTCATCGTGAAAATTTGAAATGCCAACAGGGAAGAACGCGTCGTTGGATTTGCGATGCTCGGCCCAGCACCGATAGTTTAAAATTAAACAACACACTTAATGACCATTACGATTTCAAAATTCCACCGACGACATTTGTATGTAGTAACAATAGTTTTTCCTGCCCTGAACGAGATTAACAAATCACTACACACACATGTCATCGCTGTGTCAAGATACACTCAAATATAGCCAATTCATTATATTCGGGCTGATAGTGCCCATCCCGGGAACAGAACCCAGGACTTCCCGAAAGCTGCGCTTGCGATCGCTAATAGATTTTTGATTTTAAAGTCGTCACAGTCAAAGCTGCATGTTGGAATCAACCTGCAAACTGTTCCTTTGACCGCCAAAGGCTTCTTCTCTCATAGAGAAGAACATAATTTTATTACAGAATTTTTCCCGTCTTTGTGAGCATAAATAGTCTGTATATTAACCCACTGCTGCGCGGGTTGGTGAAACTCATCTTCAAATTTTTGGTTCAAGGACAAAAAGCTATTTATCCTCCTTGTTATATTAAAAACAATATAATGTTATAGGTTTGACTGTGACGACCTCAAGGTCAATACACTTCAAATAAAAGTTGAACTTAAAATTAAAATGTTGATCGCAGGCGCAGCCCGATATTTGTACATCTACATTAAATAATTGAGTCTATAACATAGGTTGATGTGACGGTGCGATCTACATAGGTAAATGATTTAAAGATATTGGGGCATTTTCTAGACAAAATTACGACTAAAACGCATTTAAGTTTTGGCGACAGCACACTATGCCATTAGGCTCTTTATAGCACTAGGCCAAAGTTCAATAGGCCTTATTATGAGAATTAACAACGGTATGTAGTAAACGTCCCTGCAATAATTTGTCGACAATTCAATTTTGTTACGTTATATAAAATAATAACGTCAGTTTGCTCAGCACAATCCGATTTCAGTTCTTCCGCAATTATTTAACCTCTGGTTTCGTATCACTGATCTTTATTTTGTAAGCCTTAAAGTTGTTAGTGGATTACCGTCCGTCAGAGGTAAAATGACTGCGACAAAGCCATAGTTATCGTAATTTGATGCTAGTTTGTTATTCCACAAGGAGTTTGACGTCACAAAGTCTATCATTCTTTCGGGTGATTAAATTCTCATTATAGAATGCGTTGGTTGCTCAAACTACATTCAAGCTACTTTGGTATATCGAGCGATACAACACTAGTTCTGTTCTATAGTCTACCGCCACATTACCTATTACAATACAGGAGTCAGTTTTCATTAAGTCGTGACGAGATAACTTTCATTATTTATTCTTAAGTCCATTGATCATTATATCTCTCCATATTTGTCACGAACACTTATTTATCGTGCAATTTCTCAAGATTTTCTGTCGCATCGTAAGTATATAACCACATTATTTTTCACCACGACCTAACAAAAACCGACTCATTCGTAAATGAAAGCCTACAAACGAAATGGTTGACTCGACTAACTACTTCCATGCATAGTTAAAAAGATCCATGATTGAGTCGTAAATAGTGAAGGTAATAGCTACGTCAAAGACCACTCGGGACAGTCTGGGTACGGTTCCCTTGTAGAACGCGAAGGGACCTTCCGCCTTCCAGGTTTTGATGAAACAGTCCCAGGTGTTCTTGTATTTGGCGGCTTCCAGACCTTGCATTCGAGTTTTGACCACGTCTATCGGTGTGTTGCCGAATACTGATGCAGCACCTGTAATAAGGAATGGAAGGGATGTTATTAGGATCGTTCCAAATAGTTTAAAACGTACCTTGGAGTTTTAAAATGGTCATGGCCCTTCAACTCGATATTCATAAGACTGAACTTTGGAGTTTTTTTGCTTGATTTTGATCTAGTTTTTTTCAATATGTGGTGGTGAATAGTTTCCACATTCTTGATAAGTAAAACCCGCAGGGGTTTATCATCTGGAAAACGCCTCTTCACATTCAAAGTTGCCATAACAAGTAGGGAAGTTATTGTAAAAGCATGCGAATCTTACCAGCCATACCACCGAACAGCGCCACAATGTACTTGGGCACATGCTTGTCTCGGTCGCCGCCCTTGTACCAGTCCCGAAGAGACTCCATCACGAAGAACCGGATGGCTTGGTTGCTGCCCTGCTTCATCACCGTGGCTGTTACGCCCTTGTACAGGCCGCCGACACCTGGGGAACAGGAAAGGACGTGAGATACTGATATCCTAGTATAGACATTCAAATTGAGATAGTGGCTTTATAATCGGCTTCTGTGTAGCGGATTTAGTTCATTTGTGCAATACAGCTGGCACTTCTAGTATAATTTTCTTAAAAGCAAGTCCAACCAGCAGACAGGGTCAGGACAGATAGGCCAGAATTGTCACACAGTGGGTGCCTGAAGACGGTCGTCGTCACCGACGCAGGCCCAAGAAACGCTGGCGTGACGATTTCGACTCGTTCCTGACTGGATTGGCCAGAGGAGGCAAAACACCCGGGAGAGTTGGAAAGGAATGGGGAGGCCTTTGCCCAGCAGTGGGACAGAATAGGCTAAATAAAATTAAAAAAGTCCAACCACCATTTCTGAACATTTTAAAACATTTGTAGTAGGTCTACCTTCTAGAAATGTTTGGAACTGCTAAATGGATTATCTGATTATGAATTTCGGTGTCTGCCTTAGATCATTCAGACGTATTACTGTCAGCCTTTGTTTCCCCACTGTTGACAAGGATCTGCCCCTATGACAACCAGTTACTTAGCTGGGTATTAGTTATTTCAACGTCCAGCTCGACCCGCCATTTTCTGTGCTAAATTAAGGTCCTAAAATGTAGTACTCACCATCTTCCCTAACAATAGTCCTGACTCCATGGAAGAATCCTCTGAATCTCGGCTTCTCCAGCCTCAAGTCATTGATAAACTTGACCTTAACGGTCTCCATAGGGGTGACCGCGAATATAGCCTCGGAGACACCCGCGGCCAGACCGCAAGCCAGCTTGCCGGTCGTGGAGAGTGTGCCATCTTCCGTCACCATGTACAGACGAGCTTGTTCGAACACGCCGAATCTGGGGAAGAAAGGGAGTATTTAGCTGGATATCTTTCAATGCTGGAGTGGATTGAATAATTAATTCTGCCCGCCCGTATTGGATAACGAGTTCACCAGCTCGAGATACAATACATTTCAACTTCTGTAGACTTCTGTGTAAAATTATCTATCGGAAGAGATCGAAGGGTAATATCGAACACCTGCTAAATGTACTAAAAAATATAGGAGCGCGGGAGGATCTTCCAAATGCACCTTACCAGTCTATTACCGTCTCTATCTTTCTGGCGCGAATTATACAGAAACGGCATAAGGTGAAGGCGCAGCGCAAGCTTGGAACACGGATAACGAAACGAAAGAACGGCGTGGCTGCGCCGCGCCGCTTGAGTGTAATTCACGACACGGTGCCTACGTACATTTTGTATGAAAACGTTTTGAAGCGGCATCTTGCCTGCGCAGCGCCTTCACCTTACGACGTTTCTGTATAATTCACGCCTAAGTCTAAGGAGATCTGTTAAATATACAGCAGAGCTTCATTGCTCGCAGTTCATCGGTATGCCAGGCACGTGAGAAGAACTTCCGTCAGTAAGATATACATCATAGTAAGTCTGTACATCCGGAACACTGGACCAGTTAGCATCAATCATCACAGTCCACTGCTGGACAGGTGTCTCCCAAGCTGTACCACAACCAGTCCTCCGCATCCAGACTGGTTCAGCCACCTTTTAAGAACGTCAGCTCATCTAGCTAGGGGGCGTTCAACGCTTTACAACATCACTCGTTCCCAATACTAAATAGCAGACTGGCGAATGTGATAAATAGTGCTACAATGCTATGCGAGGAGATTTTCCTATGCACATAAAGGGTATAAATAGACCCTTAACGACGCCGAAAGGCACTTGTTCTCCCCGCTATTGCGATAATTTTTTTGTTTTAGACCATACCTGGGAACCTTCTATTTACGGAGTTATTGGCGGTCAAAGTTCCAACTTTTTCATAAGTTTTTTTTTAAATACTATCTTTTAAGGTTATAACTTTACTTTAAATACCTCCATGACCCGTTTACTATTCAATGCATCCATAAGCACAATGTTTTGAATGCGTTACATTGAGTTTTACCGTAAAAGGTTATTTTGCACCCAAAAAAAAAAGTCGTTTACTTAGTTTGATGTACAGAATGCTTGGTTAACGGCTGCGTGAAGGGTCCGTTTACACCCTGTATAGCATCGTTTTCGTGACAAGATATAATATTATGTCACGAGTTTTGCCGACTGTGTCCGACAAAATTCAGACTGCATAATATTTTCCTCATACAAGTATAATGACTGCTATAGAATTTGAGTAATAGTGGTAACAAGGTTTTGTGTAACAATAGTATTTTGTAGTAAGATTTATTATCGTGTAGGTGACGGGTTTCACACCTGTAAATGGATCCATGGATATTCGTTATGCTTCGTAACTGAAATAGGTTTTAAAAAAATAGACCTATAGCCATAGCCTATAGCCATGGCTATACCTATAGCCTCACCAATTTTTGAACAAGGGAATTTTTCCTTACCAATATACTAAAGTAGACAAAGAGAGTTATACAGTAGCTTCATACAATTTGGGAAACCCTACTACACTCCCATGAGAGTCCCACAAGGCGTAGAGATTGAGGTCATACAGCTCTCTAAAATAGGGCCAGACAGATTGATGGCTTGCTTATGCAATACGTTGTTCAGTAACTATCATGATATTCTCTCTTTTAAATAATATCATTTTATTTGACCTTGAGTTTGTTTTGTTAAAACACCGGCCGCCAGTTAGCACAATAACTTTTAGTTAAAAACAAACTCTTGCATAATATTATTTTGAAAAGATACGGACGCCGCCAGCTACAGTTCTAATTATAACTGCTACTTAAATAATCGAAATTTTTCCTATCCGGTTTTATCGGTCACTTTTCACGTGATTTTGTTTGGGTACGGTTTGTTCAACTTCTGCTTGCTAAATTACTTGTGCAAAGCTAACAGCACATTAGTGCCTTTGATTTATGCTTGCCTAGTACTTTAGTGCGAAGTTTGAAGCCTTAATCGTGCTATGTTGCTTCAGTTTAATGATAAAAGGTGTGCCATGCCAATGTACAATCGTTGATATATTTTTAAATGAACAGTTACATGTGAAAGAATTGACAGAAATTGACGTATGTTCTATCCATTTGTTTTTCTGGTCTCGTCTAGACGCTGATTTATTGCTACAAATCGGACACAAAGAATTACCGGTACACTATTAATTTAAATATATTTCACGATGGATACTTAGACGATTAGATCATTCGACTGATGTCTTTTATTTTGGCTCATTTGGTAAGTGATTGATAAGTGTCCAAGATAAGGGAATGGGCAGATCTTTTAGCTGTACTTAGTGAAACAAGGCTATAAAGAGTTTAGGCACCCTGACCGGTTACTAGTGCATCGTGCCATGAATGGAAAAAAATAATATCCTAGTGCTTGTGACAAAATATCTAGCAGGAATTGTAGACGATAAAATTCAAGACAAATTAAATCCGTGCAAATTCTCCTCGCAACGCAGTGCCCTGAATGTCATTGAGTCTGTTTATCTGCATCAACCTTCGGCTAAGTGACACAATGAACTGTTGTTATCAGCCATTAATGCTCCACTTTGCGGTAACGTGAGATATACGTGTCGACTTTACTCGGATAGATAGGCTAGAGAAATGCGAGAACTACTGCGCTGTTATGTAAGCCTGGTACTTGGCTGGCAGTGTGATGTATTTCGGACACGGATATATGCATGAATTGATGGATTGTCATTAGTCTCAATCAATAATAATTGTCTCAGTGGTATTGCAAAATGGTCAAGGACGCGACCAAGTAATGTGTTTTCAGCGTACCTAACTAAATCACTCACCACTGAACACTCTTATGTAAACGGTTCTAATTTTTAACATGCTTCGAATTCATTACCATATTTCACTATTTATGTTTCTTTTAAACCAAGGCAAGACAGTTTGTTAGCAAAATATCTGAACAATACCTAAAAACACTGCGCCAACCTGGGAATCGAACCTGCGAAAACTGGACCAGCGAAGAAAATTATCAAAAGATTTTTTTTTTGCAGCCTAGTACTATTACTAAGGAAATAAACAATTATCATTATGTCATAAATAGAACATAAAGTACCTAACAATGTCAACAAAAGGTCAAGGTAATAAATAAGTATCAATATCAGCAGCAATTTGATATCCAGTAGTTGCGTAGATAATTGCCTACAAGTGCAATATTATGAAGATCTCATGCTGCATGATCAGTGATCATTCACATAGAGAGGCGACCTGTGTCCCAGCAGATGGGACGTTATATTATGCTGATTGTAATGCTTATGCTATGCGACATTACGCTGGTAGTTACTTTTTTTTCATGAATAGTTTTTTTTTAAGTACCTAGGGTAAACTAACTATACATATACATTATTAATTAATGACTTTTTGGTTTCCTCATTTCACCTGGAAGATATCGCATAGGTGAAATTCTCTCAAGGTGAAATTAGGAAACCAAAAAGTCTACTTTATTCACCCGTGTGATATCACTCAGGTGAAAACAGTGGAATAAACCAATTGTCTGATGTATCTAACTTTATCAGTTTACAAAAAAACAGATTTAATCTGCTGCCAGTTGTCAGATATGACTGACAAACAAGTATAAAACTCTTTCTTCAACTTTTTTAGTGGAGAAGCAAAATCTGCCTATAATTATTTTACTCCCAAGTCTTCTACGAGAGGGAGTGGGATGTAAACCATAACGTGGGCCAAATCTTGATTGGCGGTGAAATTAATAATACGAATTAACGTGTCTCGAGTGCAAGACACCACCAATTCGTAAGTTGGGGCCGAGGCCGTTACCTCTGAGCTTCAGGATCAAACGCAGATTTGGAAAGAATTATTTTTTGAATCCGAAACGGTAACTTTTCTCATTTGCCATGTAATCGTCCTAAAAGTCTCTAAATGCCTCCGTATAATTAGACCTAAGTAATTTACGCTAAAGTAATTTATCATTATAGTTTCGTGTGTTTTGCCTAGCATAAGTTTCCAGCGTAGCGATATTGCCACCACAGAACGCTGTTGGTCATTTTGCCTAGCATAAGTTTCTAGCGTAGCAATATTGCCACCACAGAACGCTGTTGGTCATTATTATTTGAAAAGATACAACGGCATTATATCAAATCTGGATAAGATAACCAGAACATGATAATGTTGAAACGAAAATGCGGTTTCATCGAAAGTGGCTTATGTTTGTTTGAATAAAATGAGTTTACTCAAAAATGTTTCCCTCCATCGCCACGTGGATGTCCCGCCGTTTATTGATTTGACCTAAAACTGGCCTAAATGGAAGGAAACAAATGTGAATACGTATAGGTTGATACGAATAGGTTGTATACATATCATTATGTAGAGTGATAAGGCCTATCATATTGTTGGAACATCTTGGACGAGGTCAATTCTTAATTTTCTATAGATTCTTACAGAGTGAATCTAAGGTAAGTAATTTTGGCAGATACCATGGGCTGTTAGTTACACATCAACAATTTGAAAACAACGCAATCAATTCAGTTCGCGTGATGTTTTTAGAAATGAAACTTCACGAATAATAAAAACAGAATACTGTAATCCAAACCAATCTAATATATCACGGTTGCTTGTCAAACAAGCGTTTATCATACGTTTCATAATCTTAGAGGATTCTGTGGAGCATTTCTGGAACTGAATAACAGTACAACATATTTTTCTGAATTCTGTTATTTAGGATGCTTGATGTTTTAAGCTTTATTACAAAACTAGGTCGTATGGCTTACGTATTATCACGGGTATTACCTATGCAATAGGATTGTTGAGTTTGGGACATGATACTAACGCACTAAGCATAATATAATGAAGAATTTTTTTTTTGATGCAATGACACTTTGCTGGAACCTATTATTTTCCATATGTTGTATTACTTCTTACTGAACTTCTGTTCAAACTTAGTGGCGGCTCGGAAGTTAGCTGCGAGTGACGGTCTGCGCGGGTCTAATCTTTATGTAGGCTCGGAACATATAACGTAAAGCTGCGCAGAACACAATTTAAGGTATCAGGCGGGGCGTAGAGGACGCATCGTCTTGACTGTATAATGCGCAGATCGTCACTTGCAGCTAACTTCCGAGCCGCCATAAAGTTTGAACAGAACTATATTAAACTTAATACTTAATTTTTTCAATCATTAACTCATGTGATCCAAAAATCTCCGAGTCTTCTCTGAATCGCATTGAATTTTTGCCTCAATTGTATCAAGTTGATAATGCTGCTACAACAATTTGGTTGTATATACATATAAAGGGTGTAAAAAGACCCTTAACGAAGCCGAAAGGCACTTGTTCTCCCCGTCATTGCGATCATTTTTTTGTTCTGGACCATACCTGGGAACCTTCAAGTTACGGAGATATTGGAGGTCAAAGTTCCAATTTTTTCACAAGTTTTTTTTTAAATACTACTTTTTAAGGTTTTAACTTTACTTTAATTATTTCCATGACCCGTTTACTATTAAAAGCTTCCATCAGCACCAAGTTTCGAGTGCGTTCCATTGAGTTTTACCGTAAAATGTGATTTTTCACCCAAAAAAAAAAAGTCGTTTCCCAGCAATAATTTTTGCGTAGGATGAGTAGTTTGATGTACATAATGTTTGGTTGGCGGCTTCGTGAAGGGTCCGTTTACACCCTGTATGTTCCGACACGCGCCGGTTATCCTTAGAGTAGAACAGAGGCACAGTTACTATACTTTTATCTAATTTATCTTCTATCATTTTATGTGTATGCTGAGGTAGACCGCGGTGGTGTGACGATGTGATCATGTTTGTGGAGAAAACTTGACCCAGCAGGCTAAGGCTTACCTGACGGCAGATTTGGGAATGGATCCATAGACGAGAACGCTGAGTCCTCTGTATAGACCGAACACTCCATGTGACTTCACAGTCTTCTTCACGCAGTCACCGATGCCTGTGTACTTCTTGGCACCTCCTGGAAAATTGAGAGGAGTTTGGCTTTAGAGTTTTGAGTTGAGCTACATGATTACTGACAAATGCGTGCACTGTCCGGATGTAGGGTTGCCATCAACTAAACTGATAGGTACCGTTGAAAAAGTTAAAAATCCCGAAAAAACATTAAAAGAAAAAAACATCGCTAAAGGAACATTAAGTGCGTGAATCCGCACCAAACAAGAACAGTTGATAGGCGTTTGGTCATCAGCAATTTTGCAGTACTAGAGCTGGCTAGGTTAATTGATCGAAAATTAAGAAAGTTTGTTATGAATCACGTAGAACGTAAGATGCAAGAGTGAGCGAACCGAGCTCGAGTTTTTTTTTTGCATGAATGAAAGTATTACAAAGTGCAGCATGATATCGCGCCCTCTGTTCGAGGCGCCCAAATATGGCACAAGCCTTACACAGTGTGTGCAAGGCTTGTGCCATGTTTGGGCGCGCTGGGCCTGGATTTCCCTGGCACAAGGTGACCGGATTTTAACCGGACACTTTTTAAAAACCGTCCGGAGAAACCCGGACGGATAGCAACCCTGTCTGGACAGCACCACGCAAAGACCACCCCCGACACTCTGCATGGTCCTAATGTCTTGACCAAGATTATGTGTAGGCTTTCACCGACCCTATCTAGTTTTATAACATAATTTATTTTTGACGTGTGAAATAAATATCATTTATAAATAGTATGTGGGATGATAGAGCATCAATTACCACGCTAGCTCACTCCATTTTGGCGGTTTTTTAGTCAACGATGTCTAACTAAGGTTTTCTCAAGAGGGTTTTCTAATAGAATATTTGATCTCGTCATGCGTGGGCGCAGATTTTTTTTATTTCACCGCTTTGGTTAAAATCAGCACCGAAAATAGTTTTAATACATAAATGAGAAGTAACGTTCCAGCAACTGGAACGTTACTGCATGCGCATGCATATAATATTTTCGGTTTTACTACCGACTGCCTTTAAAAATAAATACGCGTAGGAGGCAAAATTTATTTTATTTTTTGTTTACGTTTTCGTGACGTCCGATTTGATAACTCTACGCAGGTAGTTCAGAGTTCTGTATCTAGATATGAAATGCTACAGGAAATACAAATATTATTTGTGGCAACCCCATAATATTATCGCAATAATTCTGGATTAATGGGCCACAGCCCAACACGTTATAAAATTACGTAATAAAGCTAATATGTGGTCGCATTGACCATGAATTTTATGGGTCAAGTTGTACTACACCAACTTACTACGGTATACATTTTACTGTCTACTGACAAGAAATAGCTAAATACGTATTCTCTCATTACAAAACTATTCTAACTCATCCTTAGAAGTTTATCGAGATGTTTCTTGGTAACTTTCTTTGAAGAAGCGTAATCTGAAGATGTTAACTTTGATATTCCGTCAAGTTAACGACGGTTAGGTCAGATTCTTTAACTATGGGCTAGCAAAGAGTTAAATCCAACCCGGATTTATCTTATTAACTACCTGCAACCAGGCCCGCCTCTAACTTTTGCAATACCGACTCGGTATCGGGGAACCACTGACACAGTTCGATAACGTTCAATCTGTTGATCTGAAGATCGATAACTTTTTCTGCGGTTCTAAGTATCAAATCGAATTCGAGTCGAATCGAAGTCGCGATACAAGACAAAAAAAAACTTTATTTAGATATATAAGTACATTTTTATTTCTAAGTATTTATAATTAAGATCACAGAAGCTGTAAGGTAACCGAAACGTCGTTGTCGGGCTTAAATTAAAATGCACAAATACCAAAACAAATCCAACGCAATTTGAACACTTAAAAGTGTGTATTATTTTAATATTTATCAATTTTTTACATTAGATAAAACTATATACTTGAATATTATTATTGCAAAATCTGCTATCAAGCTATCAAGCTATCAAGTTTTTCGTATCCAAGCAAAATCCGAAAGTACTCCGGCTAATTTGGACCCGCAGAATTTAAAAATTAACTAAGCTCCGTTTAAGTGTAAATATAAAATAATTATAACTACAATTTTATGAGACATTTATTTAAAAAATATTGAATTTTTAGGAGTCGGGAATCAAAAGTTATAAATATTTTCAATTTACTCAAAATTAAGTAATCGTGCAATTACAAAACGCAACTTTTTCCCGATTACGTTCCAATCCAATGACATGTGTTTTTGCTCAAGTGCTTTCTTACTATAAATGGCTCTTTCCCTTCGTTTTATACATTCTATAATGTCAAATACTTATAAACAACAAGTAAACTTGATATTAAAACGCCAATTAACAAGGCAAAGCATCTAATAAAAATGAAACTATGGTGATTTCGTAGTATATCTTATAAAGGAACGTTATCAATGGTAATCGATTAAGTCCCGTCACTACTATCACTGTCAGATCTGTCAAATGCATAAAACTGTTGTAAGGATTGAATTAATTGAATATTATATTTAGTATGATACCATAATAGAATACATGAAAAAAAGCGAAGGGTTGGGGATCGCAAAATATGTTTTCTTACTATGGGGTCGTGTCATGAAAAAGGTTGGAAAACACAAACTATTCCATTGTTTGATACGTTTGTTTTTGCGTGGGATTTTATGTTTATCATTGCGATTTTGTGAATTCTCAACGACTTGGCCTTTACATCTTGATACTCAACTGCACCCTGAATTGGATTACCGCATTTTTCTTTGGAAAACGAGTTGCTTTTGATTTGGACTTTGTGTTAATTGCCATTTACAACTTGCGCGCTTACGGAGGGATCGTCTCTATGATGAAGGTGCTCAGATGTTTGAAAAAGTGCATAGATTGACTACTACTACTTTATATCGGTATTGTTTCAGTTAACACCTAACGATGATGTGTGTGTACCATGCTATTTGAGAGCAAAGGCAAAAGAAAAGAATTGTAGATAGCGCTAAGAGGAGTTCACCTAATGTTGTACCCACACCAAGTACAGATGAAAGTACACACCCTGTTTCTCCTGAATAGATAGAGCAAATTGTGGAAGTTGAAATGGTGGATAGTGCTCACAGAAGTTCTGCTGAATTTGCACACTCCTCAAGTTCAGAATAAATACATCCTGTACCTATTACCTATCTTGTATTTCATGGCAATCACCCATTTATTTTACGTGCCAGAATTAAATCTAGGCAAGTAGGAAGCAAGTCCTACTATACATTTATTGCAGTAGATAGAAGACTACAGGAGCCAAGTGGTGTGTTAGGCTATTATTGCCACTGTCCTGTTGGACAGTGGGTTGTTGCTCTCGTCTCATGAGCATATTGTGATATATGGGCTATGCCAGACACCAGAGCCACCAGATAATCTTTTAATAAGATAATATTTTTTTGTAAAACAATAGTGAAAAATATAAAATAAAAACTATGTAAAAATACCAATAAACGAGATTTCTTCCTTTTTTTTTTACTCAGCCTATTCTGTCCCACTGCTGGGCAAATGCCTCCCCCATTTCTTTCCAGCTATCCCGGTACTTTGCCTCCTCCTCCTTCCCATCGACCTCGACCCTATATTTAACGCCATTGGTCATGACTTTAGAGATTTCTTACTAACACATTTTTTATTCAACAAACCCTGCCTTTCAATAGCTATACATAGCTAGTGAGCTCTGGCTGTTATAATTTAAGTCAAAATATATCTTCTCTCAGCGTAAGAAGAATCGTTTTACTTAACCATAATTCGCTTATAGATCAAAGGCATAACGACATAGTTTTAATAGTGATTGAACTTATAACTAGTTTAGTAATTAGTATAGCCTCTAGCCGTAGTCTGGCAGTTATATGATTCATCAATTAGGTACAGACAATGAAATAAAAATTCGGGTTTTGGCTTAAGACGAGAAGAATCACACGTAACGTTAAAACTAAAACTGCAAGGGAAATACAGTAGTTTATCCGAATCTTCTTGTATGATTCATCTTAAATATTATCATTTTTTTATTCATCTTAAATAAGCAGGCATTCCACAGCTAAAAACCTTAATCGTAAGGTTTTTAGGTTATCTTGTATTTAGACGTATATCTTTTTTCTCCCAACTTTTTCGGCTTACTTTCCATTTACTTTTCTGTTAGTCTTTAGTTGTTTTACAAATATGTATAAGTTGCCATAATGCTCGCTACCTCTAAGACGGGGTCCAAAAACACATGGACGTCCGCCGGACTACTTTCATGTTCAATCGAAGCTATAGCTAAATTATTTAATCTTTGCTGGACCTGCAGTCTCGACATAGATAGCGATCGCAAAACAACCGAATTAGATCGGTTCCCTATCCATTTGCATAAAATTTTAGGACCTAATATGACTTGGCATACTTTTGTTTAACCTAATAATATTTTCGCATATCATTACTTACGCATAACAGCTTACGCATAATTTTTTTAAGCATAATTTCTCTACTCATAATAATGATAAAGCATAACATTTTAAAGCATACATTAATTTACGCATAATGATATTAAAACATATTTTTATAGGCATAACAAGTACGCAAAATAATAACTAACTCGTAAAATGTTAGACACTAGTACTTATTTTTAAAAAGCAGAACCATCTTATCGCAGAAAGTTGACAGTCAGAGTCGTCTTTTGGCATACATTTCGTTTCGATAGTCATTAAACGGCAGAAAATCAATCAATCAAAACATTGATAATTATAAAACATTTGATTGTGAACATTTTATGTGGTTTTTATTTGCCTGTAAGAAGCAAGCAAACAAGCATACACCATGCACAGCATGCAAGCAAGCATGCAGCATGCAAGCGAGCATGCAGCATGTAAGCAAGCATGCAAGCAAGTATGCAGCATGCAACATGCAGCAGGCATGCAAGCAAGTATGCAGCATGCAACATGCAGCAGGCATGGTTTCTGTCACGGCTCCGGCGCTGCGGGGCTCCGGCGGTCCCACGCGAGCTTATCGTCGCAGATGTGTTTTACGCTCACCACCGCAGCTTCGGCTTGCTGGCCGGCTAAGCCGGCCAGCCTCAGCCGCGGCAGCGAGCGTTAAAACCACCTGCTCCTCAGCTCGCAGGCCCCCTCGCCCCTCCGCGCCTACGCGGGCTTAAATTACACTCTAGGGGTAGGGCAGACAAGACTACGTGGAGTCGGTTTTGCAGCGATTCGATTCTGTCACTCACTTTTGTAGCACTACATATTGAATTTTCAAGTCTACAAGATAAATATGGCAACATAAACTGTATGCCAAAAAAAAATATGGCAAAGTATTATTATGCCAAAACAAATTAGTCTCCAAGATAATTATGCCAACATAAACTGTATGCCTAAAAAAAATATGGCTGAGTATTATTATGGCAAAACAAAGTATGCCAAAATTGTTATGCCAAAGTATAATAGGAAAAAGAATATTATGCAAATAGAAGGGATCCCAATTAGATCCCGGTCAGATATTAGATTTATGCAAATTATGAGAATGTGATGATATTCATATCTGGGTTTTGCCGCGCCCCTGAAAATGTCGCCCTTGAGCGTTGCACGCCCTGCATGGGGCATCCAGCGGGCCCGCCTGCAACCGTAATATGAATATCATCATAACTTAGTTGCTGGCGATGTCTAATCAACCTTATAGGCACATTTTCTCCGTCCTTTGCCCCCTTGGGTTAAAGTAAACAGATACGGTAATTTATAACATAGATCATGTTATCACCTATCGATAACGGCGTTACATGACAGCGACTGATAAAGATAAGAGAATGTATATTTAGGTGTTTGTATCGAAAACACCGCCAAGTTATCTTAGACCACAATGAATATTTTCTTTTATTTAATTTTTCTTGTTTTGAACCTTTTTTTAGACAGGGTCAGTTTAATTTCGCTAGAGAAACTATACTTACAGACGTGAGAGGTATCGAAACAAGATTTAACGAAACTACACACTACCTGCGGTCATTGAGCCCAACCCCAAAAACACCAAACTGTAGCGGCATTACAAAAAGTACTACAGCAACATAGTACAAAAAAGTACTACAGCGCCATCTATAACACAAATGAAGAACAAATTCTGAATTGCGCTATTAAAGTTGCCCGCAACGTTATAGAAAAACCCGACAATAACTGTTGGCCAGTAAACCACCAGACAAAACACCCGCCCGTTGGTGGATCCTCCCTTTTCTACAAGGGATGAAAAACTTTACAACCTGTTCTTCATATCCCTATAACACCATTTTTGTTGTTGCCATTTTTACACATCGACACATCGATGAGGAGCGTTGTTAAATTTGACTCAAAAATACTTTTCAATGAATCTGCTACTTTTGAGTTGACTATCTAAAATAATGTTTAGGGGACTGATATGCCTAGCCCTAAATACGAGTACCGAGTTGTCATGCAACGCCTCATAAATAGTGCAAGTTGTACCATTATGACTAAGAAACTCTTATCACTGCTCATACTGGTGTACCTAATCAGTTGATAATTTAAATAGCACACACTGTACCTGTTAGCTGTCTTTGTTGTTACCACGGAATCTCAGTAAATAATCTACAGTTAACCCAAGTTTAACCCGTGGTTCTTGTAAACCTGCTTTATCAAGTCTCTGATCTGTTAATGAGTAGTTAAACATGATTACCTTTGTGATTGGTTCAGAAAAACATAACAGCAACCAGTTATGACAGTTAAATTAAATAGGCATTAGTAATAGGGTGGATGACAGAAAAGTTGAAAGAGAATCGACTGTCCTGGTGTGGACATGTGATGAGGAGGGCCGAATCGCATGTGACTAAAAGAGTGATGAATATAAATGTTGATAGATGGAGGGAGAGGAAGACCAAGGAAACTTTGGATGGATTGTGTGTGATATGAAGGAAAAGGGTGTAAATGATTGCGTGACGGTTGACAGTGGAGAATGGAAGAATAAAAAGTGTTGCGCCGATCCCAAGTAACATGGGGACAAGGGCAGGAAGATGAATGATGAGGGTGAATACCAAAATGAAATGATTTGAGTACCATAGTAATTTTAATGTTAGATAAGTACATATTGTTTCCTTGTTGTTGCCAGGCAGGACTTACCTGTTTGGGATGAACGCTAACAGTAAGCTAATAACTTAAATTGTAGTACTTCTGAATTTGACAAGTGAATGTTAACTTTAAATGATCACAATCATGTTGTTATAAAAGTTTCTTTAATATTATTCTGCCTTAAGCAACCGTGTTTTTTCCATGTAAAGTTAAGTAAAATTTATTTGCATAGATAGTAGGTACATAAATTAAGATGTTACAATAAAATGGGTGGGATAAAACAAACACTACAATCAGATTGTTCATTTTAATGATTATTTCCCATAACAAACCACAAGAACATAAAATCAGAAACAGTACTTATGTACTTAAATGCATAGAACATTTTTGTAAGTTCATTCTATCCACTTTAATTCCGTGCTTGGAAATGATATTGTAAAGAAGATACGCTACGTTCATACTGAGCGGCGCGGCGGCTTTCAAATATCGTTGCGGTGTTACGACTGCGATATATAGTACGGAACGTATGATACAGAAAGAGATAGCTATTGCGCTTGAAGTACTTAAATTACGACAATTGTCTGAATTTGTCTGCAACAATTTGCGCGCGTTAGTGCCATATCTACCTGTTTTTATTTTATTTTTAATATAATTGGTGCCTGGGGTAAATAAATTAACAACTCGCCTAGCATGTTTTTTCTTATTAGCTCAAACACTTCCTACGTATATGAATTTATGTGAAAAAAAAATATCATCTCGGAATCTGCATTTGTTTTGTAGAACCGTCCGTTTTGTCTCCGTAACTAATTTGACATATTTCATTTTAGCGTGTTTATTTAGACAAATCCATATCAAGTGTTAAATACCACATTTAAAAAAAAATATGTTGTCTTATTAACTTAAGCGCTATAATCAGAATGAGAGAGAAATTGAATTCTGTAATACACTTATTAATTTTTCAAAACTGTTGAACTTATCTTGAGAAGTCGAGATGTCAAGTTATTCACGCCCACTAAGTGAAATAATTATTTTACTTCATATTTTTAAATTTCAAACTACGGACTGCTATAAATATTTAAAAAAAAAACACATTCGACATCTTTAGCTATCAATAAATCCCCGACTAAAGTTGTGAGTTCTTTAAGTAATAATTGACATTATCATTATAAGTGCGGCAATAGGAACATTATCAAAATTTAATATATTTGATCATTAATTCATTAATAATATGTGAAATAAAAAAAAAACTGTCAATAAAATATTGCTTTCATAAAAAGAAATCCGCGGGAACGTGTGGCTTAGTAGGTAGATTAATTACGGACTTATTCGTAAAGTCTCGTTACGCGCCTACTCGTATTATTAGTAAGCAAACGTCATTCAGTCAGTGCCACGCGCGACGATGCAAGTATTACAACATTATTCTTTCGTGATTCTGTTGATTGATTTATTGTTGTATTTTAATTAATCTGCCATCGGATGTCAAGGAAGTAACTTTTTATCCCGACACTTGTGACGAACAAAAAAACAACATTATTGGCAATGATTTAATCAATATGATTGAATTAATTGACGACGTATTTAAGGAGTTTTACATTAATATAAAATCTGTCATCTATATCTCTGCATCGTTTGACCCAGATTCAACAGAAGACAATCCTGATTTGAAGGATTTTGAAATAATTAAGATAAGGTTGAATTAATATGTTGAAGAATAAAGCTTTTTTTGATTTAAATAAATTATTTTTATTGTACATTCCAATTTTTACCTTGTAGTGTTCAAAAATGTAAAAGAACTGATATCAAATGAGATTAGACTAAATAAAAAATCAAATATTTTGACACAATTTGTATGGATATGATATGACATCTCTGAAAAGGGATTACCTATGTCAATCTCATTTGTGTAGTTATTTGCTACTTAAAATTATCCATTGATTACAACATACTTAAAGATTTTCACTTGTTGGTTACTCCTACTCCGATTATTACTGACATGAATAAGTGGACCATTTGACATCTCTATTACTGCTGAAACTACAGGAAATTCCATGGATTTCTTGTCACCAATAAGATGTCTAAAACATGACATAAAATGACCTATAATACCAACCACACTTCTACGTTTGTGTTATTAACCGAGATACAGCTACCTTAAAAAGAGCTCAAACCTTTAAATGGCCGTCCTGTAAAATTGACATTTTAGACTTGTGAAGTTATTCACGCCTGGCAAGGAATTTATAAGCAATGTTTTTAGAATACTTAATTTAATTCTTTATTCCATATGCCAGTAAGACTTCATTTGAATAGCATGCAATTTAATTGAACAATAATTAAGTGCTTGCGCTACTGAAGCCAAGTAGGTAATTGTTTTCTAATTAGAAACTTGAACTTAGGTAATTCTTGTAGGTATTACTTGTGTTTATTAGGAACGAATTCGGTTATGCCTACTTAATTAGTAGCTTGACTATTTACACAACCACCAAAGCATGTGTGAATGGTTTTTAACCGACTTCAAAAAAGGAGGAGAGGTTCTGAATAGGTATTTTATACTATTTTGCTTTGGTGTAATTTTAGCTAGGCGAATTATTAAGATTACAAAGGCATGATAGTCATTCAATCTACAGGTACAGAATAATTAACTAAAGACGTTTCATACAATAATAATAAATATTCATTAGGTGGTCATTCACGTAAGATACTCAGTAATCGAGTGCCGCGAAGGAAAACGCCTTGAACAATATTTTTATTTGTCTGTGTTCTGACATAACAGTGGTACCGGACCAAAGTCCAACTCTTGTATTGGTACGAAACATTTCCTACACTTCGTGAAGAGATATCGAGCGAATGAGCGCTTCCAAAGACGCAAGGTTAAGTTAACTAACCTACAATAAATTTAATAACTTTTCAGTCCAATTAGAATCTAGCTCGAGTGCTCAAAACAAACTTTACACCCAGAAACAAATGAATAACGAGCCGATATTAGAATAAATAAAAACAACGAATGACGTCCGAAGAGCAGTAATTTTAGCGAATAGTTTTTTAAGTGCGATGTTTACAAAATATGACACGGGATTTTATGAAGCGATACGGGATGATTGATTCGTGAATGAATTTTGTTTATAGTTGAAAGAGGAGAAGAGTAAACTGACCTTTTTCGTCTAATTGCAGCTGTGTTTTCACGTACTCCGTCGGGAATGTAATACAAATTTCAATGCCACCAGTTATTCCGCCGGCCACAACACCTTTCAAACCCTTTGCTTTCTCGCCAGCCGCAGCCGCCGCGCCAGTTTCCGACATCCATGGCCTAGAGAATGGATTTTTGAATGCTACTGGTCTATTAGTCATTACTATTTCTTTTTAGGCACTTGTCGTTTACGACAGCGGCTGCGTCGACTTCCCCCTTTGACAATGATTTCGAAACTAATGGGAAAATGGGAAATGTTTTGAAATATCGTGGGAAACAGTGAGGGAAATAGGTAAATAGGCCAGTGTTGTCAACATCAACATTGAGGATTCCCATGAAGTAGTGTCGAATCAAAATCGACTAAAGTGAAAATAAGGTTTCAATATTTTTCGTTGTAACAACACTTTTGAAGACGCCAAGGTTTGACAGAATGGTTTGGCGTTTCATTAATTCATTTATTCATTCACTATTTCACTCAATCAATGTCATTCAACTTATCGATAACGTAGCAAATGGTTTTATTATTTTAGTGAAATATACAGTATTATTTAGTTTCTTTTTAGTTGGAAGCTAAGAAAAACAGTAAAAATGGCGTTAAGAACATACGGCGATAAGCCGATAAGTTTCCAAATAGAAGAGGGAGGAGAGTTTTATTGTGTCGGCTCAGAGGTTGGTGGCATTCATTTTGTTTATATTCAAAAGCTGTAATTCTACAAGCAATAACTAAAGTATTATTTGGCCGCACTTGATCCGAAGCCATGTGTTAATCGTCCCTTTTCATTAAAGAAACAAACCTATGATCACACTACAAAATCCAGATAACATGGTGTAGAAATACCTTGCTTTCATGATGACACAAACTATGCAGAGTTTCTTGATAGATATCAATAGGAACCATCTAAAAAAAAATTTGATATAACTACATCATTTAAAATGAGAGCTAGAGCCACACTGTTTTCTGTACTGTGTACTTCAAAAGATTATTTTTCACATTCAGGTTGGCAACTACCTACGGTTGTTCCGTGGGTCTCTATACAAGAAGTACCCGGGCATGGCCCGGCGTACCCTCACCAATGATGAAAGGAAACGTCTCATCGACAACGGGTTAGGAGCCCACGTACTCTCCAGTTCAGTATCACTACTCAAGGCTTCCGAGGTGGAAGATATTATTGAGGGCAACGATGATAAGTATGTGTACGTTTTACAATAATAATTTTCTATTTTAGGTATATGAGTGATGAGTATCTTGATTATGTGTTTGTGGAGACATTGGTAAGCGATTATTGGAGATGGTCACCTATCATTACCAATTTATAATCATCATCATTCAATCCTTCACTCTAGTTACCGACTGGCAAAGCCAAGGGTATGGTTATATTTCTTTTTAAACATAATTTGGGAACCATTTGGGCACTACAGTACTAAGACCTGCTTTTTTCTTCCTAAACACAAAAACATTTTCCGGTTTGTCATTCATCTAGGTTGTGGATCTTCAAACCCAATAATGATTTATTGGTTTTGTTGGGTTTTTCCCTAAACACCTATCATATCAACTAATAGTGCGCGGTAGTGGCCATTCAATGTGTACAGCATATCAATCATGGAAATTTGAAATGCCTTAAAGAACATGAGTGTAGTGTTGGATTAGCAATATTTGTCTCAGCGCCAAAGCTTGACAATCAAACAGCACACTCAATGACCCTCATGATCTTCAAGTTTCCGCATCAGCATCTTTAACCAGTTACATTCTAATCACCACTAACATGGCAACAATTATGAGGACTTTCCAATTAACACAATTTCTTCACAATCAGATACAAAGCGGTGTCAGTCAGCCAGGAGCTGGCAACACCAAGAGAAAGCAAGAGCAAGAAGCCTCATAACCCATCATGGCTGCCGGTCATGCCCAACTCTTCACACTTGGATGCAGTACCACAAGCCACACAGATTAGCAGGACTAGGGTGCATAATAAAAAGGTATTTAGAATAAATTGGTTTTCTTTCTATTTAAGCTTTTGCAATTTCAATATTCCCCCATCCAAAACCTAAGGGCACATGTTGGTGATGCAATCTCCAGTCCACTTTCTTTAACTGCTTTTGCTCTTCTTTTATCTTTGTGCCTATTCCTTCAGTCAGTCCATTCCTGTTCTTACTTTTGCCCTAATATTACCATGACAACATTACGATGGTGTTAAAATGATTTTGTTAAACGTTCTTCAATTGTTCTATAAACTTCTTCACTCTTCATACATAACTACACATGCCTCTCCCTATGGAGCTAGGCACATACTATTTTTGCTTCATCCACTTTCATTCATCTGGTCGCATACACGCCGGTTGCAAGTTCTATGCTAAAAGTGTTACCATTCTATATTCTATTATGCTTCAGGTCCGCACATTCCCTCTATGCTTCGACGATACGGACATGACAGCGATGCTGGAGAACTCCTCACAGAAGCAGATCCTGGTGCCCATCAGACTCGATATGGAGATTGAAGGGCAGAAACTGAGGGATACATTCACTTGGAACAAGAATGGTAACAATTTTTTTATTTCTTTGGAATGTATTACATTAGTCAGAAAGAAACTCAATTTCTTGTGATTGTAGAATAAAACATTTTTAGTTCTGTAGCATAATATTTTGTGGTAAAGTATTAAATTATTTATTAAGCTTGCAGTCCAGTTAGAAACAGCTTTATGTCCAATGTGATGTCCATGTGGAATGAACATCATTCACCACACAATGAAATGATGATGATGATGGTTAATGATAATGTTAGTGACCATGACAGTATAAAAACTTATATCATTCACCTTGTTTCGGATCAGCTTTTATTGCACGGATTTTAAACTCTTTTCGACCAAACAAGCAAGTGCAAGCGGCTTCAAATTTGGCCAATCCCTTTAAATCAAATCTTTTTTAAATATTCCAGAGTCAATAATAACACCAGAGCAGTTCGCGGAAGTGTTATGTGATGACCTAGAACTGAACACCAGTACATTCATCCCGGCCATCGCCTCGTCCATCAGGCAGCAAATAGACGCGTACCCCAGCGAACCGCCCGCGATACTAGAGGAGCAGCCGGACCAGAGAGTGGTCATCAAACTCAACATACATGTGGGGAACACTTCGCTTGTTGATCAGGTTAGTGAAAGTATCAGGGTCAAACACTTTACGACGCATCGTGGCACACGAGGCGACATCGTGTAGACCTGCATCTTAAAATTCACGACTCGTCGTATCGTATGACGTTGCACGTCAAAGCATAGAAAATACTGACCCCATTCATTTCTTTTCATTACTGGGTCAAGATTGTATCGTTACTTTTCACGACACGACTTTTGGTCGCGACTCGTGATGTTCCCACCCCGACGTGTGTGTCGCCCTTTTAATTGAAACAGCCAGGACAAAGAGTTGTCATCAAACTGAATTATGTGGGCAACACTTTTGTTCAGATTTGATTTTGATACAAAAGGTGTAGTTGGACCAAAGTTTTGTCATCAAACTCATCACATCTGTAATGTATATGTGTGTAAGTGCAATGTGTTCTCGTTTTATGAAATAAATATTTTTATTATTTATTTTTTCCTTTATTCATTCCATCATATTTTATACATTTCTTAAAAAAACAATAAAAAAAACATTTCAAAATAAAAAAAAATGATTAGTTAGTTATTATTTCCTTTATTCGTTTTCACACATATTAATTACATTTTTAAATATAAAAAAAAATCATTAAAAAATATTCTAATATATAAAAAACCATTTAAAAATATTCTAATATAAAAAAAAACAATTAAAAATATTCTAATATAAGATAAGCATTTAAAAATATAAAAAATTGTTGCCCACCAGCATCTAGAACAGGGCCCGAGCTACCGGTCTTCAGGGCTCTTGAGATAGGAACCTCCTAACAGTACGCGCCGTGTCCAGAAATACTGCTTTCTGAATCAAGCCCTTGATCCAGCTGCCAAGCGAGAGCCTCCTCAGATGTTATTATTACATTATGTTCAAAACTTTGATTTATTATGGCAGGATAAAGCTGAGAAAAAAAAACATCTTAACTTATCGAAATATTTATCTAAACATCATACCTCAATTTCCAGGTGGAATGGGATATGTCAGAGAAGGAAAACAATCCGGAGCAGTTTGCGATGAAGCTGTGTGCTGAGTTGGGCTTAGGAGGCGAGTTCGTCACCGGCATCGCTTATAGTGTGAGAGGACAACTGAGCTGGCATCAGAGGACTTATGCCTTTAGTGAGGCACCACTGCCTGTTGTGGAGGTAAGAGGCTTAATGCCACAAAATATGGAAAATAGGGATCAGTTTTCGTGTCCCTTCTACCCTGTATGTTTGCTAGCATTCATCCGCGGTCTCGCTCGCTAAGCTGTAAGTTACCCTACGGAACCGTCCCACCAGATTATAAAGTATTTACATCCTAACCCAGGTCTAAATCAGGTCTATGCATATGCCAAATTTCATCAGAATCTGATTCGAGATTCGAGAAGACGTAACCAACAAAATTACTTCAAAATTTCATTTTCAATATTATAAGTTACTATAACCTCCCTTCTCTCCCCCCAGACGCCATACCGCCAACCATCAGAAGCCGAACAATGGGCGCCGCACCTGGAGACCCTCACCAACGCGGAGATGGAGAAGAAGATCCGCGACCAGGACCGCAACACGCGCCGCATGCGACGTCTCGCCAACACCACGCCCGGTTGGTAGACTTGCTCTTACGTAGTCTTATGTATATGAACGTATACTGATTTATTGCAAGGTTGCGTGATTGAGTAGATATCCAAGAGACCTTAAAAATTTAGATGAAGTTAGTGTTCCCTTGACTACTCTAAGAAGAAATTTAATACTGAAACAGACTCAGAGGTGACAGATTTTTTTATAGTCCAGACACGTGACGTCCATGCATTGGGAAAATAGTTACGCGCTTTTTTAGAGAGGGGACAATTTTTTGACACATAAGGTATTATAGTTAACTCCGAAAAGTGTCTAAAGAATCTGTCTAAAGAAACCTAAAAAAGAACCCTGGATTTTTAAGTATTTTTTTCTATGATTTTCTTTGTTTTCTGCTTTTGAAAAAAAAACCTATATGTCTATACACGTCACTGCAGTATTGGTGCTTGGTCTTCGTTGGATATTTACTCAAATAATTTTGTTGTGCAAGTAAGTTGGACACGCAGGTATTATCAGAATTATTATTGGGTGCAGTATAAGAGAGTAATAACTACTTGATACCAGCTAAACTAGCTTGATGGAACTGCGGCTTGTTCAAGTTACTTGCCCAATTCTAACGCAACTTTTTAAGTCTAAATTATAGTTGACTTGTATTTCACGAAAACACTTTGAAATGTGTTATCCTGAAATGCAAAACAGTGGTACATGAGTCTTTTGGCGTTTCAATGACATTGACAGGAGGGTGCGCTGTTGGTAAGCATATTTTGTCAAATTGTATTGAAAAATGAAAATTTGTGGTGTTAGTTCCGATTATGGCCACACGCCAGAAGTACCATGCAACACTGTAATAATACATACACAAGTATACTGCCCATTACAGTCAGAAATATACTTGTCCAGTATATCTTGACATATGGCGAAGTAGAATACTAAAATTAAAAGTACTGAATTTGGCGTTTGATATTAATTGTGTTTGCAAGCAGCGCTGTGAGGACCAAAATATACTGGACGCCTATGATTGTTGCATTTCATGAATTTGAACTTTATGTCTGTGTCATAAGATGTGAAATGCAACAGTTATATCTGTGGGTAAGCAGAGGTCTTCTGCATAGTTGTATGGAATGGGTAAATATGTTGGATAAAGGTCTTGGCACACATGTCAGGGTTAGAGCTCTACAGTCTTCTGGGCGCCTGGTCACAGTCCCTGCAGGAACAGTAAATTTTTTGCTTGTATACATTTTATATGACATTCATCACCCATATATGGGCCTTACGAGCCCCTGAGTATTGTAATATACACGATCACTGTGTCTAGGCAATCTGAAGACTAGAAAATACTAACCCTGAACTGTGTGGAAGCTCCATAGCTTAAGTCAGTCATAGGTGATAGGATCACAATATACAGCATGCAACTACTCTGGGGTCGGTAGTCATACAAACATATAAGTACATAAAGTTTACATATATGAGGTAAAGGTGGATATGTTCGGAATATGAACAAGCCTTAATTATAACACATACTACATTAGTGAGAAACAAAATATAAGACCAGCATCATTCTCTTGCGCTTATCCCAATTTATTTGTGGTCGGCGCTGCATATCTTTTTCTAATAGTTCTCTATTACTCATTCGTCTCAGTATTTACCTTCTTTCTTTCGTCCTTCTTTCTAGACGTATCGTCTCTCACATACTCCATCCATCGTTTCTTTGGTCTTCCTCTACTGTCGTACCCACCCGATTCACTCTTGTGAATCATAGTGACAGAAAAATTGCTAACTTTGTATATTAGCAGAAGTAGAAACTAAATCAATAAAAGTAGAATAACATATATTGAGCTATTAAGTTTATTTATTTTAAAAGATTTAAAAGTTGAAATGAAGCTATCATAGATATTGTCCGCATAGCCAATATAGCCATCCCTCCTTTTCTTATTTTCGACATATCCACACTTGCCAGTAAAAAAACTAGAAGAATATTGAAAATCAGTACATTATTATATATTTTTACATTTATCATAACGATAAAATTATATTATTAACAAATTAGTAGAATTTGCATGGAATCATTATAATTATACATTTATACACGTTTTGACGGGATTTCTGTTAGTTAGGTGTTGTTATTATTTTAAACAAATATTTTTGCGTACGGTACTTAATAAAGTTACAATGTTTAGTTAGAACTGTCGCAAGTTGCGGATTTTTTGTCGTACGATTAGTGTAAATGGCACTGAGGCTTAATTATTTATTATAAACCGAATTATACTCGGTGGATGTGCTTACTTTATATTGAAATACCTTTCGGTAATCTTACCGTCGCGTCGCCGTCAAAAAATCTGCAATTTGCTATGTTAAGGTGCCTCTAGAAGTGAGACATTTTGCCGTGTCGGTTTTCGATTTGATCGTCAAAGTTAATCAAGTCTGTAGGCACCTTTAGTGTTTAAGGATCTTGATAAACAGAGCTGCCTCCATAGTCAAATTAATAAAAAATAAAACACTGGTCTTCCTAAAAAGATATATTTAGTGTTGCCAGTGCGATACCAATAAAAGGTGATGTTGTCATTAAAAAGAGAATAGTCGAGTTGTTCGTGAAGTAGTCGAATGATTCAAATAATCGATTTTAAATTTTATTTAAAATTTATTTATTTTAATTGGCAGCTGAATTACCGATATTCATATAAATGGCTGTGTAGTTGATATCGTTAGTAAAACTTAGTTCTTATATTTGATAATATAATGACTAATATAAAATATCACAGAATCTTATAATAAATTCAAATAATGATTAACTTTGAAGTGACAATTCGCCATTTTATTGACTGCGTACAAGCAATAGATGAATTAAATACAATTTAATAGCTAATCAAGCAGAATATTGAATATTAAAGAAATATATATTGGACAAAATACGTGTTTCTGAGGCTAACTTTGTTTACAAGTTAAAGTCAAATCAGTTTTAAAATATTTAATTAATTATAAGTATTAATATTACAATTATGGACTGAGGTATTAAATGTACTGACACTTTGACTACTTTAAAATGACTTGTGTTTAAACACCTACCAGAAATGCATCTACTTTACTTCCAATAAATTCGAAATACCTGCCAGAATGGATAAATGCTCACCAAATTGTGTTTAATAAATATATAATAATTGTGGTAAAAATATATAAACGCCTTTAAAGTTAATTTCAGACCAAATATGTTATATATTCGCTAAATAGATGTTACCAATATTTTATTTCACAACTTTCGATTTAGTAATTTTTCTTGGGGCAAAAAAGCTAACGGTCTATCGTACAATATTTTTTAATACCAAAAAAATATTTGGCGAGCATTTATCCATTTTCTTAAGCAAAAAAAATATAAATACAAAATGTACAATTATTCTGATGAGTGTATATTTATTTTGGAACTTAAAACGAACTTTAGGCACCTCGGTATAGAGTGGGTTCAATTTATATGAAGTTAATACATTTTACATGGTACTTAGTCTTAGAGTCTAAAAATTTATTTGGTGAGTATTTAAATTGTACCCCTTTAAAATATGAAGTATTGAAAAATATACATTAAATATGAAATTACTCTAATGTCTTTCGTAAAATTACTACGTACACTACGGACCATAACTTTACTATCCATATTTTTATGCAAAGACTGATTTTCATATTTCTCAATTTGGGTGTTCAAATCAGACTGTCATGCTCAAGCTCATGTCTAAAGAAGTTTGATGCAAATTTTAAGACTGACGAAAACACTTTTCAAAGCAGTCACAGTGTCAATATAAAATTAAGTCATGGTGACAGTTTTATCTCAAGTATTTTCTAGTTAATTTTACAATTTACAACATTGTTTAACAAATAATTAATGAAAACGTATTGATGCCTTTCATGAGTACAATTTCAGAATAGATGCAATATAGTCAAGATTTTTAGTAAAAATGACACGAAAAAATTTAGTGCAACCAAGTACAGTCACTGCCAAAAAACAAAGTGAATATTTAATTTAAATTATTTATTTGTGCGACGATTTTTTCGTGTTATATTTTACATGTACATGTAATGTATTAAGAAAGTAAGTGGACTGTTAAAATTCTATCACATTAAAGAGGAATTTTCCAAATCACTTTTGTTTCATTTTTTAACATCACTAACCTAATATTTTGTTCGCAATGGGTGATTCAATTGACACAATCTGCTTACCATTACTAGATTATTAGAATATGGCAACACTATGTGATGTAATAATTGCTTTTTCTTTGGCTGTAAATACTTTAAATGAGTAATTTATGTAAAAAACTATAAATGACGTTTACAGTATTTAGTTTAATATATTTTCATACATTCGTTTTTTGGTCGGTGGATTAGTGCGCTATGGTCTTTTATTGTTATGTACTTATTTAATTCCTAAATGAATTATTTATATTTTGTGCCTAAACAAAGAAATGTTCCTTATTTTAAAATTGGAATCCACGTACAAGGCCACGTTCTTTAAAAAAAGAAACAACATTGTATTGCCATACTCAAAAACAAAAACATACTAAATGGAAAATCGACTAAATGGGTTGATGTTTGTTTCTGGTGACAGATGTGTCGTTGAGTCGCGCCGTCAACCGGCTGATTCGCGCCGACGAGGCCCTCTTCCAAACTACTCCGGAAAAGCGAAGGAAAAAGATTTAATCGCCCTGTGGCCAAGGAAGAAACCACTGTGTCCTCTAGCTATAGGCATTAAGTTTAAAGTTTTTTTTTTATATTCCTGCTAAACTATACGTAACATAATCATAACATATCCGGCCTATAATGTTCCCACTGCTGGGAGGCAGGCCTACTCTCTGTATAGGGAATGGGCCATACTCCGCAACACGAGCCCAGTGTGTGGTGGACTACTTATTTCAGATTTTTAGGTCAGATGAAAGTTTTTAGCTTTTACTAGACATTTGTAATTTCAGCTGCTGAAAAGCTTTCTGACTAACTGTAATTGGCCTAATTCTGCTGTCATCATATTTTTTTAGTCGCAACAGCATCTCTTGAATTTAAAAAATACCTGGTTCACATGTGTGTACAGAAGTTTTAGTCTTAAATTTCTAAGTGAATAGTCAATTGTTGCGTATAATTAAATGAGTGATTGGTCGAAGGAGATTATCAAAACTCAAACTTAAAGCATTTGTTTCAATTAGACCATAACAGGCACATTTGAATGTCAGAAAAACAAAAAAACAAAAGAAAATCTATCTACACGCTAATAGTGTTTGCCGTTTTTGTAGTGAGATATCATCTTGCCAACATGACATAATGCTAGTGGACACAGCTATTTTACATTTTACTTTTAAAACTTCATGTAATTATAAGATTTCAATACGTAGTAGTTCCATTATATCATGAGTATACAGCACCTTCTCCACATAAAACATAGATAAGTCCCTGATTTCTTCAGTTCTACTCTATTGTGGACGAGGTGCGAGATACCAGGCCTAAGGCATATATTCATAGGTAAGCTTGAAATGTCCACAGGCCAATGTGACCGCGTTTAAGATTGAGTGAATTTCACGAGCTGTCCATGGAATCTTGACTCTGGCAGTTCTTGAACGCCGTTTAGATGTGTTAATCGCGTTCAGTTTTATTGGTGACATTCGCCCTGAGCACCTATCATGAAGTATGTAAGTTACCTACTAATCGGTTGATTTGACAGATCGCTTGAAATGTAAAATTGCATTGAAATCACAGAGTATCAAGGTGCAGATAAAATACGTTATTTAAGGAGCATAATCCTTGACGGTGTTCTGGGTTCGATACCTGGGCCAGGCGAAGAGTTATTGGGTTTACGTGTTTAGGAATTGACCAGTAGCGTCCCGAAGTCTGAATTTGTGTGTTATTATAACTGGTCGATTGTGAATTTAGAATCATTTGTGTCGCGTATGCACGCGTATTGTAAACAAGCATGTAGACTTGAGTAAAACTATTATTTATGAGTTTAGTCGTGTTACTACGACTAAGCTGTAACAAGATTACACCACAGACTCGATAGAAATGAGCGGGGAAGATATTCTGCATTCAAGTGATGTGTTGAAGACAGCCAACGGAATATAGTGCTATAGACGATCGAATGATGTTGAAAAATACTTTTTGTGAAATTGTTTTTTTTTTAATTAAGAGGGAACGATTCTCCATTCAAATGTATTCCACTTTTTTCTTCCTGAATAATGCCTATTGAGCAATCATTTTTTTTTTCTCATAAAATCAGAAATATGACCACAAAGTGAAAATGCGCCCCATTTTTACGGCCGTGATTAGAGGATAACAAGACATATTCGACAAGTTTTTAACATAAAAGAAATTGATGGGAACCTAGTCAACTCTTTCTTAAATTTTAAAGTAAAAAAAAAAAAATTATCGGCTGTTTTCGAGGAGAAAAAAGGGGAATACGAAACGTCGATCTCGTCATCGGTCTGAGCTGCAGCTGTCCCTATCGCACTCTACGGGGGCAGGTTTGACGCAGCGCGATGGCAATAGTTTCTTCAAATACCTATTTTTCAGGCCCTGTTCCCTCTTAATGGATTGAAATACCAAGATCCTTGTTTAGTATGCATTAACTTAGTGACGTATAATGCCGAAATACAATAAAAAGAATAATTGAGATTAATCAATAATTGCTCCATTCCACATGGCATTTTATATTCGTTTGCACGAAAGCTACGCGCCATCTTAATGTTTGCCTAAATAATTTAACACCGTTTCAATTTCAAAACCCTGCGCTTAGCCGACCGCCGCTGAATCAAACAGTGGTTTTATTTAGGAATTCGTTTAGGTGTTGGTTAGTGAAAACGGACATTATCATGTAAGATAACAATATGCATTTATCTATGCCTTTACTAGTATCTACGTTTTTACTTGGTTTTAAATTAGACGGTGGTTGTTAATACTTTTTGTGATCAATGATTACTTTTTTCCAAAAAGGCCTTGTTTATAAGTAATAAGTTAGTGTAGAGTTTGCTATTTCTTTTTTATTAACATTTAATATAATGTGTCTTCGTACTTTCATATGCATGTCAAACAAATGTATTAACTTTTTTCAATATGATTGTACCTAATAGAGTTTAAAACAATATTAGATCTGATTTATTTTTTTAGTTTCGTTTAGTTTTAGTTGCTCTCTATTTCAGTCACAAACTTTTTCTATGATAAATAATTGGAGGCCATGGGTAACGAAATTACTTGTAATCGATGATATTATAAAGAAAGTTCATACTGAGCGGCGTTCAAATATCGTTGGGTTGTTACGACTGTGATAGATAATACGGAACGTATGACACAGAAAGAGATAGCTATTGCACTTGAAGTACTTAAATTACGACAATTGTCTGAATTTGTCTGCAACAATTTGCGCGCGCTAGTGCGATATCTACCTCTTTTTATTTATAATATCATTGCTTGTAATGCGATTTTACACCTCAGTTTGCAGCTTAGACGAGTTTTTCAGCATCAACGTTCAATGTATTAGCAATAATGTCTTGGTAATATTTCAGCGCTGTGATAACAATACAGCCTCCTTAGAGTAGCGCCTAGTTTGTATCTTTTAAATAATAAAGACATGCCTTTAAAACTGTGTTTTTTGTCCTTATTAACATCACCTCTGTCTGAAAGCTGAAGGGTAATCAACTCAGGACCCAGCACGAATACGGGACGTACCTAATCGTAACGTTAATTCGAAATAGTTTCGAATAAAAAATACATTCATCAAAAATACGACTATCCTAAAGCATACCGGTTTATATTTAGGCGACAAGCACAATCATTAATTTTGTCATCCATCGATATGCATAATGCCTTAAACAATGTCAATATAATGTGCGGATCGAGTATTTTCAGTTCTAAAATCGTTACAATTTACATGACGCGTTCGCTCCGCATGTTCGTGCTTGGCCTGACGTCAAATGGACTGAAGCAGAGGAAGAAGCTAGTTGCTCCATCTTCATGGAAACACACTACACACTGTCTTCTACAAGGAAACTGTTGAGTATGAAAGTGAATGGCAATAAGGGGCAGAAAATAAAAGGTGGACAGATAGTGAGAAAAATTATGATTATGATTAAAGAATAAATATCTGAGATGACGGCTAATAGAAAAGTATGGAAGAAAAGACGTGTTGGGCAGACTCCAAATAATGAGAATAATACTTCATATTCAACAATATAGAATTATTTTTTTTATATCACTACTTTCTAGTGAATAATGACGCGATTTCACTTAGTTGTAAGTCCGAATTAGATTGACGCCCATCTTCAGAAAATCTTGTTCGCTTTCATATTGTGAATCTTGTTGCCTTTCGGGTGCCCTAGTTCGAGTCTTTCGAGCTAAGGGCGTCAACATGTTTTTGAGGCACGAGGTTGAGAAAAAAAATCTGATTTGTAAGGGTTTTGTTTACTGTTTACTGATGCAACTGCAGTTCCTTAAAGAATCAAAAATGCAAGAATTCAAAAAGGCAGCACCTCGGATTTGCTGAGTCCACACCCCACATGTCAACACAGGCAATTATGTATCGGTTAGTTATTCGTCATGATAACTTCATCCATAATTGCACTATAAAATTTTCAGTTTTGCCGTAGAGGTCACCGAATCGTAAGGAGCTTGAAAATTTTAGGACCCCACTCCGAATAAGTTAGCTTTTCTTTTGATCTTTTATTCAAAAATATCCTTAAAAAATATACTTGGTTGTAAACCAGAGAAATTTAAGAACAAAAAGAACTTAAGGTGCTAGCGCGAACGAAGCGACAAGACGGCTAAAAGCCGCCTCGGATAGGTTAGATTTTATTGTGACCTTTCATTCAGAAATAGGAATTCCTTGGTTGACTTATAAGTGCAAAAAACGATAAAGAAAAAGAACTAAGATAATCTAAGCTTGCAGACAGGCTAGAATAGTTGCGACACTTCATAAGGGAGTTACTTGTTCGACTTATCGAGACAAGTTCAGAATGCAAGTGAAAGTAGATTACAAGAGCGAGTAGAGCGAACTCGAAAATTTTAACACCTTGCTTCCACAGCCAATGACCAAAATTGATACTTTTATATTTTTCTACACTCACAAAAGAAACTTTATACAGGCTGGGTAAAAATCGTGGATCAAACGAAGAGGATATAATATAATTTATGATCAACACAATGTATAATCTACCTACACGTCCGATTTTTGGCAACCTTGTGTATGCCTTATTTGCCTGTTAGGGCCTAGTGGCAAAGGGCTCCTAATTTATTTCAGCCTCTATCGAATTTTATCGATCGATCATTCGAAAATCCAATAGGTGTGCCAAACAAGAGGCAGAAAAACGGCGCCAAGAGGCAATATTTTTTTCTAAAGGCGTACATTTATTCAAAGTAAATATTTTGTATGTTTGTAGTAGGTACCTTCGTATATGTATTTCGAGCACCCAAATACGACTAACGGCCAAAAGTCATTGGGTACCACGCACCGGACCGGCCGTGGCCCGGTCTGACCGAATAAAGACGTCATAAATCCGTTTTATCTCTTGGATCCCGTGCGAAAACCAATCCACCACCAAGGATCCACCGTCTACTTCCACCTTCATGCGCTCCACTAGGCAACAACACCTCATGCTTATTATAAAACCCGACGATGAACTTAGACAAGGATAAGTGCTAGCCATGCACTACATACGTAAATCTTATGGCTCTTTTTTATACGGGTAGGCAGAAACTGTGGAACACCATATGCTTGGACCCTTAACGATCGACTGCAGATAGATAGCACCACTTGGACCTTGAAATAGCTTAGCTAGATATACTAGCTTATACTACTTTACATTCCTTTTGTACCACCTCACATTTCACGTTAATTGCACACCCATAACGCGAATAAAGACATCACAAATCCAAGTCTTATCTCCCTACACGTGCTAAAGCAAATTCGCACAGAATCCATGTAACATCCACCTTCATGCGCCCCAATGGGCCGTCATCAATCACTTACTGTAAGCGGTGGATAATGGAGAAGAAATTATCTAGAACAATCTATCTACACGCTAATAGTGTTTGCCGTTTTTGTAGTGAGATATCATCTTGCCAACATGACATAATGCTAGTGGACACAGCTATTTTACATTTTACTTTTAAAACTTCATGTAATTGTAAGATTTCAATACGTAGTAGTTCCATTATATCATGAGTATAGCACCTTCTCCACATAAAACATAGAAAAGTCCCTGATTTCTTCCGTTCTACTCTATTGTGGACGAGGTGCGAGATACCAGGCCTAAGGCATATATTCATAGGTAAGCTTGAAATTTCCACAGGGCAATGTGACCGCGTTTAAGATTGAGTAAATTTCACGAACTGTTCATGGAATCTTGACTCTGGCAGTTCTTGAACGCCGTTAAGATGTGTTAATCGCGTTCAGTTTTATTGGTGACATTCGCACTGAGTATCATGAAGTATGTAAGTTACCTACTATTCGGTTGATTTGACAGATCGCTTGAAATGTAAAATTGCATTGAAATCACAGAGTATCAAGGTGCAGATAAAATACGTTCTTTAAGGAGCATAATCCTTCAAGCTGTCCTGGGTTCGAAACCTGGGCCAGGCGAAGAGTTATTGGGTTTACGTGTTTAGGAATTGACCAGTAGCGTCCCGAAGTCTGAATTTGTGCCCGGTTGATGACAATAGGGTCGCACTCTGTGACGTATGTCTTAAATCTTATTGGCGTCATGTTGTGTAATTATAACTGGTCGATTGTGAATTTAGAATCATTTGTGTCGCGTATGCACGCGTATTGTAAACAAGCATGTAGACTTGAGTAAAACTATTGTTTATGAGTTTAGTCGTGTTACTACGACTAAGCTGTAACAAGATTACACCACAGACTCGATAGAAATGAGCGGGGAAGATATTCTGCATTCAAGTGATGTGTTGAAGACAGCCAACGGAATATAGTGCTATAGACGATCGAATGATGTTGAAAAATACTTTTTGTGAAACTGTTTTTTTTTTAATTAAGAGGGAACAGATACACGATTCTCCATTCAATTATATTCCTCTTTTTTTTCTCTGAATAATGCCTCTTGAGCAATCATTTTTTTCTCTCTCATAAAATCAAGGTCGACTGTAGTCACGTCCCTTTCATTTCCTTTTTTCAGTATTTTCATTTTATGAAAAATGAAAATATGCCCCATTTTTACGGCCGTGATTAGAGGATTAACAGACATATTCGACAAGTTTTTAACATAAAATAAATTGTTAGGAACCTAGTCAACTCTTTCTTAAAATTTTAGTGTAAAAAAATAATCGAATCGGCTGTTTTCGAGGAGAAAAGAGAGGAATACGAAACGTCGATCTCGTCAACATTTTTTGGGATGTAATCGGTCTGAGCTGCAGCTGTCCCTATCGCACTCTACGGGGGCAGGCTTGACGCAGCGCGATGGCAATAGTTTCTTCAAATACCTATTTATCAGGCCCTGTTCCCTCTTAATGGATTGAAATAACAAGATCCTTGTTTAACTTAGTGACGTATAATGCCGAAATTCAATAAAAAGAATAATTGAGATTAATCAATAATTGTTCCATTCCACATGGCATTTTATATCCGTTTGCACGAAAACTGCGCGCCATCTTAATGTTTGCCTGAATAATTTAACACTGTTTCAATTCCAAAACTCAGCGCTTCGTCGACCGCTGAATCAAACAGTGGTTTTATTTAGGAATTCATTTAGGTGTTGGTTAGTGAAAACGGACATTATCAGATAAGATAACAATATGCATTTATCTATGCCTTTACTAGTATCTACGTTTTTTACTTGGTTTTAAATTAGACGGTGGTTGTCAATACTTTTTGTGATGAATTATACTGATTTCCAAAAAGGCCTTGTTTATAAGTAATAAGTTAGTGTAGAGATTGCTATTTTTTTTTATTAACCTTAATGTTTCTTCGTACTTTCATATGCATGTCAGTAGAAACAATGCAACTACGTACTGGTGAATAAAAACAAATGGATTAACTTTGTTCAATATGACTGTACCTAATAGAGTTTAAAACAATATTAGATCTGATTTATTTTTTTAGTTTAGTTTACTTTTACTTGCTCTCTATTTCAGTCACAAACTTTTTCTATGATAAATAATTGGAGGCCATGGGTAACGAAATTACTTGTAATCGATGATATTATAAAGAAAGTTCATACCGAGCGGTGTTCAAATATCGTTGCGTTGTTACGACTGCGATAGATAAAACGGAACGTATGACACAGAAAGAGATAGCTATTGCACTTGAAGTACTTAAATTACGACAATTGTCTGAATTTGTCTGCAACAATTTGCGCGCGCTAGTGCGATATCTACCTCTTTTTATTTATAATATCATTGCTTGTAATGCGATTTTACACCTCAGTTTGCAGCTTAGACGAGTTTTTCAGCATCAACGTTCAATGTATTAGCAATAATGTCTTGGTAATATTTCAGCGCTGTGATAACAATACAGCCTCCTTATAGTTGCGCCTAGTTTGTATCTTTTAAATAATAAAGACATGCCTTTAAAACTGTGTTTTTTGTCCTCATTAACATCACCTGTGTCTGAAAAGCTGAGGAGTAACCAACTCAGGCCCCAGCACGAACACGGGACATACCTAATCGTAACGTTAATTGGAAATGGTTTCGAATCAAAAATACACTCATCAAAAATACACCCATAAAAAATACACTCATCAAAAATACACCCATAAAAAATACACTCATAAAAAATACACTCATCAAAAATACACTCATCAAAAATACACCTATTTAAAATACACTCATCAAAAATGCACCCATAAAAAATACACTCATCAAAAATACAACAATCCTATAGCATTCCGGTTTATATTTAGGCGACAAGCACAATAGTGCAAGTTTTACATAAAAATAAAACTTGTATTATTTAGCAGAGACGATGCACAGCATCGGTGAGAGGGCGCTGTATACTTCCCTTTAGTTGTGAGCCAATCACAGCTCTCGTAGTCACGTGGTTCCGGTAGTCACGTGGTCCCAGGTTGCGTGTTCGCTAATGGCGGACTTTTACCTCATAGAAGTCTCTCACCAGGAGACCTTGAATGGATGCTGTGCATCGTCTCTGCTAAATAATACAAGTTTTATTTTTATGTAAAACTTGCACTATTATTCGGCATGTGACGATGCACAGCATCGGTGAGAGACGTGTTTATAACTCCTGGTGACCACAACGACGCTATGTGAGAATATGATAATATTTACTGAAAAATAAAAACCATAATTACATAGCAACATCTATTTATTATACAAATCAGAATATGGTACCTCCAACTTTACAATTCAATTTAGGTACCTAGAAATATTTTATTTCTAATACATCTAATATAGTTTAGGATAATGTTATAATCTGGAAAACAAGAATTAATCAGCTTAACAACGATATAGAGACCATCGATTTTATCTTATACTGGTTCAAAATTATTCGAGAGATTACTCGGACTTGGTGAAGTGACAACTTTACCTATAACCTGTTTACAATAATATTTGGCAAACGTATTGGGTCTACGCCAATTACCACGAGAGAGGATATCTTCAATTGGAACATTTTCGTACCAATTCAAAGAAGCTACGGCTGAACGCATACTTCCAGGTGATGCAGATATACCTGCATCTTTTAGTAAGCTTTTAAGCCAATTACCTATCACAGTTCGTGATGCACTTTGTGCGGGACCTCGAATTGACACAAACAATGAATGATTACATTCAGTTGTACGTCTCGGTCTTCCCAATTCCAAAACTTTCCTAAACCAATTAACTGGACATATATTTTCGTTAGCGTGACAAGATAGTTTCCAGCCTGACTGCCTGTACGCAGCAGTGTCAGTCTTTGACCCAAACACGGGATACAGTATGATATGATCACCCTGATCAATATAGTGACTTGACGAGACCCTGAGTAGAGTAAGGTCATGAACTCGTCTTCCTGACGCTAACAACAACAGACAAGCCAATCGTCGTGACGCTTTGAATAAAGTAACGTTAGTAGGAGGATTCGTCTGCATCCAGGCAATCAGATCACTTGGATCCCAAATAGGAGGCTTCTCTGCTCTAGGACACTGGAGGGAGATAGCTTTAAGAATATGCTGTACTAAGAAGTCTGAATTCAAATTTTCGTTACAGGCCGGTCGTCCAAAGGTCAGAACTACAGATTTATGCAACAATATGGTAGGATAAGCTAATCTCTCCTCAATGAATAGGAATGCTAAAAATCTTGCCAGACTAATATTATTGGGACAATTGAAGTCAAAATTGTTATCTTCACACCATTTGACCCACCGGGACCAGGCCGGTCTATAAGTTTTAAGAGTGGACTCCCTCCAGCTAGATCGGAGCAGGGACCTTTCAGCTTCTGACCAATTACTAATTATTTCGCCCCACCCGCTATTTTCCAAACATAGAGCTCCATGTCTTGAATTCGAGGAGGTGGCAGGCCCGTGCTCCGATCCACTAGAACTCGAGCTAGGTTGGGGATTCTCAAGGGTCTGCAGAGTGCTCGGCGTCGAAGATCCGGTAACCAATAAGCTCTCTTCCACATTGGAGCTACTATCAAGAAAACGCCTTGAGCCGTGTTCAGATGGTGAAGAACTCGAGGGATCAGGCTCGGAGGCGGGAACACCCACGCCAGCTGAAATAGCCACTGACGACTGAAGGCGTTGCAAAATTGAGCTAATGAGTCTGAACAATCTTTGGTAACATACTCCCTCACAACCCTTGTTTCCCTGGTGGCAAAGAGGTCTATCTGGGGAACTCCAAATTTGCGAAAAACATATCTTAGAGCTGGTCTTAGTAGATGCCATTCTGCTGCCCGTTTCCCGCGAGATAACCTGTCTGCCATATCGTTGAATCTCCCTGGAATATATTCCGCAGTCATAAAAATACGTTCCCTGTCTAGAAGACTCAAGAGTTGGTAAGTCATGTGAAGTAAGGCCGCTGAACGTGTTCCGCCTTCTTTTCGGACGTAGGAAACAACTGTGCGATTGTCCGATTGCAGGCTCACATGGCGACCGCGAAGGCGAGATCGGAAATGTTTGACTGCTGCTAATATGGCAAACATTTCCTTTCGGTTGCAGTGCCAGCACCGCTGGTCTGGTTTCCACTTTCCTGAAACCGAAAGATCGTCTAAATGTGCTCCCCACCCGTAATCTGCAGCATCCGTGGTCATGAAATGGTGGATCAACTCCGGGTGCAAACTGCTGCGAACTAAGGGCTTTTCTAAAGTTGTGACCCACCATTTCAGATCTTTTGTGACCATGTGCGAAGTTTCTACAGGTTTGCGAGGAGGGAGACGCTTCAAACTCCGAGCAAGAATTTGAAGTTGGCGGCAGTGAAGACGACCTCTTGGAATTACAAAGTTGGCGAAGTTGAGAGTGCCTAAAATAATCTGCGCTTCCTTCAATGAAATGTTTCCCCTGCGAATAACTCTCTTCGAGAGCGATAGAATTGCCTGGGTCTTTTTTGGAGGTAAACACTTGAAATTTTCTTTGGTGTTCCAAATGAATCCGAGGTATTCTATCTCTTGAGAGGGTTCGGTGACAGACTTGTTGTAATTTACTGTCCACCCTAACGTCTCTAACATGTTTAAAGCCAAAACTACCTGAGACCGCAGAAGACTTTTCGATTGGCATGCTATCAGATAATCGTCTAAGTAGACTACGACTCGCATACCCTTGGATCGTAGAAGTTGGGCCACCCAGTTGGTCAACGCTGAGAAATTTTTTGGTGCGCAAGATAGGCCGAACGGCAGGCAGGTCATCTGCAGAATTTTTTGACCATAAATTAGTCTGAGGAACCGACGGTGGCTTCTCAGAATGCTTACGTGAAAATATGCCGAGGAGAGGTCCAGCTTCACCATCCAGTCTTCCTTTTGTAAAAAATGGGGTATCTGAAAGTGAGAAACCAGTTTGAATGGTTTCGGAACTATGTGTTGGTTCAGGCGTTTCAGGTTGAATATGGGCCGCTTGGACCCGTCGCTCTTGTTTGTGAGAAACATTGTTGAGAAAAAACTCGGACCGGCATCGCGATGATCCACAACTTCTAGAACGCCTTGATCTAATAATTGTTCCACCTGGATTGACATCTCTAGCGATTGTGCGGTCTTGAATCGGCGCATGGTTCGTAATGATGGATGAATCAGTGGTGGTTTGGAGGTAAATGGCAGACGCATTCCCGTGATCATTCCGAGAAGGGCCTCCGGAGCCCGCAGCGTCTGCCACTGTCTCCGATACGCTCGGAGACAGCCTCCGTAAAAGTGGTGCGGCTGCGAGTCATTTATCATACTTCTTCTTGCTTGGCTGAGGGTCTTTATTGTGGAACTTCTTGTTTTTGTTATTTTGCTTCGCAGGGTTCTTGCCTTTTCTGGAATTCCAATCGTTTTGACGAAAGGGCATATTATTTTGTGGGAGCTCGCGAAAGTTTGGTCTGTTTGTTCTGCTCGCCACCTTAGGGGTGGTCTTATTTTGACCTTTTTCGGTGCCGAACCAAGGACGTAACCATTTGTCCGTGCCACCTGTATTCTGAATGTAAGCGCGCAGTTGAATTTCATCAAATAGGCAATTAGAACTCGGAGGGATCTTACGCAGACCGTCACGAAGGTTCTTATTTGCAATTTCGCTTAGGATACGCTCCCGGCGATTTTCTATATATTCAGCTCGTTTTCCGCAAACTAGCTGCATGATTTCCTCACTAATTTTGTGGAATTTTGATGAGGGTAGAAATGATTCCGAAATTTTATCGAAAATGCTAGAGGCTGTAAGTGCAGCATCAGAAGAAGCTGTCCAATCAATAAAATTCTGTAAGCTTTGATTGAGTAACTCGCGTTGTGAAATTAAAGCATTACACAGGGCTGCTATCAACCTCTCCGAATTCGCCGCGTAATCTTTACCCTTAACAAACTGTCGAAGTTCATCGTTAATATCAAGCTCGACAAAGCCAGGTGCAGCGTTATGAATCTTCAAGGCGTCCGCGTAGCGGACATACTTCCACGAAGAATCACCGAACTTTTGTAACGCTTCCAGTCGCTTTACGTGGTCCGGATTAGAGCGAGGCACCTTAGGGTCCTTTAGAGACGTATTAACAATGCTTAAATTTAAACGCGGAACTTCACTGAATATATTATTGGTAGCCGCCGGCGGACGATTCAAATTAAAGTCTAAAGGTAACGCGGAGCTAGGTCCAGGAACTGGCTCGGGCACCTGAGCCGCTGCAAGATTATTCGGAGTCGAGCCGGATGCGGATGTACCCACGTTTTGCATTAAAAGATTCGTTAGTACAGCCACCTGGTTCACAAGGTTTGAAATATCTGATGACTCACCGCATTTCCGTCGCTTTACCTCAGAACCTGAAGAATCAGATTGCGAAGAACTCGAATCGCTTCTTGGTAGCTGGCGTTTACGGCTCGATGAAGACATCAAGTCGTCGCCTACCTGCACTTCTTGATCCGAATCACAATTATTCACAATTGCACTATTTATTTGATTTTCACTCATTTTATTATTAACTTATAACACTTAGCACTTTAAAATAAAATAAAGTTCAAAATATTTAAAAAGTAGCTGCAAACTCTAATATAGATGTTGCTTGTTCGAGAAGTAACGACGCTATGAGGTAAAAGTCCGCCATTAGCGAACACGCAACCTGGGACCACGTGACTACCGGAACCACGTGACTACGAGAGCTGTGATTGGCTCACAACTAAAGGGAAGTATACAGCGCCCTCTCACCGATGCTGTGCATCGTCACATGCCGAATAATCATTAATTTTGTCATCCATAGATAACCACAATGCCTTCAAATGAAGTCAATATAATGTGCGGATCGAGTATTTTCAATTTCAAATCGTTTCAATTTACATGACGCGTTCGCTCCGCATGTTCGTGCTCGGCCTGACGTGAAGTGGACTGAAGCGGAGGAAGAAGCTAGATGCTCCATCTTCATGGAAACGCAACACACATCTACAAGGAAACTGTTGAGTATGAAAGTGAATGGCAATAAGAGGCAGAAAATAAAAAGGTGGACATATCTGTCCACCGATACCTATCTCACTATCGTGAGAAAAATGATGATTATGATTAAGGAATAAAAATCTGAGGCTAATAGTTTTCTATGTATGGAAGAAAACTCGTGTTGGTTCTGATTAAATAAAGATCGATTCAGTTATTTTAAAAAAAAAAATGTAATGGAATAAAAACTGGAATTTAAATCTACTTGGTTTTGTACGCGAACTTTCACCAACCGGTCGAATTTTGAAGATGGTGACCTGACTAACAAAAGACAAGCGACGCTCCCCATTTCCCCAAGGTATAGAACAAGATGGGTGAATTGTCTAACGAAAATTAGGCAACAAAAAATATAGGCGTCGAATTGACAACTTCCTGCCTTTTTCATCTGGAAAAAAAATCCGAAAGATGAAAACATGCGCAGCAGGAGCGCGCGAAAGGAGCTTGAAAATTTTTGCACCCCACTTCGAATAAGTTAGCTTTTCTTTTGACCTTTAATTCAAAAGTATATGTTATACTTGGTTGTACCTAAACCAGAAAATTTTAAGAACAAAAAAATCTTACGCTGCTTGCGCGAGCGAAGCGACAAGACGGCTCAAAGCCGCCTCGGATAGGTTAGATTTTATTGTGACCAGTTTTATTCCTTCAGAAATAGGAATAGGTTGAGTTATAAGTGGAAAAAACGATAAAGAAAAAGAACTAAGATAATCTAAGCTTGAAGACAAGTTAGAATAGTTGCGACACTTCATAAAGAAGTTGCTTGTTCGACTTATAGAGACAAGTTCAGAATGCAAGTGAAAGTCAATGACCAAAATTGATGCTTTTATACGGGGTGCTGTAAACAGACCCTTCACGAAGCCGTGAACCAAGCATTCTGTACATCAAACTAAGTAACTTTACGCAAAAATTATTGCTGGGAAACGACTTTTTTTTTGGGGTGAAAAATCACATTTTACGGTAAAACTCAATGTAACGCACTCAAAACATTGTGCTGATGGATGGATTGAATAGTACGGGGGTCGTGAACGTGTTTAAAGTAAAAATCTTACATTAGAAACATGTATTTACAAAAAAACTTGTGAAAAAGTTGGAACTTTGACCCCCAATATCTCCGTAATTAGAAGGTTCCCAGGTATGGTCTAGAACAAAAAAGTGATCGCAATGACGGGTAGAACAAGTACCTTTAGGCTTCGTTAAGGGTCTGTTTACACCCTTTATTTTTCTGCACTCACAAAAGAAACTTTAAATATGTAGGAAATAACATAACAAACAAATACAAAATGTCGTTTCTTTGTATTCCTCCATTACGTACATTCTGGTCATTGGCTTTGATATAATTTATGATCAACACAAAGTATAATCTAACTACATGCTCGATTTTTGGCAACCTTATGTATGACTTATTTGAGTATTAGGGCCTATGTGGCAAAGGGCTCCTAATTTATTTCAGCCACTGTCGAATATTATCGATCGTTCATCCGAAAATCCAATAGGTGTGCCAAGCCAGAGGCAGAAAAAGGGCGCCAAAAGGCATTTTTTTTTGCAAGGCGCACATTTATTCAAAGCAAATAATTTTGTGTTTGTAGTACCTTCGTATATGTATTTCGAGCACTCGAATACGGACTAACGGCCAAGTGTTATTAGGTACCATGCACCGGACCGGCCGTGGCCGGTGTGACCGAATAAAGACGTCATAAATCCGTTTTATCTCTTGGATCCCGTGCGAAAACCAATCCACCACCAAGGATCCACCGTCTACTTCCACCTTCATGCGCTCCACTAGGCAACAAGACCTCATGCTTATTATAAAACCCGACGATGAACTTAGACAAGGATAAGCACTAGCCACTACATACGTAAATGTTATGGTTCGTTTTTATAAGCGTAGGCAGAAACTATGGGACGCCATATGCTTGGACCCTTAACAGTCGACTGCAGATAGATAGCACCACTTTGATCTTGTACTAGCTTAGATAGATATACCAGCCTCATCATCTGCCTAGCTGTTTCCCAACTATATTGGGGTCGGCTTCCAGTCTAACCGGATGCAGCTGAATACCAGCATTTTACATGGAGCGATTGCCTATCGGACCTCCACAACCCAGTTAGTACTGGGTAATACGATACCCCTTGGTAAGACTGGTTGTAGATAGATATACTAACCTATACTACCTATATTCCTTTTGTACCACCTCACATTTCACGTTAATTGCACACCCATAACGCGAATAAAGACATCACAAATCCAAGTCTTATCTCCCTACACGTGCTAAAGCAAATTCGCGCAGAATCCATGTAACATCCACCTTCATGCGCCCCAATGGGCCGTCATCAATCACTTACTGTAAGCGGTGGATAATGGAGAAGAAATTATTATGAGCGACGACATATTTCGGTCACAGGATCTTGCGAGATCACAATTATTGTGTGTGAGTGAAATTTTTGGGGCGTTTAGTGAGGCGTAGACTGGATTTTGGGTCGGCATTTAAAAGGTTAGGTGTGTATGCAAAAAAATTGATCTTCATAAGTATAATTAGCTTGTAATGTTCAGATTTCTTGATTGCAGGAAAATAATGATTCCTCTCAGCGAAAGGTGGGGCATAATTGGTGAATTTTACATATATCTTCGAATTTATGGTGCACATGTTCTACAATTTCCTCACGATGTTTTCCTTTGCCGTTTAGGAAACAGCGGTGATGAAATAATTTATACAACGTAAGGTGTCTCTCGGGGTTCGAATCCACTACCTAATCTTATAAGAAGCATTCCCTAGTTTTTATCGATTGAAATTCTTATAGGATCATAATTAATATCCACTTCTAAACTCCCTGTACACTTTTTGTAAACTTAGTATTTCAATTTACTTTAATTAATATAATTTGTGAGCTCACAATCACGATCCTCATTACTATCACTATAAAATATCAACATAAATGTTTTAAATTCCAAGAAGATGTAAATTATTTAATGGAAACATAAACTTACCTTTCAAACTTACTCGCAAGGCAACGTGTAACCGCACATGAAGAACTCGCGACCACCTCTAGTGGTTCACGACAGCCAATTTCCCTACCTACATTTAGCGGCGGGGTGGGCACTAGTCGCGGTCGTGAGTGGCTCGTGTGACTTAGTGGACTATGTACAGTTACGAGCACAAATATGACACAGAAAAATTCAAAAGTTTTAGCAGTTTTGTTTTATATTACATCACGACGTGTAATCCACGAAGGATTAGGTACCTAACAGTACACCCACAGTTCGCCAGTTACGTTTAAGTCTCATGTAATAGGGGCCAAGCCTTTCGCCATCAACCGGGCACAAATGCAGACAAAAATGACAGATTTTTGGCGCTAAATTGGAAGTCGTCAATTTTGTTTTTTCAACCAAACCTATCGAGTAGGATTTCAAAATGAAGGAAATTAAAAGGAGATTTATAGCAACCCAGAGCCCACCAGGTCGACCAATAAGAGCGTCCCGCGGTCACGTGCCTCTGCGATATTCAGAATAAGATATCGCTATCTCTTTCCCGCGTGGCCGTTGCAAGCGGGTGACCGATGCGCTCGGCGCGCGGCGTGGCGTCCTTTAGTCCGCTTTTTGCTTACGCGCAACGCGCTTGTGCGTGCATTTCTAAACTTCCCGCGCAAGTCGGTCGTGACGCCACGCGCCCATATTGTCCGCGAATACTTAATTTCCGAATTTTCATGTACTGTTGTGTGAAATCATATTTACTATTACTATTATACATATTTACGATAATCAGACAATTGTTTAAGTTCCCTGAAACCTCCTCTCATATGTGGCGCTCCAACGTGTTTTTCGTGTGACAATAGTAGGTAGTGCATAGTGTCTACATAGTGAACGTTTTGCAGTGACGAACTAAAATGCCAGTGACAAGGAGTAGAGCGGCTAGTTTGACTCGGAGAGATGATGCTAACGACGCATTACCCGTCCTCTCGCGACCAAACACACCGCCAGCGGCGTCCGCCAGGCAAGATGGCGACGACGCGTTCTCTTCACCGCGCACCGATGCAAACGCTACGTTCTCTAGTGAAAACGTGGCGATGATTATCGCTTCTCTCCAACGCTCTCAAACAGAAGCATTCAGGGAGTTGCTCACCTCGGTGTCGCGGGCGAATGCATCCACCCCGGAATCACTCGCGCTACTAGGGCACAACACCCTAGCCCGCTGCAAAGCAACATTCTCCGGCCGACCGAAGGAGTCGGTTGAAGCATTTATAGACGCTATAGAGGCATACAGCGACTGCGCTCAGGTTACGGACTCAAACATCCTACGCGGTTTAGCCTATTTATTTAAGGACGAAGCGGCCACTTGGTGGCAAGGCATAAAGTACTCTGTGTCGTCGTGGCTAGAAGCCAAAGATAACTTGATAAGTGCCTTTGGTGACCGCCGACCGCCTCATCGAATTTACATTGAAATATTTGCCACGCCGCAGGACAAAGAAAACACCGACATATTCGTGTCGCGCATTCGCGCCCTTTTGGCACGCTTGCCCAAGGGTGACGTAACAGAGTCGGCGCAGATAGATATGACGTACGGTCTCCTGCATAGCAGAATTAAGAAAAGGTTACGCAGAGAAGAATGCCATGACTTCCATGTTTTGCTCCGCCGCGCACGGAATGTAGAAGACTCGTACGACGAAAAAACCGTCATAACAAACACGTCGGGAGGGAGCGGCGAACACAACCGCCGTCAACATCAACGCCGTCTACACAATCCGCCTCGCGTGATAACGTTGGCGCTCGTGATAACAGCCGCGCACCAGCGCGCGATAGCGCCCCCGCTCGTACGCACGGCGCGCCCGCCGGCGCCGCCGCGGCGCAGAGCCCGCCCGCTCCGCCCGCGCCTGTTCCAGCCGCGCCCTCCGCGCCTTTTCCACCGAAACAGGACTCCACAAGGAGGCAAAGGCCTACCTGCGCTTACTGCAGGAAGTTCGGCCACGCCAAGGAGCACTGCCGTAAGTTACAGACGTTGCAGAGTCCAGGTGAGAGTGATAAACAACCTAGTGGTCAAAGTTTTTATTCGATTAAATCTCGCGCGTCTGACTCGTTTTACTCTGTTGATAACTATAATAATTCTATTGTGTGTGAAAGTGATAACAGTGTTTCGTGTCCCATACAAAGGGCCAATATTATCCCACAATCTTTATCTAATAATTTTCAAAAATGTCCTTGCAATATTTCTTGTAATAATGTAAAGTATAATGGTCAAAAATGTTCTCGCAATATTTCTTGTAATAATACAAAGGATGATGGGCAAAAATTTTCTCGAAATATTTTTTGTAAAAATGTAAAGGATGATGGGCAAAAATTTTCTCGCAATTTTTTTTGTAAAAATGTAAAGGATGATGTGCAAAATTGTTTTCCCAATATTTTTTTAATAATGTAAAATCTAATGCCCATTTATGTTTAACCGATGTATGTTTGTGTAACGATCGTGCGGGACCCTCTATTGGTCGCGATTTACGACCAATTTTTAATATTTCAATTTTAGGGTTTACCGGCACCGCGTTGATAGATACGGCTGCCAAACATTGCATTGCGGGTTATACGCTATATACTCTCCTTCTACGTCAAGGTCATCCCCTCAGCTCTTCAACACGAGATGTTAAGCTTGCCGACGGTGTAATCCGTACGATGGATGTACTTACTACCACGTTAGACGTGTGCTTAGAAACGGCAGTTATAACGATACCTTTTTTAATTTTTCCCGACGCGACAAATAACGAGACGTTGTTAGGTATCGATTTTATAACCGCCGCGGGAGTAGTTATAGATTTTCTCAAAGAAGTCTGGTATTTCAGTAACTTTGATACAGTAAAATATAACTTGTACTTCGAACCTACCTCGCGTGACGTGTCCTGCGCTTCCACAGACATACTTAGGGACGATGAAGGTACTCACCTTAAACCAGCTGAGCGACAAGCGCTCGCTGCCGTTCTCACCAGGCACGCACCCGTCTTTAAAGCAGGGGGAGGTCCAACACCGTATGCGGAACACCGCATTGATACAGGTGAGCATCCTCCAATTGCTGTTCCTCCTTACCGGCTAAACCCTTCGAAAAAGGAGCTGATGAAAGCTGAAATAGGTAAGATGTTACAAGATGACATTATAGAAGAATGTGAATCGGCTTGGTGTTCACCGGCGCTGATGGTGCCGAAGTCCAACGGTAGTATCCGCTTCTGCGTCGACTACAGGCGTTTGAATGCAGTCACCAAAGCTGACACATATCCGATGCCACGCATCGATGAGTTACTTCAGAGCACAAAACGGAACTGCTACATGAGTACGTTAGACCTTCGATCCTCATATTGGCAGGTCAAGGTTAGGGAAGCTGACAGAGACAAAACAGCTTTTGTCTGTCCTTTAGGTACTTACCGATTTAAGAGAATGCCTTTTGGTCTCCGCAACGCGCCAGCCACCTTCCAGCGTCTTATCGATCGTCTCCGATCCTGCTCTGCTTTACAAGATGTAACTTTATTAGCATATCTTGATGATCTGTTGGTTATATCTCAGGGATACCAACAGCATCTGCAAGACCTCGAGGCAGTTTTTAAACGTCTGACCGAGTTTAACCTCCATGTAAATAGGGAGAAGTGCGCTTTTGCTCGAGAAAGCGTTAAATACCTCGGTCACGTTATAACACAAAAAGGTGTTTCCACCGACCCAGGGAAGGTGAGTGCTGTCCTTGAGATGAAGGTACCAGGTAGTCTGAAGCACCTGAGAACCTTTTTACAAACATGTTCATGGTTCAGAAAATTCATACCGAACTTCTCAAAAGTCGCTGAACCATTGACTCGCTTGACCAGGAAAAGTCAAGTCTGGTCTTGGGGCTCAGAGCAGACCCAAGCGTTTAATGAGCTGAAGAGTCTCCTGACCACAGCTCCAATACTGGTGCAAGCCGATTTCAGTCGTCCCTTCATTCTGCGAACTGACGCAAGTAACTACGCCTTAGGCGCAGTTTTATTACAGGGCGACGGCAATCAGGAAAGGCCGATCGAATATGCCAGCCGACTCCTCAATGCAGCTGAACGCAACTATTCTACCACAGAGCGGGAAGCACTCGCAGTAGTGTGGGCGGTGGAGCGTTTTCGGCCTTACCTAGACGGTCAACCAGTCATAATTGGCAGTGATCATCAGCCTCTACGCTGGTTGCTATCACTTAAATCACCAGCAGGTAGATTAGTCCGTTGGGCTCTAAAGCTCCAATCTTTTGACATCCAATTCCAATATACCCCAGGGAAAGCTAATGTCGTTGCAGACACGCTGAGTAGACCGATTTGTTCTAGCGATACAAGCGACAGTTGCGGTGTCTGTACTGTTATCTGCGATCTACCCGCCAAGACACCTAGTCAGCTTCGCCTAGAACAGACTTCGGACCCTGAAGTGGATAAGATTGTTAAAGAGCTAGAAGGACCTGATGATGTTTCATCTAAGAGATGGTTAGAAAGGGGTTACCTCATGGATCAAGGAGTTCTGTACCGTTTCAATCCAGACTCCGATAGTGAATCCCCGCAATTAGTCATACCTGCCGGCCAAGTTGCAGCTATTTTGAAGGAGTTACACGACTCTCAAACAGCTGGTCATCCAGGCATCGATCGGACATATCAGAAGGTAGCACAGCTGTATTATTTCACAGGGATGCGGAGAATAATCACCGATTATGTCTTAGCCTGCATCCACTGCCAGCGGTATAAGGCTAACAACACCAAACCTCCAGGCCTACTCCAAACACCAGTCATGAACCAGCGGAACGAGGTCTTGGCCATGGACTTGTTCGGCCCACTGCCGGAAGGAGACCAGGGGGAGCGGTGGATCTTTCTTATTGAAGACACTGCTACTCGATGGACGGAGCTGTTTGCTCTGAAGGAAGCAACAGCAGAGGCCTGTGCTCATGTCCTCATCGAAGAATATTTCATGCGGTTCGGTTTACCTCGCAGGATTATTTCAGACAACGGTGTTCAGTTTGTTTCCGCAGTGATGCGACAATGCATGTCAGTCCTAGACATCAAACAAAATTTTGTCCCGCTGTATCATCCACAAGCTAATCCTGCCGAGCGAAAAAACCGCGACCTTAAGGCAATGCTGGCCCATCTCGTGGCAGATGACCATACCTCTTGGCCAAAGAAGTTACCAGTGATCCGTTTTGCTCTCAATAGCGTGAAATGTCGCACAACGGGCAAGTCACCGGCTTATTTGACCTTTGGTAGAGAGATGCGGTCACCCACAGAGGTCGTTCACGACCTTCGTGCCATCACAGCCAAAGAAAACTTTGTCCCACAAGTGACTCCTTACCTCGAGAACTTCCTGCATTCACTGTCAGCTGTTCGGGAACGCGTCGAGATCCAGCAGGACAAGACGAAGCAGTACGCCGACGCTTCGCGCCGACCATCTGACGCTTTCGAGGTAGGTGACTTAGTCATGCTGAAATCTCATTTGTTAAGCAAAGGGTCAAAAGACCTCACTTCCAAGTTCTACCCTCGTCGAGATGGCCCTTACCTTATAACAAAAAAGGTAAGCCCAACAACATACACCATCGCGAGCACAGAACAACCAAATGTTGATTTAGGGAAATATCATTCGGAAGACCTAACACGTTACCGTGGTAGCGACGATTCCTTACCAAAACCCGTTAATCCTAAAAGAAAACGCGGACGTCCAGCTAATGCTGATGTTGGTTGTATACCAGTCCCGGAGCGTGGGCGTTCTCCAGAACTGGAGGGGGAGTATATAGCAACCCAGAGCCCACCAGGTCGACCAATAAGAGCGTCCCGCGGTCACGTGCCTCTGCGATATTCAGAATAAGATATCGCTATCTCTTTCCCGCGTGGCCGTTGCAAGCGGGTGACCGATGCGCTCGGCGCGCGGCGTGGCGTCCTTTAGTCCGCTTTTTGCTTACGCGCAACGCGCTTGTGCGTGCATTTCTAAACTTCCCGCGCAAGTCGGTCGTGACGCCACGCGCCCATATTGTCCGCGAATACTTAATTTCCGAATTTTCATGTACTGTTGTGTGAAATCATATTTACTATTACTATTATACATATTTACGATAATCAGACAATTGTTTAAGTTCCCTGAAACCTCCTCTCATAGATTACAAATGTATATAGGGTGACTGGTAATTAGTGACCGATACGAAAGACGTGATTGTACTCATGATAACAAACAACTATACCCAACGATACCCAAAGAAACAATGTTCTATACTTATTTATTTAACTTTATATTTGTTTAAGTATCGGTCACCTTATATATACATAGGTATATAATACAATTTGTAATCAGGTTTTTGATACTTTTAATTAAATGTTACTTGTTTTACTTCAGACTTTGCATCTTAATCAAAAATTATCAGGGGGCTAAGAAGGCCAAAGTGGTTACAAAGTGACAATTCGTAATATTAACTGCGCCTACGACCATTTTACGAATTGTAACGTGATTCATAATTATTATTAACCTACTAGCACTTCGCCAGTGACTTTGTCCGTAAAAATTGTGATAGCTCGACTAATATGCATGATGTAAATATAATTTATAGCCTACAGCACCCACGAATAATGTATCTTTCCATCCGTGAAAAGTTTTTAGAATTGGATCATTAGTTCCGGCGATAACACCCAACATACAAACTCACAAACTTACAAAATAATTTTAAATCTTTATAATATTAGTAGGTATAGATTATGATTCTGCTAAAGCGGCCTTTTTAGGCCCCAGATTTTAATTTTTCTTACAATTTTTATATGTAGTTGCTGTTGGGATGCTGTAAATGGCAAATGCGTCAAAATTACTGCGACCTTTACTATGTAAAAATAAAGTTTTTGTTTAGTTGCTGCTGTGGTAGGTTAAATAACTGAAAGGCCTGTACTTATTTACTTATATCTATCTTCTAATTCTGGTTGTAAAATCTTTAAAAAATAAATCCTCAAACTTCATAGTAAATCTAAGCACCACGACTATACAAAACTAGATACTAACAATGTCTTATTACAGAATGTAAATTCAGGACATAAATTCACTTTCTAAGGACTATTTAGGTTTTTTGTTAGTCCCGGATTCGTAGAAACTGATAAACTAAGTGAATTATAATGTTCTTCTGGCTGATAACTGCGTAGGCATTGGTTCGTAGACCTACGTGCTACGCCGGCCTACGCTGCTACGTGGCTACGAGTTTTGAGCTTTCGGGTCGCAGTCGTTTGGTTAAAGGCGCATATCCACCGCGGCGCACGGATAGGCCACGCTCGTGTGTTAAGCTTCGCTTTGCAAGTAAATGTATGTGATTGTGTCCACTGCAAACCACGGACACGCCATGCATCAATTGTCGTCATTAGTACATGCTCGAATAAGGCGCTAACGCTCAGCTCAACACTGTCAACGCCATGCACGCTGTGCATGCGGTACACACTATACACGAATATTAACCCACGACTATGCCGCGGTGGGCCACGCACGCTACAGTTGTACATAGTTGTGGGTGTGTAGTGTGTACTGCAGTGGAAACGTAGACCCACGTTGTCAAACAAATGAACCCACGCAGCTAAAATGCGCCGCAAACCATGCGCGCAAACCCACCTAAAGGTTTGCGCCTAAAGTGACATTGAATATTAATATTTCATGTTAATATTTCTTGGAAATATTTTTTTTCCAAACCATGAAGAAGTTTTTTTATCATGAATTTCGAAGTAGCAACACGGAATTTGGATCTGTGGCCGGTTGGTGGCAATAGGCTGGCCCTCTGTTACATAGAATTTAAAAATAACTTGATAAATGTATATTTTGAAGATATTTATTGGCTAAATATTATTTTTAAAGTTATATGTGTGTACCTTTCGTGTGAAATTATATAGTTGTGATGGTATTTCAGAAAAACGAACCTATAACAGATTTCCAGATTAAAAAGTTTTTAATCACATATTTTTCGCCTCTAATTGCATCGACAAACTTAAATAATTTTCGCAATTCTAATAACGTTCAGTAAGTAGTACTACTCACCTGCAACAGACTATTAATAAATTGCCCGGGGCCGCTCGCCGCAGCCGAGCTAAGAGCTACAGCACATATACGCGGAACTGTAGCTTTTAATTTACGTATTTACTTACAAAATATTAACAATAATATAAACAATTACAGGCTGCTTTTCTTCTTTTTTCTTGATGAAGTTATGTCACCACCTGCATGGCCTATCCCTCACTATGTTGGACTGGCGTTTAGTTTAATCGTTTAGACTACCCAACCCTTTGACAAGACCGGTTGTCAGTCTGTCTGGCTTCTGATTACTCTTAATGAGAGTCAAATATATACGAATGACAGCATTAGGTCCAACTGTTTAAAGTATTTTCTGAAGAACGGAGAAGTCTCGTTATATTACAGACGATATTTTTGTTTTTTCGATTATCTAGTCTTTTTTTCTGTTATTGCACCTACTGTATATTGTCTCTGCATAACCCTAAGGTAGACCGGTAGAAAATACCTAAGGCATTAAGTCCGCCTTTGTACAGTTTTTTTTTTACTTATTCATAAAGTTTTAATAAATAAATAAATTACCCATCCATGGACCGACCTCGGTAAACGTTGCACAGTCTAGGTTAGACTCGTGCGGCTGTTATTGTCCATTCACGAGTCCCCTTCTCGATGTTTTTAGGTTGTGATAAAAAGGGGTTACGAAAAATGTTGCTCGCAGTTTTTATTATTTTTGTGACATGTTAATTCTTAGCTTTTTCGTCGTATCTTTCGGCTCTAATTAGAGTTATGAGAAAAAGCACAAGTTGTGATCAGAACATATTCGAGTAAGCAAAATTAGCGGGGCTGACTGCACAGGGCACATCAGATACATTTGAGTTGAGGATTTCCTTCCCAACTCCTGATATTTTTCGTAAAAGTCGAATTTCGATACAAGTTTAAATTACTTTTAAAACTATTATAAAACAAAACATCAGACTCTCCAAATTTTGAGTCCGAAAACATTTTTCAAAAAAAAAACTAAATTATTTTCATTGATGAAAACCCACAGCAATGTCAGGGGCAACTCAACTTATGTAGATGTTTACCAACTAAGACCTGTGACACTCGCAAATGGGCAGCTTCGTCTCATCCCGAAGATTTATAGGCCGAATACAGACGAACTGATATCCAAGTTGAGTTGAGAAAAACACGCAGAGCGCATGCGCCAACTCGACCAATGTTGTACCCGAGCATGGACAGTGCGTGACGGGCGCTCGAGACGCCGTAGGGAGGGGAGCGCTGTCGATACTACCCAGTCGATGATTGATAAGGGTAATTGTTTTGTTCAGTATTATGTGTTATTATGGATTTTTAACGGTTGTGATTATTAATTGTCTGGAGGTATGGATGATTGATGGACTGTAACTGGCAGACGTTGAATAAGTTTTGTTTTCTAATATGTGAAATGATTTTATCTATCACGGCCAACGAAAGGCTTAGTCAATCGGTGACTCGTAACTGAAACAACGCTAGCGCGACAAGCTTTTCTTGCAAATAATAATATCGCTGACAAAGACAATCTTCATCTTTTCTGAATATCGTAAATCTGTTGTTGTCGAGCCAAATCGCTCGCCAATTCATGACTAAAACATAAACCGCCTCCATAAGATAGCCCCTCCATTTTACTGTACACTTCTTTTCGCAATAAAAAAACATTACATCCGTAAAAAACACTGCAAGGCGTTTATTGCAGTGTTTATTTGTTCCGCGCGAACGTAAGATATTGTTTTCGATAGCGAACATTATTGCAAACAATAAAAGTCGAGATCTCGGTACGTCCCTAATGGCAGATTTCACCAATGTTCAGTGTGATAAAATGTTCGGGACGGGCGGAGTGAAGCGCGCGCTCCGCGACCCAAGCCCGCCAAAGGGAAATTCAAATTTCATTCTTTAGAAAATTTAAACTGTGCCAGTAACAAAAAAATAATTATTTAAATTTAAAAAAAAATGTTAAAAGTTCTTTATTTTCTGTGACATTAGGGCTGTGTAAGTTTTATGAACAATTTAAAAAACTGTTCGGTGATTGGTTGATTTTTTTATTCTGTTAAGAAAACAAAATAAGTATGTGAAAGTTACTGTTAAAGAACTGAATTGTGTTTTCTTGGCCGTTATGGAAGTTTCTCATAAGGTAAGCGAGATTTATTTCCAGGTTTGTTCCTTCCTGCTATGGAAAAGTTATGAAACTTTCTGACTTCCTGCTTCTGAAATTGTATTTATATGGATTTGATATTTAGGCTTCTGCCCCAGGTTATCTATAGACCTTTTATAGAGAACCGGCAAGTTTTTTAAATTACTTTTATAAGATACAGCGGGTTTTCGCTGCATAACTAATTAAGTCTGATTAAAAAAAAAAAAACTATTTCCTTGTTGAAAAAATTGAGACATTTTATTTTTAATTAGGGAATATTTCAGCTTACTTTTCCTATTTATAAAAAAAAAAACTTAAAAAAAAACTTCGTAATTTAATCCCACGTCCTACGCTCCTATTTAATCGAACAATTCCCTATAAACGGCCCATAATAAAGTTTAATTTGAAAACGAAAATAATTGATGAAACCATTTAACAGTCACTTCATTTAAATTGACGCTATTTGGGGATATTCCGGGGAATAATACCGGTTGATTGCGATTGATGACGGCTCTCATTTTGACGATATTCACTGTTAAAAGTAGGAAGAGTATTTAATACTTGAACAGTTTAGACTAAGGCAACCAGTCTTACTAAGGGGTATCGTAGGACCCAGTAACTGTGTTGTGGAGGTCAGATAGGCAGTCGCTCCATGTAAAATACTGGTATTCAGCTGCATCTGATTAGACTAGAAACCATCCCCGCTGTAGCAGTAGTTGGGAAAAGACTAGGCAGATGATGGTGATGAGTTTCGACTACACAAATATTCCACAATATGAAAGTGAACGCGATCAGAACATCTAGTTCAAGGGGCTGTCCGTGGCGACATTCCATTAAAATATGCCTCTGACAGCCCTTAAACACGGTTAAATGCACTGATCTGGTTCAGTATCTTTGGTAAAATTCGCCCTAAGCTGTTTCGTAAAGAACCTGGCGGTGGCTCACGAAGTTTTAAGCACTCGCTTAAGCGCGGATTACGCTCTCATCTAAACGTTCATCATGAGGCTTCATTAACATCTTTATTAAGTACTCTTATTTCATTTAGAAAGCTTCTTACGAACATTCGTTTCGATAGAGAAATACTCTGTTGGAGAACAGCTCTAAGCTGTTCGTGTTACATCACATGTCTCATTCATGAATGGAACGATTGAATGAATTTGCTATATGTGAATGCTTCGACGGACAATTTGAATACTAATGACGCTATTTGAGCAATAATTATTTACTGAGAACATGCGACTTATTGGCGACATGTGGGTGTACCTATTATGACAGGTATACTTCTGCCTAACTGTTCGGGGATTATAAGCCTGATGTTATGGTATGATCTGTGAATGGGCGCTTGATATTGTTGTAAAATGCTGATCATTCATGCTATTATTTATGCCGATAGCTGGATAATTATGCCCTATGTATAGATATTTAATAATGCATAAAATTAAACTGAATTCGGATTCATTTTGGGAGGATCCTTTGTCTCTCATTGGACTATGATAATAGTTATTAGGTTAAAAAGCAATCATAATAAATATATATATATATAAATATATAGAACATATATTTTACAAAATATGCGACGTCTATACTTCTCTTTCTATTTCTTCAACCTTGGGCCACCCAACGCTGTAGGTCTTTTCCAAATCTCTCCACATTTAGCGGTTTAGTGTCATGGCCATCCAGTTTCTTCCAGCAACTTCTGTACTACAACGGGCTTAATATAAATTCAGTGCACTTTAATGCAATTCGATCATAAATTAGTAAATAGATAGAATTTCATCATCGTCATCATCATCATTTCAGCCTGGAATCACCCATTGTTGGGTATCAGCCTCCTCTTTTTTCTGCTTTTCTGTGTTTCTGTCCACCCCTTATCCATCTGTTTTCTGTGATCTTAAGGATATCGTCAACCCAACGTGCTTTTGGATGGCCCTGGTTTCTAAGGTCCAATCTTAGCTACTATTCGGTCAAAACCTATACATAGAATTTACTCATGGAAATACCTATCTGTTAACAAATACTTTTAGTATTTTGATCAACAACATTAAGTGTTAGCATAATCAAATCTTATAATGTCTGCTGCGATACAGGCCTCCTCTCCTTGAGAGGCAGTGGCCACGATTCCATCACGTGGGCACTATGACTTCGATTTTATAAAGTTGACGAAATACTAAAACCGCAGACTAAAACTTAACAACATCTGCCTAGCCTTTTCCCAACTATGTTGAGGTCGGCGTCCAGTCTGACCGGATGCAGCTGCATATCAGTAGTATTTTACATGGAGCGACTGCCTATCTGACCTCCACAATCCACTGGGTAAACGACAGAGCTGACCAGGTTACTACGTACTGGTCGGACAAATTCTGAGTCATCGACTCGAGAAGAAAACTGTTTTCAGATTTTCTGGCCACTAACTATTTGTAACGATTGCCAAAGATCTACAGACGACAGCCGGGGCCAACGGCTTAACATGCTTTCCGAGGCACGGAAGAAACTCGGTGTGCTATGGACGGTCACCCATCCATAGACCGACCTGGGCAAGCGTGGCTTAACCTGGAAGATCGATCCGTGCGGCTGATATTATTAAACACAGTTTTTTGTTTATCTAACTCTGGCAACATTTTCTGTTAAAATAAATTCACTTGGTTCACGATATAGATCTTTAGTAACTGCATATTCTATAACATCAAAACTTTCCGTTCGGATCGCTAACAAGAAGTTACTACAAGTACTTCAAGTGCTCGACTAGGACACGTATAAGTTAACGGTACCCTAGGGGGAAATACTACCATTACCTACTTACTGCTGCTCTCAAGTCTGATCCAGCGTTTCCATAAGATTTTCAACTAAAGGCAAGGTATGAAAGTTTGAACCAGTCGAGATTGAGTGTATAATTAAGTTTTCGTCTTAGGAGAAAATTTGAATGTTCATTTTTAATGCTTTCATTGATCTTACGTCAATTTTTCGGAATAGCCGACTAAAATCGGACAGAAATATTGCTCTTCAGTTAGGATAGAAGAGGACTAGGCTAGCATAAGATACACGCGACGTCACTGGGTGATCAATGATAAATACCAATCTGTCTCACGATCCTGCTTGACTTTAGAGGTTTGCTCTGACAAGTCCCCAAGTTTGTCTAGAAAATAACCTTCAGCTGTTTTGCCTTTTCCCAGTTATCATGATCTTCATCATCATCAGCCTATAGCAGTCCACTGCTGGACATAGGCCTCCTCAATCGCACGCCACTCAACTCGATTATCAGCAACTCTCATCCAGTTGCTACCAGCCACGCTGCGAAGATTGTCACTCCACCGACCCTGAGGGCATCCCACCTTACGTTTGCCGATTCGCGGTCTCCACTCAAGAAAACGTCTACCCCAACGGTCATCGGTTCTACGGCTAATATGATCGGCCCATTGCCACTTCAGCTTACTTATTCTGCAAGCTATGTCGACAACGCTGGTTCTCTGTCGGTTCCCAGTTATGTTGGGGTCTCATCGGCTTCAGCTGAAGACCGATATTACTCGAGGTGACTGACAACCCAGGTACACAACCCAGTTAGGTACGGAGTTACACGATACCCCTTAGCAAGATTGGTTGTCAGACATTCAGGTTTTGATTATTTACCTGTAACGACTGTCAATGATATAATGATAGCTGGGACCAATTGATTAACGGACTTTGTTATGGAGTTTATTGACTGCCTCGGTGGTCTGGTAGCTGAGCTTGATGTCCTGGGTTCGATTTCCTCGTGTCGTGTGTTACTGGGGTTTTCCATCAGAAATTTCTCAGTAGCAGCAATGGAATCTGGATTTGTGCCCGGTTGATGGCAATAGTCTCGCCCCCTGATACATGTAACTTAAACATAACTGGCGAAATGTGGGTTTGGACTCTTCGGGGATTACAGGCGTGATGTTAAGAATGGATGATCACTCATCCACAGACCGACTTCGTCAAGCATTCCCTAATATCATTTGAAACCTTATTTAGGCACGAAACCATTCCAAATACCCGATTACTAATAAATCCTAACCACAATCACAACTACAACATAATTCAGCGTGGCCACAAAATTCATGATACTTCATTAATATAATTTGCTCCCCGCTCGAATCATGACAGAGGTGGGTGTTGACACCGCGTGGGTGTAATAGGGATATAAGCACACCTATTATATTTATACCATTTTATTAGGTACCAATGACAATATCGAAGATTCTAAGCTCAGGGTGGGTTGGGAAAAATTGGACACGTAACGAGATATATTTGTACAATTATATTTTTTGTAGATTTGTCGTTTAATTGGCAGATCAACCTACGGTGTATTTTCGTAACAAAGTATCTTAGATAACTCACTTTTATGGGCGCCTTAAAAGGCAAATAATTAATCAGAAGGACTTATTTTATTACTACCTACTTGTTTTCAAATGGGTAATGTTATCCTAATTATTTGTTATTTTAGGTATACACAGGTCCACTACGTGGTTACCCCCCGTGATAGGCCCAAGTTGGTTTTTGTATTTTGCAAGAACATTTTTCACAGCGCTTACTGACACTGTGTGTACCTACACATCTGCCTAACCCTTCAAAAGTTACATGCGTCCTGTTTTGTAATGTTATTTGTACTTCATGTACCTTACAGCTTATTCAGAAGCCATTTTTGAAACGAAAATCACTTTCGACAATGCATCTTTCTTCACAAGGAGACATCAGTTGCTCGAAGAGATAACTTTTTGCATTCGTAGAAGGCCTCAGGGGTCGGGTATCCGTATTATATAGGTTAGGTCAGATACTCGTAGGTTGCCGGAGTAACAACTTAATAATAATATTCTCTGTTCCGATACATCCATTTCAATTTGTCGGAAAACTGTACTGTTTCCGTGAACACAGATGTTTTGAATTATGAGTTTCAGTTCGATGTGAGGAGCTGTCAAGTATTGTTAATTGTATAAAGGCGCCACTCCTTAGCGGTTCGCTGCTTAGCTTTGCTTTGTATGAAAATGCTGGTGAGATTGTCCACTGCAATCCACGGTCACGGTAAAATGAACCACGTGCCTAAAATATGGCAAACCTCTTCATACATTCTACATAGGAGATTTCCATTTTTTTTTTCATATGTGTACGCTTCACGGCAAAACATGGAGAATCCAACTAAGTATATTGTAACATCTCACACACCGTGTAATACTACCTATGTTTACAAATAAAAGTTTCTTAATCTTATTATTATTCTTATTCCAACTCAGAATTGTTCTGATTGGTTATGAAAATGTTAACCAATCAGAACAATTAAAAAATCTTGATTATAATAAGGAAACTAATGAATATGAAATATTTAACATTCAAATTCCTGATTTGCCAACATTATAAAGTTAGTTAAGAGCCTTTTTAATCAAGTAACCTGACCAAAAGGTACTAGGCTTACATAAATACAAGATGGTATTTTAATAGCTCTGGGCACTAAGTAGTAGTGGAAGGTGGACGTACATCACATAGAACTTGAATTAATTCTACGAAACAATTAACGTTTTCACAGAAACTTTAACAAGTGCAGGCTTTGTTTCAGATTTCATGTAGTCCATATTTTTGGGAAGCTTGCATCGGAATCACTTTTTAAGGTTAATTTTTATTTTTTTATTTTTAAGTGGCGATGTATTACAGTTGAACAGAGTTTTTAATTGTATTCATATCACTGATTTTTTGAGGATCTGTGTTGCGAATTGTATGTATGTAAAGCATTTGTACGTTCGAAGATAGTATACAAGCGTAAAATTCGTGGAATCAATAAATGACTGAGCCCATTACTATAAACTAAAGAATACCAATTTAAATATCTACGACAAGCTGTTTAAAAGCAATTCCTGTAAATATATGTGGACAATGAAAAGCATTTTGGTGGTGTAGCCACGGGAACTAATTTCAGATTTGGCAAAGAACTGCGTGGGTTTAAAACCAATACTGGCTTGTAAGATTAAGTTATAGGACCAAAGACATTTCAATTGTTACTTACAGCAGCATAATATAATTAAATTTATGCTGTAAAGCATAATGCCTTGAAGTCTCATCAACGGTATGATGAGATTACTTTTATCCCAATTTATTTAGAGTTGGCGAAAGATCCGATCGAGTAGTGGAAGGATAATATAAGACAGCTAGACTCTGCGTTGCTGAGTGCTAGCTGTCCAGGGTACGGGAATCGCAGTGCGGGTAGTTTAGGGTTGGCGAGGTACTCAGTCTTTTTCACATTAGCCATCATCTCAGCCAAACACCTCAGTCAGTAAAATCATCATTCACTAAACCCATTCTTCGTTTTTTCCAGCTTGCACTATCCGCATGGCGGTGCTACATTCTGAAATTAAGCATGGAATTAGTAATTGCGGAATAAAAACAATTTGTTGCTGCATAACATTTTAGTGTTAAGGACTTTCGTAAAGTAACGCCTGATTCCATAACCTTCCCGGCTTTTAAAACCGTATTCAAAAATTGCACAACATGCTCCTCATTCCTCCGCACCATAGTACCGTTATTTACAATAGAACAGTATACTTCTTCGCAAGGAATACCAACAATATTATGTCACGTACTACATTAGTGAGCAGTGAGCCTTACTCCCTAGACCAGCCGTTTACTTGGAAGTCGGCTCTCCAAGGAGATGCCACCAGAAACTAATAAGTAAGTTGGAAATGAACTTCAGCTTCCTTTGTCAGTTACCCGTTATGTTTTACCAGTCAGTTACATTTGCCCTGTGTATTACAAATAAAATAGTTATTGGATCATCATTTAGTATTTATTTTCATCAAACACCGTGCAAGGGGCATAACACAAACATTTACCAACCAGCTATGCAATTTTTACTCTATTAAAAAAAACAGCTGATCGGTATATTTTGATTTATAGCTCTTTTGTATAGAGCACCTGACTAAATAATAACAGCAACTCGGGTCGATCTTAAGGTTAAGCCTTGCGCTTGCCTACGTTTGGTCCGTGGATGGGTGACCACATAACTACCGAGTTTCCTCAGGCTGTCATTTGTAGATCTTTGACAGTCGTTACGGGTAGTCAGTGGCCTGAAAGTCTGACAACCAGTTTTACCAAGGGATATCGTATTATCCAGCAATAACTGGGTTGTGGAGGTCAGGCAGGCAGTCGCTCTATGTAAAGTACTGGTATTCAGCTGCATCCGGTTAGACTGGAAGCCGATTCCAACATACTTGTGAAAAGGCAAGGCAGATGATGATGTGTAGAGCACCAGATTATTTATCGACAACCCTTTCAATGTCACTCACGTGCTAAATATCCTTGTAGCTCTGTACTGAGAATTGTTTACTGGTGGAGGTATTCAGTAAATTTATTAAACCACAATTTTTTTCTAGTAATGGATATAGCCTATGTTAATGGATAATGTGCTACATTATTCTAATGGTGAAAGAATTTATGAAATCGGTCCAGTAGTTTTTGAGTTTATTCTTTACAAACACACAAATCATTCCTCTTTATAATATTAGTGTAGCGAAGCTCAAGCTGAAGAAGTGAGCAACTAAGTCAAACAGCACTCACCGAAAATCTTGGAAAATTTAACACCTAAATGCAATCAGCTAACACTTTTCCTACGGCTGGGAAACAGACATCCACTCTGAAAGAAATGGATTGTTATCACATATTTTCCAATTTGGCGCTAGGACATGCCTCCCTCCCTAAAAAAATACTTAAAAACTTAAATAAATAATCTGTGACACTTGAAAACAAACTAACTATTACCTGATACTTAGAAACGGTCGTAATTGACCTGTATAGGTAATAACGGTCCATCAAAAGATCGATATCAGACAGAAAATAGAAGCAAGCTAATATTTTATTCATTTAACTGTCACGTGCTAGGCTAGGTTCTGCTGTCTCTTCAGACGGATGGGGAGTTTATTGGGCCACTTCAACTAAGACATAAGACAGGAAGTAGTGATGGGTGAGCATTTTGGGGTACTGTCTTATGTGATGATGTTGATTTTCAGCCAAAGACAATTAATTATAATAGTAATCTACAAACTTTTTTATATCCATTTTTTAAAGAAGTTTTAAAATTTATTCTGGAAAATGGGTGTGTCCACGAGAATACTGTACGGAGATTTGTGTTGTAACATTTGTTAAATTTAATCATTTGAATAACAAATATATTAAAAATTACCGGCCAAGTTCGAGTCGGACTCGCAAATGAAGGGTTCCGTACTATCGTAGTAGGGGAGCCCCTTTAATTTTTAATTTATTATTTGATGTTATAGCGGCAACAGAAATACACATTCTGTGGAAATATGAGATATAGCCCGCTGACAGACAAAAGCAAGAACGGACAGCGGAGGCTCAGTAATAGGGTTCCGTTGGTTACCCTTCGGGTACGGAACCCTAAAAAATGATCTGTCATTTTAAGCAACTGGTTGTTGTCGGTTGTCGGTACAAGTGTAACGTCTCGAAGTTGTCAATACGGTAGTTGTACCACGTTGTGCCATCAATAAATTGACACACTTTTTTTTGAGCTATCAAAACGCGGTTCCCCACAGATTTTGTATAGCAATAGCAACCTGTGACGTCATAGTTTCCCAACTCAATGATTCGACTATTTAATTATTTCAAAGCGAAATAACAAATGAATTTTACAGTAAATGGAAAATCATTCGGTTTACAGGTAATAATAAAATGTTTTTAGAAAAGTGTAATGGTGCAACTCCTCACTCAATTATATCTTTTTTTTGGCCTCACTGAGACATAGGATCACATTTTTCAATGAAATTTCTCCTGATAACTTTACTCAAAGAGATTAAAAAGACTTATAGAGCGGACATTGGGAATATTTTCATACAGCGATTTTGATCCCGAACATTTTCGATTTTGACACAGGAATGCTACCTAACAAGCGTATGACACTAGACAGAACGATTTGTTACTAAGTAATAACAAGTATTGGATTACGATTTTCTTCGTCTTCTCCTGTCTATCGCTCGTAAATATTTGAATATCTTTGGATTTACTAGAGTATCAGATTTTTCTCAGCGTAAAAAAATGTCTTGTATATAAATGCTTTTCGATTTTGCTAGTTAACCTGTCCAATGAAGTTTGGGCACTGGTTTCAGTTTCAGTAGATTTGTTGAATGTCCAGATCATGTGGATAGCTATCTCAAGGGAATACTGTCAACAGTTTGTAAACGTCCAGCGCTAAACATGGCAGACGAAACAAAGCTGCAGTGAACGTGCGGGGAATGAAAATGGTACTTTTTAGTTTACAGACCGTAGTAGTGGTGGTAAAATGTAAAACACAAGCTGTATGTATAAATAAATAAAATGACGCTTATTTCGGACAAGCAACCTCCTTAGAAGGTTAGTAAAAGTTTTTTTTTTTTAAACTATTTTAGTCACAACTTATTATTATTTAAGTCTGTTAAGTAGTTTTACACTGGGAACGACATATAGTGGACATTTAATATCACATCAGTATTTTGCCAAATTAATTAAAGTATCTGTATCAATAACAAATAATTCGGTCCGCGTATGCGCAAATTTTGCTACGCACCAAGTTACGACGGTGCTACGCCATACGCTACGCGATGTGCTACGGCGTAGCATGCGCTGTGCGTGGTATTCTACTAAATATCAGTTAACAAGCTTTTAAATGTTTTTAGCGTTAATATTAAAAAAGTTAATGTGAAAAAGCTAATTCTAAAAACCGCAGTACATCATTGTTTTTTAATGTTTTACCAACTCCATGTTTCATCATCATTCTCTTGCCCTTGTCCCAATTCATTTGGGGTCGGCGTAGCATGTCTTCTTCTTCCATACTTCTCTATTACTCGTCATCTCATCAGACATCTCCTTTCGTGCCATATCATCCTTTCCACAATCCATCCATCGTTTCTTTGGTCATCCACATTCATACTCAAACCTTTCCTCACCACATTTTACTAGCTCCATGTATACCGACCGATTTTTCACAAGAATTATAATTTGTACATTTTTAACCCGCAACAGCTGCATTCCGGCCAATGCATTTCGAATCTAAATCAGTTCACAAAGTATCACGTCCCCACGTCAAAAGTAATGATTGTGACAAAGAAAAGCAAAAAGCAAATGTTTTTCAAAACCAGAGTCTATTCAGAGAGGAAATGCAATATTCTACTCACATACGTAGTAATCACTGTCATGATATCCTAGTATGTCACTTTATGTTGAGAGAAACTCGTTATAATAACTCTTTGTACGTGGGGTCGTACTTCGTGTTTGAAGTTAATGTTTTTGTTGAAAAGGGATATATTATTTTTGGATAAAGTTTTGAGTTTCATGTGATTTTTGAAGCCCATGACGAGTTTTGTGGCTTTGATTTGAAATGTGTGTTGCTATGTCAAATAAGTTGGTATGAAGTAAAATAAAAATAAGGAGTTGTTAAAATACAGAGTCGTTTCTGTTGTCAGACAGAGTGACCTTAGACCAGTATTGAGTGCAAAAGTGTGATCATCAACTGCCTCGCCTTTTCCCAACTTTGTTGGGGGCGCTTTCCAGTCTTAGCGGATGCAGCTGAGTACCAGTATTTTACAAGGAGCAACTGCCTATCTGATCTCCACAACCCAGTTACTATACTAGATAATACGATACCCCTTGGAAAGACTGGTTGTCAGACTTTCGGGCCACTGACTTTCTGCAAGAGGAAAAAAAAAAAAACATGTGGACCATTTAATCCATAAAATACAATCCTCATTCTTTAAACTGAATTTAAAAAGACGAAAAGCAATGACGTATATTTGTACAGTAGTCTGATTTACTGACAAAGGAAGTTCTATGTAAGAATAATCCTAAAAACCTTAGACGGTAAACAGTATTGACTACAAGAGGGGTTCAATTAATCTTATAATATGCTACATTAAACCGTATCCTTAGTAATCCTTCCATTACAGAACTTATTATCTGCCAATAGATTGTAATTACACGCGATAATAAGCCCTTATCATTAACTAAATTAAGTGTTTGGTCGAAATAATTGCGCACAGTAATTTGTAGGCAGTACAACAGCTGTTTAGCTTGTTAACTGTATAGTATGCGTGTTATTATGGTTGCCTGGTACATCGACTAACACTATCATTAGTATTATGATAATTAGTCTAAACACTAATGAGTTTTCTAGCCATTATCTTGTAATTGAACGTTTATAGAATCCTTTTTTATCATTTAGTTATATGTTGTTTCCAGTCTAGTTATCTATTGTAAGACTGCCTCATTGGTCTAGTGGTCGCAAAGGCTACTGCTAAGCATGAGGTCCTGGGTTCGATTCTCAGGTTGAGATAAAAGTAGCACGCAATGGCACAATAGTGATTCTTTGTAACGGTATGTTAACGGTGTTCGTAAATATCGCTTACTAAACATAGTTCTATAGTAAATGAAAAGTGACAATAAGTATAAGACTCCCACAGTACTCCAGTATTCCCCAGTTAATTACACGGTAATATAAGGTACACGTACATAATTTATTTGTGTACCAAAACGTAGCGAGCGTTTGATTACGGCAAACATTAATATTACGTTGTGTCGGCGGTAATTTGTTACAACTTATAAAATGATGGAGGAAGTTTCCGATTTTTTATACTTGCTGAGTGATGTTGATTGTGGGTCTCACACGTGTTGCGGTGCTTAATGTCGTATTATTCATTCATCATTAAGCCATATTATCGTATCGTAAGAATCAGTATAGTTGACAAATTTGGAAGTCTATCAATATTAAATCAGGGGTAGTTCAGAGTCCTTCGCCGCTGAATTTCACATAATCAACCTATAAAGCGCCCACTGCTGGAAAGTGCCCAGGCTTCCTCTCTATGAGGGGGAAAATACACCACGTGTGCCCAGTTGACCTAATGGGTGGTAGGACCGGTTACCTCTCCATATTTTCTTTCACTGTTTAAAATGCAGTGGTAATGAAATAAATTAAGCACACAAGTGCTGCTGCTGTACTGCCCTCTTCTGCATAATACTCCTGGCATATTTTGCTGAATAAAAGTTTTTTTTTTTCAATTGTGCGGTTGTCGACTATTCTGACATAACTCCCTACTTTGTAGGAACCAACGGTTGTAGGCATTACCACTTAATCTTATTAGGCGTACATTATTACTTTGTTTGTTAGTTTAGTTATTGGAGTACACAGAAATAACCACAAGTTGAGTTTAAAGTTATATTAAAATGTAGAAGGTTAAAATTATATAAATGGTAGCGATTCCTTCTCTTGACAAGTGTTTAGTTTCACAGTTATTGTCTTACTCGATGTGTTTTGCTTAAAACGTTATAATTATTGTATAATACTTATGACCAGGACATCCAAGTAGGTTGCTGGGTTTGCAAAGTAAATGTGCGGTGATGAGACCGTGCATACTTTATATAATTAATTTAATTATAACGGTCTTCGAGACGGATCAATAACAGTAACCCCAAAAACCAGCAACTCTCATTACAACCCATCTCATAAAATAACACTTCTAATATCACATGAAAATCTCGGTCCATTCATCGGCAAAGAGATAGTAAGTTGGATTAGAATCCGAGAGTTCGTTCAATGGCCGCGAGGCGAGTATCGGAGTCAGAGCACGTACGACAGTGCGATATGATATGACACTACATTAAATATGATACGGATTACTTCTGTTCTAACTTTTGCTAGTGTTTTGTTTCGGATAGAAAGTTACTAGATGTTTCACTGAGAGCCATGGAGCGGCCATGGAGCGTTAATAATCATAAATTTTTATTTATCTCGACATCAGAAACTACAGGGCTGGTATATGCACAATCTTATATAGAGAAAGGTGTCTGAAGTAGGAAGGTCCTGAGGTACAGATCACCTCTCCGGCTTAGATCTAACATTTATTTATAGCAATTTAAGTCAAGATTCTAGAGTTAAAATTGGAATATGAAATTGAACGTTCCATGCTCGGCATAAAGCTCGAGTTTCTAACGTTGAAATCCGAAGACTTACAAAGGTGTGCGGTGTTTTGTAGTGGGTGCAAGCCCCACATAACCAAACCGTTTCCCCGGATGGTGCTGTATGCGTTAGGCATTTTTCATCGCTAAGTAAAAAAAATAACGGAAATATTATCCACTGACTCTTTTTTCTAAAAACATTTCCAAACAGAGGGTTGAGGGTTGAGGGTTGAGGGTTGGGTTGGGTTGAGGGTTTGGTTTGTCTGACAAGTGACAGTCAGTTTACAAATTGCCCATACATAACCAATCCATTTCTGTATAAAATCTGCTATTTTCAATTATTATAGAAAATTAGAGACTTCTAGTATACATTTTGATCCGTGGCACAAAATTACTTTTACATATAGGTTGATGGCGGGTGGCAATTTCTATTAACGAAATATTGTGCTGAATATTAAATTTCATAAACACTGTTTTCTTAATTGTCTTGTATATTTAGTGTTCGTAACCATGGTTGCAGGATGATGATTGATATCTACTGCATACGTTAGATAAGTTAAGACAGTTAAATTGTACTTGTCAAATAAAATTTGATGTGAAACATCTTTTGGCGCGCCTTGGCAGTAAAACGGACTCGTATGCCGTGACGGCAAACGGCATGACGTTATCATGCCGTGATGCCCCTTCTACGCCGCCGCTCTCGATTCCCTTGTGTGTGTGCGCGCGTGTCGGTACTATACACTATGTTACTTCTCTGTTTGTTTCTTTATTTTACTTCATATTTCGCTATAGATTTGATTAATTATGAATTGTAATATTAATATAGACGTTTCACTTTTATTTTTTCTATAAAGATTCTGGTTTATTATGATAAAACACAGGGGTTTAAATAAAATTCAATTTGATTGAAAAAGTTAGTAAGTTTTGTAATTATTCTCCATTTCGACACTTATTTGAAATCAGTTAAATTCATTCAAACGTAATTTAATTTGGATCTCACAGATGTCAGAGGCCATCACGTTAATGAATATTGAATATTTCCCTCTATAAAACCAACCACGTCGAACAATTCGTAGAAAATAATTGCACGAAAAAGACCCGTTGTTTGATTTTTCTATTTCCACGAGATATTCTCGGCCCCCATGAGGTTAAATTTCACTTGACCCACATCCAGACATCTGTCAAGATAAATACACTGCGAACAGACAGACTTCAGAGGTATTTAAATATATGATGCAGTAACTCATCAGCGGTTATGGTAAAATCTTCTCTTGAGAGAATGGTTCACTCGTATTCATTTGGTTTTGGCACAATGTTTACGGGTTTAAAAGAGAATATTTGTATCTCATCAACCATTGACTGAAGAAAAAAAGTATCGTTTTATGGGAGCTGTCTGTTACACAATTATATAAGTACGTTGGATGTTTTTCAACCTTCAGTTGCTTGTATGGAGGGCAACCCCTATTTTTAATGGGTAATTAATTCACATCATTGTTGTGTAGCGATTCATAGAAGACGCTTGCAGTCAATTGTGTGATGCTAACAGTCTCAGAGTTAATGGCTGTGAGTATACGGACGGACGGACAGACAGACGGACAGGAAGAATTTATAAGGGTTCCGTATTTTATTAACTCTAAAAGGCTGGTTAAATTTTGTATGCCGTACAAGAAAACTTCCTTTAGACTGATTGAATCTTGACTCCATGGAACAACACAGACATTGAAGAACATTTTAACTCAGTCAACAATGGGTAACTTCGTCAGCTCAAAATGGGCAATTTCACAAGTATGTCAGTAAAAGATCCACACTATTTCTGATTTGTGAGTCCTCTATACACGGAAAAGATTTTCAAAGATTTGTTTTAGGAGAAAACTGTGAGCATTTTCGAATCACAAACTTAACATTTTGCCAACATCTCAAGTTATATTCCCCGAGTCAGACAAAAGCATCAGATATCTAGACCCATTTTCCCGAGACAATCTGTTAATATACTTCCTATATCAAAAGAAAGGGGGTAAAACATATAACTTCTACCCTTCGTTCACGTTGAAAGTCGTACTTAGCACCCTTCTGAGGCCGCCATCTTGGATTAGAAGTAGAGACCTCAAAGTTGTGCCGCGATTTCGAGTGGTCTAATAAAAACTATTGGATTCTTTGATGTTTCGACTATTATTATAAACATTGCGGGCCTTTTTCGGGTTGTGATTTTTTTAGTGTAAATGCTGCTTAAGTTTAATAGATCACTCTAGTTTGGAAGTTTTTTTGTATACAATTTCCAGCTCTGGGAATTTCTCCTGATCGTGGGTGTTTACAAACATAAGTAAAAAAAGGCTTTTGACATCCGCTACAGATACAGTATTGTTGCAGGAAATACGAAAATAATGATCCTACATATTATAGGTATTGCCGTTTCCTTTTAGATTCCTCTGTCCTAGTTAAGTCATGCATGTACTTCCGGTATAATAGTGTAAGCTATAATGGTTCTTGTTCTTTTGAGATTACTATCGTTTAGTAATATTTATTAGATCTTACATACTAAATTGGTCGACCTGCATTGTTGCCCAAGATACAGGCTTTGCCTAGTTTGGGGCCAATGTAAATAAATGCCCTTTTTCTAAAATGGGCATTTTTTTTTACTTGTTGTCCAAAAAGGTTTACATGAATACGAAGAATCTAATCTCGATACCTAATAATACCCTCACGTACCTAATAATATCCTCGTGCTTGCAAAACCGCCGAAATATCGGGAACCCAAAACAAACAGTAAACATGGTAAAGATCCCGTTTTTAGTGTTAATGATAATGTTGGTGACCATTACAGTTTAAAAACTTAAAACAAGCATTATAATACTTATGTGCAACTCACAACTCACACGGTTTAACTATGTTTGCATTGATGCAGCGTTATGAATTGTCAAATTAAACGAAAGGGTTTTTTAAATTAAATTGGCCCAAAACTGCGGCATGAATAATGAAAATATTGGTTTTTTCGTATGAGAAAACGATATGGCTAAAATTGCTAGTCTTAAAGAAGATAGATGTCTTATAAATTGCCAATCAATAAGCCAACTCAACATAAATCTCGAATAATTGCACCATTATTGCTCCTTTAAATAATATATGAGTGAGGCCATGTGTGAGGCTATTTCAACTTAAAATTAAAGCTGTTTATTTAAGGACATAGTGCATGCGTGGACACTGTTAGTGTAGTCTTAAACTTTTATAACGTGAAGTACTCATCTCTTTCAGTTCATGTTTACCTAGTACTTTATAATACATATATTTTTTGCTAACAAATCTCACGTATGTGAAGTTGCAATCGCAGTTGTTGTTACGCTAATATTGGTACTTCGAAACTTGTCTATGGCAATTTCTTTTGTGAGGCCTTTGAATTATTAGAGCAACTGATAAGTTACCTCTATAAATCTTCACCAGTAATATTAGAATGACAGTTTTTAGGCAATCATCATCATTCTCTTCCATTTTATTCGGGGTCGCAGTATGTCTTCTTATTCTATTACTTGTTATCTCGTTAGACACCTCTTTTCTAGCCAAATCATCCTTCAGACAGTCGTCCACACATCGTTTCTTTGGTCTTCCTCTACTATTATAGTCATCAACATTCATACTCAGAACTTTCTTCGAACGTTTTCCTCATTTGTCCGCATCACATGCGCATACATACCACGACAAGTATTAGCCAATCACTGTAATAAAATGGAATTTTGTCTTAATTAATGTTTTTGGCATCTATATTATCATCGATCAAAAAAAACATAGTCCAAATAGTTCGTTCGCGTGCTACTAGGACACCATAAATCTAAACAACGTGCTGCATTTGAATTGCATCACGGTTATGCAAAGCGTTGCATAAAAGGCACTACAAAAATGTGGACACATTTGTGAGATAGACACGACACTCAGTTTTCTGTGACGGTAATATTTATTTGGTTACAAAGATAGATATTAAATATATTTCATGCAGCCTTAGTTACAAATACTTTGCAACCATGGTTGAATATGGTCAAACCATAAACATTAATTATTTTACCAAAATAGAGGGGTGTTATAGAAGTGTGTATATGATGAATCTATGTATCTGAGTCTCTGTCTGTGGCATCATAGCTCTTGAACCGATTTTGACTAAGTTTTTTTCGTTTGAAAGGTATTTTAATCGAGAGTATTCTCAGTTATGTTTCAAGAAAATCTGCTCAGCTGGTTGAAGATCACCTCTTTTCTAGTTGATGAAGGGATTCATACAACTTCCACAGGTCTGATCGATTTGAAATCCTGTCACTTGTCAATGATATTACAAAAGTATGATAACTTTGACTTGATGGGCAGGCATCACCAGGATCATGCAGGATACCCAACAAGCCAGAAAAACTCCTCAACGGTGTACGGCATCTAACTTGTGTTTGGGCTCATACGATGTGTTTTGAAGACTACATGCTAATACAACCTCGGCGGTTTGGGTCATAAATCTACAGGTTACATTTTTGTCTCTAAATGTAAATATTGTTGTAAGTTCATTACTTAGTTAAAATTAAAGTATTGGAGTACTACTAAAGCCGATCTGTCATGAGGCCTGTTAAAAAGCTTTCTTTGATACAGTCGATGTTAGCGTGTCTACCATTAGTATACGTATGAAATAAACGTAAAATTAAAAATTTAAAGACACCCCCGACCAAAAAAACCTATTAAAAGAAAAAAAAATAGCTAAATATTGTCCCTTTACGTTTAATATAAGTAGAATATTTTAATCCAAGTGTCATTGCCTCGGGGGACTGCTAAGTACATAAAATAGTGAAAAATATAAAATCTTAGCTTGCATATCATTGAATTCGTTAGGTATCTTGAAGAGTTTCTTGTTAAGATAGCGTTTCTTGAAACTGGAGCGCGGCACGGTTGAGGCTTCACTCATTTCTCCGACGTTATATTTATGTAAGTACCATCTTAAGTGCATTACGATACTGTTTTCAACGAAAACAATAATATTATTTGATCCTGAATGACATGTTCAAGAGTTTCGAATAAAACAACTAAAGATTTAGTAGTTTGGCCTTTCCTTTCGTCAGTGTTAATAATATTATTTATTCTATAACAGTTTCACTAAAGTCATTAGTGCAATGAGTTTCGATGACCAGTCGAGTCGAAGCGATGTTGGACTTAAACTTCAACAAGACATGGCTACTTTCTTTTAATATAAAAAGTTGTGAGTTGCTAGGAGTCATGTTCCAATGGCGATGGACATTTAATATAACAATTCATTATAACATTTCACGTTTTCAAAATAATTACGATTTTGTTATTCTGATTTGATCACCATTAACATGGCAATTGTGTAAATAAACTTTGTTTACACAAAAAATAAATGTTAATTTTTTTAAAAGTAATACCTATAGCGTTGGCAAAAAGATTACAAAAAGTGCAATCTTTTGCTAACGCTATAGTTATGCAAACAGAAAAGCAGTAGTGTTTGCTGGGCCGTGCTCAATAATCTACACTTGTCTAGTTGGCTCTAGCGTTTGTACACAAGGCCCATGCTGGTGCGTCCGATGAACATTCAGCCAAAGAGGTTGATTACTAATCCAGTTTATTCACATGATTGTAATCTTACCATTAATATAAGTGCAAAAGTTTGTGAGGATGGATGGATGGATGTTCATTACTCTCTAAAACAAAAACACAATATTTTACCAAAAGCTACTTAGGTCGACAGATTCTTTCTACATTTTAATTGAACGATCAGGTTTTTAGTATTCGTAAAATAGAAACGGCGATATCGATAGTAAATAAGTTGATAAGACTCGAAGGACCACTCAGTAGACCGAGTGTATTTGGAAATTCCACAACTAACGAAATATCTGATTAATATCTGATTAACAATGTAAAAGTAAGTAAAACAGAAATAATCTTACTACTTTCTGTGGAGGGATCCACAGCAAGTGAATTCGAAATTCAGGTGCATTCTCAGCGATTACCAAGCCAATTAGCCCATAAAATTAGCACAATTCAGGCTGACTAGGTCAAATAACTTTCGGCTGTAGCAAAACAAAATGTAGCCAAACGGTATTTGTAACACAACATTTTCACAGATATCATGCGTGAGTATTTTTCCTAAGATTTTATCCATAAGATACAAGTGTCAAGCTTTCAAATCCAGAATGAAACGGTTCACATCAGAAATATATCGGATTCCAGTAGCGTGTTTTATCGTATCACGCGATCACCGACGTGCGTTATTGGCTGGGCTCACATCTACGTGGTTTATGATATCCTGGTATCGTAAACTACGCAGTAGTTGATCGGAGTGAAACTATTGGTGTCAATTTCGTAAAAATAAATCTCCCAAACACATCTGTTTTTTTCTTAATAATCATATAAAATACCAATAATATTGGTTATGAATATATGACAGTTTTTTACAGTCAATCATATTCAAATGAACAAATAATATACTTAAGTAAATAAAATACTAAAATAAATTCGGTTACCTACTTGTGAAAAGTGTATTCTGGAACCTCATTTTATGAAAGAAAGGGTGTTTTCATAAAGTGAGATTATAATAATATCTCGGGATGAAATCTTAATTACTCAAGGGGTGAACTCATAATATCCAATTATTATAATAAAGATCTGCTTTTAAAACTTGCTTTCAACACAAAATTTACAAAATAAATTATTGCCTAATCGTCCGATATGTAAAAAAGAAAATATCGAATTCAATTTCTACCATATTAACAACAGCACATTGACTGAATTTATAGATAATAGTTTCGGGTCTGGCTGTTTGTAAATACAGATTTAGGGGAAAGGAATACATACAGATACAATATTTAAAATCTTTAGTTACCGAAAATAGTTTACAACATAATTATCTTGTCGAAAACAATTTGGGATATTGACGTGGCACAAGTGAATTTATTGCCTTGTTCAGATTCGAAGAACGATTTTAAATAACAATAAATTGCCCGATGTAACTCAGGCGTAAAGATTTATTGAAACCTAATGAAACTTGAAGAATAATTAAACTTTTTCTTAAACAGACAGACAGTGTTACAAAGAAAAATAGAGTTATTTTTAGCTTTTTTGAATCTTTGGGTTATCTAAAATCTCAATAAAATATACGTACCTAACTTTAAATAGATTTAATATTCAAAACACCCCATCATGAATCGTAGAACCTATAGTACCTACCTAACAAGACATAAAATGGAAAACCTACATTTTGCTAGCTTTTCAGCGAAATAAACACAAACACACAAGATAAACAATTTCTATAACATGCGGGATATTTTATATCTTCGAAATCTTACATGTGCTGTAAGTTCACAGCTCGCGAAATAAACTTAGGGAAAACAAAACTGCGTCGAAGCAATGTTTGGTTAGAGATAAGAAGACCCACTCATGTTCTCCTAGTACTCTGACCTCCAGGATTTTATCCAGATTACTTTCTGTTACGAGGCGGCGGCGAGCCAATGAATTACCAAGTTCCGAACTTCCTAGCTATCGTTGAATGGATGCTTGGTCCCACAGAGTTGTGAAATTAATTGAACGGCATTCATGTGAAGAAAACTGGTAAATATTTTAGTTGAAACTTCTCTTCTTCCGTAAAATGTAATCCGTGGCATTAATTTGCGAAACGGCTTCAATCTGCAGGTTTATGTTCGTCTACTTCTAAGCCCTTTATGTTATCCTAGTACTCATGTAGATATATCTATCGTACGTACGGAAGACGAGATCAAGAGAAAATTAATCAGGATCTCTGTGCGTCAAGTTACATATGGCCTTCACCTTTTTTGTATTCATAGGGAGAAAATCCACACATTTTTTTGTCGCTTTGTACTTTTTGTTCTAATCTTTGTATCTTTTCTCTGGTTCATCTAAAAACCATTAAGATTTTTTGTGGGCTACGAGCCTTGACTTAGGGCGTCGTTGGGGTAGGGCAGCAAAGGGACAGGCTGGATCTGAGTGATGCATTAAGAAATGCCGATCGCTTATGCTACATCGGAATATCGTCATTTTCAAAATTCTGTAGGTACCAAAAGCCCAAAATTGCAACATTGAGCGCAAGCTGAGACACGAAGCAAAGCATCCAAGCACGTGATTCAATCCGATAGTCGTATTGCGGTTGTGTCAGCCAATCCGACGCGCCGACGACTCTGCGGTATGGCCGAACCTCCTAACCACTGCTGCACCGGCTAAGTTCATAGTACCTTAAAGTGGTTATACTAGTTAGGAATTTACCGAGAAGTTTCTTGTCCTTTCAGTTGATGCGATGATCGTAGATTATTAGTATAGGTTGAAGATTTTCATAGTTGACTCTGCAATTTTGGCAAGATGCTTGACTTGTGGGCGTTTTATTTTTTGTTACCGAGTATGTATAAATATCTCTATAACGCAGCTTGGTATCACTTTTAGCCGATTTTTATTCGACATAGAATTTAGTCTTCCACAATCTAACTACTTGTAGTGTTGTGTACTTGTTCACCAAAAACACGCACTTTACTATTTGCATGGATATTTTCTTCCCAGTCTGTACAAGGTCAGAGTTGATCTCAATCTTGAGCCTAAAAACACTATTCCCTTGTTCAGAAGATTGAATCCTCCACTCTGGGATCATAAAGGAGTCTTAATTAAACCCCCAAACGACCACTGAGGAAAATGTGGCGCACTAAATCAGACACTGGTACAAAAATTGGGAATGTTCTTTTCTCTTCACCAATGAGTTGTGTCTTTAGGTTCAGCATTGAGTTACAAGACATTGTTGATTTATTAACGGTTTTAAGAAGTCTCTGATTTCAAAAATGTTGTCCTTAAATTGGTCTTGTCTTGTTAAAAATGACACAGGAGACGTGGTCAATACATTTTCGACTCGTAAAGATTTTTCAACTACATTGCTTGTTTTGATTTTTAGTGAAAAGAATGACTATATCCATTATTATGTCGATGTTACTAACAATAACGAGTCTTGTCATAGTTGTAGCCCTGTCATTGTGGGTATTAAGACTTAGGTGTTTTACGTTTTCAGTGATTAATCCAGAGATTAAATTCACTATGTAAATACACATTTACTCGATATATAGGATCGTTAGAGAATACGGCCCTTTGTCATAAATATTTTCACAATACAAATGAGAAAAGCAAGCTTTCGAATAGTCCAAGGAAAATCCATAAGGAGTAATAACAATCTATACTTATAAACTACAAAAGCAATATATTGGTATTCGCGCCGTTTCGCCTTTTATTTCCACGGCCCATATTTTTTTCTCTCGTGATTAGAATTTGTTTCGCTACAGTTTATTTCGAGGTCACCTTTTTGGTTTAAATATGGAATTATGCTTTTTTTTGGTTGGTTATTTGGCTTGATGCAGCCATTGAGGTTTTCGTTAGAACAGTATAAAACGGAATCATAAATACTTTTTGAAAGGACCAATAAAAATAAAAGATCAGATTAGTCAAAGACCACGAACATTGACCATACTTCAGTAAGTCAGTGACCGATGTCTGTGCCCAGAGATGCGTCCGCAATATGTCCGTACCGGATTGACTGAACTTTAAATTAGTATTCTGTGTCGATCCAGTAGCAAAATATATGTAGTGTACATGAACAATTTTTCCAATATTTTTAATCATATTCATAATTTCATCGACCAACACGGGAAAGTGCGGCTTTCAGCCGTTTGCAATTTCCAATAACTATTTACATGAAATTAATAATATGCTGATTAAAAACAATAAGTGGGTAACATCGACTGTGATTGTGAAAGCATAATAAATATCGTACTTTCCTTTCATTGTTTTTATCTCTGATTTCACAGTATAGTGAATTTAATTCTCGTTGACATAAGGTTTATGTCAGAAGGTAAAACCACTGCGAAAGGATTGTAGTCGTGAATCACGTTACGAGTGATGTTTACATTTGTATTACAACCCTATAAAATTCATCGTTCATTTTCATAAACCACCGAGCAAAGTAAGCAGAGGAAAAATAAAGGGTGTAAAAGTACCCTTAACGAAGCCGAAGGCACTTGTCCTCCCCGTCATTGCGATCATTTTTTTGGCCATACCTGGGGATCTTCTAGTTACGGAGATACTGGGGGTCAAAGTTCCGAGTTTTTGTCACAACTTTTTAATGTTACAACTTTACTTACTTCAAATACCTCCACGACCCCCGTACTTTTCAATGTATCCATCAGCACAATGATTTGAGTGCGTTACATTGAGTCCTGCCGTAAAACGCAGCAATATTTTTTGCGTAGAGTTACTTAGTTTGATGTTCAGAATAAAACCTGTATTTGCTGTTGTAAGTTATTTTTATAAAAAATATATTTCAAAATGAGAAACGAATTTCTGATGTTGAAATGAATTTACTATTTCAATTCAATTGGAAACATATTTTCTCGAGTTACTAACAGGTTCTATCTAAGTAATCTGAGCTTAAAACTAACAGGTATCTTTTATAATGATACATTGACCTTATTAGTGATGTTCTTCGCGACTGTATGACCTGATGAAGAATAAGTATGAAGGTGGGCGAAGAAAAAGGAGTGTGTAAGGCGCGATTTATACAGAAACGATGTAAGGTGAAGGTGCGGCAGGCGCAGCGCAGCCATGATGCCGCTTTAAAACGTTTTCATACAAAATGTACATAGGATTGTGTCATGAATTACACTCAAGAAGCGCGGCGCAGGGACGCCGTTTTTCATTTCCTTATAAATTACACGCCTCCGCTGCGCCTGCGCCGCGCCTTCACCTTACACCGTTTCTGTATAATTCGCGCCTAATGATTTGACTAGGTGGTATTCCGTAGTTTCGAAGTAATGATCCTTCATACATGCGGTAATTGATTTTTATTTATATAGGCGAAGTATGAACTGTAAATTAATGTTAAAATCAAGCCGCGTCTGCGCTTCAATCAAACAACAATTAAAAGGATAACATTGATTTACCAAATGCATTAAAATTCAAACTGATTTTCGATATAATTTTTATGTGCTGGAAAAAAACAATTATTTTATAAATCTATCGAAATGAGCCTCTTCTATGCAAAGAGCACTTAAATAGACTTCGTTCGATTTAAGTGCTCTTTGTATAGAAGAGGCATCGCGGCAGACCTCGTACTTAGAAGATGGCGGGACGAACTGGACAAAACCAGCGACCTGCATTAGCCACGGTTTGAAAGAACTGGAAGTTTGGGGCACACAGAGGTGTTTGCCCAGCAGTGGCTAATGATATCCAATTTTTTTTTGTAGAACGGTCCATTTGCCATCTGAAATTTTACTCGAGAGATTGACCAGAGGAAACCGCACACAGAAAAGAGTGGAAGGTTATAGGGAGATCTTTGCCCAGCAGTGCGACTTATTTAACTCTGTGTCACATCATAACAACATGTTGTCGAATGAGATGATTCGTTTTATTGAAAATGTTAATACAAACCGGCCTCCAAGCGATTCCGGGGCAACTTTACGACGCCCTTAAATAAGCTGATCGTTTTTGTCAACCAGAGAGGCTTCAAAGTGGCATGGCTTCGATATTGTGCAGAGGGAAATGAAATAGCTAGCGGAACTACAAAAGCGTGATGGGTGTCGATATCTAAACAGAATGAAAATAAAAATAAACTGGCATGTGCGAGTCGGACTCGCACATGAAGGGTTCTGAACCATCGTAGTAGGGGAGCCCCCTTTAATTTTTATTATTTTTTTGTAATTATAGCGGCAACATAAATACACATGCTGTGAAAATTTCAACTGTTTATCTATTACGGATCATGAGATACAGCCCGCTGACAGACAGACTGGCGGACGCACGGACGGACAACGGAGACTTAGTAATAGGGTCCCAATTGGTTACCCTTCGGGTACGGCACCCTAAAAAGAAATACAGATTTTGTAAACTTGTACGTAACTTTTTTACTTTACTTTCGTTTATTCAGTTTTACACATATCTTTTATATTTTTACATATTTCATAAAAAAACGTAAAAAACATTTTAAAATATAAAAAATTGTAGCCCGCCAGCATCGGGAACAGGTTCCGAGCGAAGTCAAGTCGAGTTCTGGGGCTCCAGAGAAAGGAACCTCCTAACAATACGAACCGTGTCCAGGAGCACCGTTTTCTGAATTAAGCTCTTGATCCAGCTGCCTAACGAGAGCCTCCTCAGGTATTGGTTGTGCCTCTTAGCTACTTCACGTTATTATCAACTAAACCATAGACATTATTGAACATTAATTTTTATCTGTATACTCAGTGAAACATGCCAGCCTGGATAGAAATTTAGTTCCTCTAAATAAAAAACGTTCAAATCAGATTAAATCTTTGAAATGTTCTGTTAAAACCATAACATAAGAATTAGTATTGTACTGCATAACAATTTTCTACAAAAAAAAAATTTGCCACTGCTCTTAGTAAAAATGCAAACAGCGCGAGCGGAGGTGTACCCACCGCTAGTTTCAAAACCCTACGTTTTGTAAGTAAAATCTTTTGCTGTTCATGTATTTTTCTTAAAGAAATTCATTTTACGAAAATTGGTTCTGTATTTGCAAAGTTATAAAGATGAAACGTGATGTCGTAAGTTTGTCTTGTTTTTTAAAATATAATACTTTGATACACAAGATACTTTGTGCCTTTATGATTTTTTGCAGAAAGTATATTTTTTTATCACACTCTAGCAGGCAAACTGGGATTTTTATAATTATCAGAAAATATTAAGATAAGGTAAAAAATTCAAAGATTTTTAAAAGGCTTTCTAAAATGTAGTTTTATGTTTATTTGGTATTGTAGTTGTTCTTGTAAGTAACTTCGAAAGTTCGTAGATAACATTCGGCCATAAACTTTTAAATAATGGGTAAAAGTACTCTTCACGAAGCCGAAAGGCACTTATTCTCCCCGTCATTGCGATTATTTTTTGTTCTAGAAACCGGGGAACCTTCTAGTTCCGGAGATTTTGTGGGTCAAAGTTCCAGTTTTTAATACAACTAACTAACTAACTAACTCACACCTCCTAACACCACACACACCACTCACACCTCTAACTTTACTTAAAATACCTCCACGCTCCACGACCCCCGTACTATCCAATGCATCTATCAGCACAATGTTTTGAGTGCGTTACATTGAGTCCTACCGTAAAACGTGTTTTGAAAAAAAGTCGCTTCCCAGCAATAATTTTTGCGTAGAGTTACTTAGTTTGATGTAAAGAATGCTTGGTTGACAGCTTCGTGAAGGGTGCGTTTACACGCTGTATATAAGTTTCAATGGATAAAAAGTTAAGTTGGCTCCTAGTCAAAGATAACCCTTAAGCCTCTAATCGAAAAAAAAATCTATTAGATTAATGCAACACACTATTGCAGAATTACCCCCTCCCCCACACACACAATCCGCCTTACAAGAAACAAACATGAACCCGTGATCGATAGTACAAACTCATGTCTAAGGAACTCGCACCTGCCGATAATTGTCGCCATATACGGCTTCAGCCTAATCGTGTTACCACCAGACTGCGTCTACAAGCCTCTAATTACGACCATTCACCCAACGTTGCAGCTATAGGCCTGATAATCTGTTACACCGTGTTAGAGTTACAACCTCTTGCGTAATATGTGCTCCTGGTGATTGAACGTGATTGCTGCTCGTTGTGAAGGCAATTTCCAATTTGTTTTGCAATTATTTTAAACGAATTTGTTTGAATGTTGAAGAAAGAGGAGGAATTACATACAGACATTAATAAAAACTGAGAAAAAATTATTATTCGTCTTGAAATCTGTAGCTGCAACCTCCTCTGTAATATGCGGTCCTAGTAGTCCTAGTTGTTAAATGTATGGTTGTAGTAATCTATTAAAGTAAAGCTAACATAAAACAACGATTTAGTTTACGACGGAGTTAAAATAAACCGAACTTTGTTTGTTCTATTTTATGATAAAATTGAAAAAGTTTAATAGGAGTAGTAAAATTTGATATTTTACGGGTAACCTCGTGACTTTGAAACTGAAAAGTAAATAGCTCCGATCCTACAGTCCGTGCCTAAGCACCGTCTTCTTGAAAAGGGAGCTCCTTTGATAACATATTTTATGAGGAATCTCCAAGTGCTTAGGTGACAAAACAGAAAAGTTAAGAGAGGTCAAGATATTCTATAATCTTCAGGGGCTTTGCATAAATATCTACTCTTGTCATCATCTACCTGGCCTTTTCTCAACTATATTAGGGTCGGTTTCCAATCTCACAGAATGGATGCAACTGAATACCAGTATTTTACTATAAGCGACTGTCTAATTGACGTCCACAAGAACGACCCAGTCATATTCTTGTAGTATACGCCAATATTAGACGATAAGTGAAGTGTCAGGCTAGTCGACTAGACTATATGCGCACCAAATACATGTGATTACCTTGAATGATTGTGGTAAGGCCAGTTTAGTACATCGCATGATGCATCGACTATTGTTGATCCATTGAATAATTTATCACAACTAGGCAGCTGCACTTTAAATCGTAAAGGTTATGTTATTCTTGATTCCTCATGTCGGCTTGACCTTTACAGAAGGTGAAATAAAATTATTAGCCCGCTAGCAAGGTAGCGAGTGACCGTTTAGCATTCATCCGTTTTTCAGTCTCCAAATGTTTGAAACTATATCTGGTTCCTGGTGCCCTGGTTAACCAGAACTAGGTATCACTTTCTGTGCTGGATAAAGTTTCTTTTCTTTCTGTCATAAAATTAATGTCTTGCACAACGTACACTTAGCAATACAGTCGGGACAGAAACATGAATAAATTCAGGAGTTCTGGTTCGGTGGTTATTTTTAAGCACATTATATTTCTGTTACCAAGTTATGCTATAAAACAATCGTTATGGCTCTTGCCGACTGGAGGCAAGTTATCCGTCAAAATAAAATTATGAAGATCTGTTGGACGAAAGTTCGTTCGTCTACGTTTTGTTTTTATGAAAAGTTATTAAAGCGACGGCCTTGGACCGTCAAAGGTGAAGATAAAAACATTACCCTCTTTCTGGGGCATTCGGGTGAAAAGGTGTCGATACACTCAAAATTGATTAATAGCGTAAGTAATACGGCAGCCATTACTAATTTACCGGAAAATTCTGGGCTACTTTAAATAATAAAATTAGGTTTTGCTTAGAATTTGAACAAATGACTCAGCTCTGCTTCTGCCTTTGTAGCAGAAGATATTGGAAGTTGATATGCCTCGTTTTTTAAGTATGTCTTTGTCAGTTTGGGCGTTCAAAATTTTTCCATGACTGAATGATGATACTACATTCTGAAACGCACAGGCAAAGTAAAGGCCATCGCCTCGAATCGGGATCAGAATTATTAGTCAAAATATGGCGATTCGGTACGGGGATTAAGTGTACTATGAACTTAAACGAGTTGCACACGTAGTGTACAGGGTGTAACAAGACCCTTAACGAAGCCTTAAAGGCGCTTGTTCTCCCCGTCATTGCGATCATTTTTGTTTTAGACCATACCTGGGGAACCTTCTAGTTACGGAGATATTGGGGGTCAAAGTTCCAACTTTTTCAGAAGTTTTTTTAGTACAAGTTTTTTATGTTATAAGTATAACATTACTTTAAATACTTCCACGACACCCATACTATTCAATCTATCCACCAGCGCAATGTTTTGAGTGCCTTACATTGAGTCCTACCGTAAAACGTAATTTTTCACCCCAAAAAAAAGTCATTTACCAGCAATATTTTTTGCGTAAAGTTACTTAGTTTGACGTACAGACGACAGCATATCTAGCTACTCGAAACTGTCAAATTTTCACAATCAACCTTGAACCTAATGGTATAGAAATAAAGTTGAAAATCTCTTAAAGAAATTTGACAGATTGTAGTATCTTGATGTGCTGGCGTCTGTACATAATGCATGGTTGACGGCTTCGTGAAGGGTCCTTTTACACTCTGTATGTGTTCTAAAATGTTTGAACTTCTTGTGATGAATTTGAGCATGGTAACTACTAACTCCGCGTAGGTCTGCGATCAAATTAATAAGAGTCTACCTTGTTATACTTATCACTTGCTACCCACTAGGTATTTAATATAATTAACTTTTAATTTTAGTGAGTAGGCGTCGAAAATAACTTTACTGACGAAAACAACTTTACTGACACCCACTTGCTATAATTAATGTAACCGAGTAGGAAGGAATTAATATGGATGAGGGTTTTTTTTCGTTGCTCATTACAAATATCACTGTATTAAAATATATTAGTTGCTTCAGGAGATAAATTATGTGTAGAACACTAAAATTAATCATACCCAATATTGTACAGGTTACATTAAACAATGTTTTTCAGACAAAAACAAATGATAAAATCCACGGATTGCGTATGTACGGTATAATCTACACGGACCTCACAAAATCTGATCGTTATGTAGTTTTTTAGGTCTAAAAATGTTTGTCAACCTACTTACACAAATAAAATAATATAGTTTATCAAATAAACAAACTTCAAACTGCAGAACTTTTCACATTTGTTTTTTTTTGATGAATAGAATTTGTGTAAAAGCTTGTTTTGTACATCCATACATACTGAATATGCCTGGGAAAATATCACAACGGTGTGTGTGTTTTTATCCTAATAAAAGAGAAAGTCCACGTGGACCAAATCCAGGACAAAAGCTAGTACTTCGATAACGTATTCATAAAAACGGATTGCTCTGTTGTTTACGCATATAATAAAACTTTTGTTTGTTTATCTTATTTCTGTCGGTCTCCCTATCCGATATGTCAAAGTTTTAGTTGGAGCCGTACATGTGGTGGAAATATGCTCAACTTTGATTCATTTGCAGTTTTCAGATATGACATGAAAATGGAGCGTTTCAAATGTTAGTAAGGTGGTTTTATAAGCAAAATTTTTAAAGTAAAATATGTCCTAGTTATTGTAGGATATTGAGGTTATAAAGGTTGTTAATACGGGGTGTAAACGGACCCTTCACGAAGCCGTTAACCAAGCATTCTGTACATCAAATTAAGTAACCCTGCACAAAAATTATTGCTAGGAAACTGAAGAAGAAGGAAGACTTTTTTTTTTGGGGTGAATAATTACCTTATACGGTAAAACTCAATGTAACGCATTCAAAACATTGTGCTTACGGATGCATTGAATAGTAACCGGGTCATGGAGTTATTTAAAGTGAAGTTATAACCTTAAAAATCAGTATTTAAAAAAAAACTTGTGAAAAAGTTGGAACTTTGACCCCCAATAACTCCGTAAATAGAAGGTTCCTAGGTATGGCCTAGAACAAGAAAATGATTGCAATAACGGGGAGAACAAGTGCCTTTCAGCTTCGTTAAGGGTCTATTTACACCCTTTATATAATAAATTGTTGTGTAAGCAAGATGCTCAATAAAAAAAACCCTGATAGAAATCGCTCAGTTCACAAATATCGTCATCATTTCAGCCGAAAGACGTCCACTGCTGGACATAGGCCTCCCCCAAGTGTCGCCACATTGACTGGTCCCGTGCGTCTCGCATCCAGCGGATCCCTGCAACCTTCACAGGTCATCGGTCCACCTAGTGGTAGGCCTTCCAACGCAATCACGTAGGTTGTCTTCCGATTCTGGCTTTCAGAAGTTACAGTGTATTGAGAATAGTGTGGTGGGATTGTAAAAAAAAAAGATATCGCGCAGTCTTAACACGCTGGATCTCGAAATTTGTCTTGCAAGAGTTCTTAACTAACGTAAGTGCGCACTAAGGTCTGGTTTTAGAATTTCATACCAAGTTAAACTTGGATGTTGCGTATAAGTTGAGTGTTTAATTTTTTGTACCGAGGATGTCGAGTTAGTATGGGAGTCCATAATTTTTGGCGATTGGAAACCCCATTGGGCAAACGACTTGTAATAATAATTTACGGCATGCGAAAAAAGCCGTATACACCAAAATGTTTAAAGAACTCAATTTTACAATCAATCATTTGCTTTACAGCACCAGGGGCGCATAGCCCGCAGTAGTTCGGTGATAGCTCGGTAGAATTTCTCATTTTCCAACGTCCCCCTGAGATTGCCTCGACGACTGCACCACGGAAATAGATTATTTGCTATTGATTGAATTGACGACTTACTTCTCTCTTGACGTAAACAACGGATCCGTTTCTCCAGCTCTTATAGATTTCTGTTGACCTATTACTTTGATTTTGATAAATTGGAGAGGTAAACGACATCAAAAACCGATACGGTTTTTGATGTCGTTTTCACAAGATGTTGAAAAAATATAAAGTAACTGGTACTTTATAACTACCTTTTAGCTAGTTTAAGTTCTGACATCAAAAGCAGCTTATGTCGTTTATAAGGTTTCATCTTGTAGTATTTTTCCAAGAAGGTAACGATAAACACCCATTTTATCGTATAAGACTAACCTCATAATATTTATTACCCGGAAGCAGCCTTGACAGGACAGCAAAAGGGCTCAATCTTCTACCAGGCCACAGGATATCATAATCATCTGGAGCAAAGTAGCCCCTTATAGAAATTTTATTGCCATTATCGGCGCATGTGAATGGTTTAATTTAGCTGGAAAATATCCTTATACGCGTTATATTATGTGTAATAGTAAACCGTATATAACGTGAGGTTAAACGACCTGCCCTGTAGGGTTCCGTAATAGGATTTGTAACTTGTTTTAGTATGTTTTATACAATGTAATAAAGTAAACGAACGTGTGAGTGCCTCGAAGCGACGGTACATCATGTACGTAGAGTACATGGTGTAGGTGTTTATCTTGTGTTATATGTACTCCTAGTACATGTATATGTTATTCTTTACTATGTGAAAATGGAAGATGAATGAGGAATGTTCTTCCTTTTTTGGCACCATGTAAAAAGCAGTTTTGGTAGCAGACATTTGCTTTTCAAATATTTTTCTACAGTACTTCTTTCATTAATTACTCGCAAAAAATTAAGAGATCAGTCTCGTAATTATATCAGAACTTAAACCAATCTGAGAGTCTGCAAAATGTTATGGGTTATTTCCGGGAGAAAAAACTCTAAAAATGCAGAGATTTTCAGTAAAATACTTAAGCATTCTCTGCAGTACACACATTTAAATATTGACAGTTTTTTGGCTTAACTTTCAGCGCTAAAATAATCAGCAATGCATAAAACTTGTCACTAAAGAGAAACAACAATGAATCGTGTTTAATACATGACAGGAAAGTATAAATATTTCCTAGTTCTTGGCACTGGAAAGAACCGGATGCATTGCTTTTGGTCGAGTACTAGCGCGTCTCAGGGAACTTATTTGAATATTGGTAGGAGCAAAAATCTTTGTAACTATTATTTTGTTCGGTTACTGCGTTTTAGCGATTTATTATAAGGAAGTTTGATAAAACATGTATTTCAAAAACCTTTAATAAAAACCAGAGGGCTGGCTCTTTCTTTGGCCAAAGAATAAGCTTTGTCATTCAACGTGGCAATGCTGCCAGCTTTCTAGGCACGTTTCCAGGTGACGGCAATATGGTGGATTACTTAGATGCATAAGCGCACCCAGTTGTTTCTTTGGTCACTTAGTTTATTTAATTTAAATTAGTCCCTTTTTTGTAAATATTTTTTTAATCTTAATAAATAGATAAAAGATATCCAATATGTTCCACTCCTGATCGCATGTTTACCAAGACGACATGACTATCAAGAGCTATCTATGCGATGGTCCATCCCTTATAAGTGTGATGTAAGAATTCGCGAGCCGTCACGTTCGCACGATAAATTACAGAAGTTCTCGACTTGGCCCATTACTCATCGCCCCATCCGGCACATACTTCGTATCGGCGTTTAATTACTAAACTGATTAACTCGTACCACTGAGACTTGGATAAATTTTATTAAGAATTTTGGCTTTAATAGGGTTATGAATTATGAAATAGGTTGAACGATAAATGTTGTTGTAAAAGTTAACTTTAATGTTAAAAATATCGTTAGATAAATTGATCTACCTCCTACACATCGAATTAAATTCATAATTGCCCGGAAAAATATCTAAGGAGGAGGAAAATTTTACTCGAATGGAGACCCTCATCATCTGCCTAGCCTTTTCCCAACTGGGTTGGGGTCAGCTTCCAGTCTAACCGGGTGCACCTGAATATCAGTATTTTACATGGAGCGACTGCCTTGGTAAGACTGGTTGTCAGAATTTTTGGGCCACTGACTACCTGTAACGACTGTCAAAGATCTTCAAATGACAGCCGGGATCAACAGCTTTACGTGCTTTCCGAGGCACGGTGGAAACTCTAGTTGTAATGGATGGTCACCCATCCACAGACCAACCTAGGCAAGCACGGCTTAACCTAACGATCGGCCCGAGTGGCTGTTATAGACCCTATCAGTGCTTTATAGAGCTTACATCTAATTGCGTACAAACAGAAATTGGAGAAAATTAAATTAAATGACTCTCAAAAAAAGGCATGAAAGAAAACGGTAAGTTGAATCACGTAATTCCGTTCCTCCATAAGCTGATTAGGAGGGAAATGGGCAGCCACGCTGCGCTGCCCCTATAAATAGACGAGCGATGTCTGGGCGAGTATGCGATGTGAATTTGTAACCTCTTTATTTTTATGCAGTCCTGGTACCAAAGAAATAAAATAAAACAAAATAATCTCCATATTTTATTTACTCCGCGAAATTGGATAGTGAAAAAATTTCAAATTCTTAGTGATTATTAATTTCCTTCAGATTTTTTCCTTAATATATAGGATGATGTTTGTCTTAAACGCTTGCTACAATATACCTAGTATTGAATGTAAATTAATTAGGTATTGATTTCAATTTAATTGGTGGTTTCCAAGAAAATGCATAGTTTGCGTTAAAGCAACTTAGATACTGCAAAATGTGAGCCGCTATAAACCAGTGGGAATACCTTTTCCAGCTTTTTTACCTGATCAGCTGAGTCAATAAAGATGCTATCATGAAAAGGTAAAAACTTTGATCGTTCTGCTCAATGGGACAAACAGCCTCAATGGCTTATAGCTTCTTTTTACCGTTCGATGGTGAAATTACCTTTTTGTACTATCAAGGGAAAAGTTTGTTTTATAGAAGCAATTTTATGTTATGGTGAACAATTTGCTGGATCGAAAATTTTTTTTGTTACATTTAATTTAATTCTTAAATTCATAATTATTTCACCTTTCTGATCTCTGTAGGTACTTAGTGATTGCACTTATCGACGGCGACGAATCGGCTTGAGCCGGGCAGAAAAACCTTAATGTCCACGCAATAAAAGCGAAAAAGACGTTATTCATCAGACTTAAACATAACTGGCAAAATGTGGGTTGTATTATTAGGTACCGACACCACTGCCTAATCCTTCGGGGATTACAGGCGTGATGTTATGCATCAGTTAACAGACGTAACCAATATTATATGTGTTAAGCCCTCTCAGTCGATTGGCATGATAATAACCAGGACAGCAAGAACATGTAAAGCGTTCATAAATGTAAAGTTTAATCTATCAGAGTGAGGGTTTTAGGTTCCAAATACCAAAATTATAACACATTCAACTGGCATTTGACCCTTGCTTGAAGTGATTTCTCGTGAAATCTGGCTAGAGTCCCTTCATTGACATTTAACCCTTGTAACAAGTGGTTCTACAATCTGATGAACTATTTATGGCCTTTCGCCTTTCAGTTTTGATTAATGTAACCATGCGTGCAGGTTGAGCAAAACTAGTGGAAGGACTGAATTCCGGTGGTTTACAAATTACCAGGAACGACCACATTCTGTCATCGGACGAACTGAGATACGTCGAAGCGTCACCGTTACATGGTTGAAGTTCCACGGACCCGAACAAAGCGCTATGCTTCCATATTAATTTATTGTGCGAACCGCCAGTGTGTGGAACTCACTGCTGGCTTCTCTGTTTCCTGATCATTATAATCTGGATCCATTGTATTGTATTGTATAATGGGCTGGTGTCCGCAACTCCATGTCAAAGCGCGTATTTTGCGTGCGGAATCTGGATCTATGGATCTATTCAAAGTTCGAGTGAATCGGTTTCTACTAGGCAAGCGTGATCCACCCTAGCACACGCAAGCCTATTTAGTATTTAAAAAAAAACGACCTTAGGCAAGTTTCTGTTATTCTTGTGTTATTCACATAACATCAGGCAAACGTGTACTTAATACCCACATTTCGCCAGTTATGTTTACGTGCCATGTAATAGGGGATGAGCCTATTGCCGTCAACCGGGCACAAATCCAGACTCCGTGGCTGCTACTGAGAAATTCATGAAGGAAATACCCAATAACACTTTGTCCGACCCGTGAATCTAACCCAGGACTTCATGCTCAGCAGTCGCGGTTGCGACCACTTGACCAGCGAGGCAGTGTTGTGTTTTTCATATTTCTTTACCTGATGAAAACTGATCAACCTAGCCAGCCTATCGCAATCCACTGCTGGAGGTAACCTTTCCTAAGTTACGACATTACTCCCTGTTCTCCGCTTTCCGCATTCAGTCTGTCCAAGCCCGCTTTTTTGGGTTGGCTGTCAGTCTAACTGGATGCAGCTGAATACCAGTATTTTACATCGAGCTGCCTATCTGACCTCCACAACCTAGCTAGTACTGAGTAATACGATACCCTTTGGTAAGACTGGTTGTCAGAGTTTAGGGCCACTGACTAACTACCTGTAACGACTGTCAAAGATCTACAAATGACAGCCAGGACCAACTTTTTTAACGTGCTTTGCGAGGCACGAAGGAAACTCGGTATATAATGGGTGGCCACCCAACCCCGGACCAACCCAGACAAGCGCGGCTTAACCAGAAGATCAACCCGAACACCCGTTATTAGCCACGAGCACGAGCTAAGATTCCAACTAAAAGCAAAAAGGTCCTGTATCACGGAACTGAATAATTACGTAAATACAGTATACAGTACGTTCGTTAAATTCGCTAATCCGTTAAAACAAGGTTGTGTCGCGTTTTGCATGACAATCAACCACGAACGATGACACCTGACCTGAATCCGTAAAAGTGAACAATGTCTACATTACCGCAGTGACACACGGGGTTGTGGCATGGGCAACAATAATGGTATTATCTGACTTTTGCCTGGTACAGCTAGACTACTATGGTCTTTGCGCCCCTGGTACAGCATAGCATATGATTGACTGTGTGAATCAGTCTTTTAAACGTTTTATTGTATAAGTTTTACTTGCCATAATTATAATATCACAAATTTGTGCCCCACGGTATTTACTATCAGTGGAAATTACGAACATCCATTAAAACTTGTATATCCTTTAAGGGGATGCATTTTCACTCTTGTATTTCATGATTCTAGCCCCAGCAGTATGGGCGGTGCGTGGCCTGTCAGTAAATTAAGAGTTTAAAGGTTCGTTTGTTCCTAAGATATCAAAAAACAAATGTATAATCGTTTAATTCCTTTAACTACGTATGTAGGTACTTAAATACTCTTAGACCCTTCGAAGCTGAAAGGAACTTGTTCTCCCCGTAAATGCGATTTTTTTTTTGTTCTGGACCATACCTGAGAACCTGCTATTTACGGAGATATTGGAGGTCAAAGTTCCAACTTTTTTACAAAAAAAAAAAAAAAAACTGGTTTTTAAGGTTATAAATTTACTTTAAATAGCTCCATGACCCCGTATTCCATTCAATACAATCTATCGGCACAATCGTGATTGTCATGAAATACACAAACGTCACCTATAAACAATGTCCTCTTCAATTATTTAGAGAGTGGTTATCTATATAAATTGTTTTGACAAATTGGCACCACTTACGAAGAATTCAAGTCTCCTATCAAATCCGCAAATAGCAACTTAACTCTTACTTATTAACTAAGTAAGTACACTTTATTTAATCCATAACTAAAATATTACAATATCTTTTTCCTCATTTCAGTCAATCAAATCGACACCGCACCGCGCACCGGTATAAATCGTTTGATCACAAAGAGACCGCTGCAATCAGTGTCCCATACAATACTTTCATAAACCAGCGGTTCTATCACAGGTCTCCAAGGTAACCATACAAAGATTCATTTGTATTGAGCCTTTGCAAAAGTTTTTGTGAAAGAAGTTTAAAAATATTGCGTATTTTTTAATCACACTAATGTTATAAAGGCGAAAGTTTGGTTGTGTGTATGTTTGTTACTCACTCACGCTCAAACGGCTTAACGGATTTGGATGAAATTTGGTATCAAGATAGCTTAGGTAGGTTAGGTAGATTAGGTAGGTAGGTAGGAAAAGTGCATTGCAACGCATGCCGGGTACAGCTAGTGTTAATAGTTGTATATTGTAACGTGCTTGAAACTTATTTTACGAGGCCCAGTTTTAAACTCTAAAAAACATCACTAAAATTGTTCCATAGGAGTTCTCATAAATTATATTTTTTACCAAAAAGATTTCTTCCTGATAAAGTTATTGAAATTCTATCGCTCGTAATAGGATAAAATAAAATTAAGAACATAATTTTCTTTGTCAGTCGTCAGGAAGCCTAAAAATGAAAGGCGAAAATTAAAATAGAACTAAAGTCGGGGTTGGAACGCGGAATTATCAAATCCGGCTTCATTTCAATTTCCTGTTAAAAATCGAACGTTGAAAATTAAGTACTAGGATCGCATAAAGGCAGAGAGAGAGATGAGTTTGTAGATAAATTCTAAATAAAGCCTTACAAAAAGAGAAGAAAATTTCAATTAGGTACCGGGATCGCAGAAACTTCAAAGAGTAAAAGGTAAAAAAGGAACGCCTTTTAAAATGTGATGTGAGACTGCATGGAGCCATAAAAATCGCGGGCATCGGGTATCTCCAATCAGTATTGTGGCGGGATGACGAGACGCCATTGTGGGACATACAAAGCGCCCGTTTAATGAAATACTTTAGTGGGCAACTACCTGTGACGTCATAGGTATGAAACAGTTAAAAAGTTGGTGCTTTAAAATTTAAACATGGGTTTAATATTTCAGTAAGTAGAAACAAAGGGGACTTATTGGCAAATATGGCCACTGAGATAGCGGCTAATAGAGCACGCATTCATGTTTTGGTGCATTTGTGCCGTCTTTAATGACGTTGTCAGGAGCGCTAATTGGTAAACATCATTTGAGAAATTACCTATGAGTATTAATAGAACAAGGTGGCGGTGCAGTAGTTACGATTACGCTCAAGCATTAAAAGATCTATCCACAGTCGCCAGATATTACCAAAAATTTACTTTCTCATTTAATTTTGAACTTAACCGTCAACATTTTATGGTTTTAAATTATCTGGAGAAATTTTACAGTTCGTAACTTGATGTGCTGGTGAACTAACTGTATAATAGAAAATGACGTACAGCACTAACCCAAATAAATTAAAATACGGGCAGCAGGATGATGACGTAATAAGATTGGGACTCAATAATTAAATTGGCCTCTCGAACCAGTTTGCTAGGTACAGAAGCCAACATTTTGCACAATCTAGGTAAAAATGCTACATATTTTTAAGTCTTTTATAAAGTGGCAAGTAATAACTTGGAAGCGGGTAAGCCGTTTTCGAGTCAAGTTTCATTCTACGACTTGGCAGGGCTCTTCATGCAAAAAGTTTTCAAAATCTATCCGATAGGCTTTGGCGACTGAGTCGGATTCATTATTTCTTTAAATTGTCTTTGTTAAATGAGCTTCTTTCGTCGTTGTATTACTTTCAGTTTGAATGATTCTTCTGTTCGGCAAATAAATACTTTGTCCATAACTGCAGTTTTGAAGAAATGATGGCCAGTCAATATTAGATAGATACATACTTTGTTGTGTACTTTATGTAAAATTAAACATTAGGGACACCTTTTAATAGTTTGAAATCGTCGAATTTTGCCTGTATCGTCGATGTGTTTTTCACTGTACTAAGCTTATTAAAGTAATCTTTAGAAAATTCAAAAGTATTTTTTATAAAAAAAATTTTTTTGCCCAAGAGTGGGACAATTCAGGCTGATAAAAAAAAAAGTATATATTCTTTTTTTTGATGTTCACCGTTTTAGTAGAAAACAGTCAATGTGGCATCACGTCACCAAATTCGTAAAACAAAAGTCTCTTCAATTCAGTACCCACGAAAACCTAGCACAACTATTTTTGCAATAGTGTGCCCTGGCGACTGCGGTTATACGAAGTCTATTAATCTATTTTGACCGAAACGTTTAAGACCCGTCGATTTCTAAAGTCCTGGTACAACCACCTCTACGTTATAGTATGTTGAGCCTTTGTACAAAGACTGCCAGTCTGTCTGTCCACAGCGACGATGTTGACCACACTTCAGTGTCCATTGATAGATTACTAGCTACTGTAATGGATCGTTTGTATAGCCTAGGGCGGTGAATGGTGAAGTCAGTTTGCTTAAGATAGTGATTGCATGGATGTTGTCTCATCTGTTATATTCATAATCGTGTTACTAATTAATATCTATTAATATTTATATTTAACTGTCAAGGCTTAGTTAGCCCTGCATCCGATTGCATTTCCTATTTCCAAAAATGGAGAACTCCTTTACAAAAAACTTTCATTCCCTTCTTTAATTCCTTCATGTGAATTTTCAAAAGTCCTTCCTAAATACTCATTTTCGAAAGAGGAAGGAAACCTTGTCCAAAATTTTATGATTCCTAGAGCGGTTTTCGATGATCAAACTCAAAGCCTTGAAAATTTGATTAATATTGAATTTTCTGAAAATCAAGCCATAACAGTGAATAAAAATTTAATGACATTTTCTCGGAGTATTGTGTTGTATAACGGGCTGGTGTCCGCAACTCCACGTCTAAAACGCGTATTTTGCGTACGGTAGGTAGTAAAATTGGTTTTTCAACTGCAAACTCAGAAGTATCCTATAAAACGGATTTGTTTCAAATTGATGGTGATAGGCTCATCCTTAAAAATCTAACTTAAAAACTTGATTAGTAAAATGTGGGAGAACTGAGGTATAATTTACTTAAATATTATATGTTATTTTCCGGTGTGTCTACTGTGTGTATATAAATAGTTAAAAATAAACCTTTCTGGGAAGATAAGCGCGATGTTAAATAAAGCCAGCCAGTAACAGAATCAAGTTTAAATTTAGAACAATACATGTGACGCGTTTTGTGAAGTAGCGACATGCTTAGGATATGAGAAAGGAGATTGGAATCCGCGATACGTCAAAGATACAATTTGGATGGTAATTTGTATAGATACGATTTCAGGGAACGAGATGTGCGTGTGATAGGAGAATTTGGCGTAGCTACACGCATTTATCTGATACTTAAAAATAGCGTCTAGATTTTTCCTAAATATGTGTGAAAATAGCTTTTCATTTTCACAATGTAGTCTAGTGCATTTAGACAAAAAGGTGGAACGAAATATTTAGTGATCGAGTTTTTTTGGGACTTTTTTTTTGAGGTAGGACCTCAAAAAAAAAGTCAAAGGTTTGGTTATTTTTTAATTTTTTTATGAAAATCTTTCCGACCACTCTAAACTTTGTTTTACCTTTTGAGAAAATTTTGGCTAATGGCACTCGGCTAATGGCATATATTTTGTATACTGTAAATCTATATATACTACTTTTACTGCGGGCACAATCGCGAAAAAAGTCTGTCGTTTGACTGAATCTCAGTATTGTACCATAGTAAAACTTATTCGTAATGATGAGTTCTATAAACATTTAAAAGCTTTAGGGTAAGTAAAAACAAAGGCTACACAGACTGATTATTTTGTACTGTGTTTCAGTAACATGCAGCATTAAAAATTCAAATAATAATTAACAAACACAATCACACGTTTATAACCCACAGTACGAAACAACGTTTAAAAAATCGATACGTCGAATGAATTGTTAATTACAGTTCAGCCTTCAGACTTTAGTTCGGTTTAAATAATTAAGCTCGTCACCCAATATGTTTTTAACTTTCAACTTGTTACATTTAACATAGGCTTCAACAAAAAAGGGTCGATTAAATGTCAGTTGGTAGCTTTTTAAGGGTTAAGCAACTTTTTGTTTTTAATTGGAGTAGGAGACTGGATTTGTGCCCGGTTGATGGCAATAAGCTCGTCCTTTATTACATGGGACTTAACCGTAACTGGCGACATGTGGATGAAGTATAGGTATAATTTTGCCGTAACCTTCGGGGATTACAGGCGTGATATTATTATTAGTGCTATGTCTTTTGTGTGCACTGAATATTTTTTTTATCTATCTATCTAAAGTGATAATATCGGGAACTCAACACAAACAGTAAACATGGTAAATATCCCGTCTCTAGACTTAATCATAATGTTAGTGACCATGACAGTTTAAAAACTTATATCTAAAGTGATTTTTAAATTAAATCATGTCAGACAGACTTGTCAGTCTAGTGGTCGAAATTGCGACTGAGCATGTGATTCGGGATTCGATTTTAGGGTAGATTGTCTTTGTGGTTCCCATCAGGAATATCATGGTAGCAGCAGCTTGGGGTTTTTATTTGTACACGGTTAAAGACGCAGGCACTTTAACTTTTCAACACTGATCTACTGACCAAATTCGGAGAGATGTAACATCCGGACCAGACCCTCCCACAAAGGGAAGGCTGGCGTCACAAAAGTGGGAGCATTAAAAGCTCAGTACAGGGTATTATATTTCTCTGCCTATCTCTTTGAGGGATACAAGCGTGATGGTATGTATCAAAACAATGTCTGTTAATTCCGTTGTATTTCGTTCTAAATGGTACTTAAGCCGTTTCGCGTCCTTTCTGCTGCCGTGTTTACATAGGTTTGTATCTGTAGGAGCAAGTAACTACATGCTTTGAACTCTGGCGGGTAGTTGAAGTTTATGTAATAGCTTAGGGCAATGACCTACTGGCATACATTGTTTTGCAGTTATGATTTGTTTACCGTGAAATTGAGACGGACCTGTTTTTGAGACCACAAGCAGTGGTTCAAACTTGAATGTTTTACAGCAGTTCTGGAGAGGCGTGTGAAATAAATTTTACGAAGAAATTGGTTACGTACATCATATTTGTCAGCCTTGGAAATCTCATAACCGTTTGCGGGCCCAGGTTGACCGCTGTAGAAATAATTTGGCCAAATAGCGTATCATCGACCCGTCCCAAATACAATGACAGTGTGGAGTCCATCTGCAGGATATGTCCCACCTAATTTATTGCCCATCCTGCACAGCCACCTACACCTTCCAGGATTTAAACGAAGCTAACGAAAGAGCTGTGCAGGTGGCTATATACTGGTCGGGTATTATCTGAGTCGACACGTAAAGCATAAGTAGCCTTTTTCCAACTATGTTGAAATCGGCAGCCAGTTTAACTGCGTCTAACTATTTCTCTTCCACATCACAATTACCAGCTAAAACTATACTCCTTGTTAAGACTGGTTGTCAGACTTTCATGTTTATGAGTGGGTACCACGTGGCCTCCGATTTCTTTCAACGTGGCGTCATTGTTGCCTCCAGCCGCCTTTGGCCGAAGAAAACTTCTTCTTTTTTCTTTTCTCTTCTTCTTTTTCCACAGTTGACCGACACATTATACTATTGAGGTGGTTATGCTGAAATAATATGCTAAAAAATTGAAACTCTAATCAAACTACTAACAATCCCCTTGGTAGAGTCGCGCAGCAGTCGCCATGTAATGTTAGTTTACCTAAGGGGTGGTTTCAAAGGAAACAACCACATCTGTTAAGTACTATTTATTGACTGAATGAATAATTATACAAATAAGCGCATATGAGGTATAATGCAAACTCAGCATACATGATCAGTTATAAAGAAGGGTGGGTACTTACTTACTAAAGTAAAGGAGCATACATATTATATACACTACACCAGGACGAACCCCGTGACGCGTGTATCTCTAAAAGTTTCACCTGTTTAACTGCACGTGGTTTATTTTCCAAACTATTAACTATAACATTCGACCATATGTTTCTATTACACAAACTTGCGAAACAGCTATTAGCATAAAGTGGTTATTTTACGTATATACACCTGAAATATTTCAGTGTCGGGATCAGAAATGGCTTGGTAATTGAATATAATAAATATGGCCTCTTGAATTGCTAAGTAGTCGAATTAATTTTGCCTCTTTCGTGTTAAACCATTTGAATTCCACTCTGTAATCTCTTATGTTCCCCTGGTAACAATGAGTGTTATTTATTCTTGCAATAAAGTGTTTGTATACCTCTTTACTTGAGTATGATATTGTAAACGGGGGAGATAAATACGTGACCAAAGTTGCAAATTCACCAGTATTTAATATTATAAATGTGAAAGTAACTCTGTCCGTCGCACATGTACACTATGTACAGCCACGTCGACTAATATGTATACACGTAGCAATAACGGCTTAACCCGATATTAGGCCAAACTAGTTTGTCGGAGGCTAAAGTTACCAGGCTAGGATTCGTCACAAAAAGATGATGGGTAAGGTTAGGTTAAAACTGTGACTAACCACGCGCGAGCCAAGCAAACTAAGTGAACGATGCTGCCGGCCGGCGAGCGCTACATCCAAATTGGTCGCAGTGTAATTGATTCGTTTGGGTTAGTATATCTTGCGACGATAAACCTGTAAACTGGTTTGGCTTATGACAAACTAGTTTAGCCAGAAATTGGGTTTGGCTGGTAACAGATACCGTAGGGAGTGAAATCTACGGCTTTGGCCGAACCCGTTTTTTAGTAGCTTTTCTTATTCATACTCTCTTGACACCAGCGTATGAGATACTTGTTATTTTTTAATAACACAGCTATAACCATGATGTTTACATAATCTGATCCAGTGTGTTCAGTTGAATGTACCTATGATTATTTCCTTTGAAATATTATTGGTTGTTTACATTTATATCGGTAGCACGGGATTGTAATTAATATCTATGTGCGTAATATAATATATATGTTTATATGTTTGGCGGGATTTATTACACTGGGGATAAGCATTTTTTTATTTTTTGCGGTAAATTAGTATTATTGAAACAGGGTTAGGAAATAATTAAACGTAAGTAGAATAGGTAATAATTTTAATTTACTCTTTATTATGTACATTATACATATATAACTAATTATAGGCATAAAAAGTAGAAATTATAAGTAGGTAAAACAAAAGTATAGTACACACAAATTCAGACAACTTTCATGAATAAAATATCTGAGCTAATTACTTTTTTAAAGCAAAATAATTAGGCAACACTCACATTACCACGTATAAAATGTTGGAGCAAACAACTTTTTTAAAACAATTTAAACTCTACACTCTTCCTAATTGACTTTTAACGCTAAAGTAATAGTAATAAATTATTTCCAGTAAACTTGATGTCTGCTTAATTAGGACCCAACTTTTAGATCGTTACCCGTTACCCGTTACTGTTACTATTAATTTTCTAGACAATGTATGGTTACTGGCGATATTTTCAACTCTTGCTCTGTCAATTTTACATCGCACTTGTCTATGACTGACAAAGTTTTAAGCTTCCAAAAATAGATAAAGAATTCACTTGAAAGTTGAAATTAAGCTATACTCACGGATCGTGTAGTTAATATACACCTACAAAGTTGCAGGAAGTGTCCCGTTTGTTTCAACATGTAATAATTGTATCCTACTTGCAAAAACTATATATTTGATAAGTTGGTAACTCCGCTTTGCAATGTCTCATTCTAATCAACCACAATGTTGATAGCAAGCGAATGCCCCATTCAAAGCAATATATCACTGAAAGCAATAGCCTATAGATTCTGGCGGCCTAGTCCATAAATGATGGGCGTCAATGGCCAATCTACCAATAGAGAACCATAGACTTAATAACGTATTCCCGTAAGTATAAAGGTTCGTGCCAATTGGGGTAGAGATAATAATATAGATTTTTTCGTCCCGGAAAGAGGTCTAATTTGCTCCTCGCATTCATTTCGTCGTCGTGTCGCTCCTAAATTGTGTATGTTGTGCCCCCTAATACCGCTCCACTTTGAGCGCCCGTTATTTGTGACTCAATATAAAAAAGAGTATTAGGTTTACCATCATCGTTTGTTGTGCGCCTGGTACAAAATGTGAAAAGGGGAAAATAATGATTATGAAGATATGGCATGGTTGAACATGAGAAGCCTACTTTATTGTGGTATCTTTCTTTATTTTGTAAGTTTTTGTCATAGGTACGATTTCACGAAAGTAATATCTTTTTTAATAAATCCATCAACTATGTTAATTAGACCCAAGTACTATTTTCTATATATCCTTTGTATTATTTATTTATCTCTGGATTTTACATAATTTATACGTTTGTTAGATAATTTGAACCCTTTCTCTTTAATTTGCGAGCCGTCTCATTCATTAGCTCTTGGTCATATAAATTGGGTATGTTCCTAATGAGACATTTGTTTGTTTTCTCGAAAAATACGGTATGTAAGATTTTTCATAAAAATAAAGGAATGAATTATCAATGATGGTAAAAAAGTTCTTTAATCTCTGATTAATTCAAACCAATAAATAATTCTTCATTGAAAAAGAACCGAAACCTTTTATAAGCAGGTGATATACGACTATACAGTCGGACAGGTATAAATTGTAAGTTATTTAAGCAACACGTAAGTTCGACACATAGCTGAACATAATTAATTGCCGCAGGGAAGGTTCTCAAACAAGTACCTAATTTAGTGATGCGTAAAAATTTCCCCAAGGGATTGCTTAAAAATCGGGAGATACCAGGCGCCCAGTAAATTGAACGTGAGGGTTTTACTTTGATGTATGTCCAGTGTAATCGCTGCGCGCTGGTTAAAGGCGCATTTAAATAGAGGATCGCTTTATGGATAGTCCGATTTTAAGTCTATTGATTTACTTTTTGGATGTAAATAATTTCTGTAATCTAGTAGATGCCTACTCTATTCTTTGGGGTGTCGATGGCAATCCGAATGAAGTCTATTCTATGGATTATTATCTAGTTCTGTTCTATGTATCTGTAGTGGTGTTGACGGAGAGGTAGAAAAGATTTGTTATCATGAATATTTATTATCAAAAGGGCCGTGTGATGTAGGGCCGTGTGATGAAGAATGGTTATTGTAATGAGACCCTAAATAACGAATTCCTAGCTCCTAAAAACACAGTTTATAAATAGACGCGATAACAAAACTTTCTGGGATCTTTTTATTCAGCATTATCATAATTTTCCACTGAATAATTTTGCATGATAATTTTTCATGTGGATTTTCTTGGAACACTCCGTATGAAAACATAGGTATGTTTTTTTTCTGTCAATATATACAATTTTCTAAGAGGAGCTCGTGGCTAAATAATAACAGCCGCTCGGGTCGATCTTAAGGTTAAGCCGCGCTTGCCTAGGTTGGTCCATGGATAGGTGACCGCCCATTACATACCGAGTTTCTTTTGGCTTCGGCAAAGCACGTTATGCCGTTGGTCCCGGCTGTCATTTGTAGATCTTTGACAGTCGTTAAGGTAGTCAGTGGCCTGAAAGTCTGACAACCAGTCTTACCAAGGGGTATCGTATAACCCAGTACTAACTGGGTTGTGGCGGTCAGATAGGCAGTCGCTCCTTGTAAAATACTGGTATTCTGCTGTATCCGGTTAGACTGGAAGCCGACCCCAACATAATTGCGAAAAGGCTAGGCAGATGATGACATAATATTTTCTAGGTTTGAATTCCAGACGCTACTGAGAAATAAAATGTGGCTTTTAAAAACCTTTTGAATATTTAAAAAGTAAATGTGTACTTTTAACTAGAACTCCCAATTTAAAATATGCACACAATATTGTCAAAGAAAAATAAATCAACGCCGAATTTTACGAATCAAATAAACAATTTATTTGTTTTTATATTTCCCAACGACAAATTGATGTTTTTATTTTAAAAACAGAATACTTTAAAAAATCTGGCCTTTTGCGGCCTGTGACAAATTATTTTGACGTGTCATCCATCATATTTATTCAACAATAGCCAGGGGCATAGCGGAGCAGAGACAGAGGCTAATCTGTTTGAAATAGGTAAGACATAAACCCTGTGTCGACACTCAATGTAAATGACAATCAACATTATACGGGGTGGAAGGGACACCGACGCGAAAACGGTTACCACGTATTCAGTACATCATTATTTAAAAAAAATATCGGCTGTTCCATATATTTTGAACGTGTAGGTCTTGCACTTTTGTAGGAAACAACAGTTTAAAAAAAAATAACCGATGAAAAATATCTATGTGGGGGATTCAGAAGTACTGAATACGTGGTAACCGTTTTCGCGTCAGTGTCCCATCCACCCTGTTTACACACCTGTAAACCCAGAAAGGTTAGACAGTGGCGTGTACGGTACACTCAAATTTCTGTGCTGTGGGCCCCCCATAGCACACCATCATGCTGAGTGGTAACCTGCTTGTTGCAGTCATGACGTGCAAGCTTTCGTTTTTTGTTCCGTCCTGTTGTATTTATAAATATACCTATTTGATGCGTTGTAGGTTTATTGTTTTTTGTCATTTTGTATGCACGTCATGTCCCTGACTAACTTAACACAACATAACATCACGCCTGTAATCCCCGAAGGGTTAGGCAGAGGTGTATCTAATAGTCCGCCCACATTTCGCCAGTTATGTTTAATTCCTATGTAATTGGAGGCGAGCCTATTGTCATCAACCGGGCGCAAATCCAGACTCCATGGCTGCTACTGAAAAGGTCTTGATGAGAAAATCTAATAATACTTCGTTAGACCTGGAAATCGAACCCAAGGTTAACACTGCTATTAAAATAGTGCATCTTATCTTCCTTATCAGTATGGAAGATAAAAGAAGTAACTTACTTATAAGTGCGGCTAATCCCTAGAATAATTACCAACTTTTGCAACGAGGCCATGGAAGCAAAAACATCTGCTGTTTCAGTCAGCAGATATATTTTTTATTATTTCAGAGTTGGTCCCAAACTAATTCTATTTCTTTGATGCACACAAAATAAAAAAAATATACCTACATACAAATTGCAATATAGCTTATGTACAATGGCGAGTTTAACCCAGAATTGGGTTTTCTTACAGCAAGAGGATATACTTATGTACATTAACAGTACATTTTATTACTAAAATTAATTTATTTTATGAACTAAACTACATACATACAATAAAATATACATAATACATACAATATATATACAATATAATGCCTATTTACCCTCATATTGATCATTTCGACAGGAAATGTTCCTTTATTTCTTTCTTGAACACTTCTAATAATATCTGTTCTTCGAATCTTATTTAAGTTCTTTCATAAGTAAACGGTATTGGCATTTTTAACAACCACCTCTTACGAAATCGGTGAACATCGTGAGGCAACCGGCATGTCCTAGAACCAAAAATTCGAAGACATGTGACATCAACCAACCCGCACTGGGCCCGCGTGGTGGATTATAGCCCATTCCCTCGCATAGAGAGGAGGCCGTGTATCCCAGCAGTGGGAACACTATAGGCTGATAATGCTTATGCTTACTAAATCAATCTAGCTCTTAAAGTAACACATATATAGTACAAATTCCGCCAATATACGAGGACGTGGCGATTGACGCCCTATAGAGCTTAGACGTCGCACTAATAGTAGTAGTAATTGCTCGGGCGCTGTAAAATACTCGTTTAGTTCGTGATCGAAGATAAAGCGTCCCGCTTGGATTGCTAGATTGTTACGGTGCTATTATTTCCTTGGGTTTAAGTACCAGGGAGACATGTGTGGAGAGAATGTTAAAGTTTAATGTTGAACATCAAAATTGTCTTTGATAGGCTAAGGAAATACTCAGCCGTTAATATAAACGTTCGTTTTTTGAATCTCATTATGATATAGTAGCTTATGCCCGCCGCTTCGCCCGCAGTTCAATAATTGTCCCACTGGATCTTACCTACTGTCGGGATAGAAAGTACCCTATGTGTTAATCCACGTTATAAACTGTCTCTGTGCTTCATCCAAATCCGTTCAGTAGTTTTTGCGAGAAAGAGTAACAAACATCGATCCATCCATCCTCACACTTTCGCATTTATAATATTAAATATAGATATACGGGGTGTAAACAGACCCTTCACCAAGCCGTCAACCAAGCATTCTGTACATCAAACTAAGTAACTTTACGCAAAAATTTTTGCTGGGAAGCGAAATTTTTTTTTGGGGTCAAAAATCACATTTTACGGTAAAACTCAATATAATGCGCTCAAAACTTATTGCTGTTGGATGCTTTGAATAGTAAACAGACCATGGAGGTAATTGGAGTAAAGTTAGAACCTTAAAAAGTAGTATTTAAAAAAAAACTTGTGAAAAAATTGGAACTTTGACCCTCAATATCTCCGTAACTAGAAGGTTCCCAGGTATGGTCCAGAACAAAAAAATGATCCCAATGATGGGCAGAATATGTGGTTTTCGTTTTCGTTAAGGGTCTTTTTACACCCTTTAGATTAACCATGATTTGACATTAACCATGTCAAAAGTGTTCACTATAATTACAATCGAGCCGTTTGTAAGAAATGGGCCACTTTACCAAATAACAACTGCCTTGTTCTTTTCTCAGCGTTTCCCATTCATTCATAAAATGCAAAACCAACTCCGTTAAACTTTCGAGTATGTAGACTTGGAAAAGGATAAAGGATAATAAACTTACGCTGTCACTTACAGGATATCTTCCGTGATTATCAATTATTCTGAGCTCCCGATATTTCGATGCTGTTGGAAGCGCCATCACTGAAGATATCACGTAGGTAAGTGCTTAAAACAGTGTTTAAAGGGTAATATACTTCCCCTTTGTTGGCCTACGGGACTGTTCGAAAGAATAACGCGGCCCTGGAACACAAAAGGCAAAGAAGGAGCATGAATGGGTTTTAGTCATTTCAAGTCTGACACTGCCCTCCGCTCCGCCCAGAGCAGGAGGGGGTCATTTGATGATTTCTCATCCCAAAAAATAGAAAATAAAAAGAAAGGGTTATAATACTTACCGTAGTCGATCGCGGACAAAGTCGCGGGAGTATTACGTTTCAATACCTTCCTAAAACACAACCCCACCTTACTTACAATGTATGTATGCATAGCATACGCACTCGTTTCAGCAATTGACGTGTGCCAGTAATCACCGTTCGGATCAATCGTTCGCATTTCGGCACTTGACAGCTAACGTCGCTGCTAATGACGTGGAATATATTGCGCGTGAAAAATGTCTACGTAAAACAGGTAACGTGTATGTCTGGAAGTGATTTGAACGAAACCTGTGTCAATTGTCGGCTGTCATTATAGAAAAAAAAACCGATAAGACGAAGCTAAGAAGAGACAATCGCTTATCATTTCCAGTTGAATTCTTAAACATAATAAATCATTTAATTCGCTTGACGCTAAACTAAACCGCAGCAGCGCTGCAGCGCGGCAGCGCCACAAATAACGCTGGGTAGTTGCCAGCGATCGCGATTGCCAATATGAGCACAAACTGTGACCTCCTCATACCTATGCATCACTGGTGGTAAGACTACGCGACTAGGAACAGTTGCAAATAAATGGAGCGAAGACAATTTACTAATGTTTTCTACAGTTTATTGACTCAATTTTTGCTGGACGCAGTTCAATGGATTTGCATGCTGTCTGGGTTTTATGACCTCTTCCAATTTATGTGGCACTGGTACTTTAAGCAGTTTCCCGGAGAGAGTCATCAATTGAACTTAAGAACTTCAGAGAAAACTTCTTTTTAAAGTTTTTCATTGCTACTTAAGTGTAGATTAACTTTCCACGAAAGTGGCTGTAATTATTTTTAAGTGCAACTTTTTTAAGTCCTTGCTCCATAGTAGGCATTAACTAGGGTTGCCAAATACTCAGCTACAATAAATACATTTTTATCAAAGGAATGTTGAATATTTAAATATTTTTATTGTGTACTAGCTTATGCCCGCGGCTTCGCTCGCGTGGAGTTCGATAAATTGACCCACGAGTTCATACTACCGGAATAAAAAGTATCCTATGTGTTATCTCAGGTTTTAAACTACCTATCTGTGTGGTAAATTTCATCCAATTTTTTTTCAGTTGTTTTTGCGTGAAAGAAACTTTCGCATTTATAATATTAGTAGGATGTCGAAATGTGTCTGTTATTATTTCCCCTTTTTACAAACAGGTATTGCATTTTATGATTCCGTGAATAATTATGTTTCTACGACGTCTCAATAACAACATCAATATTATAGAACCTTCAAAAAAATTTAAAAACCTAGATCTTTACAAATTAGAGATAGTAGAGGTACTTATGTGTAAGAAAAAAAGAAAAAGTAGAAAAACCACGCGCGAGTAAAGTATAGCTTTTATTCAATGCACACTGTTCCTCGTTGCGAGAAATACATGTGATTATTATGCCTCTTAGAGACGTAGCTCAGCAAAGGACGCACGTCGCACCGCCTTTACGCTAAAATGTGTCTCCCTGTAAAGAGATTCAATTACTCCTATTTGTCAATCTCCTTTCCACAGATTGTTTTTAAGTATACTCGTGGCAACCCTACCCGCCACAGGCCATTTGCGTCCCTCTCACATACGTTTTCTGTCTGTCTCTTTCGCTGCTGTGTGAATCTTTAATTGCAGAGTGAAGAGCCTTTAGATCTTCAATTACATGAAACTGTTCAGGATGCGTTGAGCTAAAAATAAAACTTTATTACAAAGTTATTCGGTAATAAATTGCATCATTATGGTAAACTATTTTTGAATTCAAAGCTATTCCAGAAAACGATTCAACCCGAGACAATTTAAAAATTGAACCAATTATTTCTTTTTACTCTCAGCAACACTGGCTGAATTTATTCAAACATTTTGCGCTTTGGTTTTCGAATTTATGGCATAAAAGTGGGAAAAAGTCGGATAAACGTATGTAGAGTTTCGTCTTTATGACTCATACCTGTGTGACAGATGCCTTTGTAAATCTTGATCTGTCATATTTACCCCTCGGTACAGTATTTTGTCTGCCAAGATCCATTGTCAATTTATGATACCCCTGAGGCGTCGGTTAATTGTGTGTGCGAAGCCCGCATGTGCTAAAACAATGATAAATGGAATTAATATGAGATACTATCAAAGTCAGGTGCTTGGGGCCCTCCTGGGTATTATTTTGACTCCTGAAAATTACTTGTAGCACGATTTCCAATTTAGAACCTATCGAGGATTATGATAGTGTCTACAAAATAATAATAGCTCATCCATCGCTTTCCATCAGGCGTGATCGAGGTCAAGAGCAGGCCAATTTTGCAATAAAAACGTTAACCTTTACCTTGTATTTAAGTCTAGAAGTAAATAAAAAAAAAAAAAAAAAAAATATCATCAATGTTGTGTATAACTTTTTATTTAATAATTACATTGATGTACCAGGATTCTTTCACCGGGATTTTTACTCTAGGATAAAAACTCAAAATCCTATGTCCCAAACAGGTCTTGGTATATAATGTATAACGCCTACATATTCGTCATTTCATCGAAATTCGTTAAAACGTCGAGGCGCAAAAAAGAAACAGATAGACAGAGTTACTTACGCATTTAAGATATATACTAAACTGCTCCAGAAAAGTAAATAAAATTAAAAATAACCACCGCTCGGGCAAAAATGAAAACTCACGATAATCGGTCCAGGAATCACGGAAAAATCAGGATACTAATCTAAATATATAAAAAAAGATAACGCGTGAAAACATAACTTCCTCCTTTTTTAGCTGTTGCTTAAAACGATTTTGAATGTTGCGATAGTGTGATTTATTCATGGTTATCTGGCTTTTTCTAATATATAAAATTCTCGTGTCACAGTTTTCGTTGCCATACTCCTCCGAAACGGCTTGACCGATTTTGATGCAATTTTTTGTGCTTATCCGGTATCTATGAGAATCGGCCAACATCTATTTTTCATACCCCTAAGTGACGCAGACGAAGCTGCGCGGGTCAGCTAGTGATTGATAATATTATCCATACCACCATAACACAAATACACCATTAAGTGATGACGTTACCCAACTTTAAACACACTGATTTATCTTTTACCCATCAAGTAAAATGAGCGGGAAACTTCCCCCGTTTTTGTTTGACTTCCATTCGCATACTAGCTTCGCGTAGTAAACTTCCACTTCTCCTTGTAAGAATATTGCGCTGAACATGAAGAGAACTTGCATCCTCGTATCGAGTTATTGAAAGTTTATTATTAAGTGCTTCTCAGCTTAAGCAAGCCTGGTACCGTACGCGGATTATTTCCGTTTAAACTATCACCACTAGTGGATACTGTGAGAGAATGGATTCTGTTTTTCTTCTGAGCGTGCACCACTGCCGCACCAGTAAACATTTTTAAACAATTTCCTTATTATCAAGAAGAACAACTGTGAGGTTCCACCGAAAATATCAAATGAAACTGAAGCAAAGCTTTCTAAAAATACACCTTCAAAGACAACATTTCTCGCCATCCCACTAGCCAGACAGATTGACGCCACAACAATGATCTATTTGAACAACCTACGAACAATCTATTTTGAGAGCGTTCATTTGTCAGATAGTCATTGAATAGGTACCTTTTGATATTGCATAATAAATTATTGCCTTTTAATGATGTTGTAAGTTGATCTACGCCTACCTGTAAGCTTAAAGTTTCTTGTCAGACTCAATATTTCTTCTTCTATTACTTCCAGATCAAATCAGTTTATTTTTAAAAAGCCCTTTTATAACATCGTAATTTTGCAAGCGTGTAGGCTTCTCAATCATTTTTAATCCGTCGTAAAACCCACATAGGTTAAGAATAGTATGCTTAACTGAAAAAACTATACTAATTATTAGTGAAAATAAAAATAGCAACTTTGTAAGTAAAATTCGTCCTTAAATTGCGAAATATTAGTCTGGATTCCTTTTGTTTAAAAACCATTATTCTAACAGAAATCGGTCAGCGTAATCCTATACGGGTACCAGGATAACAGAAAAGAGCAGTAATGTGATTACGCACTACGTCGGGATCAGTCCCGGATTACGAGATGACATAGTACATCACTCAAACGGATAGGGATGGGACTCAGAAGTCGTTTGTAGAAAGTATACGGTTCGTTAAATATTATCTTGAGGGATGCACTCGCTTGCTACTTGGTACTGGGAAATGTGATATGAAGCTTGCAGGAGTTTGTAGTATACACTAAATGACTGTATAATACAAAGATTTTAAACATCTCAGGCGTACAAAATGAAAAACAAAATGCTTTTTTTGAGGAATTTGTAGCGGCACTACAAAAGTACTACAGCAACATAGGACAAAAAGTACTACAACGCTATCTATAACACAGATGCCACTGTCGGGCAGTAGCCCACCAGACGTAACATCCGTCTGTTCGGAGGATCCACCCTCTTCTATGGGGGATGAAGAACTTTACACCCTGTTCTTCATACTCCTAAACTGGTGACCCTGAAATGCACATCATCGCAGCCTTCGTGCAACGAGACGTCCTCATCATCATCAGGATCATTTCCTCAAGCTTTCGAGCAGCGAGCCACATAGCCAGCAGGAGATTAGCGCGTTGAACTAAACAAACAAACAAACTATTCTGCTTTATAATATTAGTAAAGATTGTGTTATTATATTGCCTAATATTAGATAGATAACGTAGTACTAAAATCCCTATCAACCTAAGTAAGTACTACTTGAAACATTATTCAAATTTCAGTAAAAAAATAGCGGATCCTACACTTCCATAGTTTTTTTGAGTTAACATAATGCTAACGCTACTTAGTATTCTACTGACCAAATGTCCCAAATCGTTGTTCCCTGCTTTTATAGTTTAGCCTAGTTTTTCTCTTGTCCTTTCATGCTATAAAACCATTTGTTAGTAACAGAACGTTCTGGAATAACATTTTGGAGTTGTTATTGCGTGTGATATGGGATAGCTTGAGTAGTTCGATATTTGATTTGCACCTGGCAAATCTTTTTTATTGCTTTTTATTCTTGGAGTTTGGTATTTCACAGTGGCTTTAAGTTTAAATGGATTTATAGTATGCATAGGAGGGAACCTTAATCTTGGGAACAATGAGCTTGAAGAATGATTTGAATTAATTTATTTTTCCTTTCCATTATTCGTATTCATCTTTTACGTAATTCACCATGTTTCCTTTGTATGATTTTTGTGTAATGTATTTTGATTTATTTAGATTTTTGAACTTATCAAAGGAGATCATTTACTTGTAATTCATTCATTCGTGGTGACACGTTTTTTTTTCGCCAGCCGGCACTTTGGTTTTTGGGCCGAAAATGAATGATCTCCTTTACTGTATGTGCCTAGATTATAAGGAATGACGTGGTCTGATATAGTTGGAAGCGCACACTTGTATTTGTCCTTATTGTATGTATAGTTGCATGTAATTGTGTAGTTACTGTTGGAGACCCAATAAATAAATAAAATGTTCTATAGAGGCAGAATAAAAAAGTTCAAGTAATTTTCTAAAGGTCTTTTTCGGATGATGAACACATATCTTCATTTTACAACTTTTTTTTGCATTTGAAACGTTACGTTAAACACTTTATAACGACCCCAAATATGCTTAACTTTTTTGTTGCTACAAGTTGTTCGTAATAGTTTGTAACAAACAACTTGCTCAAAACTTCAACGCAGATGTCACACACACTGACAGCTTGAATTACTTGCTATAACTTGATTTCAAACTGAATTACGCTACAGTTATCATAATTGCGTTTCAGGTAATGATGTCTGCTTGTATCGCGACAGCTCGTTAAACAGTTACAGATATACAAAGTAATATTATAGCTCAATGGTTTAACACGTCAATCTAAGCGTGTATCTGACCAGAGGTGTCATTAAGGCTAAAAAACTGATACATTTTCTGCAGGGAACCAACAGCATAATCGAGAAAAACATATCATCTGTCCCATTCATTAGGATCGAGTCGAGAGGATAGAGTGAAGTTTTGTATAGGATAGGTGATTATTACTTTTTCGGGATGATGATGGTCTGAATTACACCCTTATAGGTGCCAAAATACTACCTATGTACGTACCTATACCTATGTATGTATCTATTCGGTTTTTATTCTGTAGTTTAGTAATTTCTTGAAGTTCGTACATATACTGTCAAAAGTTAGAATTCTTAGCTTTGCTTTCTTTGACGGTTCTTATTTCGTTTAAATTCTTGTGTATTGCATAAGTAATTATTTAAACTCAAGTAATTACTTTAACTTGACTTTCTTTACTTGACTTACTTTACTCTACTTAAACTCAAGTAATTAGGTATTTTAGCTTAAATACAGTCAGTGCCAGTGTTAGTAAAAATGGACATAAGTATCTATGCAATGACAGGTACATACTACATAGCTAATGAAGTTCCACAAAATGGTCAAAAATCGAGTGAAACCTTCATTTGCAACACAGAAACAAACCACTCAAGAAAGCCAGAATAATCCTTAAAACAATTCAATTCAGTCAATATCACTTCGTTCTAATTCTATCAGTCCGTGGTGGAAGGGGCTAGATAAGGTGCGTTATCAGCCTGACCTACATCCCTAGTACATCTTGAGGGCACGACTTATATTGATTGCACTGTTAACGATTTCTTCGAATCTGAGTAAAGGGGAGGTAGGACAGCGAGGAGGTTTCGTTTAAGATTAACGTTTGGATTTAATTGGTTCATGTTGTTTGTAACTTTCTATCATTGGTTTGGGGTGATTAATTTCAATAAAATTCTTGTAAAATATTGTTCTTACGGTAGAAAATACCCACGGAATTATAATTATATAATAATACGACGGAAAAATAAAGTTGTCGACATAGCTCACAGAATAAGTAAGCTGAAGTGGCTATGGGAAGCCATATTTCCCGTAGAACCGACGTCCGTTGGGGTAGAATTGTTTTTGAGTGGAAACTGCGAATCGGCAAGCGTAAGGTGGGACGCCCACGGGCTAGGTGGAGCGACGATCTCCGCGGGGTGACTGGTAGCAACTGGATGAGAGTTGCCGAGAAGCGAGTTTAAGTGGCGTGCAATTGAAGAGGCCTACGTCCAGAAATGGACTGCTGTAGGCTGATGATGAAGGCACCCATCAAACTCAGAATTCAACATAATCAATATCATATCATCATCTGCCTAGCCTTTTCCCAACTATGTTGGGGTCGGCTTCCAGTCTAACCGGATGCAGCTGAATACCAGTATTTTACATGGAGCGACTGCCTATCGGACCTCCACAACCCAGTTAGTACTGGGTAATACGATACCCCTTGGTAAGACTGGTTGTCAGACTTTTTGGGCCACTGACTACCTAACGACTGTCAAAGATCTACAATTGACACCCGGGACCAACGGCTTAACGTGCTTTCCGAGGCACGGAGGAAAATCGGTATGTAACGGGTGGTCACCCATCCACAGACCAACCTAGGCAAGCACGGCTTAACCTAAAGATCGACCCGAGCGGCTGTTATTATTAAGCCACGAGCTCCTCTCATAATCAATATCATATCAAACAATAATTTACATAACATCACAGAGATCTATTTCAAAACAGACCCTCAACCTTTCAGCCATATTAGATTTGTAGGAAAAGGTCTCGTATCCGTATGGTCGATCACTCGAATCATATTGTTGGCACAACTTTCTACGAGTTCGGTCCCAGCGTCCCCCATGTTTATTGTGACTACTGGATTGGTGATAATGACTTACGGGTCACTTGTGACGTTAAATTGTTGTTGTGAGATACTGTTTCATAGATCAGATTATGGCGCAGTTTGAGGAATAAGCCATTTTTATTTTCACCAAATAATATGCAGTGTTTTGTCCTTATTTAGCTGGCATCCTCTGTGTAACTTTTATACATCACGATCCCCCAATCTGTTTTTCAAAGGGACTCCAACCTGTTATTCAAAAATGTGACTACAATCTGATTTTCAAAAGTGACCCCAAAATAAATTATGTTGTATTAAGAAGAACATTATGTTTAACACTAACCAAACGTTTACAGGCTCAATACATACAGAATATAATGATGTCATTATGTATGAAGAGGCTGCGCGCGTTTATTGTCACTATTAAACACTAAACTATGTGGAACTGCTAATTGAGACTCGAAATTTGTCAGCGACTATGATAACCTGGTGTTTATATTTAGCGTTACGTTACAGTTAATTAGGAGCAAATTAGTTAATTCTTTAATGAGTATCTACATATACTAATATTATAAATGCGAAATTTTCGATGGATGAAAAAAAAAACCACGCTAACGAAGTGGCGGGCAACAGCTAGTATTATAAATATGAAAGTTTGGATGGATGGATGGATCTTTGGTATTCAATCACGCCAGAGCAGCTGAGCGGATCTGGATGAAATTTGACCAGAGATGTCTGGAAAAAACAAAAAAAACAACAAAATGTCCCAAACGAAGTCACGGACAACAGCTAGTGTGTAATAAAGACAGGAAGTACAGTCATAGAGGGATTGGACAAATAGAAGGTTTATTACCCAAGAAATCGATATGGATGCGCAAAGTGATACCATGAATTTACTACATAACTCTAGACCCATCAGCATTCAAATTTTGTGCCAGTTCTTAAAATAAAGGATATACTCCATACATATTACAGTATAGGTTGAACAGACGACCAATCCATAATACGCCCACACTGTACTCGATCGTACTCTCAATGGCTATTGATGGCACTGATATCGGCTTTCACAACATATTGCCTATCACTCCTGTGTAAAAGCATAGGGGTTTCCGTGCGGAGTCTACTGTGGGACCCATTCAAGTAAAAAATAAATTTATATCATAATAATTTACTTGGTCTAATTGAGCGTTGTGACGGTGATTGACTGTTGCACAACGTAAGTATTACGGGTTTAGTCGTGCAAAGCACAATATACAAGGTGTAAACTTACTCTTAACGAAGCCGTCAACCAAGCATTCTGGAAAAATAAAAATAAGTAACCCTACGCAAAAATTATTGCTGGAAAACTATTTTTTGTTGGCGTGAAAAATCACGTTTTACGGTAAAACTCCGTGTAACGTACTCAAATCATTATGCATGGATGCATTTAATAGTAAACGGGTAATGGGGGTTTTTCAAGTAAAGTTACCTTAAAAACTAGAACGGTATTTAAAAGGAAACTTATGACAAAGTTTGAACTTTGACCTCCAATGTCTCCGGAACTAGAAAGTTCCCCCCCAGGTATGATCCAGAACAAAAAAATGGTCGCACTGATGGGGAAAACAATTGTTTTACAACCTTTCATTTCAATTGTTTTGCAACTCCAATGCCGAGGATACCTGTCTATCTTTCATCATAAATATCGGTTATGTGGTTCAGGTTACAATACATATTATACATTTACTTACACATTTTACTGTTACTAAGAATGCATGTTTGGTACACACTTTGTGCCTATATGTTTGTGAAAGATAGGTATGTGTTTGGAAGTGCACCAACAAAAATGAAATAACGATGGACCATATTTATTCGCAAAGAATACCAATGTAGGATTTTCCAGCTCCTCTTTTAACGTCAAAAATGTATTGTGCACAGTGCAGCAATTTCGGAGAATAGAACTCTCGTTTTGCATTAAGGGCACTCCGATACTAGGGTACTATGAATCTCCAGCGGGTTTGAACACAAGCATATAGTGCTACACGCACTGCTCAGTTCCACTTAAATTTCGGAGGACTGTAGTCATTTCTGTTTTGTCAAAGGTAGCTGGATGGTCTTTCAGTCTAAACTACGCACCTTTTACAGTCAGTCAGACCTTTGCGAGGCCTAGGTACATTTATAGTCGTGGTTGGTTTTTTGTTGAAACTCATGTATTCTGGAATCATCGATACGTTGAATAAACCGTCAGATAGACGGCAAACGTATTCCTTTTTCGCTGGGCACCAAATCGGAAAAGACTCGCCCAATCAAAATATCATTCAATTCGATCGAAAACATTAAGATAATCCTATTTATCAATTAAAACCAAACAAAGTTGTCAAAAAAAAGAGAGTAAAATAACGTTTCCCAAACACGTAGAAACTCATTTAACACGATCAAAGAATTAAAATATTCAGTTTCATATTTCGCGATTGCGATTCGCGACGCGGAGCCCTTCAAAGTTCGTTATTAAAAATTCAATATAAAAGTTGAATTGAGTTCGTGTATTATACGTTGGAGTCGACACTGAAAGTGACGATTGACACTTCACGTTTCGGTCTAGTACTCAAAAGTCTACCACTTTTATTACTAAGTATTAACTTTCGTAATTCGTAACGCAGACACTCGCATATACCAAGCAAACATGGTATGGTAAGGAGGAGGCCTATATTGGTTGCATGGGCGCCGGCAGCAGGGTGCAAGGGTCCACTGTCCAGAAAAAAAATTGTAAAAAAGATTTAGATTTTTATATGTTACTGGGTTAAAAAAAAACTTAAGGGGTCTAGGTTGCTGTCCAAATTTATTCATCACCTTGTGAATCAATTTGGTGTCCTTCTCTACTCTTTTTCTGTGAACAAAGCATGCACTGGTCGCTTCCGTCTCGTGTCTTCCATCGTCAGGGCCGTAGGTAGGGAGAGACGAGGCAGAAAGCATGCAAATGAACAAAAATTACCTAATTTACACGAGAATAACCTAAATTATTCGAGCTCGCTTCGCTCGTTCAGATATCTTGTCCTTTGTGTTTGTAGGCTTTTCTTTATAAATAGGCAGAATTAGCCCTATTTCTATGATAAAGAGCAAAAGAAAACCTATCAAGTTAGAGGTGGGTGCTACAATTTCCAAGTTCACTACGCTCGCTCTTGCATCCTCTTATATCGATTGATAGGCTTCATAAATCTACAAAATGACTCCACATATCCGGAGGTGGAGTGCAAAAATTGTCGAGCTGTTTTCATGAAACTGAAGATGCACCCCCCCTGGAAATAATCCTGCCGGCGCCCATAATTGGTTGGAAACAATAAAAAAAAAATACTAACTAACTAACTACTAACAACTAACTACTAATATAATGACTGTCCATGGTTCAAGGTTGATTGGGAAAATTTGACTGTTTCGGGTAGTTTGATGTGCTGGCGACTGTACCCTGGGCAGTCACAACCGCTACCTGACTGATTAATAAAGTCTAATAATTTGCTGTGCAGTCGGACAGCAAATCATTAAATTCATTTGGTGCTAAACATATTTAAAACAACATTTTGTATCTGACAACTTCAAATGATTGACAAAAATGGAATGTTATTAAAGGAGTTGGCCAAAAAAAAACCCAGAATCGCCAGAAACTTCATATGTGCCGTTTTTATAGGCATAATATGTACATCAAAAATATATAATAATTTACTGCAAAAACGATGTAGTATACTAGATATTTATTGATCAATGAAACAATAACAAATATTTTTTAGATCCAGAAAAATCTATTGAAGCTGTGATCTATGAATTCTATGAAATGTTGTTATTACGGATTATTATATAATATTCTACGAAAAGATCATATAATTATGTAATATAATATGTATACATCAAACATCGTGATCAATCTCAAAACTCAGGATAGTCCGGTTAAGCAGACGACAATCTTCTTGGTTGGCCTGCGAGAAGCCATAAAAAAAAAACGTTCTAAGTCTTTATTTAAAATCCATGGCCTAAATCTATCATCTTCTTGTCCGAATATTGCAGTTCCTTCTTAGTTCTGGTGATTATTGATTCGATCTTTAGGTTAAGCCGTGCTTGCCTAGGTTGGTCTGTGGATGGGTGACCACCCATTACATACCGAGTTTCCTCCGTGCCTCGGAAAGCGCGTCAAGCCGTTGGCCCCGGCTGTCATTTGTAGATCTTTGACAGTCCTTAGGTAGTCAGTGGCCCAAAAAGTCTGACAACCAGTCTCACCAAGGGGTATCGTATTACCCAGTACTAACTGGGTTGTGGAGGTCAGCTAGGCAGTCGCTCCATGTAAAATACTGGTATTCAGCTGCATCCGGTTACATTGGAAGCCGACCCCAATGTAGTTGGGAAAAGGCTAGGCAAATGATGATAAAGATTATTAATTATTTTTTACAATATAGTATAATAAAGTGATAGTGATAAAATAAAAGTCAAGAAAAATCAATGAAGTGTGATTTTCATATAGTATAATAACCTCTATACTACATGGTTTAGGAGGCTGATTTTTTCAAAACGTAATGGGTTTACTATAGCAAACCCATTTTTATACATTTGTTGTACACGTTGCTGGCGATTCTGGGTTTTTTGTCTATGAACTTTTGGCCATGTCCTTTGTTATGTTTTGGAAGTGTTCTGAAAACCGTCGTTTGCCACTCTTGAGCATTCATCATGTCATCAAAATTTACTAACTTCACGTGTAAAACCATGTAAGCAAATTTATGCATTTTGTTAGATATTTCTTTATTTTAAACGATTGTTAGTGACCTTTATTGTAAAGGACTACGAATCGATTGAGGTCGAAGTGGACCCAAGTCCTTTGAATCCCACCGAACGTGTGATTTAGGTCGTTCGACTGCAGCAAGCTTTAGCTTTTATTTGTTTTATTACATATGACAAAGGATTTTTCATTCTGAAGAGCCTTATGTTACACAGTAAAGTCAAAGCGTATAGGTATGTATTCTGAGAACTGCTCTTTAGAAATATTTTCAAAGTTGGAACTTTGTGATATTTTGTGAGTCGATGACTATTCTAGGAAATTGGTGAATTCTAGGAATTGGGTTAGTATATCAGGATATAAATAAACTGGTTCTAGACTAAAATAAAAACATAGTCTGACTGATCATATTTTGAGCTCGTGGTTAAATAATAACAGCTGCTCGGATCAATCTCCAGGTTAAGCCGCGCTTGCCTAGGTTGGTCTATGTAGATTTATGTTTTTATCAAGTCACGTTAGAAATTACGCGCGTAAATAAAATTAAAATATTTTCTGTGTGTATAGGAGCTCGTGGCTATATGATAACAGCCGCTCGGATCGATCTTTAGGTTAAAATTTAGGTTGCCTAGGTTGTGCCTGTGGATGGGTGACCACCCATTACATTTATCTAGTTTCCTCCGTGCTTCGAAAAGCACGTTAAGCCGTTGGTCCCGGTTGTCATTTGTAGATCTTTGACAGTCGTAACAGGTAGTCAGTGGCCCGAAAGACTGGCAACCAGTCTTGCCAACGGTTTCGTATTACTCGGTACTAACTGGGTTGTAGAAGTCAGATAGGCGGTCGCGTCCATGTAAAGTACTGGTATTCAACTGCATCCGGTTAGACTGGAAGCCGACCCCAACATAGTTGGGAAAAGGCTAGGTAGATGATGACGATGATCATATTTGCAAAAGACTAGTCAATTCTCAAAGCATATCGTCACTTTCAATTCCAACTAATGCCAAATATAGAACTGCTATTTAATTCTTAAAAACCGTTTTCTAGGGTAAATAACTTAACACGAAACACGAGTTATTGACACAATCCTGACTGAATGCTACACTACGCTGGAAGGAAAACCGTCATATGTACAAATTTCAACTACCTTCTAAATCACTCTTGACATCATTTCAATTGCAATTAGTTGCCAATGGTGATGTTGGTGTCTTGTGGTTCATTTGTGTACCAACAGTGTTACAGAGGTATTTAAACAATATACCTATCTACACCTACATACCTATGTATATCTATCTAAAAAATGTCCTTAAAATTTCCACAGTCACTTACGGGATATCTTCCGTGATTTTCAACTATAGTGAGCTCTTGATATTTCGATGCTATTGCAATCGCAATCGATGATCAGTCAGTAAATATCGGGAGCTCACAATACTTGAAAATCACCGAAGCCGTCCCGTAGTGAACAGTGTAAGTATAGTTATAAACCGTGAAAGCTTAAAACAGTGTTTAAAATAACATTACCAAACATCTCTTCATTCCACTGGTCTCGCTTCGTAACACAAGCACTATTTGCTACAAATTCACTTCATTACCATCCGAGCTTGTTCATTAACGAACTAAAAACAAATGCAGTCGAATTCTCTTAAATTGTCGTCCTCATGTTACTGCTGTTTGCTTTAGTATGCTCGTTTCGTACTAGCCTAATGGTAATTTTGGATGTTCAGCGTTAAATAACTGTACGTTTGGGAGTAATAAAGCTTTTTTAAGAGCTCTGTGATATTTTATTCAGCGTTTACATCAAGGTATAAAACATGTTTTCTACATTTTGTGACTACTGATTTCGTTTATCTTTTCGGTAAACTTAGAAAAGGTGGAAAGGATAGTTGTTTAAAAATTGAAAGCTTCTCAAAATGGAGACCAAAACAGTTACCAATACATATTGGAAACAAGGTCGAAACAATACGGTACATGTTTGACACAAGACTTTTTTTTTTCGAACGAATGTCGAAAACAAGTATACGGCCAAAGGCGGTGTGTAGTTATTTTAATCCTGACGCAACACGAAGTCTTTTATAAACATTTTTCCGTCAATATCCGTATTTACAAAAATAACATGCTCTTAATAACTTTTCGAGTCAATCTTTATTCACTAAATTAATTTGAGTTGCTTCCGGGTATTGGACTTACCCACCAATATTATAGGGAAAATTAATTAAATAAACATTTCCAACATAATAAAGTTAATACCGGTATGTAGCGGCCATCTAATAAACTTTTTATTGGTATGTTTCGTAGAAATTACGTTTATTAGAATGCCTAAATGTAATTCGTCCTCGGCGCTTACAATTTCGGCCTATGAGGCTTTTTGGGATATTCTGTGATATTTGTCGTCCTTCATTTTGAGTTATTGCTTAGATGGACGGAGGGAATATCAATGTAGGCCAAGTCCATTTACTCTGAAGCCCCGTTTTGGCGAAATAAACGAGAAAAGCTACTTTCACGCTTGATCTCAGCTTAGGTTCTTCAAATATAGTGTTTGTTTTTAAATGTCTTGTGTTTTTGTCGTGTGTAGTCTCCATACATCGTCTACACTAATTAAATATACAGAGTTTTCTTCAATTTACTTGCAACTTAATATTATTTCTGTTATTATTTATGCTTCAGGTTTCCATCCAGTTAGTTCTATTCGCAAAACTGACAGCCCAGCCTCTAGCTGAATGAACTATAAATTGAATTTAGTTTCTTTACTATCCACTATTATGAGAGTATAGCTGTAACAGCTAGAGGCGGTCTGAACAATGACTAGGAGTTAAGAAAGTTCAGGAGATATATTTTAATCCAAACTTTTCGGCAGCGGTAACAGTTTTCAAGTGTGTTCCGCTTTAGGAACACAATGCAATTTGGCACAGCTTTAAATCTGTTTTACTTTGGAAATTACATTTCTGTAGATTTGTCTTAATTGTAACTTTATGACCATAAAGCATTGTCATAAAGTATGTTTTTTACGTTTCCAATGTTGGCGTGGCAACAAAAGCTTCGAATTATGTTAAAATCTCCGTCATACATTCTAAGGCCAGTTTATCCAATTTCGTTGTCGAGTACCAGGGCGCCATATGTCCTTGACACTGCGATCGGGTCTCAAGAGACATTATCAATATTTTTTCGGCGGGATACCCGCCGAGTGCTGTCCTCATCATGATGGATGTGTTGTAGGGATGGCCTTGCGCAATGTTCCCTTAGGTTGCGTACACATGTATATGTGCCGAAGGTTCTTACATTTTGTTTTTAGGGGACGAATGTTTGATTTTATAATAATCGTCATATTTTATTTTGTTTTGAAATTATTTTGCGTTGATTTTAACATCAAAGGGTAATTTCACCAATACAATTGAACACATCAAAAACGCGTTCGAAATCTGTCTGTTGCAGAATATAGACACTGACGGCTTTTGAACGTAGTTATAATATAATTGTGTTGATCGCGTTCAATTTCATGGGCGCATTTCGCCCTATTTTGCCCTGCGCATTTTGACAACAAAGTTAGCTAGGAAACACGAGATGTTTGTTAATTATCTAACGCCTTGATCCAAGATTGTAATTACCAGGAACACAGACTCCTATAGGGAGCTACTTTGATTGAAGTACATGTAATAAACGTGGAAGCAAAGCGCTTCGTGTGACTTCACTCCGCGTTAATTTTAGTCTCTGGTGCTGCAATGAAAGATAAACGTGCAGTATTACCCGCGAGAATAGACGAGCGGGGTGCATTTAATGTACCACAGATACTAATTTCTCAAATAGGTCTGGGCAGGACATGTCGGCCGCATGCCGGACAAATTGTGGGCCAAAATAGCAGAAAACTGATGCCCTGACACAGTGAGGCGGGGTCGCGAGAAATGGAAGGAATAGAGGAAGGCCCAGGAGTGGGACAGAAAAAAAAAACATATATTAGCTATTATTAATTTCTAAACTCATGACTTCGAGTACCTAACTACACTACATAGGGTCATTAGCCCTCCATCAATCATCAAGACAGTTTTTTATGTCATGTTTATCGATATTCATCATGTCAGCAGAGTTTTACTAGCTAATTTTAATTTGACTCTGTCCATGTGTCCGCAACCTTAGAGATACCCTAAATGGCTCCGATTCTTAATGTCCAGAACATTCTTTAACGTCAACAGGACATGATTACTCCCTGGAGATTAAAGTAAAAGAAATTAACTATACATTCTAGCTAACTTGAATCATTGGGTCTTTTCTTCTTTTATAGCACTCTCTGTAACTTTTATTGTTACGTCATTCATAAATGTGATTTGTGAAGAAGAATGGCGAAAGATTTCTCATTCGTGTTAGTCAGAAAAAATGTTTCACTCTTCCGTTTGAGCTCTTAGGAAGTTCGTGTTATTGGGTAGCGTTTGGCGTCGGGAATATTATTTATTGTCCAGAAGTATGCCTGGCTTCTTTCAAAAGGATTCTGTAGATTTATTGGGTACTGGGATTTTGTCTCAATTCTCATGAAAAACGTAGGATAAATTATACCAGCGAATACTAGCAAACGGCGTGCGTTTAGGCACAGATGTATGAGCGTGTACGAAGCAAAAGGTGTGTGAATGGATACCGTCTGTATCCGCCTACCCCTATAGAAAAGAGGGATAAGTTAATCTATACATATAAAATTCAAAGTCCTGACTGACTGACTGACTGAGATATCAACGCACAGCCCAAACCGCTGGTCCTAGAGACATGAAATTTGGAGGGTGTATTCTTTGTGAAGGGTACGTATCCACTAAGAAAGGGTTTTTCGAAATTCCACCCCTAAGAGGGTGAAATGGGGTGTTGAATTTTCTATGAAACTTTTTATTCTCGCAGTCGATTGACTTGAAAATTAGTGTACATACTTTTCAGGTAAAATTATGAGATACGTGTATCACAGTTTTTCCAAAATCATCCCCCAATTTAAAAAAATAATGTCTTGATTGGCTGACTGATATATCAACGCACAGCCCAAACCGCTGGTCCTAGAGACATGAAATTTGGAGGGTGTATTCTTTGTGAAGGGTACGTATCCACTAAGAAAGGGTTTTTCGAAATTCCACCCCTAAGAGGGTGAAATGGGGTGTTGAATTTTCTATGAAACTTTTTATTCTCGCAGTCGATTGACTTGACAATTTGTGTACATACTACTCAGATAAAATTATGAGATACCTGTATCACAGTTTTTCCAAAATCATCCCCCAATTTAAAAATTCAATGTCGTGATTGGCTGACTGATATATCAACGCAAAGCCCAATCCGCTGGTTCTAGAGACATGCAATTTGGAGCGTGTATTCTTTGTAAAGAGTAGGTATTCACTAAGAAAGGGTTTTTCGAAATACCACCCCTAAGAGGGTGAAATGGGGTGTTGAATTTTCTATGAAACTTTTTATTCTCGCAGTCGATTGACTTGAAAATTAGTGTACATACTTTTCAGATAAAATTATGAGATATGTGTATCACAGTTTTTCCAAAATCATCCCCCAATTTAAAAATGTAATGTCTTGATTGGCTGACTGATATATCAACGCACAGCCCAATCCGCTTGTTCTAGAGACATGAAATTTGGAGCGTGTATTCTTTGTAAAGAGTAGGTATTCACTAAGAAAGAGTTTTTCGAAATTCCACCCCTAAAAGGGTGAAATGGGGTGTTGAATTTTCTATGAAACTTTTTATTCTCGCAGTCGATTGACTTGACAATTTGTGTACATACTCTTCAGATAAAATTATGAGATACATGTATCACAGTTTTTCCAAAATCATCCCCCAATTTAAGAATTCACTGTCGACTGGCTGACTGATACATCAACGCACAGCCCAATCGGCTGGTTCTAGACACATAAAATTTGGAGGGTGCGTTCTTTGTGAAGAGTAAGTATCCGCTAAGAAACAGTTTTTTTTAATTCCACCCCTAAGAGGGTGAAATGGGTTGTTTAATATTCTGTGAAACTTTTTATTCTCTGAGTCGATTGACTTGAAAATTTGTATACATACTTTTCAATTAAAATTATGAGATAAGTGTAGACCGGCGCATGGCGCGCAGTGTTGCGCGGGGCGTGCGGGGCGCGGGAGTATTTACCTATTAAGTAAGTAGGTAGGATTTTTCTGAGGTAGACGTCTGTAAATATGGTTTATTCCACCGATTTTCGCGTTGGCTCGTGATACGCGACATTGATATTAAATATATTAAATAAAACTTTTACATAAAAAGTTTTATGTCTATTAATAGATTCCTAATTAATCATTTGATTTTCGTCACCGGTGTCCAATCTCAAACCAAGGTAAACCAATATATATGTAAAGTACCTAATTGATATTACTATGAACTAATATTTGCAAGTTATAAGCAACTATATAAAAACCATGTATCTACTATACATGCATAGATTACTTATTATCCCAGAAGTAAGATCCCATGGGCAATTCCCGAACTCCACGCGGGCGAAGCCGCGGGCATAAGCTAGTGTGTAAATAAATTCTTTATTTCACCAAAAGACACATTACAATATGAAAAGACTAAGAGCACATAAGGCTTATAACTAAGTCAGAATTATTTTAATACTCTGACTTCTAAACTAGGTGTCTGTGTCTTCAGAGTCAGTAACTCTCCGTAACAAGCAAAGCCAAATTATGCTAAATCGGGACGTACATACATATGTATGTATGCGTAGGTATACCACTGAAAATAGTGGTCTAAAGTTATGATGCTTCTTAATCCTTCTCAATTAGTTGCCTTGCTTAACAGAAAAAAAAACTACTTCTATTTTTAAGACGAATATTTAAGTCTTTACGTACTTCTCTATTACAGTCTAACATACAGCATTTAAGCATAAAAAACTCACATAAGTAACTAGTTTGCGGCAAGTAATATAAGAGTCCTAATATACGACACGAGTGAATGATAAAATAGTTGCAAAAACACTGGAATTCCCGTGGAAACAATAGGAGCATTGCCAAGAGGACCGAGATTAAGTACCTCATTAGGTAGCAGGGACAATCAAGTTGGCACTGGGATCTTATCAAACAGACAGATATAGAAGGCTCATGTGAAGCTGTTGTTGGGATTGGGGCTTTGGTTGCATGTTGCTGGATGTTTGTACGAGTATATTCTAACAAAAAAAAATCTTTTATTTTGTCTGTTTGTTTATTCCAGTTGATCTCCAAAACGGCTGGATCGATGTTGACGTGACATTTAAGGAGTAACTTGGAATTACTTTTATGTTACAAAAAGGATTAGGGTTCCGTGCAAAAAAATAAAACCCAAGAAATTTTAACAACATCCGATGCAAATAGGGAAGTAATAATTTTATAATAATTTCACGTGGACGAAGGTCTAGGGCCACAGCAGTTGAACCCAGGACCTCATGCTCAGCGGTCGCGCTTGAAACCACTAGACCAGCGAGGCAATCTGTCAATTAGTGCATAGTATATTAAAATTTGTCGTAAATTAAACTAAACTAAATTATAATAAATCGTCTATAGACTACATAAGTAGGCTTAGGGCTTGCTAATATCTACTCTGGCAGCAAAATTAATATTTGAAGATATTATTTCTACAAAAAATCTTCATTTACAAAGAAAACGGAAAAAAAAGTTAAACGGAATCGAGGCTGTCTTATGAAGGAGGATTGTCTTATGAATTAAAGTTATCTTAGAATTTACGTGTTAATCTTTTTTTTGTTTACTTTGCCCGGAGTGGGCATTCTGTCTTGTTTTATTTCGTTACTTGCATACCGCCCTAATAGGATTGCGAATGTAATTTAATAGTGTTTGGAAAAAAGTGTCGCGCTGAAGATAGTGGTGTCAGCAGTGAGAGTGGTATCTCTTGAGCAGTGGACGACTTTGTCGGGCTATTTGATTGCTGAAGAGCTATGCAATTATGTAGTCGACGGGTCTACGGGACGGGACGGGTATGTAGTGGAGTGACGTCACGGATGTCAATCAGCCATAAGCTCTTTGTGTTCCTCTCGCGAATAAATAAACAAACAAACAGTTTCATTCGCATAAGTTGTCGTGTAAATACTTTGTAAATACTTTTGATAGTGCAACTTACAAATAACATTATTGCCTAGTGTATACTTGCTGTGTAAATATAAAAAAAAACTAATTAACGTTTTTGTGAACCCCTGCAAGTACATAAGTACCCGAAACCAAAAATATAAGATCGGTGATTTTCTGGGGAACGGAAAAAGTGCCTAAGATATAGCATCAGTGTGTGCGAACCTTTACTCCGACTGCGCTCAACTTATGGTGTCTGTCTATATCGTACACACCGTGAGAATACACCATAAACTCGTATCTGCAAATAGCGCCATCTGTTGCCTAGTCGGGGTACTACTTGAGCCGATCAATTGTGCTCCGTTCGGTAAACTAACAGGTTTCAACACACTATGGCTAAGTGCGGCGCCTGTGGAAAGTTTCTCTCGTCGGCAGAGGCTGCTAATTGCGGCAAATGTAGGCAATGGTACCATCGAGGGTGCGTAGACATCCAGAATGCGGGCCCTGTAACGACCCCCTGGCATTGCCCTGAGTGCAAAAAGAACCAGGTGAGGGATAACCGGGCTGAAACACCTGTCCGGGGACGGGCACCAACACCAGCTCCACACGAGGATAGCCTAGTCAACCTGATGGACACCAGTCCCATAAATAGCACAGCCCTAGATGCCACTCAGGAGCTCAACCTAGATATCCTTAGGACAGAGCTAACCATTTTTAAGGAGGAATTTTTGAAGATAGTTCGAAACGAGTTCCAGCAGCTGCGTGATGATCTATCACAGCTAAGATCCTCTCTAAAATCAACAAATGATAAGATGAGCAACTTGGAGGAAAGAGTAGCAGTGATGGAGACCAACCTGGCTCAGCCCCAAGTGACGCGATCGTCGGATGTGGACGAGCTAATAAGCAAATTGCGGAGCGACATTAATGACCGTGACCAGGAGTTGCTCGCCAATGATATACAGATCTCAAACATACCTGAGATCAGTGGTGAAAACCCTACCCACACTGCCCTGTTGGTGGCGGCTAAAATTGGTGTCAAAATCAAAGCGCGCGATATTGTGAGCGCCGAGCGTGTCGGAGGTAGGCGCATCAACGCAACACAAGCGACGGCGCCTGTGGAGACCCGCCCCCGCTTCCTTGTCGTGCGCCTCGCGCGCCGCGATCTTCGTGACGAGCTGCTGGAGAGTGCACGAGTGCGTCGCGGCATGACCACAGTGGATCTCGATCTACCGGGCCCAGCGACGCGCTTCTACGTGAACGAGCGCCTTACTAAACTAAACCGGGAGTTGTTTCGGAGCGCGCGTGAGGCGGGCAGTCGCCTCGGTTGGCAGTTCGTGTGGTCAAAGCGTGGTCGTATCCTCGCCCGGTACAAGCCCGGTGATGCCACTTGCCACATCCGCTGTGAGGCGGACATACGTCGCACTTTTGGACCGGCCTCGACACCTGGTAACGGCGGTGATAACGTACTTTAGAGTTACTCTTTTGTTTGTTTTTGTTTATGTAAGTATTTGTCTGGATAAAGTTATGCGTTTTTCGAAACATGCAGTTAGGCGGTTTTTAAAAGTAAGCTTAGTTACAGTAATTGACAGTCTGACAAAAGTTATAATATTAAATTGTTTCGATTTGTACTATAAGTTATGTTTTGTATTGGCAAGTGTGTGTCTCGCGGTACACCTCAGTAAAGTACACGTAAACCAGTTTTATAGCACCACACACATTTATCTACACCTACCCATCTCGTACCTACTATTCCATTCTATAAACTTATTATTTACACAATATGGTCTTATTCCTAAACTGCTATTTACATACCACATTTTACAACCTTTATTTACTTTAGTTTTATACACGATCTACATGCCTATAATTCCATTTACACTAATATTATATGAAATAACAATTAAATGTGCACTGATGATAATATGGTTTTGTTTGATGACGGAATCAATTTTATATTATTACAATGGCCACTAAAGGAGAAAAGTATCTTAAAGTTGGTTTCCTTAATGCTGGCTCACTGGGTACAGGTCATGATGACTTTATTGGTGCACTTGACAGGCATTGTTTTGATGTTATAGCCATCAACGAAACTTGGCTCAGACCGGGCGAGGAGCGGCGCGCTCCGGTGGTGCCGGGCTACCGTTTGCGTCACACACCCCGGCCAGCGTGTGTTCGCGCGGGCCGTGGTGGGGGCGTCGGGTTTTATCTGCGGCGGGGAATGAGCGCGCGTACTTGTTCTAGTGCGGTCGATCCCAGGTTCGAATCGGTCGAACAAATGTGGTTAACAATCTCTTTGAACGGCAAAAAAATTGCCATAGGAACAGCTTACCGACCGCCATGGCTTGACCTTGTTCTTTTCTTGGATGCCATAACGGACTCTATTAGCTCACTGGGAAATTGTGACCACTATATTCTACTTGGCGACTTCAATGTTAATTTGCTAGACCCAAACGGAATGAAAACCAAAATTGTTTATGAATTTCTAGATTGCCTCAGTCTTACACAGTTGGTCACAACACCTACTCACTACACATCATCCAGTGAAACTCTCATCGATCTCCTATGTACTGACCTGAGACCAAGGTATACAGCAGTAGAATCGCTCGGTTCAATCAACGGCCACTGTATTGTAATAAGTGAGTTTAACATTAAGCGCGAAAAATTCAAACCATACCTAGTAAAATATCGGCCTCTTAAAAACATCTGCTCAGAGAGATTTAATGTAGATCTTTCATTATTAAACCTCGGAATTATTTCGTCGCTTGACACTGTTAATGAAATGGTGCATGTCTTTAACACCCATCTAACTTTCCTGTTTGATGCTCACGCACCAATCAAAACATGCACTGTAAAGGAAAAATCGTACCCATGGATTACAGATACAATCAAAGTTATGATGCGTTTGCGTGACGATTCGCTAAGTACTTATAGGAAAACGAAATCTGACTCTAAAAAAAGTTACTACAAAGACTTAAAGCACTTGGTAATTAATTCACTGTACAGTGAAAAAACTGCATACTTCAAACATAATATTAATAATAAAATCAAAAACCCTAAATTGCTATGGAAAAATTTAAAATCCACCCTATCTACCTGTAAACCTAGACAAGACCTTCCGTCGCATTTTATAGATCCTGATTTAATAAATAAAAACTTCTTGATTGTTCCCGGTAACCCCGTGGCTAGCGCATCGCTTATGAATTATTATGATAATCATAGCCACGGTGAAGCGGTTTTTAAAATCACTCCAGTGGACCAGAACAATGTCTCACGCACTATCGCTAGTCTCAAAAGTAACGCCGAAGGATATGACAACATTAACCTGGACATGATTAACATGACTTTGCCGCACACTTTGGATGTTGTTACGGTCATAATAAACCGCTCCATAGTGACTTCAACGTTCCCTGATCAATGGAAAATTGCTTCCATTAGGCCCTTGCCAAAAAACCCTAATCCGTTAGCCTTAAAAGATCTACGCCCTATAAGTATATTGCCATGCTTATCCAAAGTGCTAGAGAAAATCGTCAGCCGCCAACTTACCCTTTTTCTAGAACAAAATAAAGTTTTACCTGATCTGCAATCAGGGTTCAGAAAACAGCGCAGTACATCCACTGCTTTATTGGATGTTACTGATAACATATTATGTGCTCAAGATAAGGGAATGTGCACATTACTTGTTTTACTTGATTTTTCCAGGGCATTTGACGCTATTAATATCCCGTTATTATTGTCAAAATTAAAATATTATGGTTTCGACCCCGAAGCTATTCAATGGTTCCGCAGCTACTTAGGTAATAGGGAACAACTAGTAGACCTTCGTTTGAATGACGGCACTTCTCTTAGATCGGCACTTATTCCCGTAGAGAGAGGAGTCCCGCAGGGTTCTATTTTGGGTCCCATTCTCTTTATTTTGTATTGCGCAGACATAATAAGATGCCTACAGAGATGTAAGTACCACATATACGCCGACGATGTGCAACTATATATTTCTTTCAGACCAGACGAGTATGATAGTGCCATCAAGGCTCTTAACGAGGATCTCCAACGAATCGCTGTTTGGTCCGAGGACAACTGCCTGTCGCTAAACCCTACAAAAACGAAGTATATGGTATTTGGCACCAGACAGCAGCTGGCTCGACTACCTATGTCTTTTGACTTAGAACTTATGGGCGAACCAATTGAGCGAGTGTATGAGGCGCGAAATCTAGGTCTTACCATGGACAAAGATCTTCGTTTTGAGAAACACATAGCAGACTCTGTCAGAAACTGTTTTTATCGCCTGAAGATTCTGTACAAGATGAGGCCTTATTTATCCGAACCGCTACGGGAACAACTTGTCGAAACCTTGGTTTTATCTAGGTTGAACTACGCCGACACTGTGTACGGCCCGCGCATCTTAGCTCGTACTGATCGGCTCATACAAAGGGTACAAAACGCGTGCGCTCGATTTTGTTATAACATTCCTCGTAGAAGTCATGTCACACCTTTTTTAAACAAGCATTTCACTTTAAAAATGAAGTCTAGACGCAAACTTCACCTGGCGTGCCTTCTATTTGGTGTGGTCAAATACCAAAAACCTGACTACTTGTTTAATAAACTGAGTTGGATAACAAGTAGACGGGAATGTGGGAGAAGACAATGTTCGCAACAACTCTCAACTCAGTCGCATAATACAGCAGCATTCAGAGGCAGCTTTCGTTATGCGGCTTCCAAAGTATGGAATAACTTGCCACCACCGATGAGACTAATCAACACGATATACACATTTCGAAATCGTTTACGGCAGTATCTTATAGAAGCGCAACGTAAGCTGGATATGGTTGCTCTAAATGTCTCAGTTATATAATATACGCTCCTACCTAAATTATTTTTTTAACGGATACCGTCAGATTACAATTAATTATTATTTATGAAATAATCCAGGACATTCTTTTTATGCATATTTCAACATTATTATTGACTAGCGCTTACCTTTCATCTCCTTCCTGCCATTCTATGTAAGAATCACAGTAATATTTCTTATACCGATCCACTGTTAGGATTTTTTTTCCGTTAATTTTCAATTAGTCCGCCGCGCTCGGCTGCTTGCAGCGTATTGGACGAAATGCATGGAGAAATAAAATGCTGTGCGTAAATAGTCATCGTGTCAAACGGGTTCTATTATCATGCGTCCATGCCATTTATCTATCTATTTTTTGTTTTATTTTGCACATTCACGATATTTATTATTTCGTAGTTTATTTAGGTACTAATAATTTATGATATGTTTATTTATTTCTTTGTACACATCTATTATACATATTTAAATACCTTTTTCACCGTCACCAATGATTCAACACATAATGCTGTTTTACATCCGTGACCTCTCTAATCCAGGTCCAGTTGAAAACCAGCGTCAGGCACTAGTTGCCCGGCATTTTGCTGAACTGGGCCTATTTGGCGCAGCCGTGAGGCACACAGTGTTAATTTTTGTTTTTGTTTTGTTTGTTTAGTTTTAAGTTTTTATTTTTTTTTGTCTTGTATTATTTTTGTTTTATATTGTGTGCACTTGTGGCATGTGCCAAATAAATGTATTTTCTTTCTTCTTTCTTCTTTAGTCCTGGTGTAATTGAATGGATGTGAGAGATTTTGTTGGTCGTCCGGCGGCGAGATGGGCAGACGACATTGTTTCATTGCGGGAATATCCTGGATGAGGCTAGCACAAGACCGTGGAGCTTGGCACAAGCAAAGAGAGGCCTATACCCAGCAATGTGTGAAGTCGGGCTGTGGATGATGATGATGATGATGAGAGATTTTAAATGGAAATAGGAATATTAACGTTCTTCGTTCTTGTAGTCTAAAAGTAATATCATAAGTAATATCACTATCTGCCTAGCCTTTTCCCAACTATATGTATTGGGGTTGGCTTCCAGTCTAACAGGATACAGCTGAATACCAGTATTTTACATGGAGCGACTGCCTATCTGACTTTCACAACCCAGTTAGTACTGGGTAATACGATACCCTTTAGTAAGACTAGTTCTCAGACTTTCGGGCCACTGACTACCTGTAACGACTGTCAAAGATCTACAAATTACAACTGGAATCAACGGCTTAACGTGCTTTCCGAGGTAATGAGAAAACTCTATGGTGTGTGTGGGGGTGGTCACCCATCCACGGCCCAACCTAGTCTAGCGCGGCTTAACCTGAAAATCGACCCGAGCGGCTGTTATAAGTCAGCCATGAGCGCCTCAAAAGCTTTGTAGTCCAAAATAACTTGATCTTATATTCCCGCCTCTACTTTAGATTTATGTTTTGATCAATAGTAGGTAACGTTAAAAATTACGCGTGCAAATAAAATAATAAATTAAAATTATAAATTAAAATATTTTCTGTACTTATTATTTATTTGATTATATTTATATAAAAAGTTACCGCACACTAGGAATTTCTCCTGTATCGTGGGTGCGTTTACAAACATTTAAACTCACAAACACAAACAGCCAGACACGGAACGACTACTACCTTTTTCTCATACAAATATTTGTTCCGTGCGGGAATCGAACCCGCGACACGCAGCGCAGCAGTCAATCGCTCAGTTACTGCGCCAACCGCGCCGTCAAATTCAATTTATGTGTTTTAATTTTTTTTGTACGGACTCAACTTATTCTTTGCTTTTCTCAAAATTGGACATGAATGTTCTGTAACAACAATATTGTCTCCCATGTTCAAGTTAGATATGCCTACCCCGTACATACATAGAACGACACATTACTGCTTTACATCACCTAATCGGCTGAACCGATTTAGACAAATTGCTAACGTTAGAATGTAATAGCACCCATCTGTCGAAACTGCTCTCATTGATTTTTAATATGAACCATTTGACATTTCCCTGTATATAGAAACGTTACATTAACATGGCTTCATTTCAATTACTGTAACCTTTTAATTTCAGGAAAAGTCATTGATTTACTCGCAAAAGTATAATTAATTAATTAATTTTATTTAGAGCAAATATCATCATTCTCGTGCCCTTATCCTAATTAATATTGGCCAAGCTATTTTCTTTAAATATAACCAACACTTGTTACCCAATACTTGTCTTATGATAGTTAAATTAGAATCTGATTCTGCACTTTTCTGATTACTTTGAGATAAAAATCAACATTATTTTCTTCTACAAGAAGTTAACTTCATTGTCATCCATTTACCTTTCCAAACACATAAGAATATACAAAGTAACTAAAATCAAAACTACTTTAACTTAAAATTCTCTTTTTATCTCCCAGTCGTTATAGCTACTGAAATACTTCTTACTGTTGGTAGTACCTATTCCACTTTCCACGTCCAGCCAAGCCGACTGCAGATGTCCGCAGATCGTAGGTTTCTATTTACGCAGTGGCTACCAAATAATAAGAAATTCGTATAGAAGCGACACTCATGTGGGTCCTACATTTTTGTCAAAATATTAACCTACTGCTCATCACTACCCGCTATGGGAGGCATTTACCCAAATGCCCAAGCCAATAGGATAAGGAAATAATCAAACTGACAAAAAGTACGCTAGACGACCGACATCTATGAAGAACTAAAATCAAAATCCTTCATCGTGATATTAAAGTTCTCCGCAAGAAGATAGAGAAGAACATAAAAGAAAAAAACCCGACTATACTAGTTGGGCTGAGCCTACCAAACAACAATTGTTTGATCGGAGGATCCTCCCTTTTTAATGGGGGATGACGTAATTTATACCCCCTTTTTTTTCTTTTTTTTTTTCGGATGGGAAATCATTAAATGACCCGCGGAGCGGAAGGGAGTGTCAGACTTGTACTGACTAAAACCCATCCATGTTCCTTCTTTGCCCTTTGTGTTCCAGGGCTGCGGTATCTCTTTCGAACTGTCCCGCAGCCCCGGCAGGCAACTTTATACCCCTAAAGTATCATTAATTTGTCAATGGTACAGCACGGAGCGCAAAGCCGGGTACAAGTGGGGATACAATCGTTACTATTAAGTAAAGCTTCGAAACTACCTACTGTAGGGATTAAGTGTTCTTTCAGAGCAGGATTTTCGCTTCTAAAATATTTGCTTAATCTTTGGTAAGTAGTACCAACTGCAAATGCAGCTTAGCTATGCAGGTTTTCCCTGACTAAGTTTAATTTGGCTCTTGGCTTGCGAACTGAAGCCGTTAGATCTGCTTAGTATTCAATTTTCTTATGACAATTTTGAATGGAGTTGATTTATCTGCTAAAAGGGTCAGATAGTTTTATAGTGTTGGTGACTGTAACGGTAACGAATGTATTTTTCGTTCGGCTTGTTGATTTTAATTTATGCGCCCGCCGCCGGCCGGACATCGTCGCGCGAATATGCGACCGTCACGTTCATTTTTTTCGGCGAATCCTGTGCGTGAATTACACCGACGTAGAATGCTTTTATAAAATTCCTAAATACTTATAGACAGCGCACAGCCCGTACCTCTGGGTCTAAAAACATGCAATTTTGTATAAGAGTGTCTTATATCATAACAAAGGTGAGCATAAGGAAGGTTTTTTTTTTAAAATTACTCCTAACGAGGTTAATTGGGGACGAAAGTTTGTATAGAAATATGTTATTTTTGCCGATAGATAATTTCATGGGTCTAACTTTGTCAAAAAAACTTTGCGCAATATACCTAAAATACAAACCGTGTGTATTGTTATACTGCGCAAAGTTTTTTTTATCTATTTAGTTCTGTTTTTTCCGATCACTGTGAGAATCACTTACTACAGCTTTATCTACTCTAAAGAAGTGCTCAAGTTTCCAGTACATTTCGTACTAGCATTAGACTACCATTTACTAAAATAGTATTAGATTCCTTCCAGCTAAGTTTTAGTGCTTCCTTGATCGTTAAACAGTTTTATAGCCAGTGCAATGGTTACTAACAACATTTTAAAGGTACGACACAATAAATTACTATACATACATTTGTGGGTGAAACCAAACTGCTTTAAGTTTACCATGATAGCAAAAAAAACAATTAAAAATACAAATAAAAGCTACAAAATTGCTATCATCATTGTCATAGGTTCCTTACATGTCCATAAATGACCTAGAAACGTCTTTTTATCATCCTCCCAAGAAAGGAAGATCCCTAATTCGAATCTCATGGTAATTCACAACCCCTTGCAAAACTTTTTTGCCGCCCCATTCACATACGTCTGACGGGTATTATTCAAAGATTTAACGGGTTAGCGAGTAGTCTGCTACCAGGGTAGCAGGCGACACGAGAGACAAATGAGTTTGATCCTAAGATAAACAATGGGCAGGATAGAGCTTTGTAAACGTGTTAATTTACTGTAACTGTTGTGTTTTGTTCGAAGATGTTTAGTACCAGAAGTGGTGTGAAGCAGATGTGGTCTTTTAAAGTCAAGTATATTACGATTTGAACCATCTTCCTTCTCTCGTTGTTAGTAAAGGTTTGAAGAATATTTCAGTTGACTGGCGTTTGATCCCCTTAAAATAACTACTACGTATAACGACGTAAGCCCGAAATTATATTTACGTAAACTAACTCAAATTGCTGATGTAGCTCATAAAGCTGCCAAACTATAATGGGACTGGGCAGGCCATGTCCTGTGGCCCCGCATATCACAAAACTGGAGCCCCGAGACAGCTAGACGGGGTCGAGGCAGACCGAGGGGAAGATAGCGGGACGCCTCAGATGGCTTTCTAGAGGCACAACATCGAGAAAAGTGGAAGGAATAGGGGGAGGCCTTTGCCCAGGAGTAGGACAGTTGGGACAGTTTAGGCTAATAAAAAAAAAGTAACCAAATAGTGTTAAAATGCTTGCGGGCTTTATACAATCTTATAACTACGTCAGTCCCTCACCGGGGTCAGAAACTTCAAAGTTTTTAGCACTACGCCTTATTTTTTTAACTCTCTATACCTACAGGCTGTAAAAGAACCCCAATACATAGCAGTTTTCTTCGTACTCTGTATACATCACCATTAAACTAAGAGACATAGACCCAACATTATTGCTGGGAAACGCCTTTTATTTTTGGTGTATAAAGTTCAGTTTACAAATTTTGAGTCACTGATATGATGATGAAGGATGATATGGCTAGAAAGGAGATGACTGTTGAGATGACGAGTAATAGAGAAGTATAGAAGATGCTAAGCCAACCCCAAATAAATTGGGATAAGGCCAGCGGAATGATGATGAGTTTATAAGTAATTAATTTGAATGTTTTAACTAACCTAATCTTAAGAATAAAAAACTAACCTAAACCATAATCATAGAATATTTAATAATAATAATTGATTTTGTATGTCTAATCCGTTTCCTGTGCATGCGGTGTTAGCCTTTAATTAATTGTTACACTTGCCAATGTATACCTGTCAATCGCAATGAAATGTTACGTGTAAACAATTGTTGTAAATAAATAAATAAATGATGATGGGCATGTACAACAAGCAAAATAAGAAAAAAAAACACAAAAACTTTATCAAAGTAACATCACTAGTACATACATCGGTTATGAGTATGACATCATAGTAAAATAACGCAATGTATATTGATTAATCGTCCTACATTTTAGGGAATGTTTCATAAAACTTTATGTTACGGCGCGAATTTTTTCGATTTATTCCCAAGTACAGGAAAAGTTTCTGAACATAAAATATTTCTGGTTCTTATTAAGGTTTTGGTGGTAAAGTTATTTTTTCTTAGGAAGAGGTAAGAACATGCTTTACTTTTTTAAACTTTTTAAAGGTTTATGATCTCAACATCAAGGTAAATATTTATATTTCGAGAACTAAGCTACAAAGTAAGTCATCCTTGTGACAAATAAAAGAAAAAGTAATAATAGAGTAACAGTGTAGGAGACCTAATCCCTAAATATGTTTGTTTCAAGTCTATGTTTGAAGTCTACGTTCACTTGGGATAAAAGATTCACGAAGCAAGAATTATTTTGTATTTCAGCGTCTATCCTTTTGAAAAATAGCGGTTCTTTAGATCAGTAAATCCTAAAGGACTGTTTCAAAAAGTAAAGTTTGCGGAATGATTTATCTCACATTGCTTATCAGGTATTACACGGATCTTAAACTTAGCTGGCGAAATGTGGGTGTACCTACTATTAGGTACACCTCTGCCTAATCCTTCGGGGATTACAGGCGTGATTACTAAGCAGGTCTAAACCTCTAAGTGACTTTTAGTATTCTTAAAATCACGCCGGTATGTCTCCAAAGGTTAGGCAGAGGCATACCAACATATAGTACAGTCACACTTTGCCGAAACGCTTTTTATTGCGTTTAAATCCCATGTAATAGGGGGCGAGCCTATTGCCGACCTGGCACTGATCCAAACTCCGTGCTGCTACTGCGAAATTCCTGATGGAAATACTGCCAATAACACTGTGCACGACCTGGGAATCAAAACCGGAATCTTATGCTCAGCAGTACCTTTTGAGCGAACATGGAATCTTTAGAGATTCTTAATAAAATTGTCAAAATGAATAAGTTATACCAAATTGCAGTTTAACACAAAATATATCCTTGTCGTGTTACACACACATACATATTATGAATATACACATAGTCTATGTTCTCGGCAACCGGCAGTGAATTGTCTCGGCGACAACGCTGAGACTTACTTTCACTGAGAAGGCAATTTTGTACAACAGCTACTCTGTTATTTTATATTTTGTTGGGTAAATACTATTTGCATGGAGCTTACCAAAAGATTAACGAGTTCAGATGATTGATCTATACTGATATTATAAACAGGTATTTGTTTGTAAGTTTGTAGTGGGTGTGTGTGGGTAATCTCCGGAACTAATGATCTAATTCTAAAAATTCTTTCACTGGTAGAAAGCTAAATTATTTCTAAATTATCTAATTATTATTATTTTCTATACAAGTCTATTTTTATCATGTAAATTAGCCGAGCTATCATAATTTTCGTGAACGAAGTCGCGGGCGAATGCTAGTAGTAGGTAAATGAAAAGTAGATTGATGTATGCTAAACTGAAAACTTTTTACGTTATATCAATCTTTCTTTTCTAAGGTGTCATTTTATTTTTCACTTAAGAAACTACTGTTTTAATCGCTTGTCAAATGTATGAAATTTATATTAGGTAAATATTTCGATATCTCTCCTTGAGATTTTACTTTAAGGGGTCATATAGAAAATTGTTTGGTAATACATCTGCCTAAATGTTAGATTTGGTTACCGAAAATGGCTTATTAAAAGTAATTGACTAGTTGCTACATAACATTATATAAAATCACGTTAAATCACATTTTTGCCTCTAAACAAGTAGGCCGAAATGTAATGGGCGATTCATTTAGACGTAATTTTTCGAAAAGGGATTTTTTGACAGAGGAAGCGTGAATCATGTTAACCTATCATGGCATTTTGGTCCAGTACAGTTTGACATTTCATCATGGAACGAAGTCTTACCATCCCGGCACAGCGTCTACAAATTATTCAGCTTTATTACAAAAATCAGCGTTCTAAGAGGAGGGTGTTAGAGCAACTTATGCTCAACATCATCGGCGCACGATTCGCTATACCATCGAAAAGTTCGAAAGCCTTCTTGCCACTAAGCACGTGAAACCATAGCTTTATTGCGAGAACAATTTGGTGAACAGTTAATTTCCCTCTTCGTTCCGGTGACTTCGCCGCCCAGATCCTGTGACATCACACCCATAGACTTTTTCCTTTGGGGCTGTAAAGTCCAAGTCTATGAGGATAAGCCGAGTACGATTGAGCAACTGGTAGCCAACATTACTCGCGTTATTCGCCAAATACCACTCAAAATAATCAGACGCGTCATCGAAAATTGGAACTGCAGAATGAAACATGTTAACCACAGTTACGGACAACATTTGCAAGAAATAATCTTTAAAAAATAAATGGCAAGAATGATTCTTTTGCATGATAATAAGGATAACCCGATGTTTTTTTTTCTTTTTTTCATATTTTTTTTTAGTTTTGAAATAAGTACCTCCAAATGAATCACCCGTTATAAATAAGTAAACCCTCATGTCGATTGTAATATAAGTACCATGTACCTAAAAGGGTAGTCAACACAGTAAAAAAATATCAACCTTTTATAGGGATCAATAAGCTTAGTCATGTGATGTGACCGTAGGCGTCACGTCGTCATTAGTTTATCAAGGGTTCCGTAGTTACGTGACACGCCGTAGGAGGAACCCATATGTTCTATCTGTATAGGATGTAGGTACGTGCCATTTACAAAATTAAATTAAGACTTGTTACATATTTGATCTGTCTAAGGCTACGACCAAGTAGTAGATGTGATTAGCTGTCGATAAAGGAGAGTATGTTTTTTCGTAAGTCTAATGTAATGTAAAAGTAATTATGAAGAATACACCTGAGAAGACTGCCTCGTTGGTCTAGTGGTTGCAAGCGCCTGCTGGGCATGAGGTCTTGGGTTCAATTCCCAGGTCGGGCAAACTGATATTGCATTTTTCCTTCAGGAATTTCTCAGTAGCAGCCACGGAGTCTGGAATTGAGCCCGGTTGTTGGCAATAGACTCGCCCCCTGTTACATTATGGGACTTTAAACATAACAAAAACACGCTCTCTAAAAGCTGCATTGTTTCTGATGTATTTTAATAGTCTGCATTCCTGCCTGTGCAGGTACTTAATTTTATATTAAATTTAGTCCTGTTCTTGGTTACTATTTATGCTTAGTTATTGATATTATGCTGTATGATACTATACTGCTGGCTTGTAAATAGCATGTCGTTGATTGCCTCACTATTATTTTTGTATTGTTAGCTGTAAACACAATAAAAGAAAATAAATAAATAACTGGTAAAATGCGGGATTACAGTCGTGATGTTATGTTATGTGTTACATCTAAAGAGACACCGCGTTCAACTGATGTCACTGTCATCATTGATGTGAATAGTAATTATGTACCTTATATTGAAGTTCGCCTTTAAACTAGTGAAGTAACTTCTTGAAACACCAACCGTTTTACGTAAACCTTACCCGGTTTTCATTGATGTTTCTATTCATAATCATTGATCAAACTGCGAATTCACTTGGACGCATATGTACAAATGCTTTAGCTTAGGTACATATGACTGCCTTAATCCCGTAAAGTTCTTAATAAAAACTTTTATGGAATTAACCAAACCTACTTAAATCAATACAACAATTCAAAAATAGCGATATATGAAAGTCAATTCTCCAATAATTTAGAAAAAATGAGCGCTACAATGTAGCCACAAAAGTAAAATTTTACAACACGGTAGGTACTCGTAGGTAACTCTTTCCTAACAATTTTCGCTCCGTCGAATTGAAAAATGATTTCCTCAGTGATGTAGCTATGTTAAAGACATAATTTTCTGGGGTCGAGGGCTTAGCCGACCGTAACGAAGCCAATTACTACCAATTAACTTTACGAACTTCATTATTTCTCAGGGACTTGAGTTTTTTAAGAAATTTGCTTCGTTATATAGGTGGAAAAGATTTTTTTCTCTCTGACTTTAGAAGGTACTGGAATCATAGTTAGTGTTGAATGTTCCATTTTGTCCATGAAAAATTAATTACTAAACTATTTATTTTAGATTAATTTGTAGATATTGGAAAAAAAATGTGTTTGTTATAGTATGAAAAATAAAATAATAAATAAGGATAGATATATTACTTTTATTATATTAATTACGTTACTACCAGTAACCCAGTAGTAACTGGATCGCTGGAACTGGAAATTATGCGAAGAGGCCTTTGCCCAGCAGTGGGACGATGTAGGCTCACAGTAACAGTAACGTTCACCTACAAAAGTTAATTTCATAATATTGAGATGTTCATCGGCTTAACTTGGTGACTGTACCAATTAATTACTTGTTAACTAACACAATTGAATGTGAAATTCTATTGGCCAATATCTTACATTACCTCCGTTTCATGAAAGGACCCATCATCCCATTCATGAATGAAAAGGGGGTTCCTGTAACAGAATATGCGTTCATTGTATGGAAGACATTGTCATAACTCTCATAACTCTTGACCTGATTTGGGTCTTGGAGCGTAACGCCTAAGTAATGAAATGTCTGAACGTTCCCTTGTTACTAGGAGAACATTTTGATAAAGAGCTTAGTTATCTAACTGACTTGTAGGTTTTTAACAAGTTCTAGTGTGTCAAGTCTGAATGAAATGAAAGAATGAACTAAAAATACTACAAAATGAATTTCAGATGAAAATAATTAAATAGGTCTAGGAATAATATTTTTATTTTTGAAGGTAAAAAGCAGGATTTATTTTGCAACTACGAATGCACTTTTAAATAAAACAACCCTCCTACAAAATTTTACACGGTGCAACCTAAGTAAATCACCTCTTAATTTCCATCTGCGTGTGAAAGTACTAGGAGTCCATACGCGAAGAGAGCTCTCAAGACGGTGCTCAGGGAACAACTGAAGGATGCAATTATAGAGCGCGCAGAAAACAAAGAGATGCCACGTCGTGTGTAGCTACTTGTCTTGTACACCGCCGGCCAGAAAATAAGACCAGGCAAGCAGAATTTATGAGCGCTAATACTTAAATACTTGGAGGTGTTGGAAATTCTGTAAATTACACGTTTTTCAGGCGTGAAAGTGTAATTTAAATGTTTCTTAAGTGAAGAAAATGAGGTGAAGTAGCGTTTAATTATATGAACGATTAATTTGAGGGTTTACAGTTTGACATTATTTATGTAATTTTGCTAAACGTCACTCAAATCTGTGAATTTATTTATTAGGTAATATTTTTCAAAAGCAGAAGGTAAATACACGTCCGTGCCTTGCAAACTTGTGCGCAATTTATAAAGATTACATGTCTATCATTGCATCGAGTTTTAGAACTGGAACAAAGCAAGACCGTTGTGCATGTAGGTATGTGTAGTGGTTTTCTCTAGTTATTTTTTGGGGTCCTTTGACAATAAGTTTTCACTGAATTTGTATACTGGTTTAATATTTTAGCGAAGGCTGAAAAAAAGTAGAACTGCATGTGTCTTTTTAAGCGTGATTATAGTCAGAGGTAACGCCGCCATCTTCTTTTCTTTTCGAACAGCACCCTCCTTACAGTGTTACCACTGATATACTATAACAATCTTAATGTAATCTCAAGTGCATCCATCCTATAAGCTGATAAACTGCTGGACATAGGCCTCTCCAATTACACGTCACTGAGCTCGATTCTCAACAACTCTTATCCAGCTGCTACCCACCACCCCGCGGAGATCATCGTTCCACCTAGCCTAAGAGCGTCCAAACTTACGCTTTCTAGATAAGGCGCCAGAATTAATTACTAACTTATTATTATCCGCGCTACAATTAAAAGAAAACTATTTTAAAACTACTTTCAAAGCGCCGTACTTTCTTATTTACCAGGGCATTATGAACGCGGTGGAGTTTAAAGAGGTAGCTGTATTGTGGGACGCGTCTGTTGGTATAAGGATTTAGTTTCAAAAGAGCACGGGATCAGGAATAGCAGTATTTTAAAATGCTGCAATTTTTGCAAAAGATATGTCTCGAGAATTTTATGAAAACTAGTGTACTCATAAAATTGCCTAATTTTGACTAAAATATGGTTTGAAAAGACTATTAAATAAAAGCAGATTTTCATGATTGATAGTGGTGGTTGTGGAGGTTAGATGGGCAGTCGTCCCATTGAGAATACTGACATTCAGCTGCATCCGTTTAGACTGAAAGCCGACCCCAAAAAGTTGGGAAAAGGCTAGGCAGATGATTACTTGTACCGTGTACAAATAAAATGTCGATGTATTTACGATACGAACTTCATTGTACGTGAAAAAGTTTAGATTGCAGTCACTCACAACTTTCCCTCATGTGGAAACTTTTCGTGTTTTCCCGTACCACATTTATCACTAGTCCCTCTCTTTTTAGGGGTAGGCATAAATCTAAGGGATGCCAATTTAGCTCGTGTATAAAACGTACACCGTTGTACGACATGAGCAATAAAAACGAATAATAGGCTTCGAGAAACTTATTATTTTTTCTAGACATTTATTATCCAAAACTCGTTTACTGTGTGTACGTTTACAGATTAATATTCATAAGTAACGTACACCAACTCTACTTAAAGTTACTTAAGCTCTGGCCAGACATATAATATGTATAAGTGTACTCATATTTTTATTTGCATCCCATAATGTTAAACAAGATCTTACAAAAATGGTTTAAAGTTTAGCTAAGGCATAATTGTCAACTAAGTCAAATAGTTAGGGGTTTCCAAACTAGCGCGAACATTTCCTAAATCGAAAATTGAGAATCATATGATTTATTTGGAGAAAAAACAAAATGAATTCACTTCAGTGATATTCTAAGTGAACTTTATGGAATAAGACTACTGGGACAAATATCTGCGAGCCACATTTAAATTAATTATGTGATAAGCAAGCACCAATTAAAAGTTTCAGGTTCGTCTTTAATTGTAATGTACACTTAATACAAAATTTATTTTAATTTTTAGTTTAACTACTCGAAAAAACAAAGAACAAACAAATAACTTTAATTTATTGAATATTTCAGAACAAGTTAGAACAGTATCAAACTTATTTCCAACCAAACTACCAATTTCTAACAGTTTTGGTAAAACTTTTAGATATTTTACTAATAAAACAAACCATTTGGGAGTGTAGGCAGGCTAATTTAATTTCATTCTACTTCAATTATGTATTTCAATTGAAATGAATTAAAGTGTGATTCGATTTATTTATTCAACTTTTTCATTATGTTGAATTTCGTGGTTTAGACTTTCAAATCAATTCGTTTATTTGTGATACATGGGTTACATGAAGGTTTTCATTACATACTTATATACTAATAATGTGCATTCCATGATCAGCCACTTGGACATACAAACAATAAATGTAGCAGGATACAGTGTTAACCTACTGAGAATAAAAAAATCATAAATAAACGGCCTAAGTAGACGAACTGCTACGACCACGTAGCGACCGCTACGCCGTAGCATCCTCGTAGCAGATATTCTTATCCGTCGTATGCATACGAACGAACGTCCCTGAGTATAAAAGGACACATAATTATTACCATTCAACAGACGTACTATAACATTTGTATAACAACGTAGCGGTTTCCATAAAAAACCCTCAGTCCTACATTCATCATCATTTATATATGGCAAACAACCCAGGAAGCTCAGTTTATTATGTAGATATTTTTTTGAAAATTAAAATCTCTGCGATGTTGTGACCCTGGTCGGCCTTTGCGTCCGTTGGGGGACGATTTGAGATGACAAATGGTGTAAAGGTGAAAGCGGCGCGTGACAAAATGTTTACCTCTAATGTTTGTTTTTTGAGTGGGAATTGAATCGTTTATGAAACTTTTTTGTGGTTATTAATAAAAATAATAGAGATGTTAAATTGCTACATCTTTTTTAACTACATGATGGTTTTAAATACGTTTAGCGCCAAACATCTTGTGTGTGGTCATTATCCAATCGCTTATTTATTAACGGTCAAGTTTCACATTCAGTTACTGTTAGCCTGCGTCATCGCAATACTGAGCAAAGGCTTTAGCTCAGTAGTGAGAAATGGTCTTAAAAAAAGAGGCTTCTTTGCATGACTCACAGTTCTTTCGATCCAAGGATAGTATGGACCACTGGCCTTTGAATTTCTCCAGCTCATCAACTCATTGAGTATTTTTCTTAAAATAATCAAGAACTTTTCGTGCATTTTTAATGTCACTCGCTGGCTCCTGTAATTTATACCACATCCAAGGGGTATGACGACGGATCCTTTATGGTTTAGGACTCTTGATGTGTGCCCTCATATGAACAGATTAAATTATTAATTGGATTTTGACATAAATTACACAAGTGGCCTTGTCTTTTGTCTGAAAGTTTTTGATGAAAACCGTTAAATTAGGGACACCATTAAGTTCTTAGTCTTTCACTTAAGTTATTTCCGAATTTTTGACGAAGTAACATAATGTAAATACCCGAAATAGCTGAATGACCTCGTTGGTCTGGAATATTCGCAAGTGGTAACACAGGACCACCAGGTGTGATTCCCAGGGTGGGTTCTATCACCAGATAGAAAAACCCAATAACACATTACCCACCTGTAACTTAGGACTTAAAACATAAATGGCGATAAATGGCCTCCACCTCTTATCTATTTTTTCAGGGGTAATCCCTGAAAAAGGCGTGGTTTTATGTTTTGTAAAATACTAGTTCTGAATAATATTAACAATATTTCTCACTTGTTCGAGGTATATGCTGCAGGTGTGTTTCAATATTCTTCTAAAGAAAATAGTACGCCACTCAGTTTTATACAATCCACCAGACAAGACGTTGACATCTAATAGTGTCCTCGGACTAATGCACCAACACTAATAAACATTTATTTTGATTGTCGACCCTAAAGTGAACAATAAAAGAGAAGTGAATACAGTGTAATTATTTGAATAACGTCATTAGCGGCGATACGCTTGTGACAGCGAGTGTACCTTCACAGAATATTAAGTAGGGAGGAACATGTATGAGTGCCTACTCAGTGTGTCGGTATGTGTGCACGCCAGTGTAGGGTTGTTGGGAAAGAGTTTCACGGTGTTGACTGATTCAAATGGTGAATAAAAGAATCGTGGAAACATAGTTAAAAATTGCCTCTGATCTGGTCGCAAGCGCTACTGATCTTCAAGGGGTCTTAAGTTCATTTCCCAGGTCAAAAAAAGTGTTTTTGTTTTTTATTTCCATCTGGAATTTTTCAGTAGTGTCAGGACTTGAGTCTGGTTGATGGCAATAGGCTCTCCCCTTATTACAAAGGAATTTTAAAAATGATTGGCGAAATGTGGGTATACTATAGGTATTATATCTTTTGCTTTTGAAAAATATACGTAAAAAGTAGATATAAGTTTTATTGATATAATTTAAAGCTTCTAATCTATGTTTCCATTAAGCAATATTTATGGAAAACTATAGTACTAGTTTTTAATCAAGCTGCGCCTTAACAGGGTCTTGTGCTCATTAGTATTCATTATCCTGTAACTATTACGAAATAAATAAACAAATAACCCCTCGGGGATAATAGGCGCGATCTTATGTAATGTATTTTTGTTCAATCTTATCAACGAAGCTATTTTCTCATAAATATTTTCTAAACTTATCGTTAATTAGGTACGCATGAAAAGTTGTACGTTTATCCTACAATTTTTAAATACCGTTAAAATAAAGTTGCGTATTACCAAAAATATTTTTCAAATTCATTAAAAGTCTCCGTGTTACAAAGTTAAAAAAACTATTAATGATTAAAGTCGGGACGACCTCTTTTACGGCTTAGGTAAGTATCATTTACCTTTTCAGACATTACTTACACTGGCTGTTAGTATCCACACTAACAGGATATAATATCCTAGATTATAAAAAATTCAAACTGACTGAAAAAGCATAAAATTTTGCTCAAGAGTTCCTTAAATTACGGAAGTGAAAAAAAGGAATGATTAAAAACAGGGTATAAATGTTTTTACGAAAGCCCGTCATTTTTTCCGATAGCAACCCCATGGGAAACACGGCTGTCATATCATAAATGCAAAGATTTATCTCACAAAAAATTCGACAAATCGCAACACAACATGTCACTTGTCACTGTTGCTTTTGGTCATAGTTTTGCTCAGAACATTTCTGGGAGCGACTCCTAGCGTCCTGAAACTTGTGGTTATACTCTCACTGAATAATAAATGAGATAGAAAGTTCTATTACAGTAATCACACACACAAGGCGAATGTTTGAGCAATTTGTGGGGAGTCTTGAATTTTGGCAGCTTGATTGGATAGAAATACATTAAGGCGAGAAAGGATGTGAGCTTTGAGAAGATGGCTCATAGCGATATTATCATAATCTGTGCAGGCGCAGTGGCTGAGCGATTGGCTGCTGCGCTGCGTGTCGCGGGTTCGATTCCCGCACGGAACAAATATTTGTATGGCCTACAAGTAGTTGTTCCGGGTCTGGCTGTTTGTGTTTGTGAGTTTAAATGTTTGTAAACGCACCCACGATACAGGAGAAATTCCTAGTGTGGGGCAACGTTTTATTTAAAAAAGAAGAAAGAAAGAAAGAACTATGTTGGGGTTGGCTTCGAATCAAACAACGACAGATGCAGCTGAATACCAGTATTTAACATGGGCCGACTGCTTATTTGACCCCCATAACTCAGTTTCTAGGTAACATTTGGTAAGACTGCTTGACAGTCACTGATGTGTAGAAGAAAAATAGGTTCTGCGTCGTCCCCTAATATAAGTAAAAGGGTAGATGGATGATCAATTGCTTTTACGATACGGGCTACCCGTTGTAGGGGCATTTCATATACGAAAGATGTGTGCTACATATTCACTTATTTCGTTAGTTTTTTTGTTAAGGACATGTGAGGGACCAATAATCATTTCAGATACCAGGTATATTTTAAGAGGGTGTCTTCTTAAATTATTTGATAATTGCCTTTAACTGCTGAACGTATAGTATAGGCTAATTCACTATTAAATGGGATTTATTCCCGTTTTGACATCGAATGACTCCCAAATTAGTGCCAATTAAAAGCAAGCTGTTAGATAATATGCTGTACATCTCTACCTGCCTTTTCGGTGAATACTAGCGTGATTTCCACGGATGACGCCGAGGAAGTGGCGAGGTTCGGGGCTAACAAAATATACATACTGTCGTGCAAGCGACACCAAGAAGAAGTATGATGATAAATTGTGCAACATAATACAAGGATACATCTTATCTAAGCTTCAAAACACATGGAGTGTCCATCTGAATACTGAGCAGGCTAGAAAACATAATGTTAGTAATAACCCGGGGACGTGGGACGAGCGCCTATCAAGTAGGAGCTAGATGTTACTAGCGCTAGATTAAATTATAGGTTTATGCTGGTTATAAGTCTAAAAGTCCGTTTTCTTGCGGAAATTTGTCAAAATAGTCGGTATTTATTACAGTTTTTAATGTCACGCTGACAGAATCGTTCATTTAATTAACATGAGCTCTTTGCGAGTCACTGTTAGTTTTTGAGAGAACTTTTTCATTATTTTTGATTGACTTTTCGAAACTATTTAATTTCATTTGTCCATGTTGCGATTCATTAAGGAGCTCGTGGCTAAATAATAACAACAACTAGGTTGGTCTGTAGATGGGTGACCACCCATTACATACCAAGTTTCCTCTGTGCCTCGGAAAGCACGTTAAGCTGTTGGTCCCGGCTGTCATTTGCAGATCTTTGACAGCCGTTACAGGAAGTCAGTGGCCCAAAAAGTCTGACAACCAGTCTTATCAAGGGGTATCGTATTACCTAGTATTAACTGGGTTGTGGAGGTCAGATAGGTAGTCGCTCCATGTAAAATACTGGTATTCAGCTGCATCCGGTTAGACTGGAAGCCGACCCTAATATTTTTGGGAAAAGGCTAGGCATATGATGATGTCCATGTTGCGATTCACTAACGTATTATTTACTAGTTTGGGACTGATTGCATAGTGTAATGTGTGTGACATTCTGGCTACTATTTGATGATTCGAGCTAGAAACACAAAAAAATTGAGTAGCGTCGAGGACGATGCTTTAGGTACTGTATTGTACATCTCTGCCTATCTTTTTGGAAAATATAAGCGTGATGATATGCTTTGTAACATTTTACGAAGATTCTAAGATATGACTAATGTAAGCTTCAACATGGAGTGTCCATCTGAATACTGATCAGGCTAGAAAATGTTATGTTAGTAATAACCCGGGGACGTGTGACGCGCGCCATCAAAACGGAGCTATATTTACTTGCGCTAGATTAAATTATAAATTTAGTATGCTGTTTATAAAGCCTAAAGGGGTTGTTTTATGTGTCACGTTGGGGGTTGTAGGGATGGTCTGGTTTTTATGTTCAAGAGGTTTTCGTCTCAAAAATATGTCGATACTTATTATACGACAAAATCGCTTTCGTGTCCTTCTACGTGACCACTTAGGTCTTCCTACACAACGGAATTTATTCCGGTTTTAACTTCATAAAGAATTTCTCTGATAGATTTATTTTATGTAGAGACGCCAGCACATGAAGCTACTTCAATCTGTCAAATTTCTTTAATAGATTTTCAACTTTTTCGCTAAAGCATTAGGTTCAAGGTTGATTGGGAAGATTTGACAGTTTCGGGTAGCTTGATGTGCCTACATGAGCATGCGTGAACAGAAATTGCACAGAACAGAGAGGTTTGGAGGGAGAAATGGGGAGGCCTTTTCCCAGCAGTGGGACACAAGGTAGTCTATCAAAAAAATAAAAAAATGTACCTGGACATAAAACAGGAAATAAAACATAAATATTTAATAACTATGTTTAAAACATAAATATTTAGCTAGACACAGAAATCGCGATGCTTTATCGAAGTCAAAGGCACAGCGGGTCACTGATTTAGGCATAAATGTAACCGTACGCGCAACTTGCTGTCGCGTCTACTATTTTTATGAATACGGACATTTTTAGTACTTTAATTTATCAAGTTAATCTCATACATGCGTCTGTTCCAAATAACTAATCTATTAGAAAAAATAATTTTCCAGTTTTTTCATATTCTCTATTCTTCTAGACAGCTCCCCGCAGTTCTCGGTGTACCCCGGAGTGTTGACGCGAATGTTTTGATAAATCGAGTTCCACAACTTCTACGACAGAAGTTGGTTCCGATTTTAAGTTTTTCTTTGTTAAATATAGTACCGAGATCTTTATCATTTAAGTATAGTAGGAACTTTATGACTTATAATAGGCCAGCAACAAATTAATTGCAAAATCGAAAGGTGGTAGACATTAAAATCAAACACAAAATTAATTTAAATCGTAATGAAACCAAGTTTAATAACGATTTAGGAAGTTTTGAGCACGAGTTGGCAATTTCACTTTAATGTTTTCCGTTCGGTAACCATCTGTTAATGAGATAACAGATTTTAATAAGTATTTGTGACTATTAAGTATTTTGGTTTGTTACTTCAAACTCAAATCAAAAGGTATGTAATGTGGTCACTCATCCACAGACCAACCTAGGCAAGCACGGCTTAACCTAAAGATCGACCCAAGTGGCTGTTATTATTTAGCCACGAGTTCCTCCTCGAGATTGTAAGTTTTGCAACCACGTTTCAATAAACTTTACTAACTAACTTTGGCCGCTGGCTAGTATAATGGGGTATAATCGACCCATTTCGTATACAATGCGAGTGAGGAATCCCAACACATGAGAGGTGTATCACATTGAGAGGTGTATCATCTTTTCTCCTGCCCGTCGTGCACAACTAATTGTACCCTCCAGGATTTGAATCAGGCAACAGCACTGTCCAGGTCGCTATACGTACTGGTTGGACAAAATCTGAGTCACCAATTTGAGAATAAGATGAAGAAGAATAAACTATACTACTATTATTACTGTAAACGTTGCTGGCGCAGCGCCTTTGTGCTTTACGTGACCGACAGATAAAGAAACATTGCTCTTTCTATATCGTGTAACTCTTACACAATACGACTCCACAACAAAGCTTGAAATCAAAATATTATGTTGTTTGTTTAACTCACATAACATTGTTTGATGGCTCACAAAGTTTAATGAGATTTATCTCACTCGAGTGTCAGTAATAAAACCTCACATGTTTCCCTGCCTTTTAGATCGTAACATCGTAATGGTTTATTTTGACACCATGTTCTAAAATGAAGAAATTCTTTGAGAATTGGTACGGGCAGTAAGAAACCTGAAAGTCTGACCGCCGTCTGTCTAGCTAAGGTATTGTGTAATCCAATTAATGGGTGGCGGAGGTCAGATAAGTAATTGATAGCTACCTTAAAGATCTACAAAAGACGGCTGGACCCAATGGCTTAACGTGAACTCGAACCTATATGTTGGATGGTCAGTTGGTCACCCATCTACGGACCGATCTTGGCAATGCGGTTATTATTTATTATTTAGCCACGAGCCCCTACTATTTTGAGCTTTAGCTATTTAGGTCAGTATTGGAGCATACAAACAGCAATATCTCATGAATAGCAATAAATCACTTCCTATATCCTGCTAGCCCCATTAGGCTGCCCTCAAAATGGCTGTTTCCTTAAATTGCCTCCATAGCTTAACCGAGATGATAGGCTGATAAAATGCGTTATTTCCTTCCTTACACATATCATAATACCCACCGACACGATGTCTGTCTGCACGTTAAAGCGCTTATAACTTGAGAAACGTAGGTATTTGACTTTGAGTGACTTTTTAAGCAACTCTCTGAATAGCTTTCATAATTAATAACGTTTCACAGATGTTGAGTTATTAGGCTTACCTGAATTATTTATTCATAATAATAACTAAAGTTCAATTAAGTAGGTGAGATATGGCACATAAAATATCATGTGATGTAACAGTTCCTGGTTGTTGTTTTAAAGTCAATATCAAAGTTTAAACGTGTAAAAAGAAGTTCAGAATATTATAATTAATAAACTGTACGTATTGAAAGCACCCTTATTCTCTCTTATGTATGCCGTCCTGTACCCATTGTCTAAATTCAGCTGATTGATGAAATGATTCTGACAAATAAATGACACTTCAAAATGCCAATCTCACTGAATCACTGACCCGTAACCCGAGTGATGCTGATTATGTAAACAAAAAGGGCCGTTTCGAAGTCCTCCCTCATTATACGAAAACAAAACATCGGCTTATCATAATTATCCGCTTCTACCACTTGACTTTTAATATTCACTCTCTTTCGGTAATGGCTACCATAAATTATTTCGGGCTCGCTCTTTTAAAATGCTCTATTGTCATTTTTATCTGTGAATTTTCTCGTATTTATGAACTTTTTCGTCGTTAAGTTGGCAGTTAAAATGCTAATTTAGGGACGGCTGATGATAGTACTGTTTACGAATATGTTTCTTATGTTATGGAAATCATGATTGACTTTCGACAGCTGACTACTACAAAATTAAATTTTGTCAGTGATAGCCACATTGGAAAAGTTACCCGTATTTTGGATTGTCATAAAGATGCCGAAATGCTTAAGAAAATCCTGTTGGATGTCATCTTAGAAATATAAAAAAAAATTAAAGCCTGTGTCATCCCACTGCTGGACACAGGCAAGGCTTCCCACCATGACTTCCAAATCCTTCGATCCAGGGCAAATTTCGTTCACACTGGTCGTTTTAGTCCCTAGTTAAAAATAAAATATTGCCTTTTGCATTTTATAAATTAAGTCAGGTAGTCTCATACATAAGATTTATTGCCTAGTCACAACCTTAAGTTGGTTAAATTAAATAAGAAGAACTGATTTTATTCTGTCTCATAAAACCTGCTGAGGGCAAATAGATAAAACTCGTAATCCGGGATTTCTTTTCCACTTAAAGATTCCAGCAGACTAAAGATCGCAAAGTACTAGGATCACAGAAACGTGCGGAGCGCTCAATATTTAGACGAATTGCGAAACCCGATTGCTTTCTGTACCTCAGTTCTGAACACACATTTACAAAATTATAGTAAGAGTACCGTGAAAAAAAAATGATAGAAGATTCTCATGTCGAGTTTAAAATTATAATTTATGACAAAACTAAAAAAAAAAATGGTTTATCATTATTTCATTAAGTTAAGAATTATTTGTATAGAAACATTGAATAAATGTAGGTACAAAAGAGTCGTTCAAACGATCTTTGTAGACAAATAAATTAGATTGTAAACTTTACATACCTCTACACATTGAAAGTTCTTACGAAACACACAGTAGAGTCGCGCCAAAGTTTCTTAACCGCCGGCGATAAATATTTACCGACGCTTGTAAATTAAACGGGAGGTGACGTTTGTATAACTTTACTTTTAGAATCACTTTCTTAGAGAGAACCAGAGAGTACGCAGACGCCTCGTCGGGCGCTGATAGCCACGGTATCATCAACACGATATTTTTCGGAAAAAACAAGCATGACGCCGTTCACTCATTCACACAAAAATGACGTATGAAGCTGATGGCTTTGAACGATGTTCTATGGCAGAAGTAAGTGCTCAACGCGCTTTCAGTTCATAGAACTTTAATGGTACTGCTTTCTCTAGACACAGGAGCGGTGATTCCATGTTATTAGCAAACCTGAACCAAGGCAGATAGAACTTTGATGACTGCAGAGTCAGACCGGTTGAAAGGATTTTTTGGTACCACATTAAGGTCTTCCGAAAATAGTCATCCAGCATCCCAATCCGGGCATAAATCCTGACTCCGTGGCTACTTCTGAGAAATTCCTGATGGAAAAACCCAATAACACATTTGACCGACCTGAAAATCGAATTAAGGACCTCGTTTTCAGCAGTCGTGCTTGCGGCCACTAGACCAACGCTGGATTCGCGAACTGAGTAAGATATAGCCATTACTATTAAATTTGAGTGAACCTTTGTGTTGCGATTTAAGCCGAATAGTTTTCATTTGGCAGAATTGTCATAAAAGACAACAAGACAAAAACAGTCCAAATCAACCCAATTGCCCCTCCATTTTCGTTAAAAAAACACCAGAATTATCCCCTACGGGATAAAAAGAGCAGATAAAAACAACTATACAATCAATTTCACAGCGAAAATCTTTTCTCTTGACTTGGTGTTATCGCCCTGAGTGACAGGATCGTTCGAATGATAAACGATGTGATGTGCGATCCGCCGATTGTACTCCCTGTACTATGGATACGCGTGTTTGTGATCCATTACCGTTATTTATCATAACGGTATGATATATCGGTATTTTCATTGTGAAGGCTCTGTGGGCTCTTCCGTGTTGAGATTTTTATCGGGACTAAAAGAAAATTCTGTGAGGATATCCGGATTCAAGGTTAAATAAACTGGTTTCTTAATATCTTATTGCATGTTAAAAGCCCAGCAATTTTTATTCGATCATTATATTGTGCGTTCTCATTTTCTTGGTTAGTCACGCAGGTATGTAATACGTATGTATTTACAGAATTATAATCATCAAAATCATAAATACAACCCTCTTGAGTTCATTTAATCCCATTAAATGACAATGAAACCTAGGGTTTAATGTTCTGAATCCAAAAAGCTTTATAGTTTACGTTCGCTTAGTGGAGAAAAAACATAACAGAACGCCTGTTATTCCCGAAGGGTTAGGCAGAAGTCTAACAGTACGCCAGTGAAATTGAAGTTCCATGTAATAGGGGGCGAGCCTATGCCTTCAACCGGGCAAAAATCTAGACTGCGTAGCTACTACTACTAGAAGAATGAGGTGTTGTGTCGAGCTTACACTGAGTTGAAAGAGTCGAGGTAGTACAAAGAATAATTACCCGAAATATACGTTTATTTATGTATTTTTATTCCAGACTGTTTGGTAGTTTTGTAGTGGCCTTGTATAGTGTTAATTTTAAGCCGACTATAAAAACAGACAGACAACGGGACAAGTGAAACTAAATAAAACCTTGTAATAAACCGAATGTGAAATTCTAAAACCAAGCAAAATAAAAATAAACTCAAACAGAATAAATAACAGGATTTTGTAGGCTATGTTTGTTTGTTTTGATAAAAACAGTTTCATTGAATTTCTATTTCAATTTGTGTTTGTTTGTCGTTAGGACACAATGGTACTTGTTTGTTATTTTTGGTAAAATAAAAGGATATTTTTTGCACGTCAAAACTATGACGTGTTGAATGTTGTAAGTAAATGAACGATAAATTAAAGTAAGGGAAATTAAATAAAACGCATCCCGACTTTATTGAGGTTGGTTTTCAGTTTTCAGTCTAACTAGTATTTTACATGAAGCGACTGCCTATCTGACCTTCACAACCCAGCTAGTTCTGAGTAATACGAAACCCCTTGGTAAGACTGGTTGTCCATCTTAATACCAAATGGCCCATATTAAAAGCTGAATGATAGATAAACGGATTAATCAGAACGCCACGCTTATATTTCCCGAGGTGATCATTAAACTTTCTAAGTAGTGTAGTGTTACAGAGGTCTTTGGAGCGTGAATTTGTACCTGGAATTTGCAACTTACCAAGAAATTCCAGAGCGACAATTCTCACAGTGTGATACTATAAATCATAATTTGAAATCGTTTCAATATTGGAAGTCGGTAACAATTTCTAATATCGGCGGCAGGCAGCCGATATGAGATCGTCGCCGTGAGTGAGGAATATAAACTGAATTTCAGCGTCAACTTCGTATTTAGGTGACGCTAAGTATTGCGATTGAAATTCCTAGGTAGACTGGGAAACTGGTTTTCTTGACTTTGCTTGAGTTTCTTGAATTAAATTCTTTTGTGGGACACATTGTCATTTACAGCTTTGTTTCCTTGCTAGCCTGTATCGATTTGATTGCCTTAACTCTAACTCGATCAGAGATGTTTTTCATTTTCATGAGACCTACTATTTCAACACATAATGCATTTGAAATTGCTCTGTTGTGCAAAACGTAATTAAATACCACCTCTTATAGCAGATCTTATTTTAAAAAAATCACTTTCTTTCGCCGCTTACGTACTTACTATCGTTAAAATAATTGTTATTATGCTCTGAATGATTTTATTTAGATTGAGAAGTGATTGAAGACACCTCTAATAAACATATTATTATATAACACTTTACGAAAAAGATCTTGCTGGAAGGTAAAATCACAAATGTTATGAACTTGAACACGTGCTAACATCATATGTATTATAAGTATGTGACGCCTACGTACACTTGCGTTTCCTTATTTATCCTACTTATTTGACTTTGAACGGGGCGTGAAGTATACTTGTTATGTTGACGTTTTTTGACGTTTGTAATGAGCTACATGCTGTGTAGGTTTTTTGGAAGGCTATTAATAGTTAAATGTGACAATTGGTGGATGTGATGTTGTTAATGATATTTTTCGTTGTTAATGCCATCATCTGTCTCGCCACTTTCCCAAACTATGTTGGGGTCGGCTTTCAGTCTAACTGGATGCAACTGAATACCAGTGTTTTACATAGAGCGACTGCCTATCTGACTTGCACAACCCAGTGACTGGGTAAATAACCCTTGGTAAGACTGGTCACATGCATGCTTCTGACTACTTGTAACGACTGTCAAAGATCTACAAATCAACGAGCTAATTCAGGAGCCGCATAGGTCTACACGTACTTCACTTGAATCCTTTAGGGATTAACACTTTTTAGGTAAGAATTGTTTCTAGACACTGATCATCAACAATTTAAAGCCTATTAGTTCTACAGTAACTTAGAATGTCAGTTCATGAAAATAAACCTTAAAATCGAAATAGATGTTAAGGGTTCTAACATAAAGTAACAATTCTAATCAACGAATAGATTGTGATACAGTTCAAGTTGTTTTCAAGGACACCTGTTCGGCTCAGCTGTACCATTCAATTTTCTTTTATGTCCTGAACGAGTTTCTGAATGACTTTGTTATTAGTTAGGCATAATGTAGAATCTAGTATCTATTCTCTTCTAGTTGGCAATTATTTCAAATTAAATTAACAAAGAGTTGGTTTATGTAACGAAAACAAATAAAGCTATTGTTCATGTGGCTACAAAAATCAGATTTTCAGTAAGAAAGTAATACTAGTTGTTCCAGACCGATGCGCTACACAACTTATGGCGTAGCACTGCACTACGGCGTAGCCCTGTGCTACGGCGTAGCTCTGTGCTACGGCGTAGCCATGTGCTAAGGTGTAGCGCGCACTGTGCTACGCCGTAGCTCGTACCGTGCTGCGATGAAGTTGGCACTGTGCTACCCTACACTCATTTTAATACTTTATATTAATTGACTTTCTTGTTTCAAAAGTAATTTAAGTTTATAGATTGTTCATCAATAATGGGTGTAAAAATAATCTTAACGAAGCCGAAAGTCACTTGTTCTATCAGTCATTGCAAACAATTTTTGTTCTAGACCATACCTGACCTTACGGAGATACTGGGGGCCAAAATTCCAACTTTTTCAGAAGTTTTTTTAAATACAAATTTTTAATGTGAAATCTATTCTTTAAATACCTCCACGACACCCGTACTATTCAATGCATCAATCATCACAGTGTTTTGAGTACGTTACATTGAGTCCTACCGTAAAACGTGATTTTTCACCCCAAAAAAGAAAGTCGTTTCCCAGCAATAATTTTTGCGTAAAGTTACTTAGTTTGATGTCCAGAATGCTTGGTTGGCGACTTCGTGAAGGGTCCATTTACACCTTGTATATGCCATAACTGAGTTTTGTACAAGCTACAATTTATAACATTCCTAAACTCACAATTATCACGATGAAACATTGTTCTCAATATAAAACGTTAGCTGCTTCGATATTCCCCTGCATTTTTCTTTCCCAGCGCAGATTTTTTTTCTGGAATGAAAAAAGGGGAATAGAGTGAAAGGTTAAAGACTGCTCTGATAGCGATACACTTTATGTATAGGTAAACTTGTTCATGTTATGTAAACTATGTAAATTATTCAAGTATTCGTATTTACAATTCAATTCATCGGTGTCTTTCAACTGTGTAACTGTACTTTGTTTTAAAAGGGGTATTTTGAACCGAGCTCACTGTTTGAATTTATAGTGGCTTTAGGTTTATTACTCGTAAGTGGTGTACTTTAGACTAGTATCTGATTTCATTATTTGATTATAGAACTACTGAAACATCGAAATTCTAAACTTTTAACTTAAATTTATCAAATCCTGGGGTGTTGGCGCCGGCTGTTAAAGATACTATGGGTAGATCACCGCACAAATTTCTTGGTTCTTAAAAAACTCAAATTAGAGAATGCACAACGTCTGTCTTTAACCTGCGTCGTGTGTTGAGATACTTTGGTCACATTTTCGCCGAGGTACCAACAACATGGAACGGCTAATGGTGATTGGACAAATAGAGGACAAAAGCCCTAGGGGTCGAAGACCAAAACGGTGGTTTGGTCAAATATCCATAAAATTCGACACACCTATCAGCACTGCCTTCCACCAGGCCACTGATTGTAATAGATGGAGAAAAACTGTTGAAAAGTTGAAATGGGGTCATGAGTTCTAAAATTCAATGACTTGATACAAAAACTGGTAATAAGTCCTGATTATTCAAGTACCTAAGATAGGTACTTTTGTTTTTTGTTCCAAGTTTGCATTATGGTATTATTTTTAATGCCAAAGATATTTTAGAAGAGTTTTAATATAAACATTTTACGCACGAGTTGTTTGTTATTTTCATGAAAATTATCTTACTCCCACATAAATATTAAGCGCAAAAAGTTACCGTATTTTAAAGCAAATCAAAACGTTTCAAACTCAGTCCACATAAAAGTTACAATAATTCTTCCGACTGGACTAAATCACATTTCAAACTTCAACTCGACTAAATTGCATTAGTTCAGTTTTTCCAGACATTTCGCCATCCATGTTAGTTCGAATGCGGCAGACAAATGGTACAATTTGTCCGGGGAATCAAAATATGGTGGAGACTCTGTAAGGGACTCACCACACGGGCGATTTTAAAAGTGTTTCCAGTGTGGCGATTGTTAAAAAATGCGGTAAGCCGAACAGACTGGAGAGAAGACCAGACTGCGAACTGTGGGCTTTGACAGATAATGTACTGAAATATTTGTCGAAGTCCGACGTCCGCAGCCAGTCCACTGTCGCACTCGCTGGCTGCGAAGCGAGCACACCAGAGCAGAACGAGACAAGCGACTGCACAATACTGTAATCGCGCCAAACTCGTCGCGTATTCACAGCTAGCTCACCTCCAACCCGCGGAGAGCCCGTTCACAAATCGCCGCACTAGAAAAACGCTCCCAATCCGTCAGTGTGATAACGCTCTAAGTTGCCATCATTTGCTGCGGTGACAAAAAGTTAATGTTGATTCACCGCCACCATTAAGTTGTCGAATATATTTTCTTCTTTCCGATTAAGCTGGGTTTTTGATGTAATAAATCAGTTTCTTTAGATTACACGAGGGCTCTTGGTGGTTTTTTAAGACGGATAACCATTCTGTTGTATATTTTGATGGTTTTATAGAGCAATTATTAGTTTCATTACTCTCTGGTTAAATTACAGTTAACTTATCTGGATACTGTTACACAGAGCCATAAAATTGATAATTGCAGTCTTCTTCTTTTCAGCACGTCAGAATTCCAGAATTTTGCTACGAGTTCAGCGTCTTCAGAAGCTTACCTACATCGCTTTCTGTACTGTACAGACATCAGGGCACGCGTCATACCAATATAGACATATCAGCTTTCTACTTACTAAAGTATGCTCAATATTTTATTCATTATATTCAGAAATCATCTTCCAATAAAAAAAATGTTATTCTCTTTATTCACTTTCTCTATTAAACAAAGTGCTGTCTTCGTCCTACCTTCGTAATCTTAGATTATTAGATGTATTTAATTGAAACCTTGTATAATATTGTATCTCAAATAGTATCAAATTCACGATAGCAATGAATGAATTCCGCAAACAGACAAAAGACATTATGAAAACGGTTTTCAATTCCGTTTGGGGGTAGTTCGATAATTTTTCCGTTTCCATTGTGCTGTAGTCGCATAATGAGTTAATGTCTCGATCGCTTTTCGATCGGACGTCCTTTTGTGTTTTATGATGTAAAATAACGGGTAATTTGATGGCAATCTTTAGTTTGCATGTAGTCCAAGTTATGTGGAGACTTTCAAGGATATTTTTGTTCATAGAATGATCCATTATTGATGGCGATTTTAATGCTATTGGGGTGTGGTCTTTTTGGAATAGGAATTAGTTATATTTCTATACAAATATTATAAATGCAAAAGCTACTATGTCTACCTGGCTGTTAACTTGCCACGCTTTAACGGCTGAACGGATTTTGACGAAATTTTTCATACATGTAAAGGTACCATTTGTCCTGGTTGAAATTTCCCACGCGAGAGGAACCGTGGAATCATGAACACAAAGATAATCTATCTTGGAATATTATTTGAAACGGCACACTTTCTTTCTAAATTACAGACACGACTACATAACTACACGGTACTATTTGCCAAACGTTTTATGTATGGGCCCTTAAAGAGGGAGTGAAATTGGCGGGGAACACAATAAAGGTCAATGACTGCTACGTGACCGAAATAAGGAACGTTCACAACGGTTTGAAATTACGTCACACGTGTGGGGTCTAATGATGGCTGAGATGTGATTGTAAAAAAACTACCTGCCTGGCCTTAACTCAAGTATGTCGGGGTAGGATTCCAGTCTTACCGGAGGCAGATGAACTAATTAATAAATGGGTTTTGGCCATTCAAATATTGTTAATTAACCAGAATGATATAGACAAAAACTGCCTCGTTAGTCGAGTGGTCGCAAGCACGACTGCTTAGCATGAGGTCCTGGGTTCGATTGCGGGTTGAGCAAAGTGTTATTATTGGGTTTACATCATGAGTTTTCTCAGTAGCAGCCACGGAGTCTGGATTTGTGCTGGCTGATGGCAATATGCTCGCCTCCTTACTACTTAAACATAACTGGCGAAATGTGGGTGTCGTAGAATTGGATACACCTCTACCTAATCCCTAGGGGATTCCAGGCGTGATGTTATGTTAAGTTATGAAAGGGACACTATCTTGCATGTTTTAAGTACAAAAATGAACTTTGTGAGTAAACTGGTTATTATAGTTTGATTAACCGGTTAACCTTAACCTTAATACGGGTTAACCTTTACTCTAGGGATGTTCACCTAACCCTACAAATATCTCGATTAAAAACCCTGATGCGGGTAACCTTTTCCGTCGTTGGTCGTTAGTGTAAACTTGCCTTTACGGGCGCATAATAAGATCATTGCTATATGAAGCGGTGTTTGCAAAGAAAATACATCATATCACATGGTTACTAAGTATTAGTCACTGAAAGATTTCTTGGATGTTTTGAACGATATTTGATGACCATCAATTGCCGTTTAGGACAAGAAGGAAAGTTGTTTGTGATGTGAGTTAGGGTTTACTTGAAGATAGTTTAACGGGTGTTTCCAGCCAGCACGTACTTGATTCTAGCGAGCTTGCCATGGGGTAGGCAGGATTTATTGAATCCTACCTGCTTAACTTTTTTTTACATCAAACGTTGCCCCACATTAGGAATTCCTCCTGCATCGTGGATGCGTTTGCAAACATTTGAACTCACATACACAAACAGTCAAACCCGGAACAACTACCTGAGGCCATATAAATACTTGTTCCGTGCTGGAATCGAACCCGCAACCCGTAGCGCAGCAGGCAGTGGCTCAGCCACTCCACCAACCGTGCCGTCGAACGCCACAAACTTGACTTTAGGTTTGTTTGTGATAGATTTGGCCAGACGTGCATACTATTATTTAAATGTATTATTGAATTCTAGATCATTTACGTTTGTAAAATGCACACTTGTTGTCCAAAATTATAAAGAACTTTGGTGACATACGAACTAAGAGTAAGATAATAAAAGAGTCGCTTTTCGTGGTGTTTCTGTAATTAAATATACCACAAATCTGAAAGAAACATAGAGGTCGATTATATTACGTTTTGTGAATCATCTATAACCATTTATTTCTTTGGTTTCAGGTACTGTATACAAGCCCGTTACAAATATGTACATGCCTTTAGTATACTGATGTGTACTGTGTACTGTATAGTGTACTGATGAGACACTGATAAACTATTTAAAGGTAAGTTAATTTGCATGTTTCATGAATTTAAAAGATAGGCTTGATTAAAAAAACATTTTGTTTAGGTTTTGTTGTATATTTTGCTCTCTTCATATTATATTTATTTAGACGGCACGGTTGGCGCAGTGGCTGAGCGATTGACTGCTGCGCTTCGTGTCGCGGGTTTGATTCCCGCACGGAACAAATATTTGTATGGCCCACAGGTAGTTGTTCCGGGTCTGGTTGTTTGTGTATGTGAGTTTAAATGTTTGTAAACGTACCCATGATACAGGAGAAATTCCTAGTGTGGGCAACAAATAAAAAAAAAACACAAAAAATTGTAAAAAAGAACCCTTTCTTAATTACGGACATTCCTTCGCTCATACATTCATAACCTCTCGCTTTTTTCCCATGGGAGTAGGCAGAAACCACAGAACGCTATGCTCCTCACATACTCACTTCTCACTCTCTTTCATCTTTCATTTACTCATTCTCGCCTCCGTTCTACCATTAAATCTTACGGTTCAATTCACAGAACTAAATGACTATTATTAAAATTAAGCCCTCATGAAAATCTCTCGCCCATTGCTCACACAGGATGTAGGTGTGTCAGAGAATATTATAAGAAATATTCTAAGATATTCTATTTCAGTACCAAATGAGGGGCGTTGCTTGTTACGTTCGATCCCTAACACGTTGTTAACTATTCCTGGGACTACCCACAGGTATTAGATGCTTATTTGCTTTAAGAACGATAAATAATTGTCTATATTTTCTGTTGTGTGTGTAGACAAATGGCAACATATGAATTTATTTGTTACACACCTCGCAAAAGTGTGCCCACACATGTTGCCAGTTATTGTATGTAAGTGTTTTGTAATAGGGGGCAAGGTTTTTGCTATCAACTGATCACAAACCCAAATTACGGGCTCCTGCTGAAAAGTCCTGATGGAAAAACCCAATAACACTGAGAATCTGACGGCACGGTTGGCGCAGTGGCTGAGCTATTGACTGCTGCGTTGCGTGTCGCGAGTTCGATCCCCGCACGGAACAAATATTTGTATGGCCTACAGATAGTTGTTCGGGGCCTGGGTGTCGTTTAAAAAAAAAAAAAAATCTCAATCTTTAAACTTTTTTTAGGCACTTCTGAATGTCAAACAAAACGAAAAGATGAAGGCTAAAATCACAAGACATAATAATTTGTGAAAGTACTGTAGTTGCCCATTCCAAATCTTTTTGGAGAAGAATATGGAAGAAACTCCACGAAAACTCTTTTAAATCAAGATATTGTTACAAAATCTGATTACATCATTCATGTTGAATCGAAACCAAGGCCAGCCGTGGCGTTTTGTAACCACCAAACCAACAAGACAATTTGTAATTTCTATGTAGGAATGAATGGTTTTTGTATTGCTTACGTAATTACAGAAATATTCGATCGCAAGGGTCGCCAGTTTCACTAACATCTATGGACATCTACAATCCCAAATGCATCGTACGTGCATTGCTATCTAAGAAACAATGCTTAATTAATGTCTCATCATCATCTGCCTAGCCTTTTCCCAACTATGTTGGGGTTGGCCGGGTGCAGCTGAATACCAGTATTTTACAAGGAGCGACACCCCTTTGATACCCCTTGGTAAGACTGGTTGTCAGCCTATCGGGTCACTGACTATCTGTAATGACTGTCAAAGATCTAAGTACTAAATTTTCGGTTCAAATGTTAATTTAATAAACATAGCCTCAAAGCGATACTGCAGCCTTCCTTTCAACTTAAAACACATCACAAACACGAAACCTATCGACAAAAGTCTGCCAAACCGGTCTCGAACATCGATAGGAAGTTCGCACGAAGTCGCACGGCATCAGATGTATAAATAGACTCAATTAATTAGTGCCGGGGACTCTTTGAGAGTTTTAGCTAACTCCGGGATACTTCGGATTAACGATATATTATTTATACGGATGAAAAGCCTGGAGTTTTTTCTGAAGTTAAGAATAGGACTAGCGGATTCTGTTGGAATGGAAAGGTGCCTGTAACACTTCTTAGTTTGGTCTAACCCCAGTGTTCTAGAAGATAGTGAAATTACATTACTAATTAAAAATCATCATCTGCCTTGCCTTTTCCCAGGGTCCATATTGGCTCACCTAAAGTTCTTTATCCGAGATTGTTCTTCCTAATGATTTGTAATCCGAATGATCACTCTTCCTAAAATTTTCATTTATACTATTTGTAGTGCTACCGGCGATGTTCATAACACTCATGTTGTTCCGAAAATTGTAATTAATAAAAATAAAAATAATAAAATTGTAATAGATGTTTATTGCTACTGACATTATGAAGTTGAATGCTTCGGAATTATGAACATTAGAGACAGAGTAGTTAGGAATTGTGATTGTTAGGATGAAAAATGTTAGGAAGAACATTTTCGGATTTCCAATTATCGGAGTTGAAAATTTAGGTGAACTTTGGCGCACCCCTTTTCCCAACTACGTTGAAGTCGGCTTCCACTGCACACTTCCATGCAGCGGAATAGCAGTATTTTACTTGGAGCGAGTGCCTATCTGAACTTCTTTCTGACCGCCTAACTAATTAAAAATAATCCATATAAAATAGTTTTATAACTTACATTTTTTTTTAAAATTTATTGAACCTGTAGCAAGAATCGTTTATTGATTGTAGATACTTCTCCTAATCTTCCGTGTCACGCCCGTAACTTAAGGTCAAGCTTCAGTTTGAGTTATTTGCCGTAGAAACGGAACTCTAAAACAGATTCCTAGCTGCATGCAAGCATACCCTCACGTCTCTCTCGCTTCATAACCTCACAAAGACACGTGCTATAATTGTCCACATACATCATTTCAATGTGTAAGTAGTGACTACCTACGCACCTTACATTTCACTATCAACGAATCACAGCACAGCTCACAATGCACCGCTTGAATCCACATCAAATGTCAATATTATTCGTTGAAACGTCTTCGAAATGCATCTATTTCTGTTTATTCATCTATTACAGTGAAACAGCAATACTTGTTTGCGTTTATTGGGATTGTTTTCGATGCCAGACTCAAAGACAGGCACGTTTCTATCTGATCGTCTTGTGCGATGGCGGGTGGTGTTGTGTCTCTAAGTTGGTTTGGAGTTTAGGTTTCTTGTTGTTTCAATATCTTGAAGGATTCGAGTAGTTACTGTGGTCGCCATGTCGGTCCTTCGAGCCGGATCGTTACGGCATATATAGTAAATTGTATTTCCAAATAATTTAAATTCGGCGAACATAAGGACTAAGGCGCAAAGTCTTGTAATAGATATCCTTCATCCTTGTCTTAAATTTTAAGCATGTTTTCTAGATTTCCTTATTTTATCATTGAAAAGTGTGCTTAGTACATTAATACTTTGTTTTATTTCATATTTCTAATACAAGATTGTCCAAACTTTGGGAAAGAGGTTTGTTTTATTGTATCTGTTTAGAGATAAAGGCACAGTTTTGTCAACCTTATTTTATCAAAGACTTAACCACGAGTAGGCATTGTCTAGGTCTGTTGTTGGCAGCGGCTCATTCGGAATAGGACACTATTTAAGTACTATATTTCTGTCGGGATAAGACGGCTCATTACTATACAAGCCTAAGTCAGGTTCCTGTTTTTCAGTTGTAAATACAATTAGTATAGAACCTTTTTGTCGTTTAAGACAAAATAAATCCATCACAAAATTATACATTCTGCGTATTTTGGCCCATTTCCCCCCATTACAGGCAAATGTAAACATTAATTTGGACATTCCATTTTAATTCTGAAACATTGTTTAATAAATTTTTGTTCTGCCAACACTCTACAATGTACTATCGATGCATGAAAATAATAAAATCACAATGAAAACACGTAGCGTAGTGTCACGTTTTGTGTTTCCAATTTGCAAAGCCCTATTGTTTGTCGGTGGCACGTCGATGTTGCATCGATACCAGAGGACAATTACATGCAAGCTCCTTGTTTTTATGTAATCCTGGTACCTGGATGCTTTGCCATGGGGAACGTGTTGAACATACGGGGTTTTAAAATAAAAATTACAAACAACAAAGCTCGGATTGGGTGCGGGAAAGAAAATATATGTCAGTTTTGAGTCTGATTAATGAGAATTTTATTAACTCTATCAATAACTGTCGTTAATTTAGTTTTGTTCGTAGATACTTATCTCAAATCTCAGCGTTGCAAAAGCAAATGTTTGCCTTCACATATAATAATTATTACAACTAAATTCAACTACCATTCATGTTTGTTTTTAAGTAACACTGCCTATGGCACTGGCAGCCAAAACTAACAGAGGAAATCTTGTAAAACAGAAATAACTCAAAAAAGAACATGCTCTTGACTTACTAGACGACTAATGACTAGAGATAAACTAGCTACGACAAGAGAGATAAGATACTCAAATATGTTGCTACTCGTACCAATCCAAATCCCTTTTGCCCTATTGCCAAACTTATTTATCCATTACAGACTTGGTATGCAGAAGTCTTATCTATCTGTCTTCGTACCCGGAAGACACCGCATCGACATGCAAATCAGATACGGTTCCGCATACGGACGGGGTCAAGCAGCCTTCCGAATTAATGTGTCAAGTGGTGTCCGAATCATTTATATACGTTAAGGGCGAGATAAATGAAAGGAAGCAGGGTGTTTGTGAATCTGTATTAGTGAACATAACATGACGCCTGCAATCCCCAAGGGTTAGGCAGAGGTGTACCCAATTATAGTGAATCTACATTTCGCCAGTTATGTTTTAAGTCCCATGTAATAGGGGGCGAGCCTGTTGCCACCAATCAGGCAAAAATTCGTGGCTGTTACTGAGAAATTCCTGAAGGAAAAGTTAATAACACTTTGCTCGATCCGGGAATCGGACCCAGGACCTCATGCTCAGTAGTCGCGAACACTCGACCAATGAGGGAGTAACGAGGCTGTAGTAGTGAAATATTATTGAAATGACATAAGCCCGGCCAAAAAGTTTTATGTCAATTTTGTTGAAAGCCGCCGTTGTAGAAGAACTTGAACTGAAAAGGCTCGAACAAGTGGAAATCATGATCAGGTGAAGATATGCCATTTGAGTACGTCGTTTTCGTGGCATATTTTTCTTCTTGCGTATCGATGTAGTCAAATTATACCCATGGAATGTGGCATGTGAACCAAACATAACTCAAACTAAAGCTATCCTTTACCGAAGATGGATCATCTTAGATACATCAAACTAGTTAATTTAGCACAAAGTTTAGCGTGTTATTGGATGGCATAAATTATGTATACTACACGTGTCTACACTCCACACTTGACAAACTGATTAAATTACTTAAGTCGCTCCATTTTTGTATCCAGCTCATTTTGGCAGCCCTTTAAGATGACATTTATTTTGAAAATTAGTTAAAAACAATGTTGCTTTTAAGCATTGATTAAGACGTTTCTAGACGATTACTCCGAGAAGAAAAAACTCAGAGGACAGTCTTTTTTTAAAATGCATACAATTATCTTGTAATAGTTAGATCATATGAGGACCATGTACAAGTTTTCAACACCGACTTATGAAATATCATACACCAAAATCAAAAGATAAAATAATAATTAATTGTACAATATTTTTCCATCGTATGTAGTCGATTCATGTTCGTTTATTGCAAAATCAAAAGTCATTCTTTGAAATTGGACTCATAATCAGCACTTTTCGAACGCCAATGTTTACAAGAGACAGTCCCCCAAAACGCCCGTTCTTCGCACCTTACGTGGTTTACTATATCAATATTTCATTTAACAGTTTCTCCATCCCCTACAAGTTCAAATTTACCCCCAATTCAGACTCAGGCTCATCTCGAGCCTACTCTAATCAATAGCAGCGCATCTGCCTAGATGTGGCAATAAATCAGAACTTGCCAACTTGCCATTTGCCACATCTGGCAGTTGGCACAGATGGCGCTGTCGCCGCGATCCACCACACTGATGACTTACGGGCCTAGTTCTCAAATATGTTGGAGGCCGTTGTTAGAATTTAATTCTGAGGTTTTTGAATAATTTAAGATTGTCTTTTTGGAACATGCGGATCTAAATACCTTTTTACGAGATTTTTTAGACAAAACAGAACATTATGCAATGTAATTAGTCCTGAGTTCGATTCCCGGGTCGGGCAAAATGTTAATGTAATTAACATGCGGATATATAATTTATCTTGATTTGTACCCGGTTAATACGGCAATACTGGCAATAGCCTCGCCCCTATCACATAATAGGTAACTGTCTGTAAGTAATTTTTTAGTTTGCAAATATGGGTACAGTACATGGTGATAAACAGATAAAAGGTAATTCAGCCATATTTTACTAATATGCATGCAAAAGTTATAATTTGACGCTAAGCTAAGTTATTATTAGGTATATACTTTATTTCATTTTAAACGACTTAACACGACGATTCAAAATATTTGCGGGCACAACACAATAGATTCCCGAAAACAAAGAACTTTTTCCCCGTTTGTAAGTCTTAAACATTGTGGGGTGAGGAGACTAATTGTTGTCCTACAGTTATCGTTGACTTGTTTGAAAATCAAATCATTATTAGCCTTTGCTACTTAGGCTGTAGCACAGAGAGAACGCAATTTATAATACATTTTTAATCTTCTTGTGAATTTTGAAAGTAAAAAAAAAGGGTTTCTTGTTCTTTGTATGCGTGGATATCCAGGTAATGCGTTGAAACACTTAAATTAATTGTTTGTTCGAACCATTTTACCACATAATATAAATTATGCCTATGGCTGGATTGTAGCTTTTTGTTTTGACAATTCAAACGTAACACGTAACTAGACTATTTGAAATAAATAATTTAAGTTTGATTTTGAGTTTGACTAGGTCTCACCTTTTGACGCCTAGACCACTAAACCTACCTTCTGAATTTGGAATCAGGTAGTTTGGGGCCTGGAGAAGAACAAAGGGTAATTTTCATCAAATGCGCGAACAGAGTCGCGGGTAACAGCTAGTTGTCTACCTACAGCTAGTTGGGTCCAGTGCGGGTTGGTGATATTACATACAACAATAAATCTAATCTAAATAGAAATAGCGTCGGTGACTGAAAAGTTGTGTCGTAATCGGGTGGCTTGGTATGGGCATGAAATGCGGAGGAATGAGGAAAATGTCGTGAGGAAAGTTTTGAGTATGAATGCGGATGGGTATAAGAGTAGAGGAAGACTAAAGAAACGATGGATGGACTGTGTGAAGGATGATATGGTAAAAGAGGAGGTGTCGGATGAGATGACGAGTAATAAAGAAGTATGGAAGAAAAAGACATGCTGAGCCGACCCCAAATAGACTGTGATGATCTTAGTCGTTCACTCTTGACAAAGTGGTCGTGGTCACGGGGGGTCGCCCACAACTGTGGTCGATGCCTTCGAAATCCTTTTTCACCGGTCTCTATTGGCCGCATGTTGAGCACATTCTGCCGAAGGGATCTTGGTGACAGATTTGATGGAATCTGTCCATCGTGTTGGTGATTGCCCACGTGGTCTCGTGCCTTCGACTCTGCCCTGAATCACCAAACGCTCCATGGAATCATTGTCGCGGGAAACGTATCCAAAGAATCTGAGGATGATGATGAATATCTAAATAGAAATAGGATGATCAAATACAAGTTCGAAGTAAATATTAGCTTTGGCAAAATGGAAACCGAAGTTTCGAATCGCTAAAGGAAACATAACCGACTGTATTGGTTTATTAACCCCGATTGGTTTGAGCGGTTTTCGGGACTAATACCGGTGAAAGGGTTAACCTAAGTGGTTTCCTAACTTAGCTTTGAGCTGGGGTAATATGGTTTGGAGAATTTGAATCGTTCTATTTTACATGGGAATAAAACATGATTGGCGAAATGTGTGATTATTATAAATACACCTCTGCCTAACCCTTCCCAGATTACAGGCGTTATGTTAAATTACGTTCTAGATAGTTTGTGAGGATTTGAGAGTAGAAATCTCGGTGATATCTAAGTCTGCTCTATTAAAAAAAATCCAGCACATTTTTTATTTAGAGTACTGATAAAAAAAAACTAGAATAAGCTAAGCAAATAGCGTGAAGCACAAGTGCAATGTTATGTTATCTAGGCACTTAAAATAAAAAAGCTAAACAGAACTCAAAGTGAATTTCAAACGTCACCTTTAGCGCAAACAGGGACGTCCACCTTAACACCTTAAATTCAGCAGAAGTTTTCCTAACTGCGGTTCGCGGCCGGACAGCGGGTTGTCCGAACACCCCAACACGCCCGGACACGTGGACACCTCCCGGACGGTCGGACACCCGATAGCCTGCTCCCTCGCCGGGCTCGAGCTCGGAAAACTTGCTAAGCGTTTAACCGTCTTTTTTTTCTTTTAGCCCGGATTTCGGAGCCTGATATCCGCCCTCGAGTGAACTGTGGTATGATTCGGAGGTTCCTACAATGTTTTCATTTCGAAATGTTTGTGTAGTGAAAAATGGTGTTGATGTTATAAAATTATTGAAACTGGTTTGATTTTTTGGGGGCTTTGTTTAATTCATGGTCAGCATTCGATTTGAAAACGAAAATGGAAATAGTCAAAGACAGTGGAATTTAGTTTTCATTTTCTAAAAAAACACGCTAGTAAGAACTAGCGTCTTCTTCCCTTAAAGAAGCCGAAAAGCACTTGTTCTCCCCGCCGCGATATACCTCAAAAAAAAAGTCATTTCCCAGCAATAATTTTTGCGTAGAATTACTTGGTTTAATGTACAGAATGCTTGGTCGATGGCTTCGTGAAGGGTCCGTTTACACCTTGTAGATTAGTAGGAATTAGAATTATTTAAATATTGTTATTGTAATGAATATGAAACAAAAGATAATTCTTTATCCCTTTTCCTCCTCGCATCACACGTCTGTGTAAGTGAATTACATGTGCCTTCACACGTCACTAGTCGTTATTATTACACAGCTCACCGGTTTGCGCCTGTTTGTTGTGTTAAACTTGGTGAAAATGTATCATAAATAGGTACAACATAAACATATCATTACGCCTCTTATTCCGGAAAGGTTAGACTGAGGTCTAATTAAAGTACTTCCACTTCTCTTCGTGTTTTAAAATCTCCTACTGCGAAATCCTTGATGGAAAAACCCAATAACTTACTGTTTATAACATAACATAACATCACGCCTGTAATCCCCGAAGGGTTAGGCGGAGGTGTGCCTAATAGTCATCATAATTGCCATCAACCGGGCGCAAATTCAGTCTTATTTTTTATATATATTTTGTTGTATTGGACGTGAGTTCTATATGGCAATATTTCAAAATATCTTACCCAATGTGCTGGCTGCGCTATAACAAGAAACAACTGAACAGTTTCCACTCCACAATGTTATCTAATCTTTTAGTTTCACCTTCCTTGATCCCAATAGCTTAGCTCGCACGGAAAATCGTTTCACCCATTTGAAACCTTAGCAAGTGTGCACAACTTACCTCAAGTTCATCGCAATTGTATGAATTATGTGGACAAACAAAGAAACAATGTTGTATTTATTGCGATATATTTTAATTTATAAATGACATATATTTACATAACACGCCTTGTAATCTCCGAAGGGTTAGGCAGAGGTGTACCTAACAAGTACAGTCACGAGCACCAATATGTATACAGTTTCCTAAATTTAAAAGCAATTTTCGTGAGAAATAACGATTGTAACTTGGAGATAGGTTGGTTTTCATAAAAATATGAGTTCCAGAAAACTATATTCGTTACAACATGAAATTTTAATCAGAACCGTTGGAGAAAAACAATTTGATAAATTGTTATATTGATGCTCATGACTAAACACCCACAATTTGCCAGTTATGTATAAGTCCTATGTAATAGGGGGCGAACCTATTGTCATCAACCGGGCACAAATCCAGACTCTGTGGCTGGCTACTGGGAACTTCCTCATGGAAAAACCCAATAAAACTTTGCCATAGCCGGGAATCGAAACCAGGTCCTCATGTTCAGCAGTCGCGCTTGTGATCACTGGATTAACGAGGCAGTTTTATGAATAAATACATTTAATAAAAATCTGAAGACAGCCTTAAATGTAGCCTTAAGTCCAGCCAAGGAACCGTCATAACAAGGTAAGTATTTGTCAAACATTCACTCACTAATGCTCCGGAGGCTCATAATGCAATTTGTGATGCTTCCCGTCGTCGTGTAGTTCTGCTAACTCCATTACAAACTTGTGCCGGCTTTCCCCAACTTTTAATACGCCCAGTGCTTGCCTGATTGTTTTTTTAATCGATAACGTGAGCGTTATAGTTTTTAATAATAGTCTTAAAGTTGAGGAGTATAAAGATGATAGTTGAACGGATAGGGAGGTAGTTTCTTTTATGGGTCTGAAACTTTCGCGTACTTTCAATATCTTACCTGCTGTTTTTTAGTCATTAAAAAGACTCTGGGGTTGGTTGAAGCAAGGAAAACCTGTTCAGGAGGAGATTCATAGATGACTCTGCCCTGGAGTCAAATGTAGTTCTGTTTCACAAACGACGGGGGACTTACTTACAACGTATCCTGTTTGCTCTTTCTGGACGCTGCTGAAGGCACCAAACTTGTACCCTACTTCTGTGCCAACTTTATTTAGATTGCCATCAACATCTTTTTTTTGATAGCCTACATTGTGAGAGTGTAGGTTAGGATGGGCAGGATGCACATGTCGATGAGTTTTTTTCGACACTCTTAGAACAGAATATTTACCTGATGCACCACCTTAATTTATCTGCCTTTACTCATATAACGACGACTGGGTTGTGGAGCTCAGATAAGCAGTCGCTCTATATAAAATACTGGTCTTCAGCTACACCTAGTTAGGTTAGGTTGGGAAAGGCTAAGCAGATGATGACGAGTCATTTAATGTCTTTACTGTTAGGACTCGAACCTCCCCGTAAGTTCTGGTAGATGTAACATGTCTTCAAACTTTTGGATGTAGGACATACCGTTTTCTCTACAGTTTTTAGATACTGCCTATCTTTAATTTTAAGCTGAATAATTTATTGTAAGCTTTGCTTATAAAGTTCAAAACACCTATTTCTAACTTTTAATCATGAAACACTTGGCCATTCATGAACAGATTATCTGTACCCAAAAGTTTATTAACTAAAGTAAAAATGTACGTCCACAATATATTTTGGAACTTTTAAATACCATTTATTTAGTAAAAAATAAAAGCACTAAAACCCAGCTTTAAAGTTCGTTAGCTCGTTTGTTCTAGTGGGCACTTAATTTGATGATAGTTTTAAGGCATCTGTGTTATTTCGGCTTTATTTCTGGGATGGCAACAAAAAATGCTGGTTAGTAAGTAAATATTGGATCCAGATTTTAAAAAATCTGCCTTACTCTGTATCGTTTGTCAATGGTCGGGTGCCAGCCTGTAAAATGTTTTATTTACTGAGGGGGACATAATCTCGTAATAATTTGTAGAGTAGATAAGTGGAACTCGTGGGTAAATTATAACAGCCGCTCGAATCAATCTTCAGGTTAAGCCGCGCTTGCCTAAGTTGGTCTGTGTCATTACAAACTGAGTTTCCTCCGTGCCTCGGAAATTACGTTAAGCCGTTGGTCCCGTCTGTCATTTGTAGATCTATGACAGTCGTTACAGGTAGTCAGTAGCCCGAAAGTCTGACAACCAGTCTTACCACCAGTCTTACCAAGAGGTATCTTATTACCAAGTATTAACTAGGTTGTGGAGGTCAGATAGGCAGTCGATTTATGAAAAATACTGGTTTTCAGCTGCATCCGGTAGACTGGAAGCCGATCCCAACATAGTTGGCAAAGGCTAGGCATGTGATGAATTTGTAGAATAGGTAATAATAAGTTTTTTTATACGTATATGTATGTACGTTGCTATCCAAACATTAGACAAACAAAGGGCGTACGCATACGTTAGTGTGATAACATCTCAATTTACCAAAATAAACGAAGGTTTGGTAGGGCTGTCAAAGAGTTAAATAGTATATGAGGTAACTTTGGTTTTAAGTTAAGGGCGGACCCAGGAGGCAGAAGATAATATTAAGGGTTCTGCGTGAATTCAAATATTGAAATTGATTTTAAAACTTTCAGATTCTTATTGGAGTTTGTTATTATAAAGTTTTAACAAGAACGTTCGCAAAGTGATAGTTGTAAAAATTGTGTAGACTTTGCTTAGAAGAAATCTTTTCTTTGATAAGTAAAGTGTTTGTTAGTAGTTTCTTTTCAAGTTTAAGTGCTTATTACTATTAATATTTTAGTGTGCCTTAACCCACAATGCAGGCCCAGCATAGGGTAGAAATAACTAAAGATAGAGACCACTTACGAAAAAAAAATACAAATTCTTACATCTTCTTCAATCTTTGGCCACCCAATGCTGAGTGTAGGGCTGTTCCAAATCTCTTCACTTTTGATGGTTTTGTGTCATGGCTATCCAGTTTCATCCAGCCACTTTAATCAGATCTTTAGTTCCGACATTCCTTCGTCCCATCCGTGGTCTTCATTCCAGCACTTCTTACATATAAACATTCTACCATTTAATTTTTTTTAATGGTCACTAACACTATCATTAGCGCTTAAAACTGGATATTTACTAACTCAAAAAAATTATAAAAATGGTAAATATCCATTTTAAGACAGTATTCTACCGTTTATTTCATTTCAAGATTCTCACTTCCAAATCAAACAATACTTTATCCTCCCATCTTGACATTACTAAAGTGTCAAGCCGGCAACCCTAGACACTAGATATGCTGACACTCGTGACACTTGTGACACTCGCGACACACGATACTGACTGTCTGTGTCACTGGAAGCCGGAGTTTTGCTTTAATAATGTACCGATCTCCTCAATGTCACTCAAATGTCATGCGTTATTTTTATAAGTCGTCTGTTAGAACAAAAATAAAAGAAAGTTGCAAGGGAATCGACTGTCTTGGTATGGGGCATGTGATGAGGAGGGGCCAATCTTATGTGACTAAAAAAGTGATGAAAATAGAAGACCAAAGAAACAATGGATAGATTGTGTGAAGAATGATATGAAAGAAAAGGAGTAAATGATAGCGTGACGGTTGACAGAGGAGAATGGAAAAAAAAATGCGCCGACCCCAAGTGTTACTTAACACAAGAATATGATGATGCCTGTAAGAACAAAAGGGGTTGGATGAAAAATTATTTGTTCTCTGTTTTACGATGAAGAACTAATGTGAGGGGATCGCGGCTAAGCCATAACAGCTGTCGGAGTTAGCTGCTCATTTCAATTAAGCCATTAAAAAGCACTGTTGAATGTCAAGTATACGAAAACGGAATTGATTCCAGTTGCTCGAGTCAATCGATCAAGGAAAAGTCGAGATAAGGCTATGCTTGGTAGGGTCAGTCCGTGAATTGGCTATCTTTACACACCGACACCACTCCGAGATCCTAGATCTTTGACAGTATTAACAAGGCCTCAGAAGTGTGAAAGTCTAACTACCATTTTTAAGAAGTAGAATCTTGTAGGTAACTCAGTAACTGGTGTGTGGGTAGATAGCTAGCCGATCTCAGGGTTTTAATCCGCTACAACTCGAATTATAGTGGTTTAAATCCCTTGGAATATCGCAGTCCATTGCTCGACTTTGACCTTTGTAAGCTGCGTCATAACTCCTCGTTGTTTATGTTTCCCTCATCAGGTTTGGTAGCGCTATCATTTATCCCTGACCCAACAGTATTGATATACGCGTCATATGATTTGACAGCGGATTGCTGATGAATTATTTGATATGGCTTACATAAACCAATGATGATTGATTACCTCGTCCTTAATTGGCAAGTTTCTTATTTCATCGTAATGTTCTCAATCAATTATATCTGGCTCTTATATCGAGATAGTATTGTAACAACTGCGTATTACATAAACACCAACTCATACGGCCCTAGTACCTTGACGCCCGACACGGCCTGTCAGCCCGTGTTACTATATACTGAACATCGGGATTCGTTATTGGCATGGATCTTTTGGCGTGAGTCCTTCCTTAGCTGAACTCTTGTTTTTTTCGAAAACCATTTGTTTTTGCAAACGATATCAATATTGATTGAAAGTACAAAACATAAGGAACAAGAAACTGTTATGTTGTCTATCTTTTTGTCCCTACTACAGAGTTGTCAGGCAGTATTATGGAATAAAAAAAATATCTGTCTTATTGAAACATTTATTAAGATTCAGATAATTTAATTACAAACACGGTTGTATTAGGTTGTTAAGTAAAATCGGTTAAGACTCACAGTTGTCACACTTTAAATAGTCTTGACTTAATTTCGTTAGGCCACCTATTTGCAATATGTTTGTTCAAAACAATTGATTGTAAATTCGGTAAGCAGGTGGGTGAAGGCCGGCCTTAGTCGGGATCTTAGACTATATATCAAGATGCTATTGTAACTACTACCACATATTAAATACACATCATCTCAGTGTTATGTGGCCCTAGTACCTTGACACCCGACACGGACTGTCAGCCCGTGTTACTGGATATCCGGATTCGTCTTTCATAATGTACCGCGTTTCCTGGATGTCATATTATCGGATATTACTGCGTATTAATAGAAATCTATCGGAGACGTATTTTTTTTCCAAAGAAGGCGTGTAAAGAATAATAAACTTATTGTTGGGAGCTCTTTATAATAAAACATAGTATACGTTGATAAATAATTTAAAATTCGACTAATTATTTTTAAATAAATTGACTAATTTAAAAAAATCGTTGTCAAAGATGATATTGTATTTAAATAGACAGACTAGTGGTCGGAAGTAAGGTTAGTAGCCAAAAAAATTGATGTGACGGTTAAACTGCCATCTACTTCACTGGGTTGAACGTCAGATAGTAGCAGTTAATAAACGTAAAATACAGAGTTTCAAAAGCGATTGGTTAGACTGAAAGCCGAACCCAACCTAGTTTATAAATGGCTACGTGGATCTAATCCTCTAGCATAGTTTCATGTTTCTATTTTGTCTGTCAGTCAATCATTCAACTAGATATTTCAGTAAGATAAGCCACTGCCAGTGAGCAATAATGGTTTAGTGGATACGGCTGCGGCTTATGATTTGTAGGTCGTTGGTCGCAACCCAAGCAAGCAAACGCTTTACTTTGTGTATCTTTCTATCACCACTGCTCTCAAAACATTTTAGGAAAGTGGGTAACTCTTAGAACATAAAATCGGAGACACGTGACAGCCACCAAACCCGTACGGGTACTTGCGTGGTTGGTTACGGCCAACTTTCTCTCGCGGAGAGAAAGCCTACGGGCCAACGGACATACACAAACTGACGATGCAATCCTGCGCCGCCGAGGCACACGAACAACTTGCGGACAGGTTCTTTGCGATTCACGTCGTAGATTTCCACGATACGACATCGCAAGGTGCCAGGATGGAATATCTCAGCTGTGGGAAAATGATAGGCTGATTATACTGAACAATAACCACTTCTGAAACTTAATACTCTTTGTTCCACCTTTTACAATAGCTAGCTAACTAATATGCTTGTGTATAAACACGAGGAAAGCGGAATGCCAGCACTATTAATAGTATCAGTTCGAGCGTCGCCACAGCGATCGTTTCCTATGCAGCTCACGTTTCAGATTAACAATCGATATAATTAGAGCGTCACTGTCGGTGGAGTGTGCCATGTCTTTGTGCCAAGTACGGTTTACACAGGGTGAAATGGCTGATATATACAAGATATGATTTGCGACAATTTTGACCCCGGTAACTTGGGGTTCAAACTGGTTGGTGGGTTCTTTTGGAAATTTTCTAACTCTCACCATAAATGGCTGATTGTGTAAAATCTACGCCGTTCAGGATGTTAAACTGATAAAGCAATTTAATCTAGACTTCAATCATCATCATTGTACCTAATATTAGGCCATATGTACCATTAGAGCTGACAGCCCCAGGAAATAAATATCAGGACCCTACTCTCGAGCCTTGAGGAAGAGGAATAAAAATTGAATCTTATATCTCGTCCATATCTCGGATGTTTTTGTAGGTACCGGAAATTGACGCCGTTTTATTGAAGATGTGATTTTTTATGTAGGATTTAGGTCTTCGGCATAGCATTTTCAGTTAGGAACAAAAATAAAATCGAGTCATAGTTGGTATTGAGCCTGCACATCGCAAGAACATGAACTTAGTTGGTATTGAGCCTGCACATTGCACGAACATGAACTTAGTTGGTATTGAGCCTGCACATTGCACGAACATGAACTTAGTTGGTATTGAGCCTGCACATTGCACGAACATGAACTTAGTTGGTATTGAGCCTGCACATTGCACGAACATGAACTTAGTTGGTATTGATTGAGCCTGCACATTGCACGAACATGAACTTATGAATGATGACAAACACATGTACTGACAAATCCAAATATTACTCAACCTTCTGGAAAGCCAACTTTCTGCAAGTAGGTGTTGAAAATTTTCAACGATGGTTTGGATTTGTTTGAAAGAACCTTATTTTCGACTGCCTCGTTGGTATAATGGTTGCTATCGCGACTGCTGAGCATGAGGTCCTGGGTTCATTTCCCGGGTAGGGCAAATTGTTATTGGGTTTTTACATCAGGAATTTTTCAGTGGCAGCCACGGACTCTAGATTTTTGCCCTGTTGACGGCAATAGGCTCGCCCTCTATTACATCAAAATCATCATCAATCTCTTGCCCTTATCCCAATTCATATGGGGTCGGCGCAGCATGTCTTCTTCTTCCATACTTCTCTTTTACTCGTCATCTCATCAGACACTTCCTAAAGGCAAACTTTAACATAACTGACGAAATATAGGTGTACTATTAAGTACACCTCTGCCTAATCCTTGTGAGAAGTGAAAATATATTTTGAATAACTGATGTACCTACATACATAATCTTATAATCTGATATTTATTATGTAGGCTTTCAAGAAAATAAAACTAGAGATCTTTCGATCTAACTAAGGATATCCGCATCTATCTTTCAGATAGAGCCCATATAAAACAAATGATAACCTAGATTTACTACATCGGAGAAATGCCTATTTTTTATGATTGAGTGCTCACAAATCGCTCGTCGTCAAGGGACGTTGTGCCCCAAAAATAAATCCTTTATTATTATGTAAGGATGTGTCCACACAACAAGAACAAAAAGTTCAAGCGTCTTTTGGTGTACCAGTCAGCAACTCACAACAGCTGTGTTATTCAGTAACTGGAATGTGGAAGTTAGACAGGCAGTCGCTTTTTGTAAATTTGGTAAGACTGCAAGTCAGCCCCTCCACATTTGTTGCGAAAAGGCAAGAAATATGGTGCGAGTCCTTTCTATATATATATATATATAAAAGGAGAACTGACTGACTGACATATCAACGTACAGCCGAAACTACTGGGGCTAGGAATGTGAAATTTTATACACGGCTTCCTATTATAATGTAGGGGAGCACTAAGAAGGGGTTTTTAGAAATTTAACCTTTAAGGGGGTGAAAAGGGGGAATTTTGTTTGTATGGAAAATCTTATTACTTCTATTATTAAATATTAACCCACGCGGACGAAGTCGCGGGCAAAGTGCTAGTTAGTGTATAAATCCGTAGTGTACATACTCTAAGAGCTCATTTATAAAAGCCTTATTATAAAAAAATTAATGTGTAGTGTCTTCTAGCTTGGTTATGGGGGTCAGATAGGCAGTCGTTCCAAGTAAAATATCTGTATTCAGTTGCAGATGCAACATAGTTGGGTTAAGATGAAGGCTAGGCAGATAAAAATTTCACTCATCAAGTTGTTAATCTTGTAACTCTAATCATCGTAATCTTTTATCATCGTAACATGACGCCTGTAATCCCCGAAGGGTTAGGCAGAGGTGTACGTAATAGTACACAACCACATTTCACTAGTTATTTTTTAAGTCCCACCCATGTGATAGGGAGCTAGCTTATTGCCATTAACCGGGCACAAATCCAGACTTCGGGGCTGCTACTAAATTCCTGATGGAAAAACCCATCCCATCACCCAGGAACACAGGACCTCATGCTCATGCGACCAACGAGGCAGTCTTTTATCATTATCCTAATAAAAACCGACTGTCAATGTAATATCATCTCATCATTGTCATGAAGGCTTAACAAAAGTGTGAGCGGGTCGTGATTGCAGCCAGTGACTGCTTAATTAAGATAAGCCGCGCAGAATAACAGCCTAATTGCCGCCCGGGGGTGTTCCGGGCCCTTAGCCCTTCACTACAACGTTCAAGTACATCACAGTAAGTTGAACCTGTTAGAACAGTGAGCATACTTAACACAAGTGTCATAAAAAATGGAGAATGATAAATCATTGCCGTTACTGTGTTTAAGTCTCTCAAAAGTGAGTTACTGAGAAGAGCGAGCCCGTAAATTTCTACAATGATATTTATTCGAATAATCCTGAAAACCGCAGCCCTCTTAATATGACGACTTCCAGAAAACTGTAATGTTTTAAAGGTTTCCATAAATGGTTGCCATTAGGAGCAACGTCTACGTCTTGTTTTTAAACGACCGCGGTGAAGGTGGTGTGAAATCTTGTTTGTGAGGCAAACACGGCCAGATATTGTATAGGTTAGAGAGGTTTGGATGGAGAAAGGCCTTTGCCCAGCAGCGGGACAAAGAAAAAAAAAGAAAAAAACCGACTCCGATTCTGTATGAAAAACATCAAAGAGATAGTAACCAAAATCAAAATATTTTATTTCACATAGGCCTAGATAAGCACTTATAAAACATCGACAAAAAGGTACACGATTCGGGTTGGTCGTTTCCTACGGAGAAGAACCGGCAAGAAACTCCATGGTTACTCTTTTCAAATCATTTGGTGTTACAATATTATCATGGTTACAGCATTTGTACTTAAGTATGGGGGGACAGCGTAGGCCCGACAATAAGTAATTGTTGACTACAAAAGACGTAAAAAAGATACAAAGTTAACAAGCAGCTGGAAATTTACAAAGCCTAACGTATTGCCAGTTGCTGTAACTAGAGTTTCAAATGATCCCGTCTGCACGTGCCTTAGTTTCTATCTATAAAAAGAACAAAGTTTGTAACTCGATCCTACAGCTAAACAAAAATAGTCTTTGAAACACTTCAGTATTCATTTAATCTGCTGACATTTAACTGAATTAAAACGGGGCCGTCACTTTAATCACAATATTGCGATTGTGTTCTCAAACACTTTAATTAATTAAGAGTTGCTTGTGGCATGTTTAATAGAGTGACAATGGGGAGGTGAATAATAGCTAAGCAAATTAGGTGCGTCTTTGTATATATTTATCAGTAGCGAAGGGTTAATTTTTGTAAGAAGTAAGCCGGAGTACATATCTTTAATGTGATTATATTGTTTGTCTATAGGTTACTGACTGTGCCATTTTTAAAGAGAAACCGATAGGAATGGAGTTGTATGGAACCTTCGCCACTGGTATTTATGTTATATCGAATAATTTTGAAAGTTGTTTTTAAGAGTACCTGCCTCGTTGGTCTTGTGGTCGCAAGCGCGACTGCTGTGAATTAGGTCCTGGGTTCAATTCCCGGGTCGGGCAAAGTGTTATTGGGTTTTTTAATCAGGAATTTCTCTGATTGTCTGAGTCTGGATTTGTGCCGGGTGGATGGCAATAGGCTCGCCCCCTGTTACATGGGACTTAAACATATAACTGGTGAAATGTGGGTGTACTATTAGGTACACCTCTGCCTAACTCTGTTATGTTATTATTTTAAAACTGTCATCATTTTTTTTCTGGACGGGATTCTTATCGTTTAGGTATGCCACTAAAACTACTAATACAATCAATACGTACAGAATATGTTCATTCTTACTTATCAAAGGTAGTCACAGAAAGATGAAAGCCGTCCACTGATGCACTAGGCATCGGTTTCACATCCAGCGGATTCCGGTCTTTAGGAACTAGGAACATTATTATTACCGAAATCTGAAATAACACATCAGTTTTCCACAATCAGGCTAATTTATTAGAAGAAATAATTCCTAGATTTCTCGGCAAACTCATTACTCTAACAAGAACAAGTCTCAGACAAAAAAGGAAAAATCGTACTAATAAATCATAATAGTCGCTGATTACTTTATCGATAATATTGTCCTAGAAATTTTCGTCACGGAACATCGTTTAATATCTTCGATTCTCGCCAATAATCTTCGTGGGGACCTACCTGAATGATATTGCGGTCATGGAGTAGAGAGGAAATGGAACGTTACTGAAAAACAAAAATAAAGAAATGTGGAAAGTTTTTTACATGTGGTTTTTATCCTTATTCTTTATTGCAAATAAAATAAAAAATAAACATACATACAAATTGCAATAATATAGCATACTAGCTTATGCCCGTGGCTTCGCCCGCGTGGAGTTCGGTAATTGTCCCACAGGATCGTACTACTGGGATAAGAATTATCCTATGTGTTAATCCAGGTTATAAACTATCTATGTGCCAAATTTAATATAAATCCGTTCGGTAGTTTTTGCGTGAAAGAGCAAAAATCATCCAAACATCCATACATACATCCTCACAAACTTTCGCATAACGGGGCCATGCGCCTATTTGACTCTGTTGGGAGATGAATTTGGAAAAACTGTGATACAGGTCTCTCATAATTTTAATTGAAGAGTGTGTACACCAATTTTCGAGTCAATCGACCCAAAGAATATAAAGTTTCACAGAAAATTCAACGCCCTATTTCACCCTCTTAGGGGTGGAATTACGAAACCTTTCTTAGTGGAAACCTACTCTTCACAAAAACTACACCTTCCAAATTTCATGTCTCTTGGAACAGCGGCTTGGAGTGTGCGTTGATGTATCAGTCAGTCAGTCAGGACTTTGAATTTTATATGTATGTACTACGGCGAGCTTAATCTAGAATTGGGTTTCTTAAAGCAAACCTAATTTCAGCAAGTTTCATAAACAAATTGAGATAAGATCTCAATAGGATTATGAAACTTTTGATCCTTATAAAAAACAGGACCGATTGACATCAAAAGTAGTTCTAGTGTGATTTGCCCATTTTCTGGTCGACAAAATAGTTTTTTTTTTTTAATTTGGGAATTCTTCAGTTTTCAAATATTCAAAAAGATAAAGATTGTCTCTTAAAGACGTTTTCCTATAGCTGCAATGGTCAAAGTACGGTCGCGATCAGAAGGCCAGTAGTAATCTAAATATATTTTCTTTCTTTCAATCTCACAAAGCTTCAAAACTAGTCACATCTACGACCTTCTTCAATAAACTCATTTCACACACAATGTATCGCACTTTTTCATCATGTGTCAATCAGAAAGCCCTGACAACCCCGTCTCAAAAATCCAACCCGTGTACACACTCATGAATATCATAAAATTGCAGGGATTTTGTACTACCTACTTATAGCACAATTTCAATCGAGATCAGACGCACGCTGTTCAATAATTACAATGTTAAAGGGTTCGTTAGCTGTAATTACTCCATTTGCTTAATACCCTGTGGTTTTTACCTGTAATCTTTATGGGTATTATTTTGCAGTATTCATTTTACACAATAATTATTGTATGTACCTTCTTCTGTTATTATTGAAGAATTAATTTACATAATAATTATAATGAAGGATTTTTAATTTTATAATTGGTGTGTTTTTCCATAAAAATCTTTTAAAAATAAAGCTGTTAATACCCGTTTCTTTTTAGACCAATTAAATTTAATTCTCCCTTCTCCTATTAGTGTTATTAATAAATATTTTTTCGGACAGTAATATTTTGTTTTTGATGTAATCCGACACAAACAAGAACTTAGGTATTAATTTTGTAGTTTGGTGTGTATGGCGTTGTTTATCTGTTAGAGAAAACTAGGATTTTCCCAAATTAAATTGTGTTGGTCCGTCTCCCTAAAATCCTGTATAAGAACTAATCAAATCTTGTAGGAGTAAAAAAGAATCTCTATTTTACACACAGCTGGGATTTTCATATAAATGATTAATGAAGCCTCTTTCATTGAGAGCAGCCTTAGAAAAAGGACCTGGATAGTAAGATGCGCGGGAAACTTAGACATCTGCCCCTAATGAGACGGAGAAAAAATTCAGTGAAGGAAGAGGTCACTGACTTTTTAAAACACTAACTTAACATCACGCCTTGTAATCCCTGAAGGGTTACTTAATAAGTGAACCCACATTTCGCCAGTTCGCCATTTCCATCAATAGGTCACGAATCCAGACTCCGTGGCAGCCACTGAGAAATTCCTGATGGAAAAACCGAACAACACTTTTGACGGGGGGGGGGGGGGGTCAGAATGATGTACTGAATACGTTTTCGCGTGTGTTTATTTATGAAATGATATTTTATTTTTGGGAATTTAGGTGCGTGCATAACCAACCCTCAAGATAGACAGGTTTCGATCACCAAGAATATATCACAGAAGCTACTTGAGCAAAGAAAATCGAAACCAACTCAATCCAACCGTTGGAATAAATATTGAAGATATTGGTATCGAAAATATTCGCCTATTCGCATCCAAGCACGAAACTGATTTTAAACTGAGCGTCTGATATTGACTTTTTACTCTTTGCTCTGAAAATGTCATGTTGAGGAAACTTTTTGGTTGTGGAGGGAAAAAAATGGCTGTGTATACTTTATGGTTTTCATCGTTTTAAAAATGGAACAGTGGAATTTGAGACCATTCGTTTTTTTTTCTGAGTTGCCGTCCACGCGGTGTTCCTCTTCTCCACTTGTGGCTGGGGTCCGGAGAAACGTTTGCAGTCCAATATCATCATTATCATCATCATCTGCCTAGCCTTTTCCCAACTATGTTAGGGTCGGCTTCTAGTCTAACCGGATGCAGCTGAATACCAGTATTTTACATGGAGCGACTGCCTATCTGACCTCTACAACCCAGTTAGTACTAGGTAATACGATACCCCTTATTAAGACTGGTTGTTGAACTTTTTGGGCCACTGAGTTCCTGTAACGACTGTCTACAAATGACAGCCGGGACCAACGGCTTAAAGTGCTTTCCGAGGCACGTAGTTTGCAGTCCAATAAATTTGGTAAAATTTTGGCAGTATGATTTATCGAACCTTGTTGATGAATTCAATTGATTGATTAATCAAGGTTTTATTTTTACAATAAACATATTACATTATTGTCTCCAAACTTTACCAAGCCAATGATATCTCGGAATCGTAAATAAGCCTCTTTCTTATTCTTACCTATGACGGGAACAGGATAGCCGTATGAGCTAATTCTTTCATAAATAATTAGGGAAACAGAAATAATCAGAAATAGCGACCCATATCAAATTCAGTACGTGTTGGGGTACATATGTATTCGATGTATAATAGAAGGTACATATATTCTGACGTCTTGTATGGGATAGTCCCCGGAGATAGTGAGCGGGCAGGTTAATGAGTTTTGTGCTATATTTTTTCTATCTATGGTTTTTAATAGAAGTGATTGTAGATCGCGGCTTCATTCGCGTACTTCACTTACGATCGGCCAAACTGGTGCGGCAAAATTGCGGACACAGGTTCGGACACCGGACCCGGACAGATAATGTACCTACTGTAGTATGTATTGGAGTCTTGTATCTGCCGGCGGTTTTCAATTTTCCCGTACCGATTTAATACCTTTAGTCGTCTCGAAACTGAATAAGGCAACTGACAAAATTGAAAATGGAACATTACATGCCTTTGAAAACAATTATGCGCGTTTCCTCGATTGTAACAATGTGGCAACACATGACAGCAAACGAAAATTGATAGCAAAGGAAGTAGATCGAAAAAGGCTTGTCAAAAAAATGACAATTGCAGTGTAGCTGCTGGTATGATAGTTATCTCATAATTAACATTCCCACAATGACTATGATTTCCTGGTAGCTCACACGAGCTTTCATTGTTATCCTCACGATAATGGGAAGTCCTTAAATGATACTCGGAGAAATTCATCATAATAAAATCAATACATTTGTGACCCTTCCACGAATATGCTCCCCTGGTACTTCAAACGGCTCAACACAACAGTTTATCAGAATCATATCTGGCAACGACACAGTGACAAAAGCCGCTATCACTACATCTTTACCGATTAATTGTAGACAATTAATCAGGGTCTCTGCCTGTCTACGCACAAATAAGATTGATGATACCACTCCAGTCGAGAAGTCTCTCGTTGTAAAAGGTTTTATGAATGTTTTAATAAAATTAATGTTCGTTCTTTTTTTTTTTCAGGTACTGAAGTTTTCTGTATTTTGATGTAAGGAGTGATTGTGAGTGTTTTGGTATTAATATTTTATGTATTGATAAGATAAATATACGTTACTATAACTTTAATTGTGTAAGAAGTACTGTTCGCACCTTTGGGATGGATCAGTCAAGTATCAGCTGCAAGCATTAGAAGCTATTGAGCGACGTACCAAGAGGCTCATTGATAACGACTCCCTTGTCAAAGCCAAGCTCCAAAGTCTTACATCGCCGCAAAGTTGCCAGCCTATCGATTTTTTATCGGATACATTTCAGAGTGTGCTTTGGAATTACACAACCTAATTCATCCATCCCAATTCAATCATCGGACGACCGTTATATGTTTGTAGTTCCACGGACCTGAACAAAGCGCCATGCTTCCACATTTATTATGCGAACCGCCAGTCTGTGGAACTCACTGCCGGCTTCTCTGTTCCCTGATCATTATAATCTGGATCTCTTCAAAGTTCTAGTGAATCGGTTTCATTTAGGCATGCGTGCTTCAATCTAAGCCGCATCATCGCTTCACATCAGGCGCGGCAAATGCAAGCCTTTTTAGTATACAACAGCGTACTCTGAAAATCGTCACGCCCAGATCTGCAAAGGGGTAAAGCTGGGTCACGTTTTAAGTTTTCTGAGAGTCTGTCCCTGTCTTTAATTAGGTATTAAGATTAGATAGTAGTTATTCCCTCAGAAATCGTCCCTCATCCATTTCCCAATTTATTTCAGGGCAGTCCAAAACTTTCTTACAGTACTACTTCAGTCATAAAACACAGAACACATTCTCCTAAGCTTGTCCTAATAAAAAGCAGAGTACACACTGAAGTAAAAAACAACATCCTTAGCCCACAAAATCGTCACGTAAGCAAGGCAGCCACTCTTATGAAGCGGTCTCCGTGGTTCCGTGGCAAGGTTCATTAGTGTTAAGGTACCTGACAGGGCTCGAGTCGTGTCTAGAGCATCTCTTGTACCCGCGGCCTTACGACGACGAAAACAAACCTTTAAAGATGGCTTCTTATGTCTGTTTTCTTCTTAAGTGAAGTGACTTATGACTGAGGTGTTGTAATTAGTTGATTTATGGCTGGTTTTATTATTGTTTTATACAGCGCTACAAGGATAAATTGGGGCTTGAATGGTATTGGCACTGTTGATTATCATTTGTTTTTGTGTAAAAAACAAGAAGGCGATTTTAGAATCGATTTTGGCCACGAGCTAAAAGATTCATGTACCATTTTTAATTCTGCTCTGATACGTATTCTAAAGAAAATATTTGAAACGTCAATTTTATTCCTAGGAAAAAATACATTGTTCTTAATGCTGTATTTTTTGTAAATTGAATATTCCAGTAGGTACACGATACATTATGGCGCCAATTTCTATAAGAGTCAGTTGGGTTGTCAATTTACTGATAATTTAATTTCCGTGTACCCCGGAAGAACAGAAGAAGGTACTTATCCGCTCTCAGGTGTCATGAAAGGCGACTTATGGATTGAGTCGGTGGCGTCTTGCTGTCTATATTAACAACAAACTGCATTTGTTTCTGTAACTACTTCCACGGGTATGTTACAGAAAACACTTCTTAACTTTTGATCAGCTTTACTTATAAATTAACTGTAGCAACAATAAATATTATTCTATTCTAGAGTCTGTTGTGAGTAGTAGTAGTACTAAGTAAATAATTGGAAATGATTTAAAACTTCCATATAATGGGTGAAAAATACACTTTCCGAAAGGCACTTGTTCTCCTCGTCATTGCATTTTTTTTTTGTAATAGACCATACCTGGGAACCTTCTAGTTCCGGAGGTATTGGGGGTCAAAGTTCCAAGTGTTTAATGTTAGAAATTTATTTTCATTTATTTTCAATCAGTACAATGATTTCAGTGCATTACAATGAGTCTTACCGAGAAACGTGATTTTTTTCCCCAAAAAAAAAAGTCGTTTCCCAGCAATAATTTTTGCGTAGAGTTACTCAGTTTGATGTACAGAATGCTTGGTTGACAGCTTCGTGAAGGGTCCGCTTACATCCTGTATAGAGAGGAGCCCTTTCAAAGGTTAAAAAACAGAACTGTAGTAGATTGAGTGGAGCTTCTTTTCATCTTATACTGTACGTGAATTCTCACTTAAGTCCACAGGCAGCTTGGCAACAGAACCTACCTACCTACAAATACTAACTACCTACAAATAAATTCATATTGTACACAAAATCACGCACTTCTGCAATAAATCTCACACTGCAACCGCAATACTGGGTGTATGAGATTTATTTATGACCAACCACCACAAACTAAATATGTAGGTACAGGCAGAAGGTAGACTCCACACAAACAAGGCAAAAATCGCACGCACACTAATTAGGCTCTATTAACGGCTACAGATGACGGGACATACTCGCGCACGATATTTGTTTCCTTCGCGTGAGTACCTTTGCTCCTTTGTGGCATGTTCTAAACAAAATCATCATTTGTCTAGACTTTTACCAAAATATATACTCAGATTTTACATAAAGCGACTGCCTCTCTGACCTCCACAACCAGCGTCGGGCATGCGTTTAAGGACGTGATCAAAAAATAAATAATAAATCTTTCCGCACGCAAAATACACGCTTGGACGTGGAGTTGCGGACACCAGCCCGTTATACAGTACAATACAAGACCGTGATCGTGAGACTGAGCGTTTCCGACAACAGGTATGTGCGACTGTTTTCACCAGTTGTATAGACCTTACCTTCTGTGTGTATCTATTCTGTGCCACTGACAAGCATATGGCATAAGATAGTAAGACCACGTATGACCGAGTTTCCTTATCTGAGTATTCGCCAATGGAGCAGAAATGATTTAAGATAGGATGAAGATTCAGCTGAGAAATGGGGTTTTTCTCTATAGGTTATGAATGTCGCAATTGGTCAAGATTTCAGAAAACAAACGCAACTCGTTGTCCTATCGAATTCTCAATCACCGGGATTTTACTCCAATGAAAGAAATAATTATTTATTTTTAATTTTGCACTGACAGTTTACTAAAAATATTGTTGATAGAAAGTAACCAAAATAGCATATTAGTTATACCAACAGATTGATCCTGATTTTCAATTGCAACCAACTGCACACCTGTAACCTAAGTCTATTAGTGTAACTATGTAGGCTAATCTTTCAAATTCGGGCCCATGAGTAGGTACATTTGTAAAACTGTGTATTTTCCATCAACATCTAAATTTCGAGGCGAAAGGAGTATGTAAGGATCGTAGCACGAATTGCTCTGTAGTTCCTGCTACCCCCATGGGGAAATAGCGAGAATTTAGATAAGAATCTCAATTTCTCAACAATCCCTCAACATAATATCTAATAAATAATTAATGACTTCTCAAACTATTCTCAACATCCATTTTTCATTCTTCTAAGAAAAGAAAGAATATTTCGAAGTACCCGCAAATCGTGCACTGCCATAAATCTTGTGAAGTCAGTGCACACAATGAGGCTACTGTCAGTGTGACGTCAATTTATTGCGTCAATATATTGACGTGGACGGCACATAATGGGTGCTCCTTTCCTGCGGGTGAGCTCTTGAAGAATTTTTAAAGTGAAATGCGAAGGAACTTGGATAAGTGGCTTTTTGATTGAAATAATGGATTTAGTTTAGAATTAACTACGGTGCGATATAAGAGTCTCATTGTCGCTCATCCTGTTATCGAAAGTATAAGCATAACTTCACCCTTTAACATTTCCGTTGCTGTGACTAAAGCCTTCTCTTTGTTAGTGGGAATTGTGTATATGTGAGTGGGAATCACGATATTTTCCTTCACCGTTTTGATAGCAGCGGTGATGAAATAATTCACAAACAAACAAAATTAAGTATCTGACCTGGGTCCGAATCCACACGAAAAACGACGATGTGTAAATCGGGGCCTTTACTACTGAGCTCGCTTAACGCTTGCTCCCATTGACGTAACAGACAAAAATAATAAAATTTGCTCTTTGCCATATAAAGAATCCAGTAATGATATGACGTCATTTATTTTCCAACACAAACAGACCAACCGCATTTACGTATTACATAACTAAAAATATCCTATTGTTTGTACACAGCCGACATTCCTCGTAAGTGAGGTGTCCCGTCGAACGCTGTCAATTTATACCGAAACCATATTGATAAAGCGGTCGCAGGTATGTAGGTACTCGTATGAGCGGTGACGCAACCGCGCGGATTCCGCGCGATTCTCTGTGGAAGTCTGCATTCTTTCGTAGGGAGGAATTGTGTGGGAGTAATGAGGTGTTTTATTGTGGACGTATTTATGTTATTTATAGGTTTTATAACATAATCATACACTGATACGGATCTATTAAAACAAGAAATGAAGCTTGTGAACTTGTTTCGTGGAATTGGTTGACGATTTACGGCTCATGTGACATGTAAGTGGCAAGTTAAATAATCAAAAGAAATCACGATAATTCGACTGTCATGTTAGTTTTCGTTGCCAAGTTCTGTAACCTAAGCTTGATATTCAGTGGTTCTTAAACTTCCGTCTTACCACAAATATTAATTTACCTCATTCAAAAACTACCCACCGCCTTCCCGAACTTCCTACGATCAAACATACCTCATTCTCATGCGTAATCTTCATGCAAGTACATACCTACATCAAAACTTTCTAACCTCCTCATGATGGAGACGCAAGTACGTAGGTAATATACCGTCTTGCATACAAACTTCTTGCTCAATAACTTGCGTATTTTAATCTCATCCTTTACAAAGTTATCCAGCCTTGTGGAGCTTTATTCTGATCATATAGAAACTGGTTTGTAACTGCAAATCGAGTATTGTGTTATAGTAGGAGTAAAAGATGGCATAAGTAACGAAAACAATATTTAGTAGATATGAGTAATAATGCATATACTTTCGAAAGGATTACGCATTTTCTTATGATATGTTGACTTTTACGATGTAAATTATTTTTCAAAACACTTTCTCGAAAACTGGTTCTTATTGCACTACGATTAGGTTCAACATGCAATGTATTTCACACGCGTGGATTTTTAATATTTTGCCGCTCACGTGCGGAAATAAAAATTTCCACAGATAACTATACATAAGACTAAGTCCAAATGGGTTCAATGATGTTGATGTTACTGCAGCAAACTTTGTTACTGACAAGTACACCAGTTTTTAATTACTCTCAGCCTGTATAATCCCACCGCTGGGCAAAGGCTATTTTCTTCTTTCTCTTAATTCTTCATGACTTTGGCTGTTACTTATATTTAAACCTCTAAAGTGAACCTAGGGACATCACAATGTTAATTTGTGTATTTGCATTTATCTGGCTTGACCTACATGAATTAATTGTTCCCGGAAAGATTTCCAGGAATCATGAATATAGGAATATATTGGCAATTCCTGACCTCCACAACCCAGTTAAACTCAAACTCAAACTCAAAGCATTTATTTCAATTAGACCATTACAGGCACTTTTGAATGTCAGAAAAACAAAGAAGGCGAAGCTACAGTCCCAGACATAAGACATAATAACTTATGAAAGTACTGTAGTTGCCCATTCCAAGGCGTAGATCTCTATGGAGAAGAATGGGCAAGAAACTCCATGGACACTCTTTTCAATCAAACATTTGTTAGTAGTGGGTGATAAGATACTCTTTATAGGCAGTCGCTTCATGTAAAATATTGATATTCAGCTGCATCCAGTTAGTCTGGAAGCCGACCCCAACATAGTTGGGAAAAGGCTAGGCAGAATTTATGCGGGCCCGGATATTTGTTTAGATACAATATTTTATAAGTAATAAATTCATTCATTATTAATTAATTTTGGCTAAGTACACACACGCCATAACTGAATGGCAAAACATGTTACCTTCTCATTTATTTATAAGCCTTGTATAGTTGTTTACTCGTGTTAAAAAACAACATAATTATCTTTATCCGATATCCTTTGTTCAGTGTGGGCAGTTTAAAAAGTCATTATTTTAAATACAAATAGCATTTAAAATAATGACTTTTTAAGTTGCCCTATTTGAATCAGATTACTTCAACAATAAACTACTTAACTTTTATATAAACAACACTAACCCCGGAATGGTACTAAAAGAGGATGTTTATAAATAATAAAGCAATCTGGCTAGAGTTTCAGCTTTCAATAAATGGATCTATTGGAGATAAAGCCCGCCTTCAGCAAAGGACTAATCGGATTTTAATGGAGATTCTATTATTTAAAACCACTTCTGTTTTGTTTTAAAATGGCATTGTTCTTTTTACAAGCTTTTATTTGTGTTTGTTTAGGTCAAATCTTGCAACTGAATTTTTAAAGAATTATCCCCAACCGATTGAGCTTAAATTTTGTATACCTATACAATTTGATGAAATTTAGACAATGACGTCATTCTAAATCTAATATGGCGGACTTCCAAAGATGGCGGAATTATTTTTTACGTAAGTCTACTAATATGAAAATGTTTCCGAAGATAGTCAAATTGCTGTTTTTGTAGAGCTATATAGAAACCAGTTGTGCCGCTGCAGCCTCTCATTACGGTTGCGAGGCTTTGCCGTTGCGGTTTGCGTTTGCAATTTTTTAATTGATTTTGAAATTTCTTTATTTTAAGATAAATAAAACAGATAGATGACATTCAGATCTTATTCTAAAAGCGGTGTTTTACTAGACTAGACTTGTGCATCAGAATTTTCATATTACTCACGTTAAACAAATATCGACTGCACAGCACGATGATTATACACAAATGCACTTTATCACACATTACGTTTGAAATTGTACCACAATCAATTATTAAAATAACATTTTACTGATAGGCCTACATGGGCATTTATAAAACGTCGAGAAAAGGTGCACGGTTCGGGTTGGTCGTTTCCTATGGAGAAGAACCGGTAAGAAACTCCATGGTTACTCTTTTAAAATGATAAGATTTAACAATATTTGTTACAGCGCAGCGTTAGTACTTATGTATGCGAGGACATCGTAGGCCCGACAAAAAGTCGTTGCTTGCTTCAGAAAAACGTAAAACAACATAAAAAGTTAACAAAAGTTATCCAGGATCTAGGAATCTAAAAGGCCTTTAATGATCACACATTCACAAACAATCGGTAAAAAAAGCTATATAAAGAATCGAAAATATTATAAAAACACTAAATTAAACAAGTGGAACAACTGTTGTCATCAGTGCTGTAACTATTCTGAACAAAAACCATAACTTACTTTCAAACCGATATAAGAAAAAACATGTCTTAAGAAAAGTTGAATTTATTAAAATATCCCAATTTGCTTAAGTAGAGCCTCTAAAGAAGAAAATTAATAAAATTGCCTATTTGAATATGATAAATGATTACGCTTGAAAGCTTACATAACTCTAGGCCTTATTTCTTTGGCCCATTAGCCATAAGAATATTTCGGCAGACATCTTAAACATGTCGGTTTAGTAGGCTTTAAAAAGAAATGTTTCAATATACTATGTTTAACGTACCAGAAGTTAGTAGGAATATTTGTCCGTGTTTAAGTGTTCTGGTAGGTAAATGAAATTAGTTTATATTTCAATGTTTTTTCTGTTTTCCGAAAGTCTGAAAACCAGTCTTACCAAAGGGAATACCAGTACTAACTGGGTTGTGGAGGTCAGATAGGCAGTCGGTCCATGTAAAGTACTGGTATTCAGCTGCATCCGGTTAGACTGGAAGCCAACCCCAACACAGTTGAGAAAAGGTTAGGCAGATGATGGTTAAGTTAAGCTTCGCGGGTGTGTGACTGTATGGACTTGTATTTTTTTAAACTTGTGAAAAAATTGGAAGTTTGATCTCCAATGTCTCCGTAACTAGAAAGTATGGAACAAAACAAAAAGAAATATCACAATGACAATGTCAGGGAGAACAAGTTCCTTTCGGCTCTTTAAGGGTCTTTTTACACCCATTGTATTAACTGTCTGATCTGATTCGATTCCAAAAAATTCTTTCACTAATGTGAAGCTACATTGTGCCCTGAATGTCAAAGGCTAAAAAAGAAAGTCCCTTGGGATAATTTCTAACCATACCGCGAGCGAAGCCGCGGACAAAGGCTAGTTAATCATAAAGTGTTCAAATCCCATTCAATGCACATATATTTTCGTTCCGGAAGCAACCAATTGTGTGGCAGATCGATTTCAAAGCCGTACGTAAGTGTCGAACATTCAACGTCGACATTATTTCCCTCCCCTTCAAACCGCATACGTTGGACCGAGATGGGGGATGGTAAATCGTTATGGACGATCAGATTTAAGAAAAGAGGATTTATGTTAAATCTGTTGACGTTTTGTTCCGTGATACTAAGGTTTTAGAATAAAGTTTTAGTACGGCTTTGAGATTTTTAACATTTGTCATAGCATCACGCCTATTTTCTCAGAAGGGTTTGGCAGAGGTGTACAGATACTAATAGTACACACATGTATTAACAGGGGCGAGCCTATGGCCATTAACTGGGCAAAATTTCTGGTTTAGGGCTCCTTCTGAGAATTTAATTTTGCTCAATCTGGTAATCAAACACAGGACTTCTTACTGTTCACCAGGACGCTTGCAACTACGCGACCAACGAGGCAGTCTCAATATTTTTATATTTAATCGACTGAGTTAGTCTCAATTTGAATGAAATCGAATGTTCATGATTCGAATTAGTGTCAAAAATCAAAAATCAAATCAAAATATTTTATTTCATATAGGCCTAGATGGGCACTTATAAAACGTCGACAAAAAGGTACTTGGTTCGGGTTGGTCGTTTCCTATGGAGAAGAACCGACAAGAAACTCCATGGTTACTCTTTTCAAATCATTTGATATTACAATATTATCATGGTTACAGCATTTGTACTTAAAAATGGGGGGACAGCGTAGGCAGGTGTAAATTTGACGTTTATTAGAATCGGCAGTTTAATGTGCTTTTGTGACCCCGAGGGGATTGTTTTTTCACTGCTTCCCCACCGACCAACTGGATGGTGATATTTTTCAATAGTCAATGTGCACTCTAACCTGTGATCAAACTTTCTGTGTGCGCTGAATGGAATTCCTCCTAATCGAGTGGTTGGTTGGAAGGGACGCAATTAAACATTGTTTCTAATTTAAAATGTAATTAAAAATATAAAACTACACGACTGGTTGTGTCATCATCTTGCAATAGACCCGACTACACAACTAGTTTTTTTTTTTTTAAGAAATCTTTGCCCCACGCTAGGAATTTCTCCTGTATCGTGTTGTTGTGCCATCAAGTTGGTCGGTGGGGTTGCAGTTGTTTTTGGTCCTTTACACGCCTTATAACAATCGTTGAACCTGTTATTATAGCCTCTCTTATTTCCAGAATATAATCAGCTGGATGACTGTTGCGGTGGACTGTTGAGACAATGATTGTTGAACCTTTCATCTTCCATCCTATAATGATTATCTTATAATTTTACTGTGAAAAAGTACCCACCGCATATTATTTGTATCGTTCCAAACAGCAAGCGACAGAAACCCTTCCTGTTTCAACAACGAATAATCAAATAACCGACAACTCGATTATTAATTGTTTACAGGCTGTGTTGCACGATTCACGCTTGACTCGTCCCGATCTTGCTCCGAAGCTAATGGGCCGCGAAGCTAAGCTCTGCGATGCGGTAATCGAGTACTCGTAATGATTCCATATCGATTCTTGTTTTATTATACGCGAATTCCGAAAGTTAAGCCTTTATTTTGGAGTCGTTAAGGGTCATTATCGTAAACAGGAAGATTGTTGTTCAAGGTCTGGTGAATGAAGTGCTTGAATGGATGAATGAAGTTGATTTGCATTTTGATTTTTTATATTCGATTCTGTGAACACATTATGAAATGCTGGGCTTTTATAATACATACATTGGTAGGCAGAAACCACAGAACGCCACCAGCTGCGATCCTTACATACTCCTTTTGCCTAGTCCACGTTCATACATCTGGTCATACATACCTGCGTTTGATTTTAAAATACTATAAAGACATAGTTTATGTTGCACTAGTGGACCTTCTCGATAGTCAGATCAGTTCGTAACGTAATATTGTGCTAATAAAGTTTCTATTTACATTATAGGTGGGAAATAATAGTTTAGAAAAAAAAACCATTTAATCTGAATTTGACCTCGTGATCGGTAACCGAGTAACCACTAGATCAATGAACTGACTCGACTAGTAAAACAGCCAGCGATTACGCAAAACGAGAAAGAAAAAACTTATACTCAAAAGTTGACGAAACGAGACTTAATACAGTATGAAGATCAAAATAGTTTCGAAACTGTTTTGTGATGGTATTTTGTTTTGGCGAATCGGGAAAGATACCAAACGGGATGCAGCAGAGAATGCTTTGATGTTGCTTCTGTTCCAAATAATATAGAATGGATTCATATTTCAGAATGAAAACTGGCTCGTTGGCCTAAAGTACTATAGTAGAGCATAGGTTATGGGTTCGATTACCAAGTAAGGCAAAGTGTTATTGGGTATTTCAGAAGCGGTCCGAAGGCAGATTTTGTGACCGGTTGATGACAATAGGCTCGCCACCGTTTTAACTGTTACTAAAACATAACCTGCTATATGGGTGTGCTATAGACACCTCTGCCTAGCCTTTCGTGGCGTGGGGTTATGTTTTTATATTACCGGCTAGCCAGCCAGCGGTTAGAGTAATAATGTGCGTTTAACTAGCACTTAGTGCCGCGTTTCGCAAACGGACGCTTTGACGGGCTCCTGTTCAGAATAATGCTATATAAAGGAATTTATAATATGAAAATTGTTGAACCTGACCGCGATTTCAAACGCAAAGAAGATTTAGCTACAGTTAATTATTTGATGTGTTATATTTTTGTATCAGTTTTTTTTTAAAGCTTTGCTCCACACTAGGAATTTCTCCTGTATCGTGGGTGCGTTTACAAACATTTAAACACACATACACAAACAGCCTGTCCCGGAACAACTACCTGTAGGCTATACAAATATTTGTTCCGTGCGGGGATCGAACCGGCGACACGCAGCGCGGCTGTCAATCGTTCAGCCACTGCGCCAACCAGCCGTCAGTTTCATTAGAATCAGTTCAGCTTTTGAGGCGTGACTGAGTAACTTCATCATCATTCTCCAGCCCGTAGCCCAATTCATTTGGAGTCGGCGCAGCATGTCTTCTGCTTCCATACTTAGGAATGAACAATCATTGTTGAACAAACCTTGTTCACAGTTTTATTTATTTTGAAATGATTATAACACATAAATAGTGAAGCTGCATAAACTACTACTACAGATAGCGAAGTAGCACGAGCTACTTTGAACACCTTGCTAGCTTCAATTTTTTAACTTAGTTTGTGAGGTCCAATCTTGAGCGATACGTTCCCCTGTTGTAGGTAAGGGTCAGTCAACGGACAGATTACGGACCAGGCTACGCGCTCGGACACCTCCATCATACAAACACTTACTGAAGTATCTATCCGTGTCCGTGTCCGGATTTGCATCCGCTGTTTGACCGAGCCTTTACTGATACCTACTACAGGGGAATGTGTCGACAACACAAACTATTTGTTGACATCCACAAACTATAAAAAACAAAGCTTTGTGAAACGAGTTTCAATAAAATATCAGTAAAATATTTGTTTTTGACGCAGAAAGACGAACGCAAGAACTTGCATATTACAATGTTGAGTATGACAAATATTTTATCCTATTTTAAGAATCCTTTGCCCAGCAGTGGGACACTCAAACAAGCTAAGAAAAAAATAATTTAAGAATACATCAATGTTAGCGGTCAATGTGCATTACAAGTATTCAAGTACTTTTGGGTACCGATACCCTAGGCTGCATATGAGTTAGTTGAATCCTTACATAATTCAACATTACCTATACAACAATTTATACACCGTGACTTTTTAGTCGTCTTACAACGGTAGCCAACTTCATGTATCCAATGACTACTAAACATTAATAAAAAAAAATTGGTATTTATGAGATTTTAATAATTTAAAAATAAAAATATTATTCAGTATTATAACGCATGACGTATTTAAAACACCCTGTTGCGAGCGATTATCTACTAGACTCGAGCGCTGGGTAGCTATGGTCTCCCGTTTGACACGTAAACATCCTTAACAGGTTGTTTCATAATTTTATTGTAATTTATTATTTATTTTTCTTTGTACATATTGTACCTACTATGGTAGATAAAAAAAAAACGCGCCAAGGGCTATTTTATTTCGGGTACATTGAGTGGACCACCTTTGTAAGACGACTAAAAAGTCATGGCGTATACAGCAACCGTAACCTTACGCAACACTATCTTGATATAAACAAAACTATAAGTAACGTTATAATTGGTTTCCAACACATAAACACGTAATCAATGCGGATATGGACGCCAATAAGATGTTATGCTGAAGGTTACGGGAAGTATCTCGTTGCTATGGCAACATAAGTTTTCTGCTACTATGCGTTTTATGTGGTGTTGTTTTGTATCTGTGTTCTGTTCTGTGTTGTGTTCTGAGCTAACGATTTATATTCATCCGGTATCGTGCCGGAGTCTGGTGAAGTTCTATTTGTATGGCATTTTTTAAAAATATGCTTCATGTAATAAGTAACTAAAAATTTAATTAAATCTTGGAAGTTAATATATATTTAATTGAATTGTCGTATCGATCTGAATACTTTGTAGTTGAAGTTTGGAAGAGTATACTGTAATTTGGTATCTTGGAGCTGATCTGATGAAGGAGCCACGAGATGGATAGTGGAATTCTTCAGTGGCTATTGTATACCTAAAACTAAGTAAAGGTTTTAGTGCTGTGGAGCTCGAAATATTCCACACAAGCCAAGGTGAGGTGAGTTTTAAATATATTTTTTAAACAGCATAATTATTTAAGTTTATTCCTTCGAGATTATATTGCGCATCATTGATTTTATAAGGTTAGACCATACTTAGTTGAAATTGAGCTCATAGTGAAAACGCACATAGTAGTAAATGATCTAAATTTGAAATTGCTCTGTTGAATTTTCAATAGTTTGCTTAGCGCTGAAAGTTGAAATATAATCCAGCAGTGGATTATATTTCAACTTCTATCTATCTATAGAAGTAAAAATAAACAAAAATCTACAAAATACAATTTGATGTTATTTTTAACACCATAAAACATCGAAGTATCATCTTCTAAATAAAGAACGCCTTCCAAAATAATCTACCAGGGCGTTAGAAACATCAGGAGCTCCCACGAGAACGTATGACGACACTAATCTTAGCCGCTTACATTTGAGGTTACACTACGGCGTGTCACTTCTCTAACTGTCACGCATCTGTCAGCCCTGAATCCTTATCTACTAAGCAAGTTTGGGGGAATCACCTTCAATTTACGACAACATTCAGTTACAGGTTGTTTGTCTCTAATTCAAGTACTTTTTTGGAGTGAGGTGATAGGAGTTTATTTTGGCCTAAATTGAAAAGATTTTTGTGTAATTTGTCCTATTATTAATTTAAAGTGTGTATATTGTTTGGATTTGAAATTTCTGAGCATGGAACTAAATGTTTTGAAGCTGTCGGTCAAACTTACCAAGGGGTAATGGCGTCGTGATACTCAGAAACTGGGTTGTGGAGGTCGGATATTCCGTCACTCCGTGTGAAATACTGGAACACCACTGAATCCAGTTAGTATAGTTTTTTTTTTTTTTTTTTTGCCACCTCGAACCAGGCCTCGCGGTAAGCGTCCAGTAATAATTATCAAGATTAAATGTCAGATTTAGAAAAAAATAAACACAAAGCATTATACATTAGAAAGAGCATATAATAAAACACAAATTATCATACATTAAGAATTCATTGAGAAAATACAATAAAATAATAGGCAAATCGTTTGTCAACAAAAAAAGAAGTAAAAATAATTGAATCACTAAACTGACTGTGTTAGACTGTAAGCCGGCCCTAGCATCGTTGGGAAGAGCCTATGATGTAGCATATCATGATAGCATATCCTCATTGTTTTGATAGCAACAAAAGAACTTAGAATTTTGAATCTTTGAATCTCAAAAAAACAAAAAAAGCGAAGCTACACTCACAGTCACAAGGCATAATAACTTGAGAAAGTACTGTAGTTGCACATTCCAAAGCGTAGACTTCTATGGAGAAGAATGGGCAAGAAACTCCATGGACACTCTTTTAAATCAAAATATTGTTACCAAATCTTGGTAACATCAATCATGTTCAGATTATACATATATGTGAGAACGATGTAGAAGGACATGCACATTAAGAGCGTCTAGAGTAAAAGATTAAATCAACAATTTAAAATAAACCATGGCAGCTAAGAGATGACCAGTCGCAACTGACAGCGCCCATTCGCTGCAGCCGGTATGCAGCAGCTAGGCGGCTAACTACGACACTGAACATTATTAGATATCGTCGCCCCAACCTAACTGTATTGCGGTCAGTTCCGGTTTAACCGGATGCGGCTAAATATCAATATTTCGTACAAAGAGCAGCTAACTGACGTACGTAACCCAATTACTAAGGCTATACATTTCTATAGCCTGACCTTAGAATATTGGTCGGTATTGGTTGGTTTGGTCTTAGTGGTCGCAATTGCGCCTGCTGAGTTGAGGTCTTGGGTTTGAAACCCGGGTCGGTCAAATTGTTGGGTTTTTCCGTTACAAATTTCTCAGTAATGGTCGGTTAATGACAATAGGCTCACCCCCTTTTACATGGGGCTTAAACATAACTGGCGAAATGTGGGTGTACTATTATAACACCTCTGCCTAACCCTTCGGGGATTACAGGAGTGAGTTATGTATTATCTTAATCTTGCTTATTCGTATTCTTACAAAGTTTCCCTACATTAAAGCTCCTCACGAATTGCTCGAGGCTCTTGGACATTAAGCCATTGGTTGACACGGCTATCGGCACAATGATCGCTGAGTCCACATCCGACATGTCGAAAACTTCGCAAGCTAAGTCAAGATACTTGTTTTGCTTATCCTGATAATTAAATTCAGTCGGATTTTCGGGGTTTCTGATTAATCGTAGGGAAGTGTCAATGACATAAGGCCGAGAAAGATTAAAGTACTAACTAAGTGTAACTCACAGAGAGATTTTCACGTCATCATCAATCATGATGTGTTCTCCATTTAGTAAAATCGAGTTGACCATGTGACAAAAACTCACAATACCAATAAATTCACACCCTGTTTGACTAAGACTTCTCAATAAAGCCTTGCTATTTAGCTTGCACGGAGTCTAACCGAAGTCCGAACCGAACCGAAGTAACCGATAGGACCTGCGCCGCGAGATACACCAAGTGACACGCCCGTGCGTCACTTGTTGCCATTGCGTGAGGACCGCCGCGTCGCAAGTCAACTTCAGTCTTTTGTTCTCCATAGTCGTGGTCGCAAAACGCATTCTCAACACTCAAAAAAACGTCGACCAACCCAAAATAAAGCGCACGTTTAAAAAACTCACTCCGCAAATAAAAGCACACCCTGTACTGTGCACATCAAAGAACTCTCGTCGAAGCGAGTTATTTAGCGCTGAGTCTAACAAACTTATTTGCATGTTACATCAGTCACATACGCTACTGAATTACTCACGGTATTAGCTTATTCAAGTGGTATTCATGTGAGGTGAACGAATGGGAACTAAACCTCTAGTTTTGGAGAGGAATGTTGAATGAGTGAATGAAAGGCATTAATTTGGATTGGGGTTGGTTTGTGGTAGGTGAAAGTTTTATCTGTCTACTCGGCTGTACTAATATTATAAAGAGATAGTTTGTAAGTTTGTATGTAGGGGTTATCTTCAGTAGTACTGATCCGATTCAGAAAATTCTTTCACTAACGGGAAGCTACATTATCCCTGAGTGTCATAGGCTATATTTAATTTGTGCTCCTATGAGATAAGTTCCGACCAAACCGCGAGCGAAGCCGCGGGAAGAACCTATAAATTGGTTTAATTAAGAGGAGTTAAGTTAAGGTTTTTCAGTACTGGTGTAGATTGACAAATTGCGAATGAGACTCTGACAGATAATGCAATAAACTGCCAGAGGCCGGTGAACCTTAAGTTATTGTTGTGGTGTAGTCATTGTCATCCTGATGGAAGAAGAAATGCTGTGCTGACCCCAAATAAATTAGATTTTTTTTAAGATTAAAAAAAAATACTATTCTTGATTTATATGTGCCTAGTCAAATAATTTTACTAGCAATCACACACAATATCTCCGTAGACTGACCTACTAGGAAAACATATAAAATAAGCAATAGTCCTCCGGCAAAAATATAATATCTCGGACACAATAGGAGAAATGAATTGAAACGTACGGTAATACCATTCGCCGGATCTCTCGGAATCCCTACAAGAATATCCTCTCGGATGCGTAGACTGATTTTATTTGATTCTGATCCTATTTTATTTATTTGATAGTAGGAATCAATCATCTATTCATAAAGAATTTACTTCGTTAGCTTGTTAATGTTAGTTAAATGTAACAAAAAAAAAACTTTTTTTTTTGAGAAAAGAATATTTTAGTATTTAGATTTAATTTCAATAAAATCTGGCTCGAAGGACCAAAAGATGTACTTACAAATTTTACTGATTGATATTGATGACGATAATTGGAACAAAACTATGTATTTCACTTGTTACGAGGTTACGAGTCCAAAATCATAAATATTGATAACGAGGTGTTGCTGTAATCGGATTCGAATGTGAACTGAATATAATGATAATGTGAGGAAATCAATAACACTTTAATTTCGAAAAATTTTAATGGTATTAAAAAAATATTACACGTGGAACTGGTGGAATTTCAATGATATCGTCTATTCGATCCGATACCATCCGATACCATATCGTCGATTCGATATTCGTGATTCGTCCTATGCGTCCGCGTAATTTCGAGTGACGTAACAATGGTCAGTTATGTCATCCTTTTCATTCAGCCCACCATTCCATTCCTACAATAAAAACATTTACTTGGTTTGGAATCGACGAACAGTTCATGACATTCCTTTTATCTTTTACTCCAAAACAAACGACTGCTACAAAGGTAAAGATAGGTACTACTAAAATCTGTAGGCCATATGTTACCGAAACGCTTCCCCAACTTCATTGTACACAAGTATTACGTAAACATCTGAATAAAACAAGACTGTGGTCTCTATCTCAGTTCGAATTCCTCGAGAACTTCAAACTTTAGCGTTCCATTACTCCGTTTGCAGCATTGTTATTTTAACGTTCTTTCTTGTCGCTACAGAGAACGAGCAATGGACTGTCAAATAAGGCTTTAGTATTGTCGATGCACGATTTTCTTTAGAAACGTGAACTGACAAAGAATTGGGATGGCCACAAATATGTACAGTTTGTTTCGAATAAAAATAGGAGAGAATCTGCCTTGTGTTGAGGGAATTTCAGTAAAATGTCAGTACATTTTCAGTACCTTTGTTAACAGAACTTCGGGGAACGATTATTTAGACTTTTTACAGCTTGACCTAAATTAGTTTCTAGAACTGGGGGACTGTTTGGCAGTCGCTTCGTGCAATATACTAATTAGTATGGTAGGTTCAGCTGAACGAAAACCAAGAGACGGATTAGGTATAATAAATTGGCATACTAAGTTGAATTGTTGAGTTGTTTTGACTAAGTTGGTCAGTTTTAACTTGGTCATGTCAGACGACATACCATTAACTGCTACATTTGGCCCTAGACCATCGGATAGCCCTAACGACTACTTACTTTAAGACATACACTGCAATCAGCATTGTTTACGGATTTAATCCAGTTGCGCGCCCTAACCAAAGCGATCATGGCACGAACGCGCAATAGCAAATATTAGTGGAATATGATAGCAACGATTACGTATTCGGGCCAACGAATTCTTTGATTCGGGGTTTAGCAAATCACTCACATGTTTTACGGAATTTTATGGAGCTATAACCCTAGGCGTGCCGATGCATACTATTTCATTGCAAACAGAAACCCTTTGTTTTAGTTTAAGCGCCAGTGTAAATAAAAAACTATGATGAAAACCTATTGGATTAGGAAACTCGATATTTCCGATTCTCGGTATTATTTCATGCAACTGTTATTTTTGTTTTCATGTTCCGCGTAACTGTAATATAAATATAGGGTAACCCTAAAAACTAAACTAAAAAATTTGCTGTGCCCGACAGGGTCCATAATTGTTTCTATTTTTTTTAACCACCTTTACGTGTACATTATGGATATAGCAATAAACAATTTGAAATTTGAGATTTTCTTGATCCTTTAGAATCAACAGTTACCCGGAAAGCATTTAATAAATCGGCCATCGACATTAAACTCAAGTTTTCGTCACTTTAAAATCTCGATAGCTGGCTGTGACACCATCGATCGTTACAACAATTTGTTACAGTAATCGAGCACTTTTTCTTGGGATTTAGTCCACTTACAGATACTTAATTTTAGTCAGAATTAAGCTTACTCGATTTTGAAGGGGTTATCTGTTTGAGTTACTCTTAATTTATGGTATTGTTTCTTAGTACGTAATGCTCATTTATAAAGATCTCATACTTGTAATCGCTGCATTCTGCAGCTCATCGATCCCATACACATACCGAATCCTTTTTTTTTTTTTATATGTATTTATGTAAGTATGTATGCCTTACACTAAGCCACACCTAAATTAATTCGTACTCGTAACCGCTAGAGGCATTCGTGTAGAGTAAGTGGTCATTTACGGAGACGCGGCGCGGCGGGCGGCGCGTTGTGCGGCGCGGCCCGCTTTCAATTCAAACATATGGCGATGTATGAGAGCGTTTACGGAGAAGCGTTTTTATGCGCGTTTGCTTGAAATGCAGCGTTGCCCGCAGATGACCCCGCCGCGGTGGACGCGGCGGTGAACGCGGCGGTGCAAGCGGCGTCGCACGCGCAAACGCGCAAATACAACATATGGCAGATGATACCGCCGCTTCGCCCGCCGCGTCGCCCGCGGCGTTGCACGCGCAAACGCGCAAATACAACATTACACAAGCGCACGCCCCGCGTCTCCGTAAACAACATCGTACATTGCCATATGTTTGTGTTTGGGCGTGTGATAACGCGGGCCGCTGCACGCGCCGCCTCTCCGTAAACGGAAAAAACGCGCACCGCGCCGCGCGACGCCCCGCGCTACGCGCCGCATGGGCACTAAGGTCTTCAGTAATGTCAGATGTCTTTTTACTAATATTCACGATTGTGGTCAGAATGAGCAATTCATGATTAATTATGACTTGAACGTTTTAAATTGAAAGGTAGGATCTTTTTTGCTGGAACTTGTAGGAAGAATAATTTTTAAATGTTTCATGCTTGCTAATTTTAGTGACAATATTATAAATATGTATCTGAAGTTTACACTATGTTGTTATAAGTAATAAAATAAACTTTTTATGAAGTTATTGGTACTTTAAAGTATTAAATAGAATTAATGATAGGACCTTACTCGCCAGTGGCGCCATCTGGGGAGTTTTAAAACGATAACCTTCATTAGTTTGCGGGTCACCTATCACCAATCGACTTTACTTAACTATCCATCAATTAAACTGATAAGATTGGTGGCTGTTCGGCTTCGGAGCTTAAGACGTCATTGTCTATATAATCCGCTGAGATTAGCAAGTAATAGCGGTATTAATTAAGATGCATAATGAGGTATGGGTACAATAGATACACAGAGACCTAGGTACGAACTCCTTAGGACCTAGGAACAAATGACATTCTAAAAGGTAAAAACGGACCTTTCACCAAGCATTTCGTAAATCAAACTAAGTAACTTTGACCCCCAATATCTCCGTAACTAAAAGATTCCCAGATATGGTCTAGAACAAAAAAAATATCGCAATGATGGGGAGTATAATTAGCTTTCAGCTTTGTTAAAGGTACTTTTACACCCATTATATTTGGATTATGATAGATAGATTCACGACTTACAGAAGATCACGGGGAAAACCCGAGCGGCTAGACAAAGAGACAGCGAGTATGATGATGGAACAGTCAAAAATGTTTTGGATTGACCTAAAGAACCGGTTGAGACCTGCTGTTTAATTGCGATTTGATAGTTCACAGAATTTAAAATAAACGTGAAACATTATATTACATAAAATAAAGCCTGAATTTCACGATGTTTTTCAGAGAGCGGTTAAATTAATATTTTCAGTATTAAATTGTTAATATTTTATAAGGTTCTTTGACAGGATAAATAAATGCAAACCATGTAAATTTAATGTTTAATTTTATGCTGGAAAACACAACAGAACTGATTAAATTCTTACAATACTTTAAAAAATTTAAAATCAACAACTGCATTATTTTATGCACGATAGTGGGTGTTGTAATTAAGTATAATTATTTATTTAATTACAGTGCTACAAATAGTGACCTATTTACTAATGAATGTGCATTACAAAATTTATTTTATTCAATACATAAGAGGTAAAGTATAACATACCAGTGGCGAAGGTTCTATACAACTCGATTCCTACCGGATTCGCTTTAAAAATGGCACAGTCAGCATTTTATAGACAAATAATATAATCAAATTAAAGATATGTACCTACTCCGGCTTACCTTTTACAAAAATTGACCCTTCACTACTGTAACATACACTACATTACATATTAAGTCCTGTGCTCTTGTTGTGAAAGATAATTGGTTCGTTTTATATCGAGCCTATGGTTTTATGCCTAGGACAGATGAGAATAAACAGGAGAAGGAGCTCGTGGCTAAATAATAACAGCCGCTCGGATCGATCTTTAGGTTAAGCCGTGCCTGCCTAGGTTGGTCTATGGATGGTTGACCACCCATTACATACGGAGTTTCCTCCGTGCCTCGGAACCCACACTAAGCCGTTGGTCCCGGCTGTCATTTGTCGATCTTTGACAGTCGTTACAGGTGGTCAGTGGCCCAAAAAGACAACCAGTCTTACCAAGGGGTATCATATTACCTAGTACTATCTGGGTTGTGGAGGTCAGATAGGCAGTCGCTCCATGTAAAATACTGGTATTCAGCTGCATCCGGTTAGACTGGAAGCCGACTCTAATATATTTGGGAAAAGGCTAGGCAAATGATGATAGATAAGAATAAACACGCCAAAATCCACAGAGGCATACCTCTGTTTTCTTTATGAAGTGGAGAATAATGACGGAATTTCAAAATTCCTGAACAGAAGTGGGATGACAATATCACCAACAAAGTGCTAGTCTTCTAATGAACTGATGTAACTACCATTATAATAATTATTACTAATGCCCACGGTTTCACCCACCTCAGAAATTATTACGGCGACGTACTTTCAGGATAGAAAGTTTCAAAGACCTTTGTCCTAACACTAGGCATTATTTACCTGTGTAATTTTATCGAAATTCGTTCAGCTGTTAAAACTTAATAAGAAAAGACAGATAGACAAAAGTACTCTCACATTAATTATAATATAAAATCTTTCCTCTTTATTATAGTAGTATCGAAGTATGAATTTATTTACTTCTAGTAACAATGCCTTTGAAATGTGATACCATGGCTGTTATAGATTAGACGATGTCTTGCCAATCGAGGTGTTAGCTCCCGGATTAATTCAAAGTGTTATGTAGGCACAGGTCAGTTCTATACGTACGTAATAGTCTGGATTAACTAGTTACATGCTCGTGTAGTAGGCCAACGAGAAATAACTAATAGCTTCCAGACGCGGCATCGCCTGCTTATTTTTTTTTAATAACAGTACCTATTTATCTTTATAAATTATAGTTTATTCTTATGTATTATATATTCAGCTTTATGGGTAAGTTTATCAAAATCCGTTTAGTAGTTTTTGCGTGAAAGAGTAGCAATATACAAACTTTTTCATTTTGTATACCTACTAAAAAAAAAAAAAAAAGTGTGATTCTGAAAGTTTATTGTTAAAAAAGTATTGGACGAGTGAGCTGCGGGACTGCGGAGCTGCGGGACTGCGGAGCAGTCAGGCAAAGTGTTATTGAGTTTTTCCATCAGGAAGTTCTCAGTAGCAGCCTCGGAGTCTGGATTTGTTCCTGGTTGTTAGGCTCGCCCTCTATTAAATGGGACTTAAAACATAACTGGCGAAATGTGGGTGTACTATTAGGTACCCCTCTGCCTAACCCTTCGGGGATTACAGGCGTGATGTTTATTTATTTATTTACAAAAACTTTATGCACAAGTAAAAACTGTACAAAAGTGGACTTAATGCCATAATGCCTATGTTGATGTTATGCTATGTTATTGTAAAAAACCCATAAGTTGCATTAAAACACTTTTTTTTGGAATTCCAATGCATTTCAACGATAATTTCCACTGTCCAAGTAACAAAACTAAATTATTGTAGCAGCTATAAAGCAAACTTACAAACCTAATATTATATTTATAGGATCAACGTACCACCCATCAGGTTTTGCGGCGTAAATTAACTGACAAAGTAAATTGACTGGCAGCAAGCCAGAGTACCAGGCAACCAGACATTTAAAAGCGGTTACGCTTTACGTCAATTCTTTGTTACGATAGCATGGCAGTTTTATTAATTTCCTGTTCGAATATTACTTTATCAAGAATCGTTTCTGTGTTTTTATTGGATAGAAAACTGGGGAAAATGTTGTGGTGCATACAATTTCTCATGTTATAAACGTTCTAAATGACGATTGATTTTAGTTTTGGAAACTGATCTAAGTAGAGCATTAGATGAGCTCTTATTCCACAAAACAAGTAGCTTAGTCATAAAAATATACAGGGTCTAATTAAATTAGATAGCGACTTTTTTTTGGCTCAACTCACTTATATTGTTTTGCGGTCGTTGACCCAAACATAAATTATCATATTATGATTTTTCTCTTGTTTGATCATGTTCCATTACCATATAACCAACCCGCCTGCTACTTAATCTGATTTAATCTTTGATTATATCAGTACTAGGTAATAGTTCCTTTTCTCTCGAGAATTTGGCGTCTGAAGGTATGGGTGCATACCTGCGCACGCGTACTAACCGTGCACGATACGCGCCTCGAATGGTTAGGGACGCTTCACGTTCTAGGCGCACGCGCAACCGCGGTTCGCGTGCATTGAACGTGCAGCTCGCGTTGCAAGGATCATTTAAAAGCGCGGATGAGTACAATTTTACTGACATGTCAGCGAATCGCACTGTTCGTGCACGTGCGCAGGTGAGTAGTCTCCTTAAGAAGGCATTCTGTTACAAACTTTTAGTTAGGTATTTAATTATAATAGATCTTCAAGCAATGTTAAAACAATGCTATTAATGCTTGTCTGTTCATCTTGTTTTCCACAATCTCGCTAGGGAAATTGAAAATTATTTATTCAATAATCAACCTTCTGTACCAGACATTACCGCGCTCCGTTTTCATTTACAACAATAGTCAGCTAAATACATTTTCTGGAACATTTGAACAACGAAGGATTTGTTCTACACATTTCAAATGAAAAGAAAATGTTTGTTCATAATTAGTATAGAATTTGTAATGACGGTTGTGTGAGTCTAGTTATCCAAGCCAATTAATTTGATACGAAATAAATAACACTGTATCTTTTTTTTTCCAAAATTAATTACATATTATCACGCCTGTTTCCCCGAAGGTATAAACAGAGGTCTACTTATAAGTACACAAAACTTTGGCAGTCATGTTTAAGTTCCGTGTAACATAATGTAAAGCGATCTTGTTGTCAACAACTGGGCACAATTACTGAGAAATCCTTGATGGAAAAGACCAATAACCCTGCCCGTACTAGGACCTCATGTTCAGCAGTAACGCATGCGACCACTAGAATAACAAGGAAGTCAAACTATAACATACCTACTTATACTAGCTTATAATTTTTTACAAAGTAATTAAATACCTAAATTGAAAATAGAAAAATTTACTAATTATAAATTAAAATAAATAAACTAACAACAAACTATAAAAGGGCATCAAAAAACTCCTCCTCAACGCTGTCAGCTGGTAATGTGCCCAAGAGACTGGCGGCGTTGCCCCTTCTAATGAATATGTATAGTTAGTGTACTTTAAAAAAATAAATTATATATTTAGTAGCTTTCTATCGCAAAAAGTTATTTAATTATAGCCTATAACCTTGTCAGTTAAAAAAAAACTAATTATAAATAGCAAAAAATATTATAGTTATCTCAAATTTACTTTAAAAAAAGACTAAATCAGGACTAAAACTAAGTACCTACCATATCTGCAACGACGATAATAGGACACTTCAAAAGTACTCGACCGCATTGTTGTCATCCGGGAACGCAGCCAGAAATCAGGTAGCATTGCTATGTTAGATGGCAATGCTAATTCTTTGGCCAAAGAAAAAGCCAGCCGTTTGGTCACGTGAAAAGTCGACCAGTCAGCGAGAGTTTTCCTTAAAAAGGAGCACTCTGGCCCATTACTCGAGCGTTTCGACCCCAAACGGCTCAAAACTGTAGTTACCAAAAGGTTAAGCATAGTATAAGAGTATTATATTATCTGTGGTATAAGTAAAAGTACGATTGGCTTAAGAATGTACAGTTAACGTTGAAAAATTAAAGAAGCAGAGATTGTGAAGACAGTACAATTTATTGTAGAACATTTCATAAGCGCTGTGTACGGAACCATGCATCTTACAAGATAAACCTCTTGACAGACAAAGGAATTGCCTGACACACAAATAGTTTTATAAAATGTTGCAGTGTTTCATTATAATATCAAGTAGTATTTGAAGAAAGATGCAGTTTCAAGTAGGTATTGTTTGAGGGAAGACCATTTTAGTTTAATTTGGAAACTGACCAAATTATAATCTGAAATTGTATTTTGATATTACTGTAGAACTATGTTTGTAATTCTGATTAGTTAGTTAATTACGTTAATTATATTCCCAGAAACACCAAAACCTCTAGCCTGTTATCCTCGAAGTGTTAGATAGGTGTGTTTTTACTTATAGTTACTTTACTCATTTCGCTAGTTATCTTCAAGCCCATATCTACCAACCGGGCACAATTCCAGACTCCTACAGAAAAATTCATTATGGAAAAACCGAATCTTTCCAATCTTGCCAACCTGGAAAACAATTTTTGTACCCAGAACCCCATGCTCAGCAAAAATGTTTTGCGACCGACGTGGCAGTTAAATTCTATATTTCCGAAAGAGAAGTTCAAATAAAAATAGCAGATAGCATTTAAAACTAGTGGAACTTTTGTTTGCCTACAAAATAGTTTCCTTGACCGGAATCACTAGGATTTAGTTTGCGGAAATCCTTGGACTTTTTGCGGTGTTATCCCTTTTAGTTTTTGCTGCCTTATGTGCCGATGGAAAGCCTGGATTGTCGGTTTGGCTTACATAATGTACTCTGTTCACATCAGCGTTTTTGCCAAATATTGTAGTACCTACTATATATACTTAACATTTTTTTCGAAGCTGCCTCGTTGGTCTAGTGGATATGCGCTACTGCTGAGCAAGTAAGAGGTCGAAAGTTCGATTCCCAGGATGGGCAATGTGTTACCGGGGTTTTCCATGACAATTTCTTAGGGGTATCTTGGTGTCTGGATTTGTGATCGACCAATAGGTACGCCTATTACTTAATAACTTGTTCTTTATAATGTGGTTAGTGGCTAACCTGGTGTCAGAGTTTTTATGCCGGTCATGGGCTCTGACTTGGATTTACATGCCGTCGAGAAATATCTCTCAGGCGATACTTAATAACTGGCAATCTGAATCTGTGACTTTAGTTCTCGCATCTAGACGTGGTGTTGTGTTATGTGTGTTAGCATTATTGTTCCGTCTCCGTTTATAAATATATAGGCAAGGATGTAACCCGAAACAGACTGGCCGCGACCTTCACAAATTCAACACTATTAGTGTTTAAAATATCAAAAAACATTGCAAAACTTGGACATTGAAAAACACGAGCGGAATATCCGCGCTCGTACATCTGATTACAGAAAACTAACAATCGTGTAAACCCCATATTACATCTCGTCTAGTTTTACACCAACACTTAAAGTGACGTCATTTGTTAACATTCTACAAAGTAAGGGATGCTATATAGGTGTTTGGATCGCATAGTTCGGCCCAGAAGAGTGGTTAAATCTAATATGGATAGAATACGTTCGGGAAGGAGTCGCCCGGCTTACCTTGAATTTTCCGACCCGAGCAGATTCAATGGGTTAGATGCCGATTGGTATGAGCCGACTGAAAACCGAATACATATGTAGCGGACGTAATCAAGTTGACAAGTGGTGTCTCAAATGAATGACTAAAATCAAAATCTTGCATCGCATTGCTCGAGTTATCCGAAAGTAAAGAACATATAGAAAAACGACTACAACTGTGGGACAGTAGCCGACCAGATGCAACACCGCATCCTCCCTTTTCAACGGAAGAGGAGCACCTTTTTTTTTTCATGTTCTTTTCTTCTTAGTGTGTCGATGGTCATCTAAATCGTGTCATCCCAGAACTGAGCTACTAGTTTGGTGCTTTCGGTAACGTCCATCAGTTCCTGTAGTGAACAAACAGCTGGACACGCAGGATATTAAGTGCTCTATCGTTTGTAGAACAGCACCACATTTACACTCCAGGTCAGAGTCATTTAATTGATATTTGATCCATATTTTAACAAATACTACAAACCAAATGTGCCGACTCAAACAAGTATCTAGTATCCCTAACATGGTAACATCCATGTTTCATGCATTGTACATATCTTTATGACCCAGCTATTGTTTCAAATCTCAAGTTTACACGCGACGTAAGTGCTGGAAGTGTGAAAGGTTCCATAAAACGAGAAACGATAGGTGTGGAGCATAAGTAAGTTGTAGAAAGGTAGGAGTTTTATGTGTGAGGTGTTTTTGGTGTGTTTATTCGATACTTAAACGACGGTTCAGATAGTGTCGGTTCAAATTCCATTTCTTTACCACAAGCCAATTTATTTCATTCGTAAGCCAGTTTTATCCATCGCCGAAAAATTTATACTAAAATCAGAAACTTGCGTCTGCGGCCCAATTTCGTACCTAAAGGTAATGGGTCCAGGGGATTAGGATAAGCCATGCGATGAGCTAATTTTCTAAATTAATTATTTCTTGGACCTCGACTAAAGGTTTTTTTTGTAGTTTCTTTATTTTATACCTCTGGATAAGTATCGATAAAATCATTGTGAGGATAATTTTATACAAATTCTGCTACATTTTTTCTTTTAGAAATATTACCAGTTACTAAGATACTTTGCCTAGAAGTTTCTTTACGAAGTTCTTGGAATGAATGTGGATGATAATCAAAGGAGATAGATACGCTTTTATACATTCATGGGCCTGAATGTGAAAAGATGAAAGTGGTGTCATTTATTAGCTTATAAGGTAATAAAAGACACCTCTTTCATCTTTATATATATGACCATCATTGAAAATTCTACGGATTTTGGCAAGAGCCGAGAGAGCCGAGTTATAGGAGATTTAGTAAAAGAGAGGTTATGCAACAATCTTTATTATTTATTTTTAACTGCGATTGCTAATTTGTTTTAATAGTCAGTTTTTGTTACTATTTTAATTGTAGTGTTTATTGTATTAGGGGAGGATATTAGGACACTCACAAATAGATCAAAAGATAGTGGAAGTGATGATATGATATTAGATATTTAGACTTAGGGAAGACCTAATAAACGAAAGATAAACTGTGAAAAAGATGAAATGGCTAGAAGAGGAGGAAATGACTACAGAGATGACGACAAATGGGGGTATGGAAGCAGACTCTAAATAAATTGGCATAAGGATAGGAAAGGAATGATGAATTGATGATGATGATTCACATGTAGATTCTATAAAAGCTACACAAATCTAGATACATCTTTGACAATCTCTGTAATGTAGGTACTGTAACAACAAGACAAGTGAGCATACTAACATAATATTTCGCATTGGTATCTAAGATCCCTCTCAGTAATTTGTACCCTAACTCTATGATTACCGTAATATGAACTTTATCCCCTAACTACGCTGAGTGTAGCTCCAGATTGTAACTGTTACAATTTGTAAGGGACCTCTCCATTCCTTTGAGATTTATTAACAGGCGTGGGGCGCGTTTAAAGTGATGCCTCTCGGTTCATAGTAATATTTCTCATACTCAAAGCTTAATTTGTACTTTTGTTGTAATAAGTCCTTCCGGCATAATTTGTTATCAATGAAAGAAATGGTATTTGAATACCATTTAAAAAGCTCTGATTATTACCTTATTTTATTTTGTGAATGTGAATTTTTTTATAAGACAAAAAGAGAATTTAGCACGATTATTTATGAGACAGACTCACGTGATTTTCTGTTTATTAGACTTACTTTATCACACCACATGATTTTAATGTGTTTCCTTCAACGATTAATATACACAACATCTCATCAATAAATGTACTTTTAATACACAATGACAATCAAACTTCAAATGTCACTTATCTCTAAAAATATCTCCCATTTCGATTCTTCACAAATATTATATTAATACAGAAACTCACGCCAGTTTGCTATAGAGATAGGTAAAAACTACAGAACGCCACCTGCTACGGTCCTTACATAGTCCTTCTGCCTCATCCACGTTCATACATCTCGTCATTCACGCATACCGAACTTTCTGAAGAACCTCGCCAGTAAGGTCAGTGTATGTCCCTCTAGGGCGTCCCCTCCTGTTGTTGCCACAAATATTAATTAAGTATAAAGAAGACCTCAAGAGTACCCCCTTAAGCCTGAGATCTGAGCATTGAGCGCAAACGCTCAAGTTTTAACAGCCGCTCTAAGCCATTTGTGTATAGTTCATACTACGTCTGAGTCGTTACTAGGAGCCCCCAAATTGTGAGGAGGTTTTAGAAAAGGTCTTTTGGTACATAATTGAGCTGTTTTATTGCTATAGTTTAAGTAATTGGGGGTTAAACATGGCATTCTTATAATTTGGTCTTTATTAGGGGAATACTAGATTTTTCTCTTAATTTTCAATGACGACCAATTAAATCTCGTCATAATTGTTACATTTGGCCCAAAACTAACATAGGAATTATACATATAATGTATCCTTTAATATAATTAAACCATGCAAACTGTCGTAAAAAATGTGCTTAGTCTTAAAACGTATCGGTCAAAGCTTTCCGTATATGGAAAACACAAAGACGACGTAAAGGTATTAAACAACCAATCGGGCGGGAGGAAACGCCCGGGTGCTATCATTGTGAGGATCGCCCAGAGGACACGGTGGCGCACACCGTGGAGGTCTGCCCCGCTTGGGCGGAGCTCCGCCGTGTCCTCGTAGCGGCGATCGGCGGCGGCGACCTCTCGTTCACGGCCCTGGTTCAGGCCATGGTCCGGAGTGAGAGGGAATGGGAAGCCGTCACCTCCTTCTGCGAAGCAGTCATGCTAGCGAAGGAGGTGGCGGGACGTGAGAGGGAGAGAATCTCACGTCCCAGCCGCCGCGGGCGACGCACCGGGCGTCGGGGGCCACGTGGTGGCTCCCGGCCACCGTAGGCGCGGGCCTGTGGACGGTGAGTAATGGGTTAGCTCACCGTCCGTCCGTCTTATGACGACAGGCCGTGTCGACGGCGCGTTCGTGTTCCACGCGCGCCTCAAAGAGATGTCAGCAATCAGGAAGGGGCCCGCAAGGGCCGATGCCTGCCGGGGCCGCGGGACTGTTCGAAAGGGGATACCTACTTGAGTGCGAAAGCCGTATCATCGAATTTTGTTTCTTCGAAAACCTTTCAACGACATCTCTATACTGCGACGCCTTGTTAAATTGACGTTTTGTTACTGCGATATTTCGTTACATCGAAAAACTGTACTGCGAACGATTTTACTGCGTAAATATCATACTGCGAAGCCTTGTTCAATCGACGTCTTGTTACTGCGATGTCATGTTACTTAGGAAAAACTTAATTCGGACTTAAGGCGATAACCAAGTACATCGATTTAAAAATAAATAAAAAGTACAAATAAAAACTTTTCATTTTCAGGATAACTTATTATAAAAATAAAAACAAGTAGTTTAAAAACTAAAAAACTCGACTGAAAATATATATAATTATGAAAATGGTATTGGGCCCCGCCTGCTTCCAACTTTTGTTTAATTTAAAATGTGCTTGTTTTATTCTTTTCAGTTTTTTCAATCGGGTTTTTTTTTCTAAACTACTTCTTTTATTTACCGCTTTTCCTAAGTAACAACATCGCAGTAATAAGACATCGATTGAACAAGGCTTCGCAGTATGGTATTTACGCAGTAAAATCGTTCGCAGTACAGTTTTTCGATGTAACGAAATATCGCAGTAACAAAACGTCGATTTAACAAGGCGTCGCAGTATAGAGATGTCGTTGAAAGGTTTTCGAAGAAACAAAATTCGATGATACGGCTTTCGCACTCAAGTAGGTATCCCGTTCGAAAGAGATACCGTGGCCCTGGAACACAAAGGGCAATGAAGGAACATGGATGGGTTTTAGTCAGTAAAAGTCTGACACTCCCTCCCACTCCACCCAGAGCGGGAGAAGTCATTTGATGATTTCCCATCCGTAAAAAAAAAAAAAAAGGTATTAAACAACCGATCTTTCAACGCTCAAATGAAAGAAGACTTATTATTAAAATCGTTATTCTTAATTACACAGCCATTTACAACCGTTTATTTTAATAAGTCGAGTTCGCTTTACATTAATTTGTGCATTCAAAACTTCGCAACTCGTTCCCTAATTAGCATTGTTTAGTTAATTCACCCACCGGGCTGTTCCATATAATTGTTTTAGTTCATTAATGTTACATCTCTTCTGCGGTACTGTTGTCCTGGTACATTGTAGCGTAAGATTGCTTTGTGAGATTTATTCTTATTTAAATGAGAAGGTTTTATGCAAATACTAGCTGTTGCCCGCGACTTCGTTCGAGTGGAAATTCTGATCTGATTCTGATTTTCTGGGAGAAAAAAAATCATATGTTCTATTCCAGACTATGATCTATCTTCGTACCAAATTTAACAAACTTCCATCCATCCAAACTTTCGCAATTATAGTATTAGTACAGATTTACAAAGAAAACTTTGTGTTAGTGAATACATGACTACTATGACTGGATTAATTATTATTTATTTATAGTCTATTACAGTTTACATTTCTTAGGTAATTTATTCACTCATTTTTATCAAATGGTTTACCTACTAAAAATTTAAAAATGGACCGGTATAATATTTTTTAATCAAAGAAAGTCTTAAGGTGGCTAACATTTTTCTAACAGAAAAATGCAGCAACGCCTTGCTTGATTTAGCAATTTCATCAAGAAGCTTTGTTTACACAGTCGGGAGTTCTAGAAAATGTGGCGCTTGACATCAAAATGTAGAAAATAATACTCTTGTAGCTTAAATTCTACTTTAGTGCGTAAAAAACTTTTCTTAATGTAAATCGTTTGTAAAATAAACTAAGTAAAAATAATTGTATAGCGTTAGGATACGGAATATACTTGAACGGTTTGAGCAGGATTATAAGTGACTAGATTTTCAGAAAAAAACTTTTACTACCTCTCAAATTTTATAAGGTAACCAATTTTTCTTCAAACTTCTTACAAAGAAAAAGCATCATCTTTTCACTTTCCATTGCGTTTAATAACCGTAAATAAATCGGGTTGTATTCTGTAAAATGTGAAAATTGCCCTCGAAAGCGACGATGTAATAAAAAATAATGGTGTTTTTATTTAAACACGGCGAAACTCAAGTGGGGATGGAATTTTTCGCGCCTACAATTTGTTCTGTCGGCGGGCCGTTTGCACTTTATTTTGTCAAGATTTAGGGGTAATGGAAACGGTAGCGGTACCAGGAATGTAGGTAAGGTGAGGAGGTTAAATTATGTTGTAAGATGTCTTGGTATGTTGCTGGTAAGACGTAGGAGTTATTAGTATGTTCTACTGAACATAATTGACTAAACTACCGAGGAAATAGGGCTTTAAGCTGAGGTTAGTTAATTAACTTCTAGGATTAAACGTGCTGTTGGGATATTATAGCAGCTAAGTAATTAGAGTATTTATAACCAACACATAGAGACTTGAAGAGATAGAGGACAACCAAAGAAAAAACTAATGGATTGTGTGAGGAATGATATGAAAGAAACAGAAATGTGAAGAAGAACGAAAACGTGTTGTCGTGTCATCTTTAAGTAACTTGGGAAAAGGGGAGGAAGATAACGATGTTATTTTATATCAATATATCGGTTATATCCCATCTAGTAACAGTGTATATGCTCGTTATTTTGTTTGTTTCGCCTTCGTTCAGTGAGTGTATGTTTTATTCAGCAGTCTCTCTTCCGCTGTATTTCGAGATGGAGCGCTCACTATTTGCAACTGACTACAAAATTATAACTAAACAACACTGTATTTTCTTAAAATGTATTTAAGATAAATCTTTTAAAACTGATGAATTAAAATAAATTGTGCTAAAGCAGTCTGGCCACTACACCGTACCATATCATAGCCGTACTATGAACGAATTAGGCAAAAAATATTCTTTGCAGTGAAAACTATGATACTATACCCATAGTCTCATTTTCTCCTTCAATCAATCAAGTCAATCAGTCGGTCAAGTCTCATCTAATTTCATACTTTTCAATACAAAGAATACAGGGATAAACCGCGTAAAATGGCCCTTCTAAACCCGTTATGAACGGGTATGATACGATGTTGATACGTTCTATACTAGTCTTTGTCATGTTTCTTTCCCTGCCTCATACGTTCATAGCACAGGTCATGGTATGTGTACAGACACCTTAATATCTTTTATTATATTTCTTATTTTACAAATTTATTTTAAATCCAGAAGGGAATTTATTGTTGATTTTGTGATTTTGACTAGCTTGCTTTAATACAAACAGCGTTAAACACGAGTTAGCACAATACTGTGAAGATGTTGATTATTATAATTATGCTCATAACGGAATAACTGTTAGGTTTTTAAACTGTCATGGTCACTAAAACTATCATTAACTTTAGAAACGGGATATTTACCATGTTTACCATGTTTACTCAAACCAAAAAGTAAACATGGTAAATATCCTGTTTCTAAAGTTAAAGATTATTTATTAGGTATCATTTTTGTGACTTCTCACATAACATCTTCAGCTTCCGCTCAGGTTTACTATGAGTAGTAAAACAATCACAGACCTATAAAAAATGATAGAAAACATCCTCGTATCCGCGTCAGCGAAAGTGTTTGTTCCTACTTGTATTATCGTTATCTGAGAGAAGGGTTGACAACATGCCACCACGCTTTATCTAAGGCTTTACACCTGACATGTCGCTTTCTATATGTTCTTTAAATATAAAAGAAGGTAAAGAAAGAAGGTTGTATTCACTTTAGAACTGTTTAAGTGTTTTGGGAAATGAAACCCGAAAAGTCAGGGATGTTGTTTAAATAAATGTCTCTTAACTTATTTATGTCCTTGTCAAATAAACATATTTACTTTCTATCTTCTTCTTCTTTTCTTTACTTATTTATCAACACATTTTTGACATTTTTAAATATTTCTTAAAAAAATCATATAAAAAACATTTTAAAATATAAAAATAGTGGTCCGCCGCTGTCGGGAGCATGGTCCAAGCTACCGGTGATTAGGGCTCCAGAGACAGGAACCTTCTCACAATGTTTATGTTATTATTAGCCTTTTTTCAACTATGTTGGAGTCAGCTTCCATTCTCACCGGATGCAGCTGAAGATTTTACGTGGCGCGACTGCCCTATCTGCCCTTCACAACCCAGTTAGGACTGGATAATACAATACCTCTTGGTATGACTGGTTGTCAGACTATCGGGCCACAGACTAGGTGTGACGACTGTCACAGATCTACAAATGACAGCCGAGACCAACGGCTTAACGTGTTTTTCGAGGTACGGAAGAAACCCGGTATGTAATGGGGGTCACCCATCCATGGACCAACCTAGGCAAGCGCAGCTTAACTTGAAGATTGATCCGAGCGGCTGTTATTATTTAGCGACGAGCTCTTCTAAAATACAAATTGTTTATTATGGCTAAGAAAGTTCCAGGAAAAACGTTGCAAGAAATTTGTTTGCTTATCTTTCTCTGCAAGTCTGAAGTTTCCTTTTTGAAGTGAAACGGTGCCGAGTCGCGAGACTGTCACTTCTGAAGTGTAATTGCATTTAGTACGTCTTTAGGACTTAGTTTTATTTCGAGTGAAAAATGTTGGTCCTTTTGTGTTTGCCTGTGTTTTGGGTCAAGCTAAAATAATATGTGTAGGGTATTATATGTATAGACAGTTATAGTCTTTAACTTCGTGTAGCTAGCTTTCAAATTTGGTAACCTTCAAACTTCGTAACATCCACAGCGTCGACGCCGTAGCGAGAGGTTTTCAACTCCGTGTTTTGGAGCAAAAGGGACAAAACAAGAGCTGGACCGTAGTTTGCAATACAGCTCCACATAGACACCATTGTAGCATAACATACTAATATAATAGAGCTGAAGAATTTGTATGTTTGTTTGAACGCGCTAATCTCTGGAACCAGTCGGATTTGAATTATTTTTACATTAGATAGCTTAATTCTTGAGGAAAGTTATAGGCTATTTAAGATCATGCTACAATCCTTAAAAGCCAAGCGACGACGGGTGAAACCACGTAACACATCTAGTGTTACATGTATACAAATAAATAAAATGAAGTGTTTGTTTGTAATGTCAAAACAACAGCTTTTTACTTAAAGCTTAAGAAAGAAATATACGGTATTTACAGCATTTTTTGTTTGTTTTTATTTTTGGCTGTTTGTCTATTTTTTCTTGCTAATTTTCGAAACAGCTGAACCGTTTTTGATGGGACTTATACTGGCAGATAGCTGATGTTATAAGAAGTAACTTAAGCTACTTTTATTTTAGAAAAAGGATTAGGGTTTCGTGCAAGAAAATTAAAATCCTTGAAACTTTGTTAACAAAATCCGATTCAAATTACACGCGGACGAATATCGTGGGGCACAGCTAGTAGAATAATAAGTAAAGTACACAATAATAGAAACATCTAGATGTTTTTTATCCAAATAAATATTCATCCACCAAAAACTAAGCACATAGTCTCGTAAGCTACCAATAACTAAATAAATTACTAAGAAAAACTGGACAAGCAAAGGTATTTTCGAACTCAAAGAATGACAAGAAAAATAAACATTTCTCAAGGAGTGAAGGCCAACATCAGGCGCAGGGCGCCATCTGGGTTTCTTAGCAGATTTAAAGTACCTAGGTCGTGATAATGAGGGCTTTGATGTGTAAGAACCAAGTTTTTTTAATGCCTTAAAAGAAATGTCTTCATATGTATAATATATATGTACTTATAAACCACGATACTATTTTTTTGAGGATAATTTATTTAAGCTAGAATAGTGTGATAGATTCTAATCGTTGACATACGGATTCTCGTTTGGTAATGCGGTGATCATTCGGATTGTGCCGATCGGCAAACTCCGTTTGCTATCAACCATTAGCTGAAGCATGTTCGAGCTAAGCCGCACGGCTTTTACCCGAAGGCATATATCCATAAGTTCGGTTTCGTCGCCTGGCTGTGCCAAATCACGGCATCATCAATCAGATCTGGGCAAATAATCGCCTTTTGTCATTAAAACAAACTGAACTTTATCTCAATAGGTATAAAGAACATTTTGTTTCGATTAAATATCACGAAAATTTTGACAAATACGCCATGTGAAGTGCCAGCATTAGACACATACGTACTATTGTACAAATATGTGTCAGAAATAAACGAACAAACAAATACTGCAAACAAAGCTGTAGGAAACTACACTAAAATAAACTTTAAAATGCCAACCCTAACATTTCAATTACATTCGAAACAAGCTTTTCAATATAGTGTAAACATGTCTTAAAACTGCAGATCATTCTGCAAACTACAGCATTTTATTAATGGTTTTCTAGAAACTTCCTTAGTCGGAAAGCTGGGACATAGCAGTGTGAAAAGACGAGTTTTCTGCACGATCTATCTTTGTAAGTCAACCATAGGACTTCCGAGAATTTTTCTAAAGGAATACACATACTTGTGATGTTAGAGAAGGTAGGAATGGAATAGGATATTTATTTATTTTTGTTGTTTGTGGGTAATATTTAAATCCGGATTCCGTGGCTCTTCGATCTTCCTACTATTATAAATGCGCATGTTTGTAAGGATGGATGAATGGATGTTTGTTACTCTTTCACGTAAAAACTACAAAACGGATTTGGATGTTTATCACGCACACAGTTTATAACCTTGATTAAGACAGGATACTTTTATCCCGATAGTACGAGCCCGTGGGACAATTATCGTATCTAGCTAAAAATAAATAACTAGCTTTTGCACGCGGCTTTGCTCGCGTTAAATTATAATTTGACAATCAATTCGGGTTGTACTCGGCTTGTAATAATATAATTCAATCATGATTCGAAAGACACGTGGCGCCATCTTTTACCATAAGTACGTTATTGTTGTTTTCCTCGGGAATAGTACCTTTTCTTGGGATGAAAGGTACCCTATGTCCGTTTCTGTGGTTTAGGCGTGAAAAGGTAACAAACAAACTTACTTTCGCATTTATGATATTAGTATGGAAGTATGGATTTGTAATCATAACGATTCTATGAAGCTAACAACATGTTAAACACATCAGTATAAACGCTACATTATTCTGAAATCTAGACGAAATTCCTCGAATGTTGCACTGAACATTTGTATACCACAAAATATTTTATGTATTACATGAATCAGATTCCGATGATGGGAAATGAATAACAAAATTCACAGTAACTAATGGCATAAATATCAAAGAATAAATTTTTCATATTTGTTAGCGCATTTACTAACAAATCGGATTTTTCGGTGACATTCAGTTCATAAATCCGGCTGTTGTGGACAAGTAGGTACTGTAGAGATTTAAACTCTGAGATAATTTATGACGTTACTGACCAATGCCAGTAACTTCAATAATATCAAAATGTTATATACGGAGAAAAACACTTATTGCATAGTTAGAAGATATATAGTTAAAAAAGGTCTGGTGTAAAGAGGACTGAATAAAAATCATTCGTTTTCTAGGAATCATTAACTCTCACAAAGGAAATGCCTTTCATTTTTGTACCTTAACGGCTGCTCCACCACTGCAAATCCTTTCGTAATCACAACAATAAATAATACTGCATCCACGTGAAAAAGTACAATAAACTAGAGTTTTCAAGCGAATACACTCACGTAAAAAGTTGAATTTATTGCTTTCCCGGGACCTATACGTTTACACGGAATAAGGCTACCGGTTGTTTTTCCTTCTGTCTGTAAGAATCTACACGAAAAATATTTTATTTGAAACTAAGCAGGTTTGAATTTAAAACGTGTGCATTGTGGTTGCTACGGCGTAGCCACGTAGCTGAAGAATGACGTCACGGCTACGCTGCTACGGCGTAGCATAAAGTCATACTACGTTAGTAGTCACTGTCTTAGAAAGAATTGTTTTATTTAGTGTGTGTGATATTGCAAGTCTGTTTTACTTTGTTTAATATTCAAAACATCACTGCTATGCAATTGTTGAAGTAGGGTTCCAGTCTAATCAGATGCAGATGATTACCAGTATTTATTCAAGGAGGAAGGTCGGTTATTAAAAAAAAAAATCTGGTGTTCCATACATTTTGATCTTGTAGGTATTGCCGTTTTGTAAGAAACAGCTGTTTTTTAATAACCGACGAAAAATTTCGGTGGGTGGTTCATAATGATGATGTATGTTCTAAATACCTTCACAACCCAATTGCTGGGTAGCTCCTTAATGTCAGAAAAGTTACTGCTAACTTCTTCATTATTGACTATCAATTTGTTTGAAACGCCAAAGAAAATTGACCCAGTTCCGTGTCATAGCCTCCTCATTTCTATAAGTATGCACTTACCTGAACTATTTTCCTGGTATGGAAATTGAGAACGACTAGGTAAATAAACCAATTTTCCGGATTGGTTACAAGGAAACCATGCTAACGTCTGTAGGGCTGTCGGGGAGATAGTTCGATTAAAAAGCTGTATTTAAAAACGATAGGATGACCAGATGTATGAACGTGGACGAGGTGTAAATAGTATGTAAGGATAGTAGCAGGTGGCATATTGTAGTTTCTGCCTAACCCCATGGGTAAAAGGCGAGTTTATGTATGTATATAGAGTGACTGGTAATTAGTGACCGATACTTAAACACGAGACTGTAAAAAACTACGAAAATTATCCCAATATATAAATATTTAAAATGTTCCCGTGGGATAATTTTGGGACTAAGCAGCGGGCAAATGCTAGTTGTTAAATAATTTCAGGCTAAAGCCTTTATGTATATGTAATTAAAATTATTTTACAACAAATAATTATTGATTTAAAAATAACTTAAGTTAATAAGAAATTAACCCATACAAATTCATAATTTTTCAAATTAATTATTAAGTTACAAAAAATAATTAAAGCGGACATTTTAACGCCAACCCTGGTCACTGCAGAAGGAGTTAGAGCCGTTTTCGAGAACGTGATTACAAATATAAACAAAGATTGCTCATTTTATAGTATAAGAAACACTGCAATTTAATGGAGTTTCTTTGGAATTAGCTGTATTTTTCTGACTGTCCAGCTTTCTGTTAATTTGAATTGAGAAGGAGATCAAAAATGTGCTGTTTTTATTTAATCCATTCAAATGCGCGTCTATTTCTTTAGAACAAGTTTTTTTTTTTTAAGATTAAGCATAAACAAAATGATTAATAGATCGAGTCATCAGACTATCTTTTCATCTGTGTAGAGAATACCCATGACTCGTCAGATTTTTTATGAAACTCGCTGCTCGTTTATTGATGGATCGTATGGTTTTATTTAGTAGTACATTATTTTCTTTTGACGTTTCAAGGAGTACGGCTTTGCGTTTGTCGGAAAGTGTGATCCGACAAGTATTGAGATAGATTTCATTTGTTTCTAAATGAACTCTCAACTCTTTCATTTAGTACGAAATCTGTCAGTTTTAGTCAATCATTATCATCCTCACCTCATATGTACATCATGGTCCTTTCGGCGCGTGGCTATAGTCCGAACTAATGTCGCCATCTCATTTTTCCAAAACAATTTAACTAATGTTTTAAGCTTTCACGGTTTATAACTAAACTTACACAGTCACTCAGAGATACCGTGATTTTCCGACCCGATATTCCGAAGCTGTTGCAAGCGCCATCGCGCGATCATGGCGCTTGCAACAGCCGTCGGAATATCAGGAGCTCACTATAGTTGAAAATCACGGAAGATATCCCGTAAGTGACAGTGTAAGTTTAATTTAACGAATGTCATTCAAGCTCCACAAGATATATCCTACAATATACAGACTCATAAAACAGACATAAGTACCGCCCAGTAATGGAATATAATTCAAGGAATAGGATAATACCTAATAACAATAACACCAAAAATAAACCCGCAAAAAAAAATCAAGAATCTTAATATCAAATTGCAATATCGCTTTCACTGGAGTACCAGGGTATAAGCAACGTGAGAGTGTTTGTGGAAATTCCCGGAATAACGGTGTAAAATAAAAACGCTCTGTTCACTTTTATTTTTCACGCTATTTCGGAGTCCCGAACAATTTGCCGGCAGTACATTTTTGTGGAGTATCAGTTACTCGAGGTAATTTAGTCAGGGAGTTTTTATTTTGGATTTTAGGTCAAATTAATATACGTCTGCTTGAAAGTGATCGGCGTTGAATGATTGCGGTTCAATCAGGGTTTAGTAATTAGCTTTTTTTTTTTTTTTTTTTTTGTTTTTTTTACGGATGGGAAATCATCAAATGACTTCTCCCGCTCTGGGTGGAGTGGGAGGGAGTGTCAGACTCTTACTGACTAAAACCCATCCATGTTCCTTCATTGCCCTTTGTGTTCCAGGGCCACGGTATCTCTTTCGAACAGTCCCGCAGCCCCGGCAGGCATCGGCCCTTGCGGGCCCCTTCCTGGTTGCTGACATCTCTTTGAGGCGCGCGTGGAACACGAACGCGCCGTCGACACGGCTTAGTAATTAGCTTTAAGTGGTGATAAACCAATAGCTAACGTATCGGACTGGACCTGGACTGGACCCAGAGGTCACAAATTAGTATTTCTTCACTAGCATTCGACGTAAACTTAATTTTGAAACATTTGTATCTCATTTAGTATAGAAACTTCACTAAGCCAGATATTTTTGCCGTGTAGATATGCTTATAGTCTTTAGTTTAGTAGCTTGACTAAACTCAAAGAGACACCTTCAGCGTTGGGCTCAGCTCATTCCAGCAGTGCTTATATTTTATGTCATTAACCTATGCGTTGTAAGTGAAAATGGGGACAAGTCTCTTTTGTCCCCAAAAGAACGCACGAGTACACCTCCTCTGCCACGTGTAGCCCTAATACTTCTTCATCGACAAACTCCGCTAAAACTTCCATTGAATTCGTATAATTTGAAAAAAAGTTCAAATAAAATAAAATATTAATAATACCGTACAAATAAGTTTTATATTTCAGTAGTCAAGCGTGCTGAAACACCTGAATTAGGCTGAATGTGTTTATTGAAGAGAGAACGAAAACTGCTGAAGCGAATATCTTAGGAGTTATAATGTTTGCTCAGTTACTGAAATGATGTATGTGAGTAAATATGTGTGCTTGGTCTTTATGTACGGTCTAGAAGTCGACCGAAAGTTTAGAAATGCTTTTGTGACAAACTGCCGTAGTAAATGAAAGGTTATGTTTGTATTTTTAGGGTTCCTTGCCTAAAGGGTGCCAATGGAATCCTTCTTAAGCGTAAGTCATCGATACTAATGAAAAGTCTAAATCTATGGAGATTCTATGACAGAGTTGTGCGGCGGCACGGAACATCTAGTGCGTGAGTTCGACATCCTCTTGGCCAGTTTTTATTCCCTTCTAGTTTTATTCAAATTGAGCAATGTATGCTCTAATAGTAGCGGATCACGTTGCTCGTGCCTCGTCATAAAAAAACGAAACTGATTGATTGTTCTGCAAACGTTTACCACGGTTTGCCAGTGGATGGATGTACAAAAAAATAAACAAAAATGTTCGAAACATCAGTACACAATACTCCGATTCTGGTTACGTAAAATTACGCCCCTTATGCTTCCCAAAAGGATCAGCAGTGGTGTTTGTACCTTTATCTGGCCAATTATATTTGAGTTCCATATAATAGGACAGGAAGATTTCATTTGGGGCATATGTCCAGTAGTGGACGTCTTTCGGCTGAAATGATGATGAATGATGTCAATAATAAAAGAGAGCCTGTGGCTACATTATAGACACATATTATTGTATATATAAGTTTTTGTTAGAATTTTTCTTTTAGAACATGAAGTTTTCAGTACAAATAATACTGATGTTTCTACCACCCCTATTAAATCTTTGAAGCTAACTGATATGACATTAGCAAATTGTTAAATCGCAAGATATGTCCTTAGGTCTTGCAATAAATCGTTTACACTGAGTACAGTTAACCCGCACATACTCAAGGAAAGATATTCAGGATAAAACAGATACGATATATCCCCTTATACTGCACGAGAAAGTGAGACGCTAATATTTAAATGCGGCCAAATAATAATCATGTTTCTGATTCGTTTGAATCGCCCAGTACTGTTTAGTCCAGTATTGAATCAAACAATGAATCACAAGATCACGTCTGTAATCCTCGAAAGGTCGAAAGGTTATTTATTTAACACTTCAAGCATAAAGTACAGATGCGGACTTAATGCCTAAGTTGGCATAGGTTAGGTTAGATAGATGAAAATGCCACAAATTGCCTGCCATGTAATCTATTGCCATCCTGACTCCGATCTCTGACTGACTAGCAACTGTTTAAAGCTATGGTTTAATATTAACGCTTTTAGGGTGCGGTTGGGGCTCCCAGGCACGGGAGCCCGGGAGCCCTTCGTCATTAGATGAACCGAAAATGCCTGGAGGAGCTACTGGTCCATGAAAGAGCTTATGAAAGGAAATCTTTTTTTGTCACTCAAGCGAAAAATCATGGACATGTGCATTCTTCCCATTTTACATATGGATCCCAGACTTGGTCTTTGACAATTCAAAAGTCCAAGCTCAAGGTTTGCCAACGTGCAATGGTGCGCAGTATCCTAGGCGTCGAACATACCGACCATGTACGCAACACCACACTGCGCTCCAAAACACAAATTACTGACGTTGCTCAAAAAGCCTCTAAACTAAGGTGGGACTGGGCTGGCCATGTCTGCCGCATGCCCGACGAGCTGTGGGCCAAAATAAACACGATGTGGAGCCCTGACACAGCCAGAAGACGACGCGGTAGACCTCGCAAGAGATGGCGGGACGAGCTGGGCAAAACCAACGACCAATGGTCCAGATTGGCTCTGGATCGAAGAATTTGGAAGTCATGGAGAGAGGCCTTTGCCCAGCAGTGGGATGACACAGGATAGCAGTATCAGTAGTTGGGGCTCCCGCGGTTCTGTAGCGCATCGGGCATGTTTGCTGAAGCAGGTACAGATAGCTTTCAAGCAATTATGCAAAAAGAACAGCATTCCTGATGCAAAGGATTCGGGGGAGAACCAACAGCATTTTAAAAGTGATAGTGGATAAGCCTGATTGCCCGTTCCTGGGGCACTGGACCCGTGTACACAGCTGCAGGTCTGGTGCAGCGGGAAGCGGACTTAGTTATAGTTATAGGTTTTTGAGTTTTATTTTATTTTATTTCAATGATAAATTTAATTTAATTGTATTTTTATTTGATTGTAATGAGAAATGTTACTAACATAGTTTATAAGTGTTACTAACAACAATAGGAATCATTTGTGTTCGATATAAATAATAATAATACATAATTTCTACGCCAAACTGGGTTCAGACTACCTTTTATGTGTATGAAAGGTACGTAGTACATAGATAGGTACATAGCTCAAACATAAGTTAAAATTCACAGAGATTAACTGTCGCGACTATGCCAACTCGTTAGAGTTCGTTACGCAAAGCCTTTTGTTAGGCCCGGTAATTGTACGACAAAAAAGAGTTAGATAAGTATTCACGTGGACGGAATATTGAGCGCTTTCATCAAATGGCCGGGTTTTTATGGGAACGTTGTTCAAAAAGTTCATGTGCTTATATGTAGTGACTGGCGCACGTGTATGAACATATGATGGTACGGGGACGAAGCAAATAAGTTATTTTGTAAAGATCGTGGCACGAGGCGTGCTCATTTACTGTGAAACATCCTATTACATAACAACTGTACAAGTACAGAGTATGTACGGATGGTACATAACTCTCAAGTGTCGTTCTGTAATTTGTGCCTACTGTCTTGGGAAAAACTCGTGTGTTTATACAAGCTGACAGATATTTTTTGGATATAACTGGCAATATTTAACGGTGGAGTCCGGCCCTTAGAAATGTGTTGATGACTGCCTCGTTGGTCTAGTGGTCGCAAGCACGACTGCTGAGCAAGAGGTCCTGGGTCCGATTCCCGGGTCGGGCAAAGAGATATTGGGTTTATCCATCGGGACTTTCACAGTAGCAGCCACAGAATCTGCAATTGCGTCCGATTGATGGCAATAGGCTCGCCCCTATTACATAGGGCTTAAATATAACTGGCGAAATCTGGGTGTACTATTAGGTAAACCCCTGCCTAACCCTTCGACATGTCATGTTATTTAACTGTGCAACTGTTTTAATAAACGGTACACACAAAAATCTTAGCCTTGGCCTAGCCTAGTTTATTGTGTTTATTTAGCCTAGGCCTAGGTAACAAACGCAAACTAATTATAGGTTAGCAATTATATTATTATGAGGTAATATGTGGTAGTGAAACGGAATTGACATAAATGGTTTGGATTCAGTTCCGCTTCGCTAGTCCGCTTCCTTCTAACTATAATAGGCAAGTTAATCTTGGGGAACGTGTTTATTGTTCCACGAAAGGGTCACGGCAAATAGGTCATTAATAATACAAGCTTCTGATGATTGTGAAGGGATCAAAGCATTTAGTATTATGCAGACAGCAACAATGTGGTGTGAAGAAATGAAAATGCCTATAACTATTTTATTAAGACGTATTTTTAAATGCACATCAAAAAACTTATCACCCGTCAATTTATTTACATAAAATATTTTTTACATCAAAATTACAAATTGCACATGAAATTTGCCAGAGCGTCCAACGTAATACGCACATATAATAAAAAAATATTTTTACAACATGTTTTCATCGTAAAAAAGCATTGCGGCAAGGACTATATAGGATGCAAGAGCGAGCGAAGCGAGCTCGAGACTTGTGGCAACCCGACTCGGAAAGATAAGGTTCGAACGCGAACTGAATGAATTACAAAGTTTATTGTACGCTAGTTATTATTCAATAATATGCGTTCATAAAAAAGCTCCGCTTTTCAATTAATAGCGATGCATCACGAACTCAAATTCTTGCTAAAATAATAATATTTTGAGGTATTTACTGTGCAGTCATATTTTTGATTAGCATTGGGATTTTTTTAAATATAAAAAAGGAAGATTTTTTTATTCATAGTTAAATACTAGCCTTTTATTAAGGCCACCTTTATACATTGATGTACTTGAAGTATTATTAAATAAATTATTTATGCTTATTAGATAATAAATTATTGAGTATGTAAAACTATTTTTATAACTAGTTGTTTTTAATACATGTAATTTTTCTTTTTTCAGGTAAACCAAAAAGTGAAATTCGTTGCAACCTTCAAGTATTTCAAGTACCTTCAGTAAGTACAAAACCTTATTCCGGTAAAACAAGACAAGCAATCTTGTACCTCAATCAAGTACCAGGACATCATAAAACGCAGAGACATCAACACTACGTCGCCGTTAGCTGCTCTGTCGCGCAAGGTTTCGCCCGACCACAATTGGGTCAAGCCACAGTCCCTTCAACCAGGGATGCGTACAGTCCGAACCATTTTAACTGATTTACACAACTTGCTTGGCATGTCACGTAACTTAAACTGGATTTAGGTCTTGTTTTGGGTGGACAAGGGTAATTTTATTATTTTAAGTGTTGCAAGGCACAAGTTCGACTACTCTTCTCTCTAAAAAGGGATTTATCTTGCATTTTCTTTTAAAAAAAGTCATCCTGCATTATTTATTGTAAACGGTAGCTCTCTGTTTTATTTTGTTCTGTGGTATTTTCAGAACTAGGTATTTAGCGAATTAGTGTTTTTTAAGCTGCTACCCATCTACCCCACCTACCCTACCTACCCTGCCTACCTACCCTAGGTAGGCGCAGGGTAGGGTTGGTAAAAGTATAAGAAGGTAGTAAGTAGGAAAAGTGCATTGGAAAGATGCATTGCAACGCATCGGGGGCACAGGTTACTTTTACCAGATTTTAGTATCAGATTATCAAGAACATGAAAAAGATGTTCTTGAAAATTTGATGTCATTCTTTTTTCCAAGTTTCAGTTCGTGTACAGACGCCAGCACATGAAGCTACCCGAAATTGTCAAATTTTCCCAATCAAACTTGAACTTAATGCTATAACGATAAAGTTGAAAATCTATTTAAAAAAAAATGACAGATTATGTATAGTAGCTTGATATGCTGGTGTCTGTACGTGTGCTAACTTTTTCAGCGCGGGTGACACCGCGGGCGCAGCTAGTAGATTATATTTGTCTGTCTATTTTACGACATCATCAATTCTTAAAAAAACCCCATAGCTCTGTAATGCAAACCGTCATACATCATCGCTCATGATGTACTAGGGTTACATAAACTCAAGGAACATCAATCACTGGCCCTGCAAGTGGCGCGTCCCCACATAATAGATAGTGTGGTGAGCCGGTGACACGTCATAATATCCGATGTTGTTGATCGACCGGTCCAACACCTAACTGCATTGATGGTAACTTAGTACTTGGTATCGCTGGCGAGTTCCATTGTCTTGGTTACGAACACGTTTATGTATAGGTGATAATTATTACCTAGTATCAGATTCGATTTAATGATGGCCCAACCGCCTATGATTATTATCATCTTAGCAATTATTCGACCAGTAAATTAGCTCCGTATGCTCGAATGTCCTGTTTCAATGGCCATAGAACCCAATCCCTTTGATAAACCTGTTTTGGTTGACTACATTGATACATAATTATGGCTAACTAGATTGACTTAATTGTGCTCACTCAGTGAATAGAGACCAATATTACTTATTACTTACCATTACACTAAGTTAGTACGGGAATTTCGTATTTGAAAACTATAAACTTTTTACTCAAAGCATCATAATGAATTCAAATCTAAATATAGAATTCAAAGCATCAAATCTCATTCACAAAACTGGCCAAGAAGATTTTATACATTTGAAAAAAGAATATTTAAGTTCGTCGAACTCGAACCTCTTTAATAATTTTAAAATTCCTACCTTTTCTATCATAGAATAGAGATGCTAGGATAGCATACAGGTTCACAAACAGGTTCTACAGGTTTCTTAAGAAGCCGCGGTTGGTTCTGATGCTAACTTTATGAACATAACGTCGGGAGCAAAGGAAATTATGTAGAAATCCCTGCGGGCGTAACTTTGTTGCTACTGACCGCTTTTTATACTGTGTAAAAATTCTTTTAAGCGAGATTTTAATCCGTGAACATGCTTTTTTTGAATGAGGTTATATTTTTATTGAACGTTCATCATCTGCCTGCCCTAGGAGAATGGAAGAAAAAAAGTGTTGCGCCGACCCCAAGCAACATGGTCCCATGTTGCTTGGGGTCGGCGCAACACTTTTTTTCTTCCATTCTCCTCTGTCAACCGTTTTTCTGTTTTCATTGCAAGTTATGGGAAGAATTTACCATGGGTAGGATGGAAGGTTCAGTTAACTGGTTCTCCAAGGTTGAAATTGAAAACGACTCAAAGTACTTAATAATTTCATCGAATAGGATGGATCGCAATGGAAAAAACAGCCTAAAATAAATTGAGAAGCCCGAAAATCTGACAGCCTGTTTTATCAAGGAGTATCGTGTTACCCAATAACTGGGTTGTGAAGGTCAGATAGTCAGCCGCTCCATCTTAAATACTGGTATTCAGCAGCATCAGGTAAGATTGGAAACCGACCCCGACATAGTTGGGAAAATGCTAGATGGATGATGCATGTCCAGTTCTTTAATCAAAACTAGCGATCACACAAAGTCCATTAATACCTCTATCGTAACTTTTATTTCTAGCACAAAGTTACAATTTACATCCCGTCATACTTCACTCCCGACAAAACGTACTTATGAAAACGTTACAAAAAGGAGCGGTCCAAAGTCCGTCGACTTCTCATCATTTTTAGGCAAATCTCAAGCACTCCTAATCTTGTAGGTATACTTTCTTCGTAGACCGTTCTCACGCCCTTATTCAGATTGGGCTCCTACTACGAAGAATGAACGTGAATTTTAAACTTGAACATTTTTGAACGGCGAAACGAAAATAATCGGTTTTTAATTTTAGAAAACTGTTTTTTTTTAAATTATTTGTACTGAACATGTAGTAAACGTTTGTGCGTCGGTGTCCCTTCCACCTTGTAAAGTCTAATGTATATCTGTACTTTTTGCATAAAGAAAATGCGATCTTTTCTCTGTCATCCTGTCCAGAAATGAGATACTTTACGTTATCATTCAGAGATTTGTTAAAGTTGTTATAAATGTTCGCCTGCGTGCGCCGTATTTGCATTTAAAACTGTTAGAAGTGTCATGTGGGGGAGGAATCTTGAGAAATACGCATTTGTTACACTCATGCCTGAGATTTATATCATTTTTGCTCAGGTATGTATACAGACAGACGAAAAGAGATAATTTATTCGGGGCAATTTAAAATCGTGATCGTATAGGTTAAGCTCCTACTTATTGCTAATATCCTGGTACAATATAGGCCCGCTTGCACGACAGATCAACTTTTTCTTCACTAAGCGAATTTAAAACATCGTTCTTTATGTGTTTAAATATGTTTTTCGCTAAAAGTATAATGATGACAAAAGACTGATTGTGATACAAGTGGGTTTTAATTGTAGATATCATCATTCTTTTTTCAACAAGACTGAAAATAGGCACATTATACAGTAAACTGGTCAGTTAAAACTTTTACATTCATTCTGTCGAGAACCAATGTTTGGGCCGTCCGAGAGATTCCCGAGATTAATCATTTTCACCAAAATGAGGCATCTGAATTCAGCTGTAGATTCCACATAAATATATATTTCTTATTCAGATTCTTACGATGGTTTTCAAGGAATACTTTGCCAATTTCCTTGAATACAACGGAAACTATGAAATATTTTTCGGTAAGATAATATTACATAACTTAGAGAAAGATAATATATTTCGAAAGAATACTGAAAATATGAAGCTTGTTTGAAAAGTAGGTATCGTCATTTGTGAGATAGAATAATGCTCTCTGTATGCAACCAGCATTTATTTTTGTCGAAGAATAGTATAAACAAATAATGCATCATTATTTTCAACCTTATTCTGTACGAAGATCATTACAAGTCATATCTCCTTTATTCTTACAGCAACTGAAGGTAAACTTCATCGAACTGTTGAAGGTAATCCATCTAGATAATTTTGTAACGTTTTTACAGCATCTGTCTACGTTTGTGACTTTTATGATTCTGGGGAAGGCTATAAAAGCGCCTCTTTTTTCTGATCCCTTATAATCGCGTTACACCCATCCATCCTGCCGTATTACGGTGGAAGCCTATTTTTCCAAATTATCGTCAACCTAAGTACTTGTATCCTCTGCTTATATGAAAACTGAAATGAATTAAAGTATTGCTTTAAAAATTAAATAAACTTTAGCAGCTAGCAAAAATATTTTGGTGGATTTTATAAAGATCATACATTTTCTTTAAAAAATGATCGAAAGGCATCGTCATAATTTTAAACAAGTAACATTTGATTAAATTATCAAAAAACTCGACAAATTGTATTATGTACCTATATACACCGTGACTTTTTAGTCGTCTTACAAATGTGGTCCACTCAATGTGCCCGACATAAAATAGTTCTAGGCGCGATTTTTTTTTTTACCTACCGTAATAGGTACAAAGAAAAATAAATAAACATTCGAAAAAATTATGAAATATCCTGTTAATGATGCTTACGTGTCAAACGGGAGAATATACCTACCCAGCGCTCGAATCCAGTAGATTATCGCTCACAACAGGGTGTTTTAACTACGTCATGCGTCATAATATTGAATAATATTTTTATTTTTATACTAGCTTCTGCCCGCGACTTCGTACGCGGATCCTGTTGCTTATGCCAGCGATAACGGGGTCGTCAAAATCGAAGATCTGAAACGTCTGATGTCGAATTCTAAGAGCCCGGGGACGGGAAAACAACGGGATGCGCGAGACGATTCGAGACGTTCCATATCTTTCATTTTTGTAAGTCAGAAGTCGATGCGTAGATACGCTTGGAACTCAAGAGCAATTCTCTATCCGTGAACGTCTCCGACTCGCGAGACAATGCGTGACGCTCACGATCAGCAGTCAGTCGCGCATCACGTTCCCCACTTGTCTCTAGAGACCTAGAAGTCGACGCGTAGATACGCTTGGAACTCAAGCGTAATTTTCTATCCTTGAACGTCTCCGATTCGCGAGACAATGCATGGACTTGCACGATCAGCGGTCAGTCGTGCATCAAGTTCCACACTTGTGTCTAGATACCTCGAAGTCGATGTGTATACACGCTGAGAACTCAAGCGTAATTTTCTTTCCGTGAACGTCTCCGACTCGCGAGACAATGCATGACGTTCACGATCAGCGGTCAGTCGTGCATCATATTCTTCACAGTAGATGCGTAAATACCCTGAGGTTTCCACGGAGCGAGTTGCAGCCTGATGTTCCGAACAGCATGAAGTCTCTCCTGACGTTCTTCGGTAGATTCTTGGGATCTTATGATCCTCAATCTTTTAGCTCCTTTGAAACATTGGGAAAGATTTGACCTCTTTCTAGGCATGGTTATAGTTTTATTGTGAAGATACCTGATCAATTAAAATCTAAGTGACTGTTCCCCTGCGTCACCGGGTAGGCTACCGTGTCACGAAGATAAGTGGAAAAGGAAATTAAACACTCAAATAACATAAGCCCGAAGGCATATTTATTCTATAAAATAAAAAAATAAATGGGAGTTTTGTCCAGTAGAGTCAAATTTTCAATGACCGCCTTCACCGCGTGGAGGTACTCCCAGCTTATGTTATTTTATAATTATACAGTTAAATTAGTGTTAGCTTTGATTTCCACATCAGATGTTTCTGATCTTCGATTTTTATAAGTCAACAGGAAATGCCCAGCAGACCGAACAACTTTTGCTAAGACGTCATTCCTATATGTGTTATGGTGTAGCTGGGCTCTTGGAGTTCCACAACAGGTGTTCCAGATCTTTGATTTTTATAAATCAACAGAGAGTGCTCATCAGATTGAACAATTTTTGCTAAGACGTCATTCCTATATGTGTTATGGTGTAGCTGGGCTCTTGGAGTTCCACAACAGGTGTTCCAGATCTTCGATTTTTATAAATCAACAGAGAGTGCTCATCAGATTGAAAAATTTTTGCTAAGACGTCATTCCTATATGTGTTATGGTGTAGCTGGGCTCTTGGAGTTCCACAACAGGTGTTCCAGATCTTCGATTTTTATAAATCAACAGAGAGTGCTCATCAGATTGAAAAATTTTTGCTAAGACGTCATTCCTATATATGTTATAGTGTAGCTGGGCTCTTGGAGTTCCACATCAGGTGTTCCAGATCTTCAAATTTATTCTCTCAACAGAAAATGCTCATCACGTGGAACAATTTTTGCTATGGTACTATTTTTGTATCTCTTATAGTTTAGCTGGTCTATTGCGGTTCTGCATCAGGTGTCAAGTTTCCAAGATAAATTATAGCCTATATGTTGCCCAGACTCAATACCTATACAACAAAAAAAAGATCTTTCAAATCCGTCCAGTAGTTCCGAAGATTAGCGTGTACAAACAAACAGACAAACAGACAAACAGACAAACAGACAAACAGACAGAATTTTTTTTTTGGATTCGTGCTCTATTACTGTTTCTAAACCACACCCAATTTTTTTTTTTTTAATATCTTCAATGTACAGACACAGTTTTTTTACTGTTTTATTATATGTATATAGATTATTAAAATCTCATAGATACCTATTTTTTTTATGAATGCTAAAGTCATTCGTCGTCAATCGTTGAAATCCATCCAGCCATTTGGAACATACGAGATAATAAAGAAATTTACAAAGAAACAAATAACCATGCAAGATATGCGCGAAAAACATAACCCTTCCTTGGGACTAAAAAGAATCTACATAATCGTCATTCATATTATCTAAAGCATAGTTTGATCGATTGTAAAGACTGTGATTATTAAGTCTAGTCCGACAAAGACAGCGCAAATATAAAAAAGATAATAGCCAGTGAGAAACATTCCCTTGAGAAATTAGTAGGTGTGCCCTAAAATTGTGTCTGAAACCTTTATTGCCGCTCGTTTATAAGATACTAGGCTGACAGAATAGCTAGGTACCTTGTTGACCGACGAATGACGTGGTTGGAAGCTATCATTCTAGTCGTTAAATGGCAAGTCGAATCGTGATTTTTTATCATTTGGGATATATTTGGGTCTTTGTATTTTGTTAATTTAATTAAAGTATTTTTGTACGAGGTTAAATATTGGCATAAGCAGCGTCACAGGTGAACGGAAAAGTCATATGGCATATAAAAATAACGAAGTTTTATTTGGAAACTAGCTTCTGCCCGCGACTTCGTACGCGGATCCTGTTACTTATGCCAGCGACAACGGGTTCGTCAAAATCGAAGATCTGAAACGTCTGATGTCGAATTCTAAGAGCCCGGGGACGGTCTATCCGTGAACGTCTCCGACTCGCGAGACAATGCGTGACGTTCACGATAAGCGGTCAGTCGCGCATCACGTTCCCCACTTGTCTCTGGAACCTAGTAGTCGAAGCGTACATACGCTTGGAACTCAAGCGTAATTCTCTATCCTTGAACGTCTCCGATTCGCGAGACAATGCATGACTTGCACGATCAGCGGTCAGTCGTGCATCACGTTCCGCACTTGTCTCTAGAGACCTCGAAGTCGATGTGTATACACGGTGAGAACTCAAGCGTAATTTTCTTTCCGTGAACGTCTCCGACTCGCGAGACAATGCATGACGTTCACGATCAGCGGTCAGTCGTGCATCATATTCTTCACAGTTCTCTAGAGACCTGGATGTAGATGCGTAAATACGCTGAGAACGCAGCCGTGCTTCGCGATCCGAAGAGGTTTCCACGGAGCGAGTTGCAGCCTGATGTTCTCGAACAGCATCGAGTCTCTCCTGACGTTCTTCGGTAGATTCTTGGGATCTTATGATCCTCAATCTTTTAGCTCCTTTGGAACATTGGGAAAGATTTGACCTCTTTCTAGGCATGGTTATAGTTTTATTGTGAAGATACCTGATCAGTTAAAATCTAAGTGACTGTCACGAAGATAAGTGGAAAAGGAAATTAAACACTCAAATAACATAAGCCCGAAGGCATATTTATTCGATAAAATAAAAAAATAAATGGGAGTTTTGTCCAGTAGAGTCAAATTTTCAATGATATACCGTCGTCATCGAAAATCAGTCCTAAACTGTTACCGCCTTCACCGCGTGGAGGTACTCCCAGTTTATGTTATTTTATAATTATACAGTGAAATTAGTGTTAGCTTTGATTTCCACATCAGATGTTTCTGATCTTCGATTTTTATAAGTCAACAGGAAATGCCCAGCAGACCGAACAACTTTTGCTAAGACGTCATTCCTATATGTGTTATGGCGTAGCTGGGCTCTTGGAGTTCCACAAGAGGTTTTCCAGATCTTCGATTTTTATAAATCAACAGAGAGTGCTCATCAGATTGAACAATTTTTGCTAAGACGTCATTCCTATATGTGTTATGGTGTAGCTGGGCTCTTGGAGTTCCACGATAGGTGTTCCAGAACTTCGATTTTTATAAGTCAACGGAAAATGCCCAGCAGACCGAACAACTTTTGCTAAGACGTCATTCCTATATGTGTTATGGCGTAACTGGGCTCTTGGAGTTCCACAACAGGTGTTCCAGATCTTCGATTTTTATAAATCAACAGAGAGTGCTCATCAGATTGAACAATTTTTGCTAAGATGTCATTCCTATATGTGTTATGGTGTAGCTGGGCTGTTGGAGTTCCACAACAGGTGTTCCAGATCTTCGATTTTTATAAATCAACAGAGAGTGCTCATCAGATTGAACAATTTTTGCTAAAACGTCATTCCTATATATGTTATAGTGTAGCTGGGCTCTTGGAGTTCCACATCAGGTGTTCCAGATATTCAAATTTATTCTCTCAACAGAAAATGCTCATCACGTGGAACAATTTTTGCTATGGTACCATTTTTGTATCTCTTATAGTTTAGCTGGTCTATTGCGGTTCTGCATCAGGTGTTCAAGTTTCCAAGATAAATTATAGCCTATATGTTGCCCAGACTTAATACCTATACAACAAAAAAAAATCTTTCAAATCTGTCCAGTAGTTCCGAAGATTAGCGTGTACAAACAAACAGACAAACAGACAAACAGATAAACAGACAAACAGACAGAATTTTTTTTTTGGATTCGTGCTCTATTACTGTTTCTAAACACCCCTCAATTTTTTTTTTTTAAATATGTTCAATGTACAGACACAGTTTTTTTACTGTCTTATTATATGTATATATAGATTGGTTCAATATGATTAGAAAGAAACACCCTCTTAACAAGACAGATGGTCTAGACTAGACAACGTAACATTCTATCAGCATTAACGATCATGAAAAGGTTTAAAATGTAAGGGGCTCAAAAATAATCTAAGGAAAAGCTTAAGTCAATTCAGTAGAAATTCGTTCTAGAAAAACTTATTTGAGACACTAAATGGTCTTGTTCACAGTCTACGTCGTATCTTTTATTTCAGGATATCGAGAGAATTTCGCAGTAAACTATACTAGGAACCAATAAACTTTGACAGTTTTTCATTTCTGAATGCCAGAATTTGAGCTATAGCAGTGCCAAACTAGTTCGATAGGAAATAAGCTGGTGCTCGTTGGATTTACGTCAACTTTTTAAACATAAACTGTACGTTCACTTTAACTGATGAGTTTTCTTAGCTTTCACCTAAAAAGGTTTACTCGGTAGACTGTTGGTACTTACTACAGATTATTTTCGCTTCAAGCTGAGTAAATTTGAGCAGTTTTTCAAAAAATTCGTTTTTCTGCGAGACTTATAAAATCAAACCAAATATTACGATTAAATAAGACATCTGTTTAAGGGTGCAACCAGACTGCGGTTGATTGATGTCGACTCAAAATGTGGCATCAATCTCCTCAATACCTTCATCAAATGTCTCAAAATGATGACATAATGTCGCCTATTGACGTCAATCACCCGTCGTCCGGTGCATCGTGCATCCTTATGTATTTGTTGTCCTCGGTTAGTCCAATGATAGAAATTGCTATTCAATTCAATTCAATTCAATTCCTTTATTTCAATCACCTGTTGGATCATAATTATAATAGCATTAGGTACATTAATTAAAAAATCATTAGAAAAACAAGACAAAACACAACACATACATTCATTAATACTGACAAATTAAATAAGAATATTCATCAAATTAAAATTAGCAATAATCACACAATTAGTCGTTACATACTTAAAAATCATACTCGTATAAAAAAATATTAAATAATTATCATTAAAATAAATATACTAGCTAGCTATAGCTGACCAGAAGTTCCTGGGATTTACTCTATTCCCAAATCGGGCAAAGGGTTATCGGGTTTTTCCGTTCGGAACTTTTCGGTGTTATAAGCCTTGGAGAGCACGTAAAGCTGTTGGTCCTGCGCCTGATCTCTCCTCGGTCGTGTCTAAGAAACGAAAGATAAATAATTTATTTGCACTACACATTAAGGGTAATGCTTAAAAAATATGCACCCTAAATACAAAAAATAATAAGTTGGGGAATTAACAAAGTAAAGAATAGAGAGTGCATCTGTGTCTGGCGTACGGTCTTCGTTGAGATTGGCCGCCGCCGCCACCAAAAATAGATCTCCCGACCGAATATTAAATTATAAGTTCTATACAAATCCTTGACACAACATCGCCAAAAATCTCTCCGTAAATAACACACACAACACTAAATAAGACAAAACAAATCTACCCACATTTCAAACAAAAAAACTGAGCATACGCGGCAACATTAATTTTTCACTCTTATTACATTATGTTATCCTGGTCACAATAGCGGGCGGTATATTAATTCGCGTACGTTGCCTGGCTTGCGGCCAAATCTTTAGTCCAGCCGCAATGGGTCGGTCATGATAAAATAATTTGATTCATGAGTTTTAACAAACATGTTATGTGAGCAAGCTTGAAGCTTAGATTTTGTTAGTTTAAATTTTCTCCTGCTCGGCCAAAAAAATGTATCCATTAAGGATACAATTTTTTCAGGAATTTCTCAGTAACTGGAGGGTTCCAGTCTAAAGTAAAAAAGTAAAGTCTAGTATTTCTGTACCATGCAGAAATTTAGACTGTTGACAATAGGATCGCTTCCCATTTAATGTATACATGGCTAACAAAATGTGTGTGTACTATGGGGGGTACTAAAATATGGTCCTCTACATGGTCATGGTCTCTATATGGTCTCTATGGTAGGTGTACATATTTTAGTGCACTCCCGCTACGCAAATTATGTTGGAGTCCCCTTTAGTAGAAATAATATCAATTTGATTTGGTCAACTCTTTACGTGACCTAGCCTTTTTTTGGCCCAAAGAATCAGCCATCCAACGTGGCTATGCTGCCGCCAGCCTTCTGGGCACTTTTTCTATTGACAGTGCTGTAGACAAATTCTTTGACTCCTCGTTATTCTATTCCTATTTTGATACATACATATATTTATTATTATTTTAGAATCTGTAATAGAATATAATAGAATAAAAATAAATATATTTAATTTAGATTTTCTCCTCTGTGCAAACAGTTCCTGTGGCCTTACGACTGCTATGTCAACTTATAAAAAGGTGATATATTACGTCACCAAAACTTCTTGTAATCCGTTATAAGGAGTAGGATCCTGGCACTCGTAGAGGTCACGACTAGACCTCTTTTTACCGGACCTTATGTAGGCCGCCGCCCGAAAATGAGTAGAAGCTATTAATCTTATGAGACATGTGACATCTCGGACGAAAATTTTGTTGAATTTTGTTGACAGACGAATTTAGAAGGGAAATCTTTGTTATATAATAGTGCGAATTATTTTCAAGAAAAAATGGTAAGACTGCAGGAAAAGAGATTTCAGCGCAAGGCCGTATTTGCAAAATGTTCTCAAGATTGCGCAATGTGCAGCGCACTCCACACAGACAGCCTAAAGGAGTATATACCTAGCAACTGTTTTCTTAATCGGGAAGAGCATGTAAACTAAGCCTTAACACACACACTCACAGGAGTAATATTGAAAAAGTAAAGCTGTATGATATCGCTAATGGCCTGAAACTTGCTTCATATGCTAACTTTGAACATTCAGCAACTCATCCAGTTTCAAAAGAAAAGAAATACTTCGTAGAAAGGTACCTGCTATATTCTGTAGAAAATCCGCCTTCTGGACATGTTTCTTACTTTGAAACTATACTATACATATAATCTGACAGGCTAATATGAATAGTTTTACATGTACAGTCGTCAGCACATCAAGTTACCAGAAACTGTAAAATTTCTCCAAATGATTTTAAAACCATAAAATTTTGACGGTACGAACTTGTACGTGGTAACTTGATGCGCTGGCGACTGTACTACGTATAAGAAGATTATCTAGTACAATTTAATCTCACACAAAGTGCCCATGAACGTAGTTTATCCTACATGACTGCCTTTTATCTAATCTGCTAGAAAATTCATAAAAGAGCGTAACCTCTTATAAACTTAACGTTGCACAAAGGGATAGATTTTACCATTACGCGACTTTCTTGAGGAAACTTAAGTGTATTACGTACCCATAAAAGGAATAATATGTACTTATGACAACATATGAAAAGCCATTCATTGATAACATGTTGTCGGTACAAGCTTTATTTTGTTTGAGTTCGTATCTTATTAGTTTTAACGATACTCTTCTTCTTCTTCTTTACGTGTCGATGAAACTCAAATTGTGTTGGACCAGTATTTAGCCTTAGCCACCTGCACAGCTTTAAGTTTTGCTTCGATTTGACCCTAAAAGGTGTAAGTGGTTGTGCAAGATGGGCAGGACAGGAGGTGGAGCATATCCTGCTGAAGGGCTCGATACTGGCATTCTGTTTGGGATGGATCGAGGATGATACTATTGAAGTGAATGGCTTATTTTACGAATATCGAAATTCTTCTATCCAAAAGCGTTATTTATTTTATTTTATATGCAAAAGTAAACAATCCCTGTGGGCAGATTCGCAACTGCCAAACGCTTTGTGGTAGTATGGTGTTCACATGCTTCATTTTTTGTTTTTGCTACGTTTATATCGCGCGTCGGTTGCAAAATACTTGTTGCCTAACTTTTTGGAACATTCGTCCGTTTTCACTAACACAAGGCCATCCGGCCTTCGGTCGTTGTATAGGTATCCATAGGGAAGGCATCTATCAGCTGAAAGATACATTTTCACAAAAGTTATGTAATTTATTTTTGTAACCTAGATCACAGGAGCTACATCAGAATTTTTATAATAAACAATCGATTTCATATTTTCAAATGAATCACAATTCACACAACATAATTTTATGCTTCTGGCATTGATACGGATGTTATAAAAAACGGCCAAGTGCGAGTCGTACTCACATGCACTCAGGGTTCCGTAGCACTAAACAATATAATAAAAATATTTTGAAGGTTCATTCATATGTTGTATTGTATTACATGCAACAGGAAAACTAAATTGGTTTTTCATAGAATGTTAATGAAAAACAAAATTACTGCTGCAGTTTGATGCAAAAGCCCCATATCTCAAAAACTAAACATCAAATCTTATTCAAACCAATTTTCGATGAAAGTTTTTTTTCCGTTCTACAATCCTACATTTTTTCAAAATTTTCCTCTTCTTACTTTAGAAATTAGAAGTGGGACACACACATTTTTACCATTTTTTTATTATTTTCATTTTCATGTATGGAGAGCCCACTCTTAATCTTTTATTTTTGTATAAAAATCGTAAAGCAGTTTACAGAAAACATCTACCTACCAAGTTTCAACTGTGTAGTCCTAATAATTTCGGAATAACGTGGCTGTGACATACGGACAGATAGACAGACAGGCAGTCATGACGAATCTATAAGGGTTCCGTTTTTTGCCATTCGGCTACGGAACCCTAAAAACATCCCGTGTAAAATAAAAAGGAAAAGCTAAGTAAAAGTTTATCTTTACGCGTTAGATGTTAATATTTATGAAGGAAAATGGATTATTTACAGCTACCTAACCCATGGCCACATCACCGTAAAATGTCTTTACGATACGAGCCACGAATATGACACTATTTTCCTTAAATACGGTAACAAAGTAGCACCTTTTTTCGCTTAGCCGGAGAATGAATGGATAAGGATATTTTCCAATATTTTAATTTTAACGAATTTAATTTTCAAAGAAGTTCAAGTATCTGTGTTCTAAATATTGGGTTTTTCAATTAGTTTTTTTTCGGTTTTTCTTCATTATTTTTAGTCATTAGGGACAGAAAATTTAATCATAATATTAAATTAGATGTATCTACTTTTTTAACCTACTTTTGGTAAAGGAGGAGGTTATGCTTCTTAAAAAAGTAAGTTTAATCTTTTTCTTTAAGTACTTAAATAAAAGTTCGTTCATTTTGCGGGCACATGTTACGGTGCACAGCGGACGCTTACTTTTACTTACGACGCTTACATTACATACAATCATCAATACAATCCTTTAAGTTCATTTAATTCCATTGTATATCTCTTTCGTGAAATATTCATTCAATGGGATTATATGAACTGATGATTTTAATTATGTATTATAATTCTGTAAATAGATAAGTGTAACGGTCGCGGATCACATTATGTTTACTGACCGTCAAATTGCAAAAAACGCAAGAAAAATTGAATTTCGCGGCCTACCCTGGCACAGCCACCTTAAAAGTAATAAAAAACCTGACTAGATAGCAGGTATCGATGCCTTTCGAAAGAAGGCAGGGGCTTATGCGAAACTTTGGTTAATATTCGTTCTTTTACGAAGTTTCGTTTCGAAGAAAGAGAGGTTGACCTCCAGTTTGACCGAACCTTTATTTGGCTAAAATAAAAGATATACACAAAGGTTGACTGGTAGAGAATGCCTTGTGGCATTAAGTCTCTCTATGTAACACTTTTGTACATGAAGTTTAAATAAATAAATAAATATATTTCGTACCTACTTCAGTATGTGGAAAAAAACACCACTCAAACATCCACTTTTAACACCATTTTCATTTTACCAAACGTGCGCTCTTGACAGCGTGTGCCAAACTTTCCGTGTCATTGCCTCGTAAGATTATTTCCGAAACGCATCGGGAGAAATGTTTAGAATCACTAATTTGTTCGTTGAGTGGCGCGAAGGCGTTGTGCCAAGTAACACGAATAAAAACGGGTCATGCATGCCAAGAAGATTGCCGTGTAGGGATGTACAGCCTCGGGTAGTAGGTTCCGGGATTCTGAGCAAAAACCGAGTTTTTTCCACACAAAACACATGAATTTCCACGTCTTGTATTTTTTTTTAACATAAAGGCACTCCTTCACCTTGAGCATTCGCCTGTGATGTAACAGTTCAGATTCATTTGTTTCTGTACGAATCGAATCTTGGTTTGTTATAATATAGTGAGGTCCTTTTAGTTGAGACTTAAACATTACGGGCAAAATTTTGCTGTTCAGGGTATAGGTTCCCTGTGGACGGTGAGTAATGGGTTAGCTCACCGTCCGTCCGTCTTATGACGACAGGCCGTGTCGACGGCGCGTTCGTGTTCCACGCGCGCCTCAAAGAGATGTCAGCAACCAAGAAGGGGCCCGCAAGGGCCGATGCCTGCCGGGGCTGCGGGACTGTTCGAAAGAGATACCGTGGCCCTGGAACACAAAGGGCAATGAAGGAACATGGATGGGTTTTAGTCAGTAAGAGTCTGACACTCCCTCCCACTCCACCCAGAGCGGGAGAAGTCATTTGATGATTTCCCATCCGTAAAAAAAAAAAAAAAAAAAGGGTATAGGTTCATCTCTACGTGCAGGTTTTTGAGACTTTCAGTATTTAAAAAACAATGCTTCTAGTTCTGTAAACAACAAATCATGAAATGCAAATGAGATTTCTTTATAAACGGAATCATATCTTACAACTAAACTCATTCTGCTGTCAGACAAGAATGCTAAAAAAGCTGAGATGTGAGAATATTCATTCAAATATTCAGGCTTTAACCCATATTTTTGATCATAACATAAAAGTACCCATTCTCGATTAAGTGACCTGACACTTTACAAATCGTCTACCATGCACGCTACGATAATGGCTCACACGTAGAAGCCACATTTTAACGTCCCAGGTGGCCGAACGACGGGACATAAATCCCGGGAAATTGGGACGTCCCGCAGATACTTCACAACACTAGTTGGTATCGAACGTCAGAAAGGATTGAAGACCAAATGGGGCGATACAGTTCAAACGTGTTTTCTTACTTTTTTTCTCCGATTGTGTTTTGTTTTGAGATAGATAGAAAACGATTTGCTACTCGTCTTTAGTGGTGTATGAGTATGAGCTCGGGGGAATGTGTCGTAGTTTTTTGTTTATCAGTTTTATTTCGATGTGAGACAACAGATGTACCGATTTGAAAAGTAATATTTCTATGTAAGATATTTTTCGGGTGGCTGGCGGGAAAAGATTATTTATTGGAATGTAGCCGTATGAGTGGAATTCTTAATATTTGTACCATATTTGGTCAGCTTCGGCCTAGTTTTATTGGTTTCTATAGACATGGAAAACTCAATATCAGCAGTGTCCATGTTGATTTCTACTATCTGTAAGAAAGCTTATGTTGACTAGTATCAAATTGCTATCATGCTTACTTATTTATTAAAAGAGAAAACCTACTGCCTCGTTGGTCTAGTGGTCGCAAGCGTGACTGCTGAGCATGGGGTCCTGGATTCGATTCCCAAAACGACCAATTGCTATTGGGTTTTTCCATCAGGAATTTCTCAGTAGCAGCCTCGGTGTTTAGATTTGTGTCCGGTTGATGGCAATAGCCTCGCCCTCTATTTACAAGGGACTTAAAAACGTGTCTGGCGAAATGTGGGTGAGGGTCTATGTGAGGTGTAACTCTGCCGAACCCTTCGGGGACTACAGGCGTGATGTTATGTATGTAACCTACTAAGCTTAGGGATTTCATTAAGCCATGATCTTACATCTTTCGTAATAACCCTTTCCACACGAGGTCCATACTTCTCTATTGGTTTAAGAAGACGTGACATCTTTACGAAGAGCAGTGGACCGAAACGAACTGATAGTGAGAGGCGAATGAATGATATATGAACGTCGTGAGGACCTTCATAGGTCTTCTATTCAATAGCTTGTGTTGTTTGTACTTTTACGTTCGATGAACTAATGAAGGCACAGTCATTGCCCTGCATTGATCTACCACTCTTCTATTCGTATTTTTTTGGATTAAGGGGAAGGTAATATAGGACACTGACTGTACACACGGCGGCACATGAAGCTGTACAGTTCCAGTATAACTTGGTCTCGCTTTGTATAGATGTTCTATACAATGAGAGATCCGCATAAACTGGATTTGTATAGCTAGATTGGCCGCCGCTTGAATGATGGAGTATATTTTATTTTGAATTTTGAATAAGCTATTTAAAAAGTTCTCTGAATCAGGGAAACTTTCCGTAAATGAAATCACTGACAGACTTTTTTTCAACACACTTGACTTCATAATTGGCAACTATAATACCGTCTACATATTATCCTTTGCTTCTGATGACGGCTACACAATCGCGAATAATTTTCGGGTTTGTGCAAGAATCCAAAAGGCGCTAGTTTCCATTACAAAAGGTTTAAGGTAGGTAGTTACATTTTGAAATGTTTTCCACGAAAAGACACAGTGTAGTACGAAATTTAATCCGAGAGCAAACTGACACTTCATAATGTTCTTCAAATCTTTCCAAAATTGGGGCAAATCGTCAACAATTTCCATTCTACAAGGGTTTTTATAGTACCTGTGTAAATAGGTGCTGCTCAAGTGGCCATGTTACCTAAATCCTTACATAACAACTACTTCAGGTCCCAGGATTATTACATTTACATTGTATTACAAGGCTGTTTTACGAATTTGTGGCAGACTTCAGACATGGGCGCTTAAAATAGAAACAGATTTTTCAATTTTCACCTTATTTTTAAATCTTTTTGTTCAAATGCTTAAGAAAAGATTTTTTTCAAAATAGTCCTTTTTTTCAACATTTCCTGTACACTGTCAATTATTTATTGTTAATTTTTTGGGCTTATAACCCAGGAAAAAGACGGCAACCTTACGGAATCACTTCTTTTGTCCTAACAAAACTCCTTCCTTTTACTCAAGTTAAAAGTAAGAACAAACAAAACAAAACTTACGAAACTTACTTACTTATTTAGAAAGTAATTAAGTACCTAAGTTAAGTTACAAACTTAACTAATCTTAACAAAACAAGCAAAACCTTTACAATCAAACTTTTGCAAATATTCTTACACGTCAAAATATCTAAAACACCAGAGCAACATCACTTACCAGGCTCCTAACATCCTTCATAAATATTGCAGCACTCATCATCCTGTAAAGAGCACTTCATTAGGCGGGTCCCATGGCGTAAATTAACGTTATCGCAGCGAGAGCCCCTAACGATGAGACCGACCATCTTGGGTCCCACCGTCGCGGACGCGGAAGCAACTCAATCTGCTTGCTCATAAAACGTGCAAAAGATTGGTAGGTTCCATGTAAGTAAAAGAGATAGATAGCCAACTGTTTACACCGCCGATGAGTACTCTTTTGTCACAGCGGCAAGAGTTTTCAAAGATCGTACTCGTTAGTCGGGCTGAACACTCGCTGCGAGAATCTCACTTGGCACATACATACGTATACCAGCTGGTAATCGCCCACCAACCCGCTGCTCGTACTGAATACGACTGCGGCGCCCCTGATCAGATATTCCCCGCCTACTGGAGTCTCCCAAATGTTGATCATCTGAACAACGCCTCAGATGCTATAATAAGCGTGGCTACTTACTGGGCCCAAATCTACAAAAAAACAATACAAAAACATCGATGCAAATAGATAAAATTTAACTATCTTTTTGTAATTTCAATATAACAGATTTTTACTGAATGCAATGAAAGTTTCAACAGTAACCAAAAACTTTATTTTTATTTTTTGTGTCTGTCTATCTGTTCGTTCCGGTTAATCTCCGAAACGGCTGGACCGATTTTGTCCGGACTTACTTTTATTTTAGAAAAAGGATTAGGGTATGTAACCCTTAAATTTTTAATAAAAAAATTTAAACTATTCAATGGTTGAAATTGTTAACAAATTGTTATTTTAATAGGGAAGTCATATTTCTATAATAGTTTCATGCGGACGAAGGTCGTGGGCAAAAGCTAGTTGTATAATATGGAAGTAACGTTCATTAGAAATGTAGAAGAAGTTGCTATTCGCTTGTCGCTAATCGCCAGTAGTGAGACAGGTGCCTAACGAAGTAACCGACCATCTTATGGTGAGTCAAGCGAGGTTGCACACGTAAGCGGAATGGTGGCGAAGTTAGATAATAGGAAGTAAAAAGGTGGAAAAAGTTATAAGGTGTATCTTTTTTTTTTAAAGATGTCTTGACGCAGCTTCCTCTTGTCAACCCAACGAATAACAATGAGGTCACTAAGTCAGTCAGAGTTTTGGGTGTAAATATTTCCCTAAAATAATGGGTGTAAAAACAACTACTTCTATAACTAAGCCGAAAGGCACTTGTTTTCCGTGTCATTGCGATCATGTTTGTTGAACATGTGTTTTGTTCTGGACCATACCTGTAACATTCTAGTTACGGAGATATTGGAGGTTAAAGTTCGAACTGATTCACAAGTTCTTGTTTTTTTAATACAAGTTTTCAATGCTATAACTTTACTCTAAAGGCCTCCGTGACCCCTGTATTATTCAATGCATCCACGAGCACAATGTTTTGAGTGCATTAGATTGAGTCAATCAGCAATCATTTATGCATAGAGTTACTTAGTTTGATGTCCAGAATGCTTGGTTGTAGTTTCGTTTGTAATATTTTCCCTAAGTTACACGATCGATTTAAAAATAAAAGAAAGCGTTGTTGTCAGTGTTTAAAAGGTAGTTTAGACAAATCTACGGTGAATGCTTTAAATTGTCTTTTCTAAAACTAAGACTTACCTAACTAGACCTACTTGTGTACTGTGAAAAAAGTATGAATTCGCGTAAATCCTATCAGAGATTGCGAAAAAGAGCTTTATTTTTTAAATCAAAAATATAGCTAAGAAAGTAATCCTTAGAAAAATAAAACTGTGCTATCAACAATCTTTGCCCTTGACTTAAGTACGGGCCATTCATCCTGTTTCAGAATAAACACTGTAATAAACATAAAAAATAAGGCCATAAACAAACGATAAACTGTTTTCTCAAAGCGATAGGCTGTGCCTAAATGTTTTACTAAAATAAAAATAAGAACTAGGTACTTACTTTTCTTTCATGTAACAAGTTTTTCGCTTTCCCTTTTTTAAGATCCTCTGAGGTCTACATGGACCTCATATTCTCTTAACGACGTAGATTAGATAATCTAACAAAGGTGTGACCTTCCTCTAGTTATTTTTACGTTGGGCAATTTTCATATGATTTCCATAACAGGTAAATAAAGTTTGTATTCTAAATATTTTTTTTTTTAGGTTTCAAATTGTTTGTCGATCACCATGATCCAACAAAAGATTATGATTAAAACATAACATCACGCCTGTAATCCTCGTAGGGTTAGACAGAGGTGTCCCCAATACATAGTATACACACATTTAGCTAGTTATGATTATTCCTTCAAACTTAATTTTCATACAAAGCATGAACATATATTTTGATTTTACGAACTGTTTGAAGTTTAAGGAAAAATAATAATGATAAGGTTTTGTGTTTTTGGATTACCAAATTTAATTTTCTATTATTTAAACAATATTATGAAATAACTACAACACGGCAAATTATCTAATTGCTAAACAAATAATTTCCCTGGCCGTACAATGTATGCAAAACTAGATGTTATTTAAAATCCATTAACATAACATGGTGCTTTGCAAATGGTTAAATTATGATCAAAGTATATCAATAACACGGCAAACGGGCGGAAGCGTTAGCCCAATCAAACCTTGCAACTATTGATCTAATCCTGAAATGTTCAGTGGAACCGGTATGGAAAAATTGTGGACTTGCGTCCATAATTTGTCCAAACTCCGGACATGTTAGTACAAATATCCACGGAAATGTGTGGTCCTTTACAATATCGACGAGTAAGCTACTAAAGTGACAGACTCGTAGAAAGTGAAAGACTCTAAAAACTCCTAAACTCTGCCACACTGATTTTAAAATCAGTCGTCTCCGTCAAGACTAAAACCCCAGCAGCTGTTAGAATCATAAAAATACACCAATAAAAGAACAGTAAATATTTCCTCAAGACTAGATTTTAGATGAATTGCTAGTATTGTCTGTTTTCACAAACGCTACACGGCACTTAAACGAATGGCAAAAAAAGAGCACTTTTAAAATTTTTAGGACTCGGTCAAGAGTTGAAGGATGGAGCTTCACCTCTTTTCTACACATTCGTTTCGCTACAGCTTAGTGTATGCGAAAACAAGCAATTGATTCAGCTCCAAGTCCCCACAAATTGTGTCTTTTGAATATTCACGAACAATTTTGGCAGCTGTACTGCAAACATGGATAAAATTAATGAGTTTCTCGTTTTTTTAAGTTCATCAGTATTGTAGTTTTTTAACCTTCTTCTGGTGTGAGTTTTGGTGCTTTTAATTTGGGTGTAACAGTTTTTTTGTGGCATCGATTAACTTTGTGATTGACCACTATCTAATATGATTTTGAACGAAGATTGGGATAAAGGTGTTCAAATACCTACTTGTCTGGGAAAACTAAAGCTGCACCTTAAGTTAGTAAAGTATACAAAAGCATTCACAGAAAGCAACAAGACGACTGGCTTATACTGTATTTTGAAAACGGCGGCTGTCAGCAATGTGTACGTTTATTCACTTTTTCACTCGTGTGTTATCCCGGAACATTTGTGATAGATTTCGAATAGTGCGCTCTTTTCATTGCTTGTGATAGCAATTATTTTTCGAAAATTGAATTAGAAACGTGACCTAACGTGCGTTGCGCGCGTCTAAAAACAGTTTTATGTGGTCTGTGTAAGTTCGAATTTGTGTTTAATCAATTAGATATTTTTGGTTTTATTTTTGAGTTTGATTTATCAACGTCACTTCCTGATGTAACATTTGCAAGGAAATGTGTATTTAACTAGCTGTTGCCCGTGACCTTGGTCAGCGTAAAATTATTATAAAAATATTACTTCCTTCTATGAAGTGGATTTTGTTAACAATTTCATGGGTTTTTTGCAACCTTAATTCTTTTTCTAAAATAAAAGTAGAGTTTCGCCAAAATCGATCTAGCCGTTTCGGAGATTAGCCGGAACAAATAAACAAATAATACAGACAAAAATGTAAAAAAAATGTTTTTTGTTACGCACAACCCTATAATAATATATTTTTATATGTATTCAGTAAAAAGCTGTTGTTTTGAAATAACAACCAGACTCTTCAATTTTATTCAGTTGTATATTGTATAGATAATGCCTGGAACACGATTACAGCGATAACAAAATGAATTACTGGAGACTAGCCAACGTCAGTCTGAAATTATTGGAATGACAAGCAAGAATAGTACCTGAAACAGAAATGTACCACAGGCATTAAAAGCAGCGGCAAAAATAAACAACACGGATTTTCATTTCGTTTGTTATTTTTTCAGTTTGATGGCTCCTGTCTCGCATCTGATAGAATGTGCTGCTGACAGGTTGTTGTACAATTATGCACTGTACACCAAAAAATGTTGGTCTACCATGATGATATTCGTGATTCTGCAGACTACACTGAAACCAATCGGAGCATCATTATCATCATACCAACCGAATCACCTTAACTGCAGAACATAGGATCTCCAAGTGCGACCGATCCTGTCTTCTCGCATCCACGGACCCCAACTGCCCTTACCAGGTCATCAGTCCACCTTGTAGGAGATCTTCCAAAGGTGCACCATACGAACCGCTTCTGAACCTTTCGGCGAGTTGTGCGAGCAAAGGGTCCTGCCCATTTTTCATATAATTTTAGAGAGAAAGCAGACAACTAAACGCAACATTTTGGAATTAATGAAGGTATAAACCAGATCCCAATGATAATATCAAAATCACAATAGTAGTAGTGTTCTTATGTAGAAATTCACATTTTCACAGAGATTCATAAGAAACCACTAAAACATCTTTTGCCCAAGTTTTTTACGTCCTGCATGAACATCCATCAATAAAAAAGCTTCGCCATTCAAAAAAATATCTTACCACAAAAATGCCATGTCACTTCTATAACTTCTGTACTAACATACTATTGCTATCTATCTTCCTCTCACATCCTGCTAAGTATCTATCTCGCTCACTCTTACACCATACGACATCCAATAGGTACATCTTTATCAGCAATGATTAATGAGAACTATGAGTTCAGCATCACTGATTCCGAATATTGCCGAAATCCCCCGAACGTTTAACTTACCAAAATGATTGTAATTGATGCCTGAATTTATATTCCGTTGAGGGGTTAGTAATTAATTTTGTCTTGAAAATAGATTAATTAATTACGATTCAATACGGGTTTGAATTATTATTTAAAAGGGTTTGTTTAGCGTTTGTCAATAATTGACCGGTGTAACTGTGACACAATGGCCAAACTGTGACTCTAAGGCTAAGGTAAATTGTCTCTCAAAATGAACTAACTTCTAACATTCATCCGCGTACAAGTAGGTCGGAAATTACGCCGCGGGAACAAATTAACGGAATTTTACGACATAGGATAGTTTTCATCTCGGTAGTATATGGCGCTCTAGGTAGACATCTCTAGGTGGACAAGTCTACTAGTGTGTGCCAAATTTCATCGAAATCGGTCACAAACAGATATACATTCATTTTCGTATTTTTAATATTAGTATGGGTGCATCATCATCATTGTCCTGCCCTTATCCCAATTTATGTGGGGTCGGTGCAGCATGTCTTATTCCATACTTCACTATTATTCTCCACCTCATCAGACACCTTCTTTGTTCCCATCATCCTTCACACAGTCTATCCATCGCTTCTTTGGAATTCCACTTGGAAGAGCAGACTCTTATTAGGAGAATGTCATGAGCAAAGTTTTGAATGTGTGTACATTCATACTCAAAACTTTCCTCACGACATTTTCCTCATTCCACCTCATCACGGTGTAAACCATCACAGTCACAGTCACCGGCACCACTTTCAGTTTGCCTCTGATGTACTCGTTTCTTATTTAATATTAGCATGGGTGCATATGTACATTCTTAATACATATTTAATGTGTTTATTCACTCTTTGTACTCTCTCTTTGTGTTTTACCACCCATAAAAATGAATTTTATGTCCATCAAATTAACTTAAAATCATTTAAACTTAAGATCAACCTAATAAAGATTATCTTGTAATTGAAAAATATAACAATCCAATGTCTGCAAGCTTCAGTCCAAGCATAATATCGAGCTTAAGGTCGGGTCTCTGAGATAGTAAGCGGATTAGTCGTACGGCCCCGAAGCTCGCGATTTGAGACGGAATAGCTATTTGACTCTAGGGCTGAAGCTTTCTCTTGTACTTAATCTTATGAAGTGATGGAAAAATTTAATAGAATGAGTAACATTTGTCTAGTTATAACAGATGTTAGACCCAGCTTGGCCGTAGGAAGGAAAAGGTTATTCGTAGTTGCCTCTGAACGAGAGATGTTCGACAGTCGACAGGACACACAGAACATGATATTTAGTTTTATATAATGTTATGTGTCTCCTGTAGGTAGTTTTCTAGTTACAGGGACTCATGGACGCTACTGAAAAAGAATGAATGCACTATTCATAATGGAGGCTTACAAGATCAATCAGAAGGCAAAAAATGTCTAGACTGTAAAGCATTAAATTTAATTAGCATTTAATTTTGAAGAACTCTTTTTAGTAATCAATCTTTCTTTAGAGAAATGCCATGATTTTCTTTTCTCTTAGAGTATCGATGGAAAAAGGATGTTTCGCTCTATGGGCTTTAATCCCAATTACCTCTAACTCTATAGCCCAACATTTTAACCACTCGATAAGCTATGCATGTATAGGTGTCCCGTGACTGATGACAGGTGCGTCCCTGACCCCAATTCCAGTGAATCCATCCAGAAATGAAATGGGTAGACGGAAGCTGAGTTTTTACCAATTGACCTCGCTACTTATCTCTGAAATCGAAACCTATTATGACCATGGCTCTTACGCATTTATTAAATCCTGGTAGGATCATAATTATTTTTGTGGTTGGTGCTTGATTTAGGCGACTTTTACTGGCAACATATGAGCCGTATCCCGTTAACCTGATTTTTTTATATTCGTCTGAACGAACCATATGGCAAGGTTTATTTCATAGGACAGATGTGGATGCAAAAGGTCACTTATTAACCTTCACGCTTTGGCCTTTTATGTCCAGCGTAGCCCTTCCCAATTACGTTGGGGTCGGCTTGCAGTCTAACTGATCCGGTGAAATACCAGTATTTTAAATGGAACAACTGCTTATCTATTTGTGGAGATCAGATAGGCAGTACCAGATCAGAACCCTTTTACTGGGTACCACAATTCCCATTGGTAAAGCTATGTCCGAAGGACTCAGTGACGCTGTTAGGTATATGTTATGAATTCGTGTCGAAGAAGTTTTGCTCAATATTTCAACTGACATTATAGATCACACATAAATTCATAAATCAGATAAACACCATCAATAATCCGAAACACCAAAATAATTAACCACTTAATATGGGTCCCATCCCATTAAAAAAGATGAAACGAACCTCATTCGATATATACGGATGGACCATTCTCGATTTTATCTGAATGCAGGTTAAAAAGCCACTTCATTGTATTTTAATCTCGTTAAAATACAGCCGGTGTTGAGTGGAAGGCGCGACTGCGCGAGCCAACTCGTCTCGTATCGTTTATTTGTATCGATAAAACTCGTTGCATATCGATGCATATTATAATAACGTTGGATTTGTTATGATTTCTCCAAGGTACTGAATATGAAAATGTTTGACTATTGAGCCTTTTTTGTAGCTGAAAATATTGAGGTACTATTTCATGTAATTAAAATTTTCAATAATTGGCTAGCTCTTGCTGCAAAACGACATTGTTGTTCTCCTCTTTTATGGAAGCTTTTTAAAATTAAAAGCACATGTTTCTTTGTAGCTAAGATAACAACGTTACTAAAAATGTCCTGAGAGCCTAGAAAAGTGGAAAACCGTTCCGAGCATTTCGTATTTGTACAACGTATTTGTGACACGACGGCAGTGGGGTCAACGGGAATACACCCTTTCAACAAGTTTTTCACCTTTTCGGCAACCAATACAATACATTATAACTTTTCTGAAATGATTGAAGTTGATAGAATGTTATTACGTCCCTTAGGTTGTTGCAGTAAGATATACGCGTAGCCTAATGACCATTCAACTCTATATCTGAACTTACCTCTACAGATAACTGGCACAGCATCAATAATTAACACACTCACTACGCACTAACAGACATATTGTTTCCATGTCACCTATTAAACATGTAATTACTTACCTTTACTTGTCTTAAACGTATTTACCGCAAACAAGAATAGATTTCTGCTTCAACCACTAAATTCAAATATACTTGAAACGTGGCAAAACGAATTACCATCTACATCGCGCAAACTTAACTTTGCGTTCCGTAAACTGATTACCAGATTCCCCTCATTGGAATTAGCACCTTATGTTTATAGTTATAAAGCTTTTAGAGCTTTAATAGAAGTGTAAATGAGATGGTAAATAATTTTGTTATGTTTATTCGACGGTACGATGTCATTTTCATTTTGAAATTGAATGGTAATAGTGGCAATGTTTCATGTTGCGGCTACAGGGATATTATGTTCGTTGCAAACGTGTGTCATTTAATGTTGAGTGGTTATTATCGCTGAATTAGTACGTTGAATTATTTAGTAATTTGATGGATGCCAATATTAACAGCGAAATAGCGTGAGACCTACATGAAATCAATAGATTTAGCCGATTGCAACTTTATACTGAACATACGCCTCTCAACACCCGGTCCTTTTGTAAGCTTTTAAGGTATATATTAAATTTAAATCCATTTAAAACGTTGAGCAAAATGTCCGCTGAATAAAATCCTCTTTTATTTGCGGAGTTTTACCGTAGAGTGCCATAACTCACAAGTGAAACGTGATTCTGACAAGTGAACGTTGCATAAAACACCATGTACGTTACTCGTTAATCATTTTAAGTAATTGTTTAAGCTTTTATTGCTATAACAATATTAGCAAAAAAAGTAAGCATGAAATATATAACGACAAAAATATACAAAATTGCAATTATACAGCTTAAGCAGGTGAGGAGTGGTGGCCCAGTGGTTAACGGTCCCGACTTACTGTTAGTAGGTCGTTGGTTTCAACTCAGGCAGGCGTATTACTTTATGTAATTTATTTCATCACCACTGCTTTCCAAACGGTGAAGGAAAACTTCGAAAGGAAACCGGCATATCCTAGAACCAAAAATTCGAAAAAATGTGACATCTACCAACTCGCACTGAGCCCGCGTGTATTTTTTTTGTATTTATTTATTTCTCAGTATAGGGTACGCAGAGATCTTACATTAAATTTTGTTTCACACATACTACCATTGCTGGTGTAGAAATATTAAATAAAAAATTAGGTACATGCAAATCAAATATTACATTAAAAGAGTTTTATATAAATATATGAAATTTGAATGTGAAATTCGTGGTGGATTACAGGTAGCCCATTCCCTCTCATAGAGAAGAGGCCTGAGGCCCAGCAATGGGAACATTACAGGCTGATTATACTACAGCTATAAATCTCTCAGAGAAAAGTTATTTAACTTCAATTTAATGGATAATGAGAGGCCGATAAACAGTTTCCTCAAAGTATTTATTTCAAAGAAAACAATTTGGACACTTAATAATGACAAAGTTGTTTAAATTGAGCTTTCACAAATACCTCGGAACCATTAGGGGTTGTTTTGATAAAGCTTTTATTTCTATTAAGTAACAGGAATTCAATTAATGGCGGTTTCTTTTATGTGAAAGAGTTGTTTGTTGTTTTTTTTTTATGGAGATACTGAATTTGAGGATTTTCGATAGATATCTAAAATTTTGTTTATTTACGCTCTAGCTGTTGCCGGCGACTTTCGTCCACGTGAAATTATTACTTCCCTAGATGAATCGGATTTTGTAAGCAATGTCAAGGGTTTTAATCCTTTTTCCAAAATAAAACCTGTAGCCTTATTTCTTATGACACCAGCTGCCAGTAAAAAAAACCACCAAAATCGGTCCAGCCGTTTCGGAGATTAGCCGAAACAAACGACAGACAGACAGACGAACAGACAAAAAAAATAAAAAATAAACTTTGTTATAAGTATCGTATATACATGCATTCAGTAAAAAGCCGTTATTTTGAAATTAAAAATAGAAACTTACATTTTATTAATTTGTTTCGATTCGTAATGGTGTCACCTAGTAATGGTGAAAACGGCCATAAAGAGTTTAGTGCTTATTAATACGTTAATCTAGCAAAGATGTCCTGTATATCAGTATTAATGATAATCCTGACTTGCCCTAGGGGAGCTCAAACGTCATTCATGTGTAACAAGCAATTACTTAAGTTGTATTAATGTTTAATTTTCACATTATCTGCGGCTCCGTGACTGACAGACTCCATACAGCTCTGGGCTTACCGCTGCAGGAGGAAACAAGTCGTCTGAGGACGTAGTCAAGGATCACCTTAGATATTAATTACCTAATTGCTGCGGTGTAATAGCCATTTCATACATATAGAAATGTACTAATCATGCCACTTCCCGCTCGCCCCGACACGTGTCAATTCCCTGTGGCCAGGCTGTAAGAACGACAGTATAATTCACTATCCGAATAACAATCGCTTTCATATTGAGAGTTCGATAGCGCCCACTGGATTCAGTTGATCAGAATGTAACAGGTTAAGTTCGGGAAGTGTTATTTTGTTTTTCCATTACCATTTTATCAGTAACATAGCAGCCTGAAGGCTAGATTTGACCGGGTTGTTGATAATAAGCTCGCCCTGTTACATGGGACTTGAATATGGGAGATGTGGGTGAGAGAAGTGGTGTAATGTGGGAGGGTAACGGGCGTGATGTTATGTGTGATAACAAATCTCAAGACCCAACGGAAATTGCTTAGAGGATAACATTGACATTATGAATGTGTTGCTATATGTTGCAGGACGCACAAAATGCTACGGCGTATTATACAAATAATTTAATCTAAATAATCTTATTAATACCCACTAACCACATGATTCAATATTGCGTTTTATCACCAGCAATCAGTAATTAATACTATGACCTCCTTACATGGAATGAAGTTATACCAATAGTAAACCTCTAAAGTTTAAGGATAGATCTGAATGTAATACCTACTGGTTACAACTTTACACCCAGTTTATTAAGAGGGAACAGGGCTGCGAGGTAGGTATTTTAAGAATCTGCGTTAAGCCTGCCCCGTAGAGTGCGACACGGACAGCTGCAGCTCAGACCGATTATATCACAAACATTTTGACGACATCGACTTTTCGTATTCCCCTCTTTTTCTCTTCGAGAACTCTGATTGAACACTGATTCAATTATTTTTTTACATTAAAATTTTAAGAAAGACTATATCTAGGTTCCTATCAATTTCTTTTATGCATGTAAAAACTTTCGAATTTGAATGGAAGTCTTCTAATCACGGCCATAAAATGGGGCATTTTTTGTAATTTTTGGAGGCTCATATTTTATTTACGTATTAGTTGCTGAAAAAAAGGAAATGACAGGGACGTGTCTACAGTAGACCTTGATTTTATAAAAAGTTTAGCTCTTGAGTTTTTATTCAGGAAGAAAAACAACAAATAATACATTGTGTGCTGGGGAATACATAGGTAAATGATTCGTTATCAACTAAATCGCAAGAAAAACACAAGACCGATCCAATTTCCTAATCATCGCGCACTGATAAGCAATAAGTACCTACAAGTTTTCTTTATTATATTTATTTCTCAACGAAACAATTCCTTCAACCTTTGGTCTCGAAAGTCGAGAGTTTTTCTTTTCAACAAAGTTTTACAACTTACGCTTCAGTTGTTACTTAGTACTTTCACAATATTGTCGAGTTTTCTCGGAAGTGAAGCGGCCGTGGTAAGGTTTCCGAATTAAATTAGGCACAAGCTCGGCTGGCGTTTGACCTTATTTTTTTTAACACTAAATAAGCTAATTATATCTTGTATTGCTAATCTTAATAAATAGAACTGAACAGAAGTTATACAGACAATCACCACACACACACCTCTATAACATACTCACACACCCATTTGCAACTCTCAGGCACACTCCTACACACTCATCCGAGCTGTACTGTATAGCAATGTATTGTATAGCTATTCAATTGTAAATGTGTAATTGACTGTAAGCTTAGTTTATATATTTTAAGATAACATTGCAAAGAGCTGTGGATTTTGTAATAATAATAAAAAAAAAATATTATAAGTTTTAATCATAATTCTAACCATGTCTGCATTGACAAGTGAAACCCGCAGTTACTCATTATGTATCTATATTATTTACTTTGTAACTCATCTTAAGAAAGTCATAAACGTCCAATACGTACAAGAAAGATACAATGTTTGCCCTATACAATCAATAGCTTCTTGGCAAGTTGTCAGTTTGCAACTTGCCAAGTTTGTACCAAACGTGGTCTGAAGTGGTGCAGCGATGAATATCGTGATTTTATGCACGCTGGGGTACTTAAAGTTGGTACTAGTTTAATTGAAAAAAGTTAAACTGGGTAAAGACTGGTCGCGGAACACGAAGAATTTCTTACATTAAACTTTGTGCCCACTACCAGAGGTAGAAACATTTAATGACGTATATCTTCTTAATGAAATCCATAGATTTACCAACCCACGTTGGTAAAAAAGGTATCATGGTAAAATTCCGGAACACGAGCGCTTTCTGCGCAAAATTGCTTCTAAATAAATTCAACTATTTATTCGTGATCGAATCCAACCAACTACCCGTAACGCAATAGCAGAATGCTTAGTCACTACAGTCATCATTCTTCTGCCCGATACTATTTTTTAGGGATAGCATACTTTCTTCTTCCACACTTCTTTATTACCCGTCATCTTAGAAGTCCCCCGTTCTTGTCATAACATTTTTCACAAAGCACTTCCACATCCATCGTCTCTCACATCATTTACCGCTACCCTAACGCCGAAAGTACACTTGGACTTATGTGTTCTTTCTTATTTTTTGCAATATTTTCGTAGTATTTACCGTTCAGAAACTTACTTTTTCACTATCTACCAATACCTAATTCTCCTGACAAACTTGCATTAACGTTTAGCCCTAGGTCAAAAAGTATCTTATTCCGGGCGCGTCCGCTTCGGGTGTTTGTCACAAATAATATTATTTATGGCACGCCTACCGATACTCGATAGATTGCTTAGAAAATTGCTGGTATTGGCTACTCGTTACTAGTTTGCTTTGGAGGAGTGATTTTTTGTTTTTTCGAAGAATCAAGGATTTTATTGTAGTGAAGTTATCCACCTATATCGCTCCTCTTCTTTCATTCCTTAAAAGTGAACGGATTTGGATGTTTAATACGCATGTAGACCATAATCCGCATGATTAGCATAGATCATTTCTATACCCGTAGACCGAATCCGTGGGAAAAAGCTAGTTCATTCATATTTTTACCAAATTCTAACACTTTTAGCTGTAGTAATTTGTAATTGATTTGTATGTTCAATAAAAACTAAATAAACCAACGTTTAGAAATCGCCAGTATTTTTCTAGGCAACAGACAAAGAAGTGAATTCCCAACTTATCTGTAACTACTACGTATAACAATAACTCGCTAAAGTAAATTGTAAGCAATTTAGTTCCAGTCTAGACTTGTAATAATATTAGTTTCTTTTTAATAACTTACTTTAATCAACTTTTCACGAAAAAAAAATAAGATTAATTGTTTAGTTATTTTCTAGTGGAAAAAATCTATCACTCACAAGAAAGTTTGAGAGCAACAACCTGTACAAATAATGAAGAAAGCTTTCGCCCGCGGCTCCGCCAAAAAACTCTGAACTACTGAAAATCTGATTTTATTCAAACGTACAAAAATAAAAATTTCGCCTGTAACCTCCAAAGTGATGACGAGTAATATGGATGTACACCTGTTGAATGGTCAATTTCTGAAAGAGGTAAGCCGGAGTACATGTCTTTAATGTGATTATATTAATTGTCGATAGAATACTGACTGTGCCATTTTTGGAGTCGAGTCGTATGGAACCTTCGCCACTGGTGTACGCGCATATTTCGCATGGGTGTACACACATATTTCGCCAGTTATGTTTAAGTACGGGTGTGAGGCAATAGCTATAACCGGCTACAAATCCAGGGCATAAATAAAGGCAAATTTTATATTGTAGCTTTATTCTCTAAGCATCTCAAAGAATCCACAATAAAAACAAGTCAGAGGGATTTATAATTGATAGATTAAGAGTTGATGGAACCACGAAGTTATCTTCGTATAACAGCCCTAACTCCTGATCTAGATTTTACATCAGCGAAAAAAAAAAAATAGGTGGAACGAACCACGAACGAACTCTACGAAAGCGGTTCGTTCCACCTATTTTTTTTTTTTTGGTATGGGGAATCATCAAATAACTCCTCCCGCTCTGGGTGGAGCGGGAGGGAGGGTCAGACTTTTACTGACTTAAACCCATCCATGTTCCTTCTTTGCCCTTTGTGTTCCAGGGCCGCGGTATCTCTTTCGAACAGTTCCGCAGCCCCGTTCGTTCCACCTTGCTATATTAAAACCTCTGTTGCTACTTTCAAGTCAAAGTAATAAAGTTCACCACAAAGACTGACCGATGTATTTACTTTTAAAACTACTTTTTCCAAGTACGGTTTTATCTTGGGCCAAACGGACCGCTTGGTAAAAGGGATGAATGTTGATGAAAAGGTTTCAGAGTAAGTATAGAAGATTGCGTAGTAGTTTATGGTTGCATTAATTTTCTTATGTTGGTGTATGTTTTTGGGGTTCCGTAGCCGAATGGCAAAAAACTTAAAACTTTTAGATTCGTCATGTCTGTCGGTCGGCCCGTCCGTATGTCACAGCCACTTTATTCCGCAACTATTAGGACTATACAGTTGAAACTTGGTAAATAGATTTATTCTTTGAACCGCTTTACGATTTTGACATTGAGGTTCCTAAAACCATTTTTTCTCAAAGTCAATCGTTTGTAGGATAGACACTTCCAAAGTTGCAAAATGTACCCCCCCCCCCCCCCTTCTAATTTCTAAAGTAAGATAATTTTAAAAAAATTATGAAAAAATGTAGGATTGTAGAACGTAAAAAAACTTTCAACGAAAATTGGTTTGAATAAGATTTGATGTTTAGTTTTTGAGATATGAAACTTTTTCATCAAACTGCAACAGAAACTTTCTTTTTCATTAACATACTATCAAACAAATTTAGTTTTGCTGTTTAATGTAATACAATACAACATATGAATGAGCCTTCAAAATACTTTCATTATATTGTTTGGTGCTACGGAACCCCGTGTGCGTGTGGGTACGACGCGCGACGGCAGGTTTTTATAAGTTGAGAAAGGTTGGGCGATTTTACAGAGTGAAAGAGTAAGATATAATAAGTGTATAATATAATAAATGTTGTTTTAAAGAACATCAACAACATTTTCAGTTTGGTGGCCCATGTCTGCTATATTTTCAATGATTGGTCATTAAGACGACTTTACCATAACAATGTATCCATTGTACCAAAAGTTCCTAGTCTCGTAAATTCATAATGGTCGCTGAATAAATTGTAGCATAGGAATGAAGCCAGTTACTTCATCATCCACCGCCCGACTTACGGTCTACTGCTGGGTATAGGCTATTCTCTCTTTGTCTGTGCCGATCTCCAAGCTCCTGTGCCAGCCTCATCTAGGTTGCACCCGCAATAGCAGCAATGTCATCTTCCCATCTCGCTGCCGCACGACCAACACTTTTCTTTCCATTCCTTTGACGCCATTCGGTCACAGCTTTACCCCACCTACAATCACCACGTGTGGCTAGGTGTTCTGCCCAACTCCATTTGAGTTAAGTTTCCAAGCAAGTGAATTAAAAACAATTACAAAAAGTTAGTGCATAAAGACGTGTCAGTGGTAGAAATAAATGTCAAAATAATAGGAGACTGTCATACAATCAACCTTACCAAATAACTTGTCAATGGCACGCCTCTAGAAAACCACATTGTCGCTTTTCAATTAGAGGATTACCAACTACTGATACGCGCTTTGACGTGGAGTTGCGGAAACCAGCCCGTTATACAATGCAATACAATACCAACTACTGATTACTTTGTCAATGATCAGCCATTCTGGCACGTTGTGGTTAGCAGACATCGGTCCAGAGTGACTTGTAATTATTACAACCATGTCAACAATGCATTTATAGGTACTTTTAAAATGTTTTTCCTAAATAATTTATAATTTTAAACAAAAGAAAGGTGATTTTGAATATCAGCAACTTCTGTCGCCGACTGTAACTACGTTAGGATACAGATTGTAATCACTGATCGTGTTTTATCTTCTCATCGTTCAAGCGCGTGTGGCCGCTCTGATTAGCGCTCGAAGCTACTTCGTCAAAGAAACTCATTATAATAAGTCATTATTTTAACATAACAGAACATTACGCTTGTTTTCCTCGAAAGGCTAGGCGGAGATGATCCTTTCCCGATTGCACGATTTAATATTTCGCCAGTTAAGGAGTCCGCCCACTACACCGTACCATACGATGACCGTGCCATGAACACGCATGATCTTTGGGAAAGTTGTCTGTTATCATGAGTACAATCACGAGTTTAAGTATCGGCAACTAATTCCCAGTCACCCTATATATCTATCATGTTTTTGTTCCATATTAATAAATAATCAAATTGAAGTTAATGAATGAATGATACATTTATTTGCAAGAATATAGGTAGCTAACATAAGTTCTTAAGATCTATGGGTTTCATTATATTCGGCATTTCAGCCATACAAATATTTAGATTTTGCATATTGAATTCTTGAATCATAACATGCGGTACTCATTTAGTAATTAGAAATAACATAAAAATACTAATAATAATGTCATAATTTAAATTAAGATTACTATGAAAACTAGTCATAGCAAGATTATGAGCCTACGACATAGTGAAATAGGTTTTGTATTCAACTCATATTTTTCTACGTGTTTGTATATTTATCTGTTTGTATTTGAACACGTAGCGAACTACGTATTTTATTATTTTTTTAATTTCACGCAGAGCGACTGCCATTTGAATTTTGCGATGTGGTTGTATGGGTTACCGAATTTTGGCGGCATATTTTGTTATGTTGGCACGCGCTTTGACACTGTGGTAAAAAGATTGGCTGGACGGCAATTTTGGTAGGCAGGTTGACCAATCAGGGTGTGTTCATATGTAAAGTGTAAAAAAACGTGTTGACCTCTTCCAGTTATTTTACATTGAGTATCTCTGATAGAAGCAAGCCAATAGCAACCTTATGATAATGAGATTTTGCAAACGTGCTAGTGGCAGCAACGCAATAGTAGCCTTGCAGTAACGGGCATAAAGATAAGGGCGTGTCGCTAGTTAGAAATAAAATAGCATTATATAGCATATTAGTTATTTTTTTCTTCCCTTATCCTTTTATTCCTTTTAAAGAATATTTACATTATTTACAAACTACTAATCTATAGTAGTAATAAAAATATAGTTACAAAATATAGCAAATTAGTTAAATTGTTTCCAACAAGTACAATCAGTAACATCCACAGATATGAATATATTTTAAATTATGAAAATATTATATAATTATGTGCAACGAGTATTTTTAACCGACTACCAAAAGGATTTTTTTTGTGTGTATGTTCAGATCAGAGATATCTTCGCCAATTGTGAACCGATATTGATGATTAATTTTTTTTTTAAAGAATATAATTTTGCGGTGGTACCGTTTAAATTTGGTGAAGATCTGATGCTGATCTTCGGAGATATCAATGGAACTCTTCAATAATAGACAGCAAATCTGACGTGATCACACCATAACATAACATCACACTTTTATGCTCTAAGGGGTTACGCAGATGTGTACAGTACAACCAGATTGATTTGTTTTTGTTGACAATGTAAAATAAATGCCTAGCAAATATTTGTATAACAACTAAAATGAAAAATAAAAAAACTTTTTTGCAAAAAATAAAACCACTTCAAAAACATAAACAAGTGAAAAATTACTTTGTTTGTTTGATTCAGTATTTTTGTCACCGACTTTTAATTTGAAAATCGACGTATTTAACGTTCCGTGCTCACCGCGCGCTCGTTCTACGGCCTCTGTTGTTTTTTTCTTGTCGTTCTTAATTTGATTTTCAATTGTCGCCAATTTTAGTCCTCTCATAGATATTCTTGTACAGCCTGTAACAGTAGAACAGTTATATTTCTTTTTGCCGACTTAAAAACAAACTCCAAACTTTTTTCACTTCGTCTTGACATATTCATTTCAAAGCCTTTGTGTTATTACAAAGAAGTTAAAAATAAATTATTTTGCTTTGTGCTCTTTGAAAATGCAATAAAAACACATAAGCAGCTTTGCTTCCTACGCTTCTTGTAAAGGTCAAATAGCTTATTTGTAGATGTTTTCATGTTCCTGACTAAGAATAGCACTTCTTCGTACTGGCTTTAAGCAGCAACGGAATCTAACAGAGTAAATAATAACAGCCGCACGGGTCAATCTTCAAGGTAAAGAGCACTTGGCAATGTCGGTTTGTGGATGGGTGATCATTCATTACATACCGAGTTTCCTTCGTGCCTCGGAAAGCACTTAAAGCTGTTGGTCCCGGCTGATATTTGTGCATCTTTGACAGCCGTTAAAGGTAGTCAATGGCTCGAAAGTCTGACAACCAGTCTTACTAAGGGGTATCGTATTACATTATCATCCAGTATTTATCTGTATATACGTGGGTTGTGGAGGTCAGATAAGCAGTCGCTCCATGTAAAGTACTGTATTCAGCTGCGTCCAGTAAGAATGAAAGATGACCTCAATCATCATCTTCCTGCCCTTGTCCCATGTTACTTGGAGTCAGCGCAACAAGTTTTCTTCTTCCATTCTTCCCTGTCAGACGTCACGGCATCATTTACTACTTTCTCCTTGGAAGATGACCTCATTAAACTTAGGAAACGGCTAGGCATATTGGGGGGAAGCTAAGAGACGCATATTACATAGTCTCGACGCCGACCCCACTCGGAGTCGACTCACATTAAAGCATTGAAATGTGAGCTTTGTATCAAGTTATCATTACACGCTAAGGGCATCTCGGAACAAAGCTGCGTAATGTGCGAAGTTCTTTACTAATACATACAGGGTGATTTTTATACGTTGGCAATACTATAAGGGCGTATAGTACTCATAAAATGAACAACTTTTACTATGAGACCGAGCATGAAATCGCGAAAAAAAATATCAGCTGCTCCATGTATTATTGGTCGCGTAACTCGAAAAAATTTAGGCAGCAGTTGAGATTTCTTTCGCGATTTCGTTTACAAAATCACCCACACGGAAGATATCCCGTAAAGGAAATCTTAAAAAAGTGTTTAAAATCACCCAGAATAAAAACCCGTCGTGTCGCCGAGGCCTCTCATAGACATCGGTATTGCCGGTGTGGTTTGTGGTCGCGGGTCGCCTGTAGAGTCGTACCTTTAGGGGCTTATCAATATGGGAAGTTGACAAGAAGTTTACTGTGTGTTTTATACCACAGTGTCAATTATTTTACCACAAGACGGACAGACGGGTCTCGTGTGAGCTACACTACTAATCAATTATTTGAACTGTAACAATAGTTTATATTAAACCATTAAAATAAACGTTGTGGTTCTTTTGTATGTATACATTATAGTTAAATGGCAGCGCTCGTGGTACTCGTGGTTTAACAAAATACTTATTAAAATCTACGAGAAGTCTTTAAAATGCTTTCATCCCAAGTCAAAAAAAAACCATTTCTCGTAACTCATAAAAAATTAATGTCACAGGCACAGAATGGTTATTTACTGGCCCTTTTTTTTCCGATGGGAAATCATCAAATGATCCCTCCCGCTGAATGGAGTGGAATGGAGTGTCAGACTCGTACTGATTAGAACCATCCATGTTCCTTCTTTGCCCTTTGTGTTCCAAGGCCGTGGTATCTCTTTCGAACAGTCCCGCAGCCCTGTCCCTCAAATTCTAATTTTACACTCTCCTACCCACAGTCAAAGCTCAGCATTGCAGTCTATTCACGATTAATATTCCCTCATCGTCTCATACAAGCTACAAACAAGCTTGACATGTAACTGTAAACATAATAATATGATGTGTTGTAAAAGTACTGCTGTGTATTGTACGAAGACTGTTAGAAGAAATGAGTTATATATTTTTTTTAATGGTACTTGCGGAGTAAGTTAGGTTAGGTGAAATGGTGTCTGAAGAAGGTAAGAATGGCCACTTTTGTTTTTGAATCATATTTGAATGAGTACTGCTTTACACGTAACACGTGAACTAAGTGTTTTTAACATGTCAGTCTCTAACACCTGTATCTATAAACTAGTTAAAGTGATAACTTGAGTGAATGTTTTGAAATTACTTATGATATGATATTTATTCTGTAGTTTAGTAATTGCTTGATGTTAGAACTGTCAAAAGTTAGAATTCTTAACTTTGCTTTCTTTGACGGTTCTATTTCGTTTAAGTTTTTGTCTGTTGCATAAAAATGTTTAATTATAGTAAAAATATTATATGTTTTCTATAATGTTTGTTTATGTAATGTTTCATTTCGTTTTTAGTTTTATGACTATAGATACGGGTGTAAGAAAACAAGTGCAAATTTCAAATTGACTCTATTCTTAGTCATAACATTACACAATAAAATAATAAGTTAGACTTAAACTGATTATTAGTCTGTTCAGGTTAGATTTTAATAGATTATTATGAATCTTCCCAATTCCGGGTTAAGCTCGCCATTGTACATAAGCTATGTTATCGCAATTTGTATGTATATTTTTTTGTTTTTTGTGTGCAATAAAGAATAAGAATAAGAATCTTAGTTTTTTATTAAAATAGAAGAAAAATGAATGAATTGAGACAGCTCACTTATTCATATTCCTATGGGATATGGGAACGCCTAATGTGTCCTTAATTTAAACCGCTACGTGTAATTCAGTAAACTTCCCGTGGCCCGACTGTAAGGCCAATTTTCAGAAATTACTTACAGTAAGAGTTGCCATCATTATACGTACTGAACATAAGATATTTTAGTTCAAAAATATCAGATTTGAGTAGGTAGGCGAGCTCACGTTTCTAGTTTGAATACGTCCATACGAATTAGATGGAGCGCCAGGCACGGGCGAACTGAGTTCCATCAACATTGCGAATGGCTTTTAATATACCTACATAATAATATGCTAGTGTATATAAAAATATACTTTGGTTACTTACTGAAAATATTTAGTAGAAACTGGTGAAAAGAAAACTACTACTGCCCAGTTAGTTATATAACAGGCGAAATGTGGGTGTACTATTAGGTACACCTCTGCCTAACCCTCCGGCGATTACAGGCGTGATGTTATGTTACTTCCTAGTTTCTACTGATTTATAACAGAGAGTTTTGCTTACTTGAAACATGTTCTTCATTATCATCGTCCTGCCCTTGTCCATGTTACTTGGGGTCGGCGCAACACGTTTTTTCTTCCATTCTCCTCTGTCAACCGTCACGCTATCATTTACTCTTTTTTATTTCATGTCATTCCTCACTTAATCCATCCATCGTTTTCATCTTAATCTTCGTCTCCATCCATCGACATTTATAATCATCACTGTTTTAGTCACATGCAATTTGTCCCTCCTCATCACAGCCCATTCCATGACAGAACATACTTACTTGTAACATGCTAGATTCCTAAAATTGGACCTGTACATAGTTTGTGTAGGTCGCTTTCCATATTATTTCTAGTTAGAATACTAGTTTCTAGATTAAATCGATTGACAAACATTCGAAAATGTAAATTTTACCTACCGACCGCGACAGTTTGACAGACAATTTTTATTGAATTTAGACTAAGTTTAGTAATAAAGCTTAAAAACTCGATACCTATTTGTTTCCAGATACATAGGTAATGTGTTTTTTTTTTCGTTTTAGTTAATAGGTACCCAAAGCTTACGTAAAGATCTCCGGTAATATTCAAATCTGCAAACTCATGTGAGGCATCGGTACCTCTATGGATGTGTACTTTGTGATACACTGAACTGCGGTTCTAGCGAACTGCGCTATGAGTATTTCTCAAGCCATCTGCATGTATAAGTTTTTAAACTGTCATGGTCACTAACATGGTACATATACCGTTTCTAGAGTCATCTGCATGTACTTCTCCAATATACAAGGTGTAAACCAAGCATTTTGCACATAAAACTAAGTAAGCCTACGCAAAAATGATTGCTGGCAAACGATTTTTTTTTTGGGGGGAGAAATCATGTTTTACGGTTTACGGTACGTGTTGCACTCATAACATTGTGTTGATGGACGCATTGAATAGTAAATGGGCCATGGAGGTATTTAAAGTGAAATTATAACCTTAAAAACCACCCACAGTTTACACACCACACCATACTAGTTTTTATTTAATACAACCTAGGAATTGTACACAATTCATAGAAAATATTTACGTGTAAAGGAATGTTTCAATGATTCTTTAATACACACATTTTCTGAGAAATATATTTATTTCCTAGAAATTGTATGCAATTCCGTGATGATACTAGGAAATATATAAAAACGAATGCTCTTTGTGAATAAAATAAATAAAACAAGAATAAAATCAACGTCGTGGTAAATATCAAAAGGCTAGTGAACGTAGCCCCACAAGGCGGGTTCCTTCTATTTCTATCTGAAGGTTTAAAGTAACTTGTTTATGTTGTTGTGGTGTAAAGTGTATCATAAAAAAATAGGAGTACTATAGACACTTTCGATTGTGTGTAATTGTGTAGTCGCCCTTCGCACCGCTATCCCTGCTGTACTTGAGAACATCAAAGATCATATACATTTCCTATCGCTATTTAGGAAATATATAGATTTCCTAGTAAAAGTGCATATTACAAAATATATCATAGATTTCCTATCTATTTTAGGAAGTGTACACATTTCCCAGGAATTTTATACAAGGACGGATTACATACTTTTCTGTTAACATAACTTTGACCTTTAATATCTCCTTAACATGAAGGTTCCCAGGCATGGTCCACAACACAAAAATTATCGCAATGACGGAGCAAGTGCCTTTCGGCTTCGTTCGGTCTATTTACACCCTTTATACAAGTATACTATGTAAACTCGTTGGCAAAAGGTTTTACTAGTACCTAGATATTAAGTACGTGCTTCAAGCTTTAGTTACCACTAAAGCTTGCCGCAACTGAAACTGAATAAAAGCATACAGTGCCACCGTACTACATGTTTTATTCATTTCTAGGTACTGCTTTTATGAGAGAACCTGATTTATACATACCTACCTATATAGAAATTATTTACATAATATTATGCTTTTGCCCATGGCTTCGCCTGCGTAGAAGTCGGAAATTTTCCCGAGGGAATGTAGTACTGAGATAAAATGTGTCTTATGTATTAATCCAGGTTATAAACTATCTGTGTGCTACATTTCATTAAAATCCATTCAGTAGTTTTTGCGTCAAAGAGTAACAAACATCCATCCTCACAAGCATTCGATTTTATAATAGTACTATCTGTTGCCCGCCATTTCACTCGCGTTCAAGTTTTGATGAGTGAGAAAAAAAAAGTAGCCCATGTGCTATTCTAGACTATAATCTATATCTGTGCTAAATTTCATCCAGATCCGTTAAGCCGTTCTGGCGTGATTGAGTAATAAACATCCATCCATCCAAACTTTCGCATTTATATAGTGAAGTAAGAAAGATCACCACGTATTATATAATACGTATACGTATATAATAATTTTATACTACCTTTTGTTTGTACTTTCACACCTTATATTATTTTTATACTTACGAAGAGTATCCATGAGATGTTCTGTAGACATAAAATTGTTTAGCAAAAAAAAATAGGTCTTTTGTTGAGCCCATTAGCGAACTACTTTCTAAACAAAAACAGATAAAAAGAACAAAAAAAATAAATAAAGAAGCAACATTAAGGCTATTGTTTTTGTAATAATGACCCTTGATTCGAACCTCGACCTACTTTTGGGGTGTAAGCGAACCTTCCTGAACTCTCAGTGTAACCTTCTCAAATACATAAATGAATATTGAAAAACCTGAAGGATTTCACTTCATTGTACCTTGCCGTTTAGTGATGTAAATACGTGTTGTGTTACCTTGTTATCGATGTTTACATGACTTATTTGTATAATTGGCACTACACGTGTAAGTATTCGAAATCGATAATCTATTTATGTATGACTAGCTGGTCCCCGGGAACTTCGTCTTAAAATTGTTTTAAAAAAAATATTACTTCCCTATTTGAATCGGATTTTGTTAAAAATTTCATGGGTTTTTTTTGTAAGTAGCCTAAGTTACTCCTTATAGCATCAGCTACCTGCCAGTAAAAGTCCAAAATGTGTTTTTGTTATAAGTACCGTATATACCTTCAAATGCATTCAGTAAAAAGCTATTATTCTGAAATTACAAACAGACACTTAATTTTTTTTTTATTTGTAAACATCATGACTTTTTAGTCGTCTTACAACGGCAGCCCACTTCATTTATCCAATGTCTACTAAACATTCATAAAAAATAGATATTTATGAGATTTTAATAATTTAAAAATAAACATATTATTCAGTATTATGACGCATGACGTAGTTAAAACACCCTGTTGTTAGCGATGATCTACTGGACTCGAGCGCTGGGTAGGTATGTTCTCCCGTTTGACACGTAAACATTATTAACAGGATGTTTCATATTTTTTTCTAATGTTCTATTTATTTTTCTTTGTAACTATTATGAAAATCGAGTCTAGAGCTATTTTATGTCGGGCACATTGAGTGGACCACCTACGTAAGACGACTAAAAAGTCACGGTGTAGATAAGTTGATTTATGAGACAAATAAATTATCTTATAATCTTTTGATTTAATAATTCGTGTGGTTTTCATTAGCCATTACTTTCATAGAGCTGTTGTAAAACCATTAGAAAAATGGGCTGTATCCTCATGTCTATTTATTTATAATACGAAATTCTAGTATCAATCCGTTTATGGTTACGTTAATTTAGCTTTGACTGATCCGTTATTTATAATGCCTATTTTGCGTTGTACAGTTGATAATTTAATTGAATATCACAAACCTCACAGATCTTCCATGCAAAATGCTGTCTCCACTACTTAAAATCATCAAAACATCGATATATTTTTACCACCGCCATGTGTAACATCCCTAGGTGGCGCCAACTAGTCGACAGGAGCCTCAGACGCCGAGCGATCCCGACTCAACAGGGAAGACGGTATCGATCCCAACGTGTCCCGTCATTACTTAAATGTGTTTTGTTTACTATATTATATTGGCTTTGAGGATAACATTGAGGAAGAAAAATGATATTTTAAGGTAACAAATACCTATTGAACATTGCTTATTTACTGCATAACTTTGTGAATATGTACGGTTTGTCCCAGCATGAAAGATAGGATAGTTTTGGTCGGTAGTTTATTTTATATTTAACTTGGCTTGTTTTATTGCCAAGTCAAGATACATTCCGAATAAAAAAAGCTGCCATTCATGTGATGTTCTTGGCAACCCCCTACCAGGCGCCGAGAAGTCGACAGGAGGTCTTGACGGGTGCGATCCCAAATCAACAGTGACATGACATTATTGATCTTGCTAATGTTACTTCGGCCCTTCGCGAAGTTGTGTTTGTGTTTTTACCTTAAAGTGGATGAAACAAAGCGAAATTGATGTATTTATTACGATTATCCCTTGGTATGTCGTTTTTTTTAAGGGAATATCACCTTGTAAACATATATGATGTTTTTAGAAATTGACACATAGCACATTCTACGAGTTTCACAGATCAGCCGTTCTTTCACAGTTTACCTATTAAGGTGGTCTGACCTGAGGTCTGAATGATTGAACATAATTATCTTTTTTTACATAAAACTTACAACTTACTTTATAGCTAGCGGTAAAAACTGTGAAGGGACTGTAACAATCACAGAGAGCTCTGATGGTAACAAAAACAGACTTATTTAACACACTTATTTTTTTCAACGAGTTTTCCGGCAAGTATCTATGTGGATACGTAGCAGCACTGCTCTCCAGTGTTCGGTCAATTGCGCACGCGACGCTCACCATGTCCGTCAATGACATCAGTGCATACGACATTAGAACCTACGATAACTCTACATACGACGATTTTGTAAGCTGAATTTTTAGACGCGTGGCAGCACTAGCCGGGAGCGCGTGTCGAGCTGCGCACGCCACACTCACGATGGACGTTTACGATAGTACATATGACACCAGTGAATACGATAACGACAGTACATATGACACCAGTGAATACGATACAAGCGAAGACGCAACACCAGCTGATGATATAACAACACGTAAAATCGTAATGTTTGTGTGGGTGATAGTGTTCGTGCTGGTTCTAGCTGCAACCATATACGGAGTGACATCGTGGTGCCTCGTCAAGAAGTTCCGCCATTTCAAAAACTATGTGCTTCTCAATGCGAACATAGCGAATGCCGGACGTTTGTTGTTGCATATTGTTATAATAATTGTGTTAATTTATTACGAGGAAGCAGTACCAGAGCATCCCGAAATGTGGTTTACACTCATATCAATAACGTTGTACTTTTTCTTATCGTGCCATTGTTGGTTACTAGTGCTGTGTTATATTTTTTATGTTGATTTTGTGAAAGTTTTGCATCTTGAGATTCGCAGAAGGTATCTTAAGAGTAGCCTTTTTTCTTGGGGTTTACCTTTTATACTTTCGGCTACATACTTAGTTACTAAACAGTTTTTATATATGTATGATTGGATAGTAAAAATAACATCTCCGTTTGTGGTCTGCTGTTTATTAACACCTGTAGTAATTGGTTTTATACTGTACATTGCAGTTTTATATTCTCTGTTCCGTGGTAAGGAAGCTGGTGCGAGTACATCTATTAACAAAAGGAGTCGCTTTTACATAGCAACATTGATATTTGTGCTCGGAAAGGTCCTATTTCTAATCAATTTATTAGAAGTATTTAAAATTAAAGTACTGTCCGTCGAAATAATGTATATGGTTGTCGAAATACTGAATGCTTTTCTTTGGCTGTATATTTGGTCATAGTGAAGAGAAATCGAGAATTATGGCAAGAATTTAGATTAAATAGATCGAAACTAAAGTTTAGTCGTTAGAAATGAATATTTTAAGAGTCAAAAATCTATGAGGTCTTTAAAGAAAGATTTAAATTATTGTTAGTGCCCTTCAGATATCGATTTCCAATATGTGTGTAAACGAGATAATACTACTAAAATATCATTTTCAACGAAAAAAGAAAGTAATCTGTTTTTATGTGGTTTAAACTGTTAGATACCTAATAATAGAGTTCAAATAATTGGCGATAAGTAAAATTGATTTTTATTGTTACATCCATTCAAACGAAAGTACACGAATATAATGCAAATTCAGGTTAGATATTAGTGTGTAAATATCTCACCAAAACTAAATTTTAAAAATAACTTCTTGTTTGTATTTATGTTTTAATAAGCAGAACTAAACTATTCAGATCCTTTTCTACTTGAGTGCTCAGTTTTTTGTGTAGTAAAATAAATGGAAACACTGCCCAGCTGTGGGACATTCAATAGGCTGACAAAAAGGAAAACACTTAATAACCCAGTTAGGTTTTCAAACATTCCCAGAATTAGGGGAATAGCTGCCTCATGGAGGTTACAGGTAACACCTGTAACCTCCACAAGGCTGTGAATTCATGAATATCTGAGACTGTTAAAAGTTCTATTCGATTGAAACACATTTATTGTTTTTTTTCATGACTGTTATATAACGACAAAAAAAATATCAGCATACAATTATCCCGAATACCTTATCTTAAAATTAATAACATGTTATTACGTTTTCGATCAAGGAAAACAAGAAACCACAAACGAACACCAAAAACAACACAAAAGAAATACCTAACAGGCGTCACTATTATTTTGAACAATTAAACAATAATAGGAAAATAAAACGAGGTTTAAATTATACCTCGAATTCCAGGACCAGTGTGTCCACTGATTTTCAGCCTAATTGTTTCTTCAACACAAAATGCTTGCCCCGCAACTCGTTTGCATTCGAGAACCGTATAACAACACGGCATGGTTAGCGCAGTGGCTACGCGATTGCCTGCAACGCCGCGTGTCGCGGGTTCGATCCCCACACGGAACAAATATTTGCATGGCCTACAGGTAGTTGTTCCGGGTCTGTCTGTTTATGTATGTGAGTTTAAATGTTTGTAAACGCACCCACGATACAGGAGAAATCCCTAGTGTGGGGAAATGTTATTAAAAAAAAAACAATGTTCATAGTTCGTAATCCCTGATGAAGGCAGATTTTTTTTCTTTTTAGACGTTTCTATAACATCATTAGTGAACAAACGCTGATTAAGATTTGAGCGAAGTGGAATGTGTTACTGGAATGTGAAGCTTTCTCCAACACAAATTCCAGGAGGACCTGAACTACGGAATCTCGAATAAATGTCTTTTCTAGCTACTTACTACGAGTGTTTGCCCTGTTTTTGATCACCTGGATTGAAAATGATATAATGTCTATTCTGTGCAATATTTCTTACAAACACTTTTATACGTCAAAAATATATTTCAGAAACTAGATTTTTAATTGACTTCAAAAAAGGAGGAGGTTTTATGATCGTGTGATGTTTTATACATAAATCGAAATAATGCAAAGTTTTTTTTTTAGAGGCGGAGAACTTTATTTGAATATGATTTCGGGCATGTGGCCACTGCTGCTGGCGCGTACATCGCGTAACCTGGAGGTCCATTTGCACACATTCTTCGCAATAAATCAAGCTGTGTATCGAAGATAATGTGTTGAATATTGGCTTCCAAATGATTAATTGTTTCTGAATTATCGGCGTAAACATGCGATTTTACATATACCTAGAGAAAATAGTGTAATGACGTCAAATCGCACGAAAAAGGTAAACAGGTAAATTTTGCGAAATTGATTGTTCGTCGAAGGATTAAAAATTATGGTCAGAACGTTTGAGTGGCATTTATGTTGCAGACATGTGGTTTCAACAATACGGCGCCACATTCCAAACAGGTCGCGATACTATTAATTTACTCAAAGAGACCAACCGCGGTAGCCACATTAGTGCAATCATATCCTAATCCTAATTAATATTAATATAAATGCGAAATTAAGTTTGTTTGTTACGTTTTCGCGCCTAAACCACTAAACCCATCATCTTGAAATTTTGCATATACGTTTTCAGGTGTACAGAAACGGACATAGGATACCGTAAAACCACAATAACGTTCTTATTGATAAAAGATGACGTCACGTGTATGTCGAATCATGATTGAATCGCGAGTGAAGCGTTGGGCAAAAGCTACTTCAATCATAAGTGGCATAAAATAATTAATGAACTGAAGCCAATTTCATGGATTTAAAAACATTTTTCTGTGTTTAACTTCAGGTTAAACTTTTCCGCCTCAGGCTTCTTTTTATACAGATCAGTATGATGTTTTATAAGTCCAGGATTCTTCACGATGTCATGAGCGAACATAAAATGAGAGATCGTCGTCTTTTATTTTGTTTAACCGTTTTGATCGAATTTTTTTATCATTTTCAAGATGATTTAAAATAATTTCGACATCCAAGTTTTATGAAGGCCTGAATTTCACTTGTTCAACAAAATAGGGACGAGACATTGTTATGGCTTGTAGTGGGTACTTTCCTGTCAGAGCCTAACATATTGCCTATAAAGATTGTCCTAACTTATTACTAAGTTGATATTTATGGCCGTTTAGATAGCCAGCTAAGAATAGGTTCTGTACCAAACGGGATATTTTATAGGTTACTTTGTCACCGAAACTAATGATTTACAAATTAATCACAAAATGACGGAATCAGGAAGTGCTGCATAATTTTTAGACGGCGCGGTTGGCGCAGTGGCTAAGCGATTGACTGCTGCGTTGCGTGTCGCGGGTTCGATTCCCGCACGGAACAAATATTTGTATGGCCTATAGGTAGTTGTTCCGGGTCTGGCTGTTTGTGTATGTGAGTTTAAATGTTTGTAAAACGCACCCACGATACAGGAAAAATTCCTAGTGTGGGGCAACGTTTTTTTTAACAAAAAAAAAAAATCTTTTGGCGCGTTGGTTTAATCGGAAATAACGCCGTAATCCTGGTTTTTCAATACAATTTCCACAGTAAATTTTACAAAATGTTTACAAACAGCGTTACAGCGCCCTCTTGTCAAAGTCGTTCAGGATCCAAAAGGGTTAAATATTAATAACAGCCGCTCGGATCGATCTTTAGGTTAAGCCGTGCTTGCCTGGGTTCGTCTGTGGCTAGTTGACCACCCATTACATACCGAGTTTCCCCCGTGCCTCGGAAAGCACGTTAAGCTGTTGGCCGCGGCTGTCATTTGTAGATCTTTGACAGTCGTTACAGGTAGTTAGTGACCCAAAAAGTCTGACAACCAGTCTTACCAAGGGGTATCGTATTACACAGTACTAACTGGGGTTGTGTAGGTCAGATAGGCAGTCGCTCCATGTAAAATACTGGTACCTATTCAGCTGCATCCGGTTAGACTGTAAGTCGACCCTAACATAGTAGGGAAAAGGCTAGGCAGATGATGATGACTTTGGAATGATTCCTCTGTAAAACGTTTTTAAAATAGTAGTTGGCCAACATAATAGCTAAGGGTGAAATAACTCTGAGAGTACCGTCGTACCTTGCCATTTACACAAACTGGCAGCCCTGGCGCATACAAGAGTAGCAAAAATCTGGAAACAAAAGAGGCGCGCTTGGGTGCGTTTCAAGTTCTCACCATTTCCTAATACCCTGGTACCTAATGGTGTTAAAATATTTTACGAATGTTATATTCTTCCTCTACGAGAGTATTTATGCTAGCTTTTGCCCGCGGCTTCGCTCGCGTTAATTTAGAAGTAAGAATTTACAAGTAAACTGTAAAGTAAAGTAAACACACGATTAAAGTTTCTTTAATAATAATCTAATTCAATCATGATTCGAAAGACACGAGGCGCCATCTATTAGCATAAAAACGTTATTGTTGTTTTTCTCGAAAACAGTACTTTTTAAAACCCTATGTCCGTTTCTGTACACCTGACAACGTATATGCAAAGTTTCAGGATGATCGCTTCAGTGGTTTAGGCGTGAAAAGGTAACAAACAAACTTACTTTCGCATTTATAATATTAGTCAGGATTTTGCCGGCCCAAATTATCGCCAATTTCGCAGTGTCGTCGGTGGCAGAGCCGAGGTCACATTGGCTACATATTTTTGGGCACAGAGGGCAGGAGTAGATGGGGCACAGTTTGCGAATGTTATATTGACTCAACACTCACTTATAGAAGCTTACTGGAAAATGTGTTTTTTTAATGTATGCTCAAGAAAACAGTTGGTCTTTCCCCCGTACATAAACAACTTATAAAGGCTAAGGATGTCATGTGGCTCTTATGTCACTAGTATAAGGTTTAGTTTAGAGCACAGTTTCTTCGGATATTTAACCCACAATTTTTGTGCACATTAAATGTTGTAGAATTTGTTATGAAGGTCTCGGGTTTTTCGAGGTGTTTTCCTTAACCTTGTGGAGTTTAAGGAAGACACGCTAAGTAATAAATTCTTAACTTACGTTGCCCCTAAGGGATGGTCCAGGTGTTTCTGCTAATGTACTTTTCAGGATTTTTGTGAACTTCTTCTTGCGTAGTAATAAGATTTATTTAAATCCTTACCAATATAATAAATACGAAAGTTTGTTTGTTAGTTTGTTACCTTTTCACGCCTAAACCACTGAACCGATCATCCTGAAATTTTGCATAATTATTTATACGTTATCAGGTGTACAGAAACGGACATAAGGTACCTTTCATCCCGATAAAAAGTACTAATCCTGAGGAGAACAACAATAAGGTTCTTATGATAATAGGTGGCGCCACGTGTCTTTCGAATCATGATTGAATTATATTATTACAAGCAGAGTACAACCATTGTCAAATTTTAAATTAACGCGAGCGAAGCCGCGGGCAAAAGCTAGTAGCAATTATAAACAACTAGCGAGCTGCTCCAACTTCGACCGGATTTTACGACTTGATAAAACATCGAGATTTATTTATTCCAGAGAAGTTTAATTTAGATGTACTATACACAATTAAATAATTAAACCTTCCTTCCTTCTTCATACTTAAACTGCTGAGTATGAGGTCCCGTGTTCGATCTTCGGGTCGGGCAAATTGTAATTGCATTTTTCCAGCAGGAATTTCTCAGAAGCAGCCACGGAGACTAGATTTGTGCCCGGTTGATGGCAATAGGCTCGCCCCCTGTTACATGGGACGTAAACATAACTGGCAAAATGTAAAATGTGGGTTTGGTGAAATGTGGGTGACACTTCTGCCTAAGCATTCGGAGATTACAGGCGTGATGTTATGTTATTAAACCTTCCACCGCATCAAAATCCGTGGGAAAGTTTAGATGATCAATGTGATCATACAGACTTCAATTTATAATAATGATGAATGCAGAACACTACGTTTACAACCAGAAAGAAAGCTGGAGTCAGATTTAAATTTTCTATTTTCTTTTACATTGCATTTGATTATTAAAACTCTACAGCTAAATTATAATATAAATCTTAAAATAAAACGAGGAAATCAACACCCAATTAAAAACATAATTTTAAACCTTTACTAAAAATTCGGTAATGAACACGTTACTTTTGTAATAATTAAAACATGTTACATTTACAAGAGATTTTCACAACGATTCCATTATAAGATTACGTAGGTACTGTTAATCCCTAATACACATAAATTATCGCCAGTGTAAGACTTAGCACACAATTAACATCAGGCACAAGATTTAAGCTCTTAATGAAATTCTGAATTAATTTATTTCCGCGATAAGCATTTAACGCTCTTATAATTTTGGTCATTAAATTTTACGCGGAGTTGTCAGTGGCAATGACCCTGAAGCGTCAAGGTTAAGTAGTACCGAGAGATGGTCATTTATGGTGACGGGCCGTCTCAGAGGAGCTCGTGGCTAAATAATAACAATTGCTCGGATCGATCTTCAGGTTAAGCTTATGTTGATCTTTGCATGGGTGACCGCCCATCACATCCCGAGTTTCCTCTGTGCTTCGGAAAGCTCGTTAAGCTGTTCCTCTACGCTGTCAATTGTAGATCTTTGACAGTCGTAACAGTGTAGTTAGTGGACCAAAAGTCTGACAACCAGCATTATCAAGGGGTATCGTATTACCCAGTACTAACTGGGTTGTGCTGCATCCGGTTAGACTAGAAGCCAACCCCAACATAGTTGGGAAAAGGCTAGATTGGTCATCTCGCTTAGTTTGATTGTCACGAAACAATTTTGTATAATCCGGAAGCTTACCTAATGTACTAAACATTACTGTGACTATTTTATTTACTCGAACGATGACTAGCATCATCATCATCATCAGCCTGCAGCTGCTTCCAGCCAGCCTGCGGAGATCGTCGCTCTACCGAGCCTGAGGGCCTCCCACCTTAAGCTTGCTGATTCGCGGTCTCCACTCCAGAACACGTCTACACCAACGGCCATCGGTCCCACGGCTAACGCACTGATTGAAGACCTTAGTCTGTAGGCTCTGTGGAATACGCGACGAGAAGTCTCAACAAAGCTTCCCAAACGCTTGCGAGCTCAGCTGAATTCTTCTGTTCTTTTCTTACCAAACTGCAAAGTTTCCCCGAGATAAACATATTCTCGAACAGCCTCGAGAGCACCACCATCGATAGCAATAGGTCCTAGGTATGTGACGTGTCCTAGGTGGCGTGTTCGTTAAACATAACCAGGAAAAAGTTACCAGAACCTCGTGCTCAGCTGTGGTGCTTGTGTCCAATAAATCGACGTAACACTGAAACACTTCGATATTGGTGAGCGATCGTGATGATGCTTTTGCATTTCCTCGCATATACCAGATTTTCACAATTTACACCGACGTAATCACTAAAACAACGTAGAACATTTACCCACAAGGTCAGACAAAATTAACAAAAGGCTACAGTACCATTTTTCACACAAACCTAACACTCTGCTATCAACAAACACGATGAGAGAAAGCATAGAAGACTAGTAACCAAGTACAAATAAAATAGGATCACCGAGTTCAGACGAGATGTATATTTCGCGCAATCACTTTATCACACAATAGACAGGTACAGAAGTTCTTCTCCGGTAACGAGGAAACACACCTACCCCTAGGGCACGAGCTACATGATCAAGCAACCCCCGTGAAAAAAGAAGAAGAAGTTGAAACCATGTCACGATTCACCGCAACACGGATTGTGATGTGACTATAGGGATGACGCAATCACGCGAAAAAAACCGACAATGTATGCACGTTTTGCTTCACCATGTTACGGCGGCAGCGTCTGGAGATGGCAGTACTAATTAAATATGCGACCACGAAAGTACGTTGAGCGCACAACTTCTGTCGCGAATAGACTTCCATAAGTCATTTGTGTCGTAGTGCGAGAAAACAGTTACCGCCTTTAACAGCGGGCGCGAAGAGTCTAGACTAACACCGCCATCATTTGCAAATAAAATAATGTAATAGATAGATATTTAATTTTAATTTAATTTTATTGTCTAGGTAGATATTTTGTTGTCAACGTCATTCGAACACCAAAATAACTTTGTAGCACTTTACCTCAAACAAATGCCAGACGCGGAACGCTTTCAGTCGCTGTTTGTCAATCGTGCCTATGTGTGCGTGCATTTTCATTTTTTTGTACAGAGACGACCTTCTGTAGCTATCTATTTTACGAGTCTACTGAGAAAAGCCGAGAGAAATGAGTGAACAAAATAAAGTAGATTGAGCCAGCTCGTCGAGTATACGGCTGATTGTAAAGCATTGGGTAACATGCTGCAAATGTTTGCTTACAAACTAGATTGGCTGAGGAGTGTGTGATAATCGTGCGAAGATTTTGTTTCTGTGTGTTTCTAAGTGATTTTTTTAAAGGCACAAAATAAATATGAAAATTGACAAAATACATTTGGCAAAAATAAAACATTTGGCCTGTACCTTAAATGATAAATAAAATAAAAATATTTTTTTATCACTGGTTTTTTATTTGTCACCGAAATTCATTTTACCTCGCTCATCTTCCAACTGAACTTTGTCATTAAGTTCGGCGATTAGCTGTAATTGAGCTCCCCGGTATTAGGGTTAAGTGAGACCCTAACACCAGTCATTATGCTGACTCCGGGAGGGGAGAACGACAGGAATAAAACTTTTTATTGCTCAGGTTCAAAATATAAAAGGCTCCGTTTCATGATGGGCAATCGTTGACCCCACTTCTTGGGTTTATAGCGGACAAGGGATGATGTCAGCATGATTGACAATAAAATTGGAATTGAAAATTTCGGTTTTCGGGAATGTAAATTAAAAAAGTTAAACTGTTACGATCGGCTCTACATAATTCAAGCCTTAGTTTTAAATCAAGTTTGTAATAATAGGTACTTACTACTAATTGTTTGTAATTACAAATGCCATTTTTTTAAACATTTGCATAAAGTATCGGTCGTTTTTCGTTCGTAACTAGAGCGATCAATAATCGTTAATTTGTCACTCATTTGTTTGGAAAATCAGCCTGTGTGACAATGCATTCAGGTTTAACAAACCAAACGAACACTAATATCACGTGTTTACACGATGTTCGCTTAGGCTAGGACGCGGCCTTATGTGCCATTTTAAAGTGATTTATCTAAAACATTGTTTCTTTTGTTACAGATGGGAACATGGGCCAATTCAAAACATCGGTTGTGTGTAGAGATTCATAACCAAGTAATATATTATTCATTTTACAATAGAACGTGCCAATGACTGTGTAATAATATTATCAGTAACAAAACAAGTGCTATGAATATATTAAAGAAAAAGATATAATTATGTTATTAGGGAACTACAATTCAAAATCGACGTTAATCAAAAAGTGTTGAAGTTTAAAATTGTTTGAAACGTGAATAATGAAGTTGAGTGTGAGCGCATACCGTGCTCAGGCGTCGGCGCACAAGAAGATCCTGACTTACCAGCAACACTATGGAAGCACCGCGGTGCCACCTATCTGCAACCCTCTGCAACCATCCACTTTCACACCACAGGTTAGTGGGTAGTACCTTTTGTTACAGATTTTTGAATGCTCGTTTCTAATATTATTGAAGAAAGCTTTCAAAATACAGTATCTACATTTCAAACAGAGACAAAAAAACACATTTTGTTTTCGGTAGGTAAACGGATATTTTAAAATAAGAATTATTTACTTATGAAAACAAAACACTACTACTTTTCTTAGTGAACCGGGAAAATATTCCATAAGTATTTGCAAGAAATTAATCACTAATATTTATTTACAATCCACATTTGTATAATACTACTGAATAAATCAGTACCATTTTATAAATCAACAATCATCCCCAGCATTTCAGTATAGAGGAAGGCTTCCGTTTGAATATTTAATTTAAAACGTCACTAGGTTTTCCGTGGAAAAGTGAGATTTTTCTTCTTTAATTTCCCATTCCGTCTGCAGCGTGCGAATGGCAACACAACTTATGTAAAAAGTAATAAAGTGAAAGGGTTGTATGGTACTTAGTTCTATTTTTAATTTTTAATAAAGTATGATTTTTTAGGTCGTGCAACTATGTTTCGCGATTACGACGTTGGTCTCATATTGAAACTTGTCCAGTTTGATTGCCTGTGACACGCACACATCGTTCTATCAATAGTGTAGTTCACCCTAACATACTCTTAGCGGGATAGTACGATCTAAGCAGAGGAAGCGAGGGCCAAAATTTGAATTTTAGCTATCATCCCGTGCGCCTGTCAAATATGACCACACCTTTCAGATAAATGCTTTATAGCTTGGGAAAGATAGAGGAACAAAACGGTGAAACTGTATCACACAAATCTTCGTCTAATTGCACAATCAACTTAAATAAGAAGTATTGCGCTGACTTCATAAGTCACCGATGACGCTCATTCGCTCAACAGTTAACTTCACCCTACAACATTTCAATTCTATTCACAAAATCTTACAGCACTTCAAAACTAACAACTCCTTCACTATTTCATATTCTATTTTGTGAATATCGAGAGTCATAAACTTATCAATATCGCAGTAAAGTTGCTAAGTGTTTCGACTAAGAACTTGCGACATCGGCTTGAGTTTTGCCTGTCTTGTCCTCCACTGAACTACACCCGTGCGATATTGGATTTCCCTACGTATTGTGTAACAGATTTTGAACTACTATTTGTACTCGATTGATGGAGTTACATAGGTGATGTTTGAGTGAGTTTAAGTGGTTTAAATTGGACGCGTGAAACTTATTCACAAGAGACATAGAGTTGCAATAGTACCATCATTGTATTTATGTACTCTCAGGTTTACCGTCCATGAGGGCCATTTACGAACACACGACGCACTTTCGTCCGTTCGGATTCGCCGGACAAAATGAACGCAACGCTCGAATTCCGCTTGGCGTTTTCTTCGCTACCTTATAATGCCTAGTTTCGAAGATCAAAACCTAAAAGAAAGCTAATCATTTCAATGAGTTTACAACGCAAACCAATAGCACAATCGACTGAATAAATTCCAGTTAATTCTAACTGGACCTGGCCTACAAAATCTTTAATAAAAGTTATTAACTTACCAAAGAATATTTGAATGAAAACGCGAAGAAAATCTCACCGTATTGAATGGTAGGCTTTCAGCTTCCAGCCATCTCTCAGCGATCCTTCAGCGGAGCACTTAGGCGCAAGAGTTTGATAGATCGGTGACTCAAATTTCCTGTGAAACACTTAGCTTGCCCTCTGTAAGAGTAACTTAATAATGTTTGTAATTATTCTATTTTTCTTTGTGTGTTCTATATTTTGTTTGTGTTTTGTCTGGAGTTGACAAAAGCGTTGATGAATGTTCTTTCTCTGTGGGTGATTACACCCACAGAGTTTCTTACTTTTTTCGATTTAGTGTTTGAGAAATTGTGAGCTGCAATATGATTGTGTTTTTATTCAAATTAAAACACAGTTGGTTTTTTTACAATTAGAATAAGAATTAGAATTCGAATTATTTATTAATTTCAAGTCTTACAAAAAGGGTACATTTAGACGTAGTAGTTTTACTTCTCATACAATGGTTAATACTTATAAGTAAACTATCATCATCATCATCATCATCAGCCCATAGCAGTCCACTGCTGGACATAGGCCTCCTCAATCGCACGCCACTCAACTCGATTCTCAGCAACTCTCTTCCAGTTGCTACCAGCCACCCTGCGAAGATCGTCACTCTACCGAGCCTGAGGGCGTCCCACCTTACGTTTGCCGATTCGCGGTCTCCACTCAAGAACACGTTTACCCCAACGGTCATCGGTTCTACGGCTAATATGACCGGCCCATTGCCACTTCAGCTTGCTGATTCTGTGAGCTATGTCGACAACTCTGGTTCTCTGCCGGATCACCTCGTTTCGGATGCGATCCCTCAGAGAGACTCCAAGCATAGCGCGTTCCATAGCTCGCTGAGCGACCTTGAATTTATGAACCAGCCGTACCGTGAGTGTCCACGTTTCGGCCCCATAAGTCATAACAGGCAGGACGCACTGGTTGAAGACAAACAAGTAAACTATATCTAAAATATATTCAACAGTTTCAAGTAGTGATAGTCCAATTCAGATGTTATGAATTACACTGAGAGCGTTCTATGGTACACGTCTCATTAATTCTTTGGCGTAATACAGGCTGTGATTACTTAACTGAGAGTCAAGCTTTAGTGTTATTAAGACGTTTTATACATTATTACCTAAAAACTGTAGCTATTAAATATAGCTTTAATTAAATGCTACTGCTCGTTTCGCAAACACAATGTGATACCTGAATGTAATGCTTAAAATAAACCAAAGTGTTGGCAAGTTCATAAAAATGGGCATTAAATTCATAGAATTTCGCATACTAAAGAAGAAGAAAACAATCCTTCAGTAGGTAATCTGTATTCAAGAAAAAACAAATACCACACCGATGTATCGTTTCGTAGCGTTTTTTACTGCGATCATGATATCAGCGGTGATAAATCTTACGTAACTGGAAAGATAAATTGTTCCATACATCACTTTGTAAACAAAACCACTTTCAGATTACATCCCAGGTGACGTTAAATAGAAAGTTAGGATACTGAAAAGGGTTATTTTTACTCTAAGGGCATGACATAGACAGATACAGTAGCCAATATTCTTAAGATGTTTTTCATAATTTTCGTATCTGTATAAGGTTGTCAGTTGATTAAAAAATTAATACGATTCGCTACCGTAACAAATAATTGTTTTGATAAAATTGTAATCACCAAAATCACCAATGGTGATTATATGATATACTCGTACTTCGGTAAACACAAAGTTACACGGTCGCAAATGCTATTTTAAACAAAAGTAATTAAAAATTTCGCTATCTACTCCGGTGCAGTCTCTTTAAGGCAAAATAAGGGTAATAAATAATAGCTTGTTGACAGGATTAAAACGTGCTGCATATATTAAACTTACGAAGACACGTAAGTGGGCGTAGAGCTACGACACAGCTACGCCGTAGCACCATGCTACGCGATCGTAGCAAATTGAATGAATTCATATTACGCGTCAGCTCTGTTACTTTTCTTACTTGTTTTTTATAATGAATACGGTGTTCGAGCTGATACGGAACTATGTACCTTATTGGATACCATTCATATCCTGTAACCTGAAACATAATTATTGGCTGGTGACAGAAATAGATTAGATAAACTAAAATCATCTGCCTAGCCTTTTCCCAATCATGTTTGGATCGGCTTCTAGTCTAACCGGATACAGCTGCATACTAGCTTTTAACAAGGAGCGACTGCTTATCTGATCTTCACAGCCCAGTAACTGGGTACTACAATATCCCTTGGTAAGATTGATTATCAGAATTTTGATTTTCTGACTACTTGTAATGACCGTCAAGGATCAACAAATGACAGCTACCACTAGACGGGACTTACATCTTAACTTACTTACCGAAATACGGAGGGATCAGCTTATGAAATGGAAGGACACCCATCTACAGTAGAACCTCAGTAACGTAGCTGAACCTCCAATAGATCCGCACCGTTATTATTTATCCACGAGCTCCTCACTCACAGTTAAACTGCGAAGTCAGTAAAATAAAAACAAATAACAGAAGATCTGGGTACGCCCGTCTAGCAACGAAACGTTGACACGAAACAAAGAAATCTGAAGGCTTTTCGAAGGGAAAACGAGTGCATTTTATGGAATAGCGCTAAATTGCTCCAATTTTGTGCGGGTTCAAAGCGAAGAGTAAGCTTCAGCCGCTAACTGTTACTTTTTTAGTTCTGTTCCTTCACGCCGGTTCGTTTAATTTGAAAACTGGTGCTATCACGAAATCTCGGGAGCTTGGGTTTTGAAATGAATGTTGTTGGATTTGTCTGTTGGTCGATGAAATGCTGTGTAGTTGCAAATTGGTACAAAACACAGCGAGAGAAAATATCCTGAAGTAATAAAGTTTACGTTGAGACTGAAACGAAGGCCTCTTCATTTACTCGTCAATTGAAATGATTTGAAACATCAATAAAGCTATCAAAATATACAATTGCTGTAAATCGTTGAAATAACGAAAAAGTCTCAATTCCAAATAAATAATTTACAGGGTATTGAATTTGAATCAACGTACTGCGCGAAACAGCAATGGAATTTATATTAAATGAAAAAATCAGGCTACGTCGTCGGAGCTTCCCATTAGTAAACGAAAATTTCAATCAAATCAAAATGCCTTATTTATCAACACCTTTAAGTAAAATACTTGTAGCTATGAATATAAAATATTATTATGTTGACCAAAAATTGTAAGTAAATGGGTTAAACCGACTACGTGTCAAATTAGGTTGTGTTATCGGTTTGACAGAGGTTCAAAAATATTGAATAAAGAAAGAAAAATATTATGTTCTTTGAAAGGGTTCACTTAAGAATATTTTAGTAAGTTGGAGCTTACGTGTGTCAAGTAAAAAGTTATAATACAAAACCAGCCAGGTCAAGTCGGACTCTCACGCGCAGGGTTTCGTACACAACACTGCAAAAACACGTTTCTTGTATGGGACTCCCTTTAACTTTGAAGTTTTTATATTTTGTTGTTATAGTGGTCAAAAACATGTGAAACTTTTAAGTAGACACTTGAAAGTTCCACATGTTTTGACAGCTATTACGATTCAAAAGATACAGCCTTGTGACAGACGGATAGACAGATAGACGGAAGGACGGGCCCGTTAGCAACCTTTGTGTACGGGACCCTGAAAAGAAAATGTAAAGTAATTCTATTCATCGAACTTTATTCTGTCCTCTTTGTAAGCTTGCTTTTAGTGACAAAGCGCCACTTTTTAACTTTATTTACTTGTTAAAAAGTTGATAAAATGCACTACGTGTTGGTTAAAATACTTTGAACCAATTCGCTACCACAGTGATTGTTTAACTTCCTTTCGATGCAATTTATATTGTTTAAATTAGAATTAAAATTTTATATTCGTTCGAAAAAAAGAATTAGATTTAAACTTTTATATTCGTATAAAGCTGCGAAAAAAAGAAAAACTGAGTTGAATTTCTCCCTAATAGCAACTAATAATTAGATAAAGGAATATATCGCGAGGGAATTGGCATGTCTTTGAACAAAAATTCTAAGACGTGTGACATCTACCATCCCACACTGGGCCTTCGTGGTGGACTTCAGGCCACTCCCCCTCATAGCGGGAGGCCTGGGTCGAGCATTAGGAATGTTAGAGATTGATTAAGCTTAGCTAGGCTTGGTTTCAATCTACTTTCAATAAATTGAACTATTTTTAATGTTAATCATGGAATGATATTTAAAAGTACTGTCAAGATTTCATTCAGGTTTCCTGTATCAAACGTAAACAACTTCAAACAGCCTCGAAAAGATTTTGAACAGGTTTTTAAATTGCTATTCCCCGAGGACATACTTTGTCAAAGAATGATAGCTTAGTCTGAGTTTTTGGGATAAACGATTAATTCAGGGAATACAATAGATGTTCAACGAAGCTTCGGAACGAATTCAGGGAGTTTTAAGCTCTTAGAATTGTTTTCAGACGGCGCGGCTTTCTAGAAACCGGTAATATTTTTCATTATACTCAATTTAAGTTATCTTTTTAGCCGTTTCCAAGCACTGTTGAGGGTAGTTTCCTGTCTAAACGGATGCAGCTGGATGCTAGTATTTCTGTTAATTCATTTATGTTACTTTCAAAAGTAGAAATCATTTGAAATAGTTATTTATTTAATTTATTTATTTAACATAAGTTGATGTTAAATAAATAAATTATTAACTTATTAAACTACTTAATAAATAATAATTATGTGGGTTAATAAAACACTTCAGGATATTATTGTGTTTTCTTATAAATGTTTACTGTTTAGGTATTTTTTCATAGAAGTTAATTATTGTAATGTCATCTCCAAGGTACGTACAGATTCAAAATAGCTGGCCATTATTCTAAATGATTTTGTTAAACGTCTTTAAATGTACATACCTACTACAGCTTTCCTTTCAACTAAAAATAGGCTAAAATATTCTACATCTCACACCTCATAGCATAGTGCTTTTAAAGCAACCAAAAGTCCCTCTCGAGTATTACAAATACAGAAAATAAAACCTCTTAGTACGATTTTTGTAAAACTCAAAGTACCCACCCTACATAAGAGTATGAATAAATGCATAGTGAGGTCAAAAAGTAATGTATAAGAAAAATAAGGAAAGAAGAAAGCAAAGAAAAGAAAGAAATAAAATAAATTCATATAAGAAATAAAATGAATTTAAATAAGGTTGGGTTTCCTATGTGAGTCACATTTTATCAGCATGGGTCAGAAGAGTGCGTACAAAGGCTATTGCAGGACAGTGTTGTGTTTACTGCTCAGTTATCGATAGTCACAAAACTCAAAAACCTAAAACTCAAAGCATTTATTTCAATTATACCATTACAGGCACTTTTGAATGCCAGAAAAAAAAGAAAGCGAAGCTACAGTCACAGACACAAGGCATAATAACTTGTGAAAGTACTGTAGTTGTCCATTCCAAGCCGTAGATCTGTATGGAGAAGAATGAGCAAGAAACTCCTTGGACACTCTTTTCAATCAAAATAATGTTACAAAATCTTGGTTACATCATTCATGTGGAGACTATATACATTTATGTGAGAACGATGTATAAAGAAGTGCAAGCTAAAAGCGTCCAAAGTAAAAAGATATAATCAACAGATTCAAAAATAAAAATAAACCATGGCAGCTAAGAGATGACCAGTCCCTACTGACAGCGCCCGTTCACGAACTTGACTCATGCATCAGCAGCATTCAACTCAACCATTTTGAAGGGAACTAAAATGATCCGACATACCCGCCACCATCAGCGATAATTAGTTGTTTTATTGTAACAATTGTGCAGCTATTTAGTTTTCTCATTCTAAGCTACTGTCACCTCTACCTGTTTCGATTGAATCGGTTGGCCAACAGCAATTGTATTTTTTTTGTAACTGGAACTTAATTGCATCGGGAAGTAGTACAGATATAAGAATATCGCTATCAACGTGTTATTAAGAATATTCGTATTCAGTTTTATTTCTTCTATTTTTTTTAGTTGGCACTAGCTACTCGCATTTTCATAATACCATTGTGTTTTATTAAACTTAGCAACGCACCAACCATAACCGTAGTATAAACATAAATCGTCTTTGAATTGGTTTCTCATACCCAAATGCGACAGCTCCACTGAGCCTGCAAGAATATTACTCTTTCTCATCGACATTAAAACTATCGACACTCCCCCAGCACTAGCATAAAGAGTACTTACAAAATGCATGAGTGCGGTAACAAGTCACTCGTCCACCGTCTATGTTTGCCAGGTCCGTGTGACAGCGGGGCCATTAGCATAGCGATTGGATTGGCAGCGGGCTTATTAGGTGTTGTTTGAATGCTGTGCACGTTTTAAAGTAGGTCAAGGTCGGGTCGGCTTATTGATGTTTTCGAATTTAGGGGGAAGAAGAAAGCTGATCGACCTTCAAGGTTAAGCCATGCTTGCTGAGGTCGATCCGTGGATGGGTAACTATCATTACATACCGAGTTTCTTCCGTGCCTCGGAAAGCACGTTGGTCCCGGCTGTCATTAAAATTTGTAGATCTTTTGCAGTCGTTACGAGTAGCCAGAAGCAGAAAGTCTGACATCCAGTCTTACCAAGGGGTGTCGTATGACCCAGTTACTGGGTTGAAGAGGTCAGATAGGCATTCGATCCGGGTAAAATACTGGTATTCAGCTGCATCCGGTTAGACTGGAAGCCGACCCCAACATATACTAAGCAGATGATGATGAAGAAAGTATAGTGAAGCCATCTGCGAAATAATGAATAATTATTGACCCTATCCCAATCAAAATGACTGTTCATAATGTTAACAATGAATGACATAAACGCCCACTGTATAACTTGTGTGTGCTGACGGAACTGTAAAATAAATACAACCTTGAATTCATGCAAGCCTATTCACTAAAAATACTATTTTAGCAGCACCAACATCTTCTTCACGATTCTGCTCGCCTAGTACTTTCTGTTGAAATTCTAAATTGAGTTCTCTCGTAAAACCTTAGTGTGCCAGAGAGAGACAAAAAATAGCAATATGAACAAGAACTTCCTTGTAACTTTGGGAGCTGACTGTACTGTACAAAAAACAGTTGAAGTTTATGGTTGACGAGACGGGACTCAATGTATGAAGATTAAAATAGTTACGAAAGGGCACTTTTTTCAATTGTTTTGTACTTCTTTTGTTGAGTTGCGAATCAGAAAAGTTACAAACGCGATGAAGCCTTTTTATTTTGCTCTGCACAATTATATAACCACAGAATTAAATTCTTCGCGCCCCGATGAAAGATTAAGATTACTCGAAAAGATTAGATGAGATCATCCTGCTTTCTGCCCGAAAGAGTGTCATTCCAACCAAGGCGAACGGTATGACGTTTGCGTTAGATTTTCCCAGAGGATCAAAATTATGTCCAGGCATGCTGTTCCAAACAGTTTTAGTTTACTAGACAAGATGATAGTAAATTACGATACGTCTGATTTTGGTTGTAGGTAGCTAAGTAAGAAATCATTATAAAAACTTGTTGTAAGAACCGTAAGTACTGTTGTTACTGCTGTCATGTCTAGTATTAGTTTTTTTATGTACTAAATAGTGATACTAAGTAAATGTGGAAACATAGCGCTTTGTTCGTGTCCCACAACACTATTATAAAGAGAACTGTGGAACTTTAACCTTAAACGGTTATAACAATATAACCAGTTTCGCAGAATAATTCAATATAGTTCAGATATCCACCGTATAGTAACTTCCAGTGTTTATTTCTGGGATACATTTTCGATGCATTATCAAATTTAAATAAACACGTTAAGCTAAAGGGCAGTAAGAGCTCATATGGTTTTTATATCAAGGAACGTACAATAAAGGAGGCAGTTACTCCGCTTATGACTATCGTTTTGAATATTTAGTGTTTGGTTAAGTTAGTAGTAAGTTATTGTAGTTTAAAATGTGTGTGTTATTTTATGATTGATTTTTGATTGAAATAAATTATTCTATTCTATGACTAACACTTTCTCCGTTACAGTAGGTTTTTCAAAAACACGTCAAAGAGAACAATCATTATAGTAGTCATCACGCTGATTCCGAATCAAGTATTAGCTAACTTATTTTTCTCAAAAATCCTAATTACTTTTGCCTCAGTTAGGAGGGCAGAATACAGTGTATTATACATTAACTCTCACACACTTGTAACGTATAGGAAGTACCTCACAATTTCAGTTCTTTTCAGAGCCATTTTGTTTTTAATTCATTTATCCTTCATTCCTTTGTGCGCGGATTCCGGGAGAGCCTTTGATGGCGATTTCCTAGTACTGGCATATATGTAACAGGGTCAGACTACGCAGAATACCTGCGGACCAGAACAGTACTGATTACTTTCAAACCTTTGTTCGTTGATCGATACATGTTCATCGCTTAGTTGAAAGATGAATAGGATATAAATTATTCAATGTTTTATTGATTAGTCGAAGGAGTGATTGAAAAGTACGGCTGAAGAAGACATGGTGCGCCGACCCTAAATAAGTTGGGATAAGGGCAGAAGAATGATGGCGGTGTAAATATTATTTTAGAGTCGGACTAGCGCATGAAGGGTTCCGTACCATCTTAGTAGGGGAGCCCCTTTAATTTTTAATTTATGTTTCTTATTTGTTGTTATAGTTGCAAAAGAAATACTCATACTATGAAAATTTCAACTACCTATTACGGACCATGAGATACAGCCCGCTGACAGACAGACGGATGGACGATTGTTTTATCTAAATAATAATTATTAATAGTTTTATTAGGTAATTGACTGTCGGATACCGATAACGTATTTATAAATTCCTCATACAATCAGTTCTGTAAATCTTGCTCGCACTGTAAGCTCACACCGTTGGATTGACTTAATAACAAAAGCTGCTACAATTTAAAATGAGTTTAAAAGCACGGGAACAATTAGCCCATAATGTTTTCCACGGACCTCCCCTCTGAAAGCGAAAGGATAATCCATGAGCCGGGCCCACTGTTCTATAGGTTTAATTTAATGTAATTAGCAGTGGCGAAGGTTTCATACAACTCGATTCCTACCGGCTTCCCTTTGGAAACTGGCATAATCAGTATTCCATAGACAAATAATAAAATCACATTCAATACATGTACTCCAGCTTACCTCTTAAAAAAATGTACCCTTCGCTACTGGTAATTAGATCACATCACAGTAGCGCCCCCTGGTGTCAATGCTTTTTAGTGTTTGAAGCTTAGCCGTCGACTAGGCTGTCCGTGACAACGCATAATGAACTTAGTTCACTAACTTAGTTATTAGTGAAATGTTTAATTACTAACTTAACTTGGCTGGCTAAGCCTGGTGTGGATTGGTGGTGATCTGTGTCCGGGATAATTAATGGAGTGTACGTTTGCATTTAAACCTAATGTAATCAAATTAACTTACGCCTGGTACAGAGGAGGCCTGTGTTCCAAAAGTAGACATAATATAGGCTGGTCCTGATAGCTTAGAGAGTAGGCAATCGTTTTCAAAGCTGCTAAAACATCTTTGAACAAGATTACAATGCAATTTTGACTTTTTTCGTCGTCGTTGTTGCTGAAGAATGTCATTTTGTCGATACCGTTACTATCCGGTGGATCCTAAATTGCAGCCGCTGGTGTAGGTCCATGTATAAAATACATATAAATATATTTCCGACTGCCCGCTTATAAAATGGCCGTTCTCAAAAATAATTAAGCCGAAACTGCTTTTTTTCGAAATCCCTCACCAACTATGGTCATCATTGAGCGGTTCTCCTGCACTAACTCATCTGTCAACTTTTTTATAGGCTCAAATCTCGAGTCGTCACACGCGTCGTGCCACAGATTAAGTGTAGCTAAATCGCTAAATTCCTCCACTAAATTCAACACAGACGTACGAGCCACTTAGCAGTATGTGTATACAAGTGTGTCCCAAAAAGGAATTACATGAGAAAGTCAAACACGTTGGGACAAAGCATCTTACGTCGCGGCAGAAACATAAGCGGGTGATATATTGGCACTACAGATCCACTCAGACTTGGTTCTTCAGACTAGACAAGTATCTATGCTTTAATACAAAGGGTTATTTTGGAAGATACAATTTTTTTTATAGCTTTTATTTAACTTGCACTGTTGGTATTTACATAATACATATGTACGTAAGTTGTCCGTTTCAAAATTTTCAAACCATTTTTTCGACCACTTGTTGGTATTCGATTGAAGTGTTGCATACACCTTTATCTTTAGTTCTGAAAGGTTAATAGCTCGGGCATGAAACTTCGTATTCGTGTGGAACTTCTAATTTAAGAAATGTCGCATTACTACAACAACTTAGAACACTGAAAAGATTTTTTTGCGTATATTTTATTGGAAACGTATTTTTACTTGCCCACTGATGGGCAAAGGCCTCCCTTTTCTCGTTCCATACCTCTCTATCCTGTGTGATCTATGGCCATGTTAACCCCGCCAACATGATCAGTTTATCAGCCCATCTTTGCCGCGGTCGACCTCGACGAAAAAAAAAAACAAAAACCTCACTTTCCTTTGTGTAAATAATTTCATCACCACTGCTCTCAAAATGATGTAAGAAAACATCGTGAGGTAGCGTGTTCTTGTGACTTCCACAAACCCGCACTAGGCCCGCGTGGTGGATCATGGCCCACGCCTTCTCACAGAGAGGCCTAAATGCCAACAATGATTTATTTATTTATTCTATTTTATGTTACATTTTATTTTTATAACTTAACGACGATATAGCTTTATTGCACCTGTAATTGGTAACTACATAAGAATCCTAACCTGTATACTTTTATTGTTAAATGTAAAATGTATGTACTGTTAGTGTACCTATTTTAAGGAATCACGTAAGAAAAAAAAATTGAATCTCTAGAATAACAACACAGGCCTGGTTTAATTCGTATATTTTGTGATTTTAGTAAAAACTTCATTCGAATTCTAACAATAAACATTGTATTAAAAACAAATACACAAATGTTAATTTCATTCATGTGGTTACATTGTTAATGTTTATTTACATTATTTGTAACAATCGCTATATTGTTTTAACTTTTCTCAATAACAAAGCAAGGTTCAAACTCATGACCTCGAGCTCGCCAGTTCAAGGCCTCCAGCTATGTAACTTTCATTGTTTAACTTATTCCACTCAGCACAACAATAATAATTATTTAGGAACTTTCCTTCCTTTCTCTCTGCCATCTGTGTTCCCTCCCATATTTAACCCGTCTTCCTTCAAAGCAAGAGTCAACATGCATCTTCTGGGCATGCTCGTACCATCATAGACCTCATCTATCGCTTTCGAGGCATGATCGAGGTCAAGAACAGACCCATTTTGTAATAAAATATATATATATATGTATATATTCACAATAGGCATTTTTGTTTTAGATCCCCTCCAACTAAAAAAATTCAAATCAAATGGGGAGCAATAGGTTTCAAGGCGGCATGGCACATGCGTTTTTAATCTGCCTTGCTGCTTCTAGATCCCTAGTAATGATATTAGTCCATTTGACCGTGTTCGGTCACGGTGGCCAATATCTGCGGAGATTAGCCATCAGCGCAGGAGATTTTATAATGGACAAGTGTGTGCGCAAACACAGGTGCACTCAATCTTTCCTCACTCTGGCTCTGGCACTCAGGCCAGACCAACTAGAAGCAGGACCTACTTAAAGTGCTTTCCGAGGCACGGGGGTGTCATGTGTCATACCGCCAATTTCCAAACTCCAGGTGGCTACTAAGAAATCCCTAATGGAAAAACCCAATAACACTTTTAGCTCGACCCGGGAATCGAACCTAAGGCTCCACGGTTAGTAGTTGCGCTTGCGAACGCGAGACAACGGATCCCGACTATCTCTCTTTTAAAAAAATACAGAAGAATGAATAAGAAATATATGGATTAAGAAATAACAACTATTTTATCTAATTTATTATTTCAAGAAGGGAAAAATAGTTCTCTCAAGAAAGCCTTTTTTTCATTCGGATCTTTATCAAACTTTTTTTTCTTTAACTATTCAGTAATCAGATTTAATACTACATAGGTTGGTCATTTGAAAATACTAAACAGGACGTCTATTTATGTGTGTTCGCATGTGTGTGCCAGCAATAAACATGGCTGGATCGGGAGAGGTTCGGTTTACGGATATTACGTACTTTTGTTTACACTCTGCTATTTACTACAGAGGTTGATGGCGGGCCTAGATACACTGAACAGTGAACACTAACACACATATTGAGATTTGTTTACACACAGAAGTAACAGAAGTTTATTTTCTACCTCAATAGGAAATTCATTAGTTTTACACAGAATTTCTATTTCTTCCTTCCTCTTTCACTGAAAATATATATACAAGTCAAAAGCTGACAGTAGTACTCCTATGTTGTGAGATCTTTCGGAAAAAGCTCTTGCTACAGTAGAATAACTACGGAAAATGAAACTCCAATTAACGTAAAAAAATTACATCAACATACAACCACAGACAAAAGCATCAACAATTTTAAACTGCCGCATAAATGAACCGGTGTAATCCTGCCTTTACATAACATTAATGTCAGCGAAATGCCTCATTGTGTCCGCAATTAAAACTCAGACTACAGAGCTTCACGCACCGCTCGTCTGCTCCCAACTTTATGAACTATTCTGCGAGATTGAATTTATTTGGGTTTTACGTTTCTGGTTTTACTTTATTAAAATTTTCAAGTAATAGCTATGATTTGGGTTAGTCTAGACTAATCTAAATTTCACGATTGGCTAGCCTTCATTAACGCTCAATCAGATAAGAACACACCTATATTCCCTCAAACGGGTAGGCAGAGGTGTTTCATTGCAACATATTTCGCCAGTTAACATAATGTGGAGTCCAGGGAATATTTCGCCAGCTATACAGAGTCTAGGGATTATGTAAAAATCTAGCGTTTAAGGCTCATTGTTTTTTTTGTTACTAGCTTTTTAATATTGTAACTGAATAAAACTTTGTTTAGTTATGACTTTAGTTAAGAAATTCTTTCAGAGCTAGCTTTTTGCCATTAACAGGGCACAAAAGACTGGGCTGCCACTGAGATTTTTTTTAGGAATTAGTCATTCCTAATAAATCCATACATCCATAAAATCTATCCATCCATCTATAAAAGAAAGACAGAAGAAAATGAAACCCGTCAGCTAAAACTTTTGCATTTCTTTAGACACTAAAATAGGGTCTCAATTCTAAAGCGTCTAAAGATATGCAAAAGATTAAGTTTAATAGCCTGAAAACACTCTGAAGTTAAACTTGTAAACTAGTTTGACAGCTCTAAAGCTTCCTCGTCTATCTATTAATCTTTAGATAACAGCCAAGTTCGGCTTAAATTACATAATATAGTACAGAACTGAAATTCATAATAATATCGTAAGTCACTCTGTCTATTGGTTTTACGTTTATCTTTGGCACTCTTTAATAGATGAACGGATTTGGATGAAATATTGTACACGGATAGACCTTGACCTAAAACATCGAGGCACAATGGTAATTGCCCGCGGCTTCATCTCTAGTGGAGATCAGAAATTATCTCATAGAAACTTACTAAAAATCTTATTAATATTAAATATTATCGATCATGCAAATATTTACCTATTTAAGAAGGTAGACAAAACTCAAGGCAGCTTTTTCCGAAAAAAAATTCCCCTACGAGACAAAAAAAAAATTAACACAATTTAATAATCTGAAAAGAAAAACATTAGAGGTATAAAAACGCAAAAAAAAGAATCCCAAAGTACCGATTACGTATGCACCTCATAATCCCTTGAAAGAAAATAATTCACACTAAATGTAGTACGTGATATTCTGTGTCGCATAATTTCAGTTTTTCAGAGCGAGAAGAAGGCCGGCTTGGCTTTTGTTACGTAAACTTATTCGTACGGAATACCGTTGAGTACCGTCTTATGTAAGAAGAGTAAGTTACGAAAGTTTTGGAGGACTATCCACTTCACATATACAATGCCACAAGGATCTTTTGGCGCTTGAATGACGCTGACAGAGGGCGCTGTTGGTAAACATTTTGTCAAAATATGTTTTGAAAAACAAGATGGTGGTTTTAGTTCTGATTTTGACCACCCACTACGAGATCATTTCACAGCTGTTGGTATCTAGGTACTATTTTTCTTATTTTGTGTATAATTTGATTTGTGACCATTATTGATGGGTGACCGTCATTACATACCGAGTTTCCTCCGTGCCTCGGAAAGCACGTTAAGCCGTTGGTCCCGGTTGTCATTTGTAGATCTTTGATAGTCGTTACGAGTAGTCAGAAGCCGAAAGTCTGACATCCAGTCTTACTAAGGGGTACAGTTTTACCCAGTTACTGGGTTGTGGAGGTTAGATAGGCAAAATACTGGCAGTCAGCTGCATCTGGTTAGACTGGAAGCCGACCCCAACGTAGTTTGGGAAAAGGCTAAGCAGATGATGATGATTTATATAATTTGATTTCAAAGGGTTTAGAGTCAGAGACTTATCACCTGAATTTGTGCTGACAATTTGAGATTTGTATGATCTAAAAGATCCCGTCTAAGTCTCGTAAGCGGCTTAACGCCAAGCAACTTCAAGTTTCAGAACAATCTAATTCGACAGAACTTATTTTGTTCCAATATTGTACGTAAAGTGACGTAATGTTAGTGCTTAACAAAATCAAGACAAATTAGTTTAGACAGGCTTTTAATGACAGTAATTGTGCTCCACTTTCGATCACAAACATTGGCTCTTAAGATTACGCAGACCATAGGGAATAACATGATAAAAAGTACAATTGGCAATGATCTGACCATTCGGTATTGTAATTCCGTAACACACAATGACAATACTTTTCATTTCGACAATTCATTGCCTTATTCACTTCGTTAAGCATAAGAATAAGGATAAGGGCAGGAGAATGATGATAATTTACTTCGGGTTCATAAATTCACGCCTTTTTCCCATGAGGATAGACAGAATATATAGAAAGCCATCTGCTATGATCCATACATACTCCTTGGGCTTCGTCCACCTTCATACTTATTAAAAACTTAGACTTTTTTTAAAAAACATCACCAACTAGATGAGTTGATGATGTTTTTCAAAAAAGTTTGAAGTAATATTTAGGAATTCAAATAACAATTTTAAGCTCTATAAGTTCTCAGCTCTCAGTAAACATCACTTGACAAGAGGTAAATCCTTATTCCCATATAAATTCTTCCACATTTTCTTTGTAAACACTTGTTATGATTGGTATGAAGTGAAGAGCACTTCTTTATAACGAACAGTTGCCATGGTAATACAGCTTTACAAGAATACTTGGGTAACTGATACAGTTGCTAAAACATAAAAAGTACAGTCGCGCTACTCAAGCTTTTGTTACTCATTTGTTAATTAATGTAGTCTTTTGTTAAAAATGAAAGGACCATGCATGGAAATGGTATTGTTGGGAAAGAATTTTGTAGCCTCTTATTGTGTCTGATTTAGTTATTTTAAAGTAGAAAGTGGCTCTATTTGATTTTTCTTTTAGTACCTACCTATATGGTCATACTCAGAGTACAGCTAACTCTTTAATTTTTAAAAGCATAGGATATAAAAGACTAACTTATTATTATTTTAAGAAGCATTGAAACGCAGTCACTGCTCATCGTTATTTTATATAAGTCAGAAAGAAAAGCAAATGTATTTGTCTCGCAGAGGACAAAACAAAATGATTAAATTAACAATAAAACAAAATTATAACTGTAACTTTTAAAACGCTGGTATTCTGATAGGGCCCAAAGTAATGCCATGGTCAGATACGGACAAAAAAAAAGCGTATAGTCCTGGACCTATCTTTCTTCAAATAAAAACAAGCGAAGTTTTCGTTCACAAAATACCTATGTAAAAATCAATTCCTATTCACTGTTGCTTCCACAAATAATAAGATTATCATACCTCTCAATAAAAAAGCTCACAAAATATTCTATGCGCAACAAATACCCTGAAAATTAAACCTTGACTTCAAAAGGGTTAAACGCTCGCTGTATTGAATGAACGGAGACTTAACACTCCTATCGCCGTCGGTCCAGTTAGCTTAATCCTTAGGGGTCTTGTTGACCCCCTAGCTCCCCAAGTTATTGAGTTGTATACCCCACTGGTATGGCCGGGGGATAAGCATTGCTTTGTTTACATTTTATCTGATGGTCCGTAGAAATTTTGTTGAGTTATAGCTTTTTATTAAAGTTAGCCCTTCTTTTGGTTAGTTTTGTGAGGTTATTATGATCATTGCTGCCTTTATAGGGGTTTGTGGCTTAATAATAGGCTTGTGGTTAGGGTCTGTGAAATTTAACTGCTATTTTTAAGGATGGAGGACTTCAAAAGGAAAAGAAGCCCCAATATAATCACTTTTTTGTCCGTCTGTCTGTCAAGACCTTTCGACATTTTTTCAGGAACGCGTAGGGGTATCAAGTTGAAATTTATTTCAAATACTCAGGTCTACGGTCTTTTTCAGCTGAAAAATTTAACCTGTAAGTCAACGCGATCTAAAGATATGACCGTTTATGTTGCATATTTTGCGATTTCACAAGGGAATCAATACCTGTAGGGTAGTTCGCATTGACCTAGAATCATGAAATTTGGCAGGAAGCAATGTCTTAGGGCACATATAAAGGAACAAATCTGAAAACTGTAAATATGTATTTCAACAACAAAATACCTACAACTTTGTACGGAACCCTCGGTGCGCGAGTCTCAGTGGCGTAGCGTGGGGGGTGCCGGGGGGGCCATGGCCCCGGGCGGCACATTTCAGGGGGCGGCCGAGAGCAAGAGCTAGGCCGCGGCAAGCGGAACCAGGCGGTAGCGTCAGGTCATATTTATCAGATCAGGTAATTACTTAAGTCATCGGGACTTCGTTGCAAAAACAAGGACAACCAAGAAGTGGAGCATTTTCCTTAATATATGCCGCTGGCCCGGGGTGGCTTTTCATGCAAGCCTCACGTCTATTCCGGTCTGCCGCCCCGTATTTTCTAGATACAAGCACTTAATTCTTCTAGCCTGCCGCCTCCCTTTTTACATCTGTATTTATGGTAAAAAGAAAATCGAACCTATCTGGGATGCTAAAATTTTCTAGCTCGCTTCGCTCGCTCTTACAGCTAAGTTTTCTTAATCGTTCCATATCTTTAATACATTCGTAGAAAAAGTATGTTAAATTCCATTTGTTTGAATCGTGAAAAGAAAATCTGTTACCTATCCGAGGCGGGGTGCTAAAATTTTCGAGCTCGCTTCGCTCGCTCTTGCATCCTACTTACTCTCAAATCTAAAGCTTTAATGCATAATTCGATAAAAAAAAGCTTATTTATCTATATGAATAGTTAAAATAAAATGTAATTTATCAGATGTGCTAAAAAAATTGAGCTCGCTGTTTTTATAAATTTCCCGAACGGCAAACCTTATACACTTGGTATTAGCTATATTAGCAATTGAACATGACAAACCTACATACATTCGAACAAATGATCATCATCATCATCATTCTCTTGCCCTTCTTATTCCAATTCAATAGGGATAAGCGCAGAATGTCTTCCTCTTCCATACCTCTCTAACTCTTTATTACTCGTCATCTCATCTGAAACCTCCTTTCTTGAATGAAATTGTGTATAAAAAAGATTTTACTTTGAAAAATAAACTTATAGATTTTTTTTTTTTAATTAAGATAATGCTTTGTATTTTGACTCTTTCCTACGTTTCTTGACTAATTATAAAATTAGAGGGGGCGGCCAAAATTACATTCGGCCCCGGGCGGCAAAATTCCACGCTACGCCACTGGCGAGTCTAACTCGTACTTCGCCGGTTTTTGGTCGCTAATCGCTAATTTGGATGCTAATCTTTATACAAAAAGCCCCCTACATGCCCCCTTCAACACATGGTATGACGTGTATCGTCGATTACCTGAAGACATTATTTATTATAATATTGTTTGTCCCTATCCTGCTTTTAGAATACAGCTTTCAAGGTTGTAAATAAATAAGTTTATTGGAAAAAAGTTAAACTTTTTTTTGTAAATTGTTACTTAGAACAAGTCCAATATTGTTATAATACCAACCTGTTACTGTCCCACTGCTGGGCAAAGGCCTCTTGTCATACAGAGAAGGCATGAGCATTGATCACCACGCTTGCTCAAGACGGGTTGGCGATTTCAGACTTATATTAATTATAAGTCCAGGTTTCCTCACGATAAACTAGAAGGTACATATGAATTGAAAAAGTCACATTGGTACTTGCCCGGATTTGAACCCGCAACCTCATGCATGAGAGGCGAGGCCTTAACCTCTGGGCCATCACGACCAATATTGTTAATGGATTTAAAAAAAAAACCTACTTAGTCCTTATGAAATCAACTTATTGAACACTGAATTTTTTTAAAGTGGAAATAACATTAGTTTGGAAGCAGTTTTGAATATGGAAGTATCAATATATGTTTAATTTTTAGTGCCTTCTTATTAAACTCCGCCTCATATAACAGAGCCTGTCTGAAACAAAGGAGCTTATAATATTTAAATATGCACAATGAGGTTTCTCAAAAGCTGCATTATCCTTTGAGACTTAAACTCGCTGCAAAATAGATTAAATCTTCCTTTTAAACTTATTACAAAATAGAAGAAATTCATTGTTTGTAAGCGCTGAGTACCTACTTTAAAATTAACCGCAAAATTCCTGAAATTTAACAAACATTATCAAATTTTAATTTAATAATGTTTGTTAAATTTCAGGAATTTTGAAATTATGGTCTGTGTTTTAACACAGACCATAATTTTTTCATTAATTATTAAAATGTAATCATCTCATGTAAGCCACAAAACATGCTGAGGAATGAAAATTGTAATGACATGAAGTGAGTGAAATGGCATAATATACTTAATTATGAAAACAGTGATTTTGATTGTGAAATGAATTTAACCCAACTTAATTAAATTACTTCGACTTCAAATTAAATGTAAAATACATTTTGACCCTAGTAGCACACTATGGTTTATAAGGTTAGAATCAGGCATTACTCTGCGGTATGACTTTAAATGCTATGAAAAATATTTAGTTTTAATTCCGCGAGAAAGACCCAGGCCTGGATGCAAAACATTTACATAATATTATCCTGAATATTTTTCCCTGTCTGTTTTAGAAATGCCTAATTATTTTCGGCCCCTTAATTAGCTCTTAATTACAATGTATTCACAGTTGATCAACTTCTGCTTAGGCTCGCTACCTATTTGTATAACATTAAAACCATGCTTGTAATCCCCGACAAGTTAGACAGAGGTACCCGATTTTTTGACAATTAGCTTGCTCTTTATTACTTGAGACACAAATATATCTAACGAAATTGTATTATTGGTGAACTAAAGTTACACCTATGCCTACCAACCAATACCTAAACATTATTATTTCCACCAATCAATTTCAATACTAGCAATTATACCTACTCAACTCGATCCCTAAGCAATTACTAAAATAAATCCTGACTACAACTCAATAATCGAATCCTAGGAATCGAATAAGATGGAATCGTACTCGATACAAATAAACATCGATGCTGTCGGTATGCCTCTCGGAATGGCGTTTATATTTGGAACGCGTAGAGCTGCCTTCACATTTATATTGGTTAGTGCCGCGTAGTTGTAGCGTAGTCGGTGGAACGATGGTGTTTTGTGAGTGATCAGAATCGTTTTGGGTAGGTAGGTATTATTATTACTGGGATTTGAAGGATTTAATGGGGGTTTTTGAATCTGAACTAAATGTAGTAAAACTGCCAAAATGTATCTAGAAATTTATTTAGTCTTCTGTGGTACCAGAAAGGTAGTTAAGTTCTTGCAAGTAGAAACATTCAAGATTATTTATTTTTTAAAGTTTTTACATAACATAATATCACGGATGTAATCCTCGAAGGGTTATGCAGGGGCGGGCGTACCTAATAGAACACCCACATTTCGCCAGTTATGCCAAGTCCCATGTAATACAGGGCGAGCCTATTGCCATCAACCGGGCTCAGATCCAGACTCCGTGGCTGCTACTGAGGAATTCCTGATGGAAAAACCCAATAACGATTGACCCGGCCTGGGAATCGAACCCAGGAACTCTTGTTCAGCTGTCGCGCTTGCAACCACCAACCAAAGTTATTACTGGTATTTTTTTTGTAGAATTGAATTTATGGACACATAGTTAAAAATAAGATTTCAAAGACTAGAATTTTAAAACGAATTGTTTAACATTAGAACAGCGTTGATCACCAATTAAGTTAAAGGTCAAAACTCTCAACAACAAAATAACTACTGGCATCTCACTACAAAAAGTTTTTAATAAAATTACTTTACATCAACAGTCGGCTTTTGAACTCCCGAATTTCAAAATAAACCCGTCGGCAGACAGACAGAGGGTTAATGAATCAAGTAATTGTATAATTACAGTCCGTTTGGCTCTGTAAGTACTGTATAAATTACACGAATCACATAAAATTATTTTTGGGTAAAAGGTGAATTTTAACGATCAATCGACAGACAAGTTGGCGCCAGTATTTCTTCAGTTCTGATGAAAAAAATCCATGGATAAACTTCGTTTAAGAATCGCATGATCAGCCCATAAGGTGCCACTGTTGGGACATAGACCTTCTTGCCCTGTGCGCGGTGACAGCCACATGTCTTCGAAATGATTGGTTCGAGGCGATGAAATTATAAAAAATAAAAATATTAAAAATCTTTATTAACAAGTGATTGTTACCCTGGCTCTTGTACTAGGATTTCCTGTATCACAAGAGCCAGAATATTAGGCTTTACTTTAAGTAATTATATATTTACTTAAAGTAAAGCGGCTGTCTGGGTTCGAACAAGGGGATTATACACCGTGACTTTTTAGTCGTCTTACAACGGCAGCCCACTTCATGTATCCAATGACTACCAAGCATTCATAAAAAAAAAAAATAGGTATTTATGGGATTTTAATAATTTAAAAATAAAAATATTATTCAATATTATGACGCATGAGTTAAAACATCCTGTTGTGAGCGATAATCTACTGGACTCGACCGCCTGGGTAGGTATATTCTCCCGTTTGACACGTAAGCATCATTAACAGGATGTTTCGTAATTTTTTCTAATGGTTATTTATTTTTCTTTTTACCTATTACGGTAGGTAAAAAAAAAACGCGTCTAGAACTATTTTATGTCGGGCACATGGAGTGGACCACCTTTGTAAGACGACTAAAAAGTCACGGTGAATATCTGTGGTTTAAACGCACGATGTGCAACTCATAAAGCATTTGGGTCCATACTGCTCCACTCATAAGAAATGAATAAAATTATGAAGCTATTTTTAATCGTATCGTCAATATCGTAGGTCGCCAACTAAATCAATAAACGTTAATCGTCAATACAAAATCATTACCGTCTGTACCCACCCTAACATCGGAAGGCAGTCCATTTATTTTGCTGGCCGGTATTAGGGAGACCGCTCAAATGGTTAATAATACGGTATTTGAGCATTGTAATCACTGTTCCCGAATTGTTCGGTTTACAGACGTCGGGACGAAATCTTGAGGGTTTTTGATGAATAAGTTTGTAATGGAAAATGTTTTGGGATAAGGTTTTAGGGTCGGTTATTTGTTTTGTGTCATTGGTCTCTCTATTAATATTAATTATGGAAGAGATTTATGGGTAAGTAGGCAGGATGGTGCGTATTCTTACACTCGTATCTATGAACAAGTCTGAGTGATTACTTGAGTAAAGGTCTTATTTAAGATACGATTTTTATATTTTTGCTTGAAGTTAGAACAAAACTAAAAATTCTTGGCTTTGCTTTTTATCTTACTTCGTTTAAATTCTTGCCTAGTGCATTAAAATGTTTGCATAAGTAATTACTTTAACTCAAGTAAATACTTTAACTTTACTATTATTACGGGTGTAAATGTCATAACGGTACAATTATAAGTACGTAAAGAAACAATTTTATTGTTTCGGGGCGAGTCTCTCTATAGAAAAAATCTGCATCTATTTACTAAAAGAGGTGACATAATACTGGAAATAGGGACCAATTAGTTTAGCCAGGCTTCAGGCTGGGCTGCGGGACTATTCGAAAGAGATACCACGGCCCTGGAACACAAAGAACGAACATGAATGGGTTTTAGTCAGTACGAGCCTGATACTCCCTTCCACTCCGCCTAGAGCGGAAGGGGTCATTTGATGATTATCCATCCGAAAAAAAAAGGCTTCAGGCTAGCTAAAGTAGACTCATCTTTCATGAGGTACTGTTTAAACTGTTACATAAAATACCTCCTCACATATTACAACTTTACTGAAAGAGACGAAATTTAAATCTTTAAAACGCAAACTATGTAGGCAAGCACGGGAGCCTGCCGTTTTGCCGAAAAGATTTTGACCAAATTTCATTACCCAAACAAATTTTACCAACTTTTTTTTATACCATTGCAATATTTCGAATGATTTTGGTACGCATATTTTTATTTGGTCAAATTTTTACTTGGCATAATATTACCAAGTATAATGTCATTATGGCATTTGGTCTTTACTCAAATGATTTATTACAGCAAACAATCTTCAGACAACAAACGTTTGGTGAAATGATTTGTTAAGACGAAAAATATTAAAGCAAAAAAAGGGTAGGTTAGGTTAGGTTAAAACTGTGACCCCCTACGCACGAGCCGAGCGAGCGTAGCGAGCGGTGCCGCGGCAGCGGCCGGCGAGTGCCAAAAACGACTTTCATTAATAGAAAAAAGATTGTTTTTAGTAGGTTACCCGGAACTGAACTATTTAGGTTAGGATAATTACTTATTTAAAAAAAATGGTTAGGTTAGGTTAAAACTGTGACCTCCAGGAACGACTAAGATTATATAGAAAAAAAAAAAATGGAAAAAAACGCTACTAACTAAAAAAAAAGAATAGTTAATATTCATATTATTATAACCTGTTTAGAATTTGTCTTATTTGATTTTGCGTAAAAACTGTTATTCCAACTGAAATATTTGACTAAATAAAAAATGTTAAAAGTAATAGTTGGTAAACAAGTTATAGTTTAAACGTTCACTTCCCAAACATTAGGTTTGCGTTACAATTTTTTGTGAATAGATTTTTTGCTAAGTAATAATTTGGCAAATGAAATTACGCGAAAAATTTTTTGGGTAGTGAAAATTTGTCAAATGCCTTTCGGTCAAACAAGGGAGACCCAGGCAAGCACATTATAAGCTGGGGGATTACATTTATGACAAAAATATTTGCTCTGATGATAAAAATGCTGGCCCGGCTCCACAACCATAGGGGCAAACTACTTGATTAGGATGTGAAATTATCAGGGAAGCTGCTAATTAAAATAAATGCTTTGAGTTTGAGTTCTCTAAGGAATTGTTGTCAACGTTTCCTCATTATTGACTTCATGACGGCAGACAATCGTTAAAGACAAGGCAAGGATTATTCCCAAAAAAAGATTAGTCGCTATCTCAACGACAACCAGTGTCAAAATCAAATCTATTTTTGACAAATTGGGACTGAGATTAAAACACGGATGTTGTAATAAATACGGAAATTACGTGCCAGGCCACAAAGTTTTCACTCTTTAAACTTGATCAAAATGGCAACAGTTAAGCGTGCTTCCTGCAAACTGTTCTAACTAGCACAAATAAATAACATTGAATAAATTCGCTGAGTGTGAGCAGTCTGTTGTTATCTAGTTGTGCGGACGGAGCTAATTCCTAACTGGGTATCTTGTGCTATAATCTAGTGGCTAGCAGAATCCTTCCGCTGAACAGACGCCTTTTCTATATCTGTACACGGCACAGAGTAGAAATATTCAGTAGACCAAGTAGTTATAATAAAAAATACAGAAGCGATTGATGCACAAGTGTGTTATAGTTAAATATTTTAGCTTAAACTCTGACTATCGTATTTACATAAAAAAAACGAATTTGAAAGAAATTAACACTCAGCATATATGCAACACTGTGGTGAGAACCGAGATTCAACAGAGCAATAATATTTAGGCATTCAAATAGTCCCATAGCTGAATATATAAAAAATGCAGCGTTATTACCGAAGATTGAACACAAAATAGTTACAGTTACACAAACATTTTTTGATACCAAATCATTCATTGTTAGGACTCGTCTTTGACTCAAGCTTGTGCACCATTTCAAGCTGCCTACACAAAACCTTATCTTGTCGTAACCTGCCTTTATCACATCATAAACTCAGTAGTTTCCCTTAACAAACCTATTTACTAAATTGCTTCACCTTAATATTCTCGAGCCGCTCTCTAAAATAGAGTTCATTAGTCCATCTCCCAATTTAGTGGCTAGCGAGATGTTTCCGTTCGCAGACACCGACGAGATCTATCTATAAACGTCATAGCGTAACCGTGTTGAGAGTGGGTTCATTTGAATTTACAATTTTCCGAGCTCAAAAGATGAAATTGACTGTTTGTGAGATTCAGCTATTTTGGGTGGAGTTGAAATTATGATATTTTTTCTACTGTTGGGTTGACGATCAAAATATTGTGTTATCTTGTTATTAACTAATAGTTGCAATTTAAAAGCTAACTTCAGGTTAATGTACTTAACCTAAAGTTGCCGAATACATAACAAGAAAATTTTGAAAAAAAAAAACAATTTCATTTTAAATAAAATCATTAATTCACTGAAATACAATGCATAAACTAATCTGCTGGATCACGAAACGAAATTTTGGTGGTACCTTATTTTTTTTATTCATCCCCTGAATGGCACTCTAGTAAAGAGGGTTCTAGACAGCACAAAAATAAATTCATTGTGTAGCTGGCCTCAACTTGAGGTGTGAAAGTATAGGTTAAGTACTTTATTTTGCAACAAAAATTGGCACGATCACCAACTTTTTTCATCATTCAGATCAACTTTCCCAATTTCACTTTTACGGGCCGAACAAAGTTATCCTACTGTTATATTTACTCTGTGGCTCCGGATGAGGGGCGTCGGCGGAAACGTGCATTGGCAACCGGCCGCAGTTAGGTGCTGCTACGTGTAACGTGTTGGTAACTATTGCTGGCTGATGGCTTATGCTTTTTCTTATTTACGTTTATTTTATAATATGTAACTAATAAGATTTACAAATGACAGCCTTGACCAATATTGGTTATTAACACCTTTTCGTTAGGGTTTTCAGTGAGGTCTTTGACATCCATCTACGAACCAACACTGGCAAGCGTTACTTAACCATCGACCTGCCCATTGAGTTTTATTTCCTTTTCCACTCTCTTTCAAGTAGATATTATTATCTACTTATATAGGCATCGCATATCTTGGAAACTTCTCGAAGTATCTACTGTGGGTCAGGTATGCGGATATTCACGAAGTTTGCTGAAAGAACATTCCGATTTCTAACTAAAACATATGGTGAAAGTATTTTGTGTGAAATTGTATTAATTTTGAAGGATTTATTGCGCAACTTATAGGTATATTTAAGTGAGTGGGTATAGTTTATATTTACCAATCCGGAACCACTATTTCTGAAAATATTTTATTTTTCAGGACACTAATATTTACAAATATTGTCTCTGGAATTTAATTATGTTAGAAATAGAGGGATGGCACTTTAACATTTGCTCGTTAAAATGGTGCTACAATGTCGCGGCGGGGTACCGCTGAACTCGTTTAAAAGCAACGGTGCTAGAGACTGACACACACACACACAAACACACATAGCGGTCAAACTTATAACACCCCTATTTTTGCGTCGGGGGTTAAAAACAGATATGCATCACCATTGTCCCACTTTATACTCTACATTAAAGTTTATGATTTTCGTACATATCTGCTCGTCTCTTTTTAAATCACTTGTAACATCCAATCGTATTAATATGTTTTTTTATAACTGAAACATACACTCCACCAATCATACCTAGCCAGACATATAAAATGAACATAAATAAGATAAAAACATAAGGGTGAATATCACGGCAGCAAATTTTACGTGTCCACGTTGAGAATCGAGGTGTAAAATGATTGGATGTTTCTTATTTTTTTTATAGTGAACTACGTAACTTGGTTCAATTAGGGCCACATTTTTTGTTTTTATAAGTATATATAAATAATCAGGAAAAAAAAATCACCTTAAAATTCAAGTTTGGTGGCTTGTCCCAGTTCCATTTTTTGATATAATTGCATTCACCAAAGTAACAATTTGGGGTAAAATAGCAAATAAACGATTTCCTTAGTATATGCATAAGACACACTATCTAAAAATAATTAAACCATATTAGAAAATCTAATTTAAAAGCACAGGACACTCGATCAAACTTTGTCCAAGCAAAAATCAAAATTTTGTTCGCACTTTTTCAATTTACTATAACATGAAGCTTCGGGCGTGTGTGATCAATAGTGTTTTATTATTTCGCAACTCTAAGTCTTTGGCCAGCACTTGCGCGTAACAGATATGTGATTAGTGCTTTGATTACCCCCAAAAACGTAAGTACTCACCTTGAGTGGGATGGGGGACAAGAATTGTTCAATTTTTGGTGGATCGATTTGCTGTCGATTTTAAAGTGTTTTAATAGTAAGCTACACGTTATAGCTAGTGATTAGGGTTTCGTATAAATCAGTAACATCAATTTAATTGGAACTTAAAACCCCTATTTTTAAAGATTTTTTTTATGCCTGGTCCCAATTTTGGTGGCTCAATTTTGGTGGCTTTGGTGGCGTTTTCCCACCACCAAAATTGAAAACGAGCCACCAAATTTTAAGTATGTACTGTATATGTAGGGTTTGCACCTATATAGCCAGTTTTTACGTTGCAGGACAGTTTGATTAGCAGACAAATAAATGTTATGTACTTGGCAGTAAGTAAGACCAATTATTATAAGGGTGGTATACTAATGATCAAGTTTCTTATTAATATATTTTTATTTTGTTGCTTTTAAGAATGCCAAAACAGACCAGCGAAGAGAGGCTGGTTAAAAAGAGAATTGCAGAAAGAAGAAGAAAGGCAAAAATAAAGAGCTATCCCAAACGGGCTGAAACACTGCGAAAAAGAGTTATGAGGAAAAAAGAAAACGAGTGTTTTCTTGTTTTTAAGTTTTTTTTTGTAAAGATGAGAGAAGATTATATTATTTGAAAACTAAAATATCCTTTCTTATATTTAAAGACTGATTGTAGAAACCATTGATCTAGTCTGGTGATTAGCATCCAAATATTGAGTTAAGGTTTTTTAGTTTAACTGAAATCTGCAGAGCGTTGGTGAAATGGTAATGATCTGTTTGCTGTTTCATTGTGTCTCTCCTTGGATTTAATATTTTTTTATTTTGTTTGGAACAACAAAAAAATACATAATAAAGCATTGAGTCCAAGAATAGCCCTTTCCGTAGCTCGCTGATCAACCTCGAATTTACTATAAGAAGAAGGACCAGCCATACCGAGAGTGTCCACGTTTCAGCCCTGTAAGTCATAACAGGCAGGACGTACTGGTTGAAGACCGTAGTCTTTAGGCTCTGTGCAATACGCGACGAGAAGACCGTACGAATTTTCCCAAAAGTTGCCCAGCCCAGCTGAATTCTTCTGTCAGTCTCCCTCTTAAAGTTGTTCTTACCAAACTGCAGAGTTTGCCCTAGATAAACATATTCTCGAACAACCTCGAGAGGACCGCCATTGACAACAATAGGTCCTGGTTCCGGGTGACGTGATCTATGAACATCACCTGGGTTTTGTCCAAGTTCACCCTGAGATCAATGCGTATTGATGAATCAACTAGGCCATCCAGCATCTGCTGCATGACGATTTTATCTGTAATGGAAATCTCAAGTGTGAGATGTACTCGCCGTTGATGTTAATGCCAGGTGCGTTGGTGAGGGGCTGCGGGACTGTTCGAAAGAGATACCGCGGCCCTGGAACACAAAGGGCTAAGAAGGAACACGGACACAAGTCTGACACTCCCTATCAATCCGCCCAGAGCGGGGGAAATCATCAAATGATCCCCCCGGTCATTTGATGATTTCCCATCCAAAAAAAAAAGGTGCGTTTTTGAACCATTTCGGCTAAATTACGTCCCCTTGGCTCACCCCCTGACGCAATGGGATATGCTCTGTTTGCTGGCTCTGAGTTTGGATGGTGATTGTGATATTTTCATAAAGAGTTCTCAGCACTTGGATGTATCGCCAGTCAATTTGGCATCGCTGCAGAGACTCCAGAACTGACCAGGTCTCGATAGAGTCAAAAGTCTTCTCGTAGTCCACGAATGTAAGACACAGCGGCCGATTATACTCTTCGAACTTCTGTATGATCTGCCGCACTGTGTGGATGTGGTCTATGGTGCTGAATCCTCTTCGAAACCCGTCCTGCTCCGGTGGCTGGAAATCGTCGAGTCTTCGCGCTAGACGATTCGTGATGACTTTTGAAAACAGCTAATACACGTGGCTAAGGAGCGAAATGGGTCAGTAATTCTTGAATAGGGTCTTGTACCCCTTTTTAAAGCAAAGAACGACCACGCTCCTTCACCACGCTTCTTGAGTTCTCCCAGAGAACAGGACCCAGTTGAAAAGCTCCCGTAGCTCTCTTAATACAGGACTTCCTCCCGCTTTCAGGAGCTCAGTTGTTACCCCATCCTCACCAGGCGCTTTTCCATTTTTAAGCTGTCTAAGTGACGCCCCGATTTTGTTTTGGCTGAATTCTGGTAGGTCTTCTGTGAAATGGCGGGTTAAGGTGGCTCTGGAATCCTTATTTTCGGGATCAGGTCGAGATGCATGCGATGCGTACAACTTGCCGTAGAAGTTTTCTAATTCCGACAGAATCTCCGGCTTCGAAACGACCTTATCTGCACTAGATTTGGACTTTATTACCACTTGGTCTTTATTATTAATTTTGTTTACAATAAAAATATTAATGTTTTTTGTTTTCTTTTTTTTTGTGTCATAAACTCATAATGATAGATCAGATAAATGATAATAAATATTTTTTAACAACCGATGAAGTTATTGATGAGAATGAGAATTTGTGAGATTAGTTACATTGAGCTTTATTAGTGAGATTGAGGTTTGTGACGGAGAAATTAAATTTTGGTGCCACTGATTTTCAATTTTGGTGGGCACTGTCGATTTTGGTGGGCGATTTTCAATTTTGGTGGCCACACTAGACTTTGAACTAAAATATCTCAAAAAGTTATCGAGATTTTCTCAGACCTCTTGAAGATTCTTCCAGCTTGGAGTTTCTATTCTTATACCAGCCCCTTATTTTTCACGAATAATGAAGAAAAATTTCGCCACCAAAATTGAATAAAAATGCACGTTGTTGATATTCACCCATAAGCTATCAGCCAGCAATAGTTGCAAGAACGTTAAACGTAGTAGCAACTAAGTGCGGCCGGGCGCCGATGCACGTTTCCGCCGACGCCTCTCATCCGGAGTCACAGAGTAAATTTAACAGTAGGACAACTATGTTAGTGGGAAAGTTGATCTGAATTATGAAAAAAGTTGGTGATTGTAGCAATTTTTGTTTCAAAACTAGTTACCTTATCTGACCTCAAGTTGAGGCCGGCTTCATAATCAATTTCAATTTCTACTATCTAGATCCCTCTTTAATAGAGTCCATTTAGGGGATGAATTAAAAAAAAAAAGGTAATGTTTCTTGACCTATCTAGGTAGGTTAGGGTAGTTTAGGTTATACATTTTCTTTCAGTGAATTAATGAATTTAGGAATGTAATAATTTTTTTTTTTTTCAAAATCATCTCGTTATGTATATAAGCAGTCTTAGGTTAAGCTTAGGAACCTGAAGTTAAGTATTTAATTGCAGCTATTAGTTTATTAACGACACAAAACAATAATTTTATCGTAAACCCAACCTTAGAAATATTATTATAATTTCAAATCCTCCCAAAAAGCTTAATCTCACAAACAGTCAACTTCAATTTCATCTCTTGAGCTCAGAAAATTGTAAATTCAAATGAACCCACTCTCAACACGGTAACGCTACGACGTTTAGAGATAGATCTCGCCGGTGGCTGTGAGCGGAAACATCTCGCTAGCCACTAAATTGGGAGATGGACTAATGAACTCTATTTTAGAGAGCGGCTCGAGAATATTAAGGTGAAGTAATTTAGTAAATAGGTTTATTAAGGGAAACTACTGAGTTTATGGTGTAATGAAGGCAGGTTACAGCAAGCCGGTTTTGTGTAGGCAGCTTGAAATGGTTTGACAAGCTTGAGTCAAGCGCAAGACCTTGCAATGAAAGGTTTGGTATCAAAAATGTTTGTGTACCTGTAATGTAACCCTTCAACTTTTGATGGTCAGCTATAGGACTATTTGATTAACTAAATAGTACTGCAATGTTGGAATTTCAAATCTCTGTTCTGAGTAGAGTGTTGGTTATATAACTGAGTGCTTTTATTCAGGCAGTCATTGAAGTGTCACTCAGTTTCATTCATATTTGTTTTTTTAAGTAGGTATGGATAGTTTTTATTAAAGCTAAAATATTTGAATAACATGCAGAGACACTGGCAGAAAGAACCATAAATGAACTCACTTGTGCATCTATCGCTTCTGTGTTTTTAATTCTAAATAATGGGTCTACTGAATATTTTTATTCTGTGCCGTTTACAAATATAGAGAAGGCATCTGTTCAGCGGAAGGATTCTGCTAGCCACTAGATTATCGCACAAGATAGCCAGTTAGGAATTAGCTCCGTCCGCACCACCAGATAACAACAGACTGCTCACTCTCAACGATTTCATTGTACGTTAGTTATTTGTGCTACTTTAGAACAGTTTGCCAGGGAGCATGATTGGTGAAGTGATGATATTTGGTTCAAATACAAAGAGTGATGATCTGGCCGTGAGTTCCCGTATTTTTTTTAAATATCCGCGGTTTTCTTAGTCCCAATTTTACATCAATAGCTGTAAAATCCCTTAATTGTTTACCTATAATATTTATGGTTGATTTTGCTTATAACTGAAAGGTATTAATAACCAATACTATTGGTCCAGGCTGTCATTTGTAGACCTTTAATCGTCATTAAAGGTAGTGGAAGGTCGAAAGTTAGGAGCATATGAATGGGTACCAATGGGTCGTGTAACCTAGTAGCTGCTGGTTGGCGGAGATCAGATAATGTCAGATAGACAGTCCTTCCAAGAAAATACCTACTGGTATCCATCTGTATCCGGTTAGACTGGAAGCCGACCCCCACATAGTTGGAAAAAGATTCAGCAGCTGATGTTGATGTAATCGTCATACAATTTGAAATTGCTGCTGAATCCTGAAGTTAAAATAAATCTGAGAACAATATAATGTTCCACAGTAACTTACATATGGTTCTCAGGCACCGGTGACCCTGCGTGAAATTAAACGTTCCGTGTCGTGAGGCGAGGCGCGGCGACGCTGCTTCATAACTGGGACGAATGAATATTGCTTTTGGCAGCTATTATTATGTGTAGGAACGAATATGTACGGTTCTTCTAAACGAGAAAATAGGGTACCTACATTTTATATAGAATTACTGATAAATAATTTATTAGTGACAGACACTCAAACACGGATTGTAATCATCATTACGAACAACTCTCTGGAATGGCGTAAAAAACATTAAGGAAAAGATATACCTATACCTGTTTTAGTATTAGACCTGTAGTAAAATTGTACTTAATGATCCGTACAATCACGTGATTACACTTTACCGATCACTCTACAGAGAGATGCTTTAAGTGCTACTGTTGCTTTGTCATGGGGTAGACCGCTAACTGAAATGACAACTGAGACCACAATGTATAACTGTTCAGGATGTGACTATGGCTCTTGGACAAACCGTAACAAGACATCTTAGTTGAGAATATCACCCTACAATTTATTCAAATATTTAAAAAAAATATCTATCTAGATGGATTTCATATCAAAAATTAACTTTATCGCACGATAATTATTTCGTGCGATTGTTTTTCAAGTTTTAATTTTGACAATTTGCTCTTCAAAGATACCCCTCGCAATATTCCTTCAACCTCTCGCTACAAATCTCAGCTCAGTTTCCTTAACATTTACTCAGCGTGAAACGAAACGTACCGTGTAAGACACAAGGCTCGTCACATCACTGATTTGTGACACGACGACTGCCTCGTCCCACAAGCCTCGCGTGACGACTGCCTCATATGGCTGGTGAAGACTGACTAAGTCAAATTGTAGTGTATTGTAGTGGAAGTTCTAAATTAGAAATGACTGGAATTGGTTGTGCATTCTAATTGTAGAATGTCTTGGTGGTGAAAGTACGACATGAGATGTAAAGATATACCTAGGGTGTATGTAAATGTTGCATTTTAGAAATAGTAGCATGTGGCATGGCGTATCATTTACCGGCTGGTCATATATTCAACTAAGTAAGTCTTTATGTTAAAGTGGAGATAGCGAGATGAAAAAATATTTGTTTAGTGCAAGAAATATCAAGAACAGTAAATTTGACTTCAACTTACAATAAAATTGACCACCTTCTGCAGAATTTAAGTAATAAAATACATACGGTTCTCATGAAAATAAAACCCATAAAACCTCTTTCATTTCAATTCCATATTCAAAAATAAACTCACCAATCAAATCACAATGACATTCGAAACTTAATTTAAATTCATCCAATTATAAAGAGTCTGGCGGAGCCGAGACGGAAGTGACAAATTGCAGGAAGCGCCAGTACCTCGCCGCCATTGTGTGAGCCTGCGATGAGAGCTGCGAGTCGGGGATATGTCGACTGAATGTGCGTCTTGGATTTTAGTTGATTAAAAATGTGTTATGTTTTCTGATTTACATTTTTAAGAATTATTTTATGAATGCATTTTGGTGTCGTAAAGGATTTAATTATAAAACAATGTTATACATGCGTTTTTGAGACTTTGAAGAGTGTGGTATTGTTAGATGGAAAATGAAATTAGAATATTTTTTCTTATAGCTCGGAGCTACAAGAAAAATTATTCCATCGTCTAGGTCGTCATAGCAAAATAAGGACGAGTAGCTTCCTGAACAGCCTGTTATAGAATTATGGTTATCTGTTTAAATAATTACTTCTTTTATTAATTCATTCACTGAATACTTCCGGAAAAATTTGTCATGAGACGTAGAAGAAACAATCACAACCATTAGGTCAATTTGGGATAAAACAAAACTCATATTTAGTAAACAGTAATATCACTACTGGTGATAAAGTGAATTTTAATCAATTTAACTATTAAATTACAAAATCAAAACAATCTACATCTCCTCTGGGACAACCAAAAAGCTAAATGTCCCAAAACTTACCCACAACAAAATTTATTACCCACCGCTGTTTTTTGGCCGACTTTAATTAGCTTTGAATTCAAAACGTTTTGGGAATAACTTTGTACACTCACTAGAATTGAATTGAATTATGTATGTGTGTTTAAATTTCCAATAGAGAAAATAATTATTTTCAAATTATATTGGTTTCTTAATTTGTTAGCAGTGGGCTTCTCTGTTTATCTATGATCATTTATTGTAGTGTATTAATACTAAAACCATTTCTCTAGAAATGGGTTTAGAATCTGTTTTTGGTAAAGTCGTAATATTTCTCTCGTAGCAGCGAGTACAGTATAAGTCGACCTCGTAATTGCTTTACCACTTTTGGCAACAATTATATTCTATGCTATGCAACTTTTATTTTGTTTTTTTTACGATGTATGACAAAATATGTAAAATATTATTTACGACTCAACTCCGACCTGAAAAACAAAATATTTATCAAACTGTAGACTACATTCTTAAACTAAAAGTACATTTAGTTTGCTGGTTGAAAAATGTTTGATCAGATTTTTCTGTTTTAATATTAAATCGTACGAAACGCAGTCGAACGATACAACCTTTTTGCGATTTTCAAAAAGTTCAAGATTTCAGTACTTATCTGTGATACTTTTTTCCCAAATCTAATAATGAAGCCACAACTCTCCATTCAATTCATAAAACAAATAGACACACTATTAGTCTGTATGTTAGTGCTGTAGGCTTAGCGTCGCCACTAATGCATGTTGTTTGTTCCGTTCGTCTGGGGCAACCACTAAACGGATTGTGACGGATATTATGCTCAGTACTAATTCTAAACCTATGAGATTTTAGGCTGCACTGTTTTGGCAATAGGTTTATGAACTAATGGAGTAATGGAAGTTTGGTTGGTAACAAAATTGTTTAAAGTAAACTTTACCGATTTCTGCCTCCAATTAAATTTGGCAAAAAATACCTTAAGTTGTCTCAACCTAAATCTGCAGTTAAAGCGAAACTTACATTGAGTTTTGCAGTATTTAGGAAGACAACAGTAAAAGGCAAGTTTGATTGATATTTTTTTGACAAACCTAAAAACTTTTTAACTAACGATATAGTTTCATGCAGGTCTGTTTTTTGTTTTATTGACCCTAGTCACGACAAATTAAATAAAAGCTTTGTCGAAACACTCTCTCCCTACTTACACACCGAAAATATTTTTTACCTAGTTTTACGTACGAAAATAATATAATTTATTTTCGCCTTTCGATGAAAAAACAACAGGACGTACCGAACAAGAGAACATCATTTTGCACTCCACATTGATTGCACCGCCGAAAGCTCTCAGCTATAATGCACTAAAGCTGATTTAATTTAATATACAGTGTTACCTCCCAGCTGGGGAAAATATTTGTTTGACAATCCTACTAATATTATAAATGCGAAAGTTTGTGAGGATGGATGGATGTATGGATGTTTGTTACTCTTTCACGCAAAAACTACTTGACAGATTTAGATGATATTTAGCATACTAGTAGCTTATAACCTGGATTAACACGTAGTGACGTAGGATACTTTTTATCCCGGTAGTATGATCCCGTGGGACAATTGCATAAGCTAGTATTAAAATAATCTGACAATATGGTAAAGCTTGTGTCATCAGAGGGTTATCCAAGTTATCAATCTTCATCTGAAAGCAACAGACTAGGGGGTCTGGGTTAAATACTCAGGCCAGGAAACATATGTATTTTTTTCATTTTGTAATTCTTGAAATTTTAATAGAATCCCGTTGTCTACCTTTGGTGGTAAGTTAAACCTCTATTGCATTACACTTAAACATAACCAGCTGGTGTAACTGGTGTAATGTCATTGTGGGTCACTCAAGCTGCTTAACAACTGTATTCCGTCTTCCACGTCTAGTCTTTTCCAACCAGTTTCCTAAGGCTGTCGGTCCACCTAGCTAGGGATAAGGGGTAATTAGGGGGGGGGAGATGTTCGATTAGAGGTGTCTCTCGCTACATTAATTGATGATCTAGTCTTCACTTCAAGGCTTGTTTTATCCGACGGCCATGGGTTTATTTATTTTAGGAAAACGTTGTCCCACTCTAGGAATTTCCCCTGTATCGTGGGTGCGTTTACAAACATTTCAACTTACACACACAAACAGCCACACCCGAAACAACTATATTCTGAAGGTGTAGGCGGTACAATTTTTTGTTCAGTTTGGGAATCGAAACAGCGACACGCAGCGCAGCAGTCAATCGCTCTGCCACTGCGCCAACCGTACCGCAAAAAGGCTCTTTGACAAACATGGCCAACTAAGTTTGTATTGTCAACTTCCTTTTTTTAATTTATTTGTGATAGTAAGGAATAATTCCAAATTTTTAATTTTATTCATTCTTTTTTTGTTTTTTTAATTACTTAATTATATTTTAAATTTTATTATACTAATCTAGTGGCACTTTTTACCTTATCCTCATTTTGTTAACATGCGGATAATGTAGTGGGCTGCAATATTGTTAATACTACATTATGTATTATTATTTGTAAACATTATACAGTGTCGCTATTTATTGTACCTAAATAAATAAAATAAAAATAAAATAACTGCCACTTCAGCATCCTAACTTTGCAATTATTGTTTTATTACCAGCTGCCTACTCTGTCCCGTTCCTAGACAAATCTCTGCCCCATTCCTCTCGATCCCATGCCATATAAATTCCGAATATTCTACCCCTATTGCTCAATCATGGCTTTACATGAAAAGCCACCCCTTACATAAAAAACCGCTTGAAAAATGTCGTTGCTATTAACATAATAACGATAAAAAGAAACATGCTTCTATGGGCGCTTTCCTTTAGAAAGGGGAACCGGAAAAGACGGCGATTTTCCCTGTCATCGTTATTTCATTCACAGCGTCTCCCTTGATTAATATTTCCATACATGTCGTTAGGAAGGAGCTGGAGGTTTTGTTAAATAATCGTTTCGTTGCCTTTTTCTTGTTTCTTCGAATTAATGCATTTTTATCCAGTTCTTTATACTGGAATTTTTAAAAGTTCTTTGAATAGACTTTCAGATATTTTTATGAGATAAAATGTTTTATGTATTTTGTTTAAAGGATAAAGATTCAGTCATGATTGGTGTATCGCAAAGTATTAATATGAAACTTAAAAAAAAACCGCTAACTGCGCCAATGTTTACTTCTCCTGAGAACCCAGGATCGCATTCACGCATTCAAAGAGTTTTCTGTTTTGTATTTTTACAGTGACTTTCAACAAACGCTCATGGTCGAAAACAACACGTTTCTAATGCTTTTAACAACTCTGGTTTCTTTTTTTTTTGAAGAAGAAGAAAACACCAAGTCACTCCCTACATGGGGGCACCAAAATTAGTCTGTGATTGATTACCATTGATCTTCCACGTTCCACGTCACCTATAAGACAAGTATACCGGATTACAATCAGTTACTAAAGTCAGGGCTACACGGTATCGCGTTACAGTACGTGGACCCCGCACCTCCGGACAATTACTCACCGTGATAAATGTTCCGATCTCTCACATCTACTGAGCGTGGAGATTTTCCTTCTTACTTCACTGTTACTAAGCGTTACCTATAAAGTATACACGGTGTAATACATCGTGACACTAACTATTACCATGGACTCATAATCCGAGAACTAAGTGCATTGTTTTCTGTAGCCATCCCATACATTTTGACCGCGTTGGTGTGGCACATTGACATGAAACAGCAGATTTTATTTCGTGTCTGTAAGAATCATATACTTACACCGTGTATGACTGCTACTTAAAACTAATAAAATAACATTATATTACACCTGTATTTCCCGAAGGAGACTCCAGTGTTAGAAGGCAGATATAACACATTCTTATCGCCAGTTATTCTTATCTTACGTTATAAGGAACGAGCCTATTGCCATCATCAAATTGCTACGAATCTAGATATCAGGGTGCTATGAGGAAATATCGCTAATACCTGCTTGCCCAACTTGGAGACCCAAACCTCCCTCAGGTTTGGGTCTCCAAGTTAATCAATCAGATCTCCTAGATAATCAATCAGCGAAAACTGTTGTCTAAAAGTCCATAATATATGTGTCTGACTACCGAAACGTTAACCATGTATAAGGCACGATAGAAATACGAAACATTTTGACCTCTAGACCAAGGGTTGTCGATTCGATTCGGTTAAATATTCAAACTTTATAAAATCTACAAAGTAAGTCGTTTTAAAAATCGGTAGCCATTCCGCCGAAGAAATGAATGAGTAGCTCGTTTCCGAACGATTAAATGAACTAAGTCAATTACGATCCGGAATGTTTAAGAGGGTAAATGTTTGCAGAAACGGTGATTTTTTATTTCAGAACTGAATAGTTCAACTTTTACTTTGTGGAGTATTTTAAATATTAAAACCAATTTCAATAATATTATTTTACAATTTGAAAAGTCTTGACAAGACATTTGACTAGGCGCCGTTAGTTGATTAATTGACAATCTAAACTAATAGCCTAATATGCAAACCACGTCTATTGTGCTTACTAAACAGCCAAATATTCCAGCTATGCAAGTTATCTATAATCGGCCATTCCACAGTCCTATATGGTATGTGTGTGTACTGGAAAGGCTAACTGGAAGTGGGCGGTAATTTAACACACGGCCCACGGGTTCGAGTGCGACAATAGTGTGTCTTTGATATTTTTTCCAGTTCTGGGAGGAGAGGTTATGTCTTCTATTACCATTTTTAAAGCAGTGTTGATGAAATAAACTACTCAAAGTAAAGCGTTTGAACACTTCGAGCTCATGTCCCACGACACATAGATAGGGGCCGTACTATTGGGTTAGCACTTATGTTACCCATAGGGAACTAACACAAATTAAACAATCACATCAAACATTATGACAGGGCTTTCACGGCATTCATAAATAATTGCTCCCGCCATTTATACGTCACGTCACTAGAAGAAAAGTAAAAGAGATTGTACGAGAGGGATAACCCCGAATCCTAAGCTTAAGGTTGATTAGCGAATTATGCGGAAAACGCCCTTAAAAGGGGGTAAAACGGGGATGAAGAGGGGGTGTTATTGGGCCATTTCTTCTGGGACTCACATGAGGCCGTATATCGAGGATTTTGTCAGTATAAGACACCCACTTGTTTCAGAATGGGGTGTTCTGCCCAAGATTTATGGATAAGGCAAGGAGTTTATGTTGTAAAAAGTTATCAAGCTTATCCTCTGTTGCGGAGAAGAGGGTTAAGTATTAAGTAAGCGCTTGTAGGTTTTTGATGAATAAATAAGCTTTTTTCTTGCCAGCGGTATTTCCTCATTTTCTTATTATTAGATGTGCATAGGGAAACCAGATCGCACGAGGCTTTGCCCACGTGGAGGTCTGAAAAATTCCTCGAGAACTTACCGCTGGGATAAAAATTATCCTTTGTCATAACATTGTTATAACACAAGGTACAAAAATCGCGTCTTCGGTTGGACTCAATGTAACGCTCTCAAAACGTTATACTGGTGGATGCATTGAATAGAACAGGGGTCATGGAGTAGTATATTTAAAGAAAAGATAAAACATTAAATAAAAAGATGGAATTTTGACCTCCAATATCTTCGTAACTAAAAGGTTCCCCAGGTATCATTATGGCTCAGTACAAAAAAAACACAATGACGGGGAAGAACAAGTGCGTTTCGGCTCCGTTATGGGTCTATTTACATCCTTTATGAGTAGGTACTACACAGTACAATGCAGTATTCATCCAATTTTTAAAGTCTGTATCTTGCAATGAGCCACATGGATCAATATCAAAACCATTATAATAAAATCATCAATGAACATGAAGAAAATTAGTTGCCAACTTCAGCCATAACTTATTGTAACCGACTATATACCACTTTCTCATTCGATCCCTTTATAACCAGGCAATCATAAAATAGATGAGTTCATATTGGTAGCCAAAATGTAATGAGTTAGGATAGCTCACAGCCATATATTAATAAAGCTACGTTGCCAGTGTTGGCGCCGTGCCACTTGACTACGATTTGATGTAAGATTATTCTAATGACTATGTCTCACTTTTATATTGCCTGCAATTCATGTTATCCTAGTACTTTATCGCCTTACCTTGTGCTTTAACTTTTAACTTCGTGCTTGCAAACTATAGTAAACCACTTAATAGTAGATTATACAACAAGTGAAAAAAAAGGGAATTTAATTCGAGGGACTAAATTGGATCCCGAGAGCAGCGAAGGATTCTAGAGTAGAATCCCGAGCGTAGCAAGGGATTCTAGAGTAGAATCCTGAGCGGAGCGAGGGATACAAGAACCGAGATGAATTTTTTTTTCACGAGTTGTGTACTCTGCTTTTTACCATTGACTGCGAGAAAATAAATAGAAGTATAGTATTTATATTTCTCGTGGGTTAATAATAATAACAGCCACTCGGGTCGCGATCTTTAAGGTTAAGCCGTGCTTACTAAGGTCGGTCTGTGGATGGGTGACCACTAATTCATTGCATACCGAGTTTCCTCCGTGCCTCGGAAAGTACGTAAAGCCGTTGGTCTCGGCTGTCATTTACATTTCCTTGACAGTCGTTACAGGAAGTCAGTGACCCGAAAGTCTGACTACCAGTCTTACCAGGGGATACTGTATAGCCCACTCAGTACTAACTGGGTTGTGAAGGTCAGACAGGCAGTCGCTCCAAGTAAAATACTGATATTCAGCTGCATCTGATTAGACTGGAAGCCGACCCCAATAAAGTTAGGATAAGTCTAGGCAGATGAGTATTAACCACATTTTATTATATTATCGGTAATAAGAGAACAAAGGAATATAAACTTTTTTTTTTTTTTAGTGAAATTAGAACAATTTTCGAAATTTTGTGATAAGTATCTATATTCTTGTTGGCACGTTTCACTTATTTTTTGTTCATAATTCGTGCTTGTTCCAAATTCAAAAAGTCTTTATTCACTCAGTGAGTAAAAGAGCGTTTTATTCACTGTTATCGATGAATGAAATGCCCTTTTTCGAGTGGCAATGGTAAAAAATAAATTATTCTACTGTCGGATAGCTTTTATCTCACAAATAAGTACGTAAATAGAAAATCTTTGATCAAACTATACGACGACTTTTTTACACGATTTAATGATTTTTTTAAATGACTACCTAATTGGTAATTTCAACTGTAAGACAATTTGTATCTTAATCTTAGCACGCGTTGTGTACCTAAGTGTATGTGTTGCCAATCAAAGACTTACCCCAACGACAAGATCTAAGAGCTGAGGATACCGGAGCAGTGGTGCTCAGCTCCTCAGGCCATGCAGGCGAAGGAATATGTGCATCCCACCGTGTACTCTCTCGCCTCCATGACCTGAGGAACCGAGCAGATTCATCTGAAGAGCCAGCCGGTGAAGAAGATGATGGTAAGAGTTTCTTGATAACTTTAGTAGTAAATGAAATTTATTTGCTAGAAATGTATTTTTTATTTAATTTATGTAAGATTAAGTTAATGGTAAGGAAAGTTAGAATATGTTTGTATATCTTAAGTGGTTTTTACTTTAAGGAGGAATTTTCAACGTATTTGTGTGTACATCCGATAAACTATTAAGGTAGCCCACGAGATCCTTTTGCAATTTGCAGCTTCGTATCTGATATATTGATAAAAATAATTAATCGTGAGAGTACTGAACATGTCAGAGAATGAAAATAATTAAAAATTATCATCAAAATCATCAATGCAACCCTTTTTGATGTAGGACTAAGTATAATTATAAAGGAGTCTACTCACTACACCGTACCTTACCATGATCCTATATTCTCTTATATTCTTAGTATTGAAAAGTATGAGACCATGCCCACTAGACAGTTTCGTCACCGACCAACACCGTCGCGTGCCATGCATGGAGGGTCAACAAATCGGCGAGAATATATACCGGTGCCGATTCGCTCAGTGCATGGCAAGCGACGGTGTTGGTCGGTAACAAAATAAATGGTCTAGTAGGTAAGTATTTTCTCATACTTTTCTATTCAAAGTTCTTTTTTGACTGTCACGTTCCTAGCGGTCACGGTGTGATACTGTATAGTGGGCAGACTCCTTTACTTAGAGAGTTGTATTTATTATTTTAATGATTATTATTCTGCAAAATAGATATCGTAATAGTAATGACCATATTTTGATCGACATTGAATTTGGCGGGCTTTCTCAACAAGTTTAATTTCATCAAAAAGGCTGAACGCCAACAGCATTTCTAAACTGCGTTTAAGAGTTCGCAATGTCAATATTTCTCGACAGTGATGAAACTGACAGCTTTGAAACGTGGTTAAATGACTGTGCAGATCGCCCCAGTGTTGTTGGTGAGAGATCTACCAAAAAGAAATAACATTATTTTATATGTTTTAGCTCAATTGAACGTTTTTTTAACACCTTAAGTTCGAAAAGCATGTACGACACTTCACCGTCGACTGCCTCGTTGGTGTAGTGGTTGAAAGCGCGACTTTTGAGAATGAGGTCCTGGGTTCTAGCGAAATGTGGGTATACAATTAGATACACCTCTGCCTAATCCTTCGGGGATTACAGGCGTGATTTATTTATTTATACACAATGATGTTATTATGTTACACTTCGGCGCATATTTTCGATAATTACTATAATTAAATGCCTGGCCATAATTTAAGTTTTAATAATGTTAATCTCAGTTCAAAGTAAACTTAACGTTGACTTCAATTTTGGCTTCGGTTACGACATTAAACTTTAAATTGAGTAACTGGATCGTTCGGTAACTTTGTCAAAATTATGCGGTTACAGGGGTTCCCAAATATTTGGGATTTGTTTGTCCATTATTTATTTTATTATAATACAATCATTTGCTTAATTCCATCAAAGAGATTGCCTGATTTATCAAAGGTAGATGTTGTGCAACAGAAGATTAAAACTTTAATATTTATTAGGCTATAAATAAATTCTACTTCATAACTTGGGGTTATAAATACCAGTACAGAAAAGCATAACAAAAAAGAGTAGTCATAGTTTGTAGCTAGGTATGACATCAAAGGCGGTATGGACAATGATAACCTAAACATTCTCAATTACATTATTTAGTAATTACACTTACCGTACTCGACTTATCGCATGCAGAATTTTCGCATCGCAACCACAAACAACAGTGGCGGAAAAACCGCCTAAACGAACTGCCTATTAGTAACTATACGAAACTGGCAGCAGGCAGTAATGTCACTGTCATCTACGGAAATGTTAGCTTAGAGTAGCATGACTTACTGCCGCTATGGTTTGCAGTTGCGATGACATTTTGTTTCAAATATAAGACTATTGTATTTTGTAACACGCTATCTGCTTACAACCCTATCATCGTCACTTAGTTTGTTTACAATCTTGCTTATCTCATAAGGACTGTGGACAGGATTTCCCTCTGAAGATAAAAGCGCAGTTACTGAGTAACCGAATGGAGTTTATTACATCTATCTCGGAGCTAGTTCATGTGCGCTGACTCAGACCTGCATAACGTTGAACACAGAACGAGGTACAGATATGGTGAGAAGGTTTACTTCACTACCTAAGTGATCCCTACTACCTAGCAGCATCGCTTTGAGCGCGTGTCGTACATTTTATTTATTTATTCATCTTTACACTTATTTTATATTATTTTAAATATTGATTCATAAAAAAACATTTAAAATATGAAAAATGGCATCAGGAACAAGGTCTATGCGTGCCCTGTCCAGGAGCACTGCTTTCTGAAGCCCTTGACCCAGCCGCGCAATGAGAGCCTCCTTAGGCGTTGATCGAGGCTCTTTGCTATTTGACCATTAACGTTTACGACTATCGGTACAATGATTGCAGAGTCCACGTCTAACATGACGTCAATCTCGTGTGCTATTCAAAACACTTGATTTTTTAATTCAAAGCTTTCACGAGATTCTCGTCATGAAGGATCTTGATGTCAACAATCATAATCATTGCACGGCACTCTCGGATGTGTCATCGCAATATCAGGCTTATTTACCACATCCGTGATGATAGGTGGATCCCAATTTAATGCATGACCGTTTTCGAGTACTGGGTCGGGCACATACTTGTAGTATGGTATTTTTAGAATCCACAAGATTGTATTGCAAGGCAAGTTGTTGGTGGATAATCTTAGCTACTAGGCGTAAGCTATTTAAGATATTAAATAATAGTTACCTATTGAGAGAGAGACGAGAGAAAGAGAGAGAATCGTGTAGAGTGGAGCTTCGTTCCTAATCTTTAAGGTATCGGAGTAAAGTTCACATATTCGTTGCCGCAAGGATACAGCTCGTAAAAATAGTTGGTGTGTGGGACTATCGTAAAAATGTTCCTTTGTAGCAAGTTATGTGCGGAAGCGGGTCTATTTTCACGGTACACGAGTTTCGGATGTAAACTTTTATTAAAAGTTGTCAAGTGACAGTTTAGTTCATAAAGCTGTAAATAAATTCCTGAGTGATGTGTCTTTATTCTGTACTAGATTTTGCCCACGACTTTTTCCACTTGGAAGTGCAATAATAAACTATCCCACGGGATCATACTACCAGGATATAAAGTCTCCTATGTCGTAAACCAGGTTATGGTCTACCTGTTCCTATACCAAACTTTATCAACCAGTTCAGCTATTAAGGCTTGAAAACGTTGGAGGCATCAGACGGGATTGATGAAAAGGGCATTGCAATGGCCTATAGCGATCCACGATCTGAAAAGTGGTTAAAATACTCAATGTCGTACTTCTTATGACATGGACCTGTAGTCAGTACCTACAGGGTGCCATTTTATGTCAATCCTTACATGACGTTATTGTTTTTCTTATATTTTTGAATCGTGGGAACGACCTGAAGTTGATAGAGCAATAAAATATGGTTTCCTTTGAAAAAACAATAATCTTTATAATAGCGTTTATAGCGCGGTTTTCATGTTTTTAAATTTTCGGCAGCGCAAGGTTATAAACTGACTATGTTTGCAAGTAACATTACATAACATCACGCCATTAATCCCCGCAGGGTTAAGGCAGAGATGTAACTAAAACTACACCTTTCATTTGTCCCTGGGCGAGTCTAATTATATTTTATATTATTTTCAAAAATATATCTCATAATATTTATTACCTCTACTGCATTTCTGATCGAAACAATACAATGAAATCCCCATGTATATGCCATGTGATAATACAGGTTGTTCAGATATTTTATAGTTCGATAAATCCAACGATTCCCCGTTTCTCTCCAAAATGAAAATGATGTCAATCCACGTATGTAGCGGATTACGCCGTGATATATGGAAATCGTATCGTTTTGATTCAGTTATATATGCCTTATGCCTTTTATTTTGTTGCTTGACCACTTCTCTATTTTTCTTCGTTTTATTATTTATTGCTCATCACATTACATCTGTTAAGCAGTGAATATTTATGAAAAAAAAAGTTTTATTTTAAAATACTTTTATCTAATAAAAAATTTTTGCAGTTTGACAACTTTTGAATAAAGATACGCCATACTAGTAAATTCATTCTTGAAATATTGAATTGACGGTTGAAATCTGTCCTTTAGTTGTAGAAATGAATAACAAGAAACAAACAATTATTTTCAACTTAGATTTTATCACTTGAATATTCTGTGATTTTCAGGAATATTATAATATAATACTAGCTACGTTTTACAGCACAATCTAAGAGATAATAATGGTGCTTCATTTCTAGAATATGATACTGTGCACAGTATTTGCATATACAATACAAAGCCTTTACTAACGCCGACTTTAGCGCTCTCGTTTAAAAGGAGTTGAATGAAAGTTAAGAACTCTCTTTAAAGCTGTGTTCCTGGTACACCTCGGTGAAGTTAACAGAACTAAATGTTTTGTACTTTAAAGTTTGGTATGATCTTCGCCCACTGTTGGGCTTGATCTATCATAAAATGTGCTGTGATTGGTTGGTTACCTTTGTCATTATAACCATGTTTGTCAAACGATTCGGTGATAAAAGGCTGTTTTTTGTGTTTGTTCTAAGAACATACTAAGTTGATACGGTAACTACCACAAAGCTGTAGAGTAAATAGGCTAGTTAGCACACCTCACTACCGCTTGCATGTGATAGGTTAATTATTTTGCATACTTCAGGGGATTAATTATAAACATGAACAACTTTTATTGTGTAAATTTTTTCGAGAGATAAATGTATAGAGCGGCGGGTTTTTTTCGCAATTTCATGGTTGGTCTCATAGTAGAAGTATTTTCCTTGATTCCACACGGCCTGGATGATTGTCGCTCGTTTAATTAACACCTTGTATAATACAGATTTAGCGCTATTTTGAAATTCTTCAAGATTCGCAATCACAGACAGAACCGCCCCGTTTGCCTATCAGACCGCAGCACCACGACTAGTTTCTGAACTCTTAACTCACACGGCCATGCCTTGCTTGAACACGCCAACATCGAAGTGGTCAGCTAACCAACAAACTTTAACTCAAGTGCCAGTGAAGGAAGTAACATAATCCTACGAAATCTTCTTTGAAAACCGAACCCTCGGAATAGTTTCGATCTACCCGCATACCGCAGGAAGTTGGTTGTACGTAGATCACTGCAACAGTGTGCCCTAATTTAGCCATTTCCTCTCTTAGCCTGGAGCTAATTTATTTAGCCGGAAACGTTCGGTAAACCACTCCAGTGCATTACGGGTGAATCAATTTGTCTCTCAAGACAAATTAAACGTAGATACAATAACAATACCTAGAATAATACTCATATTATTCTAGGAACGTAAATGCAATATCAATACCTACCCAGAATAATATGAGTATTATATTGTATTATATTATATTATATTATATTGTTGTATCTACGTTTGAACACGGTTGAACACGGTACATATTCGTAGAATTGCTCTTCTAGTGGGGATCTTGCCGTTTTGCCAAAATTATTTTGACAAAATTTAATTATCCAAACTTTTAGCAACCTTTTTTATACCAATGCAATATTTGGAATGCATACACCACCACCACCACCTGTAGTCCCCGAAGGGTTAGGCAGAGGTTTACCTCCTTACGGAGGTGTACCAACTTTATGAATACAGTACATCGGTACTTTAAACTTCGAAGTATGACAGTCAGCGTAGCATCGGGTACTGTCTGCTTACCCCTAGGGTATTTAAGGAGACACAAATGATTTCAACCATACATACATAAATCGACTCACAACCACACCCAAGTTCCCCCAAAGACAACATTTTCCGAAGAGCTGCAAATTGGTTGATACTGCATAAACAATCTATATTTCGTCGAAATAATTTCAGCTGCGGTACCGTTATGTAAGGCATTTGCATTTATAGGGCGTCAGGTTGACGGGAGCAAGTTACCGAGAATTCTGTGGCAATTTTAATAAATTATGCTTAGTAGCCAATTATTTTTCGTGGATGTAGCCTTGTTTCATTGAATTAAAGCATAATTTTCTTTGGCATCAATTTTTTTCGTATCCCTTTTAGATGTTTTCTTAGAAAAATATTGACGAAATTATCGCTCGTTGACTTTGAAGATTACTTCTTGAGAGACTTTGAGATCGATCAGACATCATAATTACGAAAGTTTTTTCGAAGACAGGATTTCATTCTGTAATCTTTTTATAAATCGTTGTCTTCGATGTATTTAGCCATAATAAATGATAAATGATGTTTATTATCGATGGCGCTGAAAAGTTCTGGAGTGGCGACCGCAAACTGGAAGACGGACCGCAAAGTGGACCGATGATCTTTTGAAGGTTGCGGAGATCCGTTGGATTCGAGTCGCACGGGACCGCTCAATGTGGCGACAGTTGGGGGAGGCCTATGTCCAGTAGTAGACGTCTTTCAACTGAAATGATGATGATGATGATGATATTTTTTATGCAAATAGGTTTTTGCAAACACTTGACACGTCATTTTTTTTTTAGTTAGTTGGGTCCGGTGTTTCTTACCTGACTACTCTGAGAAGAAACAACCGAAACAAGCTCAGAGGTCATAGTCTCTTTTAAGTCCAGGCTTAATGTTGGTCAACTTACATGAGGACTATGCAGATTAGTGTCTGAGATGTCTTTTGAAGAAAGAACCAAACAGATTTGAGTGGACCTCTCCAGTCAGTGCAAGCATTTGTCAGTTATCGTGTAGCTCGACTTATAACTCAACTAATATTATGGTACTTACCGGTTCATGGGTCAAACTTCGTAAGAATCATTCAAGTTATTTTTACGCCCTTTTTGAGTTCTAAACTGTTAATAATCTTGACTCACTTTTCTTCACAAATCAAGTGCATGCGCAAAAAGAAAATAATTTAATTTTCATCTTTCTCTTTACACTTATTTATCTAAAAAACTGCAGACACGCTAAACTTCGTGTCTCAGTAAGTATCTGATTGTTAAAAAATAAAAATAACAAAAAACATCGCCTCTGGATCGGCGCCAAACGAAAAATTACACAGTTGCAGCTGCTCTTTTCTGTCTGTGCATATTAAAATCATATTTATGTAACAAGCTACAATAAATTGCTTTGAAGACGTTTCCAATTTTCTTATTCTGAGACTTATCATATTGTACGAAGATAAAGTTAGCTTTCGTATTATGACTTTATGAACGCTATATCTTGCCAGAATTAGTAATTATGTCGTTCATATTTTTAGGGCATAGGCTAGGGCAAGGGTGACATTCAATGTCTGATCGCGGCAGCGGGTTGTAACAATGTGTTTTCATAGCATGAAACCCATGGGTTTCATTCATCAGGGCTCTGTCAAAGCACGCTGTGGTGTGAGTAGACTTGTAAGTAGGTCCCGTGATGTTCCACCGGCGTACTTGCGATTCATTTTGTGTCCGTACTAACGACCGGATCCGATATATATAAATAGATTGATATAAAAAACAGACCATAATAATTATTTTCAATGAAAGTACAAGGCTTTCAACAGTATAATTTCACAGACAGAACACAATAAAATCCATAATTCATCTTTGTTATTAAAAGCAATTGCCCTAAAACCTTCCGCCGCGAACGATTTAATTTCTCAACGGTCCGGTGAGGTTGTGTGACCATGCATATTGATGAGACCTCCGCGATACTCCTGCTCGCCTAGTCTCCTAAGTCTTACTTAATTGACCCTCAGCCATTCTGCCTCTTAACTGTCTCTTAAGTTAATGACTTGACTAATTTGTCTTGGCAAGTTATGGGTTAATAATTTTATATGAGATGTATTATGTTAGTTTGATGATTTTATTAAGAAGACGAGGTTTACCTTGTGACTTCTTAGGGCAATAGGCTGCCCCTATTATACTGGACTTAAACATAACTAGCAAATTGTGGACTGTACGTATACCTCTGCCTAACCCTTCGCGGATTACAGCGTGTTCTTAATTGGGGCAAAATATACAGATAGGACTTAGAATTTACCTACTTTGCTTTTAAAAAATCCTTTTAAAATGGAGCTCAGCATTACTTGTAAAAGTTCTATTAGCATGCAACTCTTATTGACTGATAGGAATATGAACATTATTTGCAAACCAATAAGGTTCATATTCATTAAGAATCGCTAACTTTTCGTGGCAAGGCAAAGTCAAAATATAGCAATTATGTGAATTTTGCCCTCAGCATGTTACTCCTGATTAAACTCACATGCAGACTCTGCGCAAGTTCTTAGTTGTTCTCGCTAATTGCATTTTGATAATAGGTAGATAAATAGTTTTCTAACATCGTCTCACAGTGATACTTTATATTTTACTACGAAGTTAATAATTAACAATGATTTCATTCAAGGAAAATAGTTGTATGTATGGATAGTAGCAGGTGGCGGGCGGCCTGCTGTCCTGCCTACCCCCATCGGATGAAGTTGTAAGTTTGGGTCCATATTGGCTCACCTAAAGTTCTTTTCCCGAAATTGTTCTTCCTAACGATTTGTAATCCGAATGATCACTCTTCCTAAAATTTTTCATCCTAAAGTTTTCATTCATACTATTTGTAGTGCTACCGGCGATGTTCATAACACTCATGTTTCCGAAAATTGTAATTAATAATATCATTAATGTAAATATATTTAAACTCCTACTGTTTTTATCATAACGCTTTTATCCCTAAACATAAGTACAGGTCAGAGTGTCGTCTTGGGGGCACTATGAAAAAAAAACTTAGGAAAATTTCGCAACCAACTTCGAAGTAGCGCTCGCCGGCCGCTGCCGCGGCACCGCTCGCTACGCTCGCTCGGCTCGCGCGTAGTTGGTCACAGTTCTAACCTAACCTAACCTATGGATCCCTTCCACATCGTTTTAACGACAAACGGTTAGTCGGAGACAAAAAACACCAAGAAACTTTTATTCTTACATTTAGGTGTTTTATACGATAGAATCGAGAAAATAAACGGTTTGCAAAAAATGTAGGTTATGTTGAGAAAATATAGGAAAAGAAATAAAAGTATAATAGATGTTTATTGCTACTGACATTATGAAGTTGAATGCTTCGGAATTATAAAATTAGAGACAGAGTAGTTAGGAATTGTAATTGTTAGGATGAAAAATGTTAGGAAGAACATTTTCGGATTTCCAAGTATCGGAGTTGAAAATTTAGGTGAACTTTGGCGCACCCTGTAAGTTTATGTATGTATTTCCTCGAAGGAAATCAGTTAAACTATGTATTTTACAATTACCATGTCTAACCCGTGTACCAAACGTTTCAATATTTCACAATGATGGCCATTACCCCTAAAGTTTTTGTTTTCGTCAATATTTTTACTTCTTTCCCATCGAATCCACTAAAAGCTATTATGTAAGTTGGCGGTAAAATAATGGCATTTTCGGGGTATCCCTCGATATCCCCGGTGTCGAGAGGACTTTACGAAGAATGCCGTAAAAGCGTAACTTGATAATCTTCTAACTTTTGGTGACATGCCGCTGAAAATGTTCTAGGCTCTAAGTTGTGAGCGATTGGCGACTTTTGAAAGGTTTAAAAAAAAAAATATACGCTATGTATGCATAATAAGCCTACAGAGCCACTCCATTATCAGGAGCATTCGCCCGTAATGTAACAGTTCAGGTTCAAGCTAATAATCAGTGAGGAGAACTGATCATTTCAGCGTGCACCTTGTATCGATAAAGTAACAATCCCGTCTTGGTTCTGTACAAAATTGAATTGTTACATTACAAGCGAATGCTGCGGTGAGTTTCCACTGCTGGAACACAGGCTCCCACTCTATGAGAGAAGAAAGCAATCCATGAAACATATCATATTCTTGAATTTTATAGGAGGTTTTTATCATCAAAGGCAAGTCAGCCTCATCATACAGATAAAATATCTTTCAAAAATCTTCGAACTGTTTTAACTTGCAAAAATGTCAGTAAGTTTACCGCGGATATGAGTCGGTATCCATTTTTTTTCTGGCGACTAAAATTACCTGGGTATCATCAATCAAATCAAATCTCAAGCATTACGGTAACGATGTAAGTTGCTACTTCTTAGGAAGGTTATGGTCAGTATCAACGTCTACGAGCTGATGAGATGATCAGGGAAATATGCTACAATATTTGACACAAAAAAAAAATACCCGCTTTCGCTTATGACTTGAATTAACTCAATAAAACTTGGTTTTATTGTCACATTCACATTTTTGGGTTTACGACGCAATCATTGAACGGCTACTGCATTTAATATGTAATAGTAGTTGTGAAATATTTTTGGGCATTTTGTAACCCCTACTGGTTGTAACTTCAAATGTATTATGAATGGCAAGACCAACATAACAGTAAAGAAAGTTTCCACGGAAATAGAAATCAGTCTCTTATTGTACCTTCCATATCTTTTTGTTACAAAAAAATGGTGATTATCGGCGGTGCTCCCGACCAGACCATGGCCTAATTGATGGAGTGTCCAGTGTCCCACCTGCACTGTGGTGGATATGCATACACTGGCCGCCATCTGTGCTCAAGTTATTTAATAAGTCGTACTGTCGATACGAAAGAAGAAAAAGTAACACAAATAATAATAGTTAAGTCAAACCTTAGGTATTTTTTTTTATCAGCCTATTCTTTCCCACTGCTAGACAAGGGTCTTCGAGAGTTGGAAAGCAATGTATATAATAAGATTTTATTTTTGATCATGTGGCATTTGCGAATATTTGTCTTTTTTTAAATTAAAAGTACTTAAGCACCTTCATCGTTAAGTAATTGATAAAAGGGTTCCTGGCATTGCGTAACGATTGGGCACCTAAATCTGCGTTCAGTCCGGTTTGCTTCACTCCATTAGACGCGACGAGCCCGCAAGCAGTCCAGAGTTAAACTACATGCAAACAGCGGATTGTAAAAGACAAGTGGAAATAAAAAAATAGTGTGACAGAGAGTGTAAAGTATTTGATGGTGGATAGAATATAATGATAGCAGATTTATAAGAAATGCTTGGTATCAGATTCATAGAATACTGCTTGGTAGCAGATTCATAGAACAGTGCTAGTTTTGGATAACAGGTATAATGATGCACGAAGTGTCCAAAATGATTAATTATAATATTTCGAATGGAAACGAAACGTTCCCTTTTTTATTGTCCGCTGTTACGTATCTGTTTTATGTATATTCTGTGTATCTGGAATCTGTATTTATCTGGAAATAAGGAACTTATTACAACACTGGAATACTTTTTTTGTACCCTATCCAGTGTCCCACTGCTGTTCAAAGTCCTCCCTTTTCTCCTCCCAAACCTCTCTATCTTGTGCCCAGAGAATATTAAAAAAAAAAAACACTTTTTTCTTCCGTGGTTTTCAAAGCCCTCCTCAGTCCGCGTCATCGCTCATCAATTTAATGAGTGACGGCTGCCAGCGGTGGCCATTAATCTCGCGGAAGCGGGCGCTGCACATTGTTATGGTAATTACGGCCTTTCGCGTCTACTATCTGGGTTTGAAGTTCAACCGACGCCATTTTGCGTTTGAGGTTTGGGAAAAATCTGGCAACATGTTTTTGTAGTTTTTTTTAAAGGTATTTTTGGAGTGAAAAAGTGGTTTTTGGAGATTAATATTGACGGCCTATTTTAATATTTTGTCATGTTACTGTTTTACAGTAAAAAATCTTAAGTGGTCACAGTATAACGCACACAATTCAAAACTTATTGTTAACTAATAGTGAATAACATTATTTATAACGACAAATATTTATACTAATATTATAAAATTTGTGTAACATGGAAATTAGCTAATCATCTAAAATATTTAATTCCATTTGGTACTGCAATAATTATTGTAGCTGAAGTGAAGGAAACCCGAGTATCACTATCTATTCCTACAGTAAAAATATGGTAGGTTCATACAAAAAATCCTAGACACAACTAACGTAGGTTTTCAATGAGGCACACAGGTACACCATGACCTTATGCACCCGCAAGATAATTTCCGGACTCCACGCAGGCTAAGCCCCGGATAAAAGCTACAAGACGATATTCTCGTTAAAAGGTTTCTTCGTTGCTTCCACAATGCCAAAATGCTACAGATTGATAGACAGCAACTTTGAACAACAAAAGGAATCAATATCGATTAAAGTCGTTTTCATCAAACGAATCGCCGACGGAACGGATATAAAATGCTAGAGCCTGTCTAAAATTCATTAGGCTGGCTAGACCAACTGCCGGTGTTCGCCGGCGATGGAGATAATTTAATTACACTGTGGAAAAAAGAAGGGATTTTCTCTTCGCTTGTCGTACAAAATGTAAGGTTCTTTTTAAGAGCCTTACATTTTGTGAGGAGTGTTTTAATTTTAAATGGTTTATATACAGATTAGAAGAGGTTTGTGTTATCGTTTTGGCGGAATGATTTTATCTCCATTTTCACAAGATACACGCTCATACAACTCGCGTCTTGTGATAGCGGCTGCGTAAAAAACAAATGAAAGCTGTCGTTTGGAGTCGCGAGTTGCCACGATGTGATTATCTTTGTTAGTCATCATTATTGGATAGTTTAGATAGGAAAACTCCTGCCTTCTAACCTCTTCATAATTATGTAGGCCATTCGCTGCGGCGGACGCCTATCGGCGTTTTTTGATTCGATGTTCAGGTGCGAAATACGCCCATCGGCGGTTTTTTTTAAATTGGCAAAAACACGTCACAAAAAATTATACTTGCAATATATGCACATTTTTTTTAAATACATCAAGGTACTGCCCGCCGTTTCCGTTTTCTAGGTGTGACATGTGCTGTAGTAAATACAAACGAAACAATTAATATTTTACTGGCAACTATGACTACAGAACAGGTCTGTATTTTTTACGATTCCCACGTGTGTTGTTCAGGAACTCAGTTGAATGCTTCATTCTGTAAATTGGTTAACCGCTACGTATCCATGTTTTACTCGGTTTATTTTATAAATATTTATCAGTCGTAAACCGAAAAGTCGTTCGTAAACAAATTGTATTTGAATAGTGAGAATATTTGGTACTAAGTAAACAACCATACGAAGTTACAAAACAAACACACATAATGTAATTTAACATTCTTTCTCCTCAAATTACAAATTCCTTAAGCAATCTTCTGGAGAAAGACAGCCCTTGATGAGGCACATTTAGAAGCCTGTAACACACTTTTATAGTCTGTAAACATACACACATAATAGTGCCTACAGAAGATCAACTCCAAACAAAACACGAAGACACGCACACTAAGCTGCTCTAGTCGAGAGCTACAGGGTAAAAATAAATACGGTAGTGAAACACCGCAGTTGTCATTAGTAATATCGACATTATTAACATTATACATTCAAAATATTTGATCACTTTTTTGGGACCAGCGAACTCATTTATTATTGTTACTTGTAATATTCAATTTAAAAATCTGTTTTTTGCTCTTTTAGGTCATCTGAGGCCGATATCTATAGCATTTGTTTTTGTTTACCCTAAACCCGAAAAGTACTCATTGTATAATATTCTAATATTCATAATATTGTGAAGAATATTCGACATCATAAACGCCTTAAAAGTTATTATAACTGTTCCAGAGGGTTGTAATATCACTTTTCGGATTTAGGATAAACAAAAACAAATATTGTAGATCTCGGCCTCAGATTACCTATTTCAGTCGATAGCCAATCGCAAGTCCGTCTGCACACGCCGTACGTAAAGCGTGGCTATGTGTGCGTGTGATTTCGCTTATTGTATGAAGCTAACCTTCTGCGTCAACTATTCTGTAAACATACGAGTATCTGTGCTTAAGCAAAGAGTTGTAAAGACAATAGGACGCGTTCGTTCGCTGAAGTGTTTGGAGCGAATTCAAAGGTCACACTCTTTCGTGCCAAGTAAGCACCTATTAGTGTTTTATGAATGTTTAAGGTACAAATTTGCTGTGAAATGTAAGGTTTTGTAATCATTTCAGATTTAAGGTCTGTAAATTTTACGCATTTTTCGACCTTAGAGCCTAGACAAACTTTCTGAGTGAAAACAGAGAAAAGTTGGTTTCGAAATATGGAAAACTTTGAGTATATTCCCTTTTGTATAGGTGCTATTGTCGCATGAATAACTGAAGAATCTGGACTCTTAGAATCTCTAAACAAACATTAAATTAAAACTGTTAATTCATTCAAAGTAATGCTTTTTACTTCAAGAAATCATCTCAAAAGTATAAAAGTTGATTTCTTCAATGTAGCCCGAAAAAAAAACCCGTTGAATATTTATGCCTAAAAATATAATATAAACAAGGTCACGTCTCACTAGGATCAAATAAATAACAGCACATTTTATATAGTTATAGTGAGGTTACATTTCGAATTATTCCGTCAACCGTGATACCAAAATCCGGAGATACAAAGTCGCGTCCCTATTATGCAAACAAGGCTGATCCCATTGCAAACACTTAGGCAGTTGTATTTACGTTGTAATATTAAGTAGTTTGAGAACACAGTTAATAGCAGTTGTAGGAGTTAGTGAGTAGTGCCCTGACTTAATAACACCCATGTAATAAATGGAATGGGTAAGGTACTATAATTTTGAACGTGACCGCAACAGCAAAACGTAGGAGCAATGTCGCTCAATCGCTATGACAAACCTGTCGTGGAATTACCAAAATTTTGTCAAGGATATATATATTATGTTGTTTGTTTTTTCCTAGCCTACTCTGTCCCACTCCTGGGCAAAGGCCTCCCTCCACTCTTTTCATTTCTCGCGAACCAGCGCTGTTTTATGATATACTACTTTCTCAAGAAGGTACCGGGAAACGTCATTAATACACAAAATGTTAGTTATTCATACAAAGTTATTTTATCGCTTTTAAAGTATGCTCCTTCAGAAACGATACACATACGCCAACGAATAATCCAATCATCAAAACATTTTTAAATGCTTTTTCTGGAATTGAGTTCAGTTCTCGCCGCGAATTCTCCTTTATGTCTTCTACCGAATGATAACGGGTACCACGAAGTGGTAATTAGAGTTTAAGAAAAAGAAAGAACTCGGCTGGAGCCATATCTGGTGAATAAGTCTTATATAGTCGTAATCGATGGTATTTGTGAGTTTTTGGTCAAAAATTCGTTCACTATGATGGTCTTGTGCGAAGGCGCATTATCGTGGTGCAAAATCCAAGAATTTTCTTTCCACAAATCTGGCCTTTTTCGTCGAATTTGCTCTCTTAAACGCCGCATAACGCTCAAATAATATTCTTTATTGTTCTTTTGACCTTCCGTCAAGAATTCCGAGTGCAAAACACCGCGACAGTTAAAGAAAACGGTCAACATGACTTTGACTTTTGATCGACTTCGGCGTGGTTTTTTCGGTTTCAGTTCAGTTGGAAGGCGCCACTCCGAAGCCTGTTGACTAGTTTGCATGACAAACTCGTAAACCCACGTCTCGTCACCAGTAACAATGCGTTTCATGAATGTTGGGTCGGAATTAACTTGTTCTAGCATGTCCTCAGAGACTTTTATGCGATTGAGTTTTTGGAGAAAATTCAGGTATTTTGGGACTAGCCGAGCGGCAAAAGGTTTAATACCCAAGTGATTATTTAAAATGGTACGGATCGAATCGTGAGACACAAAAGTTCAGCGGCTAACTCTCTCAAACTTGAATGAGGATTTTCAGTCACTATTATTCCCATACATTTGGATCGAGTAGGTTTTGAAATTTAGTATGGGACAGCTGATAATTTTTTCGCATTTACGATATTGGACCCACGGAGGAAGTTGTTCAGTTTGATGGTCTGCAGCATTTATCTTTTCATATGACTGTACTTTTTCTGTTACACGTTGTATATACTTATCATCCACCCATTGTCTTTCCATCGATAACCCTAACAACGGTAGCAAAAGTAAAACCATTGAAACAGCAGTTTTCCGCCCATACCGCCATTTTGATGACGTTTCATAGCAGCTGACTATAAAGGTTAGTGCCCACTTCCGCTTTTAATTACTCGACGATAGCTCCATCTGACGGCCGCGTTAGGATTTTATGGCTGGTAAAGATGTGACAGCCTGGTTGGTTTATGTATGTACAAGTGATTTCAGATCTTTTTGAGTAGGTAATTTGGATCAACTTTTGTTTTTCTTATTTGATTGGCAAAGATATTATTCCCAGTGGGGATTAGCATTTGAGGGGACTGCGTGATATTATGTCAGTTTGTTAAAAGCATCTCACATATTCAAGCATGTGGTCCTTCTGAATTCCTTCTGAAAAAATAGGAGGACGAATTTTTACCGAAAGACCAGAATTATTTCAATAGTTGGTGACTTGATGTCGTTCAGTTAACTCGAACGTGTATAGTTAAAATACACAACTTTAGTGATTGCACTCTTTAAAAAAGCCCCTAAAATATCATCACAAATTAATCATAAAACAAGAGAAATACAACTACATCTTAAAATACAAACAAAGAGCTCACCTTATTTTTCTAAGAACTTCGTTTGCTTTTCTTACCCAATAAATATTATTACAGAAACCTAATGAACAAAAGCAAATGTTTTCAAAAGGTTTAAAAGATACATCGAAGGTTCTAGTAGAGGTTCTCAGTAATTGCTTTTCTTCAATAAACGCAGAGCGAAGGATTCAGTGCATCGCCTTGTTTGACTAGGCTCTCAGAATCGTGAGGAGTTCGTGACGCAACGTTATTTTAATGAAGATAATATTTTTCGCTTGAATACTTTTATAATTTCATGAGCTCCTGATATTAGGGGTTCGTTGTTGAATTAGCTAAGCAAAGTTTTATAATTAAGGAACAAATGGATTCTTTAGGTATTAAGTTAATTGGGCAAGAAACAAAAAGAAAGGCATTATTTTGTGTTACATTGTTCGACTTTTTCGATAATTTTAAAAGTTGTTTTAGCCTGTACCTCATCGAGATAGATAAAATGGCCGTCTTCAGCGCATGAAACAAGTCTCGAATTGGGACAAAACATTTTCAGTTATTTTATCCAAAGTATGTGGAAAACATTTACAACGTAATTTAATCTAAATAAATTACCAAGCATCCATAAATAATTGATTAGATACAATAATTATAATATTACTGGAGTTCTAAGTATTCTGTTGTTTCGGTACGCCTACTTAATAATAACTACTTACACCAGCTGCTTCACCCACGTCTTAAATATTTTATTTTCCCTGTAATAAATTACCGCACAATCAATTCTATGTTTAAGTTGTCGAGTACTTTTAAACGAATGACTTAAGATACAAATTGGGAAATCAATGTCAGATGCAAAGGCATTCTTAGCAGCAACGCTTGCCGCCACAACTAAGACTAATGAGGTAATCAAAGAATGAAAGATAAGTTATGTTACTCAAATGAGGCAATTAGCCTCATTTGAGCAAAATAACTTGTGACTGTGGAAACCTCATGAAAACATAACAACGTATTTAGGCATTAATTTATTCTAGGGTCGAAGCTAACTACAAGCAACATAGAACAAACAAGTTTTGGGCCTAATGTTAGCAATAACTCAATATGAATAGCGTGTTCATATTAGCTATTTGTGCTAACGTACTATTGTTTACAACTATTATTTATCTAAAAATAACAATAGTTTGCCTACCCTTCATGGGTACAATTTTACAGTAATGATTTATAGCGAGAAGAGGCCAACCCTTAGTTAAAAGCTTTACCGGAGAAGAACTGCTATGAGTATTCCGCTATTTTGTTCTTTTTCGTTGTTTACCAATAACTACAGCAGCGGCAGTGGTGTGCTGTATATAATTGCCACCATGCCACATTTTGCCAGTTATATTTAACTGGCTTATGCCCGCGGCTTCGCCCGCGTGGAGTTCGGTTATTGTCCTACGGGATCGTACTACCGGAATAAAAAGTATCCTATGTGCTAATCTAATAATCCAAGTTGTAAACTACCTGTGTGCCAAATTTCATCCGAATTCGGTAAGTATTTTTTGCGTGAAAGAGTAACAAACATCCTGACATCCAGACATCCAGACATCCTCACAAACTGTCGCATTTATAATATTAGTAGGATTCCTATATAGTAGGAAGCAAGTCATTGCCATAAACCGGGCAGAAACCTTAGGTCTCACTGTCAGCAGAAGCGATTACCACCGTTAAATTGACGACCAATACTAGGCCCATAATTGGCACATTGAATAAAGTTTTTGGAAAAGTATTAGCAACAATCGAAGTTTACATAAATCCTATATCTTAAGTAGGTCTATTCAAACTTCATGATTTATCAAAACAGCCATTCCTTTCAACAAAAATGTAACTCCTATTGCCGCTCAACCCCTGGTAATCGAAAATCTGTAAACAAGCCTGTAATCCTACTAACTCATCATTATTGGGTGTCCGCTTACAAAGTTTACAAGAAAGTTTACTGCCTAAGGGTTGCCATTTAAGTAATAGCGAAATCGTTCCTGTTTTGAGGTAACCAAAAAGTTTTGTTGGTACGATTTAAGTTCGGATTAGTTTTTTATTTGTATCAATGTTATTTGAAGTGTGCAACTAGTCGTAAAAAGAATTATTTTATAATTATCCAGTTACTCGAGGAGCTCGAGGCTAAATAATAACAGTCACTCGGATCGATCTTTAGGTTAAGCCGTGCTTGCCCAGGTTGGTCTGTGGATGGGTGGCCACCCATTACATACTGACTTTCCTCCGTGCCTCGGAAAGCATGTTAAGCCGTTGGTCCCGGCTGTCATTTGTAGATCTTTGACAGTCGTTACACTTAGTGGCAAGGGTTACAAAAAGTGTAACAACCAGTCTTACCAAGGGGTATCGTATACCTAGTACTAACTAGGTTGTGGAGGTCAGATAGGCAGTCGCTCCATGTAAAATACTGGTATTCTGCATCCGGTTAGACTGGAGTAAAGGCTAGGCAGATGATGATGATCCAGTTACTACATTTCAAATTCAACGTTCGGTTTAAAATTCAACGTTGCGCTGGTAGCCAATTAGGATATCGATAGTAATAAGAATATACAGCTGTCATTAGCAAAGATACTCTCAAAATTCTTTATATTCATTTGATTATTTTTTCAATCACAGGTCCAATATCATTATTACTTCCTCATATTGGTATTTTTGTAGTGCTAGCCACAAAAAATGAATCTACGTTTAACACCAGATTATTTCAGATAGTTTTACATAAAAATAAAAATATTTATAATAACAGAGAAGTAAATAAGGAAGTCTAGTATTAACAAAGAACCTCACGCCACCCTTTCATAATTAAATATACGCCCTCTGCAGTAGCCTTTCAAATGAAAAAGACGTCCTTACCTTACATACACAGAGCTTGCAAATAAACAATTATGTACTACAATATTCTAGGAAAATCTTTCTGTTCTACCTAAGCAAAAAGCTTTCTTCTTATTAAACTAAATAGGATCTAATTTTCATAGTTTATTTCAGGTTAATTAAAAAATAACTAAGTTGCATAAATAGCCTGTTTTGTACGAGTATTTTAATTTATAATAAATGTCAGTAAAGCATGTTTCGTTTAAGATTATGATAAAATAGAAACTGTAAATCTCATTTATATTGACCACAGTACGATACAGAACGAACAACGTCGTGTACACAAAATGGTAGTCCTGTACAAACAACTCCCGGAGTCAAACTTAGTGTAAACATATTAAACTTGTAATCGCTTACTGAATCCACCCCTAAAGTCACCTTTTCATGGTATGGACCGACATAGGAAAGATGTAACAGCTTTATAAGTGTTCAGAAGAACGTGCTACGTGTTTGCTACGGCGTAGGCAATATTGCTACGGCGTAGCCAGTACTGCTACGGCGTAGCCAGTACTGCTACGGCGTAGCCAGTACTGCTACGGCGTAGTCAATATTGCTACGCCGCTAGCCACAGTGGTTTAGCAAGGTAAATAACAGTGGTTATGAAATCATGACTTTGTTTGATTCCTTTCATATTTTTAAAAGCTATATATTTGAATTATTTTAGCATAATACCAGGGTCTTATTAATTATTACGATCAACACGCTAATTTGACCATACCGTAAATTAGATTCTTAAGTTCAAAAATATTATCAAATTAATTATTTTAAGTAATCTCCTCGCTTGTTTACTAAAAACCTTAATAAGTTCTATTTTAAGAAAATAACTGACGTTGTAAATAAAACTGTAGAAATATTTCCGTCCATCTTGGGAGACTGCCAAAGATATGAGAGAACTGATAGCCATCATGTCTCGCTTCTTTATTTGTGAGGATATTTTCATTTTCGAGTAGAATATTGTATATTTTACTGAAATGTTTGTTTTTTTTTGTCTCAGGAAATATAACTCGCAATGGTTAGCTATTTCGTTAGAAAACATTGCCTACCCACATGTTTTATAAAAACTGTGGGACCTATATATACCCTAAGACCTTGGTATGGGTACCTGATGTTACGTTTCATACGAATGATTGTAATTATTATGTTTTCCTTAACTGTAAGTAGACGTCTTTCATACATGTATTTATACCCACCCCCTTAGGAAGACTGGCCACCTAAAAAGTAGATTTAAGATGTGTACCTATTTTTTTTTACAAAACTACTACTGAGTAACTTTACAACAAGATCGTATTAAAACTTTTAATGAAAACAAAACGTCGCAAACTTTTTATAACTTTTACACAGACACCTTCTTTCATTAGTAGCGATTATATAAGTCGCACAATTCACGTTACCTTGCCGCGTTACCTCCAATTCATTAAAAGTAACAAGATACAGGACGCGCCTCCTATTGAAAAGTTACCGATACCATCGCAAGCTACAACCCTGGAACAGTGAACTGTAGGAGTACAGGGTTAGAACTGTAGATGGCGCTGATACAAATCACATGTCTGGTTTGAACAAGTTTTTTTTAAAGCTCGTTCGCTTTCAGTAAATGTTTTCGAAGTTAGAAAGTATGAATAAACTTCATTGGTTATTAAAATAGATATTCATAGATACTTTTTTATGAGTACGTATAACGGAATGAAAGGAAGCTAATTTGCAGATTGACTTCATTGCAATAAAAAGTCAGGACCAAGTTTCGGCACTGCTCCCATGTATTTACCAACCATACAAAGGTATTATGAGCAATAAATGCGCTTTGTTTGCAACCTAAATTAAATTAAAATATCACAGTTAATCATCGTAGTAGCTATAAAACTCCTGTCGCAAAAGAGAAGTTCACGCATAAAACAAACGGAACTTTTGCTATGTAATCATTTAAATACTTCCGGACTACCATAATAATAATTCATCTGACATATAGTGGCCGAGTGTAAACATCATTGGCGTAAACTTTACGACCATTGCGATCCAAAATATGAGCGCCTCCACCACATAACTTTATAGCACTCTCATACACAATTATAATTAATTGTATGTGAACTGAATAAACTGAACAAACAGCGTAGTAAAATTATGTTAATTGTTACAATGTAATGTAAAGGCAAGTAGATATTTTTACATTCTTCATGTTCATTTTAATTAAACGGTGCCTTAACCATGTTTATGTAGAGAAACATAACACCTTTATAGAAGTTTCTGAAAATTAGTATATAAATATCTGTAACTCAGAAATTTGACGTAGGGCTAAAGTCTGAGATGTCGGAGCAGGTAGTAGCAGCTCTGATTTGGAGGTGGGTGGGACGCTTGACTAGACGTGACAAATGTTATTGGGATTCTCCCAACAGAAAATTTTCATTAGTAACGGTCTGGATTCGTATCCGGTTGATGGCAATCGGCTTGAGTCCCGTATGGGCTGGAACCATAATGGAATTATGGGTGGAGTATAGATACACCTCGGCCTCATTCTTCAGGAATTACAGTTTTATTTTGATTTGTATTGTAGGGAAATTATATTATAAAATAAATCAGCATATTTATTTTATGCCTTTCTTTTAATATGTTTTGACTTAATAATAAACATTGTACATCCCAACCATATCAATTTGCGGCGTGACAAACTATCACCGTACTGCAACGTGTCAATTAAGTTTTAAAGTCACTTAATTATCGGATCGAATAGCTAATTAACTTAATTAAATGAGTATTCATTAATTAATATCGGATGCATTTGATGTCCGCATTTGCATCATATCAGTACCTACATAAAATATAATTTTGACTTGTTAATGGTGTTTAATAAATAAAATCTGTTTGGCAGAATTATGCACATCCCGTTGAAAGGCATAAATTTCAAAGAATTGATAAAAATAACTAATAACTATGTGCTATGCTTACTCCTCTTACCTTTTAGTTGTTGACATCATTAAGTCGAGAGGGTCATATCCAGCAGTAAACGTTATCAGGGCTTATAATAAAAAGATTTGATTTATAGTTTAACTGAATGATTCGTTGGTCTATTGGTCACAATGTGCCATTGCTGAGCATGAGGTGTTGGGCTTTGATTCCCAGGTTGAGCAAAGTGTGACTGGCAATTTTTTTTTTGGATTTGTGCCCACTTCATGCATTGATTACTCGACTCTCGACTCGCCCCTAACACGTGGGTGTACTAAGGGTGCATCTTTGCCTAACCTAACCCTTCTGGGTTGGCTTGCGTGTACCGATTACATTTAGTATAATAAAATCGTTCCCTTATAAAAGTGAAATTCAATAGGTTTATAACATTTGTCTCACTGCAATTCTGAAGCTTAAACTTCACAGCTTTTACGCACGATGGATATATCCGGTTGGAGCCGGTGCGATCCATTGCGATCCGGTTCAGCATGACACGGTCCGGATGATCGCATTAAGGGATTAACACTTTTGGGACACGAAGTGAAATGTTCTTTGTAGGATGTGCTGTGACGGCATTTTAGCGAGCGTCGGAATGCAATTCAAAAGTTATGTGAATATTCTAGGTTATAGCTTTTTGATACTCAAACTTGTATATTACCGAAGGTTTTTAGCACTTGCTAACGATTTTGTGTTCTAATGACAATATTTAGTTGGATTAAAAAAAACCGGCACCAAACACGCGGTTCCGTAGCACCAAACAATATAATAAAAATATATTTTAAAGGCTCATTCATAATAATAATTATGTTGTATTGTATTACATTTAACAAAATCTAAATTTGTTTTTCATAGTATGTTAATGAAAAACAAATTTATTGCTGCAGTTTGATGAAAAAGTCACATATCTCAAAAACTAAACATCAAATCTTATTCAAACCAATTTTAGTTGAGTTTTTTTTTAGGTTCTACAATCCTACATTTTGTAAGAATTTTCCTCCTCGCACTTTAGAAATTAAAAACATTTTACCACTTTGGAAGTGTATATCTTTCAAACGATTGACTTGAACCTCAATGTCATTATTATTTTAAAACCTATCTATAGACACGCACGTATAGGTTTCAGTTCCGTGTATGGAGAGCCCTTAATCTTTTATTTTTTTTATTTTTGAATGAAAATCGTTAAGCGGTTTACAGAATACATCTATGTACCAAGTTTCAATAGTAGAATACTTCTGTGTAGTTTTAATAGTTTCGGAATAAAGCGGCTGTGATATACAGATGGACAGACATGACGAATCTATAAGAGTTCCGTTTTTTGCCACTCGGCTACGGATCCCTAAAAAGTGTTTTTGTAAATTGATTATATTAATATCATCATTATTTCAGCCGCAGCTGGACATTGTGTCCTGTGCTTTTGTTTTGAAGCTGATTCCCGCGGTCTTCACAAGGTTATCGGCCACAAAATTTAAAAAATAAATTCCAATACAATACTTGTGTTAAAAAAAACTAAAAGCTCTTTTTAAGATAGGGTCAAGTTACACCATTTGCCTTTTAATAACTTTTTCTCTCACTTAATAAAAACATCACCACTTTACCCAAAACTTATTAGGTACCCTTAACCCCTAATTTAATCTCCGAACTCACTAACTACAATAACAACATAACGCAAGTTTAATTACATCACCTCAGCACTTTACATGAAGTGCTTAACGTAAACGCGCGTGTTAACGTAAAGAGTGATTAATGACGTGGTTGCCGTGTTGACTTTCAGCAACTTACGAGTATTTTAGTAATTAAACTATATTGTGGTATTTAAATTGTTTCAGAATTATGTTTGATATTAGTTTAATAGATTGGTTAACATTTTAAAATAAGTATTCATTGTTTATGGGTAATTAAGTAAGTACGGAGAAATAAGGAGACGACATAATTGCCATCGCGGCTATATCATAGTTCAGACTAACATAAGAACGTGGAGCTTGTCACAAGCAAAGAGAGGCCTATACCCAGCAGTGGGTGAAGGCGGGATGTGGATGATGATGATGACGAAGTAAGAGCGATCAGGATCATGTTGAAAACTTAGGACCGTCTATCGAAGAATTATGTCATCAACAATTAATATCTATTTCAAAAGGGGGTAAGACAATCATGTATCTTTTGTTACACTGTTTTATTGTTTATCTTAAGGAAAGTTTGGCAAACTTGTGTCCATGACAGGAACATTGATTTTATTTATTATTATTCGACTCGTAAATTAAACCCGGGACCGTACGAGACCATTAATTACGAGATTTTAATAAGAATAATAATTATAACGGTCAAAAAAATACTTCCAAATCTAACAAAATCCTAAAAATAACTTTTAATTAAAAAAATAATCGCATTATAAAGTTCTGTTTTTAATAACATTAATTGATTTTTTAATATAAAAAAGAAGTCCATTACAGATCTTTTTATCACAAAAAGGAACGGAAAAGACATTAAGAGGTGTGAATAAAATGATGGAACCAAATCTCATTTACATTTATTTCATTTGGAAATAAATTCGAATAACTTCTTACCTTTACTTTTAGGGGCGAAATATTGAATTGAGCATCGTTAAGGGGGCGTATTGAGGGTTATTCAAATACCTTTATTTAATATTGTGTTTCTGTATTGTGATTTTCGAGGTTTATTGCACTTGATTTGTTAGTGAGGGAGCTTTTGAATGTATTGAAAGTTGCTCGCTACTTTACATATATATGTTACGGGCAATTTGATAAGTCCGGGCGTTATTCATAATGGCCGGTCTGTATTCATAATGCCCGACTAAATTGGGCAATGTGATTAAAACAGCATGATTAATCACTTTTCCCGGCCATTATGAATAATTCCCACCCTATCTTGGGCAAAGTAATAAAATAGGTGAACTATTAGGATAAATCAAGTTTCTACTAAATATAATTTAATTACAATACAGTCGACGAAGCCCCGCTGCGCGGGGCTCCTATTTCTGTCTGCAGGGTTTAAAGGAACCTAACTAACCGAACCTCGGGGTGCCCCTGACGTCGACCGTCTAGGGTTAGGGTTTCTGTCAGCATCTGTGTTTGTTTGGGGGGTTTATGCTTATAGAAAACAAAATTCATTTATTTTCTCTTTTTTTAGAAAAGTCCAGAGCAATTATGCTAAAAATTATGATTTTTATGTCAAATAATTCGTTATTAAATAAAAGTTTCTCGGATAATTATTTTGCTAAGTGAAATATTTGGTAAAGTTGTTGTTGTTGAATGATGAAATGACAAATAATGTTTTTTCCAATCGTTGCTTGTAAAGTAAAAAAAAATGAATTAATGTTTGGTGAACTGAATGGTCACCAGGGAATTATTCATACTGCCCGGTCCAAGTGATAAAGTCAAACTATCTCAAACTCTGACTTATTACATGGACCACGGGCCGTCGGGTATTATTCATAATGGCCGGTCAAAGTGATAAGTTAATCACTTTTCCCGACGTTCTTGGGCATTATTAATAATGGCCGGTCCTTATTAATAATGCCCAGTTAATCACGTTGCCCGTAACATATACACACGATGTTTAGAATTTGTTATGGAAAATAATAAAACTGTTATTATGGCCACACTATTGAATTAGGAAATACCTGTAATGATAGTGATGATGAGTTAATAAATAAATAAATAATAGTAATATAATAATTTTAAAAAAATAATAATATATAAATAAATAATGTTAATAGTACTTGCACAGACACAATCTAGTACCTAGGATTATCCACCAGCAACTTGCCTTGCAATACAACCTTGTGGGTTCTGAAGTACCATACTACAAGTATGTGCCCGACCCAGTTCTCGAGGATGGTCATGCCACATTGTATTGGGATCGATCTATCATCACGGACAGGACTATTTTAGCAAATAAACCTGATATTATGGTGATAGATCGCCGAGAGAGCCGTGCAATGATTGTTGACATCACTGTCCCTCATGACGAGAATCTCGTGAAAGCTGAGAATGATAAAAAAATTAAGTATCTTGATTTAGCACACGAGGTTGTCGACATGTGGGACGTGGACTCTGCAATCATTGTACCGATAGTCGTTACGGTTAATGGACTAATAGCAAAGAGTCCCGACCAACACCTTAGGAGGCTCTCAATGCGCGGCTGGGTCAAGGGCTTGATTCAGAAAGCAGTACTCCTGGACACGGCACGCATAGTGAGGCGGTTCCTCTCTCTGGAGCCCTGACCACCGGCAGCCTGGACCCTGTTCCCGATGCCGGTGGGCTACTATTTTTTATATTTTTAAATGTTTTGTTTACTTTTGTTTTTTTAAATATTTAGAAATGTATTAAATAAGAAAGTTAATGAATAAAGGAAATAAATAATAAATTCACGCTTCTTTCTCGGTATGGGGGCAGGCAGAAACTACAGAACGCTTAATGTTACGATGCTTACATTCTCCTTTTGCCTCATTTCGCACGCCGGTTACGAATTTCCATCATAAATAAACAATCATTAAGATTGGTCGAGTGATTGAGAGCTAAACGTATAATTGTTATTACAGTCGAGCCGTCTGAAACTCATAAAAATTACATTATTCTAATTGAAGTGATGAAGTCCCTGAAATTTTATAGCTCTGGCTTTATAGGCAGCCTAATCAGTAATCAATCAATGTTTGACTTTCAAATTATTCAGTAAAGTGTAAAAAGGTAATAAATAGTGTAATGGACATTTTTAAAATTTGCCAATATGTCTCTTAGTAAAATATTAAGTCTCTTTTCAAATGCCTGACTGAATGAGTAAGATTCTTTTCTAATTCTTAAGATACTATCATCCCAAGATAAATTGATCCAGACCAACAGAACCCGCAACTTTCACAGACCATTAATTACTTGCATTAACTGCGGGCCACGATAACAGATGGCGCTGCCCGCAATTTTAATTGCTGCTCCAAGTTTACCCATAAAGTAGTCTGAGTTTGCGAGACATCACTCACAATGAGGTCAGACATTGTTTGAGATGAAACTAAGTAATTAGACTTCGGAATTAGGTTAGAACTTAGGTGATGGTTATACTGTTTCTCTTTTTCAAGTTTTGACTTGATTTGAACACAGTTGAGATTTGAATCTAGCAATTAACTTGCTGTTTATTTGTTTAGTTCTATGATAATTGTCTGGCAAAGAGTAGTTTAAACTTCTTCCTCGGAAGATAGTTAAAGGTTGTGACGCAACCTCCTGATAACAATTTGTGGTTTAAGTTATATGAATATTCCATGAGATGACTGTCATGTTTCATGATTATTAGTGATGGTTCTATTATGCCTTCTATTATTGCTATAGAAGCAATGGCCTGAGTAAAAGTTTAAATCTACAATTCACTATATGGTGATGAAGAAAAAATCCGAAATTATTAGAAATGAACCGAACATCGGTAAAATAAAAATCATACAATTTTATGCACTCAGTTTCACAACAAATAGATCAACAACTTTACCAATTCAAACCTATGTTAAAACTCGAACATTGGCTCCAGCATCGTTTGCAGCGTGTGGGGGAGTTCGTGACAAATTAACTTCACCGAGGTATTGTTAGGAACTGTAACGAGTGACGACTGGGCGCAGTTACTATGTATGTTCGAGTGGTTTTATGTTTATTTGATTTTAGAAGGACTTTAGTTGGAGAGTTTACTGAATCTGTATAAAATTACATATTGTTCCAATCCTCTTACGATGGCAATCTAAATTTTGTTGGACCAGAATTGAGCCACGATTAGTTATTTAACTAGCATCACATTTTCGTGGTAAAATAGGTAACAATAAATAATCAGCCAGTGAGCATTATGGTTTGTAAGCAAACACAATATGGAAGTTAATTGCCCAGTAGAAATGGAAAACTTTCATCTTGGCATTATCACGTGCCAATAGAGAAAAAAATCTTAAGTTTGCATCTTTATTAACATATATACCAAAGTTACTAACTAACATGTAAGTGTTATTTGTACACGTCAACTAACTTATCTATGCAGGCGGGAAAATACAGAACTAAAATAAATGTACCAAGTTTGACATATCGATGCAAATTATCATAAGTGGTCATACTATAACCTTATTGGCATAAGGTTTACCGCTTTCTTTTGTCAAATTCAATTAATTTTTTATTTTACATCATCGTTAACACTGAAAGAAATGCCAGTTTTTCTAATACTTCAGCTCCAGAATCAATAATGTTTCCTAAACAGAGTGAGGAAACCAGCATACCAGCATACCTGAGAGATATTTCTCGACAGCATGTAAAGCCAAGTCAGAGGCCCATGGGTGGCATAAGAACTCGGACACCAGGTTAGGCACTAACCACACGATAAAGAAAGAACAGAGTAAGGTGTGAAATATTGGCGACATGGAGACAGCGACTGTCGCAACCCAGTGCAGGGCACGCCACAATAGTGGCGATAAGTCCCCTCTTTGAGGAGTGGCTAGAGAGGCGCCACGGCGCCCTCACCTTCCGCCTGACGCAGGTCCTCACCGGACACGGTTGTTTCGGGAGGTTCCTGCACCGAATCGGGCGGGAGGAAACGCCCGGGTGTTATCATTGTGAGGATCGTCCGGAGGACACGGTGGCGCACACCGTGGAGGTCTGCCCCGCTTGGGCGGAGCTCCGCCGTGTCCTCGTAGCGGCGATCGGCGGCGGCGACCTCTCGCTCCCGGCCCTGGTTCAGGCCATGGTCCGGAGCGAGAGGGAATGGGCAGCCGTCACCTCCTTCTGCGAAGCAGTCATGCTAGCGAAGGAGGTGGCGGGACGTGAGAGGGAGAGAATCTCACGTCCCAGCCGCCGCGGGCGAAGCACCGGGCGTCGGGGGCCACGTGGTGGCTCCCGGCCACCGTAGGCGCGGGCCTGTGGACGGTGAGTAATGGGTTAGCTCACCGTCCGTCCGTCTTATGACGACAGGCCGTGTCGACGGCGCGTTCGTGTTCCACGCGCGCCTCAAAGAGATGTCAGCAACCAAGAAGGGGCCCGCAAGGGCCGATGCCTGCCGGGGCTGCGGGACTGTTCGAAAGAGATACCGTGGCCCTGGAACACAAAGGGCAATGAAGGAACATGGATGGGTTTTAGTCAGTAAGAGTCTGACACTCCCTCCCACTCCACCCAGAGCGGGAGAAGTCATTTGATGATTTCCCATCCGTAAAAAAAAAAAGAAAAAAAAAAAGGTGTGAAATATCATTAAAAAAACATTTTTTTAACGTACATTAATCGCTTTGGCTTAACTATTACTAGAACTAGATAGACACATCCCGGTCAGTTGTTAACATGGCCGCAACTGAATACATCAGTCAGGTCAGAACTACACGATAGCTCAGAATTGTAAAACAGTTCAGTGTTTTGAACATTGTGGGCCAGGCTTTTGTCTGCTTTGGGGACTTTCAAATGGTGACGGCTTATGTAAAACGTTTGGGTAAAAAGTGCCATGTGTTTATAGTTTCACAGTGGTAATATAATATTTATATAATTTTTATTTGATAGTGTGGTCTGTTTCCATTTTTGTAAATAACTAAAGATGCTCCGATCCGTGAATACTCCTTCCGCTTTGTCCACGTTCATACGTGTAGTTATACACGCGCTCTTTTTTCAAACGTTTTCTATGAATTTGTATGATGTGCTTTATAACGAATATTCTATGTATGTACCCTTTTTGCTATTTTTTTTTTGTTTATAAAAAAAATGTTTATCTCTACATCTAACTTTCAGAAGAAGTTCATAAATCAATAATAATCACTTTAACATCAATGTAAAGAAACACTTGCCTTGGGACTTTATCAAAAACTGCAATCATATATATATTGCAAACTTACACTTGCAATGACGTTTAGGTACAGACCAGCACTAACAAGAAGTGAACTCAAGGAGAAACAATCCAAACTGGACAAACGGCGAAACTTTTCTACTAATTAAACAAAACTGCGAGTAATAGTAGAAAATACAAGAGAAACACAAACACTAACAATATTTTGAGAGATAACGTTACGATATCGCTTCGGAACTAAAATCATAAATTCCCGAATAAGTGTTATTGAGATAGGAACTACAGGGACGTTCATTGCCTTTTTAGGGTTAGCACTGACAGAATAGCAATTTCCTCGAACCCGTTTTTTTGCTGTCAAGCTTTGAGTGAGCGGTAATTAGTGATAGTTTTGAATACACGCAAGCTACAGGGAATCCCTTACACGCTATTTTGACGTCAGATTGACTGTAATAACATTTTATATAGTTCAATAACAATATTCATACCTGAATTCCCCAAAGGGTTGGGCAGAAATGAACCTCCGGGCTGGAAGGGACACCGGCGCGAAAACGGTTACCACGTATTCAGTACATCATTCTTATTTAAAAAAAAAAAACAGCTGTTTCCTACAAAAGTGCAATACCTACACGGTCAAAATATATGGAACAGCAGTTTTTTTTAAACAACCGATGAAAAATTTCTATATAGGGGGGCTCAGAATGATGTACTGAATACGTGGTATCCGTTTTCGCGACGGTGTCTCTTCCACCCTGTATAGTCACCCATATTTAACCATTTATGTTTCAGTTCCATATACAACCATGCACAAATCCTCTCCGGGCTGCTACTGCCGCTACTAATGAGATATTCCTGATCGAAAAACCCAATAACACCTTGCCGGACCATGAAATTGAACCCAAGACGTCATATTCAGCAGTAGCGCTTGCGACCAATAGACTCGCCAGTATTAACTTATCAATTTATGTATAAGTGAAAAACTACTCGAACATTTTGCTGCTCAGTCTGCGCCAACCCTCAGGGTAATGACCCTTGTCTCTGTTCATTTTTCCGCGAACTTGATATATTTGTTTATTTTGTTAGAGTCAATAATAGGGATCGTTCAACTTCGTACGTTTAGATTGTTGTAAAGATTGCAGCTGTAGCTCCCTTTCCGAGTGAGTGAGGTCTGATCCTGATTCTTACAGGTCTTGTGTGGTTTTGTTTGGCAGCATCGTTGATAGAAACTAACTACATTAATTCACAATCATTCTTAGCGCACATTTTTGAAACTGATTCATATAGTACATCATCATCCTAGGCTTTTCCCAATTATGATAAGGTCGACTTCCAGCCTAACCAGATACAGTCAAATAAAAATATTTAACATGGAGCGACTGCCTACCTTACCCCCACAACCCAGTTGCTGGATAACACGATACCCATTGTCATGACTGATAGTTAGACTTTTGGGCATCTACGGAAATCAACTTCATGCTTCTTTTGATGGTTTTTAGGGTTCCGTTCACGAAGGGTAACCAACGGGACCCTATTACTAAGCCTCTGCTGTCCGTCCGTTTGTCTATCAGCGGGCTTTATCTCATGATCCGAAATACGAAGACAGTTGAAATTTTCCCAGAATGTGTATTTCTGTTGCCGCTATAATAACAAGTAATAATTAAGAATTAAAGGGGATCCCCCTACTACGATGGTACGGAACCCTTGATGCGCGAGTCCGACTCGTACTTGGCTGTTTTTTTTTTCTGCCAATGCCTTTTTTCCCCATTTAGCCAATGTTTGGAGTTAGTATTCTTTTCTTTTCACTTCTATATTTTCTAGACTCGAAAACACTCACGGCAGGTGCGCCTCAGGTTATCATAACATACTACAGATGTCCGAATTGGGTCTAAGCTGGACTTAGATTTAGACTAGACTCACCGTCTAGACGGGTTCCAGACAGCTAACTGATGGATAGCTCGAATCTAACATGATTATTTTTCTCATAAGTTATTTCAATATTTTCTCGGATCAACCCCTGTTTACTAAAATAATGCTTTTAGGGATATTTTTTTACCTAGGTAAAGGATGTGATGTATAGTTATTGAAATAAATAAGCATATCCCATGATAAACTTTCAAAATAGGTACGATAAACACGCTGAACATTTCATCGATACACATCACCATGTAACTTTATTTTCAAGAGGAACTTCTTCAAAAGTCACATTCTCGCCATCTGTGTCGTCACATAGCTTCAGAAATTTTGTCTAACCGAATCCTCAAATTATGGTTTATTTGTTGACAAGAAATAACCCATGGCAAGATACTCTTGGTTTGATATTCGTTACACTTAGAAATAGCAACATGAATACGCTGAATAAAGTTTGTACATAATTGGAGTCTAAGAGAATATTGGGTTAGAATAGAAACTGAAGTTTAAATGTTGGTTGAAAATGTTGGTTTGAAAATAATATTATGAACTAACAACTCGCCTCTGCTGTCTCGGATAATTATTAATTAATGTAATAAACACATCCACTACCCGGAATAACTGGTGAAAATCTGCGGTCACCTAGAGTGAAACGGACGACAGGTAACTTTTATTTACTACTAAAATATTTAGGTATGGATTCATAAAATTTAGTTTCTCTTTACTAAAAAACATAACTGTTTCGTTCACTCATAGGAAACCACACACAAATAACAACTGACTCAAAATATAAAACGACGCCATAGAAAACACGCCGTAAACAAGGAACAAGAAGTGTCCCATTGTATAGCCATCATTACGTACGCCATTTTACTAGCGTCCCATTAGCAGGATTAGATATTAATAAGGAAGGAATTAAATGGTGGCGGGTGTGGCTCTTCCTGTTGCTTTTATTTTTGTTTATTGTTATTAGTTAAGTTCCATTTAAATAATAGCATAACATTACGCCAGTAATCCCGTTTTAAATAAATTCTCTGTGTATCTAGTTAAGATGAACTGAGTAGGCACACTGAAAGACAAAGAAAAGCAACCTTAATGTATAATACCTATGTATAGAAAATATAAACGATTTCAATCAGTCCGAGGGAGTTTCTTATTTCATAAATTCAACAATACCTTAAAAATATTTCCAGAACAAAGAACTTTTTTCACAAAAATGAACGGATAAATTGTGTCCAATTGTGTCATATTTATGCTTATGTCTTGCTGTTAGAATGTAGTTGCCTGGACTCGAGCCAAACTGCAGCCATTCTATTATGAAAGGATTCAAAAGGAACTCTTTTCTCTGTTCTGAGTGTTAATTATTTACATTTTTAAGTGTTAAAAGTAATTTACCTAATTTTGCACTCAATTTTTAATTTTCTTTCGTATAACATAACAATTTTATTGGTAATAGGCCCTGCCCCTATCACATGGGACTTACACATAACTAGTGTGATATAATTGTATTATACGCCAACTTTGCCTAGCCCTTCGGGGAAAACAGTCGTGATATTATGTTTGTGTATGTAGAGGGATGGGGAACAGGGTGCAAAGTCCTACATCTCCCATTGAAAAATTGACAATGGAGGATTGTCCGACCAGACGGGAGTTATGCCTGGTGGGCTACCGCCCGCCGGTTGATGTATATACCTATCTTTATCTCACGGATTTTTTATTCTTAATTTGTGCCGTAGATCTATGTCAATTGTCGCTAGAATTATTTTGATCAATTTGCAAATATATATTATTAAAAAAACTTGAAAAAGTTGGAACTTTGACCCCAATATCTCCGTAACTAGAAGTTTCCCAGGTATGGTCTCGAACAAGAAAAGTATCGCAATGACGGGAAGAACAAGTGCCTAATGGCTTTGTTACTTGTCTTGTTACACTCTTCATGAAACATGCTGTATTTATTTCTTAAATACCTAATACAAGAAAAAAAAAAACCAGAAAGCTTAAAAATTGCAGAAGTATTCATAATACTGTCATCTGACTCCTCTTTAACGCCCAAAATACGCTAAACCAGCAGAAAAAAAAGTATAATTTGAAAAAGGAATATTTTACTTTAACAGCGCCCGCTCTTGGCGTGTTTATGGCCAGTGGCAATTGATGCTTACGATAAATTAATTAAATAGGTGGTCGCGAGAATATTCGCGCTTTTTTTTTCAAACGCGGATTAGATTATGTCTGTTTATTTTATATAAATGTTTACCTACTGAATTTACTAGTTATGTCCTGAAGATTTTATTATAAAAACCGTAAAACAAAAACAGTATGTATTTAAGTTTTAAAACTTGAAACTATTGTCATTTAATGTATTTAAAACTTGAATTAAAGGTACGGCAATTCTATTTACCCAATTAATAACTCAGGTTATTTCTGCCACTACATAATTCAAGATTACTTTTCCTTTACATAACTTGTCTTTAATATTTAATCTAACTAACAATCTGGAAACTACACCAGTCTCATTTCTCAGTATCGCCACAAATCAAATCACTTCACCCTTTCTCATTACGTCAACATATAGCCTTCATTCTATAAACCTCTATAAAACGGTTCATACCTTCCGACTCACAACCGACGACCTTTGCCTCTCCCGAAATAGAAATGTAACCCCGTTCCACGGTCCCAACCATTCGAATTTCGAACGACAGCGTACTTTATACGGATATACTCTGGATGGATTGATACTTCGAGCTCGATTACTACTTAGAATGTATGCTCTCCTTGTACCGATGGAATGGATGCGGGGTTATTGGTGATTTTCTATTGTTGTCATTTGATGACTGTGACATGTTTGATATCTTGCGGTATCATGGTTCTCTTTGTTTTGTGGATACAGCCAGATATCAAACATTTTACGATTCTCAAAATTGGAAAATTAAACCAGTAACATCATGGTTGAGTCCGTTATTGTCTTGTATAGAGAAAATACAGGTAAGAAAGAGCACCATAGTTGTTGATGGTACGTGTGGCAGTACCAAGTTATTGATACCCGTTTTCACAGAAACTCGTCGACACCTAAATGTAATGCCTAATTATAAATAAATCAGTGTGCTTTTGTTGACACAACAAATTGGTCTGGTTTTCCTGTAAAGAAGCAGTGTTTCTTGGTCACCACTACAACTTTAAAAGTTTACTTTACTTCTGGTCATATTTGAACCCTCATACTGCTTAAAAGTCTCCAAAGCAACTTTATATCAAACCGTACTCAAAAAATCTTTGAACATTTTCTCTACAAACGTTATGCATACATTCTGTCTCAACATTTTTATTTTTTCGTCAATTCCAATATTTCAAATAATCCACATCATTACATCTTCGAATTGACCAACTATCTAACGTAAGATAACAATTTAACCACAAAGGTCTTCTGAAAAAGGTTCAATCAAATTAGATTAGTAACGTAATCCCTCGTCGAAGATAGCTTAATGACTCCAACTGTCAATTAACGAAAAAGAGCCCATTTGGTGTAAAAAATGTGCTCAGTAAGCAATTTATTGGTTTTCAATATAGTGGCTTTAGAAGTAATGGCTGTGGGGAGCTAGGGACTCATTCCATATAATTAGAGATAAATAATTAAAAGCTGAATGTGAAAGAAAAAAAAAGAAATGATCTTTTATGTGGACTTGGCAAGAAGCCGTCGTGAATTTGGTTCCATCCCTGCATGGTGATGTGTACAGTCACGAGCACCAATATCAAGAGTACAGCTACTGACGTTGCGCCGCAACATCAGTTTCAAGGCGTTTGTGGTGCGCATACCAACGTGTTTGCTCCATTCGGTGTTGGAAGAAAGTTTTTGGCCACACGATGTGGTGTTCCGTCGCTTCCGCAGACAAATTCAATTCTAATGATAAAACATCGTGCAAGTGAAGTGTTACTAACATAGTTTTAAGTTGCTTGTACAAATAAAATGTTACTAGTAGATAATTATGTATATTTAGGTTAAGGTATTTATCTATGGGTCTTTGTTACCTGAAAAAATGTTTTTTTTTTAATACGTAGACACTTTCCAAAATTTAAAATCAATTTTCGTGCGAAATAACGATTGTAACTTGAAAATAGGATCTTTTTCATAAAAATATGAGTTTCAGAATACTATGTTCGTAACAGCATGAAATTTCAATACTCAATAAGTTTATTGCATTCCACAATGTGAACTTAGGTGGTAAGTACATAAGGATATATACATTAGTTTAAATCAGAACAGTATGAGTAAAACACTTATAAACGTTGTTAAGTGTTTACATATGGGTGCTCACATATATACGAGAATATGTCAACTACATAACATCAAGCCTGTAATTCCGGAAGGGTGAGTCGCAAGGGTGTACCTTGTGACTACCTCGTTGGTCTAGGGATCGCAAGTACTGAGCATGCAGTCGAGGGTTCGATTTCCAGGTCGGGCAAGGGGATTATTTGGTTGTTTCATCAAGAATTTCACAGTAACAACCCAGTAGTCTGTATCAAATATTATGAAAGATCCTATACTTACACGAAACTGTATAATAAGACAAAAGACTATCATAATGTAGACCAAATTCAATAGAAAAACCTACGCAGATAATCTCGGAGGATATTAAAGAGTCGTTTACTATACGCTTTATAAAGAAAGAAGTAATTTTGAAAGCACCCACATAATCTCCTCTCAATGTGAAGACCGAGACACCAAAAAAGGCAGCCCGGGTTTTGAGTTAACGATCGTTGAACATACGGCCAGTTATGTCAAGCAACACATACTGTCAAATCGAATGTGGCGCGTGTACTGTGTGAGCAAAGCACATTTGACTATAAATGACATCATAAAGAATACTGAGTACGATGATTGCATGTCAAGTTTCATCGTCATTTGTATATTATTAACCTTCTATTTAAAAAAAAATACAGCTTTTCTGTCAAAATTTTTCGTATTCCTACAACTGCGTTCAACTGAACTGACATTAGCTTTTCAGTAGCTTATGTCAGTTCAGTACATTTTTACTTTTCTATCTTCATTATCAGTGTTAGAATGTAACTTTTTCTGACTTTGCTTTCTTTATTATTATTAATCAGCGCCACATTACAAGGACATTATATTTACTTCTAATTCAAGTCTACAATATATTCCAACATTTTCAAACTATCATAAAAAAATCTCACAAAAACGTCACCCCAAACATTGCACATCCGCCCAAGCCATGTGTCCCAAAGATCCTGCAAAAAAGATACCACCTATACATCCATAGCTATGCCGTACGCATAACGGATCTGTTCCCTGTACTTTATAGTACCATCAATTTCAAGGCGGCCGACACATTACAGAGATCAAGGAACCAGTATTGACATCTCTATGTGTACTAGGGCTTCAGGAACTGAAAGTATTCATTTGAGTCTCTGGTATGGTCTGGCGATTTGATGCCTGTTATGAGGATTATGATGGATTTAAAATGGGTTTATTAGATAGTCTTTATTGGTTGTGGTGTTGTTCAAACGAATCTTTTATTATTCTAATGATCTAGAGTTGCAGCTTACAATTTGTATATGGTAATTTTGGTCGCTTCGTGGGGTTGTTTGATAGTCATTTCGACTTTCAGGAATCAGGAATATTCGAAAGTCTGAAATGACTCCATCAAGACTCAATAAAAGATGTAAGTATGGTGGTCTAGGGATTTAATGCTACGTTCTAAAGCTAGCACGAACTTGTGAATTCAAGATCAGGCAATCCCATTTTCATTTGTTCAAGATTTCATGAATTTTGGCCCTTATTTTAGACACTACAGACTTAGGTTTAAGAAAAAAAATGTCGCAATTTATTGTTCATTATGGCTTCTAAGTAATCACGGTTTCTCGCAATTACTCCCAATTACCAATAATGCCTAAGGCTTAGACGAATAAACCGAATTCTAGGCTAAAAGAAAATACTAATAGAGCTCGTTTATCACTTTCAGGCCATTTACTGCGTCTTTGCAGATACTGTGGTTATTTGCGACAATTTGTGGAGCTATTTTATGTTCGCTTAATTGTATAAAATGCCTTGGGATATTTTGATTGCCATTATCAAGAATCAGTGGCTAAAGGGCCTAGACAAGTGAAAATCACTTCAGAAATGTTTCAAATTTTTCTACAATAATTTTCTATATCGTTCTGTGGTTTCTGCCTACACCCATAGGAAAAAAACAGTGAGTGTGAGTTCATGCATGTTATGATTTTCAACAAAATTGCTTTTCGCTAATGTCAATCCAATTTATCTTTGAATTTCCAACATCATTATCGACACCAATATATATGATGAATAAAATCATAAAATAAAGTGATTAAGAAGTGTGAAACTTGTACACTGTTCAAACTTACGAAGTTTAGTCAGTCTCACACTTTAGTTAGACTTACTGGTCTAGCCTTACTTACGTGTTTGCTCTAAGGTTCCTAAGTTAGTGCTCTCAGCGCCATCTGTGAGTTCTCCCAGGCAATCACAACAGAGCTAAGCGCTCAATTATGTAGGACGTGAAGAACGTTGCCGTGTAAGAGTTTCCAATGGGGACAGCTCGTAAATTTTCTATGTCCCCGCCTACTATTGGGTTAGCAGTGATTTAGGTAACGCGGCATTTGTCATCGTGTTATTTATGAGGTTGATATTTTATTGGACTGAGCGGTATAGAACGTGATTATTTTGATTTGTTCTCTCGCGTTCTACAGATATCTAAACATAATAACCCTCCTTTTGGGCTTCTTCGCAGTCGGATTAAAAGATGTGTACCATTGTACACCTTTATTTTGTCAATTTTGTTTAAGTCTTGTGCAATAGAGTGTGAGCCTATTGCTATCAACCGGGTACAAATCATGACTCTGTACTGCCGAAAAGCTCATTCATTACTTTGCCCTACCTGGGAATGAAACGCAAGACTTTATGATCAGCACAGTGCTTGGGACCGTTAGACCAACGAGGCAGTCAAATGAAACACAAATTATTGTGAAAATGTGCACAACAGAAGTGGGTACTACTATGGCTCATGCTCTGGGTACTGATAAAATGCATTTTTTTCGCATTTTGTACCACGTAGACGCGTTGGTCTCTGATAAAATATTTCACATTTCAGAGACAATCTAGCCTAAAAATATCTAGTTTATTCGATGTAACAGTAGATATACTCGTAGTTACAAAAAATCTCTACAAAGAAACATAACACCCTTGATCTTCGCGTGACCTTATTTTTATCGAAAATAATAATATCCTCACTATTCCCGCCACACATTGTGTTTAGGAGAAAAAACTTCGATCTTATCAAGTTACTCTCCTTTTTACAGAAGATTTCCTGCTAAGGCGTAGTATGAGCAATAATAAAGATTGATAAAATAAAGTGTTATGTAACTATGCAAGATTTATGAAACAATTTTGTTATATTCTTGTTCATGAGTAACAAGATAGTCCAAATATAATGAAAACTAATTAGGGCGATTAATTTGCAGATACGAAACATTTAGAAACAAATATCTTATACTACTGCTTCTTTCGTCTTGTAGTTGTAAGCGCTACTCCTAACATGCAGACCTGGGTCAAAGTGTTATTGGATTTTTTGGGTCATCAGGAATTTCTCAGTAGCACACAAGCAAGCAGCTGGTTGATGGCAATAGAGTCGCTCTCTATTACATGGGACTTGAAAAAACTTAACTGGTGAAATGTGGGTGTACTAACAGGTACACCTCTGCCTAACCCTTCGGGGCTTACAGGTGTGATGAAATGATCGCCATGTTATACGTTTTTCTAATACATAAACAGGACTAATACTCGAGTAATCAATAAAGGAAAGCCCTTCACTTTTATAAACACAGACATTTTTTATATTAAAACGCGAACACCATAAGAACCGACTTAATTAATAAAGTATCAATATTGTACAACAAACAAGACACACTACTACAAATAATCACGACTCCTAAATATAATTGCCGACCTCCTTACTAATTCACGCGAACAGTCGTAGGCAGGCGACAAACAAAATGCCAAGGCTCCGGTGAATATTTGATTTCGGTCACTAGTTGTTCTTTGGTTCTGCTCTATAATTAAGACTGACGCCAGCCTTACCGCCTGGCCACGCACAACGCGTTCAAGCGACGCGTGTATGTCGCGCGCAGCACGAGCAGCTGCGGAGTAAACAAGTGAAAGAAATTGTTTTGAGCATGCCAGGCGTCACCGAGACGGGACATGTGACGCGAAAGGACATGTGACGCGACGGTACTTACGTGAAGGAAACCAGTGAATTAAGCGCGTCTCTTGACGCAAACCACGTCGCAAGTTGCATCGCCTGAGGTTGTGAACGTAGCGTTAGGCTATAAGGCACTGCAATTATGGAGACGGTATTTTAGGGGCATTGTTAGTATAAATTATGTAGTTGGTTAATGTGCAAGATCAACAAAGTTAATTTAATATTAGACTGAATTTCTGGATGTCATAGTTTGTTGATGCAATTGTTAGCACTGAATCGTTTTGACAATCTAAAATGTGTGGCAATATCAGGCTTTCTATACTTTTTAATAAAACTTTTATAATAACTCTACTCTCTGTACTCGTAATATCCTCGAATTCTTACAAAGCTTTGCAAGGAGATTATCCTGTCTTGCGGTGACAGCCAATCCAACTGAGAAGAAATATCATAAATTACAAGAATAGTCCATCATATCATAAATTATAAGAATATTCGTCTTTGTGTACCTGGTTTCTATTTCATTAGTTTTTAATAAAAATATCCAGGATGAACCAATTACCTGTATGACATTTTTTAGATAAGGCGTGAAATGGTAACAGAGAGAGGCAGTTACTTTTATACTTAAAACGTTAAAAATAGGACGATAACTTTTTTAACTCATAAGACGTTAAATTGGATGACCACTTTTCTGCTCATTTGATCAAAGAAAAACTTCAAAAGCATTTATTTTCAACAAATCTTCAACCCGTCCAAAACAAATGACATCTAAGAATATCCCACATTAGCTAAAGACGTCCATCATTGAGTTATACAAGCAATATCCTCTGTAATGCAGCGTCTACACGGCTCCGGCTGTGTCGGTAATGACGACCGGCTCCCGTCGCGAACAGAACGGTGCGTGTGTTCTACTCCTTACTATTAGGACGGGGTTCTAACAGCAGCGGGGACAAGACATTGAGAGAAAATCGCCATTTGTTTTGAATACTTTGATCTTTTTTCTTTATCGTGTGGTTAATGCCTAACTTGGTGTCAGAGTTTTATGCCGCCCATGGGCCTCTGACTTGGCTTTACATACAATCAAGAAATGTTATTTATTTATTAAAACTTTATGCACATAATGTACAAAGGCGGACTTAATGCCTTGAGCATTTTCTACCAGTCTATCTTAGAAAAATTCTCTCAGGCATGCTGGTTTCGTCATGATGTTTTCCTTATTTATTTATTTATTTATTTATTTTACTATTTATGTACACACAGTAGACAACACAGGAAAATAACATTATAATACATGAGTACATAGGTACTCATGTATGTCGCTTCCTTCACCGAAGCAAGCGATAATTATACAATACGCACAAGAACTCACACGCATCCTCTGATTTTTCAGATACTTTGACATACTCGTACCTATACAGGTTGTCTTCATTCATTAAGTCTTCCCTTAGCCTTATGAAGAACGAGAGGACGGTATTGAAATAACCTTATCCAAACATTGCAAATCACGACTGGAAAAATAACGTTGCTTTTGTTCACTCAACAAATTTATACTATCACACTCGCTGCCTTCACGGCCATACATTGTGCAGTCTACGCGTCTGCTGATAATTATCTCCAGGGAGCCATACAGACACACAGATAATAAAGTGCACTTGTTTTGTTACAAACATGTACTGTAGTAGAATTGTTATGGCGCTCCCTCACCGGAGCAATCGCCCGTAGTGGAAAATTTCCAAGATTTGATTTTGACCATTACGTCACATCCAAGATGCAATTTTATACAAAAACGTGCCGTTGTAACAAATAGTATCATTACAGATTCTCCTCACTCACTGATGTACCTAATGCTCTAAATTACGGGGGAAAGCGACCGCTCCCGGTGGGAGAGCGCCTTTATAGTCTGTTTTGTACTGTCTCGCTTGTTTCAAGAGGGTTATTAGTCTGTGTTCAAGATTGTTTAGGTTGAGATGATTTTTGTTAATGTTGTGTTTAGGATTGTTAAGGTTTTTGTTTGTTTGTTTTTGATGGATGATTTTTATGGGTGAATGATGTAGGGGTGAGGTTTCTGCTGTAGCGTTAACAAATGGTACGTTGATTTCTCGAGGCTTGAAGAGTGTAGCGAACGTTAGGCTGGTTGGAAACCTGGCGGATATCACGCATCACATTACATTTAAATATGATTGTTAAACAGTACTTATCCTGCAAAAAACAAGCCAAGAGCGTGTCGGGCACTTACAATAAGGATTCCGACCCAAACTACACTGAATGTTATATAGAACGGTGGTTGGTCTTCCGTAATTAATGAATCAATGTTCTTCTTTATCGTATGGTAAGTGCCTAGCCTCGTGTCAGAGTTTTATGCCGCCCAAGGGCCTCTGACTTGGCTTTACATGCCGTCGAAAAATATCTCTCGGGGATGCTGGTTTCCTCACGATGTTTTTACTGAATCGATGATAACTACTAAGCGTTCAATGCATGTGCAGCATTTTTCAGATACGATTCTTCGTTTGTTTTGTATTGCAATTAAATTGACTTCTATCGCGGTAGGAATCTGCTAACATCTTCGTGGAAAGTTTTCTATGCATTTTCTTATCTTATTTACAGTTCCATGTTCTACTTTCTTATCGGGTTTTAATTTATGGTACTTTTAAAACAGAAACAACACATAAAACTGAAATCACGGTTCCTCGTTTAATTCCATAAATCCATTTAAGTATTCATTCGAGTACAATTACGATCCGAGTAGTGAACAAATCCAATAATCGGCTATATCGGCAGCCATTTTGTTTATTTATATTTTAGTGTGATGAGTATTATGTCGTAAAAATTGGGTCGCTCAACTCAATGCTTGTCATAAATAATTTTATAACTTCCCAAGTGTTGTATAGATGGGTTGTGCCGAGATGCTGAGCCCTTAAATCGAGAACAAGATATTACTGAAAGATAAACTTTTTTAAAGATTATAAAATAGAATCTTAGATGTCCCATTTAATGTTGTTTTGAAATATTGGGGTTTGTATCTATCCTGTCCGTCTTACCAAAGGTATGCAGGACCCAGTATCTGTCTATTCGAAAGCAGTTGCTTCATATAAAATATCGGTATCCTACAGTATCCGGTTAGACTGGAAGCCGACTTTAACATAGTTCGGAAAAGGCTCAGCAAATGATATGCATCTTGTCCTTGTCGGTACCATAATTATGTAGGTTCATGACTTCGTTCACAGGCTATCTACGGCTCTTAAAATACACATACTACAAATCATTTTTAACACGAACTTACATGGCCAATCACGGAAGCTTCTAAACGCCACTTCACTAAATGGACTAAGGGTAAATTGCCCTAATAGCTCCATCAAGCTTTCCTAGAAGCTAATTGCAACATGTTAGCATTATAGCACTAAAGGATTCTTAAAGGGTAATTTTTACGACCAAATCCCGCGGTGATGCTGGTCCTTAAGTATTTCAGAGGGCTTCGAGACAAATTGTAATTGTTTTTAAAGTGCTTCGTAATTTTAAAATGACCTTCAACAAGTTTAATGTTTTGGTAGCTCATAATATAATGTGACTTTCGTCTATAGTCCTTCCTTATACCTTCTTACGGTGAGTATCCAGAAGATACTCACCGTAAGAAGGTAGGGAAAAAAAAATAAGCCTATTAGTGTCCCACTGCTGGGCAAAGGCCTCTTCCCATTCAGGGAAGGCACGAGCACGGATCACCACGTTTGCTCAAGACGAGATGGCGATTTCAGCAACATATTTATATGGGTTTGTAAACATTTTTGCCATCACGACCTGTACTCCCTGCCAAAAACCATTAGCATCATCCACAGCTTCAAATGCTGGGTATAGGAATCTATTTTCTTGTGCCTATCTCCACGTTCATGTCCCATCAAAAAACCATACTCACCTAAAATATATCTACACAATAAATTCGGCAGTCAAAAGAATGCAATAGGGCTCTCTAGTACCGCCATGTTCGTCCTCATACGAGAACATGTCGTACGTGAACAGAATGGAACATGTCCGTGTGCGTAGGTACCAGGCTTGCAGATTTACGACGGAGATAAAGTGGAAGATATGTTCGAAATTAGGACTGGGATGTTAGTTGTCTTCATTTATAATGTAGAAGATAATTATAATCCTGACATTTTTTTAAGTATTTATTTCTAGTTTGGATCATTGTGTTTTTTTACCCGCAGTTTTTTTTAGTAAAATGACAGGTACTACGTTGTTGCAAATCGATCTTGTGGTTCGACCTGACACCTCAAGACCTTATGGTTTTGGGTTCGTTCCCAGGTTGGGCAAAGTATTATTGGTTTTTTCCATCAGGAATTTCTCAGTAGCAGCCCGAAGCACACCTCTGTCAGACCCTTAATGGATTACAGGAGTGCTGTTATGTTGAATTAAGATGATGCCACAAATTCAATGCTATAATAACTTCACTTACAATGTCACTTACGGGATATCTTCCGGGATTTTCAATTATTCCGAGCCCCCGATATTTCGACGCTGCCGCTGTTGCAAGCACCATGATCGCGGGATTACCTGACGCTTGTAACAGCGTATCCCGTAAGTGACAGTGTAAGTTAAGTTATGAACTGTGAAAACTTAATTTAAAACAGTGTTTATTTTAACATCTCTGTCCTGTTATTACTTAATAGCTTAACAACATAGAAGGTGCAAAAAGATTGCGAGAAAATCGACTTCTTTGAAAAATAAATGACATGCAATTGATCATGGGACAAAGCAGCTGTCAAGACTATAACCTACCTCGCAAGTTCGTTGCGGATCGTTCGATAGTGATGTACGTTACAATAATGATTGTTACACTATACATGTAGGTACAGCTGATTTGTGACAAATTGATTTAAATTTTGTGTAATCGATTCGCAAAACTTCTTCGCTTTCGCTTTTGGTATTACTTAGAAGTTACCCAAGTTGTTCCAATGGCGAAGATTGTAACTTTGATAGCTTATAAATCTTAAATCGTGAAGGTTTTGTCTCATTAAATACTTTTGTATTGAATAATCCTAACTCATATAATAAATGCGAAAGTAAGTTTAAACCGATCATGATGGATATACGTTGTCAAATGTACAAAAACGGGCATATGGTACCTTTTATCCCGAAAAAAGGTACTGTTCCCGAGGAAAACAACAATAACGGTCTTATGATAATAGATGGCGCCACGTGTCATTCGAATCATGATTGAATTGAATTATATTATTATAGAAACTTTAGTAGTATGTTAAGAGTTTAATTGTCAAATTCTAAATTAACGCGAGCGAAGCCGCGGGCAAAAGCTAATATAATTTATTTGATATAAATTGTGTTTTAATTCAGGCAAAATACCCATACACAACAAAAAAATATAAATTGAGACAAAATAAAAACAGTAAAGTAGGTAATCATAAAAAATATCATTAAAAGTCAAATCAATATTTTAGTTCACTAGTTAGCCATATTTCTTATTTTCATATAAATATATTGCCAAATTAATCAAAACGACGAAATATTTGACCGCTATTTGCGACGTTGCCCACTTTCTGTATAAACGCTCTTAAAGAGTTTAAAACCATTCTAAGTATAAACCTTTTATTTTCTTAGCCTTAATCCTAAAATAGAATTATATATAACTTTACCGAAGTAAAAAATATTGACCCTAGTAAAACCTATAACCTAGCTATGTTTTCTTTATTTAAATCGAGTCGCCATGATGGAATCCTTTTATTCAAATTGGAACCTATATCTGTGTACTCTTCAAAGTTTGTGTTTCTATCTTGTTTTCATTCTAAATAAACACGTTGAAAATGTCTGGTATTTATTTTGTACAAAATATTTAGATTTTATGGAAAACTAAAAATATTTTAAACCGTGAAAGAAAGCAATTGTATGTTGATTTTGATTAATTATTATTTCGATTTTATTGTGTGGCGCAAAAAATCGTGGGGAACACTGCTGATAAGACTAGAAACGAGCAAGGGAGGAGGCCTATTCTCCGCAGTAAGTGGAAAATGATATGATGAATGCGGAGGTCACATAACCCTCTGAAAAATGTGCTAAACTTCAGTCACATCTGTTTTTACCAAAAACCACGCTAAACCTCATTGAAAAAAGGCACTTAATACGTTAAGTTTAATTGAACCCCAAAATAACTCAAGCAAACTGTAAAATACACCCACCGATTACCCAACCCTGACCTAACTCTGTTAAAATTGAACAAAAAAGGGTTTAAAACAGAGATTTATCAACCCCGGCTTGCCGTTATGCATAAAATTAATTCTCTGGCCGTTCGGCACCCTTTCAAGGGGTCATTAAGTAATTCAAGTAATAGCTTGATTAGGTAACTTCTATTCAAGGGGTGTTGTAATGATGGTTTAGAATCTCGGGACGACCTGACTGGGGTTCCGACATTTATAATTAAATGTTTTTGAGTTCAAAATATTTATTTTGGTATGTTGAAGTGAACCATAAGGTCTCAGGTGGAACTGCTATAAATCTGTGTTTCAAAATAGAAAATTGTTGTTACTATTTTGTTGGTGATGGTCTCAAAATTTAGGAAGGATCAATGTGACTTTGTCAATAATATTTTTTTTTTCTTTCTGGCCGTATAATTGTAAAGTGGTAAAAAAACAACCCAATAAAACCTGCACTTCATACTTAAATGAACCCGCTCGAAAAAAAGTTCTAGTTTGAAGTGTTACAAACCTGGGTTAAACTCCAAGTTCAAGCTACACATAAAGAGAAAGAAGTACACGCATTTTAACCAACTCAAATACACTTACACGAAGTTTCTAAAACTCATTTTAAGAAAATAAAAGTGTATATTTTACGAATCGATTTAAATCTTATTGATTCTAAAGTTCTGAAGGTTCGTTTTTAAACATAGATAAATACTTAGTATATAGGCATTGAGCCATTATCATGAATACTTTTTGTAGTTTTTACCGAAAATTTTATAATTAAAATTCTTGGCAAATATCTCAGGATTGATTAAAGATTTGGTTTATGTAAGAAAAGCTACTATTAATGATTGTATCTACAATATAAACTTTATTGCCCAATTTCTATTTTCAATTTACAAATCGTTAAACTGGTCAATTGATCGTAACTAAAAGTTATGCTTAACGGTCCTTTGAAGAAATTAATGGGGCAATTGTAAGCTTTAAAATTTCACTCTTCATTGTAGTCATGATTTTGCGTTGTAATCGGGCGTACAATCACACAATAAACCAACCCAACAATCTTTGGCCTTAGGGCCTATTTCACCACCTACAATTAAGTTCCCGTTAACTTAATTGGCAGATAGTTTCATATAAATGCTGTTCCATTTTTGAATTTATTCAGTAAGTAGTTGCTATTTGGACCTCGTGAAATAGGCCCTTTTTTAGGGATGGGAAATCATCAAATAACTCCTCTCGCTCTGGGTGGAGTGGGAGGGAGTGTCAAGTCCTTAGAGTCAAAGTTTAAATGTCTCAAAATTAAGCTTGCAATTGCACTAATCTGCGAGGAATTTGATATGACCTTCCTCTGACGAGGCTTTTCACTAGGAGCTCTAATAACACTGAAATACGATTAATAACTATAATCAAAATAATCCATTCATAGCTAAGCCCATTTTGAAACCAAACCTTATTAATTATTCTTTGGCAAACTACTTCGTTACGGAGACAAAGTTGCCGATTGAGAATTGGTAAACTATTCCGGAGCTATCGAGAACTTTGCCTGTTCGAAGTACGTCGGAAATCTAATAAATGTGGTTTGGTACAATAATTTATGTGTTGTAGGGCTATATTTACGGTACATAAATTCTCTTAATCCTATATCCTAATACTAAAGTATTATCGTAATACCCAGCACCCTGGTTGTGGAGGTAAGCTAAGCAGTCGCTGCATCTAAAATATTGATAAATTCAAATTCATTAATTTCGTGTGCCCCGCCAAAAGGCTTACAAAATATCAAAGTTTTTTTTTTTTAACAAATACCTTTCTTAAGTTCAGAGGTTCAACCACAATAATAATAAATCATGTCAAAATTAGATAACATTATTGATAAAATGTCAAATAAAATAAAGAAAAAATAACTAAAAATACAAAAATAAATAAAGTCACTAATTCATTAATACACAACAATCAAAATTAACAAGATCATTTAGTATCTCACATACAACATAAAAAATAGATTCGATTTAGTTAAAAGGAAATTAAAATTAAAATTTGTCATTTAAATATTCGTCTACAGAATAATACACCTTGTTATTTAACCATTTGAACAGATTTCTTTTGAATACGTTACATAAGTTAGTACTTGAGATAACTGTTCCGGGTAACTTATTATATAGTTTTTGAGCCATGAGATACTGGTTGCTGTAACTGGTTAGACTGGAAGCTGACTGCGGTATAGTTGGGGAAAAGACGAGGGTGACTGCAAGCACGTAAATTAGTTGGGACTCTAGTTTTTATTTTTCTCTATTCCATATAAGACGCACAATTCGCCAGTTTGCTACTGAGGGATCCTAATGGAAAAGCCGAATCAAACTCTGCCCGAATTGGAAATCGAACCCTCTCTCAGAAGTAACACTTGCGATCACTAGACTAACAGTAACTCTCTAAGTACTTGTATATTTAATTTGTTAAATTAAAGAGAGTTTAAAACGATTAAAACCATAATTTGGTTTGCTTATAATAATCAGCTGTGATATGATAATAGCTTAACATAATAAGGAAGCTCAAACATGAACAAATTCAATTTAAAACAAATAAAAGAAAACGGAAATTACTTTTCCAGAGATATGTAAGAAATGCCTGAAGCGGAACAGAGGCAATGTAAACGTAATGTGATTAGTGAAACAAAATATTCTACAAAAACACTTGGAAGAAAATGTTATTCCTGAACAGTAACACTTTTTACTTTCTTGTGTTCGTTGTTCTGCTGCCTTACTGCTTAGCTTAGTGGTCGGAAGAGCTACTGATAACTGTGAGGCTTAGGTTCGATTTCCAAGTCGGGCAAAGTATTATATGATTTTTTATCAGCTATGTTTCAGTAGCAGCCACAGAGTCTAGATTTGCGCCTGGTTGTTGGCACTAGGCTAACCCCTGACCAAATGGGACTAAAACGTAACTGATGAAATGCGGGTGTTGGTACTCCTCGGCCTAACCCTTTGAGAATTACAAGCGTGATGTTATTTATAACAACACGCAACTTTTAACTCTACTCGTAGCACATTGTCTACGCCAGTGTCTACGGCGTAGCAGAGCGTAGCTCCGTAGCACTTTGAGAAGTAATTAATTGTGTGGTAGTAAACTTCTATGCAATAGAGTTTCTAGTAAATAAGAAATGAGGTTAATGAGATGTTTAGACCTTTTTATAGCCTGTCTGTCGTCTAGTATTTTTTTTGTATAATTTTGTGGTGTGAAGCCATTCCAAGTGCCACGTGCCACGGCACATTTGATTTAGTAGTATTTGTGAAACAACAAAGCCAACCCAAAGCAATTACTACAAACAGTTGGTTGTCATTCGGCTCGTGATGATAATCAAACCCCGTCCGGTTCATGTTCAGATTGGCTCGGCCCATTTTCTTTCGTGGACTCTCAGCTAAGCCAGACGGCTTCTCCCGGAAGTATATTTGCATACAAATATTCAATTTGCCGCCCGAAAATATTTATTTTTCATCGTTTCTAGGATTCCACAGGGGTATCCATATTAATGCATAACTAAATAATACAATTGTGTACTAACTAAATTGCACCAGATATTCCGTTCCAAGCTTATTTATTACTCATCCCATTCCATATTTGAATAATAATATTGAATTTAGAATAGTCGCACAGCTGAGCGATCAAATGAAAACTCAATTACAGCGAATGGAGTCAAGAGCATATCAGGTTCAAACCAATGAGTTTTAAATGAAGTGTTCGGATTGGTGCAAATATTTACCGGTTTATTATCGAACTATTTTATTAATACTATACTGGCTTTTGCCCGCGGTTTCGCTCGCGTTAATTTAGAATTTGACAATAAATTCGGGTTGTACTCTGATTGTAACAATATAATTCAATTATGATTCGAAAGACACGTGGCGCCATCTATTATCATAAGAACGTTATTGATGTTTTCCTCGGGAACAGTACTTTTTTCGGGATGAAATTGTTGAAAGGTACCTTATGTCCGTTTTTGCATACCTGACAACGTATATGCAAAATTTGAGGATGATCGGTTTAGTGGTTCAGGCGTGAAAAGGTAACAAACAAACGAAAAAACTTATTTTCGCATTTATAATATTAAGTTATTAGGATAATATAATATAATATAATAAATATAATATAAAAATATAATTTAATATTAAAAAAAATTAGGATTCGATCATAAAAATCCTTAATAAATTTATGTTAAAGCAAGCTGTGTTAAACTATCCATCGGAAAAAATTAAGTTTCCATACAAACTTTCATCCCTTGTTAACCCATTTAGAGTCTAAAGGTGTTAAACAAGGAATGAATGAAAGAATCCTATAAGTTTCGAATTATTTTTCAAAAGTCTTGATTTCCTATCCATCTTCTAAACACAGTGGTTTAGACTGTAGCTTGGCTCTCAGTGAAAGACCAGATGTGCTCTCGGCTTTCAAGATTGACTGCCATGACTCACGTTGATAAAACTTGGAAAGTCAAGCATTTTCACCACATTATTCATTTTGCCTTAAAGACAGATATTATTTGCATAAGGCACATAAAGACTACAGCCTATACCAACATCCACCATGATTGATGATGATGCATCAGACGTATGTGTCTTTGTACAAGCTTACTTGAATTTATGAATCTTCAGCGAGTGAGTTACCGAGATATTAATATGTGCGTTTTCTTTCTTTACTTTTAAATCGATTAGTTTTATGTAAACAAATGCAACGTAGCCTAAAAGAAATGGTGCACATTATTTTAATAAACTTGTCGGTAATGAAAAAAGTCTTCCGTCAACGATTATAGTTTTAGCCTGATTGAACACAAAACTTAATTAAAAAAATAACAATGTAAATCTGAAACAACGTTAATACCACATGTATTTGTTTTATTATTACAAACCAAAATGTTTTCACATGTATTTTACAAAACTAGTCGAAAACTAGTACCACAACTTGATTATTAGTGTAAACGAGTGGAGACAGTTTCAAAACAATCCATGTTCTGAGTAAAAAATAATTTTGATCTGTTTTTGCCTCGACCAAATTCCGTTCCCGTGAATATTCGGAATATTGGAAAGCAGAAGGTATAAAGCATAATACCCAATGCTCCTAAATTCCTAGTATAGATGGTGCCGATGCTGACAACATATCCACTGCAGTTAATAATACCAGGAGCTGAAGGACGTCACATCACTGATTTTGAAGCATTTCCAATTAAAGCTTCATCGAGTAATATCGGAGTAATATTAATACATCGTACTTGTTCCATGTCTAATGCGACATTCCTTTTGGGGAAGAATTCTATAGACATGTTCACGTTAGTGCCAAGTTAAACATTAGATTTGACTAAATCAGCCCGACCCAACCATTTCTGTGGCACTGTTAAGAATTTGCGTTATGATTCAAGCAGTTACTTTTAATGAGGACTTTTGAATATAAAGTTAACGGATTGAATTAGGATAGTTTTATATACCCTGACACTATGACTAAATCTGCAAATGCATTCCGATTACCCAAACATAGTAAGGAAAAGGCAAGGACGCATCGACGCGACGAACGGTGCAAAACCATGACAAATTCCATGACACAGAATTTACGAGCAGATCCTGTTCCTCAGACGCAGTTTATGGTTTACCTGATAAGATAAGGGGTGACGCTGCGTATTTAATGTATGTATGGGAATCATATATATATAATATCTAATACATGGAAGTGGAAGTTTTTGAGGGGCGCCGAATGAATATTATGTTTGTTACTCTTTCACACAAAAACTTTTGGAATTCCGATGAAACTTTGCGGTAATATAGCTTATACATATATTTGAATATCACATGAGTTTTAATTTATAAAGATACTGGTTTTTGCCCACGGCTTCTATCGCGTTAATTTAGAATTTGACAACTAAACTCTTAACACACTACTAAAGTTTCTATAATAGTATAATTCAATTATGATTCGAAAGACACGTGGCGCCATCTATTATAATAAGAACTTTATTGTTGTTTTCCTCGGGAACAGTATTTTTTTCGGGATGAAAGATACCCTATATCCGTTTCTGTACACCTGACAACGTATATGCAAACAGGATGATCGGTTCAGTGATTTAGGCGTGAAAAGGTAACAAACAAACTTACTTTCGGATTTATAATATTATTTAGGATTAGGATAACACAAATCACGCTTGTAATCCTCGAAGGGTTAGACAGGAGATGAAATGTGCAGTACTCCCACATTTCGTCAGTTATGTTAAAGTTAGAAAAACCCAATAACATTTTGCCCTACCTGGGAATCGAAACCGGGACCTCACACTTAACACAACTGTGCTTGCGACCACTAGACCAACGGGGCAGCCAATGTATGTATTCATATACGAACGAAAAAACATGTATGTTATACGTTATAAATATGTGTATAGTACGCGAAGGGGAAGTGGCGCCGATATTGGGGGCTTACAACACAAGGGACGGGAGAAAGTGTCGTCTTTAATAATCCCGAAAATCGAGTAGGCTCTTGAGATTTTTCAGGATTTTGTGTGAGCTTTCTTTTTGTAACGGAGCCTTGAAAACAAAGCCATTGAAAAACTGGCGAGCTTTAAGAGGTCTGGTTTAATTGGGTAGCTTTGACGTATATACAAATGCTTCGGAAAATTGGGTGTAGCCATTTTTTTTTGTTGTTTGTTTTGTTTCTGTGAATATCTTTCTTGTACTTGTACAAGGATCATTTGGCGCGGGGCCAAAATTGGAACTAATACGCCATCTTGCCTTATTTTTCAAATCGATTTCACGAAAGTATTTCTCAAACTGCCGCGTTGGTCTAGTGGTCGCAATTTTGACTGCTGGAGCATGAGGTCCTGGATTCGATTCCCGGGTCGGGCAAATTGATATTGGGTTTTTCAGGAATTTCTCAATTGCAGCCGCGGAGTCTGGATTTGTGCCCGGTTGATTGCAATAGGCCTGCCCTTTTACATGGGTCTTAAAACATAACTGGCAAAATATGGGTGTTTTATTAGGTACACCTCTGCCTAACCCTTCGGGCGTAAATTATTTCTCAAGGTTCACCAGTCTCTTTCAATGTCGATGAAGCGCCAAAATATTCATATAGCATTGGTACATGCAATTTTCATACTTTTAAATTTTTATGGAACGAATTTACCGCCAATTAAAATACGTGTAGAACCTGATACACTCTAAATTACCTTTTCCTACGTAGGTAACAAAAATCAATTTACCAAGTCAATATATAAACTCTGATACATCACCTTTGGTTACCGACACATGAAGTCAATCAGCAATTTGATCAGGCCAATTAATTTTGTTAACGAGTGTACCCTCTATCTTTCATTGTCAATTTGCAGTACAGGTGAACGGAAAAGTGTGACAGTTGAAAAATTGGGAAATTTTTAACGATGATGTATGGTTTTTGTTGAGGTAGGTTTCAACACAGTTTTATGGGCTGTACGAAGAAAGCTGAGTCGTTTAAATCAATTGTTACTTAACAAACGAGACGTTTTAAAGTTGTTGATTTATCTGCCTTTGATTTTTTATACCGATATCCTCATCTACAAGCCTTGTTCGTAGATAGAGCATGGTACAGATTAGCTACATATTAAGCATTTAGAGATAGCAATAGTCACTTACAAACTGGTACCATCGAATGTAGTTGGGAGCGAGGGTGATTGGACTCTATACCGTTATAGCAAAATACCAAGTAGAAGGTACGCACAACGAACAATCAAGCTATGCCAAACCAAATTAAGCTGATCTTTCAATGTAAGGTAAGCTGATACAAAGCGCGGCCAGGTTATACTGGATATCTATAACTTGGTGTGTGGCCGTGTGTACTTAGCTGCTAGGTCAATCAATTGAAATGATTATTTCAACCATCAATTATTTTTATTTTTCTTTGATTGTCCTGAAGAGGCAAAGATATTCATAAATCTTCTGCTCCATATAGAAAACGATAAAATCTCATTGTTACAAGTAACGACCTACCTACTACATGACTGGAAATTCCAATTACAGGTTATAAATTGAGAATTTATCTTACTGACATGGGTAGGCATTGTGCCTAATTTTTCAACCATATCGAAACTTTAAATCTGGGAACGACACCAAGGGACATAAATTCTAGTTATTATAATGTTAGTCTGGCTATACGCGGAGGTGGCCGATGGAGCAAGGCTTTGATCGAGTGGTGGCCAAGGTTAGGCCAAAGAAACCAGGGCTGTCCGAAAGCTCGTTGGGTCGACGATATCGTATAAGCCACTGGAAACACCTGGTTAAGGGACACACAGAACCGGGAGGCCTACATCCAGCAGTGGGTAATTCCGGGCTGATATGAAGATGATGAGATTTTTTAAATCAAGAAAGTAAAAAAAACTTGCTCATCCGTTTTTGCTGAGGTTCCAAAGTCTATAAACTGCCATCGATGCGTAAATATCTATTCACTTCTTTGCTTTACGTCATCGTGTGCGCACGTTCATACATCTAGCAATCACTAAGAATGGAATAATCAGCCCACAATATACCTTCTGCTCGGAAGTAGGTCTCTTCTTGTATGAAGGACAATAAACTTAACATAACATCACGCCTGCAATCGCCGAAGGGTGCACAGGTGTATCTAATACATAGTACACCCACATTTCACCAATTATGTTTAACTCCCATGTTAGAAGGGGTGAGCCTATGGCCATCAACCGGTCACAAATCCAGACTCAATAGCTATTACTGTGAAATTCCTGATGGAAAAATCCAATAACACTTGGAAACCAACCTCAAGAATTCATGCTCTTAAGAACAGTAGAAAAAAAATGAAGCAATCAAGACACGTGCCCAAACAAAGTATCACTGATTGCTAACAAACTAAGTTATTTAATAATAAACAAACTAATAAACCTGAGGTAGAAACGTCGGCCCGTAGGCGTTTCATGAATTATGGTCACCGCCCGAGAGGAATCTAGATAGAAGTATTATTTATTTACGAATGGAATTGTGTCAATAATATGAAGTTATAATCAAAAGGCAATCGGGATTTATAAATTGTTTATCGGAAAGATACCTTGTAGAATTTGGTCTTGTTATGTAACGGTTTTTGTTGTTGACTAGAAACCTGGTTATATTTTATTATTAGCCCGCGGCTTCGCCCTCGTGGAGTTCGGTAAGTGTCCCAAGAGATTGTACTACCGGGATGAAAGTATTATATGTGTTAATCTAGGTTATAAACTATCTGTGTGAAAAATTTCATCCAAAACCGGTCAGTAGTTTTTGCGTGAAAGAGTAACAAACATCCAGACATCCATAAATCCTCACAAACTTTCGCATTTATTATCAGTTTCAATTTCTCCTGTATCCTGTTTGCGTTTACAATCATACACAAACAGCCAGACCCGGAACAACTACCACACACATATTTGCCACAAAAATATTTGTTCCTTGTGGGAATCGAACCCGCGACACGCAGCGCTGCAGTCAATCGTTCAGCCACTGCGCCAACCGTGCCGTCACATCAAAGTGTTTTATTATTATCTAACGTGTGGCGTTCATCAATATTTGTCGAAGTCTTTATTTCTACCAGAAAACATGTTTCATGCTAAATGTAACGCCAGTGTGAACGCGCAGTTAGTTTTGTGGTTGCTCAGAGCGAAATGAGACACGTTCTTGAGGACGGAAAAGTTTAATAGGTACTTGACAAAGAAAAAGAAAGATCTAACTATATTTTTTTAAATTTTAAATTCACAACTACTGAAAATCTTTACATAGTATAAAACAAAGTCGCTCCCGCTGTTTGTACGCTTGGATCTTTTAAACTCCGCAACGGATTTAAATGCAGATAGATAGAGTGATTCAAGAGGAAGGTTTATATGTATATTGCATCCGAAGCCGGGGCGAGTCGCTAGTATGATATAAAACAATGAGAAACAAAATGATTGAAGTGTAAATAGACGTGTGCGAGCATTTTCCGTCAAGTAGGTCTGCGAAGAAAAAGCGACAGACGTTGTCAAAAGGGTTCCAGGGCTGCGCTGGGTGACATGGTACATCTCACACGACTGCTAAACATGCACTCAAGCAATAATGCTGCCCCAGCTTATTTGAAAAATCATTACGTTTGGTAAATAGTGGTGCAATGTTCGTGACTTCTATGTATGAGATTACGATGCTTTTGATATAGGTACTATTACGGTTTGTCAAACCGGTACGAAAAATTTGCGGACAGGGCTCCGGACATCGAATTCTGTCTGATATTGTACTGATGAATCTGTCAGAAAGCGGTGCGGTGTTCGCAGCCGATCATCAACTTGTCCGCACCATTTTGTCCGAACCTGTACAGGCTGATATCATAATATTATAAAGACATCTCTAAAATTATCACAAAAATTACCCTCAAATGTCTTCTGTTAAATTTAACCCTTCCAATAACGCTAAAATGCTGACATAGTCACCACGTAATAATCTTAGGTTGTTGACACAACACACAAGAGGATCTCCCGGCCATTCCATTGCCTTTTATGGTGCTCACGGGAAATAAACCGGTGGTCTATTGATTGCTGGCACTACAGTTTTTTTTTATATCTTTTTATAGGGTTGACGAAAAAGCGCTTTGAAGAAAGAGTCATTAAAATATGATATCTAAACGTACTAAAGCAGTGTAGTGAGCAGTGGTGGCTCAGTGGTAACAACCCTGGTTTGCGTATTGCAGGTTGTGGGTTCAAACCTAGGCAGGCAGTTTACTCTGTGTTGTTTTTTTTTATTTTCTATATTGAAAATTTAATTTATCATCACCATTGCTCTTGTGAAGGAAAACATCGAGCGGAAGTCGGTTATGCTCTAGTCCAAAAATCGATTACATGTGACATTTACCAATCCGTACTGGGCCAAAGCGTGGTGGATTCCCACTTAAGGAGAGAAGGCCTGTGTCCCAGCACTGGGAACATTATAGGCTAATTATGACCCCACTTAAGATTTCAAATAGCTGGTAAAAATAAGATTTCATAACTAAAAAATCCCACATTCAATTTCTCTCTGTTAAGTACCATATTTAGTGTCACTATGACCTTCGATATAACCTCCTACATATCTATGATAATTGTCATAACACCAAGGATCGTCGAGACTTCGTGTAATTTCGGAACTTCTCGGGACAATTCGGATTAACATTGGGGAGGCGACCTCTTAATATATTATTGTCGATTACATTCCATGGAGACCGCTTTTATCTATAGACAAAGAATAAACCCGACCACAGGCAGTCTAAAACTTCGCTTATTGGGTAAAAGGAGTATTACCCACATTCAATATTAAAGCATTAAATATTAATATACGCCATAGACCTCAATACAATGGGAACGAAAAGGTCGTATTTACGTAAAACTAGTGACGTAGAAAAGGTTACGATTGTAACAAATAAAAGTTACTATCGTTTTCTTTTGTGTTTCTATTCGCTGTTTCTGCACCACAACTCACCCGTCGTTTTCGCACAATAGTTTGAAGCGATGTTTATTTTGATAAGATTTGTTTTTCTTGATAGAATATATTTTGGAGAATAAAATCGTTGTATTTGACTATTTTTTTACTTTCATCTTAAATATATACCTACTTTAATCTCCACAAAGGTAATAAAAGCCATTGAACATAAAGCCAAAAAGTTCAAATACCTACATGCGAAGCTTGACAAGCTCAGTTACTAATTAAAACATCAAAAGACAAATCACTTCAGCGCTCGTCTGTACAGTTTATAGGTGGTCGCAATTCAGTCTAACGTCGGCGACGACACGGGCGGTTGTTCCGTCACGACCGCGCACGCTCCCACAAAAACAACACGAAAACAACGCGAACAACATAAAAACTCCAACAAACAAAACAATTACAGCCAAAAACACAGAAGTGCCAACCCTAGTGTCAACAAAAAAATAAAATTAAAAAATAAACGTCAAAAATTACGCGCGTGTTTTTTTTTTATTATGTGACAGTGATAAAAATTGCCAATTTAAAAAATTAATGCTGCCTTGATGGCAACTAAAAAAAATAATGTAGTACGTTTGCCGTCTGTGGTAAGATTTTGAGATTTTAATGCGATGCACAGGATGCAATGAAAGTGTATACATAGTGGCATGTTTACAGGTTTTTACATGATTCCGACGTAGTTAGCTTGGCTTGTTTTGTTGTTTATATAATTTAGCTCGATCTCTTTTATGTAGCGTTTTATCTACGAAGTTATTTGGTTCAGTGAAACGAAAATAACGGTCTTGGTTTATTGAAAAAGTTATTGTTGCAGTGTTATTAGTATAAAATATTTATCAAAACATGTAGACATAGAATTTTCTTTTGGAATAACGTGATATAACATTTATATGGAAAGTGCAGTAAGTATAAGTCTACATATTTTATTTTACAATTTCTCTTCATACGATAATATTCCGGTGTTTTTTTATCCATTTTGTCGTTATTTTTCTACCCAAACTTCTATTATTCCGTCTACAACTGTAGATCCTACCCAAAATCCGAGCAATATATGTAGAAAATGCGGAAAATCCGCCATTAGTCTCTCAGGTCTCCAATTTACATATTTAATTGGTAAAAAACACTTGAAAGGAGCGTTTGTGACCCAAAAAGGTATGCTAAAAGAAATGTCTATTAGTGATCAAGGCTACTGGCCATCCAGGTTAATCGCATTAACCTTTCAGAAACACGTAATCTAAATGGTTTCGTGGACGGGTTTAGCACGACCAGGTAGAATTGAAAACATGTGCGACAAATTTTATGAGAGAACCTCAACCTTTTTGGTGAAGTTCTATAGAACTGGTGTTTTTGAATTTGGAGTTTGGAGTTTGTTGCGTAGAATGAACCAATGAACCTCACCTTTTTTAATGATTTTGAATCTTGTTAACGGCTGTGTTTGAATACCGAACGTTTCAATATTTTATCGAACTTCTTAGGACAAAGGTTGAAATGGACACCCTAGGGTATTTTACGTATATTGTCGGTTTGTGGCGCAGTATTATGTTTTAGTGGTCTACTTATTTACGTTCATGAACTCGCGAAGGTCCTTAGACGAAAAAGTCTAGCTCCTGTCAATATCATAAAGAGAGTTTATAGACAATCATAACTATCACTTCCAAATACATAGTTTCTCAAGAAAACTGAGGTAAATAGACACATAGAAATTGCTATTCCACAGTCTAAATAGCCATTCTTTCTAACATTACGTATTCAATTATTCTACAAGTACATTCAATACACTTTTTCCCGAAGCGTTACATACGAGAGGGGGAGAGGAAAACGGCATGTGAATACTAATTGTATACTTGTCATGATCAGGTCGACATACAAAGTACAATAGGTTGTTACCAACGAGGTCGCAAACTGATATAGACTTGTGGGTATAGATTTTTTTCTTGTTAAGTGAGTTAATTCCTTAAATATCGGACAAAGATAAAAAGTGTTATAACTTAAATATGTAGGATAGTCTGTTGCCTCAAAGACTTAAAATACTGCAACTTAAGATAGAAGAACAACATCTTTATCTTTTAGCATAATTATAATCAACGGGTTAGTGTCGGGAAAGTGTTGTCAAACTTACAATTAGGTATTCGTTTTGTTACATTGGCATTACTGAGAGATGGCAGGTTGGTGGCATCGACGTATTTGCGTTTCGTTTACACCGCGCGCTCGTGCTAGTGCCTGGGAGTTTTTCTATGACTTTTCTTCTGATTTACTTCGGATAGTAGGTACCTAGCTGAAATCAGAAAAGGACATTCCTAGAAGTGTTATAACCTTAATTAATGGGTTAGTACATTGCCATCTTGCTTTATTGATAGGCAAACGATAAGAACGGATAGTTTCTTGCACTTTTTAAATCAGATTCAAGTGTAGAATGTGTTTGTTGATTTGTATATACAGCCCATATCATACCCACTGCTGGGAGGCAGCCGACCCAGGCCTCGTTTCTGTAGGAGGGAGTGAGCTGTAATACATCATCATCAGGTGTAGGACATATCGGTTGATTCGTATAGTTTATTTTGAAAGTACAGCACATCAAAGCTCTCGGCCACTACCCTAGAAAGCCATTGAATGCAGTCGCTGTGACCGAAATAGGCTAGATGGCATCATCATCATCATCATAATTTATATTAATAACGAGGTATAAAACCCAAAGATCTTAATGGTCTCCTTTATTTACGATTAAAGGACATTCGTCATTTGCATACCAACATGTTTAGTTAGTGTCATCTTAATTGAAATTTATTAACATATTATTTATTTATTGAAATCCATGTTAAAATGCTTAGGCTTAACTTAAAGATCGACCCCAGCGGCTCTTATTATTTAGCATCGAACTCCTCCAACGAGCTTTCAAAAATATCTCTGAAATATATGAACCCTTATCTTTCTCAATAACGGATTAAAATATATTCACAATGAGATAATATGCAATTCAGCACAATTGGTCCATTGTTAACAATGGAAACCACATTATTGGGAAAATTGTATAGAACTCGATAAATTAATTTTTGTACTCTTCAAAAGGGACATCCTGTACATGAGATATGTGTACACTGTACAGGTTGATGTTTTATTTCATATTTATGTTTTAAATATGTATATGGTTTTGGTCTACTAATTGGATTTTATGACAAAATCCAGGATTCTGCAATCACGTAGATATTAAAATTGTAATTTATTCATGCCGCGAGAGGGCAGCACGGGGTTAATAATGTGTGCCCTGCTCTGACAGGTGTGATTTAGGCGAGGGTTTAAATAGATCTTTTTTTAAATTATTATTTTAGATGAATGTAATTTTCCGTATTAATCCTACTAGCCTACTAAAATATCATAAACGCGAAAGTTTGTGAGGATGGATGGATGGATGGATGGATGTTTTTTACTCGCCACACAGATAGTTTATAACCTGGATTAACCTGGATACTTTTTATCCCGGTAGTATGATCCCGTGGGATAACTACGAAACTCCACGCGGGTCTAGTTATATAAATGGAGTTAAGATTACCTGCTAATCAAATAAATCATTTCAGTTAGATATTAAAATCATGTTTTCGTGAGAAAAAAAAGTAAAGCTACGGCTTCGATAAGTTTATTGATGCTATTCAAATAATATTTGTACAACAATAATAATTTCACAAAAATATCATATTCATTGGGAATATTACTACTTACAAAAACAGCAAATAACAGAATATTTTGTTTTGTTTATTTCGCATGATGTCATTACGCAAACAAACCCGATGACACTGTTAGCCAAACATCGAAACGTGTCTGATATTTTCCTCGTGAAAATATTCTACTAAATTTATGGAATATCTGTAATTCTGGACATGAAGCGCTCAACAACAATATTTTTGAATATTTTACAATATTTAAAAATATTGTTTGATAAATATCACGTGCGTGCAAATACAAATAAATACAGAGTGCTCAAAACCTATGCAGAAGCCAGTTTCAGTCTAAAATCCTGAAAACTGTATTAAGCACCAAGTTATCGATGTTTTGAAAAAAATATTATTATTTATAATAAGTCTATTTCAAAGAGTATTTCATAAAGTACGATAACTTAATATTAAACGAATGAAAAATGATCTTAATAGCATTTGTTATTTACATAAGCGAATGTTCATGATAACATTTTTATTTTTTGCATTGACACTGATTAATGATCTTTAATATTCTATTCTTTTTTATATATTTTCTTTTATATTCTTTGTCCGTTGGAAAGAGAAATACTGACAATTGAATAAATATGTTAAACGAAACCTTACTCAACTAACTGCGCCCTTGACTTGGTTTGTTGGAAATGTCTAAGTTTTTTTTAAATATTAATGCATGAAGACTGTTTAGAGATTTCAGTTTTATCCATAAGTTACACACTTAGGTACCTACAACTAGCCTAGCTTAGGTACTTAGCGGTAAAAGAATACAAAGTAAAAATAAATAAATAAAAACGGCCAAAAGACTACAACAACAAAAATTGCAGACCGCTTTCAATAAAGTATTGCCTAGTGTTAGTAAAAGAAGGAATACGTCATTTCACTTACATGGAGAGCTACCTATGTGAGCAAGCTAGTGAGAATTTTTAATAGAGGAAATAACATGTAGATGACGTATTTATTTTCTACTTTTAATTTACAAAATAAACAACTCATTTGTCTTCTCTAAGACATTGTAAGTAATAATGAAAACTCTTCAGCGCTAATAAATCAGGAAGTCGGTAATTGGTGCGTGTACGAATAACGGCTTGGTTTCGAGTTCCTTAGTCGAGAACGTTGGAACTGTTTGAAGGCATTAAATAACTCAAGTTTTGGAACAAATTTTCCTTAACTGTTTATGTGTTTTTGTTATTGGTCATTGTAAATAAGATCTATCTATTGAATATTCAATAAGTTATAATCTTTCAGCATTGGACAGAAAAAGTATGATCTTATCATAACTTTAGCTTGACGTTGACGTTGAAGTTACTATTACTGGTTATGACTTTCTTGAAAGAACCCAACTTTTCATAAACTTCTAATTCTTCTTTTTATTAGTTATTTGAATCTTTGTAAACAATAACTTTCCCTCCTATAAACAGCCCACCGACAGCTAACAAATCTATTTATCAGTATAATCTCCGACCAACACAGTTCATCCATTTAGCAGAACGGTCCTGGTTCTACAAAACGCTCACACCTCCCCACATATCGCTCGGACATAAGGTCGACGTCCATCAAGCTTACCCCTTCGTAGAAAACACGGAGTAAAGAGTAAAAGGCTGGCTAGTAATAAACTCTTGGAATGCTCTGGCATTCAATGATTTGATTTGAATTTTTCAATATACATCGTTTAATTGGCAATTACTGTCTCAAACATTATTCGTAATTTCGGCACTTTCGGCTCTAAACAAGCATTTAATTTATTTTCCAGTACTTATACTCGCGATTTTTAATTCAGACCTGTTCACTATTCACTAACACGACATAAGTAGGTACACGTTTTTGTAAATTTGTTTCGCGTCAGATCCTGAGACTCCATGTGTCTCTGTGTACTCTGTTGTCGCCCCTTATACCTCCCCTTTTCCCCAGAACCACTATCCTTGCTTGACAAGTGCATTATCTATGAGAACTTTTACGGGTATTTCTAAGAAGTGACCTCCTTGATGGTACCTTGTTTTGTGAAGTGTGGGTTTTATAAAGCATTTTTCTACAGAAAATGAGAGGGTCTCTTTTTGGTATAATAAAGGTAGTAGCAGTACTTTAATAAATAAGTCTCTCCTCACCCTAAGAGTATGTTTATTTTAGTTCTACGTGATGTGATATTTGAGGCCTACGGTTCGTTTTTTACCAAATGAACGACATATACCAGTGTTTTTATGTTTTAGAGGTGTTACAGATAGTTATCATAAAGCCTTGTTTTCATGAAACGTACAGTTGAGAAGATATTTCTTAAACACATAAGTAAATAATTCTAACCCTGCGTTTACACCAAGTTATAATCATGAATGTAATCAATTCGTTTAGCAAAGACAAGTATGCAAAACTTGCCAAAAAGGTGAACAATTTAATTTAAAATATTATCAATTTATTCAGTAAGTAAGTAAGACTGGTCGAAAACAAGTATCACAACTTGTTTCCAGCGTAGATGTAAACGCAGGGTAATTATGTTAGGTGGAACACCAATTACTAGACAATGCATTCCCCTACACAAGCTCATGTTTACAGTTAGTTACATAATATTCACGCTTGCTCCCCTCACTGACTGAGGAAAACTTCTAACTGCATATACGTTCAACTAAACACGGCATTTAGTTAGCTTGTCACGTCAGAGCCGCTGTGTACTCATTTGAAGGGTTTGGGCGCCGGAGTAATTGCTGGCACGTGAGCCATTTTAACTTTGTCTCTGCAATGGCAACAGTCCTGCTATGCTTCCCGTATTCTAGATTTTCAGAGGCGGCAACAGTAGCAGCTTACCAGCAAGTGAGGTTTCTGCTTGCTTGCCACCCTTTGCATGTAATAATGACATAAAAATGATGGTATAAAACATGTATTCTACATGTTGTATTCTCTGTCTTCGTTTATGGTTTACACCTAAAACCAGCTGTCGTAGACAACTGTAAAACACTAGCCAAAAAATAAGGACAATACATGTGTAACAACCTAACTACATGTTTGATTCAAGACATATTTTAGACAAGTCTCTTACAAGATAATATCATGCAATACTTGTTCAAAACATGTTGTTAAAACTTGAAGTTTGTAACTGACTAGTGTTAATAATCTGTTACTTGTTCCGTAGCGCCCGAACCACGGTTTTCTGCGCCCGGTCGATTAACATGTTTTTGGGTTGTACAGTTTGCAAGGGAGCAAGTGTAGCGCCTGTAACAAATGTCGTTTTCCGTATTTTTGGCGGGAAAGTTTTATTTTCTGCGCATCGTCGCCTTTTGCTTAGGTATTAGGGTCATCAAAGACTGTCGCGATTTGCAAAAAGCCAATACTTAATTCATTTGAAAGAAGAGAAAAAGGATTTAATCTTGGTTGAGTATGGCACAGCAAAGATTTAACGACCGAGTGAGAAACTATAGTTTTTTAAATTGTGGTAACACAATGATGAAAATCTTATGGTTAGCTAAGTGACGTCATTCTAAATCCAATATGGCGGACTCCCAAAGATGGCGGACTAGTTAGTTTTATGCACACCCATGATATAGGTATCAATTTAAAGGGTTTGCTGAGAAGAATGCAATACAAATAAAAGGTTTTGTACTACAAGCTTGTTTAACTTTTTCACCACCGTTATTGCTGATAGAATGTCACTTAGACTAGACGCTCAGAAAACTAGAAAACATTCCTCTTTCATACAATACTATAAAATTCAGACTGTCAAAACCTTTTGCATATAATTCCTTGCATGGAATTTATTGTGAGAAACTCAAGCGTGTGCTCGCAGCTGTTGTCGACCGTTCGCTTTGTCATATCAGATATAAATGTTTCCGTAGTATACTCCTATACACTCCTATGTCCCTGGTACTTGGGAGTTAATGGCCTTGGAGTGTCTCTTCAGTATAATTAATTTGTTTTTAAATTGTTGTGTCGACGGCATAACTTATATTTATGCAAGTCATAGTAATGTAATCGTCGATTTCCTTGAAGTGATTTCTATGATTTTGTTGCGCGTTTTATACTATTTGTTTAATATGACTCACATTTTGTGACACAGGTAGCTGCTACTGTTACTTATCAAATCTTATAGTGAAATACAAATAAACTAGACAGACTCCAATCTAGTCACCCAACTCAATACGAGATTGACTTGGGCGTCATTAAATCCAGTTGAGAACTCATTCTTGACTACCGTTCATTATTCATAACTTTGAAAGAAGAAGAGACGTTATGAAAAATATGGAACCCTCAAAGTTAATTGTTTTTTATTCCGCGACCTACCGTTGGTTGTTTCGCACGGTCGTTACGACAAAACCTCGAGATCTTTATTACATGAAGGTTTAATATTTATTTATTAGACACAAAACCATTCCGAATAAATTCACTAAATTATGGTCAAAAACAAAGAGATCACAAAACAACTTTATTTAAAAAAAAATGCATTTAAAAAAAAAAACAATTTACCTTTCTCCATTTGGACAGCCCTACGTCCCCTTGCCAGTAACGGTAGCTAATAAAAGTCCTGTTTGTTGCAGCTGATCAGGGCCGACTATCTTTATGAGGCAATATCTTCCAAAATTGTCTCCCCGCCCTATTCATTGTTCTTAGTTTAATATTGACTGCCCGGCTACTACTCGTAGAACCTACTGAATGTTTTCCTGTAAAACTTCACTTGTTTTCCTTCTTCAGTCAATCTAGTTCGGACACACGGATATTTTCGTCATCGAAACACTTAATTAAGCTTTCACGGTTTACAACTAAACTTATGCTGTCACTTACGGGATATCTTTTTTGTTCATTATTTTGAGCTCCCGATATTTCGACGCTGTTGCAAGCGCCATCATCGGTTCATTCATCGGTAATTTAATAAAAAATCTGCTGTTTCCTCCAAAAATGCAAGACCTACACGGTAAAATGTGTGGAACAGCAGACTTTTTTTTTATTACCGGTGAAAATTTCTATACGTCCGAACTAGATTGATTGAAGAAGAAAAACAAGTGACATTTTGCAGGAAAACATTCAGTAAGTTCTACGAGTTCAGAATGATGTACTGAATACGTGGTAACCGTGTGTGCGTCGGTATTCCTTCCACTCTGTAATATCATTACTAAGTTACATGTACTACCAATGTAGAACAATTTATAAGTTTTGGAAACAGAAAGTTAACCTTAGAAAATACACGTGCTAACTCAGATAGTATTTATCTAAATATGGAAAGTGGTCCAAGGGAATAGGCTCGATCAGATCGATCCGATATAAAATTAGCTTGTTCAAGCTGCCTCGACTTAGCCCAGACTTGCTCTATATTTGTTTCAAGTTTCCGTGTTAGTGCTTGAACAATCATTTACGATGTGAATTGGGTTGAACGAACAACACAAACTTCTAAGCTATGTAGAGGAGAATTGTAGACTTTACAAGCTGTTTAGTTTCACTAAGTATGTTCAACTATAGTTTATTTAAATCTTTGTTTGTAAATTATGTTATTTCCACTTCATCATCATTCTCCTTACATTTTCCAATTTATTTGGGGTCGGCGCAGCATGTCTTCTTCATGTTATTTCCACTTGCGGTAAATAAAAAAAAATGTTTTATTCAAGCTGATTTAAGCATGACTATACGTTAAAAAAAAACTAAGTTAGGATAAACAGCTCAACTATGTAGGCTTTTGGAAGATTAGTTCTTCAAAAAGTAATCTTAGAGTAGCTAATACCAAAATAAATAGACCTTGACTGTCTCGACATATCTTTTACTAGACTTTACCTGAAGGTAAAGTTTACCCATTAAAACCGAATACCTTCTTACATAAAACTACCGTTTACAAAAATTAAATAATAGATCACAAATCCACAGTTAAATATGGCTTATTCCAAATTTCATAAAACCGTCACAGTTTCTGACAGATAATAAAGACAGCTAAACATGATGCTCGTGATGCTCGAGGGACGGAATGGTTCTAATTGCTAACCGCGGTCACCCATTTAAGACTTGACCTGAAAGACCGATCTACTGGATAGACAGGCTCATATCTTTTTCAGATCATAAATGGTACATTTTGATATAAGTGGGGAAACTTTGTTTCGAGCAATGTTTACGCTGTAAAGGCGCAGCACATCTCTTTACCGATATAAAAAAAAATCACCGCTGACTACAGGAAACGAAACTATTTTTACTTAGCTTAAGTAAGACACGTTGTAATAAGTGAAAAAAAAACCACGTGTATGAAATACATTGCATGTTGAGCCTAATGTAGTGCGATAAGAGATAGCTTTCGAGGAAGTGTATTGAAAAAGAATTTAAGAAATCGATTTTATAAATTGACCTGACTGGTAGCTGATCCTTTCACATGCAGTAAGTCATAATGACACCAAATATTTAAGTAGATGTAAGATAAATCGGGCACCTGACCTTCAAAAATGTCGTAAACAATCTTCTTTCTAAAGTTTATACCTTTCTCTTTGGTCCTCTTCGAGTCAATAAACCGTAACGTTATGTACAGTGCCCCAATACGTAGTGACCTTAACGGTTCATATCCTTAACGTTGTCTCCAATGTTGGGGGTCGTTCACGGAAGACAGAACAGTAAAGTTTCATGTGGGTAGATACTTACTTCTGCACCACCCCACACCCATGTTCTTGTTTGTCTTTACTATTGACCATGAAAATTCTACGTACTTACAAATACCAGAGTGGTCGACATAGCTCACAGAATCAGTAAGCTGAAGTGGCAATGGGCCGGTCATATTAGCCGTAGAACCGATGACCGTATAGGCTGATGATGATGATGACATAATAATATACCTGGATTTTGATATGTCAGAATCTGCGGTATTCACTAAGGAGAGGTTTATTTAATAAGATGTTAATATATTCATCACAATAACTCGTTTTCGTGCATTTCGTGAGATTCGTAGAATTTCTATATAAAGTGCAAATATTTACACTGAGGTTTGAATTTGAAATGAGAAACATCTCATTTAAAATTGAACCTAACTAAAACATTAGCCTGGTAAAATTGTGCCAGTGACTTCTTATAACTTTGGTCGTTTTGTATCCATTTTGTTGTTGTTCTGAGAAAATCAGTTACAATCAAGTTGAGGTGTCTGAAAAGTTGAAAACATCAATATTAAGTATGTAGTACCGACGATACTTGGATAGAAATAAAGTCAATAGTTAATTTCGAAGCTATTAGGAAGGACAATAGCGAGGTTAACGGCCAATGATACACCAAACGTTGATATTACTGAGTTTCGCAACTCATAGGAACTTTGGCCATTAACATAACATAATTATGTTCCTAGATATATAAACTTATACTGTCACTTACGGGGCATCTTCCGTGATTGTTCATTATTTTGAGCTCCCGATATTTCGACGCTGTTGCAAGCGCCATGATCGCGGGAAGTTCAATCACGGAAGATATCCCGTAAGTGACAGTATAAGTTTAGTTGTAAACCGTGAAAGCTTAAAACAGTATTAGAAATATAAATGACCACGACATAATTACATAGTATTGATTCAAAAAGCACGTAGAATGATTCAATTCTACTTCTCAAGTTTACGCTCTCAGAAAGAACTTTTGGTACGCACATAACATCATATCAGAGCTTTTATCGAACTGAACAAGCTTATCCTTTCATGTAGTCCTAGTACTTGATAAATTCTTGCTCTTGAACGTCCGCTCGTAAAACGGACTCGAAGGACCAATAGTTTTCGATAGAAGCAAACATTCTTCTTAAAGTGCCTACTGAAGTTTTGTATTAAAGTATCTTGTGTCTCAGCCACCCTTTCGAAGTCGGGGAAATAGATTTCTATTGTCTGGCTGCTGTTTCTATTTGCTTAAGACGTATGTACCTACACATACTATTCTATTTTTTTTAATACTTTATTGCTCTTGTATACAGACTGTTTTATGAAAATGAAAGGCGTCACTATTCGCGAAACTAAAATTAAAGGAGCCTTTATGATTGTATATCTCTAAAAAGCAGAATATAATGCCATCACTTAAAAACCAAACTGTGCCCTTGGGAGGTCCAAGTGCACAATTTGTCCTGACGTCGCATAAACATCTATATTAATAATACCTCCTACTATCATGTGGTGTCCTGGTACATTAACATAATGAACCAATTAACTGCCTTGTGATGCACTGTAAATAGATCATCAATATATTTATTGGGGCACAAGTTATTAACAGATTTTTACATTAACGTGTTATGAAGGATTTTAAATTTACGGCATCAATGATACGATATCCATTTCTTTGAAGTGAAAATCGTATACTTTTACACATATTAACACACATACACACACACACATTCACACATATTAATATGCTATTTACATAATATAAATACCTCTGCCTAATCCTTTGGGGATCACAGGCGTGATGTTATGTTATGTGTGTAAATATACACCCGATCATAAACATTTTGTTAATTCGAATTGTATAAATGCCAATAATCACAGGAATTAGGATAATATCAAAATAGGATCTGTTTTGATGTTACATCACACAAATTAGGTACCTACTTATGCTGTCGATTAGGAATGTACTCAACGATACAAATAGGCTCTGTGAAAATTAGAAAATTACTTTTGTCAAACGAAGGGTTTTCACCAGAAATACATATATACAGACTAAACTTATGGACACAAATTGTGCTACTTCTTTTCGACAAGTCATGTAGAAGAAGACTTGCCAAAAACATGTAACCAAACGAAAAACTGAATTCATAGGCACAACATGTAGAATACCATGTTTTATGCATTGTTGTTACCGCAGGATTAGGGCAGTATTTAGATCGGGTTCTAGTTTTCTCCGAAAGTGAGCTTTGGAGCCTCATGCTCTTAATCAGGAAAAACCCATAATTTCACTCTTCAAAAAATTACCGATAAATATTTCCGATTTTGCTTTTGCTTTTTTGAAATTCCATCTTTATTTATTGAAATTGAATACTTGGATGTTTACATATTTTTCCATTTGACTGCTTGTGAAATATATTTTTCCTTTCACATATTTGCTCCGCAAATTACCTCCTACAACAAAATCGAGACGCGTAAGAAATTTCGTTTTCCCAAAACGCATATTTTCGTGAAGCCAATATTGTATTTATAAAGAAGTTTTCGCCTTACCGAGGGAACGGTACTACTTTACTATTTGGATCGTGGAGGTCAGACAGGCAGTCGCTAAATGAAAAGTCTTGACTGTCTTTACGAGTTATATAAACATAAACCCAAGAGTCTGACTACTATTCTTACCAAAACAAATCTTGTTACCCAGTAACTGGGTCGTGGAGGTCAGAGCAGTCGCTCCATGTAAAATAACTAGTATTAAGCTGCATCCGCTTAGACAAAAAGCCGACCCCAACATAGTTGGTAAAAAGCTAGGCAGATGATGAAGAAAGAAATTTTCGGAAAACACGTAAGTTGTCCTTCGTCGCCAAAATGTGGAAGTAGCAGGGTGATTGACACATTATGAGGTCGTCGACCTGTTAATTTCAAGACAAAGGTTTCAACTGAGTTTCAGTATTTCAATATCCTCCAGCAGACTAAACATTTAGGTTAAAAATGTCTGTACATAAAAACTCCTTTATATTTCTGCTGTCCTAGTCTCAAAACTGAACCTATTGGGGTCCTCCCTAGAGGTCGGTCAGTAAAAAGAGGACGGCGCCAACAAGTCCGATAAATAACAACTTTTAGGAGATAAAGTGGTTTGAAAAGAAATAAGTTATTATTAATATCGTTTTTTCCTAAACGGAGTTTCTGAATTCCAAACAAGAAGCTTGTTTCATTGGAGCTTAGAGAAATAACACATTGCATTTAAGACTATCACCAATAGATGTGGTCTCGTCTTGAGTGATATCCAAAACAATTCATCATCTGCCTAAGCTTTTCCCAACTATTTTGGAGTTGACTTCCAGTCCAACCGGATGCAACTGAATGCCAGTATCTTACAGGCAGTGTCTGCATATCTGACCTCCACAATCTTGATAAGACTGGTAGTCAGACTTGCGGGCAGCTAACTACCCCAAACTACTGGCAATCTGACGCACATAACCAATTAGGATGTATCTGATAACTAGTGAGCATAATCTTGGTGTACATGAGGCTTTATACTGTTGAATAATCCCAATAAAAAAAACATACCAATACCTAGATAACTCCACCGCGTAAAGATTTCTCCTGAAACCTTCACAGCCGATACTAACATTATATCATTGTTATTTCATCGGCCGCGGACGATGGTAGGCTGGATAATGTCCGAATAACGATCGGATTAGGGCCCCAGAGGTTTATTGTTACGGTCAGAGGTTGGGTGGGCCCCGCAGGTTACAGTCATTCGTTGAAAAGAGAGAGTATATTTTGTTTGTTTTGGTTTAATTTTGTATTTTTATTAGTTTAGTGATTGATAATTTATTTTTGATCTCGATACCTAGTCGGTACGTGGTTTATAATAAACTAGCTTTTGCCCGCGGCTGCACCTGCTTGTAGGTTGGAATTGGAAATTATCCCATGGCAGCATACTACCGGTATAAAGGATGTCATGGTATACCTAAGTGCCAGATTTTATCGAAGTCCATTCAGTTCTTTTATACTATTTAATAAAGCACCAATTGTCAGAACGAATATCATATCATTATTCTTATACATAACTAAATCAGCAACCCGTGTATCTCACAAATAAGTCGTTTTCCTGAAAATATATCAGCCAACAGATGTCAAGCGGCGCCCGATTGGGCGACACTTGGCAACTTCGCCCCTCCGACTTTCAGTTTAGAAATAAGTTCATACCTACAACCATTTTCAATGTTCAAAACATTGTGTTGTCTTAAATTTATTGTATATGTAATTTGTTGCTCCTTCTCCTTGTATACCATACAAAGGCTGACTTTAAAAGATCGCTTTTATCGATATGTCCCATTGTATTACCCTATGTACTACTTTCATATCTGTAATTTATATGGTGACATCATAAATAAAGAGTATTCTATCTAACTTATTTTCCGGGGTATTCACGGTTTACAGAAGGACACAATGTAACGCTCTCAAAACGTTGTGCTAATGGTCGCATTGAATAAGGGGTCATGAAGGTATTGGTAAAGTTATATTATTATAAGTTGTATTAAAAAAAACTTTGCGAAAAAGTTGGAACTTTGACCTCCAATATTGTAATGTAATGACAGGGACAACACATGTCTTTCGGCTTCGTTAAGGGTCTTTTTGCACCCATTATACGAGTATTATATTTATTGTACACTTGAACAATAAACATAAGTTACTGGAAAGAAAATTATCTGTAAAAAAAATGAGAAGCAAACATCGAAGTTGGAGCAAACTGGGTACAAACTCTAATGAGGTTGAAAGTTTCTGCAATAATTTGCCGTGCATGTTATAAATTAATAGTAACTTGTATTCTTAATGAACAAAAGTTATTATACAGTCCATTAATTTATTTTAAATTAATTTGAAAAAGTAGCATTTGGCTTGATTTTTTATTTGTTCCTCTACATCTTTGCAAAAATAATAATAAGTAGGTGCACGTATTTGATTTGTAACCAGGGTATGTTTTGTTTCCAAATAAATAAATAAGGCAAAAGCTCTCTCTTTCTTCACTTAGCTTAGAGACCGACCGCAAAGTTCCGATTGTACAAGAACAGCCAAACAGACTGGAGAAAGAGTAAACAACAACACAAGAAAAGAAAAACACTCTAAAAGTAAAGTGTTATATAAATAGAAACCACTCCAATCTAAACTTCAAAGCTAAAATCAATCACATTGATTTACAATCAGACTACTGGATCAAGTCAAACTGACAGTTTATTCTCGACAAGCTGTGCAACGTGGTTTCACCCGCTCTTTAATTTTAAAGAAATCGCCATCAACTCCCGACCCACAGCGTCACATCGCCCGTCCCTGTAATTTCCGCTTAACTTTCTTTCTGCCTTCTTTCTTTTTTACTGGGTTATTAGGGGTCGTAGTGTGAAGTTAAATAACTTATTTAACCTTCCTCAAGAATTTGGCAAACAAATGCAAATATATTTTTGCAAATCCAACTCGTAGTCCCACACATTAACACGTTCAAACAAACAAACTCTTCGGCTTTATTATATAGTTTGTATTCGCGTAAATTTTATTAATTTATTTTGCGAAATACTGTCAGTTCGGATTGAAGCTCCAGTTCAATGAAGCTTCGTTCTAAATAAATTGCATTCGGCGAAAAGCCTTGAGTCAATTAAAACCTGATTTCGGTTGAGGTTTCTCTGAGCTGTGCATTTGATTCTCCAATTGATGAGGATTTAATCCATTTGGGAATTTGTTTTATTTAGGCCAAATATAGTGCAGTAGTACTTTCCAATTCTCACTAAAATATTTTCTGTACAGACAGCTTAAGAGGTTGGTGTGCGGCTTGCAAAATTAGTAACTACTTAATCTGGTGGGCAAGCAATTTCTTTGTTGTTTCAAATCCTTTGGCAACATGCAAACTACAAGCCTCCTACCGGCGAGATGGTGTCTAAGGTTTAGCGCAGTGTGGAAGGGATGTTGCGAGAGATCATTGTCAGACATTCGCTGACTGACAGGCGTGATCACCTCTTCCGCACAGCATAGCTTCCTCAGGCACTTTGTAGGTCTGTAACTTCGTCATAACGCGTCACAATGCAGGAACAATAAAAGGTGTGAAAAAAACGTACTTAAATACGTGTTGAATGCTCATCCAACGTTGTCTTGAAACCTTAAGAAGTGTACAATTGGATTAGCTCAGTTCGCCTCACTCGTACACGACATCACAGTCGTACGTACATTTGTACAAATGTACAGTCTTAGGTACTATTGTATTATGTCGATATTCTGATGAAATCGCGGCACACATGCAGGGTGTAGAAGAGTAGGGATTAAATATAAAATATAGAACTATCGATGAAATCTTTATCGTGTCAAGCAAAGTGTTATTGGGTTTTTCCACCAGGAATTTCTAAGTAGCAGACCGCTGGATGTATCCATGACGGCATTAGACCAGCTCCCTATTACTTGAGACATATGTACGTATATAACTGGCAAAATTTGGGTAAAGTATAGGTACATCTCTGCCTAGCCGTTTGTGGTTAACAGGCGTGTTGTTATGCTCTATACATGTACGCTTTGCCTCGTTCATATTCGGACATCAGAATGTGGTCAATCATGGCAGTTATCTAATTGCAAAACACTCCGTAGGCATTCAATTATGGCGCAGGAATGGAAGAGTGCCTTATAAATATAGCTTGAACTATCCTTCGTATTGATTATGATACGGCCCTCACGGCCAGGCGGTTACGGTCAATGTGACTGGAGAAGTGAATATAGGCCGCTCTGATATCTCACGGTGGGATGGTTCCATTTATTTATTTGTAGAATGCTGTTGTAGGGAACGTAATTATATTTAGCCCACTATTTTGTGCTTCTTATTATCACCAAGGTGTATGAAATGAGCTCAATAACAATATAGCTGCTGTAAACTGTTGAGGACTTCTGATAACTGCCTTCCGTCTCCATCGTTAGACCGTCGATGACAGGCATACTCCAGGTAGGTGTAAAGCATTTATTTGTAAGTTTGTATGTAGGGGGAGGAGCTCGTGGCTTAATCATAACAACCGCTCGGAGCGATCTTTAGGTTAAGCCGTGCTTGCCTAAGTTGGTCTGTGGATGGGTGACCACGCATTACATACCGAGTTTCCTCCGTGCCTCGGAAAGCACGTTAAGCCGTTGGTCCCGGGTGTCATTTGTAGATTTTTGACAGACGTTAGGTAGTCAGTGGCCCAGAAAATCTGACAACCAGTCTTACCAATGGGTATCGTATTACCCACCCAGTACTAACTGGGTTGTGGAAATCAGATAGGAAGTCGCTCCATGTAAAATACTGGTATTCAGCTGCATCCGGTTACTCTGGAAGCCGACCCCAATATAGTTGGGAAAAGGCTAAGCAGATGATGAACGCGGAGCTAAATTATCCCCGAGTGTCACTAACTACATACAAAACGTTCCCGTTGGTTTTTTCCGTACATAACGGGAGAGCAGCCGTGAGCTAAAGCTAGTGTGTTATATGAGGATGTATAGTAAGTATGGTCTAGTAAACCGCACACCAATGATAACATTTGACAATGACATCGTCAGAACTAAAAGTAGATCAAAGACTTTGATTTTATCAAATAAACCTTTTGTAAAGTCAAAGTAATAACATACCTTACTAATTAAGACAAGTATGTAACTACCAACTTTAAATGCACGAAATAAGCTGTTTTCAAAGTAGTGTTAGTGCATCACACAGCAATTAGGAAATGCCCAACTTTTAAGTGTCAATTTAGGCGAAGTCTAGGTTTAGTGCAAACTGTCTTTATGCTGCTGAATTAGTTTCAGATGTTAAGTTCGGAGGTATACTTAGTGCTTTCGGGTTACTCCGTTCAGAATAGCTCAGTCTCCGTCTTAAGGCCAGCGCATACTGGGGACAGCAGGTCAGAGCATTCCATCTTGAGCCAACATAAATTCATACGTAGTTAGTGGTAACAAGACACAGATTTCAAGGTTTAGAGATTGACCCCAAAGCATCAAAGGGGATTTCATAATTTTATAGGTATGTAGATAACATTGGAATCTGTATCTTGAATTTAGCCGTTTAGTCATCTAGGAGGTCGTGAATTATTTTCGTAAATAGGTACTCGGTTCTCATTATACCTACTCATCACTTAAGTCCGTCATCGCCATCACTTGAGTGATCGTAGAAAATATGAATGTATTGTATGGCTCTTAGTGCTATTTACCGAATAAATTCAAAAATGACACAGAATTTGTATGAAATGAAATTAACGCGTTAACTTACTTGGCAGATAATTTCATACAAATGACTAGGTTAACACAATCAGCAGGTGGTGAAACTGGCCCTTAGTTGTGCTTGAAGAAAATATACTGTCTGTTATAACTAATGCATATTCAAATTCTTGTTTCTATGTTAATTATTGACGTTAACTAATGTAAATTAAGTTGATTTTAGTATAACTAGTACCTACTAGACATATTAAACTACATTTTCATTCGCATAACCCAGCAGAGGATGATGCCGCGCTGAAATGACGATTCAAATTCTCATAACATCCTGTAAATATTTTGACAACCACACGACAGGAGCAAAAGTTAATAAAACTCCGACCAATCTTATGTAAGTCCAAGTGATTGATACGATATGAAAAAAGAGCAAACTTCAGAAGTCTCAGTAACCCGTCCAATACAATATGGTTGCAATAAATAACGAACCCTCGCGTCGAGATCATTTTCAATATTACGGTACTGAAAAACTGTGAGATTTAAAATGACGTAACACAGCCTGCTTTGTATGTGAGTTAGGACCTTTTAGAATTCCGTTTGAGACGAAGAGACCTTTTTGCCGAGTCTCCGGGTGGAAAGGATGGTCGTTTTCAGAATGATGTCTTATATCATGGGCATCATGGCGGTGTAAAGGATATTGGGGACTCGAAGCGTTTTGCCTTTCAATTCTTTTGGCTTCTTTTTAGGCCAAGTGTGCAAAATACATAGTATTTATTACAAATAATGGTAATGTTGACGGCATAAGAGATTTTGAAAATGAATCTAAACACGCCCACTTCAATTATATTTTTTATCTTTGCAAATCAACGACCTTCAACAGTAATGACCTATACACTTCAACCAACTTACTGTGCAGGCGAGAAAACACAGAACTAAATAACAAAATAAATGTACCAAGTTTGGCATATCGATAACAAATCTCATGACAAACAACGCCACCTTGAACTGCACCCTTAAAGTGGTCATTCTATAATAAAGGTTTTGGCTAGCTTATGTCAATCTAATACATTTTTGACTTTTCCGTTCCGTTTTCGTTGATCGAATGTCACTTTGTAACTTCTAAATAGAAAACCTAGTAATTACCCTAACTCGATTTGTTTGTTTTTTGTTTGATGCTATTTGCTCAAGCAATTTACCCAAAGGGGTTTGGATATTTTAGTATGGAGCCGGGCCTGTTTAACCACCCGCCATTTTATTCTATTTTCAAAATAGTTGTCAGGCACATAATAATGCTTTTAATATTGAAGCCAGCTATTGATATGAAGCTATTTAAATTTTGAACAAAATTAAAATTGTGGCTGAATAGGCCGGCCAAAATATTCAAACCTCCTTCTTAAGCGTATTCCATCACTTCGTTTACGAATTAGTCTGACAGTTATCTCTTTGATAAAACATCATCATCATCATCATCATCATCCTCGCATCCATCGGATTCCCGCAACACATCCTAACCGATAAACTGGCAACGTCATAGGTGCTAGAAATCAATTGAACAAGCTACAAGCTAAAACGAGTGACGTCGAGCGTCACCGTATTGTCAGCATCGCGGTTATACCGAGTGGTTGTTGCGGTGACGGCGCGTGGGGAAGCCATGTTAATTGAGCGCTGCCTTATATGTGTGTATGTGGGGAGGTACCAAACATTTGGGGACGTGATGGAAAACGCTTGGAGGACCTTTTGGATAACAATCACAATAAAAAAACAAGTAATCAAAAATAAGTATACTGAATTCGTGAAGTGGTTTCCAAACATGTAAAAAATATGTGTTTTTCGGAAACACTACAATATAAAGTTTAGATTGCGCTTCTAATTCAATTTTTTTTGTGATTTTTTCAATAGAAAGCACAGGCTTCCCATTTCTTCTGCCATCGGTGTCGGTGTCGCGGGTCTCGCATCTAGTTGTTTCCCGTGACTTTAACGATATCAATACAACACGGTTTTAAATGGCCCTGGTTTGGTTTTACTTATTTTTATCATATTTCCGCAGCTTGGATTAAGATAAATACAATTTATTTAAACATTGAAATGTTGGCAAAGAACACAGCCCAAATAAAATAATATTCTCAATAATAATAACTTTTTATATGCTTCCGATAAATTAAATAATGTACCTAAAATACGACATTCTGAATAATTAATAACATAATTATTGTATAGTAATAAATTATGACCCACCGAAAGAACTTCAGCTATTTCCTTAATTCGTTACACACGCACGAAGAAGGCATACAAAACAAGACGGTAGCAAAATATTTTTTTGGTGAAACAACATTATTTTAATAATACAGCGAGAAGTTTTGTTTATGTCATTAAGGCAAGTTGTTTTTCTTCGCAAGTAATGCCACAGAATACATAACTTCAGAAGGATCATTTTGACTGACAACAATGATTGAAATAAATAAAAATGCAATAGTCTTATAAATTAAAAAAGTTTTTATAATAAAAAAATTGGGATGGTACTAAGGGCAGTATGGACGCTTAATGTCATATCTTGCAGACAACCTTTTTATGAACTTAAAGAAAAGAAAATCAACAGATCAATAGTCTAGTGATGCCATGAACACACATCGAAAATAGTCACAATCTGTGTCTGCTTTAATCCCATTTACAAACAATGTCTTGTTGTATTCATTACACTCAAACAAAGTTTCTTATTCTTTTCCATTAGTAATACTATTATCTAGGTAATAAGACACGTGACCTGGTATTGGATTAGGTCACTCGTCGAGTCGACGCTCAAAGCTCAAACACGTGGTTCGCACGTGGATATTGTAACATTATACGTTTTCTAAAGAAGTACCTACTTCATGAAAAAGCCTATTTGGTTGAGTTAACATTAACTTCAATTTATACTGAACTAGTACTGTCTGGTGACCGAGATTGGAACCGCACCTCTATACAATTAGAAGTTTACTTTAACACCGCGTCTCCTTGTCTCACAAAAAAAGTGTGAAATTGCTTATAATACGGGGATAATACGCTTCTTAGCAGAAAAAAAATGCGTTACTGTAGGCTATTTGGGACGTTTTAGGCGATTTGAAGTGCCACATGTGGAAGCACTCCGATTGACTAGGTTTTGTCCGTGCTTAAAAACATTCGCAGTATGCCCTCTGTCTTCTGAATGTTTTTATTCTGTGGTACCATTGTAAGCGAAACAATGTAAACGACCATAGAGACTAATTTTAAAAGATGTATTCAAACATTTAGAAGCATAGTCAGCGTGGAAAAGTTTCACGCTTTCGTGTATGAAGAATTCATGGAAAGTTCTGCGTTTCGTCTGTTATTATTTCTTTGATGTAATAAAAGAAAAGCTAAAAACAAGTTCTTTGGTTTTAATGGCTGCCAAGAATAGTCTTTTTTAGTAAAAGAAACAATAGTTATCTTGAGAAACATTTAATGAGAACGTTCAGAGTTTCTAACAGTAAATAAATTTTGGCCTTTTTCCCATGAGTGATTTCTGACTGACAGAATGCCCGCTACTATCCTTACATACTCCTTTCGCTTCGTCCACCTTACATCCGGTATTACAGATCAGTTTTTTTTGCCCTTTTTCACGAACCTCATTAAATATCTAAACCTGCCATGAATAGGACGCTCGACTTGGACAACAATACTAAGTGCCAATCATCGTAGCGAACTCTCGAGGCCCGATGTATCCATCCAACGTGCCCCGATACTCGGTCCGTATGAAATAAAATTGTATCTATTTTTATTTCTAGATCTCTCACTTTACCACTTCTCTTGTATGCCATCGTGTGACAATATATTAGTTGGCTTGAAAGTGGTATCCACTTTCAAAACTTTTGAAGAAGGTACTATTATTAGTTTCTTCTTGGACTTTACACTTTTTCTGTTACCGTACACTTTAAAATCTACCGGGAATAAAAAGCTACCAAACATGTCATGAAAATATAATTGGTTTTGAAAAAGGAAAGGTCCAAAAGCATTCCCTTGCGGGATACATTTTCTGTTTATCATAAAGTCTTCGTTTGCGATTTTTTTTTTTTTTTTAAGTACATTTCACAGGCTTTGAAAAAAAAAATCTTTTAACATAGCAATTCGTGTTACACTAACGGGTGAAGCGAAAACAATACAAAGTTTTACAATTTATTTGAATTAAGCCATTAAAAGACACTTTTGAACGCCAAACTTTACAAGGAAATAAAATTGATTCTATTTGCTTATTCGCAAACTTAGGTTTATTCGAGGTAATGAAACTCTGTTTATCAAGTTATGGTTAAAAAAAATTTAGGTGGCACCAATTCTCTACGTCAGATAATGAAGAGCCTCGTCTATAAGTTAGATACTAACCGTTTTCATAAACAACTTATCTCTAGAATCTATGATGCGGAAACGAGTATCGATTGCTTAATGCGCGGATGAACCCGGCCAAGTCAGTGTGCTTTTATATTATATAACCTTTGATCGGCGTCACTTTGTGATGTACAAAAAGAAATACGATATTCACCCCTTTAACAATGTTGTTGCTTCCTTGTGGCTGCTCTTTTTTGATGTTTCGTGGTCTTCGGCACATTTTATTTTATATTCGGGAGTAAGTAATGGATTTGTTTATGAGAAAACATGTTCTGCTTTGAGATATTTCTACATATTTAGGATGGACGTGGCCCCGGAAATCTAACTGTCACAAGTAAAGTGCTGAAATATCTATCAAGACTCCAGTGTCCGCAGATACTGGAGTCTTAACTGGACCATCATTCATACATACTGGATTAACAGAACCTTAAGTAGGAGCTTGTGAATAGCAAAAACTTAAAAGCTGAACCAGGCGTAAGTAACATCAGATTGAGGAAGGCTGAGTGGGCCCTCTTAGCTAAAAATACAAACTTAGTTCATTGTATATTTCTACACGAGTAAGAATTTTATTTAAGGCTAAATAATAACAAAAGCCAAATAATACGGAACAATATTTTACCGACTCGTCATCATCTGCCTAGCCTTTTTCTGTCAATATTATAAATGCGCAAGTAAGTTTGTTTGTTACCTTTTCACTCCCCAATCATCCTGAAATATTGTATATACGTTTTCAGGTGTACAGAAAATATACAAGTATGTGTAAATGCGAATATCAGCACATCTAAACAACAATTAACAGTTTTCAGTGTCATAATTTGCTATAGGATATTAACACTGAACTCCGGATTATATAGGACCAGCTATTTCCCGCAGATTCGCTCGCGTTGATTTTTAAAATTTGACAATCAATTAGGGTTATACTCTGCTTAAAATTCAACCATGATTCGAAGGACACGTGGCGCCATCTATTATCATAAGAACGTTATTGTTGTTGTTTTCCTCAGGAACAGTATTTTTTTTCGGGATGAAAGGTACTCTATGTCCGTTTCTGTACACCTGAAAACGCGATCATCGGATTCACGATGATCGGTTCTGTGGTTTACACGTGAAAGGTCACAAACAAACAAACTTACTTTCGCATTTATAACATTAGTTAGGACGTTCAGTTTCAATGGTGAGATTCGTTCTACGTGGTACAGTAACAAGTTCAGAATCATTTAATCAGTATCCCTGACAAGATTGATAAAGTGGGCTCAGTCTTAATATTTTTCAGAGCGTTAATCCCCGGGTCCCGTGTTCCATACATCAATCAAACATTAAGGACTTTTTCTCTTTTTATTGAAGCATTCGACAGAATCGCTTTAATTAAAAGTTGAAAAGCGGGACTTCATTTTACTTCTGTTTTTATTTTTATTGCTTTTTTGGAGCTCGTTACGAAGAAAACAGGTTGTTACTAATCTGTTATTGGCATGTTTAAAACTTCTCTAGGTTGATGTAGATTTTTTTTTAATAGATTAACTTTACCGACTAACTAATGCTTTTATTACAGCATAGGCTTTTCTTATTATGGTCTAAAAATCAAGGCTAGGTTTTTTATTCTTGTGTATCTGGTAAGAAGAAATATCAAAAAAGTACTAACAGCTCCATCTCAGACCTCTTGATATACACTTAAGTCAATCCAGCCACCCACTGACAAACACGACTTGCCCCATTTACACCAAAAAACTCGGTAATAAAACCCATCGCAATATCTAAAGTAAATATTGCCCCGGTAAACACGAAAGTTAGGTACAGCCAATATTAAGTTAGTTACCGATGAAAACGAATTATTACAAGGAAAAACAAATCATAAGATTAATTAGAAGGCGTTACTAAGGGATGTTTCATTTCACGCTTGATTTGTTCTCGAAGATATTTATTTACAAGCTGTGCCGCGACTACGTTCGCGTGGACTTACAGATCTATCTCAGCCTGTTATTATAAAACGCAACATAGCTTTGTCTGTTCAATAGTATTCACAATTAGACAATTTACACAATTGTTTTAGTGTTTTTTGATTTAGCAGGTTATACTTGATTCAAACTCAAAGCATTTGATTTTAAATAGACCGGCAATTTTGAATAGTCAAAAATAAGCTAAGATAAGATGGGAAATCATCAAATGATTTCTCCCGCTCTGGGTGGAGTGGGAGGGAGTGTCAGACTCTTACTGACTAAAACCCATCCATGTTCCTTCATTGCCCTTTGTGTTCCAGGGCCACAGTATCTCTTTCAAACAGTCCCGCAGCCCCGGATTCCCGTTACTTAACAAATCGTTTTGATGACAGCGGTATATTTACAATACGTAACCTGTTATCTTTCGTATATAAACGATATACGAAATAATATTTAATAATATTTATTTAAATAATATTTCGTATATCGTACCTTAGTGAAAATTACGTATATTTGAAAGGAGTTAGCGAGTATGTAAAGCTACTCATTATAACTTTAAAGTAGTTTTACTTTAATCAATAGGTAACGATTCCTCAGGTCATTACTCTTCCTTCATTCTATGGTGCAACTTTGATGCAATTAGTCACCTCAGTAGAATGTCTCTAAAGGTATTTATGTCGGCATCGAAGTAAATGTCTGCCTCTAGGTAATTAACACCAGTAGTTTAACGAAGCTGCTTTAACTTTGATTTGAATGTTCTAGAACTTAAGTTACACTAAAGTATGCACAGTCTGTTAATTAATTAACTTCATCTTTCTTACTTACTACCTACTTATTCCATACGTATAATATTGTATTGTTAGTTACTTTACGAAACGGTAGAAAAAAACATGAAGAGGAAAGCTAAGTTTCCTTTCTTCTGAATCTGTATGAGAATAAGTCTAGCCACGTTAAATACGTCTTCATTAAAGAAAAAACTCTTTCAAGAAGTCATATCAAAACATTTTTCCAGATTCTTGTTTACTCCATTACTCAGTACCACGGCACATAGAGATACAATAAATTCCCTAATAAACTTAGTTTCCTCGTAACACACTGGTACAAATGTTACTTTTATACGTCGTAAGTATGAAGGAATGGGTGCCCGTGTCATAATTTATTACTGCTACCAAATATCGCTGATGTTACAAGGGAGTTCGTTGGGAACGGGTCATACTGTAAGCGGGATGTATTTTTTTTTTGGGAGGTACATTTGAATTCCAATAGCGTGAAGTTTCGGTCATTTCACATTATTTTAAACTGATGTTTTTGTTTTATTATAAGGTAGAACTTTTCAAGGAGTTTTCCTTATAATAGTGTTGGTGTTGGTGGTGGTTTACTCTTTTGAGGCTGTCCTGTAAAGATGTGAATCTAAAGGTACTCAAAAACAGAATTTCCTTTCTTTATTAGATAGGTTTATTTACTTGGGTCTTTTAAAAGGACTTAAAAGATGAAGAAAGAGTGAAAAAATGATCGCTGAGAAATTACTTGCGATGAAAACATATTTTGAACGGAACATTATCTTGTTTATTTAACTAGTTAATTTCAGACCTTATTCGCTCCGCTTTCGGCATGACCATCGCTTCACCGGGCACATTAACATGAGGTTACATCGTAGTAACACTTGGAAGTACACGTAGGTTACCAGAGTTACGTACGTCACGCGCTTTAGAAGTGAATGTAGGTACATAATACACATGTACAATTGTACATATTATATTATGTAGGTACTAAGACTCCAGGAACGTGAGAATGTTCTAATTTGTGACAGGGCTTGTCTCATAAATAAAAAGGCTTTTGGGAGCGTTGGGTCTAGCAAAGGTCTAAGCTTTGAAGGCGTAAAAAATCGTAAAAATGGTTGTCGTTTTGCAGAAGTACAAGGGTTGATTCTTGGTGAAATTCTTGAGTGTTATTTCCAACGAAGTATAAAGAAAAACGTAATTTCGTTGAAGCTTTACTCAGTTCATTCCCCATTAGACTTCAAGTCTTAATCTTAAGTAGAAATAATGACTTCGATTTAAAAATTAATTTAAAATTAAGAAAAAACTAATTTTGTTTTTTAGAAAATTCTCTACCGCTTCCTACTCACTATTTATCTCACTCAATTCAAGTAAATACAGAAAAGGCCAATATTTTCCTATTACGAATAAACGGTTTGATTAACAGAAATTTAAATTAATAACAGCTAAATAAAAGTAGAGTACCATCGTAAATGTGGCATTAAAACATCTGAATGAATATAATAATGATAAAATTAAATGTCGCAAGTACGTCTTAATTATTAATTAACTTACAAAACTGGTTTCGCTAATCACCCACAGAATTTTCTCATTGGCACAGAGAGTTTTAGGTAATCTTTTGGCATAACAACGAAGTTCCTTTGCCGAGTTCTTGTACGTCATTAAAAAGCTTGTAAGTGGCACAAATTGTTTATGCCTTTCGAAATTGTTTTGACAAGAAATCAATTTGAAGATTGGTTTAATTAAGATTTTGGGGATCGACTGTATATTTTCCTTTTTAGTCAAGATTGGTTATTATGTTCGCATAACTGGATATGACAAGTATTTGCCCGCGGCCTCTCCGTGTGGAGATCGAAATGATCCGAAGGTAACGAATTAAGGAAAGAAAAAAGTTATCCTGTCCTAACCCATGTCATGATCTACCCGTTAGCCAATAAATAGGTAACAGACAAACCGTCGGTTACTTTGGCATTTATAATTTTAATATGGGGTATTGATTATACAGGGTGGCAGGGACAATGACGCACAAACGGTTACCACGTATTCAGTACATCATTTTGAAGCCCCCTGATAGATTTTTTTAGAATATCTATTCTAAATTTTTTTGTAGTCATAATATACTTAATCATAAACAGCTAGCAACTATCTTCTTTCCCCAAAAATATTGCTCACCGTGCAAAAGAACATACCCCACTTTATCAACTGATAAAGGAAGACATCTTGAGTAAGCCGGGACGCTCATTGAATAGGTGTCCAGGGGACAAAATGGATGTCTCTCTAAGCAAATAGTGACAGGGTATCAGCCCTCCACTTGTAACGTTATTAATCTTTCTGGATGACACGTCCAACTTGCTCGGGTATGGAACAGCTGTTCTGATAGTGTTTTGTTCTTGCTGTCTTATTTTGCTTTGACGGGTCAATGATCTTGATGGTTGAGGATTCTATAGTACATTTATAATTATCTAAAGATATATACTTTTCACAACGGAAAATTAAATATCATGAATCGTAAAGGCGTAGTCGCAGGTAGGTACTAGCTAGAAACATAATTTATTCGGTAATGATTGTAATTGACCAGCAGTGGGGCAGTTCATGCTACAAAAAAAAACTGACTGTAATAATACCTTAGCAAAATAACGCAAATGTAAGATCTAAATATTTTCATTTTAGTTAGGTACTATTAAGATGGTTGACAAGACTGCCATGAAAGATAAAATAATGGTTGTTTATTAGTCAGTAAGTAGCAAGCAAAGTATCTTCTCCAGTAAAGAAGAGCATTAATTGCTCATTTCTCACATTTCTTCAAAAGCGTGAAGAGAGTAAAGTGCCACAAACATTTTTAACAATGTGGACTCAATTACAAAGGCATTATGAACTTTGTGGAAAAAGTAACGAAAGAATAATGAGTTTGATAGTGTTGGGGCAACAAAGGCAGCGCGGTGAGGCGGAGGAAAAAAGGCGGTATTTATCTAAATGCTTGAAATTATGAAGACGTAAATGTCGCTTAGTCACTTTTTTTCAGGTTCTTCAAGAAGTACATAGGCAAGGACCAGACCATCTGTATGCCATTCGAAAATATCTCAAATGTAGTGTATGACTCAGAGTTTTAGATGGTTTAAATACACTCTGAACTTTAGAGAGTATTTAAACATTCTGTAAGTTTTCAAACTTTAAGTCAAAAGTTTGAAAATTGGTGGAGACAATCATGTTTTGTGATTGAGCACCATCAGACAATCTATACGAAAAGAGACTAAAACTTATTTAACAATTGACAACAAAACTCTTGTTAGAACTACCGGTTCACAGACCTGAAAATAAACAGGTAAACGGTTCAGGTTTAACCTTAAACAAAACCCAGCTTAAATAATGTGTTGTTTTTGAAATCTCGCACAAGTGTTCTTTGTCAGGAAAATTCCTCATAAATAAGAACGACCAAAACAGAAATACACAAGAAATATAAAGGCTAAATACAACCAAGAGTTCGGCGGTAGGCGTAAATCCTTCTTTTGTACAGATACCTTAATCCCTTAAACACATACCTAAGCAGATGTTTACTGAAAATATGTATTAAGAGAACGTTTTAGGCTGGTTTCACAGTCAGCTGACCGCCAGCACGGGCGGCAAGCGCAGCTCTTAAGCGCGATGATGACCCGCGCAAAACTGTGAAACTAGTCTACTATACGCGGTTTGTCGGTTCGAAGAGTCGCGATTTCACCACGATTGAGAAGCGTTGCCCAACCGCGTTCGAATTGCAATCAGCACGGGTAGTAAGCTCAGGTATTTTTCACTTAAAAAACGGTACAGGGCACATTTATCTCGTGCCCCGCCGCTTACCACCCACGCGTAAGCGCATCTATGAAATCACGCTTCGAGGTCACTTACCCACACTATTTATTTCCGTGTCTTAGTGGGCTGGGCCTTAAATCTACGTAAAGCTCGATGACCTTTTTTGCCCACATGTCATCTAAGAAGTATGTGGTACTTTTGTACCACCTACTCTAAAGGTTCTGTCAAACTGGTACAGGCTCAAGATTAGGCAGATAAGGTACCGAAGTATTCGTCAGTGTCCGCAGCCTGTCTGCAATTTGTCCGTACTTTGTTAGATTAATTACCAATTACTAGCTTTTTCCCGTGGCTTAGCTCACGTTATGGTCGGAAATAATCTTACAAGTTAAACTATTTGTTTTAGTGTAGCGATCAGGTGAATTCGCTGATTTCCTGGCCATAAACTTCAAATTAAAATTAATAACGAAGAAACTCTTCTTCGAGGGGCTTTAATTTACTTACTTTCGAGTTCCACCCTTTCTTTTAAATTAACAATATTTACTTTATTAAAATTTTGAAGGTGAAAATATTCAAAAAGAAGTTTTTAATGCAACGGAAGGTCGAAGTACTGAGACATTTTCACCAGCGGCATTTGAAACTCAAAAAGTTTGAAGCTTTTTCGCAGCACTTTATTTTTTCAATATTAGTTTTGAAAGAAATGTGCACTAGCTTTAGCCCGCGGCATGGCTTGCGTGAAGGGATAAAAAGTATTCTATGTACCTTTAGTGTGAATATGTCATAACCCAGGTAGGGTTTTAACCGTATTTCAAATTTCACCGAAATCCTTAGCCTTTAAGGCGTAACAAATAAACACAAATCACTTTCATATTTATACTGGCTTTTGCCCGCGTCCTCGCTCGCGTTAATTTAGAATTTGACAATCAATTCGGGTTGTACTTTGACTGTAATAATATAATTCAATCATGATTCGAACGACACGTGGCGCCATCTATTATCATAAGACCGTTATTCTTGTTTGTCCGTTTCTGTACACCTGACAACGTATATGCAAAGGAGAGGGGAAATACTGGGCCCAGCAGTTAACTAGTTGAATTGTGTCTCAAAAAATCCGTTATATTTTTCTAAAGGAAGTCACAAAATACAGTACCATGTTTCTATCTAGGAAGCGAGAAAAGTTAAATTAAGTTATGAAACTATATACTCGATTAAATACATGCCTGAATTCTTAGTAATCGATAATGAATGAATCGGTAAAATCTTAGAATATGTATGAAAATCAAGTGACAAGTGCTCATCAGTCGTTTTGTGGAATCGATTCGTAGCGAATCGAGTTCCTTTAATTTTCTTTAGTCGGCAACACTGGTAACCGACTGACAGATGACAGGCAGAAAAAAACTGGCCTTCGTTCGTTTTCTTTCGTTCTGAGTACGCTTGTATTTTCCATGTTTTATTGTATAACTCCACGACCTCGGCTTTGCATAATTATAAAGGACTATTCGACGGATCCTGCTACTTTGAATTACCTGACTCTCTATTTTGAACAACTGATTACTCCTGATTACTAATATCGGTCGGATATTGACGACATGGATCGCTGTGGAATTATACCATTGCGAATGGTCGCAGTAACTCTATTGGCAGAAGAGTCTTGTACGATGGGGCGATTTTATCAGGTATTCGTCAGTGGCGTGCATGACAGCCTGTAAGTATCTATTCAAATCAAGCTTTTAGCCTATCAAGCGAACAAAACTAAACTTATGTACCTACTGATTACGGTCTCCGGCGTCATGTCTGTTGGCTGTCTGTTTGTTAGAAAGCATATATTAAAACAATACTAACTTAATAGCTTATTAGTTGATTATTTAGCCATACGAATATATGGAATGTGCCTTTGACCGTTGCATTAGAATTAGGTACATATAATGAAGCTTGTTTATGGTTTAATATGATTTAAATTTTTAACTTATTTCAGGTAACCAGTGAGAAATACATATGTATGCCAAGGATGTTGGAACTTGGCCCAAGATGTGATTCTTGAGAGAAGTCCGAAGCACCAACCTAAGTTGGCAATTGCAGTGTTTGTGTCCGCTGCGGTCGTTGCTGCTGCCTTGCCTTGCCTTTTTGTAGGACTGTAGGCTGCTGTGCCCATGTAATGTGCGCATATGGTATTTCAGTTGGGCAAGATAACAAGAAAATATCGTACTTCCTGTACAATTCTTAGATGATATAATCATAATTATTGAAGATGAATAATAAATATTTTATACATAAATATAAGTGTTTTATTTTACTTCCAAAAAAGTAGCTACTGCTTCTAAGTGCAGGACATTGGATGAAGAGACTATAGCGACTATTCATCCGTTGGAAGAATTGACAAAATGACAGATTTATTTTGTTGATCTGTCATTTTGTCGAATCCTCCGTCGACAAAACCCGTTTCTACGGTGGTCATGCTACGCGTGCAGGGCGTGCCAAACGTGTCAGATCTTCGACATGTCGCACGTCGATGCTCTTTACTTGCACTCTATGTATAAAATCATTACTCAACCGAAGCCATTCATAAAGATTTGTCAAATAACCTCAAAAAAATACAATGTTATATTGTAACCTCACTTTTACTATACTCCATATAACTTGATTCCTGGATAGCCAAATTTCACCAAATTTTCAGTGAGGCCTTGTCATTATATCCTCTTACAAATAAGGCTAGTTTGATTGAGTTAACACCTGGGCCCAGGAAACTATGGAGACGTTCCCTTCTCCTTTCAGGATGATCGGTTCAGTGGTTTAGGCGTGAAAAGGTAACAAACAAACAAAAAAAAATACTTTCGCATTTATAATATTAGTAAGGATTATTATTACTTTCGTTCAGAAATTGTGTATTGTATTCACATAATAATTTGATGGGTACTGTAAAATGCATGCCTACGATATTGGCGCCCAGCGTGGGACTCGGAGTCCCAAGTTGGACGTCAAAGTTAAATTTCTGTTTATCTTTGAAGTATTTCCTTGTAAGACAGTTTCTGATTTGAGTTTTGAATAGAAACTAGTTAAACTTTGCTTAAGGTGATCAATGTAGCACTCGAAATTTAAAACTTAATTAAAGTTTTGTAAGCCCTAAACATCAATAATTACTCAATTCAAAAACCGGCAATTAAAAATCAACTTTGGTCAAAGTTTCTGGTAGACTAAAATAATTATTTTTGTAGTTTTATTCAAAACCTAACGTCAAAAATTTTCCTACAAAAGTTACATAATACATAATTTTGGGTAATTAAAAAAAAACAACCATTAAGCTGAAGATGGTCTAGATTAAAGTCTATCACAAACAGACACCTCCAAAATACCTTCCTTCGACAATAACTTTCTAATAAGAAGCATTAAGTAAGTACCCTCTGACAAAACCAAATCCTCTTACAACAAGATAGGTAACAATGTATCTATCATCGTAATTATTTCAAAGGGGTTCATTATCTCAGCGTATTTCTCGTCTTCGGCGATAAGACAGCTTTATTCGACTCTTAATGTAAGAGAAATGTTTCTGTTTTGTATCTCCGCGCCGAGATTTATACTCACATTTACGGTTTAATGCATCTTTTGTTTCCCTCACTCGCTTGGTTCGTGAAAGAGATAGAAGTGGATTGTTCACGGAAAGGGTAGTTGGATGTCAGTCAGAAATTCAACTGGCCGTCAAATGAGTGATGGGTTTGGGAAGCGGTTTTAGAAGAAAGTACTTTGAAAATAAAAACGTAGACATAAAGATAGACATAAAGGTGAAGGCAGAGGTGAACCTACAGTGCATCTACAATTCCCCAGTTTTATTTAAATATACCTTGTACCAAATAGGGGGCAAGCCTATTGCCTTAAACAGGGCAGATATCCAGAGCTATTAGATATGAAAAAAAAAATACTTGGATGAAAAAAAACACAACAAGCACCTCTGGAACAGACAATATAATTACTACTTATGATGATTCTTAACACCTAAATAAAAATTGGAATCCCACTAACCACCAAATTCCTTTTCGAAATGGAATTTCCTGAGCAATATAATTCATCCCAATACCTCCTGTATATTCTTTTGTCAACCATTTATTCTGTTCACACTGCCGCCGAGACCCATTGTCCACACTCCATTCATTATTCAACTGTTCACCCACACTGTGTGATTAGGGTGCAATTATCGGGTTTCTGTAGATCGAAATAGCCTTTTAGCTATATGGCCACAATTATGGCTATTCGGCTAAAGTGTTCATGTAATTAGAACTGCAATGAGAGAAAGTTTTTTGTCCGACGTGAACTATTTAGCGCTTTTGTACGTACCTTTGGGAATGGTTTGAGTCGGATAGAGGGTTTATGCTTGAAGTCTGATTTAGGTTAGGTTAGGTCCATTGGGACTGATATTTACAACTTATTATGATAATGTGTGAATTATACTGTTTTCACGGTAACCTGAATTCTAAATGCCATTGCTTCTGGGTAAAGTAAAATATAAGTCACTACATTCAATGTTAACTTGGTAAAGATATTGCTTGTCGTTATGTATCACTATTAACAACACAAGGGGTTTTTTCCCGTTCATTTTAATAATAAAACATAATGAGAAAATTTGTAGTTTATTTTTTTGTTTCTGACTTGTTACTCAGGGCAAAGCTATCTAATTAATACAACTCAAATAGCAATTAATTAAAAATTACATTTCTGCCTCGTTGATCTCATGGCCGCAAACGAGATTGCTGAGCATGAGGTCCTGGCTTCGATTCCCAGGTCGGGAAAAGTGTTATTAAGTTTTTCCATCAGGAATTTCTCAGTAGCAGCCACGGAGCCTGGATTTACGCCCGGTTGATGGCAATAAGCTCGCCCTCTATTACATGTGACTTAAACGTAACTGGTGAAATGTGTGTGTACTACTAGGAACACCTCTGCCTGACCCTTCGGGGATTACAGGCGTGAAGTTACATACATTCCAAGCCAGTAAGATAAAATTCAGTGTACCCACAAAACACGAATTCCTGTAAATCATAACTTGAAGCCATCATAATAGATCTCTCGACTAAGAATGAGAGCCTTGTTCGTAACCAGTACAGTTTCTTTATCTCGCGCCAAACGAACAAATCTATCAATATTCGTAATAAAGCCTAAGCCGCTTTGATAGCAATATTGAGATGAAGAAAGTTTAGATTACCTCAATGAAAGTAATATGCCTGAAGATTCTGCTTACAGCGTTATCCTGATAACACTCCAGAAGTTTTTTGCTCTTGATTACAATTTAGGTTGCTGGTTCTAGGTATTGCAGGAATAGGAAACTACTAGTTTTGCCGGGGTTTTTGGTTATTTTGTGACTAGCGACCCGCCCATGCTTCGCACCGCACTTACAAAAAATGGATAATTAAAGTAAAAAGTTTTTTATTTTGAACATAGACAGTTGGCTCCGCCCATCTAAACAAGAAAACAATTGTTCCAGACTTGAACTATTTATACAGTAAAACCAACATTAGGGTAAATTTTAGTAGAAAAGAGGGGCTGCGTGGGAGTGTGTGTAGGTGGGACTGGGTGAGTGAGAGTTTGGGTGTGTCAGTAATTGTGCTAAAGTTTCCACATTTTTTTCAGTTACCCGAATAGTGGTCATCAAAATCCGTTGCCTAGTTTGAAGAACAACACAGACGCGAAAAAACATTGTTTACCAGCAACATTTATCTAGTACCCTACACCCTACATTCTTACCTAACTAATTAAATTACCTTTCAAATTACCCATATTTTACACCTGACAGGACTAAGTTTATCCAATGTTTACACAATAATTAATCAGACGAATAATTTCGGGCGTCGCCGTAGCAGATACTTAACACCTGTTAATAATCTCATCAGGGATATAAGATTATTTATAATCAGGTAAAAGATAAGAATAATCAAAGATGAAAATCAAAACCTTCCTGTTTCTCGAAAGTTCTTCGTAAAAAAAGATTGTTCGTTCTTCGCAAGGCTTTTACGACTTATTAAAACATAGTGATTTATTATATTTATGTAACATATGAATGTAACTTATCTTACTACGATTTACATTATGAACGCGAAAGTTTGTGAGGATGGATGTTTAGATTGTTTGTTACTCTTTCACGCAAAAACTACAGAACGGATTTAGATGTTTGGCACATGAATAATTTATAACCTGGATAAACATAATGTAGGAACTACGAAGGAGTTTTTATCCCTGTAGTACTCCATAAGCTGGTATTTTTTAAAGTATGCAAAATAAACCGCGTCAAAATCCGTTTCACAGTATAGAAGAATAATGCGGTCACACAGATAGGCACAAAAAGCAACTTTTTTTTCAGTTATCCCTTATTGTCCCACTTTTGAGCAAAGACCCCCCCATTCCTTCCACTTCTCACTATGGTGTGCTTCTTCTCGCAAATTAGCGAGGAAGCCATCCAAGACGTCCCACCATCTTAAAAGCAGCTTTAATTTTTAATATTTGTAAATAAAGAAATATAATCAGGGTGTTAATAATCTCATTATGGTAAATCCGTACTCAGAATAAAAAAAATGTGAAAATTCTGACGAAAAACGAAAGCCTTTCCTTTTCTCGAAAATCCTTCGTCTCCGCTTTGTAAATATAAGTTTTACGTTCAGTAATGTTATTCATCACACGCTCGGTACACTCTCCGACTTTCTAAACAATGTTTCTTCCTGATTATCCAAAACAAATCTTTGACATTCAGTAAACAACAAATTAAGGTCACTCGCCTCTGAATTCTGAAAGCCTAATAAGGTCTAACTTGAAATTCCCCTGCCAAATATCACGACAACCGTTGTTTTTGGTAGATCGAAGTGGCGGCTTATCTCAGCGGAGATTTAGGCTGCGTTAACACCAGAGATGTGCGAGGATACTTAGCGAGGGGTGTGTGTGTGGAATCACATAGCTAAAATACCTCAAGCTGTGAAAAAAAGCGATTTTATTGGTTAGTTTCACACACATCCCTCGCTACGCATCCTCGCTCATCTCTGTGGAAACGCAACCTTAGTAGACGACGCAGGACATATTAAAGTGCACTCACTCTCATAATCCGGTAGGACGACATTTCGACACGACCGTAAAGAGACCGGGCGCAGGACCAACGGCTTAACGTGCTTTCCAAGGTACGAGGGTGTTATACTGTCAACTTTAAAACTACAGGCTGGTACTGAGAAATTCCTGCACATGGCAGTACGAGTATGTCGAGAAACAGAGACGATGCTCAACGAAACCTAGCTCGTTCTAAAGCAATGTGCTAAATCAACGGCCGTGTACTAGTCGGCTGCGTGTCGGGGTTAACATAAACCAGTATAACCTGGTCTCTTATTCTATCGAAGCTCCGTGTTACGGTAGACCAGCTCAAAGGTCGAGTATTACCGCCGATTTCCGGTCGAGTGAACGTTGACTTACGATTGGACAAGAGCTCAAATAGAAACCAGTAAGTAAGGTTATCGAAACCAACCAAAATCCTTCATTATTCACGATTATTGGTTGTTTGTGCTTACTTGTGTGTTCAACCCGGCTTGCGTACACAATCGGTATTGTTGTCCACATTACAATGGCTACTGATTGATTACTAAATATTTCAGGCCTCTACCCGTACTGTATAGCCATTGACTGGTTTTGTATAGGAACTGTGAAGATTATATACGAGCTTTTTTGAAACGATATACTTATGATCGAGATTAAAGGAAAGATGAATGTTGAACTCCTCGAAAATTGGCGAAATGGAGCACAATATTGAAAGAAGTCGAAGGAATGGGGAGGCTCTTGACTCGGAGTAAGAATGTTTAGGCTAATAAGGAAATTCTAGAAAAGGTAACTTGACGAATAAATGAGTATTAGTAACATTACAACCATTTATGACTATCAAAAACATCATAGACCCATGCATTTGTACTAGGAATTCAGCACACAGATAAGGTTATGTGTAACGTGATGTGACTTAAAAACTATCTATAAAAACTGACAGCTCAGTTTAGAGCAGTTCCGTGTACGCCACGTCTTACTTTAAACAGTGACTGATGACTTCTAACATTTCTTGAACTTAGCATTTCTGCTAGCCTAGAAATATAAATGAAAGACTTTGTATGTATGTTCCTCAATCACACTTTAACAGCTGAACGATTGTAATTAAATAAGACATAAGGGACTAAGTTTATGTCCTAAATTAAAAAATGGGATACTTTTGATCCCTGTGATGTCCATAAGATAATTTCAAGCTGCGAATTCGCGGGCAAACCTTACTCTTCAAAATAAAACTTGATTCTATAACAGCCATGAAAGCTTCTAAGTGCTATAACAAATTACCGTAAAGCAATTTAAAGTTATTTTCCGTGTTTATTTCCACTTTCAAGACAGGTGCTTACTTGAAGCCATAAATTTGATGCGGGTGACACGATGTGAAGGCTATGACGTCTTTAATTGCTACATTAAACTGTATTACTGTACTTTAAGAGATAATTGCAAGATACACGCTTTTATATGACACACTTCAACAGTTATCTGCGGGTAATAACTTTACACTAATGACCGCTCATTAAGGAATAAGGCACTGCAGGTGCTGACGATGATGAATGGAATCTCACAATGTACCTTTTTTGTTAAATTATCTGTCTTTTTTAACCAAATGTAAAAGGCCTAGGCAAGAGGCAGTCGCTTTCAAAGTGCTTCTTATTTCTACAATGTCATTCAGCAGGATTGACAGTAACGGTAGCTTAGGTCATTCTAATACTTTTGTGAGTTGTCGATCATATTATCCCTGATCGAATGTCATTTTGTCGAAGCCGTCAGCTGTGTAAGGGTATATCCAATGTAGCCGTTCTACCACCGGCTTACCGTCGCCCTCCGTTGCACAAAGGCCTTTGCCAAAAACCACGGAATTGCTCGTAGGATCGGTTGTAGCTCTACCCCTTCTATATTTTGGTTGAGCAATTTTCACGTACGTTTTTTGATATTGAGTTTTTAAAATGTTGTATTGTTAATTTTATTTATTTTTCTATCGACATAAAAGTGAATTATGTCTCTTTTGAACTATAGTAGCTATAGGTCCATAATCTAGGCAGTGTTCTGTTAAGTGCAAACTTAAGACAGTTTTTCTTCATCCTCGTCCAACTTTAGATCAACTCCATGACCCAAATAGTCTACAAACTTAAACTCATTAGCGTACCCCATCTAACCTTTCTAAACAAACTGTAGAAGAATCTTAAGATATAAGATGAAAAGATTTGAAAACGTTCGACAGGTTTAAACTATTAAATGATTTATTACTTCACACCGCAGTTCTCTCTAAACTTTCGTCGAGAAAGTTCTATCTTTAACGCGTCCTTCAAAGGAGTTCTAATTCTTGGATTTACCGGGAAATGTGAAATCGATAACATGAACTTAGATAACTATATTGTTGTACAGACAGAGATGTCAGTGCATCAAGTTACCGAAAATTGACAAATTTACACATTTGGTTAACTTAACCTTAAACATTTTGCGGTTTAAAATCATTTGGAGAAGGCAGTTTGTGGTAACTTGATGTGCTGACGACTGTACTTAGTTAAGTGTATTATAGCCTCTGCCCGCGGCTTCGCCCGCGTGGTGGTCAGAAATTATCCCACAGGAATTTTCTACTGTGAAAATAAAAAGAACCCTTTGTCGGACACAGACCTTGGTCACTCCGTAAGCCAAATATAATTACGGATGTCAGTATCTGTTCAAGTGGACATTCATTGATAACTCTGCCCTGGATTGTAAATGCGGTGCAGTTCCCCAAACGATAGGGCACTTTATATCGTGTCCTGCGTGTCCTCTTGTTTGGTCGTTACAGGAACTGATGGACGATACTGAAGGCGCAAAACTTGTGGCTCAGTTCTGGGACGACACAATTTAGATTGCTATCGACACACTACGCAGTAGTATGGATGCGTAAGTTTGTGAGGAGTTTTGACACTTTACATTTGGTTAGGTATTGCGAAATAGGTCGAGCCTATACAATTCTAACTGTAGGCAACAGTCATTGCCCGTTAACCAAATATTTACTTTATCGTATATGTAGTCTAAGTTGATTTCTGCTTGACCAGTTGTAAAAGTCACATCGAGCTGAAAAACAAAAATTGTTCTAGTATTGCTAGCAAAATTCTCTTCGATTGTAAAAGAACTCTTTAGAGCATATGGGGTCGTTTTCGAGCAAATGTTTACTCGAAAACAATCGCTTTTGCAGCAGCGCAATATAAGAAGCAATCTAGAGCAATAATACAGTATGATGTGCTTTCACGGCTGTTGATCTTTGAACTATTATTGTTTTATTTTTCTTTCTACACATTTTTTACATTTTTAAATATTTCTTAAAAAAAAACATATAAAAAGAAAAAACATTTAAAAATACAAAAAATAGTGGTCCGCCGGTGTCGGGAGCAGGGTCCAAGCCACCGGTGGTTAGGGCTCCAGAGACAGGAACCTCCTCACAATGCGAGCCGTATCGAGGAGTACTGCCTTCTGAATCAGGCCCTTGATCCAACCGCCTAACGAGAGCCTCGAAAGATGGTCGTCGAGGCTCTTGGCCATAAGGCCATTGGCCGTCACGACAATCGGCACAATGACAGCCGAGTTCACATTCCACATGTCGACAACCTCGTGTGCCAAGTCGAGATATTTTATTTGTTTCTCTTTCTCAGCTTTCACGAGGTTCTCGTCATGCGGGATGGTAACATCGACTATCATTACGCGGCGCGCTGATCGGTCTATCACCACTATGTCAGGCTTATTGGCGACAATAGTCCTGTCAGTAGTAATTGTTTTCATTGTTACTGGTGTATATTAAAATGAAGTGTTAACTAGTGTCTATTGAATGTGAGATCAATATCATTGAGGCTATAATTCGCCCGTTTTATGACATGATTGACGCATCAGTTATAAAAAGTCATGATTAGGGACTTTTCAGAAATTCCTCTACAGCTCTTATACCATCTTGAAAAGCGACCAGTCTCTTATAAGAGGTCTCTCATTTACGAGCTGTTGAGAAGGAAATAATATAATTTTCATTTTCTTTATTTGAAAACGTGGGAATTTGAATTTGTAATTCTATACTAATATTATTATGGAGTTAAGTTTGTACGTTTGTATGTTTGGATGTAGCCGGTAATCTTCGAAACTGCTAATCCGATTTCGAAAATTCTTTCACTTGTAGAAAACTGCATTATCCCCGGAAGGCATAGGCTATATTCAAAACTTGCGACCAAACGCAAACGAAGCCGAGGACAAAGGCTAATAGTGAATTAATTATGGTTTGAGTATGAAAATTACCTGTGAACCATGGTAAATGATGCCTTTAGAGGCATCATATCACTCCTCGACTCCGCACCACCACTTCAGCGTTCCGAAAACAAATGGCTATTTGTAATTTCCTTATCGCAGTTATAATGGACATATGAGTTACCCAGTCATTAGTCGTGCTATTGGCATATATGACAGCTAACGACTTAATAAATTAGGAACCCTGTGTCATTGATAGTAGAGAACAAAGGCTGTGCCTCGCTGTTTAGGTACTTGCGGAATTGTTTTGTTAGTGTTACCTAAACATACATAACTCATAATAATATCTTTTTTCCATGGATGTAAGCAGAAACAACAGAACGTGACCTGCGACGATCCTTTCATACCCCTTTTGCATCTTCCATGCTCATACATCATCATGTATTTGAAAGATGCCTTTCTCGAGACAAAAAAAAAACTAAGAGCATACTAGTATAAGCAAGGTAGCTAAGATGTAGTTAGGTATTTCTAGAAGGTTCGATGTATGAAACTTTTCAAGACATTGCAAACTTTATAAAGCATTTAATATATAATGACAAGGTTGATGGGTAAGCAATTAATGTCAAGAACTATCCCCGTTTGAATAATCTGCCAACAAACAATGCTAATAAAATCAAAGTATTTCACCTGTCATGCCCCTTTCAGCCGCTTAAAGCAACTACCTAAAGTAAATCGGTCGCTTTCATCCCAACGTAAATACAGCCTGAAGCAACTTGCAGCTTTGAAGTCACTTGCAGTTAATGTTTCTAGAATTAAAGATGGCGGCGAATTAAGAAGTGTCATTACAAGGAAAAAAGTCTTATTGCCTTCGGCGAGAGATTTTTGTTTTTTGAAATAAATTCATGTTGGTGGGAATTTCATTTCCTTTGAGTTCGTAAAGCTGGTTCTTACTTTTTTAGCTACTAAGTTAAATGAAAAATTCTTCATAATGGTGTACCATACTAATATTAAAAATTCGAAAATAAGTCTGTCTATTTGTTACCTTTTTTTGAACATAACTCGGGTTAAGACATATTATAGTCTACTATTCATCTTTGTAGAATCTTCCCAAAAGACAGTTTCCAAACTGCGGTCAAACAAAGTTTTGTGTTTTGTACAATTATTTCCAGTACCTGCACATAATGATACAGTTTCATACAGAAACAGTGCAAACGCGACCACTATACCCGTCCGTCAGTATGTCTATCCATCGATTTGTCACAAATGTCTACATCAGAAACAATAAGATAGATACGTGTGAAAGATTGTGTACAGTAATATCATGAATGCCAATAAAAAAACAAAGCACTTTTATAAATAGAATCAACAAAAACTACCTCAAAAAAGAAACAAAAAGGTTTATAACGTAAACAACTCAATCCGAATTCACTGACAACCTGATATACACGTAAAAGGTTTACAGCCACGAGTTGTCACGAGATGACACGAGTCTATCCGAGCGCAGCCGAATGATCACGGAAATAGATATTCACCTGTACAAAGAGTTGTGGGTATACATCGTTGAGTTCCTGATTGGTTGAAACGGGGAACATGGCTGTGGCTTTCCGGGCTTGAATATTGAAGTAGGATTTTTCTTTTCTATTCTAGATATTATGGTTTATTTTATTGTCGTTTTGGGTTAGTCTACATTATTTAATGATATTTATGATTACTAAGTTAAAAGCAAATCCAAAATAAATAATGGAAATTAATGGCATATTTCACCTCCTAAATGAATAATTCGTGGTTGAATCAAATCGCAATAAGCATTTCTGGTAGAGTAGTTATTTTTGTATGATTTGGATAAGTTGACACAATGTTCTATTTTCATATTTTACTTTATTATCACAAATAATGTTGACGGACACTCGCACTCAGCGTCGTCATTCTCGTTACCGCTTTTCCATCGTTTGCCAGCAAATACCTATTACTGGTGTCAGTCAAAATGTCTCACGGAGGGTCTAGAAAGGAAGGTGTGCGTTCGAATGGAAAATCACACTAATACTTTTGTTGTTTTATCAACATGAACAATAATACCCGCCTCAAACTAACTCACCGCGGCGCAAATTCCTTTATTATACAGAGAAAGCACGAGAATTGATCACCAGTTCACCACGCTTGCTCAAGGCAGATTGGCGTTTTCAGACTGACTCACTTAACGATGTTTTAGTTCGCCGATGACGCTGTTTTATGCAGACGAAAAAATAATGCAAAGCATTGTATAAATAGGCTATTTAACGAACCTTAAAGGTGTGTCCATGAATATTTTACTACCGCCTTTCGGACATAATAAGGAAACAAAAACATCCGTAGCCGTCGCAACACGCCCAGCAATGTAGCTAATAAAGTGGTCTCGAAACAAACAAAGTTTTGCAGGCCAAACAAACTATAACTGAACTACATCACATTGGTTAAGTTTCAATTATCTAACTAGACTAACGTTAGTCTTAACTTTGTTTTACAATGTGTTTATAAACAATAGAATAACGACCTTCGAAGTTCAAATTTGCAGTTTTAATTTTGATAATTGAGTAATCTATGATAAGAGTACTATCTACTAAAAATTAATCTCTTCTATGTGTATGTTGAAAATATTTTTCAAAGTTCTAAAAAGACAGTTCTAAACTGAAAAACTAAAAAGACTTTTTTAATATTTCAAAAATATTTTCCTGTATAGGTACTCACTTATCATTTCCGTCGATAAAAAGCCATCTCAAATGTTTCTAGTTAGAAACACAAAAAGTGAAGACTTGAATTCAATGTAAATTCAAGGAGCAAAGTCAATCTTGTGTACGACGTAGAGGGTTATAGAAAAATCGATTTGTACACGTTGCTATTGTAACCACAGTGGTTACTGTCCCCAACTGAACTGTGGTAACAACAGCTTCAGTATACAAAATCAGAAGATAATATTACCTAGCATTCTGCTTTGTTTTGCAGAATTATAAAATTACTTTCAGTGAAGAAAAAAAAGGATTATCCATCTTCTGACAGTATGGGAAAAATATATTCTCAACTATGTTATTATCTTACTAATAGTAATAACCAAAGAGAGGCTATCAGAATTAATGTCAAAGAATAAACCTACTGTGTCTCAGCGCGGTCTTAAAGAAAATTGACAAATACAATGTAACTGCCAAACTTTGACATTTTACGCTTGTTCCGACAGCAACCAGTTGGCTCTTGAACACTTTGCCCGACCTGGGAATCGAACCCAGGACCTCATGCTCAGCAGTCACGTTTGCGACCACAAGACGTATTGTTGCAAATAGAATACGATTTTTTTCCGGTTGCCTGGTCTATCATGTTTGAATGTCTTTGATAATAGCGCTTATAAAATTCAATGCAATAAAATACTGATCCGTGTTGAAAAAATCACAACACTTTGATATCCAACTTGTATTGTTCAAAAACCAATTCAGTTTATTGTGGCTTAAGCCGTGTTAACATGTCGGTCTGAGCGGGTTTGACACGTGTCATTCGTCCGCTGACAGGAATTATGAGCTCATTGATATCTGCCAACTGATTGATCCCTTACACAGCACCAATATTTGGGAGCTTTGCGGGTATTGAATTTGTTGGGTACAACTTTTTTGTAATCCGCCATATAATGTAGGTAAGGCTTGCCTGTAAACAAACATAATATTCCGGCAGTTAATATACTGGCCCGGATTTTGGAGCAACCAACTCTTTTAAAATATTTTTGAGCAGGCTACCAACTCGCACTGGGCTCACGTGGATAACGGCTTTCCCTTTTGACGAAGGCCTGTGACCCAATAGTGGAAAAATTCCAGGCTGACTGTATAGTAATTTATTGAGAACGTCTAGTAAGTAAATTCCACGATAGTTTTGTCAACACGAAAAAAACATAATCAACACAATCAAAATTCAACACTATAATCAATCAAAATAGCTCTAATAATTATAGAATTTTGAGTGTGAAATTATTACCACTAATGTGCGTTTGACTTTACATAGTAACAAGATTAGGAATTGCAGACACTTGATTTATTGTACGTAAAAATACAATTATTAGCAGTAGTATCTCCTTTATTTATTTCTGTACAAATATAATTACATTTTTAAATATTCCTTAGAAAAAACAATATAAAAAACATTTAAAAATATAAAAAATTGTAGCCCACCGGTATCGGGAACAGGGTCCAAGCTACCGGCGGTCAGGGCTCCAGAGAGAGGAACCTCCTAACAATACGAGCCGTGTCCAGGAGTACCGCTTTCTGAATCAAGCCCTTGATCCAGCTGCCTAACGAGAGCCTCCTCAGATGTTGGTCGAAGCTCTTGGCAATTAAGCCATGGGCTGATACAACTATCGGCACAATGATCGCTGAGTCCACATCCCACAAGTCGACAACCTCGTGAGCCAAATCAAGATACTTGATTTGCTTATCTTTCTCAGCTTTCACGAGGTTCTCATCATGTGGGACCGTTATGTCAACAATCATTGCGCGCCGCTCTGATCGATCCACCACCACTATATCAGGCTTATTGGCTACAATAGTCCTGTCAGTGATGATGGATCGATCCCAGTACAATGTGACACAGCCATTTTCGAGAACTGGGTCGGGCACATACTTATAGTACGGCACTTCCGATTCCACAAGGTTGTATTTCAGAGCAAGTTGCTGATGAATAATCCTGGCTACAAGGTTGTGTCTATGCAAGTACTCTCCGTTAGCCAGACGAGAACACCCGGAGATAATGTGACGGATTGATTCGCCTGGACGGTGGCATGCCCGACATATGTCAACCGTACCGTCCTTCACAATAAATCTCCGGTAGTTATTCGTCATCATAACTTCATCCATAATTGCACAGACAAAGCCTTCGGTTTCTCCAAAGAGATCCCCGGAACGTAGCCAGGCTACGGACGCTGATAGGTCTACATCAGGCCCATGCAGGGCCCGGAAAAAGCGTCCGTGAAGCTCCTTACTCTGCCATACTTCCCTGCGGTCGTTAGTATCAAGCACTGCAGTAGTATAATTATTAGAATAAAAATAAACGTAAAATAATCACTAACCCTAATAAAACATTACGCTCTCGTATTCCACTCGTACTGTTTTGATTCCCGAATTCGTCCCCAACCGGTGAATAAACAATTACTCATATTCCACATGCGTATTGGGGTGTGTACACAATCGCGGATGCGGGATACGTGCTGATTGCGCATCTATTAAAAGTTTAACCTATCAGAACTGTTCTACATCTAAGCATCATCTCGAGTTTGTATTATAATGTTTTCGTAGTAATACAAGGATTTATATTAGCTTAAAGTTAAGAGCCTCTTAAAAGTCAAAAACTGTAATATGGTTGAGCAGACAGTCAACCATAACTCAACTTTAAGCAACGCTAAATAAAGATTCGGTCGATGTGTAGCAACCAACCAGTCATTGCATTGCCTAGATGGTGAGTACGGCTAGGTTATGCTCTACTCTTGATTGAGTCAAAAGAAGAACTGTCTACTATGATAAGCCGTTTTGGAATATTGAGACGAGTGATCATAGCTGTAACGTCAAAGTTGTAAAATTGAAATAGCCCTTTTGAAAATTCCTACACTCTTATCAAGTATAATTGACGTTCGTTGGACAGACTCTGACATGAAATAAGTATTTAGTTCACCAATGTGATGATTTCTAAATGATCTAAAGCTGCGGTAAAAAAAAACCACAAGAAATTGAGATTATAAAGGTTGCGATTGTTTTTGTTCGGTACCTTAAAAACATGACCAAATAGGTACGCGACCTTCAGATACTCGTAGATTAGAACATAGCCATATATTCGAAGTTCCACACACTTGGTCCGCCTACATCTGACATTTTTGTTCAGCTGCCTCCCCGATCATATGTAATCGGGATCTATTCAGTGACGGGTACGGGCAGACGTCCCGGACTAGACTAGGGAATGGATAAATTCGATTACTTGCCATGTCTCGGATGGAAATGTGATAAATATAAAGAAACATTGCAAGAAATAACGTTAGTTTAATCATTTCAATAATATGCTCTCAAAGAGCGGAATATTTTTGTTTTATGGGACATTTTTTTTTACAATATGATAGCATTGTAATAATTTAAAGGAAGAATATAATTTGTGATAGAATTACCTAGTTCCTCTATTTTTGATACCAGCCCAGATGGTCTCCCGAAGTTATAGAATGAATACAACTTGCAAGACGTAATTGACACTTCAACTAACACAACCAGCAAGAACAGCTGTCAATAAAACAATAACAGACCGTCCAATTGTGCATTCCAAATTCGAATCACAAATTCAATTCTACCCGCCACTACGGAAGTGCGATTTGCACAAATATTTGTCGTGTTTGCAGATCCCCATCTGCATTTTCAACATTTTCTTCAAACATTGAAATTCAAACGTTTGGAATTTTTAAATACACATGAGGCCTACACGTAATAAAAAGACGCAAACAAGATAATAGTAATACCAATATTGGGAGTAGATTAAATAGAAAGGAAACTACCTCGTTGGTCCAGTGGTCGTAGACGTGACGGTTCATCATCGTCATCATTTCATGTTGTATTTTGATCCGATTCCCAGGTCGGGCAAAGTGTTATTAGGTTTAACCATCAGGATTTTTTCAGTAATCAAAACACGTAGTTTGGATTTGTGCCTGATTGATCATTGATGGGAATAGACTCGCCCCCTATTTCATGGGGCATAAACATCACTGACAAAATGTGGGTGTACCGTTAGGTACACCTTCGTCTAACCCTTCACAGATTACAGGCGTAATGTTTATGTAATAGCAAACATGAAATGTAATACCAATATTGATAATATGATAGGTCAAATGAAAAAATATTGAAGAGAATTAGAAGAAGCTTTTCAAAATAAAAAATGATCCAAGTTGAATCAATTGAATAAATTAACGCGAACGTGCTTACATAGCCACTAGCTGCGATTACCAATTCGTTGGCGAAGCGAGATAATAATTGTGGTAAAATGCCTTTCTTGTTCACTAAAGCGGTTTTAGAGGTGAACCTGGGTCACCTTCAGTGTTAGTACTGATAAGAAGATCTTTTTTTTAAATCAACACTAGCAATTTAAAGATTTCAAATGATTCTGCTTATTTCTTAAATGTTCGTTACATTGTTTTATTACAGAATAATAATTAAATAAATATTTTTCAGAATTTGTGAAACCGTCTTTCCATGCAAAAGATCCCTACTCAGGCTCGAGAAGATAACTTTGTCCAACTATGTATACTGCTAATCAGCGTAACTTTATAACACATAAAACAACCAATGAACTCTCATTGCCCCATAAAATAAAAACATAAATACTGTCAGCTTCTAAATACGATCTTGATAGCTCTATGAACGATAAAATGAAGCCTCACTGAGGTTCAAATCTGGGTCATAATGAGCGGTGCTTGGCCTGTCAGCACTTGTCTATGAGTTGAAGACCAAGTTAACTTTCAAATACAGCGGTGTAGCTTGTTTTTGGTTCATTCTTTTTTTGAACAGTTGTTCGGTTTGACGGTTGCCAGTTTTTTTCTTTTTTCTGTTTTGGGTATTACGTTGGAGGCGGCCTCTTAATAAATCCAATCCAAAAGCAGGCTTAGTACTTTATATTTGGTGGTCTTGAATTAAAAAATTGTATGCTGTTGGAAAATTTTAGGAATGATTTTGTTTGGATTGGAATAAATAAACAAAATTGTGTTTCAACAGGTATTTTAAAAACCAACTAGTAACTATATGACAGGTATTTCAAAAACCTACTAGTCATTGGGTTGTTTAAGTCAGATTGGCAGTCGCTCCATGTTTATAAAATACTGGTATTCCGTTAGACTGGAAGTCGACCTAACATTTATGTAACTGAGAAGGGAGAGAAGTCATAAAATCCTGAAAACAATACAAAAACTTTTACCAAAAATATTTTCTCTTGCAATGTTGTCACAACTTTACAAAAACTAAACTGAAATAAAATCCTATCGCTCGCTACCCGTCACCGGGACCCGTCAGCGCGTCACCGAGGCATACAATATCTCTATTGTTCCTCGTCCTATGGTTTACTATTTCTATTCAGATGCTTCATTTTAACGAAGTCTTTGCTTGTTAGCAGGCTACTGACAATTAGTCTACTCAAAGTAGACTTTAAGCTAGGTGTTTGTCAAACAACGCATTAAGTTACAATGTTTTGAGGTTTTTGTATGTTATCTGAAAATTGCCAACGTCGAAAATAACTGTATTTATTTAGGGTCTGATTTCATCCAAAAACACCTATATATTAGTTGTACCACATAACCTCTATTTTAGCCTTGGCGAGATCAAGCAAGGCATTGACAATTTTATGAAGCAAGGGTTCCCTCTCATAGCACACATATATCGGTCGGCATAACCCCACCTCATTTTTGCTACGATGCTTAAAGTTAGCGCCAGTCGCTCCACGTAAAATACTGTTATTTGGCTGCATCCGATTAAATTGGAAGCCGACCCCAACAAAGTTGGGAAAAGGCTAGGTTGATGATGATGCCTTAAGTGAGCGTATGGAGTTTCGAATAATGGTTAACGGCTTGAGTTGGGTGATGGTGATCCCTGTGGACCTTACAATTTCAGTTCAGTTTTCATGCGGCTGAATTTTCTCACAAACCGCACTTGAACAAACTAATTACAAGATGGTGTCACAGACTGTCAAGAACTCGAAATAATGAAGGAGGCTTGAAAAGTGTCAGCAGATTAATTATGGTCGCCTTACACTAACTTGGGTAAACAATAAGAAAGGAAAAGATTTCAAGATTTATTTATTTTATGTATTTTTATTTATTTACCACCAATTATAACATCAGATGCTTCTTTCACTTGATGTTTAGTATAAAGATGAGTACTTACATTGCCAAGGATACTGTAAGAGCATCCTATTTGTGTAACACACTTACGAATAAATCATAATCATAAGTTACCACTTTTGTCACAATACAATGAATTTTGAAAAAAATAAGAATAAAAAAAAAGAAAGATATTAACTCCATGATAATATGTTTGAATAATTTGTCTGCTCGAAAACGAAATAAACGCATTGAATGTTGTTGCCATGCCAAAATGATTAACATTGTTATTGTGATTATGTTGGGCACTTACCCCAGCAGGGTCGGATCCTAGTAGTTTTCAAAAATAACATTAATTCCTAGCTATTTTCTCAAGAAATAAAAACCAATAGTCGTTTACTCGCTTTAAAAAAACTAACACAAAGTTAATCCAAATCATTCACTCAATCATTCATTTACACAGCGGCAACAAAGTTTCATAGCAGAATGAAACCTGACAAAACTTCCATATTTCCAACGTTTGGCTTCGAACGTAAAAGAGTATGAAATCTGTCAGCACTGGGATTGCATTTATCCGGTCTGTTTGCTGAACCGGCTGAACCACATACCAGGGTTGCTAGTATATCAAAAGTACAATTGTTTTTTCTTTCATTAATAATTAATTTAAAGTACATCTGACACAAGTAAAACTCAATCCTTCAAAATTACACAGTACAATTTCTCTGACCATAGAGCTACTGTTAAAAAAATATAACCTCTTTGTTTTTGAAGGACGTAAATCAATAAAATTAAATTAAATCCGTTATTCTGCTGTTTTTTTCACTTGTGCATAAAGCATTACATAAATAAATCACTATCCCGTTGATTTTGAAATAATTATACTGTTTAAGTTTTCAACAAAATGACGAAAATATTTTTTTTCAATCTCTCTCTTTCATGGGACTCAATTAATCATTGTGTTTGGCGTATAATAAAAAAATAAGGACGATACTTTTTTTTCGAACTAAAAACATTTCTCTCATGGCAACACTACCGCCATTGAACGCAGCCGTCACCCGTCAGCGTCCCACTTCAAACAAATCCGATTGGATTAGGTACGTTTTTCATCGAGTTCCTTTCTGAACAAAACATTGCGCGGACACTCTGTATTTGCGTATATTGCTCGGAATTTGGACAAGTGATGGACAGATGATGTTCAAATTGGGTCAAGGGCTATGTTAGGTCGTAATAGATAAGGGTTAGAAAAAATAACTGTTGGGTAGCTTATATTTTAAGTAAACTTTGCCTAAGTTTACATAAAATTCTGAAAAAAACTGAACTCGATTTTGATTAGAATTATCTTGTGGAAATTATTAGGTTTTTGTTAAAGAATTATATTGCTCTTAATTTTCAAAGGCATGTGAAACAAGTCAAATATTTTTAAAGTTTTCTACTCAACCGTATTTTATGTATATTACAAATTTTACTCTCGTAGTTAGTTTTATTTGTTCTTTATCTCTCTTCTTATATTCTTTGCACGTTCCAATTTATCTGCACCTTATTCTATAATGTGTATATAAGTAATTATTATTTTAATTTTAAATTTTAAACGTTTTTAATTTAATTTTGCACTGCATGATTTTAAATTATACTGTGAATATTGTAAAATTTGATTAAGTTTTCATCGAATTTAATCACGTTAGTTCACCACAAAAATCACGTTTTATGTACTTATAATATTAAAACTTTTAAATTTAGTTACAGTTAAAACTTAGCTTACAGTTGGATATTTTCTTTCAAATCAACGATTAGAAGGTAGGTAAATTAGTTTTATTTTATAACTACAAAGATTAACTTATAGTTTCTTGTTAGGATAATTAGCTCGTTTTCTTTAATACGTTTTATAATTAGATAGTTATATTTTTAATATTGTACATACATTATACATAAAATATCACATCTGCTAAGATAAATAAATTGATGTAGATGAGATCAAACCTCGTGAAACTGAGTAACCCAAAGAGAAACCGAGTAAATATTGGCAAATCAATTTCTTGGAAACTAAATTAATAGTAAGTAAGTAAGGATATTTATTTGCATAAAATGTGGTTTATACAGGGTGTTATAAAAATGTTATAAAATCATACGGTTCTGATTTCTTCTGGAAGATTCGAGATGAAGTTAAAATATTATTTCTTATTAAGTTTAATTTTGCTATCCATTGAATTAAAAATAACATGATCGTGTTCTAAACTGATCATTATTTATGTTCTTGGTTCAAAGCCTAACACTGTCACAAATTTTGACCCCACACTTCTTCTTCTTCTTCATTCGTATCGATAGTACGACTTTAATTAAATTTCTTTTACCCAGTAGGTGGCCATTTTGTCCCCTACAAAACATTAACTTCTATTTGCCCTTCTCCCGCCATAAGGTTTTTTCTTTAGGTTAAATCTCCTATTGTTTTTCAATTAATTGGACAAACATTACTATTTCTATTATCTCACAATACTACATAATATTCATATTTTGGCTCGTCGGTACAGAGCTAGAATTAATGTATTATTCAAATTCAATTCGTACATTTGCATACACTCGCCTCGGGGATCAAATTCTTGTTAGGAGTAATATTCTAGTAGATATAGTGTAATAGGTCCATTCGTAATATTCATGTGTTTAGATTGATCGAAAATAAGCCTTATATCTAAGTAGATTAAATCGAATTTAAAATGATTAAATATTGTAATGTGAACTGATGATTTAGGCCCGCTTTCACGAAACATTAAACGCTGACAATTCTTAAAACATCGTCTTGTTTTGTGTCAATCGTTTGAAGATGACAGAGACTGATAGCTGATTTAATATGAAGAGTTTGGCGTATTTAATGAGTTGTGGTGCAAGTGGGCCTTATCGTTAGGAGATTTTAAAAATAATTTGCAAAAAGTACCACGCATAGTATTATTGTGTGTTTATGTGTGTGTGCAGTTTTATCACCAATCACAACGCTATGTAGACAATCTAATGTGGCAAGTTGTTCCTTACCTACAGTAATTGTTAAAAGTAGGTACACTAACATTACCTTAACACACTGTTACCACCTCATTCATCACTATTACTCTCATTATAGACCAGGAGCTCAACACTAAAATTGATCTTGCACAACTGCAAAAAAAAGCCAAAATCACTAGGTTTTGTCTTTTTTTTTGCAGTGTTGAAAGATCAATGCTACCTGACTGTTGAAAATGTTCACAAAACTGTCAATAATTTTGAGCTCCTGGATCAACCGAAAATAGACAATATAGAGAAACTTAGAGCTTCAACTACATAGCATTACCATTACACAAAATCACATAGTTCGTTAGAAACATAACACAATTATGTAAATTCCTGTAAAATAGACAACACTGAGTACTTTATACATACAATTTAATCAAGAAAACAAGTGCTTTTAACTTCTAAACACAAATATTATGTACAAAGAGGAGACTATACCACTTATACGGATCCAGGTGAGTTTTAATTAAGGCTGCTTGTCCATTGGAGCGATGAGGAGTGGAGTTAGGAAAACAAAAGCATTCCTCAAAAATCAAGATTGCTCTCGCGCTATGCCCCGGTCCAGTTGGCATGGCTACTACGGAGCGGATACTTTTAAGAATGTGTGTGTCTCAGGATAATTGGTTTAATAGTATTTTATCAATACAATACCTTCTGTTCACCATCCAAAATCTTTGGGTGACACTGTTAACCGATGAACGTATTCCTCAGTGTATACGTTATCTTCAATCGTTATTAAATTATTTTTTCCAATTATCCTGTCATAATTATGCAAAGCTATATCCATTCGCTCCGCTCGCTTTCTCCGCTTCGAATGCCGCTGGTTCAGTGCATCCTCGCCTTCGCTGCGTGCTGCTCCATTTCAATGGTTAGGAAGAGACACTCCACGCTCCTTCGTTACGCTCCGATGGACGGGCAGCCTAACTAAGTAGTCGAATCCATCCGGCTCGGATACTTTAACTAATAACTTTAATTGGTTTAATTTGAGCGCTCTTACGAAGTTTTGGCATCATTTTGTAATTACTTTAATTGCTCTTGAATACTCGGTTTACTGTAAATAGATTTAAAGTGTGTTTGGTTTGGTTTGTTTTGGATATGTTTAAGCGTTAATTTAGTGAAATTGACACTGCAATACATAGAGGTTTTCTTTTCTGTTAATTGAAATAACTTAAACGATTAATGCCTATTTAGCTGTCCCCATTACAACTTACAATTAAAGCGTCACTTAAATAAAACCAAGTTTACGTAATCTACTACACATTAAATTAATGCTGAGCTGCGTGTTAACGTAAACGTATATTGTGTGCCTGAACACCTAATTCTTTTGCCGTCGCTCGCAGCTTTCCATACTTTAATTTAGTTAATTTTTTCCTTCTTCCCGTTTCTTTTTTTTCCACCACGACAAGAAATAGTAAACTTGACATTTTACAAGCAATATTATTACTTAATTTTAAAATCCCAATTCGTTTTGTAAACGTATGTATATAGGTACTTGCAAGGTAATTTTATTCCAATCTACATCTCGCTCAAAGAGATTGCCCCTCAAATTAGCCACATAAATCTTCAAAAAATCCTCACTTATAACCAAAAACGTTAGCTGTCTTACTAAAAATAAATCAGCATCTTTTTCTCGTTACTTTGCGCCTGCCACTGTGAATAATTACAAAACCTTCTCAGTCCGAACTCGATGTGAAGTTTAGTTTGTAGGCTGACAAAATCAGATAAAGTTTCGCGAAATATCAAGACAGTTGAGATAGTTTCAGCGTTGGCTTTCTTTACACCTCTGAAACTCGTTTTCACTCTCATTAAGCAACGCTTAAATTAATGCCTATACTACATTGGAATTCCAACTCCTTGGTCCTAAGCGGAAAGTTGACAATCCAACAGTGCGTTTCCTCATTTAGGTGTTATCTAGTGTTGCCGAAAGCGGCTAGGAATCAGATAAAGTTTCTCGAAGTTTCAGTAGAGTTGAGATAGTTTTAACGTTGACTCACACCTCTCAGACTTAACGGATAGAGAAATTAAGTTGGAGTCAGACAAACAAACTAAACGTAAAGTTTTGGGTAACGGAGTCTTGCTACTTGCGAAACTTTAGCGATGTTAATGCTGTGCGAAACGGGATTTATTTACACAGAATTAACGATTTAATTGACAAATTATTTTTATCTAGTGTTAAAAGTACAAAATACCTATACTGCAGTGATGAAGGTTCCATACAACTCGATTCCTTCCGGATTCCCTTTGAAAAATGGCACAATCAGTTTTCTATAGACAAATAATATTATCACATTAAATATATGTACACCGGCTTACCTCTTACAAAATTTGACCCTTCGCTACTGCTATACTGTTGTAAAACATACATCAAAGGTTTGCCACCATCGAAGCGGAATATTGCAAGCGTTTTATATTTCATTAAGTATGTTTAAAACAATATGTATTGATATTACAAATTCAAAACACATAACTTTACTAAGTGAATTCCTGACCAATCGCTTAAATGTGTGCATACATATTTTCAACACCAAATATGTTTTTCTCAAAAGTAAGTTAGCAAAGAATTATCACCAAAAAAAATGTAATTTGATTCTTGATCCTTCCAGGGTACAAGTATCAGCGTTGTAAAAAGTAACCTTTATGTAAAAAAAAACATGTTAATAGAACCTTCTTACTGTCCACCTTTTTCAAATGTCATACCTAGAGGTCGAGATTATGGCCCTTTTAGGGTTTGTCCTTGAGGAAGGTCCAATATAGATAAGTGGTATAAGTACATAAAACGTAATTCCAAGGTTATGGACCTTTTTCGAGTCGCGTAGTTCAATAGTAAGGGCGCGGACACGAGTTCGGATGACTCGCAAAAGTGGTCGCGAGCTCCGAAACTACCTCAACCTTGACCGTCCGTCTCGACGACAGACAGTCAATCAATATTATCTAAGGATTGCTGGATGACGTGTTCAAGAGTATTTATTTGGATTGAACAACAACTTTGACTTAAAGATATTTTTTATATCAAGGATAATTTGTTAAAATGACTTGTAGCACTCTGGTACTAAAAGCACCAATTACAATATGACACAGGATAGGGGAAAAAAATGGCTAATATCTAAAAAAAATGGCTTGCAATACAAAAACAATCCAATACAATTTTATCCTTTTAAAACCATCAATTTAGATTACTCACATTTAATACCTAGTCAAAAGTTGCCTAAAAACCATTTTCTGTAGGAAATGTTGAATTTATAACTTTCAACTTGTCCCAAACTGTCCCTCTAACAGCGGCAAAAGTTATATGCTGCAAAGTTAAACTGATCATTTATTCATTTTAATCATGAAACCTTCCCAGTAGGTAAAGTCAAGAAAAAATACTGTTAAGCAAATTGACTGCCAACGCAACTATCATTCTGTATGCTATAACACGACAAATTGAGTTAAGGTGTCAACTTGCTTAACAGTTAATTTCCCTGACGGCACTGCCGTAAAGCTTGATAATTGATAGTGGCATTTACCCATTAAATTACTGTCGAGTCCAATTGTAGTAAAAATGTAAATAAAGTAAATTAATTTCAGTGTCCACCTGTGCCTTTATAGACACGTAGCCACGATACACGGGAGTGATAAATTAACGTTATTTCAATATCAATTACTATTACTACCACCATTACCTACCAGGCTATCATGGAGTGTTGGGTATGGGTAGGTAACTGTAAACAATCAGTTTGATATAGTCACTATGTTGTACAGTTGTTTACGAGAAAGTTATGTGAGACCGTTGATTAATATTCATAGATATATTATAAACACCAACTTCACCAATTGAACTGCGTTTAAGAGCTGTTTGCTGCTGAATTGATAGCTTCTGAACGCCGTTTTAGGTATATGATAATCGCGTTCAGTTTCAATAGTGAAATTCGTTGTTGATTGTTTACATAATTTCAGGTGAAGTAGATGTGCGTCCTGTCACTGATATTTATCTTGATCTGTCAAAATGTGAAGTCAGTTAAATTTTGCAACATTAGTCATTTATATGTACAGACGTCAGCACATCAAGCTACCCGAAACTGACAATTTTTCCCAATCACCTTGAACCTTATGCTGTACAGATAAAGTTGAAAATCAATTAAAGTAATTTGACAGATACAGTATTAGATTGACTTGCTGGCGTCTGTACATATCAAGCAACTTTAAATAAAAGTCTAATAAATTATAATTTTAATGATTGCCTTCAACCCTTATTTCAGTGTAATCATAATTTATATCGCCCTTCCTGATTCAAAAAAGGTCTAAAAAGAGCCATTTTCTTTCAAAATGATTTCTCTTGGATATAAAAGTACCAATGCAGAATAGCGTCAGGAGGAAATTATTCGATTTTACTTATTTCCGCAAGGCTTCTGGTAATATTTGGACGAAATGGTTTTATCTTTTATCAAAATTGTATTAACTCGTGAAGAGATCGCCATTTTTTAAGGTAGAATTCAATTAATATAAATTAAGAAGACGCTTTCAGTGTATTGACTTTATTAATGGGTATTGACTATTGAGTAAGAGTTATAAAATGGTGGTTTTTCAGGCACAACAAACTTATTTGAGATCCTAATTCCACAATTTATCAAACAAGAAAAAGAAGTTATTGACATAAAACTACTTGTACATTTACAATATTTAAAAAACCGAGAAAACACATACAAAATCAAAACAATACAGCATGAGCGCATGTCAAAATTCTCCACAGATTAAAAAAAAAGATAAGGAATAAGTATTCAGCCTTCTTACACATCAATCAATTTGTTTTTTTTTATTCGGCAGGCAGAAGAAGGCACAAACAGAACATCCGAAGGTGAAGACAATGATGGGAGCGAGGTTAACGCTGGTTCATCCCGAGTCCTATCTGCTGCCACATCTAGAGAAGAAGATGACGATTCCAGTAATAATGCTAGCAGTGAAAGCAAAAGCCCTGGACAGAGGTTCGTTGACATTCATTTGAATTTGGAATAAGATAAAGAATAGGTTTAAGTTGAAAAGGTTTAGTACGATGATACGATTTCTTTTTTTTTAATATGAATGGCCTGTAATACAGTCTCGGGCTTAAAAAAATTTACGATATCAAAAATGGAACAGAATTTATACGAAATATGTAGTCCAGAGGCACAAGGACGATTGCCCGGTGTAAACCTAACGTAAATTCGTATTTTACGTTACGTTAACACCGCGCGCTCTTGCTAGCGCCTCAGAGATGGTAAAATAGGCCAGAAATATTACGAAAATCATCTTCACATTATTTCAAACAATAAAAAAGACTAGTTTTGAACATCTGATAAGTGTAACGTTTTATATTTCTATTCGCATCATCGTAGTCGATCAATTTACCTACTATAAAAAACAGGCACAAAAATCTTGATAAAATCCTTTTGATTGTCTATGTTTGTTGATCCAAAACTTGGAATGACATAAAAGCAATAATAAGTATTGCGAGCCCCCTTCTGAGTAGATTAAGTTCTTAATTTATTTTTATGTTAACCATTAATTCATCAGGTTCAGCATTTTGATCATCGTTCAAGAGATTAATAAGAGCGAATTTTCACCAATTAAATTGAATGCGAACAGCTCTTCAAAGCTACCGTCCTTTCACAGTTATTTTACCTCTGGATTATAAACCTTAGACCAATGAGAATAAAGGTCACTGCAAAATCAGAGATAAACTAACAATGAATAATATAAGAATGTTCTAGAGCTATCACTGTCATAAATGCTATGGAGGCACTGACAGCTCTTGAACGTCATTTGGTAGCGTTCAATTAATTGGTTAATTTCACCCAAGGGTTTTCATAATTATAGGCTAGTTTCAACGAACGTATCAGGTAATTTTCAATATTATATCGGATTTAAAGCTATTGGAAAATTAGCTAAATATAAGCTATTACCCATAAAATCTGGCGGTCAGTAATGTGAGCTGGCAGTGTAGTGTGCTACATTAATTTGAAATTTGTGTATTCCATTTCGACAAATGAATTTGCTGCGTTTATAATTATTACAATTCTGCCAATACCAGGAGCAAAATATGAATATTTTTTTATCAATTTTAATGATATACATAGTTTATTACTTAAATATTTAAACTATTTATGTCATAATAAGAATTTAAATAAGATTTAATAAAATCTTGGATTCTTAATTTCTTCCAGAATTTCGTCTTCCTTTATTTTTTTTGTCACTTTTCAAGATTTTTAAAGTTTTCTTTTTTAGAAGTTTCACTAATATATGAAACTTTATACTTACCTTTAACTTTTTACTTTATTTGGACGCAGTCAAGAATCCATGGAGTTATAAAGCATAATTTACTAACACATCACAAAAGGCATGATAGGCACACTAAATATATTAAGCACACATAATTTATGTAAATTATATTATTTCGTATGTATATTTTCTACCTATGTTCTATTGTTCATTGATGTAATCTACCTAACATCATACATAACATTCATTTACACTACCTAACATAAAGTCGAACGATTTCAAATATTGTAAATACTCTATTTGCACATAATTCTTACTTAGTTGTAAGATTATTCTTGTAGCAAAAAAGTATAGGTTTTTGTTACAATTCAGAATCGTTCGAGTTTACATTTACGTCAAGAATTCTAGGCCTTGGGCAATTATTTCTTAATTTATTCTTTAATGATACATTTTATTTGATGTTACATAAAGCGTAGGTTCTTAATGCAATGTGACTTTGTCTACCAGTCGACCTTTAGCAATAATTGTCTATAAACTACATTCTAATGCACAGACCATAAATTATATCACACGAATAAAAGTAAATGACGCAATTCAGACTACACTTATTCAGATTTAATTTCGCTGTGAAAGCGAATCGTTCATTCGTTTCAGATAAGTTTCTATCTAAAATGTAGTTAACACTGTTTTAGCACGTCTATCGCGAACCATTAAATGGAGCGATATTGCATTTAAAGTGTTGCTCACGGTCGTGGAAGATATAAAGTTCGCTGCATTTAACACATACTTGCATAGAAGTATTGCTCTACATGATTGTATAGGTACATACTTACGTAATTTTCTTCTTAAAAATATTGAGCAAAATTACCCGGAATTTTTACTAAATGAATCAATCGATACCTAGCTAAAAAGACAATGATCGGAAAAGCAAAGAAGAAAAATGTTATATAGTTTTTCACCTAACAGACCATTCTCAAAAACTCATAAAAAACTAACTTCAAGCTTAAGGTAAGCTTGAAGTTAGTTTTTCTTTACCTTGGCTTCAGAAGTAAAATAACCTGCAGTTTGAGTTGGTACCAGGATCTCATAGAACTAGAGAAGTTCACTTTGTGGAAGTGCCTCAGTCACACTGTAGTTTACTACATCAACATGATGACTAAGATCAGCATTCAACTGTTCACAAGTGAATGCTGATTTAGTCACCCAACTTCATTTCACTCCAAAGACTTACCAGGAACTCATACAAGTTTAGGAGATTCGTTTGAATTAAGAAGTAAAATATTGACATGAAGAAGTGTAGGAAGACACAATGACATACACTGCAGGATGAGACACTCATCTAAAAGAGTTATGAAGAAAATTGCTTCCCAAGATCATATAAACTGGGAAAAGCTAGAAATGCATGAAGGTACCAGAACTTCATGAAACAGTGGAGTTGTTGCTATATACTAGTTCACCTCAAACCTTGGCTGGTGATTGGAACCTACGTAATAGCCTTAATTTGTTATTTTTTCACTACCAATATCGACGTCACATCGAGAGGCAGTGTCGCTCAGGTTGACTTAATATACTTAACGCTTGAATCGATTAGGCATAGGCAGGCGTTTGAGTGCAGCTTTGATCGATAGGCTACCAATTAGCTGTCGACAGTTAGCCAGCACTTAAATATAGGTTATTCGGGAAGAACGAATTAATAGAAAGTTCAATACTAAATGATTCAGGTTTTCGGTTTTGAGTCTCAAAAAGATGAAACGCAAAATCCATTTTGGTTTTCCAAATTAACTTAATTTAATAATCCGTAAATTGCTATCGATAGAATACTTCACAAAATAAATTAAACCCAAATCGATTCAATGACATCACTATAACCTATATCCCAGCATGGCTTACCGGTAAGCCACCGGCACCGACGAGTCTAATCGAGTTATGCATCGAGTCGCTTATCGATTTGTTGTATTCTCGTGTACAGTCACGAACACCAATATGTAAACACTTAACAAGTTTTAAAAGTGGTTTTGTCCTACTGTTCTGATTAAAATTTCATGTTGTTACGAACATAGAATTCTGGAACTCATATTTTTATGTAGAAGATCCTATCTCCAAGTTACAATCGTTATTTCTCGCGAAAATAGCTTTTTTTAGGAAAGTGTTTACATATTGGTGCTCGTGACTGTATATGGGCCGCTTAGTGGCATTCAAGTATTCGAGATATCGATGCAGAACAGTGGTTACTCAGTGGCTGTCAGCTGCAGTTATTGGGTGCTTTTAAAAGGGTTTTTTATTGATCTGTTAGTGGAACAGGCCCGATGCACAGTTTTTATTATTAGATATTTTAAGAAAACTACTTTTTTGAAAATATCTGCAAGCTAAATGAGTACCACCCATCCGCATACCTAGCCCACATTGTCCCACTGCTGGGCAAAGGCGTCCCTCCATTCCTTCAAAAAAGGCTGCCCAACTTAAATGGGTCTGGGCAGGACATGTCTGTCGCATGCCGAACGAACTGTGGTCCCGTAAAGTCCAGAATTGGTGCCCTGAAACAGTGACACGGGGTCGCGGCAGACCACGAAGGAGATGGCGGGACGAAATATTTGTCTTCCTTGAGAATTGGAAAGGAGTAGCACAGAAGCGTGACCTTTGAAAGGAATTTGTTATACTTAATCGATATTTTATTTGAAACCTGTAAATTGCTCCAAATTACTCCTTCATTCGCTATTTAGACAATTTTCTTGGATTCTGGGTCTAGCATAGTTGGGTCTAACTTTTGTGTTCTTATTTTAAAAACCTTTTTAATAGGAATTCTTTTTCTACGTCTTCTACTTCTGAATTAGTACATAACTGGTGTAAATTATATTCTGTCCATTTCCTTTTGAAAATGTTTTTTTTTCTATTGTTTGGTTTTGATTGGTGGTTTAAAATAAAGCACATTCTTCTAACTATCTTACCAGACATAGGTGTCTCCCAGGGCCTTTCACTCTTCCCTCTATATTGTCTTTTGTGATCAATCTTCCATGAACATGAAAAGCATAGAAACCGTTCAAATACCACCATATGCCCATCACATATTTGAACAAAAAGGATTATGCCTTTAACCAGTAAAGTAAAACTAAATTATCCTTTATTTACTGTAAATGGTGCCAACAGGCGATAATAGAGGCGCATCCGACCCTTTCGCTAATTCAGAACTAACAAACTTTCTTAGGCCCGAAAGTAATTAATTGCTTGGGTTAATCCAATTAACCGGTTCAATTAAATCCATTTCGAGCGAAAATTCAATTTAAGAAAACCTGTTTTTATTGGTCGTCTTTTTACCTCTAACCTACGTTTTAGGTGCCTCCAGTAACTTACGTAAGATTAATTGGCTGAACTTTTTACTGATTGGTTATTAATTACTATTTCTTCTGTAACTTAAGTAACCTAAACATTCTTATAACATATCGACTTGTGATCGAAATCCAGAGAATTCGCTCGGACAGCCAGTTTACTTAGCAAGGCAAGTTTACTTAGCAAGGGCGGGGGGGGGGGGGGTAATTGGAAATTTTGTAAACTCGAAGAAATAGTTTTTAGAGAATATTTTTCTCTTTACCACAATATTGACCAAGTCTACCAGGGCATTATAGACAGCAGCCTGTTGTATTGTTGAGCTAATAACATCCCACCGACAGCATACCAACGGGTGGTAATTATGGCAATATTGCCCCAAATTGCCAAGACGCCATTTTTATGTGAATGATGACAGATGTCTTCATAGAACGCCATAAAGAGTGATGTACGATCAAATTATGTAGATGTATGAATACGAACCCCTTTACACAGTGGCCCATGCTTAGCAATGATACATACTAATAGTTAGGTACATACATCATACATGCATTTAATGTATCCGTGCACAGATATCTAAGATATTGATTGGTGTAAATTGTACAAAATTTCATAACAAAAATTAACTAATAAGCACATAATAATAATGTATAGTATATTTATGTTTTTCATCCATAATCTCATCATCATAATCATTTAGTAAAATAAGTATCTTATAATTAAACAATAAGGTGAAAACACATTCTATTATAATGTATTTATTATATACGTTTATATCAAATTATCGCAGAAATATAATATTTAATAATATAATATTCTAAACATTACCTATTAAGGTATGCTTAAATGTTAAAGCTGAGAGGAACTTATTGAAGCGCAGAAACTGCTGATGATTTTTAATAAAAAAATATTATTTGCAGTTTCTGCTCTCAAATAATTTCTTTCTTATCAACAACAACATCAATTTCAAATCGCTCTGCAATCAAACTGACGCTTCAATTCCATATCATAGCAACTGTAATAGAAATATAAAATGTAATAGAATTTGATGATAAGCAATTTTCTAAACCTGTTCAGGCTGTTGAGCAAGTTATCTCCATTCACTCCAAATGCGAGGCCTGACGATATGTAAGTGGCCTGATGTAATGGCACATTACGCTTTGGATACGCTTAGCTGCGACCCTAGCAACGAGCACGATCCAATACCAATGCTGATTACGTATGCCCGATAGATGAGCTGAGGCTTTTAAGTGACGTTTGCAATGGCTATTAAAAAGAAATAAAAAGAAAAGAAAAGTTTGCAAAAAGCTTAAAGATCTGATTGAATTTTAGACATTTATTGAAACCCATTGCAAACGTCATTTGAAAGCCACATTAAATCGTCGACTAAACGAACGACTGATACGTAATCGGTGCCCTACGCCTACCACGATAATTTATGCATAATGCAATAGTTATAACTGTTGAAGTTAGTTCACGACCTTGCACAGCTGGGCGTGTAGACTACACGTAATGCTAAAATATTGTATAAACACTTATTACATTGTTCTGTCCGTTAACGAGACCGTAGGCATTATGCATGTGATCATTTTGTGAAGTCTCGTTGACAATGTATCGTGTACTGCGACCTGTGTTGTCCGCTTTGGTGGTGACGAACTACCTCTGTTACTTTTCATTCTTATCTTGATGTCCGCTTAGCTTTTATAGATAGTTTTGATTAGAATTTTAGTATCGAATGATAGTAGACTTATAGAATTTTAGCTCTAGATTTTGGCACGTGATAATTCAGCATCTGAGAGGGTTCGAGGCTCACCAAAGCGCGCAACACAAGGTCCCAGGAGGCTTCCACCAACATTGCACACACTACACCACTGTCTCCGTATAACACGATACGTCCCTTTATAGGCGACCGATCATTGCATCGAGTTCGTCAAGCTCTCGCAAGTCCATGCAGGACACTGAGAGGGTGGAGTCAGACACAGACAAACGCGGCCATAAATGGAGACACGTCCAAGCTGTCATGGCATACTACCAGGCACTCAGGAAAATAAAGAGGTTCGAACACTATCGGACCACCGGTAAAGCCGCATCGTTGTCGATTGTTATTATATTTCATTGTTTGTTTATGATTTCCCACTAATGTGCTACCTTCGTCAGTGTATAGGAACTTCGGGAATGGTACTTTTACTCACTGGATTATGTGTGTTTTTCTTGTGAATATTGTGTCTTACTAGTTCACCAAATGATTCTACTTTCCTACTGTACTTGAGACAATAAAAACGTGTTCAATGTTATTTCATTGTTTAATTGCATTTTTAATGTTTCAATAGAAGAATAGTTTCGAACTCCTAACTTTAGATGCCTAGTTACTAGTTTTAGAAAAGATAGATTCGATTCACTGATATTTCACTCTACAAACTATCGTATATATTCGAGTTGGACTTTTTGTTTCTATAGTGTGAGTTGCCATGCCGCATGTCGAAATAGAGGTATTTGTTTGCACGTGTTTGAGATCTTTCTGTTCACGAAGTTCTAGTGCATCACCGCACATAACAATGTAACAATAGAGATATATTCCGATATGACTAACACTTTTCCTTAAATCTAAATGAACAGAATCTTCCAGAAATCTGTGCTTAACAAACTGAGTAATCTGTAATTTCTTGTCTGTCTAATACTTGAACTATCTGAGAGCATGGCTACTTTTGCTTACTAAACTCCCTATTTTTGTTTTGGCTAAATTGCTCGGTACTGACTAGTTTGTATGACTGCAGAACAAAATCGAATCAAAGATGGATGAAGCTGCGAACGACGGTGCAGCTCAGCTCAGCGATACAAAAGAAACCCCCGTTGAAGAGAGAAGACTCCTTTCTAAAGAGATTTTCCACTAGGCAGACACCTCTAACGCAAGAAACTGTGAGTACTCTTTTGTGTTTAATTTAAACTATAATTACTAACTTTTATCGATCAAGATATTGTAGGCTTCAGTTACACCCAGTTGTTGTTGAAAGGCTAATCAAGTCTCATGAATTGTTAATCTAATTTATCAAGTCTTTTCTTAACTCCTTAAAATTGATTGGTGGAAATAACAAAGACAAACTCGACATAAGATTGACAAGTTATCATCATCTGCGTAGCCTTTTCCCTACTATGTTAGGGTCGGCTTCCAGTCTAACCGGATGCAGCTGTATACCAGTATTTTACATGGAGCGACTGCCTACCTGTCCTCCACAACCTAGTTAGTTCTAGGTAAAACGATACCCCTTGGTAAGACTGGTTGTCAGACTTTTTGGGCCACTGACTACCTGTAACGACTTTCAAAGATCTACAAATGACAGCCGGGACTAACGGCTTGACGTGCTTTCCGAGGCTCAGAGGAAACTCGGTATGTAATGGGTGGGCAACTCTTTACCACACTCTCTCATCTACATACCAACCTAGGCAAGCACGGCTTAACCTAAAGATCGATCCGAACGGCTGTTATTATTTAGCAACAAGCTAAAGAGACACAAGCCAAGAGATTAAATTTATTGGCTTCCACAAATCGAGGAAGCGCAACATCAGGTATTAACTGTTAAAGCATTCAATAGATTTCAAATTATCATGTTGTCAGAATTGAACTGGAAAGTAATTACAAATATTCTACTAGGTTAGAACAGAACTATTTTTTACCCAAACCGATAGTTTAAATACTACACAAGTTAAATACAGGAAATCATGAACATGAAAACCTGACTTGACCTGCCTACCGGTCATGCATTCGAACAAACAATATTGAATTTTGAAGCCTCACTTCAGATTAAGGCCATACGCTAGTGGTGCCATCTCGAATGACTTTATACTATACTTTAGCAGCTGGCCAAATTGTAGTGACTCTTCACCGATTACGATGTTCTTAGGAGAAAATCGTAAAACGTTTCATGTCTCCGAAATATGTAACCGATTTAGTATCAAAGCGATATTAGTATTTATTCAGGTTTCAAATTAGTGGAGTAGTTATTAATGTTTGCGGTGACTCATGTGGGTATTTATAACGGGTTAGCTCAACTAGTTTTGCACTTGAAAGGAGTTTTAAAGTTTTTAATAAAAAGCATTGCGGTTTAGTCCCGAGTAAAACTAGTATATACGTATATATATAAAAGTTTAATCAAAAACAAGAATGAATTAGAAAGAAAGAGAATTATTTGTGTAAAACGTGACGTAACAAGAAAATACAGAAAATAATAAAAGCAGAAAAATATCTCACATCCACGTAAATGAGATTTTAAGACTTAGTCAAAAGATGTAAAATACAGCATAATTATTTATTCAATATAAAAGTGAAGTCAATCCCAAATCGAGTTACACGGAAGTAAAACATGAAGAAACCTTAATTCTTAAATATAAATTTTGATGTATCGCATTATGTTGTAGTAACCGTATCCGATATGTTATGAGACCTACAAATGGGATTAACTTGAACATATTTATTAGATTGAAATTGATTGATGGATCAGGGTATGGAATATTATACGGGGTGAAGCCTGTACTCTGAAAATATTAAGCAAATTTTTTCAATTTGCGGAAATACATATCATGCTAATCATTTTAGTTTGGAAGTATGTCACACGTTTAGTTTTCATTATTGGATATAGATAGAAACTTTCACCAAATTCTTCTTCTTCTTCTTCTTACATAACTGTTTTCGTTTTATTCATTACTGCCTAATCAATTTGACACAGTATTAATGCGATAAGAAACATTAAAAACATACAACAGTACAAAACCTGTATCACCATTGAAAGTTCGTAAATATCTTGTAACTTTTTAATTTGGTCTACATCGATGACATTCTTATTTTTTATTCGGTTTGATATCAAAACAAAATAACGATTTGCAGTACACACAAAGTGCTACTAGTCAAGTGACTAGTATTTTTTTGTAAACTAAGTTTCCTGTACAATAACAGCTACAACTTTCCCATAGGTAGAAGACACCGGGTCAGAGGGAGCGACAGGCGAGCACAGAGCACTGAACAGACAGAGGCGGCGCAAGCTCCGAGCGCCGCGCACCGTCGTCAACCCCGATGAGAACTTCTTCTTCTATTGGCTGTGGCTGATCACCGTCTTCGTGCTTTATAATCTTTGGACGCTGATCGTAAGGCAGAGCTTCCCAGAGCTACAGGTAAATGTTTTCACTTATTTAATCTATGCCGAATATTCCAAGAAAATTGTTATGATCGTCAAGTTTTGACAACAATCGTAGTAAAAAGATGGTCATGGGTTTTGGGCAATTGAAGAAATATTTCTACAAGTCTATCGAAATTTTTCAAATGGGGAGCAAAGTTGTAGTTAAAATTCAATCCATTATACAATCGATTCTGCCTAATGTCAATTATACAAAACACAATCAAATCGGTTATAAAGCAACAAAAAAATTAAAGCAAATATAACCTCCATTCTTCTCCCCCGCATCTATTGGTAATGTTGATAATTTATGAATCAAACTGACCTATTCCCACCCACACGTCCTCAATAAAAGTATCAGAAACAAGATAAATAATTAAACAGTTCGAATCCTTAACAATAGTTATATCGTGTCATGAAAATACAGCAGTCTATATAATTTCACGTCTTCTATTGGCCGTTACATTATTCAAGTCCAACGTACAGTTCAATTACAGAGGAGTCTATACCTTAAACATAGGGATTAAGTTTTAGAATTGCCTGGAAGTGGACGTGAAATGGTATGAAATTGTTAGGTGGAAAATAGTCTTTCCGTGCCACTGTGAAGGAGAAGTAGCGGTGCACGTGCAACAGAATATTTAATACTCTTGGAGGTAATTATCAAAAGAAATCATTCTTTTGAAGTGTTATTTTTAGTGCTAATGAATCTCAAGGAATGAGGTACGCAGATGGTTTAATATTGAATGCTGACTGCTGCACACTGTTGGCTGTGTGAGTAATCATACACTTAAGCGGGTCTCTCCATGTTATTAGATCTTGACAAGAAGACAATCTGCTACTATCTCAGCGGAATCACATTATCTAAGCATTCGTCAGGGCTATATTGTGTTCCCCAGGTAAAATATGAATCTACTCTAGGAAAAGCCATTAAAATTTTCCAATTTCGGAACTTCTCAATTGTTATACTCGTAACTTTAACTAAATTATTATCATTGAAAATCTATAAAGGAAAACTGAATAATATCGTAGTTCCGCGTATTTCTAACGACACAATCACAGGGACTCCCAGTTTACTGTATCGGAAGCCTGTTATTGCGCGCCATTGCCCGCTCGAGGACGATTTTACTTTTAAATTGAGGATAAAAATGCATTCGACGAAGGAATCTATTATTCAGTCTAGTTTCTAGATGCATCGTTTAAAGTGTTCTGTTTCGAATGTATGTATTTGAATTTCGAAATGTAAACTTGTCCAACTTGTGTCTTGTTTTCTAGTTTGCATATTGGAAGACAAAATTCTTTATTTGTTAAGCTCAATCAATTCAATCCTCTTTGAGCAAGCGTGGTGATAAATGCTCATTCTGTATGAGCACTGAATACGCTAGAAATAAACACATTAAGATTTTTTTTAAGTTTGCTCAGAGTTTTTTCAAGACATTTTTCTGAGGGTAAACTTCTTTTTAATTTGCTCAGCCTCCGTGACTGTAAATCCATTAAAACTAGATGGGAGCCGGGAGCCGAGATTAACATCAAACCTATCTTATTAAAAATCTAAATTCATGACTAGTCTCGTTTCAGTAAATGGCTTTATAAGGTAATTTTCAATTTGAAGTAACATCTTAATGTTGTGTTATTTATTATTTATAAAAAAAAAAATATTCATCATCTGCCTTTTTTTAACTACATATTTTGGGGGCGCCTTCTAGACTAATTCCGTATATATTTTACATGGGCCGATTGCTTATCTGACTTCTACAATCCAGTTCCTGTGTAATACAATACCCTTGGCAAGATTGGCTGCAGAAATTTGGACTTCTAAATACCTGTAAAGATTACCAAAGATCTACCAGTAACGGCCGGGATCAGTAGCTTAACGTGCTCTTCAAGTAACGGAGGGATCTCGATATGTAAAGGTGGTCCCCATCCACTGATCTAAAAGTAACATTTACCAAAGTAATTTGCAGAGCATTCTGCTAGTCACTCGACTAGATACGAAAAATCCTTTATGGTAACTGCTGAACTCAATTCAACTGTATCTATAGTACAATAGAGTTTATAATACGAATTGAGCAACTATAGGACCCTGTTACCAAAATATGCAACTTTAGCTCTGTGTTCTTGCTGACTCAGTACACCAGGATGACTGATAATGTGAACTTTGTCCTAATAACGAACGAGTAGAGAAAGTTCGAGTAACTTTACAATTTGGTAATAGGGTACAATTCGCCCTAGCTAGCAGTATGGACAATGCTCGGTCCCTCTTTGTATAACGGATCAGTTAGAAGTACTTACAAGCTTATGCAGTGCAAGTTAGACTACCAGGTACAGGTTTCAGGAACACTGGGTGAGACCTAGATTAATGCTGCATAATAAGCCTATAATGTTCCCTCTCCCGGGACAAAGGCCTCCTCTCTATGAGAGGGAATGGGCTTTAATCCACCACGCGGACCCAGTGCGGGTTGTTGGATGTCACATGTCTTCGAATTTTTGTTTCTAGGTCATGACTGTTTCCGTATGATGTTTTCCTTCACCGTTTTGAGAGCAGTGGTGATGAAATAAATTACACAAAGTAAAGCGCATGCCTGAGTTCGAACCCACGACTTACTGGACTTATGTCGGGGCCGCCACCACTGGGCCACCGCACTCAAATTAATGATTTAATATTATTTCATGGCACTGAACCATGCGTTTGGAATTCAACAGAGTGCTTTTATTTAGGGATTCATTTAGAACGACACCTAAATGAATTACTGTCAGTCAGTCGAACTTTAGATCAAAACGGGTTTTAAAATCGATGACACGCAACGTGTTATGTAGCCGGCAGTGTCCAAGCAAAACTTAATTCTATTAAGCTATGCGAGCGCGAATCACACATTGATGCAAATGTTACGACTGTATTACACGTGGAACCTTATAATCTTTGAGAAATCAATAAAGACATGAACTGTGTGTGTGCGGGGGTATAATATCGTACAAGTCTTAATTATCTTCACCTCTGCTTTACTAGAATAGCCTTTTTATGGTTCCGTTGCATAATGGCGAAAATGTAACCCTTTTAGATTTTCCTGACCGTCTGTCTGTCTGTTCGTCTGTATGACACAGCCATTTTATAGAAGACACTTGCTCTCCAAATTTTAACTGTGTGGTGGTTTCGGAATTAAGTGGCTGTGACATACACGGACAGACAGACAGACATGACGAATCTATAAGGGTTCCGTTTTTGCCATTCGGCTACGGAATCCTAAAAATCCATTACTGTGAATTTAATCATCATACGTGTAACTTGAGGTTTGTTAGCAAACCAACGCAAAAAATAATTAACACTGTAGGTAGATAGGTAACTACTCGCAGATACATTTGTTTTACAAATAGACCTATTATGTATGTACTTAATACGCTTGATTAAAATTCGAAGAAAAACATACCAATTAACAGTCCTATAGACTGCCTCGTTGGTCTAGTGGTCGCAATCGCGACTGCTGGGAATGAGGTCCTGGGTTCGATTCCCGGGTCGGGCAAATTGATATTGGGGTTTTTCCATCGGGAATTTCTCAGTAGCAGCCACGGAGTCTGGACTTGTGGACTGGACACTATTGCAATATGGCGAGCCTGTGCTCGACCCCCTTTTACATGAGATGATGGGACTTAAACATAACTGGCGAAATGTGGGTGTACTATTAGGTTCACCTCTGCCTAACCCTTCATTGATTACTGGCGTGATGTTACATAATAGGCCGATATCTGAAAGGGCTGTTTATGTAATTGGTGTGTATTTCAGGGACTGATGAGTATTTTTAAATAAAAATGGCGGGGCATTCATCAACGTCCTGTCAGCTAAATTGGGAAAGCTTGCTTTGATTCTGTTTGTCCTCCCTAATTGGTAACCTCAAATGTAGGTATGCACCGTTGACCATTCGCTTCGTCAGGTGATTAATAAAATATAACGTACTAGCTTATGAACGCGGCTTCGCCCACGTGGAGCTAGGAAATTTTCCCATGGGATCATACTACAGAGATAAAAAGTATTCTATGTGTTAATCCAGGTTATAAACTATTTGTGTGCCAAATTTTATCCAAATCCGGTCATTCATTTTTGCATGAAAGAGTAACAAACATCCAGACATCCGTACATCCTCACAAGCTTTCGCACTTATAATATTAGTAGGCCTTTTTCGTTGCTACTTACTTACTTCTACGTTAGTGCAGTTGTCCTCATAATGTGTTCCTTTCCTGTCATTCAATGGCGTCTAAAATCAGTGGGTAAGTGACATTTGTGTAGACGGACCTTTTGACATGAGACCTAAATCGGAACTAACTCTTCTATCTTGTCGTATTAGTACAATTTCCACAGTCATTTTCACACATGTTTTTCAGCGCCGAAATTGTGTGTATGGATTTGTTTCCCGTCACTCAGTAGTGTCTGAATCCAAGTTATTACTAAAAAAGTACATAATATATTTTCTTCTTCTTCCTAGCGCTATCCCACTTGAGGTGGGGTCGGCTCTCCTAATTTTCTGGCGCCAGGACCGTCTGTCCTGGGTTGTTGGGTAGGGCAGTTCTTCCTCCAATAGGAGCTTCGTCATGCTAGTGCACCACGTAGCCGGAGGTCGTCCTCTACCTCTCTTATATTCGGGTAGTTGCAATGCTTTCTTCACTACATGTTCCTCGTCTCTTCGTATCACGTGACCATTCTATGAGAGACAGCTCTCGGTTAGTATTCTCTGGCGACTTTGAAACTAACACGGATATGCTCGTTTTGTCACGCCATTCTTGTCACGCTTCCAGACCACCTCAGCCTCAGCATAAGAATGTACATAATATATGACACCGAAAAATTTCATTGGCACAGTGAGCAATGTAAGTCGGAATTCAGATTACTGTAGAATGTTTGATGTTCTTTTGGGGCTGGCTGTTGTATTAAGCGAGAAGTTCAGAACTTATTATTCCCTTTATTTATTTCTATACAAATCTAATATTTTTAAATATTCCTTAAAATAAAAGAAAAACATTTAAAAATATAAAAAATTGTAGCCCACCGGTATCGGAAACAGGGTCCAAGTTACCGGCGGCATCCAGGCAGAGAGGAACCTCCTAACATTACGAGCCGTGTCCAGGAGTACCGCTTTCTGAATCATGCCGTTTTTTTCCTTTCAGAACTTTATTATTAAGTGAGCAGCAGTTACTTTTCACAGGAAAGTGTCGATTAAATGAAATCCGTAAAATAAACCTGAGACTACGGCTATTTGATTAATGCGATCTAAATTTAGAAAACTCATAAAAACTTATATTAACTCAAACTGGTACGAACTCGTAATATTCGCCGTAAAAAAGGTTATTATTCAAACAAAACGTATTTTTATACTTTTGAAAGTATATTAAAACTGTTTTTTTTTTAAGTTAGACCGTACGAACAATAGACAACCTGATATTATTATGTTAATAGTCTTGAAAACTTTATTCAAATTGACTAACAAGACTAAAGTACACGATCCAAGTATTGGATTCAAAGAAAGAAAACCTTAACAAAAACTCGTAGGGCAAGACAAAAACAAAACCATTTTTATAACCCTACCATTTTCAGCGGTCTACCCCAATACGGGGTAACCCTTTCCCCTCTGGGGACTTACTTCGCAAACAAAGGTCGCGACGAGTCTGGGACAACTTTCCCCCAAAGGGTATAATCCCCATTCACATCATAAAACGACAATCGATTGCATTTGCAAGGTGTTCATCTCCAATTCTCGATGTTTTTCCTCCTTGATATTCGATTTTTGAGAGAGAATTTCTGTTATGTGTTAGTTGCGATGTTTTGTCGGTCCAACATTTAAAATTGTCTGACGTAACAACACATCTTTTCTTTTACTCCCGTGTTATTTTAAATCCCATGTAATAGGGGGCGAGCCTATTGCCAAAAGCTATTGCGTTAGATCCTAAGTAACAAAATACATGAAACATTACTATAATAAAGGAGTTTTATTCTGAAAAAAGATTTTTCCCCTAGATTAATTTTCATTCCAGAATTGACTGAGTTCCACAATAAATAATATTTCTGTTATTAACGCGCCAGAGAACGTAAAAGTGAAAAATTGCAAAACTTTAGGCTCAGAACTTAAGAGAAGTCGTAAAACCAATGTTGAGGGAATTCTAATATCACATACCTATTTTATTAATTTAATTTCGAATGCTTTGAGCAAAAAGTTTTTAATGTTCTGCCTTTTGTGTTTTTCTTTTAATATCAAACTTTTTATCGAATAAAATGTTACACGTTTTGTAATAAGCACTAGATACGAACTATTGGCTCGACGTAGAAACTTAGGTACCGGTCAACGACAAAAGTCAATTAACAGTTACAACTATAACTTTTGTAACTTTTTAATTAATAAAATACTCTAAAACTTTTCATAGGGTTAATTACGTAGATTTCTGGTCTATAGTAGATCTTATCCAAGGGTTTCAACAAAACTAATTTCGTCTACGCATACATTGCTGATTATACGGTTTCGTCTTTTATCTTGTTTTGGCTAAAATACGTATGAATAAAACAGTAGTCTGTCCGATCCTATTTGTAGCAAACAACAAATATTTCGAGATTTTCTTTTCTTTGACTTTCACAAAGCGAGCTAACTTGTTTCTCAACATTATGTTCTAAAAATAGGTTTAATTGTGTTCTAAACCAGCCTTTGATCTATTTGTATGGGACATTAAAATGTTTTGTAAGTCGGCGTTTATTTACTTTTAATTTTAGATACCGCTTTCAAAAGTTCATGGCAGGTTATTTTTGTGAGTAGTTATTTTGAAATAACGTAATGTTAATTTGGGTTTGTTCTGTAGATATAATACTACATAAACTACGATATAAAACAATAGATTTGGAAACAATGAAATGATGACCACTAAACGAAGGAGAATAGGTATGCTACATTCATAAAATTACTCTATTTTCCTTGACCACCATGAAATCACTACCCAAAATAAACTGCATTTGCCTGAAACCTCAAAGCCAGAAAATTTGTTTGAGGTGGTGGACAAGAAGGATAAATCATTATAAAAATACCCGCGATGTGTGGTCTTCTTCTGGAGATGCATTCGGAATTTTAAATAGTATGTTAGCGTTAATCGGCTTATTAAGTGATGATTGTTTGGTATTTCCCGCAGATAATGTGCCACTATTTCTGGTTGACGTGCGACGGCATCAGCGACGTGGTGTTCGCTCTGGACCTCGTCGTGCAGCTGAGGACTGGCTACTTGGAGCAAGGACTGATGGTAAGTTAATATTCAAACATTTACTGCTTCTTATGAAGCTGTGCAGGTTAATAGACCAATAATCAGTGAGTGGATGATAGTCAAAAGATTGCGAGAAAGACGAGAAGGAGAGTATTTCTACATTGACTATCAACAAGGCTGACTCAATCTTTTCGTTAGATTATATCATACATTTTCCATTTTTCCGATATCAATATAGGACGCTTCCATCCGTTGCTGAGTAGAGGAAACTTAAACTCAACAATGGATGAGCTGGTAATGATGATGAGCGATGATGATTAAATTTCATATTAAGCTCTCGTGCGGCAGCCACATACCGAAAGGCACTGCGTGGATAGATCGTAGATTGACTGATGGCATACTGAATGAAGGTCATGGAAATCCAGTAATTGGGATCGACACAGGAGCGGTCATTGTGCCGATGGCCTATTTCCAGGAGTGGATGTCGTTCTTCTAACATAATGATATACCTAATGGGTGTAAGTACACCCTTAACGAAGAACTTGTTCTCCCCGTCTCTGCGTTATTTTTTTTTGTTCTACCCATACCTGGGCACCTTCTAGTTACGGAGATATTGGGGGCCAAAGTTCCAACTTTTTCACAAGTTTTTGTATACAAGTTTCTATGTTATAGCTTTACTTGACTTACCTCCATAACCCCTGTACTATTTATTAAATGTATCCATCAGCACAATGTTTTGAGTGCGGTACATTGAGTCCTGCCAACTGCAAACTGTGATTTTTTACTCCAAAAAATAAAGTCGTTTTCCATCAATAATTTTTGCGTAGAGTAACTTAGTTTGATGTACAGAGTGCTTGGTTGACGGCTTCGTGAAGGGCCCGTTTACACCCTGTATGTTATTATTTAACTACTTAGTATAACTTTGTTCCCAGGTGTACGACTCAAAGAAACTCGCGAAGCACTATGTTAAGTCGCGCAACTTTCTCCTGGACGTTTTGTCGCTAGTACCACTAGACTTACTGCAGCTCCACTTCGGCACCAACCCCATCATCCGCTTCCCTAGGTTTTGTAAGGTGAGAACACAAATATTTACTTATGTGTATATAGCTAAGGAAGGGTGAGATAATAAAACTAAAGTTAAGTGTAGCCGCAACACCTTGGCTAAAAATTAATTAGTTTCACGACAACTTGAAGAATGTGATTGTTACTGGCGATTTGATGAAACCAACTTGAATGTGTGTGGTCACAGTTCTAACTTAACCCATTTGGTCGGGGTGCCCTGGCTGAGTTACTGCAATCATCTCAGCTCACACATGGATGGTCACAGTTCTGCAAATATATATTTATTATCAATCAATCAACAACACACAACCTAAACCTGACCTGCAAATAGCAAAAATTTAGGAAAATTTTAATTTCGCGGGCTACTCTTGCCTTTTAAACATTCCTAGGTTTTATAAAAATTATAATTTCATTGACAAATTTCAATATTATTTTCAAGTAAAATACTATTTAAATAAGATAATTACATAAGTACTTTTATCTTTCCCTTGTAATCCCACTTAATTCATTACCTAACTTCATAAACTTGCTTTACTAACTGAAATTAAAGACATCGTCAAATCGAGCTTCAAACTCAGTGTATTTAAATCTTAATTTAGAAATAAAACATTATACAGTAGTAATTAAGTTCTCGCTGAAACCCGTTTCATTGGAATAGGCCTATAAAGAACGCGGTATTTGCAATCAAAACGTTTTGGAGCTGGCTTACTGCTTTGAAAAGGTTTAATTTCGATGATAATTTGCAAGATTATGCCCTTCTTTATTAACCTTTTCGTTTAGAACGTTACGGTTTCTGACTGTATTATTAAGTGGATTTGTGGACAGACCAACAAAAGAAATATGTAATTTGGTCGATTCTTCCGTCGACAAAACCCGTCTCTACGGTGGTTATGCTACGCGTGCAAAGATGAGCAGGGATGCTATAAAACTAAACAATGACAACGCTAACTAAAAAAATGAAGCAATATTTAATTGGTTAGTTTCATACAGTCCTCGCTACGCATCCCCCCTGATCTCTTTTGGAAACCCAGCCTTAAACGGCGTATAAGAGCTGTCAGTTTCAATACTTCGTGGAAATTATAAAACTGACAGCTCTTAATCGTGGTTTAGATGTGTTGATCGCTTTCAGTTTCATTCGTAAATTTCAGCCAATTTTTTTAAAATATTTATTAATTAAAAGATATGTTGTTATACGTTGTTTATTAACAATTATTATTATTGTCCGTAAAGCCAAACGGTTGCTGTGGCACAACATTGAATTACATTCCTGCCAACGGAAATACGGAATTTCGAGATTGTGTCGAGTGGTCTTAACGTCTTTGATTGAGATTTGAAGTCGAGATACTTGATCTTAATTATAAGATCGGTTTGAGATTCGGTATAATCGTGGTTCCCAAGTTCCTGTATCTGTGACTTCTGTATCAAAATGAATGATACTTAGCATTATTTTGAATTAGATATTAAGAACTACTTCTTGGTTCAGGTATATTGTTATGTTCAAAATTCCTTGGTACTTAAGTTTAAATACTGGAGAATTTTACTTATATATTTTTTAGGAACGCCAGGTAAATCTTCTAGTAAAAAAATATACCTTTTTATCACCAAACAGACATTTATATTTCTTCATTCCACTTTCACTATCTTCTAAAAATAGTCCAACTCATGTTACATGTACTACTCTGTCAAAAAAGTAGCGGGAACTGATCAATAATACACAAAATGTTAGTTATGCATCCAAAGTTATCTTATCGCCTTCACAGTATGTTCAGAAACGATACACTTACGCTTTTTACGGAATTGAGTTCAGTTCTGACCGCGAAAGCCCCTTTATGTCTTCTACCGAATGAAAGCAAGTGCCTAGTTTGCCTAGTTGACTAGTTTGCATGTCAAACTCGTAAACCCACGTCTCGTCACCAGTTACAATGCGTTTCATGAATATTGGGTCGGTATTGACTCGCTCTAGCATGTCCTCAGCGACTCTTATGCGATTGAGTTTTTGGGGAAAATTTTAAATTGTTCGATGTTTTTGTCCATTATGAAATTCGCAATACTCATTACATATGATCTAACTAAAAACAGCACTGTATTTAATCTTAATAACAGATGCAACTCAAACTCCGCACCAAAATGGAAAACAGTTGTGCCAATAAAACAACAAAAAATTGAATTTGGAACCATAAACAAATCCGCTATTCCCGATACTTTTTTGACTGAATGTATATTGACTTCTGAAAAAAATCCTTCCAAATCCAATAACAGCGTCGATAAAACAATATCTCCCATCACTTGTACACCTAATTCGACACCCGCGTCTATTGGCAGATACAGAAGAGAATAGAATAGAAAACAAAGCCAATAGAGCCTACACAACCGGCTCGTGTTACCGGTAAAAGCTTTCGATCAAGGACGCTGATGGAATATGCGCTAGGTACTGTCAACAAAAGGTATAGGGTTCTAGGTAGCTAGGTTCAACTACTTTTACTATGATGTATGACATACGTGTGTAAGCAAGTCGAATGTTTCAATACTTGCTATTACGCATTTTATAACTAAAAGGAATAATTAATTAATGCCTCAGAATTTAAAATAACTGATGACTTGTTTAATCAGATAAACAAACTGATAAATAATTGCAACAGTATGAAGCACTAGTTACAAGTTTAATAAAAGTGAAAAAAGATTATTTTAATGAGAAAAAGGCACTTAACATACGGAATCCAGCCTAAAACAGTCCTTTTACTGAGACACAGACCTTAAGCTTACCAACCTCGCGGGTCCAGTGCGGGTCGGCGGATGTCACATGTCTTCAGAGTTTTCGGTTCTAAGACATGCTATTTCCTCACAATCCTTTCTGTGACTCACTTGATGAAAAAATTGCCTTTAATATAAAAGGTTTACATCAGACTTCACACTAAAGCTAATAATGGCGTGTCGATCGTGATGAATGCCTCACAGATAGTGCACGGTGTCCTCATTACACACGTAATGACTTCCTTCAGCGGACTGCTGTACCCGAGGGGCACATGTTATCGCTTTTGCGTTAATAGTGCAAGTAGTAATACGAAATGTCTCTGGGTAGGTATACCCATTTCGAAATAGTTGATTTGACATTATTGATATTAACTATTTCGAATTCGCTTTTTGATTTGAAAATCTGTGAACAAATTTTTAATTTTACATTATGAATGTCAGTAGAAATGCACTGTAAATAGATTTGAATTCGTAGGTTAGGTACATCAAAGTTCAATATCGCATAGTGTAGGTACCCAGGCTAAAATTAATTACGATATACACAATGCCCAAACTCGATCCTACCCAACCTATGTAACTAGGATAAAGATGATATTGAAATCGAACATCGATAATACAGGGTGTAAGGGACAGCCCTCGACAAACTGATGGGGTGAATTCAGTATTATCATACTAAGATGACCGATTCAAGAAATTATTTCAGGATTGTTACAGGAATCCAATAAATTTGATTTATTTCATTTCCTCTTACGCAATGTTTCGTTACCGAAGCAAAACGCACGTAGCGAACGGCAAGCGCGACGACGAGTTCGATGAACTCTGTAGCTAAGCAGGAAGTGAATAGCTGATTCCGTTCCGGTCGTCCGTTAGAGTATTTCAACACCCATTGTAGGATATTTGATTTTAGTCGTATTATTTACATTAATGGTGTGCTGCGAACAGGGAATGTAATTTTACATTGAAATAAAGGAATAGTAACTGACATTACATTTCTGGAGAAAAATTCCGGTGGAATATGATTCAAAATAAAGAGCTGAATGCACCCTGTCAGTTTGTGTAGGGCATTTATTAATACTGTTAAGAAGATAAATAGGTGCCGTAATGAATAAATACGTCAAATACCAGCAACGTTATAAAAGGACATTATTTATTTAAATTATTATGTACGTCTTACAAAGAAGTAAGAACATATTCACCCGCAGTTGACCGCGATATCAGACCGTTTCTATGTTAATTCTAGTCTTTCTTGCAAATATTACGTGTACATAAGAATGTTAGGTACAAACAAAACAATTGTGTGTTTTGGTACTTATTATGAGCTCAAACATTTTAAGTATCTGCGAAAAAAGACAGAAGCTTATTTAAAAATATGCAAATGCGTGGGGGTTAACTACGCGTGGCTTAATTTTTTTTTAAAGTCCAATTCATTATAGCATTTGTAAAACCCAGCAGGTAAAGTCCTACTAAAAATGAACATAGCCAATATACCAGGAAAAATAAATATCGTAACGTACCAGAAAAAGGGATTAGGTAGTTCGGTCATCAACATTTACTGAGTGTTTTCAAATTATTTTATGATGCCCTGGTATATCCATTGGAAAACACTTGCTAACAAAATGGTAAAGTGTGGGAAATTATACACTTCGAAGTATAAAAGTAACGTTAATTCGAAGTTATCGAATCCCCGGTTATCTTTTTCGTCTTAATTGTTAAGAAATATTATGAGTAAGTAACAAGATTATTCTCGATTTTAAAAACGTTCGAATTTACGTTACAATATGTCACGCGTTCGTGCCTGGCACACTGTACCAATTTACAGCATTTTCTTTAACAAAGCAAAAATAGGACTTGATACATAGTTAACTTATTAATAGTATCGTTCACAGTGTGCGATCAACCGCTTTACAAAAAACTATCAATATGAACACCGTTGATTTTGTTACAATTGACATGGCTTACAACTGTAATAAAAATTGGGAAAAACGCCTTGTTGGGCTGGTGGTCGCAAGCGCAACTTCTGAACATGACGTCCTGGGTTCGATTCCCAGGTCGGGCAAAGTGTTATTGGGTTTTTCCATCAGAAATTTCTGAGTAGCAGCCACGTAGTTTGGAGGTGTACCTGGTTGGTGTCAATAGGCCCGCCCCCTATTACATGGGACGTAACCCTTCAGAAAAATAAAAGTGTGATGTTATGTAGTAACACTGCTGATTTTGTCATCATTGAAATGTCAATATTTGTATATCGAAAATTAACACAGAATCTTTCCTCCAGGTGTACAGAGCAGTGGACTTCTACTACATAGTGGAGTCCAGGACAGTGTACCCCAACTTCTGGCGCGTCATCAACCTCATCCACATCTTGCTCATCCTGGCACACTGGTTCGGCTGCTTCTACTTCTTGCTGTCAGAGGCTGAGGGGTTTCAGGTCAGTACCTTATTTTACTTATTTCATATTGAACTGTTCAAGTGGTTCGCTAACGATTTCTGATAAACATGAGGCACACTAAAGATCACAAAACGGTTTTCTGCTACTGGAGAGTCGGATAGGTCACTTCTCCTTCCTAGGTGAAACAATATGGTAATTGGTGAGCTTGTGGTGGTTGTTTCTGTTGTAACTTTTGAAGTGAATGCAAGTGAATCATCACGCAGTCGGGAATTGCCGATTTACGAAATTCACTAACTTAACTACGCACAAACATAGCAGTCCTAAATAACACACTGAAGCGGTTGTCTATGGCTGTCTGCGTAATATGAAAATAAAATTATGCTACTCACTCTAAGCTAGCTCTGATACTATCATTTCTGAAATAGGTTTAAAAATGTAGCTCAGTACCACCAAAGTCACTTTCACGCTTGGTAACTCCGAAGCCTTTGAATATAGTTCACGCTAGCTGCACATTTATACAGAAAACGAATACTTCAAGAAATAAGTAAGTCGTTGGTCTAGTGAAGTACTTCGAGTGGTCGCAAACACTACTGCTGAGTACATGATACGCTTGGTCTTGGGTTCGACTCCCTCGGGTCGGGCAAAGTGTTATTAGGTTTTTTCATCAGGAATTGTTCAGAAGCAGTTGATGATAAAAGGCTAGCCCCCTATTCCATAGGACTTAAACATAACTGGGGAAATGTGGATGGATGTATTGGTACACCTCTGCCTCACTTCTTAACTCTTTCAGGAGTTACAGTGGTTTGGGAATACTGTAGCGGGTTTAACCATCGCGGAATATTGTTGTGATGTCATGTTAAAAGTAAAAACGGATTAAATAGCATAGAATCTATTGCGACATTACTCCAGCTAGATTATTTATGCTTATATTATATTGGTAGGTTCCCAAAAGAACGAAGGTAGGTCATCTCATATTCACGTTATCAATGTTATTTTTCGCTTATGAATATTACCAATATTGCGGGCGACAACTTGTATTGACACAGTTTTGACCCCCAAACGACTTTCAAGGGAGCTGTTTTATTAGATATTCAGGGTTTAGATGTGACATCTGGATTACCCAGAGTTACCATTTATTATTAAAAGGGTAACTAATATTCAAAATATATTATCAAAATAGTACCAAAATTTTTATGAAAGTGTGCAAAGTTTACCATTGCATAAAAGTAGTCTACAGTTATCTTTAGCGTACTTTCCCGCACTATTGTATTCAACATCCTGCATTGTGAACCTAAAGTAGCGCAATAAGCACCACTTTTCATGCAAGTATGTTGAAAATAATATTGCATTCCTGGGTAGAAGTGAAACAGGAACACGTTTCTCAAATTAGCCAAGACACAGATGATTGCGTTTTGAGTTTGGTCCGCACAGTTGAGTTTCATCGTTGTCGATACGATATACAGGGTGGTAGGGACACCGACGCGAAAACGGTTACCACGTACTCAGTACATCATTCTGAGCCCCCCACATAGAATTTTTTCATCGGTTATTTAAAAAAAAATCAGCTGTCCCATACATTTTAACCGTGGAGGTATTGCACTTTTGTAGGAAAAAGCTGATATGAAAAATTTCTATGTGGGGGGAGGGGGCTCCGTATATTAGTAGTCTAAAGGACTGGTGTTTTAATCTTCTATGTAATAGCCGGAAGGGACCAGCAGTTTGGTAGTTAGGTACACAAAGGAAAAATCGTATTAGGGGTTAGGGGTCGCCTTAACATCATTCGACACAACGTAGCGTCCTGATGTGGTTCACTAGGGACCACCAAACACTAACGGCAACTAATATTGAGGACATTACAATTACCACGACACAAATGTTATTAGCGCACAAATGGATACTTCCAGACCTCTGTGATGTTTGTAAGCTGACTCTTGAAGGGAATAAGAAGAAATGGACTCCAGTAATAGTACGATGTAATTGTTCATTTGGTGACGAATCATATAAGTAGGGGCAGAAGGAATCTACATGAGTAAATGGATATATCTAAAATCGAATCTTCTTTCTTTTTTTCTTTCTTTCTTTTTTAATCTAGTCATAATTACATAAAACATGTCGTCTCCCTCTCTCTCGTCAAGTTTTAAACTTCTTATCAATTCTATGTCAAGTAATTCGATTGCATATTCAGACTATTATATTCACACCGATAGAACACAAATCTCAATCAATCAGATCAATAGAAATCAAATCTGTGCAAGGGATATTGTAATTATATACCATGTTTTGGATGCATCATTCAAACAAATGAAGGCATCATTCGATTAGCTTATACTTTTTTACTACTTGTATAAAGATACTTGATTCTTGTAAAAGATTTGACAGAAAATTCACTGACAACTTGATCGGACTACGAAAAAATTCTTTGAAAATCAAGGCAGGACACGAATGAGTTATTCAGAAAATCTAATATTAGAATATTTACGATTTATAACACAATTATCCAAATAGCGTACAGCCTCTCAAATTCCTGTCAAGGTCCTCTTCACTTCAGTATTGAATATAGGACATTCAATTCAGTTGACGAGGGTCAGGTTATAGAGGGACCTGACCGAGAGCTGCCGACCCTCAGTCAGGCCGGATCTTATAACGCGGTTAACCGTCTTAATGAAAATGGCCGCCTATCGATGTGTTACTCTTCACCTACGTAAATCCATCAGAGTGATTTATTTAATCAAGGTATGGAGCAAACAAGCATCCATCATCATCAATCTTTGGGTGTAGGTATGTGTACATGAGTGACGAAATGACGATATATTTTGAGTGCGTCCCTGTTTTAGGATGCCCTCGTGAACCCGCACTGGGCCTGACTTGTGAATTATGGCCTCAAAGAAAGGAGGCGTGTCTCTGTGCTGTGGAAAAGTTAGAAAGGCTTATTATACTAAGGCAGCGAAATACACTAAATTAAAACAATCATTTGACTGGGACACATTTGCTTGATTGAGAACAAAGAGTTAAAAAACAGAAACATGATTGCTCTATCTCCTTCGCCGTCTTACTTTTGGTCTGCTCGAGTTGTCAGTGATAGACTGAAGGCCAATAAAAAACGGCTGTAAATCAAAAGGTAACAAACTCGTAGTATCCATACTAATATTAAAAGCTGAAGAGTTTGTTTCTTTGTTTGGTTTAACGTGCTGATCTCAGGAACTCCTGGTTCGAATTGAAAAATTTTGATAGTAATTACTGTTGGATAGCATTTATCGAGTAAGGCTATATATCATCACGCTACAACCAGCTCAACAACAAGCTACAAGAAAGCTCTAAGTCCACGCGGATGAAGTCGCGGGCACAGCTAGTAATTTTATAAACAAAGATAATATCAAAAACATCAAAACTTTCCGAAAAGTTAAGTGTTTGTTGATTCGTCCAAAATTATATAAATACAAACAAAGGTGGTCAGAAATTTTGTTTTAGAAAATACATAAACAACAATCACGTGTTTAAAACAAAGTTGAAGTTAGTATCGTTAGTATGATAATATATTATGTACTCATTCTAGTAAACATGAAAAATTGGTACTTTAAGAAAACTCACCATGTGGAAACGTGGACTTAATAGTCTAAAGATGCCAAGATGCTGTGCAGCGTGACGATAAATACTCGTTTCTTTTGTGCATGAGAACAGACCTTTTCTTAGAGTGCTTCGTATTTTTACTCGACTCAGGAGGGTAATGTGTTTATCAGATCTATATATGTATGTTTGTTCCTTTTTGGCAAACTAGAGACCAAACGCGTGGGCCGATTTTGATGATTGTTACGTCAATGGATTTGGCTTAATCTTGCGAGTGTCACTAAGGCATGACATGATAAGCTGTAATCAAAATTCAATATGGTGGCAACCAGACGCCATATTGTGGAAAATATAAAAATGAAAGTCGACGAACTATTTAAGTAGGCTATCAGTGAATAGGCATTTAAAAATCATCTGAGTTTCTCTTATCATTTTTTATTTCGAATGCCCATTCAGGATTTATAACGATTTAAGGTTGGTTATTCGAAAAGATAAACCATATAAAAGTGAAAAAAAAACAAGAATTGCATGTTTTATAATTTTATATTTCAACTTCATAATTCTTTTTCAAGAAAGTGTTTTACAATAAACTTGGAACACAATAATCAAGCATACAATGCTTCCATTGCTCCTTCTTGAATTCGAAGATAAAGAAGAATATTCAACCATACATACAAGGTGCAGTTTTTCATCCTGGTCAAATTCAAGGAGGTATCTATGCAAATGATTCTCGACCCGAATCAATAATAAAATGGGAAGGGTATTTTTTTTTCTTATTTACGGAAATCGGTAAGTGTGGACAGCGGTGGCGGCGCGGCGCCTCGCACAGATCGTCGACACTCACGCACACAGCGACATATCGCGCGATGGGTGATTCTGTTTGTTTTGTTGAAATGTAAACACCAAAGTATTCGTGTTATTCTGAAAAGCTGTCAAATTTAAACAATTTATAATAGCAGCTTTATTAATTATTGACCAGGTACCGTAATTTAAATTGATTATTTATGTCTTTTGTGACAACCTCCTGAATTTTGACGACGATGCAAAATTGCACCTTGTATATCAACCTTAAAATCACACCACACCACTCTTGAGCTGCATAGTGACATACCAAACCATTCAGTCTCAAGTATACAAAACTACAACAATGACACATCAACTACAGTTGAACACTGAGCGATAAAACTCAGGCCGTGAAGCAAGCCAGAACTAATAGCTGCCGACAGTTCTCATTACGACACGTGTCGACGTGAGAACCGTACTTATACTTCGTTAATGGCGTGCTACCTAGGACTGCGCAGTTTACGTTCGTTGAAAGAATATTCTGGAACTTTTATTAAGTTTCTCAGGGAACTGGAACGCTGGTGGAATTCATTCGTTCTGGTTTGACCAAACCTTTACTTGGTGAACATCAATCTTTGGATAACTGAACCACAATATATTGTTAACCCATTCGTCGTTCTATTTTCTGCAAAGGCCATAAAAAAGGCCTTAAAAATTCAAGAATACAAAAAAGAAAACAATTCAAAAGTAGCACAAACAAAATGTACATTACTACCTACGAGTTTGAGCTCAGACTTGACAGCGCGTGGTTGAACTAAGAATGAAAACTATTCTCTGTAACATTATGACACAATTTCCGTTTAAAATTAAACTTTACTCTTTCATCCTCAAAGAATACAAGTTTATGGACTGCGCTTTTAAAAGTTATTTCTTTTTAATGATGGGTTTCTGTGGAGCGAGTTTACGGGACTACTATAAAGTTATTGTTCTGAATTTTATTCTTATGAGAAAGCATCAAAGTATTAACACTCACAATATGCTGGGGATTATTATTTTAGTGTAGAATTACAGCAATTTTTCTTTTGTCAAAGTCATTGCAGCAAGTAATTTAAATGCAGCTGGAAAACAGTAAATACTGTCTTAACTGTCAATCAACCCCATACAGAACATTTTGATGCAAGCATCAATGACAAATGCTCACGCGTATCTCATCTCAATTCAGGCCATGAGTTTTTACAACTATACGAAGTCTGAATCATACTCCCTTCATATTTTTTTGAGTTTGAAAATCGGGAACGAATTGTCGAGCAAAATCTTTCCTTTTAAGGTAAACTTACCTAACCTTGATTTTGCTCTATAAATAATCGCTGAACATACATTGGAGTATTTCGGAAAGCCCTTAGTGAAAAGCTTCTTATCATTTTGTACCATGTGTAAACGGGCCACTAGATACTTATGCTTCGAGCCCCACTAACCATATTTATTAAAACTTTATGCACGAGTAAAAATAATCGTATGAAGGTGGACCCAATGCCTATATTGCCATGTACCTTGTCAAACTCAATCTTAGTCGAAGCTAATTTAATTACTACACCATGCCATGCCTGTATGGCGAAGAGGACATATTATCCCCTCTTCACCGTAGACGGCGACTAAGGGAATTAGTTACCTAATAGGCTGGCCATCCCGGCCGGCGTCTATGTGTCTACTAGTAGCAATATTACTGTTACAAATTATATTATAATTTGTTTTAGGAGAAACTGGCAGGTTGTGAACGGATGCCATAATTTTGATGTGAACTAAATGCAATCTTGAATTTGAATTTGGAGAGATGGAACGTGTCACGTATCGTTAGCATTACTATAACATGACCCATCATAACCAAGTGCGAACTCGGTGCTTCAGACCAAGTCGCAATTGCTGGAGTAGTACTAAGTGCTCGTTAACTTGCACCTTGAATGACCTAAATAATGCTACTGATGATGATACCACAATAAAGATGGCAACCAGCCCGGTTAAAAAATAGTAACCACTCACTAGGTTGTGGCGATCAGATAGGCAGTCGCTCCATCATGTACTGGTTGGTCGTACAGCAGCATCCAGTTTGTGGCAAACCGATCCCTATGAATGGGAAAAGGTTAAGCAAATGTTGATGATGATGATTAATGATGACTGATGATTGATGAGCCAATGCTACTAATAAATGAGTCGTCACTAAGTACGTGGAATCAAATTCCATTTACCCTCAAAAAAACTCATGAAACCTTAGTTGACAGTTGTCAGGATCCGTAACTCGTAAACAATTGAGTTTAAACTTACCGCTCTGTCTACAAAATTAACGTACGGTCGTTCAGTCACAGTAGAAAACTAAGTTTATAGCGGTCTCCGTAATGACGAGGCACCGTTGTGGACCCTGGCTAAGCTGATTTGCAAACCCTTAGAAGGTTTTTTACATCGGCGTTTCGTATTTTGCCGGAGAGATAAATTAGGATTTCTTTCGGTAGGCTACGTAATGCTCTTTTGTTTTGGCAAACCATCTAGGGCGAGATGTTGAATAAAAATTGGCTTTTTGTGTGGCTTGGCAATCAGAATGTTAGGGTGGTCGTAAAAAGTTACTACATAATTATATTCTTGAAATTCCCAGCATCATCAGATAGAACGTCACTTGGAGTAAGCCCACGTAGTAGATCACGGCTCTCTTCTTCAGAGTAAGCCTGAGCAGGAACATTATAAGCTGAAACTTTTTATAAAAAGTGATATTCCTGGTACTCATCTACAGGCTGATGAAGTAACAAGTTGTAAATACTAAACGAATCTTGAATGAAAATGATCTCATTCAACATTACCGCGACTGCGATAATTTATTCAAGGCTTTAAGGCGAGATTCCTTTACACGCTATATTGTAAAAATCTCGCGACATACTTCAGTACACGACGTCTTATTTATATTCATGAACTGTTGAAAAAGTACTCGGATTTCTTTTAGTACGAGACAGATCTTAAGCTTATAGAAACAAACCAAAATAAAATTAAAAGAATTTAAATCATTATCTTTTCATTCATTACTACCCTTAGAATAATAATGTATTGCTTTATAATGCTCAAAATTAAGAAAAAACTAAAAAGTCATTTAATTTTCGAGGCTGGAGTATAAAACACACTTTTAGTAATATATTCACATCACATTATTTACCTATTCTTTGTCGTACAGGGCGACTGGGTGTACCCCCACCGTCCCGGGGACTACGCCACCCTCACGAGGAAGTACCTCGGCTCCCTCTACTGGTCTACCCTCACGCTCACCACTATTGGAGACCTGCCGACTCCTGAGACGAATGCTGAGTAAGTACGCTGCATGTTTGCTAAATTTTTACTGTTTTTCTCTAAAGCTGGGTGCAGGCCAGTTTCACGAAGATGAAATGAAATGAAAAAGTTCGTCAGTTTTGCAATGGCTGGTGGTGGTCTTTTAGCTAGTTTTTTTGCACATTTCGATAACGCCAATCGACTCACCTGGTGTAAACATTCACTGCAAGTTGACTTGTTGCCAGTTGAAGTGATTTCACTTAAAGTTACAATTCAGAAGCCGACCGAAACCGCAGTTACAAAAACCAGTCGCATTCGTTAATATTGTTCCTCAATAATCCCAAACAGTCAACGGTCACAATAAACCTTACGTACAATTAATATCGAGTCAAATGAGAAGAAAAAAAATGTTTTGGATATACTGCAGCTGCCCGAAAAGTCGTGAAAACAGTTGCCCCCAGCAAATTGTAAACTGACGTTTTTCCACGAAATCAAAAGTTATTTAAATCTACTTAGCCTTCGTTAGCCTGGTCTGTATCCAACTTTAAAGTTAGGAAACACATTGCACGTTGCTTCTCTGGGAAAAGCGCACTGAATTAGACAAACTACATATTTGATTACGCGACAAAATACCGACGCAATAACTTAACTATACTATATAAAAAGTTTACTAATCTATTATACTTAATGCCTGTTTTCACTAAGACTTAGCGACAACTAAACTAATGCCTTAATGTAATGACACTGTTGGAATTTCGACTCTCGTCTTAGCACCGAGCACAGAAATTTGAAACCGTTGTTATCAAGACTTTTTTTTAATGTCGCCTAATGTTAGTGAAAATGGGCTTAACTAATCTATTTTGTAAGTACTTTTTTCTTGTCTTTTCGTCTTAGAAATGTGTGGGGAGGGTTAGACGGCACTCTCGATCTGTTTTAATAGGCCCGTGAATCTTTTAACTTCTATAGAAAATATATATTAGTTTTTAAGTAAATTCATAAGGTTATTTCTCAAAATAATCTTAAATAATCTTTTTATATTTCCTTAACAACATCGTTATTAATTGATGGATTTTATCATTTTTTTTAAATTAGTTCTGCGATGGAAACCTCGGTTTTACTTAATTAAAAACATTAAAGTTTGAAATTGAAATTCTCATCTGTTATTTACAGGCGATCTTTTGTAAGAGTTATAGGGTACTAACATAATGAAAGTATAATAATATTTTTTGGTTCTCGTCTATATAAGTCCACCCCAGTTAAACGCGAGTATAACAACCCTATTTGACCTATAGTACATTTTACACTCCCCTAAAACCTTTGTGATACCAACTGTCACTTCACTCCAGTTCTACCAAACTTCAAAACTTGAACGAGTACCAACATTACGAAGACTCAAGGAGGTGACAGTTTCTAAAAAAAGGTTCTTCACGACTCTTGATGAAAAAGTTTATTTTTTCTTTTTCGTCGACAAAAAATGAGGCCAAGGCGACCCCTTGTTTACACAATTACAATTACCCTGCCACTTGTGTTTTTATTTTTTTTTATGTTATGATATCTTTTTTGATAAAAGGACGCCATTTTATTAACGTTATATGAGTTTTCGGCAGGAATATAACAAGCAGAAAACAAATAATCTTGCAAATCTTTTAAAGAAGTTATACATCTAGAAACTGAGTATGAATATTAGTTTTTAATTATTTTTCGTTTCATTTCTAACATTAAATAACCTTATTAAACTATTTTTTTAATATAAAATGCTTTGAAAAGATTACAAATTACCGAGAGATTTGAAGATTATGTAAAAAAAAATCGTCTAAATCTAATTACAACAACATTAATTAAATCCAATATAAACCAGCAAGGGTTAATGACGATATAAGGACTTTGTTTTAATGCATAAGGTCCTTAAAAAGGCCTCATTAAACCGAGCTGAATTCCAATTTCGGTTTCCGCAATCATTAGAAGGGTTAGATCATTAAAAACCGGAATTTCGTACTTGAGGAATCAGCAAAACTCTTGAAGAATGTACGCAAATTAAATTAGAAGTAGGAGTCGAATTACTTTCTTAAGGCGAAAAGTGATACCAATGTTTTATTTAAAAGTGATTATCTGTACTAGATCTTTCAGAATGTATAGTTTCACAAAACATGTTTATTGTTTATGTAAGGTTCGATAAAGCAATTAATTTTGTTTACTAACAACATTTTAATACCTATCGATCCTAAGTATAGGCACTAAGCTTTTCATAAGTACCAAGACGAAAGATCCCTGACCCAAACAATATTTAAAAAAAAACATAAAAGTAAAGTTCTACTTTTAAAATTATGGCATAAACGTTAATAGAAGGTGAAACATGCGGTTAGGTCAAATCGGTACGGACCGGACAAATTGCGGACGCTTCCTTGGACACCTGACACTGGCAGGTATTATACTGAAGTAATTGATATTGTCCGGTGTCCGCACATGGTCCGTAATTTTGTCCGTACCAGTTTAACTGAACCTTTACGTAGGTATTAAATCGTTTAATACCTGCAACTTTAATGTATTGAAAAGTAATAAATGTATAATATACTTAACTCCCAACTGGACCGTGTTGATAGCCTATAAAAATATCAATTTCTGCAGCTTTTATATAAAAATCTAATAATAGACGTGTGAAGGCCTCAAATAAAAATTCTTTAGTCTTGGTATCTTTTATAGGAGGTTTTAGTGCTAATAGTCTGGACCCTTTCATGAAAGTACTTATTCTATTGATATTGCTTTTGGTAATTGTTATTGTCAGAACACTTGATTTCAAATTAATAATATATAGGCAGGTAAGTCTAATTTTATTGCATACATTAAAAATCGCTCATATGCTCATCATGTATTTAAAATAATCTTGAAAAACCGAAAAGACTGGAAAGTAGAAAGACTGGTAGATTTTTGGAATTATTCCAATTTTTATTTCGATTCAACCATTCGTAACTGTATTAAGTATTTATATTTAAAACGAGGAAATTAATGAAAATCTTTTTGACAATTAACAATAAATTGTCTGTAAAAAGCTACAGAATGTAAAACGTCGACATTTTATTCGATAAAAAGAGTTCGTTTGGAGAATCGAATAAAATATTCAATCAGATTAAGAATGACCCACTCGAGTAGAAGTTCAAACAATTTGATCTAGACTCAAATAAAATGGGGGTCAATAAGAAATAAATCAGCATTGGATTAGATTCGATTTTTGAAGAAACCCCTAACCTGAATTTGTTTATTGACTGAAGAATTTTGCGGTGTAAAAATATCTGTATTATTTTTTTTCGGTGAACAAGTTTTCCCAGCTCAAAAAGAAAAACTAGTAGTAGTTTTTTTGTTGATAAACAAAACCTTCATTCTTATAAAATCTCCAAACATGATTGTTTGAAAAGCTTTTTAACCTTGTTTAATACAACAAACAAAAGTAAAATGTTTTATACAATTATTTACGTAGTCAAAACCACCGCATGTCTTTGCCCTAATTGTATCTGTTTTTCTGATTCCAAGAAATAACTTTGTAGGTTTAATGTACCTAACACAAAACGTATGTACAAAACAATAAATAAAAGAAAAAGAAATACTTACACCGAGCATTACGATCTGTAATTCAATTAGGAAAGGCGATACTGCCGTGATTAACCCTCCCTTCACGTACGCACTTACCTCGGGAAAGTACCGGTTTTGTTGCGAACAACGCTCTTGTAAAAATACAATTACCCGAGATTGCTTTCCGAGAGGTTTCCCGCGTCCAATCTTTCCCGCAGTAAAGAGCGGACGGCATTGTAGTGTTAAACCTGGGTTTTGAAACAAGCGGCTACTGTACAAATGGATTTGCATGTCATTGGGTTAGATATGACTGTATGGACTTTCATAATCCTTTGCTGTATGTTTGCGCGTTATAACGATAATCTATTGAATTTTAAAGTTTTCATAAAATAAGTTCCAAACTCAGAGTAATAACTAGCAAAGAGGCACTTTGTTAGCACTGGTTACCATCTCACAATAATGTATCTCCATGTCAGTTATTCCTTTGAGGTTCTTATCCTGTCACTTATTTCAAAGCCAAGGTACCTTACCAGCGGTTGTATAATGATTGCCGCTGAAGACTAACAGAATTAACAGAGGTTGTATGTGTGCTAGCACGCAAGGAGGCCCCAAATTTCTGCCGCGTCGCGGACTCAAATCCCGCCTGCTGCAGTTCAGGTCCAATCGAGGGTATGTCTAATAACGCCACGCGGTTGGTCAGATCATTCTAGAGAAACGAACTTTTTAAATCTACAGCCAGTATTTGAACTTAAAATGAGGTTATAATATGATTCAAGAATACTATAGTGCATCTTAATAATTCTTTCGTCGTCATTGGTAAATATTTGTTAAATTATCTCTGAAAATTGTATCGTAATAACAAGATGGCGACTTTAGTTCAAATTATGGCCACGCGTCAAAAGAACCATAGAGCGCTATAGTTGTGAATTGATGTAAAATTTATTTAATTTCCAGCCAGTATTCGAACGTAAACGAGGTTATAATTTTATTTTCAGAACACTAATTGCGAATAAACATTTTGGTTTTCGAATGTCTCATTTGAAACGTTTTATAAATCGCGACCGTGTCTCGCTGTTTGGTTTCCCGAATTTGTTCAAAAGTTATCTAAATTAAACCAAGGCCCGACAGAAACAAAATTTATTGTTTATCACTTAAGATTCATTTGGGATAATGTTTTAGGAAGTGGGACACAAACATTGGCACTCAAATTCAATTTGAGTTTCAAACTTTTGACTTTAGGATAAAGATCGAATTTATTTTTTAATGACTGATTAAATGTTAACGTTTGTATAATTTACATATTTATCATCAAAATCAGTATAAAACTAATTCCTTTTTAAGAATCAAATTAATATAATATACAGTTAACTTCGAATGTAAACCAAGAGTCGATAATATTTGAACCAATTTTAAGCAATGTCCAAGATCTTTTACTAGACTTTACATTTACGTGATCTAGGTAACTATCGGTCAAACCGCTGCGGACGTATTGCAACGCGACTGTGGACTCAAACACCCCTACAGTGTGGAACATAATAAACGAAATACCTTTCGTGTGGTGTCTCAGACGATAAAACTGAAAAACTTTTGTTCTTTAACTTTTTTTTAGTTTTACCATACATGTTGATCAGCTGATCGCGTCAGTTCCCATAGAAAGTCCAATTCTTTTTGCAACTTTCAAGAACTTGTAGGACAAAAGTTGTTCAGTTTCATGGTCCAACAGACCACACAAGAGGTCTTGCGTTTATTATGTTACACCTTGTATACAAATACTTACTGAATCATCTGTCAGTGTCCTGTATCCGCAGCTGGACGGTAAGTTTGTCCGCACCAGTTTGATTTATCCTTTAGAGAAGTACTTCACACATTAAAACATAAAAAAACAATGTTTCAGAAAATCTTGTCAAAATTGAACCTGAAAATTAATCCCACATTTGTTAATCAAAACTTTTTCACAAATAAGTATTACTCAGGAGTTGTTTTAACTTAAGATTACATCTTACTTTTACTAACTTGTACTGCTTTCAGTGTAAATTATAATAACGTCGAAACTTTGATAAACACAATTTGGAATGTTACCGCTTTAAGTTTATAATGGTAGTCACTTAGTGCTATCAAATTTTGTAGCAAACAATGTGCCTTTCAAAGTTTGTGACGAACTGAAATCTTTGGATAAACTATAGTGTTTTGTTAAAAAACTTTGAAGGATTACGTTAACAAGAACAGAACACTATGAATCATCATTGTTGTTCAAATATAAACACTCCTTCGGATTCTTCTTTTTGCAAAAAAAAACCTTATCTCTTGGATATCTTAGTGGTTCCCACAAAAGCAAGCATTTATATGAAATCTTCAACAACACTCAACCAGCGATAAGCGCCATCTTGTTTTCACACAAAACCGTTCACTGAGTGACAGGCTCCCATTACCAATAAAAGCACCCTGTGTATATCGTATTTCTGCACTCTCATCACATCACTTCCACATAGCGGACCCGCTGTATAAGCCCTTTCTATTCCCACAAAATGTGTGATCTATGTGATGGATCGGAGAGACATAAGAAAACGGGCATTTGAATAATAACCAGCTGAATATTCCGGCAATCTAGATTTCTGAGAAAATGAAAATATTCGGATAAACCTGGAGTAGGGAAGGTCGTTTGAATTCATAAATTCAAATACATTTTCTCTAATGAAATGCCTCAAATTAGACCGGACTGACCCAAGAATGTATATTTTCTCTAATTCACAAATACAGCTGTGTGAATGTAGCGAAGAAAATAAGATAAACAACACAATTTACTCTTATGACAGAACTAATTATGGCTATTTTTCTTTCGGACTTGAGGCGACGATGTTGCGAGATGAGATAACAAAATAGAATAAACATTTACGACATCAAACTAACTTGGATACATCTTTGGTAATTCTTTGCTGGCATTGACCTTTGAGGAGTTGAGAATTGTAATTTTAAACGGGATAATAATGATCATTACAGTGGTCATTCATAATTACTCTGTCAAGGTTCAGTCAAACGGACCGGACTCCGGATTGGCTGCGGACAGCGAACTTTGACAGATACTTCAGTACATAATCTGACAAAATGTTCAGGTGTCCAGGGTCCGGACTGCAACTTGTCGGCGTGGCTTAATCGCACCTCTACTATAAGACAGTGATTTATCATAAACTAGCTTTTGCCCGCGGCTTCGCTCGCGTTAATTTAGAATTTAACAATCAATTCGGGTTGTATTCTGCTTGTAGTAATATAATTAATTCAGTCATGATTCGAAGGGCACGTGGCGCCATCTATTATAATAAGAACGTTATTTTTCCTCCTTCCTCGGGAACAGTACTTTTTTTCGGGTTGAAAGTTATCCTATGTCCGTTTCTGTACACCTGACAACTTATATGCAAAATTTCAGGATGATCGGTTCAGTGGTTTAGGCATAAAAAGTTAACAAACAAACAAACTTACTTTCTCATTTATAATATTAGTAAGGACTAATTCAATCTCAAAAAAGTGGGTTTTTTTGTGGCATTGTCAACTTTAAAATGCACGCTTTTAAGGTTTATGCAAAATATTATACATTTAGCTAACCTTTATGTTAAAATGTTTGATAAAAATAACGTTGTAAACGATGGGCACTTAAAAAGATAACCCAATTCCAGTCGATATTGCTCCATAATATGATTGAGTGTGCCCCAGCAAGGACATATTTATGTGATCAACTTAAGTATGAATACATGTTTACGGAAGTATATTTTGCAAAAAATAAAGATAGTAAGGTGAAAGGAAACAAAATTGATTTAGAAAGTAGTAAATATAGTGCTGCGACTGATTAGACATTTACTGTTATCGGTAAAGTAAATTATAATTAAGGTAAGGGATATACTATAGAAGAAAAATTATGAATTTTGCAACTTCTAATACCACAAGAGGTATAGATACAGTGACATTCTTTCAACGGTAATGATGATGCAAAATAAAAAATAAAAATGAATTCATGCTCCGAAAAGCAAAAATACATTACATACATATTATTTTGTAAATAAGTAAAAATAAATAAAACAGCCGTTCTATATACGAATGTTTTTTTATATCATTCGGTATACTGAAATACCGAAAGAAATGTAAACGAATCTTTGCTTACTCAACTGTGAAAATTGGTGAGATGAAACTTGTGAAATAAAAGTGATGTATTCGCGTTACTTCGGTACAACGCGTTGAGATAACTTCGTGGTTGGAGAAAAATGTTTATCAAATGATGCTGTGTAATTCTTGAGGATAAACATTTGAAAGTTAAGCGAAGAATTATAAGCGTTGAGGAGAAAAACAAGGGAACTATTATCATTGCGTTACTGACAAAAAAAGACCAGAAGGCCTGAAAAACTGGCAACTTTTTGAAAAGGCGATGTTTTTTTAAGTCAAAAGATTTATTTTTTGGAAACCAACATGTCATGATTTCGTTTTGAATTATTTATAGAATAAACCTGTGTTAATAGTAGTTGAAAGCCACATTATCGAGTTTGGTTCAAGATCTGTAATGATATATAGTTAGAGGAATAAATATATGCGAAACAAAATACAAAAAGAAGCTCATAGCATTTTATATTTTGTTTATTTTCAGTTCATCTTACAAATCCCAAACCTCTCGCTACCTCTGAAATAATAAGTAATATTTAACTGAAAACTCATCTTGCACAATGCATCCCTTCCATTTAGTTAAAAGCAAAACTCTCTTATATCCACACCACGTAAATATATTGACATAACATGAGAATACTTTCTCCCCTTCTAGAAACATCTCGGTATCATTGCCTCTCTAATACACTGTGAGCCACTCGGCAGACAAAATCGATTTAAAATCACATGTCTGCGACTAAACCAAGTGACATGTCTGTATGTTCAAGATTTCAGGGCGATAATTGACAATACCCGTTCACTATTCGATTCTCATTTTATATAAATAAATCTAGAAAAGGATTTCTCTCGATTTTTGACTTCGTAGCAATGTGCTACGAAGTGCTACGCCGCTACGAGATGCTACGATTTTGCTTATCTGGCATGCAAAACTAAAACAATTACCATTTTTGTGTTGTAACAAAATAATTCTTAGCATAAAATAAAATACTCTTTTGTTCTGTAACGTCTAAAGAAGCTATGATTAATTACCGAGACATTACTTAACACTAACTTTGAACTAAATTGTGTAGCGTTTTTATCTCAAGCAGCCAGCTCAAACAAAATGCTTTTGTTTGTCATTTTGTTACTATGCAAAGACTTAGACAGTTCCTTTCATAATTAGTTAATTTGTTTTCGTAAACACAAGTTTGTTAATCTATTTTTAATTTAATTTACGATAGAATTCGATTTGAACTTTCCACCAAATATTTAAATCATTAGAATTTGATTTTGGAGCAGAAGGGTTTATAAAAATTATTTAGTTTTTTTTACAAATACTTTCAATAGGATAAGTTAAAGTTTTTAGATCAAGCCATTTTTTTTACTTTTTTTCGTAATCGCGCATATTTTGGCACTTTGTCTATGCCACATGTCTGTCGCCTCTTCTAGAAGGTAAGAAAGCTTAAGGTCAAAAAATTAAAGCAGCACTTCAAAATTGGCGGTTATAATTCGACTGGACGTCAATAAATCTGTCGAAACAAAGGAACCTCTCCATAAATATCCTCAGGTCAAACTGCCCCAAGTGTCTGCCTTCCATGTCTGATTTATGACCTCCCAGGGCATCCCTTAGATTTGGCTATAAAACACCTTTTTGAGAAAGGTTAAGCGCATGGGTAGGGTCGAAGAGTAATGCTACTTCTCAATTTTGTTTCTTAATCGTTTTTTTACTCGAAATGATCGTTATAGATTTTTGTGGAATATTAAAAAAAATATGACGTCAATCTAAATAGTCAAGTTAATCAAGTCCTTTAAATATTTTTTTAAAGATTCTTTTAGATTTCAAGAACCAACGTTTTTATTCTGTTAAATTCTGAGTGATTCTTCGACTTTGTGATCGACGTAGTTATTTTGCTTTTCTACATAATACTTAATTCACAATATCTCAAAAAATTATGAATTTAGTCCAGTAAAATCATTTGTCTACAACATTCAACTGATTGTCTTTAGTCCAGCAGTGGAATACTCCTAGTGGAGGTAGATATTACTGACACTGGAGTGGAATTTTCCCCTCAATATAATATTTTGGAGAGGAATATGACCTATGAGTCACCATTACAAGCCACTGAATTCTGTCCTCAGACACTCCCATACATTCTTACCCAGCTACATCAGTGAGTGACTCATAGATAAATATAACAAGAAAGTAAATATATACCTTATCTTATTACCAGCCACAAAGTTCCGACGGTAGTGGAAATGGTTTGTATTTTCAGAGAAATTAATGAACGGTTAGAAAGTCAATTCATAATCCCTCGTCAGTCTAAGCTCTAAGTTCTCTCTAAGTCCTTAGTTTTGACTTAGCTATTAAAATGTCAACAACTTCTGCCATACACAACTTAAACACGGCAAACTCAAACTTCTGTTTTAGTACATAATCTCTTTGTCACACTAAGTGAAAGTTAAATTAAATCTTCTTCATACAATACGTAGGTACTCTCTACTCTGGGAACAGACGCATGTTTGTGACTTAAATCCAGAAAGTACATATTGCAAAGCTGAATTTTTTCGTATACTTTGTACATACTAACTTGTAGGCGCAGAAACATTACATATCGACACGCTGTCACCAATTCGTACAATAAATACGCTCATACAAATAAAACACCATAATAAAATGAGACTGTTATGTGATAAAAAATCCACCAGTGGAATAATATTCAGACATTTGTTCAGACCCAGTGTTAGTGTAAGACGATCGCAATTTTATCAACACGAACTCCAATACTCAGGTTTGTTCAACTTTTAGGTGCTTAAACACCCGTTTTCTACTCCTAAAAAAACTCAGGAACAAAAACCTTAAGCCTCTCCATCCTCCAAAGCCACGTATGTTTTCAAAGGAAATTTTATTAAAGTTTTTGTGCTCTTTAAAAGACGCTAGTGCCTCGGTTAATATCACCGGAGCTAAACTGAATGGGCTAGGCGTAATGGATATTATATAGGTTAGCTTTGAATTGGTCTTGATGTCGGCTGTGAATTACGACTCAAAGCACTCGCACTGAGATTTCTAACAGGCATTTTTATGGTATTGATAAAGATTGCAGAAAGTAAAGATAATAATAGTACTTGAGATTTTGTGCTTGATATTACGTAAGTACATATCTTATTAGGCTTGTGTGTGAAATAGTTTCTAAAATACTTGAAAACTTGTTAGCTCGTTAACTTGAGTCAATATTTACGGCTTTGTTTTACGTGAGCATCTTCAGGCAGCTTTACTGTACATGAGCGGACTGAACGGATTAGATGCTCCATAAAATTCTACTTTACCATGTTTACGACCTGAAACTTTGATAAAAATGACTAGAATATATGAGAAAAAATATTTCATTTGCCAACTTTTCAACTTTTTTGATTACTTAATGATTTGGAAAATAGTATTAAATGCTTTATGAATGGTGTCCGAAGTGAGTCTGAACCTATCGACGCCATTAACAGTTAATACAGAGTTCGGCACAAGTTCGAACTAGTTAGCCCATTTCCCGACTCATTGTATCGGAAAATTGTTTAGGACAATGAAAATTTTGTGTTTCTGACCTAAAGGCATGTTTTAATCAAGTTTGGGTGTGTTTTTTGAAGCATAGTTAAATGTTATAGCAGTTTCGTTAAAATAAGAAGATAGAAAAATATATATTGACCGGGTTTTAGCGAAAGAGGTTGACATCCACACAATTTGTAATGAAGAACAACAGGTTACCTTAAAGAGAATAACACACAAGATTATACTGAAACACAAAAGGCGCTTTTCAGCCAAAACTAGAGCCGACCAAAACAGAATAAATTAATCTAGCTAAAATCCTCGTCTTACCATCTCACAAAATCGATAACCACAGCCGATTACACAACAGACTAACCATAGACCATTCCTAACCGTCTAAAATGGAATTCCGTAGACGTAAGTGGAAGGCTAAAACAAAACATAGTCTGCCCGGTGTTTCTCTTTCTGTCTCGTTAGAAAGCGAGCTTTAATTACTGAGATACCTCTCGACAACCGACAGACAAAATACCTCACACATTGGGTCCAAGGTTGGGTGAATTTTTTTTCTTACTAAAATAGCTTTAAAAGTTGGATGTTGGTCCTAAAGTTGGTTGCAAGGCGCCAAACATCGTTAGTCTGTGGCATGTTTAATTTTCCATACAGATTTCACGTCAAGTTCGAATACCAAACGTTGTGTTAACTTTCGTTTGTCGACCACATTCCCGATTTGAATTTCGAATTTAGTCAAATTTTGTTTTGTGGAATTTATTTGTAACAGGTGCGCTTCAAATTATTATATTGAAAACTTGATGCCTTTTAGATATTTTGTTCTTATTAAATACTCATTTTAATTTATACTTACAAAATAACTATTTGGTATTTTGCGTGTATCAGATAACATAAAGAGGAAATTGAGAAGATCTCTTAATGGTTAAAGTTAAAATTACCGGAAGTTTAACCAATTTCCCTTCTCCAAATAAATTTTTATTGTTATTCGTTGTAAGACCATTCAAATCATTAATAGAGTACTTACTCTTACAGATATTATATTTTTTACTTAAGAACAACTCCATAATACCAAAATGTATAAAAGTTCGATTTCTTTATAATGTTTACTCATTTTCCTCAAAAGGGGAATATCCTTTTGCAAGTGCGACTGAGCCGCGATTTAGATTAATCTTTCAATTAATTTTGTCTTCAGAAAATATAACGATATTTTCTCTCAATCTGTGTAGTATTACAGATAAAAGACACCGATTTGGGATGATACAAAATACAAAATGAAAAGCTGGATTTACTTCTTCTTTCACAGAAAATTCGGAAGGCTCTATTTGGAAATGTTTCCTTGAAAATTGTTATTTGCGTTTCATAGACGGTACAATTATTTTTATTTGTGTACTCTGAACTTTCTTTTATATAATGTCGTTCATTAAGTTAACAAACTCCTAAACAAAATAAATCTTAGGCTAAAATATTTAACTACCACTTAACCTCGAAAATGTTTGGAAGTTTCTCCACCACGTACGACGTACTTTGCTTACCTAATTTCTTTCAATAAGGCCCGCATAACAAGGCAGTTATGATAATGTAATGATAACAAACACTTTAATAAACATCGTAATGATCTGACCAATCGCAGGCTTTCGTAAAACGTAAACACTTTATATCAATTACACCATTTTCATATAAATATAAATCTTTAAAACTGTTTTCTTACGACACATGTTTTGCGGACAGTGTTTACTGCATGCGAATATAGCCCATATTTTAAAGGCATTACGGACGGAGTGAAACCATTATAACGACTTATATTGCACAGTTGAGCATACGCAATAACGCGTTTTATTGCACGGAAAGGATTTTTACAGCTTCACCACTATGCGGTATGGGGGATTTTACTGAAGTTTTCGCACACAATTATTTGCAAAGCACACCAAATTTATTAGTGGTTAAACGTATTTATTAGGGCTTTACAAAAACAAACAAATATACAAGTATCGCTTAGTCTCAGACATAAGAATAAGAAGGCAACAGAGCGAGACATTCGAGCAACACACAAGAAGACCTAATGGTTTGTAATTCCACCGTATTTAACGGCACTACATATAAATTTATCCGTTCATTAATTCGCCATAAACACTGTCTCAAACATTTTGTTGGAGGAAAGCAGCCAGTGTGGAGCGTAATAAAAATAATAAAAATGGCGGCGGCAGAAATTTGGAGGCTGTTCGCTTCGCAGCGACAAACTTCGGACGACTATAAATGTGACTAGTTTCTTCATCATTAACTGTATTTCTTTTATTTGTTACTTTTATTTATTAAATCACTCATCGATGTCGTACAACGGGTTTAGAAAGTTTTCGAACAGCCTTCACTGATTCCGCCATTTTGTGAAACGTGTCGCTTTATTTTGTCCGTTATTATTGCTTATGGGGTGTTTTGTACTATCGCAACTGTTCGAAAACTTTGCACTGTTTTATATTTTAGTTTGTTGTTTTAATTTGAACCTTCATTGTAGTTGGTTGTTGGTGAATAATGTTTTTTTGATTATTATTTAACTGTAGCAACACTGTTTGATTTAAAATTTCGACACCTCAATTTTTATTTTAACACCTTTTCGAATGCAACCGATAACATTAACTTTAAGTACTACAATTACAAGCAACAACTAAACATAAACGTGTACATTCTCCTTCAGGTACATTTTCACAATAGTGAGCTATTTGATTGGCGTGTTCATATTCGCCACTATAGTGGGACAAGTCGGGAATGTCATCACCAACAGGAATGCCAACAGACTGGAGTTTGAGAGACTTCTGGATGGCGCCAAAACTTACATGCGACATCATAAGGTAAGTGTACAAGGATCTTTTGGCGTGTGTCTAAGAAGAATATTACGCACGTCGAATAAGCAAGCAATACACTTTCAGATACCTAAAAGCCTCGTATCAATCAATACCATATATGCCATAGCCTTGGCCAAAGCAGAATCCATCTTACCTAAATATTAAATTTTGTGTCCAATACGACGAAGGAGAAAAAATCCGATGTTCTCCGAATAAATTGATCTTTTTCAGTGATATAAAAATCCAGAAAAAAATATGTCAAAGCATCGTGGAGGCACAGACAAGTAATTTAAAATAAATTTAAAAAGAAAACAATTTAAAAAATTAAGCTTCGTGAAGCTAATAAGCCATGTCAGTTTAAAAATTTATATTGAAAGCTAATTTAGTAAACATTGTTTTTATTTAGTCTGTTACTGGAATGACCCGTTTGGCTGAATCGCATTTTTTCAACACAATACTTATTAACGGCTAACACTAACCAAGTGGGCCTAGTGCAAGTTTTTATCACAAACCTACTGTGTGACAAAACCTACTGTAAACACCAATTTGTATGGAATAAGTTGTTTATGTGGCTTGTCAACAGATGGCGCTAGTTCAGTTTTTTATATTTATTCGATCCCTCTAACGACAACTTTTTTTTGAGTTTTTTAAATTGTGTATAGTAGAAATCATCACGATAGCAATGCTTTCGGTACTGCAAAAATCTCTAAACATCCAGACAACAATAATATCTTCATACGAAAATCAACCCTACAGCAATAAATCCGCCAAGCAACTCAAAAGGCACTGGACCAAAAAATCCCGTGTCCCATAACTCTGTAATACATTTACCAGGTGCCAGGTGGCATGAAGCGGCGGGTCCTGCGATGGTACGACTACTCCTGGTCGAGGGGGCGCATTCAGGGGGGAGGGGACATTAATACTGCGCTGGGACTGTTGCCTGATAAGCTGAAGACGGAGCTCGCGTTGCACGTTAACTTGAGTGTGCTGAAGAAGGTACTGTACTGAAACATTCGTGGTTTTATGTTTAAAAATTGCCCATTTTGATGCCTTAATGGGATCGAGCTAAGAAAATTCGTCGCTCCGTTCAGTGTCGAAAGTTGTAAATTCGACAGTGACTTTTAGTTATAACGGGCATAAATCATCATTTTATGATGTCACTTTAACGCCACATTTCACTTTAGGGAGAAATTTCTGGTTAGCTGAAAGTATATAATTCATCTGTTAATATCCATTGCCAAATTCTATTTCATTTAACTCAAAAATCTTTAAGTCGGTGCCTTTACCTACCACCTTAATAAAACACATTTTTTGTTTTTGGATTTCACGGCTTACAATATTAAAGGCTTCATTGCCTTTAAATCTTTACTTACATGAAGACATAACCGTACCTACTGTATAATTATAGACAAGTTGCTAGCTACCTGGGAACAAGGGATGACCTATATGCCCCAGTTGACATCATAACGCCAGAAGGTCAGAACACATTCAACGGTTCTTTAATTTCCAGTCCGCTATAGAAATGGGAATTCACATAAAATCTCCCCAGCTCACTCGTAATTTTGTCTTAAGTGTCATACTTGTTTGGAGTTGTATCTTGATTATTTAAATAAGCTCTTTCAAGTTAAATGTGCTTATGTTTTTTAAGGGTCTTAATTTAACAACTAATAAGAGTAAACACTACTCTATTCAATACCGGGTCAAACTCAACAGAACTCCAAACTAAACAGAATTTGAGAATTGACGGACATAACGTTTTATGTTATTCTAGCACAGATATGGTAGTCAAACCGTCGGCGTGTCTCCACTTTTTGGTTACCGATTTTCGTCTCTTTTTTTGGTCACTTTCAACCGTTAGATAATCCAGAAAGATATTTTGTGTAGTGGAAAATGTTTCATTCATAAACACACTTCACACAAATTCTTCCTTAGGACATAGAAAAGGGTAAACCGCTTTCAAAGTGAATCGTATTTTTTCAATAGGATTGCCGTAAGCGTTCTCTTTGCTTATCAACCCCAATCCCTGACTTATCCAACATCTTTATCGTTAAAAAAAAATCCCGTTGTCCAGGCCCTCTTGATACTTTACATTGTTTTTTCCAGGTGACAATATTTCAAGAATGCCAGCCAGAATTCCTGCACGACCTCGTGTTGAAAATGAAAGCGTACATATTCACTCCCGGAGATTCCATTTGTAGAAAAGGCAAGTCGTAAAAACGTGCGAAACGATGCCTTGAAGGGTTCCGTTGTATTTCTCTTGATAGAAAACGTATGATGGAATTCAAAAAAAGGATCTTGTACAATCCTTTCACAGTTATTTTATCTCTGACCTTACAATACATCTGATTTCTGAAATTAAACAGAAAAAAAAACAATAACAATAATTCTAATAGTCTGTGAAAATGACAGTGATCCACATTCCATTTTCAAAAGAGTTATTGTCACGAGCTGGAATATTTGTGAAATTAATGTCATGTCATTGACATAATTTGTTAACCCCCGACGCTAAAAGTGGAGTGTTATAAGTTTAACCGCTCCGTTTGTGTGTCTGTTTGTGACACCGTACCTCTTATACGGGTGAACCGATTTGGATTCGGTTTTTTTTAATATTTTGAGGTTTCGTAAATTTAAATTCACATAAAAACTGACCGCCCTTTTTATTTCGCTACTGTTCATTATAGACATAGAGTACTCAATTATCAGAGGACGTAATCTTGTAAAGTAGGTGCAAACTCAGAGAGAAGCAACATAAAATATTTATACCTATTCGTGACATACTTTAAACTTTACTTAAATTTCCACTCCGATTCAGGTGAGGTCGCCCGTGAAATGTTTATAATAGCCGATGGCATACTGGAAGTGATATCGGAACAAGGTCGTGTGCTCACTACCATGAAAGCAGGGGACTTCTTCGGCGAGATCGGGATTTTAAACCTCGATGGACTGAATAAGTAAGTCACTTCCAAATTATGTAGGTTTTATATCCATTATGCCAAGTGATAGTCGTTTTGGGTACATGTAATGCATATTTTCTTTTTATTATGTTGCTTATTTTAGCGCAAATAAATGGCTATAATAAAGGGTGTAAAAAGACCCTTAACGAAGCCGAAGAGTACTTGTTCTCCCCGTTATTGCGATCATTTTTTTGTTCTAGACCATACCTGGGAACCTTCTAGTTACGGAGATATTGGGGGTCAAAGTTCCAACTTTTTCACAAGTTTTTTTTAAATCCATGTTACTGATGTAATTTTTTTACTTTAAACACCTTCAAGACACCCGTATTATTCAATCCATCCATCAGCACAATGCTTTGAGTCCATTACATTGCGTTTTACCGTAAAACGTAAATTTTCACCCCAAAAAAAAAAGTCGTTTCCCAGCTATAATTTTTGCGTAAAGTTACTTAGTTTGATGTACAGAATGCTTGGTTGACGGCTTCGTGAAGGGTCTGTTTACACCCCGTATGTGGGGATACTTTCACAAGAAATTGAAAATCAAGCTTTATACCTTCTTCAAAATCACAGTACACGAGAAATTGATGACTTTTGAGAGGGCATGATATTTTAGGGATACAGAAATACGTTATTCTAATAATGTCATTACGCAGTACCGTTAGCTGATACGTCGTATTTGTTGCGATATCCACTGCATACTAAAATTCATAAAAATAGAGATGGCAAAGAAAGTGTTAAATATTTTCCAAAATCGTTTCATCTATCTTTTGAAATATTTTGAATAGCACGTCCATTTATAGTACGCTATTCAAAGCTTTATGAATATGTACATTCCATTGAACTCTACAATATTTAATCAAACTGAATTACAGCATTATTTGCACCTTCCAGTCCTTTCAAATGTATTCAGGGTTTGCAATTTGTATTCTATTTATGAAATAACCATTTTGAATCGACAACCTATTCAATCACTAGATATTTATTTGAGAAATATTCTATTTGTCACAAGCGCTGCTGCATGAAGATGGGGCCTGTGTACGATTCTAAGATTGGGCAACGTGTTATTGGGTATTTTCATAAAGAATGTCTTATTAACAGCCCAAATTCTTGATTAGTGCCAGTACATGCCAATAGGCTCGCCCCCTATTATTGACTTGATTGTAATGTAGGCACACCTTTGCGTAACCCTTAGCTGATCTCAGCCGCGATGATGACGTCGTTGACTTAAATGTTTTCATTTTATTTAAGTTATTTGTTCTTCTTTTTAGACGTACAGCCGATGTTCGATCAGTAGGATATTCCGAACTCTTTTCATTATCTCGTGAAGATGTGTTAGCAGCAATGAAAGACTACCCGGAGGCCCAGGACATTCTCCAGACCCTCGGAAGGAAGCGCCTACAGGAAGCTAAAAATATGTCCAAGAAATGCAAAGGTAACCAGTGACACAAACATTTTAACATAAATATCCGACGGTGACCTTATCCAAAAGGCCAGAGGGTAAATATAAAATCTACCAAGGAAAAGGTAAATATGAATGTATTTATAAGGATCCCCTTTCTTGAGCCATAAACGAATTCTCAGTAGGAGGAAATCAAATTTAATCTCAATTTACTCAAAATTTAAATAATTTTAAGACTGAATTGGTAGTAGAGTTTGTAAAAAGAAACCTATTAAAAACTTTAGGAAGGAAGCCCCGTCATGACGCTAAAACAGTCTCGAAGAAAGTAAAAGGTGAGAACCAATCAAATAATATTAAGGTGCGCTTCCAAAGGCGATTGCAGCCGCAACCCGCAGGCGCAACGTCTCGCGTCGCTCAATCGCAATGATAGAGCGCGCTGATACTACTGAATTATATGTAACTCAATGACAATACATCTTTACATGACGAGATTGCCGTCAGTCTCGTTTTCGACGTTGCTACTGCGGCTTGCAATTCTATCACTAAATTGAGCGGTGTTACACAACACAATACCGCTCACATACACACATAACGACCACACACCCAGTCTGGAGCGGGACCGGCTGGACCTGGCAGCATCTACAGACGGAGGTTAACATCCTCAGCAGGGAGCGCCTCTGCTAAACATAGGTACATTCACACTGAACGGCAAACTACGCTCCTCAGCCTTACTTTTCTCACTTACAACGGACACAGTTCGACCAAGAACCATTTACCCATAGCCCGCCTGCTGAGTTACCTTACGAGCATGTAATGACATAAAGACTCTACAATTGCATTCGTTTTTGGAACAGTACCTTTAAAAGATTTTTTTATTGCCTAATGAACTCGATGCCGAAAGGCTAAAACGCTTAAAATACGTTAGCAAAAAGGCAAAGGTAAACAGGAAATAATAATAACGTTCCCAATTCTGATGACCCGGGAACTAATTACGAGTGGGAGGAAGCCGAAATAAATATACATGACAAAAAGGTCACACATTTCGATAGTGGGAATATGAGGTGATGTAAGGGACTTTGAACGTGCTGGATTTACAACTTTCGGCGCTGGGCCGAACGCTGCAAATTGAACATGCGCTCAATGTGCCTTATGGCATTTCAAATGTCTACCGTCGATTTATACGTAATTGGCATCCTAAAATATAAAAATAAATCCCCAAAAACTAATAACCTCCTCATATTAATCTAAATATTTGTTTATTTATGCCTTATATTTGCTAATAAGAAATCTAATTTCGGATTCCTAATCCCGAAGTGAAATATTAATGAAATGTCTTTTCTAGGCGAGATAAGTCCAGACAAGATGTCTGGCGACGACAGTACATCTAAGAGGATAGTACATAAACTGCGGAGCGACGTCAAGGTAAACTATCTTAAGTATAGTAGCTATCGATTTACTAGCAAAAGCAGTATTTTGGGGTAAAATGATAATGATACGCGCCAGGGGCAAACCCATGAAATTGCAATTTACATTTATTTATTATGTTGGTCAAAATGTGATTCGCGACCGTAACTGAATTATGTATTTTACAGAATTAGAATCGTCAAATACCACCTCTAAGTTAGACTTTTCCTCATGAATACATGATGTAAATCGTGTATTCATGAAATGGCCATCCAAAAGGGCAATTTGAACGTAGAGAGATTTGTATTGGTGATTATAATTTCCAAAATTCTATTATGACCTACTTATTATATATAGCCACGAATCACATATTGATGAACATAATAATATAATCTGAAACTAAACCGCCAATTGCAAAAAAAATGGCGAGTCAGTATTCTATTTATTGCAGCCGCGAATCACATATCGATTTCGTACAAGATGCAATATTAATTTGGGTTCAATTCACAGCTGCGACGGCTCTAATCAATTTTAAGCAGAAACTTTGCCATTCGACGAATTCGTGAATAAGCGGAATGATAATTTCGGGCAAAATGATGCAAATCGTCGTTTACGTTTCATGTCATTAGAATTTGAAAGCTATAATTTGGACACAAACATGGTTGTGTAATAAATGGCTCTAAAACCCAATTGTGATAGCAGTAGATTTATGCTGGTTCATTTGAGTTTAATTTACACTGACAATTACAAAATTAACTGTGTGGTTGGTTGGTAGTAACTGTTCAATTACAGAGTATTTCTAAAATATTTTAAGTTCATTAGTACACATGGTGAATAGCTGGATAGGTAATTTGGGGTATTATAATTCCTTCAATAAATTATAATTTTATACAGGATGACGGACGTGACTCTATCCGTCATACTTTCGCTATGAAAATCATAAAAAATATACTTGCGAAATAGTCTGTCTACTGTTCTTTTGTTGTTCAGGTTTTTTTAGGTATAAGGTAGAATCAGCTATGAAGTTTAGTAGCGAAAGTTGTTAACTATGACGAAAAGTTTATTTAATTATTTTAATCAACATTTTCCAGGAGCAAAAATCGGCCCCTTTGACAGGTACAGGTGACTCGCCTACCGGTACTTGAAGACTTTTCTTTTCTTCTTTAAAATAGATTTACATGATAAACTGACCTTTCCCAGGGCATCCGTAACGCCATCCGCAGCAGATCCCGTGTGGGGCGTAGATCAGGAGAATCTTTGGAACTAGCCGCTTTAGCTGGTGCCGAGAGGGCTGGCACCACTGAAGGAAAGATGTTGAGGAGAATGCCAAGAGTTGAGAGCGATGACTCGGCTCATCCACAGAATCAAGAAGTAAGTCATTAATACCACAGTAAAAAGATGACCAGTACCCCAACTAGGCCTGACATCAAATACTACGCTCCAACGGATATTTGAGTTGTCAACTCCAACGTGTAAAACTACACAAAAATTAACCACCTTTCTCTGAATCTCGATGCGACAGCCTGGCTAAACTCATGGCTTAATGTTGCATGAAGAATTCTTAGATGTCGTAAATTAAGTGAGTAAATCGATCTGACCATTTATTCCTGGCCGAAATACTGTATGTTAATAATAATGTTACTACTGTTTAGCTATCCTGATTGTCACTTGTTTCCTATTTGATGATGCAATTTCAGGACAATAATGGTGAGACTACGTCTGGTAGCAAAGACGGCGAGAAATCCATATCACCAATCGGAGCCGGTCTACCGCTACTATCGCGGTTAAAGCTTCTGAAAGAAAAACAGGTAAAAATTCTGTGGCTTTATTAACATACTCGTTCGTTTATAGGTTTGTTTGAAATCTACTAATAATTATTTTATTTTAGGACCGCGAAGAAAAAGTAGCCAAACAAAGGCATTCCACATCGTCAGTACTATCTCTAACACCTCAACCCACTCCTTCAACCAGTTCAGCTCCAGACATAGAACCTGAAGTCATAGGAGCTGGTCTCCCGCTCATTCAAAGGTTGCTATTACTAAAAGCAAAAGAAGAGAGGGACAAAAACCAACTAACACCGACAATGAGTAATCAACCTTCTAGTTCAGACACAATCAGCCCCACGTCCATCAAAAGCCCACTAAGTCCTACGATAAAAACGCTAAGTCCAATCAGGAAAGCTTCCGATTCAAGTTCTCCAGGTAAACTTCATAGTCCAACTACAAAAACTTCGAGGAAAAATTCGTCTGGGTCAAGTGACGGAGCGTCTCGACCAAAAGTTAGCTTTAGAGATAAAATATTACAAGTGCAAAGTGACGGTACCGCAGTTTGTCAACCACTCCATAAAGATACAACTGAAAAGCCTGCAGCCGTGGTGGAACCCACGCCAAAAACAGAAAGCAACCTCATTTCGATACCACATTCTGTTGTTAGCAAAATTAAATCTCCAGCAAAAGCAGTAGGCTCGACATTCCGGGATAAACTAAAACTGCTACAAAGTGGACCAAAAGAAACCGAAACGCCCGCGTCAGAGAAACCTAAACCAGTAACAGCAGAAAAAGCTCCAGTTGAAATAAGTCCTATGCCAGTGGCTGAAGTTAAAGAAGAAACAAAAAGTAAAAAGCCTTGGACGAAACTTAAAAAGGCAGCTATATTAGGGGAATCAAAAAGCCAAAGCAAAACTAGTTTAGATGAAAAGAAAGATGAAAGTATAAGTACGAGTAGTGAGAAAAAAGATGAAGGAATAGCAGAGGCAGTTGTAAATATATGTGTGCCTATAGTTACCACGGCAGAGCTTGTTAAAATAGACAATAATAATGTTGAAGTTGCTAGTGATAGTGATAAAGATAAACCTAAGCTTTGCTTAACAGGCCCTTTGGAACCCGTCCAAGAGAAATCATTAGATTTATTAACTTTATCTCCAAAGAAAAAAGTTTCTAACGCCTCAAAACCATCTGAATGTAAGACACAAATCAACACACCAGGGATGCTATTGCCCAGAGTGAAAAAGTATAGGTCTATAGACGACTTATCGCCTGAATATGGTGGACTACCTTTTGTTAAAAAGCTAAAAATTTTGAATGAACGTCAAAAATTAGCAGAACTAGAAAAAGTAGTTAAAATACGCAGTTCCAGTTTAGATTGCACGAGCTCATCGGAAGATTTGCTTGGTGATACGTTAACTAGGAGTCATTCAGAAGGTAGCACTATGGATAAAAGAAAATTCAAGCGGAAATCTATCGATTCTTGCAGAAGTCATGAATCTAATGAAACCCTAGAAAGGAGAGAACTGAAGTCCATTTTAAAGAAACTCTCAGAAGATGTAACTCCGGCTGAAAGTCCTGAGCGTAGTAATGAGCTGAAGAGATTAATACGTGCTCCAACTTTAGAAGGATATGCAGCACGACATTCAAAGTTTGCCAAGAGTGTTACCTTTCATCGTCATACATTACCCTCACCTCCTGGCAGTGCGCCTGCTGACTTCCAAAATGATGACGTTTTCACGATGCCAGAAGTAACTGTTGAGTCGATACCACAGATTTCTCCGCCACCGCCTCCTGAAGTCGAGGTAACTGCACCTGAATGTCCTAACAATCAAATTGCAAGACCAGCAGATGCAAGTGTACCACAAGACTATGGGTTGAACATAAGAGCAGAGTACCAACTGCAGCAAAACATTGACCCAATATTAGATTTAAAATCACTAAGACCTGAAGAAATTAAAGTGCCTTCAGAGAAACCTAAGCTTACTTTAATATCAGCTGTTGCTAACCAAAAGAAACTACTGCGAGGTAATTATTTTTTCTAACGATTTACGAATACTTGCTTGGATTCAAACTTCTTCAATCAATAATTGACTAAGGTTTATATTCATTGACAGGCTCGATTGAAGAACAGGAATATTTTGGGGAGGTGCTACTAGGTATCAAGCAAGTTATTCAAGGGCACCTACATGATGTCCAAGGAAAATTTCAGGAAAGGTAATACGTTGCTACAGTATTTTTTTTCATCTCCTATACATGTAGTTAAACATAACTTTTAATGATCATTATTATTTCATAGTTTGAAAAACCCTTTGAAATGTGTCTTCTGCTTTCAAGGTTCAACAGTTTAGAAAATGAAGTTCGGAAACGGGATGAAATAATAAGTCAGCTGCAGAAGCGCATTCAAGAGTTAGAAAGACTAGGACTGGGAGGCATGAGTCCGACCGCTCAACTACCGGGAGAGGACCCCACGATAGCCGGTGAAACGATAGAAGTGACTGCTACAAGTCTACCTATATCTAAGAATGGTAGTTCGGGGAGTGAAGATGCTTCGGCTGCGGAAGAAGGATTCATGGTAAGAGAATTGATAGGTATATATATATTGCAAACAGATTCAGTGATGTCGGGGTAAGTTGCTGAGCAACATTGGGTAGCGTGTACCTTGTTCGTTTCTGCGTAAACCTCGTTTGTTGCACATACCAACGACAAGGACTAATTCCAGACAAAACTCGTACATGATTAGGGCGAACCGTGTGCACAATGCGAATTGCTAGGAGGTTGAGATCGATATCTTTAATACAAGCGTGTCTAAATTGAAGAAGACTCTTTGCAACCACCCATAACCATTGTATTGTGTCAATTTGTGTTATATTTTTCTTTTATGTTTTTGTGAGTACTAATCCTTACCACTGTCTTTTATTTTATTTAACTATTGTATAGCTATTTGTAAAAACTTGTAATTGGCCGTATTGTTGCCATTAACGGAACTATTGTGTCTGTGTGTGCTGTATGTTTTCCGAAAATAATAAAATAAAATAAATAACTAAATGAGAAGTAACTGCACTTGGCAGGGAAAATATGATTCTATTAACCACATAAATGAAAATAAAAAGCCTAAGTTCCCTTGAATTTTGCGGATGTTACAGAGAGGAGACTCACTAGACACCGTATTCGCAACATCCCCACCAACAGCAAGCGCCGACGAAGCGGAAAAAGACAGATCACCGGAAAGCGAACACGCAGGCGCAAGGGAACCTTCACCCGAAGACCTCACTGAAGAAAACCTAAGAGAATTGACTGAAGGAATTGAACTATCAAAGCTTTCATACGCAGAACTACAAAGCTTAGCCGTGTCGCTTTCGCGAGTTGATAAAACTTCGTCAAGCAGGGAACAGTGGACTGTAAGCAAATCGAAGAGATTAGATCTGAATCTTGATGGAAAAGCTGGAACGTATTCGAGGAAACGAGCGGCGAAGTTAAGGCAGAGGAAGTCTTGGGAGGACCAGAGTGACCAGGAGAGTATGGAGATGCAAGACTTGACGAGGTAAGGAGATTGGTTTAACATATCATAACGAAAATGTAGGTCCAAGTTGAACAAATTAGTGACAAGCTTGTAATTATGGTCGAAGCAAAATTAGCAACCATTTTATTGTCAGTCTAGCAATTGTTAACAATTAAAAATGTATCTCATATTGTTTTTAACAACAGCCATTCCGTTTAATTCATCCTTTTAAATGCATACATCAGCTTGCGTAGATCAACATCCTATCAGTTATTGGCTCTATTATTATAGTCTTCAAGTTTATTTTTACACATATTATTAGAAACAAAAAAGATTACAACCTACAGGCGACAGAAGCGATCCCTCTTTCAGGCCCCTGTCTCCGCACACCACCTCAGAAGACCGCTCACTCCTGAGCCCTGAACAGTCCAGCCTCCGCTCCAGTAGGCGACACTTCCACTTCTTCGGATCTCACCTGGACACCACCAAGTCGAAGATCAAGAAGACTCTTTCAGTGGATACGGGGATGCATCATACTGGGAAGAATGAGAGGAGTGAGTGTTGAATGATTAGTCAGTACTTTGTCGTGTAGTCTTTTGTTCAGAGGAGTCATCAGTAGTAGTCACTTTCTTTTTAATGCGATTTTTGTGATACGATCAACGACTAGTTGACGTTACTATGCTGGTTGTTAACTGTTTAGAGAGGTGGAATGGAACATTGATGTAGATTTAACTCATATTAGAATGAGAAAATTCACCGCTGTATATCTAGAATCAAATACTGAATTCAAGATGACAATTTACGATCCCCCTTTTTTGATGTCCCTTACACTCTATATAGGCTTTAATTTTGGCCCTTACTTATCTTCCCATATTTACTTTCCTACTTATCTTCAATTTTTATCACGAATTATTTCAATCATCACAATCTTAGTAAATACTTCGAAAAACACAAAGACTACACGACGACACGAACAATCTTAAACTACCCTCTAATTGAAATGTTCAGGCATCTGTTTCCCAGAAGGTCGTCCGCGCCAACATCGCAAGTTCAGCTTGGGCTCACTCTTCCATCGCAGTCAGTCTCACAAGCCGACCAACAACTGCAATGACACCGTGCTGGATATGGGCAGTGACTACAGCTGGAGTGACGCGTGAGTAGTTGCATTTACTATTTGCTATTTAATTTAATAGATAACTTAACGCGAGGAATCTAACAATGCGTGTTTTTATAATTTAAAAATCGTTCGTCTATTCGATTCAGGTTACCGACAAGTCATGAAAGTCCTTCTTTAAAGCAACAATTTAATCATCTTTAGTCTGCTTACTGCTGGATATACCCGTAAGTCACTCTAATTGCACGCCACTTAAGTCAATTCTCGGCAACTCTCATCCAGTCTGCTGCCAGGCACCCTCAAAGGACTCTACAATTTCATGTTAAACTGCAATTAAAGAGATTTCAAAAACTAACTTTCTTTCTCCTGACGACAGAGATCCTAATTGCTCGATATTCTGTTCTAGGGCTTCAACATCATCAAGCAGCGATTCAGAGTCGTTACCTCGTACTCCGATGTTTGAAGAATTTGTGGAGAGTAGCTCTCGAAAAGGACGACCAAGCAGCTCCAGCCATGGCAGTTCGTCGCCAATAAGAGGTAATTTATTAAATGGTACCTACACCTGCTTGCTTTTCAGTGTCTCGCTTTTGGGGGCTACGCATTTTGGTTCACAATCCACTGCCAAGATAACTATTCAAAATCTAAATAAGTCGTCAAAACCTTTGTCGAGGATACCAAAAAGTACATGATTTGAAAACTTGCTACGTTAAAAGCCAGTGAAGAATGACGTTTCCATTTCAAAACGACCATGCTAACTCTGGACAATTGTTGATTACAGGGTTACCCGGAAATGGAGGGGATTGGGAGGTCATGATGCTAGCAGATGAGCTCGAGAAGAGGGAAAGAGAAAAGGAAAGAGAAGACGCCAGGCGGCATCTCTATCCCACCACTCTTAGAGACTTGGAAGAGGTAAGATTTGTTAATAATGCTAGATTTCGAAAAATCGCAAAATGTAAGAGGTTGCCCACGCCAAGAACAAACCATATCAGGTAGAAAAACAAAAACAAAGATTGCTATCTAATGGTAAAAAAATCTTTATCCAATTAAACATGATTCAGCCTCCTTTCAGGGTTTCCTTACATTGGTAATGGATTCCATTCATTCATATGTGGATTAATTCCTAATAATTTTGTCTGCAGGAATCGGACACCCCTCAACGCGACGACAGTCCCGACGAGTACTCGAACATCGAAGACTCGAACTCTTCCTCCACCACGCACCTGCTCTCCCAGTCCATTAGCGATGCCTCTCAGCGGTCGCTGGAGACTTCCTTCACTGAGCAAACGAGCAGACCAGGGAGGGAGCCGAGGCAGAGGCGGGTTGGATCCGTGGGAGAACCGGTAAGGAATAAAGTTTAACACTTTTTCAAAAATTTTAAATAAAAAAGACAATATAAAAGACTAAATGTGAAATATTATTATATCTTGTAGATTTAATCAATTACTTTCTGATCGCGCACCGTGTATATTACGTCTTGATGTTCTTCCTTTAATTCTACGCTAAAGATTATCCAGCTATCTAAATTAGATTAATAAAAGCACCGGTAGCTTCCGTAACTAACTATACTCATGCATATCATTTGTGACCACCAGGTGCGACCTGAATCATCCCTCCGTCAGTCCCGGGGCCTGATACTCCGCGCTGCGAGTTTGGACCGCGAGACGACGCCCACCACGTCCGCCGCCACGCGACGCTTCGGCTCCCTCAAGAGCGCTAGCACTGACTCCCACAAGAGACTCTGATCCGCTTGGCCGAGCGGACGCGCCCAGTCCGACGCCTTCCATAGAGGTCCAAATGAAAGAAATGTGATACGAGATACGGCTCAAAGTTCTCTGGTAAATAATGATGTAAATCAAAATGATTTAGGCAAGAGTAAGAATGATCAGAATGAGGGTAAACGTGAACAGAATGGGGGTAAACGTGATCAAAACAGGCGTACACTTGATCAAAATGAACTTAGTGTAGGTAACTATATGGATCAAGGAACGACTGCGGGGAATGGAAGCCAAAATGATAGAGAGATTAGAAATAAAGATAACGAACGAGAGAATGCGAATCTGAACATATTCGATCAGCTGTCAGTCAGCGGTCAATTACTGATCGTCATCATTTTTTTTGACGATGAATATGACTATGTAGTGTTCTTAGTACTACAATAAGTGAACTGTGTTGTGTTATGGATGAAAATGTATGACTGTTTTTAAACTCGGTGCTGGGTCATTTTGGAGAATTAAGAGAGTGAGCAAAATCAGAAAATAATGGCTTGACTGCTTCAGTGCTCTTTGGCGACTAAACTAAACTACATTTTTATCACAAAATGTTGTAGCATAACTTATAAGTTTCTCAGGATAACCTGATGCAAATATTTGTGTTAACGTTCATTTTAAATGATTTCCAGAATTATCTAGCACTGAGCTATGTCTGGGATTTTCAGCGAATCTTATCGTAGTTCTTTCCTACCTATCTAGAAGTCTATTGTAGATACTTTAGCCCCTAGCATAGTGATAGAATCTAACATTTATTTAGTGGATTAAATAATTTAAATATTTACATTCTAGTCTTGTTGTTTTATGGTGCACAAATAAAATCAATCTATTTATGTAATTGAAGTATGTTTAAAAACGTACTATAAAATGTTCCTCCCGATTTAACTTTATCATTTGAAGCTTTAATAAGTTCTTATAACGAACGTTGTGTATGGAGCCAAACAAATCTTAAAAATCTAGTCATTGTTTAGTTTTTTTAATAAAATATTATTTCGTTTTACCAATCAAATTTATAAATAAATTTTAACTTCTATGCATGTTATTTGTTACAAGATAATCAACGTTAAAAATAAATACATTTAATGTATTGATATACTTATTTGAAGAATATTTAATGTGAGTTTCATAATATCTATAGCAGTTAAAAGTTGCAGACGTAACATTTAAGAAAATAAATCGTCCGATGGATAAATAATATAATTATTTTTGGTTGTTCTTGGTAATTTAATTCCTATTAATTTCTTCGCAAAATCAAATCAATGGATCGATTAAATACAAGCCTTATAATATCTACCTACTGCATTAAAATCAATGATAGATAATTCTATGAAAACATTTTATTTACTGTTATCTACTAATAAAACATAATATAGAACAAAAGCGTTATAATATTTATTTTATTGCGTACCTTACAAAAATTAGCACAACATTAAATTATTAATATTATAACATTTAATAAAAAAATCCTATTAATTTATGAACTCTTGATACTAAGTAGATAGGTAGTTGTATGAAATATTTAATTTTAACAAAGTCCGTTTGTTTTTAATATTAGTGCCAAAAAAAACTATTTATAGTAGACTCTTTTTAATTAAATAATTTATGTAGACGTTATTAATATTGTAAATATTGTAATGTATTAAATAAATCATTTATTCAAAACATATTGTAAATTAGAGTGTTATTATATAACAACAAAGATTTTAGGTAATTAATGATATTAAACTTAGATATTATAGGTATCAATTATGTTACTAACAATAAATTTAGATAATGATAATAAATAAATTATAATTTTTAACCTGTAAATGATTAAGAAACTTGAGAGATTGATAACTATATCGGTACAGAGTAAGTTCGTCAGAATTGGACTCATACCCAAATAGTAGATAATATAGAATATCTACCTATACCATAGAGTACGACTCTCTGAAAAAAGATAAATATTAAACATTTAATAATGATGACAGATTATATTTAAATTAATGTGTGTATTTATTTAGACATTGGTTACACACTCCCTGTTCCAGAAGGCTGCTGTTAAACCATTCTACCAATCCAGCAAGTTTACCCAGCACTTAGCTTTTATTCGTTATATTATCGACTACAGCCGGCAAACATAAATGGTTCAGTCCGGTTTTGTTGCATCTTGAGACAATTTTTGTGTTACCTGTGTGTTTACTTTGGATAGAGCCATCTGTTATGTATATCAAAGATTTTTTTATAAGAAATGGCATCAATGCCAGTCACCTAACGATATTGAATGATTTATTTTGTCTCTTACATTTGTGTGGGCACACCAAGTATGCTTAATAAATTTCTATCCAACTTTTAAAATATATTATCCAGAATAAATTCGCACCAAAATAAGAAATCCGAATTTCAATATCATAATCTAAAATAAAACTGAACATTTAACAACTGGGTACAATTTTACACTTTATAAATATAGGTGTACCAATATTATTGTTTTTTACTGTAGCACAAGCTTACTAATGAGTTCGATGTAAAAATAACATTTATTAATAAAAAAATGCCCTATTACTGGATCTACCAATTGAGTATGTCACTGTTTATGTATATGTGAATTTGTATATCGGCGATATTGAATTGGGATTGGATTTGTACTGATTCATAATTATCGATTAAACGTGGAATCTATACTTCATACTAATAACATACACGCGTGCGAAAGTAACTCTGTCTGTCTCCTTTTCTCACCATAACAGCTGAATGGATTTGAATGTTTTGCACCCGGCTAGACCGGGGTTGGGACATAGGAAGGTACCTATTATATTTTATGTTAGGATAAAAGGTATCCTAATTCCTAACTCAGGTCCATGACCTGACTTAAGTATATTCATGGTCATGATTTCATTAATATGTCTTAATCCAAACCATGTTTCATAATGTGAATAATATCTCAAATATCACCTCCATACAAATTCACATGAAGTACAATTGAAGTATTTAATTTAGCCGAATTTTCGATGAGATGGATTTCTATTATGACGAATGTATATTTTTAATTAATCATAAATTATTAGTTTTAGGTGTAAACTCATACGAAAAAATGAAAATAAAATATTTAAAATGAACCTGTGTTTTTACTTGGATTCCTTAATAAGCACTAAGTGACCCGACAAATGTTGTCATCATCATAATCACCTTCCAGCCCTTGTCCCATTATACTTGGGGTCAGCTGAACCCGACACATGCTGTCCTGTCCATATTTTAATAAAAAATCTAAGTACAGAAAAATACTGCAGCTCGCGTTAAGGTCGCAAATAGTCTACGGAACGTTTTAAATTCAGCTTATGACATTTGGGGAAAATTTAGCTTCCCGTTACTGAAAGAATTATCGGACTAGAATCAGTAGTTGTGAAGATTACCCCCTCGCAACTAAATTTACAAACTTTACCTTGGGGGAGCTTGATAAGGGCGCTATAAGTGTTTGATAACGCGGCTCCCCACTATAACAGGCGCTGCCATCCCCCCTCCAGGCTCGAGATTTTTTAAGTTACATCTTATCCCGCATTTACAGAATAAGTAAGAACGTATGTAGGTACAGTCACGAGCATCAATATGTAGACACTTTCCTAAATTTAAAAGCAATTTTCGCGTGAAAAACGATTGTAACTTGGAGATCTATTTCATAAAAATATAAGTTCCAGAATACTATGTTCTTAACAACATGAAATTTTAATCATAACACTGGAGAAAAACAACTTTAAAAGTTATTAAGTGTTTTCATATTGGTGCTCGTGACTGTGCCTACTCATAATACTGCTACAAACTTACAAAATTATTTTCTTTGATTGGTTCAAAGAAAATCATTTGCGTGCGGGGTCAGTAACGAGGAAGGAGCCTTGCGAAAAAAAAAATGTCATTTTCTCCCATTAGTTTGGCACACCTTTTGAATTTTCGCATGATCGATCGATAAATTTCGATAGAGGCTGAAATAAATTAGGAACCCCTTTCCAGTAGGCCCTAATAGGCAAATTAGACAGTTGTAGTTAATAGATTATAGTATGTTTTCATCAAAAATCATCTAAAAGCCAATGACCAGAATGAAACAAACTATATTTTGTATTTGTTTGCTATGTTATTTTCTCCTTCAATATTATACAATATGTTTAAAAAAAAAACCTGTCCGATCCGAAAGGGGTGTATAGATATACCAATGAAATTACCAAATAAAATAAGAAACATAAAATATTCATGAAAGTAAACACATTACTGAATTTTAAAACCTAGATTTTTGTGCCCAAATGACCATTTCCCTGAAATCGAATAAACTTTTAAAACCTGACAACACCATCTTCGACCGTCAGTTGTTTGACATCACTACCCGAGAAGCGACCGGAGTGTCACCACTCTTGTGTGGCCTTACAAGATTTCTCATTTTAGAACATTTTATTTAATTTTTATCGGGTACTTTTTTTTCTTGTAATCCAAAAAGTACCTACTACATAAACAGAATCTAATCTTGATACCTAATAATACCCTAACGGATCAGACAGGGTTTTTTTAACATGTTGTATAAAGTTTCGTTAAAGGGTGCAGTATGATCTAAAAGCGTCAATATTTGCCATCGGCTGTCGAGGCAATGCGTTCAAATTTTCGAACTCTGCTCGCTATTTTAACCTAAACCTACCTTCACTTGCATTCTGAACTTGTATTTGTCTGTATAAGTCGAGCAAGTTAATCCTGTACTTATGAAGGGTCGCAACTCGCAACTATTGCAACCTATACTTAGTAGCTTAGAGTCAACCAGGTAATCCCCATTTCTGAATGAAGGGTCACAATAAAATGTAACCTGTCCGAGAAGACTTTAAGCTCTTCATCTCGCTTCGCTCGCACTTGCAGCCTTAGTTCTTTTCAACCGAGTTATAAAAAAGGAAGCGGTTATGTTTTCGACCGGCACCTTATTAGTATTAGTTGATTACTCCGTGGGTACTGGTACGCTTTACGAGATTATTTTCCTCTAGTCCCTGACCGAGTCGCAAAAGTCCAAACTCAAGGTTTTCCAAAGGGCGATGGAGCGTACGTATTGAATAAAAAAGGGTTTGTTGCTTAACTTTTAAACAAGACACCCAGCTTAATATTACACCGTGGGAAGTATTGCTTAACTTTTCTTAGACAAGACAGGTTACCCATCCTGGTCTATACCTTGAGTCCTATCTAGGAGTTGTTGTAACCTTACGTACCTTATCTCCTGTCCGTCGTTCAGGGTCTTTAAATTGAAAACCCACCTCGGCACACGGATAGCCTAAGCACGTGTTTTAAGCTTCGCTTTGCAAAAAAATGTATGTGATTGTGTCCACTGCAAAGCACGACCACGCTCATAAAACCCATTCCCCTTCACTTTATTTTAGGTTTTTCCTTTAAAGCCTGTGGAGAAAACTGAACGAATAAAACGAAAATGAACGATGTTTTGACAGCAGCAGATTCATTCATTTACTATGGCTTCTTGACACACTACTTTACGTCAAACGCTATAAATCAGAGCTGTCAAAAATTAAGAAATCAATGGCAAAATATCGCACACAGTAAACAAAATAAAGTTACAAATTAGGTTTATTGGATAATGTTAAATAATTTCTTTTGTTCGGTATTAAAACATTCAGTTATCGTACTCATACACTACGAAACGAATTTGATTGCCATTGTTATTATCAGGCGTCGCGATGTCGCCCCCTAAGCAGCCCTGTAGTCTATTTCAGTTATGTGTTAAAAGTTCTATTGGTCTTATTAATTCAGCTTGTTATGTTATTGAAAAGGCGTACCCTGAGAATCAGTTTCACGAGTGTGAGAGAGAGGCATTTGATCTAAAATGCCAACTGATGACTATGCTGCCAGCCAGGTATACTTCTTTGTTTATAGTCTTATCTTTGAAACCTTACCTAATTTGTTTTGTTTTTTAATAGCATCTTGTTGAAAAAAATGGTTCAGAAATGTTTTAAAATCCCTCACAGATGATGATATGAAATTTATGTTCACTATTCTTAACATATTTTGTATGTATATATCTATTCCATTGTTATTGAAGAGCTTTATTGGCTTGCTGTGATGTAGTTCTCTGTTCAATTATGCATCAAATACCTTTATGAAATAGGCACAAAATACTTTTAACAAAAACACCAAAAAAACTGAGCTGATTTGGTTTCTTACAAGATTGTGCATGGATAGAAAATTTAATTTCATACCATCAACTTAACAAAGAATGCAATTGATTACAATCTATTGATTTCATTCCTAATGGCATAAAATGAGAATGTGTTCAGAAATTTGTCTCCCGAGTTTAAAACAATTTAAAAATTGGCACAGTTCCATAAATATTTTATAACTGAGTTGGTACAGTGATAAAATAAAATTATTGTGCAATGCCTCAGATTATTTTCCAAGGCAATAAAAACTGTATGGCAAGTACAGGTAGCTGCATTAATTGCTAACCCACTTCTCCTTATGTGTGAAAGATACCAAAACAAGAAACATGATTTCATAATGTAACCTTTACTCACCTTGGTTTAAGAGATTTTATTTTAAATAGATGTTTGAGTCATAATGTGACTGGTTCCTTAGTCCATTTAAATATTTTTGTATGCCACATCATTACTATTTAATATCCGTTTTCTCTAACACTAAGAAAAATAAAATGAGGTGTTGTATTTCTAAGTGCACAGAGTTGAAAATCCAACAGTGCAATTATATTTAGCCATTAATTTAGGTGTTGTTTAGAGTTAGTTAAAACATCAACATCTCTTGCCCTTCTTACAATTTATTTGGGGTTGGCGCAGCATGTCTTCTTCTCTCTTTAGTCACCTCCTTTCTAGTCATGTAATCACACAGTCCATCCATCATTTCTTTTGTCTGTTCTACTCTAAATGTTGCACTTAAATAAGTAAATACCTTTATACTAATAAACATTATATTACCCTCATGAGTTTAATTTGTCTGAAAAAAGAACTCAAACCTTATCTTTGTTCATTATTTTTCTTGTGATAAAATTAAGATAAAACTCAAGCATTTCAATCCCTCTCATAAATTATCAAGAGTATAATAACATTGGGCAAATAATTCAACTTGCAGATGAGATTACCTACCTACTCAAAATTATCTTGGTAATGAGGAAAATAAATTAGAAAATCATGGAGACAGATTTTGAACACTAAAACTTTTTAAATCACTGTTAAAGCATTCTAAATGTCAAGGTTAGTTACTTTGCCATTCAGAAGAAACTGATAAACTAAAATATTTACTTGTTATTACATTTTTCAGGTTATTCGATGTCCTCTGTTCAGAAAGAACATGCTGTCTGTATCGCGGCGACCCTCGCATTCAGCTGCAAGTACTCACGCACCCCAACATGACAGTCTTCCGCAAATGCGACCTCGATAACGGCATACCCCAGCGCTTCTGGATAGCTACACTCTCCACCTTCAGCCGCTTAGTTGTTCTCGATCTCAAGTTCATTTGCACTGACGAGATTCTCGAGGTCATCGGCGACAATTGCCCCTTACTCGAAGAAGTTAACATTGTCTCTAGAGTAGACATTTGCAAATCCCTTTTTAATGCTTCCGTTTTGATTAGGAACGTCTCTGATGCAGGTCTTTGTTTTATCACGAATTTGAAACAGTTAAGGATTTTGGCAATGGATCCCCCAAGGAACGAGCGAGCTAATCGTATCGGGCGGTGCGTGTCTCAAGGCGGCATCATCATGTTGATCAGCGAGCTGCCCTACTTGGAGGAGCTACGCATCGAGTCCTGCGACATCGGCTCTACGTTAATCGGTAGTGCTATGGACATAGGGCCCTTGAGTCTCAGAAAAATAAATTGTCATTTCGCTTCAGCAGATGGTATTAGGAAATTAATCAAAATATGTCCATTCCTCAGAGAGCTGTCGGTAACGCATTTATCGGAACATAATAAAGACGCTATTTTAGAACAGATTTCAATGAGCGAGTTAAGATTGAATAGGCTGGATCTTTCTTTCTTTTCCTACTCGGATTCGATGCAGCAGCTTTTGACGGTCAAGGGCAGTTACCTCACACACTTCTCTTTGTGGGAGATAGACCAGTCGTTAACGTTGGACGCGGTCATATCGCTAGGAAGGTGCTGTCCAAACTTGGTCACACTCTGTTTAATGACGCAGTCAAAATGGTTGGTAATACCCCGGTTTTTTCGGCGACCAAATAAAATATTCTCAGAACTTAGGAATTTAACAATAGGTAATGAAAATTTTTCTATAGAACAGATGTTGACTTTTTTCGTAGAGTGTACAGATAATTTGCAGAGACTAGTTTTGAAATATCAAACAAAGACTAATATAGATGAAACATTATTGCATTTATTAGAGAAGGGACATTTTAGAAATGTAAACTATTTGTGGTTGGATTGTACATTAGAAGTATCAAAGAATGTGGTCAAAAGGATAATACAAATGTGCGAAAGGCTTCAAATGTTCACAGTTGACTTTTTAGAAGAGATGACGGACGTACACAAGTACATAAATGAAAACAATTTGGATTTGAAGCTTGGTAGTTATTAGAATTTCCACTCTAAATGTATTTATTGTAATTAATTAATTAATTCGTAATAAAAAATATACTATTTTTTACAATAAATTCGTTTCATTGTTCCCATACTGCCGACCATAGAGACACCCATCATGAAAGGAAACACAAAATGATGATTTCAAATAATAAAATAATTTTATTGGGCATTTTTATAATATTTACAACTTATTAAACAATGCCAACCGATAATGAAAACAAGTTAATTAACCTAACACGAAATAATAAATAATTTATCATGGGTTATTATTTGGACTTCTTTCAGACCCACACATTTTTGTATAAAATTAGATTTAATACATAGTACTACTTAAAATCTACGAACGTAAGAGTCTGTGCACACGGTGCGTTGCGGCGGCGGTACGACATGATGTCGTCGCATTGGTGGGCACACGGATGGTGCGGCGCCGCTGCGACGACGGGTTCTGAATACAGTCGGTATTAGGCATGAGACATACCCGGGCTTGAAGGTACGGGTATCGCCGTATACCCGGTACAGAAACCGGGTATCAAAATACTTTTAAGTAGGTACTTGGATAGATGGTCTCATTACGTGAACGTGGGTATGAATCAAATCAAATGTATGTACTCTAACAGAGAGATTTGTATTGAGGATTTTAATGTATATATTTTGGTAAATACATTTTTGTTACGATCGCGAATATTTTTTTGACTTGTTGGTTATACTTAAATTACAAACCTTACAGTACCTAACCAAAAAAAAAAACAAGTAACCGTGTGATCTCTGCCGTATGTCACATAAACAACTGAGCGGTGCCGCGGTGCATACACTCCTACCCGCCTCATGCGGCAACTTGTGACATACCATGGATTTTTTTAATGCAGGACGCCGCTGCGACGATACTGCGGCGGCGGCGCCGCAACGCACCGTGTGCATGGCTCTAACATAGTGTAAGACGCTGCTTGCTGACAACAGGAAAAAAATGTATAACTCTTAAATTAGATTTCTAATAAACAGGAAATATTAATTAAATAAGGCAGCAACAACCATTCACCTAGTACCTATCTACCCAGCTAGTCACCTACCATAAAAATATAGGAATGATTTCACTCAAATTTTCGATTATGTTTACGAAACATAATTTTAACTAACCTACATTGTAGGCACCAAAATGTTGAACTTATAAGCAACTTAATTTACATCTTAAACTTCTAGTCACATGTGCTAAAATCTTTGAAGAGGAAGAACAAATGCTTGTATGAATACATTATGATATTACATGCGTATCCTATACTACAAAAGCAGCGCAAGTGTGCGGTCACGCCTGACGCAATCACAATTACAAATGAACATGCCTTTTTCGCAAAAAGAGACCATCTAAAAACCAAGTCTTAAGACAGTCATGAGGCCCTAGCACGAGCGCGCGGTGTAAACGTAACGTAAATACATAAGTTGTTTTTTTTTAATCGGACATACAATAAATTATCCTATACCATTTTAGTTTAATTGTTTGCAATAAGCACAATCAATCAGTATCATCCATAGATATAAAGAAGAAGATCCATAGATATGAATACATTCTTAAAATTATGAAAATATTATACGTGAAATGAAATAAGTATTTTAAAATCGATGTATATACGTTACGTTTACACCGCGCGCTCTAACCCATTTTATTGTACAAACTACATCCTAGTCATAGGGTTTATAAAATAAATTACATTTGTCCATCATGTTTGCGTGCAAATGATTTATTTATATCTAATTACGAATCCTTAGGCTAAATCATTCAGCTTTGCAGCAACTGAAAGAAAAACATCAACCCTTCTTTTACGGCACCAATCTTTTCTTAATCGACTATAGCAAATCCCAAAACGAAGTTAAATATTTCATTCGTAAGATTTCCTATGATACTGTAATCAATTTACGGACCTACTCCATTGTAACACGCCAAAAATCTGTAATTTGTGTGAGATCAGCGTCTGCAAGGCGACTAAACTTTACAAATACTTTTTCGGCGTACTCTCATCACACCCGACCGACTCAGCTATCAGGTTTTCTGAATATACTTGCTGAAAAACCCTCTGAATCCCTACCATTGATGAAAAGTACCAAACCATTTTTTCCCCACAGCCGTGTGAGAAGGGTTAAACCAACACATTAACATCGAAACAACTCGCAAGCAGAAACAGCTCGACAGAAAAAAAAACACCACTTATGTCACTTCACTGTAAGAGTTAAAAAAATCTGTTAACAACAGTCACTCAACCACACTCATTCACAGAAACTTCTTTCTGTATCTTCTATAACCCTTTTCGTGTCAGATGGCCAGTGGGTCAGTCAGGCCATTCGTATGCTATGGCTCCTTCGTCTCGACCGGCGGTTCCTTATCATTGTCCTTCTCGTCCTCGTAGAACTCGTTCTTGGGCTCCACTATCTTGTCCGCCTCCTCTTGGCTGATCCTCACGTCGGGGTCCGGTTCGTCTTTGATTCTGTATTCTTCGGGGAAGAAGTCGCCTGTTGATGAATAATTTAAAATATGTAGCATAATCAATCTATAATATCCTCACTGCTGTTCCTCTGTGAGAGGGAGAGGGTCATTATTCACCATGCGGGCCCAAAGCTTTTACATTAAGTAGGTACTTGATATTATTGAATGGAATGGAATCCCCACCGAAGTACAAACGACCACGTATTCAGAACGCACGACGACCAATCAAGCTAAAAAAAAATCAGTTTATGCGAGTCTCTCATTGTACAGGAAATATATACAAAGCGAGGCCATGTTATACTGGAAATGTATAGGTTGATGTGTCGCCGTGTGTACATCATTCTGAAACAACAAACCGTTTGTGCGTCACGCCGAGTGGTCACGGTTTGAAAAAATACCGAACGCAGGGTTACCTACTCATTGGGGACAATTTTTTTTTTTGTATAAACAATCAGGTTCTCAAACTACTGCCGTCAGAGCCCAATTCTGTTTGACATTTGAACTTTCTTTCTTCTAACTTAACAGACAGATGTGTTCTCCACAACACTAGGAAGATTAAGAACTGGCGAAGGGCGGACATTTTGGGAGACCGTCTTGAAAATTTTACGTTTGAAAACTCCTGATTCTCAGCCTAGTTTGAATAAGTGAGTTTTGATTTTGAGACAAATAATAAATAGTTAGCACCTTGGCTTTCTCGGGGATAACGCGTAAGGCGTGATGTAATAAATAGTTTACCAGGCACATGCGTCATCTGTACGGCGGGCGAGTGCTGGCACATCTTGAGGTTGTCATACACGTGCTTTGAGATCGCTTCCAAGTACTGCTTGCTGTTGGCGTTGTTTGTACTGCAACATTACTCACAAACATTATGTTAGAACTCTGGAATGGTGAAGGAAGAGAGTTCCTGGAGGGACTTGGGAGAGGTATTTGGCCAGTAGTGGGACAGTATGGGCTAAGAAGGAAAAATGTTTAGGTACCTGTTAATTTCCGGATGCAGTTGGAAGTCTGGCGCGAAGAACTCCAAATACTCAGTGTAGGGCAGTTCATTCGAAATATTCTCGTCTACTAGCAATGAAGTCTCGTAGGTCCAACACCGCGCCACGTTTCTTAGTGTGTAGCTGAAATGTAACAAATAATTAAGTTACTCAACCTGTCACATCTAAATAAATATTAGTTGCATCAGAAGAAATCTGCTGATCATCATCCACAGCCTGAATTCACCCACTGCTGGTTCTCTCTTTTGCTCCATGTTCGTTTCCCAGTCTTTAGCCACCACACGGTCTCAGTTCTACTCCATCTGTCACCACCGTGTCGTACGGTGATGGCGCGGTCCGCGCCTTGCTAGGTATCCCGCCCAACTCCATTTGAATTCCATAACGCAATTTCGAATAGCGAAGACCTGTTTACGTCTTCGGATTTTGACGTAAGGAACTTGATCTAACAGCATTATGCCGAGCGTCCATGTTTCAGCACCGTACGTCATTATGAGCAAAACACACTGGTTATAGAGGCGGGACTTTAGAAATTGCGGAATTTCGTCTAATTTCAAAATGTCGTTCAATTTGCTAATTCGTTAGTTGAACCAAAGCAATTTAGCTTTACTTACAATTTCTAATCAAATTACAAGTTGACCGTCCTTGAGCGGAAATAAGCATCCTGCCTTCATCTCAGCCAAAAAATAACTTCTTTCGCACTCACCCTCCCCCACCCACAACTAAAGTGGGCACATTCAAGTTCTTCACGAACTTGACGCACTCGCCGTGGCCGCGCGTGGACAGCGAGAAGCAGCCGAGCCGGTCGCCCGCCAGCGAGTCGGCGCCGCACTGCAGCACTATCGCCGTGGGACGGTAGAACTCCATCACGTTCGAGATAACGGGCTTGAACACCTGGAATAAATAGAGAGTGATTTTATTATTATAAGGATATTATTAGAATTTAAGAATGGAGTTTCTGCAGCCGTAAGTGGACATCTCTTTTAAGGAATTTACCTTAAAAATTGTTGGTCATTCTTCAGAGGAGCAATAGTCAGGCTGTGTTCCCAACATGCAGACCGGTGCAGTTTGCTGCACATGTCTTCAATTTTTGGTTCTAGGACATGCCACATTCCTCACAATTGTTGTATTAATAAAAGAAGATTATTTTCTAGATTAGTGTCTAGAAAAATATTCTTCTCACACTAATTCATATAGATAGAATACATAACAGTGATATTTAACTGGCATCATACAGCAGTAAGCTGGTATAACATAAATGCACTGTCAATGTCAAATTGTTACTATTCATTTGTGGGAACTTTCACAACAGAATTTGAGCAGTGGACATAAAAACCAGCAAAAGAAGAAATCTTAAACCAACTAACCTGCACATAACTCTGATCATCAATACCCTCTTTCAGTGGCACATTGACAGAATAATACCTCCCACTTTCAGCCCCAATCTCATACATATCACCAGTTCCAGGGAAGAAGTAGTTCCCGTACTTATGGAAACTGACGGTCATCACCCGGTCAGTGAGGTAGAAAGCTTCTTGAACACCATCTCCGTGATGGACATCAATGTCTATGTATAAGACTCGAGGGTGATATTTTAAGAGCTCTAGAATAGCTATGACAATGTCGTTTACATAGCAGAAACCTGAAAGGGAAATAGAAATATGTGGTACACTTGAAAAATCCAGTGATGAACAAAAGTAGTAAAAATTGTAGCTAAGAAGTGGTATTTTTACACCACCTCTCAGCCACCAATTTTTCGCACCAGCTCATTTATTTCAATTAAAGTAATCATTTATTAAAAGTAGATAAGAGATAGTTTATCAGCTTGTCCCTATCTCAATGCAACTGCTGGGCTCCTCCAAAATCCAGTAGTGTTAGTTGCTGTGATTTTTATTTTTCCATGGGAATTCTGAATAGGTACTAAAGATTTTTGCTTTATTACTGGAAATAAACTTGATCCACAAGAATACCGAATTCATAACAGGTGAAATGAGGGTATGCAAGCACACTTGCCCCTACCAGGTTGCTCCATGGGAATTAGTTTTGATTTTATATCAATTTTTCTTTCTTTTAATACAATACCTGAAGGTTCAAACTTCTTGGCGTGATGCAGCCCACCAGACCAGTTGATCGCAATGTCACATGCATTGTTGTTGAGCTTCATGGCACCTTCCAGAGAAGCCCCCGTATACATTGAACAGAAGTCAAAGAGACCTTCAAAGACGGGACAGTCATCACCAACATTGTAGTGCAGTAAGTCTTTCGAATAACCTGAAATAAAAATGGTGTTTTGTAGATTATTTAACCATTTATTGACATTTATAGTTGTTGCCTATCAAAAAGAGAATTCTATCTCTTTTTGATAGGCAACGACTAACAGGCATGTGCAAGAGAAAATATTAAAATGGGGAAGTCATGCAGGCTTCATACAAAAATATTCCAAGCCCTTTGCATGCTATTGTTATGGTGTGCAATGTGTCCTACACTAAAACATTTGTAACATCCAATATACATATACCACATTTTATATGAATAAATATTACCTACTTATAAGAAACATATGCCGAGAGATTATTAATAAGCAAATATTTTTGACATAATTTGTTGTGATATTGTTCCTAATTTTAAATGTTCAAGGTCATTGTAAAGATATTAAACTTAATAGAATACTAGCTTTGCCTGCATTGATCTGTAAGATTCAAATTGTGTGTAACTATTTTTCAAAGTTTTTAGCCAACTAAGGGTCAACTCACACCAAAAGAGCGTCGAAGCGCAGTGCAGTTTCAGTGTCATATGAATTTTAACTTTATTTTCATTACTATAATACTTATTATCGCATGAGAAACTCGAACGAGTCGCGCGGATGTCCGCGGCGCCGCGGGAATTCCGGCGAATTCTATAAACGGAGTCTTCTCTACCGAGCGGGTCGCTGCGCTTAGCTGCCCTTAGCCGCTCTTTCGGTGTGAGTTGACCCTAAATGTAATCTGGAGAGTTTTGTCAAGCTAAATGTATATCCTGCACCTGGCTGTGATAATAGTCTGAGAGAATTCTAATCAATTGTTAGTAAACAACTTTTATTATTGTTTACTTACTTTGTATATTTTGAGGTGTTACATTTTGCAAGAATTCTATGTAGTCCTCACTGTGGAAACGACACATGTCGTGAGCGCTTGCTCGGTACGGTTTGTATATTTGCATCTTTTTGTGCAGCCCATAGTTCAACACCAAACTATGCGTCACAGACAGTCTGTGGGGTTTCATCGGGTGCCCGGGCCCGTAGTGGAAGTTCCCCACGTCCGCATTATAAAAATAAGCTACTTTATGTTGAGTCATAGTGGATGAACAAATACGTATTCCTTCAAAACCAAAATAATGCCCAGAACGACAGCAATAATCAACAAGCGTTTGGTTAGTTCGATGTCACCGAGTAGCATTTTCCACAGTTTACGGCATTTTTATGATCTGGTAATGACAATATCAGAGTGAAAATAAAACTAAAAGCAGATAAAACACTTTTACAATAATAATTCACAAGAAAATAAATACACAGAGCAGATAAGATGCTTCTTTCATCCATCCATGACGTTATTGACAGATGACATTGACAAAAGCAAATCAGCAAACTTGTTGCCACTGTAAAATTGTAAATATTCATTTACTACTAATCTGCCCGCGCCCGCGACTTCGTCTGCGCGGATGTCATGCCTTATATTATAAACTTCAACTCTTCTAGACCCTCTCTAAAGTTCCCTTATTTGACTTCAAGATGTATGCTAACCTTTGTGTAATAATCGAAGCATTTGAACACAATCCTCTCCCAATAATATTATATTACAAATCGTGTTACCGATTTCCAACCCGATGGAGCTTAATTTGTGAAAAAAATGTTTGACAAATGTTTGTTTCTTGGATTAAATTATATGCCAATTTTGGAGTTAATCGAAGCAAGCAGTAAATAAAAGCCCTCATTGGTTAACCCTTTTCACCTAGTTGGAGTATAATTTAAGAAAAATCCAAAGACACGTATTTAAAAAATAAATAAATAATAATGTAGAATAATATGGATCCATATTATTCTACATTATTAGGCCTTTGCCCAGCAGTGGGACAGTACAGGCTACTAAAAAAAAAAAAAATATTATTTTTAAATGCAAAAGCATATTATATATACCTAGTAGTAATAATAGTAACTCACATCGCATCTGGCGGTGGGGTTTGGAGTTCAGGCCGCGCCGGTGGTCAGCGCTCAAGAGAGAAGAACCGCCTCATTATGAGTGCCATGTCATGTCCAGGAGTACTGCTTTCTCTTTCTTAACCTTGTGTGCTAAGTCAAGGTACTTGACTTTTTTATCATTCTCATCTTTCACGAGATTCTCGTCATGAGGGACAGCGATGTCAAAATACACGACAAGGAGTGTTTAGAGAGACGGCATGGCTCCCTTAGTTTCCGGCTGACAGGTGCTCTACGGACATGGGAGCTTCTGAAAGTAGTCCCCAATAATTTACTTCCGTAAAACGATATTTACTACTCAGAAAGCGTTCAAAGTTAGTCTTAGTGCCCATTTACGGAGACGCGGCGCGTCGGGCGGGGCGTCGCGCGGCAATTTGCGCGTTTTTTCCGTTTACGGAGAAGCGGCGCGTGCAGCGGCCCGCGTTATCACACGCCCAAATACAAACATATGGCAACGTACGATGTTGTTTACGGAGACGCGGGGCGTGCACCGCCGCGGCGAACGCCGCGGGCGACGCGGCGGTGTCATCTGCCATATGTTCGTATTTGCGCGTTTGCGCGTGTGACGCCGCGTGCACCGCCGCGTTCGCCGCGGCGGTGTCATCTGCCGCAACGCTGCATTTCAAGCAAACGCGGCATTTCAAGCAAACGCGCGTAAAAACGCTTCTCCGTAAACGCTCTCATACATCGCCATATGTTTGAATTGAAAGCGGGCCGCGCCGCACAACGCGCCCGCTGCCCGACGCGCCGCGTGTCCGTAAATGACCACTTAGCCGTCAATTTGCTATTGTACGTCTTACACTTACACGTCAATTTGAATAAAGGTTGATTTTCGGAAAATCCCTTCTGTCATAATAAGTAGGTACAGCCCTCCGTGATAAACAGCAGCTACCGTACTGTCTAAAATTCAAGTTTATAATTTTAGCGGTTTAGGCTGTGGGAGAGTCTTACGAATAACATACCCGGTTTTTTTGTAATTCATTTGCTGTGTATGTTGCTTTAGGTTCCCATTTTTGCTACTTTCTTATTTGCTTGAGTTTTTAACATAATATTAGCCGAGTAATAATTATTACCTTAGATTTAATTTTGGCATCAAAATCTCCATTTATTTTCTAAAACGTATTCTCTATGTAATATATTATCTCCTGAAATCTTCCGTTTTGACCACACTGAATGCGTAAGCATTTGTTGATATTGTGTTAACATCATTAGTATTTTTAGTAACAGACTGGTATTCATATTATCTTTTTATCATAACCATGGAACTTGATGGAACTGATACTTGTGCTTGTGCTTATCATCCTGACGTTTCATAAATGAATAAAACATGTCAAAACTTGTCTTGTCTGTTATTCAGGGTTGCCAGATCGTATTATTGGGTACAAAATCTGTCATACTAGGTCGGGGAAAAAGTATGTTCTATTTTGTATGTCATGTATAAAATTGAAGAAAATCTCTTTGGTTGTATCTGGCTGGTTTTATATCAATAAATACAGGGTGGAATGGACACCGACGCGAAAATGGTCACCACGTATTCAGTACATCATTCTGAGCACAGAACCCCACACATAGAATTTTTTATCGGTTATTAAAAAAAATCAGCTGATCCATACATTTTGACCGTATAGGGATTGCACTTTTGTATGAAATAGCTGATTTTTTTTCTCAGAATGATGTACGGAATACGTGTGGTAACCGTTTTTGCGACGGTGTCCCTTCCACCCCGTATAGGACATAGTAAAAAGTAAAAACACTTTCCCGCCACTTTTCAATTGTTTTCTGTTCGTCAAAATGAGTAAATCTAACGATGAAATTCTATACATTCCGAAGTTTTGTTACAAACTGGCTGACCCGAGCAACTTCGTCTGCGTCACGTTTTTGCATAGTATACAAAAACAAAGTCGCTTCCGCTGTTTGTACGCTTAGATCTTTTAAACTACGCAACGGATTTTAATGCAATTTTCAGCAATAGATAGCGTGATTCAAGAGGAAGGTTTATATATATATATAAAGGGTGTAAAAAGACCCTTAACGAAAACGAAAACCACATATTCTGCCCATCATTGGGATCATTTTTTTGTTCTGGACCATACCTGGGAACCTTCTAGTTACGGAGATATTGGGGGTCAAAGTTCCAATTTTTTCACAAGTTTTTTTTTAAATACTACTTTCTAAGGATTGAGTTTTACCGTAAAATGTGATTTTTGACCCCAAAAAAAAATTTCGTTTCCCAGCAAAAATTTTTGCGTAAAGTTACTTAGTTTGATGTACAGAATGCTTGGTTGACGGCTTGGTGAAGGGTCTGTTTACACCCCGTATTACACCCGTGCAAAAGCCCGGGGAACCGAGGCTTGTGGTCGCTACTATTACAAAAAAGGGAAAAATGCGACTCAAGCCGCGAAAAAAATTTATGACGTTTATGGACCTAATGCAGTGTCATTAAGAGTAGCACAAAGTTGGTTCTAGCGTTTTCAGTCCGGGAATTTTGTTGTCAAAGAAGCAGCTCGCTCTGGTCAGGGTCACCCTCATACAGATAAAGTCGATGTCATTTATGAAAAAGTGGCGAGTTACGACATAACCGAGGAACTGAGAATTGACCACAAAACAGTCGGTTTTGACCCATTTGAAAAAGTCTGGCTATACGGTATACCAAAAGGCTCGATATTTAGGTGCTACACGAGCTCACTGAAAGAAATCTAATGAATCGTGTACTCATTTGCGATTCTCTATTGAAACGTAATGAACCCGAACCATTTTTCAAAAGATTGATAACTGGTGATGAAAAGTGGATCACCTACAACAAGAACGTGCGAAAAAGATGACGGTCAAAAGGTAGTCAAGCTCCACAGACTATAGCGAAACCCGGATTAACACACGTAATAAGGTGATACTGTGTGTTTGGTGAGATTGGAAGGACATCGTATATTATGAGCTTTTACCGGCGGGCAAAGCCATCGATTCGGATCTCAACTGCCAACAACTAATGTGGCTCAAGCAAGAAATTAAGGAAAAACGACCAGAATTGATAAACAGAAAAAGAATGGTCTTTCATCATGATAACGCCAGACCACACACATCTTTGACCACAAATCAAAAATTGAGAGAGCTTGGCTGGGAAGTGTTAATGCATCCACCATAATTATAGTCCTGACCTTGCACCCTCAGATTTTCACCTGTTTCGGTCTCTTCAGAATTCTTTGGGTAGTACCTATAAGGTTAACATCAACAAAGGACTGTCAAAACTACTGGTCGCAGTTTTTTGATTAAAAAAAATCAAGATTTCTACAGAACGAGATTATGTACCTACCTACAAGATGGCAACAAGTTATCGAACAAAATGGCACATATTATTATAATTAAATGTATTTTAACTTTGAAAAAAAATGTCTTTAGGTACGAAAAAACTTTTTCCCTACCCTTATAATGTGGTCATTCAGAATGGCAATATCCTTGTATATTTCAATACAAGAAGAGGTAGGTGGTTTGTATGTAAGTAGGGGGTAATCTTTGGAACTACCTACTGCTCTGATTCCGAAAATTCTTTCACTAACAGGAAGCTACTGCAGTCATTATCCCCGAGTTTAATAGGCTACATTTAAAACGTAAAACATCCCGTGGGTCGTGTCGTGAGTGAGCGAAGCCGCGAGCAAAAACTAGTAGGAGTAGTAGGTAGTAGATATTTATACGAGCTAAGAAGACGATTTTTTGTTCGCCACGCTGTCTTTATTTTTTTGTATAAGTATTTCAATAATTCTTGATTAGATTTGATTTTTGTATAATTTTTTGACCTATCGGTCTCAACGGTATAATATAAGCGGGTTCTACTGGCAGCCCTGCTGTTATTATTGCCGGTTGCCGGCTCAGTCAGCATCGTGCTCCACGTTTTTGTTATTCCGAAGTTTAATTTTTCGGATCTTTCCACACTTCGTTGACTTTTATCTACATTGAAACCCAGGTAAGATGTGCACCAACTTTTCCTTGTTTCCTACCAACTATTTATATTCTTTCACACTAGACAAAACAAAAAAAAATAGTAGGGCAAATAGTTTGCTTGCATGCCGCCGGCTAAGCTGTGTATTTAGATTTATTTATACCGTTACATAACTCGTAGCGTTTATGATAGTGAACAGTGTAGTGTGGAAAATTAGAAATCAATTACCTGCAACACTTTAAATTAAGTAAGTAATTAAATGAATGAATTTTGTGAACAACTTCATCCAATAAACAAGTATATCCTATACATTTCATGCACAGGAAGTTAAAATTCACCACATTCATTGAAAGCTTTAAAAGTGTCTGGAACTGAAAATAGATATAAATTCCATTTTAGGATAGAGCATAGAATGGGTACAATGACCCCTAATAATCAACAAATATAATGATAGGGTCAGTGAGTTGTTTTAGGGGCGGTTTTCAAAACAAACATGTTGTTCAGCAACATTAATTTTCATCCCATTGTAAGGGGCTTGAACCAAAACAACTTTAACAGGCAAAAAACAGTTACTGGGGACAAGGAAAGCTTTCAAAGAAAATAAACTTTAAAAGAGCTGAAATAGTCTTAAAAAAAATGGACACTAAATCAGATTTTTCAGATTAAGTGAAAGGCCACATTTTCTTGAGAATTTTTGACTTACTTGGCTATAAGTTTTCATGCTGAATTATATGCTAGCTGATAACTCTCTGGGCTGGTTTTGTGCTCAAAAATCAACATGATAAGAAAAATAAGTACTTTTTTTTAATATGTGACCATATTATTATTTATGCACCTACAAAGAAACTTCTTTGAAAAATCATCAATTGAAAAATTCCAGATTTAAAAAAAATACAAACCTTCAATTTTATTTATTCATTACTTTAATTGATTAGAAAACCTTCTAAGTATTCATTAATGAATCATTTGACAGGTACACCAACCCAATTTGTTTTACCTACTGTATTAAAATTTTATAGTCAGATTTTCATCAAATGGAGCAAATTGTTTTAATTATTATAAAAATTAAAAAATATCATCACAATAAACTAAGAGAAGTTGAAGTTCAAAAAATAAAACCAGAAACATTGTAAAATAGAAAGTAAACATGTCTACGGCCCCCTTTATTATGGAAATATCAAAGCACACCATATAATATCGTCTAATATTGTAACTAGCCACCTGCCTTGCACGGGTTGTTGATGTCAAAGCATTATCGTTAACACTTAAAACAGGGTTATAACAATGTTTATTATTTAACAAAAAATGCATACACATACATACATTTATTTATTCCACTTACAAAAACCATTACAGATTGAGACCTAATTCACTTGTGTGGCTATCAACTATTATTAACACTGGTTTATCATATAAAAAATGAATATTCTCTTATAAATGATTGTGAGACCAAAATCCATTTTGTAGTCTAGATAACCAAGCGGGCCCAAATACAGTCCTTAAAAGCGACTTCTTTTTATGCAGCATAGCTATTTAGTTATTTATTTATTTATTTAGTTTATTGAATTTCTAACATGTACAAAATACAGGTTAGTAGGCCTGTGTCACTATTTCATGACAAAGTAGTAATACTGAAACACTGTGCTCTCACAGGGTTTGTGTATTGCAAAACGTATCAATTGAGTAAAATGTTTAGATTAAATGAATGTATGTCAGTGAATGATGAGAGCCACCACTTGGTTTATATTCAGACTGTCCATGACAATGATGTTGACTTCCATACAGTTCATAAACTTTCAGTGGAAAGGTACTGCCATTCTCAGACGTCACCAGTCAGTCATGCTGGGTAGCATGATGTTTGTCAACTGAGGTTAGGTACACTCGGTTGCAGAAGTGCTATCTCTGAGAAAATGACATATTAGTTCTTATTTTCTCTTTTTGACTAATATTATTCACTAAAGGAGGTGTTTTATGTCAAACTAAAATCTTTAAATCATTACTTTTCTTTGTAATTTAAGGATATTTATACAAGGTGAATTTTTGAATTTGGCGTGGATGGCCAAATCTGAAACTATACATACAATTATTTTATTTGCATCATTAGGCTTTTGAAAAGTCAATAATCCTAGCCAGGGAACGAACTATTGATTTCGGGTAAAAAACACATGCTGTATTATGACACCATTCGATAGTTTCGCTAATAAGGATCAAATTCTGGGAAATAATGATATACGGCAAATTAAAGGAAAGAGTTCATTTTTGATAAAACACATAAAAGTATCAATCAGTTAGTTTAGTAGTCATCAACGAAATCACTATTGGCGCCAACTCAGTTGTAAGTTTTAGTTTCAATTGTTTACGATTTTTTTTCTTTTACTGTGGCCTTTAACCGCGGAGAGTCAATCAAATTGAATTAAGAATATAGTGTTGTGAGGATCGACTGCGCTGCGGGTGTCATCAATCAAGGACATTAATTTAAAATATGAAAAAACATAAAATTTTACATTTTTCTGCCGTATGTCATTACTTCCCTGAATTTGATCTTTATTAGCGACACTATCGAATGATGTAAATAATACAGTGTGTTTTTTTCCAAAATTAATGGATTCGATTCCTGACTAGGAATATTGATTTTTCAAAAATCTAATGTTGCATTTTAGTTTTCATCAAAATCGAGTTCAAGACTCCTTTCGCTATTCCTCATAGTTTCGGATTTGGCTATCCACGCCCACTTGAATTATTCACCCTGTATAAATGTTATACATTTTTTTTTTTTAAATAGGTGGATATGTATTTTCCGAGGTCCAAAAACGACTAAGTTCAATCAAATCTTCATCAACAATCAACAATCAACTACTAATTTGGTCAAACAAGTCACTTTAGCTAAATTGAAAACTCAAAAAACAAACATTTCTTTCCTCACCTGTACCCCACCATCATTATATTGAAACTCGTAGTCAGAGTAACACTTTATATAACCAGTAGCTAGCAGCTACACTTCAGAGGCCAGTCACTCGCCGCACGCAAGCATCGCCCGTCGCCACCACACGAATAAAAAAAAACCTTATTTGTTTATGTGCTGTCCCAATTTTGAAGATGGCGCGAATATTGAGATGTGCGATTGTTTTGTTAATAGCAGACGGCACTATGGTCAATTTTAGGGTGTTTGCGAGGGCCATGTCGAGCGTCGCGAAGAGTTTTGAAGCGCAGCAGGTGGTGCCCGATGTCCTGCCCAAGGCGCCCACTGCGTTGGTGACCGTAAGTAAAACCTTTTTTATTATAATTATCAATCTATCTGATGTTTGATTACTTGATTACGTTCGAGTAGGTATTCATAAGAATGCAGTATTGTAAATTCTCATGTTGTATTTTTATTGTTGACTAGCGACCCGCCCCGGCTTCGCACGGGTGGACATTTATTTTTTAAGCTCTCTGAAAAATATCTTTTGAATGGATTGTCTGATTGGAATAAAATAAAAAGTAATTTATAGCTATTGAAACAATCTTGCTCAATAAATAGTTTATTTGGATAAGGATTAGTATTTGACGATAATATGATCAATAAACATAGGCTAATAATTTTAATTACTTTTATTCTATGGAAAAGTGGTTATAATGGCTAAAATATAAATGTTTGGTTTATACTATCGCGGACTTTTTTGTAAGCATTATTGAGTTCTACAACTTTTCTATAGAAGTCAACCATACATCTCTAACCGTTTAGGCAGCGTTCGCGAGAATCGTTAACGTACGGCAGTTTTTTCGACGCCTTACTCCACAATTTTCACTACCACGAAAAATCCTATCTATTTTCCGGGATAAAATATAGCCTATACGGATTCGGAAGAATCCCTCTAAGTAATGGTAAAAGAAATTTTGAAATCGGTCCAGTAGTTTTTGAGCCTATTCAATACAAACATACAAAAATACAAAAATACAAAGGTTTCCTCTTTATAATATTAGTATAGACTACAGTTTGAGAAAGTGTGTAGTGGCTGTATGTCCATAGGTGTTGTGACCTAGTCACCTAGATTACCTGTGCATCTTAATTCTGAGAGATTTAAAAAATACGTAACTTGATAAATGTACGTGGGTAGGTAACTAACTTACTAACTACGGGTGGTTCCGATATAGGTACAGTCGCGATCAAAAAAATTAGACAACGTTTACAGAAGTTTTTACAACAATTTTTGAACAAAAATTATTACAGTAGGTACCATCTCTCAGACTCAGATGATGAACTAAACATCGAAATCCTACATCGCGTAAGTAAAATTATCCGCGGCTTAAGACTATACAGGGTGTTAAAGAAATTGCGTGCCATAGCTTCAGGTGAGTTCAGTATCGATAAAGGAACCCGTAAAAATAAAAAATAAATACCTTTAAAAAAAGTTAAAAAAAAACCGAAAATTATCATAAGATGAACCTAATGTAGTACTTACCTACTAATTAAATAGCAATCGTTTAGAATTGATTAAAAAATTGCTTCAAATAAGTTTTTATTTTGTTTAAATGCTAATTAATAATTTCCTAGAGTTACCTACCTACTATCGAACGCAATGAAATGCCTACGCCCGAACACTTCGATAACGCCGGGTGAAGGATAGGTAACTAGGTGCGTAAATTACAATTCCAAGTATTTCTTCTTCCTACTTTAGCGTGCTTATCTCCTTCAAAATTAAAACCTACTACCTAATTAAAAAATCTTGTTTAACTAGTAAGTATTCAGCAGCAGTAGAAGAACGAGTGGGTATTTTAAAATGGAATCAAGTAGGTAGGTATTAACAATGAAAATCAACTTAATTACTCACTTGTTGACAGCTATCACAACATGACGTTTTTCACTTCGTAAAGTTATTGGGTATTACTTACTTATCTATCATCAGATACATATCACAGATAGTTTCGCGGTACACAACACAACATTGTTTAAAATTGAAGTCTAGCAAATAATGCCCTTAGTATTCGGACGCGAGAAGTGAAGGACAAAATGACAACGCGTTCGATAGTGTAGGTAAGTAATTAAAGCATTTAAACAAAATAAAATCATTTTAATTCTAAACGATTGCTATTTTAAGTGATAGGTATTGAATTAGTTTGATCTTGCAATATTTATTTTCCTGGGTTCCTTTATCGATACTGAACCTACCCCTAAGCTATGGCATGCAATTTCTTTAACACCTTGTACAGAAGACCGACAACAACTGTCGGGCAGTAAGTAGCCCACCAGACATAACACCCGTCTGGTCGGAGGAGCCTCCCTTTTCTATGGGGGATGAAGACCAGACCAGTAAGAGTCTGACACTCCCTCCCACTCCACCCAGAGCGGGAGAAGTCATTTGATGATTTCCCATCCGTAAAAAAAAAAAAAAAGACCTTTACTTACATCCTGTCTTTCTACCCCCAAAGACTCCAGGGTCCGCTTTCAAGTTCAAACTTAAATCAATCAAAATATTCGTTCAACAATTTCAAGTCTCATAAAGTCACTTGAAAATTCAGTGAGAAAACAATACTCCACATAAATTATTGCAACCATTTCACCGTTACTTTACCGTATTTCAGTAAAGTTAGTTTACATTTTCAATAATTATGTTATTTTACCAATTGTGCAACGTTATTTTAACATTTCAGTAACGTGATTTTACCTTCATAATATACGGGGTGTAAACAGACCCTTCACCAAGCCGTCAACCAGGCATTCTGTACATCAAACCAAGTAACTTTACGCAAAAATTATTACTGGGGAACGACTTTTTTTTTTAGGGTGAAAAATCACGTTTTACGGTAAAACTCAATGTAACGTACTCAAAACATTGTGCTGATGGATGGATTGAATAATACGAGGGTCGTGAAGGTGTTTAAAGTAAAAATCTTACATTAGAAACATGTATTTAAAAAAAACTTGTGAAAAAGTTGGAACTTTGACCCCCAATATCTCCGAAACTAGGAGGTTCCCAGGTATGGTCTAGAACAAAAAAATGATCGCAATGACGGGGAGAACAAGTACCTTTCGGCTTCGTTAAGGGTCTTTTTACACCCTTTAGATAGCTTAAATTGTGGCTAAATAATAACGGCCGCACGGGTCGATCTTTAAGGTTAAGCAGCGCTTGCCAAGGTTGATCTATGGAAGGTTGATCATCCATTGCATACCGAGTTTCCTCCGTGCCTCGGAAAGCAAGTTAAGCCATTGGTTCAGGCTGTCATTTGTAGATCTTTGACAGTTGTTATAGTTAGTCAGTGCCCCGAGAGTCTGACAACCAGTCTTCAGTCCAAGGGGTATCGTATTATCCAGTACTAATTAGAAATATTATATGTTTATTCTTCAAAGCGCAACCATGATGAAAAATATCTTGAATAAATCCATCATACCCATCTCTATTTTTCATCATGGTTGCGCTTTGAGGAATAAACATATAATATTTTTAATTTGAATTTGTGAGCGCAACTAATGATTGCGCTTATTTGGTTGCGCTTAAAAATAGTTGCCCTTTGAGGAATACCCCTTATTCATAACTAGGTATAAATACATGCTAGATTGCATTAGGTAATGTTTTCGTAATCGCTGCAATAGAATACTTATACTTGTATTGTTATAAAAACAGAAATCTACTTTCTTGTCAATTTTTTTTTTACCTTTGTGCGTATTATTTAAACGATTAAGTACGAAATGTACCTAATCGCTTAAATAATTTACATACACTTCTATACAAATTTATTCTAAACCGCTCACAGAAATTGCTATCTAACTGTTACTACCAGTTTATTTAATAACCATTCAACGATTCATTTAGGTTAAACATGTATGGTACAATTTAAGAGCGTTCATCCAAAAAGTTGGCAACGTCTCAAACAGCTGTCAAATATTTACCTGTTTTAATTAATTTGGCAATATTACTATATGGAAGTAAGCAATTTGGCTAACTACTGAAATTAATCAATTAATCTACACTAATATTATAAAGAGGAAAACTTTGTTTGTTTGTTTGGTTGTAATGAATAGGCTCAAAAACTACTGGACCGATTTTAAAAATTCCGCGACACAATATACCTATCTATGTCGAGTGAGGCACAACAACCATTTTTTTATCTTGAATTTTTTTTGGACTACATTTAAACGCATTTATTTTACTCATGCTATAATCCTTATCAAAATAAATTATTTCATCACTAAGTAAAGTTTATGTAGATAATATTTGGTCTTTGAATGATTAAAATTGGACGTTTGGTTTTGAAGTTATGGCGAAATTAAAATATTACGATTTCTGCTGCACGGCCCGTTGCGAAGTGGGCGTCACCAAGGCGGGGTGCGCGTGCAGGAGGGGAGTTTAGATCTATAAGTAAGGGTATCCCTACTGATTTGCCTATACCCTTCAAAAGGCTCCAATTTCCAGTAAAAATTTCTTTCTCACTAACGATAAACAAATCCCAGGGCCAAACATTCAAATTAGTAGGAATTGATTTACGAAAAGAATGTTTTACGCATGGGCAACTTTACGTTGCCCTATCACGGGTCGGGGCTCCCGACCATCAGTATATTTTGTTACCTGAAAATAATTTAACGTCAAATGTTGTTTATAGAGAAGCTCTACAATAATCGCTTTAGTTATCTATCCTACAACAACGGGTTGCACTCCGGGACTGCTGGCAGAAGTGAAAACTTAGTATTAATTACACAATTTAACAACTTTTACATCCACATAAAGACAATCTATGCAGCCTGCGGATAATGACTGCGTCGTCGATGTTAGTGTCGGTGTCTGTGAATTGACCTGGGAATCATTTTGCTGACCGTGTCTTTCCTGGGTAGGTTTTTTGCAGCGGTAACCGACATCCGCGCGGGCGGAGCCGCGGGCGACCGCTAGTCTCTTATATTTCGCAAAACGACAATATGAAGTAGGGAATAATTTGTTGCACGAAAACATTCTTGTTTTATTATGAATTCTCTGACCTATGTTGTTATCAAACCCGTTATAAATGTCAAACAGAAATACAATGCAGTTTTTCTTTTGGAGGAGTTTGGTTTGATAAGGTTAAATTGAAAAACAAAGATCAAAATGTATGGAGCAATTAAATAGTGTTTTTTTATTTTTCGGCGGCCACTTGTAAACAACAGCAATACTTATCTATTTATTTTCAGGCTATTATTAAAGGGGTTGGAAGACTTGTATGAAGCGTGGCCTGCCTAACTTTCGCCATTTTATTTTATTATCAAAATGGCGGCTACGCATAAAAACCTGTATTAATCAATACAAACAAGACTTTTATTAGAGGAAATCTTCTAAAGCGTCACTTTTCCGAGAAATAAGCCGTCTTAGTTTAAATCTTCGCCATCGCATTTTAGAAAAATGTTGTTCGATCTCATGTTTTTATATCTCAATTTTACCTAAACTCTTGTTACTACCGTCGAATTTTATTTTAACTTTGATAAAAAAAGAAAACAAAAAAGTAGGTGTTCGGTAGAAATAACAACAATTGAAAACATGACGAAAAGACACCTAGCTGTAACCGTTTGATATTGCATGGTCGATTGACGAGCCCTAACTCAATTAAAGTTGAAATAATTATGGCGGCACAGGGAATCTGCAAATCTATTGTCTTAACGCCTTCCGCTAATTGACTGCGTTGTCCAAACGATTAGATTATTATTAACATGGAGGGAAACAAATCCGGATCCATTATGAAGTTTAATAATTTGTATTACAACATACGACTCAACGTCTTTCTGGCCATCTTATTTAGGCTCTTGTACAGCGCCTTCATCTTTTCGAGTCGATTGTATGTACCTTTTTTTATCAGTTCAGCCAAGTAGGTATAGCGTCAGTGGCGTTCATTAAGTCCTCAAAAGTGCAGTTGTATGCACTCTAATGAGGGACGTTCTAGTAAGTGGGTATGTTTTGGATAATATGATACTCATATATATCCCCCATTTTGTCAAGTTGTATTCACAGCGAAATCTTTAAATTTACGAACTAGGGTCTCGTTATGTTACTTGAAAAACTTGCTGAGAGTAGGTGCTAACTAATTTTGCAGTACATAATCGGCTCATGCTATGCCACTGGGCCTCAAAGCCTCGGAGTCCAAAGCTTCACATCGTAAAACTGTCCATAATAATTAATCACGATTTCACGAAGTTACCTATTCAGCTGACAGCTGAGTAACCTACCTATTTGAATGAATAAACACTGGTTACCGTTTCCCTTGATGTTATCTTTGCAAATATTGTCATTACTACCCTAATTCCCAGGGCACTGGGAATAACAATGAGTAAGTAATTTTATACTTTTGTTTAACGACTACGAGTTTGCACGCAAATTAAGCATTGTTTCGTAAAGTTAAGTGTTTGCTATTCCCAAATGTGTGTGTTTATCTAAGCATTGTAAGTATCGTAACTTCAGTGAAAACGATCAATCAATTGACAATGGATACAATTCCTGTAAAAGGGTTTTTATAAAATGCTAAAATTAAACTCTACTGACCATAAACTACAATCGGTATAGATACTAACAATTTTTATCCTAACAAAGTAAAGATAATAAGATAAGATCTTGTTAGCAAAGATAGTACCTAATTACATTACAAATGGACATAATAACGCATCATTATCTCAATATAACGTGATAAATTGGACACGTTTACAGAGGTAAACATCTACCTATTAGGGAAACGGAATATAAAGTCATTAGCGTTCGCCGGATATGACGTACCTACTTGACAGGTACAACGATATAATGAGCAAGTGCAAGTACTTGGTACCTACCTCAAGATCTGTTTACTTATCAAGGTGTTCATGTTTCCAGAATTTTCCGGCCGTGGCTGGACTAAAATCTTATCTTATAGGTGTAGAAAACTAGTGTCCTAAATTACCAATGTTATATGTAGGACGCTGTTTCTTTTTGAAGTCAGGCATATTGTCTTAATTATAATTCTTGATGGCAGAATATGACCCTGTAATGTTCCTGGGACACAGACAGAGACGGCCCTGGAGCCGTGTCCCAGCGGTGCAGCTAATATGTACCTATTTCTTGTGAGAATATACTCACAATTTTTTTAAATTTACAAAAGCATTTGTTAGTTTCTGGACGGGTTCTTTAAGTATTTAAATACAACCAAAATAGCTACCATAGAGGACCCTCATTATGCGAGTCCATTATTGTTACTATGCACTTAGATCAACTACATTAAGAATTTCATTCAGAACTTAGATATCACCATCATAATCTTAAAAAAGAATACCTAGGTATTTGTGTTTCGCAAATGATGATATGATAAAAAAAAAGTGCAGATTTATTTATCTGGGATAAAAGTATCACAAAGATAACAACCTTGTTAGCTGTTATGATGATGGTGAACACTAGTATAATGATGTGCGGAATTATCTCACATCCACCTCATTAGTGTTGAACATGTGTTTACAAAGGCGAATTAACGTCATTATCCCATTTGTTCACTCATATATGATGAAAAAGCATAATCATGTAATAGTAAGGTGTAACAATTAGATGATAAAAGAGTACCGATTCCGTTTCATTACTATTTTTGTACCAGAAATGGTGAATATGTGGATCCTGTTGTATCTACCCATATTCATCATCATCATTTTCCTGTCCTTGTCCAATTCTGTTTGGGGGCTAGGTAGGTTAGGTACTAAAAATGTACGGATTTTGTCAAATAAACAATACGGTCTATCAGAAAGTTTACTCGGTAATGAAGATAGGTCCGATGAATCTAACGTAATATTTTTCTAGTTCTAAATGTCTTAATTAAAAAAAACCAAACAGGTATGGTATTTTCAATTGTTCATTCATTTCATGTGACTGACATAATACAATAAAGACTTGATAATGACGACATATAACAATAAAGCGATATCTTATCAACTTGATTTTAATTTGGAAGCTGACCCTGGACCTCAAACTTATCCAAATTGAGGCAATGTTTTCTTAACTTGATTGCACATTCAATGATTTAATACAGGGTGTAAACGGACCCTTCACGAAGCTATCAACCAAGCATTATGTACATCAAACTAAGTCACCCTACGCAAAAATTATTGCTAGGAATCGATTTTTTTTTGGGGTGGAAAAACACGTTTTACGGTAAAACTCAATGTAACGCACTCAGAACTTTGTGCTAATGGATGCTTTGAATAGTTAACGGGTCATGGAGGTAATTGAAGTAAAGTAAAAACCTTAAATTTTTTTTTTTTTTTTTAAACATTTGAAAAAATTGGAACTTTGACCTCCAATATCTCCGTAACCAGAAGGTTCCCAGGTATGGTCCAGAACAAAAAAAATGACCGCAATGACGGGGAGAACAAGTGCCTTTCGGCTTCGTTAAGGGTCTTTTAACACCTCATAAACATAAATTTAAAAATATAAATAATTATTTATTTATAATTATATTTCCATTTCGTTCCAGGTCAAATACCCCAGCGGTGCAGAAGTAAGTGAAGGCAATGTGCTGACTCCCACCCTGGTGAAAGATATCCCTTCAATCTCGTGGGATGCCTCTCCTGACCAGCTGTACACCGTAGCCATGACTGGTTAGTATCATGTCGAATTCTTACCCTTTATTGACGTCATAGGTTAAGTAAAGGACACCGTCTTAGGATAAGTTTTTTTACTTAGGTACCCTATGACGGGACATGCTGAATTTTGGTCATACAATGGTGACTGATCAATTCAATGGTATAATTGATTACTGGTTATTATTGTGTCGAGTACGCACGAGGGCCAATCAAGCGATACAAAACCAGTTTATGCGGATCTCTCATTGTATAGGAAACTAGCTGTTCCCCGCGACCTTCGTCCGCGTAAAATTATTAAAAATACAATTTCCCCCGATTTTGCAACATTTTTCATTGCTGCTCCGCTCCTATTGGCCATAGCGTGATGTTATATGTATTTTTAATAACTTGACGCGGACGATGGTCGCGGGGAACAGCTAGTTTGAATATAAAATTATCAAAGAGATTTAGACACATATAGAGCGGACATTGGGAATATTGTCATACAATAATTTTCATCCTGAATATTTTCGATTTTGACACACGAATGCTACCTGACAAGCGGGCGTGTGACATTAGACAGAACGACTTGTTACTAAGTAGTAACAAGTTTTGGATTACGATTTTTGTCGTCTTGTCCTGTCTATCGCTCGGAAATATTTGAATGTCTTTGAAAATTATGAAAATGGAATAGTTTTAATTAATATTACTTAATTTTCAACTACTTGATTATTTCCAGTTTTTTAGTTTAGTAACGTGAAAGAATTCGCAGACGATATAACTTTTTTTATAATACGATTTGTCACTGTGAATTACTTTTAAACTTATAAGTTGTTTTCATTTTTGTAATCACGTTTTAAAATCCTTGTTTTGATACCCCACTCGATGGTATTGGAAGAAAATAAAAATTTCGAACGCCACGATATGGCACCCTAAATCTGCTATTTTTCTTTGTTTTACATTTCAATGTAACCAGTGACACTCCCGCCACCAAGACGAATCTAACGACGTATAATTTAACCAAATCCGTTTAGGAGTTACAAGGAAACATAGAAACAGACACACATACATGCAGGTCAAAAACATAACCCTCCTTTTGGGCTTCACCGCAGTCGGGTAAGAAAGTGATTATTTTACGGTAGAAAATAAAATGAAAACATATTAGCGGCGGTTAAAACCGCAGCTAATATGTTTTCATTTTAATTTAATATTATTATAGACTATTTTGAGAAGAGAACGAATGTTATGGAAATATCTTTTGTCAAGCTTTACGGTTGCAGAAAGTGTAGATAATTATTAATAATAATGCTAACTGCTTTGTTGATTCATTGCTATAATGGATCTATTAATTTAAATTTAACGCAAAGTAGGTAATATTTGAATTGTGTTATTAAAATAAGTAATTAATTAAATTGAAACATGCCTAACAATAAAAATTTCGACGGATCGGAACTATACTTATACGAAGTCCAAATGGGTTCAATGACTATAGTCGGCGGTGTTTGTTTTTTTTTTAAATCTCGGCAAAGATATATGCGTCTTTACGGCGTAAATATTTTTTGAGTATTTAAATTGTTTGTATTGTATGTAGTATTTGAATTTTAATAAAGTTTTTTTTTTATTTTGACTCTTTTTACCGCACTGCGACGAAGCCCAAAAGGAGGATTATGTGTTTGACCTGTATGTACCTACGTATGTCTGTTTCTATGTTCCCTCGTAACTCCTAAACGGATGACCGGATTTGGATAAATTATACGTCGTTAGATTCGTCTTGGATAAACAAAGGAAAATGGCGGATTTCGGGTGCACTATCTTAGCCATCCAAATTTTTTTTTTCTTATAAGACCATCGAGTGTTAATGTAATTCAAAGTGACAAATATTCAGGGCGTCCCACGGCTACGACAAAAATTTGAATTTCGCGGCTACCCTGGCGTTTCCACCTTAATGGAGGAAGATTGAGGTCAAGGGTAAGCCCTTGACCTCAATTTACCTCCTGTCTATCCTGAGAACAGAGATGAGGTCGACGATGGAACGAGTTAAGCCAAAAGAAGCCTATTAACTCGCGACTTAAATAGATTGGGGTTATAAGAACTTGCTTGCTTATAATAATGCAAACTATTCTTCAAAACAATGCTAATTTACATGAAGTAAACAGTCTGCCCAATAAATCGTTTTCAATTGTTAGACTTTGACACTAGCCGGAAAAACACGTTGAACCATTCCTTTCGCAGAGGACTGTTTCTGCTTACAAGACTCAGCATGGAAATTATTAGGTAGCTACTTAGATGGTTACAAGGTAAGGTGTCTCGGATTTCATTAAGACTTCCGTTTTTGGTTGTAAACTCGTAAATTGTTTGGTTGGGAATGTCCTGTAATTCAGGACATTCCCAACCAAACAATTTGACTCTTCAATCTACTGATGACGACATGGCCTAATCATAGCACAATCAGCCTATGACTTTCCCACTGCTGGGCCACAGGGTCTCTTATAGAAAGATTAGCGGTCCGTCCCGGCTTCGCACGGGTGCCTTTGTTACTCAGGGATAATGTAGCATTCTAATGATGAAAGAACTTTTGAAATCGGTCTTTATAATATGTATTAGTATAGATTGGAGCGTAATTATGATGATAATTATTATAATCTGCATCAAATATTGCTATTTTTTTAATTTATAAAAACTGATACATATTTTAGTTCAATTATGAGTTTTTGTGAAGGCGCTTATTTGTTCCAGCTCAACATTATCAACATTTCAGTATGTAATGGCCCACTTGCTAACATAGACTTACCAGTTGTCTTCTTTTTGGTCATAGGAGAGGCTGCCACTACTAAACCATCGTCTTTAATCCCTTAATCAGGCTTAAAGCTTTCTAAACCAAGAACACAAATTATCAAACTAACCACACATCTTCTACATTCCAGACCCCGACGCGCCTTCCCGAAACGAGCCGAAGTTCCGCGAATGGCACCACTGGCTGGTCGGAAACGTTCCCGGCAACAACATCGCGGCCGGCGAGACCCTGTCGCAGTACGTCGGCTCCGGACCCCCGCAGGGCACCGGTCTGCACAGATACGTGTTCCTCGTCTACAAGCAGCCCTGCAGGCTGGAATTTGATGAGCCTAGGCTTACTAACATGTTAGTATCCATAATACAATACAAATACATTATTATAATTGGGAGAGTAATTCTGACCTTTGCACGCCTTAACGGGTGAACGCATGACAGGTACCCATGACGTGGGTTTAGGACATAGATACTTATTAGCCCAGTAGTACAATGTCGTATATTTTCGCTAGCCACTTTTTTCCATCATCATCATTTGCCTAGCCTTTTCCAACTATCTTGGGGTCGGCTTCCAGAACCTAGTTACTGGTAAGAGCCATCCATCCTTAGCAGTCAAATTATTCGAAATTGTTGGTTACCATACTTACAATGCGATTATTTGCGTGGTTCTGGTTCGATTTGCCGGTTGCGAAAGTGTAGTTTTAGTTTTTTTTACATTACGAAATTCTCAGCAGCAGCCAGAGGGCAACCACAGCAGTTTTTATATTAAATGAGAAAAAAAATAAGAAACAGCTTCTTACTGGTCCCTATTTAATATAATGTGTAACGAAATAGGACGACATGATGACATTGATGTGAAGAGATCATAATCACTAAAACCATATATCTAAACTTTCACAAAAAAATTATTATTTTCCAGGTCTGGCGATAATCGTGGAGGGTTCTCTATTGCCAAGTTCGCCAAGAAGTACAACTTGGGCGACCCGATCGCGGGCAACTTCTACCAAGCTGAGTGGGACGACTATGTGCCCATTCTTTACAAACAACTCGGCGCTTAAGCGATTTCCGTGCTCATATGATGATATAGGATTAACAACCACAGAGGAATGGACAAATGGAGTAATCATGTAGGGCACTGGATTGCAGATCAGTTTCTGTTTCGTGCCTTCGAATTCGCGCCGCGCGCGGGTCGCGTTGTGTCGACTCGTTGTCACCCATCTTATTTATCAGGATGGCGGACCATTTGGGATGCTTTCAGGGACCACCGGTTAAGAACCACTGATGTAGGGGTTTATTCATAAACTAATTAAAGTTAAAGAGACGTTTTAACGTCAAAAATGTATGGTTAACCATGACTTAACTATAACCAGCGTTAATAAACCTAATTGAATAAGGCCCAAAAAGGCACCCGTTGAATATCGTAATTAAAATGTGTTAAAACTATACTCAGCTTAAATAAAACCGTAAAATTATACTGTGGATTAAATAAGCAGTTTAATGGTAAGAATAGGTAAACAAGATGCAATAAATCAGTAAGACCATTTAATAGGGCTATAGCTTCGTATCTGAGTGCTAATCCCGAGGGCTTAGAATTCTTTCAGCGACAACGATGACAGAAAAGTGCATTTTTTGTTGACAAGCAGCGCCACCTTGGACTGCACACTTGAAGTGGTCTTACTGTAAATCCTGTTGAAATTCAATGCAGAAATACAAAACACTTTGAAAGCGATTGTCAATGGTTTTAGTCCTCAGGACTTAGTTGATCAGTTTATTTTTTGAAGACTGCTTTTGAATTTGGATGATTGTCATCTCGGTTACTCCATTTGTTTCATTCTCTGTGTACTAACAACTAACTCCGGTAATAATAATATACCTTGATTTGGGAATGATTTTGTATTATATGAAAATATAGTCTGTATGTGAAGAGTTTGCCTTTATTAGTGTAAGAGTATTTGGATTGTATAATCATTTACTGTTTTTAATATTACTTTTCATTCCTTTTTTAAAACCTTTTGACTGTATAATCACCGAAAGTCAATTTTAGAGATTGTTTTGTATTTTGTAGCTATGTCAATATTTTATTCAGAACTTTAACGTATTGTATGTTGCATTTATACTAATGAAATTGAAACACAGTTCGATTCCAACCTTGTTATATTCCGTTAACTCGTAATTGCCCCTTTTTGCATTATACAATCGTGGATCATTCTCAATTATAAAATAGGACTTATTTCTAAAATAAGTTACGATGAAAACATTAAACCATCAGTGGCGCCTGCCTAAAGAAAACTTATAATATCATCTGTAACATTTGCGAATAAAAGGGTGTTGAAAAATATCACAAAAAAGGTACGGCTTGCGCAGAGAGTTTGATAATGAATATCTATACATTGGTCGGGTAGTATCATACCATGCGATACGATTGGAGCATTAATAATGATCAGGCAACTATGTAAGTGAAAGTGTGTAGATGATTCTAAATTGTTTTCTAGGGGTTATTATAGTGGTATATACCGTATCTGTTGTTTTATTATTTGATCACCCACTTGAATGAGAGTAATCAGCCTGTAGAACCCCACAGCATAAATTTATCGCCACAAAAATCTGTATAAGGGTAACGCACATCTATCAGAGCGTGCTGCCGAGTGCATCATCGATGCTGCCGCGTCCTGCTGTTCTCGCTTTAGCAAATCGACGACGAACTACCAATGTGTTCTATCAAAAAAATTGCAACTTTACAGGAGACGAAAAAAACGTCTCATTTTTTTATTTTAACAAATGTCTCTGTTTTATATATTTTAATAATCTGATTATTAGAATAGAAATATGGTGTGAAGTATGTTTTTATTCTAAAACTACCATTTACAGAGTTAGAAGAAGATAGGAGGTATTGGTTTCAGTTTAATTAAATTATGGAAAATTTAAGGGATCATAGGAGCCAGGCAGGAGGTATACATAATATAAAAATAACATCAACATTTTAGTTTTATCGGTATCTCTTTCGAACAGTCCCGCAGCCCAGTTACCTGTGTCTTGTCTCTTATGTGAGGACTAACAAGAAACATAGTCTCAAAAAAAATTAAGGTAGAAAAAATATTATCTGCAGGGAAACTTAGGTCTCACGCGCAAGGGTCAACACGTTATTAGAATAGATAGGAGATTTTCGCACCAATATCTTTAAGAAAATTTCAATACAATACAATAGTAGATAATTCTACTTAAAGTAAGAAGCTAACGACCAATGCGCACTGGGGACGGCAGGCCAGGCAGAGCACTTTTTTTCCTTTCTAGCCTGCCCTGTCCCACTCCTGCACGCGATGAGCGAGCATTAACCGAAGCTCAGTCAATGCCAAATGCCCGTTTTCACCAACACGAAGTGTCGCCTAACTGAATGCCTCATTCCTGTTTGCATTTCACCAACACTAAGTGTCGCCTAACTGAATGCCTCATTCCTGTTTTCACTGACACTAAGTGACACCTAACTCAATGTCTAATTGCCGGATTTCACCAACACTAAGTTTCACCTAACTGAATGCCTAATTCCTGTTTGCATTGCACCAACACTAAGTGTCACCTAACTGAATTCCTAATTCCTATTTTCACCAACACTAAGTGTCACCTAACTGAATGCCTAATTCCTGTTTGCACCAACACTAAGTGTCGCCTAACTGAATGCCTAAATCCTATTTTCACTAACACTAAATGTCGCCTAACTGAATGTCTAATTGCCCGTTTTCACGAACAGTAAGTGTCACCTTACTGAAGGCCTAATTCATGTTTTCACCTACACTAAGGTTGGACGATCAAGATTCGTAGAATATCTACATCACTAGCAACTTCCTCGTTGCTATGGAAATATTTTCTGTCATGATAATTTTTATTTCTTCGTAGGAACTTGAGTCTACGGATCGCCCCATGCTCGGGCAGAAGACTTGTCGAGTTGTATAGAAAGAGCTTTGTCTATTCTTGATAGAATAGAGATGAAATTGGTCATGCTACGCGGGCTGCACGCGCAACATGACCAATTCCATTCCATCTCTCATTCACTCCCGTCTCTCGAGCATGGGGCGACCCGTAGACTCGATTTTCTATGAAGACAAAGAAATAGACCCCGACATGTTTTTAAAATCAATATAGGTCAATGAACAGAAAGAATAGTAATACCATTTAGGTACAGACAAGTGATAAGAATTGAGAGTGATCGCAGATTGCGGATGCAATTACCTCTAAAATTGTGGAGCTGAATTTTCGACCTATCAGATTATGTGATGTATGATCACAGGAGTGACTTATCTTATCTAGACTTCGCTTTGCCCGTGACTTTTGGAAATTACCCGAAGTCTGACAGAGGAGAATGGAAGAAGAAAACGTGTTGCGCTGACCCCAAGTGGAATGGACTATTGAATGAATATTGGTTCATCAGTATCTAGCGAAGAAAACAGACAGACCGCAATACTTTCGCATTAGGTAGTCCCCTGATACAATATCAATATCAGTATCAGTTTTTAATTTCTTTATCATCAAAAAAGATAATTGTGTATGAATAATAATACCCAGGTGAACAAATAGCTCAATCACAGAGCTCAGTTTTGTCACGATAAACATTTGAGTATCAAGATGAGACGGTTGTGTCTCTTAGTTCTTATTGCGTGTGTAAATAATTACGTGGCTGGTCAAGGGGTGTCCAGTTCAGCCTATTTAGAACATGAGATAATCCCAGATGTGTTGACCGTTGTACCTGCAGGATATTTGACTGTAAGTTATAATAAAATCATGTCTATATCGTTTAGGTACCTATTTCCATATTTATAGTATGAATGAAGTATGAAAATGGACGAGGCGAAAGGTGTATTTGTAAGGAACTAAGGATCGTAGCAGGTGGCGTTCTGAGGTTTCTGCCTACCCCTATGGGAAAATGGCGTGTGTTTATGTATATAGTTATACTTACTACATAAAATTAAGAAACTCTTCACTGTGCGTGTTCCTACACACACTGGGCCAGCTTCGTTGTGCGCTGCTTTGAAGAAAATTCAAAATTGCGACGGGGCGTTTCTGACTATACGACATCGGTTCTATTCCTTTATATCATAATCAATGACTAATGCAGGTCCTGCATCCTAGCGGCGCGGTAGTTCAGGAAGGAAATGTGCTGACTCCAACAGAGGTGAAAGACATCCCTTCCGTCTCGTGGGATGCATCCCCTGACCAGTTTTACACAGTAGCAATGGCTGGTTAGTATTGTGTAGTACTTACGCTTTCGTTACCCTTCAAAGCAGTGGTGTAGGCAACGTTGTCAGTCCTACAGTGATGAATATACCATTCAAACATACCTTCCATCGTGTGCGATGTTAGTATGCCTCCTCTGACAGCTGTACGTACACCGTAGCGATGGTTGATTAGTATTGTGTCGAGTGTTTACCCTAGACTTACCCTTATTGAAACGTGTTTAGTACCTTCTCACTCCCAGAGCTGAAAGATTCCTTGTTACCCTTGACCAATAACACAATTTAAACTTTGAATGTCTTTTCCAATCAAGCTGAATGTGAATTTACAATTCCAGACCCCGATGCGCCTTCTCGCGAGTCACCGACATCACGCAAATGGTTACACTGGATAGTTTGCAACATTCCTGGCACAGACATCGATTCGGGGGAGACTATCGCTGAGTACGTCGGCGCCGGACCCTCAAAATACAGTGACCTGCACAGATATGTGTTTCTTGTGTACCAGCAACCTTCGAAACTAGAGTTTGATGAACCTAGACTTACAAACAGGTCAGTACAAGACAGAGAGGTAATGTGTTCTTCAATACATTGTACACGATTACCACAACTGAGCCACTTTATGGTAGTTAGGTATGGCTGCTACTGCCTGTAGTCATTTGCAATACCAGAAGCAACGTATTTATGTAAGTGTAATCCCAGAGATAGAGCTGAAAACATCGCAAGTGCCTTTAATTATACCGACGCCTTTTTAACCTCAATGATTATACAAATTGCATTAAGTGGCGGTCTAAGTTGAACCCTTAGTTGTAACTGCAACCTACAAATCGTAAGTGCAGCATTTTAATCTTGATATCTTCTGCTATCCCCTTAGAGTTCCAATTATACTTTATCTGAATACGTCAATTAAACAAATACTAGACGTCATACATTCAATAAAGATAACTCTGACTGTTTCCAGGTCAGCGGCAAACCGTGAACTTTTCTCGATTGGCAATTTCGCCGAAAAGTACAGCTTGGGCGACCCGGTCGCCGGCAACTTCTACCTTGCTGAGTGGGACGAATACGTGCCCATCCTGTACGAGCAACTTGGCATTTAGGCGAAGACTGCTGAACTAAATTTTTCTGATATTTGATAAACAACCCATGTGACGGGTGATTAGTAAAACTGCTCCAAAGTAACCATTAAAAATGTTGAATAGATATCTACATTTATTTTTTTTCCAACCAATCTCATTTTATTTGCATATCTTGAGTGAAAGGATGCAGCGTCAGCAGGGACGGCAGGTACTATAAGACCTTAAGAAGAAAAATATTGAACGTGAAGTTGGATACAATAATTACCTACGTAGTTTTTGAGGACACGGTAGTGCCTGGCGGGGACACTATTGAGCCCTTTATTTTCCACAGGCGGCATCATTTACTCCTTGATCTTTCATATCATTCCTCACACAATACATCCATCTTTTCTTTGGCCCTCCTCTTCCTCTGCATCCATCACCCTCCTCATTACATGTCCATACCAATTTTTTTAATTTTTTTTTCTAAATTTTTTTCTTGTTTCTTAATCGTTTACCATTAATACCTACAATGATAATTTGGATCATCATCATCACACCCAGTTGAAATGACAGTCACACCATTGGTTTACAGACGCAACTTAGCTAGAACATAAACATCCCACTAACTGACACAGGTCTTCTCTCTATTAGAGAGAGAGAGGGCTATAATCACCACCTTTGTTAAGTGCGGGTTGGTAGATGTCAAATGTCTTCGAAGTGTTGGTGCTAGGACATGCCGGTTTCCTCACGATGTTTTCTTTCATTGTTTTCAGAGCAGAGGTCATGAAATAAATAACACAAAGTTACTTATCTAAAGCATAATTACCATAATTACCATTTACTTATCACAAAAAAAAATTAGAATTAAGTAGGTTTACAGACAGATAATTTTAAGATTCAGCCTAGTTTTTCATTAATGTCTGGATAACAAGATGAGTCGGTTGTGTTTCTTAGTCGCTGTTGCTTTCGTGAATAGTCTTGTAACAGCTCAGGACTATGGACCAAGTGAAAAGCAGGCTTTTATAGACAGTAAGATTGTTCCTGATATGCTGGACGTCGTGCCGGCTGGGCTTATGTCTGTAAGTTATATTTTTTTATAGTAAAACTCCGCCCTTGCGATAATTTCCGACAATAATGCGAGCGAAGCCTCGGCTAAAAGGTAGTATTTTTATGAAGAGTAAGGAAAGTCAAAGAAACGATGGGTGGTTTGTGTGAATTGGTTAGATTGCGGGTGAATACTGAGATTATGTCCATAAGATGAATATTTAAGAGAATTAACGGAATGCACGTGAGCCGCATGTATAACGACCGCTGGGCAAATGTCTCAATACCTAAGGTGGTGCCTAAGGATGGACGGCGCTGCCGACGCCGGCCCAAAAACGATGGCAAGATGATTTAGATGCGCATCAAGAAGGCTGGTTCGAGGTGGCGCAGGAAGAAAAGTACCTGGAAGGATATGGGGGAGGCCTTTGCCCAACAGTGGGACGTACAAGGTTAATAGTAAAACATAATAAAAAAACGGGATGCAGCGCCCTGCGGGATCCGGCAAACAAATGGATCCAGCGGGATTGAGAATCACCAGGCCCTTCAATCAAATACCAGGATTGAAGTTTTCATATGAGATTGATTGATTAGGTAATTGTAAGCTAAATTTCGCTCTATGACCGTCTTCAATCTTTAATCATAACATCACAACATACACTACGTTCTTTATATTTAATGCCGTGCAATTAGACAGCCACGCCCATTACGAATCACCATCACGATTTATGTAAATCTACATTTAAGGCCAAAACACACCGGATCCGTACGCGTAGACGTACACGTGCACGTACCATGACGTTGTAATATATGCAACTTTATAGAGACATGGCACACCGCTCGCTTGACGTACACGTGTACGTAGACTACATGCGTAACGTTACGCATTGCAGCTCCCATGATACAAACCGGCTGCGTACCAACGCAGAGCGGAACGGCAACGTCACGTTGATGCGTGCAATAATGACGTTGCAGTCTATGGCATTCAGTATTGGACGTCACACCGAATAAGTTTGACTTACGCATTCAGTTGTATTTTTTTACAAATTGTACTGGTAGTAAGTGATGTTTTGATTCGGTTTTAATGATTAATAACGAAAATCTTATTGAAACAGTGCGAAAACATGAATGTTTGTACAACACAAAAAAGAAAGATTCAAAAATATGTCATATAAATCTTGATTAAGGGAAAAAATTTAAGGCACAATAATAGTAATATTGTTTCTTCTTTATCAGATGAACTACTTTATCCATTTACCCAATCTTCATCAGACATCGTGCACAAGAGTCGCAAACATAAAAGTACGTTACGTGCGTTGCGTGCCCAGCACGTATGCGTGAGCGTAAGCGTAGACATATGCGTAACCCAGTGTGTCAGTGGTTCACGCGCGCGTGTATACGTATACGTCACGCACAAGTCACGCCAAGCATCTGGTGTGACCCGGCCTTTATACAGAATTTAAAATTCTTTTTTATAATATTTAGCCAGACAGATAACAAAGTGCACACTAAGGGGCATAAAACATGTAAATATCCAAGAGATAGATAACCTTTCGAGCGCAAATTTGTTCAAATTATCTTTATGCAGCTATAAATTGCTCCGATGTCGGTCGTTCATCTGAGAACCAAAAACCTTGAATTGGACTTAGTTCTGCCGAAATGTACCAACTCACATTTTTTTTCCCATCTCCCGAAGTAATTCTATTCTAATGATTTTGGGTACCTATGCAGTTGTAAGCATATGTTTTGGATGTAAATAATACACTGATTTAACTGAATAATTAAACAGACTGCCTCGTTGGTCCAGTGGTTGCAAGCGCGACTGCTGAGCATGAGGTCCCAGGTTCGATTCCCGGGTCGAGCAAGGAGGATTGGTTTTTTCATCAGGAATTTCTCAGTAGTAGCCACGGGATCTGGATTTGTGCCCGATTGACGTTAAGGCTCGCCCCCTATTACATGGGACTTTAACATAACTGGTGACATGTGGGTGTACTATTAGGCACACCTCTGCTTAACCATTGTATGTGATGTAGGCATTTAGAACGTTGGATTAGTTCAACGTATTTTACTGAATTAATAAGAGATTGTGGAGTAAATCATTCTGACAGAACTGCTTCCAATTACTATAATAAACGTACGTATAATCTTTCGACAGTAAAACGTAATATGTTCTATTAACCCGTCTATAGGTATGAAGAACACTCTTTCCACCAATCGAAAGTTCAAAGGTCAACGATATATTGCAATGGGATAAAATATTTTTTTCGTTTTCTTCTGTTTTAATGATGTTTAAAAACTTTTTACTAAGTACATAATTATTTACTTAGGACTTGCATAATTTTTATTCCAATTTTCCTTCAGGTGAATTACCTCTACAGCGAAGCACTGACCGTGGGCGACTATATGACTCCAACCCAGGTTAAAAACCCTCCCAGGGTGACATGGGACGTCACTCCTCGCAAGTTGTACACTTTCGTGATGACTGGTTAGTATTGTGACGAGTTGTTACCCTATTGGTGCATGTGACGTGTGCATGTTTAGGAACCTGCCTACAGTCGATCTCATAAGTGCTTTACCTACCACACTTAGGTTGAATTTCACTTGTGCACCTTGACGTCATAAAACTACAAGGTCTAATTTTACTTTAAGGGTACCTAATGTGATAATCAACCTTATTGATGTTTCAATTTACTGTGAGATTTGGTTCAAAGTTGTGAAGCGGTTGAGAGTTCGACTAATATAATAATAGCGTGTATAAGAGATTGCGTGTCAATGTCTAACCCACTATGTACATATGTGCACCTAAGCATTTATCCTGATATTATATATATATATATTACATCCTCAAAGTACTTAGCCCGAGATTTGTAACTGTCGCTTAGCGCATACTTCGGCTAAGCGATAATCCTGTTACTGTCACACAATTGTCAAACTAAAAGTGCAAGATAGAATCGAGAATATCTCTATCTGTCAACGTGCTAAGTAACATGTAATAGTGCTCCGACTTAGTACATGCACGGTGGTACTTACGATAGGTACGTCCTAAATCGAGGCACTTACAGAAGCCCTCATGTCAGTCGTAACAAAACCAGTTCCCGATTAATTCCAGATCCCGATGCGCCTTCCCGCGAAGAGCCAAGGTTACGCGAGTGGCTTCACTGGCTGGTTGTGAACGTCCCCGGCGACATTGTCAGTGCTGGGGACACTATCGCCGAGTACGTTGGCGCGGGCCCCGCTAAGGACACCGGCCTGCACAGATATGTGTTCCTAGTCTACGAGCAGCCTGAGCCTGACAGCATGGTGTTTGATGAACCTAGACTTACGAACAGGTCGGTAGTTAATTTTGCATGTAGGTAACGTGATTATGTAGAGTATTACGAGCTATTCACTAAGTTTTCCTGTTATGCACCTACATATTTGATTGGATTGGAAATGAAGATATCTATTCGAGCAAAATACGACCAGCTGTTTAACTTTTGGAGTTGTTTGCTGAAAGATACGCTACGAGAGGGCACTGTTTTTCACTTGTCAAAATCTATTAAATAAAATGCGACCAAACGGCGGGCGGCGGCAATACAATATACTTATGCTAGGGCCACATTGGCGGTATTAAGCGAATCATTTCGGTGTGGGAAAGAGATGCAGCTATACAACACGTCTAGCTCCATCTCTTTTTCACAGTGAAACAGTTCGCCGAATCCCGTCAATGTGGCCCTAGCATTAGCGCCATCTCGCCGCAGAGTACCTATTCGGCAAGGAACGCTATGGCAGTTGAATGAAAGCACGTAGATAAACATACACCATATACGCGGTATTTTTTAGTTTTCTTCTATTGCCCTCTTGTTTTATCTTTTATTTTCAGGATGCCTTTTTGAATCTACCGCATAATATCTACTTCCCTTCCCAGGTCGATGGCCAACCGCGCACAATTTTCGGTTAGAAAATTCGCATGGAAGTACAACTTGGGCAACCCGATCGCAGGTAACTTCTACTATGCGCAGTGGGACGACTATGTGCCCATTCTGTACGAACAACTCGGCGCCCGCATCCGCCCCGACGTCGCCTACGATAGCGGCAGTCAACTATCTACAGCGAGCTCTATGGTCGTCCTTATGAGTCTTATGATGTTTGTATTAAATATTTAAAATGTTACGTTCCATGACCATTACATTTATTATGTATAAAGTACGAGTAGTATAATTATCTAAGTAGGTAACTTTTGCCAGTAGATGATTTAAAATCTTTTTGTATGGATTCTCATTAAAATGATTTGAATTGAAACAAAAGTTTCATTTTTTCCGCGGCAGTACGAACCAAATTTCCTATTTCGGGTGCTTTCTTTCTTATTGCTATGGTGTACTGTAGATACAGCGTGTTACAGAAAGTATATACTGATACCTTTTCTGTTTTATGAAAATGTGTGCGACAACCATCGAACTGAATAACTGTATGCATGGGACATGATAAAATAATCAGCAGTACCATACATTTGGGTGGTAGTGAAATTTTGTATGGGACAGCTGATTATTTTTTCACTTTATGTTGGTCTCATGGAGAAAATTGTTCAGTTTGATGAAACATCCTTTCATATGACACGCTGTATACAATACGAAATTAGAAATTACCTATGTATTCATTTGGCCATCGTAAGTATTAGGTAATAATTTTGTTACTTGTCTTTAAGTTAAAGTAAACCCGATAATGTGCCATTCAGACACACTAATTAAATTATTAAGGTCCAATTTACATAGGTATAGACGCGGCAAAATGAGTAGGTATATAAGGATTGTACCATGGGATGGGGCGTTCTGTTGCCAACTGAAAAGGCTTGAGTTGATGGATGTATTCCAGAATTGCCCTTAATACCACAAAACCGGTTTTTCATCTAGATAGGTACGGTACTAACTTAACCAAGGTTACAGGGATTTAGGAACTCTGAAATTATTTGTTGTATGATAATTTAATTAGACTCTATAAAGTGTTAGGCTATCATTTAAGCTTTGGACGTCCGTCCAAACATAAATGCTAAGTACTTATCCCTAACTTTTAAACTACATGTTACTGTAGATCCATACATACATATATACCTAGCAAATAAAGCAATATACAGTAGGTTCAAAGACCCACTGAAACAGCTAAGGGCACTGAGTCCTACATACATATGTATGAGTAAACTAGACATTTTCGAAAATAAATAGGTAGTTCCTTAATAAATAAACGCATTGGCGTGTGATCATGTGATATTCATTTATTTACCACACTCCTTGCTCTTCCTTCGGTAGAGGTATAAACCACAAATCTTCTTGTGGTTTTGTTTTTGCTATAAAACACACCAACATCGCCAGTTTATTTATATTGGAACAAACAATAGTCTCATAAAAAAGCACTTGAATGTACAGTCACGAGCACGAATATGTATACAATTAGCAACTTTTAAGTGTTTTTCTCCTACTGTTCTCATTAAAATTTCATGTTGTTACGACCATAGTATTCTGGAACTCATATTTTTATGAAAACGATCCTATCTCTAAGTTACAATCGTTATTTCTCGCGAAAATTGCTTTTAAATTCAGGAAAATGTATATTATATTGGTGCTCGTAACTGTACGTACTGAGGTAGATATGTATGTAGCAACGATAACCTTTCGCGTTTTAGGAATTATTTTGTCATGTCTCGAAAATAGCCTTCACTCTTCGAGGGCACGTATTAGTGGTATCATCGATTGAGACAAAGGCAGGAGGGTATCGAAATTCAGGGTAATTAAACTATACCACATATATTAAACACAAGTTTACTTATAAAACAAAACCTATTTACACGACATTACCACTACAGATCTACACGCCTAGACTCTTGTACAAGAGCGGCACGTAGTCGTCGAACTGTGCGCGGTAGAAGTTGCCGGCGACAGGCGCTCCGAGGTTGTACTTCTCTGCGAACTTCTCTGTTGAGAAGGCGGCGCGACCATCGATGGATCTGATAACAAAATTACAAATATGATGTGTGTTGAAGGTTGTTTTTTGAATCCTCAGTTTTTATAGTGTGTTGGTACAATTTTTAAGACGACGACATTCACAGCTCGTCGGTGGATGCTATAAAAATTCCCAAAGGCGGATTCCATACATCTGGTATTTGAAAGCTAAATCTGAGTTCTGACAGAGCTAACCACAGATATACCGACCGACTGCCCAATTCATGTCAAGTGATATTCTATTGTTTTTTCAGACAGCCAATGACAGCAATCTAATAACGGTGCTCAGTCTTAAAGAAATAGTTAGATGTTACAGTATTACTACTGGGCAATGGCGATCGAACACACACTTGTACAGATCCAGTTCAGACTTTAGACAATGCTTCTAAGAAATTCCATATGGAAAACCCCAATAACAGTTTTTCCGGCCTGGGAATCGAACGCATGACCTTATGCTCAGCAGAAGCGCTTGCGACCACTAGGCTAACAAGATAGGTTCGTCCCCTAATACAAGCGAAATGTGGGTGTTGGTACTATACCTATCTCTGCCTTACTCTTTGCGGAAACAGGCGTAATGTTACGTAAATACAAATAGATACTCACTTGTTAGTCAAGACCTTCTCGTCGAAGCTGAGCTTGCCTGGCTGCTTGTAGACGATGTACACGTATCTGTGGATGCCGGTGCCTTCTGGCGGGCCGGAGCCGATGTAGCCGGAGAGCACGTCTCCCTTGCTGACGTCACTACCGGGGATGTTCACCACCAGCCAGTGGTGCCACTCGCGGTACACGGGCTCGGGGCCGTCGTAGTTGTCAGGGTCTGGGGGGCGGAGAACAGTTTGGTGGTAGTGACAACTTGTAGCAAATATAAATCAACATAGTTTATTTCCAACAAACCACGAACTCTTACTTACATCTTGTCTTAAATTCGCTATATAAAGAATCTTTTTGATGCTCTTAAAATCTAAGTTTAAAGGACTGGTAGTTTCTGTTTCTTAAGGCAGCCTGCCTTCAAAGACGTCCATATAATTGGTAACAATAACCTATCTGAAGCTACATAGGTTCTGTTACTAACCTGTGAAGATGAGCGTGTAGAAGCTGTCGGCGTCAGCGTTGAAGGACACGCTGGGCTGTTCCTTCACCTGCGTGGGAGTCAGCTCATTGCCCTGAGATGCGATCACGCCGCTGGGGTACTTCAACTGGAAATATTGAAATATTCTAATATCTATCGGAGAAGGGGTTTGGATGGAGGGAGAAGAATGAAACAAACAAGATCCAGTTCTCTCTGGTCTAGGCAGAGGCAAGGATCTTGGAATTTGAAAGTGTTGTTGGATTTCTGACCCATTTCGGATTGCGGATCTAGCAAGTTTCGGTCAATAAAGTGGAGGTGATGAACAATTTGACCGCAGAAAATTTTCTACAATCAATGGACCATTGACCAACCAATTGATGAAAAGCAAAGCGGCATCCAATGGTCTGAGTGAGCCAGAGTGATCATGTCTGCCTGGCTGACAAAATAATGATCCATCGTCTGCAAATTACCAAGGATGTATTTCTAGAACTGAAAGAACAATTGTTGTGCACACTAACCCTAACCGTGAAAAACCTTATACCGCCTGTATCTAAATACCCACCAGTGTTATTAAATCCCTAAAGTACAAATTCCATACATTCCACCATTGTTCGAGTCTACTCATTAAATGCTGGTAGGTATATTTTCGATTCGAAAACAATTTAGCTAAACATTTCTACAATAATACGAGTAGTAGGTTGTGCCTGCATAACATTCGACCTTCTGCTCGCAGCTTATCAATGAATTCGTATGTACTATGCAGTTTTGTAAATATCTCTGCCATTATGCGATTATTTCAGTCATTACTATGTATATGTATGTACATATACATATATAGGTATGTAGGCTAAGTAGGTACAGCGTTTATGGGCTGATATAATGGTTCAACGGACATTGGATACTCTCACCAGTAGAATTATGAGAGTCTTCCGACTCTATCTTCTCTCTACTAGCGCTAAATTCAGTAAGTTCTCTTTCAATCTTGTTGTCCTTGTTTCATTGTTCTCGTTACCGCGATTGAGACAGTTTTGACATGACAAATAGTGATTCTTTAGGATTTGTCGTTAATCATAGATTATTACGTAATTGATTTATAATATCGCATCATAATGAATGAATGATTGATTCCTAATTAATTAGGTACAGTTTTCGCATTTTCTGATGATATGACATAATTTGTATAAAATAATCAACAACATTACCTATTATCTCGTCTACGATCTGTCAGTTCAATTACACGTGTCTCGTAATTTTAATTCATTTTTCACAATGCACTTAACTACGTACTATATTTATTTACAAATCTATATGTTTAGATATATTTAACTGATCACAAATCCGGACAGTAGAGCCATACTAATTATAAACTCAAAATTGTATTAATTGTAAATTAACTCGTAACAACCCTTTAGGTGAGGGCCTAAGGATCAAACCTAGGGTCTTACTGAAAGCAGGGGACTCAGATGTAACAACCTATACGATAGAGATCTTTACGTCATCATCTGCCTAGCCTTTTCCCATCTATGTTGGAATCGGCTTCGTCTAACCGGAAGCGGCAAAATACGATTATTTTACTTGGAGCGACTGCTACTGCTTACTAGTACTGGGTAATACGATACCCCTTGGTAAGACTGTTAAAACAAATTCCAGTTAGCCATCTGTTCTACATAGATTTTAATATCGTGAAACTCTGATAAAGATATATCTCAGAACTAACTTCGAAATACTGAACATAATACGGATCTTACCTCAATGTTGACGGTGGGGGGTGTCGGGATGACTTCCGGCACGATCTTGCTCGCCTCAAACGCTTGTGCTACCAGGGACATGATGACTGACACGGGGAAGAACGAAAATTAGCAAATTAACTCTGTATTCTATTGAAAAAAAATGTGTGATTTCGCAGATTTTCTTTTTAATCTTTTTGGTTTTCTAAAGTCTCTGGGACTACATTGGAAGTCTAGATAAATTCTGTTAGGTACCTACTATGAGTTTTAATCATTTAAAACTAAACGTATAATATTTCTACTGAATGAAAATTGCCGAACTTATCTATGACGATTTGATATGACGACTTACCTATGCAGGTAGGGAGGTTGTCATATTATTTATGAAATTTGATTGATTTGAATTTCGATCAAAAAAGTGTCGGTATAAGTACCTACATGCTAACTTCTAGACTACGCTTCGTGTCAATAGATCTACAAATTAGCATTGACATGCGATTAGAACACACTATAGCGTGAAATAATAATGTTAAAAACCTACCGTTTTGCGCAGCTGCTTCAACAACACTGAGTACGAAACTTCATGAAAATCGCATTACACGAATATGATTTTACACACAATCGGTCTTACGTGAACCAATCTATGCACCTCTCTTTCATCGCCCATACAAAAAGAAGAGAAGGAAGCTAAGAGTTCTCTCAGTGCAAATAAAAATGACCATTTGGTGTTCAAGTTTAATGGCGATCGATAAAAATTTTGATAACCCTGACATTGGTCCTCTAAAATGATAACTTGTTTAAATAAATGTGAATAAAGTGCTGTTAATCATGCAATTATGTCATTGTTTATCTTTTGAGATAATATTTGGATGTAAAAGAGATGTTTTATGCTTTTATTATGTATGCTATAGTGTTATGCAATGTTAGATATCGGTGTTGAGTATCCATTACGATTTGGTACAAGTTTGAGTCTGGATTTCTGGTGTGTTAAATCCGGTTCCGAAGCTGTAACACTGGTGTTATTACATTTAAATACTCATTTACTAATGTGTCGTGCCCCCCAGACGGAGTGGAGCCTACCTGTTTATGACAATTCTCGGTGAAAAAAAAAAATAAGTAAAGTAGGTAGAGTAATTAGTTAGCACTATCTGAATGAATATCTATTTTCAGCATAATTCTACATGGAGGGGAAGATAGAAAAAGCTCGAATACTCTGTAGATACTCAGTCAGTAGGGAATCATAGCTCTTTCTGTTGTACTCTACCAGGAAAGTCATTTGCCAGGCAGTGGGTACCGTTTATTGCCCGTGGTACGACCGCGTAGTTCTACTAGTAGGACCAAGGGTATTTTACGCGATCGAACCACGGGCAATAAACGGTGGGTACAGGCTACATAAAAATACTTACTTTTTTTTTACTTACTATTATTACTTACGGATGTCAAGAATTTCAGCAGTCAGTTGACTGATTTAGCTAAACAGCAGCCGGGGAACGAATAAAAACATAAAATTATTTTTGATAAACAAACATTTTATTATTTTTCAAAACAAAATCTAAAGAAACAAGTAGTAACAACAAAATAAATCAAACAGCGTTATTATTAATGCACACACAATAATTAATACAAACAAAACTTATTCGAAATATAATTATGCGAATAATTATTTATTATGCCAAACTAGTTATGACTTTTATTCATATAATAATACTTACAGTACCTAGTTACAATTTTACAAGTAAGAATTATATTAAGTTTTATTAGTCTAATTATACCTAAGATATTTAAACACACTTATCGTATTTCCATAATAACGGAACTCAAAAACATAGTTTTCTATACATAATATTATTAAACTTCTATTCAAAGTTTGACAAATATGCTTCTTCCTATATCAAAGTTAATAACAATAAAATCGAATCAAATCACATAAAGATAATCTTTAGAAGAAGCTTGAAGCCTTTCTTGCCGTTACATAGTAGGTATAGTTTTATTACAAAATTTTAACGACTAGGATGCCACATAACATAATTATTTTCCATCACTCAATTCTAGAATAAACTCAATTTTAGACAATACTTATATTAATTTTTCATGAGGATCTAGACACCGATAGGTGCCGAATGAAAAAACTAAATGATTTATCAAGTACCTAAGTATATTAAAACTTAGGTGGTGTTAGACTGTTAAAGATTATTAGATAAAAATCGCGATGTTTTAAGACCAAAAAAATTAAAATGAATTGAGATGATACTGTTAACTTCTGCATAAAGCAAAAACATGTTACATTTAAAATTAATTACAAAAAAAAGTTAAATATTGTATATAATAATGAAAACTGAGCTTTACAAGGACGTTTAGAAAATTGTATTTTCACCAACTCTTGAAATATATTAGAAGAAGCAGTGAACTAAATATAGACGTACTCGAACAAAACATATCGATAATATATTGAAGCCTATATTGTCGTTACTGTCTATAATATATATTCGTAAAGAATAAATAAATAACAATAAATATTTTTGTCGAATAACCACGGTTTGCGTGAAACTGACCGACCGCAATCTCTCACACAAAGATTGGTGGCATTTCATTACATCAGCGCAACGTAGGAACTTGTGAGTTGTAACACACATACTATAAGGGCAAGAGCATATTATAGCCGCATCGGGCCGCAACGCATCGCAATCCTACATAAAACGCGCGGTAAGGCCTACCCAAAGAGATTTAGACTGTGGAGGGTATTTCAGCAGTTTTTTTTATCTCATGGCTCAGTGACACTTTCTAGAATAATTATTAAGTATACTTCATTATATGATTCTTACAAGTCTGTTTCGTTTATTGTAAGTATATTCAAATGTCTTTGGGCTCACTTGTAGACTGCGATGGTTTCAGTTAGCATCTACAAAGTGCACGAAAGTGATGAAGGGGGATTTCTGCGTTGCGGCACATCTTGATGTGCGCAAGCCTAGGCTTAGTCAATATAATGTCCAATCACGACTAAATTGACAGAAATATTTTGACATATTATGTTAATTTAATATACATAGAATGGGATCAATATTCATCAACATAAAATTAAACAAAACTTTGATTGAATGTCGGCCAAATTTTTATGCGAAACACATTCAATTGATTACTTAATTTTTATCTGATTATATTAAAATTTTCGTCAATTTTGTCGTAATCGAATATTTATGACATCTCATGACATATGCTTGACTTATCTTTCTCAACTGTCAGATCAGAATCAAATGATATCAGAATTTTAATGGGTCTATAAATACATATTGTTAAATAACACAATAATGATATATTTATCTTAAAATAAATAACTATATATTAATTATTTTAATCGCGGAATGGGATTTAAGATCCTAGAAGCATAAAATACTGAAGATGCAAAAGGCGTCAATTCACTTGAAGAGACTGGAAGACAAGCAATCTTTAAACAGCTTTAAAATGAAGAGGATAATAATTACGAAAAACTAAACGTTAAATTACGCGTTCACGACTTGAAAAGCCATTTTAAATTATATTTACACAGAATTCCCGGCCTGACCTCCTCGTTGTTTAAACATTACAAATTAACTTTGACCGACGATAGCTACAATCTATTGTTACATTGGATAATATTCTTATAATCAGTCAGTCCTTGGATTAATATGTTAGATACAATCGATTAACTTTGTCTGATCTTACTAATATCTGACTAATTTTGCCTCTCCCTCTTATTTTTAAGAATAATTCAACCATCGCTAAGATGACGAAATAAGAGCTACTGAATTAATGGAGATAATTAGAGAAATCAGACCAGTTAGCACTAAAATCAGTAATAACATCTACACGACTTGGACGGTAGCAAAAGCGCTGAATGTAACTTTCTTTGGTGGTTCCGCACTGCAGGTCCTGACTACCGACCTCTTTGCTCCGTCGTGGCCATTCATCTTCAACACTGGCTTCAGATTCGCCACATCACCATGAGACTGGGCCTTAAATCTACCAATCGTGTTACTAGGGTTACCCAAATCTCTTAACTTATTTGTCAAGCCAGTTATTCTGTGCGAAATGTTGGTGTAGTTATTCTTCTTAGGGTCCAATTGCTGTTTCTTCGGTTCGCTTAACTTCTTGGGTAATTCCAGGCTTTGTAATGAGGTGAATTTCCTGTGGTCTGTGTTCAACAGGTTCCTCTTCATGTCTGTGTTTGGTCGTGGCAGCCGTGGCGGTCGTTGTAAGAAGTTGTTCGGTCTAAATGGCATCGGCGTTAGTTTTGGTTTCTCGCTGGGCATTCGGTAATACTGGGGTACTGGCTCCAATCTTTGGGGTTTTCGTAGCGTCAGCGCCATCGCCATCTTGGTCGGTCTAGCGAGGCTGTCGAAAGCCGTCGTCGAGAACTGAGATCGGCTGCTCTTCCACTCTTCGCGGTCAGACTCGTAGCCGGTCACTGGAATTGAGAAATTTACAGTTAGAGACATACGTGTACATATTTCATGATTCTACGTACACAATAACATCAATAGTATAACTGAGTTCCGGCAGCACGTAAAAAACCAGTCTTCAATAAATTCTGTTCAGAGTAGGTATAACTGTTTGCTATCAACCAAGGTGCCTCTTTACCAATATTTAACGTAAAACACTTATTTAAACAAGTCGTGCTTAATTTGCAGGTTGGTTATACAAGATGGACCTTCACTTCCTACATTTAAAAATAAACGAATGTATCGGAGACATATTATTATAATGAGTACGAATATTAATGAGGCAACTGTAGGTACATAATTATATGTTAGAAGTTCTGCGTAATTCGAGGGTATGTAAATAAGTCCGAATTGGATGCAAGCGTTACATCAGCTGTTCGTTTGAATTCAGAACACGCACGCGCTTCCGTGCTCTCGCGCATACGAATCGGTTGCGAGTTTCAAGACATGAGTGATGGAGATGACCTAGCTGATCACATTGCAAGGATGCCGGCTGTTTACAGGAAAATGTTGAATTTTGACGTTAATTTAATGAATCATTTCTTTGTTTTCTAAGATAGAAGGAACTCTAGACGTCACGAAGACGTTTGCTCAGATTTTAGAGATATGTAATGCTAATCGTCTACATACTCTTATTTCGTTTCTAGAAGACTTCCCTACTTTCTAATCACATCTGTGAGATGAGCGCAAGCTTAGAGCTCGTTAGACGTGAGTTCCATTCATAATTGAAGACAAGACAATAAGGAATTTATTCTGATTTAGTGCGTACTAGTAGTTTTTGCTAAATCTAGACGATTTACGGCTTTTAGTTCTTGTGCGTAAATGAAGTCTTTAGTCGTACTTTGCTAACAATGTGTCTACTAGTATTCAAACCATTGGTGGTTGATATCATCTCAATAAAACCACAGATGATTTGATGAAACAGATAATTTAAAATTTAGATCTGCAACGATAAGATCTGAATTCGAAATGGCAAGGTGATGTTATTGTTCTGTAACATGTTTTAATCATTGTTTCAACTTGTATAGATAAGGAAAGGTACAACAGTTATTCGACATTGTGGAGACGATAGTATCAGAAAATCATTGGTAAAGGCTAATTCATGAAATTTTTATTTTATAAACAAAACGGGGAGTAAAGTTATACGACACTTAGTCCTCTGAAAATGTGCTATGATGAATGGTGAATGGTATATTTGAACTTTATACTGGTTGTACCGTTACTCATCATCCGCCTAGCCTTTACCCAACTATGTTGGGGTTAGCTTCCACTCTAACCGGATGCACCTGAATACCTGTATATTACATGGAGCGACTGCCTATCTGACTTCCACAACCCAGTTTGTACTGGGTAATACGATACCCCTTGGTAACACTGGTTGTCAGACTTTCGGGCCTCTGGCTACCTGTACCGACTGTCAAAACTCTACAAATTACAGCCGGGGCAACGGTGGTTTCCGAGGTACACGCCTAACCTAGGCAAACGCGGCTTAACCGAAAGATCAACCCGAGTGGTTGTTATTATTTAGCCACGAGCTCTTCAATTCACTGGTTGTAACGTTACTACACGATTATTAATAGAAAATCATCAATCATTTCTACTAGAATCTTCTATATTCAAAACTATATACATTTCATCTATAGATTTTTTGGAGTGCCACAAGGGACTACACAATGTCCGCATCACTTGACCTTCCATTTTACTCGTCACTTAACATGTTATTACAATATTAAAAGTTCATTTATTTCGCAAGTCTGCCTTCTGAACTCGACCGGTACACAATGTGGCCTTCGTATTAACGAGTGAATTTCAATATGGAAGTTGAGATGAGCTTCGAAATTCAATCAGTGGGCTACAGATACAATTAAAATAAAACCTTGATATTTGGACTGCATCTTTGGAATTTGTGCCAAATTCCTACATTGATAATGGGTTGGTTTGAATATTGACAAGTTACATGTATTTTTTTCATTCACAAATGAAGACAAACAGAAATTGATGTCAAAAGAGATTGGTTTTCTCAATGGTTGAAGAAAATGACAAAATTAATTGTAATTTGTTTGGGTGTAATTCAATTTGTGACAGAATATTTTACCAAGACACCACTATAACTTACATGGTTCTACTCCAGCGCCCCATCTGCTATTCCGTACATTTGCAATACCTATACGGTCACAATATGTAGAAAGCAGAATTTTTATTTTATGACAACGCTGGGGGCCTACAATCATATTATGAACTTAATCCTTGGTAAAAATCTGTGTCGTGATATTTACACCATGAATTTAATAGTTAGAGAGAAAATAAAAAGGAACAAGTTGTAAAACATATCTAATTGAACCGAATAAATAGGTGCAACACCAAAAGCCGAGTTAAAGAATTGAATAGATAAAGATCATAATGTTGTAACTGCATCGATCGTAAAAACATACCGTTATACACTAACAATAAAAGACTATTTATATGTAGCTTTATTCAAGTACCCACATTCTGAGCATCTAGAAACAGCTTTAGATACTACAGATGTTAGAGATAAGGAAACGTTTAACGACAAACTATTTATTATATTGAAATAAAACCGTGATTAAGTTGTAACTGAACATGGCCATTTTATTGGTACTGGAGACGATATGCATAGTAATAGTAGCATCTACATCCATACCCATAAGGACTGCTCTAAAGGATGGATGAATCTTTTATGATGATGATCTAGAAGGGCGAATTCAGTTACTAGATTCTTTGGATGATCTTATTAAATGATTGGTTACCTTATCAACTATTTCAATAATGAAGCAGAATGATCTATATGTATTTTGTATAAATAACTGAATGGTTGTGGATAAAAACGTACTATTTTACTAATATTGTAAATGCGAAAGTTTGTGAGGATGTGTGGCTGGACGGATGTTTGTCACTCTTTCACGAAAAAACTACTGAACGGATTTGGATGAAATTTAGCATACAGATAGTTTGTAACCTGGATTAACACATATGATACTTTTTATTCTCGTGGGACAATTATCACACAACACCACGCGGGCGAAGCCGCGCGCATAAGCTAGTACTGCAATAAAAATTAATGAAAACATTCACGTTCACAATTCGATCGGTGAAAACTAAATTAGAATTTCATTGGAACAACATTCATTTCGATATTTCACCTTTTAAAAACAGTGAATTTTATCGGTGAATAGATTATCTAAATCATGACTATGAAAAACATGATGCTCATTGCTCATACTACAAGAAAAAAAGATGTAACCCGAGATCAGGGTTACAGTAATCGTATATGATACATTATCCGAGCATGAAGGGCAGGTTCGATTCCCGCGCGTGTCACTTTACTGGCTTCCGTAACTACTGGCAACTGTTGCATGACAATCTGTGTCAAGTGAATAATTATAATTTTATTAGCAATATCCTGCGGATTCGTTCACATTTTCCTATTCAACTATGGTTTATGCAAATGCTTCTATATTGTACCTTCCCAGTCTTCTCCTATCATCCAATGGTATTTCGGGTTCGGCACAGTATCATTTTGCGTTCCATTCTGTGTAGTCAACCGTAACTTAATCATTCACTCTCTTTTCTTTCAATCTAATTATGTTATTTATTATTTCTAACACAATGTGTCTTCCTTTTCTTTATTTATCATTTAACACTATCTCAGGAACATTTATTCCAAATATTTTTATTAATCATGTGTAGTTTAGCCTGCCCCATTGTAAACCATGTTTTAGTTAGTCACAGAACTGTTCTATTTACACAGATTCGAATTTCTAAACTAATTCTAGTAAAAGTGTAGATGAATCATTAAGGAATCGTTTCACCCCTTTCACTTTGTGGTCAATATGGCTGACTAATTTTCACACTGACGTTTCGGGCTGTCAATTTTGAAATTCGAACATCCGTATTGGCCTAACTTTACGCAATGGTTTATGCTTTGTTTAATATTTGTCATCATTGCATCCTTTAGGGATCTTCTGTTAAATGGAGAGGAAAACTTTTAAAATATTAATATTGATGAATTGTTCATGAAGCTTTGTTTGAGTTACGCTTGTCACATCTTGCTGTTGCGTCTGGTACCCGATCAACAATATTTGGTACCTAAATCCAGAAGAGGGACACAATCTAAAAAACAAATTAATCAATGTGTGAATTCAGCTCTATTCATTTTATGAGTAGTAATAAATAACGATGGCTTACATCTCTGCCTTTGGGTAGTCCAGAATTTAGGGTAGTAATTCCAATATTGACTACCCACGAAATACAGTAGAATAAAAGTTTCCACTGTTGAAATGTCATTGTGCATTTTGCCAAACTTCTTGGCAGTATATGATTAGGTATAAATGAGACAAAAGATGTAGTATAGTACCCATCAGACAACGCAGAGCGCTAAGGGCTTTGACAACCTTGTTTTCTCTTTTAAATAAACCCAGTTCTCCTTCCTATCTGACTTCTCACTTCCAATATTTATGCTCTGCGCACAGCAAGAATCTTCGGTCCGCCAATAATCGTCTTCTACGATGTCCTTCTCACCGCTCTGGTTTTCTTAAATCCTCTTTTCTTGTCCAGGCGGTTTTCCTTTGGAATGCGCTCCCTCAGAATATCAGGACGGCCACCAGTCGTCTCACATTCAAGGTAAAAGCTCGCGAGCACTTACGTAAGAAGTTGGCAGACTCGTCTCACAATTAATTTGTTGTTTTTCTTCATCTATGTATTATCATATCTCTTTACTTTGTATACGGGGTGTAAACAGACCCTTCACCAAGCCGTCAACCAAGCATTCTGTACATCAAACTAAGTAACTTTACGCAAAAATTTTTGCTGGGAAACGAAATTTTTTTTTGGGGTCAAAAATCACATTTTACGGTAAAACTCAATATAATGCGCTCAAAACTTATTGCTGATGGATGCTTTGAATAGTAAACGGACCATGGAGGTAATTGGAGTAAAGTTAGAACCTTAAAAAGTAGTATTTAAAAAAAAACTTGTGAAAAAATTGGAACTTTGACCCCCAATATCTCCGTAACTAGAAGGTTCCCAGGTATGGTCCAGAACAAAAAAATGATCCCAATGATGGGCAGAATATGTGGTTTTCGTTTTCGTTAAGGGTCTTTTTACACCCTTTATATATATATATATATTTGTATGTATGTATATATGTATTTATTATTATATTTTATTTTTGGAAATGTTCAGTACTATTGCACCTACTGTTTTTGTCTCTGCATCACCCTAAGGTAGACTGGTAGAAAATGCCTAAGGCATTAAGTCCGCCTTTGTACATTAAGTGCATAAAGTTTTAATAAATAAATAAATAAATAAATAAATAAATATAGTCTGGTTATAATTATCCAAAGGTGCATCTTATATACTAACGACTTCGTGACGATAACAGACTGTAGAAACATTTAATAGATATTGAACGTGCGATAAAGAACATAAGATTGCGATGTAGATTGTAAATACAGCACAAAGATATTGTACTGTAACAGTACACCCCCCTTTAAAAGAAAAAAAAAAAAAAAATGCATGCATGCTGTATTGTTGTCGTTTGAAGTGTCGTTGCTAACAGCTGATATTTCGGTTACTTTTGAATTCATTATTATTTTGTCTGCAATTTGGCTCAGTTTGTCAATTTCCATGTCTTCCGTAACCGCTAGAACCGTAGTAACTGATGTTGGTAAAAGCCTGAACCATAGTAGTTTAATTGTTTCGTCACTGATTTTTCCTCTCCCGAGGACTCGCATTTGACGTAATAACTGCGAAGGTTTTTGATCACCGAGTTCTGTCTCTGATATTAATTTTTGAAACTGTCGCTGTTCTGTTTCTTCGTAACAATCAATTAAACGTTCCTTGATGTTTTTGTATTTATCTGTAGTCGGTGGTGAAGTGATTAGGTCACTAACCTGTAGTATTTCTTCCTTGGATAACTTTGCTATTACTGTACAGTATTTGTATTCGTCTCCTTGCTTCTGTGGTGCTAATATGGCTTCTAGTTGCGTGAACCATAATCTTGGTTGGTCTTTCCAAAATTCCGGAATGCGGGATAAAACCGAGGTGCCAGCAGCTACTTCAAGTGTTCCTTGCTGATTTATGTTCGCCTTGCACGGTGATTGTGCCATGTTTCTTGCTGCGTATTCGTTCGTCGGGGTCACCAATTTGCCAAACTTCTTGGCAGTATATGATTAGGTATAAATGAGACAAAAGATGTAGTATAGTCTGGTTATAATTATCCAAAGGTGCATCTTATATACTAACGACTTCGTGACGATAACAGACAGTAGAAACATTTAATAGATATTGAACGTGCGATAAAGAACATAAGATTGCGATGTAGATTGTAGATACAGCACAAAGATATTGTACTGTAACATGCATCTTCTATTAAGTATGACCCAGTAAACGGTAAATAAATAAATTTAAGTACTGGCAAAGGAAAGAACCGTGAAATAAAGTTAGATATGTCACGTAACTATACACAGTACACACGTATTTATTTCCTAATAAAACTTCATGATAATTCTCCCAGTCGTACTAAAATCCATTCTTTATTACTATTGCTTCAATTAATCACATTTTCTATCACAATCAGAACCTTATCTTTTACCAAATAGAGACTATAATACGATCACTGCTCACTATACCTTTGACATTTGCTGTACCTTTGGCCCATTGTGGTATGGACCAATCAGCAATAAGCGGTTTTGCAAGTTGACGTACTTGTATTTTGACAGTTCTTAACATACAGACAGCAACAGGCAATACAACAAGTACATATTAAAATACATTATGAATAAGTAAGTTATTGTTTTAGCGTACCTGTAAACGCAATTTGCCAACAAAGATCTTTGACATTCAGTTTTGACCAGTATCTAACTGGTTGTGGAAGTCCCACGAGCATTCTCTCCATATAAAGTGGTGGTTTTCAGACTGGAAGCCGACCCCAATAAAGTTGGGAAACAACAGGCAGAGAAAAAAAGCAATTTGTCTAGATTTACGTTTGTATTTTCTGCAGAAGGGTTAACAGCTGCTTCTTTGTCATGCTTCGGTGCTTTCAAGTTTTATTCGCTTACATACGGTTTTTAGCTTTATTACAAGGTGTGGTGATGTCTAGACGTCTAGAGCTGTCATCTATAGATGTGTTTAGTTACGGCAGTTCGTGGTGAAGACGCGTTTATCCGTTTAGCAAACCTGTAAATATGTCTTCAATCTTTTCTAATATCATTCTGGAATATTATGAACCTTGCTTCATCATCATCTTCAATATCAATTTAAAAAAAATCTTATTTGTTTATTTCTCACGATTTTTGGCTATAACTTTGCTTTGTTAGTACAGATCACCATACTTCTTTTGTTATCCACCTACCTACGACTGAACATTTTCAGAGGAATTAGCAATGAAATATCTGTCTGAGAAAGTAATAAAATTGTAATGTCATCTAAACTGTTATTACCTACTACATATCTAGTTATTTTCTTCACCGTTTACTGTTAGGGGTCCATCATCTTACACAGTTTAAGTGGTGTTTGTCTTAACGCAATCCTCTTTTATGAGCCTGTCTCGTCTGTGGGTTGCACAAACTGTTTGAACTGACGTGCTCTCATCGGTGACACGGATGCGCGGCGGTTACGACTGTTTGCGGTTGTTCCGTGTGTTGTATGTGTGGTGTTTTACAACAGTCTGGTTGGGATGAACTTTGTTGTAGGTTTAAGTATGTGCTAAATACTTACACCATACATAACAAAATATGTTTGGCGCTAAATATTTTTAAAACATTGTTTTATTTCTGTCTATCAGTTGAAGGTATAGTCAGAATGATGTTTTTGTATAATCACCGTTTGAGCATGAAGTAAGTTGTGATGCAAACGGCCCTAAAATAATTTTCTTTAAAGTCTTTGCTATCATATCATAAGGTAGATACGATAGTTTTTCAGGTCAACTTGAAACTGAAACAGTGTTGAGATTCGGATCCAGTATGATATACTCAGTCATTATTTAAAGCAGTGTTTTTGATTCGTCTTCATTCTCTAAAGTGTGGTTCGAAGCGAGTTTTGCTGATTTAAGTTCATCGGTTCTGTACCTACTATTATTCCATCTCCATCACATATCTACAAACAAATTCGTTTTCTTCTTTTTCATTCTTTCTAATATGAAACCTTTACAACACAAACCTCCTTACATAACTTCCACTATAAGGGTCGGGTTAGTATACACACGCTGATGCAAGTCTATGATTAGCCGCACTAAGTTCAAGCACGTGACTGTACCATGCGACTACGTACGATAAGCCTTATTGGGAAGTAGGGACTGATTATAAGATTACTAAATTATCATTTGCAAAATATCTAAGTGTAGCAATGGATGGAGAATAAGATTGGAGTGTGTATTTCCGTATGAAATTTAATGCAAGTTAAAATATACCCGTGAATGCAAAATACTTACTTAGAGAGAAATACTTAGAGAGTGATATCATAGACAAGTATATTAAATTAATAAATATTGGTCTGTTGGTTATCCAAAAAGTATAGGATCCCTCTTAGGTAGAAGAGGAACAATCAAAAACATTAAAATCAAGCACTAAAGGCTAACGACATCATGATGTGAAAATCTACTTTCCTAAAAGGTTGTGGAGTTCATAATCAAGATATACAGACTTTTCACGTAAAACCACAAATTTACATTCATGGCTCTATTAGAAGATAATGATGAAAATCGAGATGAACCACAGATGAACACATCAGTCCTTGAGCTATTACAATTTCACGATTTATTTTACTTACGACAAAGTTTTTACGATTTGTGGTTTACTATTTCTCTAACCTCATTTGGTACAGAAGAGACTTAATTTTATACGAAATTGCATGGATAAGCAGCTTAAAACAAAATTTATGGCTGACTGTACAATTTAACCAAAATCTGTAATTGCAATTACTAATTACTTAAAAGTTGTAGCAGAGACTTAAGCACGTTGTCCTGTAAGTGGATCGGCCCTTACTCCCAGTCTCAAAACTCCATCCTGTATACTTCATAGGGACGTAATTAGATTAGTCAACGAGGAATCAAACGTTGTAGACGAAGAAGAAAGAAAAATATGATGTCATCCCTCTGAATAATCTAAAAAAATGGTACAAACAAATCTACCGTGATCAGATTACAATTCCAATTAAATCAATACCTACACGTTCATAATATTTTACTCGAATCAATTTACCATGTTAATTGGGGCCAAGTAAATATTATTCTCAAGCACCCTTAAGCATATATTGGCTTTATATAAACAAAGCTAATTGTTTAGCCACTGACCTTAAAGAAATATGGTGTGGAGTGGCTTATGTACAAATTGATTGTTGCTTAATTTCTCTAGTGGAGAACTTTTAAGGACAAACATTGGTACAAAGATGGTGTAAAGCTGCTGGCAATTAATAAAGGCAGAAGGGTATTAAAATATTCAACGACGAAAACATTTTGATTTATGTACCGAAAACTTAAGGAAAGTGTAGTCAATTGTGCGTTTTAAGATTACAAAAAGTGTTCTCACAAATGTGGGGACTTTTGACTCAGTTTTCGCTAACGTTACCTTGTGTGACAAAACAAATCGTGTTTGGCTCTCAAGTAGTTTCTAATAACAAATGTTAATGTTTCTTAATCCGCACACTTAATTAAGAAACATCTATAATGTTTGGTCTAAAACTGAAGCCTGTCGTGACATAAGGACGTCAAACTAATTTACAATAATCGTGTGTCCGACAACAATCTAAGCTCTAGCGAATTACTCAGGACAGAATGGTATATGGTATATGGTATAGCGGGCTGGTTTCCGCAACTCCACGTCAAAGCGCGTATTTTGCGTGCGGGTGGGAGATCTATTCGATCCACCCCAACTCCCCGAGAAAGCCCAGCAGCGCCTTGGTGTTGCTGACGATCTCGCGGAGAGTACCTGGGTTACCGAAGTACTTTGCCCTGTATGTTGCAACCACTGGGCAGTGAATAAGCACGTGGGCTGCTGTCTCGTCTTCCTCCATGCAGGCTCGGCACAGGGGGCTGTCTGTGACTCCTATGACAGAGAGGTGTTTATTAAAAGAGCCGTGTCCAGTGATGGCGGCTGTGAGTGTGCGCAGCTGTAGCTTGGTTAGCCGAAGCACCCGTTTGGTGAGGCGGCCGTCGATGGTAGGAAGTGCTTCCTTGGCCTGCCTGCACTCACCATGGTCCAGCCACAGCTTGTGGTGTTGTTCACTAGTTCGATTCCTTACCAGTGTGCGTAGGTACCCGAAGGGGAGTGGCACGATGGGTTCGGGTCCCACTGGTGCCATACTCGATCCCCTTCTAGCGAGTTCGTCCGCTGCATCATTGCCTCGGGAATCGCTGTGTCCTTTGATCCATTGGATGGTTATATTATTGAGATTACCAACCTGGTTCAGGCGTTGGTGGCACTCGTGTATTAACCCAGAGTTGACTGTGTGGTTGCTTAGTGCTAGCAGTACAGCCAAGCTGTCTGAGAGTATGCGAATGGAGTGATCCACAACCTTCCTGGCTAAGATGGCTGATGCCGCCAGAGAAATGCCCATGCATTCTGCCTGAAATACCGTGTTGTGGGCCCCCAGAGGTGTGGCTATGTGGATGTTGAGATCCTCTGAGAAGACTCCGGCTCCAGTGCCAGTACCTGTTTTGGATCCGTCCGTGAAGATCCGAAGTTCTGTAGGGCTTAATCCCTCGCAGCGGTGGTCTTCGTGGAGTTGGATTTTGTATTTTTTGTCGAATACGAACTGTTTGGGTATCCGATCGTTTATGGCTTTTGCTAGGGGGAATTCATTGTAGAATCCCTCCAGTGCCGCGGTGTGTTGTGTTTCCTTCTTACCCCAGAGTTGAAGTGTTTTAAGGCGCACTGCCGTCATCGTCGCTTCCTGCTGTATGAACAGATGAAGCGGTGGAAGCCCCAGCATGGCTTCGAGAGCTGCAGTCGGAGTAGTCCTCATGCAGCCTGTGGTCGCCATGCAGGCAAGCCTCTGCATGCGTTGCAGTTTGATGGAGGCTGTAGCTAGTTTGGTGCGGGGCCACCAGACCACTGCCCCGTAGGTGATCATGGGCCGGATCACCGCGCAGTATAACCAAAGTATTATTTTAGGGGATAGGCCCCACTTCTTACCTATCATCCTCCTGCATTGCCAAAAGGTGATGCAGGCCCTGTTTATTTTGTTGTCTAGATGACTGCTCCAGTTTAACTTACTATCCAGGATGACTCCCAGGTATTTGACCTCGTCGGCTAACTGGAGTTCTGTGTCGAAGAGTTTGGGTAGGCGATAGGGGCCTAGTGTTCGTTTTTGGGTAAACATGACTAGTTCAGTTTTCGTGGGGTTCACTGAGAGGTCAAATTCTCTGCACCACCGTTCAACAATGCGTAGCGCCTGTTGGGTGAGGTCGCAGATTGTCCCCGTCACTTTCCCCGAAATGAGGATGGCGAGGTCGTCGGCATACCCTATTGTGTAGAAATGGTTCGCATTGAGTTTAGTGATGAGATCATTTATCACCAGATTCCAGAGGAGGGGGGATAATACACCTCCTTGGGGGCAGCCTCTGGCTATCAAGGCCATCTGCTGTTCCTCTGCAAGACGAACCACTCGTTTGCTTAACATATTAGTAATCCAGTCAATCAGTACCTGTTCTGCTCCGTGTCGAGAGAGGGCGGTGCTAATGCTGGAGAAGTTTGTTTTATCGAAGGCCCCTTCGATGTCTATGAACGTGCCCAGGCAGGTGCCCTTCTGATGTATCGCTTCTTCTATCCGTCCGACCACTAGATGGAGAGCGGATTCAGTGGACTTACCCGAGCTGTATGCATGCTGGTTAACATGTAGTGGTATCGTTTTTAGAACGCCATCCCTCAGCTCTCTCTCGCAGATTCTCTCCATGGTTTTAAGGAGGAAGGAGGTCAAGCTAATCGGTCGATGGGATTTGGCGTTGGTATAATCACTCTTACCTGGCTTAGGAATGAATATAACTTTCACTTCCCTCCATCCTTTTGGAACGTATCTAAAGGCCAGGGACGCTCTCATGATTGGTACCAGTCTGCTGGCGACTGAGGCCCCACCCCACTGCAATAAGGCGGGAAAGACCCCATCCGGTCCGGCAGCCTTGAAAGGATGGAAGCACCGGATCGCCCACTGGAGTTTCTCCAGTGTTATCACTTTGTGTGCGTAGCGCCAGTCGTTTTCTGAAGGTGTTTGAGTTACCTCTGTCCAGTCAGTAGTCTGTGCGAAAGCGCAACCTGGGAAGTGAGTTTCAATAAGGACGCGCATCGCCTCTTCTGGTGAAGTGGTAAGTGTGTTGTCGGGTTTACGGAGTACAGCGGGCCCAGTTGGGCTCTGTTGTGCCAGTATTTTCCTTACCCTGTTTGCTTGTTGGCAGGATTCGATGTTGCCACAGTATTTACGCCATCCGGTGGAGCTCCTGAATCTGATGCATTTTTTGTAGCTGGATTTGGCCGCGTAATATACGTCCCAATCCTTGTCATCACAGGTGTTCATGGCTCTGTTTAGTGCTACTCAGGACAGAATAAAGCACGACTAGTTTTCTCACAGCCACAGCTGCGTCGGCGCAGGTTCGTGTCTTTCTCTGATTGTTAACATTCAAAGATTCATTATTGCTGAAGATCACTAAAGGAATGTTCAAATTGAGGGGGAGGACGCGACTGTTGTTGATGATGTTTCGGGATGATTAAGAAGTCACGCGAAAATTCCCGCCAGTAGAATCTGAATTTTGTATCGGATCCTGTGCGGGACTCGCCTGAGTTTGTCCAGAGCTTAACTATTGCGGGGAATAATCAAGTAGAGTGACTTTATGACGGAACCCTGAATTTTGATAGATATTTTAATGGCTTCTAAGTTCTACACAGCAGAGCACAGTTCGGCATAATGGAGACTAAAATTAGATTGAAGCTCGATTCTCGTGACCTTCAGACCGCAAGCCTATAACGCATACTATTAGCATATGCTTATATTACTAAACTGCTTAATAATTGGCTAATTGGCGTGTCTGGAGTAAATTCAATAAAGTTTAACCTCGAAATAATGTAACTTCTGCGCGTAATACGTATATTTCGCACAATTTCAAAAGTTTTTGTTAAACCTTTTTCTGTTTACAGAACTTATATGATGGTCCAGCCCAGGCATAAGTTTAGTTTTCCACAAATTGTACGCTGTACACGCTACCCGATCTTTCTTCATGTTTGTTTCCATCTCTATCTTCGTTAGACGCAGGATTATGAGGTACATCCATATCTTATTACTTCACAAGTCATGCATGATCCACTAGTCGCTATAGGCTTGTTAGCTTCGATCAATGAGGATTATACATCGATGCTTGTTAGTATTATTTTCCTAAGCCGACCGCTTTTCAGTATCTACCGCTTGCTTATGTTACCTAAGTCAGTATGACGGCATAGTACCTAAGTTTATTTTTAGAACTCAATATATTCACGGGACGATACTAGTTGAGGCATCGTGACAGCACGTAACACCCTATATGGAGATTTAGAATACATAATTAGCATGTATAAACATCTGTGTCGTCCGAACTCGAGGTGTTGTAATAGTGACGTCTGTAACTGTTGATAAATCGGTTCCGCCAATCACGGCGCCTGAATTTGATTAGCCCTTTCGTGAGTAATTTTATGGTAACGCAATGGGCTTTGTGATTTTTCAATTGCAGTTTCTTTCTGTAGTTCGTAGTGATAAGTTTGAGTGTAGGTAAACCGCTAATGGGATGGTCCGATTCTATAATTGTCTGATCTCATACCTATTGTCTTCTAATTATAAAGAAGACAGTTTTATTGGCACGGGTATGAAGTTATTAATTGTTCATTACGATCAACACATTAATTTCTACGGTAATACCATAACTAACAGTTTCTATTAAAGAAGCAACTATCCATTGATTAGAAAACATTGGATACGTTTGGCACTGCAACTACACATCGCAGAAAATTAAGAACTCTGCAAAAACAACTTATATCTCCGGTGGTCTCATTAAAACATAAACGTACGGAGACGACCTATGAACCATCGCCATTAGTTTTATCCACAACAACAAAGACTGGGTCGATCGTGCCGCGGGTCCCAAACAAACTGATGTGGTACGCAATGCTACCCGTACGAGAGCGCAACGTAATGAGTGAAACACTGTCCATACCAAACAGCACTACATAGTCACACGTAGGACTTTGTAATAGATTGCGCATCTAGGATCAGTGGGGATGGAGAAGAAAAACGAGGATAAAGAGCCTTGCTACTAACAAATCATGCACGAATGATACCTACCAGTTCCTAATCGTTTATCCTCTATGAGAGGGAATGGGCTATAATCCACCACGCTGGCCCAGTGTGGGTTGATAGATGTCACATGTCTTCGACTCTGATAAAGGGTATCATTACCAGTGATGGGATAATCGGGCGCTAATATACCTAAACTTCACTTTTATTCCCACGAAATAATAATACGCACATGCCTTTCAGAATCCCAGATCCCGGAATCGTTTGAAATTCCTGAGTTTTTTTTTAGCCTTGTGTTTGTATAAAATACAATAAATTTGTCGATTTGATCACTAATCTGTTAGAAAAATCAATTTTCACTACTTGACCACATTGTGCACATTATCACTTTTTATTGATATTCCATTTATTTTGAATAATATAAAGGTACTAAATCAAAATAACCACTGCTATAACTTCATTAAGTTTGTTATAGTTGTTTTTACAAAATTGTTCAATCCGTGAAACCCGGGATTACTTATTTATTCAGAAAGGAATGTCGAAAGAAGATGTTTACCGCCCGATTATCCGATCACTGATCATAACCCAATCAAAAAGAAAAACTCTATCAAGAACTATGAAAAGACAAAAACACTAATTTGATTAGTATGATAATGTTTAAAATAAGGTAATTCTGTCCATTTAAAGACCCGTCAGACACTTTGAAACGTCTTTATTACATGTTTAAAAGATGAACTCAGAGTTACTTTGTCCATACAAATGGTTTACCACAGTGACACAGTGAGAGATGTAACTGCAAGTGAATGACCGCTTGCGCAAATACGATGGGCAGTGGCCTTGGCTTGTTTACGTTTAAATACGACACTACAACGATAGGCTGATGAAAGTGATTATTACAGCTGATGAAGACAAAAATATAGAGAAATAAAATCATAGTACAGATTTAGCAACTGTACAATATGATATTTCCTACGAGTGTCAAACGAATCAGGAAATAATAGGCGGTTACTTAACTGATCTATCTATCTTTTGCTGTAGGGTATGAAACTGTAATACTACTTATAGGAACTAATAAAGCCTGTGGGCCTAGATAGACAATCTAATATACTATCAGCGATTACGATGATAGTAAAGTCAGAAATCCACACAGAATGAATCATGTTTGTCTCACACTAGTTATTAAGACCATTGCTAACGCTATGGGCGATTGGGTGTAGGCCGAAATAAATGCGATTATAATAATAAGCTGTAGATTAGCTCATGCTAATCCTGTTGATAGTTTTTCTAGAATAGCGGAGAGATGGCTACTTCTATGCCGTCTGTCCTTATCTGTAGTATTGTTTGTTTCCTTCCTTAATAAAAATCATCAAGCTTTTAGGCAAAGTGACGAAGGCTCTAACAAGGACAATGATCTATATATATAAAATTCAAAGTCCTGACTGACTGACTGACTGAGATATCAACGCACAGCCCAAACCGCTGGTCCTCGAGACATGAAATTTGGAGGGTGTATTCTTTGTGAAGGGTAGGTATCCACTAAGAAAGGGTTTTTCGAAATTCCACCCCTAAGAGGGTGAAATGGGGTGTTGAATTTTCTATGAAACTTTTTATTCTCGCAGTCGATTGACTTGAAAATTAGTGTACATACTTTTCAGATAAAATTATGAGATACGTGTATCACAGTTTTTCCAAAATCATCCCCCAATTTAAAAATTTAATGTCTTGATTGGCTGACTGATATATCAATGCACAGCCCAAACCGCTGGTCCTAGAGACATGAAATTTGGTGGGTGTTTTCTTTGTGAAGGGTAGGTATCCACTAAGAAAGGATTTTTCGAAATTCCACCCCTAAGAGGGTGAAATTGGGTGTTGAATTTTCTATGAAACTTTTTATTCTCGCAGTCGATTGACTTGACAATTTGTGTACATACTCTTCAGATAAAATTATGAGATACATGTATCACTGTTTTTCCAAAATCATCCCCCAATTTAAGAATTCACTGTCGACTGGCTGACTGATACATCAACGCACAGCCCAATCGGCTGGTTCTAGAGACATGAAATTTAGAGGGTGTATTCTTTGTGAAGATTAAGTATCCACTAAGAAAGGGTTTTTCGAAATTCCACCCCTAAGAGGGTGAAATGGGGTGTTGAATTTTCTATGAAACTTTATATTCTCTCAGTCGATCGACTTGACAATTTGTGTACATACTCTTCAAATAAAATTATGAGATACCTGTATCACAGTTTTTTCCAAAATCAAAATCATCCCCCAACAGAGTCAAATAGGGCTTCGAAGCTCACGTAGACGGCCGCATGGCGCGTAGTGTTGCGCGGGGCGTAAACTATTAAGTAAGCAGGTAGGATTTTTCTGAGGTAGACGTCTGTAAATATGGTTTATTCCACAGATGGCTCCTGATACGCGACATTGATATTAAATATTATAAAAGTTTAATGTCTATAAATAGATTCCTAATTAATCATTTGATTGTTGTCACCGGTGTCCAATCTCAAACCAAGGTATCATATTTCACGTCAAATGTAATTTAATTGGTATTACTATGAACGAATGTTTGCAAGTTATAAGCAAGTACATGTAAATCTATGTATGTACTATGCATACATAGATTACTTATTATCCCAGAAGTAAGATCCCGTGGGCAATTCCCGAACTCCACGCGGGCGAAGCCGCGGGCATAAGCTAGTATTAAAATAAGGAAAGAAACAAGCTAAGAATAATACTCATTTTACCTTATTTTACAAAACTAGGAAGCAGTTTTGTAGAACAATAAGTTGTAGTGATGAAATTGACTATTGTTTTGCCATCCTCACCTTAACTGATGGATGTACTAATCATAGAGCATGTACCTCATTAGATGTTATAATAAACAGGCCATAAAATAAATTATCTTTGAATGATGGAAATCGAAATGATTAACTTCTCCTACGTAACTACTGACATCAACATTTCCTAGAACTTATATAACAATATTGGCTGCTCCATGTTGTCTATTGATTCTCTATAATAATGACATGAACTATGGTATTTTCAGACATAAACTATCCGTATGTTTTATGCGGTAACTGTTGGATTGATGGGTTTTAAACGTCAGTGACATTACTGACTGATCTATAACATCTTCATCTTCTAATCTATGATTTTTTATTCATTCTGCACTTCTACGGCGAATACTACATCCAATAATATGATTTAAAAACACCGATTTGATCCAAAACCGAACTAAAGTTTACGGATGAACAGTGCTATCCTCAACTGAACTTTTTCTGTCTCATACTGCGCACTATTGAGATTAAAAGGACGTAGATAAGATTGATGAAATGCTGATTAACTCACCTTTATTACTAGCTGGCCATATGTTGTTCGTCGCGTTCTTCTTATTATTTTTGTTCTCTCTGAACATGAGAATATCCGGTACCTTGTTTAGTTTATTATCCTTCGGTATTATGTCCGGCGCTCGATCGACGTTGACTCTCACGAACTCTCCTTTCAACACTTTAGGCTGATTATCTTTTAATACTGGAGGCGGAGGAGCTTTAGGCTTCTTGTGAAACAATCTCTTCCTATCAGGCTTTGATGGGATCTCTATGTCTGTATATATTATGCTGTCTATTTCACCAGCCTCATTGACATCGTTCCTTATTCCGATCAGACTCATAGGCTGCTCGTATCGATTGTTTAAGTTATTCTTCTGTTGCACCGATATGTGTGTTACGCCATCGTTATCCGTAGTTTGCATCAAGTCGTAATCATTGCGTCCCTTATCATATATACTATAGTCGTCCATACTATTCTTTCTGCTTTTGAAAATGTCATAAGTTTTCTTTTTAGAAAACAAGTTTTCACTGCTAGAATAGTTGTTCGTGTTTTTCGTGAGTCGGTTCCGCATTTTGAAGTATTTGTATGTGAAGTATATCCTCTTGAAGTCCTGCTCGTTCTCGAACCTGAGCGCGATGGCTTCCTTGGTCATGTTTTTGGTTATGTAAAAGACTAGAGTGTTGTCACAATTGGGATAGTTTTCGATATTGACACAATTTGAAATATCGTCTATTGAGATATTTTCACATTTGGTAGGTTTAAGTTCTGTGTAGTCCTTGATTTGTTTTTTGTCTTCTTCTGTGATGTCTTCTTTAGTGAGCAGTTGTAGCTGGTCCTTCTCGTTGAACCCGACGACGATGTTGTAGGACTGCAGGGAGGAGGGCTTGGTGATGGTCATGATGTCGAGCTGCTGGCTGGCGCTGTGCATCTTCTGCCGCGCGACCATGGCTGCGAAGCCGCCCGTCCGTGCGGTTTTCTTTACGGTCATTGTTCTAGAACAAGAGAAAAGAAGGAATAAATATCGAATCTAAACATACATTTTGTTTTCAATATTTTTCTTTTCATTCATCAACGGTTTATTGTTCAATAAATCTAAGTCTAGATGCAATTAATATTGACCTACTGCTACTTTTTTATGCACTTTACTCAAACGCCAAAAAATAGGAATTTATTGCATTTATTTAAAAAAATGCTATTAGAAAGCTTTTTTAAAAACCAATTTACTGAAAAAATCCAGTGTCCTTAATAGTAAAAATTCTCATAAAACAATATAAAATGAATCGGTAAAAAACGTGAATGCTTCGAATCTAATCGATGCCGCGATGTTCAAATAATTGCGATCAATCATAGCCTGCATGATATTTGAAATGATCCCAATTCGATACTCGTCTTAAACGATTGGCAATCTATTCGATTAACTACCAATATTGTTCAAACGAGTTAACGTTTTGAGTGTAAAGCAAACGTAATTATGACTTTAACACCTTTGCTTTCACTTGCTTTCTTTCAATACATCTTTGTGAGCTAAAGTGATTGAATTGGCTAAACGATATTGGTAAATTGCACTAAAAATAATATTTCACACAGAAATGTGGCAATAAAGTTTCTTGAATCTTTTGCTTTTCACGACTGCTTCTCACTTCAGCTTGAAGCATTATCTCTCCTTTCTATCGAGATACATACATCGTAAGAAACTATAGTAGGTACATTGATTATACAAGTGAGTAACTTAGTCGTTGCGTTGAAGCAAACAGCTTTCAGTTCACTTAGTGTCTCATACGTCAACTTACCAATCTTCTAGTTAGCTACTTTTTCATCAATTACGTCTCCAACAGCTTATACAACGACATTTTTCCTCATCTCACCACTAGAAGTTCCATTAAAATTCTTAAATGAAACAAGTGCCTATGTGTAAGAGAAAGCGTAATCATTTGAAAAAAAAAACAATAGTTCGTGGCAAGCGTGCGACATTTCGTGCAAAAACACTTCCTAGTGATGAGCAATGAATTAGAGAACATAATTATGATGTGGTAGAAGATATAGGCGGTGTTACCCAACCTGATGTGAAAATATGGAGGTTATGTAAAGTATTTCAAAATAAGCCTATGTGTCAAGTAGGCAAGGATCTTGTTACGTACTACGTTTTGCCTACTTTCTTTAACTTGACAAATCTGTTTATTTATTGATGTAATTGTATAAATAATGGGTATTTAAGTATGACGTTTCGAAATATTTTCGTGTGTTAAATCAATCATGTCATTGAACCAAGTGTCACAATTTTGGTGCAATTCAGAAAGTAGCATAATAGTTTCAAACAGGGAACCCCTTTTGTATCTTTTATGCCACTACAAGTATGACACATATGACGTATAGTCCTCATTTGTTAGCTTTGCTAAAGGGTTTTGTACCGGGCCATAATCGTGGAGCCTTTACACAAGAGCACTGAAGACTTTACATAATCGACTTAAGATGGTAACAGACATCAAATGTTGCCAAAGCCCGCCGATTACAAATACCTATTAAACAATACATCATAACCCAATTACAAGCACCATAATTATCCGCTAATGCGTACATCTCGGGCCACACTTCCAGATGTTTCCACAACAATCTACCTCTGTGAGAGATCGCTTTACATAATATCTAGTGCATTTCCGACTTATAAGAATCCGAGTTACATCCCAAGAAACTGGGTGAACTTTTGTAACCCACTAGAACAATCTCTTATCAGATTACAGAGGTATTGTTGGTCACAATAGTAATTATGAATTATCATCAGCAATGGGGCTTACTTAATTGAGTTTTAGTTTCGAAAATTTCATGTTTTTTTGGGTTGTTTAGTTGCGAAATTGAGTTATGTCTTACGTGTGATTCCGCAGATTTGGCAAGCAAGTTTTAAATTAAGCCTCTAGGTGAATGAGAAATGAGACGATTTGAATGATAATGAGTTTAATGAGTGTCTAAACATAGTAGACGAGGGGCATGCGTTTAAGCTTTTTATATTTTTAAAACTGCTTTCAACAGGACCTTTCCTTTATCATTATCACTTATTAAAAGAATAAGAAATAACACTAATAAAAACCAGAGCTGTGGTGCCAAAAACAAGCAAGGTGTCTGTGGTGGCAAAAAATCATTGGAAAAATGGTTGTATATTTAAAAGATAAATTAATATTTGTTTGTCCCGGAAAACAACTTTTTCGCCACGAACTAATATGAACAGTTAGCGATGAATTAACATTATTAATGGCTTATTTAACATAATACCGATTTCCTTATTGTAATGTGACAAGAGAATGGTGACGCATATTAATTTATAGGTTACTGAGACCAGTATGGACCGTAATTGTATTACACTACCATATACTAAGTATTGTATAGTTTATTAAGTACAGTAGCTAGTTTTTGATCCTGTAGATAGGTATGGCTATTCCAGACAAAAAATCAATCTTTTGCCGCAGATGATGGAAACGGTAAAATTATGTCAATGAAATTGAATTGGTAATGATCTAATATTATATTATAGAAAATATTCATGGAGCTCTTCATTGGTCACGATGGATGGATTGTGTGAAAGATGATATGCCTAGAAAGGAGGTGACTGCCGAGATGACGAATAAGGAAGAAGAAGACATGCTGCGCCGACCCCAAATAAATTATTTTGGCCTTTTCGAGCATAAATATAAAAATTGTAAGGGTTCCCTTAAAAGAAAAACAAACAGATTATGACAATAGGTGGTCCGCTACGAAACTTTTTCGTAGCATTTTCGTAGCGGCCTACGAACTGATGACAATAACTAGAGATCAGTCGTGGCAGACCCCCTCAGTTGAAAAGAAAGAAAGAGACAATCAGAGTGAGTGAGCGAGAGAGAGTTAGTGTACCTTCGCAGTCCAGTAATAATATAACGATTTCGAAATTTCTTAGAATATAAAATTAATTGTGAACGAAGACGCGGAAACAATTTTCACAAAGTATCGTCATCATCGCCATCGCAGGAGTTCACATGTAGGCATTGTACTGTTTTCACTGTGACAATGCCTGTTCTCATAATTATACAGTTTGATATCACGTCACTATTAAAATACAGAAAGCATCTGTTTGTTTGTCTCCGGCTGTTATTATACGTAATTACTTGTATAATTTAGGTGGTACGAAATTAATGTCCTGTCTAGTTTGTGAAAGTGCTGAATATTAGATGATAGATAGAATACCAACATATTTTCTTTTATTCAAATTACTTAATTAGATCACTGCACCCTTCGATCAAGAATTCTTGAATGAAGACTTGACCAGCAGCTACCTGTAAATTGATTCATAAAAACAAATGACGACTTTTTATTTTTGAACGAAAAGAGATCGTATCTAAATGAAGTTGTGCGAAACAATAATACTGGCAAGAAAACTATTGTACTCTTAGTTCGCTTCTTAATTCAAACCATAAATTTATTTTTAAAACGTAAGCCGCTAGCGTCATTGACAGTAACATCGCTAATTGGACCTACATTACTAAAGCAGGGCAGATATTCTCGACATTGTCGGGACGCGGCCATTTAAGGTGAGGCTATAAATAGCCCGTCCTTTACACTAGGTCAATGACTATAATAGCCAGAACGTATGTGGAAGTGGCTCTTATCCTTTTACATCTCTTCCGAGGTATAAAAGGGCAAATAGAGTAGTAGGCCTCGACAAAAAAAGATGGAATGACCTGTATAGGGTTGCCAGTAATAAGGTGATATGGATAAATGAGTCAGTGGTACACCTTGACTTCTAAGCACAAATGGAGCTAATGATCTATGAATCAGTGAGAAATGTTTTATGATGTCTAGGTTTCTATGCAGAGCTTAGTTTCTATCTTAATGTGCAGATGATGAATTTAACCATTTCGAACTCGATTGATGTTGCATTTTCATTTTGAACATTAGTTATCAGTTTATTTATCTAAAGTCACGAAAAATTGTCCCGTATAATTTTCCAGCGAGGTCATTTCAAACTTTTTGCCTCCAACGATTTTCTGTCCAATTTGATTGGATTAACAATCACAATAGAAGGTACATAACATAATCACTTCTCAAAAAAAACTCCACTTAAATCTTCGGTTCATTCAACCATCACTAATTTAACCACAGATTAACAAAAAGTTAATAACAAACACAAAAAGGCGGCAGCCCTTCCATAGTGCAAGGACGAGGACAGGTCATGCGGAAGCGTTAAGCCACTCGATTGCAATGAACTGTGAAATTAATTCACAGCTGCTAAGTGCATTCAATACGGTATGTAATTAAGTGCATAAGCATGGGATGTAATTAAGTGCGTTCTTGAAGATGGTTGGGCATTCTCCTTTAATTGAGCGTGAACTGAACATCCAAAATAGATATTAGAAGAAAAAGTAATTTGGAATAGATCTCGAGGGTTTTTTTATGTTATTTTAGGATAAATGCTAATTAATCCTTTAATGTTACAATACAATAATACAAACGCGTATAATAATTTTGATTTCAAATTCGCCTCTTTGCTAACAATCATTGCTAACGAATGCAGAATGATTGCTATGCAGAAATATGAGACGCCTGCACTCCAGTCCCAAAGTTTAATTACACATGCCACAATTTATTCACAATCTGATGAGGAAGCAATCTCTTAAGCAATTCGAAGCTAATTGTGTCTAATCTTGTACTACAATTAAATAGACAAGCAACATCTACATCTGAAATCTTCACAAGAAAGCCAACTTTCTCGATCTTCTCTGGAAACTGCGATATCTCCCTGGGAATAGCACACAATACCCTTATTGTGAAGCTAACCAACTTATTTATACAACTATAATGAAGTACATGAACCTTATGTGGTGGAAACAAAGCTGCTTTTACGTGGTGTGAAGTGAAGTATTAAGTTTGTTCCTCTGCTTTGTTTGGTGTCACATCGTTAGAGCAATGGCTTATACGTGACACTTTTAAGGTTTAATTCCGGTTTAATATTCCGGTTTTATTTACTTGGGAGTAATTAAATATGGTTAACTTATTTGATTGATTAGCTCATAGTCAAAATAAAATCATTATTTTTGTAACGAGTCATCTTGTTTCGAAAATGAAAATTTTCTGCCATAATTTTTGAAGGTAAAGGAAAATAGTTTTCGTCAATGACGAATTCAGGATTAATCTAATAGCTTTCCGAATTTAAATATTAAATCCTGACTACAAAAATAAAACAGGCTTATTCTAAGTGTATCACCACCAACGGTTATAATGTATGTAGATGGATTCATTAACAAAAGTGAAAACTCTGCACTGACGAGTTTCTCATTATAAAGATAAGAGGTTATATCTTTTTTCTTATGAACGCGTTATGATTGCATTTCTAGGAAAGGCACCTCACTGCCATTTCACTGTACAAATGACTAGGGTCCCCGTTTCCTAGTTGTGTACGAGAACGGCTCTAAAAAGCAGTCGGAATAGGACTGCTTCCATTTGCTTTTTGAATATAAAAATGGAGTTTATATCTGGTTATCTGTATACAGATTAATACGGAAGTTCTGATCATGAATTGGCTTACATAGATATTGTTCAAATTACTGTTATTATATAAGAATGCACTATTTCATACATATACATGTACCTATCAGTGGCGATGGGTCAATTTTTGTAAGAGGTAAACCGGTATCTTTAGTGTGATTATATTATTTGTCTATAGAATACTGACTGTGGACAGTGCCATTTTTCAAAGGGAATCCGGTAGGAATCGAGTTTTATGGATTCTTCGCCACTGATATCTACTTATAGATCGACAGTAATTTCCTACGAACAGTAATCTTAACCATGATTTAGGTTTCTTAGCTATGCTTTCTAAACCTTTGCCATTTAATGTTAAAATCTTTCTGTCTAAATAAGGTCCTCAAACAACAATAGATAAAGGTTAATACAATGAGGGAGGAATTATAACAACATTGTCCTTCAGCTTCAGCGGGACAATATTTTATGATATAGAAACTGTAATATGAATTTATGTTTTCAAAATCTTTAATCTTTTTTTTTTGAACTAATTTCAATGACCTTTTATCGGACATGCTCTGGGATTTCCAAGCATATCAGAACACGTGACCAGATATAGTTTACATGGATAGGTAATATATATAACTAGGTTAGCATAAGGTGTCTTAGATAAATATCATGCTTGTTCTATTGCAGTACTAAGGTTTAAACAGCTGTTTGTAACACCTTGTTTGTCATGTTTCATGAGTTACTAATCGATCTTAATTTAGGTTTACTTTAAGAACGCCATTAAATATGCAGGAAAATATTTAATAAATATTCAATAAGTTGGTCTTTCTTTCTTTATCGTGTGGTTAGTTCGTAACCTGGTGTCAGAGTTTTTAGGCCGCCCATGGGCCTCTGACTTGGCTTTACATGCCGTCAAGAAATATCTCTCAGGCTTGCTGGTTTCCTCACGATGTTTTCCTTCACCGAAAAGCAAGTGATAATTATACTATACGCACATGAATCCGAAAAATCAGAGGAGCGTGCCTTAGGTTTGAACTCGAGACCTATGACTTGGCAGTCCAACGGTCACACCACTAGGCTATCACTGCTTGGTAAATAAGTTGGTTACTATACTCTTCTAAGGTATTTAAATATACCTTTAGTTCTTCATTTTCATTAAGTGATCAACATTAGTCTATATTCCATGAAGGTAATTATCTGCTAGCCATCTCGTCTGTAATTAACTTCTTCCCGTTCCCAACTAAATCATCTTCTGCACAATCTATCTTCTTTGGTCTTCAACTCATTTCAATAAGGAAAACTTCTACAAAAATGTCTTGTTACGAATGAATTGCAAGCAAAAGTAATTAAGGATTCATGAACAAAGTTCGGACATGTTAAAAACCATTAGAAATCAATAGAAAGCGTCACCCACCACACCAGGCGCACATAATTCGGAGATAATTAGCCAATCTCGTCTAAACGCGTTACACACAGTTGCGTCTGCGCATTCCGACTGATTAACGCTAAGATGGACGCTCACACCGCAACGTAAAGACGCTCTCTTACCGGGAGCATTCGCCTGTAAAGTTCAGACTCGAGCATTACATCAGTGAGTGAGGTGATCCGAGCATTACATTGCGCAACACAATTTGTAACAATCTTTTGTTCCTGTACAAAATCCAATCTTGCATTGTTACATTACAGGCGACTGCTCACTCACCGGGAGCGTCTATTTGTAACGTAATGCTCAAAATTTGATGTTTTGCTTGTTACATGTCACGCTTGTTAAGTCCTCCGGTGAGGGAGCGCCTTAACGCTTGAAGTTAACATTAATTAATTATTTAAGGTTCTGTCATTGATTAACGTTAATGGAATCAGGGTCATACTTATGTAGTTTTTAATGTTTTTTTTTCTTGCTAGTTGTGCAATGATCGTGGAAATAATTAATTAATTACCAGTTAGGTGGCGAGAACCTTCATCTGCTTTTTATACATTAAGGTATGTTGTGGGTTCTTGCACCAGTTGCACCAATTAAAAAAACTCTCTAACTATATTATATATATTCCCCCTTCCTGCAGCCAATCCGTTGCAATAGTGATTTTTTTTAGATCTACTCTCAATAGTGAAATATTTTAAAACTTTGATTTCTTCGATAACATAACAATAATAAAAAAGTGTGAAAAATTTTGATAAGTAGATAACACATGTAAAGTTACGCCACGGTGTGATAGGCGTCTGCGCCGGCGTCACAGACGCGGCAAGTTCTTCTACTTTTACTTTATTTCATGTCGAGAAAGTAGTGGGTGATAAACGTTCACGCGGCACCTATGCTTCATACACACATCACATGTATTTACAACTCTATGTTCATAAAAATAAAGTTCGTAATCAATCGATTATATTGGAATGGTTGGCTATCCCTTATAATAATTACGATCACCCATGTTTCATACGCGCATTACACATTTACAACTCTAAAGTAATAAACATAAAGTTCCAAATCAATCGACATGATGGTTAGCTATACCTTATAATTACGATCTTAGATTCTCCGGACGGTAGTTTCTTAGATGAATTGCTTTGAAAGATGGCAATGCGCAAGGTGGAGTTTTATTATGTCATTATTATGTATCTCGAATAAACAAATGAACCACGGTGGCTAACTAGTAGCCACCGCACAGCTAACCACCAGCCTAGATATTTAATAGGTGGCTATTAATTTGTTGTGTAAAACGGGGGGGTGGAAGTCGTGAGATAGGTTCTCTTATATCTTTATGTCCAGCTTCCTTTGGTCCCTTCTGACTGGAAAATTTCGCTATACCACTGAAAATAACCAGTATATGGCAATACACCAAAAATACACCAAACAAAAAGGACCTGATTAGCTTCAAAATGACTGTACAGATTTTAATGAAACTAAGTCATTCAATATCCCGATTAAACCAGCCTTCTGATGAAAAAACTGGACTTGAAATTGAGTAACCGGTTTAGGAGCTACGATACCACAGACAGACACACTGAACAACAGAGCCTGTGACAGAGCCGTCAAACTCATAACACCCCCCGTTATACGATAGGGTTAAAATACAATACAATATAAAATGTATTTTTTAATAAACAAAGCTACCGGGAAACCAGGAAGCCAGGCAGGCATACAATAACGCTGACTAGCCACTTGCGTGAGATTGCGCGCGCAGCCGCTCCCACGGGCACCAGATGCCCGCGTCCGATGTTACACGATTATTTACGATGCAGCCCGAACGGAATGCACTTGCTTGTTTATTGGCAGATTTGAATTTAGAATTTCTATTTATTGGTTAAGTTCAAACGGGTCAGATGGTGAAAACGTATTGAAAATTATGCAACGGCTAATGACGTGTAAATCTGCGGGTACTCTGACATACGATGGACATTTTCCTGTTTGGAATCATTAATTATTCTGAATCTGAAGCGTTATATAAACTCGCTGTAAAACATCCACCTATACCTACGGTTACATTAAAACACGTCTACACATAACATAACACAAGATCACGTCTGTAATACCCGAAGGGTTAGGCTATGTGTGAGGCAGGCAGTGATGAATCTGTAATACATATTACCACATTTCGATAGTTATGTTTAATTTCCATGTATCAGGGGCGAATCTATTGCCACCAATGGGGCACAACACCGGACTCTGGGCTGCTACTGAGGGATTCCTAATGAAGAGACACAGTTATTACTTGGCCCAGCCTGGAAAACGAACCCAGAACATCATGCTCAGCACACTAGCTCAAAGAGGCAGTCACGGCAACTAGGTCATAAATAATTAAAAATCAATCACTTTGCATAAAAGGACGTGCCTTCGAATAAATTATTCGAAAAATTAGCATGTAGGACTAGGTGGACAGTTACATAACAATGTAGGTAACACTCGTCGGCCTGTCATGCAGTGTAATGTGACATAATAGTCTCGTCGTTAATCAACGTTATCTAAGACAATAATTTGGTTATTTGCGCGCTAAGCAATTAACAGGTATTTTAATGGGTTATTAGAAGCATTCATTTCTTAATCTAGGTTGTATCTCAATTTATTATCACGCAAGTTAGATAAATTCATTAAGACGTTTCGTACATCGTAATTATCTAAAGATGAATTCTGATGTACATTCTTGAATAACCATTTTTCAGGCACGGATATCTCATGTTAATTAATACGCATCCTAGTTTATGTATTATTTAGAATATTTAGTCCTAGAGCCCTCTGTTTTGCAAAAAACTAGGCAGTTTTATTATTCTGGACTTCGAACTAGGCTCGAGCGCAAGCCACACCGCCCCGCACATCGGCTCGCTCGCTGGCGCTGTGGCCTGCGCTTTAACCGGTCTAATAAAACAAATCAGTTCCTAATTGCCCCTTACTAAATATACAGGGTGTAAACGGACCCTTCACAAAGCCTTGACGGCTTCGTGAAGGGTCCGTTTACACCCTTTATAAAACATTCGTAGGTAATTTCGAAGATATATTAAGCTAAGAAATAAGGTGCTCTCTACAACATCTAACATCCTACACTTTCATAGGTTCTCTATGCACAAGGTCGTTGACCCTATTTATCTATTTATCACTTCATAAATAAGTTTAACCAGTAGTTCTTTCTTCTTAAAATAGAAAAAGTGGAACACATCAAGATGCTAATCCGCGATAACTGAGCGAATTTCAATATCAAACAGAAAGTATAAATTAGAAAATAACACCGTCGGCCAGGTGCTCTAATGTGTCATATCCAGTGATCGGAGTAGGTAGATTGATTTTTGGTACTTGTATCATAAATGAACACAGAAAGAATAACATGGATAAGCCATTTTTCCGGAAAGTAATTCCGGTATTTCCGGATTCAATTAAATATTGTTAATGTTGGTAGTGATAATTATTACTACTCAATTCAAAATTTAAAGGAAAGTATCAAAACTAAATTAATTCATTATTTATCTGTTGAATAATAAAAACAAACACACCAATAATCCACCAATTCCGGAGGAATGTCCATAGTAATATATACGTTTCGGATCAATGACCCCAGTTCAATCTACCTACTCCGATCACTGGTCATATCCGAAAGAAAAGCAATTTATACCTACATGTGTGTATATATAAAAGTTCGTAACTTAGAAGATACCAACAGATAGGTTTCCAGATAGGTTTCTTGACTATTGAGACATAATGAAAATTATTAATAGTTTTTGATAATCATTTAATTAAAATGATCTACTGATTTTTTCATTAAGCAATGTATTTTTTTTGTTTGTATTCTTTTAGGATTAAGTTACCCGTAGTGTAACGCAGACTGCGTTACTACGCAGTCTGCGTCCTGCAGATCATTAAGCTGCTTTATGTAACATTTAAGTTCTTTTTCAAGTTTTTTTTAAGTTAAAATTTGAAGTCAAAACAAATAGTCCATAGCTGCCCTTGAGCCCCAAGCTACAGACTAACTGTTTAGTTTGCGGCTCACTAGCAACAACACTATGTTAACTAGTTTTAGGCAATATTATATTTCAAGCCACTTGTTAAACATCTCGTGTATAATTGTAACTGCTTTTGCATCACTCGGCTAATAAACAATTTTCTTTTTGCATTGATAGGTCAAAGGTTGTTATGACCGAGAATTCTTTAATCTGTATAATTCCTTTTTTATTATCATCATCATCTGCCTAGCCTTTTCCCAACTATATTGGGGTCGGCTTCCAGTCTAACCGGATGCAGCTGAATACCATTATTTTACAGGGAGCGACTGCCTATCTGACCTCCACAACCCAGTTAGTACTGGGTAATACGATACACCTTTGTAAGACTGGTTGTCAGACTTTTTGGGCCACTGACTACCTGTAACGACTGTCAAAGATCTACAAATGACAGCCGGGACCAACGGCTTAACGTGCTTTCCGAGGCATGGGTGGTCACCCATCCACAGAACAACCCAGGCAAGCACGGTTTTACCTAATGATCGACCCGAGCGGTCGTTTTTATTTAGCCATGAGCTCCTCTTTAGCCACGAGCTCCTTTTTTATTCTATATTCCTTTTTTTATTGTTCCTTTTTTAATTACTTTTTTATTGTACACACATTTAATCAAAACTACCGAAAAAAAAAGTTAGTTTTTCCAGAATATTAATCCCCCACGGACTACCTATAACCGGACCTTCCAGGATCATAGCACCACCTCAAGCCATTTATAAAATCAATTCCACAACACAAGGACATGAATCATAAAACCATTTCCAATATTATGAATATTATGATCGAATAAGTTAACCTTCGCTTGATCTTACAGTACCTGTATACTTACGGATAAGTATCATTCAATAATACAACAGATCATAAATAACACATTGACAATTTGATGAGCGAGTGAGCATCGGAACACATCACGATATGCTAACATTAGCCACACGACTTCATGGGTTCATACAAATTATTTTGGACGTGTAGCACTCTCTTCATGCATAAGATTTTACGTTACGGGAGAGCAAATAAGCAGGCGGGCTAGCCTCGTGGTGTCTAATTGGTCACCGCCGCTTATGAAAATCTGAATTCTGATATTTCAGATGTTCATAAGCGGTGGCATTAAAAATGCTTGGACATTCCGGTGACAAAATATTTAAAAAAAGCTGTAACGTCTCATGATGTGCCTAAGTTTATAATATCCCTGAAACATTAAATGGTGCGAATTATTTGCCTTTTATTGCAGGTACTTATGCCATTCCACCATCTACATTATTTTCTGGGAGATCTTGTATATAAATGATAATGAAGCAGCTGCTGCATATTTGAAACGGCATTTAATGTCTCTATTAAATTCTTAGTGACACCTATGCGACATCATACCGCAATCATCAAAATATCCTGCTGAATTTCCATCGAATTACTCATTTGCCCTTCTCATTGTGTGAACTTCATAAAGAAAACCGTGACCATACATAATCGTTAAAGGAAAACCTATTCATCGCTCATTTCAGGTACCTATATTCAAAAGCGCCAAGGATTGCTAATAAACCTCAGAGGAGCGCGATGCAATCTAACTATCAGCGCTAATGTCCGCCACTCGCCAGACCACGACCAATGCAATGGCGACGATTGCCGCCAATAAATCACTGGACATCTCAAAATGTAAATAAACGGCAGGCGATTACTTCAGTGTCGGGTTCCCGCTACACGATAACCGTAAGTGAATGATAGATACGCTCAAGGAAGTGTCAAGGCGGAGGCAAATGAGAAATAAGTAGAAAATGGCGCCTACGCAGCTACGTGTGGTCCGAGCTCCCACAGGTGCTGCTAATGCCGTGATAAGGCAAGTTTTTGTACGCAAATGCGGGAGACGCTGATGTGACGTAATGCGAAGATGATTTTGACATTTCACGGCGATGGGGAAGTGAAGGTTTAACTGATTGTCTGTAAACTTGGGAATGTTGGCGAGGAATGCGGAGGAGGCGGTGACCCAGCGTAGTAGGTACCTTGGTACCTAACTACAAATAACGATGACTACTTGCAGTACTGTGTCTCCCTCTTCCTCTAAACCATCCAAAGTTTGTCTTGAAAAGATTGCTTTTAGCGAAAAGACCGCCCATTGTGTCACCCTATGTGAAATGTTTTCATTTATGTAAATTGAAATTTGTATGGTGTACATAATGAAGAGTATTCTATTTACCTAACTAAAGATGACGATGAACACTTCCCAATATGTGCGAGAGCTGTAAGATCAATCACATTTTCACTCAATTAGGTCAGAATACGTCAAAATAACAGCAATTTGATGCACTTCCCCATTCTACATCGCAAACTAACATAAACACACCTATCCAAACGTTTGTTACGTAACACAAATACAAGTTTATATGATTCAATAAATAACTAAATGATGCTACAGATTGCATAACCGATTTGAAAAATGAGGCGTATAATTGAGGATATAAAAACAAAAACCGTAATTGGTCAAAAGGTAACGCCGGCGATGTAAAGATGATTTAGCAGTAAGATCTAAAGGTGAGCACACATTACAGCATTAACTTGTAACAGACTATCTTCTTATTCTTTTCCCCGACAAACCGAGTTGAGGTTTCGATACAATTGGATTTTACAAACTACGAACGAATTTGAAAAGCGGCGAAGGTGGCCAACAATATGTCCGCCTCGGAATGAAATACAAAACGTTGCAAATGTTGCACATAACTACCAGTGCATTTCTTTATTTTTTACATTTGCAAGCAAATATGTAATCGTATCTAAGCACCAGATAAAGCTGCGTTCCTACTTGTGCGTCGTCGTGACGAATGTAGCGAACATGGAAATACTCTAATGTATGCTCACCCAAAAGTTATATAACGTGAAGAGCTTTGATATTTCATCGTTAACATGAACTAGGAAGTAAAGTTCAGTGAAGTGTGGGTACGTGGGAAAGTGGTGAGTTCCGATTTTACGCAGTAAGCTTTTGAGACGAGAGCTTTCAGAGATAGTAGGTACCTACCATACGTCACCATGCACAAGAAATGGACATTCTTCGACGAGCTTTTATGGAATGCTAACTACGATAAACTTAACGTCATGTCTGTTTTTGTCTGAAGGATTTAACAGAGATGACCTAATAAATAGTACCCACACTTCGCCAATTAATAGGGGGTGAGCCTATTGCCATCATACATAAACTCACGCCTTTTTGAATTATGAATCTTGGAGTATACATGGAGAAATGGCCTACGACAATGTAGCTTCGGTCTTTTGTTAAATTACAAGATGACAATACTATCATTTAGTTTAAGAACTACCTCTCTAGGACATACAGGCCTAGTAACATAATAAACATCAATATAATCCTACACAATCTCGCTCATTTCAGTATTACAAGAAAAGCCTTTGATATTGAAAGGCCTGGCAAGTCTATTTTAATGCGTGCCGGACCATTGCACCTAAATGACAGTAGGTAACGGATAATGCGAATGAATGGGCAAAGTGAGCCACAGATTAGCCATGGCGAATTGATGACGTAACCAATTAAAAAGGTCGCCGACACTGAGACAAATCAGTAACTATGTTTGTGATTTCTCGCTGCTTCTGCTTCTGTTGAATTAACGTTTTCTACACAATCGAGGAAGTAATTGCAACGTACAATACTTGATTATCAACATTTGTTTGCAATCGTGCCCCGACCAATCATTGCCTATCCACAAGACGGTCAGTGACTATTGCAAACAAAGAGATTTAAAACACATATAGAGAGGACATTGGGAATATTGTCATACAATAATTTTCATCTTGAATATTTTTGATTTTGACACACGAATGCTACCTGACAAGCGGGCGTATGACACAGATGACACTAGACAGAACGAATTGTTACTAAGTAGTAACAAGTCTTGGATTACGATTTTCTTCGTCATGACCCGTCTATAGCTTGGAAATATTTAAATGTCTTTGTGTCATATGAATGCGACCTGACAAGGCGACGTATCGCACTGGACTGATCGACTTGTTACTAATTTGTAACAGTTTTTGGAATTGTCAGTTTGTTGGTCTTGTCCCGTCTATAGCTAGTTACATTTGAATGTCTTTGATTGCAAATAATGTTAATATTGACAGCAAACAATAGGACGATGTGACAACAAAAAGTTGTCATTGTTTACGGATGAGAATGTTATCATCGCATCAAAATTGCCACATGAAGTTGGTCAAGGTATTGGCTAGAAGTTTACTAAACACGGAGACACGAAAACCAACACGTTTTGTAAGTTCTCCATTTTCAAAATCGATTGTCTGGATGTGTTGCAATCTGTCAGTTAAAGAACCGTGTCTTGTTCGAAAAAACTAAGATCTAGAAACGGTAATGTTACAAAGACTTTAGGGGTATAATTAATAAATATTATTTTCAGCTAGAAAATTGAATGTTATCAATCAAAACGTGACCAAAACTTGGCCATTTCAAGAAAAAAATAACAAATAAACACTTGAAAACAGAATTGCCTAAGCAGCAATCAGCAAGCACGCGCTTTACTTTGGCACAATGGTCTGATTTCTTTGCCTCTTCACGTTCCCGCGCACAGATGATAAAGATTACTTTTTTTTACCGGTACAACTATGGCGCGTACAATAAGATGAAAATGAAAGTTTCGATTAGTTTTTGCTATAGTTCACTTTCATTGGGTGCCGTAGACATAATAGACAGATGATAATGAGATGTCGGTACAGGTATTATGATGGCCCGCGTTGTGATATATCGAGGGACTGATTTGATGACTCATTGAAATTGTAGGTTTACGGTGATTGGGTGAGGGAAAATATAGAAAATGTGCAATGTGACACGACAACAATGATTTCATTAGTAGCATCACTTGAGTTCAAATAATGAAAGCTATTATTGGCAATTCTTCAACGATCTTTCAATCACTTAACTTTCAATTACAAACTGACAGTACTTTATTAATAGGCTTGAGCAGAGTGTTTCTGTGCATAAAAATCGTGTAATACAAACCAAGAGTTATTAGACACGAATAATCATTATTCGGCCAACAAAACAAGGTACCCACCTTGATTATTTCGAACTACACAAGAACCGTACATTTTATTCTCTCTCGTTGTGCAAATGCAGGTGACCCAAACAGGCATGAACAATGGCCCACAGACAATCAATACTCACAACAATTTGCTATAAAATAGAATGATTCACGTCGCATTGTCTATGCATAGTGCGTCAATCATAGCAGGAATTCAAGGGCATGATGACAACATATTCGCTGCAATATGTTCAAAATAGCAATAAAACATAGAACTTTGCCATAAACATAAATTGGCGGGAAATAAAATGTTGTAGCTGCCATAAATTGACAGATGAAATAATTGATCAGCCAATGAGTTATTTCACTAAGGAAAAGCCTTACTGGAATAACTTGACTGTATTCTTACCAATATCTACATATTACACTATCTCTCTTCCATATTTGTTAAAAATACCAATCATTCTTAAACTGACTTTGATAGCTACAAATCAATTTTCACGTCAGTCACGATATTTAAATTCACGAATACATGAAGTTATAAAAGCTTATTCAGAGAGCACCTTTCTATGTAACAGTTTATTCAAATTCTCCGTGCGTTTGACTAAATTGTACTATTATGTAAAATGTTAGAGAAGGGGCATTTGATTTATGATTGGGAGATTTATCAAGAGGACTGTTAAACATTTAAATACATGCCTACTTTACTATCTGTGCTATCCTCTCTGAGAGAGTGTCGTGTATAATGCCAAGACTTTTAAGACTTATCCACCTCGTCTACAAAACGTAGAAAAGAACATTTAATTATGCAAATCTCCTAGGAGATTCGACAACGAATCTTATAAATTTATAATATTACTCTTCTTCTCCAGTTTATTTTGCATGTCTGCGTGCATGCGTAACTCAATCAGTTTGCTCTACGAAGAATAGACAGGTAACTACAACAACAAGGTGGCTAGTATTTACTGAATTTTTGGCATTTCACCAACTACAATCTGTTACTTTGTCTTTAGTTTTGTCTTTTAGTACGATGGAGGCTATATTTTATTTATGAAAAGTAATAGCACGAAATACGAAACAAGTAAGCGCCGTAGCTGGCCAAAATCTTCCCAGATGAAAGATAATGTTAATAAATATTTCTCCAACAAAACAATATGACGTTAGTTGATTTAATTACGAGTGTGTAAATGGAAGAAAGTGTGAGACGTTAATGTACAATCTAATATCATTAATGTAAACGTATCGTGTGAACTAGCTCTTACAATGCAGCTTTACTTTTTTAAATGTCAGCTTATTGTATTCAGACTATGTTATGGTCACGATAGAGGAGAATTAATCATTTTAAGACGGAGGTTCTTACATAATTTGTTAAAAACACATAGGCACATCTTACTTTCTTACTAGTATTAATTCAATATATTATAAATGCGAAAGTTTGTGAGAATGGATGGGTGGATGTTTAATATGTTTAAACTTCCACGCAAAAACTACTAAACGGATTTGGATGAGATTTTGCACACAGATAGTTTATAACCTGGAGTTTATATAAAGTATCCGATGTGTTACATAGGATACTTTTTATCTCGGTAGTATATCCCGTTAGACAATTGTCGAACTCCAGACGGGCGAAGCCGCGGGAATAAGCCAGTCTAACATAATATCACGCCTGTAGTCTTCAAAGGATTAGGTTAGACCGTTAGATGTACCTTTAGTACACGCACATTTCTGTTTAAGTCCCATGTAATAGCGGGAGAACCTATTGCCAGAAACCGGGCACATCCACATTCTATACGTAGACTGCTACTGAAAAGTTCTTGATGAAATTCCTGAAAAAACTAATAACTTCCGACCAAGGTGTCGAGCTCAAGGCCTCATGCTTATGAGAAACGCTCTGCGACCACTCGACCAAAGAAGCAGTAATAAAAGTAAAGATAAATTAGTTCTGTACAATCTAGAAAGATAAAAGTATCTGATAAAGATCGCAAGAGTTACAAATAAAATGTTTTGCAAACAAACGTGCTTACTCGTTCCAGCAAACGACGAATTAATTGAATTCAAATCAAGTCACAGCACAGTAAAGTCCGAAGTGGATTGGCATTAGTTTAACTATGTAATGACTGTGTTCGCAACACTTCAGGGCAGACAAATTGTTGGGCCGCTGTAATAGACGGTAATTAGTACATTGGCATAATTGAATGCTAGTGGAAGCACTGGCGCTAGCACTGGCTAAGAATTTAAGGCAAGTTTATTTTAAGGCAGTGAGTGACGATTTTTTCATGAAATATTCAAGAAGATGGCCGATGTTTCGCGAACCGCACACTTTTCCCTAGAGATTTGTGATCATTTGCAAATAAAGTCCGGTTATTTTACTTGTCAATCTTGTTTTTTCATTATTCATTGCACTTTTGAAAAACTTGACTATTCTTCTTCTTCTAAGCGTGTCGATGACTATTGACAATGCCGGACAAAGTCAGTACATGCGGCTGAAAAAAAAACAAAAAAAAACACATACTATGTAGGTATGTCCGGAAAAACCGACTTAGGTATGGTAAGCCTATTTGCGTGTGGCACGAACTAAACAATTCCGAAAATCGCAATTTCACACTAATATTTTAATCAATTGCTAAATACAAATTCCTAAGTATCACTGATTGGCTGCTACTGCTTAAAGACTATGTAATCTGAGATCACGAGAGGACCTTGATGGAAATCATTTAACAAAAGATTGTTCTGATCAAAATTCGGCTGCTAATTGAATAACAATCTGTGTTTACGTTTAAATACACTTACAAGGCAAACTTACAACAATCACTTTAAACACTGTTTATTATTGTACAAAATAAAAATGCATTTCACAACTTTTCACATTCGCTGTGGCAACATTTTGCAATAGGCCGAATTTAATGTGACCTTGTGTTGATTAAAAAACATACTGTCAGAACAGAACGTGCATTCGGATATCCTGATCGAATAAGATTGTAACGATTTTTCTAATCGATGAAAAACGTGATGATAACGATACCGTATGGGCATCACGCACGATTGAGGAATAACATTATAATTGACAATCGTAAAAGTGTATTATTTCATAACGGCCATTGTGCTTGCAATTATTAGCGTATGTAATGTACATCAAATCGCTCGTGACCCGACGTACGAGGGTGCAAGTTATTGCAATAGTCATTTGTCAATAATTGCTGGTCCCTATTATTATGCACGAATAATTGCTCACGGTTTGATGGCTAATAATATTCGTCTTGGTAATCGTTTGAATTTCGAAACAGTCTAATGAGAATTTTGGAAGATTTAAGTATTCAAATTCAAACGAAGCGTCGATTTCGTAAATGTCCCCATTCAATAGAGACGATCTACGTAATTCCAAAAAGCTGCAGTGTTTGTTTGTTTGTTTGAACGCGCTCGAGAACTCGAGGACTACTGGTTCGAATTGAATAAATCTTTTAGTGTTGGATTGCCCATTTATCGAGGAAGCCTATAGGCTATACAACATCACGCTACGACTAATAGGAGCGGAGCAGCAATAAAAAATGTTGCAAAAACGGGACGGGATTTTACGCGGACGAAGGTCGCGGGGAACAGCTAGTTGAAAATAAAACGGTTTGGATAAAAACACCCGGTTGCATTAAACTGATATTTTAAAAAGCAAAACCTAGATCGTTTTAAATCTTGTCCAAAAGAAAGAAAGTTTAGGAGGAAGTTTCAATATTTTGATACTTACCACTTCATTAACATGTTTTGCTTACTTGCATTATGGTTAACTCTGGACGATTCTATATATTTTTTAATTTAACCACCTGTTATGCCAAGCTACCTATAAAGTTGGTTGACCAGAGATTTGTTTAAAAAAAGTTTTACAGGGGGGGACGCATGAACACCTCAGGATAGTCAACTTAAGTGCAAGCGGTAAATATACTGTGAAAGGACGACATAACCAGAAAAGAAAATGAGACAACAGGCTTGAATCAACCGTAAGTAAAAAGAAAACGCATTAGAATGAGAAGCTCTTGACATTCAATAGAGTTAATTAAATCTGTCTAACGGATGGCCAGTGACATGTAAATAGGTGAAATGAAATCTACTCAGTGCAGTGCTGCCAACCTCATTGCTTCTTGTTACTCAAAGTTGCCAAGTTTAAAACTACCTATTTAGAAAGACTACAAAATTGATTGAAATACCACAAATTTAATCATTGTGTTCACTTGTAGGTAGGTAGAACTGTTTATTGAAATGAGCATATTGTTCTTTAATATTTTACTTACCATGTGAATTTTATGGCCATTTACATATTTTGTACAACATTTAGCGCAAATAAATAATGTTGACTTTGTTAACGTTATTCTTTCTCAATGAGAAAATAAATAAGAATTGGATATCTAATTAGAGATTTAAAAAAAAAAAATTGACAAGGGGTTTGCTGTGGTGATACGTTATGTTTTGAAAACTTATTTATTTTTGTGCACAGATCTAAAGGTATTCAAAATTATTTTACTTATACAAGTCTATAATTGAAAATTCTAATGAAATATATGTTATAATAACTAAGAAAAGTAGTACCTACTTATTATTTTACCTGCAACATAGAGGCTGTAAACTTGATACTTTACTATCACTTACGAAATATATTACTATTTGCTGGTAAGTAGGTACTCTAGCTACATATGTATGTACTTTTTATGAGTCGTAGGCAGTCAAGCCGAGCACAGGTGACTAGGACGTCTCGCGTTTTATCACTATTTTAGTACTCAGTCGACATTAAATATTATAGGATGGTGCTAAGTGCCCACGCTTTAGCTGAAATGAGATACTAAGGTAGGTGTTATGGTACGTACGGTGTATAGAAATTGTACGGTGAAACCAAACCATGCCGATGATTCCCGGTTTCCACTCCCGGCTTGTCCACCAGCGGTGACAGGGAAATTATTTAAAAAAAAAATTCTCTGTGTTCAAGTCAGGTGGACAACCCGGGGAAGGACATCGGGAATCATCGGTATGAGAATAAGTATTAAATATTGTTTGTCTTACTTCATCAGTTAGTAGGTATTGCTTGTAATAAAGTACACGATTCGCGGTTATCGCATGTGCTCCCTCGGACCTTTTTATTAGTCTTTGGTCATTTCAATACATTTATTGTAGCCTAAAGATAACAGTAACATTTGACTTTGAAACGCAACCTTGGACGTAAATAATATTTCTTATGGAAGGTGCACAGGGCGTTTTATACGCCCTAAGCTACGTCCATCCAGCCGTCTTGTCCCCAAAACTGTAGAAATCGAGCTTTTAGAATCATGATTTGCATTATTATTATTTTATCTATAGTTTTACCTGTGAACATATAATATGTGAAAGTAAAGAAAACTGGAGATTAGGTACGTTTAAAGACACGTTGTCTTCATTTAAAGGTGTGAATACGAATTCGTGCGGTTTCGACACGACTTGCAATGACTAGTGTGAATGAACGAACGTTTCTTCAGAATGATCAACAACACAAGAGAATGAAAGTAAATAGAACTGAGGAAATGTTCTTCGTGAAGATCTACCCACTTTACGTATCCAAACCGAAAATGTCGGGTTACGAATAGTTCCGTTTTGTAGAGTAGGTACCGTCGCTCTCTGTCACTCATACCTCGGTGACAGTCTCTTTCTTATCGAAGTGTTATGTCTCCTGGACACTGTACGATCAGAGTCCTGCTTTACCTGATCCCACTTACAAAGAAGAGGAGAGTAAAAGAGGTTGAGTAATGCAGGGCATTGACTACTAGATTCGGCAAACCTAAGACACTATGGTTAAAAATAGAAGCTTTTCTATAAAGCAAAAGAGGGAAGAAGTTTTACTTACGGATTTCAATGTCCTTCGCAGTTTTCACCTGTAACAGTAAAAAAAAACTAAATTAATAGGTATAATCATTTATTTTAACGATGTAGATTTATCAAACAAAATCATCGTAATTAGCAAACATTAACTAGAGGAACAAACAGCATTAATTAATTAGCATTCCAAATATGCAAAAATATTTTTTATCATCAATAGTATGTCACCAAGCCATATCCGCCCAAATATCGTACCTACTTAGACAAACACTTCATGGTTTATTAATTCATTTATTCACAAATCATAGATCTATAATTCGGCAAATACCGCCATAAATAATATTAACTGAATTCCTTTTAATTATAGCGATAGCGAGAAGAACTTGATGATTATTTTGATAGAATAAAATCTTATATCAGAGTTCATTAGATACTGCAGATGGATAAGGAATTAGACAGCAGAATCCATTTCAATAACTAAGACATGTAGGTTATGTAAGTATTAGAAGTAATTTTAAAATTTAAATTGAACTACTGACTTACATACTCTGGTGGCACTACTTCAATTGACACAATTTGGCTAACGATCTCATTTGTTGCCTTTGTGGCGCACACATTTGATTAAAGAGCTGTTATATAACACAAGATACATTTCCGAGTGCCTCGTTAGTCTTATAAATTATTCTTTATTGTATACGAAAATTGGTCTACTGTTATTGGGCTTTCCCACTAGATTTTTCTCCGTAGGTTTTTGGAATTTGAATTTGTTCGTAGCAATAAATGCACCCTATAACAGGTAACTTAAACTTAATTGATAAAATTAGGCAGTTTCTATTCAAATTGATGCCCAGCCCTTATAGGTGTGATGAATTATGTATGATACGCAAAAACAATCCAAACCATGAACGAACGAAAAGTAAAGACAGTTTCAAAGCGATGTTTTGCCACGTCTTAAACTTCAAATCAGATGCTCGTTTCCTGTGGCTCAGTTTCCAAAAAGGACTCAAATACTGAATGATCACTTATTACTTTAAGAAATTCAAGCGTGATGTCATGTTATATAATACTAAGACATATTACCAGATGCTTTACAACAAACAACGGAAACTATTCGCCGAAGTTGTAACGCGTCTCTTCCCACATTTATCAAGCGCCAGTGAAAGTGAGATCAGTAGATAAATGATTGATGATACGATTATTAAATTGTTTTATTATTGTCTTGTGTGACAGTCCGGTTAATTTGTTCTGGCGTTTTTTTATCTGTGGCGCTGATTGATATGTCAAACTTTGAGGTTAATTGGAACTATCTCATTTGTTTTCTTTGCGATATTTCTTTCCTTTTATAGAGCAAGAACCATTCCACAAGACACGTGGCCTTAGACGGAACTAACGCCATAATTTTGTTTTTTCAATAAAATTTCCACCGACAATTGCACAAATGTTTATCAACAACGGCTCCTGACAATGTCATTCACGCGCCAAAAGAATGTTACTGCATTTTGTATGTCTTATTTGCTTTGTTGCGATTTTTCCTCCTTTTATACCTAACAAGTAAAAACGTGACCTCAACTACAAATGTTATTTTTACTATATTCTAGGAATAACTATAAAAGTTTACAACAAAACACTTTGCATTTTATGCGCTTTTGTTTTAAAATTTTACAAGTCATCCATTCTACATTTTACAGCTACATATTTTTCTTTCATTTTCATTCCACTACAACCACAATATAAAACCACAGACTAAAAAGTAACAAAATGTGCAACCGCGATCATAAATAGAATGCTTACAAATCTAATTCACACATCGTGTACTTTCATACGACGACGCGACGTGTAGGTTTCTGTAAGCGAAAAGCGGTAACTCGATAAATCGTATATTTCGAGAAAACAAAAAGTCTATTTCTCTTTTTAGGTAAAAAAAGTGAATTGTGCACATTTTCTTACTGTTATGGTTTTTAACTTTTTAGTTATGGTTATTTGGATTAGTCCAGATGCGAGATGGTTTGAGATGACGAGATGATTCATACTTTCAGCACACATAACATAACGACTGCAGTACCAGAAGGGTTTTTAAGTATGTAGAGGTGTACCCAGGCAGTGGGTACACTCTTATTTCGCCTGTTATGATTAAGTACCTTGTACAGGGGACGAGCCTATTGCCATCAATCATGCACCAATCCGGCCTCAATTTCGGTTCAAGTTTTCAGATGCCAAAAAATAACAAAAAGTTAGATTTAACTGAGATACCACTTTTGGCTTACGAGTGTAGCATAGCGAGTATAGTGACGTCACATCATCACATGTCAGTAGGAAGAGCTCCGCTGTCAAGTCGCGCCAGCGCGTGACAACACGATTTCTATGATACATCGCGCCTTTGTATGCAATCGTATGCATTCAACTACACATCACATTGAATGTGAACGCCATTCCTGTGACTTACAGAGTACGGTAATGTCAGTTTGCATTGAAGATGCTGAGACGCAACTTCGCTGAAAATACTCATATTATGGTTGAGTTGCAGAAGTATTACGTGTTTCATAATAATTGAAATAGACGGAGTAATATAATAACGGTTTTCAGGATATTTCTGCCTTATAAACTTGAGTGTTAAGAGTATCTAAACTGCTAAGTTACACTCGGTCAGTGTTACAAGAAAATTAGGCAAAGTGAGGAGTTACGTAAAATACAACCAAGTGTTAGAAGCGAGGCTCTTTTAACAGTCTAACTACCTAGGTACAGTCAGTTGAGTTAGTGCCCTGACCGATCTTTCAAAGAAGAATAGGGGAAGTGTAGTGTCAGGTAATACAGGACATTGACTGAACTAACCTGCCTTCGAGTAGTAGCAATTTAATCAAACACTGCGAGCATAACCTGCCACAAGTTAATTTGATGGTCTTAGGGCAATTAACTTTAAATAGCGCGTGGATTGAACACTTCCCTGTTTCCGATTCATTTCACTGAGTAGCTTCCTTCAATCAATGTATCATCACGCGGGTAGTTACTCATAACTAGTCATTACTCTATTTACATAGACAAACCACTTCGCATAATGGCCCAAACTGTGACATCCATGACTTCTGAGATGGCGGATTGAACACGACTCCTATTGTTACAGTAGAATTCACTTCGTAGTGTGAAGTCAAACTTTGTGGATGTCGAACCATGAAGTTAAACTCCGTTACGTCACCTAAATCCTCGGATCCGCCGAAGTCGTAAAAGAAACCTGCAGTTGAATTAAATGGAAATGATTCCTGCCATTGCTGCCTATCAACCTTCTGTAACACCAATTACTTGCTACTCTCAGATCATATCTACGGCAACCAAAAATCAAGCTAAGATAATTATGGTCTAAACTGAATTCAGAAATATAAAGCCAAATAAATGCTTATAAAACACGGATCTACGCATCTGACGTGTGTACAAATTTGGTTTCCAAACATAGATAAACATTAGATAATTACCGCGAAATCTTATGAAGATCAAATTACGTAAGGCAATTAAGAACTAAATATTTGTTCTAGATTTCTGTATAATTATCTATTTAACTGTTGATATGCCGTACTAAAATTCGTTGAGAATTTTCTTAATTATTCTTAGACGGAGTGCACGAATTATGATTAATATTAGCACCGTAGAGTTAGTGCGAAGTTCATCATTGAAACTGATCGCGATCAACAGATCTAAACCGCGTTCAAGAGTTGTCAGTGCTAATATTCAAACAGCATGACACTGGGAGCTCTTGAACACAGTCTACATGTGCTGGTCGCGTTCAGTCAGTTTCATGGGTAGACTAAGGATGAAGTTAGTCGTAGCTTAGTAGTTGCAGATCTATGTTACAATAAAAAGGATACTTGCTCGACCAATTTCTACATATAATACATATATCAATTAATAAATTCCTTGATAAAATATCTCATTTCCTCAGGAAATCCATTGGGTAGTAATAATAAAGCCAGTTATTTATGGGATAAACATAAATAACTCATTGCCAAGGACTACGGTAACAAATTACAGTAACAACACATTTCCCTAGCCGGTCGGGGCTAACTTACAGCCGGACAGGTACAAACATAAATCGAACTGTCGACAGCTTCAGTCAAGTTTAACGTTAACCCGTAACTTAAACAGGTTATAAACATTTAACTGGAGTAAATGTAAATATGATTCGAATCGTCATAAAACTTGACATGAATGGCCGAAAATATTTCACTTTTAACGAAATCTCTGTATCTCGCGTACCCTTCCAAAAGCAATCGTTTATGTAACATATAATTATCGATTACTTTCACATTGAAAGTTCTCCAAAGGCGAGAACCATAAAGTATTGAAAAAACAAACGAGCAATTATTCTTAAAGCGTCAATAATCGATTATGAGCTTTATGTCCTTTCGGAATCGAGTACTCAGAATACTCGATTTGATTCTTAAGGCTTCAGTAACGTGTTGGGGCGGTGAAGGAAAGCTGGCGACCACCGCCGCCGCGCCGGTGCGCCGAGCTTTGCGGCGATAAAGTATTACTGTATTTAATATTGATACAGGTTGTCAATGATATACAACACGTCCAGATTTCACATGGAGTTGTGAAATATTCTGTATGTCAATTTACATCTCATCCATATTTCATCTGTATTTTGTGTCCTACGTCCTATGAAATCTATGAAATGAAATCTGTATCTCAATTTATCCGACAGCATCTCTGCGGCTACCAACTGGATACACTTCTTATTGCCGACTTATTCATAAGAAAAAAAAGTATTTCGGAAAATAGAAAAATCTTGAAAATGCACTACGAAATAGGAAAATGTTGTGACTAGATATGGAAAAATCGATCGGCGAGATTAAATGGAACGATTGATTGCTTATTTATTTAGGAAGAAATAAAGTGGAAAAAAACAACAAACTACATAATACTTAACTACCTATATTGCCCACAGTCATTAACAACTCATATCAGCTGATACAATGACAGTAAATTGGTTCCGTTCCGATTGCATAATAAAATACATATGGCTGCCGTGTTTTGGCGCCAATCACCCAGTCGCCCCACTACATTCCAATTTTAAAAGTCGCTATCATTGCTATGTAAACAAGTTGTAAGCGGCCAGTGTTGTCCACAGTTCCGTGTGGAACGGAAGCGGTGTTGGGTGCGATTTGCGAAGTATAGGAGTGGTGGAGATTCTACGTGCATCAGCTTTCATTTCTCCGAAGAGCCGCGGGCCGCAAAAAGTTGCGGAACCACCGTCCGTCGTGGCGGGTCGGCCCGCCTTGTGGGAGTGACGAGTTTGCAGTGTGAAGTCGATACGATACGAAAGTTTTATGTGCGAGTCTCTGAGGTCAATGCCCGCGAATCCGGAATTAACGATAACATCCTAATTTGGTCTGATGACCAAAAATGGCCTGAAGTGCAGAAGGCCAATCAATCTCTGCATTAATTTGCATTCTATAGGTTTTAAACAACAACTTTTGTCAACTAAAGGAGGTCGAACAGCAGGCTTCGTAGTACCAACAATATTGTTTATTTTAAAAACAATGCAACACAAAATTACCATCATTAAAATTAATGATGCAGTAGGAATGTAAAACAAAGTACAAACTGTTTTGATAGAAATCAAAATAACGCATGAGAACATGATCATTAATCTTTTTTCTGACCTATTCATGATCATTACGTAATGCCATGGTCAGCACATCCCGATTCACGTTCATTATACAAATTAAAGTCAATAAACAAAAATAAGTTAAACGATCTTGCCGTGAGACAATGGAGTTGCGTTACGGGAAAGTGAAAGGGCACGGATTCACCGGCGCGCCCGGAGTGGTTATAGCATCGTGGTCGGCGAGGCCTTTGATCGCGGACGCACGCGCGCACCGTGCGAACCAACCTCATTGGGTCAGCGCTGGTAATACACCTGACACCTGTCAAATAAACCTGTCAAAATGACAGCGCGTGTATGGATGAGCGGTATTGTCACGTGCTCGCGGTGAACTCTGGCAAAGTAATGATAATGAGGGTATATCGCATGTCTGGTGGACTAAAATTATTCAACTTGTTAGGGCTAAGGCATACTACGAGTAGTAATAGAGCTTTAGGATATAGAGATATAGCTGTTTAAAAAGCTTTTGGGGGCTAATAAGGAGGAATGGTTCAGAACCGCAGTGCAGAACTGAAAATGACAAAGATTTCTGTTGAATGAGAGCAAAAAAAAATGCAACAACGGAGTTAGAATTAGAGATCCTTCAAATTGATACTGTGATATGGCAGCTTATCTAAATATGTAGTTCAGTAGATGATGATGTAATTATGGGAATATCTTATCATTTTGGTAATGACTTCACAATGAGGTAATCCTTGCTAATGAATTAATTACCTTAATCGTTTTAAACGTTACACAACATGAGCAGAGCGATGCCATAAGATACCACTTGTCAAACTCGCTAATTAGCAGGCACATATTCACACTTCCGGACTAAAAAGGTTATGTAATTCGTAGACATGGCACATCCGACGTTATGATTAATTGTTTAGTACACTCTGGACGCTAGACCTCACATAATTACTTCTGGGTACTATGTACCTACATAGCTTTAGCTATAGTGAAGGGATGTTATACGCAAATACGGACGCGGTTCCGGACACGGATCCTGACAGACAGATGACAGATGCTTCAGTCTTTGTAAGGACGTGTCCGTGTCCACAATTTATCCGCACCAGTTGGAGTGACCCTCCATTGGTAATGGAATAAACTACCGGTCCTGGATTTGACAGAGTTTAAGACATTCCGAGTTTTAAATTTGAGACATCTCGAATAGAACGGAAAATTGAATTGACAAAAAGCTACCGTAACCTTTTTTGGCCATCATACATCATCCATCATACATCTTTTAATGAATTAAAATCGCATGAACTTCAGATACACCGTGGTAACAACAACAACCGTAACAACGGAATTAACTTTAAATTACAACGTCGACCTTGACAATATGAGAAGTAATTTGAAATGGTTAAGGAAATTAAATAATAACGTTTTTGCTATAATACATCGTTTCAATTGAGGATACGGTTGATACGTTGAAAAGTTTTATTCAATCTTTTGTTTGGGTACTCGAATTGCTACTACTACTACTTGGTTTGTTTAAATCAAATAAGGTGATTCTCGGAAAATTTGTAGGCGCTCTCTGGTTGTATTTGACACTATTATATTTCAATGTTGCAAGCATCGTTTCGCAAAAAATGAAAGCCTCAAAACTAACAATTGGCGATAGATTACATTTCGGTATACTTTCACCTAGTATCCTGGAACCTACATTTGTAGTCAACAACAGGGTTTTCTCCTATCGGGATCCCTATAACCCTATTTATTCCATATAGTAAGGTATTAGCTGTCCATGAGACCCGACCAGGAAAATTTGGCAGTTTTTTTATTTTAAATGGGGTATTTCCGATAACCCGAGGTATCAAATTTACTCTAAAATAATCATTACATAAAAAAATCTGTTATAAGAAATTCGTTATAGTCTGCTAGAAGCACTCTCGCTTGATTACTGTCCCGAGGTAGGTACCAGGCAAATATAGAAACTAGCGATCACCTCCTAACGAGCTGAACAAACGTGAGACCACGTACTTATCACTTTGCCGTCAGTACGAGGGTACGAGGCAATCAAGTTATTGTGTATGGAAAGAGTTAGAAATAGGAGCCACGAAAGTTTAAGGATAACGATACTTTCAGAAATATTTGTGCTGACGTTATTATTTTATCCGTAGCACAAAAGCTGTCATCAAAAAATAGATACACCCAAGGACACATTGCAATTTCTACTCGACTCTTGTTTTACAAGTAAACAATTTATTTATCACAGGAGTATTTAAATAAAATCGAAGTACCATATCTAATGGCTTTACTGGCAACACTGTCCATTGAATGACACTGACATTGATAGGCAGCAAAGATAGACAGAAAGAGTAGACTAAATCATTGTGTTCACGATTGAGTTCCTTATTCCTGAAAATAATGCTCATTATTGTAGGGATGACGCATATAGGTAGGTATATCAACTACATAGAATAACAATTGATATAATTTTCTTTATGAACATTGACTCAGCCATCAAACGAATAGACATCTTTTATCTTTCATGTCTTTCGGGACAGTCCGGTGATGGACGCAAAAGATTAGCATCATTCGTCAGCCCATTGTCATTGAGTCAATCAATTAGCATTAATTAGACGTCGACTTGTCTTCAAGACTTCAAGTCAAAATGACTTAAGATGTTAACATTACTTAAAATTAATGTGATAAAAAAAATGTTTTTTTGTAAAATTTATAACATAACCTGGCCATCTTTGCTGGTCAAGAAAAACAAAAGAGGATACATTCCATTATATTTATTGTAACTAGATCTAGCTGAACCAGTCAAGACGAAAAAAACTTTGAAAAGAAACAGAAAATACCAACTCAATTTTCTACAAAATGGAATCATTATGGTATTATGATGCAAGACACGTTTTATTATTATCAAGTCGTTGAAAATAGACGAAGTCTCAAAATTTTGTCTTAATTTATAATAAAACGTTCTGAGTAGGTAATCTATTTTTTGTAAATCACGTTTTAATTACAACCATTAGGGTCGTAGTGTAATTAAAAACTAAACGTTGCAGTAACTAGTGCTGTTTTTTGGCAAGAATATAATGTAAGTCTGAACTGATATTTTAATTATAAAACGTGTTAGAAGCATAATCAGGAATGAGGAAACCTATTTCATTAAATACTTTGTAATATACTTAATAACACTAAAGCGGTGTACACCGCCGTCCGCCGAATATGTTTTAAGGAGATTGGCAGGCAGAATAAGTTTTCCAAGAAAACATAAACAATGGTAACATTGAGGAGGTACAGTTCAGAAAAGACAAAATACCACTACTAACATTCCCTAGATATTAATAGAAACAAACAAAAATAATATGAATGGCATCAATGACCAAAATTAAAGCTATTTTATTTTTAACTAAAATATGCAAACTGCCAGACGAAAACAGTCGACAAGATGCAGTTTTGGCTTTAAGACTAACACTTAAAATGCAAAAATAATAAAAGACACTCAAAGTAAAATCAAAAAGCTTTTACCATCTGCCAACATAATTGTTTGCATTGCCAAATTCAAATTATTTATTTGAACCACTTTTTAAACCTCGTCAGCGCAAAACTCATAATATTTATTAAATAAAACCTTGCAAATTACAGCAATGAAATGTTCAAAGACTTCAAATAGTTGAGGAAATATTTCACATTCATAATATAGCTGTCGTGTGTGAATTATATTATTACCAGTATCGTGTGGCGAAGGTGCCCCAGTTGCAACTAGTTTGAACTAGAAAATTAGCCGGTAATGCTTAATCTAAAGCTGCAAAGTACTTGAACGTACTACGTACGAATGTCGCACAGTCGCACTGCAAAGCGACACTAATGTGATTTTATGTCACTGAAAGCGAAGCTTCGCTTTTTCCGCCCCGACTATTTTACGACCTTGCTGTTGGCAGATTTTGTTGAAAGACGTTCTCCTAAAAATAATTTATAGTAGTTGCTTCTTTCAAGGACCTTAATTATCGCAGAGCTTCTTGACTTCTGGATGCATTTCTTGTTTCAGGAAGTCTCTCCGTTTTGTCACTTGTCTAGCGTCGTATTACCACTACGAGCTGAGCTGTTTTCGGGATGCTTTCAGGCCAAACATTTTCATATGATAGCGCTGGCATATTTTGGATTAAAACTAAAGTAGCTGTTTGTCGCCACGCTATGTCCAACAGTCTTAACGTTGATTTACGTCGGAATTATTAAACTCAACTATAAACCGTTTAAATTTTCGACATCGCGTGTGTAGACGATAATTTTACTGGCACTCGATCGTTTTAGCGCGATTATTATTCATTGGGGACTTTTGAGTTGATAATTTTGCTATGTTTAGCAAAAAAGATTGTGATATACGTAAGTTAGGAAGTTATTCTAAGCCATGTCTAAAAAGAGACAGTTTTATTTGAAAACAATGGCTATTGTAGATTTTACTTTCCAAAAGGACCTAGCGTATATTGCACATTTGTTTAAAAAGTCGCAGACCTTCTTTTTCTTAATTTCTTTTGACTCCTTAAAAAAAATTGCTAGTTCGAAATATTTTCAAAACTCACACGGTCTATGTTTTCAGTCAGTATCTTCAGCCATAAAAACTTTTTTCTAACACCTTGACTCCACCGCAAAGTTGTGGCAAGTTAACTAGTCGACGCTTACAAGCAGATAGCGTCAAACTTTCTCAAGAAAACTTCTTGACATTGAAGCTAAAGTTATCAAGACTGAGGTTTGCGTGACAAACACTCGTAACAGTCAGAATTGCGGCAGAGTGTTATGTGTGAGATGTTAGGGGGCGCGAACTATCGCCCTGACTTAGAAAAGAATTCGGTAATATAACTGTCGAGACATTAGCATACATAATTATTGACTAAAACTTATGTACCTATATAGGTTTTCCGAGAATTTTTGGTAGTAGGTAAGGTAAAGGTACGCCATGATTTCAAAGATTTAAAGATGATAAAAATGGCAGACATAAGTTGTTCGTAGATAAAATACTACAGTATTCCAAACAATTATTTACTCTTATAATAAGTATTTTTCTATTTATTAACTTTCTCATATAGCATATCGCATATGTTGTTTATTAACTTTTTTCTTTTTCTGAATATATTATTTACTATTCAGACCTAAAATAAAAGAAAAAAAAATGTCCATGTATCAAAAGCAAGGGCGTCAAAACGTTCGTCCGCATCGCTGTCGACGGGGAAAGTGCCAAGAAGGCTGGCAGCACTACCACATTGAATGGCACTTCAATCAGCATTATGGCCAAGAAAAAGGCAACCCTCTGGTCTGTTCACCAGAAGATTCGACCAACCGTTTGGCGATATCCCGATATACATATATTATGTGGGCATTCGAACCCCATGGCCTCGCATATTTTACAAACATAAGAATCTAAAAAGTTAATAATAAACTACAATAAAAAACTATAATATAAAACTACTATAGTTTGCATGTACTAATAAAAAATGAAAACAGAAATTCCTTGAGCTCTATCTTAAATCTCATTAATACTTAATTGTAATTTAAATCATAATCTCACGTGAATCGGAGTTATTTAAGCCTGATATTAAATCTTTAAAACTCATAATAGCATAACAGGTGGTGTCAAGGCGAATGTTGGCACCTACCCTTATCAGACACTGCACGCTACGGCCTATGTTCTTAATAGCATCATTAAAAGTGTGATTTGAATTGTCTTTGGTATTTTATCTATGGTTTGGCACGATTCCATTTTCTGAATTTGTAATTGGAACTGACGAAGTTTTATTAGCCAAATAATTATAGTTATCAGTTCCACCTATTGAAAAAAAGTGGACCTCAGAGATGACGGCTAATAAGGATGTATGGAAGAAGACGTGCAGCGCTAGGCTGACCCCTAATTAAATGGGACCAACACCTACAGGCAGTGCATCACAAAGTGGAAATTAATGAGCGCCTTAGTTATTATCTAAATGAATAGGGGGTAGAACAAGAACTGTTCAATAATTGGTGGATGCATTGTTTCATATTTATTACATCGTTTAAATTAGGCAGGAAATATGACTTGGTACAACAACTATTCGAGGAAATTCTTTATGAATTCAGGAAATAACTTTGTTGTTTTTGCAGCTGGTTCGTGTATTTAAATGTTTGAGTCATATTTTTACACATCTGGTAGGAACATTATTACTTAAACCCAACTTACATATTTTGTAAAAAAAGGTATGATTTTCGGTTCCCAAGAAAAAATCACTTAATAAAAAAAAAACTAGAAATGAAAGTCTATTCTCTCAAATTCGATCTAGATCCACTTTATATTTTACTAGCTGACCCGCGCAACTTCTTCTGCGTATGGAATTTTCCCCTTTTCTGCAACATTTTTCATTGATGCTCCGCTCCTATTGGTCGTAGCGTTACGTTATATTTTATAGCCCTCCTCGATAAATGGGCTTTCTAACAATAAAATAATTTTATCAATTCGAACCAGTAGTTCCTGAGATTAGCGAGTTCGTCCAAACAAACTCTTCAGCTTTATAATATTAATATAGATCATAGATTCAGTTCTCTAAAATGTCCTACTTCTTCTGTTTTGCTTTGTTTTCTTTTTATCATTAAATATGAACATAAACGGGAACGCACTCAATGCCTAGACATAGATCCATTTATTACCTATAAACGTGTATGATGACGTAACCTAGACAGAATGAGAGCAACAACCGCGTCAAGGTACCGGATGCGGCTGAACCGCCTCCCCAGCTATTATCATAGTAAAATCATTAAAATAACTAGATTAATTATTTAAATAATTAGGAACAATAGACATGAGTCAGAGACATCGCGCCTTTTTTTTAAGAACTTCGAACGGTCACGGTAACTAGATTAATTTAAATAAGGAACAATAGACAGCGGTTAGAGATAGCGAGCGAATTTTAAAAAGAAAATAAAATTATGAATTTAAAAAGACCGTTAAGTTTCCGAGGATTTTTTTCACATTGTTAAGGAAATAACGTAACTTTTATGAACCGTATTAAATCCTTAATTGTGCAATTGTAGTTTTGGCAAATAACAGTCACGGTTGTATGTTTCACAGGTTAAGCAAACTATCTGGTCTTATGATGAACGGGACTACTAAAAGACGAACACTTTCCAGACATTTGCCAGAGGTTCCCTTGACGATAAAATTATTTTAGTCAGCACTTGGGTTATCTTCAGAGTCTATCGTTGAACCTCTTTTGCTACTTACCTACCATGCACACCACCAAAGCAGCTCAAGAAATCTCAATTAAAAAGAACATCCTGACTGTTCCAAGCCAGAAACTCGCGTTCAACCTCCATGCTTACAACTCACAGACTAATCGGACATCAGTTGGTTTTTTCCAACAACAAAATAAAAAGAATAGCACCATTTAAAAGGTTCAATTGAATCGTTTATACTGTGGTTACTGAACTGAGGGCCCGCCGCCATACTTTTTTTCCGGTCATGCCTTCCGATCATTTAGTTATTTCCAGACCATTCGTGATCGTCTTATATAACAATTTATTTACAAAAATCTTGCCAGAAATAAAGTCCCTGAACAAAGATAATGTTATTCTTAAATTACTGTTGTATTTTTAGAAAAAAGAAAAGAAGCGATACCTATTTACTTAGGCACCTATTTATAGATTAGGTTCCTAACGATGTCTGGGCACATGACGTTGATCGCTTTTCCTGTGCAAAGTAGTAACAAATTGTTAAAAATTATGGTCAGACCTGATGAGCTCATACATAAATCTAGTTTAAAATTGCTTGGTCCTTATCTAAAAATGGTTGCTGGTTTTATTATCTTTTGTTAAACGATTCTTGGATAGAGACGTTTTTCACACGATTGTAGGGTGACTGAACTTATAAGGAATTAGATGTTTTTTATTTCGCAAAATCTTCACATATAGTATAGTGGTAACAACGCTATAAGACTTAAATTACGGTTTTCTCTATGAGAAAGACACATTGCATGTGAGGCCTTTGACCTTAACCTTAAAAATTAAGTTAATTACTGCGGCACAGTTTGCAATTGCCATACGTATAAGTATACTTATGGCAATTTCCCCAAACAAATAGGTACAAAGTGCAGAATTTATAAAAAGAAAACTGCATTTTTTTAATTACAAACTATGCCGCAGTAACCACAACTCTATGCAGACAAATCGATTAAGTGTCCGAGTAGATATGATGATGAGCCAACTTGCCATAGTCAAGGAAAGTGATGGCGGTCAAAAGCAATCTCAATAGAAATTGGATACAGGCTGATTCTTAGGGACACTTAAAAGGAGATTTTCAATAAAAAAAATTTAGTTACTCCACCTTTTAGGTAGTATTTACTAGATGATTAACAAATCTTGTAGTCCCTTTAAACAAAATAACTTACTACCTACTATCTGATGTAGATCAGCAATAGAGGGTTGTCCTTTTCTAAAAAATGTATTTTTTTCTGAAGTGAAGTGTTTAAAAGCGGTATCTTTTTTTGTTAGCCTGTCAGGTGTCCCAATGCTGGACAAAGGCCTGCCCTTTCTCTGGCCATCTCTGGTATCTTGTATTGTATTGTATTGTATAACGGGCTGGTTTCCGCAACTCCACGTCAAAGCGCGTATTTTGCGTGCGGGTGGGAGATCTATTCGATCCACCCTAACTCCCCGTATCTTATAATCTAAAAAACTTTCAAGTATACTTGATATTCTCTAGAGTCAGATTATTTTAAAAAACATCCTGTATAAGAATATTCTATCAACTAGCCGACGATATCGGTCTATAAAACTTCAAAGGCTCGCTACCAACGAATAACTATAATAAAATCCACATTTTATCGTTATACACTCTTTTACAAATGTAATTCATCCCATACATCGTGAAGCTTCGTTAACGACTGGCCACTAACCAAACAAAATAAATAAATAAAAAGTAAAAAGCAAACGATATCGCTTTCTCTACGAGTTTAGAATAGAACCTGTTTGGACGATGTTATAGGTTATTGTCATAGGTTATGTGTAGAGCAGCGGTTTTATTTTACGGTACTGCTTCAGTGTCGACACGCCCTAGAAAAGGTCATATACGTATATAAAAAAAAATCCCAAAGACATAAATCATAGATACTTGTGAATGCTATAAAGACTTCAGGGTTGACTGACACTTGAAGTGTTTTTTGCTTGCCAGTATGAAAATAAACGAAACATTTGGTATTCTTTCGTACGATGAAGGTCGTTTAAAAGTCGCGTCGGAACTGAATACGGAATCGGAAGTTCTATTTTAGTCATCGAAGGCAAGCAACCGTACGTCGTTGGTACATAGAAATAAGTGCTATAGCCATTTCTAGTCTAGACTATTCAGAAATAGGTTACAAGTTAACCTACAAACAGATACTAGGTTACATTACTCTGAAAGCAAAAAACATAATAATTTTGGCAAGTCATTAAAATCTTTTGAGGTTCATAGCGGTCATGATATGCTCAATTATTATTTTATTCAATGGTATAGCATTCATAAGACAGCTATTTATGTAGAACTAGCTTTTGGCCGCGACTTCTCTCGGTCGGAAATTATCCCACGGGAACGTTTTACATATAACCGCACTCGGGGATAGTAAAGCATTCCATTCAATAATGAATACCTACTATTGAATGGTACAGACGCCAGCCCATCAAGCTACAACAATCTGAAAAATTTCTTTAATAGATTTTCAACTTTATCTCTAAAACATTAAGTTCAAGATTGATTGGGAAAATTTGACAGTTTCGGGTAACTTGATGTGCTGGCGTCCGTACATCTAACTTACAAACTATCTCTCAATAATTATGTATGTAGAAAACGGACTTAAAGATTATTCAGTTACTCAATCAATCAATCAATCATTTATTGACAGCCGACTGAGGCCCATAGATAAAAATACACAAAATAATCTTACACGATAATAAACTAATACACATAAACAACCTTATTTAACTACAACTAAACACGTATAAGTGAAAGAAACAAGCTGTAGCAGTGCCACCCTATATGCTTTTACAAAAGTCGCGGGAACTGGTCGCGTCGTTTTCTAACACCAATACACCATGTATGTATATGTGACGACTCGTAAAGATGAGTGTATGTGCACATTTCTAATCACGACTTAACTAGTGCCTAGTGATTATGTAGAATAGATGTTTCTTCTTCTTTTATACTTTCAAAGTGCACCGTCGCCTCTCATAAAAGCTGAAGCGTGCAGTGAATGTTTATTTTAACACAATATTATATTATGTAGAGAAGTTGGAATCGGTAATCAGTTGCCTCTTAAGTAATTTAACCCCTGAGGTTCAGGAGGTCATAGTCCACCGATTGATACAATATACTGCAAAAACAACTTATAATATTAAAAAAACCGCAAAAAAAAAAAGAAAACACATTATTTATTTTATTGAATCAATACCATAAACCTGCTCAAAGCATAAACACTATAATTTTAATTGACTCTTGTCTACACGATATCAGTCATTTACGTCAACACAATCAAATGGATAGTCCTCGAGTGGTTAAAACATTAGGTGTAATACAAGTGATCATGTCTAAAATAATTAGGAAAGGTCATTTATTTGGAGAAGGTCAATCAACCTACTTCAAATACAATAGACACCTGCTGTCACATACATAAATATCTTGAATTAAGCTTTTATTTGTTTTTGTTTAATGCTTCTCCTTAAGTTACATTGAACGTGTTCATAGATAATTCCTTATTGCTTTGACATTTATTTACATAACTTATATTTTCCAAAAAATATTCGATTGTATTTCATTATTTAAAAAATCTAAGCGAAACATGAAATCCGGAATCTCATCAATACTAATGTTATGTGATTTATGTTTCAGTCTAGGTTTTTGTAAGTATTTGATTGTTTATGGCAACTGTTTTAACATTATTTTTAAAAGGAAACTATGAAATCAAATAAAACCTCTTTCTGGCTTTCAAATCCAAAGAAACTACATAATATACGAGTTCATTCACTGACGGTGCTAAATCAAAGTGAACTTATACTTTCGTCGGGAAACTCGGGTCAATGACCAGTGAACCACCCCTGTATCAAGGGTTAGAATCTACTGTACAATGTTGTAGAGCCATTCCAACACCTCACTACTATTTATAAAGTTCCCCTAAAGAAAGGTTGTTTCTAACTTATACGGTGGTATGACACGACAGGCTTTCAATTTCCCATTTTAGTTTTTCAGACGATAATAAATCTAAACATGCTTCGTAGGTCTGTTCTTTTCAGTTGTTTTGCCAAAAAAAATATTTTTAGGAACCTACCACTTTTATCATGGAAGTTTACGCTCCAACCTAGTTTTATATCAAGAAAATCGTCTTGTAATTATACGGTCCGACACATGTATTTAACATGGTTAAAAGGTGTTGGATTAAGCATCCAGGCCTACATATGTAAAGTTTAATTTTCTTTCGAATTAATTTGTTGAATTTGACTCTGTTATGAATGAGTTCTGAAAACTATGCTGTTTAAAAATACATAATATACGGGTCTAGGTATCGAGCAGCTTGAGAACCTCCAAAAGATTTGTTTCTGCTATAAAAGCGTTAGCGTTTAGCGTTATATAGGTTCATACATATTTATGTATTCCAACAAAATATTCCAAACAACAAAGAAGGCTTCTTGTAAAACCTTTGGAAGTCCGCGGCGTCACTCTGACGAGCCTGATTATACCTTAACATGGGAAGTCGAAAGCAATTACTTAACTGTCGATCATCGAAGGCGAGTGAGTCAGCATTCGGTTGAAAGAAGATAATTTTAGCCTATTGTAAGAAAATATTGGCTGGAAAGAAAGTCATTAAGTATGTATTAAAGTAGTTAGTTTCAAAACCAGCTTGTTTTTGTACGCAAAACGTAAATGTGATATTTTTTTAAGAACGTTGCGAGTTGAAGTAAATAAAAACATCACGTCATCCGTAATATTAATTTATAAAGGTGTTTTCTAATGATGTCATGCATGTCACATACCTACTTTTTGTTGGACCCGAATAACAAATCGGACGGCTGTTCCAGTTCAATGTTTTTGGGAAACCCAGCCTAGTTTACAGTACTTAATTGTTTCAGAAACCTATTGGCTATGGGCTGCTCTCGAATCCTAAATTGTCCTATTCAAAAGCTGATCAAATGACACTTGAAAGTCAAAAGAAAAAGTCTGTGTTGTTGCCAACTGTTGGTCGTCCTCTCTTAGAGTCGAAAGCCAGATGTAATTATTTATAAATATTTCTGACATCTCAAGTAGATATTACTCAACAGAACGCATAGAGCTTGTCAGTGCCTATAAATTGAGTCTTAAATTCCCAAATATTGCAACATAGGTGTTAACTTTCGCAACAACTTAATTTAAAGTTAAGATGACAATAAAAACTAAAGGTCGCAATTGGTCGTGTTTAATAAGGATAAATGCTTTTATGTGGTTATTTTTGCTTTCAACATTTTAATAAACAATTATTTTATTGTAAAGGAGCATGCAGAAATTACGCAACTTCTTGATCGCCAAAGGCTTTGCCGCCAAGACGGCCTAGAAAAGTAGATATCACATTCAAAGCCTTTCATATTACCATAATGACTTTCAACTGGATTGACGTAGGTTTTGCCGTAGCTAAGTCCAATACATTATTGTTCACTTATCATCGTTATCAGTTTATCAATTATAGAATGTCAGTTTGTGACCTTAAGTTTTGCTTCAATCATTTCCCGATTGATTTGTTTCATTAGACTGATTATAGGTGCACTTGGACATTAATCAAGCAAGTACAAATGGAACTAACTCTGAATCTCGATGTGCGGCAAAATAATGTAATGCATTTTCCCGATGGAGGGCTGTGGGTCAGGATGGAAAAAGAGAGACTGCATCATAACGATTGCCACCTTTATCAGCTTATGAGTAGCTACGAAATTCAACTTCCGTGAAGTACTCCACCTCTAAACATTAGAAACTAAACAAATAAATGAAACCAGTGTGAAACCCCTAACAAACAGATCGTTTCTCTCAACAAAGCCCCATAGGTTAGACAGCTAGGTAGGTAGAGAGGTAGGTATATTTATAGAGTATTGTATGAACACGTCCCCACTGTTTATATCTTCTGCGAACGCATCGGCTTTCTCCCTGTTCACACGGCACAATGCAGGAAACGCCACACAACTAAATGCAGAAGGTCCACATTCAACAACTCACCCACGCGAGCAGATGAAACGTTTTTACTGCCCTCAACAAACAATAACGCTGAATAACGGGTTTCAGTGTTGCGTACTTGACCATTGTTACAAAAGCATTAGCATCACTAGTCTATAAGGTTGTTTCAAGTGCTGTGTGTGACACAGGCGTTTTGAGAGGAAGGGAAGAGAGTTACATTGACACGCGCGCCCAGTGCGAGTCGGTGCGTGTCACATGTCTTCGAACTTTTGCTTCTAGGACATGAAGGATTCCTCACGAGGTTTCTATAAACTACACAAAGTGAAGAACTTGCCCGAGTTTGAACTCACAATCACTCGAAAGTCGGGCCCGATACCTAAACTTAGGATTCAGACATAACTACATGATACGTATGTCGTATGTGTAACTTAAATGTTTGCAAGCTAGATGAATCAAATAATAACTCTAACTTGAAGTGAGCCTTCTACATCTCTTTATCTAGTGTAACAAGCGTGACACTTGTGCCCGCACCCGCCGCATGCGCAGCGTCGCCATTAATTAATGAAATTATTTCACGTGTCAGTGAAATTATGTTCGCTAATTAATTACTCAGCGTTGAGCCAGTGGGCGGCTCTGTATGATGGGAATATGAAAGCTGTGTACTTATCCCCTTGTGTTGTGAGTGAATAGATAAGAATACATGGGTTTTGTAGAGGTATCATGTATTCATTATGCCCTGAGTGCTATGATACTCATACTTTAAAAAGTGTGTGTGTGTGTATGTTTACTATATCTTACACTGTAGGAAAACGTAATGTACATGTAGCTCTGTATAAATTCAGTTTTCATTCAATAATAAATAATTCATTCAGTGGTTTGTAAAAATAGGTCTCTAGTTGAAGCCAGGCTACTTTTAAAGCCATGTCACGAGTTCCCAGTTAAACATTTTATTTTTAGCACATTTAAAAAAAACCTTAAATTCTAAACTTTTCCTTGATTGAATTCGGCTAATAATGTAACTCTCTCTTTTATTGAACATAAGTTAATTCGTAAATCAAAACTGAATAACTTTTAACAAAACATGAATACAACACATTTTTTAAGAAATAAAACCCAACTTTCTTATCATTCTATTATATCAAATGGTTACTAACAAGAATGATATTAAAAGATAGTCGAAGATGAAAGCACTGATAGTAATCCAATTTTTGACGATAATCCATCTTACATTCAATTCAATAAGTGAACTAACAATAGCCGTGGTAAAATAGTGAGAACGCGTCAATTTTCGCGTGCTGAAATTGATGACTGCTTTTTGTAAGAAAACGTCAACCGACGATCATTGACAAGTATGCATATGTACAGTGGGTTTAAGTTTACTAAGAGAATTACTTTAAAAAGGTGTAACCTATCATAAAAAATCACAACTTTTACTATGGGACCCATCTTTAAATCGCATGAAAAACTAATGCTCCGTCCGTACATGTAACTTCGCCGAACTCCACAAGATGTAGATCATGAACGACCGATTGTTCGCAACCACGCAAACTTCTCACTTCAGTTCCTAATTGAACTAATGTTTGGAGTTCCTTAGCTGACATTCTTTCTTCAGTGGTTCATGCAGTCACACAATCAGTCAGTGAAACAATCACGAAACTGCTTTATTTTTTCAGAAGATACCACAATCCATCTTCGATGACTATCTAATGGACCGGCGCGCGGCGGGCGGCGTGCTTATTACCTATTATACCCTGTGAATAAAACCGCACACACGAATTTCACGCTATTCAGATCGACAAATGACAATCTCGATTCGACGGTGTCAAACAACGACGTATTCGATGCAAAAGAAAGATTGAAAGCAAAGCTTTGAATACGGCGGAAGTGAAGCCTTAAGAATGCCATTCAATACATTATTGTAATGTGTAAACAACAATATATAAATAGTGCATTTGGTTTTGTCCAGTTTGTTGTTTCAAGGCTATTTTTATGTTTTTATACATCAAGCTCAAAGACAAAATAAACCGACGAAAATTCTTGATAGAAAGACATTTCGCTCTCTATGTGCGTTACTTTACATACATTGACCAATTCCAGAGGCTAACTGAAGTCTTGACCATAAAGGAGGTTGTATCCAGTCTAAACCTTTATACACCTGACATTAAGGTACAGACTGGGACACATTAAGCTGGGTAGGATAAGTTAAAAAAGCCTGTTATATAACAGCCATGCAATGCACTGTTCATTCTGCCTTCAAAAAGCATGATTGATTGTTTTAACAAACATTTAAAAACCGCTTTAGATTATTTATCATCGCCTACAGCAGTATTTAACCCAACCCTTGTTTTCGACGTGTCATGTATTGTGCTCCAAACTTGACAATATGTTGACACCAGAGGTCACCGCCACGCTCCACCACACTCACTGGAGTAAGGTTAAGGCCCTATATACACAATGTCATATAATAAAAGAGCATTATGTGCGCTTTATATTGAAGTAAATAACAATATACATAAATAAAAACTGTTGATTTGTTACAGTCTGTGACGTTCGTAGTCGGTGGATTGAACTACAGTATTATAACAACACATCATAACGCCTGTTATCCCCGAGAGGTTAGGTAGAGGTTTCTAAGTAACATCCACATTTCGCAGTTTATGTTTAAGTCCTATGTAATAGGGAGCGAGCCTCCAGACTGCTACTGAGAAATTCCTGATGGAATAATTCAGTATTATATATTATAATCGCTGTAATGTGTGTACATCGTGATGATGTCGACATGTCCTGGAACCGAAAATTCGAAGTAATGTGATATCCGACCCGCGTGGTGTATAGTCCCACTCACGAAGAGCACGCCCGTGACTGGATCCAGCGGAAGAACATGAGATGTACCTATGCTGCGAATAGACAAGCGTAGCGTGGCACTTCCCCCAGCTCGATGTACAGATGATTGGGACTGACTGGATGCAGCAAGCGGAGGCTGGGTGTTTAGGCGCAACTTGGTAAAATCACAGGAACAATTATTTTCTATACCTATTACTTTTTATTAGGCTCAGATTAACTCACGATCCGTTGAGTATTATCGCCTATCACCGCGGGCGAATCGTAAAAGTCAACGAGCAACGATGGAAATGTGTTATAATCGTGGTTAATTATAAGACCGAAGCCGCCGCGCAGCTACTTACGAACAACCAACGGTTACTACTGCGAACAACCTGTCGTTTTATGCACAATTATGATAATTAATCTTGTCTAGTTTGACGCACCTTACCACTGACGAAATCCTCGAAGCTATTTAAATACACCTAGCATAGTTTCACAGCTTGGAAAAAGGCGTTGATATTTATCAGAACATCACAAAAGTCTTCGTCTGGACGACAGTTAACTCGAACCGGGGTAAATAGTAACTATCTTTGATTCTTGAAACAGGTCAGATTCCAGTTACCTGTTTCCAAAATTAACTATAGTAGCCATGCTTGCCTCAGCAAAGAAACGAGAAAATGTGAAGGACGGGTGACCTTCTGTTCCCAATGATAGAATGAATGAATCTACCATAGTAATCCTTAATTTATCCCTCAAAGCTCAGTAATATTTCTCTAATATATTTTTTTCTCGCACACCTGACTCCGGGATCTGCATTGCACAAAGAAATACCAAAAAAAATACCCCACATATTTGGACGCCGTATCATCCAGCGGAATAGACGCACCCTACCCATTTCCTAATGCACTGGATTGCACACAAATATGTGCAGTGCAGTGCATTGCAGTAAAAGGAGTGCAGAACATTCGGCGCGAGCGACTGGCGTCGGACGCATGCGCGGAATGCGGTCAGCCGGTGTAAACATTTCGCTTGGATTGCCGCTGCAATAAGTAAGTGAGACCTTTAGAGTTAATGCTTGGTTTGTGTGTACTTTTAGGTTTTAGGAAGCTTTGTGAGTAAGTTTAGGTCATATCTATGATCATCAAATTCACTAATGAAACTGAACGCGGCACATTTAAACTGTGTTTTAAACCTGTTTAGTGTAATCTTTTCTATTAACACTAATACCTCTAAAATGGGTTCATTGTGCTAAGTTTCATTAATGGAATCCGTTCTTAGCGACATGCGAAAATTTAAGATTAAACTTAAAACGGTAACCTTTAAAGTTAAGAGGGAACATAAAAGCTAAATATTAAACATAAAATCACTAACTGAGCCGCATTCTGCATTCAAGTTTAACGACTGAGAGGTTAGAAACCAACTACGCATCATAAAATCATAGACTTACTTACATTATTAAAATACTATAAATAATATACTTAATTACATTATAAAAATTATACCAACATAAACTACTGAGCCAATTTTAGTTACAGGAACTGTAAATCGATTTCTCTCGGCGTCACAGAGAGCTCTAAACGTAATGAATCAATCGATCAATCAAAGCGGACGGCCATCCGTAAAAGCTTACATTTATATATATTTATATGGATGTTCGTAATTTTCTCCTAAGCCCTTCGTTCTGTATGACAAATAAGGTGTTATTGCTATTTATTACGATCTTTCGTGATGCTTTTTGCGACGTTTACCTTAAAAGATTGAGAGTAAATTGGTATTTCTAGAAATGTCAGTCATTTTGCACTGAACTGTAATTATAAGGAATCATATAATGGTTCTTAGTCTGAATCCAACACATAGACTAAATCTTATAAAAAAAGTAGTTACATCCATGTTCGTTAAATTATAGCATTCTATAATATAAAGTCGGTGCGCAGAACGAATCCTACCTTGAAATTTTCGAGAACAACGCTAGTAATAGTAGCGTAGATGAAAATGATGCGTTACCTGAAACAAAGAACACAATTGTTAGTTAAAATATTATAGCAATTATGATATAAATATTAATTAATTAGATGAATGTAAAATTGCTGCAAGGCACGCACGATAGCCGATAATGTGCAGCTGTAGAAAAAGCTTTTATTCAATTATGACATTTTATTATTAATACACCCACGTCTGCCGTGTTCTTTGACTATTTAAAAAAATAACAACAAAGGTCATAAATCCTAGCGATATAACGTAAAATTTTATACAGTATAAGTCATCGTCTGCCTAGTTTTTTTCCAACTTAGTTGGGGTCGGCTTCCAGTCTAACCGGATGCAGCAGAATACCAGCGTTTTACATGGAGCGACTGCCTATCTGAGCTCCACAACCCAGTTAGTACTGGATAATACGATATCCCTAGGTAAGAGTGGTTATCAGACTTTCGGGCCGCTGACTACCTGTAACGACTGTCAAAAATCTACAAATGATAGCTGGGACCAACGGCGTAACGTGCTTTCCAAGGCACGGAGAAAATTCGGTATGTAATGGATGGTCATCCATCTACCAACCTAGGCAAGCGCGGCTTAATCCACCAGGCCCACGAGGTGAGTATAAATATCTATCTTTATTAGACGACTTGGAAACTCCTAAGACGTATTTAGACAGAACCCGCTCACATTACCCCACTCTCACCACGACGTACTATCTCCTCTATTCATAAACCTATTTGCATTTCCTTTAAGTAAAATATCAAAAGAGCATCCACTTAACCCTTAAATGCCGCGGAACATCCGTTTCCATTGTATTTATATGCAAGTAGGTAGCAGTAGGTTCTCACCTCCTTTAAATTACGCCGAAGTGATTAGTCAGAGATCGGGAAATCCTAATCACGCATGCGTAGTGTTAATGTAAGTGCATTCTTTGCACTCAGGTTCAGTTATACGCAAATAGGGTTAAAAATAAATTGTCGTTGGAATGGAAAGAATGTTTTGTTTATTGACCGGTTATATTGTGTTGTGTTTCTTTGTAGTTGTGTTGATAAATATTTTTGTAAATATCTCTTTGTTTGATGTTTATTTGTTGTGTTGGGCTGACGGAGCAGTCCTTCCCTTGTGTCATTCATGAAGAAATTCGCCAAATAAACAAACAATCATTATTTATTAAACAATAAAGTACTAACTACTTATATACAAGGTGTGACTCTAAAAGCGCAAACTTCTTAGAGTGTGATTCAGATCATCAAACTGGACTACTTTTCCTAAGGAAAATAGAGAAAAAAAATGAAATTTGCTACACAATTATCGCATCGGCTACCGCAATTAGTAAGAGAGACCAAATTTTTTACACATAACACATTTCTTCTTAAACTCCGCTAGCCCAATATACCCTTATTCTTAGGTACGTATTTTCTTTTATAAACATTTAATATTACCAAAGAAAAGATTACAAAAATGAGTGAAGGAGTAATCAAGTACTTAGTATCTCTTGTAAGATGTATCGATATAAGGATATTTTCATTCTTATTATTGAAATAATGACACCAATCAGTATATTTGATAACAACATTACAGTTGATTGTAAAACCGGTGAGAGTATTCAACGAGTTGTAAACACAATAGTATGTAAACGGAAGAATCGCGGAAATTATTGTTGCATAAACATATACAAAGTAGGCGTCAGGAAATACATGCATGGGTTCTGAGTGAGCAAATAAAACAAAAATACTTAATAAACCTTTTAAGCTAAGTGTTTTGAACACCCCAGAGCATTATTAAACAGTTATTACAACTGAATAAAGGGCATATGACATTGATGCCATCGCTGGTAAAATTCGATGAGTGGAGATTGACACAAGCAAAGGGAGAGCTATACCCAGCTGTGGGTCGGGCTGCAGGTGATGATGTTGGTGGGTTTTTCGATTGCAACATTTTATACCACAACAAAATTTCAAACACAACGTAAGAAGCTAAGTACCTTTCAAGCTTCGATATTACAAGAGCGAATGATCCTGAGGGATAATGCCATAATCACGAGGAACCAGGAACGCGAGACGCATCTTAGATTACAGCAGGACGCATTAGCGCAAAGATGGACGCTCCTGTCCGTGATATTTATAATCTCATAGACATAAACACTACACTTCACAACATAAAGACGAATATTTCTACGCCTGTCGTACAGGGCGTCCTAGTTTAAAGGTCGTCACCACATTGATGTAATGCTTTCTGAAGTTTTAGAATTAAACGTGTTACTTCGTGAAAATATCAAAAAACCGTACGAATATGAATTATAAAAGCTTTCTCATTGAACCCTAACCAACGCATATCACTACCGCAGATGCGCATTATGTATATGCAGTTCACATCACACGTTGCGCAACGCGTTTGTGCATAAATTGAGCAAAAAAAAAACAAAGAGTTTATGCACAAACATCGCTATCTGGACGTCATCCGCGCTAAAAGTTTTTTTATAAGTATTTCAACGCGCCATAAAGGATATCATTTTCATAGTAATAGATGTAAAGCACGCAGGAGCAGCACTTTGGTTCTAAATGAGTATAAAGTGTGCATCAGTAAGAATAGTTTAACCACAGTTAATAACATCGGCGTGGCATTGACCGATGACTTTTAAAGTTCTTCTTACTCCGCGAATCTCAAGAGTTATGTTCTTGAAATATTAGATTATTTATTTTCGTAAGATACTTACGTATGTTTTTTTATTATCAATGCTTACAGGAATTTCCTGTTTTAGACTTCTTCTTGGCGTGTCGATGGCAATCTAAATTGTTTCGGCCCAGAACTGAGCTACTAGTTTGGCGCATTCAGTAGCGTCTATCAGTTCCTGTAGTGAACAAACAACAGGACACGCAGAACACGATATTAAGTGCCCCATCGTTTGTGGAGCAGGGCCACATTCGACTAGAAGACAAATCCTGATAATCTCCGAAAACAGGTTTGATGAAGAAGAACTTTTCAGATAATAATTAACTTGAGCTTATTAATGCTCAAAGATAAATCAACCCCTTGATTTCATTAAAAAAAGTATTAGGAAGTAAATTACAGGATCTTTAAATCATGATGAGTACGTACCTAGTAGATTAAAATCATCCATGAATGAAATAAACCAGCCACAGCTCGGCCCAGCTGCTACCATCTTTATCTCTCCAATCATTTAATTCAACCGTTCCAAAGTTATTTGCCGTAGCTCTAAACACTTCCAAGATATCGCCAGTTATATGCAAAATGGAAATTATTTACGAGACATTTAAGGTAGTTGCCACACACAGCCAGAACTAAGAATTCTCGTGGCTTCCTGCGTTCCTAGGCCCGACTAGGCCTAGATTGCAAAGCTATGCACCTGTTTCGGTATTTTCTATCTAGATTTTATTTACTGTGAACGATACTTCCTTTAGAATTTGCTTCGATGTTGCTATAAAGAGATAAACTGTCGGTTTAGATTTGATATGTCAGAATGATTAGCTTCATTTATGATTAGCTGTAAATGTGGTCTTATTTGATGAATGTCTGAGTTCTGCTTCCAGTTATTCTAAGACCGATATCTATAACCGTTACTTAGCACGTACTTTGGCTTAGATATGTTCCCGTCTCTAGCTTACACTTGTAGTAGGACAATTACGCGACAGTGTCGGGAGCAATGCTTAGCCAAAGTACCGCAGTAAGTAACTTTTATAGATTTTAGTCTTAGCTACCATCACAGACAAGTGTTTAGACACTTGTCTGTCAGACAGAGATCATAAAATATCGAATAAACTACAGGTGGCTATGACATAAATCTTGAGCTAAATACATGACATCATATTTTCGAAGACTTTACCCAATACGTGTTTCTAGATTTGTCTAGGTTTAATGTATGAATATGAGTTATAGGTATGTACCTACAGCAATTGTATTCTTTCTTCATAAGAGGTGAATGTATCAAAAAAAAAACTTATGTTAAGAAATTATTGCTATTTAAATAAAGTATTTAAACATAAAACTAACCACCTAGAAACATAACAATACAAATAATAATAAAATAAAATTGAAGTATGCGTGAACTATAAAACTACAATAATATTTGCTTGAAATTATTTCAGATTCCTCAATACAAAAACAGATCTAAAACATAATTTCTAGGTTGATTAAATACAATAGGCACAACAATTACAATTTTGAACTTTTATACGTCACGTATTAATTTTGACATTGTTTTTCACAAAACCATGGCCGTATGACGTCACATGTTTAATATCTACAAAATTAAATACAGTTTGAACAGTTGTACAAATATTGCAAGTTATAACGACGTACTTTATAGCTGAGTAAACTTACACTGAATAAAACTGTACTTACAATATTCGTGGAGATATTTTTTTTAAGAATTGGCCCTTCGACATACATACCTGTTTCTTAAGCAATTTATTCTTTCTAAAAGAATCCGAGAAATCAAACTCGTATGTCTCGTTGGTCTAGTGGTCGCGAGTGCATGAAGTCTTGGCTTCTATTCCCAGGTTTTTTCATTAGAAATTTTCAATGTAACTTAATTGCCCGGTTGTTGATAATAGGCTCGCACCTATTATGTGGGATTTAACTGAAACGTAACTGGTGAAATGAGTGCGTAATATTGTAGATACCCTTCTGCCACAGAAGTGTGATGTTACTCACAAATCAAAAGCGACAAAAGCAAAATTATCTCGAACAAGTATTCAATTGTTTTCTCTTCATAAAATGTTGTCTTTATTCTATTGGTTTCTATTCGTAAAATGAACCAACTGATAGAAATGTTCCTATTCAGGTATTTTCAGCAAATGGCTGTTAACCTGTAAAACATTTTAGTACGCAGAAAATGTTAGATTGTACCTTTATAATTTTCTTCATAAGTGCTTTGTGAGAAAACTCAGTTTTACGGTATCAAGTCTCGAATGGCTTCTTAATTCTCTAACAAACTGCGCTAATGAAACTGATAGGTATTGAAAACGTGAATAAATACGCTGAAGTTTTGGTTTTCAATTAATACAGGATATTGCCTGGAGTCTATTACTTATTCAAAATAAGATCTAAGTGGATAAGAAGTCTTAAATAAGAGCCAAATGCGGATGTGGAATTTTAACAATAGTTTTGTATTTAATTTCCAAAGAGGTTGTAATAATACAGATTGTGACCAATTGTATTAAAAATCCAGTTTTGTTCGATCATTATTAGCTGTTTATTGTAATCGAGTTTACAATGATGTCATTGAATCGGACGTAGATTGTTATTGAGATTTTGTTTTGTTATTTTTTTGTTAAAACTTTTCTTTTACATAATTTAGTTATTGTACCCGTAATTTCCTGTTACCAACCCTTTATTCAATATTACTCTACGCCAATTTCACCTACCCTTAATGTACTTACATATTTGAAGATTCATACAACATATGTACTAAGTTCATTTTGAAAACGTAAGAAAATTACACGTTAAGAAAATGTAGCATATTGCAACAATATTGTCAAAATTTGCTCTACAAATCACCAAATTAAGTGGAAGCCACCAACCATCACAAAGAGGCTATCATCAAATTTCACTGCACTGCATGATTACGCAATTGTATCGACTACCAAGTGCAATACCATCAGTTGCGTCATGGATTGTTTTGTTGGCGACGTGCAGGGTTGGACGAATTGCGTTTATATGTTACAAAATATAATTATGATGACTTAATGGATGATGATAATAAAGACTAGGTTCCTATATTGTATACTGACTGGAAGAAATTCAGGAATTTACACACGGACACGGAGTAACGGGTACTTTCGAAACAAACAATCATTCTGAAACAATTTTTATTAGACAGCGTTATTCAGACATAACATCAATTAGACATTACAAGTCCATACTTATCTAATTGATGTTACGTCTGATTCGTCTGAGTAGATATGTACTTAATTTTAACCCCTTTACTGATAATTTTGATCAGGAGGTATTATCAGTACTAGGTACATGTGTACTCTCTATAAAAATGTACTTCGACCTGTTAATGCTCAATTGAATCACTTAGCAAATTAATCTCTTCTATTCAATTATAAACAGTTCACCATGTAGCAATAGGACTATTGTGGTTCCACTTATTTACAACAAAATCGAAATCGATATTCAGATTTTCGAAAGGTAACTAATTCTCGATAGATATTAATCAAACCATTGGCCAACCCTGTGGCGTGGATGTTTATTGTGAACGAGAGTCACGCCTTTCCTCGGTTCGACACAAACGTATCGAGATCGACACGACATTGTGTATTTTGACAATTGAAGCAATCGTTCAGGCCAGGGTATACATTCAATTGATTTTAGTGGCTTATTTGTTTAGTTGGGAATATGGTTCTGTCCTCTCTTATACGAGGATAGAGACGATACAGGCTGATTATGCCTCTTTTCTATGGTATGATTCCGTTCTACATCAAATGCTCCTACTTAGCCATAGTTTCAACGTTATCGATCAGCAAGGAGAAGAGATAAGACATTGTCTGTTACTATAGGTTCCTTCACAGGAATCTTATTTAAATTGATTCGATTAACAAGTTGCTTCTACGGTTATATCGTTACGATTTTGTTTTGCTAAAAGCTTCCGAAAAAGCTTATCAATCACAAGATGCGTTTCCAACGTATTATGTGGTAGGATTTTCTTTTAAAGCCTGTATTATCCTTGTCACTAGAATCGTAGAAACTTATCACAGAAATTACACAACAAGTTATAATTTTAATTTAATATGTTTCCAATAATATTACAAAATCTAATTCAATCATACGGCAACAAACCTAATATTAGATCTATCGTATCACCTACAATATTATGTAAATCAATAGTTACACACTTCGTAATCACGTTACCTATAATATGTTACACTGAAGTAATGAATGTAATGATACAGTAACATAATTTTGAAATAATTTAATGGTAAGTGTCTCCACACGCCGGTGACTTTTGTATATGTCACGTAGTATTTCATCATCGAAGTTACTAACATATCATCAGATGGAGTCTATTGCGAAATAAAATTATTTTGAAAAGTGCAGTCTCACCCGAAGTTTCTGAAAAGCGAGCCAACCAGGGACAATTCCAGACTTCCGGCAGCTACTGGGAATTTTTGGATGGAAGGAACTACCTACCTATTCGACTCTGAGATCTAAACCAAGACCGCACGTTCAGCAGTCATAGTTACGCCCAGTAGATCAACGAGGTAGTCAGCATAATCTAATATGCATAAAAAAACAAACTTATTTTATTTGCGTGCTGACCTAGCTACCCAAATGTATTCTTATTGAATTTTATTTAAATTAGCATCGTCGAGCATAACAATGAGCATATAAAATTTTAAAGCGGAATTAAAACTACTTCATACTTTTTATTTGTCTTGATGCAATACTTTGACACTGATTGCATTTCCTCTATTATATAACACAATATAATTGCTATTACATATTTAAATTAGCCAATGTTCTACAATTCTATAAACAATTATTTTGATAATCTTAATTCTTTCCTTATTTAACTAAAACCAAGGGTGAGTTGCCCACATTTGCTCAGTATTGAAAGAAATGGAAGTCATGGGGAGAAATCTTAGCCCAGCAGGGGGATGATGCAGGCTAATAATAACAGTATGCAATTTTTTATTACACCCGGGCTGACTTTTCTTTTCAATACAAAATCTAATCATAAGCATGATATTATTAACTTAACAAACATTCATACAGGTTAGTTGGCAAAGTCATCCGCGCGGAACCTGTACGTACTTACTTAACAATAAACAAGTAAAAAGCAAGTATTGCTGGTTATGGTCGTTTACTTACGATAATTAATTGGCGTCCCAAAAACTTAGCGATTATTTTATGCGCACGCGATGCTCTTAAAAATGGTGGACAGGCGCATACCAATCAGTGTTAATTAACTATTTGGTAAAGATGCATTTACTTAATTGTAACGTAACAAAAAAAAGTTAAATATTCATTTTTATAGTAAAAAAATGTATACAATGCCCTGTGACTACCGAAGTCTATAAAGTTGATGGATATTTTTCCTAAAAAATGAAATAATTACCGGGCACTTTGCTTGACTGTTTGTAACAAGATGAAATTGACCCCTAATCAATTAGAACAACGTACAGAAATTATAAACAATCATCGTCAACATGCCTTTATTGCTAATCTTGTCATTGAATATTCCAAGACAAAAATAGGATTTTTTGATCCATGTTATACCTACCTGTTAATCTTTAATCCGCGGCGGGTTATGAACCCGCCTTTACGTTGCGCTTGAGTGCATCACAAAGACATTGTGCAAATTGTTGTAACTATGTTTTTTCCTTCCACAGTAGCATCTACACGCAAAACAATTAACAATAAATAAAACAAATAAGTCTTTAATGTTTTTCATGCTTTCTACACGCGTTTGTATTTAATTTAATTTACAAAGATTTATTTGACAAAGTTTATTTGCAGCCAGCATGCTGCATGCGTGATCACTGAGAAAGTTTCTAGATTTGGTATTTGAACACTTAATTGTGTTGTTATCTGGTTTTCTTTGGGAATATCTCACGCTACGAGAGTTATTGGGTGCTGAACAGGATTTATTAAATGGCAATCTTATATCTGTGTTCAGTTTCTACATTTCTAAAGCAGCTCACAATGCATTCACTCATTCACATTCTATTACTGCAGGATCGTAATTTTTGCCAAATTGTTTTCTTAATTCGGAATTCGACCGGTTAAGGAGAGCATCCAAGATGATTAACGTTAAAAACCAACGAGATACATAATCAGACCGGCTTACCGAGGTATTTGTTGCTAACTGCTGCAATTTATCTAGATTGCTTTAAACTACGCTTTTCTTAACACATACACGTCAAACCTCTTCATCTTACCATACCTAGCCAACCAAGCAATTGAACAAAACAATTCTATTACAATATTACTCCACAAGACATTAGGCTGCCAATCAAAATTAAGCACTAGGTTCTAGCATCTCTCCCTTACGTCATAGTGTGATGATACCTTACATAAGGCTTAGAACACATAGCATTTTCTCAGCCTATCATGTGTAACATGTTACAAGCGTGGTTTTAAGCTAACGTAACGAACGCGGAAGATTTTCATAGGAGGGTGATTAATTGACTTTAAAAGTAGGCAATGGCTGACAATGTCTAAATACTCTTCAGGTTTTACTCAGAGTAGAGTTCCCATAATCATTCATTTCATAAACACAGATGTGCTATGACTCTTGTTATTTTGTGTAAAGCTCGTTATCCATTAGGTATCCATTATAAAGTTGAATTCCTTGAACAAAATCATTCGATTAAATTCGTCGCATGATTTGTTATTGACATTACCACCACACACATTTCCGAAAGACATTATCTACAATCAACATACGTATTTATAGCCATTAATATACATTGTACCAGTAATTAAATTTCTTAACGATAATGTATTCGCTCCAATAAAGAAAACTATTACGAAAGAGGTTGAAATCATGTTCTGATTTGTTTAAAAATAAACTTTATAAGAGAACTAAAAGTGGCAGTACCAACTTAATTAATATAATATTTCTTCGTTTCGCAATTTAAACTTCAAATGTCTTAACAATAAACATGGCGGAATGTTAAGGAGCGTCTGCAATAGCCAATCGAACGCAGGCCGCATACCGCGCCGCATCGCGTGTCAACGCCTAATTATTGACAGAAACGCTGCGTTTTATACCACACCGATGCGTTTCATTGGTGTAAGTGTCAGCTTCGAGATTAAATATATCGTTTTATAATTGTAGCGGCTAATTAATTTCACATTGCAAGGTTATAAATCACGATTGTGCAGGGCTTTGTAAATCAGGGTGTTTGTTTGTACAATCGTGGTATAAAAGTGGTTATTCCAGTTAATACGGGCTGTCAAACCGATACATGCAGCCATTACACATCACGCTATTCGCGATCAAAAAATATACTGAAAGAAGGTAAAAAGCGATGGTAAAAACTTCTTTCAGCATGAAGAATTCAACCAACTCATAATACAGTATCCAATACTTGTTGCGTTTTCGCTTAAATACAGACTAGTTATCCGACATATTATAATAGCTAGCGTTTTTTGCTAATCGTCTATTTAATGCAACACTCCAGTTGTCGGCACACGCCTCCAAATTATTCCAACCTACTTTCACTGAGACGAAGCGAATCATATCATGTTCAATAAAACAACCAACATTTGACAATTTGATATCAGACTGTCATATATCCATTTCGTAACGTTTCAAGTTACAAATTATATGTTTGGACGTATTACGTGATTTTCGAACAGATTGGTAGGTAGGTACGTGGTCGCAGGCTTGAAATACTATAAGTGTGATTGTGGCTTCAGAATGCGTTGACAGATTGTCACTTGCCATTCTAAAATATAGAATATAAGAAGGAGCTTAAAGCGAGAGCTCTTTTTTCCTTATCGATCCTGATTTCTAAAGAATTCTTAAGACTTTTGAGAGTTCTAAAATGGGGGTTATTAAATTTATAAATCATTTTAAAACAATCATATTAAAAATAAGGTGCACATTAAAAAAGAACGTCCTAACGATGTGCACTGGCGTCATTTAATTCAATTCCAACTCAAGTAACTTCCACCAATCACATTCGTAACTCCACAAAAAAACTTTTGTTTTTCTTTGAAACGCAAATTAAGCCATGCGTTCTTGGTATCATTAAATCAAATGTTTCTGGTCTAATTTCCTCGGTGGTCTAGAAATGGAAAAAAAGTGAGAGTGGCTTCGCTGCTCATCATCCCGTGCAAACTGTAAGCGTTAATTGAGGGAGACGGATTACTGCTGCACGGGCTTACTACTATCGATTTTTTGTTGAACGAAACTATTTTTGTTTGACCTTCGTGCAATTCAGGTGTTGCGTCTGTGTATTTTTGGACTATTAACCCTCATGGTTGCTTCAGTCTTCAATCATCTCACTTCCAATTTAGTCTCATTATTCACTGATAGGTATTTAGTGCGTGTTTGAATCAACAATTCCCAAAAGTCTTTTAGTACCTGCCAGGACACGTCGCGCCTTTTTGCGTCTTATCTTCCAGTTTTTCCCTAGACATTAAGGTTTCCTACATTCTTACTACGTCTTAAACAATATTTATGATATCACCACAGCATAGCGCGCCCAATGATGCGTCGCATCACGTACTTAACACCCATGGGAAGATTATCAAAGAAACGCAGAAATTAAACATTCATGGCGTCTATTGTTACAAACTTTTTCATGTATATTCATGTCCGTATAATTAATGAGTCAATTATTCGTTTGTTATTAGACGCAATCGGCCGATGCGTTCCCAATGCGTCGCGAGTTGCGTGCAATAGATTGATTCCTTGATTAACAACGTTACGTAGTAGCTCATAGCAATAGTTTCGACCACACTGTGTCTAATTTATATGTTAACTGATTTATATAAAAGTTTACGTGTGAATGTTTCGAGTAATTCGTTCCATTGAGTTCTCATTTCTCAATATTGGTGGATGGGTGGTATTGTTAAGAAATAGCAAACAATTGAAGAATGCTTCGGTATATAAGCTACGCATGGTAGGCTTGTCTTGAAGAAATTGGATCGTGTTCAGCCTTATTTTATTTTAGCATACCATCTCACACAATCTGTGAAACTGCTGCAACTTAACTAGCTTCTGCTAGGCTAATAACATTAACCTCCATCTGGGTCAGTCGGGTATAAAGAGGAGGATCATGAATGAATAGATAACAATAAATAAACTCTCGTATATTTTTGAAATTGTGAAATAATTAATATAAAACAAAAGTTGGTAGTACTAGGCTAGCAGATACTTGAAGGAGATTTGATCACACTTCACCGCCGATTTTGTGTACTTTTCGCACAGCAAAGTAAATCAGATAATTGGCTCGTTGCTATTTTTCTGCCTAGACAAGATAAATTACTAAAAACCTAGTTTCTGGGAAATCAAGAAAGATTTAGTATCGTAGCAGAGTTTATTACTTTAATTAAAAGCGTAGTTTTCAATGGCTTGCTACTGCTCGGTATTTAGAGTCGCTAGAACTGCTTTCGTTTACGTACCATAGAGGTTTAGTTCAATTGAAAACTCTTTGAATTCTTTATTGTAATTTTGAAAGTAAGTTTCGTGCGCTATCTAACCTAGATGAAACTATAAATAAACTATCCATAATTCATACAAAGGATAAGTTCGAAAAATGGCGCTACGGCGTAGAGCGTGGCGTAGTGATATGCTACGGCGTAGGTCGTAGCGTACCACTACGCCACGGCTTTTTATATCCATGCTTCGGGTTAATGCTAATTTTAGATGGAGATCCTTAAAAAATTAGGTGTACTAACATTAACATGACAACCACAGCTCACCGGTTAATGCTCTGTTCCTTTTTTAAAGTCATCGTTTTGTCACCAAACATCGCATTGTAGAAGCCCATTGACAATTTTACGGGCGCCATTCTCGATAACGATTCATTGTAATCGATTCAACAATCGAATTCAAGGGCGTGTCATCGGTTCCCATGATGAATTTCGAAACAACGTTTCCGGTTGAACGGACTTCCGTTTTTGTGAATGTGAGTAAGTAAACAGAAAACACGGTGAACGAGTTTCTGCGTTACGTAAATGTGTGGACTAGATACATACACATAATTACATAGATTATTATACATACGGAAAACGCAAATTAATGGTTTCCTCATCAGTAAGTAAATCATCTTACCATAAATAGAGATTTTATGGTTTGTTTTGTTCATTTATTCATTAAGGTAGGCGGGCCAAGGCCAAAAATCGTACAGCCTGGTCGAATTTTAGTTTTCTTTCTTTTCCATTCTTTCTATAAAGATTTGCAAACTTTTTACATATACCTGCTTAAAATGTACAAGACCTTCTTGTTGACCATCGATAAAATAGCTATAGCAAGCTTAAATTAATTGACATTGGATACTAATTTTACTGACCACGCTATGTTAATTTAGCAACATTTTTTTACTTTGGACAAGCAATAATAATCCTTATTGCTTTAAAAACAAGAAGACCTTCCACGTGGCAAAAAAAACCTCAAGAACTTATTGTGATATCACCAAAATAAATAGTAAAAGTTCTTTGGATTATAAGTCTTATGACTGGGTATTAAGAGTACAACATTAACTGGTTCTTTACCTATATGTCAATGATTATGCTCATAAGACACCTATTATGTCATCTTTCACACTGGACCTCGCCCGGTCACACCTCGATGATGTTTCATTTAAAAATAAACAGTTAAGTACCTACATTCTAACTAAAAACTAATTGAAATTCGTCTGCAATTTAATTATCTTTTGTCAAGTCCCTATTAGCACCGTGATGGATCTTCATTACATAATTATTTTATTCTTATTTTCCAGAAGCAAAAATATAATTGACATATTTATTAGCATTAATAGCTATAACAAATGGTTAAGCACTAAGCAGACTATATAAATGACTTTTTAAGTATAAAAAACCAGTTCCAAATTTTAACAACAATATTGAATTTGCGCGCTAAAATTGACAGCTAAATGACTAGAGACAGGAAACAATGTTAACGACCCCTAGATTTTTGCCAATTTTGCCAATTTTGAATATTCGACTTATAATAATTAGCTAATATTAGATATTTATTATTATTTAAATTGACAAATACCAACCCCAAAATAGATATAATAATCAGTAATATTGACCAGACTATAGTATTAATAGTTGCCAGCGAAATTCCAAAGTGACTGTTTATTTTACAAATGCCAGACTAAGGTCAAATAACTAAAACATTGGCGATCACTTGCAATAGGAATACATTAATATTTTACAGAACAAGTTTTAGATACCTACGCACGCATTCATAAAACTTACTTTTGGGTTATAATAAAATGTGATTTATTCGAGTGATCACAATGGCTATTGCAAAAATCTGTCGGTGTGTAGCCGAAATCGGAACTAACTCCGCCATCTTTTTCTTTTCAATGCATTTATTTCACCATGGAACTACTAAGTACTAACCATAGAACGTATAATTTCCATTCAGGCTAATTATTTAACACAACAAATCTTTTTTTTTTTGTAAAATGTTACAATGTCGTGATAATAATCATAATGAAATGTATTGTAATTTATTTGTTATGCAGTGCCCTTTCAGGGTGCATGTTTGAAACTTTTAATTTAATCTTCCTAACCCTGTACAACATTTTTGCAATAAACTGATTTGAATGTAATAAGTCTTATTATATTACTTATACACCTAAGTGCAATAAAAAAATTACCACAACACAAAGTCATTCTAGTGCCAAAACATCGTTGTAGTAATGTAATTTGATTTAAGGCTGTATTTCGATCTGTCAGTCAGTGACATGACCAGATGATAACAGTGGCCATCACTTGCTAATGCCACAATGTGTTAGTTAATCCGCCCCTAAGACGTCCCACTGACTGGTTAATTTGTTCTACGTCTACGGTTCTGTTAATAATGATGATGTCGTTTATTCTATTATGTTAATTAAATGTTATTTGTTACCGCCGGAATGCCTTTCACGCCGGTCTACAAGTTTTATTAGACAGAGTATTGGCTGGTAGTCTGGGAAACTGCGACTATGTATGTGTGTTATAGAGACTTTATTAAAGCCACTGAAGTGTAACCCGCTGCCAGTTCTCACTTACTCCAGATGAGACCATAATTAATGCCTAAATAAAAGCGCGTTGTTTGATCTTCAGCTTTTAGCGCTTAGTCGAGCTTTGAAAGTTTTTCAACTATCAGATATGTATGTTACATTTTGCTAATTTACTTACAGCACTAGTTTTCACTATCCTCATCCTCATTTTCTTAGGAGCTTCGATTGTTTTTATATGTTTTTTGTACTCATCTGATAGTTTTTATTAATATCCATATTAGTCTAATATATTATGAGACCTGTCTAGTTGAATTATTATATATACGCAACCAAAACATCACCTTAAAACCTTAATAAAACATATTTGGAAGCCAGAGTTTGGACTTTGATTTCCACACGACATGAACATCTTTTTTAACGAAGACATGACCAAAGAAGCACTATCCTCGTGTAAATTGTTAACACTGTAGTGAGAAGTAGGCACCAAGCAGGTAGCCATGAAAAGTTCGTTATACTTAGATAGAGAGACCTTCGTACATCCATGTCTGGACAGAAATGCGTGTAAGCATTATAAATGCAAACGTAAATGTTATGATTTTTTGGCTTAATGGATCGATATCTTTTTTTGGTGAAAATTATTCAGATTGCGATTCAAAACTTAAAAAAAAACTATATCATGTAGGTGTGCCGCCAACTTTATGGGCCAAGACATCCAACGTCTTGCAGCCTAACTAACTACCTATATAGATCCCTGTCGTGCTGTATAGTACAGTGCGCCGTGATTATCGCATTTATACCACTTAGTTGCACATTAACGGACCACAATAATGTTTTAATGGTAAAAATCTAGTTTTTCGCTCCAAATTTCACGGCCGTGATCATTTGTACACGCCATCACACGACATATGGCCGACCTTCTTATCCATTGCGAGGAAATTGTAAATAATAGCTTACGTTATGAATGAGTTTATAATTAAGAAGAGAGATTGTTGATAGTAAACGTAACCGGGATATTCGCACTAGTGATTGTTTACTAAGCTATAACTTATGTTGAAAACACTTTTCGTAAGTCCAAGATATGGATGTTGCAAAAGGATAAATTTAGAAACTATTTAAATACGTTTAAATATATAAATAGCTAAATATATATTCAATACCAATAAAAGAATTATGAAAATAAATAATCCTTGGTCAAAAAGTCGTAAAAATAAATCAATGTGAGGAAAACCTTTTTTCAATGTTATTCGTTGGTTGTATTAGCATTGAAAAGTACCTGATTTGACAGTTAACATTGAGGAAAGTCTGCTAATTCTTTTATTTATACAAGGATTTTTTTAACAATAGCTCACGTGTCCATAGGTACCTACGTTTTGAATCATGTATTGTTATGGAAATATAAATGTAGTCAAATCAAAATCCAATCATTTATTTCTTTGCAAACATGGGTAATAGGTACATAGATGTTCTTTTATAATAAGGTCACTAAGTATTGTTAAGTTAACTGCTTCAAAAATTGGTACTTAGGTAATTATAATATCATTTGTAGCAGAGCTAAAAATTAGTTATAAAGCGGTTTATTTCAATTGCCAATTCAAAACAATGCTTCTAAAACATTCATAAACTTTTTGAAACAGGTCTTTGTAGTCCGTATTACAACTTACGAGTATAAACACCGGGAGGGCACCACGTTGATTATACCGCTACAGCAGACGAAAGTGAAAAGAGGTACAGCCTTGTTTTTTTTTTACAACTTTTTTTCTTCGTCGCCTCAGCTTAGTAAACGTGCTTGACACGCTTACCGAACTTACATGTTCGAACTGGTTTTTTTTAATATATCTTTTCGCTTTTACTCTTTTGGCATAAATAATTTATGAGATTTTAATCAGTCTTCATAATTAATGATCTTTCCTGGTTTATTTTCTGGTTTAAAAACTTCAACCTTTTGCTAAAAAAAATAGGTAATTTACCTATTTTTAGCCATTAAAATCATAATCACGTATTTACCATAATACCTACCCACCATAAACAATAAAGAACAAAAATTCTAACCTCAAAAAGAATTTTATTTGGCCCAAAACAAAAAGGAGGTCCATATAAAACGCGTACCATATTAAAAAGATAATGACAAAGATGAATATTGAACACTAAACTTCACTAAAGATGTATTAGCTCGTAATCACCTATTCAAAATAACAACAGAGCGGTCAATGACCCCGCTTGAGCAATACAGCAATACTGTATGCCTTTACCAACACAATTGATTGCAGATACGGTTTTATTATTATTAAAATAACATTTGCAAGCTGGTGTTATTGGAGCTACATTGGAATTAGCATGTTGAGCGGTGAATAAAAGAAACGTTATCATGTAAACAAAGTGTTCGGAAAATTATAAGTAACATACTTAGGTATGCCCGTTTTCATAAACACTAAGCGATTCCTAGGTAAACAGTAGCCTTAATAATATTATTGCACTGTGGGGATTTCAAATCTCGGTGCTAGGCCGTTGGAATCCAACAGTGCACCTTAATTAAGCATTCATTTAAGTAGGTAGGTATCGCTTAGTGTAGATGAGCATTATCTACGTAAGCACCAAGGTGGGTCAGTAGGTTAGGTTACCCTTTCCGTTTGATCTCAGTTTGGTATCTATCTCTGTATACACAACTTATTTATTTAGAACACGGAAGACGAAAAAAACGTGAATCAACAAAAACAATCCGCCGAAAGATGGCTGAAAGCCAATTGCAAGTATGATTATGATGAATTCAGTTCTTTCCCTACTTCATCGATCACATTTATTGACTACCGAAATACATCCACCTTCCTTTGCCTGTTTCTAAACAATTAAACATCCATTTAACCATCTATTGCTCCATTATATTCGAATATATCTAATGAACTAATTCGTGATTAATTTTCATTCGTCGTGCATCTTCCGAAGTCGGCCGAGCCGCGCCGATTACCACATCCATCGACAAATATTTCACTCGAACGCGAAATCTCTCGTTTAGGATCGATATTGCCCAACTATTTACTTATTCAGTCAGTAAACGTGAACTAGTCGAGACGTTTGAGCAATGGGCACAAAAGCTTTCTTACAAATCCTTTATAGCCATTGGAATTAATAAAAAGAAGTCATCAGCAGCGACTGAACGCTCAGGTTCAAAGTTCAAATCTTGTTTATGTAATTGAAACTGATATTTCGATGAAAACTTGGATGTTTGCGCCAAAGAGCAGTTTTTGGAGCGAAACCTTTAAGTAATCTTAAATGCACGAAGTGTTCTTTTTTGCATAAACTTCGATAGATCCCTGAGTTACATCATTACTTAAAAAGTTATTTCAATATTTATTATCATTTGGGCACCTACTTACTAATACTTAAGTTTTTCTTTAAAAATCACCTTTTACGGTAGGACTCACTGTAACGCACTCAAAACATTGTGCTGATGCATGCATTGAATAGTACGGGGGTCGTAGAGGTATTTAAAATAAAGTACATACATAACACATCATGGTACATTAGAAAGTTATCTTTAAAAAAAGTGAAAAAGTTAGCTTTGACCCCCAATATCTCCGTAATTAAAAGGTTCCCAGGTATGGTCCAGAACAAAAAAAATATCGCAGCGACGACGGGGAGAACAAGTGCCTTTCCGCTTCGTTAAGGGTCTTGTTGTTACGCCCTTTATTTTCTCACAATAAAAATGGCTGGTGGATGGAGGCTCTACATTGTTCTTTTTATGTACAAAATTATTATAAATAATGATTCTCATTCACACATTCTTTAAAATTGTAAAAAGAAAAGTGCAGTTCTGCTTAAATATTTAATATCATCATAACAGCATAAGTTATATAACCTTTATTATTATAAGAATTGATGATTATGATGTAATAGACTTAAAATGCAAAGTATACAGATTCTGATTACAAACATAGTTCAGTACCAGTTTTATTTAAGCATTATTTTTGTTTCTTTTCTCCTTTATTCCCATATTGTTTGAATTTTATTATGGTTTAAAATATTGAGTGCCGTCCGTTCACTACTGAAGGTAATAAGTGCTTAGGTAGGTAGGGCAAAATACAGACTATAGCAAGTTTTTCCTTATACGTTTTCTTTTAGAAGTATCTTCAAATAGCAATTGTAGTGTCTCTATCTTTAAGTGAAAGCTTATATTACATTTTAAAGCAGGTAGGTATGTAAATGTACCTAAGTGTGTAAAAGACGTTATAATGATTCTGTTCTGTTTACCTACACATAGCTACGCTTTGGATAACACTCGGAAAACCTCATCCATTCTAAAATGGTTTATAACACGTCAGGGGGCTATTATCAAACTCGCGCGATAGATGCAGTTCGAAATCAATCATGTTTTCATTATAACTTTGGGCTTCCACTTTCAAATTCGAGCTTCTAATGGTTTTAAGGGACTATCAGGGTTTTGGAAAGAATAGTCACAGAAATGTACATGCAGCAAAACATGACACAGACTAAATCCTGAATGATTTTCCCAATTCCTTAGCAAAGTATTGTATTGGCTACGACTACGAGCTCGCTTTAACCTTTTAGAAAAGGTGAACGCTACTTTCTGATCTTAATTGAACATTTCAAATAGCATGCTAACCAATCTAATCGATTGAACCGAACAAACAATACATCGTTGCGAATGCTATTGTTAATCCCCAAATACGGATACGTACCGTGATTTGCTAAAACCGTTTGTTCGTGTGAAACCGCTCTATCGTTATTTAAAGCGTTGTTGTACGTAGGTACGTTCTACGGCCATTACATTTTATGACTCCATTTGTGATGCAACTAGCCGCCTTGAACTTTCTTGGTGTTTGCACATCAAGTCACCAAACAATGAACTGCTAGGAAAGTTCAAACTGCAGTCACAGGAATCGGTTGTATGTTCGATTTGCGATGTGAGAAACGAGCTGAGTGAAACTCGGAATAGAAATGTGTTAAAAATTGTGTTTGCTGTCTGCATGAAACGACTAGATGATATGTATGAAAATAAGCCTGAGCTACTGAGACTTATTCTATTTGGACGTAATACGAACTAATAGATCGTGTATTTGTTCCGAGAATCTACGCCATCATATCAAAAGAAAATTGACGTTAATGCAAATGTTAAATAAGGTAAACCCTTTCGTGACAGTAAAATTATCACATGAAGAGTTTTTTTAACAACACGGCATAGTACCAGCTCTCCATTACATTGGAACGAATAAAAAATGGGCATTATAGTATTTAAAACACATTAAAAGGGGATCCACGCTCAGCACGGACACGTTAAATGTCAAGGTAAGTTCCAACATGGCGCTTTTAAAACAAAAATGGACGACGGATGCGGAGACTCGAAATTTAAAATATCTTGACCGTTCTCACTTTTGTTTTGTACAGGATGGAGATGCAAACTTGTTAATTCTTATAGCTATTGATTTCCCTAAAAATAAGTAGAGCTATATTTTTAGTCACACATCAAGAAATGTAGATTCTGAAATAGGTACGCAGCTTAAGGATTCAATATTCATATACACTAGAACTCGAGTGAATCGGGTTATTTAAGAATGTTGCTAATTGAATTTGGCAAAGACTAAGGAACAAACCAACTAAAAAACACCGAAAAAGAATAGCTTCAAACGAAAAAGCAACGTTTAATCGTCGAGACCTTTGACATCTCCATCACATAGTTAAAAGTCTTTCAAAATCACCGTTTATGAACTACCTTCTTAATAAAATCACAACTGCTAATTTACGAAACACGATTTTTGTTTATCTTATAAACTCAAACATACAGGTGAAGGCTCCGACCACACGTCAGCGAGATACGTCGAATGTCCTTGCTTCCTAATCAGCTATATTTGACAACCATTTGAATATCGTGTTGGTTTAAACGACTCGAGTATTGTCTTATTTGGTGACCGGAGCGTATTAGGGTGCCGTGCCGTGAGATTACAAAATTGAGTTTATTTGACGATTATAACGTGGACCGAATAAGCGAATGCATCTGTATTCAAGGATGACAGCTTAGTAGGTCTGACTCCATTTAAACGGCGTTGATGTTTTGGCCTAATTTTAACAAGCCTATAAGAGAGCCCTGAGGATAAGGACAATGTCTGTAGGTATAGTGTCAACCATAAAAGATGTTGCGATCTCTACCTGCTTCTATCTAATGTTTGGGATTTGATAATTCGCCTCCATTCGCCACCCTTCGTTTCGAAATATATCGATTCGCTTCTTTCTTCCAAATTCGCTATTATCTCTTTGTCTTGAAAAAAAATAGCTTTTAAAAATGTACATTGGAATGCTTATACTCTCAATTTGAATCGTCAGTCATCGATAATCGATCAGTTTTACCTCTCCCAGATTCTCAATTCTAATTTCAAATACAAACAAAAATGGCGCCCAACTTCACTCACAGGTCGCACTTGACCGCTGATTGATTTAAATAGCATCGTCAAATAACTGGAAATTCGAGGTTTACGTTTGCATCGGATTTATTATCAAATATTATCATATTCCGGAGGTCACAAGGCGAGGAGCTACTACCACGTGTGTAGAAACATACAGCTGACGGTAATTATATATTAGAACACGTTCATATCATGTTTTATAATAGGATTTTCTCAAAAGCTTTGTAAGGCGTTCAAATGGATCGCTATTGGCATTTTAATCACGATCATTGTCGGGGTTGTTGTTTACATGATCCGGGTAGGAATGCAATTGGTGCTTTAAATTATCGGAAAAAATTGACTGCACTTAAACCATATATTCCCGATCCTGGCTGATGATGCCTACGGAAAAGGATAACAATTAATATTATAAACCTCCTTTAGCATCTGTTAAAAATAGGGGTCCTAGTATAATATACCACTTATGCAAACAGTTAGAACAAGAATACCTACGCCTTATCACAAAGTGAATATTTCAGACTCGGGCGCACCTTGATGAATATTTGAACCTCATTTAGATATCCCAACTACCCAAGTTGACATCGATCATTTAGACGACCATTCTTACAACGACCTACCTAAGGAGTTTAGGGGGACAGTTGTGTGATGATGAGCTGGATGTAGTTTCACGTGTTGACCTTCAAAAATGTAGCTAGGTACTAATAATGATATTTCAACTCTCGGCAATGATGCGATGACTGAAAATTCAACAGTGCGTGTTTATTTTGGCATATTCGCACTTTGTATACTCGTAACTAGAAAGCTTTTGTGGCACTACTTATAAGAGTGCCTATGTCCAGCAATCGGTTAACCTGATTGATTGATTGACAAGCCATTTAAATCATTGTTACAAAATAACCACGATTATGAAGTCTATTCACGCAAATAAGTTTGCAAAATAGTTTAAAAACTAGTGGACAGTTTGCTTTTGAGCTTCATAAGTGATTAATGGATGTGGACGAAGCTAGCTGTTGATGTTGAGGTATGCACAAGGACGGAGTACATTTTGTAGCCCTTCTCTCTATGAAGGCTCTTTAAAGATAAGATGTAACTCACGACAAATAGACTATGAACATAAAGTAATGAAGGATGCGAGGAAAGTTTTCAGTTTGAACAGCTATAAGTGTTAAGAGCAGGGAAAAATTAAAAGAACGAGAAAAGAATGGATATGGGAGAGATATCGAAAGGAATGACTACAGTTACAGGGATATGCAGCTGTGCCGAACCCAAATAAATTGGGATAGTATTGGCAGGAGGATGATTACTGGAGACTTAAGAGCCACACCCGAAAGAGAGGGGTTGAAAATGAAGTATTGACTCAAAGCTCTAAATTCTGATTACGAGTGACTTGATGAATCCACCCGAAACACCGATTCACTCCAGGGAACTTGAAGCAACAGAAATGTCAAAATATTACCCATGCAGTCACGAACCAAAGTTTACTCACATATAAAGTGTATATTACAACATATAAGCAGTAGATGGAAAACCCTCGACTAGCGAGCCGGTTTCGAAGGGGTCAACACTTTCACAAAGCATCCGCGAACATTTTCGCCTCAATATATTCTCTATAACGTAATAATCTCATAGATATGTTAAACTCCGTTTGCATCGTCTGTGACATCCGCGTTTTCTATCCATCTACATAATGCAGTTCATAAGTCGATGGACAGCTGAAGAGCTCTTCTGTTAATGGCAGTTACGTGCTTTACGAAATGGCGGCTCTTTGTTTTGAAAGAAGCTTATAATGTGGTTTACTGCTTAATTGGGAATGCTGTTTTCAGTTTTAGGTTGCATTTTCATGATCTTACCCATATTTCGATATCTATTTGTTATATTAATATTTGTAAGACTTACAGCTTACTTAGGTATTGAAAAACACACAAACTGATAGTCACTCTAACACTTTGTTAGTTGTGTTGCCTTATCAGCACTTATGTTTTATTAAATTGCATATTTTTATTTAATTAGGCACTTGACTGATACAATTGATTTTAGTAAATATCTGATTTAAAACAAGCTTTAAAACTAAGCCAGTTAAGCCGCCTAACAAACGACACAAGGTACTTAATTTAGTGGGTACAGGTTGTCGAAAACTAGGCCCAACGCCCAACCAAACTCACATCATAAAATTCAGCGGCCATTATTTTTCTGCACGAGTAAATAAATACGAGTTCCAAACGAGTCGATTTGCAATTAATTACCAATAACATTTACCACAAATTGCTGGTTGAGCATTAAAAAACGCAGTTATGAGGTTTGCGGACCAACGCAATTAAAGTCTGACAATAGATACTTCGTATGTTATTTCTTAGAACTAGAAATACAGACATATTTAGCCTTCGATGTTAACAAGTGACCTAAGCCATAGACAGGTATAAGTAAACAACTGAGATGTCCACTAACAGAGGAGTTCACCCCAATAAAAATGGGATAAAGTCTGGAGAATGCTGACGATGATTTATAGATACGGTCGTTTCCCGAAGGTTAGGAGGAGTTGTCGAATGTCGAAACTACCCACGTTTCGCTGTCGAAGTTATTTTTTAGGTCCCTTATCATAATACCTATGGGGTAAGCATATTGCCAGCAACCTAGCACAAATCTAGAGTCGTTGTTGCTGGTGATAAATCATTCTTATTGGAAAAACCTTTTGCCTGATCTGGAGGGCTAACCTAGGACCTTACTGGACAGTGACCTAGGATCTAGGACCTTCTTGCAGACAAAAACGACGAAGTTAAGATACATTACCTGTCTTAATTTATAAGACTGCATTTCAAATGTTGGTTGTAACTGTTGTAAGGAGAACGTCTGAATTTCTATAGGCGAAGAAAATCTTTAAAGATAGAGGGAAAGAGCGATAGGGCGACCGGTTTTCACCTCCTACTCGTGATATTGAATATTTTCAATTTTCTCTAAAGTACATAAAGTCTGAGTACTATTAGCTTGGCTTGCTTACTAAAGGAGTGTAGTTTAATTATCTACAATAAAGTCAACCAAGGTAGGTGAGTTTTTTTTTAATTAGGTCTTCTTAATCTTTAATTTTGTTCGGTCTACCTTAAGATAATGCATGTGCTTCGTTTTCAATCAGAATCTAATTAAGTCCCGACTGGTATTAAGGTATGTAATTATAGAAAGTTGCAAAGTGTCAGAAGCGAAAACTACTGTTTTCAATATGAATGCCGCGTAAAACTGGAAAATTACTGGAAAATCCTGCTCCTGTGTGACAATCCGCTTGCCAATTAGTAGCGATAAGGAACTTAACGTTTTAATTAATAGATAATACCGGATATCGATAATGTAAACAATTAATATTTTCAACCGTCACCTAATACGGCTTTTAATCACGTACCTGTCGTGGAAGCGCGAAGGGAGAATACACCCGTCCTTCCGGGTCGGTTACAATTTTCACATGCACTCCCTCACCACTTTTCAGGGAATATTCCCATAGAAAAATAAAAAAATAACACTCAATAATTAAAAAATAAACAGTCACACAGTTCAGAGTCCATCATTGTGGAATTTGAAATTTGGAGCACGAGTTGATCAACGAACGGGGTTGTAAATTCAAAAACTTCAAATTCAAAATCGTTCGTCACTAAAGAGGTGCGATCAAAAACCGGTAGCGTGAGGCGTGGAGCGTGCTCGCGGCAAAGAGGTTGGTTATCAACTGCAGGTGAGTGAAGCGTCGACGGCGGCGAGAGGCTGGGCGCGGGCCGCGTGTGAATGTAAACTTGTAAAGGTTCTTCGAGTGGCCGGTTTGAGCCGGACATCAAGGGACTGAACCAGGATGGGCGAAGAGAAACTTCCTTCCCTTCCTTCCTTCCTCTGAAAAAAGGTTCGATTACCATTTCCTTGGAAACGTGAAAGTGTGTACGAGTAGGTAAATATAATTAAGGTAAGGTAAGGTACTTGATGTAGCTCACAGCTATAAATCATCAACGAGCGGTAATTAAATATTGAGTGGTATGAAAATTATTGTACCTTAATCGCTCTGTTAACAAGCATAAAGACACTAACAATAATTCTCCCCACCTCATCATCAGTAACATTAACTGAACCAAAAACATTTTACAAATATTTCGAGAAGGTAGTTAGGTACCTATGTCTGAAACCGACTCCAGCTGTTCAAAATCCATTGAGCAATTAATATTTGGATCCCTGAAAATTAACATAATACCTAATATTTACGCACGACGCGCGACGGCCAATCAAGCTATACAAAACCAGTTTATGAGGATCTCTCATTGTATATGAAATCTAAAGGGTGTAAAAAGACCCTTAACGAAGCCGAAAGGCTCTCCCCGTCAATGCGATCATTTTTTTTGTTCTAGACCATACCTGGGAACCTTCTTGTTACGGAGATATTGGGGGTCAAAGTTCCAACTTTTTCACAAGTTTTTTTTTAAATACATGTTTTTAATGTAAGATTTTTTCTTTAAACACCTCCACGACCCCCGTACTATTCAATCCATCCATCAGCACAATGTTCTGAGTGCGTTATATTGATTCCTACCGTCAAACGTGATTTTTGACCCCAAAAAAAAAGTCGTTTCCCAGCAATTTTTTTTGCGTAAAGTTACTTAGTTTGATGTACAGAATGCTTGGTTGACGGCTTCGTGAACGGTCCGTTTACACCCTGTATACAAAGAGAGGCCAAGTTATACTGGAAAAGTACATCTTCATGTGCCGCCGCCCGTGTGTACCAACACCTACCACTGCCTTTTTTTCTAGATTGGGTTCCAAAAGCGCCACCGTTTAAGCCCGAAACTATAACCTTATTTTCTCGTCTTATTAGCACTCGTCTTCATGAAGCCAAATACCCTAAGTCAACATAACACTAGAGTGAATGGTTATTATCTGCTTACACCCGCGAGGAGTTAAATGCTATGGGTCATTCTAAGTTAAGAGGTTTTAACGATGTCCATGATTGTCATATCCACACTTTTCTTAAAAAATTTGAATAAATGACCTTTTTTTTTAATAGCCTCGTATGCCCCACTACTCCCACTGCTGGGCAAAGGCCTCCCCATATCCTTCCAGGTACTCTTCTCCTGAGCCACCTCGAACCAGCCTTCGTGATGCGCGTCTAAATCAACTCGCCACCGTTTACTGGGCCGGCCTCGGCAGCGCCGTCCATCCTCAGGCACCCATCGCGTTGAGACCTTTGCCCAGCGGTCGTTATGCATGCGGCTCACGTGACCTACCCAATCCCATTTCAGCCTGGCAGCCTTTTTGTCTACGTCTGTGATCACTGTTTTTGAGGGCGTAGTGTTTCGTATTTTATCAGCTCTCTTTACACCCAGAATGCTGCGCTCCATTGCTCTATGGCAGACTCCAAGGTGGGACTTTTGTGATTCGGTGAGTGACCAGGTTTGAGCACCGTAGGTTAGGACGGGCAGGATACAAATTTCGTTGAGTTTGCGCTTCAAGGAGATCGGCAGATCTCCTTTTATTCGCGTCTTCATGTACCAGAAGCTTTTCCATGTAAAAAAAAATTACCTTAGTACTTTTTAATACATTGCATGGGGATTAATATTGGAAAAATATAAAAATAATTGATAATTTGAGTAGGTACCTAATAATTTGAGTTTAAAATAGGGAAGAGAATATTTTAATACAATAATGCATCAGTGCTGCGTATTTGGATGTAAGAATGAAGGGAATCATTCATTTCCGAAAGACAAAAAACTATGGGAAGCGGCAACACGTTGAATTGAATTGAATAGGTTTCGATTTGCTTAAGTAAGTTAATCATCTTTTTTATTGCATCTTTCCAAATCCTTCTTTTTTCCCTTTAAACTCGCACCACGTTCTCGAAGCAGTTTTTTTAGATCATCCACTTTTAAATGTCCGTAGGATGCCATAATATCACGGTAAGTACAGGTTTTTTTATACATGAATAATAAAACTTTTGTAATTGAATACGTTTTCAAAGATTATTAGTTACCAATAAATATGACATGCATGATGCATCATGGCGCTTTGTCTACTGTTTGTGCTAGTGGCGCCCCCTACGCTGAGTTTTGCGTAATGTTCCCCATTGCAATCCATTTGATTCTAAACTAACAGCCAATGTTACAAAGATCTCTTTTTACACTTATTGCCAGTCATTTTAATCATGACATCCGTAATTATGCATGCTTTTGACTGAACGTGGTCTCTCCTCTGTTTACTTTCTTTTATAATGATTAAATACCAAATTTAATTTTTTATATTGACTCTAATTTGTGCGTAGAGTACAGACATAGTACTTTATTTTATTTTCTTGTAATAAAATACTTTTACTATTATTACTGTTTTCATATGAAAAAGTCTCTCCCCTGGCGAATAATTTACCAAAATATTTAGCGGAGGTATGTATATTTGTTTCTTTGAGCCATTAAATTTTAAATTGTTCATATCTAAGATTTATAGTTAATTTTTCATTTTTTCTAATTTTTGAAGAGACCAGGGGATGTATTACATTCAGACAGTACAGTCTCTCCCCTGGTCTCTTATAAAACAAGATAAAATTAATAAATTGACTGGCCACCTTGCAGATATGTAGGAATAAGTCGTTAAAATAAATATGTTTTATAATTAGGTTATAATTCAACATTTACCTATGTCATGCCGCCTTTCTTAACAAGCGAGTACCTCTTAACTTAGAATTACCTATATGACAGCTAAGTATTTCTAAGTTTCTAACGCCATCTGTCGCACATTTTGCGAACTAACATTTCTCCACTCTACACAAGTAAATACTTTTGACACAAGATGGCGCTGAAGCTCAACTAAATTGAAGTGGGTGTTTTAGGTATTTACTGAAAAACCGTTTTCTATTTGGGTAACATTCATTTATTTCCTCCACACATCGTTACTTACAACAACAAATAAGACAAACATTGGTTTCTTTTTGCTGCAACCAGTTAGAATTACGATAGTGTTATACTATTTATCCCTATCACACTAAAGATATTTTTTGTAACAAAAATATGTAATTAATAAAAACAGATCTTCAAGTTAGGTTTGTTTCAATAAAGTTTCCCGCACACCAACCTCTTACAAATTTTATAACAGTGTGATTTTACAATATTGTAAAAAGTACTGAGATAAGTGGTTTTTATGAAGAATCAAAAATAACATAAACAAACCAAACAGGTGTAGGTATATCCTACTAATGAATATACAGGGCGTAAACGGACCCTTCCCGAAGCTGTCAACCAATCATTATGTACATCAAACTATGTAAGTCTACACAAAAATTATTGCTGGGAAACAACTTTTTTTTTGGGTTAAATAATCACGTTTTACGGTAGGATTCAATGTAACGCACTCAAAACTGCTGCTGATGGGTGGATTGAATGGTACCGGGGTTGTGGAGGTGTTTAAAGCAAAATCTTACATTAAAAACATGTATTTAAAAAAAAACGTGAAAAAGTTGGAACTTTGGCCCCCAATATCTCAGTAACTAGGATGTTCCCAGGTATGGTCTAGAACAAAAAATTATCACAAAGACAGGGAGAACAAATGCCTTTCGGTTTCGTTAAGAGTCGTGTTACACCCTTTATACAGTCCAATTCATCAATTAATATTTTTGTGCCCATATAATATTATACTTTAACATCTAGGCCCTAGGGTAGACAGGACCAACCAGTATTATGGTTATCTTTGTGTACAAGAATCATATAACACTTAACAATTTGTATCAATTGTCCATCAATCGTTCAACGGTAGTCAGTACCGTGTCTCTGAGCCCTATAACTGAGGCTTCACATCCTTGTTGAGGATCAGGGCTGGGTTCTGCATGTCTAGCTGACATTGAGCTATGTCACTGAGGGCACCCTGGATCTTCTCTAGAAGAATCTCTCCTTGGCGGACCACCTGGAATGAGATATTTAGATAAAGATTTGTTCTGTATAAACTGTATAATTATTTGTATGCAGTGAAGAAGCAAGTTATTCTGCTATACTGTGAGGGTAATGGATTATATGGTATTTTTACTGGATCATACAGTTATGATCAGTTTAATATCAGTTTATTAAAGTATTATGTTCGCAAAACTATTCCATGTGTTGGGGTGCTTATACTTTAAGCCACCAAAAACCACAGTGCTCCATAACTACCTCGGATTTTGTAAGAAAAGAGGATGAATAACAAATTAAAAGAGAGTAACTGGATCTCAAGCACTCAAGAATATCAACTTATACAATAAATAGAAAACATACCTCCTCAAGTTGCTCAGCAGCCTCTTTATTCTCAGCCTCCAAACGCCTCAAGCTCTGCACCTGCAGCTCCGTCGAGCTCTCCTCGCTCGGCAAAGACTCTATCAACGTGTCTATATCCTTAGCACAGCGAGATATCAACGTAGCGAACAGCATAGCATAATCCTCCTGATTCTGTTGCTGCTGCGGCGTCTGTGACCCACTTCGGTCGAAACCAGGGAACTTACTCGGCGTAGAGAACTGTTGCAAAATACCTATGCTGTTGCAAAAGTGCTCAGCTTGCTGCAAAACAGTCAATAACGATGATGTAAATATACAGTGGGGCTACACCAAAATTACGACCGAGTTCACTTTATGTTACCTGGTTTATGGTGTCCTGAAGCTGGGTAAGACGGTCTGCCATGATTAGTATATGATATACGTTTACCCACGAACTTTGATACAAATACGGCGAAATTTAATTTAATGAAAGAACGCAAAATAAGCAAAAGCTGGACGCGAACGAAACTCAAGTGAAGTTAGCCGCAAATCGATGGGTTTGACAGCCCATCGATTTGCGGCTGACTTCACTACTAACTACCCCACAGATTATACACATTAATGGTGGTACTTTTTTTGCAGATTTAGTCGATTATAGAGGACTATCGTGACCATGGGCGATCTTGAGATCCCCCGATGGTAGCGTTACAATAATTGTGGTTATATGAGTGAAATACACATTCAGTGACAGCATCGTGGCCGTTTTGCAAAGATCAAAAACATGGATTAGATTAGTACTGATGCAAAATCGATCGTCTAAGGTCCCCCAAAAAATATCTGACGCGTCCGTCGAAATCTCACTGGCAACCTGCAAACAGTCATTAGAAAAGTGTGGGAATTTGAAAAAAAATTGAAAAGTAAAAAATGGCGTGCGCGTTGTTGTAAAAAGTTTAAAAATATTTTTAACAAGCAGTCTTATAATCGAGTAGTATAAATTATGAAGTATAAAGGTATTCAGAATTATTAACGAATTCAATACAATTCATGAAGAACTTCGCGGTAACTGTATAAATATTCGTTTATTGTTGTGTCTTGGAATCATCCGGAAACATGACGCTGTTCCTGCGAATAAAAGCAAATGCTTTATGGGATTGGTATAAGTATGAATTTTACTCTTTGGGATTCTCCGTCTACGTGCAGACGGGTGTTTTTAATGGTGGGCTATCAGTATTATATATGATGCTCTGTGGGTGGGCTCTATCTGCCCGATGATAGTTGTCGGGCGGATTTATGTATCTTCATTTAGCAGGGGACTGCTTACGCGTCGCTTGTCGTCAGGCAGAATGGGTCACCTGTGTGAAGTGTGTAGATGCCGCCATAATATCTAGATCTGATGGAAGAACAAAACGTAAGTACCTAGGTACCTACGTCTCGTGTAGCTTGTTTTCAAATCAAATCAAAATCATTTTTTTGCATAGATGAGGTACAGAAGCTTGGTAAAATGTACAGAATTGTTCTCTAATTCTGCCTTTAATTACCGGTTTTCCCTGGGTTTTATTTACTATGGAACCGATACACTGAACTACGATAATACCTACAGCATAAAACATACATTCTAAATTTCACCTTGACAATGAAAAATACCAACACTAAGTTTCTTTTAAGTTTCCTTTGTATGTAAGACTATGAATTTTATTGTGACACTTGGTTAATACACATAACTTTTTTATTTTCTCTTTTCTATATCTTACCTAGTAACTGGGTTGTGGAGGCTGACCTGAACGTCTGAACATTCACGTAAAATATTGACGTTCAGCTGCATCTGGTTAGACTAGACTTCCTAGGCAGATGATGAAGCCTTCTCGTCGCAGTCACGGTGTGCAGCTGCCAGCTATTTTGTTTCCATCCCTTAATTTGTATACCTAAATATTAATTCCGTGTTGAGATTTCCTTTTATTTTCAAATATAGTTAGTTTTTGTTTTTGTGCAACTATGAAACTGAAACACTCCGTGTGGCGGTGATCAGTGCAACTATGAAACTGAAACATCCCGTATAACGGTGAGCAGTGCAACTATGAAACTGAAACATTCCGTATAGCGGTGATCTGTGGAACTATGAAACTGAAACATCCCGTAGAGCGGTGATCAGTGCAACTATGAAACTGAAACATTCCGTACAGCGGTGATCAGCGTAATAGTAAAACTGAAACATCCCGTATAGCGGTGATCAGTGTAATAGTGAAGCGGAAACATTCCGTATAGCGGTGATCAGTGTAATAGTGAAACATTCCGTGTAGCGGTGATCAGTGTAATAGTAAAATTGAAACATCCCGTGTAGCGGTGATCAGTGTAATAGTTAAACCAAAACATTCCATATAGCTGTGATCAGTGTAATAGTGAAACTGAAACATTCCGTACAGCGGTGATCAGTGCAACTATGACACTGAAACATTTCGTATAGCGGTGATCAGTGCAACTATGAAACTGAAACATCCCGTATAGCGGTGATCAGTGCAACTATGAAACTGAAACATTCCGTATTGCGGTGATCAGTGTAATAGTAAAACTGAAACATCCCGTATAGCGGTGATCAGTGTAATAGTGAAGCTGAAACATTCCGTATAGTGGCGATTAGTTTAATATTGCAATAAATACTGGAGGAATGGAAAAAATCGAAGTTCATTTATTTATTTGGTTCATCATCTGTCTAGCCTTTTCCTAACTATATTGGTGTACGCTTCCAATCTAACAGATACAGCTACATATCAATGTTTTACATGTAGCAACTGCTTATCAGACCTGGGTTTATTTGAATGGTGTATTTTATATAAAAACCCAGAATTTTCTCCTTCGAAAGGCTGCCTCCCCAATCAAAAGGATAGCAAAAAATCTGTGACTCCTACTTTTTTGGAGGTAGCATACACCATATTATTTGTTTGCCCATAAAAGATAGCCCATGTCACCCGGACCAAAATTACGAATGAATCGACACCACACACCTCACTCAACGGTAGGTACATGATATATTAGACTGTTGAAATCATAACCCGTCCTTATTTTTCGTTCGCTTTGCGGTAGTCAGGGAAAAATACACTTTCCATCATCATTTCATCAAAGGTCTAGACTTCTCTAATCAAGGTCAAGGCACATAATAGATGAGCCTATTGTGGATGCCGTAGCTGCAGGACTTGTTGAGTGCACCCGGTGGAGGGCTATACCCTTTGGATATGGAGGTAAGGCAGACAAGATAGAAGCACGAATCAGACAGTTCTTAGATGGTAGACTAATTTTGGCACTTTTCTTTTGGCCCCTCCAAATTAGTTTTACAGACTTTTGGGAGTAACTAACCAGCCTTGTGGGTGGCCTTGTGTTGGTGGAAATGTGGGATAGTAAACTAGGTTAAGATACGCGCTTGCTGCGATCAGGGCTTGGATGTGTGACCATTTCTGACACAGTAAGAGACAAAGAGTCTTGTGACAGTATTTTGTTGACAGTTACAGGCTGTCTGGCTGGGTGGTTAAATGAGTAAGAAGGAATACGGACATAAATTTAAAACAACAAAAACACTCCACCACTTTATATCTTACATCTGCAACTCCTCATGCCTCTGTTCTTTTCTCCTCAAGGCCACACGGTCCTCTCAATTCAGGACACATAGTAGGAAAGCCTGCTATGGATGCCGAAGCCCAGGACTTGCCGTGGGACGTCAAACCTATCACTGTGTGCACGCACGACGACGACTCCGAGTGCACCTGGAGAGGGCGGCCGCTGTCAGCCGGAAGAGAGAAACAATGATTAGTTGTTTTTTTTTTGGTTTGGTAAGGTGCTTTGAATACGTCTCAGTCTTACTTTTGACTCCTACAACCTACCCTAACATCACGCCATATAATCCAAGCAGGGTTAGGCAGAGGTGTACCTAATAGTAGGTACACTCACATTTCGCCAGTTATGTTTAAGTCCCATGTAATAGGAGCCTATTTTCATTAACTGAGTGCAAATCCAAACTGGCTGCTACTAAAAATTCCAGATGGAAACACTCAAAAATACTTTGCCCGACTTGGGAATCGAACCCAGGACCTGATGCTCAACAGTCGCGCTTGCGACCACTAGACCAATGAGGCTTGTAAATCAGATCTATAAATCTGATTCTATACTTGTATAAGTTAAGCCAACAGCCTGTTCGTGTAAAGCCCCTTTTACGACCTCAGGCAATACAACTTAGGCGACACGTGCGTATGTCACTTGAGTCTTTCGCGTGAGTACCGTCACAAGCCATGTCGCGGTGACCAGTGGCATGCCCCATGCATTATCTTCATTTGTTTTTTTGTCATTCATTGTCGGAACACGCGTGTCGCTTGAGTGTGTAGCCGTGGCTCACTTAACTTGAATGTTGTCACTGCACGACATTGGGCTACCAGGATCTGACTTTTTCTTGTATTTTTGCATTAGGAAATGCAGCTCTCTACGTGTCAAGCAGCCTGAAGTTGGAATTCGTGCACGGCTTAAGATTAGAAGATCGTCGGTGGCTGTGTGGGTCGTATACACGACTACGTACACCTTCGGGGCATTCAGGTGTCATATTATGTTATGATCTTACCTCAAAAGTTACGTTGATACGGTCATTATATCCATAACATATTTGTACCACACAAATATGTTATGGATATAATGACCATATTGTACCCGAGCAGGAGCAGTCTGTAGGCAATTGAGAAGAAAATGGTATGTTTGAAATATGAGTAGGACCCGCAACTAGGGATTGCAATCCCGCGTGATAATTTAAATCTTGATATTTGCGGGACTGACCATTCTCATCGGTGTGGGATCCCGCAGGGTGCTGCTTGTCATTATTAGGTATTTTAATACATTCAACGTCGTACAATAACATAAATTACTAAAAAAACTAAGTTTTGACTTCCGTTCTCGCAAACTAGGTAGCCAGCAGCGGAAAACACTTTTCCTGCTTCCCCACGGTAGGAACAACCGCACTTTTGTCTCTCCTCAGTCCCGCAAATCATGCGCTGGATCCCGCTCAATTTACGAGCGAGATTAGGGCCGCACATAATATTGCTTGCGGGATCCCGGTTTTGCATTCCCTGCCTGCAACGGTTTTTGTTTATCAACGAAGTCAATGAAGTTTCTTGCCTGTTTTTCTCCATGAAGATTGCGTTTCGAACAGGCAATAAGCTTCAGATTTTTTATGTTGAATATTCTAAAGTGCCTGTAATTTAAATGTAATAAACGCTTTGAGTTTGAATATGTGTTTTGTCTGGTGTATCTCTTTTGAATTGTCTTTATAGTCTACTAGCTTATGTCCACGGCTTCGACCGCGACGATTTCGGTAATTCTCCCGCGGGATTGTACTACCGGGATAAAAATTGCAGAAAATAGGAAATTTTCAAAAATTACTTGAAATACCTATGCATTACATCGACAACAATGAACAAAGAAACAGACCAAATTGGTGTTTAGTGGATGCACGCAGGTCACACTATTACTCCACAACAACAATTCGTTGAATTTGAAGTTAATAATAAACGAAAAAAAAATATTCCAAAGGAAAATCAAAAAAGAAAAGAAAAAAGTCGCGAGCGGCGAAATTATTTTTTTCAACTTTTTTTTCCACTTCTCTAGGAACCCAATAAAAAAAATCCCATGAAAATCCGACCACTATAAACTTCGTTCCACCTTATTGTCTAATTGCACTCGACTATCTGTACATATATTATTATGTAGGTACGTACATACTTTCATTGATGAACGGTTCTGAAATTAAGAGGGTCCAGTTATGTTTCTTTGGTCCCATTGACTGTTCAGTTTCGAGTAGGGGTCTAACTTACCTGGTTTTGATATTTCGTTAGGTATCTATACAGTTTTGATACATGTCCCTATTAGGACCAGCTACGCCGCTGCTATACGATCATGGTCATGGGCGCAATTATGGGCGAAAAACAATTCAAAATTAATTGATTGTTGCTTGTGTAGGTAGGTACCTAACCATCTTTGATAGAGTACGAAGCTGGGCAGCCGCTGCCGCCGCGGCGATCATAATCTTATTAGAATAAATAGGGTCTGGATAGCTTCTTAGCGCTTTGTGATTGTTGCTGACTCATCTATTCGGCGCTGGGCTGTATTATTAACCTACGTGTAATAGAGCAGAGGTCATCAGAGGTGTTTACTGTCTAGTGTTTACAACTTAATTAAAACAAATCTTCTGTACTCCTGCATTTCTCGATAGAAAGTGTCGTGGGCCAAAAGTACGGTAATACACCGGCTCATTCATAATAGGAAACGCACTTACACTTCTCAACCAGGGTTTCAAACCCAGGAACAAATGCTCAGTTACGCTCAGCAGTCGCCATTGCGACCTTTATCGAGGTGAATGAGGTCAGTAGGGCATGGACCAAATGCTATGGATCTTGAAAAATCGACCCTAGAAAAAAGTTAAAAAATAGACCACTAAACCAAAATATAATATTGAACATTATATTTATTAAATTAAGCAGTGTACATAGTATTTATGACTAGAAGTAAAAATATCACAATCCAATCAATTATGTACAGTCAACAACACCAATTTTGCCGTTAAACATTTTTTTAAAGTATCTGTATTATGCATACAATTCAATAAACTATAAAAGCTTGGCAGTAAAACAAATATTAATTTATGGATTTCAGAAGTGTTGATTGTACCTATTAGTTATTACATTCCATGAGTGTGCATCAATCATTGCAATTTAAACCTTATGTCACTTACATAAGTCACAAAACGCGTCTCCATTATTTACAACGACCGATGATCAAAAATTCCTTGGATCAATAAATTATTTTAACAAACTATATGTTACTATTGTGCCATATCTATATCATTAATGACTAGTTTAACTTTTGAATTACAAAATCAAAATAGAGCCCATCCTTCATAATATTCTAACTACTTGATTAATGAGATTTATCCAAACTGAGTAATGTCCAGCTCTTGTTTCTATAAAAATATCAGATTTCATTCTAATAACTAAAAGTATCTACATTAAAATGACTAGTAAATACACATGACTAGGTGATAATGACAATATTTTGTTAATTTGATGATTCACAAAATAATTAACATGTAACTGCTTAAAATTGTTAGGTATATGGAGTCCATCTATTAAAATAAAGGGACATTTTAATTAACAAAACTAAATAACTTTGGTGATATGTAACTATGAAATGTAGTCATTTAGAGATCATTATATAGGTAATGATAGGAACGCTATAACAAACACATATAATATAAGCAAATAGCTTTTCAACAACAATTAACTTTAAATCAATAAATATAAGGACTAAATTATTAAAGCCAATGAGGAACACAATGACGAGGCAAAGTGATAAATAGAGGCCAATGCACACAACGCAAGTTCGAGTGGACTTACTTAACAGTCTTTTAGGGTGAAAGATTTTACTTAAATATTACAATATAATAGTTATTGTTTCTGTCCGTTCTTATACGTACTTAAGCACTTAAAGCAAAAATAACTATGGTTCATAGACTGAATAGATGTGTATAAATAAAATGGCTCTTAAACACTTGGAAATTAGAAATCTAAGCAGGTACTATCTAAACTTCTGCAGATGAGGTGTCAAAAATTCAAAATATCAGTCAACACGACATAAGTGTCCTAGGAAATCGAGAAAGGATTATTTCATAGGAAGAAATTTGCACACCAAGTAGGTTAGGTGATAAAGTACTTTGTGTATTCTTACTTGTTCCTGAACTGATCAAATCATCAACATAGATAAGTTATCTATCCAGCCAAAGGGGAAGTAAGACTACACAAAAAATGTAGCTGATTGCTTGTTTGTCAATTGCAACTAATAGCAAATTTTATTTGACTCATAGAATACCCAGAAACTTGATTATTATATTAAAAATCTTAACACAAATGTCACTCAAGTGCTTCTGAGCCATTCACAACTGAATTTCAAGTCATAACAATACACAATCATAAATCAATGTGACAATTTTATGTATGCAAGTGAGATTCAACCAAATACTGTTTACCGTGCTAGTGCACCAAGTTTATTTCTCAGCTGTGAATCTGTAGGCAATGCCAGTGCCCACTTACGTAAACCAACTAACATAACTGAACTTAGAACTAATACTGCCCCGCAAACAGAATACTTGCTCGGAATCTCATTGAAAAACATGACTTGCCACAAAAACGCAAACACAATATCAGCAGATCTAGCAATAGCCACAGGACCAGCCTGCTCCATTTGCAAAGACATTGTCAACAAGATTTGTCCCAAATAACTAAACAGTGCCAGACAAACAACAAGGAATCTCTCTGTACCACAAATAGGCATACACAACACACCAAATATGTAAGAGTAAAACAAAGTTTGTAATATAGCAATAGCACCAAAGTTTGTCATTATTACAGAGAAATGCAACCCTTTGAGCACTCGAAGCAAAACATAAGCATTAGCTCCAAAAATAGTTGAAATAAAGGCAGCCACGGCACCTCTAAGACTACTGTAATTCTGGTTATGCTCTGCAGTTGGGTCATCACCAAATAAAAATGGTGGATGAGTAATCAATATCACTCCAATAAGAGTTAATATTATGGATATTGTGTTCCAAATACCACATGGTTCTTTCAAGAATACTCTAGCAAACAATGCTACAAAAACAGGCACCGAGAATACTATAACGGATGCATCCGCTAATGGCATGTTTCGAAAAGCATAAAAACTTAACATTAAGCCAACTGTCCCTACGATGGACCGCAATAGCAGGAGGACGCGTTTCCCTTCCGGAAATACAGGCTGCTCTGTGTATATTACTATGGGTATTGTAGGTAATAGTACTCCAATGAACCGGAACATGGCTAGCTGCATGGGGTCGATGTTTACGAGGCTCTTAACGATGACCGAGCACAGTGAGAAGAACAAAGAGGATAGCGTCGCCAGTATCAGGCCGAGGTAGGGACATCTTTTTATGAGAGGTCTCTTATTCTCAAGTAGATTCGGCAGGGTCTCGTCGCCGCTTCCTGCCGACAAGTCCACTAGGTGTTGAAGTTCTAAATGCTCCGGCATAGCTCCACATAAGCCACCTGAAACCGCACCCTGCTATTTTATTTGAAGTGAAATATTAATAACTACTAAATGTATTTGTGTAACATTTACAAACCTTTCTTTAGGGAATTCCTGTTTGAAATATAATTTGTAATAATATTCTCACACTTAAATATTCAGCAATCCCATTATAAAACGCAAGACCGATAAAAATAACACTCGGTCAAAGATATTTCCAGTTTCAGAATTTTCGTAGGTTTTCCTTTCTAGTTTGACGTTTTTATTTGTCATTTTCCATTTCCATACGTTTCATTTCTCGTAGTTATTGCACCGTTTCAAGTTCTCCAATGATGTGAGATTGTTTAATAATTCACCAGTTGACTTTGCTCATGAAGACAAGACGATGCCTGCCTGTAGGCTGAACTTTAAAGCTAAGCTACTGTGACCTACAGCACAAACCCTAATTATACTACTCTAAGATTTAAGCCTATAGGTAAAAATTTAAATCTTTTTGCCTTTGCTTATATCAGAACCACAAAAGTATACTAAATTACTAATTGTCAGTGGATTTGACTGTCTGACAGTGACATTCCATTTTTTTCTTTCATTTTTAAACAAAATTGCGGGAGAATGGAGGGAGACAGAAGTTTACCAACACGAACGCAATAAACCTGTAGAATTGAAGACATGAGCAATTCTTCGTCATCTAGAATACCGTTAGCAGCTGAATGTGTTCTAAATCAAGTAGAAAAACGAATCAAAAACTCCGAGAGTAAACAACGTAAGTTTGGTTATGTTTATCAGTTTACCACCAAACCTTGCATTACCACTTGGTTATTTTCTGTCTTACTTGTAACAGTTCTAGATGAGGAGCTGCTATCGCTACATTCTGTGTTCGGAGCTGTATTAGACCGAGCATTGGACATCTTGGAGAAGTATCCAACATTCGTTGCGTACTCAACGGCTAACAAATCAAGAACTTTAATAGAGATCAAGGGTGAAAACGATCGGTGTTACCGCGTATTCCCGCGCATTAATTTCTGCCCTTGCCGTTCGTTCAAACATCAAGTTCTTGAAAGAAAAGCGCAAGTACTATGCAAACATGTACTAGCAGCTAGAATAGCTCAGATTCTCGGCAGGATTACCGACCATGAGGTAACCCAAGACCAGTACTTGATGTTATTACGTTCCATGTACAATATTGAAGAAAACAATGGATGAAGGAACTTCACAGTACTATTTTACTGCTTCTATGGACTCTGGGAAGACATTATGCAGCTTGTTGAAAGCTATCCAGTTTCAAGAGGTAATGTCATTTGTGTTATCTAGTCTTAAAATTAGCTGAATAAGCATATAAGCACAGCTATAACCAGAATAACAACTAGAATCAGCCTGTTCCATTTTTACTTCTCACTAGCTGTACCTAGCATGCAATGCACTTTTTCCTACCTAATACCTCCTTGTATTTTTTACAACTCAACCAACCCACCTACCTACCCTACAGAAACCTTTCCTGGCGTATGAAGAACTACTGTAACAAGAACAACAACTGTTTTTTTTGTGTTCAACAAAGAATAAGCTGTGTAAAATTTAATCAAAATCGATTTGTAGTTTAGAAGTCTATATATTTCGAACAGACAAACAGACATTGATTTTTATATGTATATATAGAGTCTGGACCCACTGAATAAACTCAGCTCAACTTATAACAGCCAACTTCATAATAACAGGGTACAGAAAACACATAAACATGATGAAATTAATAAATGATTTTGTTTTAGTCAGCTGTGTTCTGCGCCCTACCTGAGGGTTTGAAGCTGACGGTGGAGGAGGGCAAGTGCGTGCAGGCTTCTGCATACGTCCCCTCTGATAACTTCACTGAGTATCATGTCAGAGATGATGTGGATGTCATGTTTAAGGTAACTAAATCGTATTTCATTGTTATTGCCTACTCTTTTCTCAAGTCTGTTAGGGTGGACTGCAAGTCTAATCAGACACAGCAGAATACCAGTGACTAACTGATAATATCATGTTCTTGTTATTTTATCTTATATTTTGTGGTGCATATTGCCCCATGTGGTTGGACATGGCTAAGATATCCATTAGGTACTGTGTGAAAAAAAATAAAACAATCATCATCTTGATTGAATTGTTGCTAACTATCACGTTTTATGTTACAGATCAGCATAGCAGTTTTATCAGAATGTCTGAACATATTTGGGTCAGGTGAGGAGTCTAGTTTGAAGATGTACTACAGAGGTGAAGGATCACCTTTACTTTTAGTGTAAGTTTCACCTAATTACTTCAAAAAATATAAAAAAGTGGGTGAAAAAGTGACTTTTCAGCCACCAATACCAGTACTTGATGATATAAAATATGAACATAAAAATCTCACTCTGGCAAAAACTTATTCCAAAAATCATAAACATTTCCAGACTTCAACCCCAGTCAGTGCAAAATGTGATGACAGATTGCGAGATATCTACACAAACAGCAGACTCGGTGCTGGAGCTTCGAGACGAGGATGCCCAGGAAGTTGCTAAGTTGGTACTTAAGGCCCCCGCCTTCTTGGGTCTACTGGCAGATATTGAGCGGTCCTGTGAGGTGTTTGAGCTTAATCTGACGCCTGAACACCCGAATGTCAGCATTGTTACTTATGGCATGCAGGTAATATTGTGAAGCAGTGAAGATAAGCAAGATCATTCTCATAGTTTACGCGTTTCAAGGTGCTCTTCTAAAGACGACGCCCAACAGCAGCGATAACGTCGCCAAGTCGCATTAACAAACTGCAGCAACACATGAAATAAGAACTGCAGAAAAGCACATGTACTAAACGCAGCACGGCACCTCGGCCCCGAGAATCTGGAGTTACGTTTGCGATACGCGCGTCTATCTGAACGGAACAAGATTGGGTTTATCTGAGAGGCAACATCATAAAAACATCTTCATCTACGATAATATTGCCGATCCAGAAATTGTGAAACAGTAATCTTAATGTAATTAAAAACACTATTCTTTGCAGGACCGATCTTGCATCGACATGCCGAAATCCTCCGACATGGTCCAGAGCTTTAGCTGTGAATCGCCCGTCACACTGAGGTACCAGCTACATCACATACGGAGCATTATGAAGGCACTCGCTATTTCTACCAAGGTTTGCTCATAATTTATGTAAAATTATTATAGGCCTAAAACGCTAATAATTATGTAGACCATAAATATGCTACCCTAGCCTTGACCCTGTAGACATTCTGTTACAGTTTTGCCTTATTGACTAGACAAGGCAATCATACAAGGTTAGACGAAAGCTGATAAGACAGACTCTTTCACGGCGTCTTGTTGTTTCCAAAGTATAACTTGTCTGTTGTATGATTTGGTTACAGGTAGTCCTAAGATGCAGCTCCAACGGCCTTATGCTACTACAATTAAAATTAGAAAAAGAAGACCAAAGGCAAATGTTTTCCGAATTCTACATAGTTCCGTTACTCGACGATTAATACTGTTATTAACCCATTCGAGTCCACCCCCGTTTCATAGAACTCATGTGCCATCCCACCATACAAATTGCAAGTGGACCCTCCAGGTGGGTCACTGGCATTACGTTTGCGCAAAAGTGAACCCACCTGGAGGGTTCTCGGCATTAGGTTTGGAACTAAGATTTAAAATCCTAAATGAGTGGTAAAATGGAGTTTTCGGGGTGTATTGTCGCTATATTTACTATCTGTAGGGGTATTTTCATGCCCTAGTGGGTTGGGAGATACGCAATATTCAAAAAATAAAAAAAATTGAAAAAATAAAATCGCGCGCTCTGATCCCGTGACAGGGGTGTTCAACCTTTTGTGAGATTTTCATGCATTTTTTTTTGTTAATTCAAGTTACGTAATCGCAAATATTGTTTCTTTTCGAAATTAATAAATAACATTTTTAAACTTTTGAATGATTTAAAACGTTGCTTTGCATTTATAAGTAGGTTCTTTGACAGTTAGTTTTGTGTGAACCACCCAGTAAGTTTGTTATACTGGGTTAAATTAAATTAGCTAGCGATACTCCGCAGACGTGTTGGTTCAAACAAAAAAAAGATTTGATGACATTTTGTTGGTAGTAGTGCATTTATTTCAAAGACAATTTAGATTTAAATCATAGATGTCACCTCGCCGTACTTCGCGCAAAAAAGTGTTCTCACTGAGATAAGCTTGCTTTTTTAAAACTTCACGGTCGATAGGTTTATAAACACGATATACAATTTAAAATGTTGCATAAAAAACGACTTCCAAAAAAACGTAAAAAAGCGAATATTACCTTCGGAAGTTGGTAACTTTTGCTTGTTTCATTGACTTTTTGCCACCGACTTCCAAAAGTAAACTCCACTCTTTTTTTGCATTTTTATTTTTTTTATTTTAGGCTTTTTAGTTTGTATCTCATATAAATTCTTGTCGAGTATTTATTTTCCACTGTAACTAGAAGTTATTAGCAGATCATCCACATAGACGAAGAAGATAAAATAACCCATAAACTACCCAAGAAAAGTTAATAAAAATCAAATGGGACCTTAGTGCAAGTTTCCTCCACCAATTAAAAAAATAATCACGTAAGTCGGATCAGTAACCACGGAGAAATCGGTGTACTTTTAAAAAGAAAAGATGACGCCGAATACATAACCTCCTCCTTTGTAAGAAGTCGGTTAAACACAAACTGATTTTCCCATCTCACACTACACTATTAGTATTAGTTGACCCCAAAAAATAATATAGTTTTTTAGTTTCACGGCTTCTAAGTTTCTCTAGGCAATTTAATTTAACCTTAAGAATTATAAGCATTATTTATTTCTAATATCAAGTCTGTAGCGTTAGAAGTTTCTGAAATATATAGCTGTGACAGATAAACGGGCAGGCAGATTAAGTCGCACCATAATAATTATTTGTGTTTAATTATTTTGATACCGAATCCTGAAAAGCCTCGACTTCGACTTATTCTCATGTCCTAAAATGTAAAAATAATAATTTTTAGAAAATATTTAAAATCGTGCGAATAGTTTTCCACCCCTGAAATAGGACCCACCAGGTGGGTTCTCGGCATCTAGGAAGAGGTCAAAAATTTATTGAAAATAAAAATGCTTGTAATTTGAAACCACGCCGTATTCTTATTAATCTTGTTAAAATACGCAACGGTTTTTATTTTTACATTATTTGATGATATATTCGCTAAGAAAAACCTACATTTAAAATGAGCCCACCAGGTGGGTTCCCGGCATCGCAAGTGCGACTTGAGTGAACCCACCAGGTGGGTTCCCGGCACTGAATGTGTTAAAATATAAGAATATTTTATAAGAAATAAAATGATATTTATAAAATATATTGACTATATTTCGTTCTCAAAAAATTACATACAACTTATAAGGAATGTTTGTTAAGTAAACACTGGTTGAACTGTTATTGAGTACATAGAGATTGTCAATACGACTTCGCTTGGCTTCTTCACATACAAATTAAGCCTACTTATGTCTTAAGTTACATTGTTCTCAAGACAACAATGTTCAAAATTTGAAATATCGTTAAGGGACATTAAGCGTGCTTTTGGATTATCAACTTTAGGCGTCGACCTGAACGTTGCAAATCCACAGCACATATTCTCATTGTCTATAAATTTGATTTAGCGTGATGCAGTTTTCGAGAACCAACAAACATGTTATATAATTTCGTTAATGAGTTAATACCTTATAATGATCGTTATCAATTCCAACAACATTTAATTTTACACATAATAATGTTTATACTAATTTTATTCTAGACATCAGTTGTTTGATTGCCTTGTGAAGGACCAAACAGTAATTGATCGAAATGGAAGTTCATCATTTCGGGAATATTGATATACAAATTGCACTTTCAATCAATATCTATAATCCCGGCTACAGTCAGCGAAACGTACATGAAATATAGCATAAATCAGTCGTTGAAATGTTACGCAATGCAACATGAAATGTAACACAACTAGCCGAATTTGTTTTAACGTATGTTACATTTCATGTTACGTTTTAACAATCTGTATGTGAATACCAACATTGTTTATGCAATGCTGATAAACAGTTAGCTATTTGTTCGAGTATTTTCTCAGTACAATAGAATATTTTTACGTTATGATTGATGTTCATACACATACATTATCCTAGTAAATAAGTCATAATACAGACGAACAGTGTTCCGTCAGTTTCCATATCGGACAAATTTAATAATCATCGCATAGTAGGAAAACGATATGCTTCCTTTTGTACCTTTAACTACATAGGTACAGTATAAATGACTCGGATTTAAGACTTATTTACACGAGGAGATTCACGACCGTCGAGAGGCGAGCGACCATGCGAGACTCTTTAAGGAAGCTGTTTTGACAGGTCGTTTTATTTACACGGACGCTGTAATTTTCGAAAGGTTATGCAATTCTCGCCTTTCTGCGCGTGTAGCACGAGTCAACTTTTTAATCCCTTCTCAATGGAATGGGGTGAAAGAGCGCTAAGCGTTTGTCTTTTGTGTCAAAGTTATTTGTACACTTCAACCAACTTATCTGTGCAGGCGGAAAAACGCAGAACTAAAATAAATGTAGGTACAAACTTTGACATATCGCTGCAAATTTTTATTGACAAGTAACGCCATCTTGAACTGCACACTTAAGTGGTCTTACTATATATGAATAAGTGACCAATAAAACATTTAGTGCCATCTCACGGCAAGGTTTCAGCAGAAAGGTAGCTGAATAAAAGAAAGTGCTCCATCTGCGTGGAACTAATTTGAGTTTTTTTCCTCATTGCCTATTCGTGCGGGAGGAGACACTATCTCCGTGTAAATAAGCCATCAGTTTATACATGACAAGTGGAAGGTATGGAACGGTAATAATACGATATATTCCACCTACCTATGATTTATTATAACAATCAGACTAGCCCCTGTATTAATTCTTGGTTTAGTTTTAAAGCCTCTTAGGTTTACTAAAACTGCTTAAAACTCAGGAATATTTTTTTTAAAGTAGCCACGAAAGATGACAACTAATTAAAATAATTTTATAAAATGATTTGTACAACATTTGTCGCTTCATTAGCATCTCAAGCATTTTTTTTTCCATTTCTATATTTTTTTACAATTTTGTCTATTTAAGGGGCAGTTTGGCAGTGAAGAATACAATAAATTAGTACTTAATTTCTAAAACATTAATTTAAGTAAGTACATTAAATACGTAACATAAATTTGGCTAAGCCTTATTATGACAATAAATTATTACTAGAATAAATATACTAAACCTATTGCACAAATAAATAATTGCGGAATATTCAGGCCATATACATATAGGGCCCGATTTCTATAATTCACCCTAAGACCAACAAAAGAGGAAGATAGCGCGCCGCGAACAACAAAAGTGAAGCCACAAAACCGTGCTCCTGTAAGTAAACACACACCTACCCAAAAGCCATGCTCACCGCTCCTAGTACGTCACGAGTCGTCGTCTAGATACCATTGATAAAAAAAATAGAATTATGCCTTCCTGTGTAGTGAAAACTTGTAAAAACAATAGCAAAGTGTAGGTACTTGAAATAACATCTTTTTTAATGAATTAACTATGAATTTTGTAACTTGGAAGAAAATACCTCAACGAACGAAAACAGTGACATAAAGCGCCAGGGTTGCCTAATATGATTTCAAATTTTTCGATTAAACAAATTTAATTACGATTTCTTACTTCGAGTAATTATATTCCTGTTTTCTTTTTTTTATGTATTTAATATTTTAGATTTCCAACTAATACTCAACAATTGAGGTACAATGGTCAACAATAATTATTATCTTACTCATACAATATTATCCTACCCATTCAATATTATTCCCCAAAATATAGAAAAAACTTTAACAAATGGCAACCCTGCGACACACATAAGATAAAAAGGTGGCTTCAGTATTGAGTATTGACGTTCGCGGCGCGCTGTCTTCCTTTTTTTGTTGGTCTGAGAATTTACCAATCGGTTTTGGTTGCCGGTGGCGTCGTCTATAATATTGAAGCGTTATTTCAAAAGCAGTTTTTATGTCTAGCAGTTGGACATAGATATAGTTGTACATGGCTCTTCAGGGGCGTGGTTAAAAGCGGAAGTACCTTCGCCATCGTATTATGTATTTCAATACAAATTCATGAAATACTTGGACAAGGTTACAAACAACGCCTCCAGTCAAAATCATTTGAGCGCCAAAAGATCTTTGTATTACTAGTTTTTTAGTTACTTAGGGATCGGGCAATAGATAAACAAAATACGGCCTGAATTAGCTGATTTTAGAAGTCTCGGCCTTAGAACAACACATGAGCCACATTTTTAACTGCAAAGTAATGTTACACAAATTATATTTGCAGTCCTTAAACAGACTTAAACTAGTTCAGTTTTACACCTGACAATGAAACTAATTGGCCTACAGCAGTACATATAGTAATAATTATATTACATCAAATATTATATTCCTATACACATACTGTGGAGTAAACTCATCCAGCATTCATTTTATACAACCTAACTACCCGATTTCACTTTGTGCTTATGAAGACCTTACTTAGGTACAAATAAGTGTGTTAGATATACATACACATACTTACAAACACTTTCTAGCAGAGTAAGGGTTGTCTAACACTAAACCCATTTACATGCCTCCAGTATTTAGTAGAAAAAGTCTTTAATCCAACTATTTAGTGACAAGAGCAAAATAAACTACTGACCCGGCAGTTAACACTGTTCTTGTTACTAAATTTGAGTACCTTAGACGTGTAAACGAGCCTTTAACGTCCAATCACACTTGTTAGCATTCCATTTCGATGAACATCTCAAAATAGCTGACAAATGAGTCCCTTACTCTGTGCTAACAAATCCTCAACCAAGAGCCATCAGTCTCGATCTACTGTACCTAAAGTTTACAGCAAATGATATACATTGACTTGTGTCAGACACATACAAAAATTGGCTAAACTTACAGTGTGTTTTTCATTCATGTCTTGTTTGGTAAACTCTTCTCCATAAATTCTCCAAAATCGAAACGCCGTATTAGTTTACCAAAAGAGACTACACTTCACACAAGACTAATAGGTACAGAACCGTATTCGTTGCAGCAGAGTGCCCTGTTGACGACAGCCAGCACTCCGCCGCCGTCAGTCGCTCCACAGTACGGTGATTGTTACACGAACGTGTACTGGTTGTCCACGGCGCGGATGTCGTGGTGGGCGCCGCTAGCGACTAGCAGAGCTTCGAGCTCGGCCCGGCGCATGCGGACGTCGCTGCCGTGGGTCACATCCAACTGGGGAGTACATTACATATTAGTATTGCAAATGGGGGGCATAGATGGTAGTTTTTTTTGTAGATGGTTTGTTTTTTTGCGTAATTATTAAGACTGAATAGGATTAGAGACCTGCCAACCGTAGTGATGTGTTTGGATACGTAATTTGAATTATTTGAATTATCGTTTAATTATTTTGTTTTCTTAGCCAGTTATTAGTTTAAAAGCGCTACGTATTCTATGCTGGTCATTACATTTACATCAACAGCTACGCGGCCAACGTATACAAGTACAAGCTATATATAAAAGCATAAATATTGTAATAAAAAACTTACCAGTAATGAGTAGGCTTGCAACACAACACACAGACAACAAAAAACGAAGAAAAAACACAGCAAAATAAAAAACAAAGCCATTCCATAGAATAAAGTTTAATAATAAAAATTTACAACCAAGAATTAAAATTAAAGCTCGGAAGAACATGATTTTGTACAAATTATAAACAATATAAATTATATTTTAAGTTCCATTGTTAGTACATTATATTAACAGTCCATTTGATCAAACATGAGTTATGACGATAAATAAATTCTACAACAAAATAAAGGAATAATTGGGCCCTAGTCTGAATTTCTATGTTGGCCAATCTTTATACCCAAAGCAAAAAAAGTTTGCCTTTGGCTGTTATTTTTAATTGGTATTTTATAAATATTATTATTTATTAGCTACAGTTTCTGGCAGATAAGATCACCAGACATTTATCTTATGTCATCACAAATTAATTTAGTAGTAAAATATTTTTTTTTTCTTTGCTCACTTGAACCAAACTATTCCTTTCAAACCCAACTAGCTTGGGTATACTACTAGTAGATACCTACATAACTGGCATATAATGTTAGCTTCCTATCGAAATCAATGAAAATGCAAACGAACTTGTTTTCTACTACACATACAATACGTACTATGTTTAAATGCGATTATTCAATAGAACATTGTGATTCCTTTACACCTATATCTATATAGGCACTTAAGTATACACCTAATAATATCTTAACTTTTTTTATTTAAATATGACGTTTAAATACATTTACATTTATTGTCATTAATAAATAAAATGCACGTACAGGAATCGTGGGTACAAGAGTACTAAACTTAATCGTAATATTGTTCGTAATAATCATATTCAAGAACCGTTTTTAGGTTCTAGTACATAAGAGCTACTTTTTAAAGCTATAAAGACGTAGCTATCTTAGATTAAAGCATGGTCACCATGATTGTGTTTATTGGCGAAGATTGGCAAACTGTTTTAATAGATTAAAGTTCTATTTTAATATTGTTTTCTAATGCGTACAAGTGAATCACTTATTGACCCATGTCTTATGATGGTTTTCATTTAAAAAAAGGACATTTATTTGTAACTTTTAAAGTATTTTTTTATTGTCTTTTATAAAATTGGCACAAATATTGAGACGACATTTGGCTACAATGGACCATCTTGTTAAGTCCTGGGCCATAAATGAGTATGAGAACAAACAATGCTGAGCAAATATAACTACAAGCTACATACTAACAACATCAATAGCAACAAAATATGAACAAACGCTACTTGAAGGCGAAACATAAAAAAAAACATTTCTATGCATAAATATAAGTCATGCTTCGAAAGTAGCATGGTGTGTATAATGATATACCCAAACTTTAGGGTAACATTGCCATCAAGCTTCTGCTTGAAACAATAATGGCATGGAGCAGTATTGAGCCTCGGAAAGTTTCTAAAATCAACGAATTTTAGAGCTTAAAAGTTAGCACATAAACCTCAGGTCCATGGGGTGTAAGGCCTGTTGTTAAGTATATTAAAGCCAATTATAATTACATTATAATTAGCTTGTGAACCTGAATTCTTTGTCTGATTTTAAAGCTTGCAGCAGTAAGGTTCGGTGGGTCAATATGCCTCATTGTTAAAATTGACGGTTCAATGACTCATCGAGCTTTCGAAAGAGACTACCTCCCATGTACGAGTGACAGCGACGACGTCGTACAGCCACGAGCACAAACATTTAAACTCTTGGAAACTTATTAACGTGAAACATCACTTTCATAAGTTCCTAAGTGATTTATGATTGAGTATGATTGTCATTTTTATGGACGCACATAATTATGAAATTGGTCTTATTTTAAAAGTTAAAATCGCCAACGAGCATATGAGTATATTTATGCTCGTGGCTGTACAAGGCTGTTTTCTCTCTCTAAAACTCGATGTAATATATCGAGGACTGGGTTTTGTAGTGTGTCATCAAAAAGTGCGTTTGTTTGTGATCAACTTCAATAATCAAGTGAAGATCGATGAATAGATTTGTGTGATGATTCTCGATTGTTTACAAATAACACTGCGTTCGGTATTCATCGGTTTAACCCTCAAGACTGAGCAAACGTTTAAGAATTTTTACTATTCAAGCCATTATAAATATCCCTATTCACTGGTATAGAATATGACTGCTATACATTTATGCTAGCAGAAAACAGGCAGATTCAATCAACAATCGGGAACCATTCAAAAGGCTATCATACTCAATCAGGTTTAGCTACGTTCAGGTCTTAGGATGGTAACACCTCATGGCCTAGGCGCATAATACAGCCAGAGAGGCCAATCATAATAGTTAAAAACTGATGAGATTCATTTATTTGCGCGCATCAGACCAAGTGTATGCCAGTGCAGTACCTTCCCATGTATGGTAGCCTCACACCCAGTTTCTGAAAGGCTTATTTGCACAAAAATTGCTGACAAGTCGCCAACCCTATAGTTAGAGATTTGCTGGAGTTTGTAGCTCCTCTTCTTCCCAGCTAAAACATTAAGAACTGGTGATGGGCGTTATGAGGGTTATTTTGTAACTTTGACTTTCAAAACGAGCATTTTTCAACCTAATTTGCATAAAATTATGATTTTAGGTTCTGATCGGAGTTTGTTTATTGGTGCTCTGTTGATGGCAATAGGCTCGCCCCTTATTACGAGGGACTCGAGAGTGGTTTCAGAATAGCGTATTTTGTTGCGCGTAAAAAGCTCGTATCGACTCACGTGCTTACAAGCGCGCCATATTTTGCGCTCCAATAAACCGAACGCACGTACTCGTGCATATTCCAACGAGTTCGCGCGCGGGCAGGCGTTCCTCACAGCTCGCGCTTATAAGCGCGTCAACGCTCGTTGCGTGTGTGGCAAAAGGAGGTGCGTGTATGCGCGCCTATTGCCACATGCGCTTCCAAAAACGAGCTTATAAGCGCCAAAAATACGCTAAGCTGAAACCGCCCATGAGTGTACTATGTATACCTAGGTCCACTTTTTCCTAACCCTTCAGGATTTTAGGTTGTAGGAGTCGTGTTATGATACGTTATGATTTCGATCAGCCAAAAAAAACCGTAGCAGACAATTTTCGCCGTTATTCGCCTTTCAGAAACCGGTACCTTCAGCATAGCTAAGAAACCATTTGTGCGATGCTCACTTGTTGTCTGTTCCCCTCCTGGCAGACGACGTACTCCGTCAGCGTGACGTCCGCGGCGCCGCCTGACTCCAGCGGGATCGGGTTCGCACGGAAGTGTTCCAGCATGTCATGCACGTTGGGGAACCAGAGGTGTTGCACCCGACACTGGCCGGTCTCGCTTAGGGTCATGCGCAGGTGTTTGGCGCGGCCCTGTGGGATGGGGATTTAGTTTAGAATAAAGCAGCCTCCACAACCATACATGTCTGCCTGTAGCGCAACCGCTGCTGGGGTACGAGCCCCTCCGGAAAGGGAGTGGGCCGTGATCCACCTCGTGGGCCTAGTGCAGGTTGGTAGTTAGCAAGCAGCTCATTATGGACAAATAAGTGGGTTTACAAACGACGGCTTGGATGTGGAACGAGGCGAATCGTTTCTATTCGGGAGTTACCAATGCCTGGCAGTGGACTGCGATCAGCTGTGTTGATTCATTGTCCAATAAAGGCCATCTCTACTCAACTATAATATCTGTAGTGCTTAAGTAGTTATTTTGGAAAACGTATTTACGGTCAAATATGGAGACCCTTATTATAAAACAACATATTATATGTACTTATTACTAGTTTGAAAACCTGAAAATTACAGTTAACTTAAGCAAGCTTTGAAATTGGAAAGAGTAGAACGCTATTTTCGTGACCATTAAACCATCCAAGTCGGAAAACACTATGATGCAGACTTAAGCATAGCTTTTTGCCAGAGATGATCTGTTACTTACATAAAATATGCCAGAAACCCTCACCTGAAAGTTAAACGTCAGCACATACTCCCCACGTCGCGTCTCACTCTGCCGCACGAGGTAGCATCCGTGGCCCGAAGCGCCGCCCGCTAGCACGCAAGCCGCCGCCGCCGCCCGCGCCAGCGTGCCGTGGAACCACGGCCATTCGGCCAGGGAGACTCTGGACGATGACTCGCATGCTTCTTCTGCTATTGAACCTGGGGGATACGAAAATAATTAAATGTGTACGACTCCTCAGTAGACCTGAGAGAGAATCTCTCTGTCCCGAACATTGCCCTCTTGCTAAGTGTCTAAAATTACGTCTACGATTTAGAGGACATAGACAACGCAACTGACGCCGCAGTTAATGTGGCCACCTACCTGGGCTAAGTAATATGATAAGTCGTACCATCGATACGAATGAAGAAGTAGGGGCTCAGGGTTTCGGGACTATGATGAGATATGATGTACAGTTTAGTATCAGGAATAATTAACGGCAGAATGTAGGGCAACTACCTGTTAAAGAAGAAGGAAAGATAAGAAAGTTGCCTGACTTAATAAAATCGTAAGAAACAATGTCTTTTTTTTAAGGGCGGACTATGATGAATGCTACTCACGTACTTAACATTACTACAAATACTTCTACACCAGTCACTGGTGAAAACTTCGTTCAGGAGACCGACCTTCTTTCTCCTCAGTACTCACTACGCGAAATAAAACGTAAACTATAGTGTCACAGTCCGTTGTAGACAATATACTGATTGCTTACGTCGAGATGAATAGAATAGGTGAATGAGTCGATTCTTTTGACAGATAGTGTAAATAAATGCAGTCAGTACTTGCTCATCAGTTGTTCAACTATGTCTCTGAGAGGCGGTCAGCCGATTTTCCTGCAGAAGTCAGTCTAAACATAGGTTCGACATTTGAACCGTTCAAAGAAGTGTGTGAGGCTCGAAGTGAACTTTATACAATACTTAACACTACATATGATTGCAGAAAGTACAGCATAAGTTCATTAACATTCGGTAAGGATTGACAACAGAGTAACGATAAGGTAAGTGAATAAGATAGCAAAAATCCGCGCAAATTTAGAAGCATCTCGTCAACCATCATCCTTTGCATCATATAATTATATATGTGTGTATGGGAAGTTCTACCCCTAATTATTTTATTGTAATTTAACCATTGTTTATCATTGCTGTCAGAAAACACCATAAAATCCCCATAATATAGTGCTGATAGTCTCCCAAGTAAAATGGCTATGTGATCTCAGGATGGAACCCTAAAAAATAAGACTTACCTAATTCAGCATCATCAGGAGTATCAGTAGCTAAGTCAATGTTGCTAGTGCTGGCAGGCAAGTCCCTCCTAGGAGGCAGGTCGGGCGGCGCCGGTTCGGGCATGCCTGGCAGCGCGTCGGGCGGAGGCTGCGTCGTCGGAGGCGACCGCATGCAGTACTTGATGGTAGCTAGCCAAGACTTCATGTCGTCTACATCTGCTGCTTCTATTACATATTCCATATTGTTGTCTGCCTGTAATGGGAGTGGGGTTATCAGGTTCTTTTCTATTCTGTTAATGTAGTAATTAGAGGGCAACCTTTGCTCAGCAGTGGGATGACCATTTTATGGTATTGTATATAGGGCTTGTGGCTCCAATTCCACATCCAAGTCGTGTATTTTGTGCATGTGTGCTAAAATTGATCATCTCATCCTCCTCAGGTTAGTGACATTCAAAAGTGCCTGTAATGGTCTAATTGAAATAAATGCTTTCGAGTTTGAGTTCAGCTCTTTAAGAAGGCCAGCACTGGGATGATGCAGGCTGACAGAAGTACTGGTAGTTCTTAAATAATGGCATAGTTGGTGCAATGGCCGAGTGCTTCGCTTTCCTGCTACATGTCTCCGCATTGAATCCCACACAGAGAAATAATTTGTTAAATGACTTCAAATATTTATTTGTTTGGAATTTCCGAGTTCCGTGAGTAATCATTGTAAGCTACCTGTGGGAAAATATTAGTGAGTTATTGTTTTTCCTTGAAAAACAGGTAAAAGTGAAACCGGTAAGGAATAAACAATAATTATGTGACTCATTTACAAACCATTTTTATTAATTGATCTTCAAGTTCACAATCTCTGGAAAGTAAGGCCCAGTTGCACTACAAATCAGTAAATGCAATTAGTCCTAAACATAATTATCTCATATATGCTCTGTCTCTGTTATCTTCAAATAATTGACAGAAATAGAATGATGCTTTACATTTGTTTAATGCTAAATGCATTTTTATTGATTTATGGTGTAAGTGAGACAAAAACAAATGGTAATTGAATCAAAAAATTCACTGCACATAATTTCATATTTAATGAAATGGAAAGAACATTTAATAACAAAAATGATTTAGATTCTATCATAGATTGATTGTGACACTAAGCAATAATTATTAGCAACTGTACCTGTATGGCTGACATGACAATAGAATTCTTATTGGTTCTTATGAGGAAGGGATACCATCAGCATAAATATATTTCTATTTTAACACAAATTCTTATGATGGGGCTGAATGTATAAGTAAGAAAACTAGACTCAGTACTTACCTATAATACATTATAATATCTATGAAGAAAATATGTAACAGGAAAATCTTAAAACATATATTTTATGAATGTGTTGCTTACAATACTAGAATCATAAAAGTCTTATGAATATGTAATTTATGAATCATACTACTTAAATAGTTTGCTTTTTAGTCCTATTACTATTATTGCTATGTTTTGAAAGATATTTCTTGACAGCCAAGTTAAGCCAAGTCAGAGGCCCATGGGCGGCATATTAACTCTGACACCAGGTTAGGCACTAACCACACAATAATGAAAGAAGAAGAGCTTTGTTTAATAAAAAAGAGTTTCTCACTAAAATTTGCTGAATTAAATCCAGGAAATATTTTTATGAATGGAATATTATAAAGCAAATAATTAAAACAATTTACCTTCAAAACAAAAGTATTTTCATGGTCAGGCATCTCCAACGCAGTGGTTTCCCGAGCCTCTGATATGAGGAAACAGAATACTCCACTGCGAGGTTTCTGAGCCTTTGGAGGTGAGTAGAACTCCAGCATGTACCCCCCGACGGTTTTCACTAACGCTAGCCTGCATCTTTCCCACTTCTGAGGACCTCCGGGCTGCTCCAAGCTCTCAGGAGTTAAATAATTCACCAACCCTTCCTTCCTACACTCTACAACTATCTTAGCTAATTTAGTCTTGTTGTGTTTGTTCAGATTCGATGAGAGCTCCACCTCGTCCGAATGTTGCTTGTGAAATAACCCCTTTCCGCGTCTCAGACCTTTGAAAGATAACCTTCGGAAAAAGGGCTTGTGCTGCGTTTTAGGCGAGTCCGTGTCTTCTGAGTAGTCACTCTCATCGTGTCCCGTGTGCGTGCCGTTAGGAAGCTTGTGCAGAGCTTTCAGTTTCCCGATTTCATACTCGAACTGTTCCGAAAAACATTCAACGAATTTCTTCAGCAGGTCCTTGTGTGAAGGTTGCTGCCGGGCCGTGGGGTCGTTGGCACCGGTCTGTACGTACTGCAGGCAAGCCTTGGCGAAGTCCTGAGCGGCGGCTTTGGCCTGACGCTCGCAGAACTCGACCCATCCGTCGGGATCGCCGTCGGACGGGCCCGCCATGGCAAGCAATTTCTTTAACAGCTCCACTTGGAAGGCGGATATTTAATACACCACATTAAACACTATAACCTAGTAATGACGATCCACTATTTTTCGGCTTATTACCAAGTTTCATGCCAAATTTGTAATCAAAATAAAATTCACGATGCTATCACAAGTTTTCTCGCGAAAACAAGTTTTGTTGCCATTCACGAAAAATAATGTGTTTGTTTTCTGTCTGCAGAATTTAATAGTGTAGAAATAATTAAAACATATTTATTTATTTAGCAGAAAGTTTATAATGTTAATTTTGGTAATTTTTAAATTCTTTTTAAGTTTAAATTTTCTCTAATTTTTTACACAAAATAAACTTTGTTTATTAAGCTAGATGGCAGTACTAGTCATAAGAGGTTTCTCATGATAAAACACTAGATGTCGTTATTTAAATTGCTGGTACTGTAAAATATAGATGGCGTTGTTAACCATTGCGTACAGGGAATGTAATTTTACATTGAAATAAAGGAATAGTAACGGAAAAAAATAAAATTTTCCGGAGAATAATTCCGGTGGAATATGATTCAAAATAAGGAGCTAATGCACTCTATCAGTTTGTGGAGGGCTGTCATGCCGGCCACACACGTTCCAGTATACTTGCGCAAGTCCAGACTTGCGCAAGTATACTGGAACGTGTGTTGGAAGATAATTGCGCAAATTTCCGACTTGCACAAGTTCTTGAAAAAGTTCAAAATTTCAATTCCCAACTTGTGCAAACTTGCGCTTGTGCAAGTTTACTTGAACGTGTGTGGGAGCATTTCGCGCAAGTTTCAGTATTGTTTTAGCCACCTACATGTACGCACGTCATTTTCGCGCCAAAATGAACGAGACTACCGAGAGGCAAGGAGTTCGCGATATTATAGAAGAATTAATAAAATATGTACAGAAATGAGCCAAGTCTTTGGCAAATAAAAAGTAAAGACTATCACCACAGGGACAAAAAAAAATGCTGCTTATAATAAAACTATTGAGCAATACCGAAAATTCGAACCAAACGTAATTTATAAATATAATATGTAATATATATCCATAGCATAAGTAGCTCGCTGCATGTACGCACACTTGTACAAATATCATTGAAATGATACTTGTGCAAGCGTGCTTGAGCCGTCTGTGGTCACCTCCGAAATTCGTGTATTTGTGCAAGTCTGGACTTGCGCAAGTATACTGGAACGTGTGTGGCCGGCATTACACCCTATATAATCAGCCTATAATGTTCCCACTGCCAGGACACAGGCCTCCTAGCTATGAGAGGGATGTCACACACAGCTGTGCATAATTTTTGCGTACTTTGTAGGTAGTGTCTGACTGGAGTGGAGCCTTGACAGTCGCTAAAAAGGTGAGCCGTTCGTTTTGGCGGTAGCTCCAAGAATAATTATGCATATCACACAATATCGAGGAAAGCAAAAGGAGATGGGGGGGGGGTTATGCTCAGGAGAGGTACAAAGGTCAGATAGAACACCTGTTATAATACGTGAATGAAAAAAAACACTAAAAAAGACAAAAATAACTTTACTTTCGGGAGTCTTTTTTGCATATTATACTTTTTTAGTGTTTTCATGGAAGTCGGTTTTTTATTTTACTCTTCTTAGTTGTAGTATACCACACAAACTCTTGTCATGTAAGTATTACTTTTTACATTGTAACTAGAATTATTAAGGGATCATCATGTCATTAATATAGCCCAAGAAGGAGAAAAAATACGTATTAAAGGAAAAAATACCAAATTACTGAACTGATTTTGATGAAATTTCTATGGGACAAATCGGGAAGTATATCCTTTCACATAAATAAAGAATTTTTCAAATCGGTTCATAAATGAAGGAGTTATGAGGTAACAAACATTAAAAAAAAAATATACAACCGAATTGAGAACCTTTTTTAAAGTCGGTTAAAATGGGTAACGGGTAGAAAATACTTAGCAAATTGCCGTTTGTTGCCTTTAAGGTGGAAGCGCCGTGGCAGCCCGCGAAATTAAAACTTTCTTACGTTTTTTGCAATTTGCAAGTTTATGTCAGGTTGTATGTTGATGAAAAATGAGTCGTTAATTCTGTATCTACATATGTTTGTGTTACTTGCGCCAGTCTTTTTCGATGTATCTGTTATAGTCAAAGATTGATATGTAGCCTCTTCGCGGAATGACTGGTTTATCCTAGGTTTGACGAACGCCTTTTGGAAAACCCAAAAATAGATTCCAATTTTTACCTTTGGATGATGTATTTTTAGGCAAACTTAGAAGTACCTTACTTTTTACAAATTAGCGATAAAAAGCTGCGATTTCGTGGGTGACGATGTCGTGGGTTCCAACCCAGGCAGGTGCATTACTTGTGTCATTAATTATTTCATCTCCACTGTGTCAGAAAAGTGCACGAAAACATCGTGAGGAATCCGGTATGTCTTAAGAACTAAAACTTTGAACACATGTCATGTGATGTGACATCTAGAAACCCGCACGGCCCACGTGGTGGATTACAGCCCATTCCTTCTCATAGAGAGGAGGCCTGCGTTCCAGCAGTGGGAGCATTACAGGCTGATTATATGAAGTCTAGTTGAATAAGTTTCAACACTTCGTCTTCTTTTTGAATCGATGGTAAAACATTAATTATATTAAAATGACTTGGGTACAGTTTCAACACAAGTTCATGGCAGACTGGAAAAGGCACAAGCTAGATGCCCTCAGAAATTAACAAAAATACCCCAGCGTCCAGAAATACCCAAGGACCACTTACATGCGTCATCGGCATCAGATCTTTTCTCATAAACCCCATCTAGCGTCGATCGTAAAGTGTGCGCGCTCGTCTCTGTCAAATTTCCAATAATCTTATTTTGGCGCGCATCAGGCACCCCGATGACGGATATATGGGAGCCATCTTGCGAACGACGCGCATGCGCCCGCCGCCCGGCCGTTCACCTGAACCGCGACGATAGTTTTACGACATCCCTCTATATTTTGCGATGATAAAAATAATAGTAACACCTTGACCACGGAGTGAATATCGGTCAAATTGTTATGTTTTATGTAATACAAAAAGCGAAGTAGTTTCATAGTAATTTTGCTCGTATTTTCGTGGGCATAAAAATTTGCCTAGTTGCAATGGCTTATCCATCCCGCAACGCACGCTGCAAGTCCTTTGAATAACTGGTATTCAGCTAACCACATTTGGTATGACTAGAGACTTAGAGATAACATATTAGGAGCAGGATTTTTAGCAGCTTTAGTTCTTTCATGTGTAGACCCAAGGGTAGACTCGTATTTCCCAAAGGGCTTATTTCACTTGGCTGGATTTAGTCGTCTTTTAAGGAGAAAAAATAAAGGTATTTAGAAAGCTCCTAATCACGCTTACCTGCCTACACTTAACCAGGCACTGATACAGAGACGGACTTCGTGCGACTTTTCTTCTTTCCAACCACTCCCGTGCCCGTTCGGTTACTTTTTAGATGTTTAACTTGTTAATTTCAGTAAATTACTCATTTAAGTTAATCTTATAGGTACCAACCGTACCTGGGTACCGTCTTTTTTCCCTAGTTCTGCTGTTCCATTTCAGTGCAAAAGACCACAATTTCGCGGACCTGCACTTTTTCCTTCCAGTTTATCTACCTACCTTTATGCATCTAATCCAGCCTTTGTCGTTTTCGTTTTCTTTGTTGATTCAAGTATTAGAGGACTTTCTTATCGTTACTAAAAAAAATAATCGTTAACTAGGTACTTTATATTTGCAAAAACGGGGTTACGAACATATGTAAGTTTAGTAAATCTATCCTGTAAATCTGGCAGTACCTGTTAAGTGAACAATCTTTTATTAAATTTATTTAAAATCTTTCTTTAACATTTTACGTTAATTACTTTCCTCCAAATATTATTTCTGAGAACTTTTCTTTTGAAGAGGCTGTTTGAAAACAAAATTAGCCGCGCACACTCGCGCCGCTTTACGATCTCTTCCAGTAAACAAACGCTACTGTTTCGTGTTTACAGAGAAAGTTTTGTTACAATAGGGTCACCATGTTTGGGATACATTTGAGGTACTTAATTACGCGTAGAATAACAACCACTTGTATCTCTTTGAAGAATAGATAATAGGTACAGATATTTCTCTTTCCGTTCAAAGTATTTATTTTTCCATAATTTTGACATGTCACTGTAGGCATCTCTCTAAAATTTGACATTTTGTCTTTCGTTTCAGTTGTGTTGGTTCTGGTTATACCCCGCGCAACGCAGGCCACTTCCTCTCACAAGCTGCTGCTGAATACAGGCATCGTCTAAGTTGTACCACAACATCGCTCTTTCACCTCGCGAAATCGCTCTGTCGACACTGTCTTCTTCAGGTTGTCAGTTCCTCTTGCTATTAAGATTATCATTGTTTCGAGTAATGTTTTACTTATCAAGGTTTTGAGCATTTCACGAACTTAGATCTAATTTATGAAAGCTTAGGTAGGCGAAACAGTTGCGGGGTTTTATAGTCCTTTCATATCTAAGAACAAAGGTAATGTTCGGCCAACCAGTCCGTTTTCTCGTTACCACCAGTATTATTTGTAGTAGTCACCAGATACCATTAATGGCATTTCAGGCAGTTCAGGCAGTGACATCATAATTATTGTTGGAACTCTTCTAACTACCCACCTAGGATGATGATTTTTGCAGGAAGTGACTTAGCTAGTGCGTAGCTAGTGTATTTATATTATTTTTACTTTGATTAAAGGAGTGTGTTTTCTGTTTTTGTGCTCACACCATAAACAAATATATTATAAGTCTATACGTGAGGATTTGTAATTGGCTTTCTGGTGACTATGGTTTCCTTTTTTGTTTGTTTTTATTAGCTGTAAGTCCTCCATGTACTAAAATAAATAAATAAAATGCTGGCAAAGTAGGCACATTCTTAATAATCGGTTACGTAGGCACTATCTGTCATATTGGTACGAACAGAGAGAACCAGCTGTGGAAACCGGACACTGACAGATACTTCACTGCACACTTGTCAAAGTCTGGTGTCCAGAGCTGCATCCGCAATTAGTCCGAACTGGTTTGACCGCATCTCGACGTGCGTAGTACTAGTAATACTTGATAATATTGTTTCTTTTACCAAAATTTCACCAAAACTCCGCATCTATGTCCCAACTTTCCAACAGCACGTACTGTTACTACTCAGCCGTTTTTCTGCCCATGCATCCGGCGCGCGAGTGCCCGCTGACAGACAAACGCTTGCAGGAAGAGCGGCGTCGTTAGCGCTGTCGTCGCCTGCGCACTAAACTTAAATAAAACCAGCGCAGTTAGCTTGCGAGGGATTTTTCACTGCATAGATGCGAGTACTTTATTTTGAGATGATTTTGTAGAGAAAGTGTTTTAAGATTTTGAAGTTGTAGAAATTAGGAGATTTTAGGAAAAAGTTGGCCGTTTTGCTTGGAACCACAACTTGTTCGTTCGTGCTTTATTCGTCACACTTATGGTACAGGGTAAATGAATGTTTGAGTCTGTATGGAGACTTGTTAGCAAATACTTACGTACTTAGGTCTAAAGAGGCTTACATAAAATTAATAATTCGTAAAAAAATATTAATTCTTCAAATTCAGAATTAGGTACCTGCCAAAAATAAGAAACTGGTGGCTCAAATCATAATTACAATCAAAAGGTAAAAATACAAAATGTATAAACAGGTTTCAGATATCCCAAGAATGACTTGAGGTTCATGTAGAAACATTGTACAAAATTCTATTCTATTCTATTCATTGTCTCCAAGAATACGCGTCACAACGACCTAGACAGAGGCGCATACGCACGCAGCTTGTAGGTTCAACGACTAGGCTCGGTACATCTTGACAAATGACCCGTTGCCACACCACACATTAATTCTTTGCATTCAATACCCAAATAGACTGGTACATTAAACAACCTATTAACTGGTGATTTGTTTTATTTTTTAACCGAACTGTTTTGTAGCATGCGTGGGATGATCTTTGTGCACGGCGAAACTCCACCTATTATAAGCCCATCACTTTCACACTTCCTATCTGAACGCACGTTGGAGTGAGAGGAGAATATGTAAGTCACGCCTACAGTTTAAAAAAGCTTTTCTCCTGACTGAAAATGTGAACAGAATATCTAATGTTACAGATAATAGTATAAAATATTATGAATTATTATGTTGTTATGTTTCGTTCGGATATCATTCGACAGGATTGTTCCGAATAAAAAATAATGTGATACTAAAAATAAATTAGGTCCGTGAAATATTTTTATAATATTCGACAGTTACATGGTTCTTTTTTTAAATGGTCGATGTTCTGGATGTATCATAACTGCTTATATTAAATTGTATGTCAATAATTCTTTTCGTTTTAAAAATCTACACAGGGTTTTGAAATTTTTTGAAATGAAATATTGGTCTCTTGGACGTGCCAACCAGTGTTACTAGATTTTTTTTTACGGAATCTCACATTTGAATTAATTATTAATCAGAAAAGACACGATCTTGGACAAAATATGGGTGATACAAGTTAATATAAAGCATTTACCTTTCGGTAAAAATATTTACGTAAGTATTCAAATGAAAAATAATTGGTTGTTTTTCAGACCTAATCTAATATAACTACACAGGATATCATGTTACATCTGGATGCGTTGGGTGTCGGCTGTCGGCGCAGTTACCTACAGTCCTTTCACACTTATTTTACCACTAATTTTTGAACACTGCCAAAGTCACACAGAGCTTTACTTTTATTACAATGAGGTTGTTGTTGGGTTGCTGTCAGAATTAAAATGACCGAGCAACCGGTATGCGGTTCCAAGTCACTGAATTCTACAAAATGATTGTAAGTAGATCCTGTTTGTCTTGATGTGTATCTGTTTTAGTTTCTAGAAACTGTTCTTGGATTCTCTGATCTGTATTTCTTAGAGTAGTTACTAACTACTGTAAGAATCCAGACCTTTAAGTATTTGCTACGAGAAATCGTAGCCGCGTAGCGATCGTAGCTGGACCGTAGCAATTTATAAATTAATTTTTAATTCCATTTCTTCATTGGAAATTATCTAAATCTATTTACTTGGTCTTTGTAAACTGCAATAAATGTTGTGTGAAGGTATTGTAGTGGACTACTGCTGAAGAAATTTCTTTCAGTATTATTTAACTTGCTGTTTTCATCTAAATTATTGTATAATTTTATAAACCCTACTTCTGTCTTAGAAAATGGATTTTTGTCTATTTTGCATACTCGTGTTTTGTTTCGTTCCTGCAACTATTAATACGAGTTGCTGCGTGGGTCACCTAGGTGTTTTAAATTCTATACTAAATTATAATTAGGTAGGTATATCTTTTTTCCTTTTTAACCGACTTCTAAAAGGAGGAGATTGTCAATTCATCTGCATGTATTTTTGTCGGTGTTTGTCGGCCGATTTGTAAGATTCTTTATTTAATGGAACGGAGGCATCTCAGTAGTTATAGAGGAAACAGGAGTCAGGAGGCTTATGAGTAGTTTAAGAGGTAGCATCCATTATGCGTATCTAATCTACTACGCTAAAAAACACGAAACACGTAATACGTGCCAATTGAGAGTTGCTCTCGATTTCCCTGGGATTCCATCATCAGATCCTGACATGGTGACAATGGGACTACCTCGGAAGAATACTCTTTCGAATAAAAAAGAATGTTGAAAATCGGTCTATAATTGACTGAGATATGTATACGGTGAACATACATAAAAAAAACATACAATCCAACATAGAACCTCCTCCTTTTTGGTAATCGGTTAAAAACAGTTTTTTGCAAAAAATACAACCTCAAAAAAAAAATTGCAAAATATCCTTAATTTCGGAAGTTGGTGGCAAAAAATCAATTAAACTGACAAAAGTCACCGACTTCCGAAGTTAAGGTTATTTTGCGCTTTTTTAGAAGTCGGATGTATTATTTTTTGTTTTCTTGTAGTATTTTCGATGGAAACAACAACTGCTCCTATGCATTTATTGTATTTGGGGTCAGTGAAGCGTGGTATTTCACTTCTGTACTAGGAGTCATCTTAGTTCCTAATACTGGCGTTTGTTGCTGGGGAGTTTGTTCCGCCAGCTAAGACCTAGGAGGTGGTGAAGGTGCGTTTTGGGGTTTTTTCTCATTTAATTTCATGTTCGAGTAGTGCTGATTCTCAAAACAATTTGAACAAATGATTTAGTTCCAATAGTTCATGTTTTTTCTGAATAACCAAAACTTTTATTATGTTCGCACTACATTTACAAGAAAAAAGGCGAGCGATACTTACATGCATAGCTACGTAATACTAGTTATTGGGTACCTAGAACCAATACATTATGTTGTTTACTGTTAGCATTCCTACCTGTGAATCAGTAGCTGCACTGAAGTGGCACTCTGTTTACTGCACGGATTGATCAACGATCTCGCTCAGATAAACACAATTCACACTTACACACTTATGCGTTGAGAGATTGCTTACCAGAAAAACTATAGACTATCCACTAGAGCTGAGAATGCATTGGGGATTGAGTAAACTAGGTATAGAATAAACTACGTTTTTTAGTAAGAAGTTAGTGTTTTTTGTACGCAGAATTTGGATTGTAAATCAAAGAGAAAATTATTATGTTAGACGAAAGATTTGATGCAAAGCCTATGGATGCTGCCTAAGAGCTAGGAAAGGAAGGAGCTAGGAAAAACGAAGATTCTGTTATGTCATTTTCTCTGTAATTTTCAGGTACCCTAGTGTCAAGCCACCAACATTTTGCTTTGTATCTTTTATATGTATAAGGAATCACACGACGGAATATTTCCTACGTTGTAACGTTTGCAGAAGGAACCGTACAAAGGTTTGAATAAAGAACCTTTTTCTAAACATTTGAAAATCAAAACTTATCGTGTATTTCTTGTGCTTCTAAATCGTACAACGCATTTGGATGTGGTCTTCACTATCTTCTACGAGAAACTTATTTCAGAAGCTTATGTGTTTAATACTATTTAACAAAGAAAAAGATTCCTTCATGTTTTGTCCGTAAAGAAATTAACCGCAGAAGGGGTTTCTAGTTGATTTATAAATTGTGAAGTAAAGCCGCATTAATTGTACTTGGTCGCTGGCCCGTATTCCGGAACCTGGATTAGTCTCTCGACTGCAGTGCATAATCCAGAAGGTACAATTGTTTGATACGGTTTGCATTGTGAGGATGCTTCTGTCTGTGAAACACTAATAGATGAAATCAGTCGTTTTTTTTTTCGTGGAGATTGGAGTAAGTAGGAAACATGGTTATGTTTGGTTGAATAAATTAATTGGAGCCCATTACAACCTCCTAACATATTCAGGCGCATGCATGATGTTTAATTTTGACGGTGGAAAAACCGTTTTAATGTAGCCTACTACTTTCTTTGTTTTTTATCTTTACTTCGTTAAAATATCCTTACGACGGTATTCTGATAGTTTTGGTGCCTTTTCAGCACTTGAAGCTATATAGAAGCTCAGTTGTCGTAAAAACTTATTTTTGGTATGTTTTTAGAAGCTAAAAGAATATTTACATATTATTTTACTTTGTCTGCATAATAAATGTTGTCTGCAGGTAGTTAACACGCTAAAATATGGCCAGTATGCATCGGTACAGTGTTGTCTTGATTTTAAATATAACTTGGACTCAACAAACGGCTCTGGATACTTTCACAGGCCGAGTGGGCTTGAATAGGTACATAAGTTTAGAGTTAAATCAAAACGTACATCGTCGATAGCATTCGTCTACCGGTTCAGGTAAACTCGAACCAACAAACAGTGCAGTACATAATTCAGATGAAAATAAATAAAGCGGGTGAAGTGCTGTGGGAATAAAAGCTCTCGCGATTGGGCGGTGGGCGGGCCGGGGCGGGCTCGGCGCTGGCGACGTGCGCCGACGACAGAAGCGTTCTCCTCGCGCCGCCGTCTGCGCGCGCGCCGCATAACTTGATTAACGCACAGAAAACTGATTTATTGTGTCGCGTTGAAAAAATAATCGGCCGCCGGTGAAGAAATGTGATGGAGGGACAAGAGTGGCGGGGCGAATGGCAGCAGCCGCGCCAACTCGATGGTCAGTGATTGATCCTGTGTGTCTGCAGCTCTTTTGTGCCGATTGACGGAGTCCCAATAAGAGAAGTCCTGGCTCTTCAACCGGTAAATTGCCTTTGTTTTGTCCAAGTCCAGGTTGAGAGAAAGAGGGTAAAGTTCAGCCCAGTTGAAGTGATACATTTAGTTTGTTGGAAAAGAGAAAAAGGAAAATTTTATCTATTTTCTGGTTCTTCCGTATAAGACCTATGTGGAGCATAACATTCAATTGCCTTAGGTCCGACTATAATATTGATTACCATTTTATGTTAAAGATTTCAAATATTCAGTGTTGTGCAATTTGTGAAGATTTGTTTCAGTCGCCATTGTGACATATAGTTTTTGCTAATCCTTGAGTAACTACCAACCTCTTGACTGGACCCTCCAAGACGTCGGCACAAAAGACTTGCTCTTATTTTTTGCATACAGAATGACTTGCATGAATTTAACCACCTACGGAGAAGACATATGCACGGATGTCAAATTCTTCAGATTTTCGGCATTCCATGACGACACCAAAGGTATTTTTTAATATTTTTTCTCATGACAAAGTTAATAAACCAATAACGCCTTACGAATGTATGGCGTTATTATTAAATAATTCTTGTTTTAAAGTGGGATAACTAAAATAATGTTGTAATCGGCCACGTTATGTCGTTAAAACTAGGTATCTCTTAAATTACGAAAACGAAACCAAAATTCTATCAATAAGAGGAAATTAACGACAAAGAAATAGTCCCAGAAAAACTTGTGAAAGTCCTTTAATTTTTAAGCAGTGAACATTTTATGGTGCCTAGCTTTATTGTCGAAGGTAGAGACTTTTCGCCAAAAAACCGAAGACAAAATTATACTATAAAATTCTCTAGTCTAGAGTCTAGACTGTAAATCCTACCCAAACATATCTCCAGTCTTATAAAGTCAAAAACAAGTTCCTCAGCAATTCTCGGTCCCTGGTATGTGTGCATCAAATCGTTCGCGTTCCCATCGCTCTTCTGTGATAGTGTTCATTCATCTATCCGTCAGCAGCGCGGCTGCGATCGACGCTCGCGCCGACGATTGACACCCAGCCATGTCGCACAGCTTTCAGATCTTTTAGCCTCATCTTTTTGTCTCGCGAACATTTTGTGACTGCCTCGGATAATGCTCGCTTGATTTCAAATCGGTCGCAAGCTTGTAAGCGCAACATCAAAAGTTTCAGCTCAAATGATTGAACGATTGTTGACTGAGGCCTGTTACTGAAAAATATTAGAGTAGTAGGTAAATGTTGTTTTTCGACTGTTCGAAAATAAGCTATTATATATAAATAAATAAAATGTCAATAGTTTGCTAGAATTTCTAAAAACATCTCGTTTTAAAAAAATTGGCTTGATTCGATTAAAATTAAAAAATTACAACTGCGAAACAAGTCTTCTTTTTTCCATACATAACTAACAGCCATCATCTCCTTTTATTACTTTCAAGTCTTGCCATTTCGTCTAATTACACAATCCATTCTTCGTTTGTTTGTTCTTCTTCAATTTTATAGCTGGCCAGTTACACACACATGGGCCACATATATTTTTTATTTTGATATTCAACGCCAATTTTATGAATGTTTTTGAAACAATGAAACAATAGAACAACAAGCCTGGTCCAAAACATGTCAATCTAGATTGATGACCCGCCAGGGGTGGGCAACATTTTTTGTGGTAATTAACCGACGCCCGGCGGCGCGGCGGACGTGAAAAAACTTCAATGCTACTTGACTTGAATACTTCCAATTCGTCCGTTTTGTTATTTCAAAGGTTACTAATTACTGTTAGTTTTATTTTTGGTTTTGACATCAGTGTTTAATTTTTTGGTGCAAATGGTTTAGTCATTTTATTCCGTTAAATTCCTAATTATCAATTCTGTCATGAGAACTATTAGCGAAGATGTTTTAACAGAATATCTTATACCTATATAAAATTCTCGTGCCACAATGTTAGTTACCATACTCCTCCGAAACGGCTTGACCGATTTGTATAAAATTTTATATGCGTATTCAGTTGGTCTGAGAATCGGCTACTACGTATTTTTCATACCCCTAAGTGACGCAAACGAAGTTGCGCGGGTCAGCTAGTATGTATATAGTTTTATAGAATGCGAGCATTTCAATTTTTTAATAAAATACCTACAGATTGATTTTGATAAGTTTGAATAAAATTATAAACTTAGGCACCAATTAATAAAGAAAAGTCACAAAAGATTCCTAATGGATTAAGCGTTTCTCTTAAAAAACGGACTTTAAAAGTCGTAGACAAAAATTGTAGACTGACCCAAGAACAGGGATTTAAAAAAATGTTTTTTGCTGGATATCCCCTGGAAACAGAATCATCAACTACTAACTAGGCATCATCACTACCCACCAGTTGAACATAAAATAATGAATCAGCAGCAGGTTAGATGAATGGTTTCCCTAATAAATATCGTTTATTAGAATTTAAAGAAGATGTAGATTTTCCGGTACCTATTTATTGTGTCGTAAACGTTTATGTGTGTGACGAGAAATAGTATGACATTCTACAGAAATGTTTTCCTCAAGTTTCTCATAGTACACAATTTAATAATTTAATATGAGATAGCCACTTCAGAATCAATTTGAATCATTACAATAAGTATTTTGTTATATCTAAAGAAGACATACTAACAAAAATAAGAAGACTAAATGTTTTAACATTCAATGTATTATCTGTGTGTTGGAACTATACTTAAGTTCTTACAAGTAAAAGACAGTCATTCATGGCTCTCAAAATTCTGACATTATTACAAAATCTTGCCGGAAGCAAAATTTGTACAACATTACGGCAACCAAAAGAAAATACAGTTGAAAGGAACGTTATTTTTGCTGTAGAATATCTAGAGTCGCAGAAAATACTGCTATCACCTTCAATACAAAGCCATCGACAATACTATGCCAGTTTTTTACCTGGAAACTCGCAACTTACACTTTATGTTCCCAAAACTCGCGTATCACAAGCACCCAACCCTACCCCGATACTCAAGAGTTCCATAAATCTTGAGGACAAAGTTTTTGCGCCCAAGAATACGCGCCACACAGTTACACGTGGTCGTGATGATAAACGTAGGATTGATTATTATTGCAAAAACTGTAATGTAAACTAAAGATTAAGAGCTTCAGGGAATTATGGAGCAGTAGGTTATGAAATAATGACATCCGGGTAGGAATATTAGGATGACTTGATTTTTGAGGATTATAAGTTAAGAGGGCATTCGATTGGTAGAATGAAGTATAAAGAGGCTTATAAAACTTAATAAATTAAATGGATGTTTGCTATAGCAATCGAATTGAACAACAATATTAAAAGGAAGACAAATACGATATTTCATTGATCAAACATATTATTTCAATAATAAATGAAACAAACACGCGTATGATTTTGGCAAGAAGTTGCATATCCGTAACATACTGTTTTGAACAAAAAATACTTGCAATATCAAGAGTCATACTAACAAGAAATGATGCTTAAAACCTGTAAATCAGCAGTTTTCACGTTACAACTTATCCAAAAACATAGCAAACCGTAGACAGCTTTACGATCATCTATCTGTACAATTTTTACAAGGGCGGAAAAAAGTTAACACATTGCAGTGCCGACGCCTGCACGTGGCCTTTATCTTATCTACACATTTTGTTTTACAAGTTTTACCTCGATACCTTTCTCGTAAACTTGACGTTTTAACATTATCTTGTGCAATTTGTTCTCCAAAAATAGATGTTTCGGCTGAGAGTTTGCGAACGACATTTTTTTCTGGTTCGTCAATCCTCTTAAAGAGTATAAGTTTGTCTTTCTTTAACTGATAATAGTGATCGGTTTCATGTTGAGGTTATTTTGCCTTTTTAGCCGTTGGTACCTATAGTGAACTTGAAGATATTTCCAATTTCAGCTTTTTGGGTCGAATAGTTTCCCCAAGTTGAGTTTAACTACCTATGCATGAGATAGTATAGTAACTATTCCAACTACAAATGCAATGATGGAGTTGTAAACGGAAATACTAAATTCAAAACCCGAACAATCACAAATACGAAGGTGTAAAAGCTCTCCCAAACTTAATCGGACCACCTACATAACGCATATCAATCACTAATCCACCGTTGACATGCCCTTTCAAATTCTCACGGCTCACAAACAAACCATCTATTTTGAGTGCTGGAAAAAATATGAAACAAAAAATATACAGGATTACGAGAGCTCGTAATGAAAACAAACAATTGGGGCATAAGTCATGATACGACGGACGGTGACGGCCGCAGCTGGGAGGATATTCTCGAGATGTGGAATAAAGTTGCAAGATGATTGAAATATGAATGGAATTAAAATTCACATTTGGATCGTATTTGTAACGAAATGTGATCGGTACTGTGGATGAATGTTATTGATGAGATGATTTACATGCTGAATCCACTTTATAGCCACATCTTTGACTTCAGGATGTATATGCTGAAGACAAAGATGTGTCCATCAATCTTTTTTTTTGTCTTCTTCTTCTCTTATAGCCATACTCAACAGAAGTCAAATAAACTCTGGGAAAAGATATTGGACCGACATTGTTTATTATAACTTTGAGAATAGTTCCCTTGGTCTCGGTTAATTTAGATTTAACTCTCACGCACATCTCATGATTTACCAAGAATTTATTATTATCTTTATCGTTTAGCCCTGCTTTGATACTTTTAACTTTTATCGCAACTTGACGATAAACTCAATAACAATTCAATTGGATACAAGATGATCATAAGAGATTACTAAATAGTGAATTACTTATTAGACTGCTAAAGCCTTTGATTTCATGATTTTTCCTTGCATGGTATTCTGATATTATCATCTTTCTTATTCGTACTATAACATGTACTATCACTTAGTAAAGTTAAGTGACGTATTTAGGTAATTGCTAGTTTTTGACATGACCTTTGACGAGTCAAAAATTTGATTCGGTTAGAAGGATGAAATTTTTCTCAAAATTGTTCTGTTGTATAAGCTCTACAAAACCCAAACAATTCAAATCTTCGATAACAAAAATGATTGTTTTTTTTAAATATGCCCATCATTTTTAGTTAATTGCTCCCATCACAAAACATTGTTTTGTATCTATAACGTGTTTCATATCCAGCAACGAATCGTATAATTACAATCGTCCATAAATTCTAATGAAATTACGTTCTTATTCATAATGTTCTCATAAAACTATTTGTTTTCACTATCAATAATAAAAACAGTGTGAAGAAATTTATTAATTTCTGTTTGTTTTGTTAGATTTTGTAGGAAACACGATTAAAATCACAAAGGAATAGTGTTATAATGTATGTTGGCGCTGAAATCCTGTTCGTCTTCGGTACGGCGCGATATAGCATCGTAAGTCAAATAAACAGTGGCTCCGTCGTTTGTTTGTTTTCGTAATATTTTAATTTTGAACGGGTTTGTTATAAGCGCCTCGTCTTCAATCTTTGAAGTATCACTATCTATATTCAATGTTTGTTTGATTTCAATTATAGTACCATTTGATTTTATTTTTTATGGTTCAATCATGGTATGTTCAAAATCCATTTTTTATTGATTTCGTTGGACAGCTTTATCTTTTCTTCAACTGTTTCGTGTATATTTTTTTTAACCGGAAGTACTATGAAATCTCTCTCTCTTTTTATCTATTTCTCCTTACTGTTTATTCTTTAGTAGTACAACTTTAGATCTATTTTGTAATTTACAAAAAAATATTTAGAACTAGCTTCTGCCCGCGACTTCGTACGCGGATGCTGTTGCTTATGCCAGCGACAACGGGGTCGTCAAAATCGAAGATCTGAAACGTCTGATGTAGAATTCTAAGAGCCCGGGGACGGGAAAACAACGGGATGTGCGAGAAGATTCGAGACGTACCAGATCTTTCATTTTTGTAAGTCAGAAGTCGATGCGTAGATACGCTTGGAACTCAAGCGCCTATCCGTGAACGTCTCCGACTCGAGAGACAATGCTTGATGTTCACGATCAGCGGTCAGTCGCGCATCACTTGTCTCTAGAGACCTAGAAGTCGATGCGTAGATACGCTTGGAACTCAAGCGCAATTCTCTATCCGTGAACGTCTCCGACTCGAGAGACAATGCATGACTTGCACGATCAGCGGTCAGTTGCACATCACGTTCCGCACTTGTCTCTAGAGACCTCGAAGTCGATGTGTATACACGCTGAGAACTCAAGCGTAATTTTCTTTCCGTGAACGTCTCCGACTCGCGAGACAATGCATGACGTTCACGATCAGCGGTCAGTCGTGCATCATATTCTTCACAGTTCTCTAGAGACCTGGATGTAGATGCGTAAATACGCTGAGAACGCAGGCGTGCTTCGCGATCCGAAGAGGTTTCCACGGAGCGAGTTGCAGCCTGATGTTCTCGAACAGCATCAAGTCTCTCCTGACGTTCTTCGGTAGATTCTTGGGATCTTATGATCCTCAATCTTTTAGCTCCTTTGGAACATTGGGAAAGATTTGACCTCTTTCTAGGCATGGTTATAGCTTTATTGTGAAGATACCTGATCAATTAAAATCTAAGTGACTGCTCCCTGCGTTACTGGGTAGGCTACCGTGTCACGAAGATAAGTAGAAAAAGTCTAAAACACTCAAATAACATAAGCCCGAAGGCATATTTATTCGATAAAATATAAAAAAATAAATAGGAGTTTTGTCCAGTAGAGTCAAATTTTCAATGATATACCGTCGTCATCGAATATCAGTCCTAAACTGTTACCGCCTTCACCGCGTGGAGGTAGCTTATGTTATTTTATAATTATACAGTGAAATTAGTGATATCTTTGATTTCCACATCAGATGTTTCTGATCTTCGATTTTTATAAGTCAACAGGAAATGCCCATCAGACCGAACAACTTTTGCTAAGACGTTATTCCTATATGTGTTATGGTGTAGCTGGGCTCTTGGAGTTCCACAACAGGTGTACCAGATCTTCGATTTTTATAAGTCAATAGAGAGTGCTCATCAGATTGAACAATTTTTGCTAAGACGTCATTCCTATATGTGTTATGGTGGAGCTGGGCTCTTGGAGTCCCACATCAGGTGTTCCAGATCTTCAAATTTATTCTCTCAGCAGAAAATGCTCATCACGTGGAACAATTTTTGCTATGGTACCATTTTTACATCTCTTATCGTTTAGCTGGTCTGTTGCGGTTCTGCATCAGGTGTTCAAGTTTCCAAGATAAATTATAGCCTATATGTTGCCCAGACTTAATACCTATACAACAAAAATCTTTCAAATCCGTCCAGTAGTTCCGAAGATTAGCGTGTACAAACAAACAGACAAACAGACATACAGACAAACAGACAGAATTTTTTTTTTGGATTCGTGCTCTATTACTATTTCTAAACCCCCCAAAAATTTTTTTTTTAATGTATTCAATGTACAGACACAGTTTTTTTACTCAATACAATAATGTATACCAAAAATCAATAAAAGAAATGCCTAACCTATAACAAATGCTTCCAATATTTATTTACAAACCCTAAACAAAAATTAAGTAAATACCTAAAAATCAAGGAAAGAACCGCCTAACCTATACCAAATACTTACAATATTTATTTACAAAATTTTAAAGAAAAATAAGAAAAAGAACCTAACCTACAAACCCTAAAATATAAATAAAATATGCAAACAGTCAGTATTCAAGTGAATCGCAATAATCGAATACAACTATTCGCCTATACTCTCCCAGGATACGTGCGTTCGCTACGAATTTTATATAGCCACGGACGCTCAGGCGCGAGGCGTGTAGTACGTACTCTGTACGTTAAAAATGTTCGCCGTGATTCTTTAAATTGACATAACTTTTTTATTTATGAACCTATTGACATGAAATAAACACTAAATGTTAAGTGAAGCTTACTGCAATATATTAGTGAAAACCGTATCTAAATCGAATAAGCCGTTTCTGATATTAGCGTGCACAAACACACAGACAAACAGACAAACAGACAAACAGACAAAAAAAAAATTAATTACAATTTCGGGTTCGGCATCGATATAATAACAACCCCTGCTACTTTTTTTTTATATATTTCCATTGTACAGACACCACTTTTCTACAATTTTATTATATGTATAGATTCTAGAGAATTTATCACAAAACTGTAGACATGTACAGAGCATTATAGTTGTCTTGATCTGTATTTGCATTTGTTTATAAAACGTATTGTTCTCATAAGAGTTGCGACTCACATGATTCATGTTATCACTCATGCGCATGAAGTATTGATATCGTTAAAACGTGTGTCATTGCGATACATTCTGAACAAGGCGCAACCAAGCGGTATGTTTGTGGCGCCTGTAAAAAACGAAGCAGTATATGGCCAAATTCATATAGTACTGTTCAATAAGTCATGTTTGTTAAAGGGAGATAGATTGATATGATTTGTAATATTTTTAAGAAAATGTGAAAACCTGAAAGGACAGTGGGCAAAATACACCCACGTCCGCCACAGCTTAGACTACTTTTATTTGAAAGGTATCATAGCCATGTTCCTCTGTGCCAAAGCTCATCAAATTCTGTCCCGGGGTTCTCTTTTTATTTCAAGTTGAAACTTACCGAGCATTATTGAAACAAACCTAACCTAACCTAACCTAACCTAACCTAAGCCTAACCTAAACCTAACCTTAACATTTTTTTTTTCCATGGCGTGGAAATCCCCGATGGATGTCCTCCGCCATGGAGAGAGCGGAAGGGTCTGTCAGACTCGTACTGACTAAAATCACACCGGTGTTCCCTCGCACACTTGCGCCGGGAGGCAGCGGGATCTAATGCGACTTCCGCTGCCCCGGACTAGTGCCGGCCCGCTTACATCTAGGAGAGGCGCGCGTGGAACACAACGCGTCGCCGTCTCGGGTCTAGTGTGATGGGGGGTGACGGATGTCCCTGAATCCATCGCCCCTGGACCTATTTAGGGGGGCCGGAAGAGGGTGTCGTCCGCCCTCTGCCGACGATCTATAGATATATATATGTGTCGCATCCTGACACATAGGACCCTGGCCAGGACGTACTGAGTGACTTACTTAGTGTCAACCAGTTGTGGGCACAGAATGGGATACGGGTAAACTAGAGAAATAGCTCCTTTAACTTGTACACAGTTCATTGTTACAGAGAAAGTAAAAGTAGTAGTTAAAGTAGTCTAAGCTGTGGTGGACGTGGGTGTGCCCCAAAAGTAAAAAAAGATTAGGTTAGGTTAGGTTAAGTTTGTTTCAATAATGATCGGTAAGTTTCGACTTCAAATAAATAGAGAACCCTGGGACAGTATTTGATGCGCTTTGGCACAGAGAAACATGGCTATAATACTTTCCAAACAAAAGTAGTCTAAGCTGTGGCGGACGTGGGTGTGCCCCAAAAGTAAACAAAAGGTTAGGTTAGGTTAGGTTTGTTTCAATAATGATCAACTCAAAATAAATAGAGAACCCTGGGACAGAATTTGATGCGCTTTGGCACAGAGAAACATGGCTCTGATACTTTCCAAACAAAAGTAGTCTAAGCTGTGGCGGACGTGGGTGTGCCCCAAAAGTAAACAAAAGGTTAGGTTAGGTTAGGTTTGTTTCAATAATGATCGGTAAGTTTCGACTTCAAATAAATAGAGAACCCTGGGACAGAATTTGATGCGCTTTGGCACAGAGAAACATGGCTGTGATACTTTCCAAACAAAAGTAGTCTAAGCTGTGGCGGACGTGGGTGTGCCCCCAAAGTAAAAAAAGATTAGATTAGGTTAGGTTAGGTTAGGTTTGTTTCAATAATGTTCAACTCAAAATAAATAGAGAACCCTGGGACAGAATTTGATGCGCTTTGGCACAGAGATACATGGCTGTGATACCTTCCAAACAAAAGTAGTCTAAGCTGTGGCGGACGTGGGTGTGCCCCAAAAGTAAAAAAAGATTAGGTTAGGTTAGGTTAAGTTTGTTTCAATAATGATCGGTAAGTTTCGACTTCAAATAAATAGAGAACCCTGGGACAGAATTTGATGCGCTTTAGCACAGAGATACATGGCTGTGATACCTTCCAAACAAAAGTAGTCTAAGCTGTGGCGGACGTGGGTGTGCCCCAAAAGTAAAAAAAGATTAGGTTAGGTTAGGTTAAGTTTGTTTCAATAATGATCGGTAAGTTTCGACTTCAAATAAATAGAGAACCCTGGGACAGAATTTGATGCGCTTTAGCACAGAGATACATGGCTGTGATACCTTCCAAACAAAAGTAGTCTAAGCTGTGGCGGACGTGGGTGTGCCCCAAAAGTAAAAAAAGATTAGGTTAGGTTAGGTTAAGTTTGTTTCAATAATGATCGGTAAGTTTCGACTTCAAATAAATAGAGAACCCTGGGACAGAATTTGATGCGCTTTGGCACAGAGAAACATGGCTGTGATACCTTCCAAACAAAAGTAGTCTAAGCTGTGGCGGACGTGGGTGTGCCGCCCATACATTTCTGCCCACTATCCTTTGTTACGTATTTCAATATTTTCGCTAAATGGTTTTCGCCTACAACAATTTGTCGGTTAAAAACTTATAGAAAATAATTTGTAAGTAATGGTAATGACTGCTGAATACCTCAAACGGTGCAAGTATTACAGTAGCCTAATTAGTAATTATGTATTTGAGCCGTTTGAGTTGAAACACTAAAGCCATGTGGTTGAAGTGAACACTTAGTCTTTCGGGACATCGCCAAGCGGTTAGTCAACTTTTGACGTGACCAGAAATGCTGACCTATTTTTTTGGCCAAAAAATTTGTATTGCCCATCCAACGTGGCACTAATGCCTTCGAATTTTTGACACCCTGTAGGAAATTAGTGTCGCCTTTTGATACTTATACATATTACAAAACATCACGCCTGTAATCCCCGAAGGGTTAGACAGAGGAGTACCTAATAGTACACCCACATTTCGCCAGTTATGTTAAGTCCCATATAACAGGGGGCGAGCCTATTGCCATTAACCGGGCACAAATCCAGACTCCGTGGGTGCTACTGAGAAATTCCTGACGAAAAACCCAATAACAATTTGCCCGACCCGGGAATCGAACCCTGGACCTCATGCATTTAAGTTTGTAAATTACGGTAGCGACTTGACATATAATTTTGTTGCTGACTTTTCTTCTAAGGATTATATGAAAAGGAATCAGAGCAAGATCTCAATATTTCCATGTAATCAACATTTAAATCACCAAAAGGAATGCCCGCCTAATTACGTCTGCCGCATATTATCCCCGTAGATACAAATCACCAATCTTCCTCGTAATCCGAACTATGCGAGTCAACGTGCCTCATATATCGTTACAGTCCCGGTACTTTACTGTCTCGGCCGTCACGTTACCGTCCCGTGGCCGTCTCGTCCCGGCTTCGTTTCGGTGACGGTAACCCGGATAAATTAGACCAATTAGTTCCGATGTCGAAACGGCGCTGCGTGTACGCAAGTTGTTCCTTTTTCAAAAGATAGGGTTGCTGCGTAACAGCGGTTATTTATTGGGTGGATTTTTTCTTTGTGAGTGATGTCATTTACTTGAGGGCGGTATTTATGTTGCAATGTGGAAGTAATTTGAAAAATAATTGGTACCTATATGACTATAACTTAGTCTGTTAAAGGTACAATGATGATTGTTAGAATGAGGGTATCTCTAAAGACCCTAACTGTAAAAAGGTACAATATAAATAAATATGACACACGGAAAAGATTTTAATGAAACAGGTATCATTCAAATTCAACTATATTCCATATTAGCGGAAGTACATTCACGAGCACCAATATGTAAAACACTTAACAACTTTTAAAGTTTTTTTCTCCTACTGTTCTGACTTTTCTTTTCTCCTACTGTTGTTACGAACATAGTATTTTGGAACTCATGTTTATAAGAAAAAGATCCTATCTCCAAGTTACAATCGTTATTTCTCGCGAAAATTGCTTATAAATTTAGGTAAGTGTATACATATTGCTGCTCGTGATTGTACTTACCCAAATATTATGAGTAACAATTTCAAAAAGTACAACAGCACTAATGAAGAAACATTCCTCTCAAAACTATTTTTCTCATAAACTCACAACACCCCTTCCCGGAATCCTTCTAATCAAAACTACACTCTCTTCTTCTCTTCCCAAGTCTTAATCTCCCTTGGCAGTACATGTAGTTAGTTATTCAAACAATCGTGTGTGGTAACCATCAAACCCTGAAGGTTTGATTTACGCGTCGGTCAGGTCTTCACTTCCCTCCCGGCGTCATAATTTTATTCTGTGGCATCGCATTCATTACCCCGGGCATTGTTTGACGGCTCTTTCATATATTTCGCGAGTAAAGTATCGTCTTTATTGCTGGAGTGATCGTTTAGCTAATCTGTGGATTGGTTTTGCAGGAGGTTGGCGTAAATATTGATGTCACTTAGTGGAAGAGGATTTTGGAAGTTTCGAAGTTTAAAATCGTCCGTCTTTCATTTTATGTGGAAGCTGATAGGAACGCTAATCAGGTGAATGGGAACTAAACAGATTTAAATCTGTACAACTAAAGTAGGTAGGACATTCGTGATGAAAAGTCATTCCATTTTTATATTAGTCCCAATTTTTTTAGAAAAAATATCTATGTAGGTATCTATAAGTATCTCGTATCTACGAACATCTACGAACTGTAAATAATGAAAATACTCAATTTTAAAAGCTTCGTTTTCCCCGTATCGACGATCGTTTTGTTTATTTTGCAACACAATTATTTCCACACAAAAACATTTTATTTTTGGATGTTGTCATTTAATTTTTTAATTCTGAAACAATAATCCTTTGCCACCCAAACTTTTCCTTGAGTACCTAAGTAATTAAATGTTCCAAAAGACATTACTTTGTCTGTAGGACGCGTAAGATTTATTTGTTTGACATTTGGTCGGATTCCACGGGATAATAAACACACGAGAATGAATAACTCCGCGATCGGGTTTCGGAACTTATTTCTTTTTCCTTGATATTTGGAGGACGCTTTGTAATTAGCGTAGTGTTTGGAGAAGATGTGACTAACTATAGACCTTATTAATGTATAATGATACATTTATTAGGCAAAAAAAAATCAGTCAACTTCAGTAGGTACCTACCGTGTTACCATCCTGCTGGATTGCCTTGTCATTTGTCCGGAGTTATCGAATTATTTTATAGTGTTTAAAAAAAAGTTAAATACATACGTCGGACTGTCTATCATGAACTCACTTCTAGAAATAGTAGTAACAACCAGGAATTTGAAAGAATTCAGAAATATTAAGATGTGTTAGCGAGCTCAGGATTCCTTGTGATTATTGGCATGTCCAACGTGGTTTAAAGTAAGATTTTTATAGATAGCTTGTAAAATTGATTTGACTCATGCAACTTGCATCATGCAAGTCGTCTGATTTTTACCTTTTTTTTTAAATCTTCTGTCAAATTGAAAACAACAATAATTGTTATTTGAATATTACCAGCCCGAAAAAAAAAACTTCACGCAAGCTAACGACTTTTGCAATTCATTTCCACCAATCAAGTACAATCTTTGTAAAACGTAATAAATATTTTGTCACAAAACAGGGCTGCAATATTATAAAAAGCTTCAGCTAATGACGTAGTGTGGGATCAGTTAACAGCTAACGAGGCCTGCGACACAAATCACCATTAGCGTTGGTGATGGACCGTGAGCGACGAGCGAGCGAACCGATATTCGGTCACATCTCGGAAATGCCCGCCTTCACCGAAAATAAAGAAAGGTCGTCATATAACCCTTTGTTTTTGTAAACTTCTTTTGTACTTTATAGAATACCTACTAGTGCATATTGATTGAAATTATTGAGACGAACTCGGATGATGTTAGTTCTACAATTTACTATCGGCTTCTCCTTTGACCTTTCTAGTTTGAAATAGTGGCCAAGTATTTTAAATTGTTTGATTACATAAATCACCATCATCAAGGCATTCCAGAGAATCTAGACAAAGTCCCATTCTATCAGCGATAACAACGAAACGTCAATTTTTCTTTTAATTGACTTATCGACAAAACCTACCGAAAAGCTTTTATTTTGTCAAACCTGTTAAAATTAATTGTTGAAATACCAAATGCTAAAGCGATTCCCACTTGTATGAGCTCTCTGATCTGTGTTAGTAACAGATTTAATAATATATTTGGAAAAAACGAATTATGAAACGACCCCTTATAACGTAACCCACCGAATCCTTTGATTCATTACCAACAGCCAATCGTTGTGATGACCAATACAATACTATTGCTATAGACAATACGGTAGGCACCTATATGAACAAATTTAGCCACTATAACTCTAAACAACAGCCATAATGATCTAATTAATAAAACGTAATGGCTGATAGGATCAGTTAACAGCCAATGAGGCCTGGGACACAAATCACTATTGTCTATTAGCGATAGCGTTGGACCGTATTACCAGCTGCCAGAATAGTTGCTAGCTGTAGCTAGTCTGGCAACATTATCATATGAGTTTGAAGCTGTTGATTTACGTTTAGAACCTTTGAATTCAATTTTCAAACTTTTTCACATAATCTAATTTTACTGATACACGCCGTGCATTTTGGTCCACTGAAACCTGTGCATTTTGCAATTTACACTTTCACGGTTTTTATATGATGTAACCATTATAACGTAAGTACTTTTAAAGAGACTTTAACCACTTAGTATTTATCTGGAACCAGCCTGTTGCTGTTTTCATAATCAATAAATTATATCCTTGAGTCATGATAATTTCTTCTTTCAACTTCTATTTCGCTACCTGATCAATGGATTTTCAGAGTGAGAGACGAAATTGTTGCGTTGAATATGTTTCAGGGTAACAATAACTTTAAGAACATAAATTAGTGTTACAAACAGACCGTGTGAAAGTTGAGAAGCATACAATTCTGCGCTTGATTTAGAAGATTTCAAGTGGAAAGTCCTTAAGTTACCTGCGCGTTCGGAACAAAAAAATATTTGATGAATTTTACAAGTGAAGAAGTCGTGTGTCTTCCCGTTGGACAAGGATTTTCCTTCAGTGAAAAATATGAACTTCTATACAAACTTTTATCCTTTATTTCTACTACAAACAAACTTTCATTCCTATGTAAGGGATGCATGTTCAAATATCGTTTCTTAGTGCCAAAACGAACTCATTTGCAAAATTTCAAGCTTCTAGACCCAGTAGTCAGATAACGCTGCGCGTTGTTTGTCTGTAAATTTAAGATTTTTGTTTACTCGTAGATAAACGTTTTGTATGGCAATACACATCTTACCATACAAAACTTTTTTGTTACGGCAATAATACTTATTACTATTTATGATTGAGTGACTGTCTCATTACAGGTACACATCGTCGAATTGATCATACCTACTAATATTTCAAAGAACACATATCATTTTGCACGAATATGATATTAAAATAAATTCATTAGATTTACTTACTCTTCAGATCAAAGTAAAACATCAAAATCGTATTTGCTACAAAATTTCACCTTTACCATTGTATAACACGCCTTGATGATGCCAGCAACACCGCAGCCAATCGGCAACCTCGCCGTCTCTCAGAATAGAAGTTGGCACCTCTCTGTCAGCAATCACAACACTTCGGTACTCGGGCCGCGCGAGTACCTGGCATTCTTATGTTTGAGAGTATTAGAGGGAAATGCAGGTAGACGTGATGATCGACGTAAATCTGTTGTGATAGATGCGAGTACTAATGATGCGGATGATTGTAATCATCAAGGTGGAATTGAGCTTAGGGATGTAGTTTGTGAAAAATGTTAAGGAAATAAACACAATAGACTCAAACTCAAAGATTTTGATGCGAAAATTAATGATGCTAATCATTTTCACTTTGATTGAAAGGTGGAAATGAGTATAATATTGAAGGAGTTTTGAATAACTTGTAAATCATACTGGTTACCGTAAAACCAGCACGTTATACAATACAAACCAGTGTAGCTGAAAGAAAGCAAAACAGTTCTTGATAGCGTAGCTAAGCCTAATTTAATCAAATCACAAGTTCTTAAAACACTAGGCGCAGACTGAGCTCACACAAAGACAGATCTAATAACCAACCGTCATAACGTTACCCTAATCAAAGATCTAATCGGCAACATTGCAGAATCACGTCCACATTACTGCAGATATAGAAACGAACATGTAAACATTGATAGTATCAAACGGAGGCATATTTGCTCGGCTCCGAGAATAGCGTGGAATAGCATCGGATTAGTTGGCAGCATCAGTCAATCAGCAGTCACAACAGAGGCGACACCTCGCTTACACAATGCTGTTCCTAGAACACATCTGCTACGTGCACTAACGCCTGGTTTATTTCAGAAACGAATCGTTTATCAGAAGAAACAAATTTTAATAATTTTCAATACTTTGAAAAAGACATTTTTAATGGTCTCTTTAAAATAATTCTGCTACGTGTATTACGTGTTTTAATAGCCGCTGTAAATATAGGCATCATTTTACTGGTTTAACGTATTACTCCATTTTAGGTGGTTTGTGTTGAAAGTTCAATTTAATACCTCATAAAAGAATATTCATGATTTACCCCAAAGACATCTTCTGGCAACGAATCGTTTTAGGAGCTGGGTAATGTTTTTCTTCATCGCAAAGCTGATTAGTATCTAATGGGTAAAATAATATTCCTAGAAGTAATAAACTAATTAAAGTATGGATTATACGAGCAATGAATCGTTTCGAACGAACTGTAGTAGGTACCTATTTAGATTTCATCATCGTGCTTCAAATTTGTTTCTATTACTTTTGCGACTGTGGTTGCTCCTAATGATGTTTATTATTACAAAAAAAACGGAAGTTGGGCTACCTTATTGGCACACACTGGATAAATTTAAACAGTTAAATTGGACAATAATAACAATAATAATCGCAACTGTACCATACCAAATCACAGGTTTTCGTCGCTGTTCCACGTAGAAAGATTTTAATTTAATTGCGAATTCGCGACGTGATAGTCAGATATCGGGAAAGTGTCTGCTGTTGGATTAATCATTGCTTAAACTATTTTTGGTTGTCGGAACCAAATTAAGATAAATGGCTTTTCAGATTATATTGATTGGACAAGACATTGCTCTGTCCGAATAGTGAAAATAAACAATGCATTGATTGTAGAAATTGTTTTAAAGGTTCTCTTCTACAACATAATTATGGAAAGTAGTTTCAAATGTCTTAATAGCTACGTTACATCCATATTGACGGATCTTACAAATTGCCTTTTTACATTCACCTATTATCACAGCAATTAGAAAGAGACACGAATAACTTTTTATTGAGTAACACTCAAATTACAGATGAGACCACAAAATAATTTGCAGGTGCAAAGATTTCACTTGAATTACCAGCTATTTTAATATCTAATTCTTAACACGGCCTAAGTTGCTACCCGTCCAAACATTTAAAGAATCCTCCCCAGTGACGTGTGCCGATCGGCTTGTTAACGAGGCCCGCAAGCTATGTTGACACCACTCCGTGATCAAAGTGCCCACTCACTTGCTTGCTAATTCGTTAGTGTTTCCTCCCAGCATTGTCTATTTGTAAGCAAAGCGGATTTCATCCCGCCAGCCCAATGATTCACTGCAACGTTTTTCTTTGAGTCTCTTTTAGCATAAACAATGTTACCAGTTATTTGTTTATCGTACTTTTGATGGGGTTTATGAAATATGTTGGGTTTTTGCTAAGAAACTAAATGTAGTTGCACAGCCAGGAGTCAGGGTTTGTGATCGTTTGAATAGGCTCGCCCCTTATCATATTGGGACTTAAACATAACAGGCGAAATTTGGGTGTACTCGGGTGTATAGGCACACCTTTTCATAACCCTTCGGAGATTACTGGCATGATGTAATGTACGTCAATTTCCTATCTTTATCTATTAGTGAACTTCAATATTTTCCGAAGCCCTTCGCTCCCCACATTTTCATAAACGAAGCACCACGGCGCGGCGCGGCGTTTTAGATACAACGTAAACATCAACAGATTGAATGTTATGACAGGTGGACTAGTAACACGCTCCTTACCTGAATCATATTTTTCCTCAAGATGAAACTTATCATATGGGGCCTTAAAATAGGTGTTTGCCCTTCATCTTGCAGGTACTCCTTTGGCAACGAATTTATTCCGTAAGCAGCACGACTGATTTCAGTATTTCATACGGACGTGCAGTTGACAATACCATGCATTATAAAAATGCAGTTAACACCATGCAGGTATAAAAATGGCGGGTTGTCAACGGCGGGAGAAGGAGAACAAATCCTTAAAACAATGTTTAAGGTATCCTCGCGTCGGTTTCTTAGATAAAGCTGTCAATGATAAATGGACAAGAAATATAAACATCAGATCAATGGATATTAATGAATACAGAACTGACCAAGATAGATTAGGCACCTACGTAAAAGATACTTTAACGTTTGGATCAAATACCAAACTGGGTACACCTTGACTAAACGAGAAGCAGGTCAACATAGTGACTTTAAGCATGAAACAATACATCTAAATGTGCAATACAATGCTCGTCATATCGGTATATGATAATACCGCGTTTGTTAGCGGTATGAGCGGCAATTTGTAGCGCGCTGGGGGCGCGTAAATCAAACGTGTCTCCCGACTGCGCCTGCGCTGCGGCACACGTGTTGCTGCGGACTAGGGCTGCCTGTATTATAGTACGAGTATATATTATTTTATTATTGACTGATATTCAATTTGCATGAGTATCTAGAACTCCCTTTAGGTTTGGAGAATGATAGATGATTATCTTAACATACCATGACTGTAATTCCCGAAGGGTTAAGTAGAGGTGTACATACGTAATGTACACCCACATTTCGCCAGATATTTTTAAGTCCCATGTGATAGAGGGCGAGCATATTGCCATCAACCGGGCATAAATCCAGACTCCGTAGCTGCTACTGAGAAATTACTGATGGAAAAACCTAACAGCACGTTGCCCAACCCAGGAATCGAACCCAGAACCTCCTGCTCAGCAGTTGCACTTGCGACCACAAGACCAACGAGGCAGTCTCACTCAAAATTACTTTACTTCTTACTTTTAATACAATACGGGGTGGCGATTTCGTCATCAGCATCCGACAAGTGGTTGATTATAACGGAGGAAAACAATCAAATTCCTTTACAACAGTTGACAGCTTCGATGTATGATGCAAAGTTACGTAACGGATATGAGTTTTATAGTTAAGTTGTTTAGAGTATGATGGGTTCAACCGTCCCCTTGACTGATGCAGTCGAAAGCTCCAGCTTGTATAGTGGCTGCCGTGGATGATCTATTCTCCCTCATATAAGAGAATGGCATAGTTCATTATCATCACTAGCAGCATTGTTCATCCCACTGCTGAGTAAAGGTCTCCTCTCTTTTGCCGCATGATTGATGACTCATCTATCCAGGTCTTACCAAATATACTTATCTGTAGTGTTACTTGCGGCCCTATGTAGACCATCCCCCAGTAGACTCATGGTAGAATTCTAAGGCCCTCAATAATTGACGGTCACTCCATAATTCCATCACAGAACATTACATACCTATGGTCTACGTTTAGCGTAAATCATATTTAAAAAAACCATACTGTCAGCTTCAAAAAATTTATCAAAGTCACAACGATGTTTAAAATTCGCTTAGCGGGAAACGTATTTACAGTGAATTTGTGCAAGTGGTTTTAATCTACCTAAGCATACAAATGAAGGCAGGAGGCTTTTTTAATGTAATTTTCATGGGTTTATTTTTAGACCCAGAATTACACGTCTTAGCAATATGATTAGGGTTCGAAGTTCAAATGATAAAATAGTTATGGCATCAACAAAATTGTCTGATCTTTGAATATAATATAGTATATTACCCATGGTACTCGGAATCACAGTGCTAACTGATGAGTGAGTAATAAAAGTGTAAAAGATGTTATTTATTTAGTGATTTCACCAATAACAGTTAATTGAAAAACAAATAGCCACCGCAAGACGTTATGTAATGAGAACTACACCCTAATTAGTGTTTGCGGTTTAGTTTCCAAACATGTAAATAAATTTGCGTTATTGCAAATATAACTTTAACACACACCACGTACAGTTCAGTCGACACAACAATCTCAAACATTTTTTGGCCTTCTCAATAGAAATTCATTTTTTTAATCATTCTGAAATCAAATTATTTGCACTAGCATGAAATGGGAACAAGGATCACTAAAGTTTATAAGAACACTCAACAGTAGGTATTAGTCGCACCAAATGTATGGAATTAACGTTTTCTACATTACTTTCTACTATTACTGTTAGCTCAATGTAATGTGTGTAATGAAAGTTAGCGTGTTACGCAACACAGATAAGTGCTGTTTTTTCTGATGACCAAGAGGTCTCTGATGACAAATCTTCAATTCTTTGTTGAGTAATCATAGAATTTTTTGTACTAATAATAATGTCATTTATTAAAGTTTTCTTACAGTTAATTTAATCAGGCGATTTATGACGATTCAAGGTTGCTTTTTTATTCAAATCAGTAAAACATAAGGTATTAAACGGGCTCATTAATTATCAAGTTCTATTTTTAAACGAAGGCTTTTTTCAATAAATACACATGAATTGATTCTTGCGTCTAAATATGGAAGGAGCAAGCACGTAAGAAGGTTTAGTTCTTTTGTATTCAAAATCCCAAAACTGTCTTCAGATAGATAATATATTTTGTCTTGTACCAACCCTACAAGGTGTAACCGATGCGACGGCGCGGGCGCACAGTAGATTTATAGCGCTCAATCAATGCGGATTTATTGCTGAGGAAGCGACCAGCTCTCGCCTTTTGTTGCACGTATATATAGAACAACTTCGATGTAATTGGCTCTATAATTTACCTTAATTACCGCCGAACGATTGCTCATTTGTATGTGATGTCATTATTATTGAATACTGGCTGTGACAACGGTTTGTAATTACATGATTATGTGAAAAGCGTCTCGTTTTTAAGTGTGTGAACCTCTTATAAATGCTTGTGCATCAGTACACCATAGCATAACCAACCTTTATGTCCCCACTGCTAGGACACATGCGTCCTCTCTTTGGCAGGGAATGGGCGGTAGTCGGCCATCACGCGAGCCAAGTGCATGTTGGTGGATGTCACATGACTTTTTGGTTCTATGTCATGTCTGTTTCCTCACGATGTTTGCCTGCGTGTTTTTGAGAGCAGTGGTGATGAAATATTCTCCGCAAAGTAAAAGGCTTCTGAAACTATTTATTTTATATTAATTAAAAATGATATTCTAGCTCGTTCTTCAAAATGGTTTTTGATCAATTACAATCAATCTGTTTTTGTTTATGTTGGTTTATCCAACGTATTCCATTTCCAAAATCGGATTTACGAGTTAATCGATTTATATGGGCACCAAGGTTACATAGTATTGTTCTTAATCAGCGAGTAACCTATCGGCCTCGATTCCATGGGAAGGTCACCACTATGGACTTACTATGAGTAAATATCATGGTGATGTATGGATGATTATGTGCTGGTACTAAGGCTTCGCCCTAATAAGTCTGCAAACGTGACACAAACACAAAGGGATTTCGATCATTTAAAGAATGCGGCATGACTATAAGTATAATTTCGTTTGTTTGATACCGCATTGATTTGATATCCGTCGAGCCTCAAGAATTCATTCTAAATAGATCATGCCCGCGGCTTCGCCCGTGTAGGGTTCGGTAATTGTCCCACGGGATCGTACTACCGGGATAAAAGTATCATATGTGTTAATCCAGGTTACAAACTGTCGGTGTTGCAAATTTCATCCAAGTCCGCGCAGTGGTTTTTGCGTGAAAGAGTAACAAACACCCTGACATCCATACAACCTCTCAAACTTTCGCATTTGTAATATTAGTAAGAACTATGATCGTAGGATTGGTCCATCTCAATTCTTATCATAATTATCACCAGCCTAGCCTTTTCCAAACTATGTTGGGGTCGGCGTACAGTCTAACCGGATGCAGCTGAATACCAGTAATTTTACATGGAGCGACTGCCTATTTGATATCCACAAAATAGTTTCTGGGTAATACGATACCTCTTGGTAAGACTGGTTGTCAGACTTTCGGGCCACTGACTACCTGTAATGACTGTCAAATATCTACAAATGACAGCCGGGACCAACGGCTTAGTGTGCTTTCCGAAGGCACGGAGTAATCAGAATATGTAACAAATGGCCATCCATTCACGGACCAACCTCGGCAAAGTTAGCTTAACCTTCGATCAAATCGTGCGTGTATTATTTTTCACACTACGAGATACAAACCTAACGTTAAGCAAGTCAGTAATGCCCTAGGCTATAGCCTGGCAGTAATATGTACTGAAATTCATTACTGCCCGCTGCTCAATAGCGTGATTTGAATTTGGAACTTCAAATAAAAATTGGTATGATAACTTTTACCAAAGAGTTTTGACTTCGTAGGTTTTAGTTGCCGTCGATGACCAAAATAATTAAGTTACCCAATTTAATAGTAATATTATGTGGAATAATAATTAAATGCGTAAGCAAAAATAATTACAACAATAAAACAATTGTATTCTGCAAATGATCAAGTTCAAAATTCTTGAATAATTGACTCCCCCTAAGCTAGCTTTTTTTATTTGTAGCGGCAATGGCGGTAATCAGCAACAGCTGTTCGGCTACTGTGGTGAATAACCCCAGGGTTCCGAGTTCAGCACGAGATACGTTTTGTATTTTTTTTTTCCGAAATGATCGAATTGGTTTTTATTTCCTCGCAGTAGAAAGTGCTCCTCGGTGCAAGTCAAGCTTAAATACCTCACTGCTCTCAGGATTCTAGTCTTAACTCCCTCGCTTTGATCGGGAGTTAACTCAAAGCTCCCCCGATCCACTAGGCAGTCCTAGAATTCCTCACTCATTCATTCCAAATAGCACCTATGACGCAAGACACTGCTTTATCCACTTGGTGCAAAATCTTCTAAAGAAGGAATCTAGTTTTTATCTAGTTTTAAAAGTGATCCATGTAGACTCTATATGGATCACTTTTTAACTCACACTTTTCTTTTTAAATATTATTTTTATTTCGATCACTCTTGAATGTACTAAAAATAGTATTTACACGATATTAAATAATACCACAGAATGATTTAAAAATATAGTTTGTCTCTGTCAATGACACTTGAAACAAATAATAATGAGATTTACATAATATGTACATAATATAAATATATAATGTAAATCTTATCTTCATTGTCACGTTCATGATATAACATTTTGGATACTTGGGTAGGCTGCAAATATTTATTTTTAAAAACAGTTAATGATATTCAAACGGCTAAGCATTTTTTTAATCATAGCTAACACTCTCGATCAAGTCACCTTTCATACAAAAACAAAATGGGTTCATCCGTTTGAAAGCTACGATGCTACAGAGACACAGATACACTACATACGTTAAAGAAAATTGAGAAGGAATAGAATTCTAAGCCGCACATAGGATCACAAATCTTTAGTTGGTGTGTTTCAAGGAAAATTAAGGAAAACCAAGGTCTAAATCCTCCAATCGCGCTGAAGTTCAATCAGACAAATTCTTTTAAAAAAATAGGCATACAAACCTCTCTACAGTTATTTCCCTTACTAAAATCTGCATGTCACGCAATCTCTGATAGATTGCATGACATAGATACCATTTAAGTGCTTAACTTTCAGGAAAGGTGAATGAACACACAAGATTCCTAAATTAATATTTATTAATCATCAGGTATCACACAAGTAGTACCAACTCTTTTCTGACCACTAGGACAGGCACTTCCATCAAAAGACACCCCTGGTCCCATGGAAGGATTTTGACTTGACTCGGTCACCCCACTGTCCATCGAACCAGTTCCTCGATTACTGTTAGGTCCGACTGTTGGGCTGGGCACTGTCACTTCATCCATCACATCAGTATCTTCACCGTCAATGACTTCGTAACACACACAGTCCTCGCCAACACATTGTGCTTCATCATCGTAGGGGATATAAGGGAACCTCGACTCAACTCTTGGGATTGAAGGAACCCCCACTACACAATACACAGACGCGAACAAAACGAACAGCACCACCACATTCATCCCGTACCACAGATCAACAATGAATGATGATTATATTTCTAATAACCAAACTTATGTACGCAAAGTTTCCGACTTCGTCATTTACATAGAAACCTTGAACGAGGTTAAGGCGACGAAGGTTCTGTACCTATTAAAGAGTTAAGCATTGGGTAACTTTATAGAACCACGCTAACAAATGACCGAGGTTGTGATCGAAAACCTGTTAGTGAAATAATCATGTGTCTACTGTCTTATTAAAAATACATTGCGTATCTTCTTCAAATTAAATAATTTGTTTGCTATACAAATTACTTTTGAATTCACCTAACATTGTAATGCTTGATTTATTAGAGCTTACGCTTATTTTGATCAGGCAAAATTATGATTGATTGGATATTAACGGAATACAAATAAGTATAAAATCATTTCAGAGATTCCTCAAGACCATGGATTTATTGAAGTTTAACGGAACCCCAAATAGTTATGTGGGCTGAACTTACAAGGTTTAATTCGCCGAAATATTTGGTTATTCTCCAATTCAAGATAACTATCTGTAACTAGAACAATTTATATTGGTAGAAGGAAACTATTTATGTCAGTTTGTCTGAACTTATGTTTTCTGCCGAAAACGACATGAAAATAACACATTTAAAAGACGATTCTGGTACTGATAATGTGAAAGATTTTCACAAATTACATGATAATTGAACTTTATATGGCTTGAGGGCACAATACCATGACATGGTTAAATACATAGATAACCTTACCCTACTAAAACCTTTGATATTGTTTCTAAAAAATATTACCAGATAAGGAAAACATTTTTCAATACATTTTCTCGAAAACTGGTTCTTATCGCACTACGATTAGGTTCAACATGCAATGTATTTCACACGCGTGGATTTTTAATATTTTCCACACACGTGCGGAAATAAAAATTTCCACAGATAACTAACTTGTACTAAGTCCAAATGGGTTCAATGATTATAGTCGGCGGTGTTTGTTTTTTTTAAATCTCGGCAAAGAGAATGCGTCTTTACGGCGTAAATATTTTTTGCGTATTTAAATTGTTTTTATAAATAGAATATCATAGATTAATTTATGATTGTTTAAAACAAATATTTACTTTTATCAACAAAGTAACATTTATTTGTGTTCTAAATTCAAAAATATTTGAATTTTCTATTTTTAGTAAATCATAGTTTCATAATAATTCCTGACAAAAATACATTCCGTTCTAATATTTTATTTCTTCGAAAGTGTATTGAAAAACGTCTTTTGTTACGCGTGGGGATTTGTTACTGCAGTTTTCGGCTCCATAACACCCTCGCCTGCAGCTTGGGTGTTAATTCCACCTCGAATGCAATAACAAAGTTTCCCCACTTACCTATAACAAAATGTACTATTTCCAAACAGTCGATCCAAAAACCACCTTGCTCAAATTGGTCCCTAACTTCTTACATTTGATCAATGTGACGAATTCGGACATATCCGGCGGGTATTGTATTATCATTATTTGAAAGTTGTTGACCTTGGACGCTGTATTTGTCGTTTGATATAGGTAAGTACCTTGTACTTGCAATGAGGCATTGTCTGTCATTTTATATAGCGTTGAGTTCTAACAATTTCATAATTAGACGCGAGCGTTTATTTTTTCTTAAGATGACAATGTCATTAAAATCAAATCAATGTATTATTTGTTTATGATGGTTTGATAATGCGTTTCTAAATTCAGACATACCTACTTATATTTGTATAGTTTTTTTCATCATTAGCTTACCTACCTTACTCTCCCAATTTATTAGCGGCATGTCTTTTTCTTGCATACTTTTCTATTAATCGCCATCCAGTTCTAGCTTTATCATCTTTCAGTCAGTCAACCCATCGTTTAGCGATACACATTTAAACCTAAAACTTTCATCACGACATTGTTCTCATTATTATTATAACGTAATGGAACATAATTACATACTATACTAGGGACTTACTAATCAGAATTGAATGTTTAATCATCTCTTTCATTTGCTAGTTTAATCATTAGAAGGACATTGGATAGAAGATAATCTCAATTCACCATTGTTTCATCATCATTTCATTGCCGGATGAGTCATATGTACTTAAAAAGCGCTCCAAGCACATAATATGTTTAGCATGTCTACCTAGACCTTTCTATCGCCTAATTTCAGCTAGGTATATCTTAAAAAATGTTTTGGAAGGTCACTTATACAAGTACATGTAGGTAGGGGTAGGGGGAGACAAGGGGAGGGAGTGGGGGGGCATAGGAACTCTCCGAGGGGGTGGAAATTCGTCGGAAATCCATTGTTTTTTTCATTATGATGTGTGCTTTGCTCACTGAACATTCCACATGTACATTATACTCTGTGCCAAAATAGTGTGTGGTGTGAACCAAAATAGTCTGTGGTGTGAAATTTTTCAAAACAATATCCGAAACTATTCATTTCCGACGGTTGAAATTTGGCAAAGCGTTTTCTCTACAATAGAACCTGCAATAAAAATTACAACAACCTAGGTAAATGTACAGATATAAGTGATTAGCTAATATTTTAATAGGTACGTTATATACACACACTTATTAGTAACTATCGGCTACAGTGATCATCAAAGCACACACGCACAGTCTTGGCAAGTGCATCGAATATTACAGCAACTGGAGTGGAACAAACGTCCTACCTTGTGCTGGCTGTCCATGCCATCAATATTTATTGTCCAACAAACTATCGGCCCACATTTAATCGATCCGTCTAATTATACCCACTGAATGAATGGGTCTACGGTATTTGCCATTCAGATATGTGATTTACAGCTGGTCATCCATTTTGTCAGTATTTTATTGCGCTGAAATGGGACTGAGAGATACAAGATATTGGTCTCTGCATCGTAACGTCTTAGGTAAGCCACAGAAAGAAGTCCCAGGTTTTTTTATAATGAACTTGTATACGATGTACTGTTTTTATAGCTTTTCAAAAACTTTTATGAAATCTGGTGAAAATGATGAAGATTTCATTCTAAATTGTTTGATTTTCATCGCTTGTATGATTGATTGCCATCACATTCCTGAAAAATATCAACCTAGTGATGACTTTATTTCACATAAATTACTAAACACTTCCCACAGGGCCGCAATAACAACTTAATTTTTTCACTGTCGCCTTATTGACTCCCATTGTCAAATATAACAACATAACTGAGGAAATATGAGCAAAAAATTCTTAATGCAACATTTCTTGTTGATTTACACACGAATGCCACATTAGCGCCCGTGGCACCACACAAATAACTCATAAAGTGACAATTATGCGTTTTTCAACGCGTATGCGAAAAAATTTATCGTTTCCGATTACATGCACCGGGACATCACGCGGTTATTATGATTCCAATAAAAATGTCTCACGTTCTTATTAAATTGTTGTCTGATTGTTTGAGAGGAAATATGTCGGAGAATGAATCTGGTTATGTTTGAATTTCAGGTTTTTACCCATTGTTTTTGAGGTAAATCCTAATTTTACCTCATTTTATGTAAGTATTAAACAAAAAGTTTTAAAAGATTCCAAATAAAGTAAATCTATTACGGTATCTGCATGGGTTTATTAATAGTTCGTACGTACAACAAAAATAAAACTCGATTGCCCACTAAAATAAAACTAAGATCATTGTCGTTTCTACGTAAGTATAGTTTTCATCACCCGTCTTATTTATAATCCCCGTCTTGACACCGTGCGATGAAATTATTGCCGCCATTTTGGACGCGTTTTGAGTTTTCCCGCCATTATAGCAATTAGTTGAGTGAGATGTCCGCGCTCGGGTGGACGCTTTACGGTTTTTATGGGACTGTTTGTTATTTTTTTCTGTAGTGTTTGCTTTTATGTGTCCAAATGTGGTTCTGACTAAAGTGTGTGTAGCCTGTTATGTTAGTTTTCAGTGCCTTGAACTTTTAAGTAGAGTATGAAAGAGGTATGGAGTTGTTCTTTTTGGATTGTATAAAGAAATGAATCGTTGTTACTCTATTTTGACATACGAATAATTACAGTGGACATTTAATTTAAAAAAATAGTCACTATAGGAACGTGGAGAGCTGCGCCGGAAAAATTCTTACTTATTGCAAATAAATAGTACCAGCGGAGAACAAGATTGATATAAATATTTAAAAAATATAGGAGATGATATCAAACTATTTACGCAAAGTTTATAATAACCCAATGGTTAATGCGTTGAATGGTGAGCAAGAAGTAGAGTAGAGTTTGATCCCCATTCGTAGCACTGTAGAGCATGAACCCAACCCATTATCTTATTTAACATTGGAGAATTTAACATAACTACTCCAATTTAAACGCTGGTACCAAATCATGAAAAATATTTTTCAATACACTTTCTCGAAAACTGGTTCTTATCGCACTACGATTAGGTTCAACATGCAATGTTGCAAAATTTCACACGCGTGGATTTTTAATATTTTTCCGCACACTTTCCACAGATAACTAAACTTATACTAAGTCCAAATGGGTTCAATGATTATAGTCAGCGGAGGTTGGCGGTGATCGTTTTTTTTTGAAATCTCGGCAAAGAGATATGCTTCTTTATGGCGTAAATATTTTTTGAGTATTTAAATTATGTTTATAAATAGAATATCATAGATTTATATGATAACAAATATTTACTTTTATGAACAAATTAACATTTATTTGTATTTTAAATTCAAAAATATTTGAATTTTCTATTTTTCTTATTAGGATGTTTAGCGGCATCATACCTTAACTTCTTCTTCAACTTGGCGAAAGTAAATCATTGTTTCATAATAATTCCTGACAAAAATACTTCGCGCTCTAGCAGTTCTCGGCTCCATAACACCCTCGCCTGCATCTCAGGTATTAATTTCGCCTCGAATGCAATAACAAAGTTTCCCCACTTATATCAAAATGTACTTACTAATCTACTGTGTGTGAAAACTCTGGTGGGAAACGCGGTTCTCCGATATACTTTTGACGGAGGTAAAGTAGGAGGGCAAAATTGTCGTCTATCCGTAATATAAGTTATAGTCGCTTTTTGTGTCGCCAATCGCTATCTGAGTGTCCGCTTAGTCTTCTAGACCACGCAATCGATATTGATGAGGTTTCCAGCATCATTAAGAGATTTTATTCATCTAAATGAACCATCAGAAAGAAAACTCGACGCTTTGTCAAGCCGTACAACCGGTCAAAGTAGGGGCGGGTTCCTAGTTCTGTAAGCAAATCAGTATGGAATGACAAGTAACAGTTTTTGTTCTAAAAGAAATCGTTCATAAGGATGTAACATTTCTAAGTTCTAACCACACACGATAAAGAACTATAACCAAAATGATTTATGAAAATAATAGCTCTGAAGAAAAATACATATTATTTATTTGTTTTAGAGCAAAACGGTTTCTATCGATGAAAAGCATATTTTATTACCATTGGTTGAAGAATGCACGTTGTTGGTGGTAGGTTAGTGATGGTACGTTAGTACGTTACTCACATCTCCCGATGACTGTACTGTTACTGACTGTTTCAGAATAAACTTTCCACACTTCCAAAATGCCATGATTTTGTACGGCAAATTTTGGAAAAAAATGAATCAGAATCAGAATCATTTATTTGTTAAACATGTATATAAAAATTAGGGATATATAGTTAAGTTTCTTGCTTTTTTTTGTCGTTACTGACATACAAATTAGAATAGAAAAAGCCAATTAAAATTACAAATAAAATGTCAACTGGAATAATAGATTACAAATATAACATTAATAACATATCATCTAAAATAAAAAATCACCAATAAGAAATGTCAATAAAAATAAAATTATTAATTTGAAAACAGGACCTTATGAAAGATTTATATGTACTTATTAGTAATTTATTGTTAAGTACCTATCAAGTAGGCACTTACTATTGAGTACTAGGTACATTTAACTCGATGATTCAATGCGCTTTTACAACATTTATGCGATCGCAGCACTTTGCGAAACTTGACACCTTCAACTCCTAGTTCTTCTTAGTAGAGGTTCTATTGTATGTATCAAAATATGTATGTCTATCAACTGCTACTTGCTACGACGACATAACTATCATGTAATCATTTGGTAATAGTGTGTAGTAGTTTGCTTAGTCGTAGTTCTAAATGTACATACATACCCTTGACGATTGTTTGCGGATTTCGTCACGAAACGGAATACATTCATCCATTCGATTCTGCTGTTTTTCTGCTAATCACGGTGTAATAGGAATTTCAATGAAAGTAACACCAGTATGTTTGGTGACATGCAAAGACATTTAAAAATTCTAAAGACAGACGGGACGACGCGAACAGTTTCGTGTTTTACTTGCAAGAGCCTACGGGGTGCTGTGCAGGACAAGTGTGACGTGCCAAACTTGGAAACTTGTCGTTTTGTTGAAAGGCGTTGCAGAGACAGTAATCATATTTGTTCTATGGCATTCCTTCTGATACCTTATATTTGTTTGGTGGCAGGTCTCGTATCATCAAGCGGATGTCCTCGCGGCGGGTTTGCGCTGTCGCAGTCACTGGTGGAGCGACTCGGGCGCGACCATGAGCAGCTTCCTGTGCTACCGCCGTTGCACCATCCCATCAGAGATGTAAGTACAATATTTGGTAGCAGGAGTTATATTTGTGGCAGTCATGGTGGAGCGGTTAAAATTTGCAAACGCCAAAAGCTTTGCAGTCGCAATAAGGGTTGGTTTTACAATATTACAAAACAGTTTTCGACACCACGTCAACTTATTCGTTTGCAGTGACTGTCATCAATCAATTCTTAAGATACGGTCAAAGTGGTACGGGAAAACTTGTGGACACGGCACCGGACACAGACTTCGGCAGATATCTAATGTGCTTCGACTTTATACCAACCTTTAATAGGATTCCTTTGAAAACGTGTTTAATTGAATTATTCTTATTGTAGAACTCAGTATGCGCGCGCAGCACATACTCCCCACTGCAGGCGCTCAGTGAAAGCACATGTCGAGATCCGGGCGTGTCCGCGCCGCCGCCGCCGCAGCCGCCTCGTGTGCAGGTATAATATATTGTAGTGCTAATGAGTTTTATACATTATGTAACTCAAATGTACTTGTAACAACCAGGAAGCAACACTAACTAAATTTTTAAAAGCTTCGCCTAGTTAGGTAATTCCAAACGTGAGCAAATCTTTAAGCAACAACTACCGTTTCTCAATACGTTTCTTAGTAGGCAAGTTACTCGTAAGCTTCGAAATCTACATTTTTGAACATCTCTTTGGTTTAGCCTGTCAATATTGTTAGAAACTATTGCTATGCAGCCCGCAAGATTTGCTTATGTATTACGCATTGGGGAATCGGCGATACTTTGGTCTCATCTAGCTGTTGTTAAATTATTTTTGTTGCGCTATGTTATTGCTTAATGCGCATAAACATTACGTTTAGGGTAGAGAAAACCGGCATCAGTTGGTTGGGAAGAATTGTGTAACTGACAGGCCGAAGTTTGTTTTGGAGATCAAAGTAGAACAGATGATGATCGCCATAAAGGCTTTACAATATTCTGCAAGACGTAGGCGACTTTCATTTGTTTGTTATCTCGATGTGAAGCAGTTGAAGTCGCTACTAATTCACTGTTTAACGGATATAATATGATATCAGACGGTTAGTTTTTGCCTTTAATTTGGCGTCTTTTACTCGAAGTGAACACAGAATGAACAATAATGAATCCGACACCGATAGCTCGGCCTACCAATTAAACTGTTCTCACGATGTTGGGTTTCGTCTCGACTCTGCGTCTTCCACTCGCCTATCGATGACGAAAAACTAAATGTTGGGATCAGATGAACGACCACTCCTAAGTAATTAGTGTGAACTTACCTATAACAAAAATGAATCACCCGAGAAGCGACTGATATTAGTTAAAGCCGATTTATCAATCAAACCACTTTCGCATCCAGGCGTCGAACCAAAACGTGACTCTCCACCCAGCGGTAGCGCGCTGCACAGCCACACTCGAGCTGTCAGCACTATGGCGCAGCTTCCACGAGCTGGGCACGGAGATGATCGTCACCAAGGCAGGCCGCCGCATGTTCCCGGCGCTGCAAGCCCGGCTGGCGGGGCTGCTGCCTAATGCCGACTATCTGCTGCTCGTCGACTTCGTGCCTCTCGACGATAAGAGATATCGATATGCTTTCCACAGGTATGGCATAAATATGGTTTTTATAACGCAATGGTAAACACTGTTAAGTATGGCACAGTTTCGGGGATATTCAAATCATTTGGCAAAATTAAAATGGAAATCCCTTCTGATAATTCGTAGGACCGGAAGATCTGATAGCAGATTTAATTAGGTCATGTATTTAATCGAAGTCCAAATAATTCCGTATTTACTACTTAAAAATATTACCTATAGATACCCTAAATCACCTATTTTTGTGAGCTTCACATAATTCCTAACTATCTATAATAATGGCTCAACAGCCCACTAACTGCACACAACTTGTATGTAGCGGATGTAAGAAGTTTGCTAAACATTCTACAGCTGTACCAGTGGACATTTTGCTCAGGTTAGATTTCCCAAACATTTAGACGGACCCACCGCTATGGACATAAGAAAGAGAGTTCAATCGATTGCTTGTATTGTAGCTCAAGTTGGGTGGTGGCGGGTAAAGCGGACCCGGTGTCACCGCCGCGCATCCACGTTCACCCGGACTCGCCCGCGCCCGGCTCCAACTGGATGCGCCAGCTGGTCTCCTTCGACAAGCTCAAGCTCACCAACAACCAGCTTGATGATAATGGACACGTGAGTATCTACAACTTTATGAGAACATAGATATCTATGACACACATAAACTGCGAGTCATATAAGACGTTGAACTGAAAAATCAACTAACTTTTGGATGTCACTGACTGATGTAAAAACATCCTCAGCGAAACCGAGAGGTAATTGTTCTTCCCGTCATTGCGATATTTTTTTCGTTCTGGACCATACCTGGGAACCTTCTATGTAGTTTCAGAAATATTGAAGGCCCAACTTTTATTTGGAAAAATATTTCAATCATGTTTTGTATGAATCATCTAAGTTTTCTTGTCTTCGTATAGATAATCCTGAACTCGATGCACCGCTACCAGCCGCGGCTGCACGTGGTGTACCTGCCGGGCGAGGGGCAGAGCAGCGCGCACCGCACCTTCGTGTTCCCGGAGACCGGCTTCACCGCCGTCACCGCTTACCAGAACCATAGGGTCAGTGGATTTGTCAATGCCCAGTATTACCTGACCTCTCTTTCCCTACACTTCTATATAAAGTCAACAAATCCCCGGGCACTGACTGAACTACTGTTATGAAGATCAGATACTCCAGAGTACCATTTACTAAAACTGACAGGCGACAGGTGACAGACGACTTCTTTGGCAAACAATAACTTTAAATTCAGCTGGTAAGTGTACTAAGTATTGGAAAATTAAATGTTTCCTTTTCGTTTTTACAGATAACGCAATTGAAAATAGCGAGCAATCCCTTCGCGAAGGGATTTAGAGACTGCGACCCCGATGATTGGTGAGTTTGACTGTCACATAGCTCTAACTTAGTATGACGAGCTTTTCATAATACAGATGTTAATCTCAAAACGGATGATCTAATTTCAATAAAATGTTTAAGATTAAAACAAGTCACAACTTTCCAAACATTTCCACAATTTATTATGCGCCATATTTTGACATGAGAGCATCTTAAGAAATTAACGAGACATTAACGGTCGGGTAAACGTAACCACATTTCTCCCGCGCCCCACAGCAGGGCTATGAATCAATTTATTTACAAAGTTTTCATGCGACGCTTCGGAACTCATTTCAACAGCCGGTGACAATTTACTTTTACGACGTGCCCATAGAGTAAAGAGTTACGTACGACAGTTATGGCGGACACGGCTCGTTTCCCGTTCCCGCCAAAATAAAAAAAAGTATTTCTAAACTCAAAATGTTTTGTAGTTTTCTGTTTTCAGTAAATTAGTTTAAAAAGCGGGATTGGAGAGATGTTATTGGGCGTCCTTTATTTTGAATGGCTTTCTGTGATGCATTTTAGGACTATTTTCTGAAGCTCTTTATAGCTACATTCATTTTCATCTAAAACTAGGAATGACTAAGAAAGATACGACCATTTCTTTTTATTTTAAAAACCTCTATATAATTAAAAAAACGAGAATACTAAGCAAAGTTTACCTTATATGAAGCAACTAATTCAAAGTAAATAGAGATCAGTACCTAAAGCCCGTGTACCTGGTTTGTATCAAACGGTGGGAGGCGGCGCGTTCACTGTAAGATTAATTCTTTTGTAAACATTCTCTTCCAGATGTTTATGTACCTACTTTGGGTGTGGACGAGTGCATTTTGTATAAAACTGTACAGGCAGGTGCAACATACTTTAGAATTTTCAGCTTTTCTCGATTTGAAAATGCAGATCCTGTCAAATAAACTAAAACAGGTTTCCTTCGATTGTAAATTGCTGAAGTTAAGATGTTTATTTTTTCATTTACGATGATTTAAAAACTACTTCTAGTAATATTAAATAGTAAAAAGTAGTTCCTACCACCCAATTTTTTGTAAAACAATGTTCTTCCGTCCTGAAATTGATATTGTTTTTTCATCCTGATTAAATCTGAAATTTTTGTGGCATAAAAGGAATTCGGAAATTGCTATCAGAAACATGATCCCACTTTTTTTATAAGTATTCCACATTAAAACTCACTTACTCAGCCATAAACGTCCAAAGTGCGCTCTTACTGACTGTACAGAATAAACACTAAACAATCTGCTCCCGGGCATACAAGCTTCTTGTTTATAGCCTGCCTCGGTTACGGCCATCCTGCCCACTGCATTGGCTACCAGTGTGGCCATAAATCTAGGCTGTCAACCATTATTCTTACGGTACGGTAAACTGCATACGTTTTATATACCGTTTATAGCAATTGCGTGACTTTGGACAGCCAATCGTTGAGGAAATCTGTTTGTAGGTGAATTGATTGTTATGGGATTCGCCAATAGTGGTGTAGACAGTGAAGAATTACAATAATAAACTAAGAAGGTAGGTGTATTCAATTAAAACAATAGAATGCCTAGTAGGTATACATATTTGGATATCGGCGATCATATTGAAAAAATTAAAATGCCATAGTTAAAGCAGAACATACTTTAAAAAAATAACAACTGTCGACTAAAATTCATTAACAACTTGTCGTCTAAGCAATTAAAATAAGTGATAAAGTATCCGCAGTTCTGTGAAAAGTCAATCTACACATGCACAAACAGTTAGAGAGGGACAAAAAATATCATAAAGTTTTTGTCCTTGTCCTACTTCCTGGTACCATAGATTAATAACTCCAGGAGGGAAGTATTCTGACGTATCAGTGCCATTTGTCGCGCGCTGTCAAAATAAAGAATTAACGCGAAGTAATACGACCCCGCCTACTGGGCGGGCGAAGCTATTATTACTGTTTTTTTTTTTCATTTGTATCATACGTTGATACTTGCGAGTCATTAATTTAGTTGGACACTACAGATGATTAGTGATACAAGTCCATTTATAAAACGTTTTCGTGTGTCGGGACGGTTTAGCTTGCTTCAACTTATAGGTGCATTTAAGTCGGTTTCCAGTTTCAGTATCAGCATTTTTAGGGATTGATTTGTGATCACTTATTTCATACAAACTGAGATTTTTATGGTTAAATAAATAACAGATGGGCATGGTTAAAAAATTAAAATTAATTGTTCAAACTAAACTGGGGAAGTTTAGTAGGTACATCACAGGGTAATTATATACTTAAAAAGTAGAGAACTTGTGTAATCGGCTTATTGGGAAACGGAATCAGCCATAATCTACCACGAGAGTCACTCCTGTGTTGTTATTTTTTGATTAATCTATTTGTGGGATCCAAGACAGTTACTCGTTGCTCTGGAGTTAGTCGAACTTCTTTTAGCGGGCTTGTCCCAAAAAAAGTACTTAACTATGTTGACGAATCTATCTTCAGTCTAAAATGGCTACTTTTGGAGTTTTGTCAACTTGTTTTTTTTTGTTTTTAATTTTATAATGGATGTGTTTGTGTGTCCAGTCCCCCCGAACAGAGTCAACAGCGCGGAGGCGCGCGGCGGCGCGAGTCGTCGGCGGCGGAGGCGTGCCCGCAGCTCGCACAGCCCTACGCCGCCGAGCCCAGCGCCTGCGGCCCGCTGTACCCGCCGCACGCGCATCCCGTGCGGTACGTCTGACAAACAGAGCGTGCTGCTGACCGCATCGTCGATTCTGCCAAGAGCTATAGCATTCTCGCTCTGTTTCTTGCTCTAGCAAATGACGGTCTGAGCGACAGCAAGGGATAGGAACATAGGAACCTGTGATTCCTTGCTGCTGGATGCACAACCCTTAAAATTACTTTGATATGCTTTTAGTAGCTCGTTGATAAACAAGGTGGATCTAATGCCTATATCTCCATGAACATTTGGTAGCATTATTGAGATATATTTTTAAAAGTGATGTCGCAGATTCGTGAGAAACTGTTCAGCAAAGATATAATATGTAGTTTTGGATTAAGTGTTAATTTGTGGAAATCCTTGAAATTAAAATGTTGTTCAATTTTAATTCCGCAAATCCTAGGGCGGTGGTGCATCCTGCACCCAAGCTTGGATCTGTCTATCGATTATTATTTGATCAAAGGGTATTTCTACAAAGACTTTGAATATGATGGAAATAAACTGTTCCGTAGTTTATGCCAATCCACAGTATATCAAGTTCACTGTTTGAAATTCACAAGTGAGAATCTCAAATAGGTATAGGCTCTATTTTCACCTGTCCGACGTGTCGTCCAACGCCTTTAAGTTATTTAAAAGCAAAGATGCATTTAGTATTATAGGTCCTCACTTTAGTTGCAAGGCGCTAAATAGTCAACTCAAGTTACGCATGAAATGAAATAATTACGCTTATTACTTTATATACCTCTTTTAAAAAAAATATTCCTTGTATTGTTACAGTTACCAACCTCACTCGGGACACAATAGCGCTTACAGTGCTTACTACGCTCACAGATAGCTAGCTATCTGACGCCGAGCGATAGCTAGTGATTGTAAAGACAACGGCCGCCCGCTGACTACATGCGACAGATATGAGCGACCGCGTCGCTGGATCGCGCACCATCTGTCAATATTACCGCCTAGGAAAAATTTAAAAAAAGTAGGGAATTTTTTGCGGCTCTATGATTATGGAACAGGACCTTCCAATTCGAAAGCTCTCCAATGTAAGTTAGAAATTCTATAGAATAGTATTTTGTCTAAAAAAGTTTTGTCTATGTCCGTAGAGCCGCAATATTTTTTAAAGCGTAGATTATTGTGATTTTGGAATAATACTCTGGAAATTGTTGGAACGTTTTTTTTTTGTGAAGTTGGTGTAAAAATCTTGTAGAAATTCTATAAAGAAATTAATTAGTGAGTAATTCGTTTTTTAAGCGACAATGTGGAGTCGTTATTTAGGGATGTTTAAAGAATTAAACACGAAGGATTTTTAAATGATATTTTTTGGCAGTAGTAAGTAAATGTGTAAGTAGCGGTTATTTGCCAGATGGTGCCTAGGCAATGAATAAAAGTTGGTTTGAAAAACGAAATAAAAAATATTTTATATTGTTACGCACACCTAATTTAATGTTGTAATTTGGTTTAATGAAAGAGAGATATATAATAGTGAAATGTAAACGTTACCTTGTATTAGTAACCAAAGGAAAAGGTTGATATATAGTACTGCAGAAAGTGAACCAAATATTTTATATAAATTCTACTAACAATTTATTTAATCTCAAATATTACTTATTATTGGTAAAGCACTGTCGACGCCCATGCAATAAATGTGCCTTTTCTGTCACAATATTATAAATAAAAACATATTGAAACTGTTTTGTTACCAAATATAATGTATTTATTACTATAGTTTAATATACTTAGTGTTAGTTTTTACTCGCTCGCGCATTCTTCATCATTTTATTAGAAAATGAAGGGATATGAATGCACCAGTCAACACGCCAAGTGCCAAATATTACCAAAGGAACATAGTTAATGTTAAGATAGATTAAGATTTAGTAAATATGTTTGGATATTTATTTAAATCTATTAAAGTGACGCATGTCGAAAACGTGTTTTTAATTTCAAGCCTTATAACTTCCACGAACTAGGAATGTCTGAAGAATTGCTACAAAAAAAGACTAATTTGCATTCAAAAAGTAATTTGTGGGTTAAGGTATTTGAAGCATTAACTATTGAGAAAAATACAGATACTTTTAATCACTGCATTTTACTTTCATTATGTATTCCAATGCACAGGTTGTAGCTGCACTATAATACAATTTATTTACAAAAAATAATAATAAATCTATAACTAAATTCAAGTTTACATCAGGAAGAAACAATACTGCATTTGTTGCGGTAACCTCTCAATCTCGGGGGTTCTGAAATATGACTTTTCACCAACAGTGTAAGTCATGACATGATTGACAGTGGCCGAACCAGGTTCTTCCCCACGATCCACGTACACTTTTGAGGAAATTGTCTCTTCAAGTTCCTCTCCTACTAATTCTGGTTCAGGCTCTACAAACTCTTCAAAAGGCATGACGATAGTTGACGCAGAAGTAACCGGTTCCATGGAACAGTAGTAGTCTTGAGGAGCGTAAGAAACAGTGTCGTAGAAGTTGGGGCGCTTGCTCACAGGAGGACTGTTGTAGTAGTTGACGGGAGGAGGGATCTGGGTCTCATAAGGATAGTTGTAATAGTAGTTGTAGCTTGGGTAGGAATCTGCGTGGTGGTGATGGTTCACTGCTGGCGGAGCGTTAGTAAGAGGTTTCTTTTCAGGATATTGGATAGGGTAAACATAATAACCATCGTTTTCTTGAGCTTCATACGTCGGTGCTTCAACGGGAGTATATTCAACTTTCTGGCTGACATTCTTAATTTCAATGGACTCTTGTAATAAAGAGTTCATCTCCTTAGCCTGCTGGTTAGCAGCAGAAGCGAGGTCGGAAAGGATTTCAGTGTCAGGACTGAATTCAACTCCGTATTTGTCAGCGATTTCTTGTGCTGTCATCATTTTGTCTATGGCAATGTTTTGGAATTCGTTATTAGATTTTATATGTTTCAACAATCTTGTTACTAGCTGTGTGCTGGCCATTGGAGTTTCTACTGATCTCTTCTTGCGTAGTTCATTGTCTTCTCCATCTACTTCGTATCCTTTATCACAGCTGTTGAGTGCGTAAGTAAGGAGGTTTGCCATCTCGCTCTGCATAGCAAGAGTGATCTTCTGTGCGATTTCCTTGGTTTTTTCTAGTAGTTCTTCAACTGATTTCTCTGAATTGGTAGCTTGAGTCATCATGGCGACCGAAGGGGTTGGATACAAGTGTGCGTCAGGAAGAAGGAAGAAATCGATCCAGTCCTTCTGTCCGATGGGAAACTCTTTGATAGTCTCGTCGTTTATTTCCGTGTCATTGTTTGCAATATCACCACTGAAGACATGTTCTTCACTGCATTTTTCGTTGGCGAAAGTGAATGAACCCTGAAACAACAAAAATAAGGAATAATCAAATCAGCTGCGGTAAATCAGTTAAAGGAATCATCCAATGTTGACTGTTCACAGAACGGAAGTGTTCAAGACTTCGAAGATTTCTTAAAAGATTTAGTCATGAATTTTGTGGGACTTACCTGAATGGCCAAGCCAATGATTATGTACAAGAGCCCCATGGTGAACAAGTTGTGTTCTTCCACCTTCAACACATACATTTATATGTTACACTATCAATTAATTGGGAAATTATTTTGAAACTTTCCAAGCAACAGTTTTAAAATTAGATAGGACATGTTTTATATGTTTGAGCAATAATGCAACATGCGTTTTACAAAATGTGTTATTTAGTCTCTGATGATAGAGCACTATGCAAAATTTGTTATTTTTTTAATCGTCTGCAATGGTTGTTCCATGTGAGTATTGAGAACATTGGGTTATGTGAGATAAAATTATGATTGTTACTGTCTTTAGCGAACTACTAACCGTAGTCGTTTGTATGCCCAGATGCAATTTCCCTATTGGTGAAGCCTAATCTATTAGATATCTAGATTCACATTATTAACACATCACAACTACATAATAAGAATTGAATAAATACTGTTTTCGTTCTGATTTGAATGGGTTTCTTCAAAATGATATAATTAGTCTCAGTCTCTCTAAATAACAGATAGATACTTCTCTTCTGATATTAATTGATTCTAAAAAAGGTTTTCTACTGTAAGGTACGGAAGAAGAATATTTTAATTAAATGTTGTTGCATAAACAGACGGCTTTTACAATAAAAAACTATCTTTTCTGTTATTATAGACTATAAAATAATGTATAAATTCTAAACCTGTATATTCCGCTAGTCAGCTATAGCTATAAATAATTGTGCTCATCGTACCACAATTTAATAAAAGCAAAGCGTTTCTCTTTCATAATAATCGGGAATTATACACGTATAATTTCTCAGAATTTGCATTTCTTTACGCTATCGTGACAACGTTGTCACAATGAATAACGGGCAAAGGTTAAACGGTCAGTTAATTGTGTATACATAATGCACCACGATACCGCTGCGCAGTGGCTTCAGGAAAATTACTGCATAATAATGTAAGACGACGACCAACCTTGTTGTTAACCTTTATTTATTTTCTATACATATAATTTACATTTTTAAATATCCTATACAAAATAATATAAAAAAACATTTATAAATTTAAAAAATAGTAATGCTTTGGAGCATTGGAAACAGGGTTCGAGCTACCGGTGGTCAGGGCTCTTGAGAGAGGAACCTCCTAACTAATAATGATGCAACAGATTTCTGTTTCTGTTTCCGCAAGTGCGGAAGTTCCGCACGCTTTTCAACATCCGTTTCTGCTTCTGTTTCCGCAACTTTTATAACGGAGATGTAAACGGAAGTTTACGACGGTTGAGAGTTGAAAGTTTCGCATGCGCGGCGCGAGGCGCGCGCGAGTCGCTGAGCGGGTGAGCGCGCGGATGAGGGGCAGCCAGCGAGCCGCGCACGGCCTTTCGGCACTTGTCACAACGCGTTTGTTTACATACATTTTCGTGAATGCAAGCGCGTAATATTTATGTTGTGTGGTGGAAATTAAATTCACACAAATACCGTAATCTTTTGCCATTAGTGCGCCAATATTTGTCGGTACCCCCCAGCAGCGTCGCCAGTGAGCAATTATTTAGCGGAGCTGGTCTTATATACGAAGAACACCGAAACAGATTGTTAGGTGCAAAAACGGCCAAATTACTTTTCATAAAATATAACTTACCACTACTAAATTTTGAATATTAAAATAATTTTAAGTTGCAATATTGTTTTCTATTGTAGATTTCTAATATATCTATTTCTAATCTAGGCTTGGTGTGTATTTAATACTTAATAAATAATTATATTTGTAATTTTTTTTTTTTCATATTATTTACACTTCCGTTTCTGCATCCGTTTCGGTTTCCGTTTCTGCTAAAATTTACTTTTGACATCTGTTTCCGTTTCTGGTTCCGCTAAGACACTTCCGTTGCATCACTAAGTCCTAACGATACGCGCCGTGTCCAGAAGTACTGCTTTCTGAATCAAGCGCTTTATCCAGCTGCCAAGCGAGAGCCTCCTCAGGTGTTGGTCGAGGCTCTTGGCAATCAAGCCACTAGCGGACACGACTATCGGCACTATGACTGGTGTACTCACGTCTCACTTGTCGACAACCTCGCCCGAGCCAGATCTAGATATTTGAACTGTTTATCTTTCTCTCTCTGTTTAGATTTCACGAGGTTCTCGTCATGCGGAACCGTTATATATCAACCATCATTATTATTAACCTTGTTATTTGTAAATAGGCTATTGTAATGGTTAACACTATTTATATATAATCATAACGTAACATTTAAAATAAAATGCAGGAAGTAATAACAATACTTTTTATTAAATAATAAATTAGACCAGTTTTACATTTTATTTATAAATACTATTTCCTCTACGTTAACCGTACCGTAGTCGTTCAGGATGTTTAGGGTAATGTGCGGGATAGGACGATGGGGCTGGACTAGCTGGCGGGTACGCAGGCTGATACTGGGGAGGGTATGATGGCGCTGCGTGGTAAGAGGCAGGTACTGGAGGGTAAGAAGCTGGCGCGGGTGGGTAAGAAGCTGGCGCGGGTGGGTAAGGAGCAGGAACGAAAGGGTAAGAAGCCGGCGCTGGAGAGTAAGGCACAGGCGCCGATGCATATATAGGGGGCGGTGGATAACCAGGGGCTGTTGGGTAAATAGGGGTTGGCGGGTATGCTGGCGCCGGCGGATAAGAAGGTGCTGGCGGATACGTAGGTGCAGGTGGTGACCCAGAAGGGGGTGGGTATGGCTTATACAAAGATGGTGGGTACTCATGTTGAGTCGGCGGGTAAGGATGAGGATACGGTGTGCACTGCGGAGGGCAAGTAGGTGCAGGAGATGCGTACTGCGGGTAAGGGTACTCATAACCATATGGCCAAGGCCGTGGCGCTGGCGAAGTCGTAGGACCAGGATGCTCAGGAGGCGGGCTTTCGTAAGAATAATACGGGCTAGGTGCAGCAGTAGATGACGTAGCTACAGCTGCTGGTGGGTTTGTTGAAGGCGGTTTAGTCGAAGGAGGCACGTATACCACTTGAGGGTACATGTAGCTGTACGTGGAAGGGTCGTAAGGGGTCGTAGGTGGCGTTGAAGTGTACTCAGTGGATGACGCTGGCGTGTCGTTGGAAGGAGCGCTTGTTGTAGTCGGTTGTATCGAACGCAGTAACGGTGCTAAAATGAAATAAATATTTTGAAGTTTTTCTTCAAGATTTTCTTACTTTTTATTTACGGTTTGGCTGGCCGTGAGATATCACTTTTAGTTATTGTAAGTATTTATAACACTGTGGAGTAGTGGATCAAAAGGAGTATCACGTTTTGGAACAAATACTGCAAAAGCTAAAAAAAGTGCATTATAATTGCACTTTTCCTGAAACTCTTCATTTGAACCCGACATTTTATGATGGCTAGTAGAGATGTATGATACTGGCTTGTTATGTTACCGTTACAGTATAAGGGGCTACCTGCTGTCTTTCAGTTTCTACTAGAAATTACCTCAACGAAAAATTCAATCTTTCATTTGATATTGAATTTAATATTAGTTTTTACATAGGACTTAAACATAACTGACGAAGTGTGGGTGTACAGTAGGTAAGTGCACCTCTTAACTACCCTTCGGAGTAAACGGTTGTGATGTTATGTTCTATTATACGTTCTAAGTGTGTGAGTAATTTTGATCAGATCAGTGTTTTATTCGACAAATTAATTAATTGCACTCCATTCAAAGTGCACCGTCAGCTGACACCACGCGGTAGTGAAACGTACCACAATATACGTAATTTTAAAGCCAGTTACACATTATTAAAAAAATATTTTAATTGAGTTCGGTCTTCATTAACATAATGTAGAGCGGCGCATAGTGTAGAATGTTGTTTTTTCGTACTTTTAAGGAGAAAAACTATTCTGTATTTGCTTTACAGTTAGTTACTGTAGAAGATAAAAAATATGTTGGAATGCGACAAAAGGACACAGCCAACAGGTGCATGGCACCGCGGTCAATAGTCTGGGTATCTAGATAATTGTGTAACTGACCTTACGATGTTCGCAATAATTGCTTACAAGCTTGAATACTTACATGAAGAATATAGAGCGCTGATCATTTGATTCATTCGCTCGTTAAGAGCCGCCATCTTTAAAGAAAACTGAAACCATTAACGATTTAAAATACGATAAGTCTTCCAGATACTTTGGCTTAGCATTATTCCTGCAGCACTGCACAAAAGACAAAGAAAGTACAAGTGCAAGAGAAAGATAGGAATGAGCATATCCAACTCAAAGCCCGCGCCAAGAAGTGTTTATCGACTCTATTTCCCGGTATCTGAATTGAGAATTTCAAGTTCAGGAACATCAAGTACCTGTGACACTATTTAAGCAGTATTGGATGAATAGGCAATGCTAAAGTAGAGTTTGACACTAACTAGTTTAAATTCTCTAATCAGAGACCGGGTTTGTGTTTTAAAGATTCTGAAACAATTGAAATTGTAAGTAGGCAGGTACTAAACATAAGCTGATTCGGTGTAATAAGAATACTTTGAACAATGAAGTCTGTATTAATTGTTTTAGGTAGGTATCCGTCCAATGGTCTGTGAGGTCAGTTACCTTGAACCTTGACCTTCACATTACTCCTACTAGTCACGCAGTTAACATTTGTAGATTTAACCAAAAGTGGAACTAAATAACATAACACAACCCAGCATCCAATGAATTAAAAATTCATACAATTTTGTCTGATCATATCTGCCAGAAAAGTCAACCATGACACACAACCTGTCACCATGAATTTATTGATTGTTCATGATTCAAGAACCTGCAGAAATGATTCGTCGGTTCAAAATCTGCTGCTTTCACATACAAAGGTGCAATAACGAAACAGTCAAAATGCATGCAACAGCTACTTGCCTATATTTCTTTTATCCTCATTACGGAACTGTGTAACAAACCATTAGTCTTGTAAGTCAAGCCAAATAAATCAGCATACTAGTATATTCTTAGATTCTTAAAAAAATCAGCATTGGTAGACAAACTCACCTGTGACTGCTGCAAACTCTGGCAGCTGCTCGAAGTTCCATAACAGAGGCCTATCGACAGCGCACTGAATATTACGAGTATCTTCAACATTTCTGCTGTCCTGGTAGACCGCACTGCTTAACTCCTAAGTTCCAGTACAAAACAGGTTCGCAGTGAATTTCAACCGTACATAATCATTGATAGAGTTTAAAACAGTTCGGTATAGTGTACCTAGATCTATCTCCAAGACGTCTTTTCACAACATTACTCTATAACTGATGCTACTAAGATATATAAAGTAATTATTTGAAGTGTAATCTGATGGCAAACGTGATATTGTTCGGAGGAGATCTAACGAAGATAATAAGTTAAATTGTGATAAGTTCGTGAGGATAGTGAAACAGATAGGTTAGTTGGAAATAAGATAGTTCTTGTAATGTTAGTAGTTAGTCTGTTTTCGTGACCGTACTTCCGTCGTGTCGTAAGAGGTAACTCAAGGTTGTCAAGCTCTTGCGGCTACTTAATGTTATTAAGATATTTTCACTAACCAGATTGCCAACTGATATAGCAGAAATAGAGACGCCAAAAGAAATTATGTCCTGTGGTGTTTCATGTTCATAAAAGACTATACAGGTTTTCAGCTTGGATCAAGTACCTGCAGCATGGCTTAACGTTTATATATATATATTTATATATATATTTTATTTGATAGGTAGTACCATTTACACGCCACGTAAAACAGTATCGTAGTGTTAAAAATGTGGCAGCTTACCCCAATTTGGTAAAAGGCTTGGAACCGTAACTGCGAGTAGGGCAGGTGTAGGTGTCACCTATACATATTTCTCGTTCTAATTTAATATTAAGGACGTAGGTTTCAACATTATTATCATCACGAGCAAGGTAAATGAAACACGAATGGTAATTTGCATTACATATTTATTTATTTGTGTATGTGAAACTACACTTTAAAACCAATATTATTCAAGGGCATCAAAAAACTCCTCAACGGTGTCAGCTGGTAAAGTAACCAAGAGACTGGCGGCGTTGCCACGTTGTATGGCAACACTTAGCCTCTGGCCAAAGTAAAAGCCAGCCTTTGGGTCACGGGAAGCGTCAACTAGGGGTTTCGAAATTTCCTTAAACAGGCTATGAGCACTCACTCGGACACCACAGCCCCGGCTCGAAAACATAGTTTCCACAAAGGTATATTTACGCCGCTTGAGGTTCTCTGCAGCTGCAGCGGCAGCGCCAGCACGGCACGATGAGTTTGGAAGATGTGATGGCGCAAGAGTATCGACGCGTGTTGCGTCCCACACTAAAGCCCTACCCATCTTCCAAGGAAACAAAGACATGCCGTCCGGTCTTTTGCCATCGTCGCGTGCCAAGCCATTGGGTTCTTAAACAGCTGGATCGCCGACGAAGTATAAGTAACTTCAAAAAATTTTTTTTTTTTATAAATCACCATATAATGTTAACCTCAGAAGAGACTTCAGAAACTTTATAAACCCTTTAAATATATGTAATAGTAAGTTAGAAACTAGAACACAAATGTATGATGATGATGATGTTGACATACAGAACCTTCAAAGGGAATTACTGTGTATGGAAAATACACTTAAGGACGGTGAGAAAAGCTCGTCGGATCATGTCGTTTATGTTTGCATGCCATGCAAAACGGCCCGCACTTCGGCTGCATGACAGGATGTGTTGACCGAGGTTTTTGTCAGCTTCACTACAGTGACAGCGATGAGGAGAACAGCACGCGGCGCTAAGGCGTAAAGAAGCAGTGAGGCGGAAGGTCGTGTCGTCGAACAAAGTGCCTATGCTCGACGACGGCAGTGCGTGAAGCCAAAGACCCGACTCCCACTCACCCAGAGCCAGTAGGCGCGCACGCTCAGCAGTAGTAGCAGACGTATTCAGTAGATTGTTCTGAACTACTCCGCAGAGCGGCTCGTCCCACCGTCTCTAGGAGAATGGATGGTCGGGTTCTTCAGTATTTGGGCAAGCCAGTTTCCAAGCATCGATATCCTCGGAGAAGCACGGCACATCAAAATCAATCAGTGTGGAAGCCAGGATATTTCTGATTATTTTCTTAGTGCCGTGGACCGGGGATATGAAAGCCAGTAAACTAATACTGGAAATTATGCAATTCTCCCATGCGAAAGGGAAGAGTAGCTTGTGCCCAAGCTCGGTCGTCCAAAGCCAAATTTAAAATTGTTGATATAGATACATAATTATATATGACGTATTATTCAAACAATTAATTATTTATTTTCAAAGTTGCTATGATTAAGAACAAAATGCTCTTAACCGAGCTAAACCAATAACAACATCAAACCTTAACGGTTCTATATTATTTTATTATCATCATATTCAATGACTTCAGAAAGATCATCAACATCTTCTAAGGCTCGTTTTGTGTCACCTTCTCGTAACCTTCCACTTTTAGCCTTAGCAAACATTATCTCTACTCCAAGCAAAACTACTGACAAAAAGGCTCCAAACACAGTGAGGGCAAGTAACGGTGCAATGTCTCCCAATTTAACCCTTTCAGCGAGAAGGGAGGCTCTGCAAGGAGGTTGCGGGACCCTTAGGCGGGCAACCAAGCGCTTCCCCAGACCGGTCTCGAGCAACCATCCTCCAGCGGTGCGTAAGACTTCCGTCCACTGCCCATCTTTGGTTGATTGTATCCATGTTAACGTCTGTAGATCAAAAAGTTTTTAACATGAATAGAAAAAAACAAATCTTTGATATCATGGTTTTGCTTCGTAGTTTAATTACATTAGTTGTGTTTCTAAAAGAGTATCTAGACAAGTAGAACATTCATTAAAGATCTGTGTTACAATTTTAGGGAAAATAAGTGAGGTAATATTCTATCTATCTATTTAAAAATCAAACGTTGCCCCACACTAGGACTCCTGTATCGTGGGTGCGTCAGTGAAGAGAAGAGCCTGTATCCTGTACGTGTAGGCCTGTATCCTAGCTGTGGGAATGTTACAGGTTGATTATGATGATGTATCTTTTACAAAATAACTTTCTAAAAAGCTGTGACTTCCAATCCACTTTTGAATCAGCAGTTTCCTCAACATACCTCAGGAATGGTATCGACATGCTGCAGCTTGCAGATGTGCTCATCGCTGAAGGTCTTGAAGTGCGGGTATATCTGGTTGTACTCGCTGTGGAAGGCGGTGCTGCCTTGCTGGATCAGCTCCACTCCACGCTCTAGTTCTTGGTAGAAGTTCGACGTCATCTTTTTCTTCTTCAAGTATTCTAGGTCGTCCCATGTGGTTTTCACCTGTATTTGTAAAGTTCAGTAAATGTCATTTAAATGTCTTCGGTTTGTTAATATCGTCCATTTTCGATAGCGAGAGATTATACTCTAGAGCTACGCCGACATCAAATGAATTGGGCTGATGGCATTACGCAGCTTAATTCGTTCTTCAATTGAAGATACTAAGTAGGTACTGATTCTGAATATTATAATTTTAAGTTATCGTGCTTTTAAACCACTTACATCAAAGAACAAATAACGCATATAATCATAATCCTCCGAACCGATGGCATACTTGGAGTCTCCGAGCGCTTTCAGGGAGTCAGGTCCACCACGACCGGTGCTCATCAATGCGGAGACGATGGCAGACGTGTAGTACGCGTGCACTAACATCGCACTCACTGAGAGGACCGTGAACGCAAAGCGGCCTGACCCACCTTCGGGCACTGCACTGGCGTCTGGTGGGACAAATTAAATTAACTAGAAACTCTCTACGAGTGTGACGGTTTTTCGATTACTTTTGCGGAGTTTTGCTAGCTTATTTAGTTTAACCTTATTTAAATAATGTAATCGTAATAAGTGTAATTGAAAAAGTTTTGTTTCATTAACATAGATAATGCGATAGTTAGCCGATTTGTTACTCATATACTTATACATTTGAATTGTGGCCGCGGGTTGACGACCGAGGCGTCAGATCATCATCTGCCTAGCCTTTTCCCAACTATATTGGGGTCGGCTTCCAGTCTTAACCGGATGCAGCTGAATACCAGTATTTTACATGGAGCGACTGCCTATCAGACCTCCACAACCCAGATAGTACTGGGTAATACGATAACCCTTGGTAAGACTGGTTGTCTTACCAAGGGTTATCGCCAACCCGTGGTGATCAATGCTCGTGCCTTCTCTGTATGAGAAGAGGCCTTTGCCCAGCAGTGGGACAGTAACAGGTTGGTATTATTATTATTGCACGCTGAATCGAACTTTTCGTAACTAGCCTAATCAGCTTGAACGTCCTTAACAGACTACCTTAGCTAAGTCATAATTCAACCATCGAGGCTTACCTTGCTGCAACCAGGTAGTAAGTACAGTGTACAAGGCCCCATCCTTCTCCTTAGGTGACTTGGACGTTATCCACTCCACCATCGCTAGGATGGCCATCATGGCCAAGCAGGTCCACCATACACCCGGAGAGAATGGCTCCAAGTACATGTTGCTGCTGCTTTCGCGCTCTGCTAAGTACGTGAAGCCTACCCTGTTTATAAACCAGTCAATACAGTCTTTGCCAATGCACGTGGTCACCAACTGGGCACGAATAAGCTAACTAACTCTGTTGCTTCAATTTGCCCGTCATTCGTTTTTATTAGGGTCATTTGTTAATTTTTCATGTGAGAATAATAATTCCAGTTAAAAAAAGGCAATAAATGTTGAGAAATAAATTTGTGGAAACGTTGGGCACAGAAATGGTATTATTGATGGTATAATTCTAAGCTATTAGCTATTCTAATTCCTGATAATTGAAGTTTACTTTCAATAGATACCTGAACGGCCATATCGGCATAACATAATCAAGAGTGAAGGTCCTCTCCCACAAAATGCGCAGTATTGCCCCCGAGATGTCCGCTTCACCGGTGGAAACCATCACGTACATGCTGTTGTTGTTGATCTCGGCTGCCCATAACTCGTTCTCTATAAGAACATCTCTGAAACATTAGTTAGTTACTATCAATAAAACATATAATCAACTCAGCTTCTTGTAATTATACTGCCGGAATTAGGACTCTCCCAAACTGCGTCACAACATTATATTCTCAGCCAGCACCCAGTCTCAGCAAACTTTTTAAAGTTGTCGATCCATCTTGCTTGAGTCAAACATGGCCAGCCCACTGGCACCTCAGCTTAGTAGTAAAGTATAAAGATAACATTATTTTACTTTGTTTTTAACTATCTAATCGCATTGGATTCCTAAAGGAACCGTATTTCTCCCATGTGAAAAGTAGCCTATTTCCTAACATTCCACAATGATTCACTTACTGTGCATTCACGACTTCAGTGAGGAGCATAGCTGTTCCGTATCCACTTCGAATACCGGGTTCCTGGTCTGACATAGACTCATCCTCCAGAAACTCCACGAATGTACCGTCATACTTGTCACTGGAATAGTGTCCTACCTGCAGAACAAAGTTTATTAGTCCTACTCGACAATATGCGCTGAATAAATTCTTTGTAATTTTAAGCCTATGCCTGCTATGACGCGGAAAGAAGTCGTAGCCGTAGTTGCGTTCTGCTGCGCCCAGTGGATTATGTTTCCTTGGCTTTACATGGTACCAGCAACCACTTCATGATTCGATATGCATAAAGTTTTACTTCAACGTTTGATACAACCATTTGACTAACATACTTCATGACGCATCGGTAATGATGTCTTGAATATTTTCTTGTTTGAAACTTAACAGTTGTTTTTCCGTAGTCAAGTTTTAGTTTTTTTTATTGAATGAAAACAATTTTAATAACATACTGGGGTAGCTATTCTCAGGGGATATCTCTTCAAGTCAAGCCTCCTCAGTATTCTTTCACGCTCGTGCGTCAGAACCAGGCCGGAGGAGTTGGTCCAATATGCCCAGGGGTTTATGGATATGCCATCTCTGGGGTGCACGTAGGCATCATAGATGTGGATAGGGGTCCTTGGGTCCGCGGATATTGCTAAAAGGAGAAGGGTTGTACATATTAACTGTTCGCTGCCTCATAGGTCTAGCAAAAGCAAATACAGCAGACGGTACCTATTAGGTATGGTTCCCAAGTATTGGGTTTCCCTATCAGGAACTTCTCAGTAGCAGTCCGGAGTCTGAATTTGCGCCCGATTGTTGGCGATAGGATCGCCGGTTATTAAATGGGATTTAAACGTAACTAGTTTTTAGGGTTTCGTGGAAAAAAACGGAGCCCTTATAGATTCGTTATGTCTGTCTTTCACAGCCACTTTATTCTAAAACCATTAGGATTACACAGTTGAAACTTAGTAGATAGATGTATTCTTATTCTGTGAATCGCTTTATGATTTTTATACAAAAATAAAAGATTTAGGGAGGGCGGGACTGTTCGAAAGAGATACCGTGGCCTTGGAACACAAAGGGCAATGAAGGAACATGGATGGGTTTTAGTCAGTAAGAGTCTGACACTCCCTCCCACTCCACCCAGAGCGGGAGAAGTCATTTGATGATTTCCCATCCGTAAAAAAAAAAAAAAAAAAAGGGCTCCCCATACACGGAACTGAAACTAAAAAAAAAATTTCATCAAACCTATACGTGCGGCAAAATGACAGAGGTTTTTATTATTATTATAGCTAGCCCATATTGTCCCACTGCTGGGCAAAGGCCTCCCTCCATTCCTTCCAACGGTCACGATTCTGTGCTACTTCTTTCCAATTCTCAAGGAAGACATCCAGTTCGTCCCGCCATCTCCTTCGTGGTCTGCAGCGACCCCGTGTCACTGTTTCAGGGCACCAATCCTGAGCTTTTCGGGCCCACAGTTAGTTCGGCATGCGACAGATATGTCCTGCCCAGTCCCATTTAAGTTGGGCAGCCTTTTGAGCCACGTCAACGATTTGCGTTTTGGAGCGCAGCGTAGTGTTTCGTACATGATCTGTTAATTTTACACATAAGATACTGCGCTCCATAGCACGTTGGCAAACCTTGAGTTTGGACTTTTGGATGTTAGTCAAAAAAATGTGTGCTGCCTTCTAATTTCTAAAGTAAGAGGAGGTAAAATCTGAAAAAAAATAGGATTGTAGAACGTAAAAAAAACCTTCAATACAAACTTATTTGAATAACATTTGATGTTTAGTTTTTGAGATATGGCACTTTTTCATTAAACTGCAGCTGTAACTTTTTTTTTTATTTACATATTATTATGAAAAGTAAATTTAGTTTTGCTGTTGAATGTAATACATACAACATCCGCACGCAAAATACGCGCTTGGACGTGGAGTTGCGGACACCAGCCCGTTATACAAAACAAAACAATACAATACAACATATGAATGAGCCTTGTTGCGTGTGAGTACGACTCTTTAAATCTTGTATTAAACGCACACTATGTGGGCAAGCATATTATAAGTTGGGGGATTACATTGATGATAGAAATGCTTGGCTCAATGCTGGTCCTGCTCCACAACCATAGGGGCAAACTAATTGATTAACATGTGAAGTTAATGTGGAAGCTGCGGAAGATTGTAAAAATATCCTTGCATTGTATAGATTCAATCTCTTAGTATTATATAATTGCATGGCACATGTGTGAGTACTATGTACTGTAAAGCTACCATTTACATTTAGTTATCATTCATTGACTCGAATTTGCCCTGGCGGTTGAGAGAATGTCATGCTCACTCAAATGTCTCACTGATGGTGGCGGGTGTGTCGGATCATTCGGTTCCCTTCAAAATGGTTGAGTTGAATGGTGCTGATCCATGCGTCATGTTCGTGAACGGGCGCTGTCAGTTGGGACTGGTCATCCCTTAGCTGCCATGGTTTACTCTAACTACTTTGTTTTTAAATTGTTGATCTAATCTTTTACTCTGGACGCTCTTAATGTGCACATCTTTCTACATCGTTCTCACATATATGTATTATCTCAACATGAATGATGTAACCAAGATCTTGTAAAAATATTTTGATTGAAAAGAGTGTCCATGGAGTTTCTTGCCCATTCTTCTCCATAGAGATCTACGCTTTGGAATGGGCAACTACAGTACTTTCACAAGTTATTATGCCTTGTGTCTGGGACTGTAGCTTCGCCTTCTTTGTTTTTCTGACATTCAAAAGTGCCTGTTATGGTCTAATTGAAATAAATGCTTTGAGTTTGAGTTTGACTCGCACTTGGTCCGTTTTTTATTTTTATTATTAAGTTTAAAGCTTAAATCTGGATGAACTAAGTAAGATTAGGCCGGTGTATCTTACACCTAATCATAATCATAATCATAATCGTTCGGGGATTACAGACGTGATGTCTGTATGTTAAGAAAGAGAAAAAATAAGGTATTCAAAACAGTTTATTTTTTTGTCATTAATTAGCAATGATTTCTTATTATAGGTATCGTCGGCTCAAAATCTAAAATGCGATTAGTGATTACACTTACCTGTAGAGTCCTTGGTTTCATTGCTGGCGATAATATGTTTCCATTTCAAGAACGATATGTCGGAGTCGTATCGGATCTTACGCAAAACGTCAGGCACACGTTGGCCTAATATGAGCCACTTGTACTTCATCATAAAGTGTGTTTTCTTTACCTGGGTAATCAGTAGCCGTTTTTAGTTAACGCCGAGTAAAGTTATGCCAAACTAAAACCTCGAAATATGTGTGGTAAAGCAATAGTTCGTTCTAGTTGTTATTTTAAGCGTGTGTAAACACATTGAGAGCGGGAGCGGGTCTAGTCAACAGTACAGCGAGTACAATTCCATGTTTTTGTTTGGAAGGCAACACACAGAGTGTGGGCGGGACGGTCGCTGGAATTATACCCTGTACTGTCGACCCAAACCGCGCCCGACCTGTGTGTTTCACGCTTTATTCGAGTTTAATTAAGGGTTTATCAGTCTCAATAATTTATTGTTAATTATTTTATGAACCAAATATAAACGGACCCGGGGAAACACTAGTTTATTGATCATCATCATTCTAAGCATTGTTTGCAAGTCTTTTATTTGTCGTAATTAGCGAAGTTATTAGCTATTTGATAGGTATTATATTGGATGGGCAGGTAAGTCATATCTGTCCAACCTTTTTTACAACTATGTTGGTCGGCGTTTAGCTAACAGTTTGAAGCTAAACTGCCGAATACCATTATTTTACTGGGAGCGACTTAATGTCTGTCCTCTGCAACAAGATACTAGATTTCATGATATCCCTTGGTTAGACTGGCTGACAGACTTAGTATTTACATGGGCGTTTAACTACCTACGACAGCCAGGACCTACAGATTAACGTGCTTTCCGAGGCACAAGTTTTTCAATTTCAACCTTTACGAATGATGTTAATGATAAAATAAGATTCCACAAAAACTAATCAATTGCTACGAGTATATTGCACCTTTTTAAACACAGGCATGTCGTCATATTCATGGGTCATGTAAAGAACTCCCTGTAGGTAGTGATGCCGAATGTGGTCCAAGATGGCCGGGTTACAGGAGAATGTAGCTGTCATCCCATGCTGTGAGAGCTGGCGAGTGAATTTCATTTGATCTGAAACAGAATTCATTTAAATAAAGGTTGTTTAAAAGGTGCAAAGACAAATAAATAACCAAATGCTTATTATAATCATAAATCTCTACGAAGAGGTTCACAAAATATTTCGAAATGTTTCATTAGGTATTTCATATTTAGTCCCCTTTCGACTTGGAGTCTATTTTTTTATGTGAAAGGATATACTTTCCGATTAGTCCCATAGAAATTTCATCAAAATAGGTTCAGTAGTTTGGTTTTTTTCCTCTCGGCTATATGATGACTATGCTGACGACATGACTTCTAGTTACTATCTTTCTTTTCTTTCTAGTTCAATGTAAAAAAATATTTCGTGACAAGAATTTGTGTGGTATATACTACAACTAAAAAGGGTAAAATAAAAACTTTTTTGCTAAAAAAAAACCGACTTCCAAAAAAACACAAAAAAGTCTAAAATAACTTTACTTTTGGAAGTAGAAGTTTTTTTTGCCATCGACTTCTGAAAGTAAAGTTTTTTTATGTAAAAAAAATAGTAATAACGCCATTTGTGTTTTCTTCATATATTTGTTATTGGCAATCTATATAATCCTGTATTCTAAAGAATACCTAGGCATTCTGTAGAATGGCTAAAACGTTCAGGCAGAGTATGGAGTATTTTTTTAATTCATACATTGCCTGAACGTTTAAAAGTACCGAACGTTTTTAATCGAAAATCTGTCTGAAAAAATTAATATTTTTAAAGCGTTCTAATATCCTATGATCGTTTCATTTAAGGGACCAATTAGGAGCATACCTACTGTCCCCGAACAGTGCTATTACACTGCAGGCAGGTGGTCCTGGTGAGGGAACGACTTTAAATCCGTACGTAGTACGTAACGTAGTATTTCAATATGTGGTATATTTCTTATATTAATCTCCAAAAACGTATAATAATGAACTCAATTTCGTCTGGCTTACCTACTGGGGGCCAACATGCCAGTACAATAATACTACTGACCACTTTGTGCTTGAACAAGTCCACCACTGCCTGAGCCAACATGTTGTCAACACAACTTTCTACTTCAGTAATAAATTAAGTACAATTTTGTATTATAGGTAAACAATTTATATTCCCAATGTATAACTGGTACAATCGCAAACTTCATTGTTAAATATAATTCTGAAACTGAATTGTTTGCAATGTATTATTATTTACGTTGCGGTTCACATATCCAATCACAAAGTTGTAACAAATCTTATAAATAAAAAGACAATGGTGAGAATCTGAATACCTGAACAGGTACCCTTTTAGTTTGCTTTCACAAAAACTGCACATTTTTTTACATGCAATCACACTGTTTATTTATCGTATCGCCTGTACCAATACATGCGAAATCCATTCACAGCAATTTGGGCGTATCCACGTCGAAATTACAGGGCTCTGGCAAATAACAGCCTTCCGTAACGACCACCTTTGTGACACATTAAATAAAACAAGTCTTTTTTGAGCCAGTGTGTTTATTTATAATGCGAACGTGAAATAAATAAAACTAAACTAACATTAAAAAGCAAAATTGATTAAAAATATTTGTATGAACACGGGCATGGAGGGGGTGGGAGCTCCAAAGGTTTAGGCTCTAAGGTGATGGGTACCGGAGGGGCCACCATGTAAGCTGTCATAGGATATCCAGGAGGAGGTGGAGGTGGTCCACAGCATGGCGGCGGAGGACAGGGAGGAGGCGGGGGAACAAGAGAAATAACCAGCGGTGCTGGTGGTGGAGGCGCTGCGGGTGGCATGCAGAGCGGCGCAGGCGGAGGCGCCGGTAGATACATAGGCGCGGGCGGAGGCGCTGGTAGGTAAATAGGCGCTGGTGGATGAGGAGAAAGCATCAACGACGGTGGTGGCGCTGGCAACATGAACGGAGGAGGTGGTGGTAGACACGGTGGAGGTGCTGGCAAGCACAGGGGAGCGGGTGCGGGAGCGGGTGCTGGAGCAGGTAGTACCAGTGGAGCTGGTGGAGGTGGCAACATCGTTGGCGGCAAACAGACCGGAGCAGGGGCAGGCGCGGGAAGGTATATGGGCGCCGGTGGGGTTGCTGGCAACATTAGGGGAGCGGGAGGTGCCAGCAGGATCGGCGGAAGGGCCGCTCCACATGGTGGAGGGGCTGCTGGCATCAACATGATCGTCGGAGGAGGCGGCGGAAGTTCTTTACAGCAAAGTTTCTTGTCCTTATCTGGAAATAAACGTCAAAGTTATAAAAAATTGAAGATGGATTATTTTTCCGAAAACCTTCATGTCGTATTTGACGAAATACATACCAAGCAGCTTGGTAGCAAGAAGCGGCTTCAGCAACCTGCAAAGTTTTAAATGCGATTAGATTATGGCTGGACATACCGTTAGTAACTTTCAAGGATTAAGAAGAATAACTTACGAAGCCAGCACGGCTTTCTTGCATTCTTTCATCTCCTTCAATGCTTCGAGCTGCAAGAATATTAAATATTATTGGTTTCACTTTAGTGTCTTTCGGTTTTTTTCCTGATGCTTAATGCTTATGTATGAAACTTTTCATTAGGTTGGTAACTTGTCATTAGGTTTTACTTCCAGAAGATAATTCTATTCCATTTTGTAATCAGTAAAACTCCGCTTTGCAAAAACAATTTCACTTTTTCATTGCTTACGAATAATCTTAAAAAATCAAATTAAAACCATACCAAGCATAGTCCTTTCTCATCACATGCCATGACGTAACAAGAGGAGATCAGCACGATCCCTATGGAGGACCAAAACACCTTTTGACCCCCCATGTTCAAAGTACACGAAAGAATCTCAAACAAATTATGGTTCAAAGAATAAAATTCTATTCGTATTTAAAGAGATGCTTTTGACATCAACCAGTCTCTACGTGATTATCGTTGTTAATTTTATCTAGAATTTGCGTAACTGATTATAGGGTAAGTTAAAAACTTCGAGTCTTTGGCCTGATAAGATTAAACGTGCTGATAACAGACAAAAGGTTTTTATTTCAAGCTTTTATCTTTGGTGATATCACATAAATATTGATTTATCGAATATGTAATGATGATGTTTTATGACTAAAAATAAATGGGGAGTTTTGCAACCTTATTAATATGGTTTGCAGTTTTGAAATTAAGGAAGTTCTAATAAAATTGGTTAAAATTGGTGATATTTTATATTTGTTAGTTTGAATGATATAAATCTTGTACATTTTTTCTCTTTCATTGTATACTGATTTTTTTAATGAAATTATGTAGGTTTACAGAATAAACTGGTTCCACATTGGTTCGATTAACCAGAAGCATTTTTCACGACGGAATATTGAGTGAAACACCGGGGCAGGAGTGCAGGACCCCCATGTGTCCCTGCTCTGCGGTTTTTAGGAGATACCTACGTTTTATCACACCTACAAGGATAAAAAAGTCGAGTTTAGCAACAATCATGTTTTTAACAAACAAATAATAAAATAAGTCAAGAAGTCTTTTCCTGGGAACAAGGAAATTAGGAAAGGAATTATGGTGAACAGTGGTATCCCTTATTTGGACTAGTATAGTGTATGGATGAAATAACATTATTCATCATCAGCCTGTAGTAGTATTCCATAGCTGGACGTTGTAGTTATTTCCAATTTGGAGTTAATTTTAACTCGACCTTGGGCTACTTCTCTTTCTACCCAGCTGCTATCAAGTAGGTACCCTGCAAAGAAATTCGCTACACCTAGGCTCAGAGAGGGCCAGTTTTGCTGATTCATGGTATCTATTTCAAGTGCATAAATGTGTAGTATAAATGAATACCAACAATTGAGAGCAGAGGTGTACCAACGGTATTTGCTGCGAATTAAATGTCACTTGAAGGCCATGGGTTCGAACCCAAGCAGGCACTTGATGTAATAAGTTTATTTCATAACTTTGCCACTACGCAATCACAGCACAGTGCTCTGGATCTTCTTACCTCATACTTGAGTAATAGGCTCTACAAAGACTTTAACCAAAAAAGATCTCCCGGATCTATAGTAACCAGTTAACAATAGAAGTCTCACAGGGCTTATTCTTGGTCTTTTCTTGTTTCTTATTTGTATTAATTGTCTTGCCTTATCTCATTTTGGATAACCAGGGTATAGTGTTGTTTGCGGATGATTGACAATGTCGCGCGATTTCGAAAGTAGGGCATTATAATTGATTTATGTATTAATGACAAAAAAAAAATGAAACCTTAACGCCGAAATGCACTTGTTCTCCCCGTCATCGCGATATTTTTTTGTTCTAGACCATACCTGGGAACCTTCTAGTTACGGAGATATTGGTGCTCAAAGTTCCAACATTTTCTCAAGTTTTTTTAAATACAAGTTTTTAACGTTGTTACTTTACTTTAAATGCTATACAATGCATCCATCAGAACAATATTTTGAGTGCGTTCTATTGAGTCATACTTACCGTAAAACGAGATTTTTCACCCCAAAATAAAAGTCGTTTCCCAGCAATATTTTTTGCGTAGAGTCACTTATTTTGATGTACAGGATGTTTGGAGGAGCTCGTGGCTAAATAATAACTAATGGTCGCTCGGGTCGATCTTTAGGTTAAGCCTTGCTTGCCTAAGTTGGTCTCTGGATGTATATCGACATACCGACTTTTCTCTGTGCCGGCCGGAGCCGTTGTTCCCGGCTGTCATTTGTAGATCTTTGACAGTCGTTACAGGTAGTCAGTGGTCCAAAAAGTCTGACAACAAGGGGTAGCGTATTATCCAGTACTAACTGGTTTGTGCAGGTCAGATAGGCAGTCGCTCCATGTAAAATACTGGTATTCAGCTGCATCCGGTTAGACTGGAAGCCGACCCTAACATAGTTGGGAAAAGGATAGGCAGATGATGAGAATGTTTGGTTGCCGTCTTCGTGAAGGTCCGTTTGTACCTTGTTGATACATTGTCGAAAAGACTAAGCGCTGCAGCATACGCAATTAGAAAAAGTCGTTATTTAACTGATGTAGAGACAGCTCGATTAATGTATGTCAGCTATTTTAACCGACTTTCTTCAAAAAGGAGGAGGTTCTCAATTCGGTTGTATTTTTTATGTTTGTTACCTCATAACTCCGTCATTTGTAAACCGATTTTAAAATTCTTTTTTTATGTGAAAGGATCCCCCGATTGGTCCCACAGAAATGTAATCAAAATCGGACGCACGACATCACGCGACGTCGCGTGATGGTGCCTTATAATTATTATGTACGAGTTACAAAGTAGCGGCCGCAGTGTATTGGGTTCTGGTATTTTTAAAAAAACGTTTCGATCAATTTATAAATTGAGTTCGGGACACTCTCTCATAGAAAAATTGAACAACTTATCTAAAATGAAGTCTTTCCTTTGATTTGTCATATTTTGTCATTACTTCCCAGAATTTGATAATTATAAGTGACACTATCGAATGGCGTAATAAATAATACTTTGTGTTTTTTTTCAAAACCAACCGATTCCTGTCTAGGAATATTGATTTTTTTTAAATCCAATGATGCAGTTTTAGTTTTTATCAAAATCGGGCTAGAGACTCCTTTGATTATTTTTCGCTATTCCTCATAGTTTCGGATTTGGCCATCCACGCCCACTTGGAAAATTCAGCCTGTATAAGTTTTAAACTGTCATGGTCACTATTAACACTTGAAACGGGATATTTATACATGTAAAATCCACCAACCCACACAAGGCCCGCGTGGTGGATTATGGTCCACTCTCTCTTCTGTGAGACCTGTGTCTCAGCAGTGGGAACGTTATAGGCTGAATGATTATTTGGTTTATGCTTAATAGAGCATTACTTGGTACAAAGGATATAATCTAAGGTACATATTTGTTTGTTATACCTAAATTTGGCCACTAGGTTTACCAGTGCCTTGTGCTGTCAATGACGACTTTTCGAGCGGAAACTGAGTATCGGCAAGCGTATCGTAGAAAGATAGACTTGACGCGGAAGGTGTAGCACAGGGAGTTGTCTTGTGGCGCATCTTGTCTTGTGGCGAGAAACCTTTGCCCATTATCGACTGATTATTATTTTGTTGTTCAAAACAATTGACAATCCTGGGACGTGTTCAATCATTGATTCTGTGAGATAGCAAGACAATGGTGTTTTCAATACAGTGGTCTTTATATAGCGGTGGCAAATAAATGAGAAGTTTTATCATATCAGTAATCCGAATAAGATGGGGACAAGTAGAGTGCTCAGTGTAAGGAAAATCAATGTTGTTGTGTTCTTAGCTGGATGTGTAAGTATAACATTTTGGAGTTTTATCTTGCCTATTTATTTTATAACGGTCAAATCGGTAAGGACAGATTGCGAACCGGCTGCAAACACCGAACACTGACGTAAGTAATGTATACATTAATATATCATTACTTCATTACATTAATTTTCAAAAAGTGAATGTGTCTGAGCTGCGCAAATGCAAATTGCCCACAATTTGTCCAGGCCATTTTGTCTGAAGTTAGAACTTTAGTAGGGTTTCCATGCGATGTGGGAAAACTTTCAAAGTCGAGCAAAGTGTACGTAGCATTGAGCTCTGTGACGTATACATGGTTTGTTTCGATAAATTGTTCAGTAGCTGTATACCCATATATTCTATTCGGGGTCCTGAAACTTAAACATCACCTAAAGGTTGTATCGTACATATTGTTGTATGTATACCTTTCTGCAGTCCGATATAACCCTAAATCAAATACCACTTACTGACTTCTATTTCTACCAGTGTCAGCCATAGAAGTATACAGTTTTTTGAAGCAACGGTTTCCGGCTCACTCTATCTGGGTGCGGGTGGCTCTACTCGATATTCAGGTCCTTTTAAGAATAAGAAGTATAGTTCTATAGTATATCTCTTCTGTTGCAGTTAACTTCATCCTGCTGTATACACGTGGGTCTGGTAGCTGAAATGAAACGTTTGAACACTAGGATCTTCAAGTACTCGCAAAACACGCAGCCTGTGTTCATTAACTTAATGTCTAAAGAACACCCGCATGTCACAGGAGAAGTACATAAGTTACAAGCGCAGCCGAAGACGATGAAGATGTGTAAAAGAATTACTCGATCTATATTGGGTGCGCCGAAGCTGCCTCTAGTGCCTTTTCTTTTGCCTTTGATTCCGAAGACTCCGCTCCTTCCGTTGTTCCCGAATTGGCTTCCAAAACCAACTGTCCTGCCGAATTTGCTAAACCCTAGCCCGATCGCCAAGCTGTCCCGTCTGATGGGCCAGAGCCAGCGTAACGCTCAGATCCATGAGAAACTTCTGCAGATGAAACATAAGGGCACCTTGTCTACTACCGACTATATTCGATTTACGAATTTATTAATGAGGCTCTAGTGAAAATTACTAAAGGCCTACTGAGGTGGATCCGTGCAGACCATTTTGGTTTATCGTGGGCCTGTACTACTAAAACCAATGCACTATTATGCTATTAGATTTTTCCATGTGAAATGTAATTTTTAAAGCCTGCACAGACGACGTTCTTTTGTCGGTCAGATAATGTGCAGGATACGTCTGTGATGATTTGTTGTGTTATGTATGCTTTTTGCAGTTGATTATTACCTTCTAAGTAACATCACAATAATATTCTCCAAAGAATTGGGTAGATGTGGACATAGCAGGTAAGTCCAAATTTCGCCAGTTATTTTTAGGGGAGTTTTGTCCTCCGTGGACAAAAGTCGCTCGCCTGTGTAGGCTTTTAGGGTAAAATAATGCACAAAATGTATCATTTATGTCTATTACTTTTTAATTTATTAAATAAATTAAAGAATAGCTGAATTCTCATCGTTTCACTTATCACTTTCTGTCTACGATTTTTAATTAGCAGTGACTGCGAGTGAAACCAATTGCTTCAGTCTGAATTTCTGCGCGGTTGATGATAATAGACACATTTACTGCCTTTCCTTTCGGTAAATAGTTACTATTATGAAGATTGGAAAAGTATAAATAAATAGCATAGTAAAAAAGGTACAATAACAAGATCTTTATAACTACCTTACAGACAAATAACAATCTTACAAATTAACTATTAGGATCTATTTGAGCTTGCTCTTCTTAGTGTTGGCCAGGAAAGCGTTGAGTCCTCGCACAAACATGTCCTTGACCTTGGAAAGGTAGCTGATGAGCGGGTAGGCGAAGGGCCGGTCCTCGCTCCGGCACGAGAAGCAGGGCTCCGGCCGCCGGGGACGCACCAGCGACTCCCGCAGGAGGACACTGCTCTGGAAGGGGAACAAACACGTTACAATTACAATTTAACTCACATAATTAGGTATGTTCGAAAATAAAATGAGTAAATGATAAAGTAAAGTGAGGATAAAAGAAAGATTGGACAAGGATGACCACTCTGTTGCTGGACAGTTTTAGTCACTCTGGATGCTATTGTTAAACCCAATGTAACATATAATTACGAATGTTTTTCTCTAGTATTTTTATCAAACAACAGTAGTTTCGAGCAAAGATAGGTAAAATATAACATACCAAATGTTCACATAGTAGCTATTTTAAACGTTTCCAGAACGTGCCTATTTGCATGATTTTAGCGTCAAGTTACAACATAATCTATGATAACTTTAATATATACATACATGCATGTTATATTAGGTGAAGAATACTAGAGAATAACTATCACACAAATATACCTGGGTAACAGTAGTTTACGACAAATTAAGATATTGGTAAATGTGAAAAAAGTTTCTGATGAAGTGGCTTTATGATAAAAAATGTATTAGATTATAATATTGCTTCACCGAAAAAGAGATTAGGTATATATAGGACCTAATTCTCCTCCTTCTATGGATGACGTTGATGACTTTGGCAAAAAACCATAGAGACACAAAACAAAAAACTATCAAATATCGAACCTCCACAACAGTCAAGGCAGCCACGGCGATCACAGTCCATATGAGAACTCTTCTTAACTTCATGCTCGTAGTACAACTTGACTGCAAGGAACACCACTACGCTGCAGGCATAGCAACTACTGTACACCCACTGCATTGCACAGTCTGACTGTGGGGCAGCCTTATACGCCGCAAATCTTACAGCAGGTGAACAATCTGTGTGAATGAACACGTAAGATAGATAAGATGCTACTGACGCCTCGGTTCTTTGTGATTATTTAAGAAATGTGACCTTGTGGGGACAGAAACTTGTATTGTGTGAGAGGTAGCCATTATTCTGAATTTTAAAGGATTTTCTTTAAAACAGAGGAATAGTTATTTGCGATCTTTAAAGCAAGCTCGAGCTTAAGTTATGTAGGGATTTGATGTGTGATTGAAATGAAATGATTTTTTTTTTAAATCAGATTCGGAAATGGTACTGAACATCAAACTTGGTAGCGGAGAAATTCCATGGTGGTTTATTGCGTTAAAAATGGAAAGATGAGATGTTCGGTGACCAGCTTTTTATGTACAAACACCTTTTGATGAATCCTTCTGTGGTAGTTATTAATGAAATTAATATCACCAAGCCTCACTCTGTCCTAAGATAACAATAAAACAGATGGTAACTCTACAACCAGCCGAGTTTTTGCTGACTCCGCTAAAAGCGCGCACGTCGACGTTATACGTGATCGATGGCAGTTTGTTTCAGACGCTAAGATGTCGTGAGAGTGCGCAAGAGACGATATGTGTCGGTACGTGGCGGTGGCAATCTTGTTGGTTCGTATCTCAGTGTTCGTTAGCGACGATATCTTAGATGTTGATTATGAAAGTGGAACTTTTGCTCCAGGTTGTGAGCTTTGATTGTGCAATTTTTTTTTTTTTTTTTTGTGGGTGCCACAAAATGTAAGCCAATTAGAAAATTTACGAATTTTCTTTGGAAACGTAAACATAAATTGTTATTGCACAAGATTATGAAGGGTGTAACAAGGCTCTTAACGAAGCCGTAAGGTACTGGGCCTCCCCATCATTGCGATATTTTTTTTGTTCTAGACTATACCTGGGAATCTTCTAGTTATGGAGATATCGGGGGTCAAAGTTCCAACTTTTTCACAAATTTTTATGAAATAAATGTTTTTAACGTAAGATTTTTAATGTAAACACCTCCCCGATCCCCGTACTATTGAATCCTGGATGGATTCAATAGTACAGGGATCGTGGTGATCGTTTTTTTTTCAAGTCTTTTAGTAAAGTTACAACATTAAAATTTAATGTTGTAAATATACTTTAAATACTGCATCCATCAGCACAATGTTTTGAGTGCGTTACATTGAGTCCTACCGTAAAACGTGATTAAACACCCCAAAAAAAAAAATCGTTTCCCAGCACTAATTTTTGTGTAAAGTTACTTAGTTTGATATTCATAATGCTTGGTTGGCTTCGTTTAGGGTCTTGTTGCACCCTGTACAAATAATGAAGTCAGGTGAAAGTTGTTATATCTTTTACCAAAAAGAGTGTAGGCCTGCGTAGGCCTAATTAAATTCACGCACGTAAATAATGGTAGTCATACCACAGTCATGGCCAACTTTTCGCCAAGATCGGAAAGAGAATATTAAAAAATGTGAACGTTTCATGTTCTCAACATTAGAGAAATAAGTTTAGGGAAAATTTGTTAAAGTAGGTTAGCCATTAGAATCTTAACATTAGACTTTATGAATATTTGAAAATGTTTAGTGGAATTTGTGTTTCATTTCTGATGAAATGTTGTTGTTTGCGATTTCAGGTAAATTACATAGTCGGCGCTCCCCCGCCCCTTCGCTTGACTATCGACTGCTCCGATGAAAGGGTAAGGTAAATTATATCCACATAAATATTTTATTTTAGAAGGAATTTGTAGTTTTGTCGACTGACTTTACGCTTATAGGCTTGACTTTTTACCTATATTATGAAAATTAACAAGAATGTAACATTAAGCAAAGACCTGACAACTCGGGCGCATATTTTACCATTTTAGGCAATTTTGGGGTTTTTTGGCAGCAATATTTTTGATTTTAATATATCATAATATAAGTTTTTTTGTTTGTTAATAAGCAGATAGTTTATTTTAGTCAGACACAAATGAAACCGTAATTTACAATACAGTTTTTAGATTTCACGCTGATTATGTTCTATGTTCCAGGTCCCGTACGGTTCCTCTTTCCGTTCGTCCGACTACAACAGGAACTCTCGCTTAGACGTGAACTCTTTCTGCAGCCTCATCCACAATGCGTTCCCAAAAGCGGTGCAAGACGGCAAGTTCATTCGTATCGAGCCCGACGACCAATCGGGATACAGTGACACACAAGTACCTATATCGATCGCCCCACCAGCTGGCTTCCTACCAGCAATACCAAAGCTGAAGATCCCGAAACTACGCATACCGTCACTAAACGTCCCGATGTTAAAAGAACATCCCGGTCCCTTCACCCCTCCCAGAATAGGGTCGCGGATGAGGTCCACAGCAGTCATGACAATCGGCGAAGAATCCAGTGCAGAGAGAATGGAGAATTTCAAGAAGGGCGTTCAGAAGATGCTGCACGTCGTCAAAGTTTTGGGCCAGATTGACCAGTACCTGTCAGAGAGGACTCGCATCATTGTCGATAAACTTACAAAGACTTTTGCTGAATAATACCTACAACTGAATGTATTTCTTGTTTTATTGGAATGTATTTTGTGCCAGATTTGTACAAAAATATCTGTAGAATAATAAAAAATAACTAGTGTATTGTTTCGAAAGCTGGGATCCCTTCTTTTTGCATAATGTTTTTTCCCCTCATATACTTTGGCATATTTCTTTCTGTTTTGGTATATTTCTTTTTGGCATAATAATACTTTTGCAATTATATAATACTAAGAGATTGAATCTATACAATGCAAGGATATCTTTACAATCTTCTGCAGCTTCCACATTAACTTCACATGTTAATCAATTAGTTTGCCCCTATGGTTGTGGAGCAGGACCAGCATTGAGCCAAGCAAAGTATTTTTTTTTTGGCATACGGTTTTTGTTGGCATAATTATCTTGTAGACTAATTTGTTTTGGCATAATAATACTTTGCCATATTTTTTTTGGCATACAGTTTATGTAAGCATATCTTGCAGACTAATTTGTATTGGCAAAACTTGAATTCGCAAAATGTTACTAGGCATACGGACTATTAGCGTAATTAAAATTTAAATAATGTCTTAAGAATTCAATATGTAGTGCTACAAAAGTTAGTGACAGAATCGAATCGCTGCCAAACCGACTGCACGTAGTCTTGTCTGTCCTACCCCTAGAGCGTAATTTAAACCCGCGTAGGCGCGGAGTGGCGAGGGGGCCCGCGAGCTGAGGAGCTGGTGGTGAGCGTAAAACACATCTGCGACGATACTCTCGCGTGGGACCACGAAAATAAAAAAATTATGCGTAAGCTGTTATGCGTAAATAATGTTATGCGAAAATATAATTAGGTTAAACAAAAGTATGCCAAGTTATATTAGGTCTTACAATTTTATGCAAATGGATAGGGAACCTCGAAAGCTAACCAGCCGCCATCTTATATTTTTCATATTATTTGATAGTCCAGTACCAGTAGCCTTTTGGTACCGGTAAGCAGACGCCAAACGAGTTGATTAAAAACGCGGTCACACAGACAGACAGGAAAAGAGACTTAAATTTATAATACCTACCTAGGCAATATATTTGTTCATAAGTTTGTCTAGTTAAACATCAATAATTATAACTTAACATCACACCTGTAATCCCCGAAGGGTTAAAGCAGAGGTGTGTCTTATAGTACATCCACATTGCGCTAGTTATGTTTAGGACCCATGTAATAGGGGTTGACCCTATTGCCATCAACCGGTCAAAAACAAATCCAGACTCTGTAGCTGCTACTGAGCAATTCCTAATCAAAAAAGCTAATAGCGAATAATTACTTTTGCTCGACCTAGGAATCGAATCCAGGACTTCATGCTCAGCAGTCGCGCTTGCGAACCCTAGACCAGCAAGGCAGTCATGCATAATAGTATAGTGTCTACCTAAAGGTTTTCGTTAAAGTGAGTAGGTAGTATCCCGAGTGTAAAACTGTTGGTGAAATACCAATTAATAACATACTCATGCACAGTTATTAAGGTCAGGTCACCGAATTTATTCATTAATAAACGTTCAACAATAATGGCGAATATATAATTATGTAAATAAAAGGCACTACGTTATATAAGTTTGGGCAAATGGCTCAATGCTCAGTGCACTCGGCGAGTTCCCGGAATTGATTTTGGGTATTTGTGCCAGCTACCATTTCTTGTTACTTGAAAACGTGAGTATTGACAATGTTAAAATTATGTGCTTTGTTTAACTGTGTTATATTGAATTCATAACACCACGGTAATAATATCTACAGTAGTGTATCTTCATACAAACGGTCGGAACGCGACTCATGCCTACACGCCTCGACTTCGGTATAAACTCGGTACGCAAACAGTCGTGAATGCGCCGCACTGACGAACGAACGTTGTGATGGTTTTGTAAGCAGTAAGCGTGCGATTTGTGAATATTTGATTGAAATAAGTACAAGTATTTACTAAAAATGGCAAAGAGTTATAATTGACTATATTGTGCTGTCTGTGGTTGCTTGAATTCTTCAATAAAGCATCCAGAGATAACATTTTTTAAATTACCTTGTCCGTAAGAAAAAGTTATTTTATAGTCGTAAGGCTATTAAATATTTTTTTCTTTATATTTGTTGTGTATTTTTACCTATTATAACCTATTATATAATTTGTTTATTTTTTAATATTAAATATAATATATTTCGCTTTTTCCAAAGAGATACCTGGATTAATTAATAAATAAGTGGATAGGCTGACTTAGGTACCTACGCTCGCGTTAAAAAAAAGTCTCGAATTTATAATTTTTAATAAATCTAGTAATCAAAAGACACAACTTGTATTTTTATTAACACTGCCTATTTCATTCAAACTTATTTAATTTTTTAAATTAAAAAATGTACTATTTACAATCACAAAACTAGAAAGAAACTCAACTAAGTAGATGAAATTAAAATACTGTAGGCGCGGCAGCCCTATCGCGAGCGTACGTACCATCGGCTGTAGGTAATTATTTCAAGATCAGGGCCGAGCCACAATACTGTATATATTTATACTGTGGTTTCACGTACCCTTCGTGTTTATTTTTGAACGGATGACACATAATAAATGAATTAGAAAGAAAATCTTGGAATTAAGACTAATAAGTTAAACACACTTAAACTCGCACCAACATCCTATGGGGTTAGTAGAAACCAGAGAACGCTACCTGGAATGATCGTTACAATAAATACTATTTTTTATTTTACGTCATCTGCGTTCATAATCTGTTCAAGAACGGGCGGCGCCGCTATTTTCTCTCCCGGTGTTTTGATTTCTCTGGCCAATCAATCAGTTGCTTAACCATGGTTATCGAACCTTGCAGCTGTTATTATCTATTTCTTTTCTATAATTTATACAATTTACAAGATAATAGTTACTAAAAAAAAAACTGAAACTGTTTACTAAACAGTTTAAAACTTGTCTGTAGCATGTCTCCGACTCCTGACGAGAGCAGCTCGATGTCTGGGCAGCACCTCCCAACCAACCCTCAGGCGCTGGTGTCTGAGGGCGGTGTCGTCATATCCGGCATATCGGCGGTCATGCCTGGCTGCCGAGGACTTGACGAGTTTAATGAGAAACTCTATAATATGGTGAGTAGCCTACACTGTTTATTATTTACATGAACTTTACCGATATTGACGTAAATGTCTTTAAATGATAGAATTCTCAGTGAAGATCAATGGGCATCAAAAGGGTAATCCGCACCAATGCATCAGTAGGAAAAGTGCCTAAAAGGCTGGCATTGCCATGTTGAATGGCAATGGCAAACGTAATCTAAATGGGTGGGCCAGGTGGTAGCAGGTGTGGGCAGCGGAGCGGTCAGCGTGTAAAACAAGCATTTGAGACTTGCAAGAAATTACAAAGAAGGCACGGGATGCGTCCTAATAAAAAGCGGGTGCCGAGTGGCAATGAGACGGGTCTTGTCGCTCACCAGCTTGATTAACGCGCTCATCAAGTGAGCAGTGAACAGCCCGCCCTGCTGTCCGATTGGGACAACTCTGTAAGGACGCATCCTATCGCCGCTCCGCAGCCCGCCACCACCGCTCCCATCTGGGCCTCGCATTTACAAATTATTTACTACCTCTGGAGCAATAAACTTGAAATCTTCTAAAAATATACAGAGTGTAAAAACAGGCCCCTCATGTAGTCGTCAATAGGGCATTGTCTACAATTGTACATCAAACTACGTAACTGTACGCAAAAAATATGACTGGGAAACCACTTTTAACTCGATTTATTTATTTGCTGCAGCATTGCGCTAAACTTGTATTAAAAAAAAGTAATGAAGTTAGTTCTTTGAGCTTTTTTTTTTTTTTTTTTTTTTTTTTTTTTTTTTTTTTTTTTTTTTTTTTTTTTTTACGGATGGGAAATCATCAAATGACTTCTCCCGCTCTGGGTGGAGTGGGAGGGAGTGTCAGACTCTTACTGACTAAAACCCATCCATGTTCCTTCATTGCCCTTTGTGTTCCAGGGCCACGGTATCTCTTTCGAACAGTCCCGCAGCCCCGGCAGGCATCGGCCCTTGCGGGCCCCTTCCTGGTTGCTGACATCTCTTTGAGGCGCGCGTGGAACACGAACGCGCCATCGACACGGCCTGTCGTCATAAGACGGACGGACGGTGAGCTAACCCATTACTCACCGTCCACAGGCCCGCGCCTACGGTGGCCGGGAGCCACCACGTGGCCCCCGACGCCCGGTGCTTCGCCCGCGGCGGCTGGGACGTGAGATTCTCTCCCTCTCACGTCCCGCCACCTCCTTCGCTAGCATGACTGCTTCGCAGAAGGAGGTGACGGCTTCCCATTCCCTCTCGCTCCGGACCATGGCCTGAACCAGGGCCGGGAGCGAGAGGTCGCCGCCGCCGATCGCCGCTACGAGGACACGGCGGAGCTCCGCCCAAGCGGGGCAGACCTCCACGGTATGCGCCACCGTGTCCTCCGGACGATCCTCACAATGATAACACCCGGGCGTTTCCTCCCGCCCGATTCGGTGCAGGAACCTCCCGAAACAACCGTGTCCGGTGAGGACCTGCGTCAGGCGGAAGGTGAGGGCGCCGTGGCGCCTCTCTAGCCACTCCTCAAAGAGGGGACTTATCGCCACTATTGTGGCGTGCCCAGCACTGGGTTGCGACAGTCGCTGTCTCCATGTCGCCATGAGATCGCGTCGGAGGTCTGTCCGCTGAGCGGTGATTTGCCGCGGCAGCGGAGTTTCCCCCCGACTTAGTGCCCCCGCGCGCCATTCATGCAGGCGCGCGAGGACTATCGCCTCCAGATCCCATGGCGGCAATCCGGCTAGGAGGCTCGCCGCCTCGCGGGAGATCGTGCGGTACCCCCGGATCAGCCTTACGGCTACGACCTTTTGGGGCGCGTTCAGGTAGTGCGCGGCACGCCGCTTAATTGAACGCGCCCACACCGGGGCCCCGTAAAGGGCCATGGACCGCACGACCCCCGCGTAGAGCCTACGGCAGGAGGCGTTTGGACCCCTCAGGTTGGGCAAGAGCCGCTTGAAGGCAGCCCCGGCCCGTTCCAGTTTGGGAGCCAAACGTCGGAAATGCTCAACGAAGTTCCACCGGCTGTCGAGGACGGTTCTTTGACCTTCAATACAACTTTTGGTCTTTGTAGCCTCAAAATAAATGAATTACTATTTTCTTCTTTATTCAGCTAAAAGTTATTAAATGTATATATCACCGAAGTTCGGGAAACAAATGGCATCTAAGACACACGCTTCTTGCCTAGTGAAGTCACGTTCGTTCTTAAACTTTCTCTGTTGTACAACTTAATCCTAGTAATTAAATTGTATTGTTTTGTTTTTGTGTACAAATAAACATTATTACAAACATTATTATTTCCTTTATTTATCTCTTTACAAATTCCATTTTTAAATATTCCTTAAAAAAACAATATTTAAAAAAAACATTACCACCGGTATCGGGAACAGAATCCAAGCTACCGGGGCGGCCAGGGCTCCAGAGAGAGGAACCTCCTTACAATACGAGCTGTGTCCAGGAGTACCGCTTTCTGAATCAAGCCCTTGATCCAGCTGCCTAACGAGAGCCTTCTCAGGTATTGATCGAGGGAACGAGCGAGGCTTTGCCAATTAAGCCATTGGCTGAAACGACTATCGGTACAATGATCGCCGAGTTCACATCCCACAGGTCGACAACCTCGCGAGCCAATTCAAGATATTTGATTTGCTTATCTTTCTCGGCTTTCACGAGGTTCTCGTCATGCGGGTCCGTTATGTCAACAATCATTGCGCGCCGCTCTGATCGATTCATCACCACTTTATCAGGCTTATTGCTACATTATAGTCCAGTCAGTGATGATGGATTAATCCCAGCACAATGTTATATTACCATTTTCGAGAACTGGGTCGGGCACATACCTATACTAGACTAAACTATACGGGCACTTTCGATTCCACAAGGCTGTATTTTCGAGAAAGTTGTTGATGGATAAAGGCTACAAGGTAGTCTCTATGTAAGTACTCTCCGTTAGCCAGACGAGACGACCCGGCGATAATGTGACGGATTGATTCGCCTGGACGGTGACATGCCCGACGTATTATTTCCTTTATTTATTTTTATACATATTTTTTACATTTTTAAATATTCCTATACAAAATACTATAAAAAAACATTAAAAAAAAAAAAAAAATAGGGGTTCGCTGGAGTCGGGAGCAGGGTCCAAGCTAGCGGTGGTTAGGGCTCCAGAAACAGAATCCTCCTCACAATGCGAGCCGTATCGAGGATCCAACCGCCTAAGGAGGGCCTCGAAAGATGTTCGTCGAGGCTCTTGGCCATCAGGCCATTGACCGTTATGACAATCGGCCCAATAATAGCCGAGTTTACATTCCACATCATGTCGACAACCTCGAGTGCCAAGTCAAGATATTATATTTTATTTGTTTCTCTTTCGCAGCTTTCACGGGGTTTTCGTGTTTCGTATCAATACACATGTATACACACATTACATACTTTTTTTCATTTTTATTAAAAATAAAACCTAATAAAAAAAAAGTTTTAAAATATTTAAAAAATGGTAGCCCAGGCTGCCGGTGGTCAGAGCTTCAAAGAGAGGAATCTCCTCACTATGCGTGCCGTGTCCAGAAGTACTGTTTACTGAATCAAGCCCTTGGCCCGGCCGCGGAATAAGAGCATCCTAAGGTGTTTTAACTATATTTTAAATGGCAGGAAAACATGGTTACCGACCAGAATCCTAGATGGAAGTGCAACCACCCGGAAATCTCGCCATTCACGGGATCAGTTCCGGAGTTAGAACGGTTTGATGCGCAATTCTTTATGATCCACCATTGGCTCAGCCAGTCCACTGATGTTATGTCCAGGAAACTACTTGAACAGACCTATCAGGCCATCATTGATGCAGGTTTGGATTTAAGTTACTAGGTAATAAAGTACAGTGTTCTTTCTGTAAACAAAAACAATTCTAAGCAAACTAAAGAAAGGTGATTTGAAGAGAAGAAGGCCAATACTAATGCCTTGGACTGGAAGACTACTACTTAGCAGGGTAGCAGTGGGATAATACAGCATGACTAAAAGTAAGTATAAAAGTAAAATTGAAATATGTTTTCAGGAGTGTGTCCGACCGAGCTTTCAGGCAAACGTGTAGGAGTTTTTATCGCCATGGGAATCAATGAAACTCACCAACTAATGTATTCGACCATCGCAAACGGGTTAGGATTGTTGGGGTCAGTAAAATATTATAGATACATACATACAATTTTTGTATAATTTGCAACGTTTAGTTAACTTCTCTAAGGATTTTTTTTTGTATACATAATTATGTGTCATATTTATTCTTCAGGTGAAAGTTTTAACTCAGAATTGCAAAAGAAAAAATAATAACCTCTTTGGCCATTAAATGTTTAATGTTACCTCTATTTTAGGCATTTTTTTATTTTCGTTTTTCGTTTAAATCAGCCAGTAACAAAATCAATGATTGTATAAAGTCTTGATGAAATCAGCCAGATTAAGCTTCTGAGTGCTCTTTTCTTTAAAATATATTAATAAAATTTTAAATACAAATTTATACGTTCTCTACGATACTTTATTTGTATATTCCTAGATTTATATATAGTTTGTTTATAAAATCTGCTTCCAGTGCTAGTAGAACAATGATGGCGAATCGCATCTCATACTGGCTGAACGCGAAGGGTCCGTCGTACACTCTGGAAGCATCATGCTCCAGCTCGGTGGTGGTCCTCGAGATGGCCTATCACGCCATCACACATGGCCATTGTGACGCGGCCATCGTGGGCGGGGCTCGGATCTTACTGCATCCGAACTACTCCATAATTTATGGAAGGTAGGTCCAATAATTACGATCATCCTTATTTCTTTGAACATATATTGATGACCGAATGTTTTCCTTGTAGACTACGGAACCCTAATTTAACAGCCTCACCGTAGAAAAGTACAATACCTAGAAGAAAAAAAACATTTTGACGGAGTTTACAATCATGTTATGAATTGGGATATTTTTAAATGCACATCTTTATAATTTTTCAGCACAGGTAGGTTAGGTAACTCCACTAATTAACTGAATGCATAACAGAAAAATGAATGCTGTGCAAAAAAACCAATTGATTAACAAAAAGTGTCCTACAAAAAAAACTAAAAAATCACACAAAACGAGATGACCTTTTTTATCGAATTCACACCAAAAATACAAATTGTTTATCAAAAATACTAACTTGCACTCTAAATTGTACAATCTTACTACGGAATTTCTAAAACTGATATCTAATGGTACAATGTCAGAATAAAGTAAGTTTTCATTATCAATAAAAACGCTTTTGAGTTAGTTTTACGTATTTATTTTGTTTCATGAAATTAAAATATTCTCCTAACAAGTCAATATGTTGTGCTACAAAAGTTAGTGACAGAAACGAATCGCTACAAAACCGACTCCACGTAGTCTTGTCTGCCCTACCCCTAGAGTGTAATTTAATCCCGCGTAGGCGCGGAGGGGTGAGGCGGCCCGCGAGTTGAAGAGCAGGTGGTTTTAACGCTCGCCGTCGCGGCTGAGGCTGGCCGGCTGAAGCCGGCCAGCAAGCCGAAGCTGCGGTGGTGAACGTAAAACCCATCTGCGACGATAAGCTCGCGTGGGACCGTCGCAGCCCCGCAGCACCGGAGCCGTGACAGAAACCAAACGTGTTTTGTGTAATTGGGTTTTATTTAGAATAAAAGATGTTCCTAAAAGTAAATTAGGTGATGGTTTTCCTTAAAAAAGTTTTAATATGTTTGTTGAACTAAGGAATTGTTAGATATACTATTTTGAAAATAGTTATTCGTTCAGTAAAACAGTTCTGCAAATACCATTAAACAATATATTTAATTTGATTTATTTAGTGTGCATAATTTGTGTGCAAGTCAGTATTTTTGGTTTAACTTAGAAATATTTTGTTCGAAAAAAGGGAATATTCAGATATCGATTCAAATACATGCCTTATGAATTCATGGTTTTCTTTATGTTGTCAAAATCAACATGTTTAGTTAGATGCTTAACTATAGATACTATTACTCTTAAACGATTGAACAAGCAATTTAACTTAAAAAATAACTTACCATTTCACACGATTATTTGCAGATTGGTACCACTGAACCTCGATGGCAAGACTAAATGCTACGACGTGAATGCGGATGGTCAGACAATGGTAGAAGCAGTTGGCACTCTTTTTCTGCAAAAGTATAAAGATGCACGAAGGTTAGTCTTAGACGGGTTGTTGGTTAAGTAAATGTATGTTGAGTTCACGTCTTGGTACGCACGACCGACTTCACCGTAATGCAATTTCAAGTCCTTTTTCTTTTAATAGCCCTTGGTGTCCCACTACTTTGCAGAGACCTTACCCGTATCTTTCTTGGTACTTTTTTCGTGAACCATCTCGAACCAGCCATCTAAATTCAAATTAAAGGAAACCTCAGAAAAAGATTAGAAGAATCTATAAGACTCCACGTTAGACACTGGTCATATCTTTCATTTCCAAGTCATTTCCTTTGGGTCAAGCACTAAGTACCACTACAATTAACAAGGGCATTATTCCAGAGTGTATGCTGAAATATATCACGTCAAATCTGACTACGGTTGCCAGCAGGGCGATGCAAACAATGAGGTCTTTGGATCCTACAGAACTCCCTCAAAGCTATCAGATTTCTTGAGTGGATTCTATGAGGAAGCTGGAGTGTCACCTTCTTCCGTGGAGTATATTGAGGGGTTCGGAGCAGGTAAGAATATGCCTCTGATGCAGGACATATATGTCTATCTTTATCTTCATATAATATAAGCCACTAGATCCTTATATTATGATCTATCTCTATCATTCTAAGGTTTGCTGAGCAAAGACTCAACTTGGACTCAACTTGTGAGAGAGAGCATTCTGAAGTTAGCACCGTCGCATACAGCTGTCAAATATTTCGCTGTTATGATGCATTTCTTTAATATTAAGTTCTAAATTAAAATATGTGTTGCACTAAAATAGTGATTATAAATTGCAATAACTAATATGCGTCGGTGTCCCTTCCACTCCCTTGCATTTCGTTTTAGATACAAAAAAGGGACTTGGAAATCTTCCAAATGTTTTTTTTTGCACCTACAACTGCACTGCCGTAACACACCTTACCCAGTGTTACTATTCAGTATTCTAGTGCAAAACAGAGCAATATTTCGTTCAGTAATATTGATTAAATAATCAAAACAGTGTAATATTTGAAAGCTATTTGTGACGTTGACAACATTCAGAGTGCACCCTCTGAATAATACTCGCACCTAATCATTCATGTACACAGTAATTTGAATTCAATTATAAATTAATTCTATTACTGTGTATAATAATTATGTTAGGCTCAAAGACCGAAAACACTTATTGACCAAAAAAATTGACACAACGCGTTGTGGTTATTTAAAATTAGTTACGACGCGAATTTCACTTGGTGGTCATTTTGTGTTTGTCAGAATGCGTTTTGAAAAGAGGAATAATTTCGCTTAGTGGTGGCTTTGAAAATGCAACGTTTTGTGTTCGATTTTTTCGCTCAAAGAGCGTTTTTGCGCTCAATGATTGATTAGTTGGTTGCTTTTTCCGCTCAATGTCATTGATTACCACTTTTGATTTCTCCGTGTTGGAGTTCTTGATGTCTCTTTGATAATTCAGGATTAATCATTATGTTTTCAATCTTATAATCCGATGTCTCAATCGAGCCCTGTCTCCGACGCACCTACTCATAGGACCTACACTGTTTGTTGTTCCTCCAGCTGTGCCCGAGTCTGATAAAGCCGAGTTACTAGCAATGGAGCAAGTGTTCTGTAAGGATCGGACGAAGCCTCTGCTAGTTGGCAGCGTCACCTCCAATATGGGGTTCGCTGGTGAAGCTTCAGGCTTTTGTGCTGTTGTAAAGGTAAAACTTTTGAATATTATTTTAATATCCCAGAAGAGAAAACGTCTCATAAATAAAATAATATGAACTCTCATTTCAGTTAAATATTCGCACGTGCATAAATGGCTCTTAATAATACAAATTCCTATTAGTTAGGCATTATATAGGACTGCCTGAATTAAAAAAAGGATACGACGGAAGTGGAATTGACTTCATGCTTCTTTCTTGATGTTATCACCCTCCCCGCACAGTTGTTAACTCTACAACATAAACAAACATAACATTCTCTGTACCACAAGATACTGAGCAAAATACTTATTCAGCTATCCCCTTGAAGAACACTCTCATAAACTCACTATTTAATTGCTTTCTGCAGCTGCTACTAGCTTATAAAAGAGGGGAGTTAGCAGCTAACCTGCACTGTGACAACCCGAGGCAAGACATACTGGCTCTCCAAGATGGCCGCATGAGAATAGTGACGCAGCACGAGCCGTTCAATCGTTCGTTTGCTGCACTCAGTAGCTTGTCGGTCACCGGCATCAATGCGCATCTACTGCTGAAAGGTCACTATAAACAGAAGGTGGGTTTTATAGTTTACAATACTTTTTCCTGCCATTGTCCCAATTTATATTGAGTCGCCGCAGCTTGTTTTCTTCCATACTTCTCCTTTAGTGGCATTGATATATAATTGATATTTATTTAATACTAGCTTTACCGCCGCAATGCACTTTTTCCTACCGTGGTACTAACTACTTGTATTTTTTACTACTCGACCTACCTACCACATACTCCTACCTATCACACTTTAGTGACACTCTCAAGATTAAGGCAAATCGATTGACGCAAGAATCAACAAAGTCGGCTTACGCGTTTGGTCTCTTCAGTGCCACAGAGGAACAAACATTATACATATGTATATAGGCTGATAAACACACTACCCTCCCTCAGTCCGGTAAAAAGGGAAGATTGTGTTATATGTATTCTGCAAAATATTTCAGGACGTCGCTTGTTACCACTGTGATATCCCATACATGGTATTGGTGTCAGGGAGACAAGAGTCTTCGGTGCAGAAACTCTTGGACTATATGAAAGCGAACGAGCTGGACCCTGAGGAGATAGCTCTGTACCATGCAATACACAGGAAGAGAATACAGAAACATATGGCAAGAGGGTACGGGATATACGGTAAGGATTGGCGGCCAGTTTTATTTGATACCTGAACTCCTCCTCACAAAGCACATCTGTCTCACAGCAGCATTTTTTTTACACCGTGTATAATCAGGCTATAACATTCCTTATGTTACAGCCTGATTATACATGGTGTAAAAAGAGATAGCCGCTATCAATGAATTCTGTACATCAAACAAAAAAAAATTTGCTGGGAAATGACTGTTATTTTTGTTACATTAGGTGTAAGTAACAGTGGTATTTAAATTAAGTTATATCAAAATTAAAAGTGCTTTTCGTTAAAAAAAAACGCAACTCCGTAACTATGTAGAAGGTACAAGAAAAAGAAGACAAGAATGACAAGGGCCTCTCGACATCATTTAGTGCACAACAACTTAAAAAGTTAAAAATAAATGTTATGAAATTTTTAGCATCTCAAAACAAGAAGACAGTGACTCATTGTGAGAAGTCTGCATACTTCGACGACACGCGGCGGCCGCTGTGGTTCGTGTACAGCGGGATGGGCTCTCAGTGGGCGGGTATGGGAGCGCAACTCATGCGCATACCGATCTTCGCTGCTGCCATCGAACGGTACCTACCAATTTTATTGAAATATCAGGAATTGTATAATAGGGACAGTTTTTAGAATCTAACCCTTTTTTTTATAAATTACATAACATTATGTCGTTCTTTCTTTAATTTGTAAGTCAAAAATTCCAGCAATTCAGCAACTTCACAAATCCAAGGCTACGAAGACTAGCGTCGTCTTCCTTATAACAGAAACAGACTCAAGTAATAACTCAGCAGGAAAATATTAAGAAAAACCGGCCAAGTGCTAGTCGGACTCGCACACAAAGGGTTCCGTAGCACCAAACAGTATAACAAAAATATTTAAACGCTTGTTCATAGGTCAATTTACACTTAACAGCAAAACTAAATTTGTTTTTCATCATCATCATCATCATCTGCCTAACCTTTCCCAACTATGTTGGGGACGGCTTCCAGATTAAGGGGATGCAGCTTAATACCAGTACATGGAGCGACTATCTGCATAGTATGTTAATGAAAAACAAATAAGCCAATATATGAGATATTGGCCAACCATTGACCTAAGAAAATAAGTATTTGAGCCAGCCCCATTCTGTTATATACGTAGATTTTTTTTCAACCTACAGTTATTTGTATGGAGGGCCAAACGTTTTTTTTTCTTTCGTAATCGTAATTTCACATCACTTGTGTAGCGATTTATAGAAGATATACATATATATATATATTTCAATTTCAACTGTGTGGTGCCAAAAGTCTCTGAGTAAAATGGCTGTGACAAACTGACGGACCGTTTATGCCATTTGGCAACGGAACCCTAAAAATTAAGTGTCCGTTTTACATTCCAGATGTGACAAAGCATTGAAGCCTAAGGGTGTGGACATAGTGGACGTCATCACAAACCCCGATGTAACTGTGTTCGATAATATCCTCAACTCGTTCGTCGGTATCGCCGCCATTCAGATTGGGTTGACTGATGTGTTACGAGCAGTGGGAGTGGTTCCTGACCATATTATTGGTAAAAGCCAAATCTTCCTCTTCTTAGCGTATCGATGGCAAAAGTGTATACATTTTTGGCCCAAAGTTCAGCTACTCCCAGCAGCGAACTCCGCTCATTTGGCATGCGGCTCAAGATGGCAGCTAAATCTTCCTGAGAGCCTAGACAACGATGACTTTTCCAAAAGTGTACCCGAATTAAATAAACCATCGAAAAGCTAAGTCAATCCTGCTCGTTGTAGAAATAAGAAACGCTTCGCTAGCAATTGCCGCTTGTCTAGGCCCCCTGAACTTTCAAATCATATTTATTGATAGATATTTCTATCCGGTTAAATTTACTATGACCAAACGTTATTTTTTGGTTTTGAACTACCTACTATAGTAAACTTCTGAAGACATGAAAAGTTCATTGTTTCCAGGTCATAGCGTCGGTGAGCTGGGCTGTGCCTATGCAGACGGCTGTTGTACCGCTGAGGAGATGATCTTACTGTCCTACAGTCGAGGACTCGTATCAGTGCAGACGGAGTTCATAAGGGGTTCTATGGCTGCTGTAGGCATCGGATTTAAGCAGGTCATTTTTCAGTTTTGTTTTGCCAGATGCTATAATGCAAAAAAAAATGTAAATTCCGCTACCATGGTGCTAACTGGTTATGCAGCAAGGCATCGTTTTTTCTTAAATAATCCTATTTGATTTTAGAGAAGACCACGACTAGGCCCATGTCATTTTAAAAACCAACGGGAATTACGTCGTGTTTCAGATGTCGAAGATGTGTCCACCAGAGATTGACGTAGCTTGTCATAACGGACCCGACTCCTGCACGATCTCTGGCCCTGACGAAGCTATGCGCAAGTTCGTCGGTCAGCTGAATGCACGTGGCATCTTCGCTAAAGCAGTCAATTGCTCGAACATTGCTTATCATTCCCGCTATATCACTAAAGCTGGTGGGTGAATAAGGCGTGGTTCTAATTTGCTAACGACCATACGAGTAATCGATGCGATTTCGTCGTACTATGAGACCAAATACACAAATAAATCTATTTAGTGTCCTAGTTTAAGCTCGCAAATCATGGCGGGAGCACAGGGAATGCTTAATAACGATCTTACTGTGGGTTTGATCGTGCAGTCATTTTAGAATTAGCGCCGTTGCGTTGACGATGGTTGGTGATCCTGGAAGAGGGCTATTTCCAACTGTAGATGCTGAATGTGGTGATTGGCTGCGATGATTGATTTCAACAAGTGAAAAGACGATGGCTGAATTTTTTTTGAAAACGGTTAGAAAATTATTCTCGTGTTTATTTTGCAGTGTTAGAATTCTACTAGAATATCATTAAATACGGTCTATTATACTTTAAAAATATGACACAAATAATATCATACATCTTCGTCAGGGCCTGAGTTACTTCGAGCATATCAAGAACTAGTCAAGGAGCCAAAACTTCGGAGTGAGCGCTGGTTGTCCACATCCGTGGAACCGGGCAGGTGGCATGAGCCCGCCGCTAGATATTCATCACCTGAGTATCATACTAATAACATGTTGGTAAGAAATACATTAAAAAATACTGAATTTTATAGACAGCGAATCATAATTTACAGTCTTATTTATTTATTGCGTTTAGTACTGCATAATCCAGTAATACTAAATTAAGTAATCCTTTAACTCGGTCTTCTCACAAAAGCGCAAACATTCTAACATTACCGTCTTCAATTCGCCACGAGCGCGTTGAGCGTCGTAAGCATACGCGGTATAGGGGCGGTGGATAGAACTACAGTGCCAGTGCGACAAAATGGGAATTGGGACATTAAGCAATTTATGCTTTCTAGAGAGAAGTGTTTCTTTGGAATACATATAGTCTTGAATCAACAACAAAAAGTGGGCGCAATCTGAGCAATTATTTCTGAATCAAAGAATAGGAGCTAGCAGAGTAAATGTTTTGGCTAGAGTAACAAAAATGATAGTTTTATCTAACACTAAGAGTAAGAAAGATAAAAAATCCTTTAAACTGTGCAGAATCCAGTGTTATTCGAAGAGACGTCGCGGCTGGTACCGAGCAACGCCGTGTTGGTGGAGTTGGCGCCGCACGGACTGCTGCAGGCCATCCTCAAGCGCTCCCTGTCTGCAGACTGTAGACACGTGCCTCTCACCAGGCGGGGACATCCAGACAACGTTGTGTTTCTACTAGAAGCTTTGGGGACGTGAGTTAAATCATGCTGGCGAAACGATGGAGCTCTAACATTTTATTTCCCTCACCTCGAAATGTTTCTATACGATTGAATGCTAAAACATTTCTCAATAGACTCAGGTCTATTTATAGATATATTATCCCTAAGTCTCTAACTATTCGGTAGTGTTCAAATAGGCCCAAAAATAAACAAACATATTTTCACAGGCTTTACGTGGAAGGTTACAACATAGACATTAGTGCTTTGTATCCAAGAATTGAGTTTCCTGTATCAACACAGACACGACAGCTGTCGCATTTAGTAGAGTGGGTCCACACGGAGGAATGGTAAGAATGAAAGAGGAAATGTGTAAGGAAAGCATTAAGGGTTTATTCTGACAACAGTAACATGATTTCAGGAATACATGTCTGTATAAGAACCCTGATCGTCAGTACACCGCTATATACAAGCCAATAGTAACGATATATGATGAGGAATATAAATTCATGGAGGGCTCCATTGTTCAAGGTAATGAACACGTATTTTAAGCTGTTACTAAACTGTTACTTATAGTAATGCATCTTGGCAAAAGTTTTATAATTCAAAATAACGAGTTATTTGTTTCAGGTACTAGATTATTCCCACTAGGTGGCTCACTAATGTTCGTTTGGGACACACTATCAATGATAACTGGCAGGCCGTTACGAGAAACATCAGTTCAGTTTCATAAGGTGACGTGCCATAAACAGCCAGTGTTGAACGACAACCAAGTTCTTCGACTGGTGATCATGCTGCAGAGGGGCAGTGGACGGTTTGAGGTAAGTGAAGAATTAAAGATAGGGTAGGGCTAAATAAAAAACTAAAAAGTGCCCGAGGTCTCATCAAATCTGCACCATACTTGAAGCGAACATAACTACAAACCGTAACGAAAAAAGACCTTTTTTTAATCTGAATTGTCCCATTTCTAGGCAAAGCCCTCTCCCCATTCCTTTCACTTTTCTGGATGTTGCGTCTCTTCTCGCCAATTAACGAGAAAGCCATCCAAGGTGTCCCGCCATCTTCTCCTCGGTCTGCCACGACCTCGTCTAACTGTCTCAGGGCTCCAGTTTTGTGAAATGCGAGCCCACAGCTTTGCCTGTATCCGTTAGACATGGTCTGCCCAGCCCCATTTTAGTTTAGCAGCTTTTTGAGCAACGTTATCAATTTGAGTTCTGGAGAGCAGTGGTGTTCCTTATTCGATCAGTAAGTTTAACGTTAAGTATGCTGCGCTCCATTGCCCGTTGGTAAACCTTGAGTTTGGACTTCTGGATGTTAGTCAAAGACCAAGTCTGTGAACCATATATCAGTATGGGGAGAATACACATGCCCATAAGCTTACGTTTTAAGGGGATGGGTAAGACCCTGGCCAGGACGTACTGAGTGACATACATAGTGTCAAACAGTTTTGGGCGCATAATGGGATACGGGTAATCTAGAGAAATAGCTCCTTTAACTTGTACACAGTCAGTTACTAACACTACTGAACTAACTAAGTACTCTGAACTTAAAAGGAAACACAGAGCAGTTCCTAAGCCAGTAGGTGTCGCAACCACGTCTCAACAATCATTGTCCCTCCCATCGACACCATACTCCCTAGGCTCTGAAAAACGCCAATCAAAGGCGCTCGTGTTTAATTTTAAGTACAAACTCATCTGGATCCGATATACTAATCGAAAAACTTGACGCATACGGCATAAGAGGCAATATTTTAGATTTAATTAGATCCTTTTCAACGAATCGACTACAGATAACAGTAATAACTTAAGTGAATCCTAAAACAAAAACAGAAAAACATTTCGCTCCGTGAGGAAAATGTCACATACAGTGAACACTGTATGCTCAAGGCAGTGTGCTAGGGTCGCCGTCGACTTGTTCAAGGCAACGACTCAACATATGACATTATTTGCTGATGACAGTACAATTTCAATTGCATATAAGGACATTAATAATTACAAAAAAGAAAACATTAAAAAAAATATTGACAGAGAAAGCCTATTATAATGTCAATGAATTTTTAAATGACAAATCGCTCTAAAAAATATACTTATTGAATATATTCTATTTATTTTTAATCGCATGACTATTTACCTATTTTTTAATTTAATATTAATGTTAATTGTTGATTTATTTATTTTATTATTCTATGTATTTTTATTTTTTCGAAATCTTATGGTCTTTCGACCTAATTTGTACACCAGCCATGGTCAAACATGTTGAGCCAAAGAGTACCTTATAACACCTGTAATCCGGGACGGAAGCCTGCTAGCTCGGGAGGTTGTTGCTTGTCTAGCTCTCCAGCGATGCGATTTTCTATGACTTTTACAAAGATTTTATAGACATGGGAGATCAGACCAACGGGTCTATAATTATTTATGTCTGACTTATTTCCTTTTTTATGCAACCAAAAATGTTTGCGATGTTGGGGGATTACATTGATGATAGAAATGCTTTGCTCAATGCTGGTCCTGCTCCACAACCATAGGGGCAAACTAATTGATTACCCTGTGAAGTTATTGTGGAAGCTGCAGAAGATTGTAAAAATATCCTTGCATTGTATAGATTCAATCTCTTAGTATTATATAATTGCATAGTACTATGTACTGTAAGGCTACCATTTGGATTTAGTTATCTTTCATTGACTCTAATTTGCCCTGGCGGTTGACAGAATGTCATGCTGACTCAAATATCTCGCTGATGGTGGTGCGTGTGTCGGAGCATTTAGTTCCCTCCAAAATGGTTGAGTTGAATGGTGCTGATCCATGCATCATGTTCGTGAACGGGCGCTGTCAGTTGGGACTGGTCATCTCTTAGCTGCCACAGTTTATTTCAACTACTTTGTTTTTAAATTGTTGATCTAATCTTTTACGTGCTGATGCCTGCCGGGACTGCGGGACTGTTCGAAAGAAATACCGCGGCCCTGGAACCCAAAGGGCTCATAAGGAACATGGATGGGTTTTAGTCAGTACAGGTCTGACACTCCCTTCCGCTCCGCTTAGAGCGGGACGGGTCATTGATGATTTCCCATCCAAAAAAAAAACAAGGTTAATAAATTTATTTTTTTTATTTTCGCTAGTTTCGATTCTTCTTAGCAAACCCTTTTAATTGAACTGGTCCGCCATTTTTGAGAGCCCGCCATTTTAGATTTAGAATGACGACACTTAGCTGACCATGCATTGCCATTCAAGCTAAACACATATGCAATATTTAAGCTCGATCGGTTGGGGATAACTGTTTTAAAATTCAGTTGCAAGATTTGACTTAAACAAATAAACAAAAATACATAAAAACATTGCAAGTTAAATAAAAGCTTGTATAAAGTCATCCATGGCTTGGCTATGTTATGATCCTCAACCCTTCCTCCAACAGGATTTCTTTCTCCTCTCAGCGTTCTTCTCAATGAAGAACGCGAATGGCAGTAGAAATAAATTCTGTTATAATGTGAGTGATAATGTTCGCGTTTCAGGTAACACATGAAAACATGCTGGTGGTTGAAGGCTGTATAGTAGCAGTCAGAACAAACATGGAAGTTCGCTTAAACGAAACAGAAGATGAAATGAAGCTTAACAGTTCGGATATCTACAAGTTACTGTTTGAAAGAGGATATGAGTATAAGTAAATATCTAAGTATTGATGTTTAAATTACTGCAGCACAGATGGTTGTGCATAATTAAAATAAACACGTAAAGAATATGTAAGCATGTTACTTTTACATATTAAAATATTATTAAACTTACAGGGACGACTTACGTGCTATCCACAGCTCTAATCTCAGTTTAACAAAGGCTCAGATGATCTGGCGAAATAATTGGGTTTCCTTTGTCGAAGGAACTCTTCAGTTGTGCACCTTAAGACATGAACATAACGCAATTTCTCAACCACAGTACATTAAACGTATTTGTATCGATGTCAACACACATCTGTTTGAGTTAAGAGACACCGGGAATTTGAAAGATACATTACTTGCCGCTAAAGCATTAGAAGATACAGTCAGGTGATACGCTAAACATGTATATAATAATTATGATTATTTTGTGCCACATTTCAAGAGCAATACTACAATAATGAGCCACTTGTAATTTCAGATGCGGTGGATTGTCCATCGAACATATTTCATTTAAAGATAAACCACTATCAAGGCAGCCTGTAGTTTCGAAAATGTTAAAGTTTATACCTTTCTTCCAAGAAGCAAATATAGATGTTAGTATGTCATCTTTACATAGTATAAAACAAAGTCGCTTCCGCTGTTTGTACGCTTAGATATTTTAAACTACGCAACGGATTTTAATACAGTTTTCAGTAATAGATAGATTCAAGAGGAAGGTTTATTAAGGTTTATATGTATATTGCACCCGTGCGAAGCCAGGGCGGGTCGCTAATTAGATGATAAAATACAATTTCAAATACCTACAATTTTCAATTGATGTGCCCGTAATACGTACTATATTTGACAGATTCCTACAACGCTTTACGTTTTCATGCAAATGATTGCTGAACATGTTGGTGAAGAACAACTAACCGTTTTAAATATTGACGACTCAAGTGAACCTTCTATACTGAATAAAATAAATCCAATGATAAATGGATCCCCAATTGAACAAATTCAAGTAATAGACGTTAAGGAACAAGACGTAAGGAACAGAAAAACGGAGTCTGGTAAAAATCCAGATGTTATCGTGTTAAATAGTACCACTTGTAATGTCAATGTGAGTAAGATACTCTAAATCTAATTTAACCTATGCCAATGTTTTTACCTTTGTCTTTTTTAGGGTTCCGTAGCCGAATGGCAAAAAACGGATCCCTTATAGATTCGTCATATCTGTCTGTCCCATGTATGTTACAGCCACTATTACAGTTACAGAAACTATTAGGACTACACAGTTGAAAATTGGTACGTAAATGTATTCTGTAAACCGCTTTACGATTTTTATACAAAAATAAAAAAATAAAGATTAAGGAGGGCTCCCATACATGGAACTGAACATATTTTTTTTTTCATCAAACCTGTAAGTACGTGCGGGGTGTCTATAAAGGGTGTAAAAATACCCTTAACGAAGCCGAAAGGCACTTGTTCTCCCCGTAATTGCGATGATTTTTTTGTTCTGAACCATACCTGGGAACCTTCTAGTTACGGAGATATTGGAAGTCAAAGTTCCAATTTTTTCTCAAGTTTTTTTTTATATACCACTTTTAACTTTACTTTAATTAACTCGATGACCCATTTACTATTCAAAGCATCCATCAGCACTAAGTTTTGAGTGCGTTACATTGACTTTTACCGAAAAACGTAATTTTTCACCCCAAAAAAAAAGTCGTTTCCCAGCAATAATTTTTGCGTAGAGTTACTTAGTTTGATGTACAGAATGCTTGATTGACAACTTCGTGAAGGGTTTGTTTACACCTTGTAGATAGGTCTTTAAAAACGACAGAGAGGTTTCTGAAAGCATATCTTCTCAAAGTCAATCGTTTGAAAGATAGACACTTCTAAAGTGGTAAAATGTGTGTCTCCCCCTCTAATTTCTAAAGTAAGAGAAGGAAAATTCTGAAAAAATGTAGGATTGTAAAACGTAAAAGAAACTTTCAGCAAAAATTGGTTTGAATAAGATTTGATGTTTAGCTTTTCAGATATAGGACTTTTTCATCAAACTGCAGCAGTAACTTTGTTTTTCATTAACATACTATTAAAAACAAATTTAGTTTTGCTATTGAATTTAATACAATACAACATATTATATGAATGAGCCTTCAAAATATTTTTATTATATTGTTTGGTGCTTCGAAACCCAGTGTGTGTCTGAGTACGACTCGCACTTGGCCGGTTTTTATGTTTCCGTAAAATATTTTCCTTAAATTGTCATTTTCAGATGTTGGAAACTCTATACCATCTTTATCCTGATGCTTTCCTAGTAACTATGGGCGTAAATGTTCACGACATTTACACATCTTCATTGTACACACGAGTGTCTGTGGTTGGCAAAGGTCTATCAAGATTAGAGCTAGCTCGTTGGAAATCAAAGCCTCTTTCTGCCGTGGCCCTAACATTGGCGAGACCTGAAGATCTACAATGCTTGATCGCTTCAAGGACCAACTTACAACCCCACCAGAAACTGGTCATATTCACTTCGTATCCACCACCGAGTGATTTGAAAAGTCTAGTGAAGCAGTGGAGAGGGGAAAAAGATCGAAACCAGGTGTATCTAGCGATGGTGAATGATAGGCATAGGGTGGACATGAAACTACTTCCGAGTTTTGAGTTACCGTTCAACATATTTTATCAGGTAATCAATCTTAAAGTCGAATAAGTTTTCAATTTTTCTAGTAAGTCACGAGTGACTTCCTTACAGAACACATGGGGAAGTGAATATTACGTCCCACTTACTAGACACTGTACTAAGGGGCGTGACGCAGTGCTTCGATGTAGTCAACTGGGTGATCTCAATTCTTTGTATTGGTCACAAATGCCTAAGGTCGAACAACAACTAGACGGCGTTAAAGTACAGGTATGTGCAGTTTGTGAGATACTTTTGTGAGAACTTAATTGATTTAGTGTGAGTGATCGAATGAAAACTTTGTTTTGATTTAGGTTCACTATGCCGAGTTGAACCGCTATGATGCACAGCGAGTGCTCGCTCAGATAGCGATAAAAAATACTCAAGACCAGGGCTTCGGGATGAGTTTTAGTGGAATTACTGAAAGGTATACCCAATCTTTATTTTTATGATCCTCTGGTGCCAAATTACGGAGTCTTTGATTTCGTTACATTGTCTTTTTTTCAGTGGACAATCTGTGATGGGCTTAATGCCTTCATCTGGCAGTGTGTCACAACAAATCTGCTCTAGTCCCGAGTTTTTGTGGCCAGTACCAACACATTGGAGTCTAGAAGATGCCGCCACAGTACCGCTTGCTTACACCATCGCATTTTATTGCCTGGTTATTACATTTTGTTAACTATGTTAAATCATGATATCTGTTTACATTTTGCGTGATCTTTTTATAAAGTCGTGTCTTTAAATTGAACTACTTTAAATATGCACACTTCCAAAATTCTTTGGTGTCAATCATTCATCAATAGTAGTATCCTGTGTTTTATTGTAATCTCTTTAATAGACGCGTGCGATATTAACATGACGTACTTATTAGTGATTTGTTTATCCTCCATTTCATATTATGATTGATATTGTTTCGACAGGGTATTAAGAGTAGACTAGTTCCCGGTACGAGCCTTTTGATACACGGAGGAGCTGGAGCTGTGGGCCAGGCAGCTATTTCCATCGCATTGGCCATCGGCTGCAAAGTCTTCTCCACTGTCAGTGATCACAACAAGAAATCGCTCTTGAGGAATTTGTTCCCGGACTTACCCGGTTGGTTTTTTGAAAAATCATGCTCTTCAAGTTAGCCCGAAACTGAGTTTTACCACCAAGTGAAAAACTGTGTTTTAAACCAGTTTTACCACGGGGTATCGTATTATTCAGAAACTGAGTTGTGAAGGTCGGATAGGCAGTCGCTCCAATTAAATACTGGTAGTCAGCTGCATCCGGTTAGACTGGAAGCCGACCCTATCATAGTAAGGGAAAAGGCTGGGCAGACGACAATGCTCTTCAATCATCCTATGTTTTTGGTCAGTCTGTTTATTACCAGCCTCCGACTGTATGGCAGATAAGAAGTACATACTTCTCGTTTATATCTTTTGAGTTCTTATTATTGTTTCCATGTTTTTAATTTAGTTTTTAGTATGCAATCGCGTATTTTTTTATTTACTTTTTGAGCTGGATCGAATCCATCATCATCGAATGAAAGCTGGTAAATAAACTTGATTTCAGCTGAACATATTGGAAATTCCCGGGACGTTACGTTCAAAGATATGGTCATGCACTTTACCAAAGGACAGGGCTGCGATATCATCTTCAGTTGTGTAAACGGAACGCTTAAAAAAGTAAGGCTGTTCTAATACTTCTTAATAAGTTTTGTAGTTATCTGGTAAAAACAAATAATTATCAGATTGTTTATTTAATTATATTTTTGTTTTACGGCTAATTTAGCAATTACATACTCTTATCTGAGGAGGAAAAATATAACGGCTTGGCAGCTTTGTACAGATAATAATATGAGTGCCGAAATAGCTATTTATAATCCAAATAAAAGTTGTCAAACTATAAATCTTGTACTGCGTGTCCTGTTGTTTGTTCATTACAGGTACTGAAGGACGCTACCGAAGGTGCCAAATAAGTGGCTCCTGAGCCGACACAATTTAGATACAATTTAGACGCTAAGAAGAAGAAGAATCGGTCCTTAATAGATATTTAAATGATTAAGTTAAAACTCACATGCACTGTTTTCAGGCTTCGTTTGCTTGTTGTGCCAGTAGGGGTACTACGTTTGATATCGTTCAATTACATACGCGAGAGAATTACGAGTTTGGAATGTACGACCTGATGGGCTCAAAACATTACGTAACGATTGATGTATCTTCCATATTTTACAGCCAGAACATTGAAGATTTTAAAGTGAGTCGTGCAATTACTTAACTTATTGGACAAATAATAATAATATTAGTGCCCGATAGAAGCTTCGGCTTCGGCTCCGGCCAAGAATCGGCCGAAGTTTTGGCCGAAGACGAAGGTTTCTAGCAAGCGCTGAAATTGAAGAATACGAATGCGCAAGAGCGCGATGGCAAAGGGGTACACTACATAAATACGAAAAACTTTATTCCGACAGTCACAAATCCGAATTTTAAAATACCGATTTTCATAATTCCGAATGGTTCAAAATTCCTAATATGACAATTCCGATTTATCATTTATCCTATTTTTATAATTCCTATTTTTCGATATTCCTAACGTTCATAATTACTATTCTTAAAATACCGAGTTTCAAGAGATCGAACAACAAAAAGTCCGACTTAATGATAATACGAAACATCAAAAATACGAATTCCGATTATTAAAATACCGATTAAAGAAATAAAAACGCCTTATAAAAGTGAATATCAAGACAAATAAATTAATAAACACATAACCAACAATAGAGGGGATCTGATCCGTTAATGGTCACTGTTACCTAACTTACTTAACCCAAATGATTCACTAACAATAGATGGTACCCGAATCAATCAAAACATCAATAATTATAAAACAGTTTATTTCCCTGTAAGAAGCGTGCAACCATGCAAACCAGGTGTATGCTACACCATGCATGCAACAAGCTTGCAGCATGCAATAATGCAAACAAGCATACACCATACATGCAGAAAGCATTCAGCATGCAAGATAAATGCAGCATGCAAGCAAGCATGCAGCATGCAAGCAAGCATGCAGCATGCAAGCAAGCATGCAGCATGCAAGCAAGCATGCAGCATGCAAGCAAGCATGCAGCATGCAAGCAAGCATGCAGCATGCAAGCGAGCATGCAACAGGCAGCAGGCATGGTTTCTGTCACGGCTCCGGCGCTGCGGGGCTCCGGCGGTCCCATGCGAGCTTATCATCGCAGATGTGTTTTACGCTCACCACCGCAGCTTCGGCTTGCTGGCCGGCTTCGCCGGCCAACCTCAGCCGCGGCGGAGAGCGTTAAAACCACCTGCTCTTCAGCTCGCGGGCCGCCTCGCCCCTCCACGCCTACGCGGTTTTAAATTACACTCTAGGGGTAGGGCAAACAAGACTACGTGGAGTCGGTTTTGCAGCGATTCGTTTCTGTCACTTACTTTTGTAGCTCACCCTTTTGACTTTTTAAGACAATGTTTTAATTTTAAGGTTAAATATGAAATTGATCATCTTTTTTCATTTAAAGATTATGCCAAGTGTGTTATGCCAAATATCAGAATCAGAAACTTAATTTTAGCAGTTTATTCGAAGTATTGAAAATCGGAATGTCGTTTTTCGGACCGACAGCCCATCGAGCATTTGATTCTTCGGTCGTATGAAAATCGGAAACCAAACAAATCGGATTTACGACTTTCGGTAAAACGTATTTCGTAATTTTTAACAATAGAGATTTTAATTCTTAGGTATTATGAAATTCGGACTTTTGAAAATCGGAACATCGAAATTCGGAATAAAATATTTCGGAGTATTTGGGTGTTCCCATGGCAAAGGCGACGCTCGGGGGGCAGGCGCCACGTAATATTTCAGACTGTAATATTTATTTTTAAAGTTGATAAGTCATTTTAATCAGTCACCATAAACTTTTAATTTCAAAGTTGAAAAAGTCATTATGTTATTCACTTTTCTGCTGATCTAGAACTGAATTTCTTAGGGTATTAAACCTTCGGCTTCGGCTTCGGCCGAAGATTGTGGCGATAGCCGATTAATCGGCTTTAGCATCGGCCAGAAATCGACCTTCGGAAAGACACTTTGTAATAACTAAAATACGTTTTTTTTTCCAGAGAATTCGATTAATGTTGAGCGAGGGTATTGTTCGCGGGTACGTGCGTCCTCTGTCGCGCGTGTCATATGCGCCACACGAAGCCGCGCGCGCCTTCCGACTGCTCGCCGCCAGCAGGCACCGCGGCAAGGTGCTGCTGAAGATACAAGACACTGCACTGGAAGCTCAGTCCAGGTACCTACACACGGTGCAGTGCGTCTTGATCTTTCCGTACCTACATCTCTCGCTTGCTTGCTAGTAAAATCATCTTGCCCACAATGAATTATGTCTATATCTTTCTTTTCCTCACTCTTGTCTTACAGAAAGTAATTCCAAAACGGCAGTAAATACACTTCACTCACTGTTCTCTTACAGATTATCATTTTCACCTAATTCGTGTCACGTCTTGCTGTGTGACAATGACGGATTTGCTATAAATCTTGCTGATCGACTGGTGCAAAGGGGAGCTAAGCGAATGCTCCTATATGTTCCAGAGATTTCGAATTATTTACTATTCAAGAGAAGGTAAGTAATCGATAAAGAGTCTGTATATCTACAGAATATATAATATAAACCTTTATATAATATTACTTTCAGGGAATGGGGAAATCTTGGAGTAGTAGTAAAAATGGTTACTAATGTTCTAAATTCGATTGAAAACATACAAAAACTGCTCAATGAAGCCAGTGTTTTGGGTCCAATTGAAGGAATTTACTTGGTAGTCACAGATTCAATGAACGAGGTCATCGAAGAGAACATTAACTCAACAATACATATCTTTGACGTTGCATCCAGAGAACTGTGTCCAAGAGTTAGGTAATGAAATGATACAGATTTTGGTTAAAAGATCAAAGTAATTAAACCGAAGTATTAGTAGTTAAATTAATAATTATTTTAGATACTTTACCGTGATAAGCGAGCACGACTCCATAGGTCGTAACGTATGCCTGACGAGAAAACAATGCAATATGAACTCTTTATCAATACAAGTAAAACTGAAAAAGGTATGTCAAATATTTACTTTGTTCTGAAAATTTGTTTGTGAAAACAATACAGTTGAACATTTGTGAAATCATTATAGTTCGCAGATTTAGGCTTGAAAGAAGGTAAGAGGAACAAGGCGCTAATGTGGCAAACTGCTGTTGAAGCCATTGAATCAGCTTTACTAGGCAGTGAAACCTTTGTGGTAGTTGACTGTATTGATCAGCCACGAGACGTCCTCAAAGAAGTCGCTAAGATACCAGGTGAGAACTTGGACCAGGTCAAAACAATGATATAATGGATTTTTCTGTGTTAATATTATCATGAGTGTTTCGTTATTGTTGTGGCCGCAAGTGCTACTGCTGAGCTATTGGTTTTGGGTTCGATTTTCATGTTGGGCAGAGTTAGTGGGTTTTTCCATTAGGAAATTCTAGTAGCAGGCTGGAGTCTAAATTTGTGCCCTGAAAATGACGTAGGTCGTAGGTTCACCTCCTATTACATGGTACTATAACATAACGGCAGAAATGTGGGTATACTACGGGAACATAATACGTGCTTTACCCTTTGGCGAATACAGATTACCCCGAAGGGTAAGAGAGGAAGGGTAGGTAATGATAATTTTATAATTTCAGGAGTCGTTATAACAAGAGATACAGATGAGGACGCAACGTTGAGAGAAGTAGGCATAGACCAAGGCAGTGATCAGGAACTATGCTCGATACTAGCAGACCAGTTCAACGTTCATATTCCAAAGGAAATTATTCCATGTATGACTGTTGGACAGTGAGTTCATGTTTAATCTATTAATTTATATCTCTAGACGTAGCGACAAAAAAAATGTGAATGGGTCACACACATCTTGGATGTTAGCTTATATACATAAGTCTCGGATAGCCAAAGACGATGGTTTATTGAATAGATTTAACTTCCACGTAACTAATACTAAAGTAAAGCTACACAGGGTGAAAGGGACATCAACGCAAAAACGGTTACCAAGTGATTAGTATATCATTCCGAACCGGGCCACATAGAAACTTTACATTGGTAATTTTAAAAAAAATCTGCTGTTTCCTACAAAAGTGTAATACATACACGATCAAAATGCGTGGAACAGCAGATTTAAAAACAAAATACCGATGAAAAATTTCTATGTGAAATGATATATACTGAACACGTGGTAACCGTTTGTATGTCCCTTCCGCCCTGTACATAGGACACCCTGTGTAGGACCGGTAATGAGTACAGCTTACTATTGAACGCTAATTAAATATAGTTACCTTCGCGTTACACTAGATTGTGCAAGACTACCGAACAGTGCTGGTGTATGCAATGCGTGTACGTAGTGTACGTACGATACATGAAACGTAGGTACAGTATGCATAGATGGTTTGGTCATGTTGAGAGGATCAATGAAAGGTGCCTAACTTCAGATACAAGGTTTACATATGATAGGATACGCCTAGAGGAGACGGCCTAAATACATACACTGACCTTATAGTGCAGACCTTATGTTCTTTACAAATGCCTAAGTGTGCAAATAAATAAAATTGAAGTGTCTGTTTGTCATTAAAAAATAACAGCTTTTTACTGAATGCGTATGAAAGTATTTTTGACACTAGTAAAAAACCTATTTTGTACTTTTTTGTCTGTCTGTTTGTTCCCGCTAATCTCTGAAACGGCTGGATCGATTATGAAGGGACTTTTACTAGCAGATTGAAAAAAAAATAAAGCTCTTGAAATTCACAACACGACAAAGTCCGATTCAAATAGGTAATATTTTAATATAATTTCTCGCTGACGAAGATCGCAGATCTAGTAACCTTTAAACGTTTTTATACAATAACTTTGTCTCGATAACGAGTAGATAAGTGCGCGGCCGGTTGTTTTTAACTTTTCTCGAGAATTAAATAACCTTGTATGCGACAATTTTTTTTTTTATTCCTTCCTTTATTCATATGATCTATACATGTAAATTACATTAAATATTTCAATCTCAAAAAAAAAACATTTTAAAATATAAAAATAGTAGCCCACCGGTATCGGGAACAGGGTCCAAGCTACCGGCAGTCAGGGCTTTTTTTTTTTTTTTTTTTACGGATGGGAAATCATCAAATGACTTCTCCCGCTCTGGGTGGAGTGGGAGGGAGTGTCAGACTCTTACTGACTAAAACCCATCCATGTTCCTTCATTGCCCTTTGTGTTCCAGGGCCACGGTATCTCTTTCGAACAGTCCCGCAGCCCCGGCAGCAGGTACCCCCGGATCAGCCTTACGGCTACGACCTTTTGGCGCGCGTTCAGGTAGTGCGCGGCACGCCGCTTAATTGAACGCGCCCACACCGGGGCCCCGTAAAGGGCCATGTACCGCACGACCCCGCGTAGAGCCTACGGCAGGAGGCGTTTGGACCCCTCAGGTTGGGCAAGAGCCGCTTGAAGGCAGCCCCGGCCCGTTCCAGTTTGGGAGCCAAACGTCGGAAATGCTCAACGAAGTTCCACCGGCTGTCGAGGACGAGTCCTAGGTACTTCAAAGTCAACTCGACGCCGATGGGAACCCCTCCTACCGTCAGCGTGGATCCCGACGGTGGCGCATTCCGAGGCCTATGAAAGCTCATGGCCTCGGACTTGTGCAAGGCGACCTCGAGACCCAATTGCCGGATCCTCTCAACGACTATCGCAACCCCGCGTGTCATCAGTTCGGCCGCCGCCTCGTGCGACCTCCCTTGTGCCAGTACCAGCGTGTCGTCAGCGTAACAGACTACGCTGACGCCGCTAGGGAGGTCGGCGCGCTGCACCCAGTCGTAACCGATGTTCCACAAGGGCGGCCCTAGAACCGACCCCTGCGGAACACCGCACGACATCTCTCGCCGGTTCCATTCTCCGTTGGGACCAGGGTAGATGATATACCTGTAGGACAGGTAGTCCCCGACCACACGACGGAGGTAGGTCGGCACCCGGTGATATCGGAGTGCCTCCCCAATGCAGTTCCAGGGCATGGAGTTGAAGGCGTTGGCGATGTCAAGAGACACCGCCAAGACGACCCCACCCCGGGACACCGCGTCCCCCGTCGTGAGGGCTCTCACGCGCATGATGGCGTCCACCGTCGAGCGCCCCTTGCGGAAACCAAATTGGTGTTCCGCAAGATCCGGCCCCATTCCCGCAAGGTGCCCGGCGAGGCGGTTTGCAATGACTCTTTCAAAGAGCTTGCCCACCTCGTCGAGCAACACAATGGGCCGGTATGCGGACGGATAGTCCGCAGGGCGCCCTGGCTTCCGTATGAGGCAGTCAGGGCTCAACTAACAATACGAGCCTTGTGGTGGTGCTTTCTGAATCAAGCTCTTGATCCAGCTGCCTAACGAGAGCCCAGGTATATATACTTTTCGAAAAATTCTGTAGTGGCAACCACGAACCGGAAGACGTTGCGTTGGAAGGCCTCCCACTAGGTGGACCGATGACCTGGTGAAGATTGCGGGGATCCGCTGGATGCGAGTCGCATGGGACCGATCTATGTGGCGACACTTGGGGGAGGCCTATGTCATGCTATGCCTAATGATAATGATGATGTAATTAAGATAACCTTCCCGTTTTACAGGCTAAAGAATTTGAAAATTCAAATGATGGATATAGACAAAGAAGCGGTTGGTTTCGGCGGATATATATCTTACATTGGTGGCGATGAAATGCTCGCGAGCACCGAATTTGTCTTCATGCCTACTCTTCATACACCAAACATGGTAAAGTAAGGATTTTACTCATAATTGCATGAAATTATTTTTTCAAGAATAAGTTACGCAGGCAAAGAAACGACTATAGGAATAGATAATAGGTAAAGTAGTGACTTTAAAATTCCGATATGGTAAATAAGTAACAAATGGGCAATAAATAATGAATGGGCTTCGATTTATAGGCATCTGCCCCAAGGTCCAATAGCCATAAAATATACATAATTGAAAAGAGCTTTTTTTTTGTGGGCAACTAATACACTATTGGATAGAGCTTTTCAAAGAGAACTTTTGCTAATTCGTAGTCTGTTCGGAATTATTTACCTAAATGTGTGTCGAATTGAGCACCGAAGTTAACCTTTTTTGGGTAACCAATAGCTCTAAGACATAAACCATTTGAAAGAGCTTTCAATTAGAATATTTGATACTATACGACTTTTGCTAATTAATTCGTAGTCAGTTCGGTTTTATTGATCTAACTAGGTAGTTGATTAGGCACAGAACTGTAGCTGACTCTGAATCGCGAAAAGTTGTCAAAGCAAGTAATATTCTTCTTGTTGGGATCAATCTATTAATACAAATCTTAACGCTATTAGGCGTTGGGGTAGTATTAACGATCTATCCAAGCTACTGTTACTTAAGGATTTGCTCCTAAGATAGCATTTTAAGATGTTCATATTTTGAAAATTACGTTTATAGGCTTATAATTATGATGTTTGAAACGTACAGTATCGATGAAAGTTTATATATTGACGAAAGAACAGCATTTAATCTAATTTAATTTATCAAAATTAGATCTCTGTAGCTCCCCTCTGACTCTGAATCGAGAGAAGTCACCGTAATAAGAAATGTTCTCTTCATTGGTATATATCTTAACGCTATTGGACGCTAGGGCAATTTTGCCCATTCTCCTTTATTTCAATTAATAATATTTCAAGTAGTTACTGATTGTGTACTGACTTGAGGGGCTCGTGGCTAAATAATAAAAGCCGCACGGGTTGATCTCCAAGGTTAAGCAACGCTGGCCGAGGTCGGTTCATGGATGGGTGATCGTTCATTACATACCGAGTTTCTTTCATGCATTGGACAACACGTTAAGCCATTGATCTCGGCTATAATTTGTGTCTAACCCAGTGACAGTCGTAACGGGTAAACAGAAGCCCGAAGGTCTGACAACGAGTGTTACCAAGGGGATCCTATTCCCGGTAACTACGTTGTAGAGGTCAAATAGGCAGTTGCTCCATGTAAAATACTGATATTAAGCTGCATTCGGTTATACTGGAGGCTGACCCCAAGATATTTGGGAGAAGACAAGACAGAAGTTGACTGATGTTGTTCTGTTCTAGACACCTGAGACACATGAAGACGACGAAACATGTTTATACATAGTGCCGGGCATAGAAGGCAATCACGAGCGATTCCGAACGATATGCGAACTTTTGAAGATACCGGCTGTGGTCCTACAGCTGGGCGTTGAGAAATATCGAGAGAACATACCAGAAATAGCTCAACGGCTCGTTGATGTAAATATATTCAGTACTAGCTTATGCCCGCGGTTTCGCCCGCGTGGCTTTCGATAATTGTCCCTCAGGATCATACGACCAGGATAAAAAGTCCTAAAGTATCCTATGTGTTAATTCAGGTTATTAACTATCTGTGTGCTAAATTTCATCCAAATCCGTTCGGTAGTTTTTACGTGAAAGAGTAACAAACATCCATCCAACCATACATCCTCACAAACTTTCGCATTTATAATATGAGTACGAAGGAGGCTTATTTATTTGTTGTATTAGGTATTTTAGTACAAGACAGATGCGTTTAAGTCCCTAGAAATAGTGACAAAAATTGAAAATATTATACTTATATCATCATGTTGAGAGGATGAATGAAAGGTGACTAAGGACAGGTACAAGGTAGATGTGAGTGGAAATGCCAGGACTAGCTAGAAGGACATACACTTACCTTATTGGTGATGTTCTTCAGAACCACCTGTTCTTGTACTATGCACCTAACCTAGGTGCATAGTTCAAGCATCCGACGTGCATACAATATGATCAGATGTGTGAACTTTGGCGATTGCGATTGTAGCATGTGGCGTTCTGTATATATAAGCGTGGGCTTATGCATATACGTTATTAAGCTCTTGTTAACGACATGTGGCCAGGAAAGTGATTAAGAAGTCGGTTTAATATTTCTAGGTCTTGATGGAAAAGCTGAAAATTCGCAATCAGTTCTGCTTGCTGGGTTATGAGTTTGGAATATCGATTGTAATTGAAATGGCTTCAATATTAGAAAGCTATGGTAAGTTAAAAGTTATTTACGTACCTACTCACCCATTAAGGGAAAAAAAAAATTGGGCATTTGTTTCACTAGTAATTGGCATTTGTTTGATTCATTTCTCCATTCACAGGGCTAACCGGCACCGTGTACTGTTTAGGTGGCACACCAAACGAAATCCGTGCAAATCTTGAGCACAAGTTAAATGGCATGTCGGAAGAAACTTTACAAGTGTCCCTGCTCCAACACCTGCACTATTTAATATTGGGAGAGAAAACTCCCGAATTGGACATAAAACTGCGAGATTTAGCAAAATACTCGGATAAAGTAAAGTTTTGCGTTGGCAGTCTCCATGGACGCGTACCGTATTCGAGTCAGTACATAGAGATACTCATGGAAGTTACCTATTCAAGAATTCAATTAATGCGTCAGTGTCATACTGAGTTCAACGTTTTGAGAGCGAAAATAATCATTTTACGAGCTAAGCTGCCCAAAATGATGCTTATGGACTCATGGAAACTCTCACATCAGGATATTGTTATTCATGATCTAGAAGCCACACTTGATCATGCTTCGCGTGATTTAAGGTGTTCTTCTCTAATTAATAAGTATTTGGGCGATGAAATATTGACCAAGTTTAATAAAAGAAACCGTTGTGAAAGCCATGTTGCAAATATTTAATGTACTCTTAGTCAAAAGGGTAAGTTATATGTTGTATTTCAGATATTGTTTTCAGTGATGCTCATTTACAATTGTATACTTGTAAAACTCTAAGTTATGTTGTCTATTTTTGTGTTGCTTTTGAATAAATTAAATAAAGAATATGCATATTTTAAATCGTAAAAATCCAAATCTATTTTTTTCCTTCTGATTGACATATTTATAATTCCTTTTGACATTATTGTAAAATTTTTACTACTGTTAGTCTGACATTTTTATATATATTTTTTTTGTTATTCTAATGATTTGACATTTTTTATTTGGTATCAATACAATTTCTCTTTGATTTTAGAATTTAATATTATTTGCATGCCCGCCCATGCCACGGTAGAATATGGAGGACTATATTATATAAGACAACATCTATGTACCAATTACCCATTTTTGCAAAGAAATAAATGATTTGATATATGAGGTTCTGGTTACAAAATGAATTTTTTTTTCAAAGATGGTCAGTTTTCGGCGAACGTCACAGAACTACAAATGTTGCGGAAAACTGGCATTCCCATCTGAATAAAAAGTTTGGCCGTAAACCAACGCTGGTCCATGTTTTGAATGCGTTAAAAAAAAGAGCGCCGCCCAATGGCTAAACTACGAAGACCAGAAGATGTACTCAAAGATCAGTGGATTCAAGAGTCACAAATGAAATTGCTGAATAAGCAAATATCAGTCGGTCATTTTCTAGAAATGATGAAATAGATAATAATTCAGAGATAAACAACTTGCAATTTTTAAGTTAATTAAATAGAATTACAAACGTTATTTTTTTGTAGATATTTTGCTTTAAATATAATAAGTTAAACGTTGAAAAAAATCCAACGCCTTAGGTGGGACTCGAACGCACGTCTTTCACTATCTTGGTGAACGCGATTCCAACTACGCCGCCGAGACGCTGCATTGGTCGAACCTGCAAAATTCTTCAACGCTTTTGGTAATTTTTTTTCAACAACTAACTTATTTTACTTTATTGTTATCCCCTTAATTTACTTTACTGTAGGCAGATTTTTAAATATATATAACGGCGCGCGATGATTAAGTTGGTTTATTGCAACACTTTTTAAAGTTGTAATCGATTATTGTTATTCTGTGGTTTAACATTTATTTTAGAGCGGTTAACACCAAATGGGGTTGTGAATGTCATGGCGGCGGTGACAGCGCCTTTTGATGTGACTGTCACCCGGTGATCACGCACAAATCCATTGGCTCTAAACTCAAGTCTAATTGTTATTGTAATTTGATTTCAATCAGTAACTATCATTGTAATCTTTAATTATTTTGTTAATGTTCCATTGAAATCTTTGTAATTATATCATGTGAATTATTCTGCACGTATCATTTTTCAATCACCTGCACGTACACGCCCATAATGGAGGACCAACAACCAATAACGAATGAATAGCGACATGTGGTGTCGCGGCCGCTCGAAAATCCGATATATATTTCGCAACCAGAAGCGAAGATGTTTAATAAAAAGACAACAAGATATGTAAAATAATAAACACAACCATTTATTATAACTCAGGAACAAAACAACAACCACAGAAAACTTACCCAAACCACCACGAAACATAACGAATTGAATTCACTCGTAATAACATTAAAAACCAACGAGAAAGAAAACAAAATAGATAATTATAAATCCTACAGCCCCTTGAACGATGTTCCTGACCAGCGTGTCACCCGACCAGCGACAATCTCCCCCTGTCACTCTTTTCCATAGAGCTAACATGACGTGCTGCGTGCAACCTCATTTCTTCCTAATACAACGTACAACCTTATTTCTTCCGAATAATATGTATTACATATTGTTATTTTGTTAGTGGCTCTTTTATTTAGAAGGGACTATAAAGGAATAGCACTTATTAGCACTTAGAGCAACCCCAGCATAAGGGATTGTAGTGGAACATTGAGTGCGGTATAGTCCCCTGGGGGACTGATCTAGGGATTTTAGTGAAACGAGTGGATCTTTGATAGTCGTTACAGGTAGTCGGTGACCCGAAAGTCTGACAACCAGCTTACCAGTCCAAAGGGTACCGCGTTTCCCAGTACCAACTGGGTTTCGGAGGTCAGATAGGCAGTCGCTCCATGTGAAATACTGGTATGCAGTAGTATGCAGTTGCATCCGGTAAGAATGGAAGCCGACTCCAACATAGTTGGGAAAAGGCTAGGCTGATGATATTACATTAAGTTAAAAAAGTATCGGAAATGGATGATTTGTTTATGGTTCCAACTGAAATTTTTGTTTTTTTTGTTGTTGTTCGATTGGCACAACTGTTTTCCATTTTGGCGCGTAGTTTGAGTTGCATCTGTTATTTAGATTAAATATAGTGCTAATTTTAGTTAGATCACATCTAGTGTGTATAGCGACTTTCATAATGGACAAAAACATCGAACAAAGAGTTTGTCTTAAATTCTGCATCGCCAATGGAATTGCGCATTCAAAAGCGGTCAAGATGTGATGGAAGATTTGCCTCACTCTGGTAGGCCATCAACGTCTTCAACTGAAGATAACATCGCAAAAGTGAAGGAAATAGTGACTGAAAACCTCATCCAAGTTAGAGAGAGACAGCCGCTGAACTTTCTGTGTCTCGCGAGTTGATCCGTACCATTTTAAATAATCACTAGGGTATGAAACATGTTGCCGCTCGGCTAGTCCCAAAAGACCTGATTTTTTTTCCCAAAAACTCAATCGCATAAGAGTCGCTGAAAACATGCTCGAACGAGTCAATTCCGAGCCAACATTCATGAAAAATATTGTTACTGGTAACGAGACGTGAGTTTACAAGTTTCACATGCAAACTAGTGAACAAGCTTCGGAGTGGCGCCTTCCACCGTAATCTGAACCTAAACCGAAACCGAAAAAACCACGCCAAAGTCGATCAAAAGTCAAAGTCATGTTGACCGTATTCTTTGACTATCGCGGTGTCGTGCACTCGGAAGTCTTGCCGGAAGGTCAAACAGATAGCACTCCTGCTTTGTCAGGATAGACGTATGGAAGAATGCGATAGAAACAAACACAAACAAAAAATTGCAGTTAAGAACCTCCTGACAAATCAATCTTATTCTAAGCAAATAAGGAAGCTTATGCGTACGAAGGCGCGGGTAACAACTAGTATTATTATAACTTAAAGTATCCGCAACGGTGAAATAGGCAACTACAATTCTAGCCTGGATGGGTATAATATAAATTAATTTAATCACCAAATCGGTGAGTTCAACAACCAAATAAAATATTAATTATGCACTTACCTAAGTACGTATGTCAGCAGCTAGATTTCGATCGCGACTTCGTCCATATTGATTTTGATTTTAAAATTTATTTATTTTAACATAAATAAAACATATAAATGACATTCAGATCATATCCTATTTAAATCATATTGTTTAAGTGATTGATACTTCCCGAGAATTTGTGAGATTAGTTACATTGAGCTTTATTAGTGAGATTGAGGTTTGTGACGGAGAAATTTACAACTGATTTTCAATTTTGGTGGGCATTTTCGATTTTGGTGGGCGATTATCAACTTTGGTGGCCACTCTAGACTTTGAACTCAAATATCTCAAAAAGTTATTGAGATATTCTCAGACCTCTTAAAGATCCTGCTAGCTTGGTGTTTCTATTCTTATACCATGTACTTATTTTTCACGAAAAATGAAGAAAAAACTTCGCCGCCAAAATGAAATAAAAATGCACTTTATTGATATTGACCCAAATAAAGAATATTCTTTGAGCGTTATGCGGCGTTTAAGAGGACAAATTCGACGTAAAATGCCAGATTTGTGAAAAGAAAATTCTTATATTTTGCACCACGACTACGCGCCTTTGGACAAGGCCCAAAGTGAACGATTTTTTGACCAAAATCTCAACAAATACCGTCGAACAACCGTCTTATTCACCAGATATGGCTCCAGCTGACTTCTTTCAAACTCAAATTACCACTTCGTGGCACCTGTTTTTATTCGGTAGAAGACAAAGGAAAATTCGCGTCGAAAACTGAACTCAATTCCAGAAAAAGCGTTTAAAAATGTTTTGATGATTGGATTATTAGTTGGCGTTGGTTTCTGAACGAGCATACTTTGAAGGCGATAAAATAACTTTGGATGAATAACTAACATTTTGTGTATTATTGATCGTTTCTCGGTACTTTCTTGATAGAGTAGTATATTATTATGTCAAAAATAAAAACGTTTCTCAAACAATAATACAAAGAAAAAACATGCATATTCTAAAACATTATTGTTCTCTAAGCTTATGGTGCAACTGTGCACAAGGGTATATTTGAGGTATCTTCACATAAATAAAACAGTATCGCTACTGGTTCATAAACCTCTTTTGTACAATCTACTTTCACCAACATAGTGACACTACACGCAGCACGGAATCGCATTTTCCATGCTCATATCTCTGAGCTAGAGCGAGATACAGAGCGTCCTGTCGAGCGCATAGTCGGCGCTGCCGCGATAGCACTCCTGCTCTGTCAGGATAGAAGCATGGAAGAATGCGATAATAACAAACACAAACAAAAAAATGCAGTTAAGAACCTCCTGACAAATCAATCTTATTCTAAGCAAATAAGGAACCTTATGCGTACGAAGGCGCGGGTAACAACTAGTATTATTATAACTTAAAGTATCCGCAACGGTGAAATAGGCAACTACAATTCTAGTCTGGATCGGTATAATATAAATTAATTTAATCACCAAATCGGTGAGTTCAACAACCAAATAAAATATTAATTATGTACGTACGTAGTACGTATGTCAGCAGCTAGATTTCGATCGCGACTTCGTCTATATTGATTTTGAAATTTCTTTATTTTAACATAACAAAACAGATACATGACATTCAGATCATATCCTAAAAGCATTAAACCCTGATTGCTGCAGTATTCCTACACGGAATGTATTTAAATCATATTGTTTACAAAAATGATCCTGACTTCGTCCTTATTGATTTCAGGAACAAAAAATACAAGAGAACCAAGGTTACCGAGTTCGTGGTGTGTAATTCAATTATCTGCACAGATATACCATTATGCTATTGTTCTTATAGCATAATGGTATATCTGTGCAGATCCATTTTTAGGGTTCCGTAACCGAATGGCAAAAAACTATTATACTTTTGCAACTACATATTAGCACAACTATTTTGAGTATTGGTAATACAATATTAATTTGTTAGTTAATGCAAAGAAAAAATATTAACCCTCCATCCGTCGTGCCTTTTCTGTGACGTGACCAGACGCGCGGGTCTCTAAAGACCGCAAAAATAAACAGACATAGTAACTTACATTATATGTTTTATTTTGACGGATTATAGTTGCTTTTTTTCCGGTTCTGGGTCCGCTACGCAAAGACGTGTTACCGAAGTGCTCCAATTAATTTAAGTTATAAAAGTGACGCGGCAGGCCCATAAGGAGTGGCAGGACGAATTCGACTCTTTCCAAAAGGATTGGCAAACAAAAAAACTGGATAGGTGGAAAGAGGGAAGGGAGGCCTTTTCCCTGCAGTGGGACACAAATGGCTGATAATAATAATAATAATTACCAGTGCTTTGCCGCGATCCGACCGCGGTGGTGAAGAGGATGATGACGAAGTTATATCTGTGAGTACCCAGTGCAACGCACAATCGAGGAGCACTTTGGAGGGTGCATTCCGGGAGTACCGTTCCATGCCGCCTGAACTTAGACCACGTCTACCTCGTTTGCCTATGCACAAAAAAACAAGGCGCTGGCGTGTGCTCTAGATTCGCAGCTGTCAAACTGCTTTGACAGCAGCAAAGACCTCGCCGATACCTATCAAACTAAACTAGGAAGCGAAAAGGAAACCCCCAGGCGAACCAGGCAAATCAAATTCATTAGCGAGTTCACAACAAAAATAAAACACATTAGTGGTGCAGATAACGTCACAGCGGATTCATTATCGAGCATTAAAATAGTTAATTGTCCAATAGGTTTCGATTTATTGGCAAACCCGAGCACAGGAAACCGATAAGCAGCTCTCAGAATTATTCCACGGCTTTAAGAACAGTAGTTTTCGTTTTAGGCGACACAGAGTTACAGGCACAGAGTATTACATTATATTTGAAACATCAACTGGTAAGGAACGAAAGTACCTACCAATAAGTTTCGTGATAAAGCAATTAAAATTATAAAAAGTTTGAATGTAACTCTATACTATGTCATTTCCAGACCATTGTTTACTTTCAACATCCGACAAGTAACAAGACACGGAAAACGTCATCAGCACAACCTTTTAAATGTTTTTTTTTTTTTAATAAGTGCGTAGTAGCTATCCCAGTTGTCGCGTGGGATCCCTCAGTCCTGCACAGAAACACACGTCTACATAATTTATTATGTCACGGTGGGTATGCGCAGATTAAAATGTCACCGGCGCGACCGCGCGAGTTTTTCTTCATGTTACCGTCCGTCGTTATCCGTGGAAACGTAAGAGTGCATATTTGTGAATTTTCTAAAACCTGGGCTTCCAAAGATCCCGAGCGACAGATCGAGGGTTAAGTAAATTACATTAAAGTTAATCGAATGTTCAGAGTTTAAATTATCCTAATTGACTGATGTTGAATGCAAATTAATCATTGTGTTTCTAACTAAAAGTATTTAAATCGATTCTATATATAGGTACTACTTACCAATTCATAAAACTGCTGCACAAAACCGTGGTACACAAGTCTAGTTGCACTAGTCCTTCATTAAAGCTGTTTGATTCTCGATCTGCACCGAGGAAGTTAAAGCCGTTCATTTTGTATTTACAAAAGTCATAAAATATCAGTGTAGCGACCGTACAGCGTCATCAATTGCAATGTAAGCACTAACATAGAAATTGTACAGCGGCCACCGGCAAGCGAGTAGTCGTACGGTGAGCCCCACTCGAGTCAGTGTAACGTGTCGTGAATTAACTGTCGTAATAAGCAAGTGTCATTGGATAATCAAATAAAACAACGAGTGAACTCACTGTCCATATATTTATTTACTCATCCTGCCACATACACACAATTAACTACAATCAGCAAATTCCGAACCACTTTGTGGAATACTTTTTGTTATTGTTTTCTGCTTCTATTGAAATCGCGTTGAATCTATTCAATCTTCTATAAGTCACAGAACAATAATACTTAACCACTAAAACATAAATTAGATCTAATTTCAACAAGAACACTTGAGGCAGTCAGCACCATCGTCAGTAAACCGCGTTCAAGAGTCGCAGTGAGAATACGACGTAACAATAACGACGTAGTTTGGATGCGATTATTCCCGATGATCTCCAGCCAACCCCCACCTGAGTGTGACTGGTGGACACCGACATGATTTTCAAAAATAATTCTTGTTCAATTATCAGTTGATTTTTATTTTTTGGGGTCGATGACCGTTCTTTCTCAACTATCTTCACTTTATCAGCCTGCTCCACTATGACGCCTACCCCGCAAGAGCCAGTTCAGCCCCAACCCCGCCCAACGCCTGACGGCGAGGCTGCACTGGCACCGACGTCGGTCGCCAACGGCGATCGAGTCGTGATCGCCGGCATGTCGGGGATCTTCCCTTCCTCGCACCACGTCAAGGACTTGTCAGACATTCTGTACAACAAGGTAAGGGTTTGGAGATTCGTAGGTAACTGTGCGGTAACTTCCTAATACATTACAACCCAGTTTTGTCAGCTCAAAAATGATCTTTGGGTTACGTTACGAATAGTGGGATTCAAAAATCATTCGGATTGTGATAGAAAGTGTGTGACATAATTTTGGTGGTGGCTGGCCCCACATGACTGATTTTTGCCGAACAAATTTGCCAAAGGTGCTGACGGATACTGATGTCCAAACTATGAAAGTAATAGACAATAATACATATATATTATGGTAAAAGCCTCCAGTGGAACAATAGTCTACATAAATCTTATCCTCTAGGTTAACCCAGTGACAGCAGAGAAGGTACGTTGGACAGGCAACCACCCAGAGGCGTCTCAGCATGTGGGCACAGTGCCAGATCTAGATCGGTTTGACGCCCAGTTCTTCAAGGTGAATTACCATCTCGGAAACAGTATGGATCCCATGTCCCGGAAAATACTCGAACAGGCCTATAATGCCATTTATGACGCAGGTGAGATATTATAATTTCTGGTATGTTGCTGCCAGCTATCTTGACTTTACAAACTTTCAAACCCTATTTCATCCGCTTACTGGTTGAATTTTTCAAAATCCTTTATACCATTATTACAAATCCGGAAGTATCCCTGTCTGTCAGTGTTATCGTATCAATCCTTACACATAACATACTACCGGAAGAAGTTTCCTTTACTTTGTATCCCGGAATTACATTCCCGTGGCATACGTCCCGACCTCCGCGCGAGCGTAGATTCTGGCAAGAGCTTGTATTTATTAAGGTGAAGGTTACACATAAAAAAAATTTGACCTCCACAGGAGTAAATCCCGAGCACTTGTCTGGGAAAAAAATAGGTGTGTTCATCGGAACCTGTTTCTCCGAAGCTGAAAAAGCAACCTTCTATGATGCGGCGTCTAGAACAGGCTTGGGTATTGCTGGGTAAGAAACGATTTACTTTAGACATTACATACAGACTTTATTTGGTACAGCCACATTCGCCAGTTTATTTAAAAAAACCGGCCAAGTGCGAGTCGTACTCACACGCACACAGGGTTCCGTAGCACCAAACAATATACCGTGACTTTTAAGTCGTCTTACAAAGGTGGTCCACTCAATGTGCCGGACATAAAATAATTCTAGGCGCGATTTTTTTCTACCGCAATAGGTACAAAGAAAAATAAATAAACATTAGAAAAAATTATGAAACATTCTGTTAATGATGTTTACGTGTCAAACGGGAGAATATTCCTACCCAGCGGTCGAGTCCAGTAGATCATCGCTCACAACAGGGTGTTTTAACTACGTCATTTGCATAATATTGAATAATATTTTTATTTTTAAATTATTAAAATCTCATAAATACCATTTTTTTTTTATGAATCCTTAGTAGTCATTGGATACATGAAGTAGACTGCCGTTGTAAGACGACTAAAAAGTCACGGTGTATAATAAAAATATTTTGAAGGCTCACATTATGTTCTATTGTATTACATTCAACAACAAAATTAAATTTTTTTTTCGTAGTATGTTAATGAAAAACAAAGTTACAGCTCCAGTTTGATGAAAAAGTCCCATATCTCAAAAAGTAAACACCACATCTTATTCAAATAAATTTTCGTTGAAATGTTTTTTACAATCTTTTCTACAATCCTACATTTTTTCAAAATTTTCGCTCGCAAACTTTTTTCGGCACTTTTTCTGTTTTTACACAGCTCGCTCTAGGAAAACGGGTTCTTGGGCCGATCCGTATCCAGGTAAGCCACTTTCCAGGCGTGCTCTGCGTCGGTCAAGCACGGCACTTCCGATTCAACCAGGGAGAGAGTTAAAAAATTCTGGCGCAGGGCACACAGGTTAGCCCCATACAAAACATCGACGACGGCATCGTTTACACCGGCGGAGAGCATTAAGTTGGTCACAACCGTAAGCTCCTTCAAGAGTGACTCACCAGCTTCCCCGGCGCCTGAACTCAACAAATCTTTCAAATGCTGTGGAGTCAGGCCGTCGAGGCCGCCGGCAGAACCACTCTAGAAAGAGCTCACGGCTGCGATCAACTGCGGGGTTGTAATTTGGAAAAAAGACTACGATTTTAGTATAAAATCGTAAAGCGGTTCACAGAAAACATTTACCTACATTTCAACACTGTATAGTCGTAATAGTTTCGGAATAAAGTGGCTGTATATAATATACACGGACAGACAGATAGACAAAGAGACATGACGAATCTATAAGGGTTCCGTTTTTAGGGTTCCGTAGCCGAATGGAAAAAACGGAACCCTTATAGATTCGTCATGTCTGTCTGTCCGCTTGTATGTCACAGCCACTTTATTCCGAAACTATTAGGACTACACAGTAGAAATTTGGTAGGTCGATGTATTCTGTGAACCGCTTTACGATTTTAAAATAAAAAAACAAAAGGGGGGCTCTATTAAAGGGGGGCTCCACAAACATGGAACTGAAACTCAAATTTAAAAAAATCATCAAACCTATACGTGCGGGGTGTCAGTAGATAAGTCTTTAAAAATTACATTGAGGTTCCTAAAACCGTTTTTTCTCAAAGTCAATCGTTTGAAAAATAGACACTTCCAAAGTGGTGAAATGTGTGACGCCCTCTAATTTCTAAAGTAAGAGGAGGAAAATTCTGATAAAATGTAGGATTGTAGAACTTAAAAAAAACTTTCAACGAAAATTGGTTTGAATAAGATTTGTTTTTGAGATATGGGATTTTTTCATCAAACTGCAGCACTTGGCCGGTTTGTTTACCATTCGGCTACGGAACCCTAAAAACCTCCATGTAGTAAAGGTAAAGCAAAAAACCGTGTACAAAACAAACGAAAAACCCAGATGCAGTGCTGATGCAGTGACGATGTGTTTGTTTTCCGGAATTTTTAGCGTGGCCGTGCAAATTAAATCCAGGAGTCACTCTTGCTACCACAGTATAGACTGCACATCGGCGGTAACACTTTAACTTTCACTTGGCCTAGTGTAGTTACCACTGTCGTAAGGACTACAGTACCATTAGATTATTCCAGTTTCACATATATGAAACGGCACTACACAGAGTACTACAGCAACATCAACAAAAACTACTACAGCGCCATCTCTGACACAAACGATGAACTAACCATCGAAATACACCTAAATCCTACATCGCGCAAGTAAAGTTATCCGTGACTTAAGACTATATAGGAGGACCTGACAACAACTGCCGGGCAGTAGCCCACCCGTCTGGTCGCAGGACCCTCCCTTTTCTATGAGGGATGAAGAACTTAACACTCTGTTCTTCATACATAAATATCTTTAGGTAGCCCATTTCTAGGTTTATTATTGGGCATAATTTATTTTGTTTTGTAGATGCTGTAAGTCTATGTACGCCAACCGCATTTCCTATTGGTTGAACGCGAAAGGTCCTTCGATAGCGATCGACGAGTCTTGCTGCAGTTCCACCGCGGCGCTGGAGCAGGCGTACCTCTCTATGAGTCGCGGTGAATGCGAGGCGGCCGTCGTTGGAGGATGCTACTTGTGTATGCATCCACAGTCCTCGGTACATCACGGAAGGTAAAGCATTGAAAAAAAAACCATTTTCGTTAAATGTATAACATCACATAAAGGGTGTAAAAAGACCCTTAACGAAGCCGAAAGGTACTTGTTTTCCCCGTCATTGCGATCATTTTTTTGTTCTAGACCATACCTGGGAACCTCCTAGTTACGGAGATATTGGGGGTCAAAGTTCCAACTTTTTCACAAGTTTTTTTTAAATACATGATTCTAATTTTAGATTTTTACTTAAAACACTTTCACGACCCCCGTACTATTCAATCCATCCATCAGCACAATGTTTTAAGTGCGTTACATTGAGTTTTACCGAATCACGTGATTTTTCACCCCAAAAAAAAAAGTATTTTCCCAGCAATAATTTTTCCGAAAAGTTACTTAGTTTGATGTACAGAATGCTTGGTTGACGGCTTCGTGAAGGGTCTGTTTACACCCTGTATATGTTATGGTATGCCTTGCACATCCTTCAAAAAGTCTTTAACAAAAACAAAAAAATAAAAGCAAACAGGATCGTGCTTTACTCTTAATGGATTATCAGACAAATTGATATTGTATAATGGACCAATTTTACGTTGAGAAACTGATTTCCAATTTTAAAAGTTTCCAATAGCATTCAGATGTTTGAAATTTTACTTATTTCCAGGATCATAAGACAAGCCATGGATGGTAAAACCAAGTCTTTTGATCAGAATGCCAATGGTTGTGTAAAGTCGGAAGCCATTAATGTACTGTTTCTGCAGAAGGCTAAGGATGCACTGAGGTAAGTTTTATAAGGAACTTTTTACAAGAAATAAAAGGCAGGGGCTGTTAAAAGCTGTATAAAGTTTTAGTGTCATAATTTTATTTTGGGGGCACCATCTTTCTTCTTCGCAACGGAATGCGAGGTTCCTATTTCTGATTGAAGTAAAATATATAAATTTATTTGCAATAAATATATAAATGTTGGTGCACCTACTTGTTGTGAAAAGTTTTCGTTTTAAGACTAGTCTCATTTGTCGTGTAATATACAGGATCTACGCAGATTTACTGCTCGCTAAGACGGAGTTTATCGGCCTGCTAACAGAAGAAACGGGCCCTCAGTACGGATACTCAAGGAATCCTGACAAGACTGTCAACTTCTTGAAAAAATTCTATGAGGAAGCGAGAGTTGCCCCACATAGTGTGGAATATGTGGAAGCTTTTGGTTCAGGTATAATGGATCTTTAATGATTGACTTAGTAATTTATGAAACTACTTTAGACCACGTCTGTATATATGTATTCCAAAGGGGTAACTGACTGTACATCATTACGTCTTCATTTGTCCAGTTATTTAAATCCCATGTGTAATAGCAAGTGAGTCTATTGCTATAAACTAAGTACTCTACGTGTTACAAATTTAATAACTCTTTACCCGACTTGGGGATCGGGCTCAAGACAACGACTAGATCAGTAGTCGCGCAGTAGACCAAGATCAAAAAAAAACATTTAAAAAAATTGTAGGTACTGATTTTCACAATTTCGTTATAGGCACGCCTGAGGCTGACAAAACAGAACTGGAGACCATTGAAAGAGTGTTTTGCAACGGAAAAGAAGACACGCTTTTAGTTGGCAGCGTCATTTCCAACATTGGACATAGCGAGGCTGCTTCGGGTATTTCTGCGATAACCAAGGTATATTTTGTATTGGGGTCACACTGGATTATCATCATCATCACGACTTATTACCATGCGATCAATGTGAGACGAATGAAGAAAAACAATTAATATCGTTCCGCGTTCTAGTGAGGTTCTAAGATTCTAAAGTACAGTAAACTACATAGTATTCGGGAGCGAACTGTTTTGTTTTTCAAATCTATACTAATATTACAAAGCTTAAGAGTTTGTTTGGTTGAATGCGCTAATCTCAGGAACTACTGGTTCGAATTGAAAAATTATATATTATTATTGGATAGCCCATTTATCGAGGAAGGCTTTAGGCTATATAACATCACGCTACGACCAAAAGGAGCGGAGCATCAATGAAAAATGTTGCAAACACGGGGAAGATAGTACCTATTTTATTTAATAATAATTTCACGCGGACGAAGGTCGCGGGGAACAGCTAGTAATCAATACAAATAAATAAAGGACGAAGCGTCAAAACGTCCCTCCCCTCTCCAACAGATTTGATACAGGTGTCGTTCGAAGCGTCTGGTAAGTAAGATAATTTTTTACTATAATGACTTTCTTCAGATATGTGGGGTTTACTTGAAATACCTGAATTTCAACCGAACCTAACCTAAACTATGGCGACATTTGTTTCAAATCTGGGAGGATCAACAGATTTGATACAGGTGTCGTTCGAAGCGTCTGGTAAGTAAGATAATTTTTTACAATAGGACATTCTTCAGATATGTAGGGTTTACCTGAAATACCGAATATTTCGGGTTTGGGTTTACCTGAATATTTCGACCGAACCTAACCTAACCTATGGCGACTCTGTTGGAGGATCAAGACCCAGGTATTTCATGCTAGCCCGGGCCGCTATGCTGGCACCTCAAACAGTAAGTTGCGCGCCAGCCAGTGGCTGGCGTCGGGGCACATAAAATTCCAGGGCCTCCGTCTTTTCGAGTGCCACCTTGAAGTGCCTCGATTCGTCCGACGATGAGGGACGCACCCTCAATGGCAGAGCGTACCACCCCTCCCCGGATCGTGACGAGGGTGTCACCAGCGTAGCAAATGACGCCCTGCCCGGAGGACTGCACACCGCTCAGTGTGGAGCAAGGCCCAGTCGTAGCCTATGTTCTTCAGGAGTGGACCCAAAACCAACCCCTGCGGAACACCGCATGGTGGCCCTGCGCACGACTTGACCGTTACGTCCCTCGTAGAAACCTAACTACCTAACCTTTTTTTTTTGTTCCTTGGTGGAAAATCCTCATGGATGACCACCGCCCTGAGGCGGGTAGAGGGGTCTGTCAAACTCTAACTGACTGAAAACCACCCCAGTGTTCCCTTCCCACACTTGCACCGGGGATCATGGGAACTAGTGCGCTTGCCATGATCTCCGGCTAGTGCGGGCCCGCTTTTGCGAGCCTCCTCAAGTTTACGGGGGGAGTGAGGTGTACTCTCCTCGTGACGTCCAATAGGGGGCGCGCGCGAAACACTACGCGCCACCGCCTCGGGTCAATTATATGGGGGGGCGACAGACGTCCCCAAATCCGCCGTCCTTCTGGACCCGTTTAGGGGGGCTAGAAGAGGGCATTGACCTCCCTCAACTTTTCCGCCGCCTCCTTTTGTGAAATGACGGTTTCACAGAAGGAGATCACAGCGTTCGACTATCGACCTCATCGATCATAGCTGGCAGCGATAAGTCGGTTCCGACTTCTTTTACGAGGGCACCGGGCGCGGCTCCTCCCATACGGCACACTCTGCCAGCGTATGCCGCGCCGTGTGTTGACACCGAGCGACCGGCTCCCTGTTTATGCGACACCGGTACTTCCCGAAGCAACCATTCCTCGAGAACACCTGCGTCACCCGAAACAACAGGGAGCCGTGCCTCCTTTCGAGCCATTTCTCGAAAGGGGGCACTGGTCGGGTCACCTCGACGGTCGAACCTATCTAACCTAATCTACTAACCCAACCTAACCTATTAACCTAAACTAAGATATTTTCCTATATTAAAAAAAAATCCCATCGATTTTGCAATTTATTGAGAAAGACAATAAGACTTTCTCTGGATTCTTTAGAGCATATTGATATGTTTCCTGTGACTGTTGGAGGAGGGGGCGGGTCTTACACAAATTTGGTCATCATCCTTTGAAATGTCTGTTTGTAATATCAAAATAACAGCTTTTTACTGAATGCATATTTATGAAAATATAAACGGCACTTATAACAAAAACACACTTTTTTAAATTGTTCTAACTTAAGCTACTTAGGCTAGAAAAATAATTAGGGTTCCGTGAAAAAAAACCCCTTGAAATTGTTAACAAAATATCGATTCAATAAGGGAAGTAATTTTTTTATAATAATTTCATGCAAACGAATGTCGCGGGCAACAACTAGTCTTTAATAAAACAAATGAATTGGCTCGTGGTGAATTCACGTCCTGACACTGTTGGAATTTCATAACGATATTCAGAGATGTATTGGTTCTATTATCTAGCTGTTCAGAAACTTCTCACCCTCAACAGGTGTTGCTCGGCTACCACACCGGTCAGCTGGCCGCCAACCTGCACTGCAGTACTCCGCGACAGGACGTGGCTGCACTGCGCGAGGGGCGCATGCGCGTCGTCACAGAGCACCAGCCCTTCCACCGCACTTACGCCGCCGTCAACGGCATGTCCCTCACCGGCGTCAACTCACACGTGCTGCTACATGGACATTATAAACCCAAGGTACAAACGGAGTTAACATAAAAAGATAAAAAGCAAGAATTACTTTTTTTGTTTATCATGATCCGCTATAAGGACGGGATTTAAAGACAATGAATCATCTCGAATGCTGGTTAGACACTGGCTGTGGTTGATCCATTCAATGACAACGCAAACACTCTTACTGTTATATACTTACATATCCCTTTATTCATATCTTTACATAAGAATTACATTTTTCAATATTCCTTAAAAAAAACAATATAAAAAACATTTAAAAATATAAAAAAATAGTAGCCCACCGGTATCGGGAACAGGCAATTATTGTGGCGGAAAACGAAAACGTCAGCTGATGTTGAAGAAGATGAGACTTCCTCATCTATGGCCGATTGAACGGCGTCATTCAGTGATGTAAAATTTGTTGCAGATATAATGGTGCTATGCCGCAAAACATTTTATTGCCTCTTTCTCATTTAAGGGTTTCAGTATACGAAAACTCGTTTCATTACCTTCTGATTGTGACATCGTCAGGTCAACAAATAATTCTGCAATTTGTTAACCGTAATCATTTATGGAAAGATCATTTTGTTTATGTTTGTCTGGAAATTGCTAACAATTTTTTTGGCTTCTTTTGATTTCTTTAATACAAATACGGCTTTACGTCTACTTGGCCCTACTTTTACTAAATATGTTCTAATATTGTTAAGCTCTCCATTAAATTCTATTAATTGTTCATATATCACCGTCCTGTATTACGTAGAATAGGATTAATATTTGCACGCACTCACTAATACACTTGCACTTTGCACTTTTGTATAGCCATACGTAGTCGTTGTTATGGTTGTAGTTAGACACCAATTCGTCACTTTACTTGATTATCCTTGGTCGAATCGCTTGCTCGACAGTTGCAGTCCCCACATGCAACCACAGAATCGCTATAATTTCTGGTACGATTAGACAAATGCCTTAGAACATGCCTCGTTAGCTGCTCTTTCATACAAGACATCTTTTGTACACCCGGTACAAAATATAAATAGTCCCAAGAAACAATATCGACCGGGCATAATAATATGATCATTAGCACAATGCTTATTGCAGAAAAGTGATATTTGAATTCCTCAACTTTGGCTGAATTGTGGCCTCCACCGGCACTATTCTGGTTTACAAAGACTCCTTCGTTCTGTACCTTTGATTGCACATGATGATATTTTTTCAAATAGTGTGTAAATTGACGAATATCACGTAAAGCACAGCCCAAACTAAACGCGAACATGATTTGATTTCCCGCTCGAAAGGCAGGGTCGCCATATAAGGACGAGATTTAAAAAGACAATGAAACATCTCGAATGCTGTTTAGCCACTGGCTAGATTTGATCCAGTCAAAGACAACACAAACACACACACTCTTACTTTTATTTTTCACATCCTACACCACACCTCACTGCTGGGTCTAATCAATCCTCTTTGTCAAATTCTTAACGTAAAATATTTTCATTTTTTCCAGGATCTGTCTCGTTACAGCAGTAGTATACCACATCTTGTGACTATATCTGCGAGACAAGACACTGCTGTACAGAAAATATTTGAGAACTTGAAGACACGCGCCATAGATCCTGAAGAGTTGGCTTTGTTGCACAACATCCATCAGACAAACATTCGGGGACATTTGGGCAGAGGATTCATCATTTTAAGTAAATTTCATAATAGTATCTTAAAGTCTCTTCCCTCTTCATCATCGTAAGCATTTCACACCACCTAAACAACTCTCGGCCACTCTTATCCAGCAGCTTTAATTGGTCATTCCTCCACCTGTCCCAACTTGACTCGGTTATTTTAACATTATTATTGCTTTTAAGTGAACTGCGTTTCCGTTTACTATCGGATTTGCTTCTTCATTCTAGAAACGAACGAAGAAGAAAAGACTGTCAGTCTATGTGAAGAATCTGCGTGCTTCGACGACGCGCGGCGGCCGCTGTGGTTCGTGTACAGCGGGATGGGGTCGCAGTGGGCGGGTATGGGCGCGCAACTCATGCGCATTCCGATCTTCGCTGCTGCCATCGAACGGTAGCTATTTAAATATTTTCTTACAGCCTGAGAGCCTGCTTCTTTAGAAATCGAAATCTGAGTATATGGTTAAAAGAAACATGATACTGTATTCTTATTTCTGTTCAAAATTTTCTGTATTATTAAGAATTGTTACTTTCAGGTGCCGACAAACTTTGGAACCAAAAGGCATCGATATAGTCCATATAATTACTTCGCCCGACAAGACTATGTTCGATAACATTCTTCACTCGTTCGTGGGAATTGCTGCTATTCAATTAGGATTGACTGATGTGCTTCGGGAACTTGGATTGGTGCCTGATGGCATTATCGGTAAAACTATCATTTCCGTTACAAGTGCACGAAACAACAACAAGAAAGAAAGTCAAGCGAGAGTATGCTATTTATGATATATTCTCGCTTGAGTTATTTAAATAGTCGAATAGATACATAGTGTACTTTATCACACAATTCACACACCAACATTGATACACATCTATTTCACTTGTTCTTCTATTTGTTCCAGTTAAACGTAGCTCCAATAATGATCCCTTCTCTTCTTCAGGTCACAGTGTAGGCGAGTTGGGTTGCGCATACGCTGACGGTTGTTTGACGGCAGAGGAGATGATTCTATCGGCATACAGCCGCGGTCTGGTGTCGGTACAGACTCCTTTTATTCGAGGATCCATGGCTGCTATCGGTGTGGGATATGAAAAGGTATTTTTAAACCAAATGTGTCATCGTCGATGATTAGCGGGAAGTCAGTAACTAAGAAATGAATTGTTTGTTAGATAGTGTGTAGCACTAACTAGTGAAGAGAGAACTGTCACGGATAATGCTGAATGGTCCGCGATCAACTATTCATATTAATGCTATCTCTTTTGGACTCTACACGCTCCTGCATGTCAACTGCCAGAATATGTGTAGAGTTCATTTTACTGACACGGGTCCATTTTACTGATCTTCCTTTTTTACTTCGGCAGTGGTACATAACTATGTTTATGTTCATTGGAACCCATCTAATAATCACGTTATACTTACTTCCTAGATTTCAAAAATGTGTCCTCCTGAGATTGAAGTGGCATGTCACAACGGGCCTGAATCTAGTACCATTTCGGGACCTGCGGATATCATGAAGGAGTTCGTCGCAGAGTTGACTGCTAAGGGTATTTTCGCTAAGGAAGTACCATGCTCCAACATCGCCTATCATTCGCGTTACATTGCTGAAGCTGGTGAGCATTTATCACAGGGGGGATTTGTGGAATAACCCGTGGAGGGGTGGAGTCGTATGTCTTTTATTTCATTGGTAATCAGTTGTGAAGTTATAGTGGAAACTGCAGAAGATTGTAAAAATCTTTGCATTGTATAGATTCAATCTCTTAGTATTATATATAATATTATCATTGCATAGTACATATGTGAGTACCATGTTCTATAAAACTATTTACCTACATCTTTTATTGACTCGAATTTACCGCGGCGGTTGAAAAAATGTCATGCTCACTCAAATGTCTCGCTGATGGTGGCGCGTGTGTCGGATCATTTATTCCCTTCAAAGGTGCTGATCCATTTGTTCATTCGAGAACGGGCGCTGTCAGTAGGTACTGGTCATCTCCTAGCTGCCATGGTTTATATTAATTTTGAATTGTTGATCGTATCTTTTTACTCTCGACGCTCCTAACTTGCACGTCTTTATACATTGTTCTCACATAAAGGGTGTAAAAAGACCCTTAACGAAGCCGAAAGGCACTTGTTCTCCTCGTCATTGTGATCATTTTTTTGTTCTGGACCATACCTGGGAACCTTCCAGTTACGGAGATATTGGGGGTCAAAGTTCCAATTTTTTCACAAGTTTTTTTTTAAATACTACTTTTTAAGGTTCTAACTTTACTCCAATTACCTCCATGGTCCGTTTACTATTCAAAGCATCCATCAGCAATAAGTTTTGAGCGCATTATATTGAGTTTTACCGTAAAATGTGATTTTTGACCCCAAAAAAAAATTTTGTTTCCCAGCAAAATTTTTTGCGTAAAGTTACTTAGTTTGATGTACAGAATGCTTGGTTGACGGCTTGGTGAAGGGTCTGTTTACACCCCGTATATGTATAATCCGAACATCAATGAAGTAACCAAGATTTTTTAACAATGTTTTGATTTAAAAGAGTGTCCATGGAGTTTCTTGCCCGTTCTCCTCCATAATAGAGATCTAAGCTTTGGAATGGGCAATTAAAGTACTTTCACAAGTTAATATGCCTTGTGACTGTAGCTTCGCTTTTTTATTTTGTTTTTTTTGACATTTAAAAGTGCCTGTAATGGTCTGGAATTGAAATAAATGCTTTGAGTTTGGCTTTATTAACAGGTCCCGGTTTGCTGAAATATTTGAGGGAAGTAATCAAGACCCCGAGGGCTCGAAGTGAACGCTGGGTGTCTACTTCCATACCATTTGATAGATGGGAGGAGCCTCTGGCTAAGTTTTCGTCTGCAGAGTACCATACTAACAATCTTCTGGTAAGAATTCACTACAGGAAATGGAAAATCTTCCCATTTAGAACAAAGAGTTAACCTGTAGAGGCAAGCTCTTCGCTGCCCTACTTGTCCTATATTGATTCTATGTTTTAGTTGTGGAATAGAGATTGTAAACCGGGCCCGGCCGGGCCGGACCCGGCCGGGCCCGGTGGATGTAGAAAAGGGCCCGGGCCCGGTTTGCAATCTCTACTTGTAACGACTGTCAGCCCGGTGCCCTTTTAGACATCCACCGGGTCCGGCCATTCATACCGGGCCCGGTGGATGTCGAAAAGGGCACCGGGCCCGGCCGGGCCGGACCCGGCCGGGCCCGGTTTGCAATCTCTATTGTGGAACCCAGACAGTTGTCTTCTGGAACATCTGATAGATTCTGGATTGCAGAAGTTGCTGTGGAAGGGAATTTAATTTTCCTATGTCCATAATGGTATTCCCTTTTCCTCAGAACCCAGTGCTGTTCGAGGAAACTTTGAAACACATTCCGTCCAACGCGGTGCTGGTGGAGGTTGCCCCTCATGGTCTACTGCAAGCCATCCTGAAGCGTTCTCTACCGGCCGACTGCAGGAACATAGCGCTTACTAGAAGAGGACACGCGGACAACACATATCTGCTGCTTGGAGCAGTTGGCAAGTACGTGGCTTTTATTCTTCGATTTTTTTCCTATTACGCTCTCTATTCGCGTGAATAAGATCTACGTTTCGTTCAGATTTGCTTGCTCGATGCTCAATGGAGTAGGCTGTCGATCGCACGGGTGTTTTTTTCAACGCGCTGCTTACCACCGAGAGTTAAAAATCCAACAGCACATCCGCGCTTTGGTGTATTATCAATGCTTGGGTCGAAACCAACAGCTTAAAATCAGATATGCGTGCTTGGGCTGAGCACCGCACTAATAAACACGAAAGCGTAAACCGTAAGATCTGTTACTTTATTGCGTCGCTTAATTTACTGTTTCTGTTTTCAGATTATACATGGAGGGCTACCACCCGAAAGTTCAAATACTTTACCCAAAAATAGAGATGCCGGTTTCCACTGGGACACCATTCCTTTCCCACCTGATAGAGTGGGCCCATGGAGAAAGCTGGTAACTCAAATCAACTTTTTTGAACTCTGATTAACAGTGCTTACAGATTTAGTATGTCCTCTATAATGGGGATTCATGAGATATCAAAAGAGGTCTTCCTACGTCTAGTTATTTTTATGTTACCACCTCTTCTTAACCTGTCGATGGCAATATAACTCGGATCTTGTTTGAGTTTGGGCCATAAGTGGCGTCCATCAATTAGTAACCAATGTATTTTTCATGTTTATTTTTCAGGGCTTTACCCCTCTACGATACTGCTAGTAGAAGGAAGGGTGCAGCTTGCACATATACCATATCATTGCACGATAAGGAAAATGAATATCTGAAAGGACACGTCATTAGAGGTATCTACTAAATAGCATACTTATTTCATTCCAATTTTCAATGCCATTTTTGTTTTTTGAGTAAGTTACTTAATAAATTCACGATGGTTAAATTAAAAAATTCCCTCCTACATGATTATGTAGTTCAATCTCACGCAGTCACAGGAACAATGACGCTCTACTATACATTTTTCGACGATCGTTGTTCTTTTGGTAATAGTAAATGTTAATGGTATGTACCAATAATAACAGTGAGTAAATATGTTTTTATTTCTAGAAAAAACGGTGTATCCATTCGCATCAACCCTGGTAGCTGTCTGGGACACCCTGGCCATGACCCTGGGTGTTCCGAAGAAGCAGCTATCCGTGGAGTTCCGTGACGTCCACTTGTACGCACAACCTGTGATGCACACACAGAGTCAACTGAAGCTTAGAGTAGCATTGCAAAGAGGAACTGGATGTTTTGAGGTATGTGCTGAAACTTCTGGGATCCAAATTCAAATTATTTAATAATAATCAAGTTGTATATAATCAATTGAACAGTGATGACATTTTCGTTATATCCAAAAAGATCGTACACGGTGATTATTAACAAAGTAAAACAAAAAGTAAAGTTAATGAATTAAAGTGAAAACAAGCAAAATAAAAAATTTTGATAACAATACTCATACAAACAAGATTAGTGTGTTTGTGCGTATGCGTTTGTGCGTGTGCGTTTGTGTGTGTGTGTGTGGGTGTGAGTGAGATTAGAAGTGGTTTCAGTTTGTGTTTGTCTTACTTATTTGTAGATAATCCTTTCTGTTTCGTCGTAGAAGAGTGTTCTTTATGATCTTTTTACACAGGGATACTTTGAGGTCTATTCTGTTGTACTTCTTTACGGCTTCGTTATATATGCGTGGATATAAATATCTAGCCATAAGAGAGTTTGCTTGGGTAATGGGAATCCTAAACGAACGTTTTGAGATTATCTCTGTGTTGTCTGGTCCGGACTTCCTCATATAGACTGGTAAAGGTTTCTTGAGCAATACTTTAATCCTCTTTGTGCTCTTTCGGCGATAGAGTATAAATATATTTAAAGACCTATGGTAAACAAGTGATTGGCCTATAATTTTTGGGCTTTGCAGTACTACCTGATTTATGGAGCAGGTGGATAATTCCTGACTTCAAGAACTGGGGCAGCGACCCTGACTCTAAGGCTGATTGAAACTGGGACGCCAAGCGAACGTGCGATCTCTGAAACCATTTGATCCAGAAATTGTGCAGTCCATCCCACCCTGGAGATTTCCAGTTAGGCAACGGACGCACTGCACGAGCTACGTCTTGGGGGCTGATGTTGATTGCCCCCATTTCTGGTATTCGATCACACGCTCGTTCAACCTCCCGGGTCCAATCGCCCTCAGTGTGACTGACACTGATTAGATGCTGCGCCAAAACGAACACATGGCGCCATCATCCGGCAAACGCGTGTCAGTCACACCTTGGTCCGGTCGTTCCCAAGCCCTATATACCCACCTTTCATCGCTTTGGAATGTGCGGTTCTGAGTATATCGCTCCACTCGCTGCTTGTACCGACGAATACGGCTTGCCCATGCACAGATCTTTTGCCTCAGGAAGTCGATACGCTCTGTTTCGCGGGCCAAGAGAACGCCCGCCTCACAAAGCGCATCACTCTAAGTCGAGTATTGCTCTCCCTGAAGCAGATTAACTTGCTGATGAGTGCTCTAGCCTCACCGATACGCCGCTCAATCCTGCACTGCCAAGCTAGACAGCTAATTTTGGTTGTGTAGCTCTTTCGTTGTTGGGAAATTTGACGTGAGCTACACGACATGCCGCTACAGCTCCACAGTACAATATTGCGTGGGTATCGGCGTGGTCTTTGTTGCTGTCAAAGCAGTTTGATAGCTGCGAATCTAGAGCACACACCAGCGCCTTGTTTTTCTTGTACAAACGAGGTAGACGTGGTCTATCAAGTACGGTGTCATCCAACATATGGTTACGCTGGATGTCCCGCACCTGATCCGACAGTCGTTGCACCGACACACTGACACCTGGCTCAAGCACCTGAAATAGAGAGAGCATCCGGCCACGGTACGCAGTCATGTTGCTGGCCCTCTCAGTAGCCTCATATTATTTATTTTTACAACAATAAAATTATTAATTTTGGAAACGTCCTTTAGACGTTTGACGGACGGATTCGCAAACGGTCAGTTTTTTCGATCATTAGGCGCTTCACCCACTGTACCGCGCTCCGCGTAGCGCGGGGCCGCAGATTTTAACATTGTAGGAAAGAATCTGAATTTGTAAGAAAACACGCCTAGGACAACACACTGAAAACGCGTCGGCACGCGTCGGCGTACAATGAATTTTCCGCGCTACGCGACGGAGCGCGGTGCAGTGGGAGAACCGCCTTAGTGTCACTGTTACAGCAGCGTATTTGATAGAGGTATAGAATCGCAATCCAGAGTACGCGGGTTAGATTCCAGCAATGTGATGTTGTGTTTTCTTTTTTATTTAAAATACTACGGGGTAAGTATATTTATATAAAATTAAATAGTCAAAAAAATAACTAAAGAAAACGTTTGAAATGTATTTATTTTTTACAGGAGAAAGAAAGTTGAAAATGTCGACTCGGTAGCTATTTCCAATGCGTAAGTATCTACAACTTTTCTATGCTAAAACAGGCCAGGCGCACGAGATAATACATTTTGGGAAAAAGAAAAACTATCAAAATTATATGTCGACTGCATATTACCTGAGATACTTGAAGCCCGAATATCAAGAAATATGAAGATACAGTCAAAGACAAAAGTGAAAACCAAGACAAAAATGAAAAGAAAGACGAAAATCAAGACACAAACGAAAATGAAGATAAAACCGAAAACAAAGACAACACCGAAAACAACGATAAAAGCGAAAGCAAAGATGAAGATGACGACGTTCCGGAGGTGACTGGGGTAGACCTAAGAGTGGCGGTAGGCAGGCTTAAGGCCAAAACTGCCGCCCCGGGACCCGATGGCTTACCTGGCAAAGCCTGGGTCCTGGCCTCTGAGGCTCTCGGGTCCCGACTGGAAGGGCTCCTAAGCGCATGCTTGGAGAGAGGCCAGTTCCCGCTTCGTTGGAAGACGGGCAAGCTGGTCCTCATACGGAAGCCAGGGCGCCCTGCGGACTCTCCGTCCGCATACCGGCCCATTGTGTTGCTCGACGAGGTGGGCAAGCTCTTTGAAAGAGTCATTGCAAACCGCCTCGCCGGGCACCTTGCGGGAATGGGGCCGGATCTTGCGGAACACCAGTTTGGTTTCCGCAAGGGGCGCTCGACTGGGGACGCCATCATGCGCGTGCGAGCCCTCACGACGGGGGACGCGGTGTCCCGGGGTGGGGTCGTCTTGGCGGTGTCGCTCGACATCGCCAACGCCTTCAACTCCATGCCCTGGAGCTGCATTAGGGAGGCACTCCGGTATCACCGGGTGCCCACCTACCTCCGTCGTGTAGTCGGGGACTACCTGTCTGACAGGTATGTCATCTACCCTGGTCCCAACGGAGAATGGAACCGGCGAGAGATGTCGTGCGGTGTTCCACAGGGGTCGGTTCTAGGGCCGCCCTTGTGGAACATCGGTTACGACTGGGTGCTGCGCGCCGACCTCCCTAGCGGCGTCAGCGTAGTCTGCTACGCTGACGACACGCTGGTACTGGCACAAGGGAGGTCGCACGAGGCGGCGGCCGAACTGATGACACGCGGGGTTGCGATAGTCGTTGAGAGGATCCGGCAATTGGGTCTCGAGGTGGCCTTGCACAAGTCCGAGGCCATGAGCTTTCATGGGCCTCGGAATGCGCCACCGTCGGGATCCACGCTGACGGTAGGAGGGGTTCCCATCGGCGTCGAGTCGACTTTGAAGTACCTAGGACTCGTCCTCGACAGCCGGTGGAACTTCGTTGAGCATTTCCGACGTTTGGCTCCCAAACTGGAACGGGCCGGGGCTGCCTTCAAGCGGCTCTTGCCCAACCTGAGGGGTCCAAACGCCTCCTGCCGTAGGCTCTACGCGGGGGTCGTGCGGTCCATGGCCCTTTACGGGGCCCCGGTGTGGGCGCGTTCAATTAAGCGGCGTGCCGCGCACTACCTGAACGCGCCCCAAAAGGTCGTAGCCGTAAGGCTGATCCGGGGGTACCGCACGATCTCCCGCGAGGCGGCGAGCCTCCTAGCCGGATTGCCGCCATGGGATCTGGAGGCGATAGTCCTCGCGCGCCTGCATGAATGGCGCGCGGGGGCACTACGTCGGGGGGAAACTCCGCTGCCGCGGCAAATCACCGCTCAGCGGACAGACCTCCGACGCGATCTCATGGCGACATGGAGACAGCGACTGTCGCAACCCAGTGCAGGGCACGCCACAATAGTGGCGATAAGTCCCCTCTTTGAGGAGTGGCTAGAGAGGCGCCACGGCGCCCTCACCTTCCGCCTGACGCAGGTCCTCACCGGACACGGTTGTTTCGGGAGGTTCCTGCACCTAATCGGGCGGGAGGAAACGCCCGGGTGCTATCATTGCGAGGATCGTCCGGAGGACACGGTGGCGCACACCGTGGAGGTCTGCCCCGCTTGGGCGGAGCTCCGCCGTGTCCTCGTAACGGCGATAGGCGGCGGCGACCTCTCGCGCCCGGCCCTGGTTCAGGCCATGGTCCGGAGCGAGAGGGAATGGGAAGCCGTCACCTCCTTCTGCGAAGCAGTCATGCTAGCGAAGGAGGTGGCGGGACGTGAGAGGGAGAGAATCTCTCGTCCCAGCCGCCGCGGGCGACGCACCGGGCGTCGGGGGCCACGTGGTGGCTCCCGGCCACCGTAGGCGCGGGCCTGTGGACGGTGAGTAATGGGTTAGCTCACCGTCCGTCCGTCTTATGACGACAGGCCGTGTCGACGGCGCGTTCGTGTTCCACGCGCGCCTCAAAGAGATGTCAGCAACCAGGAAGGGGCCCGCAAGGGCCGATGCCTGCCGGGGCTGCGGGACTGTTCGAAAGAGATACCGTGGCCCTGGAACACAAAGGGCAATGAAGGAACATGGATGGGTTTTAGTCAGTAAGAGTCTGACACTCCCTCCCACTCCACCCAGAGCGGGAGAAGTCATTTGATGATTTCCCATCGGTTAAAAAAAAAAAAAAAAAGATGAAGATAACGACAATGAAGAGCGTAATAATTATGAGGAACATTTTTTTTAATTTTTTATTTAGCCTGTGTTGTCCCACTCCTGAGCAAAAGCCTCCCCCCTTTCCTTCCACTCCTCACGATGGTGTGGCTCTTCTCGCCAACTCGCAAGGAAGCCATCCAAGACGTCCCGCCATCTTCTCTTCGGTCTACCGCGACCCCGTCTAGCTGTTTCAGGGCTCCAGTCTTGCGATATTCGGGCCCACAGCTCTGCTCCGATCCGGCAGACATGGCCTGCCCAGTCCCACTTTAGCCTGGCAGCTTTATAAGCTACGTCAGCAATTTGCGTTCTGGAGCGCAGTGTGGTGTTTTTTATCCGGTCAGTTATTTTTACATTGAGTTTGCTGCGCTCCATCGCTCGTTGGCAAACCTTGAGTTTGGACTTCTGGACGTTAGTCAAAGGAACATTATTCACAACAAATGTCAACCACTACACATTACTTAGATTTTAGTAGATTTTAACATAAAAAATAATTTTATCTGTAGTGCGTTGCAAATGTTGCAAAGCACTTTTTACCTACCACCTGCTTACTACCTTCCTACCTACTACCTATCTACTTACTACCTACCTAATATCTACGTACTCTATACCTACTTACTTTAAATAAAAATGTTTTAAGTTTCATTGAATCAGTTTTATTTCAAAATCACCCACATGCTTAATTTTTCAAGTAAAACTCAAATGAAAATAATGTCTGTCCTATCTGTTTGTTTGTTAGGTCTATTTCTTACTTATGCGCCATCAGTTACTGTTGTGATAATTGTTAAGGGCGTCGTCGTTAGACGGGGCGTTCACTTTGATTTGTAAATGTGTGCGTGCGTCATTCAAGGTCACTTAGCTCTTGTAGTCTTCTTAAGTTAAGTCCAAACATCTCTTTTAACGAAAGGAATTGTTTAGAGCATGCCACGAGTGACCGCGAAACGACTTGCGGGGACGCGCGGGACACATAAAGCGTGCACGTAGCACATGCAAGTCGCGTTACAAGTCACGTGAATGGAGCCTCAAGGGGCTGAACACATTTTATGCACATGAGGCATTTCAGCCTTGTCTGTGCGACAGCAACATGTAATGCCTCTTGTTTTATAAATTTCTATTTATGCCATGATCACTCACCATCACGTGACTTACTTATAGGCAAACTGTACTATACAACATAAGTACATATATCTTACTTTCCAGTATGAAAGCAAAACGATAATAAGCATTACATTTTACAGGTATTTTACGATAAAATTAAAGTAGCGACAGGCAAGATCGCGGTTTTTAAACCAGACGTAAACAAGGTAGACATAGAATTTAACGAAAGTCAAGACATGAACCTCACCACTGAAGATATATATGACTTGTTGCGTGAACGAGATTACTCGTACAGGTAAGACAACTAAATGATTTAAATGACTTTTATCTTAAATTAAAATGAAGATGTGGGCTATGAAGTCAGTCTGAGAAATAAAATCCAGATCTTGATAGATCCGAGGCAGAGAAAAGGCCACATTTCATTCAAAAGAATGTATGATGAAAAACCTTCATTCAAAATAACACATTGCTAGGTCGTATGGAAGACAACTTTCAAAGTGTGGGCTTAGAGAGCCGAGTCTATGATTCAGGTGTTCCATGGCTCTTAAGAGATTTCCAATATGTCTATTTAATTATAAAGGGTGTAAAATACAAGGGGTATTTTACAAGCCGAAAGGCACTTGTTCTCCCCGTCATTGCAATCATTATTTTTTTCTGGAACTAGAAGGTTCCCAGGTATGGACCTGGGAACCTTCTAGTTACGGAGATATTGGTGGTCAAAGTTATTCTTATTCTTTATTGCACGCAGAATTAAAAGATATACGCGCAAAGTTACTTTAAAAAAAAAAACATCTTTATAATATTATAACTTTACTTTAAATACCTCCATGACCCCTTTAGTAATCAATGCAATCATCAGCACAATGTTTTGAGTGCGTAACTTCGAGGTTTACCGTAAAACGTGATTTTTCATCCCAAAAAAGTCATTTCCCAGCAATAATTTTTGCATATAGTTACTTAGTTTGATGTACAGAATGCTTGGCTGACGGCTTCGTGAAGGGTCCGTTTACACCTTGTCTATTGAGATAAATCAAATGATAATTTTCCTCCACAGTGGTAAATTCCGCAGTATCGAAGGCGCCAGCGTTTCTCTGAACGAAGCTTCACTGGTGTGGCGTGACAACTGGGTCACGTTCCTCGACGGCTTGCTGCAGCTGCACATGCTGCGACAACCGCACGACGGAGTCACCCTGCCCACTCACATAAGGAGAATCGGTGTGGATGTGGAGAAGCATCTCAACACGAAGACCGTTTCAGAGGACAAAGTTTTGTATAAGGCTGAAGTGTTAGAACAATATGATTTTGTAAGGTAAACTAAAACATTTTTTAACACAATTTAACCATAAACTACTTATTGGGATGGTATTTGATTTCCTTTTTCGCCATTTTCAGATGTGGAGGACTAACGATAGAAAACATCAGATACCGTAATTTACCAGCTGTTAATAAAAATAACATGGCGTTACAGGCATTGAAATTCGTTCCTTATTTCCAAGACGACCTGCAAGTAAGTGTGATTGTTATTTCACCATTTAAAGTTACATCGGAGTATGTATGTGTACGGATTGTGTGGTAAGACTGCGAGTGGCTCCTGAGATGACAGTTAATAGAAATGTATGAAAGATGAAGACATGCTGCGCAATTAAATGGAGTAAGGGCAGAAATATAAAATAATTAAAATCATGATCACCTTGATCATGATTTTAATTATGAATAAATCGATAATGTAAAAAATTAACATTTAAATTAACAGGTATCAACATACACGACACTACATATTTTCCTGCAAATGGTTGCCGAAAATGTTAATAAAGACTTGATCAAAGTTGTTGGTATCACAAACAACCAAATGAAAGGTTCCGTCTTTGATGAAATGAAGAACATTGGAAGTAGAGTATATGGTGTCAACATTAGTTTCGAAGAATTTAATCTAGGAGACTTGAACACAACAAAGTATAGTAGCGGCTCACTAAAGAGTGTGGACCTTGTTGTCGTCCGTAATCTATCCACCGACGATGACGTAAGATACCATTTTCTGCTTCGTTTATATCTTAGTGATTTGGCAAGGAAACTACATTGTTCTTAAATATTTACAGATGTGCCAAATGCTACATTGTGTGCTACAACGGGATTCCTTCATAGTGAGCGAAGAAGACGATGTGTACGGAGGTTGCGTCCGGCCGTCGTCTCTGTATCGTCAACTGTCGGCTCACAGCAACGCTAGCTCGCGCCTGGAGCTGGTGCGCTGGCGACCGAGTAACGTGGCCGTGCCCACCACCGCCATCACAGTGCGCGCGCATCTCGACGTCTCCCTTCTCAACGCCACCCGGGCCAACCTCTCTCCCCGCCATCGCCTGCTCATCATTGCCCCCTACCCTGCCCCTTCCGTCCTCAAACAGTTAGTACAATGTTGGAGAAAAGACGAACAACGTAACAATGTTTACTTAGTAACTGTCAATAATGAAGAAGGCAATAATTTCTTCTTGGACCATCTACCGGATCTCCATCTAGCGTTCACCGTTCTAGATCATGTGAGTGTAAACATTGTTGATATTAAAATAGACTAAGTGTTGTTTGTGAAATTAAGTTTTTGGATAAGTTCGGCTATATGAGTGAGAGTGAGTCGTCATCGTACCTGTATGATGTTCACAATAACTTTTTAATGCAGGGTAACTGGGGAGGAGAGTATTACGTACCAGCACAGGAGAGCGCGACAGTGAGCAGCGAGGTGACGTTACAATCCGCACAAGTCGGGGATTTGGATTCTTTGGAGTGGGTCGATGCTGCGGAGACATGCAGCTCTGGAGTACCAGTCTCTGTACGTATGATTATTGTAAATACAATAATCATTTTTATTTACTTTTTAACAGTGTATGTATACATTTGTTGACTGACAAGAAGAAAACAGAAAAATACCTACACAAAAGTGCAAATATTTCAAAAGAAACCTCTTCTAGCAACATCTTGTTTGCTTTAAACAGACCTTGAAGGAGACACCAAGGGCACCCAAGGCCATTTGCCTTTGTTGCTTGCTTGTTGTTATTCTTAATCTTAACATATTATTCTCCTTTATTTATATCTTTACAAAATCAATTACATTTTTAAATATTCCTTAAAAAAACAATATGAAAACACTTAAAAATATAAAAAATTTCAGAATAAAATGATTTATCAGTATTTCAATATGTAGATGTCATAATAATATTACAGCAAATAAGTTTTACATTTCACACTCAAAATATTAATTGGTGGAATAAAAACATCTCTCACATAACCAGTTATATAGCTTTCTGTTAAATTCCAAATCTGCAGCAATTCTAAATGGTTATATATTTTCACCGCCATGAGATAACAATTTTTGTCGCATACTTTAAGTCTATTACGCGGGACTACTAGTGGCTTTTGTGCTATTTTCCTCTTTGACATAGCCTTTTCATCTTTTTCAAAGAGCGAGTAGTTATTTCTTACAAATTTGCAGGTTTCAAATATTTATAGAGACGGGAGGGTAAGCAGCTTTTGCTTAATAAATATAGGTTTACAAGAGTCTGTCCACTTAAGATTGAAAATTGACCTTACACACTTTTTTTGGGCTATGAATGCCCTCTGGGCATCTGTTGAATTCCCCCATACAGTTAGTCCATACCTTAAAACAGAACAAACATGGCTATGATATACCAATACAGCTGTTTGAATGTCTGTTAAATTTTTGATCCTCCTAAGTGCAAATACGAATTTGTTTATTTTCTTACATACTTTATCTACTTGAGCTTTCCAATTACAATGTCTGTCCATAAATACTCCTAAAAAATTGATATTATCAACTTCTAGGCTTCTACTATGTCTGTTTTATTGTATTTTAAATTTAATTACATTTCATTTCCTAATTTTTTGCGGTTATTATAGGGCAAAAATGTTATAAATTTAGTTTTATTTGTATTTATTTTTAAGTTATTGAATAAATCTGTCAATGCTTTATTCGTAACTATTTTACTGTGATCTAAAGTTTTCTCTTTTGTCAACACGGACGTATCATCTGCAAATAATATAGTAAATTGGTTCGTGGAGTTGGGCAGTTCATTAATATATATAATAAACAATAAGGGGCCAAGGACACTTCCCTGCGGTACACCACAGTAGTTTGCTGAGTACGGTGACCTAAAGGTTTTGTTGTTGTTAAGATTAATAATATGTGCATTTATAAAATTAATCACGAATATTTGCTTTTACATTTTTAGGTCCATTACGCCGGATTATCAAACACGGACATTATAAAAGCAGTCGGAAAAAAACATTATGGAGAAAACAACTATGGCATGGATTTCAGTGGAACAACAGAGAGGTAATTAAATTAATGCAGGTGATGTGAAAGGTTCAAAAGAGTTTCGTTCATTAGGCACATTTTCTACCATCGACGAGGACGCGAACTCGCTATCGATTATTTTGTCACTCAAGAAACGTGCAGTGGGTAATGTAGGTCTCGTGTCAGTACATAATTATACCAATCGGTGATCGCTGGCTGTTAACATTGCCGCGTGCCAGTGCCGGTAATAAGTCTTTCTCCATCAGATAGTGCTATTCACAAAAAACAACTCGTTTCTAGTTGGTAGCTCTTCATGCTTGCGCTAATTGTCGGCTGTGGAGAGGTGCCAACCCTTACATTTTGTTCGCGCCAGATCTGTGACTTAAATTTTGAAAAAGAGTGTTAAAGAGTCTGATACATGTTATGTTACAGTGGCGAGCGCGTGATGGGCCTAGTGCGCGGCGGCGCCTGCGGCAGCGTAGTGTGCGCGCAGCCGAAGCTGCTGTGGCCGGTGCCGGCGCACTGGAGCCTCGAGGACGCCGCCACCGTGCCGCTCGCATACGCACACGCATTCTACTGCCTCGTGAGACACTTAGGATTCTACCAACAATAATTTCGTCGTTCATTCTTACACTGATTACACCATCTCTCTTGTAATACCGGTCATCTGAATGTGGGAGAACCGGTGTTCAAACCTGCAAGGAGTATTCCGCGTTGGCTTGATATCGGGACAACGGACAAGTCCTATTCAGCACTTCTTCACATTTATTACGTGCACAATCAGAATGAAACTCTGTGTCCAAGTCTGTGTTCTCTACTACGTATAACCACAGCATTTAAAGCTAGAGTGAAATTATTAATCAATCGGCTAGATCAGGAGGACGTCCACTAATGAAGAATTTATCAATCCTGTTTTGTTATAGGGAATCAAATATGGCAAGCGTCTGAATCCTGATGTCTCTGTGTTAGTCCATGGAGGGGCTGGAGCTTTGGGTCAAGCTGTGTTATCCATAGTCCTTGCTCACGGCTGTGATGTATTTACGACCGTTAGTGACATTCGAAAAAAACGTTTCTTACTTAAGCTATTCCCGGACTTGAAAGGTATACAAGTCATATCGAATTATTTAAACATAACATATATGATAACTTTGAGTAAAACTATAATTATTTATGTTTTATTTGTTTCTAGCTGATCATGTCGGCAATTCTCGAGATCAAACTTTCGTAGATATGATTCGTAATGCCAAAAAAGGGGAGGGTTGTAGACTTGTTATAAGCTCAGTTAGGGGAACCTTGAAGACGGTATGGACCTTGATATTATATTATTATATTAGTAGTAAGCATAGCCTTATCAGAATAAGGTCATTAGCAGTAGCTACATTGGAGTGTTTCCTTTTTTTCAGAATACACTTGACTGTGTTCGTGCTCTGGGCTCATGTTTTGATGTTTCTCAACTTCACAATCTTGACGAAGAATTTGAATATGGAATGTACAACCTCACTAGAGAAAGGACGTATGCTGCTGTCGATTTCTCAACAATATTTGAAGCTCCCGAGGAAATACAAGTAAGTACTTCAAGAAAACCAGCCGACACTACCACACGCAGGCAGACACACATAGGAGGATCTCCTACGAGCTGAACCAATGAATCTGTTGAGTCGCAATATTATAAGTTGATATAGAACTTGCGATATATATTCCTTTGAAATTACTGTCGTCCGAGGTAAGGTTGTGTCAGCCACTCAGACACGGAAACGTATTCTATTGGTAGTATTTAAGTACCGGTACTTATTAATGGCTTGACCATTTTAAAAAGCAATCAGCATAATAGCGTGATGATGTCTGTACTTAGAGGTCGTTCATGGATATTTTACGGTAAAAAGGTGGGATAACAAAGGTCTATCTTGATGAGCATACGGTAAATATAAATGCAGTATAGTATAATACTGCCATTTGAACCCACAATTAAATAGTAAAACAACGTTCTGATGCAAGGGCGTCGCTTGCCATTGAGCCGGGGAGGGGGGACTCTCCACTCCAGACAAGTTAGTCTTTCTTTAGTCATGTTTCAGACAATGAAGACAATGTCAAGCCTGAAACAGAAGTAGGCTACAAGAGCGAGCGAAAGCAGGTCGAAAATTATTTGATACCCTGCCTTGGACAGGTTAAACTTGTTTGGATGTTCCAAACAGGAGTAACTTGGTCGACTATTAGACAAATTCAAGATTCTAGAGAAAGAAGGCTCCAAGAGCCAGCAAAGCGAACTCGAAAATGACTACTCCTTGCCTCGAACAAATTCAGATATTAATTAATTTGAGATCAAAATGTCCACATGCTCCTTTTTTTGCAACCTGTGTAAATATGCGATCATTGCTTATAAAAGCCTCGGGGCAAGGGGCTCCTAATTTAATTCAGCCTCTGCCCATATCGGTCGATAATGCAGTAGGTGCCAATCCAGAGGCGAAAAAAAGGAGCTTCTGTGAAAAAATAATTGCAGGCTATAAAGTAACGGGCGCGCGCGTTGGTTTAAAAAACGGGTATAGTGCTAACACCCAATAAGTATTAAATTGTTACTTTCAAGATCTTCAATGTAAAAGATTTTGATATCCCTAAACTCAGGGGTGTGAATGAGACCATATCAAAAAAGCAACTAGCATAATATGTTTTTATTTTGTTATCATTTTTCACACAAAATCACTATAATTAATGTAAAACACCCTTACTTGAAATATGACATCAACAACGCATATTCTTTGCTTTAACTAAGAATGTCTGTATTCAGTGTCAACACATATCATCAATGTCAAAAATCTATCAGGCTACTAAGTATAACAAATAAATAGACATTCCATCATAATTATACACATACCCTCCTTCTGGACAGTCGGGTAAAAAGATCTGGGTGAGATCCACCTTCTACACATAATTGCGTACTTCCACTTAGCACTAAAATCTCAGGAAACACGTAATTCAACCCTTTTATTATTACAACCACCATATAACACATTTGTGTACCTACTCCATGACAGTTTTGAGGATTACATTTTGTAGAACTAATTCCATATTTGATATTTGTACTTAGCTGTTTCCAAACATGGAATTAGATCCTATGTATATCTATTATAAATCGAAACTGGGTTTTTTGTACATTCTTCATTTATTTATTGGGTTCTTTTCCGAAGAACGTTTAAAGAAAGTTAAAAATGAGCAAATAACATAAAATTAAACATAACGTGTTGTTTTTTTACTAGTCTGCTCTGTCCCACTCCTGGGCAAAGGCCTGCCTCCACTCTTTCCATTTCTCGCGAACCCGCGCGTCCTCCTTCCAGTTCTGACGGAACCTGTCCAGTAACTTGTTACTTTTTAAATATATTCGAAACATAAACATTTCAAAAACTACTGAACGGATTTGAATGTTTAACACATAGATAGGTTAAAACCTGGATTAACACATACGATACTTGTTATCCCGGTATTATGATCCTGTGGGTCAATTATCGAACTCCACGCGGGTGAAGCCGCGGGCATAAGCTAGTTACCTAATAAAACCCAAAAATATCGAACAAAACGCTGCTCATTGCCGGTGATGACAGATTGCAGAAAAAAACAAAAACCAGACAGGAAAATTGATAACTTTTAAAAATCCTGAGCTTGGGCGGTTCTATATAGACCATGGATCCGTTGTCAATGAAATATTTACTTGAATCCACAGGAATTACAGGCGATGCTGAGCGAGGGTATTGCCCGCGGGTACGTGCGTCCTCTGACGCGCGTGTCGTACGCGCCGCACGACGCTGCGCGCGCTTTCAGACTGCTCGCGGCTAGCAGGCACCGCGGCAGAGTACTGCTGAAGATGGAAGGCCATTTAACGCAAGCACAGCCCAGGTGAAGAGATTTTTTTTGTTTTGAGTTGAGTTTTTTGTGTTGAGCCGAGATTTTATTTTCATGTTTCGTATTATAAACATCATAGATCCTTTGGTTAAGGTGGCTCATGTATATTTTTCTTTCAGATTATCTTGCAACCCAAACCACACCCAAGTTGTAGTATTGAATGAAGATCGTTTTGGACTCCAGATGGTCGACAAACTAGTCGCTCGTGGTGCGAGAAAATTACATGTTCATAGCAAAGCGCATACAAATGCAAAGTTCCAATTTAAATTACGGTAAGCAAAAAGATTTAACACAGTATTTCTAATTTCAATATAATTCTAATGACCGCAATGATGACAATGATCGTGGTGATGTTATGATCTTATCCTGTCCTAACGAAACAGTATTTTTCGGTTGTTCAGGAACTGGCAGAAGATCGGTGTGCAAATCCAAATATCGTCTCAAAACTTTAACAATGAAACTGATATAGTAGATTTACTCAAGGATGCTACTAAATTGGGCTCTATTCAAGGCATATATGTCACAACCAATGATGATCAAATGGATCAAGAAACTTTATTTGTTCACCTCGATGCAGTTTCGAGAAGATTTTGCACAGATTTAAGGTAACAGTATTAGTTGTTTGTATAATAATAATTTTTCATTTGTCCATTTAGAATTAATTTATCTTTCTTTATTTTTAGATGCTTTGCTGTGATAAATGTTGGTGAGACCATGCTTGGAAAACAGACGTGTCTTTCCCGTGCTCAAAGTAAATTACCAGCTAAATTGATATCTCTGCGTCAATTAAAGAAAGTAAGTAACAGTGGCATCATAAAAACATTCCTCATTAATTTAGGAAAAGTGCGGTTTTGTAAGTTTTGGAAATACTATATAAACTTTTGATTTGGGGGTTACATGTAGTTTGATAGTGTAAAATAAAAAAAGGCCCTGCTCCAGAGCCTTGTGCCATTGTGTAAATAATTCAGTAAAATGATTACTCTTTTTTGACATATTGTAGGTATTCATCCACTGAAATAAAAACTAACGACGTAAGTCATGTACACACAGCAAACTAGATAAGTTTGCAGGGCTCACCAACAAATTCAACAGGTGTACTGCTTCGCCTATCAAGTGTTTGCTTCACTATACATATATGCATTGGCGTACCCAGTATTTTTTAAGGGGTGGGGCAGAAATAAATAAACTAAATAGTAGGAAATTAAAAATTCTTGGTATTTACTGACTGATACGTTTTATTGACTGCAATACACTTTATTTCAATAATAACCTGCGGGGGTTCTGGCTAAAAATAGCTAAAATTTCTTTTTCAAATGTACTACTCTGTCAAGAAAGTACCGGGAAACGATCAATAATACACGTAATGTCATTTATTCATCCAAAGTTATTCTATCGCCTTCAAAGTATGCTCCTTCAGAAACGATACACTTACGCCAACGAATAATCCAATCATCAAAATATTTTTAAACGATTTTTCCGGAATTGAGTTCAGTTCTCGCCGCGAATTCTCCTTTATGTTTTCTACCCTTCGATCAATAAACATCAATGCTTCTACCGAATGAAAACGGCTGCCACGAAGTGGTAATTTGAGATTAGGAAAAAGAAAGAAGTCGGCTGGAGCTATATCTGGTCAATAAGGTGGTATTGTTGTATTGTGGCTCGATGGTATTTGTTAAGTTTTTGGTCAAAAATTCGTTCACTACGATGGCCTTGTGCGAAAGCGCATTATCATGGTGCAAAATCAAGAATTTTCTTGCCACAAATCTGGCCTTTTCGTCGAATTTGCTCTCTTAAACTCCGCAAAACGCTCAAATAATATACTTTATTTACTGTTTGACCTTCCGGCAAGAATTCCGAGTGCACAACACCGCGATAGTCAAAGAAAACGGTCAACATGACTTTGACTTTTGATCGACTTTGCGTGGTTTTTTCGGTTTCGGTTCAGTTGGAAGGAGCCACTCCGAAGCTTATTGCCTAGTTTGCATGTCAAACTCGTAAACCCACGTCTCGTCACCAGTAACAATGCGTTTCATGAATGTTGGTACGGAATTGACTCGTTCTAGCATGTCCTCAACGACTCTATGCGATTGAGTTTTTGGAGAAAATTTAGGTCTTTTGGGACTAGCCGAGCGGCAACATGTGTCGTACCCAAGTGATTATTTAAAATGGTACGGATCGACTCGTGAGATACAGAAAGTTCAGCGGCTATCTCTCTCAAACTTGGATTTTAAGTCACTATTTCCTTCACTTTTGCGATGTTGACGATGTTGATGGCCTACCAGAGCGAGGCAAATCTTCCATCATATCTCAACCGCTTTTGAACGCTTTGTACCACTCATAAGCACGTGTTTTTGATAAAGTCTATTCACCGTAAGCCTTCTGTAACATTTTCAGGGACTCCGAACACGAAATTCCATTGGCGATGCAAAATTTAAGACAAACTCTTTGTTGATGTTTTTGTCCATTATGAAATTCGCAATACACACTAGATATGATCTAACTAAAAACAGCACTGTATTTAATCTAAATAACAGATGCAACTCAAACTCCGCGCCAAAATAAAAAACAGCTGTGCCAATCTAACAAAAAAAAAAAACAAAAAATTGAATTTATTGTATGTTGTGCTTCCAGAACCCTCTTTCTATACATACTCATCAGAACGGTTTTCTGACATTGTCGACCTTAACCAAGTTTTTATTTTAATGTGAAACATGTTAAAGTACCCAAACAAATATTGAATTTTGTCATTATATTAATTTTGCCTAAAACTTCTTAGCTTCGGGTCAGGAAGGGGCAAGTGCCCCACCTGCCCCACCCTGGATACGCCCATGCATATATGATGTAAAGAATATGAAGCATCAATTTACCACCGTAACTAACTGGTCTCGTGGCATAGGTGTGTAAGCATTCGACTGGTAAATCAAATGTTGTAGAATTGAGTCTCACTGCGCGCCGCCGCCGCCGGCGTCAACTTTTTGCGTTATTAAAATCATTTTTTTCATTTTTAACCGACTTCCAAAAAGGAGGAGGTTCTATGTTTGACAGTAAGTATTTTTTTAATGTATGTACTGTAGACCGATTTTCAATTTTTTTTCATTCTTCTCCTTAACGGTTAGGAGTTGAAGGATAATTCTTTAATAAAATATTATCGGGACGCATATGAAGAAGTGTTCTTTCAGGTTATCTAGGTGAGATGATTATGGAAGGTAAAACTCTTTAACGGTTAAAAGTCAAAATCAAAGTCAAAATAATTACTCAAATTATATGATGTAGCTCAACTTCCTACGTACCTACAATTATTTACACTAAAAATAGAAAAAAAACACAACCTACTGGTCAGTGGAGTATCAAGATAGAGGGCTTTATAATTATTTTTTTGTTGGAAAGGCGTTTATTCCGAAATGGTCCCATTTTAATTTCATATAGATCTGATGATGAGTTTCAGAGACAGGCGATGGAACTCTTAAAAAAGACAGAAAATTAACCGCGATTGCTGCTATCGCGTAAATATTTGTTTACGCAATCACACAACATAACATCACGCCTGTACACTCGAAAGCTGTCGAAATGTTTCGACAGTTAGGTACGTTAAGTTCCATTTTATTGGGGATAAGCCTATTACCTTGAAATGTATTGTTAACAATGTAAAATAAATGCATAGAAAATGTTTGTGCAGGATATTACAACTAAACATAAAAAATAAACTTTTTTGCAAAAAATAAAACCGACTTCAAAAACACAAAAAACGTGAAAAATTATTTAAGCTTCAAAAGTCGGTGACAAAAAAACTAAATCAAACAAACAAAAGTCACCAACTTTTGAAGCTAAGCATTTATTACATCTTGTAATTTTTTTTCGTATTTTTTCTATGTTTATTTATAAAAGTACAATTATGATATACCCATAATGAATACCGGGCGCTGTCAGTTAGGACTCATCATCATATATCATCTCTTAGCTGCCACGGTTTATTTTAACTACTTTGTTTTTAAATTGTTGATCTAATCTTTTACTCTGGACGCTCTTAATGTGCACATCTTTCTACATCGTTCTCATATAATTATATGTATTATCTCAACATGAATGATATATAACCAAGATTTTGTAAAAATATTTTGATTAAAAAAAGTGTCCATGGAGTTTCTTGCCCATTCTTCTCCGTAGAGATGTACGCTTTGGAATGGGCAACTACAGTACTTTCACAAGTCATTATGCCTTGTGTCTGGGACTGTAGCTTCACCTTCTTTGTTTTTCTGACATTCAAAAGTGCCTGTTATGGTCTAATTGAAATAAATGCTTTGAGTTTGAGTTTGAATATAACAATATTATTCACTAAAAATCTCAACACACTTTTTCACGAATAGTATCATAACAAGTTATTACAGATTATGCAAACTTTAACTTTTACGGTAAGCGAGGATTACCATTTTATTCGCGTAAGAAACGCATATCTTGTTCCGCGTAATATATAAAACAATTACATTCGTGTATTATTTTTATTGTAACTAAAAATACAGGATTTGCTAATATCGTTTTACAAAACATGACAGTTAGTTTATGCAAAACCTTAACCGCCCGGGAGATAGGTTTAAAGCTACAATTCTCAAGCGGTGTTGTTATTAGCCACCAAACCATGAGAAATACATATAGATGAACTGAGCTCGTTTTTGTAAATGGCAATATGAACGCTGAGAGATAATTTGAAGATGACTCGGGCCTTATGTTCACCCATTTGCATAAAGTCTTGGCCCAGATTTCACGTTGATGCATGACAATGCGAGTTCGTACACAGCTCGAAGGACCAGAGAGTACTTGGCAATGGAAAACATCCGGGTATAGCCGTGGCCACCTCAATCCCATCGAGCATGCATGGGTCATGCTCCAGAGACGTGTTCTAGAGAACCTGGAACAACCTAACAAATGAAAGACTTGTTAACATTCAATTGGGAGCGATTGCCGCAGGATCAGATAAACAATCTTATAAATTCAATGAAAAATCGTTGCCGACAAGCTTTAAACAACAGTGGCGGACACACTTTTGTATTGAAATACCAAATAATAAAAAAAAAATCTGGTATTTAATTTTTGTAAAATGTGAAAAGTTTAATTTCGTTTTAACTTTACTTTATACTACGTATGTTACGCTACACATATTGAATGAACAATTGAATGAAGGATCTTGTTGCTTTAGTCACTAATGCATCAAAAAAGCTTAGTTATTATTTATAAAAGGAATATAAATATATTACAATAGCAAAAATCGTTCAAAAGTTCAAAATCGTACATGTTGCTTAGACTTTTTTGATGTGTGTAGTTAATATTTTTACAGCAAACGGTTGTACAATAAAATATTACAATGGTGTCTGTACGTAATGAATGAATACAGTATTATTATCCTTAGTGCTTGATGAGTAATTTATTTTAATTTTTTTATTGGACTTTTGCAGTTCTACTAGGAGGTTGTGTCGTCTGTTTAACCGGACTATCCTGTGGGTACTTTGAGTGTAAGGCCTCCAGCCAGGGCAAAAAACTTACAAACTAAGCGACTACACGCTAAGGGCACCCCTGAGGCGTACGAGCCTCGGCTTAGGGCGTCGCTGGGGGAGGACAGCAAGGGGACAGGCTGGACCTTTATGGTATCATTATTTAGGGACTGATTTTGGACTACAGGCTCAGCCACGCGGGTTGGCTCGAGCAAGGGTCGGGGAGGGCATGGATAGTGATGTCGCGACGAGCCTCGATGGCGAGGACGGTATGATGGCTGCTTGCGTCGGTGCTTCTTGAGCGTGCTAGTTTCCGTACTGCTCTCCTAGACAACGGATTGGCGAGGGTATGCCTTGGTCGGCGAATCTTACTAATGCGCGAGGACTCGTATCGCGGCGGCCTATGCGATTTCTTTGCCTTATGGCAGAATCAAAGAAGGGCATAGAAAGGCGTTTCATAAACTGAAGAGATAGTGGGCATTCTAAGGTCTATGTGAAGACGGTCATTGCGGACATAGTAAAGGGCTCCCGTGACTTTGCGTAAGAACCGGTTCTGGAGTTCCTGCATCCTATAGATGTATCTAGGTTTGGTATGTGCGAACACGACACAAGCGCATGTCATGATGGGACAAATCACCGCGATATAGAGGCGCAACTTGCACCTGAGAGATAACTAAGTCTTTGCCGTTAACAGGAAATGGAGCCTACCCACAGCAAATGTGTCTCGGTCACGAGCTGCACTGATATGCGGTACGAAGGACAGATGGTGGTCGAGTATTCAAACTCAAACGCAAACTTAGAGCATTTATTTCAATTAGACCATAATAGGCACTTTTGAATGTAAGAAAAACGGAGAAGGCGACGGTACAGTCCCAGACACAAGGCATAATAACTTGTGAAAGTACTGTAGTTGCCCATTCCAAAGCGTAGATCTCTATGGAGAAGAATAGGCAAGAAACTCCATGGACACTCTTTTCAATCAAATATTTTTACAAGATCTTGGTTACATCATTCATGTTGAGATAATACATATATGTGACAAAGATGTGCACATTAAGAGCGTCCAGAGTAAAAGATTAGATCAACAATTTAAAAACAAAGTAGTTAAAATAAACCGTGACAGCTGATGACCAGTCCCAACTGACAGCGCCCGTTCACGAACATGACGCATGGATCAGCACCATTTAACTCAACCATTTTGAAGGGAACTAAATGATCCGACACACCCACCACCATCAGCGAGACATTTGAGTGAGCATGACATTCTCTCAACCGCCACGGCAAATTCGAGTCAATGAATAATAACTAAATGTAAATGGTAGCTTTACAGTACATAGTATTCACACATGCGCCATGCAATTATATAATACTAAGAGATTGAATCTATACAATGCAAGGATATTTTTACAATCTTCTGCAACTTCCACAATAACTTCACATGGTAATCAATTAGTTTGTCCCCTATGGTTGTGGAGCAGGACCAGCATTGAGCCAAGCATTTCTATCATCAATGTAATCCCCCAACTTATAGTATGCTTGCCTACATAGTGTGCGTTTAATACAAGATTTAAATTTCGTCTCATTCAGTTGTAGAATGTGGGGAGGTATTTTATTGTAACATTTAAAATAGTATCCCATGAAAGATGAGTCTACTTTAGCTAGCCTAAAACCTGGCGGTACAAGTTGGTCCCTGTTTCTAGTACTATAGTGGTGTCTGTCACCACTTTTACTAAATAAATGCAGATTTATATTTTGGTTTAGAGACATACGTGGTTTCTAATTTAGTTGTAGGACATATTCTAGAGATTTCCGAACATTGTAATCTTTCACTTAGGTATGATTCTAAAAGCTTAAGGATGTGTGTCTAATGCCATAACCATGCAATTTTTGCAGTAAAATGTTATGATCAACAAAATCGAACGCCTTTTGTCCTATCTGTATATATCGCACAAACATGTTTTTTTTTATCCACAGATGTCAAGACACTTGATAGTAGGTCAAACAGTGCCATATTAATATTGTCATTTTTTCTGAATCCCTTTTGTTAATTGCAAAATATCCATTTAATTTTTTGCAACCTTTTTTTTGCATAGCATATTGTAAAACGGGCTGGTGTCCGCAACTCTACGTCAAAGCGCGTATTTTGCGTGCGACCCTAATAGATGAAAATGTATTAGGCTATATTTTATTGAGTCCAATAAACGATTTATTATTTATTTATTATTATTTTTTGAATATTATTGTAACTACAGTTTTTTTTTTTATAAGGATGGGAAATCATCAAATGACTTCTCCCGCTCTGGGTAGAGTGGGAGGGAGTGTCAGACTCTTACTGACTAAAACCCATCCATGTTCCTTCATTTCCCTTTAATTGTAACTATAGTAGTTTTCAAATATGTCGGTAAAATTCCTCCTTCAAGACACTGATTTATTATGTAGGTGATGATTGGAGCAATTTCGTACATTACACGTTTTATTATTTTTGTGGAAATTTCATGTACTGTTAGTGTTTTTTAATGTCATGATTATTTTGACAATTTCGAAAAGGGCAACCGGTGTAAAGAAACAAGAGTTTGATTTGTTATAGGTTAGCGAAATGAGAAAGTAAATTTATTGTATTATTAATAATTTTATTGTTTATTGTATTATTAGTTAGTTTTGGAATGTCATCAATAAAAAAGTTGTCGAATATCTGTGCTATAGTATCAGGTGCAGTTATTATGAGTCGGTTATTATATTTTATTGTATTAATTCCTTTAAACTTTTTGCATGCTTCTTAAAGTCACTCCTATCTATATTATTACCTGATAATCGATATAGTTTTCAATAGCATTCTTTTACGGAGGAACATATTTTCAATCCTTTACTAAGAAATTTAATATTTCATAAGATTGGAACCTTAATTTTTATGTTTGGAAATCAGAGGTTATAAAAAAGTAAGTAGTTTATGGAATTCTTCAAAAGCAGCATTTTGGTGACTTTTCCCATAGCAATCACTAAAAGTCAGGGCTTTAAAACATTTAATAAAAGTACGTTGTGCGTTTAAATAATTATAGCTAAATTTCCAAGGATGATTGTTGAGTTGAACCTATTCGAATACTTGATAAAGTTCTCTGAGCATTTAAACTTTTTACCTTAGATGTATTTAAATTATTATTTCAGTTGATCATCCGAAATTAATGGACCCTCAACAACGAAACAACAAAAATTTACATAACAACAAATAACAACTAAATTGAAATCCATCAGGAATCGAGTCCTGCTGACACAATAGTCGCGGTGGAGTGTGCACTCTGCGGTGTGGATACCTTGGTGCTTGTACAGAGAACACATAAGCAACAACCCGATCTGCTGAAGCAACTTGCTGAATTGGCTGGTCAGTAATATTCATTTATTAATGTTTTATTGTACGACAGTAATTACAGATTAACTGGTTACTAGTATTAAGAAAAATAATTGCAGATTACGAACCGTATTACCGTATATAGTGTAAGTCAGTTTAGTTTTGATTTATGTTTGGTTCCCAGATATAAGTTTGACAAGGAAAACGCCAAAAACGACTACTTTAGAAGAACTTGGAATTCAAGATGATAAGTTACTCCTGGTTGCTAGTCATTTGAGAATTCACCATAATGTTGAGTTCACAGAACAAGAGATACTACTGCTAACAGTTGAAACGTAAGTTCTTTATGTTACATGCTATAAGAAAAGCTCGCCAATAATATGAAATTAACGGGTTTATTTGATCAACAGAATACGGAATTTGGATAGAACAGAAAACGCATTTGAAGATGTTAAAGGCATGGCAACATTTATATCTTACGTGGACACGGACGAACTATTGGCGACTTCAGAAATAGTATGCATGCCTACAATCACTAATCTCGTATTGGTAAATATTGTTCATTCGTATTTCTATATTTTAGATACATATGCATTCTTTAATCCTCCTCCTCCTGCTTGCTGACTATTGATATAATTCTTGAGGAGGCTTATTTGACTGCCTTGTTTGTCGCAAGCGTGACTGGTGAGCATAAGTCCTGCGGTCGATTCCCAGGTCGGGAAAACTGTTGTTGGGTTCTCAGTAGCAGTCACCGAGTCTCAATTTGTATCCAGTCGATGGCAAAAGACTCTACCTCTCTCGAAGGGACTTAAACATAACTGGCGAAATGTCTGTGTACACGTACATCTCTGCCTAACTCTTCAGGGATTACAAGCGTGATGTTATGTTCTGTTATTTGATGCATTATATTAATAACTAGGAGTGGTGCCAGTATCGATATCATCTTCAAAATTTCATGCCAATAGCTAAGTATTAATCTATCATTTTCAAAATTACATGCCGATGGCTAAGTATTTATATTTTTAGCCTTATCTTCTTAAAAACACTATTCATCGGGTTCTAATAAGTTTTAAAATTTTCAGCGTGATGACGAGTTTGACGCAAGCCTGACGTATCTATGCATAGTGCCAGGCATGGAGGGTCACCACGAGCGATTCCGCGTTCTATGCGAGGGCCTCAAGCTGCCAGCGCTGGTGCTGCAGCCTGGCCTCGACCATCCGATGGAGACCGTGCGGCAGTCTGCACAGAGACATGTTGACGTATGAACTTAAGAATTAAAATTAACAAATTCTTAAAATTCGATGTGAACTGACTAAAAAATAACATTACTTTCTCATTTATGTTAAGGTGCTGCTGAAAAAGACTGGATTGAAAAATACTTTCTATTTATTGGGTTATGAAAGTGGCGTTCTGGTGGCGATGGAAATGGCAGCTATACTCGAGGATCATGGTGAGCTATATTGGTTAACTTACGTGTTTCCAATGTATTTATTATTGACAAAACTTATGAAGTTCATTTCCATGTTTTAGGTTTAACCGGTACTGTATATTGCCTTGGATGCGCACCGGACGAGGTTCAACCTGTGATTGAACAAAAAATCGCAGAAAACAAGACAAAAGAGCAACTGGAAAATGACGTCATCAAGCATATGTTTAAGTTGATGGTGGGTGACGACGTTGCGGACCTGGAGGGAGCACTTAAAGATGCAGCTTCGTGGACAGAGAAGGTGGACGTGTGCGTACGGACTCTGTTAGGTCGTGTGCCACACTCGATGCAATACTCGCGCGCGCTCATCGAAGCCGCATTGGCGCGTATCGAGCGCGCGCTTAGCTACGTGCCACCAGCGCGTGCGTTGCGCTCTCAGCTGGTGCTGCTGCGCGCCGCGACTGTGCACATGCCGTCACTCCCGCAGACGCTGCAACGTCACTCGCAGCTACCGGTCGCCATACATCAGCTAACCGCACCCGTGGCATACGCAACTAATGACATAAGCTGTGCGTCTGTGATTAACGAGTATTTAGATAAAACGATTTTAGATTCGTTCAAAGAGAAAAATATTTGCGAATCGTATCTACTTAACCCGTATTCCTTTATGACTTCTGAAAATGATGACTGAAGTGAATGTACAAACTAGGTTGTAGTTGCAACCTTACTCCTTTATAAATAATCTTGCATTATGTAGCAATTAAGCATGCATCTTTTTTGTAATATTTTACAGTCCTGGATTAGCATCCAGGCTTTTTTGGCTCCGGTAAGCCATTATCGCAAATGAGTCCAATATAATTGTTATGAATATTCCGTTTTTAATAGGAAATAAGACAATACATTGAATGGAAGAAACCTAACACTCTGAATGCAGTTTTCTACATGCCATTCCAAAAAAAATTTGCTTACTAACTATGATTAAAATAGTATCTTTTACAAAACTGGCAAAACAGTTGAAAGTAACATTCAGAATCCTATTTTAACTGCACGTTTGCCAAAACCCAATAAATTCAAACGAAAAGGTCGTTTGGCTTGTAAGGCTGCTGCCGATCTACTCGAGGAAAAGAATATATTTTTTTGTATAAATCAAAGGACGCTTGCGGCAAGCGCTTGCCCAATGTGCCAAACACATTTTTTTTTTAATACTTTATGGTTGTTACCTACTTTTTGCTTGAATTCTCAATTTATTTGTGGAAAAGTGTTAGTCTGAGGTGTTATCGTTTTTTTTTGCTTTTACAAACCTCCCTTGACTATCAATTATTTTGGTGCGTGTTTTTAAACCCCTTTTTACCGTATAACTGTGTGTAACATGATTCAAGATTTATAATTACTGGAAGCCGAACTCCGATTGCATAAAACTTCCATCGAATATCGTAATGATTTTTATACATAAGCTAGACATTTCCTATGTTTGAGCAATGATTCAGTCATAAGAATAGCCAGACTCGTGAACAATTGGGCATTCTCCTTTTTTATCAATTTTTTGTTAACTAAATATTTATTGTGTGTGTTTACGTATTGAAATATTTAAATTAAAATAAATACTATCTTGACTAAACGTGGCATTTTATTTAAAAAAACTCTTGATGTAAGTATTTCGTTTAATTTGAAGAAAACCAACAGTGTGAAAGTTTTTTTGTAAAATTGCAATAGATATAGGTACATAGGTACTCGTAGGACGTATTTTGTCTTTGTTTCGTTTTAGGTTGTATCAGCTGATCAAGTCGTTATTGTATACGTCGTACTTTATCTATGTTTTTTTGTTGATGGGCTTTAGATTGTTCATGATAAAAGCGCTCTTGTCATTAGAGTCTATTCTATCTTCCTTCATTTCCGGGTTCATTGCTGCTTTCTGCACGAGCCCTGTCCGTGTCTGTGTCTTTGTTGTGCTTCACGGCCTTCACGATAGATATGATGACTCTTCCGTTTATAAGACAAGTGATGATCAGTTATCGGATAATCGGATGCATATTTACCTAAAGTGTAGGTGTTGGCTATTATGGAATGCAGTTTTGTATCGAAAAAATCCCGGGATTTCGGAATCAACAAATTTACTGTTTTTATTATAATGTAGGCGAGGTTATGGCTTCACAGGAAAACACGAACACCGGCGAGTTTTTATAAAAAGTTTATTGCAAGCCACAGAGCACAGATGTAAAGATGAGAAGATGATGATGATGATGTTGAGAAGATTGTGCAGCCTGACAGTTGGTGCGAGAAGTCCTGTATATGACGGACTGGATACCTGTCTGGAATGGTCCTTGCGTTGAGTGGTCTGTAATCTCCACAGGGTCTCCACCCGTTATTCTTCTTCTTGACCATATGTAAGGGCGAAGACCAACAGCTTTCCGAACGCTTAGCTGTTCCATTGGCTAACATTTCATCAAACTCCTTCTTTGCTGCTTTGAGTCGAACGGGATCCAAGCGTCGTGGTCTGAAGGCAACAGGAGGGCCTGGGGTGGTGTTTATATGGTGAACTGTATTGTGCTTAATGGTACGTACCACTCCAGTAGGTCGTGTCACCTCAGGAAACTCGCGAAGTATATCGTGGTACTGCGATTCCCCAGTAACAGTCTTGATGGACACGATGCTCTCTGGTATACTTTGCTTTGGCACAGCCACTGACAGTGATGTTTTACCATCTATGAGGCGCTGGTTTCTACAATCCACAAGAATATTATAATAGCTTAAAAAATCAACACCTATGATTGGTTTGGAAACATCTGCTATGATAAATTGCCATGTAAAATCACGCCTCAGTCCTAGGTTTAAATGTAGCAATACAGGGCCGTAAGTATGTATGGTTGTGCCATTTGCGGAAGTGAGATCATATTTGCTTTTGTAACACGGTACTTTAGTTGCCGAACGTGGGTAGACACATAAATCTGATCCTGTGTCTATGAGGAACTGCATTTTAGTGGTGCGGTCTGTTACAAATAGACGGCCTGTCTGGACTGGGCAGTCGTTGGCCGCTGCTTCCGGCTGCCCGCATCGTTTCCCGCATTAAACTTACATGGATCCTTGCATTTCTTTGCCTTCGCTCCAAAGTTGTAGTGGTACCAACAGTGTGGGTGGTCCGGTGGTGGTTGCCGGTTACGCGACTGACTGCGGCTATGGCTGCGGCTGTGGGAACCGTGGGACCTGGACCTGGAACGCGCGCGTGACTGCCTGTACACAGAGGATGAAAGTTTAGCAATTTGTTTGGTTAAAGCGCATATTTACTGTTCCAGTTCGCCCATGCGCGTGGACATAGATGGCACTGCTGTAGCTGTTGTCGTAGCCACCTGGTGATGAGGTGATGACGGTGCTATTTCATGAACACGGTCCGCTAGTTCTGCTAGGTCATCCAAAGCAAGCTTGGGCTGTGAAGCTACTACGGTTTGCAAGCTGTGCGGCAAGCGACCGGTCCACAATGTGGTCAACACGTCATCCGTCACGGTAGGGCCAGCTAAATTCCTCAGATGTCTTAAAAATAGCGAGGGCTTACGGTCTCCCATGTCCTCATGTAGGAATAGCTGATTTAATTTCTTTTCCTTAGATGCACTTAGGCGCTTGATCAACTCACCCTTAAGTTTTTCATACTTACCGGTCACGGGCGGATTGCACAATATATCTTTTACGTGGGTAACGTACGTATGTTCTAGCTGAGTCGCGGCGTAATAAAATTTTGTTGAGTCATGGGTCACATTTGACAGCGTAAATTGAAATTCCAACTGAGCGAACCAAAGTTCCGGGTCATCTGGATAAAATGGCGGTATTCGCACTCCAACACGCCAAATCCGCACTAGGGTGCACCTTCCTCATACGACTGTTTAGTGTGCGTCGCCACAATAAAATCAAATCGTGGGAAGGTAATATTTACGCCCAATCAGGATATCAGCACTTTTGTACACTTCAAAAAAGGATATTTATAGTACTTAATGTTTTGTATCGTGTACTTATGTGCAATAAAGTATAATTGTATTATTATTCTTTTTAATTAACACCTCAACTCAACTCTACTCTCTACTCTACTCAACTCAACATAGTCATAAATTGATGGGGAGCTTAAAATTAACTTCAAGTAAATACACATTAATAATTATGTAATCCCCCTGTTTTTTTTTAAATTAAATACCACATGCTAAAGACGACGTTTCCTCACCATGTTACAGACTAATTTCGCATTCCCGAATATTCTGGAATCCCGGGATTTATATTTAAAAAAATATGTTTTAAGGAGCCGCTTCCAAAATTTCCTAACCAAAAATGAACTTTAGGTAAATATGCATCCGATTATCCGATCAAGGGACTAGAAAATGCTGAACAAATATGTGTAGTTCATACTCCGTCTCTCAGAAAAGGAAGACTTAAGTGATAAAAATTGTTCCTTTTTGTACAATAGAGTGGCAAGCAAACGCGCAGCCCACTTGGTGGTAAGCGTTCATCGCCAACTTTGGTCGTATTGTGTTCCTTTTATTTCAATCAGTATTATTTTTGCCTTCCTCAATAAATAATTAGAAATAGGCTAGCCAAGAAAGATAATTACATTTTATTCGAATTATCATTTCACATACGTTTATTTTATCTTGCAGTAACGGAGGTTCGCACAACGCGGCGTTGTTATGTACGACATTTTTCTGTATAATTATGGGATTATATGGCAATTCAGTACTGCGTTTGTTTTGAATCATATGAATATTGGGGTCTCAACATTTGACCATAAAAAATTGTGCAAGACAACGCTGCAGCTTAGAGGTGACATCATCGAAACTGCTAATTCTAACAGGAATGTAGTAAGCTGGTTTACGTCATCGTGGTGTGAAAACACAAAGTAAAGCCTAAATATACCTTTATTCATTTCTTAAACAAAAAACCATCTTCTAACTAAAGAACAGTATGGTTTCAGAAAGCACAAAAATATAAATATGGCCATCTATGAACTAATAAATAAAATTATAACAAACATGGAGAGCAAAATCCCTGTTTCGGCGTTATTCATGTACATGACGAAGGTGTTCGATTTTGTAGATCACAGAATCCTACAAATAAAATTAAATAAACTTGGAATTAGGGGCAGTGTCCTAGAGCTAATTAAGTCGTACTACATACTATACTAGTATAACTAAAATAGCAAAAGTATGCCCTAGAACTAAAACAGAAAAAACCTATCAATCTAAACAAAGATTTATAAACTACGGCGTACCCCAGGGCAGTGTACTAGGTCCTATGCTGTATAAATGATATACCCTAAACTATAGCACACCCCTCGACTCTATTTGCTAATGACTGTACCACAATATTTAGAGAAAAAAAAACTCAAAAAGATATGAATATGATAGTAAATTAAATTATTAAATGGTTATCCAGTAACAACCCAAAAAATTAATTTCGGGAAAACATATGTCATGCATTTTAACCAGCGAACCAATTCTATAAATTCAAATGTTAAATATGAATACAACAACATTGTCAAAATTGACAACACTAGATTTCTTGGGGTTTGGTTAGATCGGCTCATGACTTGGAAAATTCATTTTGAGCATTTAGTAAAAAAACTAAATCAATATTGCTATGCCCTCACAATTTAAATAAATCGCGAATCGCAGCACGGTTCTTACCGCATACCACGTATACGTCTCCACAACACTGCGATATGGAGTAATATTCTGGGGTAATTCTACGGATAAGTAAGCGGCCTTTAAAGCCCAAAAAAATGCGTCCGTGCCGTATCCATGATTTAAAACACTGACAGTTGCAAACCAGTTCTTATAGATTTATGAAGTTCTTTCTTCTTTTCTTTTCTTTCTTTTTTAAAAACGTTGCCCCACACTAGGAATTTCTCCTGTATCGTGGGTGCGTTTACAAACATTTAAACTCACATACACAAACAGCCAGACCCGGAACAACTACTTGTAGGCCATACAAATATTTGTTCCGTGCGGGAATCGAACCCGCGACACGCAGCGCAGCAGCCAATCGCTCAGCCACTGCGCCAACCGTGCAGTCAGTTGCTATATTTATATAAAAATAACCCTAATCAATTTGAAACCGTATCCTCTAAACGCCACCAAGGTGCACTGAATTCAAAATCCCATCAAACAGTCCTTTTTTTTTAAGGGAAGGGAAGTCATCAAATAACTCTTCCCGCTCTGGGTGGAGTGGGAGGGAGTGTCAGACTTTTACTGACTAAAACCCATCCATGTTCCTTCTTTGCCCTTTGTATTCCAGGGCCGCGGTATCTCTTTCGAACAGTCCCGCAGCCCCGGCAGGCATCGGCCCTTGCGGGCGCTTTCCTGGTTGCTGACATCTCTTTGAGGCGCGCATGGAACACGAACGCGCCGTCGACACGGCCTGTCGTCATAAGACGGACGGACGGTGAGCTAACCTATTACTCACCGTCCACAGGCCCGCGCCTACAGTGGCCGGAAGCCACCACGTAGCCCCCGACGCCCGGGGCGTCCCCCGCGGCGGCTGCGACGTGAGGTTCTCTCCCTCTCACGTCCCGCCACCTCCTTCACTAGCATGACTGCTTCGCAGAAGGAGGTGACGGTTTCCCATTCCCTCTCGCTCCGGACCATGGCCTGAACTAGGGCCGGGCGCGAGAGGTCGCCGCCGCCAATCGCCGCTACGAGGACAAGGCGGAGCTCCACCCAAGCGGGGCAGACCGACACGGTGTGCGCCACTGTGTTCTCCGGACGATCCTCACAGTGGTAACACCCGGTCGTTTCTTCCCACCCGATTCGGTGCAGGAACCTCCCGAAACAACCGTTTCCGGTGAGGACCTGCGACAGGCGGAAGGTGAAGGCGCCGTGGCGCCTCCCTAACCACTCCTCAAAGAGGGGACTTATCGCCACTATTGTGGCGTGCTCTGCACTGGGTTGCGACAGTCGCTCTCTCCATGTCGCCATGAGCTCCCGTCGAAGGTCTGTCCGCTGAGCGGTGATTTGCCACGGCAGCGGAGTTTCCCCCCGACGTAGTGCCTCCGCGCGCCATTCATGCAGGCGCGCGAGGACTATCGCCTCCAGATCCCATGGCGGCAATCCGGCTAGGATGCTCGCCGCCTCGCGGGAGATCGTGCGGTACCCCCAGACTAGCCTTACGGCTACCACCTTTTGGGGCGAGTTCAGGTAGTGGGCGGCACGCTGCTTAATTGAACGCGCCCACACTGGGACCCCGTAAAGGGCCATGGACTGCACGACCCCCGCGTAGAGCCTACGGCAGGAGCTGTTTGGACCCCTCAGGTTGGGCAAGAGCCGCTTGAAGGCAGCCCCGGCCCGTTCCAGTTTGGGAGCCAAACGCCGGAAATGCTCTACGAAGTTCCACCGGCTGTCGAGGACGAGTCCTAGGTACTTTAAAGTCGACTCGACGCCGATGGATACCCCTCCTACCGTCAGCATGGATCCCGACGGTGGCGCATTCCGAGGCCGATGAAAGCACATGGCCTGGGACACGTGTAAAGTCACCTCGAGATCCAATTGACGGATCCTCTCAACGACTATCGCAGGCCCGCGTATCATAAGTTCGGCCGCCGCCTCGTGCGACCTCCCTTGTGCCAGTACCAGCGTGTCGTCAGCGTAACAGACCACGCTGACGCCGCTAGGGAGGTCGGCGCGCAGCACCCGGTCGTAACCGATGTTCCACAAGGGCGGCCCTAGAACCGACCCCTGCGGAACACTGCACGATATCTCTCGCCGGTTCCATTCTCCGTTGTGACCAGGCTAGATGACATACCTACACACAGGTGTCAAACAGCCCTTTATTCACAAAGTTTCCTAGGAATGGCACTAAAAATATTTAACAAACTGCTCAATAAAAAGAGATTTCAAAACGTTAAAAAAACACTACATCATACATTCTTAATACAAAAAGCATATTCTATATTCTATTCTATACATATAATAAAATCGTAAAAATCCAATTCGATGTTCCGACTTGGCGCAAAAACTATTGCATAGATCCTGTTCAAATTTTGCACAAATATTCCTTACAGGCTTCTTCACATGTTAGGCTATATATTATCACGCTACTCGCTTAAAGGGGTGAGCAATATTGCATTATGTCAGTATCCTTCATTTGTTTGACGTTTCAGTCATGACAAGCACCAGAACGGCTATTTAAAGCTTATGTCAACAGAGAAAACAGCCTAGCGGGTTCTTGAACGTTCTGTAAGCTACGGGTTGCAAGTTCAAACCCCACTATTACTTTCACTTTTTGTAATTTGTTTGAATATTTTTTGATGCTTTTAGATTTCCATTTTGTTTTTGTATTGACATCGTTTGCATTTCCGTTTTTCTCCTTTTTTTTTCAAACGTTTCTCCAAAAAATAATAGAGAAGTATTATGGAAGAAGATGACATGCTGCGCCGACCCCGAAAAAATTGGGATAACGGCAGGAGAATAATGATGATGATTTCTACAATAATTTCTTGCTTTACAAGAAGTCTATTTCCTTCTCGATTTGCAAAATATCAATAATCAATCGCAGTTTGGAATTTTATTGTTCTTTTATAGATTGGTATAGTGTTCAGAAGCGAGAGGTCCTGGGTTAGATTCCCGGTAGGGCAATGTGTTATTGAGTTTTTCCACCAGCAAATTCTCAGTAGCAACTACGAAGTCTGGTTTTGTGCCCGGTTGATGGTGTATCGGCACTATAAAAAGTACTGCAGCAACATATAACAAAAATTACTACAGCGCCATCTATCACGCAGGTGATGAACTAAACATCGATATACGTCTAAATTCTGCCTGGGTCAAATAAATCGCCCAAATAAAGTTATCCGCGACTTAAGACTTTATAGAAGTACCCGACAACAACTGTTGGGCAGTAGCCCACCAGACATTACACCCGTCTGGTCGGACTATCCTCCCTTTTCTATGGGGGATGACGAACTTTACAACCTGTTCTTTATACTCCAAAATGGCAATAGGCTCGCTAAATATTTCATATTTCAGTTAAACATAACTGACAAAATGTGGGTGTACTACTAGGTACTATAAAGGGTGTAAAAAGACCCTTAACGAAGCCGAAAGGTACTTGTCCTCCCCGTCATTGCAATATTTTTTTTGTTCTACATCATACCTGGGAACCTTCTATTTACGGAGATATTGGGGGTAAAAGTTCCAACTTTTCACATGTTTTTTTAAAATACATGCTTCTAATGTAAGGTTTTTACTTTAAATACCTTCACAACCCCCGTACTATTCAATCCATCCATCAGCACAATGTTTTGAGTGCCTTATATTGAGTTTTACCGTAAAACGTGATTTTTCACCCAAAAAAAAAGTCGTTTCCCAGCAATAATTTTTGCGTAAAGTTACTTAGTTTGATGTACAGAATGCTTGGTTGATGGCTTCGTGAAGGGTCTATTTACACCCTGTATACACTCATCTGTTTTCTTATTAAAATATGTATTAAAAAACAGATAGGTAATTTTATAACAAACACGACGGTATAACGTTTTGTTTTATTAATTAGCCTATTCTGTCCCACTGCTGGACAAAGGCTTTCCCCATTTCCTTTCCAACTCTCCCGGTGTTTTGCCTTTTCTGGCCAATCAGTCAGGAACGAGTCCAAATCGTCAAACCAGCGTTTGTTGGGCTTGCCTCGGTGACGGTGACAGTCTTCAGGTACGGTTCACTAAAGTTTCACCAAAACTCCATTGACAAATTTTCATTTTACAACCAACGTTTCGTATACTATTTATTTCGAAAACAACTTATATCCGCAAATGTATTATTTTATAAACACTCGTTTTACATACATTTATTTGGCAAACAATTCTTTTTACAAATGCATCAGATGATATTTAATCATCTATACATTTTTCATTTCTCATTTAGATTCATTAGGATGAATCACGTTTCTACTAAATATCATTTAATTACAATACAGTCGACGGAGCCCCGCTGCGCGGGGCTCCTATTTCTGTCTGCAGGTTTTAAAGGAACCTAACTAACCGAACCTCGGGGTGCCCCTGACGTCGACCGTCTAGGGTTAGGGTTTCTGTCAGCATCTGTGTTTGTTTGGGGGTATGTGCTTTTAGAAAACAAAATTCATTTATTTTCTCTTTTTTTAGAAAAGTCCAGAGCAATTATGCTCATGTGAGTTTTATATTAAATCAATTTATGTAATGTCTTTATTCCAAACGTTATTTATGGAATGAAATTAAAAAATAATGAATTGTTTGTCAAATAATACGTTATTAAATAAAAGTTTATCGGATAATTATTTTGCTAAGTGAAGTATTTGGTAAACTTGTTGTTGTAGAATGATGAAATGACAAATAATGTTTTTGCCAATCGTTGCTTGTCAAGTAAAAATTTTTGAATTAATGTTTGGTGAACTGACCGGTCACCCTTCAGGTACCTACTGTATGACTTTCTGGCCCATCTGTCCTGACCCATTCTGGCAATGTGACCCGCTCAGTCCCATTTGAACCTGTTACACTTATCGCCAACATCGGCGATGCCTGTCTTGGAGCGTATTGTGGTGTTGCGTATTCAATCGGTGATTTTGATGTTTAAAATCCATCGCTCTTTGGCAAACCTTGAGTTTGGACTTTTCAGCCTCCGTCAAAGATTATGTCTGGGTACCATAGGTTAGGATAGGCAAGTTTACACTTAAATGAGATTCGAAAGTATAACGTTGTCTAAGTAAAAGCGGTCAAGCCTAGCGTCTGTCGCAGTTTTAAATATTCTTGACTTAATGATTAGGCAACCCATTCGTTATATATTTTTTTTTTTTTTTTAGCCTTTATTGTCCCACTGCTGGGCAAAAACCTCCCCCATTGCCTTGCATTCTTCTCTCCGTGCGGTTTTCTTCGTCCAATTTGTCAGAAACACTTCTAAGTCGTCACACCAGCGTTTTCTAGACCTCCTTCGGCGACGACGCCGGTCTTCTGGCACCCACTGCGTGACGACTCTGGCCCACCGGTCCTGATGCATTCTACAGAGGTGGCCCGCCCAATCCCACTCCAAACTAGCAGTCTTATCGCCCACATCAGCGATTCCAATTTTTGAGCATATTGTGGTATTGCGAATTCTGTCGCTGAGCTTAATACCCAATACCCTACGTTCCATTGCTCTTTGGCCAACCTTCAGTTTGGACTTTTGCGACTCGGTCAGGGACCAAGTTTGAGCATTATGGTGCTCAAACTTGGTCCCTGACCGGTTAGGATGGGCAGAATGCACATGTCGATGAGATTGCGCTTCAGGGATAAAGGTAGGTCACCCTTCATCAGCGACTTCATGGACCAGTAGCTCTTCCAGGCGTTGTCGACTCGGCAACTCTCAAACTCAAATGTACTCATCGACGTACTGAATTTCTTGCCCATCTACCTCAACTCTACTTTTTACGCTATTGGTGATGTGACTTTAGTCTTTTTTATGTATATTCAACATATTTTTCATTCGGTGAACAGTGGGCGGGCTGTATTAGGCATTTTTTCTATACTAAGCAGGCTTTATTTACAATTGTGGAGTGAAGAGAAATAACGAAAATAACTTATAACTGAGATAATAACTGTTTCACTCGCGGCACGTCTTTAACGTTTAGATGTGGCTGCACTAGCATTTTAACTTCGGAGCAAAGTATTAAAAAAATAAAAGCAAAAGTCGCGGGCAACAGCTAGTATTCCATGAATGAAAACCTAAAAGACAAATGAAAACTTTTTTTATTTTATATTTTAATACTTTTATTTCCTGATGAGCTTTAGTTCATAAGATTGTAATTAGCCTTGTATTGTTATTTATTTTTTTGTTAAATGTACTACTCTGTCAAGCAAGTACCGGGAAACGATCAATTTATTTTACCGCCTTCAAAGTATGCTCCTTCAGAAACGATACACTTACGCCACCCAATAAGCCAATCTTAAAAAAAAAACTAAAAGCTTTTTCTGGAATTGAGTTCGGTTCTTGCCGCGAATTCTTCTCTTATCTTCTTCTTATCTCTTCTACCGAATGAAAACGGGTGCCTCGAAGTGGTAATTTGAGTTTAGGAAAAAGAAAAAATTCGGCTGGAGCCATATCTGGTGAATAAGGTGGTTGCTCGATGGTATTTGTTGAGTTTTTGGTTAAAAATTCGTTCACTATGATTGTGCAAAGGCGCTTTATCGCGGTGCAAAATCCATGAATTTTCTTTCCACAAATTCGGCCTTTTTCGCCTAAAAATTCTTAGCTTCGGGTCAGAGAGTAGGTTGGGGCAAGTGCCCCACCAAGTGACATCAAACTGTTTATAGATAGATTGCAATTTAACAATGCAGCTCTCCTCTACCCTATTAGGCAAGTGGTTTCCGTTACCAATAATATTGATACTAGGTATTGGAATGGAATCAAGTGATAGTTTACCGCTTAACGATTTTGTAATAAAACTGCTCTGGCTACCACAATCGAGCAATGCACGCACTGTTTCATATTGATTGTTATTAGGATTATGAATTCCCGCTCCTCAAGCTCTATCTGACTTTGCAACTCATCAAACTTTGCTGCTAATTGTTCAAATCTATCAAGTTTAATCTTTAATTCTGCTATTTCATCATTTGTTAATGAGTCCAGAGACGATAATTTATCCGAAAAGTGTTTAAACTTGGTAATTTGACCTTTAATCGAGCTACGCCTGACAGTCAAGTCTATTCACGTAATTTCTTTGAATGGGCTTCTTGCGACATATTTTTAAACTACAATTTAGCCAAGCAAAATATGCTAAGTACCCGTATAATCGACTATCAAGCAGAGTAACTCAACTACGTTTCAGCGTGAAAACTATAATTTTGTAAGTTATATAAAGATTCTCACGCCCCTCAATTCAACGTCACCGGCCGACCAGGGAAACCGTATTCACGCTGCCAAGCACGGAATGCAAGCTCTGCTCGTACCAATGGTGCTAGCGTGATGTTCCGAGGTATCTGGAAAGTTCGGCGAACAATATTGAAAACTGATTTGAAACGGCACGTGATCTTTTCCTAGAATGGCATGAGAAATTCACGATTTACGAAAAAAAAAAATTGAATGGTATTTGGATAAATTGCAGGAATATTAATAAAATATGCTAATATTGTAGTAAATTATGTCTACTACAATTATGTTTGATCAAGTAAAACTTTTACCTTGAATGACTTGAATTTCAATTAATTATTCTGGTATTGTTGAACCATTTTCGTAACCACCAAACCTATATGAAATTTTTCGTTCAGTCAGTCAGGACATTTAATTTTAAATCGGCGGATGATTTTGGAAAAACTTTGATATACGTATCTCATAATTTCATCTGAAGAGTATGTACACAAATCAAGTCAATCGACTGCGAGAATAAAAAGTTTCACAGAAAATTCAACACCCCATTTCACCCTCTTAGGGGTGGAATTTCGAAAAACCCTTTCTTAGTGGATACCTACTCTTTACAAAGAATACACCGTCCAAATTTCATGTCTCTAGGACCAGCGGTTTGGGCTGTGCGTTGATATATCAGTCAGTCAGTCAGTCAGTCAGTCAGGACTTTGAATTTTATATGTATAGATAGAATCCCTTATCTTCCCCATCCTTGACTATGGTGATGTGTGTTACTATGACCTGAATGCAGATCTCCTCAATAAACTTGACCGACTGCTTAATAACTGCATTCGATTCGTATTTAATCTCCGTAAGTATGATCATGTGTCCGCACATCGGTCGATCTTAAAATGGTTACCCATCAGACAACGCAGAGCGCTAAGGGCTTTGACAACCTTGTTTTCTCTTCTAGACAAACCCAGTTCTCCTTCCTATCTGACTTCTCACTTTCAATATTTATGCTCTGCGCACAGCAAGAATCTTCGGTCCTCCAATAATCGCCTTCTACGATGTCCTTCTCACCGCTCTGGTTTTCTTAAATCCTCTTTTCTTGTCCAGGCGGTTTTCCTTTGGAATGCGCTCCCTCAGAACATCAGGACGGCCACCAGTCGGCTCACATTCAAGGTAAAAGCTCGCGAACACTTACGTAAGAAGTTGGCAGACTCGTCTCACAATTAATTTGTTATTTTTCTTCATCTATGTATTATTACACCTCTTTACTTTGTATATATTTATTTTGTATGTATTTATATACAGGCTGTAAACGAACCCTTCACGAAGCCGTCAACCAAGCATTCTGTACATCAAACTAAGTAACTTTACGCAAAAATTTTTGCTGGGAAACGACTTTTTTTTTTGGGGTCTAAAATCACGTTTGACGGTAGGACTCAATATAAGGCACTCAGAACATTGTGCTGATGGATGGATTGAATAGTATGGGGGTCGTGGAGGTGTTTAAAGTAACAATATTACATTAGAAACATGTTTTAAAAAAAAAACTTGTGAAAAAGTTGGAACTTTGACCCCCAATATCTCCGAAACTATAAGGTTCCCAGGTATGGTCTAGAATAAAAAAATGATCGCAATGATGGGGAAAACAAGTACCTTTCGGCTTCGTTAAGGGTCTTTTTACACCCTTTATGTATTTATTATTAAATTTTATTTTTGGAAATGTTCAGTACTATTGCACCTACTGTTTTTGTCTCTGCGTCACCCTAAGGTAGACTGGTAGAAAAGGCCTAAGGCATTTAGTCCGCCTTTGTACATTATGTGCATAAAGTTTAAATAAATAAATAAATATACTTTTGCAACTACATATTAGCACAACTATTTTGAATATTGGTAATACAATATTAATTAGTCAGTTAATGCAAAGACAAAATATTAACCCTCCATGCTTTGTGCCTTTTCTGTGACGTGAGCAGATGCGCGGGGTCTATAAAGACCCCAAAAATAAACAGACATTGTAACATACATTTCATGTTTTATTTTGACGGATTAATATTATAATAATTACAATTATTGTACGAGAGCTTGAAGGTGAACTCTCGTTTGCTATACGCGGAAAAAGAGACCTCGGTAAAATTCGATCCAAATCTGTCGAATAAATATCTAACTCACACAGCTACTATTATTGTATATGGTTTCTACTGTTTTATTTCTTATGTTTTATTCTGTTGTGTTACCAATTTTTACAAAATTGTGCATGCCATCAAACTTAATACTATTAATCAATCTAAATCTATTTACTATACAATTTAAACTAACTCTATATACAATTTTTATAAAACCACATCCACTTATTATGAAATGTAAATTAAAACTTTATACAATTTAATTTTTTTATCGACCTTATTTATAATACTATATAACTCAAAATTATATACAAGGTTTAATGTTATCTTATTAATTTATTTCACAAGCTATAAATGTAGGTAATGTTAGAATTTATTGGATTCCACAATGTATCAAGGTTTACAAAAGAACGCGAAATCTACAGGGTGTAAACGGACCCTTCACGAAGTCGTCAACCAAGCATTACGTACATCAAACTAAGTAACCCTGCCCAAAAATTATTGCTGGGAAACAATTTTTTTTTTGGGGTGAAAAATCACGTTTTACGGTAAAACTCAATATAAACTCAAAACATTGTGCTGGTGGATGCATTGAATACTACGGGGGTCAAGGAGGTATTGAAAGTAAAGTTATAACCTTAAAAACTAGTACTTAAAAAAAACTTGTAAAAAAGTTGGAACTTTGACCACCAATATCTCCGTAACTAGAAGGTTCCCAGGTATGGCCCAGAAAAAAATGATCGCAATGACGGGGAGAACAAGTGCCTTTCGGCTTCGTTAAGGTAATATTTACACCCCTACGGGGAAGCGAGATGGGGGTGGAGTGCTCATTGCAGTTCTGCGTGAGTTTCAATCGGCCTCACTCGATATTCTCAATAATCTACATTCTTAATTTCTTATTTTAATATTAATATTGTTTGGAATACAAAGATCTGTACAACAGTTACTTAAAAACAGTATAAATATATTTTTTATCAAAGCGAGCAACAGAAAATTGGAAAAATACAAACAAAACCAGAAAGTGAAAAATTTTGAAACAGTCCAACTACAATGACATATTCTATCTAAAAACATGGAAAAATCGAAAAAATATAAGAATGCATGATGTTATAATACAATGATTACGAGAGCTGCCTCCCGATGCGCACGCCTACCAACCCCGTACTCGTCGCTCAGCTTCGCCTCGCCGCCACCGGATATCCCAGATCACCTGTGTTATCGGCAGCGGCAGTCGCGTCGAGCTCGAGCGACGAATATTTATCTCCGCCGACGTCGCCAACACGTATACGTCGGCAGGGGAGAGGCCGGCCACCGAGAAGCCTGGGACTTAGGGGCCAACAGGCCCCGAGCCGGGTCCCCGCTGCCGGTGGTTGTGTGCAGCGCTTGAGATGGACTCATTCAATAAACGAGAACGTCATGCGCACATACTACGGGTCTACAGAGGAGGGAACTAACCGTCAACGTCTCGGCCCAACGACTGTCGGATCAAGTGCGGGTCATCCAACGCAATCACATGTTGGACGACGCCGCGCTTGATGGGCTGCGCTCAGACATACTGAGCAACCGTATCATCTTAACTCCGTCACAAACCGTGGTACAAGCGACAGCTATTGACGTAAGCCCACCACGGTCTAACCCTGCTGTTGTAGAGGAAGATGATAGGGTTGCCATGGTAAGTAGCCAGTACAACGACCGATTGCAGGATCGAGCGCCGCATCGACGGGGCCAGGGTACTCATCAGCAAACTACACTGCTCAAGGGAGGGCAATACAAGACCACGTGTCATGCGCTTTGTGAAGCGGGCATTCTCGGGGACTGGAATCAGTCCTCAAGAATACATGACCCGTGTCACAGAGCGCATCGACTTCCTGAAGCAGAAAGTTTATGCATGGGCGAACTGTATTCGGCGATATAAGCGGCGGGTTGATCGGTACTTGCAGAATCGCATGTTCCAGAGCGATGAGAGGATGATAGTATACAGAATATATATACTTGGGAGCGACCCGAGTAAAATATGACGGACGTGTACCGCCCAGATGATGCCACCACGAGTTCTTTCTGGTGCAGCATCTGGTCGGTGCCCGTCTGTCATACTGAGGCTGACTGGATGCGTGATGTCGAGCGAGTGTGTGAACTTATCCCAGAGATGGAGCCAATTTTAATTACACCAACAGATGTAGCCAAAGCAGTTCGTCCGTTACCGAATTGGAAATCACCGGGACCGGACGGACTGCACAACTTCTGGCTCAAATGGCTTAGCAGTTCACACACTTGCCTGGCATCTCAATTCTGATCTGAAACTCTTTACCCCCAACAAATTGCGACTGATGGAGCTACTGAAAGTAACTGAAACTTTTAGTAGCGCCATCAGGATGGAATTTGGTGCGGACAAATGTGCAATCATGTACGTAAAGCGAGGGGAGATTATGGAATCCGAGGGAATTCTACTCTCGGATTCCATACACCTGAGATCCCTCTCCTCATCCGAAAGCTATAAGTAATGTGGTATGTCGGAAGCGTTAGGCATTAACGTAACTTACATGAAGCAATCGCTGAGGGAGCGCTTCTTCAGTCGCCTGAAGAAGGTATTTAATAGCCTTCCTTCAGGCGGGAACAAGGTGCGCGCCTTCAACGGTTGGGTCATGCCGGTTTTAATGTACTCTTTTGGCATACTCAAATGGACTCAGACCGAACTCGATGCCCTGGATAGGAGAGTTCGTACTCTGCTGACCGCAAACCGGATGCATCACCCACGATCATCGGTGATGAGGCTGTACATCACATGGTACAGTTGGTGGTTACAGGATTACATGTGTGTGCATAAACATTGAAATTGTTTATTTATATTATTGTTTATTGTTTATTTGATGCAACATTATTTGTAAACTCTATATATTTAGTTTTGGAGGCATTTAAGGTCAGTTTGTTGAGAGCAAGCCAATGAGTTACAATATTGAAACCTTCTCGGGCAGCAACAAAAGTTTCGTCCCATGAGTTTCCATAAAACGTTAATGTAGTGTCGTCGGCATAAGACACCACAGGACAGTTTCTAATGTTTAGCTGGCAAAGATCATCGATATAGCAAAGGAAGAAGGGGGGGGGGCTAAGATACTGCCTTGTGGGATTCCAATATTTATCAGTCTTTCTTCACTCAGCGTATTACCTATCCGAACTGATTGATTTCGATCATAATAAAATAATCATAATAGCTCTGGAATAGTTTTTATTGTGTGTCCCTTATTCCCATATGTTCTAGTTTGGATATTAATATACGTGGGCACACAGTATCAAAAGCTTTCTGAAGGTCTAGAAAGATAGTCAAGCATTTTTTTCTATCATCTAACTTACTTACAATAAATTCAGTGAATGTATGAATACAGTCAGTTGTAGATTTCCCTTTTCTGAAGCCATGCTGATTAGGTGATAAGATGTTTTTATCTTCTAAGTATTTCACAAATCTGTTATTAATAATCCTTTCAAATACTTTTGAAATAGAGGTGAGCACAGAAATTGGACGATAGTTTGCCACTTTTTCCTTGCTACAGCTCTTAAAAATAGGGATAACAATTGTTTTTTTAAGCGAATCTGGAAAAATGCCTTCTGCTAAACATCTATTTAGGATATAAGTGAGGGGGGGGGACTATATATTTTTTTAATTCTTAAGGAACTTGCTCGTGCCTTCTCTGTATGAGAAGAGGCCTTTGCCCAGCAGTGGGACAGTAACAGGTTGGTATTATTATTTTATTTTTAAGGAACTTAACCAATATAACACCACGCCTAATAGGGGAGGAATCAAGACCTTGGGTTTGTTTATCTCGAACACTTGCTGTTCGACTGGCCACCTTAAAGATCCTTTATTACTAGTCGACTCCCATCACCCATCACCCCCCGTTTGTTGTAACCGCACATGTCAGCCTATCTGCACAAATGATAAAGAGAAAACTGATCAATAAATATAATTTCCGTAAAGCCAATTATGATGACAATCTATGATCGGAAGAGGCCGTGGAGGCTTTCTATAGTTTGTTGAGTGACATAATAGCCGCACCACTGGTAGTGTCGAGGGTATTTTTTTTTCTTTTCTGCACTACTGGTCCAGTGGTATCGTAGGTATCTGTAAAATACATATATACGCGTTCAAAAAAAAAAAAAGCAATACCAATAAGTTTATCTAGCATAGATCCAAAATATTTACTTTTTTTTTTTTTTCGAAAACAAATTAGTTATTGTAATTAGGGAACGCATATATATGTATTTTGTAAATACCTACGATACCACTGGACCAGTAGTGCAGAAAGGAAAAAAAATACCCAAGATACTACCAGTTGCAGTGGTGCGGTTTAGTAGTGTGGAAGGGAACGCATATATTTGTATTTTACAAATACCTACGACACCACTGGACCAGTAGTTTAGAAGGGAAAAAAAATCCCCACGACACCACCAGTGGTGCGGCTTAGTAGTGTAGAAGGGAAGGAAGGGAAAAAATACAGCAACGTCGAAGACTATAACAACTTCCCTGAATGTAGGCCTGTCTTCAAACTCAAACTCAAAGCATTTATTTCAAACAGACCCATGACAGGCACTTTTGCATAGTCAAACATAAGCTACTTACAGTCCCGCCACAGGCATAATAACGGTGAATGGACTGTAATTGCCCATTCGAAAATAGTAGATCTCATGGAGAAGAATGGGCAAGAAACTCCATGGACACTCTTTTCAAATCAAGTTATATATATTACATAGTCCTGGGTACAATATTGTTGCTTCTAATATGAGAGCACAATGTAGAGATAGAAAAAAAAACAAAACCTCAGTTAAAACCATAAGGATTAAGATAAGCACTAACCAAAATGGAAAGTCTACATGGTACTCACACTTATAAAAACTCAAATAATGCTGCTAATTTATATAAAACATTGGTAATCAAAGTAAATAAGTTTCCAAACGAAAAAAAAAGAAATGATGAAATAACTAAAGAACTAAAGGGGGAGCATCTCTTCCAAACATTAAAATCTTAGTATCTGAGCCCAAGTGGCAGTGGAAGTGTAAGCATTTTTATCTACGACTAGCTTCTGCCCGCAACTTCGTACGCGGAACCTGATGCTTATGCCAGCGACAACGGGGTTGTCAAAATTGAAGATCTGAAACGTCTGATGTCGAATTATAAGAGCCCGGGGACGGGAAAACAACGGGATACGCGCGAGACGATTCGAGACGTTCCAGATCTTTCATTAAGTCAACAGGAAATTCCCTTCAGACTAAACAACTTTTGCTAAGACGTCATGCCTATATATGTTTTAGTGTCGCTGGGCTTTTAAACAATCAAATAACATAAGCCCGAAGGCATATGTATTCGATGAAATAAAAAAATGAATGGGAGTTTTGGCCAGTAGAGTCACATTTTCAATGATATACCATGGTCATCGAAAATCAGTCCTAAACTGTTACCAATTTCACCGCGTGGAGATACTCCCAGCTTATGTTATTTTATTATTATACAATGAAATTAGTGAAAGCTTTGATTTCCACATCAAATGTATCTGATCTTCGATTTTTATAAGTCGAAGTGATAGGCCCCGAATTCAAAGTGCAAAGAGGCGCGAGGCAAGGGGACCCAATTTCTCCCAAGTTATTTTCTGCAGTCCTAGAGAATATATTTCGCAAATTAAATTGGACATACCAGGGTCTCAATATCGATGGAAAAAAAAATAATCCACCTCACATTCGCAGATGACATAATTCTGTTCGAGGGGAACCCAAATAATCTGGAAGTTATGATTCAAGAATTATGTGAAGATAGTGGCAAAGTGGGGTTAACAATTAATACAGCAAAAACAAAACTACTAACTAACACAAAAAGACTAACTATGAAAGTAGGTGTCCACTTACTGGAGTATGTAGACGAATGCACATATCTGGGTCAGCTCATATCTCCCTAAGACTAAATAACCAAAGAAATAAACACAAGAATAACCAGTGGATGGAGAAAATATTGGTCATTGAAAGAGGTCATGAAATCTAGAGACCTAGGCATTGCTATAAAAATAAAATTCTTCAACACCTGTATTTTGCCTTGTATTAATATATTACATAATATGGGTGCGAAACATGGGCACTAACAAAACAACATATAAATAAACTAAAATACTGCCAAAGATCCATGGAAAGAAGTATGCCAGAAAATGGACCGAATAAGAAAAGAAGAACTTAGAGCCAAAACAAAAGTGACAGAGTTCTTGACCAGAATTGACCTCCAAAAGTGGCGGTGGACTGGCCACAGGATAAGAACAAAACAGGAAAAGTGGTATCCTAGAAGTAGTAAACGAAACAAGCGTAAACAAAAAAGGAGATGGGAGAACGAGTTATGACTTACTGCGGGCCCTAACTGGAAGAGAGTGGCTCGTAATAGAATACAATGGAAACAGCTAGAGGAGGCCTTTGCCAAGAGCCACGCAACAACTTACAAAAACAGAGAAAAAAATTCAGAATAAAATGGCTTATAAGCTAAGATAAGTTGTGTTTTAGGGCCGCATTAAAATAAAAAAAGATATTTTAATTCAGTCACCTACTAATACTCTTAAAACTTAAATAAGAACGAAGACCAATATTATTATTAACTTTAATATTCGAAAATCTAAACAATTTCTTACCAAATTTGAGATCAACAAAAATAAAGATTTACATAAAATAAAATCATACAGCAAAAAAATCTTTAATAAGTTATTACTTTGGAGCATCGCTCGTATGAATTGAACGAATTTTGATAGTCGAATTTCCAATATGTTCGACTAAGACAGTGAATGTACCGCTTTCTCATAGGTATCAACTAATAATAATCAGGTGGCACTGACTTGATAATCATCTGTCTCTTCGTCAGCTTCTTCACCACCAATCTTCTTCCAACCAGTTTAAAATACGTTGACATTGTCTATTTTACTATTCTATTTTTACTACTGACTTTGAACAAATAGAAATAATAATAAAATATGAGAGTAAAAAATTTAATGTAAAAAAAAAACATAAAATACAATTTTAGTAAAATATTTGAGCCCTGTCTGAGCCGGTAGCTTGGAACCTGTTCTTTACTATCGAACTATTTTTTATATGTTTTTTACATAATTTTTTTGATAAAAATATTTGAAAATGTAATTAGTATGTAAGAAAAATGAAGAAACGAAAAATATTACATATAACTAAAAAACAAAATAAATGAATAGCAAAATTTTACTTACGCCAGTTGTCGCGTGGGATCCCTCAGAGTCCCGCACTGAAACACACGTCAACATAATTATATTATGTCAAGGTGCGTATGCGCAGATTAAAATGTTACCAGAGCGACCGCTCGAGTTTTTCTTTCTAGGAAGTTACCCGTAAAGGTCCGTGGAAACATTGTAAGAGTGCATATTTGTGAATTTTCTAAAACCCTCCCAACGATCCCACGCGACAGATCGAGGGTTAAGTAAATCACAGTAAAGTTAATCGAATGTTCAGAGTTTCAATTACCCCAATTGTCCGATGAATGCAAATAAATCATTGTGTTTCTAACTAAAAGTATTTAAATCAATTCTATATTATACAGTAATTACTTACCAATTGATAAAACTGCGAACAAAACCGTGGTAGACAAGCACAAGTCCTTCAGTAAAGCTGTTTGATTCTCGATCTGCACCAAGTAAGTTATAGCCGTTCATTTTTGTATTAACAAAAGTCATAAAATAACAGTATAGCGAACATTCCGCGTCATCAATTTGCAATGTAAGCGCTAGGGTGGAACGATTTTTTTTTTTTCGAATTTTGCTTTGGAATAGTGATGAAAATTTGCCAATTGCCATCAGTAACTTCCATAAAAATACTGCTGGCACTTGTAACATCTCGTTACTAGTGTGAAACAATCTATCCTGTGTGATGAGGGCTTTGCGAATGACGGCTGAAACTTCAATTATATAATTACAGCTCTCAGCGACTTCCTACCAGATTTGTGGCTAAGTTTAATTGAGGACAGAAATGTGACTAGGGTTATGGGCAGTTTTTCCGTTATGTTCTGGTCATAAATGCATTTATAAACCTCATTTTCAGCCTTTGATGCGGGAACTCCTATTACAATAATGCAAGGTTTGCGTTTCCGAGATTCGTCGACAGTAAGGCCTGAAGAAGCGATTTGGACTGTTTGTTTGAGCTTGTCTAGGTCATCTTTGGTCTCAGTGCTGATGATAAGTCCTTCTTTTCCTATTTTACGTACGCCTCGTACTTTCAGCTTCATTTCACCAGGGCATATAAAATTATTTTGTACCATGTTCTTGGTTTCATCACTGGTATTTAATTTGTGTTGTTGCATGGAAAAATCGCCACGGAGCTAAGATTATTGGGGCGAATAAAACTGCTGGACCCCTTCTTTAACATATCGGCAAAAGATGCAGGAGTTGCACCCTGACGCGTACAGGACTCCTGAATCGGACGGTTCATCTCTGTAAGACAGTCCGCAAGGTCTCGAGCTTCGGTCATAGTTTTCAAGGCCGTATGTGTTTGTACTGCTCTTGATTTCAGCGACTGGTATTGAACAGCCAATTGTGAAACACCATGTCCAACTTTTCGGCAAAGATTGCTAATTCTTTGCTTCTGGTCGGAATTAAGTTTCCCCTCAGAAGCAATAAAACAGACCTCATTCAGGTGCTGCTCAATGGTCCCCAACCAGTTCTGAATCTCCGGAGTAGAGATTGGTTCGACGGCTTCTTCTTGGTACTGCTTTGGTTGTTGAGGTGGTCTCGGTGTTGATGTCGACGGAGGGCTGCGTGGCGTCATCCCACTCCGATTAAAGGGGCTGTTGTCCATTTTTCAGATTATAATAAGTATTTATAATCCAGTCAATCCATTATTTTGAGTTAAATACGCTTACTAAGTTGATTTTTGTATCAAGCTAATACACAAGCGTTGATATATTTATTTTATACTGCATTGATGTGCACGTCTGAATTCGATGAGCGCAAACGAATCCAATATGTGTCCGACCCAGTTCTCGAGAAAGACCATGGCACGCTATACTGGGATCGGTCTATCATTACTGCCAGGACTATTGGCGCCAATAAACCTGACATAGTGGTGATAGACCAATCGGCGCGCAGCGCAATGATAGTCGATGTTACCATCCCGCATGACGAGAACCTCGTGAAAGCTGAGAAAGAGAAACAAATAAAAGATCTAGACTTGGCACACGAGGTTGTTGTGCCGATTGTCGTGACGGCCAAATGGCTTATGGCCAAGAGCCTCAACGACCATCTTTCGAGGCTCTCCTTAGGCGGTTGGATTAAAAGAAGGGCCTGATTCATAAGGTAGTACTAGTCACTACGGAGGAGGTTCCTGTCTCTTGAAAAACACTTAATAATACAAAAAACAGTGCTCCGCCGGTGTCGGTAGCAGGGTCCAAGCTACCGGTGGTTAGGGCTCCAGAGTCTGGTTTTTTTGTGAAATATTTAAAAATGTAAAAAATGTGTAGGTAAATAAATAAAGGGAATAAATATTATCACATAACGATAAGAGGCCCCGCCAAGACCTCGAAAATTTACAAAAATGACAATTTAGGGGCTATTTTCAAGGAGTACAGAGTAGTACAGAGTTAATTAAAATTTGGTTGTTTTATTCAAAAAAATATTGAAACTGTTGTTTTTTAATTGTTGCAATCAAATATTTCATTGTCATACTATATTTTGGCGCTGTAGCGGAGAGGTGAAGTTCGCGACAAAGTGGGGAGGGTGGCATGCACTGAACTACGAATTACAGTGTTTATTTCAGCTAGTTACGATAGTGGTCTCATGGTGAAAGTTTAGGCGGCGGCAACCTCTCGCGCCCGGCCCTGGTTCAGGCCATGGTCCGGAGCGAGAGGGAATGGGAAGCCGTCACCTCCTTCTGCGAAGCAGTCATGCTAGCGAAGGAGGTGGCGGGACGTGAGAGGGAGAGAATCTCTCGTCCCAGCCGCCGCGGGCGACGCACCGGGCGTCGGGGGCCACGTGGTGGCTCCCGGCCACCGTAGGCGCGGGCCTGTGGACGGTGAGTAATGGGTTAGCTCACCGTCCGTCCGTCTTATGACGACAGGCCGTGTCGACGGCGCGTTCGTGTTCCACGCGCGCCTCAAAGAGATGTCAGCAACCAGGAAGGGGCCCGCAAGGGCCGATGCCTGCCGGGGCTGCGGGACTGTTCGAAAGAGATACCGTGGCCCTGGAACACAAAGGGCAATGAAGGAACATGGATGGGTTTTAGTCAGGAAGAGTCTGACACTCCCTCCCACTCCACCCAGAGCGGGAGAAGTCATTTGATGATTTCCCATCGGTAAAAAAAAAAAAAAAAAAAAAAAAAATTGGAAAGTTTAATTATTTTTTAAAGTTCTTGTTGATTTACGGATTTAAGTGTTTTAACATGAGCTCTACGTGACAAAAGATAAAATGTTCGATATTTTGTGATAGTCCACATTTGAAAGATAATATCTTGCCTACGTTCCAAAAGGAGATGAGATTCTAAGAATTGGTTCGTCAAGACTTAAAAATGAGAAAATACAAAACTAAAGAACCTACTTTTTGGAATAACTGAAATAGTCGCTACGAAAATAGAAGAGTTATGGGTAAAATCATTTATTTCAACCGGCACTCTCAAACGAGCCTTATAGATATTAAAAAGTTTTACTCAAAATGTTGTAATTTAGAAAATATGTCGTTGAAAACACTGGAGGGAAAGTAAGAAGTGTTCAGAGTACAGACTAGAACGTTTTTTGACATATCTGCATGTAATGTGAAGAACTTGTTAGTTATGCTTGTTTGAGAGAAAAACGGGTGCCAAAAGAGGAACCAATATTTTTAAAAGACCAACGTACTAACAAATTAATGGTTATTGGAAAAAAGGATCTTATCCAGTGTTAAAACAATGCAGAATAGTTGCTTACGTGATACGAACAAGAAATCAGGCATAATTCAATCACATGAAACGAACAAATTCCCTCTTCTTCGTATCGGATCTGAATTTAATTACGACGTCAACCTTATTGTTTTTCGGCAATAGATGGTCTTGATGCTGCTACTAGCCTACTAAGCTCACTGATGTCAGTTTTCATAGTTTGACGACTGACTGCGATAGATACGGAGTATCAGACCGGGTTGCGGTGGCTATCGTGTCATCTGGTCTGTTTGCACTTCTGATGGCAACTCTGAGGCGCACACGACTAAAGTCGTAGACAGGGCGAAGTTAAAAGAATAATTCTGCAATCCCTGCGTTGTATTTCGATGGAAGGAAAGACAAGACAACTAAAATTATTTTGAAAGAATCAAAAAAGTTACGTATTTTAAGTGACATATTTCGATGATACAAGGAACAGTTTCTGTTTATGTTGGGTATGTGGTACAAGCGCAGGCAGCACAAAAAACTTTGAACGAGCTATCCACAGTTTTTTGACGTCAAATATTTCCAATGAGGAGAAACAAGACCTTAAAACAAACCTTAAGAAAATGGAGGAGAGGCGGTTTTGGAGTTTATGAGACTGCCTTGCTACGACCAAGAAATCCGTTAAAGTTGTTACAGCGGCAGCTCTAAGTGTATGCGAAATGTGTAGAAGGGAGGGATTCATAAAATCTAAATAAGCATTTCAAAAGCTCATTCCAAATTTTGAGACGAAAAATGATTTTTACTACAAAAAATTACGTTTTTGTTTTTGTTTAACTTTCTGAAGGAGTATTTTTTTCTTAAATATTTTTTTATTATTAATTAAAATGTAGTTTTACAGTTCTTTACAGTCACAATATTTCATATTTAGTTATCAATTTATTTAAAGAGTTTACCATAGGAAATGTCCATAAAAACTTTAAAGGCGAAATTTCAAATCTCTGGCGGGGGCCCAAGCACTCAAGCTAGAACTTCCAAAGGATAGTGGGCAGAAATGTATGGGCGGCACACCCACGTCCGCCACAGCTTAGACTACTTTTGTTTAGAAGGTATCACAGCCATGTATCTCTGTGCCAGAGCGCATCAAATTCTGTCCCAGGGTTCTCTATTTATTTTGAGTTGATCATTATTGAAACTAACCTAACCTAACCTTTTGTTTACTTTTGGGGCACACCCACGTCCGCCACAGCTTAGACTACTTTTGTTTGGAAAGTATTATAGCCATGTTTCTCTGTGCCAAAGCGCATCAAATTCTGTCCCAGGGTTCTCTATTTATTTGAAGTCGAAACTTACCGATCATTATTGAAACAAACTTAACCTAACCTTACCTAATCTTTTTTTACTTTTGGGGCACACCCACGTCCACCACAGCTTAGACTACTTTTGTTTGGAAGGTATCACAGCCATGTTTCTCTGTGCCAAAGCGCATCAAATTCTGTTCCAGGGTTCTCTATTTATTTCGAGCCGAAACTTACCGATCATTATTGTAACAAACCTAACCTTTTTTTTTACTTTTGGGGCACACCCACTTCCGCCACAGCTTAGACTACTTTTGTTTGGAAAGTATCACAGCCATGTTTCTCTGTGCCAAAGCGCATCAAATTCTGTCCCAGGGTTCTCTATTTATTTGAAGTCGAAACTTACCGATCATTATTGAAACAAACTTAACCTAACCTAACCTAATCTTTTTTTACTTTTGGGGCACACCCACGTCCACCACAGCTTAGACTACTTTAACTACTACTTTTACTACTACTTTTACTTTCTCTGTAACAATGAACTGTGTACAAGTTAAAGGAGCTATTTCTCTAGTTTACCCGTATCCCATTCTGTGCCCACAACTGTTTGACACTAAGTAAGTCACTCAGTACGTCCTGGCCAGGGTCCTGTGTCAGGATGCGACATATATATATATCTATAGATCGTCGGCAGAGGGCGGACGATGCCCTCTTCCGGTCCCCCTAAATAGGTCCAGGGGCGATGGATTCAGGGACATCCGTCACCCCCCATCACACTAGACCCGAGACGGCGACGCGTAGTGTTCCACGCGCGCCTCTCCTAGATGTAAGCGGGCCGGCACTAGTCCGGGGCAGCGGAAGTCGCATTAGATCCCGCTGCCTCCCGGCGCAAGTGTGCGAGGAAACACCGGTGTGATTTTAGTCAGTACGAGTCTGACAGACCCTTCCGCTCTCTCCATGGCGGAGGACATCCATCGGGGATTTCCACGCCGTGGAAAAAAAACGTTAAGGTTAGGTTTAGGTTAGGCTTAGGTTAGGTTAGGTTAGGTTAGGTTTGTTTCAATAAAGTTCGGTAAGTTTCAACTTGAAATAAAAAGAGAACCCCGGGACAGAATTTGAAGAGCTTTGGCACAGAGGAACATGGCTATGATACCTTTCAAATAAAAGTAGTCTAAGCTGTGGCGGACGTGGGTGTATTTTGCCCACTGTCCTTAAGCGATGTTATTCGTAGTTGATATAAAGCAACTTTTCCCTGGTATTCCAATCCGAAATTCGAAAAAATAAAAAAATAAAACATACAAAAGTGTTCCACCCTCTAAGCACTAACATTGAAAATGTACAGGCGACCCCGGCAAGCGAGACTCTAGTGGGGCTCACCGTACGACTATACGGTGAGCCCCACTAGAGTCAGTGTAACGTGTCGTGAGTTAACTGTGTGTAATAAGCAAGTGTCATTGGATAATTAAATAAAACAACGAGTGAACTCACTGTCCATATATTTATTTACTCATCCTGCCACATAAGGAACACACAATTAACTACAATCAGCAAATTCCGAACCACTTTTTGAAATACTATTTTTTATTGTTTTCTGCTTCTACTGGAATCACGTTGAATCTATTCAGTCTTCTAGAAGTCACAGAACAATAATACTTAAGCATTAAAACTTAAATTAGATCGAATTACAACAAGAACACTTGAGGCAGTCAGCACATCTAAACCGCGTTCAAGAGTCGCAGTGAGAATACGACGTAAAAATAACAACGTAGTTTGGATGCGACTATTCTCGATGACCCCCACCCAACCCCCACCTGATTGTCCCCCACTGGTGGACACCGACATGATTTTCAAAAATAATTCTTGTTCAATTATCAGTTGATTTTTATTTTTTGGGGTCGATGACCGTTCTTTCTCAACTATCTTCACTTTATCAGCCTGCTCCACTATGACTCCTACCCCGCAAGAGCCAGCTCAGCCCCAACCCCGCCCAACGCCTGACGGCGAGGCTGCACTGGCACCGACGTCGGTCGCCGACGGCGAGAGAGTCGTGATCGCCGGCATGTCGGGGATCTTCCCCTCCTCGCACCACGTCAAGGACTTGTCAGACATTCTGTACAACAAGGTAAGGGTTTGGAGATTCGTAGGTAACTGTGCGGTAACTTCCTAATACATTACAACCCAGTTTTGTCAGTTCAACAATGATCTTTGGGTTACGTTACGAATAGTGGGATTCAAAAATCATTCGGATTGTGCTTGAAAGTGTGTGACATAATTTTGGTGTTGGTTCAAATTCGTTCGCCAAAGGTGCTGACTGATACTGATGTCCAAACTATGACAGTAATAGACAATAATACATAGATAATTTGTAGTCTCCTTAAATCATATAAGTTGGAAGACTATATCGTAGATAAAAATGCTTGGCTCAATGCTGGTCCTGCTCCGCTGCCACTTGGGCTCACATACTAAGATTTTAATGTTTGGAAGAGATGCTCCCCCTTTAGTTCTTTAGTTATTTCAGCATTTCTTTATTTTTTTCGTTTAGAAACTTACTTACTTTGATAACCATTGTTTTATATAAATTAGAAGCATTATTTAAGTTTTGTAAGTGTGAGTACCATGGAGACTTTCTATTATGGTTAGTAGGGCTTATACTAATCTTTATGGTTTTAACTGTGGTTTTGTTTTATTTTCCTATCTCTACATTGTGCTCACATATAGAAGCAACAATATTGTACCCAGGACTATGTAATATATAACTTGATTTGAAAAGAGTGTCCATGGAGTTTCTTAGCCATTCTTCTCCATGAGATCTACTATTTTCGAATGGGCAACTACAGTCCATTCACAGTTATTATGCCTGTGGCGGGACTGTAGGTAGCTTATTTTTGACTATGCAAAAGTGCCTGTCACGGGTCTATTTGAAATAAATGCTTTGAGTTTGAGTTTGAGTTTGAATCCTCCAGTGGAAGAGTAGTCTACATAAATCTTATCCTCCAGGTTAACCCAGTGACAGAGAAGGTACGTTGGACAGGCAACCACCCAGAGGCGTCTCAGCATGTGGGCACAGTGCCAGAGATAAATCGGTTTGACGCCCAGTTCTTCAAGGTGAATTATCATTTCGGAAACAGTATGGATCCCATGTCCCGGAAAATACTCGAACAGGCCTATAATGCGATTTATGACGCAGGTGAGATATTATAATTCCTGGGATGTTGCTGCTAGCTACCTTGACTATATAAACTTTCAACCCCTATTTCATCCGCTTACGGGTTGAATTTTTCAAAATCCTTCATACCATTATTACAAATCCGGAAGTATCATGAGAATTTATTTATACATTTTTCAACTTACTTTTGTGTTGAACAGTGGTTTTAACAATAAAATATAACACAAAAATTAAATTAATCATCATAAAGCCAGGAAAAGACAAAAATTACATTCCACATTGGTCCCAACATTATTAGTCTTAGTTCAATTCAAAGAAATGTATGTCAATAAAATTCATTAAGATGTAATGTCATGATAGAAATAATGTTGAATATATTACTTAAAGTCATTAAAATATAATCAAATATTAGTTCATACTACTATTATCTTCTATGCTGTAATAATATTTCCTCAATAACAATGACTTTAATTTTCTCTTGAATTTATTTGGATTCATAGAGTTTTTAAGTTGGACAGGCAATTTATTGTACATATTTACTGATTGCATTCTTGAGGCATGTTTAACCTGTATGAAATTAGGTAGATGCTTTCTTCGCGTTTTTATTCTGATATATCTCTGTTCTTCTGTCTCAATCTTATGGTTGATTTTAATAAAATGACTAAACAGGACCAGTATATAGAGGCATGATACTGTGAGAATGTTCAGCTTCTTAAAATGATCTCTACAAGACTCCGTTTGTTCAATGCGAAGCATAGTTCTCAAGGTTCTTTTCTGCATAACAAAAGCAGCATTCATATTGAATTAAGTCTAGACTCTATGAGTGCAAAATATACCATTCTGAGGTGACCAATGGTTAATTCATCTCTAAGACTCCTGAGAGCATAGCAAGCACTACTGATAGTGTTAGTGACCACTTCCAATATAAAACTGAATCTATTTGTACCCCCAAAAATTTTACAATGTCTACAATATCTACTTTATTCCCTAATAAATGTACATTGACAGTACCGTTGTTCTCCACGGTTGATTTAAATAATAAACATTGCGCCTTTTTTGGTTTAGTTTTAGATCATTAATATTGAACCACTTCTCAAGAGCACATAGGATAAAATTAATCTTCTTTTCTAAATTTTCTATAATGTCGCCAGCTTGTGTGCGCTTGTGTCATCGGCAAAAACTACAATTTTAGTATCATCCGAAATACTTTTCATGTAAGCTATCAGATCATTTATAAATATTACAAATAAGGCAGAACTAATCCTTGTGGTACACCTTTATTTATTATAACTGTGTCTGATTTGTGTAGTTTTTCATGCCCATCTTCTTGAACTGTTTTAATTTCCACATACTGCTTTCTATTATGTAAAGAGGATCTGAATAAATTCAACACATTTCCCTTAATGCCATAGAAATCTAACTTATTCAGAAGAATACAATGTTCCACTGTATCACTATGTATGTACGTACTGTATGTATGTACGAAAGAACGTAGATCGAGGAAAAGTCCTTCTACTTTTAGTTACTTTTAGTTTAGCATTCAACCTTACTACATCATCAACTAACATGTCAATAGCATCTATTGTCCCTACATTATTTTGATAACCAAATTGTTCGTTTGTTATAATTTTGTGTACATTCAAATGACGTACAAGCCTCACTTTCATAATTTTTTCAAATATTTTAGAACATACCGGCAACAAAGAGATACGCCTATAATTCCCTGGATCTGTTTTAGAGCCTTTCTTATTTATAGGTAGTACTCTAGTTAATTGAAATTGCTCAGGAAAAACGCCTTTATTTACATATTCGTTTATTGAATCGGCCAAAGGGCTAGCTAATACATCAATGTTATCTTTCATGATAGTCATAGGAATTTCATCATGACCAAGACTTTTTACTATCCATAATCTTAACTAGTTTGAAAACTTCGATAGGTGTAACAGGTTCAAAGACCATATTATCTTCCTCTACTCATATCCCATGATTTTTTAGATTCTCTTTAGCTGTATCAATGTCACTCATGATAAAATTCGAATTATTACAGAACTTTTCCAATAGAATATTAACAACTGTTGAGGGATTATGAATTGTTTTATTATCATCCATAAGTATCAAATTGTCATTTATATTTTTTAGGATTCCTCTTACCATTTACAGTTTTCCAAATAACTTTACGAAATGTATGTGTAAATTAAATGTCGAAAGTTATAAAATGTCAGGACATGTATCTCTGTCTATCTGTGTTATCTTATCACTCCTTAATGTTTGAACAGATTTCGATGTACACAGGTAAACCATGACCTGAGTTAAGATACGAACATACTACCGGAAGAAGTTTCCTATACTTTGTATCCCGGAACTACATTCCCGTGGCATACGTCCCGACCTCCGCGCGAGCGTAGCTTCTGGCAAGAACTTGTATTTATTAAGGTTAAAGTTTAGAAATAATAAAAAAAAATTGACCTCCACAGGAGTAAATCCCGAGCACTTGTCTGGGAAAAGAGTAGGTGTGTTCATCGGAACCTGTTTCTCCGAAGCTGAAAAAGCAACCTTCTATGATGAGGCGTCTAGAACAGGTTTTGGTATAGCTGGGTAAGAAACGATTCACTTTAGACATTACATATAGACTTTATTTGGTACAGTCACATTCGCCAGTTTGTTTAAAAAAAGCGGTTCACAAAATACATTTACCTACCAAGTTTCCGCACTGTGTAGTCCTTGTCCTGTATACCCTATAGCTTCGGAATAAAGTGGCTGTTACTTACACAGGGACAGACAAACAGACATGACCAATCTATAAGGGTTCCGTTTATTACCATTTGGCTACGGAACCCTAATAAAAAGGTAAAGAAAAGGTAGAGCAAAACACCGTGTACAAAACAAACGAAAAATCCAGATGGCTGACGAACAATTTTTTAGCGTGGCCGTGGGAATCAAATCCAGGAGTCACTATTGCTACCACAGTATAGAGTGCACATCGGCGGTAACACTTTACTTTGACTTGGCCTAGCGTAGTACGGAGTTTCGATATCTTATAACGGAAAAGTTACCACTGTCGTAAGGACTACAGTACCATTAGATTATTCGATATTAATACATTCACTCAAAAAAATCCAAATTCAATTTTTTGTTTTTTTTTTGTTGTTAGATTGGAACAACTGTTTTCCAGTTTGGCGCGTAGTTGAGTTGCGTCTGTTATTTAGATTAAATACAGTGCTTTTTAGTTCGATCATATTTAGTGTGTATTGCGAATTTCATAATGGACAAAAACATCGAACAGAGAGACAGTCTTAAATTTTGCAATGCCAATGGAATTTCGTGTTCGGTGTCCCTGAAAATGTTACAGAAGGCTTATGTTGATTTGATTTAATCAAAAACACGTGGTTATGAGTGGAACAAAGCGTTCAAAAGGGGTCGCGATGTATTGCGATGGAAGATTTGCCTCGTTCTGGTAGGCCATCAACGTCTTCAACTGAAGTTAACATCGCAAAAGTGAAGGAAATAGTAACTGAAAATCCTCATTTAAGTTTGAGAGAGATAGCCGCTGAACTTTCTGTATCTCACGAGTCGATCCGTACCATTTTAAATAATCACTTGGGTATGAAACATGTTGCCGCTCGGCTACTCCCAAAAGACCTGAATTTTCTCAAAAAACTCAATCGCATAAGAGTCGCTGAAAACATGCTATAACAAGTCAATTTCGACCCAAAATTCATGAAACGCATTGTTACTGGTGACGAGACGTGGGTTTACAAGTTTGACATGCAAACTAGTCAACAAGCTTCGGAGTGGCGCCTTCCAACTGAACCGAAACCGAAAAAACCTCACCAAAGTCGATCAAAAGTCAAGGTCATGTTGTTCGTTTTCTTTGACTGTCACGGTGTTGTGCACTCGAAATTCTTGGCGAAAAGTCAAACAGTAAATAAAGAATATTACTTGAGCATTATGCGGCGTTTAAGGGAGCAAGTTCGACGAAAAAGGCCAGATATGTTTGAAAAACTTCTTGGATTTTGCACCACGATAATGCGCCTTCGCACAAGGCCATCAAAGTGAACGAATTTTTTACCAAAAACTCAACAAATACCATCGAGGAACGACCTTATTCACCAGAAATGGCTCCAGCCGACTTCTTTTTTTTTCCTAAACTCAAATTACCACTTCGTGGCACCCGTTTTCATTCGGTAGAAGCCATAAAGGAGAATTCGCGGTGAGAACTGAACTCAATTCCAGAAAAAGCGTTTAAAAATGTGTTGATGATTGGATTATTCGTTGGCGTAAGTGTATCGTTTCTGAAGGAGCATACTTTGAAGGCGATAGAATAACTTTGGATGAATAAATGACATTTCGTGTGTTATTGATCGTTTCCCGGTACTTTCTTGATAAAGCAGTATACATATTTATGTAGTAGCACTACAAAGAGTACTACAGCAACATCGAACAAAATGTACTACAGCGCCATCTACGACTCAGACGATAAACTAAATAAAGAAATACACCTAAATCTTACTTCGCGCAAGTAAAGTTATCCGCGACTTAAGACTATAATACAGAAGAACTCGACAACAACTGTCGGGCAGTAGCCCACCAGATATAACACCCATCTGGTTGGAAGATCCTCCCTTTTATATGAGGGATGAAGAACTTTACACCCTGTTCTTCATACCCCAAATATACATACACTAGCTGTTCCCCGCGACCTTCGTCCGCGTCAAGTTATTAAAAATACAATTTTCCCGTTTTTGCAACATTTTTCATTGCTGCTACGCTCCTATTGGTCGTAGCGTGATGATATATAGCCTATAGCCTTCCTCGATAAATGGACTACCCAACACTGAAAGAATCATTCATATCGGACCAGTAGTTCCAGAGATTAGCGCGTTCAAACAAACAAACAAATAAACAAACCCTGCAGCTTTATAATATTAGTATAGATAACTTCAGCTAGGCCATTTCTAGGTTCGTAGTTGGGCATAATTTATTTTGTTTTGTAGATGTTGCAAGTCTATGTTCGCCAACCGCATTTCCTATTGGTTGAACGCGAAAGGTCCTTCGATAGCGATCGACGAGTCTTGCTGCAGTTCCACCGCGGCGCTGGAGCAGGCGTACCTCTCTATGAGTCGCGGTGAATGCGATGCGGCCGTCGTTGGAGGATGCTACTTGTGTATGCATCCACAGTCCTCGGTGCATTACGGAAGGTAAAGCATTAATTTAAAAAAACCATTTTCGTTACATGTACAACATAAAATATATGGTATGGCCATATATTTTCAATAAATTGATATTGTGTAATGGCCCAATTTTTCTGCTGAGGAACAGATTTCTAATTTTCAAAGTTTCCAATAGCATTCAGATGTTTGAAATTGTACGATCATGTTTTATTTATTTCCAGGATCATAAGACAAGCCATGGATGGTAAAACAAAGTCTTTTGATCAGAATGCCAATGGTTGTGTAAAGTCGGAAGCCATTAACGTACTGTTTCTGCAGAAGGCTAAGGATGCACTGAGGTAAGTTTTATAAGGAACTTTTTACAAGAAATAAAAGGCAGGGGCTGTTAAAAGCTGTATAAAGTTTTAGTGTCATAATTTTATTTTGGGGGCACCATCTTTCTTCTTCGCAACGGAATGCGAGGTTCCTATTTCTGATTGAAGTAAAATATATAAATTTATTTGCAATAAATATATAAATGTTGGTGCACCTACTTGTTGTGAAAAGTTTTAGTTTTAAGACTAGTCTCATTTGTCGTGTAATATACAGGATCTACGCAGATTTACTGCTCGCTAAGACGGAGTTTATCGGCCTGCTAACAGAAGAAACGGGCCCTCAGTACGGATACTCAAGGAATCCTGACAAGACTGTCAACTTCTTGAAAAAATTCTATGAGGAAGCGAGAGTTGCCCCACATAGTGTGGAATATGTGGAAGCTTTTGGTTCAGGTATAATGGATCTTTAATGATTGACTTATGAAACTGCTTTAGACCACGTCTGTATATGTATTCCAAAGGGGTAACTGAGTGTAGATCATTACATCTTCATTTGTCCAGTTATTTAAATCCCATGTGTAATAGCAAGTGAGTCAATTGCTATAAACTATATATAAAATAATCGAGTACTAAGTACTTTAGGTCTTACAAATTTAATAACTCTTTACCCTACTAGGGGATCGGACTCAGGACTACGACTAGATCACCAGTCGCGCAGTAGACAAAGTTCAAGAAAAACAAATTAAAAATTTTGTAGGTACTTACCGATTTTCACTATTTCGTTGTAGGTATTCCTGAGGCTGACAAAACAGAACTGGAGACCATTGAAAGAGTGTTTTGCAACGGAAAAGAAGACACGCTTTTAGTTGGCAGCGTCATTTCCAACATTGGATATAGCGAGGCTGCTTCGGGTATTTCTGCGATAACCAAGGTAAATTTCGTACTGGAGTCACACTGGATTATCATCATCATCACGACTTATTACCATGCGATCAATGTGAAACGAATGAAGAAAAAACATTCAGATAAATTGATAACCTCCTCCTTTTGGAAGTCGGTTTAAAACAATTAATATCATTTCAGTTAGGTTCTAAGATTCTAAATACAGAAAACTACATAGTATTCGGGAGCGAACTCTTTTTGTTTTCAAATCTATACTAATCTTACTAATATTATAAAGTAGAAAGATTTGTATTTGTGTGTGTGTGTGTGTATGTTTGTAATGAATAAACTCAAAAACTACTGTGCCGGGTTCAAAATTTGTTTCACCATTAGAAAGCTACATTTATCTTAAGTAACATAGGCTATATTTATTGCTAGAAAAGATAAGGAATCCTTACTAAAACTTTAGTAACGTAACCCAAGGTGTAAAAAAAATGCCATAAAACATCTAACGTCGCATGCGCTGCGGAAACTATTGATGATAGAACAAAAGTATGTTCTACAATATTAAAGAACATATCAATAACTACAAAAAACTTCGCGATACTATATGTTCAACTATTATCGTTATGTCACAATAACCACTTTTTACATTTTAAAAGTTGATAGAAATACCGAACAAAATTAGACCATGTTATTCATACTTCTGTTTAAATCCTTATCCAAATAAATCATATTGTTTTCAAGACTGTTTCAATTCATGTAGATTACTTTTTGAATTGTTCAAATCGGCTATTCCAATCAATAGATATTACGAATTTAATAAGTCATAGAAATAATAAACGCTGTCGCGTTGTGCATGTTATACCCGTGCGAAGCCGGGACGGGCCGCTAGTAATATAATAATACTAGTTGTACCCGGCATGCGTTGCAATGCAATTTTTTCTACTTACTACCAACCTACTACCTACCTACTACCTACCTACTACCTACCTACTACCTACCTACTACCTACCTACTACCTACCTACTACCTACCTACTACCTACCTACTACCTACCTACTACCTACCTACTACCTACCTACTACCTACCTACTACCTACCTACTACCTACCTACTACCTACCTACTACCTACCTACTACCTACCTACTACCTACCTACTACCTACCTACTACCTACCTACTACCTACCTACTACCTACCTACTACCTACCTACTACCTACCTACTACCTACCTACTACCTACCTACTACCTACCTACTACCTACCTACTACCTACCTACTACCTACCTACTACCTACCTACTACCTACCTACTACCTACCTACTACCTACCTACTACCTACCTACTACCTACCTACTACCTACCTACTACCTACCTACTACCTACCTACTACCTACCTACTACCTACCTACTACCTACCTACTACCTACCTACTACCTACCTACTACCTACCTACTACCTACCTACTACCTACCTACTACCTACCTACTACCTACCTACTACCTACCTACTACCTACCTACTACCTACCTACTACCTACCTACTACCTACCTACTACCTACCTACTACCTACCTACTACCTACCTACTACCTACCTACCTACTACCTACCTACTAACCTAATCTACTAATCTAACATATTTTTCTTTATTGAAATAAAATCCCATCGATTTTGCAATTGGATTCTTCAGAGCATATTGATATACATCCTATGACTGTTGGAGGAGGGGGCGGGTCACATACAAATTTGGTCATCGTCCTTTTTATTTGTTTCTCATAGGAAATCATCAAATGATCTGTTCGTAATACACTGGCACTGACAGGCACTTATAAAAAAAACCCTTTTTTTTTCTGTCTGTTTGGTCCGACTAATCTCCGAAACGGCTGGACTGATTTTGATGCGATTTCACTGTTAGATGGCTGATATTCTAAGATCTAACTTAAGCTTCTTAGGCTAGAAAAATAATTAGGGTTTCGTGCAAAAAAAAATCCGATACAAAAAGGGTAGTAATATTTTTTTTTAATAATTTTACGCAAACGAAGGACGCGGGTTAGAGCTAGTCCTTAATAAAACAAATAAATTGGCTTGTGGTGAATGCACGTCCTGACATTGTTGGAATTTCGAAACGATATTCAGAAATGACATGTATTGGTTCCAATATCTAGTTGCTTAGATATTTCTCATCCTCAACAGGTGTTGCTCGGCTACCACACCGGTCAGCTGGCCGCCAACCTGCACTGCAGCACGCCGCGGCAGGACGTGGCTGCGCTGCGCGAGGGGCGCATGCGCGTCGTCACCGAGCACGAGCCCTTCAGTCGCACTTACGTCGCCGTCAACGGCATGTCCATCAGCGGCGTCAACTCACACGTGCTGCTACATGGACATTATAAACCCAAGGTACAAACGGAGATATCACAAAAATAAAGAGCAAGAATTACTTTTTTGTTTATCCACTATAAAGGGTGTAAACAGACCCTTAACGAAACTGAAAGGTACATGTTTTCCCCGTCGTTGCGATCATTATTTTTAACCGACTTCCGTCGGTTATCGTATTTTTAACCGCCTGAAGGTTTTTTTTTTTTTTATGTGTAACCGTGGATTACTCCTGGCCTCCTGAGGTGCATAAGAACAAGAGACAGAATGCATTACAAGCTAAAACACAACCCTAACAATAATGTCTTAAAAATATCCTACAAAAGATATAGAAATTTTTGTATTGACATAACAAAAAAATGTAAGAGACAATATGACAGGAATATACTTGATTCGGCTGGAAGTGATAACAAAAAACTTTGATCCGCTATTAAAACTATTACCAATCTGAAAAATTCAAATGCACCACCGTTGGAACTTTTACATACCAAGTCCTTCCCAGAAGATTCAGTTAACGCAGTGAATTCCTATTTTGCAAACGTGGGCATGGAGTTGAAAAGTAAAATTCCAACTGGTCTTTCTCCACTCCCAACTAACACGGCAAATTTCAAGTCCTCCTGTAACTCTTTTGTGCTTTTGGAGACAACTGAAGAGGAAGTAGAAGGAATTATCACCAACCTTCGCTCAGATTGTGGAGCAGGTTGGGACAACATAATGTCAACGGTCCTTAAAAATTTGAAAAAATATATAGTCCCTCCCCTCACTTATATCCTGAATAGATGTTTAGCAGAAGGCATTTTTCCAGATTCGCTTAAAAACAATTGTTATCCCTATTTTTAAGAGCGGTAGCAAGGAAGAAGTGGCAAACTATCGTCCAATTTCTGTGCTCACCTCTATTTCAAAAGTATTTGAAAGGATTATTAATAACAGATTTGTGAAATTCTTAGAAGATAAAAATATCTTATCACCTAATCAGCATGGCTTCAGAAAAGGGAAATCTACAACTGACTGTATTCATACGTTCGCTGAAATTATTGTCAGTAAGTTAGATAATAGGAAAAAATGCTTGACTATCTTTCTAGACCTTCAAAAAGCTTTTGATACTGTATGCCCACGTTTATTAATATCCAAACTAGAACATATGGGAATAAGGGACACACAATAAAAACTATTCCAGAGCTATTATGATTATTTTATTATGATCGAAATCAATCAGTTCGGATAGGTAATACGCTGAGTGAAGGAAAACCGATAAATATTGGAATCCCACAAGGAAGTATCTTAGGCCCCCCACTCTTCCTTTGCTATATCAATGATTTTTACCAGCTAAACATTAGAAACTGTCTTGTGATGTCTTATGTGAGTTTCCATAAAACGTTAATGTAGTGTCGTCGAACTACATTAACGTTTTATGGAAACTCATGGGACGAAACTTTTGTTCCTGCCCAAGAAGGTTTCAATATTGTAACTCATTGGCTTGCTCTCAACAAACTGACCTTAAATGCCTCCAAAACTAAATACATAGAGTTTACAATACATAATGTTGCATCAAACACTAATAAGTTCAATGTTTATGCACACACATGTAATCCAGTAACCACCAACTGTACCATGTGTCCAATGATATCAAAAACAGAATCAATAAAATACTTAAGCATCATAATCGATAAAAACTTATCTTTCAAACAACACTTTTCACATCTGGTCCAGAAAACTAGAAAACTCGTTCATATGTTTAAAAATGTTAGGCATGTTGCGAGTTGGAAACTGGTTAAAACTGTGTACGAATCCCTATGCCAATCAATCCTATCGTGTGGTATTTCCATCTGGGGCGACTCGTACAAAACAGATATCCTTGACGTTGAAAGAGCTCAACGACTTCTCCTAAAAGCTGCTATCTTCAAACCACGTTTATAAGCTACAACAACCCTCTATAACGAAGCAAAGGTATTAACGATCAGGCAGCTTTATATACTGCAAACAGTTATAAAAAAACATTCCTCTATAGACGTTTCTACGGCTAGAAGGAAGGTTAATACTAGGCGATCCTATGAAGTCTGTGAAACAACTCCAGTAAGAACATGTTTTGCCCATAATTTCTTCAATTTCAGATCAAGCAGACTGTATAATAAAATTAACAAGATTCTGGCAATTGTTAATTTGTCTAGGGTAGAATGTAAAAGAAGCTTACACAGTGGCTTTTAGAACTTGATTATGAAGAAACGGAAAAACTGCTTACTATCTTATCCTAGTCTAGCGTTTCATAAATACATACTCACGCACCCATTCGAATACACAACCATTTTTTATACATACACACTACACTATCTTACTCTCTCTCTCACACACACACACAACAACACACCACATATACACGACACCTTCCACTTGACACTCACACTTACAAAAACACACACACATTTTAATTATTTATTTTTAATTCATTAGTACCTATTCTTGTTATTCATTTCTTACAATAGTCCTACATTTCCTACGTTCTACAATTGTCATAATTCCAATCTCGGCGAGGGGGGCCAGGAGTCCATAGCACAGGGTATCCTAGTTTGGATTCCTGACTCCCACAAACCTTTGTACTTCCAATATTTGTAAAACCTTTATATTGTAATTGTACTTTGTGGGAGAAAAATAATGCATAAAACCTCAGGTTGTAAATAGCATTACTATCGGTTTACTATTGTAACATGCCTTTATTAAATATATTATAGATTTTTACTACTTACGTGTATTTTAACTTTTATCGAAATAACCCGAAACCTACACCACAGACTCAAAGATCATTCGGAAGTCGAGATTTATTTAACCATTTTTTTTTTACTAAATTCCCAGGCTAGTGTGTTATTAGCTATTAGCTATGCTCCAATGAGGAGCTTTAGATAATAATATTTTATATTATGTTTCATGTAATAGTAAAATGTTCAGGTCGTTGTTTTAATCCTTATGACCGGAAATTATTTTATTTTAAGTACCTACTTATTTCACATAGCCTTTTAAAAAAAAAAAAAAATCGATCTACTATAATAAAGGGAAAACTTATTTTCTTTTCGGAAGTCAGTGTCGATACCTATTGTTTTTCGTTTTTCGCCACTGGACAGTTTTTTCATTTTAGTTTTAGTTGGTACCACATATTGGGTGTACATCAGCTGTTTGCCCCCTAAATCCGAACAGTCGTAATTTTATGTTATGACATGGTGAAAACAATATATACAGAGGAACATAATACCGAGATAAACGGTATCTTATGTGTTATTCCAGACTATGACTTATCTCTAAACTTTCATCAAGATCCATTCAGTTGTTCTGTTTATATATAGTTAGACGATGCTGCGCTCGCGAGTCATTTGATGATAAGATTGTGATTGAAGAATTCCATTGTCTATCTCCGAAAATCTCAATCAGTAGTTTTTGGGAAAACTACATTATGGGTCGAGCACCTTCTTTTTTTGAAGTCGGTTGAAAATACTAACCTACATATCACGACGACGGTACTAGTTACCAAATGTATTTTCAAAGGTCCAAGTAATCTTCCAGAATCAATTTCAATAAAATTAAAAAATAATATCACGGACCAAGATTATAAAAGTGAAGTATAAAATCGAGCGCTCAGAGTTGTTGTCAATATGTGCGTACGTGATGTTGCTGTGTGCGACTTTAGATACCTAAATTTGAGTTCATCGAAAATGTAACAGCGTCCCGTAAAATATTCTCATTTTTTCCAGGATCTGTCTCGCTACAACAGTAGTATCGCACATCTTGTGACTATATCTGCGAGACAAGACACTGCTGTACTGAAAATATTTGAGAACTTGAAGACACGCGCCATAGATCCTGAGGAGTTGGCTTTGTTGCACAACATCCATCAGACAAACATTCGGGGACATTTGGGCAGAGGATTCATCATTTTAAGTAAATTTTATAATGATATCTTAAAGTCCCTCTTCATCATCGTAAGCATTTCACACCACCTAAACAACTCTTGCCCACTCTTATCCAGCAGCTTTAATTGGTCATTCCTCCACCTGTTCCAACTTGACTCGGTTATTTTTACATAATTATTGCTTTCAAGTGAACTGCGTTTCCCTTTACTATCTGTTTTGCTTCTTCATTCTAGAAACGAACGAAGAAGAAAAGACTGTCAGCCTATGTGAAGAATCTGCGTACTTCGACGACGCGCGGCGGCCGCTGTGGTTCGTGTACAGCGGGATGGGCTCGCAGTGGGCGGGTATGGGCGCCCAACTCATGCGCATACCGATCTTCGCTGCTGCCATCGAACGGTAGCTATTTAAATATTTTCTTACAGCCTGAGAGCCTGCTTCTTTAGAAATCGAAATCTGAGTATATGGTTAAAAGAAACATGATACTGTATTCTTATTTCTGTTCAAAATTTTCTGTATTATTAAGAATTGTTACTTTCAGGTGCCGACAAACTTTGGAACCAAAAGGCATCGATATAGTCCATATAATTACTTCGCCCGACAAGACTATGTTCGATAACATTCTTCACTCGTTCGTGGGAATTGCTGCTATTCAATTAGGATTGACTGATGTGCTTCGGGAACTTGGACTGGCGCCTGATGGCATTATCGGTAAAACTATCGAAACAACAACAATATAGCAACTCAAGCGATAGTATGGCTATAATTATACTCTCGTTTGAGTTACTTAAAAAGTCGAATAGATATAAAGGGTGTAAAAAGACCCTTAACGAAGCCGAAAGGTACTTATTCTCCCCATCATTGCGATCATTTTTTTGTTCTAGACCATACCTGGGAACCTTCTAGTTTCGGAGATATTGGGGGTCAAAGTTCCAACTTTTTCACAAGTTTTTTTTTAAATACTACTTTTTAAGGTTCTAACTTTACTCCAATTACCTCCATGGTCCGTTTACTATTCAAAGCATCCATCAGCAATAAGTTTTGAGCGCATTATATTGAGTTTTACCGTAAAATGTGATTTTTGACCCCAAAAAAAAATTTCGTTTCCCAGGAATTTTTTTTGCGTAAAGTTACTTAGTTTGATGTACAGAATGCTTGGTTGACGTCTTGGTGAAGGGTCTGTTTACACCCCGTATAGTGTACTTTATCACACAATTTACACACCAAAATTGATACACATCTATTTCACTTTTTCTTTTGTTTGTTCCAGTGAAACGTAGCTCCAATAATGATCCCTTCTCTTCTTTAGGTCACAGTGTAGGCGAGTTGGGTTGCGCATACGCTGACGGTTGTTTGACGGCAGAGGAGATGATTCTGTCGGCGTACAGCCGCGGTCTAGTGTCGCTGCAGACTCCTTTTATTCGAGGATCCATGGCTGCTATCGGTGTGGGATATGAAAAGGTATTTTTTGAACCACATGTGTCATCGCCGACGATTAGTGGGGAGTTAGTAACTAAGAAAGGAGTTGTTTGGTAGATAGTGTGTAGCACTAACTAGTGAAGAGAGAGTTCTCTCGGATAGTGCTGAAAAGTCCGCGATCAACTACTCATATAAATGCTATCTCTTTTGGACTCTACATACGAAAGATTGCATGTCAACTGACAGAAAATGTGCAGAGTTAATTTTACTGACCCGGGTCCATTTTACTGATCTTTTTTTTTTACTGCGGCAGTGGTACTTAACTATGTTTATGTTCATTGGAATTCATCTAATAATCACTTTATATTAATTTCCTAGATTTCAAAAATGTGTCCTCCTGAGATTGAAGTGGCATGTCACAACGGGCCTGAATCTAGTACCATTTCGGGACCTGCGGATATCATGAAGGAGTTCGTCGCAGAGTTGACTGCTAAGGGTATTTTCGCTAAGGAAGTACCATGCTCCAACATCGCCTATCATTCGCGTTACATTGCTGAAGCTGGTGAGCATTTATCACTCTATATTATTTTACCATGACTGTGTGGAGCCGATGTCTTTTATTTCATTGGTAATCAATTGTGAAGTTATAGTGGAAGCTGCAGAAGATTGTAAAAATCTTTGCATTGTATAGATTCAATCTCTTAGTCTTACTAATATTATAAAGAGGAAAGATTTGTATTTTTGTGTGTGTGTGTGTTTGTTTGTAATGAAAAAACTCAAAAACTACTGTGCCGATTTCAAAAAAAAAATCCACCACCATTAGAAAGCTACATTCACCCTAAGTAACATAGGCTTTATTTATTGCTCGAAAAGATAAGGAATCCTTACTAAAACATTAGTAACGTAAATCAAGGTTTAAAAAAATGCCATAAAACATCTTACGTCGCATGCGCTGCGGAAACTATTGATGGTAGAACAAAAATATGTTCTACAATATTAAAGAACATTATCAATAACTACAAAAACTTCGCGATACTATATGTTCAACTATTAACGTTATGTCACAATAACCACTTTTTACATTTTAAAAGTTGATAGAAATACCGACCAAAATTAGACCATGTTATTCATACTTCTGTTTAAATCCTTATCCAAATAAATCATATTGTTTTCAAGACTGTTTCAATTCATGTAGATTACTTTTTAAATTGTTCAAATCGGCTATTCCAATCAATAGATATTACGAATGTAATAAGTCATAGAAATAGAAAAAATAAACGCTGTCGAGTAGTGCATGTTATACCCGTGCGAAGCGGCTTTGCACGGGTGGACATTTATTTTTTAAACATTTTGGGATAAAATATAGTCTATGTTACTCAGGGATAATGTAGCTTCCTAATGCTGAAAAAAATTTTGAAATCGGTTTTTGAGTTTATTCATTATAAACATACACACACAAAAATATAAATCTTTCCTCTTTATAATATTAGTAAGATTATTATTGCATAGCACATGTGTGGGTACCAGGTTCTATAAAGCTATTTACTGGGTACCTACATCTTTAATTGACTCGAATTTGCCGTGGCGGTAGAAAGAATGTCATGCTCACTCAAATGTTTTGCTGATGGTGGCGCGTGTGTCGGATCATTTAGTTCCCTTCAAAATAGTTTGGCTGAATGGTGCTAATCCATTCGTTCGTTCGAGAACGGGTGCCGTCAGTAGGTACTGGTCATCTCCTAGCTGCCATGGTTTATATTGTTGTTGATTGCATATTTTTACTCTCGACACTCCTAACTTGCACGTCTTTATACATCGTTCTCTCATAATGTATAATCCGAACATCAATCTAAGATATTGTAACAATGTTTTGATTTAAAAGAGTGTCCATGGAGTTTCTTGCCCATTCTCCTCCATAGAAATCTAAGCTTTGGAATGGGCAATTAAAGTACTTTCACAAGTTAATATGCCTTGTGACTGTGACTGTAGCTTCGCTTTTTTTTTGTTTTTTTGACATTTAAAATTGCCTGTAATGGTCTGGAATTGAAATAAATGCTTTGAGTTTGACTTTATTAACAGGTCCCGGTTTGCTGAAATATTTGAGGGAAGTAATCAAGACCCCGAGGGCTCGAAGTGAACGCTGGGTGTCTACTTCCATACCATTTGATAGATGGGAGGAGCCTCTGGCTAAGTTTTCGTCTGCAGAGTACCATACTAACAATCTTCTGGTAAGAATTCACTACAGGAAATGGAAAATCTTCCCATTTAGAACAAAAGAGTTAACCTGTAGAGGCAAGCTCCTCGCTGCCTTACTTGTTCTATTTTGATTCTAAGTTTTAGTTGTGGAACCCAGACAGTTGTCTTTTGGAACATCTGATAGATTCTGGATTGCAGAAGTTACTGTGGAAGGGAATTTAATTTTCCTATGTCCATAATGGTATTCCCTTTTCCTCAGAACCCAGTGCTGTTCGAGGAAACTTTGAAACACATTCCGTCGAACGCGGTGCTGGTGGAGGTTGCCCCTCATGGTCTACTGCAAGCCATCCTGAAGCGGTCTCTACCGGTCGACTGCAGGAACATAGCGCTAACCAGAAGAGAGCACGCGGACAACACATATCTGCTGCTTGAAGCAGTTGGCAAGTACGTGGTTTTATTCTTCGATTTTTTTCCTATCACGCTCTCTATTCGCGTGAATTAGATCTACGTTTCGTTCAGACTTACCTGTTCGATGCTCAATGGAGTAGGCTGTCGATCGCACGGGTTTTTTATTCAACGCACTGCTTACCACCGGGAGTTAAAATCCAACAGCACATCCGCGCTTTGCTCGGCTCGAAACCAACATCTTAAAATCAGATATGCGTACTTGGGCTGTGCACCGCACTGATAGACACGAAAGAGCAAACCGTAAGATCTGTTACTTTCTTGCGTCGCTTAATTACTGTTTCTGGTTTCAGATTATACATGGAGGGCTACCACCCGAAAGTTCAAATACTTTACCCAAAAATAGAGATGCCGGTTTCCACTGGGACACCATTCCTTTCCCACCTGATAGAGTGGGCCCATGGAGAAAGCTGGTAACTCAAATCAACTTTTTTTGAACTCTGATTAACAGTGCTTACAGATTTAGTATGTCCTCTATAATGGGGGCTTCATGAGGTATAAAAAGAGGTCTCCTACTTCGAGTTATTTTTATGGTAACATAAAAATAACTCGAAGTAGGAAGACCTCTTTTTAACCTGTCGATGGCAATATAACTCGGATCTTGTTTGAGTTTGGGCCATAAGTGGCGTCCATCTATTAGTAACCACTGTATGTTTCATATTTATTTTTCAGGGCTTTGCCCCGCTACCATACTGCTAGTAGAAGGAAGGTTGCAGCTTGCACATATACCATATCATTGCACGATAAGGAAAATGAACATCTGAAAGGACACGTCATTAGAGGTACCTACTAAATAGCATACTTATTTCATGACAATTTTCAATGCCATTTTTGTTTTTTGAGGAAGTTACTTAATAAATTCACGATGGTTAAATTAAAAAAAAACCCTCCTACACGATCGTTGTTCTTTTGGTAATAGTACATGTTAATGGTATACACTGCCTAATAATGCAACATTGAGTAAATTTGTCTTTATTTCTAGAAAAAACAGTGTATCCATTCGCATCAACCCTGGTAGCTGTCTGGGACACCCTGGCCATGACCCTGGGTGTTCCAAAGAAGCAGCTATCCGTGGAGTTCCGTGACGTCCATTTGTACGCACAACCTGTGATGCACACACATAGTCAACTAAAGATTAGAGTAGCATTGCAAAGAGGAACTGGATGTTTTGAGGTATGTGCTGAAACTTCTGTGATCCAAATTCAAATTATTTAATAATAATCAAGTAATTTGAACGGCGATTACATTTTCGTTATATCCAAAAAGATTGTACACGGTGATGAACAAAGTAAAACAAAAAGTAAAGTTAATGAATTAAAGTGAAAACAAGCAAAATACTATTAAGAGTGAATTAAATTAAAAATATCGGTAACAATACTATACTAATAACGCACACGCACAAATACACTTAGCTTGTTTGTATGAGAAACAAGATTAGTGTGTTTGTGCGTGTGCGTTTGTGTGTGTGTGTGTGTCTGAGTCAGATTATTAGTGCTTTCAGTTTGTGTTTGTCTTACTTCTGATGTAAGTAGCTATTTGTAGATAATCCTTTCTGTTTCGTCGTAGAAGGGTGTTAGAAGCCAGTTCTCTATGATCTTTTTACACAGGGATATTTTGAGGTCTATTATGTTTCACTTTTTTATGGCTTCGTTATTTATATTATATGTATATGCGCGGATATAAATAGTTTGAAGAACGTCGTGTTATAAGTGAGTTTGCTTGGGTAATTGGTATCCTAAATAAATGTTTTGAGATTACCTCTGTGTTGTCTGGTCCGGACTTCCTCATAGAGACTGGTAAAGGTTTCTTGAGCAATACTTTAATGCTCTTTGTACTCTTTCGGCTTCAATAAATGCGGCCTTACCTGCGCCGCCCCAGAAAGAGATGATATTACTTAAGTTATGTCCAAACCCCTCTTGAAACGAAATGAATTGGAATGGCAGGAGTGACCGCGAAGCGACTTGCGGAAACGCGCGGGACACATAAAGCGTGCACGTAGCGCGTTACACGCAAGTCGCGTTACAAGTCACGTGAACGGAACCTCAAAGAGCTGTACGCATTTTATGCACATGAGGCATTTCAGCTTTGTCTGTGCGATAGCAACATGTAATGCCTCTTGTTTTATACATTTCTATTTACGTTAAGATCACTCAGCATCACGTGACTTACTTATAGGCAAACTATACCATACAACATAAGTAATACATCTTACTTTCCAGTATGAAAGCAAAACGATAATAAGCATTACATTTTACAGGTATTTGACGATAAAATTAAAGTAGCGACAGGCAAGATCGCGGTTTTTAAACCAGTTAACAAAGTAGACATAGAATTTAACGAAAGTCAAGCCATGAACCTCACCGCTGAAGATATATACGACTTGTTGCGTGAACGAGAATACTCATACAGGTAAGACAACTAAATGATTTAAATGACTTTTATCTTAAATAAAAATGAAGATGAGGGCTATGAAGTCAGTCTGAGTAACAAAATCTAGATCTTGATAGATCCGAGGCAGAGAAAAAGATCATATTTCATTCAAAAGAATGTATGATGAAAAATCTTCATTCAAAATAACACATTGCTAGGTCGTATGGAAGACAACTTTCAAAGTGTGGGCTTAGAGAGCCGAGTCTATGATTCAGGTGTTCCATGGCTCTTAAGAGATTTCCAATATGTCTATTTAATTATAAAGGGTGTAAAATACCAGGGGTATTTTACAAGCTTAAAGGCACTTGTTCTCCCCGTCATTGCAATCATTATTTTTTTCTGGAACTAGAAGGTTCCCAGGTATGGACCTGGGAACCTTCTAGTTACGGAGATATTGGTGGTCAAAGTTATTCTTATTCTTTATTGCACGCAAAATTAAAAGATATACGCACAAAGTTACATCTTTTTAATATTATAACTTTACTTTAAATACCTCCATGACCCCTTTACTAATCAATGCAATCATCAATGTTTTGAGTGCGTAACTTTGAGGTTTACCGTAAAACGTGATTTTTCATCCCAAAAAAGTCATTTCCCAGCAATAATTTTTGCATATAGTTACTTAGTTGAATGTACAGAATGCTTGGCTGACGGCTTCGTGAAGGGTCCGTTTACACCTTGTATATTGAGATAAATCAAATGATAATTTTCCTCCACAGTGGTAAATTCCGCACTATCGAAGGCGCCAGCGTTTCTCTAAACGAAGCTTCACTGGTGTGGCGCGACAACTGGGTCACGTTCCTCGACGGCTTGCTGCAGCTGCACATGCTGCGACAACCGCACGACGGAGTCACCCTGCCCACTCACATAAGGAGAATCGGTGTGGATGTGGAGAAGCATCTCAACACGAAGACCGTTTCAGAGGACAAAGTTTTGTATAAGGCTGAAGTGTTAGAACAATATGATTTTGTAAGGTAAACTAAAACATTTTTTAACACAATTTAACCATAAACTACTTATTGGGATGGTATTTGATTTCCTTTTTCGCCGTTTTCAGATGTGGAGGACTAACGATAGAAAACATCAGATACCGTAATTTACCAGCTGTTAATAAAAATAACATGGCGTTACAGGCATTGAAATTCGTTCCTTATTTCCAAGACGACCTGCAAGTAAGTGTGATTGTTATTTCGCCTTTTAAAGTTACATCGGAGTATGTATGTATACGGATTGTGTGGTAAGACTGCGAGTGGCTCCTGAGATGACAGTTAATAGAAATGTATGAAAGATGAAGACATGCTGCGCAAATAAAATGTAGTTACGGCAGAAAAGTGATCATGATTTTAATTATGAAACAAATGATAATGTAAAAAATATTTAACATTTAAATTAACAGGTATCAACATACACGACACTACATATTTTCCTGCAAATGGTTGCCGAAAATGTTAACAAAGACTTTATCAAAGTTGTTGGTATCACAAACAACCAAATGAAAGGTTCCGTCTTTGATGAAATGAAGAACATTGGAAGTAATGTATATGGTGTCAACATTAGTTACGAAGAATTTAATCTAGGAGACTTGAACACAACAAAGAATAGTAGCTGCTCACTAAAGAGTGTGGACCTTGTTGTCGTCCGTAATCTATCCACCGACGATGACGTAAGATACTATTTTCTGCTTCGTTTATATCATAGTGATTTGGCAAGGAAACTACATTGTTCTTAAATATTTACAGATGTGCCAAATGCTACATTGTGTGCTACAACGGGACTCCTTCGTAGTGAGCGAAGAAGACGATGTGTACGGAGGTCGCGTCCGGCCGTCGTCTCTGTATCGTCAACTGTCGGCTCACAGCAACGCTAGCTCGCGCCTGGAGCTGGTGCGCTGGCGACCGAGTAACGTGACCGTGCCCACCACCGCCATCACAGTGCGCGCGCATCTCGACTTCTCCCTCCTTACCGCCGCCCGCGCCAACCTCTCTCCCCGCCATCGCCTGCTCATCATTGCCCCCTACCCTGCCCCTTCCGTCCTCAAACAGTTAGTACAATGTTGGAGAAAAGACGAACAACGTAACAATGTTTACTTAGTAACTGTCAATAATGAAGAAGGCAATAATTTCTTCTTGGACCATCTACCGGATCTCCATCTAGCGTTCACTGTTCTAGATCATGTGAGTGTAAACATTGTTGATATTAAAATAGACTAAGTGTTGTTTGTTAATTCAATTCAATTCAATTCATTTATTTTTGCAAAAACATGTGTAGATAATAATATATATACATGGTAAATGATGCTTATTATAGGTGTTATAAGGTACTCTTTGGCTCAACTTGTTTGACCATGGCTGGTGTACAAATTAGGTCGAAAGACCATAAGATTTCAAAAAATAAAAATACAAAGAATAGTGATACAAATAAATCAACAATTAATAATAAGTAAAAAAAAATGGTAAATAGTCATGCTATTCAAAATAAATAGAATAGATTCAATAAGTATATTTTTAGAGCGATTTGTCATTTAAAAATTTATTGACATTATAATAGGCTTTTTCTGTCAGTATTTTTTTTAATGTTTTCTTAAACTAGTCTATATTTAGTATTTTTACACCTTTAGGGATATTTTATAAATTATCGGCGCTCTGCATACAATGCTTTTATGCAGAAGCGCTGTCTTTGCTGGCTGAACACGAAGTTTACTATTATCCCGGCGATTTCGAATAATAATGTCCGATATTCGAGGATACAAATGAGGGTTATTTCTAACAAATCTTTATTAGATGAGTTGCCCCATAAGATAATGCCATATCTGAGGACTGATTCAACAAGTCCATAATAAGCCGAGAGTAAGACATCAGTGTTGATAGATGAAGCAAGCTGGTATAAAGCATATGCTTGACTACTGATTTTTTTACATAGTGCGTCAATGTGTTCTTTCCAATTTAATTTACTGTCTATAATTAAGCCGAGAAAACGGGCATACTTCATTTATAGTGTAATTATCATGGATCAAATTTACATTTAATGGATTATGCAATCTTTGCCCAAAATGCATTATATTTGATTTTGATAAATTTACTTTTAAATTATTATTATTAAGCCAAGGAATTATAGATGTCAGTGAATTATGAATGTCAGATTTATAATTATTAATGTCAGATTTATAATTATTAATGTCCTTACATGCAATTGAAACTGTACTGTCATCAGCAAATAATGTCATAGGTTGAGTCGCCTTTGGCAAGTCGTTGATATAGATAACAAACAGCGGCGACCCTAGCACACTGCCTTGAGGAACACCGTATGTGACATTCTTCCTCACAAAATATTGATAATAGTGCAATAGGCCTATAATTCACCATTAACTGTTTGCATATTTTTTTGAATAAGAGTTTTATAACTGATAGTTTAAGATCTTGTGGAAATATTCTAATTGCAATAGACAAGTTCAAAATGTGACTCAGGTGATGGCTTATATCCTCATTTACTGGTTTAATTATTTTGGTAGAAATACCATCATATCCTACACTGTTGGTATTGTTAAGGTTGTTTATAATTTTATTTATGTGGTAGGGTGAACTTGGTGCAAGAAACATTGAATTCAATTGGTGATTGATTCGGCGCCCGGTAGGGGGTGGACTTTTTCAATAAAATAATTATTAAATGCGATCGCTATTTCTGTTGGATTATTAAGGACGTTGTTTTCATCAATTTTTATGTTATCAATGGATTCTTTTGGGGTGTTAAGTCTCGTTTTGTTTATAATCCGCCACGCTGTTTTAGTTTTATTCTGAGACGTTATTATTTTGTAGTTGTTCTGCGCACGTTTTGGTGGTTTTATAATTTTTTTCAATAACTTACTATAATTTAAGTATTTTAATTTGTTGTCTTTTGTTGAGTTTAGTCTGAGTTTCCATAGCAAATCCTTTTTCTTTCGACTGCAAATTTTGACACCACGTGATACCCACTTTGGTTTATGATTGACTTTTATCAAAAATTGGGTTTGTGGAAAACAAACAAAAGGAAAGGAAACAAAAATTGCATGTCGCGCCTTAATACCTTTGGGTACCCACTCTTACTCTACACTACTCTTTATTTTGATCATAAAAGGAGCAAGACTTATTTTACTCTACTATTAATTTAAAACTAAAAGGAACAATTAGCTCCAAACAATGTCCGACTCTTATTTCTTTATTATAAGAGTCGGAAATTGTTTGTTGATTGAGACTGAAATAAATGCAACTATACAGCAATTAAAACTGTATAGTTGCATTTATTTCAGTCTCAATTTCATCATAATCGTTGTTTTTCCGATGTTTAGCTGCCGAATTAATTGATTTAATTTTTGTTTCTTTCACTAGAATGTCCAACACTTTTGCGAGGGATGGGTTTTTATTTCCCACAAAACGATTAATCAATAAAATGCTAATTTTATCTTTTTAATAAATGTTTAAATATAAAATGTTTTAAAAGTGTTTGCAATTGTGCATTAGGGATAGATCCTCGGAAAAAGGGATATTTTTAAATGCACATCTTTATAATTTTTCAGCACACTAGGTAACTCCACTAATTAACTGAATGCATACCAGAAAAATAAATGCCGTGCAAAAAAACCAATTGATTAACAAAAAGTGTCTTACAAAAAAAAACTAAAAAATCACACAAAATGAGATGACCTTTTTTATCGAATTCACACCAAAAATACGAATTGTTTATCAAAAATACTAACTTGCACTCTAAATTGTACAATCTTACTACGGAATTTCTAAAACTGATATCTAAAGGTACAATGTCACAATAAAGTAAGTTTCTATTATCAACAAAAACGCTTTTGAGTTAGTTTTACGTATTTATTTTGAAATTTCATGAAATTAAAATATTCTCCTAAAAAGTCAATATGTTGTGCTACAAAAGTTAGTGACAGAAACGAATCGCTGCAAAACCGACTCCACGTAGTCTTGTCTGCCCTACCCCTAGATTGTAATTTAAGCCCGCGTAGGCGCGGAGGGGCGAGGCGGCCCGCGAGCTGAAGAGCAGGTGGTTTTAACGGTCGCCGCCGCGGCTGAGGCTGGCCGGCTGAAGCCGGCCAGCAAGCCGAAGCTGCGGTGGTGAACGTAAAACCCATCTGCGACGATAAGCTCGCGTGGGACCGTCGGAGCCCCGCAGCACCGGAGCCGTGACAGAAACCAAACGTGTTTTGTGTACTTAATTACTGATTAAATTGGGTTTTATTTAGAATAAACGATGATCCAAAAAGTAAATTTGGTGATGGTTTTCCTTAAAAAAGTTTAAATATGTTTGTTGAACTAAGGAATTGTTAGATATACTATTTTGATAATAGTTATTCGTTCAGTAAAACAGTTCTGCAAATACCATTAAACAATGTATTTAATTTGATTTATTTAGTGTGCATAATTTGTGTGCAAGTCAATATTTTTGGTTTAACTTTGAAATATTTTGTTCGAAAAGGGGAATATTCAGATATCGATTTAAATACATGCCTCGGAAAAACACTCTTCGTCCAAGAAAAAAAAATCTAGAAATATAATTCTCTCACAACTAGTTACCAGACAACGAAAGAAAAATCTTCTCTTGTAACTGGTTATAAAAACTTACAAATATGGAAAAATAATTCTTCTCTCACAACTAGTTACCAAACAGCGAAATAAAAATCTTCTCTAGTAACTGGTTAGGTAACTTTAGTTACCAAAGTGGACGAAGGGGCTCTTAATACACAATTTAAACTTATTCATATTTTCTTCGCTATAATCGTGTTTCATTGTACGCCAATAATGCAATATAATTTTTTTTTTTAAAAGGAACTTTGATTAATTGGGCGGTATGGTCCGACAGACTTAATTCCAAAATTTCAGATTTACAACCCTTTTTAAAGTTATGTGCAAAACTATTGATACAAGTTCGACTGGCGAATCTGGTCGGTTCATGTAAAGCCAATTTTAAATTATAATTTAGCAGTAAACATTCAAAATCGAATGTTACATTATTGCGTTTTAAAACAACTATATTAAAGTCCCCCGTTCCATATATCCCTACTGACATATCCCCACTGGTAGGGATACTTGGAGTTTTTTTTCCAATTGTCCCTACCGGTTGGGATATATGGAACTTTCTACTCCATATATCCCTACTGATCCGCACTGGTGAGGATAGTTGGATTTTTTTTTCCATTTATCGCTACCAGTAGGGATAAGTTTTCAAGGGTTTCTTTATATATTTAATTAGGGGTTCCTGAATTACTTGTGATAAAAAATATTTAAAAAAAAAACAAAAGAAAATCGCAAAAAAATAATACTTACATACAAACCCATATTAAATTACCTATTTTTATTGTATTTTTAAATTATCATAATAAATCCGGCACTAAACGGGATACATTGTACAATGTATGGGAATACCTATAATTTTATATTTTAAGTTGACTCAAATGAAGTTATGTTTTTAACAGTAGGTAATTTAGTATGGGTTTGTTTGTAAGTATTAAATTTTTTGCGATTTTCTTTTGTTTTTTTTTATATTTTTTATCACAAGTAATTCAGGAACTGCTAATTAAATATATAAAGAAACCCTTGAAAACTTATCCCTACTGGTAGCTATAAATGGAAAAAAAATCCAACTGTCCCCACCAGTGCGGATCAGTAGGGATATATGGAGTAGAAAGTTCCATATATCCCAACCGGTAGGGACAGTTGGAAAAAAACTCCAAGTATCCCTACCAGTGGGGATATGTCAGTAGGGATATATGGAACGGGGGATTAAAGCCACCGGTTATTATAATATTTTTACAATTCAATTTGGCAATATAAGTCAGAAGTTTTTCCAGTTTATGGAAAAACGTATACATATTATTTTGTTTAGGCACCCTATGTATACAAACAATAATAATTTTATAGTCAAGAAGTTCAACTGCACAACCTTCTAATATACAGTCAAGACAAAATTTGCGGATTTCTGGAATTTGTCTGAATCTATGTTCTTTTTTAATTAAGATACACGTACCTCCTATTTTACTATTTTTCTACTGTAAAAAGAGGCCATACTGTAATTTGGTAGGTATAAATAATCCTGCCATCATAAAGTGCTCAGTAATACATATGACGTCCACAATTTTGTTACTGTCTGTGGTTTCCTCTAAGTTTACACATAATGCATCAGATTTGTTAATTAAACCTGCAATATTCTGATGTAAGATATGCATATATGTATTTCTCAGAGAAAAAACTGGTTGTCGGTTTCTTTTACATTGATTTCAGGAGAGTTTATAATAATGTTAGGTTCAGTATCTATTCTACTATTATTCGGTATTATGTCAAACTGCCCAAATGAGCACACATCAATTACAATACTATTCATAATGCCGTCGTATATATGTTTCATTCCTTATATTTTGATTTTTCCTATTATGTTGGAGAAAATGTCTAGTGATAGCCCACTGTTGCTGTCAAATAGGTAGGCGTGGTCATTATTTTGTAGGTCAAGGTAAGGCAGATTATTGAACATCTGCACTTGAAAATTGTAAATAGGTGCTCCTGTTATACGTCGGTAAACAAATAATATTATTGATATGGGCCACCTTCTGTAACGATTGTCTTATCATATTTATCATGTTTATGTAATTTCTCTCAGCTTTTATGTCATTTTCTCCCATGAAAATGATACAGTAATCATTGTCGGTAAAGTCTTTCAATTTATTTTCTATATTGTATAAGATTTCTTTTATAGTTCCATTTGGTATACAATAATGGCAAAAATCGAAGTAGCCGGAGAAGACGTCTTCAATTAAGGATAAGTGCCCTGTAGGTTTGGTGCCACTGCTTAGAATGCATAATTTTTTATTTTGTTTAGTTCTAGTAATAATATCTGCCAGCTCTTTTTTACCATGTTGAGGATTATTAGTCTTAACAGATAAAAATGAGTGTACACCTCTTTTAAATTGCTTGCTGGCTGCGTGAGGGTGTGGCAAGAAGTATGAGTCTCTTTGTCAAATTAAATTAAGTTTTTGGATAAGTTCGGCTGTGTGATTGCGAGTGAGTCGTCATCGTAATATAACTTTTAATTGTAGGGTAACTGGGGAGGAGAGTATTACGTACCAGCACAGAAGAGCGCGACAGTGAGCAGCGAGGTGACGTTACAATCCGCACAAGTTGGGGATTTGGATTCTTTGGAATGGGTCGATGCTGTGGAGACATGCAGCTCTGGAGTACCAGTCACTGTACGTACGATTATTGTGAATACTAGAATAGATTATTATTTACTTTTTAACAGTTTATGTATACATTTGTTGACTGACAAGAAGAAAACAGAAAAATACATACACAAAAGTGCAAATATTTCAAAAGAAATCTCTTCTAGTAACATCTTGTTTGCTTTAAACAGACCTTGAAGGAGACACCAAGGGCACCCAAGGCCATTTGCCTTTGTTGCTTGCTTGTTGTTATTATTAATCTTAACATATTATTCTCCTTTACTTATATCTTTACAAATTTAATTACATTTTTAAATATTCTTTAAAAAAACAATATAAAAATATTTAAAAATATAAAAATTGTAGCCCACTGGTATCGGGAACAGGGTCCAAGCTACCGGTGGTCAGAGCTCTTGAAAGAGGAACCTCCTAACAATACGCGCCGTGTCCAGGAGTACCGCTTTCTGAATAAGCCGCATCCAGCTGTCTAACGAGAGCCTCATCAGGTATTGATCGAGGCTCTTGGCAATTAAGCCATGGGCTCATACGACTATCGGCACATGTCGACAACCTCGCGAGCCAAGTCAAGATACTTGATTTGCTTATCTTTATCGGCTTTCACGAGGTTCTCATCATGTGGGACCGTTATGTCAACAATCATTGCGTGCCGCTCTGATTGATCCACCACCACTATATCAGGCTTATTGGCTACAATAGTCCTGTCAATGATGATGGATCCATCCCAGTACAATGTGATATTGCCATTTTCGAGAACTGGGTCGGGCACATACCTATAGTACGGCACTTCCGATTACACAAGGTTGTATTTTAGAGCAAGTTGCTGATGGATAATCCTGGCTACAAGGTTGTGTCTATGCAAGTACTCTCCGTTAGCCAGACGAGAACACCCGGAGATTATGTGACGGATTGATTCGCCTGGACGGTGGCATACCCGATATGTGTCAACCGTGCCGTCCTTCACAATAAATCTCCGGTAGTTATTCATCATCATAACTTCATCCATATTGCGCAGACAAAACCTTCAGTTTCTCCGAAGAGGTCTCCGGAACGCAGCCAGGCTACGGACTAGACTACATAAGGCCCATGCAGGGCCCGGAAAAAGCATCCGTGAAGCTCCTAACTCTGCCATAACTCCCTGCGGTCGTTAGTGTAAAGCACTACGGGTTTGCACCAGTTCTCTTTAGCTAAGGAGAGCGGGGTGAGGCCCTTATCCACCGCGACCACATCTCGATGCATCCCCATGTCGGCTTCTAGGAAATATTCCCTGAGACCGCATATTTCGCGATTGTGGAGAGTCTTAGCGTTTACAAAGCCTTGACCCCCACACCTCCGCGGGATATATAGCCTCATAACTGAAGAACGTGGGTGATGCATTCGATGTGCCGTCAACAATGTACGGACCTTCCTATCCAGGGCGTCTAGTTCTGTTTGAGTCTATTTGAGTATGCCGAAAGAGTACATTAAAACTGGCATGAGCCAACCGTTGAAAGCACGCACCTTATTTCCGCCTGATAAGAGAATATTAAATACTTTTTTCTGGCGGCCAAAGAAGCACTCCTTCAACGATTGCTTCATGTTAGCAACATTGATGCCCAGCTTTTCCGACATACCCAAAAACTTGTAGGTTTCGGTTGCTGAGAGGGATCTAAGATTTATGGAATCCGAGAGCTGGGTTTCCGCAGATTCCATAATCTCCCCTCGCTTCACATGCATGACTGCACATTTGTCCACACCAAATTCGATCCTGGTGGCGCCACTGAAAGTTTGCGTTACTTTCAGTAGCTTCATCAGTTGCAAATTGTTGGGGGCAAAGAGTTTCAGATCATCCATATAAAGAAGGTGAGATATGACCTGACCACCTCGCCTCAACCGATAGCCTAGACCTGAACCCTCCAACAGTGTGCTGAGAGGGTTCAAGGCTAGACAAAACCACAATGGACCCAGACTATAACCCTGGAATATACCGCGCTCGATCCTTATCTGTTCGCTGTTCCCCTGGATCTGTCGAAATCCTGGATAGCGAAGGACTGTTCTCCAGTGCCCCATACATGACATCAGGAAGGTACGCAGAGTTGAATCAACTTTATACAACTCCAGCACCCTCATGAGCCATGTATGAGGCACAGAATCATAGGCCTTCTTATAATCTATCCAACATGTAGACAGATCCCTTCGGGAGCGGCGAACCTGTTGGCCATATCGATGAGGAGCAGCTCCTTAGTACCGCGAGACCCGTTCTTACATCCATTCTGAGAGGCAGACATGATATAATTACCACCAATATGATAGTTGATTTTAGCTCTCAAAATGGATGTAAGAACTTTATAGACCGTTGGTAAACAAAGAACATATTATTGTTAAGATTAATAATATGTGCATTTATAAAATTAATCACAAATATTTGCTTTAACATTTTCAGGTCCATTACGCTGGATTATCAAACACGGACATTATAAAAGCAGTTGGAAAAAAACATTATGGAGAAAACAACTATGGCATGGATTTCAGTGGAACAACAGAGAGGTAATGAAATTAATGCAGGTGATGTGAAAGGTTCAAAAGAGTTTCGTCCATTAGGCACATTTTTTACCATCGACGAGAACGCGAATTCGCTATCAATTATTTTGTCACTCAAGAAACGTGCAGTAGGTAATGTAGGTCTCGTGTCAGTACATAATTATACCAATAGGTGATCGCTGGCTGTTAACATTGCGGCGGTGCGGCTACGCCGCCGGTGATAGGTCTATCTCTATCAGAAAAAACAACTCGTTTCTAGTTGGTAGCTCTTCATGCTTGCGCTAATTGTCGGCTGTGGAGAGGTGCCAACCCTTACATTTTGTTCGCGCCAGATCTGTGACTTAAATTTTGAAAAAGAGTGTTAAAGAGTCTGATACATGTTATGTTGCAGTGGCGAGCGCGTGATGGGCCTAGTGCGCGGCGGCGCCTGCGGCAGCGTAGTGTGCGCGCAGCCGGAGCTGCTGTGGCCGGTGCCGGCGCACTGGAGCCTCGAGGACGCCGCCACCGTGCCGCTCGCATACGCACACGCATTCTACTGCCTCGTGAGACACTTAAGATTCTACCAACAATAATTTCGTTATTCATTCTTACACTGATTACACCATCTCTCTTGTAATACCGGTCATCTGAATGTGGGAGAACCGGTGTTCAGGCCTGCAAGGAGTATTCCGCGTTGGCTTGATATAGTGATAACGGACAAGTCCTATTCAGCACTTCTTCTTCACATTTATTACGTGCACAATCAGAATGAAACTCTGTGTCCATGTCTGAGTTCTCTACTACGTACTCGTACAACCACAGCATTTAAAGCAAGAGTGAAATCATTAATCAATCGGCTAGATCAGGAGGACGTACATTAATAAATAATTTATCAATCCTGTTTTGTTATAGGGAATCAAATATGGCAAGGATCTGAATCCTGATGTCTCTGTGTTAGTCCATGGAGGGGCTGGAGCTTTGGGTCAAGCTGTGTTATCCATAGTCCTTGCTCACGGCTGTGATGTATTTACGACCGTTAGTGACATTCGAAAAAAACGTTTCTTACTTAAGCTCTTCCCGGACTTGAAAGGTATACAAGTCATATCGAACTATTTAAACATAACATATATGATAACTCTGAGTAAAACTATAATTATTTATGTTTTATTTGTTTGCAGCTGATCATGTCGGCAATTCTCGAGATCAAACTTTCGAAGATATGATTCGTAATGCCAAAAAAGGGGAGGGTTGTACACTTGTTATAAGCTCAGTTAGGGGAACCTTGAAGACGGTATGGACCTTGATATTATATTATTATATTAGTAGTAAGCATAGCCTTATCAGAATAAGGTCATTAGCAGTAGTACATTGGAGTGTTTCCTTTTTTTTCAGAATACACTTGACTGTGTTGGTGCTCTGGGCTCATGTTTTGATATTTCTCAACTTCACAATCTTGACGAAGAATTTGAATATGGAATGTACAACCTCACTAAAGAAAGGGGGTATGCTTCTGTCGATTTCTCAACAATATTTGAAGCTCCCGAGGAAATACAAGTAAGTACTTCAAGAAAACCAGCCGACACTGCCACACGCAGGCAGACACACAGGAGGATCTCCTACGAGCTGAACCAATGAATCTGTTGAGTCGCAATATTATAAGTTGATATAGAACTTGCGGTATATACTACTTTGAAATTACTGTCGTCCGAGGTAAGGTTGTGTGTGGTGTCAGCCACTCAGACACGGAAACGTATTCTATTGGTAGTATTTAAGTACCGGTACTTATTAATGGCTTGACCATTTTAAAAAGCAATCAGCATAATAGCGTGATGATGTCTGTACTTAGAGGTCGTTCATGGATATTTTACGGTAAAAAGGTGGGATAACAAAGATCTATCTTGATGAGCATACGGTAAATACGGGGTGTAAACAGACCCTTCACCAAGCCTTTACGCAAAAATTATTGCTGGGAAACGACTTTTTTTTTTAGGGTGAAAAATCACGTTTTGCGGTAAAACTCAATGTAACGTACTCAAAACATTGTGCTGATAGATGGATTGAATACTTTGAGGGTCGTGAAGGTGTTTAAAATAAAAATCTTACATTAGAAACATGTATTTAAAAAAAAACTTGTGAAAAAGTTGGAACTTTGACCCCCAATATCTCCGAAACTAGAAGGTTCCCAGGTATGGTCTAGAACAAAAAAATGATCGCAATGATGGGGAGAATAAGTACCTTTCGGCTTCGTTAAGGGTCTTTTTACACCCTTTATAAATGCAGTATAGTTTATAAATCTTTTTTTATACTGCCATTTGAACCCACAATTAAATAGTAAAACAACGTTCTGATGCAAGGGCGTCGCTTGCCATTGAGCCGGGGGAGGGGGGACTCTCCACTCCAGACAAGTTAGTCTTTCTTTAGTCATGTTACAGACAATGAAGACAATGTCAAGCCTGAAACAGAAGTAGGCTACAAGAGCGAGCGAAAGCAGGTCGAAAATTATTTGATACCCTGCCTTGGACAGGTTAAACTTGTTTGGATGTTCCAAACAGGAGTAACTTGGTCGACTATTAGACAAAGTCAAGATTCTAGAGAAAGAAGGCTGCAAGAGCCAGCAAAGTAAACTCGAAAATGATTACTCCTTGCCTCGAACAAATTCAGATATTAATTAATTTGAGATCAAAATGTCCACATGCTCCTTTTTTTGCAACCTGTGTAAATATGCCATCATTGCTTATAAAGGCCTCGGGGCAAGGGGCTCCTAATTTAATTCAGCCTCTTCCCATATCGGTCGATAATGCAGTAGGTGCCAATCCAGAGGCGGAAAAAAGGAGCCTCGGTGAAAAAAATTTTTTTGCAGGCTATAAAGTAAGGGGCGCGCGCGTTGGTTTAAAAGCGGGTATAGTGCTAAAACCCAATAAGTATTAAATTGTTTCTTTCGAGATATTCAATGTTAAAGTTTTAAGGGCAAAAATATCTATGTTATTAAAATATTAGTTATACCTATTTACTATTTGCGGTAAAAGTATACAAGGTGTAAGTTTTTAAACCGTCATGGTCATCACTAACTCAACTCAACATCACTAACTCTAGAGACGGGATATTTACCACTGCTTTGTTTGAGTTCACGATATTTCGTCACTCTTTCTGTTTTTACACAGCTGGAATACAAGGTCTTTTGATATCCTTTAACTCAGGAGTATGAATGAGACCATATCAAAAAAGCAACTAGCATAATATGTTTTTATTTTGTTATCATTTTTCATACAAAATCACGATTATTAATGTAAAACACCCTTACTTGAAATATGACATCAACAACGCATATTCTTAGCTTTAACTAAGAATGTCTGTATTCAGTGTCAACACGAATCATCAAAATCGAAAATCTATCAGGCTACTAAGTATAACTAATAAATAGACATTCCATCATATACACATACCCTCCTTCTGGACAGTCGGGTAAAAAAATCTGCCTTCTACACATAATTGCGTACTTCCACTTAGCACCAAAATCTCAGGAAACACATAATTCAACCCTTTTATTATTACAACCACCATATAACACATTTGTGTACCTACTCCATGACAGTTATGAGGATTATATTTTGAAGAACTAATTCCATATTTGATATTTGTACTTAGCTGTTTCCAAACATGGAATTAGATCCTATGTATATCTATTATAAATCGAAACTGGGTTTTTTGTACATTCTTCATTTATTTATTGGGTTCTTTTCCGAAGAACGTTTAAAGAAAGTTAAAAATGAGCAAATAACATAAAACTAAACATAACGTGTTGTTTTTTTACTAGTCTGCTCTGTCCCACTCCTGGGCAAAGGCCTGCCTCCACTCTTTCCATTTCTCGCGAACCCGCGCGTCCTCCTTCCAGTTCTGACGGAACCTGTCCAGTAACTTGTAACTTTTTAAATATATTCGAAACATAAAACCCGATAAACACAGTCGTATTGTTTTAGCTTTTAGTTTTCTTTGTTTTCTTATCTACGTATGTAAAGCTACAACCCGATAAGTACAACTAATGGTTATTGCCTTTAAGTAATTTTAGTTGAAATCATTAAACACTCAATTCAAATAAATAGCTTTATGTAGTTTGAGCGTGAAATAATAATATTATTTATCAAGATAACACACTTTATAGTGTTCTAGCTTGTCTTTTTTGGCAAAACGGATCGCTTTATTAGGTCAAGTAATTTTGTTTCTACTGCGAATTCCGCTCATTGGATTAGACCATTGAAAAGAGCGTCAAAAATGCTTGGGCTACTAAAACGATTTTCGATTTATTGGCACTTATTGGGTTTTAACACTATACCCTCGATTGCGTAAGTTTGTAGCGGTAGTACCTACTACTACTCAGACGCAAATTTTTTGCCTTTTAGTTGTGATTGTACTGTGCGCTACAATTTATTACGTACTTACTAATTCTGTGGCACTAGGCAGGCTCCAGTCACACAAGAGATAACACAATACAGCAACAAATACCAGAAGAGACTCTTAAAACATTAAAAAGAACTTGCTCTAAAAACTAAGTGGTGATGGTGGGTCTGGGTGGCCTGCATTTTAAGAGATTGAAAAGACATAGCGTCTCAACTCTCCTAGACAGATTCATCTAATTGGACTGAGAAACTTAATTATGCGGTTCTAACCAAGCTCTATCTATCTATACATATAAAATTCGAATTCCTGACTGAGCTTTTTAATTTGTTTATTAATTAAAGAACAAAACAAAATATAAACAGAAACATCACAAAAACCTCAATAGGTTTGTCCGGATGTTGAGGATGTTGAAACACTCTTAAGCTATCTTAATACTAACGTAGCAAATAATCATTGTTAATTTTTAGTTAACACATAGTTTATAACAAATTGTGAGGTAGTTCGTAAATAATAACTAAGAAAGATTACAAAAATTGTTTGTATTTATTTTTATAATTACTACATATTTGTTATTTCCGATTGAATTTTTGTTGGAACGTCATTAATTAGAGTAGGTATTAAATAAGCGACGGTTCGTTTCCCGTGATAGTTCTTGTATCTCGGTACTACCAGTTTTGATTGGGCTGCCGATCTTGTTGCTATCCTATGATTGAATTTAATTTGTAGTTCTTTGTTAGTGAACTGTTCTATTAATAACCACTTTCGTATTTTTGTGTGTATTGGCAAGATTTTACTATATTTAAAGAAACCTGTTTCGTCATCACCATCATTGTGTTTTTCTTATTTTGTTTGGTATTATTATTTTTAATAAACGAAGTTGTAGGTTGTATATTTTGTCTATGTAAGTTTTAAACGTTCTGCCATAACTAGTTATTCCATATGAAATTATTGACTCCGCGAATGCATTATAAAGGTTGAGTAATATTTTAAAAGGTACTTTGTATTTAATTATTGCAAATTTGGCTAGCATAGCTCGCAGTTTATCACATATTATGGAGTCAATGTGATAGCCCCAGGTAAATCTGTCATCAACGAGTAAACCCAAATATTTGTAGTTGGCAACTTGCTCCAATGGTTCACATTTGCAACCAAGGCTAGATAATTGCACTTTATCAACTTTATGCAAACATTGGTGAGTGTGCGCAATACTGGCTTGTCAGAGTTGAGTAAGTGATTGGAACGACTGACTGACTGACTGATATATCAACGCGCAGCCCAAACCGCTGGTCCTAGAAACATGAAATTTGGACGGTGTACTCTTTGTGAGGGGTAGGTATCCACTAAGAAAGGGTTTTTCGATATTCCACCCCTAAGAGGGTGAAATGGGTGTTGAATTTTTTGTGAAACTTTTTATTCTCAGAGTCGATTGATTTGAGAATTTGTGGACACAGTCTTCAATTAAAATTATGAGACATGGGTATCAGTTTTTCCAAAATCATCTTCCAACACAGTCAAATAGTGCTTTGAAGCTCATGTAGACGGGCAGTGTTGTGCAGGGTGCGGGAGTATTTACCTATTAGTAAATAGGTAGGATTTTTCTGAGGTAGACGTGTCTGTACATAAGGTTTATTCCACTCATTTTCGAGTTGGCTCGTGAAACACGACATTGATTTTAAATATTGTGTAAAAGTATTATGTCTATATTAAATATTGTGTAAAAGTATTATGAGTATAATTGATATTACTGTGAACTACTATTTGCAAGTTATAGCAAGTACATGTAAATCTATGTATGTACCATACACTGATAGATTATTTATTATCCCAGAAGTAAGATCCCGTGGGCAATTCCCGAACTCCACGCGGGCGAAGCCGCGGGAATAAGCTAGTCCTGAAATAATAAGTAACTAATAATAGGTAACATGCAGAGTACTTGCCAAACTACAGGCTATGGTCTCAGATAAGATAACGGACCCATAAGTCTATACTTATAGGATCCACTAAGTCGACGTTTCGCCGAACGGTCACCAGCAGCTTCACCTTCTTATGTTTCTGTTATATAAAATGTTTATAACGCAATGTTTGCTTGGACGTAGTTTATTACTGTATATCCTACTTCCTACTATAATATTATAAATGCGAAACTTTGTGAGGATGGATGGATGTTTGTTACTGTTTCACGCAAAAACTACTGAACGGATTTGAATGTTTAACACATAGATAGGTTAAAGCCTGGATTAACACATATGATACTTTTTATCCCGGTATTATGATCCTGTGGGTCAATTATCAAACTCCACGCGGATGAAGCCGCGGGCATAAGCTAGTTACCTAATAAAACCCAGAAATATCGTACAAAACGCTGCTCATTGCCGGTGATGACAGATTGCAGAAAAAAAAACAAAAACCAGACGGGAAAATGTATAACTTTTAAAAATCCTGAGCTTGGGCGGTTCTATATAGACCATGGATCCGTTGTTAATGAAATATTTACTTGAATGCACAGGAATTACAGGCGATGTTGAGCGAGGGTATTGCCCGCGGGTACGTGCGTCCTCTGACGCGCGTGTCGTACGCGCCGCACGACGCTGCGCGCGCCTTCCGACTGCTCGCGGCTAGCAGGCACCGCGGCAGAGTACTGCTGAAGATGGAAGGCCATTTAACGCAAGCACAGCCCAGGTGAAGAGATTTTTTTTTGTTTTGAGCCGAGATTTTATTTTCATGTTTCGTATCATTAACATCATATATTATCCTTTGGTTAAGGTGGCTCATGTATATTTTTCTTTCAGATTATCTTGCAACCCAAACCACACCCAAGTTGTAGTATTGAATGAAGATCGTTTTGGACTCCAGATGGTGGACAAACTAGTCGCTCGTGGTGCGAGAAAATTACATATTCATAGCAAAGCGCATACAACTGCAAAGTTCCAATTTAAATTACGGTAAGCAAAAAGATTTAACACAGTATTTCTAATTTCAATATAATTCTAATGACCGCAATGATGACAATGATCGTGGTGATGTTATGATCTTATCCTGTCCTAACGAAACAGTATTTTTCGGTTATTCAGGAACTGGCAGAAGATCGGTGTGCAAATCCAAATATCGTCTCGAAACTTTAACAATGAAACTGATATAGTAGAATTACTCAAGGATGCTACTAAATTGGGCTCTATTCAAGGCATATATGTCACAACCAATGATGATCAAATGGATCAAGAAACTTTATTTGTTCACCTCGATGCTGTTTCGAGAAGATTTTACACAGATTTAAGGTAACAGTATTAGTTTTTTGTATAATAATAATTTTTCATTTGTCCATTTAGAATTAATTTATCTTTCTTTATTTTTAGATGCTTTGCTGTGATAAATGTTGGTGAGACCATGCTTGGAAAACCGACGTGTCTTTCCCGTGCTCAAAGTAAATTACCAGCTAAATTGATATCTCTGCGTCAACTAAAGAAAGTAAGTAACAGTGGCATCATAAAAACATTCCTCATTTATTAAGGAAAAGAACCGTTTTGAAAATTTTGCAAATACTATATAAACTTTTGATTTAGGGGTTACATGTAGTTTGATAGTGTAAAATAAAAAGGCCCTGCTTCAGAGCCTTGTGCCATTGTGTAATTAATTCAGTAAAATGATTACTCTTTTTTGACACATTGTAGGTATTCATCCACTGAAATAAAAACTAACGACGTAAGTCATGTACACACAGCAAACTAGATAAGTTTTCAGGGCTCACCAACAAATTCAACAGGTGTTCTGCTTCGCCTATCAAGTGTTTGCTTCACTATACATATATCATATATGATGTAAAGAATATGAAGCATCAATTTATCACCGTAACTAACTGGTCTCGTGGCATAGGTGTGTAAGCATTCGACTGGTAAATCATAATGTTGTAGGATTGAGTCTCACTGCGCGCCGCCGGCGTCAACATTTTGCATTATTAAAAATATTTTTTTTATTTTTAACCGACTTCCAAAAAGGAGGAGGTTGTATGTTTGACAGTGAGTATTTTTTTATGTATGTTCATCGATATCTCAGTCAATTGTAGACCGATTTTAATTTTTTTTTCATTCTTCTCCTCAACGGTTTGAAGTTGGAGGATAATTCTTTAATAAAATATTATCGGGACGTATATGAAGTTGTATTCTTTCAGGATATCTAGGTGAGATGATTATGGAAGGTAAAATTTTTTAACGGTTAAAATTCAAAATCAAAGTCAGAATAATTACTCAAGTTATATGATGTAGCTCAACTTCCTACGTACCTACGATTATTTTCACTAAAAATAGAAAAAAAACACAACTGGTCAGTGGAGTATCAAGATAGAGGGTTTTATAATTCTTGTTTTGTTGGAAAGACGTTTATTCCGAAATGGACCCATTTAAAATTCATATAGATCTGATGATGAGTTTCGGAGACAGGCGATGGAACTCTTAAAAAAAAACCAGAAAATTAACCGCGATTGCTGCTATCGCATAAATATTTGTTTACGCAATCACACAACATAATATCACGCCTGGACACTCGAAAGCTGTCGAAATGTGGGTGAAACTCAAAACTCAAACTCAAAGCATTTATTTCAATTAGACCATAACAGGCACTTTTGAATCAGAAAAACAAAGAAGGCGAAGGCTACAGTCCCAGACACAAGGCATAATAACTTGTGAAAGTACCGTAGTTGCCCATTCCAAGGCGCAGATCTCTATGGAGAAGAATGGGCAAGAAACTCCATGGACACTTTTCAATTAACATATTTTTACAAGATCTTGGTTACATCATTCATGTTGAGGTAATACATATATGTGAGAACAATGGAGAAAGACGTGCACAATAAGAGCGTCCAGAGTAAAAAATTAGATCAACAATTTAAAAACAAAGTAGTTAAAATAAACCGTGACAGCTGATGACCAGTCCCAACTGACAGCGCCCGTTCACAAACATGACGCATGGATCAGCACCATTCAACTCAACCATTTTGAAGGCAACTAAACGACCCGACACACGCGCCACCATCAGCGAGACATTTGAGTGAGCATGACATTCTGTCAACCACCAGGGCAAATTAGAGTCAATGAATGATAGTTAAATGCAAATGGTAGCTTTACAGTACGTAGTACTCACATATGTGCTATGTATAATACTAAGAGATTGAATCTATACAAAGCAAGGATATTTTAACAATCTTTTGCAGCTTCCACAATAACTTCACATGGTAATCAATTAGTTTGCCCCCTATGGTTGTGGAGCAGGACCAGCATTGAGCCAAGCATTTCTATCATCAATGTAATCCCCCAACTAATAATATGCTTGCCTACATAGTGTGCGTTTAATACAAGATTTAAATTTCGTCTCATTCAGTTGTAGAATATGGTTAGGTATTTTATTGTAACATTTTAAACACTCATCTTTCATGGGGTACCCCATGAAAGATGAGTCTACTTTAGCTAGCCTGAAACCTGACTGTACAAGTTGGTCCCTGTTTCTGGTACTATAGTGGTGTCTGTCACCTCTTTTACTAAATAAGTGCAGATTTTTCCTAACATACATGATGTTTTCATATATGTATTGACAAGGTACTGTCATGATGTTAATTTACTTAAAAAGTTCCCTAAGAGAATCACGGCTACGAAGTCCATATATGGCTTTGATGGCTCTTTTCTGCAGAATAAATATAGACTCGATGTCTGCAGCCCGTTCCCGTAGTAAAATAGCATAATACTATGAAAATAACTAAAATAGACTAGCCTCGCGGTATCTACATCAGTAAATTGACGGATTTTTCTAACAGCTTATGCTGCTGAACTCAGCCGTCATGCAAGAGATGTTATATGCGTCGAGCGTGATCTACAGGAAAACAGTATTTTCGACGAATTCTAGTTTCTTTTGGTTCAATACTATGTCACAATCACTAATTTTTACATTCGGTAGAGCAAATCTTATGCACTTCGTTTTTTTCCCATTTAATACTAAATTATTAGCGGTGAAACAATTATGAACCTGCAGTAGGGCGTTATTAACGTCGTCGAGATTTGTGGCACGTCTGTTTACCTTAAATATTGAAGAAGTATCGTCAGCAAACAACACCATTTGTGGTTGGTTTTTAAATAAATGGGGTAGATCATTAATATGGACCAAAAAAGGAAAGGACCTAATATCGACCCTCATGGTGCACCCATACTTACTTTTACACCCATTGAATTGACACCATTTATTTGCACTTGCTGATGTCTATCGTTTCAATACGATTTCACTAAACTGAGTGCAAGTTTCCCTAAACCGTAATGTTCAAGTTTTAAGAGCAGGGTTTCGTGGTTAACGCAATCAAATGCTTTCGAGAGGTCACAGAAGATTCTTATGGCATCTTGTGCCTCTTCCCACGCAGTAAATATTATGTGTTTTAATAAAGTCAGTCGTACAATGTCCTTTGGTGAAACCATACTGTTTGTCATGTAAGATTTTATTGGTGTTAAAGTGGTTGAGCATTTGATTAAGCATTACCTTTTCAAACACCTTGCTGAAAACCGGCAACACGGATACGGGTCTATAGTTATTGATATCTTTACTGTCCCCGGATTTGAAAAGTGGTATTACCTTGCTGTATTTCATAAGGTCCGGGGAGACTCCTTGGTCCACACACAAATTTAATATTAAGGCTAAGTATTCGCGAGCTTAGCGGCTATTGGCGGCGGCGATCTCTGGCGCCCGGCCCTGGTTCAGCCCATGGTCCGGAGTGAGAAGGAATGGGAAGCCGTCACTTCCTTCTGCGAAGCAGTCATGCTAGCGAAAGAGATGGCGGAACGTGAGAACCGTCCGAACCCTGTGAAGTTCTAACAGTGAGGCAACTTTTCATACTTTACACTATCATCAAAATGCATGGTCGTCTGACTTATGATCCTATTGCTCCCCTACATAAACGTAGAAAGCATATAGTTTGCGAGTCCAGAACCTGCCGTACTTAATTCGCACAGATATTCTTCACATTTTTAGGTGGCCATATATGTAGTAAAATTAATCAGGCACTGACAATTTATCCTCTAACTAAGCAAAAATGCAAACAAACTATCACACGATGGCTCCTTAACCTTGATTATTCGCAAACGGAAAAAAACATAAATGTTCCGAAGTAATCTATATACATATAATAAAGCATTGTCTGTACATTGAACATATTAAAAAAAAAAAATTGAGGGGGTTTAGAAACAGTAATAGAGCAAGAATCCAAAAAAAGAATTCTGTCTGTTTGTCTGTTTGTACAAGCTAATCTTCGGAACTACTGGACGGATTTGAAAGATTTTTTTGTTGTTGTATAGGTATTAAGTCTGGGCAACACATAGGCTATAATTTATCTTGGAAACTGGAACACCTGATGCAGAACCGCAAAAGACTAGCTAAACTATAAGAGATACAAAAATGGTACCATAACAAAAATTGTTCCACGTGATGAGCATTTTTTGCTGAGAGAATAAATTTGAAGATTTGGAACACCTGATGTGGAACTCAGCCCAGCTACACTATAACACATATAGGAATGACGTCTTAGCAAAAGTTGTTCGGTGTGATGGGCATTTCCTGTTGACTTATAAAAATCGAAGATCAGAAACATCTGATGTGGAAATCAAAGCTATCACTAATTTCGATGTATAATTATAAATAACATAAGCTCGAATTTCCTCCTCGCGGTGAAGGCGGTAACAGTTTAGGACTGATTTTCGATGACGATGGTATATCATTGAAAATTTGACTCTACTGCCCAAAACTCCCATTTTATCGAATACATATGCCTTCGGGCTTATGTTATTTGATTGTTTAAAAGCCCAGCGACACTATCACATATAGGAATGACGTCTTAGCAAAAGTTGTTTAGTCTGATGGGCATTTCCTGTTGACTTACAAAAATGAAAGATCTGGAACGTCTCGAATCGTCTCGCGCATCCCGTTGTTTTCCCGTCCCCGGGCTCTTAGAATTCGACATCAGACGTTTCAGATCTTCGATTTTGACGACCCCGTTGTTGCTGGCATAAGCAACAGGATCCGCGTACGAAGTTGCGGGCAGAAGCTAGTATCTGATATTACTTCGGAACATTTATGTTTTTTTCCGTCCCAGAACTAACATACAGAAAATTTGCATTCACACCAAAACACACATATTACACCAGTAACACACTTACAAAAGCGCCCATACACACTCACACACATATGCACACTATCACACCCAAAACCAAACACGATATACTACCACACTTAAATTCCATTTTTAATTGTTTCACGATTTTTTTATTTACTTCATTTCTTAGCCAGTTTTAATAAAAATTATTGTAAAATATCAAAATTTTATAGTCTACTACCAGTCCGGTATTGTCATATTATTTGTTTATAATAACCAAACTTCTCTATAAAATTTTGTCCATGGAAGTCAACTGATTTCTAAAATACAGGTACCTGGCAACGAGGTTGTGTCTATTCGAGTACTCTCCGTTAGCCAAACGAGAACACCCAGAAATAATGTGTCGGATCGATTCTCCCGGACGGTGGCATGCCCGACCGTGCCATCCTTCACAATATGTTTCCGGTAGTTATTCGTCATCATAACTTCATCCATTATTGCACAGACAAAACCTTCGGTTTCCCCGAAGAGGTCTCCAAAACGAAGCCAAGATACGGACACTAAGAAGTCTACATCGGGCCCATGTAGAGCCCGGTAAAAGCGTCCGTGAAGCTTCTTGCCTTGCCATACCTCCTTGCGATCATTAGTGTCTAATACTCTAGGCTTGCGCCAGTTTTCGTTAGCCAGGGAGAGCGGGGTGAGGCCCCTGTCCACTGAGACCACATCTCGGTGCATCCCCACGTCGGCTTTTAGGAAGTATTCCCTGAGACTGTATACCTCACGGTTGTGCAGAGCATTTAAGAAGCCACGACCCCCGCACTTCCGTGGGATATACAGTCTCATCTCCGACGATCGTGGGTGATGCATTCGATTTGCAGTCAGATCAGTAGTGCTCGGACCCTCCTACCCAGGGCATCAAGTTCCGTCTGAGTCCATTTGAGTATGCCGAAAGAATACATCAAAACCGGCATGACCCAACCGTTAAAGGCGCGTACTTTGTTTCCGCCTGGCAAAAGACTGCCTAGCACCTTATTCAGGCGGCCAAAGAAGCGCTCCCTCAACGATTGTTTCATGTCGGCAGTATTGATACCTAATGCTTCCGACATACCCAAATACTTGTAGGTTTCTGTTGAGGAGAGGGATCTAAGGTGTATGGAATCTGAGAGTTGCGTTCCCACGGATTCCATAATCTCCCCTCGCTTCACATGCATGACTGCACATTTGTCGACACCAACTTCCATCCTGATGGCGCCACTGAAAGTTTCCGGTACCTTCAGTAGCTTCATCAGATGCAAATTGTTGGGGGCAAAGAGTTTCAGATCATCCATGTAAAGAAGGTGAGATATGACCTGACCACCTCTCCTCAACCGATAGCCTAGACCTAAACCCTCCAGCAGTGTGCTGAGAGGGTCAGACAAAACCATAACGGACTCAGACTATCACCCTGAAATATACCACGCTCGATCCTTATTGGTTTGCTGTTCCTCTGGATCTGTCGACATCCTGGATAGCGAAGGACTGTTCTCCAGCGCCCCATACATGTCATCAGGAAGGTACGTAGAGTTGCATCAACTTTATACAACTTCAGTACCCTCATTATTTATTTATTACTATTTTTTGAATATTGGTGTAACTACAGTAGTTTTCAAATATGTCGGTAAAATTCCTTCTTCGAGACACTGATTTATTTATTTATTATGATTGGAGCTATTACGTACGTACGCGTTTTATTTATTTTGTGGAAATTCCATTTACTGTTAGTGTTTTTTAATATCATGATTATTTTGACAACATCGAAAAGGGCAACCGGTGTAAAGAAACATAAGTTTGGTTTGTTATATTAGCGAAATAAGAAAGTAATTTTATGGTATTATTAATAATTTTATTGTTAATTGTATTATTAGTTAGTTTTGGAATGTCATCAATGGGTAGTTCTTCGAAATTTGATTCTTCGACTGATTCATATGGCCAAAATTTTATTTCACTTTCAGCTCTGTTACACATGTTCATATGAAAATAGGTATATATTTGAATGAGGGACTAGTTTTTATATAGTAGCTTCCAAGATATCGACGTTCAAATATTTTGTGCTCAGATTAATCAGAATTTGTTACATATGAATCAGAAAAAAAAATAACAACTAACTAAACTAAAAACTTTATGTAGATGGGCTCTGTATTAAGAAAATAATCGTATTTTTATAATAACAATAATAATCTGTTTTATCAGTGATCATATCACGGAAAAAAAACTGGTGAATTCAACAAAAATTTATTCTTGTAAAACATTTTTGAATCTCCAGTATATTAATTCTTGTTTTAATGGGAAAGCGGGCTTCCTTCTTCTTCTTCTTCCGACCTTCTCTCTTTCTTTTCAAAAATATTTCTTTCATTTTTAATTTCTCATGTTTTCATTCCTTCTACGTTCTGCGAGTCTCTTCTTCTCCTTCGTTTTTATCTTTAGTTTTTGGCATTGTTGTGAACTGCAATATTAAAATAACAGAAATTAGATAGAGACTTTGACTTATGAATAAATAGGTTTTTATAGGAATAGGATAGGAATCTATAACCCAAAAGCATCACACGAAACTCAGATTGAAGTTTTAAAACAATCAAATAAATTTTATATAGTAGTCATTGTAATCAGTATGCCACCTGAACCAAGCACTGATGAATCAGATGTTTACCTTCGTAACACCGGGATCTATGCCAACCAGCTGCAAGTCCACCTTTTAGGTTGTCCGTTGCACGACTGGCTTCCCTCCGCACGGGAAGCCAGACTCTCATCATGACTACCCGACCAAGTACGGTCAAGCGCAGCTTACGCCATATGAATCAGTATCATAAGCCGGACACTTCTTATTTACTTATTTATAAACACATTAACGTAGTTATAACTAATACACATTTTTTTTGTAAGAGGACAACTAATTTCCTTTCGATATAATTATAATTTATATTGATGTATCAAAGGGAAAATGGGATATCGATCATTTTGTTCCGGAAAATTGGAAACGGACGCGCCATATGAATCAGAAGTGTTGATGAAAATTTTTTGTGTACCTAGCCAGCAATTATTAAAAAAATATTTTCCCAGTTAGAGATAAAGCTAAACTGTACAAAAAAAAAATACATGCCGTTTTGTTAGTTGGTTACAGAAATCGAAAATTTTGTCGCTGAAGAACTACCCCAATAAAAAAGTTGTTGAATGATTTTGCTATAGTATCTATCAGGAGCAGTTATTATCAGTCGGTTATTATATTTTACTGTATTCATTTTTTCAGCGGGGTTATTGTTTTTGTATTTATTGATTTATTTGCCACACTGCTTTAGATTTATTTGTAGTTGTTTGGGTATGATAGTTATTTTGCGACTTTTGAGTGAGTTTTATGAATCTTTTAAACTTTTTTGCATACTTCTTAAATTCACTCCTATCTATTGCCTGAAAATCGATATGTTTTCAATAACATTATTTTACGGAGGAACATATTTTCAATCCTTTACTAAGAAATTTAATATTTCATAAGATTGGAACCTTAATTTTTATGTTTGGAAAACAGAGGTTATAAAAAAGTTTAAGTAGTTTATGGAATTCTTCAAAAGCAGCATTTTGGTGACTTTTCCCATAGCAATCACTAAAAGTCAGGGCTTTTAAACATTTAATAAAAGTACGTTGTGCGTTTAAATAATTATAGCTAAATTTCCAAGGAGGATTGTCGAGTTGAACCTATTCGAATGCTTGATAAAGTTCTCTGAGCACTTGAACTTTTTACCTTAGATGTATTTAAATTATTATTTCAGTTGATCATCCGAAATTGATGGACCCTCAACAACGAAACAACAAAAATTTACATAACAACAAATAAAAACTAAATTGAAATCCATCAGGAATCGAGTCCTGCTGACGCTATAGTCGCAGTGGAGCGTGCACTCTGCGGTGTGGACACCTTGGTGCTTGTACAGAGAACACATAAGCAACAACCCGATCTGCTGAAGCAACTTGCTGAATTGGCTGGTCAGTAATATTCATTTATTAATGTTTTATTGTACGACAGAAATTACAGATTAACTGGTTACTAGTGTTAAGAAAAGTAATTGCAGATTACGAACCGTATTACTGTAATAGTGTAAGTTAGTTTAGTTTTGATTTATGTTTGTTTCCCAGATATAAGTTTGACAAGGAAAACGCCAAAAACGACTACTTTAGAAGAACTTGGAATTCAAGATGATAAGTTACTCCTGGTTGCTAGTCATTTGAGAATTCACCATAATGTTGAGTTCACAGAACAAGAGATACTACTGCTAACAGTTGAAACGTAAGTTCTTTATGTTACACGCTATAAGAAAAGCTCGCCAATAATATGAAATTAACGGGTTTATTTGATCAACAGAATACGGAATTTGGATAGAACAGAAAACGCATTTGAAGATGTTAAAGGCATGGCAACATTTATATCTTACGTGGACACGGACGAACTACTGGCGACTTCAGAAATAGTAGGCATGCCTACAATCACTAATCCCGTTTTGGTAAATATTGTTCATTCGTATTTCTATATTTTAGATGGGAGCCTGCCGTTTTGCCGAAAAGATTTTGACCAAATTTCCTTACCCAAACAAATTTTACCAACTTTTTTTATACCATTGCAATATTTCGAATGATTTTAGTACGCATATTTTTATTTGGTCAAATTTTTACTTGGCAAAATATTACCAAGTATAATGTCATTATGGCATTTGGTCTTTACTCAAATGATTTATTACAGCAAACAATGTTCAGACAACAAACGTTTGGTGAAATGATTTGTTAAGACAAAAAATATTAAGGCAAAAAAAGGGTAGGTTAGGTTAGGTTAAAACTGTGACCCCCTACGGACTGTGACCCAGAAACGACTTTCATTAATAGAAAAAAGATTGTTTTTAGTAGGTTACCCGGAACTGAACTATTTAGATTAGGATTATTACTTATTTTAAAAAAAAATGGTTAGGTTAGGTTAAAACTGTGACCTCCAGGAACGACTACATTATATAGAAAAAAAAATATGGAAAAAAACCCTACTAACTAAAAAAAAAGAATAGTTAATATTCATATAATTATTATAACCTGTTTAGAATTTGTCTTATTTGATTTTGCGTAAAAACTGTTATTCCAACTGAAATATTTGACTAAATAAAAAATGTTAAAAGTACTTGTTGGTAAACAAGTTATAGTTTAAACGTTCACTTCCCAAGCATTAGGTTTGCGTTACAATTTTTTGTGAATAGATTTTTTGCTAAGTAATAATTTGGCAAATGAAATTACGCGAAAAATTTTTTGGGTAGTGAAAATTTGTCAAATGCCTTTCGGTCAAACAAGGGAGACCCATTTTAGATACATATGCATTCTTTAATCCTCCTCCTCCTGCTTGCTGACTATTGATATAATTCTTGAGGAGGCTTATTTGACTGCCTTGTTTGTCGCAAGCGTGACTGGTGAGCATAAGTCCTGGGGTCGATTCCCAGGTCGGGACAACTGTTGTTGGGTTCTCAGTAGCAGTCACCGAGTCTCAATTTGTGCCCAGTCGATGGCAAAAGACTCTACCTCTCTTCAAGGGACTTAAACATAACTGGCGAAATGTCTGTGTACACGTACATCTCTGCCTAACCCTTCAGGGATTACAAGCGTGATGTTATGTTCTGTTATTTGATGCATTATATCAATAACTAGGAGTGGTGCCAGTATAGCTATCATCTTCGAAATTTTATGCCAATAGCTAAGTATTAATCTGTCATTTTCAAAATTACATGCCGATGGCTAAGTATTTATATTTTTAGCCATATCTTCTTAAAAACACTATTCATCGGGTTCTAATAAGTTTTAAAATTTTCAGCGTTATGACGAGTTTGACGCAAGCTTGACTTATCTATGCATAGTGCCAGGCATGGAGGGTCACCACGAGCGGTTCCGCGTTCTATGCGAGGGCCTCAAGCTGCCAGCGCTGGTGCTGCAGCCTGGCCTCGACCACCCGACGGAGACCGTGCGGCAGTCTGCACATAGACATGTTGACGTATGAACTTAAGAATTAAAATGAATAAATTCTTAAAATACGATGATAACCGACTACAAAATAACCTTACTTTCTCATTTATGTTAAGGTGCTGCTGAACAAGACTGGATTGAAAAATACTTTCTATTTATTGGGTTATGAAAGTGGCGTTCTGGTGGCGATGGAAATGGCAGCTATACTCGAGGATCATGGTGAGCTATATTGGTTAACTTACGTGTTTCCAATGTATTTATTATTGACAAAACTTATGAAGTTCATTTCCATGTTTTAGGTTTAACCGGTACTGTATATTGCCTTGGATGCGCACCGGACGAGGTTCAACCTGTGATTGAACAAAATATCACAGAAAACAAGACAAAAGAGCAACTGGAAAATGACGTCATCAAGCATATGTATAAGTTGATGGTGAGTGACGACGTTGCGGACCTGGAGGGAGCAGTTAAAGATGCAGCTTCGTGGCCAGAGAAGGTGGACGTGTGCGTACGCACTCTGTTAGGTCGTGTGCCACACTCGGTGCAGTACTCGCGCGCGCTCATAGAAGCCGCATTGGCGCGTATCGAGCGCGCGCGTAGCTACGTGCCACCAGCGCGTGCGTTGCGCTCTCAGCTGGTGCTGCTGCGCGCCGCGACTGCGCACATGCCGTCACTCCCGCAGACGCTGCAACGTCACTCGCAGCTACCGGTCGCCATACATCAGTTAACCGCACCCGTGGCATACGCACCTAATGACATAAGCTGTGCGTCTGTGATTAATGAGTATTTAGATAAAACGATTTTAGATTCGTTCAAAGAGAAAAATATTTGCGAATCGTATCTACTTAACAAGTATTCCTTTATGACTGCTGAAAGTGATGACCAGTGATCGGAGTAGGTAGATTGAACTGGGGTCATTGATCCGAAACGTATATATTAGGTACTATGGACATTCCTCCGGAATTGGTGGATTATTGGTGTGATTGTTTTTATTATTCAACAGATAAATAATAATGAATTAATTTAGTTTTGATACCTTCCTTTAAATTTTGAATTGAGTAGTTATAATATCACTACCAACATTAACAATATTTAATTGAATCCGGAAATACTGGAATTACTTTCCGGAAAAATGGCTTATCCATGTTATTCTTTCTGTGTGCATTTATGATACAAGTACCAAAAATCAATCTACCTACTCCGATCACTGGTGATGACTGACGTGAATGTACAAACTAGGCTGTAGTTGCAACCTAACTCCTTTATAAATAATCTTGCATTATGTAGCAATTAAGCATGCATCTTTTTTGTAATATTTTACAGTCCTGGATTAGCATCCAGGCTTTTTTGACTCCGGTGAGCCACTATGCAAATGAGTCCAATATAATTATTATGAATATTCCGTTTTTAATAGGAAATAAGAGAATACATTGTATGGAAGAAACCTAACACTATGAATGCAGCTTTTTACATGCCATTCCTAAAAAAATTGTTTACTTACTATGATTAAAATAGTATCTTTTACAAAACTGGCAAAACAGTTGAAAGTAACATTCAGAATCCTTTTTTAACTGCACTTTTGCCAAAACCCAATAAATTCAAACGAAAAGGACGTTTGGCTTGTCTAGTAATTTAAGGCTGCTGCGGATCTACTCGAGGAAAAGAATGTTTTTTTTTGTATAAATCAAAGGACGCTTGCGGCAAGCGCTTGCCCAATGTGCCAAACACATTTTAATTTTTTTAAACTTTTTGGTTGTTACCTACTTTTTGCTTGCATTCTCAATTTATTTGTAGAAAAGTGTTAGTCTAAGGTTTTATCGCTTTGTTTGCTTTTACAAACCTCCCTTGACTATCAACTATTTCGGTGCGTGTTTATAAACCCCTTTTTACCGTGTAACTGTGTGTAACATGATTCAAGATTTATAATTACTGGAAGCCGAAGTCCGATTGCATAAAACTACCATCGAATATCGTAATGATTTTGTATACATAAGCTAGACTAGGTACATTTCCTATGTTTTAGCAATGATTCAGTCATAAGAATAGCCAGACTCATGGAAAATTGGGCATTCTCCTTTTCTATCTATTTTTTGTTAAATAAATATTTAGTGTGTGTTTATGTATTGAAATATTTAAATTAAAATAAATACTATCTTGAATAAACATGGCATTTTATTTAAAAAAACTCTCGATGTAAGTATTTAGGTTAATGCGAAGAAAATCAACAGTGTGAAAGTTTTTTTGTAAAATTGCAATGGATATACATACTCGTAGGACGTAAATGGACCTTTGTATCAATGTGCAGTAGATTTGAAAAACGTTAACACTTAATAACACTAGAAATTCCAGTAGTTACAATGCATTGTGATAAACGTGTTATTTTGTCTTTGTTTCGCTTTACGTTGCATTAGGTGATCAAGTCGTTATTGTGTACGTCGTACTTTATCTGTTTTTTTGTTGATGGGCTTTAGTTTTTTTTTTTTTTCTTTATTTGTTTATAGAGGGTTTGATCAGTATGACCGGGCTTTAGATTGTTCATGATAAAAGCGCTGTTGTCATTAGAGTCCATTCCATCTTCCTTCATTTCCGGGTTCATTGACGCTTTCTGCACGAGCCCAGTCCGTGTCTGTGTCTTTGTTGTGCTTCACGGCCTTCACGATAGATATGATGACTCTTCCGCTGAGACAAGTGATGATGCAAGGGACTAGAAAATGCTGAACAAATATGTCTAGTTCATACTCCGTCTCTCAGAAAAGGAAGACTTAAGTGATAAAAATTGTTCCTTTTTGTACAATAGAGTGCGCGCAGCCCACTTGGTGGTAAGCGTTCATCGCCAACTTTTGTCGTATTGTGTTCCTTTTATTTCAATCAGTATTATTTTTGCCTTCCTCAATAAATAATTAGAAATAGGCTAGCCAAGAAAGATAATTACATTTTATTTTGAATTATCATTTCACATACGTTTATTTAATCTTGCAGTAACGGAGGTTCCCACGGCGTTGTTATGTACGACATTTTTCTGTATAATTTTGGGATTACATGGCAATTCAGTACTGCATTTGTTTTGAATCATATGAATATTGGGGTCCTAACATTTGACTATGAAAAATTGTTCAGGACAATGCCGCAGCTTAGAGGTGACATCATCGAAACTGCTAATCCTAATAGGAATGTAGTAAGCTACGTCATCGTGGTGTGAAAACACAAAGTAAAGCCTAAATATACCTTTATTCATTTCTTAAACAAAAAACCATCTTCTAACTAAAGAACAGTATGGTTTCAGAAAGCACAAAAATATAAATATGGCCATCTATGAACTAATAAATAAAATTATAACAAACATGGAGAGCAAAATCCCTGTTTCGGCGTTATTCATGTACATGACGAAGGCGTTCTCGGCGTCACAAAATCCTACACATAAAATTAAATAAGCTTGGAATTAGGGGCAGTGTCCTAGAGCTAATTAAGTCGTACTTAGTAAATAGAAAACAAATAACTAAAATAGCAAAAGTATGCCCTAGAATTAAAACAGAAAAACCTACCAATCTAAACAAAGATTTATAAACTACGGCGTGCCCCAGGGCAGTGTACTATGCTGTATAAATGATATACCCTAAACTATAGCACACCCCATGACCCTATTTGCTAATGACTGTACCACAATTTTTACAGAAAAAAAGTCAGAAAGGTATGAATATGATATAAATAATAGTTTAAATTAAATTATTAAATGGTTAACCAGTAACAACATAAACATTAATTTGGGGAAAACACATGTCATGCATTTTAACCAGCGAACCAATTCTATAAATTCAAATATTAAATATGAATACAACAACATTGTCAAAATTGACAACACTAGATTTCTTGGGGTTTGGTTAGATCGGCACATGACTTGGAAAATTCATTTTGAGCATTTAGTAAAAAAAACTAAATCAATATTGCAATTCCCTACACAATTTAAATGAAGTCTGGAATCGCAGCACCGTTCTTACCGCATACCGCGCAAACGTCTCCACAACACTGCGATATGGAGTTATATTCTGGGGTAGCGAGCAGGATAGGTAAGCGGCCTCTAAAGCCCAAAGATGCGTCCGTGCAGTATCCATGATTTCAAACACTGACAGTTGCAAACGAGTTCTTATTAATCTAAAATTATTAAAACTCCCGTCCCTTTAGATTTATGAAGTTGCTATATTTATTTAAAAATAACCCTAACCGATTCGAAACCGTATCCTCTAAACGCCACCAAGGTGCACTGAATTCAAAATCCCATCAAACAGCCCTTTACTCAAAAAGTTTCCTAGGAATGGCACCAAAAATATTTAACAAACTACCTATGTCAATAAAAGGAAATTCCAATACGTTTAAAAAAACACTAAATACATTCTTAATAGAAAAAGCATATTATTCCATGAATGAAAACCTAGAATAAAAATGAAAATTGTTTTTATTTTATATTTTTAATACTTTTATTTATTTATTATTTATTTATTTAAACTTCATGTACAAAAGTGGTACATAGGCGGACTTTTATTTCCTGATGAGCTTTAGTTCATAAGATTGTAGATTGGACTTCTGAAGACTGGATATTAGTCAAAGATCAAGTTGGTGCATCATAGATTAAGACGGTGAGAATATACATGTCCAGCTTGCGTTTCAGTGCCAAAGGCAACTCACCCTTGGATAGTTCCTTCATAGACCAGTATCTCTTCCAGGCGTTTTCTGTTCGTATTGCGACTTCTTTGTCTTGCCTCTCCTAGAAAGAAACTACTTGGCCCGAGTAACGGTATTCCTGGATATGTTGTTTGTATTGTCTCCTCATCTACTGTTCTAGGTGTTATGTCTATTTTAGGTATTTCATTGCACATAACTTTGGTCTTCGACATATTCATCTTCAGTTCAACCTCAAGGCTTGCATCGCTTAGATCTTGAGGTATTCGCTGAAGTTCCTAGGGTACAAAGAGAACAATCACCATCATCATCATCTGCCTACACCAGTCCACTACTGGACATAGGCCTCTTCAATTGCACGCCATCTAACTCGATTCTCGGCAACTCTCATCCAGTTGCTATCGGCCACCCTGCCAAGATCGTCACTCCATCGAGCCTGAAATGTTTCCTTAAACCATTTTTGTTAACAAAATGACCAATAGCATAATGGTATTTCTGTGAGGATACTTGAATTACACACCACGAACTCCTGGCTTAATAATAACGCCGCACGGGTCGAGCTTCAAGGTTAAGCCGCACTTGTCAAGGTCAGTCTGTGGATGGGTGACATTGGGTGCCATGAGGTGCAGTAAATTACATACCGCGTTCCCTCACTGCCTCGGAAAGCACGTTAAGCCGTCGGTCTCGGCTGTCATTTAATTTTATAGATCTTTGATAGTCGTTACAGGTAGTCGGTGACCCGAAAGTCTGACAACCAGCTTACCAGTCCAAAGGGTACCGCGTTTCCCAGTACCAACTGGGTTTCGGAGGTCAGATAGGCAGTCGCTCCATGTGAAATACTGGTATGCAGTAGTATGCAGTTGCATCCGGTAAGAATGGAAGCCGACTCCAACATAGTTGGGAAAAGGCTAGGCTGATGATATTACATTAAGTTAAAAAAGTATCGGAAATGGATGATTTGTTTATGGTTCCAACTGAAATTTTTGTTTTTTTGTTGTTGTTCGATTGGCACAACTGTTTTCCATTTTGGCGCGCAGTTTGGGTTGCATCTGTTATTTACATTAAATACAGTGCTATTTTATTAAGATCACATCTAGTGTGTATTGAGACTTCCATAATGGACAAAAATATCGAACAAAGAGTTGGTCTTAAATTCTGCATCGCCAATGGAATTGCGCGTTCAAAAGCGGTCAAGATGTGATGGAAGATTTGCCTCGCTCTGGTAGGCCATCAACGTCTTCAACTGAAGATAACATCGCAAAAGTGAAGGAAATAGTGACTGAAAATCCTCATTCAAGTTAAAGAGAGACAGCCGCTGAACTTTCTGTAGCTCACGAGTCGATCCGTATTTTAAATAATCACTTGGAAACATTTTGCAACATGAAACATGTTGCCACTCGGCTAATTCCAAAAGACCTGAATTTTCTCCAAAAACTCAATCGCATAAGAGTCGCTGAAAACATGCTCGAACGAGTCAATTCCGAGCCAACATTCATGAAAAATATTGTTACTGGTGACGAGACGTAGGTTTACAAGTTTCACATGCAAACTAGTGAACAAGCTTCGGAGTGGCGCTTTCCACCGAAATCGAAACCGAAAAAACCAAGCCAAAGTCGTTCAAAAGTCAAAGTCATGTTGACCGTTTTCTTTGACTATAGCGGTGTTGTGCACTCGGAAGTCTTGCCGGAAGGTCAAACAGTAAATGGGTGAATATCCACGTTGAGAATCTAAGTGTAAAATGATAGGATGTTTCTTGGACCTTTTTATAGTGTACTACGTATCTTGGTTCAATTAGGGTCACATTTTTCGATTTTATAAGTATATATTAATAATCAGGAAAAAAATAATCGCCTTAGATAGGCAGTCGCTAGGTGTAAAATATTGGTATACAGCTGCATCCGTTTATAATGGAAGCCGACTCCAACATAGTTGGGAAAATGCTAGGCTGAGGATAATGATAATATAATGTCAGGGATTCCCGTTAAAACGTTTATCAAACAACAATAAAATGAAAAAAAAACATGCATATTCTTAAATATAATTGTTCTCAAAGCTTGCTGCAACTTTGCACAAGGGTCCATACCCTTGTGCAAAGTTGCAGCAAGCTTTTTGAGGTATCCCCGCATAAATAAAACAGTATCGCTACTGGTTAAAACCATGCCTTTAACCTTTTGCACAATATATGTACTTTCACCAACATAGTGACACTACATGCAGCATGGAATCGCATTTTCCATGCTCCTATCTTTGAGCTAGAGCGACATACAGAGCGTCCTGTCGAGCGCATCGTCGGTGCTGCCGCGATAGCCCTCCTGCTCCGTCAGGATAGAAGCATGGAAGAATGCGATAGTACCAAACACAAACAAAAAAATGCAGTTAAGAACCTCCTGACAAATCAATCTTATTCTAAGCAAATAGCGCACCTAACGCGTACGAAGGCGCGGGTAACAACTAGTATTATTATAACTTAAAGTATCCGCAACGATGAAATAGGCAACTACTATTCTAGTCTGGATCGGTATAATATAAATTAATTGAATCACCAAATCGGTGAGTTCAACAACCAAATAAAATATTAATTATGTACGTACCTAAGTACGTATGTCAGCAGCTAGATTTCGATCGCGACTTCGTCCATATTGATTTTGATTTTACAATTTATTTATTTTAACATAAACAAAACAGATAAATGACATTCAGATCATATCCTATTTAAATCATATTGTTTAAGTGATTGATACTTCCCGAGAATTTGTGAGATTAGTTACATTGAGCTTTATTAGTGAGATTGAGGTCTGTGACGGAGAAATTTGCAACTGATTTTCAATTTTGGTGGGCACTTTCGATTTTGGTGGGCGATTTTCAACTTTTGTGGCCACACTAGACTTTGAACTCAAATTTCTCAAAAAGTTATCGAGATATTCTCAGACCTCTTGAAGATCCTGCTAGCTTGGTGTTTCTATTCTTATACCAAGTATTTATTTTTCACGAAAAAACTTCGCCGCCAAAATTGAATAAAAATGCACTTTGTTGATATTGATCCAAATGAAGAATATTCTTTGAGCGTTATGCGGCGTTTAAGAGGACAAATTCGACGTAAAATGCCAGATTTGTGAAAAAAAAATTCTTATATTTTGCACCACGACTATGCGCCTTTGGACAAGGCCCAAAGTGAACGATTTTTTTATCAAAAACTCAACAAATACCGTCGAACAACCATCTTATTCACCAGATGTGGCTCCAGCTGACTTCTTTCTTTTTCCTAAACTCAAATTACCACTTCGTGGCACCTGTTTTCATTCGGTGGAAGATATAAAGGAAAATTCGCGTTGAAAACTGAACTCAATTCCGGAAAAAGCGTTTAAAAATGTTTTGATGATTGGATTATTAGTTGGCGTTGGTTTCTGAAGGAGCATACTTTGAAGGCGATAAAATAACTTTGGATGAATAACTAACATTTTGTGTATTGTCAAATTGATCGTTTCTCGGTACTTTCTTGATAGAGTAGTATATTATTATGTCAAAAATAAAAACGTTTCTCAAACAATAATACAAAGAAAAAACATGCATATTCTAAAACATTATTGTTCTCTAAGCTTATGGTGCAACTGTGCACAAGGGTATAGTTGAGGTATCTTCACATAAATAAAATAGTATCGCTACTGGTTCATAAACCTCTTTTGTACAATCTACTTTCACCAACATAGTGACACTACACGCAGCACGGAATCGCATTTTCCATGCTCATATCTTTGCGCTAGAGCGAGATACAGAGCGTCCTGTCGAGCGCATCGTCGGTGCTGCCGCGATAGCCCTCCTGCTCTGTCAGGATAGACGCATGGAAGAATGCGATAATAACAAACACAAACAAAAAATGCAGTTAAGAACCTCCTGACAAGTCAATCTTATTCTAAGCAAAAAGGGAACTTAATGCATACGAAGGCGCGGGTAACAACTAGTATTATTATAACTTAAAGTATCCGCAACGGTGAAATAGGCAACTACAATTCTAGTCTGGATCGGTATAATATAAATTAATTTAATCACCAAATCGGTGAGTTCAACAACCAAATAAAATATTAATTATGTACGTACCTAAGTACGTATGTCAGCAGCTAGATTTCGATCGCGACTTCGTCCATATTGATTTTGAAATTTCTTTATTTTAACATAAACAAAACAGATACATGACATTCAGATCATATCGTAAAAGCATTAAACCCTGATTGCTCCAGTATTCCTACACGGAATGTATTTAAATCATATTCTTTACAAAAATGATCCTGACTTCGTCCTTATTGATTTCAGGAACAAAAAATACAAGAGAACCAAGGTTACCGAGTTCGTGGTGTGTAATTCAATTATCTGCACAGATATACCATTATGCTATTGTTCTTATAGCACTTTCCATACAATGATCAGTCTCCTTATACGTAAGAGTATTCCATTTTTAGGGTTCCCTAACCGAATGCCAAAAAACTATTATACTTTTACAACTACATATTAGCACAACTATTTTGAGTATTGGTAATACAATATTAATTTGTCAGTTAATGCAAAAAAAAAATATTAACCCTCCATCCGTCGTGCCTTTTCTGTGACGTGACCAGACGCGCGGGTCTCTAAAGACCCCAAAAATAAACAGACATAGTAACTTACATTATAATAAGTGGAAAGAGGGAAGGGAGCCCTTTGCCCTGCAGTGGGACACAAATGGCTGATATAATAATAATAATTACTAGTGCTTCGCCGCGATCCGACCGCGGTGGTAAAGAGGATGATGACGAAGTTATATCCGTGAGTACCTACCTAGTGCAACGCACAATCGAGGAGCGCTTTGGAGGGTGCATTTTGGGGAGTACCGTTCCATGCCGCCTGAACTTAGACCACGTCTACCTCGTTTGCCTATGCACAAAAAAAACAAGGCGCTGGCGTGTGCTCTAGATTCGCAGCTGTCAAACTGCTTTGACAGCAGCAAAGACCTCGCCGATACCTATCAAACTAAACTAGGAAGCGAAAAGGAAACCCCCAGGCGAACCAGGCAAATCAAATTCATTAGCGAGTTCACAACAAAAATAAAACACATTAGTGGTGCAGATAACGTCACAGCGGATTCATTATCGAGCATTGAAACAATTAAAGGTTTCGATTTATTGGAACAAACCCGAGCACAGGAAACCGATAAGCAGCTCTCAGAATTATTACACGGCTTTAAGAACAGTAGTTTTCGTTTTAGGCGACACAGAGTTACAGGCACAGAGTATTACATTATATGTAAATGAAACATCAACTGGTAAGGAATGAATGTACCTACCAATAAGTTTCGTGATAAAGCAATTTAAACCATACACAGCATCAGTCACCCGGGTATCAGAACTACCAGACGCATGACAGCTGACGGATATTTCTGGATAGGCATGAGCAAAGACGTCAGTAGGGTAGCAAGGACATGTATCCGGTGCCAAAAGGCGAAGATACATCGACCCACCCTGTCAGAGTTAAGCCATTTCCCTGACTGCCACCAATTCGAACACAAACACATCGACATAATTGGACCGTAACCTAATTCACAGGAAGGCCATCGATATCTGATAACGATACTAGACAGAGCTACCTCATGGCCAGAGGCAAAACCAGTATCAGACATCTCAGCAAATACAGTAGCCAGAGTTGTGTATGAAAACTGTATCGTTCGTTTCCGACTAACAAGCGATCAGAGCAGGCAATTAGTTGGTTTGTTGGTTATTTTCAGTGTGTTGTGTTTTTGTCTTGTTTTTCTAATGATTTTTTAATTAATGTACCTAATGCTATTATATGATCTAATTGGTGATTGAAATAAAGGAATTGAATTGAATTGAATTAAACACTTAATGCGATTTTTAAGAGTAGAGAAAATACGTACTACTGCTTACCGAAACGGAGTAGTGGAAAGAATGCAAAGGTCATTAAAAGTAGCACTTAGGTCAAAGCTGAACAACGAAAATTAATTAGGAGGACTGCCAACAGTTCTGTTAGGACTCAGGGCCAGTTAGTATCGCACCAAGGTGCGATACTAACGTTAGCGCAGCACGATTAGTATATGGTTCCACTTTAAGGTTGCCAGGAGCATTTTACGACAACACCAACGCACAGTTTTACGATCCACACGAGTATGTACAGCACTTAAGGGAAACCATCAATAATTTAAAACCCAAACCAAGCCAGCACAGAGACTCCAGGACAATTGGACACCCAGAGCTAAAAAAATGCAGCCACCTGTCGTTAGGCGGGATATTGGAAAGAAATCATTGCAACCACCATACGACGGACCCTACAGTCATTAAAAACTGCACAGTTGCTAAGCGGTATTAGTAACATCTCCATAGACCGAATCAAACCAGCATACCTGTTAACTCACATGACGATCAAAACCATAAACCGCCACCGAAAAATTCAAAACCGCAAAATAAAAGTAACGGTTGTTTGGAACCAGAAAAAATAAACGGTCAACCAAGTAGTATCAAGCGCACCACACATAGTGGTCGCGTCGTAAAACGTTCAGTAAGGTTTAATATACAAATCATACATAAATCAGGTCCATCTTACGGCACAATAATGCAAAATAATGTTAACCTTGCAAAAAAGCGGTGATTATTATTGCGACAATACTTTGTAAAAATAATGAAAACATGACAAGTCACATTAAAGCAAATATTGTAATTGGACATCGTTGTTGCACATTCAACAACAGCATAAGCATAGGTAGCAACCTAATAGTCTCATACTATTAGAATACTAGCACTTTGCCCGCGACTTTGTCCGCGTGGGTTACGTACTTCTATAAGATTTTCCATACAAACAAAATTCCCCCTTTTCACCCCCTTAAAGGTTAAATTTCCAAAAACCCCTTCTTAGTGCTCCCCTACATTATAATAGGAAGCCGTGTATAAAATTTCACATTCCTAGCCCCAGTAGTTTCGGCTGTACGTTGATATGTCAGTCAGTCAGTTCTCCTTTTATATATATAGATTATCAATCAGTATACTTCAAGTGGTTATGGAAAAGTGACACTACGGGTAAAATCCAAAGCAAAGACCAAGATATCACTTCACAAGGAGGCTCAAGCACATCAGAAGTCGAGAATCAACTCTCTCGGCTTGGTATAACACAAATAGCGGTGCTAACAATTTTTGGCATAATTATTATGTACTTCATGTACTACACGAAATGCAACGCTAGAACAAAAAGGTGGATTGGTAAACAAATGCTCAAAGCAGCGCCAGCCCAAGAGCAAATTAACAGTATATCAAGAGCAGTTCCAATGTCCAACGTTGTCATGACTTAAATGTATTTTTATGATATAATTGCATTAATTAGATATCCTCTTTGCAAACAGGCAAAATACATAGAACGCAAGAGGAAGAATGCGAGTAGCGAAGAATAAATAAATTCACACGGCGCTACCATGGGAACATTGCAGATCCCAAGGGATGGTGTTTTTAATTTTAATGGTATAACGTAGGTGGGTAGGTGGTAGCTACCATCAAAGTAAAGAGTGAAAGGAATTTTAAATAATACGTTGGAATAAGACTAAGAATATTATAAAAAGTTTGAATGTAACTCTATACTATGTCGTTTCCAGACCATTGTTTACTTTCAACATCCGACAAGTAACAAGACACGGAAAACGTCATCAGCACATTCCGCTGAAGCAATCAACAAGCTAACAAAAGTACTGTGTGAAATTAAATTTGGTTCCGTATAAAACTTATAAAATGTTTTTTAAAACTTATGAAATGTTTTTTTTTTAATAAGGGCGTATTAGCTATCCCAGTTGTCGCGTGGGATCCCTCAGAGTCCTGCACAGAAACACACGTCTACATAATTTATTATGTCACGGTGCGTATGCGCAGATTAAAATGTCACCGGAGCGACCGCGCGAGTTTTTCTTCATGTTACCGTCCGTCGTTATCCGTGGAAACGTAAGAGTGCATATTTGTGAATTTTCTAAAACCTGGGCTTCCAAAGATCCCGAGCGACGGATTGAGGTTTAAGTAAATTATATTAAAGTTAATCGAATGTTCAGAGTTTAAATTATCCTAATTGACTGATGTTGAATGCAAATTAATCATTGTTTCTAACTAAAAGTATTTAAATCGATTCTATATATATAGGTACTACTTACCAATTCATAAAACTTCTGCACAAAACCGTGGTACACAAGTCTAGTTGCACTAGTCCTTCATTAAAGCTGTTTGATTCTCGATCTGCACCGAGGAAGTTAAAGCCGTTCATTTTGTATTTACAAAAGTCATAAAATATCAGTGTAGCGACCGTACAGCGTCATCAATTGCAATGTAAGCACTAACATAGAAATTGTACAGCGGCCACCGGCAAGCGAGTAGTCGTACGGTGAGCCCCACTCGAGTCAGTGTATCGTGTCGTGAATTAACTGTCGTAATAAGCAAGTGTCATTGGATAATCAAATAAAACAACATGTGATCTCACTGTCCATATATTTATTTACTCATCCTGCCACATAAGGAACACACAATTAAGTACAATCAGCAAATTCCGAAGCCCTTTTTTATTTTTTTCCGTTTCTATTGGAATCGCGTTGAATCTATTCAGTCTTCTAGAAGTCACAGAACAATAATACTTAAGCACTAAAACATAAATTAGATCTAATTTCAACAAGAACACTTGAGGCAGTCAGCACCACCGTCAGTAAACCGCGTTCAAGAGTCGCAGTGAGAATACGACGTAACAATAACGACGTAGTTTGGATGCGACTATTCCCGATGATCCCCTGCCAACCCCCACCTGATTGTCCCCCACTGGTGGACACCGACATGATTTATAAAAATAATTCTTATTCAATTATTGGTTGGTTTTTATTTTTTGGGGTCGATGACCGTTCTTTCTCAACTATCTTCACTTTATCAGCCTGCTCCACTATGACGCCTACCCCGCAAGAGCCAGCTCAGCCCCAACCCCGCCCAACGCCTGACGGCGAGGCTGCACTGGCACCGACGTCGGTCGCCAACGGCGAGAGAGTCGTGATCGCCGGCATGTCGGGGATCTTCCCCTCCTCGCACCACGTCAAGGACTTGTCAGACATTCTGTACAACAAGGTAAGGGTTTGGAGATTCGTAGGTAACTATGCGGTAACTTCCTAATACATTACAACCCAGTTTTGTCAGTTCAACAATAACCTTTGAGTTACGTTACGAATAGTGGGATTCAAAAATCATTCGGATTGTGGTACAAAGTGTGTGACATAATTTTGGTGGTGGCTGGCCCCACATGACTGATTTTTGCCGAACAAATTTGCCAAAGGTGCTGACTGATACTGATGTCCAAACTATGAAAGTAATAGACAATAATACATATATATTATGGTAAAATCCTCCAGTGGAACAGTAGTCGACATAAATCTTATCCTCCAGGTTAACCCAGTGACAGCAGAGAAGGTACGTTGGACAGGCAACCACCCAGAGGCGTCTCAGCATGTGGGCACAGTGCCAGATCTAGATCGGTTTGACGCCCAGTTCTTCAAGGTGAATTACCATCTCGGAAACACTATGGATCCCATGTCCCGGAAAATACTCGAACAGGCCTATAATGCCATTTACGACGCAGGTGAGATATTATAATTTCTGGGATGTTGCTGCCAGCTATCTTGACTATACAAACTTTCAAACCCTATGTCATCCGCTTACTGGTTGAATTTTTCAAAATCGTTTATACCATTATTACAAATCCGGAAGTATTCCTGTCTCTCTGTGTTATCTTATCAATCCATACACATAACATACTACCGGAAGAAGTTTCCTATACTTTGTATCCCGGAATCACATTCCCGTGGCATACGTCCCGACCTCCGCGCGAGCGTAGATTCTGGCAAGAGCTTGTATTTATTAAGGTAAAGGTTACACATTAAAAAAAATTGACCTCCACAGGAGTAAATCCCGAGCACTTGTCTGGGAAAAAAATAGGTGTGTTCATCGGAACCTGTTTCTCCGAAGCTGAAAAAGCAATCTTCTATGATGTGGCGTCTAAAACAGGCTTGGGTATAACTGGGTAAGAAGCGATTTACTTTAGACATTACATACAGACTTTATTTGGTACAGCCACATTCGCCAGTTTATTTAAAAAAACCGGCCAAGTGCGAGTCGTACTCACACGCACACAGGGTTCCGTAGCACCAAACAATATACCGTGACTTTTTAGTCGTCTTACAAAGGTGTTCCACTCAATGTGCCCGACTCTAGAATCTCTAAAATAATTCTAGGCGCGATTTTTTTTTTACCTACCGCAATAGGTACAAAGAAAAATAAATAAACATTAGAAAAAATTATGAAACATTCTGTTAATGATGTTTACGTGTCAAACGGGAGAATATTCCTACCCAGCGGTCGAGCCCAGTAGATCATCGCTCACAACAGGGTGTTTTAACTACGTCATGCGTCATAATATTGAATAATATTTTTATTTTTAAATTATTCAAATCTCATAAATACCAATTTTTTTTATGAATGCTTAGTAGTCATTGGATACATGAAGTAGACTGCCGTTGTAAGACGACTAAAAAGTCACGGTGTATAATATAGCGGTTTTACATAAAAATAAAACCGATATTATGTGCCGAGAGGGAAAACATACAGCATTGTTTATGAAGAAGCAGTGTATACTTAGCCTTTTACACGGTCAATCGTACGGACACTTTAGTTTAACTTAATAATACTAGATGGCGTAACTATCGCCGGTGTTGTATTTAATCTGTGCCAGCAAGGACGCGGGAACCGATGTCACTTTACGAATTCATAGTCTTCACCAGGAAGAACTTCCTACAATGCTGTATGTTTTCCCTCTCGGCACATAATATCGGTTTTATTTTTATGTAAAACCGCTATATTGATGTGCCTCCGGAAAACATACAGCATTGTTTATGAAGACGTGTTTGTTATCTGCTGGTGAAATATTATAGGTAAAACACAACGCTATGATGATTATCAAATGTTTATTCTGAGAATTAAGTAGTTACAGTTATTCATTAAAGAAAAAATAAAAACAAACAGAATCTGATCTTACAGATAAAGGTAGCAATAATCACGGTTTTGATGTTGCACAAATAAATTCTTGTTATTTAAGTAGAAGTAAATGTATTGAAAAATGAATTACGACACTCTTTAGGCAATTCTATTTCGCGACAATAATGATTAAAGAAGGTATTGGATGATTTCCAATTACCCCGTGATAAAATATCATCAATTGGTTGATTATCTTACCAATTTAAGGAAGCTACTGCTGACCTATAGCTTCCCGGAGATGCATGAATGCCACTATCTCTGAGAACTGTGCGTACCCAGTTCCCAATTACAGTTCGTGAGGCAGCTTTTGTGTTACTAAATATAGTGATAAAAAGATTGTCTAAATTGGTAACTTCAGATCTCCTTGTTTCAGTTTTTTCTATTAGAAGCCTAACTAAAGTGACAGGACATATGTTCTTATCATTATGTTGTGAAAGTTTCCACGCGGACTGACGATAATAATGTGTATCGGTTTTAGACCCAAATGCAGGTATTAAATAGATATTGTCACCGTCATCCAAAAAGCTGTCATTTGAAATCTTCAGCAAGGTTAGGTCGTGAACCCTACGGCCAGATGCCAGCAATAAAACTGTGGCTGTTTGACGTGCTAAATCGAACAATGTGTCTTTAGGTATAGTTGATGAAAGCCAATTTAGTACGATCCGCGGATCCCACGTGAACGAAGGCCGTATTTCTTTTGGTTTAGCTACTCCTATCGCCTTAAGGGTTTGTTTAATAATAAAATTAGAAAAAGTTTGTTGCTCAACATGAGGGCCGCAAAAAGTTAAAACTGCCGATTTATAGACAAGGATAGTACTGTAGGACAAATTTTCTTTTAGAAAGAGAAACATTAAAAATTTAGCGATGTCAGCAGGTTTTGGACATTTTGGGTTTACTTGAGAGTTTGAGCACTATCTCAAACACCGCTTAAGTGGCGGCAAATAGGTTGACAAAGTCGAGCGTCGCCAGCTCTTCTTTAGTAGATCTTTTTCCTGTGTGGACCAGTCTTTTATTTGGGCACCCCACCCCCAATTTTCCAGACTTTCAGGGTCAATGTCTGTACCTGTGGGGGAGGCTGCGATGTTGTAACATCTATCATGGTCTCCGACAGGTTCAGAAGCTCGTGTGGGTGGTCTAGAGCTCTGGATTTCAGGTCTTGAAGCCAGAAAGCTCGAGGCCACTCTGGAGCCACTACTAAGTAAATTCCCGTGGCGTTGTTCAGTTGTGCCAGAACTCTGGGCATCAAGCTGGGAGGTGGGAACACCCACGCTAGCCCATGGTTCCATGGTCTGCTGAAGGCATCTATATAACTTGCCGATCGATCTCTGCAGTCTAGTGAAACGTAGTTTTTTACCACCGCGGTTGTTTGTGTCGCAAACAAGTCGATTTCTGGAAGCCCCCACTTCCGAAAGACTTCCGCTGTTGCTCGAGATAGAAGATGCCATTCCGCGGGTTGTTTTCCTCGTGATAGCCTGTCCGCTATTATATTGTATCTCCCCGGCAGATAATGGGCTGATAGGGTTATGTTGAACTTGTCCGCAAGATGTAACAGTTTGAAGGTTAGGGCTAGTAACCCCAACGATCTGGTGCCTACCTCTTTTCGGATAAATGCAATCAAGGTCCGGTTGTCTGATTGGATCAGCACGTGAGAATTCTGCAACGTTTTCGCATTCATTCTGATTGCCGCTATGACTGCATATAGCTCCTTCTTGTTGCAGTGCCATCTTTTTTGGTTTGTTGCCCATGCACCTGACATTAGATTTCCGTCCATGTGGGCACCCCAACCCCAATCCGAAGCGTCCGTCGCAAGGAAATGGGTGGCTGGTTTTTTGTGTATAGGCAATGTGTGACTTGTGGCTCCGCGCCACCACATTATCTCTTGAAACACAACTTGAGGCAGTGGATGTTTTTGACGGGGTCGTGTTTTGCTGAAGTGTCGTAAGAAAATTTGCATTTTGCGACAGTGCAGTCTTCCTAGGGGGACAACAAAGTTTGCGAAGTTTAACTGACCCAGCAGACTTTGCAGCTCCCGGAGATTGATGCGACATTTCAACAACGACCGGTCTAATGTGTAGTTTATGCTTTGCCTCCTTTTTATCGGCAGGGACATTGTATTTACGTCTGTTTGCCAACGTATGCCAAGATATTCCAAATCTTGAGTTGGTACCAAAACAGATTTTTGGCGGTTGATTTGCCAGCCCAGGTGTTCCAAGTACCTCACGGCTTCCGCAGCCTGAAGACATAACTTGGATTGGTCTTGGTTGACCAAAAGGAAGTCGTCTAAGTAGACTAGCACTCGACATCCCTTCGCCCGCAAGGTCTCCGCGACCCAGCAAGTTACGGCGGAAAATAGGTGTGGCGCTGAGGCCAGCCCGAACGGTAGACATGTCATCTCGTATAACAGGTCTTTGTAGCTGATTCTTAAGAACGGCCGGTGAGATTTTGCTGCCCGTAGGTGAAAATAAGCCTGGGAAATATCTATTTTTATCATCCAGTCTCCAGGTTGGAGAAAATCTGGGACCGAGGCGTGAGAAATCAGGCGAAAACGTTTCGTTTTGACGAACTTGTTCAATTCCCGAAGGTTGAAAATTGGGCGCATCGATCCGTCGCTTTTCTTCCGCAGAAAAAGCTTGGAGATAAAACTGGGCGTTTTCTTGGAAACTAGTCGCAAAACATCTTGATCCGATAGATCTTTGATTATCCGAGACATTGCAGGGGTTGGTTTGGTTGCATATTGCGTCATGATCTTTCTTGTTGGCAGTAACAGAGGAGGTTTTTTGTAAAGGGGTACGCGGAACCCCGAAACTGCTGAGATTATGAATTTGTTTGCACCAAGTGCTTGCCAACGGTTTTTGAAAAGAGTTAAATGACCTCCCCAGAAACGTGTCGGGTAGTCACTTTTTTCCATCTTCGCTTCGAAAAGAATAATTTTTAGTTTGTTTGTAACCTTCGCTTTTCCCTTTGTAAGTTTGTCGTTTTTTGTAGGTATCACGAAAATTATTATTTTTATTATTTTGTGCCTGAGGTCTGTATTTGGAGGTAGACGGTGTTGGTTCATTGTATTTCGATTTGAGTTGTTCCTTAGTTTTGCGAGCCTGTGGTGGTGATAACCATAAATGAGGCCCTCCGAGGGATTGGATAAGAGACATAAGTTTTGTCTTGTCAAATAAAAACTCTTCACTAGGAGGTATATTACTAAGCGCAGCTTGCACACTTTTGTTCGGAATTTCGGAAATTATTCTTTTACGTCTAGTTTCTATACATTCGGCTCTTTTACCGCAAATTATTTGTAAGGTTTGTTCCGACAATTTATAAGACGACGACTCGTTAACGAATGTTTCAAATATTTTATTAAAAAGGTTATCTGATTTTAACTCGGCAGGGTTATTGTGAGCCCAATCGATAATACCCTGTAAACCGGATTGTAAAAGCTCCCTTTGATGTAGCAAGGCGTTAGTAGTTGCAGCCATGATTTCCTCGGTCAGGGCCAAGAAATCTTTCCCCTTGTTCAGACAACACAATTCGTCGTTAATTTTTAAATTGCAAAAGCCCGGGTACGCGAGCATTTCTACCAAAGCCTTCTTATAACGGATATGTTGCCACGTGGGGGTATTAAAATGCTGCAAATTTATTAACTGGCGTAACCGTTTTTCATCAGCTGATTTAAGAACTTTTTTCTCATCGAAACTAGTTTTACAGGCTCCCAAATCCAACGACCTACGTGTTTCTGTTGATGGATTAGTCACAAAATCAGTGTAGCTATCATCCGCTTGTTCTATGTCACTTGTGTTCACGTTCGTATGCGGCACGTAATTTTGGTGCATTATAAAGTTTGTAAGAAAACTGACCTGGTTGTATAACGCGTCGATCCGAGGATCGACCGTTACCTGTGAATCCCGCTTTGGTTTCTTGCGTGGAGGTTCCTCTCGTTCGGCTTCGCTGTCCGATGAACTACTAGCGCACGAGGAGTCCTCCTTTTCTTGATCCCTCTCGGAAGTCGGCGAGTTCGAAACGATCGACCGATTGGCCCCGCTGGTGGTGGGCTCTTCGGGTTCGTTACTCGGCCCGGGATTCATAACGATAACTCCGTTATTTTAAAGTTAATATTGAAAATATAACGAACAATTAATGCACTAATAAAATGTCTAACACAATGTTAAATAGTTAAGGTTGTACGATTACGGATTAACCGAATATTTTTGGATTTCGACCGCACGCGGCGAAAGTACACAACGCTATGAATTCGTAAAGTGACATCGGTTCCCGCGTCCTTGCTGGCACAGATTAAATACAACACCGGCGATACTTACGCCATCTAGTATTATTAAGTTAAACTAAAGTGTCCGTACGATTGACCGCGTAAAAGGCTAAGTATACACTGCTTCTTCATAAACAATGCTGTATGTTTTCCGGAGACACATCAATAAAAATATTTTGAAGGCTCATTATGTTCTATTGTATAACATTCAACAGCAAAATTAAATTTGTTTTTCGTAGTATGTTAATTTAAAACAAAGTTACTGCTCCAGTTTGATGAAAAAGTCCCATATCTCAAAAAGTAAACACCACATCTTATTCAAATAAATTTTCGTTGAAATGTTTTTTACAATCTTTTCTACAATCCTACATTTTTTCAAAATTTTCCTCTTTTTACTTTAGAAATTAGAGGGGGAGGACACACATTTTACCTCTTTGGAAGTGTCTATCTTTCAAACGATTGACTTTCAGAAAAAATAGTTTTAGAAACCTCAATGTCATTTTTAAAGACCTATCTATAGACATAAATTTTTAAACTGTCATGGTCACTAACATTATCATTAACTCTAGGGACGGGATATTGACCATGTTTACTGTTTAGTTTGAGTTCACGATATTTCGGCGCTGTTGCAAGCACCACGATCACGGATAAACTGAAGTTATTGCGGGTTGGTTTATAAGCAGACAAATTGGTCTACCCTCTTTCTTGTTCGTTTTTTGCACTCAGTACCACTACCACTGTCACTCGCAAATCGATTCTGTTCTCGACACACGAAACAGACTATGTTCGCTCGCAAACTTTTTTCGGCACTTTTTCTGTTTTTACACAGCTCACTGTCTCTGGGAAAACGGGTTCTTGAGCCGATCCGTATCCAGGTAAGCCACTTTCCAGGCGTGCTCTGCGTCGGTCAAGCACGGCACTTCCTAGTAAACCAGGGAGAGAGTTAAAAAAATTCTGGCGCAGGGCACACAGGTTAGCCCCATACAAAACATCGACGACGGCATCGTTTACACCGGCGGAGAGCATTAAGTTGGTCACAACTGTAAGCTCCTTCAAGAGTGACTCATCAGCTTCCCCGGCGCCTGAACTCAACAAATCTTTCAAATGCTGTGGAGTCAGGCCGTCGAGGCCGCCGGCAGAACCACTCTAGAAAGAGCTCACGACTGCGATCAACTGCGGGGCTGTAATTTGGAAAAAAGACTACGATTTTAGTATAAAATCGTGAAGCGGTTCACAGAAAACATTTACCTACATTTCAACACTGTATAGTCGTAATAGTTTCGGAATAAAGTGGCTGTATATAATATACACGGACAGACAGATAGACATAGAGACATGACGAATCTATAAGGGTTCCGTTTTTAGGGTTCCGTAGCCGAATGGAAAAACGGAACCCTTATAGATTCGTCATGTCTGTTCGTCCGCTTGTATGTCACAGCCACTTTATTCCGAAACTATTAGGACTACACAGTTGAAACTTGGTAGGTCGATGTATTATGTAAACCGCTTTACGATTTTAAAATAAAAAAACAAAAGATTAAAGGGGGGCTCCACAAACATGGAACTGAAACTCAAATTTAAAAAAATCATCAAACCTATACGTGCGGGGTGTCAGTAGATAAGTCTTTAAAAATTACATTGAGGTTCCTAAAACCATTTTTTCTCAAAGTCAATCGTTTGAAAAATAGACACTTCCAAAGTGGTGAAATGTGTGACGCCCTCTAATTTCTAAAGTAAGAGGAGGAAAATTCTGATAAAATGTAGGATTGTAGAACTTAAAAAAAACTTTCAACGAAAATTGGTTTGAATAAGATTTGTTTTTGAGATATGGGATTTTTTCATCAAACTGCAGCACTTGGCCGGTTTGTTTACCATTCGGCTACGGAACCCTAAAAACCTCCATGTAGTAAAGGTAAAGCAAAAAACCGCGTACAAAACAAACGAAAAACCCAGATGCAGTGCTGATGCAGTGACGATGTGCTTGTTTTCCGGAATTTTTAGCGTGGCCGTGCAAATTAAATCCAGGAGTCACTCTTGCTACCACAGTATAGACTGCACATCGGCGGTAACACTTTAACTTTCACTTGGCCTAGTGTAGTTACCACCGTCGTAAGGACTACAGTACCATTAGATTATTCCAGTTTCACATATATGAAACGGCACTACACAGAGTACTACAGCAACATCAACAAAAACTACTACAGCGCCATCTCTGACACAAACGATGAACTAACCATCGAAATACACCTAAATCCTACATCGCGCAAGTAAAGTTATCCGTGACTTAAGACTATATAGGAGGACCTGACAACAACTGCCGGGCAGTAGCCCACCCGTCTGGTCGCAGGACCCTCCCTTTTCTATGAGGGATGAAGAACTTAACACTCTGTTCTTCATACATAAATATCTTTAGATAGCCCATTTCTAGGTTTATTATTGGGCATAATTTATTTTGTTTTGTAGATGCTGTAAGTCTATGTACGCCAACCGCATTTCCTATTGGTTGAACGTGAAAGGTCCTTCGATGGCGATCGACGAGTCTTGCTGCAGTTCCACCGCGGCGCTGGAGCAGGCGTACCTCTCTATGAGTCGCGGTGAATGCGAGGCGGCCGTCGTTGGAGGATGCTACTTGTGTATGCATCCACAGTCCTCGGTACATCACGGAAGGTAAAGCATTGAAAAAAAAACCATTTTCGTTATATGTATAACATCACATATATGTTATGGTAGGCTTTGCATGCCGATCCTTCAAAAAGTCTTTAACAAAAACAAAACAATAAAAGCAAACAGGACCGTGCTTGACTCTTAATGGATTATCAGACAAATTGATATTGTATAATGGACCAATTTTACGTTGAGAAACTGATTTCCAATTTTCAAAGTTTCCAATAGCATTCAGATGTTTGAAATTTTACTTATTTCCAGGATCATAAGACAAGCCATGGATGGTAAAACCAAGTCTTTTGATCAGAATGCCAATGGTTGTGTAAAGTCGGAAGCCATTAATGTACTGTTTCTGCAGAAGGCTAAGGATGCACTGAGGTAAGTTTTATAAGGAACTTTTTACAAGAAATAAAAGGCAGGGGCTGTTAAAAGCTGTATAAAGTTTTAGTGTCATAATTTTCTTTTGGGGGCACCATCTTTTTTTTTCGCAACGGAATGCGAGGTTCCTATTTCTGATTGAAGTAAAATATATAAATTTATTTGCAGTAAATATATAAATGTTGGTGCACCTACTTGTTGTGAAAAGTTTTCGTTTTAAGACTAGTCTCATTTGTCGTGTAATATACAGGATCTACGCAGATTTACTGCTCGCTAAGACGGAGTTTATCGGCCTGCTAACAGAAGAAACGGGCCCTAAGTACGGATACTCAAGGAATCCTGACAAGACTGTCAACTTCTTGAAAAAATTCTATGAGGAAGCGAGAGTTGCCCCACATAGTGTGGAATATGTGGAAGCTTTTGGTTCAGGTATAATGGATCTTTAATGATTGACTTAGTAATTTATGAAACTACTTTAGACCACGTCTGTATATATGTATTCCAAAGGGGTAACTGACTGTACATCATTACGTCTTCATTTGTCCAGTTATTTAAATCCCATGTGTAATAGCAAGTGAGTCTATTGCTATAAACTAAGTACTCTACGTGTTACAAATTTAATAACTCTTTACAAGACTTGGGGATCGGGCTCAAGACAACGATTAGATCAGTAGTCGCGCAGTAGACCAAGATCAAGAAAAAACATTAAAAAAAATTTTAGGTACTGATTTTCACAATTTCGTTATAGGCACGCCTGAGGCTGACAAAACAGAATTGGAGACCATTGAAAGAGTGTTTTGCAACGGAAAAGAAGACACGCTTTTAGTTGGCAGCGTCATTTCCAACATTGGATATAGCGAGGCTGCTTCGGGTATTTCTGCGATAACCAAGGTACATTTTGTATTGGGGTCACACTGGATTATCATCATCATCACGGCTTATTACCATGCGATCAATGTGAAACGAATGAAGAAAAACAATTAATATCGTTCCGCGTTCTAGTGAGGTTCTAAGATTCTAAAGTACAGTAAACTATATAGTATTCGGGAGCGAACTGTTTTGTTTTTCAAATCTATACTAATATTACAAAGCTTAAGAGTTTGTTTGGTTGAATGAGCTAATCTCAGGACCTACTGGTTCGAATTGAAAAATTATATATTATTATTGGATAGCCCATTTATCGAGGAAGGCTTTAGGCTATATAACATCACGCTACGACCAAAAGGAGCGGAGCATCAATGAAAAATGTTGCAAACACGGGGAAGATAGTACCTATTTTATTTAATAATAATTTCACGCGGACGAAGGTCGCGGGGAACAGCTAGTAATCTATACAAATAAATAAAGGACGAAGCGTCAAAACGTCCCTCCCCTCTCCAACTGATTTGATACAGTTGTCGTTCGAAGCGTCTGGTAAGTAAGAAATTTTTTTACTACAATGACTTTCTTCAGATGTGTGGGGTTTACTTGAAATACCTGAATTTCAACCGAACCTTACCTATGGCGACACTTGTTTCAAATCTGGGAGGATCAACAGATTTGAAACAAGTGTCATTCGAAGCGCCTGGGAAATACGGATTTTTATTACTATAGAATAGAATAGAATATATATTTTTTATTTCAGACCGGAGTCCATAGGGTTAGTAACAATTTTACTTAACTTCTAGTGTTAGTAGGTTTCAGACACATGAAAATACACAATTAAAAGTCAGCGTGGAGCCGCATCCACCTCCGCAGCATCGGGGAATCCCATCGATCTGCAAATACACTGAGAATACTGTTGGTGCCGCCGCGAACACGAGTCATCAGGGATGCACATCTACTCCTAATAATGGCGGCAAAACCATCAATATTATTATCTGCAAACATCCCCGACGCACTACAACGCCACGGCAGCCGTAGCAGTACTCTCAGTGCATTATTATATTGAACGCGTAGGTCGCTGTATGTCCGCTGAGTGAAGTTGACCCACAGGCTGCACGTGTAGAAGGACTGACAGTAAGCTTTGAAAAGCGTTACTTTAACTGGTTTCGTACAACGTGCAAACCTGCGGGCCAGCATGTTACAACGAACAGCCAGCGACCTACGTTCCCTTTCAATGTCACAATTATCATTAAGGTCCTCAGTGACCCAGTGGCCCAGATATTTAAACTTGTCCACCCTTCGCAGTGGTTCTCCACAAAGTGCGACAGTTGGAATAGAAGAATAAAGGAATGGTTTTTAAAGCAGGCAACAGCTAGTCTTTAATAAAACAAATGAATTGGCTCGTGGTGAATTCACGTCCTGACACTGTTGGAATTTAAAAACGATATTCAGAGATGTATTGGTTCTATTATCTAGCTGTTCAGAAACTTCTCACCCTCAACAGGTGTTGCTCGGCTACCACACCGGTCAGCTGGCCGCCAACCTGCACTGCAGTACTCCGCGGCAGGACGTGGCTGCACTGCGCGAGGGGCGCATGCGCGTCCTCACAGAGCACCAGCCCTTCCGCCGCACTTACGCCGCCGTCAACGGCATGTCCCTCACCGGCGTCAACTCACACGTGCTGCTACATGGACATTATAAACCCAAGGTACAAACGGAGTTAACATAAAAAGATAAAAAGCAAGAATTACCTTTTTTGTTTATCACGATCCTGATGAAATCCCGTCCTTATAGCGGATAAGGACGGGATTTAAAGACAATGAACCATCTCGAATGCTGGTTAGACACTGGCTATATTTGATCCATTCAATGCTAACGCAAACACTCTTACTGTTATATACTTACATATCCCTTTATTCATCTTTACATAAGATTTACATTTTTAAATATTCCTTAAAAAAAAAAAACAATATAAAACATTTAAAAATATTAAAAAAAATGTAGCCTAAAAGGTATCGGGAACAGGCAATTATTGTGGCGGAAAACGAAAACGTCAGCTGATGTTGAAGAAGATGAGACTTCCTCATCTATGGCCGATTGAACGGCGTCATTCAGTGATGAAAAATTTGTTGCAGATATAATGGTGCTATGCCAAAAAACATTTTATTGCCTCTTTCTCATTTAAGGGTTTCAGTATACGAAAACTCGTTTCATTACCTTCTGATTGTGACATCGTCAGGTCAACAAATAATTTTGCAATTTGTTAACCGTAATCATTTATGGAAAGATCATTTTGTTTATGTTGCAATGCTGTTGCCGATGTTTTGGCAGCAATTGCGTTTCCATATCCCTTATTAAACTGTCAACGTTGACATACTTATTTTTTAGCTTCGGTTTGGCCGACTGTGGTAGTCGACTTTTTAAAACAAAATTAATTAACTAACTCTGGCCATCCTGATCGAGCTCAGATTGATAATATTCTTTACCATCTATAAGTTGTTTTGTATTTAGTTCGTCATCAGTTAAAACTGGTAATAAACTCAATGTTATTTTAAGTCAAACTTAGCCATATTTTCTTCTTTTACTGATATTTTATCATATAAACTGAAGAAAGATTGACTTAATTTAACAAACATTCGTCTTCCTCTAACGTTACTTTTAATGTTTCTAAGTCTTTCAAGCTTGTTTGGAAATTGCTAACAAAATTTTTGGTTTCTTTTAATTTCTTTAATACAAATTCGCCTTTACGTCTACTTGGTCCTACTTTTACTAAATATGTTCTAATATTGTTAAGCTCTCCATTAAATTCTATTAATTGTTCATATATCACCGAACTGTATTACGTAGAATAGGATAAATATTTCTCTCACTAATACACTTGCACTTTGCACTTTTGAATAGCCATACGTAGTCGTTGTTATTGTTGTAGTTAGACACCAATTCGTCACTTAACTTGATTATCCTTGGTCGAATCGCTTGCTCGACAGTTGCAGTCCCCACATGCAACCACAGAATCGCTATAATTTCTGGTGCGATTAGACAAACGCCTTATAACATGCCTCGTTAGCTGCTCTTTCATACAAGTTTGATGACATCTTTTGTACACCCGGTACAAAATATTACAACAATATCGAATCCCAAGAAACAATATCGATCGGGCATAATAATATGATGATTAGCACAATGCTTATTGCAGAAAAGTGATATTTGAATTCCTCAACTTTGGCTGAATTGTGGCCTCCACCGGCACTATTCTGGTTTACAAAGACTCCTTCGTTCTGTACCTTTGATTGCACATGATGATATTTTTTCAAATAGTGTGTAAATTGACGAATATCACGTAAAGCACAGCCCAAACTAAACGCGAACATGATTTGATTCCCCGCTCGAAAGGTAGGGTCGCCATATAAGGACGGGATTTAAAAAGACAATGAAACATCTCGAATGCTGGTTAGTCACTGGCTAGATTTGATCCAATCAAAGACAACATAAACACACACACTCTTACTTTTATTTTTCACATCCTACACCACACCTCACTGCTGGGTCTAATCAATCCTCTTTGTCAAATTCTTAACGTAAAATATTTTCATTTTTTCCAGGATCTGTCTCGTTACAGCAGTAGTATACCACATCTTGTGACTATATCTGCGAGACAAGACACTGCGGTACAGAAAATATTTGAGAACTTGAAGACACGCGCCATAGATCCTGAAGAGTTGGCTTTGTTGCACAACATCCATCAGACAAACATTCGGGGACATTTGGGCAGAGGATTCATCATTTTAAGTAAATTTCATAATAGTATCTTAAAGTCTCTTCCCTCTTCATCATCGTAAGCATTTCACACCACCTAAACAACTCTCGGCCACTCTTATCCAGCAGCTTTAATTGGTCATTCCTCCACCTGTCCCAACTTGACTCGGTTATTTTAACATAATTATTGCTTTTAAGTGAACTGCATTTCCGTTTACTATCTGTTTTGCTTCTTCATTGTAGAAACGAGTGAAGAAGAAAAGACTGTCAGTCTATGTGAAGAATCTGCGTGCTTCGACGACGCGCGGCGGCCGCTGTGGTTCGTGTACAGTGGGATGGGGTCGCAGTGGGCGGGTATGGGCGCGCAACTCATGCGCATTCCGATCTTCGCTGCTGCCATCGAACGGTAGCTATTTAAATATTTTCTTACAGCCTGAGAGCCTGCTTCTTTAGAAATCGAAATCTGAGTATATGGTTAAAAGAAACATGATACTGTATTCTTATTTCTGTTCAAAATTTTCTGTATTATTTTAAGAATTGTTACTTTCAGGTGCCGACAAACTTTGGAACCAAAAGGCATCGATATAGTCCATATAATTACTTCGCCCGACAAGACTATGTTCGATAACATTCTTCACTCGTTCGTGGGAATTGCTGCTATTCAATTAGGATTGACTGATGTGCTTCGGGAACTTGGATTGGTGCCTGATGGCATTATCGGTAAAACTATCATTTCCGTTACAAGTGCACGAAACAACAACAAGAAAGAAAGTCAAGCGAGAGTATGCTATTTATGATATATTCTCGCTTGAGTTATTTAAATAGTCGAATAGATACATAGTGTACTTTATCACACAATTCACACACCAACATTGATACACATCTATTTCACTTGTTCTTCTATTTGTTCCAGTTAAACGTAGCTCCAATAATGATCCCTTCTCTTCTTCAGGTCACAGTGTAGGCGAGTTGGGTTGCGCATACGCTGACGGTTGTTTGACGGCAGAGGAGATGATTCTATCGGCATACAGCCGCGGTCTGGTGTCGGTACAGACTCCTTTTATTCGAGGATCCATGGCTGCTATCGGTGTGGGATATGAAAAGGTATTTTTAAACCAAATGTGTCATCGTCGATGATTAGCGGGAAGTCAGTAACTAAGAAATGAATTGTTTGTTAGATAGTGTGTAGCACTAACTAGTGAAGAGAGAACTGTCACGGATAATGCTGAATGGTCCGCGATCAACTATTCATATTAATGCTATCTCTTTTGGACTCTACACGCTCCTGCATGTCAACTGCCAGAATATGTGTAGAGTTCATTTTACTGACACGGGTCCATTTTACTGATCTTCCTTTTTTACTTCGGCAGTGGTACATAACTATGTTTATGTTCATTGGAACCCATCTAATAATCACGTTATACTTACTTCCTAGATTTCAAAAATGTGTCCTCCTGAGATTGAAGTGGCATGTCACAACGGGCCTGAATCTAGTACCATTTCGGGACCTGCGGATATCATGAAGGAGTTCGTCGCAGAGTTGACTGCTAAGGGTATTTTCGCTAAGGAAGTACCATGCTCCAACATCGCCTATCATTCGCGTTACATTGCTGAAGCTGGTGAGCATTTATCACACGGGGGATTTGTGGAATAACCCGTGGAGGGGTGGAGTCGTATGTCTTTTATTTCATTGGTAATCAATTGTGAAGTTATAGTGGAAGCTGCAGAAGATTGTAAAAATATCTTTGCATTGTATAGATTAGTATTATATATAATACTAGCGGCCCGTCCTGGCTTTGCACGGGTGGACATTTATTTTTAAAACATTTTGGGATAAAATATAGTCTATGTTACTCAGGGATAATGTAGCTTTCTAATGGTGAAAAAAATTTTGTAATCGGCCCAGTAGTTTTTGAGTTTATTAATTACAAACATACACACACACAAACATACAAATCTTTCCTCTTTATAATATTAGTAAGATTATTATTGCATAGCACATGTGTGGGTACCATGTTCTATAAAGCTATTTACTGGGTACCTACATCTTTTATTGACTCGAATTTGCCCTGGCGGTAGAAAGAATGTCATGCTCACTCAAATGTCTTGCTGATGGTGGCGCGGGTGTCGGTTCATTTAGTGCCCTTCAAAATGGTTGGGCTGAATGGTGCTAATCCATTCGTTCGTTCGAGAACGGGCACCGTCAGTAGGTACTGATCTCCTAGCTGCCATGGTTTATATTATTTTTTATTTGTTGATTGTATATTTTTACTCTCGACGCTCCTAATTTGCACGTCTTTATACATCGTTCTCACATATATGTATAATCCGAACATTAATGAAGTATCTAAGATTTTGTAACAATGTTTTGATTAAAAAGAGTGTCCATGGAGTTTCTTGCCCATTCTCCTCCATAGAAATCTAAGCTTTGGAATGGGCAATTAAAGTACTTTCACAAGTTAATATGCCTAGTGACTGTAGCTTCGCTTTTTTTTTTGTTTTTTTTTGACATTTAAAAGTGCCTGTTAGGGTTCATACGCACTATGCGAGTAGCCGCATTGCGGCTAGCCGTCCGGCTGACCGCAAGCACAATTATGTACGTAATATTCATTTCTATGCGCACTGCGATGCGGCTACCCGCAGACCGCTCCGGTCGCTCGGAGGGCTGCGGCCCGAGTGACGGCCAGCCGGACGGTTGCTATACGCACTGTGCGGTTCAGTCTGCGGCTGCCCATTTTTTTAGTTCTTCGAAAAATATTGCAAAATGCTTGCTCTCATCTCGTGTTTGCAAACAAGGATGCACCCAGTACTTCTTTCTTTGTTTTTTCTTCTTTACGTAACGTGTGTAAATGTAGTAAATAGCTGCAACTTCTTCCACGTCCATCTTTGAAATGGATCGACATGACCGCAAATCGCAACGGTTCTTCAACCGCACGTTGCGGTTGCGAATGCGGCTGCCCGCGATCCGGCTGGCCGCATTCGCAACCGCATCCTGCGGTCAGCCGCGCAGCTAGCCGTAATGCGGCTACCCGCATAGTGCGTATGAACCCTAATGGTCTGGAATTGAAATAAATGCTTTGAGTTTGGCTTTATTAACAGGTCCCGGTTTGCTGAAATATTTGAGGGAAGTAATCAAGACCCCGAGGGCTCGAAGTGAACGCTGGGTGTCTACTTCCATACCATTTGATAGATGGGAGGAGCCTCTGGCTAAGTTTTCGTCTGCAGAGTACCATACTAACAATCTTCTGGTAAGAATTCACTACAGGAAATGGAAAATCTTCCCATTTAGAACAAAGAGTTAACCTGTAGAGGCAAGCTCTTCGCTGCCCTACTTGTCCTATTTTGATTCTATGTTTTAGTTGTGGAACCCAGACAGTAGTCTTCTGGAACATCTAATAGATTCTGGATTGCAGAAGTTGCTGTGGAAGGGAATTTAATTTTCCTATGTCCATAATGGTATTCCCTTTTCCTCAGAACCCAGTGCTGTTCGAGGAAACTTTGAAACACATTCCGTCGAACGCGGTGCTGGTGGAGGTTGCCCCTCATGGTCTACTGCAAGCCATCCTGAAGCGGTCTCTACCGGTCGACTGCAGGAACATAGCGCTTACTAGAAGAGGACACGCGGACAACACATATCTGCTGCTTGAAGCAGTTGGCAAGTACGTGGTTTTATTCTTCGATTTTTTTCCTATTACGCTCTCTATTCGCGTGAATTAGATCTACGTTTCGTTCAGATTTGCCTGTTCGATGCTCAATGGAGTAGGCTGTCGATCGCACGGGTGTTTTATTCAACGCACTGCCGGGAGACACCGGGAGTTAAAATCCAACAGCACATCCGCGCTTTGCTCGGCTCGAAACCAACATCTTAAAATCAGCTATGCGTACTTGGGCTGTGCACCACACTGATAGACACGAAAGAGCAAACCGTAAGATCTGTTACTTTCTTGCGTCGCTTAATTACTGTTTCTGGTTTCAGATTATACATGGAGGGCTACCACCCGAAAGTTCAAATACTTTACCCAAAAATAGAGATGCCGGTTTCCACTGGGACACCATTCCTTTCCCACCTGACAGAGTGGGCACATGGAGAAAACTGGTAACTCAAATCAACTTTTTTTGAACTCTGATTAACAGTGCTTACAGATTTAGTATGTCCTCTATAATGGGGGCTTCATGAGGTATAAAAAGAGGTCTTCTTACTTCTAGTTATGTTTATGTTACCACCTCTTCTTAACCTGTCGATGGCAATATAACTCGAATCTTGTTTGAGTTTGGGTCATAAGTGACGTCCATCAATTAGTAACCACTGTATTTTTTATGTTTATTTTTCAGGGCTTTGCCCCTCTACGATACTGCTAGTAGAAGGAAGGGTGCAGCTTGCACATATACCATATCCTTGCACGATAAGGAAAATGAACATCTGAAAGGACACGTCATTAGAGGTACCTACTAAATAGCATACTTATTTCATGCCAATTTTCAATGCCATTTTTGTTTTTTGAGGAAGTTACTTAATAAATTCACGATGGTTAAATTAAAAAATACCCTCCTACACGATCGTTGTTCTTTTTGAAATAGTAGATGTTAATGGTATGTACACTGCCTAATAATGCAACAGTGAATAATTGTGTTTTTATTTCTAGAAAAAATGGTGTATCCATTCGCATCAACCCTGGTAGCTGTCTGGGACACCCTGGCCATGACCTTGGGTGTTCCGAAGAAGCAGCTATCCGTGGAGTTCCGTGACGTCCACTTGTACTCACAACCTGTGATGCACACACATAGGCAACTAAAGATTAGAGTAGCATTGCAAAGAGGAACTGGATGTTTTGAGGTATGTGCTGAAACTTCAGGGATCCAAATTCAAATTATTTAATAATAATCAAGTTAGATATAATCAATTGAACGGTGATGACATTTTCGTTATATCCAAAAAGATCGTACACGGTGATGAACAAAGTAAAAAAAAAGTAAAGTTAATGAATTAAAGTGAAAACAAGCAAAATTCTATTAAGAGTGAATTAAATTAAAAATATCGGTAACAATACTATACTAATAACGCACACGCACAAATACACTAAGCTTGTTTGTATGAGAAACAAGATTAGTGTGTTTGTGCGTGTGCGTTTGTGTGTGTGAGTGTCTGAGTGAGATTATTAGTGCTTTCAGTTTGTGTTTGTCTTACTTCTGATGTAAGTAGCTATTTGTAGATAATCCTTTCTGTTTCGTCGTAGAAGGGTGTTAGAAGCCAGTTCTCTATGATCTTTTTACACAGGGATAATTTGAGGTCTATTATGTTTCACTTTTTTACGGCTTCGTTATATATAAATAATATGTATATGCGTGGATATAAATAGTTTGAAGAACGTCTTGTTATAAGTGAGTTTGCTTGGGTAATGGATATCCTAAACAAACATTTTGAGATTATCTCTGTGTAGTCTGGTCTGGACTTCCTCATAGAGACTGGTAAAGGTTTCTTGAGCAATACTTTAATGCTCTTTGTACTCTTTCGGCTTCAATAAATGCGGCCTTACCTGCCACCCCAGACAGAGATGATATTACTTAAGTTATGTCCAAACCCCTCTTGAAACGGAAACGAAATGAATTGGAATGGCACGAGTGACCGCGAAGCAACTTGCAGGGACGCGCGGGACACATAAAGCGTGCACGTAACGCGTTACATGTAAGTCGCGTTACAAGTCACGTGAACGGAGCCTCAAGGGGCTGTACACATTTTACGCCATTTCAGCCTTGTCTGTGCGATAGCAACATGTAATGCCTCTTGTTTTATAAATTTCTATTAACACTATGATCACTCAGCATCACGTGACTTACTATAAGTACCTATATCTTACTTTCCAGTATGAAAGCAAAACGATAATAAGCATTACATTTTACAGGTATTTGACGATAAAATTAAAGTAGCGACAGGCAAGATCGCGGTTTTTAAACCAGACGTTAACAAAGTAGACATAGAATTTAACGAAAGTCAAGACATGAACCTCACCGCTGAAGATATATACGAGTTGTTGCGTGAACGAGATTACTCATACAGGTAAGACAACTAAATAATTTAAATGACTTTTATCGTAAATAAAAGTTAAGTGGTGGGCTATGAAGTCCGATTCTGAGTAACAGAATCCGGATCTTGATAGGTCCGAGGCAGAGAAAAAGGTCGCATTTCATAACTTTTCTTCATTCAAAATAACACATTGCTTGGCCATGTGGAAGAGAACTTTGAAAGTGTGTTTGAGAGCCGAGTCCATGACTCAGGTGCGTGTGCGCCGCGCACCATAGTGATCTCTTACGAGATTTCCAATATTTCTATTTAGTACATATCGAGATAAATAAAATGATAATTTTCGACCGCAGTGGCCAGTTCCGCACTATCGAAGCCGCCAGCGCATCTCTGAATGAAGCTTCGCTGGTGTGGCGTGACAACTGGGCCACGTTCCTCGACGGCTTGCTGCAGCTGCACATGCTACGACAACCGCACGATGGAGTCACCCTGCCCAATCACATCAGGAGAATCGGTGTGGATGTGGAGAAGCATCTCAACACGAAGACCGTTTCAGAGGACAAAGTTTTGTACAAGGCTGAAGTGTTAGAACAATTTGATTTCGTAAGGTAAACTAAAACATTTTCTAACTCAATATGACCATTCCGCAAACTACGAATTACTTTAATATTTGATTGTCTTTTATTATTCGACATTTTCAGATGTGGAGGACTAACGATAGAAAACATCAGATACCGTAATTTACCAGCTGTTAATAAAAGGAACATGGCGTTACAGGCATTGAAATTTGTTTCTAATTTCCAAAAAGACCAACAAGTAAGTGTGCCTATTATTTTGTCTGTTAAAATTATATTATTACTCGGATTATGAGATGACAGTTGATAGTAATGTATGAAAGATAAAGACATACTGCGCAAATTACATGGAATAAGGATAGAAAAGTGATCGTGATTAATTTCAATTATGAATAAAATGATTATGTTATAAAATATGGGACTTTTTAATAAACAGGTATCAACATACACAACACTACATATTTTCCTACAAATGGTTGCCGAAAATGTTAATAAAGACTTGATCAAAGTTGTTGGTATCACAAACAACCAAATGAAAGGTTCCGTCTTTGATGAAATGAAGAACATTGGAAGTAATGTTTATGGTGTCAACATTAGCTACGAAGAATTTAATCTAGGAGACTTGAACACAAAGAAGAATAGTAGCGGCTCACTAAAGAGTGCGGACCTCGTTGTCGTCCGTAATTTATCCACCGACGAAGACGTAAGATACCATTGTTGCTTCGTTCACATCTTAGTGATTTCGCAAGAAACTACACTGTTCTTAAATATTTACAGATGTGCCAAATGCTACATAGCGTGCAACAACTAGACTCCTTCATAGTGTGCGAAGAAGACGATGTGCATGGAGGTCGCGTCCGGCCGTCGTCTCTGTATCGTCAACTGTCGGCTCACAGCAACACTAGCTCGCGCCTGGAGCTGGTGCGCTGGCGGCCAAGTAACGTAGCCGTGCCCACCACCGCCATCACAGTGAGCGCACATATCGACTTCTCCCGCCTCACCGCCGCCCGCGCCAACCTCTCTCCCCATCATCGCCTTCTCATCATTGCCCCCTACCCTGCCCCCTCCGTCCTCAAACAGTTAGTACAATGTTGGAGAAAAGACGACCAACGTAACAATGTTTACCTAGTAACTGTCAATAATGAAGAAGACAACAATTTCTTCTTGGACGATCTTCCGGATTTCGATCTAGCGTTCACCGTTCTGGATCATGTGAGTGTAAACATTGTTGATATTAAAATAGACTATAAGTGTAATTTGTCAAAGTAAATTGTTGGATAAGGTCGTCTTTGCAGTGACTCGTCATCGTACCTGTATGATTTTCGAGTGTGATAGTATTTCTCTAGTCAATGTGCCTTATTAGCTGTACCTAATTGTTAACTTGACAATGACGTTTAACTGTAGGGTAACTGGGGAGGAGAGTATTACGTACCAGCACAGGAGACCGCGACAGTGAGCAGCGAGGTGACGTTACAATCCGCACAAGTCGGGGATTTGAATTCTTTGGAGTGGGTCGATGCTGCAGAGACATGTAGCTCTGGAGTACCAGTCACGGTACGTACGATTATTGTGAATACTAGAATACAGCATGTAAGGGTAAACACCGTTGTCACTCAAACCATGGGTAGTTGACATAAATAAAAAAACATAGGACGGAGTTAAAAAAACAGAATAAGTAATTTACTTAAAAAAACGCGCGCTTGACGTAATGGCCGCGCGCCGGTCGTCTATCTACCTACTCAATACTCGTGTTCATAACCTGTAACTGTGATGGAACTTTTCCTTCATACTTTTCCTGGCTTAGGACAGGCAAAAATACCTTGCTTAGGTGTTGCGTGACGAGTCTAATTGTAAATTTAATTTGACAATAAAGAAAATGAAAAAATAATCTAAACAGTTGTTAAATACCGGTAGGTTCGAAATGAGATCCACTTACTGCTACACACGCCTCCGCTCGTTTTCTTAGGTTGTTTCGCACTCGAGAAAACACGGCCGCCCTCCTGGTACTCTCCTCTGGGTGCTCCGCGAAGAAATTCAACATACGTTCTTGAAGTTCAACTGGCAACTGCTGGTTGCCACGACCTTGAGCATGGGCTGGCACGGTGAATTGGCCGTAGGTACATAGCCTTTGTGTTGGCGCCAACATCGTTTCATGATTGGGCACAGGCTGCCCAGGGAACAATTCTGAATACAGCCTACGAGCCTCGTTCAGGTTATCACCCGCGATGGCGTAAAGCCGAACCATTTCGGTCCACTGTTCGTTTGTGTAAGACATCTCAGTAAGTACACTACTAATTTACGCGTGAGAACCAAGTGGCACGGTCGCGGCGCGCGGCGCTACGAGTTACGAACGTGCGCTCGCTCGCTAGCGCGGCAGCTGACTGAGGTCATGACTCACTCGTTCGTTGCGCGTGCGGCGTATGGGTATAACCGCGTGTGCCTGCCGCCGGCGGGCGCCGCCCAGACGTCAGCTGTTTTACGCGCGCTTTAGGGTGAAACTATCTTGTAGGAAATAGTGGATTTTCTTCAAAAAAAAAGGTTGCTTTTTTATTGGTTTTACGTTCTATTAATGAAACCAAACCACTGGTTTCAAGGATAACGGTGTATACCCTTACACCCTGTATATTATCATTTAACAGTTTATGTACGCATATTAACAGATATGTGGAAAGGAAAAGAATAACACGAGCAAAAGTGATAATTATATGTAAAGATATGTTTTTCACCTATTAGATAATCTTTTTGTTTATTTGTTTGTTTTAAACTTTGCTTTAGATTTATATTGTAGTACATCTTACATAAGGTATAAAATGATTCAAAATACAAGGTGTAAACGGACCCTTCACGAAGCTGTCAACTAAGCATTCTGAACATAACTTAACAAATGTAACAGAACACACAAACTAAGTGACTACGCAAATATTATTGCTGGGAAACGACTTTTTTTTGTTGGGCTGACAAATCACACTTTACGGTAGGACTCAATTAGTACTCAAAACACTGCACTGTGCTAATCGATGCATTGAATAGTACAGGGAGGTATTAAAATTAAAATTACAAACTCAAGGAAAAGTTGAAACTTTGATCTCCAATATCTTCGTCAGGCATGGTCCAGAACAAAAAAAAAATGATCAAACTGACTGGGAGAACAAGTACCTCTCGGGTTCGTTAAGGGTCTTTTTTTACCCATTATTTCATAGTATTTTATTATTTCATCAGGTCCATTACGCCGGGTTATCCAACACCGACATTAAAAAAGCAATCGGAAAAATATCATCAAAATATGGTGGAGAAAACAATTATGGCATGGACTTCAGTGGGACAACAGAGAGGTAATAAGACATATTTTAATACAGGTGATGGGAAAAAGCTGTAGTGATGCGGAAAAATGAGGAAAATATCGTGAGTTAAGTTTCGAGTATGAATGTGGATGGGTTAAGAGTAGAGGAAGACCAAAGAAACGTTTAGTTTGTTAGATTCAAAAGTCGGTGAGAAAAAAACTGAATCAAACAAACAAAAACTGAATCAAAAAAACCGACTTCAGAAGCAGAAAAAAAAATATTTTTCACTTTTTGTGTTTTTGAAGTCGGTTTTATTTTTTGTAAAAAAGTTTTTTCATTGAGTTGAGTTTTTAACAATTTTTATTTATTTCACTTTTAGTTGTAATATCCTCAATACATAATCAACAACATGACAAAATAAATGAATGTGTCATTTATTTTCAGGCAACTTTACTCTATAGATATGTACCTTACAGACTAACATACCTACGCCTTTTCTTGACTTGAATGTGCCCTGGCGGTTAGGATATGTCATGTTCACTCAAATGTCTCGCTGATGGTGGCGCGTGTGTCGGATCATTTAGTTCCCTTTAAAATGATTGAGTTGAATGGCGCTGATACATGCGCCAAGTTCGTGAACGGGCACTTTCAGTTGTGTTTTTATGCCTTATGACTGGGACTGTAGCTACATTTCATTGTTGTCTTTGTTTCGACAGTTAAAAAGTGCCTGTAACTGGCCTACTTGAAATAAATGCTTTAATTTTGTGACACGTGATGACATTTTCATCGTTATTACTACTATTCGTCATAAGAGAACCTTACTGATCTAATAATGGTTAAGATGTTTTTTTTTTAAATTGTTACAATTTCAAGTTAAAAATACATCGTACACACGGCGGCACATAAAGCTTTTAATTTCCAGGAGGTATAACACGGCCTCGCTTTGTGTAGATCCCGTACAATGAGAGATGCGCATGAACTGGTTTTGTATAGCTTGATCGGTCGTCGTGTGAACAAGAATCGAGAGAAAATTATTTTAAAAGAGCTCTGAGATATGTGTTGATATTACAGTGGCACGCGTGTGATGGGTCTGGTGCGTGGTGGCGCCTGCAGCGGCGTGGTGCGCGCGCAGCCGGAGCTGCTGTGGCCGGTGCCGGCGCACTGGAGCCTCGAGGACGCCGCCACCGTGCCGCTCGCCTACGCACACGCATTCTACTGTCTCGTGAGTAAACACTCAGGCTGCTAGGAACAATCATTTTGACGTTTGTTCTTAAACTTCCGCATACTGTGAGGGGAGGCGCTTATCTACGCTTCCTTAATATCCCGACAACTGGCAAGTCGCAATCAGCGATTCTCCGCCACAATTATTATACAGTTTGTGTATGTCTCTGCGTTCCCTACAACTTATAGACAACTATCATCTTGTGGCATAATATTTCCTTTGTGGACCTCGTTCATTCCATAATCCCATCAGGCGAGATCAAGGTTAAGATTGAGCCTTATAATTAAGGAATCGCATTAAATCCTGATTCGTTTTAGGGTATCAAATATGGCAAGAATCTGACTCCAGATATATGTGTGTTAGTCCATGGAGGGGCTGGAGCTTTGGGTCAAGCTGTGTTATCCATACTCCTTGCTCACGGCTGTGATGTATTTACGACCGTTAGTGACATTCGGAAAAAACGTTTCTTACTTAAATTATTCCCGGAGTTGAAAGGTATACAAGTGATGTTCATCTATTTATGTATATTTACATTTTCTGATTAGTCTAACTTAAACTATAAATATTTATCATTTATTTGTTTGCAGCTGATCATATCGGTAATTCTCGGGATGAAAGTTTTGTAGATATGATTTTTAACGCAACAAAAGGGAAAGGTTGTTTAGTTGCTATAAGCTCAGTTAGAGGAGCCTTGAAGAAGGTATGTACCACGTTGTATTTATTATTAGTCGTCATAATGGGATTATTAACAAGCTACATTGGAGTGTTTCCTTTTTTTAGAATACACTTGACTGTGTTGGTTTGGCTGGCTTAAGTTTTGATGTTTCTCAACTTCACGATGATGACGAAGAATTTGAATTTGGAATGTACAGCCTCACTAAAGAAAGACATTATGCTATTCTCGAATTCTCAAGAATATTTGAAACTCCCGAGGAAATGAAAGTAAGTATATAAAAAATCTTTTATTACCATATGTTTTTTTTAAACTTTTTATAAGATTTATCGTTTCGCAATATGGCGCCCGAAATCCGCCATTTTTCTTCGTTTTTAGGGTTCCGTAGACACCAAGCAACCCTTATAATAATTATATCGTCGCCGGTCGCTGCAGTTGCGTCGAGCTCGAGCGACGAGTTTATGTCCCCGCTGTCAACTCCCCCACTACCACGACGACGAGAGACACCAGTGGACGGCCACCGGTGGCCTTGGGACCTCGAGAACAACAGGCTCCGAACAGGGTCCCCGCTGCCGGTGGAAATGCGACGGGCATGCGATGGACTCAGTCCATTAATGAACATGTCATGCGCGCATATTATGGGCTACCAGCATAGCCATACGTTGGATGACACCGTACTTGATCGACTACTCTCCGAATCCGGGAGTAACCCAGTTACGCCTGCTTGACCAATGATCGCGGTGTAACTGCAAAATGTTACCAGTACTTCGCCGCGATCCGACCGCGGTGGTGAAGGGGATCATGACGCAGTCATATCCGTGAGTACCCAGTGTAACGCACATTTGAGGAGCGCTTTGGAGGGTGCATTCCGGGAGTACCGTTCCACACCACCTGAACTTAGACCTCGTTTGGTCTAACTTAATTTCTCAACATTAGAGCTCTGTAGCTCCTCTCTGACTCTGAATCGAGAAAAGTCGCCAGAATAAGAAATGTTCTTCTTAAAGAGATCTATCCATTGGTATATATCTTAACGCTATTGGACGCCAGGGCAATTACGCCCAATCTCCTTTTGCATCGCCAATGGAATTTCGTGTTCGGAGTCCCAGAAGGCTTACGGTGAATCGACTTTATCAAAAACACTTGCTTATGAGTGGTACAAAGCGTTTAAAAGCGGTCGAGATATGATGGAAGATTTGCCTCGCTCTGGTAGGCCATCATTGTCTTCAACTGAAGTCAACATCGCAAACGTGAAGGAAATAGTGACTGAAAATCTAAGTTTGAGAGAGATAGCCGCTGAACTTTCTATATCTCACGAGTCGATCCGTACCATTTTAAATAATCACTTGGGTATGACACATGTTGCCGCTCGGCTAGTCCTAAAAGACATGAATTTTCTCCAAAAACTCAATCGCATAAGAGTCGTTGAGGACATGCTAGAACGAGTCAATTCCGTCCCAACATTCATGAAACGCATTGTTACTGGTGACGAGACGTGGGTTTACGAATTTTACATGCAAACTAGGCAATAAGCTTCCTTCCAACTGAACCGAAACCGAAAAAACCACGCAAAGTCTATCAAAAGTCAAAGTCATGTTGACCGTCGCGGTTTTGTGCACTCAGAATTCTTGCCGGAAGGTCAAACAGTAAATAAAATATATTATTTGAGCGTTTTGCGGCGTTTAAGAGAACAAATTCAACGAAAAAGGCCAGATTTGTGGCAAGAAAATTCTTGGATTTTGCACCACGATAATGCGCCTTCGCACAAGGCCATCATAGTGAACGAATTTTTGACCAAAAACTTAACAAATACCATCGAGCAACCACCTTATTCACCAGATATAGTAGGTAGGTAGGTAGGTCGGTAGGTATGGTAGGTAGGTCAGGTATAGTTAAAAGCTCGCGAACACTTACGTAAGAAGTTGGCAGACTCGTCTCACAATTAATTTTGTTGATTTTCTTCATCTATGTATTTTTGTATCTCTTTACTTTGTATATTTTGTTTGTATGTATGTATATATGTATTTATTATTATTATTTCTTTTTTTTTTCGGAAATTATCTGTACTATTGCACCTACTGTTTTGTCTCTGCATCACCCTAAGGTAGACTGGTAGAAAATGCCTAAGGCATTAAGTCCGCCTTTGTACATTATGTGCATAAAGTTTAATAAATAAATAAATAAATATAGCTCCAGCCGACTTCTTTCTTTTTACTAAACTCAAATTACCACTTCGTGGCACCCGTTTTCATTCGGTAGAAGACATAAAGGAGAATTCGCGGCGAGAACTGAACTCAATTCCGGAAAAAGCGTTTAAAAATGTTTTGTTGATTGGATTATTCGTTGGCTATTCGTAAGTGTATCGTTTCTGAAGGAGCATACTTTGAAGGCGATAAAATAACTTTGAATGAATAAATAAAATTTCGTGTATTGATCGTTTCCCGGTACTTTCTTGACAGAGTAGTACATTTGAAAAAGAAATTTTAGCTAGATTTAGCCAGAACCCTCGCAGGTTATTATTGAAATAAAGTGTATTGCATTCAATAAAATGTATCAGTCAGTAAATACCAAGAATTTTTAATTTCCTACCATTTAGTTTATTTATTTCTGCCCCACCCCTTAAAAACTACGTACGGTACGCCCATGGATATATGTATAGGGTAGAGCAACCAAAGAGTGCGCATTTTATAAACTTTTATTTATTAAAAAATCAACTTAAAGATTACACTTTGTACTTTTTATTAATTTTAAGCTTTGGTCATTCAGGAATACAATTTTAAACTTTAATCTAAGGTAACCAGTCTCAAATAATTTTAAATAGTCTCAAACATAATACTCGTCCCGTGCGCACTCTTAGGGTGCTCTGTTGCAAAGAGTACGCAGTGACAACCCTTCATACAAGCTAAGAGTGCGCAAGAGAGCGAAGTTAAGACATCAACCCTGACAATTATCACAAGTGAAGGCCCCAAATCCCATGTAGTCTGTGCACTCATCATGCCACCTAGCAGTACATCGGCCACACTGGATCCAATCTTTTGGCGGCGGCTCAACGTAGACTACAAGACAAAGGGGATTTCTTATAATTTCTTGACTTTAACTAATTTTCTGTCAGATCTTCTTTTATATTTCCCCATCTTGTTTGTCCTGTAAAATAAAAATAAAAAATCTAAAAAGCCAAGCGTGCTGTTTATTTTAGCTTCATACAAGTTGCATGCGTACTCTTTAGGTGCGTACTCTTAGCTAATACACATTATTGGGCATGGACCGTATTATTTTAAAAAGCACGTATAATGGCGACATAATCTCTTATAAGCATCAAAGTTAGAAACACAAATGTCTAATAAAATAACAGTCGATGGATGCAAATTAATCACAACCCTTACAAATCATGGTTAAAAATGTTGAAAATTTTTATCAAACACCTCAAAAATCTATTTTTAGCTATAAAATTCAGAATAAATACCTTAGCGATGTAATTTGTCGTCCTTCCCCTTAACATAACAGATGAAACTAATATGTGTCAGTGGTGTTGCCATTTCGAGAAAAAATAAACCTTCGAAAAGAGTCTGCGTACTCTTTGGTAGCGCGTACTCTTTGGTGGCTTTACTATATAATACATGCGAACGGACTAGTGCCAGATATTTCCAATTAAACAACAAAATAATTTTGCAATACAATAAAAAAAAATACAATTATGGTTAAATTTAGATCACAATTTTGAAAAATTAAAAACAAAAAGGTTGAATATTAAAACATAGTAGAAGAAAAAGAAGATGAACGTCATCTTGCTCAGAAAGCTGTACAGACTGGGTATACGCGGGGATCTTTTACGATGGGTACAGTCTTATTTATTTAAACGCTCACAAGCTGTTGTTCTAGGAGGTTACCGTTCCAACTTTATTGAAATCCCTAGCGGTGTTCCACAGGGATCTCATTTGGGGCCTCTTTTAAAACGCGTATCTATTTGACATCACTGATTCTTTTGAACACTCTGATCACTTAATGTACGCTGATGACAAAAAAGTATTTTATAAAATAACATCACCTGACGATTGCAAGGCCCTTCAAGAGGATCTTAATCTAAATAAATAAATAAATTAAATAATTATTACGCAAAAAACAAGATCACTGTAAACGTCGCAAAGTGCCAATCTATCAGTTACACACGAAAGAGGAACCCGATTGTCAGTCAGTCGATTGACAGTCTAAATTTGAAAAACTTAATACTAGACGTCACCAAAGCACACTAAAATCAAAAAAACACAATACTGCACTTTTCTCAAAGAGTTGTCTCGCCATGGGTCCAAAGGTTTACAATAAACTACCAAAAACTTTAAAAAGCATGACCAACATAAACCATTTTAAATCTCAACTCAAGAAATTCCTGATTGAAAAGGCTTACTACTCTATCAATGAGTTTTTAGAAGATCGAAGCATAAAATAAAAATGTACGATCCACTTGTTATACTATCTTGTTTACGACGTTACTTGTTTGAAACAGTTTTATTTAGTTTGTAGTTTTTTTACGCCTAATTTGTACGCCTTGCGAGGCAAAACTAGTGATACAACACAAGTTTTATACCATGTACCATATTACCTATGTTTAACAAATAAAATACTTTGACTTTGACTTTGATTGCTTACTCATATAATTTTAATGGAATTGTCATAAATAAAGTCCAGATGGTTAAGGATTTAGGAGTTATGTTTGACAGTAAATTAATGTTTTCAGATCACATAAACCTTATTAGCACAAAAGCTTATAAGAACCTAGGATTTGTTCTTATAGTAGGGGAGCCCACGATGCTAAATGGGGATTTACTCGAGCGTCGAAGAGACCTATTGGGTTGCAAAGCTTAGATGATAAAAAATGTTATATGATATATACCTTTTCATCGGTGGGGGAAGCGGCTATAGATTTTTAAATATGTAAAAAAAAACTGTTGCATGGACATCCTCGAGCGCGTCAGATATTGATAGCATCAATGCCCTATGTATTTTTAATAATGTACGTATGTTAATCTGATCGTTTGCATGATGCGGGTAGTTGTATGTAAAGGTTGAAAATGAAAAAAAAAGAATTTAATCGAGCGCGTCAGATTTTCTAAGGGAGTGTTAAGTGCACCAAAAAAAAGCTCTCATTCACTAATCTGACGATTTCGATGGGACGCAAACTCGCGGCCATTTTCATTATGTGCAAAAAAAATTCGCCATTTTGAAATACTCAAGCGCGTCAGATTAAGATATATATGGTTCATCTTTATGTTCTAAACGTACTGTCGTAATCTTTATGTTCTAAACGTACTGTCATAATCTGACGATTATCTAAAGGGATTCGCCTGATCTGACAAAAAAACATTAGAAAAACGGTTCACCCTAAAGGCCATCCCTGTAACTTCCCGCTAATTCCATTCCTGGGCGCTTAAAATTGTACTTATGACATGTGACATGTGTTTCGGAGCTATTTCCCGAAACTTCCGGTGCATTGTCATGTTCCACTACACTTTGATCTTGTAAATACTGAAAGTCTCGCGGTATTTTAATTGCAGTAAATAATTTATAGCACTGTGCGTGATATAAATCATTTAATGATGATTCCATCGACAATTCGAGGTTATCATATGTTCCTCGAGACTTTCGGATAACCGGCTTGCTCCGACGATATTCCAAAATATTTACACATTTTTTTAATGTTTCTACTGTAAATTTAATTGTTTTTTGTAAGGTACTTTCACCACAAAATACACATTTTAAATTAATATCACTCATATTAAATACAAGTTTGTATGAAAGTCCTTCATTTTTTGTGCTACAAACTTGAAATTTGGCTGGGAGGTAATAAATAGTCAGTAAAAGTCTGCTAAGAACGGATTTTGTGGCAGGGCTGGATTAAGGAGGTCTAAGGGCTCTCGCAAAAAGTCTGTTAATGTTGTAAATTAAAAGCAAAATCTCAGGACATCTCACCAAGGGGAGAGGGGGGGGGGTTGAAAAATCGCCAAAATGGCCTCACGTAATTAATGGACGCCCCCTAACCCAAGCATCTCCTTGCTTAAAAGGTGATCTCCAAATCATGTGTGTCATAACTTTATCAAATCAAATCAAATCAAATCAATCTTTATTTGTGAACATAAGTACAAAAAGGTGTTATTTATACATTTTAGCTGATCTTTATGTATCTAATTGAAATAAACTTTCTTTTTTTAACACTTTGCCCGACCCGGGAATCGATCCCAGGACCTCATACTTAGTAGTCACGCTTGCAACCACTCGAGGCAGTCTTACCCATACATACCACAATTTCCACGCGAACGAAGTCGCGGGCAACAGCTAGTATTAAATATTTATAAACTTTAATTCACATAAATAATATTAAAATTGCAAAAAAAGCCAAAACGTTGGAAACACGTTGTAAACAGTATGCCACGAACGAGTCTTTATGATCAGCTGTGATGGCGTCATGGCAGCAGAAACCAGAGTGGGGACGGAGTGAGAGAGTAATAGATAGAGAAAGAGTGAGAGAGGAATAGAAACGCGGAGAAGGAAATGTAGGTATCACGCAGCTAACAGCATTTAACTTTATCGACGAATTTTTGTTATTTCGGCTTGCGGAAATCGTCAGATTATATATTTTTCATTATTCTTGAATTATTTCCTTTAAAATAAAAAAAAATTTAGCTACGCTCGAGAATGTCGAGATGACGTTTTTTTTTACAACTTTGCTGCCCCCCCTTTTCTTTACGTCACTCTCAAATTGTCAGATTAGTGGAATATACACTTTTTAGGATGTAATTAACTCACCCTACCTTAATCTGACGCGCTCGAGAATTTCTGATGGTCAAACCAAATAGAAAGGATGCAAAAAAAGTTTATTAACCATCTTAATTATCGCCTCCGTAAACCTCCGATGTCTTACGAAGATAGCTGTCGAACCTACGGTCTGCTAACACTCGAAGAAAGGCGTAAAGTGATGGACATGTGTTTGCTCTATGACATACTCAATGGACGCCTTGATTGCCTGGAGTTGGTCGCACAGATAACTTTTAACACGCCCCTACGGCGAACTCGTCACACGCCTATGTTGCGCGTTCCTAGGCACTCCACTAACTATGCCAAAAACTGTGTACTGACTCGTATTGCTCGAATTTATAACTCTGACTTCTCGGAAGTTGATTTATTTAACTGTAATAAACCGATATTCAAAAAGCAAATAACGAAAACTATAGACGGAGATAAATGACAAGCAGCCGATCTTCTTTTTCATCTTCTTTTTCTTCTACTATGTTTTGATATTCAACCTTTTTGTTCTTAATTTTTCAAAATTGTGATCTAAATTTAACTATAATTGTAATTTTTTTATTGTATTGCAAAATTATTTTGTTGTTTAATTGGAAATATCTGGCACTAGTCCGTTCGCATGTATTATACATATATCCCAGTAAAACATGGAAACCTATAATTGGCCTACTAACTGTAACACACATATTTTGTAAAATATTTTTAAGTATCGCTGTTGGTTACCTAAATAAATAAATGTCGGGCATGCCACCGTGTGGCAGAATCGATCCGACACGTTATTTCTGGGTATTCTTGTCTGGCTAACGGAGAGTACTTGCATAGACACAACCTCGTTGCCAGGATTATCCACCAACAACTTGCTTTGAAGTACAACCTTTTTTTTTTTTTTTTACGGATGGGAAATCATCAAATGACTTCTCCCGCTCTGGGTGGAGTGGGAGGGAGTGTCAGACTCTTACTGACTAAAACCCATCCATGTTCCTTCATTGCCCTTTGTGTTCCAGGGCCACGGTATCTCTTTCGAACAGTCCCGCAGCCCCGGCAGGCATCGGCCATCGGGCCCCTTCCTGGTTGCTGACATCTCTTTGAGGTGCGCGTGGAACACGAACGCGCCGTCGACACGGCCTGTCGTCATAAGACGGACGGACGGTGAGCTAACCCATTACTCACCGTCCACAGGCCCGCGCCTGCGGTGGCCGGGAGCCACCACGTGGCCCCCGACGCCCGGTGCGTCGCCCGCGGCGGCTGGGACGTGAGATTCTCTCCCTCTCACGTCCCGCCACCTCCTTCGCAAGCATGACTGCTTCGCAGAAGGAGGTGACGGCTTCCCATTCCCTCTCGCTCCGGACCATGGCCTGAACCAGGGCCGGGCGCGAGAGGTCGCCGCCGCCGATCGCGTGTGCGCCACTGTGTCCTCTGGGCGATCCTCACAATGATAGCACCCGGGCGTTTCCTCCCGCCCGATTCGGTGCAGGAACCTCCCGAAACAACCGTGTCCGGTGAGGACCTGCGTCAGGCGGAAGGTGAGGTCACCGTGGCGCCTCTCTAGCCACTCCTCAAAGAGGGGACTTATCGCCACTATTGTGGCGTGCCCTGCACTGGGTTGCGACAGTCGCTGTCTCCATGTCGCCATGAGATCGCGTCGGAGGTCTGTCCGCTGAGCGGTGATTTGCCGCGGCAGCGGAGTTCCCCCCGACGTAGTGCCCCCGCGCGCCATTCATGCAGGCGCGCGAGGACTATCGTCTCCAGATCCCATGGCGGCAATCCGGCTAGGAGGCTCGCCGCCTCGCGGGAGATCGTGCGGTACCCCCGGATCAGCCTTACGGCTACGACCTTTTGGGGCGCGTTCAGGTAGTGGGCGGCACGCCGCTTAATTGAACGTGCCCACACCGGGGCCCCGTAAAGGGCCATGGACCGCACGACCCCCGAAAGTACAACCTTGTGGAATCAAAAGTGCCATACTATAAGTATGCGCTCGACCCAGTTCTCGATGATGATGGTAACATCACGTTGTATTGGGATCGATCTATCGTCACTGACAGGAGTATTGTCGCTTATATGCCTGACATTGTGGTGATAGATCGATTGGAGCGTCGCGCAATGATTTTTGATATAACGGTTCCGCATGACGAGAACCTCGTGAAAGAGAAAAGAGAAAGATTCAAGATTGAAATATCTCGATCTGGCTCGCAAGGTTGTTGACATGCGAGATGTGAGTACAGCAGTAATTGTGCCGATAGTCCTGTCGGCCAATGACTTAATAGCCAAGAGCCTCGACCAACATCTGAGGAGGCTCTCGCTTGGCAGCTGGATCAAGGGCTTGATTCAGAAAGCAGTACTTCTGGACACGGCGCGTATCGTTAGGAGGTTCCTCTCTCAAGAGCCTTGACCACCGGCAGCTCGGACCCTGTGCCGGATGCTGGTGGGCTACTATTTTTTGTATTTTTAAATGTTTTTTATATTACTTTGTACAGAAATATTTAAAATGTAAATTATATGTTTAGAAATGAATAAAGGATATAATATACAGATTAGGTACGCCGACAAAGTGGTAAAATAAAATCTCGAAAGGTATTTTTTTAGGGTATCTCGTGTACACGTAAAGTTTATTTATTTATTTATTATTTACCACCAATTATAACAAGTAAGTTGTTTTTTTTTTCTCGCGTACCCCAATAATGTGGGATGTGTTGGATAGGTTTTTAAAATATTTTTTCGAGTAAGGGATTTGTTTGTGAAACATTAAGCTTTAAAGTGCTAATTTTTGTTAGACTCAAGTGTCTCCCCCCCCCCCCCCTCTACCTGCTAAACGTTGTGTTTGGGTGTGTGAAAAAATTCACGGTGGTATCACAGCTAAGTCGGCTTTACAAGTTTACGAGTAATAGTCGACCAACCCATAAAATGTACTTGGATATCATATTTTTGTTAACAATGTATGGGAGCACAGGTTTTTCAACTGCAAATGTAAGTTTGTTTTTATTGTTACTATAAAAACCATCGTTTGGAGGCAAATCGGACCGTAGGAAGTCCCCGCATATTTTGATGGGCAACTACGGAACCCTACATTGTGCGTGGCCTTGAATCAGGATTACACAATTGAAACTTGGTAGGTAGATGTATTCTAGGAACCGCTTTACGATTTTTATTCAAAAATGAAAGATTAAGGGGGGGGGGGGTGCGGGGCTCCCTGTACATGGAACTGTAACTAAAAAAAAATCTTCATCAAACCTATAGGTGCGGGGTGTCGATAGATAGGTCTTTCAAAATAACATTGAGGCTCCAAAACCATTTCTTCTCAAAGTCAATTGCCAAAGATAGACACTTCCAAAGTGGTAAAATGTGTCCCCCCCTCTAATTTCTAAAGTAAGATGAGGAACTTTATGAAAAAATTCAGGATTGTAGAACGTAAAAAAAACTCAACGAAAATTGGTTTGAATTAGATTTGATGTTTAGTTTTTGAGATATGGGACTTTTTCATCAAACTGCATCAGGAACTTTGGTTTTCATTAACATACTATGACAAACTAATTTAATTTTGCTGTTGAATGTGCCTAATACAATACAACATGAATGAGCCTTCAAAATATTTTTATTAATATAATGTTGCCTGTGTGCGTGTGAGTACGACTCGCATTTGGCCGGTTTTTAATTTTTAAGTAGCCAGTGACTTGCGCCACTAAGACAAATCTCACAACATGCACACGTTTATTTTATCCAAATCAGTTCTTCCGTTTAGGAGTTACGAGGTCACAATGGAACGGACATACATACCCACATACATAAATACGCACTAAAACGTTGATTTGTCGTGACAATTTGACATATTTCTATTTAATAAACAGTTTCTCTTGACGAGTCCGGTAATACGTGTCAAATTTGTTTTATTAAACACTAAATTGTCATGACAGGTGGACTTATTTGTCGATTTGTCAGAAATTTTCGACAGGCACCCTCACTCAATGTCAAGGCAATTCGGCAGTTAAATTAGTACAAATAATTTAAAGAATGGTGTTAACGTCGTCGACGGATAGCAGTAGTCGTTAAGATGAATATTTCATTTCGTGAGTTAAATTATCACTAAATTTGCCGATTAAAACATGTCTGTTTTCATAGATAAGATTGTTAATTTGGAGTCAATTTCAAATAACAAACAAAAAAGACGTAAAATTGTATTTTTTTTAATATTACCCTCATGTTCTCTCATATGTATGCCTCGATATTGTATTGTGACAAATATTTCAGAAAAAGACAAATTTGTCATTAACTATGACAATTAAGTCGGAGAATATTTTCTAATAGACTCGACAGGTAAAAAATTCTCCCAATTGTCGCCTTTATTAAACGGGTATCTAGTTTGACATTTTTGTCACAATTTACCCGTCGCATTTGGACATAATAATTGTCATCTTGGGTCGGGTTGAGAGTCGAGTCCTCTGAATTTGCGGCTTCTGTCACTGTGGGGGGATCAAGGGAATTTATCTGAAGCGCTCCCATGCAATTTTAGCTGCCGGAGCAGCGTCGAAGTATCTAAAATTATTTTCTAAAAATATTGGTAAATCACTAACTAAACTTGAAACGGAACGTACATTTAACTAAATTCTAACGTTTTTGACGTTGCGCCTGCAGGCCTGCTATTTTGTTGAGTGACAGACATACTTTACGTCATTCCGTTGCTTCCGAGTTTACGTGAATGAGCTTGTAACGTTTTTATCAAGTTAACATTTTTTAAAGTAAATATTTGTGTGTGTATAAAACTAATAGCAAGTAAGTGTGTGAAGTTAATATGTGAGTGTTTTATTGAGCGCAAGAGCGAGCGAAGCGAGCTCGGGACTTGGGGCACCCCGAGTCGTTATTTTTTTTAAACCATTCAGAAGTAGGAGCTCCGCGAAGCGGGGCTCCCCTTGACTGCGCCACGTTAAGTGCGGTGGGGGAAGAGGGCTTCCACCCCCCCAATAATTAGGTTTATAATGTTAAAAACATTACGAAAAAATAACTTCAAATGAGATTTTTTTAAATTTATTTAAAAAAACTGCACCTCCGGCAGGGGAGGGAAGTGGCGAGCGTCTCTACAATATCTTCTCCTCCCCCACACCACCCCCACCCCTCCAATTCAGAGGACTCAATTCTAATCAATAAAGCAATCCCTTTTTCATAAAATCAAGGTCTACTGTAGACATGTCCCTATCTTTTCTTTTTTTTTTTTTAATAAGTGAAGAAAATATGACTCTCTAAAAATGACAAAAATGCAAATGCATAAGATTAAAATGCAACATTTGCTCGAATCCACAGGAGTTACAGATGATGTTGAGCGAGGGAATTATCCGCGGGTACGTGCGTCCTCTGTCGCGTGTGTCGTATGCGCCGCAAGACGCCGCGCGCGCATTCCGACTGCTCGCAGCCAGCAGGCACCGCGGCAGGGTGCTGTTGAAGATGGATGGCCATTCAACGCAAGCGCAGCCCAGGTGAAGAGACTTCCTTTTTTGTTGTGCTATTACAAAACTACAAATCCTTTTGGTTAAAGTGGCCGTTTCTCTATTTTCAATATGATTATTTTACTTACAGAATATCTTGCAATCCTAACCACACCCAAGTTGTAGTATTGAATGAAGATCGTTTTGGACTCCAGATGGTCGACAAACTAGTCGCTCGTGGTGCGAGAAAATTACATATTCATAGCAAAGCGCATACAACTGCAAAGTTCCAATTTAAATTACGGTAAGCAAATGATATAATTCAATTTCGTTAATGCCAATAATCCTAATGACTTTGATGACCATGATGTTATAACCTAGCCTAATAAATAGTACTTTACGATTTTTCAGGATTTGGCAAAAGATCGGTATGCAAATCCAAATATCGTCTCAAAACTTTAACAATGAAACCGATATAGTAGAATTACTCCAGGACGCTACTAAATTGGGCTCTATTCAAGGCATATATGTCACAACCACTCTTGATCAAATGGATCAAGAAACTTTATTCACTCACCTCGATGTAGTTTCGAGTAGATTTTGCCCAGATTTAAGGTAATAGTATTAGTTGTTCGTATAATTATAATTTTTCATTTGTTCATTTAGAATTAATTTATCTTTCTTTATTTTTTAGATGCTTTGCTGTGATAAATGTTGGTGAGACCATGCTTGGAAAACAGACGTGTCTTTCTCGTGTTCAAAATAAATTACCAGCTAAATTGATAACTCTGCCTCAACTAAAGAATGTAAGTGATATAGACATCATAAGAACATTCCTCATTTATTTAGAAAAAGTGCAGTTTTGTAAGCTTTGCAAATACTATATAAACTTTATAGCAGACAGATTTTAGTTTCAGAGGTTCTAGTTTGACAGTGTAAAATAAAAAGGCCCTGCTTCAGAGCCTTGTGCCAATGTGTAATTTAAGCTCAGTACAATTATTACTCCGTTTTTGACACATTGTAGGTGATTCATCCACTGAAATAAGAACGAACGACGTTAGTCATGTACGAGTACAAATCAAATTATTTGGGCTGAATATCCTTGGATGTGTTGAGTTGAACCTATTCGAATGCTTGATAAAGTTCTCTGAGCAATTAAACTTTTTACCTTAGATGTACTATTATTTGAGTTGATCATCCAAAATCGATGGACTCTCAACAACCAACAACGAAATAACTAAAAAAATGTAGTGTGGCTGTGTCATGGACACGGCCGTGTGTTGTACGTGAATACGTTTACGTAACGTTTGTCATCATCCACTTGCATAATTTCAACGGCCCCAGCTGCAGATGTACTGGCACCGTCGTTGATCCGCTCGCCCGCATTCATAGGTTCCAGGCGCTGCTTGACTCGGTCATACGTTGTTTTATTGGTACCATTTGATTGCCCTTTCCAATCGTATGCGATCTCTGTATTTGGATTTGACTTTTTGACGCGTATAGGCCTACATTGTATATTTTTGTTTTTTTTTAAACACATTATAATTATTCACTGTCACTATTTCACACTAATGTTTTGTATACAAACGATGGATTTTGACAAGAGCTGACGATTGAAACTTACGAACGTCTTAGCTTTTCCGAGTCAAAAGTTTTACTAAGTGGAAATCTGGATACGCAGCAAAATGACTTCTAAATGGCGGCGCTTTCCCCTCCACCCCGCGCGATGCGTCACTCTCCCCACTTGGCGTAATGAACTCTTTGATTCTTTAGCTATCCAAAGGTGTAATTGAATTTAGGATGGAGATGATAGATATGAAGCTGCACACCTGACACCAAACTGTATTCCCCGATTTTGTTATCATTCGTTTTTTTGACTTACCTCCCACTATGGAACCAATTTTAAAAACTTATTCACGCCAAAACTGGACACAACTACAAAATAACAACTTAATTGAAATCCATCAGGAGTCGAGTTCTGCTGACACAATAGACGCGGTGGAGCGTGCACTCTGCGGTGTGGACACCTTGGTGCTTGTACAGAGAACACATAAGCAACAACCCGATCTGCTGAAGCAACTTGCTGAATTGGCTGGTCAGTAATATTCATTTATTCATGTGTTTTTGAACGACAGAAGTTACAGATTAACTGTTTACTAGTATGAAGAAAAATAATTGCAGAATGCAAACTATACAGTAACAGTTGAATGCTAGTGTAAGATAGTTTAGTTTTGATTTATGTTTGGTTCCCAGATATAAGTTTGACAAGGAAAACGCCAAAAACGACTACTTTAGAAGAACTTGGAATTCAAGATGATAAGTTACTCCTGGTTGCTAGTCATTTGAGAATTCACCATAATGTTGAGTTCACAGAACAAGAGATACTACTGCTAACAGTTGAAACGTAAGTTCTTTATGTTACATGCTATAAGAAAAGCTCGCCAATAATATGAAATTAACGGGTTTATTTGATCAACAGAATACGGAATTTGGATAGAACAGAAAACGTATTTGAAGATGTTAAAGGCATGGCAACATTTATATCTTACGTGGACACGGACGAACTACTGGCGACTTCAGAAATAATATGCATGCCTACAATCACTAATCTCGTTTTGGTAAATATTGTTCATTCGTATTTCTATATTTTGGATACATATGCATTCTTTAATCCTCCTAAGACCAAAGAAACGATGGATGGATTATATGAGGAATGATATGAAAGATAAAGGAGTAAATGATAGCGTGACGATTGACAGAGGAGAATGGAAGAAAAAAACGTGTTGCGCCGACCCCAAGTAACATGGGACAAGGGCAGGAAGATGATGATGCATTCTTTAATCCTCCTCCTCCTGCTTGCTGACTATTGATATAATTCTTGAGGAGGCTTATTTGACTGCCTTGTTTGTCGCAAGCGTGACTGGTGAGCATAAGTCCTGGGGTCGATTCCCAGGTCGGGAAAACTGTTGTTGGGTTCTCAGTAGCAGGCACCGAGTCTCAATTTGTGCCCAGTCGATGGCAAAAGACTCTACCTCTCTCCAAGGGACTTAAACATAACTGGCGAAATGTCTGTGTACACGTACATCTCTGCCTAACCCTTCAGGGATTACAAGCGTGATGTTATGTTCTGTTATTTGATGCATTATATTAATAACTAGGAGTGGTAGCAGTATCGATATCATCTTCGAAATTTCATGCCAATAGCTAAGTATTATTCTGTCATTTTCAAAATTACTGATAGCTAGATGGCTAAGTATTTATATTTTTAGCCATATCCTCTTAAAAACACTATTCGTCGGGTTCTAATAAGTTTTAAAATTTTCAGCGTGATGACGAGTTTGACGCAAGCCTGACGTATCTATGCATAGTGCCAGGCATGGAGGGTCACCACGAGCGGTTCCGCGTGCTGTGCGAGGGCCTCAAGCTGCCAGCGCTGGTGCTGCAGCCTGGCCTCGACCATCCGACGGAGACCGTGCGGCAGTCTGCACATAGACATGTTGACGTATGAACTTAAGAATTAAAATTAACAAATTATTAAAATTCGATGTGAACCGACTAAAAAATAACATTACATTCTCATTTATGTTAAGGTGCTGCTGAACAAGACTGGATTGAAAAATACTTTCTATTTATTGGGTTATGAAAGTGGCGTTCTGGTGGCGATGGAAATGGCAGCTATACTCGAGGATCATGGTGAGCTATATTGGTTAACTTACGTATTTCCAATGTATTTATTATTGACAAAACTTATGAAGTTCAGTTCCAATTTTTAGGTTTAACCGGTACTGTATATTGCCTTGGATGCGCACCGGACGAGGTTCAAACTGTGATTGAACAAAAAATCGCAGAAAACAAGACAAAAGAGAGACTGGAAAATGACGTCATCAAGCATATGTATAAGTTGATGGTGGGTGACGACGTTGCGGACCTGGAGGGAGCACTTAAAGATGCAGCTTCGTGGCCAGAGAAGGTGGACGTGTGCGTACGGACTCTGTTAGGTCGTGTGCCACACTCGGTGCAGTACTCGCGCGAGCTCATAGAAGCCGCATGGGCGCGTATCGAGCGCGCGCGTAGCTACGTGCCACCAGCGCGTGCGTTGCGCTCGCAGCTGGTGCTGCTGCGCGCTGCGACTGCGCACATGCCGTCACTCCCGCAGACGCTGCAACGTCACTCGCAGCTACCGGTCGCCATACATCAGCTAACCGCACCCGTGGCATACGCACCTAATGACATAAGCTGTGCGTCTGTGATTAACGAGTATTTAGATAAAACGATTTTAGATTCGTTCAAAGAGAAAAATATTTGCGAATCGTATCTACTTAACCCGTATTCCTTTATGACTTCTGAAAATGATGACTGAAGTGAATGTACAAACTAGGCTGTAGTTGCTACTTAACTCCTTTATAAATAATCTTGCATTATGTAGCAATTAAGCATGCATCTTTTTTGTAATATTTTACAGTCCTGGATTAGCATCCAGGCTTTTTTGGCTCCAGTAAGCCATTATCGCAAATGAGTCCAATATAATTGTTATGAATATTCCGTTTTTAATAGGAAATAAGACAATACATTGAATGGAAGAAACCTAACACTCTTAATGCAGTTTTCTACATGCCATTCCAAAAAAATTTGCTTACAACTATGATTAAAATAGTATCTTTTACAAAACTGGCAAAACAGTTGAAAGTAACTTTCAGAATCCTTTTTTAACTGCACGTTTGGCAAAACCCAATAAATTCAAACGAAAAGGACGTTTGGCTTGTCTAGTAATGTAAGACTGCTGCCGATCTGCTCGAGGAAAATAATGTTTTTTTTGTATAAATCAAAGGTCTCTTGTGGCAAGCGCTTGCGCTGTATCTTTCCCAATGTGCCAAACACATTTCAAAATCTTCAAAACTTTTTGGTTGTTACCTACTTTTTGCTTGCATTCTCAATTCATTTGTGGAAACGTGTTAGTTTAAGGTCTTATCGCTTTCTTTGCTTTTACAAACCTCCGTGGACTATCGACTAGTTCGGTGCGTGTTTTTAAACCCTTTTTTACCGTGTAACTGTGTGTATCATGATTTAAGATTGATTAAATTACATTTAGATTTGATTTAATTACTGGAAGCCGAAGTCCGATTACTTAAAACTACCATCGAATATCGTAATGATTTTATATACATAAGCTAGTCTAGGTACATTTCCTATGTTTTAGCAATGATTCAGTCATAAGAACAGCCAGAACCTTTGTATCTATTCTTTGTTAACTAAATATTTATAGTGTGTGTTTATGTATTGAAATATTAAAATTAAAATAAATACTATCTTGACTAAACATGGCATTTTATTTAAAAAAACTCTTGATGTAAGTATTTAGTTTAATTTGAAGAAAACCAACAGTGTGAAAGTTTTTTTGTAAAATTGCAATGGATATAGGTACATAGGTACTCGTAGGACGTATTTTGTCTTTGTTTCGCTTTAGGTCGCATCAGCTGATCAAGTCGTCGTTGTATACGTCGTACTTTATCTATGTCTTTTTGTTGATGGGCTTTAGATTTTTCATGATAAAAGCGCTCTTGTCATTAGAGTCCATTCTATCTTCCTTCATTTCCGGGTTCATTGCTGCTTTCTGCACGAGCCCTGTCCGTGTCTGTGTCTTTGTTGTACTTCACGGCCTTCACGATAGATATGATGACTCTTCCGCTTATGAGACAAGTGATGATGCAAGGGACTAGAAAATGCTGAACATGTGTAGTTCATACTCCATCTCTCAGAAAAAGAAGACTTAAGTGATAAAAATTGTTCCTTTTTGTACAATAGAGTGGCAAACAAACGCGCAGCCCACTTGGTGGTAAGCGTTCATCGCCAACTTTGGTCGTATTGTGTTCTTTTTATTTCAATCAGTATTATTTTTGCCTTCCTCAATAAATAATTAGAAATAGGCTAGCCAAGAAAGATAATTACATTTTATTTTGAATTATCATTTCACATACGTTTATTTTAGCTTGTAGTAACGGAGGTTCGCATGGCGTTGTTATGTACGACATTTTTCTGTATAATTTTGGGATTACATGGCAATTCAGTACTGCATTTGTTTTGAATCATATGTATATTGGGGTCCCAACATTTGACTATGAAAAATTGTACAGGACAACGCCGCAGCTTAGAGGTGACATCATCGAAACTGCTAATCCTAATAGGAATGAAGTAAGCTGGTTTACGTCATCGTGGTGTGAAAACACAAAGTAAAGCCTAAATAATGTAAGGCTGATCCGGGGGTACCGCACGATCTCCCGCGAGGCGGCGAGCCTCCTAGCCGGATTGCCGCCATGGGATCTGGAGGCGATAGTCCTCGCGCGCCTGCATGAATGGCGCGCGGGGGCACTACGTCGGGGGGAAACTCCGCTGCCGCGGCAAATCACCGCTCAGCGGACAGACCTCCGACGCGATCTCATGGCGACATGGAGACAGCGACTGTCGCAACCCAGTGCAGGGCACGCCACAATAGTGGCGATAAGTCCCCTCTTTGAGGAGTGGCTAGAGAGGCGCCACGGCGCCCTCACCTTCCGCCTGACGCAGGTCCTCACCGGACACGGTTGTTTCGGGAGGTTCCTGCACCGAATCGGGCGGGAGGAAACGCCCGGGTGTTATCATTGTGAGGATCGTCCGGAGGACACGGTGGCGCATACCGTGGAGGTCTGCCCCGCTTGGGCGGAGCTCCGCCGTGTCCTCGTAGCGGCGATCGGCGGCGGCGACCTCTCGCTCCCGGCCCTGGTTCAGGCCATGGTCCGGAGCGAGAGGGAATGGGAAGCCGTCACCTCCTTCTGCGAAGCAGTCATGCTAGCGAAGGAGGTGGCGGGACGTGAGAGGGAGAGAATCTCACGTCCCAGCCGCCGCGGGCGAGGCACCGGGCGTCGGGGGCCACGTGGTGGCTCCCGGCCACCGTAGGCGCGGGCCTGTGGACGGTGAGTAATGGGTTAGCTCACCGTCCGTCCGTCTTATGACGACAGGCCGTGTCGACGGCGCGTTCGTGTTCCACGCGCGCCTCAAAGAGATGTCAGCAACCAAGAAGGGGCCCCTTCTTGGTTGCTGACATCTCTCGCAAGGGCCGATGCCTGCCGGGGCTGCGGGACTGTTCGAAAGAGATACCGTGGCCCTGGAACACAAAGGGCAATGAAGGAACATGGATGGGTTTTAGTCAGTAAGAGTCTGACACTCCCTCCCACTCCACCCAGAGCGGGAGAAGTCATTTGATGATTTCCAATCCGTAAAAAAAAAAAAAAGCCTAAATAATAACCTTTAATCATTTCTTGACAAAAAACAATCTTCTAACTAAAGAACAGTATGATTTCTGTAAGCACAAAAATATTAATATGGCCATCTATGAACTAGTAAATAAAATTATAACAAACATGGTGAGAAAAACCCCTGTTTCGGCATTATTCATGGACATGATGAAGGCGTCCAATTTTGTAGATCACAGAATGCTACACATAAAATTAAATAAACTCGGAATTAGGATCAGTGTCCTAGAGCTAATTAAGTCGTACTTAGTTTATAGAAAACAAATAACTAAAATAGAAAAAGTATGACCTAGAACCAAAACAAAAAAAACCTACCTATCTAAACAAAGATTTATAAACAACGGCGTGCCCCAGGGCAGTGTACTAGGTCCGTTGTTATTCCTATGCTATACAGGGTGTAAACAGACCCTTCACGAAGCCGTCAACCAAGCATTCTGTAAATCAAACTAAGTGACCCTACACAAAAATATAGCATGACTGCTTCGCAGAAGGAGGTGACGGCTTCCCATTCCCTCTCGCTCCGGACCATGCCCTGAACCAGGGCCGCATGCTAGCGAAGGAGGTGGCGGGACGTGAGAGTTAGAGAATCTCACGTCCCAGCTGCCGCGGGGGACGCACCGGGCGTCGGGGGCCATGTGGTGGCTACCGGCCACCGTAGGCGCGGGCCTGTGGACGGTGAGTAATGGGTTAGCTCACCGTCCGTCCGTCTTATGACGACAGGCCGTGTCGACGGCGCGTTCGTGTTCGACGCGCGCCTCAAAGAGCAGCAACCAGGAAGGGGCCCGCAAGGGCCGATGCCTACCGGGGCTGCGGGACTGTTCGAAAGAGATACCCTGGCCCTGGAACACAAAGGGCTATGAAGGAACATGGATGGGTTTTTGTCAGTAAGAGTCTGCCACTCCCTCCCACTCCACCCAGAGCGGGAGAAGTCATTTGATGATTTCCCATCCATAAAAAAAGGGGTGGCAACTCCTTCACATTTTAATTTACTACTATTCAGCGCCGTCTATCTGCCGGGGCCTCAATTAAAAATGAAGTGTTGCCAGCAGATATCCTTTAAGATTTATAACTATTGCCACCCTGTGGACTTGACAATTTTGAAGAATTTGAAGTTGACATTTCATTCCAACGGCGGTTGCTAATATTTTTGTAATTATTTAGTTTTCGTCCTGATTTTGAGTGTCATTTATGTCGAGTTCAGTGCGCTGCTCCGTATTTACTGAAAGTCTTGAAGATAAACGTGCCCGCCCATCCTGTTTGTACTTTCTAAATCACGTTGAGTTGAACAGAATTGCTTAGGCCCTCCGTAAATTCGAGTTTGGACCATATTATTTAAGTGTTTTGTGTATAAATAGCAATGTCTCGAAAGTAATGTTGTGTGCCCGGCTGTCAAGTCATCAAAGATAACGGTGAATATAATTTTCATTTCATACTCTTCGGAATGTCATGTATTGCTGATTGAACCTAAAAACTAAAAGAAGGCTGGCACTCATGAGCTACAGAGCGCGTCCGATCGTCAGGGATCGCTGGGGCTCATGAGTGTTACCTGATTCACGCTGTTTAAATCTCTATTACTACTGTTAAATAAGGGTAATATCGTCGTTGGCAGTTTCAGTCAATATAATTATATATAAAATATTTGTAAGTAAATACAACTCAATTGCGTTTCTTCTGTAAATAAAGAAACAACATTCAAAGATTTTAATCTATTTTAAGATTTAATTTTTTTTTTTTTTAGTATTCTAGTTTTTTCATAAGCTCTCACAATGACATTGTGCCACTGTAATGAGCGCGAATAAATTAAGTTAAAGAAATGATATGATATGGAAATAGTAAGTACTATTTCTTTATATCCCCCTCCTTCGGTGTGAAAAGAACACTAACTAAACAATAAAAAAACCAGAACGGGAATCTTACACTGCACAAACAGACACAAAAAGGACATTGGGACTGGCATTTTAATATTTTATGAATATCACATTCAGCCTTTATGAATTCAATATATTACTTACAGTTCAAGGACGAGAAAGAGCACCTGAAAACCTTCAATCTACATCTACATCGCAGACTCAATAATGGATGTAGAAACACAAACGGAAAACAAAGGACCTCTGAAAATCTCCCTCTAAACATAGATATAGACTTACCATTGGAACTAGATGGAATGCCTTGCATTGAGCCAGTCCTAGTTACCAGACCTCGGTTACATCAAAATAGCACACATGTAAAATCCTGCATAATTATATTGGTATAGTAAAAGGGGACTGGTAATTATCATTATTATTTCTTTTCTAATTTCCTTTATTCATATTTCTTACTTATTACATTTTTAAATATTTTTATCAATAAAAAAAATATATAAAAAAAACAATAAAAATATCAAAAAATACTTTTTACTTGTTTTTATTATTTCTTTTCTAATTATTATTTTAATTTCAGTTTCCACCAGACCACCACCACCAGACTGTCTACAACTTCAACAAGCAAGAAAGATTGCAAAAATCCTAAACAAATTCAGCCTTGCAGCCTGAGAAGGATGACCTCCAAAAAGATTTCTAAGATAAAAGCTTTCCAGATTGTTGCTAGAAACTTTAAAGAAGTGAATGCAAAAACTTTTTTTATGCAAGTTAAGCAAGCTGGGAAACGACATCTGAGAGGAAGAAGATTTAGCGTTAGGAGTTCAGACAGGTGAGTATCTATATCCTTAACATAATTTTGAAAGTAAATTTTGCGAATTTCTCATTAGATGGTTTTTTAGAGATAGTTAGAGAAGTATAAAAATGGACGCCCATCCACTTTCTTTTAATTTTTTCAATGTAATCTAATAACGACTGTGAAAAACCAACTTTACTTTACTTTTTTTGTGGTTAGCACGCCAAGCCAAAAGCAAAGTGTACAAAAAATGTCAAACAAGCCTCAAATCCGTGGAGACTATACAGAAGATTTCCATGGATTTATAAAAATAAAAGAATATATTTCTATTCTACGAAGTGTTTGTTTGACTTCTATGCACAAGTGGAAAACCTAACTTTTAGCATTTTAAAATTATCACCTTTAAAAAATAACATAGCTGAAACTATAAAATTGGCAGTAGCATTAATATGGACGTTAATTTTGTAACGTGCGAGGCTCTTATAGATCGTTTAATCGCTTATTTGATTACTAAAAGCAAATTTTTTTTATACATAATATTTGGTGCGACGAAGTCAGCCACCTCCTCACTGGCATGGCTTTAGAGTAGGTTCCCTATCCATTTGCATAAAATTTTAAGACCAATATACCTTGGCATACTTTTGTTTAACCTAATTATATTTTCGCAGAACATTATTTACGCATAACAGCTTATGTCGGTGACACGACCATATCCGGAGACCAGGGTGCAAACTTCACGCAACAATAGTTTAGTTAGAAATATCGAACATTCTAATTAGAGGTGATTAATTTCCAATGTGATAAAAGGTCTAATTAGTCTTTATAAAGGTTATTTATAGTTAGTTTTCTTATTAGTATCATCATAAGACTGATAAATGTTAATTTAAAGGGAAAAAATAGGATTTAAAAATTGATCTCATAGAATTACGTAACTTGAAAATGAGAATTTTAATTAGTGTTGATATCTTAACGAAATTAGTGTTCAATGATAGATTTAGGTTTAAAACTAATAATACAAAAGGAATTAGGTGAATAACTTAATCAGTTTTAAAGTTATAGCAAAAATTGTAAAGTGAAATTTTATCCAGTGTAAATTTTTGAACATAATGTTCTAGGATATTTTTATTTCTTTAAGTTTTGTGCCATATTATTGTTTTATATGTTAGAATAAGTAAATGTCTATGTAATAACATACATTTTGTAATAGGTTTCGTTTAAAAATAAATAAAAAGGGGTTCCAAAGGCTTCGGCTGTGAGAAATGTAACGCCCAAAATAGAGCTAAAAAACGCGGTTCTCAACCGCGTATGTAAAGCCCGTATAAAAGACGGGGCATTTTTTGGTCGGGTACCAGTCGCAGCACAGCCATCGAAGAGGCAACAACAAGAAAGGGAACAAGCCGAAACCTAGGGAAAAGAAAATTCAAGAAACAAGTGTTTTTTATTTCTACGAGGTTCCTGCCTGCTCTCCAAAGTACTGCCTTCAATAGTGCCCAATACCCACATCTACGCATTCAGGTGTGCGTGGAGACGTGCGCCACCGGCGAAGTCATTACCGAGCAAGGAGCGCACGTCTAAACGTACTGGGAGATTGTCCCAGGACGACCAGGTAATCAAGGCCTGGTCTCCGAAACAGCTTAAGCATAATTTTTTTAAGCATAATTACCCTAATCATAATAATGATTAAGCATAACATTCTAAAGCATCCATTTATTTAGGCATAATGATATTAAAACATATTTTTATAGGCCTAACAAATACGCAAAATTATTATTAACTACTAAAATGTTAGACACTAATACACTTTTTTAAAAACTAGAACCATCGTATCACAGAAAGTTCACAGACAGAGTCGTCTTTTGGCATACATTTCATACGATGGTCATTAAACGGCAGAAAATCAATCGATCAAAACATTGATCATTATAAAACAGTTGATTGTGAACATTTTATGTGGTTTTTATTTCCCTGTAGCACTACATATTGAATTTTTAAGACAATATTTTAATTTTAATTACGCAAATAGTATGCCTAATAACATTTTGCTAATTCAATTTTTGCCAATACAAATTAGTCTACAAAATAATTATATCGTTCCACAGCGCCTGGAACTAAGACCACGTCTACCTCGTTTGCCTATGCACAAGAAAAACAAGGCGCTAATGTGTGCTCTAGATTCGCAGCTGTCAACTTGCTTTGACAGCAGCAAAGACCTCGCCGATACCCACTCAATATTGTACTGCGGAGCTGTAGCGGCGGAGGTGTAGCTCACGTCAAATTTCCCAACAACGACAGAGCTACAAGACCAAAATTAGCTGTTCCAGCTTGGCAGAGCAGGATTGAGCGGCGTATCGGTGACGCTAGAGCACTCATTGGTAAGTTTATCTGCTTCAGGGAGGGCAATACTCGTCCTAGTGAGGCGGGCGTTCTCGGGAACTGGTATTAGTTTTCGAGATTATTTGGCCCGCGTCACAGAGCGTATCGACTTCTTGAAGCAGAAGATCTGTGCATGGGCAAACCGTATCCGTAGGTACAAGTGGCGAGTGGAGCGATACACTCAGAATCGCACATTCCAAAGCGATGAAAGGTGGATATATAGAACTGACATGCGTCTACCTGATGATGACGCCATGCGTTTGTTCTGGCGCAGCATCTGGTCGGTACCTGTCAGTCACACTGAGGGCGATTGGACTCGAGAGGTTGAACAAGTGTGATCCTATACCGGAAATGGGGGCAATCATCATCAGTCTAGCCTTGAACCCTCTCAGCACACTGTTGGAGGGTTCAGGTCTAGGCTATCGGTTGAGGAGAGGTGGTCAGGTCATATCTCACCTTCTTTACATGGATGATCTGAAACTCTTTGCCCACAACAATTTGCAACTGATGAAGCTACTGAAGGTAACGGAAACTTTTAGTAGCGCCATCAGGATGGAATTTGCTGTGGACAAATGTGCAGTCATGTATGTGAAGCGAGGGGAGATTATGGAATCCTTGGGAACGCAACTCTCGGGTTCCATACACCTTAGATCCCTCTCCTCAACAGAAACCTACAAGTATTTGGGTATGTCGGAAGCATTAGGTATCAATACTGCCGACATGAAACAATCGTTGAGGGAGCGCTTCTTTGGCCGCCTGAATAAGGTGCTAGGCAGTCTTTTATCTGGCGGAAACAAGGTGCGCGCCTTCAACGGTTGGGTCATGCTGGTTTTGATGTATTCTTTCGGCATACTCAAATGGACTCAGACGAAAATTGATGCCCTGGATAGGAGGGTCCGTGCACTACTGACCGCAAATCGGATGCATCACCCACGGTCGTCGGTAATGAGACTGTATATCCCACGGAAGTGCGGGGGTCGTGGCTTCTTAAATGCTAAGACCCTACACAACCGTGAGGTATGCAGTCTCAGGCAATACTTCTTAGAAGCCGACGTGGGGATGCACCGAGATGCGGTCTCAGTAGATAAGGGCCTCACCCCGCTCTCCTTGGCTAACGAGAACTGGCGCAAACCTAAAGAATTAGTCACTAATGACCGCAAGGAGATATGGCAGGGCAAGGAGCTTCACGGACGCTTTTACCGGGCTCTTCATGGGCCCGATGTAGACTTCTTAGCGTCCGTATCCTGGCTGCGTTTCGGTGACCTCTTCGGGGAAACCGAAGGTTTTGTCTGTGCAATAATGGACGAAGTTATTATGACGAATAACTACCGGAAATACATTGTGAAGGATGGTACGGTTGACATATGTCGGGCATGCCACCGTCCGGGAGAATTATTACTGGGTGTTGTCGTCTGGCTAACGGAGAGTACTTGCATAGACACAACCTCGTTGCCAGGATTATCCACCAGCAACTTGCTTTGAAGTACAACCTTGTGGAATCAGAAGAGCCATACTATAAGTATGCATGCACCCGACCCAGTTCTCGATAATGGTAATATCACGTTGTACTGGGATCGATCTATCATCACTGACAGGACTATTGTTGCCAATAAACCTGACATTATGGTGATAGATCGATTGGTGCATCGCGCAATGATTGTTGATATAACGGTCCCGCATGACGAGAACCTCGTGAAAGCAGAGAAATATAAACAATTCAAATATCTAGATCTGGCTCGCGAGGTTGTCGACATGTGGGACGTGAGTACAGCAGTCATTGTGCCGATAGTCGTGTCTGCCAATGGCTTAATTGTCAAGAGCCTCGACCAACACCTAAGGAGGCTCGCGCTTGGCAGCTGGATCAAGGGCTTGATTCAGAAAGCGGTACTCCAGGACACGGCGCGTATCGTTAGGAGGTTCCTCTCTCAAGAGCCCTGACCACCGGCGGCTCGGACCCTGTTCCCAGTGCTAGTGGCCTACTATTTTTATATTTTTTAATGTTTTTATATTATTTTATATTAGAATATTTAAAAATGTAAATAATATGTGTTTAAAAGAATAAAGGAAATAATAATGTCAACATAAGCTGTATGCCAAAACAAATTAGTCTACAAGATAATTATGCCAACATAAACCGTATGCCAAAAAAATATGGCAAAGTATTATTATGCCAAAAAAATACCAAACTAGTTATGCCAAAGTATATTAGGAAAAAAAACATTATGCAAAAAGAAGGGATCCCTTTAGGGTATGATAATAGGGTCTAACTTTTTAAACACGAAATATTTCAAGAGTAACTTCTACAAGTCGTAAAGTCGCCATAGCAACGAAAAAAAAATTTTTTTTGCTATGGTGACTTTACGACCTATAGAAGTTACTCTTGAAATATTTCGTGTTTAAAAAGTTAGACCTTATATAAAGGGTGTAAAAAGACCCTTAACGAAGCCGAAAGGCACTTTTTCTCCTCGTCATTGCGATCATTTTTTTGTTCTAGACCATAGCTGGGAACCTTCTAGTTACGGAGATATTGAGGGTCAAAGTTCCAACTTTTTTACAAGTTTTTTTTTGAAGACATTTTTATTGTAAGATTTTTACTTTAAACACTTCCGTGATCCCCGTACTTTTCAATCCATCCATCAGCACAATGTTTTGAGTGCATTACATTGAGTCCTATCGCAAAACGTGATATTTGACCCAAAAAAAAAGTCGTTTCCCAGCAAAAATTTTTGCGTAAAGTTACTTAGTTTGATGTTCATAATGCTTGGTTGACGGCTTCATGAAGGGTCCGTTTACACCCTGTATAATATATGATAAGGATGACCATTTAAAAAAAAAGTCCATGATCATTATAAAACAAATAGAGGTCGGGAACGGATAAGGCAAACTGGCACTGAGTTATGCTGAGTATAAGTTATGTAATGTTTGTTTTACCCAATAAATATGAACATACAAAATTGGTATTTAATAAATACATATTATCCTCGAAACAACAAGTTAGCTTTACCGAGTAGAATAATGTAGAATGGTTGGAAATTCTGTTGTAGTAAAACTAAACCTAAAAAATATTCCAAAAATAGACTATTGATTCTACATTATTCTGCTTGGTACAATATATACAGTGCTGCAGTGTGTGTGGTGTGTGTATATGGGTGTGTGTAGACTAATAGTATGTGCCCGGGTAACTAGATGGCGCTACTTAAGAAATACTTAAGTTGCCAGTCTATCCCTAGTATATATAGTAGTCTATGGTTGCACTTAATATGATAGAATTAATAGTTAATTTTCTTGAATGTAAGCTTACTCTGACTAATGTACTGAAAATGGATTTAAGGGATATGGAATTCATCTCAACGAGAAGTGGAGGCGTTGCTGCCCTACATGGCGGACACAAATACCATCGAAAAAAAAGTACACGAATGGTAATACATTTTGGCTATGCTGCGTTTGAGCGTGAAGGAGTAACAAACATAAACACATACACACACACATACAAACAACATACACACATTTTTCGCCTTTATAGATGTGTGTCTGTGGTTTCGACACAGCCAACTTTATCATTGTTATTTGTATGCTCTCGAGTAAAATGTAGGTAGCGAACTGACCATTTAATTATAACATACTATTGTAATGAAACCTACATTTACGAATAAAATTGATTTGATTTGATTTGACAAAGTCCGATTCAAGTAGGAAGTAATATTTTAGTATAATTTAACGCGGACGAAGGTCGCGGGCAACAGCTAGTAACTTATAAACGTTTTTATTCAACAACCTTGTCTCGATAACGAGTAGATAAGTGCGCGGCCAGCAATGTCCAATTCGCAACCAAACCATGGAGTTACATGATTTTAACTTTTCTCGAGAATTAAATAATCTCGTATGCGGCAATGTTTTTTTTTATTATTCTTTCCTTTATTCATATCTATACGTCAAGTAAATTACATTAAATATTTCAATTAAAAAAAAAATGAAAATAGTAGCCCACCGGTATCGGTAACAGGGTCCAAGTTACCTGCTGTCAGGGCTCCAGAGAGAGGAACCTCCTAACAATACGAGCCGTGTCCAGGAGTACCGCTTTCTGAATCAAGCCCTTGATCCAACTGCCTAACGAGAGCCTCCTCAGGTATTGATGGAGGCTTGGGCCATGGCTCAATTGCCAAGAGCTGATACGACTGTCATTATTCTTATTTTTACTTTGCGAAAAGATTTGGAGTGGCGACCGCGAACCGGAAGACGTTGCGTTGGAAGGCCTCCCACTAGGTGGACCGATGACCTGGTGAAGATTGCGGGGATCCGCTGGATGCGATTCGCACGGGACCGATCTATGTGGCGTCATTTGGGGGAGGCCCATTTCCAGCAGTGGACGTCTTTCGGCTGAAATGATGATGATCACAAAAAAAATAAAAAATATACACCGTCTTCCGGACGATATACATAAACTTCGACCAGAAGTTCAGACCCTGGAAATAAGCATTTTTCATTATGGACACATTAATCAATTCTTATTTTTTTATTAAATGTCATACTAACTAAATACCTTGATGTAAATCTCCCGATATGCATGCCTCTTTATCCGAATGGGAACGTCGTGGGCTGAAACTTGTCAGAACTAAGTTTCTTTGGTTTTTTATCTCGTTCCTTTTTATTTCCCTCAGACTACAGATTAGTAGCACTGTCAATCAAACGGCCGGCGCATCCGTTCTGAGAGCAATGTGCCCTGCCCACTGCCACTTAAGTTTGGCGATTCTTCGGGCTACGTCGGTAACCTTGGTTCTCTTGTATTTTTTGTTCCTGAAATCATAATAGACGAAGTCAAAATCATTTTTGTAAACAAAATGATTTAAATACATTCCGGCTAGGAATACTGGACCTATCAGGTTTTAATGCTTTTAGGATATGATCTGAATGTCATTTATCTGTTTTGTTTATGTTAAAATAAAGAAATTTCAAAATCAAAATTAATATGGACGAAGACAGCGGGCGAAATCTAGCTGCAGACATGCCTACATTTTGTATTATGGACGCAAAACCATCATTTGACTAATGATAGTTAGTTTTTTATTTGACGTGTGCCGATTTACTGAACTAAACTTGTATTACCGTTTATTTAATTTAAAAGTAATTGTGATTCCCGTTTGTTTCATAATAAGGATTTATGTTTGATTTATGTAAAATATGGTTACTTACTTCTGTTCGCTTTATTTGTAGGAATTTATTTTGATATGTCTAGAATTAGTCTAGTCTAAAGCGATGATTATTAAGTAGTTATTTGATCTCTCCCGCCTTACCTGTCGCTACCAACCTAGGTTTGAATTTCTGTGTATAAAACCCGTTGTATTGTGAAAGAAAGGAGTTTCTTAGTTCGCTTATCATGGAATAAACACAAAATTGTGCTGATATTTATTGTTGTTTCCTATTGCTGAGTAACTGTGTGAATATATTGGTGAAAACCAATATATTGTGACTCTGACGACGACGGCCATGAGCCGCCGACATACATAATTAATATTTTATTTGGTTGCTGAACTCACCGATTTGGTGATTAAATTAATTTATATTATACCGATCCAGACAAGAATAGTAGTTGCCTATTTTACCGTTGCGGAAACTTTAAGTTATAATAATACTATTTGTTATCCGCGCCTTCGTATGCATAAGGTTCCCTATTTGCTTAGAATAAGATTGATTTGTCAGGAGGTTCTTAACTGAATTTTTTTGTTTGTGTTTGGTACAATCGCATTCTTCCATGCTTCTATCCTGACGGAGCAGGAGTGCTATCGCGGCAGCGCCAACTATATGCTCGACAGGACGCTCTGTATCTCGTTCTAGCTCAGAGATAGGAGCATGGAAAAATGCGATTCCGTGCTGCGTGTAGTGTCACTATGTTGGTGAAAGTACATAGATTGTGCAAAAGTGGTTTTAACTAGTAGCGATACTGTTTTATTTATATGGGGATACCTCAACCATACACTTGTGCAAAGTTGCAGCAAGCTTTGAGAACAATTATATTAAAGAAGTAGCTGTTGCCCGCGACCTTCATCCGCGTGAAATTATTTTAAAATTACAATATTCCCGTTTTTGCACCATTTTTCATTGATGCTCCGCTCCTATTAGTCATAGCGTGATGTTGTATAGCCTACAGCCTGCCTCGATAAATGGGCTATACAACATTAAAAGAATTTTTCATTTCGAACCAGTAAGTAGTTCTGTTTCTGAGTTTAGCGCAGTCAACCAAACAAACTCTTCAGCTTTATAATATTAGTATAGATATGCCTGACATTGTAGTATAATTATCAACAGCCTAGCCATTTCCCAACAATTTTGGAGTCGACTTCCATTCTAACCTGATGCAGCTGTATACCAATATTTTACATAAAGCGACTGCCTATCTGACCTCCACAACCCAATTAGTATTGGAAAATGCGGTACCCTTTGGACTGGTAAGACTGGTTGTCAGACTTTCAGGCCACCGACTAACCGTAACGACTATCAAAGATCTACAAATGACATCCGGGACCAACGGCTTAACGTGCTTTCAGAGGCATTGAGGAAACTCGGTACCTATGTCATTAATGACACCCATCCACAGACCGACCTTGACAAGCGCGGCCTAACCTAGAATATCGACCCGTGCGGCTGTTATTGTTTAGCCAGGAGTTCGTGGTGTGTAATTCAAGTATCCGCACAGATATACCATTATGCTATTGTTCTTATACCACTTTCCATACAATGATGAGTCTCCTTTTACGAAAGTGTATTCCATTTTTAGGGTTCCGTAACCGAATGGCAAAAAACGGAACCCTTATAGATTTACTCTATCATAAGATTTACTCTACCGAATGTCAAAATTAGTGAAAGTGACATAGTATTGAACCAAGAGAAACTAGAATTCGTCGAAAATACTGTTTTCTTGGGGATCACGCTCAACTGAAGGCTACAATGGGGTCCGCATATAACATCTCTTGCAGGACGGCTGAGTTCAGCAGCATATGCTGTTAGAAAAATCCGTCAATTTACTGATGTAGATACCGCGAGGCTAGTCTATTTTAGTTATTTTCATAGTATTATGTCATATGGTATCTTACTATGGGGACGGGCTGCAGACATCGAGTCTATATTTATTCTGCAGAAAAGAGCCATCAGAGCCATATATGATCTTCGTAAGCGCGATTCTCTTAGGGAACTGTTTAAGGAAATTAACATCATGACAGTACCTTGTCAATACATATATGAAAACATCATGTACGTTAGAAAAAATCTGCATTTATTTAGTAAAAGAGGTGACAGACACCACTATAGTACTAGAAACAGGAACCAACTAGTACAGTCAGGTTTCAGGCTAGCTAAAGTAGACTCATCTTTCATGGGGTACTGTTTAAAATGTTACAATAAAATACCTCCCCACATTCTACAACTGAATGAGACGAAATTTAAATCTTGTATTAAACGCACACTATGTGGGCAAGCATACTATAAGTTGGGGGATTACATTGATGATAGGAATGCTTGGCTCAATGCTGGTCCTGCTCCACAACCATAGGGGAAAACTAATTGATTAACATGTGAAGTTAATGTGGAAGCTGCAGAAGATTGTAAAAATATCCTTGCATTGTATAGATTCAATCTCTTAGTATTATATAATTGCATAGCACATGTGTGAGTACTATGTACTGTATAGCTACCATTTACGTTTAGTTATCATTCATTGACTCGAATTTGCCCTGGCGGTTGAGAGAATGTCATGCTCACTCAAATGTCTCGCTGATGGCGGGTGTGTCGGATCATTCGGTTCCCTTCAAAATGGTTGAGTTGAATGGTGCTGATGCATGCGTCATGTTCGTGAACGGGCGCTGTCAGTTGGGACTGGTCATCTCGTAGCTGCCATGGTTTATTCTAACTACTTTGTTTTTAAATTGTTGATCTAATCTTTTACTCTGGACGCTCTTAATGTGCACATCTTTCTACATCGTTCTCACATATATGTATTATCTCAACATGAATGATGTAACCAAGATCTTGTAAAAATATTTGATTGAAAAGAGTCTCCATGGAGTTTCTTGCCCATTCTTCTCCATAGAGATCTACGCTTTGGAATGGGCAACTACAGTACTTTCACAAGTGATTATGCCTTGTGTCTGGGACTGTAGCTTCGCCTTCTTTGTTTTTCTGACATTCAAAAGTGCCTGTTATGGTCTAATTGAAATAAATGCTTTGTGTTTGAGTTTGAGTTTGAGATTCGTTATGTCTATCTGTCCGTCCGTATGTCACAGTCACTTTATTCCGAAACTATTAGAACCACACAGTATAATCTATACATATAATAAGACAGTAAAAAAACTGTGTCTGTACATTTAATATATTAAAAAAAAAAAATGAGGGGCGTTTAGAAACAGTAATAGAGCTCTACTCCAAAAAAAAAATTCTGTCTGTCTGTTTGTCTGTTTGTTTGTACACGCTAATCTTCGGAACTACTGGATGGATTTGAATGTTTTTTTTTTGTTGTATAGGTATGAAGTCTAGGCAACATATAGGCTTTAATTTATCTTGGAAACTTGAACACCTGACGCAGAACCGCAACAGACCAGCTAAACTATAAGAGATACAAAAATGGTACCATAACAAAAATTGTTCCACGTGATGAGCATTTTCTGCTGAGAGAATAAATTTGAAGATCTGGAACACCTGATGTGGAACTCCAAGAGCCCAGCTACACTATAACATATAAAGGATGTAAAAAGACCCTTAACGAAGCCGAAAGGCACTTTTTCTCCCGGTCATTGCGATCATTTTTTTGTTCTGGACCATACCTGGGAACCTTCTAGTTACGGAGATATTGGAGGTCAAATTTCCAATTTTTTCACAAGTTTTTTTTTAAATACTACTTTTTAAGGTTTTATCTTTACTTTAATTACCTCCATAACCCGTTTACTATTCAAAGCATCCATCAGCACCAAGTTTTGAGTGCGTTACATTGAGTTTTACCGTAAAATGTGATTTTTCAACCCAAAAAAAAAAAATCGTTTCCCAGCAATAATTTTTGCGTAAGGTGGCCTAGTTTGTGGTATGTATGTACATGCTTGGTTGACGGCTTCGTGAAGGGTCCGTTTACACCCTGTATAGGAATGACGTTTTAGCAAAAGTTGTTCAATCTGATGAGCACTCTCTGTTGACTTATAAAACTCGAAGATCTGGAACACCTGTTGTGGAACTCCAAGAGCCCAGCTACACCATAACACATTTAGGAATGACGTCTTAGCAAAAGTTGTTCGGTCTGATGGGTATTTCCTGTTGACTTATAAAAATCGAAGATCAGATACATCTAATGTGGAAATCAAAGCTATCACTAATTTCAATGTATATTATAAATTAACATAAGCTGGGAGTACCTCCACGCGGTGAAGGCGGTAACAGTTTAGGACTGATTTTCGATGACGATGGTATATCATTGAAAATTTGACACTACTGGCCGAAACTCCCATTTATTTTTTTATTTTATCGAATACATATGCCTTTGGGCTTAGGTTATTTGATTGTTTAAAAGCCCAGCGCCACTATAACATTATAGGAATTACGTCTTAGCAAAAGTTGTTTAGTCTGATGGGCATTTCCTGTTGACTTACAAAAATGAAAGATCTGGAACGTCTCGAATCGTCTCGCGCATGCCGTTGTTTTCCCGTCTCCGGGCTCTTAGAATTCGACATCAGACGTTTCAGATCTTCGATTTTGACAACCCCGTTGTCGCTGGCATAAGGAACAGGATCCGCGTACGAAGTTGCGGGCAGAAGCTAGTATATAATAATAATGATACGAGCTGGGTATGGGATAAATTAAATATTACCGATTAAACACATAATAACTTGATTAATTACTAAACACTTAAAACTTAATCACAACTACTCTACTGATCACTATTCACTTAACTTTCTCGAAACTTCTAGACAGTTCTCTAGTGGAAGATTCTAGACTCTAATATTCTAGGCAGGACTTTACTCTTACTTTAATCTAGAATGTTCTCGTAAGCAACCGACGTGACACTGCCCCCTCCTTAGACATGCTCGTCCCGAGCATCATTAGCACCGTAGTATCGCGCCAATCGGTCTACATGGACAATCTTAGGCGCACCTCGTGGACCCTTTGTATTCGGTAGGTAACATCATTGATCCTAGTCACGACTCGGTATGGTCCATCCCATTTTACTTGCAATTTCGGAGACTTCCCGTTGCTCCGCACTGGGTTATGCAACCACACCAGTGAACTCTCGTCGAAACCCCTACTGTTTGCCCTCCGGTCATAACGGGTCTTCATCTTCGCAGACATCTGTTGGCCAGATTGTCTGATATGCTCATAAACATCATTCAACTTGTTACGCAAGTCATTCGTATAATCTGTTACACTGCGTGGAGCAACAGGGGGAGTTCCCGTGATTAAATCTGCAGACAACCGTAATTCCCTTCCAAAGTTCGCGAAGGCTGGCGTCACAGTCGTACTTTCGTGAACTGCACTACGGTAGGACAGAAGAAACAGCTTGCGTGCTTGTCCCAATCCCTTTGCCTGCTTTCTACGACTTTTGCCAGATATCTCTCCAACGTTTGGTTGAATCGTTCCACCATTCCATCAGATTGTGGGTGGTAAGAGGTGGTTCTGGGTTTGTGGGTACCCATCAATCGACAATTCTCCTGAAATACTTGCGATTCAAAATTCCTTCCTTGATCGCTGTGTATTTTCAAGGGCACTCCAAAACGACAGAAGACTTCCTGAACCAATTTATCTGCGACTGTTGTAGCTTCTTGGTTAGGAATGGCGAAGACTTCTGGCCACTTTGTAAAGTAATCCATGACAACCATGAAATACTTGTTCCTGCTTTCATTTTCTGAAAATGGTCCCGCAACGTCTAGTGCTATCCGTTCCCTGGGGGCTCCAACGTCGTACACTTTTAACGCACCTCTGCTGCGTGTGTGGGGTCTTTTCACAGCCGCACAACTGGTACATTTTTGACACCAGTCAGAACAGAAATTCTCTCGACAGTGGATCCAATAAAATCGCTCTCGGATCTTCAGTAGTGTCCTTTTTACCCCCATATGTCCTCCTGAACATCCATCGTGATAGAGCCGCAGAATATAGCCGGTACCTTGGCTTTAGGGACAACCATTTGTAGATGACAGCTGTCCCCTCGAGCGTTTTCCCATTTACGGCACAAGACTCCATCCTGGATAACCAAGCTGTTCCATTGCGCTCAATAACTCTTCGTGATGGAACTCATCGCTGCGTCATGACTCCACTTGGGTTTAGGAGCACCAGCTTTGATCCACTTGAAGATTGGTTTGATGTCCGAGTCATTTTGCTGAGCCTGCTGTAGGGTTTCCTTCCATTCATAGCTGAGATCTGTTCTAAGTATCCTCACGAGTACTATTTCCTTAGCCTCTTGCCTGGCACAGTGCTTACAGTCTTCAGGACAAGGTCTTCTTGACAGTGCGTCTTTGTTATCGTGAGTTCTCTACTGTTGTTAGGCAATCATATCAGCCGCGTTTCCCAGCTGGGATTGATCTTTTCTCGGTGTGCTGCGCTTAGGACAGCTTGACCGAAGATGACCCCTTTCTCCACAAGTGTAGCACCTAGGGCTGTACTCTTGGGGGCGGTCGCGTACAGGTGATGCTACAGCTCCTCTGACGCGGTGCGTTCGATGGTCTTGTCTTTACTTCTAAGGCATGAGCCAAGGCGTCTTTCAGGGTCTCGTGTTGCCCAAGTCTCACAGCGGCTCTAACTTCCAAGTCGCATATTCCATCAACGAATGCCTGCACCAGATTTCCATCGATTAGTGCAGGGGCAGACTCGTACAGCTTTTCAACTTCCAGGACCCACTGCTGTAAGTTCTCGACACTACGTTGAACACGATCCCTTAATTTAGCACGAAATACGTGCTCCAGGTGCGCGTCGCCGTATCTGGACTTTACCGCCTCCAGCAGCTGTTCATAGGTCACATCCTTGCCGAGCGCCTCAAGAATGGTTAGGGCCTGGTCTCGGAATCCCAAGGTGAGTGCGGTCATGGTTTGCGCTTTGGTCCACCCATTCGCCTTCATAACGGCCTCAAATTGGATCTGATAGGCCGACCATGAAGATGTTCCGTCGAATGGAGGTACCTTAAGCCCACGTGGCGAAGGTGCAGCAATCACTGAAGCCACAGGTCCAACTCCAGCCTTAATTTCACTCAAAGCCTTCTTCACCCTAGAAATCTGAACTTAGGCCTCTGAGATACGATTCTCGTGCTGGTGAACCTGATCCTTCATCACCTTGAGGTCTTTTCCAAAAGTTGCATAAAAATCCTTTATGAGGAGTATCTGTTCTTCTTGGCGGTGGACCTGCTCCTCTTTATCCCGCTGCAACTGCTCTTCTAACCGGCGAGCCTGCTCCTCTTGACGGCTAGCCTGCTCCTGCTTATCCCGTTGCAACTGCTCTTCAAACCGGCGACCCTGTTCGTAATAGTCGTAAGGCTATGCCAAATCTCAAAAATATTCATTAAGGGATTCCAGAGATATAAAGATGTCTTGGTGAGGATTGCGTAGTGAGTCTTTCTCGCCACAATCCTCACCTGACTACCGCGGAACCCTTACGTTTTGATTTTTGAATTTGGTGTCAAGTCAAGAAATACTCATCTCCAACCATAATAATTTGGACCTGGTTTACTGTGTAGAAATATGGTAATTTTCCATGTAAACTTCTACATACATTTTCGAGTCGAGTACAGTCGAGCACAAAATTATTAAGTACGTATCAATTTTCTTCCGAGGCAACAGAGGCTAGTTCACAAAATCTAACGAGGCAATAAATACCTTTATATCCTGGTCTACAAAGTTGCCTCGTTACTTTTTGTAAAAAATCTTTTATTTTCTTAATTTGATTTCGATAATATCGTCAAAGGATAGTGGGCAGAAATGTATGGGCGGCACACCCACGTCCGCCACAGCTTAGACTTCTTTTGTTTGGAAGGTATTATCACAGCCATGTTTCTCTGTGCCAAAGCGCATCAAATTCTGTCCCAGGGTTCTCTATTTATTTTGAGTCGATTATTATTGAAACAAACCTAACCTAACCTTTTTTTTTACTTTTGGGGCACACCCACTTCCGCCACAGCTTAGACTACTTTTGTTTGGAAGGTATCACAGCCATGTTTTTCTGTGCCAAAGCGCATCAAATTCTGTCCCAGGGTTCTCTATTTATTTTGAGTCGATCATTATTGAAACAAACCTAACTTAACCCTTAGCACCACTCGCTATTTCTAGCCTCACAATTACATTCGTGGGGGACCTAACTCCCCCGTTCATATAACGACTATTAAGTGCTTGATTACAAAATAAAAATTGGATTTCTTTTCGAAAAATAAATTAAAGGCTTATTATAAATGTAGGAAAAAAGTTTTATTAAAATTAGACACATAAAAACGACATTCCTAGCGTCTAACCAAAAAATTGCCAAAATACACCGTCACATTTTCAGTGCCTAGTTCAAAGGTCAAATACTAAATAAATTTTGTTACTAAAAACAAACTTAGTCTTTTCTCTCTACAGTGTTATAATCTAAAATACAAAACAATCATAAAATTATATAATTCTCATATAACATGCAAAATCACAGGGGTAACGTACATCTTTGTTCACTTATCAAATAATCATCGAAGTCGTGATCGTGATGGCGGTGTTTTTGCCCATTTATACCGGTTTTTTTCATATGAAAGATTAGATCCATCACCCTGTTCTTCTATGTTATCTAATTCTTCATTTTCCAAGTCACTTTCAAACTCTGCCTCGCTTTCTGTATTGTGGTCGCTAACCTGTAATTCCGCGTCACTCAAGTCGGATAATGGCTCCAATAAAACCTCCTCATTTTCACTATCATCCAACTCCGTATTATTTATCAGTTCTTTAAGCTGATGAAGATTCATATTATTTTATGTAGTACGCCACAAATCAACAAAAACAGAAATAAATAAGAAATTTGTAGAAAAATATTACTTACGTAACTACACTCGTGGGGGAGCTAGGTCCCGCAAAAGCACGTACCTGCTAAACTGTATGCGGTAGCCCAACGCAAGTCCGCCAATCACAAGCTTTCCCACGGCACTAGGAATACACGGAGTCGCAACCGCGTGGCCGTCAAAATAATAAAAATATTCACGGAAATGTGTGTGTTGGGGGACCCTACTCCCCCGCGAGTGGTGTTAAGGGCTAACCTTTTTTTTTTACTTTTGGGGCACACCCACGTCCGCCACAGCTTAGACTACTTTTGTTTGGAAGGTATCACAGCCATGTTTCTCTGTGCCAAAGTGCATCAAATTCCGTCTCAGGGTTCTCTATTTATTTTGAGTCGATCATTATTGAAACAATCCTAACCTAACCTTTTTTTTTAATTTTGGGGCACACCCACGTCCGCCACAGCTTAGACTACTTTTGTTTGGAAGTTATCACAGCCATGTTTCTCTGTGCCAAAGCGCATCAAATTCTGTCCCAGGGTTCTCTATTTATTTCAAGTCGAATAGGTTTAACTTACTGAGCAGTATTGAAACAAACCTAACCTAACCTTTTTTTTTACTTTTGGGAATCTTCAATGGATATTCTTCACTATGGGGCAGGCGGAGGGGTCTGTCAGACTTAATAGAAACAAAATAATAATAAAAAATAATCCTCGGTAAGACTCGAAATAAAAAGAGAACCCTGAGACAGAATTTGATGAGCTTTGGCACACAGAAACATGGCTGTGATACCTTCCAAATAAAATTAGTCTAAGCTGTGGTGGACGTGGGTGTATTTTGCCCACGGTCATTTCTCGGTTTTTGCTCTCAAAAAGTATATGAGGCGTAGGCGTGAAGCGTATGAGGCAGTGAAAATGTTTTTCGAAACAGCGTCTTTTGCGACTACTTCATTCGAGTCCATGAGCTTTCGAACCTGTGAGGCAGTGGAAAAATAATTCGCAACAGCGTGTGTCGCAACAGCGGCGTACGAAACAACATAGGGGACCCTGAAATTACACATGGTACTTCGCCCGAATTCGATTGCCCATGGAATTCGTCAAACGACCAAGTGTAAATAAACGCGGTTGAGTACATCGTCGTCGTCTTCGGATAGACTCGTTCATCTTTGTTGTTTGTTTTTCGATTAGTTTAAGGATAAGCCGACCAAAATCATAAGCCAGTGAGATTGGTTGTGCAAGTGCGGGCTCCGCAAGCTAAATACCTAGACAGTCCTTAAATTCTACGTACTAATAAAATATAAGCTACTAGCTGTACCCAGCATGCAATGCAGCTTTTTCTACCTACTCCTTGTGTTTTTACTACCTACCTACTACCTACCTGCTACCTACCTGCTACCTACCTGCTACCTACCTGCTACCTACCTGCTACCTACCTGCTACCTACCTGCTACCTACCTGCTACCTACCTGCTACCTACCTGCTACCTACCTGCTACCTACCTGCTACCTACCTGCTACCTACCTGCTACCTACCTGCTACCTACCTGCTACCTACCTGCTACCTACCTGCTACCTACCTGCTACCTACCTGCTACCTACCTGCTACCTACCTGCTACCTACCTACTACCTACCTATTACCTACTTAATTTTTTCTTTCATAAGAACCTTCTTCTGACAATAACAATCACAACAAAAAAAAAAATAGCAAAATCGGTCCAGCCGTTCATTCGCGTGACCACGGGAAGGAATTCATTTTTATAAAGGGTGTAAAAAGACCCTTTACGAAGCCGAAAGGCACTTGTTCTCCCCGTCATTGCGATATTTTTTTTGTTCTGAACCATACCTGGGAACCTTCTAGTTACGGAGATATTGGAGGTCAAAGTACCAACTTTTTTCACAAGTTTTTTTTTTAAATACCACTTTTATAGGTTTTAATTTTACTTTAATTAACTCGATGACCCGTTTACTATTCAAAGCATCCATCAGCACTAAGTTTTGAGTGCGTTACATTGAGTTTTACTAAAACAAAAAACTTTTTTGCAAAAAATAAAACCGACTCCAAAAACCTTTGTTCTCATATTATTACATTCGCAAAATATTATATTCTCGAATTATTATATTCTCAAAATATTAGAAGTACAATCAAACACAGTGAAAAATAAAAATTAATTTATTTAAATCAAAATCTCTTTATTCCAATACCTAGGCATCATGGAAACACTTTCGAACGTAATACAATATTAAAATAAAAATTAATTGCAGTATCATACAGTATTGCAAAATTATTTGCATTTATCATTAGTAAAATATAATTAATAATAACTGAAACTAAACAAATCCCGAGTGATCAAGTGCATACAAGTTTTCACAAGTGGCATCTGTTTCCAAGCACAGAAAAGAGAAGAAGTCTGAAAAGAGTGTCCATGGAGTTTCTTGCCCATTCTTCTCCATAGAGATCTACGCTTTGGAATGGGCAACTACAGTACTTTCACAAGTTATTATGCCTTGTGTCTGGGACTGTAGCTTCGCCTTCTTTGTTTTTCTGACATTCAAAAGTGCCTGTTATGGTCTAATTGAAATAAATGCTTTGAGTTTGAGTTTGAGTTTGCACGACGATTGGTACAGCCACTCAACAATAAAAATTGCAAAAGTATATAAGTACATCATGGAAAATTTATGGGAGCTTATTCAACGCCGTTAACATTTTTAAGCATTCTATTGTTTTAATTTTGTTGGATAAGCAGTCTGTGATAATGCAATTAATTTTTCTATCATTTTCAATGTATTTTAAAGATCTTTTTTTATCGGGGCAGTGGAAAGCACTTTTTAGCAATCTTTTATTTTGAATTTGAGCTTCTACTTTTAATGCTACTAAAAATTGGAAAATGGTTGGTCGAGATGGAATTCGAGAGTTAATTCTTCTGTGCCATCCTTCCACTGCATTCGTAGTGCGGTTCTTTTCACCAAAACAGCTAAAAATATCTTGGTAATGGTTAGTATCCACTGGTTATTAAAATAGTCTAGAAATTTCTGTGAAACTTCCGTCTCTGGTGCGATTTCATATATAGCAAGATATGCTTCTGGAATTAGATTGGGTGGTAACAGAGCCAAACTTGTGCACAACTGTGTGATTTTGCGACCTAAGTGAGTTTCGTTGAAATTCAATTTTTTACTCATTCTAAACACAGCATTTAAAAAATGGTAATAACAGCCTTTTACTTTTATTTCTGGATATACCTCACGTATAGCATTAATTGCAGCAATTTCGTAATCGCATTTGTATGAACTAATATTCATACGAAATTGATTTCTAAGTACAGAAAAGAACCTTTTGTATGTATTTGTGTTCTTATTTGGTAATAAGCCATAGACAATAGGTACAAAACTAATTGTGTTTTGGTCTCGTGCGATATCAATATGTAAGGTGTACAATTGGTAAAAAGGCGATGGTGTCACCTTGAATGTACCATCTCCGTATACAATATCAATTGTCTGGAATAATTCTCGTAGCTTTTGAGCAGGTAACATCGAAAATATTATAATTCTATCATCCGTTTCACCATCATAATCATCAAATAAAAAAAAGTCTTGCACGATGTGGTGTGGCAATCTCACATTACTTGTAGTCTTTGATGTACCGACATTCAAAAAACTATTTCGTTTCCTGTACAGCGTATCCTTTTTGGACGTAAATGATGGGATCAGATACTCTTTATTTTGAAAAACTTGTTTTCCCAAGAAGTGCTTTTCAAATATTTTTGGAATGGGTTCAAAATTTTTGCACACTTCTTGTTTGCGCTCCTCCATTGCCATATCAATTATATTTCTTTCAAAATCAACGCTGCAACTATGTTTGGGCTGTCTAACGACTTTCTTATCCAAACTTAATGTAATCGAAGTCTTGCACTCCCTTTGGTTGCAACATCTCCAGTTGGTTGTACCATTTTTATTTTTCATGAAGAAGTTGTATTTGTAACCGTTATATAAAAAAACAGACTTGCCTTTTTGACTCGTTATAAACTTGGCTTCACTATCTTCAGACATTTTTATTTTAATATTTATTAATCAGAATGCAAAATGTATTCCCAATAAATATTTTTCACAATGTCACACTATACATCAAAAACAATCTATACATATAATAAAACAGTAAAAAAACTGTGTCTGTACATTGAAGATATTAAAAAAAAAAAAATTGGGTGTGGTTTAGAAACAGTAATAGAGCACGAATCCAAAAAAAAAATTCTGTCTGTTTGTCTGTTTGTCTGTTTGTCTGTTTGTTTGTACACGCTAATCTTCGGAACTACTGGACGGATTTGAAAGATCTTTTTTTTGTTGTATAGGTATTGAATCTGGGCAACATATAGGCTATAATTTATCTTGGAAACTTGAACACCTGATGCAGAACCGCAATAGACCAGCTAAACTATAAGAGATACAAAAATAGTACAATAGCAAAAATTGTTCCACGTGAAGAGCATTTTCTGTTGAGAGAATAAATTTGAAGATCTGGAACACCTGATGTGGAACTCCAAGAGCCCAGCTACACTATAACATATATAGGAATGACGTCTTAGCAAAAATTTTTTAATCTGATGAGCACTCTCTGTTGATTTATAAAAATCGAAGATCTGGAACACCTGTTGTGGAACTCCAAGAGCCCAGCTACACCATAACACATATAGGAATAACATCTTAGCAAGAATTTTTCAATCTGATGAGCACTCTCTGTTGATTTATAAAAATCGAAGATCTGGAACACCTGTTGTGGAACTCCAAGAGCCCAGCTACACCATAACACATATAGGAATGACGTCTTAGCAAAAATTGTTCAATCTGATGAGCACTCTCTGTTGATTTATAAAAATCGAAGATCTGGAACACCTGTTGTGGAACTCCAAGAGCCCAGCTACACCATAACACATATAGGAATGACGTCTTAGCAAAAATTGTTCAATCTGATGAGCACTCTCTGTTGATTTATAAAAATCAAAGATCTGGAACACCTGTTGTGGAACTCCAAGAGCCCAGCTACACCATAACACATATAGGAATGACGTCTTAGCAAAAGTTGTTCGGTCTGCTGGGCATTTCCTGTTGACTTATAAAAATCGAAGATCAGAAACATCTGATGTGGAAATCAAAGCTAACACTAATTTAACTGTATAATTATAAAATAACATAAGCTGGGAGTACCTCCACGCGGTGAAGGCGGTCATTGAAAATTTGACTCTACTGGACAAAACTCCCATTTATTTTTTTATTTTATCGAATAAATATGCCTTCGGGCTTATGTTATTTGAGTGTTTAATTTCCTTTTCCACTTTTCTTCGTGACACGGTAGCCTACCCGGTGACGCAGGGGAACAGTCACTTAGATTTTAATTGATCAGGTATCTTCACAATAAAACTATAACCATGCCTAGAAAGAGGTCAAATCTTTCCCAATGTTTCAAAGGAGCTAAAAGATTGAGGATCATAAGATCCCAAGAATCTACCGAAGAAAGTCAGGAGAGACTTGATGCTGTTCGGAACATCAGGCTGCAACTCGCTCCGTGGAAACCTCTTCGGATCGCGAAGCACGCCTGCGTTCTCAGGGTATTTACGCATCTACTGTGAAGAATATGATGCACGACTGACCGCTGATCGTGAACGTCATGCATTGTCTCGCGAGTCGGAGACGTTCACGGAAAGAAAATTAAGCTTGAGTTCTCAGCGTGTATACACATCGACTTCGAGGTATCTAGAGACGAGTGCGGAACGTGATGCACGACTGACCGCTGATCGTGCAAGTCCATGCATTGTCTCGCGAATCGGAGACGTTCAAGGATAGAAAATTACGCTTGAGTTCCAAGCGTATCTACGCGTCGACTTTTAGGTCTCTAGAGACAAGTGGGGAACGTGATGCGCGACTGACCGCTGATCGTGAGCGTCACGCATTGTCTCGCGAGTCGGAGACGTTCACGGATAGAGAATTGCTCTTGAGTTCCAAGCGTATCTACGCATCGACTTCTGACTTACAAAAATGAAAGATATGGAACGTCTCGAATCGTCTCGCGCATCCCGTTGTTTTCCCGTCCCCGGGCTCTTAGAATTCGACATCAGACGTTTCAGATCTTCGATTTTGACGACCCCGTTATCGCTGGCATAAGCAACAGGATCCGCGTACGAAGTCGCGGGCAGAAGCTAGTTGATAAATAAAAACTGACACTAGTACAAACATAGGTTTTTCATTGTAATCTGACAGGAACTACTAGCAAAGAGTTTATCTATTAAAACTTCAATATAAATGCACATAATATTATATTAATGCATATCTTCAGGATTACCTACTACTGGGTGATATAAAATCATTAGTTAGATTTATTTTACAGAAGGTAGGTAAACCTTAAAAAAGAGGTTGTAGGTTTGATTCCCATCCGAGACAAATATAATTATGTGATGAATAACCTATGTGATGATGTCAAATATTTATTATTGTTTCCCTCAAATTAAAAATATTTTTCGCTGTGATTGTTCTTTGTGTAATATTTTGATAATATAATAATTCGAGAATATAATATTTTGCGAATGTAATAATATGAGAACAAAGGTCCAAAAACACATAAAAAGTGAAAAATAACTTTAGCTCCAGAAGTCGGTGACTTTTGTTTGATTTAGTTTTTCACCGAGTTTTTTATTTTTCCATTTTTAGTTGTAATATCCTACACAAATATTTGCTATGCATTTATTATACATTGTTAACAACACATTTCATGGTAATAGGCTTATCCCCAATAAAATGGAACTTAACATACCTATTTGTCGAAATGTGGGTGTACTATACACATCTGCATAATCCTTTCGAGTGTACAGGTGTGATGTTATGTTATGTGATTGCGTCAACAATCTATATGTATGCGATAGCAGCAATAGCGGTGGATTTGCTGTAATTTTTTGAAAAGTTCCGTTGTCTGTATCCGAATCTCATCATCAGATCTATATGAAATTTAAATGGGACCATTTCGGAATAAACCCCTTTCGAACAAAAAAAGAATTTTGCAAATCCGTCTATATGTGACGGAGTTATCGCCGAACATACATAAAAAAAAAATAGAAACATCCGAATTGATACCCTCATCCTTTTCGAAGTCGGTTAAAAGTAAGATGGCGGCATTAGTTCTGACTTTTCCCACGTGACAAGTGAGTTTACAAATTATGTTATTCTAGCCAAATCCAATATTATTAAAATATGCTGTGATTACCTTTTATCTTAATTTCACCGAGTCCTATCTTTTGGGAGTATTTGTACGAATGTACGCGAGCTCTAAGTGTGGTCCCCAGATTGCATAAGGTGTTGCCATTGTTCCAGTTCTATGCGAATTATTGTAATCTTGCATGTCTAACTTGACCGGGCTGCGACACAAATAAACATATTTGAATTAGATTATAGTGCTTCTGCTATATTTAGATAAGATGGTAACCCCCCAAAGAGTATAGTTCTTTAATATGGTAGGAAATATAATTTAAGTAACAAAACTGCAGACAAAGGCTGTCACTTTTTAAGTTGTTTTCTGAAGTTCTGACAAAAAAAATTGTAAAATTTATTGGTATTTTCTTTTAAACATAATATTATTGTACTAACTAGCAAAACACTGTCAATGCCTTCCTGAAAAGTCTGTAGCTTGACCAAATAAGACGTATGTGCTTTAAATGTAAATTACGGCTACGATTAGGTAATATCACAATTTATTTATTTAATTTACTCTTTCGCGTGTGTGACCTCGGGAAGATCTGACATTGGTCTTTGTGTAACGTAACACGATTCTAACTCGCGTATTAGTGTCACTAACAAAACTGTTATTACTGATTTCTGAATTGAGCATTTAGTTTACTTAAGGTTTACATTTTGAATTTTGTGTGCTAAATTGCATTGAAGGAAACATCTTATTTTGAGTCTAAGTACATAGTTAATACTCAAATCAAACTGGACATTAGCTTCTTAAAAACTACGGCTACTTAGTAAAAAAAACAAAGCTGAACGTGATCACGCCGCGCGTAAAATAAGCCGCCTTTACGAGCTGTCAGTGACAATATTCCATAACAGTGATGACATTGACAGCAGTTTGAACGCAGTTAAGTGTACTGGTTGCTTTCAGTTCCGTTAGTGAAAGCCTTAAAATTAAAAATAAACTTTGCATCATGAATGAATGCTTCTGTGCTGCAGAGACAAGCAGTTACTGTCCTTAAAAAACCGTTTATAGTACGCCCAGACAATACCAAGCCACTGAGTTATTACAGACACCAATCAGCCTAGCCTTTCTCTATATTGGAGTCGATTTCCAGTCCAACCAGATGCAGCAATATACTAGTATTTAACATTGTTAGATGCATAATGAAATGTGACGATTTTATTGACAAGTATTTTTTTTATTCCGCGATTTGACTGACTCTTTCAAACCTTTTCAAATAAATGTATTCTATATTCTTTTACTCTACATTGTTGTACCGTTTATTTTTCGAATAGAATTTGCAATTCCAACCTTAATTTACTCTTTTGATCAAAAATTTGCAATTTAACTATGTATATTAGAATGTATATACTAATACGACGTTTACAATTATGTCATAGGTCAAAGTAAGACTAGAGGTGGAACTGCTAGTCAAAAAATGGGCAGAAACCAAAACCGAAAAAATCTACACACGAATATAGTTAAAAGGGAACAGAGGCTGCGATTCTCGACACAAATGTATTCCCCTATTTTTTCTTCTGAATAATGCCTCTAGAGCATTTTGTTTTCATAGAATCAAGGTCAGCTGTAGACACGTCCCTGTGATTTCCTTTTTTTTAAGCAACTAATAAGTTAGGAAAATGGGACCCTCCAAAAATTCCAAAAAACGCCCCATTTTTACAGCCTTAATAATTGTACGACTACCAGACACATTCGTAAAGTTTTCAACATAAAAGAAATTAACAGGAACCTAGACATAGGTACTCTTTTTAAAAATTTGAATGTCAAAATAATTGAATCGGTTCAGTTTTCGAGGCGAAAAAGGGGACTATGAAACGTCGATCTCGTCAACATTTTTGTGATATAATCGGTCTGAACTACACTGTCCCTTTCGCACTCTACGGGGGCAGACGCAATAGGTAGTAGCGGTAGCGCAACGGCAATAGTTTCTTCAAATACCTATTTTTCAAATTCCTCGCAGGCCATATTCCCTCTTGAGCATACATAAACCCGCAAACTACAGAAAGAAAGAAGAAAGAAAGAAAGACCGCAAGTAGCGTTCTGTAGTTTGTCTACGATCCATCGAAAAATGTTACTTAAAGTAAAATTAAATTAAAAGGCATAAAATATCTATGAAAACCATACCGTGACTTGAAAACCATAACAAGATACCTACTACATATCTTACCACAGATTTTCTACCTCTGGTGTTTCTCCAATTACTGATCATTATTGTTATTGCCATCAACTCCTTGTCTTTTGAACAGCTCAGCAACACTCGTTATTCCACTGCAGTAAATACCTCTCTTGCCGGAAAATGTGTCCGAGGTAAGCAACCTTTCTTTGTTTGATGATCTGCATGAACTTGCGGTCTTGGCCCATTTGTCTTAAGGCCTCGTTATTTGTGGATTTCCGAGTCCAGCTTAAAGAAAGCTTACGTCGGTATACCCACATTTCGAATGCTTCCATACGTTTCCTGAGATCATCCGTAGGGCCAGATGTGAACATTAACCAGTCGAGTGCGCAAAAGGTTATTTTAGCGGTTGGTGAGTGTCAGTGGATAATAACTAGTGTGCAGTGCCCATTGCAGTTTCAATATTAATATTTCATCAATTATCTCAAAAACATAATTATTATTGTAGCCAGATCAAATGATCAGATACTATTCTGCAATAATGATTAGCATTTTTTTCAGAAATATCTTTTTACTCATTATCAAATTACTTGTGCCTCAGCCGGCAACTCAGCCAAACACGTAATTAACCAAAATTCATATTATTGGCCAAAAACCGAAATTCAGTCGGACTCTAGTAATAATTCTAGACGCGGAAGCATTAAGCACTTAAGTCAATTCTTTTTGCATTTGATTTAAGTGCTTAAGGCTTCCGAATCTATAATTAATACATTTAAATTACATACATGCACTAAATAAAGCAATGTATGGCACAAACAGTAAAAGGCGTCATAAACATTGAGTCTTTTATGGATGTACTAGTAAATTAATGAACACCATTTACAATCGTGATTTTATTGCGCAATTACAAAAAAAACAATCCTTAAAACGTTTTTGTAATAAAATGAAATAACTGAGCTGAGGCTACTCTAAACTCACATATCAAAAACACACCTGTATCACTGACAACGACGAAGCTTAACTTATTGTCAGCTAAAATGCAGAACGCCACCTGCCTCGATAATTGGACAAATCCTGTTATGTTAGAGCGGTCTGAGTTTGAGTCTAAGAGAAAGCAGAGATCATCATCTTCCTGCCCTTGTCCCGTGTTACTTGGGGTCAGCGCAACAGGTTTATTTCTTCCATTCTCCTCTGTCAACCTATCATTTACTTCTTTTCAGGGCTCCGTACCTACCAATTTTTTTGAAAAATAAACAAAATATAGATCTTTGCCTATAGGTTATAAGAAAACCTCTAAGAAATCTATGAACGTACGTAACCCTGTCCACGCGAGTCGTAATCGCACTTGTCCGGCTTTTCTTTCATATCATTCCTCACACAATCCATCCATCGATTCCTTGGTCTTCGTCTCCCAGAAAAGAGAAAGTAGAGATGTTTACAATAGCTGCTGAACAATCTCAATCAAAATTGCCATTTTTTTTTCTTTAGCAAAGCGCATCTAGAAAAGTAGATATCGAGAATAATACGGCTTGAGTGTGTACGACATTCTTAAAACAGCCAAAATTTCACACTGGCTGAAGACCCGCGTTAATAATCAGTGTGTTGGGCATAAAACTTGTAGACCAAGTGGCGTCCAAGGACTGGAAAGAGAAGTCTTGGTCGTTCGGCGGTGAGATGGGCAGACGACATTGTTGCCGTAGCAGGTATATCCTGAATGAGGCTGGCACAGGAACAAGCGTGGCATAAGTAAAGAGAAGCATATAATACCCAGCAGTGGGTGAAGTCGGTCTGTGGACGACGATGATGATGTATCAGATATTATTATATTAATGGTTCTAAGTATAGTATTAGTAGGTAGTAGTAGCTCCAACTTGCTGCAGAGCGATGGAAATTAGTTTATATTGTCTTAAATTCATGTCAACCCACAGAAGTGGGCTACAAGTAATGTTCCAGAATTTTAAAAATTGCATCACATGTTATTGTAAAATGGCATACAAGTTGTAAACAAACAAAGAATTTGTTGACAATAGGCAATGGACAATATAGGTCTGAAGAACGTGTTTCACGCTGTTATTGCTTATTTGATCTTAACTGTGATCCTCCTTTTTGGCGATATTAACTGGCCGGCTGCCCTACTAAACACTTGCCGTATTGTAAGAAAAAATACAACTAGACTTAGACAATCATTTCGCTGCACTACAGAGTAATTTACCTTCACAATGAATTCAATGAATTTCGCTTTGGTTCACACCCGTGAGATTCTTAAAATACCGGGTAATAACCTGAGAAACCAAAGTTAAAAACCACGGTAGTAATAATTCCTTTATTTTCAGATAACTAAGGCCCATAGATAAAATGATAAAATCTACATGGTAGCCAACCTGACGGCTATCTCTATGTAATGTCTGAATGTGCAATGTGGATATTGTTACCGATGGGTTTGGTGACATCACAATATAATGCAAGCTCGCAACAAGATAACGATGACAATAGATAAAATGGCATTCTGAAGTGCTTGCAGTAGGGCTGGATGGGCTTACGATTGGTAGATTTGTCAAGGTACATGTCAAGCATGGGGCTTGATAAACTTACCTAAGATAATGTATAATTATAATCTTGTCTACTAACATAGTTTTAAGCAATTGTTTGTACTAACACTATGATATGGGCCACGATGTCTGAAAATGAAATATTTAATAATAATAAAGAACTGTTTTCATTTATCTAAGGCTTAAGTTTCGGTTTCCACCAAACCGGGCACGAGCAGAGCAGAGAATAGACGTGCGAGAACCTACTAATCACGTTTTGTTTAAAATCAAAACGCCTGTCTATTATGTCCGTGATAGACCGAAACTTGCACGTCTCTGCACCGCGACACTTGTCTTTTTTTCGACGGAACTGGAACTTAAATGGAGTTGGACAGGATATCTATCTATATCTAAGCCCACTACAAAGAATACACTACCACTATACACACCGTGTCTTTTTAGTCGTCTTACAACGGCAGCCCACTTCATGTATCCAATGACTACTAAGCATTCATAAAAAAAAATAGGTATTTAAGAGATTTTAATAATTTAAAAATAATAATACTAGTCAATATTATGACGCATGACGTAGTTAAAACACCCTGTTGTACTGGACTAGAGCGCTGGGTAGGTATATTCTCCCATTTGACACGTAAACACCATTAACAGGATGTTTCATATTTTTTTCTAATTTTTATTTATTTTTCTTTGTACCTATTACAGAAGGTAAAAAAAAAAAATCGCGCCTAGAACTATTTTATGTCGGACACATTAAGCTGGGTACTCACTTAGCAGCGTAGCACGTAACGTATCAGATACGGTATCAAGTGAGTACGTAGGCACGAGCCCGCTGCGAGCCGCTCGCGCGTGGAACGCTGTAAGCTCGCAGCGACCCGCCGAGTGGCGGTATCACTGCGAACACAAAGGCGGCTCGCAGTGTGCTCGTGGACGGTGACACGACCGCTTTTGTAGTGAGTACGTAGGCGCGAGCTTCAAACGAACTTACGTATTCATTATGGAGTGGACTGAAGAAAAAATATTAAATCTAATTGTGGTTTACCAAAATACTCCAGTATTGTGGGACCCTAAAGATTTTAGACCCAAAAGAAGAGGCTTTTATATTTATCTAAAATATTGTACGTGAATATGAACCCAGCACTAGCCACCATTTGAGACATATTGTCGGCGTGACGTCGTCGCGAGCACTGCGGATCCGGCAGCTCGTAGCTAGATACGCGGTGGACCGTGGACGAGCCGTACCCACTTGCAGGTTGATACCGTATCTGATACGTTACGTGCTACGCTGCTAAGTGAGTACCCAGCTTTAAGTGGACCACCTTTGTAAGACGACTAAAAAGTCACGGAGTATATCCAAAAAATTATACAAAAAAACTAACCTACTAAATGTCACACAACTTCATACATTACAAACACCTGCATTCTCATAAAGAAAATTACCAAAAATTCCGTACAATCAATCATACAATTCCTTAAAAATCAATAACATACAACACAAATTCCAATTAATATAATTATGACTGTACGGGCACGGAGTAATAACGACAAAAAAACCGTATTAGTGGAGGGGCACAACTGTTCAATAATTTACCCAAACATATAAAGAAGTGTGATAATATTAACATATTTAAGAGTAAACAATATTTGCTTCAGGCACTACCGTCACCTAACATACGCACTATGTTAGGTGACTCAACCTTCCGGCCCGCTACATGTTTGTGATTGGGCGCTCCTTGTGGGGCTCCACATCGCTGTCAATGTGGTGAAGCAGTCGACTGCCTCGGATGCCATGGTCTTTCTTGCAGTAAGAGTGCAGGTCGGATTGCGCGGCACGCTAGCATTAATGATCTCATCCGTCGTGCTCTTGCCACCGCCGGGGTGCCAACTGTCTTAGAACCCAATGGCTTGGCACGCGCCGATGGGAAGAGACCAGATGGTATGACCATAATGCAATGGAAGTTGGGTAGGTAGGCCTTTGGTGTGGGATGCAACTTGTGTCGACACCCTTGCGCCATCCCATCTTCCTAGCACAGTGAGCTGCGCTGGGGCGGCTGCTGCAGGTGCTGAAAACCTCAAACGGCGCAAGTACAATAATTTAATTGGTAGTTATATGTTTAAGCCGTTTGCCCGCCGAGTGCCCACCTAGTATTACGGGAAATCGCCAAGCGGTTGGTCGACTCCTCACGTGACCAGTAGGGCGGGCGTATTTTTTGGCCAAAGAATCAGCATTGTCATCCAACGTGGCAATGCTGCCAGCCTTCTGGGCACTTTTCCAGTTGATAGTGATGTGGACGAATTTTTTGACGCCCCGTAACCATTTTGATACTTGTACATTTTTATTTTTTCTTACTACAATAGATTTGTAGTTTGTATATAATTTAAATAAATTAGTCAATTAAGAGTAAACTAAAAAAACATGTACCATATACCCTATAACGTCGCCAAAGCCCTAAAGGCAAATTTTATATTATTATTTAGAAGTAACTCAGTATGTATTGCAGTATAACTGAACTGTCATTTATAAATCCTTATGAGAAATAAATGTTTTTAAACCTATATGGCCTGAAATAAACCTCGATGGGGAGGTCGCTACCAAACATCTGACTTGAACTACCATTACTTGCAACTGTTGAATATATTTTAGTTATAGTTTACTTATAAGCACTAATTATACCATTGCTTGAGAAATAATGCTACTGTGCCTAAATGTCACAAAATTATAATAACCCCACCGCCGTATCTTTACGTTGACGTCGTGTGGGGCTTGCGTGCTCCGATGAGCCCTAGGTCTGTGCCGGTAGGGTTTACTTTGCCGAGATAGGTCTAGGGTGAGAGGCCAGATAAAGAAAGTTACAATCCAAGCCAAGGTCGCACACGCCGAAGGCTGCATGGCTAGAGAAGATGCTAGTCGCTAGTGTCACTTCGTCATCGCCTTCATCTCTTTTTCCATCAATTCCTTCATCATCGCAATCTTTTCGCGTCACATCGACACCTTCTTCTTCATTAATAAGTATACAGACAGCGGATGTTGTACAGGAGACAAATTTTGTCGACGATACTGTACCCTCCGCTAAAGCTGCAACAAGTCGTAGGAAATGGAGCATTGAAATGAATAAATTCATCCTACATACCTATCTTCACCTTACTAATATGGAAACAGACAAAAATGCATACCGCTTCACACTAAGTTCTTAGAAAAATACCAAAATAGGAATCTCACACAACCAAATCTATATTTCGAATATCATGCAACAAGCAATAAAGACAATACTTCTTCATGATTTTGGCCTCCTGGTAGTCTGTGAGACTATTATCCTAGTTTCTCATCTCCCATTTGTTCTTGTCATTTTTCTTATAGTAATCTTCTTCTTTCAATAAAGGCGTATGGCAGTGGGGACAGCAGCGGGAATAAAATTACAGACTTCCCGTTGACCCCACCAGGCGATACTCGCGAAGCGCATCCTCCAGTGCGCTCCTCAATCGGTCGTTGCACTGGCTACTTACCGTGGTAACCCTATCATCTTCCTCTACAACAGCAGGGTTAGACCGCGGTGAGATTAAGTCAATAGCTGACGCTTGCACCACGGTTTGTGACGGAGTTAAGACGATACGGTTGCTCAGTACCTCTGAGCGCAGCCTATCAAGCGCGGCGTCGTCCAACATGTGATTGCGTTGGATGACCCGCACCTGATCCGACAGTCGTTGGGGCGAGACGTTGATGGTTGGTTCAAGTACCTGAAACAGAGAAAGCATCCTAACACGGTACGCAGTGAGGCTAGTTCCCCCCTCTGTAGACCCATAGTATGCGCGCATGACGTTCTCGTTTATTGAATGAGTACATCTCATACGCTGCACACAACCACCGGCAGCGGGGACCCGGCTCAGGACTGGATGGCCCCTAAGTCCCAAACTCCTCGGTGGCCGGCCTCGGCGGCGGGGCGGAGCTGAGCGCGGAGTCCGGGGTTGGTAGGCATGCACGTCGGGAGGCAGCTCTCGTTATCATTGCGTCTCGTCATGCATTCTTATATTTTCGATTTTTCCATGTTTTTGGATGACGTTGACAGAATATGTCATTGTAGTACAACTGTTTTTGAAATTTTTCATTTTCTAGATTTGTTTTCAACAAGTTATTTTGATAAAATAACTTGTTGAAAAAAAAACAGTTATTAGGTAACTGTTGTAAATATCTTTGTATTCCAGCCAATATTAATATTAAATATGAAATTACGACGATTTAGCAGATGTTTGATGTACGGGGTTGCCATATTATTTTTAAACAAAGAGATTTAAAAGACATATAGAGAGGACATTGGGAATATTGTCATACAATAATTTTCATCCTGAATATTTTCGATTTTGACACATGAATGCTACCTGACAAGCGGGCGTATGACACAGATGACACTAGACAGAACGAATTGTTACTAAGTAGTAACAAGTTTTGGATTACGATTTTCTTCGTCATGACCCGTCTATAGCTAGGAAATATTTAAATGTCTTCGTGTCATATGAATGCGACCTGACATGGCGACGTATCGCACTGGACTGATCGACTTGTTACTAACGTGTAACAGGTTTTGGAATTGTCAGTTTCTTGGTCTTGTCCCGTCTATAGCTAGTTATATTTGAATGTCTTTGTTTTTAAATTATTATTATTTTGAGTGTTTCTATTGTGTAGGTTAAGTGGCGTAAGTTTCGTACCATTTTCCGATACATGTTTGTGGAGTGATGAATTTTCGGATTTGTTATGAAAGTACGCTCTGAGTGAATAAATCTGTTTGTTGTGTAAGTTATGTATATCTATCAGACCTCTTCCTCCTTCTTGGCGTGGTAGAATAAGCCGCTGTATGCTTGATTTTGGATGGTGTTTTCTGTGTTTGGTAAGAGATGTATTAAGAGTGCGTTGTAATTTTTTGATATCTGTGTTTGACCAGCGTATAATTCCAAAAGAGTATGTGAGAAGTACAAAAAAAACCCTACCCACGGGCCGGAGCCAAGTTTGTAGGGGGGAGTTTAAATGGAGAATGTAGATGATACTGTAGAAGAAGTAAGGAATTTCCGGGTGATGCGACAGGTGTTGAGAATTGTGGCTTTTTGGAGCAGTTGAAGTGTGTGGGGAGGCATGTGTAAAGTGTTAAGGCTTTGCACAATAGATTTTGGTACTATACCAGTGGAAGAGAGCACTATAGGGACGATGTGAACTTGTATGGCGAGGTTTTGATATTTACTTAGATTTTCAGATATTGTAGTTTGAATGTTGTGCGAGTTTGGGATAGCTATATCAATTAGGTAAACTGTTTTACTGGCTTTGTCGTGAAGAGTTATATCTGGTCTATTAAAATGTATAGTTTTGTCTGTTATTATCGTCCGATCCCAATAGATTTTCTGATTGTTATTGTCTAGTATTAGTTCCGGTTTATATTTATAATATGGTTTCATCTCACTTATGAGTTTGTATTTGAATGCTAATTGTTGGTGTAGGTATAATAGCGGCAACTTGGTCATGTCGGTGCTTATAGTCGGTCTGTGCAAGTGTTTTGCAAGCCCCTGTAATATGTTGTATGGTCTCAGAGGCTGTATTGCAATGTCTGCATAAGTCAGTCGGTGATGAGAGTCTGATGAAGGTCTTTAATTATATATTTCCTGTAATTACGAGTCGCTATTATTTGGTCTTGGATCGCCAGCATAAATCCTTCCGTTTCGGGAAACAGCTCGCCTCGTTTGAGCCATTCGTTTGACTTAGCTTTATCGACGTGTGGCTGGCTCATGAAGGCTCAGTGTCTTCCGTGAAGGGCCTTGACAGACCATGCGGCAATTTTATCTTGCGTGTTTATGAGTTGTTCATTAGTTTGAGTGTTCCTATTGTGTAGGTTGAGTGGCATAAGTTTCTTATCCTGTTCCGTTACATGTTTGTGTAGTGATGAATTTTCTGATTTGTTATGGAAGCACGCTCTGAGTGAAAGTATCCGTTTGTTGTGTAAATTGTGTATCTATCAATGATGGACGTAGTTATGCGAAAATGTTTCATTCCACAGTAAATTGAATTTGAGATAAAAGCATTTACGCGTTTCAATGGTATTCTTTTTTATTCTAACTAGTAAAGGCCAATACTAAGGGTTTTATTGTTGAATTATATTGTGTTTAGATAACCGTATGTTTAATTTTAGGCTATTCACTTTACAATAAGAAAAAAATATGTTATTGGTATTGGAACATTTTAACATAATTAATATTTACATAAACATAGCTTCAAATTAATTTTGCACAAACGTTCCAGGTACTTTTTATCCATCTGTACCTTAATATTTATGCCCAACCGGGAACGCATCTTTCAATAACTTTTTACTAGTGCAAGCGAGACGGAGTATTTTCTTTTTGTCATTGAATCTTATTTGAGTTCGCAACGGTCATTATTGAAACAAACGTCGTGGAAGAGGTAGTTTCCGTCGTCTTTTGTTTGCAATAAATTATCCTTATTACGTTTATGACAGTGAACCGTGGTTAATTTGTAGTGTACCGTGTGTCAATATAATTAGAATAAACAATGGAAGCTAATGATGATGTAAGTATTACTATTAAAGGATTGTTTAATATTTTGTAATAAGTACTATATATATTTATGGTGATTAGTTTTATCGAAAGACGATTTTAACTAATTCTGGTTATTTATTTTTACAGATTTCATCATTAGAACAGTTATTAGCTAAAAAACGAAAATTAATGGACCTCAGAAACAAAGTTATCTCTCAAGGACAGATCAAAGGTCAAGTCGATGTTGCAGACTCCAGAGGTATGTTGGAATTTAGTTAAAGGCACATTATATATTTTATGAATTTGACGGCGTATTAACTTTATTGTATCGACATTTCTTAGGTCCATTCTTACATGTCTTACACATCCAAGCGGTCGACGAGTGAACATAATAAGTCCCGCAGAGGGAGTTAACGCGTTTCGAGTCGAAGATCGGTTTGGATTGCATGTTGCAATATGAATCGTATCTTCTGCATGTATTGTGTATATTCTTGTTGGTGCTTTGCTATGATATACGAGCATGATTATTGTTCTTGGTGGGGCTATCAAAAATATTTTTAATAATTTTATTATTTGCATTGGTTATACGACTTATGCTTACTAAATTAATTTACTGTTAAATGAAAAATATGTATATTACAAGGGATGGGATGGGATTGGATATGATGAGATATGTGTCAGTTTGCATATATTGTTTTTTTTTCAGCTGACTCTAATCCAGTTACGCCTTATTCAAACACGCAGCCTTCAATCTCTCCTCCACCATATTCGCCACCTCTTGTTCGTGACACGTATCACTATAAATACATATACATCCACTATATTATGGATTAGAGTCAGCTGAAAAAAAAACAATATATGCAAACTGACACATATCTCATCATATCCAATCCCATCCCATCCCTTGTAATATATATATTTTTCATTTAACAATAAATTAATTTAGTAAGCATAAGTCGTATAACCAATGCAAATAATAAAATTATTAAAAATATTTTTGATAGCCCCACCAAGAACAATAATCATGCTCGTATATCATAGCAAAGCACCAACAAGAATATACACAATACATGCAGAAGATACGATTCATATTGCAACATGCAATCCAAACCGATCTTCGACTCGAAACGCGTTAACTCCCTCTGCGGGACTTATTATGTTCACTCGTCGACCGCTTGGATGTGTAAGACATGTAAGAATGGACCTAAGAAATGTCGATACAATAAAGTTAATACGCCGTCAAATTCATAAAATATATAATGTGCCTTTAACTAAATTCCAACATACCTCTGGAGTCTGCAACATCGACTTGACCTTTGATCTGTCCTTGAGAGATAACTTTGTTTCTGAGGTCCATTAATTTTCGTTTTTTAGCTAATAACTGTTCTAATGATGAAATCTGTAAAAATAAATAACCAGAATGAGTTAAAATCGTCTTTCGATAAAACTAATCACCATAAATATATATAGTACTTATTACAAAATATTAAACAATCCTTTAATAATAATACTTACATCTTCATTAGCTTCCATTGTTTATTCTAATTATATTGACACACAGTACACTACAAATTAACCACGGTTCACTGTCATAAACGTAATAAGGATAATTTATTGCAAACAAAAGACCACGGAAACTACCTCTTCCACGACGTTTGTTTCAATAATGACCGTTGCGAACTCAAATAAGATTCAATGTCAAAAAGAAAATACTCCGTCTCGCTTGCACTAGTAAAAAGTTATTGAAAGATGCGTTCCCGGTTGGGCATAACTTCGGATTAATGTCATTAGTATTTTTTTTTTGTCTATGATATTAAAAGTTTCAAGTAATATTTTATTGGTAAATAACTACAAAGAAAATAAACTTTTTCTGTATGTGTTATAAATATTTATTTTTAGTGGTCGTGTATGCAAACAGTTAAGGATGAAGCTAATTAAAGCGTGTTAAAAATGAAATAAATAATAGTACAAAATTCATGAAACCTTTTAAGTTTTCAAATTATGGTATTTAGGTCTGAAACATAACGTTCCACAAATTTTGGAACGTTTATGCCTCGCTATTGGAATTTTGCAAAAACGTTCCAAATATACATGGAACATTTGTTCCAAAATAAAATGGTTTAACATGGTTTTGCTAAAACGTTACAAAATTGTTGTGGCGTTTTAACAAAATAAATATACTGTTTCGTAAAACATTAAATGTTCCTGTCCTCATAGTACGTTCTAGTTAATTTACACAAGTTATTATTTGATAAAGGTTGTGGGTTGGAACGTAAGTGAAAAAAATATTTTCTGATATAAGACTTAAAACTTGGAACCTTATTGCAAATCTGACTCTAAGTGTCATAAAAGGTAGTTTGATCACATGATCTCGATTTCGGGTGACTTGTGGGTTGGAACATTTCTGCATAACTACGTCCGTTATCCTCTTCCACCTTCTTGACGAGGTAGGGTGAGTCGCTGTATGTTTGATTTTGGGTGATGTTTTCTGTGCTTTGTTAGAGTTGTATTTATAGTGCGTTGTAATTTTCTGACATCCGTTTTTGACCAGCGTATTATTCCAAAAAAGTATGTTAGTATAGGTATTGCGAATGTGTTGATGGCTTTGATGGTGTTTTTAGAGTTAAGGTTGGTTTTCAAGATGAGCTTAAGGCGATGTGACAACTTTTTGAGCAGTTCTTGTTTTATCATTTTATGTTGTATCTATCTGGACTAGTTGAAGCGTAGGTAATATAAGTATGTCTAATATTTGGATAAGCCAGGAGTGTGGAATGCTATCAAAAGCTTTTTTTAAATCTATATAAGTGCAGTGTAAATTTCTGTTTTTGTGGCAGCATGCTTGTGTATGATCGCATCTATGTCTCTTTACATCCCATGTGTCTTCGCCTGCACCCCTTTTGTTCCTTTGCTATTATGTTATGATGTTCTACATGTTTATTGATTTTTGTAATGATTGCTGACGTTAAGATCTTGTATATTGTGGGTAAGCATGTAATCGGTCTGTATTGGGAAGGCTGTGGTGAGTAATGGGTTTTTGGCAACATATAAGTTATTCCTGTAGCACTGAATTCCGGAATGTTTTGTTTTCCTAAAATGATTTGTGTTGGATTTTTAGCTAAAATTTTGTGCAATGATTCTAATTTTTATACCAATAATTATGTATTTTTATCAATACCAGGGGATTTTCAATTGTGTAGTCGCGCTGTAACACTAGTTATGTCAGACTCAGATAACTCGATGAATGCCATTTCTTCAAGTGAGCTCCATTTAGTTCGACCCATGAGAGTGTCAGAAAGGGTCAGGGGTGCGTAGCAGCACGGTTCGGGGAAATGGTCGTAGCGGGTGTCTACTTCTCCCCGAGCCGAACTCTCGCCGAGTTCCACAACTCCCTCACGGAGTTAAGCGTCGTCATCGGAAGCCATTCCATCCCCGTGCTTGTGCTCGGGGACTTCAATGCCAAGAACTTGGCTTGGGGTTCTCGTTACACAGACGTGCGGGGAAGGATGGTGGAGAACTGGGCTCTGGAGACAGACCTAGTCGTCCTAAATCGGGGTTCTGTTCCCACGTGTGTGCGGATGCGGGGCGACTTGGTGGTGGACGTCTCGTTCGCCAGCTCCGCTCTGTCACCACGTGTCGTTGACTGGCGCGTCATGGAGGGGGTGGAGACCTATTCCGACCACCGGAACATCCGGTTCGACGTCTCCACCCAGACCTCAAGCGCGCCGGCCCTACAGGCCCCGAGTGGTCCGCGATGGGCGCTGAAGCAGCTGGACCGGGAGCTCCTCCTGGAAGCCTCGATCGTGCAGGCCTGGGTGATATCACCGGACAGGCTGCAGTTGGTTCCAGGAGGCCATGTCCGAGATATATGACGTGGCAATGCCCCGAGTCCGGCCAGGAAGCGCCCGGCGTCAGGTGTACTGGTGGTCGCGGCTCACGACTCTGCGCGAGGCGTGCGTCGCCGCGCGCCACCTGTACACCAGGCATCGCAGGCTCCGCATCCGCCCTCCGGATGCAGCAGCCATCGAAGCGGAGCTGTACGAAGGCTACAGAGCGGCGAAGACCGCCCTCCAAGAGACTGTCTAGCGGGCCAAGGATCTGGCCCGCGAGGAGATGCTGGAGACTCTCGACGGAGATCCGTGAGGGCGCCCTTATAAGATGGTGCGGGACAAACTCCGCACCTGCACCTCCCCGCAGAGTCTCCGGCCCGAGTTCGTGGAGGACGTGGTGAGCGCTCTGTTCCCTTCGCGAGGGGAATATCCTCCCCCGCCTATGGCTCCGCCGCTTGCAGTGCCGGAAGCGGACCACAGCGACGACGATGACGACGTTCCGGAGGTGACTGGGGTAGACCTGAGAGTAGGAAGGCTGAAGGCCAAAACTGCCGCCCCGGGACCCGATGGCTTACCTGGCAAAGCCTGAGCCTGGCCTCTGAGGCTCTCGGGCCCCGACTGGAAGGCTCCTAAGCGCATGCTTGGAGAGAGGCCAGTTCTCGCTTCGTTGGAAGACGGGGAAGCTGGTCCTCATACGGAAGCCAGGACGCCCTGCGGACTCTCCGTCCGCATACCGTTCCATTGTATTGCTGAGGTGGGCAAGCTCTTTGAAAGAGTCATTGCAAACCGCCTCGCCGGGCACCTTGTGGGAATAGGGCCGGTTTCTGCAAGGGGCGCTCGACGGTGGACGCTATCATACGCGTGAGAGCCCTCACGACGGGGGACGCGGTGTCCGGGTCATCTTGGCGGTGTCTCTCGACATTGCCAACGCCTTCAACTCCATGCCCTGGAGCTGTATTAGGAAGGCACTCCGGTATCACCGAGGGCCGACATACCTTCGTCGTTTGGTCGGGGACTACCTGTCAGACAGGTATGTCATCTACCCTGGTCACAACGGAGAGTGGAACCGGTGAGAGATGTAGTGCGGTATTCCGCAGGGGTCGGTTCTAGGGCCGCCCTTGTGGAACATCGGTTATGATAGTCGTTGAAAGGATCCGGCAATTGGGTCTCGAGGAGGCTTTGCACAAGACCGAGGTCATGTGCTTTCATGGGCCTCGGAATGCGCCACCGTCAGGATCATGCTGACGGTAGGAGGGGGTTCCCATCAGCGTCGAGTCAAACTGCAACGGGCCGGGGCTGCCTTCAAGCGGCTTTTGCCCAACCTGAGGGGTCCAAACGCCTCCTGTCGTAGGCTCTACGCGAGGGTCGTGCGATCCATGGTTCTTTACGGGGCCCCGGTGTGGGCGCGTTCCTTGAGGCGACGAGCCGCCCATTATCTGAACGCGCCCCAAAAGGTGGTAGCCGTAAGGCTATTCCAGGGGTTCCGCACGATCTCCGGCAAGGCGGCGAGCCTCCTAGCCGGATTGCCGCCATGGGATCTGGAGGCGATAGTCCTCGCGCACCTGCATGAATGGCGCGTGGAGGCACTACGTCGGGGGGAAACTCCGCTGCCGCGGCAAATTACCGCTCATCGGACAGGAGACAGCGACTGTCGCAACCCAGTGCAGCTGCCACGGCGGCCTCACCTTCCGCCTGATGCAGGTCCTCACGTCCGGACACGGTTGTTTCGGGAGGTTCCTGAACCGAATCGGGCGGGATGAAACGCCCGGGTGTTATCATTGTGAGGATCGTCCGGAGGACACGGTGGCGCACACCGTGGAGGTCTACCCCGCTTGGGCAGAGCTCCGCCGTGTCCTCGTAGCGGCGATCGGCGGCGGCGACCTCTCGCACCCGGCCCTGGTTCAGGCCATGGTCCGGAGCGAGAGGGAATGGGAAGCCGTCACCTCCTTCTGCGAAGCAGTCATGCTAGCGAAGGAGGTGGCGGGACGTGAGATGGAGAGAATCTCACGTCCCAGCCACTTCGGGGGACGCACCGGGTGTCGGGGGCCACGTGGTGGCTCCTGGCCACCGTAGGCGCGGGCCTGTAGACGGTGAGTAATGGGTTAGCTCACCGTCCGTCCGTCTTATGACGACAGGTCGTGTCGATGGCGCGTTCGTGTTCCGCGCGCCTCAAAGAGATGTCAGCAACCAGGAAGGGGCCCGCAAGGGCCGATGCCTGCCGGGGCTGCGGGACTGTTTGAAAGAGATACCGTGGCCCTGGAACACAATATTCTAATACCAGTGGTTGTCAACGGCAGCATGGGCGCCAAGTTTTAAAATAATTACTTATATAGGCAGGAACCTCCTACTGATGTGTTGGTAATAACCAACTTATGAACTAGGATGGTTGATTTCAATCACTTAAGTGTATTCTGAGATACCTCTCAATATGAATTGTATGTTGTTTCATTTAAGATTACAGTTGCACAGAATTATAATTATTTAAATGTAATGAATAACACAATCTATGATTTGAGTAGGATCTAGAAATAACACTGAGCGATCGACTATCTTAGAAATGATTTCGTTCATGCTTTTCAATTTCATTAAACGAGCTAATAAGATTTTAAAGCACGAAGATGTTGAAAGTCTAAATCAGTAAGACTTGGTGAGGTAGTTACAGGTGGTTAACAGTAACTTACTGGCCACGGTTTAGCTATGTCAATAGCTAAACCGTTACAGATTTTACACAAATGTGCTTCAAAGGCACAAAGCTCACCCGTAAACCAATTCAGACCCTTTCAAATAGCTTTTTCCAACTAATTTTTGGTCGAACATAACCTCAAAATAGTGATTTTTGTAAATATCTCGGAAATGCCATTGTGGTTTGTGTTGAATCTTTTGTGATAGTATTTAGACATACCATCGAGTATTTTAAAGATGATTTGATGAAGACACAACAATGTTGAATTGAGTACATTTGTCCATAGCGCCGTGGGCATTGTCCTTTAAAACAGCTCTTAATACTCCGGGATGGACAGCTCGTTCATGTATTTAATCAAGATATTCTCACTCAATATATTAGCGAAGAAACTCAACTTATAGACGTACATACTCTGATATATTGCACAGGATTAGTTATTTCCGAAGAACTCAATTTTAAAATCACTGAATGTACAGATTAGACTAGAAAATCAAATGTTAACAAACCTGCATAGCAGCAGAGGCTTAAAAAAGATATATAAAAACTTAGAGCAGACTGTGGTAGACTAACCCAATATATAAACAACAATAGATCAAACAAAGTAGTTTTATTTATTTATTATTTATTTATTTACAACTTTAATTATAGCAACATTACAGACCAAGTCCAATACGATGCTATAAGACATAAAATAAAACAATATAGAAAAAAAAGTAAAATCACACCCAGTAAAATATTAATAGCTATAGTTAAACATGACCAAGTTTATAGTTGCATACCTTTTTCAATTTCCATTTGTGCCTTTTGAACAAATGTCGGCAGGTTTTGCCCAAATATATCTTCCGATACCGTTATAATATAGTAATAATATATATAGTTAAAAGAGTAGAAGTAATTTCCAAAAACATGGTTGTTTATACTAGGCACGAAAACGACAATGGAAGACCGGAAGAATTTTTAGATACATTAAAACAGAAATTAGCCCTAAAAGTCCACAGATTGAGAAGATATAAGAAAGCACAAGAACGTAAAAATTATAACGCTTTGTTTGCTACTAAAATCTTAACGTCAGCAATGACTACAAACATCAATAAACATGTAGAACATCATAACATAACAGCAGAGGAACAAAAGGGATGCAGGCAAGGACACATGGGATGTAAAGAGTCATAGATTCGATCATACAAAAGCATGCTGCCACAAAAACAGAAATTTACACTGCACTTATATATATTTAAAAAAAAGCTTTTGATAGCATTCCACACTCCTGGCTTATCCAAATATTAGACATATACAAAATAAACCCTAAAATAATAGAATTCTTGCAAAATATTATGTCCCGATGGAAAACTACGCTTCAATTAAATTATCGCGACGACGCTGTCACAACTCGCCAGATTGCTATTAAAAAGGTATTATATAATCAGGGAGACTCCCTGAGCCCATTATGGTTCTGCCTTGCTCGGAAATCTCACCTACTACATCGTTGTCAGGCTGGATATTGTCTTAAACAAACAACAGAAGAAACCACTATCTCACATCTTATTTATATGGACGACATTAAATTAGACGCAAAAACACAAAAAGAAATGAAAAAACTACTAAACTCACTAACTACACATAATAACCTGCACCCTAAATCTGCAAAACAAAGGCTGACCATCAAACGGCAACACGGCGGGAGAGGCCTAATAGATATCCATCACCTTTGGCAGAAACAAATAAGTAGATTGCAAACGTTCTTTCACAGCAAATGTAACACAACAAGCAACATACATAAAGCCATAGTAATGAACGATATCAACTACACACCACTTCACCTAAACGAACAAATAGATACACAACACACTAACAATGAAGACCCACAGAAGAAAAAGATAGATGATTGGAAAAAGGAAGTATTGCACGGGCGACATCTCCATGATTTAGAACAGTCTCACAGATTCGACGGCATCAAATAAATGGCTAATGATAGGTAGTTTATTTCCGAAAACCGAAGGATTTATTATTACAATATAAGATCAAATTATAAACACTAAAAACTACAGGAAATTGACTATTAAGGACCCCACAATAACGTATGATAAGTGCCACAAATGTCACAGCCAACCGGAGACCATTCAGTACATCACTGTGGCATGCACAACACTCACACAAACAGACTACACCCATAGACACAATCAGGTACCAAACGTCATTCACCAAAATCTAGCTCACAAACATAATACAAGGCACGTCTAGTCCTTACTACAAATACACACCAGAAAAAGTTCTTGAAAACACTACACATAAACTCTACTACGATCGCGGTATTATGACCGACAGGATCATTCATTCTTATTCTTATTCTTTATTGCACACAAAACAACAAAAAATATACATACAAATTGTAATATCATAGCTTCTGTACAATGGCGAGCTTAACCCAGAATTGGTTTTTCTTACAGCAAACCAAAGAGATTTAAAACATATACAAGGTGTAAACGGACCCTTCACGAAGCCGTCAACCAATCATTCTGTACATCAAACTAAGTAACTTTACGCAAAAATTTTTGCTGGGAAACGATTTTTTTTTTTGGGGTGAAAAATCACGTTTTACGGTAAAACTCAAAGTAACACACTCAAAACATTGTGCTGATGGATGGATTGAATAGTACGGGGGTCGTGGAGGTGTTTAAAGTAAAGTTACAACATTAAAACCTTGTATTTTAAAAAAAACCTGTGAAAAAGTTGGAACTTTGACCCCCAATATCTCCGTAACTAGAAGGTTCCCAAGTATGGTCTAGAACAAAAAAATGATCGCCATGATGGGGAGAATAAGTGCCTTTCGGCTTCGTTAAGGGTCTTTTTACACCCTTTAGAGAGGACATTGGGAATATTGTCATACAATAATTTTCATCCTAAATATTTTCGATTTTGACACACGAATGCTACCTGACAAGCAGGCGTATGACACAGATGACACTAGACAGAACGAATTGTTACTAAGTGAATGAATGAATGAATGAATGATTTATTAAAAAAAATACAGTTTCTTATGGCTAGTTACATTGCCCCACAAAACTGCTTACGCAGTTTAACTGTGAGATCGTGAAGTAGTAACAAGTTTTGGATTACGATTTTCTTCGTCATGACCCGTCTATAGCTCGGAAATATTTGAGTGTCTTTGTGTCATATGAATACGACCTGACAAGGCGACGTGTCGCACTAGACTGATCGACTTGTTACTAATTTGTAACAGGTTTTGGAATTGTCAGTTTCTTGGTCTTGTCCCGTCTATAGCTAGTTATATTTGAATGTCTTTGCAGCAAACCAAATTTAGATTGCGAAATTTGCATAAGAAAATATACCTATGTGCATTAACATAACATCTCATTACTTAAATTAATTAATTTTATAAACTAAACTACATACATACAGTATAATCAAAGAGATTTAAAACACAAATAGAGAGGACATTGGGAATATTGTCATACAATAATTTTCATCCTGAATATTTTCGATTTTGACACACGAATGCTACCTGACAAGCGGGCGTATGACACAGATGACACTAGACAGAACGAATTGTTACTAAGTAGTAACAAGTAGGTATTGGATTACGATTTTCTTCGATATGACCCGTCTATAACCCGGAAATATTTGAGTGTCTTTGTGTCATATGAATGCGACCTGACAAGGCGACGTATCGCACTAGACTGATCGACTTGTTACTAATTTGTAACAGGTTTTGGAATTGTCAGTTTCTTGGTTTTGTCCCGTCTATAGCTAGTTATATTTCAATGTCTTTGAGTATAATACACGTAATACATACAATATATATACAATACAATGCCTATAGAATCCTATTTGCTTACATATTGATCACTTCGACAGGAGATGTTTCTTAATTCCTTTCCTGAACACTTCTAACGAAGGGCTATCCCGCAAGGAGTGTGGAAGTGAATTCCAAAGGCGCACAGCACGAACAGTAAATGATCCATCATACCGACTTGAGGAGTGAAGAGGGAAACGAAGGAGAAGAGATGATGATGAGCGACAAGGTTTACCTCTTGGAACAAGGTACTCAAAGCATTCCCGAAGATATGAAGGAGCTTTAGAATTGTGAAGAATGGAAAAGAGAAAAGAAAGAGTGTGACAATCTCGACGCTGCCGAATAGGTAACCACTTCAGCTGCTTCCGAAATTCCGACACATGGTTGTACTTGAAATCACCATGGTTGTACATGGTTGTACCCGAAAATGAAGCGGATAGACAAATTCTGCAGGCGTTCGAGTTTATTAAAAAGTTCCTCAGTCGCATCAAGAAAACAGACATCAGCATAGTCTAGAAGGGGAAGAAGAAGAGATTGAGCAAGAGTAATTTTAGTTTCAAATGGCAGGAATTTCTGAAGTCGCTTAAGAGACCAATACGAACAAAACACCCTCCTGCTTACTTCAGCAATGTGAACATGCCAAGATAGGTTACAGTTACAGTCCAAGAATACACCTAAGTCTTTGACTTTCTTGGAGTAGGGTATACTGATAACATCGTATATAACAGGCGGGAGTGACTGATGACTCAATAAATTGACAAAGTATCTGCCACCAATAATGAGAGCTTGTGATTTTGTTGGATTAACTAACAGTCCAAAACTTTTAGCCCACAGACTGATATTTTGAAGATCATTATTGATGACATCTATGACTCCAGGAAGCTCTTCGATTTTAAAATGACGATAAATCTACAGGTCGTCTGCATAGAGATGATAATGTGAAGTTAATATCATAGTGACAGCGTTAATGAAAATGGAGAAAAGAAGAGGAGAAAGGACGCCACCCTGAGGAACACCCGCAGAAAGATTGCACCAATCAGAGCAAGCCTCATCTAAGTGTACCGACTGCGAGCAACCCCGAAGATATGAATCAAACCAAGCAGTCACAGGAGGAGATATGTTTAGAGAGGAAAGTATACCTAAGAGGATGTCAAAATCAACTGAATTAAAAGCACTGCTAAAGTCCAACAGAACCAACATCGTAAGTTGTCGGTTTTCCATGGCCATTCATTATAATAGACCCGACATAATACTTCAGGATAAAGCTAATAAAGTCACTTTTCTTACAGACATAGCAGTGCCTAATATACATAACTTGCAGAAAACAATAGCTGAGAAAATGAGTAAATATGCAGAATTAAAAGAAAATAGTGACCAGAATATGGAGATAGGCAAAAGTTTACGTAGTACCGATAGTGGTCTCCACTACGGGTGTTATACCCAATCACCTCTACCATAGCCTCAAATTAATAAACCTCAAGGACTCCATCTACATTACACTCCAAAAAGCCGCAATTTTTAAACACCTGCAAAATAGTAAGGAAGTTCATGCAAATCGAGGAAAATTAAATTTCTCCCCACAACTCACACATACACACCCGCTACGTTGACTTGGTTCATGCCCGTTAACGTAGCTAAAACTAGCTAGAGCTAAGAAACAATATATGTTTTCCCAAAATAATAATAATCTTTATTATCAAAAAAGCCAAATACAATTTGTCCATCTCAATCAAAACATAAAAACGCCATTATATGAAGTACAACGCTATTTATTATTATTTAATAAAAATAAATAATGCATAAATATACATATATATACATATTATGCATTATTTGATACAGAGTGAACATCTGTGTCTGTGCTAGTACTCGTAAAACTGTATTACAGACAAACAATGTACACTTTTTAAATAAATTATTCTTATTTTTCTTATATCTGGCATGTGGTGTGGTGATGACAGGCCCAGTGAAACGACCGAAAGGCGTTCAAGGACAAGAAAAAGTGTCGATCAGCAACAACAATACACAAGTAATTTAATCTTAAAAAGTCATTCATTTGAAAATCTCGCGGTCTTAATAAAACTCAGACTGTGTATAAAAGAGAGATACGACCCTTCAGACTGACCATGGATTAACCGCATCGATGTGCGACTAAAAAATCAAATTACTTCTACTCATTTATCTCGCCACGATTTTTTTAATACGAAATTGAACAATGTTTTCTTCTCGGATGCTATTTAAGTTACATTTTCACCACTAACCGTCTTTTATCCACCCTGTATATATACTTATATCTAAATTACTAGAAACAGAATTTTAATGGCCATTCGCTCATTAAAATTCATTTGTTTTATGCATGTCAAGTAACCAAGAATGTAATTATATTAATATATACATTATAGAACATCATTCAAACATAATATTATTATTAACATACAATCGACACTGTTTATATATACGCCTAATTGTTACAGAAACGCGCATAATACTGCATTGTCTGTCTGGAGAGTGCCGTTTAATAAGTTACCATATCAGGTAAGCTTTTGCTGATTAAATCTGTCCTGAAAAAAGCACTTTTGTGCAAAAATTAATACCAACTTCAAAACACAAAAAAGTGCAAAATAACTTTAGCTTCAGAAGAAGGTGACTTTTGTTTGTATGATTTCGTTTTTTGTCTGAAACTATTTTTGGTGAAGATATTTTTCACTTTTTTGTGTTTTTGAAGTCGGTGTTATTTTTTGCTTAAAAGTATTTTTAATTTTTCCATTTTTAGTTGTAATATCCTATACAAAAATTTGCTATTCACTTATTTTACATTGTTAACAATACATTTCATGGTAATAGGCTCATCCCCAATCAATGGAACTTAACATACCTAACTGTCGAATCTGGGTTTACTGTACACATCTACCCACCCTACCCTGTCAGAACATACAGGCGTGATGTTATGTTATGATGTTGTTGACATCCAAGCGATTGCAGCAATCACGACAGATTTGCTGTCTATTATTGAAGAGTTCCGTTCCATATCTCCGAAATTCATGATCTGCAGATTATGACAATATTTCTATGGAACCAACTTGAAAATAAACTCTTTCAAACAAAAAAAGAAGTAATCGATGAACATACATAAAAAAAGATTCCGACGAATTGGGAACCTTTCCGCCCTTTTTGAAGTCGAATTTTTGTAGTTGAATAAGTGGAACGGGAAAATTACCTACAATTGTGAAATAATATTAAAACAAAGCCCGGGTGTTACTGTGACAAGGCCCAGGATGAGAACCGGTTTCCACTATAAAGGAGATATACGGAGGCGTGCAAGATTCTACTAAGCACAGGAGAGACGAGACGCGCGATGTGTATTTCAACCAATGTGATTAGTGGATTCCCGTACGTCTCCTCTCTGCTCCGCTTAAAAGGCTTAAAGGGCTATGGACAACATGATGTGCATGTTTCGGTGCGGTGTTTTCCTTTATAATTCAAGCATGAGATAATTATTTTCTTATACGCATATAATATTCGAAGGAGTTCGTGGCTTAGTAATAAAAGGAAGGAGAAGTTACACTGACATCTGTCCATCACATATCGAGCTTCTCCGTGCCTCGGATAGCACGTTAAGCTGAGAGTCTTGGCTGTCATTTGTAAATCTTTGACAGATACGAATAGATAGAACCCAGAAGTCTTTCGACCAGTCATGCCAACCCTAACACATTTGGGAAAAGGTTAGGCAGATAATGACGCTCATAACATTCGAAAATCATTGGTGCGCTGTGCATAGAATTGTGCATAGAACTCGAGACCGAAAGTCCCAGTTGTAAACGTCCCTTCGTGCCTAAGATCTTGTTTCGTTCTGTCTCCTAGTGATATGGAGGGAAGTGGAAATTATGGGTTTCCTACTCCTCCGCTGTACTTTTCTGATTAATTTCGTTGCGGGAACCAAGACAGTTAAGGCGATAGTCTTGCCATGCAAAACTCAGAAATTCACAGCAAAAACAAAAACACATCGTGTGTTTGGGGACCTCCTCCTTCGACACCTAGTCGTACTTCAATTATTTGATATGATGCTAAAGCTGCTCTTCCTACATATTAACCGACTTAAAAAAAAGGAGGTTATCAATTCGACGCTTATGTTTATTATTATTGTTTCTAAGAACCATCAAACAAAAACGTAATAAAAAAAAATCGAATAGCTAGTTTGAAATTCATGATCACTCGTTTTCGAAAATTTTTTTGGCTTTCGCATAATGGAACACGCCTTGCCACTGCAAAATTGTTACATCACTATAGAGGGCAAGTAAAAAAGTAGGGTTGAGGTAGATGGGCGAAAAATACACAACTTCAATGAGTATATTTATTTACCATGGACACGACATCCATGACGAAAAAACCGAAAATTTTGGTCGCGCCATGTTGTATTTTCATTTTGACCTCATTTCCGTTATCAGCGACCCCGGAAACCATGAAAAAGACACCTATGATGAAAAATTCGTTAATTTCCGTATCCGCCATCTTTGATTTTAATTTTGACTTTATTCGTTTAGAACGCCCTCTATTACAAATATTATTATTATACTAGCTTCTGCCCGCGACTTCGTACGCGGATCCTGTTGCTTATGCCAGCGACAACGGGGTCGTCAAAATCGAAGATTTGAAACGTCTGATGTCGAATTCTAAGAGCCCGGGGGCGGGAAAACAACGGGATGCGCGAAACGATTCGAGACATTCCATATCTTTCATTCTTGTAAGTCAGAAGTCGATGCGTAGATACGCTTGGAACTCAAGCGCAATTCTCTATCCGTGAACGTCTCCGACTCGCGAGACAAAGCGTGACGTTCACGATCAGCGGTCAGTCGCGCATCACGTTCCCCACTTTTCTCTAGAGACCTAGAAGTCGATGCGTAGATACGCTTGGAACTCAAGCGTAATTCTATATCCGTGAACATCTTCGATTCGCGAGACAATGCATGACTTGCACGATCAGCGGTCAGTCGCGCATCACATTCTGCACTTTTCTAGAGACCTCGAAGTCGATTTGTATACACGCTGAGAACTCAAGCGTAATTTTCTTTCCTTGAACGTCTCCGACTCGCGAGACAATGCATGACGTTCATGATCAGCGGTCAGTCGCGCATCATATTCTTCACAGTACCTTAGAGACCTGGATGTAGATGCGTAAATACGCTGAGAAAGCAGGCGTGCTTCGCGATCCGAAGAGGTTTCCACGGAGCGAGTTGCAGCCTGATGTTCTCGAACAGCATCAAGTCTTTCCTGACGTTCTTCTGTAGATTCTTGGGATCTTATGATCCTCAATCTTTTAGCTACTTTGGAACATTGGGAAATATTTGACCTCTTTCTAGGCATGGTTATAGTTTTATTGTGAAGATACCTGATCAATTAAAATCTAAGTGACTGCTCCCCTGCGTTACCGGGTAGGCTACCGTGTCACGAAGATAAGTGGAAAAGGAAATTAAACACTCAAATAACATAAGCCCGAAGGCATATTTATTCGATAAAATAAAAAAATAAATAGGAGTTTTGTCCAGTAGAGTCAAATTTTCAATGATATACCGTCGTCATCGAAAATCAGTCCTAAACTGTTACCGCCTTCACCGCGTGGAGATACTCCCAGCTTATGTTATTTTATAATTATACAGTGAAATTAGTGATAGCTTTGATTTCCACATCAGATGTTTCTGATCTTCGATTTTTATAAGTCAACAGGAAATGCTCATCAGACCGAACAACTTTTGCTAAGACGTCATTCCTATATGTGTTATGGTGTAGCTGGGCTCTTGGAGTTCCACAACAGGTGTTCCAGATCTTCGATTTTATAAGTCAACAGAGAGTGCTCATCAGATTGAACAATTTTTGCTAAGACGTCATTTCTATAAGTGTTATGGTGTAGCTGGAATCTTGGAGTTCCACAATAGGTGTTCCAGAACTTCGATTTTTATAAGTCAACAGAGAGTGCTCATCAGATTGAACAATTTTTGCTAAGACGTCATTCCTATATGTGTTATGGTGTAGCTGGGCTCTTGGAGTTCCACAACAGGTGTTCCAGATCTTCGATTTTATAAGTCAACAGAGAGTGCTCATCAGATTTAACAATTTTTGCTAAGACGTCATTTCTATATGTGTTATGGTGTAGCTGGGCTCTTGGAGTTCCACAACAGGTGTTCCAGATCTTCGATTTTTATAAATCAACAGAGAGTGCTCATCAGATTGAACAATTTTTGCTAAGACGTCATTCCTATATGTGTTATGGTGTAGCTGGGCTCTTGGAGTTCCACAACAGGTGTTCCAGATCTTCGATTTTATAAGTCAACAGAGAGTGCTCATCAGATTTAACAATTTTTGCTAAGACGTCATTTCTTTATGTGTTATGGTGTAGCTGGGCTCTTGGAGTTCCACAACAGGTGTTCCAGATCTTCGATTTTTATAAATCAACAGAGAGTGCTCATCAGATTGAACAATTTTTGCTAAGACGTCATTCCTATTTGTGTTATGGTGTAGCTGGGCTCTTGGAGTTCCACAATAGGTGTTCCAGAACTTCGATTTTTATAAGTCAACAGAGAGTGCTCATCAGATTGAACAAATTTTGCTAAGACGTTATTCCTATATATGTTATAGTGTAGCTGGGCTCTTGGAGTTCCACATCAGGTGTTCCAAATCTTCAAATTTATTCTCTCAGCAGAAAATGCTCATCACGTGGAACAATTTTTGCTATGGTACCATTTTTGTATCTCTTATAGTTTAGCTGGTCTGTTGCGGCTCTGCATCAGGTGTTCCAGTTTCCAAGATAAATTATAGCCTATATGTTGCCCAGACTTAATACCTAAACAACAAAAAAAAAATCTTTCAAATCCGTCCAGTAGTTCCGAAGATTAGCGTGTACAAACAAACAGACAAACAGACAAACAGACAGATTTTTTTTTTTGGATTCGTGCTCTATTACTGTTTCTAAACCCCCCTCAATTTTTTTTTTTAAATATATTCAATGTACAGACACAGTTTTTTTACTGTCTTATTATATGTATAGATTAAAAAACTAGCTTCTGCCCGCGACTTCGTACACGGATCCTGTTGCTTATGCCAGCGACAACGGGGTCGTCAAAATCGAAGATCTGAAACGTCTGATGTCGAATTCTAAGAGCCCGGGGACGGGAAAACAACGGGATGCGCGAGACGATTCGAGACGTTCCATATCTTTCATTCTTGTAATTCAGAAGTCGATGCGTAGATACGCTTGGAACTCAAGCGCAATTCTCTATCCGTAAACGTCTTTGACTCGCGAGACAATGCGTGACGTTCACGATCAGCGGTCAGTCGCGCATCACGTTCCCCACTTTTCTCTAGAGACCTAGAAGTCGATGCGTAGATACCTTGGAACTCAAGCGTAATTCTCTATCCGTGAACGTCTCCGATTCGCGAGGCAATGCATGACTTGCACGATCAGCGGTCAGTCGCGCATCACATTCTTCACAGTTCTCTAGAGACCTGGATGTAGATGCGTAAATACGCTGAGAAAGCAGGAGTGCTTCGCGATCCGAACAGGTTTCCACGGAACGAGTTGCAGCCTGATGTTCTCGAACAGCATCAAGTCTTTCGTGACGTTCTTCGGTAGATTCTTGGGATCTTATGATCCTCAATCTTTTAGCTCCTTTGGAACATTGGGAAAAATTTGACCTCTTTCTAGGCATGGTTATAGTTTTATTGTGAAGATACCTGATCAATTAAAATCTAAGTGACTGCTCCCCTGCGTTACCGGGTAGGCTACCGTGTCACGAAGATAAGTGGAAAAGGAAATTAAACACTCAAATAACATAAGCCCGAAGGCATATTTATTCGATAAAATAAAAAAATTAATGGGAGTTTTGTCCAGTAGAGTCAAATTTTCAATGATATACCGTCGTCATCGAAAATCAGTCCTAAACTGTTACCGCCTTCACCGCGTGGACGTACTCCCAGCTTATGTTATTTTATAATTATACAGTGAAATTAGTGATAGCTTTGATTTTCACATCAGATGTTTCTGATCTTCGATTTTTATAAATCAACATGAAATGCTCATCAGACCGAACAACTTTTGTTAAGACGTCATTCCTATATGTGTTATGGTGTAGCTGGGCTCTTGGAGTTCCACAATAGGTGTTCCAGAACTTTGATTTTTATAAATCAACAGAGAGTGCTCATCAGATTGAACAACATTTACTAAGACGTCATTCCTATAAAGGGTGTAAAAAGACCCTAAACGAAAACGAAAACCACATATTCTGGCCATCATTGGGATCATTTGTTTCTTCTAGACAATCCAACCAACCTGGGAAACCACAGGTTCTGGAGATATTGAAGGTCAAAGTTCCAATTTTTTCACAAGTTTTTTTTTTAAATACTACTTTTTAAGGTTTTAACTTTACTTAAATTACCTCCATGACCCGTTTACTATTCAAAGCAACCATCAGCACCAAGTTTTGAGTGCGTGACATTGAGTTTTACCGTAAAACGTGATTTTTCACCCCAAAAAAAAAAGTCGTTTCCCAGCAATATTTTTTGCGTAGGGTGGCTTAGTTTGATGTACACAATGCTTGGTTGACGGCTTCGTGAAGAGTCCGTTTACACCCTGTATATGTTATAGTGTAGCTGGGCTCTTGGGGTTCCACATCAGGTGTTCCAGATCTTCAAATTTATTCTCTCAGCAGAAAATGCTCATCACGTGGAACAATTTTTGCTATGGTACCATTTTTGTATGTTTAATAGTTTAGCTGATCTGTTGCGGTTCTGCATCAGGTGTTCAAATTTCCAAGATAAATTAATAGCCTATGTGTTGCCTAGACTTAATAACTATACAATAAAAAAAAATCTTTCAAATCCGTCCAGTAGTTCCGAAGATTAGCGTGTACAAACAAACAGATGGAATTTTTTTTTTTGGATTCGTGCTCTATTATTGTTTCTAAACCCCCCTCAATTTTTTTTAAAAATATTTTCAATGTACAGATTTTTACTGTCTTATTATATGTATAGATTTAAAAAAGCGTAGATAAAAACGTAACCCTTCTTTTCTTTGTAGTAGGTTAAAATAATTAAGTAGAGCAGCCTGCATGACATAACATGAGTGTGTTAGAAAAATGGATATAAGCTTACACGTATATATGTATTAATTTCCACCGATTATCAAGCTTTGAGTGTCAGAATGGTTACTTGTTGTATAGCATCTCTAAAAGGTGTGTAGGGAAAAGGGTTTTTATCAAGAAAAGCACAGAAAGACAAGACTATCCATTTATTTCGATTTAGGCTTGTCAGATATTTATAGGTAACATCAATTACCTATCAAGCTACGTCCATTCGCAAACCTAGGTCTTCGTGGAGAAGAATGGACAAGAAACTCTACGGTAACATCTTTAAAGTATTATGCCAGGACAATTATACGTTGTCCTGAACCATTCTCAAGTTATAGCAATTTCTCAGTTTAGATAAACAATAAGCAATATAAGCCATATTATAAAACATAGTTCTAGCACATAGTTATCAGTAATATTCATAGTGTAATATCAAATAACTTACATTAACATTGTAGGACCTTAGGGTAATCCAAAAAGGTTCCAGCTTCACACATTTGGTATCTCCATTACTATGTCACTTACAAACGTAATACTATACACATGGCACACACAATATACCATTCAGGGTATGTCTTAACCCTTAGAACACTTGCAGCATAAAGCCCCCAAATTGGCAGCAACATCTATTTTTATACAAGTCAAATCACACTCAGTACATCAAAGATGGCCGCCAATGGCAAATGGTCATACATTATAGCTTAATATCTAATAACATATATAATAATTAACAAATCTTATGTAAGGGACCTATTTTAAAACTTAATTAGATAATTTACCAATATAATATGTATTTATTTGAAATCTTTGTGTTTAATCGGATAAAATATGAACATCAACTGATAGTTCAGAGAATTGATTGAAACAACTTGATATATTAAAATTGCAAGATAAAATCTAGCAAACATTATAAATATCACTTAATTATTACTAATTCATTTATTAGCAATATATTATAGTAAATAAACATTTAACTTGATTATTCAAATATAACAACTATCTTTCGTTCGGAAACAAAGCCTTTAGGTCAAAATTAAATCTATTTCTATTAAATACATCGGGCTATGAAATATCTCTAGGAAAATGTATATTAGGTTTATTTGAAATTAGAACCTTTCTGTTCTCAAGATATTAATTTACGATGATTATTAATTTAGCAATATTCTTGAAATGCAACGTCGCCATACGTCAATGTTATTTCACATTTGACAGCCGACGTTGCTACATTATATCGTTATTAATTTGGTCAATAGTTATTAAACAGTCAGATATTGTCATATTTGATACTTAAGGGTATGCTATCATTGAAATGCAACGTCGCCATACGTCAATGTTATTCCACATTTGACAGCAGACGTTGCTACATTATATCGTTATTAATTTGGTCAATAGTTATTAAACAGTCAGATATCGTCATATTTAATACATAAGGGTATGCTATCAAGTGCGATAGATCGTGCAAGTGAGAAATGTAAAACAATTGACGATATTCCGGAAAATTATTGACGATTTTCCGACGTCCTTCTACCTCGGCCGCTAGGCGGTCACTGGGGAAATATGGCATACGTTTCTGTATATAATATGGGTGTTTTGGTATACTAATAATTTTCAGTTTACGTTAATTTTAGTGATTTTTTTATTTTGTAGTGACATTCAACAGTGGCCCTTCGATAAATCGAATAATAACGCAAATCTAAGGACAGAAACTGCGTATTTTTTGAGAGCAAAAACCGAGAAATTTGACGATATTAACGAAATCAAAGAAAATAAAAGATTTTTTACAAAAAGTAACGAGGCAATTTTGTAGACCAGGATATAAAGGTATTTACTGCCTCGATTGATTTTGTGATTTAGCCTTTCTTGCCTCGAAAGATATGCAGAGATCGACCTCGGACTCGCATTGGGCGCGATAGACCTCTCTTCAACGCCAGATTTACGCCACAAGAGCGAGTTTTATGAACTTTAAAAAAATACGTAGTTATCTTAATATATAAAAGCGAAAGGTCACTCACTCACTCACACACTCATCACGAAATATCGAAAACCGCTTGACGTATAAAGATGAAATTTGGCCGGGAGGTAGTTAATAGTTAGTAGACGTTCACTAAGAACGGATTTTGTGATAGGGTCGGATTAAGGGAGGTCTAAGGGCTCTCGCAATTTTTAATGTTGTATACAGAACGGTATTAGAATGAAAAGCGTCCAACAAAGTTCATTTTGAAAAAAAAGTTGTTTAGCGCCAAATAAACCGGTTTTTAAAGCCATATCGTCGCCTCAACGTCATTTAATTTTGTTTTGGACCTCTGCCGCCCAGAATTACAGTGCCCAAAAGGACGCCTTTTGTAGTCATCAGCACATGATCACATTTTGATCAAGCAGTCAGTTCTCACACATAACATAACATCACGCCTTTAATCCCCGAAGTGGACCTAATCGTACCAACACACACATTTCGCCAGTTATGTTGAAGTCCCATGTAATAGGGGGTGAGCCTATTGCCATCAACCGGGCACAAATCCAGATTTCGTGGCCGCTACTGAGAAATTCCTGATGGAATAACCCAATAACACTATTATTTATAGCAGATTTTCAATTGCATACATTGCTTAATGTTAAGTGGAAGATCGGGGTCACCTTAGGGGGCGTCCATTAATTTCGTGAAGCTTTTAAGGGGGGGGGGGGGGCGTCGAGCCGAATCTCTCCCAATCTCACGAGGGAGAGGGGAGTATCGGCAAATATTACGTTTCGAGGAGTTATAGTGGTTTGGGAATAAGGTCGCGGGCCTGTCCCAATTAAAACAAAAAAACGGCTCGTAAGGCCAACGAACGTCGTGTAGTCGGGGACTACCTGTCTGACAGGTATGTCATCTACCCTGGTCCCAACGGAGAATGGAACCGGCGAGAGATGTCGTGCGGTGTTCCACAGGGGTCGGTTCTAGGGCCGCCCTTGTGGAACATCGGTTACGACTGGGTGCTGCGCGCCGACCTCCCTAGCGGCGTCAGCGTAGTCTGTTACGCTGACGACACGCTGGTACTGGCACAAGGGAGGTCGCACGAGGCGGCGGCCGAACTGATGACACGCGGGGTTGCGATAGTCGTTGAGAGGATCCGGCAATTGGGTCTCGAGGTGGCCTTGCACAAGTCCGAGGCCATGAGCTTTCATAGGCCTCGGAATGCGCCACCGTCGGGATCCACGCTGACGGTAGGAGGGGTTCCCATCGGCGTCGAGTCGACTTTGAAGTACCTAGGACTCGTCCTCGACAGCCGGTGGAACTTCGTTGAGCACTTCCGACGTTTGGCTCCCAAACTGGAACGGGCCGGGGCTGCCTTCAAGCGGCTCTTGCCCAACCTGAGGGGTCCAAACGCCTCCTGCCGTAGGCTCTACGCGGGGGTCGTGCGGTCCATGGCCCTTTACGGGGCCCCGGTGTGGGCGCGTTCAATTAAGCGGCGTGCCGCGCACTACCTGAACGCGCCCCAAAAGGTCGTAGCCGTAAGGCTGATCCGGGGGTACCGCACGATCTCCCGCGAGGCGGCGAGCCTCCTAGCCGGATTGCCGCCATGGGATCTGGAGGCGATAGTCCTCGCGCGCCTGCATGAATGGCGCGCGGGGGCACTACGTCGGGGGGAAACTCCGCTGCCGCGGCAAATCACCGATCAGCGGACAGACCTCCGACGCGATCTCATGGCGACATGGAGACAGCGACTGTCGCAAACCAGTGCAGGGCACGCCACAATAGTGGCGATAAGTCCCCTCTTTGAGGAGTGGCTAGAGAGGCGCCACGGCGCCCTCACCTTCCGCCTGACGCAGGTCCTCACCGGACACGGTTGTTTCGGGAGGTTCCTGCACCGAATCGGGCGGGAGGAAACGCCCGGGTGTTATCATTGTGAGGATCGTCCGGAGGACACGGTGGCGCACACCGTGGAGGTCTGCCCCGCTTGGGCGGAGCTCCGCCGTGTCCTCGTAGCGGCGATCGGCGGTGGCGACCTCTCGCTCCCGGCCCTGGTTCAGGCCATGGTCCGGAGCGAGAGGGAATGGGAAGCCGTCACCTCCTTCTGCGAAGCAGTCATGCTAGCGAAGGAGGTGGCGGGACGTGAGAGGGAGAGAATCTCACGTCCCAGCCGCCGCGGGCGAAGCACCGGGCGTCGGGGGCCACGTGGTGGCTCCCGGCCACCGTAGGCGCGGGCCTGTGGACGGTGAGTAATGGGTTAGCTCACCGTCCGTCCGTCTTATGACGACAGGCCGTGTCGACGGCGCGTTCGTGTTCCACGCGCGCCTCAAAGAGATGTCAGCAACCAAGAAGGGGCCCGCAAGGGCCGATGCTTGCCGGGGCTGCGGGACTGTTCGAAAGAGATACCGTGGCCCTGGAACACAAAGGGCAATGAAGGAACATGGATGGGTTTTAGTCAGTAAGAGTCTGACACTCCCTCCCACTCCACCCAGAGCGGGAGAAGTCATTTGATGATTTCCCATCCGTAAAAAAAAAAAAAAAAAAAAAAAAAAAAAAAAGGCCAACGAACTAGCAATCAGCTAGACTAGGCTACACTTATAAACTCTAATATTCGACCTTAATTTTTAAAGACGGAAGACAGCAGTGCTGTCCCAGTGGTAACGGCCCTGACTTACGATTGGTAGGTTGACATTCGAACCCAAGCAGGCACATGAACCCGGCATTTCCTAGAACTAAAAAATCGAAGACATGTGAGACTTACCAACCTGCACTGGCCAGCGTAGTGGATTATTGCCCACTGCCTCGCATAGAGGAGGCCGGTGTCTCAGCATATGGAACATTATAAGCTGATTATGCTAATGCTATGCTTTCAGATACTACCACACAAACGGCCACACGATGACGCCGACACCGCAGGAGCATGCAGCACACGAGATTCCAATCGGGCCGGCGCAGACCGGCGAGAGGGTCGTCATCTCTGGCATGTCGGGACTGTACCCCGACGCGCACAGCGTCAAGGATCTTCAGCACATTCTATACAATAAGGTAAACCTTTTTTATCGATTCTCAAATTACCGTAATTTTTCACCTACCTCTGTTTGGCCCGTCGCGGTCGCCCAGATGACCCGGAGCTGTGCCTGCGTCGCGATGCCGACGCCATTTTTGCATGTATTTTTGTGCGTAGCTTCGTTTAGGAAAGGGATTGAAAAAAGAAAGAAAAAAAAGAAAGAAAGAAAACAAGATAAAAGAAGAAAGAAAAAAAATAAAGAAAAAAGGGGAAAAAAATAAGAACGGGATGGATGGGATGGAGGGATGGAAAGGGATGGCATCATCGTTATCGCTGATAGAACGCCACTTTGTCTAAGCCCCAAGGTATCAAAACACGGAACAAAATGTTAATGTTTTGTTAATGCAACACAGATCAACCCGATAACAAAAGAAGCACTCCGATTCAAGTCCAACCATCCCGAAGTGGTGCATTATGCAGGCAGCGTGCCCGGGATCGACGTCTTTGACGCGCAGTTCTTCAAGGTGCACTACCGGCTTGGGCACACCATGGACCCTATGGCCCGCAAGATCCTGGAGCAGTCGTACCAGGCCATCTATGATGCAGGTTAGTTAACTAATACAGTATCTCACGCCTGTATTTCCCTGACGGTTAGGCAGAGGTGTGTCTCATAGTAGGTATACCCACATTTCGCTCGGACCCCCCAGTAGATGGCCAAGGTTTCAGCTAGATACTATAATAAGGATAAGTTGGGTCACTTATCTGACTAGCACCATCGACTCGAAAAATAGGTTTTTGACCCGGTTTCCACTAAATCGGTATCCCTGAAAGAATCCACCAATCGCAGGAAAGATGGCCCAATGTGGATTTCAAACCATGTGATTAGTAGATTCCCGCACATCCACTCTCCGCTCCCCTGTGCACAGTGTCCGATTTAGTAGTTAGGTCTGACTTGTAGGAACAACGCATTTTGCCGGGATAAAACCTAAACGCGCAAAAGTTATTTCTGGGAAACGGTTTTTTTTTGTGTGTGGTGTGTAGCGTTCAAAGTAACGCACTTATAATACTGTTGCATGTTTTAGAAAAATGGATATAAGCTTACATGTATATATGTATTAATATCCACCGATTATCAAGCTTTGAGTGTCAGAATGGTTACTTGTTGTATAGCATCTCTAAAAGGTGTGTAGGGAAAAGGCTTTTTATCAAGAAAAGCACAGAAAGACAAGACTATTCATTTATTTCGATTTAGGCTTGTCAGATATTTATAGATAACATCAATTACCTATCAAGCTACGTCCATTCGCAAACCTAGGTCTTCGTGGAGAAGAATAGCTAAGAAACTCCACGGTAACATCTTTAAAGTATTATGCCAGGACAATTATACGTTGTCCTGAACCATTCTCAAGTTATAGCAATTTATCAGTTTAGATAAACAATAAGCAATATAAGCCATATTATAAAACATAGTTCTAGCACATAGTTATCAGTAATAGTCTGGTAAATCAGTGCTCAAAAGGGGTATGTGGTTGCAAAAGTCGAAAGCAGAAAATGTGACTTATGAACTTTGTTTGGACTAGTTAGAAGATAAACATATTAAAAGTCCTGACCCCTCCGAGGTGAGCCCGGGGATGGGGGGCAAAGAAGGTCCTGTTTTTTGGTTTTTTGCTTATATCTCGAAAAAACAAAGTTCATAAGTCAGATTTTCTGCTTTCAACTTTTCCAACCACAATCATTCATTCCCCAGGCTATAATATTCATAGTATAATATCAAATAACTTATATTAACATTGTAGAACCTTAGGGTAATCCAAAAAGGTTCCAGCTTCACACATTTGGTATCTCCATTACTAAGTCACATACAAACGTAATACTATACACATGGCACACACAATATACCACTCAGGGTATGTCTTAACCCTTAGAACACTTGCAGCACAAAGTCCCCAAATTGGCGGCAACATCTATTTTTATACCCGTCAAATCATACTCAGTACATCAAAGATGGCCGCCAATGGCAAATGGTCATACATTATAGCTTAATAACTAATAATATATATAATAATTAACAAATCTTGTGTAAGGGAACTATTTTAAAACTTAATTAGATAATTTACCAAAATAATATGTATTTATTTGTAATCTTTATGTTTAATCGGATAAATATGAACATCAACTGATAGTTCAGAGAATTGATTGAAACAACTTGATATATTGAAATTGCAAGATAAAATCTAGGAAACATTATAAATATCACTTAACCGCTCAAGTGATTATTACTAATTCATTTATTAACAATATATGTATAGTAAATAAACATTTAACTTGATTATTCAAATATAACAACTATCTTTCGTTCGGAAACCAAGCCTTTTAGGCCATAATTACAACTATTTCTATAAAATACATCGGGCTATAAAATATCTCTAGGAAAATGTATATTAGGTTTATTTTAAATTAGGACCTTTCTGTTCTCAAGGTATTCATTTACGATGATTATTAATTTAGCAATATTCTTAAAATGCAAGGTCGCCATACGTCAATGTTATTTCACATTTGACAGCCGACGTTGCTACATTATATCGTTATTAATTTGGTCAATAGTTATTAAACAGTCAGATATTGTCATATTTGATACGTCATAAGGGTATGCTGTCACATGCATTAAATAGTAAAGGGGTCATGGAGGTATTTGAAGCAAATTTTAAAGAAACTTTGATCTTCAATATCTCCGTAACTAGAAGGTTTCTATAGTTGCTGCCAGTTAAGATGGCAATGGCGGTCATTGACCCACCTACATTTATTAAAGTTCTTAATTTTGAAATCCACAAATAAGCCTGTTCATGTCTTGAATCGTCATCTATCGTGATCTTCAACATCTTTTCTAATGAAAAACGATACATGGTTTATTTGTTTTGGTTCGTACGAAGAGATATTATGGAAAGAGCAATGACCGCTATTGCCATCTTAACTGGCAGCAACTATAGGTATGGTCGAGAAGAATAAGTGCCTCTCGGATTCCTTAAGGGTATTTTGACACACTTTAAATCAAGAATCATTAATTTATTTGCAGACAATACAGGTTTTACTATGGCACATATCAAAATTGGTAGTTTGTGTACCATCCTCAGCTGTTTACCAATTCATTTCACATTAGGTAAAGATGTTTTATTAAAACCAATGTTAAATAACAGTATAGTGATTGAAAGGCAACACCTAAGGTAAACCAAACAGCCCGAGCCGCAGACTGGCTACGGTCACCTGACTATGACAGATATTTCAGTACATTATCTGTCCAAGTCAGCTATCGCAATCCGCACCGCTCTCCACTCCACTCGGTTTGGCCGCACTTGGACAAGTGGTGGTTAGCCACCCCAGGTACACTTTGGTGTTGTATTGTTATGTAACTTCGATATGCTAACTGCTCAGCCACATTGAATGAACGGATTTTGACTATACGAGTATTTACCACAAACGTTTTCTTTCTTATAAAACAAGAACTGGTTCCCCTTCTTTATAAAAAATATCAGGTAGTCTGTCATAACTAGAGATCGGATATTCGGATGCATATTTACCTAAAGTTGAGTGTTGATTAGTATCGAGTGCGAGTACGACTATCAAAGTAATCATTGTTATAAGTCCAGTCATATTTTCTATTTTATTCTATTTGAATATAAAACAGCAAAATTTGAATTCAGTTATTTCTCACACAGCAATAACATTTTAAAGTTTAAGCAATTTTTTACGTGTTTCCACAAATTTCTTGCCCAGTTTTAAACAGAATATGAATATTTATTATTCAATACTACAATACATTTTATACACACTTTTTTTTCACTTTTTTTTTGAAATCCCGCGAAATCGAGAAAAAAAATATTATAAGAAGCTGCTTCCACCCTTTTGTACCCTTTGCCGGAAATAAATGTACTGTAAATATGCATCCGAATATCCGATCACTAGTCATAACGAACTGGGTTTGAAATTCTTTTTTTGTTTAGGTATAAATCCGGAATCACTTTCCGGTAAGAAGATTGGTGTGTATATTGGCTCATGTTTCTCCGAAACTGAAAAGGCTTGTTTTTATGAAGCCGCCCATAGAAATGGTTTAGGAATCGCTGGGTAAGTCAAGACAACTACGTTTAAAATTAATTTATTTATTGAATAACTACGTTTACCAATCGATCTCCGTAGCTACAGTTAAAGTCCCTCGAAAATGTATTATAGCTACCACTATAACTAAATCGACGGCCACTGCTCAAAAAATAAAATAGAGAAATCGAATTTATATTTGTTTCGTATATTAGATGCAGCAAAACAATGTTCGCCAACCGCATTTCCTACTGGCTGAACGCGAAAGGTCCTTCGATGTCGATCGACCTGGCGTGCAGCAGTTCTACCGCGGCGTTGGAGCAAGCGTACCTCGCTGTGAGTCGAGGTGAATGCGAGGCAGCCGTCGTCGGCGGCACTTACCTGTGTCTGCACCCACAGTCTGCTGTGCACTACGGAAGGTACTGTCAGAAAAACTCTTACTTTTCTACTACTTTTTGGTGTAGACAAGGGATAACAATACTACTTTCTCTGGTTACAGGGCTATGAAGCTTTGTCAGGATGGAAAGAATAAATCATTCGATGAAAATGCGGATGGATGTGCTAAATCTGAAGCCATCAATGTTTTATTCCTACAAAAAGCAAAAAATGCCTTAAGGTAAGATTTATTTTAACGTTGAATAATCAAAGTTTATTTAAATTCATGTGATAAAGAGACTAACATTCTGATTATAATCTGCAGAATCTACGCCGATGTTTTGCACGTCAAAACAGAGTTCACGTGTGTTTTGCCTGGAGTGACGGGCCCTCGGTACGGATTCTACAGGGACTTGGGTAAAACAGTTACCTTCATCAAGAAATTCTACGAGGATGCAAATGTCCCAGCACAGGCTATAGAGTATGTAGAAGCCTTTGGCAGTGGTAAGTGCTTACACAGTATTCAACAAAATATAAAATAATGCTACGTCTGTAATTCCCAAAGGGACATCAAAGGACCCAAAGTAAACCTACATTTCGTCAGCTATGTTTTAAGCTACGTTTAATACGCCTGTTGCAAATAGGATACGGTCTACTCTGAATTTCCGTAACATTACAATACATATAAATAGTTCAATGCGTAACTGCTATTGACTTGCCTTCAAGAGTCGATATGCATGTCGGATCCGGTCGTTAGTACGGACATAAAATGAATTCGCAAACACGCAAATAGGCACTGGTGACATGACGCGATCTACCAGTCTGCCGCTAATAATCTAGTATTAAATGGGAAAAAAACGAAGTGCATAAGATTTACTCTACCGAATGTCAAAAGTAGTGATAGTGACATAGTATTGAACCAAGAGAAACTAGAATTCGTCGAAAATACTGTTTTCTTGGGGATCGCGCTCGACTCAAGGCTACAATGGGGTCCGCATATAACATCTCTTGCAGGACAGCTGAGTTCAGCAGCATATGCTGTTAGAAAAATCCGTCAATTTACTGATGTAGATACCGCGAGGCTAGTCTATTTTAGTTATTTTCATAGTATTATGTCATACGGTATCTTACTATGGGGACGGGCTGCAGACATCGAGTCTATATTTATTCTGCAGAAAAGAGCCATCAGAGCGATATATGATCTTCGTAAGCGCGATTCTCTTAGGGAACTGTTTAAGGAAATTAACATCATGACAGTACCTTGTCAATACATATATGAAAACATCATGTACGTTAGAAAAAATCTCCATTTATTTAGTAAAAGAGGTGACAGACACCACTATAGTACTAGAAACAGGGACCAACTTGTACAGCCAGGTTTCAGGCTAGCTAAAGTAGACTCATCTTTCATGGGGTACTGTTTAAAATGTTACAATAAAATACCTCCCCACATTCTACAACTGAATGAGACGAAATTTAAATCTTGTATTAAACGCACACTATGTGGGCAAGCATATTATAAGTTGGGGGATTACATTGATGATAGAAATGCTTGGCTCAATGCTGGTCCTGCTCCACAACCATAGGGGCAAACTAATTGATTAACATGTGAAGTTAATGTGGAAGCTGCGGAAGATTGTAAAAATATCCTTGCATTGTATAGATTCAATCTCTTAGTATTATATAATTGCATAGCACATGTGTGAGTACTATGTACTGTAAAGCTACCATTTACATTCCATTGCCCTGGCGGTTGAGAGAATGTCATGCTCACTCAATTGTCTCGCTGATGGTGGCGGGTGTGTCGGATCATTTAGTTCTCTTCAAAATGGTTGAGTTGAATGGTGCTGATCCATGCGTCATGTTCGTGAACGGGCGCTGTCAGTTGGGACTGGTCATCTCTTAGCTGCCATGGTTTACTCTAACTACTTTGTTCTTAAATTGTTGATCTAATCTTTTACTCTGGACGCTCTTAATGTGCACGTCTGTCTACATCGTTCTCACATATATGTATTATCTCAACATGAATGATGTAACCAAGATCTTGTAAAAATATTTTGATTGAAAAGAGTGTCCATGGAGTTTCTTGCCCATTCTTCTCCATAGAGATCTACGCTTTGGAATGGGCAACTACAGTACTTTCACAAGTTATTATGCCTTGTGTCTGGGACTGTAGCTTCGCCTTCTTTTTTTTTCTGACATTCAAAAGTGCCTGTTATGGTCTAATTGAAATAAATGCTTTGAGTTTGAGTTTGAGTTTGAGTTTACCCACACCTCAGCGTGTTTTTTTTTACAAAGCTCTGATGTTCAGCTCAAGGCGAGGGCGACAGTCAGTGTCTGATTGCGGCGGAGTTGAGCTATTTTTTCTTTTACCCACAACAATGTAAAAATTGTATGTCTACTAATTAGCTTATTTATTTACCTTCTTCATAAGTAATTCTTATAATTCGTTAACTTTTATTTCTGATAATAAGGCTCCAGACCAGTAACATTGACAGCCCGTCGAAATATTCACGCAGGTTCACAATGTCTTTTTGACTAAAGTTATAAAGGAATTGCAATTCAAACTCAAACTCAAACTCAAACTCAAAGAATTTATTTCAATTAGACCATTATAGGCACTTTTTAATGTCAGAAAAACAAAGAAGGCGAAGCTACAGTCCCAGACATAAGACATAATAACTTATGAAAGGCCCATTCCAAGGTGTAGATCTCTATGGAGAAGACGGGGCAAAAAACTCCATGGACACTCTTTTCAATCAAAATATTTTTACAAGATCTTGGTTACATCATTCATGTTGAGATAATACATATATGTGAGAACGATGTAGACAGACGTGCACATTAAGAGCGTCCAGAGTAAAAGATTAGATCAACAATTTAAAAACAAAGTAGTTAAGACAAACCGTGGCAGCTAAGAGACGACCAGTTCCAACTGACAGCGCCCGTTCACGAACATGACGCATGGATCAGCACCATTCAACTCAACCATTTTGAAGAGAACTAAATGATCCGACACACCCGCCACCATCAGCGAGACATTTGAGTGAGCATGACATTCTCTCAACCGCCAGGGCAAATTCGAGTCAATGAATGATAACTAAATGTAAATGGTAGCTTTACAGTACATAGTACTCACACATGCGCTATGCAATTATATAATACTAAGTGATTGAATCTATACAATGCAAGGATATTTTTACAATCTTCTGCAGCTTCCACAATAACTTCACATGGTAATCAATTAGTTTGCCCCTATGGTTGTGGAGCAGGACCAGCATTGAGCCAAGCATTTCTATAATCAATGTAATCCCCCAACTTATAGTATGCTTGCCTACATAGTGTGCGTTTAATACAAGATTTAAATTTCGTCTCATTCAGTTGTAAAATGTGGGGAGGTATTTTATTGGAACATTTTAAACAGTACCCCATGAAAGATGAGTCTACTTTAGCTAGCCTGAAACCTGGCTGTACAAGTTGGTCCCTGTTTCTAGTACTATAGTGGTGTCTGTCACCTCTTTTACTAAATAAATGTAGATTTTGTCTAACGTACATGATGTTTTCATATATGTATTGACAAAGTACTGTCATGATGTTAATTTCCTTAAAAAGTTCCCTAAGAGAATCGCGCCTACGAAGATCATATATGGCTCTGATGGCTCTTTTCTGCAGAATAAATATAGACTCGATGTCTGCAGCCCGTCCCCATAGTAAGATACCATATGACATAATACTATGAAAATAACTAAAATAGACTAGCCTCGCGGTATCTACATCAGTAAATTGACGGATTTTTCTAACAGCATATGCTGCTGAACTCAGCCGTCCTGCAAGAGATGTTATATGTGGACCCCATTGTAGCCTTGAGTCGAGCGTGATCCCCAGGAAAACAGTATTTTCGACGAATTCTAGTTTCTCTTGGTTCAATACTATGTCATTATCACTACTTTTGACATTCGGTAGAGCAAATCTTATGCACTTTGTTTTTTTCCCATTTAATGCTAAATTATTAGCGGTGAACCAATTATGAACCTGAAATAGGGCGTTATTTACATCGTCAAGATTTGTGGCACGTCTGTTTACCTTAAATATTAAAGAAGTATCGTCAGCAAACAACACCATTTGTGGTTGGTTTTTAAATAAATGGGGTAGATCATTAATATAAACCAAAAAGAGGAAAGGACCTAATATCGACCCTTGTGGCACACCCATACTTACTTTTAGACCCATTGAATTGACACCATTTATTTGTACTTGCTGATGTCTATCGTTTAAATACGATTTCACTAACCTGAGCGCAAGTTTCCCTAAACCGTAATGTTCTAGTTTAAAGAGCAGGGTTCCGTGGTTAACGCAATCAAATGCTTTCGAGAGGTCACAGAAGATTCCTATGGCTTCTTGTGCCTCTTCCCACGCAGTAAATATGTGTTTTAATAAGGTGACACCGGCGTCAGTCGTACAACGTCCTTGGTGATTATTTTTAGTGCACCATAATATTGGTTACAATTATGCTTAATAACTACGTTTTTTTAAAGTTCATAAAGCTCGTTCGTAAATCTGGCGTTGAAAAGAGGTCTCTCGCGCTCAATGCGAGAGACCTCTTTTGGTCTTTCTCCGTACTCCATCCGAGGCAACAGAAGCTGAATCACAAAATCTATCGAGGTAATAAATACCTTTATATCCTTGTTATTTTCTTTATCTGATTACGCTAATATCGTCAAATTTCTTGGTTTTTGCTCTCAGAAAATACGTAGTTTCTGTCAATAGATTTGTGTTATGGTTCGATGTTATCGAAGGGCCACTATTAAATGACACAACAAAATAAAAAAAAAACACTAAAAATAACGTAAACTGGAAATTATTAGTATACCAAAACACCCATATTATATACAGAAACGTTTGCCATATTTCCTCAGTGACCGCCTAGCGGCCGAGGTAGAAGGACGTCGGAATATCGTCAATTATTTTCCGGAATATCGTTAATTGTTTTACATTTCTCACTCGCACAATCATGCTATCGCACTCGTGTTATGTCATGCAGGCTGCTCTACTTATATAACCTACTACAAAGAAAAGAAGGGTTACGTTTTTATCTACGATTTTTTTATTTTTTTAGATATGCGCGAAACACATGGAGGAACCTGGTGTCGCATCCATGGTAATAGAGGGCGGTCTAAACGAATATGGGGTCAAAATTAAAATCAAAGAGTGCGAATACGAAAATTAACGAATTTTTCATCATGGGTGTCATGTTCATGGTAATCGAGGGCGTTCTAAACGAATATGGACTCAAAAACAAAATCAAAGATGGCGGATGCGATAATTATCGAGGAAGCTTTAACCGAATATTGGGTCATAATCAAAATCAAACATGGCGGATGCGATAATTACCGAATTTTTCATCATGGGTGTCATGTTCATGGTAATCGAGGGAGCTCTAGACTAATATGGGGTCACAATCAAAATCAAGTTCAAGTAATATCAAGCGTGATGTTATGTTTTGTCTGTAACGAATCTCACGGGCTATTAGACGTGCATTCATTCGCACAAGTGTCCGTTTGCGCAAATGTCTTTTTGCGCAAGTGTCTTTCGCACAAATGTCCTAGATATTTAAAAAAAAAATCCTTAGCATTGTTACAATTTTGCAGTGGCAAGGCAAAAAAAATGTTGGAAAACTAGTGATCATAATTTTCAATAATAATAACTATATTATTTTAATACATTTAAAAAATATTCACCATCAGTGCTCTCCTGTCAATTCCTATCGAGTGACAAAAGATCCTTATAACACTGTAAGCCCCTTCGTACCCAAGGCTACGCTAATCTTCGATACTAATGTTGTATACTACATTAGTATCGAGTCGCGAGTATCGAGTAGCACGGTCCGTACACACGACATTGAATCGCAAGGCGCAAATTGCCTATTCAGCCACATCAATCGTAGCGGCTTTACAGATCACACGTTTTCAAAATGTGACACAATTGATGATGAAACTATAATTTTGCACTATTTTTACCGGAAACAAAGAAATCGTCGTAACAGAAAATACTGGGTTCGCCCGTATATTGAAAGAAACATAAATTGCAGACTGTATGTTGCTGCAAAAGAATTACAACAAACAGATGCGAAATTCTTATCATTGTACAGAATGTCCAAAGAGAGTTACAGACATTTAGTGGATTTAGATCCGCCATCATGGAAATCGCTGCGACTTATGTAGCGACGATCTCGTCCGACAGGTAGCGCGCAACTGGCGCGACGCGCGTCACGGGATGAATGCCAGCGACGCGACTCGTGCACTAACCTCTATGAATTTATATTGCGGTAGTCGCCTAGATACCAAAGTTGTAAGGTATCGGAGACTTGAGTCGCGTTGTGTACGAAGGGCCTAACACAGACTACGTCAGTCGTAATGTCGTTCAAAAACTATTTTCATTATTATTCAATCTAGTATATAAGTCCCGTCACGTAAAAAGAACGCTGAGCGACAGTGGAGGGGATGTGTTTGCGCACGTTATACAGTCGCGTCCTATCATACTAAGCCACTGTTTTATAATATAAGTATAATTGTTACATTGTGGAATCGTAATAGGCTAGCTACTTAGTACTTTGGAAAAGGCTGTAATAAAAAAAAATGAGAAAGTTTACTTAAGCGGTCAGCGTTCTTTTTACGTGACGGAACCTATACCTTATATTTTATTACAAGTACGTAGAATTTAAGGCCTGTCTAGGCAATTCGGCTGCAAAGCCCGCACATGCACAACAACCCCTACATTTTTTTAAGATTTCGGCCGGCTTATTCTTTAATGGCGCAATTTTACTACGAAAAACCAAAGAGATTTAAAAGTCTTATAGAACTGTCATTGGAAATATTGACATACAAAAATATTTTCGATTTTGACACACGAATGGTACCTGACAAGCGGGCGTATGACACTAGACCAAGGAACTTATATATTAACTGGAATTATGAGTGCAATGCAAAGGCGTTCCGAGCGAGAGAACTTCAAGAGTGGATGTCATCCTTTTCTAATAGAGTAACCAATATTTGTACTGGGGCAGTTATTCTGTTATAACTTACTAGCACCCCGCTCCCCCCCTTTTTTCATGAGTAGCAATTTATTCGAAATTACGGGGTATAAAAAGACTCGGCGAAGCCGAAACCTGCGCATACAGTTCATCAAAGGCAGAGCCATTTGGAAAAAAATACCTGTTTTATTTTTAGGTATATTCAAAAAAACCTCGTATGACTGCTGCCGGCATTGTAGCGGCGGTAACCGACCCCCTTTCATTTGTCAAGAGATTTTAAAGCAAACAGGGCTGCAATATTCGCATAGATGACATGAGCATGAAGCATATTCAAACAACTGTAACAGGTTTCAGTCTTGTGCGATAATAGGGCAAACAATAATGGTAAAAATTTGCTTGTGCCCCGTTCAGTTCCAACTAAAACATTCCGTCCACTAACCAGCATTGTGCGTTCATTAGTCGTTTAAAATTTTCTTTTCTACAAAACACGACTACGCTCTCACCTTCATTTGTATAGTGACCGATTAAAATCTGTTGTTGGTAAATGTCACAAAGACAGTCTGGTACTTTAAATTCATCAATTGTTTTTGGAATCGATGGCTCGCCTTTAGTTCTAATGCGCTCAACAATCATTATTGCTGCTGCTTTGCTAGGCAGTTGAGCAGCACTCGTAGTTGGCACATCTTGCAAGCAGCGATTAACAATTTGTGAGGAACAGTCCATTGAATTGTTTGCAATTTCTTTTATCTTTGCATTAAAACTCATCCTTAACCGCTTTTCTGGCTCGTGCAGATGCACATGTCCATTGTTTTGATTTAAAATTGAATGTTCATTTGTGCAAAATATTGTTGTCACAGTAGCACCACACCCTTTAGAACTTTTCAGCGTACATCTCCAGTAATATTTGTCGTCCAATCTTTTGTTGAGGTGATATAAATATCCATCCACAATAAGTACACTAGCGCCGCGTTTTGATTTCACTACATTACAAGCACTCATTTTCAAATTAATTGACTGATCGTAATAACAACGAAAATAAACGGGAACATAGTTTTGATTCAAGTCACTATTATGTATTCTGTGCTCAAAATAAATATGTGGGTAGCTATAAACTATTTCCGACGTGCTCAAGTCGGAAATAGTTTATAGCTACCCACATATTTGCAACATTACACTGACCAGCGAGAATGTCTACCACTTTTATAATGTGGCCAACGTAATAATAATGAGCATCACATCACCCACGGTCGTCGGTGATGAGACTGTATATCCCACAGAAGTGCGGAGGTCGTGGCTTCTTAAATGCTAAGACCCTACACAACCGTGAGGTATGCAGTCTCAGGGAATACTTCCTAGAAGCCGACGTGGGGATGCACCGAGATGTGGTCTCAGTGGATAAGGGCCTCACCCCGCTCTCCCTGGCTAACGAGAACTGGCGCAAACCTAAAGTATTAGTCACAAATGACCGCAAGGAGGTATGGCAGAGCAAGGAGCTTCACGGACGCTTTTACCGGGCCCTACATGGGCCCGATGTAGACTTCTTAGCGTCCGTAATAACTCCGAACGGACAACGAATTGGCGAAAGTCGTGTTTCTGGCAAAGGTTCTCCTTGAAAAGTTCTATGCAATGTCATATATGTTATTACTATTGGTTACCCAGAAAACCTTAATTGGTTGCCAAGAAAATCTTCACTGCGTTGTCCATTAGTTACCTATTTATTTCAATAACTCCGAACGTACTGCGAATTGCCAAAAGTCTTAGTAGCAAAGGTTCTCCTTAAAAAGCTCTTTTCAATTATGAATATCTTATGGCTATTGGACCTTGGGGGAGATGCCTATTCATCGATGCCCATTCTCCTTTTTAACATTTCTTTAAAAACAGAGAGCGCCATCTGTCATGAATATATCAGTGTTTAAGTAAAGATTGTAGATCATTGCAAAGTTCGTCTGAATGTATTTCTAGCTATAAATGATAAAGCTTTAGACTTTAATTGTTCCTTGTTATTTATTAATTAACGAAAAAATTAAAGGTACAACCACGTACAATTACACTAAGTAAATCATTAGAAATAAAGATAATCTTCTTCTTCTTCTTTTATAAAAACACGTTGGAACTAGGAATGTCTCCTGTATCGTGGGTGCGTTTTACAAACATTTAAACTCACATACACAAACAGCCAGGCCCGGAACAACTATCTGTAGGCCATACAAATATTTGTTCCGTGCGGGGATCGAACCCACGACACGCAGTGCAGCAGTCAATCGCTCAGCCACTGCACGAACCGTGCCGACAAATATAAACAACGATTAACGAAAATTAGCTACCTACGCACAGTACATCTGCACTAACAAATTACTTACAATTCGGTATTGTTTGCCACACCTCTTAAAAACGTAAGCAAATCCATAGTATGCCTTTTTTCGCATAGTTTTGAAAGTGCATGTGAACGATCTCTATTTTTTTTCCGGGGCGGTGTCCTCGGAATACACGATAAGACTTTTTTAACGGAATGGTTAGTAACAGTTTGCTCTTTCATCATTTCCCGAATAGTTTCATAAAGATCATGTCGATTATTATTTAATAGACTATTCCACCTACGATGCCTCAACTTTATTTTGAGTTCTGGGCAATTCCAGCTCATTGTTCTTATTTATAGTCCACAATTGACTCAATTGAGGGGGTAACATTGGGGAAGATCTTGAAATGGAGACTGAAGTACTATTACTGGCTTGGCGCATAAGTTTTCCCAAAACATAGTAAGTTTCAAACCACTCTGTAATGCTTCTCACTTCTTCTGGTAGTACACTTTCTTTAAGAGTTTTGAATGCGTCAGGAATTTCTTCAGGCGGTAGACAGACCAGGGCAATTAAGTATTTTAATTTCAGTGAGAAGTCACTGTCACTGCCATAGCGCGAAGCTAACCCAGATCGTTGAATTTGCCTCCACACATTTTGACCAAGGTGGAATAAACAACCTTGATGATGAGCATCGGGGAAATCGATCTTGATCACGTTTATGATTGCAATCTCGAAATCTGTTACAATATGCTGTGGATTCAAATCATATTCATATTCTGCAGCATATGATCTGAGTTCTCTTATAAAAGCCAAATAGCTCTCCTTTGTTTTGTCGGTCAGTAGACAGTAAACCAACGGTACTGACTTTTTGATTTTATCATCATATCCAACTATAGCGTTAATAGAATAAATCTGACGAAACAAGGCCGGACAAGTTTTAAAAGTTCCTTCCATCAACCAAACTGATGAATCAGAAAGTATCTTGATATTTTGTTAGGTGCAAAATAACAGCAAGCGGTTTTTATCACCGAATTTGAAGGAGATTTTGAAGGAGAACGATTTTTGGCTCGTGACACTTCACGAGCCAAAAATCGTTCTCCTTCAACGAAAGCATATGCAGACGGTACTTCAATTTCATCTGTAGTCTGCGGTTCTTTGGGCTTATGTTTCCTCCTGACACGATGAATTATTTGTCTCAAAGCATTTTTATTCGGTAGACCACTTGTCCTGGGAACAGCCTCCAAATTAGCCTGAATGATCTGTACAGGTGTCATCGAAGTGGCAGCCGCAGCTTGTTTTATCTTGTTTTTAAATGATATTGATTGCAACAATGAAGCATTAGGAGCATGAGAGTGTTCAGTCATATTTTTAATTACGGAATGCCCGTTACCTGTACAAAATTTGGTCGTCATAGTACTTGAACACTGCTTCCTTTGCTTTTTTTTTCATTTGTCATTCACATTTTAGTTCAAACAAAACTCATATCCACTAATAATCAGTATGTCATTTCCGCGCTTCGATTTTTCTATGATAACAGAGTCAGTCATTTTAACAATAAATAATTATTCAGTGATGTGTCACTACCGTAATTGACATTAATAAAATCAAGTAGTATCGTTTTTTTAACCCGACTGCGCGACGCACAGGAGGGTAATGTGTTTATTAGTCTATGTATGTATGTTTGTTCCTATGTGGCGTTGTAGAGACCAAACGTGTAGGCCGATTTTGATGATTCTTACGTCAATCGATTTGGCTGAATTGTCAATACGAAAAAAGAAAAACTAGACGAACTAGGAGAAGTGGGGTATCGTTGTAAATGGTAATCAAAGTAAGTAAGTTTTCAAACGAAAAAAACTGAAGAAAGAACTAGATGGTGAGCATCTCTTCGAAACTTTAAAATCTTAGTTTATGAGCCCAAGTGGCTGTGGAGCAGGACCAGGATACATAAAGGTACCTACGTCCTTTCATGTGGCATAGCCGTGGGACGCCCCGTATAATAAAAAAAGTTAAATCGTCGGCCAATTCTTCCACGTAAACTAAAAAGCTGTAAATAAAAAATTAGTTTAAAAACTAAAAAATCCCGACTGAAAACATTGAAAAGAACATAACAAGCACATTTTAAATTAAACAAAAGTTGGAAACAGGCAATTATTTTTGTGTGTGTGTATGTTTATAATGAATAAACTCAAAAACTACTGTGCTGATTTCAAAAATTTTTTTCACCATTAAAAAGCTACATTCACCCTAAGTAACATAGGCTACATTTGTTGCTAGAAAAGATAAGGAATCCTTACTAAAACATTAGTAACAACAACAAGGTGTAAAAAAATGCCATAAAACATCGATAAAAGGTAAAAATATAAAAAAAATCATGTCCACTCGTGCAAAGCCGGGACGGGCCGCTAGTTTTATATATTTTCAGTCGGGTTTTTTAGTTTTTAAACTACTTTTTTTATTTTTATAATAAGCTATACTGAAAAATGTGAAGGTTCTTTATTTACTTTTTTAATTTTTTTAAATCGCTGTACTTGTTTATCGCCTTAAGTCCGAAGTAAGTTTTTCCTAAATAATATAACATCGAAGTAATAAGACGTCGATTGAACAAGGCTTCGCAGTATGATATTTACGCAGTAAAATCGTTCGCAGTACAGTTTTATGATGTAACGAAATATCGCAGTAACAAGACGTCGATTTAGCAAAGCGTCCCAGTATAGAGATGTCGATGAAAGGTTTTCGAAGAAACAAAACTCGATGATACGGCTTTCACCAGGGGGGAGACAGTTAGAACAAACACAACTTCAGTAAAGAAAGAGTCGCCGTCTACTTTTTAGGACAGAGAAAGAGAATTATACTTAGTTTTATAATTATCGGTAGATGTCTCTGTGATCCCAACTTTAATGCAAATAAGAAAATCTAATAATTAAATTCTCTAATTATAGTATTTTTCTAGATAATAATTGTTACTTTTTCATCAAAATTATCACATTTTTATATTTCATAGCAATTATGCCAACCTTATCACGGAAATCTTTATTGTGTAACATAATCTGATAACACCACATCATGGCCGCCGCAACTTGCTTGTGTTTCGTGGGTCCATTTTATGTTTAACTAGCTTATGCCCGCGGCTTCGCCCGCGTGGAGTTCGGGAATTGTCCACGGGATCTTACTTCTGGGATAATAAGTAATCTATGTATGTATAGTAGATACATGGTTTTTATATAGTTGTTTATAACTTGCAAATATTAGTTCATAGTAATATCAATTAGGTACTTTACATATTGTTATGTGAATATTGATACCTTGGTTTGAGATTGGACACCGGTGACGAAAATCAAATGATTAATTAGGAATCTATTTATAGACATAAAACTTTTACATAATATTTAATATCAATGTCGCGTATCACGAGCCAACGCGAAAATCGGTGGAATAAACCATATTTACAGACGTCTACCTCGGAAAAATCCTACCTACTTACTTAATAGGTAAATACTCCCGTGCCCCGCACGCCCCGCGCAACACTGCGCGCCAAGCGCCGGTCTACGTGAGCTTCGAAGCCCTATTTGACTCTGTTGGGGGATGATTTTGGTTTTTGACAAAACTGCGATACACGTATCTCATAATTTTAATTGAAAAGTATGTATACAAATTTTCAAGTCAATCGACTCAGAGAATAAAAAGTTTCACAGAATATTAAACACCCCATTTCACCCTCTTAGGGGTGGAATTAAAAAAAACTGTTTCTTAGCGGATACTTACTCTCCAAAAAGAACGCACCCTCCAAATTTTATGTCTCTAGAACCAGCCGATTGGGCTGTGCGTTGATGTATCAGTCAGCCAGTCGACAGTGAATTCTTAATTTGGGGGATGATTTTGGAAAAACTGTGATACATGTATCTCATAATTTTATCTGAAGAGTATGTACACAAATTGTCAAGTCAATCGACTGCGAGAATAAAAAATTTCATAGAAAATTTAACACCCCATTTCACCCTTTTAGGGGTGGAATTTCGAAAAACCCTTTCTTAGTGGATACCTACGCTTCACAAAGAATACACCCTCCAAATTTCATGTCTCTAGGACCAGCGGTTTGGGCTGTGCGTTGATATATCAGTCAGCCAATCAAGACATTAAATTTTTAAATTGGGGGATGATTTTGGAAAAACTGTGATACACGTATCTCATAATTTTATCTGAATAGTATGTACACAAATTGTCAAGTCAATCGACTGCGAGAATAAAAAGTTTCATAGAAAATTCAACACCCCATTTCACCCTCTTAGGGGTGGAATTTCGAAAAACCCTTTCTTAGTGGATACCTGCCCTTCACAAAGAATACACCCTCCAAATTTCATGTCTCTAGGACCAGCGGTTTGGGCTGTGCGTTGATATCTCAGTCAGTCAGTCAGTCAGTCAGGACTTTGAATTTTATATGTATAGATTATTACAAATTATAATGAATTACTAAAACAAAATAGTTCGTTAATGTGTAACTGTCATCCACAGCCCGACTTCACCCACTGCTGGGTATAGGCCTCTCTTTGTTTGTGCCAAGTTCCACGGTCTTGTACCAGCCTCATCCAGGATATTCCCGCCATGGCAACAATGTCGTCTGCCCATCTCGCCGCCGGACGACCAACACTTCTCTTTCCATTTCTTGGACGCCACTCCGTCACAGCTTTACTCCACCTGCCATCACCACGTCTTGCCATGTGTCCTGCCCAACTCCATTTGAGTTCCATAACGCGATTTCCAATATCGAAGACCTTCGTACGTCTCCGGATTTCGACGTTTGGAACTCGGTCTATTAGTTTTATGCCGAGCATGGAACGCTCCATGGCTCTCTGTGCTACTCTGAGTCTGTACACAGCCTCCTGTGAGAGCGTCCATGTCTCAGCACCATATGTCATGGTGGGCAGAACACACTGATTATAGAGACGGGTCTTCAAGCAGTGTGGAATTTTGGCTGATTTCAGTATGTTGTCCAATTTGCTAAATGCAGCCTAGCCTAGCTGGATTCTTCTCGATACCTCCGCTGTTTGATGCTCCTTGCCAAATGAAAGAATATGGCCAAGATAGACATAACGGTCAACCTTCTCCAACCTTTCATATCCGACCTTGACAGAGGGATTTGAATTGCTGGAGAAATTTGCCATAATCTTCGTCTTGGCCATATTCATCCTAAGTCCTACTTTGAATGAGGCATTATAAAGATTTTGAAGCATCTTCTGAAGATCCTCGAAGTTTTCAGCAAAAAGCACGAGGTCATCCGCAAATCTTAAGTGAGACAAGTAAGCACCATTGATGTTAACACCGCAATAGTCCCAATCTAAGGTCTTAATGATGTCTTCAAGGACTGCTGTGAAGAGTTTCGGTGAAATGGTGTCGCCCTGTCTCACTCCCCGCTTGATCGGTACGGGTTTGGATAGGGTGTGCATGCGAACCTGCAGAGTGGCCATGGTGTATAGTTCCCGCAGCACATCCACGTAGCGGGAATCGATGTGGCAGCGATGGAGAGCGTGGAACACCGCCCAATGCTCGACACTGTCGAAGGCCTTTTCGTAATCGACGAAAGCCATGCACAGGGGTCGGTTGTATTCTTGGCACTTCTCCATCAGCTGCTTGACCGTGTGGATATGGTCGATGGTCGAATATCCGCTGCGGAAACCGGCCTGCTCGACGGGCTGCGCTTCGTCAAGCTCTCGGGTTAGCCGAGTTGTAAGGATTTTAGTGAACAGCTTGTAAATCTGGGAAAGGAGACTAATGGGACGATAGTTAGTTAGTTTTGAAATGTCTCCTTTTTTGTGGATGATGGTGACTATAGCGCTCTTCCATGGTTCTGGAGTACGGACATCATAAAGGGTGTAAAAAGACCCTTAACGAAGCCGAAAGGCACTTGTTCTCCCCATCATTGCAATCACTTTTTTGTTGTGGACCATACCTGGGAACCTTCTAGTTACGGAGATATAGGTGGTCAAATTTCCAAAATTTTCACAACTTTTTTTTAAAATACTACTTTTTAAGGTTTTAACTTTACTTTAATTACCTCCACGACCCGTTTACTATTCAAAGCATCCATCAGCACCAAGTTTTGAGTGCGTTACATTGAGTTTTACCGTAAAACGTGATTTTTCACCTCAAAAAAAAAGTTGTTTCCCAGCAATAATTTTTGGGTAGGGTGACTTAGTTTGATGTACATAATGCTTGGTTGACGGCTTCGTGAAGGTTCCGTTTACACCCTGTATATAACCCTATTAAAAAGTTCCACGAGGACCTTTTGAACTGGTTCACCACCCGCTTGTAGCAGTTCAACAGTGATTCCATCTTCGCCAGGAGACTTATCTGTTTTCATGTCATATAGGGCTTTTATGACCTCACAATGTAAAATAGGTGGTAAGATTTCTGTGTTTTGATGTTGAATAGGTGGTGCCCTAATATCGTCCCCGGAAAGAACTGGTTCTATAGATTTAGAAGCATAGAGGTCCTCGTAGAACTTCTCAACAATAGATACAATTTGGGCCCGGTCCGTCACCATGTTATCATTTTCATCCCTGAGTTTGATGATCTGTTTAGAACCTGTGCAGGTTTTCCTTCGAAATACCTTTGGGCCTCTGTATGATGTGTAACTGTCAATTCTATTCAAATATAAATGTAACTGGTGTTGTTTTTCGCAAATGGAAGCTGTGTTTACATCGTATGCTGATCAAAATGCAAACCGCGAATAAAATGATGGCTCGTTTACTTTCTGAATCTCGATCCTTAAAATATCAATAATAGAATGTATCATCATTATATTCGCAAATCGCATTATGATCAACATACGACGTAAACACAGCTGCTATTTGTAAAAAACAAGAAAAATTGAATGATCTAAGTAAACAATATAATGATCTATACATACATACTGATCTATACATACATATATACTGATCTATACATACATACCTATCTACCTATAGCTATGTATAAGGCCTTAGTTCCCGTTATGAAATCCAGATGGCGTTTCAAATCAGCATGCTTCGAAATGGCACAAGAGGGCTCTCTTCTCCCTTATTATTATTATACTCTTTGGCTTTCACACTCAAGTAGGTATCCCCCTACACTGTGATAAATTTGTACTGTACATACCATTCACATAGATATCCAAAATCTATACATAAAATTCAAAGTCCTGACTGACTGACTTATATATCAACGCACAGCCCGAACCGCTGGTCCTAGAGACATGAAATTTGGAGGGTGTATTCTTTGTAAAGAGTAGGTATCTACTAAGAAAGGGTTTTACGAAATTCTGCCCCCTAAGAGGGTGAAATGGGGGGTTTAATTTTCTGTGCAACTTTTTACTCTCGCGGTCGATTGACTTGATAATTTGTGTACATACTCTTCAGTTAAAATTATGTGATACGAGTATCACAGTTTTTCGAAAATCATCCCCCAATATGAAATTCAATGTCCTGATTGGCTGACTGATATATCAACGCACAACCCAAACCGCTGGTCCTAGAAACATGAAATTTGGAGGATGTATTCTTTTTAAAGAGTAGGTATCAACTAGGAACGGGTTTTTTGAATTCCACCCCTAAGAGGCTGAAATGGGGTGTTGAATTTTCAGTAAAACTTTTTACTCTCAGATTTGATTGACTTGATAAGTTGAGTACATACTCTTCAGTTAAAATTATGAGATACGTGTGTCACAGTTTTTTCAAAATCATCCCCCAATTTAAAATTCAATGTCCTAACTGGCTGACTGATGTATCAATAGCCCAAACCGCTGGTCCTAGAGACATGGAATTTGAAGGGTGTATTCTTTGTAAAGATTAGGTATTCGCTAAGAAAGGGTTTTTCGAAATTCCATCCCCAATTTTTCTGGGTCGATTGAGTCGAAAATTGGTGTACTCTTCAATTAGGATTATGAGAAATGTGTATCAGTTCTTCCAAAATCATCCCCCAACAGAGTCAAATAGGGCAACAGGCGCATGGCGCAGTGTCGCGCGGGAGGTGCGGGGCGCGGGAGTATTTACCTATTAGTAAGTAGGTAGGATTATTCTGAGGTAGACGTGTCTATAAATATGGTTTTTTCCACTGATTTTCGCGTTGGCTTGATACGCAACATTGATATTAAATATTATATAAAAGTATTATGTCTATAAATAGATTCCTAATTAATCATTTGACTGTTGTCACTGGTGTCAAGTGGTGTCCAATCTCAAACCAAAGTATAAATATTTCACATATTATGTAATTTAATTGATATTACTATGAACTAATATTTGCAAGTAATAAGCAAGTATATGAAAATCTATGTATGTACTAAACATACATAGATTACTTATTATCCCAGAAGTACGATCCCGTGGGCATTACAAGAACTCCACGCGGGCGAAGCCGCGGGCATAAGCTAGTCACATATATATACCATTTTAAATAATTCGACGCATTTCTTATATGTGTCGAAACTTCACCGGTCGGGCTCAGTGGAAACTTTCTCTTTAGAACCTGTTTTGATGCTCGCCGCCCAGCGCACCGCCTGTGTTTTTACAAAGTACTGCGCAAGCGCGCAACATCGATGGTGGTCTGAGTCAAGTCAGCCCTAACAGGGTTCTGGAAATGATTGCTGGCAGAGTGGACTGTATTTATGTGATTCACTGCTGTCAGTTACTTGTCTCATCGTATCGTTTACCCTATTATGAGCCTCCGCTCGAAATAAATAATTGAATTTGAATTTTGAAAAAGCACTCTTATACTCTTATATATATATATACTCTTATATAAAGAACTCTTGTGTTTCCAAAGATAGGAGGATTCATTATTTTTTTAAACATTACTTACAGTAGAATTTATAACGATTTGATCCCGCTCATGGTTGTGTGATGAAGTTTACAACGTTTGAGACGAACACGAACTGTTTAGAAAATGACTACCTACCGACAATTTTAAAATGTTGTTTTCAAACACCTTCATTTATAAAAAAATGAGCGTTCTTAGGTTGTCAATCTACGAGTTTTTGTATTACTGAATTTATTAATTACTACTCAAATTCGTGTGCGGATTTATTTCTGTGGATTAGATTTTTGTTATTTATCAATGTTCAAAAATGCAGAAATCGTTGTTTTGCATGACCAAAACGAATTATCAGTGTAATTGTGAGTGTAAATGTGGTGTTGCACCACAAACGATGGGACATGATATCGTTTCTTGCCTGTCCTGTGATGTGCATCACAGGACGCTACTGAAAGTGCACAAACTTGTCGCCAAATTTTAGGCTGATTCAATTTAAATTGTCATCGACATTCTAAAAAGAAGTAAAATTGCGACGCGCTTAATGATATCGGTGAGTAACAGTTACATATTACGTTAATATTATACCTACTTCGATATAGCTAACTCATCTCACCTTTCAATGTTTACCTAGGAATAAATAATTAATGTAACTTAAGTGCAATACCTACCATAATTATTATTATAATGATATAATATGAAATATTATCATAAATAAATTATAGTTTTAGATTATGAATATATTAATTCGGTCTAAAATTAGCTTGATCTAGCCTTAAGACAGATTAAAGAAAAGCCTTCCAATAACGTAAATAAAATTAGATTATTATTTACTAGCTGTTGCCCGCGACTTCGTTCGCGTGGAAATGTATGTGTAAGACTGCCTCGAGTGGTCGCAAGCGTGACTACTAAGTATGAGGTCCTGGGATCGATTCCCGGGTCGGGCAAAGTGTTAAATAAAAGAATGTTTCTTTCAATTAGATACATAAAGTTATGACACATGATTTGGAGATCACCTTTTAAGCAAGGAGATGCTTGGGTTAGGGGGCGTCCATTAATTACGTGAGGCAATTTTGGCGATTTTTCAACCCCCCCCCCCTCTCCCCTTGGTGAGATGTCGTGAGATTTTGCTTTTAATTTACAACATTAAGAGACTTTTTGCGAGAGCCCTTAGACCTCCTTAATCCAGCCCTGCCGCAAAATGCGTACTTAGCAGACTTTTACTGACTATTTATTACCTCCTTGCCAAATTTCAAGTTTGTAGCACAAAAAATGAAGGACTTTCATACAAACTTGCGAGAGCCCTTAGACCCCCTTAATCCGGCCCTGTCGCAAAATCCGTTCTTAGCGGACGTCTACTAACTATAAACTACCTCCCTGCCTAATTTCATCTTTTTACGTCAATCGGTTTCGATATTTCGTGATGAGTGAGTGACCTTTCGCTTTTATATATTTTTGCTTTTATTTTTTTAATATTTTGCTCTGAAGTTAAAATGCTAGTGCAGCCACATCTAAACGTTAAAGACGTGCCGCGACTGAAACAGTTATAATCTCAGTTATTAGTTATTTTTGTTATTTCTCTTTACTCCACAATTGTAAATAAAGCCTGCTTATTATAGAAAAAATGCCTAATACAGCCCCCCCCCCCCAACTGTTCACCGAATGAAAAATATGTTGAATATACATAAAAAAAAACTAAAGTAGCGTAAAAAGTAGGGTTGAGGTAGATGGGCAAGAAATTCACTATAAAGTCGATGAGTACATTTGAGTTTGAGAGTTGCCGAGTCGAGAACGCCTGGAAGAGCTACTGGTCCATGAAGTCGCTGATGAAGGGTGACCTACCTTTATCCCTGAAGCACAATCTCATCGACATGTGCATTCTGCCCATCCTAACCGGTCAGGGACCAAGTTTGAGCACCGTAATGCTCAAACTTGGTCCCTGACCGAGTCGCAAAAGTCCAAACTCAAGGTTGGCCAAAGGGCGATGGAACGTAGCGTATTGGGTATTAAGCTCAGCGATAGAATTCGCAATACCACAATACGCTCAAAAACTGAAATCGCTGATGTGGGCGATAAGATTGCTAGTTTGGATTGGGCGGGCCACGTCTGTAGAATACATCAGGACCGGTGGGCCAGAGTCGTCTCGCAGTGGGTGCCAGAAGACGGGCGTCGTCGCCGAGGGAGGTCTAGAAAACGCTGGTGTGACGACTTAGAAGCGTTTGTGACAGATTGGACGAAGAAAACCGCACGGAGAGAAGAATGGAAGGCAATGGGGGAGGTTTTTGCCCAGCAGTGGGACAATAAAGGCTAAAAAAAAAAAGATTACATAAAAATTATAACGAATGGGTTGCCTAATCATTAAGTCAAGAATATTTAAAACTGCGACAGACGCTAGGCTTGACCGCTTTTACTTAGACAACGTTATACTTTCCAATCACATTTAAGCGTAAACTTGTCGACCTGTGTATCCTGCCTATCCTAACCTATGGTACCCAGACATGATCTTTGACGGAGGCTGAAAAGTCCAAACTCAAGGTTTGCCAAAGAGCGATGGATTTTAAACATCAAAATCACCGATTGAATACGCAACACCACAATGCGCTCCAAGACAGGCATCGCCGATGTTGGCGATAAGTGTAAGAGGTTCAAATGGGACTGAGCGGGTCACATTTCCAGAATGGGTCAGGACAGATGGGCCAGAATGGTCATACAGTAGGTACCTGAAGATTGTCATCGTCACCGAGGCAGACCCAACAAACGCTGATGTGACGATTTGGACTCGTTCCTGACTGATTGGCCAGGGAAGGCAAAACACCGGGAGAGTTGGAAAGGAAATGGGGAAAGCCTTTGCCAGCAGTGGGACAGAATAGGCTAATTAAAAAAACAAAACGTTATACCATCGTGTTTGTTATAAAATTACCTATCTGTTTTTTAATACATATTTTAATGAGAAAACAGATGAGTGTATATAGTACCTAGTAGTACACCCACATTTTGTCAGTTATGTTTAACTCCCATGAAATATTTAGCGAGCCTATTGCCATTTTGTATAAAGAACAGGTTATAAGGTTCTTCATCCCCCATAGAAAAGGGAGGATAGTCCGACCAGACGGGTGTAATGTCTGGTGGGCTATAACTGCCCAACAGTTGTTGTCGGGTACTTCTATATAGTCTTAAGTCGCGGATAACTTTATTTGGGCGATTTATTTGACCCAGGCAGAATTTAGACGTATTTCGATGTTTAGTTCATCACCTGCGTCATAGATGGCGCTGTAGTACTTTTTGTTATATGTTGCTGTAGTACTTTTTATAGTGCCGATACACCATCAACCGGGCACAAAACCAGACTTCGTAGTTGCTACTGAGAATTTGCTGGTGGAAAAACTCAATAACACATTGCCCGACCGGGAATCTAACCCAGGACCTCATGCTCGCTTCTGAACACTATACCAATCTATAAAAGAACAATAAAATTCCAAAATAAAATTCCGAACTGCGATTGATTATTGATGTTTTGCAAATCGAGAAGGAAACAGACTTCTAGTAAAGCAAGAACTTTTTGTAGAAATCATCATCATCATTCTCCTGCCGTTATCCCAATTTTTTCGGGGTCGGCGCAGCATGTCATCTTCTTCCATAATTCTCTATTACTTTTTGGAGAAACGTTTGAAGAAAAAAGGAGAAAAACGGAAATGCAAACGATGTCAATACAAAAAAAAATGGAAATCTAAAAGCATCAAAAAAATATTCAAACAAATTACAAAAAAAGTGAATGTAATAGTGGGGTTTGAACTTGCGACCAGTAGCTTACAGAACGTTCAAGAACCCGCTAGGCTGTTTTCTCTGTTGACATAAGGTTTAAATAGCCATTCTGGTGCTTGTCATGACTAAAACGTCAAACAAATGAAGGATACTGACATAATGCATTATTGCTCACCCCCTTAAGCGAGTAGCGTGATAATATATAGCCTAACATGTGAAGAAGCCTGTAAGGAATATTTGTGCAAAATTTGAACAGGATCTATGCAGTAGTTTTTGAGCCAAGTCGGAACATAAAATTGGATTTTTACGATTTTATTATATGTATAGATTTAACAATTTATGTACACACTAAATACAGAAAAGAAGAAAGGAACAGAAAATAGTACAAAGGTGATGCTTATTTCTAAAGAAATCTCTTCCAGCATACCTGCGAAAGGAGATAATAAAAAAAGAGATGCAGACATAGTGTGTAAAAGAAGAAAAGAAAATTGAATACATAAAACAGAACAATATACCATATATGGTATTCTTAAAACAATATACTAACAAACTTATCAAATTAAATACAAAGACAAAACATATCACAAAATAAATATTAATCTATAAATACAATAAAATAAATAATGATAAAATATACTTATGCAACTATGACGAAATGGAAAGATAATGTTCTTTCACTCTTCTTTTGAAAACTGCAACTGTTTGGCAGTCCCTAATGTCAGGCGGAAGTGAATTCCACAGCCGCACGGCATGAACAGTGAAGGAATAGGAGTAGAAGTCGGTAGAGTGTGGAGGGGATTTAAGGAGGTTCCTAAGATGCGACCTGCAAGGTGCATCGGAGGGACGGGAGTAGGAAATGCGTTCCCACAGATAGGATGGAGTTTTAGGGTTATGGAGGATGTTAAACAGCAAACACAATATCTGAGAGTTCCTGCGAAGTCGAATTGGGAGCCATTTGAGTATTTTGCGAAAGTTAGAGACATGATGATACTTTTTAAGGTTAAAAACAAAATGAAAGCAGATGTTTTGCAAGCGCTCAAGTTTATTTAAAAACTCCAAGGTAGCATCCAAATAACAGGCATCGGCGTAGTCTATGATGGGTTGTATGAGAGTTTGCGCGTGTGTGTTTTTTATTATGTTTGCTATTGTCAGTGTATATCTTGTATATATGTATTGTATACTAGCTGTACCCGGCATGCGTTGCAGTGCATTTTTTTCTACCTAGTACTACCTCTTTGTATTTTTTACTACTCGGCCCACCTGCCTACTACCTATCTACTGCCTACCTACCACCTATCTACCACCTGCCTACCACCTACCTACCACCTACCTACCACCTACCTACCACCTACCTACCACCTACCTACCACCTACCTACCACCTACCTACCACCTACCTACCACCTACCTACCACCTACCTACCACCTACCTACCACCTACCTACCACCTACCTACCACCTACCTACCACCTACCTACCACCTACCTACCACCTACCTACCACCTACCTACCACCTACCTACCACCTACCTACCACCTACCTACCACCTACCTACCACCTACCTACCACCTACCTACCACCTACCTACCACCTACCTACCACCTACCTACCACCTACCTACCACCTACCTACCACCTACCTACCACCTACCTACCACCTACCTACCTACCACCTACCTACTAACTTTTAAACCATCCCTGACCTATGTAGAACAACTATGGAAAATTTCATCAAAATCGGTCAAGCCGTTTCTGAGTTTTAGCAAGACTAACGAACAGCAATTGATTTTTATATTTATATAGATAAGTAATATTAATTACGTATATATAAGGAGAAGATTACGTATTATTGAAAGTCTGGTGAAGTGATGTTATTGTTATGCGGTTAGAAGTTGTCATAACTTCTTACTATCTAACATGTTGATTCACTTCACCTCTAATTTTACTTTGATTTAATTTATATACCTACCTACTTTGACAAATTATTTACGTCCAACCTTACAACAACAGTGTTTTACTCATTCGACGTCTAGTATATCATTAAATCATTGTATCGGGCACACACGTTTTTTTGCTAACATACAGCCCATACCAAATTGAACCTTAAAACAACCACTGTAAGGAAGGAATTTATTGGAAGAAACGAGACGGAACATTTGCGAATGACCCAAGCGATAGGCTCATTCCAACCAATGTTTATCTAATAAAGAAATCAAATCATTTTATTGGTTTTATTTGATTACCTTTCTACTTTTTTGCTTGAGTGATTTTATTGGCCACAAAATTAATATAATAAAAACAAAAAGTAAAAACAGCAAAACAAAATTCCTCAGCTGGGATCGGACTCACGTCGCCGAGATTAGATCAGTAGCTATCGCAGGCGCTTACACCAATCATCTATGGTTACCATATTTCATTAGTATAAAAAGTTGGGTATCTTTGTGGAAACATAAACGTGTTTACCTGTGCTTGTAGAATACGTTTACGCACACAATAATAATGAACGGCTGTATTATGTCATACAGTGACAGTTAATGATGTGCGTGTGAATGAAAACTTATTAAGTTTGCTTCATGTACAGTGTACACTTTCATTGATGAACGCTTCTGAAATAAGGAGGGCCCCAAAATGCCTATCTACTTTAAGATGAGATCTGAAGAATAACTGATTGAATTTATTCTACAGCTGTACCAGAGGCCGACAAGGTGGAGTTGCAAGCCATTGAGGAAGTGTACTGTAATGGCAGAGAAGATCCTCTTCTTATCGGCAGCGTTATGTCTAACATTGGTTACAATGAAGCTGCCTCTGGTATCACTGCTATTACAAAGGTAGGCCTTTATTACCCCAGAATCCCTACTATCCATACTAAAATTATAATTGCGAAAGTAATGTGTTTAAACCATTCTCAAGCGGTTTTTTAAACATTCGCACGGGCGTTCACTGAAATCTAACCTACGTAAGTAGATTCCTTTGTTTGTCGTATATAATAAGAGCATATTTTCATCTATCTCTCGCAGGTGTTGCTCGGCTACCACACCGGTCAGCTGGCCGCCAACCTACACTGCATTACTCCGCGGCAGGACGTGGCTGCACTACGTGAGGGGCGCATGCGCGTGGTCACCGAGCACCAGCCCTTCAGCCGCGCTTACGTCGCCGTCAACGGCATGTCCGTCACCGGCGTCAACTCACACGTGCTGCTACATGGACACTATAAACCAAAGGTATAAGCATTACTAACAATGGCTGTACTTATCCTTATTCCAATGTGTTTGGGGCCGGCGCAGAATGTCTTAGTGTTCATTTACGGAGACGCGGCGCGTCGGGCGGTGCGTTGCGCGGGGCGTCGCGCGGCGCGTTGTGCGATTTTTCCTTTTACGGAGAGGCGGCGCGTGCAGCGGCCCGCGTTATCACACGCCCAAACACAAACATATGGCAATGTACGATGTTGTTTACGGAGACGCGGGGCGCGCACCGCCGCGGCGAAGGCCGCGGGCGACGCGGCTATGACATCTGCCATATATTCGTATTTGCGCGTTTGCGCGTGTGACGCCGAGTGCACCGCCACGTTCACCGCGGCGGTGTCATCTGCGGGAAGCGCTGCATTTCTAGCAGACGCGCGTAAAAATGCTTCTCCGTAAACGCTCTCATACATCGCCATGTTTGAATTGAAAGCGGGCCGCGCCGCACAACGCGCCGCCCGACGCGCCCCGTCTCCGAAAATGACCACTTAATCTTTCATACATATCTAACGGTTAGTTTTTTCTTTATCTGTTCTATAGTATTAATACCATCACTTGAGTCACATTATGAACTTTTCGATGTCAACCGGAGTATTTCTACAAGATCTTAAACTATCAGTAATAAAACCCTTATTCAAAAAAGAATGCAAACAGTTAATGGTGAATTATAGGCCTATTGCACTATTATCAGTATTTTCAAAAAAATCAGAAATATCTATATGGCGAACTTAATTCATATCTAGAAAAAAATTACATTTTGTGCAATGAACAAAAGGGCTTTCGACAGAATAAAACCACAAATATGGCCATTTATGAATTCATGCAAAATGTTATCGGCCACGTTGACAAAACAGTTCTAGTTTGCGCTATTTATTGCGACGACAGGTTTTTGATTATGTAGATCATAATATATTAATCAGTAAACTTGACGCATACGGCATAAGAGGCAATATTTTAGATTTAATAAGATCATATTTAACGAATCGACAACAGATAACAGTAATAACTAAAGTGAATACTAAAAAAAAAAAAAAACATTCATCTCCGTGAGGAAAAATGTCACATACGGTGTTCCTCAAGGCAGTGTGCTAGGGCCGCCGTTGTTTATTATCTATATGCCAATATAACTTGCCAAAGGCAACGACTCAACCTATGACATTAATTGCTGATGATAGTACAGTTTCACTTGCATATTTACTAATATATATATTTGACATTAATAATTATAAACCTGACATTAATAACACCGGCACACAAAAAAAAATATTCGGAGTTTTCGAGAGTTATGTGTGATTTTTTTTACATTTAAAATGGCTCGTGGTCTCAATAAAGTTTCGATTCATATTCAGCGGATCGAAATACATGAAAATCACGCTTAGTTTAGTTCGAAAACATTTTTTTATCTTTAAAACTGCCGATTTTCATCATTTTTACGGTTTTTCGAAGTTTTCTCGAAATTTCGAGGGTGTAGGGGTCAAACTGACCTCGAATTCAGATTCAGCGGACCAAAATACGTACCCTTAGGTAGGTCCGGTCAAATGCACATTCTATTTAATTTTTTTTGTGTGCCGGTGTAATTCACTGACATCTGTAATTTCTTGGCTTGATAATAATAAATTAAAAATAAATTTATGTAAAACAAATATGAATAATGTGAATATGATGATAAACAAAATGCACTTTGGACAAAGATTGCATAATCCATTAAATGTAAATTTGATTCATGATAATTACACTAATAATGAAGTTTCTAATGCCCGTTTTCTAGGCTTAATTATAGACAGTAAATTAAATTGGAAAGAACACTTTGACGCATTATGTAAAAAAATCAGTAGTCAAGCATATGCTTTGTACCAGCCTGCTCCATCTATCAACACTGATGTGTTACTCTCGGCTTATTATGTACTTGTTGACTGTCCTCATATATGGCATTATCTTTTGTGGCAACTAATGGCATTTAAAATACAAAAGTGATGCATACGTGCTATGTTCGGTATCCAAAGCACTGAGAGCTGTAAACCACTTTTTACAAAGCATAAAATCCTCACACTGCCGTCACTTTATATTTTAGAAATCGCCTTATTTGTTAAAAATAACCCCCATTTGTTCCCTCGAATATCGGACATTGTAATACGAAATCTCCGGGATAATAGTCAATTTCGTGTTCAGCCAGCAAAGACAGCACTTCTGCATAAAAGCGTTGTATGCAGGGCGCCGATAATTTATAATAATATCCCTAAATGTGTAAAAATGCTAAATATAGACCAGTTTAAGAAAACATAAAAAAATACTTACTTTTGAATTTTTAAATGACAAATCGCTCTAAATAAACACTTATTGAATCTATTTCTATTTATTTTGAATCGCATTATTATTTACCTAATTTTTTAATGTATTGTATAGTATAACGGGCTGGTTTCCGCAACTCCACGTCAAAGCGCGTATTTTGCGTATTTTTAAATGTAATATTAATGTTAATTTTTAATTTATTTATATAATTATTCTTTGTATTTTTATTTTTTTGACATCTTATGGTCTTTCGACCTAATTTGTACACCAGTCATGGTCAAACATGTTGAGCCAAAGAGTACCTTGTAACACCTATAATAAGCATCATACCATGTACTCGTATATTATCTACACATGTTTTTGCAAAATAAATGAATTGAATAAATTGAATTGAATTAAATTGAATAAATAGTAATTTTTATATTCAGCAATAGCGCACCATCCACTGTTACTTTAAGTAAACTACTGAAAAGAATATGATTTTTTTATTACCACAATTTCTTTATTTCCAGGACCCCAACCGTTACAGGTCGGATATTGCTCACCTCGTAACCATTTCGGCAAGACATGAAGAAGCGGTGACTTATTGTCTTGGCGAATTGAAAGCCAACCCCATAGATCCCGAACAGATGCGGTTGTTACATAACATACATCAGGCGAATATTGCAGGACATTTGGGCAGAGGATTCGTCATACTTCGTAAATACTTTTCTTTACCAATAGTGTGTGTCGCTATGGGCAATATTAACCCCACAATGGGTCCCAAACAGCTTAACAGCCAGAAAAAGATAGTGAAATAAACTGTAAATATTTGTAATGATAAATCAAAATATTTTGTAGAGAAAAACGAACAACAGAAGACCGTGTGTCTCTCTGAGCAGTCTGCGTACTTCGATGACGCGCGGCGGCCACTGTGGTTCGTGTACAGCGGGATGGGCTCGCAGTGGGCGGGTATGGGCGCGCAACTCATGCGCATACCGATCTTCGCTGCTGCCATCGATCGGTACTCACATATTTCATGCAAAGGAGTCACAGTAGATAAGAAACTTATAAACACTTTAACCGTTTTTAATCATAATTTGCAGATGCCACAAAGTTCTAGAGCCAAGGGGACTCAACATTGTTGAATTATTAACATCACCAGATGAGACTACCTTTGACAACATTTTACACTCGTTCGTCGGAATAGCCGCTGTACAAATCGGTCTGACTGACATTCTTAAAAACCTTGGACTTGTACCAGATGGAATTATTGGTAAGAAGAAGATCTAACGATAAAAAAAACATATAAATTTTGCAAGATGAACCAAACTCTTGTGTAAAGGACTGGTATAAAATGATAGAAAGCAGAAACAAGTAAATACAGGTAAAAAAAAATATAATAAATGCAATATGAAACAGGTCACAGTGTGGGAGAGCTGGGTTGCGCGTACGCCGACGGTTGTTTAACGGCGGAGGAGATGATACTTTCGGCTTACAGTCGTGGGCGCGTGTCACTGGAGACTAAATTCATCCGTGGATCAATGGCTGCCATCGGCCTGGGATATGAACAGGTGAAAATATTACATGTATCCGTTCTGCCCTAGAATAGATACTCATAGGAGAAGACACTTCAACTCTGTGGGTAAGAAGATAATAACGAATCACTAGCTTGGTTAATTTTTTTTTTCAGATTTTGCCATTGTGCCCACCTAAAATCCAAGTGGCTTGTCACAATGGGCCCGAATCTAGTACGATTTCGGGACCTGCGGATATCATGAAGACGTTCGTCGCAGAATTGACTGCTAAGGGTATTTTCGCTAAAGAAGTACCATGTTCCAACATTGCCTACCACTCGCGGTATATTGCTGATGCCGGTGAGTTTCTCATATCAATCAAATTAAAGGCATCACTTTCTTTGTTTTGGATGAACTTGAATAATGATTTTTGATTTGTTTCGTTGCTATCTATCTGCTATAAATCCTTGTTATACACAGGACCCCAATTACTGAAGTATTTGTCGGAGGTGATCAAGGATCCAAAACCAAGAACCGAGCGTTGGCTATCAACTTCAGTTCCCAAAGAGAAGTGGGAAGATTCGATTGCGAAGCTTTGTTCAGCTGAATATCACACCAACAATCTGCTGGTAAGTAATCATAGTGATGTGATGACGTTACGGTGTAAAAAGTTGCAAAAGTTTTATCGAAATCGTGGGTCCCGGTCCTGGGTCTTTCGGGAATGTATTTTTACTTCAGAAAATGCTTCAAGCCCTTCAATATCTCGATGTCCAGATAGTTCTGATTCAGATCCATTTGTAAGTACGGCAGTAGACCGGATTGAAAAGTCTTAATAATGACTAATACTACACTGATAGAAGTACACCTGTCTTTGCTTGCTTCCTCGACTTGTCGAAGGCATTTGACTTGGTTTGCTCTCATCTGCTGTGTTGCAAAAGCTGCAGCAAGCGTCAGTGCCAGACGAACTGATCCGTGTCTTCCAATACTGGTACAACAATTAGGTCAATGTTGTTCGATGGTCGGGGGCTTTATCGACCCCTTATAGGTTGGAGTACGGCGTGAAGCAAAGAGGGCTAACTTCACCGAAGCTCTTCACCTCTGTTAATCCGCTGATAGAGAGGCAGCAGCACGCATGTCGGTTGCCATATTGGAGATATTTGCCTAAACAATGTCAGTTGCGCTGACGACATGGTGCTGCTGAGCGCCTCTGTCTGTGGTGTGTCAAGGCTGATTGGCATTTGTGAAAATTATGCTGAGGAACATGGTTTGTTGTATAACACGAACAAGAGCGAGTGCATGGTCTTTCGAGCCAACAGGAAATGTTCAGATTACTTACCGGCAATTAAGCTCAACGGATACCCACTTAATAGAGTAAGTACTTTTAAATACCTTGGACATTTATTAACCTCTGACCTGGAAGACGATGCAGTAATTGAAAGAGAACGTAGGGCGCTGTCTGTTCGTGCGAATATGATATCCCGCAGGTTTGCTCGGTGTTCGAGGGACGTCAAAATAGCCCTATTTAGGGCATTTTGTACGTCCTTTTATACTGGTAATCTGTGGCTAGATTACACGCAGAAACAGTACAGCGCTCTATGTGTCCAATATAATAACTCGTTCAGGGTGCTCTTGGGGCTACCTCGCTTCTGTAGTGCGTCGGGGATGTTTGCCGAGGCGCATGTGGATTGTTTCCACACAATCATATGCAAGCGGTGCACATCCCTGGTGAGTAGGGTGCGGGCCAGCCGCATCAGTATCCTGAAAGCTTTTGCTGAACGTTTCGACTGTCAGTACGTGAACTGCTGCTCACGTGGTCACGTGCTGACTAATGTTAAAATATTGTTAAAGTTTGATTTAATTTTAATTTTGATTTTTGCTATTTGCTCGTGGCTAAATAATAACAGTCGCTTGGGTCGATCTTTAGGTTAAGCCATGCTTCCCTAGGTCGGTCTGTGGATGGGTGACCACCCATTACAAACAGAGTTTCCTCCTTAAGATTTTGTGTTAATTTGATTTAATTTTAATTTTGATTTTAACATTTCGTGTAACCATCGTGAACGTAGATCTACACGAGACACAATGGCTTTTTAATTGTGTCTATATACTCGGCATACGAGTGGTTAAAGGAGAATGGGCAGAATTGCCCTGGCGTCCAATAGCGTTAAGATATATACCAATAGATAGATCTCTTTAAGAAGAACATTTCTTATTATGGCGACTTCTCTCGATTCAGAGTCAGAGAGGAGCTACAGAGGTCTAATGTTGAGAAATTAAGTTAGATTAAATACTGTTATTTCGTCAATTTTTTAACTTTCATTAATACTGTACGTTTCAAACATCATATTATAAGCCTATAAACATCATTTTCAAAATATTGACATCTTAAAATGCTATTTTAGGAGCAAATCCTTACTGTAACAGTAACTTGGATAGATCGTTAACACAACCCCAACGCCCAATAGCGTCAAGATATGTATCAATGGATTGATCTCAACAAGAAGAATATTTCTTGCTTTGACAACTTTTCTCGATTCAGAGTCAGAGAGGAGCTACACTTCGGTGCCTAATCAACTACCTAGTTAGATCAATAAAACCGAACAGACTACGAATTAGCAAAAATTGTATAGTAGCAAATATTCTAATTGAAAGCTCTTTCGAATGGTGTACGTCTTATAGCTACTGGTTACCCAGAAAATGTTAACTTCGATGCTCAATTAGTCACACATTTAGGTCAATAATTCCGAATAGACTACGAATTAGCAAAAGTGGTGCTAGTAGCAAAAGTTCTCTTTGAAAAGCTCTATCCAATAGTGTATATCTTATGACTATTAGTTGCCCGTACACTCTTAATTGGTTGTTAATAAAATCTTAACTTCGGTGTCCAACTAGTACCTATTTAGGTCAATAACTCCGAACAGACTGCGAATTAGCAAAAGTTATGTTAGTAGCAAAAGTTGTCATAGAAGAGCTCTCTCCAATGGTGTTTATTTTATTGCTATTGGTTTCCCAGAAAACGTTAACTTCGCTGCTCAAATAGTCACCTATTTATGTCAATAACTCCGAACGGAATAGGAATTAGCTAAAGTGATGCTAGTAGCAAAAGTTCTCTCTAAAAGGCTCTATGCAATGCATCATATGTTATTACTATTGGTAACCCAGATAACCTTAATTGGTTGCCAAGAAAATTTTTACTTCGGTGTCTAGCTAGTCAGCTATTTTTGTCAATAACTCCAAACGGAATACGAATTGGTGAAAGTCGTTAAATGGCAAAGGTTTTTCTTGAAAAGCTCTATACAATGATGTATATCTTATTGCTATTGGTTACCCAGAAAATCTTTACTTCGGTGCTCAAATAGTCACCTATTTAGGTCAATAACTCCGACTGGAATACGAATTGGGAAAAGTCGTGTAACTGGCAAAGGTTCTAGTCAAAAAGCTCTATCTAATGATGTATATCTTATGGCTATTGGTTGCTAAGAGAATCTTAACTTCGGTGTCCAACTAGTCAGCTATTTAGTTCAATAACTCTGAACGGACTGCGAATTAGCAAAAGTTATTTTAGTACCAAAAGTTGTCATTGAAAAGCTCTCTGCAATGGTATATATGTTATTGCTATTGGTCACCCAGAAAATCTTAACTTCGGTGCTCAAATAGTCACCTATTTAGGTCAATAACTCCGAACGGACAACGAATTGGCGAAAGTCGTGTTTCTGGCAAAGGTTCTCCTTGAAAAGCTCTATGAAATGGATTATATGTTTTTACTATTGGCTACCCAGACAACCTTAATTGATGCCAATAAAATCTTAACTTCGTTGTCCAACTAGTTACATATTTAGTTCAATAACTCCGAACGTACTACGAATTGCCAAAAGTCGTGTTAGTAGCAAAGGTTCTCCGTAAAAAGCTCTTTTCAATTATGTGTATCTTATGGCTATTGGACCTTGGGGCATATGCCTATACATGGATGCCCATTGTCCTTTGATTTTGATTTTGATTTTGATTTTAATTTAGTTTAATACCTATGATCCAAAGATGGTTAAAATAAAGAAAATAATAATCATTCCCGAAATCTGAGTCTAATTTATTAACTAGCGCAGATGCTCACTCGAGAAAAGATGAATGGATTTGGCAAGGAATGATGAAAGGTAACGGAGTGAATGATAGAGTGACGACAGACAATGAAGAATGGAAGAAAAACCTTTCGCACTAACCTTAAGTATAACAAGGGACTATGGCAGGACGATGATAATGCGTTAGACTCATACGCAAAATTCAACAAACTTCACATTTCATACACTCAACTATTCCCACAGAGCCCAGTGTTATTCGAGGAGACGTCAAAACTGATACCTAGCAATGCCGTGCTGGTGGAGGTGGCGCCTCACGGCCTGCTGCAGGCCATCCTCAAGCGCTCATTACCAAGCACCTGCACTAATATCGCACTGACTAGGAGGAAGCATGCTGACAACAGTTTATTACTACTCGAGGGTATCGGCAAGTAAGTTAGATCGTGGAAATATTTAGCGGAAGCGTTTATTTAGGGAAGGATGAGCGATGCGGTCATTCAGAGATAGTCAATTGGTTTAAATATTGGGCAGAGACACTACAATGGCTAGTGTATTAGCTCGCTAACCGTTTTTCCGCGTGCCCTAGTAACAGACTATAGTATGTAGTGGGTCTAATAGCTGCAAGACCGACTGCTTAAAATGCCGTCATAGGTACAATCCTGAGGTATAATCCATATATTTTTATTATGTTGTAATCCTTGATTTGAGCAAAGATTTCATAAGGAATTTCCTCATTTTGTAGCAGCCCATAATCTGGATTGGCGTAAGGGTGAACCTATCCCTACCCTTTTAGGGAATTCGGCCGCTATGTTATTTCAAAATATCCATTTTGTGTGGAACACAAGATGTATCGAACTCTTGCGCCATTTCATCTTCTTAGCTCAGCATGTTGTGCTGGCGCTGCCGCGGTAGCTGCAACGAACCTCAAACGGCGTCAATATAGTATCTTTGCGGTTCACTAACTTAACTTTACATATTGTCAAGCTGTTTGGGGTTTCAACCCTCAGTTTATGCGCTCGAAATCTCACAGCCTTTTTAAGGAAATATGTATACCAAAACGATTAGTTAACGCTTCCCGTGAACCAAGGGCTGATATTTACCATGGCCAGAGGCTAAACATTGCGATACAACGAGGAAATGCCGCCAGTCTCTTGGGCACATTACCGGTGTGAAGTGTTGAAGAGGAGTTTTTGAATATATATTTTAGGTTACCTGTTTTATTGTTTTTATTTATAATCTAATAGATATGCCCGTTGTTTTCAGGTTGTTTATGGAGGGTTACAATCCTAAAGTTCATGTTCTCTATCCCAAAGTCGAGTTACCAGTTTCTACGGGGACACCAATGCTGTCGCATCTAGTCCAATGGGCGCATGGCGAGAAGTGGTAAGCTTTACATTTTTCACATTTTCAAAAAAAAAGTAACACTCTGTACATTCACAATTTGTGTTTTTCGTCTTCTCACTTTTAGGCCAATTAGAACGTATGTCATGGCCAATCGGTTACAAGCAGCTTCTCTCGACTATATCACCTCGGTACAAGATGTTGAACACGCTTACCTGCAAGGTCACTCACTGAGAGGTATTTTGAACACCGTGCATTTACTTGTTGATTTCATTACCTACTTCATAGACTTAGTATAAGACTTAGAAAATTATTTCCTAGATTTCTCTGACCTACACTTCTGCCGCGCTAAGCATAAGAGCAGTCAGTATGTTTTGAATAGTTTTGAGTAATTGGCGTGCAAACTTTTTATTACAATTTTGTTTTTCCGGACTTCTTTTTTTAAGTTACATTAATTGTGATGATTGAAACGTGTAGCCTAAATAAAGCGATTTTATATTCTTCACTCAATATTAGAACAGTTTTAAATGACGAAAATCCTTTTATTTCTAGCATTACTTGAAGCAACTGACACTGATCCTTAACGAAATTTACCAGTTCCCGATAAGCTATAAAACAGCTGTCAGCACTTCTGGTAGAGCTCGTTGCGCTGATTCAGGATTTTGTAAAAATTGCACTTACTGCTCATATCGCTAGCGCGGCAGACTTGTTTCCAGTATGTCACCTTTTCAAAGAATTCTCGTCCTCTTTGCTTGTTTATTGTTATCCCATCTATACACATTAAATAATATCAACGATGTTCATCTTTAGGACACAACGTATACCCGTTTGCTGCTACGCTGGACCTAGTGTGGGATACCTATGCAATGACGATGGGACAGCAGAAGAAGCAAATGTCTGTGGAGTTCAGCGACCTGCGCCTGTATGCGCAACCTATAATACACGATCAACGTCAGATTCGCATTAACGTTGAAATCCATAGGGGACATGGTAGTTTTGAGGTAATAAGATTTCTAAAGGCCTCCCCCAATTCCTTCCATGAACTCTTTTACCGTGCCTTCTCGTATCAGCCCTCGCGGTACGCGTCCAGATCGTCTCGTCCCCTCTTTCTGGGCCAGCCTCGACGGCGCCGTCCGTCTTCTGGCATCCATCGTGTGGAGACCTTTGCCCAGCGGTCATCGTGTATGCGGCTGACGCAACCCACCCAATTCCAGTTTAGCCTTCAGCCTGCAGCCTTCTTGCGAACGTCCGATGGGCCTCTCAAATTCCCAGCGTCGTCCTGTAACAATCTTTGCCTCACCTAGCCTTAAAGCGTCCTTTTTTTTGTTCCGGGGTTAAAAATCCTCAAGGATGTCCTCCGCCCTGGGGTGAGCAGAGGGGTCTGTCAGACTCTTACTGACTAAAAACCACCCCAGTGTTCCCTTCCCCCACTTGCACATGGGTTCATGGGAACTAGTGCGCCTTCTACGGTCCGCGGGGGGAGTGAGGTGTAGCACTCCCCCGTGACGTCCAATAGGGGCGCGTGGAACAGTTATTTGGGGGGAGCGGCGAACGTCCCAAACTCCGCCGTCCCTCTGGACCCGTTTAAGGGGATTGGAAGAGGCCGTTGTCTGCCCTCCGCTCACGTCCGATATTTTTGCTGCGGGTCGGGAAAGTGATTTTGACTTCTCTCAACCTTTCCGCACCCACTTTCTGTTCGCCCCGACTTCTGTTACGAGGGCACGGCGCGGCTCCTCCCATGCGGCACAGTCTGACAGCGTATGCCACGCCTTGTCCTCCAAACAGTGGACTCAGTGATGACACCGAGCGTCTGGCCCCCTGTTTATGCGAAATAGAAACATTCCGAAACAACCATGCCCCGAGAATACCTGCGACGCCTAAAACGATAGGGAGCCATGTCTCCTCCCGAGTCATTCGTCGAGCATTGGTCGAGTGCCCTCGATGGTAGCGAGGTAGGGTGGAAAAGGCCTTAAGGCGTCCTATTCTAAGTTTGCAACAGCCGTCAGTTGACTTGTTTGCTTAAGAGCCCTCTTACATTTCGGCGTTACGCCAATTTAGGTATTTTACGTACCGAGCGAACGGGGAGCTAGGCGAGCGAAACTTTCTTTCATATCTATTTTCTCGCTCGCATTAAGATACTGTGGCTAAACGATCTTGATCCACCGTAATACAAGTTTTCTTAGGCTGGAGTTCGGTGGACGGAAAAATGTTTGATGTGTGACATTTTAATATTATTTAATATTATTATAATTCGTTTGAATATATTTTTCATTATTTCAGAATCTTAAAGTGTCGAAATAGGTGTAAATAAATATTTTAGTCACAACACAATTAAAATATTGATTACAAGAGAGCAGCGGTGGCCCAGTGGTGGAGGCCCCGACTTTCGAACAGTAAGTCGTAGCTTCAAACCCAGGCAGGCGAATTACTTTGTGTTATTTATATTATCACCAATGCTCTCAAAACGGTGAAGGAAAACATCGTGAGGAAACCGGCTTTCCTAGAACCAAAAATTCGAAGACATGTGACATCTACCAACCCGTACTAGGCCCGCGTGGTGGATTATAGTCCATTCCCTCTCATTGAGAGGAGGCCGTGTGTCCCAGCTGTGGGAACATTATAGGCTGATTATGCTGCGCGTCACAATTGACGGATGTCATCCGTAGCACGGTAGTCTGAAAATTGTGCTCCTGAACTCATAGAAATCGAAATAATTATGGCACTATCGATACTATTAAAGTACTTTTGTGAGATATTTAAAAGGAGAATATTATAGTCCGCGATATTCGTATTATTTAAACGATTCTTTCGCCGTTACATTAAAAAAAAAAAATGACATTACTTTCCAAACGCGGTCAAAAACAAACGCACGGGTTTTTTTTAGTTTTATTTAATTCACAAATAATCTGATGTACAATCACGACTGCAATAAAAAAGTTACTAAACAATCTTTCTTATTGACATCTAGTAGCTGTGAATCTAGCATGTATACTATATGTAAAACACTTACTATTTAAAAAAAAAACAATTAAACAAAACTTACAAATTATGGACTTTTCCAAAAATAATGAAAACGTTTTGGGAAATTAAAATTAAATATAAGATGAAGGGTTCGTGCTGGCGGGCCGGTGGCTTCGATATGTAGACAGCTTTAGATAATATGTATTAATGGATTGATCTCAACAAGAAGAATATTTCTTGCTTTGACAACTTTTCTCGATTCAGAGTCAGAGAGGAGCTACAGTTCTGGGCCTAATCAACTACCTAGGTAGATCAATAAAACCGAACAGACTACTAAACTAGCAAAAGTTGTATAATATCAAATATTCTTATTGAAAGTTCTTTCAAATGGTGTATGTCTTATAGTTATTGGTTATCCAGAAAATGTTAACTTCTGTGCTCAATTACATACACATTTAGGTAAATAATTCCGAACTGACTACGAATTAGCAAAAGTGGTGCTAGTAGCAAAAGTTCTCTTTGAAAAGCTCTTTCCATTAGTGTACATCTTGTGACTATTAGTTACCCGTAAACTCTTAATTGGTTGTAAATAAAATCTTAACTTCGGTGTCCAACTATTGACCTATTTAGGTTAATAACTCCGAACAGACTGCAAATTTGCAAAAGTTATGTTAGTAGCAACAGTTCTCATAGAAAAGTTCTCTCCAATGGTGTATATTTTATTGCTATTGGTTTCCCAGAAAACCATAATTGGTTGCCAAGAAAATCTTAACTTCGTTGTCCAACTAGTTACCTATTTAGTTCAATAACTCCAAACGTACTGCGAATTGCCAAAAGTCGTGTTACGTGCAAAGGTTTTCCTTCAAAAGCTGTATGCAATGGATTATAATATGTTATTGGTTACCCAGAAAACCTTAATTTGTTGCCAAGAATATCTTAACTTCGTTGTCCAACTATTTACCTATTTAGCTCAATAGCTCCGAACGGACTGCTAATTGCCAAAAGTCGTGTTAGTAGCAAAGGTTCTCCTTAAAAAGCTCTTTTCAATTATGTATGTTTTATGGCTATTGGACCTTGGGGCACATACATCGAAGCCCATTCTCCTTTGATGAAGTAACATTTGTTTTGATTTAATGACTTTATTGAGTATATTATTGAGTTGATATAATGAGTTTATTTTGTATGCACCAATTGTGTACATTATTTAAATCTAGCTGAAGCTGAATAATATCGGATTCGTTGTATACAGTTCGATATATTTTATAATCATCAGCAAAAAGTTTATATTCCGAATAAATTTTGCAACACAAATCATTTACAAAAACTAAGAAAAATAGAGGCTCCAAGTGTGAACCCTGCGGCACCCCTGATGGTATGTAATATTATTTGGATTTAAAACCTTTGAGATACACCAGTTGTGAGCGATTTTTTAAGTACGATTCGCACACTTTTAAAGTGAGAAAACATTTTTTTTCTGAACAAGTGATTCAATAATTTTACCACAAACGGCTAAAATGGACACTGGTCTGTAATTTGCAATATCATCAACACGACCAGATTTAAAGATTGGAGTGATGTGTGCTAATTTCCCCTGATCAAGGAATAAACTCTGTCCCAAAGAATAGTTGAACATTGTAGTCAAAGGATCAGTCAGATTCGCTGCAAATTTTCTAAGGAAGAGAGAAGGGATTGAGTCACGACCGGGTCCTTTATCACAATCTAGGGAAGACAAGTAATCAAAAACTTCTCTTACTTCAAGTTTGCACCGACTGAAAGTGTAATTGTTACAGGGAGTGGGTTCAACTGGCGTCGAAGTGAGTGTGTTAAAATCTACTCTGTATTTATGGACTGAAAATGATCGGAAAACTAGTCACAGATTTCTTGGCCGCCCCTGGCAAAACAAGTGTTATTCAAAATCATTTTGTTGGGAATATAATTATTACCCATCCGTTTATTTTTTAAGTACCTCCAGACATGCTTAGCCTTTGACTGGTGACATGGTTTTTGAGTAACGTAACTGGTGACCAGCGGCCTGAGAGGCCGCTGCCGTATCTGATCTATAGCATAGAAATTCGATAAAGTAGTTTAAGGCTGCCTTTAAAAACAGTTTAATAACATATAAAAGGATAAAATAAAACTAACCAATAAACTCAAAATGTATTTTTTAATGAAGAACTTGCTATTACAATGTATGTAGTAACTAAAATCAAAAAACTAGAGATGAGATCAATAATCATAAACAAAAAAAAAAAAACAACATATTATAACAAAAATACAATTTTTCCTTATAGTTAAGATAGTAATTAATAAAAAAATAAAAAATGCTTTAATCACAAGTATCATTTTACAAAACTGACAATGGTCATACTTTGGTTATTTTTATTGGCAGTCAGGGCATAATTGTTTGGCACACTGCAAGCACACATGTTTTTTACACGAATTACATTGGTAATTAGATTTGCGATTTAACTTAGGAGGACAACTGGCACAGGTTTTCCGTGTTTTTGGCGTGTCTTCAGAGTTTTGTGGTTCAACAAAATTACTTTTAAAAGTTACATAAGTGACATATAAGGTCTGAGAGACCGCTGCCGAACTGTACATCGATGTTACTTACCGATTTGGGAATACACGACGCAACAGTCCCTCTCTACGGCGTGGACGCAACTAAAGTCGAAGCTACTCAGGCGTTGAAACAAAGGAAGCGCGGGGAAGGGGGTGAAATGATGTTTTACTGCTACCGCTCGGCCTGTGAGACCGCTTGTCACCAGTTAAAGGTTAGGATTGGTACGCAGATATTCAGCTCTATTCTTTTTAAAATTTACATAACAGTCTTTTATCAACTCACTGCAACGCTGAATGCGTTGCGTTAGGCATTCAAAAGTAATTTTATCTCTGGGATTCCCGTATTTTTATACATCACTAGCTTATGCCCGCGGCTTCACCCGCGTGGTTTTCTTGAATTGCCCACGGGATCGTACTTTTGGGATAAAAAGTAATCTATGTATGTTTAGTACATACATAGATTTACATGTACTTGCTTATAACTTGCAAATATTAAGTTCATAGTAATATCAATAAAATTACATATGTGAAATATTTGTAACTTGGTTTGAGATTGGGACACCGGTGACAACAATCAAATGACTAATTAGGAATCTATCTATAGACATATAACTTTTACATAGTATTTAATATCAATGTCGCGTATCAAGCCAACGCGAAAATCGGTGGAATAAACCATATTTAGAGACACGTCTACCTCAGCAAACCTACCTACTTACTAATAGGCAAATACTCCCGCTCCCCGCACCCCCCGCGCGACACTGTGCGCCATGTGCCCGTCTACATGAGCTTCGAAGCCCTTTTAGACTCTGTTGGGGGATGATTTTGGAAAAACTGATACACATGTCTCATAATTTTAATTGAAGTGTGTGTACACCAATTTTCGAGTCAATCGACCCAGAAAATATTAAGTTTCACAGAAAATTCAACACTCCATTTCACCCTCTTAGGGGTGGAATTTCGAAAAACCCTTTCTTAGCGGATACCTACTCTTTACAAAGAATACACCCATCAAATTCCATTTCTCTAGGACTAGTGGTTTGGGCTGTGCGTTGATATATCAGTCAGCCAGTTAGGACATTGAATTTTAAATTGGGGGATGATTTTGGATACACGTATAATTCATAAAAAATCCCCAAGATTTTTTATGAATTAAGATGATTTAAGAATTAAGATTTTTTTTTATTAAGATTCTCAATGAAGGCTCCAAAGTCGCATCCGGTTATATAAAGTCATTGGCTGAAGTGGACGATACGAAACAAAGGAAACTAAATGAAAAACCTGAATCTAAAGTGAGCGTAGACCTCACTGCTGAAGATATTTACCATTTATTAAGAGACAGAGATTATTCGTACAGGTAAGTTTTAAATAAAAAGAATTATAAAAAGTAACTTACAGAATGTGTTCCTTTAAAAACGATATAATTTGTTTTAGCGGACAGTTCCTTAGCATTGTGGGTGTTAATAAATCTCTGAGCGAAGCTTCGCTGGTGTGGCGCGACAATTGGGTAACGTTGCTTGACGGCTTGCTGCAGCTGCACATGCTGCGACAACCGCACGATGGGGTATCACTAGTCACGTATATCAGAAACATAAAGCTCAATATTAAATATCACCAAGATGTCGTAAAACAATCTTTCGTGTCGGACTACCAAGTTTTATTGAAAGCAGTAGTATTAGAGAACTCTGACATTACCAGGTGAGTGTCCATTATTCAGATATTGTACTTTTTATTATTTAAGCTGAAGATGATGTGTCAGTTAATTAAATAATTTAATTTTTCTTCATTTTACAGGTGTGGAGGTGTTACTATAAGCAATGTTAAATTGGAAAATTTGCCTCCAATGAGTAACAGAAATATGGCGTTAAGGGCTTTAAAATTCGTTCCGTATTTTCAATCAGACTTATATGTAAGTACACCTTTCAGTAATCGATCAAGTTATATCAGTCAGTTATATTTAAATACTAGCTGACCGCAATTTCGTCTGCGTCACATAAAACTGTGACATCTCCTAAATATTCATTGAAATCAAATGATGTAAGGGCAATTTTGTTCAAAATTAAATACTTATGATAAATAGCAATAAGGATTAATACCATGTTTATTAAAACACTTTTGCAAATAATGCATTATTTTAAAACAAATTTGATAACCATCAAAAAGGTCAACGTTAAAAGATAGACAGATGTTATTGCGGACTTTTTTTAGAACTTTGTATGAGGAACAATTCCGTCATACATGATACGGCGTAAATTTAACCGTTTACGCAGCGCACGCAACGGAAGCTCTCAAAAGTTATAAATTTTCACCGTTTTTGCAACATCTTTCTTTGATGCCCCGCTCCTATTGGCCGTAGTAAAAGATTTTTTCAATTCGAATAAGTAGTTCCTGAGATTAGCGGTTTCAACCAAACAAAGAAACTCTTCAACATTATACATAGTATATGATCTTAATTAAAGAAAAAAATAATACCACATACTTTCAAACTCGCGCAGGCGTCGTCATCACTTCCAGTTTTTCTACAAACGGTGGCGGAAAATGTGAACAAAGAAAACATTAATGTTGTCGGAGTAGTAAACCAGCCTGGAAAAGGAGCTATTTTCTCTGAAATAAATAATGCTGTTAGAAACATTTTTGGAGTTAATGTTAAATACCAAGAAGTTAGCCGCGAAGCAGCGCTGAAGAAACAAAACAACTTCCTACAAGGTGCTGACCTGGTGCTGGTTCAAAACCTATCAAAAGACGATAGTGTAAGTTAAAAGGCTTGAAATGTTTATTTTCAAATGTGTTATATTTTGATAAACTAATATAACCTTCAACAGATGTACCAGTTACTGCATCGTTTCCTACAAAGAGACCAGTTTGTAGCGAGTGAAGAAGACCTCGCTCTTGGTGGTCGCTCGCGCCCCTCGTCCCTTTACCGTGTGGTTTCCGTTCACTCCATTGTTCGAAACGGCAGCAAACAGCAGTCACAGCTACAGCTAGCTCGATGGGGTGCGTCTGCGGCCGTACCTACAACAACTATCACAATTCGAACCAAAGCAGATATCCTACAACTCATAACAGCGCGCAATAATCTCGGTTTAGGACATCGGCTCTTGATAATTGCGCCTTACCCATCACTGCCAGGTCTTAAGGAACTTGTAGGCGGCTGGCGTAAAGAAGCCAATCGTAACAAGATCCATCTAATCATGGTGGCTAAGGAGAGCAACGATCGTTTTTATAGTGACGACATTCCCGACATTGACTTGGCATTCAACGTAGTAGACAACGTAAGAAGATCTTTGATATTTATTTTTATGTCGAAATTAAAATAACATTACTATTGACAATTATTTCCCATGAAATAATTCTCCTTCGTTCATCAGGCTAAGTGGGGAGGAGAATACTACGTACCCTTAGAAGATGCAGCTGCGTCAGTGAGCAACAACATGTCGTTACAATGTACCCAGTTTGGTGATTTGGATTCGCTCACGTGGGTTGAAGTGCCTGAGCCACACGGATCTGGAGTCCCTGTGCAGGTATAACTGAATTTATTTTAATTGCCTTGGAATTGTTTGACTCTCAAATTATGAACAATTAGTACTTCTTACATTACTATCAAATTACATCATAATTTCAATCTCCCTAGGTTCATTATGCTGGTATTACTTTTGATGACGTCAAAAAAGCCAGTGGGGCCTTATTGTATAAATCAAAGGTTAAAAATAGCTTTGGAACGGAATTCAGTGGAACCACAGCCAGGTCAGTAACTATAACAACTTTAAAAATGCAGACAACGAAGTCGTTCAATTAATTTCAGTATCATATTTGTTTTTGTTTTTTTTCTTTATTTGCGATTATTGCTCATATTTAGGAGTAGTTTCGATCACGCTGTCCTAAGATGTTTCGCCCAGCTTCACCTGAACCCTGTGAAAGTGGATAGAATATTTAATGCTTACTTAGTTTGGTCAGTAGGTTGTCTGTAGGTTCATTATATCAAAAAATTGCAGATCAAACATCAAGAAAGGTCCACAAGCAAAGCTTTTAGTGTTCAAAAGCCTGTCTTCTTGTACGAATTCGATTTGTAGTTTATTTGTCCGTTATCTTTACACTATTGTATTAATGCTTTGGTTACGATTACGTCCTAGGGGACTAGGTATTTTATTTTTATTACATGAATGTGCCAGTAATATTAATTCACTATTTAGTGGCACGCGGGTGATGGGTCTGGTGCGCGATGGCGCCTGCGGCAGCGTGGTGCGCGCGCAGCCGGAGCTGCTGTGGCCGGTGCCGGCGCACTGGAGCCTCGAGGACGCCGCCACCGTACCGTTCGCCTACGCACACGCATTCTACTGTCTCGTGAGTTCATACTCAAGACACTTGCAAGTAAAATTTCTCCATTAATGGCAAACTCACATTAAATCCTGATTTATTTTAGGTACTCAAAAATCCCAAGGGATATTCAGCTGATTCCAGTGTGTTGGTTCATGGAGGGGCTGGGGCTCTCGGCCAAGCTGTAATATCAATAGCCCTTGCTTTCGGCTACGAAGTATACACAACCGTTAGTGACATGCGCAAGAAACATTTCCTACGTAAATTATTCCCAGGATTAAAAGGTACGGATATATATTTGATGGTGTTAAGTTTTGGATGGCAGTATGAGGCGAACATGAATTACACATAATATTAAATTGGTATGTTAACTTTTTTTAGCCGAAAACATCGGAAATTCTCGGAATAACAGTTTTGAAGATATGGTTCGTAGTGGTACAAAGGGGCGTGGTTGTGACATGGTTATTAGCTGCCTTGGGGAGGACCTGAAGAAAGTATGAATACCGCTTATAATGTTTTTAGGTAATCATTTCAAACATAATAATATGTTGCATTGTTGTTTCAGAGTGGAATTAATTGTACCAAAAGCTTCGGGACATTTATTGATGTTTCTCAGCTGCACAATCAAGATGAGTTCGCGTATGGGATGTACAACCTCACTATGGCGCGAGCTTACACCGCCGTTGACATCTCTTCAATATATGATCTTGAAAATATCGAGGATGCTAAAGTATGTCTCATAAATGTGAAAATAGCTAGTGTTTTCTTTATTTTTATTGGTGTACAAAGTGTAAAAAATACTATTGACATCCTTCTTTGGAATGTAGGTAGGGAGCAGCACTGCTTCAGTCGCAATAATAAACATTATGTAACATAAACATCACATCACGCCTGTAATCCCCGAAGAGTTAGGCAGAGGTGTGGCTAATAGTACACCCACGTTTTGCCAGTTACGTTTAAGTCCCATGTAATAGGGGGCGAGCCTATTGCCATCAACCGGGTACAAATCCAGACTCCGTGGCTGTTACTGAGAAATCGCCGATGGAAAAACCCAATAACACCATTACGACTGCACAGTTGAAACTTGGTAGGTAGGTAAATGTATTCTGTGAACCACTTTACGATTTTTATACAAAAATAAAAAAACGACCAAGTGCGAGTTGTACTCACATGCACACAGGATTCTATATCACCAAACAATATAATAAAAATATTTTGAAGGCTCATTCATATCTTGTATTGTAGTACATTCAACAGCAAAACTAAATTTGTTTTTCATAGTAATTAATGAAAAACAAAGTTACTGCTGCAATTTGATGAAAAAGTCCCATAATATCTCAAAAACTTAACATTAAATCTTATTCAAACCAATTTTCGTTGAAAGTTTTTTTTCCTCCTACATTTTTTCAGAATTTTCCTCCTCTTACTTTAGAAATTAAACGGGGAGGGACACACATTTTACCACTTTGGAAGTGTCTATCTTTCAAACGATTGACTTTCAGAAAAAATGGGTTTAGGAACCTTAATGTAATTTTTAAAGACCTATCTATAAATACTCCGCACGCTAATCAAACTACGAAAAACAAATTTAGTTTTGCGCGTCGAATGTAATACAACACCAAATGAAGGAGCCTTCAAAATATTTTTATTATATGCTTTGGTGCTACGGAACCTGTGTGACTCGCACTTGTTTGCCATTTGTCATAGTTAATTCTATCGTAATGTTCTTCAAATAGATTACTGGTTACAAATAACTGTTTGAAATTGTATCTAATTTTGTATTTCATAGCTTTTACAGACGATGTTGAGCGAAGGTATTACCCGCGGCTACGTGCGTCCTCTGTCGCGTGTGTCGTACGCGCCACGAGAAGCCGCGCGCGCCTTCCGACTGCTCGTGGCCAGCAGGCACCGCGGCAAGGTGCTGCTGAGGATACAAGACTGTGCACTGGAAGCTCAGCCCAGGTATTTCTAAGAACCTGCATTTTGTTTGTCTTGCAGTTTGTCAAACTGTGTTTTCGACCCAAAGGGCCCTAACTTAGTAAATTTTTAACACACTTTTATTAGCTTGGTATGTTTCTGTGTATCTACGAATCTATGTAACGGACTCTTTGAACGTGATTTCCATCCACTTTAAAACGTCGGATTAAATTGAAACTTCGCACACTCATCAAGGACCGATGACAAAACAATAATTTAATAAATTTGTCCGATTATCCTGACCAGGATCTTCGCCCCCTCTCTCCCTCTTCTCGAATAAATGCAACAGTTTTTGCTTGTAGATATTTGTTTACATAGCCAACTCAACCCGCATCGCTATTAACAAATAAAAGCCTGGAAGCATGTATTTATTCGTACAATGTATTTTTATTTTACAGATTAACCTTCAAGGCTGATCACACTCATCTAATTCTCTGCAATGATGCAACCTTTGGACTGCAGCTGGGCGACAAACTTGTGGAACGAGGTGCTAGAAAGCTTTGTGTGCATTTCAAGAGACAATCCATGAGCTACCTTCAAATTAAGATACGGTAAATAATTCAGATTTGTTTCTCTTTCTTGGACAGTGATATTGTAAATTTTTGAACGGCGCTGTTGTAGATCGATCACTACAATAACATCGGGCTTATTGGCTGCACAATATGTGGCAAGACCAATTGACCATACTGGAGAAATGGGTCTCTGATATTTTTTTGTTTAAATTATAAATTATTAAAATATTTATCATTTTTCTTAGATCATGGCAGCAATCGGGCGTTGAAGTCGCAGTATTTTCTGATGACTTGTCGAAAGAAACTGACATCAACGAACTATTAAACAATGCTAGTCGCATTGGGCCCGTCGAGGGGGTGTATGTGAGTGTGGGCGATAAGCAGCAGGATATCAATGAAACCCTTCTTAACACTTTAGATGTTGTATCAAGAAAATTGTGTCCGGATATTAAGTAAGTATTGATAAAATTATAATTTGGTACGTGACGGCAGCATGCAGATTGTCATACAGATTGCGTTGCGTTTGACAATAACCGCGACCGACAGTGCCGCAGATAATTCTAATTCCGAATGCACATAACTTCGACAGCACATAGAATCTCTCTTCTGGAGCTTCGCGAAAGACATTTGAAAAACAATAACGCCTTGTCGCTCTTTACTGATAGTACTACTGGTAAGCTGTCTGCCTTCGCTTGCCGACACCGAACGGAGCAGCAGTTGGCAATGTCACCATCTGCAGAAGCATTTTCATAGAGTTACATAAAAACCAGTAGTGTCGCTGCGACATTTCATTTTAGTTGAGCTGTTTTGCCGCTGAAGTTTGTCGTTGCCACCGGAATTGTATCATAGTTATTAGACGTTGGTTTTTTTTCACAACCAGAGTTTTTTTCCTAATTTGTCTTTGGGGACCCTAATCAATATAATCAAAGATTTTTTTTGTTTTGTGTGACAGATATTTTGCAGTCCTTAACACCGGTGACAATGTAATTGGAAAGGAGGTGTGTCTCCGTCGAGTACGGAACAACTTGCCGGCAACAGTATTGTCGCTACCTGAACTAAGTCATGTAAGACGATTGGTCAATTTTTCTTCAGTCTTATCACCCGCCATGGTCGGTTTTGGTATAGACTCTTAGGAGTGGTCTTACTTCTAAACGAACCACCATTGAATGTCTTATGAACCGACGCCGCTGGTCCCTTAGCTAGTTTATGCGTTAACTGCATCTTAAAGCACGGTTAGCAAATATTTTGGAATACTACTACTCTTGGTCTTTATAATTTCGAGAAAACGTTCTAAAAACTAAAACTGCTTTCCTTATTCTTAAAACAAGGTGAAATTATTCTGATATTGATTACTTTTCGATCGCAGGAGTCGTGTAACATCGGGGCATGGTACCGCGGCGCAGTGGAAGTGACCGAGAAGGCGCTGCGCGGCTCCCACAGTGTAGTCCTGGCAAGCACGGCGCCTGCACCACAAACCTCGCTTCTGCAGAAAATTCTTGCAATTGCTGGTAATTTCCGAATATTTCAATTAGTTTGAGAAATCCATCTACAGTTCTTTCACAATTTACCCATTAATTGGATTATGGAGGTTAGATGGGCAGCCGTTCCATGCAAAATATTAATATAGGGTTGCATCCGGTTGACTAGAAGCCGACCCCAGTATACTTGGGAGAAGACAAGGCAGGCAAGTGATGACTTTGCGTCTCTGTCAAATCAAATTCACAATGTTCTATAATCTCATGACAGTTAGGTTGCTGTTGGATAGCTGCTGTCAGATGTAAAATATCTGTGAAAGGACCACTAGTAAGTAGCGCACTCTTTCTAGTAACTGCAACTGATTGTTAGTATGTTACATTTTATTGGATATCGATAACCATTAAATAGTATGAAAGTAATGAATATAAACGATAAATTCAATATTTCAAGTTTCTCTATTTTTGACAGATGTAACCATAAAGGCTGATACAGACAAGAATACTACTTTGGAAGAATTGGGTGTGGAAGGCGTCAAAATACCATTAATTTATAATTTCCTAAGAATTCATTACAATGTTGTGTTCGAAGAGGAGGAAATACCCTTGATTACTATAGACACGTAAGTGTACATCTCAGATTGCAGCGATATTACTACTTGTGGCTCCCATGTCTCGCTCGGCTCCTCATCACTTTCCATAAAATTCCAACCAAGACAAACGATCCCCGTTAACCTTTAACTTGGTTGACTTTCTCTCTTATACCTTAATTTAAATTCTATCTTGTTTTCTTGGAGTCATTAAGTGACGTAGTTTAATAGGAAAACGTTTTTTTTAAGGATACATCAGTTAGAAAAATCTATCTTCAAGACTGATTTCCCTGAAACTAAGGGCTTGTCTACATTCTTCAGCTTCGTAGAATCTGACGAACTGCTCGCTACCACTGAGTTCGTGGCTATGCCGACGCTCAGCAACAATGCTGTTATGGTATACGGTTTTATTGCTACATTATTAACTTCTCTTTTTGGGTACCTACCCTGAGGTTGCCAAATGGGGTAGTTAGTCTGAACGGCCCAAATTGAATGGCCCACGGGCCGTTCGACCGTAAAGAAAAATTGTCTACGTTCGAAAGGACCGGTGTCAAAATAAGTTTAAAGGGACAGTCGCATATAATAAAAAGCTTTTCGTTGGTCCAGTAAGCGTCAGTATAGAATACGTCTCGTGCCTATAAAGTACCAGGCTATCATAAATAAGTAGGAGCTTACCTCATCTGATACCCATTAATTTTGCTTTAATTCAAGAAAACTACTCACGCCTATAAAGTACCAGGCTGTCATAAATAAGTAGGAGCTTCTAACATTAATTTTGCTTTAATTCAAGAAAACTACTCACGTCTATAAAGTACCAGGCTGTTATAAATAAGTAGGAGCTTACCTCATCTGAAATCATACCTCATCTCTTACACTACTACTCTTCTTTATCCTCTTACCTCATCTCAACCCTCTCGAATTTGTTCTCATAACCATTTAAATCTATTATTTCAACTTAATAACCTTTGCACCCGAATGTACTGAAAGTAGTTTATGACATTGCATTTTTTTTCAAGTTTTGACACTGGTCCTTTGGGACGTAGACATTTTTTTCTTACGGCCGAACGGCCCGTGGTCCGTTCGATTTGGGCCGTTCAGACTAAACACCCGCCAAATGTTCATGAGGCTACGATTTCATTTGTTTCTCACAGTAGGTACTGTTTCTGCAATAACAGTAGACCTCTCTACTGTTATTCCACATGCATAACAAAAAACAGTCTTAAGCTAGCATGGACGTATACATTAATTGTTCCAAAATATGTTAATTCATTTGTTTTTAGCCAGTTCTGTGACTGAGATTAACATTTAAAAAAAGTTGTTTTGCCAAATAAAATAATGTCAACTGTTGGGACTATTACAGAGAGACGATGAATTTGATACAAGCCTAATATACCTGGGTTTGGTGCCGGGCATGGAGGGTCACCACGGGAGGTTCAGCGTGCTGTGCGAGCGCCTCAAGCTGCCAGCGATAGTGCTGCAGCTGGGCCTCGACGACCCAAACGAAACCATACAAGAAACAGCCCAGAGATTAACAAAGGTATGAAACGTAGCTCGTCAAACTTAGCCTAGGAGTGCAATAGTCACTAGTTGCATCACAAACTTCTTTAGGTTAGCATTCCATTTCGCAGTGGTTACTTACATCTTGTTCATCTACACTGTTTCATAGTCTAGGGCCTAAAACTGACTCATGCTATTTTTTAATTCAGGTCTTCCTGAAGAGGATGGGACTGGAGAAGCATTTCTATCTCTTGGGATATGAAAGTGGAATTTTCATTGCTTTAGAAATGGCAGCTATCTTGGAAAGTCGCGGTAAGGCTGTTATTTTATGTTTAAGGTGAATAGAAACAAGTGACAGAATATTCTTTTTATAACACTATTGTAACGGAAAATATATTTTTATAGGTATGACTGGTACAGTTTACTGTGTTGGATACGCGCCCGACGAATTCGACAAGCACCTTGAAGAGCAACTCGCAGAGTTTGAAACAGAAGAACAGCTGCAAGATGCCGTAGCGCGTCACATGTTCACGTTGATGGCAGGAGGAGACACAACGGGTCTAGATACTGCACTGCAGACTGCGAGCACATGGCCGCAGAAGGTAGACGCGTGTGTGCGCACTCTATTAGGGCGAGTGTCGCACTCGGCGCAATACGCGCGTGCGCTCATCAATACTACTCTGAGTCACGTGAGGCGCGCGCGCGGCTACGTGCCGCGGATGCAGGCGCTGCGCTCCCAGCTGGTGCTGCTGCGTGCCGCGTCCGCGCACCCCGTGCCCGCGCTTCTATCGCTTCAGCGCCACTCGCAGCGCCCGGTCGCCGTGCACCAGCTGAGCGCACCGCTAGCACATGCCCTATCAGATCTGCAGTGTGCGGCCATCATCAACACATACTTAGACCCCACAGTACTAGAAACGTTCAATAAAAAGAACATTTGCAACACTTATCTCAGAAACGCTAAGACCTTCATGGGAATTGAAGACACAAACTAAAAAGGACTTGGAATAAAATAAACAACCAGCAATGTGTGTGATGTTCAGACAAATAAATATTTATCGTGAATAAAAGAAATGTTTTTTTTAAATTACCTAATGTTTACCCAAGGTGTGTGATAATCAGGGCGCCCTGCGGACTCTCCATCCGCATACCGGCCCATTGTGTTGCTCGACGAGATGGGCAAGCTCTTTGAAAGAGTCATTGCAAACCGCCTCGCCGGGCACCTTGCGGGAATGGGGCCGGATCTTGCGGAACACCAGTTTGGTTTCCGCAAGGGGCGCTCGACGGTGGACGCCATCATGCGCGTGAGAGCCCGCACGACGGGGGACGCGGTGTCCCGGGGTGGGGTCGTCTTGGCGGTGTCTCTCGACATCGCCAACGCCTTCAACTCCATGCCCTGGAGCTGCATTAGGGAGGCACTCCGGTATCACCGGGTGCCGACCTACCTCCGTCGTGTGGTCGGGGACTACCTGTCGGACAGGTATGTCATCTACCCTGGTCCCAACGGAGAATGGAACCGGCGAGAGATGTCGTGCAGTGTTCCGCAGGGGTCGGTTCTAGGGCCGCCCTTGTGGAACATCGGTTACGACTGGGTGCTGCGCGCCGACCTCCCTAGCGGCGTCAGCGTAGTCTGTTACGCTGACGACACGCTGGTACTGGCACAAGGGAGGTCGCAGGAGGCGGCGGCCGAACTTATGACACGCAGGGTTGCGATAGTCGTTGAGAGGATCCGGCAATTGGGTCTCGAGGTGGCCTTGCACAAGTCCGAGGCCATGAGCTTTCATGGCCCTCGGAATGCGCCACCGTCGGGATGCTACGATGCTACGATGCCACGCTGCCGGTAGGAGGGGTTCCCATCGGCGTCGAGTGGACTTTGAAGTACCTAGGACTCGTCCTCGACAGCCGGTGGAACTTCGTTGAGCATTTCCGACGTTTGGCTCCCAAACTGGAACGGGCCGGGGCTGCCTCAAGCGGCTCTTGCCCAACCTGAGGGGTCCAAACGTCTCCTGCCGTAGGCTCTACGCGGGGGTCGTGCGGTCCATGGCCCTTTACGGGGCCCCGCTGTGTCGGACTGTGCAATAATGGACGAAGTTATGATGACGAATAACTACCGGAAATACATTGTGAAGGATGGCACGGTTGACATATGTCGGGCATGCCACCGTCCGGGAGAATCGATGCGACACATTATTTCTGGGTGTTCTCGTCTGGCTTACGGAGAGTACTTGCATAGACGCAACCTCGTTGCCAAGATTATCCACCAGCAACTTGCTTTGAAGTACAAATTTGTGGAATCAGAAGTGCCATACTATAAGTATGCGCCCGACCCAGTTCTCGATGATGGTAATATCACGTTGTACTGGGATCGATCTATCATCACTGACAGGAATATTTTTGCCAATAAACCTGACATTGTGGTGATAGATCGATCGGAGCGTCGCGCACTGATTGTTGATATAATGGTCCCGCATGACGAGAACGTCGTGAAAGCAGAGAAAGATAAACAATTCAAATATCTAGATCTGGTTCGTGAGGTTGTCGACATGTGGGACGTGAGTACAGCAGTCATTGTGCCGATAGTCGTGTCCGCCAATGGCTTAATTGCCAAGAGCCTCAACCAACACCTGAGGAGGCTCGCGCTTGGCAGCTGGATCAAGGGCTTGATTCAGAAAGCGGTACTCCTGGACACGGCGCGTATTGTTAGGAGGTTCCTCTCTCAAGAGACCTGACCACTGGCAGCTCGGACCCTGTTCCCAGTGCTGGTGGCCTACTACTATTTATATTTTTAAATGTTTTTTATAGTATCTTTTATAGGAATATTTAAAAATGTAAAAAATATGTATAAAAATAAATAAAGGAAATAATAATATAATACTTAACTATTTGGTTGTGTATTGGTTATGTCGAATCCATTATATGTATGACGTGTAAGTTAAATAATAGTCATATAGACGTTAAAATATTTTTTCATATAACGTCTCTCATGCGCGAACGGTGCGCGCTGCTGTGTGTGTATTGTTTTTCAACGCGACGCCATTAAGTTAAGTTTAAAGGACATTGCCTAATTTTGTATGGAAGTTGGACCAAGTGCTGCCTAGAATACTGACATAGTGCATTTTGTTCCTCAGACCATCACTAATTTGCATTTCAAAGCGCATAAAAATCTATCCAAGGAGTCCAAAGAAAAACAAGTCTCTTGTTTTGAATATTTTAATTGGAAAAAATGAACTTAATAGCAATAAATGTACAAAATCAACTATTAAACAGTTTTTGTGCGTTCAATTATATGTTCTACAACATCAAAATACAATTATAATTGAACAATACATCATTGTTTAATCGGTATATTTTTTTTGTGTAATCGGTAAGGCATCTCGCAGATCAGCCTAGGAGGCTGGCTACTGCTTAACCGGACTAAACCTGTGGATGCCTTGAGTGAAAGGCCTCCAGCCAGAGGCTTGAAAATACTTAAAAAATAAGCGACCACACGCTAAGGGCACCCCCTGTGGTGTACGAAAGAATGAAGAAATTGAGAAAATAAAAATTAAGAAATTGTTAATAAAAATAAGCCTGACATAGTGGTGATAGACCGATCAGCGCGCCGCGTAATGATAGTCGATGTTACCATCCCGCATGACGAGAACCTCGTGAAAGCTGAGAAAGAGAACATCGCCAACAAAGCGTAGAAATATCGAGGCATACTTTATCTGAAAATAAAATACATAGATCCGCTTATCGTCAAAACATGTGGAATGGTTTCCCCAGGGCAGTATATTAGGACCTTTTTTGTTCTTGCTATATATCTATGATTTGGCCAACGTAACCCCATATACTTGCATTCTGTACGCCGACGATACAACTCTTAGTATTGAACTCACAGATAACAATATTACCAAATACGCAAACGTCACCAATTAGAAATTAAATACATGCAAATAACGCTGTAGAAGAGGTTGAATGTGCTACATTTTTGGGGATAACATTAGATAAATATTGCAACTGGAAAGTACACATTGACAAAAATTATGCACTAAGCTACAAAGATTTGTATTTGTTTTAAACCGAATAACTCGAGAAGCTGGTTTCAATGCAGCACTTTATGCTTATCATGGTTACGTAGCATCAATTCTCCGCTACGACATCATTATATGGTGAAATTCTGTTGACGCTATTAAAGCATTCCGAGCCCAAAAGAAATGTATTCGATCAATGACTAAAGCCCAACCATTACAAAGCTGTGTCCCAATCTTTAAAAAACGTGTAACAGATTAAACGCAATTCCTGAAAGTAGTTGGTTCAGAATCGGCTTTTAAATTGATTTCCGTCATAAAACATTGGTGTTAAATTTTGACGGAAAAATCTTTTAAATAACTTAAATTAGAAACACAGTATCATGACAAATTAATACAATCCTTAATTCTAGGAAATTGAAACCTTAACTCAGAGCAATAAAGGCTACTAAAACGCACGACATTTTTTGTAGTTCGCTCATAGCTCGTAATACACACACGTAAATAATATCAATGCATTTAACATTAAAAGTAGTGTGCGTCAAATAAATGGGTTATTTAAAGGAAATCCAACTTTATCTCCAATGAGTAAGGCTTATTTGAATGCACCCACCAAACTTAGTTGGTCATCAGAGTAGCCCTACACACTAACAAACAATTTTTAGGCATTTTTACAAAATAAAATTATTTAATTTGAAGAAAATTAGAACTTATTGCAAAGAGATAAAGCATTTGTCGGCAACGTCTTTGACGTTTATGCCAAATACTGACACACACGCCGCCGTAGCGGCGGCGATTTCGCTGAATAACATGAGTACCTACCTAACATCAAAAGCACAAAAGCTAGTCATCCGCCGGTAGCGATCTAGTGTAGTTGTTCTTTTATTTACTTCCGTGACATTTTTGTTTCCGAGCGCGATGGCTTTCCGGTATACCTACCAACATACAATGCATGGAGATGGTGAGGACCCTGGCTCGCTGCCATGATAATGTCGCGTTAGCTTGTCGGGAGTTTAATGACCGTTTCGGCTGCAGTGTGAGCGCCAGGACGATGCTGGCTGCAACTTAGCGACTGAGGGACTCTGGGACGTTCCTTCCTAATACGGCTTCGGACAGAGGGACGAATGTGTGGAGTTGCGGACTACTCGTCTGCAAGAGCGTATTCTCGACCATTTATTTGGTACACCAACAGCAATACATACTAAGAATTAATTTGAAACAATAAAATAACATAAAGTGCTGGTATGTATGCCTATTATAGGTATACGCAGCATTCATCATGGGACAACAACATAATGTTCTCAGATCTTAATAATAAAGTAATACAATTTGAATATAATATAAAATTTACTTAAAACTAAATGAGATGATATTATGAATTATGATGATAAATGGGTTATGAGTCGTTATCTAATTATTATTTACATTTTTGTTAACTACTCCCGTACCTCAAAAACGAATCTTCTGAACTTGTTCAGGGAAACACCGAATAAATCGGTTTCTGGGGATGTGCAGGAGCTATTGTAGCTTCTACATATTCGTAGCAAGGGAGCGTTGAGACCAAGGTTTGATTTGCGGAAAGGAATATGGAACAGTCTGGTGTTGGGATATCTGGGAGGTTTTGAAGGGACTGAATACGGAATACGCTCAACTAAATCACTGCATTTTACGATTCCGTTGACAATTTTGTAAAGAAAAGTAAGATCGCGCGAACGGCGACGGTCTCGCAGCGTCTTAATGTTGAAAAAATTTAGACGTTGCTCGTACGGACAGCGATGGCTTATTTTCTACACTAATATTATAAAGAGGAAAACTTTGTTTGTTTGTTTGTAATGAATAGGCTCAAAAACTACTAAATCGATTTTAAAAATTCTTTCACCATTCGAAAGCTATATTATCCACGAGTAATATAGGCTAAACTTTATTTTGAAAAACAATAGGGTTCCGTAAGATATTTGGGTTTTTCGGACACAAGGTGTAAAAAATCAACCAGAAAAGTTACTTATTTTGCGTACGCTGCCTAAACTATAAAAGATAGAACCATAAATGTTCTAATTAATTGTAGATCTTATAAATATCTACAAAAAAGTCCGCGACACACTATACCTATCTATGTCGAGTGAGGCACAACAACCATTTTTTATCTTGAATTTTTTTTGGACTACATTTAAACGCATTTATTTTACTCATGCTATAATCCTTATCAAAATAAATTATTTCATCACTAAGTACAGTTTATGTAGATAATATTTGGTCTTTGAATGATAAAATTGGACGTTTGGTTTTGAAGTTATGGCGAAATTAAAATATTACGATTTCTGCTGCACGGCCCGTTGCGAAGTGGGCGTCACCAAGGCGGGGTGCGCGTGCGGGAGGGGACATAATTTAGCTGCACCATGCATGAAGAACGGTGTCTGCACAAAAAAATACCCTCGCCGTTTCATGAACGATACCCAGACCGGAGAGGATGGGTATCCAGTTTATCGTAGGCGCGATACAGGAAATGGCGGTCGGTCGGAGTACTACGCTACAAATCAGGGGCAACGTGGTGACGATAGATAATAGGTCGATTGTTCTATACTCCCCGCTACTATTTAAGACTTTTAACGCTCATATAAACGTGGAGTATTGCCACTTTGTCCAAGCCATTAAATATATATGTAAGTATATAAATAAAGGTTCAGATCAGGCAACTTTTAGCCTTAGAAACCCACAAGATGAGGTCGAAAACTATTTAAAAGGCAGGTACATAAGCACATGTGAAGCTGTCTGGCGCTTATTTGAATTTCCCATTTACGAGCGGTATCCTACTGTAGTGCATTTGGCCGTTCATCTAGAGAACGGTCAAAGGGTGTATTTTACACCAGGGGCAGCTCATCAAGTTGTCCAAAACCCACGCAATACCACATTACTGGCATTTTTTGCTCTCTGTAATGAAGATGAATTCGCGAAAACTCTTCTGTATCATGAAGTCCTGCAATACTATATATGGGCAAATAATAAATTCACTAGAATGAGGCGTGGTGAAGATGTAGTTGGACACCCGGGGATAAAAAAGATGCCGCTTTACGTAGAGTCTACGGGATAAATCCATCGCAATCAGAGTGTTTTTATCTTAGGATTCTACTGCACCACGTATGCGGTCTGACCTCATTTGCATACCTTAAAACTGTAAACAGTATTGTCAAAGAGACGTATCAAGCAGCTTGCCGTGACCGAGGTTTACTTGAAAACGATGACCATGGTGGTAACACTTTAAGCGAAGCTTCGTTATCACATTGTGCAAAAAAACTAAGGGAGTTGTTCGTAGTCATACTTTTATTTTGTCAACCATCGGAACCATTGAAGTTATGGGATACTTTCAAAGATCAGTTCTGTGAAGATATTAGACTTCGTATCAGACAACAAAATCAGGATAACACTTTACCCTTCACTGAAGTCATTTATAATGAAGGATTAATTGAAATAGAAAACAAACTTCTAGAATTAAACGACAAAAATTTAAGTGATTTTGGATTACTTTCTCCCGTTCGTACCACCGTTCCCGTTCGTACAATCTATGCAGCCTGCGAATAATGACTGCGTCATCGATGTTAGTGTCGGTGTCTGTGAATTGACCTGGGAATCATTTTGCTGACCGTGTCTTTCCAACCATAGTCACACCTAATTGCCACACCAGTGTGACCATGGTTAATTTTATTTATCCATAGTCACACTGGTATGAATTTAACCTGATCCGTAGTCACACCATCACATCCTTTTTTTTTGTCGATGTGGAAATCCTCAATGGATGTCCTCCGCCCTGGGGAGAGCGGAGGGGTCTGTCAGACTCGTACTGACTAAAACCACACCGGTGCGTCGGGTGGCAACTGGATCTGATGCGACTTCCGCTGCCCCGGACTAGTGCCGGCCCGATTGACCTGCGTGCCTCGTCCCAGGGGGGATTGAGGTGTAAGACGTAACGGGGGGCCGTTACGTCTAAGAGAGGCGCGCCATCTCGGGTCCAGTGAGATGAGGAGCGACGGAAGTCCCCGAATCCGTCGCCCCTGGACCTATTAAGGGGGCCGGAAGAGGGCGTAGTCCGCTCTCTGCCGACGCCCGGTGCGTCTGCTGCAGGATGGGCGGGAGAGCTCGTCATCTCCCTCTCCCTTTCCGCAGCAGAAGGACATCACCGCGTCCCAGGACCCTGCGCGGCCGACCATCGAGCGAATAACGGTCGGCAGCGACAGGTCTCCCTCCTTTCTAAATTAAAGCTAAAAGAATTTCTCATTATGTAAAACATTGAATTTCTGAATGACCTAATTATTGACTAAAATTGTATTTGACTTATTTAATGTAAATTATATGAGGCTAACTAAAGCTTGACATGTTAAACTTATTTTTATTTTTTTGGCTTATTTATTGCATGACCGAAATAATTATGTCTGTTATTGAATGTTTGATGAGGTTGACCAAAAAATTGAAATGTTAAACTTATTTTTTACTTGTTTAACGTAAATTGTATGTACTTAAAAATTATGTAATAATGAATGTTAAATTAGGTGGACTAAACCACCACCTGGATAACAACCACCAACCAGTGTAAGAGTGTCATTGTATTATTATTCATTATTTTTTTAACATAGCCAATATATTGACACACATATAAATGTTGTACACCCCATGGGTATTTTACAGTGATACAATAATGTAATTATAAGATCTGACTTTTCACCTGTAACAAACAATAAATAAATGAATTATGAATTATTATGAATTATCTCTGTAACGAGCGCACGGCGCGGTTACAGTTTCTTATAATGCAACCAATTTGGATGAAGCGCTCGGCTCGCGCGCGTTTGGTCACAGTTCTAACCTAACCTAATCCCAATGGAAATGATCGGAAATAAAAAGTATAAAAAATAAATGTAATGTTATATATATTTTTGATCGTCAAGAGTGTGTCGGGCTTTTGCTTGGGCTTTTTGGTGTGACTACGGATAAATGAAATTAACCATAGTCACACTGGTGTGGCAATTTGGTGTGACTATGGATCGGTTGGGGTCTTTCCTGGGTAGGCTTTTTGCAGCGGTAACCGACATCCACGCGGGCGGAGCTGCGGGCGACTGCTAGTATTAGATAAAAAGGCAATATGCTTTGTGAAAGCTCGTTGAATTCTCTCAACTCTTTGCGAATGAACAGCATAGAACGGATTCCATGCTACGCTAGCATATTCTAACCGACAAGAGTGTTGAACAAAACTATTCTGGTTTTTGGAAATTGAAAGCCCCGAGTATTGCGTTTAACGAAACCCAGCATCTGTGCTGACTTCTTGACCACATCACTGATGTGTGGTTTAAAACTCAGCTCATCGTCGACTAGAACCCCGAGGTCATGTATTTGGCGTACCTTTGACATGTGGAACTGTACAGTATATAAGAGGTAGGAAAAGATGATTTTTTTCTTGAAAAACGAATCAAGAAGCATTTTTTAGTGTTTAGGGCCATATTGTTTGCTATGGACCAGTTTTCAATGTTTTTTAAGTCGCTTTGAAGAAGCCTGCTGTCAGTAGGTCCCGTGATCTTTCTATAAATTTTTAAATCGTCAGCGAACAGCAAAGCTTCACAATGTTTGATTTGACTTCTAATGTCGTCTACAAATAATAAAAACAGAACTGGGCCAAGATGGGAGCCTTGTGGGACTCCAGACTATGTGTGAAATATATAAGAGATATATATAGCCTTTGACGGCAACGAACTGAGAGCGATTTATGAGACAGGATGCGAACCACCTCAACAGCGACCCGTGGACACCACTGAGCTCGAGTTTCGCTGTAATGAGTGAATGCACCTTGTCGAACGCGCTGCTAAAGTCCGTGTATATTGCGTCGAATTCGTGTCTGCTGTCAAGTGCTTCAGAAATATCAGACAAATATCTAACTAGATTAGTTTCGGTAGATCGCCCTACTCGAAATCCGTGTTGACTGTCAGAAAGCTTAGCATCTAAGTAATTGGTTAGAATGGGACAAACGAGACATTAAAAAAGCTTCGAGAAACATAATAATATCGTGGGCTTAGTTCAAATACCAACTAACTCGAAATTTTGGCAAATTGAGTTAAATATACAAATCAATTCCAAATTTCATCCTCTTTCTACAAGTAAAACCGCCTAACCCTTGCGATGCTTCGTTTCGGAGATACTGAATCTAAAAACCAACTAAATTAAGCAGTTAATTGTATGAAAACCTAATATTCCTTGTTAATCAGTAAAAATATTTGTTTTATCGAAGTCAAACAAATTACCTACACTTATCATGTTTTCAAAGTAAAGGAGATTGCCCATGGACAGTACTCTTGATAAATGACTTGTGTCTCAAAACCTTAAACGGCATGAAATATCTAAAATAAAAATATATTTTTTAAATAAGACTTAATGATTATTTATAATGGGATAGTTTTTTGAACAATAATTAGTACTTTTAAGTTTTCGACTATAAAGTACGCAATTTTTTACTATAACCTGTCATTCTAGGGATGTCAATTTATTCTATTACGGATAAAGTGCCTACCTACCCACATAAAATAAAATGATAACGATTTTGTATTGATTGTTCAATCTATTATTGTAAAGTAATAACAGAGTTCTAAATCACATGCACTTGCGGGTATTTCTAATACCAGTGGTTGTCAACGGCGGCATGGGTGCCAAGTGGTATTGTTTATTACTGAAGACAGGACTTTTTGTGTAGTGATCATGGCGAATGTGACTTTGGTGCGATGTCTCAAATGCTCTTTGAGATTAACGCCACTTGTGCGCAGACTCATGTTGTCGGAGATTCCCAATAACATTATGAACATTTTACGAGTCTGTACAATCCACGTCTGTGTGTTAGTTCCTCATCTCACCAGTTGGGTTACCGAATTTTAAAATAATTACTTATACAACGTGTAACGTTAAATGCGCAAAACCTGAAAACAGTTTGATCAGAATAACGAGCAGAATCAATTGAACCACTTTTCAATATAGGTTATATTTTTCAAAAAATCTTCTTTAAAAATGTTGCCCTGTCTATTTATTAATAGGTCTAGCCATCACGTGCGCCAATCCGCCAAAATAGGTAAACAAACACAAAAGGTTGTCGACCAATTTAAATTTTCTCATACGCGGGATAATAATAGTTCTTATTTCAATGCCAATACGAACCTTGCATGCAGTACCATGAATAAGACAATTTGAAGTAAACAAATAAATTCTATCTATCTTTTTTTAACTTAAACGTAACTAACCTATGAGTTAGAAAGAGAAATGGAGGCGGGGCGTGCGAAATTCATGACAGTGGCCATGACCTATTTACTCCAGTCTGTGCGGTGCCGGCGCAAGCGTCACAGGTGCAATTTGATTAATTATCCCGTAATCCGCGGTGCGTGCGCTCGAAAATCGCGACTATGGCGTTTTTGTACACAAACATTCAATATTGTGAAATGGTGAGAATGTTAGCGCGTTGTAATGACAACGTTAACTTGGCAGTGCGACGGTTTCGAGAAGAGTTTGGAGTATCTGTATCTAACAGGACAATGCTAGCAGTGCAATGGCCTGCAAGATCGCCCGATTTAACACCATTGGAATTTTTTTTGTGGGGTCGTGTAGAAGCACTAGTGTATGACGATAGAAATGGACCATAATGTGACTGAACTGCGTGATAAAGTTGAATCAGCGTTTCAACAAGTGAAAAGTGACCTCAAGTGCTCGATTCGCTGAAAAATAATTTAAGAAAGCGGGCTGTGTTGTGTATTTAACAAAGTGGTAGGCATTTTGAATCTTTGCTACCGAAACGAGAGGACCTGTAAGTAGAGATACCAAATTATCTACTTAATTAATTGTAAACGCGCCAATTATTTGTAAATACAGTGATTTAAACCTTTTAAACACGCTAACATTACCTACTTACGTAGTACCTACCTAATAATTAGATCAGCACGTCATAATTACTGTAGGTAAAGTCTGAAAATGTGGGTTACCTATGTTGCCAGTCCAAACCTGGAAATGTGTGATGGAAACATTTAAAACACTGTTAAAAGATAACCTAAGTTCTTTACGAGCGTAGATAGTAATAACAATAATGTCAGCGCGGCCCAGCGGCCCGGTGATTTGCCTACCGACTCCTCCCTCGACAGAGCGTCGACGCAGACGCTAGAAACGGTCAGAATTGTCAGTAAAACTAAAACAGCTCATAAAACCTTTGAATTTTTTTTTATATTTTTTTTTCTCTCAGTATTAGGTTAATTGAATTAAAAATCAATTGGGGTATCTGAGGTTTTGCGCATTTAACGTTACACGTTGTATAGGTAGGAACCTCCTACTTATGTGTTGGTAATAAACAAATTATAAACTAGGATGGTTGATTTCCATCAGTTAAGTGTATTCTGAGATACCTCTCAATATTAATTGTATGTTGTTTCATTTAAGATCTAGTGTTTTGTTTAGTGTTTGTTATTACACAATCTATGATTTGAAAAGAATCTAGATATAACACTGAGCGATTAACTATCTTAGTAATGATTTATTTCATGCTTTGCAATTTCATGAAACGCGCGAATAAGAATTTTAAATCACGAAAATGCTCAAAATCACCAGTAACTGGCCTCCTGACATAGCTAAACCGTTACAGATTTTACACAAATGTGCTTCAAAGACACAAAACTTACCCATTAACCAATTCAGGCCCTTTCAAATAGCTTTTTCCAACTAATTTTTGGTCGGACATAACCTCAAAATAGTGATTTCATTTTTGTAAATATCTCGGAAATGCCATTGTGGTTTGTGTTAAATCTTTTGAGGTAGTATTTAGACATGCCATCGAGTATTTTAAAGATGATTTGATGAAGACACAACAATGTTGAATTGAGTACATTTGTCCATAGCGCCGTGGGCATTGTCCTTTTGCGACTAAAATACGGAACATTTAAAAAGTGAAACGATCTTATTCTGTTTAGTTGGTTTTAGTACTGAGTAATCAGAGAAAACACATCGTTTTCTAATTTTAGTATCAATTACTATAGGTTAGTTGGTTTTCCCACTGATTGCGTATTATTTAACTAGACACAATATAACGAAGTCATTGCGAGTAAATTGGTGTAATAGGTTTTACTTCTATAATTATATTCATATTTCAAGCGCAATATCGGCCGAAAACACTTTTTTGTTGAAAATATTGGGTTGCGGCAATAATTCAAATTCAAAATCAATCAAAAATATAAACATTTTATTTCACATAGGCCTAGATGGGCACTTAAAAAACGTCGACAAAATGGTGCACGGTTCGGGTTGGTCGTTTCCTGTAGAGAAGAGAACCTTGAAACCTCAAAATTGTTTTTTTTTAACTTTTGTTTAGTAACTTTGTTTCCCATGATTTGAGATTAGATTATAATAATACAACTATTTCTGTCAAGAGATGTGAAATAGAAAGTATTGCATTCAGTTTCAAGGGTAATATTTATACGATTGTCATGACATTTAACATTTTGCATTGTAAACAAGCGCTTTTTATGCTAGTTAAATACTTATTACTTTTAATTAAACTAAATTGAGAGGACATAAAACTTCCTTTCAAATATCTACTAAATACGTATGTAAGAAAATTAATAAGAAATGATAAAAAATTATAATATTTTTACATAATTATTTCACATCCTTTGGATATATGCTCCAGCAAATCATAAATTAGGTGGTAATCATTTGGAATCAAGGTTTCCAAGTCAATAAGGCAGGGTGCAACGTGTACAAGGCAGACTGATGTACCTACTGATGCCAGAGCTCGAAAGCCGTGTTAGCAAATATTCCTACGTATGCTCAAAATTGAGTTTGCATTTAATTTTACCTCCGGTAAGTATTGCAGGGCGCACAAATATCGGTGAAAACAGGATCACCATTTTTATTTCCTGGTCTTAAAACTATAGTAAATTCGGCAGCTATAATTACAAACTACAACGAAGATACCAGACTTCCAGTCAATGTCAAACTGAATCAGTTGTATCAAATCTTATTTACTGAAATTGTGTAAGAAAGAAGTAATTCCAGAAGAATATCACGCGTGGTTTAAAATTTTGCGACTTCTGATGAAGAGTCATGTTTTTACAACTATTCAATGCCTTTCAATCTTCATGATCGTCGAATCCGACTCGGCTGGGCAGCGTTTGGGAAGTTGCGCGGTATCTTCTCGTCCAACTTACCGCAGTGTCTCAAGACGAAAGTCTATGACCAGTGTGTGTTGCCAGTGATTATATGTCGATTAGGGACCGAAACGCGGTCGCTCACAATGGGCCTCATCAGAAAACTTAAATTCACCCAAAGGGCAATAGAGAGCGCTATGCTCAGACTTTCCTTGCGTGATCGAATCAGAAATGAAGACATCCGCAAGAGAACCAACGACGTAGCCTGAAGAATTGCCAAACTTAAGTGGCAGTGGGCAGGGCACATTGCTCGCAGAACGGATAGCCGATGGGGCCGAAAAGTTCTGGAGTGGCGACCGCAAACCGGAGGACGTTGCATTGGAAGGCCTCCCACTAGGAGGAACGATGACCTGGTGAAGGTTGCGGGAATCCGCTGGATATGATACGCACGGGTACGGTCAATGTGGCACTTGGGAGAGACCTATGTCCAGCAGTGGACGTCTTTCGGCCGAAATGATGAATGCTTATCAAGTGTTTTTTGGTAACAGAATACCTACTTACCTACTTTTATTAATTGTTTTATATAAAGAAACATTAATATTGAAGTTTTTCTTAGTGAATCAGTATTAATTGATAGGAAGTATACGTTAATACAAATAAAAAAACAAAACTTGAGAAGTAAAACCAACTAATATTTAACATTTTTGCGTTTTTATAGACAACTAGCTGTCCCGGCATGCGTTGCAATGCACCTTTTCCTACCCTACCGTACCCTTCTTACCGACTCTACCTATCTATCCTACCTACCTACCCTACCCTACCTATCTATCCTACCTACCTACCCTACCCTACCTACCTACCCTACCTACCTACCTCTCCTGCCTACCTACCTACCCTACCTACCTACCTACCCTACCTACCTACCTACCCCACCTACCTACCCTACCTACCATACCTACCTACCCTACCTACCTACCCTACCTACCTACCTACCTACCCTACCTACCTACCTACCTACCCTACCTACCTACCTACCTACCCTACCTACCTACCCTGCCTACCTACCCTACCTACCTACCTATCCTACCTACCTACCCTACCTACCTACCCTGCCTACCTACCTACCTATCCTACCTACCCACCCTACCTACCTACCCTGCCTACCTACCCTACCTACCTACCTATCCTACCTACCTACCCTACCCAACTAACCTATAATACACTTTTCAACCTTTTTAATTGATTAAAAAAAAATACAGACAAAAGTTTATTCACCCTTTTTAAATAGTTTACACAAAATACATTTCTGAACGCATGCATAAATGTCAATCACAGTATTTGACAGGATGACAGGAGGAAAACAAATGTTTGACAGGTACGTAACAAAGGAACATAATTAAATGGAAAATGATTCATTTTCATAATTATGTATTCGTCAAGTTTTCATTGTTTTTAAAATGTATTCTGCTATTCAGGGCGGAGACAAATCCAACGAAACAAAAACCATGAAAATTGATCCAGCAGATCTCGAGTTATAAGTGTTGTAACAAACCCGTCTTTGTTTTAAATATATAGATATATAGATTAAAGGATTATTGCAATCGTCGCATGTTAAATTTTTATAAATATTTAAATGAATAGATATAGGTCAAGTAGCACTCAGCAATAGCTTTTACTTTCCAAAATACAGCGTTTTTTTATATAGAGGTAAAAGCAACTAAATAGGGGGGTCCGGTGCACAAAAAGTAATTTTCTGTGAAACACTGTGACTTTTCTTCGAAAAGTTATAAATCAAAGCATACTTAATTAAATTATCAATTGCATTCCATTTCTCAATAAATAATTTTCTAAAGTAATACATGAAATTTTAGGAACCAAACTTTCAAAACATCATTGCTCATTACCATTATTTTCGAGTTAGTTGGTATTTGCACTAAGCCCACGATATGGAAATCGGCCTGTAGTTTTTTATGTCGCTCGAGTCACCTTTTTTGAGCACAGGTACGATACGGGCCATTTTCCATTCGTCGGGGAATACTCCCGACTCCAAAGATCGATTAAATAACAGGCACAGGGGCTTTGCGAGTGCTTTACTACACGACTTCACAAAACAGGTGGAATTAAATCGGGACCGGCACCCTTGGTGGTATCTAATTTCTTAATTTTCACTAGAACTTCTTCTGAGGTAAATATAATACTACTTAACGCTCCATCGGATTCATTGATATCTTTTGTTACATTACCAATTGGGTCGGTATAAATTGAAGAGAAATGAGATGCAAAAAGATTTACAATGTCGCTTCCATTACTAGCTACTTGGTCGTGCAAGTACATTCTGGCCGGAATCGTTAATTTACTATTTCGTTTGTTTTTAATGTAGCGCCAAAACGATTTAGGATCTTTTGATATTTCTGTCTCAATGTGGTGTTTGTAATCTTTGTAATTGTGGTTGATCGTTGTATGACAACGGCTTCTGAGTAAATCGTAGCTCAACTTATCTCGAGGATTGCTGTATTTACGGAATTTATTGCGATACCTACTTCTCTTTTTCAGATAGTAATTTTATGAGCGCTTTACTAAACCAAGACGGATATTTTGTATTTTTACAACTATGCTTTGGTATGTGCTTGTCGATCAATTCTTTTAACTTTGCATAGAATATGGTAAGAAGATTATTAATATCGTCGGATTCAGAGAATTCAAGATGCCAGTCAATAGCTAATAGATCTGACATGATTTTTGCATAATCACATTTGTAGAAATGGATATTATTCTTTGGGCGTAAGTATTTTGTATTTCCCTGTGATATTATTATAAGCAGAGCGGGATGTCTAGGATCAAGTCTAGTAAGAAGGTCAGAGGTATGGGAAGCAGTAAAGTTGTGCATATTGTATACGGGGTGTAAACAGACCCTTCACCAAGCCATCAACCAAGCATTCTGTACATCAAACTAAGTAACTTTACGCAAAAATTTTTGCTGGGAATCGAAATTTTTTTTGGGGTCAAAAATCACATTTTACGGTAAAACTCAATATAATGCGCTCAAAACTTATTGCTGATGGATGCTTTGAATAGTAAACGGACCATGGAGGTAATTGGAGTAAAGTTAGAACATTAAAAAGTAGTATTTAAAAAAAAAACTTGTGAAAAAATTGGAGCTTTGACCCCCAATATCTCCGTAACTAGGAGGTCCCAGGTATGGTCCAGAACAAAAAAATGATCACAATGACGAGGAGAACAAGTACCTTTCGGCTCCGTTAAGGGTCTTTTTACACCCTTTATTACTAGATCTAGTGTTCTATCATCAATATTACGAAAGTTGTTAAATTGAAAAAGACTGTTGATTGCTAAAAAGTCAACAAACGTTTTAAGTTTTAAGGGTATTGTTATAGTTTTCTGGAGTGTAATGAGTATATTCATCTAAAGCTGACCATTTGATAAATCCGAGATTAAAATCTCCGAGGATAAGAACATCTTCAACGTTGTTTATAACATTATTACTGACATTATTTAAGAAGTTTGACAAAGATTCTTTTTTTTACTTGGGGTGGTAAATACGAGACACAAATAGCTACATTTTTAACAATATTATTAATATTTAGTTTAACAGTCATACAAAGGTCTTCGCTGTTGCTTTCCCAGCTATAGACACTGGCTGATGGAACATCCTGTGAAACAGCTAGAAGAACTTCGCCACCATCTTTTTTTGCATTATTGTGACATATTCTATCGCGACGGTAAACTGTATACCTTGAATCGAACAACTCACTATTCAGGATGTTTGAATCCAGCCAAGTCTCAGTAAGAGCTATAATTTTATAATTATTGAGTAAAGCGTTTTGGTACAGCTCGTTGGTTTTCGTTCTTAAACCTCTTACATTTTGGTAAAATATATCAAACATTGATAATGAGTTATTATAACCAGATACATTAAATGAGTTAGTGGGGGAATGATGTTGAGCTAGTCACTGTTTTTAAGTAGTGATAAATTTTCCAGGTTGCGAATAAGAATTGTGGCGTGAGGTATATCTTTGCGAACAAACACTCGTCCATTTCGAACCCACACAAACTTGTAGCCTAACTCCTTGGCTAACTTCCTTGTAGCAGCGTGTAGCTGCTTATTATCCGGACTCAAGTGCTCCGAAACGTACACCGGCGAGCGTTCTCCTCCTATACCCAGGTGCGAAGAGTTGAGCTTGTCTTGAGATTGTTTTTTTTTTATTAAAATGGACTACTGCGGCTATCAAGCTATCGCGGAGACGAGGTGTACGTAGTTTAATTACCATTGGGCGGGGTCTGTTGTTCTCTGGGTTTTATTTGGCTACTCGTGTAGCATGAACGATATCACCGTCTTCAAGTGGTTCTCCTACAGTTTTTGCTGGTTGTATTACGGTGGTGATAACGTTTTCCGTCTTGTGTTCCGGAATCCCATTGATTTCGACGTTGTTCACGCGAATACTCTGCTCTACCAATGACAGCCTCATAGCGTGGTCTGTGGATGTGGTTTACAGACGTTCATTCTCAGTTTGTAACTTTTTTATTACAGCTTCTTTCTCCTCCAGGCTGGATTTGAGAGTTTCAAATTGTGCGTTGTAGAAATTCATTGAAGCTTTGAAGTCTGATATTTGTTCTGACATTTGTTTTAGCTGGTCTGTAATTAATATTTTAATTTTGGATTTAAGGAAGCTGTTTAATTCCTGTTTGATGATGGTACGTAATTTTTCCTCCAGATCAAGACTTTGTACCAAGCTGTCCGAAGACACATTGCAGATGTTGGACTTTTGCCTTAGTGTTATGTTGGAATCCCCGTTATCGGAGGAACCTTCGAGTATGCTGTTGTTAATACACTCGGCAGATGAGCTAGTCATATTGAGCAACGGAGTTGAAGTATTAACCTTAGCCTGTTTGCCGCGACAGTCCTTGCAAGTCCAGGAAGATTTGCTGATAGGCGTCATTGCTTGGAAACTTTTTTCAGTTACTTTTGCACATTGCAGTTGGTATTTGGATTTACAATTAAAGCATTTTAGGAAATCCTTGCTTGGTAAGGTTTGAGAGCAGCATGAGCAGTTATGATCGTTCGGCGCCATGATAGTAATAATGCGCTAAGCAATTTGTTATCAATAATTCTGTTCACCGTAATCCCGAAAGCAAGCGTGAGGTTTATATTTATGCGTAGGTAGCGTTATAAAACATGCAATAATAATCCACAAATTCGGAGAACCGCACCTGTGCAGTGCACCTGCGTCCCGCACGCGTGTGCGGTGCGTCTGTGTGCGTAGGCCGCGGGTTGTCGTAGGTCAGGGATTAATGTACTTGGGCACAAATTGTATGAACTTATTTGTTAATTACTCACGAACTATGATGAATTTTAAGCTGCTGCAAGCAACGATAGATGGTCCTTTTTCACAGCGGGTGCGTCTCATATCATATAAAGTTATTTGGTATATTTTCATTTCAATAACGTTCACAAGATATAATAAACGTGAGTTAAACCAACTGTTGATATAATTTCTTTAGATATAACATTAATATAATCTAAAACTTATTTCGTATAACGTTATTGGACATAACGTTTATTTAATCGAAAATCATTAAGCCTATCGTTTAAAATATATAATATTGATACCGTATTTATGGTTAACACCCCGATTCAAAGCAATCCGACTCGGATGGGTTATATTAGCGGAGCGGAGTGCCAGGTCCCCTGGCACTCCGCTCCGCCTTCTTCTAACCGCTCCCGCCTTATGTTGGTGAATCATTTGGGCTAGGTTTGATTAGAACAGTGACCATTAACGCGCGAAGGCGAACGAGTGAAGCGAGCGTGCTGCCGGAGCGGCGTGACAGAAACGAATTGCTGCAAAACCGACTCCACGTAGTCTTGCCTGCCCTACCCCTAGAGTGTTATTTAAAATCGCGTACGCGCGGAAGGGCGAGGCGGCCCGCGAGCTGTGGAGCAGATGGTTTTAACGCTCGCCGCCGCGGCTGAGGTTGGCCGGCGAAGCCGGCCAGCAAGGCGAAGCCGCGGTGGTGAGCGTGAAACACATCTGCGACGATAAGCTCGCCTGGGACCGCCGGAGCCCCGCAGCGCCGGAGCCGTGATAGAAACCATGCCTGTTGCATGTTGCATGCTTGCTGCATGCTTGTTTGCATGCTGCATGTTTTATCATATTAAACTAAATAGGTTTTATGTCTTTTGAGTGATATATCAAACGATTTTATATTCAATGGTTATGCGTATAAAAATTAGTTACTTTAAAATTATATCAATCGTTTATTATATTAACTGATCATGTTATCAAATAAAATTATAGATTCAGTTGTTATATCTTGTAAATATTAGAGTTTTTGTAATTATATCATCTTTTACTTACCCTTTCACAGCTTCACATTGGTATAACTCACTTGTATAAACACTGACTTTTTCACATTAAAATAATAATAAATGAACGGAGTAAAAAAATTACTTGTTGTCGCTGCAAAGCTGCATTACCTATTATCCATTTGATCATTTCGACAACAAGCATTTGTGACGGTGAAAAGTGATACTGAAGTGCTTACAAAATTGAAATAAAATTTAAGAAAGCGTGCAAATAAGTGCATAGAAGAAGGCGGTGGTCATTTTGAAACTTTAATGAAAGTGGATCGCAGAAATAGTGCAATTAATAAGTGCAAATTAACTAGTAAGTGTAAAGTGTAAATAGACCAGTTCTGTAAGTACCTACTTCTTCCTATCAATACGATTGTATTCTTATCACTGTAAATATTATGATTCAAATCTTTTATGAATATTTTTGTAGTACAAACAATAAACTGTACCTAAACACAACTTATCAGAGGGATCACGGGATTCGCGGGGGTGCAATCTCGAAAGATAAGGTAGATAAAAACGGCACGCACCGGCTTTGAATTTAGTCTCCAATGCCGATGTTCCAATGTCGGTCCAATGCCGAAAAAATTGAATTTTACACGGTGATATCGCTTATCAATATCACTTCTAGCAAAAGTAATGGTCGGTAATTGAATTATCGTTCATACGGTCATAGGTACCTAATGCAATTTTCTGGTTCCTTGTCCTTTGAAAATGTACCGTAATAATATTAATGTGACAGAGCGAGATGCACAAAAACGGCGACCCTTTGATATCGCGCGCGCGCGCTACCCCCGGCCGCGGGCCAGCCATCTTCAAAATAGGTATTTTTTCATGCGCAGCAAAGTTTGCTGTTTGTGATTAACGTGGTGACGGATGACCTGAAGGATGATCTGGATTTAGAGAGGGAACGCAGAGCATTATCAGTTAGAGCGAATTATGCTGGCCCGCAGGTTCTCTCGATGTACAGCCGCAATTAAAATAGTCCTTTTTAAAGCATTCTGCACATCGCTGTACTCGGGAGCCTTGTGGTTCACATATACCCAAAAGGCTTATAATGCTCTGCGTATCCAATATAATAATGCGTTCAGGGTATTGTTGCGATTGCCACGCTTCTGTAGTGCCTCAGCAATGTTTGCCGACGCACGCACTGATAGTTTTGACGCGTTGTGGCGTAAAAAATCTGCCTCTCTACTCCACAGGCTGCGTGGCAGTCCCAACACTATCCTGCAATCGATAGCAGCCCGGGCAGATAGCCCGCTAGTGTGGGCGCTAACTAATTGCACCCGATCTGTTCTAGTTATTAAGTACTAACACAGGATAAGTTATATTGTTACTAACACAGTGTGGACCTCTCTGTAGTCTGATAAATAAATAAATAATAATAATTAAAATCTTTTAAACATTGATTTTTTTTTCTCGTAATAAGCAGTAAACACGACTTATCAGGGGCTAGTTGATATCGTGAAAGTTACGCATCTGAGATATTTTTTTTTACCGCGTGTGCCGCACGTAGTCCGGGCGCTACGCCCTTCGTTAGTTTCGTAGTTCGGGTAAAAAGTCGCTGTTTTAAATGCATCCCCGTTACTAAGTCTAAAGTCACACCGGTATTCTAAGTCGTGGACTGAACTTAAGTCGGACTTGACACGCCTACTTTTCACCATATTGACAGTTACAGTTTGTTTATATTTTGACATAAACGCCCACTTTTAAGGAATCATCTGTCAAATTCAACGTACAGTAGTACAAGAATCTTTTGACGCTCGAATGAAGCTGACAGGGGGGCGCTGTTGGTAAACTTTTTGTTAATTGTTTTATAAAAAATATTGAGAAAAGAAAGAGATGGCTGCGTTAGTTCCGATGTTTGCCTCGCGCCTGAGACACCTACATTGTGGGTGACATATGTACCTACCGAAATTCAAGTGAATCGACGTGTGTAAAATTATTTTTATGTTATAGCCAAAGCAAGATGAATTTTGAGGAGTATGTCGATTATTTATACGATACGCCATTCAAATTATTTATCGCGACATACTTTTATCTTATTTAAATAATTAAAACCCTTTAGAATGTTACAACAATGAACAGTTCCAACCACCAGTGTTATACCTATTAATTTGTTATTCTATCCATTCATATTACATACACATCCCCCATTCATCTTAGCATTTTCATCTCAACTAAAATTTACTTTCATTTTGTTTTGTACCCAAACATTCTGACCCGTATAAGCAGCTCTTATCATTTATCTGCCTAGCTGTGGCGCCTTGCTTTTCTTTGACATCTTTCTGTTCACACTATGGATAACTTTAAAAATCACGTTGTTTACGAATACGAGTTCCACCGTGACACCAGCGCTGCAGAAACTGTTCGAACGATTAATGATGTGTATATGGACTCAATCTTAAAGGATTGGTCGAAGAAAGCAAATGTTTAACAAAATTGGAAAGCCATGGGAGACGCCTTTGCCCAGCAGTGGAACATAATGGGCTGATAGAAAATAAAATAGGGAACTTCTGTAAAAGAAAAGACGGTTCGTTTTTGGTTACAACGTTTTCGTTCTGGAAATTTTGACCTACAGCCAGTGGACGGTCGAAGCCTAGTTGATAATAACTATTTTCCGTAGCGTTTAATTTCAAAGCTAGCTAGTAAGTAGTCGGGATTAGCAATTCATGATTATTACTATTGCGAGCACTTGCAAATATCCGTGGTAAAAATATATTAAGCACAGTTTCTTTCTCAAATCGGTAGTATTTGGAAAGTTTCATTATCGTGGGAAGTTATGATAAATAGTCGTAATCTGGAGTATCGTACACATAAAAGATGAATACAAGCTTAATTCATTTGATATTTCTTAAGCATGACAAAATTAACGCACCATTTTGAATCTCAGAGAATAAGAGCGAGCTTGCCTATGCCTGTGTTTATACCTACGATACCACCAAGTCGCCCTCATTGCCAGTAAAGCGATAGTAGGGTGACTTACCCGTGTTACTACCAATCCTTCTACCTGTAGTAATACCTACGGGTAATCCCATTTCCTTTACGTTACTATCGCAGCAGTGTAGATCGTAAATAGAAAGAGAAAGAAAAAAAATATAAATTTGATGCAACCAACTGAATGTAGCGCTCGCCGGCCGCTGTCGTGGCTAGTTTCTGTTATATTGCAATAATAATATTATCAGATCGAATACTTATTAGCCGTTACGTTTAGGCTAGTGTGGTTTAGCCAGCTTATCTTAATTTTGTTTTCTTCTGATACGGGTAAGGATAGGTGTAAGCTAGTGGTGTAAGTAGTGGTATCCCGATTACGTTATGATTATGTGTGTGTATGTACGACGTTATGTTAGAACTGTGATCAAAATACGCTTAAAACATGAGTAGAAGGCGGCTTGCTACTGCTAAGCGGAAGAAGAGAAGGGCCGACACACCATTATTATGGGTGACCACAACCATGCCATCCGCACACTCATTCTGCAGAGTAATGATAGGAGAATAAGCGATAACGAAACCAAAGAAATTCAAAGCTGCTTGGTTCATCGTCCAACTGAATTCTTCCCTCAAATCTGGACGACCGGAACTAATAATAATAAACGGCTAATAGAGCGAACTGTCGAAGAAAAGCTCGAAGCTTACTGAGCTCTTTTTGGAGCGACGGATTGGAGGTAGCAGAGTACAATTTATTAAAAAATGCCACGCGATCACGTGGCTGTCATTCATCCCTGGCAACAATGGAATAATAACGGTGGTGGACGTAGCCACTTCATATGCCTTATTTCTTCAACAAACCAAGTAGCTTGTCAGCTTTCATCCACTATCAATTAAATAGTCCCACAAGGGAAAAGATAAGATAAGATTGATCAGGGTGTTTAATTCTTAAATAAGGTTTAGGGATTTCAAAATGCAAAATCTGGCACTTCCTTGGATTTTACCCCTATTTTTTTAAATGTTTGATTCGTCTTAGCATATAAAAAAAAAATAGGACTCTACAGCAAATATCTTTGTATATGACCGTATGTATACTCCAGGTTTTTTGTTGTTGTTTATAATTGTGTGATGTTCATATTTATATTTTTGCTGTCTCGTTGGTCCACTACATTCATAAGCACAACTGCACAGTGTGAGGTTATGGGTTCGATTACCAGGCCATGCAGTGTTGTTGGGTTTTACTAACCTGGAAACTGGATCCAGTCTTACGCAGGACTAAATGAAAATGAAAAATTTCCTATGTTTTTCTATGTCTATAAATGTGTAATCTAGATATTTTCTTATTTTTTATACGTGATACTACATTTAAAATAAAAATCCAATTGCCTTGTATAATGTATAATAATTATTTCTTTACTGAATTGAAGTAGATGTGCGGCAATAAAACGTTGCAGCTTTGCTTTTTGGTAAGCTTCTTCTGCTGCCTTCACCAGACACTTCGTCTCCTCCATTTTCAGTAGATGCAACTCCTCCTCTCTTTCCTCATTACGCTTTAAATTTTTCGCCCGTACCTCGAACTCCTTTATTATGACTTGGGCGTGAAAATCTTTCCCTACAGAAATTTAATAAGTTCAGAAAATAAGTATTAATTTTCTAACTACAAGCACCTTCTAAAAACACTAATGAGAATATAAAAAAATTAAAATGCTTCGAATGAATACAAATAGATTGATATTATTTAAAATTCTGTATTGGTGCTACTGTCAAGCCACACAGACAAGTTGACTTTCTGATGTACTGTAATGGATAGAGTTGAAGTGAAAATCATTTGATCAACCCTACCAAAACTCTGCGAGTTTGCTGACGCCAAGTCAGTCGGGTTATTTTTAGGTGGCCGTTGGGCCACCGGTGCCGGTCGCCTGCCGGACAAAATTCCAGAACTGAAAGAAGAAAGTACATATTTTTAACAATATGTTAATATTCGTTTATACAAATAATGGAATCAATGAAATTACTATAGGTGTACCGTCAGCAGGAGTTTCACTAGGCACAGTGTCACAGTCGATTGCGAAGCTCAATTCCAAATCGGTGGAGGCCGTCAGCGCATCTGCTACTCTTTCGAGATCTGAGGACGCTGGGCCAGGATAAAGGCCACCCCCAGTCCTCATCCTTTCTTTTTTTTCTAGCTTTAGCGTGGTCTTTTTCTTAGCTTGACTATTGGACCAGCATCTCTTTAGCTGAGATTCGGTTCTCTATAAAATAAAAGATTGCCGATGATCATCAAACATAGATTAGGTATTATTTGGTACTTACGCGTGAGTTAAATACGGAGTTATACTCTTGGGTTAGGTGAGCCCGGGCACATTTTTTCGCTGATGGACTGCCCGCCAACGTCGTATTTTGATGTAGCTTGTACTTGCGGACAAGTTCCTGTACGCACGACTTTTCACTATCCGAAAAGAAAATTCTTGAAGCCATTTTCGGACTGAAATTCTTGAAAATTAACCACGAAAAATTAAATATTTTATTTTCACGTAAATCCGTTTTAAGATTTTAAGTTCTTTGACAAATAATGTCAACCAAGAGCATTCGGTAGAAGATCAATTTATGACATCTCTAGCATTGTGACGTATTTTAATATAACATTTTTAGCATACAAAGCAGCTTGAAACCTTCATGCCACATACCTGCTTTGGGTTTGATATGGGCTGCATATTTTGAAAGTAGATTAAGGGGAGTACTCATATGAGCATTTCCACGTATTGTAAGGTTTTTACGAAAGCTTGGCATGGTGTTCAAAGTATTTACCCGAAACATTCCTTTAGTCTCTGTCAAGAATGTGTGATGTAACATTGGTTGATAAATTGAGGAATGATGTAATACTAACAGGTTGCGGTTGAAAAGAAGATGTAGAGAAAAAAATTAGATGGCTTGGTCATGTCGAGAGGACGAGTAAAAGGCGACTAACAAAACCCGAAAAAGAACACCCTAGAAGGACATACTTTATTGATAATGTTCTTCAAAAAGGTCAGGTGGCAGAGCTCGCGACCTGCGTGCGTGTATGATCAGATGTATGAATGTGAAAGAAGCAAGAGGAGTAAGCCGGTGGTGTTCTTTAGTGACTCTGTCCATACTGTGTGGCATTTACTCTTCGTTGATATGTTGGATTTGCAAGTCGCGTGTGCTGCAATTTATCATGACGAGTTATATTTAAAAAAAAAACATAGCGAATTTGGAGAAGTAACGACCAGCACGACCCCTCAGTCCACGCACCTCATTCCATGTTGCACGATTTGAATTTTCATTTCGATGAAATGTTACAAAAGATTGCTTGTTTCTTAGCAAAATCAAGTTTAAAAAAAATGACAAGCGGCTCGATGTCTTGTTGCATGCATGCCTAGCTAGTCTGTCCTCACCTTATTGAACATCATTGAGTGGGCGGTGCTTAGGCCGTGGTAGGCGTTCGTCACTTGTTGCCATGGCAACAAATACCGACTTAAGTTCAGTCCACGACTTAGAATACCGGTGGATTCGTGTTGATGAAACATAATTTAAATAACAAAACTGCAGTCAAAGGCTGTCACCTTTTAAATTGTTTTCTGAAGTTCTGACATTTTTTTATTTTTTTTTGGTATTTTCATTAAAACATATATTATTATTGTACTAACGAGCAAAACACTGTCAATGCCTTCCTGAAACGTCTGTAGCTTGACCAAATAAGACTAATGTGCTTTAAATGTAAATTACGGTTGCCGATTAGATATATCACTTATTTATTTAATTTACTCTTTCACGTGCGTTAGTGACCTCGGGAAGATCTGACATTGGCCTTTGTGTAACGTAACACGATTCTAACTCGCGTATTAGTGTCACTAACAAAACTGTTATTGCTGATATCTGAATTGAGCAATTAGAGTTTACTTAAGGTTTACATTTTGAATTTCTTGTGCTATATTGCATTGAAAAAAACATCTTATTTTGAGTCTAAGTACATAGTTAATACAAAAATCAAACTAGACATTAGTTTCGTAGTGAAACTACGGCTTCTTACTGAAAAAACAAAACTGAACGCAATCACAACTAAGCCGCGTTTACGAGCTGTCAGTGACAATATTCTATAACAGTGATGACATTGACAGCAGTTTGAACGCAGTTTAGTGTGCTGATTGCGTTCAGTTCCGTTGAAAGCCTTAAAATTAAAAATAAACTTTGCATCATGAATGAGTGCTTCTGTCGGGTTGCGTCTCAAATCACATAAAGTTATTTGGAATATATTCATTTCAATAACGTTGACTAGATATAATAAACGTGAGTTAAACCAACTGTTGATATAATTTCTTTAGATATAACATTAATATACTCTAAAACTTATTTCGTATAACGTTATTGGATGTAACGTTTATTTATTCGAAAATCATTAGGCCTATCGTTTAAAATATATGTATGATATTGATACCATATTTATGGTTAACACCCCGATTCAAAGCAATCCGACTCGGATGGGTGCCGGAGCGGAGTGCCAAGTAAAGTTAAAAACTTAAAAAGTGGTTTTAAAAAAAACTTGTGAAAAAATTGGAACTTTGACCTTCAATATCTCCAGAACCTGTGGTTTCCCAGGTATTGTCTAGAAGAAAAAAATGATCCCAATGATGGGCAGAATATGTGGTTTTCATTTTCGTTAAGGGTCTTTTTACACCCTTTATAATAAAACAGTAAAAAAACTGTGTGTACATTGAATACATTTTAAAAAAAAAAATTGAGGGAGCTTTAGATAATAGAGCACGAATCCAAAAAAAAAATCTGTCTGTCTGTTTGTTTGTACACGCTAATCTTCGGAAATACTAGACGGATTTGAAAGATTTTTTGTTGTATAGGTATTAAGTCTGGGCAACATATAGGCTATAATTTACCTTGGAAAGTTGAACACCTGATGCAGAACCGCAACAGACGAGCTAATCTATAAGAGATACAAAAATGGAACCATAGCAAAAATTGTTCCACGTGATGAGCATTTTCTGCTGAGAGAATAAATTTGAAGATCTGGAACACCTGATATGGAACTCCAAGAGCACAGCTACACTATAACATATATAGGAATGACGACTTAGCAAAAGTTGTTCGGTCTGATAGGCATTTCCTGTTGACTTATAAAATCGAAGATCTGACGGGAGTACCTCCACGCGGTGAAGGCGATAACAGTTTAGGACTGATTTTCGATGACGATGGTATATCATTGAAAATTTGACTCTACTGGCCAAAACTCTCATTTATTTTTTTATTTTATCGAATACATTTATGCCCTCGGGCTTATGTTATTTGATTGTTTAAAAGCCCAGCGACACTATATCATATATAGGAATGACGTGTTAGCAAAACTTGTTAAGTCTAATGGGCATTTCCTGTTGACTTACAAAAATGAAAGACCTGGAACGTCTCGAATCGTCTCGCGCATCCCGTTGTTTTCCCGTCCCCGGGCTCTTAGAATTCGACATCAGACGTTTCAGATCTTCGATTTTGACGACCCCGTTGTCGCTGGCATAAGCAACAGGATCCGCGTACGAATTTGCGGGCAGAAGCTAGTTTAGAATAAACGATATTCCTAAAAGTGAATTAGGTGATGGTTTTCCTTAAAAAAGTTTTAATATGTTTGTTGAACTAAGGAATTGTTAGATAATTAGGTATACTATTTTGAAAATAGTTATTCGTTCAGTAAACAGTTCTGCAAATACCATTAAACAGTATATTTAATTTGATTTATTTAGTGTGCATAATTTGTGTGCAAGTCAGTATTTTTGGTTTAACTTTGAAATATTTTGTTCGAAAAAAGGGAATATTCAGATATCGATTTAAATACATGCCTATAAAAATTAGTTACTTTAAAATTATATCAATCGTTTATTATATTAAGTGATCATTATATCAAATAAAATTATAGACTCAGTTGTTACATCTTGTAAATATTAGAGATTTTGTAATTATATCATATATTACTTACCCCTTCTGACGAGCAGTCGAGTCGAGCAGTTATCGTCCTTAAAAAAACCGTTTATAGTACGCCCAGACAATACCAAGCCACTGAGTTATTACAGTCACCAATCAGCCTAGCGTTTCTCTATATTGGAGTCGATTTCCAGTCCAACCAGATGCAGCAACATACTTAACATTGTTAGATGCATAATGAAATGTGACGATTTTATTCATAAGTTTTTTTTTTTGTATTCCGCGATTTGACTGATTTTTTCAAACCTTTTCAACTAAATGTATTCTATATTGTTTTGCTCTACATTGTTGCACTGTTTATTTTTTGAATCTGCAATTCCAAACTTAATTTGGATCAAAAATTTGCAATTTAACAACGTATATTAGAATTTATATACTGATATAACGTTTACAATTATGTCATAGGTCAAAGTAAGACTAGAGGTGGAATTGATAGTCAAAAAATGGGCAGAATCCAAAACCGAAAAAATCTACAGACGATGTAGTTAAAAGGAAACAATTACGATCCATTGAAAAAATGGTTATTTAAAGTAAAAAAAATTAAAAGCCATAAAAGATCCATGAAAACCATACTGTGACTTGAAAACCATAACAAGATTCCTACTGTTTATATACATACCACAGATTTTCTTCCTTTGGTGTCTCTTCAATTACTGATGATAATTGTTATTGAACAGCTCAACAACACTCACTAATTTCGGTTCATTCGGGATTTTTTTTCAGCCAAGATTTTTTCTCCGACCAACACCGCGTTTCCTCGCGAATTTGCCCACAATTATCAGTTGCAGTAAATACCTCTCTTACCGGAAAACGTGTCCGATGCAAGCACCTTTCTTTGTTTGATGATCTGCATGAACTTGCGGTCTTGGCCCATTTGTCTTAAGACCTCGTTATTTGTTAATTTCCGAGTCCAGCTTACGTCGTAATACCCACATTCCGAATGCTTCCATACGTTTCGTAAGATCATCCGTACACAGTAAAGCGTAGAGCAAAGGGCCACATGTGAACATTAACCAGTCGAGTGCGCAAAAGGTTATTTTAGCGGTTGGTGAGTGTCAGTGGATAATAACTAGTTTGCAGTGCCCATTACAGTTTAAGACGGTATCAATTATTTATTTATTTATTTATTTTACTATTTATGTACACACAGTAGACAACACAGGAAAATAACATTATAATATATGAGTACATAGGTACTGCTTATTTCATAAGAAATTTCTGCCAGCAGACCTGCAAAAGGAGAAATGAAAAAGAAATGTAGACAATAGTGTGTGAGAAAAGGAAGAGAATAATGAGTTTATGTGCCTTACCTAACTTAACCTAAAATATTATATATAAATACACATATAAGTTAATATTAATGTATACCTAAATAAATACATAATATTAAGATATATAAACTAATAAAAATAAAGGGTGTAAAAAGACCCTTAACGAAGCCGAAAGGCACTTGTTCTCCTCGTCATTGTGATCATTTTTTTGTTCTGGACCATACCTGGGAACCTTCTAGTTACGGAGATATTGGGGGTCAAAGTTCCAATTTTTTCACAAGTTTTTTTTTAAATACTACTTTTTAAGGTTCTAACTTTACTCCAATTACCTCCATGGTCCGTTTACTATTCAAAGCATCCATCAGCTATAAGTTTTGAGCGCATTATATTGAGTTTTACCGTAAAATGCGATTTTTGACCCCAAAAAAAAATTTCGTTTCCCAGCAAAATTTTTTGCGTAAAGTTACTTAGTTTGATGTACAGAATGTTTGGTTGACGGCTTGGTGAAGGGTCTGTTTACACCCCGTATATAATAAATCATGATCGAGAGGAAAGGTAATGCTCTTTCACTCTAGCTTTGAACAATGAAATGGTCTTCAAATCACGAATGCTAGGCGGAAGTGAGTTTCACAACCTTACAGCATGAACGGAGAAGGAATTATCTCAAAATCATAATTATTATTGTAGCCAGATCAAACGATCAGATACTATTCTGCAATAATGATTAGCATTTTTTTCACGAAAATCTTTTTACTCATCATCAAATTACTTGTGCCTCAGCCGGCAACTCGGCTAAACACGTAATTAGCCAAAATTCATATTATTGGCCGAAAACCGAAATTCAGTCGGACTCTAGTAATAATTCTAGACGCGGAAGCATTAAGCACTTAAGTCAATTCTTTTTGCATTTGATTTAAGTGCTTCCGAGTCTAGAATTAATACATTTAAATTACATACATGCACTAAATAAAGCAATGTATGGCACAAACAGTAAAAGGTGCCATAAACATTGAGTCTTTTATGGATGTACTAGTTAATTAATGAACACCATTTACAATCGTGATTTTATTGCGCAATTACAAAAAAAACAATCCTTTAAACGTTTTTGTAATAAAATGAAATAACTGAGCTGAGGCTACTCTAAACGCACATATCAAAAACACTCCTGTATCACTGACATCGACGAAGCTTAACTTGTTGTCTGCTAAAATGCAGAACGACATCTGCCTCGATAACTAGACAAATCCTGTTACGATAGAGCGCTCTGAGTTTGAGTCTAAGAGAATGCAGAGATCACCATCTTCCTGCCCCTGTCCCGTATTACTTGGGGTCGGTGCAACAGGTTTTTTTCTTCCATTCTCCTCTGTCAACCTATCATTTACTTCTTTTCAGGGTTCCGTACCTACGTAAATTTTTGAAAAATAAACAAAATAATTACCAACAACACCAATACCAATAACAATAATTACAATAGCTGCTGAACAGGGTAAACTTCCTCCTTAGTAGCCTCAGATGACTATCTTTGCCATTTTTTTTCCTTTAGCAAAGAGCATCAAGAAACGGAGATATCGAGAATAATACGGCTTGAGTGTACGACATTCTTAAAACAGCTAAAATTTCACACTGGCTGAAGATCGACGTTAATAATCAGTGTGTTGGGCATAAAACTTGTAGACCAAGTGGCGTCCAAGGACTGGAAAGAGAAGTTTTGGTCGTTCGGCGGTGAGATGGGCAGACGACATTGTTGCCGTAGCAGGTATATCCTGAATGAGGCTGGCACAGGAACAAGCGTGGCATAAGTAAAGAGAAGCACATAATACCCAGCAGTGGGTGAAATCGGTCTGTGGACGACGATGAAGATGTATCAGATATTATAATAGAGAAATCGAAGGAGCCTTGCCCTGCAGTGGTAATGGGTCTAAGTATAGAATTAGTAGGTAGTAGTATCTCCAACTTGCTGCAGAGCGATGGAAATTAGTTTATATTGTCTTAAATTCAATGTCAATCCACAGAAGTGTACAAGTAAAAAGAGTTCACAAGTGATGTCATAATGTGAATATTCCAGAATTTTGAAAACTGCATCACATGTTATTGTGAAATGGCATACAAGTTGTAGACAAACAGAGAATTAGTTGACAATAGGCAATGGACAATATAGGTCTGAAGAACGTGTTTCACGCTGTTACTGCTTATATGATCTTACCTGTGATCCTCCTTTTTAGCAATATTAACTGGCCGGCTGCGCTACTAAACACTTGCCGTATTGTAAGAAAAAATACAACTAGACTTAGACAATTATAATTTCGCTGCACTACAGAGTAATTTACCTTCACAATGAATTCAATGAATTTCGCTTTGGTTCAAAGCCGTGAGATTCTTAAAATACCGGGTATTAACCTGAGAAACCGAAAGTTAAAAACCACGATAATATACCGGTAATAATTCCTTTATTTTCAGATAACTAAGGCCCATAGACAAAATGATAAAATCTACATGGTAGCCAATTTGACGTCTATCTCTATGTAATGTTCTGTGAATTTGTAGCTGTTATGGAGTAGATTACAAATAATGATTAAAAAAGTCGTCCTATCGGGATAATTTATGGACTTACACTAGTTTTTTTAAAATAAATACACAATTTTTCACCGAAAAAATGACTTCGATTCCGTTTTTTTTTTCGTCGTCGATAATTTTTAGTAAAAATGTTAATTAACCTGTTAAAATAACTCATAAGCTTTTAGAAATAATAAACAGAATCCAAATCGACCCATAAACTTCGGAGATGTGTCATAAAATAGAAAGCAAATCTACAAACTATACTTAAAAAATTAAAAATTGAATAACATGAAAAATATTGAAGATAGACCCCCCCTTTAAAAGTTTATTTTCGACATTTCTTCATGAATATTCAGAAAATTACGGGCGGTCACATGCGCATGGGCGACATTGTATTACATAGTCCTGGGTACAATATTGTTGCTTCTATACAGGGTGTAAACAGACCCTTCACGAAGCCGTCAACCTAGCATTCTGTACATAAAACTAAGTAACTTTACGCAAAAATTATTGCTGGGAAACGACTTTTTGTTTGGGGTATAAAATCACGTTTTACGATAAGACTCAATGTAACGTACTCAAAACATTGTGCTGATGGGTGGATTGAATAGTACGAGGGTCGTGGAGGTGTTGAAAGTAAAAATCCTACATTAAAATCATGTATTTAAAAAAAAAACTTGTGAATAAGTTGGAACTTTGACCTCCAATATCTCCGTAACTAGAAGGTTCCCAGGTATAGTCTAGAACAAAAAAATGATCGCAATGATGGGGAGAACAAGTGCCTTTCGGCTTCGTTAAGGGTCTTTTTACACCCTTTATGTGATGTGACTGAATGTGCAATGTGGATATTGTTACCGATGGTTTTGGTGACATCACAATATAATGCAAGCTCGCAACAAGATAACGATGACAATAGATAAAATGGCATTCTGAAGTGCTTGCAGTAGGGCTGGATGGGCTTACGATTGGTAGATTTGTCAAGGTACATGTCAAGCATGGGGCTTGATAAACTTACCTAAGATAATGTATAATTATAATCTTGTCTACTAACATAGGTTTAAGCAATTGTTTGTACTAACACTATGATATGGGCCACGATGTCTGAAAATAAAATATTTAATGATAATAAAGCACTGTTTTAATTTATCTAAGGCTTAAGTTTCGCCTCTCTGTTATGTCCATGATAGACCGAAACTTGTACGTCTCTGCACCGCGACACTTGTCTTTTTTTCGGCGGAAATGGAACTTAAATGGAGTTGGACAGGATATCTATCTATATCTAAGCCCACTACAAAGAATACAGAACAATTCACAACCACTATCTATATCCAACAAAAAAATTATACGAAAAACTAACCTACTAAATGTCACACAACTTTATACATTATTACACCTGCATTCTCATAAAGCTGCTGGGCAAATGCCTCCCCCAATTTCTTCCATGTGCTCTTTTCTCGTGCCACCTCGGCCGGCCTCGGCGGCGCCGTCCGTCTTCCGGCAACCATCGCGTGGAGACTTTTGCCCAGCGGTCATTGTGCATGCGGCTAACGTGACCCGCCTAATCCCATTTTAGCCTAGCCTAGACGTCGGCAAGAAGGCTTTCTTGCTGACGTCTACTATGTTTTAGAACGCAGCGTGGTGTTGCGAACCCTGTCCTGTACAATTCCATTCAAAAACACAACAAGCAAACACAAATTCCAACTGATGACTGCACGGAGAGTACGACAAAAAAACTGTATTAGTGGAGGGAGCACAACTGTTCAATAATATACCAGAAGATATAAAGAAGTGTATAATATTAACATATTTAAGCATAAACTAAAAAAAACATGTACCTATGTAGCCTATAACTTCGCCAACGCTCCAAAGGCAAATATTATATTATTATTTAGAAGTAACTCTGTATGTATTAATGAACAGTCATTTATAAGTCCTTATGAGATATAATTTTTTTTAAACTATATGGCCTGAAACACAGGTTTAAATAAACCTAGATGGGGAGGTCGCTACCAAACATCTGAGTTGAACTACCGTTACTTGCAACTGTTGAATATATTTTAGTTATAGTTTACTTATAAGCACTAACTATGCCATTGTTTGAGAAATAATGCTACTGTGAATAAATGTAATAATAAGACAAAATACATATTTTTTGGTACAAAAAATTAACTGCATTACAGAAATCTTTAGCAAAAAATTTAACAGATATTGTATTAGGACAGCAAAATATACCCGAATTTATTACAACAGGAATTACTTACATGCTACTGGATGACCTACGTGGACACGCCGCAGATCGACGAGCGTGTAAGTCATCTCACGAAAACAATGCTAGACAGCTACCAATCATCCTGCCCGGAATCCATTCCGCCCAGAACACCAGGAAAGCAACCATGGTGGGGGGCGGATCTGGAACGCAAGCGCGGGAAGGTAAGGGCAGCACTAAACAGAGCCATGAACACCTGTAATGACAAGGATTGGGACGTGTATTACGCGGCCAAATCCAGGTACAAAAAATGCATCAGATTCAGGAGCTCCACCGGATGGCGAAAATACTGTGGCAACATCGAATCCTGCCAACAAGCAAACAGGGTAAGGAAAATACTGGCACAGCAGAGCCCAACTGGGCCCGCTGTTCTCCGTAAACCCGACAACACACTTACCACTTCACCAGAAGAGGCGATGCGCGTCCTTATTGAAACTCACTTCCCAGGTTGCGCTTTCGCACAGACTATTGACTGGACAGAGGTAACCCAAACACCTTCAGAAAACGACTGGCGCTACGCACGCGATAATCAGAAAGCGATACATCAGAAGGGCACCTGCCTGGGCACGTTCATAGACATCGAAGGGGCTTTCGATAAAACAAACTTCTCCAGCATTAGCACCGCCCTCTCTCGACACGGAGCAGAACAGGTACTGACTGACTGGATTACTAATATGTTAAGCAAACGAGTGGTTCGTCTTGCAGTGGAACAGCAGATGGCCTTGATAGCCAGAGGCTGTCCCCAATGAGGTGTATTATCCCCCCGCCTCTGGAATCTGGTGATAAATGATCTCATCACTAAACTCAACGCGAACCACTTCTACACAATTGGGTATGCCGACGACCTCGCCATCCTCATTTCGGGGAAAGTGACGGGGACAATCTGCGACCTCACCCAACAGGCGCTACGCATTGTTGAACGGTGGTGCAGAGAATTTGACCTCTCAGTGAACCCCACGAAAACTGAACTAGTCATGTTTACCCAAAAACGAACACTAGGCCCCTATCGCCTACCTAAACTCTTCGACACAGAACTCCAGTTAGCCGACGAGGTCAAATACCTGGGAGTCATCCTGGATAGTAAGTTAAACTGGAGCAGTCGTCTAGACAACAAAATAAACAGGGCCTGCATCACCTTTTGGCAATGCAGGAGGATGATAGGTAAGAAGTGGGGCCTATCCCCTAAAATTATACTTTGGTTATACTGCGCGGTGATCCGACCCATGATCACCTACGGGGCAGTGGTCTGGTGGCCCCGCACCAAACTAGCTACAGCCTCCATCAAACTGCAACGCATGCAAAGGCTTGCCTGCATGGCAACCACGGGCTGCATGAGGACTACTCCGACTGCAGCTCTCGAAGCCATGCTGGGGCTTCCACCGCTTCATCTGTTCATACAGCAGGAAGCAACGATGACGGCAGTACGCCTTAAAACACTTCAACTCTGGGGTGAGACGGAAACACAGCACACCGCGGCACTGGAGGGATTCTATAATGAGTTCCCCCTAGCAAAAGCCATAAACGATCGGATACCCAAACAGATCGTATTCGATAAAAAATACAAAATCCAACTCCACGAAGACCACCGCTGCGAGGGATTAAGCCCTACAGAACTTCGGATCTTCACGGACGGATCCAAAACAGGTACTGGCACTGGAGCCGGAGTCTTCTCAGAGGATCTCAACATCCACATAGCCACACCACTGGGGGCCCACAACACGGTATTTCAGGCAGAATGCATGGGCATTACTCTGGCGGCATCAGCCATCTTAGCCAGGAAGGTTGTGGACCACTCCATTCGCATACTCTCAGACAGCTTGGCTGTACTGCTAGCACTAAGAAACCACACAGGCAACTCTGGGTTAATACACGAGTGTCATCAACGCCTGAACCAGGTTGGTAATCTCAATAATATAACCATCCAATGGATCAAAGGACACAGCGATTCCCGAGGCAATGATAGGCTAGAAGGGGATCGAGTATGGCACCAGTGGGACCCGAACCCATCGTGCCACTCCCCTTCGGGTAACTACGCACACTGGTAAGTAAACGAACTAGTGAACAACACCACAAGCTGTGGCTGGACCATGGCGAGTGCAGGCAGGCCAAGGAAGCACTTCCTACCATCGACGGCCGCCTCACCAAACGGGTGCTTCGGCTGACCAAGCTACAGCTGCGCACACTCACGGCCGCCATCACTGGACACGGCTCTTTTAATAAACACCTCTCTGTCATAGGAGTCACAGACAGCCCCCTGTGCCGAGCCTGCATGGAGGAAGACGAGACAGCAGCCCACGTGCTTATGCACTGCCCAGTGGTTGCAACATACACCGAAGTACTTTACTTCGGTAACCCAGGTACTCTCCGCGAGATCGTCAGCAACACCAAGGCGCTGCTGGGCTTTCTCGGGGAGTTGGGGTGAATCAAATAGATCTCCCACCCGCACGCTAAATACGCGCTTTGACGTGGAGTTGCGGAAACCAGCACGCTATACAATACAATACAATACTTAAGACTATATATACATCAGAACCTTCCCAATACAGACCAATCACATGTTTACCAACAATTTACAAGATACTAACATCCGCAGTTACAAAGAAAATTAACTCACACATTGTACACCACAACATAATAGCAGAGGAACAGAAGGGATGTAGGCAGGGCCACATGGGATGCAAAGAACAGCTGATAATTGATTCCACAATACATAAACACGCAACCTCAAAAAGTAGAAATCTCCATTGCACCTATATTGATTACAAAAAAGCTTTCGATAGTGTACCGCATTCCAGGTTGATACAAATTTTGGAGATTTATAGAATAAACCCGAAAATAATTGATTTCTTGCGCCATGTAATGCTACAGTGGAAAACCACATTACAAATAAATAGCAACAAGAATAATGTAACAACAAAACAGATATCTATCAAAAAACGCATCTACCAAGGCGACTCCCTGAGCCCTCTGTGGTTCTGCCTTGCCCTCAATCCTCTATCTCATTTGCTGCAGCGCTGCGGGGCTGGGTACTGCCTTAAACACTCTACATATGAAACAACAATATCGCATCTTATACAGGATGTAAACAGACCCTTCACGAAGCCGTCAACTAAGCATTCTGTACATCAAACTAAGTAACTCTACGCAAAAAATATTGCTGGGAAACGACTTTTTTTTTGGTGTGAAAAATCACGTTTCACGGTAAAACTCAATGTTACTCACTCAAAACTTAGTGCTGATGGATGCTTTGAATAGTTAAAGGGTCATGGAGTTAATTAAAGTAAAGATAAAATCTTAAAAAGTGGTTTTAAAAAAAAAAACCTATGAAAAAATCGGAACTTTGACCTTCAATATCTCCTGAACCTGTGGTTTCCCAGGTATTGTCTAGAAGAAAAAAATGATCCCAATGATGGGCAGAATATGTGGTTTTCATTTTCGTTAAGGGTCTTTTTACACCCTTTATATATGGATGACATCAAACTGTATGCAAAATCAGAAAAAGAAATGAAAAAATTAGTAGATATTACAGCAGAGTTTAGTCAGGATATTAACATGCAATTTGTGTTAGAAAAATGCAAAACACTTCACATTGTTAGAGGCAAGGTGCGGCCCGGTGACTACGAACTCAATGAGTCAGATACTATAGCCGCTTTGGAACCGACTGACTTGTATAAATACTTAGGGTACACGCAACTAAAAGGTCTTGACCACGTAAAAATTAAAGATACACTAACTACAGAGTACAAGAAGAGAGTTAACGCTGTCTGTAAAACCCAACTCTCAGGTAAACATCTGATTAAAGCCTTAAACACCTTCGCCATTCCAGTATTAACGTACTCATTTGGAGTTATAAAATGGACCAAAACAGATACAGACCAGTCACAATTAACTACACGAACAACACTTACGAAACATAACAACCTTCACCCTAAATCCGCCATAGAGAGACTAACTATTAAACGAGAACATGGAGGGAGAGGCCTTATAGATATCCAGCACCTATGGCGGAAACAAGTTAGTCGACTAAAATTATTCTTCCACACGAAATCCCGCACTAGTAATATACATAAAGCAATAGTTACAAACGATCTTAACTACACTCCACTCAACCTAAGCGATCAGATAGAAACCCAAAACATAACCAATGATGACCCGCAGACACAAAAAATTGAAGACTGTAAGAAAAAAGTACTTCACGGTCGGCACCCTCATGACCTAGAGCAATCCCACATAAACAAATTAGCGTCAAATGAGTGGCTAAAAATAGGCAACTTATTCCCAGAAACTGAAGGATTTATAATAGCAATTCAAGACCAGATCATCAACACAAAAAACTACAGAAAATACATAATCAAAGATCCTACAGTAACTAATGACAAATGTCGCAAATGTCACGTCCATCCAGAAACCATCCAGCATATAACAGGAGCATGCACAACTCTCACGCAGACAGATTACACTCACAGGCACAATCAAGTGGCCAATGTCATTCACCAAAAACTAGCACTCAAACACACACTCATTCAGAATACAAACACTCCTTACTACAATTATAAACCAGAAACCACCCTAGAAAACACAACATATAAGCTCTATTACGATCGCGCTATTCTCACTGATAAGACGATCCACTACAACAGACCGGACATAATCCTACAGGACAAAACAAATAAAGTTACATACCTGATAGACATCGCAGTCCCCAACACGCACAACATACAGAAAACTATCACTAAAAAAATAAGTAAATACGCAGAACTCAAAGAAGAAGTTACTAGAATTTGGCGACAAGAAAAAGTATATGTAGTTCCAATAGTCCTTTCCACAACAGGGGTAATCCCAAATCATCTCATCCATAGTTTAAAATTATTAGACCTTAAAGAAACGCTCTACATTACACTGCAAAAAGCTGCTATTTTGAATACATGTAGAATCGTTAGGAAGTTCATGCAGATAGAAGAGAACGAGATAGGACCTCATTACAACACATAAACATTCATTAAAACTAACACACCACACGCTGCATTTACTTTGGTTTCGGCCCGTAAATGTAGCTGAACACCAGTCTAAGGACTGAGAAGAAAAACACTTTCCGATAATAATAATAACCCCACCGCCGCCGTATCTCTACGTTGACGTCGTGTGGGGCTTGCGTGCTCCGATGATCCCTAGGTCTGTGCCGGTAGGGTTTACTTTGCCGAGATAGGTCTAGGGTGAGGGGCCAGACTAAGAGAGATACAACCCAAGCCAAGGTCGCACACGCCGAGGGCTGCATGGCTAGAGAAGAGGCTAGTCGCTAGTGTCACTTCGTCATCGCCTTCATCTTCTTTTCCATCAATTCATTCATCATCGCAATCTTTTCGCGTCACATCGACACCTTGTTCTTCTTCTGCATCAATAAGTATACAGTCAGCGGATGTTGTACAGGAGCCAATTTTGTCGACGATACTGTACCCTCCGCTAAAGCTGGAGCATTGAAATGAATAAATTCATCCTACGCACCTATCTTCACCTTACTAATATGGAAACAGACAAAAATGCATACTTACACTAAATTCTTAGAAAAATACCCGGCTATGCAAGTCAGCCGACAAAGAATAGAAATGACCAGCGTAGAGCCATAGTAAAGAAGAAATTATTACCATACGATGTCTTATGGTAATAATTTTTCACAGAACAGATCAGATTTATGAGGAAGTCAGAGCCGAACTACAAATGATACACACTCAAATACAGCAACACTCTACGTAACCTAGTACATAATCCGGCCAACTCATGAGATGGATGAAAGAATACAATGTAACACTAATTAGAATATACTTCACAGTTAGAAACAAATAAAACAGCCTATAGAAAAAAGTTACGTGAGGAATTCATAAATAAATATCCAGAATTAGTGCATATAACAGAGCAAAGATTGTTTGATCAAGTGAGAGCGATTATAAATAACAAATATATACATGACAACATATTAAAAGAAATTAAAAACCAGCTTAGCTTAGCTTAGCTTCAGAAATAAGGAACAGTAACACTAACACACAAAATTTTGAAGACGTAAATCATGACCACTGGGACACACAAACCCAAGACGACTTAGAACAACCTGCTACAAATACAAACTTGGCATCCCAGTTTCAATCAGCCTTAGAGTCAGGGTCGCTGCCCCAGTTCTTGACGACAGGAATTACCCACCTGCTCCATAAGTCAGGCAGTACTGCGGAGCCCAAAAATTATAGACCAATCACTTGTTTACCAACGGTCTATAAAGTTTTTACATCCATTTTGAGAGCTAAAATCAATCATCATATTGATAGTAATTCTATCATGTCTGCCTCTCAGAATGGATGTAGGAACGGGTCCCATGGTACCAAGGAGCTGCTCCTCATCGATATGGCCATTAGCCAACAGGTTCGCCGCTCCCAAAGGGATCTGTCTACATGTTGGATAGATTATAAGAAGGCCTTTGATTCTGTGCCTCATACATGGCTCATGAGGGTACTGGAGTTGTATAAAGTTGATGCAACTCTGCGTACCTTCCTGATGTCATTTATGGGGCACTGGAGAACAGTCTTTCGCTATCCAGGATGTCGACAGATCCAAAGGAACAGCGAACCGATAAGGATCGAGCGCGGTATATTCCAGGGTCTAGCCTTGAACCCTCTAAGCACATTGCTAGAGGTTTCAGGTCTAGGCTAGAAGTTCATGCAAATCGAGGAAAATAAAATTTCTCCCCACAACTCACACACACACCCGCTACGTTGACTTGGTACATGCCCGGTAACGTAGCTAAAATTAGCTAAAGAGCTAAGAAATAATATGTTTTCCCAAAATAATAATAATCTTTATTATCAAAAAAGCCAAATACAATTTACCCATCTCAATCAAAACATAAAAACGGCATTATATGAAGTACAACGCTGTGCATAAATAAATTACTCTTATTTTTCTTATATCTATGACAGGTTCAAGGACAAGTAAAAGTGTCGATCAGCAACAACAATATGTACACAAATCATTTTATCTTAAAATGACATTAATTTGAAAATCTCGCGGTCTTAATAAAACTCAGACTGTGTATAAAACAGAGATACGACTCTTCAGACTGACCATGGATTAACTGTATCGATGTGCGACAAAAAAATCGAATTACTTCTACTCATTTGACACGCTACAATTTTTTTTTAATACGAAATTGAACAATGTTTTCTTCGTGGATGCTACTTAAGGTACTTTTTCATCACTAACCGTCTTTTATCAACCCTGTCTATATACTAATATCTAAATTACTAGGAACAGAATTTCAATGGCCATTCGCTCATTAAAATTCCTTTGTTTTATGCATGTCAAGTAACCAAGAATGTAATTATATTAATATATACATTATAGAACATCATTCAAAGATAATATTATTATTAACATACAATCGACACTGTTTATATATACGCCTAATTGTTACAGAAACGCGCATAATACTGCATTGTCCGTCTGAAGAGTGCCGTTTAATAAATTACCATATCAGGTAAGCTTTTGCTGATAAAATCTGTCCTGAAAAAAACAATTTTGTGCAAAAATTAATACCAACTTCAAAAACACAAAAAAGTGAAAAATAACTTTAGCTTCAGAAGTCGGTGACTTTTGTTTGTATGATTTCGTTTTTTGTCTGAAACTATTTTTGCTGAAGTTATTTTTCACTTTTTTCTGTTTTTGAAGTCGATTTTATTTTGCAAAAAAAAGTTTTTTTATTTTTCCATTTTTTGTTGTAATAAAACAAATATTTGCTTTGCACTTATTTTACATTGTCAACAATACATTTCGTGGTAACAGGCTTATCCCCAATCAATGGAACTAAACATACCTAACTGTCGAAATTTGGGTGTACTGTACACATCTGCATACGCTGTCATAGCATTCAGGCGTGATGTTATGTAATGATGTTGTGTAAACAATAAACATCCAAGCCATTGCAGCAATCACGACAGATTTGCTGTCTATAATTGAAGAGTTCCGTTCCATATCTCCGAAGTCCATGATCAGATTATGGCAATATTTCTATGGGACCGACTTGAAAATATACTCTTTCAAACAAAAAAGATTTTTCCAAATGAATTCAGGCGTCTTCGAGTAATCGGTGAAAATACATTAAAAAAAGATTCCGACGAATTGAGATTGATTGATTGATTGTCCTCCTTTTTTGAAGTCGGTTAAAAAGTAGTGAATAAGTGGAACGGGAAAATTACCTACAATTGTGAAATAAGTAGAAAATGAGAACCGGTTTCCCGTTTACTATAACGGAAGATAAAGGAGATATTCGGAGGCGTGCCAGATTCTACTGATCACAGGAGAGACGAGACGCGCAATGTGTATTTCAACCAATGTGATTAGTGGATTCCCGTACGTCTCCTCTCTGCTCCGCTTTCCACCGTTTTTGTGGAAAGCGGCCGACTGCAAAGTCGGTTCTCCAACCATATGAAAAAAAGCTATGGACAACTCTTAAGATGTGCATGTTTCGTCGCGGTGTTTTCCTTTAAAATTCAAGCATGAGATAATTAATTTATTATATTATATTATTATTCGCATATAATATTCGAAGGAGTTCGTGGCTTAGTAATCTATCACATATCGAGCTTCTCCGTGCCTCGGACAGCACGTTAAGTCGTTGGTCTTGGCTTTCATTTGTAAATCTTTGACAGATACGAATAGATAGCACCCGGAAGTCTTTCGACCAGTCTAACACCTCTTATTCAACTGTATCCGGTTAGACTGGAGGCCAACCCTAACATATTTGGGAAAAGGTTAGGCAGATAATGACGCTCATAACATTCGAAAACCATTGGTGCGCTGTGCATGGCTTGGTTTAGAACTCGAGACCACTGACTCGAAAGTCGCAGTTGTAATCGTCCCTTTGTGCCTATAGGTCTCGTTTCGTTCTGACTCCTAGTGATATGGAGGGAAGTGGAAATTATGGTTTTCCTACTCCTCCGCTATACTTTTCTGATTAATTTCGTTGCGGGAACCAAGACATTTAAATTTTCTCTGGGACTTCGTCGAGCTTCATTGTCTCGGCGCTTTTTTGGTGGTCGCCAATGTTGATTCTAGCTTTCAGGAGTTATAGTGGTTTGAGAATAGGGTTGCGGGCCTGTCCACAAATAAAAAAATAAAAAAACGACTCGTAAGTCCAACAAACTAGCAACTAGCTAGCCTAGACTGCACTTATAAACTCTAATATTCGATTTTAGTCTTTAAAGACGGAAGAGAGCAGTGGTGTCCCAGTGGTAACGGCCCTGACTTACGATTGGTAGGTTGACATTCGAACCCAAGCAGGCAAATGAACCTAGAACTAAAAAATCGAAGATGTGAGACTTACCAACCTGCACTGGCCAGCGTAGTGGATTATTGCCCACTGCCTCGCATAGAGGAGGCCGGTGTCTCAGCAGATGGAACATTATAAGCTGATTATGCTAATGCTATGCTTTCAGATACTACCACACAAACGGCCACACGATGACGCCGACACCGCAGGAGCATGCAGCACACGAGATTCCAATCGGGCCGGCGCAGACCGGCGAGAGGGTCGTCATCTCTGGCATGTCGGGACTGTACCCCGACGCGCACAGCGTCAAGGATCTTCAGCACATTCTATACAATAAGGTAAACCGTTTTTATCGATTCTCAAATTATCGTAATTTTTTACCTACCTCTATTTGGCCCGTCGGGGTCGCCCAGATGACCCGGAGCATGTCTTTTCGTGCGTAGCTTCTGGTACCGCCATATTTTTAATAGTAGTCCCTCATTAGTACCTACATTTGACATTAGTGTCAGAACGGGCGATAATCCTACCCCCGTCCGCAAATAAAGCACGCCAACCAGACCGAAATGAATTGTCTCAACGAGTGGCTGTGCGCTGTATGGCTCCCGAGCCGACCACGTGCTGGACCTTTGCCACGCCGCTCCAAAACCGCTTTTCTCTAATATAAACTATAATAGAACTAAGGTGAACCGTCCGCGGGTGTGATCGAGTGATTGAGTGCAGTGAGGAACTCCTGTGATCAAGTTGTGTGCTTCGAAGCAGGAAAGACGCCAGCAGCCGCCATTTTGGATGAAGGTAAGGCGTGCTCCCCTCTAAATCCACGTGTCCACGATCGCCCGTTCATCATCTTATTCTTTCTAGGCGATAACCGCAATCCTTATAAATACAGTCCACTTAAATCAAACATTTCTCAAAATCGCCTACATAATTTGGTTCCTTTCCGACCAGCTTCGTTTAGAAAAGGAATGGAAAAAAGAAAGAAAAAAAAGAGAAAGAAACAAAACAAGAAGAAAGAAAGAAAAAAGATAAAGAAAAAAGGGGAAAAAAATAAGAACGGGATGGGAGGGATGGCATGGAGGGATGGAAAGGGATGGCATAGACAGAACGCCACTTTGTCTAAGCCCTAAGGTATCAAAACACGGAACAAAATGTTAATGTTTTGTTAATGCAACACAGATCAACCCGATAACAAAAGAAGCACTCCGATTCAAGTCCAACCATCCCGAAGTGGTGCATTATGCAGGCAGCGTGCCCGGGATCGACGTCTTCGACGCGCAGTTCTTCAAGGTGCACTACCGGCTCGGGAAGACCATGGACCCTATGGCCCGCAAGATCCTGGAGCAGTCGTACCAGGCCATCTATGATGCAGGTTAGTTAACTAACACAATATCTCACGCCTGTATTTCCCTGAGGGTTAGGCAGAGGTGTGTCTCATAGTAGGTATACCCACATTTCGCTCGGACCCCCCAGTAGATGGCCAAGGTTTCAGCTAGATACTATAATAAGGATAAGTTGGGTCACTTATCTGACTAGCACTATCGACTCGAAAAATCGGTTTTTGACCCGGTTTTCACTAAAGCGGCATAGAGCCATGAAAGAATCGACCAATCACAGGAAAGATGGCGCAATGTGGATTTCAAACCATGTGATTAGTCGATTCCCGCACATCCACTCTCCGCTCCCCTGTCCTCAGTGTCCAATTAGGTAGTTAGGTCTGACTTTTAGGAACAACACATTTTGCCGGGATAAAACTTAAACATTCCCTGGTCTGAGTAAGCTAGTAATACTGCGCAAAAGTTATTGCTGAGAAACGGTTTTTTTTTGGTGTGTGGTGTGTAGCGTTCAAAGCAACGCACTCATAATACTGTTGCATGCATTAAATAGTATAGGGGTCATGGAGGTATTTAAAGCAAATTTTAAAGGAACTTTGACCTTCAATATCTTCGTAACTAGAAGGTTCCCAGGTATGGTGGGGAAGAATAAGTGCCTCTCGGATCCCTAAAGGGTGTTTTGACACCCTTTATTATGTCACGTCACCATTTGAATCAAGAATCATTAATTTATTTGCAGACAATACAGGTTTTACTATAGCACATATAAAAGTTGGCGGTTTGTGTACCATCCTCAGCTGTTTACCAATTCATTTCACATTAGGTAAAGATGTTTTATTAAAACCAATGTTAAAAAATAACAGTACAGTGATTGAAAGACAACACCTAAAGTAAACGAAACAGCCGGAGCCGCAGACTGGCTGCGGACACCAGACTATGACAGATATTTCAGTACCTACATTATCTGTCCAAGTCGGCTATCTGCAATCCGCACCTCCACTCGACTCGGTTTGGCCGCACTTGGACAAGTGGTGGTTAGCCACCCCAGGTACTTAGGTGTTGTAATGTTATGTAACTTCGATATGCTAACTTTGACTATACGAGTATTTACCACAAACGTTTTCTTTCTATATAAAACAAGAACTGGTTCCCCTTCTTCATAAAAAATATCAGGTCATAATAAACTGGGTTTGAAATTCTTTTTTTTGTTTAGGTATAAATCCGGAATCACTTTCCGGTAAGAAGATTGGTGTGTATATTGGCTCATGTTTCTCCGAAACTGAAAAGGCTGCTCTTTATGAAGCCGCCCCTGATCATGGTTTAGGAATCGCTGGGTAAGTCAAGACAACTACGTTTAAAATTAATTAATTTATTGAATAACTACGTTTACCAATCGATCTCCGTAGCTACAGTTAAAGTCCCTCGAGCATTTATTATAGCTACGACTATAACTAAATCGACGGCCACTGCAGCAGCAGTCGCTATGGAGAAATTACCTTCACAAAACACAAATTAATAGTTTCGTATATTAGATGCAGCAAAACAATGTTCGCCAACCGCATTTCCTACTGGCTGAACGCGAAAGGTCCTTCGATGTCAATCGGCGTGGCGTGCAGCAGTTCTACCGTGGCGTTGGAGCAAGCGTACCTCGCTATGAGTCGAGGTGAATGCGAGGCAGCCGTCGTCGGCGGCACTTACCTGTGTCTGCACCCACAGTCTGCTGTGCACTACGGAAGGTACTGACAGAAAAACTCTTACTTTTCTACTACTTTGTGGTATAGACAAGGGATAACAATAATACTTTCTCTGGTTACAGGGCTATGAAGCTTTGTCAGGATGGAAAGAATAAATCATTCGATGAAAATGCGGATGGATGTGCTAAATCTGAAGCCATCAATGTTTTATTCCTACAAAAAGCAAAAAATGCCTTAAGGTTAGATTTATTTTAACGTTGAATAGTCGAGGTATATTTAAATTCATGTGATAAAGAGACTAACATTCTGATAATAATCTGCAGAATCTACGCCGATGTTTTGCACGTCAAAACAGAGTTCACGAGTGTTTTGCCTGGAGTGACGGGCCCTCGGTACGGATTCTACAGGGACTTGGGTAAAACAGTCACCTTCATCAAGAACTTCTACGAGGAAGCAAATGTCCCAGCACAGGCTATAGAGTATGTAGAAGCTTTTGGCAGTGGTAAGTGCTTACACAGTATTCAACAAAATATTAAATAATACTCCGTCTGTAATTCCCAAAGGGACATCAAAGGACCCAAAGTAAACCCTACATTTCGTCAGCTATGTTTTAAGCAACGTTTAATAGGCGCGGGCCTGTTGCAAATAGGATACGGTCTACTCTGAATTTCCATAACATTACAATACATATAAATAGTTCAATGCGTAACTGCTATTGACTTGCCTTCAAGAGTCGATATACATGTCGGGTCCGGTCGTTAGTACGGATATAAAATGAATCGGCAAACACGCCAGTGGGACTGGTGACAAGACGCGACCTACCAGTCTACCCACACCACAGCGTGTTTCTACAGAGCCCTGATGTTCAGCTCGAGGAGAGGGCGACAATCAGTGTCTGATCGTGGCGGAGTTGAGACGTCGTGGAACTGTAGCTGATTCATTCGATTCATTCGATTCATTGTGTTAAGTTGTAATCGCAAGTAATTCGATAGTTTTGCTAGAAACAGAGTATCGCACCCAGTGTGTTTCCATAGCACGAAACCCATCGTCTGCCTACATGATGTACAAGCCTAACGGAGTAAATCCTGACATATCCGACATCAGAATTGGAATCAAATCGTGCTTATGAAATCATACGCGGGGACAGTGACAATAACAATCAGTGACGGTTACTTTTTGAAATAGCAGAGTGCAATTATACTAAAAAAAAAGTCAGTGAATAGCAAGCTAGTGTGTTGTTCGTGCGCTCGGTTTGGCTGTGATCTATTTCGCTGTTAATTATAATTACGATTATCATGTGCCGTGATCGATTTCCGGCTCGTGAGTTGTTACTAGTTTTGTGCTATTGTGCTGAGTGTGGTTTTATTTTACTACCATTTTTTGATATTTTATCTAATTTCAAAATATCATCACATTGTTACGAAAATGAAAACCTGCGCAGTCTGTAACGTGCAATTCAACGATGACGTCCAGTGTGGAAGTTGCACGAAACACCTGGATTTCGGCTGTAAACATCTCCGATACCGGATGGAGTAAGCTTGGTGCCAATAGAATGGCGCAATGGAAATGCCCCACATGCAGAACCTCATCACCAGCTGTGCTTACCCCTGAACCTGCGTCGCTGGATACCATATTAAGTGAAATACGCAACATGAAACGGCAATTACTTAACTGGCCGACACTCGTAGATGACATTCGAGTGATCAGGGACGAGTTGGCTGAGCTCAAGTTGACATGTGAGGGCACAGGTGGGAGACTCGACGAATTTGGTGCAAGGCTCGAGGAAGTTAAAGTGAAAGTGACTGAACTGGAGAAGCTACAAGAAACAGTGAATTGTTTGCAGACTGACTTGTCTAGCACGAAGTATCTACTCTCGACATATGAACAACGGTCCAGGCTGAACAACGTTGAAATTAAGGGGATATAATTATATAAAAAGGACGAGAATTTGTACTCGATCCTCGACGCTATTGGTTGCAAGATAGACTACTGCTTTCCCAAAGCCCAGGTGAACTATATTTCAAGGGTCCCTATATTTAATTACAACGAAAAACTCATCATAGTGAGTTTCCTAAACCGGTACGTGTAAGAAGATTTTATTGCGGGGGACGTGCCAATAAGGACCTATCTACTTCTGACATCGAGTTCCAGGGCTCTTCCCAACATATGTATGTGAACGATCACCTGAGCGTCGAGTACAAAAAACTTTTAAGCAAAGTGAAAGTTATGGCCAAGGATAAATACGTACGTATACGTAGTACGTATGGGTTAAGCATGGTAAAATTCATATTCTTAAAAATAAACATTCCAAAGTGCTTATTATAAGAAAAGAAGAAGATTTAAACAAGATTGTCTAAAGTGTTTTTTAGTTTTTACGAGTCCTTTTCTATTTTGCTGTTATATTATTTTGTTACTTCAATTCTTCTAAGTGTTTAAAAGGGTTAATCTCCAAAACGGGCGTATTCGTGTAATCGCTCTGGTTCTTTTCAGATATTGATATTTAATGGTAATTACGTATCTCATTAAAAATAATTATATTCAAATGGTATATTTTTACTAGTGGCCTTCAATTTACACAAACAGTTATGGAACTATTTAAATTCAAAAAATTTCGCGACCAGAGCAATCATAATTGGTGCCAGAGTGTAAATGGTGAAATCAGTGAAAAAAAAAAAAAAAATTGATAAAATATTATTTATTTAGCCGTTTTCAGTCATATTCAGTGTACGTGTACAAGATTATAAAGGGTGTAAATAGACCCTTAACGAAGCCGAAAGACACTTGTTCTCCCCGTCATTGCGATCTTTTTTTTGTTCTAGACCATACCTGGGAACCTCCTAGTTACGGAGATATTGGAGGTCAAAGTTCCAACTTTTTCACAAGGTTTTTTTTTAAATACATGATTTCAATCTAAGATTTTTACTTTAAACACCTCCACGACCCCCGTACTATTCAATCCATCCATCAGCACAATGTTTTGAGTACGTTACATTGAGTCCTACCGTAAAACGTGATTTGCCACCCAAAAAAAAAAATCGTTTCCCAGCAAATTTTTTTGCGTAAAGTTACTTAGTTTGATGTACAGAATGCTTGGTTGACGGCTTCGTGAAGGGTCTGTTTACACCCTGTATGTAAGAGAAATGTATTATTGACTTTACAAGCCATTGTGCGTATAGATCTGGATCATTTTTTTTCTTGGCCATTCTACGACGCTCAGCCAATTTCTTCCTAAGACGTTTTTCTTCAATAGATAATTTATTTCGAGGCATGATTTCAATCTGCAACAATAGTTGCCATTAAATTTTAGAGAAAGGGTGACAGTTGTGGTAGCTAAATGCAAGGTATCATCAAGGTAAAATACGTCAAAATCTGTTTATGGGTTTAGGTTACCTGAGGAAACCCAGGAAAGGTTATAAATTAAAGGTTATGCATAGTTCATCATTTGTCATTGTTACAGTCCGGTACTACTACTTAAAATAGATTTATAACGTACAATTAATGCAAAATATCATCGCTCTGGTCTTTTTGGACAGAGCAATCAGAGCCATAGCGATCAGAAAAAGTCACAAAATCATAAATATAGCCGAATTTAAAAGTAGTAGAAAGTTGTGATTACGTCTCATAAAAAACATCATAACGATCACTTAATTCACATAAACACATTCGCAAGCTTACAATTGAATTTAAATAACGTGCCATAGCAATCATAAAATTCGAGAACCAAATCCAGAGCAATCATAAACTTACCCTCGTAATGTTGGAACGCGGGAACGTGGCGGTTAGACCACTACCGACATTGCCCCGCGGGAGGGGAATAGATTCTCTATAACGCGTAACTATGGATGAGCGCGATGTTTTACCTCAGTGCAGAGCGATGAGATAAAATGCCCGGTCACGATTTTAAATTCTAATTGTGGCAAAAGTATTGTTAATATAACAAAAAAAAAAATTATTACTATGAAGATTAACTATTTGTTATGTAATCTAAATAAGTTGTTTCATAAGATCCTTCTCATTAAAAAGTTAAAGAATATTTTTTTAATTCAATCGGGAGTTGGGTCAACCCAGAGCGATCAGGATTTTAGGGTTTAAGATTTTTTTTTAATATTTATAATAAACTTATTCATAGTATTAGCCTTGTACCACGTAGATTAGACACCGAACTGTCTATAAAAAATATTTTGAAAAGGTTTTTCGGTTTTAAAATGGGTTTGTCCCGCCCGACACGATGCCTCTCGAGATCGACCCAAAAACGTTTGTGTCATAATAATGTTAGTGCGGCAGCACTAATGAGCTCGACACCTCTCCTTTGTTTAGCTACTTGTTTCCTTTGTGTTTGTTATCGCGTTGTTTACTTCGAGGCTTTACTGCACTGTAACATTTGTATTACTCTTTCGCGCTTGTACGCACCACTCACTGTTGCTGGCTTCCTCGCACAACTATTTACTATTCAACATCGTAAGATTCTTGCGCAAATTTTATTGAATACTACCTGCTTTATACTTATTTTTATTTTTATTATACCTTATTTTACAACATTATTTAATGAGATACTATATTTAAATCAATTATACAAACTTTTACACTGTAATTGGTCTTGGCTTCAATGGCTACTGAATTAAATATTTTTTACCAATACGTTCGCGGGCTTAGAACTAAAAGTGATACCTTCCATCGCCAAATGTTACTTAACTCATAAATGATTATAATTGTTCTTACAGAGACGTGGTTATTAGATGGGGTTTTAAATTCTGAATTCTTTGATGAACGGTACGGTGGCGTCGTGGTCGGGATTATGTTTTGATCGGACAATCGCGTGGTGGGGGTGCTACACGCGGGGAACTATCAGTTATCTGCCAACCTAGTTTGCATTCTACAGCGGAGGACCTATGGCTCAGCACATGCCTGAGAAATTCTATTACACGTCAATATATTACTTTCCATATTTGTGTTATTTATTTATGTCAACAAAACTTAGGTCTTTCTTTTTCTTCACAACTTCTCAACTACCTTACAAAATTAAACCAAATAGTTATAAGTAATTCTTCTGATACCTTTCTCGTCATCGGCGACTTTAACATGAGCGGTATTAACTGGGTCCCATCTGAGAATCTATCGCTCGTCCCAGTGAACCCTAACGGTCGTGACGAAGTTTTACTTAGTGATGAATTATGTATCCTGGATTTGGATCAGTACAATGACGTCTGTATGGTAAAATTTTAGATTTGGTACTTTCAAACCAATTGGTTAAAGTGGCTGAATGTTCAAGCCCGCTGGTTCCTATCGACGCCTACTACCCAGTACTATTAATTAATATGGATTTAGTTGCAGCTCCGCTGTTAGAGTGCGCGTCACGGACGCAATTTCTGTATGCCAAGGGTGACTATGAGTCTATCAACAATGATATTTGTAAGACCGACTGGGTACTCGAGTTTGCGGTACAATCAATTGATGATTCAGTAACTTTTCTAAATCAAGTTGTTTTTAAGTTACACACAAAATATATTCCACAAAAATTACATCGCAAAAAACATATCCAACTTGGTACAACTCGGCTCTCATAAAACTATTAAAGAAAAATACAAATATCTTAAAAAATTTAAAACGTACGGCAACTTAGCTGATGAGTCAACATTTAAGCTTCTTCGTGAAAGGGTAAAGGTATTGGAATCAGAATGATATGATAAGTACCTGAATTTAACTGAAAAATCTATTAAAGAAAACCCCAAATATTTTTGGACCGTCGTTAAAAACGACACAACTCAAATGCCATTCCGAGCACCTTAAACTATAACAATGAAGCGTTGCGTACCGGTGAATCAATATGCGAGGCATTTTCCGCGTACTTTCATTCTAAATTTCTCGATACTACCCCTAGCCATTCAGGTTCTTCACCCCCTCTTTTTAGAATCCTCCAGCTTATCAGATATTTGCAATATTTTAGTGACCGTTGAAGAGGTTTCTAACTTGCGGAGCAAGTTAGATACGTCTAAAAAGATATTTCTTGTACGGTATGCAACTACCATCGTTCAACCTATCTCGATTCTGTTCAGAAAATGATTGGATACTTGTTTTGTACCCGAACTAGGAAATCGGCGTTTATAATGCCTATAGGTACATAAAAAGGGAGTCAAAACAGAAATTGTTAATTGTAGGCCGATATCTAAACTCTGTATCATAGCGAAGAATTTCGAAAGGATTATCTAAATATAACCAGGTATATAGCGCTCTCAAGCATTCATTTAGCTCCTTCAAACATGTTTTTTGAGGGGCAGATCTACCGTTACCACGTTAATTCTCCTCAATGATTTCATAACTGACGCCATGGATAACGGGAAGCAGGTCGATGTCGTTTATACTTATTATAGTAAGGCTTTTGATCGGATAGACCATGACATCCTGCTATTGAAGTATTGTGATATAGGAATACGAGGTGACTTGCTCAGACGGTTTTCATCTTATCTGGAGAACAGGTCCCAAGCAGTAGTATTAAGTAATTATATGCCTCCAGTGGAGTCCGTCAGGGTTCACTACTCGGCCCATTGCTTTTCATCATGTGTATCAACGACATTCTTGCCTGATTTCATCCAAATTGTTGTGTTTCGCTGATGATATGAAAATTTATGCCACAATATCATCACAGGGTGACGTAATTGCACTTCAGAATAATTTACATCACCTAGAAGATTATTGCGCATAAAGTAAGCTTGATCTGAACCCTACTAAATGCTCGGTCGTAACATATTCTCGAAAGCGTTCAACCATAGCTGCATTGTATAGCCTGGGTGGCCAAGTACTACCTAGGTCGAATTCCATCCGTGATCTGGGAGTATTACGACTCCAAATTCATATTTGAACTTCATGTCGATGCCATAGTAGCTAAAGCATCAGAATCATTAAGTTTCATAATGCGGCTATCCAAGTGCTTCACACAAGCCAATACTTTAAAAATTCTATACTGTACTTTTGATAGAAGTCACTAGGAGTACGTGTCTGAAATTTGGAACCCTTGTTATCACAAATACATTGACCGTATAGAGAGCATCCAAAAAAGATTTATTAAGTATTTGTGCTTTCATCAAAAAGTACCCTACCGATCTGAAGATTACCTCAACCTCTATAAGAAGTATCATATTTTACCCCTAATAAACCGCCGAGAAAGGACCGTAGGCGAAATACACCCACGTCTTAGCTTAGACTACTTTTATTTGGAAGGTATCACAGCCATGTTTCTCTATGCCAAAGCTCATCAAATTCTGTCCCAGGGGTTTTGCTTTGTGTGGGCAGTGCTGTGTTGCTCACACTATCTTTGCCAATCTGTTTTTTATAAGTGAAGACTTGTAATTGGCTGTCAGTTTCTCTAACTATTTTTTATTCTGTTTTGTTTAACTGTAAGTCTTCCATAATACATAAGTAAATAAATAAAATGCGAATGGAATGGAATGCGGAATGAATGATGATGAATGTGGTGGCTTAGGACACTATTGGCCATATGTGAGCGCTACGTAACCGAGCATAGCATCGAGCATAGCTTAATGTACATTGTTTTTGTGGCGGGGACCAAGTACCATCTTGATGTGCCTCCCATACGGCTAAGCGGTGTTCCTCTTGAGCGAGTAGAACAAATAAAATTAACAAATTAACTTAAATACTTAATTCACTTGGTCACCACTGACCTTAAGGACAATGCTGACATTGAAAGGGAACGGAGGGCTCTATCCGTAAGTGCAAATATGAATGAATTTTATTGCAGACGTAAAGGTGACGCTTTTTAGAGCATTCTGTACCACCTTCAACACATTCAGCTTGTGGGAAAATTATTCGCAAGCGTCGTATGGAGCCCTTCGTGTCCAAAACAATAATGCGTTCCGGAAACTGATAGGGTTGCCAAGGCGTAGCAGTGCGTCAGGGAAGAAGCGTGTAGATTGTTTTTACACAGTACTGTGAAAGTGCGCAACGTCGATGGTTGTTTGAGTCATGGCCAGCCCTAACAGGGTTCTGGAAATGATTGCTGGCAGAGTGGACTGTCCTTATGTGATTCACTGCTGTCAGTTACTTGTGTCACCGTATCGTGTTGTTTACCCTATATGAGCCTCCACTCGAAATAAATAATTGAATTTGAATTTTGAAAAAGCAAAGAACTCTTGTGTTTCCAAAGATAGGAGGAGTCATACCCAAAATGGTTTGGATTTGATGAGACAAAAATGATAAGTTATCGCAGCAATGTAAACGTCTTGTAATACAAGTTAGCAAACGTCTCATGATTCTCACTATAACTACCAACAAAATATAAATTTTATAATTTAATTTTTTATTTTTATAAATTTTTAGTATATAAATATATTATATTATATTTATTTATTTAATTTTTTATATTTTTTAATGTTTTTTATATTGTTTTTTCTAAGGAATATTTAAAAATGTAGTTGTATTTGTATAGGAATAAATAAAGGAAAAGAAATGGACTTTATATTTTTATGAATGTTGAATATTATGGTAACTCCATTGTTTCCATCCCTGTATCTACATTTCAACATTAGATGTTTAGATTTAGTAAAATATTTGTTTGTTTTATTTTTACTTTGTGCAGCTTGATAAAAAAATATATGACACGAAAAGAAAAGCCCCGTTGGCACTTTATTATAATGTACACACTTTCATTGATGAACACTTCTGAAATAAGGAGGGCCCCAAAATGCCTTTCTACTTTAGGAAGAGATCTGAAGAATAACTGATTGAATTTATTCTACAGCTGTACCAGAAGCCGACAAGGTGGAGTTGCAAGCCATTGAGGAAGTGTACTGTAATGGCAAAGAAGATCCTCTTCTTATCGGCAGCGTTATGTCTAACATTGGTTACAATGAATCTGCCTCTGGTATCACTGCTATTACAAAGGTAGGCCGTTATTACCCCAGAATCCCTACTATCCAAACTAAAATTATAATTGCGAAAGTAATTGTGTTTGTCTATTACCGTTCTCGCGCTAACACTGGACGTGTTTGGGCACAATTTGGTTTGACAATGACCGGTCCTGTGGGAGTAGGATATTTTCCGACCTCCAAGCGGGCGGAGCTGCAGGCAAAAAACTAGAGTTTTTCAAGTCAATTATTCAATTCGGAAACTACGGTCTTAGTAATCGTAGCTACAATATAGATAATTTATTATAAATGACTCAATTGATAAATAATCTATACATACAGGGTGTAAACGGACCCTTCACGAAGCCGTCAACCAAGCATTTTGTACATCAAAATAAGAAACTTTACGAAAAAAAATTTGCTGGGAAACGACTTTTTTTTTTGGGGGAAAAATCACGTTTTACGGTAGGACTCAATGTAACGCACTCAGAACATTGTGCTGATGGATGGATTGAATAGAACGGGGGTCGTGGAGGTGTTTAAAGTAAAAATCCTCCTTCTTTAGATGTTAGGCTATATATTATCACGCTACTTGTTAAAGGGGGTGAGCAATATTGCATTATGTTCGTAATCTTCAATTGTTTGATTACTTTCACTTTACCCCGAATAAATTGGGATAACGGCAGGAGAATAAAATTATGATGATGACTTCTCCAAAAAGTAGTATAACGAACAGAAGTCTGATAAGTTAACATGTTCTTGCTGCACTAGAAGTCTTTTCCTTCTCGATTTTCAAATTATCAATAATCAATACGCAGTTTGGATATAAATATGTCATGGAGAGGTGCTGAATTTATTTTGGAATTTTATTGTTTTTTTGTTTTTTTTCCATCGATCTGCGTATTACGTGCGTCTATTCTTCAAATTTTTTTTGCCGTTGATCAGTGTCCTTGGAAAAGTATCTGCTTAGGCAATCTTGGTGTATCTTTGGAAATACGAGATCTGGTATAATTGCCTTCTTTTTCTTCTTCTGAATCGATGGTACGTTTTATCAACTTATTAACACCCAGACGGCACCGCTAATCGCGTGTCAGTAGCGTTTTTGACAGTAAACCCTCTAAAACGTAGGTCGGCCACGGTCCGGTCGGGAGCCCCATATTCACATTGTGCTGCTACAACCATGCGAGACTGCGAGTACATACCTATTATGTATCACCGTGGTTAGAATATTACAGATTTACAACTAAAATCTTTTCAAAACTTCGAGTAAGATCAATAAGACGAAGTGCAACCAAAGTAGAGAGATTAAAATTTTATTAGTGCGCAATGAATGCATTACATGCCTTGAAAAATCAGACTTAGAAGATTTTTTTTTGTTTTTAATGCAATTAACCGTTGGGAACCAGGATAGATCATGAGAATATAGTTTTATATAGTTTTCTTTCATAAACTTTGACAATGACAAAAGAATACGCAGTCACGTGACCAAAGCCGCGGACACAGCTAGTACCAAATATTAGTGAACATGGTTTTTTAAACATTCGCACGAGCGTTCACTGAAATCTAACCTACGTAAATAGATTCCTTTGTTTGCCGTTTATAATAAGAGCATATAGATTCCTTTGTTTGCCGTATATAATAAGAGCATATAGATTCCTTTGTTTGCCGTATATAATAAGAGCATATTTTCATCTATCTCTCGCAGGTGTTGCTCGGCTACCACACCGGTCAGCTGGCCGCCAACCTACACTACATTACTCCGCGGCAGGACGTGGCTGCACTGCGCGAGGGGCGCATGCGCGTGGTCACCGAGCACCAGCCCTTCAGCCGCGCTTACGTCGCCGTCAACGGCATGTCCGTCACCGGCGTCAACTCACACGTGCTGCTACATGGACACTATAAACCAAAGGTATAAATAAGCATTGCTATCAATGGCTGTCCTTATGCCTATTCCGATATGTTTGGGGCCGGCGCAGAATGTTTTAATCTTTCATACATATCTAACGGTCGTCATGTCGTTAAGTTAGTTTTTTCTTTATCTGTACTATAGTATTAATAGTAATTTTTATATTCAGCAATAGCGCACCATCCACTGTTACTTTAAGTAAACTACTGAAAAGAATATGATTTTTTTTATTACCACAATTACTTTATTTCCAGGACCCCAACCGGTACAGGTCGGACATTGCTCACCTCGTAACCATTTCGGCAAGACATGAAGAAGCGGTGACTTATTGTCTTGGCGAATTGAAAGCCAACCCCATAGATCCCGAACAGATGCGGTTGTTACATAACATACATCAGGCGAATATTGCAGGACATTTGGGCAGAGGATTCGTCATACTTCGTAAATACTTTTCTTTATCAATAGTGTGTGTCGCTATGGGCATTATTAACCACACAATGGGTCCCAAACAGCTTAACAGCAAGAAAAAGATAGCGAAATAAACTGTATACATTTCTAATGATAAATCAATATATTTTTTAGAGACAAACGAACAACAGAAGACCGTGTGTCTCTCTGAGCAGTCTGCGTACTTCGATGACGCGCGGCGGCCACTGTGGTTTGTGTACAGCGGGATGGGCTCGCAGTGGGCGGGTATGGGCGCGCAACTCATGCGCATACCGATCTTCGCTGCTGCCATCGAACGGTACTCACATATTTCATCCAAAGGTATCACAGTAGATAAGAAACTTATAAACACTTTAACCGTTTTTAATCATAACTTGCAGATGCCACAAAGTGTTGGAGCCAAGGGGACTCAACATTGTTGAATTATTAACATCACCAGATGAGACTACCTTTGACAACATTTTACACTCGTTCGTCGGAATAGCCGCTGTACAAATCGGTTTGACTGATATTCTTAAAAACCTTGGACTTGTACCAGATGGAATTATTGGTAAGAAGAAAATCTAACGATAAAAAACTGAATTTTTTTGCAAGATGAACCAGTCTTGTGTAAAGGACTGGTATAAAATGATAGAAAGCAGAAACAAGTAAAGACAGGTACATATAAATAAAAAAATATAATAACTGCAATATGAAACAGGTCACAGTGTGGGAGAGCTGGGTTGCGCGTACGCCGACGGTTGTTTAACGGCGGAGGAGATGATACTTTCGGCTTACAGTCGTGGGCGCGTGTCACTGGAGACTAAATTCATCCGTGGATCGATGGCTGCCATTGGCCTGGGATATGAACAGGTGAGAATATTACATGTACCCGTTCTGCCCTAGAATAGATCTATACTCATAGGAGAAGACACTTCAACTCTGTGGGTAAGAAGATAATAACGAATCACTAGCTTAGTTATTTTTTTTCAGATTTTACCATTGTGCCCACCTGAAATCGAAGTGGCTTGTCACAATGGGCCCGAATCTAGTACGATTTCGGGACCTGCGGATATCATGAAGACGTTCGTCGCAGAATTGACTGCTAAGGGTATTTTCGCTAAAGAAGTACCATGTTCCAACATTGCCTACCACTCGCGGTATATTGCTGATGCTGGTGAGTTTCTCATATCAATCAAATTAAAGGCACCACTTTATTTTGTTTTGGATGAACTTGAAAAATGATTTTTGATTTGTTTCGTTGCTATCTGGGAACACCCAAATACTCCGAAATATTTTATTCCGATTTTCGATGTTCCGATTTTCAAAAGTCCGAATTTCATAATACCTAACGATTAAAATGTCTATTATTAAAAATCACGAAATACATTTTACCGAAAGTCGTAAATCCGATTTGTTTGTTTTCCGATATTCATATGTCCGAAGAATCAAATGCTCGATGGGTTGTCGGTCCGAAAAACAACATTCCGATTTTCAATACTTCGAATAAATTGCTAAAATTAGGTTTCTGATTGTGATATTTTGCATAACACACTTGGCATAATCTTTAAATGAATATTTTTAAGGCATAAAAATTATTTAATATAATTATTGTTTAGCCGAATGTATGAATAATAATAATGAATGTATATGTATGAATTTACAATGGCATACTAGTAAAATGGCAGAATTTTTCAACTTCATATTTAACCTTAAAATTAAAATAGGTATTGTCTTAAAAAGTCAAAAGGGTGAGTTACAAAAGTAAGTGACAGAAACCGACTCCACGGAGTCTTGTCTGCCCTACCCCGAGAGTGTAATTTAAGCCCGCGTAGGCGCGGAGGGGCGAGACGGCCCGCGAGCTGAAGAGCAGGTGGTTTTAACGCTCTCCGCCGCGGCTGAGGTTGGCCAGCACGCCGAAGCTGCGGTGGCGGGCATAAAACACATCTGCGACGATAAGCTCGCGTGGGACCGCCGGAGCCCCGCAGCGCCGGAGCCGTGACAGAAACCATGCTTGTTGCATGCATCTTGCATGCTTGCTTGCATGCTGCATGCTTACTGCATGCATCTTGCATGCTTGTTTGCATGCTGCATGCTCGCTGCATGTATGGTGTATGCTTGTTTGCATTTTTGTATGCTGCAAGCTTGCTGCATGCATGGTATATGCTTGTTTGCGTGGTTGCACGCTTCTTACAGGGAAGTAAATCAACTGTTTTATAATTATTGATGTTTTGATTGATTCGGGTACCATCTATTGTTGGTGAATCATTTGGGTTAGGTTAGAACAGTGACCATTAACGGATCAGATCCCTCTATTGTTGGTTATGTGTTTATTTGTCTTGATATTCAGTTTTATAAGGCGTTTTTATTTCGGAATTCTGTTTAATGGGTATTTTAATAATCGGATTCGTATTTTTGATGTTTCGTATTATCATTAAGTCGGACTTTTTGTTATTCGATCTCTTGAAACTCGGTATTTTAAGAATAGTAATTATGAACGTTAGGAATATTGAAAAATAGGAATTATAAAAATAGGATAAATGATAAATCGGAGTTGTCATATTAGGAATTTTGAACCATTCGGAATTATGAAAATCGGTATTTGAATATTCGGATTTGTGACTGTCGGAATAAAGTTTTTCGTATTTATGTAGTGTACCCGTTGCTATCTATCTGCCACAAATCCTTGTTATACACAGGACCCCAATTACTGAAGTATTTGTCGGAGGTGATCAAGGATCCGAAACGAAGAACCGAGCGTTGGCTATCAACTTCAGTACCGAAAGAGAAGTGGGAAGATTCGATTGCGAAGCTCTGTTCAGCTGAATATCACACCAACAATCTGCTGGTAAGTAATAATAGTGATGTGATGAAGTATTGGTGTAAAAGTTGTAAAGTTTTATTGGAATCGTGGGTCCTGGTCCTGGGTCTTTCGGGAATGTTTTTTACTTCAGAAAATGCTTCAAGCCCTCAATATCTCGATGTCCAGATAGTTCTGATTCAGATCCATTTGTAAGTACGGCAGTAGACCGAATTAACTCAGAACCTGAAAAGTCTGCCCCAAAAGGTGGTAGCCGTAAGGCTAGTCCGGGGGTACCGCACGATCTCTCGCGAGGCGGCGAGCCTCGAAGCCGGATCGCCGCCATGGGATCTGGAGGCGATAGTCCTCGCGCGCCTGCATGAATGGCGCGCGGAGGCACTACGTCGGGGGGAAACGCCGCTGCCGTGGCAAATCACCGCTCAGCGGACAGACCTCCGACGCGATCTCAAGGCGACATGGAGACAGTGACTGTCGCAACCCAGTGCAGGACACGCCACAATAGTGGCGATAAGTCCCATCTTTGAGGAGTGGCTAGAGAGGCGCCACGGCGCCCTCACCTTCCGCCTGACACAGGTCTTCACCGGACACGGTTGTTTCGGGAGGTTCCTGCACCGAATCGGGCGGGAGGAAACGCCCGGGTGTTATGGTTAGGGCGACGGCGACCTCTCGCGCCCGGCCCTGGTTCAGACCATGGTCCGGAGCGAGAGGGAATGGGAAGCCGTCACATTCTTCTGCGAAGCAGTCATGCTAGCGAAGGAGGTGGCGGGACATGAGAGGGAGAGAATCTCACGTCCCAGCCACCGCGAGGGACGCCCCGGGCGTCGGGGGCCACGTGGTGGCTCCCGGCCGACGCAGGCGCGGGCTTGCGAACGGTGAGTAATGGGTTAGCTCACCGTCCGTCCGTCTTATGACGACAAGCCGTGTCGACGGCGCGTTCGTGTTCCACGCGCGCCTCAAATAGATGTCAGCAACCAGGAAGGGGCCCGCAAGGGCCGATGCCTGCCGGGGCTGCGGGACTGTTCGAAAGAGATACCGCGGCCCTGGAACGAAAATGGGCAAAGAAGGAACATGGATGGGTTTTAGTCAGTAAAAGTCTGACACCCTCCCACTCCACCCAGAGCGGGAGGAGTTATTTGATGATTTCCATACCAAAAAAAAAAAGCCTGAAAAGTCTTAATAATGACTAATCAAAGGCGTTTGACTTGGTTTGCTATCATCTGTTGTGCTGCAAAAGCTGCATCAAGCGTCAGTGCCAGACGAACTGATCCGTGTCTTCCAATACTGGTACAACAATTAGGTCAATGTTGTTCGATGGTCGGGCGCTAACTCGATCCCTTATAGGTTGGAGTACGGCGGTTGGAGGCAAGGGGGGGGCTTACCTCACCAAAGCTCTTTAACTCTGTTTATGCGCTGATAGAAAGGCTCAGCAGCACGCATGTCGGTTGCCATTTTGGAGATTCTTGCCTAAATAATATCAGTTACGCTGACGACATGGTGCTGCTGAGCGCCTCTGTCTGTGGTGTGTCAAGGCTGATTGGCATCTGTGAAAAGTATGCTGAGGAACATGGTTTGTTGTATAACACGAACAAGAGCGAGTGCATGGTCTTTCGGGCCAAGAGGAAGTGTCCAGATTACTTACCGGCAATTAAGCTCAACGGATACCCACTTAATAGAGTAAGTAGTTTTAAATACCTTGGACATTTATTAACCTCTGACCTGGAAGACAATGCAGAAATTGAAAGAGAATGCCCATGTAACAAAAATACGTTATATTATGGTCGCGAAAACGTTTTTACGAAAACGTTGGTTTTATAAGATTGTCATATAAACTTAATAATAACGTTTATAGGATGCGAAAGTGGCACAATTATAAGATATTATAGTTGTATAGTGGTTACATTAATGTCAGCTTGTGACCATTTAACATGAAATAGAGGTTTTATAAACTTTAAATAACTAACTATTTGGTTGTGTACTGGTTATGACGAGACCATTATATGACGTGTAAGTTAAATAAGAGTTATAATAGACGTTAAAATAATCTATACATATAAAATTCAAAGTCCTGACTGACTGACTGACTGATTGACTGACTGACTGACTGACTGACTGACTGACTGACTGACTGATATATCAACGCACAGCCCAAACCGCTGGTCCTAGAAACATGAAATTTGGAGGGTGTATTTTTTGTGAAGAGTAGGTATCCACTAAGAAAGGGTTTTTCGAAATTCCACCCCCAAGAGGGTGAAATGGGGTGTTGAACTTTCTATGAAACTTTTTATTCTCGCAGTCGATTGACTTGACAATTTATGTACATACTCTTCAGATAAAATTATGAGATACGTGTATCACAGTTTTTCCAAAATCATCCCCCAATTTAAAAATTCAATGTCTTGATTGGCTGACTGATATCTCAACGCACAGCCTAATCCGCTGGTTCTAGAGACATGAAATTTGAAGCGTGTATTCTTTGTGAAGAGTAGGTATCCACTAAGAAAGGGTTTTTCGAAATTTCACCCCTAAGAGGGTGAAATGGGGTGTTGAGTTTTCTATTAAACTTTTAATTCTCGCATTCGATTGACTTGACAGTTTGTGTACATACTCTTCAGATAAAATTATGAGACACGTGTATGACAGATTTTCCAAAATCATCCCCCAATTTAAAATTCAATGTCTTGACTGGCTGACTGATATATCAGCGCACAGTCAAATCGGCTGGTTCTAGAGACATGAAATCCGCTAAGAATCAGTTTTTTTAATTCCACCCCTAAGAGGGTGAAATGAGGTGTTTAATATTCTGTGAAACTTTTTATTCTCTGAGTCGATTGACTTGAAAATTTGTATACATACTTTTCAGTTAAAATTATGAGATACGTGTATCACAGTTTATTCCAAAATCAAAATCATCTCCCAACAGAGTCAAATAGGGCTTTGAAGCTCACGTAGACGAGCGATGGCACGCAGTGTTGCGCGGGGCGTGCGGGCCGTCGGAGTATTTACCTATTAAGTAAGTAGGTAGGATTTTTCTGAGGTAGACGTCTGTAAATATGGTTTGTTACACCGATCTTCGCTTTGGATCGTGATACGCGACATTGATATTAAATATTATGTAAAAGTTTTACGTCTATAAATAGATTCCTAATTAATCATTTGATTGTTGTCACCGGTGTCCAATCTCAAACTAAGCCACTCCACCCAGAGCGGGAGAAGTCACTTGATGATTTCCCATCCGTAACAAAAAAAAAAGGTATCAATATTTCACGTACAAATGTAATTTAATTAATATTACTATGAACTAATATTTGCAAGTTATAAGCAAGTATACAAAAACCATGTATTTACTATACATACCTGGATTACTTATTATCCCAGAAATAAGATCTCGTGGGCAATTCCCGACCTCCACGCGGGCGAAGCCGCGGGCATAAGCTAGTTTTTTATATAACGTATTTCATGCGCGGACGGTGCGCGCTGCTGTGTGTGTGTTGTTTTTCAACGCGACGCCATTAAGTTAAGTTTAAACTTTAAAGTATTATTAGATAGTTCGATATTACATTAACCAAATTACAAATACCAATTCTGATTACTACCTATGTCAAGTAAAGTTCTACTGGGGAACTTAGTTTTTCGATAATGTTTGTATGTATTGTTGCAAAGTTTTTAACGCCCTCCTGAAATTTTTAGTATTTTATTATTGTTGTATATTTATTTTAAATATATTTTCCTGTGAAAGTTGCATCCATCTTGGTTTAGTTATGAGATGACAGTTACACGACGCTTACTGGACTTATGGTCATATAAACGTTGGCCTTAAAACCTTAATACCAAGACATGCGCGCCATTACGTTTGACTTTAGGGTTCCTTAATTAAATTTGAAAACCATTGTTTTATTGATCTCTTATTCAAAACACAGTGTGTAAGCGTGGTGTAAACCAACAGAGATATCGCGTAAAATAAAACATTGTTACATAGAAAATTTTGAAAAACCCGTGACAAAATGTAAGGAGCATCTGATTTTTGCGATTTTGTGGTTGGTTCCAGAATAAAAAAATCTCCAATTTGATGGTACTTCTATTATACACGTGCGTGAGGACCAACCACTGCTTTAAGTAAGTAAGAGTTGCAGAAGAGTGATTAAAATAATATAGCTTTATTCTTTTTAGGTCACATCATCATCATCTATTTGCGTCAACGACCATTAGAATAATATGGTTGTAAAAAAAGATTTTAAAAGTCTTAATCGTTTATACGACCAAAGCCTTGTCGTAAACGTACCATAGTTTAGTTGTGTACACGTTAATTCGACGTATACAACATGACTTAATAGTCACACGACTAAACTGACCCAAGTAGTGTCGAGTAAACGTTATGGCTGAAACCTTTTAATGACGCCGCATAATTTAGTTGTGTAGACGTTTATGCGACGTTTACAATATGACTTATTAGTCACATGACTAAACTGACCCAAGTAGTTAGCGCAAAACGACTATAAAACTGCTATATAACGAAAAGTCGTAAAGATTTCGGACTATATGACGTTTATGCTTGTTGGGCGTAGGGAGCTGTCTGTTCGTGCGAATATGATAGCCCGCAGATTTGCTCGGTGTTCGAGAGGCGTCAAAATAGCCCTATTTAGGGCATTTTGTACGTCCTTTTATAGTGGAAATCTGTGGCTGGATTACACGCAGAAACAGTACAGCGCAATACAATAACTCGTTCAGGGTGCTCTTGGGGCTGCCTCGCTTCTGTAGCGCGTCGGGGACGTTTGCCGAGGCGCGTGTGGATTGTTTCCACACAATCATGCGCAAGCGGTGCACATCCCTGGTGAGTTGGGTGCGGGCCAGCCGCATCAGAATCCTGAAAGCTTTTGCTGAACGTTTCAACTGTCAGTACGTGAACTGCTGCATGGTTCACGTGCTGACTAATGTTAAGATATTGTTATAGTTAGATTTAATTTTTAATTTTGATATTTTGCTCGTGGCTAAATAATAACGCCGCTCGGATCGACCTTTAGGTTAAGCCATGCTTGCCTAGGTTGGTCCCCTCCGGCCGTTTTCACAACTGCGATTCGCAACCAGTTGCGAATTAAGAATTTTTATTCTTTATTCGCAACCAGTTGCGAATCAAGAAAGCTTTTTCCTTAACCGCAACTAAGCGTCCTGATGATTAAGTTTCGTAACCAATTACGCCAAAAGAATTTGTAATAATAATTAGCGTGGGGCACTGCATAGAATTTTTTTGCCCATATGCAATCAGAATGAGAGCAAAAGAAGGGTGGAAAGTCCCTTTGAAAAATATATTTTGTCAAGTTTATATGTTTTTGTTACGTGATATGTATGGGTATAGAAATATAGGTAGTTTTTTTTTACGGATTGAAACTCATCAAATAACCCCCCCCCCCCTGGGTGGAGTGGGAGCGAGTGTCAGACTTTTACTGAATAAAACCCATCCATATCCCTTCTTTGCCCTTTGTGTTCCAGGGCCGCGGTATCTCTTTCGAACAGTCCCGCAGCCCCGAAAAGTAGGTAGATTGACATTGTGATTGATCGTTTTAATTTTTTTTTTAAATTCAAGAAATGCTTTTCTCTCATCGCAACTAATGCACGCATGTAAGTTTGCGAAGTTCTTATTCTTTGTTCGTAACCAAGTTGTGGTTAAGGAAAAAGCTTTCTTGATTCGCAACTGGTTGCGTACAAAGAATAAAAATTCTTAATTCGCAACTGGTTGCGAATCACAGTTGTGAAAACGGCCGGAGGGGGTTGGTCTATGGATGGGTGACCACCCATTACATACGAAGTTTCCTCCGTGCCTCGGAAAGCACGTTAAGCCGTTGGTCCCGGGTGTCATTTGTAGATCTTTGACAGTCGTTTGGTTGTCAGTTGCCCAAAAAGTCTGACAACCAGTCTTACTAGGGGGTATCGTATTACCCAGTACTAACTGGGTTGTGGAGGTCAGATAGGCAGTCGCTCCATGTAAATAAAATACTGGTATTCAGTTGCATCCGGTTAGGCTGGAAGCCGACCCCAACATAGTTGGGAAAAGGCTAGGGAGATGATGATAATTTTAATTTTGATATTAATTTTATTTTTAATTAGTTTAATTTTATACCTATGGTCCAAAGATGGTTAAAATAAAGAATATAATAACAATGCCGAAATCTGAGCCTAATTTTTTAACTAGCGCAGATGCTCACTCGAGAAAAGATGAATGGATTTGGCGAGGAACGATGAAAGATAACGGAGTGAATGATAGAGTGACGACAGACAATAAATAATGGAAGAAAAACATTTCACACTGACCTTAAGTATAACAGTGGTATATGGCAGGACGCTGATAATGCGGAAGACTCCTCATACGCAAAATTCAACACACTTCACATTTCATACACTCAACTATTCCCACAGAGCCCAGTGTTATTCGAGGAGACGTCAAAACTGCTACCTAGCAACGCCGTGCTGGTGGAGGTGGCGCCTCACGGCCTGCTGCAGGCCATCTTCAAGCGCTCATTACCAAGCACCTGCACTAACATCGCACTGACTAGGAGGAAGCATGCTGACAACACTTTATTACTACTCGAGGGTATCGGCAAGTAAGTAGCTCGTGGCTAAATAATAACAGCCGCTCGGGTCGATCTTTAGTTTAAGCCGCGCTTGCCTAGGTTGGTCTGTGGATGGGTGACCACCCCCCATTTCATACCGAGTTTCCTCCTTGCCTCGGAAAGCACGTTAAGCCGTTGGTCCCTGCTGTCATTTGTAGATCTCTGATAGTCGTTACAGGTAGTCAGTGACCCAAAAAGTCGGACAACCAGTCTTACCAAGGGTATCGTAATACCCAGCACTAACTGGGTTGTGGTGGTCAGATAGGCAGTCGCTCCATGTAAAATACTGGTATTCAACTGCATCCGGTTGCGACTGGGAGCCGAGTGACATAGTTGGGAAAAGGCTAGGCAAATGATGGTATCGGCAAGTAATTGTGGAGTGTGTGTGGAAATATTAGGGAATGATGAGCGATGCGCTTATTCAGAGATAGCAAATCGGTTTAAACATTGCGCAGAGAGACTACAATGGCTAGTGTTTTAGCTTGCTAACCGTTTTTCCGCGTGCCCTAGTAATAGACTATAGTATGTAGTGGGTCCAGTAGCTGCAAGATCGACTGCTTAAAATGCCGTCCTAGATACAATTCTGGGGTATAATCCATAGATATTTACTATGTTGTAATCCTTAATTTGAGCAAAGATTTCATAAGGAATTTTCTCATTTTTTGGCAGCCCATAATCTGAATAGGCGTTAGGGTGAACCTATCCCTGCCCTTTTAGGGATTTCAGCAGCTATGTTATTTCAAAATATCCCTTTTGTGTGGAACACAACATGAGTCGAACTCTTGCACCATTTCATCTTCCTATCTCAACATGTTGAGCTGGCGCTGCCGCGGTAGCTGCAAAGAACCTCAAACGGCGTCAATATAGTATCCTTGCGGGTAACTAACTATAATATTGTCAAGCTGTTTGGGGTTTCAACCCTCAGACCATGCGCCCGAGAGCTCACAGCCTTTTTAAGGAAATAGGTATACCAAAACGATTACTTAACGCTTCCCGTGACCCAAGGGCTGATATTTACCATTGCCAGAGGCTAAGTAACGAGGCAATGCCGCCAGTCTCTTGGGCACATTACCGGTTGACAGCGTTGAAGAGGAGTTTTTGAATATATATATATTTTTGGTTACCTATTTTATTGTTTTCAGGTTGTTTATGGAGGGTTACAATCCTAAAGTTCATGTTCTCTATCCGAAAGTCGAGTTACCAGTTTCTACGGGGACACCAATGCTGTCGCATCTAGTCCAATGGGCGCATGGCGAGAAGTGGTAAGTACCTAGCACTACTCTTTTCACAATTTCCAAAAAAAGTAACACTTCGTACATTCACAATTTTTGTTTTTCGTCTTCTCACTTTTAGGCCAATTAAAACGTATGTCATGGCCAATCGGTTACCAGCAGCTTCTCTCGACTATATCACCTCGGTACAAGATATTGAACACGCTTACCTGCAAGGTCATTCACTGAGAGGTATTTTGATCACCGTGCATTTACTTGTTGATTTAATTACTACTTCATAGACTTAGTATAAGACTTCAAATTATTTCCTAGCTTTCTATGACCAACACTTTTTCCAAAGAATGTCCCCTTTTCAAAGAATTCTCGTCCTCTTTGCTTGTTTATTGTTATCCCAACTATACAAAAAATAATATCAACGGTGTTCATCTTTAGGACACAACGTATACCCGTTTGCTGCTACACTGGGCCTAGTGTGGGATACCTATGCAATGACGATGGGACAGCAGAAGAAGCAAATGTCTGTGGAGTTCAGCGACCTGCGCCTGTATGCGCAACCTATAATACACAATCAACGTCAGATTCGCATTAACGTTGAAATCCATAGGGGACATGGTAGTTTTGAGGTAATAAGATTTCTAAAGGCCTCCCCCAATTCCTTCCATGAGCTCTTTTACCGTGCCTCCTCGAATCAGCCCTCGCGGTACGCGTCCAGATCGTCTCGCCACCTCTTTCTAACCTCGACGGCGCCGTCCGTCTTCCGGCAGCCATCGTGTGGATGCCTTTGCCCAGCGGTCATCGTGTATGCGGCTGACGCGACCCGCTTACCCACCTTAGCCCTCAGCCTGTAGCCTTCTTGCCAACGTCCAATCGGCCTCTCAAATTGCAAGCAACGCCTTCTCCAATCCATGCAATCCCAGCGTCGTCCTGTAACAAACACCTAGCCTTAAAGCGTTCTTTTTTTTGTTCCGGGGTTAAAAATCCTCATGGATGTCCTCCTAGGGGTCTGTCAGACTGTAACTGACTAAAAACCACCCTGGTGTTCCCTCCCACACCTGTACATGGTTTCTTGGGAACTAGTGCGCCTTGTTCGGTCCGCATTTGCGGGCCTTCACAAGGCCGCGGGAGGAGTGAGGTGTAGGACTCCCCCGCGACGTCCAATAGGGGCGCTCGCGGAACACTACGCGCCGCCGCCTCCGGTTCAATTTTTTTGGGGGGGCGGCAAACGTCCCCAAGTCCTCCGTCCCTCTGGACCCGTTTAGGATGGTTAGAAGAGGCCGTTGTCCGACCTCCGCTGACGCCCGGTATTTTTGCTGCGGGTCGGGAAAGTGATTTCGACTTCCCTCAACCTTTCCACAGCCACTTTCTGTGAGATGACGGTGTCACAGAAGGAGATCTCGGCTTCCCACGACACTGCGCTCTTGACCATCGAACGAGTGACGGCCGGCAGTGACAGGTTGGCCCCGACTTCTGTTACAAGGGCACAGCGCGGCTCCTCCCATGCGGCACAGTCTGCCAGCGTATGCCCTATGCCGCGCCGTGTCCTCCAGACAGTGGACGCAGTGATGACACCGAGCGCCCGGGCCCCTATTAATGCAAGATAGAAACTTTTCGAAACAACTATGCCCCGAGAACACCTGCGACGCCTAAAACGACAGGGAGCCATGTCTCCTCCCGAGTCATTCGTCGAGCATTGGTCAGGACCCCTCGATGGTAGCGAAGTAGGGTGCAAAAGGCCTGAAGGTGTCCTATTCTAAATTTGCAAAAGGCCTTAAGGCGTCCTATTCTAAGTTTGCAACAGCCGTCAGTTTGACTTGTTTGCTTACGAGCCCTCTTACATTTCGGCGTTACGCCAATTTAGGTATTTTACGTACCGAGCGAGCGAGGAGCTATGCGATTTTCTTTCATATCTATTCTCTCGCTCGCATTTAGATACTGCGGCAAACGATCTTGATCAACCGTAATACAAGTTTTCTTATTCTGGAGTTCTGTGGACGGAAAAACTTTTGATGTGTGACATTTTAATGTTATTTAATATTATTATAATTCGTTTGAATATATTTTTCATTATTTAAGAATCTTAAAGTGTTGAAATAGGTATACATAAATATTTTAATTACAACACAATTAAAATATTGATTACAAGAGAGCAGCGGTGGCCCAGTGGTGGAGGCCCCGACTTACGAACAGTAAGTCGTAGCTTCAAACCCAGGCAGGCGCATTACTTTGTGTAACTTATAATATCACCACTGCTCTCAAAACGGTGAAGGAAAACATCGTGATTAAACCGGCATGTCATGTAAAGTTGAATTGTCGAAAAATAATATTGTGGTCTTTTCCCATATTTTAAAAATTTGTCAACCAGAAAAAAACAATTATATTCACATGCTGAATAAGCATGTTCATTTCCTAGTAGGTCACTATAGTGACAGGCTTATATATCTTGATCAACAGTTTTGTTGGTAAACCTAAGTCGACACGGGGTAAAGTGTATCTACCTATTAGTTGTAGACACAAAATAGCTAGGCTATAATAGTTAGTTTATAATATTCACTCAGACATAAGTAGTATGTCGATGTTTTGTCCTATTATTAACACTGCGACTAGTAATAATAATATAATTATTTTTACAATATTACGGAGAAGATCCATGTGTTGTTTTGGAAGAGTCTCGAGTGGGGTCCACTAGTAGTAGGATCTCATTGCCTTGTAATGGCATGGGGCTCACTCCGGATGCTCATTTAAACTAGTTAGTAAGACAACGGAAGATACCAGTAACATTAATGTTACACCAAAGAACAACAATGTTCTTGCTCTCAAATAGCTAAATGTAAAAAGGGGCTAAGCAGAATTCCATGCAATTGTTTCATCAAAATATTCAAGGTTTCTCTTCAAAGCAATTAGAAATTGAATTGTTTTTAGAATAAAAACAAAGTTTGAAATTGTTTGTTTCATGTAACATTGGTTAAAAGACTACGAAATGCTAATTAATTACGCAAATTACAGTGTAGGCAGTTGCTTTAACCGGAAAGCTAAGATTCGTGGGGGTTCATTAATCTTAGTTAGAAATTGTATTAAATTTAAGACTCGTATTGACATTGTTGATCTATCGGTGGAACATAACATTGAGCTGTCTTGTTTTGAACTGGATAAGCACGTAATAGTATGCGTTTACAGACCCCCAAATTATCAAAGCTACTCTTTATTTGAGTCGGTAATGGAAGATACTTCAGCAAAACTTGCAACTCGTAATAAATCACTAGTTATCTGTGGTGGCTTTAATGTTAATATTTTAGACAAAAATTCAAATAACAGTAGACTCTTACATCTTTTTAAATCATTTAATTTGTTAAACATATTTTCGGAACCAACTCGAATAACTACAAAATCTGCTACATGTATTGATAATGTTTTTTGTTGCTGCGACTACTTAGATAAATCCATTGTAAATCCATTGTAATTCCTTCTGATTTCACAGCGGTCAAACCGTTGTTTTCGAGTCCTACACACCAATACAGAAAATCCAGATAAAATCTAGACAAATAACACCAAGCAATTTGAATAAATTTAATAATACCTTAATTAGTAATTGAGGCATTCCGGGGCATATTATTGAAAATGTTAATCAATTTTATGAGGAATTCTTTTCGGTAGTTTACACAGAGTTCAATAATACATTAAAAATTAAAACTAAATCTATTTGCCCAAAAATTATGTTCAGTGACTGGGCAGCTAAAGGTATTAGGTAAAGTAGGGAGCGATTGTTTGAGCTGTACGGCCTTAAGCCTTACATCAACTCGGAAACTTTCAATAAATATGTAGCAACTTACTCAAAAAACTTTAAAAACACTTGTAAAGTACCTAAAGGCTTATTCATTAGCAACAAGATTAAATCTGCCGATAATAAAATAGAGATGGTCTGGAAACTTATCAATAGTGAAACTAATAGAAATAAAAAAATTAATAATGATATCACACTAGAGATTTCACGTGGTCTTCCGAGTTCTAAAAACAAAGTTGCTCAAGAATTTGTAGATTTCTTCACTAGTATCCCACTTAAAACTACTGAAACCATAAATTCCTCACCCTTGTGTTCTATTATTTTATTAAAAGCAAATGTTACAGCCTGTCCGGATGAGTTTCAATTTAAGCATATAAACCCCATAGCAGTCATTAAAGCTTTCAAGGAAATCAAAATCAAATTAACCGAAGATCTATGAGGAATGTCGATTAAGTCTGTCAAGCTGTTATTGAGACTATAGCACCGTACTTAGCCTTAATATTTAATTTGTGTGTGGACCAAGGAGTCTTCCCGGACCTTATGAAATACTGCAAGGTAATACCACTTTTCAAATCCGGGGATAGTAAAGACACCGATAACTATAGACCCGTATCCGTGTTGCCGGTTTTCAGCAAAGTGTTTGAAAAGGTAATGCTTAATGAAATGCTCAACCACTTTAACACCAATAAAATCTTACATGAGAAAGAGTATGGTTTCACCAAAGGACGTTGTACGACTGACGCCGGTGTCACCTTATTAAAACACATATTTATTGCATGGGAAGAGGCGCAAGATGCCATAGGAATTCTTCTGTGACCTCTCGAAGACATTTGATTGCGTTAACAACGAAACCCTGCTCTTAAAACTTGAACATTACGGTTTAGGGAAACTTGCGCTCAGTTCAGTGAAATCGTATTTAAACGACAGACATCAGTAAGTGCAAATAAATGGTGTCAATCCAATGGGTCTAAAAGTAAGTATGGGTGTGCCACAAGAGTCGATTAGGTCCTTTCCTCTTTTTGGTCTATATTAATGATCTACCCCATTTATTTAAAAACCAACCACAAATGGTGTTGTTTGCTGACGATACTTCTTTAATATTTAAGGTAAACAGACGTGCCACAAATCTCGACGACGTAAATAACGCCCTACTGCAGGTTCATAATTGGTTCACCGCTAATGGGAAAAAAACGAAGTGCATAAGATTTGCTCTATCGAATGTCAAAAGTATTGAACCAAGAGAAACTAGAATTCGTCGAAAATCCTGTTTTCTTGGGGATCACGCTCGACTCAAGGCTACGTCAATTTACTGATGTAGGTACCGCGAGGCTAGTCTATTTTAGTTATTTTCATAGTATTATGTCATAATTATGCTATTTTACTTTGGGGACGGGCTGCAGACATCGAGTCTATATTTATTCTGCAGAAAAGAGCCATCAGCGCCATATATGATTTTCGTAAGCGCGATTCTGTTTAAGGAACTGTTTAAGGAAATTAACATCATGACAGTACCTTGCCAATACATATATGAAAACATCATATACGTTAGAAAAAATCTGTATTTATTTAGTAAAAGAGGTGACAGACACCACTATAGTACCAAAACAGGGACCAACTAGTACAGCCAGGTTTCCGGCTAGCTAAAGTAGACTCATCTTTCATGGGGTACTGTTTAAAATGTTACAATAAAATACCTCCCCACATTCTACAACTGAATGAGACGAAATTTAAATCTCGTATTAAACGCACACTATGTAGACAAGCATATTATAAGTTGGGGGATTACATTGATGATGGAAATGCTTAACTATTGAGTTAAGCATTTCTATGGTCCTGCTCCACAGCCATAGGGGCAAACTAATTGATTACCATGTGAAGTTATTGTGGAAGCTGCAGAAGATTGTAAAAATATCTGCATTGTATAGATTCAATCTCTTAGTATTATATAATTGCATAGCACATGTGTGAGTACTTTATACTGTAAAGCTACCATTTACATTTAGTTATCATTCATTGACTCGAATTTGCCCTGGCGGTTGAGATAATGTCATGCTCATTCAAATGTCTCGCTGATGGTGGCGGGTGTGTCGGATCATTTAGTTCCCTTCAAAATGGTTGAGTTGAATGGTGCTGATCCATGCGTCATGTTCGTGAACGGGCGCTGTCAGTTGGGACTGGTCATCTTTTAGTTGCCATGGTTTATTCTAACTACTTTGTTTTTAAATTGTTGATCTAATCTTTTACTCTGGACGCTCTTAATGTGCACATCTTTCTACATCGTTCTCACATATATGTATTATCTCAACATGAATGATGTAACCAAGATCTTGTAAAAATATTTTGATTGAAAAGAGTGTCTATGGACTTTCTTGCCCATTATTCTCCATACAGATCTACGCTTTGGAATGGGCAACTACAGTACTTTCACAAGTTATTATGCCTTTTGTATGGGACTGTAGCTTCGCCTTCTTTGTTTTTTCTGACATTCAAAAGTGACTGTTATGGTGTAATTGAAATAAATGCTTTGACTTTTTGCGTTTTGTCGTAGAACCAAAAATTCGAAGACATGTGACATCTACCCACCCGCACTGGGCCCGCGTGGTGGATTATAGCCCATTTCCTCTATTTAAATCTAGCTTAAGCTGAATTATATCGGATTCGTTGCAGTTCGATTTATTTTTAAATCATCAGCAAAAAGTTTATATTCCGAATTAATTTTGCAACACAAATCATTTGCAAAAACTAAGAAAAATAGAGGCCCCAAGTGTGAACTCTGCGGCAACCCTGATGGTATACAATATTGTTTGGATTGAAAAACCCTTGAGATACACCAGTACGATTCGCACCAACGCAGAAACGACCCATGAATGCCCATACTTTCTAATTTAGCAATTAGTAAGTCGTGATCTACCAAATCAAAGACCTTTTTAAAGTGAGAAAACATTTTTTTCTGAACAAGTGATTCAACATTCACGACAAACGGATAAAATGGACACTGGTCTGTAATTTGCAATATCATCAACACGACCAGATTTAAAGATTGGAGTGATGTGTGCTAATTCCCACTGATCAGGGAATAAACTCTGTCCCAAAGAATAGTTGAACATTGTAGTCAGAGGATCAGCCAGATTCACTGCACATTTTCTAAGGAACAGAGGAGGGATTGAGTCAGGCCTGGGTAATTTATCACAATCTAGGGAAGGCAAGTAATCAAAAACTTCTCTTACTTCAAGTTTACACCGACTGAAAGTGTTATTGTTACAGGGAGTGGGCTCAACTGGCGCTGAAGTGTGTTACTATTTACTCTGTATTTATGGACTGAAATTGATCGGAAAACTAATCACAGATTTCCTGACCGCCCCTGGCAAAAGTAGTGTTATTCAAAATCATTTTGTTGGGAATAAAATTGTTACCTATCCGTTTATTTTTAAGTACCTCCAGACATGCTTAGGATTGGTACGCAGATATTCAGCTCTATTCTTTTTAAAATTTACATAACAGTTTTTTATCAACTCACTGCAACGCATTCTTAGGCATTCAAAAGTAATTTTATCTCTGGGATTCCCGTATTTTTATACATCATTTCTACCCTTTATTCATCAATTCTCTTATTTATTACATTTTTAAATATTTTAAAAAACAAAAGTAAACATTTAAAATTATAAAAATAGATGGCCCATCGGCATCAGGAGCAAGGTCCAGGCTGCCGGTCGTCAGGGCTCCAGAGCGAATAACCGCCTAATATGTGTGCCGTGTCCAGGAGTACTGCTTTCTGAATCAAGCCCTTCACCCAGCCGCGCAATGGGAGCTTCCCAAGGTGTTGGTCGAGGCTCTTTGCTATTAGTCCATTAACCGTAACGACTATCGGTGCAATGATTGCAGAGTCCACGTCCCACATGTTGACAACCTCGTGTGCTAAAATCAAGATACTTGATTTTTTTATCATTCTCAGCTTTCACGAGATTCTCGTCATGAGGGACAGTGATGTGTCCAAACGCCTCCGCAGGCTCTACGCGGGGGTCGTGCGGTCCATGGCCCTTTACGGGGCCCCGGTGTGGGCGCGTTAAATTAAGCGGCGTGCCGCGCACTAACTGAACGCACCCCAAAAGGTGGTAGCCGTAAGGCTAGTCCGGGGGTACCGGACAATCTCCCGCGAGGCGGCGAGCCTCCTAGCCGGATTGCCGCCATGGAATCTGGAGGCGATAGTCCTCAGGCGCCTGCATGAATAGCTCGCGGAGGCACTACGTCGGGGGGAAACTCTGCTGCCGCTGCAAATCACCGCTCAGCGGACAGACCTCCGACGGGATGTCAGTGCAGGGCACGCCACAATAGTGGCGATAAGTCCCCTCTTTGAGGAGTGGCTAGAGAGGCACCATAGCGCCCTCACCTTCCGCCTGACGCAGGTCCTCACCGGACACGGGTGTTTCGGGAGGTTCCTGCACCGAATCGGGCGGGAGGAAACGCCAGGGTGTTACCACTGTGAGGATCGTCCGGAGGACACGGTGGCGCACTCCGTGGAGGTCTGCCCCACTTGGGCGGAGCTCCGCCGTGTCCTCGTAGCGGCGATTGGCGGCGGCGACCTCTCGCGCCCGCCCTGGTTCAGGCCATGGTCCGGGGCGAGAGGGAATGGGAAGCCGTCACCTCCTTCTGCGAAGCAGTCATGCTAGCGAAGGAGGTGGTGGGACGTGAGAGGGAGAGAACCTCACGTCCCAGCCGCCGCGGGGGACGCCCCGGGCGTCGGGGGCCACGTGGTGGCTACCGGCCACCGTAGGCGCGGGCCTGTGGACGGTGAGTAATGGGTTAGCTCACCGTCCGTCCGTCTAATGACGATAGGCCGTGTCGACGGCGCGTTCGTGTTCCACGCGCGCCTCAAAGAGATGTCAGCAACCAGGAAGGGGCCCGCAAGGGCCGATGCCTGCCGAGGCTGCGGGACTGTTCGAAAGAGATCCCGCGGCCCTGGAACACAAGGGGCAAAGAAGGAACATGGATGGGTTTTAGGCAATCAAAAAAAAAAAGGGACAGTGATGTCAGCAATCATTGCACGGCGCTTTCGGCGATCTATCACCACAATATCAGGTTTATTTGCTAAAATAGTCCTGACCGTGTTTATACAAATCGTACTTCCGAACTGTTCTTTTGAAAGCCATTTTGCTTTCAGCTTTTTTAATGCCAAGGGGTGGCGCGTTCCAGAGCTTTATAGTTGAGATAGCGTAAGAATTGGACATAAAACCAGTACGATGTGAGGGAATTTCATTATCCTAAAGTTCATTTCCCACAACTCTAACCACCTATTTAAGACCATTAACAGGTTTTCGGTTTTGTGTTCAGGAACGCACTGTATTATTCACGTGCTAATTGATCAATCAGGTGCAATTTAGTCTCCAATTCCTTCACCTGAGCACTCATCAAGGCGTTATATTTGAGGAGTTCGGCAAAACAGTTATTATTTCGGGCATTTTATTCGACTTGCTCATCATAAGCGTCAGAAAGAAAAGATACTGTCTTCTTAAACTCGTCAAAGTCTTCGTACATTCTGGAAAATCTCAAGGTTAGGTCATTCATTTCCCTTTTGACCGTAGTTAGAGTGGATTCAAATTTCGCCAAATAGGCCTGTTGACTATCAACTTTTCATTCATTTCCTGCCGTAATTTACGAATTTCTGTAAGTATTGTGTCTTGAAAATTGACTTCAATGCCAACGCATGCCACTCGAGGCGTATCTGGTGGTGATTTCTCAGCTGGCGTAAGTCTCTGACCAAGTATTGGTTTTGGGCTAAGTTTGTTTGGCTATTAGACGGTTCTAATATAGAGGAATGCATTGTAGCCATGTTCATATCGTACATAAAGTTATTACAATATTCATATTTATTTGTTTTCGAAACGGCAAAATATAAGTGTTTACTAATTGACTACCTTCTATTTGCTTGTTTTACAAGAAATCAGTCGGTATTACATACTTCTTTACATAATAGTCACAAAATATTTTAACTTAGATTCTCAATGAAGGCTCCAAAGTCGCATCCGGCTTTATAAACTCATTGAGTGTTGTGGAGGATACGAAACAAAGGAAACTAAATGAAGAACCTGAATCTAAAGTGAGCGTAGACCTCACTGCTGAAGATATTTACCATTTATTAAGAGACAGAGATTATTCGTACAGGTAAGTTTTAAATAAAGAATAATTATAAAAGTAACTTACAAAATGTGTTCCTTTAAAAACGATATAATTTGTTTTAGCGGAGAGTTCCTTAGCATTGTGGGTGTTAATAAATCTCTGAGCGAAGCTTCGCTGGTGTGGCGCGACAATTGGGTAACGTTGCTTGACGGCTTGCTGCAGCTGCACATGCTGCGACAACCGCACGATGGGGTATCACTAGTCACGCATATCAGAAATATAAAGATCAATATTAAATATCACCAAGACGTCGTAAAACAATCTTTCGTGTCGGACTACCAAATTCTATTGAAAGCAACAGTATTAGAGAATTCTGACATTACCAGGTGAGTGTCTATTATTAAGGTACTGTACTTTTTATTATTTAAGCTGAAGATGATGTGTCAGTTAATTAAATAATGTATTTTTTTCTTCATTTTACAGGTGTGGAGGTGTTACTATAAGCAATGTTAAATTGGAAAATTTGCCTCCAATGAGTAACAGAAATATGGCGTTAAGGGCTTTAAAATTTGTTCCGTATTTTCAATCACACATATATGTAAGTACACCTCATCAATCAAGTTATATTTAAATACTAGCTGACCCGCGCAACTTCGTCTGCGTCACATAAAACTGTGACATCTCCTAAGATAATCATTGAAATCAAATGATGTAAGGGCAATTTTGTTCAAAATTAATTACTTATGATAAATAACGATAAGGATTAATACCATGTTTATAAAAACACCTTTGAAAATAACGCATTATTTTAGAACAAATTTGATAACCACCAAAGGTCAACCTTAAAAGATAGACAGATGTTATTGCGGACTTTTTTACAACTTTTTAAGAGGAACAATTCCGTCACACGTGATTACTGCGTAACTTTAACCGTTAACGCAGCGCACACAACGGGAGCTCTCAAAAGGAATAAATTTTCCTCGTTTTTGCAACATTTTTCTTTGATGCTCTCCTCCTATTGGCTGTAGTAAAAGATTTTTTTCAATTCGAATCAGTAGTCCCTGAGACAAGCGCGTTCAACCAAACAAACAAACTCTTCAGCTTTATAATATTAGTATAGATGAAATGAAAGAGAAAATAACACCGCATATTTTCAAACTCGCGCAGGTGTCGTCATCACTTCAAGTTTTTCTACAAACGGTGGCGGAAAATGTGAACAAAGCAAACATTAATGTTGTGGGAGTAGTAAACCAGCCTGGAAAAGGAGCTATTTTCTCTGAAATAAATAATGCTGTTAGAAACATTTTTGGAGTTAATGTTAAATACCAAGAAGTTAGCCGCGAAGCGGCGCTGAAGAAACAAAACAACTTCCTACAAGGTGCTGACCTGGTGCTGGTTCGAAACCTATCAACAGACGATAGTGTAAGTTAAAAGGCTTCAAATGTTTATTTTCAAATATGTTACATAATGATTAACTAAGATAACCTTCAACAGATGTGCCAGTTACTGCATCGTTTCCTACAAAGAGACCAGTTTGTAGCGAGTGAAGAAGACCTCGCTTTTGGTGGTCGCTCGCGCCCCTCGTCCCTTTACCGTGTGGTTTCCGTTCACTCCATTGTTCGAAACGGCAGCAAACAGCAGTCACAGCTACAGCTAGCTCGATGGGGTGCGTCTGCGGCCGTACCTACAACAACTGTCACAATTCGAACCAACGCTGATATTCTACAACTCATAACAGCGCGCAATAATCTCGGTTTAGGACATCGGCTCTTGATAATTGCGCCTTACCCATCACTGCCAGGTCTTAAGGAACTTGTGGGCGGCTGGCGCAAAGAAGTCAATCGCAATAAGATCCATCTAATCATGGTCGCTGAGGAAAGCAAAGATCGTTTTTATAGTGACGACATTCCCGACATTGACTTGGCATTCAACGTAGTAGACGACGTAAGAAGATCTTTGATATTTATTTTTATGTCGAAATTAAAATTACATTACTATTGACAATTAATTCCCATGCAATAATTCTCCTTCGTTCATCAGGCTAAGTGGGGAGGAGAGTACTACGTATCCTTAGAAGATGCAGCTGCGTCAGTGAGCAACAGCATGTCGTTACAATGTACCCAGTTTGGTGATTTGGATTCGCTCACGTGGGTTGAAGTGCCTGAGCCACACGGATCTGGAGTCCCTGTGCAGGTATAACTGAATTTATTTTAATTGCCTTGGAATTGTTTGACTCTCAAGTTATGAACAATTAGTCTTCTTACATTACAATCAAATTACATTTTTTAACATAATTTCAATCTCTCTAGGTTCATTATGCTGGTATTACTTTTGATGACGTCAAAAAAGCCAGTGGCGCCCTATTGTATAAATCAAAGGTTAAAAATAGTTTTGGAACGGAATTCAGTGGAACCACAGCCAGGTCAGTAACCAAAACGACTTTAAAAAATGCAGACTATGAACTCGTTCAATTAATTTCATTACCATATTTGTTTTTGGTTTCTTTTCTTTATTTGCGATTATTGCTCATCATACCATAAGCTAATTTATATTTAGGAGTAGTTTCGATGCAATATACTATAGAATATTGGGCCTAACAGTAACCCCTGCGGTACACCAACTTCACCTCAAACAAATCTGGATCATGTTTCGCCCAGCTTCACCTGAACCCTGTGAAAGTGGATAGAATATTTAATGCTTACTTAGTTTGTCAGTAGGTTGTCTGTAGGTTCATTATATCAAAAAATTGCAGATCACAAACATCAAGAAAGGAGCAAAGCTTTTAATGTTCAAAAGCCTGTCTTCTTGTACAAATCATTGTATTCGATTTTTATTTTATTTGTTCGTTATCTTTACTCTATTGTTTTAATGCTTTGATTGCGATTATATCCTAGGTGACTAGGTATTTTCTTTTTATAACATTAATGTGCCAGTAATATTAATTCGCTATTTAGTGGCACGCGTGTGATGGGCCTGGTGCGCGATGGCGCCTGCGGCAGCGTGGTGCGCGCGCAGCCGGAGCTGCTGTGGCCGGTGCCGGCGCACTGGAGCCTCGAGGACGCCGCCACCGTGCCGTTTGCCTACGCACACGCATTCTACTGTCTCGTGAGTTCATACTCAAGACTCTTGCAAGTAAAATTTCTCCGTTAAATTTGGCAAACTCACATTAAATCCTGATTTATTTTAGGTACTCAAAAATCCCCAGGGATTTTCACCGGATTACAGTGTGTTGGTTCATGGAGGGGCTGGGGCTCTCGGCCAAGCTGTAATATCAATAGCCCTTGCTTTCGGCTACGAAGTATACACAACCGTTAGTGACATGCGCAAGAAACATTTCCTACTTAAATTATTCCCAGGATTAAAAGGTACGGATATATATTTGATGGTGTTAAGTATTGAATGGCAGTATGAGACGAACATGAATTACACATAATATTAAATTGGTATGTTAACTTTTTTTTAGCCGAAAACATCGGAAATTCTCGGAATAACAGTTTTGAAGATATGGTTCGTAGTGGTACAAAGGGGCATGGTTGTGACTTGGTTATTAGCTGCCTTAGGGGGGAGGACCTGAAGAAAGTATGAATACCGCTTATAATGTTTTTTAAGTAATCATTTCAAACATAATAATATGTTACATTGTTGTTTCAGAGTGGAATGAATTGTACCAAAATCTTCGGAACATTTATTGATGTTTCTCAGCTGCACAATCAAGATGAGTTCGCGTATGGGATGTACAACCTCACTAGGTCGCGAGCTTACACCGCCGTTGACATCTCTTCAATATATGATCTTGAAAATATCGAGGATGCTAAAGTATGTCTCATAAATGTGAAAATAGCTAGTGTTTTCTTTTGTTTATTATTATTATTTATTTTATTGGTGTACAAAGTGTAAAAAATACTATTACATCCTTCCGTGGAATGAAGGTAGGGAGCAGCACTGCTTCAGTCGCAATAATAAACATTATGTAACATAAACATCACATCACGCCTGTAATCCCCACATTTCGCCAGTTACGTTTAAGTCCCATGTAATAGGGGGCGAGCCTATTGCCATCAACCGGGTAGAAATCCAGACTCCGTGGCTGCTACTGAGAAATCCCCGAAGGTAATCCCAATAACACCATTACGACTACACAGTTGAAACTTGGTAGGTAGGTAAATGTATTCTGTGAACCACTTTACGATTTTTATACAAAAATAAAATAAAACAGCCAAGTGCGAGTCGTACTCACACGCACATAGGATTCCATAGCACCAAACAATATAATAAAAACATTTTGAAGGCTCATGCATTTCTTGTATTGTATTACATTCAACACCAAAACTAAATTTGTTTTTCATAGTAATTAATGAAAAACGAAGTTACTGCTGCAGTTTGATGAAAAGTCCCACATCTCAAAAACTTAACATCAAATATTATTCAAATCAATTTTCGTTGAAAGTTTTTTTTACGTTCTACAATCCTAAATTTTTTCAGAATTTTCCTCCTCTTACTTTAGAAATTAAACGGGAGGGACACACATTTTACCACTTTGGAAGTGTCTATCTTTCAAACGATTGACTTTCAGAAAAAATGGTTTTAGGAACCTTAATGTCATTTTTAAAGACCTATCTATAAACACTCCGCACGCTTAACATACTACGAAAAACAAATTAATTTTGATGTTGAATGTAATACAATATACAATACAACATAATTATGGAAGAGCCTTCATAATATTTTTATTATATGCTTTGGTGCTACGGAACCCTGTGTGTGTGAGTATGACTCGCACTTGTTTGCCATTTGTCATAGTTAATCCTATCGTAATGTTCTTCAAATAGATTACTGGTTATAAATAACTGTTTGAAAATGCGTCTAATATTGTATTTCATAGGTTTTACAGACGATGTTGAGCGAAGGTATTACCCGCGGCTACGTGCGTCCTCTGTCACGTGTGTCGTACGCGCCACGAGAAGCCGCGCGCGCCTTCCGACTGCTCGTGGCCAGCAGGCACCGCGGCAAGGTGCTGCTGAGGATACAAGACTGTGCACTGGAAGCTCAGCCCAGGTATATCTAAGAACCTGCATTTATGTTTGTCAAACTGTGTTTTCGACCCTAACTAAGTAGCTTTTTAACATGCTTTTATTAGCTTGGTATGTATCTATGTATGTATCTACGAATCTATGTAAAGGACTCTTTGAACGTGATTGCCATCCACTTTAAAACGTCATCGGATTAAATTGAAACTTCCCACACTTATCAAGGACCGATGACAATACAATAATTTAATAAGTTTGTCCGATTATCCTGATCAGGATCCTGCCCCCCCCCTAAAAAAATATCGTGAAAAAGCGTGGAAAAAAAGAAAAAAAAAATTGGTGTAAATGTTTTTTTTTATTGACAGATATTGTTAAAAGTCATTATAACATGTCATAAAAAGCACCCCACGCTATTTTACGATAAAATGTTTTTTTCTTAATAACTCTGTTTTTTTTTGAACTATGGAAAATTATTTTCTACTTTTTAGTTCAGCTAGTTACAGAAGCGCGTTTTTTTAGGATGCAGACTCGAATAAATGCAACAGTTTTTGCTTGTAGATATTTGTTTACATAGCCAAATCAACCCCCATCGCTATTAACAAAAAAAAGCCAGGAAGCATGTATTTATTCGTACAATTTATTTTTATTTTACAGATTGACCTTCAAGGCTGATCACACTCATCTAATACTCTGCAATGATGCAACCTTTGGACTGCAGCTGGGCGACAAACTTGTGGAACGAGGTGTTAGAAAGATTTGTGTGCATTTCAAGAGACAATCCATGAGCTACCTTCAAATTAAGATACGGTAAATAATTCAGATCTGTTTCTCTTTCTTGGGTTGTTGTGTTGCACGTCAATCTCGCCAAGAGGGACAGAGATATTGTAAATTTTTGAACGGCGCTGTTGTAGATCGACCACTACAATAACATCGGGCTTATTGGCTGCACAATATATGGCAAGACCAATTGACCGTACTGGAGAAATGGGTCTCTGTTATTTTGTTGTTAAAATTATAAATTATTAAAGTATTTACCATTTTCCTTAGATCATGGCAGCAATCGGGCGTTGAAGTCGCAGTATTTTCTGATGACTTGTCGAAAGAAACTGACATCGACGCACTATTAAACAATGCTAGTCGCATTGGGCCCGTCGAGGGGGTGTATGTGTGTGTGGGCGATAAGCAGCAGGATATCGATGAAACCCTTCTTAACACTTTAGATGTTGTATCAAGAAAATTGTGTCCGGATATAAAGTGAGTATTCATAAAATTATACTTTAGTACGTGACGGCAGCATGCACACAGCAGCGGCGTTGCGTTTGACAATAACCGCAGCCGACAGTGCCGCTGCTAGTTTTAAGTCCGAATGCATATAACTTCGACAGCACACGGAATCTCTCTTCTAGAGCTTCGCGAAAATCATTTGAAAAACAATTACGCCTTGTCGTTCATCACTGATAGTACTACTGGTAAGCTGTCTGCGTTCGCTTGCCGACGCCGACCGCAGCAGCAGTTGGCAATGTCACCATCTGCAGAAGCGTTTTCATAGAGTTACATAAAAACCAGTAGTGTCGCTGCGACATTTCATTTTAGTTGAGCTGTTTTGCCGCTTAAGTTTGACGTTGCCACCGGAATTGTATCATAGTTAATAGACGTTGGTTTTTTTCACAACCAGAGTTTTTTCCCTTATTTGTCTTTGAGGACCCTAATCAATCTAATCAAAGATTTTATTGTTTTGTGTGACAGATATTTTGCAGTCCTTAACACCGGTGACAGTGTAATTGGGAAGGAGGTGTGTCTCCGTCGAGTACGGAACAACTTGCCGGCAACAGTATTGTCGCTACCTGAATTAAGTCATGTAAGATTTTTGGTCTATCTTTCTTCAGTCTTATCACCCGCCATGGTCGCTTTTGGTATAGACTCTTTAGGACTGGTCTTACTTCTTAACGAACCGCCATTGAATGTCTTATGAACCAACGCCGCTGGTCCCTTAGCTAGTTTATGCGTTTACTGCATCTTAAAGCTCTGTTAGCAAACATTTTGGAACACCTACTCTTGGTCTTTACAATTTCGAGAAAACGTTCTAAAAACTAAAACTGCTTTCCTTTCCTTATTCTTAAAACTAGGTGAAATTATGCAGATATTGATTACTTTTCGATCGCAGGAGTCGTGTAACATCGGGGCATGGTACCGCGGCGCAGTGGAAGTGACCGAGAAGGCGCTGTGCGGCTCCCACAGTGTAGTCCTGGCAAGCACGGTGCCTGCACCACAAACCTCGCTTCTGCAGAAAATTCTTGCAATTGCTGGTAATTTCCGAATATTTCAATTAGTTTGAGTAATCTATCTACAGTTCTTTCACAATTTACCCAGTAATTGGATTGTGGAGGTTAGATGGGCAGCCGTTCCATGCAAACGGCCGCCCGGCCCTGGTTAAGGCCATGGTCCGGAGCGAGAGGGAATGGGAAGCTGTCACCTCCTTCTGCGAAGCAGTCGTGCTAGCGAAGGAGGTGGCGGGACGTGAGAGGGAGAGAATCTCACGTCCCAGCCACCGCGGGGGACGTCCCGGGCGTCGGGGGCCACGTGGTGGCTCCCGGCCACCGTAGGCGCGGGCCTGTGGACGGTGATTAATGGGTTAGCTCACCGTCCGTCCGTCTTATGACGACAGGCCGTGTCGACGGCGCGTTCGTGTTCCACGCGCGCCTCTAAGAGATGTCAGCAACCAGGAAGGGGCCCGCAAGGGCCGATGCCTGCCGGGGCTGCGGGACTGTTCGAAAGAGATACCGCGGACCTGGAACACAAAGGGCAAAGAAGGAACATGGATGGGTTTTAGTCAGTAAAAGTCTGACACTCCCTCCCACTCCACCCAGAGCGGGAGGAGTTATTTGATGATATTTCCCATCCGAAAAAAAAAGGCTGCATCCGGTGGACTAGAAGCCGACCCCAGTATACTTGGGAGAAGACAAGGCAGGCAATGATGACTTTGCGTCTCTGTCAAATCATATTCACAATGTTCTATAATCCCATGACAGTTTGGTTGTTGTTGGATAGCTGCTGTCAGATGTAAAATATCTGTGAAAGGTCCGTAGCACTCTTTCTAGTAACTGCAACTGATTGTTAGTATGTTACATTTTATTGGATATCGATAACCATTAAATAGTATGAAAGTAATGAATATAAACGTTAAATTCAATATTTCAAGTTTCTCTATTTTTGACAGATGTAACCATAAAGGCTGATACAGACAAGAATACTACTTTGGAAGAATTGGGTGTGGAAGGCGTCAAAATACCATTAATTTATAATTTCCTAAGAATTCATTACAATGTTGTGTTTGAAGAGGAGGAAATACCCTTGATTACTATGGACACGTAAGTGTACATCTCAGATTTCAGCAATATTACTACTTGTGGCTGCCATGTCTCGCTCGGCTCCTCATCACTTTCAATAAAACGGGGTCCATAGAACGGGGATCGCTTGTCTTGGTTCCAACCAATCCCCGTTCACCTTTAACTTGGTTGACTTTCTCTCTTATACCTTAATTTACCTATAACGTAATTTAATATGAAAACATTTTTTTTAAAGGATACATCAGTTAGAAAAATCTATCTTCAAGACAGATTTCTCTGAAACTAAGGGCTTATCTACATTCTTCAGCTTCGTAGAATCTGACGAACTGCTCGCTACCACTGAGTTCGTGGCTATGCCGACGCTCATCAACAACGCTGTTATGGTACATGATTTTTATTGCTACGTTTTTAAGTTCTCTTTTTGGGTACCTGCCCTGAGGTTGCCAAATGTTCATGAGGCTACGACTTCATTTGTTTCTCACAGTACTGTTTCTGCAATAACAGTAGACCTCTCTAATGTTATTCCACATGCATAACATAAAACAGTCTTAAGCTAGCATGGACGTATACATTAATTGTTCCAAAATATGTTAATTCATTTGTTTTTTAGCCAGTTCTGTGACTGGGATTAACATTTAAAAAAATGTCAACTGTTGGGACTATTACAGAGAGACGATGAATTTGATACAAGCCTAATATACCTGGGGTTGGTGCCGGGCATGGAGGGTCACCACGGTAGGTTCAGCGTGCTGTGCGAGCGCCTCAAGCTGCCAGCGATAGTGCTGCAGCTGGGCCTCGACGACCCAAACGAAACCATAAAAGAAACAGCCCAGAGATTAACAAAGGTATGAAACGTAGCTCGTCAAACTTAGCCTAGGAGTGCAATAGTCACTAGTTGCATCACAAACTTCTTTAGGTTAGCATTCTATTTCGCAGTGGTTACTTACATCTTGTTCATCTACACTGTTTCATAGTCAAGGGCCTAAAACTGACACATGCTATTTTTTAATTCAGGTCTTCCTGAAGAGGATGGGACTGGAGAAGCATTTCTATCTCTTGGGATATGAAAGTGGAATTTTCATTGCTTTAGAAATGGCAGCTATCTTGGAAAGTCGCGGTAAGGCAGTTGTTTTATGTTTAAGATGAATAGATACAAGTGACAGAATATACTTTTATAACTATTGTAACGGAAAATATATTTTTATAGGTATGACTGGTACAGTTTACTGTGTTGGATTCGCGCCCGACGAATTCGACAAGCACCTCGAAGAGCAACTCGCAGAGTTTGAAACAGAAGAACAGCTGCAAGATGCCGTAGCGCGTCACATGTTCACGTTGATGGCAGGAGGAGACACAACGGGTCTAGATAATGCACTGCAGACTGCGAGCACATGGCAGCAGAAGGTAGACGCGTGTGTGCGCACTCTATTAGGGCGAGTGTCGCACTCGGCGGAATACGCGCGAGCGCTCATCGATACTACTCTGAGTCACGTGAAGCGCACGCGCGGCTACGTGCCGCGGATGCAGGCGCTGCGCTCCCAGCTGGTGCTGCTGCGTGCCGCGTCCGCACACCCCGCGCCCGCGCTTCTATCGCTTCAGCGCCACTCGCAGCGCCCGGTCGCCGTGCACCAGCTGAGCGCACCACTAGCACATGCCCCATCAGATCTGCAGTGTGCGGCCATCATCAACAGATACTTAGACCCCACAGTTCTAGAAACGTTCAATAAAAAGAACATTTGCAACACTTATCTCAGAAACGCTCATACCTTCATGGGAATGGATAACGACACAAACTAAAGGACTTGGAATAAAGTAAACAACCAGCAATGTATGTGATGTGCAGACAAATAAATATTTATCGTGAATAAAAGATTTTTTTTTTTTAAATTACCTACTGTAACCAAAGGTCCAAGGTAAACCAAAGGGAAAATTCTTGTTTTTGATATGCCATTATTTAGTTAATCCTTTTGACAATTTCAACGAGATTTTTTTACAAGTAGACTTTACAATTTGTTTTTTGTTAAAAGCATATATTTCAAGTAGGCCAGTTATGGTCAGTACTCACTATCGGTATTACTCGATAGTTTTACTCAAAATCGAGTAAAAATTATCGTGTGGACCGCAAAACTCACAACTCGAAGGCTCGCATCGAGCCGGCTCGATGGAATTAAATAAATCTAATTTCCTTCGAACTTACTCGACGCGAGCCGTCGAGCTTTACTCAAGCGTGTGTACGTGACCTCGAGGGGCGCGAGTCGAGCGTCAGTACGCCGTTGTTAATTGTAATTTTTTTATTAAAGGGGTTATCATAGAAAGTAATTCTTCGTATAGCGCTTCAGGCATCCTTAAATAATTTTTGTAATCTTCGGGACATAGATCTTTAATCAAGTTCACGTGACTGTAATCAGAGCGGCGATCTAACCAATATTTAACCCAGTATCTCCTTTTACGTTTCTTCTGTTCATTTTCTTTAATTCTTTTATAGTTAAGAATTGCGAGGCTAGCTAAATGTAGCCACCGTCTCCTTAGTTGAACAGACATCTTTTGGATCAAACGGTTCGGTGAATACTGAACGGCGCGCGTCACTCGATAGATTAATGCTGAATGTGTGGACGAAAGCCCAAGCCGTGGGTTTTACTCTACGTGATTGTTCGATCGAGTAAAACCGTATGTGAGTACTGACCATTACAGGCACTTTTCAAGTGTCAAAAACAAAAACACTGTAACACAGAATCACCCTCGTAGCAAATACATACAACAAAGAAAGGATCTCTCAAACAAGTCAGCCTATCGCAGTCCACAGCTGGACATGGGCCCGTCCCAGCGCCACGATAACATGTCCTTCGCCTTCCACATCTAGTCTGTCTCAGCAATCTTTTTTAGGCCATCGGTCCATCTAGCTATGAGGCGTTCAACGCTGCTCTTTCCGATGCATGGTCTTCACTTTAGGATTTCGACAGACATAGCCAGCTCACTGCCACTTCTGCTTGCTTACTCAAGCGAGGATAACAACCATGAATAAATATATTTTTATATATGTTGGAACTAAAATTGATAAGTGACATTTATTCAAACATTTCAGAGTGATCTATGTATCCAAACACGAGCAATAAGATTCCGATTCCGATAGCGATTCCTAGCTCGATCTCATGCTTGCATTTGCTGTAAATCTCGTTGCTAACCATGGACAGGTCGCTGCTCCTGGGCTATCAAGACACGATTTAATTTATCTCTCATACAAAATTAAACCCCCTAAGCAGCGGCCTGCTATTGTTTTTATACGGAGTTTTGAGCGGTTAGATAAAGAAAAGCTCAATGCAGATGCTCAAGCCCTTGATTGGGACGATCTTATCCAGTCATTTATTTATTTATTTAAACTTCATGTACAAAAGTGGTACATAGGCGGACTTAATGCCACAAGGCATTCTCTACCAGTCAAACTTGGGGTCAAATAGGACAGCATAGTGATAGAGTACAAAAAAATAAATAAGAAAAATATCATTTTGTTAACATAAATTGAAATACATAAATAGGCACATACTAATACATATATACAAATATAATGAAATAAACTAATATATATTATAATACATACAAATAGTCCAAAATACGAGAAACATTATAATAATTACTATGACTACTAATGACAAGCATATGAGCAATTTAGTCAGATTTCAAATAGTACTTCCGAACTGTTCTTTTGAAAGCCATTTTGCTTTCAGCTTTTTTAATGCCAAGGGGTAGCGCGTTCCAGAGCTTTATAGTTGAGACAGCGTAAGAATTGGACATAAAACCAGTACGATGTGAGGGAATTTCAAGGAGTATGTTTTTAGAAGCTCGAAGGTTACGATTGTGTGAACTGCCCAACACTTTGAAATATTCTTTTAGGTAATCGGGAGCACGAGAATCCGTCAAAATAGTGAAGAGCATACAGAGAGATCTGAGGGACCTCCTGAGTCGGATAGGCAGCCACTCATCGGCAGTGGAGGAGAAAATTGGAATATTTAATAGGTCTGTTCTCCAGCTCATTGACGCGCATGCACCACTGAGGGCCGTCCGCGTTGAGCGCCCTCCGGCCCCATGGATAACCCCTGGAGTTAGGATGGCACAGCATCCTAACCCCTTTTGCTCTGCTTTTAGAAAGTATAGACGGGATCGCAGTGAGGAGAACTGGAACCTGTACAAGTTGGCTAGAAACCGCTACAACCAGATGGTAAGGGCATCTAAACGCCGATACATTTGTGAAAATGTCCTCAATTCTGGAGTGTTTGGAGCACACCGGGATGTCGGGATACGGAGTCCGGGGAATAAAACTGCTGATCACGGTTACAAGTATATTCCGACTGACATACGATGAGCCCGAGCGCTCAGCTACAGTTTAGCCTCTACCCACATATTCTTAATATACTGTTCTTGACTATAATTTATATCTACCTTAATGATAAATAATACTAAATGTGCCCGACCCAGTTCTCGAAAATGGCTGTGTCACATTGTACTGGGATCGATCCATCATCACTGACAGGACTATTGTAGCCAATAAGCCTGATATAGTGGTGGTGGATCGATCAGAGCGGCGCGCAATGATTGTTGACATAACGGTCCCACATGATGAGAACCTCGTGAAAGCCGAGAAAGATAAGCAAATCAAGTATCTTGATTTGGCTCACGAGGTTGTCGACTTGTGGGATGTGGACTCAGCGATCATTGTGCCGATAGTTGTATCAGCCCATGGCTTAATTGCGAAGAGCTTCGACCAACATCTGAGGAGGCTCTCGTTAGGCAGCTGGATCAAGGGCTTGATTCAGAAAGCGGTACTCCTGGACACGGCTCGTATTGTTAGGAGGTTCCTCTCTCTGGAGCCCTGACCGCCGGTAGCTTGGACCCTGTTCCCGATACCGGTGGGCTACAATTTTTTATATTTTTAAATGTTTTTTATATTGTTTTTTCTAAGGAATATTTAAAAATGTAATTATATTTGTACAGAAATAAATAAAGGAAATAATACTAATACATCGCACCTCACCACTTAATCATCGAGTTATTACATTTACATAAAAATTTTAAGAGAGTTGGGTTACATAACTAATGCAGTTTCTTTAAAATATATTTATGTTACTCTAAATTTAATTACGGGTTTACGAGTACGTTTAGGTCGATCCTCCGGCGGTGATGGTGGTAGAATTCTGGGCTTTGATAACACTGTAGAACCACATTCGGTATCTAGCCTCTCTTTTTCACCCTCACTAACCAGATTGGCTCATTTTCCTCCCCAGGACCATCTATTGGGACCACCTACTCCGCCTGTGACTTTTGAGTTGGTGATAGTGTCAAACTTTCTGAGACTGTACAATCAGAACCCATGAAGTCGGATAAACGAGACCTACGATTGACCTGATCTATGTGTTTTCTAGTTAGTCGTCCGTCACCGTTATTTACGATATATCCGCGCGACCCTGCTCTTGCTTGGATTGTACTTTTCAACCATTTATCCCCTAAAGCACCGTTTCTCATCCACACCTCGTCTTGTGGAGCTAAATCTCGCAAAACACCTCCGGAATTTTGTACCTGTCGTTGTTGTGCTAATCGCACCCGATCGTCAAGTGCGCGGTCTGCGCGCAACAAATCTAAGCGAGTACGTAATGGCCGTCGCTGTAACAACATCGCTGGTGTATCCCCGGTCGTACTTTGGACTGTGTTCCTATAATTGAGCAAGAAAGTTTGTAAAGCGGCATCTATTTCTTTATTCTCGCTTTAGGCTTTTTTATAGCAGATTTGCATAATTTAACCGCGTTTTCCGCGGCACCGTTTAATGAAGGATGGTATGCCGGTGAAAAGCACTGTCGTATGCCATTGTTTTTTGATCCGACACTAATTCTACCGGTAGACCAAATCGCGCAAACGTGCTACGTAAAACTCGGATTACCTGTTTTGCATTAATTGTACTTGCCATTTCGAAAACTTCCAACCACTTGGAACTTGCATGAATTAAAATCAAGAATGTGCTACCATGGTATGGGCCTAAGAAATCTATATGTACCCTGCTCCACGGCTGAATGACGTAAGGCCAAGGCTGCGGCGGCGCTCGCGGTGGAGCAGCGCCCTCTATCGCACAAGTTTCACAACTGTGGCACAACGCTTCTACGTCACTATCAATGTTCGGCCACATAACTGTGCGCTAATGACTTTGTTTTGACAATACCCATGTGACTTTAGTATATCCTTCCGTAAGACTTGCGGTATTACCATCCGGTATCCCCACATTAAACAGCCGCGTTCTACATACAATTCATGGCGTCGAGAAAAATAAGGTTTAACTAACTCATCTGAACACGACAACGGCCAACCGGATTGCACGTATAGAAGTATTCTACTTAACAAAACATCTTTAATAGTCTGTTTCCTAACTTCGCTGTGTGTCACTGGAAGGAAATCCTCTACAAAGTTAACATATGTGATCTCCGCACTCACACTCGGCTGTTTACCTTGAGGTAGTCTTGATAAGGCATCGGCTCAATTTTTCTTTGATGACACATATTCTATTTCATAATTATAACCTGACAAAAGTATTGCCCACCGCTGCAACCGAGATGCTGCCATTACAGGAACGCCTACCTTATCACCGAAAATGTATGTTAATGGTTTATGATCCGTCCTTAAAACAAACTTACGCCCATATAAGTACTGATGGTATTTTCTGATACCAAAAACGATCGCGAGTGCTTCTCTGTCTATTTGTGAGTAAGCACGCTTGGCTGTGCCTAATGAACGCGATGCATACGCTATCGGCCGCTCCCCGGCAGCAGTGACGTGTGACAGCACAGCGCCGACCCCGATGCTGCTGGCGTCGGCCGTCAGCACGAGCGGTAGGTCTGGTGAATAATGCATCAGCACCTCACCTGAAGCTAGTTGCTGCTTTACCTTCCTGAACGCGACTTCACACTTTTCACACCAGTTGAAAGGTACATCTATCCGGAGCAGTATATACAAAGGCGAAAGAATTGTACTTACATTCTTAAGGAATTTTGCATAGTACATTGTCATACCGATAAATGCCCGCAACTCCGATACATTGGAGGGGGCGGGTGTATCAATTATCGCTTTTAACAAGCCTACACCGAGTCGCCAAACTTTTATTGACGTGCATTCAAGATTAGCGGAAAGAGGTATTCAAAGAGCTGTTAATGAACGCGATCGTTTGGTATCGCCCGAAGATGAAGAAGAAGTGCTTAGACTAATAAACAATGATCCTAGACTAAGCATTAGACGGATTTCACTGCAACTTCAAATGTCTAAGTGGTATAAAGAATTTTGAAAAGAGAAGGATTACACCCTTATCATTTTCGACGGGTTCAAGACGTGATCGAACCAGGTTTGCTGCGAGATCTGTGTTTTGTTTGTGGATAAATAGAAATTTGAGACAGGACCGTAATGTTTTACAAAGAATACTGTGGACTGATGAAGCCAAATTTACAAGAGCTGGGATTACAAACCACAGAAACGACCATCTCTGGTGCTCCGCAAATCCAAGGGTGGTGCGCCCAAGCTCATTTCAACATGAATTCTCAGTAAATGTGTGGGCTGGCATAATCAACGATAGACTGATAGGGCCATTGGAATTGCCACCTACAGTAAACGGCGCTAGGGTTTTTAGAATTCTTAGAGACACAGTTTGCGGACAGCCTCATGGACCTCTAACATACCGTCGGCGTATGTGGTTCCAGTTCGATGGTGCACCCGCGCATTTTTCTCGTGCACTAAGAGAATATTTAAATAATAATTAATCTATCGCCGTGGATCGGTCGTGGTGGTGAAGTAGCGTGGCCGACTCGCTCACCCGATTTGACACCCTTGGTATATTTTTTGTGGGGTCATATGAAACAAAAAGTATATGCTACAGTTCTAAACATCAGGGGAGAAATCGTCGCAAAAATTATGGCAGCAGCCGAAGAAATTAGATCCGATTTGGATTTAATTAGGCGCTCATCAACCCAGGTGGCACAGAGAGCCGTAGTGTGTCTACAAGCTGGAGGTGGCCGCTTTGAGCAACTGCTTTAGATATTTTAATCGTCATTTAATATTGGAAAAAACATTAAATAAAATTCAATATGAATGTTATGTGTTTTTAATGATTTCCTGTTTAGGGTTCCGACAAAGGCCTTTTGTGCTTGCGCATACGCTATGTTCAAACAACAATAACTCTTAAACTATTAGACATACAGTTGTGAATTTTGTACTGTAGCTTAGCTCAGGAAAAAAATAAAAAAGTTGTCGGGAGTGTTTTTGTAGAAATTAAAAATTATTGGTTGAATTGCATAATTTTTCGTGAATTTTTTCGACTTTCACATTTTTTTTCAAAAGTTATGGAATTTTAAACACATTGCTTTGTAATGCAAACGGTAGACAATATTATTGCCTTTTGAATAAGCCTATTTTTATCTCAGTATGACTAAAACTTTGAAAGATATGATTTTTTTGTACTCGCATAGAGAAGCCATTTTGTTTTTTTTTTGTTGAAACATTCAAAAAAAAAAAATGGCTGCCACATAGTGGGTAAGTGTATTGGACCAAAGCCTAGAGTATAACTGTACTTGAAAATAGTTTATATTTAAGTATTTAGAATATCGCTAGTCCATGTCCGGACACATTGTATAAAACTGCTCGCCATGCACGCAGCGCAGTCAACCTACAAAATTCATTCGACTAACATTTTTTCCGACTTATTGTAATTTTGGTGTGCAAGTTTAAATAAATTCAGTGTAGCAGAAATAAAGTGTTTCAATTAAAAAGGACCCACGGAGCGCCATTCTAACAGACGGTAGACGACTATAAGGTAGGTGACTTTGTTTTGTTGAGGACGCCAGGGCTGAACGATGTTGGCTCCGGACAGTCAGCGAAATTTATAACTCATAGGGATGGTCCGTACCGAATACGAGAAGTCGTAAGTCTTACTTCTTACCTGGTAGAGGGAACCGTCAAAGGTGAGCACATTGGACGATACCATGTCTCTCATCTGCCACCGTTCATCAGTGATGTTGAGGTTCCGATTAGAGAAAAGCGCAGACGTGGTTGACCCCGTAGATACCATTGCCAGCCCGAACGCGAGGGCGCTATGTTCGAACAAGAGGGAGAGTGTGTAAAAACGTAATATCGCGTACGTGCGCCGCAACTCCAGACTTACTTCTTCCATGCTGCGTTCCATGGTGCGAGAGAACGCGCACGCTCAACTGCGTGGCGCCATAGATATTCATTTACTGCCCGCTAACGCTTCCGCCATTAGACTTGTCTTCCCCCAACCTCTGCTTCTACTTGATAATAAACTAGACCCAGAAGACTAGGGTTGAAAAATAATACATTGGAACTAATACAGACTTTACTCACACCTGCACCGGAAAAACTCCTCGATCAATATTTTTGCAATATGAGTCATGCTAAATGCGGCTGCAAGTTGGATTGTTTTGTTCATTAGCACGTGTCGGTTTTTAGAGCCAGTCGTACTCCAATGTTAAATCGCCTTTAGAAGAGTATTCTTACGATATCAGCGAGCAGATACCTGATGCATCGGTCATAGAACAATTTACTTGTACCCAGCAGGAATAAGCTGAAGAAAAAACTGAAGACATATTACATTTAAAGTTCCGTTAGACAATTATCAATCCGACGAATAATTTTCCCCAGTTATGTACTCATAATTTCCACCGCTTTCATCATTTCCAAGAGTACCATTTTTTTAAATTAAACAGGGCCACAAAATATCGTGGAATAGACTTAACGAGGTGACCAGTTGCAACCACGTTAAATAAACTTTTTCAACTTTTTGAATAGCTATACGCCCTACCGCTTGGACACGATCGTCGGTAGAGGGGATGAAGCGAGGACTGGAGAACGGAGTCATCAACGGACCGAGTGTTGCGACAATCGAACTCAGGGGTAGGACAATTCCATATATTGACATATTTGGGGTAATTTTTTTCAAAATGCGACATCTGTTATCGCCATCCAAAACAATTAGTTACCTTATGTCACCACAGATGGCGAAACCGGCGACACCATCGATCCCAATATAATTTGTGACTAAAAACTTAATAAATTAAATATAATTTCATTACCTAATCATTTTTTTTTACACGTATTATAATTATTGGCAAATATTTGTCTAGATTCCAATCTGCGTAACAATTACAATAGGAACACATTGAATTATTGATTTGGTAATGATTGTCAAACTATCAGGCAGGTCACAATTCAAATATTATGGCGACTGTTTCCTGCGCTTGCGCTTGTTTGTAGTTTTCATTCCATTTTTGTGCCTTTCTTCGTGAAATTAATCCGCCGATCCGCGTAGAGTTGAATCCGGACAGGACTCCGCAGTGAAGTGTAAGAATTATTTTGAAAACCCAATGATTAATGTGCTTATACAGAGTGTAAACAGACCCTTCACGAAGCCGTCAACCAAGCATTCTGTACATCAGACTAAGTAACTTTACGCAAAAATTATTGCTGGGAAGAGACTTTTTTTTGGGGTGAAAAATCACGTTTTACGGTAGGACTCAATGTAACGTACTCAAAACATTGTGCTGATGGATGGATTGAATAGTACGGGGGTCGTGGTGGTGTTTAAAGTAAAACTCTTACATTAAAATCATGAATCTAAAAAAAAACTTGTGAAAGAGTTGGAACTTTGACCCCCAATATCTCCGTAACTCGAAGGTTCCCAGGTTTGGTCTAGAACAAAAAATGATCGCAACGACGGGGAGAACAAGTGCCTTTAGGCTTCGTTAAGGGTCTTTTTACACCCTTTATGTAGTTGGAGTCGTTCAATAAACCGGATTTTGTCTGGCAAAATCACATATCATGGTGCGGATGAAATTAAAGCAACAGCGCAAGCTTATAAAAATAAACACAAGACAAATAAATAAGTTTATTATAAAAGAAAAGTTGTTTTTTTATGTATCCACTGTGTACCTTTTGAAATTGATGCTTCCTTACTAATAAGCTTGTTTTTTAGTTTGATAAAGTTTTACTAGGATTTTTTTACTTAGTTAAGTGAAAAAATAAAATTATGTAAAACTTTATCAACTTGAAAACAAGTAAAATAGTAAGGAAGGTTAAAGTATAGGTAGGTAGTACCTAAAGCTAGTTATATGTCGCAAGTTTGTGGATGGCGATAATAGATAGCGCTATTTATCCGATCAATTGACATTAGCGGTCTTCAATAAATTCTGCGAGGGGGCTCTCTATACCCGTTATATTACTTTACTCTATAGTCGAACTCCGACAGTCTTGACAGACGCTCAGTACCAACGCACGTGTTGGTTTCTTGTATTGTAAAACCGTTGGTGTATTTAATAAAGTTATTTTTATTTAAATTATCTTTCGGTCGAGTCCCCACGACAGTGCCCACATCTACGTAAAACTATCTCTGATCGTGAAGAAGACTCGATGCTTCGCATCTCGGCCACCCACAATGCGTCATATAGATAACTAGCTTATGCCCGCGGCTTCACCCGCGTGGAGTTCGGGAATTACCCACGGGATCTTACTTTTGGGATAATAAGTAATCTATGTATGTATATTAAATACAGAGACGACTCGGAGAACAAACAATTTCACAGGAAATTCATCATTCATTCATACATCCCATTTCACCCTCTTAGGGGTGGAATTTCGAAAAACTCTTTCATAGTGGATACCCAATATTTACAAAGAGACACAGACCATACACCCATCAAATTTCATGTCTTTAAGAACAGCAGTTTAGGCTGTGCGTAGAATCGTTGATATATCAGTCAGTCAGTCAGGACTTTGAATTTAATATTGGAGGATGATTTTGGAAAAACTGTAATACACGTGTGTCATAATTTCAAGTCAATCGACTCATCATCTGCCTAGCCTTTTCCCAACCACATTGGAGTCGGCTTCCAGTCTAACCGGATGCAGCTGAATACCAGTATTTTACATGGAGCGACTGCCTATCTGACCTCCACTGCCCAGTTAGTACTGGGTAATACGATACCCCTTGGTAAGACTGGTTGTTAGACTTTTTGGGCCACTGACTACCTAAAGACTGTCAAAGATCTACAAATGACAACCGGGGTCAACGGCTTAACGTGATTTCCGATACACGGAAGAAACTCGGTATGTAATGGGTGGTCACCCATCCACAGACCAACCTAGGCAAGCACGGCTTAGCCGCAACAGCCAACAGCCGCTCGGGTCGATCTTTAGATCGACCCGAGCGGCTGTTATTATTTAGCCACTAGCTCCTCACACCCGGGCAAGTTTCAAGCCAATCGACTCAGAGAATAAAAAGTTTCACAGAAAATTCAACACCCCATTTCACCCTCTTAGGGGAAAATTTCGAAAAACTCTTTCTTAGCGGATACCTACTCTTCACAAAGAATACTACCCTCCAAATGTCATGTCTCTAGGACCAGCGATTTGGACTGTGCGTTGATATATCAGGGAGCCAGTCAGGACATTGAATTTTAAATTGGCAGATGATTTTGGCAAAACTGTGATACATGTGTCTCATAATTTTAATTGAAGAGCATGTACACAAATTTTCAAGTCAATCGTCTCAGAGAACAAAAAGTTTCACAGAAAATTCAACATCCCATTTCACCCTTTTAGGGGTGGAATTTCGAAAAACCCTTTCTTAACGGATACCTACTTTTTACAAAGAATACACCCTCCAAATTTCATGTTTCTAGGATCAGCGGTTTGAGCTGTGCGTTGATATATCAGTCAGTCAGTCAGTCAGTCAGGACTTTGAATTTTATATGTATAGAAGATTGCACGATCTACAATTTTAATCTGACCTATTTTTCTGATAACACTTACCTTTTGGCTGATAAACCCAAAAATCCCACATTTTTGAACTTCGACCTTGAATAAATTTCTTGCAAATGTTGGATTGATGAGGACTTTTCACATTTCATTTGTAATGGTGTTCCGAACATTCGTACAAATTATTGTAACCTTGCATGTCTAACTTGACCGGGTTGTGTCACAAATAAACATATTTCAATTAGAAAATAGTGCTCCTGCTATATTTAGATAAGATGGTAACCCCCCAGAGTATAATAAGATGATGATTTATTTATTTATTTACGGAAATCTTACCTACAACTACCATTACAGATCTGCGATCCAATGCGATAGAGTGGCCTTACATGCTAAATCCTTAATCTAAATCCTATAAAATTACATACCTTATTCTAAATCTTAACTTACATCTAAATAACATATTATATATAATGCAGCTTTTGCGAATTCACCCAAGCTGCACCACAATACATCAACTCTGTTGTGAACTTCGTTCACCACACGAATGGCTCTAGTGAGAGGAGTTCTCGCCAGTAGGTTGGTTCTGGCTGCAGGCACAGCTAGCAGAGGCGGCCGTCGCCGCCTCCACACGTACCTGTCAGGTACACAAAGTTCCAGGTGCCGCAGCACTCCTAGGTTATGCGCCCCGCCACGCAGTAGCTTCACTACATACGCTGCGAGTGAAAAGTCCCGTCGCACCTTTAAAGCGTTATACCCTACCATACCCAGTACAAATAGTGTAGGGTAATTCAATGGGTAAAATAAAAATAAATAAAAAATGATGAATATTCTTTAATATTGTAGGAAAAAAAAAAACCAGCCCGTTATACAATGCAATACAATCCAATACGGTAGGAAACATTCTGAAGTTCTGATAGAAAATTTGTATTTTCATCTAAACATATTATTAGTATACTAACGAGCAAAACACTGATAATGCCTTCCTGAAAAGTCTGTAGCTTGACCAAAAAGACGTAAGTGCTTTAAATGTAAATTAGGGCTATCGATTAGGTATATTACTATTTATACGTGCGTCAATGACCTCGGGACGATCTGACATTGGCCTCTGTGTAACGTAACACGATTCTAACTCGTGTATTAGTGTCACTAACAAAACTGTTATTGCTGATTTCTGAATTGAGTTATTGGAGTTTTCTTAAGGTTACATTTTCAATTTCGTGTGCTACATTGAATTGACGCAAATACCTTATTTGGAGTCTAAGTACATAGTTAATACTCAAATCAAACTGGGCATTAGTTTCTTAGTGAAACTACGGCTACTTACTGAAAAAAACAAAACTGAACGCAATCACAACTAAGCCGCGTTTACGAGCTGTCAGTGACAATATTCTATAACAGTGAAGTCATTGACAGTAGTTTGAACGCAGTTAAGTGTGCGGATTGCGTGCAGTTCCGTTGGTGAAAGCCTCAAAATTAAAAATAAACTTTGCATCATGAATGAGTGCCTCTGTGCTGCAGAGTCGAGCAGTAACCGTCCTTAAAAAAAAAACCCCTGGTACGCCCAGACAATACCAAGCCACTGAGTTATTACAGTCACCAATCAGCCTAGCCTTTCTCTATATTGGAGTTGATTTCCAGTCCAACCAGATGCAGCAACATACTAGTATTTAACATTGTTAGATGCATAATGAAATGTGACGATTTGATTAATAAGATTTTTTTTTTATTCTGCGATTTGACCGACTCTTTCAAACCTTTTCAAATAAATGTATTCTATATTGTTTTACTCTACATTGTTGTACCGTTTATTTTTCGAATAGAATCAGGAATGCCAAACTTAATTTAATTTTAAAATTTAATTAAGTTAATTAAACCAAAAATTTGCAATTTAACTATGGATAGTAGAATTTATTTACTAATATGACGTTTACAATTATGTCATAGGTCAAACTAAGAATAGAGTTGGGACTGCTAGTGAAAAATGGGCAGAAACCAAAACCGAAAAAAATCTACACACGAATATAGTTAAAAGGGAACAGGGGCTGCGATTCTCCACACAAATGTATTCCCCTATTTTTTCTTCTGAATAATGCCTCTAGAGCATTTTGTTTTCATAGAATCAAGGTCAGCTGTAGACACGTCCCTGTGATTTCCTTTTTTTTAAGCAACTAATAAGTTAGGAAAATAGGATTCAGCAACACTCGTAATTCTGGTCCATTCGGGAATGTTTCTCAGCCAAGATTTTTCCTCCGACCAACACCGCGTTTCCTCGCGAATTTGCCCACAATTATCAGTTGCAGTAAATACCTCTCTTGCCGAAAAACGTGTCCGAGGTAAGCAACCTTTCTTTGTTTGATGATCTGCATGAACTTGCGGTCTTGGCCCATTTGTTTCAAGACCTCGTTATTTGTTAATTTCCGAGTCCAGCTTAAAGAAAGCTTACGTCGGTATACCCACATTTCGAATGCTTCTATACGTTTCGTGAGATCATCCGTACACAGTAAAGCGTAGAGCAATGGGCCAGATGTGAAGATTAACCAGTCGATTGGGCAAAAGGTTATTTTAGCGGTTGGTGAGTGCCAGTGGATAACAACTAGTTTGCAGTGCCCATTACAGTTTCAATATTAAGACGGTATCAATTATCTCAAAAACATAATTATTATTGTAGCCACATCAAACGATCAGATACTATTCTGCAATAATGATTAGCATTTTTTTCAGGAATACCTTTTTACTCATCATCAAATTACTTGTGTCTCAGCCGGCAACTCGGCCAAACACGTAATTAGCCAAAATTCATATTATTGGCCGAAAACCGAAATTCAGTCGGACTCTAGTAATTACTAATACATTTAAATTACATACACGCACTAAATAAAGCAATGTATGGCACAAACAATAAAAGGCGTCATAAACATTAAGTCTGTTATGGATGTACTAGTAAATTAATGAACACCATTTACAATCGTGATTTTATTTCGCAACTAGCTGTTGCCCGCGACTTCGTTCGCGTGGAAATGTATGTGTAAGACTGCCTCGAGTGGTCGCAAGCGTGACTACTAAGTATGAGGTCCTGGGATCGATTCCCGGGTCGGGCAAAGTGTTAAATAAAAGAATGTTTCTTTCAATTAGATACATAAAGTTATGACACATGATTTGGAGATCACCTTTTAAGCAAGGAGATGCTTGGGTTAGGGGGCGTCCATTAATTACGTGAGGCAATTTTGGCGATTTTTCAACCCCCCCCCCTCTCCCCTTGGTGAGATGTCGTGAGATTTTGCTTTTAATTTACAACATTAAGAGACTTTTTGCGAGAGCCCTTAGACCTCCTTAATCCAGCCCTGCCGCAAAATGCGTACTTAGCAGACTTTTACTGACTATTTATTACCTCCTTGCCAAATTTCAAGTTTGTAGCACAAAAAATGAAGGACTTTCATACAAACTTGCGAGAGCCCTTAGACCCCCTTAATCCGGCCCTGTCGCAAAATCCGTTCTTAGCGGACGTCTACTAACTATAAACTACCTCCCTGCCTAATTTCATCTTTTTACGTCAATCGGTTTCGATATTTCGTGATGAGTGAGTGACCTTTCGCTTTTATATATTTTTGCTTTTATTTTTTTAATATTTTGCTCTGAAGTTAAAATGCTAGTGCAGCCACATCTAAACGTTAAAGACGTGCCCCGACTGAAACAGTTATAATCTCAGTTATTAGTTATTTTTGTTATTTCTCTTTACTCCACAATTGTAAATAAAGCCTGCTTATTATAGAAAAAATGCCTAATACAGCCCCCCCCCCAACTGTTCACCGAATGAAAAATATGTTGAATATACATAAAAAAAAACTAAAGTAGCGTAAAAAGTAGGGTTGAGGTAGATGGGCAAGAAATTCACTATAAAGTCGATGAGTACATTTGAGTTTGAGAGTTGCCGAGTCGAGAACGCCTGGAAGAGCTACTGGTCCATGAAGTCGCTGATGAAGGGTGACCTACCTTTATCCCTGAAGCACAATCTCATCGACATGTGCATTCTGCCCATCCTAACCGGTCAGGGACCAAGTTTGAGCACCGTAATGCTCAAACTTGGTCCCTGACCGAGTCGCAAAAGTCCAAACTCAAGGTTGGCCAAAGGGCGATGGAACGTAGCGTATTGGGTATTAAGCTCAGCGACAGAATTCGCAATACCACAATACGCTCAAAAACTGAAATCGCTGATGTGGGCGATAAGATTGCTAGTTTGGATTGGGCGGGCCACGTCTGTAGAATACATCAGGACCGGTGGGCCAGAGTCGTCTCGCAGTGGGTGCCAGAAGACGGGCGTCGTCGCCGAGGGAGGTCTAGAAAACGCTGGTGTGACGACTTAGAAGCGTTTGTGACAGATTGGACGAAGAAAACCGCACGGAGAGAAGAATGGAAGGCAATGGGGGAGGTTTTTGCCCAGCAGTGGGACAATAAAGGCTAAAAAAAAAAGATTACATAAAAATTATAACGAATGGGTTGCCTAATCATTAAGTCAAGAATATTTAAAACTGCGACAGACGCTAGGCTTGACCGCTTTTACTTAGACAACGTTATACTTTCCAATCACATTTAAGCGTAAACTTGTCGACCTGTGTATCCTGCCTATCCTAACCTATGGTACCCAGACATGATCTTTGACGGAGGCTGAAAAGTCCAAACTCAAGGTTTGCCAAAGAGCGATGGATTTTAAACATCAAAATCACCGATTGAATACGCAACACCACAATGCGCTCCAAGACAGGCATCGCCGATGTTGGCGATAAGTGTAAGAGGTTCAAATGGGACTGAGCGGGTCACATTTCCAGAATGGGTCAGGACAGATGGGCCAGAATGGTCATACAGTAGGTACCTGAAGATTGTCATCGTCACCGAGGCAGACCCAACAAACGCTGATGTGACGATTTGGACTCGTTCCTGACTGATTGGCCAGGGAAGGCAAAACACCGGGAGAGTTGGAAAGGAAATGGGGAAAGCCTTTGCCAGCAGTGGGACAGAATAGGCTAATTAAAAAAACAAAACGTTATACCATCGTGTTTGTTATAAAATTACCTATCTGTTTTTTAATACATATTTTAATGAGAAAACAGATGAGTGTATATAGTACCTAGTAGTACACCCACATTTTGTCAGTTATGTTTAACTCCCATGAAATATTTAGCGAGCCTATTGCCATTTTGTATAAAGAACAGGTTATAAGGTTCTTCATCCCCCATAGAAAAGGGAGGATAGTCCGACCAGACGGGTGTAATGTCTGGTGGGCTATAACTGCCCAACAGTTGTTGTCGGGTACTTCTATATAGTCTTAAGTCGCGGATAACTTTATTTGGGCGATTTATTTGACCCAGGCAGAATTTAGACGTATTTCGATGTTTAGTTCATCACCTGCGTCATAGATGGCGCTGTAGTACTTTTTGTTATATGTTGCTGTAGTACTTTTTATAGTGCCGATACACCATCAACCGGGCACAAAACCAGACTTCGTAGTTGCTACTGAGAATTTGCTGGTGGAAAAACTCAATAACACATTGCCCGACCGGGAATCTAACCCAGGACCTCATGCTCGCTTCTGAACACTATACCAATCTATAAAAGAACAATAAAATTCCAAAATAAAATTCCGAACTGCGATTGATTATTGATGTTTTGCAAATCGAGAAGGAAACAGACTTCTAGTAAAGCAAGAACTTTTTGTAGAAATCATCATCATCATTCTCCTGCCGTTATCCCAATTTTTTCGGGGTCGGCGCAGCATGTCATCTTCTTCCATAATTCTCTATTACTTTTTGGAGAAACGTTTGAAGAAAAAAGGAGAAAAACGGAAATGCAAACGATGTCAATACAAAAAAAAATGGAAATCTAAAAGCATCAAAAAAATATTCAAACAAATTACAAAAAAAGTGAATGTAATAGTGGGGTTTGAACTTGCGACCAGTAGCTTACAGAACGTTCAAGAACCCGCTAGGCTGTTTTCTCTGTTGACATAAGGTTTAAATAGCCATTCTGGTGCTTGTCATGACTAAAACGTCAAACAAATGAAGGATACTGACATAATGCATTATTGCTCACCCCCTTAAGCGAGTAGCGTGATAATACAATGTCGCCCATGCGCATGTGACCGCCCGTAATTTTCTGAATATTCATGAAGAATTGTCGAAAATAAACTTCAAAAGGGGGGGTCTATCTATAACATTTTTCATGTTATTCAATTTTGAATTTTTTAAGTAGAGTTTGTAGATTTGCTTTCTATTTTTTGACACATCTCCGAAGTTTATGGGTCGATTTGAATTCTGTTTATTATTTCTAAAAGCTTATGAGTTATTTTAACAGGTTAATTAACATTTTTACTAAAAAATATCGACGACGAAAAAAAAAACGGAATCGAAGTCATTTTTTTGGTAAAAAAATGTGTATTTATTTTAAAAAAACTAGTGTTATTCCATAAATTATCCCGATAGGACGACTTTTTTAATAATTACTTGTAATCTACTACATAACAGCTACCAATTCTCAGAACATTGTTGATACCTATCTCTAAAGAAAAAACAAGGGCGGGTATAACAAATCATCGCAATCTCCATGTGTGGGCCACTGAAAATCCACATGTCATTAGGGAAGCAACTTTCCAGATTTAATTTTCCATAAATGTATGGGCTGGAATGATTGACGATGAACTTATTGCCCCTTTTGTGTTACCAAACAGACTAGATCAACACGCGTTTTTAGATTTTATAGTCAATTCGTTGCCGTTGCTTTTGGAGGAAGTACCGCTGGAAACAAGAAGGCGGATGTATCTGCAATTAGATGGAGCTCCAGCACACTTCGCACGACTAGTTCATGATTATTTAAATCAAAATTATCCGTGGTGGATTGGCAGAAGAGGTGCCATTGCTTGGCCGCCGCGATCTCCCGACCTTACACCCTTAGATTTTTATCTTTGGGGCTACATGAAACAAAAAGTGTATGCCGTGCCCATCGAAAGCTGCGAGTAATTAACGGCTAAGATTTTTGCTGCTGCTGTGGAAATAAAAGAAAACCTTGAAGAATTACGTCGTACAATCAAAAGTGTTGCCATGAGAGCTTTGGTTTGTTTACAGGAGGGTGGGGGCCATTTCGAAAATCTAATTAATTAAAATTCTTGTATTTTTTATTTTTTTAATAAAAATCTAGCCATTGCTTGTTTGTTTTTAATTCCATTATCATCCTCATTATTAATTTAACCTTTTAGTACTCACTGCTAAGAGCAACATTCAATTGACTTTCACATTTTCCTAAATTCTTTCTTTTCCTAAATTTGACTCATCAGAGTTTTAGAGTTTTACCTTGGATTTAGTTACAGTTAGGTATCAACAATGTTCTATGAATTTGTAGCTGTTATGTAGTAGCTTACAACTAATGATTAAAAAAGTCGTCCTATCGGGATAATTTATGGACTTACACAAGTTCTTTTTAAATAAATATAAAAAAAATTACCGAAAAAATGACTTCGATTCCGTTTTTTTTTTTCGTAGTCGATAATTTTTAGTAAAAATGTTAATTAACCTGTTAAAATAACTCATAAGCTTTTAGAAATAATAAACATAATTCAAATCGACCCATAAACTTCGGAGATGTGTCAAAAAATAGAAAGCAAATCTACAAACTCTACTTAAAAAGTTCAGAATTGAATAACATGAAAAATGTTATAGATAGACCCCCCCTTTTGAAGTTTATTTTCGACAATTCTTCATGAATATTCAGAAAATTACGGGCGGTCACATGCGCATGGGCGACATTGTATATAGCCTAACATGTGAAGAAGCCTGTAAGGAATATTTGTGCAAAATTTGAACAGGATCTATGCAGTAGTTTTTGAGCCAAGTCGGAACATAAAATTGGATTTTTACGATTTTATTATATGTATAGATTACAAAAAAAAAACAATCCTTTAAACGTTTTTGTAATAAAATGAAATAACTGAGCTGAGGTTACCCTAAATGCACATATTATCAAAAACACACCTGTATCACTGACAACGACGAAGCTTAACTTGTTGTCTGCTAAAATGCAGAACGACATCTGCCTCGATAACTAGACAACTCCTGTTACGATAGAGCGGTCTGAGTTTGAGTCTAAGAGAACGCAGAGATCACCACCTTCCTGCCCTTGTCCCGTATTACTTGGGGTCGGTGCAACAGGTTTTTTTCTTCCATTCTCCTCTATCAACCTATCATTTACTTTTTAGGGTTCCGTACCTACCAAAAATGTTGAAAAATAAACAAAATATCGAAACCTAAACCTATAGATTACAGGGAAACCTCTAAGAAATCTATGAACGTACGTAACCCTGTCCACGCGAGTCATACACGCACTTGTCCGGCTTTTCTTTCATGACAATCCACACACAATCCATCCATCGTTTCCTTGGTCTTCCAGAAAAGAGAAAGCAGAGATGTTTTCAATAATTACAATAGCTGCTGAATAGGGTAAACTTCCTCCTTAGCATCCTCATATGTCTATCTTTGCCATTTTTTCCCTTTAGCAAAGAGCATCAAAAAACGGAGATATCGAGAATAATACGGCTTGAGTGTGTACGACATTCTTAAAACAGCCAAAATTTCACACTGGCTGAAGACCCGCGTTAATAATCAGTGTGTTGGGCATAAAACTTGTAGACCAAGTGGCGTCCAAGGACTGGAAAGAGAAGTTTTGGTCGTTCGGCGGTGAGATGGGCAGACGACATTGTTGCCGCAGCAGGTATATCCTGAATGAGGCTGGCACAGGAACAAGCGTGGCATAAGTAAAGAGAAGCACATAATACCCAGCAGTGGGTGAAGTCGGTCTGTGGACGACGATGATGATGTATCAGATATAATTATAGAGAAATCGAAGGAGCCTTGCCCTGCAGTGGTAATGGGTCTAAGTATAGTATTAGTAGGTAGTAGTATCTCCAACTTGCTGCAGAGCGATGGAAATTAGTTTATATTGTCTTAACCTCAATGTCAATCCACAGAAGTAGGGTACAAGTAATGTCATAATGTGAATGTTCCAGAATTTTGAAAATTGCGTCACATGTTATTGTGTAATGGCATACAAGTTGTAAACAAACAGAGAATTAGTTGACAATAGGCAATGGACAATATAGGTCTGAAGAACGTGTTTCACCCTGTTACTGCTTATTTGATCTTACCTGTGATCCTCCTTTTTGGCAATATTAACTGGCCGGCTGCGCTACTAAACAGTTGCCGTATTGTAAGAAAAAATACAACTAGACTTAGACAATAATTTCGCTGCACTACAGAGTAATTTACTTTCACAATGAATTCAATGAATTTCACTCTGGTTCACACCCGTGAGATTCTTAAAATACCGACAGTAATAATTCCTTTATTTTCAGGTAACTAAGGCCCATAGACAAAATGATAAAATCTACAAGGTAGCCATCCTGACGTTTATCTCTATGTAATTACTAAATGTGCAATTTGGATATTGTTACCGATGGGTTTGGTTGTCATCACAATAAAATGCAAGATCGCAACAAGATAACGATGACAATAGATAAAATGGCATTCTGAAGGTGCTTCTACTAACATAGTTTCAAGCAATTGTTCGTACTAACACTATAATATGGGCCACGATGTCTGAAAAAAAAAACTTAAATCACTGTTTTCATTTATCTAAGGCTTAAGTTTCGGTTTCCACCAAACCGGGCACGAGTAGAGCGGAGAATAGACGTGCGAGAACCTACTAATCACGTTTTGTTGACATTAAAAACGCCTCTGGTATGTCCGCGAAAATTCACGCCCCGCGACACTTGTCTTTTTTTCGGCGGAAATGGAAATCTATATCTAAGCCAAAGAATACAAATCAATTCACTACCACTATCTACATCCAACAAAAAAAATATACGAAAAAACTAACCTACTAAATGTCACACAACTTTATACATATTACACCTGCATTCTCATAAAGAAAATTTCCAAGAATTCCGTACAATCAATCATAAAACTACATAAAAAAACAGTAAAGAAATTGCTTTTTGTTAAAAATTTCTTTTCTCTCTCTTTTTTTCGCTACATTTTTGGTACGTATGAGGCTATGACATACATAATGACTTTTTTTTAATGGAAAAACACTGTTTGCCAAATCACAGGTGAAAACCTAGTTCGGGAGCCAGGGGACCTATCTATGGGACATAATCTGTATGTTATATCTTATGATGTCTGTAACAATGTTGTCACTGTATTGTTTTTTTTTTTTTTAAATAACATAGCAATAGAAGCAGACACGAATTCCAACTGCACGGGCACGGAGTAATTACGACAAGAGGGGCACAACTGTTCAATAATATACCAGAACATATAAAGAAGGGTGATAATATTAACATATTTAAGAGCAAACTAAAAAAACAAGTTGTAGGGGGCACCCCTACAACATGTTTTTTTATAACATCGCCAACGCCCCAAAGGCAAATATTATATTATTATTTAGAAGTAACTCTTTATGTATCTCAGTATAAGTGAACTGTCATTTATAAGTCCTTATGAGAAATAAATGTTTATAAACCTAGATGGGGAGGTCGCTACCAAACATCTGACTTGAACTACCATCACTTGCAACTGTTGAATATATTTTAGTTGTAGTTTACTTACAGTACTCATTATACAATTGTTTGAGAAATAATACTGCTTGCCTAAATATACACTTTTTGTAATATTTTATAAATAAATATTCTTATTCTTCTTATTCTTATATCTAGCATGTGGTGTGGTGATGACAGGTAGAGTGAAACGACCGAAAGGCGTTCAAGGACAAGAAAAAGTGTTGATCAGCAACAACAATACACAAATCATTTAATCTTAAAATGAAATTCATTTGAAAATCTCGCGGTCTTAATAAAAGTCAGACTGTGCATAAAAGAGAGATACGACTCTTCAGACTGACCATGGATTAACCGCATCGATGTGCGACAAAAAAATCAAATTACTTCTACTCATTTGTCTCGCCACGATTTTTTAAAATACGAAATTGAACAATGTTTTCTTCGTGGATGCTATTTATTTAAGGTACTTTTTCACTGCTAACCGTCTTTTATCCACCCTGTATGTATACTTATATCTAAATTACTAGAAACAGAATCTCAATGGCCATTCGCTCATTAAAATTCCTTTGTTTTATGTAATACTCGTTTGTCAAGTAAACAAGAATGTAATTATATTAATATATACATTATAAAACATCATTCAAACCTAATATTAACATACAATCGACACTGTTTATATATACGCCTATTTGTTACAAAAACGCGCATAATACTGCATTGTCCGTCTGAAGAGTGCCGTTTAATAAATCTCTATATTAGGTGAGCTTTTGCTGATTAAATCTGTTCTGAAAAAAGACAAAGATATATAGTTTAAGGTGAAAGGCTTTATGGATGTATTTTTATTAATATTGTTTGGTATCTGTGTGTCAAACTCAAAAGTGTGCGCTTTCGACATCTTTAACCCATAAAAAGCAGTGAATAAGTGGTACAGGAAAATTACCTACAATTGTGAAATAAGTAGGAAAACAAAGCCCGGGTGTTACTGTGACAAGGCCTAGGATAAGAACCGGTTTCCACTAAAACGCAGGAGAAACGAGATATACGGAGGCGTGCAAGATTCTACTAATCACAGGAGAGACGAGACGCGCGATGTGTATTTCAACCAATGTGATTAGTGGATTCCCGTACGTCTCCTCTCTGCTCCGCTTTCCACCGTTTTTGTGGAAAGTGGCCGACTACAAAGTCGGTTCTCCAACCATATGAAAAAGAGCTATGGACAACTCTTAAGATGTGCATGTTTCGTCGCGGTGTTTTCCTTTAGAATTCAAGCATGAGATAATTAATTTCTTATAAGCATATAATATTCGAAGGAGTTCGTGGCTTAGTACTAAAAGCCGTGCGGGTCGATCGGAGCTGAAGTTACACTGACCAAGGTCCGTCCGAGGATGGGTAACCGTCCATCACATATCGAGCTTCTCCGTGCCTCAGACAGCACGTTTAGCCGTTGGTCTTGGCTGTCATTTGTAAATCTTTGACAGATACGAATAGATAGAACCCGGAAGTCTTTCGACCAGTCTTACACCTGTTATTCAACTGCATCCGGTTAGACTGGAAGCCAATCCCAACATGTTTGGGAAAAGTTTAGGCAGATAATGACGCACATAACATTTGAAAAATCATTGATGCGCTGTCCGCGGCTTGGCTTTGAACTCGAGACCACTGACTCGAATTCCCTTGTTTCGTTCTGTCTCCTGGTGATATGGAGGGAAGTTGAAATTATGGTTTTCCTACTCCTCCGCTATACTTTTCTGATTAATTTCGTTGCGGGAACCAAGACAGTTAATTGTTTCTCTGGGACTTCGTCGAGCTTCATTGTCTCGGCGCTTTTCTGGTGGTCGCCAATGTTGATTCTGGCTTTCAGGCATTACAGTGGTTTGGGAATAAGGTCGCGGGCCTGGGTTACGTATTATAATACCTAAGTTTATTATAACTATTTTCAAGTCAACTACGGTCCAAAGACCTACTGTTTTAAATACCTAAAGATCATTTCACAGATTTTTGTAATAACTAATGAACGAAATCCATAACGGACGATTCACCTACGGTTAATTCAACTACAATTAATTAACCTACGGTTGATTCAAATAACGGACGATTCACCTACTGTTGATTTATCTCTGGTCAATATATGCAGCAAATTAAACAAGGATTGTGGCAAGAAAAACTTAGGATGCAAGAGCGAGCGAAGCGAGCTTGGGACTTGGGGCACCCCGACTCCGGTTACCTTAAACTCTGCAGGCAGTAATAGGAGCCCCGTGTAGCGAGGCTACGTCGACTAAGCCCTATTACAACATTTTATTGTCTATCTACCGCTGCGCAAAGCGCCACCACTAACGGTAACTATCCACCACTTTAGAAATCAATCCAGCGGGCAGTATTAATAATCTGTAGGCGAGTCGTCCATTAGGTATTTCATACATAGTTGAAATATCCAATATCATAAAAAACCATTAGATTAATCGTTCGTTAGTGCGATTAATTTTAGTTGAATCAAAATTAGGTAAGTAAAACAGTACTGGACTCGACCAATATGCGTTATGAACATATGTGAATCAACCGTAGCTATATCGAAAATAGTTATAATAAACTTAGGTATTATAATACGTAACCCGGGCCTGTCCCAATAAAATAAAGAACAAAAAAACGACTCGTAAGTCCAACGCTTAATCTTTAAAGACGGAAGAGAGCAGTGCTGTCCCAGTGGTAACGGCCCTGACTTACGATTGGTAGGTTGACATTCGAATCCAAGCAGGCAAATGAAACCGGCATTTCCCAGACATAAAAAATCGAAGACATGTGAGACTTACCAACGCGCACTGGCCAGCGTGGTGGATTATAGCCCACTGCCTCGCATAGAGGAGGCCGGTGTCTCAGCAGATGGAACATTATAAGCTGATTATGTTAATGCCGTGCTTTAAGATACTACCACACAAACGGCCACACGATGACGCCGACACCGCAGGAGCATGCAGCACACGAGATTCCAATCGGGCCGGCGCAGACCGGCGAGAGGGTCGTCATCTCTGGCATGTCGGGACTGTACCCCGACTCGCACAGCGTCAGGGATCTTCAGCACATTCTATACAATAAGGTAAAACGTTTTTATCGATTCTCAAATTATCGTAATTTTTCACCTACCTCTGTTTGGCCCGTCGCGGTCGCCCAGAGGACCCGGAGCTGTGCCTGCTTCGCGACTCCGACGCCATTTTTTATGTCTTTTCGTGCGTAGCTTCGTTTAGAAAAGGGATGGAAGCATAGCCGTTCTTGAGTTTATCATCATCGTTATCGCTGACAGAACGCCACTTTGTCTAAGCCCCAAGGTATCAAAACAGGAAACAAAATTTTAATGTTTTGTTAATGCAACACAGATCAATCCGATAACAAAAGAAGCACTCCGATTCGAGTCCAACCATCCCGAAGTGGTGCATTATGCTGGCAGCGTGCCCGGGCTTGGCGTCTTCGACGCGCAGTTCTTCAAGGTGCACTACCGGCTCGGGAAGACCATGGACCCTATGGCCCGCAAGATCCTGGAGCAGTCGTACCAGGCCATTTATGATGCAGGTTAGTTAACTAACACAATATCTCACGCCTGTATTTCCATGACGGTTAGGCAGAGGTGTGTCTCATAGTAGGTATACTCACATTTCGCTCGGACCCCCCAATAGATGGCCAAGGTGTCAGCTAGATACTATAATAAGGATAAGTTGGGTCACTTATCTGACTAGCACTATCGACTCGAAAAATCGGTTTTTGACCCGGTTTCCACTAAAGCGGTATAGAGCCCTGAAAGAATCGACCAATCACAGGAAAGATGGCGCAATGTGGATTTCAAACCATGTCATTAGTCGATTCCCGCACATCCACTCTCCGGTCCCCTGTCCTCAGTGTCCGATTTGGTAGTTAGGTCTGACTTTTAGGAACAACACATTTTGCCGGGAAAAAACTTAAACATTCCCTGGTCTGACTAAGCCAGTAATACTGCGCAAAAGTTATTGCTGGGAAACGGTTTTTTTTTTGGTGAGTGGTGTGTAGCGTTCAAAGTAACACACTTATAATACTGTTGCATGCATAATAGTACAGGGGTCGTGGAGGTGTTTAAAGCTAATTTTAAAGGAACTTTGACCTTCAATATCTCGGTAACTAGAAGGTTCCCAGGTATGGTCGAGAAGAATAAGTGCCTCTCGGATTCCTTAAGGGTACTTTGACACCCTTTATTATGTCACGTCACCATTTGAATCAAGAATCATTAATTTATTTGCAGACAATACAGGTTTTACTATAGCACATATAAAAGTTGGCGGTTTGTGTACCATCCTCAGCTGTTTACCAATTCATTTCACATTAGTTAAAGATATTTTATTAAAACCAATGTTAAAAAATAACAGTACAGTGATTGAAAGACAATACCTAAGTTAAACCAATCAGCCTGAGCCGCAGACTGGCTGCGGACACCTGACTATGACAAATATTTCAGTACATTATCTGTCCAAGTCGGCTGTCCGCAATCCGCACCGCTCTCCACTCGGTTTGGCCGCACTTGGACAAGTGGTGGTTAGCCACCCCAGGTACACTTTGGTGTTGCAATGTTCTGTAACTTCGATATGCTAACTGCTCAGCCACATTAACTGAACGGATTTTGACTATACGAGTATTTACCACAAACGTTTTCTTTCTGTATAAAACAAGAACTGGTTCCCCTTCTTCATAAAAAATATCAGGTAGTCTGTCATAATGAACTGGGTTTGAAATTCTTTTTTTGTTTAGGTATAAATCCGGAATCACTTTCCGGTAAGAAGATTGGTGTGTATATTGGCTCATGTTTCTCCGAAACTGAAAAGGCTGCTTTTTATGAAGCCGCCCATAGAAATGGTTTAGGAATCGCTGGGTAAGTTAAGACTACTACGTTTCAAATAAATAAATTAATTGAATAACTACGTTCACCAATCGATCTCCGTAGCTACAGTTAAAGTCGCCTCAAGCATTTATTGTAGCTACGACTATAACTAAATCGACGGCCACTCTCACAAATTAATAGAGAAATCGAATTTATATTTGTTTCGTATATTAGATGCAGCAAAACAATGTTCGCCAACCGCATTTCCTACTGGCTGAACGCGAAAGGTCCTTCGATGTCGATCGACCTGTCGTGCAGCAGTTCTACCGCGGCGTTGGAGCAAGCGTACCTCGCTATGAGTCGAGGTGAATGCGAGGCAGCCGTCGTCGGCGGCACTTACCTGTGTCTGCACCCACAGTCTGCTGTGCACTACGGAAGGTACTGACAGAAAAACTCTTACTTTTCTACTACTTTTTAGTGTAGACAAGGGATAACAATAATACTTTCTCTGGTTACAGGGTTATGAAGCTTTGTCAGGATGGAAAGAATAAATCATTCGATGAAAATGCGGATGGATGTGCTAAATCTGAAGCCATCAATGTTTTATTCCTACAAAAAGCAAAAAATGCCTTAAGGTAAGATTTATTTTAACGTTGAATAATCAAAGTTTATTTAAATTCATGTGATAAAGAGACTAACATTCTGATGATAATCTGCAGAATCTACGCCGATGTTTTGCACGTCAAAACAGAGTTCACGTGTGTTTTGCCTGGAGTGACGGGCCCTCGGTACGGATTCTACAGGGACTTGGGTAAAACAGTCACCTTCATCAAGAAATTCTACGAGGATGCAAATGTCCCAGCACAGGCTGTAGAGTATGTAGAAGCCTTTGGCAGTGGTAAGTGCTTACACAGTATTCAACAAAATATAAAATAATGCTACGTCTGTAATTCCCAAAGGGACATCAGAGGACCCAAAGTAAACCTACATTTCGCCAGCTATGTTTGTTGGTATTTTTTAATTTTGGATTCGGCCAGAATAACATAATTTATACCCATACTTGTGGCGTGAAAATCAGAACTAGCGTTGCCATCTTATTTTTTCAATACATTTAAAAAATGTTCACCATCAGCGCTCTTCTGTCAATTTCAATCGAGTGCCAAAAGATCCTTATAACACTGTAGCATAGACAACTACGTCAGTCGTAATGTCATTAAAAAAATATCGGGTGTCAGAATTAAGAACTAAAATCGTATGGACGCGCACACGTGACTTCGCGGCTGGCAGTACCGTTTTGTAGGGAGCCCGGTAAGCCGAAGATTATCGAGTTACGACAGGGGCTGAAAAAGAAAGTCTGAAGGGGAAAACGAGATAGAATGAGTAATGGTCGATATCGTATTTGGTACCAACTAGATTTTTTATTTTGTTGACTTATTTACATACATTTAAGATAAAATCACTTCTTTTTTTATTCTAACTCTGCATTTTATGCTTTACTTTTTTTTCGGTTTTTTAACGTCATGGTTGTTATTTTCATGATTTTCGGGGTCGCTGATAATGAAAATGAGGTCAAAATGAAATCCAAAATCACGCCGACAAACATTTTCGGTTTTTGCGTCATGAGTGTCATTTTCATGGTTTTCGGGGTCGCTAATAACGAAAATGAGGTCAAAATGAAAATCCTAGATGGCACCGATAAATATTATCGGTTTTTTTTAAGGGTGTCATTTTTGTGGTTTTCGGGGTCGCTGATAACGAAAATGAGGTCGAAATGAAAATGCGATGGCACCAAAATTTTTTTTTGTTTTTTTTCGTCATAGGTATCATTTTCATTGTTTTCGGGGTCACTGATAACGAAAATGAGGTCAAAATAAACATAGGAAAAAAAAACAGTTCTCATTTATTTTCTTCGGCTTCACCTGACTCAATTTTCACCCTTCGCCACTGCATCACTGTATTTACATTTCGACATTAGATGTTTAGATTTAATAAAATATTTGTTTATTTTATTTTTACTTTGTGCAGCTTGACAAAAAATATATGACATGAAAAGAAAAGCCCCTTTACCGCTTCATTATAATGTACACACTTTCATTGATGAACGCTTCTGAAATAAGGAGGCCACCAAAATGCCTTTCTACTTTAGGAAGAGATCTGAAGAATAACTGATTGAATTTATTCTACAGCTGTACCAGAGGCCGACAAGGTGGAGTTGCAAGCCATTGAGGAAGTGTACTGTAATGGCAGAGAAGATCCTCTTCTTATCGGCAGCGTTATGTCTAACATTGGTTACAATGAAGCTGCCTCTGGTATCACTGCTATAACAAAGGTACGTTATTACCACAGAATCCCTACTATCCATACTAAAATTATAATTGCGAAAGTAATTGTGTTTGTCTATTACCGTTCTCGCGCTAACGCTGGACGTATTTTGATAAAATTTGGCACAATTTGGTTTGACCATGACCGGTCCTGTAGGAGTAGGATATTTTCCGACCTCCAAGTGGGCGGAGCCGCGGGCAAAAAACTAGAGTTTTTCAAGTCCCAATCAATTACTCAATTCAGAAACTACGGTCTTAGTGGTCATTTACGGAGACGCGGCGCGTCGGGCGGCGCGTTGTGCGGCGCGTTGTGCGGCGCGGCCCGCTTTCAATTCAAACATATGGCGATGTATGAGAGCGTTTACGGAGAAGCGTTTTTACGCGCGTTCGCTTGAAGTTGCCGCGTTGCCCGCCGCGTCGCCCGCGGCGTTGCACGCGCAAACGCGCAAATACAACATATGGCAGATGATACCGCCGCATCGCCCGCCGCGTCGCCCGCGGCGTTCGCCGCGGCGGCGCACGCCCCGCGTCTCCGTAAACAACATCATACATTGCCATATGTTTGTGTTTGGGCGTGTGATAACGCGGGCCGCTGCACGCGCCGCCTCTCCGTAAACGGAAAAAACGCGCACCGCGCCGCGCGACGCCCCGCGCAACGCGCCGCCCGACGCGCCGCGTCTCCGTAAATGGGCACTTAGTAATCGTAGCTACAATACAGATAATTTATTATGAATGACTCAATTGATAAATAATACCAAATATTAGTGAACATGGTATTTTAAACATTCGCACGGGCGTTCACTGAAATCTAACCTACGTAAATAGATTCCTTTGTTTGTCGTATATAATAAGAGCATATTTTCATCTATCTCTCGCAGGTATTGCTCGGCTACCACACCGGTCAGCTGGCCGCCAACCTACACTGCATTACTCCGCGGCAGGACGTGGCTGCACTGCGCGAGGGGCGCATGCGCGTGGTCACCGAGCACCAGCCCTTCAGCCGCGCTTACGTCGCCGTCAACGGCATGTCCGTGACCGGCGTCAACTCACACGTGCTGCTACATGGACACTATAAACCAAAGGTATAAGCATTGCTGTCAATGGCTGTCCTTATGCCTATTCCGATATGTTTGGGGCCGACGCAGAATGTTTTAATCTTTCATACATATCTAACGATCGTAATGTCGTTAAGTTTGTTTATTCTTTATCTGTTCTATAGTATTAATAGTAATTTTTATATTCAGCAATAGCGCACCATCCACTGTTACTTTAAGTAAACTACTGAAAAGAATATGATTTTTTTATTACCACAATTTCTTTATTTCCAGGACCCCAACCGTTACAGGTCGGATATTGCTCACCTCGTAACCATTTCGGCAAGACATGAAGAAGCGGTGACTTATTGTCTTGGCGAATTGAAAGCTAACCCCATAGATCCCGAACAGATGCGGTTGTTACATAACATACATCAGGCGAATATTGCAGGACATTTGGGCAGAGGATTCGTCATACTTCGTAAATACTTTTCTTTATCAATAGTGTGTTTGCTATGGGCATTATTAACCACGCAATGGGTCCCAAACAGCTTAACAGCCAGAAAAAGATAGTGAAATAAACTGTATACATTTCTAATGATAAATCAATATATTTTCTAGAGACAAACGAACAACAGAAGACCGTGTGTCTCTCTGAGCAGTCTGCGTACTTCGATGACGCGCGGCGGCCACTGTGGTTCGTGTACAGCGGGATGGGCTCGCAGTGGGCGGGTATGGGCGCGCAACTCATGCGCATACCGATCTTCGCTGCTGCCATCGAACGGTACTCACATATTTCATGCAAAGGAATCACAGTAGATAAGAAACTTATAAACACTTTTACCGTTTTTAATCATAATTTGCAGATGCCACAAAGTGTTGGAGCCAAGGGGACTCAACATTGTTGAATTATTAACATCACCAGATGAGACTACCTTTGACAACATTTTACACTCGTTCGTCGGAATAGCCGCTGTACAAATCGGTCTGACTGACATTCTTAAAAACCTTGGACTTGTACCAGATGGAATTATTGGTAAGAAGAAGATCTAACGAATTTTTTTGCAAGATGAACCAGACTCTTGTGTAAAGGACTGGTATAAAATCATAGAAAGCAGAAACAATTAAAGTTAGGTACATATAAATAAAAAAATATAATAACTGCAATATGAAACAGGTCACAGTGTGGGAGAGCTGGGTTGCGCGTACGCCGACGGTTGTTTAACGGCGGAGGAGATGATACTTTCGGCTTACAGTCGTGGGCGCGTGTCACTGGAGACTAAATTCATCCGAGGATCGATGGCTGCCATCGGTCTGGGATATGAACAGGTGAGAATATTACATGTATCCGTTCTGCCCTAGAATAGATACTCATACGAGAAGGTACTTCAACTCTGTAGGTAAGAAGATAATAACGAATCACTAGCTTGGTTAATATTTTTTTTCAGATTTTACCATTGTGCCCACCTGAAATCCAAGTGGCTTGTCACAATGGGGCCGAATCTAGTACGATTTCGGGACCTGCGGATATCATGAAGACGTTCGTCGCAGAATTGACTGCTAAGGGTATTTTCGCTAAAGAAGTACCATGTTCCAATATTGCCTACCACTCGCGGTATATTGCTGATGCCGGTGAGTTTTTCATATCAATCAAATTGAAGGCATCTCTTTCTTTTGTTTTGGATGAACTTGCATAATGATTTTTGATTTGTTTCGTTGCTCTTGCTATCTATCTGCCATAAATTCTTGTTATACACAGGACCCCAATTACTGAAGTATTTGTCGGAGGTGATCAAGGATCCGAAACCAAGAACCGAGCGTTGGCTATCAACTTCAGTACCAAAAGAGAAGTGGGAAGATTCGATTGCGAAGCTCTGTTCAGCTGAATATCACACCAACAATCTCCTGGTAAGTAATAATAGTGATGTGATGACGTGTCGGTGTAAAAAGTTGCTAAAGTTTTATCGGAATCTTGGGTCCCGGTCCTGGATCTTTTGGGAATGTTTTTTTACTTCAGAAAATGCTTCAAGCCTCTCTAGTTCTGATTCAGATCCAGTTGTAAGTACGGTAGTAGACCGGATTAACTCTGAGCCTGAAAAGTCTTAATAATGACTAATACTACACTGTTAGAAGTACACCTGCCTTTGCTTGCTTCCTCGACTTGTCGAAGGCATTTGACTTGGTTTGCTATCATCTGCTGTGCTGCAAAAGCTGCAGCAAGCGTCAGTGCCAGACGAACTGATCCGTGTCTTCCAATACTGGTACAACAATCAGGTTAATGTTGTTCGATGGTCGGGGGCTTACTCGACCCCTTATAGGTTGGAGTGCGGCGTGAGGCAAGGGGAGCTAGCCTCACCGAACCTCTCCAATTCTGTTAATGCCCTGATAGAGAGGCTCCACAGCACGCATGTCGGTTTCCATATTGGAGATATTTGCCTAAACAATATCAGTTACGCTACGGCAAAACGGATACGGGTCTATAGTTATTGGTGTCTTTACTGTCCCCGGATTTGAAAAGTGGTATTACCTTGCTGTACTTCATAAGGTCTGGGAAGACTCCTTGGTCCACACACAAATTAAATATTAAGGCTAAGTACGGTGCTATAGTCTCAATAACAGCTTGACAAACTTTAATCGACATTCCCTATAGATCTTCGGTGATTTCCTTAAAAGCTTTAATTACTGCTATGGGGTTTATATGCTTAAATTGAAACTCAACCGGACAGGCTGAAACGTTCGCTCTTAATAAATCAATAGAAAGCAAGGGTGAGGAATTTAAGTTTTCAGTAGTTTTAAGTGGGATACTAGTGAAGAAATCTACAAATTCTTGAGCAACTTCGTTTTTAGAGCTCAGAAGACCACGTGAAGTCTCTAGTGTGATATCATTATTATTTTTTTTATTTCTATTTGTTTCACTATTTATAATTTTCCAAACCGTCTTTATTTTGTTATCGGCGGATTTAATCTTGTTGCTAATAAATAAGGCTTTAGCTACCTTACAAGTGTTTTTAAAATTTTTTGAATAAGTTGCAACATATTTATTAAAAGTTTCTGAGTTGATGTAAGGCTTAAGGCCGTATAGCTCAAACAATCGATCCCTACTTTTCCTAATACCTTTAGTTGCCCAATCACTGAATATAAACTTCGGGCAAATTATATAAATATTAAGATCTTGTTTTAATTTTAAAGATTTTGATTTTGATTTTAATTTAGTTTAATTGTACCTATGATCCAAAGATGGTTGAAATAAAGAAAATAATAATACTGCCCAAAATCTGAGCCTAATTTATTAACTAGCGCAGATGCTCACTCGAGAAAATATGGATGGATTTGGCAAGGAATGATGAAAGGTAACGGAGTGAATGATAGAGTGACGACAGACAATGAAGAATTGAAGAATAACATTTCGCACTGACCTTAAATATAACAAGGGACTATGGCAGGACGATGATAATGCGGAAAACTCACTCATACGCAAAATTCAAGACACTTTACATTTCACACAATCAATTATTCCCACAGAGCCCAGTGTTATTCGAGGAGACGTCAAAACTGATACCTAGCAATGCCGTGCTGGTGGAGGTGGCGCCTCACGGCCTGCTGCAGGCCATCCTCAAGCGCTCATTACCAAGCACCTGCACTAACATCGCACTGACTAGGAGGAAGCATGCTGACAACACTTTATTACTACTCGAGGGTATCGGCAAGTAAGTAGCTCGTGGCTAAATAAAACAGCCGTGCAGGTCGATCTTTAGGTTAAACCGTGCTTACCTAGGATTGTCTGTGGATGGGTGACCACCCATTACATACCGGGTTTCCCTTGTTCCTCGGAAAGCACGTTAAGCCGTTGGTCCCGGCTGTCATTTGTAGATCTCGGACAGTCGTTACAGGTAGTCAGTGACCCAAAAAGTCTGACAATCAGTCTGACCAAGGGTATCCTCCACAACCCAGCACTTACTGGGTTGTGGAGGTCAGATAGGCAGTCGCTCCATGTAAAATACTGGTATTCAGCTGCATCCGGTTACGACTGGGAGCCGACCGACATAGTTGGGAAAAGGCTAGGCAGATGATGGTGTCGGCAAGTAAGTAAGATCGTGGAAATATCAGGGAATGATGCGGTCATTCAGAGATGGCAAATTGGTTTAATTATTGGGCAGAGACACTACAATGGCTAGTGTATTAGCTCGCAAACCGTTTTTCCGCGTACCCTAGTAACAGACTATAGTATGTAGTGGGTCTAGTAGCTGCAAGACCGACTGCTTAAAATGCCGTCCTAGGTACAATCCTGGGGTATAATCCATAGATATTTACTATGTTGTAATCCTTGATTTGAGTAAAGATTTCATAAGGAATTTCCTCATGTTTTTAGCAGCCCATTATCTGAATTTGCGTTAGGGTGAACCTATCCCTACCCTTTTAGGGAATTCGGCCGCCATGTTATTACAAAATTTCCCTTTAGTGTGGAACACAACATGTATCAAAATCTTGTGCCATTTCATCTTCCTAGCTCAGCATGTTGTGCTGGCGCTGCTAAAGCTTACAACCTTTTTAAGGAAATATGTATACCGAAACGATTAGTTAACGCTTCCCGTGACCCAAGGGCTGATATTTACCATGGCCAGAGGCTAAGCAACGAGGCAATGCCGCCAGTCTCTTGGGCATATACCGGTTGACAGCATTGAAGAGGAGTTTTTGAATATATAAGGTCTAACTTTTTAAACACGAAATATTTCAAGAGTAACTTCTATAGGTCGTAAAGTCACCATAGCAACGAAAAATTTTTTTTTATCTAATTGTATTTTTATAAAAAAAAAAAAAAAAATTACTTGACCCACAAAATAAATACTGTCTAAAGGTTTAAAAAGTAAAAAAAAGTTTAAAAAAGTAAAAGTAAGTAAGTAAGTTTAAAGTTTGTAAAGGTTTTATGCAAAATGTCGCAAGAATATTTAGAACTATAATAATTTCCTACAAATAAAAACATTCAGAAAAAAATTTTTTTTTCGTTGCTATGGCGACTTTACGACTTGTAGAAGTTACTCTTGAAATATTTCGTGTTTAAAAAGTTAGACCCTTATATATTTAGGTTACCTATTTTATTGTTTTTATGTTTAATGTATAATAGATCGATATGTCTGTTGTTTTCAGGTTGTTTATGGAGGGTTACAATCCTAAAGTTCATTTTCTCTATCCGAAAGTCGAGTTACCAGTTTCTACGGGGACATCAATGCTGTCGCATCTAGTCCAGTGGGCGCATGGCGAGAAGTGGTAAGTACCTAAAACTACTCTTTTCACATTTTCCAAAAAAAGTAACACTCCGTACATTCCCAGTTTGAGTTTTTCGTCTTCTCACTTTTAGGCCAATGACAACGTATCTCGGGGCCAATCGGTTACCAGCAGCTTCTCTCGACTATATCGCCTCGGTACAAGATGTTGAACACGCTTACCTGCAAGGTCACTCGCTGAGAGGTATTTTGAACACCGTGCATTTACTTGTTGATTTAATTACTACTTCATAGACTTAGTACAAGACTTCAAATTATTTCATAGCTTTCTATGCCCACACCTGTTCCCAGTATGTCCCCTTTTCAAAGAATTCTCGTCCTCTTTGCTTGTTTATTGTAATCCCAACTATACACATTAAATAATATCAACGGTGTTCATCTTTAGGACACAACGTATACCCGTTTGCTGCTACACTGGACCTAGTGTGGGATACCTATGCAATGACGATGGGACAGCAGAAGAAACAAATGTCTGTGGAGTTCAGCGATCTGCGCCTGTACGCGCAACCTATAATACACGATCAACGTCAGATTCGCATTAACGTTGAAATCCATAGGGGACATGGTAGTTTTGAGGTAATAAGATTTCTAAAGGCCTCCCCCAATTCCTTCCATGAGCTCTTTTACCGTGCCTCCTCGAATCAGCCCTCGCGGTACGCGTCCAGATCGTCTCGCCCCCTTTTTCTGGCCCTCGACGGCGCCATCGTGTGGAGACATTTGCCCAGCGGTCAACGTGCATGCGGCTGACGCGACCCGCCCAATCCCAGTTTAGCCTTCAGCCTGCAGCCTTCTTGCGAACGTCCGATGGGCCTCTCAAATTGCAAGCAACGCCTTTTCCGATCCACGCAGTCCCAGCGTCGTCCTGTAACGATCTTTGCCTCACCTAGTCTTAAGCCGTCTTTTTTGTTATGAGGTTAAAATCCTCAAGGATGTCCTCCGGTGTCCTGGGGTGGTGGGCGGAGGGGTATGTCAGACTCTAACTGACTAAAAACCACCACGATGTTCCCTTCCCACACTTACATAGGGGTTCATGGGAACTAGTGCGCCTTCCACGATCCCCGGCAAGGGCCGGCCAGCGTCTGCGGGCCTCCACAAGTCAGCGGAGGGAGTGAGGTGTAGGGCTCCCCCCACGACGTCAAATAGGGGCGCGCGTGGAACACTATGCGCCGCCGCCTCCGGCTCAGTTATTTGGGGGGAGCGACGAACGTCCACAAGTCCTACCCACGACTTTGCGCTCCCGAGCATCGAACGAGCGGCGGCTGGCAGTGAAAGGTTGGCTTCTGTTACGAACGCACGGCGCGGCTCCTCCCATGCGGCAAAGTCTGCCAGCGTGTAACGCGCCGTGTCTCCCAGACAGTGGACGCAGTGATGACACCGATCCCCTGTCCCCTGTTCATGCAAGATAGATACTTTCCGCAACAACCATGCCCCGAGAACACCTGTTTCGCCCAAATGACAGGGCGCAGTGCCTCCCCCGAGTCATTGGTCGAGCATTGGTCGGGTCCTCTCGATGGTAGCGAGGTAGGGCGGAAAAGGCCTTAAGGCGTCCTATCCTAAGTTTGCAACAACCGTCAGTGTTTGACTTGTTTGCTTAAGAGCCCTCTTACATTTCGGCGTTACTCCAATTTAGATATTTTACGCACCGAGCGAGCGGGGAGCTACGCGAGCGAGACTTTCTCTCATATCTTTTCTCTTGCTCGCATTAAGTCACTGCGACTAAACGATCTTGGTCCACCGTAATACAAGTTTTCTTAGGCTGGAGTTCGGTAGACGGAAAAACTTTTGATGTGAGACATTTTAATGTTATTTAATATTATTATAATTCGTTTTAATATATTTTTTCATTATTTTAGAATCTTAAATAGTTGAAATAAGTATATATAAATATTTTAATTGTGGTGCAGTAACCCAACGTTGATAACCGACATCCGTAGCATTGCGAAAATTGTGCTCCAGACCTCATAGAAATCGAAATAATTATGGCAATATCGATACTATGAAAGTACTTTTGTGAGATATTTTAAAGCGGTCATAAACGAACGCACGTGTTTTACATGAAATCAGTCGGTATTATATGCTACTTAACATAATAGTCACAAAATATTTTAACATAGATTCTCAATGAAGGCTCCAAAGTCGCATCCGGCTTTATAAACTCATTGGATGATGTGGAGGATACGAAACAAAGAAAACTAAATGAAGAACCTGAATCTAAAGTGAGCGTAGACCTCACTGCTGAAGATATTTACCATTTATTAAGAGACAGAGATTATTCGTACAGGTAAGTTTTAAATAAAAAAGAATAATTATTAAAGTAACTTACAAAATGTGTTCCGTTAAAAACGATATAATTTGTTTTAGCGGAGAGTTCCTAAGCATTGTGGGTATTAATAAATCTCTGAGCGAAGCTTCGCTGGTGTGGCGCGACAACTGGGTAACGTTGCTTGACGGCTTGCTGCAGCTGCACATGCTGCGACAGCCGCACGATGGGGTATCTCTAGTCACGCATATCAGAAATATAAAGCTCAATATTAAATATCACCAAGATGTCGTAAAAAAATCTTTCGTGTCGGACTACCAAGTTCTGTTGAAAGCAGCAATATTAGAGAATTCTGACATTACCAGGTGAGTGTCCATTATTCAGATATTGTACTTTTTATTATTTAAGCTAAAGATGATGTGTCAGTTAATTAAATAATTTAATTTTTCTTCATTTTACAGGTGTGGAGGTGTTACTATAAGCAATGTTAAATTGGAAAATTTGCCTCCAATGAGTAACAGAAATATGGCGTTAAGGGCTTTAAAATTCGTTCCGTATTTTCAATCAGACATATGTGTAAGTACACCTTTCAGTAATCGATCAAGTTATACCAGTCATTTATATTTAAATACTAGCTGACCCGCGCAACTTCGTCTGCGTCACATAAAACTGTGACATCTCCTAAATAATCATTGAAATCAAATGATGTAAGGGCAATTTTGTTCAAAATTAAATAAAAAATAATAATAATAATACCAGCCTGTTACTGTCCCACTGCTGGGCAAAGGCCTCTTCTCATACAGAGAAGGCAGGAGCATTGATCACCACGCTTGCTCAAGACGGGTTGGCGATTTCAGACTTATATTAATTATAAGTCCAGGTTTCCTCACGATGTTTTCCTTCACCGATGTCTGTGATGTCCAAGATAAACTTAGAAAGTACATATGAATTGAAAAAGTCACATTGGTACTTGCCCGGATTTGAACCCACAACCTCATGCATGAGAGGCGAGGCCTTAACCTCTGGGCCATCACACAAAATTAAATACTTATGATAAATAACAATAAGGATTAATACCATGTTTATAAAACACCTTTGCAAATAATGCATTATTTTAGACAAATTAGATAACCATCAAAAAGATCAACCTTAAAAGATAGACCGATGTTATTGCGGACTTTTTTTACAACTTTTTAAGAGGAACAATTCCGTCACACACGTAACTTTAACCGTTAACGCAGCGCACACAACGGGAGCTCTCAAAAGGAATAAATTTTCCTCGTTTTTGCAACATTTTTTTTGATGCTCTGCTCCTATTGGCTGTAGTAAAAGATTTTTTTCAATTCGAATCAGTAGTCCCTGAGACAAGCGCGTTCAACCAAACAAACAAACTCTTCAGCTTTATAATATTAGTATAGATGAAATGAAAGAGAAAATAACACCGCATATTTTCAAACTCGCGCAGGTGTCGTCATCACTTCAAGTTTTTCTACAAACGGTGGCGGAAAATGTGAACAAAGCAAACATTAATGTTGTGGGAGTAGTAAACCAGCCTGGAAAAGGAGCTATTTTCTCTGAAATAAATAATGCTGTTAGAAACATTTTTGGAGTTAATGTTAAATACCAAGAAGTTAGCCGCGAAGCGGCGCTGAAGAAACAAAACAACTTCCTACAAGGTGCTGACCTGGTGCTGGTTCAAAACCTATCAACAGACGATAGTGTAAGTTAAAAGGTTTGAAATGTTTATTTTCAAATGTGTTACATTATGATTAACTAATATAACCTTCAACAGATGTGCCAGTTACTGCATCGTTTCCTACAAAGAGACCAGTTCGTAGCGAGTGAAGAAGACCTCGCTTTTGGTGGTCGCTCGCGCCCCTCGTCCCTTTACCGTGTGGTTTCCGTTCACTCCATTGTTCGAAACGGCAGCAAACAGCAGTCACAGCTACAGCTAGCTCGATGGGGTGCGTCTGCGGCCGTACCTACAACAACTATCACAATTCGAACCAACGCTGATATTCTACAACTCATAACAGCGCGCAATAATCTCGGTTTAGGACATCGGCTCTTGATAATTGCGCCTTACCCGTCGCTGCCAGGTCTTAAAGAACTTGTAGGCGGCTGGCGTAAAGAAGCCAATCGTAATAAGATCCATCTTATCATGGTGGCTAAGGAGAGCAACGATCGTTTTTATAGTGACGACATTCCCGACATTGACTTGGCATTCAACGTAGTAGACAACGTAAGAAGATCTTTGATATTTATTTTTATGTCGAAATTAAAATAACATTACTATTGACAATTATTTCCTATGAAATAATTCTCTTTCATTCATCAGGCTAAGTGGGGAGGAGAGTACTACGTATCCTTAGAAGATGCAGCTGCGTCAGTGAGCAACAGCATGTCGTTACAATGTATCCAGTTTGGTGATTTGGATTCGCTCACGTGGGTTGAAGTGCCTGAGCCATCCGGATCTGGAGTCCCTGTGCAGGTATAACTGAATTTATTTTAATTGCCTTGGAATTGTTTGACTCTCAAGTTATGAACAATTAGTCTTCTTACATTACAATCAAATTACTTTTTTTTTAACATAATTTCAATCTCTCTAGGTTCATTATGCTGGTATTACTTTTGATGACGTCAAAAAAGCCAATGGCGCCCTATTGTATAAATCAAAGGTTAAAAATAGCTTTGGAACGGAATTCAGTGGAACCACAGCCAGGTCAGTAACTATAACAACTTTTAAAAATGCAGACAACGAAGTCGTTCAATTAATTTCATTATCATATTTGTTTTTCGTTTTGTTCTTTATTTGCGATTATTGCTCATCATACCATAAGCTAATTTATATTTAGGAGTAGTTTCGATGCAATATACTATAGAATACTGGGCCTAACAGTAACCCCTGCGGTACACCAACTTCACCTCAAACAAATCTGGATCATGTTTCGCCCAGCTTCACCTGAACCCTGTGAAAGTGGATAGAATATTTAATGCTTACTTAGTTTGGTCAGTAGGTTATCTGTAGGTTCATAATATCAAAAAATTGCAGATCAAACATCAAGAAAGGTCCACGAGCAAAGCTTTAATTAGTGTTCAAAAGCCTGTCTTCTTGTACGAATTCGATTTGTATCTTATTTGTCCGTTATCTTTACACTATTGTTTTAATGCTTTGGCTACGATTACTTCCTAGGGGACTAGGTATTTTCTTTTTATAACATTAATGTGCCAGTAATATTAATTCACTATTTAGTGGCACGCGTGTGATGGGCCTGGTGCGCGATGGCGCCTGCGGCAGCGTGGTGCGCGCGCAGCCGGAGCTGCTGTGGCCGGTGCCGGCGCACTGGAGCCTCGAGGACGCCGCCACCGTGCCGCTCGCCTACGCACACGCATTCTACTGTCTCGTGAGTTCATACTAAGGACACTTGCAAGTAAAATTTCTCCATTAATGGCAAACTCACATTAAATCCTGATTTATTTTAGGTACTCAAAAATCCCAAGGGATTTTCACCGGATTACAGTGTGTTGGTTCATGGAGGGGCTGGGGCTCTCGGCCAAGCTGTAATATCAATAGCGCTTGCTTTCGGCTACGAAGTATACACAACCGTTAGTGACATGCGCAAGAAACATTTCCTACGTAAATTATTCCCAGGGTTAAAAGGTACGGATATATATTTGATGCTGTTAAGTTTTGGATGGCAGTATGAGACTAACATGAATTACACATAATATTAAATTGGTATGTTAACTTTTTTTTTAGCCGAAAACATCGGAAATTCTCGGAATAACAGTTTTGAAGATATGGTTCGTAGTGGTACAAAGGGGCGTGGTTGTGACTTGGTTATTAGCTGCCTTGGGGAGGACCTGAAGAAAGTATGAATACCACTTATAATGTTTTAAAGTAATCATTTCAAACATAATAATATGTTACATTGTTGTTTCAGAGTGGAATTAATTGTACCAAAAGCTTCGGGACATTTATTGATGTTTCTCAGCTGCACAATCAAGATGATTTCGCGTATGGGATGTACAACCTCACTAGGGAGCGAGCTTACACCGCCGTTGACATCTCTTCAATATATGATCTTGAAAATATCGAGGATGCTAAAGTATGTCTCATAAATGTGAAAATAGCTAGTGTTTTCTTTCGATTATTTATTTTTTATTATTTTTAATGGTATTGATATCCTTCGGTGGAATGTAGGTAGGGAGCAGCACTACTTCAGTCGCAATAATAAACATTATGTCACATAAACATCACATCACGCCTGTAATCCCCGAAGAGTTAGGCAGAGGTGTGGCTAATAGTAAACCCACATTTCGCCAGTTATGTTTAAGTCCCATGTAATAGGGGGCGAGCCTATTGCCATCGGTTGTTGACGGCTACAAATCCAGACTCCGTGGCTGCTACTGAGAAATCCCCGATGGAAAAACCCAACCCAAATCACGGTAGATGTATTCTGTGATCCGCTTTACGATTTTTATACAAAAATAAAAAAACCGGCAATTGCGAGTCGTACTCACACACACGGGTATCATTTAAGCTATCGCCAATTTAATTAGTTTTGTGTTTCTTAAATAATAGGGTTTGCCCTCAAAATAGTAGATTTGTCACCAAAATGTAGACACCAAACAATATAAAATCAATTCCACAATAAATAACCTAAAATCATGGAGATATAGGGTCTAGTACCAAATAAATGTTTTTGTATGTATTATAATAGGTTTGTAATCGATTTATTTGATGACAGATCTACCATTCTGAGCACAAAGCTATTATTTAAGGAATAAAACTATTATTATAAGAACGAAGTTATGTTCATCTAATGCACTACATTTTTATTGGTAATCCATCTCTTATTTTAAACATATGTATATTAACATTAATTTGATAATTCATACCTGGGAACACTTTTTGTTTATCTGAGAACGAAAAAATATTTCGTGACGATATAAATTTAGGTGACAAATATAAATTTTGGTGACAAGAAATATAGTTCCCCACACACACTGGGTTCCGTAGCACTAAAGCATATAATAAAAACATTTTGAAGGCTCATTCATATTGTATTACATTCAACAGCAAAACTATTTTTTTTTATAGTATTTCATAGTTAATCCTATCGTAATGTTCTTCAAATAGATTTCTGGTTATAAATAAATGTTTGAAAATGCATCTAATTTTGTATTTTATAGCTTTTACGGACGATGTTGAGCGAAGGTATTACCCGCGGCTACGTGCGTCCTCTGTCGCGCGTATCATACGCGCCACGAGAAGCCGCGCGCGCCTTCCGACTGCTCGTGGCCAGCAGACACCGCGGCAAGGTGCTGCTGAGAATACAAGACTGTCCACTGGAAGCTCAGCCCAGGTATTTCTAAGAACCTGCATTTTGTTTGTCGTGCAGTTTGTCAAACTGTGTTTTCGACCCTAACTTAGTAGCTTTTTAACACACTTTTATTAGCTTTGTATGTATCTACGAATCTATGTAACGGACTCTTTGAACGTGATTTCCATCCACTTTAAAACGTCGGATTCAATTGTAACTACCGATGACAATACAATAATTTAATAAGTTTGTCCGATTATCCTGATCAGGATCTTCTCCCCCAAAAAAAATATCGTGAAAAGCGTGGGGTGCTATGTCAATTGTTGTAAATATTTTATTGACAGATACATATGGTAAAAGTCATTATAAAAGCACCCCACGCTATTTTACGATAAAATGTTTTATTTTTTTGAACTATGCAAAATTATTTTCTACTTTTTAGTTCGGCGAGTTACAGAAGCGTGTTTTTTTAGGATGCAAGGAGTAGAGTACTAACTCGAATAAATGCAACAGTTTTTGCTTCTAGATATTTTGTTTACCTAGCCAACTTAACCCGCATCACTATTAACAAAAAAAAGCGTGGAGGCATGTATTTATTCGTACAATTTATTTTTATTTTACAGATTGACCTTCAAGGCTGATCATACTCATCTAATTCTCTGCAATGATGCAACCTTTGGACTGCAGCTGGGTGACAAACTTGTGGAACGAGGTGCTAGAAAGATTTGTGTGCATTTCAAGAGACAATCCATGAGCTACCTTCAAATTAAGATACGGTAAATAATTCAGATTTGTTTCTCTTTCGTGGGTTGCACGTCAATCTCGCCAAGAGGGACAGTGATATTGTCAATTTTTGAACGGCGCTGTTGTAGATCGACCACTACAATAACATCGGGCTTATTGGCTGCACAATATGTGGCAAGACCAATTGACCATACTGGAGAAATGGGCCTCTGTTATTTTAAATTATAAAATTATTAAAATATTTATCATTTTCCTTAGATCATGGCAGCAATCGGGCGTTGAAGTCGCAGTATTTTCTGATGACTTGTCGAAAGAAACTGACATCGACGCACTATTAAACAATGCTAGTCGCATTGGGCCCGTCGAGGGGGTGTATGTGAGTGTGGGCGATAAGCAGCAGGATATCGATGAAACCCTTCTTAACACTTTAGATGTTGTATCAAGAAAATTGTGTCCGGATATTAAGTAAGTATTCATAAAATTATAATTTGGTACTTGACGGCAGCATGCAGACAGCAGCGGCGTTGCGTTTGACAATAATCGCAACCGACAGTGCCGCAGCTAGTTCTAATTCCGAAGGCACATAACTTCGACAGCACACGGAATCTCTCTTCTAGAGCTTCGCGAAAGTCATTTGAAAAACAATTACGCCTTGTCGTTCATCACTGATAGTACTACTGGTAAGCTGTCTGCGTTCGCTTGCCGACGCCGACCACAGCAGCAGTTGGCAATGTTACCATCTGCAGAAGCGTTTTCATAGAGTTACATAAAAACCAGTAGTGTCGCTGCGACATTTCATTTTAGTTGAGCCGGATTGCCGCTGAAGTTTGTCGTTGCCACCGGAATTGTATCATAGTTATTAGACATTGTTTTTTTTCATAACCAGAGTTTTTTTCCTAATTTGTCTTTGAGGACCCCAAACCAATCTAATCAAAGATTTTATTGTTTTGTTTGACAGATATTTTGCAGTCCTTAACACCGGTGACAATGCAATTGGGAAGGAAGTGTGTCTCCGTCGAGTACGGAACAACTTGCCGGCAACAGTATTGTCGCTACCTGAATTAAGTCATGTAAGACGTTTGGTCTATCTTTCTTCAGTCTTATCACCCGCCATGATCGCTTTTGGTATAGACTCTTTAGGAGTGGTCTTACTTCTTAACGAACCACCATGGAATGTCTTATGAACCGACGCCGCTGGTCCCTTAGCTAGTTTATGCGTTTACTGCATCTTAAAGCTCTGTTAGCAAACATTTTGGAACACCTACTCTTGGTCTTTATAATTTCGAGAAAACGTTCTAAAAACTAAAACTGCTTTCCTTTCCTTATTCTTAAAACTAGGTGAAATTATGCAGATATTGATTACTTTTCGATCGCAGGAGTCGTGTAACATCGGGGCATGGTACCGCGGCGCAGTGGAAGTGACCGAGAAGGCGCTGCGCAGCTCCCACAGTGTAGTCCTGGCAAGCACGGCGCCTGCACCACAAACCTCGCTACTGCAGAAAATTCTTGCAATTGCTGGTAATTTCCGAATATTTCAATTAGTTTGAGAAATCCATCTACAGTTCTTTCACAATTTACCCAGTAATTGGATTGTGGAGGTTAGATGGGCAGCCGTTCCATGCAAAATATTAATTAGGGCTGCATCCGGTGGACTAGAAGCCGACCCCAGTATACTTGGGAGAAGACAAGGCAGGCAATGATGACTTTGCGTCTCTGTCAAATCAAATTCACAATGTTCTATAATCTCATGACAGTTAGGTTGCTGTTGGATAGCTGCTGTCAGATGTAAAATATCTGTGAAAGGACCGTAGCACTCTTTCTAGTAACTGCAACTGATTGTTAGAATTTTACATTTTATTGGATATCGATAACCATTAAATAGTATGAAAGTAACAAAGAGATTTAAAACACATATAGAGAGGACATTAGGAATATTGTCTTAAAATAATTTTCAACCTGAATATTGTCGATTTTGACACACGAATGCTACCTGACAAGCGGGCGTATGACACAGATGACACTAGACGGAACGAATTGTTACTAAGTAGTAACAAGTTTTGAATTACGATTTTCTTCGTCATGACCCGTCTATAGCTCGGAAATATTTGAGTGTCTTTGTGTCATATGAATGCGACCTGACAAGGCGACGTATCGCACTGGACTGATCGACTTGTTACTAATTTGTAACAGGTTTTGGAATTGTCAGTTTCTTGGTCTTGTCCCGTCTATAGCTAGTTATATTTGAATGTATTTGGAAAGTAATGAATAAAAACGTGAAATTCAATATTTCAATTTTCTCTATTTTTGACAGATGTAACCATACAGGCTGATACGGACAAGAATACTACTTTGGAAGAATTGGGTGTGGAAAGCGTCAAAATACCATTAATTTATAATTTCTTAAGAATTCATTACAATGTTGTGTTTGAAGAGGAGGAGATACCCTTGATTACTATGGACACGTAAGTGTACATCTCAGATTTCAGCGATATTAAGCGCAAGCCACACAGAAAAGACGTAAGACGCGGACGGAGCGCAGACAGATGTCTCTTCCTCGTCCCTTTCATACAAAATGTATAGAAGCGTCGTGACGCAAAACATATAGAAAAGACAGGGTGCGGCACGGCTGCCATGTCTCGCTCGGCTCCTCGTCACTTTCCATAAAATTTCAACCAAGACAAACGATCCCCGTTCACCTTTAACTTGGTTGACTTTCTCTCTTATACCTTACTTTACTATGACGTAGTTTAATATGAAAACATTTTTTTTAGGATACATCAGTTAGAAAAATCTATCTTCAAGACAGATTTCCCTGAAACTAAGGGCTTGTCTACATTCTTCAGCTTCGTAGAATCTGACGAACTGCTCGCTACTACTGAGTTCGTGGCTATGCCGACGCTCAGCAACAATGCTGATATGGTACACGTTTTTTATTGCTACGTTATTAAGTTCTCTTTTTGGGTACCTGCCCTGAGGTTGCCAAATGTTCATGAGGCTACGACTTCATTTGTTTCTCACAGTACTGTTTCTGCAATAACAGTAGACCTCTCTAATGTTATTCCACATGCATAACATAAAACAGTCTTAAGCTAGCATGGACGTATTGTTCCAAAATATGTTAATTCATTTGTTTTTTAGCCAGTTCTGTGACTGGGATTAACATTTAAAAAAAGTTGTTTTGCCAAATAAAATAATGTCAACTGTTGGGACTATTACAGAGAGACGATGAATTTGATACAAGCCTAATATACCTGGGTTTGGTGCCGGGCATGGAGGGTCACCACGGGAGGTTCAGCGTGCTGTGCGAGCGCCTCAAGCTGCCAGCGATAGTGCTGCAGCTGGGCCTCGACGACCCAAACGAAACCATACAAGAAACAGCCCAGAGATTAACAAAGGTAAGACGTAGCTCGTCAAACTTAGCCTAGGAGTGCAATAGTCACTAGTTGCATCACAAACTTCTTTAGGTTAGCATTCCATTTCGCAGTGGTTACTTACATCTTGGTCATCTACACTGTTTCATAGTCTAGGGCCTAAAACTGACTCACGCTACTTTTTAATTCAGGTCTTCCTGAAGAGGATGGGACTGGAGAAGCATTTCTATCTCTTGGGATATGAAAGTGGAATTTTCATTGCTTTAGAAATGGCAGCTATCTTGGAAAGTCGCGGTAAGGCAGTTGTTTTATGTTTAAGATGAATAGATACAAGTGACAGAATATACTTTTATAACTATTGTAACGGAAAATATATTTTTATAGGTATGACTGGTACAGTTTACTGTGTTGGATTCGCGCCCGACGAATTCGACAAGCACCTCGAAGAGCAACTCGCAGAGTTTGAAACAGAAGAACAGCTGCAAGATGCCGTAGCGCGTCACATGTTCACGTTGATGGCAGGAGGAGACACAACGGGTCTAGATACTGCACTGCAGACTGCGAACACATGGCCGCAGAAGGTAGACGCGTGTGTGCGCACTCTATTAGGGCGAGTGTCGCACTCGGCGGAATACGCGCGAGCGCTCATCGATACTACTCTGAGTCACGTGAAGCGCGCGCGCGGCTACGTGCCGCGGATGCAGGCGCTGCGCTCCCAGCTGGTGCTGCTGCGTGCCGCGTCCGCGCACCCCGCGCCCGCGCTTCTGTCGCTTCAGCGCCACTCGCAGCGCCCGGTCGCCGTGCACCAGCTGAGCGCACCGCTAGCACATGCCCCATCAGATCTGCAGTGTGCGGCCATCATCAACACATACTTAGACCCCACGTTACTAGAATCGTTCAATAAAAAGAACATTTGCAACACTTATCTAAGAAACGCTAATACCTTCATGGGAATTGACGGCGACACAAACTAAAGGACTTGGAATAAAGTAAACAACCAGCAATGTATGTGATGTGCAGACAAATAAATATTTATCGTGAATAAAGGAAATGATTTTTTTTTTAATTACCTATTGTTACCCAAGGTGTGTAGTAATTGTCATCTGAAAGTTTTGGAAAATTCTTGTTTTAGATATGCCATTATTTAGTTTATTTTTTTGACAATTTCAACGAGATTTGTTTACAAGTAGACTTTACAATTTGTTTTTTGTTAAAAGCATTTATTTCAAGTAGGCCAGTTACTGGCACTTTTCAATTGCCAAAAACAAAAACACTAACACAGAATCAACCTCGTAGCAAATACCTACAACAAATCAAGGATCTCTCAAACAACTCAGCTTGTCGCAGTCCACCGCTGGACATGGGCCCCTCCCAGCGCCATGACACCATGTCCTTCGTCTTCCAGATCCAGTCTGTCTCAGCAATCTTTTTTAGTTCATCGGTCCATCTAGCTATGAGGCGTTCAAAGCAGCTCTTTCCGATGCATGGTCTTCACTTTAGGACTTCGACAGGCATGGCCAGCTCACTGCGGCGAGGATAACAACCATGAATAATTAAATTTTTATTTATGTCAAAACTAAAATTGATAAGTGACATTTATTCAAACATTGCAGAATGATCTCTGTATCCAAACACGAGCAATAAGTAAAGTTTATTTTTTTTGCATTAAATTTTTTATCGATTTCAATATTATGTTTTATTGGCCATAAGACATCGGTAGATTTTTACGTTTGCAATGTAAGTTACAAATAATGTTTGTTATATTTATAAGTTTCATTTTCGTTTTAATCCTATCGGTCGGCCGAAGTAAGTAGATTTTTGAAGTTTAGAACTTAATAATAAGTTCCCTCATAACATAATATCGCGCCTGTAATCCCCGAAGGGTTTGGCAGAGGTGTACCTAATAGTACACACACATTTGGCCAGTCATGTTTTTAAGTCCCATGTAATTGGGGGCGAGCCCATTGCCATCAACCGGGCACCAATCCAGATTCCATGGCTTCTACTGGGAAATTTCTAATGAAAAAACCCAATTTCACCACTAACGAGGCAGTCACATAAATGAACATAAATACACATGAGTTTCCATCGATGGAAAAACTATAATGCAAAGCATTGAGTGCGTCAAGGGTGAAAGCGAAGTGCGAAAAGTGCGTCATGCTTACTATATTATATATATATTATACACCGCCATCTTGTTTTTTCAATACTACTATCACAAACAATATCACAAATGTACCAAACAGCACCCTCGTGACACACGTGACACACATGACACTAATGTGCGTGTAAAAAGAACGATGATACCTTTTATAGGGGTAGTCCTGAGGTTTGAATGTGTTGAAATTTATATCTAAATAATCAACATTAAATACTGCTACCGACATCTGTTGTCACTAGTGTCAAACTAACCTGTAATAGTATATTGTATCTGTGGCATATTAGTTTTGAATAAAGTTATAAGTTCTGTTCTCTCTTGAATCTCAACGAGCTTGTTTCATTAGAGGTTATGGGCCCAGAATTGTGTTTTTTCTCTTGTTCTCGTTAAGAACTTGCAAGTTAGTGCTGTATAAGTTTGTGTGGACTGAGAATACACTGTGCCGGTGAAAATGAGTTCGAATTACGTAGTGAGCGTGCCAAAATTAAAAGGTCGCGAGAACTACCAGGAGTGGGCTTTCGCCGCGGAGAATTTTCTAATACTGGAAGGTACTTCGGACTGTATCAAAGTCACGAATCCAAATGAAGCCGCAGCCGATGCGAAAACCAAGGCAAAATTGATTCTTACGATTGACTCGTCGCTATATGTTCATATCAAGGATGTCGAAAATACGAAGAAACTATGGGAAAAATTAAAGCATTTATTCGATGATTCCGGATTTACTAGAAGGATCAGCTTATTGAGAACTTTAATATCAATTCGTCTTGAAAATTGTACATCTATGACGTCCAACGTTACTCGGATCATAGAAACGAGCCAAAAGTTGAGTGGATCGGGCTTTCATATTAATGATGAGTGGGTAGGATCATTGCTTTTAGCTGGATTATCTGAAAAATATTCGCCAATGATAATGGCGATTGAACATTCGGGCATTAATATAACGGCCGACGCCATTAAAACAAAATTGATGGACTTGGAGGAAGACAGTGGCGACGTTAGCGGAGCATTTGCGAGTTATCAAAAAAGGTATGGCGCCAATACCGGAAGAATTCAGTCGTCAAAGTCAAGGTCAAAACAGAAAGTAATCACATGTTACAAATGCAAACAAACGGGACACTATCGTAATCAATGTCCTAAGGATGTAAAAGATTCATCAAATAACAAATTCAGTGAACGTAAACAAACAAATGCGTTCAGTGCCGTGTTCCTAAATGGTTGTTTCTCGAAGAATGATTGGTACATTGATTCAGGTGCTAGTGGCCATTTGACAGCGAATGAACATTGGATTACAAATGTGTCTAACAATCATACAGTCCAAGAAATTATTGTTGCGAATAAGGAAAAAGTGTCTGTCAAGTGCTCTGGTGATGTGAGATTAACAACATTGACAGATAACTGTGAGTATGATGTGGTTGTTGAAGAAGTATTATGTGTACCTAGTTTGACCACGAATCTCTTATCTGTAAGTCAATTGATCGCAAAAGGCAACACGGTCCTGTTTAAAGATGATGGCTGTCAAATAATGAATAAGTGTAATGAACTAGTTGCTACAGCTCACTTATTAAATGGAGTTTATAAGTTGAGAATGCCTGAAAGGCTGGCTGCAGTGGTGACCTCGAGTGAAATTTGGCATCGCCGGCTTGGTCATGTCAACAGTAACTATTTAAGTAAAATGCAGGAAGCTGTGGAAGGTCTTACACTTGATAGAAAGGCAAAAATATCGAAGTCGTCATGTATAGTATGTTGCGAAGGGAAACAAAATCGTTTACCCTTTCCACATAATGGAAATAGAAGTGATGATCTCCTGCAGATAATACATACAGTTGTATGTGGGCCATTCAAGAATGTGTCACTTGGTGGTTCCAGATATTTTATTTTATTCATTGATGACTATAGTCGCTACATCTATATTTATTTTTTGAAAAACAAAAATGAAGCTTTTGAATGTTTTCAAAGATACAAAGCTGAGGTGGAGAATAAATTAAACAGAAAAATTAAGATTCTTAGAAGCGACAATGGGAAAGAATTTGTGAATAAAGAGTTTGATAATTATTTAAGTAAAGCAGGAATAGTTCATCAGAAAAGTAATCCATACACACCAGAACAGAACGGCCTGGCAGAGAGATTTAATCGCACTGTGGTGGAAAAGGCAAGGTGTCTGCTCTTTGATGCTAAAATGGATGAAAGCTTTTGGGCTGAAGCAGCCAATACTGCTGTATACTTACAAAATAGGATAGTGGCGGCAAATTTCAATGGCACACCTTTTGAGATGTGGAATGGAGTAAAGCCAGATATTAGCCACTTAAGGGTATTTGGAAGTATAGTGATGATGCACATTCCAAAAGAGAAGCGCCTCAAATGGAATAAAAAGGCTGTAAAAGGGATTCTAGTTGGTATTTCAGAAGCATGTAAAGAAGCCATATATTTAAGAACTTTGCAGTTTGAAATCACAAATAAAATGTATACTTTAAGTTTGTTTAATGACAGTCAGAGTGCACAGAAGTTGTCGATGAATCCAGTATTTCACAAAAAATCTAAGCATATAGATGTGAAATATCATTTTGCCCGAGAGTGTGTTTCAAATAATATAGTAAAATTATCCTATTTATCGACTGCTGACATGCCAGCTGACTTGTTTACTAAAAGTTTGTGTGCTAAGAAACATTATGCCTTTATGGAGTTGTTAGGATTGGTAATCGTGTAAAATGTTACCTAATATTTTTTATGCTTATGGTTATGATTATTAGATATAGTGGGAGTGTTGAAATTTATATCTAAATAATCAACATAAAATACTGCTACCGACATCTGTTGTCACTAGTGTGAAACTAACCTGTAATAGTATATTGTATCTGTGGCATATTAGTTTTGAATAAAGTTATAAGTTCTGTTCTCTCTTGAATCTCAACGAGCTTGTTTCATTAGAGAATGATATGCAGAACAATTTTTTCACACAAACTTCAAGCCAACCAACTTAATAGCTTGCGGTAAACTACTTTTACGTTTTGCTGGAATGATAACGATATTGACTTGAAAGAATTATGTATTGACAACACACTGACTGACTTCTCTTTTTGATAGATCACCCATCTTGCTGGTACTAGACTATAATCTATTAAACGAACCCAAATACATACTTTTTAAGCATTCATTTAACTGTCGCCTCATGTGAGCATGAGGCGACAGTTAAATGAATGCTTAAATAAAACCGCTCTGTTGGATTTTCAGTGCTGAGAGATCAGCTGCATGCGTGAAAATTCCAACAGTCCAATAATATTTTGATGTCACTAAGAGTAAATGAAAACAGACAATAGTGTCCTAAAATACAGCACAGATACAATATTACCATAATAAAAAATATGTTCACGACACTCATACTTATGATCGCTTTTCTATTATAACTTGAAAATAAGATATAAACAAAAAACACATTGATAGTTATGGAAGAAGAAGTTATGGAATCAGGCGTTACTTTGCAGAAACCTATGACATTACAGACATTCTCGCCCCGAAACACGTTCGAGTGAAGCAGGTGCTGCATATTGCATTCAAGCCTGGATCTATTTACGGAAATAAAACTAAAAAAATATTTAATAAAATTAAAAATGTATAGTTAACAGATTTGGTTTAAATAAATACTTAACATTGAATTTTCAGCTACGGAGACTAAACACGTGTCGTTAAAAGAAAAGCTCGCAAAGTCACTAACACACATAAAGGACACGTTGGTTGAGATCGACGCCAAAATAGAACATGAGAGGAAGTTGCTATCGCAGATCAGCGACAATTTAGATAACACAGACGGTCCTGAAGTTGGTAGAATGAACTACGAGGACGTGACAGACATTTGGTGGAAATCGTCAAACTCAGTCGCTCCAAGTTAGATGTTATCGTTATTTCGAATAGCTAAACAAAACCTTTCACGTCTGAGACAATGTTTCAAGTGTTGTTTAGATGTTAAGGTTTCATACTGTCTAAATAGACATCTACGATAGCGCCATCCTAAACACAGAGATGAAAATGTCTCGTAAACCTAAATAATAGCTCGGGCATCCATACTCTTAAAAAATGAAAAACAGCCACGATGTTTGGCGGCATAGATAAATATTGTGGTAGCACTTCCCCACACCGACTTCTTCACAAAGTGCTTTACTACTATAACCACTTGACCCCGAACTACACGTTCAAGCGTAGTACAGTCAGTAGACCCAAAAAAAGGATCAAGGAATGAGAGACATTAAGCGAAAAACTTGTATAAACCTTCATTTAGGCATTCTAAAAGTTAACATTAACACTAAAAACGGATTTTATCTTGTTTACTATTTGTTTGTTTAAAAACTTATATGAAAAAAAAAAAAATGAAAAAGCGTTTATTCGTGGTCCTAGGCATTACAAAAAAATGTTACTTCTGCCAAACTGTAAAGCAGTTTGTTGGCAGATGTAGCTCCCATATACAATAATAGGTACCTTTAGTTCTATGCAACTATTCCTAACTTTTCCACCAATAACAAGGTTAAACATTAACTATAACTAAATAAAAATAATTTATTATCACCAAGGCTGACCGGTAGTGAATTGAAACGCCACTACGCAATTCAAAATGAAAAAGTGAAAAAAGTAAAGTAAAAGTTGTCTGTATTGAGACAACTTTTACTTTACTTTTTTCACTTTATCATCTTTCGCATACAATTTCGTGTTATATGTTATTCAAGGTCGCAAAAATCGTTTTTTTTTATAAATATCTCCGTTTCTGTGGCTCCGACGTTTTTGACAGGTATTACAAAAATTGTAAACGTTCGCTCAACTCAGTTCATTAAGTCAACAAAGCTTCATAGACTTGTTCAGTTCTCTAATCTTGCACCAACAAGTGCAGCAGCTCATCAACATATTAACCGCATATATTTTCAAATTCAGTCTCGTCCAATTGAAACAAAGAACGGCCGTCACCCAAAACCAGATAGCGTATGACAGAAAAAGAAAAGTGTGCGGGTATGTTTAAGAGTCAAATGGTAGACAAGATGATTAAAAAGTAGGATTTGGAAGAAAAATCTGTAAATGAATCTTGGGAAGAGGTGGCGCATCGCATACGGAGAGTAGCAAATATTTGTTTGGAGAATCGAAAGGAAAATGTGTGATAGAGAGAGAGAGATAGAGATACATGGTGGTGGAATAAAAATGTGCAAAAGAGTCCAAAAAAAGAAGGTTGCGTTTAAAGAATGCCAGGATGTAGCAAACGGGAATGACAGTTTAATAGCTGAAAAGGGCTTGTAAAGAATGGAAGAGAAAGGTAAAAAAGGCGGCAGCAGTTTCCAGAGCTAAGGCGCAGGAGAACTTGTATGACTCACTTGTATGACAGTCGTAGAGGCCAAAAGGAGCTCTACCAGATAACAAAAGCAAGAGAAAAGAGAACGCGAGATAATAATTCATAACAAATGTATAAAAGATGGTGCTAGAAAGGTTCTGTCCAAATAAAAGAGAGATGGAAGGTTTATTTTGAAATTTTAATGAATGAAGAGAATGAATGGAACGGTGTGCGCAAAGAGGTGCAAGTTAATATGGGTTTGGTGAGGGAAATTAGCATGGATGAAGTAAAGAAGGTACGTCAAAGTATGAAAAATGGAAAAAGCCATGGGCCTCGACCAAATACCAGTAGCAGTATGGAAGTGTTTAAAAGAAGTCGGATGTTATGTGGCTGACTTTACTCTTCAATAAGTTGTTGTATGAAGGAGCGATCCTACAAAAATGGTGCAATAGTTCGCTAGTGCCCATTTTTAAGAATAAAGGTGATATGCAGGACTGTAATAGCTATCGGGGGATAAAGCTCTTGTCACATAGTATCAAAAGTATGGGAGAAAGTGATAGACAAAAGAATAAGAGAGCAGAGTGAGATCACCCAAAACCAGTTTGGGTTTATGTCAGATTGAGGAACAATGGATGCCACTTTTGCACTCCGCTATTTGTGCGAGAAGTACAGACGTGCACACAAAAACTTGCACATGGTGTCCATTGATCTGGAGAAAGAGAATAGAGTACCTCGAATATTATATACGTGTTGTGGTGGGCCTTGAAAGAGAAAGGTTTCCCTAATGGTCCAAGATCCTAGGGCAGCCAGACCTTACTTATTTTCTCATTAAAAAAATGTGTGACGTCAATTAATGTTACTATGTACTGTTAACGTATGCATACCTGCTAAGTTGTGCCGACGGCCCATTGTTAGATGTTAGGTGCTAAAGTTGCATAAAAAAAAAAAATCTTATGCATACCTTCACAGTAGTTCTCTATTGAGTTTTCTAACTTTTTATCCATAATCTAAAGTGTCATAATTTGTTTTGTCCTAATCGTCATTTGACCGAATGATAACTTACCCGAACTTAATATTACATAATATCACATGCCATAAAATTGAAATACCTAAATACAATATGCCCTAAATCCGTTTGTCATAAATATTAACGACTATGACGCGCGCTCGCTATATACGCTCCTATTTTACATTACACACACACTTTCTGTCACAAATATCGTCGTCGCTCCGCCGGCCTTCGGCCTATGCTCCTCATGCCAGCTAGCAAGACTTTTAGGATATTTTTTAGGAAAATTGCTGATTACCCATACGTTGCGGTAACACATTATAATATAACACAATACTTAGGACATATTATGACTTTATTTCATGCAAAATGAAATGTGTGGATGTAGGCTTGTATCAAGGGTCGGCTTTAAGTCCTTACGTCTTCTTGTTAATTATGGAGGCTCTGACGTAGGAAATACAGGACCCTGCACCCTGGTGCATATTCTTTATTTTCCTTTATTCATTTCTATACATATGATTTCCATTTTTAAACTTATACAAAATAATGCAAATAAAAAACATTTAAAAATATAAAAATATATTAGCCCACATGTATCGGGAACAGGGTCTAAGCTACCGGCGGTCAGGGCTCCAAAGAGAGGCCTTGTAGAGACAACCTAACAATACGCGCCGTGTCCAGGACTGCCGCTTTCTGAATCAAACCCTTGATCCAGTTGCCTAACGAGAGCCTCCTCAGGTATTGGTCGAGGGTCCTGGTAATTAAGCCATTGTCTGAAACGACTATCGGCACAATGATCGCTGAGCTCACATCCCATATGGCAACAACCACGCGAGCCAAGACAAGATACTTGATTTGCTTATCTTTCTCGGCTTTCACGAGGTTCTCGTCATGGGGGACCGTTATGTCCACTATCATTGCGCGCCGCTCTGATCGATCCACCACCACTATATCAGGCTAATTGTCACTACAATAATCCAGTCAGTGATGATGGATTGATCCCAGTACAGTGTGAATTTTATTAAAATATTGTAAAACTATCAACAAAAAAAAATGTAAAATATTCATGTCCCACCTTCATTTTGAAACTTTCAAGTGTCAGAAAAGATTAAATAAATTTAATGACGTCACTGTTACAGGCTCTGTAGACGTATGTTGAAATCATAAATACAATTAAGAGCTGTTTTTTATCAATTTTGGACTTGAAATAGCTCAAAATACTATATTTATTGGTCCCAGGAATATGACCGAACGGAATTCCGGCAATAGTCACAGTCAATTTTTTAATACTTTGCCTCAATATTTTCCTAAAACATAGTTGTTTTTCATTTCTGGCTACATTTATTTGGTCTATGGTAAAGCCGCCATTTTGAAGCAAACATTAGTATCAACAAAATCAGTGACGAAAGTCGGCGCATTACGGTGGTGCCAAATTGGAGTTCCAGATATTAACGGGATTTTATGAGGTATGTAGTAGTTAATAAAGTTATTTGCCGTAACAAAATCAAAGTTTTGTTTATAAATTATTGGAAAACATGTCGAAAATAGTTATAAAAGAGGCCCAATAGCTTGAATAATTTTTTGAAGTTTCGTCGATATGAAATCGTCACGTAAGGTTCGTTACGTGTTGTATATATCCGGAACCATTTTGTGACGCACCGGAATTATTAGGCTGGGGCATTCGATGAATGATAATACATTAAATAATCTTCTAAGGGATTTTTCAATAATTCGTTTGATAACTTTGATTTGAAGAACAAAACCACAATATTTATTCCTCCAACAAAAGTTACCACACTATCGAAAAGTCGGCCCAAAATCAATTACATTATAAGTGTTAAAGCTTTGAAATTTGAGAGTTTGTTTATCCGATAATCTTTGTAAGGGTTAGACCAATTTGGATAAAATTAAAAAATATATAGATCGGTTTTATGTCATCATAATTAAATATTATAGATCGTGTTTGTATGTTATGATAATTATGTTAAGTATATCTCCTATATTTCAGTGAACATGGCCCTCACCGCAGCAGAAATGATATCGAGGGAAATTAAAACAAAACCTCGAAAAATTTGAAAATCAACGGAAGGCAAAATAATATGTAGTTTGGAATAGAATTATAAATACTAAAAATGAGTAAAAATTAACAAAATATAAAAAGTTGTGTTCGAAATATGTAACATAATTTACATATTTCGAACACAGCTTTTTATATTTTGTTAATTTTTCTATCTCAAAATCAAGTAAAACAAGGTCTTAGTAATAACCTGTTTTTACTTTAGATTATTAATTAAAAACTGTTAAAATAGAAATGTTCGACCAAATAGACTCTGTGTAGACTTTGCTTAATATTTTCCAGTTTGTCACTTAGAATTCCAAATAGTCACTGTCTCATTTATTTTTCTCGAGACAAAAACTAGTCCTATTTAAGAAATATTTCGTTATTTGATAATATTGATGTAGTAGTAGTTGACCCTGAATTTGCTTTTTGTTTTATTTGTAAGATTACGTGTAATTTCATTTTAAGTAGTAGAAATGGAATCTTTTAATTGTCAAAAGTTCCTATTGTGACGATCTCGAAAGAAAAATGATTGCACAGCAATGTTTATAGAATTTTTTTCAGTTTTAGAAGTTGTTTTTCATAGATTTAATAGTCATCTAAGAAATATTAAAAACAATTTAACATCACAATTCATATTTTTCATTTTATTTACTTGTTTCCTGTGTGACGTACCGGATCATTTTTCTGTGAACTCTTCGATAAAAGTTTAGATTTTCATAATGTTTTTGATAATTCTGATGTTTTTTTTTTATTTTTACATATTTACTTATAAGTAAAGAACATTGCCCACTTATTAGAACAACCGTGGCCTACAGTAAACACTGATAAATAGTTTATGGAATTATAGTTTAAGTTATTATGATCACCTTCTAGTACTTATTAGTTAAGAAAATAAGTCGCCATTTGGAAATAAAACAGTCTTAATTCATTTTATAACATTTATTTTTTCTTAAGCACAGACGTATTCTATACACTTGCAATCACTTTTGAATGGTAAGTACATAATGTTTAATGTACAATTTATCGTACTTCGACAATTTCTAATTGATGAGATCTCAAGCGCCTCATATCCACTCTACAATTCGCACAGCGAACGTTGCTTGCGCCGCCGCCAGTTAGCCCTGCGATGACTCGCTCGAGACAGCAGAGCTGCTCGGATCCATATGCGCGCCGGAGCGGATTGTAAAAGCGGGGCGAGAGTAGTAAATACGTGCGAGGGCATTAGATGTAGGGCCAACAATTTCCACATTCTCATCAGAGTTGTCATTCAAAGAGGAGCCTGGCCCAAGTACGCGCGAGGGTCGTCATTCGGGTGAGGTTGATCGGAGTCCATTGTCGTAAAAAAGGTCGCAAAAGAGCACAAACCACGGCAAAATAAAACTACGATAGCGAGTAATTAGCTAACGCGCTAACGAGGAGGGGGATTACAGCTTACTGTCAAATCCATGGCATCTGTCAAAGGACAATGTTGCCGTATTTAGAAATAAAATCGATTATTTGCAACGATTGTTGGTCTCGATCAATTTAATAAAGGATAATATAAGTTACTTTGTCGCATTAGATTTATTATCTGTAATGGCAAAGGAAACATGTCCTGTGAATAAATAAATAAATGAATTTTCATCTAAATACGGCAAAGCCGTAAAGGATACAGTGATTTAATCATTCTATGTTTATGTATGTGTAGACTATAGGATCTCTGGTCTGAGGTGTTTATGATCATAATAGTTTTGTCTTAAAAGATCGAGTAGGTTTCGTTACAAGACCTTATAATACTTAAGTTTTAATTTAAATAGTACCTAGCCGACAAGTTGCTTTTTTTTTCGCTGACGGTTTTAGTTTTTAAGTATTTTTTTTATTTTATACTAATCTTATATTTTATTTTACGCAATATAGTTTCTCAGCAAAGTCAAAGCTAAATAAGATGAAAGTGTTAAGTGTACATGAAATAGGACAGAAGTGTATCTACACTGTTCATCATCATCATCAACCTCTTTTACTCTACGGCTGGATAACAGTCTTGTCCTTCGATTGCACGCCACTATGCACACAGGTTCATTTTTAATGAATTAATTAATCCATATTAATTAGTATGGATTAATTAATAATTAATCGATTGGATTAATCCGTAATCGATTATATTTATTAAATGAAATGAAATTGAACAAAATTATAATGGCAACCCTAAACTTCGCCTGGAAGTGAAACTCGCATTGATAATGTTAAATTACTTATTTATTTGTTATGATCACGGCGTCTTATTTAGAGATAGAACTTAAACGAATAATTCCTACTTTAAAAACTTATATTTTTTGATTTTCTTTCAAAATGTGTCCGTGTGCCATATAATATGTGGGCCATAATTGGGCATTGTCTTTTCTGTATTACAAAAATTAGTTCTGGTTCGTCACTTGTACATTTGTTTTGAAAAACGCCCAGGTGACTATACTTTTATAAGAGACGTTCATGGTTCTTGCAGGTGGCTTGACCATTCTGTTAGTACTGAAATGGGTTATAAAGTTAAATCAAATGTAAAAATTCATTATAATGCATTCTGGTCTGATCACTTTCCTGTTTTCCTATTGTCAATCTTTCTACACGAGCAGCCTGTGGATTAATTATACTCAAAGAGCATACAGCGCTCTGCGGGTGCAATACAATAAAATCTTCAGAATATTGTTGCGGTTGCCGCAGTTCTGCAGTGCTTCCGCGATGTTTGCTGAAGCGCGTACGTTTCCTTTTTTATTTAGTTGTAATATCCTATACAATATTTGCTATGCATTTATTTTGCAGTAGTGTAGTAATAGGTAATAGGCTTATCCCTAATAAAATGGAACTAGGCATGTTAATACCTAACTGTTGAAATGTGGGTGTACTGTACTCATCTGCGTGGGGTACTCAGAGCATACAGGTGTGATATTATGTTATAGTGTTGTGTTGTGTAAATAAAAAACATCGAAGCGATAGCAGCAATCACGCCAGATTTGCTGTCTATTATTGAAGAGTTCCATTCCATATCTCCAAAGTCCATGATCAGATCATGACAATATTTCTATGGGACCAACTTGGGATTATACTCTTCCAAACAAAAAAATATTTTCAAAATCGATTCACAATTGACCGAGAAATCAGCGAACATACATAAAAACATACGACCGAACATAGAACTTAAATTTGAAGTCGGTTAAAAATAAGTTGATTTTTTATTTTATATTGCTTTTGCATAAATGGGGTTAATAAAACTTTATTGTAACCCTTAAAAAATGTTAGGATGCTATTACCAATTAAAAGTTCGTTTTTAAGTAACCCAACGCAAAAATTATTGCTGGGAAAAGACTTTAGGGGTGAAAAATCACGTTTTACGGTAGGTCTCAATGTAACACATTCAAAATATTGTGTATTAAATGGTAGGTCACGGGGGTCAAGAAGGTATTTAAAGTGATGTTATAACATTAAAAACTTTTATTTAGTTGGAACTTAGAACCCCAATATCTCCGTAACTAGAAGGAAGGGTAGGAAGGTATGTTCCAGATCAAAAAAAATGATCTCAATGACGTGGTGAACAAGTGCCTTTCGGTTTCATTAAGGGTATTTTTACACCCATATAGCAGCGGAAGGGTTAAGGGTGGACTCTCGTAGTAAAAACAAAAAAAAAAATTTGGTACGTTTTGAATTATGTCCTTTGGTCCAGATCCATTCAGCCGTTCTGGCGTGATTGAGCAACAAACATCCATCCATCCAAACTTTCGCGTTTATATTGATACAAGTTACTAGCAGTAAGATAAATGATACACAATATTCATAGTTAAAAATTTTAGTGATTTATTGACTTTGTACGAGGTATTATTAAGGTAGTATAAATGTCAACATCATCGGAGCCATAGAACCGAAATATTTGCCAAAAAACAACATTTGCGACCTTGGATAACTTAAGACGCAGACATGAGATTTTATAAGACTTGGGACGACTTTTAGAATGCCAAAATAAAGTTTTATACAAGTTTCCAGCTTATTATTTCTCATTTCGAGGTGAAACCCTTTGTATGAGTGGACTAACACGCATGTTGCGACAACTGCGGAAAAACAAATGAAAGAAATTGCTAATAGTATGCGTGCTACAAACAAGTGCCACACACTCGCTTGTGTCGCGAAAGTCAATTTGCATCGAATGCGGTTGAACTGCACGAGCTTCATTCATTTTGTACAATTTTGTTCACTATCTGTGAATACAAAATGAAATAAAGGATCTTGTTTCAATGTGTCCGTATATTACTTACACAGCACAGCCGGACTCCGCCAAACCTGATGCTACACTACCAGCAGAGATTTTACCTCTTTCCACGTTTCTTCCAAGCCAACCGACAACTGATACCGGTGAGTATTTAGACATATGAGAGATGAGGAGACGCAGATGATGATGATCTATTTTAATATTGGAATACCTTACCTACAGATAATTCAGTAATTTCATAAAAATATATAAAACCCCTCAGCTCTACCCTTAACACACGAGCCTTTAAACACAACGGAAAGTCAATTCATACAAGATTTGAAAAAAACCATGGCGGCGGATAGACACAATCACTTCACTGCTTTCCTAACAAGATTCGTGGAATTAATAGTTATAAAGAGCCCAGCAGAGACAATACCCGTGATCCATTTATTGTCAAAATTAGTGATTGAGTGAGTGAGACTATCCCTTACCATGATCGGTCTTAGTAACTTTAGATTCTACGACAACTTGACCCGGACAGAGTGATCCTGATGGCCCTTCTGATGTAGCCTGCTGTATGTAATTGTATAAGTAAGTATTTCAAGGTGTTTGTTCGTTATTTGAGTCGTCGTCGTATAGTATGGAAAGGGTTGATAATGTCGCCTCTACAAGCTGCCTGTGACTGTATCAATCAATCAATATGCATTTTTGCACATTCCGCTGCATTGCACATACTCACAGAATCGCAAAACTGATTTTTCGTTTAGCGGGCTGTATCTGCACTGTAAGTACAAAATATTTTAAGATATAGGTAGGGTTTACCATGGCCTGCTACTGTTTTAACAGCAACAGTACTTAAATAGAGAAAACGATTTTTCCCAGATACGAGGCCTAGTTAGATCGACTTTTTGCCAAACCCTATTTTGCAACCCACATCGAAATCGTTAGAGCGGTTTTCGAGAACGTGATCACAAAAGAGATGTTCCAGGAATGTATGAAGCCTGGGCTAGCACTATGTACACTATTTGTAAATATCGCTATATAATACAGTAACCGTTTTTATTGTTAATTTTCTTTGATTTCACTTCGGTACAATATACATTCAAATTAACTTGGTCAAGGAGAGCAACACAACATAAAATGAAACATGGTGGATCAGATCAGTAAATATCATTTTCACAATGACATTTTCGTGTATCGTATTCATTGTCGTGTATCGTAAAATCTGGGAGAAAAAAAGAACAGAAACCATAAAACAAAGCCGGGGTCAACAGAGAAACAATCAATCAATCTCCGTAGTAGTAAACTGGGTCGAAAAAACAAAAACAAATTCAAACCCAAAGCAAAGAAAGACTCAAAGACTTAATTTCGTCATGTCAAACACAACATGCTATAAACTGTCATGGCTGCCCAAAAATAGGGTTATCTTATTAAAAAAACTTTTCAAATGATCTTTTTTGTACGCCTGTACAAATTAATTTGATAGTATTTTTATGAAATTCCCCAATTTTTTTCCTATCTATCGATGTAGTGTACACAGTGGTAGCCCAAAATCAAACATCTCCTTTATATATTCATACAAATATTGCTTTTCTAGGATACATATAAACTCACACCCTTTTCCTTTGGGAGTAGATACATTTCACAGAAGGCCATAGTTATGCTACTGCTCTACAGCAGCATAATAAAATTGTGTAATGGGTGTAAAAAGACCGTAAAGGCACTTCTTCTACCCATCATTGCGAACATTTTTTTTTCTGGACCTTACCTCGGAACCTTCTGGTTACGGAGATATTGGAGGTCAAAATTCAAAATTTTTCAAAAGTAAAAACAAAAGCAAGTTTTTAATGTCATAAGTATACATTAAATACCTCTATAAACCCTGTACTGTTTAATACATCCATCAGCATAATGTTTTGAGTGCGTGACATTGAGTCCTAACGTTAAACGTTTACACCTTGTATTTGTATTTAAATATAAAGGGTGTAAAAAGATCCTTAACGAAAACGAAAACCACATATTCTGCCCATCATTGGGATAATTTTTTTGTTCTGGACCACACCTGGGAACCTATTAGTTACGGAGATATTGGAGGTCAAAGTTCCAATTTTTTCACAAGTTTATTTTAAATACTACTTTTTAAGGTTTTAATTTTACTTTAATTACCTCCATGACCCGTTTACTATTCAAAGCATCCATCAGCATCATGTTTTGAGTGCGTTGCATTGAATTTTACCGTAAAAAGTATTTTTTCACCCAAAAAAAAAAAGTCGTTTCCCAGCAATAATTTTTGCATAGGGTGACTTAGTTTGATGTACCTACATAATGCTTGGTTGACGGCTTCGTGAAGGGTCCGTTTACACCCTGTACAAGGTCTATCTTTTCATGCACGAAATATCAGTATTTATTTTGTGGGTCAAGTAATTTTAAATTATTATTTCTTATAAAAATATACTTAGATAAAAACAAATTTTCCCTTGAAATGGCTTCGTTATAGCTGTTAGATGATTCTCTGAAAATATTTCGTGTATGAATAGTTAGACCTTATATAATTATCCTTAAGTTGGCACACCTTTTGCTTCGTCTTTGTTCATACGTCAGGTCATACACCCACGCCGGTTGCGAGTACCACGCATCTGACTCTTCTGTTTTACCGTTACAGTACACTAGACTATGGCACATATAATAAACAATTGGGCGAATCATTAATTCAGTCACTAAGATTTGTAATACCCATGGTGGACAGTATGACAACAGCTGAACTAAAAGGTAAGTTGTATCAATAATATGTGTTAACCCATCCTCACGCTATAATGTCTGCCTGCCGTTTAAGAATTGAAATATTGTGATATAATGTTATCAACCGAATGCTCCACTGCTGGACATCGGTGACAGGAGTTATGATGACGGAGTGAAGGTCTCGGGATTGGGGAGGTTTTCATACTTGCACCCGCGAAGTCGCGACCCACCCCTGTTTTGCAGGGGTGCAATGGCTTCATGTCAAATTTTAAAGATTTATGCGCTATTTTATTCAATTAAATGTTTTTAAATCTATACTTCTATAGAAAAAAATAAAATTGAAGTGGCTGTTTGTAATTTCAAAATAACAGCTTTTTACTGAACGCATAATTATGATTGTTTATACGGTAGCACCCACACCGGGGCCCCATAAAGGGCCATTGACCGCACGACCCCCGGCAGAGGCGTTTGGACCCCTCAGGTTGGGCAAGAGCCGCTTGAAGGCAGCCCCGGCCCGTTCCAGTTTGGGAGCCAAACGTCGGAAGTGCTCAACGAAGTTCCGCCGGCTGTCGAGGACGAGTCCTAGATACTTCAACGTCGACTCGACGCCGATGGCAACCCCTCCTACCGTCAGCATGGATCCCGACGGTGGCACATTCCGAGGCCCGTGAAAGCACATGGCTTCGGACTTGTGCAAAGCCACCTCAAGACCCAATTGCCGGATCCTCTCCGCGACTAACCTCCCTGGCTAAGATAAGAAAATAATATTATGACATAAAAAAGGTCTGCTATAAAAGGTAGATCCGAGTATAACATTTTATTTTATTCAACATATAGAAGGGTACAATTTATTTGTCTATAAAGTAACGTTTTCTTTTAAATTATTTGTAATGCGCATTAAAACACTTTTTGGGTATTACAGAGAAGGCATCAATGGCGCTTTACATACTCAAGAACAAAGACACGATGTTGCTTGCTGAGCCGGCTTTTGTGATTGACACCTATGCGGACTTATTCAACACAGAAGAAAGAGAACGGCTATTTCAGGCGCTGGAAGCTTTTGCTGAATATCCTAAAGGTAACCTACTCAAGAGCGGCAAGGGCCAAGAGGGGCTCTTAGCTAAACAGTCACAGCCGCACGGGTCGGTGTGCGCTGCACTGCGTAACCTTGAAGATGGGTGCCAAACGCAGTTGTTGCTCCAAATTATTATTCAGCATTCTAGTTTTCAGCATGCATGCATCCTGTTACACTGGAAGCCGTCACCAATAACGACTTCCGGTGGCAAATGTAGCGCTGTTACCTAGCTACAAGCCCTATACATAGAAATACACATTATAGCGTAGGGTATGCAAACTCCTCCGTTGCTGCGGACCTCCGTGAGGGCTGTCAATAATGTATCAGCCCTTGGTCAGCCCCTCAAGGATCCGACAAGGCAAATGCTTCCCCCCCTTCCCCTCCCCCCCGACCACAGTTTACAATTACAGGAACACTAATTAAATGTGTAGAGAAGAATGGTAACGCCTGATGCAATTTGGGGACCACACTTAGAGCTCGCGTACATTCGTAAAAATACTTAAATTCGTAAAAGATAGATCAAATTAAGACAAATGGTAATCACAGCATATTTTATAATATTGGATTTGGCTAGAATAACATAATTTATTATAATTTATAAACACACTTGTCGCGGGGGCAAAATCAGAACTAACACCGCCATCTTATGTTTTCAATACATTTCACAAATGTTTAGCAACAGCGCTCTCCTGTCAACCTTAATGGAGCTTCAAAAGATCCATGTTGCACTGTAGGATAGACAACTAAGTCAGCCGTAATGTCATTCAAAAATATTTTCATTATTATACAATCCAATATCCCTTACATTTTATTACAAGTATGTATAATTTAAGGACCGTCTAGGTATTTAGCCTGCAGAGCCCACACTTGCACAACCCATCACATTGTCGTTTGTTTTGGTCGGCTTATTCTTTAATGGCGCAATTACACTAATCGAAAGAACAAACAATGAAGCTGGACGAGTCTGTCCGAAGACGGACGTACTCGACCGCGTTCATTTGTTCACACTTGGTCGTTTGCCGAATTCCATGGGAAATCGAACCGGGCGAATGACCACTAAATTACTAACTAATTGCGCCATGGAGTAGGGCAAAAATGAAAGATTAATTACGAAGTTGGATAAAACATTTATTTTAAGCAGCATAACATTATAATATCATAAAAACTTCTTCAAATAACTGAGCGGCCGGGTGGCGGCGCGGGCATGCCATCATCATGGGCATTACATCACTATACGATGCTCATCACACATGCTAGCAGCAACTGTACCCAATGGCATTGTTTTAGCCTCTTTCATATCTACTATACACCTTCAATGTACAGACGCCAGCACATCAAGCTACCCAAACTGTCAAATTTTCCCAATCAACCTATTTATGGACGCATAATCCAAATTGTGCGCGTGTCAGCTTAAAAGCTAAGTACATAAGACGCTTCGTGAGTGGCTCAGCTGGGTGGCCGTGCTTGCATAGTTCTAAGAAAGATACAGATGTTTTGTTAAGGTTAAGTTTGAGCATGTAAGAGACAGTACGCGATTGCATCCGAATCTGTATCCACGTAACTCAATTAAACAAGTAATATTCATCAAGTTCATAACTTTTATTTCTAAAAAGTCTTGTGAGGCGCTCCCAATCCTGATTACCTTGATTCGAATGCTTTAGCGTTAAAGTTAAAAATCTATTGAAGAAATTTGACAGATTGTAGTAGCTTGATGCGCTGTGGCGTGTGTACGTTTATCGTGTTCACCACAAAACAAATAAGACTGTTAAAAAAATTAAATGCACAACTATCCACAACAAAACCACACATCTAGATTTTAATCGATCAAAACAGCTAAGTGACAGTATTTATGAAAGTTATGAAATATTCTGTTTTCATAGACGAAATAGCTTTGAATGTTGCCATTTAAGCTGAATTCTCCAAAAAACGTTACGTACGAACTTTACGTTTTTTATAACCGCAGTCAGTAATTAATAATTTATTTAATTACATGATTATATATTAGAGTAACATAAAACATGTTGCGAATCGAATAAGAGACTGACTTAAAAGCAAAGAAAACATATGTTTCTAAAGATAGGAGGAGTCTTACTCAAAATGGCTTAGATTAGATGGGACAAAACAGATAAGATATCGCAGCAATGTAAACGGCTTGTCTTGTAATACTAGGTAGCAATCGTCTCATGATATTATTCACTATAACTACCAGCAAAATTATTAATTAGTATTATTATAGAAATTACATATTCTGTTGAATATGGTAACTCCATTGCTTCCGTCACTGTTTCTACGTTTCGATATTTCAAATTGCGTTTAGATGTTCAGATTTAGTAAAATATTTGTTTCTTCTTTGTTTTACTTTTTGCAGCTTAATAAAAAAAAGATATTACTTGGAAAGAAAAGCCCCGTAATTGCTTCATATAATGTACAAACTTTCATTGATGAACGCTTCTGAAATTAACAGTGCCCAAAACAGCCGGTCTTCTTTCCAATTTCCCTTTGTTTAATAACTTTATTATTTTAGGACAAAATTCCGCTACGCAAGTGACCAATATGATATTCAATGCGGTGTTGGAACCTTTTATACGAACAGAAGGTACAAAAAAAATAAAACCGAATTCAAAAACCCTGAAAAGTGAAAAAATAACTTTAGCTTCAGAAGTCGGTGACTGTTATTGTTTGTTTTTTTTTTAAAGTTATTTTTTCACATTTTTGTGTTTTTGAAATAGGTTTTATTTTTTCAAAAAGTTTTTTTATTTTTCCATTTTCAGTTGTAATATCCTATACAATATATGGTAATAGGCTTATCCCCAATAAAATGTAACTTAACATAGCTAACTGTTGAAGCATGGGTGTACTGTATACATCTGCGTACCCCCAGAGCATACAGGCGTTATTTAATATTATGATATTGTGTAAACAACAAAAACATTCAAGCGATTACAGCAATCACGACAGATTTGCTGTTTATTATTGAACCGTTCCATTGTAAATCTCCGAAGATCAGCAATAGATCCTGACTTTTACCTTGCACCATCAGCTCAGCAACATGAACTGATAATAACCAGGCACAAATATTTGAATTGCGTTAGAAAGTATTTGAAAAACATTGTATGTGCCTATAAAATTTGAGGGTTGCCCTCAATTACCCTGGGATTCCATGATCAGCTCCTGATATGGTGACAAGGGGACCACTTCGGGAGTATACTTTTTCGAATAAAAAAAGAATGTTGAAAATCGGTCTACTATTGACTCAGATATCGGTGAACATACATAAAAAAAATGCATACAGTCGAACATAGGACCTCTTCCTTTTTGGAAATCGGTTAAAAAAAACAAAGAAAACACGTTCTGTATAAAGGGTGAAAAGACTCATCTCGAAAATGTGGTAGTGGCAGAGTCAGTTTCTACCAAAGTGGAGGCGATCGGAACAGTGCACAGACGCGCTAGATTCGACCAATCACAGGAGTGATTAGAAGACGCATATAGATTTCAACCAATGCGATGGTTGATTCCCGCACGTCTCTTCTCCAGGCATAATTCACGCAAAACTGTACATATTATTATTATTACAAGCCTATGTCGTCCCACTGTTCCCTCCATATATATATATGAGTGCATAATATGGGGCTCACAACATATCTATCCAAAAAAACTTGTTTTCAAACCATAACACAAAATGAGAGTTTGACCATTAATATCCCCATAATCAATCTATGCCCATCGTTGCATGTCGTGTAATATCACGTGATACGACGAATGTGTAACTTTTGACTTGGTTTTGGGTCTTTTCTCACCCATTATCAGAAGAATCTAACTCTCAAATAACTGATAGATAATTACCGAAATACTGAACATACACTGTAAAGTTAAATTTGATTAAAATATTTTAAGTACTTGCTTGTTATATGCTTCAAATTGAGAGATTGAAATTCATTTGTCAATTTGTTTCCAGTTTTGCCCGCTACAGTAAAGCCACAGAGACGAAGTATGAACTTAAAACTAAGCAAAAAACATCATCGCTTCTTCAAATCATACAAGCAGAAGCCTATTAAAAAATATCCTCGTAAAAACCGTGACGAACATTTGAACGAACCAGAGCAGCCAAGACGAAGAGCTTATGCACCTTCGGAGGAAGATTACAATCATTCTGAATATTTTCAAAATTCTATAGAAAATGATAAGCTTCATAAGATAAGAGAAGCTTCTAGCTACAGCGATGAAACAGACCAGTTGAGAAATAATGTGCACGATGCATTAAGACATGGTAACAGGACATTTGAGCGGTTTAGAAAGTCAGGTGATGTTAATAACAAACAAACTGTCAGAGTTTTATCTACCGAAACTGATAATGAATGGGTATTGAAAAACAATATTTATAAAGTTTTTGAACAGGAAGAAGGACGGTTTCTTTAAATATACCATATATGCCAGAAATAGTATTTCAATGGCCTAGAAATGACCAGTACAACCTAGGTATACCTAGAGCCATGTAGTAGACACCTTAAACGGTGATGTGGTCATTACTTTCGGGACTTTAAGTGACTTTAAAAACTTCCTTTTAATCACAACATTTCAATAAAAGCTTGCCTTAAAATATAATTAATTTCAAAGTTTATATAATTCTATGTTACTACATACATGTTATGTGCTCTAAGATCTTTGCTATAGAATCGGAAGACGCATTGTTTCAGCCTATCACAGAAACAAGCAATGTTTCTATGTAATTTGAAGTTAACACAAATTATGAAATGGTATTGTACCATTACATGGTATAATTATGCAGTTTTTTCAATCTCCTATAAAGTTGCTATGTTTGACTTACATAGTGTTAGAACTTCAACGACGATTTTCAAAATCGTACTTTTCTTTCAATCTTTCTTTTCGTTCTAATCTTTCAATTTTAAAATCGTCCTATTTTACGTTGTGTTTACTGTGCGCGTTCGTGCACACGGAGTGACGAAACAACACACCTTAGTTCTACTACTTACTTTGTTATTTAATGGGCATTGTTAAATATATTTTATAGACTTCGATTTATTTTATTGGCCAAAAGACCTTCTTTATTGGTCGATGTAAGTAAGTTAAAAAATAATGTTTGCTTCAATTTTATTTAGTTTTTTCGTTTTTAGCGAATCGGTAAGCGGAAGTACGTAGATTTTTATACAAGGTGTAAAGGTTCGGTCAAATCGGTATGGATAATTGAGGACGTCGGAACCTGATAATACTTTAGTACATTATCTGTCAAAGTCCGGTGTCCAGTCCCTGCAATTTAGCCGTACATACTGATTTGATCGAACCGAGATTGAAAAACACGCTTCTTAATAATATTAGCAGCCAGTAATTGATCGCCTTAGATTGAAAGCCGACCCCAACATAGTTGGGAAAAGGCAGATAGAGATGATGATGGGTTAGAGAGCATCTTATTGTTTTTGATTTTACCATTATATCTGTGTGCCTTATATTTCGTATTCTTTTAATCAATGTCAACGAGTCTTGTTTACATTTACACTATACAATTTACTTTAGGTCACAAATTAAAGCATTTATTTCAAGTAGATCAGTTACACGCACTTTTGAATTGTCAAAAACAAAAATATGAAGCGATTGTCAAATACAGTCTCAGTCACAAGGCATAATAACTGTGAAAATACTGTAGTTGCCATTCCAAAGCGTGGATATTTAGGAGAAGAACGGACAAGAAACAAACTCCAAGGACACTAGCAGGGTAACATAGAATCAACCTCGGACGACTACTGCAAATACCAACAACAAAGCAAGGATTAATCAATTAAGGCCGCTTACCGCAGTCCAGTGGCAGTTCTTGAACCGTCTTCGGACTTAAGAGCCGCGCAATGAGAGTCTCCTAAAGTGTTGGTCGAGGCTCTTTGCTATTAATCCATTAACCGTAACAACTACTGGTACAATGATTGCAGAGTCCACGTCCCACATGTCGACAACATCGTGTGCTAAATCAAGATACTTGATTTTTTAATTATTATTATTTGTATTAAATAAATATCTAGATACTTATTATTAATATTCAATTTTCAGCTACGGAGACTAAACACGTGCCGTTAAAAGAAAAGCTCGCAAAGTCACTAACACACATAAAGGATATGTTGGTTGAGATCGACGCCAAAATAGAACATGAGAGGACGTTGCTATCGCAGTTCAGCGACAATTTCAACAACAGAGACGGTCGTGCAGTTGCTAGAATGAACAAAGAGGAAGTGACAGACATTTTGGGGCAGTCGTCCAACCCAGTCGCTCTAAGTTAGATGTTATCATTATTTCGAATAGCTAAACAAAACCTTTCACGCCTGTTTCCCCGAAGGGTAAGGCAGAACTGTACAAGTACATACATAAATTCCGCAATGTTTGCCAAACTATACACCAACATTTCGCAAGTTATATTTAAGTTCCAAGTAATAGGAAGTGAGTCTATTCCCAGATTGATCCAGGCTCCGGGCTACGACTGAGAAAATCAACATTGCAAAATCGTATAAAACTTTATCCGACCTGGGAATCGAACCCGGGACTTCATGCTCAAGACTATATTCTCAGTATGCAAATGTCCCACAGACGCTTCAGATGAACAGAGACAAAGTTTCAAGTGTTGTTTAGGTGTGAAGTAGTTGTTAAGGTTTAATACTGTCTAAATCGACATCTATGACAGATGTGTTAACACAGAGATGAAAATGTCTCATGTAAAGACAGCGTCAGTATGTGCTAACCCCTCACGATGATATATAAACTATCTAAGATTCGTTGCCGCGCTATGTAGTGGCAAAATGAATGACAGGTAATTACCAGACCTCCATTTAGTCGCGTACCAACCAGTGCCGCGGCTGTACGTAACATTAAAATAACTTGTGTGAATAACTTCGTCAAATAAAAAAATGCCGTCCTGCGTTTTAAGAAAATGTAAAAATTATACTGCAACTGTGAAAGATAAAAAAGTATCATTTCATGCGTAAGTATCAAGAAAAATGTATTTTATTTCATATTTTTGGATGCTTTCTAATGGCGGTTGCTCTCTGAGACAAGTCACATGCCATAGGTACTCGGCCAGTGAGCATACACCACAGAATGACAACGTAATTAAATAAATATATTTATCTCTCTAACAACAGGAATTCCGTAGATGACATTTAATTTTCTTTTCGTTTCTTCGTGCGACTAAGTAGCTATCTAGCTACCGATAGTATTTACGCTGTTTTCGAGTGCCGTGATTGCTGCTACAACATTGAATTCGTTACGATCAATCTGAAGAATACTTCATAAAGAGTTCATTGTTTCGACTTGTATTCAAACCATCGCATCGCCGAACATATCGTCATACCCATACCGTATGACGAATTAGAACTAGAACCATACAGTTTGACGAACTAGCCAGCGAGCCATATGAATAATGATGAAATTGTTATCCACTATTGTCCGAGCCACTTTATCTTTAAGTCTCTGTCTAATCGAAAGATGTTATAATTTGAGGGTATCCATTAATTTTACTTCCTTAATACATATGCCCCCAAGTTATAACTACAACGTTTGATGTGTACTTTCGCTTAAAACGACGAAGACTAAACGACTTCAATTCACCCGTTAATTTTTAAAATGATTTCTAATTCTATGAGAACAAAAATAGTTGTTTTGTATGAACAAAATGTGAGCATAAAAGGAATTGCGAGACAGCTTGGTATAGCAGTAAGTTAATTATAATTTATAATATTTTTTTGTTGAATTAGTTGCGGTATCTTACGAGTGGTATTTAATAACTTATTTAAACCCATTATTTTCTGTACGGTGCACTTATGGGTGCGAAGATTCCAAGGAACCGCGGAGGCGATGTTAAGACAAGGTCCATGGATCAGAGGGCTACTGGGATCTATACGGACCAATCTGAACGTCATCGGACTATTGTTAAAGTTCACACTACATCGCCGTTGACATCCACTCGTTACAGTTTGCAACGGCATGGAATATCTCTGTCGACGGTCCGAAGACATTTACACGCAGCGAACATTCAAAATTAGCGACCTGCAAAAAAAATATGTCTAACGGAACAACATCGAAGACAACGAGTGCAATTTGCCCAGAAATACATTAATTTTGATTGGGAAAACAATATCGTTATCTTCTGTGACGAAAAAACCTTCAGGTCAAACTGTGACGGTCGAAAAATATTGTGGAGGAAACCTAATGAACGATACCAATCTCAAAATGTTTTACCTGACAGAGCTAGTGGTAGAATAACATTGGGTAAGTTACCTTTAAATAAGTAAATTAATATAAATATTCCACCCCATTAATTACCTAATATTGTATTTAACTTAATATAAATGTATCACTGCCTAATTGGCTATATTACTATTTATTTATTTTAATACAGTAAGTATAGGTATTAAATTATTATTATAAATTATACATATAAGGTATAATATATTTTATTATATTTTGTTACAATTGTATGGAGACAAATGTCTAAAACCAAAATGAAACCTTTGTTGTTATTTTTAGGGTATAGGGGGTGGATGTCGTCCATGGGACTGGGGAAATTAGAAGAATCAAGGGGCGCATGAACGTCCAGACCTATCTGCAAATTTTGCAAGCTGTTATGGTGCCAACAGTTCGAGTTACTTACCCAGAAGGATAGATCTATTTTAGTCAAGATAACTGTTCGGTACACGTTCGTGTATTGTGATGGAATGGGTCACTATACAGACTGACATAACTGTCATCTCCTGGCCATCGAAAAGTCTGGATTTAGAAAATATAAATAAAATAAGCCTTTATTACTGTTACTCTGTACAAGCTCATTCTTACATGTTATACTTCTCACTATTTACATTACATACATACTTGTTCCACCTTATTATGGTCTTTGTAGTACATCGGTAATCGGTTTAATTTTCCGTAGCAGCTTGTCTCTCGACAAAGGCCTCCTCCAAGAACTTCCATGCAGCTCGATCCCTAGCTGTTCGGCCCACATAGGGCCCGCCATTTGTCTGAAGTCGTCTTCCCAACGTTTGCATTGTCTCCCTTTATTTCTTTTGTCGCCTCTAGGGTACCACTCGGTTATTATTTTGGTCCACTTTCCTTTCGTATCCCGTAACATATGTCCTGCCCAACGCCATTTTAACCTTCTACTAACGAAGTGCGCATTTTTGAATTTGGTTTTGGTTTTAATTGTTTCCAATTTAATTTTGTCACTTCTTACCCCTATTACACTTCGTTCGATGCTGTTCGGGCACACTTTTTTTTTATTCGAAAGCTGATATGTTAAAGCCCAAGTTTGACATCCATAAGTTAAGCACGGGAGTATGCAAGTGTTAATAAAGCAGTTCGTTTAATTTTTATGGGCATTTCATCATTTTTCCTTATTTCACTAAGGCTCCAAAATCTTTTCCAGGTATTTGCTATTCTTCTATTTATTTCTTTATGCATGTTATCAAGGGGTGATATTAATTGTCCTAAATATATGTAGGTATTCATTAACATACTCAATTTCTTCCTCGTTAACCATAATAGCATCGGAATCTGATTGTTGAGCGTTAGTCATTATTTTTGTTTTGCTTATATTCATTGACAGCCCCGCTGTAGCACTTTCATCAGCCAACTGTTGCAGCATTAGTTCTAAGCTCCGTGCATCTTCAGAAAATAGTATTAAGTCATCGGCAAAACGCAAATGGGTTAATTTTTGGCCATTGATGTTAAGACCCATATCTTCCCATTCAAGATTTCTGAAAATCATCTCTAAAACCGCCGTAAACAATTTTGGTGAAACAGGATCTCCTTGACGAACTCCTCTTTGGACTGGGAATGGTTCTCCTGTTGCCTCGAGCTTTACTTGGGCTGTGCCTCCTGAGTAAATAATATTCAGGATTCTGATGTATTTCATTTGAACACCGGATTAACACCGGATTATTTGAACACTGGATTTAGAAAATATGTGGGGTCAAATGGTTTTAAACTGGGATTCAAGCGAAGTGAAGTACAAGATAAACTTGCACATTGAAGTTTTGCGGAGTTGTGAGTTGATGCGAGGTAGTAATTCAGGTTGAACAACGGTTACTCAAATGAAAAGTAGGGTCCAACAAATAATAGAAACCGAAGGTCATCCTTTTCGCTACTAAATTTAATATAATTCATCTTTCATTCTTCACACTTTGCAATCCCGGATAAATGTTATTATAATAAAACAGTCAAATTGAATCTGTAGTGAAAACATTTTGTTCACTAAATTTAATAATCTCACAGTTTTATGAGGTTATGTTAATTAAGTATGAGGAGAAAATAAATAACCAAGTAAAACAGTGGGATCAAATGAGTTTAATTAATTTGATCCCACTGTTTTACTTGGCGAAATATTCTAAGTAAATATCATGAGTTAATAAGAGAATTGTATTGATTTTGATAACATGTTTATTCACTTATTATGCTCATGATTGTAATCCTGCCAAACTAACTTCTAGGTCCTATTCAAGTTGCAAACGCTTCAAAACTTGTCTCTTTCGATGTCGCTTGTCAGACTGACTAATTTGTATGCAGACGACATGATCACGTGACATTTCGTTAGCTTATGTCAATCTAAAATATTTCTAGGGCTTTCTATTTAATCATTTTCGTTAATAGGATGTCACTTTTCTAGGGACCCGTTTGTGTCAGTTAGCAAAATATGTAAAATAAGAAAACTGTAAATTATCGAATCAAATTGTAAAATTTAAATCTTTGTAGTAAAATAAGATCAAACTTTTGTTAAATAAAAGCAATTATAAATATTATTAAATGATTTATTAAAGTATCATAGTATATGATATTTTTCTTGATTTTCAAATTCTTTATAAATTACTAAAACAAAATAGAAAAATACTTTAAATTAATAAAATATATCATGCATGACATAAACCACATGTCATGCCCCAGGATTTGAACCTCCAATTTTAGGCATTGAATAAGGTTTCGTAAATGTTAACCTTATTATTGCTTGTCGTTTTACACAATATTAAAAGTCATACACAATATTGTTTATTGAAAAAAAGTATATTAAAAACAGACTTTTAAATTCGAAAAGTCCGTTTTTATAATTTTTGTGCTGAAAAGTTTAAAATGTGATTTTTATATTTTCAAACTTAAATTGCAGCAATAAATAGCAATAAAAAAATAATTGATAGTGTTTTTTCACATTAGAAAATCGTTTTTTTTTTCTAGCACTTTTCGTTTTTGGTACGTTTTGAATGATGTCCTTTCATTTAGATCCGTTCAGTCGTTCTGGTGTGATTGAGTAACAAGCACCCATCCGTCCAAACTTTCGCATTTATAATGGTACTAGCAGTAAGATAAATGATACACAATATTCTTAGTTAAGGACATGTTAGCGATTTACTGACTTTGTACGAGGTATTATTAAGGTAGTACTAATTTGAATGTCAACATCATTGGAGCCATAGAAACCGAGATATTTGCAAAAAAAAAACAATATTCGCGAATAACTTACGACGCAGACAGGAGACTTTTGAAACAACTTTTAGAATGCCAAAGTAAAATTTTATACAAGTTTCCAGCTTATTATCTCTCATTCCGAGGTGAAACCGCTTGTATGAGTGGACTAACACGCACGTTGCGACGACTGCGGAAAAACAAATGAAAGAACTGCAGACAAGTGGCACACACTCGCTTGTGTCGCAAAAGGCAAGTCACATCGAATGCGGTTGAACTGCACGAGATCCATTAATTTTGGATAATTTTGTTCACTAATTGTGAATACAATCCTTACTTATATATTATAAATGCGAAAGTAAGTTTGTTTGTTTGTTACCTTTTCACGCCTAAACCACTGAACCAATCATCCTGAATTTAGCATATACTAGCGTCCCGCCCCGGCTTCGCACGGCTGCAATATACATATAAACCTTCCTCTTGACTCTATCTATTAAAAAAAACCGCATCAAAATCCGTTGCGTAGTTTTAAAGATCTAAGCATACATAGGGACAGACAGCGGGAAGCGACTTTGCTTTATACTATGTAGTGAAGTTGTCAGGTGTACAGAAACGGACATACCTTTCATCCCGAAAAAAAGTATTGTACCCGAGGAAAACAACAATAACGTTCTTGTGATAACAGATGGCGCCACGTGGTGTCTTTCGAGTCATGATTGAATTATATAATTACAAGTAGTGTACAAACCGAATTGATTGTCAAATTCTAAATCAACGCGAGCGAACCCGCGGGCAAAAGCTAGTTAAAAGTTTCTTCCAAACCAACCGACAACTGGTACCGGAGCGTATTTAGACATATGAGAGATGAGGAGACGCATATGAAGATGATCTATTTGAATATTGCAATACCTTACCTACCCTCTACCCTTAAAAATACCTTTACACATAAAATTGTAACACAGGCATATTTTTGGTTCGCAGAAACTACGGAACGGAGCGAAACGGATAGTCCATTCGTACAAGATTTGAAAAAGAACATGGCGGCGGATAGACACAATTACTTCACTGCTTTCCTAACAAGATTCATGGAATTAATAGCTATAAAGCACCCAGGAGAGACAATGCCTGTGATCCATTTATTGTCACAATTAATGATTGAGTGAGTGAGACTATCGCTTACCATGATCGGCCGTGATATGAAGAAATACCGTGAAAAATTACGTTAGAGTCAATTTTTTTTTAAGATTTGATATTCAGAGAGTTATATTTTAATTCGTACAGCAAGCAGCCAGACCGATTCATCATCATCATCATCAGCCTACAGCGGTCCACTGCTGGACATAGGCCTCCTCAATCGCTCAATGCCGATTCGCGGTTTCCACTCAAGAACACGTCTACCCCAACGGCCCATTGCCACTTCAGCTTACATATTCTTTGAGCTATGTCGACAACGATGTTCTCTGTCGAATTTCCTCGTTCCGGATGCGATCCCTCAGAGAGACTCCAAGCATAGCCCGTTCTATAGCTCGCTGAGCGACCTTGAATTTATGAACCAGCCGTACCGTGAGTGTGTCCACGTTTCGGTCCCGTAAGTCATAACAGGTAGGATACACTGCTTGAAGGCCCTATGTCTTTAGGCTCTGTGGAATACGCGACTAGAAAACCCGACGAAGCTTCCCAAATGCTGTCAAAGTTGTTCTGACCAAACTGCAGAGTTTGCTGGAGGTAAACATATTCTCGAACAATCTCGAGAGGACCACCACTGGCACATCCTCCAGTGCGTTGGTAAACAATTTTGGGGAAATTACGTCCCCTTGCCTCACCCCCCGACCCAATGGGATATGCTCTATTTGCTGGTTCTGTGTTTGGACGGTCATTGTGGCGTTTTTATAAAGATTTCTCAACACTTGGATGTATCGCCAGTCGTCTTAGCATCGCTGCAGAGACTCCAGAACTGACCAGGACAGAATCATAAGGCTTCTCACAGCCCACAAATGCACAGCAGTCGATTATACTCTTCGGACTTATGATCTGCCGCATTGTGTGGATGTGGTCTATGGTGATATGTCCTCGAAACATGGCCTGCTCCGGTGGCTGGAAGTCGTCGAGTCTTCGCGCTAGACGATTTCTGACGACTTTTGAAAACAGTTTATACACGTGGCTAAAGAGCGAAATGGGTCTATAATTCTTTAATAGGGTCTTGTTCCCCTTTTTAAAGAAAACAACGGCCACGCTCCTTGTCCACGCTTCTGGCGTTCTCCCAGAGAACAGGACCGAGTGAAAAGCTCCCGATGCTCTCTTAATACAGGACTTCCTCCCGCTTTCAGGAGTTCTGTCGTATCCCATCCTCACCAGGAGCTTTTCCAGTCTTAAGCTGTCTAAGAGCCGCCTCGATTTCGTCTTGGCTATCTTCTGGCAGGTCTTCTGAGATGGCAGGTTAAGGTGGTTCTGGAATCCTCATTTTTGGGATCAATACACAGATACTACAAGTGGCCGTAAAAGTTTTCGACTTCCGAAAGAATCTCCGTTTTCTTCTACGACGATATTCCCCACCAGGTTTGGTCATATTCGTCAGATGGCTCCACCCAAGTGATTTGACGAACACTTCCGACCAATTAATTTATTTTGTTTTACTCAATCGCTTTTTCTTTTGAAGCACCGATGATCGCGTAGTATCATTTTTTTATATTTTGTATTTAGTGTGTGTAGTTCTGCCGAAGTGATGGGTGGGTTGTCACGTCGTTCCGTCATAAGCTCCAGAGTCTCCGCCGAAAGTTTGGCCTTCTTGCCACTTGGACTTCTTGCCAACATTAAATTAAATCAATTGCCCCCTATGATTTCTGCTGCCAAACACGTAGGATCGTACTACCGATTCACTGCAATTTTGTACTCCCACTTTAGCGTTAAAATCCCCCATGAGAACCTTGTCGTGGACCTTAGTAGTGGAGTGGCTTCGGAGATGTCCTCAAACATTTTCACAACGTCGTCCGAGTATGCCGAGGTCGGGGCGTAGACATGAACAACCTTGAGGCTCTATACCTCTCGGTTAAGATCACTATGAGGTACCTGGTCCCTGTTCGAGACACTAGACACTCTTACCACGTTTTCACAAAGTTATTTGTGTACCAGGAACCCTACTCCGCCTTGGGATGGCTGGTCTTCCTCTCGAAAATACATTAGGTGGCCCAATTCAAGGGTTATCGTGTCCTCCCCCTCTCTTCGGACTTCACTCAGCCCAAGAATGTGCCACCTTACTTTTTCGATTACTTTCTATTGAGCCAGACCGATTGCAGGGTAGCAATAAATCATTTTTGAATGGATTCATTTAACCAATGCGCTCATACATCGAGATTTTAATTGTGTCTGGGGGATATTTGCCCCCCCCCCCCCCCTATGTGTGGTCTGGCTCACAATAAGTAATGAAATGAAATGAATGTTTCAAATATAAAAAAATAAGAAAGCCTCAGCGTCTTGCGTCGACAGAAAGCATCTGGCAGTGTTAATAATTATTTTAAACTATCTTCTATAGAACATAAATAACAGCACTCAGGCTTTAAGAAAAGTTACTAGTAATATTTTTACGCAACTTTAGCAAATGATATTGAAAAATTAGCCGTCGGCACAAGTTTTCAGATATGCATACGTTCACAGTACAAACTGACTCTACTCGATGCCACACATTTTGTTAATGAGAAAATAAGTATTGTCTGGCAGCTCGGGATCTTGCTTTAAAAGTAAAGTTAATAACTTAAGTAACTTTAAAAATATTAAAAAACTAAAAACTAAAAAACTGAAAAACTAAACTGTAAAATAACTTTAAGTTATTTTCCACTTTTGTAGTGTTTTTTTTTTGGAAGTCAGTTGTTGTTTTTTTTTTTGAAAAAAAAAAAATATTCCCTAGGGAGTAGATCGAAATTACAGAACGCCTGATACCATATAGCCCCGGCAGCTCATACATCCACGGCCGTTGCGAGTACTACGTGCCTAACCCTTCTGTTCTAACGTTACAGTAAACTAAACGATGGAATATTTGACGACAAAGAGGAAAGATTAATAGGACCAATAAAATTTATAATAGCCGTGGTGGATAATTTGACAACATCTGAATTAAACGGTAAGTTGTATCAATAATTTGTTTTAAAGTGAACTAGAAAAGTAACCCGTCCTCACGGTACAATGTCTGTCCGCCGTTTAAGAATTGAAAGATTCCAATATATAATGTTATCAACCGAATGCTCCACTGCTGCACATAGGTAACAGGCGTAATGATGACGGAGTGAAGGCCTCGGGATTGGGGAGGTTTTCATACTAGCACCCGCGAAGTCGCTTCGTATCGTTGTTTTGCACGGGTGCAATGGCTTCATGTCAAATAATAAAGATTTATGTGCTATTTATTCAATTAAATGTTTATATTATACATTTATTATTACATGCGTAAACCTTCCGGAATAAATTGTTTAAATGGTAGTGAATCGCATTAAAATCCAGTGTTTAGTTTAATTTAACACTTGTTCGCAAACAACTTTGTTTTGTACTGTTTAGATACCTTTAGATAATGGGGGTAACAAGACCCTTTACGAAGCCGAAAGGCACTTCTTCTCCCCGTCATTGCGATATTTTTTTTGTTCTAGAGTCTAGATCTAGACCATATCTGGGAACCTTCTAGTTACGGAGATGTTGGGAGTCAAAGTTGCAAGTTTTTCAAAGTTTTTTTTTAATACATGTTTCAATGTAGGATTTTTAGTTTAAACACCTCCACGACCCCCGTACTATTCAATCCATCCATCAGCACAAGGTTTTGAGTGCGTTACATTGAGTGAGTCCTACCGTAAAACGAGACTTTTCACCCCAAAAAAAAAGTCATTTCCCAGCAATAATTTTTGCTTTTACTATTTATATAATTGTTACTTAGTTAGATGTACTTAATGCTTAGTTGACGGCTTTGTGAAGGGTCCTGTTACGCCCAGTATAGATGTGAAAATAACTATAGATAAAGAAGACCGCCTGTTGTGTCACACCATAATTTTGTGTAATTCATATGGTTTACATAATGGGTTATAGTCTGGTAAATGAGTGCTCAAAAGGGGGATGTGGTTGGAAAAGTCGAAAGCAGAAAATCTGACTTATGAACTTTGTTTGGACTAGTTAGAAGATAAACATATTAAAAGTCCTGACCCCTCCGAGGTGAGCCCGAGGGATGGGGGGGCAAACAACGTCCCGTTTTTTGTTTTTTTGCTTATATCTCGAAAACAATGGGTCGTATAAAATTTTGTTGTACTACATAATAAAACCTCATAAAATTCTCTACATCTTTGTTTGTCACACTTTTTATCAATCTCCAAAAAAAAAAAAAAAAAACTGAAAAAAAAAATATATATAGCAAAGTTGTAGAGAATTTTATCAGATTTCATTGTGTAGTACAACAAGTGTTCGTGCGACACACCGTTTTCGAGATGCAAACCAAAAACGAAGACGAACGGGAGAGAGAAGTGGACAAATTAAAAATTGATCGTTTTTCGGAGCTCATACCAATTCAACGATAAGAGATAGATAAAAAATTTGAAAAGCAACGTTGAAGAGAATTTTATGATGTTTAATAAAATTAAATAAATAAATAAATAAATCTAAATCTAGTACAACAAAATTTAATACGATGCATCGTTTTGGAGATATAAGCAAAAAACCAAAAAACAGGACCTTCTTTGCTCCCCCATCCCTCGGGCTCATCTCGGAGGGGTCAGGACTTTTAATATGTTTATCTTCTAACTAGTCCAAACAAAGTTCATAAGTCAGATTTTCTGCTTTCAACTTTTCCAACCACAATCATTCATTGCCCAGGCTATTATGGGAGTATAGCAATAATGCTATATTCCTATTACCCTATCAATAGAATATAATTTTATAGACGGGATCTAGGACATTTGCGCGGAAGACATTTGCGCGAAGGACACTTGCGCGAAAAGATAATTGCGCGCATGGACTTTTATGCGATTGGACTAGAAGACCTCATTTTAGTTATCACCAAATATCATCTGCCTATGTTGTATTGTATAACATTCAACAGCAAAACTATATTTGTTTTTCGCAGCATGGTAATGAAAAACAAAGTTACTGCTGCAGTTTGATGAAAAAGTCCCACGTCTCAAAAACTAAACATCAAATCTTATTCAAACCAATTTTCATTTAAAGTTTTTTTACTTTCTACAATCCTACACTTTTTCCGAATTTTCCTATTCTTACTTTATTAGATGAAAAGATTTGTTTTTAGTTTCAGTTCCATTTATGGGGAGTCCCCCTTAACCATTTTTTTTTTTTTTTTAATCAAAGGCAGACAGACATGACGAATCTATAAGGGTTCCGTTTTTTGCCATTCGGCTACGGGACTCTTATAACAGCAATCTTAACTATTTCCTTACAATCTGTGTAGGACTTACCGTAATATGAGTTGTGATGTTGTGTTTTGTCTGTAAGGTCACTGGACAACAAGTCGCGCAAGTGTCCAGTCGCGGAAATGGGTTCGCTTAAATGTGTGCTCACGTGTCTTTAGCGCAAGTATCTTTCGCGCAAATATCGTTCACTCAAATGTCCATTCACGCATATGTTCATTCGCACCGGTGTTGAGTCGCGTAAGTGTGCTGTCGCGTAAGGCCCGGCGCCCACTATCGGTGGGCATCGGTGCGGCTCGGTACAGCTCGAGCGCTTTACGCCGGCTTCGAGCGGCTTAGGGCGCCTTAGAGCTCCGTCGGGCGACTTCGGGCGGCCTCGGCAGCCTTAAGTATGGCTAAGGATGCCGAGGCGGTCTTCGGGTAGCTTGGGTGGCATTTTCGGATCAGACACGTCGCAGAACAGTCATTTCGATCACCGCACGCGCCTTCATTATCGTATCGTACAAGTAGACGCAAAATAACTTGGCAGTCCTGAACATAGGCTCTGCGAACTTCTGCGCATGTACATTCGTAAAGAAAACTGTTATTGGCATTTTTTTTTAACCAAAATACTAATAAAAATGTTCTAATACCAAGTAAAAATAAAATAAATATCAAAACAATTTGAGACTAAAAGCTACAAAAATAACTTATGAATAAACACTTAAACAAAAACAAACTTAAAAAAAAACTAAACAAAACAATATAATAAAGCTCCAAGTTTCTCTTCTTCTTCAGCAAGATGAACAATGAGAACTAAGTCCCAATCCACCATTATAAATACACACACATAACTGTTTTCACGGAACGTTACGAGTGACTGCTCTGCGATGTTTCTGCAGCCAGAACTATTCTTAGGCTACCCAAAATCAGCTACGGCGTCCTTAGGCGTGTTTACGACTGCCGAGGCAGCTCTCAGGCGCCCAAAGCCGCCCGAAGTCGCCCGACGCAGCTCTAAGGCGCCCAAAGCCGCCCGAAGCCGGCGTAAAGCGCTCGAGCTCTACCGAGCCGCACCGATGCCCACCGATAGTGGGCGCCGGGCCTTTTAGTGTCCGTTCGCGCACAGCTCCATTCGCGCAAAATTCCTGTATAATATGTATATACGGGTACAATGTGTCTGAAAAAATATAACTTTTTCTTTGGTATTATTTATAATGCTCATTGGTAATTACAGAGCAGGCATCAACGGCGTTTTACATACTCAAAAACAAAGACACGATGTTGGATGCTGGGTACGCTGCTGTGATTAATTTCTATGCGAACTTATTCACCGAAGAAGATGGAGAACTCTTATTTCAGGCACTGGAAGTGTTCGCTGAATATCCTAAAGGTAACCATACACGAGAGGGGCTCTTGGTTAAATTGTAACTTGCAACTTCTAAAGTTGCCCGGCTTAACCTCGAAGATGGGTGCCGAAGGCAGTTGTTGTTCCATATTATTATTCAGCATTCTGGTATTCACCATTCATGCATCCTGTTAGACTGGAAGCCGTCAACAACAACGACTACCGGTGGCAAATGTAGCGCTGTTACGTAGCCACAAGCCCCATACATGGAAATACGGAATAGAGCGTAGAGTATGTAAACTCCTCCGTCGCTGCGGAACTCCATGAGGGCTACCAATAATGTGTCAGACCTTGGTCAGCCCGTCAAGGATCCAACAAAGCAGTTGTTATTTTGATTTCAAAGAATAATGAATGCTCTTAAAATAAGGAAAACATCAATGACCTGCACCCCCCCTCCCTCCCCGTTTACAATTACAGAACACTAATGTGTGTTTCCAATTTCTTTCTTTGGTAAATAACTTTATTATTTTAGGAGAAATAACCGCCACGCAGGTCAGCAATATATTGTTACATGCGGTGTTGGAACCTTACATGCGAATAAAAGGTACATAAAACAAAGAAGATATGTTCTGTACAAAGGATGAAAAGACTCATCTCGAAAATATTTCCAGACCTGAGTTTCATTTCGGTCGGACTTTTTGTCCCAGTGCGATGAAGTATGGTATGAAAAAGCACTGTAAATAGTAGTGCGCAGTGGCAGAGACAGTTTCCACCAAAGCGGAGGCTAGCGGAACAGTGCAGAGCTGTGCTAGATTCGACCAATCACAGGAATGATTAGAAGAGGCGATGGTTGATTCCCGCACGTCTCCTCTCCGGGCATAATTCACGCAAAACTGTACATATTATTATTATTACAAGCCTATGTCGTCCCACTGCATGGCAAAGGCCTTCTCTTCCCTCCATATATAAGTGCATATGGCCTATCTATCCAAAAGAACTTGTTTTCGAACCATAAGACAAAATGAGACTTTGACCATTAATATACCCATAATCAGTCTATGCCCATCATTGCATGTCGTGTAATATCACGTGATAAGACGAATGTGTAACTCTTGGCTTGGTTTTTGGGTCTTTTCTCACCCATTATTTAATAAAGAATCTAACTCTTAAATAACTGTTAGATCATAACCGAAATACTGAAAATACACTGTAAAGTTTTTGTTTAAAATATTTTAAGTACTTGCTTGTTATATGCTTCAATTTGAGATATTGAAATTCATTTGTCAATTTGTTTCCAGTTTTACCCGCTACAGTAAAGCCACTGAGACGAAGTATGAACTTAAAACTAAAAAATAAACATCATCGCTTCTTCAAATCATACAAGCCGAAGCCTATTAGAAAATACCGTAAAAACCGTGACGAACATTTAAACGAACCAGAGCAGCCAAGACGAAGAGCTTATGTACCTTCGGAGGAAGATTACAATCATTCTGAATATTTTCAAAATTCTATAGAAAATGATAAGCTTCATAAGATAAGAGAAGCTTCTAGCTACAGCGATGAAACAGACCAGTTGAGAAATAATGTGCACGATGCATTAAGACATGGTAACAGGATATTTGAGCGGTTTAGAAAGTCAGGAGGTGATGTTAATAACAAACAAACTGTCAGAGTTTTATCTACCGAAACTGATAATGAATGGGTATTAAAAAACAATATTTATAAAGTTTTTAACAGGAAGAAGGACGGTTTCTTTAAATATGCCATAAATGCCAGAAATATTATTTCAATGGCTTAGAAATGTACAGTACAACCTAGGTATACCTAGAACCACGACGAAGAAACCTTTAACAGTGATGTGGTCATTACTTTAGGGATTTTAAGTGATTTTAAAATCTTCCTCTTAATCACAACATTTTAATAAAAGCTTGCCTTAAAAATATGAATCATTTCAAAGTATATTTAAATCTATGTAAATACCTATTATGTTCTTTAGGAATGGTTTTGGCACCGACAATCATCTGCCTAGTCTTGTTGACACCGATAATATTATAGTTTGAAAAAAAAACAATCAGTGCAGAAGCATTATTTCTTTCTTCTCGTTCTAATCTTACAATTTTAAAATCGACCTTATTTACGTTGGGTTTACTGTGCGCGTTCGTGCACACGGAGTGACGAAACAACACACCTCAGTTCTTTACTTTGTTATTTAATGGGCACTGTTAAATATATTTTACGGACTTCGATTTTATTGGCCATATGACTTTCTTTATTGGTCGATAAGTTTTGCATTTGGCAATGTAAGTAAGTTAAAAAATAATGTTCGCTTCATTTTTATTTTGTTTTTTTGTTTTTAGCGAATCGGTAAGCAGAAGTACGTAGATTTTTATACAAAGTGTGAATGTTCGGTCAAACCGGTATGGATAAGTGCAGACGTCGGACACTGATAATACTTTCTTACATCTTTCAAAGTCCGGTGTCCGGACTCGCAATTTCGCCGTACATACCGATCTGATCGAATCTTGATTGAAATTTTATAACACACTTCTTTATAATATTAGCAGCCAGTACCTAACTGTTCGGCGGAAAAGTTTAGTACAGAAAAATTAGGCCGTTCTCTGATTTGTCGGTGCGTCATCGGTGCGGGATCCATGTGCTCGGTATACCTGGTACCGAAAGCTCAACGAGCGCCTACATTTTAATGACCGTTTCCTGATTGGCTGGGTCTGCGCGAGAGCGGTGAGGTAGCGTTTCAGGTTACCGCGTCTCGGTAAAAACATCCTGTGCTCGATGTTTTGCAGAGACACGTCTTGCGCTTTAAAAGATTTGATTTTTAATTGCTCGTGATACTGTGCTACTGTGATAACATTTTCAAAAACATCCTGTGCATCTAACTGTAACAAATAGTCGTCAATTAACATTTTTTTTCCAATGGTTGTCACCAACGGCGTTTACGTTTGTTATATAAGGTCGGAGAAAAAGCTTTTTCGTATTTTGTTTACAAATTCAAGACTTTTTTTTTCAAAGTTTAATTACATTTAATTATTGTTTAATTGTTATAGCATATATATGCCATTTTGTTTGATGACTTGTTGAAATCTTGTAGGTAGTGACATAATCCCGTTGCTGTAGAAATCTTGGGATTAGTTTTCAAAAAAATGCGTCAAGTAGTTTTGACAGTCCTCTCTTTATGTTAACCTAACACTACCCAAGGAATTATGAAGAGACCGAAACAGGTAGGAAAATCTGAGAATTAGGGGTCAGGACTATATGGTGGATGCATTAACACTTTCCAACCAAGCTCGCTCAATTTTTGATTTGTGTGTGGTCGGGCGTTATCATGATGAAAGACCACTCCTTTTCTGTTGGTCAATTCCGGCCGTTATTTCTCAATTTCTTGCTTCATTCTCATTAGTTGTTGGCAATTGAGATCCGAAGCGATGGTTTTGCCCTGCGGTAAAAGCTCGTAATGAACGATGCGTTGCCAATTCCACCATACACACAGCATCATCTTATTGCGTGTTAATCCTGGTTTTGCTACAGTCTGTGGAGCTTGACTACCCTTTGACAATGATCTTTTTCGTACGTTCTTGTCGCAGGTGATCCACTTTTCATCACCAGTGATCAATCTTTTCAAAAATTTTCATTACGTTTCAATAGAGAATAGCAAATGAGTACACGATTCATTAGGTTTCTTTCAGTGAGCTCGTGTCAAATATCGATCTTTTTTGTATAGCCAGACTGTTTCAAATGGGTCAAAACTGTTTTGTGGTCATCCTCAGTTTCTCGGCTATGTCGTAACTACTAATATCTTGCTCAACTTTTTCAAAATGGCATCAACTTTATCCGCATGAGGACGACCAGAGCGCATCTTTGACATCAAAATTCCCGGACTGAAAACGCTTAAACCCACTTTTGTCCTAGTCTTACTGACACTGCATTAGGTTCATAAACGTCAAAATTTTTCGCGGCTTGAGTCGCATTTTCCCTTTTTTTAACCCCTGACGCAAAAAGAGGGGTGTCATAAGTTTGACCGCTATGTGTGTGTGTCTGTCTCTTGCACTGTAGCTCGAACCAATTTAGATGCATTTTGTTATAAACTTCAGAATGTATTTAGGTATCGAATTTCTTCGTTTGACGGACAGAAAAACAATCGAAAAATGGCGCGAAGGTGTTTTTTACTTTTTATTTTTCATAATGTCCTACATTTATTGATATTAAAACCAGCCATATACAAACAGTACAACCAAACAGATTTTTCTTCAATTTATACATACAAAATACGAAAAGACTTTTTCCCCGACCTATTATAAATACGTATAACACGCATCTTACTTTAATATACAGCATCTCCATCACTCGAAGACGACATTTTCACCTGAGGATTTAAGCGGTACTGCACAAACTGTACCGAAAATGTAACGTCAGGTCCGTAATTGAAAGCAGTGCAGTGTCGTTTCTGTATACAGAGCACACTTAAATGCTCCAATATTGACAGACTACGTTCCAATCTGGTACAATACCGAGGACGATAGCAGAGCGAAAGCAGCAGCGGCAAAGCCAACCATAGCGACAGAACGCAGTTTCTAGCGAAGTTTTCTAATATATAGTTATTCAAAATAACCAACAAGCCTATTGTACTTTCAGCTACAGGAAATAAGAACGTGTCGGTAAAAGATACACTTGCTAAAACATTAACAAAAGTTAGACAAATGTTGGTTGACATCGAAGCAAGAATAGAAGAGGAAAGGGAGACACTGACGAAACTTGACCGCGATTTGATGCACAAAGGGGGTGAAATATATCTAGACAAAAATTTGGACTATCACAACCCGGACATTTGGTGGCAATACGACAACGCAACTAATCGGCCAAAAGGTGCAAATGACTGAAATGGAAAAATGAAGTATCGAGAATTAAGTTTTGGCTTATAATTTTCCACTACTGCCCGCCTCTATGGTAGAGCGAGCCCAAACCGTGTTCGTTTAGAATTGACTTAATAAAACCAAATAGGTCCCTATAGCAGTGGTGGTGAACTTTATATCGATGGTTCGATCCCAAGCAGGCACATAATTTTGTGAAACTAATTTATGTATCACCAGTAGTGGTCTCGAAACGATGAAGGAAAATTTTGAAGACATGTGACTTGATATCCATCAACCCGCACTAAGCCCATGGTTTGGATTACGGCCCTCTCTCTTTACCGCTGAGAGGAGGCGTGTGTCCCAGCAGTGGCAACGTTATGAGACTGATCAGTGTCTCAGATAAAGAAAGAAAACATATTTATTTGGCACATGCCGCAAGTGCACACAACAAACAAATAAAAATAAAATAAAAAACTTAAATCTACACAATATAAAACGTAAATTAAACAGAAAAAAGAGACAATATTGTGTGCCTCACGGCTGCGCCAAATAGGCCCAGTTCAGCAAACTGCCGAGCAGCTAGTGCCCGACGCTGGTTTTCAACTGGACCCGAGATAAAAACTATTCTACATTACTTACTTGCAGGTACCATCGTCGCATTCGGCAAAGTTGTGACTACAATGGGTACTACTTCTACAATTATACCAAAGCCAACACGGTCGACTACTTTTTTTACAACTACTGCTGCACCAAAGATGCTTCAACCAGGCGAAGGTAAGTGCTTAATTCTTGTGCCAATAAAGCGATTAAACGACATCGCGACGTGTTTTTATTCGTCGAACAAAACGAACGCAACGACCGCGTATTTACGCGACGATCTCTTATATTAGTACACAGGGTAAGACAACAGGAAGCCAGCTCACGAAACTGAAGACCGGCTATGGCAGGATCATATCCGCCAAAACAGAGCTGCTGAGAGAGATCGAGAGATTCTATGGGCAGTTGTATACGACAGCCAGTAAACCAGTTGTAAATCTAGCAAACGACCCAAGAGCTAGACTGACCCGACACTTTATCGAAGACATCCCGGATGTCTGCCTGTACGAGATTAGGATGGCTCTGAAACAGCATTAAACAACAAGGAACCGGGTGATGATGGATTTACGGCCCAACTCCTGAAGGCGGGTGGAAAACCGGTACTTAAGGCCCTTCAGAAGTGGTTCGATTCCATCATACTCGAGGGGACATAGTCATGGTGTAAGGGTGTGGTGGTACTCTTCTTCAAAAAGGCAACAATGCCCGGCTGAAGAACTATAGGCCCATCTCGCTTCTAAGCCATGTCTACAAGATGTTTTCAAGAGTCTACGAGACTACGAGGAAGCCTTCGATTCGATCGAGACTTGGGCTGTACTGCAGTCTCTCCAACGGTGCCAAATCGACTATCGGTACATCTAGGTGTTAAAGTGTTTGTACAAAAACCATGTTAGTTCGACTTTAGAACCATACCTTGGAACCTATCCTTCTGCAGCGAGAGGTGTAAGACACGGAGACGGGTCATGGCTGAGTCCATGGAGGACCTCAGTACAATGCAAGTTGAATGCCCATATAACACCCACTCTTATCAATATTAGAGACTCTACACTCGAAGTTGTAGACGTTTGTGTCTACCTGGGACAAACAGTCCAGAGGTAAGTCTAACTTCGAGAAAGAGGTCAATCGTCGAATCCGACTCGGCTGAGCAGCGTTCGGGAACTTGCGTGGTATCTTCTCGTCCAACTTACCGCTGTGTCTCAAGACGATAGTCAGCCAGTGATTACATACGGGACCAAAACGTGGTCGCTCACAATGGGCCTCATCAGAAGGCTAAAAGTCACCCAAAGGGCAATGGAGAGGGCTATGCTCGGAGTTAGCGTGATCCTAGCGTGATCAAATCAGAAATGAGGACATCCGCAAGAGAACCAAGGCTACCGACGTAGCCCGAAAAATAGCCAAGCTTAAGTGGCAGTGGGCAGGGCACATAGCTCGCAAAACGGATGGCCGATGGAGCCGAAGAGTTCTGGAGTGGCGACCGCGAACCGGAAGATGTTGCGTTGGAAGGCCTCCTACTAGGTGGACCGATGACCTAGTGAAGGTTGCGGGGATCCGCTGGATGCGTGTCGCACGGGACCGGTCTATGTGGCGACACTTGGGGGAGGCCTATGTCCAGCAGTGGACGTCCTCGGGCTGAAATGCTGATGATGATGATAAGTCAACATACCTTGTGACGCGATGTTTCGAATAACTCTGCGACCAATACCGACGCTTACAACTGCGCCTATTTTGACGTGACATCATACAGTCTCAACATCATAGAAATGCATCTCATTGTCGTAAAAGACAAAATTTATAAAGAAAGAGAACCGAAGTTTTTATTCCTAATAACAGTAGAACATCTAGGTTATGTGCGTGGGTTAAACCGATGTATGTACACACAGCTCCATTAAGTGGTTACCCCCCCCCCCCCCCCCCCAAAAGACATGTGCGTTCAAATCCGTGATAGGCCCAAGTTGTGTTTTATGTTTTGCAAAAACATTTTATTAAAATTACTGTTTTGTTTTGGTGAATAAATAAGTTTATGTTAGTATTTATTTTTTTATAGTCTGTTTTTTAATAAGTTTTTTTATTTTCAATTAATCGTCAATACTTTTTTATTGTTTATAAAGACAAGTAATAATAGGGTTAACGTTTACGAAAAGTTAAATTTAATAGGAGGTTTCAAGACTTGCCGTGCATAATATTGGAGGTTCAAATCCTAGACACAAATGTGCTTTTTATCATGCATTATATTTTTTTATATAAAGTATTGTTTTTATTTTGTGTTAGTAATACTTTAAATAAAGAATTAATAAATTAAGAAAAATAAAATACTTTGATAAACAGTTAATAATATGTATTATTGCAATTATTTAACAAACTTTGATCTTATTTTACCACAAAGGTTTATATTAAAATTAGATTTGATAATAATTTACAGTTATCATTATATTATACATATGTAGCTAACTGCCCCAAACGGGTCCATAGACAAGTGACATCCTATAGTCCTTTCGCCGCAGGAAGGTGCAGGTGACAGAAGAAACGTTCCTTTTCAATCCTGAACGTTACCCTGATTTACAATAATGTCTTAGCGTCTAAACGATGCGCGTAAAGGACTGTAGGGCTTCCTATTTTATCATTTGCGTTAGTCCTTTCGCCTTAGGAAAGTGCAGGTGACATTTGGTGACATTAGACGCCAAGACATTGTTAGTGGTGGGATGTATGTGATGGATAGTCGATATTTTTTATAGAATAATAATAAATTATGCAATTCAATTTTATCTATAACGATTCTCATAGCTAATACTCTTGTTATCTTTATTTAATCATAATATATTTATGTATTTAATTAAAAAAAAAAAATTCAAACCGATATTTAGAAAAAGAAAAAATTGTCATGGCCAAAACAAAAATGAGATAAAATCCTCAATCTTGATACCCCACTGATTAGTAGTTTGTTTTTTTTCCTATTTTTCGTGTAAATAATCGTAGCTACTTAGTAAGTTGAAGTACGTCATATAACTTGAGTAATTATTCTGACTTTGATTTTGACTTTTAACCGTTAAGGAGTTTTACGACCTTTGTTTTCCGCAAACCCTATTTTTAATAAAAGTCAATCATAAGCCAAAGTGGTGTCACGTGGTGTAAAAATTTGCAGGCGAAAGAAAAAGGATTTGCTATGGAAATTCAGATTAAACTCAACAAAAGACAACAAATTAAAGTACTTAAATTATTGTCAGTTATTAAAAAAATATATAAAACTAACAAAACGTGCGCAGAACAACTTTAAAATAATAACGGCCCATAATAAAACTACAACAGCGTGGCGGATTATAAACAAAACGAGACTTAACACCCTAAAACAATCCATTGATAACATAAAAATTGATGAAAACAATGTCCTTAATAATCCAACAGAAATAGCGAACGCATTTCATAATTATTTTATTGAAAAGTTAACCCCCTTCCGGGTGCCGGAAAAAAAGTAACGTCTTTAATTAACGACCGATTAAATTCAATGTTTCTTGCACCAAGTTCACCCTACCAGATAAATAAAATTATAAACAACCTTAAAAATACCAACAGTGTAGGATATAATGGTATCTCTACTAAAATAATTAAAACTGTAAATGAGGATATATGCCATCACCTGAGTCACATTTTTAACTTGTCGATATCAACTGGAGTATTTCCACAAGATCTCTTAAACTATCAGTCAAGAAACCCTTATTCAAAAAAGGATGCAAACAGTTAATGGTGAATTATAGGCCTATTGCACTATTATCAATATTTTCAAAAAAAAAACGAAAAAAATCTTTATGGCGAACTTAAATCATATCTAGAAAAAAATAAAATTTTGAGCAATGAACAGCTGGCTTTCGACAGAATAAAGGCCGAAACACACCGTCTAAGCTTTCGCTCACGCATACGTGCTGGGCAAGCAACGCACGTAACGTACTTTTATGTTTGCGACTCTTGTGCACGATGTCTGGCGAAGATTGGGTTAATGGACAAAGTAGTTCATCTGATGAAGAAGAAACAAAATTACTATTATTGTGCCTTCAAGTTTTTCCCATAATAAAGATTTATATGACATATTTTTGTACTCTTTGTTTTTGTGTTGTACAAACATTCATGTTTTCGCACTATTTCAATTAGTTTTTCTTTAATTTCGTTATTCATCATTACAACCGAAACAAAACATCACTTACTACCAGTACAATTTGTAAAAAAATACAACTGAAAGCGTAAGTCACGCGCGTAGTGACGCGCATACGCGCGTGTTCAAACTTGTTCGGTGTGACGTCCAATACGGAATGCCATAGACTGCAACGTCATTATTGCACGCATCAACGTGACGTTGCCGTTCCGCTCTGCGTAGGTACGCAGCCGGTTTGTATCATGGGAGCTGCAATGCGTAGCGTTACGCATGTAGTCTACGCACACGCGTACGTCACGCCAGCGGTGTGCCATGTGTCTATAAAGTTCCATATAATTACAACGTCATGGTTCGTGCACGTGCACGTACACGTCTACGCATACGGATCCGGTGTGTTTCGGCCTTTAATCTAGAAGTTGTGCAGCCCATCCGGCCCTGGAGATTTCCAGTTAGGCAACGGACGAACTGCACTAACTACGTTTTGGGGGCTGATAGTGATTGCCCCCATTTCTTGTACTGGAAGAAAAAATAGGAATTAAAATGATATTTACGACGTTTTGATGAAAAACGACGACCAAAAGTGTTAACGAGAGCAGCACGACACGCACTCAAACCACCTCCGGACTCGTCGCTCAGCTCCGCCTCGCCGCCGCTGGACCCTCCCTTATTATTATTATACTCTTTGGCTGGACCTCAGATTACCTGTGTCCTGGCTGCGGCAGTAGTTTTAAATATAAAGTTATTAAATACCACTCGCAAGATACCGGAACTAAATCAAAAAAAAAAATCGGAGACCACAAATCATATTATAAATTATAATTAACTTACTGCTATGCCAAGCTGTCTCGCAATTCCTTTTATACTCACATTTTGTTCATACAGAACAACTATTTTTGTTCTCATAGAATTAGAAATCATTTTAAAAAATAACGGGTAAATTGTAGTCGTTTAGTCTTCGTCGTTTTAAGTGAACCAAACATTGTGGTTGTAACTTGAGGGTATAGATTAATCATAAAAAGAAAACGTAAGAAAGTAAATTAATGAATACCCTCAAATTATAACATCTATCAATTACACAAACACCTAAAGATAAAGTGACTCGGACGATAGTAGATAATAATTTCATCGCAATTCAAATGAGCTCGCTGGCTAGTTCGTCAAACTGCCGCGACCGGTATGGGTATGACGACGTTCGGTGAAGCGATGGTTTGAATCCAAGTCGAAACAATGAACTCTTCAATGATAATTCGTAACGAATTCAATGTACCAGTATAACATTTTAAAACTTGAGGGGTTAGCACATATTGACGCTGTGTATACGTTATGATGAAACCTGACATCTTATTTTGGAGTCTATACCATTTTTAAAGTTTCGGCGCTATTACTAGATTAGCCTATTCTGCCTGTGCCGCCATCTTATGTTGTATCTTTTTACCGTTCTATACGTGAGTCCGACTCGCACTTGACTGGTGTTCAAATATCAATATAATCCCTTCCTATATATATATTTTGATGGACAAATTCAACAGATCAGGAGAAAATAGTCTTCATGATTGATATCAGGGAAGCCATGTCTTTGGATAATCACGGTTATTTCACTGCTTTCCTAACACGATTCACGGAATTGGTGTACACAAAGAATACGACTTATGGATATGCTATGATATATCATCTGGTGGACACCATGAGGCAGTGAGTGGAGCTTTGTCCTTGATTCAGTTTAGCCGTAATGGGCTCTACACACCAAAGCCGCCGTTGTGGCGACTACACTTCATTGCAAGTCAAAAATCTGTAGGCGGCATGTCGGCTGCCCGAGATGTGCAACTTTGTTTTACACTACAGCTTGACTGTCGCCGGGCAGCACACGCAAGTACGCATGTCGCCGACTTAACTCTTTTTATACATATAAATCGGCCAGGCTGTGTCTGCGGGTCGGCAACTTTGGTGTTTAGAGCCCTTAAAACGTATTGCGACACAATTATGGGCGGAGTCCTTTCACAGTATTTAATGTGACCGTTCCTAAATTACCCTAGGCTGATAAAATTTTAGATTTCCTAAATCATGTAAGTATTAGTAGGTATTAATGTCCGTTTCCCCCGGAAGAAATAAAGAATATTCCAAGAATAAAGATTACCTGAGTTCTTGTCAGAGTTGTCAGTGGCGGCAAGCCATCAGCAACCTTATTGTAATGAAAAAAAAATCTGAGATAAATGAAAGAACTGTGAAAGGACTAACTTTATTTACTTATGTAAGTACTTTGTTTAAATATCACAAATGCCTATAGCGCCTACGGTTCTTTTGGCACCTGAAAGAAATTGTCAGGAGGATGCTGCCGCTGTGAGTAAACATTTGGGAATTGTCTGTCAATTAATTAAATGCAGCCCGAAACCGAACACGTAAGCGTTGCTACATACGTATACGGCTTGAAGCCTCAGAAATATAAAAGAAGGACTTTTATTAGCTTCTCTTACAGTCCGAAAGACATTCGCCCGCCCTCGGGCGATGCCACTTGCGTCAAGCGACTTGCATTGGTCTCATGCTCTAAGCAATTTGTTTGCGCGACAGTCACTGTTGCCACGCACGTGTCGCCTGAGCTTGCAGCACGGGGCTAAGCGGTTAGGTCAAGTTTGGTCAGGTTAGTAGCCTGCAGGTGCGGACTTGGGGAAGCCCGTCATCTAAGCTCATAGGCCCGAGTTTGCGTTCCATAGTGTTTCCGAGCGCAGCTTGTCTCACATAGATGACATGGGCGAAAAGCACCTCCCTCCTTTACCAGAGACGAGGTTTGTACTAGCGAATGTCACTGCAGGGGGAATGTGGAGATTGCTTTGTTCCTCTACCCTAGTTAAAAGTAACGAGAAGGAACAGTAAACGTATGGTTTAAGTCAGTATAAAAGTGACAGCCCCCCCCCCGCTCGCCGCAACAGCACGACGGGGGACATGCGTGAGGACTTCGACACTTAAAGAAAAATTTGGTCAGTTTAAATTCATGTTTATTGTGTTGGCTGCACGCTCTACATCAAGTTGCACCCATTTAACATTCAGAATTAAGAATTTAAGAATCATTTTAACACACAGTTGCCATGAGCGATGAGCTCTCACTATTTAACATTGCAGAGAAATAGAAGACGGAAAGTTCGCTGCCATGGATAACTATTTAATCTCTGGAATGAAAACACTTTTTAACTGGTTCGACCAAATGTCACCTTCTCTAATAAAGGGTAAGTTGGACAATTACTTTAAGTCTGAATTAGCTAAGTAGGTAATCTAACTTCACGGCGCTATGAATGCCTGTCGTCTACAATTAGAAATATCGCCGGAATTGGGATTTGTGTCCGATTGATGGCAATAGGTTCCCCCCTATAAAATAATATGGGACTTAAACATAACAAGCGAAATGTGGGCTTACTATTGTTCACCTCCACCTAACCCTTCGGGTATAACAAGCGCGATGTTATGCTCTTACTGCTGGCCAAAGGGTAAGCATTACCAGTACTACGACCTATTGTTATTCCTGAATGGGCGTGTTTTGGCCTCGAACTCCAGGAACCTATTTATCTATCGTACACACGGCGGCACATGAAGCTGTACATTTCCAGTATAACTTGGCCTCGCTTTGTATCGATTTCCTATACAATGAGAGATCCGCATAAAATGGTTTTGTATAGCTTGATTGGCCGTCGTGCGTACCAGAAACCTGCTTTTGTTTTCTCCGTTACTATTGCTATAAAATAATCACTACTAGCCGAGTGCAATTAGCCAAAAAATACTCAAAAGGTCGAACGAAGTTTATAGTGGTCCGATTTCCATATGACTTTTTGTATCGAGTTCCTAGAGTTGTGGAGAAATAAGTTGATAAAAAACATTTCGCCGCTCGAGACTTTTTTAATTTTATCATACTTTTTTTGCTTTTGAATATCTTGAAATTCGACAAAGGACATTGGAAAAAATGGCGTATGCATCAACACGTATGAAACCTTTACAATAATTACTAGTTCTTTTTATAATTTATATTACAATTATTACAACACAACTGACACTATTCTTAATTAACTTTTTTTTTTTTGAGGGATCTCTGCGCATTGTCAGTCAGGGCGAATATGCTGGCCCGCAGGTTCTCTCGATGTACAGCCGCAATTAAAATAGTCCTTTTTAAAGCATTCTGCACATCGCTGTACTCGGGAGCCCTGTGGTTCACATATACCCAAAAGGCTTATAATGCTCTGCGTATCCAATACTAGCTGTTGCCCGCGACTTCGTTCGCGTGGAAATTTTGGTGTGTATATATCAGACTGCCTCGTTGGTCAAGTGATCGCAAGCGCGACTACTAAGCATGAGGTCCTAGGATCGATTCCCGGTTCGGGCAGTGTTAATATATATTTTTTTAAATCATTTACATAAAGTTATCACACACATGATTTGGAGATCACCTTTTAAGCAAGGAGATGCTTGTGTTCAGGGGTGTCTATTTTTCGACCCCCATGGTGAAATGTCGTGCGATTTGGCTTGACCCCCTCATCCCCCTCCTAATCTCACGTGAGATTTATCAAAATGAGTAGTTTAGTATACATACGGTAATCTGCGCTTGATTGCGTAGAATTTATTTAAAAATAATAATTTGTCGAGAAACATGTTCACTGAATTAAACCCAGTTTTCTCGCAATTTTAAGTTTCTTGCGGGGAAAAAATGTGAGTGAGATTGGTTGAGATTCGGCTCGACGCCCTCCCCCCCTTAAACGCCCCACGTAATTAATGGACGCCCCCTTAGGTTACTCCGCTCTTCCACTTAACATTAAACAATGTATGCAATTGAAAAAATACTATAAATAACAGTGTTATTGGGTTATTCCATCAGGAATTTCTCAGTAGCAGCCACGGAATCTTTATTTGACTTCAACATAACTGGCGAAATGTGTGTGTAGGTACGATTAGGTCCACCTCTGCCCGACAGTTTGGAGATTAAAGACGTGATGTTATGTTATGTGTGAGAACTGACTGCCTGATCAAAATGTGATCATGTTCTGATGACTACAAAGGCGTCCTTTTAGGTACTGTAATTCCGGGCGGCAGACAGGTAATTTGAAAATCGAGAAGGAAAAAGACGTATGACGAACAGGGTGTATAGTACTTCATCCCCCATAGAGTCGTTTATACATCTTGTGATATTTTTGCCCGGCCAGTGGATATTCGTTGCCACATTGTTAACGGTGAGCCGGATCTGTCTGTGGTTGTGGTGCGAACCCCAGTGGGTCGGGGCCGGCGCTGTCGGATACATCGCCACGATGTGGCTGACTGCTGGCGACGATTGGGAGATCATGCACTCAACCGGCCAAGGTCGCTTGATGAGACTGAGGGCGCTGACCAGGAATGTGCTTCCGCTACATAATGGTGGCCAGGAATACCCATTTGAATCTGGCTGACTATGTGACTCGCTGCTCGAAAGTTTGAGGAAGTGATCTTGATGACGTCGCGTTGCTCGAAGGCTGCGCTGTCGTCCATTCCGGGGTCGCCAGTTTGGGGGTATGAAGAACAGGGTGTAAAGTTCTTCATCTTCCATAGAAAAGGGAGGATCCTCCGACCAGACGGGTGTTATGTCTGGTGGGCTACTGCCCGACAGTTGTTGTCGGGTTCTTCTGTATAGTCTTAAGTCGCGGATAACTTTACTTGCGCGATGTGGAATAAGATGTCATGTTCATCCCCATGTTCATCCCCTATGTCATAGATGGCGCTGATGTACTTTTTGTTTATGTTGTTGTAGAACTCTCTGTAGTGCCGCTACAAACATGTTGATTCATCAGACTTCTGTTCGCTATACTACATTTTGGAGAAATCATCATCATCATTCTCCTGCCGTTATCCCATTTTATTCGGGTCGGGGCAGCATGTCATTTTCTTCCATACTTCTCTATTACATATTGGAGAAAAATTTGAAGAAATACGGAAATCCAAACGATGTCAATACAAAAAAAGAATTGAAATCTAACATCATCAAAAAAATATTCAAACAAATCACAAAAAGTGAAAATAATATATAATGTGGGGTTCGAACTTGCGCCTCGTAGGTTACAGCACGGTCATGAATTCGCTAGGCTGTTTTCTCTGTTGACTTAAGCTTTAAATAGCCGTTCTGGTGCTTGTCATGACTGAAACGTCAAACAATTGAAGAATACTGACATAATGCAATATTGCTCACCCCCTTAAGCAAGTAGCGTAATAATATATAGCCTAACATTTGAAGAAGCCTGTAAGGAATACTTGTGCAAAATTTGAACAGGATCTATGCAGTAGTTTTTGCGCGAAGTCGGAACATCGATTTGGATTTGGACGATTTTATTATATGTATAGATTTTATGTTGATAAAAAACTCTATGGCCCATAACTCATTAATAGGTACCGACTCTTAACATCTTACACACGTGATAACTTTTAAACGCACTATCCGATTGAGATGAAACAAAAAGTATTTTACTTCTACATAAATACTCTTAATAACATAATGCTTAATTTCGATAAAGATTAATATTACGACACATATTTAACGTAGTTTTTTTTCTTCAGACGATTTAATAATTATTTTGAACACAAAATCGGTTATTGTGATTAAACCATGATAGCTAGATATATGTTCTCGCGGACTTTTTTGTAGGTCTTAATAGGATCTACAAACCCGTAGTACATCATTTTGTTCTATTGTCAATAGTTTTTGCAGCGCACGCAAAAATAGGTTTTCGATTTTACACCTTGTGTTACAAAATAGCAATTTTATTACGGATCCCTAATTTTGAAAAAAAAAAACGCATAGCCTATAGCCTTCCTCGATAAATGGACTACCCAACACTGAAAGAATCATTCAAATCGGACCAGTAGTTCCAGAGATTAGCGCGTTCAAACAAACAAACAAACAAACAAACAAACAAACAAACCCTGCAGCTTTATAATATTAGTATAAATAGTATAAATAATAACGCGTTCAGGGTATCGTTGCGATTGCCATGCTTCTGTGGTGCCTCAGCAATGTTTGCCGACGCACGCACTGACAGTTTTGACGCGTTGTTGCGTAAAAAATCTGCCTCGCTACTCCTCAGGCTGCGTGGCAGTCCCAACACTATCCTGCAATCAAAAGCAGCCCGGGCAGATAGCCCGCTAGTGTGGGCGCTAACTAATCGCACCTTATCTGTTCTAGTTATTAAGTACTAACATAGGCTAATTTATATTATTACTAACACAGTGGACCCCTTTGTAGTCAGATAAATAAATAATAATAATAACCTGATATAGTGGTGGTGGATCGATCAGAGCGGCGCGCAATGATTGTTGACATAACGGTCCCGCATTATGGGTACCTCGTGAAAGCCGAGAAAGATAAGCAAATGAAGTATCTAGACTAGGTTTGCGAGGTTGTCGATATTTCAAGGTTTTTTTGAAAATTTCATATTTTCTTCAATTAAGTATTTCTAAAATACCGATTGTAAACACCAAAGAGATTTAAAACACATATAGAGAGGACATTGGGAATTTTGTCATACAATAATTTTCATCCTGAATATTTTTGATTTTGACACACGAATGCTACCTGACACAGATGACACTAGACAGAACGAATTGTTACTAATTAGTAACAAGTTTTGGATTACGATTTTCTTCGTCATGACCCGTCTATAGCTCGGAAATATTTGAGTGTATTTGTGTCATATGAATGCGACCTGACAAGGCGACGTATCGCACTAGACTGATCGACTTGTTACTAATTTGTAACAGGTTTTGGAATTGTCAGTTTCTTGATCTTGTCCCGTCTATAGCTAGTTATATTTGAATGTCTTTGGTAAACACTAAGATTTTTTTTACAAAACATAAAAATGTTCAGGAAAACCACGTTCATGAGTGTAGTGACTAAACGTTCATTCCCAAATATCTTACAGTCGCCAATGATAATGAAAGCATTTGTTTTTTCAAAATGTTTCTATGAAACTCAATGTACAAGATATTGTTCAAATATGTACTAATTATACGATTTAGTGACGCATAATAACTAAAAAAATATTTAAGGCTAGTATTTAACTGAATTTACCAGCGGCCCCATTCCATCTTCGTTAGCAATAATCAACATTTATCGAGTACCGCCGAATACTTAATTAAGTTTTTGTTCTCTATAAATAGCAAATATAATAATAAATAAAAAACGGCCATCTGTAACTTTTACTTAGACCAGAGGTTCCCAAACTTTTTCAGTTAGCGACGCACTTACAGGTTTAATATTTTGCCTCGGCGCCCTAGCTAGTCGAAAAAACTGAGTTTTTATAATAGTGTTGACACACAAGATTGCATTTGAAAACTCCACCAAATCGGAACACGTGAACCTTGTTTTAAGGCTGCTGTCGCAAGAATTCAATGAGACTTTCTTCTTCTAACGAAGTGAATTCGAATACTTAAGATTTCTATTCGTAACCAGAAGCGGCTCTCGGCGACGGGATAAGGAGGGGTCCTTATTCTCTACGGCGGACCAGGGCGCCGCGGCGCACAATTTGGGAAGCACTGACTTAGACGATACCCTATAATATTTGCGTTTTTTTTTAAATACATGTTTTTAAAGAGAGATTTTTACTTTAAACACCTCCACGACTCCCGTACTTATCAATCCATCCATCAGCGCAATGTTCTGAGTGCGTTAAATTGAGTCCTAACGTAAAACGTGATTTTTCACCCCAAAAAAAAAGTAGTTTCCCAGCAAACAATTTTTGCGTAAAGTTACTTAGTTTGATGTACAGAATGCTTGGTTGACGGCTTCGTGAAGGGTCTGTTTACACCCCGTATATAATACTTATACTTAAAAAGTATCGACCGGTGATTTTTTTTTTTGCTTTCTTCTCCACGCCTCTAGCAACCAAGCTAGCAACTCAATAAAAAGTCTCATTCAAATCCAATCACAATAAACTTCGTTCCACCTCATTTTCTACTTGCACTATACTATACCCAATAAAAGAGACAATAACCCGCCCAGAGGGTATTTTGTCTTCTTATCTTAGACTAAGGACGAGATTATTCAATAATAAATTATTGTGTAATGAGCTGACTGTAAATAAATTCATATAAAATACTTGAACTGAATTGTTACAGAACAGGCAGGAGTGTTTCACTACATGCTCAAGGCCAAATATGCAACTCATGTTTTTAGAGATGAATACAATGATTTTTTTGATTATTATGATCAAATGTTTTCGGAGGAAGAGGGAGAAGCACTATTCGAAGCACTGCAACCTTTTTATGTATATCCTGACGGTAAACACGCTTAGTTACATAGAATGCAACGGCATAGCAAGATATAACGTACATGATTAAATAGTTACCTACCCTACTACGATTATCCACGCAAAAGTTTGTGATAATGGATCGATGAATGTTTGTTAGGTACTCGTTTAAGGAAATATTTACTACAGAACGGATTTTGATAAAACTTTACTTTGTTGGTAACATGAACTTTAAATATATTTAATTAGTTACCTTTGTTTGACCATTCGCTTACATGCAAAAGGAAATAAAGTTTATAGAAAATTAGATTCCAATTTCCCATTTCATGTAATCAATTTGTTATTCCTAGGAAACATAAATTTCATGGATATGGTACACAACATATTTAAAGCTGGGTTTGTTCCATACTTTAGAGAAGAAGGCACTAGAAAACAAAGAAAACTTATTCAACATTTAATTAAAGTTATGGATTCATTCGATTTTAATCCGCAGCATCGAGCACAGCAAATGTCATCAGTTGAAAACAGTGACACTCACGTGAATCTCTCCACGACAGGTAATCATCATAATTTCAGCCGAAAGACGTCCACTGCTGAACATAGGCCTCCCCTAAGTGTCGCCACTCGCCACGTTGACCGGTGCCATGCGACTCTCATCCAGCGGATCCCCCCAACCTTCACCAGGTCATCGGTCCACCTATCAGGAGGCCTTCCAACGCAACGTTGGAAGGCCTCCTCCACAATGCTCCACCGTAGCCTGCTCAATTCCTCTTTAAGTTCCGTTATCTTCTCGTCGGTCCGGAACGTACGCGTGTTGTATGTTGCCAGGTCAAGTCGTCTAGGTATAGGCAGCCGGATCCTTTCCGGACATTCTTCGCACCTCTTGCCCCGCCGGGACGGACAGACGGGCTGCCGGGTATTAGGGGCTATTTCTGTGTTGCACTCATTATTAGGAGGGGTTTTGCCATAACCGCCACGCTTGGCAGGCGGGTTGGCAATCGCAGTACGGTTTTTACAAAAGCACAGAGAACGCTGCTGCCCATTCTCTGGTACACGCGACAGTCTGGTAATCGGTTATTTTAATCTGTAATTATTTGTGTAGGCTAGCCTCTTCCCAAATATTTTAAGAAAGGCCTAACCGTATGTAGCTGAATACCGATATGGAACATGGAGCACCGGCCTATGTATCTAAATTACCCAGTTACTGGGTAACGCAAAAATAATGCTGATTGAAATAAAAATAAAATAAAATAAAAGGTAATCTGAGGTGCCTTTGTTATTGCAGATGTCCTTATGTGGGCAGTTGCCATCAAGTGGGCTGCGCGCTTCTTTACCTCTCATTTGCAAAAATTAAAACTGTTTTATGACTAGATAGGTAGGTACTACGCGACGTTTTTTGCAGGCGAGAACGAGTCTGCTTTTCCCAAGAGACAAAATATGAACAACAGGAGAATTGTGAAACATTTACAAGAAAAACATCCTAAATTATTTAAGCAAATAAAACGACACTTTAAACATAGTACGAAAAGTAAGCATCGGCATTTGTCTCATAAGAGGAAAAGTCATCTTAATTATCGTGAAAGCCGTGGTGGACATCAAAGACACAAACAGTTGCACGAACACGAACACGTAAGACGATGGGCTCGTGCAGAAAACGGCAATGAACCAGAAAATGGGGAAGATGAGAGAGACTCTATTGAAAATAGTGCCTATCAACGTGACAAAATACCACGTGCACTAACACGTTATGGAGAACTGAAGCAACGTAAATCCAAGCAAAGACAATGGAAACGTAGTACAGAAACAATGTCAACTACTGAACCACACCAAGATAATGTACAATACTTAAAGCATCTTGCAATTAGTTACTTAAGAAAAAAGCAACAAGGGAAAAAGACAGACAAAGCAAGTAGTCCAAACTTTTATAGAAACAGAAGACTCAATATTCCATCTTCGGAAGAAGAAACTTGCAATCATTCTGAATATTTTCAAGATTCTACGGAAAAGGATAAGCTTCGTAAGATAAGAGAAGCTTCAAGTTACAGCGACGAAGAAGACTAGTTGAGAGAAAGTCAGGTACATAGTGACATTAATAATAAACATACTCTCGATGATGAGAACCTCGTGAAAGCCGAGAAAGATAAGCAAATCAAGTATTTGGCTCACGAGGTTGTCGACTTGTGGGATGTGGACTCAGCGATCATTGTGCCGATAGTTGCCAGAGCCAACATCTGAGGAGGCTCTCATTAGGCAGCTGGATCAAGGGCTTGATTCAGAAAGTGGTACTCCTAGACACGGCTCGTATTGTTAGGAGGTTCCTCTCTCTGGAGCCCTGACCGCCGGTAGCTTGGACCCTGTTCCCGATACTGGTGGGCTACAATTTTTTTATATTTTTAAATGTTTTTTATATTGTTTTTTCTAAGGAATATTTAAAAATGTAATTATATTTGTACAGAAATAAATAAAGGAAATAATAACATACTCTCAAAAACAATATTTAAAAAATGTTTGAATAGGAAAAAGTTTCTATAAATATTTCAAACGAACGACTACTAAAGTCTACCGTGTCTAACACGACACGAAGAAAAGGAATGGAATAAAATAAGTATGACATTTTTGTCAGTAAGGATAATTGATACAAAATGTATTATGTCTTATTTGATTCTATGTAATTAAATAAATTTATTTATTTCCTTTATTTATTTTTACACATATTTTTTACATTTTTAAATATTCATATACAAAATACCATAAAAAAAAAACATTTAAAAATATAAAAAATAGTAGGCCACCAGCACTGGGAACAGGGTTCGAGCCGCCGGTGGTCAGGGCTCTTGAGAGACGAACCTCCTAACAATACGCGCCGTGTCCAGGAGTACCGCTTTCTGAATCAAGCCCTTGATCCAGCTGCCAAGCGCAAGCGTCCTCGGGTGTTGGTCGAGGCTCTTGGCAATTAAGCCATTGGCGGACACGACTATCGGCACAATGACTGCTGTACTCACGTCCCACATGTCAACAACCTCACGAGCCAGATCTAGATATTTGAATTGTTTATCTTTCTCTGCTTTCACGAGGTTCTCGTCATGCGGGACCGTTATATCAACAATCACTGCGCGACGCTCCAATCGATCTACGGTACCATAATGTCAGGTTTATTGGCAACAATAGTCCCGTCAGTGATGATAAATAGATCCCAGTACAACGTGATAATACCATCATCGAGAACTGGGTCGGGCGCATACTTATAGTATGGCACTTCTGATTCCACAAGGTTGTACTTCAAAGCAAGTTGCTGGTGGATAATCCTGGCAACGAGGTTGTGTCTATGCAAGTAGTCTCCGTTAGCCAGACGAGAACACCCAAAAATAATGTGTCGGATCGATTCTCCCGGACGGTGGCATGCCCGACATAAAGGGTGTAAAGAGACCCTTAACGAAGCCGAAGGGTACTTGTTCTCCTCGTTATTGCGATCATTTTTTTGTTCTAGACTATACCTGGGAACCTTCTAGTTACGGAGATATTGGGGGTCAAAGTTACAACTTTTTCACAACTTTTTTTTTAAATACATGTTTCTAATGATTTTTTTTACATTAAACACCTTCACGACCCCCGTATTATTCAATCCATCCGTCAGCACAATGTTTTGAGCCCGTTCCATTGAGTTTTACCGTAAAACGTAATTTTTCACCCCAAAAAAAAAGTCTTTTCCCAGCAATAATTTTTGCGTAAAGTTACTTAGTTTGATGTACAGAATGCTTGGTTGACGGCTTAGTGAAGGGTCTGTTTACACCCCGTATGTCAACCGTGCCATCCTTCACAAAATATTTCCGGTAGTTATTCGTCATCATAACTTCATCCATTATTGCACAGACAAAACCTTCGGTTTCCCCAAATAGGTCACCGAAGCGCAGCCAAGATACGGACGCTAAGAAGTCTACATTATTTATTTTATTATTATAATAGATTTAAATAAGACATTGATTGTAAAATAAAAAGAAAGCCGTGAGAATGGACCTTCATTACGATTTTTCAGACGATTAATTTTCTTCGCATTGGACTAAAAACATTGGGGGCTTTTTTAAATAAAATGCAACGGTTAACCAAGACATCGTTTATTTTAATTTAAATAACCCATATGTAGATGAATAAAATTTTAAGAGTCACTATGAGCAATCATAAAAGAATAAGGATTAAGTAGATAAGCTTCGCAAATATTTTTCTCTTTAAATGATTCTAGAATCGTTTGATCTAAATACTCATTAATCACAGACGCACAGCTTATGTCATTAGTTGCGTATGCCACGGGTGCGGTTAGCTGATGTATGGCGACCGGGCGTTGTGAATGTTGCTGCAGCACCTGCGCGGGTAGCGCCACGTGCGCAGTCGCGGCGCGCAGCAACACCAGCTGAGAGCGCAACGCACGCGCTGGTGGCACGTAGCTACGCGCGCGCTCGATACGCGCCAATGCGGCTTCTATGAGCGCGCGCGAGTACTGCACCGAGTGTGGCACACGACCTAACAGAGTCCGTACGCACGCGTTCACCTTCTCTGGCCACGAAGCTGCATTTTTAAGTGCTCCCTCCAGGTCCGCAACATCGTCACCCACCATCAACTTATACATATGCTTTATCACCTCATTTTCCAGTTGCTCTTTTGTCTTGTATTCTGCGATATTTTGTTCAATCACAGTTCGAACCTCGTCCGGTGCACATCCAAGACAATATACAGTACCGGTTAAACCTGAAAATTGGAAATGAACGTCATAAAGAAGGGTGGGCAAAATTCCTAGCGACCAATAACGTTAAGTTATAATGGGTGTAACAAGACCCATAACAATCAATGCGATATCTTTTTTGCTCTAGACCATAGCTGGGAACCTTCTAGTTATATATTGGGGTCAAAGTTCCAACTTTTTCACAAGTTTTTTTTTTTAATAAATGTTTTTAATAAAAGATTTTTACTTTAAACATCTCCACGATCTTCGTACTATTCAATCCATAATCAGCACAATATTTTGAGTACGTTACATTGAGTCCTACCATAAAACGTGATTTTTCACCTTTAAAAAAGGTGTTCCCCAGCAATACCTTTTGCGTAAAGTTACTTACGCCAAAAGAGATAAGGTATCAGGCAGGCACACTACAGAACTATATCGATACTACATCGCATTCTTAGAGTGAGTGTGCTAACGTCTTCTAAATGATGGTAGAACATGATTTCGTGACATAGGATAGTTGATCTCGTGGCGCAACAGGCAAGCATTCAAACTACAGTTTTTTATAACATTATTTTTGAGATTTTATAACCGTGGGCAAAATACACCCACGTCCGCCACAGCTTAGACTATCCTTTATTTAGAAGGTATCACAGCCATGTTTCTCTGTGCTAAAGCTCATCAAATTCTGTCCCTGGGTTCTCTTTTTATTTCAAGTCAAATAGGTTTCACTTACTGAGCATTATTGAAACAAACCTAACCCAACCCTAACCTAACCTTTTTTTTTTACTTTTGGGTATCTTCAATGGATTTTCTTCGCTTTGGGGCAGGCGGAGGGGTCTGTCAGACTCCTACTTTCTAAAGGTCCTCGTCCTGACATTCTATATGAGAGGCGCGTGATGAATAATAGGAATGAGTATTTATTTATTAACTGCATAGCCACCCACTATTTGGATATTTTATAATTACCATTATCGTTTTACACAGTATTATATGATAGTTTTTTTATCTGTATTTTGGAATGAAATATTCAAAAAATGTATGAATATGTTTGTTAATGAATAGGAGATCATAAGAAAATGTTAATTGCATTATGGAAATTAAACAAAGGATATTCTAAATAATGTGTACATAGTAAAAATAAAATGAAATTTTATTTGTGCAATTGTACCTTAATGAATAAGGAAAAGTGTCATAATTATATTAAATAAATATTACATTTTTTTTATTAGTAATGTGTAAAGTATGTATTACATAATTTAAATAAACTATACATAATGTATAACTGTGAATTGTGTTCATATTAATATATATTCTCTGCATTGTATTTATATTGTGCATTTTTTTTATTTATAATTTGGGAGGTGTCTATTTAGTTCAATTTTTTTTAGAGTCACGCTGAGACAAGCAATATAAACCATCGCCTGCCTGGACCGACCATTGGCTTACACAAATGCTTCGCCTCGGCACCGAGAGATTTTTGCCACCCATACATCAGATCCATTTGCTAAGACCAGCATAACAGCAGCAGCACACAACGTCACTACGCAAACTGTACGGAACCACATGCGAGCGGAAGGTTTGACATGAAGGAATGAATATCGGCGCTTCGATTGGCAAAACAATGTCGTCATATTTACTGATGAAAATTTTTTCAAATCAGATAAAGATGGACGGACACACACATATTTTGCCACTTAGGACTAGTGGCCGCATTACACTCGGATATTGGGGCTGCATGTCGTCGATGGGTCCTGGTGAGCTCGTTGAAGTGAGAGCTCGTAATTTAAAAAATGCCAGCATAACATTTAAAAAAATGTTATGCTGCCCACAGTGCGAGTTGCCTATCCACTATTATTATAATATAATTATGAAATATCCACTAATATTATTAATTATGGATCATCTTGAGGAAGTGTAGGAAACCACGGCCGAATTTTGTAACATTTATCACGTATGAATCGTTTTAACAATAGCGATATAGTTATGTAGTGTGCGTGCCTGGTTACTTTTCTCCTTTGGCGTGTGTATATAATGCTTGGTTGACCGCTTCTTGAAGGGTCCGTTTACACCCTGTATACCAATGGAAAGATCTCTTTAAGAATAACATTTCTTATCCTGGCGACTTCTCTCGATTCAAAGTCAGAGCTACAGAGCTCTAAATATGAGAAATTAAGTTAAATTAAATTCTGTTATTTCGTTAATTTATTAACTTTCATTGATACTGTACGTTTCATACATCATATTATAAGCCTATAGACGTCTTTTTCAAAGCATTGACATCATATTTTAGGAACAAATCCTTACAGTAACAGTAGGTTGGACAGATCGTTAATTCCACCCCAACGCCCAATAGCGTTAAGATAATTATATACTAATGGATTGATCTCTTCAACAAGTATATTTCTTGATGTGACAACTTTTCTCGATTCAAAGTCAGAGAGGAGCTACAGTTCAATAAAACCGAACAGATTACGAATTAGCAAAAGTTGTATTAGTAGCAAATGTTCTCATTAAAGGCTCTTTCGAATGGTGTATATCTTATTGGTATTGGTTACACAGAAAATCTTAACTTAGATACCCAAATAGACACATATTTAGGTTAATAATTTAGAACAGATTATGAATTAGGAAAACTGGTGCTAGTAGCAAAAGTTCTCTTTGAAAAGCTCTATCCAATGGTGTCTATCTTATGACTATTAGTGGCCCGTAAACTCTTACTTGGTTGTAAATAAAATCTTAACTTCGGTGTCCAACTAGTGACCTATTTATTTCAATAACTCCGAACAGATTGCGAATTAGCAAAATGTATGTAAGAAGCAAAAGTTGTCATTGAAAAGTTCGCTCCAATGGTATACACGTGGTGGAAGGGACACCGACGCGAAAACGGTTACCACGTATTCAGTTCATCATTCATCGAAATTTTTCATCGTTTATTTTTTAAAAATCAGCTTTATCATACATTTTGACCGTGTTGGTATTGCTCTTTTGTAAAAAATAGCTGAATGATGTACTGAATACGTGGTAACCGTTTTCGCGTCGGTGTCCCTTCCACCCCGTATGTTATTGTTATTAGTCACCCAGAAAGTCTTAACTTCGATGCTCAAATAGTCACCTATTTCGGTCAATAACTCCGAACGGACAACGAATTGGCGAAAGTCGTATTACGTGCAAAGGTTTTCCTCGAAAAGCTCTATTCAATGGATTATATGTTATTGGTTACCCAGAAAAACTTAATTCTTGCCAAGAAAATCTTAACTTCGTTGTCCAACTATTTTCCTATTTAGCTCAATAGCTCCAAACAGACTGCTAATTGCCAAAAGTCGTGTTAGTAGCAAAGGTTCTCCTTAAAAAGTTCTTTTCAATTATGTATATCTTATGGATTTGGACCTTGGGGCAGATACAAGGCCTATTCTCCTTTTGACAACTATAAACATGTTTTTAAATACGGTAGTAAATCATATTGCTCACCATGATCCTCGATTATAGCCGCCATTTCCAACGCTACCAGAACACCAGTTTCATAACCCAATAAGTAGAAAGTATTTTTCATTCCAGTCTTGTTCAGCAACACCTAAAATTATGAAAAAGTAAGGTTAATTTTGCACTTCGTACCCATTTAATTTGTAGAATTTGTTATTTTTAACTTGTGAGATCATACGTCAACGTATCTCTGTGCAGTCTCCCGCACGGTCTCCGTCGGATGGTCGAGGCCCGGCTGCAGCACCAGCGCCGGCAACTTGAGGCGCTCGCACAGCACGCGAAACCGCTCGTGGTGACCTTCCATGCCCGGCACTATACATAAATATGTCTGGCTTGCATCAAATTCGTCTTCACGCTGAAATATTTAAAATAATATTAGACCACGATGTGTGATTTGTATTAGATGATAGGGCTGAAAAGATGATGAATACTAACTACTAAGATGATGGCATTTTAGGATGTATTGAATATTTCAGCCACAATGCTCCGACTACAAGTTATAAGGGATCAAATAAGCCTAAAGCCACCTTGAAAATGTATACCAAGCATGAAGCTATTTCAATTACGCTTATGTATAATAAAGGTTCTTAAGCGAATAAATAATACGAGTATTTACCAAAACGTCACCGCTAGTGATTGTAGGCATGCATACTATTTCTGAAGTCGCCAGTAGTTCGTCTGTATCCACATAAGATATGAATGTCGCTAAACCTTTAATATCTTCAAAGGCGTTTTCCGTTTTATTCAAATTCAGGATTCTGGTGATTAAAATTATACAAACACCGTTAATTCTATAATGTAGACGAGATTTTTATAGAACATTTTTTTAAAGTTACGTTTATACGTTTATAAGTATTACTTACGTTTCAACCGTTAGCTGTGGTATTTCTTGTTCGGAAAACTCAACATTATGGTGAATTCTCAAATGACAAGCAACCAGTAGTAGTTTATCATCTTGAATTCCGAGTTCATCCAAAGTCATCGTTTTTGGTGTTCTCTTTGTCAAAGATATATCTGGAAATCAAACGTAAACGAAAAATTTAAAATTAACTGATTTGATAAAATATGCGGTATTTTTATTTTTAACACAGCAATTTAAGCCACATATCTGTAGAATTCTAGCGTACAAGAAAATATAAAAAAACAATACGACTGACCAGCTAATTCAGCAATTTGTGTTAACAGATCGGGTTGTTGCCTATGTATTCTCTGTACAATCACCAAGGTATCTGCACCGCAAAGCGCACGCTCCACCGCATCCACTGTATTACTGGCACTCAACTCCTGATGAAAAATAATTTAGTTATCGTCTGTTTCTTATTATGGTTATTTACTTAGTTACCCGTCAACTAATTTGCTTGATTTACTCGAATAATAAATAAAAGACATCTAAGATAAAATTTTAATGCTTATTATTGATATTTATAAAACAATTGAACAAGTTCCACTCAACATCCTTCCTAGTCAATTCAGATATAATCATGTTGCGTACAATTACGTGGCACTTCCGTCATTAGTTCTTATTGCCATGGAAGAATAAAATGTGTAAAAAGTATAAAGAATTGCACTGCGTTATTCACACAGTGACGTGCACTACAAGGCTCTGATTCGGGGCCAGTGTTGTTTTACATAATTAAGTAATGACCTTTGAATCCAAATTGTGCCATTGGTAAAAATGCAAATCTTACAAGATTGCACGGATTCGATGAAAATCACTCCGATGGTATGTTATATTGCTACTTACATTCTTTAGTAGTCGTAGGGTTATCAATTTAGCGGGTAATTTACTTTGAACACGAGAAAGACACATTGGTTTTCCAAGCATAGTCTCACCAACATTTATCACAGCAAAGTATCTGAAAAATAAGAAAACAATCAGAAAGATTAAATGAATGTAGATTATAATTATGTATAAGTATTATCTTTCAAAAGAAATAAACACAAAACAACTACACTGTTACCTTAAATCTGGGCAAAATCTTTTCGAAACTTTATCCAAGTAAGCAAATAAGATTTCGTCTTCCATTTGACCATCATTTGTAGTGGTATATATGCCTTGAATAGAGCCTAATTTTGTAGCATCCTTGAGTAATTCTAATACATCACTTTCCTTGTCTAAGTTATGAGACGATATTTGAATTTGTACACCGATTTTCTGCCAGTTCCTGAACAACCGAAAAGTACTGTTTTATTAGGATAGATTAGAACATAACATCACCACGATCATTGTCATCATTGCGGTCATTAGAATTATATTGAAATTAGAAGTACTGTACAGTATTTTGCTTACCGTAATTTAAATTGGAACTTTGCAGTTGTATGCGCTTTGCTATGAATATGTAATTTTCTCGCACCACGAGCGACTAGTTTGTCGACCATTTGGAGTCCAAAACTATCTTCATTCAATACTACAACTTGGGTGTGATTTGGATTGCAAGATATTCTGCAAGCAAAATAATAATATTGTGTATGAGCCAACTTAAGCATTTGTGATGATCATAAGGACGAAACATGAAAGTAAAATGTTGGTTTTATAAAATATCAAAACAGATATCGGTTTCTCTTCACCTGGGCTGTGCTTGCGTTGAATGGCCTTCCATCTTCAACAGTACTCTGCCGCGGTGCCTGCTGGCCGCGAGCAGTTGGAAGGCGCGCACAGCGTCAAGCGGCGCATACGACACTCGCGACAGAGGACGCACGTACCCGTGGGCAATACCCTCGCTCAACATCGCATGTAATTCCTGTGGATTCAAGTAAATGTTTTACTGCTAACAGATCCATGGTCTATATGTATAGAACCGCCCAAACTCAAATCCAACAGCGCGGTAGCGTTTATCAATATATGGGTGTCACCAGCAGTAGCAGTGCCGGCTGGTTTACTTGAATTACTTACTTGCATTTCCTCGGGAGCTTCAAATATTGTTGAGAAATCGACAGCAGCATACGCTCTTTCTTTAGTGAGGTTATACATTCCATATTGAAATTCTTCGTCAAGATTGTGAAGTTGAGAAACATCAAAACATGAGCCCCCAGTACAAACACAGGCAAGTGAATGCTGAAAAAAGAAAGCTCCAATGTAGCTACTGCTAATTACCTTATTATGATAAGGCTATGCTTACTACTAATATAATATATAATATCAAGGTCCATACCTTCTTCAAGGTTCCCCTAACTGAGCTTATAACAAGTGTACAACCCTCCCCTTTTTTGGCATTACGAATCATATCTTCGAAAGTTTGATCCCGAGAATTGCCGACATGATCAGCTGGAAACAAATAAAACATAAATAATTATAGTTTACTCAGAGTTATCATATATTTATGTTTAAATAGTTGGATATCACTTGTATACCTTTCAAGCCCGGGAATAGTTTAAGTAAGAAACGTTTTTTTCGAACATCACTAACAGTTGTGTATACTTCACAGCCGTGAGCAAGGAGTATGGATAACACAGCCTGGCCCAAAGCTCCAGACCCTCCATGGACTAACACAGAGACATCAGGAGTCAGCTTCTTGCCAAATTTGATTCTCTAAAAGAAAACAGAATTGTTCAATTATTTATTCATGGATGTCCTCGTAATCTAGCCGATTGATTTTAAGATTTCACTCTTGCTTTGAATACGTACTAGGGCACATATACTCTGACACAGAGTTCCATTCTGATTGTGCACGTAATAAATGTGAAGAATATAAAATATATCACCCAAACTCTGAAGAGTCCTTACAGACCTCCGAGCTCCGGTCCGGTCTTCCACATTCAGATGACTGATTTTACAAGAGATTCAGTGTAAGAATGAACGACAAAATTATTGTTGAAGAATCCTAAGTGTATACTCACGAGGCAGTAGAATGCGTGTGCATAGGCGAGCGGCACGGTGGCGGCATCCTCGAGGCTCCAGTGCGCCGGCACCGGCCACAGCAGCTCCGGCTGCGCGCACACTACGCTGCCGCAGGCGCCGCTGCGCACCAGGCCCATCACGCGCTCGCCGCTGTAACATATCATGTATCGGATTTTTCATATTTCTTTTACAATGTTTAAGTAACAGATCTGACGCGAATCAAGCCAAAAATAAGGCTTGGTGTCTGTCCCTCAGCCTTCAATTAGCGCAAAGCAAGAAGAGCTACCAACTAGAAACGAGTTGTTTGTTTCTGTGTAGCACTAACTGATGGAGAAAGACTTATCACTGGCGGCGCCGGCCGCGGCAATAATTAATTAATCGTGTAATTAATAATGTATTGTTTTATTTGTTTAATTAATTCTCTTAACCTACATAATCAAGATACATAATTTTATTATACTAATAGGTATTTTTATTCCTAAGATTTTCTCTGTTTCACATCATCTGTATTAAAAATTTCATTACCTCTTTGTTGTTCCACTGAAATCCATGCCATAGTTGTTTTCTCCATAATGTTTTTTTCCAATTGCTTTCTTAATGTCGGTGTTTGATAATCCGGCGTAATGGATCTGAAAATGTTAAAGCATTTTTTTTTAATTAACTTTATAAATGTACATAATATCAACCTTAAGATTATTATTTGGCTTTGGGTGCCCTTGGTGTCTCTTCCAAGGTCTGTTTAAAACAAAGAAGATGTTGCTTGAAGACGTTTCTTTAGAAATATGCACCACTTTTGTATACGTATTTTTCTGTTATTTTTTTCTTGTCTGTAAACTGTTAAATAAGTAAATAATAATGTATACTAGTATTCACAAAAATCTTACGTACCGTGACTGGTACTCCAGAGCTGCGTGTCTCCGCAGCATTGACCCACTCCAAAGAATTCAGATCCCCGACTTGTGCGGATTGTAACGTCACCTTGCTGCTCACTGTCGCGCTCTCCTGTGCTGGTACGTAATACTCTCCTCCCCAGATACCCTACAATATTACACTTTACTGTCAAATTGTCACTTAGGTTCAGCTATGACTTTGAGAAAAGTACTATATACAATCGAACATCATATAGGTACGATGACGAATCACTGCAAAGCCGAACTTAGCCAAAACTAAATTTGACAAATAACACTAGTCTGTTTTAATTTCAACAATGTTTGAACTCACATGATCCAGAACGGTGAACGCTAGATCGATATCCGGTAGATCGTCCAAGAAGAAATTGTTGCCTTCTTCATTGTTGACAGTTACTAGGTAAACATTGTTACGTTGTTCATCTTTCCTCCAACATTGTACTAACTGTTTGAGGACGGAGGGGGCAGGGTAGGGGGCAATGATGAGCAGGCGATGGCGGGGGGGGAGGTTGGCGCGGGCGGCGGTGAGGAGGGAGAAGTCGAGATGCGCGCGCACTGTGATGGCGGTGGTAGGCACGGCCACTTCAGTTGGCCGCCAGCGCACCAGATCCAGGCGCGAAGTAGCGTTGCTGTGAGCCGATAGTTGACGATACAGAGACGACGGCCGGACGCGACCTCCATACACATTGTCTTCTTCGCTCACTATGAAGGAGTCTCGTCGGAGTGTAAAATGTAGCATTTGACACATCTGCCAATACAAAAAGAGAATGTTACTTTTCTTGCCAAATCAGTTACAAAAATAGCAAAAACAATTACGTTATAACATTTCTTACGTTATCGTCGGTTGATATATTACGGACGATAGCAACGTCCGCACTCTTCAGTGAGCTGCCAGAATTTTTTGTCGACTTCAAGTCTGCTACATTAAATTCTTCATAACTAATGTTGACACCACAAACATTAGCTCCAATTTTCTTTATTTCATCGAAGACAGAACCATGCATTTGGTTATTTTTTATACCAACAACCTTGATTGACTCTTTGTTTACATTTTCGGCAACCATTTGCAGGAAAACTTGCAGTGACGTTGAAACCTGGTAATTAAAATGTTGCATATTTATTCCACTATCACTTTATTTGTTAATCAAATCATAATCATCTTCCTGCCCATGCCTTAGTTTATTTGCACAGTATGCCTTCTTTCATTAAATTATATTAAGCGTCTTCTTATGAGTCACTCCATTAGTCATATTTAAGAATGTTCTATTTTTTTTTTCAAAGCACATCGTCACACTTACTTGTTGGTCTACTTGGAAATTAGAAACGAATTTCAATGCCTGTAACGCCGTGTTCCTTTTATTAACAGCTGGTAAATTATGGTACCTGGTGTTTTCTATCGTTAGTCCTCCACATCTGAAAATGTCGAAAAATAAAAGACAATCAAATATCAAAGTAATTCGTACTTTGCGGAATGGTCACATTAAGTTAGAAAATGTTTTAGTTTACCTTACGAAATCAAATTGTTCTAACACTTCAGCCTTATACAAAACTTTGTCCTCTGAAACGGTCTTCGTGTTGAGATGCTTCTGCACATCCACACCGATTCTCCTGATGTGAGTGGGCAGGGTGACTCCGTCGTGCGGTTGTCGCAGCATGTGCAGCTGTAGCAAGCCGTCGAGGAACGTGGCCCAGTTGTCACGCCACACCAGCGAAGCTTCATTCAGAGAAGCGCTGGCGGCTTCGATATTGCGGAACTGACCACTGTGGGGGAAAATTATCATTAGACTTATCTTGATATGTAGATTAATAAAGAAAATGAAAATTAAATGAGAGAGCTCACTATGATACACACACCAAATAACGCCATTTAGCACCTGACTCGGCTCCTATTAAAATCCGTCGATCCTATCGTCACCCACATTTTGACTCGATAAATCTTATCATCGCCTCGACATTTATCGAGTGAAATAAAGAACGAAATACTTAGGTTTTGTCCACTATCCGACCTTAGTGAGCCCTGTCCTGGTACTACTGCTGAATTCTGTTTTCTGATTCGCTTCAAAGCCAATCTTTACTAACTCAGATACATGCTTAAGATAAAAGTTTTCTTACCTGTACGAGTAGTCTCGTTCACGCAACAAATCATAAATATCTTCAGCGGTGAGGTTCATGTCTTGATTTTCTTTAAATTCTATTTCAGCCTTTTTAAAATCTGGTTTGAAAACAGCGATCGTGCCTGTCGCTACTTGAATTTTGTTATTAAATACCTGTGAAATTAAATACTTATAACAGTCTTGCTTTGTTACTGGACAGGATGGCTAATGGCTAAGTCACGCAATGGTGACTGATGAACGTATTTAAACATTTTACAAAACAACAGGCATCGCAAGATCGTTGCTATACCACACCCAATGCCGAAACACCTATTACAAAACATTTACTTCACTAACGAGGGCTTTGGATAATTCAAGTAATATTACGGACGTTTCAGTACAAACCTCAAAACATCCAGTTCCTCTTTGCAATGCTACTCTAAGCTTCAGTTGACTCTGTGTGTGCATCACAGGTTGTGAGTACAAGTGGACGTCACGGAACTCCACGGATAGCTGCTTCTTCGGAACACCCAGGGTCATGGCCAGGGTGTCCCAGACAGCTACCAGGGTTGATGCGAATGGAAACACCGTTTCTTCTAGAAATAAAGACACATTTACTCAATGTTGCATTAGTAGGCAGTGTATATCATTAACATTTAATCAAAAGAACAACTAATCATCGAAAATTGTATAGTAGAGCTTCATTGTTCCTGTGACTACGTGAGATTGAGCCACATAATCATGTAGGAGGGTTTACAATGCTTTATAATAACAGTAAATTATGGCTTCAATACTGCAAAATGAATACAGCCCCTTGACATGCCTACGCAGTTCTGTTTTTTATTTAACCATCGTGAATTTATTAGGTTCCTTACTCAAAAAACAAAAATGGCATTGAAAATAAGTATGCTATTATTATGATAAAAGTATGCTATTTAGTAGGTACCTCTAATGACGTGTCCTTTCAGATGTTCATTTTCCTTATCGTGCAATGATATGGTATATGTGCAAGCTGCACCCTTCCTTCTACTAGCAGTATGGTAGAGGGGCAAAGCCCTGAAAAATAAACATCAAAATACAGTGGTTATTAATTGATGGACGCCACTGATGGCCCAAACTCGCAGCCTAATCCTAGACCGATCCGAGTTATATTGCCATCGACAGGTTAAGAAGAGGTGGTAACTTAAAAAAAAAATTATTTATTTATTTAAACTTCATGTACAAAAGTGGTACATAGGCGGACTTAATGCCACAAGGCATTCTCTACCAGTCAACCTTGGGGTCAAATAGGACAGCATAGTGATAGAGTACAAAAAAATATATAAGAAAAATATCATTTTGTTCACATAAATTGAAATACATAAATAGGCACATACTAATACATATATACAAATAAAATGAAATAAACTAATTATATTATTAACTAATTATTAGACGTAGGAAGACCTCTTTTTTATCCCATGAAACCCTCATTATAGAGGATATACTAAATCTGTAAGCACTGTTAATCATAGGACAAAAAAATAAATTTGAGTTACCAGCTTTCTCCATGTGCCCACTCTATCAGGTGGGAAAGGAATGGTGTCCCAGTGGAAACCGGCATCTCTATTTTTGGGTAAAGTATTTGAACTTTCGGGTGGTAGCCCTCCATGTATAATCTGAAACCAGAAACAGTAATTAAGCGACGCAAGAAAGTAACTGATCTTACGGTTTGCTCTTTCGTGTTTATTAGTGCGGTGCTTAGCCCAAGTACGCATATCTGATTTTAAGTTGTTGGTTTCGAACATTGATAATACACCAAAGCGCGGATGTGCTGTTGGATTTGTAACTCCCGGTGGTAAGCAGTGCGTTGAATAAAACACTTGTGCGATCGACTGCTTACTCCATAGCCACGATCCCATCGAGCATCGAACAGGCAAATCTGAACGAGACGAAGATCAAATTTACGCGCATAAATAGAGTAGTTCAAATATTATACGAAAATAATTAAAGCCACGTTCTGTTGTTCAGCAAGTCTTAAGGTTGGACTTTCAATGAACAGATTCAAAACTCAAATCATGAATAATAACATGAAACGTAGGTTCGAGGTAGACGGGCATGTGCTGCAATATGCCGATGAGTATACATACTTGGGCCAGATAGTGCATTTTTTGGAACATGAATCTAAAATGCTCGGAAGACCTTTTGCGCCCTAAAAGAACACATGAAGGTAAGTCTTCCAATGACACTGAAAAGAAAACTCATCGACATGTGCATCCTGCCCGTCCTAAACTAGAGAGCGTAAAGCTGGTCACTTACTGAACAACAGAAGTCCAAACTCAAGATTTGCCAGCGGGTGATGGAGGCCAGCATAATAGGTGTGAAGCGTACAGATCACGTTAGAAACACCACCCTGCGTTCCATAACTCGGGTTGCAGATGTCGGAGAAAAAACAGCCAAGCTTAAGTGGGAGTGGGCTGGCCACGTAGCGCGAATGCACCTAGAGAGGTGGGCAAAGATCGTCACTTACTGGACGCCTGACGGAGGAAATCACCCTCGAGGTAGACTGCGCCGAAGGTGGTGTGCACCTGATGTTGTTTGCGGGGCAAACATGGCCAGATATCGTACAAAATAGAGAGGTTTGGAAGGAGAAAGGGGAGGCCTTTGCCCAGCAGTGGGCGCATGGCAGGTTAAGAAAAAAAAATCACGAACTTGCCAACTGCTTCAAGCAGCAGATACGTGTTGTCCGCGTGCCCTCTTCTAGTAAGCGCTATGTTCCTGCAGTCGGCAGGAAGAGACCGCTTCAGGATTGCTTGCAGTAGACCATGAGGAGCAACCTCCACCAGCACCGCGTTTGACGGTATGTGTTTCAAAGTTTCCTCGAACAGCACTGGGTTCTGAAGAAAAGGGAATGAACGTAGGAAAATTAAATTACCACTGAAACTTCTGCAATCCATAATCTAGCAGATGTGCAAGAAAACATTTGTCCCTGTATCTACAACCAAAACATAGAATCAAATTAGGAGAAGTAGGAAAAATAATTTCGGCTTTCATTAATATCATGCAGGTGACACCAAAGACCTTGTCTCTACAGGTTAATTCTTTTGCTCTACATGGGAAGATTTCCTATTTCCTATAGTGAATTCTTACCAGAAGATTGTTGGTGTGGTACTCCGCAGACGAGAACTTAGCCAGAGGCTCCTCCCATCTATCAAATGGTACGGAAGTAGACACCCAGCGTTCACTTCGAGCCCTCGGGGTCTTGATTACTTCGCTCAAATATTTCAGCAAACCGGGACCTGTTAATGAAAATTATAATTAACTAGCTGATGCTCGCGACCTTCGTCCGCGTGAAGTTATTATAAAAATATTATAGTAGATACTATACGTACTTTCATATTTCAATTTGAAATTACAAACAGACACTTCAATTTAATTTATTTGTATGTAGGTATGGATTAAATAAAGGACATACGACTCCAAACATGGTAAAATAAGAGTGATATTTGCTCACCAGCATCAGCAATGTAACGCGAATGATAGGCGATGTTGGAGCATGGTACTTCCTTAGCGAAAATACCCTTAGCAGTCAACTCTGCGACGAACTCCTTCATGATATCCGCAGGTCCCGAAATGGTACTAGATTCAGGCCCGTTGTGACAAGCCACTTCAATCTCAGGAGGACACATTTTTGAAATCTACGAATTAAGAACGACATAAATATTAGATCACAGGTTCAAAAATATCGATCAGTGTACTGCTAGGATGCATGTCTACTCTCAGTGAGAGAGAGTGACATTGACTTGCAAATTGCAAAAAAAAGTAAGAAAAATTGAATTTTACCCATGCGCTTCCACTTTAAGACCATATAAAAAACAGGCTAAATGCGAGTCGGACTTGCACACTAAGGGTTCCTTAGCACCAAACAATACAATAACAAGGTTCTTAACTAGAAATACTGCGGTAGGTATAGTATTTCGTCGTAAACAATATTAATTATTTATTATCCACTTCTGGTTGACTCATAATTAGATCTTTTCACACATGCTTTGAGTTCCGTCAACCCTACTTTCATCCCAGAGATTAGTTTTAGGTACGGAGAACTTTGTCTCTATTGCTTTGTTTGGGCGCTTATAGTGTATGTTTCTGGAAAAAAAAATCATTTGTTTCCTGTAGGCCACGCGGGCGAAGCCGCGGGCAGAAGCTAGACCTCAAATAACAATAATCACAGTTGAACATAGAATTTAAAACATATTCCTACCTTTTCATAACCCACACCGATAGCAGCCATGGATCCTCGAATAAACGGAGTCTGCAGCGACACCAGACCGCGGCTGTACGCCGACAGAATCATCTCCTCTGCCGTCAAACAACCGTCGGCGTACGCGCACGCCAACTCGCCTACACTGTGACCTGTACAAGAAAAGCGTAGAAAATTATTAGAGGTAGGATATTAAATAGCCTTCATGACTTGATACTGAAATTTTCTATCAGTGTATTTCAGAGTGCCTTTTGGCATTCGTTCCGTTATCACCACCTTACTGAATAGATTAGGTAAGTATCATGGCATGAGCTATCCTACTATACATAATCATATCGACACGAACACTGTCAGTTTTAAATCTAGCCCGACAGTCTTTTCAAGGGGATCGTGTTACCCAATTACTTACTAGGTTGCGAATTTCAGATAGGCAGATCGAAACATAGTTGGGGAAAAGCTAGGCAGATGATGACGTGCCGAGACGAGAAAATAAAAGACACACTTCAAGTTATACGTGTAACAGAAATGTTATTATTACCGATAATGCCATCAGGCACCAATCCAAGTTCCCGAAGCACATCAGTCAATCCTATTTGAATAGCAGCAATTCCAACGAACGAGTGTAGAATGTTATCGAATATAGTCTTGTCGGGCGAAGTAATTATATGGACTATATCGATGCCTTTTGGTTCCAAAGTTTTTCGGCATCTGGAATTCAGATCATAGATGTTAATAATTCTTAAAATATTGGATTCAGTTAGAAAACATGGAATTGCCTAATACAAACCATTTTTTGCTCCATCAGGAAGAAAGAAAAACCTGCCAAAAGGCGATTATTTAAAGGTTAGTTTTAAATGTCACCTACCGTTCGATGGCAGCAGCGAAGATCGGTATGCGCATGAGTTGTGCACCCATACCTGCCCACTGCGAGCCCATCCCGCTGTACACGAACCACAGCGGCCGCCGCGCGTCGTCGAAATACGCCGATTCCTCACATAGACTGACAGTATTTTTTTCTTCGTCCGTTTCTAGAACGATGAAGCAAAACAGATTTAGTCACTTCCTGAAATATATTTTAAAATGCCTAAGATATAGTTAAACTTAAATTATTTAGGCCTCTATTTCTTTAACTTTAACAGTTATCTCACAGAGAATTCCGCAGAAATGCAAGAAAAGGGAAGTGCCGATGGGCTGGGCTTGGTATTAGCTGTTGAAGCGATGACCCTTGGAATAGACGTGTTTATAAGAAGGATAGACCCTGACCTAGATCTTCTGGCTATAGGGAGCGATCATTGTAAGAAGGAAAGACAGAGATTCGAGTTGAATGAATGTGCGATTGGTGCGGCCATCGTTGTGTGTAAAGCAGTTTAACGCCACACCCTTTAACAGCCACAGCTACAGGGTATATTGGTGTTGAAATAACTTCATGACGGACTTACTTAAAATGATGAATCCTCTACCCAAATGCCCCGAGATGCTCGTCTGATGAATGTTGTGCAACAAAGCCAACTCCTCAGGATCTATGGCCCGTGATTTCAAGTTTTCGAATATTTTCTGTACAGTTGTGTCTTGTCGCGCAGATAAAGTCACGAGATGTGCAATACTACTGTTGTAGCGAGATAGATCCTGGAACAAATGTAAAAATATTTTACGGTAAGAAGTTGACCAAGAATTAAGGAGTGCTCAGACTGCGGCAAATTAATTGCTTTACTGAACTGGAGTCACGCGACTATTCGCATTAGTTTAAACATCTCCACACAAGATGGGTGACAAAATCGGCGCGATCGACTTTCGTACCCCATCCTGCAGGGATAGGAGTAATAATATAACGAATGATGATCATGGTCGGAAAATGGGCTACGGCTGGATCCTTCATTCGTACCTTGGGTTTATAGTGTCCATGCAGCAACACATGAGAATTGACGCCGGTGACGGACATGCCGTTGACGGCGACGTAAGCACGGCGGAAGGGCTGGTGCTCGGTGACCACGCGCATGCGCCCCTCGCGCAGTGCAGCCACGTCCTGCCGCGGATTGGTGCAGTGCAGGTTGGCGGCTATCTCACCGCGGTGGTAGCCGATCAACACCTATTGAGGATGAGAAATAATCAAATAACTAAATGATGGAACCAATAAATACATCCACGACTAACGATGATGACAATAATGAAGAGTGGCCCTACCTTCGTTATAGCAGATATACCCGAAGCTGCCTCTCCGTATCCGATATTGGAAATGACGCTGCCGACTAACAGCGTGTCCTGTTTTCCCTTACAGAACACCCTTTCAATAGTTTCCAGTTCCGCTTTGTCAGCTTCAGGGGTTCCTTCAAAGAAATGCAATAATGTTACTGTTATTAATTTTATTTAAAAAAAAAAATCCGTTGATGCGTAGTATACTGCACGACTGCTAATCATAGTCATGAATTTGATTGCCGAGTCGAATAAAGAGAAATTCGTAAGAGGCTATACAGGGTGTAAACAGACCCTTCACGAAGCCGTCAACCAGGCATTCTGTACATCAAACTAAGTAACTTCACGCAAAAATTATTGCTGGGAAACGGGTCGTGGAGGTGTTTAAAGTAAAAATCTTACATTAAAATCATGTATTTAAAAAAAAACTAGTGAAAAAGTTGGAACTTTGACCCCCAATATCTCCGTAACTAGAAGGTTCCCAGGTATGGTCTAGAACAAAAAAATGATTACAATGACGGGGAGAACAAGTGCCTTTTGGCTTCGTTAAGGGTCTTTTTACACCCTTTATTTGTGCTTTTTTTTTTTTTTTTTTACGGATGGGAAATCATCAAATGACTTCTCCCGCTCTGGGTGGAGTGGGAGGGAGTGTCAGACTCTTACTGACTAAAACCCATCCATGTTCCTTCATTGCCCTTTGTGCTTCTCTTCTCTTCTTTAACCTTTGGCCGCCCAATGCGGAGTACAGGTCTTTTCCAAATCCCTTCACTTTTGGCAGTTTTGTATCATGGCTATCCAGTTTCTTCTGGACTTGTGCCTAGGTTAATAGCAATAAACCTACTAACATGGGACTGCGATTTTACCAATTAACTGTAAAAATTAAGATGTATGGCGTACACTTAGCTACCTCTTTGGGATATACAGGCGTGGTTTTAAGCAGTTTTGAGTAAATCAATGCAGAAATGGATACCTGAACCAAAAGCTTCAACGTATTCCACAGCGTGGGGTGGAACTCTCGCTTCTTCATAGAATCTTTTCAAGAAGTCGACAGTTTTGTCAGGATTCCTTAAGTATCCGTACTGAGGGCCCGTTTCTTCTGTTAGCAGACCGGTAAACTCCGTCTTAGCGAGCAATAAATCTGCGTAGATCCTGAATCGACAAATGAGACTAGACTTAAAGAGAAAACTTTTCACAACAAGTAGGTGGATGCACCAACACACATTCCGTTGCGAAAAAGAGATGGTGCTCCCAAAAGAAAGTTATTACACTAAAGCTTTATAAAACAGCCCCTGAATTTTACTTCTTGTAAAAAAATCCTTATAAAACTTACCTCAGCGCATCCTTAGCCTTCTGCAGAAACAGTACGTTAATGGCTTCCGACTTGACGCAACCATTGGCATTCTGATCAAAAGACTTGGTTTTACCATCCATGGCTTGTCTTATGATCCTGGAAATAAATAAAATACGATCGTACAATTTCAAACATTTGAATGCTATTTGAAAGAATTCTAAATTGGAAATCAGTTTCTCAACAGAAAAATTCCTTCGTTACCACTAGTACCTTAAAATTATAACAGTTCCATGATGGAACTACTGATGTTTTTTTATTCACTAGTTCCATTTTAAAAGAATCTGAAAATAATGGAACTAATGTTGAATTTTGGTATCACTAATTCCACATTATTATTTCAGGCACTTTGGGCCGTTATACAATATCACTTTGGTCTGATAATCCATTAAGAGTCAAGCACGATCCTGTTAGCTTTATTTTTTGTTTTTTAAAGATTTTTTGGAACGATCGGCATGCAAGGCCTACCATAACCTGTGTATATGTTATACATATAACGAAAATGCTTTTTTTTATCAATGCTTTACCTTCCATAATGCACCGAGGACTGTGGATGCAAACACAAGTAGCATCCTCCGACGACGGCCGCCTCGCAATCACCGCGACTCATAGCGAGGTACGCCTGCTCCAGCGCCGCTGCGGAACTGCAGCACGACTCGTCGATCGCCATCGAAGGACCCTTCGCGTTCAACCAATAGGAAATGCGGTTGGCGAACATGGCCTTACAGCATCTACAAAACAAAATAAATACGACCAATAACAAACCTACAAATGGGCTAGCTGAAGATATGTATATTTAGATCGATTAAATTAACTAATGGTACTGTAGGCCTTACGACAGTGCTAACTATTCCGTTATAAGATATCGAAACACGGAGTTTCGATATCTTATACTTACTACACTAGGCAAAGTCAAAGTAAAAGTCGATTTGTAGTCTATACTGTGGTAGCAAGAGTGACTCCTGGATTTGATTCCCACGGCCACGCTTAAAAAAATCCGGAAAACAAGCACATAGCACTACATCTGGGTTTTCTTTTGTTTTGTATAGGTACGGTTTTTTGCTTACGTCTACTACATGGGACTTTTTTAAACAAACTTTTGAATGTGAATGTACCAAATAAAGTCTGTATGTAATGTCTAAAGTGAACGTTTCTTACCCAGTTATACCCAAGCCTGATTTAGACGCGGCGTCATAGAAGGATGCTTTTTCAGCTTCGGAGAAACATGTTCCTACGAACACACCTATTTTTTTCCCAGACAAGTGCTCGGGATTTACTCCTGCGGACGTCAAAAATTAAATAAATTTATGGATAACCTTATTCAATAATGGAATGTACTACAGGGATAAAAAGTATCGGAAACTTCTTCCGGTAGTACGTTCGTGGACTAACTCAGGTCTGGTCTGCCAGTGTACATCAAAATCTGTTCAAACATTAAGGAGTGATAAGGCATCACATAAAGACGGGGATACTTTCCGATTTATAACAATAGTATGGCTTTTATGAAGGATTTTTGAAAAGTTAACCCCGAAGCGGATGAAATAGGGGTCGAAAGTTTGTATAGTCAAACTAGCTAGCAGCAACATCCCAGAACTTATAATACCTGCGTTATACTCGCTTATACCAACCCGTTGTACCAACCTGCGTCATAAATAGCATTATAGGCCTGTTCGAGGATTTTCCGGGACATGGGATCCATGCTGTTTCCGAGACGGTAGTGCACTCTGAAGAACTGGGCGTCAAACCGATCTAGATCTGGCACTGTGCCCATATGCTCAGACGCTTCGGGGTGGCTGCCTGTCCAACGTAGCCTCTCTGCAGTCACTGGGTTCACCTGGAGGATAAGGTTTATGTAGCCTTCTGTTCCAATTGTGGATTTTACCATATCTATGTATTGTTGTCAAAACTGTCATCGTTTGGGCATCAGTATCAGTCAGGACCATCTTCAGTAATATGGGGCCATCCAACATCCCAATTGTGTCACACACTTTCTTGTTTGAAAAATTCGTCAACCCCAGTATTCGTAACGTAACCCAAAGAACATTGTTGAACTAACAAAACTGGGTTGTGAGTGTGTTAGGTAAGCACCCCACAGTTAGCCACGAATGTCCAAGCCCTCACCTTGTTGTACAGAATGTCTGACAAGTCCTTGACGTGGTGCGAGGAGGGGTAGATCCCCGACATGCCGGATATCACGACCCTCTCGCCGTCGGCGTCAGGCGTCGACGCCAGTGCAGCCTCTTCCTCAGTCGCGGGGTGGGGTATGGGTTGAGCTAGCTCTTGAGGAGTTGGCGTCATGATGCAGCTGGCTATGAAAGTGAACTGCAGGTTTAGATTAGGTTTCATCAATAGATGGTATACAGGGATATCGACTCGTCAAAGTTTGCGCATCGAAGATCCTTACCCTGCGTTTCTATCTTTTGATTTTAAGATATCAACAAGAGTTTTCCCGAGTTGTTTCTGTGTGTACATAAATAGTAAAATAAGAAAGAGTACAACTAATAACATTGATCGTTCAAAAGAATTACACATCAGTTATCATTAGTTTGCACATCGATGTCCAGGTAAAGTTTGTATTGTTATGACAAATCTCTTGATTTTTGTAAATCAACAGTAAAGGTACAAAATATCAAACGGTTCAGTCACAGGGCCAAGTAGTTTAGGTACTAGGTATCCCGTAAAATATTTGAAAAAGAAAAGTGAAGTGCTATGGATAAGTACGATAATATGAAATCTTAAAGACTAATTGAGCCTCGAAATCTATGTTTGCCAAAACTTTTTTAATTTTCAATAAGATTGAAATTACTAAAATTATAGGTAGGTATAGAAGTTATAATATACTTACGTGATTATTTTCAACTAATTAAAAATAATTTATAGGTAATAGGTAGACCACACCAAACTCTAGCGGTAGTTCGGTGAAAGTGATTTCAAATTGAACTATCTTCTATTTATATGAATTGAAAAATGCTTTAATGAATGTTGACCGTATTTGAACTTGGCCATGGGACGCTGAACCACATTATTTGGATACTTCCGACTACGTAGGTATCTACCTATTAGACAATGACGTATTAATTATTCATCGAAGTGTAAGTAGGTACCTCTGTCTTCTATTTTGATTGTTAGGCGACCGTCCTGCACGTTTACGACTTGACAAAAAAACGAGTTTTCTTTACTGTATTTAATAGCAGTGCCTTTTACAATGTATTATAAACCTTCCAGAGTAAGTTCTCTTAACGATGGTGAAAACCGCATCAAAATCCGTTGCATAGTTGTACCCTGTGAATCCAATACACTGTATCTGCAGTTACAGTGTTTCGAATTAACAACGTCCATTCGATTTCTCTTTGCCTGTTACATGGTCCTGCATTAATATATTTTGGTCCTTATGCATGAAAAACTGAGATATCGCTATCAAAAATACACTGTATTTAACTAAAACTGAAGTCCTAAAATAGCAAAACACGGTAATCCAAGATGCAGTGTGATGTCAAAATAATCCTCGCTCGTTCCAAGATACAGTGTTTTGTCAAAACTATCGTGCGATGGCGGGCGCGCCAATCAGAGCGCGGCTGAGCGACAGTCTCGATCGTTATTGGTCGATTTAACGGAGTAAGTACACAGTTTGAAGCAGCCACATTGTTTACGCGCGGCGCTGTTTTTGTTTAGTTATGACAGTTTTTTGTTTGTTTCTGGAGTAATAAGTGAATTAATTAGATGTTAAAATGAGTGGTTATCGTAATAAATTGTTGATAAAGTTATCACAAAGAAATGTGCAACATTATAATAACTCAAATTGTGCTACAATGGTGTATGATTTAAATAATCATTTTCAAAAAGAAAATGATACTTCTACCACGGATCCTCCAAGTCTCTGTGTACCTTACGATGATTGCATGGACTTAAATATAGATTCTCGCGATATCAGCCCAACTTTAATACCATTAACTGAATCGGAGTGCCCAAGCTTTTGTGAAGAAATAAGTAAAGGAGACTATACTGAATTATTAACTGTAATTACGTCTTCAATTACTCACGAATGTTTACAAACCTCCGAATGGATTCCTAATAAGTTAGACAACTACATTGAATCGCAAGTAAGTCATGATTGTGTTCAAATAACTACAAACGCTGTTATAGAACACGTCCAACCTAGTCGTCGTCAAGAAAAGGACGTGCTCGTCCCTACTACTATCTATACCAGCCAGCCGCGTGAAAATAATGACATCGACAGCGACGAAATTGTACCAATGACTGAAGATGATCGTGAGCTTTCAGGGAAACGTAGTATTACGTGTGACGACAGATCCAACGATATAGAAAACCAAGAACACGTTGAAATTTTAACAACGAAAAAAGCAAAGAGACAGAGAGACCCGAAAATTATTCTAGAAGACCAGAAAAAGAAGCACCCCATGAAACCCCCTTGCAGTAACTGTAAGAAGTCATGTACTGAACATGTTAATGAGTCAAAAAGAGAAAAAATACATGAACATTTTTGGAGTATGGACCGACAAAGACGTCGAGATTTCTTATCTAGACAGGTGGAAAAGTTACCAACTGCAATTAAAACTGCTGGATGCAACTCCAGGAGACTAAACACATTAGTATGGACACTCGATGAGATAAAGGTGTGTAAAAAGTTTTTTCTAAGCACATTGGGTTACACAAATGACGAAGCAGTTCAAGCGGTTTTGAAAGCGAACTTGATATCTGGAAATGAAAATCCAAAAATAGGAGCTGCGCAAGACCCTCGAGGACGTCACCCGAGTTCGACTGCATTTCCCGCGTCTTATCAAGAAGAAATTCGGAACTTCATCCTAAAATATAAACCCGTTCATTCTCACTACAACATTCAACACGCGCCTAATCGCCGTTACCTTCCAATAGGGGTTACTTTTTCCTATATTTATAATGATTTTAAAAGTTATTGTGACGAAAAATCTATGAACAAGTGCAGTTGGACCCATTTTCATAAGATCATTACAGAGATGAACATTTCTACTGCAGAGCCAGTACATGACATATGCACAAAATGCAAAAATCACGAAATAACACATAAAACAATGCCACTTCCTTGCAATTGTCAGGCCTGTATTGACTTAGCTCAGCATTTGGAGAACAAAAGAAACTCGAGAAAAGATTTGAAATTAGTGGAAGAAAAGTGCGAAAAAAGTGGAGGAAAGGAGTCAGTTTACACAGTAGATATGCAGAAAGCTATACAAATGCCGTTACTAACTACAAAAGAATATTATTTCTCCCGCAAACTCACACTCTTTAATGAATCTTTTGTCCCACCAGGCAAAAACAAGACCGCTGTATGTATTCTTTGGCATGAAGGAGAGAGCGGCAGGAAGGCATATAATGTGGCTACGACTTATGCTTATTTTTTAAGAAATTACTGTCGTGACCAAAAACATGTTTACTTTTTTCTTGATAATTGCAACGCACAGAATAAGAACAAAGTTCTTATGTCAACATTAGTACGATTAATCAATGATAAAGTGACAGATATCGAAACAGTGACACTGGAGTATTTTGAGAGCGGGCACACATTTATGGCTGCAGACACCGTGCACGCAGCAATTACCAAAAAGTTTAAAATTACTAAAGAAATCTACGACTTGGACGACTTTGTACACAACATAAAAACATCGCGTAAAAACTTAGAGGTGGCTGTTCTTAGTCACAAAGATATGATTATACTTCCAAATGATTCAAAGCTTGCATACCCGAAAGGTTTTAATATCCACAACCTCAAAGTTATAGAGTTTAGAAGGGAATATCTTACCATGTTTGCTAAGAATGACTATGAAGGAGAATTTAAGGAAATACATTTTTTGAAAAGAAAAGATGCGCAAAAACTATCTGACGACATTGCAAAAAGCAAAACTGATCTGCTTGATGATCTACCAAAAGAGAGTGAGGCCAGAGGCATAACTGAGATTAAAAGAACAGAATTGTTACTGCTGTGCAAGTCTATGCCTCCATCAAGGACAGTATTTTATGAAAATCTTGTTGTGTCATCTCATCCAAACCCTGACGAATACACTGATGATCCAAATATGTAATATTCAAGTGAATACTACTATAGATACTTTGTAGACTTTCATTTCTATATTATGATTAATTTTAATGTTCTGGTTCTAAAAAAATTACTTAGGTAAGCTAATTGGCTGTTACACTATCTACTGGTGAGACTGATTATATAAAAAAAGAGTTAATTTTGTTTAAAATAATGTTAAGTACCTAATTATTACTTAGTTGTCTGAATTTTAAGACTGATTCTGTTGTAAAAGGCTGTTAAAATGTTAAGTTTTTTTAATTTTTTTGAATAAGTTTAAGTCATTAAGTAATTATTGATATTGTAAGTTAAATATTCTGTCCAAATATAAACGTTCATTAATAAACTCGTTTGTTTCATTGCGGCATAATAAGAGTACCTTCGTTCAAAATTATAACTAACACATATTATTTTAATAAGATGACGAACTGTCAATTCAATTTGTATATAATATAATTTTTACTTGAACTTTCAATACAAAACAAACTAAACTTTCTGAGATACACTGTTTGAACTAGTAAAAAGAACACTGATTTAACAAGGCAATACACTGTAACTCTAAATACAGTGTATTACCCTAACAGTCGCTTCGTTCGCTTCTGATGACTATCGCGGCAATACAAGTTATCTATGTTAATACATTGTATTTACGGTAAAATATTGTTTTAATTACTAGGGTTGAATGCCTTATAAAATTACCTTTTTATTGATATCAAACACTTACAACTTTCTAAAGAAAACATGGAGGTAATCCTCTGAAAACAAAAAAAAGTGTTTTTGCTCGTTTTCTCAAAATCGATCTTTCGTAGTTACAGTGTATTGGATTCACAGGGTACAGTTTAGATGTTAAACGCGATCACACAGACAGACAAGAGAAGAGAATTCAATTTATAATATGGACAAGTAAAGATATCTATGGTCCTTCGCATGACTTTCGTTCTGCGAACCTTTACGCCTGTCTTCTCTCGTGTCAAGAAAGAAAATAAATGGATCAAGAAACTTGGTGTATAATCGGGGGGGATCCTGTGCATGAATTTGTGTTCATCTGTATTTTCGTAAAAACACTTTTGATGTATTTAAAATATGGTTTTTAATAACAACGTAACAAATAACATCACGCCTATTCCTTGAAGAAGCAGGAAAGCAATGATGCACCACTCACATTTCGACAATTTATGTTAAAAAGCCACGTCAAGAGGGGCCCGACATTTTCTGACACAAGACCATACAAAATATATTGCTGGTGTGTTCGTCACATCTCACTGTAGTGAATGACTTGGTAGAAAGATTTCTACAACACGATGTCAAAAATGAAGCAAAAGTAATATCGTTTTATCTTCGAAGGGTATATAGTTATAGACACCACTACACGGTTCTGCACTGTCTCCCAGCTTGCTCAAGCATCCTGATCCTGCAACCTTCCGTCAACTAAGGAGACGATCCACCTTTTGTCTGCCTACCTACATTAGCAACATAACACACATAGCAACAACAACAACAACATAAACACATACAACAACATTAACATAGCTTTAAGTCATCTTGATGTACTACTAACACTCTATGGACCGAAAAGTCTGAAATAAATGTTTTGAATTTGAATTAGGTCTTTCCGTAGATACCTACGCAATTGCTTATTAAAAACTCTTTGTCATCATTAGGATCGTTTACCTGGTCTACGAGTAACATATACTTTGATATTATGCTATACCTACCTACTTTAACTTTATGATTCATCAGAACAGCTGGACAAGGGTCGTTACGCTGTGCGTGGCTAAAAACGAGGTCGTCACTGTGGACCTGAAAAACTGTAGCGAAATTGGACTCGTTGTTGGCTGATTGGTAGCGGAAAATATAATAAAGATACCAGCTATGGAACAGTGTTGGTACACATAACATAATACAGTGTTGGTAACATAATACATTGGGTGCTTAGTGTCGTAGCAAATACTCTATTCATACTCGTAGCTACTACATGGAGGTTCCCACGTAACAATTGAACCTCAATGTATGGATTTTCGTCCAAAACTGAATACGTTTTCAACTATAATTTCTTCGATTTTGGATGCTCTTGTTAATTTATTCTGTAAGGTAATCGTACTCAATGCCCTTTCTATTATTTACTTACTTATCATACGATGTTTTATGCATAGATTTGCCTGCATACGATATATTTTTATTTTGTTTAGTAAATAAGTGAGTAATATTTAAATAATTAATCTGAAATCAGTTCGTTCACCGACAGGTAGGGTCCGTAATGTTTCAATATTCAATCATTTCTGAACACTCATTCACAGTCCAGCGGAATTTAACAGTAAAATCGCAAAGCATGATGTGGTTCTGCATTTTTTATATGTTGTATAGATCAGTTAGGTTGATGTGAATACTTTGCAACTTCGAAAAACTTTTGCTCGCTGCGCACCACGCGATATACTGCGAAATTCTGAGACTTTTTCACTTTTTGCTCTAAAACTAAAAAACTATGCATTTTTAACGAATAACATACAATATTTGTATAAAGTTGACTAAATTTGCAACAATTAGGTATACTTAACAAGGCCATATTTTGGTCCCCATAAAGTTTTTAGAGCTGCGGTTGGACTTAAATTGTTGAAAACATAAGCGTTTTTGTCGTTGTCTGTTTGTGTCGTTCAAGCACCAAAAGATGCCTGTCACACTAGCCCTATCAATCGTATCAACCCAAAAGAAGCGTTCAATTTTTATTCGGATAATTCTGAATTGACGAGTTTTTATTATAATGAAACGTAATTAGACTATTTCACATTTACTTAGAATTTATCAGCAATATAATAATACATTGTGTCAAAAAGTTATTTAGCAGAGATTCGACTGCAGACCTACATTTTATTATTTATTATCAGGCAGGCAGTTGAGACAACTGATAGCTGCCTGTATCCACACTAGATTTTCTTCTTGCAGTATACAGGGTGGAAGGGACACCGACGTGAAAATGGTTACCACGTATTCAGTACATCATTCTGAGCTCCGTCCACATAGAAATAAAAATAAATCTGCTATTTTCTACCAAGTGCAATACCTACTCGGTCAAAATGTATGGAACAGCTGTTTTTTTTTCATATTCAATTCAAAATCTTCCCGCTGCCTACGACCCTGACTATGGAAGGTCAGACGTGAGACTGAGCGGCCGGTGCATACTCAGTGTTCACAGGAAAAAAGTATAGTAAATCAAATTAAATTAAATTCAAATTTATTGACAAGGTGATAAACTTTGGACAGCAACCTAGACGCCTTAGGGGGCATTCAAGTATTAAGTAAGCACCAAAAAATGTGTGAACAAAAAAAATATTGTTAAACCTGAACAAATTATAAGGACTAAGTATACCAATGTTTACGTGAGCATAGGACGAGCTCGTGGCTAAATAATAACAGCCCCACCGGTCGATCTTTAAGTCGGTCCGTGGATGGGTAACCACCCATACACACATACTGAGTTTCTTCCGTGCCTCGGAAAGCAAGTTAAGCGGTTGGTTACTTTTGATGGCAAGGAGAACGGGGGATAAAAAAACGAAAATTTTGCTTACGTCATACTTGTATGGCCCTTAAGTTTTATATATAAAACCATAGACTATAGAATCGGTAGACCCGTCAATTAATTTTATATTTATAATAACAAATGATTATAATAAAAGTATATAATTATTATTTTTGCAACGAATACATTATTATCATGTACTGAAAAAAAAGAAAGGTAAGCCAGGTCTTAGGGCATCGCTGGGGGAGGAGAGCAAGGGAAAGGCAGGAATGGAACAAAAAAATGTTTAAATCTTTTCCAGGTATTTTCTTTCCGACAGGGGGGTACAAATGCGCCCTGTACCCTGCTGCCGGTGCCCATGTAGTCAGATGAAGATAATTTGAATTTAATATTGATTTTATGTAAAGACAAGTAGCACCTTTTTTATGACTGACAACATTGTAATAAAAACTCAACTTTAGCCATTGCCCGAGGAAAACCAGAAACATCAAACCTGTAGCTGTCACTGTCAGTGTCAACAAAAAATAGGATGAATGATCCCAAGTAAAAAAGTTTCCCTAAATGTGAGCTTAGTTTTAGTGTCATGTTGATGTCAATGTTTTTAAATATATCACTTTTAATACTAGTTCAAAGTCAATAAAAATATACACCTCTCTAAACGAATATTATATTTGATTACTGTTAAAGTTACTAAAAATAGAGACTATTTTATTTAATCAAGCTTTGTTTTTAAAAAAAAAAAAGACATCTTCCAAACAATACCATTTCATAAATTAAATAGGTACTATTCTATTACCAAAAAAATAAAACACCAAACTAACCGCAAGTTTAGAAACAGTAGTATAAGTATAGTTTTAGTTAGTAAGTATTTTTGGGGTAATTTTACACTTAATAATAGCAACCCTTGAAATTTTGCGCATGTGTACCGGACCGGTGACGTGATTGAAGTCAATGAAGTTTCATCAGATTCTTAACTTATATTGTGGTTCTCGTGTAAGGGATAGTGTTCTATCGGAATCAATATCCAAGTGTACTTTAGTTCGACATTAGTTAGAAACTGTTAAAATGGAGAACCTTTCGATAGGTAAGTTTTTTCTTAGCTCTATTCATATTTGTATTCTAACCTCTACGCACACGTATGCAACATATTCTTGTAATTCCCAGGAGAGATATACACGTCGGATAAAAAAGGCAGTGATGAAACCGGCGATGGGACTGAAGCAAAGCCGTTCAAGACTGTATTACAGGCCATGCGACATGCTGGCAAGGAACCTTTCCCCACGATCTACGTCGACGCAAAAGATGACAAGAAGGTGTACGAAGTTGTAGCAAAATCTCAATTAAAGAAAATTCACAAGATTTGGGTGAGGGAGGGCCATAAATCTGCTGATAAGGCGAAGGCCGAAGAAGAGGGCAATGACAAAAGACAACAGAACATTGATGAGGCTAAAAAAGTGGTTATTCAAGAGGACCCTAACCTACCTAAAGCTACCATCATAAAGATATCAGAAAGTGAGTACTTACATAGATCCTTTTTTTGGGTTGGCTTTAGAATCGTTTGGCAGGCGGAGAGGGGTAAAGGGGGTTAAAGCTGGTAGGGCTTGGTTTCCCGATTATAACGCTACCACTCTTATTACAAGGTAATGCATATTTTGTGAAAAAATAATGAAAAATGTTTAACATCAAATCAGATAAAAAGCGAAAAAGGTAAGTTAAAATGGGCGATTGGTCAAAAAAAAAGTATCTTATATGTTTTTATAACAACCTAAAAATTAGCAATGTAGCCCCACTGATCACTTTGGAAGCAAGAGCGAGCGAAGCGAGCTCTGGACTTGGGGCACCCCGACTCGGACAGGTTAGGTTAGAAGGGGATGGCGGGGTCGAATGAGCGAGCGAAGCGAGCGAATAGACCCCGCTATCCCCTTCGTGGTTATTTTTTTATAAACCACCCAGAAGTAGGAGCCCCGCGAAGCGGGGCTCCGTCGACCTGGCCTCCCTCGTCTGCGCCTTGCTGAATGGCATAGGATTCAAAAGTTACCTTAAGGTTACTGTAAACCCTGCAGGCAGAAATAGAAGCTACGTCGATTAAGCCTTTTAAGCGACAATAAAGTGTTTTGAGATTAGGTTACAATAAGTGGTTTTTCTCAAGAACGGTGCATTGCCTTGTCACGGGAGTGGTGACAGGGAAGAAGGGGTACCCCCCCTGCCCCCCCATCCCCCACCCACCCCCCTCCGCCTGCCAAACGATACTAAATTTTTACCCACAATGAGTTTCCATAGCATATAGCCCAATTAAAATTAAATACTTTTTGTTAATGGGATTCAAAACATGGGTAATTGTGCCAAAACCCGGTCAGAGTGTCGTCTTTTAGAGGGGAAGTTGTTACAAGATCAACTCTTGTGCTCTGAAATAAGTATTTTAGTGTTTCAACATTCATTTGAGTAGAGCATATGAATAAAATATTGATGACTTAATAATCATTCATTTATTGCATTCCATAAGGCAGTGACATAAAATATAATTTGTTGAGACCATTATGAACACTGTCGGGCTAAGCAAAATAATAGGAAACGTGAAGCTTTGAGAACTTAACTAATCTCCATTCCTATGTCTGTTATTAAGAGGTTGTTTTTTACTTTATTCATAATAATTATTTATTTATTTATTTATAATTATGTTGCTATCTCAAGATGTTAACAAAGAAATAAACTAACAAACACAATTTTCCTGTGCCAAGAAAGCACTTTTGCAGATATAGAAGTATAGAAAAGTCATCATCATTGTCCTGATCTTATCCCAATCTATTTGGAGCGAGCACAGCATGTCTGTTTCTTCCATACTTCTCTATTACTTGTCAGTTCATCAGTCCATGCATAGAAGTATAGAATATACACCCACAAATGAAGATGATGTAACATACTGCAGTATTGCTTTCTGACTCACTTATTTACTAACTTCCCTTTCTATGACAAGATATATAAACATTGTCCATATCTATGATACAATAATAAAAGATTATAGTCTCATTTTGAAGATAAAAAAAATAGTATTATTACAGATTACCCTGTTTTGAACATAGAGTGTTTATATTATTATGTATCTGACCAGTGTAGGAGGTTTTGGTGACATGAATTGTACTATGTTTTACAGCTTTACATTGTAGAAAAACACATAAGAATGAAATGGTTCCTAATTCGTGTTTACATCTGTTGGAGGCTGACTGTACATTCAAGATAAATAAAATAGTGATTGAAATTATAGTTTGTATTGCAGGTCAATAACCTATTCCTGGTGCCCATTTTCAGTAACACTAAGCAAAGCCTAAATGACTGCCGAAACAAAAGTGCACTGTTTGGTCATCATTATTGGGCTCAATTCTGAGAGTTGAAACAACACTGCAATAATATTTTGACATTCACTATGTGTTGCATAGTGTTAGAATCGAAAAGTAGCTTAATTTATTTATCAAGTTCATTATCATTCAATACAATCATGTTGTAGTAAACAAATATTATGAATAATTGATAATAATTTCATCATCTTCATTAGAAATTGGCCGTTGTTTGTATACACATTTGTAATGCCTATCATAGGATGGATTGAGTGGGGAATGATATGAAAGTCAAAGGAGTATTTGATGCTGTAAGGTCTGTCAGGGTTGAATGCAACAAAGAACAAAAGTGTTGTGCCGACCCCAAGAAGAATGGGTCAAGTGCAGGAAGATGATGATGATGAATCCCTTTCTATTAATATTCTACACTACGGAAATGGTTTTGCTTATATTGGGTGAGCCAAGTCTGGTCACAAATGCTACTGCTGAGGTCCTGGGTTCAATTCCCAGGTTGGGCAAGGGTTTCTCCATCAAATCGGAAAGTGCACCTTTGCCTCGCTCCTCGGGGTAAAAAAGGGGCGATGTGACGTTATATATGAACATTGTGCTGAGTTGGCCAATTGCCATCTGCTCAACTAAATTCACTAAATAATGTCACAATACTCAAACGATGTTTATTCTCCAGCAACCGATAACCGCGGCAAGCGCATCTGCGTACGAGGATGGGTTCACCGCTTGCGTCGTCAAGGCCGCGCGCTCACCTTCCTGACTCTTCGCGACGGCACCGGCTACTTGCAGTGTGTGTTACACGGCCTGCTGTGTCAGACGTACAACGCGCTGGTGCTGTCCACAGAGTCCTCCGTCGTCATCTATGGTCAGCTGGAGGTCGTGCCGGAAGGGAAGATGGTGAGTGTCAGACCGCGATGATCATCCATTATAAGCATTAATGGGGTTTCCCCCTATTTAAGGTATGTTCGAGGGTACTATCCATAGGCAGGTTTTTTTTTAAATCACCAACATACAGGCGGCTCATGTGATGGTAAGTCGTCACTGCTACCTATGGACACCTGCAAATGCTATGATATAGATGGTCTTATCCACCAACATGCACTGGGCCCGTATGGTGGATAAGGACCATTCCCTTTTAAACACGAGGTCTATCTTCCAGCAGTAGAATTATTATTGTAAAGGCCTTTTATCCCAACTGATATTGAAGTTGCTTTTCTTATCAACATGTAAAATTGTCCAGGCGCCTGGCGGTCACGAGCTGACAGCTGACTACTGGGAGCTGATCGGGCTCGCTCCACCAGGTGGTGCCGACGCCATCCTCAACGAAGAAGCCTTGCCTGATGTGCAGCTTGACAACAGGTAACAAATAGGACCTCCAGAATGTTCTTTCAAGATTTGTCAATAAATTTTTCTGAACATTTTTCTGTCTCCATACTGTTGCATGTTGGTGTGCCGACAGATTTGATTTTCGTTTCGATTGCGCTCTGCCTTCATTGGGCTTGTCTAAAGGCTTTTGAATGTTATACCTACGTATAACACTATTTTTTCCAGGCACATAATGATCCGCGGTGAGAACACATCAAAGGTCCTCCGCGCCCGCGCCGCCGTCACGCGCGCGTTCCGCGACCACTTCGCGGCGCGACGCTACACCGAGGTGACGCCGCCGACGCTGGTGCAGACGCAGTGCGAGGGCGGCAGCACGCTGTTCAAGTTCAGCTACTTCGGGTGAGTTTAATTTGTCTCATTTTCGCCCTAGCCTTTTCTAGATTATGTTAGGTTGGCTTCCAGACCTACCGGATACCGCTGATATCAGTCTTTTACATGGAGTAACTGCCTATGTGACCACCAGAATTCAGTGGGTATTACTGGGTAATTTTCGTACTTTCGGGCTTCGGACTACCCGTAACAACTGCTAAAGATCTGCAAATTTTATTTTCTTGGCAGCCTGGAGACAGTTGATAATAATTGCCTATATGTTAGTTTTTTCTTTCCAAATTAACTTTTTTCTCATATTATACTAATCTTTGTATAATTTACAGTGACGAGGCTTACCTGACCCAGAGCTCCCAACTGTACCTGGAAACCTGCCTGGCGACTCTGGGCGACGTGTACTGCATCGCGCAGTCCTACCGCGCCGAGCAGTCGCGCACGCGCAGGCATCTCGCTGAGTACGTATCAACTTTATGTATACACAATACAATTTGAACTGTGTTTAGTTTAGTTTTCTAAAACTTGTCAATTATCTAAGATTCTGAATTACCACATATAAAATCATCAAAACTTTTTTATCTTGTATAGATAGCAATACCTGTCACGTTTGGGAGTACCGCTAGATAATTTAATTTGAACCTGTATAATTTTACTTTGGCTACCTCACTTTATCTTTCTATCTATTTCTCTTGATTTCAGTCGAGTACACTAACTTCATTTAGTTCACCTTCAATTTGTACCAGCACAGAGTGAATTCTTTGCCTTTTGTTAACATGTATCGTTCTTGTACACAAAGGTACAGTCACGTAGAGGCAGAATGTCCGTTCATCACGTTCGAGGACCTGTTGTCTCGCCTCGAGGACCTGGTTGTGGACGTGGTAGACCGAGTCCTCGACTCGCCAGATGCGCACCTAGTCCATGAGCTCAACCCTAACTTCAAGGTAATTTGCGGTCTAAAGCTAGCGAAACATTAAAAATGTTCAAGCTATGTGCATCTTAAAATACTTCATTCTATTTTCGTTTTATACGAAAAACCTAACAATCCGCCAAGTCTTCGAAACTCATCCAGTTTCAAAACGGTTTTATGCAAATTTTTTTTATAAACTTCAAAAAGATGCCTGACTTATTCAATTTATTAAATGAAAATGTATGATTTAATTCCAGAGACCCAAGAAGCCGTTCAGACGCATGGCGTACACGGAAGCGATTGAATACTTGCGCGAACACAACATTACCAAGGAAGATGGCTCCTTCTACGAGTTCGGAGAGGTAAGTCACTTTATGCCCTAAATAATAAACATTTAATTTCAATAGAATAAGTTTGCTAAACCCTGATTTCCGAAACCCTGTTCAAACCTCAGAATAAGAATTTTGATTTCACTAAAAATGTATGATTAATTAAAAAACTAGAATAATCATTTGTAAATGTAGCCGCATTTTATGAGATACCGCAGTTTGACACTGAATTTGCCGGTAATGAACATAATATTTTTTCCATTTTTATTACTAGGTCATGGCGTCCTATGCTTGAGACACACCATGCGAGCCGAACGCATTACTTACTCCCTTATTTACTATATTTGTCTCTCCTCTCCTGCAGGACATACCCGAAATGCCAGAGCGTAAGATGACAGACGCGATCGGCGAGCCCATCCTTCTGTGCAAGTTCCCTGCCGAGATCAAGTCGTTCTACATGCAACGTTGTCCTGAAGATAGACGGCTTACAGAGTCCGTGGATGTACTGATGCCAGGAGTGGGAGAGATCGTTGGAGGCTCCATGAGGACATGGGACTTTGACGAACTGATGGAAGGTAACTTATCATTTGCCTCGCCATCTTCAACTATTTTAGGGAAAGCTAGCTTCCAATCTAACCAGATGCTTTTAGTAACAATATTTTACATGGAACAACTGGGTAATACAATACCCCTTTGTTAGATCGGTTGTCAGATATTCGAGCTTCTAAATAACCGTAATAACTGCTAAAGATAACATTTAGTAACTTTCTATAACTTGCTGCTTTTCCTATAACGTTTTTTTTATCCATTACATACTTCCACATGTAAATGTTACGTTACTAATGACAGTTTTTCGTAAAACAGAGGGAATGAACAATTTTGGCCTGTGCGGCTTCTACTAACAACGAGATTCACAGACTGCAATTCCTGAGCATTCCTGAGCCTGATTGTGATATAATAACTATCTTGTTCCAGGATACAAGCGCGAGGGCATCGACCCCTCCCCCTACTACTGGTACACCGACCAGCGTAAGTTCGGCTCGGTCCCGCACGGCGGCTACGGGCTGGGCCTGGAGCGCTTCCTGTGCTGGCTGCTGGACCGGTTCCACATCCGCGAGGTCTGCCTGTACCCGCGCTTCCTCGACCGTTGCACGCCTTAGGTGGAGTGTGAAGGTGTAACGGAGTTAGAAGTAGCAGTGTTTACTTATTGATGCAACAGGAAATAAGTACAACAAAATACATGAATGAATATGTCATGTCCCAGGGTACGCATTTCGTACACATTTATCTTACTGATATGTCGTTAATACTGCTATTTCTAATGACAAAGATTTAATTTCTTGCAAGCTCATACACTTCGACGACTGATCTGCTATTGGCAATATTATAATGCGTACAATTGTCACATATTTGAATTCATTTAAAAATCGAGTAGCTTGCCTTTACCACTAAACCATCTCACTGTACGTTTAAGCTCGACTCATAAGCTATTAATGAATAGCTCAAATATTATCATTGCATTATATCGAGGAATTTTGTGCGATCATCCACAGGCGCCTAAAATATCATAATACCAGTTATTTTAAGTGTATAACAGTGGTCAGTTAAATTGGTATACAATGTTTGATCCGAAATTGAGTTATGTAAAAAAGAAAACAACTGGTTTTGTTGACAGACTTGTCGCTTTGTGCTATCTGGTGCAAATGGTAAAAAAAAAATATATTTTGTTGACTGTTTTAGTTAATTTTATTCTAAATTATCAAAATACTGTTGGTAAGCATTTCATGACACATCTAAACAGGTTATTTTTGTTAAAATCGTTCATCGGCATTTTAATGCATTCAATAGAAGAGGAATGTAAACATTCCAAACTACACTTGCATTGTACTTTTTTATTTAATTTAAATACAATTCTCAAATGGATTTGTGATTTTTATTTAGAAACTTCCCTTACCGTGTTTCTTCTTATTCCATTCTGTCGATAGAAAATCAAACTAACTCTCGCCCATTACGCGTGTGGGCAGGCAGAAATCACGGAATGCCAGCTGCTACGATCCAAATTGTCCGAATACCCATTTACTACTTTTGTTTTATTGTAGGTTCTAGATCTTGTTATAATATTACCTATTTAGTATTCGGACTGTATATGACAAAATATGGTGATAGTTGTTTTAGGCGTGATTGTCAACTATTTCGTTAAACCTTTTTGACAAACTTTGGATACAATCAGTATAAGTTACCAGTGTTTAAAATACATGTTTTAGATTAAAATACATGTTTAAATACATTACATCCAAATTGGGAAACATTAGTATGCAGACATATTGTGTGACATTACGTAAGAGGTAAACAATTAACTATGTTTAAGTATTTTTATTATTTCTTTTTACATATAATAATAGCATGATAAGGTAAGGCATCCTTTGGTATAAAACTGTTTGCTTTTATTACATTTCCTACATACTAAACTTAAATCACATTTCTGTTCGGGTGAACTCACAATCAATGAAAACCCGATTATCTTATGACTATTCGTCTCTAAGCTTCTGATAATATTAAATGCATTACTGTTTTGACACTACACTAAGTACTTGATAAATCCATACACAAAACTAAATTCACAAAAAAAACTGGGAGTCAACAATGTTGTGTCAATGTTTTAAGCGTAGACTTTGTTATTGCAGTCGAGGCGGAATTCACACCCGAGCCCCAGGCGAGCTTGTTATGGAGCGGAGAGCTGTAATAACAAATGCCCACGTGTATCAAACGACGTTTTTCAATACACTTTCTAAGAAATAAAATAATAGAACGAAAAATATTTTTGTCACGAATTATTAGGACACTGCTTTAATTTAAATTTTTATTTCCGCACACGTTGTGATAGATGAAAAAAATCCACGTGTGTGAAATACATTGCATGTTGAACCTAATTGTACTGATATAAGACTCAGTTTTCGAGGAAATGTATTGAAAAAACATTGACACAACATTATCTAGAATACTCTGTCTACGGTTTTAAGTTATATATTGCAGTTTTTAATTAGGAGTTTGGGTTCAGTAAGTAATACCTGCTTGAATTCAGAATCTTACATAAATCATTTAAGTATAGATATTCCATTTCCACTTACTTAACTGTCGGGTTATGTAGTCTTAGTCGATTTTTGAGTGACCATTTCTAGCGTAAAAATCCTTAAATAAGGTTGCAATGGAATTTGAACTTTGCTCGTATGACGTTGAGTTCAGTATTTAATAACTTAATAATTATCTAAGATTCTAAGTTGAAGTTTACGCGATCACGCATACTACGGCTACTTGTACTTAGAGCCACTTCATCAAGGAGTTGTTTCAAGGCAACCACTCGGCGTCATCTTTGACGGAGTATGCGCGACCGCCGGGTGCTTCGGTTAGGTCCTCCTTACTGCTTGCCACCTTGTGGTACACTGACTTGCCGGCATCCACGACGTATTCTACTCCATCGGCTGAAATAAGACACATGACTTAGTACTGTTCTTCTATCATGTCAAAGCTACGCAATAATAGGTCGTGAACTCCGTAGTAAACAGATATTACTGCTGAAATTTTCAAATTCTGCCTACAGCAGGTTTAGTAGCGGAGCTGTCTTAGTTATCGTGCAAGAGGTTTTCTTAGTTCGGTTAGTACGAAGCATAACCGCTATGTGGACCTTTCGTAAGTTTGGCTGTCCTAAGCCCAGTTTGGATCATTCGTCCCTTTTTATAACAAAATTCATTCCCATTGGCGCAGCAGCAGTAATATCTGATTTTTTTTCTGAAGCATTATTATAAAAAGTGGATAATTTTGGCTCACCGATCGCACTGCCAGTTTTCCTGACGGCCTGTCCGATGTTGTGTGAGGAGAAAGTCTCCGGATCGATGTTGATGTTGACGCCCTCAGTGCCGTTGAGGTGAGAGGGGCAGTCGTTCTGTGAGATGATGGACAAGTCGTACGGGTCCACGCCGAAGGAGGCCAACTTGTTGCGCATCTATGGTAAAAGAAAAAAAAAAGTTAGGAAAAAATATGCTTGACAAGACAATTTCGATTATAGTAGGTACGGATAAGTAGATCATGGTTTTCTGTTGATTGATGTAATACGGTAGTTTCTCGTTTGTTCTTGCCTCATCAGATATCGATATTAGATTTTTTTTCTGTCGGCTTAATAACCAAGAGCCTTGGACGGCAGATCCAAGACTTACCATAAAAAGTGGTAAGTATGTAGTTAGTTTAATATAAAAACAAAAATTTAAAACTTATTACAATGACTGTCGTTACGTTGGCCTGAGCGTAGCTTTCCGAATCCAAAAACAGTCTTTTGAGCTACTTTTAAAAACTTACCTTGTCGGTGTAGATCTTGTCAAGCTCCTTGGTTCTTGAGAGAATAGTGGCTGATCTGCGGTGCGCAAACGCAAGTTTCTGGCAAGTGAAGATGACGGCATGAGATGTGTAGTCAGTCATTACGACTGTGTAACTCGCTGAACCTGCTACGCCTGAAAAACACAAGTCATTTTATTAGAATTTGTCGCTTATTGCACCCAGGGCCATAGGCAGACGAGCTTTTAACCCCCCCCCCTCCCCCCCGAAACAAATTTCTTGCTACGGCCCTGATTTGCCACTTAAAAAGGTTTAAAGGTTTGTCAAGAGGATTGTTCTCTTTAAATAGGTACTTACTCAGAGGAAATCTGACTTTCATTCTTGCGGGGACAGCTGGGTCTGGAACTGTTAGTATTCCAGTATACCTGTGAACAACAAACGGAGGTGTTAATCCGAGGTGCTTGGAGGAAACCATTCATCTATTTCGATGGCGGATTCGAAAAAATAACCCATTAGATAGCTGAAATTAGACACCAGATTGCGCTAATTTATTATTGAAACTGTTTGGTTGAACTACCATTGCTTTTACAAAATGCTAAAGTACAAGTAACTGTAGTACCTAACCTATAAGAAATCACACTCAGCCTTTTAATCCTCCGAAGCTACCTGCTTAGTGGATAACGGTCCACTTCTCTCAGGGAGGACTATTGGAACTCAGGTCTAATTAACAGTAGTGGGGATATTATAGGCTGATTAAGTATGTGTATGTTGTGTGGGCCCGCCAACCTGAGTTCTAATAGTCGTCTCTGAGAGTAGTGGACCGCTTGGTGGATACAAGCAAGCAGTGGGCTTTTAGGTTAATTAAAGTATTCAGTACCTGTAGTCATGCTTCAGAGGTGTAAGTCCCAAGATGAAGTGCTGCGACATCTGCTCCAGTTCATATCTGCCGGGCTCGGTAGTCTTGGTGAAGTTGTACGTCATGCAGTGCGACGCTGTCGACGTCTTCTGTACGACGTACCATACGCCCAGTAACTGTTGAGCAAACAAATAATTTATGAGTCTTTGGTTACTAGGTACCATGTTTCTAAAATATCGATCTATAGGTGATGCTATTGTTATGCTACTTAAAATTTACTTAATTGAAGTTGTTATCATAATATTATTTTAATAATTTATAGCAACCGGAAAAATTTCACTGTCGTATCGCTGTCGGCACGACCTCTCACTCTTACGTGCCTTGGCAAAAACATTTAACTGTCAACAGGGTGACAGCCTAGAAGCCTGTATACCTAACTGTCCCGGAGAGCGCTGAGTAAACGCGCGGAAGGTCAATGTTAAAATCCTAAAGCGCATACAGCACAATAACATATCAAGTGATAAAAGAAACGAGAATACTCAAATAATAAAACTAATAAAGTTTTCAGAACAATGGCCCTCATTCAATTCTTGAAGAACAATAGTGTTTTGTGCACAATTGTTCTCGTTCACACACTTTTGTAAATCGATCACTTTCCACGCTCATATCCTAAAATATTAATGTCTTTCATACATGAGATTTCCTTTTGGCAAAAAGACGACCTTCCATAAAAAACTTTCCTATTTATCCTCTTAAGATGATGGATTTTCAAACATGGTTCCTCAGTGCTCACCTTCGCCATTTTAGGGTACGTTTGAGCAAAACTTGATGCTTGTAGAACCAGCGGTTTAGGCTGTGAGAGTTTTCTAACATGTAGGTTCAACCTAGCTACCTATTCTCGAAAATAAACAACATTTCGCTGTAAACAGTTATGCCTTATCTACGTCATACAGGCAACTAATTAACATACAAACGACAAAAATGATGACTAACTCCACATGTAAATTAAATCTTCATAATTTTGAGAATCTAGTTGATGTGTGTGAAAGTGGGTTTAAACGGAAGTCAAGTTGTGTTGACGAAACATTCTCTCGTTGTATGAGTCATCGTGGATTGTTGACGAATGTTATCGGAACTACGGTCGGGTCAAATTCTCATGTTTATATTACAGACTGCATTGTGGAGACACCCGATAACAGCTTGTGAGTTGCTGATAAATCGGAATAACTTGATGTCAACATATTTTATCTTAGGTAGGTAAAACATAGGTGTTATAGTTTAATTTATTTTTGTTATTTTACTTATTAAATTTATAGAAAAGTTTTAGATTTAAATAAAATACAGATGGTGTTGACTTCAGTCAGGTACAGTCGACCGTGGGCTCGTCCGTGGTCTCACTTTGACCTTGTACGCCTAACGTAACATGGAGTTTCAATAGAAAAAGCAACTGATACATTTTTGTTACGATTGCCCGAATGATCTTTTGTCCGAAAAATTGGCTGGCTTTACATAGTTCTAGTATGTAGGTAAGTATATGATTTAACAGTAGTAAGTACTTCTTTATGAGCTGTTCCTATCCACTTAACTAAACATCCAACTTCCCTTAACTCAGTTTATTTGAGTCCAACTGCCCACTTCATTGACGTAACATGTCCGCCCGGTCTATAGATAGTACAGCTCTTCGCAGACCAATTCACGAGAACACCCTTGTTATTCACACCAACAATAATCATCTAATAATGATGCCTGACTTGTTGAGTCTTCCTTCCTATCCCATTACCTACGTGCGTAGGTGGAACCTTTGAGAACACATCAACAGATTCTATCATTTCGTTTTCAAGGAGTTTCTTATGAGTTCCTTATTACATCATCAATTATACTTCTTGCCATGCTTCCAAGAGGATTATTATCGACCAAACTAAATCGGCACTTTAATTTTTTATCGCCTGTTTCTATGGCGTTCTTTGTAAAAAAAAAGGTTTATTTGAAGATCCGTCAATATTTTAAGGCTCTAGTAGCGCAATGACTGAGTAGCTTGCTAGCTTGCCGTTGGTTCGATTCCCTACTCCCGCGGATATGGCAGTATTTATATATTTAGGTATAGAGATTGAAAATCTTGCTTATGTAAAAACGCCAATGCAAATTATGCCAGGCCTTGAAACTCCTATTTTTGCCAAAGCGATTATTAGGCAATATTGTTAACGCGAACAAATTATTCAAATGATCGCATCCAAAGTCCAATGAACGCTATTTTTTTTCCAAAGATCGCCTTTTTTTGTTTGAAGAACATTGGTAGCTAGAGGAGCTTGTCGAGAGGAAAGTTTTAAGTATGAATGTGTTTGGTTAAAATTAAAAGAAGACCGAAGTACCGATAGATGTAGATGCCATGAATCCATCATTTGAAGATGATATAACTAACTAGAAAAAAGCGACTTCTGAGATGACAGCTAATAGAGATGAATGGAAAAAGAAGACACGCTAATCCCAATTATTATCTTCGGACAAAAGCAAGAGGATTATGCTATGGTGTAAGTAGACCCGCAAAACAACGTATGTACATAGGTATCTACCTAGATGTGTCACAGTGTCACCCGTATCATCAATAAACACAAGTTCATGTTAACCAGAGCGTACTAAACTAATTAAAATGATAAAAGCAGAGAGAAAGGCTTCACATCACACGTTTTGAGATCTGTTATCTACTCTACTTTATGCGGGCTAAAATGTAACATAACATCACGTCTGTAATCCCCGAAGGGATAAGCAGACGTGTACCTAATATTGCACCCACATTTAGCCAGTTATGTTTAAGTCCCAGGTTATAGGGGGCGACCCTATTGCCAACAAACGGACACAAATCCAGACTCCGTGACTAAAATATCTAGGCATTATCTACCTCAACATAGAAATGTATTCTAGGAAACAGAAATTAATTTACATAGAAGTAATAAACATCTGCCATGCCTCGATGCAGCTGGCACGACCGTTAAAGTAGTTTTTGAAGAATAAAATGTAAGCATATTGATTATTGTATGAGATGTCTTTCTTTGTCCTAAACCCAGTCACGCCAGCTGCTCACGTACTCATTTGTAATCTTATAAACTTGACCCCGGTCCCTTTGATCACTGATCCCGGTACAATAAAAATAAAATAATAACAAAAAGAAACAATACATACCCTGTTCATTTCGAAGCCTGGCATGGGCTCGACGAGGGGACACCCTCCCAGGTGATATGTGTGGCTAAACGCACCCCCGCACACCGCTAACAACACCCCTATTGCCGATAAGCTGTACATTTTGAAAATTTTAATTAAACAGAGTGTATAAGAAAGAACGTGATCACGGCTCGGCAACTCGCCGGGAACTGGCCGGAGTATCGCAGTGTAGTCGTTATAAACCTACGGACTCTTTTGACCTTTCAACGCTGGCAATGCGTAGACGCAAGATTCCGAGAAGTGTTGTTGATCCATCGTTCATTCATAAAACTACGAATTCGTAACAGATGATAAGTAGTAAGAGGAAATAATTAGGAGCGTTCAGAAGAGCCAAAAAGTTTGGATTTGGGAAAATTATAATGTTCTTTGTGACTATCAATCATCGTTTATCATAATAAAATAACACTTATTTCAAGTTGACAAACATGATATTCTTATCAACCATGGGGAAATTGTTTCAGAAGAATCCAAATAAAGGTGTTGTTTTCTCTCAGTAGGTACCCTATTTCAGACTATTGTAGTATCTAATCCTCTGTTAGATTTGGTCAGATAGGCAGTCGCTCCATATAAAATACAGGTATTCCCGTATTCAGCTACACCCGCTTAGACTGGAAGCCGACTCCAACAGGTAGTTGGGATAACGCTATTTAGACAGATGACGACTAAATCAAAGTAAATTATTAGTTATTAGCCGTAGAAACGCTTCGAAAGACAGAGAAGCCGGTGTTTGGGCTCAACTTGGGATACGCCAATCTAAGCCTATGTCCAGCATCCATTAGTAGTGTGAGATAGACTTGCTTGACATCAGCACCCTTCTACGCTATTCCCAAATTGTTATAGGCTGTATTTATGATGGTATAAAAACGAAATTCTACGGTCAGTTGAATTTGAATGGTTTCCTGTGTTAAATCGATATAATCGCTATGAAGTATTACGAACACAATCGCGTCGCTCGCAATACATCATCAATGTTTGTATTTTGTTACAATATTTAGTTAAATATCGTCAACAACTTTATCAGTCATCGCTTGCAATAAATACACTGTGTGACAAGTACATGTGCACCAACGCCTTGATCTTGGAGGGCATTAGATTCTCCACTAGATGTTAGGACGTCAAACAGAATTATCATACCCTGGAGACACTGGAGAGTCACTATCTTTGCTGACTGAGTAATCTTTTACCAAATCTTAGTTTTTGTAATTGCTTCACCAAAAGAAGTGTTCCTTTTATGGCGAACTCCGAACTATATTGCTTATACGCGCGACTTCGCCCTCGTGGAGTTCGGTTATTGTCCCACGGGATCATACTATCGGGAGAAAAAGTAACCTTTGTGTTAATCCAGGCTATAAGCTATAGTGTGTGCCAAACATCCAAATCCGTTCAGTCGTTTTTGCGTAAGAGTAACAAACATTGTTATCAACGTTTTTGGCTGCCTGTCCTGAATTCCTGATTCATATTCTGAATGTATATTTATTTGTCTCGCTTTTCTTTTTCTATCTATAGATTACCTACTCCTTATTGGATTGGCTAGTAATAAGTCTCTTATGTGTCGAATAAAGTTGGACTCTGTGGCTATCGTGATTGTTATAATTAAGTTTATGTAAATAATTAGCTAATATTTAATGTGTCACTTTGTAAGTGAATCATTTAGAACAAAGGCAATGGATGTGTCATTTAATTATGTTTAAGATAAATAATGTGGTTTGTAGGTTCAAAAACAACTTCTCGAAATTAAAGTTTAACTTTTATTATAACGCAGAAACTCCGATGAACTCTGTCAAAATAAGGAAAAACAAATTAATGGTAATAATTAACAATTTTAATCGTTTCTTTGGTTTTCCTGTCTGGTTTACCTCTTTACTTGCTTAATTGGTATATATTTAGTAGTGACTTCAGAAAATGGTTCATAAATTATACATATTTTTCCTTTTGATTTTCAAGCATGATTCAACTTCAACGACAACAGTCTCAAAATAAAAAATGAAAGTCATCACTTTTTGAACATCAAAACTACAATCTGTCTTTCTTTAATAGATTTTCAACTTTATCGTTATAGCATTAGGTTCAAGGTTGATTGGGAAAATTTGACAGTTTCGGGTAGCTTGATGTGCTGACGTCTGTACTTCAGACAGTCGACCTAATCCTCCCTTTGTTCCTAGTGTTTTAGCAAGGGAGAAATAGTGGCAGAACTACTTCCCCAGCAACAAAACCAGCCTGAATTCATTGCGCCATCAAAGCCACGAGAGACGTCCACTGACGTAGCTCTCCCCCAAGCGCCTTCCACCGAGACCACTAACCACATAAACACCAAGAGGACCAACTTTTATCCAGTTTTTAATCAAAGTGGATGGCATCCTGCCAGTTCATCATTCCCTCAATTTTAGTTCTGCGTTTCGTAATAGGATACGAACTATTTCTCCAGAATATCTAGATTGCTGAAAATGTCACGCTGCAGGCAGCTTTTTATAGTGAAGCCGTGCTGTGTCAAAAATACTAATTAGTTCAACCTAGTTGCATAAAAATATACATAAAATAAAGAGCTTACGCACTTAAGACAGTTTGTGGAAGCATCGGAACTGGTTTTATGTGTGGTAATATAATAATAGTCGTACGTAATTCTGTTTACCGCGTGAGTCACCGAAGCCGTAGTTAGTAGGGCGACCAGTCAGTCCAGCCGCGGTGTCTCAGTCTCACCGCGATGACTCAGAAGTGAGCAGGAAATAAACGTTTACGAAGTCATAACATCTACACAATAGGGGTTATTTGAGGAATCGTCTGAGCAAATGAAATTATTATGTAGATTTTATCATTGTTTTCCAAATTAGCTCTGGTTACTTGTTTATCTGAATTTTTTGAGAGTCAGTTAACTTTGTCTCACCCAGTAGTCTGAGACTCTGAGTATACCTAGGCTTTCTCTTTATTGTGCTGCGCTTGCCCTAATTGCATCCAACTCATGAATCATTTTGTTTTTGCCGTGACTGCCATCTATTTCTGGCATTTCTTCGCGTAGAAATGTTGGAAAGTGTTGCAATTACCAAGATTCCTTTGTCCAGCTGAGCAATATATAGGAGTTTAAATAAGGGACCGGCGCCCATCAGCCCTTATGCCTCTGTCCGTTCAAAGAGTCAGTTGGGAAAAGTACGGTAATAAAGATTTTACGGTACGTAGTAAAGACCTCACTAAATTCCGAAATCTGCACTAAGGATCATCATCACTGGCAGCACACACACAGCAGCACAGCAACAGCAGGACGCAGCAGTGATAGCCTAGTGGTGTGGTCGTCGGACTGACTCGAGTTCAAACCCAAGAGATTTTTTGAATATTTAAATTGTGTTTTTACTTTTATGAACAAACTAGCTTTTGCCCGCGGCTTAGCTCGCGTTAATTTAGAATTGTACAATCATTTCGGGTTGTACTCCGCTTGTAATAAAAATAATCCAATCATGATTCGAAAAACACGTGGCGCCATCTATTTTCATAAGAACGTTATTGTTGTTTTCCACGGGAACAGTACTTTTTGGGATGAAAGGTACCCTATGTCCGTTTCTGTACACCTGTCAAAGTACATGCAAAATTTCAGGATGATCGGTTCAGTGGTTTAGGCGTGAAAAGGTAACAAACAAACTTACTTTCGCATTTATAATATTAGTATGGATACGGATTAACATTTTTATTCGTGTCCTAAATTCAAAAATATTGGAATTTTCTATTTTTCATATTAGGCTGTTTAGGAGAAGAAAAAGTATGAAGCCTCATACCTTTTCTTCTCCTTCAACCTGGCGAAAGCAAAGCGCGGAAAAAAAGCAAATTAAATCATAGTTCCCTAATAATTCATGACATAAATATGTTTCGTTGTATTATTTTATTTCTTCGAAAGTGTATTGAAAAACGTCGTTTGATACGCGTGGGGATTTACTCCAGTTCCGGCTCTATAACAACCTCGCCTGGGGCTCGGTTGTGAAATCTGCCTCGAATCCAATAACAAAGTTTCCCCACTTATATCAAAATTTACTATATCATATCACTTGCTTCTGTGAAGGAAAACATCAAGAGCAAACCAAACTAGCATGGCTGAAAGATATTTCTCGACGGCATGTAAAGCCATTTTAGAGCCCGCTGCATGGGCGGCATAAAAACTCTGAGACCAGGTTAGGCACTAACCACACGAAAAAGAAAGATCACCCTCAGCCGGTTCTTAGTTACTGCCGGTCCTCACTTTGCTTGTGCCAATCCAAAACCTGCATTAAGGGCCCATTCCAAACTCAGTCAGAAAGTTAGTCACCCCACTAACCAATCACGTAATAGTAGTAGCTGAACAAGATTTGTGATTGACGCAGCGTACTCGTCATCATCGGCTTAACAAAGTCATCCTGTGTTGCGTCACGTTTTTACGAGTACTACTTAGTAGGTAAGAACAACGGATACTTTAGGTACAACTCTGCCTAGCTCTTTGAAGAATACAGACGTGATATTTGTGTGTTTTTCTAGTATATTGAGAAAATTGCTGCTTCAACCTAGATAGTTTGAACTGGAAATTCCCCAGCGTCTTACACAAAGTGTAAGATTTTTGGACACACTATTTTTTAGTTTACTACGGAAACCATAATATACTACAACTATTGATTTATAATAGGAAATGGAGGAGATGATGATATGGATAAATTGATAATTTATCTCACACGCAGCTTTCCGGTGTTTTTATGGGTACCCATATAAGGACTTTGGATTTGGACTTAAGACTCCATAAAGCACGCTCGTACAATTAAATAAGTCTTCTTATTTCAAATTATTTTTCTGGTACAATGAATCAGAAGAAATAAAACTAACATTTTTGTAGTAGGTTACTCAGAATTAAAATATATATTTTGCTATTCTGCACAATTCTTATAAATACCACATATTACATAACATGTTTATAACGACACTACAATTTTCCTTGACCCTGTGTCGTCGAACATTTTAACCCACTTATTACTAGCGTACTTTTAAAATAATCACTAAAGTATTACTTAAAGTTAAAGTTTTAGTTTAGCAGTCGTAGTTTTAGTTTTATAAGTTAATGTTTTCGGTAGCAGTAGTCATGAACTCGACGGTGGCGACTGAGCGGGCTTCCAAGTCGACCACAGCTTGCTTGCCCATCTGTATGTTCACTTTAGTTGCTTTATTAGCACTGTGGAAAGAAAAAAATATTAGTTATTAGTTATTATGGAACCCAGGGTCTAGACGGACTGACGTTCTATCAGCGACTAAAATGTATTAAGTATATTATGCACACAAAAAAAAAGTTATGGTACATTATCCTAAGTATTGCAGTAGAGATGGGCCAGTTATGAAACTAGTATTCGGTTGCAAAAAGGCCGAATAGTTGGCCAAGCAGATCATTGCTTTCGGTGTCATCGGCATTGTCTGTGGCTCTTCGTATACAGCTGATTCGCTCGCATTGAGTACCTACGTGTTATTACTAGGTACGTGCTCGTTCGCAGCCGCCGTGCAGTCATAGAAATTCCAATTATACAGGGTGTAAACAGACCCTTCACGAAGCCGTCAACCAAGCATTCTGTACATCAAACTAAGTAACTTTACGCAAAAATTATTGCTGGGAAACAACTTTTTTTTTTGGGGTGAAAAATCACGTTTTACGGTAAAACTCAATGTAACGCACTCAAAACATTGTGCTGATGGATGGACTGAATAGTACGGGGGTCGTGAAGGTGTTTAAAGTAAAAATCTTACATTAGAAACACGTATTAAAAAAAAAACTTGTGAAAAAGTTGGAACTTTGACCCCCAATATCTCCGTAACTAGAAGGTTCCCAGGTATGGTCTAAAACAAAAAAATGTTCGCAATGACGGGGAGAACAAGTACCTTTCGGCTTCGTTAAGGGTCTTTTTACACCCTTTATTAAAAGTTTAATTATATTTTTCTTACTTAATGTTAAATTCTTAACTACCATAGGAAGAGTTTCGATTCCTAAATTTTATAACACGCAGTAACGCTGATCTTAAAATAAAAAATATGAACAACGAGGATTATATTTTATTTCAACCGAAATAGTCAAAGTCTAGTCGCCTTTTATAGATATGGCCGGATAGTCGGCTTTCCCGACTAGTCGGTACTACATCTCTATATTACAGTAATTAGAATGACTTAACTGTTGAAGAAACTGCCCAGGGGTATCAGACTGGCAAGCAGTGTGCGAGGGCAACAGGCAAATTCTTTGGCCCACATCGATTATCCAGTCTGATCGAGTCCGATCTAGCTGAAACTACCACATTCTATTTCCCGAGCCGATCGGGAATTAAGTTGCTTCTTCAGCAGCTATGGCATTCGCAAAAATATGTGAAATAACCCGACATAGCTTTACCGGTATTTAAGAATAAGGCTTTAAGGGTCCAAAGTGTGAACAAACCTTGAACCTCGCCAACTACTTAGTCTTAAAAAATCTTAAAATGTTCATCATCCTAGCCTTTTCCCAACTATGCTTGGGTCGGCTTCCAGTCTAACCGGATGCAGCTGGATACCAGTATTTTACATGGAGCGACCCACAACCCATAAAAAATAGAAAATGCATAAAGATATAATTATCTGACGCAACTTTTAGACCTGATAATGGTACTTACTCATTATACAGCACAACTACAGTAGTGTTTTTAGGCGTAAGAAAAGCGACGCTCCACACTGACTTCCCACCAGACAGTGTGACACCAATCCTGCGCGACCCACGAGGCACGAACTTGGAGAAATGTCCCATCGCATAGAACATAGGCTGTTTGATGAACGCGTTCTTCTCAGGAAACACAATGATGGGAGAGTCTACGAAGTTTCGTATGTAATTTGGACCTCCTTGGACGTTTAAACACAAGTTCCAATCAACCCATCCTACGACACCATGGTTTAAGTCCTGCAATAACAATTCAAATATTTAAAACTCAGTATAGCCATGCAGTAACACAATTTTAGGTATCAGCGAGGCGCAAAGGTACAGGACGGCGGTGGCGGGGCACTTTGAGTTCAGTGTGTGAGTTACGTCTATAAGTGGTCATTTACGGAGACGCGGCGCGTCGGGCGGCGCGGCCCGCCTTCAATTCAAACATATGGCGATGTATGAGAGCGTTTACGGAGAAGCGTTTTTATGTGCGTTTGCTTGAAATGCAGCGTTGCCCGCAGATGACCCCGCCGCGGTGGACGCGGCGGTGAACGCGGCGGTGCACGCGGCGTCACACGCGCAAATACAACATATGGCAGATGATACCGCCGCGTCGCCCGCGGCTTTCGCCGCGGCGGCGCACGCCCCGCGTCTCCGTAAACAACATCGTACATTGCCATATGTTTGTGTTTGGGCGTGTGATAACGCGGGCCGCTGCACGCGCCGCCTCTCCGTAAACGGAAAAAACGCGCACCGCGCCGCGCGACGCACCGCGCAACGCGCCGCCCGACGCGCCGCATCTCCGTAAATGACCACTAAGGCGCGTCGCTCACTGGTAAGTCGAGGCGACGTCGCGTCAGCGGCGGTGCGGCGTCGCACCACGGGCGAAGATAGGTCTCTGCGTAGAGTCGAGGCGCAGGCGGCTATGCTTCCTTCACATTTTACGTAATTCATTCACCATGTCGTCGTCAGAAGACGAAGACGTACTCGCACTGATACAAGTTCTTAATTTAAATAGAACAAGATTTTGGGTGCATCCATTGTTCCTATTACTATAATCAGATCGTGTTTGGTCATAAATACAAGGATTTAATTGAACAATTTCAATGAGTTTTACGTTGGTTTCAAAATCGTCGCGCATATTTAAAACGTCTAAACGCAGCTACGCACGAAACCAAATGACAAAATGGCGGTGGAGTCGTGGCTTGGGCACACTTGAGCGCCCCTCCTGCGCCTTCACCTCGCCTCCGCCCCGCCTTCACCTCGCCCGCGCCGCAACTCTTGTATATGAGCGCACTGCCATTCATTTGTAAAGAAAACTTTGTTGCAGCGTGCCTCTTAACCGCCCGCGCCTCAACTGCACCTCGACTGTTAATCGTGTGAGCGACGCTCCTTAGTGTACACTGCACACGAGCGGGCATTTATTATAATTTGAATTAAGTACTTTAAACAGTTTTTTTATTAACAAACTAAGAAATAAAGAGTTTTACAAGAAAATATATAACGCAAATAAATATTAGGTAAAAGTAGGTTCACTTTAAAACTCGTAGGCTACTTTGTTACACTCTTTGAAGTGCAAAAAACATTCTCTTTAATTACTTATTTAGATATCAGTAAATATTTATTTATCAGTATTTTTGTTTAAGTATGTTTGATAACATACAGATCCTTTTGTTAACTGATGTTAATTCAAGGGCGTCGCCAACATTTGAGCTACTCAGAAAGATGAGAAAACATAAAATTAAGGGTTAAATTCACTATTTACAGTTTTTTTTTTCCTTGGTTGATTTTTATATTAGGTTGAGATTCAAGAGTAAGTAGGTTGCAAGAGCGAGCGAAGCGAGCTCAAAATTTTTTATACACACTGCCTTGGACAGGTTAGAAATGTTTCCCGATCTTTCATAAAGGAGTTCCTTGGTGGACATTTATACAAAGGCAAGATTCAGGAGAAAGTAGTCTACAAGACCGAGCGAAGCGAGCTCAAAAATTTTAAAACTACCTTGGACACGTTAGAATTCTTTCGATCCCTCATACAGGAGTTACATGGGCGACTTGTAGACAAAGATAACATTCGAGAGAAAGTAGGCCGCAAGAGCGAGCGAAGCGGGCACTCAAATGCTTACATCATGCCTTGAATTAATACAGATATGTAATTTGAGATCAAAATATCTACATGCTCCATTTTTTGCAACCTTAAGTATGATATTATTGCCTATTAAGACCTCGAGGCAAGGGGCTCCTAATTTATTTCAGCCTCTGTCTATAGCAGTAGATTATGAGAAAATCCAACAGAAGCGCCAATCTAAAGGCAGAAAACAGGAGCCTCTGTTATGAAAGTTTTTTCCCAGGTCGCAAAATGTGTAAGTTTGTAGAGGCAGTAAGATTACTCAAAGGCTCATTTTTAACCTTTCAAATATAATAGTGAGAGTGTGTCACTGTATAATATAATTCTGTACCATCAGGGGGAAAAGGTATAACTTTAAAAAAAACCTGAGTCTATACGGGGGTGCAACTGCCCCCCCTCCCCTCACAGGTAAGCCAATGTGTTAAAATTCTAAGAAAGGCACCTAAAGTCACAAACATCCGACTTGCTTTTGTTATAACCCTTTTTTTTTTTTTTTTTACGGATGGGAAATCATCAAATGACTTCTCCCGCTCTGGGTGGAGTGGGAGGGAGTGTCAGACTCTTACTGACTAAAACCCATCCATGTTCCTTCATTGCTCTTTGTGTTCCAGGGCCACGGTATCTCTTTCGAACAGTCCCGCAGCCCCGGCAGGCATCGGCCCTTGCGGGCCCCTTCCTAGTTGCTGACATCTCTTTGAGGCGCGCGTGGAACACGAACGCGCCGTCGACACGGCCTGTCGTCATAAGACGGACGGACGGTGAGCTAACCCATTACTCACCGTCCACAGGCCCGCGCCTATGGTGGCCGGGAGCCACCACGTGGCCCCCGACGCCCGGTGCGTCGCCCGCGGCGGCTGGGACGAGAGATTCTCTCCCTCTCACGTCCTGCCACCTCCTTCGCTAGCATGACTGCTTCGCAGAAGAAGGTGACGGCTTCCCATTCCCTCTCGCTCCGGACCATGGCCTGAACCAGGGCCGGCGCGAGAGGTCGCAGCCGCCGATCGCCGCTACGAGGACACGGCGGAGCTCCGCCCAAGCAGGACAGACCTCCACGGTGTGCGCCACCGTGTCCTCTGGACGATCCTCACAATGATAGCACCCGGGCGTTTCCTCCCGCCCGATTCGGTGCAGGAACCTCCCGAAACAACCGTGTCCGGCGAGGACCTGCGTCAGGCGGAAGGTGAGGGCGCCGTGGCGCCTCTCTAGCCACTCCTCAAAGAGGGGACTTATCGCCACTATTGTGGCGTGCCCTGCACTGGGTTGCGACAGTCGCTGTCTCCATGTCGCCATGAGATCGCGTCGGAAGTCTGTCCGCTGAGCGGTGATTTGCCGCGGCAGCGGAGTTTCCCCCCGACGTAGTGCCCCCGCGCGCCATTCATGCAGGCGCGCGAGGACTATCGCCTCCAGATCCCATGGCGGCAATCCGGCTAGGAGGCTCGCCGCCTCGCGGGAGATCGTGCGGTACCCCCGGATCAGCCTTACGGCTACGACCTTTTGGGGCGCGTTCAGGTAGTGGGCGGCACGCCGCTTAATTGAACGCGCCCACACCGGGGCCCCGTAAAGGGCCATGGACCGCACGACCCCCGCGTAGAACCTACGGCAGGAGGCGTTTGGACCCCTCAGGTTGATTGTCTTTGTTATTAAACTAAAAACACTAGGTACCCACCCATTGTATTATCGTATTTAGAACAATGTAATTAGGAGCCTATTGATACAAATATTCAATATTATTGTCATGTGAAATCTGGGTATTTCGTTTCTTCAGTTTACACTGTGATAATAAAATCAGTCAGTGGTAAGCTGGTATGTTAGACCCTGTTCTGTTCCCAATCCTTTTTTATACTTTTAAATGTTTTTGTATTGTTTTTTTAAGGAATTTTAAAAATGTATGACATTTGTAAAGATATAAATAAAGGGATAATAATATATAATCATTTTAAGAATAATAAAATTGAAATGTAACCTACTTATGATCGTCTTGACTCTACCTGGACCGACGCTTGCAACTACTAACTTCCGAGCCGTCATTACGAATCGAACTGTAATTACTGGTAACACATAATTATGTCCTGGGAAGATCTTTGTCGTTGCTATGTTTTCGTTTGTGCCGATAAGATGAAAATAATGTCAAGAGAACATGCAGGTGCTTGTACTTACGTCAATAATGTCGATAATATATTTCTGAGCTCTTATCCACGATCCAATGATGACATGATATTTCTCAAACGGCATAGAACCTACAAAGTAACAAAACAACTTTAAACCTAGGAGTCGCAATTGCAAACACAAGGTTAATTGATTACGATGTCCCAGTATCTCATCTAAGTACATTAAACGAATCATGTGTTGCACAGATCGTGACAACAAGACTGACTATTTATTTATACGTATGTTCGTGCGAATCTGCTGAATCTCTTGACTCGTAAAATTGTTCTATTCGAGGTAAAGAAAAAGAAAAGCTGAAATAAGTTACACTTGACCATAACCGAAAGCGGTTTCCGAATCTATTAAAAACGCCTTTCGATTCAGAATCGGGCAAAATTTTTTTTGCAAACAGTTGTGAATCATGGGGTGGTTTAAATGATAAAAAACTATTGGTAGGTAAACTGATGATCCTTATCCCTATTTCTGCAATAAACACTTAATAATCCCAAGAGATTTATCGGCAAAGACCATAAAGTGCCTGTGCATTTGTATGCGTAAGTTTAAAAAATATATAGAAAGTAGGGACCTTCGCAAGCCTCAGTAGCGATGATGAACTTGTCTGGATATAACTTCTGCACTTCTGAAATAACTGCTGCTGGTATAATAAAGTCCGTGTAGTAGTGTACCGCTATGCCGTCTATGTAGTCCAGAACTTTACGATTTTCTAGTATCATCTGTGTTTTATAAAACAAAAGACTACATATTAGTCTGAATGCACATTTGCTATTATAGCAGCATAAGCTTTTGCATTTGTTGTTCTAGAACAATGCAGCAAATTGAACTAATTCAAGCTGTCGTTTAAAAGCAAATTTCGCCAATGAAACCGAACGGGATCAGCATATCTAAACCGCGTTCAAGAACTGTCAGTATCATCAGTTTTATTGGTGAAATCTACTCTAAAAATAATTACGGCTGAAAGTGTCTTACCACATTCACCCAGTATGGTAATGTCAGTCTCTGATCGTCCCCTGTTATTATTTTAACATGTTTGAACGTCGAATTTCTTATGGTAGGTCCTAAATTGTTGACTATCCATGTGCCCTGAAAATTATGTAAGGAATAAGTTCTTTACTAATAAAAACACTTTTCCTAATAGTCGCCAACTAACAAAATAGCATCTTACCATGCTCCCAGCGGTCCATCCAAGATTGCTGATGGAACTCAATCCTAACAGACCGTTCGTAGGCTCGTTAGTAGTGGTGATGGCCCATATTGGGACGCCTGCAGCCGTATACTGTTCTATAAACCTGAAGAAGATATCGATGTTTCAATAGCCCAGGCCAGTTGCGTTACTCACTAACAATCCCCTTAATTTTAGCCATATAAAAACTATACATCATTAATTTTTATTTAAACTGGTTAGCTCGTCAGCGTAAATCATCATAATTCTTCTTTACTATCCCAATTTATTCGTGGTCAGCACATGAGCACAGCATGCCTTTTTCTCCATACTGCTCTATTACTCGCCTTCTTTGGTTCGTCAGTGTCATTAAACCAATGAGTATTGTTGAGTTTGGCAAATAGGGACCCCTCCCTTTTGCCAAACTCAATAGAGAACATAACAGAGTGTTTAAAAGTAAATAGTTGTTGGTATTTCATGTGTAACGAGAGTCACGGTCTGGAAGCATAATAAGCGTAATTAGCCTGTAACGTTTCCACGGCTGCCACACAAGCCTGCTATTATGTGACAGGGAGAAGATTATATTCTACCACAAGGGCCCAGTGCAACGCGGCAGGTGTTCGAACTCTTGGTTCCTCACAATGTTTTCCTTCACCGTTTTCTTTGCCAATGGTTTCAATAAATATTTACTTGAGATGGTAGTCGGCGTATGTCTGGTAGTACTGCGTCTTGAGTCGGCTGCGGCCTGCGTATGCGTTGTTGGTCTTCATCCATGGAGGCGGTGACCAAGTAGTTGCTATCACTTGTATTGGGGTGCTCGACGATAGCATGGCGGACTTGATCATCGGGATCTGAAGAACAAAGGAAAAGGCTTTTCATGTAGGTACCACTCGAAAAGTAACTAATTTAGTAATTCAAAGAGAAGTACAAGTTTTTTTTTCAATTCTAAGACATGCGGCGTCCTATTAGACTCTTCCTGGTAGAGTTCAATATAATTTAGTCCAAAACAATAATTGGATAAATTGGTAGCTAAAGTATGGCCTACACGTCCACTAAGGGCCTGGTTTCACGCTATAGGTACCTGCTTTTGCGTTTTAGATTAGAGAATGTCTTAATATTTATTGTTAAAATCTGTCAAATATTTGCGGATGACGTCACCCACGACACGGTATCAGTTGTCTGATGTGATTATCTTGATTGGTTAGTAGGTAGGTTTTTTATACATATAGTGTTTACCTTATAGTGTAAATCTTCGTAAGCGAGCGAGTAGTTGCTGAGCGTGGCGTCATTCACGGGGAGTTCGTTGTAAGCGTAGGCGTGCGTGGAGAAGTCGGAGCCGCCGATAGGGACGCGGATCATGTTGTACTGCAACCCACTGTCGCTGAAGTAGGAGCTGTGGATGCAAGCGAACACCAGTTAGTGTGAAGCAAGAATACATACCAGAATGTAATCTTAAAATTAATGTAGTATAAAGCTAAGCGCATTGCATTGCAGCCCGCCTTAATCTGGGATAAGCTTCAAACTATATTTATGTATAATGAATACACCAGAATGGTTGTTGAACGGCGTTCAGAAATAAGAGGAATGCCGTTCGAAATTATCTGTCAGACAGCTAATTAAATGGTCTCAGACACTTATCTGGTGCTGTTAAAATGAGCTAGGTATTAGTTAGCAAAACAGTGAGCTCTGATCAGCCTATGTGCAGATGGCTTATTTGAGGTCCTTCAAATAAAAACGCATGTATAAGAGTCTTGACTCACTTACTTACTCATAGGCCGACTCATGAACGCCCAGACCCAAACTTTGAACCTAGAAATCTGAAATTATGCGCTGAGGTCCCTTTTATGATGTAGACAAAGAGGCTAGATTTTCCAAATGCAACTAGATATGGAATATAGTCCGGACGACATGGGTAAAGCGCTAGTTAAAAATAAAAGTACTTAGTTACTCAATTAAGGACTTCTGCAACGGTTCAGACAGGTTCTTCCAGTTGATGCCGGCAGCGTCTGTCACCGCGCCTCCGAAACCCTGCACCGTCTGATACATCTGGTCTGGATGCAGGACTAACGTACATCCTGATGCTGAAATAGTCAATCGTTACATGAATGACAGGACTCTTCAATGGATGGAACCAAACTCCTGTTATCGCTTGTCTAGATGTAATGTAACATAATCGAAAGTGGAAAATATGAAAGAACGTAACAGACATTGTCCAGAGCGCACTGTATATTGCGTCGTTCGACTCAACAGAACGCGCAATGTCACTTACATAATTTCATTAAATGACACAGAATTGAGTATAGTTGCACATATGTATATTTAACAATATTTTTAATGCCGCGGCTGGTTTTTCTTTTCTCAGGTTTTTAAATGAAAGTAGGCTGAGCGCTGAACCCTGATGAACTCCTTTTTTATTAATATATAAATAACTACGGGCGGCGCGCTCGGGGCGTGGGGTTAATTAACTAGCCTTTGGGAATTTCATGTTTCCTTACTCGCTTCCTGCTATACTAAACCATGATTTTGTCTCCTATAATTATATATGATTAAAAGGATAAAGATTTTATGCTTGGAAGTTTGGTTGTTTTTGGTAGCTTCAAAACGTTTCCGTGGTATTATTTCCGATCATAGCGCGACCGTAGCCGCGGGCAAAAGCTAGTTATGAATAAAGCACAAATGGCTTTAGTATATCTTTGATGAACTTTGATTTACTATATTTTTGATTACTTATCATTCAATATCAATTAATAACGCATTACTCCAACCCCGATTATATGTATTACTATAATCTCTGCTCCAACCAAAGACATTCAAATATTACGTTTAAATCTCTTTGGCTCCAACCTTTTTGTTCTCGTTCCTTACGTGAACAAAGAGGCTTTACCTACATTTTTATAAAATGCCAAATTACACACCAAAGAGGTTGACACATCAAATATAAGTACATAATTTGAAGCAGGCCGAAAGATCTGACAAAAAAGTTAAAGACAACATTATTATTAATTAAAGAAAAAAAATATTATAAAGAAAACTCAAATGGCGTTACCACATTGTTTACACGAAATATAGCCAGCTACAATTGCGATCTTATTAAAAAAGGTTCCAGTAAGTTTTTTCCGAAATTTTCAGAAGAAGCTGGAAAGATTTTCTTCATCATAAAATCTCTTACACTTATTCTACAAACTATGGATGGCCCATTACCAGCTTTGATTGCCAATAAAGTACATGAACAGAAAAGTTTTACTATCTTTAATAAAATGTCAAATTAGCCACCATGGAGAACACATACATCAAATAAATAGGTAACACTTAATTTGACACAGGCCATTAGAGTTAAAAAAAATTGAGACACCATTATTAAAAAAAAAATATTATGAAGAAAACACAAATGGCGTTACTATATTTTTTGACAAAATATGGCCAGCTTCAATTGTTTCAAATATACTCCAAGAAGGTTATACTCAATTAACATTATCTTTTGACGCATAAATGAAAGAATGTTGAAAATGAAATCATGATTAAACTATGTTGGAAGAGCAAAGGCCTTTCCTCGTAGGTACGAATAAAGAAACCCGAATTTTTAGAAAAATCTGGAAAGATTTTATAGAATAGTAATAGTAATAAGTTTACAAATCTTGTACACTTCTCCTGCAACTACGGTCTATTACTGGTCGGAAATTGACTCACGGGAATGTTTTAAATATAGCCTTTGACACTCGAAGAAAATGTCAGGATCAGACATTTCGAAGATTTCCCCTACATTAAAACTTATTATAGATTCCGGTGTGTGTTCGAAATTCTTCTCTTTTTTTAAACAAACGGCTTGACCAATTTTGATGTTTTTTTTTGTGTACTTCTGGGGTCACCTGGATGATTTCATAGACTCATAGTTCTTAGTTATAGTAGTGTCGACATTTGAAATTCACCCGGACGAAATCGCGGAGGCAGAGCTTGTTTTTTAATAAAGATATTTGTATTATTATACTCACTAGAACTATTCAACGGTTGCAGGTCACCTTTAGTTTTGTTGAATCGTAATCCACTCTGAAATTATGAAAATTTATGAATTATATGTAGACCGACCGCTTTAATGAGTCCGCCGCCTTGCCCCATCAAAGGCACATAAACACACACAAAGTCCTAACAATATCCCATAGGTTATTTGCTTTAAAATAACTATAATCCACGTAGGTATTACGATACTAATTGAACCAATACGTGAGCAACCTTCAGAATATTCCATTTAAATGGATACCTTCGCGAGGGTTCATTAAACTCACATAGCTGAGCTGAGCCACTGACCCTGTTTTAGGGGTTTAACAAATAAAAATCCGGTACATACATACACATACGGTAAATCCTGGGCTGATGGCATCTTTTTAGGGGCATTTTTGCTGGCTTAACATAAGCTTGCTATTTTGTGGCACAGTGACAAACAAGCGAGCAATGATTGTAAGTGGTTACCGCCACCTATGGCCATTTGCAACACTAAAGGACTCTCATTCATCATCATTCTTCTGCCCTTATCCCAATTTATTTGTGTTCAGCGCTTATGATTCCTTATTTCTCTATTAGTTTTATTCCACACAGTTCATCAATCGTTTTTTTGTTTTACCTTTTTCTTGTTCTATAGCCTTCCATCCACATTCATGCTAAGAGTTTTCCTTACGATATATATCAACTAAAAGGCGTTTACTGACGGACAAAGGCCTCCCTTAACGTCCTCCTCGACGTCCGGCTCCATGTTTCTCGCATCGAGCGGATTCTCGCGGTCTTCTTTCAATCATGTTAGGAGGTTTTCCAAAGCTCGATACGTTGTCGCTCCTCCAGAAACTTCGGCTCCAATCTTTCTGTATGAATAATTATTATATGGCGATAATATCCTACCTGTGAGCTCTTGTACACGACATACTTGTCGCGTGTGAGAGGTTCCTTGGTGATGTTGTCGCAGTAAGTGGCGTTGCATACGCACACTACTGACTGCGTCGCTATTCTCCGCGCCGCGCATGGCTTATCTGAAGACATAGGTAATTGATTAGTTTCATTCTTGATTTTGGGGCTTCGCTTTCTTATTATAGTATTCTAAGGATTCGTTGGCATAAAAAGCAACTTAGTATAAAATCTGTTACTGTCACATTGCAAAGCGATTTATTTCTCCAAGCGTGAGCTTCAAGACATTTAGAATTTAATTTAGACTACGAAAACTGACTCTGGAGCTTGCTTCGCAACCACAAATTGCTATTTTTAGCGGTTGTTTTAAATTATTCAAGCGCTAAACGTTTTTAATGAAATTCGTAGAAAAAGGACCTAAGTTGGTATTTTTGTATCGAGGATTTAAAAAATAGTCTCAAATAACTTTACCTTCGGAAGTCGGTGGCAAAAAAGATAATGAAACAAAGTCACCGACTTCCGAAATTAAAGTTATTTTAGACTTTTTTAGTGTTTTTTTGGAATTCGGTTTTTTTCTGCATAAAATTTTTAAATTCGCTCTTTTTGTGGTAGTATAGGTACCACACAAATTCTTGTTATAAAACAATTTTTTACATTGTAACTAGAAGTTATTAGGGAACCACTCGTCAACAAAGTCAATATAGGCCAAGAAGTAAAAAACCAAACTACTGAACCTATTTTGATAAAATTTCTATGGGACCAATCGGAAAGTATATCCTTTCACATAAGAAAATAATTTTCAAATCGGTTCATAAATGACGGAGTTATGAGGTAAGACGAATAAAAAAAAACGAAAAAAAAAATACAACCGAATTGTGAACCTCCTCCTTTTTTTGAAGTTGGTTAAAGTTATAACTCGCTTTGTATTAATAGGCTCATTATTTCGTGGCTAATGAGTGAATAGCCTGAAAGCTACGCATTAAAGTCATAGTAGCAATGGTTTTTTTTACTGAGTTCCGCTTAGGGAGTGTTCCCAGTCAGTTCTATAGATTTCCACCACGACTGCAACTGCAAACCGCAAAAAGAGAACAGTCGTGTCGCTGCAACCTGACACAGCGATGAAACGGCCTGGCCACTGCAGCAGTGCAGTCTGCGGCTGCGGTCTCTTCATTGCTGTGACAAATTGTCGCTTCGGAATTGTACCCTTAGAAGAGTAACGTGTTAACGATTACTGTTTTCATATACAAGTATCATATCATAGGAATCGACTCAGATTAAAATAACATAACAAGTTTTGCGGTTTGCCTTATCTTAACCAAATACCTACATAATAATTTAAATAGGTATACGTAAGTAATAATGATTCGATAAAAAAAATGTTTTCGCATTACAAGAACTTATAATAGAGTAGAGATCTGAAAAGAGTTCAGATAGTTAATAGATGGGTACGTACCTACGTAAAAGCCATCTTACGAACCCACCTGTTTACCGACTAACTGAATATCGATTTGATTATTTATTTAAATACCATGAATACAAGCTTACCGGCATTCAATCCACTGAAGAGGCAAATCAGGAGAATCCCAGACAAAACACTAACTGTATTACGGTACATCTTTGAATAATATAAAAACAGAACCCGTCTACTATAATGGCCGCTCCATTGACGATGTTATTGCTGATAAAAAAGACCGACGTTTTATTTAAAGACTGGACTGAAATATGCGAGTTTCGGACCCTACTTGAATGTCAACTGAGCGCCGTCTGCGCATTACTGATTATGTCACCCCACCCCTCTCGAGTTTCTCGCCAGGACCATTGAGTAGGTACAGACGCCAGCACATCAAGCTACTACAATCTGTCAAATTTCTTTAATATATTTTCAACTTTATTGTTAAAGCATTAGGTTCCAGGTTGATTGGGACAACACAGTTTCGGGTAGCTTGATGTGCCGTCTGTACCTACTTATGAGCAGTATGAATCAGACAATGGCTACTTAAGATATGAATTATCGTAAGAAAGTAGATTATCTGACATTTTTCAATGGCCAGTTAGGGTCAACAAGTGATTGGAAAGAAAAATTTAATTTAGCAAATAGTGCGCAGAAGTAAATAGAAAAATAAGGAAAATGACTCGTAGTGTCACCGCTGTGTCAAGCGAAGTCTGGAGTTTTTGCCAATATTTTCCCTAATGTTATGATTGTATTGGGAATAAGTATATAATGAATATAATATTGTGAATAAAGTTTTGTATTTCTAACTAGTTTTGTCTGCAGCTTCACCCGCGTGGATTACATTATTCCACGGGATTGTATTATGTACTATAAAGGGTGTAAATAGACCCTTAACGAAGCCGAAAGGCACTTGTTCTCCCCGTCATTGCGGTCATTATTTTGTTCTGGACCATACCTAGGTAGGTACCCACCTTCTAGTTACAGAGATATTGGGGGTCAAAGTTGCAACTTTTTACCACTTAAAAAAAAACTAGTTTGTAAGGTGACAACTTTACGTCAATACCTTCATGACCCGTTTACTATTCAATGCATCCATCAGCACGATGCCTTGTGTGCGCAACATTGAGTTTTACCGTAAATCGTGATTTTTCACCCCAACAAAAAAAGTATTTTCCAAGCCATAATTTTTGCGTAGAGTTACTTAGTTTGATGTACAGAATGCTTGGTTGACGTCTTCGTGAAGGGTCCGTTTACACCTTGTATTTTTTATGGCATGTGACATAAAATCGAAATATGTACCAGTAAATAGGTACCCAATAGTTACGTTTAGGAATGCCAACACACCGAAGGACAATATGCAATAAAAATTGTTTTATTGCAGAGTACAACCCGAATTGATTGTCAAGTTCTAAATTAACCTGAGCGAAGCCGGGGGCAAAAGCTAGTAATTAATATATTAAAAAATAACTAACAAAGGAAATAATGATATAAATTTATAATCTGTGGCCCGGATGTCAAATTGACGTGACGATATTTTTTTATCAAACCAATTTAATTTTATATTTTTACTAAATTACCCCAACGAAACGAATAAACATACCGCAATAATGAGAAGAAAATAAAAAACCATTACCAAATTAAATGAACACGACAGGATTGCACCAAAAATAAAAAATAGAGGAAAACAAATGTCACAACGCAGACCAGACGCCGAACCAAACAACAACAGGAGGCACCCCCACTATCTCCGAGCTCGTCGTGCAGCTGCGCCCCGCAGCCGGGACGCGCCGGGACCCATGGACACCGTTCGTCCACCAGCGGGCTTGGGACCTCGAGGCCAACCGGGCCCGAACATGGTCCCCGCTGCCGGTGGAAATGTGTGACGCAAGCGATGGACTCAATCCATTAATGAACACGTCATGCGCGCATATTATGGGGTTACTGAGAGGGAAGCAACTTGACTGCGTAGTGCGTGCCGTGGTCGAATGCTCTCTCTGTTTCAGGTGCCTGAGCCGGCTGTCAGCATGTCGGCGCAACGACTATCGGATCAGGTGCGGGTCATCCAGCGTAACCATATGTTGGATGACACTGTACTTGATCGATTACGCTTCGATTCACGGAGTAACCTTGTATAATATTGAGCCCATCCGTAAAACGTGATTTTTCACACCAAAAAAAAAAGACGTTTTCCAGCAATATTTTTTGCGTAAAGTTACTAAGATTGACGTACATAATGGCTTGGTTGGCGGCTTCGTGAAGTGTCCCTTTACACCCTGTATAATACTTAATTTAGTAGTACGTAAGTAGCTTTGCTTTGTTATGCCCTGCAGTGGGCTATAAAGAGCTGATGATGAAGTAGTTTTGCATCTTTAAAGTATTTCGTTTAGTTTAAATAGGGCCCCAAACTCATTTTTGCCTTGGGGCCCTTGGTTACATATCTACGCCACTGGCTACCAAAATTAGCTGTGTTGGCTTGGCAGTGCAGGATTGATCGGTGAGACTAGAGCACTCATCGGCAAGTTGATCTGCTTTAGGGAATACTCGTCTTAGAGTGATGTGCTTTTCGAGGCGGGCGTTCTCGGAAACTGATATTAGTTTTCATGATTATTTGGCCTGCGTCACACAGCGCATCGACTTCTGAAGCAGAAGATTTGTGGATGGGCAAGCCGTATTCGTTGGTACAAGCGTCGAGTGGAGCGATACACACAGAAACGCAGATTACAAAGCGATGACACGCGTCTGTGCGCTTTGAAATATTATATCCGCAGTTCTCAACTATAAAGCGTAGAATTGGTATTTTAATTCTGTACCTAATTTTTAAAAAAGGATAGATACTTTGATGCATATTCAGCTTAGAACTTCCCTACTGCTGGGACCTGTGGCTGGGAGGCAGGCCTCCTCATTGGCTTTCCTCAGTGGACCGTAATCCACTTCGTGGTCGAAGTGTGGGACTTCAAATTTTTCGGTCCTAGAATTGGTATAAATTAAACTAGCTTTGTTCTTTTATCATAATAAAAAATGAAAATAATAAAAAAGTTTATTGATTCATAAAAAGTGTTACAATATTTAGGTATGACACTGGATCCCGCACTAGGATACCCTGTGTCGCAGGATCCAGTCTCTTTCGACAGATAATATGAATTATAAAATAGAATATTATGGAACGGCAACGGTTACAGTATAATAAAATTAATTAAACTTACGACTAAAAGGTAACCAAGTGTGTGTGTATGTTATGAGTGTGAGTGTGTATGTGATGAGTGTGAGTGTGTATGTGATGAGTGTGAGTGTGTATGTGATGAGTGTTTGTATGTGATGATGAATACTTTAATGGTTGAACGATAAAAGGTTTTCCGTTTCAGCATAATTAAGCGCAAGCAACCAATCTTGAACCTGTTTTTTGCTCCCAAACATTGTCAAGGGGAAGATTTTAAGCTTATTGTTAACTATTCCATACAGTCCAATGCGAGAGAAAGCCTTATTGCCAAATTTAAGTTTGCAGAAAATTGTTCCACTTAGGTTTTCTACGTGTACGCTGATCCGTTACCTCTGGTGCAGGTGCAGTTTTAAGAAATTTAAGTAGCACTGATAAAAATGTACAGTTGGCGCACCGTAAGCACTCTCGTTTCTTGTGTAACGGTAACGGATTCCTAATCTATGAGACCTTCAGGATAGCTCTTTGTGCACGTTCAGCAGTAATTAGATAACTTTTACCAGCGAAACCCAAAGTTATTACGCAATAGCTAAATCATAGCTTGTAATCCTTACAATAACATATCATAGTATTGACTTTATAAAATGTTGTTAATCCACCACTCCAATTGTGTACCACCCTTTCTTAGATCACAATCCAAAAAAACATGAAAGTATTCATAACATTAAGCCATAACTTCTTTTGGTTTAAAACTCAACTATGTAAAAAACGCAATGAATGGTGTTGAATTGTAAAAAATTAAATCATAACCATTGCGTACCTAATACACTTATTATTAGGTGTGTACCTAATAATAAGTGTATTATGTACGCAATGGTTAGTCGAGTGCAATTAGACTTTAAGGTGGAACGAAGTTTATAGTGGTCGGATTTTCATGGAGTTTTTTTTATTGAGTTTCTAGAGTTGTGGAGAAGAAAGTTAAACAAAAAATTTCAACGCTCGCGACTTTTTTTTTATTTTTTAAATTTCCTTTTGAATATTTTTTTTTTTCGTATAGGAATAACTTGAAATTCACCGGATTTATATTGTGGCGTATAATGGGACCTTTATGCATCTATTAAACACCAATTTGGTCTGTTTCCTTGTTCATTATTGTTGACGAAATGCATATTTCCAGGTTTTTTAATGAAAATTTCCTATTTTTTCAATTATTTCTAAAATAACGAGTTTTAACACAAAGATTTATTTTGTCATTGGTAACTGATACTTTTTTACGGATAACTGAATGCAAAAATGTTCAAGAAATCCATATTTACGAGTGAAGTGACTAAAAATGAATTCGCAAATATCAGGAAATCGTCTATGTCAAAGTTAAAGAAGGCAATTTTTCTCAAAATGTTTCTATGGCGGTCAACGTAATTATTATTCTGAAAATATCCTTATTAAATCAGCTATCTACAGAGAACACAAATTAAAAAAATATTCGGAGGTACACGATGAATGTTGATTATCGCTGACGAAGGTGGACTGGGGCCGCTGGTAAACTCACAAAAATTATCGTAATTGGAACGTAACCATTTCTCATAATTTATATATAGAATTAGTTGCAAGCTTGGGTCTCTGCGCCCCATTTAATATCAATACCGATACCGATACCGCTCCCAATTCTTAGCGATAGATCCCTTTATTAATGTTTTACTTTCTCAGCAGTAACTGATATTTAACAAGTATCCTTGAATATTTTTCTACTAATTATACCTTATTAGATAGCTAATAAAATGAGGTTTTGAAAAATAATTTGCACATTGAGTTATATAGAAAAATTTCGAAAAAAAATGCCTTCATTAACATAGACGATTTTCTGATTTTTTGCGAATGAATTTACGTCACTAAACACATAAATATGGTTTTCTTGAACATTTTTTTGACCAGTTATCTGTAAAAATGTATCTGTTACCAATTTTAAAAGAAATCTTAGTCTTAAATTCGGTAACTTAGAAATAATTGAAGAAAATACGATATTTTCAAAAAAAACTTGAAATATGAACATTGAACAAATAAACAGACCAAATTGGCGTTTAATGGATACACACAGGTCTTTCTATTATGCCTCAATATAAATTCTTCGAATTTCAAGTTATTCATAAAGAAAAAAAAATATTACAAAGGAAATGCAAAAAAAAAAAAAAAAACTTGCGAGCGGCGAAATTTTTTTTTTAACTTTCTTCTCTACACCTCTAGGAACTCAATAAAAAAAGTCCCATGAAAATCCGACCACTATAAACTTCGTTCCACCTTTTGAGTATTTTTTGCCTAATTGCACTCGGCTAGGTCGTGACTTTAATTTGGAATTGCCCTGCAGTCGTCCAAAACTGTGCCAGTAGTATTGAATCCATTCGTCATTCGTTGAGCATCTCTACAGTTGTAATTGAATTATGGCAGATATTTAATTCAGCTTCTTTCGTTCCTAAACGTACTTTGACTGTTTCTGCAGCACCTCTGTAAAAAAACATACGTTACAATAATTTAGCACCTATTCATGATAGTAAGGATCATTATCATATAGAACTACGTATAATTATATATGCATTGAAATACCCATTTCGATTCAGCATCTGCCAAGTATTTTCTCAACTGTTTTGCCAGTTTACATTCTGACCGAATACAGCTAGACTACCAGTATTGTAAATGGAGAGACTTATTATCTTGCCTCTAATATGATAAATATGCGAAAATGTGTGTGTGGTCTCTCTTTATCCGTCTTTTTCTGATGCGATTTTGATTTAAATATTTGGTATAGAAAAAGCCTGTCTGTGGAGCTAGTCAATAAATAGGAAAAGAAAAACAAAAATGTGTGTGGTTGGAAAATTCATACGACAAAGTCAGTGCCAAAAGAGTCATCAAAAAAGTTCTAAGGTATTTTACTCACTTGTTCCATATAACTAAAACCACAGTATTGTTAGGGGTAAGGAAAGCGATGCCGTCCATTTTCGCATACTCCGTCGTGAGAGTGACTTTAATCCTCCGGGACCCTCGCGGGACGAACTTGGAGAAGTGTCCAATGGCGTAGAACATCGGCTGCTTGTAAAACTCCCCGGCCGTTGCGTTCACTATGATGGGTGAATCTACGCGAGCATTGATGTAACTCGGACCACCGTCCGTGTTCAGACACAGACTCCAATCGAGCCATCCAATGACGTTGTTACTGAGGTTCTAGGATATAAATAATAATCATTTAATTGATTTGAAGCAAATGTAGGACGTATCTAAGTCACTGAGAAGATGAATTGCAAAGAAAGAAAAACCATAGAAAAGGGAATAAGAAGGCACAGAATTTAAGGACAAAGATAAACAGAAGAACCTAAGTGTGGATGACGTCAAATGTCCAGGTAATATTGTAAGATGGGGAGAGTGTGTCTCGACAAAGCATCTCAATGATGAATATAAGGGTATGAAGGCCAGTACTGCTGCGCTTAACTCATCATCGGTAGCTTAACTCAAAACACATCATAATCGCTGATGGAATCTTTTTCATATTAAAAAGCATGCATTTGACCTTTAGATTTTTGTCAATAAAGATTTTTTTTTTAATTTGACCGCAACTCGCCTGACGTGAAGCGATGATGAAATAGAAGAAAGCGATTCACTCGAACTTTGAATAAAACCAAATTACAATGATCAGGGAAAAGAAGTCAGTGAATTCCACAAGCTTTATGTAATTAAATTGAATCTTTAGCCTACCCTCTAAGCTCTGCCATATCAATGCTGCTACTCTATGATGGTCTTGTAGTGTTGCACCATTTAATATTTGTATGAGCAAGCACCTCAGATTACCTCAATAATATCGTTGACGTATAACTCAGCTCGACCCCACGCTCCGTAGTCAACACTGACGGTATCCGTCGGGAGAGCACCTGAAAGTATAGTAAGTAAATTGGTGCCTACTACAGTAAAAAGTGGTAAGTAATGTGATGAAAATAAATGATTTTGTGTTTAGCAAAAAAGTAGTACTACTAGCTACTAAAAGAAACAAGTCAAATTGAATTAGCTAGCGGAACTATGAAGGCGTGGTGGGCGTGTAAAAAATAGAATTTGGGTCTTAGATTCGTAGTGAGTGTTAACTCAACTTTTAAGTCGTTTTAGTATGTTGTAAATGTCTAAATCAGATTTTTTGTTTATCGTGTTAAAATATCGACACCCAAAACATCTGCAAAGTTAGCTGACTGTTTATCAGATACAGACGATATAAGTCGGGCTTGGAAAGAAGAAAAGAGAAAGAACGGAAGAAAATAGACGTGTCCCTACCTCCGCAGATTTCGGTGGCCAGTACGAATTTGTCCGGGTACCCCACCATAGCCTGCGACAGTATTGTAGGTGGCACGTAGGCGCTCATGTAGTAGTGGACTGCAACGCCGTCCAAGTACTTCAGAGTCTCAGGATACACTGCTACCAGCTGTACAATGAGCTTATATATGAGGAGTCATCTTTTCATTAACTAGAAGTTCCATTGTAGAACCAAGACCTGATGCTCAGTGGTAGCACTTGTGACTACTAGATCTTCGAGGCTGTCTGGTCAGTCAAAGAGTTATTAGGCTTTTCTAGCAGGAACAAATTATATTCGTCCTCATTGAATAAAATATACACCTCTGTACCTTACCGTGTTCCAATAAAGAGTGATGGTGAAGCGCATGTCATCGCCGGTGATGATCTTGATGTCTTTGAAACTGGAGTTATCGTTGCGCAGGGTTGGGCCCAAGTTGTGCACGATGTACTCACTCTACAACAAAATGCTTTCCTATAAGGGTTTGTTTGATGAAGGGGATCATTTATCTTACTTTTAACCAACTACGCTGAAGCTAACTTCGTTGCGGCTGAACCCCGGTGTTCTACATGGAGTGACAGCCTATTGTGCCTTTTACACAGTTACCAAGTCCCGCGATATCCCTTGGTAAATTGGTAATACTGGTTTTCAGACTTTTGGACTACCTACCCGTACCGTCTGTAAAAGATCTAGGTAGAAAAATATTCTCCCATCACACATTAAGGCAGTGCTTGTACAGTCCCTAATCATCTCCATAATTGACTATGGTGATGAGTGATACTACGACCTGAATGCAGATCTCCTCAATAAACTTGGCCGACTTCTTATTAACTGCATTCGATTCGTCTTCAATCTCCGCAAAGATGATCTGCACATCGATCGCTTTTAAGATGGTTACCCATGCGGCAGCGCAGAGCATTGAGGGCTTTGACGGCCCTGTTTTCTCTTCTTCACAAACCCACTCCTCCTTCTTATCTGACTTCTCATTGCCAATATTTATGCTCTGCGCACAGGAAGAATCTTCGTTCCGCCAATAATTGTCTTCTACGATGCCCTTCTCACCGCTCTGGTTTTATAAAATCTTCTTTCTTTGTCCAGGTGGTTTTCTTTGGAATGCGCTCCCTCAGAGTATCAGGACGGTGACCAATCGGTTCACTTTCAAAGTGAAAGCTCGAGAACATATACACAAGAAGTTGGCAGATTCGTCTCAGAACTAAGTTGTTGTAGTTTTTCTTGTTTATCTCTCTTAATTTTATATATTTTGTTATATGTATATTTATATTGGTTCTTATATGTTTTAGTTATAAATATTTTCTAGTCTTTTTTTCTGTTATTGCGCCTACTGTATATTGTCTCTGTATCACCATAAGGTAGACTGGTAGAAAATGCCCAAAGCATTAAGTCCGCTTTTTTTACTTGTGCATAAAGTTTTAATAAATAAATAAAAATCTCCAAATGACAACTGGGTGCGACGTGTCAAATTCTTTCCAAAACACTGTGATCCCCGGTGCGACCGCGGCAAGCGTAGCCAAACCTAGCTATAGTTGTTTAGCCTTGAGCACCTCTTCACTGTTCAAAGGAGCACCTATACGTAATTATTATAATTATTAATCCACGCTCTTAATGTAAAGAAATAGATACCTTCTTCCCGGTAGACTACCAGGCTAAAGAATGTTCCCTTGGGATAATTTCCGATCTCCTCGTGGACATAGCGGCGGGTAAAACTTAGTATCTAGTACAGTAAAAGATTAAAGTACCATACCAAGTCGTCTAGAGTCCAGCCCACGTTGTTGATTTTCGCCGGGATGTAGTTAACGCTAGAGTGAAGTGGCTCATTGGTGGTAGTGATGCCCCACACCGGGATACCTTCCTCTGCATACTTTTCTAAAAACCTGTAATAAACTATTTAGTTATAATAGGTCAATGCTGAGTGAAAAGTAATTTAGATAATAAAGTAAAGGAAACGTTGTTTTCAAAAGATTTTAAGTAGGTAAGTACATAAAAATAAGACGTAACAATAAAATTGTAATCCTTGTACAATCTACATCGTAATAGGCAAGCAAACATGATAAGTGAATGAAAGAATTCAAAATTCACCCTGTATAATAAACACAATTTTCATGAAAATATATAGGCTATTCCGCATATATACAAGCCTTATGCCCGATGGGATTGTCCATTCGTAAAAATATCGAACATCCATACACACTTGTATCCCTTAATGTAACCCTTTAGAATGAAGTTGTAAAAATCCTTTCTTAATTCTTGCGTAAAGTTTCTGTCTCTACTAAGAATCTTGCGAAAATTTCACTGTTCTAGACTCAGTGGTTTAGTCTGTGGTCTGTTAAGGAATTTAAAAGATGTTTATTTCTTATATTCTATAGTACATAAATATTTATACGTGTAGACAGTCCCTTCACGAAGCTATCAACCAAGCATTCTGTTATCAAACTAAAACGACGGAACGGGCACGGGAAACGACTTTTTGTTTTGGGGAGAAAAATCACGGATTACGGTAGGACTCAATGTAACGTACTCAAAACATAGTGCTGAAGGATGCATTAGTATATAGGAGTCATGGAAGTATTTAATGTAAAATTACAACATTAAACATTTGTTTTAAAAAAAAAACTTGTGAAAAAGTTGGAACTTTGACCTCCAATATCTCCATAACTACAAGGTTCCCAGGTATGGTCCAGAAAAAAAACTGATCGCAATGACGTCAGGAAGAAGTGCTTCGGCTTCGTTACATCCTCTATGTACCTACTTACTTATAATGATAATCGGCGTAAGTCTGCATATACTCCTTCTTAATTCGGCTGTGTCCTGAGTAGTCGTTGTTGGTCTTCATCCATATCGGTGGAGACCAAGTAGCCGACAAAATATGTATGGGAGCACTTGCTGCTTCCATGCATGCTTTAATCATTGGAATCTGTAACAAACCTTTATTTTAATGATTGTAAAGACTGAAGTCCCGATTACCTACTAAGTACTAAATCTTTATAATAAATAATTACAACTTGTAGTCATAACAGTTTGGGGTTAAAACAATAAGAGCCGAGCATAGAACTTGCGATACACCAAATATTAATACGTTTTTTTTATATGTTACATATCTTCTAGCGTCGATTACGACGATTGTCTTGTAACTTGTTAGTTTGTAGGTTAGATTTTCTATTCATGGTATAGAATTAAATCACATTCAGCACTTGTTTTCTTAAATAGTTCCTATTGCATAATCAATCTATAATGTACCCTTTACTCAGACACAGGCCTCCTGTCAGTGAGAGGGAGTGGGCTGTACTCAACCACCCGGGCGCGTACGGGTTGATTTCCCATGACTTCGAATGTTAGACTCTAGGACCCGCGATGCCGGTTTCTCACGCTGTTTTCCTTCACCGTTTTGAGGGCAGTTTTTACCTCTACTGTTTTTACACCCTTAAAATTTCAGATAATAATGTGGAACTAGTGATAACAATATTCAAGATTAGTGTCAACGGAGTGTTGTAGAGGTAAAATGTTTTCTAAATGATCCAACCTTATACTCAAAATCTTCATAAGCCAGTGTGTAGTTGCTCAACGTGACGTCATCTTCAGGCCGCTCGTTATACGCGTAGCCGTGTGTAGAGTAGTCAGTGCCGCCGATGGGAACGCGCAGCATGTTGTACTGGATACCCGAATCGCCGCAGTAGGAGCTGCAAATATTCTAACTTATCGTCTTCTGCCTAGCTTTATCCCAGTTATGTTGGGGTTGGCTTGCAGTTCAACCGGATGAACATATTCATAATAAGCGAATTTTTATGTGACCTCTACAAACTAGCTTTAAGTTTGTTCATTGAGGACATTGTTACACTCTATAAAATTATCATAACCTTCAAATAATTAAAGCATAATATATTTGTCTGTAACTGTTGGCATCATCATATTGCGACATAGCAACACTCTACCTTTTGGTGAGATTAGTAATGTCGGACTTCGGGCTTCTGAGTTAACGACTTTCAAAAATCTACGAATTACAGCCGGGAACAACGGCTTAACTTTTTAAGGCAAGTAGGGATTCACCTCCGTGTCACCACTCTTCTTCCCAGTGTCAGGACTTCTACTACAACCACCCATCTTACTACTGTCAAGTCTACCATTACCGTCTTCTTATTACTGTCAAGTACACTAAGCTACCACTCTCTTACTCGATTAAGTACTGCATGAGCCGCGGGTCAGTCAAGTTCTTCCAGTTCATTCCAGCCGAATCGGACACGCCGCCTCCGAAACCTTCGATTACTTGGTACTTTGTATTCACATCTAATTCCAAAGTGGTCACCGAACCAGAGCTTGAACTGGTCGTGTAGGGAATACCTAAAATGAAATGTAATCGCCTTATTAACTAAAGAAAGTAAAGGAAAAAGCAAATGATGTTGCTTTGATTAATTACCTTTTACGTAATTATGCAGATGCCCAATAGATTTGTGAAACCGAAGTCCATCCTGAAAGATAAAATTGACGGATTAGCCTGATTTAGTCCACAAATCAAAGAAATAGTAAGTAAGTGGAATACTTAAAGTCAGAGTAATTATTTATTAAGCAACTTGAAACTGCCATGATTTCAAACCACAGCCTTCTTTGATGAGTTCTGCATGGTTTTATAAGCACGTGCCCATAAACGGAACTAAATGTCCACGGACAATTTGACAAATGTTCATCACAACACCCTCCTGAAGTCCTGACAAATATCATTCAAGAGCCAAAAGAATCATTCTGCACATAAGTTGTATGAATTGATGAATATATACGGCGTTGGTGTCAATTTGCTCAACAATTAATTTACCTAACGGCACTTACCTCGGACGACACGTAAGAGACATATCGTCCGCTAACCGGCGCTTCTCTCGTGATGGTGTCACAGTACTCCGCCGTGCAGACACACACTGTTCCATTGCCGTTAATAGACCTGGCAGCACACGGCTGATCTGAAGATATGAAATAGAAACACGAATAACATCACACCTGTAACTGTCCCTGACGGGTTAGGCTGAGTTGTACCTATAGTACATACATCCACATTTCGCAAGGTATGTTTATGTCAGGGGGTGAACCTATTGCCATCAACTGGGCACTGGTCCTGACTCCGATGCTGTTACTGAGAAATTCGTGAGGGAAAAACCCAGTATCACTTTTCCTGACCTGGGAAACTACCCAAAAAAAATTGGTAAAATAGAAACCCAAAACCTGTTACCCCAGTAACTGGGTCGTGGAAGTCAGATAGGCATTTGCTGGGCAGATGATGATTTTGCCTTACTATTGTTCATATTGTTATCTTCAAGGGCTGAATTATAAATTATTTTAATTTGCGAAAATCGTTACGTTTTATAACGTCAAAGTATGAGATGAATGAATGGTAAGTACATAAGGATCAATATCGCATGCAAATATCATGATGGCCCTGCTTGCGTATGATATGGCACTTGCGTAACCTTTGTGCACTTCCTTCACAAGATAAGGGAAAAGACAGCTGTTGAGGAGTCTATATCTTTTCAAAAGCCGTTTAATGCATTTTGCTCTTTTTTTAATCACTTGTTAAAAAAAACTGTCAATAACGATTTTTATTTAGTCGCTCCTCAGAAACGAGCGGACCGGATTGTGGACTGGCAGCGGAGCCCAGACTTGACAGATATTTCAGTAACTTACCTGTCCGGAGTCTGGTCTGGACTAGTAACTAGATTATTGTTTTAAAAAAGAAGATAATTCACGCTATAGAGGCTAACAAATGTCATAAATAAAATAAAATCTTCTTACCGCTACAATCTGCCGATTTAAACCATATCGTAATCGAAAATATTATGAAAATCGTTTGCACTTGTGTTCCGATCTCCATTACGAAATGTTCCTAGGGACGTGATGTCTCTATGAGCATTAGCATTAGAATAATGATAAACATTGCGCCTCATTTTTTACAATCTCATCTGCGCGTAAACATCAATAATCTGCATAAAGGTGAGTATAGACTAAAAAAAAAAAAAAAAAAACATAACATGAAGCCTGTGATCTCTGAAGGGTTAGGCAGAAGTGTACTTAATAGTAGGTACACCCATATTTAGCCAGTTACGTTTAAGGTCCATCAAATGGAGCATTAAAGCATTTCCTTGTAACAAAACATCAAGCCACTCTAATGTATCATCCTTTCACGAACTGAATAATAAACACGAGATCGACGTCTTGTTGCAACTTCACGAATTTGTCCCAATAATGGGCAATAAATTTCAACGAAGAATATACAAAAAAATCGTGCACAGAAAGGAATGTTACAGGTTCTTTACATGCCGTGAGCATTACTTCGAACACCGCCGAGCATTCGCAGGAACCTACACGGAAATGGTTTTCAAAATTCTCTAGTGTACACTCGCGTCGAATTTTGTAAAATGACAGTTATATTTAATGACTTTTACTAATTAGATACGTCTCAAAGTGGCCCAGATAATTAGCAACACAACAAGGAATTGAGTGATTACATGAAATAACCCACTATTTCAACTTTTAGTTGATAAACTTGGGTTATTTCCGCGCGCAGTTCAGGTTTGATGAGGCTTATTTTGGTCGGGGGTTCTCGTACCATCCAGCACAAAACTGTTGCACGTATGCAGAAAATAGACGTCATGCTGATTGATGCTGGTGTTAAGCATCTGTGTTGGGCGACATCTTCAAAATGAACAAGCCCCTTAAATAAAGAGAGAAAAAAAAAAAGCATCTGTGTTGACTGGTGCCTGTATTAAAATATACTCGCGTCTTGCGTCCTGACTGCCTAATTGATCTAGTGGTTGCAAGCGCGACCGCAGAAATTGAGGTCCTGGGTGCGATTCCAAGATCGGACAAAGTGTTATTGGGATTTTTCAATAGTAACCACAAAGTCTGCAGTTGTGCCCGGGGTGGCAATAGGCTTGACATGCTCAATTAAAATTGAGCATTTACTGGCTCACTGCGTGGCAAACTTTTCCGAGTCCATTGTGATCAAAGTTTTTCTTTAAAATACTCTTAGCAACTTAGGCCTGAATCCTTTATTTGTCTTCTTATAAAACTCTTCTTTAATCAGAATCTAAACTTATTTATTTTAATTGTCATTAGATAACTTGTTATCACGAAGTTCAGTGTCAATAACAGTCTGTCCAAGAATTCTGTTATCAGTCTAATCTAATTATGTTTCTATGCTATGCTAGTGTAGCAAAATGGGAGGTTAGTAGACGAGGAAGTGTTTCATTAAAAAAGGAACCAAACGCTCGTGGTATTTATACAGCATAAGCATACACAGCCGATACAGGCCTCCTCGCTGTAAGAGGGTGGGGGCTACAATCCACCAGGCGGGCCCAGTGCGGGTAGATGTCAGATGTCTTCGAATTTTTGGTTCTAGGACGTGCCGAGGAATTTGTCGTTATGGTCGAACCCACGGTTTTGGCCGCACCAATTTAAATTTGCTTGCTTTTGCACTTTCTACTGATACCTTTAAATAAGCTCACGGTTTCTAGGGTTCCGTACCTCAAAAACAAAAAAAGGAACCCTTGTATGATTACTCGCGTGTCTGTCTGTCCGTCCGTCACAACTAGTGATGGGTCAGGGGAATATTCTCACACGGAGAATGTTCTCCGATCGAGAATATTCTGCAATATTCTGCAATGTTCCTTCCGACAGAGAATTTACGAGAATTTAAAATTTGAAGTAAAATTGCAAAATTTTAATACAATATATTTTGATTTCAAGGTTTAAAGTCAACTTCTTTTATTGTTATTTTATACTTTACTCGAAAAAAGGTTTAATGAACGAGGTTTCGGAGTGGAAATTGCTAAAATGTATTTATTTAAGAAGTATTAGTTGCGGTTATCGTTTCGCGCTGGCCTTTCTTGCCCATTTGGTGCGTGCCACAACAATAAAATCGCTCGCTCGCTAATTTCCTATTAAATGAAGACGAGGTGACAAAATTTGAAAAAAATAAAGGTATTACTAAAACTAATCGTAGATTGGATAACTTTGGTAGGACATTTCGTTCTTAATTTGGCTGACAGACAGTATTTCAGTTCAACAGCTGTTCGAAGAAGTGTCTGAATTTAAATGTGGCACTGGTTTATGGAGCAAAGAGTTTATTTGGGAAAAGGCTAAAAAGTTTTAAAACATTATATTCATAAACAGAATTAGGAGCAATCACCCTGAAAATGTTTACTGCCCCAGCAACTTCTGCTTCTGTGGAACGCTCTGTTCCCACATTTTCAAACATGATACTAAAAAACGTAATAAATTCAACATCAAAAAAGCAGGGAAAATTTGTCTGATTGCTCACTGATTGCAATTGGAAAATTATGAACAAACCAAAACTACTAAACAAAGAGTCCGAAGAACCAAATCCAAGTACCTCTGCCACAAGAGAAAGAGAAGAGCCTACAATTAATTTAAACAACAAATCTGAAGAGAGCACATCTCAAGACGAGGCAGAGGATGAGCCGGTAGTCTTGACAGAAACAGACCACATCTACTTAGATGACGTGGATCAATTGTTGTCAATGGACGATATTGCATAAGCAATTTGATTTGATTTCAAAAATTGTTGGGATTGAGATTTTTATTTTATTTTAATTATTTACATCGTAAATCTTTCTTATAATTATTTATTAAAGCTGTGCCTCTGAAAGCACGTTAAGCCGTTGGTCCCGGCTGTCATTTGTAGATCTTTGACAGACGTTACAGGTAGTCAGTGGCCCGAAAGTCTGACAACCAGTCTTACCAAGGGGTATCGTATTACTCAGTACTAACTGGGTTGTGGAGGTCAGATAGGCAGTCGCTCCATGTAAAATTCTGGTATTCAGCCGCATCCGGTTAGACTGGAAGCCGACCCCAACATAGTTGGGAAAAGGCTAGGCAGATAAAATGATTAGTAAGTCATAAAGCTTGTTTTAATATAGAAATCCTAATTTAACATTAATATCCATACGAAATTTAAGAGAATTTATGAGAATTTTCTCGGAAATATTCTCGGCAATGTTCTCGCTCAGGAGAATTTATTGAGAGTTTAAGTTCTGGAGTAGTAGTTATTTTAGTAGTTTATAGTAGTAGTTATTTTGACGTTAACTTAGTTAAACGTTCAAATGCACTCAAAACTATTACTTTAAAAATAGATCGATTGAATAGAGTCATTCAATTTTTAAATTCTCGTAAATTCCCTTCCAAAAGAATATTCTCGAGAACTTAACAGCAAAGTTCTCGCAAGGAGAATATTCTCGGGAATTTACCATCACTAGTCACAACCAATGTACTCCGAAAATGCTGGATCGATTGAGTTGAAATTTGGTACACATATTTAATTCGGTGACCCAAAGTCGGACGTTTAACGTAAATTAATGAATTTTAAATATGGGGGCCACTTTTAGGGGGTAAATAAGAACATGAAAAAAAAAAGTTTTGCAAGCTATATTGTGTTACATATCAAATGAAAGAACTTATTGTGAGCATTTCAAATATATTTTTTCATAATTTTAAGATTTATAGTTTTGAAGTTATTAAAAAAAATAGGCGAAAATTTACCATTCCCCCCCTTAACTCCGAAACTACAGGGCCGAAAATTTTGAAAAAAATAGTTCTTTGCCTATAAATTAAATACTTTTTTACAGGAAAACCTATAAGAAAGATATAACAACAAATAAATTAAAAATTAAAGGCCCTACTACGATGGTACGAAACCCTTCAGGCGCTAATCCGACTCGCACTTGGCCGGTTTTTTCATGGGCGTCGACAGAAACGAATTCAAGCAATATTTGTTCAAGTAAAACATAACTAAAACGTAATCGTTTGTACTATTCTAACGATATAACTCATCAACCTATATCGTAAAGAGGTCCTCTTACTGAGCAGTCGTGCTTGCGACTACTAGACCAACGAGCACTTAATTTTATTTCTGTCAAATGGAACTGTTCGTCGTTCTACGGCGAAACTCGTAGCTCCTCGTGGCTACTAGCTACCTGCTACGCCGCCGTCGCGTCGTAGCGGTCTACACAAGGACGCGTATCTCCTTTGTGACTCATCTATTTTTTCTTTAACATTTGGGTTTCTATTTTGCACTATTAACAATACTGAAACATTGCATATTTTCTTTCATTCTTTTATATTCCCATAACATTAAGTTCTTGCCTCAGCTCAAGAGGGGACAGTGCGCTACGATTCTCCATACAAATGTAGGTATTCCCCTTTTTTCTTCCTGAATAATGCCTCTAGAGCAATCTTTTTTTTTCTTAAATAAAAGGTCTACTGTAGACACGGTTCAGTTATTTCCCTCTTTTCAGCAACTATTAAGTAAAGAAAATATGGCCCTTCGAAAATGACAAAAAATGCCCCATTTTTACGGCCGTGATAACAGGACAATCAGACAAATTCGAAAAGTTTTTAACATAAAAGAAATTAATAGGAACCTAGACGTATACTCTTTCTGTCAAAAATAATTGAATCGGCTCTGTTTTCGAGGAGAAAAAAGGGGAATACGAAACGTCGATTTCGTATTTTTTTTGTGATATAATCAGTCTTAGCTGCAGCTGTCCCTATCGTACTCTACGGGAGCAGGCTTGACGCAGCGCGACGGCAATAGTTTCTTCAAATACCTATTTTTTGGTCTTGTCCCCTCTCAAGTGACCGTGGTGGTAGTTGTTATACGATACAACATGCTGCTAGTTCCTATAGGTGGGACCGACTTCTCTGCGCTAATAAGTGTGCAAGTGCGCGCCGGGCCTAAGAAAGACATTTTACATTGCACTAATTCAGATTATTATTTTTACCTTTACCATAAAACACATAATAGAGAGAAAATAAAAGCCAAGCTTATTTAAACGATGTATTTCTTTATACTTTTTTTTACAATTTATGTAAAATCTTCTTAATATTTACATCTTTTCACGAGATTCATATAAAAATATTTACAAACTTATAAAAATAATGTCTAAGATAAAAATAATTTAATCTCAATCTCACATACATTCAACTTTAGGCATACATTCTCACATCTTCATTCTTATTCCTTAGTACAAACCATTGTACACTTGTATGAAACATTTTCCTTTAGCGCTTGTCCTTCAATGACATCGACATTTGTTGATGCAGATCGTGCCATGTCGGTATTCGTGTTAAGAACTTTTCCATTGACACCTGGGGAACTACTTACAGACTGAGTACCTGCCTGTTTAAATGTAACAGGTGAATTAACTTCACTCATTCTAGCTTTCACAGCTTCTTTGACCTTTAACAGAAAAGCACTTTCCGAAACTTTAGGCCAGGACTGTAAGTCCTTACTCATTTTAGGTTGCTCAAGATTGACTGTTTGCCTGCTTTCACTTTCCATGCCGTAATTTTTTAAATTCTGTTGACCCAAATGACTAAAAATTGGAGGTGAAACAATTGAATGTTTCATTCCACTCGGTGATCCGTTGTGGTCTAGTCTCTGACCAAATTTTCCAGTATTTTTTCCTAATTTACTCGTTAGCGAAAGTAACGAAGATGTTGCTAGTTTTTTAGACGGCAACCTACTTGGTAGTGTTGGTCGGGGTGTTGTGGAAAACGAAACCTTTACTTTACTGTCTTTGAAGGGATTAAATGTTTTTCCTATTCTTGTATTTGTAATGGGTAATTTCTTGCTTGCCTGTTTCCATAAAGATATCGTGGATTCCTTTGGTTGTGACGCTTCTTTATTTTGAAAAATAGGGTTAAGGCCTGATGTTCTTTGTATTCCTAATCCTGGTGATTTGGTCAACGTAGCTTTTAATTCAGGGACCGCGATAGTTCTCGGCACTGGCACGCTTGCCGCTGTTGGCATCTTGAACTTGTTCTGTAGTCCATGTGATGATCCGATTCTAGTTTCTCTCTGCTTCTCAAGTCTTCGAGGTTTAAGTGTTTTCTTAGATTCCCTCCTACTTGACAGTGATTGAGGTTGTGTTGTTTTCAGTAATGATTTCTTATCTTTAGTTTTGGTACTAAAAGTGCTAAAGGATTTCGTACTGCGTGATTCACCACTTCCAAAAATAGAAGTGTCAAAAAGATTGTTACGCATTGTTTCAAGTCTATCATTAAAATCAATGTGTAGAGCTCTAAGTTTGTCATTGATGTGTTCATGATTCCTAGATATAGCTTCTAATAAGTCGTTATTTTGTAAGTTTACGGGTTTTGTGGTTGCTCCTCTAAACTTAGACTCCAACGAACCCCCTTTACCTTGACTTGTTTTCAGACTATGTTTCAGGGTGTTAGGTTTACGCAGAGTTTTTGCTATTTTCTGGGAATTCGCTTTCATTTGGGTTCCAAAATCATCTAAACTAGGAATGGTTGCCCAAGGACTATTCTGTCCTAAAGATAGAGTAGCCCCAAGCAGACCACCTTGGTCTTCGAATGCTGATTGCAGCTTCATTGGTTTAATTCGTAAATCTGTAGGCAATGGCAGTTTTGTCCTAAAGGAATGAAAATCCAGTTTAGGTATTTTAGAAAATAGATTTGATTGCGGTCTCAGCTGTAGAATATCTAGATCTACGTCTTCTAGTCTCAAAGGAGGTAGCAGTGATTGAAAATGTTTAGCGCTGGCGTCTGTTGACATTATTGGTGCTAAGATATTTGACGCATCAATCATTGAAGCTGCTTCTGATGCTAAATGTTCTCCTGCATCCCGTGCTGGTGTATCAAACATATTGGTAAAACCGAGTTTAATATCATCAAGTGTAGGTAATGGCGCAAATTTAATATTTGGGATATCTGGCAATGGGTTGTTCAATAAACTAAATCCATTTTCGTTTGGTTGTAATACTTTGCTCAGCAAAAGTGGTGTAGCGATAATGTCATCGCTTTGAGGTGTTCTATTAATAATAACTTCACTCGCTGCGACATTTGCATCCGATTCTTGCTCAAATGACTGCTTTGCTAATTTCAAATCACTTTCGCAAGTATTTTTTACATCGTTTTCAGTTTTATCACCGATATCCACAATGTTTTGTGGGTCCATTACTACTTCATTTTGAGTGTTTGCAGATGTTTCTGTATCTGTATTTTCAGTTTCTCCACCATTAAACTCCATCGGTTCCTTAGCGTCAGTCACTTCCTGAGTTGATTCACTGCAGTTCAAAGTTTTTGATTCTCGTTCTTGCTCCTCTTGTAACATCTCATCAGATAACTTCTGTAGATCTTGCATGCTCACCTTATCATCATCAGTTTCATTTTCCTCAATCTTCAACCCATCATCACATAATATGTCTGGTTTTACGGTGGTGACTTGAATTGTCTCTTCAATTCGACAATCAGAATCTAGTTTTTCATCTGTTATCGGAGATGACTCTTTGTTGTTTTCTATGATATTGCTTGACGTTTGAGGATTTAGAATTTGGGAGATAGTTTTTGGATTTTTTAGGTCTTCTATATGTTTCGATATTTTCTCTTTTATTGAGGATAGAGTTTTATCTAGTGAAGAAATAGGCTTTATCGACTTCGTTTCTGGAATAATGTCAAGGGTTGTAGTATCAATCGTCGGTAATTCTTGGCTACAGGGCTCTTGTGTTTCTGGAATTTCATTAACGAAAGAATCATCAACGTTTTCAAGATCTGTATCGGTTGGTTTTAAAACGTTGTTAATATTATTACTTGAATCAGTCATTGAGTCACCGTCATTAATGTTACTAAAACAATCTTCATCTTTTGTAATAAATTCAGATTCTGAATCTTTTTCTACTTTGGCATTATCGGGCAAAATTTCTTTGGAAGTTTCTAAATTCAGTTCGTCTTCATTACCTTGGGCTTCATTTTCAATAGAACTTTCTATGGATTGAGAGCGATCTGTTTCTGTATCTGGCAAAGTTTTAGAATTACAATCATCGGCATTACCAGCTAATTGATCAGTATTGTCAAGCAACTCAACAGTATTGCCAGGTAATTCATCAGCATTGTCAGGCAATTCTTCAGTATTGCCTGATAATTCATTTGACTGGCTATTGGCAAAATCATTGCTCGTGTCACTAACAATCTCTTGAATTTCAGAAAGACTTGATGCCGCGTCTATAACTTCAGTTGCCGCTATCTTAGGTTCAGTGCTTTCACCATCTGTTTCGGTTGTCTTAAATGCTTTATTTCTGCAGTTGTCGTCAATAATTTCCTCAATTACATTACTCGGACTAACCTCGGCGTCAAGGACCTCATCCTTCCTAAATGTAGGAATTTTTTCTATTATTTCTGCAGATCTAGCTACATTCAATGGACTTTTATGCTTATAACTCGATATCACTTTATCTCCTTTGTTGAAGATGTCTGGCCAAGCAAACTTAGGCCTTGTAAGTGGAGGTCTTTCAGTTGCTTTTGGAATGAGATCTTTCAAAGGAACAAATTCAACATCTTTCAGTTTTAACAAAGTTTTTAAATCAATTGGTTTAGAGTGTTGTAATATATTTTCTAAGTGTGACTTGGTTTGGAAGAAGCTTTTCTTTGCTTGTTCGTGAATATTACTTGCCGATAAACTCAGATCTTCGATGTGACCTTCTGCCTTCAGCAATGGGTTATTTAACTTCATTTTTGGTATTGAAGGCAAGGAATTTGTTTTGTTTTTGCCTTCTAGTGTAGTTCTTTTAGATATCAAATCCTTCAATTTATTCCTTATAGAAGGCAATTTGTAATCTGGTACCTTTTTCAAACTAGTGTCTACATTGCTCTTCATTTTCGTAAATTTATCTTTTATGTCTTTATCTAGTTTCATCAATGGGGCGTATTTTCTCAATCCTAGTGCACTTTTATTAGTTCCCTGATCGTCATTAACTTGTACAATACGTTCTTGGATGTTGCTAGCACCATTATCCATGTCAAATAAATTCATGTGTGAAAGTCCAACAGGCTTATTTACTCTCGGTAGCCCGAAAATATCATGCAACAAACTAGGAGGCTTCTGTGCAGCTCGCATCTGGCCGAGATTAGTGTTTACGCTTTCTAATGGTGCAAGTATACATCCTGATTCTTGAACACGGGTTTCTTGGGGTATGACATCTTCTAAGCTGTCGGTATGCTTTGGGTTGACTATGATAGTAACTATATTGCCATTACTTGCCTCAGGGACTGTGTCTCCGAATATGGTTTCTTCAGCTGCCTTAGTCACACTCCTGGCGGCGTCCCTTGCAAGGGCATCCTGGTATTCTTCTTCAGTAGCATCACGCAAGGTTTGTAAAACAGATGAAGCGAGATCGACTTCGGGGTGTAAGAGTGGTTTGAAGTCTTCTTTTTTGTCTCCGGGCCTGAGAAGAAAACGAAACATTCAGAGACAACAAATAGATCACAAAGAATTGACTTGAATTATAGTGTACATACTTAGACCTACTTATGCGGCTTCAAGAGACAAAAAGATGTAATCAGTAAACTTCTTTTACAAAAGGGAACAAATATTAAACATTTTAATAATTTCAAAGGCTTTCGTAGAAGTTAGGACATTTACAAATGACTACACGCGGAACTTTATAACATTTATACAATAAACTATTTCTTAATTATAATTAATCTAAAAATAGGAACAATTATTGTGTTAGGTACCATGTGTGTACCATTGAATAACACCACGCCTGTATGCCCCGTTAGGGTAGGCAAATGGTCCACCGAATACCTAAATTCACGAGTTCATTTAACGTCTGACTTGCCTCGTTGGTCTAGGGGTCGCAATCGAGACTGCTGAGCACGAGGCCCTGAGTTCGATTCCTGGATCAGGCAAATTGTTGTTGGGTTTTTCTATCAGAAATTTCTCAGTAGCAGCCACGGAGTCTGGATTTGTGCCCGGTCGATGGCAACAGGCTCGCCTCCCTATTACATGGGACTAAAAAATAACTGGCGAAATGTGGTGTACTATTAGGTACCTACACCTCTGCCCAACCCTTCGGGGATTACAGGCGTGATGTTATGTTTGTTATTTAACGTCCTCAAGTTAGTAAAAAAATCTCATCGTACCTTACAAAATTCCCATCAGAACGCGTTGAAGTTGGAAAGAACATCGACGAAGCTCCCTCAGAGTCAGAACTCCGAGGCCTGCACGGGCAGTCGTCTATGTCCCTTGCACGAGCGAACATGCCATCACCGGTGGGCATGGGGTACCCTTGCCCAGGGACAGGGCACGGGCAGCACTCGCCGAAGTCCAACTGACGAGCTTGGCGAGCATTCTCGCTGTCATCTGTCACTGGTTGTGATGATGTCTGCAAATGTGGTATGGTTAGGACTAAATTTAAAAAAAAAAGATTTTTAAATAAAAATGGCCAACTATTTCAGGATCTAGTAATCAGGCTTGAACGACTGCCGTACGATCGTGCCAGTGCAAATGAATACCCACCTAGCTAGATAGTTAATTGCTAAGTAGAGACGGACAGATCTTTCCTTCTCCGTGGGGATGGTATGAGATAGGTACCGTAAGATTTTTTTTACTAGGAACCAAGCAATTTTACACAAGTCTTTTTTTTAACCTATCTGGTTTTCCATGTTGGGCAAAGACCTCCCCTTTTCCAAACCTCTGCGATTCCTGGTCATGTTTGCCCCGCAAACGAGATCAGATCGTCAAACACAAAAAAATATTCATAAAAACATTAAAAAAACGTAACTTACATGTCCGAAAAATATTAGTAGGCACAATAAAACAGTCCACCGCCACATCTTGTGAGCTCACATGCCTCTCAAATGAAGCCTGACTCCCGACCCTCACCTTAATATGGTGAACATTATCATTAGATCTCGTTGATACGACCATCCGACGCACGCGCATTGAAGCCGCGACGTGCAAACGTGACGGAATCGCCGTGTCAGCACAAATTATATCAATACCGATAAATTATCTAGTTTTGTGGAACATGGTCTTTAATATGTGATCTATTTATTATTTGATGTATGATAGCTGAGATAATGGTAAACTTCAGAATGTTCCGGTATCGGTATGCCGAGGTCATTCCTTGGATGGATGACCGTCCATTACATAACGAGCCCCCTCGGTGCTTCCGAAAGCAGGTTAAAACAGCCCAGGCTGGGATTTGTTGATCTTTGACAGTAGCCTGAAAGTCACCTCTTCTGACTGACTACCAAGCGGATGGGGGTCAGATAGTTAATAGTCCTCCTGGCCGTTTTCGATCACTGTAGCCAATTTTAGTTGAGAGTAATTGACGCGAGAGAAATTTTAGTGTGCAAGTGTGAGCGCAGACACAGGTACACTCTCTCTTCCCTCACTCTCCTAGTCCGATGGGACAACAATACGACACGACCGGAGAGAGATCAGGCGAGGGACCAACAGCTTAACTTGCTATCCGAGGCACGGGGGTGTCCCGGTGTCATACCTCCATGAACTTCCAAACTCCGGACTGTTAATGAGAAATTCTAATGGAAAAATCCAATAACACCTGGGAAACGAATCCAGGACTCCACGCTGGCAGTTCATGCGACCACGAGACCAACGGGGCGCGGGTGGGAGGTCAGATAGGCATTCTCTCGATGTAAATTGTCGCAAGGACATGAAGTTCATACAAAATGACAAAAAACAATAAACATGCAACAAATAACAAATATTTATAAATTCAACAAGACGGAACAAAAAAAAATAGACACGTCGCAGATTACCACTCAGCATGATGCTGTGCTATGGGGGGCCCCAAAGTACAGCCCTGGTTTTCAGTGGTCATCCGAGAAATAACTTACGGAAGCAAAGACAGCATAAATATTTAGAATATCATCATCATCATTCTCCTGCCCTTTTTTTTCGGATGGGAAATCATCAAATGACTTCTCCCGCTCTGGGTGGAGTGGGAGGGAGTGTCAGACTCTTACTGACTAAAACCCATCCATGTTCCTTCATTGCCCTTTGTGTTCCAGGGCCACGGTATCTCTTTCGAACAGTCCCGCAGCCCCGGTACATTTTAGCATACCTTAAAGGTGTCTGGCGGAGGTTTTCCACCACACAAAGTGTCTGGCAGCGGAGTGAATCATCATACTAGCCGCTATGTAACAGGGTTGTTGCGAACATCAGCATCAGCATCAGCATCCGCTGATCTTCAGCATCATTTTCAACAACAGCATCAGCATCAGCATCCGCATTGATCGATGCTGATTTTTAATGCTGAAGTTCGAGTCGTGACATGACCGCAGAGAGGATTATACTTATCACGTGTAGTTTTTGCCTGCGACTTTGACCAATTAAAAGATCGTCTGCGGGGATTGTGATTGCAAACAAACACAAACTTGTCTCATTACGTTAATTCGTCATTACGCGTGAAAGTTTTTTTTTCCGTTAACTGTTGAGTGTGTAACAAGGATTATTCACGCAAAGAGGGTACTAATACGGACTGATTTTACTTTTTCCCTGTTTTTTTAAGAAAATAATTAAAATCAGCATCAGCATCAGCATCCGCTGATGTCAATGATAAAAGATCAGCATCAGCATCCGCTGATGTGAAAAAAATATGCATCAGCGACAACCCTGCTATGTAATATAAAAATCACGCTTTTTTTAGTATGACGTAACTTAGCAGCTATTTAGCACAACTTTCTTACCTGATAGGTATCTGCCAGTCACCAAGACCGACTTTTCATAATATGCAATTTTTACCCGACTACGGCGAAGTATAAAAAAGGGTAATGATTTTAGCAGCATGTATGTTTGTATTTACATATTTTCCTCCGTAGCGCCTAAACTATTCATCCGATGTTAATGAATAAGGTGTCAATCGATTCGGTATTATGGTCCAGGTAACATACGCTACATTTTAACCAACTTCAACAATAGGAGGATTCGATTTTACCTTGTTAACCCCGAATTTATTTAGAGCGTGATTTTTCAGTAGTCGAGTTTTTGTAGTATACCACAAAAATTCTTGTTCTTACCTATATTAGAAACTTTTTCTGTGGAAGTACCGTACTTCAAAAACAGACGCCAGCATCTCAAGCTACTACAATCTGACAAACTTTCATAGATTTTCAACTTTATGTATCGCTGAAGCATTACTTTAAAAGTTGATTGGGAAAATTTGACAGTTTCGGGTAGATTGATATGCTGGCGTCTGTATTTGAAGTACGGTACTTCCACAGAAAAGGTTTCAGATTATATAGGTCTGGGATCTCCCTCTATTACAAATAGAAACATCCGCCATAATCAAAAAATCTCGCCCGCGCTTTTACCCATGCCAATGACATGAATGAACATCGAACGCAACGTCGCATGAACGAACTTTGACATTAAAAAAAAACACGGCACACATTCATAGAGGAATTTATGCTATTTCCCAATGTTACATTTCAAACAAGATTGTTTTTTTGTTATAGTAATTAAGCCAAAATAAATAAAAAGAGTGTTCTTGAATAGTATCACGAAAAATACATTATAACACAATAGTATTGTGTAAGCGCTGCTTTATAGAATCTTTGATCCATTTATTTTATATTGTCTATGATCAAACAAAAAACGTTCCAGTTTAGAAAATGTGAAGGATGAACATTTGTAGCAATAAACAATGAAAGACTCATACTTATTTCTGTTAGTTATGCTAAAGATTTCTTTTGTGGCGTCGGAACACAATCAAAATTTCATAGACAATAACGAGAAAAGTTGACAAGGGGGTATAAACAATTCAAATATTTTAAAAAATTACGTTTGAAAGTCGTTGTGGAACGTTAACGATATTTTAGCAATTTTAGCAGTAAACTAATTTATAATTTGTGTTAATAAATTAAGTTAATTAACACTAACGCCTATTAAAAATCTGTTTGTTATCTGTTAATATCAGTTACCGATGTGTTAGTAAGTTTTGGAAAACCTCGTAGGTTTCGTGAGGAAGTTTCCCACAGTTTTGCTTGTAAATCTATCAAAATTCCCAGCCTCAATATGGATGATTTTCTCAAAATTGAGAAAATTGGTGAAGGTACTTATGGTGTAGTGTACAAAGGAAAAAACAAAATAACGGGTCAGTTTGTGGCTATGAAAAAAATTCGCTTGGAGTCTGAAGATGAAGGCATTCCGTCTACAGCGATCAGGTAAATTGACAAATCACTCTTTTATTCCACATTTCCAATTGATCTATTCGTCGATCTTTTTATAAGTCTTCAAAAAAGTCCACAAGTCACAACATAACCTATTACATTTCATCATTGCAGAGAAATTTCTCTACTAAAGGAGCTCAACCATCCTAACATAGTCAAATTGGAAGATGTACTCATGGAAGAAAGCCGACTCTATCTTATTTTCGAGTTTCTCTCCATGGACTTAAAGAAATATATGGACTCACTTGGATCTGGAAAAGTAAGTAACCTAATTTACCAACATAATTTGATTTGAATGTGGAAATTAAGACTAGCTGAAGACTACGTCACTGTTCAAAGAGATATTATGTTACAAATTATATGACGGCTTGATACTACACCCTGAATTGACAGCATAAACTTCACATAGCCATGACAATTTAACCGATTTCACTTAATTCTTATTCTACCATATGCTTATATGACTTCCATATATTAGATTTAAAGATGCTCACACCTAATAAAGGACATAAAGTCAAGGTTTCAGCTCAAGTCCATTATGATACACCCACCCAATGCATTTAGTGTCCAGAAAGGTTGTTATTGGACTGACCAGTGAAAAAAAGAAAGCAACTGCTGAGCATGAGTTCTGGGGTGTGATTCCCAGGCCCTTTTTGCATCAGAAATTTCTCAATCGCAGCCGCAGAGTCTAGATTTGTGCACTGTTGATGACATTAAGTTCGCCCTATTACATGTAGGTGTACTAATGATTCCTATTAGGTACACCTCTGCCTGACCTTACCTTACAGGCATCATCACATCATGTTAATAATAATGACCCTGTGGTTACAGTTCATGGATCCAGGTGTGGTGAAGAGCTACCTGTACCAGATCAACAATGCCATCCTGTACTGCCACCAGAGACGCATACTGCACAGGGACCTCAAGCCACAGAACTTGCTCATCGACAAGACTGGAATTATTAAAGTAAGTTGTTGATTAATCAATTTAGTGTGTTGATAATGAAACTAATTGTGGGTGTGTGTTCACCTCAACCAAGCAACAACCTGACCAACTTGACTAGCCTGTTGATAAATCAAATGTTATGTCATTGACACTTACACTTTTAATTAGCGTTTTTAGTATCTTTTGAGGAGAACTCAACACTATTTTGCCAATGCTACTTTGGAGAGACCATCATACATGAAGAGTTAGTGAGTATTTCTCTCCAGTAAGGCAGAAACTGCAGAAAGCCACCTGTGATCCTTGTTACTTTTGCTTTGTCCACTATGCATATCCTCCCACTATACTAGTATCATCATGATTATTGTTCCAGGTGGCTGACTTTGGCCTGGGCCGTGCATTTGGTGTCCCTGTGAGAGTGTACACTCACGAGGTGGTAACTCTGTGGTACAGAGCTCCAGAAGTCTTGCTTGGCAGTCAAAGGTGAGCTAGCACAATAACTATTACTACTATTCAAAACTTAGCAAGTCAGAACTTGATTATTACGGAAACTTGAATCAATTTATCATCATCTGCCTAGCCTTTCCCCAGTTATATTGAGGGTGACATCTAGTAAAGCTAGATGCAGCTGAATACCAGTGCTTTATAATGAGTGGCTACCTATCTGACCTCTTTAACCCAATTATGGAGGATTTTAAGCACTTGTAATTAACAAATCATTTGCTTTCAGATATTCCTGCCCCATTGACATGTGGTCAGTGGGCTGCATATTCTCAGAAATGTCTTCAAAGAAACCTCTGTTCCAAGGAGACTCTGAGATTGATCAACTGTTCCGCATCTTCAGGTATTTAGAATTATTGAACTGGCCATATCTGTGTTCAAATTAAGCTGTTACTTGATGCCTGTGTTTCATAATTTTTAGGGTATTGATGCAAAAGCGCGTCTATGCCCGTTTTTAAAAATTTCAAAATCCCCAAAAACCATTTTATTGTTCATAGCTACATCCCTTAATTAAAGTTGTAGTAGTTTATTGTAAACACGTGTCACGGAAGTAACAAACATTGAGTTGAGTGTGCATCTGCAACGGAGACACCATGGCCTGTCTGCGGTGATGTTAATTAAAATTACCTGTTATGACAAATGAATACTATTTTCGATTCGTAGGTTTTAAAACATTATTAATAATATTAAAAAACATTGAAATATGGTTACAGGCAATTCTGCACCTAATTTAGTAGATAGAGGCAGCTTTGCACCTGCCTATACTGGATGGAACGGTTTTTGCTCCTTTATCGGTGACGTGAATAGGTTTAATGCAATCGAGTATTTTAGATTTCCATTTCTTGATTAAATTAAGAATAAAACCGGACAAAACAAGAAGACGCCAAATAAAAAATGCTTTACTTTGATTGGTTAAGTCGCGATAGTGTCGTTTGGCACGTAACCTCTGAACATGTAAGTTTATAATAGATTCGATTTTGCGGTATTTTATTTATTTAAATCAGAGAAATTGGAGTAAATTACATTTAAAAAAAAATTACAAAGAAGCGTTGCGCTAGAAAAGGGATACAGGCGCTTTTACATCTAAAGCCCTCAAATATATAAATTTATGGAATAGCCAATGTTCTTCCCTAGATCCCAGGCTACCTATTTGCAAAATGTTATAATGAGTTACTGTTCAGTGGGGGTGAAATAACAAAGTCACTTTTGCATTTAGTTACTAGAATGGATAATATGTGTTTTTCCAGAATGCTGCGCACCCCTACTGAGGATATCTGGCCAGGTGTGTCATCTCTGCCAGACTACAAACCTACATTCCCGAACTGGACTACTTTCAACCTACATAATCATGTAAGTCATTATTGAAATGTTATGTAGCAAGAAAGCTTTATTAAAAACTAGAAATCTCCATACCTACTGCATGATTCTCTCATTTCTCTCTGCAGTAGGTTGACAGTTGAGTTAAGCGTGTTTTTGAATGGAGATACGAGCCCTCGGGCTCAGTGAAGCGACGATCTTTGCAGGGTGGCTGGTAGCAGCTGGATGAGAGTAACTACAAATCGATTGGAATGGCGTGCTGATGATGATGGCCCATATCAAGTTTATTGAGATTGAGCACTCTTACTTTCAGGTGCAAAACCTAGACGAGGTCGGCATGGACCTGCTACAAAAGATGTTAGTGTACGACCCAGTGAAGCGCATCTCGGCGAAGGATGCGCGGCGCCACCGGTACTTCCGCGACGTGAAGCTGCCGCCCGGCCTCACGCTGCACAACGCCTACATCCGCTACGAGCCCGAGCACTCCCCCGACAGCGACTGCAGCGCGCAGAGCGTATAGTACCCACTTATATTTTAGGAATGATGGATGACTTCGGTTACAGTGTGCAGTTCAAGACACGATCATATGCAAGCTGACAAGCGATGGCGAATCCGCACGGTTTAGTTATAATTATAGTTGGAATGTTCAAGTATCTCGACAAATTTATGGAACTTGATAATACTGATCAACTCTGCTTCTAATCATCATGGTTGAAATATGTAGTCAGAATTTATTAGAAAACTAAACTATTTTGGTATTGTACATCGCTATGAGCTGTATCATTGTGATTGGATATTGATGAGTTGACTGAAATAGGCGCTTCAGGCGTTACGATTTCTGAAGGTCTGCCACAAAAAACAGCCATTTAGTATAACAAAATTTCATTTTACTTTTACCTACTTCCAACTTGTATTATGCATGTCAATTTCTTTGTAACTATTCTTTAGTCTAGAATAGAATGCTAAACACATAGCTGGTGCTATTAAAATTTAACTATTACGATTTTGTATCGTGCTCCTTGCGGTTCCTATAATGGAGCCCCAGATTGGGACCTCTCTTCTCTTTTCACATTCTTGTCTTATTCAATCATTCTCTTCTAGTCTAGTAGCTTTACATCTAATAAGCGCCTAGACTGAGACTGAATCTGCCTCTTACGTCTTTCGTGCCTATATCAGTAAAGTAAACATTTAATTATGCCTGTGATTGAGAATATATCATTTGACCCAATAAAACCTCATTGGAAATTTGAAACATGTGGCCTTCAAATTGTGTAGTGTAATAGTTGTGTAAATAGAATGTCTAATTATTTTGTAAGCGTCGTCGGCTAGGTTTGATATTTTTATATTTACTGCATGGTATTGTTCTCACTAGCATTTTGAAATGGCATTGGCAACCCAAAGACACTAATTCACAAAATTAGTGTAAAAAGGTTCCAGATGACTATAGGTTCAAGATGTTAGGCAGCATGTGTCCATTAACCTTTTGACCGTCACAGTCACATACACGGGACAAGTAAGCTTTTGCCCTGTCCGCCAAACGACACAAATATGTGACAATATAAGTAAAACTGTGGCTTCGCGTGGAGGGTACAAGCGCGTGTTGTTATGCTCTGGCGGTCAAAAGGTTTTAAGCGACATGCTGTCGCGATATCATAAGTTTCTTCTTTTCTTACGAAAATGTTCTTTAGCGTACGCGGTTGTGTAGTGGTGTATTTTAACTTATAGGGTGAATATCAGTTTTGTTCTTCTGAAATATTGTTTTGTATGCCTGCAAAGCCTCTTGGCAGTTGTGCGAGATTTTAGTTAATTTTGTCAAAACACATTGGTCAGTGTCAGCTAAATTATAACCGATCTTAGCTTAAATAATTTACTGTAAATAGTTTTATTCGAATCGTATGTGCCAAAAGAAATCAGAAAATAATGTAACATTATTTTTGCCACCATTTTGGACTTCTTCTGACCACTGTGTTGTATTCGTTACGCGATATTATGAATAAAGGATGAATTGCATTAATTTAGATATTATCTTAATTTTAAAGTAATAAAAATTAACGATAAGTTTTTTAATCTGATATTTTATTTAAACCACCTGAACACTTGGAAATAAAAGAAAATAGATTTAGCGAAACAAACATGTAATTAAATATAAAACAATAAATTGTGTCTATTTACAATAATGCTACATATTTGATCCATCGAGAAATATAACATAACCTTTTATCTTATTTACAATGAAAGAATATACACAAATAGCTATTTCTACTAATCACATACTACGAGTAGGTACTCTAGATATTGCTGCAGACCTAACAACTACAACTATACACATAAATTTAAACATACAAATGTAAAGTCGAGCAATCTCGATATACTCAGGCACAAGGCAATAAGACTTCCGATTTCTCTCTAAATTATCTACTTATACTATAATAATATCTAATCGTGATTGACATAGAGTAGTAAAGTATTGGAGTGCCAGTGTCCCTCCCACACAGTGATGTCTGGCGTTTTATTTGTCATCTCGAACATCGCGCTAATACGATATTTGCATTAGCTGGACTGCATTTTTCTTTTTGTATACTCCATTATATGCGATTTTTATGAGTATTGTCACAAAATTAAATTGGTCTATATCTTTATAAACAATGGTTGATTCAGAGTAAAATCCAGTGCATCAGCTGTATGCCCTTCATTATTTGATTTATTATTTCTCTAATAACAACGATGCTACAAATGTGTGAGTCGTGGGCGTCAGTGGTGGATGGTGTAGACGGCGGGGTGCGTGGCCGAGGGCTGCGGCTGCAGGATGATGCGGTGAGTGACGCCGCCCAGCTCCTGCTGCGACAGACCCGACACGGCGACCGTGGCTGGTTGCAGCTGCATATAATATGATTATTGTTTTATTTAGCCTATATTTTCCCGCTGCTGGGCAGAGCCCTGCCCCATAGCCAGCCTTCCACTCTTCTCTACGTGCGGCTTTATCAGGTATTAAGTTCAGCGACAATTATAGACTGGAATCGCTGTTGTGGCCAATAAGACTGTTGGGTTGAAGTGGGATGGGGCTGGCCATGTCTGTAGAATACATCGAGACCGACGGGCCAGAGTCGTCACTCAGTGGGTGCCAGAAGACGGGCGTGGTCGCCGAGGGAGGCCTAGAAAACGCTGGCGTGGCGATTTAGAGGCGTTTGTGACAGATTGACCTGAGAAAGCCGCACGTTTATTGTTACAAAAATATAATTATGAAGTAACTTTTTGACGTTCTTTAAAGCCCAGTCAATTCCACCAAAGCGGAGACGAGCGGAGCGTTGCGGAGACCTGCATGATTTCGTATCACAGGAGAGACGAGACTCGCGATGTGTATTTCCGAAAGCCTCCCATCTCTGCTATAGTGGTGGAAGCCAGGCCTAAGGCTATATAGTACACTACAAGAAAGGAGTCTTGGGCTCCGTTTTGAGAAAACGAATTAAAATTTTAAGACAGGAATCAAGCCAGTGGAACTTCGATATCGAAAGTCCTATCTCAATTGTCTCTATATCAAAACTGTTAATATTGGTATTTGAGTGTGAACATACCTGCAGTATATTGGGCAGCATGGTCTGGCAGCTGGAGGTGGCGACGTGAAGCTGTTGCTGCTGCACTTGCTGCACGCCCACTGCCTACAACATCGACAAGTATATAGTAAATAGCTAAAGTCAATGACCTCGTTTGTTGTGGCCCGCCCACCTACTACCTCCCGGCGGCCGCGGCGAGCCGATTTCCAGTCTAACCGGTCGCAGCTAAATACCAGTATTTTCCATGAAGCGACTGCCTATCTGACCTCCAAATCTCAGCTACTGAGTAACACGATACCCCTTGGTAAACTCGATTGTCACTTTCGGGGTTTTACTACCCGTAACGACTGTCGGAGATCAAGGAATGACAGCCGCGACCAACTGTGTGCTTTCCGAGGCATGGAGAGGGACATCCCTCAATAACCCCTCATGGATCACCCATCCACGGACTTACCTAGGCAAGTGTTGCTCAACCCCAAGAAGAACTATACTACTGTTATTATTTAGCCACTAAGATACATTTGTCTGTTCGCGGTCGTAACTCAATATTCAAGTACGTACACGTCCATACTTACATGTATTTGTATAGGTTGATGTTGCGGGTGTATCTGTATGGTTTGTACTTGCAGCTGCTGCGGCTGTTGCTGTAACGAATAATAGCACTAGTCTTAATTTCATCTACCAATTAACATTAAAAGTACTTCTCTCGTGGGTGCGTTTATAGACAAATCTCGCATGCAGAAAATCTCCGGCCCTGTACAACCGTAGGCCATGTAAAGTTTTAGCTCTTATAGATAAGAAATGTGCGACTCGGAGCGCGGGAGGTCGTAATGGCGCTGTGCCGTAGCGCGATCAATGACTTGAGACTTGTGAACTGTATTAAACAGATTGCAAGGAACATCCTAGGGCAAACTGTTACAATGATTCTAGATCCGTCAGCAGTTTTTCTGAACGTGGTATGGTAACAGTTTTCGCGTAGATGTATATTACACTGTGGATTGAAAAAACACCAACGAAAAGAAGTGCCTCTAAATGTTAGATCCACTTTTAGAGTCTAAACGTGCATAGACAACACATAATAGAATGTATACCGTGTTAACCTGTTGTGTTTGCTGCAGCTGCAGTGACTGCACCGACGAGATCACGGGGTACGGGTGCTGACTCTGCAATAAGCAACATTTAGTTTTAGAAAAGCGAGGATTAAATGAACTTAGAGGGTTGTATTTATGGTTTTAGGTTTAAAATTCTCAAAAAAGACATTAAAAATAAGTTCATCACTGCATTAAACATCGATTATGACGCATAAAAAGAAATTAAGGTTAATTCATTAATTTAATTTAGCTAATTGAGTCTTGAATGCATTGAATGAGTGTGACTTTTTATACATACAGCACAATTTTACAACATGATACCCATAGTATTATGTTGTATAATTGTGCTTCTTCAAATGTCAATTGTTTTTTGCCAAACTTAGTCCAAATTTGTGAAAATTGAGTACTATAACTACAGAATAACTTTTACTCAAGTAATGACTTGTTTATAAATACGCGTCTATGAAGAAAGCGTTTGCTAGAAACACTAAGGTTGTTATATATTATTATTTATATATGTCAGTGCAGTTTTATCGTACCTGTACTCCAGACACTGTGATTCCTTGCTGCACATGCTGCGCATGTATAGGCACGGCGAGCTGTTGCACGTTGCCGACTTGTAACACCGCTTGTTGCTGCATCTGTTGCTGCTGTTGGTGATGTTGCACCTGTTGTTGCACTTGAACTTGCTGTTGTTGTACTTGAACTTGTTGCACTTGCTGTTGATGTTGTTGTTGCATCTGTTGCTGATGTTGTTGTACTTGTTGCTGCTGGTGTTGCTGTTGTGCTTGTTGTTGGCGTTGTTGTTGCTGCTGCTGCTGCTGCTGTTGTTGTTGCTGCTGCTGCTGTTGTTGTTGTTGCTGCTGCTGCTGTTGTTGTTGTTGTTGCTGCTGTGATTGCTGCAAGAATATTAGAGGCTCCGCGTTTATACGGCTATTTTCCTGAAGTCTTCAGTGTAAACTTTAATCAGTCTCTCAAAACGGGGATCAAAAGCCTGTTTTAAATTAAATTAAAAATCTGAACTCATATTCAAATTGTAGTTGTAGTAGTAGCGTAGGAATTTGCGAAAATAATTAGTGGCTCAAATAGGTGAAATTGAGAAGAGGCACAGAGAAGTAAAGGCACTTTTAAAAGCCTAAACTCACTTGTTCATGCACCAGCATGTGTTTCTTCAAGTTGTGCAGATACATGTACGTCTTCACACACAGGGCGCACTTGTACCGCGTTACCTTCTGCTGCGGAGTACGTTCCACTTGACCCTGGACTTGCAGGACTTGCTGCGTGTCTTGCACTTGGATCTGAACTTGTGGTTGCACTGAAATAATGTTATAAGTCGCGTTAGCTATGAATAGTCTTCATTAATAGTTTAAAAGTCGAGTAATGTTAACGAATTACCTACCTAATTAACATTCAAACGAATATTGTTCTACAAAATCATGATTCTGTTGGACAGCTTTAATGTCGATATTGGCGTTTGTAAGAGAATGGTTTTGGGTTAACTCGCAGGGACGGGTAGTGTAAATGTCCGGACCTTTGATTTAAGTTAATAGTTATATCTCCCTCTTAGGCCTATGGCACATTTGACGGAAATTCCGTCGCGGATCTTCCGCGTCGGAACGCCAATACATGTTATTGCATATAAATGACTAATAACGGTCACTCTAGGCGGAAGATCGGTCGTTCCGTCGCGGACCGCTCGCCTTCTGCGTCTGTTCCGGATTTACCGCAACGGAAGTTCGGCTTCGGAATTTCCGTCAAGTGTGGCGTAGGCCTAAAATTAAATAAAACAGCGAATTGTGGGTGTCCTAAACACCTCTGCCTGCCCCTTTGGAAACAACGTGTGTTATGTTTAGCAACCTTGGTTCTGCGCATCAGGCAGGTCCTCCGTGACGGTGACGGTCTGATGGTCCAGACAGGGCTCCTTGCCGGCCGGCGCCTCCGCGCTGTTCTCCGACGCCGATGACTCCGTCTCGGACTTGGCATGCGTCTTCACGTGTTTCTTGAATGAACTCGATTCTACGTAACCTGTAAATAACAATTTATTTATTTATGAATTACTAACCAATTAGAGATACATTTCAATTATCTATACTCTATACAAATAAATAAAATTGAAGTCTCTGTTTGTAAGTTCAAAATCAGCTTTTTACTTTTATGAATGCATATGAATACGGTACTTATAATAAAAATCTTTTTTTTTTTTGTCTGTCGGTTTAATTGTACGGATAATCTCCGAATCGCCTGAACCGATTTTGATTTTAGAAAAAGGATTAGGGTTCCGTGCAAAATAATTAAAACCAATGAAATTGTTAACAAATCAGATTCAAATAGGGAAGTAATATTCTTATAATAACTTCACGCGGACGAAGTTCGCGGGTATCAGCTAGGTATTAGTAAGATAAGGTTTTTTTTATAAAACATACGTATATACCAAACATAGTTAGTTCATTCACAACTATGCAAACATCTACATTAATCAGGCTGTGTTAAGATAGGACCGGCAAATTTGAAAGGTACCTAATAAAGCTAATGACTTCCTGAAATCCTGTTTTTTGTTCCTCAGAAGCGGAAAAGATCCCTGTATCAATGTACTTACCCTTCCCACAGACCGGACACTGGTACTTCTTCTCGCCGGTGTGGTAGCGGCGGTGCACGGCGAGGTAGGACGCCGAGCTGAACCGCTGCCCGCACTGGTTGCACTCGAACAGTTTCTCTCCTGTATGTTTGCTTGAATGCACGCGGAGTTCTGTGCGTGACGTGCAGCCTTTTAGGCAGATTGAACACACAAACCTGACGGGAAAGCGGACGGTTTAATTACTATAATTGTTTTGGAGCTCATGGAATACTTAATCAAGTCAACTGAACCTATTTGAACAGTATTTGTATGAAATTATCTGCCAAGTAAGGTAACGGGAACTTAATCGTAGATGGTGAAACAGGCCCTAAAAGTAAGAAACCTCATAATTATATCCAACGAAGACAATAGGACACTTAGGCGTCAAAGTATCCTCCGCGTCGCTGTCATCCGGGAACGTGCCCAGAAGACTGTTTACAGATTGACTCAACTAGGATGGTATCTTGGGAAACTAAACTATCTTGCAGAACCACGTATTGTTCGGGCACGACGTATTGATATAATGTTTGGTGCGGTACCTCTTGTTCCCAGTGTGAGTGACCATGTGGTTGTTCCTGGCGGAGGAGGTGGTGAAGCGAGCCGAGCACAGCTTGCAGCAGTAGGGCTTCTCGCCCGTGTGCGTGCGCCGGTGGTAGATGAGCGCGGACTGCTGCGCGAAGCGGCGCTCGCAGTACTGGCACTCGTACGGCCGCTCGCCTGGGGAGAACGGAACTACTTCAAAACGGTGAAAACTACTACACTACTCACTACTGTCGCAGCCGAGACTGAATGTGCACGCGTGTGTGCGCTGTCACAGGTGCAATATCTCGGATATCACAACGCCAATTTCCAAACTCCGGGCTATTACGGATAAATTCCTAATGTAAAACCGAACACTGGGAATCAAACCCAGGACCCCAGGTTCAACAGTTACGCTATTTGGTTGTCGATATTTATTTACACCAAGTTCCGAAGACGATTAAACAAACCTAGCATGACCATCTACTACTCGCCCATCATATTTTTGACATTGGATTAGAAAAACTTAGGCCTTTTAGAGCCACACCTGTTCTGTAGTCTTGCTATCAGTCTATGTCCCATTTTAATGAACGGGTACTGTATCGTACATTATTACATTTTTCTCACCAGTATGGACCCTCATATGTGCGTTCAGCTTAGACACCTCGTAGAATCCCTTATTGCAGACAGTGCACACGTGGTTGCGTATGCCGCGGTGCTTCTTCATATGTTGGCATAAGGTCGAATGTCGCCTGAACGTCTTGTTGCACTCGTTACACTTCAGCGGCTTCTCGCCGGTGTGCAGGCGGAAGTGGACCTTATGAAGAGATATACAAAAGTTACGGTACGGCATGAGTGTACATTTTAATTCAACCTACTTTCTCGTTTTATAAAATACTGGCCATATGGTTAACACATTTTTGACAAAACTTGCAGGCCATGACATGTCACGTAAAAAGTTTCGTGCAAATTTATAAAAATCTTTCACACCAACTTTCATAACAAGATTTTAACGTCAATAATTGAGTTTAATCATTGCATTTAATAGTATATTTCTGATTTCTGTACATTAAGTGATAGACGAAACACACATTTAACAAATAGTTCGCGATGGGTTTTGATTTCTACGGGATCCTGGGCGTGAAGCGTAACTGTAGCCAACTGGAGGTGAAGCGCGCGTACCGACGCCTGGCGCTCAAGTACAACCCCGAGCGGCACGGCGACGACGACAACATGAAGCGCATCTTCGGGCTCATCGCGGAAGCCTACGAGGTGCTGGTGGACAACAAGTACCGCGCCGTCTACGACCAGTACGGCGAGGACGGCGTCAAGCGCGGTGTGCCCGGGCCCACAGAGTTCATCCAACCCTTCACCTACCACGGAGAGCCTCTCCAAACATTCCACGAATTCTTCGGCACCGCCAACCCATACGCAGACTTATTAGACTACTATGAAAATCCCCCGCCGATGTTCGATTCGCCTCTAGGCAAAGGGTACAAGGAAAAGGACACATCCATAGTGAGACCACTCAAACTGACCCTAGAAGAAGTATACAAAGGAGGACTCAAGAAAATGAAGATCCAGAGACTGCTGTTCACAGATGAAACGTGCACGGAGCTTAAGCTACGAGAGAAAGTTCTGTCCATACCAATTAAAGCCGGAATATATCCAAACACCGAGGTGAGGTTCAAAGAAGAGGGAGATCAGGGACCGACGAGGATTCCCGCCGACGTTATATTTATTACTGAAGATCGTCCGCACGAAAAGTTCTTCAGGTCCGGTCTGAGCGACCTACTTTACATGAAGGATATTACTTTAAAAGAAGCGCTGTGCGGGTTCACGGAAACTATCACAACATTAGACAACAGAATATTGAGGGTCAAAATAATGGACGTAGTGACGCCCACGTACCAGAAAGTCATAGAGGATGAAGGTCTTCCTTTGCCAGCTTGTCCTACGAAAGCAAAAGGGAATCTCATTTTAAGATTTCGCGTCTCGTTCCCGGAGTATTTGTCGAAGCGCAGTAAAAAAGCATTCGAGGAAGCGTTTAAAGTACAAGAAGCTGAGGAAGAGAAGTTTGAAAAGTTAACGTGTGGCACACTGTCTGAGGCTTCGTTGAGATTTCCCAGTTTAAACAAATAACATTTGGTTAGTAAATAATATTTATAAAAAACACAAAAACATTTGGTTAATAAATATTATTTTATCACATTTTTCATCTTTCAAAAAAATATGAGTTTCGCGGGTAACATGTGTCTAAAGGGTGCTTGCCATGTGCGAGCGCAGCGCGTAGGCACAGTAGAAGCGCTCGTCGCACACGGAGCGGAGTGCATCTGTCTGTGTCGGTAGCGTCTTACCTTCAGATCCGTCGGGTTATAGAAGCTCTTGTTGCACGTGGTGCAGACGTAGGGCCTCTCTCCGCGATGGCGCGCCATGTGCGAGCGCAGCGCGTAGCCGCTGTAGAACCGCTTGTCGCACACGGAGCAGAGGTGCGTCTTCTGCTCGAAGTGCGTCTGTCGGTGGCGGTACAGTAACGTCTTGCTGGGGAACGTGCGCTGGCACACGGAGCACGTGGGCTGCTTGGCGGGACGCTGCTCGTGCGTGCGCATGTGCATCTTGAGCATGCCGGGGCCCTATACAGGACATACGAACTAGCTTTAATCCTATTTAGTTCTATAACGGACTGACCACACTTATCGATGAGAAATCGGCTTCAGCCAGTCAGAAATATGGCCGTGAAACAAAAGACGTAATTGTCTCGTTTCGGACGACGCAAATGAACACCGCCCGTGCCGAACTAAGCCACAAATATTAAATCCAGGTACGCAGATTCCCGCGTCGCTCATGTAGTCACTACATAAGTGATTCTTAATAATTCGGAAAGTTCTTATAATAGACACGGGTGAGCACTTGCTGAATAAAGAGGCTTCTATGTGTCTGACAATATTCTACCTCCTCTTCCTCTTGGGTTTCGATTTTGTGAAGTGTTACCGTATCATTTACTTTGCGGATATAGTAGACACACAACACTTTATACCTTGAGCTAGCCTAGCGTAGTAAGGAGTTATACTATAAGAGGCCAACTTAGTTTTGTTACCACAGACGTGCGGCCTATCACACCTTTGGTCAACGAACAAACAAAAAAATAAGCCAAATATTTTACTCACCTTGAAAGTCCTATCACAGATAGGGCAACTGGGCGGCTTCTTACAGTTCGCCTTGATCCAGTTGGTATGAGATCGCATATGTTGCTTTAGCCATCGCGCATGTTTGAACTCTTTGTGGCACAGGTTGCATACGTGACGTCCAGGAGACACCGTGGAGGTCGCTTGGAACAACACCAGTTGAAGGTAATTCTCCTCGTCAGAGTTTAAACCTTCTTTATCTTTCATTTGGACGAGGTCTGGGTCCAGCTAGAAATTAAAGAGGGTATTAATATGTACTTATATGTACCTACTACTTGTACTTATGCCTTACAACATATTGTACGTTCCTTGAACATTTCTTGAACGTGAAAATAGTCAATAGCTAGTCGTGGATTCCACGTCGGGGCGCGCTGGTGCGCGGTGGTCCGGTACGTGCCTGTGGCATTCGGGGCCTTCATGGACCGGAAACTGGTACGTACGAATCAACAGTTATTGTACGGTTAGGCCGTTGAGCTTATCAATATAACCGAAAAAAGAAATGAAGGACTAAAACACACAACTACAAATACCTTCTCAACATCGAAGTCTTGTTTAAGTTCTGCATCAGGCGTCTCCGCGGGCGGCTGATCAGGCGTGGCCGTGAAGAACCCATCCAGGATCTGACTCGCATTGGCGAGAGGAACCTCCATGTACTGCATGTACGGCTCGGTGCAGTTCAGGGTCAGCAGTTTCTCTTTCTGGTAAAGGTGGAAAATTTCTGGTTATGTTAGTAAAACATAGATGTTATAAATTAAACACCAAAACTATTAAAATTATTTATTGCTCACAGTAACTGGCGCCCATAGATAAATATGTACCTACCAGTGAAAATGTTCCCGAACTAGACATAAGTATGTATAGTACCTTAAGGTGGAAGCGCCAGGGTAACCCGCGAAATTCAAATTTTCTTACGGTTTTTGCAATTTGCAGGTCAGTGTCAGGTTGTATGTTGATTAAAATAGATACGTGGTACGGTCACGTATTATTTAGCGCATATTTTGTTTCACATACAGCCTGAAACTGACCTGCAAATTACAAAAAACCTAAGAAAATTAGAATTTTGCGGGCTACCCTGACGCGTTGAAAGAAATCCGCTAAAGGTGAAAACCTTTAGCGGATTTCTTTCACTTCTCTTTTATTGTGTTTTGTTTACGCAAGTTCGGAGCCATGCAGGCGATTTCTTGAGGAAAGATTTTGTTTAACGATTGCGACGTCGCACCATTTTATCGGTCCGGCCGGCGGCACTAAGTAATACTAGATATATTACTTCTAATATATCTAGTATTACTCACACACCCCAATTGTGTGCAAGCAATGGGAACGCTATAGGCCGATTACGTTATTGTAGTATTCTCCAACTTACTCATCTCCCTACACAGCCTACACAATTTCGTTCTATGTATTTTTTGTCCCATTTAATTATGTACCAATCCAGTTCCTTACCTCCTCCCTCTCCCTTTTAAAGGCCTCCTCGGCCATCCTCGCGGCATGCTCCCGCAGCGTGATGTCGTTCCTCTCCACCAGGTCCTTGAAAGCGTGGCACCGCGAGATCTGGTGCACGCACTGGAGACACAGCTGGGGAGGTAGCCCGTCGCCCACTGCCACCTGGATTGAATGCACCCATTACATCTAAGTTTTTCTTAACTCATGTCGCGTCGCCACCGTCGATTAAGGGAAGCTAAAATTCAGTCGCGGTGTCGAGGCGCGGCCTCCGAACCGAATTACGTCCTCGCTTTTATTGCACAGAAATGAAGCTCTTTCTGACCAACTCAAGCCGATTCCGCGTCGATATGGGTGGTCACTCCCCCTAGCCGACAATCAACCCACCCATCGGCTGTGTCCGCAGACGGCGGGTTTGGTCACGCTTTCTGTCGTATGGACAACAAATATGTGGGAATAATATTCAGTCTTTAGTGTAAGGACAAAGATAACGAGGTCTCGTTAGCACTTTATACTTACTTAGGATTGAGCCTCATCCATCAGCATGGAATCCGTACGGAATTCCGTGCTGATAGATGAGGCTCTCCCTTATAGCCCTAGAACTAGGAAATGTGGATTATCGTTCACGTGGGAATCGAAACAAAAATGACCTAAATTGACTAACAGAAAATGAAACATTGCAGCGAGTGTATGAAAGCGGATCGCTGTAGGTACGCCTCAGGAAGAGCCGTGCAAGGTAGCCTGAGCGAATGACTACGGAAACCTCGCAACGAAGTACCTAGTTAAGTACCAAAAAGCGATAATCAGATTTATTCAAATACAGGCTTTTTTTCTTGTAAGGTCTTTGTCTACAGTCAGATTTAAAATCAAAACTCATTAGATGGTTATTCAGGAGTCAGGACTCATTTAAGGGCTTTATTCATGAACGCTTAAGTTATGATAAGCGACTGTTTAACCATACATTCATGTCTCTTAACTTTAATCTGAGTCGATGAATACTGTCGTCAAACTGGAGCACCTTACCCAATTAACATTGACTTAGTATTGGCGAGTAGCGACCAAGGAACTACAAAGGCATGGGGCTGGCTCCACTCAGTTGTTTCACTCGCTCCCCCTCGCTAACGAACGGAGCGTGCTGATTGGCCGGACAGCGAATAAAGTTAAGCTTAGGCTACGTGTGAGCGAGCGTAATGACTGAAGTACTGAACTCACCCCAACGCAACGGCCGAGTGATTGACAGCTCGGCCACTTCTCGCGGCGGGTTTGAGCTTTGAATCCTTCATCAGAACTAATATCGTACAGATTTTTGTTTTAGGTGTCTAGGTGGTAGTTTATGAAAAAAATCAAAACTTTTATTTAACGAAATTTTAACAACAATTCTTCTACTATAATACTTAGGTATACCTATATCTGACATTTTCATTAGGTCCCCAAGGGGAAGAGCCCTTTGTATCCGATAGAAAGAGCAGGGCGGAAAATTGTAAGCCTCGGGACGGAACTGACTAGCCGCCACGCACGAAAGAGATCGTGTGACCCTCGTTCTCTCTCTCCCTTTTGGGAAATCGACGTAATCGTTTCGTTTCCATTCAGACGGATAAGAGTTGGTACACTTTTAGTTTTTATTCGCTCCCTATCTTATGTTTTAGTGTTGCAGAACCCCAGCCACCAGCAACATAGTCATAAAATATCCTTAAACCTGTTAGACGATGATGATCCGATATAACAAATTATTTGGAAATTATATGGATTTACTGTTTTCGGGGCTACCGCACCGAACTATGGTAGCATCGCCCCAGAGCCGCCAGAGCCAGAAAAAGCGGTGGTAATTTTTTATAAATGTCAGCGATAAAATGTATGAAAATCAGCTTATACAAGTCACCGTCCAAAGGTACCTTTATCCGATATAGATCTATGTCGTAAAAAACATTTTAAATCATTTTACAAAATATATTTCTCGAACACCACCATATTTCGTTGGAGAAGTAAAGATAAAGGACAACAGTATAAACATCTCCAGATTCCGCACAGGTACATTAAAATTTGGAAGCATCCGTTTCAATCATCATGCCTGCCAGCGTACGCGTTAGAAAGAGAACGTACGACATTTCTCAACAAAATTTGGAGAATTCACGCAGCGCCTCAGAAATTCGAAATTGTTCATAATATCTGATGACTTCTAAACAAAGATGACGCGATGTAAAGGACGATTGCTATCAATACATTCTTATTGCGTTTTCCCTGAGTGCGAAAGAGACAAAAATAGATTCCCAAAATATCTTAACAATTTGTCATCTCACCTGCACTTTCGATATGCCCATCAGCATCGTAGCTGTGAGTTGATCAAATAGGGGTCTCATGTCCTTTTTTATCTCTAAACAAGCCCGACATATTTTGTCGAATTTCAAAGGTTTATTGAGAGCAGCCATTTTGAGCTGCACTACGAAGATGTTTTTGTCCTTGTTATACGAGAGTGATTTTCACCACACAAACATTGTTTACAATTAACACCACTAGTTAAATGCACCTTGGGATATTAATAAAAAAATACTAGAACGGCGTAACAACATAAACATTCCTATTTTAACAGTAACAATCAAATTCACCACTAGTCGCTTACAAAACCAAATAAGAAAGAAAGACTGTGTGACGATGGGTGGGGTGACGAAATTAGAGCGAGCGAATAAGCTGTGTCAGTTACAGCAAACAGTATATGTGAGAAAGAGATAGCTAATGGTTGATTATGTTCGATAAAGTTGGCTATGAATAACTTCTGGTAGTTGATATAGATCTTATTGTTTCATAGTCAAAAATGATATTTGTTTGATCCAAATTTATTAGGATTTGTCTTACTCAACAAGGTAGAAAGGGCACTTTACGAGAAGTTGATAAAATTTATAACAAGACACACTACTCTTAAAAATACTTTTACCAGATTCTCTTAGAAATTGTGCAAAAGATAAAATGTCTCCGGTTTTCCAGAAAATCTAGTCCTACTTTAATGCAAAAGTATCACGTAAAAGTTCTGAATCAACATCTGTCTCTCTCTTACTATAGAGATTTCGAAGGCACTAGAACGAGACATTAGGTATTACTTACTACTTTTTATATTGGCACTCCAGGTTTGCGCAATTCTATTTAAAGTATATAAATGTTTAAATTTTAGCAATTAGCGTCTATTAAATGTTTTTCTTGATGAAAGTACAATGCCTTCGTATATTTTTCATCGTGAATTATATTTTTCAGCGTGGCAATACTGTCATTCACCATTACAGGGATTTATTATTTACACATAACAACATGTTGAACATAAACATCTCGATATCTCCTTCGCACTTACAAGGAGAGAGGTTTCTTCCTTTTCTTAGTTCAGCTGTCAATTACCAAAACAGTGTATTCGAAAATGTTAATTATGTCAAATGTCATCGCAATTTGTTTCGAATGAGTCAAGAAAGTCGTAGTTTCTATGAAAATAAAGCTAGATCGAAACAAAATACAACAAATAGTGATCTAATACAGAATTTGAAATATTACATGAAAAATGACCGCAATGTCGGGCTCGTCGTGGGAAGGTTCGTATTAACTGTAAATAAAGTGTGCCGGTTCACTTGCTCAGAATATTGTGACGTTGCATTGAAAAACTTATCAACACGTAAAATCTTAGTATTGGAAAAGCTTTACTTAGATTAAATACATTAATCATTGGAATTCTTAAACAACAGCTCTATTTTCACAGGAAAACCACATCTAATGAAATTCTAAATTACCGTAGAAACAACATTCATTATGTGGAATATTGAGATAAATATAGGTATTTGTTTTATGTTCATATCACAACAAGACCGTCCATTTTTTTGATTTGTTATTTCATTTGTTTAATATAGTGAATCTTACAGTACGTAATTCAAAACTTTCAGCAGATAATCTTTTCAACCTCGCAATCAATAAGTTAAAGCCACTTTATTAACATTTTAGAATTGCGGAAGCAAGCCCGCCTCCTCGAGAACGACATAGATGTGAAACTGGTGGCATTTAGCAAGCTTGGAGTGAGCTCAGCAAATACAGGTCTCAGCTCTGAGAGTGTACCACTGATTAACAGTGATGACATGTTTGACACCATGTCTATGGAGCTACAGCAACTACTGAACAAGGTCAGTAATCATTCTGTACAGTGTTTATTTACTATGCTTTTTGTGGTAAACTATGTCTGTGACAGGTAGAGAGACTATTATAAGAGTTACAGCAAATAGGTATAACTGACTTAACCAAATAGTTTAAATTATGTTCTATGTATACTCACACTCATACACCAACATTTCTTTAAATCCCTTAACTATCTACAGTCTGAATGTTGTAACGGTACTCCTGACAGATACAGACTGCCTAGTTTGGTATAAAAGTAATAAGTAAAATGTACATATTGTTAACATACTTACTGTACTACCTGGACATATTTTTTTATAAATTAAAAAGCATAGGTATACCTAAATAAATGCCATATTTGTAAAATTGTAGTTGTCTTCAATAAATGACAAAATGGCAGATTTGGCACCAAGCGGCACAGCTACAATGCACACCATCAAGAGGCATAGAGAAATATTAATGGTGAGTTTATCATTTTTGTCCACTATGTTTCTTAATAGGGCATGCAGAACCGGTTCTGATTCAGTAGTAAGAACCGGGAATTCCCGGTTCTTACAACTGAACAGGAAGTGGTTCTACTTGCCCTATTTCTCAACAAGGCAAAATACCAACCACCTCTTTTGGGAGGGCTTTGAGGGTTCTGCAGCCTAAGAGCAGTGATCAAGGTGTCCTTAAAGTAACAACAAGAAGACAGCAGAATGTACTGCTATGTATGGAACCCAGAGCCCTCTTCAAAATATTTAGAAAGGCAAGGCTCTCAAATTAACTTATATAACTATCTACCTTCACCCGCCCACAGTGCTGCTCTCAAAAACACAAATCGCCGACGTCACACAAAAGGCAGTCATGCTGAAGTGGGTCTGTACTGTACATGTGCGGCGCTTGTCGGAAAGTTTGTGGGCACTTGCGGGCTACATCAACGACAACGTGGATGACTTAAAAAATGCCACCGACATTGGGCCAGACCCAGGCCGATGGGCCAGACCCAGGCAGATAAGCTAGACGACAGGTAGGATTGATCTGCACTGGAGGTAGGGACACCATTTCCCTGCAGTAGAACGATAAACGCTGAAAATGTATAAAACAAATCATAACCTTCAACAATTATGCATTATCACCACAGGACTACCAGCAAGAGTTCTCTAAGACCTCAGCGCGTGTAAACGCGCGGCGCGAGCGCGAGGAGCTGCTGCGGGGGGGCAGCCCACCGCCCGGCGCCACCATCGGCCTCTCGCGCCGAGACCAGTTCACCAAGGAGGCTAACCACTTGCACAGGTCTGATATACATCCCTTAGAAGCTGACACACGACTACACTGTAGTTATTTGTTTAGGTTCTGAGTGAAGAAATTGCATGGATGCATGTTAGTTACTCAAGCAGGCCAGAACGGCTGAACGGATCTGGATGAAATTTGGCACAGAGATAGATTACACAGGTTGATTTTTTTAAGTGGACATGGATGGCCAAATCCGAAACTATGAGGAATAGCGAAAAATACTCAAAGGAGTCTCGAGCCCGATTTGGATGTAAACTTGAAAAAATACCACTTGAAAAATTCACCCTGTACATATAGTCTGGAAAAGCACATAGGATACTCTTTTTTCTTACACTTTAACATCAAAATTTCTACGCGAACGAAGCCGCGGGCAACAGCTAGTCTTAAATAATCAGAAGGTAATTTTTGAAAACCTATTTATTCATTGCATAGTGTACAGTGTGTACACACCGTTACATTACAGCATAGCCTGTATTCTGTACATTATCCCTAAACTAGGCTAAACTTGTTATCATGACCAATCGTTAACATAACATGTTAAGTACACCCACATTTCGCCAGTTATGTTTAAGTACCATCACCACCATCTAGTCTTGTTTGCGGAAAATGAGGAATTTATTATGATTTTATTTCTTTCCTAGCTCTCACATCCTAGTGGACGAACAAATCAACATAGCGATGGAGGCCCGCGAGCACCTGGCGTCACAGCGACAGACATTCAAACGGATGCAAACCACATTCAACAATATCACTAACAGGTGAGCATCATTCTTATCTACATGGGTACCAAATAAGGTGGAGGTGTATTATTATTATTACATTAAAATCTGGCTTCTATCAACGTCGATCGTCGAATATCTGAGAACTGAGCTTATTTGGCATTGGTTTGGCAATGTCCTTGGGGACACATTTTACTTCATTCAGCTTTTATCTTTTCAAAAACCATTGTATTTTTTCTAGATTCCCAATGCTGAACAGTCTAATCTACCGGATCAACGCGCGCAAGCGTCGTGACTCCCTCATCATAGGTCTGGTCGTTGCTGTGTGCACGTTCTTGTTGCTGCTCTATGCATTCCACTGAGTAACGTTGTATAGGACTGGTCTAAGAATCGGGATGATGTGTTGGGAAATGATGGCCAAATAGTATGTTGGAAATGTGTTAATTAGTACCCTTTTAACTTATCGATATATTTTTCCATAATTTTATAAGATTTAATCAGCACTAAATTATTCCTGTCCTAACTATACGACGTAAGACTTCCTGCATGATTAAAAAGATATTTCTGAGAATAGAAAAACCGGCCAAGCGCGAGCCGGATTCGCGCACAAAGGGTTCCGTAGCACTAAACAGTATAAATAAACATGTTTTAAGCTTTCACGGTTTACAACTAAACTTATACAATCACGTTCGTGCGTTTGTTAAATAATGAACAATCACGGAAGATATCCCGTAAGTGATAGTTTAAGTTTATAAAACAATATGTTAAACGCGCATTCATATTTGAATTTACACTCAACAGTAAAACTAAATTGATTTTTCATAGTAAAAGGTTGCTGCAGTTTCACGAAAAAGTTCCATATCTCAAAAACTAATTATCACATCTTGTTCAAACCAATTTTCCATGAAAGTTCTTTTTACATTCTATAATCCCACATTTTTCAGATTTTTTCTCCTCTTGCTTTAGAAAATAGAGGGGGGTAGGTCAATTTTTATAGCTTTAGAAGCGAATATTTCATTAACTTCAGAAAAAAGTATTATAGGAACCTCGATATCATTTTTTAAGAGCTGTCGATAGATACCCCACACAATAACATACGCTGGAAAATACCTCATCAATCTTCAATTACATGTATGGAAGGCTACCCCATTTTTTTGATTTGTCATTTTACATCACTTTTGTATAGCGGTTTATAAAAGGCACCTGTCCAATTTCAACTTTGTGATGCCAACAGTGTCGGAGTAAAAGGGTTGTGACATATGGACGGACAGGACGAATCTAAAAGATATAAATTGATAGATTCACCAACAATGATATTTGTAAAGAATAAGAAATTAATAAGTTACATGCTTCAATTAAAAAAATTGACAGTCTTTTGTCAAAATATTTATATTGGTTACTGTGTAACGAAATGTTGGTGTTTTCTGTCTAGCATTTTTTAAAACTTGCGTCCCTCCGTGTCTGAATATCTGCGTATTTGTACAACCACATATTCATAGATGTCTATACAATTTCTTCTCTGTGTCAGAACATATCGCGACTTGTGCCCTAATGTGAATATTTGGCTCTGCACGTTATAGTATTTTCATTCCTACTGTGAAGGCAGATGTTACATAAACGATGTGTGTTTTCGAGATATTAGTACCAAAATATTGTTGCTTTTATTATTTCGTTTTATAAAAATATAGTGATGTATGTCTATAATTTATAGGCCTAAAATGTTATTATAATGTAATATAGATATATGTAAATACTTATCCTGTATGTAATTACTGTATCAAATAAAAACAACTTATTTTAAAGAACACTTTTTTTATTGTAACACATAATTAAAATAGATTTCAGTAGCCAAAACCACTTTAAAATGCCTTTGGATTGGCAGTCAATTAAAAATTGTAGTGTAGGAATCTCCTTACTGGGTACGATACCTCTGGACCTCTGGACTCTGATCTTAAGGCTCATAAGAAGTTAAGAGATTAAAGAGAGTTCCTCGGCCTGGAGTTAGGGAAGATTTTACTTAGGCGTCGATCACACTGCGACACGCAACAATACTTCTTCAAGAAAAACGTTTTCATCAAATCAAATCACTCATCTTCTTAGCGTGTCAATTTGTCACCATCATATTATCATTATAATATTAATAATCATCTAAAACGGTTATTTTTGTAACATTCGTAAATGTACAGTCGTACAAGCTGTCCTTTAACCTTTTCACCGCGATGGACTTCAATAGAAGTTGTAGATTTTCGTGTCACCAGCGCCACGACTTCATAAGAAGCTTTTCATTTTAACTATCTTATAAAAATAAATTGACATATTGAGAAACATAAGTTTTAAAGATCACCAATTAAATGTTTTTGGTTAAAATAATTATAAAATTAGTTGCAATAAAAATTGTTTTATAATAAAACTTTTCTTAATGTCGAACGTAAGAGAAGCTCAGTGAGATTAATTTTCACAACTATTACTATTCTAATTGATGATATAATTACTATTACACATTTACTTAAAATAGTATCTAATGGCATGTGAAATAAATACATGCCTGATAATAACTTAATGGCATTTATGGTTTTGTTATTTATCTAATAAAAGATCATAAAAGCGTATTTAAGAATATTATGCTGGAGATTTAGATGACGACATTATCTTATAATGTCAATAAAAATAAATCTAAACGTTCAACAAAAAGACAATCACATGGTTAATTAATACTGTTACACTGTAACAGATTAAAGATAGAAGACCCAACTGGTATTTTTAGTCTTCATCTCTCGTAGTCAGACTTAAAGAATCAGGATCGCGCGTCATTAAACTTTAAAATGCAACAGCTAGTACTCTAGTACTATGAACTCTTCTCAGCTTTTTTCAGGAGTTCCACTTTCTACGTGCACAGTTAGTTTGTGTGACTTGAGAGTGCCTCGTTGCGAGAACCGTTTGTCGCAGAGGTCGCAGTTGAAGGGCCGCTCCCCCGTGTGTGTGCGCACATGCTTCTCGAGGTCTCCTTTACTCGCAAACTTTTTTCCGCAAGTGTCCAGCGGACACATTATATGTCTGTTGTGCGTTTTTTGATGCAAGTAATACTTTTTCCATGCATTAAACTTTTTTTGACATACCTGAAATGTTTAATTTCATATTAGCCAATATTAAGTCAAATAAAATTGACCAAATGCATGGTTGTCTTCAAATAGTAAAAATCACTATACTTACGTCGCATACGTAATGGAAACAGTCACCGGTTTCCGTTTTAAATCTTTTTATTTTCACTTTTAAATTCTGTTTTATGGATGATGTGTTGACATCTTTAGTTGATGAAGTCTGCAATCAATAAAATCATTTTGACTAACTGTAGTAGCATGTTAATGATGATAGAAGCACTATGTAAGTTATACATATACAGGGTGATGGGTAATTCGCTGCATACCTTGAAATGGGTTGCATTACAACAATTTTGACCCATGGGTGAAAATTGTTGCAAATAAGGTCTATTAGCTTTTCCGAACTGGGTTGTTTTGGTTGCTTTAAAGTTTTTTGGAAATTTTCCACCTCTCCACCAAAAACTGATGATTGTTCTCACAATCTACGCGGTTCAACTGATATTTTTCTGATAGCTCATACATAATGAAATGAATGAATCTTTCAAAATCCAATTTGTAAGAAGAAGGATAGGTTAAATGCTAGGACCTTACATAACCGCGAGGTACGCAGTCTCGGGGAATACTTTCTCGAAACCGAATTGGGGGTGCACCCAGATGTTGTCTCAGTGGACCAGGGCCTCACCCCGCTCTCCTTGGCTAACGAGAATTGGCGCAAACCTGTGGTATTGGATACTAATAACCGCAGGGAAGTATGGCAGAGCTAGGAGCTACATAGACGCTTTGTCCGGGCCCTTCATGGACCGTACGTTTCGGTGACCTCTTCGGGGAAACCGAAGGTTTTTGTCGGTCTGATTATGGATGAAGCTGTCATGATGAGTAATTGTCAAAAATACATTGTCAAGGATGGTACGATTGCCAAATTTCTAAAATAAATAATGTAATGTGATGTGGTTTCAATATGTCATCAAACAATACCATTCTAATAATACGTAAGTAAATACTCAACATGAGATGGATTCGGGACACTTACCACAGTTCCTGAAGAATCAAACAAGTCATTTCTTACTGCTATCTTCTTCCTTTCTTCAGATTGACGCTGAAATTAAAGATAACCTTAAGAAATTTTTTTTTTTTACTTTTTATTTCATTTAGATATAGCATGCAAATATACAGTTCAAATGTTGAAAATTAACACCGGATATCTAGTCAGCAAATGCAATTATAATAACTCGATATCACCCTAAAATAGAAAGAACTGGAACAAGAATAAGAAGAAATGGTATGCTCACTAGGCAACGAAAGCTCCATGATAGGCTTGGAAATGAACGCAGGTAAGAGACCAGAATGATGAAAAACAACCTCAAAAATCTAAAATTGATTAAGGGAAACAACATAGAATATGTAGAAAACTATATATATATATATATATATATGTATATATTTACATCGGAAAGCAAGTGTCAGTCTCCAAAATGAGCGTGGATGAAAAAATGCAATGAAGAACAAATATAAGGTGGTTATTTTTCTGGTCTCTTAAAAGAAATTCTAAAAGGCCACTACACTTTAAATAAATAAATCTAAAAAAAGCAAGCTGATTATATGGGTGTCAACCTTGGGTCCGCACCAACAGAAATAAACAAAAAATTGTGACTACGCAGAGAGAAATGGAAAGAAGCAAAATAAGCTTGAGGAAAAATACAAGTAAAAACTGCAAAACATTACAAAAAAAGGACTAAAATGGCGATGGGCACTTGGGCAGAGAATGTCGCAAGCCTCTGTGATGGCCGATGGACAATCCAAACCACGAGATAGACTAGGGTGGTCCTGGCCCATATCTCTCAAAAGAAAGGTCGGGGACGGCAGACCGTTCAAAGATTGGCTGACGTTACTTTATCGCTATAAACTGGGTAAATCTTGCTAAGGACCGCAAAAAGTGGAAAAAGACGGATTTACCAGAAATGGGACTACATCTCCAACCATTATACCCAAGAAACTAAGACTTGATTATTAATAAGTTGTGATAAAAATTTGTAAATTATTACTTGAGATTAGAAATAAAAGACTTTTTAACAGACTTCAAAAAAAGGAGGAGGTTCTCAATTCGATTATGCATTTTTTATGTATGTTACCTCAAGTCATAACTCCGTCATTTATGAACCGATTTGAAAAATTCTTTGTTTATGTGAAAGGATATACTTTTCGATTGGTCCCATAGAAACAAACAAAGTCACCGACGTGTTTTTTTGGAAGTCGGTTTTTTTTGCCTAAAGTTTTTTTATTATTTATATAAGAGTGAAAATACAAATGAGTCTCGAAGTACATCACATTGCAACAAGCAATGCGGATTGGAGGCATTCTTCGGTTTTGGACATTTGTTTTATCAAAGTAAGAAGTTTTGAAACTGTCCCAAATATATGTAAATAATGTAATGTGATGTCATGATGTCTGTAGGAAATTTCAGGCCAATCGGCTTAATGGCAAGTACATACATAATCGATTATTATAATAACCTATAGAATAAGCTGGTATCCGTTCAGGTTTCAGTACACTGAATTTAACAAAAGCCTATATTTAACATTCATTGTCATACAGGGTGTAAACGGACCCTTCACGAAGCCGTCAACCAAGCATTCTAAGCAAACTAAGTAACTCTACGCAAAAATTATTGCTGGGAAACGACTTTTTTTTTTGGGGTGAAAAATCACGTTTTACGTTAAAACTCAATGTTACGCACTCAAAACTTAGTGCTCATGGATGCTTTGAAAAGTAAACGGGTCTTGGAGTTAATTAAAGTAAAGTTAAAACCTAAAAAAGTGGTTTTAAAAAAAAAACTTGTGAAAAAAATTGGAACTTTGACCTTCAATATCTCCAGAACCTGTGGTTTCCCAGGTATTGTCTAGAAGAAGAAAATGATCCCAATGATGGGCAGAATATGTGGTTTTCGTTAAGGGTCTTTTTACACCCTTTATAACAAGGAAGCAACTTTTTATAGCAAGTGTTTTGATACTATCCAGGCACAGATCAATCTTGGAAGTACCTATTGAAACTTCAAGGTCAACTATAAATACATTGATATCCTGAAAAATATGAATGCCCATAGTACTAGCAAGGCTAGAAATGAGGAGGGACCCAGTCAAGATCGAAAAAGACAAGAAGACCCCATCTTATCAAAACTTTTTATAGCTGTTTTGGAAAATGTTTTTCAGAAACTAAAATGGACTCAAAAAGGCATATTAAGTTGTCTCAGCAATCTCAGGTTAGACGAAATAGTCCAGCTGACTAAACTATTCTAAGAATAGGTTGAAGGAGTGCACACTCAATATGAGATATTCAGGACTTACCACAGCTGCTGAAGACTCAAACAAGTCGTTTCTTACTGATATCTTCTTTTTTTCTTCAGATTTACTCTGAAAATAAAAAGAATCTTATGAGTTGCAAGCTTGACAAAAACTAACCAGTTGGTGTTGCGGTTAAAAAAAACTATTTATATCATGCAAATATACAGTTCAAATCATGAAACTTAACACCGGATATCTAGTCAGTAAATGCAATTATAATAACTCGATATCAACTACAACACAAAGAAATGGAAATGGAACAAAAATTAATGTGAAAAATAAAACTTAGGCCTAAAATAAAAACAAAGCAAAGCCAAAACAACACCTATATGCTACTGGATTCTGTAGACGTCTAGCCACTCAGTCTGCAATTTAGTATATTTTTTTGTTGTTAGATTGCCACAACTGTTTTCTATTTTGGCGCGGAGTTTGAGTTGCATCTGTTATTTAGATTAAATACAGTGCTGTTTTTAGTTAGATCATATCTAGTGTGTATTGCGAATTTCATAATGGACAAAAACATCGAACAAAGAGTTTGCTCTTTAAACATTTTGCATCGCCGATTGGAATTTCGTGTTCGGAGTCCCTGAAAATGTTACAGAAGGCTTAAGGTGAATCGACTTTATCAAAAACACGTGCTTATGACTGGTACAAAGCTATCAAAAGCGGTCGAGATGTGATGGAAGATTTGCCTCGCTCTGGTAGGCCATCAACTGAAGTTAACATTGCAAAAGTGAAGGATATGGTGACTGAAAATCCTTATTCAGGTTTGAGAGAGATAGCCGCTGAACTTTCTGTGTCAGTCTACGATCAGTCTACGACCATGCTGAAACAAAGGCTTCGTCTCTATGAGAGGGAATAGGCCCTAATCCACTATGTGGGCCTTTTGCGGGTTGGTGGATGACACGTCTTCGGATTTTTGGTTCTGAGCTTACAATGATTTTTTTTTCATCATTTTCAGAGCAGTCATGATATAAATTACACCAGGCCATCTTGATTAAAACCCACAACATAAACCACATAGGTAGATCCATTAGCACTGGGCCACCACTGCTCACTTTAAATTTTAATATAAATATGCTAAGTTATTACAAATGCAAGATAAGTGTAGTACTCACTTGATCTGAGGAATTTGATGTCTTCCTTTTCATTGATAGAATTTCTTCTTCATGACAGTTATTAAAATCTTCTACGATCTCCAGTTTAACAGTTCGGTCGGAATCTGTGCTGCTTTTTCTTGAAATAGTGTTTCCTTCTTTCTGGCTCTGTAAGGATGGTGATTTATTAAGCACTATTTTAATTAACATGACAAAGTTTCTGCAACTGAGATAATGAGGAAAAATGATTGAACTAACTTAAAAACACCACGCCTGTAATCTTTTCAGTATTAGGCAGACGTGTAGGTGTTCCTCTAGTGCACCATACACCCACATTCAAGCTCATCAATAACCATAGTAAAGTTGTAATAACTCTGTAGTATTTAGTAAGGATAATTTTAACTGTTAATTTAGTGTATTCTTTGTACCCTATATTTATATATATTTGTTAGGACTTACCCGCGACCGTCGTCGCGTTTTTCATTATTAAAAAAAATGTTATTTCCCTTTTTGAATAGAATTTGTTACTAGTTTCAAGGGTTTTAATTTTTTTGCATCGATCCTAATTATTTTTCTAAAATAAAAGTAGCCTATGTTAGGCCTTATAACATCAGCTACATGCCAATAAAAGTCCTGTCAACATCGATCCAGCCGCTTCGGAGATTAGCCGGAACAAACAGACAAAAATTGGGAAAAAAGTGTTTTTGCTATAAGTACCGAATATATACTTTCATATGAATTCAGTAAAAAGCTGTTATGTATTTTGATATTACAAACAGACACTTCAATTTTATTTATTGTATAGATACCCTACCATAAAAATTTTCACAATACCTGATGTGTTTTATGGAATCCTATAGTAAATGTTTCGTTATCATCAAACAGCGACTTTAGATGTGTTTCATTTGCTACAGCCAACACTCGCAAGCGCTTTGCCTTTACAACAATTTCTAAACACTGATAACATATTTTCCGGGGCAAGTTATCTTCGCTATCAACCTGTAAGAATTCAGTTTATTATTTACATTGACATGGTAAGATAGGATAGCTGCGCTGGTTTCTGGTGGAAATAGGTAGTAATTATTGTAAGTAATTACAGATGTTCTGCAAAATTCCTAAAAAATACACTTAGTATTGAAGCAAAAATGATTGTTATTGAAAGTTGATCAGCTTTCAGAAAATTGTGAGCGTTCTTCGAGATTTTTTCCACAATCGCCTATCCTGAGCTAATATGGTGCTGGTTGGTTCAATTTGCATATCATTATGCAGATTTCTTGATTTATACAGTTTCCTGCTGGCATGCCTTTGCAGCGCTGCCAAGCCCATGAAATTTAGTTGGATACATTAAATGTGTGAGATCAACTCCAGTTGCCTCAAACTACTAGTGCAACATTTTATCCACCAACCGAGTAAGCTCCAGCAGAACAACCAAAATAGGAAACAACAAACTTGTGCTGCAAAGGCAGAATAGCCACAACAGCTTTATTATACAATGTATGTAATGTGATTATTACTTGAGGCTTGACATTGAAATATTGGTAGTTTTATTTAATAATAAATAATTTGGTTACATATGAATTGTGAACAGAAGATTATTGGGATTATTTCATGAAAATCTGTAAGTTTTCTGAATTTATCAATTGACCTTTTTAGTTAGAAAAGTGGTTGTGGTGTTTTTAGATTTAATCATTTGTTTTCTATGTACACTTGGTAATAGTATAGTATTGCAAAGTGAGAAACTCCGCTAATCGGTTTCTATGCCTAACCGGCGGCTGTAGAGTAGCTCTCTACAGAAAGAGATAGGTACGTTTTCATGAGGCAATATCTATAGTCTGTTTTTTAATCTCGGAGACTAAATTGACAAGTGAAAATGTCAAAACTGACTTAAATTCTATTGAAATCTGTCGTTTTGCCATTTGTACTTGTCAATTTAGTCTCCGAGATTAAAAAACAGGCTTTAATCTACGAATAAATTATTAATTAAAAGTACGTACATGAACACCTGTACACAAAAATATATCACGAACTAGGTCTGTTTTAGTAAACATATCGTTCACACCAGCGTTTTCAAGGCAAAGCCTGCATAAATCGTAAAATAAAATAGCTGTATGCTTCTGCGGCTCCATCATATTTTAAGTACTTATACAGAAATGCCTCAATCCCAAGAAAAATGCACACGTTACACTTTCACTTTCTGCTCAATGCACTTGTTTTTCGTTTTCAATTACAAAGTTATTCTGTTTGAGAACAGAACAATATTAAAATCATCAAAATATTGATTTTGTTTTGGAGGTTGTTTTTCATGTTTTTCTAATTTCCGTAAATATTGTCTTCCCATTCCCCATAACAAATAGTAGAATACTATCAAAAAGGGGTAAAATACTTTATACCAAACGGACAAAAAGGCGAAGGCCAACACTCTGGCCGACTCGCACAACAAACAATTTGATTACTAATATTGAAGGGTGCAGTGTTGCCAACTCCATATCAGGTTTTCGGGCTAAACAGTTTCAAAAAGGGCTAGAATGTCATTTTTTTTCAAAAAAGGGCTAAATTGCCATTTTACTAAGAATTAAAGAGTTTTGTGTACGCGATTGTTTTTGTTACTAAAATATCACTATTAAAATACTGAATTTTGGGTACATTGTTTAATGAAATGACAAATATTTTCACACTTTCCGTTACGTGTCTATGGTTTTGACACGATGGTTTTGTGCTAGAAAATTAGCTAGGGGCTAAATCATTATTCTTGGGGCTGAGTAAGCAAAAAAAGGGCTAGATCTAGCCCCGAAGGGGCTAAATTGGCAACACTGGAAGCGTGTTTGACATTGACGTGTCGTTTCACTTGTTCGTTTTTGTTCAGAAATTTATTTTTAAAGTTCGATTTAACAAAAGTATGTATCTAATTTCAATATTATTTATAACATTAAATAAATATAGTGAATTTTATTCTTCAATATCTATCATAAAACTGGACCATGAACTTCTTATTTTTAGACTATTTTAGCCGTTCTTTCGAAAGTCATCGATACCTGCCATCTAGTGAGGTTTGTTAAGAATTTTTGGTTGCATAACTTTTTGAGAGCAGCTAAACAAGGCATATGCAAAACTAAAAAATGGATAAATAGCCAACAGGACACTAATGGTATTAAGCACCATAACAGAGATAAAATGTTAGAAATTTGCACCGATTTCTACAAAAATCTATATTCAGAGTTCAGACCCAACAAATACTAACATTGAAATAGTATATGAATGCCCCGACCCTGATAAGATTCATTTCAGAACGGGTTATGAAGTAAAAAGGTGTTGACCAGCATGCACTACGAAAATAGTCCTGGTGATGATGGTGTAACAACAGAAGCCCTTAAACTTGGTTCTCCCACACTTCTCCCTCATATCACCAACATGTTTAATTCCATCCTTCAAACCTGAAAGGTGCATTCTACCCATCCTAATCTATGGGGCTCAAACTTGGTCCCTGACCGAATTGCAGCAGCGCGATGCGCAGGTGGGGTGGGAGCGAGACAAAAAACACGCCATGTTTTCGCTTTGTATTTATGTTTATTTTGTTTAGCCTGCGCTCACACTTTTATATTTTTAGTAATGTTTATTATACTTTCTAAAGCTGTTTTATATTATAAAATCCAAGTACTGTTTAATTTAATTTCTTATTTTATGTAATCAAATATTTATGCTGTCTTGACCTCCGTACGTTTTTTTCACGGGTGACCACTGAAAACCAGCGATGTGCTGTGGGTTGGCTGTGGGTCTCCCATAGCATCGGCGTACCCAACATTTTTTAAGGGGTGGGGCAGAAGTAAATAAACTAAGTAGTAGGAAATTGAAAATGCTATTTATTTACTGACGGATACGTTTTATTGCCTGCACTACACCGTATTTCAATAATAACCTGCAAGGGTAGGGTTCTAGGTAAATCTAGCTAAAATTTCGTTTTCAAATGTATGTTGTGCTTGCAGAACCCTCTTTCTATGCACACTCATCATACAGTGGCCGACAAGACAGTTTTCTGTCATTGTTGACCTTAACCAAGTTTTTATTTTAATGTGAAAAATGTTAAAGTACCCAAATGAATATTTAATTTTGTCATTATATTAATTTTGCCAAAAAATTCTTAGCTTCGGGTCAGAGACCAGGCTGGGGCAAGTGCCCCACCCTGCCCCACCGTGGGTACGCCCATACCCCATAGCACAGCATCACGCTGAGTGGTAACCTACTCGTCGCAGTCACGACGTACAAGCTGTTAAATATTTTTTTCTTTCTTTGTTGTATTTATAATATTTGTTGTGCTTATGATTTTGTTAACTTATTTTGTTTGTATGCACGTCATGTCCCTGCGACGAATAAATATTTTTTCTTTCTTTTTCTTCTTTTTTCAAAAGTCCAAACTCATGGTTTGCCAAAGGGTGATGGAGCGTAGCGTATTAGGAATTATGCTCAGCGACAGAATTCGCAATACCACAATGCGCTCCAAAACTGGAATCGCTGATGTGGGGAACAAGACTGCTGGGTTGAAGTGGGATTGGGCGGGCCATGTCTTTAGTATGCATCAGGACCGATGGGCCAGAGTCGTCACGCAGTGGGTGCCAGTAGACGGGTGTCGTCGCTAAGGGAGGTCTAGAATACGCTGGCGTGACGATTTAGAAGCGTATATGAGAGATTGGCCAGGGAAAACCGCACGGAGAGAAGAGGGGAAGGCTACCCAAGCAGCATACATAGCTGTATAGTCACTGGACAACAGAATTTTTGAAAACTCTAGGTTGGTATGCTTTCTGTGCAAGGGCTGTATATCAGGCTTCACAGCTCTGATAATTCTAAATGTGGCCCCAAATTAACCAGCCTTGAGCAATATAGTAGCTTGTTAATAGCTGCCCAGAGCATTGTAAGAGCTCAAATCCACAAAGAAATAGCAACAAAAAACGATTTGTGCAGTGCAAGTGTTACGTCAATTTAGGTGGTCTAACCATAATCTGCGGACAAATATAAAAATTTCTAATTTAAGGTAAGTAATTTTTAATAGAATTAGCATTATAATAGAATTAGTGTAAACCATAAAAATAGCCAATGGCAAAATTTGATTCTCTTATACAGCTCACGGCTTAGAAGAGGAGTGACTTTATGGCGTTAAGCAACCGTTTACAAGCTTTGGTCTTCTTAGCCAGGTAATACCATTATACGTAGCCAACAGCTGGACAATAGTTCTTTCAAGTTCTACTAAAATCTATTTGGTTGTTTTTTCTCCATTATGCAGCCATTAGTCAACAGATCACCCCTCATACAGTCTCAAGAATCATATTATCCTTTAGTGCAGCTACATAAGGGCTTTTGACTGTAATATAGTTTGTTTATGGATGTAATTTTCGCTAATGTGCTGCTTGGGTATGGGGGAGGCCTTTGCCAAGCAGTGGGATAATGGTGGCTAAGCAAAACCACGGTTTTACAATAATTGCTTAGTTCTAAGCGTGAGTGCGTGACCCCCTGAATACGAAACTTCAAGCCGGACGGCACATGGCACAACATATTCAGTCAAATACAGGATTGCAGCCGTAGACTGAGTATCGCTGAGTATTCTACAGAAAACTCTGTCTACGATTGCAGCTTAACGAATCCAAGGCTTTCAAGTTGCTTTAAGCCTGGAACGTGCCTGGAACGTAAGGGCCATAGACAATAACATTTACTAATCCATTAGTTCCATGCTTGTTCAAATGATACGTGGATAAGAAAGAAGAATAAGCTCTAGAGTTGGCAAAGCTGGCCATATTTATTTAGCCTTTATTTGTCTTAACATTTCACTCCTTAGCTGGACTTACTCATCTGCCAAACTACATTGGCCACTTGGATCGTGGTCGTTAATCAAAAATAGTTTATTCGCCGACAGACGCATCATGTATCGTTTTATGTCGCCAACACGAGCCCGCTAAAAAATTAATTGTGCAGTTTCATGTTGTATAAAACCGATCTGCCACTTGAAATCTGCAAAACCATGGTGTTTCGCATCACATGTAAGTACTAAATATGCACTAACATGGTTTTAAGTACAGAAGCCAGCACATCAAGATACCCGAAACTGTCAAATTCTCCCAATCAACTTTTAACGTAATATACTTCAGCGATAAAGTTGACAGATTGTAGTAGCCTGATGTGGCTTCTGTACAAAACAAACCGAAATACTTTTTACCTTAAAACCAAATCCAATTCAAATAGGGAAGTAACCGTTTCATGCTGTCAAATGTTAAATTGGCACAATAAACACGTGTATTTAGTTTAGAATTATGTTGAGTATAAGCCACTCGTAGTCATTCTTATAGGAAAGGTACAGGTCCAGTTATGGGGCATGTTTTTATTATGTAAATCATGTTAATATAATATTTTACTTGTTAGTCCCTGCACTACATTTAGCTACCTATGTACCACGATATTTTTCTATCGTTACGGCGCGGCGGAAAGATTATTTCGACATTATATTTAAATAATAGGTACCATTTTAGTGCATTATTAGTACATACATGTGATGCGAAGCAGATTGCAGATTGTTTTTATGACAGGAAACTGCACAATTGACCATTTTAGTTAGAGAGCACCTGTTTACGACACAACGCGATACACAATGACGGCAATTGGCGAATGAACTAGTTTTTTATAACATGTATAGTCAAATGGCTAATGTATAGACGCCAGCACATCAAGCTACTACAATTTGTCAAATTTCTTTAATAGATTTTTAACTTTATCGCTAAAGTATTAATTTCATGGTTGATTGGGAAAACTTGATAGACTTGGCGTCTGTACTTTGGCAGAGGGGTAACCACAGCTTTGCCGTCTCCTTAGCTTACTCCTCTATGATTAATAAGGCTTTACTTACCCCATTTGATTTGATATAAAGATCTTTTTAATGTGACTGAAACCAATGAGATTATATATGTCCTATATAACATCGTTGCCTGAAAACCTCCAGCGCCTATTACATTCTCACTTGGGAGGAGACTGACAATATTTCATAGTACATATTCGAAACTCTTCACTCAGAGCTACTCGTATATTAGGCCTCTTGTAAAAAACGGTTTATTCAAATCGTTGATTTTATTATGCATGCATGTACTATCTCATACAATGGCCCACTACATCTTGCGACGCATACCCTGGGGCCTGTGTAGATACTTGATGACCTTAGGTGCTAGGACTGCATGTCTGCATTAGTGAGCGGAGTTCACCTAGCTGAATTTTGGGTTAAACTTTTTTGAACTTGCATACCTACGCTAAGAAAGATACAATGTAACCTCCTTGATTCAAATACTGGCTAGTTATGTTGTGCTTGAGTCATTTTATAATTTGTTGCCACGTCGCGTAGCATGGCGTTACTGATGCGTAAACGATTTTGAGTCATTTTTAAAATAAAAATACAGTAAAAAAATAATAAACATAGCTAACAATATTCACATTTTGCCTGTTTTCTCTAAGCTACCATTCTGTTAAAGCTTTATCAATATTTACATACTACTCAGATTGAAGCAGGTAGTGGGTGCTATAACATATTTTCCGTGCACACGAAGTAAATGCCGTGCATCGCTTTCTATTGGTGCTGAGCAAGGATATGTTTTGATCCGGTATCCGTAGCAACGAACAGGAAAAGTTCATGTTTTCCAATCGATTTTCAGGGCATTTGTAAACAGTTCGACATAACTATTCGTTTAAGTTAGATTGCCTATAGATGTGGTCTTGTTGAACGCAGACGATATTCGAGATGACTTAAGGTGAGTGATAATTGTTTGCATTATTTTCTTTTTTTTATATTTTTCTTACGAGTTTTAACAGCTGCTAAGTTACGAGTATATTTGTCAGAAGTATGTTATTGTTAAAGTTCGCGTTTGATCTGGCCCCAATCAATTGAAATGGAGCCTTATCAGAAAAAAAAAAATACATCACGACTGTAATATCAGAAAGGTTAGGCAGAGGTGCACCCACGTCACATTTCACCATATAAGTTAAAGTCCCATGTAAAAAAGGCGACCGGATTGCCAAGGCGAACAATTGTGACTGCCAGCATCTACTGAGAAACTCCTGTTCTAGAAACCCAATTACACTTTGCCTGACCTGGGAATCTAACCCAGGACCTCACGCTCAGTGGCATGTGAATGGTAGACCAACGAAGCACATTTTAATACAGTTTAAAAGGTAAATACGTTTCTGTGAAGCAAAAACTATTAGATGCTTCATTCCATAATCTTAAGAACAGTAACAGCGGAGCGGCTGCCGATTAGCAGACAGATTACTGTTCTCGTTCTAGCCGCGGTAGTCGACTCGAATTTGCCCTGGCGGTTGAGAGAATGTCGTGCTCACTCAAATTTCTTGCTGATGGTGGCGCGTGTGTCGGATCATTTAGTGCCCTTCAAAATGGTTGAGTTGAATGGTGCTGATCCATGCGTCATGTTCGTGAACGGGCGCCGTCAGTAGGGACTGGTCATCTCTTAGCTGCCATGGTTTATTTTAATTTAGAATTTTTGATTATTTTTATCTGGACGCTCATATCTTGTACGTCTTTCTACATCGTTCTCACATATATGTATAATCTCAACATGAATGATACCAAGATTTTGTAATACTAATATTTTGATTTAAAAGAGTGTCCATAGAGTTTCTTGCCCATTCTTCTCAATAGAGAACTACGTTTTGGAATGTGCAACTGCAGTATTTTCTCAAGTTATTATGCCTCGTGACTGTGACTGTAGCTTCTTTTTTTTTTGTTTTTTTGACATTCAAAAGTGGCTATAATGGTCTAATAAAGTCTAATTGAAATAAATACTTTGAGGTTGAGTTTGAGTCAACTACGAGCCAAAACCCGGCACACGGAATTTCGTCATTAAATGTAGCACTAGCTTATGTCGCGGTTTCAGTCGAATCATAGGACTGGGATAAAAGTCCCATTTATTATAAAAAATATTTTAACCAAGAAACTGGTATGTCTGTTGGTTAAAATATTTTGCGCAACTTTCATAGACATCGTAATCAAATAACATTGTCATACACTTTCATACAAGTGATGTGAAATAAAACGTCAAATCCAATGAGCCAAGTTTATCAGTAACAATCGATGGTAACACCCTCCAGACGTCAAGGTTGAGTAGAATAATAATAAATCGTCAATATCGTTTATATCGTAAAAGCCATTGATAAGATAATTAAGGGGGTTTAATTAATAAATGAATAATATTCGTAGGTAGATAGCTAGGTAACTTTCCATCGAAAATCGAGGATCGAGTTTAATATAATATTTTAGCATCGTGCCGCATCCGTCAAAAGATGACAACATGGAACACAGAGAACATTGGGAAACGTTCCCAATGTTATAAGGTACCCATACCCGGTGTCGCAAAAAGCGCAGACACAAAGTAACACCGTGTCGTATTTATTTTTTATGAGAAAGTTACGAATATCAAGATTTAGCTTAGTTATCGTTTCACTCACGACACTGCTCACGACACTACTGCTGAGCATGGGGTTCGATTCCCGGGTCGGACAAAGTGTTATTAGGTTTTTCCTTCAGGAATCTCTCCGTAGCAGCCACGAGCCTGGATTAGTGCCCGGTTGATGGCAATAGGCTCATACCTATTACATGGGACTTAAACATATCTGGCGAAATGAAGGTGTACTGTCAGGTATACTCAACAAATAGCATAACGTAATGCTATGTACTTCCAAGTAAAATAATAAGTAATAATAAAAAACTATAATTTATTGCCATTCACAAATGGATCACCACTGGCACTGTGTATTTTTGTGATGTACCTAATAATCACCTGCAATAAAACAAAAACTATTTGCACAAAATTATGAGTACGTTTTATAATTTGTTCCAATTCGGCCCCCTTTGCTACGAGGCGGCTCGCGTAGGGAGTAGCGGAGAAGCGTAGCACCGTAGCAGTAGATTGTAGCACGCGTAGCGCGCCAGCCGCGTTACTTGCTACGAACCTCTACGAATTTATAGTTGCGTACTTTTGGTTTTTAAACAGGTAAGTGATTGTTTGTTTAGGTTTAGTTGTAGAAGCAGATTCTAATTTTGTTTACGTTGTAAATATGTTACATGCAGGGTGGAAGGGACGACGCTCACATTTTTTTTTTAAATTACCCATGAATAGTTTCTATGTGCGGGGGGTTCGGAATGATGGTACTGAAGACGTGGTAACCGTTAGTGCGTCGATGTCCCTTGCACCCTATATTAAGTTGGTTAAATTTACAGGTTTGCTATGTCCAATTTTACGGCAAAGAGGCGTTCTTGTTATATCACCTCTTACTTTACATACTCTTTTAAATTGAACTCAAAACCATTGCTTTGGTAAACTTTTTTTTTTGGTTATCCATAAGGATACGCCAACCCCATAGTACCTTATCAACTATTTAATAGTAAGAGTAGAGACAAATTTTGCGCAAAATAACGGTGATTTTGTGGCAAAGTAAGTTTTACAAAGTACATAAATATCGAGTTGCGTGCCGATATTAATGCTTTACTTTCTCGTAAGTAGGAGTCGTGGTTCGCCATAATATTATGTTTTCGTTTTATTTTAATTATTTTGATTATGTGAGTCGATTTCCTCGAAAAACTGTGGCGTGTTGTTCAAAGTGAAATGTACAAATTTGTAGAAGAACTTTAACAGCAGGAAATTATGCTTGTTCAGTTCTAAACAACTTATTTTCTAACAGTTTAGTTATAATTTATATAAAATAGGCATTTTCGAAACTTTTCTCTTTGAGCGCGTCATATTATTATCGCTTGCAGTTTGTACGCGAACTTGCGAAGTTACTGAATAATCATAAACTATTCTAATACCTACCGAAAAGTATCGCAGCTTTTTTCCTAAATATTTTAAGTATACAATGCAGAGTTCGATATGATCAAGATAACTATTTTTCGGATAAATATCATCCTGAACAATTTCCATGGTAAATTTTCCATGAACAGACCTTGAAGTGGTTAAGTTAATTGCGATATCTATTGCGTTCTTGTGATCGTCATAAGTTGGCCTGGCTCTAAAGAGAGCTGGTGGCCTACCATGACGTCTTAAAGCAGGATAGGTAATTCCAGTGTGGGAAAGAGATGGCGCTAGACGACCTGTATAGCTCCGTCTCTTTCTGAAATTACTCCAGCTTTAAGACATCATAGTAACCCCCCTGTTTAGATGTACTGCGTTGTAGGTGTCTGATTACTTCTTACGAGTGTTCTTGCAAGTGGCAAAGGGTGATTTGTTCCAATGAAATGAAACTGACGATCAGCACATCTGACATGCGCTGTTCAAGTTTGTCACTGACAGCTCTTGAACGCAGTTAAGTTAATTTCATGGGTGAAATCCGTCTGTAAAGGTTTATAGTTAGGGTGTTGAACTGATAAACTTTAGTTACCTGATCCAATTAGTACAGTATGGTGCGTATGTGGGTCGTCGTGTTAACTACCCGATGAACTAGATTGACAAGACAAACATTTATTATTCACATCGCCCTAGATTTCACAAGGCTTTACATGTATTTTTTAGTATCGGTAATGTAATAACTTCAATTACTTACCATTACAAACCCGGACCATAAAAGTCATACTATGTTTCCATTTAATTGCATTGGTGCGCTTTTGTTGATTAAAAGATAAAATGTTGTTGATAGTGAAAATAATTAATAGGTATTAAATGATTAATGCCAAGAATAGGTTGATGTAATCCATTAACTGTTGCATGGAAGTTATCGTACGGATCCATGTGTAGAATCAGACTTTCATAGTATTCATTTAAAACCGTGACCGGCAGTTTTTCCGCGAATCGAAGAGTGTATAGCTAAGGCACCATATAGCATAGCGGATCAGTAAAGATGCATCCATACCTAGGTTATGTGGAGCATCGCTTGCTAGTGTCAATTTACTATAACGGATTTAATAAAAGAAAGCAGTAGTACGGTACACCTAATATTAACATGTTGCAAACTGTAGCCCCACAAAAATATTTTCGTTATGCATGCACAATAACATTTTTCATTACTCATACTCTGAAAGTAGGTCTGAAGTTGTCTGAGGAGCGGGTTGAAAGTGATACTTTCAGCCCTAGGGAGAATCGCTTTCAACTGACAGCTGCCAAATTATAAAAAAAAACTAGTTCTGTTTTCACATTTCTATTGAACCATGTTCCAACTTTCTATACAGCCACTCAATTACAGTGCGATGTAAAATTGAAATAAAATAAAGTATTAATTAAAGAAAATATTTTTAAATGACTTTATTATAATTTAGTTTCAACTATTTCTTTATAACATAGATTTGGGCAAAATATTTACTATTTTTTCCATGATGAAATTGAAAATTAATGGCTGAATAGCTGGCCGGCCACAGAAAAAAAACAAAATAGGCGGGAAAGCGGCAATCCGATCTTAGTTTGTTTTTTCGAGTTGTAGAGTTTTGTTTATACTTCCGTATAGCAGAGATTTGTATTAACACAATGAGTTCATCTGATTCAGATATGGATTTAACGCCTGATTTCATAAGAAAAGATTATCTGGTGCAATCCAAAAACATTGCTGTGACAGCTGAAGAAAATAGACAAATATCAATGTCCCCAACATTCACCCAAGAATCCCAGGATACAGTAGAAACTCAAGTTTCCCAGAAAATATGAAATATCAACATACTCGGACTAAACCTTTCACTATAACTATAACTAATTGTTCGAATTTTACCATAAACTTTAAATAAATATTTCACCAAAGTTGTTGATTTATGTAAATTAAAATTCACTCATTTTTTCTTTAGGTAATTCATGTTTTTATTTTTACTTTCTTTGTATTCGTAATGAAAAGCACAGTGTTTACCTCGGGTTAAAGACGTATTTAGTCCCTCGAACTATTGGCGCCCTCGCTACGCTCGGGTGCCAAACCTCGTCTCGGGACTAAATAAGTTACTTTCACCCCTAGGGTAACAATGTACTATTGTTTCAAACATTTAATTATTTTCGATATCCCAAAAACATCAAAATTTAAATTTTACTAGTATCTGTTATCACTTGTATTCGTTCCTACAGGCTAGATAATGAGCGAGCGAGGTGCTCGTCGCGGCGCAGGCGCACCCTTCTACGCGCCGTCACTGCGGCGCAAGACATCCGCCGAAATCATCAGCGAAGCACGCGCAGCCATATACGGCGGTAAGATAAACACTACTCAGCGGTGTTTCACACGTGTTCGATTCGGTTTGTTAAGCAACGAAGCAATTTACTACATACGTTCATTCTGCTCGTGCAGATCGGCAAAGTTTGTTTCAAATCTACCATCGCTGCATCATGTTCAGGCCGGCTTGTCACATTTAGAGCTAAGCCAAGAAGCTTTCTCCCGAACGTATTGCATATCTATAGTTGCTGCCAGTTAAGATGGCAATGGCGGTCATTGACCCACCTACATTTATTAAAGTTCTTAACTTTGAAATCCACAAATAAGCCAGTTCATGTCTTGAATTGTCATCTATCGTGATCTTCAACATCTTTTCTAATGAAAAACGATACATGGTTCATTTGTTTTGGTTCGTACGAAGAGATATTATGGAAAGAGCAATGACCGCTATTGCCATCTTAACTGGCAGCAACTATAGGTACATATTGCGGCCCGTCAATGTAACTTAAACGAATATGTGTGTAGCACCACTAACTGCACGTCTTCGAACTCTACAGCAATTGTATGGAGAACAAAACCATTTAGCAATACAGCCAATTTTGAGCATGACCTGAAAACAAACAAACACCTTACCTTTAGTTTACCTGGCCTTTTCCTTTTTGACCTTTCTCTCGGTGACACATCTTGTCCAGCATTTTACTGCGAAAGGCTAGAAAGCATGATAATACTGACATATTGTTATGTTTTGGTGTACTGCTTAACTTCGGTAATCAGGTCAATTGCCTAAACGATAACAAAGGTGACAAGCAAATTACACGTTTTTATACATACCTATACACAAGATCGACACCGCAAACGGTGTTAAATAAACTGCGTGGCGATGAGAAACATTTTCTTTAGGAATCTTGTTATTTTTTTTTACTGTACCTACTGTAAGTCTATGGAAATTGCTTAGAAGAAGAAGTCATTAAGTATTGAATCAAATTGTTATGCTCCGTCGAATTAAAGTATTCTTACTTATCATTTTAGAGAGCTTGTAAAGAGAAAATGCAAGCTGGTCAAGTGGTCACTATTCAACAAACTTGTTTAATCGATACAGTATCGTAGCACTCATCAAGTCGTTATCGTTTTTCGCACATCGATTGTGATAGGGGTTTAAGTTGGCGCGACAACCATCGGTGCCTCACCTTGTCGATCACAACTTCACAAGGTGAGCTAATGTTGAACAGTCACGATACCTACGTTTACAGCTTTTCCAAAATACAGTTTCGCATCGCCACGTTTGACGTCATAATGTAACAGATTACCTTTATAGCTTTCAATAAAGTTTAGCGTTCACATATCATCAACAATATTGTCGATTTCCACCATTTTATTTTACAATAAAACTTGTATGTATTGTGTTTTATTCACGGTATATTTTCTTTATATACCTAGCTTAAAGTTCTTATAAGAACTCATTTTTCGAACTTGTACCTATTTATATCTAAGAAGTAGAATATCTAGAGTACAATAACATCAATTCAAAAAGTTAGGACACCTGCTAGGCATTTATAGGGTTTTGAACTTATTCAATTATCTACCTGACTACAGCTATAAATAATAAAAGACTCGAACAATTTAAACTTGTATCGTATCTAGAACGATCTCTTCACCGCGATATTCATAAGTTCACAACGTGTTCGTCATTTTTCATTGGCTGACGTCTTCGTTTTCGTTTTGTTTCACAAACCGATACAGCTATAGGTTTACGGTTGGAGCTTTCTTTGTGTTGTCCTGAGGTGGTTGATCGGCGAGGTCACGCGGTCATTCTGGCTTGTTATTCTGTTACCGGCTCCGTTGCCACGGTGAACTCCTTCGCACGCCATTCTTACATTAATATTTCACATAACTGTGGAGATTTTAAATCAAATGCTTTAATAAAGCACTACTCAAACAGAAGGTCATTGTCGCTGTATGTTGAAGGTAAACGAAGTATAAGTATTTTGATTTGCATGTTTTTAGAGTAATAGCAAACTACCTAAAAGGTCTGCTCAGTTGACAAACAATTGATAGGAAAGAACAAAATCGATCTTCATTGACTTAAAAACAAGTGTCAAACCAACAGTGAAAATACCCTCTTTTTGAGGCAGGACGGGGAAAAACAGATTGAATTCTAGTATTTCAAGTACCTAACCTTGATTGATTTTAAATTGCATGGAAACGACTGCCAGTATCATTATGTTAATGTTCCGAAAAACGATCGTCACCAATTTTACGCGCCTAACAGCATTCACGCGGTCTTTTGGATAGAATTTTAGATATTTACGTGAAACAAAGAAGTTGTAATTGTTCCCAATACGGAAATACCAGCGTTGGTCACTAATTTGAATACGGAGCATAACATTTACTTTGTTTTTCAACATATACCTAAGTGTTTAATAAAATTAATATCCATTTATTTCGAACAACAGTGATCCATATTGTGTTAGTTTTACAAACAGCTTATATTCTAGTGTTAGTAACGTTGATATAAAAATAGTATTATTAAAACAAAGGACGACCAAGCGGGAAGACATGTTTCCCACCTAATTAAACTCCGCACAAAATGCCTGATATTTGGCATATAGCTCTCCGCCACAGCTCTCAGGATAAGTTGCGACTACTCCGCATAATTATAATGCATGATAATGCAGTTGTTCCCATTGGCCACACTGTCAATGCTATCTGCTATTTCCACAACATTTTTAAATTTACTAGATACTGACTATAAATCTTCTTATCTCAATCCTTCCAAGCACCGGATTAGGATTTCTTGATTATTTCCTTTATTCATATCTATACATATAAATTACATTTTTAAATATTTCTATCTCAAAAAAAAAAATAGTAGCTTACCGGTATGGGGACCGGGGTCCAAGCTACCGGCAGTCAGGGCTCCAGAGAGAGGAACCTCCTAACAATACGAGCTGTGACCAGGCCAGGAGCACTGGTTTCTGAATCAAGCCCTTGATCCAGCTGCCTAACGAGAGCCTCCTCAGGTTGATCAAGGCTCTTGGCAATTAAGCCATGGGCTGATACGACTATCAGCACAATGATCGCACACATCCCACATGTCGACAACCTCGCGGGCCTAGTCAAGATACTTCACAAGGTTCTCATCATGCGGGACCGTTATGCCAATCCATCATTGCGCGCCGCTCTGATGGATCCACCACCACTATATCAGGCTTATTGGCTACAATAGTCCTGTCAGTAATGATGGATTGATCCCAGTACAATGTGATATTGCCATTTTTGAGAACTGGGTCGGGCACATACCTATGGCACGGCACTTCCGATTCCACAAGGCTGTATTTTAGAGCAAGTTGCTGATGGATAATCCTGGCTACAAGGTTGTGTCTAGATTCAAGTATTCTCCGTTAGCTAGACGAGAACACCCGGAGATAATGTGATGGACTGATTCGCCTGGGCGGTGGCATGCCCGACATATGTCTACCATCCCGACCTTCACAATAAATCTCATATCACATATCATGCATGCATGTCATATAGTTGTAAAAATCTTTCGGCTCGTGGATCGAACATGAAATAATCGCGCCACCTTTTTTTTTAAACAATCAATGTCATTCAAGCGCTAAAAGATCCTTGGAGCTCTATACTTATACGTTTACTATCTTGTCCAGAGATGAGCACATCCAGCGGCGGCGGCGCGGGAGCCGGCCTGCGCCCTCTGCGCACGCGCCGGCCGTACACTCCGCGCGAGCCACAACGGTCGCTGTTCACAGACGCACACAAGAAGGAACCGAGACCACCCAGCTCGTATGAGTATGTATTTTGTTCTAGTTTTGACTCAGGACTTGACATAGACTTATACCTTATTAGCGTAGTTAACTCACGTAAGTACCTTATAAGTGTGCGAAATCACTTTTCTATATCGTAGAAGCGCGCATCTTGTCAAAATTTATGCATTTTGGTGTGATTTTGACAAATTATTATCGGAGGTAAGCTTCGTGTCCGTATACCTAAGATGCACGGTGTTTGTATGTGTTTAATAACCTATTGAATGGCGATTTGTCATTGAATCTTTTGCCATCATTACCTGGTCTGATGATTAAGTCCGTGTGCTCAGCCTCAAGTTCCTGAGCCTGTCGGAGAGCAGCGAGGACACTCTGTCGCAGATGGACGCGCGCATCGCTCATTTAGACGAGGACGCGCTCAACGACATGCTCGCTGACACACATAACACACGGAGGAAACCTGGGGTAATTCCTTTCTGGTTTACTGTTCCTTCGGTCTTGTCTTTGACGTCTTGATAGAAAACAATGAATTAGACCTCCCATGAAATGAACGACCGCACCGAGATGTCTTTTGGTTTAAAGTTTTAAACTTGTAACAATTAAATTTAAAATAGTTTTATAAAACAGTGTTCAGTGTGTGAATTAATTATGTATGATGCTCCAAACGCTTAGCCTTGGGTAGTAACTAGTACTCAATATAGATAACACGGGCTTTTTTAGTCAGAAAGTGAAAATTAGTTGTCGAAAACTTAAAAAGTTACAAATAACCTTTATGAGCTGAGATAATATCCTGGTTCGGTACAGATCCGCAAGGATACCCGGCCTGCCGCAGCGGGCGAAGTGTGGGGCGGGTTCACCAAGCTGCCGCACCTCAGCGGCCGCAGCAAACCGCTGCATCGCCGCAACACTACCGGACAAGTGCATGTTGAAGGTTTGTGAAACGGGTCCATACATACACAAACCCGCGCCTTCTTTTCTATACGGTGGTCAGAAACGACAAAATGCCACCTGGTACGGTTCTTACATACTTCTTTTGCTTCATATATATTAACATATATAATAACCTCTTTAAAAGGTAAAGCACAAAGAAACAACCCTTTTTAAACTTTGTATATCTCATGTAAAAAAGAAAAGTTAACAATAAACAATTAAAGTGGTCGCTACCTGGGCCCAAACTATAATATACAGGGTGTAAACAGACCCTTCACGAAGCCGTCAACTAAGCATTCTGTACATCAAACTAAGTAACTCTACGCAAAAATTATTGCTGGGAAACGACTTTTTTTTTTGGTGTGAAAAATCACGTTTCACGGTAAAACTAAATGTTACGCACTCAAAACTTACTCCTGATGGATGCTTTGAATAGTTAATGGGTCATGGAGTTAATTAAAGTAAAGTTAAAATCTTAAAAAGTGGTTTAAAAAAAAAACATGTGAAAAAATTGGAACTTTGACCTTCAATATCTCCAGAACCTGTGGTTTCCCAGGTATTGTCTAGAAGAAAAAAATTATCCCAATGATGGGCAGAATATGTGGTTTTCGTTTTCGTTAAGGGTCTTTTTACACCCTTTAGATGTGAAGAAGAAGAATAGTGAACAGTTAATTGTTGTATTAAAACTTCTTCTCCAATTCTTCCCGCCGATAAAAAAGAATCACACTAAACAAGAACTAGAATGACGGCATCTACCGACAGATATAGGAATTCATTGCTTCTTGTACTTCCAGATATGAAACCAGAGGTATTTTTAGGGCAAGCAATCTCAGTCACCCGACCGCTGGGTAACACAGAGAGTAGCTACATCAGTTGCGCAATGCTCGCCGATAATCTCACTAAATGTAAGAATCTACAATTTCACATGTCAAAATGTGACAGACGCCATTAGTGTCCAACCGAATTTTCCAATATGTTTAGCACTTACAAATACAATTTATTCTATATATACAAATTGGTGACAACGCGTCGTTTCGATTGAAAACACTACTATGTCTTCCGACCACGAGCCCTACCCACGAGAAGATATCATACTATCTCACGCGAGGTATTGCAGCAATGAAGACTGATAAATCCAGAGGAAGATGGTCAAGGTACGGATCTTCTCACTCACGTTGATGATCCCGAGGACGACCTTCGAGCACTTACCAGCAGACGTCAGGCGATTTTTGTTTTTACCACGCTATGGTTAAGAAGTACGCATTGGAGATCTGCAGTTGCAGATCTACGTGCGAATTCGCCGTAGGCGTCGGTAAAACTAGTCGTTACCTTGGCTGCTTCAGTACCCGAGGTTAACAATATATCATCATACCGTCTACACGATTGCGACTACCAACATCACCTGCGATTCCTAATAGTGGACACCGGAGCGAACTTATCTGTAGATATAGATGAAGCCAGCAAAGGAAGAAATGTCGCAGCAAATGGCACCCCGATACACACTTACAGCGAGAGAAAGCTTTAACTCAACCTTGGCCTACGCCGTCCTTTGTAATGGCAGTCCATCGTTGCTGCCATGAAACAATCAAATCCTGGGCGCCGACGTTTTGCGCCTTCATAACTCGTGGTTGACCTCCGAACCAGGAAACTCGTCGATAAGAAGACTGGGTTAGCAATTCTCGGTTGCGTTTCAAGCTGTACCCCCACCGTGCACCATCAACCTCACCAACCCGTATCAGTACACCGAAATAACGTCCTCGAACATCAACATCAAGTCGAACACCATATTATCATAGTACGGACCCCCGTTGTACAGTAATGCACGCTCGTGGCCGCCGCATAAATATCAAGCAGCGAAAAAGGACTTCCAAGGCAAGCTTAGTAGTCAGGATATGGAAATAAACCGCGATCTTCGTATTGAATAAATTATGAATTTTTAAGTGCTACAAGATATTGGCAAATTCGGTAGCACACTAATGGCGACTGTCAATTTTGATATTGTTGCTAACTAGCTCGTTGTTTACTAAGGTCATAGGCAATTTTTCTTGAATTAAAACCTTAATAAGGTTGTCGCTTGCAAGTTTTCCTGTGCAACTTTACTTCCGCAATAAGCTTGCACCATGGAAACAAAACGAAACTATCACACGACTGTCTGAAGTCGAGTATTCCTACAAAGTAAAGAGATAATGTAGAAGTCAACTTGCACATCAAACTTGAGTGGATATCGCGTTTTGGATTTTGTACTTTAGTGAAAAGTATCTAACGATCATATTTGTTCGATAGCATTAACTCCGGAGGTAGCAGCGAAACGCAAACAGTTTACATCAAGTAAGGCGGCGTCGTATGATGCGGCGAGTGGGGGTTTGGGCCGGTCCGACATCGACGTGAAGCATCTCGCCGTGCAGCTGCCCAACACTTCCGCAGATAGCTTGGACAAGTACGGAATACGGCATATTTACAAGAAAGTTGAACTATTATAAATAACTTTAGAAACGGGATATTTACCATGTTTACTTTTTGGATTGAGATCCTGATATTTCGGCGCTGTTGCAAGCACCATGATCGCGGATAAACTGAAGTTATTGTAAGTGGGTGTTTATAAGCAGACAAATCGGTCTACCCTCTTTCTTGTTCGTTTTTTGCATTCAGTACCGCTACCACTGTCACTCGCGACTCGATTTTGTCTCCGACACACGAAACTCACTTTTTCGGTTTTTACACAGCTTGACCACTGGATTCCAGTCTCTCGACAGTTGAAACCCATCCTCCCGGTTGAAGTTCCTATATTTAGTGATCTCAATAGCTTCTCTAACCAGTCTAGGTATATAGTGGCGTTCTGTGGAGATGACCTGAGGGTTATATAGCTCAATCCAGTGGTTCGATCCTGATTCCAGGAGATGTTGAGCTATGGCCGATTTCATGTCATTGTTCTTCACCGCTCTGATATGCTCTGATATTCAACAAGTTACTGTACGTTTCGTCTGACCGATACAGGACTTGCCGCAACTGCAGTCTACTTTATACACCGTTTCTAAAGTTACTTATTTTGTTAGTGACCATGACTGTTTAAAAATGTATAAAGTTGAACTATATTTTCTTAAAATCTATCATTTATCAAAATGAAAGAAATTAAAAGGGGATCACAAATATATAGGTATATGTATGTACAGTCCGCGAGGTCTAAGCTGAGCTTTGCATTTGTGTGAGTGATTACCAAAAGTAGAGTCAGACAAAAAACTTTAAAAAATATTTTTTAATGTTTTAGGTAGTAGGTATATAACATAAGTGGGAGAGGTATAAAAGTTTAAAAATAAAATAAAACTAAAGAAGCAAAATTTTTATAAATGAAGGCCAGCTATGATAATTATGTATGACTGATGAGTACCTACATAATGTAAGTGTGACTGAGAAGTCAGAGATCAATAAATAAAATTCAAATATAAAAAAAAAACTATAACAATTATTCTTCTCCACCGGACATTGCATCTTCATCAATTTCATTATTATTCTCGTCATCATTTTCACTCTCGTCTGATGTGTCGTTTGTGTTAATAATAAATCGTTCCGTTATATCATCAAGAGCTGAGTCGTGACCACGAAACTTTGTTTCTTCTTTTATTGCGTGACCACACACATTTTTCCATACTTCGACACTGATAGTATCAACTTTTTCTTTCGCTAACCTCATTATTGTATCCATATTCATTGATACGTTTTTTTTCGCCACGTATCCTTTTATCATTGCCCATATATTTTCAATTGGGTTGAAATCCGGGTGGTAGGGTGGTAGACGAAGGACGCTGTGACCATGTTCTCTAAGTAAAGTGTCAATTTTATATTCAATAAATCTTTGTTTGTTTTGCAGTATCAATTGATAGAGTTGTGGTTTCAGCATCGATGTAGAGTGATCAATATTGCGAAACTTGAGCCAGTCAATCATATCTTGTTTACGACTATTTGAGTTGGGAGCGGGATTTTCTAACGAATTGTGGTAAGATGCATTGTCTACCACCACAACGCTATTGGGCTTTAAATTTGGAATTAATTGCGTTTGTAACCATTTCGTGTAGTTTTCTGCATTCATATTGTTATGGTAATCACCACTTTTTTGATTTGCTTTGAACATCAGCAGTGCATTTGGTATGAAACCGTCCTCTCCGCCGGCATGAACTATTATTAAACGATTTCCTTTAGAAATTGGTTTCTTCAAACCAGAAGTGCTGCCATCTGAATAAGATTTCGAAGAAATGTGAGTCGTGTCTATATATGTTTCGTCGGTATAAACGACTGGCCTGCCCTGAATGCGATATTCAGAAATTTTGATCAAAAAATTGATACGTAGATAACGTATCTCATGTTTTTCCATTAGAATTTTTCTATTATCTTCTGTCCTTTTCCATTTAAATCCTAAAAGAGACACTTCTTTACGCAATGACCAAATTGAACCTGGATAGTTTATTTCTGTCTTCAACTTTTCATGTATTCGTTTCATAGTTGGCACCTCTTTATCAGTAATGTGAAAATTATGAATAGTTCTTCGGATTACCGCTTTATCAAAATCGTCAATGATAATTATATTTTTCCTGCATCTGGTCTTTTTCGGAGATTTAAATTTGCTTTCGTCTTCCAAAAGACGTTTGCCTTCCAATAAAACTCTTTTGACAGTAGACAGCGGGATTCCCGTCGATGTCGCTACCAATTGGGCTGATGTAGTGACACTTGACATGTCTTTGTCGTTTATGTCTTTAAAATAAGTATTTAAATTACACAATATTTCTTTTACTTGGCTATTTAACGGTTTTCTTATTATTCGTTTATCTGTTTGCAGTCAATGTTGGCAGCCATTTCCCTAGTATCTATATAATCGAACACAAAAACAAAATAATATTAAGAATTAAAATCGTCACGCTGCTGACAGTACAAGGGGTGAAGTGTGGAAAGTGCGCGGCGGAGATGCGTCGCGCGGGGGATGCACCGCGCCTCAGGCCGGTTGTTTAAACCGGTTTAAACCAGGCAAAAGACGCGCCGCGCTTTAGGCCGACGTCACACCTACACTATCTATGTGCACTCACACAAATGCAAAGCTCAGCTTAGACCTCGCGGACTGTATATAGGTACAAAATACAATTTGTAGTCGGGTTTTTTGATACTTTTAATCAAATTTTACTTTTTGTACGACAAGAAATTTTCGCACAGAAGTTTAGCCCATAAAACACTACTACCACCACAACAAAACACTGCTGCCTTTCCACAGTATGTCAATCCTGGAGCTGTCAGAAGCACTGTCACAGCGGAGTTGCGACCCTCACCGAACACTGCAGCTGCTCGACGGAGTGATGGTCGCCGTGCAGGCGGCGCCCCCTGGCGGCAGCCTGCGGGAGTTGCTGCTGCGCTCGCTGTATTTGCAGGGGGAAAGTGACGACGAACGAGTTCTGGTCGCCGTAGCACGCGCCATGCTTACGGTACGTGTTCATACAAGCATAGTAACAGATAGAAGTAGACGGGTTTTCGTAAACTGCTACGCGGTAGCAATCTAGGTACATTATGTCAGCAAAAGAAACGGTTTTGTAACTGCTTCAGCCTTGCAGTCTGCCTGCAAGAAGAACGCCCATGCTTGCTTAAATAGTTACGCCGTAGCAGTGTACGAGACCGACTGCGACGCGTTCTGTTTTAACTTTATTTTTGTTTCTAGATGCGCGTGACCGGAGCGCACTTGGCGGCTGCTTGCAAGCTCGTGTTCAGGATTGCAAAAAATGATAAAAATGACCACTTCTTTAGGAACACCAATTTGTTAGGTAAGTCCAACAAGGAACCAATATAATTACAATATATCATTTGGGCCGAACTAGTTTTTTCAAATTTAAAACTGGTGACGTATGTAGATTTCACGGGTTTCGATAATCGTTATTGTCATGGTGGTTTTTTGTGTCAGAGTTGCTGGTGGAGGGCTGCGGGCGCGCGGAGCCGGTGTCAGAGAGCGCGTGCTGCGTGTACGGTTGCGCGGCGCTGCGCGTGCTGGCGCTGGAGCCGCGCCTAGCCGCGCGCGCGCACCGCGCCGGCGCCGCGCACCTAGCCGCGCTGCACCTCAAGATACTTAACAACGCCGTGAGTCTGTGTAGGATCCAATCAATCAACTCAGTTTATCGCGGTCATAGTAATAATTATTTGTATTGAAGACAAAGTAAAATTCCAATATCCACGTATTCCAGAAAGCGGAATCCCCTCGGTCCCTGGGCGAGCAGAGCACACATGCTCTGTACCAGGTGACAGGGGCGTTGCGAAGTCTAGCGGGCGCCGTGGATCAGTTCGCCAACGAATTCCTGGCCAGCGGAGCACTGCCTGAGCTCGTGAACGCGCTGGCACTGCACACGGATCGAGACGTCCTTACTAATGTTGCAAGGTGTCTTAGGTAATATTGCCCTTGTTTAGGTAGCTCCAATAAAACAAAAAAAGAGCTGCGTTTTGTTTGGATTTACTTTAGAGACGGCTTTATGGTAATGTTCAGAACTCCAAAAGTGAGGACATTTTTACAGCTCCAGTTCTAGGGGGGAGCAAGCCGGTGTACCCGCCCTGGGCGACAGTTTCAGGGGGCGGCAAAATCATAATATAATATAAAATAAAATAAATTGCTCCACAAAGCGCCTAGCATACGGGAGCCAGGTTGGCTGGTTATAAAAAAAAAGTCGCCACACAGGCCCACACCACAAGTAAACTTGTGGACTCGACATGTTGATTTGAGATTTGTCGTGTCAATAAATGACGTCTTTTTATTGATACTAAAAAGATAAAAATGCTGAGACGTAAAAATTGTAAATGTCTTAATTGTATGTCGTCTTTCCTATTTATAGTTACCTATAAAAAGGCGAATTAGATGTGCGTAGATCTACTGAACGTAGATCTATTCTATTTTTCCCGGGTATATAATTTCATGTCATACAAATAAAAAAGTTATTAGGTAATGTTGTTTGATTGACACAGTTGTCGTCGGTAGTGTGAACAGACAGCGATCAACTACTGTATTATGTATCTTTTTTACTGAAACTGGACTTACAATATTTTGTACTTTTCTTGAGCGAGAAACTAGCCGATAGCTAGGCTAGTCACTTCCTCGTCCGCGGAGGGACAGGTTTCCTATGAAAACTGCATAATTGGTGGCTTTTGTTTGCGACTGCTAACCTCACCATGATGGTAAGGTACGTAATATGTTTGACAGTGTGGTGTCAGGCTCTACGGAATGTTGCGCATGGTTGTGCGGCGCAGGCGGCGCCGCGCGGCAGCTGGTGCGCGCGCTGGCGGCCTGCGCGCCGCGTGCCCCGCTGGCGGTGCGCCTGGCCTACACGCTAGGGAACATGGCCGCCGCTGATGAGCGTGCTAGGAATAACGTACGAATGTTCATTCATTAACTATAATATAACTTTTGCGCACGTTTCACCGCTAAGGAGTCGGAAGTTATCCCACCGAAAACGTAATTATCGAGATAGTAAAATATAGGCGTGATAAAATAACAGAAATGTACTTGTTACTTTCTCATTTCCTATGGATCCTATTATTTCATCAGCTCGGAAAAATAACTTCATCCTTATCTCACCCTGAAATAACTTCATGATTATTCCTTATTTAAAAACGTTAGTAGTCTCAACTGAAAGATTCATTGATTAATATTTGAATTATTTTACAACAGATTTACAATGAAGAGGGTGCGATAGACGTCCTTCTTACAATATTGGAGTCGTACAGCCAACGCAACCCGCAAGACCTGCAAGAAGTGGAATCTGATCCAGATCTACATTTAGTTGGTGAGCTACAAACTGGACTCGCTGGAGCACCACAATAATTTACTTTAACATTTTATATATAGACTTGTTGAACTGATTGCTTCTAGGGTCAGATTTGGGCGGATCAGATGGTTCCAACGAAGATGTTCTTATCAAGGTAACTAAATAAAAATCCATTTCCGAATCACTTTTATCTCAATTGCTATGGTATAATATCTTTTCATAATCGGACGAAACGCAAGGCTTTTTGCCTTGCGTTTCGTCCGATTATGAAAAGATGTAATCGCTACCATTTTAATTACAAACAGCAACATAATATTATGTTAAATTAATGGGCGGTCCCGACTTTATATTGTCCAGACAGTACGTGTTGTCGCCAACCTGTGTTTGGCAGAACGTGTGGGGCGAGGTCTAGCGGACTTGTACGCCGAGCGGATTGTGAACGCTCTGCTGGCCTGTCTACAACTCGCTGAGAAAATCATTCAAAATACGGTAATGCTCTAAGATTTGAGTAAAACATGGCTTTGTAGTGGGACGTTAATGTCGGATTTCAGACAGTCGGCATTAACAGGCGATGGTATCCCTAGTTAAAATCTTTGATATCCTACGAACTCTCACCAGTGACTCCAAGTGGCTGTCTTGCACGCAGCAGCAATACCCCAGTAAACACGTTGGCTCGTGGGCTAAACCTGGTAGAGAGGGGCTGAAGTGTTTCAGCACTCAAGTCTTGCGGTTGCTCCCTGCATAGTGCACAGGGTCTATCTTAGCCTCACTGGCAACCGACTTACGGTAGCGAAGCAGCTAGGCATTGTGGAAGGCACACAACACCAAAAGAGAACTACATTTAAACTGTGTCCAGGACAAGTCATTAGAAGAGAACTACACTACAGTGGAGCGCGGCGAGGAGCTAGCGACGGCGGCGCTGGCCACACTCAACAACCTGACGTTCTACCGCGAGCCGCCTGACCCACCCGACCAGCTGCACGTGCCCATCGACAACATATGCAAAGGTACATAAAGCTACTACTACTCCACGCCGTAGCTACGCTGAGTTGACGCAGCCTAACACACTGCACCGCTACGCTAGGAGCGCTACGACATCGCTACGAAAACGCTACGGTGGTGGTGCCAGCCAGTGCTACGACAACGCTACGCTGGCGCTAGTCAGTGCTACGAAGCGCGACGATGCTAAGCTGATAGCGGTGGGGTTGATAACGGTCAGTGGCGAAGGTTCCATACAACTCGATTCCTTCCGGATTCCCTTTGAAAACTGACACAGTCAGTATTCTATATACCAATAATATAATCACATTAAAGATATGTACTCCGGCTTACCTCTTACAAAAATTGATCCATCACTACTGAGCGGTACCCAGCGCTACGTCTACGCTATGAACACGCTGTCCCGTTGCTAAGATAGCTCTGATAAGCACTACGTCAATGCTACGGCGGTGCTATCTCGCAACGAAACGCAACGCACACGCAACGTCTTCTTGTCTCGCTTCCTTGTCTCAAACGGCTCAAGTAATGTCACACGTGTTCCGTTGTATAGCGACCTGCCGTTGGCTGCGCGGCAGCGGGCCGGCGGCGTGCGAGGCGGTGCGCGCGCTCGGCAACGTGTCGCGCGCCACGCGCACCGCGCAGCTCATCGTGCTCGAGGGCGCGCTCGACCGGCTCGAGCCTTTCCTACAACATGGTGAGTGTCATGCTGAACGCAAGGTGATTCCTAGACTTCTAGTAGTAGGCACCCTTCTTTTGTGCGTTATGCGAAAGAATATTCTATATGTATTCTATCTATCTGTGTCCTCACAAATACTGCCCCATTGGGCTCGTGGCAAGGCGCGACTACTGATCGTGGGATCCTCGGTTCAATTCTCAGTTCAAGAAAGTGTTACTGGGTTTTCCATAAGGATATATCAGTAGCAGCACAGAGTTTGGAAGCTGGCCGTGCAATACCCCGGCGCTCGAGCCTCGGAAGTCAAACCGTCGGTTCCACGTATCTCTCTCTGGTCATTGCCGGATGCCTGACTCCTGTTCCTCTGAACTAAGAGAATACGAGAAGAGATAGTGCACCAGTGCAAGCGCTCGCACTCGTGCACTACAATATCTCCCGCCATGAAGACTTGTATCTGTTCATCTGTGTGTCAGAGGAGGTGAGCGTGCGCTGCGCGGCGGCCGGCGTGCTGGTGAACGTGTGCGGCGCGGGCGCGGAGTGCGCGGCGGCCGCGGCGCTGGTGGCGCGCGCGCTGGGCGCCGCCGCCGAGCGCCGCGACGCCGCGCCCGCGCCGCTGCTCGCCCGCGCGCTCTGGAACGCGCACGCGCACCTCGACGCGCCGCTCTCGCCCGTGCATGCATACCTTGTGTCTGAAGCGTTGGCTGTGTTTATTGGTAAGACGCTTTTCAATAAACATAATATGTTTTGTTTAACCAACTTTACGACACACCAAAGTTTCACCATAACGCCTGCTTTTTCCGAACGGCATCGGCAGGTTGATACACTTGTAGCGCACTCACATTTCGCCGATGGTGTTAAATTAGATGCTGCCCTATTTTAAATGAAAACGTCCACAAGTTTGTTCATTTTCTTAGTAACAACCTCAAAACCACAAATCAAACTACGCGGACCTAAGACCTTATAAATAGTTGAATTAAATCACTTGATTATGTCAAGAGAACCGTAAACGCATACAAATCCAACTGAAAGATTCATAGCAACTAATTTCGTGAACGTTGCTGTTTGCCAACACCCCCCACAAGAGCTTTGCTCTCAACTCAGTCCATGTAGAAATACTCGGTACATGACTTTGAAACGATTTTGTAGGAAGGAAAATACTGTTTTAATTTACCTACTTACATAATATAACTAAACTAGCTTATACCCGCGGCTTCGCCCGCGTGTAATTCGCTAATTCTTCCACGGGATCGTACTACCGGGATAAAAATTATCCTGGTATGCGTTAATCCCGGTTATAAACTACTATTAAGTATACCTCTGCCTAATCCCTAGGGGATTACAGGCGTGATGCTATGTTATAGTCTCTGTATTCGACACGACATAATCTATTCAAACTTGTCAATAGCACCTGCATTGACTATATTTACAGTTTTTACCTACTACATCAACCAAATGTCACAAATTAGCATACTTATATCTACTGAAATTTGCAGTAATACTATGTTTTTAAATGCGATAAATAATACACATAACGAACGCCGTATCCATTATTGTTTAAATGTTTATCTATAAATTGCTTTCACTATGAATACATTATCAACAAGATAGTTACCAATATTGGTTGTATCTAGATCAATAGTTCTTCTATTTCGGTTCAATTACCAAGCGACTCCGTGGCGCAACGGTAGCGCGTCTGACTCCAGATCAGAAGGTTGCGTGTTCAAATCACGTCGGGGTCAATTAGTCTTTTTGAATTTATTTTTTTGATGTATATTTTTAATATTAATAATATTAGCATTATTATAGACGATGAATCAGCGTTCGCTTCCTGCGAAGCTGCTAAAATGGGAGATCGATGCGCCGCTGATCAAACTATCGTCAAACACCATGTGAGTAAACGCCTTCTTTTTATATTAATAATGTTATATTATTTTAATAATGTTACCAAAATTTAAGCAAATATTTGCAAAATGTCACCAGCAAACACCATTCTACTTAAGTGGCCTTTGCGATCATCTTGCGTAAAGATTCAATGGGTAATATTGTTTCGGTCAGCAACACAACTAAATATATCCTTCCCCCAGGTAACATTCGACATGGAGAACAACAACTACGCATCTGAGTGCGACCCTTCCTGCTATGCTGCAGGTCCGAAGCGTCTCAGTAGGAAGGTCGAAGACGGTGACGTCATCGGCGAGGACCTGGGCTTCGAGGAGGGGGACGTGGAGGAGTGCCTGTGTGACCCGTGCCGCCGACTAGCCTCGTGGGACGAGCTGGCCGGGGTTGCCATACCGCTCATGGAGAGGTTGCGACCTCCGCGGACAGACGCCTCCGTGGGGACCGAGTGAATACCAGACTGTTTCATAGCAGTGCCAGAAGAGCTTGGTGTAGACATTGTTTTTCAAATATTGGAAGAATAAGAAATTTTAAAAGAAGGGCGTTATTTTTCTGTGTCCATTATGTTAGCGTAAAGTCAAATGTAAAAATACTATACATTACTGCATTGGTTGGTAACATTGTCGATTGGATAGCAGGATTCAATCCTGTCATGCTTTTCTTAAGCGTTAGAAAAAGAATTAAGATGTATCGGTTGTGAATGTTGGATAGTTAATCGAAATTAATTTGTGAAAAACTAGTCCACAAACTAATCAAAAACATAAACTAGTTAAAAACTAGCAAAAATTATTAAAAATAACTATTAGTAATACCTAGCTGTAAGTCACCTTTAGTTTTCCGCCGCTGATTAAACGAAGTAATTTGATTATTTGAAACTGTGATGAGATGGGATGAAATATCAAGTTTCATTTGTATTAAATAATGTATATTGGCATTTAAACTATATCCCTACTGTTCTGAGATCTCGCCTAAGATCGACCTTCACCCATCTGCTTACTGAATACTTTTTAGACATCATAATTCATGAATAATCATATTGCGAATGGCATGCCTGATGAAGTTAAGTCAAGTCTAACTAATAAAAATATATTTTTCCAAACGAAATCAATATTGATTGAAAGTACAAAGGATAAGGAACAAGAAACTGTTGGGGTTTCAATATTTTTTGACCTACTATAGGTTTGTCAGGCATAAATAGGTCAGTTGATATTATGTATGTATGTACAGATCATTTTATTACAAAAACGAAGGTTTTAGGTTGTCAAGTAAAATCGGTCAAGACTCACAGCTGTCGCACTTTTTAAAGTCTTGACCTAATTACATTAGGCAACCGATTCGTAATGTTTCTTTATGTACAAAGATTGCTAAAAAATATATTTTTCATTCGGTAAGCAGATGAGTGAAGATCGGCCTTAGACGGGATCTTAGACTAACATAAATTATATCAACTTGTGCATATGTTACGGCTTAAAGCCGAAGTAAGGTTACACCTAGTTCTGCTAGAACAAGGTGTGACCTCACTTCGGCTTTTAGCCGTAACATATACAAGGTGTAAACAGACCCTTCACGAAGCCGACGACCAAGCATTCTGTACATCAAACTACGAGTAAGTAAATCTACGAATTTTTTTGCTGGGAATCGATTTTTTTGGGTGAAAAATCTCGATTTACGGTAGGACTGATTGTAACGCACACAAAACATTGCGCTGCTGAATGCTTTGAATACTACAGAGGTCATGCATGACGACATTTAAAGTAAAGTTATAACATTAAAGTTTCCAAGTATAGTCCAGAACAAAAAGATGATCGCAATGACGGGGAGAACAAGTGCCTTTCGGGTTCGTTAAGGGTCTATTTACACCCAATATGTACCACTGCTAAACATGTAGTATAAATAAAATATTATGTAATAGTATTCTTATTAATATTTATAATGACTATCAATGATTGTTTCATTTACAATGAGTGTATTATATTAATTGAATTATAGTATGTAATTATGTATTAAAATGTATCATACAGAACTTTTATGAATTCGATTTTCCTGTTGAGGCGGCTGCCCATCCTCTCGATGTGTTCCTTACGGCAACACTAAGTGATGTAGGTGTGATTTTTAATTTCAATTTAAACAAAAGATGTTTTCACAATGCATAATTACCCCAATATTCCCAATCACTTTTCTACATTTGAATTTTAAAAATCGTGTTTGATGTTTTGAATTCAAATCTATACATACAAATAAATCAAATTGAAGTGACGGTTTGTAATATAAAAATAACAGCTTTTTACTGAATGCGTATGAAAATATATACGGCACTTATAACAAAAATTAAACTAAACTAAATTTTTGTCTGTCTGTCTGTTTGTTCCGGCTAATCTCGGACCGATTTTGACAGGGGTTTTAGTGGTAGATAGCTGATGTTATAAGGTCTAACATAGGCTACTTTTATTTTAGAAAAATAATTAGGGTTCCGTGCAAAAAAATGAAAACCCTCGAAATTGGTAACAAATTAATAATATTTTTACAATATCTTCTAATTCTTCTATCTTTTCATATATAAAAATCTCGTGTCACGGTGTTTGTGGTCGCACTCCTGCGCAACGGCTCGACCGATTTTTATGATATTTTTATGTATATTTGGTAGGTATGAGAATAGGTCGTAAAGTATATATTTCACACCGCTAGATGATTAGGGGGTAGGTAGGTAAGGTAGGGTAAAAAAGGTGCATTGCAACGCATGGCCGGGCACAACTAGTTTTGTTATAATAATTTCACGCGAACGAAGGTTGCGGGCAACAGCTAGTACTTTATAAAAATCATGGTAACCGCCTATATATTCTGAAGATGTATTTTATCACAATGTAAAAAAACAATTATTTGTTTTAACTATGCCGTTTTAATTGCTTTGTTTTTTAAGCCGCGTTGACACGATCGGAGTATGCTCGGACCAAGTGAACTCCTACTCGGACGCAACTCCTATTGTGGCAACCCTTAATCCGAGCGCACTCGGATGGGCCAGAGCGGTTTTAGGGTGTTACCACACCAATTGGGAACATCCAAATACTCCGAAATATTTTATTCCGAATTTCGATGTTCCGATTTTCAAAAGTCCAAATTTCATAATTCCTAAGAATTATAATATTAAAAATCACGAAATTTATTTTACCGAAAGTCGTAAAGCCAATTTGTTTGTTTTCCGATTTTGGACTTCGAATAAACTGCTAAAATTAGGATTCAGATTGTGATTCAATTAGTATAATATTCAGTTACGCATATAAATTCAAAATCTATAAGAAACGTCTGATGAAATTTAAAAACGTCTACTCTTTATTAACATGTGTATTATTATATTTTTTTGTGTTTTCTTCTTCTCCTTATATACCTGCTTCGGGTACCATCTATTGTTGGTGAATCATTTGGGTTAGGTTAGAACTGTTACCATTGACGGTTCAGATCCACAGATTCCCTCTATTGTTGGATATTTGTTTATTTGTCTTGATATTCAGGTTTACGAGGCGTTTTTATTTTGGAATTCTAATTAATCGGTATTTTAATAATCGGAACTCGTATTGTTGTTGTTGTTTCGTTCGGAGTTTTTGTTATTCGATCTATTGAAACTCGGTATTTTGAGAATAGTAATTATTAGGAAGTTTTCGTTAGGAACATTGAAATTTAGAAATTATTAAAATAGGGTAAATGAGAAATCGGAGTTGTTATAAAATGAATTTTGAACCATTCGGATTTATGAAAATCGGTATTTTAAAATTCGGATATGTCAATGTCGGAATAAAGTTTTTTGGTATTAATGTATGTAGTGTACCCACACCAATACAATCTACTCTGGAATATTTCCTTTGTAATTATGCTTTAAACTAGATAATAAATACATCGAATAATCTTGAATGTTTTCTTTTCTTACACGCTTCCTAGCCGATAAGTCCCGAAAATATTCCATACAATTGCTGGTGAGGATCACCATGTCATCACAGATCGAAGTGATTGACAAAGCAACTTGAAACTGAGATATAAAGTTGATACGGGCCTATCACAGTTAATTTTCCTCTGACAGTAGCAGCGGTAAACGAAAACCCACCTTATTGTAACAAATATAAATTTACTGTTTTTCTGATAGACTATTAGTCGGTTGCAGAAACCTTTTGCAACCTTATTGTGGTGGAAATAAAGATCCCTTATTTTGACAGTGACGGAAAATTGTGAGTATGACTATGAAGTAGCACGAGTGTCAACGCCTACGCCTGATGTTTTTAAAATACTACCATTACAGCGAATTCTGTTATCGACGATCTAACGTTGGCGTTATCTCGCTCTCACAGGCTCAGTGAAGTGTGTCAGTCTGTTAACTAATATTTTTATGTTTAAATATAATAAAAATAGTTTATAATATTATCAAGTGCTTTATTTATATACAACAGGTTTACAATAAATTTGCTAGTATTTATATGAAATTTCCCTATTTTTTTCCTATTTATATTTGTAGTGTACATAGTGGTCGCCCAAAATTCAACATCTCCTTTGCGATGCCTTTGTTCAAGAGGCGATCTGGGTGAGGCAATTAACTTAATGATGACATCTGGCATATTTTTCAGGTACTCCAATGACTATATACTGTATATGTTACCGGAAATATATATGTTACGGCTAAAAGCCGAAGCAAGGTTACCTACACCTAATTCTAGCCGATTATACCTAGGTGCGGCCGGTAACAGTTTGTTATAATGCAACCAATTTGGATGTAGTCGCGTTTTGTCACAGTTCTAACCTAACCTAATCCATTTGGTCGATGTGTCCTAGCAATAAAAAAGATATTTACCGGCCGCACCTAGGTATAGCCGGCTAGAACTAGGTGTAACCATACTTCGTCTTTCAGCCGTAACATATACATTCCGAGCCTATTTAGGAAATGTGTAAAATAATGTTTCAAAGAGTAATTCACACATTTCCTGTGAAATGTATGTATTTCCTAGGAATTGTATACAATTCCGAGATGACACTAGAAAATGTTTAAAAAAGAATGCTCTCTGTGAATAAAATAAATAAACGAATACAATCAACGTCAAGGTAAATATCAAAATGTGATAATAAAGCATAGTTGACGTAGACGGCTCCCATTTCTGTCTACAGGGTTAAAAGTAACCTAACACGAAGTCGGGGAGCCCCAAGTCCCGAGCTCGCTTCGCTCGCTCTTGCATCATAAGTTTTCCTTGCCACTATGCCTTGTTTATGATGGTGTGGTGTGTAATGTATTAGGGTAACATAAAAAATAGGAGACGCTCACCCGACTGTGTGTAGTCGCCCCTCGCACCCACTATCCCTGCTGTAGGTACTTAAAACATCAAGAATGTAATTCATTTCCGATCGCTTAGGAAATGTATAGATTTCGTAGGAAAAGGGCATATTTTAAAGTATATCATAGATTTCCTATCCATTTTAGAAATAGTACACATTTTCAAGGAATTATATACAATGACGGATACTTTTCCGTTAACATTTATAAATATAATAAAAACAGTTTATAATAAAATCAAGTGCTTTATTTATATACAACAAAAATCGTATATGGTATAAGTATTCTATCTTTGGTAAAAGCGCTGTGAAAAACTGTAGATCATAATAATTATTATTCAAGCTTCACACCAAAACTTCACAAAATAATTTCTTAGTTGGTGACTTTTGTTTGTTTGATTCAGTTTTTTTTTGCCACCGACTTCTGAAGCTAAAGTTATTTTTCACTTTTTTGTGTTTGTGAAGTCGGTTTTAATTTTTCCAAAAAAGTTTTTAATTTTTCCATTTTTAGTAGTAATATCCTATAGATACAAATATTTCCACACTGCTACAATGAGACAGCGAGGTTTCGGAGTAAACAAAAATATCATCGATGTATACAATTTTTAGATTTTTGTTGATTTTTCAAAAGCCGCTCGACCGATTTCGATAACATTTAAATGGGACCTCCCGGAAAGTGCCCTTTGAAACAAAAAAGAATTTTTATTTATTTATTTAAACTTCATGTACAAAAGTGGTGCAAAGGTAAAGTGGTAGTGGTGGTGTGTTGGAGAAATAGGTGAATATAAAAAAAAGTTTCCGACGAATTGAGAACCTCCTCCTTTTTTTAAGTCGGTTAAAAATAGCATCTACAAGCAAGCAGACGTAGAATCATTTTGCCAATAATCGCCCTAAAATGTTTTGCGCGGTTTTTTGAAAAAAAATCTTTTCAACTTTGACATGCTGTAACTTTGGATTCCCCGATGGGTGCAGCAGCTGACTTTCATCATATCAAACAAATACTAGAAATTAATTTCATTCGTTTTAAAATTGCGCGCTGACTCCCGTATTACATGTTTAGTAAAACTTCCATTAATAAGCATGAAAGCCCAAAAAAATCTAAAACTATTTGCATCCGCTCTAAATAATTATTGCAGAAAAAAAAATGTTGAGCAACAGTTGGCTCATTCCAATACATATATATATTGGCAACAATGTCTGACGCAACATAAGAATAGATTACACGGGATACGAGATGTGAGGAAGTGTTCGACACGTCGAGTGTATGTTTACGGAGACCGGAGGCCGGAGGGCCAGACGGAAGTGCGTCGCGATCGTTTGGCAACTCGAGTGGCGCAAGCGCACCGGGCGACCGCCGCTAATGTCGATGTTTGGACGGACCTTCCTCTGGGCGACACCCCGCCCCTGTGTACAGGCTGTTGCTGAACTAGGCAATATTATTAGCAGCCTACAAAAATCATTTAGATCTCAGTTTAAATAATGATCTAAAAAAGTGCGACTGAAAGCGACCACCTCTGGCGACTGGGATAACCAGAACTAAAATGTAACTGTTGAAAGATGAAACATGTAATAACAAAGCTGCCTGCTAACCAAAATTAGCCACAGCCAGTAGCCTGTAACTTCGAAAGTAGTCTTAACTATGACACGAACCAGGAATATCAACCACACAAATTGCATTGATTTTATGAGTCGTTGTAATTGGTATGTCATTATCAATTCTGAAGAAATAAATATGGAATACCTCAAGATAGTCTTTTCGGGGCCTCTATTTTTTTTACGTTAAATGACAAACAGTCATATGTTAGTATCATAGTCTGTCGGTCTGCCATGAAATCAGGTTAATCAAAAAAACATCAACATGTAGCCGCGCGACAGGAACCCAGTATTGTTATAAGTTATTCCTTGCGGCGTGTAACCGACCAATAAGCGAAAGTTTACCGATTCGACCACATCTAGTCACTAAGGTACTATTAATATTGTTTCAAATATTTTTCTATTACAACATAATATGTTTACATAGAACATTGCCCAGCGATCTGTATACAAATCCATCACAGAATATTGTAGCGAAGCGTCCATAAGGGCTCCTCTGTTATGAAAGAATATCCACTAGTTATTTAGATGACGATGAAAATTTCGTTTAAAAAGGTTTAAAATCTACGTAAATGTGAGTTCGCACTTTAGCATATTAATTAAAGCACAGTAGTTACTAACTCGTTTTTTTGTCCCGTAAACGCTTTCGATATTTAATGTGCACTGATTATTTTTATGTGAAGCTAAAGTGTTCCGTATTAACTATTATTCAACGAACGTCAGGAATAGAGACACGATCACCTACCCCCAGATGTACCATTAACACATTACCTCCCAAAAGTCACGTATACACTTAAACTAGTTCATTAGTAAAACCAACAATGAATTAATGTCACAAATGAGTGTCCCGTTATTTATTAATTACCTATAACTAGTTTTGCAACATTCTTGTTCATCATTAAAGGTCTATTTAATAAGCAGCGAAATTATTTATTTGTTACATTCGGTTGGTGTAGTGTTCGCAGTGTACATACATAGTGAAGTTTTGATGACAATGGCGCGCGGTCTTGCAATGTTCCTGATGCTGACTCTAGTAGCAAACGCGTTCTGCGTGCCAGCTCAAAGATTCCGTCGGAGACGAGGATTTGCAGACAATCAGCAATCTAAAGAGTCAACGCCTAATAGTGCTAAGGACTCGACGACCGGTACTGCAAAAGGATCGGTAAATACATGAAATAACTCTCTCAGCCTCAACTTATACAATTCAGATTATTTTTTTGTGCCTTATAAACACTTGTTCGAACAGTTGCGGCTGTCAGGTTACCTTAAACTGGTTGTGATATCTGATTAAAATGACTAGTTGCAGTTTATAAGTCCCTTCTAAATCAAGAAATGTCCTAGACTTGCCACACAAGCAATTTATTGAATTTTAACCGACTCCAGGTTTTGCGTATCGCGTCAACATTTTCATTCAATTCCATTATATTTAGAAGACAAATGGTTAGTCCAAGACTGCCTCACTCATCTAACTAATATTATAAAGAGGTTAAATTTGTTTGTAAGTGTGTAAGTTTGTATGTAAGGGATACTCTCCGGAACTAATGATCCAATTCTAAAAATTCTTTCACTGACAGAAAGTTACACCATTCGTAGGTGCCATAGGCTATAAATTATATTTAAATCATGCATATTAGCCGAGCTATCACAATTTTTGTGAATGAAGTCGCGGGCGAAGGCTAGTCTTTCAATATAAACAGATGTATGTACCTACAATTAAACCCAAACCTATTTTTATACAGAAAGAAATCAGTGATTCAACAAGCTCCACTACTGCGGTGTCCATTGCCGCAGACAAGAGTGGAGAGGACAGCGATGATGATGACGATGACGATGACTTCGGCTCCCAGAGCTCGTCTGCGTCGGGCGGCGGTGGCAGCAATATTTTCAGTTTGCTGAACTTGGCCACCTCACTGTTCCCTGCGTCAGCTGGTGGCTCTGGTGGCTCTAATGTAAGTTCCTTTTGCTTCAAGACCTTTTTATATTACTGTGCTTTCCCACTGGCGAAGCATTCACGGAAATCATTTTGAAAGTTGTAATCCTCGCAGCGTCACAGTCTTCTCTCAGTTGAAATGTCTATAATAATATGTCACTCTCTTCTGAGTTGAAACATTTTATCTCATCAAACAACATGCTTTTTATGTGAATGTTCAGCCGGAACGCGCAGTTAGACAAATTGGTTTTCGAGGATTTGCCACTTTTCTTTTTTTTTTTACTTTTCACGTACCGCTTCACTGCACTATTTGCAAATCAGCTAAGTGAATAGGATCAAGAAGAATTTGGATATATTCTTCTTTATCTCCACTCCAAAGTTACTTTTTGTGGAGCAACATTTACAAGTGTTATTGGACCAAACAATATCCCTACCAACAACCGCAAAAGGTATAGAATGTTACTCATTCCCCCTTTAAAATATTATGCATTTTTTGACACACTTTTTACATTTTTCAAACACAAATATTCCAATCGAAAATGGTATAAAAACTTTATAAAGTTATCTACAGATGTCGGGAACTGGGCAAGCTACCAGTTGTTAGGGCTCCAGAGACAGTTACCTCACAATGCGGACCATATCAAGGCATCATGTTGCAAAAATGTTGCTATACAAAAAGTAACTTCAGTGCCGATTCAGCTTTTGACGGACATGATTACCCGTCTCACCCAGGTTAACGCGATGTTTGCCAGACGTGTGCTTAACTTTAAAAGCAGGCAAATTACCACGCAACAGCTACATAAGTTGCCGCGAATACCTACCTATATTAAACACAAACAACAGAGGTTGATTATTTATTAATATAAAGATACCTATACGCTTATCTACAACACAATAAGTTAAAGCTTCCGGGTGCATACTTAATAATCCACGCACCATTTGCATTCTTGCACTTAACGCACTGGTTGTTTTTTTATTGGTGACAAACAAATTGTTTGTAAGTTATATTTTTGTGATGCACTCTCACGGATTTTATTGCACTGAAGCACTTTGCACCAAAGGTAAGTTTGATTTTCATTATTCATTTCACTTTTAAAACATGGATGAAGCACAGTCATGAACATAATATATGTGATAGCTAAAAACTTCATTCAACTTACAGGTTAAAAATAACAACATAATAATAAAGAAATTAATACAAGACCTGATACGTATCAATCGCAGCCATATAAAGGTAATACAGAAACGTCAGGACATTGGAGACAATGAGATAGAAATTGACTACACAGTAGATTTGAAACCCCCTCCCTTTCAAAAACTTGAACTCGATGATGAGACTAATGATAGTGATACCAATGATAGTGAATCCGAAGATTCAGATGAAGATAATGGAGCTGAAGAGAGCGTTGAGAAAGAAAGCAGTGAAAATGGAGGTTCTAAGCAAGAATCCGCTTCGAACGGCGATAATGGAGACGACGATGATGATGATAGTGATTCCGATTACGATGATGTACCTGGCGGGGACGGTCAGGGAGGTGGCATCTTAGGCCTGCTCGCCGGATTGAGTGGCGTAAGTTTTGAACAAAAGTACGTAGTTTCATCCATATAAAATAACACTAATACAAAAGATTTTCGACAGGACGGAGAATCGGATCTGGGAACTCTATTAGCAACAGTTGGTGGTATAGTCGCCAGCTTGAGCGTAAGTTACCAAGGCATTTGATAGATATTGTGACTTTTGTGACGTAGATTATATGCAATAGGATTCACTAACAAATGAGAATTTTCAGGGGGATGGCGTTGATATTAATGCCATTATAGCAACCGGATTAGGACTTTTTGTTGGATTGCTGGTAAGTGTAGACGATACCTTAAAATTATTTTCTAAAATATAATGGTAACAATAGAATATTTATTAATAATTAACATATTTTCTTCAAGTCCGATGGTAACCAAAACCCTGGAGAGATCATTGGAAGCTATCTTCTGACATCTCTAGATACTATCACTGGTGGTGGAGCGGTAAGTTTCATCCGAATACCAAAGTCAAAAGGCTTGTCAAAAAATATTGTTAGTAGTTTTTGTGCTTGCACTTTCTTTATACATTTTAAAAATATTCCAGAAAAATAACGGCGCCTTCTTTGGAAAGTTCATATCCACATTAGTAAAAGGAACCAGCGCGGTAAGCCACAAAAATGTAATACGAAGTTCTGTTGGAAACCTCTCACAATAGTGGAATTACTTTAACACGTGAACTGTCGTAGGGTGGTGATCCGGACGCATCAGGGTCAGATGAGGAGAATGGAAAAATGAAAATGGCCGATTCAGCAGGATTCTTTGCAAGTCTGCTGATGGGACTACTCGGAGAAATGTCCAAAACAAGCTCTGGGGGCGGCGGTTGGTGGAGATAAAAACAAAACGCTCGTAGTTTCAGAGGAATTCTTTGAAAATATAATCATTAAAAGCCAAAATGTACCTGTATTGACATAATATAGGGATGTTAATAAGCTCAAAGATGGCTTAGTTTTCCGTAGAATTTATAAAATCACTTAGTCGTTAGGGTTATTCCTAGGTATTTCTAATAATAGATACTTTCATGGTATACCCGGTAGGTTACTTCATGTTAAAACATGATATTGTTACCATTCTAGATTGACTAGTTTAATAAGTAAGTAAGACTATAGACTCTAATGGCTCCATGGCTATTTTTCAGTAAGATGTTAAATAATAAAATAAACACGAAAACAAACATTGAAGATAATTTATTTAATTCCACCGCAGATAATTTACAGTAAGTATTTTCCGTGTGACGCCGCGTTTACATTACTTTAGAAGATGAGATGAGCAAATCTTCGATACTTAATATGTGCTGTATCGTTATCTAAATATTGATATTGTATGTGCAGGCGAAGTCATCACCAACATCGGAGGCACCGGCATCGCCGCTGTGGACTCTGAAAATGGACATCCTCCGCGCAGTGGTGCAGTTTGGAACCAGCATGATGGCCTGGGCCTCTAACTCCTAGTCATATTATAGTGCCATTTTAGTCAATAAATGTTTTTGTTATTATAACCTTCTTTCAGTCACTGGTGTTATTGTTAGCTCGTTTATCTGAAAAGATAAAATGGTTTATTAATTTCCGTACGATGAATCCTCACAGTAGCTATATCCTATTCTAGTTTTATATTTTATTTTTGCATTGCGTAAAACTACAATGTAGAATAAACGAAGTATGGAAGGAATACAATCGCTCTAAGATTATAGCGTTCGCATAAATGAATAGTTTATAACCACGATTGATTGTAATTATAATAGATCTAGGATTGATTATTTTTATAACCTTGAGTACTGCACTTTACTACGCGATTTCTTTGATTTACGACAGTTAGCTGCTGATCTGAAGTAGTGGACTTTGTCTATTTGAACAAATAAACTCAAACAACAGCTAATTTACCTATTTTTTTTTATTCTTTTTTTTTATCGGCACTCGATTTTTCGAAACCTCACCAGATTCAAGATAGGATGTATGTTTTTTACTTAAAAGTCGTTTCTGATATTATGAGTTGAAACTTAATAGGGTGAAAAGTTCTTCATCCTCAATAGAAGAGGGAGGATCCTCCGACCAGACGGGTGTTGTGTCTGGTGGGCTACTGCCTGGCGGTTGTTTTTGCATACAAAAGAAGTTGCCACATATGCAACTCTTACATTGACAGTAGGCGGCGTGGAGAGCACGTAGAGAACAGCGTCGGCCACGTCCTTGGGGCGCAGCGCCGGCGTGTGCTCCTGTTCCTCCCCCGACACCACGTCCAAGCCTGTTTTCACCAGCCCCGGGGATACGCTCTGTAGACAATAACACTGTAGTAATAGATCATAGAGAGACTCATGACTAAATAGGTCTTAGTTTAAGACACAGAGATGGCACGTAGCTAAACAATAAGCATAGCATCACGGAACGATCTTCAAGGTTATGCAACGATTGTCGGGGTCGACCCGTAGTTGTGTGACCGTTTATAACCCCCTAAAGCTTAAGAAGCCCCTCTGAACCTCAGAATACACGCTGAGCACAACCGTAGGTCCCGGCTGCCATTTCTAGATCTTTGACGGTCGTCCGGTATTCAGAAGCCCCAAAGTGTGACCAACAGGTAACGCGTAAGCCAGGTACTAGGTTGTGGAGTTCAGACAGACTGTTTAGCCTCAATGTAAAGGACGGGTTATTAAGCCGCATCCGTTTAAACTGAAAGCTGACCCTAACATAGTTAGGTACTTTAACTATCAAAGTTGAACAAACTTACGGTAACTTTGATCTTGCTTTTATGATCAGCGAGCTCGTTGAGCAGGCTGGCGCTGAAGCCGGTGATGCCGTACTTGGTGCTGGTGTAGATGTTGAACTTCGACCACATCGGCACGTAGTGGCCCGCGATACTGCAAACATAACATTACAAAATTTGCTAAACACATCCGCTCTGCTCCTTCGGGGAATATACAGGCAACATGTTGTGTAAGATTACTCTCTTATTAACACAAATAATGTTATTTTATTGGAATCTAATAACAAGAACGTTGGATAACAACAATAATTTATAGGTAACTAACTAGCTGTTGCCCGCGACTTCGTCTGCGATGACTACCTCCCTGCCAAACTTCAAGTTTGTAGCACGAAAAAAAAATCATACAAACTTGCGAGAGCCCTTAGACCTCCTTAATCCGGCCCTATCGCAAAATCCGTTCTTAGCGGACGTCTACTAACTTTAAACTACCTCCCAGCCAAATTTCATCTTAATACGTCAAGCGGTTTTCGATATTTCGTGATGCGTGAGTGAGTGACCTTTCGCTTTTATATATTTAGATTAAATTCGTGTAGCATATATTTTGCTATATGCCTCTATGATTCTAACGGGTTTATTGTTATCGAACTTCGAGAAACGTGATACTTAACTGCAAAATCCAAAAAATCCAGTTAGCAGAATCATTAGTGTAACCAGTTTAAAAAATATACCTGTTGATGTTAACAACGTGCCCATCGAAGTCATTGCTCCTCATTGAGGCGATAGCGTGCCTCGCGCAGAGGATAGGGCCTTTCAAGTTGATGTCAATGACCGAAAGCACGTCCTTCTCGCTTAACATGTCGTTACCAACGTCTGAAATAGATCAAATATCGCGCACTAATAAATCACAATCCGAAAATTTTACGGAAATTCATTCATTGATTCTTAGGTAAGTATTTAAGATTCGTCTCAAAATAAACGAAAACAACGCTAAGATTGTTTTTGATTTGACAAAATGAAAGGCATTGTCATTTAAGCTGTGTCACGCAATTATCCGCTGCATTCCAACTAAACCAATTACTACACTGATTGAATTCTAGTAACTCCGAGGAGAAAAGAAATCAGCAAATAACCTTGAGAAGTAGAATGATATTGTGGCAGAAAAACGGAGTACCTACGCGATTACTCGCAACCGGGGTCTGCGCTCCTGCGCCAGCCTCCTTCGGGTTTTGACCGTAATGTCAACAATATCCCTTTCCCATTTCACCGTGCGTTTCGGTATATACCACATACTTTGAGTATAACTGACTATATAAATAACGTACCTGTGATACCCCCTTGCAGTAACACCCCCGCATTATTGATCATGATGTGAACGCAGCCGAAGCTGTCGTCGATCCATTTGAACGTCGCTGCCACTTCCTCCGGACTGGACACGTCGCACTTCCGAGCTGTGATCGTGCCATTACCGGTTACTTTGATTTTTAATTCCTGTACAAACGTCATTAATTAGCAGTGTGTGAAATCCTGCAGCATGATAAAAACAGCGGATTTATACAACCCATAAAGAACTACGTCAGGTCTTGCCAAAATATCAGACCTCAGCAAAAATATTTCCTGTCATTCAGATAGAGCAATTTCAATGTTAATTGTTGTTGACAGTTATCATGATGTTATCAGATCGTAAATCACGGTTCACTAAAGAGATTCGGTTGTTTTGTTCCCACGTATTGGCAGGCAAAGGTGCTCGCTTTAAGCACGTTTAAGTACAAAGTTCTTTTAATAATTTTACGAATTAACATGTAAAAGACATGGCAACCTCGACTTGTCTCTTTTTTTTCCTTGACTACATTGTCATTAAAAAGGAAAGTGAAGGTATTATGCAAACCAACAATCAACTGAAAGTGAACCCCGTTTATGATCGTGTTCGTCGAACCGTTGCTAGCGTTAGCTAATATATAGTAGTAACTTAAAGTATAGCGTATGTACACGTACAGACGACAGCACATCAAGCTACCCGAAACTGACAAATTTTCCCAATCAACCTTGAACCTAATGCTATAACTATAAAGTTGAAACCCTATTAAAGAAATTTGAAAGATTGTAATAGCTTGATGAGCTTGGCGTCTGTACGTGTACATACGCTATACTTTAAGTTACTACTATATATTAGCTTTATGATCGAATCACTAATGTATGTAACATTAGCGATTCGATTATAACATATGAATGAACAGTAACAGGCAAGATGTTACAATTACGCAACGCTACACATCGAGACATAAATAATCCAATTCCTAACCACAATCTGAGTTTCTATGCCTTGATTTCATTATCCATCAACAAAGCCTTACCTCAATAGGTTGTGTCCTCCTGGCGAGGCCGACGACGTTGACGCCTGCATTCGCCAGCTCCACACAGAGGGCAGCTCCGATGCCCGAGCTGGCGCCGGTCACCACAGCTGTCTTGCCGACCCAGCGATCCATCCTACATCAACATATTGGACCTTTAGGTTTATATTCTGACAATACACTTGACCCGGTCAGTCGGCCAGTGCTAATAAGACACCATGTGCAGTGGTGACAACCGTCACGAAATGATGGAGACGTCAGTTGGAGCCCAGTGCCAATTAAGGGCCGGTACAATTTGTTGGCAGTTTTACGCGTCCTGTAGCGCCTGTACCTACTCTCCACGTGAAATAATCTCAACACGTAAAATCAAAAAACTACACAACTAAACATACGAGTAGATAATCTTGGCACAGGCAGAGCTGGAATCGAACGCCGCTAATAAAACACCTATTGTTATGGCTTTAGAAAAATAAGCCTACAGAAATATGGACCATGCCATACAATATTTTCCTATTTACACAATAATAATTGTATTCTAAAGCTAAAACATAACTGTAATCCGAGGTGTACTTGCATTTATTTATAGTGCCCGTCCGTTCGTTTACTTCAATTGCCTTGAATTTTAAACGCCAACTTGACCGCTCACTGCCACTTTGCTCCACAGAATGAATTGAATTGCGATCAAATTGAAAGCGAAAGCCTTTAAGATACCACTATAATAATACTAAAATATTTCTTTTAGCGGGCTAAAAGAACAGTAAAAAAAATGTTGTCTCTGACAGTACGTCAAGTTCATTCACCTTCACCTTGGACATTAAAGTTGCTGACTTTATCTGTATAATCGTATCTTAAGATTTCTCTGTTACAAATCAAGTGCATGTATATTTACCATAGATACTTGCTTTAATAATACCTATAAATAAGATCAAATTAATTTCAGAGTCATCATAAGATATCGGGGATCCTAAAATGGCCGCTTTAGCAGAATCATAACAGAATAGATAATAGGTAATTTGAATTACGTTACAATTAGTAAAATGGTCATAAAGTGACAATTCATAATATTAACTGCATTTGCGACCATTTTAACGTGGTTCATGTTATTATCCCATTATAATTCTGCTAAAGCGGGCTATCTTAAGCCCCCAGAAAGTCTAGGATGGCCGATCACATCAAATTCGTATTATACATACGATTTAGGACTACTTTATAAAAGTCTTCAAAAAAATCACACAAATTCATGAGTGAATGTGACTAAAACTTCATTCGCAAATATCAGGAAAACGTCTAAGTATGTAAAAGTTAAAAAAGGATTTTTTTCTCAAAATGTTTCTCAGTTACCAATGACAAAAGAAATCTTAGTCAGCAAATTCTGTACTATAGAAATAAATCGAAATAATTAAAGAAAATAGGAAATTTTCTAACTTGAAATATGTATTTCATCGAAAACAATGAACAAATAAACAGACCAAAGCTAAAGGAGCCTGAGCCCAAAAATGGCCATATAAAAAATCATATTTAAAAAATGGTATACAAGGTGTAAACAGACACTTCACGAAACCGTCACCCAAGCATTCTGTACATCAAACTAAGTAACTTTACGCAAAAATTATTGCGGGGAAACGACTTTTTTTTTGGGGTGAAAAATCACGTTTTACGGTAAAACTCAATGTTACGCACTCAAAACTTAGTGCTGATGGATGCTTTGAATATTAAACGGGTCGTGGAGTTAATAAAAAGTAAAGTTAAAACCTTTAAAAGTGATATTTAAAAAAAAACTTGTGAAAAAATTGAAACTTTGACCTTCAATATCTCCGTAACTAGAAGGTTCCCAGGTATGGTTCAGAAAAAAAAAATATCGCAATGACGGGGACATCAAGTGCCTTTCAGCTTCGTTAAGGGTCTCTTTACACCCTTTATATAAAATCTATGTCATTTAATAGTACCTAATGATCTTCTATACTTAATAAAAACAAAAAGGTGCATATTGCTCAGCAGTCATGAACAAAAGTTATAAAGAAGTTGTTTTTGTCACCACGGCTAAAGCATTTTATGTAGATCTATAATATATCTGTCCCAAACATTTAATAAACACAGTATATTGGTTAAAAAACACTAGGAGAATATTATTTTTCTAACAGAGAAAATTTATTCGTTTGTAACAATAAGATCACCGGCGAAAACGTAGATATATAATATTCTTGCTTTACACAAAGAGATTTAAACTTATTCTGTCACTTACGGGATATCTTCCGTGACTATTCGTAATTAAGCCCCCGTAAGTAACAGTATAAGTTTAGTTTTAAACCGTGAAAGCTTAAAAGAGATTTAAGTTTTGAAATGTCTGGCACAAAACATACATTCAAATTTTATTATAGCAACGGGTAGTAATAAAAGCTCCGAAAATAAAATGAAATATGAGCATACTCAAATTATTTGGGGGCACGGTAGTGCCCCCAAGACGAGCCAAGCGAGGCGCAAGGACACTACCTACCTTTTCTCGAAGCGCTTCGTTGTTTTATGCTCAATTGGGTTTATGCCTGGGCTACGAGCTGGCCACTAAAATGTTTGTATGCTAACCTCTTCCAGATATTCTTCTACGGCGTATGCGCGCCCACACGTCGACGACGTCGTGCGACGTGTGGGCACGCATTATCGAGCATTAGGAGGAATTGGTCGTGTCCAATGAACCCCGAATAAGGCATTAATTGTTCCAGAAGAACTTCCTCGATGTATCGAATAGCCGCATGCGTATGCGTGATGCGAGCGTCGGAACTTAGCGATACCTACCCATACCATTAATCAGCTTCCATGGAAACTCACTGTTTGCGTGGTCTTAATGGGTAATAAGCGCTCTCCTCTTCTTCTACACACTCGTTTTCAACCATCACGTAGCGGTTTCTCAAAATCTCCAGGAAAATAAAGCGGTCGTCTCCAGTCGATGTGCACCTTTGACCAGAATTAGTCTTTTAAAGAACATATCTCGCCCTCAGCAAAAAAATCCGTAAGTTCATTTATATATTTAAATCCATTCGTGCCAGTGCCCCAAAGGACATAATATGCAGAAAAGTTTACCTAGCTCTTTGTCAATCGCTGCTACAGTACTGTGTAGGCGACTGGGGTAGCGCGGCCAAGTACTGTATACTTGAACTCGAACAGTCTGTTCTTAAAGTCTTCATTGGAAAACCGCGTCGTTATCCAACAGACGAACTATACAAAGAAGCAGCGGTCGACAGCTATATATCTTGAAGTCCCTTCTTAAACTTACTGCTGCGTCGGGAAGACAATTCAGATACATACAAAGAGGTAGGATAGGAGCTGAGACTTCCAATCCCAAGAGTTAGAACTATTTTTGCTACACGGTTTTTACTCTTTCTCCCTATTAGAGTCTTTAACAGAGTCAATTAATCCAGTCTAAAGATCCCTGGGAATATACTCGAAGCCAAGATTTCTATAAAGATATGGCTTCAGGACCTAACCTATGATGAAACAGAAGATCTGTTGTGTCCCTTGAAATAACTAGCACTCAAGCGTCACTCTCATAGTCTAAACGACACTCAAATAGGCAAGACCTTTCCCTGTCCGTCTTAAACTTTCTAACACACTCACAAACACACACACAGACACACGCTCACTCTCGCACACACACTTCACTCTTCGACCCTTCTAATTAATAACGCCCTCATGTTTACTGATTTATTAATTACGCATGTTGATCTTTATTCAAATTTTATTTTGGATTTTTTTAAATTAATTTTAATGATTGTTATTTTTTTTTTCTGAGTTTTTTAACTACTATTTTCATAATTAATGGTTACTGTTGTGTTTTGCTGTACTGTGTCACGCTGAACAGTCAATAACTCAATCTGCCTTTTCTGTGCTGGGATGTTGTGCCTAGTTTGGGGCCCACGGCTACTTCTACTTATGCACTCTTTTAACCATCATTGTTTTTGTTTTCTTGTTTGTATGTTTCATAACTTGTGTGTGTCAATAAATTGATTTATTATTATTATTTATTGTATCCTTTATTTCTTTATCTACACATTTTTAACATTTTTAAATATTTCTTAAAAAAACCATTTACAAACAAAAAAATAGTGGTCTGCCGGTGTCGGGAGTAGGGTCGAAGCTACCGGTGGTTAGTGGTTATTTATTTATTTATTATTAGCTACTGGTGGTTAGTGGTTATTTATTTATTTATTACTAGCTTCTGCCCGCGACTTCGTACGCGGATCCTGTTGCTTATGCCAGCGACAACGGGGTCGTCAAAATTGAAGATCTGAAACGTCTGATGTCGAATTCTAAGAGTCCGGGGACGGGAAAACAACGGGATGTGCGAGACGATTCGAGACGTTCCATATCTTTCATTTTTGTAATTCAGAAGTCGATGCGTAGATACGCTTGGAACTCAAGCGTAATTCTCTATCCGTGAACGTCTCCGACTCGCGTGACAATGCGTGACGTTCACGATCAGTGGTCAGTCGCGCATCACGTTCCCCACTTGTCTCTAGAGACCTAGAAGTCGATGCGTAGATACGCTTGGAACTCAAGCGTAATTCTCTATCCGTGAACGTCTCCGATTCGCGAAACAATGCATGACGTTCACGATCAGCGGTCAGTCGCCCATCATATTCTTCACAGTTCTCTAGAGACCTGGATGTAGATGCGTAAATACGCTGAGAACGCAGGCGTGCTTCGTTATCCAAGAGGAAGAGGAGAGAAGAGAGGAAGAGGAGAGAAGAGAGGAAGAGGTTTCCACGGAGCGAGTTGCAGCCTGATGTTCTCGAACAGCATCAAGTCTCTCCTGACGTTCTTCGGTAGATTCTTGGGATCTTATGATCCTCAATCTTTTAGCTCCTTTGGAACATTGGGAAAGATTTGACCTCTTTCTAGGCATGGTTATAGTTTTATTGTGAAGATACCTGATCAATTAAAATCTAAGTGACTGCTCCCCTGCGTTACCGGGTAGGCTACCGTGTCACGAAGATAAGTGGAAAAAGTCTAAAACACTCAAATAACATAAGCCCGAGGGCATATTTATTCGATAAAATAAAAAAATAAATAGGAGTTTTGTCCAGTAGAGTCAAATTTTCAATGATTGAGTTTAGGACTACTAAACTGTTACCGCCTTCACCGCGTGGAGATACTCCCAGCTTATGTTATTTTATAATTATACAGTGAAATTAGTGATAGCTTTGATTTCCACATCAGATGTTTCTGATCTTCGATTTTTATAAGTCAACAGGAAATGCCCATCAGACCGAACAACTTTTGCTAAGACGTCATTCCTATATGTGTTATGGTGTAGCTGGGCTCTTGGAGTTCCACAACAGGTGTTCCAGATCTTCGATTTTTATAAGTCAACAGAGAGTGCTCATCAGATTGAACAATTTTTGCTAAGACTTCATTCCTATATGTGTTATGGTGTAGCTGGGCTCTTGGAGTTCCACAATAGGTGTTCCAGAACTTCGATTTTTATAAATCAACAGAGAGTGGTCATCAGATTGAACAATTTTTGCTAAGACGTCATTCCTATATATATAGTGTAGCTGGACTCTTGGAGTTCCACATCAGGTGTTCCAGATCTTCAAATTTATTCTCTCAGCAGAAAATGCTCATCACGCGGAACAATTTTTGTTATGGTACCATTTTTGTATCTCTTATAGTTTAGCTATTCTATTGCGGTTCTGCATCAGGTGTTCAAGTTTCCAAGATAAATTATAGCCTATATGTTGCCTAGACTTAATAACTATATAACAAAAAAAAATCTTTCAAATCCGTCTAGTAGTTCCGAAGATTAGCGTGTACAAACAAACAGACAAACAGACAAACAGACAAACAGATAAACAGACAAACAGACAGAATTTTTTTTTTGGATTCGTGCTCTATTACTGTTTCTAAACACCCCTCAATTTTTTTTTTTTAATATATTCAATGTACAGACACAGTTTTTTTACTGTCTTATTATATGTAGATATATATAGATTAGCTACTGGTGGTTAGTGGTTATTTATTTATTATTATGTTAGAGTAAGATACTCATTTTAATTTCAACGAACAACAAAAATCTTTAACATCACAAACATTGTATTGTTTAATCTAGCTTTCTGCTGGCTTGCAATTTTGTTCTTGAAATAGAACTTCTAAGTTCTCACAGCCTTTTCTCCATTACTGGTGTTATAGTCAATTCACTGATCTGTAACGAAATAATATGATTTAATAGTCAAACCATTGATAAGTTACGTTTCGACGCACTGTTTCACAGCGGATTTTGTGCCATTTCACCCGTCCCCCTAGCTAAAACATTACAGCAATATGTATCATAAGTGCAACACATAGAACCGCTTACATTGACGTGCGGCGGTGTTGAGAGCACATACAGCACAGCGTCCGCCAGGTCTCCCGGCTGCAGCGCCGGCATCTTGAGCTGCTCCACGTAGCTAGCCATCGGAGTGTTTACCAGACCAGGTGATATGCTCTAAAGACATTGACATTAAAGACCATTGAAATAGAAACAAGGTTTAATGTAACTTTCAAAGTAAAGACCAACCACCAGGTTACAACAAAAGAGAACAAGAACAATCAATAGGTGTTATGATAAAGTACCTAATGTAAATGATAGCATACACTTTTGTTTTACGCTTATGTATAGATGTAGTAATGAATGCAACTAAATTATTGCGGCAACTGAGAATTTTGTTTTGCTTTGCTTTAGATTTCAACCGGTGCAAATCGTTGAAAAAGAAACTATTGCTCAACGGCTTAGGCCACCGGAGCTCTTGCATTATTGTCATGAGTCCAGTGGAGCAGTGGAGACACAATCCTACACAGGGTCGAAGTGGTATTCAGTTCATAATTCTGATCTCCTCCTCATAGAAATTTTTCATCCGTTATAAACAAAAAAAGCAGTTGTTCCATACTCTTTGACCGTGTAGGTATTGTACTTTTGTAGGAAACGGCTGTTAACTTTTTTAACAACCGATGAAAAATTAATAATTCATGATGTTCTGAATACCGTACTGGTAACCGTTCGCGTTGCTGTACCTTCCACCCCGTATACGTACCGTAGTTTTGATTTTATTTTGAAATGCTGCCAGTTCGGTGTTGAGACATGCCGTGAACGCGGTGACCGCGTGCTTCGTCGTCGCGTACACGTTCATATTGTCCGCAAAAGGAATGTAGTGACCGGCTATACTGAAATAATGGTAGGTACAATACAAAATAATTAATTTCTAAAATATGCTCATTTTTAAGATTGATGTGTGAGATAAATGTGACAATGCTGCCGAATAACTAAAGGCAAAGCGGTCGTCATTTATTAAATTATACGGTCAAATTGAAAGCCGGCTACGGATACTGGATATTGACAGTTTGGCTACACTTTGATTGACAGATATTTATGGAAGCGTGCCTGTAGAGATGAAGTACCAATTTACCTATTAATATTGATAATATGACCATCTATCTCATTCTGTTTCATCGACGCAATAGCGTGACGCGTGCACAGTATCATGCCCTTCAGGTTCACGTCGATAGTTCTAAGAATTTCGTCGTCAGTCAATTTGTTGCTGCCCACGTCTGCAAGTAGAATAGGTGCACAAATTCTTCAATCATTGACAATTAATCGATCACGACTGTTTCAACACTACACTGAAATCACATAGGTAGGTGACGTAACACGTAGGTGAGTGAGATTATGATATTATAAAAATATAGTTTTTCGTAGCGTTGCCGTAGCGTGATCGTAGAGATTCTGTAGAGACAATCCCTATACAACTAAATGCTACGTCGCGTATCAGTGTCGTTGCGCTGTCGTAGCGACCGACGCGACGATGCAGCGTTGGTGTAGTGCTGACGCAGCATTGGCGTAGTGCTGACGTAGCCTTGGCGTAGTAGCGTCGTACCGAAATCGTAACAGCGACAGCTTCGGCGTAGCACAGTCGTAGCAATTGAGTAGCGGACCCGGACGGATTCGTAGCGTTATTGTAGCTTTCTCGTAACATTATCCTTGCGATTGTGTGATAGACTCTCTATGTAGCGTTACATTGCTTTAATATATTTTTTTCTACGTAGTTGATGATAATAATAGTAATTAACTGCGAAGTAAAGTGTACAACAATAACTTACCAGTAATCTGCCCTTGATACAGCACGCCGGCACAATTGACCAGGATGTGTACTCCATTGAACTCCTCGGTAACCCACTTGAAAGTCTCCCTCACGTCCTGAGGGTTCGTGATGTCGCAGTGTTTTGGAATAATTTTCCCCTTTATGACTTCCGACTGTATTTCCTATGATGTAAAAATAGAACACCTTATCTTTAATTACTTTACTGCAAGATATCGCGCGCACACACATTCACGACCACTAGGTACTAGTCGCACGATTGATCACACAATATTAGTCGCAGAAGCTATGACCAAAGAGCAAGTTTAATGGCACAACTCCGACGGGCCGTCCAACTAGTCGTTTCGTGCGACCAGTCGTGGCCGGGGCCAAGTAGGGAGCTACATCCAAGGGGATCGCCGTAGAGGCTCCGAGTAATAAAAGTTATAATTTTCCCTGCCTGATGCTACAGAATTAGTAGGTAGCTAAGTACGTAATAAAATCACTTTCAAACTAAAATATTTTTTAAGGCTACAAATGAGCTTCTGAGTACCCGTACTACCGTACGTACCGTATTTCACAAATGCTCCATTTTTCTGCCTCTGGATTGGCAATCCTATTGGTTTTTCGATAAGTCGATTAAGTGACGTCTATTTCTGAATAAAAGGACTAAAGAAAAGCTAACTTGTCTGGAGTGGAGAGCTCTCCAAGTCAAAACCCTACTTTTCAAATATCTCTTCAAAATTAGTGACTTCCACTTCTATTTAACAATTATGGAAAATCTAACCAATCCGAGGTCACCGAGGAGGTGCTAACATTTTTGATGTGGCTATTTCATTTTAGATTCTTAGAAGCACTTCAGTTGCATCCGTCTTACAAATCGGCTTTTACACGCAACCTTCTGCCCCCCCCCCCCCCCCCCCCGAAAGCTGGCTACATCTGGCTACATCTATATCAAGAGACTAGCCAGGCCTGTCCAACAGCAACAGCCCGGGCCACCTAACGGCCCGCGAGCTATTTAAAAGTTTATCGGACAGAAGTAATCTAATTTATTATGAATATTTACATTATTTACAAACTACAAATCTATGTATAACAGTAATAAAAACATGTACAAATATCAAAACGGTTACAGGGCGTCAAAAAATTCGTCCACATCGCTGTCAACTGGAAAAGTGCCTTTATATTCATATAGGACATCAATAAATATTGCGCGAACATTGTTTAAAAATATCCCTAAGTCAGTCATTCGCGCGCCATACCTATTTACCTACCCGCCCCACCTCACCTACCTGCGACTGCAGACCGCATCATTGCAGTCTAGTCCGGCGAAGCTTGTTTTATTTAAATTAAAGGTCACTTTTTATTTCTTTTGGCCCGCTATGGTTACAAAAATACTAAATTTGGCCCTACTTAAAATTATATTGGACACCCCTAGGCCTAGACTAGACTTTAATGAATCTGATAAAGTCTAAGTACTATTGATCAGCTAACCAGTGAAAATGCAATATTAATAGCAAAATTGGGTACTTATTGTATAAAAGCTTAGAATACTGATTAAAGGATTCCTTCTTATCCTGAACTTACATGAATTCGATCTAAGTGCACATCTATTGCGATGACAGTCATCCCGGCGTTCGCCAAGCCGACGCTGATAGCGCTGCCGATGCCGCCGGTAGCCCCCGTCACCACAGCGGTCGCTTTGGACCAGCGCTCCATACTCTGCTGATAAGGTCATTGTAATAATGTAATAAAACCTCATTCTCCTGCCCTTAGAATATAAATATTACCTTACCAGCCTGTTACTATCCCACAGAGCAGGGCAAAGGACTCTTATAGGTTTGCATTAACATAGCCTTATATTCCTCACGATCCCAATTTTTTTGGGGTGAGAACAGCATTTGTTCTTTTTCCATACATGTCTCTCTAGTACCTAGTCGTCATATAAGTTTCAGTGGGTAAGTCCATGTACCTAGGTCCAGATACCTAGGCTAAAACTCACCCAACGCGCCAGCGCCAGTTAGCGCTGCTGATACTAGTTTTCAATACAGACACGCGTGCACTGGCACGAGGTTTAGCGTACACCCTTCTCTTAAAGTAATTTACGTTTTTCACTGCCCTAGCATGCAGATTGCAGACGGAAATACCTACTGCCGTCTGCACCTAACAGACTCAACCGTACATTTGCACCTTGAGAGACACAAAACAAAACAAGACGCGCAACACTCTAAATCGGTTGATTTGGAACTACTAACCTTGGTGGCTTCTTATGTAGCAGGTTTTGTACCTACACACAACTCGTCCGAATAGTAAGAGGAAACGAACTCAACTCAAACTTTGTAACTTGTTCGTTTCTGACAATATTGGAGATAACTTTTTACAGTGGCGTAGCCTGGAGGGGGCAAGGGGGGCTATGGCCCCGGGCGGCGCGTTTCAGGGGGCGGCAGAGAGCAGAGCCAGGACGCGGCACGCGGAGCCAGTAGGCGGCATAGTTATCAGATCAGGTAATCACAATTTTCATCGGGACTATGTTGCAAAAACAAGGACAACCAAGAAATGGAGCATTTTCCTTAATATACGCCGCTGGCCCGGGGCGGCTTTTAATACAAGCCGTATATTCCGGTCTGCGGCCCCGTATTTTCTAAATACAAGCACTACATTCTTCTAGCGTGCAGTCCACCTTTTCTAATATCTGTATTTATGGTAAAAAGAAAATCGAACCTATCTGGGATCCAAAAATTTTCTAGCTCGCTTCGCTCGCTCTTATAGCAAAGTTTTCTTAATTGTTCCAAATCTTTAATGCATTCGTAAAAAAAGTATGTTCCATTTGTTTGAATCGTGAAAAGAAAATCTGTTATTGTACCTATCCGAGGCGGGGCGCAAAAATTTTCGAGCTCGCTTCGCTCGTTTTGCACCCTGCTTGCTCTCAAGTATAAAGCTGTTATGCATAAGTCGATAAAAAAAACTTATTTATCTATATAAATAGTTAAAATAAAATGTAATTTATCCGATGTGCTAAAAATGTTTGAGCTCGCTGTTTTTGTTAATTTCCGGAACGGCAAATCTTATACACTAGGTATTAGCTATCTTGGCATTTGAACTGACATACCTACGAACGAATGATCATCATTCTCTTCCCCTTATCCCTATCCATTAGGGATCGGCGCAGTATGTCTTCCTCTTCCATCCAACTCTCTATTACTCGTCATCTTATCAGATATCTCCTTTCTTGAATTGTATTTAAAAAGGATTTTACTTTGAAAAATACACCCTATGAATAACATTTTTAAATAATTAAAAAAAATGCTTTGTATTTTGACCCATTTCTACGTTTCTTGACTAATTATGAAATTAGAGGGGGCAACCAAAATCGCAGTCGGCCCCGGGCGGCAAAAACCCACGCTACGCCACTGCTTTTTATTGATAGTTAATCTTGGCGTAATCTGATAAGATAATTTTACTTTGTAACATGCACCTTACAGTTATTTAGGCGTAGAACACAGCACAGCCACAAGAAGAAAATATTTTAACTATTGGGTCTCGAAGGCGTCATGCTTACCAATCTGCGGAACTGTGACTAAAGCCTCCGTATTTTTATTCCACGCCGAAAAAGCGGATCGCAATGAAAATGTGCTTAGAAAACCAGTTATTATACCTACTTATGTAACCAGTCTCTTCAAACAGTGTGATTATTTTCTCAATGTTGTTTTACATGTTGTGCTTCAGATGACTCATAGAAAAATGACTATAAAATAACCAGAAGGTCAAGTGGAGGCCTAGGCGCGGTCTTAGCCAATGATTTTGGGCGGGATCACACAGGGCAGAAGCCAGGAATTTCGTTGGGAGGGATTATCCCGAATAAAAAATAGGCAGATTGAAAAACGCAAGACCCTCTCTGGATTTACCTATACAAAACAATCATGGGCGCCAACAAGTTTATTTCCGGGGGGGTGCATCTTCAGCTTCCCGAAAAGAGCTTATATTCCACCACGGATGTTAGGTTTTCGTTTGTCGAGTATCGATTCATGCAAGGAGTAATTTTCTCAATTTATACAGGGTATAAGGGACAGCCCTCCCGCAAACTGACAGATTGCATTAATTCCCCCCCACTCCCGCTAGGACCGCGCATGAGTGGAGGTTTCAAATAAAATAAAAGTTAGGTATCTTTGAGTAACTAGTTTGCCACGTCTGCTCCGTTTATGCAAAAAGGGACTACGTACAAGAAGTAATGAAGGGTGTTAGGAGCATTCAAGGTAAAGCTGAAACTAGCTTTAGTGCTACATAAATAAAAAAAACATCCTTATGGTTGCATATTTTATTATCGATAATTATTTGTATGTTAATAGAAAAATCTCCGACATGCTGACACTTAACAAGGCTAAACATATTGAAATGGTCGACTATACAACACGCGGCATATATACATCGACAATAATCGAACTTTCTGACACACTCATAGGAACATTTGCACCTTACCCTAACGCAATTATATCTCTAGCTGACGTTTTCAATAACCCATAAGTATCTGTGAATTCTTCCTGATGACAACAATACTTCAAATGCGCTATTTTGAACTAAATGAACATCCAGCGCACCCTACGCAATCAGCCCCACTCCCAACTTTCAACACGGTATGAGCTTCTTTCTTATATTACATGAAAGGACAATGCTCAAAACAGTGTCAACCTACATATTTAGAGAAACGGCAGATACATGGGTAATTGATAACGCGCGTCTGATGATCTACGATAAGCTTATCTCTACCATAGCTAGCGAGGAAATCTCATGACCACGAGCTCCGTGTTGTAAATAAATTTCTATTGACCGCAACTTAGTTCAGGGGTCATTCATTGGGGTAAGTTACAATATTTGCATCTTATATAATTCTATTACTAATTGATTTATCTCGCTAAACATATTCCTCTTGTTATAGCTGCACAAGGATCTTTTGGCGCGTGGCCAAAACCAGAATAAACGCCGCCACATTCCGCTCAACCATTTCACAAATATTTACCAACGGTCCTATCAACGACATTCGAGCGCCAAAAGATCTTTGTGGCACTTTATCGCTATGGCTGCCATACGCTTATCGGGAATAATTTCGGTTACCTACCCTCATTAAAACAATTCAAAGACAATTTAATCAATTTCAGTCGAACAAACTTATCAAATCCAACAAACAGTGTCACATTAAAGCGTGCAATTAAAAAAAGAAAAATATATGTAAACCACAATTATTTATGCTTAAACAAAAATTCCAAAAAATAAGTATAATTTATAATACTGGAAAAATACTTGATTTGAATAATTTAAAATTCGTCAGAAAAAGTAAAAATTTATGGGCTAAAAATATCTCACCAAATTCAAATCCACTCATCACAGTCTTTTTAATAAAACAGATTTTAGTAAAAATAAAAGCAAGGTTAATAAAGAAATACATAATACATGTATCGCATATTTTATGATATTTTTTTTCTCAAATATTATGTATATCTATTATTCGGCGTATCTTACACACTACGGCTTGGAGTCAAAAATAAAATATTGAAAGTTAATGCTTACGCTAATGTAACAATATTATAAAGTTGTTACAGTAAATTGCACTTATTTATTATCACTTAACATTATTATAATCATAGATGTAGATTTTATTTATTAACTTCTAATAATTTGATATTAAAAAAAAGATTTATTAATTCAATGAGAATCTTCGTGCGAATAATAACGTTTTACTATCACTACTTCGCTGTACTTAATAATTATTTATAGACACAACATGCCCACACTAAATTATAGATGCATTATTTTATTTCACAATTACATGATAAAAGTACTAAAAAAAAGTGATTGAACTCTGATATCCCTCTGATACATATAAATTCAATATTGGTATGTATATGTGTACATATTGACATAAATCTGCAATAAAACAAAGCACATAATAAACTTTAAGTACGCAGCATAAACTTCACTTAACTAGTTGGCCCTAAGTTAGAGAAATACAACAATGTCCCGACATGTCATAGTTACTAACACTAATGCTCAGCGCAGACTGGTGGGAGAGACGAAATGTGTTATGGACAATCAAGTATCGAATGTATTACTACTGCGATAAGGTTCACATTCCACGTGAAGTGTGCCTCGCCTCGCCGCCAGTTTTCGCCGACGCAACATCGCCCGCGTGTTGCGCACTGCCATCATTACCCACCATTCACTGGAATAAACTCTGCACTTTCAGCTTGGGCAAGTATTGTGGCTGGGAGGATTTCGTGATCTTTACCTGAAATCGTAACATTACCCGTTATTATGGATCATCACATTATTTTATTTTTAGACACTTTAGCGCAATTATAAATAATAATTGATTTTACTAACATAGTTATATATAAGCATTATTTTACTGACAGTGTAGGGAATGTTTTATAAATAATACGTTCATATAAATGCAATAATATACATACTTCATGGTAATCCTCCTCTTTAATTTCAAGGGGATCTTTCATCATCTGGAAAGAAACAACAAAACATGAATAGAATTTCACATTTCACATTTTGACATAGTCCTTTGCAAAACAACGATTGCCCTTAGTAGTTCAAACTAAGGCTCGGTTAAGTTAAGCTCAGTTTCCGCAAAAGCAGAAATGACCAGCGGCTCTAAAAGGGCCACTGGCAGAATCATATTAGGATAATACTATGAATGACGTTACAATTCTTAAATGGCCACAAATTGACAATTAACTGCGTCCAATTCAAATCACGAAATTCATCTGTCACACTAGTTTGACAGTATTGCAATCCAGATATTATGAACTGCTTTGCAGTCAATTAGCAAATTCATAAGAAGATTGTCAAGAGCAAAATCTCACAATTCATTTTACAGATTTTGTAAAGAAATAGTGAAATAATGATATTATTTTGGACTTTACGAAATGGAAAAAGGTAAAAAAATTGCTGGGACAACAAAATGACATCAAAAAAAAGGGTTTACAACAAAAAAGAATCCAATAATTTATTGAATTTACACACAAAGCAAATATTTTTTTTATTAATTTATCGTACTTATCTACATACGAGAGGGAAAACAGGCAATCATTTTGTATTTGAACTTCCAACTAGCTACGTCCATAATCTCGAGAAGGTAGCAGAATAAGTGTAATATAACCATAATAAATAAATAATAAATTTGTAGTCTTTTTTTCTTTTATTTGACTGATCTTATTTAGCGCCTACTTATGTTGCATTTGTAAGTACTGCCTATATTATTTTAAATAGATGGCGAGCCTATTGCCATAGACCGAGCACAATGCCTAGTTTATCCTAGTAGGTATTATATAGGTCACCTACGAAATCACATACAAAAAATAGGTATCCATTGATGACCTTTATTAATGTACCTACCTACATCAAAAACAAAAAATCATCTCCATCAAGGATAGACATCTATGCGCATTTTGCTAGGCTAAAAAGTTAATCTTTATCTTTTCGAATTCAGTCTTTTAACTGTGCCATAATTGTCTTTTAATGAAATAATGTTTAAATGCTTACAATAAAACTAAATTTATTACTAAAATCTGAACAGAAAAAATAACCCGTAAAAACACGGTCTTTATTTTTTTACAACAATTATGATTCTGATATGAAATGAATTAAGTATGATTCAGCTTCAGCTAATATGTGTCACCATTTTACGAAAATTAGAAAAATTTCTAATGATCTGCTGGGAATTCGGAAAATGAATTACTTTTAGAGGAATTGCTGAGTGGCCATTTTAGATCCTCGAGTGGAGAGGAGATTGCAAGATTCGAACAATTACGGCAGAGGTGAGAGACGCGATGTGATTTCTACCAAGATTCGACTAATCACAGGGGAGATAATGAGTGACGCGATATGGATTTCTAACAATGTTACGTTATTTTTTCCGAGTTTTAAAGCGTCTGGCAAAAATTTCCGTCAACAAAAAGTGTCAGACAGTGTAGATTTTCAATTTTTACCAATATACTCTGCAATGTTTACAAAAATCAGCATTCGGGCTTTAAGAAAAAAAAGGATCATGACCATCAACGGTACTGGTTTTTCTCATGCATCAAGATAAAAATTATATTACAATTATTTTCTTTATTTTTGAAGTCATTCTGCAATTAGAATGTCAATTTTGTATAGGGGTTTATTTTGTAAACTTAATAAGTTATGAAATTGTTTTGATAAAATGAATTACCTACTGCCGGCTATTCTTACGTTAAAGTGTTGCCAAAATCAAAATAAGTAAATATATTGACAAGTCTAATCGATTTTTTTTGCATACGATTACAAATTAATATAAATGTAAAGTCATTGGAAAGGTAAATCGCGGGGTTTTTATACATAATAAAGCGAGATGATACTACTGTGGTGTGAAATAATTAGTATTTCACACACACAGTCTCACAGTAGTCTTATTATTTTGCTTTCAAAACTTTTTAAAGCAATTTCACTTTGTTGGCTAACGATACATAATATATGAATGATTGCATAGATTTTTTTTAATTATCTTGCTTCGGTTTGATATAAATCGAACCTTTTTAATAAATTAATGATTATAGAACTAAATCAGTCATTTGAAATAATTATGTGTCGAGTGTATTTATTCGAGTAATCGATTTTCATTTAAAATCTAAAGTGGCAACATTGGTGTTGGTGTCTCAAATCGAATTGTCATTGTCAAAAAGTCCAATGTCAATTGCGCGTGGTGCATACTGCATGCTAAGTTTGTTCATTGCGATTTAAGTATTACAGTTGTTTTGTGTTGATCGAGTCCTACTCTCCACAGTAATTGTGATATTCATTGTAACTATTTGTTTATTTCTTGTTTTCAATCACTATCGCTAACTTTAATGTGAAATTGTGAATCTTACGCCAGGACGTTTTACGCCAGGAAGTTTTCACTTTGTTTGAAGTTTGTGTGTGATTCGTATTTTGTTGTACTGTACTGTACTACTTAGCGACTACTGAAAATGTCGACCACTTCGCGTGAGGTACCGACAACAAGAACAATCGGCCGGCGAAACCGGTGTATCAACTGTTCTTTTGCAATCCTAAGAAACCAACGCAGGTATTCTTTGGAACAAGCTACTACTCAGATGATCAATGTGTTACAGTCATGGATAACTCCTACTCAGGTAAGCACATTCTTTTGACGTTTTCATACCTATCAGTCTATTTCTTGATTTCTCAGACAGTTTAAACCTACCCAGTCATTCTCTCGATTTTATATTTTAATTTTTGCTTTTTATAAATCACATATTAAAAACATAGACAAATGAAAGCATAAAATCAATGTCACAATTCTGACGTTGGAAGCACTCCATGCTTTAAGCACAAAATATAATTATGATGTGCGGCCCATTCAGTTAGACTTGAAGGCGGTGATTGTGACATTCCTTTGCTCATTCTATTATACTATATTCTAATGACCTTTTTTTATATTTCTTTTCAAATATATTTTTTTGATTGTAGCTGTCTCCAGGAAGTATAATTTGTTCCGAGTGTTTTGGACTGCTTCAAAATCGAGTTAACACAATGAGCGAAGGAAGTGCTATGCCTTTGCCTGCTCTTGGACATAGAAGAATCTGCTTTCCTTGTGGAAATTCTATCTTACGAGCACCAAGAACATACCCTGTGCGACATGATCGACAAGAAAGAAACATTTTAATGAGACTGGTTCCACTGCACTTGGTAAATATTTATTAGTATCTTATTGAAAATATGGAGTGTCTAATACAGAATCTGTCTACTTGGGCTAACAATAAAAATATTTAAGCACCTCATTTTTTTTAGGTTTCCAGAATGGAACGTGTATGTGCTGCATGTTGGAGATCAGCTATGAGAGAAGTACAGAGGCAACAGCAGCATGATTCAAATCGTCCTACTGTAGCACATGCTGTGTCAAGTGATGATTTCAATATTCCTGAGCCACCTCCACTTCCATCTTCAAGACCAATAGCAGTTCAATTAGCGGCACCAAAAATCACATCATCTTTATATAGACGTGCTGCAAACACATCTGGCCACTGCATATTCGTTAATTGTTTTGAAAATGAACGTCTACTTGTACCATGTGCTATAAAAGATTTATTATTGTATCATTATAAATTCTATGTACCATCTGGTGCACGTGTTTGTCGTCACCACTTGGATCACGGTTCTTGGAATGAATTAACCTCCCAATTGAGGGATTTTACTGGTAGTCAATTTGATAATATTATGACTATGATGCAGCGAGCAGCTAATAACAGATTTGATTTTTCTAATATTAGGATGATGCCTCCATATTTATGTCATTATTGGCTTGGATTCAATGCTGACCAGTTTTATGATTTACTTAACAGTATCCCAAATCTAGCAGAACAGGTACCAAATGCTTCTATAGCCTTGTGCATATATTTAGTTAAGGTAAGAACTGGTGACAGTAATGAAAGGTTGGCTACTCTTTTTAATAAACCTCGAACCACTTTAGAACGGTGGATGTCAAAAGCAAGAAATTGTTTAATGAGTGATTTTGTCCCCTTGCACTTAGGATTTAATCATCTTACTGTACAAGATGTTGCTTCTCGAAATAAGATTATACCAGAAGGACTGTTTAGTAATCCTGATTTGCCAACAGATGTTAAACCTGCAATAGTTATATGTGATGCTACCTATATTTTTGTGCAAAGTAGTTCAAATTATTTGTTTCAGAAACAAACCTACAGTTTGCAAAAACTAGACAACCTAGTTAAACCATTTTTGATTGTGTGTTGCGATGGCCACATTGTGGAATGTCTTGGTCCATACAAAGCCACTCTTAATGATGCTACAATCACAAGTTTAAACTTAAATAATGAGGGATCTTGTATAAGTTCATTTTTTAGAAGAGGTGATATTTTTCTTCTTGATAGAGGATTTCGAGATGTTATAAATGAACTCCAAGAACACGGTTTTGTCACCCACATGCCAGAGTCTCTCCTCGAAAATGAACACCAATTAACAACCCAGCAGGCAAATCGGTCTCGTCTAGTAACCATGTGTCGCTGGGTTGTAGAAGTAGTCAATGGTAGGATAAAAAGAGACTATAGACTATTCCGTCATGTATTCAATAATAGAGCTGCTATGCACCTCAGTGATGATTTTAGGATTTGTTGTGCCTTATTAAATAAGTTTCATGTTGCCATAGATGACCCACCGGAGGCTTTGGAATATGTTACAATAGCTAAAAGTAGACTTTTTCTAGTAAACTATCTGGCAACATATGTAGAGCAAGAAAATCTTAACAGAAGGAGAGCTAGCTTCCAAACAATTGATGGCAATCATCCTCATTTGGATAGATTCCCACGACTCACAATTACTGACCTTAAGCGGTTTGCTCTAGGTACATATCAATTAAAACAGGCCAGATCTTACTTCGGGGAACATGTTCGTCAGTCTGGAATATATTCAGTGGAAGTGAATACTGAAATTGATGAGGATATTCCTCTGATTTTAGGCCTAAATAATTATTTGTTAAGAGGTAGGATTAAATCCAGGCATGTGAACAGTCGTACATATTACACGTATTTATTAATAAGCAGAGACGATGCTGTAGCAAATACATTGCAAGCCATAGTAGGTTATTGTTGCAACTGCCTTGTTGGTAAGCGAACTGTTGGCTGCTGTGCTCACATAATGACAGTGGTGTGGTTTTTGAGTTGGGCTCGATACAATGATATCACTGCTCCAGCATCTTATTTAGATGATTTTTTTAATGAAAATGATGAATGAAGTCATTCGCTGTTCCTATATGAATAGGTACCTACCTACTTACTGTAAGGGTTAGATATACTATGATTGATTATATACCTACCTACATATTTAAAGTGCTACCAGTGTCACTGGATCAAATTAAAGATCTCTTTGAATTCTATTGTTTTTTTTTTTACAGCTCTCTTTTTTTTTGTATTTGTAACTGTTTTAACAGGAAATATAAAGGCAAGGTACTGATTTATTTAAGTCTCTATCCCATCAGATATGCTAATTAATCTGCTCTCCAAACTACGACCTTACTTACCTCTCTATACACGACGGATATTTCTATTTTGAGGTTAAGTTACGTTTTCTAAAAAAACTTGGAAATGCGGGTTTTGATTCCAAAATGGCAATTGTAGATGGTTATTTGGTTAATTTATAAACCATCTAAAACAACTTTGGAATTGACGCAAATCTGTACCGTGGTCCATATTGTCGTGGTCATGATCCTTTATTTATTTATACGCAACTTTGGCACCTGATATCTGAAAAATTGGATCTGGCGGCCATCAAGACTAGGACGTTAGACTAGGTTCTCGTACCTTGGGCGGGCGTCCGCGTCGCGGCGGGTGCCTCGTGTGGCTCAGCACCCGCAGCTGGTGCTCGCGCAGCAGGTGCTCCGTGTGCGCGCGCGCAGACGGCAGCCGCGCGCCGCACGACGAGAACACGCACGTGTACTCGCGACCTGGGACGCATACGAACATACAGCATTGCTACTGCCGATTTAGGAAAGCTCTTATTTAAGAGCTGAATGTTGGGGGAGGTTTGCAAGCAAGTTTAGTTTGACCCAGCATAAAAAAATCTAAAACAAAGTTAATTTTCGTGTCTGTTTGTTTGTCTGCTCGGTTGTTCCCCGTGTAAAGTGCAGTTTAACACAATAGATTTTGAATTATGCGGTTTCCAAAGACGTTGGTAAAAAAATTTTTGATGGTTTGTGATATAGCACAAATATCTCATGTATCGACGTAACACAAATTCAGTAGATAGCACCTGTGTAATGCAGGACGCTAATTTTGGCAACATCGTAAGCAAGGCAAAGGAAGGAGGATTTTGCATAGGAATGGAACAGTAAGTGAACATGTAAAAGTAGGCATACTGTTATCATCATCCTCGCTATGGTTGAGCAGCGCGGCGTGGTGCGCGGCGTGGCGCTGCAGCTGGCGCTCGCTGGGGAAGCTCAGCCCGCACACCGAGCACGACGCGCGCTGCGCCGGACTGCGCGCCGGGCTCTTCATCTCCGCGTGCACTTCTCGTCTGCAAGCCATGTTATGCGTTATGATGACGTCATCATAGGCAACAGTCTCCACACAGCGAGTGCCCGAAGATGGAGAGCTCTGTCCAAGCAGGCCCAGGAAGAGGTGGCGAGACGACCTGAACGCCTACCGCAAGGGCTGGTACGCTGTTGCTCACAATACCTAGAAAAAATTGGGGGAGGCCTGTGCCTAGCAGTGGGATATGTCAGCTAAGCAACAAGGGATTTACCACATCATAATGTGATGCCGAGTGAAGCTTCCCTAGATGACGCTGGCAGGGACCTCTTTTAGATCACCTTACCTTACCACCAAGCTGTTGGTGTATACAAGGTATACACTATGTAACAAGTTACATAAAACCTTTCGCCTTAGTTGCTAAGGCCGCCGGGCAAGTGGCAACGCAGTGTAAATCTATTGTTGGTGTTGTGGCGGTAATTCCGTCGGCCAGATGGTAAACCAATCTAAACTAACAAATGTCTGTGCATAGTCTACCTGTGCATATACATGTGGTTGCGCTGCTGGAACTGCTCGCCGCACACGGTGCAGTCGTACGTGGCCTCCACGGGGCGCCCGTTCATGTGGCGCTTACGATGTTGATTCAAATTCGTTACCTGCACAGATAATTATAGATTATAATTATAGTTTTAGTCCATTCACTTATACAAAATATTAACAGAGGAATTTTCTATTCATATTTTCCGGAAGCAGCGTCTTTTGACGAGCGAGCGCGAAACGAAGAGTCTGTCAGTACACCTCGGAATTTAGAAATTGCTAAGATTTCGGGGAGATGACAACCATTTTTCTATACCTTTTACCATAAATACAGACCTCAAAGTTTCTAAAATCTGAATTGATATCCAATACGTTTGATTGGGCTGTCAACATATTACATTTAAGTGAGACAGTTATGTTGGAAAGAGCCATTGTTAGCTAGTTTATCATTTGTTAATGTAACAATATGACAGTTACCTGTGCGTACGCCTTATTGCATCCCGGCTCCGGGCACACGAAAGGACGCTCTCCAGTGTGCAATCGTACATGATTGTTCAGATTTGTAACCTGTCGCGAAATATAAATAATGTAATATTATTATAATGAGAAAAAATGACTTAGTAATGAGAGTTTATTTCCATAATTGCATACCTGAGTAAATGCTTTCCCACATTCGGAGCATTTGAATGGTCTCTCATTAGTGTGGATGCGAAGGTGAGCTCTCAAGTTGTTGGACTGGGAGAACGCTAGAAAACGAAAATACGAAGTCTCAGCTATGACACACGGAACTAGTCAAATCACCTAAAAATGTATAACTCGTCGATATTAACAGTACTTTCCGGGAAATATCCATACATCTTTCAGAAAACATATTACATATGGAAACAAGCCAGACTGTTTAGGATATTCCAGTGTTATCTTTTAAACACATCACACTTTGAGTAACTTGAGATAACTATAGTACTAATGACAGTTCTAGTGTTGGTAAAAAACGGTGCCAAAAGAGCACTGTCAGTATAATCAATGGAACCATTTATTATACAACATAATCGCATTAAAACTGGTTCAGATTTCATAACCGAAATAAGAAAAGTAGACATTTAAAAAAAAGCTCACCTTTATTGCAGTAAGTGCAGACGAAGCGTCTCTCGGCGCGATGGTTGCGCAAGTGGTTCTGTAACTGCATGTTCTTCTGAAAAGACTTGTGGCAGAGGCCACAATACAATGATGATTCATTTCCCTCCTGCAAGGTGCAAACACTTAGCTATAACCCCAGGGTTATCCTAAGTTAGTAAGCGTCTGCCCTGACTTAACTGATCCTGGGTACAGATTGGTGATTCAGATAAGTTAGGACAGACACACAGTGTTTTATATTTTGGACTCAGTAAAACTGCTGTTGTGTTTATCGCCAATTTGAACCCAATGTTAGGCTTTACACCACAGTAGTGTTAGTAACAGATGTCAAGGTGATTTTAATTTCTGCTTGTTTCTTTTGCAATAAGTAATTCTGGGTTTTAATATGAACAGGTAGGTGAATAATCAAATACAGATTGTTTGAAATTGATTCTTACAAGGAGTAGATAGTGTTTTCTAAATCTTCAAGTCACTCAGTCAAACTCTAATAATTTATTCTAAGCCATAATAGCCACTTTTAATGTCAACATTTACAAGAAAACAGAATAGATTCTAGTTTCTCCTTCTAAAAGGTACCAACTTTTCTGTGAGTATACAACTCAGAAGAAGGATTTCAATCTGCTGATTTGTAATTGGGTTTGCTTTTTAGTATTAGAAGGATGATAACCTGAATACAATGTTATCCCTACTGTGACCCTTTTTATGCATTAAAACGATGAAGTCAAGATTGATGAAGTAAGTAAGAACTGCTGGGAAACAATTTGTACACTAGAAAGTTATTACTGTTATTACTTTGCTGCTGCATTACAGTTCCTAATTTATTGTACTGTGCAGGATTTGCACTGCATTAACAAGCATTTAAATAGTAGATAAACATATTAGATAACAAGAATTAAATAATAAACACCTCTTCGCTGTTGCTAGTCTGTGGGACTGTCTGGTCGGATTCATTCTCTCCAATAGTTATTTCAGGTACTAGCGGCTGGCACTTGAAACAGGCATAAATGCCATCCTTGCCTGTCTCAAACAATTGCTGAAACATACACAATATTATAGATATAACAGAATTAATCTTATCTTTCTTTTATTAAAACATTTTGTTTCTATGCGGCAGTTTCATACAGATCATAGAACATAATCACAGCTCAACATAAATGTAGCAATGGACCAGTCAAATGTTTGCTATCCATCCTTTCTAAATAAAATAGAAGCAAAGAAGTTTTTATGGATGTGAATATGTATAAAATGCAGTGCTATTATTATTTAAACAGAGGTGCTTGTGGTACCTATAGCATATGCCAAGGTTCACTATTCAAGTACATAAAAAAAGGATCACTGTTGTTTTTTACACTGCGCTGAGCCAGACGTAAAAAAACAGACGGACCGACAAAAAATAAAAAAAAATACGCGGGCAGGTTTCGAATGTCAAGTTTTTTCTCATTTCTGCATAGACTTCTATGAAATTCCAACTCAATTAGTTACAAAATGCTTGCTTTCGTAAAACTAAAGAAGCCCGAATGACCAGGGACGTTATTTTTGTAACATTCTCCAAAGAAAACAAAAAAATATTGATGATATATTTCGAGACGACGCATAAAATAAGTAAACAGATACTCACAACAGCAGGTTTAAGGCAAATCCCACATTTGTCCATAGTGGACGATCACAATACCACCAAATTAATCAAAATAACTTAGAAAATTGCTGGTATTTATTTTAAAAAAAGCAGCCCTCAGTGGCTCTCACTCAGAAAAATCACAGGGCGGGGCGGGAACGGAGAGTGCAGGGGGGAGTGAAGAAGACATAAAAGCATAGACATGAATCTAAAAATGTTGCCATTTTATTATAGAAAGAACTTTTGCGAGGAAAGTGTAAAAGATTCTTTACAGACACTTTTTTTAATTTGACATTTTCTTATTTCGTTCATTCAATGTTCATTCAAAATTTGCTGCTCGTCGAATTGAAATACGAAATTGTCGTGTTTTATTCCTCTTGAACTGCGTATTTTTATTTACTATACTTTTTGTTATGTTTTAATTAGATCAAGATAACTTTATATTTGTTATACTTCTATGATTTTACATGCTCATGTAAAGGGCTTTGTTGATAAGTGTTTACTATTATTTTTGTGAAAAATGGCTGAGAAAATTGTCATAACCAGTGGCAACCAGCCCATTGTAAAGATAGGCCACTACACGCTGGGAGCAACCCTGGGCGTAGGCACCTTCGGTAAGGTAAAGATCGGGGAGCACCAGCTGACCAAACACAAGGTCGCTGTAAAGATTCTGAACAGGCAGAAGATCAAGAGCCTCGATGTCGTGGGGAAGATTAGACGTGAGATACAAAATCTGAAGTTATTCAGACATCCACACATCATTAAACTGTACCAGGTAAGACTTGTTTGTTTGTATGCTAATGTTCTTTGACCTTGAATAAGTCACACTTGACCCACACAGTTTGCTCTTGTTCATTTGTAGTCCACTAAACTATTGATAACTAATAAACATTCATTTTACTGTAACCAATCTAATTTAACATTTCCAGGTAATATCCACTCCTACAGACATATTCATGATTATGGAATATGTGTCAGGTGGTGAACTATTTGACTACATAGTAAAAAGAGGCAAGCTGCAAGAGCATGAGGCTCGGAGGTTCTTTCAGCAGATCATATCGGGCGTAGACTACTGCCACCGGCACATGATTGTGCACAGAGACCTGAAGCCTGAGAACTTACTACTAGACCACAACATGCATGTGAAGATAGCTGACTTTGGACTCTCCAACATGATGATGGATGGAGAATTTTTGAGGACATCTTGTGGATCACCTAATTATGCTGCACCTGAGGTAAGAACACGTTCCAGTTATTCCATCATATGCATCATTCTAGTTAAAAAAAAATGAGAACAACAGTGCGGTGTAACTTACAAACTTCTGTCTGTATGACCTATGCCCAGAGCAAAAAGTTTTGATTTGAACTTGGCAAGGTAACTTTGTCCAGCAGTGGTGTTGGAATGGAGATGTATGGGCAACAGGGTATACACCTACTCAATAGTAATGGAGCTACTACTGGGAATAGCTGAGTTCTATGTTTTACACAACAAATAATGTTATCTTTGTACAGGTTATATCTGGCAAACTGTATGCTGGTCCTGAAGTGGACGTCTGGTCTTGTGGAGTTATATTATACGCCCTACTCTGTGGAACACTACCTTTTGACGATGAACATGTCCCAACACTGTTCAGAAAGATCAAATCTGGCATCTTCCCCATTCCTGAGTACCTGAACAAGAGTGTGGTCAGTTTGTTGTGTATGACGCTGCAAGTGGACCCCATGAAGAGGGCTTCTATAGAAGACGTGAAGAAACATGAGTGGTTCCAAAAAGACCTGCCGGGATATCTGTTCCCATCTCCTGTTGAGCAGGTAATTACAGTATGTAAAACTCATCCTTTTTTTTACTAGTTCATAAGTAGTTTTAGTTTTGTTTGTTCCTCCCTTTCCTTTTTTGTTTGGAACTGTTTGTGTTTTGTTGCCACTGTTTTTGGAATACCCAGACAAATGTAATATCCAGAAAAGAGCTTAAGCTAAAAGCAACAAGCTGTAAGGATATAAAAGTTGACATTAATGTTTGTTTGTTCATAAATGTTCTGCTTGTAATTCAGCTTTGAGACAGAATCATAATTAAGCTTAAGCACTTTATTACCATGCTTCATGTGTCCTATTCCAAACCTTGGTCTATTTGTAACTTGTTGTGAATAACTTTACAGTTATTTATTTATATGCATGTGTGTGAGTGGATCACCAGTCATTACACACAGACAATCTCTATTACATGCTTCTATTGGACAATTCTATTATAGTACTATATGTGATTGGTGGTAATAGGCTCGCCTCCTATTAAATTACTGGCGAAATGTGGGTGCACTAGGGGTAGAGCTCTTCCTAACCTTTGGGGATTATCCAAAGACTACAATAGACATGACTTCAATGAATAATAATTTTGATATATACTGTCATAAACAAAACCGTAGTACAGTTTAATTCCAAAATGATCAATGTAGTATCCTCAGGCAGGATGCTTATTTTTATACTTTTGGCAGATTTTTAAACACCTGAAGCCGAATTTCGAAATATGAATTGGTCACACAAGCTAAAATTTTTGCAGCGTCACGCCATTTGCAACCCTATACGACTATTCTGTAATGCGAAAAGTCATGAATGGTTGCTTAACTTTACACCTGCTCATAATAACTGACTGATATTACTGTATATACTTGCATTTTTTAGGACAGCAGTGTGATCGACACGGAAGCGATATCAGAAGTATGCGACAAGTTTGGTGTGAAGGAGCATGAAGTACACAATGCTTTGCTAAGTGGAGACCCCCATGACCAGCTGGCCATAGCCTACCATCTCATTATAGACAATAAGAGGATCGCTGACGAAGCCGCGAAGGCTGAAATTAAGGACTTCTATGTAGCTAGTAAGTTGAATCAACTCATCCACAAACACAAAATGCATCTATATCCTGCAAGAATCTTATTTCCACCTCTTCTTAGCGTGTCGGAAGCAATGAATCGGTTCAGCCTTTGCTAACGCCATCACTAGCGTTAAACTCGTAGCAAGGTCGGAGCCATCATTTTCTGTGGCGCGCAGGTCAAGGCAAGCAGGGTGCCATAACAGGTTTCCACTATCTTGCAGAGAATCGACGGCGCAAGTGCTTACATAGGAGATCAATAATAATAAAAAAAAATAACTCCTCTTTTTTACACAATCACTAAAATAGCTTGATAAGATATCAATTAAATTCAATCTTAGTAGTAGTAATTCGTCTAAAGCTAAGCTAACATATCTCTCATTTCCCATCATCATGATTCATCCTTTACCAACTCATTGGTAAGCATGCGCGTTCTGTTTGACCCACGTGGTGTACGTATCCTCTCAGCAGGCAACTCTCCCCCCGCGGCGCCAGAGTCGGCGCGGCCGCATCCCGAGCGCATCGCGCCGCATCCGCACCCCCATCAGGACAAGACCAGAGGGACACCTGTCAAGAGGTGAGACCATACAAAAAGTAACACGCATGTTCTATGAAAGTGAACTAGAGCCTAGAAAAAGTGATATTCTAACAGCAAAACGATGTTGGAATAGTCAAAAATAATTGGACCAGCTTTTGCCCGCGGCTTCGCGCGCGCTGTGAGACTCGGGGAGAATGCAGCTTCCCATTAGTGAAAGAATTCGGAATCGGAACAATAGCTCCAAAGATCACTTGCAATCAAATTTAATACCTTTACTTCTTATATTAGTATAGATTGACATAAGCTACCCAGAAGCATATTGTGTCAATGCTGATGAAAGTTATTGTAGAAATACGAAAGAATTTGAAAGCAATTGACACTTTTCTAAAGCGATTTTCACGTCACTTGTGTAGACCCGTAGCACAGTCCTCTACTTTATATAGTTTGTGCACATCAAGAGCATGTGATATGAGCCTCATGGATATTGGCTATAAGGTTTAAATTGCATTAAAAACTACTGTAATAATTTCAGCTAACCACTGTCAGGTCAGTAATTCCCTTTGTCTGCTATTCATTTTTGTTTTGCAGGGCAAAGTGGCACTTGGGCATCAGATCTCAAAGTAAGCCTAACGACATCATGCTAGAAGTGTTCCGCGCGATGAAAGCTCTCGACTACGAATGGAAAGTCATCAATCCGTATCACGTAAGGTGAGTAATTGTTGTCAAATAAATAATGATCTTACGAGTTACGACAGGCCATGGTAGGTAATTTGGCTAGTTAACTTATTTCATGACATCAACTTCGACCTCTTGATTACTGAATCTTGTTGACTTGCATATGAATTTTCTTTCACATATTTTGTCTTTTTACCTGACTACGCCTCAGCAAAAGACGGGTAAAGATTATTTCTTCTTATAACTACGTTTCCTGGAACCTACTCAGGCAGTGACCACACCTATCGACTTTCGTCGAGAATCGTCTTGAGCCGGTCGGAAATAGCCTCATTTCTGTTCGGTATGAACACTGACTGGCTCAAGCCGATTCTCGTTGAGAGTCGATAAATGTGGGCACTCCCTAAATTAATGCCTAATTTCTTTACAGGGTACGCACACTAAACAAGATGACAGAAAAGTATGTGAAGATGTCTCTTCAGTTATACCAAGTGGATTACAAGTCGTACTTACTAGATTTCAAGTCCTTATCCGGAGAGAAGGAGGATTCCGACGAGGAGGCCGCGTCCCCGCTCGTGACGGCGCCGCCCCCTCCGCCCGCGTCGCCCACCGGCCCGCAAGGTCACCACACTATGGAGTTCTTCGAGATGTGTGCCGCGCTCATCATACAACTCGCGCGGTAATCACTAGCGCGCTGACGTAAAGCATTGTTGGACCAGGGAACATTACAACTTGTCGCTTCTCAGTGACTAGATAGTATGGATTGGTTAAGAGAAGCGTGGCGACATCAAGGTTTCGCCGCTGATCTAAGACCTGCTTGTTGATTGAGTTATTTTCACTTCCTATTCACTTTGTTCTCCAATCTGACTGAAGGCTTTGGGCTCTCAGAAGAGCGATGATACTGTTTTCTTTCTTGGGAAACTCAAGAAAGTCAGTTAAGTTAGTAAGGCTCGTTTTAGCCCTTAAACCTCGGTGTTGCCATGCTTTGGCTTTCGCTCGTAATAGAAAAATATAAGTAGAAATGTACATAAAGTTGTTATCCCACGGTATGAAATGCGTGTTTGTATAATAATTTCAATAAGCAATATTTTGATACACTTACATATTTTGAATTTAGCAAATTAATACTTAATCACTAGTCGTAATTGCCTCGAGCAACGTTTATTAAAGCAAACTAATGGAAGCAATGGGAAACTAAACTAAATGAATGTTATAACTACATAGTTCCAAATGTTAATATTGGGGTTGATTGTTAAATTGTAAGTATTAGCTGTACAATAAGTATTAGGATGATCTGGAACCTTCCATTGAATTGTAACTTCAAAGTTTGAAGCATTGTGATACATTATAGCGCTACGCTTAATGTTCCAGCCACACCAGCGCGGCACCGTGCACGGTCGGCACTCGCGGTACGTTCACATCGCGCGTTAGCTGAGCACATCGCACACTTTGCTATTATAATCGACATTCAGCTTTATTGAGCTTTGAAGCGCTACATAGCCGCCTCTCACTGCGCTCGCGACTCGCGTGTTAACGTATCGGCACGCGCACCGCACTGGTTTGGCTGGAACCTCGTTCATGTGATTCTACCAAAGATTACAAATGTTACTTTAAGCAAAACTAGTGCCTTTTGTATTTATTACAAGCATAACATAGCGGTTAACGTTCTCCATAGCTTAAATCTGATCGTTCACATGAAAAGAAGGTAACAAATTAGGAGTTGATGCTGTTTACGAGATGTATGGGTTTATTAGAATAGCTAGGACTTACTAATCCTGATATTTATAGATTAATTGTATGCATACTATGCAACTGAGTATTATTATATAAAATGTTAATTATTTATGTTGTACAGCTTTGAATATATGTATAGTATTGTGCAATTAAAATTTTACTTCTTATTTTTTAGAAACTACTTATTAAAGTCTCTTAGAGAGTAATGATTAGAAGTTTTATTCCACTCAAAATGATATGACTGTTGGTGTAGACGTGTTCTCGAGTGGAGACTGCGAATCAGCAAGCGTCGCGGTGGGACGCCCTCAGGCAGCTGGACGATCGACTGTCGACGATCTCCGCAGGGTGGCTTGAAGCAGCAAAGTCGTCTTTTAATAACGTAAGGTTCGAACCGGGGACAGACACAAAAAACACAATTGATCTCTAGGGTCTGGTAAAATGTCGCAATCACGTGTATTTTTTCGTGCGACGAAAAAAAAAATATTTTATTTGCGACGTGTAAAATATATTTAACCAATAATGAATTGAATTGAAAGAAAACCTTGTCCGATCCGAAAGGGGCATATAGGTATACAATTGTCATAACCAAATAAAATATATATGAAAGTAATCAATAATGAATTGTAAAATGTATAATTTTTGTGCCCAAATTACCACCATTTCCCTAAAATCTAACAAACTTTTAAAACTTGACAACACTGTCTGCGGCATTTATACTAGTATGTTCCATCGTCAATTGTTTATTTATTACGTCACTACCAGAGAGGCGATCGGAGTGACGCCGCCCGCGCCCCTGTATTGCCGTGTAAGTTAACAAGAAAACATAAACAATGATAGTTAAAATAGTGCATAGTAGAAGTAGCCGTGGGACCCAAACTAGCCACAGCTAGTATCTTGGCGGCTAAAAGGATTAGGGGCCATCCATAAATTACGTCACACGAATTTCATGATTTTTTTGACCCCCCACAGCTGGTCACGTTTGTGAGACTGTGTGTATACAAAATATGTTTCGTAGGGGGGCCTCCGAAACATATTTTGTATACATGTTCATACAGATGAAGTTGGAAATATTTTCGAGTTGTTCGTTAATAGTTCAAATTTCGTGTTTTAATACTAGTCTCTTCAAAGTGGGGTGCTCCGTGCTTCGCATTAATCATGACTACGGACTACTGCGCTGGCGCTATCTTTGCGTGCCCCGTGTGGCCGTTCAGCCAATGCAAAGTTAGTGGATACAGCTCTGAATGAAATCATCATGATCATCACTGGTTGCCTTAAACCGACCCCGGTACAGATGCTGTACCCACTGGCAGGAATAGCACCACCAGAAGTTTGCAGAACAGTAGCAAGCTCTAGCGAAAGAGCCAAAATGATTACAGACACACGACACCCTTTACATCTAAATTCCCTCGTGTCGCAAAGGTTGAAAAGCTGAAATAGCTTTCTGAAGTGTGTCGCCCCACGCACTGGCGAGCGGTCTACGGAAAGACTAAAGCTGTGGCGAGGAGTGCATCCTTACCTAACCCAATCGTTCCACCTGCTGAAAATCTCCTACCTGGACATAATTTGCCATGGCTGACCATGTCTTTAAATAGACTCCGGACACAGGTTGGTTGATGCAAGGAAAACCTGCTCAGGTGGAGATTAATTAATTACTCTGTCCTGGAGTGTAAATGTGGTTCTGTTCTACAAACGATGGGGCCCTTAAGATCGTGTCCTGCGTGTCCTGTTGTTTGTTCACTACAAGAACTGATGGACGCTATCGAAAGCGCCAAACTAGTAGCTCAGTTCTGACCTGACACAATTTAGATTGCCATCGACACGCTAAGAACAAAATTTAGGAGCCCTCCCACCACTTGTCACAGAATGTCACACGTCGTCGACCCCTTCCCCCCCTTATAGTGTGACGAAAGTTATGAACGGCCCTTGGGTACATAAATACAATCTAATCTCGAAACCTAATAATAACCTCACGGATCGGACAGGTTTTTTTTTAACACATTGTATATCTGATCTTTTCAATACAACAAACTTATAATAATAAAAAAAAAACATTTTCAAAAACAAGCTTTTAAATATAGATGTGACGTCATTTTTTTCGTATTCTTCTCAGCAAACCCGTTTAATTGATACCCATATCATGGGGGTAAACAAAAAATAACTAGTCCGCCATATTGGATTTAGAATTATGTCACTTAGCTGACAATGCATTGTCATCCAAACTAAAAGTGTACTCTAAATTTCAGCTCAATCGCTTGGAGATAACAGTTTTAAAATTCAGTTGCAAGATTTGACCTAAACAAACATACAAACATTGCAAGTTAAATAAAAGCTAGTAAACAAATACACGTGATGGATGCTGGGAGGGGGGAGAAGGGGTAGCCTAAAACCTCACGACGTATCACCATGAGGGTATAAGTATCCTAAAAACCTCAAGTGATTAAAGGACAGCCCCTTAGTGGTGCGCAATTGGAGAGGTCATATTCTACAGGGTGTAAACAGACCCTTCACGAAGCCGTCAACCAAGCATTATGAACATCAATCTAAGTAACTTTACGCAATAATTGCTGGGAAATGATTTTTTTTTTGGGTGAAAAATCACGTTTTACGGTAGGACTCAATGTAAAGCACTCAAAACATTGTGCTGATGGATGGATTGAATAGTTCGGGGGTCGTGGAGGTGTTTAAAGTAAAAATGTTGCATTCAAAACTTGTATTTAAAAAAAAACTTGTGAAAAAGTCGGAACTTAGACCCCCAATTTCTCCGTAACCAGAAGGTATGGCCTAGAACAAAAAAATGATCGCAATGACGGGGAGAACAAGTGCCTTTCGGCTTCGTTAAGGGTCTATTTACACCCTTTATATTGGGAATAAAGGAAAAATAAAAGTTTTCAAACAGATTACTGTAATTTATTACAGATCTAAGAATTATTTTAAAAAATAACTACGGAATTTATTCTTTTTAAAACAAGAAGATTGGTGAATAGTTAAGAATATCAATCTACGCTCAACAACAACATAATAAATAAAGCTAACAGGTATATCATCCTCTACAAAATAGCAATGGCTAAACTGACTGTTGAATGAATATCACAATAAAAGTTATTCATCATATCCTAACGAACCACGAGTGAGTTCCGTCGCGGATTGTCAATCACCAAGGGATCTCGTAATATAATCGGTTTGCTTCGATTGTGGTTCCAGCTGCTCGACACAACGCCGGTCACACATGGTATTAAAGTGCGTGGGCGGTAATATGGCGCATCGAGGAAAAGTTCGATTTATAGAGCGGCACCCCTACCTCACAGCTCTGTGACAGTTTCTTAAACTCAATGAGGCAAATTCACACCCGGGTAGTGTATGCATATACAGGGTCAAGTGTAATTAGCTCGCGAATCTACAGAATTGACGAGAACCGGTGTATATAGATGTATCGGTATCTCATCACGATAAACACAAAATAAAAACAATTTGATTTTTAGATTTCAACAGCACTACTTGCGGCCATTGAACTTATTATCGAGTTTAATATACGCGTCAATACTGAAGAGTTCCGCTAGCTAGTAACTGTTGAGCATGCAGTGTAAGTTCAGGCGTCCAGCGTCAGCTTAGGTTCGGAACCACGGTAGCGTTGTGCGCGGTCACGCGGCCGGTGTGGGCGCGGGCGGAGCCGTCTCGTCGGGTTTGCTCTCCAGCGAGAACGGAGGGATCCGGCAGTCGAACGTGTAGCCGTCTTCCCGTTCCATTCTAAATGTGCCCCTGGTAATAGAAGAATTTATTATTTTAAAGTCTTGTGACTCAACTACTTTAACTATTTAGTTAGATTAGAATTAGTATAAACTTCGTGATAGCATTGCATGCTATTACGAAGTTCATTCAACCGCATGCCAGCGGCAACATGTCACCTAATTATAAAAGAAACCCGTTTATGGCTTCGCATAGAGGTGCCGTCAAATAAGAGTAAATATGGACGTGCGGTTGTCTGGTGATAAAAAGCTGAAGACACATGGCAGTGTTTTTGGATTTTTCCCATATCGAAAATTACTGGCGAAACATGATTGTTTACTTTAATGAGTGCTCACCACATGTGACCGCTGGGCGCCTGCAGACTGACGTGCGAGCTGTACTGGAAGGCGGGCGAGAGACGCGCCAGCACGGGCTCCTGCCCCACCACGCCGCGCCCGCGCACCGTCTCCAGCGTGCCGCTCAGCGAGAAGATGCGCCAGTGCCGCTCGCGCAGCTGCACCGCATGGGAACCCAGGTTTTCGAGCCGGATGCAGTAGCGCCACTGAAATATTACACATTTATCGTAGCATAAAACTGAGCTAACTGAATGTAAACAATCTAAAAATATTAGAGCAGCCCTAAACTAATTATATAAACGAGAATTACGGTCGTGATGTTATGTTTAGTTATAACTAGCTTATGCCCGCTGCTTCACCCACGTGGTGTTCGGTACTGTCCCACGGGATCGTAGTACCGGGATAAAAAAGTATCCTATTTGTTAATGCAGATTATAAACTATCTGTGTGCTAAATTTCATCCAAATCCTTTCAGTAGTTTTTGCGTGAAAGTGTAACAAACATTCATCTATCCATCCTCACAAACTTTCGCATTTATAATTAAGTAGGATAGTAGGGTTACCCAATAAACTGCAGAATTTTGTGACTCGCGGCTGCCCATGTAGAATGGTATGACGGTGACGCGGACACCTTCGGTTGTCTCTCGGTGCACGTCGCTCAGCTCCAGCCAGGGGTGGTTCTTCTTTTGCCAGGCGCGCAGAGTCTCTTGCGCTATGAAGGGTGGATCTAAAAGACATTAATACTTCAATATAGCTCTACAATACGTAACACAGTCCTGTGCGTTCAGTGTTCAATCAGTTTTAATTTTGATTTGTGTAATAACTCCTTGTAATGTGATTGCGTTAAACATTAATACATTTTGTAGTCAAATTCGCTTTACGTGGTTAAGTTACTAGTTTTATACTACCAACTTTATGAATGTCCACCTGATGAGGAGCAGAATTTTGCTGATTTTTTCTACGAAATACGTATTCTGCGTATTTCAATGTAGTATTTATTATGCTCACCTTTGTCAGCATTATGCATAAGGAATTTGTCAAACAGTTCATGTTGCAGGGGGACTCGTTCCACTGAAGTATAGGGGATGATGTCGTCGTGTGCCACATAGTCCAGGCCGGGGATGGCGTACAGACTCCTGCTTGACTCTTGGTTGCCAAGGAAGGTCACCGCCTCGGTTTGCGCACGCTGAAATGTGTGCACATAACATATATAAGACTGCTACTAAAGATCTATCCGCCAGCATAATTGTCTAATATATTTATGAGTAAAATTCACAGTATTTATAGACTAGTCTACTTTTTTTTTTCTTTTTGGTATTTTCGACAACCATTCATATTCATCAATAAAGCCCACCTCCCTTTTATGAACGATTGATGACAAAATAAGGACTTTTTATTATTACAATTTTCTTTTTATGCCTCATATTTGTGCAAAGGTGTCATGAAAAAAAACATTCAAGATTTTTATACTGAATATAAGTTAAGTATTAATGAATTATAGACATACTGTCCAGACAAAATGCCCAGAATGATGGTGAAACCCATATCACACACAGTCCATAGTGAAGTTGAGCTGAGCTAACACACAGACAGACATGAAAAGTGACTTTGTTTTATACTATGTTTAGATATCTACTTTTTTGTTATTCAAAACCTTTCTATATTGATTCTACTGTTTAACTGGTATTGTTGAATGTTATTAAAACAATGATTACTGAGTAGGTTTAGCTATAAATAATATCCACCCAACAAAGATTTATTAGCACTATATATCAGTAACTTGTTAATGCAGTTAGTTTGGATCCAAAAACAAACACACTATTCATGTACACATGTTTGTGATTGTACCTTTCTCTTCCATTCAGGCCTCATATCGATGTTTGTTGCCACATTCAACAATAATTAAGGTAGTTAGTATACATGTCTTTTTATAAATACCAGGTAAAAATGTAATGCTTTTAGAACCAAGTATCCAGTTTTTGTAACAGATACTCATGATTATCTTGCGAATTAATTACTTAGAAGTGTATTAATTTTGTTGGCCAAAAAATATTTGGACGTAGTTATGAATAAAGCATTCCAATCCACAAGACACTGAAAACTGACTGAGTGAGACATTATTTCCTTCTTATCATTGAATCCTACTTGGCCTTGATTCTGAATCAGTATGAAAGAAAGTCAGATAAAACGTGATTAAATGATTCATTAAAATACCAATTTTTTATCAATTGTTATTATTGAAAGGTTGCCAGCTAGTTATATAGGTAATATAAATTAAAAATTTAGGCAGTTGCTTAATTATGCCAGTAGAACGGTTATTTTGGAGGACAACACTGCTGATGTGGTTGATTGCTGTAGAGAGCCAGACTCTGACACACGCAAGCAGATGATGATGCCACACTAAATTGTGTTTATTACAAATTGGAGTCATTATGGAGTGGAACATTTTCATACAACTCCATCAATTCTAGAACTATGTTCTTGTTCTACATTAACAATATGTGAATACACAAGGCCATCAATAGGAAATCAACGAGTTGTTACTATGTACTGCATTTAAAAGGGAAGTGGAACTTTGCCAATTACACTATACAATATTATGTGCCCATTAAAGGTATCGCATGCAATTATAATCAGACAGAAGTTTGTTTGTTAATTATTAGCTTATTAATTTAAGAATATTACCAAAAGCATTCCTACTTATATCTGTGGTTTATGTTATTACAATACTTACTATGTAAGGTGCATCCCTGGTGTCAATCAGGACTTGATAGAATGTATGTGTGCGGCCTTTGACCTCCTTGCCGACGTTAGATAACGAGTCTCCTGAGGCCTCCGTGGAGGCCGAGGAGTCCTTGCTCTCCTTCTTGTTGGTGGCATCTCTGTCGTACACCCTTGCTAACCAGGGGAACAGAATCACTCCACGATATCCGAATACCTTATGCAAAATTAACTGCCCCGTATCATATTTGCCTGATGACTTCGGTGATTCAAGTTTTCCAACCTCAGCCAATCTAAAATAATGGATAAAAATGTTTAGCGACTAAATAGGTTATGCAGTTATTGACTGTCACGTCAGTTTTTTACCTGGTATAATTTGCTACTTGACATACAAGAAGTTTAGAGGCAGTCACCCTTAATGGATTTGTTGGTAAAATTCTTAACAATATCTCCATTTTATCATTGTAATTTGTATTTTTTTTCCTATTTTTGTTTGACAGTTGACTTTGACAAAAACTCACTAATCAAAGTAATCAAAAGCAAAATCAATGACATTTTTTTTTAATCAGCTGGCTTGGTTTTATTTTTTCTTAGACGAATAAGTCGATTCTAGTTATATAATAATAATATTTAAAAATCATAATCAATATTAAAAAATACTACAAAACATGTTATCTTCAACCAATAGTTGGGTTTGAGTATTACAAACCATCCATATTAGATTTGTCACAGCATTACTTACATACATGGATTATATACTCTGTGGTTGAGTGATCCGAGAACCGAGAAGTCGGATATTTATTATACATTGTTACATTACAGCCAGCTCAACTATTTTCACCTCTCTATAGGCGCTCTATGCCTCTATTAGATAGAACATTCCTAAACGAACGAGTTCAAAGTCCTGACTTATTTTGATTTTCAGCTGTATTGTATTGTTTTTGTTAATTAAATTTTCCTAAAATGATTAAGAATTTTTCTAAATTGGTACAAACACTTGGTACGTATTAGAAATAACTTTATTACATAAATAGCTAAACAATATTAAATAACATTATCAACTTTTATTGTATTTATTTACAGCTCCAACAAGTGTTAGACAGACGAGATGCATAGCTTCTCTTTCAGCGTTATCTGAAGATTACCAAATGCTGTATAAAACATGTCGAGACTTCGCAGAAGGGGAATTAAAGCCTAACGCTGCTAAGTTCGACCGCGAACACTTGTACCCTGGTGATGCTATTAAAAAAATGGGTGAACTGGGACTTATGGCTATAGCCGTACCGGAAGAACTCGGCGGTGCCGGTCTTGACTACCTGGCGTATGCTATAGCTCTAGAAGAGATTTCACGAGGATGTGCATCAGCAGGTGTCATCATGTCTGTGAACAACTCACTTTACTTGGGACCTGTGTTGCACTGGGGCACTGACAAACAAAAGGAAGAGTTTGTCAAACCATTCTCTACTGGTTTGTTGATTTTATCTGTGAATTAATCTTTAAAAGATTGCTTTTTTAAGAAACCAGTAATCCTTTGTACTTTATCAACAGTATGTATTATGTTATCTGGGCCCACTAAGTTGCCGCAATAGTTGTGGCAACAGTGAGTTTCCAGAGATCATCAAAAGTGCAAGTGTTGAGGCACTTGGAATTGGGACACTCTAGTAAGTGTGACAAGGTCTGGTCAGTAACACCACACCCACAGTGGTTTGTGGGCTGGGCACAGAAAATAACACCAAGACCACTGTAGTTCAAGTTTAAGCAGAAGGTTGCACTAAGTCTGGTGGTGAAGGATGCTTTCATTCCCACTGCCACTGTATTTGCTTCTAATTTTGGGTGGCTGGTCTAGGATAGCCTGTTAGGGTAGAAAGCTTTCCTCGGACTAGTGTAAATTAATCATGATGATCTGTGTCAACTGGGTAGTAATTATTGGTCATTTCCCTGAGAAGAAGAGCTGTTTTAGATAATACACTTGATGTATTGTATTATTTAATTAGACTACATTACTATTAATATACAATTTGATTTCAGGTGAAATTGTTGGTTGTTTTGCTCTTTCTGAACCTGGTAATGGATCTGATGCTGGAGCAGCATCCACCACAGCAAAGGATGGTGGTGACAAATGGGTACTGAATGGCACAAAATGTTGGATCACCAATGGGTATGAAAGCAAAGCCTCTGTTCTCTTTGCTACCACTGACAAAAGTCTGAAACATAAAGGAATATCAGCTTTCATTGTACCTAAACCTATCAAGGGACTAGAGTTAGGAAAGAAAGAGGATAAACTAGGTATAAGAGGTTCTTCCACATGCTCACTGATGTTTGAAGACTGTTCCATTCCCAAGGAGAATATCCTAGGTCAGCCGGGTCTTGGCTTTAAGATAGCCATGATGACTTTAGATGCAGGCAGAATTGGTATTGCATCACAAGCTTTAGGTATAGCACAGGTAAATATTGCTGGCTGAAAATAGTTATACTTTCTACTGAAACTTTTTCATGATCTAACAAATAAATATACTTCCTGCTTTCAGGCCTCATTAGATGTTGCTGCTGAGTATTCATCAAAACGCACTGCATTTGGAAAACCAATCATGAAGCTGCAAGCCATACAGAATAAGCTAGCTGACATGGCTCTGCAACTGGAATCAGCAAGGCTACTGACATGGAGAGCAGCTTGGTTGAAGGACAACAAGAAACCTTACACCAAGGAGGCAGCTATGGCCAAGCTGGCAGCTTCTGAGGCAGCAACATTCTTATCCCATCAGTGCATACAGGTATGTTATAAATACTCCTTGGCTTAATTCCTGTAATTTTTATGGTGTATATAATAAAGAGTATGCTTGTCTATCTATTTAATTACAGAGAAAACAAATTCGGAATTGTATTGAGTACGAGTCCAAAGATTTGTAATATTCTGTCTATTTTGTTCTAGATCCTAGGTGGCATGGGCTATGTTTCCGATATGCCAGCAGAGCGACACTACCGCGATGCAAGGATCACCGAAATATATGAAGGAACTTCTGAAATACAGAGGCTTGTGATAGCCGGACAGCTGATCAAAGAATATGGTCTCAATTAACTATCATTATAGAATGTATGTGTAACTGTAGCTATAAGTGTAAGACTGTTATATTACCCTATTTTTAGTCAAAAAGTACAATCTAACTCATTTTTAGCAGCTGAAGTATTCTGACTCATATATTTTAGAGCCTCTTTACAAGTTTTAAATCATGATATTATGTATTGTATATTTAAACCTAATTAAAAATAAAATTATATTTTTAGTATTTCCAAATACTTTATTGATTCCTTTATAAGTTCCAAATAATCAAAATAATTAGTCTTAAAATATTAACATACTATTTTCAAATGAAATGTTTGGCAGACTATACATTCATGATTATAGAGATAAAGTGGTTTTACAGGTATCAGTAGTAGTAGATAAGTAGCACATAAAATAATACAAATATCAATGCACCATCATGAAGTGTTATAAAAAAATTTGGAATGATGTTTTTGCTATTCAATCTCATATTATTTAAAGAAAAGTAGAAGGTATAAAATAAATGCTTTCTTTGGTGAATCCCGGTTATTGTCCAGGGCCAGACAGTGACTTGTCCATAAATTTCCTCTTGGCGAAGCAAAGCCACCACTTGCTTGGCTTACCATCTTCTGTAGCAAATACCTGAAAGAACCAATTTTAACATTGTAGCACACTTGTAATAGGGTAACAGACACCCCAATCAATTGGCATACTCTTTATGAGCTGTCAAAATGCGACTCCCCATAGGATTTCTATGGTGAAAGCCACCTGTGAAGTCACTAATTTGTCAGCCCCATGACTCAACTATTTATTAATTTCAAAGCAACATAAAGTTAGTAAGTAAGTTTTACAGTTAATTGAAAACTAATTGGGTTTTCAGGCCTAAAATGAACTTTTATTTAGAGAAGTTGTTTCCTGGAAATATTGGTTTATAATGGTGTCTACTACCCTATTGTGTAACATTGAGTGCACTTGCACTGCCCAAACATTCACTTAAAAAGACGTTATCTGATAAGAGATAAAGATTTCAACGAGAGAGGGAAATAGAGATTTTAACATCTTTTTATGTGAATGTTTCATCACTTCCTGGCCTTGTCCCATGTTACTTGGGGCGGCGCAACACGTTTTTTCTTTTCCATTCTCCCCTGTCAACCGTCACGCAATCATTTACACCTTTTTCCTTCATATCATTCCTCACACAATCCATCCATCATTTCCTTGGTCTTCCTCTCCCTCTCCAACCATCAACATTTATATTCATCACTCTTGCAATCTATTTTCATCCATCTTCTTCACAGCTGAGCATTCCGATCCATACAGAACGACTGGTCTAATCATAATAATAATTTTTGTTGTGAATGTTTACTAGCGTGAATGCACAGCTACAGAACAGGTCCAAGATAAGTTCAATGAATTATTATTACCTTCTCACAGACACGGCCACCAGTCTCATGTCTCAACTGCTGTAAATACTGTCTCATCAAATCTGAAATCACAAAGCAAGCCATGTCTATACATATAATAAAATATAGCCTATAGCCTTCCTCGCTAAATGCTCTATCCAACTGTAAAAGAATTTTTCAATTCAAACCAGTAGTTCCCGAGTTTAGAGCGTTCAACCAAACAAACAAACTCTTCACCTTTATATATTAGTATAGATACAAGTACTAACTCAAGGAAATTAACATTACTACTCTGTTTGTCCTCTATCAACAATTAAAACATGATTATATTAATATTTTGTTACATACCAGCCTCCTGGGTACTTGCAGGCTTAGCATACACAGAGTTCAGAGGAAATCCATATTCTCCAGGTATATCAAACTTAGATATGGCCAGCATATACATCTCTTGTTGACCCTGATTCTTGTTTGAGCATTTCTGGAGCCGTTTGAGACATTCAGAAATGTACAGTGTGAGGTAAATGAGAACTCTATCTGCGTCAGACTGAAAAATAACACCATTTTTATTATTATTTCTGTTTAGAGGGACAAGTAAAAAGTTAGGTTGAAAATTCCAGAAGTTTTACCTTTATCTCATAAAATCTAAAAAAGACATTAGCTTTGAAGTAGTTGAGAGCTTCGTCGACAATATCCAATTCAATCTTGGGGCTGATCGGAGCCGGGCCTCTGAAAGTTGTGCGTACTGGCAGGAGAGCCAGATTACCAACGGACTGGGTGTAGTCCGTCAACGTCGAATGATAAGCCTACGAGGAAAATGTTTAAAGTAGTATGACGTAAATAATTGCACACAAAATGATCGCACTATAACCATAGGGCTAGGCATATATATATATAGATATCCAGATACTTACGGGCATTTTTACAGGGAAAGCTGTTTATTTACTAAAAAACGAAAGTATCACTGCAGTTCCGCCGGGATTTGTTCAGTTAATACTGACCTGAAATCCCCGCATATAAGTACGTGTAATATATGAGCCTGTGCTACAATAAATACGCTCATAGAACAGAAATGATTTCTTCAAAATTTATCTATAAAGAGCAAGGAAATAATGAAAATCTAAATGAATGAATCACTTCATCACGGTATTTGTGCAATTGACATTTGTTAATTCTGACCATAGATAATTCTGACTGACATATAGATTGTCAAATTGACATTACACAAAGACTGGAAAAATAAAGCGTAAACTTTATTTGGCAGATCGAAAGGGGTTCTTGAACGGTCAGTCTGGTATCCGTTATATCTAATTGAATGATGCGATAGTGGATGTGAAGGCGGGTCCAAACCTTTACACTATCTAAACAGTGCGGTTCGCTTGCATTTTAGGAACATACGTAGTATGGACACGCGCGTGATTCGAATGTGTCGCATCCATAAATGCATTCGAGTCGCGTAGCGTGCACGGTTCGCGACGAGTTGCTCAAATAATTTTCGATTTCTTCGAAAAGACCCCGGAACATAGCCAGGCTACGGGTCAGAGAGCATCATATAAAATACCACGGATGTCGATAGGTCTACATCAGGCCCATGGGGAATCCCGGAAAAAGTGTATACCTCCCTGCGACCGTAAGTGTCAAGTACTACAGGTTTGCGCCAGTTTTCTTTAGCCAGGGAGAGCGGAGGTGAGGCCCTAGTCCACCGCGACCACATCACAATGCGAATGGATTTTTTCTTCAATCTAATTGTAATCCTTTACCCTAACCCTTTGTAACACAATCACACTAATATGAATCTAATATAATCATAACGGAACGATCTGACTAGATTAGTCGTTTAACTTTTTACAACCAAAAGAGTGCCAGAAGACCATTAATCAAAATGAGAAAGTCGTTGTCATTGTCGACACTTGAGTCAAGTATAGTCAATGACAACGTCAACGTCAAGTGACGTGACGTTGACTTGACTGACAGTGACAGCAAATTAAACGTGCTCGTACCTCGTATTGTGGTGTACTGGCTGGTGGTATTTTTTGTATAAAATAAATAGGTACTATAAATGCTAAGAAAATAGCATTTATTACTATAGATGTTAACATGGCTGACGAAACACAAAATAAAGTTCTCGCGATAGTGGCAAACTTAGCTAAACCCCAAGATAACTTGGAAAAATCAGAAAGCAACGATGAAGACAACAGTGAGCAAGATACATCTTCAAAAAATAAAATAGAACATATTAGAGGCATTCCCAAGTCTGGAAAGTTTTGGAAATCTAAAAAAGAAAGGTAACTTTACTTTTTTAATTTTTTACTTTGAAAAACATAACCTAAAATTTGTTCCTTATCACCTCGCTTTTACTCAACTCCGTTTTGTACTCTTTCAGGTTTTCAACTATCAACAAAACTAAGGGACTCAGGCACACCTTTGAAAAGAAAAATCAGTTACGCGAAAAGATACAGAAAACAAAAGAGCTCTCTAAACAAATGTTAGCGGAATTGAAACAAAAAGAAATAGATCGAAAGGAACGACGGCGACAGAATTTACAACGTGCAGAGGAAAACAAACGTAAAGCTGAAGTGGTACAAGTTATCACAAATACTGCTAAACTTAAAAGAATGAAGAAGAAACACTTGAGGTTTATTGAGAAAAGAGACACCAACAAACAAATTGAAGCCAATAAATAACTACTGTAACAAATCTCTTGCATTTCTTTTCTGACGTTCCTAACACTCCCATTTGTTCACCAACCTTTTTATTCATTATCCTGTTCTACCTTGTCAACAATCCAGTATTCTTTTTATTTTGATAATCAGCATAAACCACATCCCCATTTATATTGAGTGTGGGCCTCTTTATAGTTGCTGATTAAAAAGCCTGAGGATACCTAATATAGTTATATGTCCCTGGTCCCAAGTGTCGCTACCACCCTGTAAACAGGCAATTTTTAAGTTTTTCAAGTGGGTGTGGATGGCCAAATCTGGAACTATGAAGAATAGCGAAAAATTCTCCAAGGAGTCTTGAGCCCGATTTCTATGAATACTAAAAATGCATCATTCGATTTTTGAAAAATCAATACTCCTAGCCAGGAATCGAACCCATTGACTTTGTGGCAAAAATTCTGTATTATTAAAAATCTATTTTGAAGATTTGTCCAGCCAACCTGAGTCACATACTATTGGCGCTAACTAACTTGTAAGTTCAAATTATTATTTTTTTAAATTATTTTTTACTGTGGCCTTTAACTGCAAAGAGTCAATCAAATTGAAATTAGAACATAATGTTGTGAAGATCGACTGCACTGTGGGTGTCATCCATCAATCAAGGATATTAATTTAAAATATGAAAAAAAAACAAAAAAAAATACCATTTTTCTTAAGTGTGTCATTACTACCCAGAATTTGATCTTTATTAGCAACACTATCGAATGGTATATGTAATGATAGTATATATTTTTTTCCAAATCAATGAGTTTGATTCCTCGTTAGGAATATTGATTTTACAAAAATCTAATGATGCAGTTTTAGTTTTCATTCAAAATGGGCTCGAGACTCCTTTGAGTATTTTTCGCTATTCCTCATAGTTTCGGATTTGACCCTCCACACCCACTTTAAAAATTCACCCTGTATATACTACAATGCTAGACACACACTACGATTATTTATTGGGAGGCAGGAAATAAGATTCGAGTATACTTCCATCTAATATTTTTATTAAGTATTTATAGCAATACAACATACTCCCACAGATACATATAAAAATATTAAATGCAATTTTCCAAGTTTTGGCAGGTAATGAATTGTGTGGGCATTTAATATTTACAACAATAGTCTCAAGATCAATGATGAGATGAAACAGTGACGCAAATAATGGAACATCAATCTTAATATTAATTTCACGTAATTATGTATTTTTATGTACATCAATGAGAAAACTTCAGTGACTATTTATATAAATATCTATAAAATACACCAAAACTATTTGGTTACACTTTACATTGAAAACACAAAGCAAGAAATTTTCAAATAAAATGACAATCTATGTGAAAGACGACATCAGCGAATTCATAAGGGACACTCTGTTGTGTTCATAAAATTAAGCCTCAATAATTATATTACATCACTTTTGTCAGAATACTGCTCCATGTTAATAGTATTTAGCTCGCACAACGTAAACTTATCAATGATAACCACTTAGTACAAAATAAACCTATTAAAAATAAATCCAAAATTAAAAATGTTATAAATCGTTATAAAAATTAAATCACACATACCAAGTATAGCTCTTATGATGTAATGTCTTAACATCTTTTATTAAATTCAATCAAATAATTTACAACAACAATACAGTTGTTATAATAATAACAACAATAGTTAGTAGCTTACATTCTAATATTTTAGTCTAACATTTGTCTATAATACTCCATTCAACATATAGAAAAAATCTTCATTGAAAACATCAGTCTAAGGCAGTGACAACAAAGTTTGACGATTGAAACTAATGACGAATTATAATAATAATATCAAATGTGAGGATACATCACAACGTGTCATATTGTAAATTTGATCTGGATTCAAACATAAGACTCATATAAAAATGATTACGTATTTGAGTAAAATAAAAATGAGATTCATACAAAGATCTTAACTTATCATAACAACCAGATGTACGCTTGTGATCTATTCATGCGGCTCTATACAATAAAGACTGTCAATGAGAAGCCACCCTCATGTAACCCTTAGGTTTGAAAACAAATAGTTCTCCAGTCACACACTGTAACTACAGAACTGTTTATTGTAGGTAGGTATTAAACCAAAGGGTTACAGTATTTTGGCATACAGTATATTTATATTATTAAAACAAAAACGTTTGCGATATAAAATTCATCAAATGCTACGACTGAGTATTTTCGAAATACCAATTGTATTACCGTCATAGTATAATTTATTCGAAATTTATTAAAATCTCTCGCACTGGTCCTGATCACTTCACAGTTTAACTCATAGACAGCAAGTTACCCTGTGCTGTAACTTTAACTTAACATTAACTAACGAAACAAAAGCGTATCGACTAACCTAAAAAGTACAACTTATGTCTTTACAATTATAATAATAATAAACACATCAACTCACATTGTGGCCCAGTGCTGCATGTACAGTTAGTTACAAGTTAGCAGATATATACGTATAGTGCAACTTGCTATTCACACGTTGAGAGGAATAATACTAAATATCTAGATCACCGTTACTCGAGAGAACACAGAAACGCAGATAGCTATGTATTTAGAGTCGCGTATCTAACTGTACACCGCGGGAGGGGAGCGAGGGCAGCGAGCGGGGCTCGCTCTATGCGGAGAACACGGCGCGAGCGCGGCCGCGCAGTCACACGTCGAAGTCGGCGCCCGCCTTGCCGTTCGGCGGAGCTATGAATGGTTCACTCCACATTCTTCTGAGATCACCCTGCGACAACAAAACACGCTTAGAGTTGTGGCTATGGGTCTGACAAGGAAACATTTTTTCCAGAGTTCAAAGTCGAGAGTAGATAACTGAGTCTGATCGTGATGAAATTCCCTTCCATATTCTACACACGTTGTGCTTCAATCAGCAGTCAAGTTCCCTGACTGTACATATACATAAGCACTCAGTTATCACTATCGATACTGGACAAACAATCGACTACATTCCAACAGTTTTAAGCTTATTACTTTAACGTAAGCCATGGTGAGCAGCGGCAGCAGCGTGAAGGGCACGAGGTAGAGCAGCGCGGGCTGCGCCGCCTTGAAGACCTCGGCCGACACCGTGGCCGTCAGCAGCCCCAGGAAGTAGCCCAGCAGCGAGCAGTGGAAGTACGTCAGCCGGGAACCCTGCAGGAAACACGCGCCTCATTATTGTTGTGACAATATACGCCAACTAACCCCAGGAACAATCTGTTTTTTCAATACCATTTCCACAGTCTGACTTGTTGACTGTATTGAAATATTTACCAACACCGCAAGGCAATATCATTCGAGCGCCGAAATACCCTGCAACACTGTGCAGCTGTTTTGTGTGTTGTATAAAATATTGGTTGAAGCATTGGAACTGTTTCCGTAAATAACTACTTGATTTTAATACATGACGTGTACATGGTTTTTTTTTAAATTGTATTACATAGATCTCATTAGCCATGAATCATCATCTTCCCGATTCTTCCCACCCTCATCCCATGTTATTTGGGGTCGGCGCCACACGGGTTTTTCTCATTAGCCGATTCTTACTAGACCGTAATATTTAGAAACTAATCCTCACTGATACATAAAATAGAACTGTAAGATAAATAACAAAATGTTTCTTTTAAATTTAGTTATTAAAATTAAAGTAAATACGGAATTTTCTAGTTGGATTGAAAAGTCAATGTACTGCAGTGAATTTTTAACAGATAATGAATGGTTCATAAATAAATGTTAACATACCATAGATCTGGGTCCAGGAACTTGTCCCATTTGGCATACTAGAGTAGCCTTTTTATATGCATCGTAGCGCAGTACGAAGCACAGCAGGAGACCCGGCATCACTATGTCTCCAAGACCTGAAATACAAAACATAACACATTTTTATTATTATATTTTTATGTCATCAGACTATTTGTTTCTGCAACATTTTTTGGGAGTGTATTATTATGGTCAGCATTAACACAGCTTAGAAAATTATTGGATTGACTGCATTACATTATATTAGCGACAATGTGGCTTCGGTAGACACCAGAAGACGTAAGTGGAGCGCTCAGAGTTACAGAACTATTAGGTATTATCGCCCATTCCCCCTCCTAACAAATGGACCAGCATTTAGAACAGATCTAGTGAAGGTCACAGGATCTCTGATTTACTTTATATAATTTTCCCACTGATGCGATTTAGGCTTCTTCTCTGTATGAGAGTAGGGAGAACGTGCAGTAACCCCGCGAGCCCAGAGCTCCACACTCTTGGATACATGTATTTGTTTTTGTGCAAAGATGTTGGGTTCATTGCCCTTTCCCTAATATCTCTTGGCAAGAACTAACACAATGAAGCGTTTTTCATTGGTTGAGGACTCTAAAAATCTTTATTTCCGTTTTTGCAATGAAGAACGTCAATGCAGCTATCACAGTGTTAAAACGTTACAACTCTATGACATGTCTATGTCCTGCAGTGGATGTTTCTTAATATAATAGTGTCTGACCGAGCATAGAGAAGTGTCCCTGGTGATGCATAGAGGGGAACACGAGCTTGGCGGGCAGTGACAGCTTGGGCGCGTCGCGCATGGCGCCGCCCAGCTGCAGGCGACGGGCTACTACGTTCATCGGGTTCTCTGCCGGCCTGCAAACATAAACATACCACCATAAGGCACCTGTCTATCCCACCAACGGCGATTAGCGAGTAGAGAAAAACGAATGTTTGTTTGACAGAGTTCTAGCAGCCAGTGTGAACAATTGTAAATATTAATATTTATATATTATCTTTTACGGACACGGGTTGTTAAAATAGAAAATAGTCGATAGTTAGCCGCTTCTCCGTCGGCGCGGCGGTGAGACAACTGTCACCCATTCAACAAAACCCTATTATTTGTGGCTATGTTGAGAGTACGACGACGGGGTTACGGCTCAACTCTCGAAGGTGGGTGGAAAACCGAAGAAGACTTCAGAAGCTGATTGATTCCGTCATACTCGAGGGGAAAACGCCACAGGCATGGTGCAGTGGTGTGGTGGTACTCTTCTTCAAGAAGGGGGACAATCCTCGGCTGAAGAATCTATAATTCTTCAGCGGGGGATTGTCCCCTTCTCACTTCTAAGCTAGCTAAGTTTTCAAGAGTCATCACGAATCGTCTCGCGCGCAGGTTTGACGATTTTCAGCCTCCCGAACAAGCCGGATTCCGAAAAGGCTTTAGCACGGTAGACCACATCCATACAGAGTGTAAACAGACCCTTCACGAAGCCGTCAACCAAGCATTCTGTATACAAACTAAGTAACTTTACGCAAAAATTATTGCTGGGAAACGCCTTTTTTTTTTGGGGTGAAAAATCACGGTTTACGGTAAAACTCAATGTAACGCACTCAAAACATTGTGCTGATGGATGGATTGAATAGTACGGGGGTTGTGAAGGTGTTTAAAGAAAAAATCTTTCATTAAAACATGTATTTAAAAAAAAAACTTGTGAAAAAGTTGGAACTTTGACCCCCAATATCTCCGAAACTAGAAGGTTCCCAGGTATGGTCTAGAACAAAAAAATGATCGCAATGACCGGCAGAACAAGTACCTTTCAACTTCGTTAAGGGTATTTTTACACCCTTTATGCTGCGGCAGGTTATACAGAAGACCGAAGAGTATAACCTGCCCCTCTGTTTAGCGTTTGTGGACTACCAAAAAGCCTTCGATTCGATCGAGACTTGGGCCGTACTGCAGTCTCTCCAACGGTGCCAAATCGACTATCGGTACAACGAGGTGTTGAAGTGTTTGTACAAAAACGCAACCAGGTTCGGGACCAGACCTCGGAACCTATCGTTCTGCGAGGTATGAGACAGGGAGACGTCATATCTCCGAAACTGGTTCTAGACTGGAGTGGCACTATGACCATCAACGGCAATGGCGAGTAGATCACTCAACTTCGGTTTGCCGACGATATTGTGGTCACATGAAACCATTGAGGACCTCAGTACAATGTTCGATAACCTCAGTAAAGCTTCCGAAAGAGTGGGTCTTAAAATGAACATGGACAAAACCAAGGTCATGTTGAATGCCCATTTATCACCTACTCCTATCAAGATCAGAGACCTATACTGGAACTTTTAGACGATTATGTCTACCTGGGACAAATGGTCCAGTAAGGTAGGTCAAACTTCGAGAAAGAGGTCAATCGTCGAATCCGACTCGGCTGGGCAGCGTTCGTGAAGTTGCGCGGTATCTTCGCGTCCAATTTACGGCAGTGTCCCAATACGAAAGTCTATGACCAGTGTGTGTTGCCAGTGATTACATACGGGACCGAAACGTTGCTCACAATGGGCCTCATCAGAAGGCTTAAAGTCACCCAAAGGGCAATGGTCTATCCTCGGAGTTTCCTTGCGTGATCGAATCAGAAATGAAGACCCGTAAGAGAACCAAGGTTACCGACATAGCCCGAAGAATTGCCAAACTTCAGTGGCAGTGGGCAGGGCAAATTGCTCGCAGAACGGATGGCTGATGGGGAAATTCTGGAGAAGCAACCGCGAACCGGAAGGCGTAGCGTTGGAAGGCCTCCCACTAGGTGGACTGAAATGATGATGATGATCTTGAGAGTCGGCGGTTTCCAGATCTTAAAGTAATGTACTTTAAGATCTGGAAACCGCCGACTCTAAAAAACTCTAACTACTAACTCGGAAAAAAGAAATTATCATCTTTTTAAAACCACGACCGATAAACTATAACACTAATCCATGCGGTTATGACATAGATAACCCTTTAGATACGATTATCTATTTGAAGTGGTTGCTCATCGTTTATCAATCTCATTACTTAACACTATCGCACGATACTGTTTATAATCCATTATCTTATTTACATTAAAGAAGTGATTGTTGAAGTTATCATAACGATTGATCGGATTCATACAAAAATATAGGTCGCGAGCGTTGTTGATAAATATGATAAACACAGTTCATTTCGCGCGAACTCGCAGACGTAAACATAAATAACGTTCAAAGACGGGCGGCACATAACAATAATACTGGAACTATAATGAATAAAGAACAACAATTATTATTATAACATTAACGAATCAACTAGAGAACGTCTGGCCTTTCTCCGATTCTCAGATACAACAAGTTTTTTTATTTAAAAACTAGGTTTTACTTTAACTTTTTTCATAGATTTACTTCTATGCAAAGCGTGTTAAGATTTTATAAGGTCAAATATACGAATAAGAATTACTTTTACTGCCCGCTCTGTGCACCCCTATGAGTAAAGAGACGAGTTGTTTGTCTCACTTCAATCACTCGCAACAATCATCCTTATGTCCTTTAACATGAGACACAATGTTTAACTAACCTGGTAGCGACTTTGACCATGACGTTTGTGGTGAATATGTAAGAGGAGAAGAAGACCCAGAAGACGTCGTAGAGCAGTAGGCCGGTGAGCAGTAGCGTGGAGACCTTCAGTGAGGGCAGGCGGATCAGCGCGATGAACGTCACGCACAAGCCCATGCCCATCGCTGCGGAGTAATGAAAGGAATACTTGTGTTAGTATCGCCTATGGCTTTACATCTACAACATCATGCGTCCTGTGATATCGAATAAAGAATAAAATTGAACATGATTTAAGTATTAAAATACATATCACTGAGAAAAGTAGTGATGTGTGTGGATTTGTATAGTATCTCATTGGTAGCAATGTTTTGGATAAGTTATTTAGTTAAAAGTTCTAAGCAGTTTCCGGCCCTTCTAAGTATTTTGTGTACTTAACTGTTCATGTATCTGGAATTTTGGATAAGTACATGAAACATGAACTTAAATGTGAAGTTATGATGAACAAGTACATATATCTTACCTCAAACTCAAACCAGTTAGGTCGGCCTGGCAAGGGATCTGCGGCTTCTTTCTTGGAAAAGTCCAAGGGAATACGCATTACTTAGGCAGATGTCGCCTAATAAATGTTACAAGTAAGGCCCGGTTTCCACCAAAACGGAGAGAAAACGTGTAAGATTCGACCAATCATAGGATCGCGATGTAGATTTTAACCAATATGATTGGTGGGATGTATAAACCTGGACGAAGAATCGTAGCAGGTGGCGTTCTGTAGTTTTAGCCTAGTATATGACTAGGTCGATTCCTGTACGTCTTCTCTCCTCTCCACTCTAAAGAAACCGGGCCTAAGTAAGAACATAATTCTGACCGTCCATGAGCAGCCAGTGTCCGGTGAGCACCCACACGGCCACGATGGCGGCCGCCAGCAGCGCCGCCGCCAGCTCGGGCGCCGAGTAGCGCCCGCACACCGCGCCGCGCGCGCCGCCCGCCACGTACTGGCACAGCGGCGTCAGCAGGAACGCGAGCGCCGCGCACGCTATTACTGCGGGGCAGAAGGAAGAAGACACACTGTCAAACTATAACTATTGAGAATAGAATACTCAAAATACTTTGAGCATCGCCATTTACACTTTAGAGAGGACTTATACCAAGCCATGATTTTGATATGGCCAAGATCTGGTCAAAGCTTAATCAACTTAAATATTAGAATCATCTGCACAACGAGAAAGGAGGTGGTCGGTCTGGGTCATCAGTTTTCTGGAGCATTATCTAATTTTAAAGAAAAGAAAACAAACTCGAACAGCGCGAAAAGCTCTGACCCGGAACAGACAGTCACCAAAAAAGACGACACTTATTCAACTACTCATTGAACAGGAAATGAAAATGAACAAACTGCCTTGCATGGTCTGATGGATACCATTAGTTACTATTGTCTTTGTTTTACTTACTTGCAGTACATATCGCGACGAGCGTCTGCATGGAGTCGAAGAAGAAGAACATGATCAGCAGCGCCACCGACGAGCCGAGCGGGAAGCACAGCGCTTGCATTGTGTTCAGGGTTTGGACATCTGCGGAAAGACCACAAACTACGGCACACGGTACAATTGGTAAAACATTTATCTATTAACAGGTTACATAGTGATTTAAAAAAGCCCTCATTAAAAGAAAATCCTAATTAACACGAAAAGAAATCAACGTGCCAGTATAAATATTCAAGATTTTAGGTCAAATGCATTTATTTTTATTCCAGCCGACCACTATAGCTCTAGTTCATGGGGAGTGATGACTGTTACGTAGGGTTACTTAGTACTAAAAGCATCCACGATGATTATATTTGCATGAAGATTACGATGCACTCAACAACAACTTTGCTTACAAATTACAAACACCTTAAGTAATATGCCATTGACACAATAATAGTTTGCATAATGATCTGTGCAGGCTCATAAATACCCTTTAGAATTATATATGCTACAGATAGGGTGTGAAACGTATCACTAGGCGATAAAACTAACGTGATCAGAAGGGCTTGTCCCAAGTAAGGAGCTTATAACTTATGGTTATCAATGTTATGAAATACGTCCAATCCAAAGGAATGATTTGTGCGACATACTGGCGCCAAGGTATCTCCATATTTGGTTGTGTTCTCGCAAGCCTGATTGCTGGACTATAAACTACGCAATCGCAGAATGTGCGTGGAAATATCGTTTAAAAGAAAATTAGAACGCGAATTTCTCTACACCGCTATTGCAGCAATAAGACTGCACTGTTGAAAATAAACAATGTAGAAACCGATACCGCGTGGTTACATGAAGAAGTTAAACAAATTCGCATCGACCTATTTATTCTGTAAAGCACTGCTTCTAATTTATTGGTTATATTAATCTTATCAGCCCATAAAATACCACTTCTAAATATAGGTCTCCCGCAAACCACTATTCAATCTATGTCGCTACTGTAAACACTCAGGATTCGTTAGGAACTAGTGCCGATAGTGTCGTGCATTTGATTCACGGAGTAACATTAAACGCCTGTATAATTGTCAAAATATTCGCGTTTTTGGCAAATACAATAAACTCCCTTTTCACATACGAATAAGATTCACTATCTATGAAGTGCCACCATTACCTTTACTAGTATTTTGGTATTTTATCGGTACGTATACTTTTGATACATTTGCTCATGTGGTGATAGTAATTCAGGGTCGAACCGAAGTAGGCGCTTACTTTGTGTAAGTACTTAATTTCATCACCACTGCTCTCTAAACGGTGAAGGAAAACATCGAGAGAGAACTGGCATCTCCTAGGACTAAAAATTTGAAGAGATGATACATCTACCAACACGCACTGGGTCTGGGTGGTGGATTATAGTTCACTCCCACTCCTATCGAGCTGTTTTTCTCAGCAGTAGAAAATTTAAAGGCTCATTATGCTTACTAGAGTTCGAACTGGAGCTGGAGGTGACTGGCTTCCCGCCCAGCAGCGTGGCCTCCCGCTCCCGCTCCGCCCGCTCGCGCGCCTCCCGCTCCATGTTCAGCGAACGAAAGCTGCCGTACACGATGAGCAGCATGGAGATCAAACACGCCGATACCCTACAAACATTACAATAATACCATTCTAAACAATAACGGTAGCAGTACAGTTGTTGGTATAGGAACAATAGGCTTATGGCCTTTTTAATGTAATTTTGACGCTACACACGCATTTGATGCAAGTGGCCAGCTACAAATTGTGAATTCATTATGTATTATACAAGTTTCGAAGGTTTTAAAAGTAAAAATTTGTTGCCTGTCACTTGAAGCAGTTTTAGCTAGGCAAGTGGACCGTGGTTGCCCTTACACTTAAGTTTGTGAGTCACCTGTGCTTACGGTCGTACACACTAGCATAAAACGGCAGTAATCCGTGAGACGGCGCCTAAGGGTGAATTCAGATTACACACACGGATCAGCGTTTTCGAGTATCTCTATCTCATTCTGTCACGTAAAGGCGTCAATTGGTGGAGCGCGAAGTCCGCTCGGAGCCCACCCGCATTCATTCGCAACGGAATTACTTAACACGTTGAACGCCAGTGCTTTTTCTTCGTTTTTCCATTTGGGCCATGGGGGGCACCATTTGGTCGACAGTTAACTGTTCCGTTGGGGCCGCGGGGGACAACATATGACCGCGAGCCAGAGGCAATTTTAGGCGTCTCTATTGGGCCGGCGGGCACAGATATGAAGCTAATATGTATTTGACGTGACCCCCACGGCCCTACAGACAAATAGATTGTATTTGGTTTTTAGTAAAAACTATGACTTTGAAAAATATGACAAATAATTTCGGGACAAGACTTGTTTGTAAGTTCTAAAGGAAAAAGTGTGTATGATAATGTGTTATTTTATATTTTTCCATAAAATTACTATTTATAATGTGTTGTAAATCACTATACTGTTACTTAAGTAGTTAACATCTGGTTAAAATTGTACTACATAGCTGTTAGGATTTAATTTTTCGGGGATAGTTTGATAAATGAAACTACATCAAACGTGTGACAAATCGACAGCTCCTTTTGCCCTATTACAGTCTAGCACGATTTTCGGCTGCGATACCGTTTTTCCTCGCTTTATAATTGTCTGGAAACGGTCGGAATGTTTGGTCGAAAGAACAAGTACGTCTCTTTTATCTTTCCACTTCATGATAGTAATTCCATCTTCGCTCTCTCTAGCTATATATTCACCTGTCTTCAGTTTATCATTAGCAACCTCTTTTGGTATATTCCTTCTATTTTTTCTACTAGTACCCCCTAGATGAGTTTCATTTTCCGATGACCGACACCCAGACCCGCGCGGCCCCCACCAACGAAAAACGCGATTTATTTCCGCTTGGGCCATGGGGGGCAACTGTTGAGTGACAGTAGTATTTTGGTGAAATAAAGTCACAAATTACTTTTCTTCGATTTATTTCATGTGATTTGGCACATTTTCTAGCCCCTAAAGCAATAAAAACTGATACGTAAAATTTAACAATCGGGCATTTTTAACCTGGCTCCTTTGACTAAATAAGTGAGGCCCATATGTTGTCCCCCACGGCGTTTAACGTGTTAACGTGCGATTCGACTTCTCACTTTAGTGTGTCACAATTGTAAGCGGCAGAAAGGGAAAGAAATGCAAGAAAATGCTGATCTGTGCGTTTAAATATGATTTCACCCTAATAGAGAAAATGACTAGAGAGATTTTTACAAAAAAAAATTGCATACCCATAAATAATATTAGGTATAGTATATTTCAACCTTATAAGTACCTATTTTATTGCAGGTAGATAAGTTTATAAACAATAATTTATACATTGTCTTCATTTACTTAATTCCACAAAAGAGGATATGATCAGGGATTACACCAATCAAGAAGGGCAACAACCGGAGTAAACAACATTGCATAAAAGAAGCAAATTTTTATTATATTAGTTCAGGTGAAATAACATGAAACTGTTTGCGAATTTATACGATGCATAATGCCTAAGTATTATTGTATGAAGCTTATTTGCTTAATTATTACTGTTTGTCGTGAACAATGAACTTATACCTAGATTATGTGCAAATTGACTATGACCTCCTACCGTTGCAAGAGCTAAGCGGAGTTCATCCCGCTAATAGGAAATCCGATTTACCGAAATCCAGTTACGGTTTGAATTTCCAGAATAGCAAACAATGTAGTAGAGAGTACCGTTGTTTTGTCTTGGTGATAGGCGTTGGATTGTCTCTATGGTGTCAGCAGGGACGGACATAACATGTCTCCTTTGCAAGACTATAATATTAGTGTATTTCTTACATCGCATTGTACTATTATTTCGTGACATAAGATTTATGTAAGTATCCATAAGCGCAAAAAAACCTTTACACAGGTTTTTATTCATACTAATTTTTTCGGTAAATACATACTCCAATTTCTAACCCAAATATAAGTGGACTGGAAAATAACCAGCAACAAACAATGAGAGATAGATAAAGTAGGTAAAGCACGAAGTGACCTATCGACCCACGCCTAATTAAATGAAGCGCTTTCCAGCAGCGCGGGGTATCTCTCTAATGAAATGTAATATCTTGCTCACTTGCTCAGGACCCCTCCAATTAACGACATGCACTCTACTGACATGTGCACTGAGGACGTCCACACTTATTTTTAAAATTCTAAAGCAATTAAGAACACTTAAAAATAACGCTTTGTTTGTATTGGATCATTACTCAATTTTGAAATGTTTTTCAGAAAACATAATATTCCAAGTTTATATAACATACGCGAATAACAGCTTTAGGTAAGGACAAGTAGAAGGATGGGAAGGGAGAGCCCTGCACAAATGTTTGAAAAAATAAGTAAATACTAATATATTATGTTGTTTTCAATACATGCAGCTCTTGTACAAAACAATGTTCTTAATCGTTATCGAACTTTCCAATCTCTCTGTGACCATGGCCATGGGAGCTGAACGCGCGTATAGTCAGCAAAACAAAAACAATAAACAATCAAGGCATTAAGGCCTGCCTGTATACAATCGGTTTTTACTTCAATAATGGTTGTTCACGTAAATAAAGAAACGTTACGCAAGGGACTTGTCATTGGTGGTTTAGTAATGGTACTTTCGTTGCGAATTATACAAAGTGGTTTCGCAAGGTGTCCCTGTGACTGTCGTACATCGAGTCGTGAAGTTTTACCGTCACACGTCGTTGTATTTATTGTCACAGCATTATATTCTGTTCTTTTTTCCCACCGATATCTAATTTTCAAAACATGTCATCGATCAGTATCAGTAATATAATACAGTTCTAATATCGTCTATGTCTACAACTTCTATGAGTTTCGAGTTTATCCCCGAGTACAAATCATTCATTTGGTTCCGCGTCAGGCCTTCGCAGGACCTGCCGAGTTTCGGGACATTTGAGCGGAGTGTTTGAGTACATCGACCTTTGAACACTGGTGGTCAGAGATCCGGAAATCACCAATCATTGAGAATCAGTTAATTAAAATTTAAAATATTCCCTTTTCTGACTGGACACTGTGAGCTCGGACGACCCGAAGCACGGCCGGCCCTGACAAAGGGGTACAACAGGGAATACTTGATATCCAACACAATAGATGATGAAATCATGTACACAACGTTAACGTTATATCTATAAAGAAAAGTTGACCTACTTGGAGGAGTCCATGATTGAGTATGCCCACTTATACTCCTGGTATTCCATGTTAGCTCCGACCTGCGCCATCTTCACTGTTCACCACTCAAATCAACGGCCAAGATGCGGTGGTAGCACTACGTTGGATCACGTCGTGGGGCTCTACAACAATACACAACACTTATGTACACTTCAAAACATCTATATCAACAACAGGCAAGTTAAACATGAATTGACATTTCTTTTCAAAACAGCTATAAATAATATATAAATCATAGAATACCACTTCCTACATATAAATCTATGAAATAATAATGTAATGCCATTTTTTTTATCTGTTTAAATTAACGTTTTTTGCAAGATCAATAATCACCGTGCGCCGCGAATGCAGATCGATAAGTACTACGATGTTTTTAGGCAAGTTAGATTGACAAAAGTAATTTAACGCAGACCGATATTTGAATACTAACACTGAATTTTATCTCATAACATTGCACTGGAACGTGATCTCCGTTGTATAATAATAACATGCTCAAACATTTGTGGGAGAATAGCGCATAGTGAAGGCGACGATGACGAACTTAACTTAAAATTAATAAGAGAAGCAAACTTAAAAATTAACTCGACATGATCGTTATGAACATTCATAACAAGCGTCGGTAGATAACAGGAAACATTTTTCCTGATTTGTACACAAGGTACAAGGAAATATTTGATGTGCAAATGGCTGAAACTGATTTACTATTAAGCTAATATTTTGTAGACGTACTCTACGCCAAAACCTCGCCCCGTGTGTACTGATTTCAGTGTCATTACAATCAAGGGGGATCAAATACAGGGTGTTTTATATGACGAGGACAAACAATACAAGTACAGTTATACTTAAAAAAACACTAATGTAATTTAAATGAAGCAACTAAAATAAATATGTAGATTTTAAGAAGTACAATAGAATACTATAAAATATAACTTAAGTTTAGTAACTAAACCGCAAAACCAACAGGCAGTCAGTAATTTTGCAGTCAAGTATGATGTTATAATGAGAAATAGAATGGTTTAATCATTTATTTTATATTTCATTGCTACCGAGTTGAAGAGTGTGCTCCACACTTGTTCGTTAAATCGAACATAAATTAACCTAATTATAAAATTATTATTATGTTCGGGGAAAACGCCACCGCAGCGTATGGGACCTAAAATGGCTGCATTAGTAGAATCATAATAGGAAAATAATATGGATTACGTTACAATTAGTAAAATGTTCACAAAATGACCATTCATAATATTATCGGCGTCTGTGACGATTTTAAGAATTTTAACGTGATTCATATTATTATCCTATTATGATTCTGCTCAAGCGGTTATTTTAGGCCCCCTGGTGGTGGTAAACGGAGTTTGCCAATGGGCACGAACTGGACGAATGCCGAATTAAAGGTAATTGCTTCAGGTTGGTTTTGTTGTTCATAAAATACTGTCGAATCGGATGTGCTGAGCCGAACAATGAGTGTGAAGCATACCTTACTATCATACTTATTACGAAATCACAGATTCACAGGCGACTTTGCATCATGATCCCTCTCTTGGAGCTCCGTTCGATAATCGAGTTCGAAATCCCTTTATAAATGAATGTGAGTAAAATCGTAAATGGCTAAATATTAGTGAAGTGCTAAAATAAATAAATCAAATGCATTTATTTATACTTTATTTACCCTTCATTTACGACGTCGTCGCCGCGTCGTCGTAGTCGGGGAAAATGATTCAAGTTAAAATAGGGCGTGTTTACATATTTAGTGTACCTACATGTTTTATGAGTTATTGAGTTTACATTGCATATGGTTTGAAGGCAGTAAATAGAAATGATTAAGGATATCAAAAGGGCATTGCCCTGCACTACCGTAGCAGTGTGGATTTGGTTCACCTACTTCAATTAAACTTGTAATTTGATATGAAGCTCTATAATAAATATACTGAATTCATAGTGTTGAGTGATCATACTCATCATTACCAAAGTTGTAATAAGCAACAAAATGTCACGTTTGCCAGTAAATGGTGTGTACAAATCTAGACAAAGGTGAAACTCCACCGCATTCATTCACATCAGAAGCACTTTAACGTCATTATCTGTCTAGCCTTTTCCCAACTATATTGGGGTCGGCTTCCAGTCTAACCGGATGCAGCTGAATACCAGTATTTTACATGGAGCGAATGCCTATCAGACCTCCACAATCCAGTTAGTACCCTTGGTAAGACTGGTTGTCAGACTTTTTGGGCCACTGACTACCTAACGACTGTCAAAGATCTCCAAATGACACCCGGGACCAACGGCTCAAGGTGCTTTCCGAGGCACTGAGGAAACTCGGTATGTAATGGGTGGTCACCCATCCACAGACCAACCTATTTAAGCACGGCTTAAGCTAAATATCGACCCGAGCGGTTGTTATTATTTAGCCACGAGCTTCTCCCTGCTTTAAAGCTTTAACGTGCGATTCGATTTCTCACTTTTAGAATTCAATTCTAAGTGACAGAAAGGGAAAAAGACATATTCCTCTGTGCGTGTAATTATGTGATTTCACACTAATCCAGAATGTTGCAGCCATGGAATAACATTTAATTTTAACCGAATTCAAAAAAGGAAGACGTTACCTACGTATTCAGCAGCCTTTATAATTTCTTAAATGTATGTACACCGCACCGGTTACTCCGTGATTGCCGGCCGATTTATGCGAATCTTTTTTTATTTGGTTGAGGAAGCCCGCAAGTTGGTCCCGTATAATGTATTAACATTGCTTGAGAAACTACTCAAGCAATTTATCAGTCAATTTTTTTCTTATTCGACGATGTTGAGTAAATGATTATCTCTTAATAACTTTTAGTTACAATGTAATAAGATTAATACATGGCAAGACTTTTTTTGGGAAAATAACTAAGACAAAATAACAAGAAACAAACAAATTCACCGCCTTCTGAAACTACTAAGGTTTGAAAAAGTGTAGACAATTTTTGTTTTTGTCCGAAAAAACTTAAATAGCTAATTAATTAGCTTAATTTATTTTTAAAATTGCTCATTTACAATAGATCAATTAGATTTTAGAGGATCAAATAATATTATCCCAATTATAAGTAATAGGAAGAGTTCTTCTTAGCATGTCAATGGCAATTTAAATTGTATAGGCCCAGAACTGAGCCACTAAAGTCTGTTTTTTAATCTCGGAGACTAAATTGACAAGTAAAAATGGCAAACTAACATAGATTTCAATAGAATTTAAGTCAGTTTTGACATTTTCACTTGTCAATTTAGTCCCCGAGATTAAAAAACAGACTATAGATTGTCTGTATTAAGTACCCCATCGTGGCACAAGAAGAATTTATAATATGTGATATTAGTGAAGGTTCTATAAACATTTATGCCATCTCATTACAAAAGAATAATGTTGAAAAGTGGTGCCGGCTTGTGCTGAATACTCACATTTTGTGAAATATAGCTGAAATAGCCCAACTAAATTCACATGTTTTCGTTTAATTTTAACTGACTAACATTACAATAAAAACTTAAAAAAAAAGGCATGTTTTTATTAAAATGCACCCAGTTTTTTTGCACCATATTGTATAAAGTCACAACTCTACAACTGACAAATTCCACATTTTACGGCACCATTTTGCAAGCAAAATAATTGAAAAATAACCGATTCTTGGTATTCAATATTTATTCTGTTTATGGTATTAACCACCTTGCCAATGTCTTCAAACCAAACGAATCTGAAGTTCATGATGATCCTGAAATCGATGCCATTCTCAACCAGGACTTGCAACTTTGTGCCACACTGCGACCAACATCCCCATGACAACTATCTGAATTGATATCTACGATGAACTTCAAAAAGGCATCTGGATTCGATCTGATTACTCAGAAAATTCTTAAGGAGCTGTCAAGAAAGTGAGTAGTTTTTCTTACTATCCTCATTAATATCCCTCTCAGATCCTCTTATGTCCCTGCTCTCTGGTAAATATCACAAATCATAATGATCCATAAGCCTGGAAAGCCGGCAAATGAAGTTTCATCTTACCGCCTTATTAGCCTAAGAAAAATTGCTCGGCAGCCTTCCTCGACGTCCAACAAGCCTTTGACCAAGTGTGGCATAAAGGACTATTATGCCATGTATTAAGATAAATTTGCTCATGCCCTATTCATTTTACTTGCTAATGAAATCATACCTTAGTGATAGGCAATTTCAAGTAAAGGTTCGAGACGCTAGATCCTCTCTCGCCAGGTGCCTTGCAGGGGTACCTAGGGCTCCGTCCTGGGCCCAGTTTTATATAATATATTTACTAGCGACCTCCCTCAATGCCGTAACGTATTTGTAGCAACCTAAGCTGATGATGCTGCATTCCTGGCCTGTAATCAGGATGCCAACATAACAAGCAGCATGTTGCAAAATCAGCTTGACAGGACCCATGACTGGCTAAACAAATGACCAAAAAAAACCTATATGTGTCCATATTGGTTGTATGGGATTCAATAATGGTCTTCCCCGCAAGCAATCAAACATCAAGTGCATTCAAAGAAGTCAAAACAGTATCCTGAGGGTCCTAGCAGCGGCACCCTGGTACGCTCGCAATTCTGAAATCCATGAGCACCTGGAAATCTCAACAATCCTAGAAGAAGCGAAGTACTACCTAGAGAAATACAAAATAGATTAACCAACCATCCCAATCCTCATTCACGTTCACTATTGATGCCAAATCATACTAAGAGACTCAAGAAAGCTCATATTGTACTGCCTGATTAACTAGAATTTGGACACTGGTCCTGATTCTGTAAAAATTTGATGCATCTTTCCACACATCTGATCCTAGTCAGGAATGACTGATAACAGGTGAGAAGAAAAAAATAATGGTATTAACCAGATTACTATAATATTAGAACTGTTTAAATATTAGGAAAAATAAAATGTCTACTACTATATAAGATTACTGACTTTGTGTGTGATAACAAGTTGATTAGGAAAAAATAAACAATGTCACTTACATACATTTCATTATTTATGGTATTATCTAATAGAAAGTAGCAATGCATATAATGTTAATTAATTGTAGTGATTAACAAACACTAATCAGTTAAATTATCCTTTATCTATACTAATATAAATAACTACCACAACAATAAATACAGGTGTTCAATGAACCCATATGGGTCAGAACACTGATAACAATCTTACTAACGTTACTGACCTGTAGACTATGCAAAAGCTACTTGCAAAATATGAAAAGCAAATTAAAGTAGGTCATTTTAATGACAATAACACTTACAATAGGACTATCTCAAAGCAATATGACTGGACTTAAATATAATTATATTAAATAAAGGTCAATAATACACTATCATTCTAATTATCTACAAGCCGACCAGAAGTTTCATTTAAAATTTGAAGAATATAATAAAAAAGAGCGAGCTCGAAATAAGTAGAGCACGAAAATAATGTACACAATAAAGTGAAAGGGTACCAAAATGAAATGTCTCATTGCATTGTCAAGTATAACTGCAAGTAAAAGGAGCACAGGGAGATAGCTAATATATTTGGACACTGATATTGTTTGACTTATTATCTTAAAACAATTATCGGGAAGTTGTAAAATACAAATATCTACTGAAGCCTAGTAATAAGATACGTAAAATTACTCACCAATCCTGGACACTGCTCCAAAAAAAGAAATAACTGTCAGCCCCGGGATTCCATATTTAAAAGATAAACCTATCCCTATCAACAATTAGCTTACATTAGGAATTAATTGATTTTCACACAATTTATTTACGACAATACGACACCCCTACGCTCGATCGACAGCCATTCTGACCATAGACTGGAGAGAGAATAATATAGAGTGGAAAATGGTCTATGGAATATAGTACATTTTTCATCGTTCTATTCAACAGCTTAATTATTAAATAAATAATAGACTTTATAGTGCAGCAAGCTAATTTGAATCTTACAAAATCGCAATGTTGTCCGATCTCTCATTTTTTGTTCACCGACTGCGGCGCTCACCATTAGTAGCCGGCTAAATGGAATTGCTTCATTTACTATTTCACTGTTATTATTAACTAGTTTTTGCTCGCAGCTTCGCTCCCGTTATGTACGGAAATTATTAGAAAGGGATCGTTTTCAATGTAGCCTATGACACTCGGGGATAATGTAGCTACCAGTGAAAGAATTTTCTGAATCGGATTAGGAGTTCCGAAGATTACCTCCTACATACAAACAAATTTTACAACATTAGTATTGATCATTCTATGACCTATACTAAACTAGAGCATGGCACCGGTTTCCTCTCCAAATTAATTTATGTTTTATTTCAAAAAGCCCGTAACTATTCTACTTTGATTTGACGTAATTAAAAATAACTCTCCAAACCATAACCTAACCTCTCAACGGTAATTCGGTATCTGTCAAAGTCAGATTTAGAAAATCTGAAAGTGAATTATTTACAATCTTAAAATACTGCTGTTCACCTGTAATTAAAATGAAACTGTCCCTTGTGCTTTTTCGTCGTAACCGCTTGCCAAACGGACACTTGTTTAGAGGAAAAGATCGGCTAGTAAAAAAAGTAGAACCGAAACATTTAAGGAAAATTGAACATGATTTCGCTATCGAAGAACAAAATATGTTATATTTACGCTATCCATATCTCTCACAGGTAAGTTTATTATTAATCTTCTATAAAGAAAAAAACCCTTTATTTATTTTACTATTTATGCACACAGTAGACAGCACAGGAAAATAACATATAATATTTGAGTACATAGGTACTGCTTATTTTTTAAGAAATTTCTGCCAGCAGTCCTGCAAAAGGAGAAACGAAAGACGTAAGATGGTAGTATGCTTTATGCTACTGTCAGTATAGTTTTCTCATATTTTTAATATTCATAATTTATTTGGAGTTGGCGAAGTAGGTATGTCCTCTTCTTATAGACCTCTTTACTAGCCGTCGACGTAATTTTTCTAGCTGTAACAATTTCAGACAATATCATCCAACATTTCTTCAGCCTTCCCCTACTTAAAAAACACTCAAAATCTTGCTACTTTCAATAAAAATTCCCAATATTTGTTAATTCATTTAACCCTTTAACCGCCAAGATTTGATACGTTTGACTTACCGCTAGCGCCACGTCACTTTAGGTATAAGTTGGAATAGTGTTGGGAATACTTAATATCGATGCATATTTTTTTTATTTATTAACAAAACTAAAAGTCGGAAATAAAATCAATGTTTTACTTAATTACTTAATAATCTAACATTATTCAGTTTTCAATCAATTAAAAAAATAAAATTAAACGTGCTTCTGTAGTAACAAAATCAGTACTCGGGAGATGGGCACGTTGTTCGTTCTTCTGTTTGTGAAGATTCTCCACGAGCATGTCGTATTAAATTTAATATCTTCATGTAAACTTCTGGATTTATTGGATTTCCGACCGCACAGTTTCCAGCTCAAAAGCTATTGATGACGCGAAGTATTCATTTCGTGGATCACTTGGTCTCTGATCAAAAAGGCCTACAACACTAGTTGTACTTAGGGATAAAGCTATCCCGTGATTTTACGGTGACGGCGCTGAGGCAACTGACAATACCGCGCGATTTAACCTTGAATCTCCTTGGCAGCACGTAATATTACGGTGACGGCGACCGGCGACTGTCTGCACTAGTGAGGTTCTGCGTTATGAGATTTCTATATTTTTGTCGTAAAAATTAAATAATTTTTAAACTTAAATACATTTTATTGTGTACAGATACTTGTATCAGAGTAATACTATGGATATTTTGTAATGAAAGTGCCCACTTTCATTGCAAATAGTGACAGTAATTTATATAGTGCCTTGTTTATTCTTAGACATCCTATTAAGTATTTTCCGAATTCGCCCCATCCCTAGTACTCGTAAAATTACGTGATTGGCGATACAGGTAGGGAGACAGTTATGACAAAGTATTTGAACCTCAAAATTCACGGTATTTATCATTCAAAACATTGAAAAATGTCCATAACAATAAAGATTATACCCTACATCTTAAAATTGACACATTTTATATGGAGTTTGTGCAGTATGAGAACTTTTTCAATGAAATAACGTAAATATACGTGTGTGGCGATTCGGGCACTGTTTTCAGAGCCCGTAATATTACGGCGTCGGCGCTTAAAGGGTTAACAGATTCATTATCTTCTAATATACATTAAATATTTCCAGGCTGAAAGTAGTGGTCACACCAAAGCCCTTGGAAAACCTGAACAGAAGAAAGAAAAAATATTGGATAAAACAAGAAGAATTTTCAAGCAAGATGTTACGCTTTATGAGAGACTTCAACATTTACGTGTCAAAGAATCCTGGGATTAATTATTTTGTGTAAATAGGTTAGTTTAAGTAGGTAGTAGTCATTCTAAATTAAACAAGAAATAAAACCCAAACAAAATCTATTATTTGTAGTAAATAATATAATGCTCCAAATTGGCAATACCAGAAATCTGCATCCCTTTGTTACATTTTGTTCACATTAAATTGAAACTGGCACCAGCACCAGACTCCACACAGGCAAAAAATGGTTTATGCCTGTGCCTGATGATCAGATGACATTGAAGATTCCCAGTTTATTTAAGTGAAAACATGCCCCCTGTCCAGGCAGGCTTGTTTGTACTTTCAGACATTCAAGGTTAATTTATTATTCTGCCATTAACCACTTGTATGCCGAGTATATAGACACAATTAAGAAGCTATTGTGTTTTGTGTAGATCTACATTCCAGCATGAAAGGTTAAAAAGTCTTTTGCTTTGTGCTCCTTTCATGGTCTACATCATATCATGCCTTGTTGCATAACCAACTGACAATCCTTCTAGATATATTGTTAGGTTGCCCTATCATTCAACATCCAAACTAGAAAGCCTTGAACAAGTGGTTGATTCAATTTTCATTCTTAACATTAACCTTTTGAACGCCAGAATTAAGTCCCAACAGGGAGTAAGCCTATTGTCAGCAACCTAATAAAACATAGCGCAACCTGGGAATTGAACCCCAGCAGTAGCCCATGTCACCACTAGACCAATGAGGCTACAAAGTTTGGTTTATCATGAACTAGCTTCATGTCCTTTAGATTTTTTAGGTTCTTAAAATATTTTTGATAAAATAATTAATTAGACTAAAAGTTCAATAAACGTTTTTATTTTTTCAAATATGTACATACATCTACAGAGGCAACAATGTTATAATATCACAATAATTTATCAAGCAGAGAGTAGACGATTTACAGACACGAAAGGTAGGAAGAAAGACAGCCACTAGCTAGAAAATTATTATTATTGTTCTTGATCAATAGTCTGCTGGATGAAAATGGGCGATCATTCCAAATGATAACCCCATTCCTAAACTGGTACATTGTTGAATGTCGCTAGAATATTCAATCTCCAAAATCTCGGATGTATGCGATTGCGGCTATTTATTTTACAGAGAAAATCGCGTTTGACTGTGTTTCGCCCGCCCTAATTAATTGGTCTAGATGTGGCTTCCTTACTTCTTCCCTTAAAATAATTATACATACGGAACAACATATACTGCAAATTAAATACTAACTAAAGAGCACATTACATGTACAATTTATTGTGTCACACATGTAATAATTATAAAATTTTGCAAGAGTTCTCTATGAAATGTACTGTGATGACATATTAATTTGTGCTTTGCACGTTGTGTGGGGTGGTGCAGAAGGTACGTGAAACGTGTAGGTATGACCTTTCTGCCTGACCACCACAAGGGGTCTTACCAATGAGTTTTTTATAAATTCGCAAGGATCCTAGAACTGTCATCTATACAAATAAATAAAATTTAACTATTTTAAAAATAACAGGTTTTTACTGAATGCATATGAAAGTATATGCATTTAAAGAATATACCGGTAGATAGCTGATGTTATAAGGTCTAACATAGGCTACTTTTATTTTAGGAAAATTATAAGGGTTCCGAGCAAAAAAAAAAAAACCCTTGAAATTTTTACAAAATCCGTTTCAAACGGCTAATTCCCGAAACGGCTGGACCGATTTTAAAGGGACTTTTACCGGCAGATAGCTGATGTCATAAGGAATAACTTAAGGTACTTTTATTTTAGAATAAGAATTAGGTTTCCGTGCAAAAAGATTAAAACCCTTCAAATTGGTAACAAAATTCCATTCAAAATGGGAAGTAATATTTTTTATAATAATTTCACGCGAACGATGGTCGCGGGCAACAGCTAGTACTTTCATAAAATGACTTTATAAGTCCAGTGCGATAGATTTATGCAGCAACCAAAATTGATGGTTTTCATACAAATAATCGAGATTGGAAATGGAACTGGGCTGGCCACATCTGTCGCATGCCGAAGGAGTTATGGGCTAAAGTAACCACACAATGCATCCCAAACAGCAGCAAACGGCAACGCGGCAAGCTCAGAATGAGATGGCGGGACGAACTCGACTCTTTTCAAAAGCATTGGCAAACAAAAACACTGGATAGTGATAAGTGGAAAGAGGGAAGGGAGGCCTTTGCCCTGCAGTGGGACACAAATGGCTGATAAAAATAATCGAGATTGGGCACAAGTTGGATTGTTTCATACAATATTTTCAAATAGTAAAAAAAATGGTGTAAAATATAATAACTAACGCTACGACGTAATACTTCAGTTGGCAATTAAATCTACGATATTATAATATAATTATACAGTTATAACTTGTTTCGGTCAATAATATCGAGCATATAAATATCAACTGAGTGTTTCTTAAAACTGTACCATGATCTTGTTTTAAAATTTCTTTAACTGTACCTACTGACTTCGACTGCGTTTATGATACTTTTCTTCACTTTTTGTACTTCATTTTTGTAATACAGTTAGAACATTTTAAATATAAATAAGACTAAAAAACTAATTGTAATTACTTTACAATTAAAATTATCTTTAACAAATGCTTGCACACGGATTTATTCGATATGTAGATCAAAATTCACATTGGACAAAGCAAATCTACATTTACACACAAATACAGTATTTTTTATTAAGGCCTCGATTTATACCAGCATCGAAAAATAATCTCATACACGAATACTATTATATACTATCTATATTTATGTTATTGTATAATTTAGTCAATAATTCGGAACGTAAGAAAAGAATTTCAACAACTAGATACGTTGAGTCGAAAATAAATTAAGTATCGACAGTGGTGCGTTACTTTTATGTACCATTTTATAAAGTTTCAATTTTTGTGTCACTTTGAAAAACAATAATTGTACGTATTTTGTTGGACCTTTAAATATTACAATGAAAGCACACCATTAAAAAGCGGTTACCTACTTACACACAATAGTTTAAATATGTCCATGTAGAATTTTAATAAATAGAGTTTCGAACTTTTAAATATAATGTGTTATGAACTCAGTTATTCTTCGAAAAAAAAGAAGCTATTGGTCGAGTTTATAGACAGTGATAACACTATAGATTAATTAGTTAATACTAATTTTGGTCCACGCAAAAGGATCTTCTTTGAGATCCTTCTTGTATAATGTTTTGCCTTGCTGCATGAACTCCGCGAATTGTGCAACAACTGGATCTCTCATGCACGAAGCTACCGCGATTACTTTATCTGACTCATCGAAGAAGAACATGACAAATTTCAGACCTTCTACATCTCCTTCTATTTGGGTACTTGCTGGTTTCCCGCAACCAGCGTAACGGATGGACTTGCCGAACAGCATGGTCCAGAAGAACGGAACTGTCTTCAAGGCAGTTTCTTTCTTAACTATATTTAAAGCAGCAACTCGACCGTGGTATTGAGCAAGACCAATATGTCCAATGCTCATATGTTTGTTACCATGGGCGAAAACGGGTGCGAGTGCAATATCGCCGCCTGCGTACACATTTTTGATATTGGTTTCCAGCTTATCGTTCACGTTGACCGCACCATTTCCCTCCATAGATATTCCACTGTCCTTTAAGAAACCAGTGTTTAATGTTGTTCCCACGCCTACTATCAGCATGTCAGCAGGAAGTGTGGTTCCATTGGCCAACTCTACCGATTTTATGACTCCATTCTCTCCGTTACATTTAACTATTGTGGTTTCAAAATGAAATTTGACACCCTTATCTTCGAATAACTTTCGTAAAGTGCGGCCAATTTCATGACCAAATATTTGGCCAAGCGGTGATTTGTCAGTGCCAACAACAGTCATTGACTTAGCTTTATCATTACAGGACGATGCGCTTTCTAAACCAATAAAACTCAATCCCAATACTACAACATCCTTATCCTTATTAGTTCCCAATGTGTTCAGGATGTTAACAGAATCATCAAAGTCTCTGACCGTGAAGATGTTTTGCAGATCGATACCGGGAACCTCTGGCACTCGAGGAGCGGAGCCAGTCGCGAGGAATAATGCATTGTAACGTAGTTTGTTTCCATTACTTAGGTGTACTATTTTCTCATCGGTGTCTATTTTAGTGGCATCGACACCTTTGAGTACTTCGATATTAGCGTCGTCATAATACTGTTGGGATCTTGCTTGTAGTTTTTCGATGTCTGTTACGGTTCCAATCTTGGAGACCTTAATTCTATCGTAGGGCAGGTAGTTTTCTCGGGCGACCATGGTGATGCGTCCCTTCCAGCCCTCGCTGCGCAGGGTCTCGGCGCAGGTGGCGCCGGACGGGCCGCCACCCACGACCACGGCGACAGTGCCGTCGCACTGGGACGCCATGCCCATTTCCTTGATGCGTTTCTTCGATTTCAGATCGTCTCGTTTAGCTCTTACCTGTAATTTGGAAAGGCATAAAGTAAGATGGAGTTTAATTAATTTTAAGTGGCTTAATCCAGCAGTGACGAATACATAGACACTACTTGAATAAAAATAGCCTAGAATAAACTGAATTTCCCACGGTTATACCTGGCGTGTCTCAACAGCCTGTTACCTGGCGTGCATCAAATATGTAAATGAATGATTTCATGGATAAGGCAAATAAACTCTGTACATACTAAACTTGTAATTCACTGAAATGTGAAGCCGTACCTAATACAAAATGTATCATTATAATTTGATATTATTCACAAGATGGAGCTAAAAATTGGCCGTTATTAACTAGCTTCGGCCCGCGGCTTCGCCCGCGTGGCCTAAATGAAACAAATGACATCTTTTTTTTAGAAACATACGTTATAAGCGCTCTCACTCCTAGCTGACCCGCGCAACTTCGTCTGCGTCACGAGTCAAGAGGGAGAGAGTGGAAAGACCTTAAAAGAATATGCTATCTCAGTTTTTTTTTTAACTTTGTGAGAGGACCGATTCCGTCATACATGACGGAAAAAACCCTTTCTTAGTGGATATCTACTCTTCACAAAGAATACACCCTTCAAATTTCCTGTTTTTAAGACCAACGCGTCAACGGTTTAGGCTGTGCGTTGATATATCAGTCTGTCAGAAATTTGAATTTTATATTTTAAAAACTGTGATATACGTTTCTCATCATTTTAACTGAAGAGTATTTACACAAATTTTCAAGTCAATCGAGCCCGAGAATAAAAAGTTTCACAGAAAACCTCCATTTCACCCTCTTAGGGGAATTTAGAAAAACCCTTTCTTAGTGAATAGGTGTCTACTCTTCACAAAGAATAATACTCCAAATTTCATGCCTGTAGGACCAGCGGTTTGGGCTGTTCGTTGGTAGGTATATCGGTCAGACATTCAGGCAAGACTTTGAATTTTATGTGCTTAGATACGGGGTGGAGAAGGGTCACCGACGCGAAAACGGTTATCACGTATTCAGTACATCAGTCCGAGCCCCCACCCCACATAGACATTTTTCGTCGCGACTATGTCCCTTCCACCCCGTATAATTTAATATCGTTAAAAGAAATATAGGAAGTGGCCTTTAAAAAAGTGATAGTAAAGGACGATATTAACAACATTTACCGACTTTTAATTAATTAGAGGTAAGGTAAAAGGTTGAGTAAACTGTGTAATGTATGTGTCTGGTGCTAAGTGATTGGTCAGGGGAGTGACATTGAGTCATCATCCGGTAAGTTATAACATAACATAATGTAAAGAGCCGGTGACTACGATTGCAAACCAATTCTATGAGTTGGTCAAGGTGAGTCAAGGTCAGCTACTTCTTAGATCACGCTTTTAATGCGTACCTCTCTTACGATAAGTTAGTTTGCGTAGGCGCACTAAGCTATGGTTTTTTCACTTCTATTATTCTATACTTCGATACAACCAGATGTGCCCACGGCTTAGCTCACGTGATTATGTATTCTCTTGTTATTGGGAAAACGTGAAGTCATTGCATATTTGTAAGAAAATTATCCTCAACATCTACAACATAAGTAGATTTTATAACAAAACCTTGTGATTTAAACAATAATGCTGTGAGAAAAATACCAGAAAGTAATAAAAAATAAGGTTACTGTGTAAGCAAATATAGCTCAACTGTTCAGTAATACATAGTTTAGAGTTAAATCAAATAAAATATTGATTTTAAGACATCGCGAATAAAATTCTAACTCAACGTTAATAATGGCTTGGAAAGTAGTTTGGTTGCCACGCATTTTTACCGAGTTAAAATTAGCGTGAATACTCGGACGATTTTTCGCAAGTCACAGATGTTTGTGTGTGTGTCTGATGTAGATAGAACAAGTAGACATGTCGGTATTGACAATTCAATAAAAACTATATAATCATCGGGAATTACTCACTTTTTACGAGCAAATAAAATAGGTAGGCAATGAAGCTCTGTACTTATAATATTATACAGGGGAAAGATTTGTTTGTTTGTAACGAATAAACTCAAAATCTACAGGACCAATTTCAAAAATTCTTTCACCATTACGTTACATAACATAGGTTATATTTATTACTAGAAAAAAATATCGGGGGGGGGAGGGGTGTTAGGGGAAAATAAATGTCCACCCGTGCGAAGCCGGGACGGGCCGCTAGTTATTAATAAAGAAGGTATTTAAGAAATGTATTAGATGTGTTTATCTTAAACTGCAGGTTAGACTAAGCTATTTGGGCGATCCGATAAAATATCTGGCTTACGTTTGCCATAGCCAAATACATGAGGTAAGCGCATTACTCACTGCACTCGTTAGTCACATATTCGCAATGACGATATATATTTACAGGTTCTCAGACAGATTTCTTTTGGATAAAGCAACCTGGCCTTCAAAAAGGATAATTTAACAGACATACTAATTGGAGTTTTGACGTCAACAAAATAATATAAATACATGTAAGTAATGCACTGCAAAGCGTCAAGGTTAAGACGCAACTTCCGAATTGTTCATGGTTGAACTAGTTTTATATGAGTAGTTACTAGTTATACGAAATCATTGCTTAACGCACAAATGATGCTGATAACTGATACGCACTAACTAGCCAGACACGCTCTCGATTAATTACGTAAATCCTGACACGTGCGTGTAGGGCTAGGCTGCTTTGGGTTCCTTTACTCTTTGATCGTTCATCATCATCTTTCTGACCTTGTTTCATTCTACTTAGGGTCGGCGCATCGGGTTCCTTTACTCCTTGCAATCCAATATGGTAAATATTGAATTCCTAAAGTTATGTAAAACGAATGCAGTCATCATCTTCCTGCCCTTGTTTGCCATCTTACTTAGGGTAGGTGCAAAATGTTTTTTCTTTTCTTATTTATTTGTTCTTTTGTCTCTCATGTCATTCCTCAAACAATCCTTCCATAATTTATTTGGTGTTCCTTTCCGTTCTTCAACATGTTTCTTTATCACTCTTTCACAAACGTTTCATCCCTCCTCATCACATGCCCATACCAAAACAGACAACTCCCTCTCAACTTTTCTGTAACAGGCGTAGAGGTTTTGATCCTGGGGTCCCGAGTGTTGCGATCCCGGGATCCCGTTCATATTACAGTCCCGGGATTATACTTCACAAATCTTGGGGTTTCCAGGATTAACAATTGAAAAAAGGGTAGTGATAAAAGCTCGGAAAAAAAGCTTACTCAAAATATGAAATGTACCTACTGCTTAAAATACTAGTCTTGCGACAACTGAAAGGACAAAGAAACGAGCGAGTAAAATAAAAACTCCAAGCAAGTAATACAAATACAATAAACAATGTGATTACCAGACAAGTCCGAACGGACAAATTATTAATAATTGAGACGTTTAGCAAAGATACAGTACCTACAATAGTACAGTACAGGCCATTACAATTTGTTTTTCCTTGAATTGATTTTTCGGTTTGGAGCCGAGTTTGCTTATTTTCCTTTCGTACCAGTATCTTTTTACCCGACTGCCAATGAAGGGTTATGTTTTTCGTGCATATCTTGTATGTTTCTTTGTTTGTAAATTTCTGTATTACCTCGTATGTTCCAAATGGCTGGATGGATTTCGACGATTAAGGTATATTTGGGCTGCGGGACTGTTCGAAAGAGATACCGTGGCCCTGGAACACAAAGGGCAAAGAAGGAACATGGATGGGGTTTTAGTCAGTAAAAGTCTGACACTCACTCCCACTCCACCCAGAGCGGGAGGAGTTATTTGATGATTTCAAATCCGGAAAAAAAAAAAATTACATTTGTCTCAAAAACCCAAGTGTCCTTAGATAGGTTAACGGCGTTCTGAGGTAACAAACAAAAAAAATTAAAATTAATCAAATTATTAATTAAATTGAGAACCTCCTCCTTTTTTTGAAGTTGGTTAAAAAGTAGGGATACGTCTCATCCCTTTACATATTTTGGCAGATTCTTTGACAGACAAAAGGATCCTTTCTTCGGAACAGAATTTAGTCAGACAAATATAGCAAATATATTTTATCGGCATGTGACATTATTGTGTGTGAAACAGTTTCAGCCGTCAACGCCAACGGTTTTTGGTATCTAGTATCGTTGCAATTAGTTTGAATGAAAATTACCTTTCTAAAATTCTGTGTCTGTCTCTCACTTCATTGTTCATTGTCAAATATTTTAAGAGAAAATAGACGGAAATTGGTTCGGCACCGACTACTAAAAATGGACACTAGTAGTCAGTTTTAAGAAAATTCTTGTCGAAATCGGTTTAAAATAAACTCGTTGTGACCGTCGGCGTTGGCTGAACGAAAACGTTTGGGCTAGGTGCTCTTTCAGAGTAATCTGAGAAGACCGCAACGAGTCGTTGGTGAACGGTATTAATTAAAAAAAAAAAAAGTTGATTCCTACTAAATGAAAACGGAACAGAATTACTTTGGAGGCAGAAGCCGCTAGTTGGCTGACTAGTGCAATCAGACATGATTACTTATCAACAACGATTTCAAATCTTATTAGAGTAAGATTATCACAAAATACATATATCGAACCATGTGCATGCACATTATTATTAACAATTATTAGTAGTATTTCGTGTTCGTGTAGTATCGCTCTGATTCGTGGAAATTGAAAAGAATTTGTTATCAGAGTCCTTAACCGCTGTCTTGCCTGCAATTATGGGCTAGTCCACTATCAGAAGATAGCCATCGTAAATATTATATCCGCTATCCTATCAATCATCAGATAAAGGCCATTAATAAGTTAAACTAGGAAACAAAAATAAAACGTGCTGTCATTCCACACATAATTCGATTGCATAATCTAATTATATCTATTTTTCTATATTGCATCGAATAGAAGCTTATGCGCCAATTAATTACATAAGTAGATTGTAATTTGTAACAGATAAGCCCTTACCCCTTTTTCCGCACGCAAAATACGCGTTTTGAGTTGTCCGCGTGGAGTTGCGGAAACCAGCCCGTTATACAATACAATAAGCCCTTAGTTGACGAAAAGCTAGCAAAGGATCGCCAGCAAAAGTCATTAGGGATTCGTGTCAGGACAGCAAGGAGTCTTACTTAGTTATGGCTAACTAAGTTTCTGATTATCCCGAGGTTGTCTAGATTATATTATATTAAGGATTTAAAAGGTCCACGTCATATCTAGCATGCGGAACAAGGTATTTGCGCACATGCTCATTTAGCAGCACGGAATCGCATTTTTCCATGCTCCTATCCTATTCCGTCGCTCGCAGAACCGTCATTTGCTAGAGAGATGATGGGCAATCCTAAAAAGATCCAACAGTATACACGCTATGCGGAATTCTAGTCCGTCATCGGCGTCGGGTCGAATAATAATACAACTAAACAGTTTTTGGTTACCATTTCCATTAGCGACGTGTCTCTAAAATTACCAAGGATTCGGTCATCGTATATTTTAGAATAAATGTTTTTAGCATCACAATTCACATCAGACATGGAAGCCGGCAGCTGCTTGTCAGTGTGCCGAAACTCACCAGTCATATTTTTAATCTTAAACTTACTAATTTTCATAAACTCGAAAATTTGCATATGGGGCGTGATGGGCCGGTCTTATAATCCGTTGAACTTTGAATTCTGATATTTGGAAAGAAAGATCAGCTAGCAACAAATGCAAGATCGCTCAAACTAGAGCATACTTGGAATAGCATCCCAGAAACTCGGTGAAGGCCCACGGTTAGGTGTTTGGAGATGTCGGTCGTCAGTTCGTCACTTTTTGTGTGAGGGGGTTAGGCAGGGGCAGAAATGTTTACAGGTTTAACCGTATGGGGTTAATCAAAGTCACGGTAAGTGATAAGAACCGACGAAGTGGTGGCGTGAAGATTTCGACAGTGTAACATAAATGTGTTTTAAGTGGCATCCTGTTTTAATCAAGACGACCTAACCGTCCCATTGCTGCCTTCCTAAAAAACACTACGCATCGCAGAAACAGCAACTTTCACATACCACGTACAATTCTTGTCGTTCGATTAAACTAGTTTATTTATCAGCATTCAGCAAAGCATAATATTCCTAACTCGTAGTGACATGAATGACTTCATCTCTCGTCCTATTGCAATTGTTTTAATATTCTACTACTAACTTAAAATTCAGGAGGAACTAGGACAGCAAATAAAGCAATGCTATTAGATTCCAAGATTAACACTGCGAGAGTGTAACACAATTTATTTTAAGAGAAAACAAAAATCGTCTTTTTATTTACAGTGATTTGTTTAGGTAAGTAGGCTTACATGCAGTTGTGTCGGATAAGATCATCAGTCACGGACTCAAGGAAGATAACAAACACGTTAGTCATGAAGCAAACACTCTTTTTCGATTACACGCTAAAGTAGGCGCAGTTTTAAGACCTAAAATTTTGGTCGTGCGACCAATTATGCTTCAGCATTAAATTCTCAGTTTGGTTTAATCGATCAAAAAGACAAGACAAAGTTAGTTGCTAAAGACAGAGGTGAAAAACTAGGTTTGAAACATCAAAATTGAAGATAACTACAATTTTGATGAAAAAATCAGAGCAAATCAGAAAATCAGGCACTTGTGTCTGAATGTATCTGAATAATTCAGACACAAGTGCCTGTCACCGACAGCTCGAGCACTGTCAGGGTCAGACTCTACTGAAACAAATGATAGAGTTGCGCAAATTCATGGACACTAGACATTATTCGATATTTTTATCAACGTTTTAACTGTTAGGGGAGATTGGTGTTCAGATATCGATGCATGCATGATAAAAATTATGAGTTTACATGAAGAGAATCTTTCCTACTTCGTCGATTTGCATTTGAGGTCAAGAATGACAACGAACGAAGAACTCAAACAATTCATTTTCTGGTTTTTATGAGTGAACCGTTTCAACTATGAGAAGCAAAACCAATAGCTTTAATACTTACCATCAAAACTGGGAGTACTAAATTATGTTTTTTGAAATCGATAAAATCGGGAATCACTAACTTTAAATGACTAAAATCAAGTTTTTATATCGTTTCTTTGTAGGGGAAAGGGGTATTGCCTTGCACATGCTTTTACTCAATTTGCCTTGTTTAAAATTAGTCAACATTTTGTAATGGTCGTGTTACTGAAAGTGTTTATAATGTATCGTGGATTCGAAATGAAGGCCGCAAAAGGCATACAACAGTCTGGGTAAAAAAAAGAATATTTGTCTTCAGTTTGTCATTTACAACGCTAATTATTGATCACGCGACCCGAGTCTGACCTCTATTTCGCTCCGCTCGGGCGTTGCAACCTCCACCCAACGTGGTAGTGTAGAGTAGTAGGTAAGTTCACGCCTTTACGTTGATATGCCATCTGTTCTCAAACAATTGTTTTTGATCAGTTTAGGGAAAATTGACTAGGAGTTCTGTATCGTGGATCAATTTGCTTACAGGCAAACACAAATGGGAACGAAATCGAATCTGACAGGAGAATGGAAGTCGAAAACGTGTTGCGCCGACCTTCAGTAGAATGGGACAAGGGCAGGAAGATGATGATGATGCCGTTACAGAGGAATATTTCTTACCTTAACTTCTCCTTTTTCTGTAACTGTAACTTGGTAGCAAGGCAACGAATCAAAGCCAGGAAAATCTTCAATGTCTCCCGTTTTAATGTTGAAGCAGGCTCCATGCCAAGGGCAGCGGATTCTGCCATCTCCCAATGCACCAGATACGAGCGGAGCACCGTAGTGAGTGCAAGTAGTGCCTACTGCACTGAATTCGCCTTTCTGTTTCACAAGCAATACTTTGCCTTCTTCTCCGATATCAAAAACCTTCATTTCATTGTCTTTGAGGTCATCTTCTTGGCAGACAACTGCTTCAACATACTTGTTGCTTGACTCCATGCGTGATATTGTGCCACCTGATTATAAACAAAAACAATAATTATAAGAGATCTCCGAACCGCAATCTAGGCGGCTAGCATCAATCATACGGCCATAGATGGCTGGGCGCCACAAGCGGCCGTCATATTATTTTTATGTCAAGGTAATGAAAACGTTTCACTCATATTTAATAATCTGGTCTAAAATGAACAAAAGAATAAAATTATATGGTAAATTTCTGACTTGAAGTCGTTGCCTCGGTGGGTGGGCTGTTACAGATGCATTACCAGCGAATTTCGGGCCAAATCTATTTCACGTCCATCTATTTGAATGGGGGCTATCGCGCTTGAATTCGCAGCTAGATGCGTTCGTGTAGAGCAAGGTCTTCAGAAATGTCAGATGTCATAGTGTTCGCGCGTTGCGTGCTTTTTTATTTCGTACTTTTACTAATATTCACGATTGTGGTTCTGTATCTGAAGTTTACACTCTGTTGTTATACGTAATAACATAAAACTTTTCCACACACGCATATTCGACCGTGATTATTTAGGCTCGCCTAGAAAACTAGTGCCACGACACCTTCGCTGTATAATGGGGGTTTTCAAGATAGCTAGCTAAGAAAAAAGAGAAAAGTGACATTTTGTCAATTAGAAACTAGATCAACTTGACACATTAATTTTGGCGCGGATCGCAATGTGTAATTAATGATCGTTCGGCACTCGAAACGATCTAGCAAGTGGTCATCTGCTTGGTGTGAACAAAATAAGTTGCTTGATTGACAAAGAAAATGAGATACAAGCTGATAATAAAAAATAACATTGAACTTCACTTTATTTTGAGAGACAACCAGAGACCAAAAAATACCCAGAAAAAAACTATAAGTACTTACCTAGCTTCTTTTAATAATATCTAGCATGAGAGCCTAACCTTTTACATCCTTCATAATAGAAGGCATGATTCAAAGGAAAATCATTAGTTGTACTTTCCTTTGTATCACACTGTTTCAGTGTTAGCACAAATTTTAATTTAGTTAGGCTGAACTTTTGGACTACCCAGTGGTGTTATAATAAATTAAGGCCTCTAATCAGGAAAACTGGCAAACTACTATAATTGTACCAAGTTTTTATTTAAGCACAAAACAAGAAATGCCTAACTAATATGTACAATAACTGTTAATACTGTTTACTTTACATATATTGTATTGTACTTTAGTTCCTATAGTAGGTATAAGTTGTAAGTAGTAACATGTCACATTATGAATAATTAATTGTTACCAAATTAGAATGAATTTAATACAATTTACTAACTGCATGCATAATTCAAATGAATATTTTTTTCTTAAGACAGAAAATATTTTATTATGTAGCATGCCGAAATGGCAGATAAGAGATTTATATGTATTTTTATCTTTAAGAACCTTCTGTGCCTTATTTATGCAAATAAATGATTTTGATTTGATTTCGTTTATTGTATGTGATAAAGAAATTAAATATCTCATATCAGTTGCATATTACAATTTACTTGATAATCTTGAAGATATAATTTGCAATGAATTGCAAAAGGTTGAGTAGATAGAATTTACCCTTTATGAGAAGAGAAACCAACTGTTGAAATATATGTAATAAATTATTGAGTCATTATAAATTATGCAGCATGAAGACAAATGGATCAGAAAATAAACAAATAAGTACTTAATACATAGAATATTCGTTTTTTTTTTAATTCTTGTACCTATTTGTTTTTAAATTGAAGCTTTATTATTGAAATTATAGAGCATAAACTCTGCTTACTTTTAGATGCTAATAAGTGGTATATACGTAAGGTGGAATTCGATTCGTTACTATTAAATTAAATGACTAGGTACATACTGCACAAGATTTATAATTTATTCCATATGGCAGAATGCTTCAAGGAACTAGTCTGTATAAGGAAAAAGAGAAGAGCCGCCGCAAGGTTTTGAAAATTGAGATTATTATGGTCATAAATAAAATATTTGTTTTGCATTAGCATACTTACGTTTGTGTCTTTAATTAAAACTGTTACTTACTGTTTCCGGGATCAGTTGAAACCTGTCCACTGTTAGGGGAATAAGATCTCGAATAGGAGCTGCCCATTGTGTTGGACAAAAATGAGCCTAGAACAAAATAAACAGTTAATTTTAAAATATTTTAAGATAGTAAGTGACAGAACTATATCTTATCAGGATCGAAATAAACCCATAACGTTCACACACGAATTCATAAAACCAAAAAAACAGACACATTGCAAACAAATAAAAAAAATTAAGAATTGATCGTGAAAGGTTTTACCTTGAACAAAACGTCTGGCAACCTTGCTGACCAAAACGTAACTTGGACGGAGAAATAGTACCATTGTTTTTAATTTTGTCAATCGCGTCGCGTGAATGATTTCATTCGTTCAAAAGCAATGTTGCCATACGAACTGTAAAGAGTCTCACTTCATAGTCGAATAGTGATATCCGAAACTTAAGAAGCCCACCCCCCAAACATGAAATGAAACATAGAAATCGTCTGTAAAAGACAGATATATTTTGTTAGTGTGTATGGTAAAAGATGATGAAAATCAACGTTCAATGTTTATTGATCCTTGGAGTAACGACATATCAAATTGGCTCTCAATATCAAATTGTCTTTTCACAGTTATTTTACTTCTGAGAACAATACTACTTGTACATACGATACGTGGACATGGACCAGTGCCTTACTAACAATAATTTATTCAACACCGGTGTGGGGTTTCATTATTTATGGTTTTCTTAGACGATTTTTTTAAGTTATCAGTGATTACTTTTCGTAAGTCTCTAACGAACCGATCAAGATTTACTCGATTTATTATCTGTGTATCATGATTGAACGAACAATTTGATATGTTGGATCGACGACGGACGTGGCTGGCAGAGAAATTATATTATGTTTTTCTAATTTAAATTGTGTTACTAAGAGAAAAATGTCGGATGCCATCGTAGCCAAGGGTCAGCCCATACCCGGAGATCCCGAAAAAAAGGGTTGGCTGTTCAAGTGGACTAATTATTTAAAGGGTTATCAGCGAAGATGGTTCGTGTTGTCGAATGGACTGTTGTCATATTACAGGTAATTTATCATTAAATTCTTGCTTGTACCTTTCAGCTATCACATTCATGAAGAGCCAAGACTCTAAATCACCAAACTTGCATCTACCGACAGGTTAATTATATTTTTTGTAGGTATGACGCAGTGTTTTTGCAGTATTTTAATTGGTTTTCTTGCACTGTAGTAGATCTTTAGCTAAAACTATTCAAATCATATAAAAAGTAACTAGGGCACCGTAATAAAGTAGAAATTGTAAAAATTCTATACATACAGTATTATGTACATTAACTATATAAGCTGACAGTGACATTAGATAAGTTGTACATAATTTTGGTTCCAGTGATAGGCAAATTGTACATACCAATAAATACACAATTATGCTCTTAAAAGACATTCACATAATTGTGTATGTATCTGGCAGTTTTGATACAGATACCTGTTGTTATGTTACATTAAATTAATTGATATTTTATACATCTAATTCTATTCCTAGTACATGTTTTCATCACATTCCAATTAAATTCTCATTGGAAATACTTTTGTGTGTATAACTTATGGTTATACGCATTGATTTAGTATTTTGGGACCAATTTACTTTGAAGACCTTTGACCTTCCTGTACTTCCTAAACTAAAATAACAAGATACAATATTATCTTTTTCCTTATATCTATTCCACTCAGTTATGGCTTTTCAAGGTGAGCTAGTTTTTTTACTGCTTGCAATATTTATATGTACCTACCTACTGTGTAAGATGTTTTCTGAAGCATAGTACATAACATGCCTATTAGTACTAATTAGACACTTTTCACATAGTTTTCTTGTTTAGCTAGTCGTTTTAGTCATGTAGGAACATCATATACGATTGTACTCCATACTTTCAATATTACAAATGTCCAGTATCAGTAAACATTTTTTTAAGTGTCGTAACTTCAAGCATGTTATTCAAAATGTCTTAGTAAGCAACTAAGTAGTATAAATCTTACTAATATTATAAAGAGGAAAGATTTGTATTGTATGTGTGTATGTTTGTAATGAATAATCTCAAAAAATACTGTGCCGATTTCAAAAATTTTTTCACCATTAGAAAGCTACATTATCCCTGAGTAACAGAGGCTATATTTTATCCCAAAATGTTTAAAAAATAAACATCCACCCGTGCAAAGCCGGGACGGGCCGCTAGTCATTTATAAATCAGTAAAAAGGTAGTAAAATATAAATAAATAATTAACATGGAGTTATCTGATAGCCACGTTGATAAAAAAGTGATTGTTTACATTCTTGATAAAATAGGAACATTAAAATGTATTTTGATTTGCAATAGTTATTTTTAGTGTCAACCAAGTATTACCTATTTAGATGAGTTTGGGAAAATGATAGCTCTTGGTTATAATATTGTGAAACTGACTGAGACAGCAGATAAAAAAAAATCTTTAATAACATAGAACATCATCATCATCATATCAGCCCGGAATCACCCACTGCTGGGTATAGGCCTCCCCTTTTTTCCGCCACACTTCATATTATTTTTAGAACATAAAAGCTATTTATTAATAATGTATATATATAGTCAGTTTAATCTACTTAATAAATATATAGTAAGCATTGGCAATAGAACCTACACAATTATGAATTACAACAAAGTCAAATATACCACAAATATTTGATGAAAATTTTCAACAATTTTTATCCAAAGAGCTTATTTGCAATTACTCTACTACTTGAAAGGCACTCTAAGCTATTTGTTTATTGATGGACACAAGTGGTTAGTGGAAGTTAGATAATAATATTTGATAATGCTGATTCTCGAATACCTCTTTTAAGTCTTCCGAGGCACAAAATATTAATAACTTGTAACTTGGATTATTTCAGAAATCAAGCGGAGATGGCTCACACCTGTCGGGGTACCATATCTCTGCTAGGTGCCCTGATCCACACCGCAGACTCCTGCACCTTCGTCATCAGTAATGGAGGCACTCAGACCTTCCACATCAGAGCTCATGATGAAGTGGAACGACAAAGTTGGGTCACGGCCCTAGAGCTGGCTAAGGCGAAAGCAATGTAAGTGTACATTGAAAAAAAGACAAATGTGTATAATGTTGAACCTCTTAATAGTTGTGGTGGCTCAGAACGCTCAATTAACACTGTATTTAGTGAGCACTAAAGAGGGCTCATCTAAATATTGATCATTCACAATACGACTAGTTCATTCAAACAAACAAACTTTCTTATATTAGTATAGATTGATTCATCTTTTTTATATTAGTATAGATCCAATCAACACCCCTCACTAGTTATAGAAAATACCCTGTCTGGATGCAGGTTATCAGTGCCAGTTGTCGAGGGTGGCATTGTTCCTAATCAACAAACAACACCATCACTCACTACTTGCTTATCACAAGGCAGAATTTCATCATTGGCCACCTGTTTGATATGAGTACAGAATTGACAATTGATAACAATTTTTTGTTTGAATTCTTTGCATGCCTTGAGAGACAATGTACCATTGCTAGGTATCTAATGCTACAACAACTTAATAGCTGTTATCTACAAAGATTATGAGTTGAATTGTCACCTGATGAATGAATGTGTTGTCCCCTAATCAGCTTATTAGCGCAAAAATATTGTAAAATCATAAAATAATAATCTACTTATTTCCCAACAGTCGAGCACAAGAATCAGACGACGATGAGGATCAGATATCGACAGGTGTCGTAGTGTCAGGCGGTGGGGAAGGTGAAGGCGAGGACGCCGGCGGGATCGCAAGAGAACTAGCAGCCAGGTTCCACGACCTGCGAACCTGTTCCGAACTTGTGGCGAGGCATGGGGCAGCTCTACAGAGGTCACTGGTTGACCTGGAGATTCCACCGACGGATACAACAAAGCAAGTCTCAGAAAGGGCTACTCTTTTTAGGATATCATGCAATGCTATGATGAATGTAAGTGAACTTGAGTGTAGCATGGTTCATCCTTGCATCGCCATTGCTTTACACCTTCTATTTTTTAAGATTGTCCCAAGCTGCCGACATGAAGGGCAAGTTTACGTCGTAACTGTCACATAGAGTAAAGCAACTGTAAAAATATATAGTACCACCCAAAGTAGTGATGTTTCTTGAAATGTTTGATCAACAATTTCGAATACCAGGATTGTAAGGGGCATGCCAGCTTTCAAGCAGTTTATTATATTATCTCTTCAACATAATATTTAGTTATTTGTACAAGATACACATTGTAGAGTTCTTACACTGCATGTTGGAAATATTTCATATTAACGCCGAGATGAACTGCAATGCTTCAAAGTTATCGATCGCTATCGCTGACAGAACGGCAGTTCGTTGAAATATCGTCGAAAATCCCTACCTGAATTAACCAGTCCCTGAAATCATTAGGAAGTGCAATTATATTTCTTTTATTCATTAACTTTCTTATTTACTAGCTGTTCCCCGCGACCTTCGTCCGCGTCAAGTTATTAAAAATAAATTTTCCCCGTTTTTGCAACATTTTTCATTGCTGCTACGCTCCTATTGGTCATAGCGTGATGATATATAGCCTATAGCCTTCCTCGATAAATGGACTACCCAACACTGAAAGAATCATTCAAATCGGATCAGTAGTTCCAGAGATTAGCGCGTTCAAACAAACAAACAAACAAACACTGCAGCTTTATAATATTAGTATAGATTACATTTTTAAATATTTTAAAAAACAAAAGTAAACAAAACATTTAAAAATATAAAAAATAGTAGCCCACCGGCATCGGGAACAGGGTCCAGGTTGAGGGTAGTCAGGGCTCCAGAGAGAGGAACCGCCTCACTATGCGTGCCGTGTCTAGGAGTACTGCTTTCTGAATCAAGCCCTTGACCCAGCCGCGCAATGAGAGCCTCCTAAGGTGTTGGTCGAGGCTCTTTGCTATTAGTCCATTAACCGTAACGACTATCGGTACAATGATTGCAGAGTCCACGTCCCACATGTCGACAACCTCGTGTGCTTAATCAAGATACTTAATTTTTTAATCATTCTCAGCTTTCACGAGATTCTCGTCATGAGGGACAGTGATGTCAACAATCATTGCACGGCGCTCTCGGCGATCTATCACCACAATATCAGGTTTATTTGCTAAAATAGTCCTGTCCGTGATGATAGATCAATCCCAATACAATGTGGCATGACCGTTCTCGAGAACTGGGTCGGGCACATACTTGTAGTATGGTACTTCACAAGCCACAAGGTTGTATTGCAAGGCAAGTTGCTGGTGGATAATCCTAGCTACTAGATTGTGTCTGTGCAAGTACTCACCGTTAGCAAGACGAGAACAACCGGAAACAATATTTGCAATATTAAATAGCCTCTTCAAAAAATGAAGTCTGCAAGGAAATAAAATAAAAACATACCCTTATCATTAGGCCTGTTCAGAGTTCATGAGTGCGGCGGCAGCGTCGAGTGCGCGCATGAGTCGCGCGCTTCAACATGAACGAGAACAGAAGATGAGACTGCAAGAGGTGGTGGAGCAACTCGCGAGGCAACACGACAACTTGGAGAAGACTGTCACCGCGCGCAGTACCTCACAGTCTGGTCAGTGATACTTTTGTTTCTTCTTTTTTTTGTTCGAGCATAAAGATGCTCGATTGTTGCAAGCAACAATTGCATCTTGCAGTTGGTCGACTTAGGAGGTGTTTACTTAACTGGACTTTTTGGTAAGTAATGTAAGTATTTCATAATGTACAGCTTAATTTACTTAGTACCATGAATGTGAATAGAGGATGAGAATGTAAGGGTGGTGGAGCAACTGGCAAGTCAATACAAGAAAAGACCGGTCTGTGTTTTATACTGTAACTGGGTTTCTACTTTCATATTAGGAACTAGCGACCCGCCCTTGCTTCGCACAGCACCACCTATCTATTGGGTCCAAAACTATATCTAATGTAGTCTGCACACCTGTCGTACTTTATGAACCCTGGGCTGTGAAAAAGATGGATGATAAACGATTGCATGTAGCGTAGATGAGGATGTTTGCGGTGCTTACTTTGAGAAAGTCTACATGCACCATTAATACCAACACCAATTCCAATAAATGACAAACACATTTGGATTTTAATGACTTTTAAAGGGAATTAAGAATTTTATATTTTTTTGTGAATGGAAACATTTTGTACTTATCAGAGCGTGGCAACATTAAAACAAAGCTATTTTTTTATTATGTATTCCAGTCATCATGAGACATCCAACTTTATTTCTTCACTATGTAATACACAGTCAAATTAAATTAGCTGGCGATACCCATCATGCATGTGAAGTTTCGCTAACAAAATTTAATCTTGAGAACCTATGAGGAGTAAATCCCAATCATAAAGGTCGTCATCAGACCTACAGAATGTGAAATGTAGTAGCACGCGTGCTCAATTAGATAAAAGTTGAAAGCTAGGTCATTCTAACTATTTCCGTTACTGAGAACCGATAAGAACTTACCTGGTCATCATCAGACCTTTAGAATGTATCATGTTACATGTAGTAGCACCCGTGCTCAATAAAATAACTGTTGAAAGCTAGGTCATTAGTCAAACTATATAATGTATTTCAAAATAAATATGATGCAGGTACTCCTAAAGGAACAAAAAGTATTCAGGGTCTCTCAGAGAGCGAATAAATTAGGCAAAATCGATGACAACACTGCAACACGTCTTGTTCTTGCTTAATCTTTATAGTAGTAATGGTCCTTTGCCGGTAGGGGCGCCAAAATAAACAAAACCCGTGCAGAGGTCAAATCATCAAGGTCATCGAGCAATGTAATACCCCTAAGGAATGAATATGCAGCTATAAGAAAAGGATACGATTCCTAAATATTTTTTACATATTAAAATAGTCGTATCGCTAATCAACATAAAAAAAGCAATAAGAAATATATAAAAAGTTTCTTTTATTCATGTTTTCTCTTATTAATTACATTTTTAAATATTTTAAAAACAAAAGTATACAATAATAAAAATAGATGGTCGGCATCAGGAACTAGATCCAAGATGCCGGTGGTCAGGGCTTTAAAGAGAGAAACCACCTCACTATGCGTGCCATGTCCAGAAGTACTGCTTTATGAATCAAGAATTTACCCAGCCGCGCAAGAGAGCCTCCTAAGGTGTTGGTCGGGGGTCTTTGCTGTTAGTCCATTAACCGTAACGGTACAATGACTACAACATCCACGCCCCACATGTGGACAACCTCGTGTGCTAAAACAAGCTACTTGTTTTTTTTTATCATGCTCAGCTTTCACGAGATTCTCGTCATAAGGGACAGTGACGTCAACAATGCAAGCACGGCCCAATACCACAGGTTTACACAAGTTCTCGATAGCCAAGAAGAGCAGGGTGAGGCCTTTGTATACTGAGACCACATCTCGGTACATCCCCACTTAGGTTTCGAGAAAGTATTAAAGGCGTGCACTCTGTTTCTGCCTGATAAAAGACTGTTTAACACTTTATTCAGGTGGTCAAAGAAGCGCTCCTTCAATGATTGTTTCATGTTTGCAGCATTGATGCCAAATGCTTCCGACATACCCAAATACTTATAGGTCTCGGTTGAGGAGAGGGATCTAAGAAATATGGAATCCGAGAGTTGAGTTCCCACGGATTCATAACTTCCCGTCGCTTTACAAGCATGACCGCACAGTTGTCCACACCAAATTCCATCCTGATGGCGCTACCTACTAAAAGTTTCAGTCACTTTTAGTAGCTCCCATCACTTGTAAATTGCTGGGGGCAAATATTTTCAAATCATCCATGTAAATGAGGTGAGATATGACCTGACCACTTCTCCTCAACCGGTAGCCTAGACCTGAATCCTCCAGCAGTGTACTCAGATAATTCATACTCAAAAGTAGCAATGGCTGCGATGCTTCAGGTATCGCAAATGACCATAAGTTTGCAATTGATCCCACGACATTCGCTTTGACGTATTTTTGAGCTTCCAACTTGTTGCAGTCATTTTGTAAAAAAGTGAACAAACCTGACCCAGTTTTCACTGGTCACAGACAGTTAAGGCACACTATTTACGTGTCGATGGTATCTTTATATTCTGCAGTAATGAGGCAAGAAGACTAAGGCTAGGCTTTGGTCTCAAGTTTGCTTTCCAGCTCAACTTAATCATCGTTACATGCTTGCATAAGCAACTGATCCAAACGATTTTTGCAGCAGTTGAGAAATAATACTACTCTGCCAAGAAAGTATCGGGAAACCACTCATAAGCACGTGTTTTTGATAAAGCAGATTCACCGTAAGCCTTTTGTAACATTTTCAGGGACTCCGAACACGAAATTCCATTGGCGATGCAAAATTCAAGACAGCTCGCAGCAAGGGAGCTCGTGGCTAAATAATAATTTAACAGCCGCTCAGGTCGATCTTTAGGTTAAGCCGTGCTTGCCTAGGTTGGTCTGTGGATGGGTGACCACCCATTACATACCGAGTTTCCTCCGTGCCTCGGAAAGCACGTTAAGCCGTTGGTCCCGGGTGTCATTTGTAGATCTTTGACAGTCGTTAGGTAGTCAGTGGCCCAAAAGTCTGACAACCAGTCTTACCAAGGGGTATCGTATTACCCAGTAATAACTGGGTTGTGGAGGTCTGACAGGCAGTCGCTCCACGTAAAATACTGGTATTCAGCTGCATCCGGTTAAGACTGGAAGCCGACCCCAATATAGTTGGGAAAAGGCTAGGCAGATGATGATGCAAAATTCAAGACAAAGTCTTTGTTCGATGTTTTTGTCCATTATGAAATTCGCTATAGATATGATCTAATTAAAAACAGCACTATATTTAATCTAAATAACAGATGCAACTCAAACTTCGCCCCAAAATAGAAAACAGTTGTACCAATCTAACAACAAAAAAAAAACTAAAAAAATAAGTTAGAACTATAAACAAATCATCCATTCCCGATACTTTTTTGACTGAATGTACATCCATGCCAGCACATCAAGCTACCCGAAACTGTCTTGTCCCAATCAACCTTGAACCTAATGCTTTAACGATAAAGTTGATAATCTATTAAAGTTTGACAGTTTGTAGTAGCTTGATGTGCTGACGTCTGTACCTCTCTATATTCTCATCTTGTATATTCTCCCAAAACCAAACCCCATAAATTATGCTTGGCTCGCTCTTTATCACGATTCCTACTTCGTAAAACAATCTTTACTCCAGAAAGCCCTGACCCCTGCTTGACATGTGATTGAAACCAATCCATGAGTGAAATGGCCTTGTTCGACCTCTTCTTTTATTGAATTACATACTATTTCTGTGATTGTGTTGTGTTTTGATATACTCGTATACTTCAGGCAATTGCTTAAACCTTCTTCAGATCATTTGAAAATATCATTTGATTCGCATCTTTGAACCCCGCTGTTGTGCGACACTATGTCCATTTGAATTTTAGGTGGCCATAATCAGTGTATAATGTTCTCACTGCTGGGACTCCACCTCACGGGACCAGCGCGGGTCGGTGGATGTCATATTATGTTTGCGAAGTTTTGGTTGTGAGCAGTGGTGTTCCATTGGTTACGTAGTTATGTGGTGCTTGTGTTAGAACCTAGGAATTCATGCGTTTCACTTGATGTAATAGGTTTCAGCATTACTGCTCTCAAAGCGGTGAAAGAAACGTGTGGAACCATAGGCATAGCCTAGAACCAAAATATGCAAAATTTTACATTCAACCTCGTGGTGGAGTCCCGGCAGAGGGAACATTATGGGGCGCACTGGGCCATAGCCATAATGCCCGGGATACACGAGGCTAATTTTTCAAGCAAGGATAGCAAGCTAGTGTTAGTAAGCTAGCAAGCTAGTAACTCTGGCTTCGTGTATACAGAACTAACTTCTTTTCTAGGTTAGTAAGCTAGTAAGAAAGTTAGTAAGCTAGCGCCTCAAGCTGGGATAGTTTGATAGGACGGCGTTCTATTTTTTGAGCCACTAGCGTCCCCCACCACTGACTTTACTATCCTGGCTTGGGTACTAGCTTCATGTGGCCCGCGGAGCTAGTATTCGATTGGTTAGTGAACAGTCACCACGGATTTTGTTTTTCTGTCTGCAACTGCAATTCAATTTTGGAAAGGATAAAATGCCTAATTTGTTATAAATGTACCAATATTATTTTAAAGTTTGTACAATTGTACCGTGAGGAGGAATGTCTGTGGAACGCCACCATTCCATATTATAAAGATAAGTCTATGCGTGACTCAGCGCTACAAAAAAATATGTAGCGAGTTATTGACAATGGATGTGAAATGACTACAAAAGTGGTAAAAAATAAAATTAAAAATTTAAGAGCTACATATTATCAAGATTTTTCAAATATTGATAAATCAACCAGGTCTGGAGAAGGTTCTCATGAGGAATATAAGCCAAATTACGTTCGTCTAGTGCAAATTGGCATAGTTTCCGAAGAAACTATTTCAGTCGAATAATTTTTCTTTTAAGAATGCAGTTCATTTTGACAACGGACGTGTTGTCACCCTAGTCACTGCAATGGTACTGGCTTAAAATTAACTGACATCATGTAAACAGCACTAGCATGTTCCAAGCCAGGATAGCAAGCCAGGACAGTAGTACAGTTCTACTAGCTTGCTATGCTAGCTTGAAAAGCTAGCCTCGTGTATCCCGGGCATTAGTGATCGTTTAAGCAAAATTAGTGTGTTTTAGTGTGTTCCGGTTTCGGAACAAACTTACCTTTTATTTTTGCCTAAGCCAGTTTAATCGATCCTACTCAAATATACGAACTAACCGGCCAAGTGCGAGTCGGACTCGCGCATGAAAGGTTCCGTGCCATAGTAGCAGGGGAGCCCCCTTTAATTTTTTAATTTATTTTTATTATTTGTTGTTATAGAGGCAAACAGAAATACATATTCTGTGAAAATTTCAACTGTCTAACTATTAACGGGACATGATATAGAGCCCGCTGACAGACAGACGGACGGACGGACAGCGGAAGCTTAGTAATGTAATAGGGTCCCGTTCGTTACCCTTCTCGGGTACGCAACCCTAGAAAGTAACAAAATTTGTATTAACCTAACCCCACACCCCGTAGCCAACAGTACTTAGTACTACATATACAAGGTGTAAACGGACCCTTCACGAAGCCGTCAACCAAGCAATCTGTATATCAAACTAAGTAACTTTACGCAAAAATTATTGCTGGGAAACGACTTTTTTTTTGGGGTAAAAAAATCACGTTTTACGGTAGGACTCAATGTAACGTACCTACTCAAAACATTGTGCTGATGGATGGATTGAATAGAACGGGGGTCGTGGAGGTGTTTAAAGTAAAAATATTAAATTAAAATCATTGATTTAAAAAAAACATGTGAAAAAGTTGGAACTTTGACCCCCAATATCTCCGTAACTGGAAGGTTCCCAGGTATGGTCTAGAACAAAAAAATGATCGCAATAACGGGAAGAACAAGTGCCTTTCGGCTTCGTTAAGGGCCTTTTTACACCCTTTATGTAGTATCGGTAACCGATAGCCAAACACACTGTTTAATTTTTAGAAAATTTGCCCGGTTCGCACCTTGTTATCATATACAGCTAGGCCTGTCTTCTACCTGCATCAGGACGTGAAGGCAGGCAGTGTTTTGTGTTTAATTTCCGAACGATTACGAATCCGAAGAGTTGCTACTTGCCAACGCAAAATTAATGAATGTAAAGAATGAAATGACACCAATGATGAAATGAATCATTCACTCACTCCCAACGTAAAACGGAACGTGTCGTTCGTGTCGTGACGGATGAAAAATCGAAAAGTAATTTGCGTTTTGGGTTAACAAAATTAAATTATTTGTATTCGAACGAATCTAAGAAGTGTGTGTGATAAAATAACAAAAACAAAAATGTTTATACAAAAATAATACCAACTTAATTCGGTACGTAAAGTGTAAAGCAAAAAGTTAGTTTTGTCATACTATGACTGTATTGTAGACAGATTTTTTGGTGATTTTCAAGGTTGTTGTTTTTCTGCTCAACGTATTACAGTTTGTAATTGGTTGTTCTCTATTCGTTTATTTAATTATCGTGTAATCGCGGCTGAAGTGTTGTCATTCGGCAGTACAGTATTGTGTTAGTTCTGCCTAGTAATAACAAAAACGCATTCATGTACGCGTCTATTGTGATCTTGGCCTTGTATTGCTAGCTTTGCGTTATTTATTATTATTGTTAGGTATAAAGCAATGATAAATTGAATTCTCCATAACAATTCAACACTATGGGCGGTAAGTGGAATGAAATAATAAAGAAACACATCATCACTGAATGCTATACAAAAGCTAACTTTCCAGTTGATTTCATGGGGTTATCTTAGCGACAAAACGATCATCATTCACTAAAATTAGAAAGTAACCACTTGCTGGTAGATTAGGCCAATTTCCTGACATATACTACATTGTATACTTCATAAACACATGAAGTAGGAGAAACTATTAGAATTGGGTATTGAGTTGCAAAATGTTTAGTAATAATTTTATAGGCATGTTTTAATAATTGTTGCCTGCTGGTAAGGTGTTTGTAAATTTCTTACATACCTATGTGGTAGGAGTCAGTTAGTCGAAAAATAAATATCAGTTCAGCTTGCTTTGATCAGCTTCTGCATGCTTACTGAATTAGTGTTTTCTCATTATAGGTTAAGACTATGGTTCCTGCAAGAATGAAATGAGTGTAATTCAATGGTTTTATAATTTGTACAGTTCATTTGTTACGCCTGGGATTGAGCAAAGTGATGTACCTGTTTATGATTTGCTTTCTAAACAACTTATTAATGTTGTGTATTAAAGAACCGCAATGTCACACAGTAATATTGTTTGTTACATATTTTTTTATGTAAATTAGCAGTCATGTATTTACAACATCTATATTGTTTCAAGAAAACTTGTCTTTTGTATGTTCTCAGTATTCAGTTTGCGTTAAATTTCTTGTCAACACAATTTTTTTGCAAGATTGAATAAATGTAGTTTTTACAAATATGTTGTTGAAATAAAACAAACAGTAAGTTTGTCATTAGATAAGCAATTAAGCATATAATTACTATTAAATTTATATTTTAGCAGTCACATGTTATTATTAGAGGCCTGTAGAATATTAGGTGTAATAAAACAGAATGTGGCTAATGTTTGCTTATAAAATATGTAGAACAGTAATATTGTGCACACACTAATATGTTGCTGGTAAAGCTTGTAGCAAAATTTATATTTCAAAATAATTTCTGACAGAAGAGAAGATCTGCGATAATTTAATGCAGGAATATACTTTCTATTTCCATTCAAAATGGTGTAAAGAAATACACTTACAATTATGTAAAAAATATTATGACATTCAAGTCAATAATTATTTACCCTTATTCTGTCTTATTCAATTCTCAAAAAAATATATTTTGCTATTATTTTATGTTTTGTGCACAGGGGGGACCGGAACGGGAACAGGCAACGAGACTGAGGATGAAGACCACGAGTTCTTTGATGCTGTGGAAGAAGGAGTCTCCACAAATATGGATGACAAAACTTCGTTTGTAATTAAAGTGCCCGTAAGTCCTCAACTTTTGAACCTCTCATTAGAGTACATCATGTGGCTCATCAGTAATAATTGCATGTTGTTTATAATTTAACACACTTTTTTCTTAATATCAAAGTAAAACTGCTTAAAAAAAAGTAAAAAACGTTACATTACAATATCAAGTTTACAAAACAAATACAATTTGAGTAAACAAGGTTTATAATTATCTATTTTGTTTACTCACAGAAATTGAATTCACTTATCTTACACATGGATCTTAAACAACTTATTAGTTGTAACATTAACTAATTATATTGTTTATATAGTATCTTATATCTAGGACTAACACGAATGTTATGAGATAATGGTGCTGTCAGTGTTAGTCATCACTATCCCATGAGGGTTGCTGTTACAGAGTGAATCATGATCGTTGTTCATTGTCTCGTGTGTGCATTTACAGGTAAATAGGAAAAACAAAGTAAAAAGCGGCGAAAGTTCAGATGAGTCTGAGGGTGAAACCGTCACTGAGACTCAACAGGTTAGTCACTATTTTATTTATTTCCTATTTCTGTGCTTTATCTATGTCATGAAGTCGCAAGTCGAAGAATGTCGTGATCTCGCCGCGTTTCGCCATAAACGCCGTGAAATAACAAATCCGTGAACGGGATCACTTGGTTCCAATACACAACACCAATAATGTCACACTTCAACTTTGCTTAGCAGTTGTTTATAACATTTAAACATGGAAGTTTTTTTTCGCATAAAATGAATATTGCATCAATTTGCATGATTATGTAGCTTCAAATTGGAAAGACTTTTTAATATATTCAGTATTAATGAATACGGGTTTGTGTTTCGTTTAGGATTCGATTATTATTTGATTACATAATAAATCCTACACAACCATTATGTTAATCGTACAAACTAACTTAATCGTATCTCACGGATGTTCAAAATTCACGTAAAATATAATAATAAATATATTCACACGATTCTTAAACATGGAAGCGATTGCACGTGTTTTACCGAGTGTCCGCTATTGTGTAAAGTTTTAATAGTGCTATTACAGTGGAACGTAGTCGGCGATTAGCGGTTTGTTGCTTTAGTCACTTCAATTTTGTGAAGAAACATGAATATTAAATTTATCTTCTATTCTTTTAACGCCCCATGCGCGTGATGTGGAGACCTTGTGTTTAAGACTAAACTAGACTGTGTTGTTGAATGAAGGTAATTTTCGTCGAAGACAAAGAGCGACCGGAAAGTGTGATGGGGGGTACGGAAGCGGAAACTACCGCTGAAGGCGAAGCTATCGTGCCGAAAACACAGGATATCGTAGTATGGGTGAGATAATTTAATACCTTTATAACTGTAGAATACGTTCTGTTGAACATTAAGTGATTCTCATTAGTTCATTACTCAAATCGACACTCCTTTAATAAAGGCAGGTCTAGCCCTGTTATCAATATGAAAAGTAGCCAGTCAACAACGTGGTAGAGGCTGACTGCCCAGTGCGTTTATCGTACGTAATAATAATTGTAGCCACACGTGGGGGCTATTTTACTGCACCTCAACATATAAAGTTTTCAGTGACTCGACCCCAAAAAGTTGCTAAAATATTCTGCCGCATCCCAATAACTAAGTATGTTGGCGTTCATCCAATAAGACGTTTGACAAAAACTAGTGGACCCACTCTGGGCCAAATACCTATGCTATGTATTCAACTCCAAAACTTACATGTCGTGTTGCTAACCACACAAATAACTCGTTACTCTACACGGCATAGCTCAAATAACGACAAAATGTTTGACAAATATGCTCAGAGGGTAACTTCTAAATTATCATCTCATTAATGCGCTCCTGTAAAATGGTGAATGTGAAAAGCTATTTATAGAAAGAATTGGCATATTAATACCAATGCCGAGGAAAGTGCCAATTTACCTATGATAGTGTAGTGAGTCAAACAACTAATACATTATTACGTGACGCTCGGGTACAACGATCGTGTATTCTATTAATTATTATTGTTATCTTCACGAACTTGATACTTAGTAACAACAAACATGAAAGTTTTAATGACTATACATGTTGATGAGCATGGCTTTCAAGAATTCTCTCCACATTCACATGGCTTATGTACAAGATTTGCTTAGCTACAAGAGTTGTATATTCAATGATAACATTCATTTATGTACAATTTGCTTAGCCTTTCATAATTCATTGCTATACGTAAACCCTTCAAAAATTCTCGTAACTAGCCTTGTCACCTTGTCAAGTGTCACTCGTCAGCTCGTCAGGCAAGCGTCGTTAGTTGATTTTTCCAAAGTTAGGTAATTTCCATATGAAAGGAGTTCTTATGTTACTGAAATAAGTGTTTTCAGACATAGATACTAAGCGATCACCTTGGCATTGTATGGAAAAGCTGTAAAAAAAACCAGCTCTAAAAACGAAGGAAAACATTCAAGGTCAAGATAAATATAGGAGAATAACGGAGGCTCAAAGCGGTGTTCCGCGTGCTTTGGAGCCGCGTTTTATGTTAAACTTAGCGGTCAGGGATGAACGAAGACAATCGTACATAAAGTCACTTCTCACGCAGAAACTAAAGAACTATGCTACGATCTCGACATCCTTTTGCTTCACGCACGGATCACGGTCATACTACTACATCTATCTGTAATACACGCTCATCTGTTGCGAATACTACGAACCTGTCCTTTCTGCAGAACATACTAATAAGGGCAGTGGATTTTGAAGAAGAAATGTGACATTACTTGTTGTATGTTCGCAGCCGCACGTGGCGTTTACGCAGGCGGTGCTGATCGATGGACACCCGCGGCGTGTCCGCGTGCCCGACAAGCCCAACTACCCGCTCAGTCTCTGGTCCATTATGAAGAATTGTATAGGTCAGTACTATTATCTTATTTTCAGTACCGTGCAAGTCAATAAGCCACATGGAGTTTTTGGCAGGCACTTTCACTCATATATTACAATGATATACATTTTTTAAATGTTTTTTTCAATTTCACTTACGTTTACGTGAAGAATCTGAGAAATGTAGCTGCCAATTGCCCCTCGGCTCGAACCTAGGCCTAGATGATCACCACAGAGGCTATTGTTGGGTCTGAATTAATCCGACTAAAAGTTTTATCTTCTCGACATGTTTAACAACTTATAACAGGAAAAAATATTGAAGGTTCATAGTGACTAGGAACCTTCAATATTTATAAATTAATTAATTTAACCCAGTATTATTTAATTAGGCAAGGAATTATCGAAAATTCCGATCCCGGTGAACTTCAGCGAGCCGCTGTCGATGCTGCAGCGGCTGACGGAGGACTACGAGTACTCGTCGGTGCTGGACCAAGCCGCCAAGTTCAGTGACCCCGCGCAGCAGCTGGCCTACGTCGCCGCGTTTACAGTCTCGTCATACGCCACGACTGCTTGCAGGTACTTACAAAATACCATACCTTTTGTTCGCGTCTTCCCTCGCTTAGAAATCGTTAATTGTTACAGATGAAACAAATGCCGGATATCTAATTGGTACCTGTTTAGACCCAAGATTAAAGTTAGACTATTTAGAAATTCTTGAAACTGTAAAAGCCCGACAGAAGATCATAATAGAGTATATAAAAATGTCTTATGCAGAATCTTCTAACAGTAACAACTCATAGCTGTCTTTAAAACCTAAACTAAACAAAGTAGATGAAACTGGATCATATGTTATATGTCAGACTCACAACACCTTCTGGGATTGTTTTAATGAAGTGGCAAAGCAAAATAATAGTCTGAGCCGCGATCAAGATAAGAATCCAATTGCTAGCCAGATCGACAACGATTTACAACAGTGTGCTAGGTTTGCTAGAATTTATGTTTTAGTATCAGTAGTGTTTACAGTGAAATACTGTTCTCTGAAGCTGACGTGGTGTCGGAAGCCAAGCAGAGAAGCTAGTTACCATAAAATGCTGAAAATACAGTATTTATTCCACATAATTTATCACTTACTAATGTTTAGTAATTATTAATAACAATAACATTTTTGACAAGTGATTACTGCTTTATTTACTGACAACAATCACTTGTCAAAAATCATCATCAGTAATAAAACTTTGTATCTTCAATAATAAATAATATATGTTAATGGTGCTTTTAATTTATTGTGCATGATTTATCTTGTGTTAATGAGAAATTATTGAGTTAATTTTTATATTCAGTATCCGGTTGAATATCTTTATGCTATCCGGTATGCAGCCCGATAACGGATAGTTACCGGATATCAGTTTCATTATTAGAAATTATACCACGGGAACGTACTACCGTGAAGTTTCACCGAAATCCGTTCAGCCGATATGACAATGCAGAGGTGACATCAAACAATTCTCATCACTTTTATAATATTGGTTAAGATTATTTGGCGAAGACTTTTTGTGTACAGTAACTATATAGCTCTAGCTCTTACTCACGATGCCACCCGTATCTGACGTTCATGTGTCTAAGGCATTGTTATTCTCTATAATATAAAAATGAATCGCAAAATGTGTTGGTAAGCGCATAACTCAACAACGCCTGGACCAATTAGGCCAATTTTTTTTTTAAATGTTCGTTGGAGTTCAAGGATGGTTTTTACGGAGAAAAATTCGAATAATTGCCGGAAAAACCCTTAAAACAGCCAACCAAGGTACAGCCAAGGTAGGGTAGGTAGGTAGGGTAGGTAAGTAGGTAGGTAGGTAGAGAAGGGTAGGTAAGTAGGTAGGTAGGGTAAGTAGGATAGGTAGGATAGGTAGGTAGGATAGGAAAAAGGTGCATTGCAACGCATGCCGGGAACAGCTAGTTCTCTATACAACTGACTTCCATCTGCCGCTTATGTGTGAAGAACAGACATCCAAAACAAATTAAAAAAATACATTTTTGTAATACCTACAAACTACCTGAAATTATAGTAAAATGGGCCTGTATGAAATGTCTGAAATTGTGAATATGTATGCTAACTAATCCAAATACATTCCAATATTATTGTACACGGAAAATAAAATAAAATGCACAATGGGTGGCCTTATCGCTGCACTGTAGGCAATTGAAGGGGTCAGGGGAAAAAGGATGAATGTCAATCCAACTAAATTTTCCAGTAGACAAAATTTAAGATTACAAGACTATTTATTGTGATCCATTTTCAAATGTTTATTTGATATAAAGAGTTGCATTACTAGTTTAATTAGTAGTTATCTAATGTTTTGCATCTTTTGATAGAGTATTTTCGAAAAAACTGGACTAACCACAAAATAGAATCGACAAGGAGGGGATTCCCCCTTCTTGTCGATTATATTGTTTGTAAAAAAGTTATTGTAAAAACGCATATATTTTCATTACAAATTATTTATTCACGTTTTTTTCGAATATTATATATTTTAAGGCTTATTTTTTAAGTATGCTGCAAACAAGCACAGCAGATCTGTAAACAACGCACAACACAATGTTTAACAGTTCACTGACATGCCAACTAGTGTTGCCATTACAAAAACCAAGTAAAAAGGAAGAATGTCACGACGATATTCCCCTTTCTTGTTCGGTTTCGACTCAACATTCCCCCTTTTTAACCGGGACATGAAAACTTTAAAGTCAAATATCTCGCGAGATTAATTGTAAATGCTCTGTAGGGTTTCTGCATACGATTCTACGTAAAATTTTCCGCTAGATGGTGATGGCGTTAAAATTTCAACTTCGTAAAAAAGGTGACATTCATTCTTTTTCCCCTGACTCCTTAAATTTCTGCCAGACAACCTTGGGATAGACCGAACACTCAACTATTTAAAGGTTTGATGAATTTCACGCAGTGATACAAATGATTGTGGTTTCAGAACGAACAAGCCGTTCAACCCGCTGCTCGGCGAGACGTTCGAGTGCGACCGCATGTCCGACCTCGGCTGGCGGTCCATATCCGAGCAGGCAAGTGGATCATCTTCTCAATTGTTAGTGGACTAGCCTTATACCTCATTCAATTATTCGAGGTGAATGCGCTAATATAACCCTTGAAATTCGACATTTCCTGCCTATCGGCAGACTCAATTTCATGTTTTCATTATAGATATCCAAGATTTTAGCAATTGGGATGGTTATCAAATAGTCAGTATCAATCAAATATTTTATCTTGCATCCGGTTATTGCAATTTCCAATTGCCATTTGCTGGCAAATTTTCTTCCATGTTTACAAGATCTGGTACCATAATTGTAACAGCTTATCAATCGCATGTGCTTCGGACTTATACAGGGTGTAAACGGACCCTTCACGAAGCCGTCAACCAATCATTATGTACATCAAACTAAGTAACTTTACGCAAAAATTATTGCTGGGAATCGACTTTTTTTTTGGGGTGAAATATCACGTTTTACGGTAAGACTCAATCCAAAACATTGTGCTGATGGATGGATTGAATAGTACGGGGGTCATGGAGGTGTTTACAAGTAAAAATCTTACATTAATGTAAGATTTAAACAAAAAAAAACTTGAAAAGTTGGAACTTTTACCCCCCAATATCTCCGTAACTAGAAGGTTCCCAGGTATGGTTTAGTACAGGGGTGTCCAACATAATTTTAAGGAGGGCCACGTTTAGTATTTTTGTAACCGCAGCGGGCCAAAAGAAATGCAAAGTGACCGCTAAATCTCAATAAAACCAGCTTCGCGCCGGACTAGACTGCGATGATCCGGTTTGCATTCGCGGGTAGGTGAGGTGGGGAGGATAGGTAAATATGACGCGGGAATAACTGATTTAGGGCCATTTTTTAAACTATGTTCCCGCAATATTTATTGATGACTTATAAAGTTTTAAATAGCTCGCGGGCCGGATGAAAGACCTGTGCGGGCCGGTACGTGGCCCGGAGGCCGTATGTTGTGCAGGCCTGGTCTAGAACAAAAAAATGATCGCAATGACGGGGAGAACAAGTGCCTTTCGCCTTCGTTAAAGGTCTGGTTACACCCTTCATTGTTAGTTTATGTATTCCAAACATCCCTAAAAACGCCTTTCCCTGTGTATGAGGGAAACCCCATTTACCATACTCTCCCTGCCTCTTCCCTGCCTTCCTCCATTTCCTTCCAGCACTAGCCTTTATCCATACTACGTTATATTCTACAACATTTCGGCCACTAAATACAGGATCAAATAAAATTAGCTAGCCAAACTACAGACGTGATGGGTACCGACATCCGGTCACTGACCCCAAAGTCATCATCACTTTTTGTTTATCATGTTTAGTTATCCACACTGACCATGTCAGCGGAGTTCGTTAGCTAATTTATTTAGACCTTGTTTAAATACATAAATTCAAAATTGTTGGTCAGGTGTCCCACCACCCTCCGATGGTCGCGCAGTTCTGCGAAGGTCAGGCAGGCTGGCAGTGCTGGCAGGAGTTCACCATGACCACCAAGTTTAGGGGGAAGTACCTCCAGGTGATCCCGCTCGGCGGCGCCTCCGCCATGTTCCCTAGCTCCGGCAACAAATACACCTGGAGAAAGGTACGCAGCGGCAGGGGGAGTTCACAGTACGCATCCGCCGAGTAATGCAATACTGATCGCTCACTTCACTGAGATTGGGACTTTTTCATTTAGATTTTGAAATTAACAAAATGTTAAACTTGAAAACTTGCTGTTAAAGAAGCGAAGATTGCGTTACGCGTCGGTTGTAGTGCTGGTGTAGCGTGTGTAGAGAGGATCGGGTCGCTGCTAGGTGCGGCACTTCCCGCCCACGTCGGCGCAGCACTGTGAGGGCGCGGCGGGCTGGCAGTGCCACCAGGACGTCGCCGTGCACAGCTACTTCCGGGGACAGTTCGTCACGGTCGAGCCTGAGGCCGACTCACGCATCTACTTCCCCAATACTAACGTTTTCTATTGGAAAAAGGTAGCCTTTCATCAAGCTACTTTTTGCAGTAGCCGTTCTACCTTGGGACGGTCACTAAGCGTTGGGCTTTGGCTATGAGTACTGTTCAGCTTCTGAAGTAATGCCTGTAAATCAACGACATGCGCCAATGATTTTTGATCAAACTGGCTCATAGAGCTTCTTAGGTTTTGAGTGTCCAGGTGCGACGCATTCAATGCAATCGAATTTGGCAAATAGGAAGACTTTATTTGTACTTTTAAAGCAAAACAGGAGAAGGGGGGCTAAAATGGCCGCTTTAACAGAATCATAATAGGATAATAATATGATTCTCGTTAAAATTCTTAAAATGGTCACAGATACAGTTAAGTATTATGAATTGTCACTTTGTGACCTTTTTACGAATTGTGATACCCAGATGTTTGTATGCACAATAATGTTATCCAGGTGACCACGACAGTGCACAACATAATCGTGGGCAAGCTGTGGGTGGACAACCACGGTGATATGGACATCGTGGGCGAGGCGGGGCAGGCGGCCGGCTACGTGGCGCATCTCAAGTACCTGCCGTACGGGTACTTCAGTAAGGACACGCAGCGCAAGGTCACCGGCGTCATCAAGGACCCGCAGGGAGTGGTCAGTCTACTTGTACTAACTAGCGGCACACGCAGCGGCGTTTACGGCTACGCTGATGTGGCTACATTTCAAAACATCGAGATTATCTTAGTCAAATATGATGTATTCCTGTTGCAGCCGCGCTACGTGCTGCAGGGCCACTGGGACGACCGCGTGGAGGTGGCGCCCGTGACGTCGGCGTCGCCCGACAACACCGTGTGCAAGACCGGCAAGTTCACGGTCGCGTGGGAGCGCGTGGCCGCGCCGGCCGACTCCGACAAGTGGTACAACTTCACGCTGCTGGCCGCGCAGCTCAACGAGTTCGAGGAGGGCGTGGCGCCCAGCGACTCGCGCCGCCGCCCCGACCAGCGCCTCATGGAGGAGGGGCTGTGGGACGAGGCCAACGCGGAGAAGCTGCGCCTGGAGGAGAAGCAGCGCGCGGCGCGGCGCTCGCTGGAGGCGGCGGCCGAGGCGGCGGCGGCGCGCGACGTGCCGGCGCCGCCCGCGCCGCGCCCGCTGTGGTTCTCGCGCCAGGCGCTGTCGGCGCACGCGGCGCAGCCCACGCCGCACCTGCGCCACCTGTACACGCACCGCTACTGGGAGTGCAAGCGCAAGCAGGACTGGGCCGACTGTCCGGACATTTTCTAGCGGCCCGCGTCTCGCGTCGGCGGGAGTGCATCACCGGATCGAGTCTCAGTCGTCAGTGTCGCTATGTGCTAACGTTGTTTTCGTTTACGCCGTCACATTTTGCGTTGGAAGTTTTACTCATTCCATATTAACTGTGGTTGTTTTTATTATTTATTGTTATCTTTCAAAATTAGTTTATCGTACGGTTAACGTGTACATAATTCTTATTTATGACGCTATCTCGATTTCCACGCGACTCGTGGCCTAATAGTTAAGTTGTTAGCTCTTAGACATTTGTGAGCACCGCTTTGGTCGTACGTTTCAAACGTTTCGAGGCTTCATACACTACTACTAACAACGAAAGTATTTCACTTACATTATCGAAACTAACGGGCTTATCACGGTGTTCCAACTAACACAATTCATTATTCAAACGACTTAATGCTTTGGAAGTCGGAAGAAGCGGGAGTTTCCATGAAATGTTCGAGGACTGGAGATGAAGGTATCGTTGTCAGTTACAAACTGTCTGATGTTATTATGAAGTTTATTTTAATCCCACTCTTGGGGTCTGGTAATTTAGTTGTATATTATCTTCTGTAAAAGCCGAGAAAATTAATAAGTAGACGTGAATATAAAATTATATACAATCAGGTGCTTCTAATGAACAGGTTTCAATTTTAATCAATAATAATTATTATCGTCATTGCTACTAATCTAGAAAGTGACAAATGTCTAGCGGGCATTAAACGAAGCTCTTTACGTCCTATTAGAAAATGTCGCGTCGTAAAACTGTCTTTTAATGCCTTAATGTAGGAGCAATAGAGCATTATCTTTGTAAGTGTTAAAAATGAACACAAGTTGATGTCAGGATGTTGCCGTGCGCTGCGTTGTGTGATGGCGTCTCACCGCGCTGATCCAGCGAGAGGCCGCGCCGCGTCTTGATATCAACTTGTAGTGCTCTAGAATATTTTGTAAGGTCTATTACAAATGTACATTTTCAAGTGGATGTAAGATAATTTGTTAATATTTTTATTATAATAGAATGATATTTGAATACGAAGCCATAAACATCTGTATCATGTTGATTATGAAAATAAAATATTATGTCACTGAATATTCCGATGTTTTTATTTTTCTGTCATGAAGTTGTGACCCATGCTCATGAATGAACAAAGTAAACGAGGTAAAAAAAGTGGATTTGTATTTTTAGTTCTAGTTTCTTTCCGCGGTGGGATATCTTTTTTTTAGCTTATGTACATTTGTATTACTACACCTACCACAAGAAGTTTATTAAGTGACGTCAAAAAAGTGGGCGAGGATTTTCTGCGTGGTGGAAACGGACCCATATTCAGCCATTGTAGGCAAATGGTTCAATGCAAAAATTACCAAACTATAAATGAAACGGCTTCTCCTACTGCTATCCAAGCTTTTTACCCGAATGCGGCGAAGCCCAAAAGGAGGGTTATGTGTTTGACCTGTATTTCTGTAATACTTATCCTCCTTTTTATCCGCCAGCAGAGCGAAGCCCAAAAAGGAGTGTTATGTGTGTTGACCTATATGTTTCCGTGTCTTTGTTCTCTCGTAACTCCTTACCGGATTTGGATAAATTATACGTCGTTAGATTCGCCTTAGTGGCGCGCGTGTCACTGAGTACATAAAATAAGGCGGATTTAGGGTACCATAATACTGTGGAGTTCGAATCTTATAATTATGTTTAAACTAATTCGAAATGACAAATCGTATAAAAAAGGGAAAACATCGTATATGTCGGATCCTGTGATGATGCAGTCGAACCAAGCGTCTTTGTTGAATGGTGTCGATGGGAGGGACAGTTTGTTCAGTCGTGGTCGCGACACCCACTGGCTTAGGAACTGCTCTGTGTTTATAGTTGAGTTAGACTTAGAATACCAATTAAGAAATTGTAGTGTTAAGTGTTTTCTTCATTAGTGACTAATATTGTTTCGATAATTTATTATTGGCCCACACTATCAAGGGTGTAAATAGACCCTTAACGAAGCCGAAAGGCACTTGTTGTCCCTGCTATTGCGATATTTTTTTTGTTCTAGACCATACCTGGGAACCTTCTAGTTACGGAGTTACGGGGGGTAAAAGTTCCAACATTTTCCCAAGTTTTTTTTAAAATACTAATTATTAAGGTTATAACTTTACTTTAAATACCTCCATGACCCATTTACTATTCAATACATCCATAAGTACAATTTTTTGAATGCGTTACATTGAGTTTTACCCTAAAAGGTTATTTTTCACCCCAAAAAAAAGTTTCTTGTGTAGGGTTACTTAGTTTGATGTACAGAATGCTTGGTTAAGGGTCTGTTTACACCCTGTATTTGAAAACGATCCTATGTACCAGGATGAGACATCAGAAGCTGAATTCGAGACGGCTCATAATCGTGAATACAGTGCGAATGAAACTTGGCGTGAATTGTTCGAAATACAAAATAACATGATTGCGTTCTTTCTTTATCGTGTGGTTAGTTCGTAACCTAGTGTCAGAGTTTTTAGGCCGCCCATGGGCCTCTCATGATTTGGCGCTTCAAACACCTGGCTCGTGTCGGTCAATTACGCTGCCCGAGTTTGACCCCGACAAGAAAGATGTGGATACTCTATGATGGTGCGAGACAGTAAATCTTTGTTTCGATAACAACCCGCCACAGGGAGCACAGCTCGTACTAGCAGTCAGCAAATCTCTAAAAGGCATCGCATCTTCATGGTTGTCACAAATATCTTACCCTGGGATAACGTGGACAGAATTCTGGGATCACTTATCAGCAAGGTTTATTTGCACTGATACGTGTGCGGGTACTCTTACTAACCTGTACGCTGACAAAGCAAAAGATAATGAGTGTCTACCTGCGTATGCCGGCCGACTTATTACCTCTTTAATGACTCAGTGGAGAGATCATAAAAAAGGGGCAGATTGCTGTAGCAACAGTGTCTGCACATATGTCGCAATTCAATTTCCGATTACAGCGACTTGCATTCACTAACGAAATTTCGTTTCGACAGCAACTGCAAAATGAGTTAGAAGCCTTTTCGTATCAAATCAAAAGCGAAAACCCACACAAGGAGATGCGTCACTATCATCAATCTAACTATGTGGTTGCTTATCGTCTGTTTTTAATCCCTGAGACTAAATTGACAAGTGAAAATGTCAAAAATGACATAAATCCTATTGAAATCTATGTCAGTTGGCCATTTTTACTTGTCAATTTAGTCTCAGGGATTAAAAAACAGACTATAGTCGTAGTCACTAGAATGACTACAGTGTAGCCACAGGGACAGTTACGAGGCGTCACTGAGATGATTACGGTCGGTAGTGGTCACTGGGATGACTGCTGTGTAGCCACAGGGACAGTCACGAGGCGCCACTAAGCTGACTACGGTCGGTAGTGGTCACTGGGATAACTGCTGTGTAGCCACAGGGACAGTTACGAGGCGTCACTAAGCTGACTACGGTCGGTAGTGGTCACTGGGATGACTGCTGTGTAGCCACAGGGACAATTACGAGGCGTCACTGAGATGATTACGGTCGGTAGTGGTCACTGGGATGACTGCTGTGTCGCCACAGGGACAATTACGAGGCGTCACTGAGATGATTACGGTCGGTAGTGGTCACTGGGATGACTGCTGTGTCGCCACAGGGACAATTACGAGGCGTCACTGAGATGATTACGGTCGGTAGTGGTCACTGGGATGACTGCTGTGTAGCCACAGGGACAATTACGAGGCGTCACTGAGATGATTACGGTCGGTAGTGGTCACTGGGATGACTGCTGTGTAGCCACGGGGGTGGTTACGAGGCCTGGTCACTAAGATGGCTACGGTCGGTAGTGGTCACTGGGATGACTTTGTGTAGTCACTGGGATCGTTACGAGGCCCTGGTCACTAAGATGACTACGGTCGGAAGCAGTCACCGAGATGACTGCTGTGTAGTCATCACTGGGATGGTTACGAGGCCTGGTCATTAGCCTTTTGAACGCCAGAGTAAAAACGCACGCGCGTGCCCTCCACGCCAACACACAATTTCACCTACCATTTTGTCACAACATTTGTGTCATTTGGCGTACATGACCCGTGCTTGCTTGTCACGTATTATGTGACAATGGCGGTTGAAAGGTTAAGATGACTACGGTAGGTGGTGGTCACTGTACTTGTACTATGTTATTATTGTAATACGGCACGGTTGGCGCAGTGGCTGAGCGATTGACTGCTGCGCTGCGTGTCGCGGGTTCGATTCCCGCACGGAACAAATATTTGTATTGTTCCGGGTCTGGCTGTTTGTATATGTGAGTTTAAATGTTTGTAAACGCACCCACGACACAGGAGACATTCGTAGTGTGGGGCAACGTTTTTAAAAAAAAGAAAAGAAAGAAGACAATATACATTGTGTGTGAACTTAAAGGAGTTTATTTCTCTCATATATCAGTATCCCAACTCTGCGCCCATACATACCAGGATGCCACATAAAGGGTGTAAAAAGACCCTTAACGAAAACGAAAACCACATATTCTGCCCATCATTTGGATCATTTTTTTGTTCTGGACCATACCTGGGAACCTTATAGTTACGGAGATATTGGGGGTCAAAGTTCCAAATTTTTCACAAGTTTTTTTTTAAATACTACTTTTTAAGGTTCTAACTTTACTCCAATTACCTCCATGGTTCGTTTACTATTCAAAGCATCCATCAGCAATAAGTTTTGAGCGCATTATATTGAGTTTTAACGTAAAATGTGATTTTTGACCCCAAAAAAAAATTTCGTTTCCCAGCAAAAATTTTTGCGTAAAGTTACTTAGTTTGATGTACAGAATGCTTGGTTGACGGCTTGGTGAAGGGTCTGTTTACACCCCGTATAATAGGTAAGTAACAAAAAAGTTAAATCGTTTGCGAAATCTTTCACGTTCCTAAACTAAAAAGCTGGCAATAGAAAAAAGTTGTTAATTAAAAGAAACTAAAATCCCGACTGAAAAAACTGCGAAGCACATTCCATTTTCATGATTTGTATTCAAATGGGCCCCGCCTACTTCCAACTTTTTTTTAATTTAAAAAGTACTTGTTTTTAGCTTTTCAGTTTTTTTTAGAATATCTTTCGGTTTGTAATTACACAAACAAGGATATTTCTCCACCTCAGAAACGAACCAAAATATCACGTATGTAATGTACCATAATCTCCGAATCTTTGTCTTTGAACATAATTGCTTCAAAATTTCGCTGCAGTAGAGACTATCTCGTTCGGCAGATAGCACGCGAGGGCGACAAATGGACCACATGTCGGCAACGAGTGCCTGTGTACGAACCTTTGAGAGTTTGTAATATGATAGTCGCCTGGATACTCTAAAGTCGCAAGGTATCGGAGATTTGCGCAGCGTTGTGTACGAAGGACCTTAGCCCCTTAGTGAACGCGATCGAGTACGCCCGTCTAGGCCGCCTACGAATAAACTCTTCCGGCTTCATCGTTTTGTTTTTTCGCTATTGAATAAAACTTGAAATATGCATTTCGTCGACAACAATCCTACTAATATTATAAATGCGAAAGTTTGTGAGGTTGAATTGATGTTTGTTCCTCTTTCACTCAAAAACTACGACCAGATTGGCACACAGATAGTTTATAACCTAGATTAACACATAGGTTATGGTGATATGCCCTTGGAATGGGCAACTACAGTACTTTCATAAGTTATTATGTCTTATGTCTGGGACTGTAGCTTCGCCTTCTTTGTTTTTCTGACATTCAAAAGTGCCTGTAATGGTCTAATTGAAATAAATGCTTTGAGTTTGAGTTAGGTCACATTATTACACCACAAAACAAATTCGTCGAATTTCAAGTTACACATAAAAGAAAAAAAAAGGAAAATCAAAAAAACACTTTTTTTTTACTTTCTTCTCCACATCTTTAGAAACTCAATACAAAGTCCTATGAAAATCCGGCCACTATAAACTTCGTTCCACCTTTTGAGTATTTTTTTGGCTAATTGCACTCGGCTATAAACAGGACGTCAGTTAGCGGACAACCGTTCCGCGCGCCCGCGCTTTTTTTAGCGTACGTCCTTATGATCGTCGGACTTATTCGCGCAGATAAATACGCTAGTCTGAAACCTTTCTAAAGTTGCAGTAGGCTTCTAGGCTCGTCACACCGAATGGCAGCGGTCGTCAGCGTCTCGCTCGGCAAGTAGAAGAAACAAGAGCACGGTAATATTCTGTAATTTTCCCTACTAGCGACCAAACGCAGAACGTCATTCACGCATTTGTATTTTGGCATGCATTCTTTTTTTCCCTTGTTTCAAAGTGGATATTAAAATGACACTATTTTTTCACCCAGTTTCAACTTTAAGCAAGAACTTGGAAGACAAAAGATTTTATATTTTCAACATTTTATTAAGAAAACGGAAACAGTGAAAAAGTACATAACTGTAAATTGCAGTTGGTTACAATATTGTTTATTTAAACAAATCTTTTACAGTTAAAATCGGTACTAAATTTTTACTCTATTCACATTTACAAAAGGAACATCAGTAATAATGTACAGGAAAAGTTGCGAATAAAATTAATATTATCGCGCCTGCTTGACCCTAAAGATAACTAAAGAGTACAGTCGTGGACTAAACCTCGTTTATAAAAACAATTTTAAATTAAGTTTAACGTCTACATAGTACATAATTTAGGAACAACTAACTCACATTCCAGTATCATACATGTGTAGCAAACATCAACCAAAAAAAAGATTTTGCCACGACTGTTACTAAATATCGAAATTAATAATATTTTCTTTTTGTAACTATTTAAAAGAGAGGCTAGTCGAACACGAAGTTCTTAACTTATTACATCGGGGCGCAAATCAATAAAGAATAATAGTCACGCTCATTCGTAAGTGACTTCGATAACGAATTATGTAAATACAAAAGACGACATCCTGAATTAACCCGGATTAAAAATCAAATTACTTTTTGAACTACTCTTTTGGATTTCAGAACTTTCTGTAAAGTGAGGTTACAACTTGTGTAAAAGCTTGGTAACGGCTCGCCACAAAACACGGACAGAAAATGTACGTTACGTACATACATTAATAATAAAAGGATAAAATTGTGAAATACGTTCGTTCACTACTGTCAGTGGGTTATATACCAGTTTTGTAGTAGCATTTTGTGAACCCATTTTGGACGTCGTCTTTTATTTAGTTTAAATTAGGCGTCATAATTTTAAGTAACGAACAGAGTAAAAACCTAGAATAATTATTAAACAGTTAGATGCAAAGCAGATAAATAAAATTTCTCATATTGGTACATATTATGATACAGAACGTTTGTCCCATTTTCTGAATAAATAATTCGAGTAAAAACTTGCAAGTTGCAGAGAAACTTACAAATCAGAAACTTACTTGGGCACTGAAAAGGCTGCAGAATATTAAATTTCATACTACTCATTCAGAAAATGACACAATCGTACAAAACTTATGTCTCAGCATTAATTTATTTATACATTTACACTTCGCCAAATAGCTTTCCTAAGCAATATCACTCCATTACCTAAACAAAATAATTACATTTATTTCAGCTCAAGATAATAAATTTTAGCTCATCCATCCATATTTTCATTTTATTCTCTTATGTTTATTTTTATTAGATCTCCAGATACTTTGCGTAAAAAAATATTCAAGTAGGTAGCTTTTAAAATACGATAAAATTAATATATTTAAATGGTTATGTTTCTGCATAGTAATTGCAATATATATTTTATTATTTGGAGAGGCATAAAGCCCCTAGCGTCTAGCACGCCGCGCCAGCCCCGATGTGCCGACTCAAACCGTCACATAGCACGGCTTCGGAGATTCTATTTACATTATCATGTCAATACCAAGAGCCTGTGCCAAGGAGTCTTGCGTGCGCTTAAAGCAAGGCAACCAAGAAGGTCTTAACACAGTGGAAATACAGGAAAGTTTACGACACATAATACATTCATATCAGAATCTATTAATATAACAGCGTATAAGTGAGGCTTGGTTTGACTGGGCGCGAGGGCATGCGGCCGTGCCGCGCACTGTCACAAGTCTGTTCCGTGTGAAGTCACAACATCCAACTTAGAGATCTTTTATCTACAATGTCTAGGATGCACTAAAACGATAAGAATCCGATAATTTTCTGAATATCTATATACATATTTTACAAGGGAAAGAAATAATAAATATTTTCTATACCTTTGATATGAGCTTCCTCTCAGTACATTGATATCAATCTCAACAATATTAAAAAACATTATCTCTCTGAAAATAAAATGAAATTAATGTACACTATATTTACAATGTTGTGGCCGTTCATACAGATGTTTTGTAACGATTTTCATCGTCAATCACCTAAGTAGTTAGTTATTTTATGAAAGAAACCAAAACGATTTTTTTTTATTATATTATAATTGAAATAGTTTAGCTTGAATCTCATCTTTTTATTTGAATGGGCCCTAAGATCAAATATTTATTACTTAATTACATCAGACCCTTCGTTTCTAGACTTGTTTATACAAAAAAAGTAGCTAGTTGTTTGAACTAGTCTTGTTAGGTAGTTCATGTTTAGATAAAATAATTGTTTGATTGTGGAAGACATCACACAAGTGATTTCATTGTGTAGGTGTGTATAAATCGAGGAGCTTCACTTTGAAATTTTCGATTTAAATAGTACTGTATAGTCGCCTTCGTAAATGCTTTACCTCCCTTAGTTAGAATGACAGTTGCACGTCGTAACACGATAGGGTTGGTGGAGAAAGTATAGAGAAGTTGCTGGATAATAATGAGACAATGAGACTGCTTAGATCCAGTAAATAATAGCAGAATTAAAATTTGTAATCTCCTTCGAGTATGCATACTTTTTGTCTGGCCCCAAGTGTTAGTAATAGACTGAAGCCTAAAGCACGCAATTGAAGATAGGTTATGCAAGTGCAGTTTTGACAAACTGTACAGGCATGCATGAACGTGTGGAGAGGAGAAAACTGGACACTTAGTTATCCTTAAAACTGTCATGCATAATCTAGTGTGCGTGGCTGGCTTAAGAAACGGTTGTCCCGAGCTATAGCGACATGAGTAAGATAATACATTGTTGTGTACAGAAAAATTGGAGCGCAATAATAAAGACATTTGTTTTCATCGTTAAGTAAACCCTTTTTTTCGATAATTATCAAAATTGCAGCCTTTTTTGCTATTTCTATTCTCTGGTGACCGTCCAAGTTCGATATCTCATATGGATATACGCTCACAACAAATCTAGCATTCTGTATTTACCATAAGGTCTATTCGTTCTATGTGTCAGCTAAATAGTTGTTGTGACTTGTTGTCAAAGCGGTAAAGCAATTGATTACAAGGTCGACCTTACTGCTCTATGACGACATTCTTGAATGTTTCTTTTTAGTCATCTTTCGTTACGATGCAAGCTTTTCTATTCATATATCGTTTCGAAATTTCAAAGTTACAAGAATATGCTGCACATTTTGGTACGATTATGACGCTTTAGGGATACCAGTGTTGCAGCTACAGACTAAATACCAAACAATTTAATATTATTCTGTTTATGCTCAAAAATAATCGCGTATATTCTAGAAAAACCTGATGTAATCGTAGTATAGGTACTCATATTTGGTTAATCAGTAAACTCTACAAAAGAATAATTGATCATTATCCTCACCATCAATAGAGCTACACAAGTTTGTTTGTTTGTTGAAATACAAACAAATACAATCATTATTATTATGGTATCTTTTATTTTATATCTGATTTCGTTACCATTCATTCATTTACAAATCTGCAATTTAAAAAAATGCTTACCTGACCATATAACATATTTATTTTGAGTTCTTGACAAAAAATATATTTTCTTACATAATATTCATTAAGTGTGCCATGTAAGAAGGCATGCCAAGGACCCCAAATAACGGTACAAGTAAAAAGTCAATACAAGACTAATTTTATATCTCAGTAAAATTAGAAATGCTTATTGTAACATTTACTTATCTGTGAAAAGAATTTAAATATTATTCTTAGTCGCATAAATTTCGTAGTAATAATAGTAAATTTTTAGTTTTTCAAGTCGACTAGTTTCATCTCAAATAAACGTTGGATCCAAGATCCGAAGCAATAGCATTCAGGCCCGCTCGCATGCCAACTGACTTAAAACAATTAGCTAAAAATATTTCTGTCTGCAAATTTCCAACAATTGAGACAAATAGATTAAACTATGTATTAGGAGAGCCGTGATGCGAGCGTGCCCTACCAACATTGTATGGACAAAGTTTTGGTAAACATAGACAATCACACAAAACTTTTGTTTACGTAAATGCGGCTTTTCGTAAAATTGCCTATTTTACATCATAATTATAATTCTCACTTTATATGTTTGGAGCGATTTCAAATAAACCATGATTTTCATTACTCATCACACAATTCGTACAGAAGCCATAGTTTTTTTTCTTTTTTTTTTAATTTCACATACCCATAATAACACTCATTCATTTGTTTTAAGAATAATTAACTTAGGACATGATAGTATGTGTCTGAACATAATCATCAAGACTACGATGAATTTTAAATGACTCCTTAATGACTATATAAATGTTTGGTCAAACTTTTTAATTTGTCATACAGGAGTTTGTATGACAACTGATGAATAGACAACGCCCGGCGTCGAGCATGTACAAACACAAATCCTCATGTATAAATTATTTAGATGTTAATTTCACATATTGACACTCTATTCCACTTGATCATGACCTTACTAATGAATACAAATTAAAATTTTATGTACAAAATAATGTACATTCCAACTCTTAACAAAAGAAAATAATATGAATCACACAGCCAGTGGTGATACTACATAACATTACTTACATTATAATTATGATCTCTAAATTAACTTGTTAAAGTCGACGAGTTCAATACAAAATCACATCATAGCAAGATCATGTCCAAGCGTGGTAGCGCCGCCCCTAGTATGGCCAGTTACTCCTTATAAGATCTTCATTTTATTTACAGTAGGTAGTATCTAATGGTAAAACTTAAAAATATATAACAAAATAGACTTGAGTGGCTAGTTAGAAAAATCTACCAAATATTTGTGATTACAGCATAACAAAAGCATAATAAAAATCAACAGAAACAAAATAATACATGCCTCTTCAACTGGAACCAAAACATGAGTAATGTTCGTCTGGCGCGCTGCGTCTTGAGCCAGCGCAACCGCGGAACTAGCCGCAGTGCACTACTTGGCTATTAGTCAGGCCGACAACGGTTCTACTGTGTTACTCCTAACTGGTACATGCATTACAAATAAACGGTTTTTAGAAGGTTAAAGCAGGACATGGTGTTACAATACAGCAAATGCAAATAACATAATCACACATATTGTTTAGCGACAACTGTAAATGTTAAAGCAGCAGTGACTTTCGCCCACACCTGGTGTTTTTACATTCACAACTGCGATCACTCGAAACCGTCCACGCGCCAGACCACAAACTAAAATTACATCATCCTCTAAATTAATTTTAACAAATAAAGATTTTTAAAGTGCAAATTGAACTGTTAAATGCTTATTGCCACATTTCATACTTTTAAGCGAAATTAAATTTATTTCAATCACAGCGAGAACACTGGCTAAATAGTGTAATCACTTCACATATTTGATAGTATGAACGAGGTACCGATCAGTCGCATCGACGCATCACAGTACGACATGAGACGAGCCGGTCGCACGCCGGCACTCCGGCACACGACGTCAACGCATCACTCAAACGAGTCCCGTCACGTCACTGGCGCCTTACTTGGCCACCGAGGATGCACATAATACACTAGCATCGTCACCTCACTCGCAACTCATACGATATTTCGTCTCGAGGGCACCGCGGAAAGATTCAACATCGTTTTTTTTGTATTTTTTTTCTAAAGTATGCTATAATAACATTTAGCTCGAACACCCGCGAGATTCGGCTCGGCGACGCCGGTCTCCGAGCGTCGGCGAACGTCCGAGAGCGGCCTGCGAGCCGCCCACGCTCGGCACGCCGCCACGCTCAGCACGGCGCGGCGTCGGGGCCGCACTCGGCCGGCCCGGCGCAGCTCGCGGGCGCCGCGGGCTACTCGCTGAAGTAGCGCACCTTGCCGCCGCCGCACCGCACCACGTCCTCCCAAGCTGCAACAGACAACACAGGTCAGGCACAGCCCGGCGCGCGCACTTCGGCTCGCGGCCCGCACTCACCTGTGCCCACGTAGTCCACGATCTGCAGCAGGTGCGCCGTGTCCGCGGGCGGCGCGGGCGGCACGTAGCGCAGCGCGGCGCAGCCGGCGCGCTCGGGCGCGTCGCGCAGCAGGTCGCAGCGCGGCCGGCGCGCGCCGCCGCTCAGCAGCTGCTCGTTGACGTCGAAGCCGAACGTGACGCCGTCCATGTCCCGCGGCCGCGCGGCCGAGTCCAGCAGGATGACGGGCGGGCGCCGGTCGGCCACGACGTCGGGCGCGGGGCAGTCGGGCGCGGAGGGCGCGGGCGCGGGCGCGCGCTCCTTGCGGCGCGGCGCCTTGTCCCGGCGCCGGGCCGCGCGCGCCTCCAGCGCGGGGTAGCCGTCGGCGTCGGGCGGCGCGGCGGGCGCGCCCTCGCCCTCGGCGTAGAAGTTGCAGGACTCGATGAGGTCGGGGATGTTGTGCCTGGTGCGCGCGATGTCGGCGTAGGAGGCGACGGGCGCGGGGGGCGCGGGCGGCGGCGGCGGCGCGGCCGGCAGCGAGTGCACGGAGTCCATGTCGTCGTTGGAGTCGTTGGAGCGGTCGGAGGGCGGCGCGGACTCACGGCGCGCGCGGGGCGAGGGCGCGCGGGCGCGGCGCGGGGCGGGGTCGTCGGGGCGGCGGCGCGGCTTGCGCTTCTTGGTGACGGTCTGGAAGTCGGTGAGCTCGGCGGCGGGGTCGGGCGGGTCGCTGTAGAGCGCGTCGTCGCCCCAGGAGCGTCGCTCGGCCTTGGCGGGCGCGTCGCGGCGATCCTTCTTGTCTCCGCGCAGGGGCGACTCGGCCACGTCGGTGAGGTCCTCGATCTTGGTGCGCGACAGCTCTTCCATAGAGGTGGCGCGCTTGATCTTGTTCTCCTTGTCCTTGCGCCGCTCGGTGGAGCGCTTCTTACCGCTCTTGTCGTCGGAGTCGTCCTTGTGCTTGACGCGGCCCAGCTTGGCTCCGCGCCCGTTGTCCGCGTTGGACTCGATGAACCGAAGCAGCTCGTTGACGTCCTTGTCTCCCTGGTAGCCGTCAATCTGTTGGCAGTCGATCACGGTCTCGTTCTTTGAAGACTTTTTCCTCCGAGGTTTTTTGTGTTGACTAGATCCCGAAAGAGGTGAACTGAATCCTTGTACTGAGTTGCCGTTTTCGTCTAAAGACTTCTGTAACAGAAAATTTAGTCGATTATTTTTATATTTTATGATGAATTTCTTTGTTGCCACAGTTGCTTTTTACACAGCAAATAACAAATTTGTTAGTTTGCTACAGATTACTTAAGTTAGATATGCAGGTGCGAGTAATACCTTGTAGTCGTCTGAAGCGGAGGTGCCGGTGGAGCCGTAGTTAGGACGTGACAGCGGCAGACCGTTGAAGCTGCTGGAGATGACGCTGCGAGGCTGCCGGATGGATGGCAATGGTTACATTTATTATATCAGTCTTTAATCACACGATTATTTTAAGGAGTATGAAGCCTCCTGCCGAAGTAGTGAGGTAGTCACCTTAGGGTCTACGGCAACCGCCGACTGCGCCGTGGACGATGTCGTGTTGCAACTGGACACAACCTCCGGGGTTGTGATGCAACTAAACGATATAGCGGAATCGACCTGCGGAAACAAACGAGCATTAGGGTCACTCCTAGCTAACTCGGTACTTTACAAAACATTGAACTGAAGTGGGAATCCTACCTCATCTTCGGTGATAGCCGACACCCCGGAGTTGAGCGATAAGTTCTCACTGGATTTGTTTTTAAAAAGATTTTCAAACAGCAGAACTTTAAGGACATTTTTATCTAGCGCACTTTTCTTCCCGTCGCTACTGCCGGGGTGTTCTGGGGGCATCTTTTGTCTTTTCTTCTTTATGCTCGGTTTATTATTACTATCCGAGACGAGCGGTTTGATATCATTATTATTTTCAATTTCAAATAACTTGACGGGAGTGTTAACATTACTATTAGATGACGAAACTAAAGGCTTAGGTAATGTTAAAAAAATATAAGCATTGTTAGGAAGCTGGGTTAAAATAACACGATCGCTCTCCGTTGTATGTTGGTCTTGATGTATCGTGGTATATTCGCCTTCCGACTTGGTTGTGCAGCTTATGATTTCACTTTTGTCCACACAAGCTGACTTTGAACACTCTTGTTCTGCGGGATATTGTGCATCATCATTAGAGTGGCCCATTATTTTTTCTGGGACATTTAAAGCTTGACATATTTCCTCTTTCTCATATTCACGAGTAGCTGTCACAACGTCGCCCTCTTCGGTATTCTCTAAGGATTCTAACAGTCTTTGTTGTTTTGATAAATATTCATTGAATGAGTTATCTGTATCCCTTTTCTGTGAAAGGCTAGGATTTACATCTATCAACTCTACGTCTTCACATTGCGACTTGTCATTTTCTAAATCAACAAAAGGTTTTGTGAGCCAAGTGATATCTTCCCCTTCTTCAGATGAATTATTGCGTTTTGCCGACGAATCAAATAATTGTCTCGGCTTGGTTGTGTTTATGTCTTCAATATTGTTATTAAGTTTACTTTTAGCATCATTTAAAATTGAATTTGATGTTTCATCCACTTCTTTTGCACATTTTATGTTCGGGTCTTTTTTAATAGTTTTCTGGGGACTTTTTTTGTCATGGTGTCTATGATCTTTGAAATGGCCAGCTTGTTGAGTATACGGGAGGGGCTGACCTATGGTCATACGTCTAACGTTCCTTGGGTTTATATCCGACAATGTCGGCGCTACTAAATGTCCTACTAGTCTCCTATAGTTTTTTCTTAATTTAATATCACATTCGTTATCATATCCGAAGCTTTCGACAACCCTGTGCGCTCCTTCATCATGCTGATGTACATGAGTGAAATATAGAGAATCTTTTGCGTTAAATTCGTTTACTATATCTTTTTCTGGAAGATCTGAGTTAATATTATAATTTAAATCGTCTTTAAGACATATACCAGGAGAAATACTGTCTCCACTAGTCATTGCAAAAGGCGAAACAAAGTTATGTTCAATGTTTAAACTGGCACTGTTTTTGGGGTCTGTTGGAATATCCGATACTTTAGCGTGGACATTCCGTTCCCGTAAATTAATAAAGTTCGAATATAGTAGAGGGTCGGTATAGTTCGACAGGCTTTTATACCAATTATCTACATTGTCAGCCCACAGCTGGGAATCGTCTTTGCGGTTTTTGTTTCTCGTTTCTTTTGCAGTCGGGCCTTCGATAGACTCATCGGAGGGTAGGAAGCCTCGTTCGTCTTCATCGTGCACCCACCGGTCGCGTTGCTTCGGGCCGCGCGGTTTTTTGTTTTGATATTTGAGTGCGTCGCTACCTGTAGGCGTGGGCTCACCTGGCGGGCCCCGCAGCGCTCGCAGCAGGCGCGCCTGCTGGGTACACACGGTACGCACGGTACGCACCTGGTGGGACGGCGTGGTGGTGGTGACCGCGCGGCCCGAGCACACGGCGCCGCTGCCGATCTCCAGCGTGGCGCGCGCCGTGTACGTCATCGGGAACATCGGCTTACTTCTTCTGTGGACAAATACCGTGTGGGATATCATATTCGACAAGGCTAGGCATTTCAATATTTGTGTTATGAATTTCAACTTCATAAAGACGGCTTTCATGAGTTATTTTACAAAATTGCTCGTAAGGCTCCTATCGTTTACTTCCAATAACTCTGGTAAATATATATTTATTGATTTAAAAATCTACATGACATCGGCCACTTGGCCATAGTTGATGCCTCGGACGAGTGTCCACAGCTTCCTGATGGTACCACAATATCGCAAGCTACTCCTCGTACCTGTTGAGTAGTTCCATTTCGGCGGGCGTGTTGGCATCGCTGGCGGAGACGCGGCGCTCGGCCAGCGGCGGCGGGTTGACGCAGCGCACCGTGGCCAGGTACCCGGCGCCGCGGGCTGGCTCCTCGCTCAGCAGGGAAGCTGGCGACACAATATTACGACCATTATAAGTTAATAAATTTCGGGTAGTAATAAAAGCTCCGAAAAAAAAATGTTTTTTTTTTTTTTTTTAAAAACGTTGCCCCACACTAGGAATTTCTCCTGTATCGTGGGTGCGTTTACAAACATTTAAACTCACAAACAGCCAGACCCGGAACAACTACTTGTAGGCCATACAAATATTTGTTCCGTGCGGGAATCGAACCCGCGACACCAATACAGCGCAGCAGCCAATCGCTCAGCCACTGCGCCAACCGTGCAGTCAAAATTGAATGATTATACTCAAAATATGAAATTTACTGCTTTAAATACTAATTTTGCTACACCTGAAAGGACAACGAAACGACCGCATAAAATACTGAAAATTCCGAAAATCGATACAGCATTTGCTGACGTAATATTTTTCCACCAGCTTAAATTGCGTTTTAACCTGTAAAACAGGAATAAAATCAACGACAAGATAAATATCAAAATTTAATAAGGCATAGTCGACGTAGCCCCGCTACGCGAGGCTCCTATTTCTGTCTGCAGGGTTTAAAGTAACCTAACACGAAGGGGGTGGCGGGCTCTTAGTTCGCTCGCTTCCCTTTCAACCTAACCTGTCCAGAGTCCGGGTGCCCAAGTCCCGAGCTCGCTTCGCTCGCTCTGGCATCCTAAGTTATAGAACTTTAGAAAACTATTTTAGCAGTACATGTTTTCGGAAACTGTATTTTTTTCGAAAACTTAGTATTTTTTTGGAAATTGTGTTTATTAATTTTCGTAGAATAGTATTTGAATAAGCTCATGTTTCTTTGTTAAATACAACATTTTTTGCCGGGTAATTTTGTATTAATTTTTCGGTATCTATTTTAACCAAACTTATACTTACTAAGTTACAGTCAAGTTTTTTTTTTCGGAAGCTTTATTTTTCCCATTAATTTCTAAGCTTAAGGTTATTAGTAGAAATGTTATTTATGGTACTGCTTCAATAGATTAAAAACTGGTCTGAAAGAATTTAGGAAAGAAATTGGTGAACGCAGTAATCCCACCGATAAGGCGTCCCTCGCTATATCCTCCCTGGAATTCGAACTATCAAAGTGAAAATGGCTAGTTAGTTAGTTATTCACTTCGTAGACGAAGAAGAGGGAAAAAGAGAAGTTACTTGTCAGACTTGGTACAGAGATGGAATTAAATTGGAGCATCGCAGGCAGGTCACGCGACGCAGCCAAGCTAGTTGCGGGTACTCACAGGTGTCGACGCCGGAGGGCAGGCTGCCGCCGTGTATGGCGCGCGCGGAGACGGTGGAAGGCGCAGGCGCGGGCGCGTGGCGCACGTGCGGCCGGCGCGGCGCGGGCTCGGCCGCCAGCGCCGCCACCAGGTCCTGCAGCGAATTGGAGTGCGGCAGCGCGCGCCGCCCGCGAGCCCGCCGCGCACCGCGCGCGCCCGGCAGCGTACGCGCGGCTGCCTCGCAAGCCTGCTCGTCCTGCTCTACCTCCTCCAGCAGCTCCTGAGAGAGGTGTCTATTTCGTTAAGGCCACCGCACACACACGAGCGACGTCGCCAATTTTGCGATGATGCGAAACCGCGTGATTTTTTATAAAGAGAAAACAATTATAAATGTGGTAATAAATGCGGTTTTGCCCCGAATGCTTGATTGAGAAATCAGCATCACAAATGCAATTTTAAGGTTTCATTTACGCAACTTCTAGTTAAGACTGCGTGGTATAAATACAATTTATTTTTAGCACTAACCTTAAATAGACTGCTTTTACCCTCTCGGTCTTTGGGACACTTGTATGTTATAGCCTCGTCCAACAGTGCTCGTAATTGTCCGTCGTCCAAAGTCTCTACGTGTTTGTTGTTCTGTTGACAAAAGAAAATGCTTTTACAATACTGTTTCACTACATCTAAACATTTGCTAAATATAATAAAAAATATCAACGACTTTCGATAGGCATAGCGTAGAAAGGTATGTCTTAATTACGTAAAGTGATATTCAATTAATGACTTCAAGAATAACAATCACAAATGAGAATATTTCATAAGTATTACCTAATAACTAGTTTGATGAAAATATTATGTTGTTGTTTTGTTATCTCTGTGAGACGCGCGAGTACGACAGTATTTTTTGTCAATGGGATGAAAATAAAATCACTAGTTTCAAGTTCATTAATATCTCATTCAAACTCAAAGCATTTATTTCAATTAGACCATTACAGGCACTTTTGAATGTGAAAAAAACAAAAAAAAAAGCGTAACTTGAGAAAGTACTGTGGTTGCACATTCCAAAACGTAGATCTATATGGAGAAGAATGGGGAAAAAACTCAATGGACACTCTTTTAATTAAATCAAAATATTGCTACAAAATCTTGGTTACATCATTCATGTTCAGATTATACATTTGTGTGAGAACGATGTAGAATGACATGCAAGTTAAGAGCGTCCAGAATAAAACACATAATCTATACTATAATATTATAAAGCTGAAGAGTTTGTTTGGTTGAAAGCGCTAATCTCAGGAACTGCGGGTTCGAATTGAAAAATTCTTTTAGTGTTCGATAGCTCATTTATCGAGGAAGGCTATAGGCTAAATAACATCACATTCCGACCAATAGGAGCGGAGCATCAAAGAAAAATGTTGCAAAAAGGGAAAATAGTACTTTTATAATAATTTCACGCGGACGAAGGCCGCGGGCAACAGTTAGTCAAAAATAAAAGATATAATTAAACATTCAAAATTAAAATAAACCATGGCAGCTAAGAGATGGCCATTAATGATGAGATTGAGGAGAGAGTAAATAACGGCCACAGTTCTCTGTCAAACAAACTAGACAGCGTGTTTTATTCTCCAAAATATTTCACAGTGGAGTGAAACGAGCATTCAAGGTTAAGCAGGTCCATAGCGGTCTCAGTCTAGCGCCCTGGGGTATATACCTCGCTCATCGCTCTAAATTTGTCGCGTTTGCAGACATATTTAATGGCGAAAACTCGTCCTCCATTAAAATTGATGACATTTGCTTAAATATTGATGTATTTTTACAACTCTAATTACCGTCCTGATGAATTTGCCACCTATCCAGCAGTATTGGCGTATTGCCATGTCAATGAGGAACAGTCCTTAGTGCCACAGGTCACGTCCATACATCTATTCTGCGAGGCAGACTTCATAGAAAAGCTATTAATATTTTGATGATCGATTTTAGTTTGAGAAAGAGGCAAGAATTCAAGTTATATTTTTTCACATTAAGATTATGATACAAATTAATGATAAGTACATCAATTTGCGTTCCGACATTAAACATTTTAAAACCAATTCATTATCAGCGTCAACATAGCATATCAAATAAAATGTTTAATCTCGTAATTGTTAAACAAAAATTATTGATAATGTGTTAGTTTGAACTACTGGGTAGTTTACTTCGTTGGAAATTCGTGATTACGTGTCCCGGAGGGTCTGATGCTGACTGGAATGCAATGAAGGCCAGATCGTCTTTTGCACGTATTCATTATTCACCTCAATACCGGTACATCAGCCAGACTGCAGACACGATAGTCACGCCACTCACAAGTCACGGGGCCGATGTAAATCCAAACACTAATTAACTTAATGGTGAGCCAGTTTTGTGCTTTATTCAACACTAGCTTTTGCCCGCGGCTTCGATCCCGTAAATTTAGAATTTGACAATCAATTCGGGTTGTACTCTGCTTGTAATAATATAATTCAATCATGATTCGAAAGTCACGTGGCGCCATCTATTATCATATCGACGTTAGTGTAGTTTTCCTCGGGAACAGTATTTTTTTTCAGGATGAAAGTTACCCTATGCCCTATCCCTATGTCTATGTACCCCTGACAAGGTATATGCAAAATTTCAGGTAACAAACAAAACAAACTTACTTTCGCATTTATAATATTAGTTAGGATAGTAAGGATCGTAACATCAGTATTAACGAGTGCCAAAAGTACACATTTAGGGAAAGAGTATTTGTTTTAATTATTTGTATATTGCTGATTGCTTGGAGTTTTTGAGTCGTCTTTGGAAACAACAGAACTATGTTTGATGTACGAGTTTACTGCAACATTCTTAACGGACCCAACGGGAATGTTGATGAAGTGGTATTTTGATAGTTAATGCTGCTGTCATTAGGACTAATTACCGATAAGAGTTAATGAGCCTACACATTTACAGAGTTTTGAATGACATTATTTGTGCACATCATAAATTGATAAAAACTTCATTTGAACTCACATGATTTTATGGTCATGATTAAAGTAACCAATTCCATGTATACGTGTGATACCCGCAATAAACCGTATAAAATCCGATTACGGTGATAAGTAGTAAGGTATTGACAGGTGCACCAGTAGTAAACCGAAGCAGCCGCGTGTTGTGTGACAACACGTAATGTACACAAGCAAACAATAAAATACTTTTCTCTGACAAGGCAGTGTGTTTAGTGATAAGAATCGCCGAGTACAAAGATATTCGAGAGATAAAAGGTGCGTCACTGTCCCTGACGGTTATATGGGCTGAGAAGACAACAAGCAAGCATTATGGAAAAATGCCAAAAATGTGTCGACATTACGAGACACACTGTCTGGGCTCGACATAATCATTGTTATCTGGAATCCGAAACACACTTGAATCATTAATGATAAGCAGTTTTAATTAGCTTTTAATAGATTGCTTGGTAATTGGTAAAAAAAAACCTTTTCCCAAGTGGACTCACGCTCTATCATTCTCCTACAGATTTGAGAAGCATGTATTGCGTAAAGATAAGATTTACGATGAACGGACTTCGTACGATACTTAACCAACTTCTATGTCATTTTGAAAAGTATTAATACCAACTTTAGATAAAAGATTCTCACATAAAAAAACTATAGCACCCTTTCCTCAAACCCCCTTCTAGAGGCAGTTTGATACATTTCAATAAATAATAATGACATCAGTGACCTGCGAACAAGAATCCTGTCAAAAAAGGTGTCCAAAAATTTGACTTAACCTTTCTCACATCATGATGATAAAAAGGCATATGCTTGCTTCGAAAACAAAGCTATTACTTGTCTACTCGAGAGAGAAAAAGACCACAAAATGCCTATGGCGCGAAGACATGGATTATTAAAACAAATACATCTAGTTAGAAGTTCTCTCGCGAATCCCAATTTGTAAACAAACAAATAATTGCATACGTATTGCGTAGGGTGATAGGATTGACGTCATGAAATCTGTGCGTCCTACAGGCCGCACGGGCTCTCCGAGAGGTCAGGGTCGGGCCAGGAGCGGCAACGAGAGGCGGGATCGATGGCGCGCCCTTGTCCCTCATATTAACGGTTTTCCGTCCCTCGCTGGATAGTGGACACACTTTTTCAGCTAGTAACAAGTCACTTGTTGCGCTTGTAAAATTTGCTTGGATTGTCGCTTTAAAACGCCAACTCATCTTCGTGTGCGTAACAAACGTGAAGGCGGGTGTGAAAACTACTAGTACGTGTCATATTATTTAAGCACTTATGCTTCATCTACTGATGCATCAGAAATATTCGTAGTACAAGTATCTTTAAATAGCATAACGACAGACACTAAGGTTTTTTGTAGATTTTTCCTGTTATGCTCAAAATTCAACCCGGACTGTCCCGGACCACGTATACCAGACTTATCGTCAGCATGCAGTTTCGAATAGTTTCGAGCGCTAGCTGTGCTCAATTTTGTCCTGGCATCACCACTAAGGTATAATATATTTTGTTTGCTGCGAGGTGGATTGATAGACTTCGTGAATTATTATAGGTTGAAAAATGATAATGATTGCTTAGATATGCAAAACTTTTGGCTTCATTCTGTAATTAGGAATGTGCAAGATTTCTAACATACATAAAATATGATTAAAAAGATAAAACGGACTCTCCTATTTCGATTTTCCCGAAATATTCCCGTCTGTCAGAAATTTTGAATGTACGCGATAGTAGGCGCTTTGCCGTTATAAAATCGCTATCTCAAAAAAGGGAAAAATAGTTAACGAATTAAATTAAAGTATAGGTGTCTGACCGCAATTTTGAGTACAAACATGTTTCGTGAATCATTAGCAAAATAGCGTTAAGTTAGCGAGACTGGAAAAAAAATGGAACATGCAAAAGCTAACCTGCAGTATTGGACAATTGCCAAATAGTTTTCAGAGTTCTGTAAGTACATTGAACGTATAAAAATATGTATGTATTCTTAATAAAACTTTAAAGTTGCGGGTTCGTTGCACTGTCGTGGTGTTACGGTGTTGCAGATGTATCCGAACCCAATTAGTGTTTTTTTCTACGTGAAATTATTGTTCTTGTTATGATGAATAGCTTTTAATATCCATACTAGTAACCACTGAACCGATCATTTTAAAATTTGACAAATTGGTACCATGAGACCTGGATAAGGACATAGATCATTCAGAAGTCTACTTGAAACTAATCAAGTATCGGGTAATAAGAAAGTGGATACAGAAAAGTTACCGAAACCCACACAGTAAACCGCGACCAAGGCAGAATATGACACGTGTTAACCTAGAACATGTGGTCGAGCGAGGCAGGAGACCCAACACTTGCTCATGAAACTTGTAATCTTATACCGATCCTTATGATTCGTACCAGCAGCATACTTAAATATTAAGCATTACAGTACTTAAAAGTTAAACATGGTGCGCGGCGGCACAAGTGTTCAGTTGTAATTATTTTTAAATATCTGATGTTTTATTAGATAAGAATTCTAGGGCTGCACAGTGTACCGCGTAGAACATGCTAGGTGGACAATATTATTTTATGATATTTAACGATGCTGTTATATATAAGTAGTCATATTGAGGCATTATTAATAGTTTTTGGTATGATTTTGTAGTAAAAAACAAAAAAAAAATATAAAACAGAAAAAAATATTTAAAAATCATAAACAAACAACAAAATTGCTGTAATAAATAAATACCTACTATACAAATTAACTTAACCTAAACCTAATCATCATAATCATCAGAATCATCATCAAAATCTTCTGGTGAATCATCATCATTTTGTGGCAATGTGCGACAATATGATGACGTTTCCGGTCTTGATGCTACTATGGTCGGGCTTACAATTAACTTTAATACCTCTGCACATATTTTTTCCGGCTTTTTTTGGTAATCTCACGAAGGCTATTAATCAAAGGGTCAGATGTTATTATTAACATGGACAGCAAGTCTCTATTCGTGGCAACACGTGAGCACTTGCGGGTGTTGTACTCCCTAAATCTGCGGCAATCTTTGTTACGTGCTTCTTGAGCCTCTTCGGAAAGCTGCCCAATTGGAAGCAATGCCGCTTTGATGACCTCAGTACTGTGTACTAATATTTTATGTACAGTAGCAGGCATATAGTACCACGAATAGAGACTAAGGTAATGTCTTCTAGTTTCAAGACAAAATTTATTAAATTCAACAAAGTTTATCTCGAACCCAGAAGACAATGTCCTCAAAATAACATCAAATTGTTTGATAATAGTAACATCCAACCCTGTGATTTGAGCGCTCATCTCAGCATTCTTAAAAAAGCGACGGGCTGTGTTTTACACATTATGTCCTGCCATTATGGACCACTTCCTAGTTTGTTTGTAAGCATGTGTTGTTGACTTAGAATCTATATAGTATGCTAAGGCTTCGTCACTACTTAACTGCCTAGGATTAACGGAACTGGTTTTTTGACTTAATAATATTATCTGGGCTCTCACTAATGTCTCTAATCACATGGGCAACTTTTCTTTGACCTGCTGAACGTATAGCAATTTCGGCAGCAGTCACTAATTCACTGGCACTTCGAGATTCTACGAGATCCACGACTCGACGTTTTTTCGTCTTAAACGACGATTCCTCGAAATATTTGCGAGGTCTTCCTGCAGATGTCACAGCCTCACTCGATGTCGAAGGTTGTGGGGCTAAAGAACTCACAGTAAACTGTATGTCTCCTTCATCCAGCCAAGTCTTATTTGTAATTAAAAAACGCTCCTTCGATTTTCCCGAAGCCAACCATTTGGCTCCAATCTTAGTAGAAAAGTTGGATATTTTCAACTTTATTTCTCTTTGGCTGCTTTCAGTAATGTCACCAAAGTGAAATTTTGAAGAAAGATAGTCATAAATACGCGACCTTTTATCATTCTTCGTGTGTTTTAACCACTCTTCAAAGAAGGCTACCCTTGAAATAGAGGAAACGTGTTCTGAAAAAAAAAAGAAAAAAATATGTTGTACTGAAGTGTGCTGAACAATATGTGTATTTTTACAAACTACACAGTTATACCTACAATATATCTAAAAACTAGCCCGAATAGAGGCGAATCAATGTACTTCCTGAACGTTCAAAGTTTTCTTTATGAAAAAAATTACGCTAAAATTTATGCATTAAGTTAAAAAAATGCTAAAAATTCATTTTAATAGATTCTGATAAAAATAATATATTAAATAATAGTACATACCCTCAGTATTAATATCCATCACAAAAAACTTTCACAATATCACTATAAACCACTATGAGATGTGCACAAAAGTGTCGCTAAATTGCAACTGATTGACCGGAACGCTTGCATTAAACTCATTACCTGACTTCTGAACTCTATGACTCATCAGTTAAGCATTTGAAAAACAACTTTTTCTCGGAATTTGGAGTTTGGGGGTGTTGTTTGTGTTATGCAATTAAGATTTCCTGGAAATTAAAACTTGAATTTTGTCCACCTAGCATGTTCTAGGCGAAATACCGTGGGCTGGTGTCGAAATATTGAGACAACCAAGTCTTAAAGTAAATAGGGTAGTAATAAAAGCTCCGAAAAAAAAATTTGCTAACTCGACAATCCCCGAGCCAATCCCGAGCTCGCTTCGCTCGCTCTTGCATCCTAACCTAAGTTACCTGCAGAAATGTTATCGGAAAGTTAGTATTTTTTTCGCAAACTTAGTATTTTTTTGGAAATTTAGTTTAGTATTTTTTTGGAAATTTAGTTTATTATTTTTCGTAGCATTGTAATTTGATTAAGCTCATGTTTGTTTGTTAAATACAACATTTTTTGCCAGTTAATTTTATATTACATTTGTGGTAATTCATTTTAACCAAGCTTAGTATTACAGTCAACCACAGATAGTTGGAAGTTTTTTTTTTCTTCGGAAGCTTTATTATTTCTCAAGTAAATAACGTCATAGTTAAAGACCAGATAAACTAAAATCGAGCAACAGTCCAGATTCGTGACACTTGAAAACAATTACTCGACTCTAATTCAAGTTAAAAAGCTTCATATTCACACCGTGCTGGCGATCTTTGCAATCCAAAATCGATATTTGCAATGAAGTGATGTAGGTATTATAAACAGGCGGCGGAGAAGAGAAAAGCCAGTATTGGCATATCTCTCCTGTTCTCTGGAAGGTACACTACACCGGGTGCTGGAGGGCCCCCTGCAATCTCTGGTCACCATGAGAAGTAACGTACAGGCAGCGGACTTCAAGGCCGGAGACGACAGTGCATCATGTTTCGTGCCTTTCTAATGAAGCATTATGCGGCGAACTTTGGGAGGTAAGCAGAGAACACGGCATCCCTTAAGGCCGTTGGAGGTTATTTTTCAACACCATGGTGTGTTTCGAGTTAGAGGAGTTTTTCAACACATGGTGCGTGTTTGGTTTGTCAGGTTTTTTTTGCAATTGCGAACCCTTTCGGCATGAACTTTTTTTTTCGGATGGGACCTTTGTGTTCCAGGGCCGCGGTATCGAACAGTCCTGCAGGCCCTTCGGTATGAACTTAAAACACTTAGCTGAAAGACAAGTGTAACTGTAAGATGATTAAATCGATAAGCGTTCGAACTAGTCGCTTAAAAACAGTGATATGAAGCGGGATCCTGCTAGCAAACGTATACAGCAGTGGCGAAGGTTCCATACAACTCGATTCCTACCGGCTTCCCTTTGAAAACGGGCACAATGAGTATTATGCTAGGGGGAGTATAGATGCTAGGCTATTCCAACAAGTAATGTTGCATATACATTACTTGTCCTTGTACTTGTACTTGTAAGCCTAGCATCTAATATGTTGGTCAAGGACAAAAAGTATCTTTTCATGGGAACTTGATCAGAAAAGACAGCCGTGGTAATCGCTCTCTTTTAAATGTACCGCTGGTGTTACTGTATAACTAATAAATAAATAACAACACAAATGAAACTTCCGTAAAATACGCAGAACCTAATTAACTGAATTTCGGATTTGATATTATTGTGATGATTCATATCGCGTAACGTTAGGCGTTAAACGCGATCATGATAAAAGTCGGTAGCATGCGCTGGAGAAACAATAAGTAGGCCTTGAAGTTTTTTGATCCCTTGCATGAATTCATTAAATCTATAACTTACAGACCGTAACTTAAGCTGGATGTTGTTAAGGCGAGTTTCGTTACAGATTTGAGGAGCGTTTTATTAGACTTGAACATGATATGAATATAACTAGGTCAGTGGACATTAATGCTAAGATTTTATTGATCTTAGCCTTTCTACTACTTCTTGATCATTTTAGCGTAAAAATGTAAGTAACAACAAGTATAGGGGGCCATAGTGCAAGTGCGTAAAAGCACAACTCAATAGTTTCAAGGCAGACGGAGAGCTGAAAACCGTTCAATGGTACGCATAGCATATGCAAGTGATTAGGTGTGGTGAGAGTTCGTTTATGGTTGGGGATCCGAACTTTTTAATCAAGACCATAGGTATCTCTACTGGAATAAAAATATAAGAGACGCGAAACTTGTGGTGAGAGTGCGCAAGTGGCGTCTGCGGCGGCGGCCCGCCGTGACGGGGCAACAATGCGGTGCCCCAGCTTCCGTTACACGACCAGGCCGCACCGCGTAAACCTACACCGTCTCCTACTGTCGCCACTATTGTCACCGATCCGTACCACACTGTCTACCTTTACAGTTCTGCTCGAAATAATTTGGCATGACCCTAGTTTTCGGTCTGTTACATGAATTATGATCAATTTCGTCGAGCAAATCCTTTACAACTGTTGTAGGGGTAATGAGAGGTGGCTGTGTAAAAGGCTTTTTTTGCTAGCCTAGTCTTCCCACTTTTGGGCAATGACCTCCTTCCATTCGTTCTTCTTTCGTGAATTTTGGCGGAATCAATCCTGTTCGTCACGCTATCTCCTTCTTGGTTTGCTGAGACTCCGTCTTACTGTCTCAGGAAACCAGCTTTGAGTTACATTGGCCCGCAGCTTGTGATACATGAGGCAGACATCATTCCGTATTACAGTAAAAGGCTTAATGAGTTACAATCCTCAAAATCAGTCATTATAGAAACTGCTATCGGTTCAAAATTCTGATCTTGCATGCAAATCTTGCTATAATTATTTATTTCCTTTCTAAAGCGAATCAAAATGCGCAGTTTGCATGCTAATGTATCTTTCTTAGATGATGCTGTGAAATTGTGACCTAGCTCAAAAGCACGCGATTGGAGAAATGTCGCAGAACTGTTGCCTAGTGCGCTATACCTACCGCTACAGTGCTCACCAAACGAGCTCAGTTTTTCTCGGCTAAATAATTATCCACACTGTACAATCGGGGTACAATCTAGGATACTTTCTTTTTCATCTCGTGTTTGAGTATCGTTACAGTGCAATGGATTATTATATTTTTAATATTGAACACGCCTAATATGACGAGCTGATTTGACGGTTGGATGCCATTTTCAGTGAACCATCTGTTGTCATAGATAAGCAGGCTCGTCAAAAAATGACTCACTAGATACAAGTTTGAATCAAATTGTTCTGTCAGATGTACCGTTACTGTTTGTACCTAGAGTAAGTATTGTCTACGAAATAAACCAACTTAACAATGCATATAATATCCGAACGGAACAAGATTAACTTCATCGTTTCTCTTTAATTATATGCAGAACTGTAAATTAAATATTAAGTGTGAGGCATTGTAATATTTGTATTCTAGATACGGTGAATTTCTGTTTCATTTATAATTATATTATAAATAACGCATATAGTTTAAATACAGCATTCGGCATGTGTTAATTATTTAAAAATATCTGCATTGTTTCTAGACCAATTGGCGTTGCCATCGCCTTAAACCTAATAAGGACTTGATGTAGTAATCAACGGTGATACCATCACATTTTCTTTGGCTAATTTAAAACCTTTTTTACTTTCTACCAAATCATATCAAAGTTTAGCAACTTTGAATTATTGAGTTTTCGAATTTAGGATTGGGTTATGACGATAATCATAAAATTTTAACATGTATATTCGCAATGAATGCAGCTAACGATCGTTGTTCTACTCGGTATGACTGCAATTGAATCAGTGCAACCCAAGACAAATGGCTTTTATGTATTTGGCATTTATTTCTCAGTAGAATGTCTTTTCGAACCAAAGAAAATTTCGTCAAAAACTTGATAATTCAAACTATGTGTAGTCTGTGCCATTTCTATGCTGCCGTCCTATATCGATACACTTTAGGCCAACAGGCATAATAAGCTTGAATCCACAACACCGAATGAACAGCAATTTTTTTTTCATAACCTCTTCTATGTCTGACTGCTGGGCCAAGGCCTCCCTTTTATCCTTCCAAAACTCTTTGTTTTGTGCAATTTCTGGCCACGTTTGCCCCGCCAACACAATCAGATCGCCGCGGTCGATCTCTACGGCGATGTCCACTCAAGCGTCCAGTGTGTGACGATCTATGCCCAGCTGCATCCGCAGTGGCGTATTTCAAGATTTGGCGCCCCAGGCCAAAATGGTTTGCCGCCCCACAATTTTATAAAAAAAAAGATAAATCTTTGCTACCGCAAGTCTGGTAGTGACTTACCAAAAGAAAATAATAATGCGCAGCGAGCTTAGATTTTCTTTTGACCTAAATAAAAGTTTGAGAATTCACAGTTAAAGAGCGAGCGAAGCGAGCTCTAAAACATCTATCGCCTTGTTTGACACCTTTTGCGATGTTGAAATTTGGTCCGGAAATATGCAGAATAGTGTGTGATTTTGGTATTTTTGTATTTTAACTTTCTAGTTTCGTACAATCGTACATAGCTATTAACCTTCGTTTATAGCTGGAGATTTCTCTTATGGAGATTTACCCGTTACCATGTCAAAGCAAGCAGGTGACCCAAGAGCTTATCTTCCCACCCACTGGGAAAGGTCGCAAGGGCGTGAATATTTAGATGGACAAATAATTGTTTTAGTGGCCGGGTCGGCTTGCCGTTTTCCAATGGATAGACCCGCGAAACTCGTCATTCCGTAACGTCGTCGACGATGTTCTAAAAAGCTTTGCTTGACTTCCAAGTGAAAGATATCGAATAAAAGACATAAATAAAAAAAGGGAAACGTCTTTTTCTGCTTTTAACTCTGAAGCGCAGACCACACCGCCAGCTAGCGAGCGAGCGAGCGAGGCGGACGAGGCTCTTTTCATACTTCGTTCGGCTGTTTCGATGGTTCGCGGTGTGAATCGAAGTATGAAAAGAGGTGAACCGAAGTATGAAAAGAGGTGAAACGATGTCTCGTCCGCCTCGCACGCTAGCTGGCGGTGTGGCCTGCGCTTTAAGAGTCACCCTTTTCACTCGTAACTTGAATAAGAAAACATGTAACTCCATTCATTTTCGTATAATGACGAATCGCACAATATTCCAACGTACCGCCGACGACTGATACATATCTGAGAGTTCGTTTTTTGGATTGGAAGTGGCTCGGTTTGCGCAGAAGAGACACCTACAGAGACGAGAGAGAGTTAGGAACATCCACTTTTAGGTTACCGTTTTTTTAGGTGATTGAGACTCAAAGGCCCGTGTATCGCGCAACTCAGTGACCGTGGAAACTAAATAACCACAAGCAGTGAGCAACCAAGAGAACTTGGATAACCTGATAAACAAAAGCAGAATCAATATCAAGAGTTGCGGACACATTTACTGAGATTAACAACTGCAGGAGGTGGCTGGACTACGCATTGGCAAAAGAAAAAGGAGCCTGGAGAGAAACATATGCTGTAGATTTTTCCAACCTAGTCACAGATCTTGGAAATAAGGATGCAACTGAGAAAATACAATATCAAAATTTTCCTGCATTGCGTTGAATGTGTGATAGATGCTATGGCTAGAAAGGGGGTGATTACTGAGATGGCAATTCGTAGAGAAGTATGAAACAAGACGACATGCTGAGCCAACCCCAAATAAATTGGGATAATAGCACAAGAATGATGATGGTGCCTTAAAGAATGAATCATCAAAGAATATTAATGAATGTTTTTAAATTTTATTGTTATATTTAGACAAAAATGGAGCATGTGAAAATTTAAAAAATTATTAGTATTCTTGTGTCAAAACATTAACCTAATAATTATTTCAACACATTGAATTTAAATTATAATTGGTACCTGTTGGTAGTTATTAAAAAACAGGATTATTAAGGCAGTTCAAAAATGAGCTTGCAACAATATTTTTATTTCAAAACCTAACGCAAAACCAATATCTCTTCAAAATCCATAATTATTCAGTCTATTCAACTACATTGTACCTCTAGAACTATTGATTGACATGGGCCCATTCTTGATATTGTGAATTCTCACTTACTATAGGACCATCTGGATGATCAAAAAGAAATGTCATCCCTGAAGACTTGCCAACCGTCCAACCATTATCATAATTTATTGATTTCTGTAAAACAGTGTGTCGGGTAATAATTCATTTTCATTTAGTAAATTTTATACTGATTTTCTACATAATATGGAAACAGTGATCGTTTTTACGTTTTAGTAACATAAAGACGAAACGGCAATTCTAGCCCATGAATTTTTTTTTGTCATGTTTTATTTGCAATTGAGTATGTAGTAGTAAAAAATTATACACACCAATAAAAGTATACATGGTGGAAGGGACATTGATGCACAAACAATTACCACATATCCAGTACATCATTCCAAACCACCCCATAGAAATTTTTCAAAGGCAATTTAAAATAAAATCTGCTGTAGATTTTATTTTAGTCATAGTACGGGACAGTAGATTTAAAAAAAAATTACTGATGAAAAATTTATTCGGAATGATGTATCGAATAAGTGGTGATTGTTTGTGTGTAGATGTCCCTTTCACCCTATCTATTTACTGAATTATAACCATAATAGTCATCACTACCAATAATGCTTTACATTGTCAAGAGTAAAATAATTTTCAGCGCATTGACTTTTTACCCGACTGTGCAACGCAAAGGAGGGTAATTAAAGACAAGAATTTAGTGAAGTTTAAGTTACTAAATTAAAACTATACATAAAACACATTCAATTTCAATCACTTTGTCAGAAACTGTATCACTCCAACTGTCAAGTTTCTGAATATAATTTATTGTAAGTCTAATAGTGGTTAGCACAGGATTTAAAATCTACTGGAGCTAGTTGACCATTGTGGAGTATGTTTTTGGATGATATAATGGACAGAGATGGTGGGACGGCCTGGAATCTTTTTTCTTGAGGATAATGCAGAACTATGGTTCTGGACTAAGGTTCTGATCTATGGTTGGACCAACTGAATAAATTGAGGAAGGCCTTTGTCCAGTAGTTGGACAGTATGGACTGATAACAATAATAAATTATGGGAAAACTGATTCTGTTGAGTATGAAACTACACTTTTACAATAATATGCTTTTTGTTTAAGAAAACCAAGTTGTTAGTAATACTTTTTCATATTTCACATTTAATGGGTACATATGGCTTTGAAATACTGGCTGTATTATTTTATATTATTCACATCTTTTATGTGTAGTAAGTACTGCTTGATACACCTTTAATATACAATAGTAAGGTAATTTAAAAAATGTCCTTATTTTATATTATTGTTCTAGTTCCAAGTAAAAATCTATTCCTTTTTCTAGTCAGGTCATGGCTAAGTAGTATGTATCTGTGCAACCTAACTAGGTATTTCTTTGTAGGCATAATAAAAACATGTGTTGGAAAATAAATTATAATAGAAATTCATAAGCTCAGAGTGATTCCTATTTAAAAGAATAGGAATCACTCTGAGCTTATGAATTTCTATTAAATATTTGTCTTTCTTACAAGTTATAACTTAAATGAATGAAGTTTACAAAATATCCTTGAGTGCATTATTTGATAGATTACTGTGGAATTACTAGAGCTCTACAATTTATACTTGAAGACTAAAACTGTTCCAATAAATGTGTTAAATTAGCGTGCACAAACTAATTTAAAATGCATACTCATGCTCACCGTACACCAGATAAAGTAAATTAATTATAATTTTTGACAGAACTGTTATCCTTCGCCATTTTCACCTACCTACTTTATTATTACACATACTGTTACAATAGTTTCAATTGCGTAAAAATATAGTGTTCTCAAGAAGCTATATTTGGTGCATGAAATTACGTACACGAGAAATACACTACCGACGACAAATAGGTTTATATTTTACACAAACTAAAATCAAAAAATGGCAGCAGAGATCGACTTACCTCAACTTCAACGGCTGCGGCCGTATTTGTTGGTTTGTGGTCTGAATTTGTATGCTGGTCATTTATAAGATTATGTAGAAGTTTTGAATCTTCAGTGGAAATATTTGTGGCACTTTTGTCCGGGGCTTTGGGTTCCTTATCATACTCCGGCGGAGGAGCCATCTTGAAGGAAGAGCAGTCAGATGACACAAGTCGTATGACTTTCGCACACCGAAATCACTCTTTTCCTCGACAAAATGTCTGTTCCAATTACTAACTACTAAACAGAATCATGATGAGTAATTTAGCTACAACATAATGAAGGTTCTAACCATTTGCAAAAACGGATTCATCATTTTCGACGGATTCCGACCAACATTTTTAACGACTACAAGTACGCCCTCTAGCGATGTGAATTTCAAGACTTGTTACAAAAGTTACAGATAAAAAAACCTTGCTCTCAAGTTGACATAGACTTCACAGGCCAGCACTCAAGCAGCAAGATTTATTTTGTGTTTAGAATTTTCATTGGAAATCAGGTATAAAAATAAGATTGGTTAGATTCCTTATTTTTTTTGTGTACAGTTGCAACAGGTAGAACGGTGGAAAACAGTTTAAAGGTCAACGCACAATTATCCACGCCGAAAGAATAGACAGCACCGAACGAAACGTTCTATCATACGTTTAGCGTTATCTATTCGTCCGATTCAGCGCGGTTCAGTTTGTGAGGTTTCATAGGATTTCATACAAGTAATTCTAAAATTCGATTCTTTCGGCTCCTTCGATATCTTCGACTCTGATAAGTGTGCGTTTTCCTTCGACCACCGCTGTCATTGGCATCGATCAGAATTCAGGGATTCTAGACGATTAATTTGGGCTGAATTCAATCAGCTATTGGTTAAGAAAACTGTCAAAGTAGTTCCGCGAGTGACTGCTGAGCAGGAGGTCTTGGGTTCGATTCCCGGGCAGTGTTACTGGGTTTTATTCAGTAGCAGTCAAGAAATCTGGATTTGTGCCCGGTGGTCTGCAATAGCCTCGCCCCCTATTACATGGGCCTTAAACGTAACTGTTGAAATGTGGGTGTACTGTAAGGTACACAACAACATTTTGCGCTGCACAAAATATTCGCGAACAAATTTACGGCATCAATGTTCGGGCACAATTTTTGGTGGAACCGCAACATTACATACTATTTTCGCCTCGTCTCTCAATCCCCGAAACGACGTAACGCTTAAAATTTTGTCTTGTGGCTGATTGGTTGCTTTTTATTCAAGATGACTTTGTAAAATGACAAGAGACCGAGCCCAGTGCTCTCTTGCGATCAGCTTCCAGATAACAACGCCATTTTGACCTTGTTTTTTTTCAGTTTAAAATTGTCTAAGGTTCCCTGTATAAAAACATATCTTCAACTACACTCTGCTCGTCTGTAGACTGCAAGCAAGCAAATCTTTGCCAATTTGGGAGTATGTTCCAAAAATATTATAACAACAATCCTGAGAGTCCTGTTCAAAGTGCAAAAGTCAGTTTAATCATGTACTTAATTTTCCTTGTGCAGAAAGTGCTATATATTTTGTACACTTCGTTTCGCGGACTGCGACTATGATTTAGTCTGTTGTAAATATAACTTCTAGCTCTATTCACACCAAAATGGTGATTGGCGTAGAGGCGGGCATTTGTAAGAGAATGATTAGGAATATATGGATGCTGGGATGAATGGCGGTATTTAAAATTTTGGGTCAAGTAGAGGACTGTCAGACTCTTACAAACTCATACCATATGATGTTCTTCAAGTAATTAGCAAGGGCCCTGGAGCACTTGCGCAGTTCGACACACTCCCCCAGATACGTATCATTGCACTCCGTCAAGTGCGTTAGGTGCGGATAGGGAGGCTACTGTTCCCTTTTCATCACTTCCTTTACAATTATCACATCCATTTAAAGGGAGCTTACGGCGCCCCATGCGCCCCCGCTTGCAACTATGGACTGTACCACTTCTATCATCACAGTAAGAAGTTTTAGTAGAAGTTGCTGCCGTATACTGTGATGCCCAGATGGCGCCGCGGGTGGCGACAGTTTCTTTGTTTGCCCAACTGAACAGTGTTTTATTTTTCGTGTCTCAAAAGGCTATAATCCAAATCAATTTCCATTTGGGTAAGAAAAATCTGTCATTTGTATAGGGATGCGCCGCAGTGTTAAAATGTACCGATATAATTGTTTTATCTTGATTGTTTGAAAATGTGGAAATTGAAATACCTATTGGTATTCCTAAAAATAGTAACAAATAAAAAGTATTCGTAATTTAAAAAAATGGAGTCGGCTCTCGCTCTAAACACTTATATATAAGTCTTAAGAGTGAAAGCCGACTCCATTTTTTTCCATTTTTTGGTACTGTTGGCAATAATGAGGTACCACGGTACCGGTTTCAATATCACACTTGTGTTGAACGCGTGGTTAAAAAATATAAGTTTGGTTCTTTTTTGTTACTAATATTAGTTATTGATGTTGAGGTACATCGTCGACATATCGATATATTTTCGCCAAGCCAAAAGCCAACACTACATATGTCATTTAATTACTGCTACTGTTGCTGTATCCCGTTCATTTTGGCAGCAGTTTCAGAATTCACGTATTTATTTGGGTGTGCTATTTCATAAATTCGTTTAAAGATGACTGAGACTAAAGAAAATATTTTCCTTTTTGTGCCTAACATAATTGGTATGTAATGACGTATTTTTCTATTTCATTACTGTATTTGCGCATCTCATTCCTGTTGTTTATATGTATGTATATTAATCATGAAAATGTTTCAGGTTTTGGGAGGGTAATCCTAGCGATTATTTCTTTTTATTTTATGCCGACACACTGTGTTCTGGCGTGTGTATGCTATGTAACCTCCGCTTTGCTGGACGCTATCGACGGTCATGCCGCAAGATACTTTAATCAAAGTAAGTGTTTTATATGGTATCATATAATTCAATTACTATTATCTGTCACTTAGTAAGCCCGCGAGAGATAACACTGGTAATCTTACTTAGTCCGCAAACATAAAACATGATAGTTTCCTTGATATTTTATTTGCACAGCATTTGTTATACATATGTACAGTTGCTATGTAGGCAGACACAAATACATAAATATAACAACACGACCCAAATTTTACATTTGCTAGTCCAATAATCAGAATCTAAACATTCTGAATGTACATATGATATTCAAATATTCTTCCCGTCACCCAAAAATAGGTTTTCATTATCAGATAATAGATATTTTAAAGTTAATAAACTATAAAAATCCCTTTTCTTTTCAGTTACATTTTTTGTTGATAATATGGAATCAAGGTTCAAGTACTTATGCAACCTTTACATTAGTTCTCAATTTATTAACTTGTTTTACAGGCACGAAGTTTGGTGCTATATTGGATCAGCTGACAGACCGTGCTGGCACCGCCTGCCTCATGATGACTCTGGCAACATTTTACCCGCAGTACACATTCTGGTTCCAAATATCTATGGCAATTGACATAACATGCCACTGGTTGTACCTACACACTGTAACCCTGCAGGGCAAGGCTTCCCACAAGTTCATTGACATGTCAGAGAATCCCATCATGCGCATTTATTACACAAACAAAATGGTGCTCTTCTTCATGTGTGCAGGCAATGAGGCTTTCTATGCAGCTCTGTATGTAATGTACTTCTATACTGGACCTACAGGTGATATATTTTTGATTGATCATAGGTATTTTTTTAGCTGACTTCAATAACACTCAAGAAAAATAAAATTAATTATCTATTTCTGATTTCAGTCCTGGGAGTTGGCCTGTACAAACTGATTGTAATCATCTCAGCTCCAGTAGCTATAGTGAAGGCAGGTATATCAGTCCTGCAAGGAGTTGTTGGAGCCATCAACCTCTCCACTATTGATATCAACGAACGAGCTGCATTGGCTGCCAAACAGAACAAATAAACACAACTAGAATCATCAGCAGAATGTTAATATGATTCAAAAGATTAAAAATACGTATGGCATTTGGTTAACCGAAGCTGATAAATTAAATTAGCTGGTCCTAATCTAAATTATATGCATAATCATTTTTACCGTAAATAATAAAAGCTAGTCACCCTGAATGGAACAAAAATATTAATAATCTGCTTTTGACTATTTTTTTTTTTCTGACCAAAGTTATTTTCTCTTTTTGTCTGTTTAGAAGGTTTTGTAGGTAATTATTTTATAAATCTTCTCTTTTTTTCTTATCAAGTGATGCGATTTCTTTGAGCAGTGACGTAATTATGTGACTAAATATATTTGGGTATCATTAGTTTTTTATATATTTAAGGGTTCCACCAAACGGCTCGGATCGGAAAGGTTACGAACGGATGCGGCAACAGCTGATCGCGTCCGGCAACATGTCGACGCATACGATCGGCTCCGTACCTTACGTCGCTTGCGAACGTATCCGTTTCTGCACAGCCGATAGAATCCGATCGGATACGACGATGTGGACAGAGCTTATCGCGCGTTGCAGCATACTTTCGGCTACGATCGCGTGTTGCGGAAGACGCCCGCGGTCAAGCTGCTGTGCGCGGCTTAGACTTTACTGTGTAAACGGTTTAATATCGTTTAAAGATTGTAAAATCCGTTCCGATCCGATGCGATGCGAGCTGTTTGGTGAAAATCATCCTGGTATCACTTATTGCTATTCAACTTTTTAGAATACTATGAATAAATTCAGTTTTGAATTAATGATACCACAATATTTTGTCACATATTTATGTCGCTGATTGCGTGCTTATGTACATGTTTAATTGTTAACTAATATTATTATTGAGTCGCATGTATATTTATTGCGAATCTTGTATCTGTTATATTGCGAATATTAATTAGGCTAACTGTGGTATTATGAAACATTTGACATGCTTTATTCATTATCTGTATACTAGGAGTTATTATTGAATAGTTGCCTCCAATGAATGAATGTCTTCTATATGAGAAACTCGAACAAATTCTATTAATGTTATGGTAATGGTAGTTTGTAGATTGAATGTCTAAGAGTGAAGTGTTCGTGAAATAATGTTTGTAGTTTGTACCTATAAAACCTAAACAGATTTTAATGTGTGTTTGATACAAGATACAATGCTATTATTACCAATGTCAATTTTATGAACCACACCTGTACTGAAGGCGCCCAATTCTGGACAGAAGACAAAGAAGTGGTATGAAATGAAAGGGCATTCATCATTCTGTGAAAAATTACTCCTATCGCATTTATTTTCTATTTTTATAGATTTTTTTTTATTATTTTATTTTTAGGCTTTTCTAATTTTGTTTACATTCCATCCACTGGGAATAAAACTAATGGAGTGAGCCTTTGTTTTGAAACCAAATTATGCAGAACTGTCTTATTAGTTATACATTTGTTTCGTCCATAGTTCATTATTAACGCATTTGTTTTTTGTCGTTGAACTTAGCTTATTAATTAAGGTTTAACATCACAATTTTATTTGTTGCTTGTTTCCATGTTAAAATAAGTTGTACTTTCAAACTTAGTTTAATATTACCTACGAATATCAATTTATCCTAAAGTACGAAATTGTTTTTTTAGTGTTTTGTCTGGACATGTAAGTATATAAAAATATTTACAGTGATAATAGGTGAGGTTATTTATTAAAATTTGAATCGATCTCGACCATAATTTATATTGTATACAATCCATTAGGCTGAGCCTGAAGTACCAATAAAATATATTTATGTCGACCCCAATAAATGTAATGAATAAAATACATTGTTGTTTCTTTTACTTGATTTGACTAAATAGGTAATTGAAAAACAATTAGGTAATTTATTAGTGTGTTTATTTATTTAGTTTCTAGCAGTACATATAAAGAAAATAATTTTATATAATTTATTTTCTTGTTACTTTCAGAAGCATTATTTAAAATAACAGAAACACTTGCATAGTGAGAAATAATACTATTAAAATTATTATTTGTGAAATGAGAGGATAGCTGTCCTCAAAGCATAATCTTATTTATTATCAAATAATAACATTTAATTATCCTTTCAAACTGCTCATACCAGCTCTCATGATCTCATCAACCAGGAGGAGGTTGCTTGCAATCACAGAACAGGAATTGATGATTTGCTTTTTGACAACATAGTTATCAATAATACCCAAGTCAGTTGGTTTGATAGCTTCACCAGTGCTTAGGTCAAGACCAATAGGATCAGGGCTCAAGCGCGACTCTTCCTGAAGCTTCACAATAGTGTCCTGAGCATCATACCCTGAGTTAATAGCCAATGTCTTGGGGATTACTAGTAAAGCTTCAGCATACGCCTGAATACCAAGGCGTGCCTTTCCTTTGACAGTATCCTTAAATTTCTGAAGTTCCATGTTAGCTTTGATCTCGAAAGCGCCAGCGCCGGGGATGACACACTTATCTTCAATGGCGTTGTTGATAGCTCTAAGGCCGTCACGCACGGCGTCCTTGATCTGCGCGAGAGTGTGCTTGTTGGGTCCCTTGATAAGGATTGTTACAGACTGGGGATTCTTACACTCTTCTACAAAAGTGAATTTTTCTTCACCAAGAATATGTTCATAAACAAGGCCAGCATAGCCGAGGCACTCTTCAGTGAGGCCTTCGACAGAGTTCATGGCGATGCCGCCGCACGCCAGAGCCAGGCGCTCCATGTTACGCCTCTTAGCTCTGCGCAATCCCATGATGCCTTCTTTGGCGAATGCGTCCAGAGAAAGGGGGTCAATACCTTTCTGATTGATGACAACAAAGGTCTTGTCAGTGCCATCACATACCTTCTTCTTCAGATCAATGATCTGTAAAAAAAACCAGGTAGTTATAATAAACGCCATATACTTGAACAAATTATGAAGAATGCATTCAGTAACCTATTTGTCAATGTAATAATTTTCAATAGGCAGGTCCTGGTTTGTTTAGCATTTTCCAAACTTGATTTTTATTAAGCTGATATGCTTTAAACTTGTGAATTAAGCAATTCATACTGCATTTTTGTAGTGGTAACTTGTACATACCGCCTTCACCCGTTGGTCAATGAAGTCTCTTTCAGCAGCAATTAACTTCTCCCTGTCCTCAGCAGACTTGTAGAAGAATCCGGAGTTGACCTCAGTCTTCTCATACTCCAGGGAAATGTTGCATGTGAGGATGTAGGCGTTCTCGACGCGCTTCGGCATGTCAGGGTGGCGGGAGCCGTGGTCCATCACAATACCTGCACAATAATTTTACTTTAAAGATGACAAGAATCACTGGTTTGACCCCAAATAAATTGGGATAAGGGCAGGAGAGTGTTGATCTAGTTTAAACTAACATTTTGATTTACAGAACAAGGAGAGGTTTACTGTACTAGTTTCTGGAAGCAAACTGTTGTTTCATACTTTTTGCCCTAATTGAAATTTTAGTCAGACATCTGGTACAACTCACCTGTATTGACAGCCAAAAATTTATTTTGCACAGATTAACATAGAAGCCAATATCCATCCAATAGAAGGAGGCACCCTTCTATTGGATGGAACCTGGATGTGGTTATAGTATGAGAGGAATTTGTAAATAAAAAAAGTTACCTTTGACTAGTGCAGTCTCTGTGGCAGTCTTGTGCTGCATTTCCATGATCTCAACCATGTGCAAGTCAGCAGGTTTGTCTTGTGTACGAATGGACAATACAGCATCCACACAGGCATCCGTCAGCACTTCAGATAAGCTAGGATGAACCTGGACAATAGTATTATGTAAATAAATCAGTTACAAATGTTGTGACAATTTAATTGCTCTTAATGACTTGCCTGCCTATAAGCTATCCAGTAGAAATTAGATTAAAATACAAATCAATTATTAAAATATAAGCCTTAGCCCAGCATTGGGACAGAATAAGCTAACATAAATAAAAGCAATTTTTTTTTAGTTGCCTGTACTGCCCCACTGCTGGGCAAAGGCCTCTCCCAATTCCTGCCATGTACTCTTTTCTCGTGCCACCTTGAACCAGCCCTTTCTGGGCCAGCTTCAGTAATTAAAATATATTTATTATCAGACATCTATGACAGTAGTGTTTGTATTGTAAATTACATAAAAGCTGTGTAACACTAAATTGTATCAGAAACAAATGACTTTCAAATATACCTTAGTCTTGAGAGATGTACGAGCAACATCAAGTAGAGCTGACCGCTTTATTTCAATAGGTATCTTGATTGACTCAAGAACTTCAAGTGCCTTAGCACGGGCTATGTCAAACCCTTCTGTAAGAATCCTTGGGTGCAATCCTGTGCATGGAAATAGAGAAACTGGTGAATGTACATACAAAAATGGATACAGACAAACTTAAAACCTCTTCCTTTTTGGAGATGGTTAAATTTTCATAATTTAGCTATAGATATTGGTAGTACTTGGTTCTGTGACATAAAAATAATATACTTGATGCCCCCATTGGTGTTGCAATATAAGGGTTTCATCTGCACAGCAGAATCACAAGTTTTATTTTTAAATAGTAATCAGCAAAGTATTCCACAGATAAAGGCCTGGCCTAGGCCCCTAAAATGACCCTCTGACTACCTTCACTGATGTAAATATCAGCTTGTTTGAGCAGCTCTCCTATAAGAAGCACAGTGGAGGTTGTTCCATCGCCAGTGGCATCATCTTGGGCGGTAGAAGCACGGGCTATCAGCGATGCGGTCGGGTGCTGGATCTGCATCTCGTGTAGGAGAACATTTCCATCCTTAGTGATTTTAATATCACCAGCACCAGATACCAACCTGAAATAACAAATGATTCCAAAATTAAAACAGTGGCTCAATATAACAACGCAGCCTAAAAATTATAAAGAATTTGTAATTCCAACAAAACCATGCTTGACCGAATGACCAAAAAGATAAATCGTGATCATATGACTTTTTCAATGTGAATAATTCACTGAAAGATACAAATTTCCCTCACTTTAATGACTCAGTAAAGTGTACGATGGCGAAAATTTGTATTTTCAACTGCATTTCAAACGAGAAACAGCGTAATAACAGAAAAATTGTTACATTTTCATTGTTCCTTTGGGACCGAGGTTAGTTCTCATCACATCTTGAATTCCTTTTGCTGCTGAAATATTTACTGCCAGAGCTTGTGAAGCCCTTGCTAATTCAGCTTTAGGATTAAGTAGACTGATTGCGGCCATGTCTTTATCTTAATTCTTCGAAGTTTTAAGAAAACTTAAACACGCGGACGAGTAATGGCGAACAAATACAGTGAGTACAAGAAAAGAAAAAGAGTCATTTAATTTTCACCACAGATTGCTTAGTCTTTCGAGTTTTGACAGTTCAACTAGTTAGGGTAGCCAGTAGTTGAATTATTATTGAAAAATACCGAATGGGAGCGGTAGAAGGGACACCGATGCATAAACGATTACCACGTATTACGCCCGTCAGCATCATATCGACATGGAAATTCATAAACGGTAATTTAAAAAAAAACTGCTGTTTCCTACAAAAGTGCAATACCTATTTAGAACCTACACGGTCGAAGGATGTTTTTTTTTTTAAACCAATTTTTAAAAAAAAAACATCCTTCGACCGTGTAGGTTCGGATTCAATTTTGTGAGGTCAATATCCCTTCGTATGTGTCACTATCCCTTCCACCCTGTATAGTAAAAATTATTTTATTTCTTTATTAATAATACCTATAACTTACTCACACTATCTTTAGCCTTTACAGGATGACTCAATACCGTAGTGGTTTGCAAACACACACCAAATAAATTGAAAAATCAACTTACGGCTAATACTTAAAAATCTATCTAAATCTAAAATCAGACCTAACACAGAATATTAATTTTTAAATATAACTAACACAATTCAACAAAACTCTTGCGAATTCACTGAGATTGTACGAAAATATATCAATTCTCTCATACTCTTCGTTTAGTACATACACATATTGTGCGGGCGAGGGGTGTTTTTGACAGTGAGGTTGGTTTTGGCAGTAGGCACGGCCAGCAGTGGCGGTCGCCGCCGCCTCCACACGTATATTCTGTACTCTCTCCAGCATGACATAATGAAGTCTGTTTAGAAATGGCTTGACGAAGTATTAAACAACATTGTAGTATGCCTTCTTACCTTAGGAAAAATCGAGCCAAGAGCCAGTAGCCAAATTCTCAGCAATTTCTACAGCAATGGCAGAGCCATGCTCAAATCTTCAGAGTCTGTCGTCGCCGAATGTGGTATTTGCACACTTTTCACTCTTACAAACTTAGGCAATCAATTTCCGGTAACTGTGTTTACCACGCTGCCTTTACCATGCATATAATAATATTAGTGTGGGAATAATTATTTCGCTTAGTACCTATTAGTTCCATGGAAAAAAGTTACGTTCAAAACATCTAATCATTGACATGACATGTTTTTCAGTTTTCTAATGTTGTACAACTTCTTTTTAAGCAATAGCTGTGAAAATTACTTATAAAATATTGGTATTGCTTTATAAGTTACTCAATAATATATTATTAATAATTTTAATAACTTGCCACTCAAAAATACTCAGATTACTTACTTACACAATTTTTTCGCGTTCACAGAACATTATATCTTTTCGTAATTTCAGAACGCAGCTGTCAAGGATCATATACCTGTCTGTATGTGTCTTGTTTTTCTGTCTTCTTTCCACATATGGGGTACAAAAATAAATTTCTATTTTAGTTCGTATGGGTATTTGAGATGAACTTACCAGCATTTACTAGAACAATCTCTAAAGTCCAGTATACAAGTGTTGCCGGAGTAATATCGACTTATAAAGTATAACGGAAGTGAAAAAACAATGGGTATTCATAGCGAGGAAGCTGAAACTTACAAGAATAAAGGAAACGAAGCCTTTAAGGTTGAAAACTATGAAGAAGCGATTACTTTTTACAGCAAGGCTGTCGACCTCGCTGAACAAGACAGCCGCGACTTATCTACTTTCCTGAAGAACCGCGCTGCCGCTTATCTGAAGATGAAGGACTATGATAAAGTTATAAAAGACTGCGATGAAGCCTTACGAATTGTACCGGAAGATCCAAAAGCCTTATTTCGACGGTCGCAAGCCTTGGAATCCTTAGAAAGGTTTGAAGAAGCATACCGTGATGTGAAAGCAATATTTACTGTAGATCCCACCAATAAGGCTGTGCAACCGGTGCTGGCGCGTTTACACACAATTGTTCAAGAAAGGGCGAGGCAAAGTGCTCAAACCAGCAACAAGGTGGAGCAAATGTTTAAACTTGCTTTTAACCTGCAGGAAGATATTGAAAAACGAGAAAAAGCTATTGGTAACCTAGTAGTGCTTGCTAAGGAAAATGCAGGTGCCGAAATAATGCTAAAAAATGGTGTAGTTCACAAGATACAACAGTTACTTAAAGTTGAAAAACATCCTGAAATCTATATTAACGCAGTGAGAGTTATTAGCCAACTTTGCAAGAGAAGTGTTGAGAGGACAAGAGCAGTGATTAAGATTGTTGGCATACCCTGGCTGCTTGAAGTCATTGACAGTGAAAATGAAGAGAGGGTCAATGCAGCCCAGTACTGTCTTCAGGTTTTATTAAACACTTTTTCTGGAATGGATAACAAGAAGGACTCTATACCAGATCCAAAGCTCTGTGAAGAATACAAAAGTGAAATAGACACTCTACTGACCTGCTTAACTTACTCCATTACAAACCGAGTAATCAGTGGACTTGCAAGAGATGCAATTATTGAATTAATCATGAGAAACTGCCATTACAGTGCCTTGAACTGGGCTGAAAAGTTTGTAGAAATCAAAGGATTGCTACGATTGCTTGAGGTTTGCAGTGAATTAGAAGAGTACAAGTACGAATCAGCGTTGAGCATCACCCCTTCATCTAGAACTATATCAGCCGCTTGCCTTGCCAGAATTTATGAAAATATGTATTACGATGAAGCCAGAGAAAGATTCAACAATCAAGTTGATGACTTTGTGAAAGACAAGCTAATGTCACCTGATTTGGAATCCAAAGTTAGGGTAACTGTAGCTATAACGTCTCTGCTGAGAGGTCCACTGGATGTTGGAAATTATGTTATTTCTAAAGAAGGTATTATTGAGATGATATTGGTCATGGCACAGACTGAAGATCCTCTTCAACAAAAGGTTGCTTGTGAATGCCTAGTGGCTGCTGCATCTAAAAAAGATAAAGCTAGAACCATAATCAATAAAGGAGTAGACATCTTGAAGAAGCTTTATCAGAGTAAAGATGATGCAGTAAGAGTGAGGGCATTAGTTGGTCTGTGTAAGGTTGGCAGTTTTGGAGGTGATGATGCATCTGTGCGTCCTTTTGCTGATGGTTCTACTAAAAAGCTAGCAGAAGCTTGCAAGAAATTCCTTGTTAACCCTGCTAAAGAAAATGATGTCAGGAAATGGGCTGCTGAAGGGCTTTCATACTTGACTTTGGATGCTGATGTGAAAGAAAAACTAGTAGAAGATAAAGCTGCCCTTCATGCTCTTATTGAGTTGGCTAAAAGTGGGGATCAGTCTTGTCTCTATGGTGTAGTTACCACATTAGTAAACTTATGTAATGCATATGAAAAACAAGAGCTTATGCCTGAAATGATGGAACTTGCAAAGTTTGCTAAGCACCACATACCAGAAACACATGAACTGGATGACCCAGATTTCATAAACAAAAGAATTACAGTGTTAGCTAAAGCTGGAGTAACTACAGGTTTAGTTGCCCTGGCAAAGACTGAGAGTCACAATTCAAGAGAATTGATTGCTAGAGTTTTTAATGCCATTTGTGGCTTGCCAGAACTAAGAGGAATCGTTGTTCAACAAGGTGGAACAAAAGTGTTACTTCCAATGTCTTTAGAAGGCACTGATAAAGGCAAAAAACAAGCATCTCAAGCTTTAGCACGTATCGGGATAACAATTAATCCAGAAGTTGCTTTTCCTGGCCAACGGAATTTGGAAGTTGTCAGGCCTCTTGTGGCTTTATTACATCCTGACTGCACTGCTTTGGAAAATTTTGAGGCCCTAATGGCCCTTTGCAATTTGGCTGGAATGAGCGAATCTATCAGAAACAGAATACTCAAAGAAGGAGGCCTAGCTAAAATAGAGCATTATTTGTATGAAGATCATGAAATGTTGTTAAGAGCAGCAACACAGTGTATTTGTAATTTACTACAATCTGAGGATGTTATCAAAACTTATGAAGGCAATAATGACAAAACAAAGTTTTTGTACATATTATGTCAAGAAGAAGACATAGATACAGTAATGGCAGCTGCAGGTGCTTTGTGCATACTAACATCTACAAGCAAGGTTTGCTGCAGAAAATTATTAGATGTTCAAGTATGGCCAGAAACATTGAGGTGCTTGTTAGCTAATCCAGACAAAGAAATTCAATTCAGAGGCACATACTTACTAAATAACATCATTTCTGGTGATAAAGAAATTGCTGCAAAAGTGTTTGAAACTGATATCATGGAAATATTAATGGCTTTGACGAAATTAGAGGATCCAGAAATAAAGAGGACTATTGTAAATGCTCAAAAATGTCTTGATGCTGCTGAGAAAATGGGGGTCATAAGAAAACCCGATGAAGCAATTTTGGTTGATCCATTTAAAGAAGCAGAAACTGAAGTTATTGAAGAAGAAGAATCATAAATAAAGGCATTACTAAGATAAAAGTAACAACTGGTTTTAAGTTATACTTTGGTGGACTATTGAGTGAATTGGTTTTGTTTGACTATAAACTTAATGTACACATACAATCAAAATCGAAATGTTGGTTATGGCTACTTTTAAGATTGTGTTATCCCCCTCACTCAGGTGTGTCAAATGTTGTTGAACTAAGCTAAAAGGAGCATAGTTGTTTTGGCTTAGTAGGCATTGAGACTTCTTTTTCACAGATGTATGTTTTATGTATGTTTCATTTTATACTGTTTGAATTATTGTGCTATTAATTTTATTTTAAGAACTAATTTGTAGGAAAATACATTATATTATTCTATTTTATGTTATTATTTTGAAAATAAACAATTTCATATAGGTAATTACTAATTGTTGCTTATTATTTATTCGTGAATTGCATGTTCTCATCCGGCTCCAAGACAGCAATGCTCTGGTTACATCAAGATAAAAACAGCTCTTTGCTGCCCTTCCCTTCTTAAATTTTTGAATGCCATTGTTCGCCAAACGTCACAAATATGTGATAAAATGGTGGCTTATGGACAGCACGCGCGTGCGTTTATGCTCTGGCGTTCAAAAGGTTAAAGGCCCGCCCCGGGTTGCTTTGACTAGGTCCCCGGACTCCCGCCAAGATGTAAAAGTTCGAATATGTATACTATGTTTCTATTCGAAAAAACCTGACCATTCATTTTTTGAGCTAGTAATAAAACAACTTAACCAGTGAGTCAACTACGTCGACCATTGAGATATACCTATGGAGACGGCATATTTTACTGTAGAAAGAATAGTTATAAAAATATATAATCTATAATATCGACACACACATGTGAAAATCAATTTTGCATCTTTTTAGTAAAGCAGTAGGTAGCTGCATCGTCGAATCTGACTCGGCTGGGCAGCGTTCGGGAAGTTGCGCGGAGTCAAAGAGTATAATAATAATAAGGGAACGCGGTATCTTCCCGTCCAACTTACCGCAGTGTCTCAAGATGAAAGTCTATGACCAGTGTGTGCTGCCAGTTACTTACGGCTACGGGACAGAAACGTGGTCGCTCACAATGGGACTCATCAGAAGGCTTAAAGTTACCCAAAGGGCTCGGAGTCCCCTTGCGTGATCGAATCAGAAATGAAGACATCCGCAAGAGAACCAAGGTTACCAACGCAGCCCGAAGAATTGCCAAACTTAAGTGGCAATGGGCAGGGCACATTGCTCGCAGAATGGATGGCCAATGGGGCCGAAAAGTTTTAGATTGGCGACCGTTGCGTTACCAGGTCTCACTAGGTAGACCAAAGACCTGGTGAAGGTTGCAGGGATCCGATTGGATGCGAGACATACGGGACCGGTCAATGTGGTGACACTTGGAGGAGGCCTATGTCCAGCTGTGGACGTCTTTCGGCTGAAATGATGATGATGATGAGTAGCTGCATAGGAAAAGAGAGACAACTACAGTTTGTCAAGTGCAGTGGCGTAGCGTGGGGGGTGCCGGGGGGGCCATGGCCCCGGGCGGCACATTTCAGGGGGCGGCAGAGAGCAAGAGCCAGGCCGCGGCAAGCGGAACCAGGCGGTAGCGTCAGGTCATAATTATCAGATCAGGTAATTACTAAAGTCATCGGGACTACGTTGCAAAAACAAGGACAACCAAGAAGTGGAGCATTTTCCTTAATATATGCCGCTGGCCCGGTGCGGCTTTTCATACAAGCCTTTCGTCTATTCCGGTCTGCCGCCCCGTATTTTCTAGATACAAGCACTTAATTCTTCTAGCCTGCCGCCTCCCTTTTTACATCTGTATTTATGGTAAAAAGAAAATCGAACCTATCTAGGGTGCTAAAATTTTCTAGCTCGCTTCGCTCGCTCTTACAGCTAAGTTTTCTTAATCGTTCCATATCTTTAATACATTCGTAGAAAAAGTATGTTAAATTCCATTTGTTTGAATCGTGAAAAGAAAATCTGTTACCTATCCGAGGCGGGGTGCTGAAATTTTCGAGCTCGCTTCGCTCGCCCCTGCATCCTAGTTACTCTCAAATCTAAAGCTTTAATGCATAATTTGATAAAAAAGCTTATTTATCTATATGAATAGTTAAAATAAAATATAATTTATCAGATGTGCTAAAAAATTTTGAGCTCGCTGTTTTTGTTAATTTCCCGAACGGCAAACCTGATACACTAGGTATTAGCTATATTAGCAATTGAACATGACAAACCTACATACATACGAACAAGTGATCATCATCATCATCATCATCATTCTCTTGCCCTTCTTATCCCAATTCATTAGGGATAAGCGCAGAATGTCTTCCTCTTCCATACCTCTCTAAGTCTTTATTATTCGTCATCTCATCAGAAACCTCCTTTCTTGAATGAAATTGTGTATAATAAAGATTTTAGTTTGAAAAATAAACGTATAGATTTTTTTTTTAAATAATTAAAAAAAATGCTTTGTATTTTGACTCTTTCCTACGTTTCTTGACTAATTATGAAATTAGAGGGGGCGGCCAAAATTACATGCGGCCCCGGGCGGCAAAATCCCACGCTACGCCACTGGTCAAGTGCTTATTTTGACAACACTTTCGTGTGACGTCATAAGCTGAACAATTCATGACCGCGTCGCCGATGTTTTGCGCCGAGTTTTCTGGTAGATCGGCTGTCAAACAGTTGCGCGCTAAAAGTTTTTTTGTTGTTTTCTTGAATGAAAAAACTTTTTTGCAAAAAATAAAACCGACTTCAACAACCCAAAAAAGTGAAAAATAACTTTAGCATCAGAAGTTCAGAAGTCGACTCTTGTTTGTTTGGTTGTTTTTTTTTTTTTCCTTTTTTTAGTTGTTATATTCTAACAAATATTTGCTATGCATTAATTTTACATTGTTAACACTTAACAACAGGTGTTTTTCCTTTTTTGAAGTCGGTTAAAAATGGCGGCCATTTTGTGCGTCAGATGTTTGTAGGTATCAGTCCATAAGCTTTTAAGTCAGTGACGCCGATTGTGCACACTGTCATGGCCATAATTTTGCCCGCTACACAGCTTATTTGCCCTAGGTGCTGCTAGCACCACCACTATTCGGAATTGCCGGTTTTTCCCAAAAAAAGCGCTTGTCTGCAATTTACCAGTGACTACTCTGGAACTAGTCGACTCACCGAATCTTTTTTTTATAGGCACCTCTCAGGTCAACCTATGAGGCTGGCTTCTTATAAACTATGTGACAGCGCGCTAAGGGCACCCCCTGTGGGATACGATCCTCGGCGGACGGCGTCACTTGGGAGCGCAGCAAGGGGAAAGGCTTGATCTAAAATTAAAACTCAGCATCGCGACCTGGGCTGCGGGATTGATCGAAAGAGATACCGCGGCCCTGGAACACAAAGGGCAAAGGAGGAACATGGATGGGTTTTAGTCTGTAAAAGGTTGACACTCCCTTCCACTCCGCCCAGAGCGGGAGGGGTCATTTGATGATTTCCCCACCGAAAAAAAAAAGCATCGCGGCCTGGCTTGAGTAAGGGTCGGGGTGGCGTGAACAGAGACTATGACGGCAGTTTTTAATCAGTGTTTCTTAAGAGTGCTAGTTTCCCTACTGCTTACCTGAAGGAGGGTGATAGGGTCGTCGGGAGTGACTAGGGTATGCCATGATCGGCGAATCTTACTAATACACGATGGTTCGTATCGGGCGGCCGATGCGATCAGAGGGTTTCTATTTGTATGCCTTATGGCAGAGTCGAAGAAACGCTTGGAAAGGCGTTACTTGAACTGAAGGACGGTAGGTATTCTGAGGTCTAAGTGTAGACTGTCATTTCGGACATATAAGGAATTAACAACACTTTCGTGTGACGTCATAAGCTCAACAATTCGTGACAAACTTCGGCGACGCGCCGATGTTTTGCGCCGAGTTAAGGATGTTACGGAGGAATCGGTTCTGCAAAGTCTGCATCCTATAGATTTAGCGTTGTTGGGAATAGGCGAATACGACACAAGCATAGTGGGACAGATCACTGCGGTGTAGAGACGCAACTTGCACTTAAGGGACAACTTGCTTTTGCCGCTAGCATAAAATGGAGTCTACCCACAGGAAAGATAGCTCGGTTACGAGCTCTCTTATACGTGCCGCGAAGAAGTGGTGGTGGACTATGTATGTCTCCTAGGTATGTGGCTCGCTTCTCACTAGGGATAGGCTTGCCGTACATTGTGACCGGGTTGGGGGCCTCACTGAATCTAATTAAAAGACGTTTTTATAGCTGAATAAGTGAGGTGTGACCAGAGAATAGAATTATTAGCACGTAATATTTTTTTATTCATTTAATTTGTGTTGGCCGTTATGTCCGAAGTCAAAGTCTGTGTGCTACAATGTTGAGGTGCTGCATAAGGCGGCTTGTGACAACTATGCGCTATCCTCCTTCTGCCTCACACATATATAAAATAGACAAAGTTTCAAACGTATGTATTCTGATTAACACTAGAACCGGGATATTTACCATGTCTACTGTTTGTTCTTTTTCTTATATGTACTCTGACTAAAATTTAAGCACTATATCCTTTATTTATTTCTGTACAAATATAATTACATTTTTAAATATTCCTTAGAAAAAACAATATAAAAAACATTTAAAAATATAAAAAATTGTAGCCCACCGGTATCGGGAACAGGGTTAAGCACTATTACTATTAGCACTATAAGTTCGGTTTGTTTCAAATCTCCCGCATTTTTAGTTTAATATTTCTACACTAAAATACCGCGTCCTTCCCCCACTAAAATCCCTCCCTTTCCCACCATTTTTAAGTTAAGGTTATTTAATAAGTCACGATGCCGCCATTTTCTGTTTAACGCTTTTTAAAACTACAAACGGTATAATATACAAAGTTTTGACCATAATTCATATACTTTTTATTTTGTTTTTATGAGTAAACATCTTGTAAAGCTTAACTTTTCTCTTAAAATCAAAATAAATGTAAACCATTGTCAGTCTGCTTCGGAACGTGACATATTAAAAACCTTTTGAAATGACAGCTTGATTTGGTTTGGTTTCCGCTACTGTGCTATTGTGCTATTTTTCGGTTTTCAATACGAAAATCATCAGAAAATGTCAATTTCTACTGCTACAGGTATATATCCCAACACAGAGTATAATTATTTGTATAAATTATCTATAATCTTTACGTGTTTACCATCAAACCTGATAGGAGTTGTTTTTTCGGAGAAATGCCATGGAATCCCATATGGCGGTCCATACTCCACATGATTTAATGACGCTATCTGATAAATGAAAATATGTTTTTTCAGTAGTCAACTCTTATATGCTAAATTTGAAACGTTAAACAGCAGGTTTATCGTTTAATCGTGAACGTTAAGGTTACTACAATATCCAGATTTTACTGGTCTTTCAAACGTCTTCGTAATTGCCGGACGCTCACGACTGCCAATATGAGTTAACTTTTAGTTATGTCACAAAGCTGTTAATATTTACTACGTCAAATAATGTAATTTGTGCAGTAACTTTACATTGAGTGATACATTCATGCAAGTTAGAACTACGATTTGTTTTGATTGTGTTAGAAACGAGTAAAAATGTTTTCGTAACTGTGACTGTCATTTTCTTACAGATGAGCGTACAGAAGGCGATGATGATACATCACAAGGAAGCCAACCAAAAGATGACAGCAGTGACTCAGAAAATGAAAATGAGAATGAGCCTCAAAGTCAAAATGGGGTGTCTCCAGTCCCTGAAGTTCATGAGATCACAAGTGATGATGATGAGGATTGTATAGTGACTAATGATGATAATGAAAATGATAATGATGATGATGATGACGATGATGACAGTTCAAATTCTAGTACAGATAGTAATGATAGTTCAGATGAATCACAAAGTGAAAATAAAATGAATGAAGAGAAAAAAAATGAGGAACAACATAACCTAGAGAATGGTGGGGAAGAATCTGATATTGAAGAAGTGTCTATGGAGGATCCTCTCAATGAAGCCCCTGCTATCAAGAACAAACCCATAGTAATCAGTGATACTAAAAGTTTGGCTGACTTAGCTACTAAACAATCAAAGCCTAATGGAGATCAGAATAGTGAGCCAACTGTAGTTATCATTGATACTAATTCTATTTTGACCACTAAACCACCCTCTGCACCCAGCAAACCATCTACTACAAGTGCTATAGATGCACACAACCTGTGCCAGAGTATTGCTGCCCGTGGCACTACTATTACCCCAGTGAGTGTTAAGAATACTTCCATGAACAGCAGCATCCCCCCGGCCCCGCAACCAAACATATTGCCATCCCTCACTGATGACATGTTTGTTGTTGAAGCACCATCTTTTATAGTTCCCTATGTATATGAAAAACCCTCTGTCAAACCTTTTAGGGAATTTGTGGATAAGTTAGGAAAAGAATTGGAAGTACTGAAAATTAAAGAAGAACATGAAAAGATTGAGAGGGAAAAAGTTGAAAAAGAGAAAAAAGAAAAAGAGAGGCATGAGATGATTGAGAGAGGTGAACTTGAGGTCTTAGAAGAACCTAGTGAAATTGCAGATGAACCAGTGAAGGATAAAAAGTCTGAGAAAAAACAGAAAAGGAGGCGTGGTGAGGAGGATGACGATTCATGGGATGGAGAGTCCTCCGTAGACTCTGAAGATGAGCAAGCCACTGATGATGATGCCATAGTTATCAAGGACAGAGATGACACTATTGACCAACTCAAAGACCCAATCAGCTTGATAGCTAAAGGTCTCAGTGGTGGTAAACCTGATAGTTATTTTGATTGTTCGCTTGGGCAATTTTTTATCAATGTTGGTCTTAATTTAGTTCAAGAATATGTTCAGAGTGATTTACTGAAACATCAAAACCGTAAATTATATAAGGAAAAGAAATCTGGCAAAAGCACTAAAGCTACTGAGGCAGCTATTGCATCACTTACTCAGAACTTAGAGTTCAGCAAGAAAACAAATGCGCCTTATGCTCTTGTTCAGAGACGCTGTGATTTTTGTAGTTTTAAGACTGAGTCTATGTTAGTTATGGCTCACCATCTAGAAGCACCACATATGCGAAATAATATCTATAAATGTAATTCATGTGAGTTCGAAATTCGTAGTCCACATGACATACTATTCCACATGGAGGCAGAGCACAACATCAGGGGTCGCTTGGAAAGAGCCCCGGCGTACCAGCAGTGTGCTAACTGTCACTTTGAGGATAACAGTAAGACTAAATTAGCACGCCATCTTATTGCATGTGCAAAGAAATTCAAACCAGAACTTAATTTGGGACCCCCAATAGAGTGGGAGCCACCAGCAAAAATACCAAAACTAACACGAGCTCGTAACAACATGGTGGGCTCCTACCAGAGCAACTTCAATAGGACACAGATGAATATGAACAACTTGAGTCGGCCTCAGATAAATATGGCAAATGTAATTCCAAACATGCCTATACTTGGCAGACCACGCGGCCGGCCGCCGATCAGCGGGCCGCCGCGCCCGCAGCCCGTGTCGGGTGTGCCGATCATACGCAGCGGTGTCATGATCATGCACAACACACCTGCTGTAGGTACCACTATTGCCAATTATCCTATGATACAGAACCAGACCAACAATGCTACACCTAAGATATCAATCACCCCACTCCCACGGGCCCCACAACCCTCTTCTTCCCAATCATCACAAAACTCCAAAGCTACCTTTGTCATATGTGAGATCTGTGATGGCTACATCAAGGACCTAGAGCAATTGAGGAATCACATGCAGTGGATACACAAAGTTAAAATTCATCCTAAGATGATTTATAACAGACCACCATTGAATTGCCAAAAATGTCAATTTAGGTTTTTCACAGACCAGGGATTGGAAAGACATCTTCTTGGTTCCCATGGCCTAGTAACTAGTTCCATGCAAGAGGCTGCAAATAAAGGCAAGGATGCAGGCAGGTGTCCAGTGTGTGGGAGAGTGTATCAATGGAAGCTACTAAATCATGTTTCGAGGGACCACAATATGACTTTAAAGCCGGCACACCTCTCATACAAGTGTACAGTGTGCACAGCCACATTTGGGATGTACAAACAGTTTGAGAACCATGTCTACTCGGCTCACAGTGTTGTGGCTAAGCGTGTGATGGATAAGAGCAAGACACCTGCGTCTTCAACCAAGCCTGATGCTGATCCTCTGTTGAAGCCTCTGAAAATAAGTGATGAGATTACAATTATACCCCAACCTGCAAAATCAACTGTTACTATCACTGCTAAAGGTAAATAACATTGATGTTTGTGGGAGTGTGCAGACTGTACTAGCACCAGTAGACCGACAAGCTGCTTCATCAGGATGCACATCCATTGTATCTAGCAGTATTGTGTAAATAACTTAAGCTATATCAAACTTATTTAACAATATTAATGGAAACCGAGAAGTATGGTGAAAATTAGGTAATGAGTTCTCCATGGATAGTATTTTTTAAGTGTAACGTCAGCAAAATTGTAAATTCACTGTTTAAAACTGTTACGTAAATACATATGTATAACTGTCAACACTACAACACAATTAAAATAAAAAAATATTATAGCTTTGTTCCCACTATCCATTTATAATTATGTATTGTTATCATTGCGGTTTCAATGCTACTGTGATTCTTGAATTGTCACAAATTATTTAAATTCTGTTATTATGAAAATAATATGGATCTGTATCCTCCTCATTGCTGTATAGATATTTGTAAGACGAAATGTGAAACCATTGCAAAAATTAAATATTAATTGTCTTATTCCATTGCACTCTATGAGTATTTATTTATTTCATTCTCATGTCTATTTCTGGTAGGTATGTTATCAGCCTGCTCTAGTTTAATTCTTGTATGAGTTAACAGAATATTTGTAAAAATGTCTTAGGTAGATACTTTCCATTATGCGTGTATATTATTGAATCAATTGATTATAACAGTGTAGGTAAGTTTAGATTACAAATCGTAGACGTTAATTGTAAGTGAGTACTACTGAACCGAAAATTACCTGTTTCATTGAATATCAACTACCAACAGTGCTAATGGATACTAGCAGAACCATTGCTACCATCGTCGGTCTTATTTATTTCTGATCTCAGGTCAACCAGATGGAAGTGTTGATTTGGTAAAAGTTTACTGAATTGTTAATGTACTTATAGAACTGAAAATGATGTATTTTTTTTATTTAATAAAAAAGACCACTGTAATTGAAAAAATCTTTAATTTAATTACTTAGGCACATAATTGTAGACATGGTGTATTTCTCATCCATCAACCTCGCCCCTATATTTGGCCACATTGCTCATGTCTTTAATCATTGACGGATTCATAATTCTGTCCAAAGTCGAAGCTTGCAGTGCTCTGGTAATAGAGCATTCATAGCAATAGCAAAGTAATAGACATCGTATCAACTTGTTATAAATAAGTATGAAGCATGCATGAGACCTATAAGGTATCTATAGACTTTTTACAAGCTACAGAACTGCTAGCTGCTTTTAAAAAACCTCAACACCTTACAAAGCCTATAGAATAAAAAGACCATGTAGTCCTGCTAGTGGAGTTCTTAAACCAAGTATATTGATTAATATTGGCAAAAAATTGGAAGTAATGGATGGGAAATGTATTGCTAAGTAGTAACGCTGCGCTCGGCCACTAGAGAGCGCTGGCTACGCTAGCCTTCCACGCCGCACGCAATCGCCATACGCCACCAAGCCATGCCATGACCACATGACGTCATACCCTGCTTCCATTGCCTAGTAGCCTGCCATCTCACGGCCGAATAAGGTTACTCCAAGTGCCAAACAAGCCGATTTGAAACGGATATATCTCTCGTAGGAGTCAATGTGTACTAGTGAGTGTGAGCTAAACTAAAAAGTGGTTCCTACCGTAAAATCTGCGTATGTATTACAACCGCCAGTTGAATATCAACTTCGATCCTAATTTATAGTTACCTGTAATAACGACAAGTCATCTTTTCTCCTCTAGCGAGCTTGATTCGCACATAATTTAACTAGGCGCTGAAGAAAGAGTTTTTGGTACAACAAAGATGCCCATTACGTTATGTATGTATGTTAACTACAGACGCTGCACAATTTGTGCTGTGCCCCTTGAAAATCAGCACAATAATATATACAGTGGAAGGGACACCGACGCGAAAACGGTTACCACGTATTCAGTAGACCGTACATCATTCTGAGCCCCTACAAAGAAATTTTTCATCGGTTATTAAAAAAAAACAGCTGTTCCTTATGCCGGCCACACACGTTCCAGTATACTTGCGCAAGTCCAGACTTGCGCAAGTATACTGGAACGTGTGTTGGAAGATAATTGCGCAAATTTCCGACTTGCACAAGTTCTTTAAAAAGTTCAAAATTTCAATTCCCGACTTGTGCAAACTTGCGTTTGTGCAAGTTTACTTGAACGTGTGTGGGAGCATTTCGCGCAAGTTTCAGTATTGTTTTAGCCACCTACATGTACGCACGTCATGTTCGCGCCAAAATGAACGAGACTACCGAGACGCAAGGAGTTCGCGATATTATAGAAGAATTAATAAATATGTACAGAAATGAGCCAAGTCTTTGGCAAATAAAAAGTAAAGACTATCACCACAGGGACAAAAAAAAATGCTGCTTATAATAAAACAATTGAGCAATACCGAAAATTCGAACCAAACTTAATTTATAAATATAATATGTAATATATATCCATAGCATAAGTAGCTCGCTGCATGTACGCACACTTGTACAAATATCATTGAAATGATACTTGTGCAAGCATGCTTGAGCCGTCTGTGGTCACCTCCGAAATTCGTGTATTTGTGCAAGTCTGGACTTGCGCAAGTATACTGGAACGTGTGTGGCCGGCATTACATTTTGACCGTGTAGGTATTGCACTTTTGTAGGATACCTATAGCCGATTTTTTTTAAATAACCGATGATAAATTTCTATGTAGAAATGAAATAATGATGAATAATAAAAATGAAAATAAATAATCAGAATGATATACTGAATACGTGGTAACCGTTTTCGCGTCGGTGTCCCTTCCACCCTGTATTTAGGTAGACAGGAAGGTAAGTAGGTCTTGGCTTCGATCCTCGGGTCGGGCAACCCTATTAGGCTAAGCCCAACATACATATTGCAATGATTTATGATGTTTCATTCTCATTAAATTGATTATGTATTAAGTATATTATGACCCAATTTTTTTAGGTTTCCGGATAACAAAGGCTTTTAAAATCGCAAACTTGTTCGTGAAATTAGTATACCTTCATATTTGGTATTTTTCACAAATTGGCGGTTGAATTTTGGTAGTGTGCACATCCTTAACTATCCTTACTAATATTATAAATGCGAAAGTAAGTTTGTTTGTTTGTTACCTTTCACGCCTAAACCACTGGACCGATTATCCTGAAATTTTGAATATACGTAGTCAGATGAATAGAAACGGACATAAGGTACCTTTCATCACGAAAAAAAAGTACTGTTCCCGAGGAAAACAATAATAACGTTCTTATGATAATAGATGGCGCCACGTGACTTTCAAACCATGTTGAATTATATTATTACAAGTTACAAGCAGAGTACAACCCGAATTGATTGTCAAAATCTAAATTAACGCGAGCGAAGCCGCGGGCAAAAGCTAGTAGCCTATACGTATAGGGATTTTATTAGAAAGAAGAAAAGAAAGAAAGAAAACATATTTATTTGTCGCAGGGACATGACGTGCATACTGCATACAAACAAAATAAGTTAACAAAATCACAACCACAACAAATATTATAAATACAACAGAATAGTATAGTACAAAGTATAGTATAGTACAAAGAAAAAAATAGTTAACAGCTTGCACGTCGTCGTCGTATTAGATTATTGGCACTTGACAACGTGTAACAAAAGGGGTATGTGTAATAATTGGGTGCATTCTTTGAAATTTGTGATACTAGACCTAATGTGCAACAGTTTTGAGCGAGATAACTTAGGGTCCAAACTGGGTTTTTTTGGAGAAATCGAACTTTTAAAGATTTTATACAGGATGTTGGGTTACCGATTCGAAATTCTAGGTTGGACACAAATAAAAAAAGTTGGTTTACAATGTTTTTATTTAGGAATACTGTTATGGACGGAAAAATGGCACCAATAACATGGTGCATTCTTCCGTCATCATGTAAACACGACGTAAATATGTAAATAAAGGCGAAAAAATAATAATTCACGAAACGTACTAATTAATTGTTTCATTTAAGTACCTACTTCCTTAAAATAAATGCCCTATACTTAACTCAAGTTGTTCAAGTTGGTAAAGAAATCACCTTATGGCCCTTGTGATTCTGATTTGACAATTTTTTTGAGGCACTTCACTGATCAAGCATGTAAAGTAAGGCATGAAGAGACTTTACAGCGACAAGGTAAATACCATAGAAGTATAAGTAGAGCTATTTAATTTACGAATTACGAGGCTGGTTGCGCTCTGCTCATTGACCACTTATAAATAGGAAGCCAAATGAAGTCTAGCCCAATATTGTATCTCAACAAGGCACGGGCCAGGCCCCCCTGGAAAATATCTCTAGATACGCCAATGTTCATAGCTCATGAACGAACGAATCCTTCAATTAGTCAAAAAGTACCTCTACCTTTGGAAGTTAAGCGCCGTAAAGGTTTTACGGCGCATTCTAACATTTTCTTGAAACTTTCCTTGTTTTTACACGACTGCCAAGGAAGGAAGAAAGAAAATCTTCTTCAATACACACTTTGACAGTTAATTGTAATAGACTAATGTTCAGTTGAATTATTACAACTATTGTAACCATCATCATCTGCCTAGCCTTTTTTTTATATTGGGGTCGGCTTCCAGTCAAACCGGATACAGCTGAATACCAGTATTTTACATGGAGCGACTGCCTATCAGACCTCCACAACCCAGTTAGTACTGGGTAATACGATACCCCTTGGTAAGACTGGTTGACACAGTTTTTGGGCCACTGACTACTAACGACTGGCAAAGATCTACAAATGTCACCCGGGACCAGCGGCTTAACGTGCTTTCCGAGGCACGGAGGAAACTTGGTATGTAATGGGTGGTCACCCATCCACGGACCAACCTAGGTAAGCACAGCTTAACCTAATGATCGTCCCAAGCGGCTGTTATTATTTAGCCACGATCTCCTCAACGCACGTATCTTGTATGTTTTGTAAATTTCCTTGTCAGTATGTTCTAAATGGCTGGATGGATTTCGACGATTAAGATATTATTAGATTCGTCTCAAAAACCCAAGTGTCCTTAGATAGGTGGACAAAATGGCGGATTTTTGGCACTAAATTGTAAGTCATTAATTTTTTTTTCAACCAAATCTGTCGAGTAGGGTTTCAAAATGAAGGAAATTAAAATAATATAAATTCATTATACAATTTGCAGTCGGGTTTTTTGATTCCTTTAATTGAATATTACTTGTTAAAGGCAGTTTTCTCGAAATAAATGCATGACACGTATCATTTTTGGGAAGATGCACCCCTCCGGAAATAAACCTGTGGGCGCCCACGATCGTTTTGTACAGGTAAATCCATAGATGGTTGATATAATTTCGTTTTTCAAAAGTTTTTCCTAATAGTTGAATACCCCCCCAATCTGTCTTTTTTATTTGGGGTAATTAGTCCCAACCAAATTCCTGGCTTCGGCCCTGTGTGACCCCCCCCAAAGTCTTAGGCTGGGACCGCGCCTGCCTACAGGTAGTTGTTCTGAGTCTGGCTGTTTGTGTGAGTTTAAATGTTGGTAAATGCACCCACGATACAGCAGGGTTTCTTTTATGAATTATTTTTGTGCCGTATATTTTTCTTTGGTTTGGTAACACTGTTAGGTTTATGGTCCATAGTGGTTGTCCATCAATCTCATTCATTCCATGCCATTGAAGCCCTGTTTCCCCAACTAAGGATATTCTCCTAGATTAAAGGCAATGTTTTCATGTTTCGGGAATTTACTCAGGTGATAATGTGAAATGGTTTATAGTTTAAACAGTATTCGGGCGTTTTATTTATTTAAGGAAAGTGAAAAAATTACGAGTGAACTGATTCTATTAAAAAAAACCATCGGAAATTTTCCGTCTTTAACAATCGATGCTTTTCAAGATTGTTTAGAGACAGCGATTACTGTTTTGTAAAATATAATAAACTTTAAATTGTGTTTAACTATTAATTATTTAAAGCTAAGGGTTCGAAAAGAGGATGGGGAAATCCAATATCAGAGGGTGGCTACACAGAACAGAATATGTCATTCTTTCATTCATTATGCTGTCTGTATAGAGTACTAAATTTTCTTCATTTTTGTGGCGCGTTTGGGGACTACCAGGTATGTTCGTGCATAATTGTTTTAAATTAGTTACCTAATAAAGCAATAATACGATAGTTCTGATTAGAATATAGGATTTTATTAAGGTTCAACGTATTAAAATACTTAAATCGGCACAGTCTACATCAGTTCTTGTGATAATTGTGACCACGTGTCGTGGACCTTTTTTTTTCACAATCTCTTAGAAAATCATTTACCTAATTCAAGGGATTAATCTTTCTTACTAGCTATTAAGATTAAATCCCAATCACTTTCGATTTGTATATGAGATAAGACTTTTTTACATGTGTTTGTATATTACCAATACTGCCGATAAGATTATTTGGTTAGGCCACGCGGGCGGCATGTCTTTTGTGGAAAAGCAAACAAATCGATGAGGTGCTGATATCTGCTACTTATTTCGTATTATCTAGATAAAATGATGACAAATTACACGAGCCGAAAAGTGTTTAAATGATAATAACACGTGATATTAAATGATAGGCCTGATTTTTCTAATCCTAAAGTGCTTCAATATTCTTCGATTTTTGTTTGGCTAAACCCTCCTTTATTTCTCCTTTTCCAGATCAAACCATTTGTTGTTTCTGCATTCTTCATGACAGGTGAGAAGCTTTGAGTTCATTAGAAGTTTCACTTTGACCCAAGGATTATTCAATCAGTCAATCATCCAATGAGCATTTAATTGTTATTATATCTTTGTTTTTCTAAGTATTTAAGAATTGGACAATAAATATTGAAGCCTGGTGAATCAAGAACCTCTTCCTCTTTTGTAGACATATAAAATATGACTTCACTATTATATTCATCTCAACCAAAGATTTTGTCAGAGCTTCTTCTACGATTTAATAAATAATTTATTGTTTTTATATTTAAAGATGATTGATTGATAACCAAATAACAATAAAATGATGAGAATCAACATGAGCCAAAAAATGTTGTTTTGATAACAACGTGATAGTAAATGATAGGGCTGATAACAAATTGTATCTGTTTTAAAGCATTGCATTTTTTTATGGAACTTACCTCAATGTGTATTTCTTTTACAGGTAAGCTGGCAATGACAATGACAATGAGGTGTTTCAATAATGTAGGCACTTTTCCTAAGTAATAAAGAGGGAATCCTTCTCTTTCTGGAGGTCATATTTTGTTGTTCATACTCGATCTGAGGCTATCGACCTTGTATCTTAAAATAGAGACCCGCTCAAGTCTCCAGAAAGGCAATGATTATCTTTGAATCTAGTAAAACATTAATCAAGAATTATAAATCAGGTGAACTTAGTTCTAAATATTTTGAATGATTGAAGTTATGAAGAAATTTTTATTTGACTATTGTAATGTGTTTAATATAAATGTTAATTCTTTTGACTTGTTTGTATGCTTTATTTTCCTGCCACACCACTATGACACTAACTCACGCCAGGCTATTATAACCTAGCACTCATGTTTGACTTAAAAAAAAAAAAAAAAATACAACAATATATTTTAATAATATTTATTTTCTAGTAATTTTATTATACATAATTCTATCTATACTAGTAAACGGGTCTATAACTAGAATCAGCATAGTTTCTGATTTTATGTTTAGTATTTACACAAAGTTCTTTTAACCTAATGATCAGCCTTTATATTTTTACATGCTACTTAAAATATTTATATATAATCTGAGTTATACATATTATATATTGAAAACAAGATAGTTTAGTTATGTAGATGGGTTCCTTGGGTTTTGCTCAACTTGGTTAGTCAGGCGAATTGTAACATCCTGCAAACCCATGTTGGGAAGGATGAAGTCTTCAATGTTAGTGGCCGTGCTTGAAGGTCTGTCGAAGGGGAAGCCCATAGAGCGGCGGTCGGGGTACTTCTTGTCCCTCAGACCACAGAAGCTGGATGCTTCAACGCAGCTCAGCTGTGAGCCATCAGGTTGGTCCACCTGGGTAAATTAAATCATGAAAAGAAAATGCTCGTATATAATATCGCAGTTAATTAAGAGCCATGAGCAGTACTTACGCTGTCAAGATCGTAGTTGGAGAGCATAACGAAGAGTTGATAGACAGCGCCTGCCTCAGTGCCCTTGGGGACGAGCATGTGCTGGGGCCAGCCGCAGCCGCAGAAGTTGAACTCCGCGAGAGTGAGCTTCTTAGGGTCGCTGCCCTGTGGGGATAGGTCGCGGAATGTTTGCTCGAACGGAATCGTCACGGAAGATTGCGACGATAATCGTGTGATGGTGTTTTCGCCGGCGTTCACTGGAACAATGCAACGAGAATTAAATATTTACGACGAATCCGGCGACAATTCCCCAGCCTCTTTCTCATGTTATGGCGTCCAATCCATTCCGACCTTTAGCTTTGGTTGAATATTCCGGTCCACAACAACATACTAAAGTTGCGTGATAAACTATAGCTACTCTGTAATACATAATACTCACATGAAGTCACGAATCTGTCCATTTCTATAAACATCTTGCGGTGGTCGGCGAGAGCCCAGACCAAGTTGCGTTCGTCAAACTTGGGCGCGCAGAAGATACGAACGGTTGTACGGCGAGCGTTACCAGTGTTGTTAACGTTGATACTGAAAAATATTAAATAAATTAAAAATAAAGTTAAGGATCATACAGAAAAGACGAAGGACCTATTCTACGATCGTTTTTGTTGTTACAAGCTATAAGTACTTACACGTAACGGAAGGGTCTGTGATTAAGATGAGTGAAGCGCGCATATACGGGACCACGGTCGGAGAAGTCCATGCCTTTAGAGAGGTCGACATCACTTGACATCCAGAAGGTGTTCAACATGTTAGGCTGGCCTCCGTCACTCTCGATCGCTACGGATGTCACTCGAACACCAGGGTTTTCAAGCTGAAAACGATTAGAGCATTGTATGGTGATGAAAAATGTGTTGCGCAAGTAACACGTATGTAGTGAGGAAACCAGCATGCCTGAGAGATATTTCTCGACGGCATGTAAAGCCAACTCAGGAGCCCATGGGCGGCATAAAAACTCTGACTCCAGGTTAGGCACTAACCACACGATAAAGAAGGAGAAGACATATGTAGTTACAGAATTATAATACAATCCTCTAAGTTAATTTAACCCAATTCAATAACTATTTCATGAAAAAGTCATTCAATGGGGTTAAATGAAATTAGAGTTATAATTCATATCATTCAGTGAGAATTATAATTTTGTAACAACATAAACGTAAAAAAATTGAATTTCGCGAGCTACCCTGGCGCTTCCATCTTAAAACTTGGTAGTTTGTTGATTAGATACCTACTTACATAACAATAACTAGGTATATGAGGTATAAATACAATACAGGCAGTTGTAAATTTTGCCTACCTGTAATTGTTTTACAAAGAACCTACCTCTGAGCGAGTGTAGGGACGCACATAAGACGACTCCTTATGTGACTGGCAGATGTCGTCGATCCACGCATGCCAACGGAAGAAGAACGGATCACGCATCGTAGTAGCTTCATCAGCGATGACTCCAAAGCTTTCCTGTAAAAGCAGATTAAGAATAATGTCAGAAAGAAATAATCGTTGGGTTTACGCCTACACAAAATTAAAGAGCAACACAGTGTTGTACGGTTGTAGCAGCACCTGCAGGCCGGAATCCAGGCGGTAAAGACCGGCAGACTTATTTCCCGCAGTGGACTGATTTCGGCTGTACCGACTGATAATGCTGTCGCTTTACTGATGAATCGAGACATTTTGTTTAATCTTCTTGTAGTGTCTACCAGTTCTGCCACTCTGCCGGTCTGCCACCTATCGGTGTACACAATCCACCTATAAAGAAGGGTATGTCACCGCTTCACGAGCCACTTACCAGATAGCGGTGGTTAGGGTCGTGTATGTAGGCAGTGAAGCTGTGACCGTTGTTGTGTATGCTACCGTACAACTCTCTATTAGGAGACAGGATGCTCGACTCCAGCATGTTGCCGAGTTTGTCGATGTCCAGGGGAGCTGTTGTACCGTTAGCCTGTAATCATTAATTCGTTACAATTTTACCATTTATGATAACATGTTTATAAAGGTAGGTAGGAATAAGTGGTTAAACTACTGTTCATTATCAAATGAAAAATGTGGAGATACTTACGTTAGTCACCATGCCGGTAGCGATAGCTTCTTCAATATTCCTCCTCCATCTTTCCATTTCGGAGACGGTACTAAAGAGACCGTCAACGGGCCGGTTCATATCTTGCCAGCTCATGTTTGCCTGCCGTGGTGGCCAGCCGCGCGATGATGTAAGAGAGTCCAGCTTGGGGAAGTAAGCCTCGGGGATGGGTTCCCTCCAGTTGCTGAACTTCTTCACTCTCTTAAGTGCGTTGTTAAGGCGCTCACAATTGTAACTGAAAATTAATCAAATAGATCGAAAACGATCAGAGACGAGGAAAAAACCTCACCCGGGCAATGTTATTAACATCTGCGTGTTATATGGAAGTCTAAAAAGCACTTTCAGGTTTTGTCTACTTTTACCTTGACAAAACGGCCAAGTTTAGAAGTTTTTTGCTTTAGAAGCGAATACGTCATCAACCATTGACTTAAAAAAAAAGTATTTCAGAAACCTCGCTATAATTTTTTAAGAATTAGCTCGATAGTAAGCTCCACACAGTGAAACATATAAGTAAGTAGAATTTGTTTTTTCAGCGTTCACCCCTATTTTTTTAATTCGTAATTTCACTTCTCTTTTGTGTAGCGGTTCATAAAAGACACTTGCTCTCCTGTGGTGCCAGAAGTCTCGGAGCCAAATGGCTGTGACATATACGGACGGACAGAGAGACGGACAGGACGGATCTATAAGGGTTCCGTATTTACCATTTGGTAACGGAACCCTAAAACCAGTTACAGTACAGATGAAAATATAAGTATTGGAATGTTCTACTCGCAAGTAATTGGGGAATAATTACCGAGCAATAAGTTGCTGATGCATGTAGAAGAAGAGCTCGCCGCGACGGTCCTTATTAACGATGGCTATCTGTGTTGCTGTGAACGGGTAAACGAGATGCCAATGCCAGTGATGTAGGTTAACACCAATATCTTCACGCCAATAGGCTAAACGATGTTCTTCTTCTAAATCCGTCGCAGTGTAGTCCCGAGGGATGATGATCGGTGTGCGCTGTATTAATTAAATAATCTGTTTAAAAATCAGTGTAAATAGAATGTTAAAAGATACGGTTCTAGCATCCTTGAAAGCAGGATCTTAGTTATCATACAAAATATTTCGCATCATCAGGATCAACGAGAGCCACTTAGGAATTTAAGATGATGGTTTAGTCTCCTCTCCAGTGATGGCTGTCATAACTTTCGGCAAGATGAATAATGTATGAGTAAAACTTCAGCAAGGCGAATTTAAAGTAGGGGTACTTTTAATTCGGCCTCGTGTGCTGATATATTTAAATTTTCATCGTGCACATTATGCTCATTCTCACCATTAACCAATAATAGTATCGTGTAAAGAAACGTATTTTTGTCACTTTGACAGCTTGTTTTATCGTTGTCATTTGGCTGCTTCGTTATACGTGTACGTTGTGATTGGTAATGGGAACATTAGGATTTTAATGTTTATTTGTAATCAAGTTAACCTAGTTTTTCTTTTTAAATTAATGCTATCCCTTAAATGTTATTTATATCACAGCACGGTACTTTAATTTCCAATACATCAAAATACTGACTAATCTAGACATGGAAATAACTGACATCTGTGAATTCAGAACTCTGAAACGGATCGCAAATTCATGTGAAAAGTCACGTAGGCCACCGCGCGTGTTTATATTTTGATTAAAATAGTAACCTGCGAAATCATGTTTATTGCATTTAAAGGTTTTTAATTAGTGAAGAGAATGTGTTAATACTGTTCTTAACATGGAAGATTTTGATTTAAACCCCGGCGTAGTCGTTGTACGCGCAAAACCAGAAGGTCAGAGGAAGACTTTCAAACCAAATATACGTGCTGTAAATAAAATTCCAACTGAACTATTAAATGATCCTCTGTTAAATAGAGCATGTGAAGCTTTACCACAAAATTACAATTTCGAAATACACAAGACAATATGGAGAATAAGGTCTTTGGGTTCAAAACGAGTGGCTCTGCAACTACCTGAAGGTATGCTATTTAATGTGTTAATAATATTTTTTATATCCATTTGTATTTTAATATATTAGCACACTGAAATTAATATATAATATGTAAATATTTCGTCACAGGTCTAACAATGTTTGCGACGACGTTATGTGATATAATCGAGACATTTACTGAAGCTGATACAGTAATAATGGGTGATGTGACTTATGGTGCGTGCTGTATCGACGACTTTACAGCTATTGCGCTCGGGGTCGACCTACTGGTGCACTATGGGCACTCTTGCCTCATTCCCATAGACCAAACATGTGACATCAAGGTACTCTACATATTTGTTGATATTAAGATTGACCCATCACATTTTGTGGAAACTGTTAAACTAAACTTTCCAAAACAAACTCATTTAGCTTTAGTTAGTACAATTCAATTTGTTACAACCTTGCATTCTGTTGCTAAGATTTTAAGAAGTGAAGAATATACAGTGACTGTGCCACAATGTAAACCTTTATCACCTGGAGAGATTCTTGGTTGTACATCTCCAAAGTTAAATTCTGATGTAGTCATATATCTAGGAGATGGCAGATTTCATCTGGAATCTGTCATGATAGCTAATCCAAAAGTTGCAGCTTATAAATATGACCCTTATGAGAAGAAATTTACTTCAGAGTTGTATGACCATAAAATAATGCAGTCAAATAGACAAAATCAAATTAAAATGGCTGAAGAAGCTGACAGTTTTGGTCTCATTCTTGGAACATTAGGGAGACAAGGTAGCACTAAAGTATTAAGCAATTTAGAAAAACAAGTTAGCAATTCTGACAAAACTTTTGTAAAGATACTTCTATCAGAGATTTTCCCTAGTAAATTAGCATTATTTGGCCTAGATGCCTTTGTTCAGGTGGCTTGCCCAAGACTGTCCATTGACTGGGGAACAGCTTTTCCAAAGCCATTGTTGACCCCATACGAATTTTCTGTATCTTTAGGTAATAGCAAATGGTTGAAAGATGATGGGACTTATCCAATGGATTTCTATTCTAATGATAGTCTTGGACCCTGGACACCTAATTATAAACCTGTGCTGTGTTCAGACACAGACAAAAAATGTGATAACTGCTGCGGAGGCAAGGATAAGTAATGTTACTTACTGCTACAGTCTGGGGGATTACAGCTGCCACCTCACGGGCTCTCTGGAACACTTGAGAGTCCATGAACTTTGAAGGGAAAGTCTCTGCGAAGTTCTGAATGGGTACATTCTTAGTGTCCTCGCTGAAAGAAAAGTTTTGTTTTAGTTTAACACTAGTTAATTTAAAGAAATCATAATAAGAGGTTTTATAATTAAAGTAAGTAGTAACTAACAAACTCGACTTGCATGTGTAAACAACTAAAATTATTGAAATGTTTTTTATTAATGTAATGTATTCTGAATATTTATTACATTTTATTAATAAATGTCAACTTACCGATGCATCAGTGCTACTGAGTAACAGTAGTTAAAGAGCTGAGGGTTGAGGTTTCCTCTTGCAAACACACATGTTGACAGAAAGTCTTGCAACTGATTCTCAGGTACACCTGCAGAAAGGGACAAATATTTTACAATAAGCTGCTAGTAACTACTTAAGTTATGTTAATAAATGTTTTCATTGTAATTTTATGTTTTATTCTGTGATCCTATGGCTCGGTGCACAGTGCGACAATAGCGCGGAAGCGGCGGGCGAGCGACGGGCGCGAAGTAAAAATAATTATCAGCTTCAATGTAAGAGTTTACATTCAACCACTTGCAATAAATTCACAATTTTGAAGTTTATGTTACATGGAGAGTGTTAAATATGACACTCGCGGTTTTCTCTGTTACTTACTTAAAAGCGCGTCTATGACTTCGGTAGCCATTTCCTGGTGCTTCGGTAGGAAAAGTGAGAAGTCCGCATCGGTAGGCAGTTCCGTCGCTTTGGTGAAGGTTGGGTACGAGTCTAAGGTCTTCAGTGGAATCTTTTCAGTGGCATTGTCACCGAAACGGTCGTTTAATTCGACGCCGTTGTTTGCGTATTCCGGGGGCTATGAAAAAAAAAAAATTTTTACTTATGTAATTGTCTTGTGCTCCAGGGTTCTACGCCCGCGTTGGGTAAACACCGTTACCTATTAAGTTTATCCATTAAATGTTCACTACTTATCACTCTGTTCTGTACTTGCCAAAGGGCGATTTATAAAAATAAATTGGGTACTTACCACAAGTTGTTCTGTGAGCTGAAAGACCGCCTGTTGATCGCCCTTCGGAGTGATCAATGGTTCGTTTGGCCGATCGAACAACAATTTGAAGTGTTCTATCATATCAGCCGTAGCGGCCATTTTGGTAGAATTATTAATTAAATAAATTTATAATTAAATAATACTCCCTTCACAGAAACTGTGAAGTGGACTGATTGTTTTAAAAAATCATGTCAATTTATACCATGCCTCTGAGTAGTAAGGGGTGCAATATTTGGAGTGCAAAACCGCACGGGAATTGATAAAATACGGTGAGAAATACATCGTTATCAAAGTTATGTGGTGAGCCGTTGTAAACGTAGCGTAGGAAATATAACAATGAGTAGGTAATTAAGAACTGTATGGCAACTACTATCCTGTCACTATTATTTTACCTCTGATTCTGCAGTACCTACCTACAGTGATCTTTATTCTGAGTATGAAGGTCTATTTCAGACTGGTCTCGTGGTCGCAAGCGTAACTGCTGAGCGTAGGGTCCTGTGTTCGATTTCCGGGTCGGGCAAAAAGTATTATAATTGGGTTTTTCCATTAAAATTTCTCGGCAGCAGCCCGGAGTTTGAAAGTTGGCGGTAAGACACCCCGATGCCTCGGAGAGCACGTTAAGCCGTTGGTCCTGCGCCTGATCCTTCTCTGGTCGTAACGAATTGTCGTCCCATCGGACTATGAGAGTAAAGGAAGAGAGATACACACTTGTGCACTTTTAATATCTCCCGCGCCGGCTAACACTCGTTGAGATTAGCCGCCGTGACCGTATAGCCATGTCTGCACATAAATAATAGTGTCCGACCGAAGGGCGATTTTTGGCTGAAGCCGGTTAATCGGTTATCGACACAATCTTAGGCCGAAGCCGAAGGCTTAATAGGTAGGTGACCCTAAGAAATTCAGAGCTTAAGTCCATGTTGAGGAGCTCGTGGTAATTATGTTAGCCGCGGGACGGTCTTCAAGGTTTGGCAGCGCTCGCCAGGTCTGTGAATTGATGACCATCCATTACATACCGAGATTTCTTCGTGCCAGTCGTTTAAGGTAGTCAGTGGGCCGAAAGCCTGTCTACCAGTCTTACCAAGGGGTATCGTATTTACCCAGTACTAACTGGGTTGTGGACAATAGATATGCCATCGTTCCATGTAAAATACTAGTATTCAGCTGCATCCAATTAAACAAGAAGCTAGAAGCCAACCCCAATTTTGTTGGGAAAAAGGCTCGGCAGTTGATGGTGAAATTAGAAGTCCGTGTTGGAGTTGTTGACTGTACCTATAGAGGGTGTAAAAAGACCCTTGACGAAGCCGAAAGGCAGTTGTTCTCCCCGTCAGTGCAATTTATTTTTGTTCTCTAGGTTCAGGTATGGACCTGGGAACCTTCTAGTTACGGAGATATTGTAGGTCAAAGTTAAATATTTTCACAAGTTTTTTTTTAAACACTAGTGTTTAAGGTTATATAAAGGGTGTAAAAAGCGAAGCCGAAAGGCACTTGTTCTCACCCTCATTGCGATATTTTTTTTGTTCTAGACCATACCTGGGAACTAAAGTTACGGAGATATTGGGGGTCAAATTTCCAACTTTTTTACAAGTTTTTTTAAATACTTACATGATTTTAATGTAAGATTTTTAAACACCTCCACGACCCCCGTACTATTCAATCCATCCATCAGCACAATGTTATGAGTACGTTACATTGAGTCCTACCGTAAAACGTGATTTTTCACCCCAAAAAAAAAAGTCGTTTCCCAGCAATAAATTTTGCGTAAAGTTACCTACTTAGTTTGATGTACAGAATGCTTGGTTGACGGCTTCGTGAAGGGTCTGTTTACACCCTGTATAGCTTTACTTAAATGCCTCCATGACCCGCTTACTATTCAATGCATTCATCAGCACAATGTGCGTAACATTGAATTTTACCGTAAAATGTGATTTTTCACCCCAAAAAAAAGTCGTTTCCCAGCAATAATTTATTTATGCGTAAGGTCACTTAGGTACAGAATGCTTGGTTGACGGCTCCGTGAAGGGCTTGTTCACACCTTGTAAACAACGAGATGATTAAACTTATTCTGCAACTTGTCAAAAGACAAAGGTATTTATTCGTAGAATATGATAGGCCCTTTTGTAAAATAGTGGTTTAGATCTTGACATGTCAACTTCAGCTCAACCGTCGACTCTAAAGCTCAGACTGCAGCTAAGGAGCTAGGCATCCTGAATAAGGTGAGGCGATACTTCACATCTGGACAGCTTTTAAGTTTGTATAAAGCACAGGTCCGTTCCTGTATGGAGTATTGCAGTCACTTGTGGGATAGCTCAGCAAAATACCAACTTGCTACACTTGATACGGTGGAGCGCAGAGCTAAAAGGCTTATAGGCGACGAGACGTTGGTAGCTACGCTTCACAGCCTAGCTCATGCAGGCGTAATGTCTGTCGGTCTTGAGACTGTACTTCGGAGAGTATGCGCAGGAGCTCCACGACCTGATCCCACCCTCACCTTTTTACCACCGGACCAGCAGACGTACTGCGGCGTACCATCCACACTTGGTTGATATCCCGATGAGTCGTACTCAGCGTTTCTCCTCCACATTTATTATGCACACAGCCAAGGTGTGGAACTCTTTGCCGGCCGGCATCTGAGTTCCCTCCCACTTTTAACCCGTCTTCAAAGCAAGAGTGAACAGACATGTTCTGGGCACGCTCGTGCCATCATAGACCTCTTCTACCGCTTTCCATCAGGCGTGATCGAGGTCAAGAGTAGGCCCACTTTGTAATAAAAAAAAAATATATATATCCGCTACAAAAAGCGGCATATGAATATTTACATATTGGTGTGGGTAGGTAAACTTAAGTTAACATCAGTCTTTAAAAAAAGCCTAACTAACTTACACTCTAATCTATACAAATAAGTAGGTATAATTGAAGTGTGTTTTTAATTTAAAAAAATACAGCTTTTTACTGAATGAACGACTTCGTTCGCGTGGAAATTTTGATGTGTTTTTCATTGATAAATACTAGCCTAGGTATGTCCCAGTATGTAACCCACAATATAATCTATCTCCGTGCCAAATCCAATCAGCCGTTTGGTCGTGAAAAGGTAACAAACAAACAGAGTTACTTTCGTATTTGTAATATTAAGTATTTATATACGGTAGTTAAATAACATTTTTTTTTAAGTTTTTGTTTTTCTTCTGTCGGTTTGTTCCGGCTAATCTCCGAAACGGCTGAACTGATATTGATGGGACTTGTACTGCCAGAAATCTGATGTTATAAGGAGTAACTAAGCTACTTTTATTTTAGAAAAAAGGATTAGGGCAGGTGTTCCCAATTCCCGAAAGTGTGCGCCGCGGCGGCGCCCTGGTGCGCCGTAGACAGTAAAGAGGGGCGCCGCGTGAGGCGCTCCTGATTACTATTCTCCGGAATCTAAACTTAGGTATTCGATAAAAATCTAATGAGCTTGTTGTCTCACACGACTAAATGTCCCTTTTGCACACGTAGTGGTGTTTTGCCGAAGACGATGTCGAACAATTTTCGTGAAGAAGAAGAGAGTCTCATTGAACTCTCTTCCGACAGCAGCCTTAGCACAAGGTTCACGTATTCCGATTTGGATAGCGGCCCAAAATGAATATCAAACCTTAAATTTAAAATCACTAAGAATTCTCATTCCTTTTGCAACATCTTATTTATGTGAAGCCGGATTTTCAAATGTATCCTTTTGTGTCAACATAATTATAAATCTTAGCTTTTTCGACTAGCTAGGGCGCCGAGAAAAAATATTAAACTATAAGTGTGCCGCGAACGGAAAAAGTTTGGGAACCCCTGGATTAGGGTATAAACCCATCATTATTGAATCCACAGCTGTTCTGTGATTGAATCGATGCTACGCAATGATGCTACGTGGTTTCGTCTAGCTCGACTACTTGGCATCATTGGGAGCCTGCTTGGATCACACTGTGTCGTCTGGCATTGTTATTATTAGGTTTTTCAATTAATGTTTTCATTCATCTATACACCTCGGTCTACCCATTCAGGTAATACAGCACGGTGTTATACAGGTGGCGTCAACACAACAATAAATAAAACTGCGTATACTTCATGACGTTCCCAGTCTGCATAATTCAATCGAAAATATCCAGTAGTTTAGTCACTGGACACATGTACTGTACTGGGTACATGATGTAGATTAATTGGCTTGGAGTTTCTTTCCCATTTTTCTCCATAGAGATCTACGCTTTGGAATGGGCAACTACAGTACTTTCACAAGTTATTATGCCTCGTGTCTGTAGCTTCGTCTTTCTGACATTCAAAAGTGCCTTGGTCTAACTAATTGAAATAAATGCTTTGAGTTTGGCTAGCACCGGCAGGTTAGCGACTCCCGCATCGGTATAACTGTTACGGCTGAAAGCCGAACTCAGCCGAAGTAAGGTTACCTATACCTAGTTCTAGCCGGCTATGTAAGGTTACACCTAGTTCTAGCCGGCTAAACCGAGGTGAATTAGGTAAGAACTGTGACCAAAAGCGACACTACATCCAAATTGGTTGCATAATAACAAACTGTTACCGGCTGCACCTAGGTATAGCCGGCTAGAACTAGGTGTAACCTTACTTCGAACCGACCACTAAACACAATGTTGATAACTCGCCACTTCAAAAACACCATTGCCAAGTTCGTTCCTTAATTTTATTTCCAGATGCGTATTCTCGCTAGAGTATTATTGTTCTGTGCGCGAATTATACCTAAGGTTAGTAAACCAATATTTATAAATGGTGTTGTATTTCGTTAACAGATTTATGCTTATTAAGTTTTTTGTTTTAATTTTGATGGTAGCTTATTTTATTGCCGTACTAGCTGTTGCCCGCAAATTCGTCCGCGTTAACTACCTACTACGCCAAATTACAAGTTTGTAGCACAAAAAATTAAAGACTTTCATGCAAACTTGCGAGAGCCCTTAGACCTCCTTAATCCGGCCCTGTCGTAAAATCCGTTCTTAGCGGACGTCAACTAACTATAAACTACCTCCCTGCCAAATTTCATTTTCGTCAAGTGGTTTTCGATATTTCATTATGAGTGAGACTTTTCGCTTTTATATATTTAGATTAGCTAGTCGGCACCACCCTGTATAAGTATTTATATTTAAATTCTTTGGGCTGAAACTATTGCTAATAGTCCTTGGCTTCTCAAAACCAAATAATTTTATCTGTATATTGTGACGATTGCTTGGTATCTTACCATGACGTGAGGATGTGGTTTAGTGGTCAAATGCACAAATAAAATTCTCATAGCACATCACATTTTATTCATCCATTATGGATGTAACAATAAATAGACTAATAACAATTATTTTACTACTCAAAAGTTTATGACTAACTCAGTTAATGAGACTCGCAATAATTTATTTTAGACTGGTATTCTTATTTCTCTTTTAGAAAATTACAAACTGTGTCTAAAAATTTTTCTGGCTTCTGACTATGTACCCAGTGACCGGCTCCATCAATGAAAATCAGCTCAGCAAGGGGGAAGTACTCCTGTATTTCCTTTAGGTCATTTTTGCTGTAAGAAGAATATACACATTTAATAATTAAAAGAGAACCAGAGTTACAACTGTTGTTTATTATTGGGCAAAGACTAAGCTGCATGCTGGATAGCTTTGTGTATATTTTACCTGTCCAGGAACAGCTGCCTTCAAGGCTAGCCTTTGCCACCCATGGAATATCATTTACAACTAATACTTTTTTTAAGCACTAAAAGGCAGGCGAAATGCTAGTGTTTTTATAAACTTGGTGCTGCAAGTCATAACAGGTCTCTTTTACAACATCCATGAGAAGATAGGTCCTTGCTTGTAATAGTTATGACTGGCAGGCAACCATTACCACTAGGCTGTACAAATATTAAGGCTAGTTTACTATGAGCTCAAGCATCTGATACATACCCTATGTAATCAGATAAAGATCCTCCTATAAACAGTGTTGGTCCGCAATATTGAAGTCCTCTTAAGTTTGAGGGAAAACTTGATATGTGTGTTTGGAAGTTATCCTTTAGAGCTGGTATGTTCACCCTCCAAGTAAATGAGCCTGTATTTGTTTGTACTAAGTTAGTTATTAAGAAATTCCTCAAGTTGGTATCAGGAGTTATTCCTTTTAGTTGTTCATCAGCCAACTTCCGAGCTTTGGACATTGCAATTCCTGGTCTGATTGCTACTGCTGTCATAGCATCAAATAAACTGGCCATCGAGAAGATTTGTGGGCTCGTCTTCACAGGAGAAATATCAACCACAATGAGACTTGATACCATGTCAGACTGAAAACATTAGTAAGTAGCTAATTAATAACTTGAAAGACTATTTTATTTGATAACGTCAATACCAATACTGTGTGATTTTCAACTGATATTTGTAGTACATTGTATTTGATTCAAGTTATGGTAACTAGTATGTACAAACTACGTACAACTTACACAGAGCAGTGACAGCACCATGGCTGTGCGTCCGCCCATACTGTGGCCCAGGATCGACACCTTTGACAACTCCAGCTTCTTCAGCAGCTTCATGACATCGTGCGCCATGTGCACGTACGTATGCTGCGAGGCATGCCTGCTGTCCCCGTGGTTCCGCGCATCTACGCTTATAACTTTCCTACCAGTGGTCCTATGGATAGCTTTGCTCATACTGTTCCAGTTGTTTTTAGATCCTAATAACCCGTGTAGTATGACTAGAGGTGGCAGTTCTGCATTTTTTACATCAGTTGTACTTTCGTAAGAAGCGTAGGCCAAGTCCACAGCCTCTGCATTTTCTGACGTAGATGCCAGTAGTCTGTGCGCAATTTGTGTAGCACCAGGGAGAAATTTAGGGCACAAGTTCAAGCTATTGAAAACATTTTTGAGAGTTACTACGCTGAGTGACATTTTTATTTTAGTGTATTTTGATAAAAGATAATAGTAATTTAGAAGGTGATTTGCTTGACATTGCTTACTCTTGGGTTACATTTTTTGATGACAGTTTGATTATTGATGCTGACAGCTGCACTTGCTATGACAGATCGAAGTGAAGTGTCAGAAAGTAAGAAAGAATGGAAGTATTAAGTACTATTGGGAAAAACGGGGTGAATAGGAACGCAGGGGTGAATAAAGACAAAACTTTGAAAGGGATCTTAACGTTGAATTAATAACATGTTATGTTGTCAACAGTCTCTAAATAATTAAGTATAACTAAGTCAATAAAAAAGTACTTTTTGATTACATATCATATTAAATCAACGTTAAAATGCCTTTCAAAGTTTTGTCACTATTCACCCCGTTTGACGGTACGTTCTATGCACAGAATTAGAAAGTCAACTGAAGGTTTCTATGGTTAAATACAGAATTATATTAACATAACTGACTGGGTACCTACTTACGAGAATGCGCGCGGCGGGGCGCGAGTGCAAGTACCTACCCATAATGGATGTGTTTATTCTAATGCCGGCAATTTATTATTTTATTTTAGGTCAAAATAAAATCACTTTAATCAGTGTTTTTTTTTCTTGGATATCTTTGGTTAAACGTTCAGTACGTTTAACCAAACTTGCATTTAAAAAATCAGATTACTAGTATAATTTCAAGTATTTATTCTTTTATTATTAAAAAAAGTAGCATCTGTCGGCAAGTGCAGTAATAATAGATTGTTACAATTCACTAAAAAAATATGGTGATTCATATAATTGATGATAGATATTTGATTACAGTTTATTTCTATGAAAACTTGTTCATAATTATATTTAAACTTTATAGCTAAACGCCAGTTTAAAAAAATAATTCTTACAAGTTATTGAATTTAGATTAACAATGTCTTAAGAAGTACAATTTATCAATTAAATTGTAGATTTCATTTCACTCCTTCTTTGTAACCATACAAAATAGTGAAAATTCAATAAAAATGATTCAATTTTATTCATGAAAGTATAAAATCATTTCATCAAAGTTTTCTTATGAATGACGTTGTCACGTTAAACTAGGTAGGTATAGTCCGTAAACCAACTTTATAGACAACCTATTTTTTTGTTACCGTTTTTGTCGTAGTTGGGGTTGGATTTTAGTTTTAAACTTTATTTTTATTTTTAGTAATGTTTTCTCAAACTTATATACATAAATAAAACAAAAATAACGTGAAATCTCTGTTTTAACACGACTGCGGCAAAGCCCAAAAGGTGGGTTATTCAGAAGAGTAGTAGGTTAGTAGTGTACTAAAGTGACAGTCAAACATTAGATGCAAACTTAAACGGTAAAAACGCTCATTTATATATATTTCATTTAAGCTTGATCCTTTTGCGGTTCAGGATAGAAATCGCACGACTTCGTTGAAGAAGGCCTTCGGGTCCTCAATATGAACATTATGTCCAGCACCTTCAAGAAATACCAACTTTGCATTCGGGAATAACTTTCTGATCCCTGTTATGTTGTCGGGTCTGAAATAAAACAGATTGCTGATAAAAATATAATTAGACACATATTTAATTGCCTTTGCCCTGCAGTGGGACAAATTATAGGCTTATAATATAATAATAATAATAAATATGCTTTTTTTTTTTTTTGGGGGTACCTTGAGTGAACACAAGTTTTAATAGCTCTCATTTAATATAATTATTTAAAATAGTTTATTATAGTTTAATAGGGTGCACATGCACTAAAACTTTAGTTTATCCTCCGATGCACTCACTGCACTTATAAACTCTCCATTTCCTTTAACCTAACCTGAACAAACACATATTTTCACAAAATGGACCTGTATGCCAAGTTGTCAAACTGCATGGAGGAGTTGTCTGCCACATTCACCACACGGATGGACACCTATGAGGAGGATTTGAAGAATGTCAGCAGCAATGAGGCCTCACACAAGACAGTAGCCAGCCTCTCTCGGGACTTCATGGAGTTCAAGTGCTTCATTTGGAAAACAATGAGTGCGCTGAAGACTCAGATGGAGTTGCTGACTGCGGGCTTAGACCGCCATGAAATGGCATCTCGCAGGCAAGTTCTACTCCTACATGGTCTTCCTGAGCAGAAAGATGAAGACTACACTTCCCAGGCTGTCCTAACTTTGACGGATAAGATGAAGATTTCAAACGTCTCTTCTTCGGACATCACATCCTGCCATCGCTTGGGAGTTAATTCAGGCAAGCCACGTCCTCTTCTTATTCGTTTCAATTGCTACAATTTGCGCAGCGAGGTATGGCGTAACAAGACAATGCTGAAAGGTTCTGGTCTGGTCCTCTCGGAGTTCCTAACTAAGCCTAGGCACGACGTGTTTCTGGCCGCTCGCAAACACTTCAGTGTGAAGCAGTGTTGGACCTCCGAAGGCAAAATCGTCATCATGCTCCCAGACAAGTCGCGTCGAAAGATTGAATCGGCTACCGAACTTCAACAACTTGTTGCGCGGTTTCCTGCATCTACACCTGCTGATTCGGCTGAGAAAGTAGCATCGTCACCTATTAGCAACCCTGCTTCGGACAAGAGATCCCGGAGGCAAGCTAAATGATCGCACACACCATGTTTTTAAGCATACTTTTTTTTTAAATTATTTCTCTTGTGTCGGTCACTCATAATATTTATTTAGATACTGTTTTGACATTTTGACAACTAAGTTTGATTGTAGCTTGCTCGTTCGGAAACACTTCCCAACTAGAGTTTATGTTATTTTTTTTTTTTTTTAATGACTTGGATACCAGCAATTTAATCTATGTTTTATTGGCAAGGTGCATCGAGGATCTTCGATATAGAATAAGTAATTGTTTTTTATTTTAGTATTTATTTAGAAATAGCTTTGAATAATTTAGTTTAATATTTATATCATATTATGTCATGTTAGACAATATTGATGACAGTTTTGTTTCCTGCTCTTCTTCTTGTTCGTCTGACGAGCGCTATGCTAGTGCGTTCAGTGATGATTCTGTACACTTACGCGACCAACTTTCTTCTACCTTTTCTTGCTACAACAAATTCTTCAATGCAGTCCATATTAATGCTCAAAGCATTCCAGCCCATCATACCGATTTATTATCCTCATTTGACTCAGATCTTATTCATGCTGTACTTGTCTCTGAAACTTTCCTTAAACCTGCTCTTTCTTCAACGCAATATTCGTTACCCGGCTACAGGCTTGTGCGTAATGACAGAACGGGCAAGGGTGGTGGGGGGATCGCCATCTATCTTCGTGGAGATATTATTTACAAAATTATCGATCAGTCTCCGAGTAATTATACAAAATCTGCTGAACACCTTTTTATTGAAATAACATTTAATCACACAAAATTACTTTTAGGAGTCTACTATAGTCCCTCCTGTCACATTGATTATTTCTCTTCTTTTGAAACAAACCTTGAATATTTTTCTTCCTTATATGACCACACTATAATCCTCGGAGACTTCAACACCTGTCTGATCAAGGATGATGTGCGCAGCCGTAAACTCAGGTCCCTTGTCTCTTCTGTCAACATGCACATTCTACAGCTCAACGCTACTCACCATGCTCCTCACTGCAATCCCTCACTACTAGACCTTATTCTAGTTTCTGACCCAAAGAAAGTAGCCACATACGGGCAACTTTCTGCCTCCTTTTCTTACCACGATCTTTTATTTATATCGTATAAAATTCGCCCTCCTAAACGCAAATCAAAATTTCTCTTGCTGCGTAGTTTCAAGAACATTGATCTGGAGCGTTTGGGAGAGGATGCGAGTAATATTGATTGGTCTCCTGTTTATGACAGCAATGACTTGGACACTAAGGTGGCCGAATTTGTCAAGATAGTGTTGAAACTTTATGATGTGCATGCTCCACTAAAAAAGGTTAGGGTTAAGCATCTACCAGCTCCATGGTTGTCTGATACAATTAAAAGCGCGATGTCTAAAAGGGATAAGGCGAAAAGGCGACACAAAAGGGACCCTACTGATGAGAATTGGTCCCTCTATAAGAAACTGCGTAATCGCTGCGGTCGTATGTGTAGGGATGCTAAAAGGCGTCACATACACGACTCAATTAAAAACTCCAACACAGCACAAGTATGGCAATTTCTCAAGTCCCTTGGAATCGGCAAAGTTGGGAATGACACCACGACTGATATGGACCTAAACACAATTAATTTACATTTTTCTAAATCACCAGTGACTCTGGATGACAACGTTAAATCTTCCACTCTGAACAATCTCTCTAATCTTTCTCTGCCATTATGTACTTCATTCTCTTTTCACCCGGTCACAGAAGGGGATATCAAGCGGGCCATTACATCTATTTCTACTAAAGCAGTAGGTGATGATGGCCTTCAACTTCAGATGTTTCTTCCTATCCTTGATGACCTTATTCCTGTAATTTTACACATTGTAAATTATTCACTCTTTACTGGCTTCTTTCCTTCTGCTTGGAAGAAGGCCCACGTTTTGCCTCTTCCCAAAGTTTCTAATCCCTCTTCAATATCCCAGTTTCGCCCAATTTCAATACTTCCAATCCTGTCCAAAGTCCTTGAGAGTGTTGTCAATAATCAACTATCGCATTACCTTTCCTCTAATAGCCTGCTTAGTCCTTATCAGTCTGGATTTCGTACTGGCCATAGCACTGTTTCAGCCCTAGTTAAAATAACTGATGACATCCGATTGGCCATGGAAAACCGACAACTTACGGTGTTGGTTCTATTGGACTTTAGCAGTGCTTTTAATTCAGTTGATTTTGACATCCTCTTAGGTATACTTTCCTCTCTAAACATATCTCCTCCTGTGACTGCTTGGTTTGATTCATATCTTCGGGGTCGCTCGCAGTCGGTACACTTAGATGAGGCTTGCTCTGATTGGTGCGATCTTTCTGCGGGTGTTCCTCAGGGTGGCGTCCTTTCTCCTCTTCTTTTCTCCATTTTCATTAACGCTGTCACTATGATATTAACTTCACATTATCATCTCTATGCAGACGACCTGCAGATTTATCGTCATTTTAAAATCGAAGAACTTCCTGGAGTCATCGATGCCATCAATAATGATCTTCAAAACATCAGTCAGTGGGCTAAAAGTTTTGGACTGTTAGTTAATCCAACAAAATCACAAGCTCTCATTATTGGTGGCAGATACTTTGTCAATTTATTGAGTCATCAGTCACTCCCGCCTGTTATGTACGATGGTATCGGTATACCCTACTCCAAGAAAGTCAAAGACTTAGGTGTATTATTGGACTGCAACCTATCTTGGCATGTTCACATTGCTGAAGTAAGCAGGAGGGTGTTTTGTTCGTATCGGTCTCTTAAGCGACTTCAGAAATTCCTTCCATTTGAAACTAAAATTACTCTTGCTCAATCTCTTCTTCTTCCTCTTCTAGACTATGCTGATGTCTGTTTTCTTGATGCGACTGAGGAACTTCTTAATAAACTCGAACGTCTGCAGAATTTGTGTATCCGCTTCATTTTCGGGCTTCGTAAGTACGACCATGTGTCGGAATTTCGGAAGCAGCTGAAGTGGTTACCTATTCGGCAGCGTCGAGATTGTCACACTCTTTCTTTTCTCTTCTCCATTCTTCACAATTCTAAAGCTCCTTCATATCTTCGGGAACGCTTTGAGTACCTTGTTCCAAGAGGTAAACCTTGTCGCTCATCATCATCTCTTCTCCTTCGTTTCCCTCCTCACTCCTCAAGTCGGTATGATGGATCATTTACTGTTCGTGCTGTGCGCCTTTGGAATTCACTTCCACACTCCTTGCGGGATAGCCCGTCGTTAGAAGTGTTCAGGAAAGGAATAAGGGAACATTTCCTGTCGAAATGATCAATATGTAGGTAAATAGGATTCTACATAACATAGACATTGTATTGTATATATATTGTATGTATTACGTATATTATACTGTATGTATGTAGTTTAGTTTATCAAATTTATTAATTTAAGTAATAAGATGTTCTGTTAATGCACATAGGTATATCCTCTTACGCAAATTTCGCAATCAAAATTTGGTTTGCTGTAAGAAAACCCAATTCTGGGTTAAGCTCGCCATTGTACATAAGCTATATTATTGCAATTTGTATGTGTATTTTTTCGTTATTTTGTGTGCAATAAAGAATAAGAATAAGAATAAGAATAAATATATTTAATTGGAAAAGCAATATTTCGTTAGATAATAAATTTAATCTTACGGGATAAATTTGGATAGCTTGCCAGCAATGAATAACGTGGGTCCATCGTACGTTTTTCCAGTCATATTTGGAAATGAGGCGATTTTGGGAAAATGCTTCTTCAAGGCTTTAACATTGCACTTCCACCCGATCGAATTATCAGATAATTTTCCAATATTCGTTACAATGAAATTCATGGACTCTTCATTTTCGAATAATCCTGATAATTGTCTTTTAGCTGCTTTCCGTGCTTTATGCAATGAATCCGACCCACTAAAGTCGACATCGTTCATGGCATTTATGACCTTTGGAAAGAAGTCAAGAGGTCTACCTGCGTCCTTGATGACAGGTGATATATCTATTACGATTAAACTCGCTACTTTGGACGGCTGTAAATAAAGAAAACCAAACTAACGTGGATTAGTTATTATCACTTTTTTGCAATAACGTCGGTTTGAAGGCGACGAGCTGGATATTCTCTCGCTGATAGAAACTCTAAAAGGTGCATAATATGTAAAGATGTTTACATTGTTCCTTCGTAGTAAGTAATAGGTATCAAGTTGGTACTGGTAAAGGTGCAGAGGGCTCCCGTTTTTACGGACATAGAAAGATAGACTCATTAATACAACTATATAATGAAGACTGACCTGCCTGCATATATCATAATCATCTACCTAGTTTTTGCCAACGATGTTGAGGTTGGCTTCCAGTCTAACCGGATGCAGCTGAATATCAGTATTTTGGAGCGTCTGCCTATCTGACCTCTACAACCCAGTGAATACTGGGTAATAAGATACCCCTTGGTAAGTCTAGTCCGAGTTTCGGCAAATGACAATCGGTAGCCGGGACCAACAGCTTAACACGCTTTCCGAGGCACGGAGGAAACTCGCTGTGTCATATATGGATGGTCAATTGGTCACCCACCCACCGACCGACCATGGCTAGACTGATTAACCTTCAAGAGCGACCTGTGCGGCCGTGATTATTTAGCCACAAGTTCCTTTGCCTTCGTATAGGATGATGCCACCCAGCCGATTTCAGTCACAGCAACTGCATTCGATGGCTTTCTAGGGTCATTGCCGAGAGCTTTGGTGTGCTGTATATGATACTAATATTAACAAAGCTACTAATGCCTTACGAGAACACTACGCAGATTTATTAAAGAACTGCACAGTTAGCCATTTTACTGCCTGATTAAGTATTGAAATGGTGAATATTCCAGATATTCTTAAAAAAGGAAATTTAAATTAAAGTTAAGTAACCTCGAACCTCTGTCAAAGCTAAAACCATTCCCGTCCGGCCGCCCATGCTGTGGCCAATGACATAATTTTTTCTGGTTTTAAGTTTAGTGATTAGTCGAGAGACGTCGGCAGCTAATGCTATGTAGTCGTGCTCATCAGTATGAGGGCTGTCCCCATGATTACGAGCATCCACTGCTACCAAAGGTTTATTCATATGAGATGCAATCTTTGCACTCATGCTTTGCCAATTCCTCTGAGATCCAAGTAAGCCATGGAGCACAAATATTGCTTCGCCACCGGCTGTGGGATTGGGTCCGTGGATTTTATGTGATAAATCAACTGTTGACTGATTACGAACTACTTTGAGTGCCATGGATATATTTTTCAGGTCAATGTACGACGGAGGTTTGATTCTACGGATTGGACACAGAAAAACCATTTCATGTTAATTTTTTGTTATAAAATTTGGGGTAACTTAAGCTACAAAAATAAAATTATGAAGCATGTCATAATAGTTCTGCCCTGTCAATTTCTGACGTCATATTTTTATACAAAGACAGCAAATAGTTTGTAACAATATTTAAATCTTCGCTTCGGTTTGAACTTGTTTGTCAGTGGGGAGACTCGGTAGGTAGTGCATCAAATAATATCTAAGATCCATACAGGGTGACTTGTAGCGAAGAAGACTTCTTTGCTGTCGAAATGTAACTAATAAAACAGCAAAAGATATTAATTTATAGCAGCTGGTATTCTGTAGTTTTGGCTATCCCCAAAACTTTCAGCGGTGCAGTAAGGGAAACTACCCTAACCGTTGCAGCTTACACGAAAATGGTCTTAGGAGCCTATCCATATTTTTTTTTGTGAAATTTTGATCCCTATTCACAGATTTTCAAAAAAAAAATAGAGTTAGTAGTTTAAAATTTCTGACTTTTTTAGTACTCCAACCTGGGTTGGTCCCGAGAAGTTTTTGATCAGTATTAGAAACCGTAGCGTTTGGTATCAATAAAAAAATGTGTAAAATGGCCATTTTCTTGCTAACTGTACAATGGGCTGCAAAAATGCATGGACAGTACTAAGATGATCTAGGATTTCACAACTTACAGCAGAAATATCGTGTTTGAGCTCTTTAAATTTTATTAGTCTTGATGGCAGTTGATCTAGAGATGGTGAATGTCAAACTATGATGGAGCAGGATCACGGCATTACTAAACGTAGATCTACCGAGTTATATGGATTGGTCTAGATGAGTAGTTGGTAGACATTAGTGTGATAAACTTGACCGGCTGCCAGCCAGTCTGAAAGTCAGTATCCTAACCAACTCCACAGCAAGTAGTATCTTCAGTCGTCGCAAACCCACCGTGCTTGGATTCTTCGGATTGATCTAGATCAGGGTTTTTCAACCTTATTCGTACCACGGCCCTTTTAGTATGAAGAAATATGTCGCGAACCCCCTACCCGTTTTTTTTTTTTTGTAACTAATATTGAATCCAATACATTTACTTATTTAAAACATTTACTTATTTTAAGAATTACGGTTAGGTTCAATACCTACATAAGCAATATTTTTTTACGTCTTTTAGTTAACATTTTTCTAAATAAATCTTTATAAATGTAATTTTTTCTTTTTTACTGCTGTAACTTTTCCAACCTTTAGCAACTCCATTATAAAAGCTTCGCGACCCCCCTGGAAAGGCTTCGCGACCCCCCTGGGGGTCGCGACCCACAGGTTGAAAAACCCTGATCTAGATGACTATTATAGTTTTTTTTTTACCACAGAGCAAGGTAACGATTCGGCAGCCGCTGTTATGCGCCGCTATTGTCGACTTTACTCGCAACTCACTGAGTTGTACGCCAGTAATGAAGAAAAGTGATTGATTTGTGAAGGGTCCGTTTACACCCTGTAGATATAATATAATAGTATAAATATAGATAAAATACTACGAACAAATATTTTAATGAAGAGATTCAAAAGGTGTAATAATATCACATAACAAACTTGCAAGTTTAATCAATACGATTGTGATTTAATCAAAGAGTTATAATCAAAAAATGTCATAAGTGAACTCAAAAAACCGGTTGGGTCCTCCATGTGTACATTATGTCCAACACCATCGAAATAGAGAAATGTTGCTGCAGGAAATAGTTCACGGATACCCGGTATGTCTTCGGTTCTGAAACAAAAATCAGACATTTTATAAAGGGAAATAATAAAGGTTGTAAAAAGACCCATAACGAAGCCGAAAGGCACTTGTTCTCCCAGTCATTGCGAACATTTTTTTGTTCTGGGCCATACGTGGGGACCTTCTAGTTACGGAGATATTGGAGGTCAAAGTTCTAATTTTTTCACAAGTTTTTAAAAAAATACTACTTTTTGAGGTTTTAACTTAACTTTAATTACCTCCATGACCCGTTTACTATTCAATTCCATCATTAGCACCAAGTTTTGAGAACGTTACATTGACTTTTATCGTAAACCGTGATTATTCACCCCAAAAAAAAATAGTCGTTTCCCAGCAATAATTTTTGCGTAGGGTTACTTAGTTTGTAGTTCATAATGCTTGGTTGACGGCTTCGTGAAGGGTCCGTTTACACCCTGTATAGCTTCCGAAAAACAAATTAACTGCCAACGATCGGTGGTTGACTGTAATGAGTGAATATCACGGCAGCAAATTTTACGTGTCCACGTTGAGAATCGAGGCGTAAAATGATAGGATGTTTCTTGTTTTTTTTTATAGTGAACTACGTAACTTGATTCAATTAGGGCCACATTTTTTGTTTTTATAAGTACATATAAATAAGCAGGAAAAAAAAAATCACCTTAAAATTCAAATTTGGTGGCTTGTCCCAGTTCCATTTTTTGATATAATTGCATTCACCAAAGTAACAATTTGGGGTAAAATAGCAAATAAACGATTTCCTTAGTATATACATAAGACACACTATCTAAAAACAATTAAACCATATCAGAAAATCTAATTTAAAAGCACAGGACACTCGATCAAAGTTTGTCCAAGCAAAAATCAAAATTTTGTTGGCACTTTTTCAATTTTCTATAACACGAAGCTTCGGGCGTTTGTGATCAATAGTGTTTTATTATTTCGCAACTCTAAGTCTTGGGCCAGCATTTGCGCGTAACAGGTATGTGATTAGTGCTGTGATTAACCGCCAAAAATGTAAGTACCCACCTTGAGTGGCACGGGGGACAAGAATTGTTCAATTTTGGTGGATCGATTTGCTGTCGATTTTAAAGTGTTTTAAAAGTAAGCTACACGTTATAGCTAGTGATTAGGGTTTCGTGTAAATCAGTAACATCAATTTAATTGGAACTTAAAACCCCTATTTTTAAAGATTTTTTTTATGCCTGGTCCCAATTTTGGTGGCTCAATTTTGGTGGCTTTGGTGGCGTTTTCCCGCCACCAAAATTGAAAACGAGCCATTAAATTTTAAGTATGTACTGTATATGTATGGCTTGTTCCTATATAGCGAGTTTTGACGTTGCAGGACAGTTTGATTAGCAAACAAATAAATGTTATGTATTTGGCAGTAAGTAAGACCAATTATTATAAGGGAATACTAATGATCAAGTTTCTTATTAATATATTTTGATTTTGTTGCTTTTAAGAATGCCAAAACAGACCAGCGAAGACAGGCTGGTTAAAAAGAGAATGGCAGAAGAAAAGCAAAAATAAAGAGCTATCCCAAACAGGCTGAAACACTGCGAAAAAGAGTTGTGAGGAAAAAGAAAACGAGTGTTTTCTTGTTTTTAAGTTTTTTTTAGTAAAGATAAGAGAAGATTTATATTTAAAAACTACAAATTCCTTTCTTAGATTTAAAGACTGATTGTAGAAACCATTGATCTAGTCTGGTGATTAGCATCCAAATATTCAGTTAAGGTTTTTTAGTTTAACTGAAATCTGCAGAACGTAGTCACTAGAGCGTTGGTGAAATGGTAATGATCTGTTTGCTGTTTCATTGTGTCTCTCCTTGGATTTAATATTTTTCATTTTCTTTGGAACAACAAAAAATTACATAATAAAGCATTGAGTCCAAGCATAGCCCTTTCGATAGCTCGCTGAGCGACCTCGAATTTATGGACCAGCCGTACCGAGAGTGTCCACGTTTCAGCCCTGTAAGTCATAACAGGCAGGACGTACTGGTTGAAGACCTTAGTCTTTAGGCTTTGTGCAATACGCGATGAGAAGACCCGATGAAGTTTCCCAAAAGTGTCCCAGCCCAGCTGAATTCTTCTGTCAGTCTCCCTCTTAAAGTTGTTCTTACCAAACTGCAGAGTTTGCCCTATATAAACATATTCTCGAATAACCTCGAGAGGACCGCCATTGACAACAATAGGTCCTGGTTCCGGGTGACGTATTCGTTGAAAATAACCTGGGTTTTGTCCAAGTTCACCCTGAGATCAATGCGTATTGATGAAACAACTAGGCCATCCAGCATCTGCTGCAAAGTCGTGCATCGCTTCAGCCACTATGACGATTTCATCTGCAATGCAAATCTCAAGTGTGAGATGTACTCGCCGTTGATGTTAATGCCAGGTGTGTTGGTAAGGGGCTGCGGGACTGTTCCTAAGAGAAACCGCGGCCCTGGAACACAAAGGGCTAAGAAGGAACATGGACACAAGTCTGGCACTCCCTTCCACTCCGCCCAGAGCTTCATTTGATGATTTCCCATCCAAAAAAAAAAAAGATGCGTTGGTGTACTATTTCGGCTAAATGGAATATGCTCTGTTTGCTGGTTCTGAGTTCGGATGGTTATTGTGGTATTTTCATAAAGAGTTTTCAGCACTTGGATGTATCGCCAGTCGACTTGGCATCGCTGCAAAGACTCCAGAACTGACCAGGTCTCGACAGAGTCAAAAGTCTTCTCGTAGTCCACGAATGTTAGGCACAGCGGCCGATTATACTCTTCGAACTCCTGTATGATCTGCATTGTGTGGATGTGGTCTATGGTGCTAAATCTTCCTCGAAACCCGGCCTGCTCCAGTGGCTGGAAGTCGTCGAGTCTTCGCGCTAGGGGATTCGTGATGACTTTTGAAAACAGCTAATACATGTGGCTAAGGAGCGAAATGGGTCAGTAATTCTTGAATAGGGTCTTGTACCCCTTTTTAAAGAAAAGAACGACCACGCTCCTTCACCACGCTTCTGGAGTTCTCCCAGAGAACAGCACCGAGTTGAAAAGCTCCCGTAGCTCTCTTAATACAGGACTTCCTCCTGCTTTCAGGAGCTCAGTCGTTATCCCATCCTCACCAAGAGCTTTTCCATTTTTAAGCTGTCTAAGTGACGCCCCGATTTTGTTTTGGCTGAATTCTGGTAGGTCTTCTGTGAAATGGCGGGTTAAAGTGGCTCTGGAACCCTTATTTTCGGGATCAGGTCGAGATGCATGCGATGCGTACAACTTGCCGTAGAAGTTTTCGACTTCCGTCAGAATCTCCGGCTTCGAAACGACCCACCAGATACTCCACTAGATTTGGTCTCTATTACCACTTGGTCTTTATTATTAATTTTGTTTACAATAAAAATATTTAGGTTTTTTTGTTTTCGTATTTTTTTGTGTCATAAACTCATAATGATAGATCAGATAAATAATATAGTTATTGATGAGAATGAGAATTTGTGAGATTAGTTACATTGAGCTTTATTAGTGAGATTGTGGTTTTTGACGGAGAAATTAAATTTTGGTGCCACTGATTTTCAATTTTGGTGGGCATTTTCGATTTTGGTGGGCGATTTTCAATTTTGGTGGCCACACTAGACTTTGAACTAAAATATCTCAAAAAGTTATCGAGATTTTCTCAGACCTCTTGAAGATCCTTCCAGCTTGGAGTTTCTATTCTTATACCAGCCCCTTATTTTTCACGAATAATGAAGAAAAAATTGCGCCACCAAAATTGAATAAAAATGCACGTTGTTGATATTCACCCTAATACTAAAACTTGAAAAACCGACGAAAAATGTTGTATTTAATTAAAAAAAACATGAGCTTATTCACATAACAATTCTACGAAAAGTAATAAACAAATTTTCCAAAAAAATTCCAAGCTTCCGAAAAAAATACAAAGTTTCCGAAAACATGTTCCCCTAAAAGTTCGTGTTAGGTTACTTTAAACCCTGCAGACAGAAATAGGAGCCCCGCGTGCTACGTCGACTACGCCTTATAACAACATTCTGATATTTATCTTGACGTTTATTTTATTCCTGTTTTATTTATTTTATAGGTTAATTTTAAATTTATAATAGGTGAGTTACGATGAAAATGACTAACTGTAGTTTTCGGTAAACGCAATTTAAGCTGGTGGACGTAATATTTTTATATTATATTCATCAGCAATTAATGTTGTATTGATTTTCTGAATTTTCAGTATTTTTAACCGACTTCCAAAAGTGGAGGTTCATATTTTGAGTATGCTCATTTTTTTTTTCGGAGCTTTCACCCATCACCGAGTAAGTAGTCTTGCGTAGTTCGCCAACGAACTAGGACGTAAGTGCCCGAACTACGAAAATTAGTTCCCAGATCCCTGTTTCTAGCTCCTTAGTTCGTTCGATAAGAATGATCTTTAATAGCGAGAGTAAGCGAGAGCGAGCTAGTCACGTCACAAAAAAGAGTACTTTTGTTCACTAAAAAAACGAATTATTTATTGCAACATCATGTTCCCTTCACCACTTTGCTTTTGAACTGCCGGAAGGCAGTCTTGCTATTTTCAAAAATGTGCAACTCATTATCCTGTTGATCACTGACAGTCCTTTTAAATTAACTCTCTATTACAAAATACAAACACTACATCAAATTGATGGCATTACATGACATAGTTGACGACTTAGTGGAAAATCTGCTAGTAAAGTAAAAGTAACTCCTTTGGAATGCGCTCCCTGAGGATTTCAGGACGGCCGCCAGTCGGTTCACATTCAAGGTAAAAGCTCGCGAACACTTACTTAAGAAGTTTGCAGACTCGTCTCATAAATCATATTAATTTCTGTAAATAGGTTTAACATAACACTTTTACATGTCATCATGTTGTTTTAAAACTAGATGGGGCCGGTGTTTCGTACCTGACTACTCTGAGAAGAAACATCCGAAACAAACTCAAGAGATCACTGTCTCTTTTAAAGTCCAGACATTGATCAAGATATATGAGAACCATGCAGATTAATGTCTGAGATGGTCTTTTGAAGAAATAACCACACAGATTTGAGTGGACCTGTCCAGTCAGTGCAAGCATTTGTCAGTGATCGTGTAGCTCGACTCATAACCCAAGGAGCTCAACGACACGACGAACAATACCAAAGAAAGGACATTTGGGTAGGCCGCATAAAGTACTCAAACTGCCAGACAATCGTGAAACTAACTAAACGAAAGGAAAGAAATAATAAAATACTATTATGACCCACGTGGTCCTCATATTCACATTAATAAACAAAGTTCATTATAATATGACACTTGAAAAAGTAAATAAAGTAAAAAAAAAGCAAATACAAAATAATAAAACAATTAAGTAATTTGTTGTTTTTCTTCATCTATGTATTTTTATATCTCTACTTTGTATATTTTGTTTGTATGTAAGTATATACAAGGTGTAAAGAGACCCTTCATGAAGCCGTCAACCAAGCATTCTGTACATCAAACTAAGTAACTCAAATTATTGCTGGGAAACGACTTTTTTTTTGGGGTGAAAAATCACGTTTAACGGTTAAACTCAATATTACGCACTCAAAACTTAGTGCTGTGGGCTTACCATGAGTTTGAAATGTACTATTCGTTATCGAATACTATCGCCCTGTCTCTTTCATATTCATTGAATGCTTTACGACACGAGAAGTATATCCGATAGTTTTCGATATCGAGGACAGTTTTTTACAAACTCATGGTAAGGGCACTGATGGATGCTTTGAATAGTAAACGGGTCATGGAGTTAATTAAAGTAAAGTTAAAACCTTAAAAAGTGGTTTAAAAAGTTGACTCAAATGAAGTTATTTTTTTAACAGGTAAGGTAATTTAGTATATTATTATGGGTTTGTTTGTATTCAAATCGTATTCGCGATTTTATTTTGTTTTTTTTTTTAAACTTTTTATCACAAGTAATTCAGGAACCCCTAATTAATCATATATAGAAACCCTTGAAAACTTATCCCTACTGGTAGCGATAAATTGAAAAAAAAACAACTATCCCCACCAATGCTGATCAGTAGAGATATATAATCTGGAGTAAAAAGTTCCATATATCCCAACCGGTAGCGATAATTGGAAGAAAACTCCAAGTATCCCTACCAGCGGGGATACGTCAGGTCAGTAGGGATATATGGAACGGGGGACCTGTGGAAGTTGTTTATATCTTTTCAACAACTAGAAAAGAGTTGATGATCTTCAAATGGCTCAGTAGGTTTTCTTGAAATATAGCGAACTACACCCGATTAAGACACCTTTAAAACGAAAAAAACTTATCGAAATCAGTTCATCCGTTGACGCTGTTATGATGCCACACAGATAAACACACAGATACACACTGCAAACTTTTAATACCCCTCTTTTTTGTTAGGAGGTTAAAAAACCACAGACTTTTAATTAAAATATCATCCCGAACATTTTTTGGCTGTTACAACAAATGTCTAAGTGAAGTGCTTGCTTGGGTTCGAACCCATGACCACAACTCGAGGCCGATAACACTGAACCACGGTAATAAAACAAAACAAAAATCTTACGGGACATAGTACGATAGCTTGCCGGCGAGGAATAACGTGGGGCCTGAATACTTTGTGTCAGAAATATCTGGGAACGTGGCGATGTTTCCAAATGCGTTCTTCAAGGTTTTGAGATTGTACTTCCATCCAATGGATTTATCAGGCAGTTTTGCAACGTTCAATAATAAAGCCTGTATTGCAGCATCATTATCGAATAAATTGTTTTTCAAAATTGTTTTTCTAGCCGCGGCCTTTGCTTGATATAAATCCAGTCCTCGGAAGTCGACAGTCATCAGTACATCTATTACCTTCGGAAAGGTGTCTGATAGCATTGTTGATGTAGATAAAGGCGATATATCAACGGCGACCAAACTTGCTATTTTGGAGGGCTGCAGAAAAAAACAGGCAAGCATTATCAAGTCGTTTGCTTAGCGCAAGGTGAACCGACGACGGTGAAGATGACAACAATCTTTGGATGGAGAACTGGTAGTGATTGCCTGTGTTTCTTGTTAAATAATGATGATGATGCTAATCGCACGGATTTTTTTGGGTTGATCTTTACATAGTACTAATGCTAAGTAGCATTTACTTAAAGCTCCAAAACTAAAATTTTAACAGTAGACGATATGGTTTGAGAGTTGAGAAATGCGCTACGCAATGCTCTGTTCGAAACTTTTGTAGATCATGTAGACGTTAACCAATTGCACCACCAATTACTTAGTTTGACATTGTTTTTAAACATAAAGATTCAAGAATTCTCAAACCTCATTAAGAGCCATCATCATTCCTGTCCTGCCTCCCATGCCATGGCCAATAATAATACTATTATCAACTTCAAATTCATCAATTAATTGCAAGGCATCAGCAGCTAATGAATGGTAGTCGTGGGAATCACAATAAGGGCTGTCTCCATGGTTGCGAGCATCCACTGCTATCACGGGTCTTCTAGAGGACACTGTTAGCTTTCGACATATACCATCCCAATTGAATTTAGTTCCAAGACAGTCAGGGAGCACAAAGATTGGCACACTATCGGGAGTGGGAGAGCGACCGTAGATTTTATACGATAATTTAAGTGCCGTTGATTTAGTTCTAACATCGATTAAGAATCTTGATGGCAGAGTTCGGATGATTTCATCAGCCCTAGCTCTGCATGTTTGAAGTAAGCCAATATACTGCATAGGTGTTGTTTTAAGAATTACGATTTTTTTATGGATCACGCAAGTAAGGAAACTTAGGTTCACGATCAGAATTTACGTTTATAGAATAGGAAAGAACATTAAAACTAGTCAATTTCAGATGAATGCACAGAGCATCATAATTATATGATGAATCATAGACTACTATATATTATGATGAATGCACAGAATTTGTCATAGAATACAATAAAATGACTCCAAAGATTTTATTAATATGTTTTATTCTTAGCGGAGGTTGGATGCACAGAGTACCTATGTATATAATCACTACGTGTTTGTACTATACCTACACGGTGACTTGTAAATCGAGGTATCTATTCCTTCCAGGACTTGATAATGTAACCCTTCCCTTAAGTAGCCAAAGCAATAATCTGGGGTCCTAGTTAATCCAATTGCATTATTTTTGGAATCCAGAGTTCGTCTTCAAATTCGGTTTTCTGTTAACCAACAAAATATTTAATGGCCAACATTGCTACTATTTTATTTCGTAAGGTAAATTGCTAACATTAACAACCCATGGAAACCGTTATCAAATCCATTAATTTGATTATTATATTTACGTTTTTGGAACTATTAAAGCTGTAGACACAATGTTGCCATACAGCGTGTATAAGAATGTTGTGCGTGTGGATCAGACCATCAAACTCAGTAACTTTCTTCATGGGAGACATCGTAATAGCGAAAAAATAATAAGCTGTTATCCTATGTTACCCTAATCTATTCGACAGCTGATAATTTTCCTCCAATTTGAAGGTGTCTAAAGGTGTGTGGCGGGGGGTTTCCACCACACAAAGTGTCTGGCAGTTCTGGAGGTACAAAGTTTCAGCTTTTATAAAATGACGATTTCTGATTTGCATTAAGATCAAAACTAATAATGGGCTTCTACCATTGGACGGTTAACCAAAAATTACCTCAGGGCGTAAATAAAATTAAAGAAATGTGATACTTTTATACACTTGTCTTATTGTATTGTATTGTATAACGTTGTCGTAATATCAAGGTTGTAGGTATTTATTTAGTCTGAGCCGATGGTTTCAACCGACGCTTAAAGTGATGGGTCCTGATGAAATGGATCGCTATCTCCAAAAATGATCTGGGGTCGTCGATATGAACGTCGTGGCCCGTTTTGGGGATGTATGTTATAACAGCTTTCGGAAACATTTCTCGGATTTCTGTTAAATCGTCGGGTCTGTAATAAAATAATATTTTATTTATGTTAGAATTTTGTTTAGGCGAATGCAGTAGAGGCTGTTTTTTTTTTTTAAATTTGCAAACGATTCACAAACAGAAGAGAAAATAGTAGGTACTTATCTATTTTGACTGTGCCTATTTCTGTTCAATAGACTCGTCAATAGAATAATCTAGTAATAACAAGAAATTTTTACTTACGGTAATGATTCCGAAAGCTGACCACCGATTAAAAGTGTCGGCCCATTATACTTCTTCCCTTTCAGAGATGATTTAGGAAAGTCAGCTATATATTCAATATCTTTCAACAAGACATCGATATTGATATTCCAACCGATAGTGAAGTCGTTCTTTAACCTTATATTGGAAAGAATACTTCTTAAGAGGTCGTCATCTGCGATTAAGTTTTTCAACTGTTTTTCGGCTGCAGCTTTAGCACGAGGAAGGATTTTCGGGTTCTTAAAATCCACCGCCTTCATAGCTGTTAATATTTTTGGGTATTCGTCTCTGTAGTGCTTCGTTATGGAAATAGGAGAAATGTCAAGCACTAAAACACCAGCTATTTTAAGTGGCTAAAAAGAAAGATTTCTATGAAATGAATTGAAGATTCTGTAAGCTGTAAAAAATAATTTTAAAATGAGCCACACTTGCATTTACTTGACATGCTATTAAATTATATTTTGAAGTAAGTATTATTTTTTCCTCTACTTGGCGGTGGCACTGCCGTGCCCCCAGATTTACTAGTTTGGCCCGCGACTCTGACAATAATGTCTTCCTCAAGATGTCTGAGGTATACTGTATGGCAGCAGAGTACGAGAGTAAAAAAAGATATTAATTATAAGTACTAGTTACTCGTAACAAATAGAGTGGCCGGGAAGGGTCGACACAAAATATCAGATGGCTGTAAAACCTCATTGGTGCGTGGGAGAAGGGTGCTCGCTTGGCTTGCCCTCCGCCTGTGTTTGGTTACGTTAGAATAGTTGTGAAAACCGCGCGCAAGTCGGTACTGTCCAATTGCGGCGCTATTAACCAGTCTCTGATATGTATCCAGTACCACTTTAATGCTAGAGATTATTGTACGTATGAAAGGAATAGATGTTTGTTGAGATAGCAAGCAAGCATTTGTTATTGGGACCTTACCTCCATTAAAGCTACACACATGGCTGCTTTGCCTCCCATGCTGTGTCCAATGAGGCTCGCTTGTTCAACTCCTAATTTATTAAATACATTCATAATATCTTCTACGTGGTCTAAATATCTATGAGTGGTTGTGTGTGGACTATCGCCATGATTTCGCAAATCTACGGCTACCACACTTCTTTTTGTCACATTTAATAGTATCTTCCCGATGCCCTCCCAATGCTTTTTACCACTTAAAAGGCTGTGAAAAAGAAAGATGGGAGGTTCCCCTGATTCTGCGGATTCCCCGAGTATTTTATATGATAGAATTATCGATCTACTACAGATCCGGTAAGAAGGTAGTATTTGTTTAAACAGCGCATTATTTTGAGATATCATAGAATGGAATCTTCTTTGCATGGTCCTCAGGGTTATTCTCACTCTACCCTTCCCGTCATCTGTTTTCCCAACTGTGTCGGTCTCGGCTTCTAATTGGATGCAGCTGAATAGCAATATTTCACACTGTACCCGTCTATCCTCATAAATTTATTTTAACATCTATTGTTTGAATTCTTTTTATCACCGACAATATTGTATCTATACACAACACGAATGTGACATTTCTTTATCAACTTCAACTTGACTTCACTTCCATAGATCATGAGACGGTTTGATAAGTCCATGACTTTTAAGGTTAAATAAAATCTTTTTTCATAATTTATTTTTGTTTCTTAATTTAGACCTTCTTACTAAGCTACCGTCATTATTTTTTTTAATCGGCGCGAAAACAAATGTTTAGCGGCCAAAAGGTAATTGCGCTCGGAAAATTCTTCGAAAATGGAGAAAAACCAATTGAGAGTGCCAATTAAACACTACTTTTTACTTGGTAAAACAATTAAGCAGACGGAAGATAAACTGAAAAAGTATTATGGGACATCCGCTCCGTCTCAGGGAATGGTATAAATAAGTGGTTCAATGAATTTCGTTGTGGTCGTACCACCACAAATAACGCAGAGCGCCCCAGAAAGACCGATTGTGTTCACCACCGAAGATATCATCAACAAATCCATGATGTTATTTTGGCAGACCTTCAAGTAAAGATACGCGAGATAGCTAATGCAACGCACGTGTTTTTCATATTTTGCATGATATTCTGGGCATGAAAAAGCTTTCTGCAAGATGGATGCCGCGGTTACTCACAGTCACAGTTGACCAAAAACGAAATCGCGTTACAACTTCTGAGCAATGCTTAGAGAGCTGCGATACGAACTAGTGCCGTACCCCCGGATTCACCAGATTTGGCCCCCAGTGACTTTTTCCTATTCCCAAACTTGAACAAAAAGACTTGGCGGACAAAGATTTTAATCAAATGCAGAATGATATGATGATGAAACAGACGCCCGTTTTTTAGGGTTTGACAAAAACTTTATTTTGATGGATTGAAGAAGCTCGAACATTGTTGGTCGAAGTCTTTACAGCTAAAAGGAGAAAATCTTAAAAAGATTTATTAAAAATGAGCTGTGGAAATATTTGTACATGTAAGAAAAAAAAAAGTTGCCTATATGTGCTATTTCAGGCTATAATCCTGTGCCCAACCCAGATCCTTTCATCCGTTCTGGCGTGATTCAGTAACAATCATCCATCCATCCAAACGTTCGCATTTATAATAGTAGACTATAATTATGCTTTAGTCGCTGCTTATTATTATTTTTTTACCTAAATGTGTTATACGTATTGCATTTTCTATAAATAAAAATAAAATGTACTATAAATATATAATTATGTGACAAGTTATAATTATTTTCTTTCGCTTCTGGGCGAAATAGTTTTCCTGAAAACGATTGCCGAAGTAGGTTTTAAACAAAATTATAAAAGCGGGTGTTTTGCCGATCCAGTTGGGGAAGACAACAACTCAGCCATGCCCTGAATGAGACAAATTCATAGTGCTGACCTACTGCAACGATGAGGTGGCACAATGAGGGTCAACGAGGTCTCCGATTTTATATTCATGGATTCCACGAATGTCATGTCCTACCTAACTTAAAATATTTAAATTTATGAAGCACAACACACAGCCAATATTAGAAAATAATAACCTGCATTAAACAGCTTGATGTACCGATAAGAACCAGCAATGATCTGATGCTTCCTTTTGTGCATGTTCCATCACAATAATTGGGTATACTGACAACCGAAGGAATTATTATCCCTGTTATTGTGGGCCTTACTCCGTCGGTCATTAAAAACTAGGCCACCGTTGGTTATTGGTTAAACATTACCCACTCACAAAGTCTTGTTGCATTATAATTACTTATTCACGTATTGGTATGTATTTAGACGAGGCACAAAATACTAGACAAGCTGTTTTAATTATGAAATCTAATTCTAACTGAAACTAATTCGTTACAATTCGTGTGACTTATCACCTGGTACATATCTAATTATTATTGCGAAATGGCTGGTGATGCCGATGTTAGTGGTTCCCTCAATTATTTTGTGAATTAAAAAGATTTTATTCCAATCAATTCAAGTTTGTCTGTAACTCTCTTTCTATGAAACAGATAGTCTCTTCCGACACTATCTATTGGTCGACAAAAATAGACCAATAAGACCTTCGCTCAAAGTACATTTAATAAAAAGTCCCTCAAGAGTCAACCAGCTACATTTTCAGCATAATCCTCGCTACCTAAAGTCATTGTTATGAACAATAGAACATTGCACACATCGCGTTGGATTTAACAAGGGCGTGTGGATCCACACGTGCTAAGCGTAGAGGTACATAGCTGAAGGGTGGAGGGAACGAAAGAACGCTTACTTCAATTAATTCAGTATATTTAATTCATTGACGCGAGCTGTGCGTCGGCGCTGAACTGCCGCTCAGACATTCTTGCGAACTCTTGATTGGGTGACACGTTCCCTGGCAGGTATTTGTGATTTATTTACTAACATTAGAAGTTGTTAATTACGTGAACAATTTTAAGAATTAAAAAAACAGATAGTGGTGTACACTCGAAATTAATATAACTTCGCTGAGTTTTCAAGTAGAAGAATTTTTCAACGGCTGAACCATTCGTCTTGTCCATATTTTCGCGGGTTCAGGTGCATTAATGAATCTTTAATTAAAGAATTTTCGTCATGTGTTTTGTGGTAAACAAATGTTGACAAACGAATTATTTCAGCCTGTTTTTAATAATAATGAAGTATACAGTGAACTTTGTTTTGACCACTTGAAAGTTTTTGATAAGTAAATGGTCCTTTAATTTCGTTTTTCAGTGCCACCAATTTCGTAGAATAAAAATTATGAAATGGGACTCTATTAAGTATGTGTACAAGTCTTCCTAAAATTGTTCAGTCATTCATGTCAGGTTATAAATTTACTGTTTGTTATACTAGGCACGAGCAATATTTTTCCCTGAAAATATTATCCTCTTTAAATACGTATTAGTTTTGTTGATATGTTTAAATTTTATTCGTTCGTGTCGCCAAATAGGGACAACTCGTGTTTTTGTAATAAGCAATTTTAATTAAATGATCTTGATCACATTCGCCTTGTATGATCTTTCATATTAGTTGAAATAAAATATTGAGTCAAATTAACAAGAAAGACCCGTGTCTGAGCACGCGCCGCATAGCATAGGATTCCGCGGCTGTTTACTCGTATGTTCAATTTAGTTTTAGTCAGCAGAAACCTAGCGTGGGTATACATTATTGTTTTTTTTTTAATGTGTAGAGATAGTATATTACTTAGTGTTAACCAGTTAATATGCCACTTAATACGAGTTTTCATTAACCAGAATAAGGGCTAAAACCAAAGTCCCACACGGACAAACAAGTGTTCAGATGCGAACGAATAACTTGTTGAACATTACAAACTAATGCCTATTTTCACAACACTACTGAAGTATTGCACTATTGGAATGACAATGCGCTTTAATTTAGGCATTAAACTAAGTGTCACTTAGTATTAGTGAAAACTGGCACTAGTATACTCTAGAATGCGTTCTACCCTTTGTAAAACATGCGTTAGATACCCACTGGCTTACATAAAACAAAAATAGGAAGTACCGAGTCACATGAACTGTGAACGAAGAAATATAATACTGGATTACATTCTGTTGTATGTTACCATCCGGTTACTTGTGATATAATTAATCCGCTGCAGTCAGATCTTATGTAAAACTAGGTGCCATTCCACCCCAGGCCGCACCATCGCTTCGCATCAGGCGACTTTCGGTAAAACACAAACGTAAAAAAAAAAAAAATAGCGTAAAAAAAGCCAATGACTGCCTCGTTAGTCTAGTGGTCGTAATCGCTACTGCTGAGGATGAGGTCCTGGGTTCGTTTCCCGGGACGGACAAAAGAAAGAAGTAGAAAGAAATTGTTGTTGGGTTTTTCCATCAGGAATTTCTAGCAGCCACGGACGTCTGGATTTTTCCCCGGCTGATGGCCATAGGCTCGCCCCCTGTTACATGGGACAGGGGAATTAAACATAACTGGCGAAATGTACAAATAGGTACCTACACCTCTGCATAACCCTTTAACCCTAACCCGGGATTACAGGCGTGATGTTATTTAAAAAAAAATATTTAAATAGGTAATGTTTGTAAGAATAGATGTAGGGCGTAGTTTTCGGAAAAACCGATCCGATTACGAAAATTCTTTAGGTAATGAGAAGTTACATTATCCGCGAGTGTATATGTCACCGTAAAATTGTAAATACCGTTAGATTATAATCTGTCTCGCGAGATTGTAATCTGTCGAAAGATTGTGAACCGTAACATACTGCTTACAATTTAACACATTATTTTTCGGTAGATTGTAATCTATCGAAGTGAAACTGTTTAATCAAATTCATATTGCGCGTTAAATTGTCAACTGTCCGAAGGCTGTCCCTGATTGGTCGGTCTTACAGTAGATCGTTCTGTGTCCATAGAGTTAGGAATCAAACACAGGTGTCAACCAAATAAAATAAATGCACTTCAAGAATTGTGACATCAAGTATGTATTTATTATTTAGTAGGTGATCAATAATATCAATCAAACAATCATCAAAACACTGTTTACGGGGCACATGACGTTCAACCAATCAGCGCGCGAGGTGCGTTCCGTCGCATGTCATTTCACAATTTGACGGCCCCTGAAAAGGTGAGCTCTGATTGCACATCCAGACTTTTTCGGTCCCTTTGTCGAAGAAACAATAGAACAGTAGACAGGTCGACAACCTGCCTTCACTGAGGTCCTTGGTACTGTCCCAATATAGGGGAGTCAAGGCAAATGATCCGTGTACAACTGCATCACCCTCGTATACCAGCACGGCAATTGCGTAAACAATGGAAATATTGAGGAGCTGACACAAAGACATTTAAATATGCAGTAAACAAATTTTTTAACATATTAGAAAGGTAAGGCGACCCTATTGCCATCAACCGGGCACAAATCCAGACTTCGCGGCTGCTACTGAGAATTTCCTGATGGTAAAACCCAGTAACACTTTACCCGACCTGGGAATTGTACCCAGGACCTCATGCTCAGCAGTCGCGCTTGCGGCCACTAGACAAATGCCTACCAACTATTTAAATTATGATAATAGTTTCACCATGTGGAGTTTAACGTGACTTTGTCAGTTTCAGTCGTTGACTTGTGTATGTCATGTATAGTAAGTACTTCACATTGGTGCATTTTCAGGGATCATTAAGCCCACACTTAATGTATTGTGTTAATGAATATTCAAATTGTGGCATTTCCATAGACTATTTATAAATTATTTGTAATTAAAAGTCGCTGCGTCATTCTCAATTCGTGGGCGCTGGTGCTGTAAAGTGTCACCGACAGGTCACCAGTCAACTCTTTGCATAACCTTTTGTTCTGTAATATTTTCATGTCGCATATTTAATATTTTCGTCCGTGGGAAGCTGTAGTAGAATAATTTGAATAAATAAATAAATAATAATAATAATACCATATGAAAATGGTATTTTTACTATGGAAATGCCACAATTTGAATATTCATTAACACAATACATTGTCGGAAGCGTTAGGCATTAACGTAACTGACGGGAGCACTTCTTCGGTCGCCTGAAGAAGGTATTAAATAGCCTTCTTTCAGGCGGGAAAAAGGTGCGCGCCTTCAATGGTTGGGTCATGCCGGTTTGAATGTACTCTTTTGGCATACTCAAATGGACTCAGACCGAACTTGATGCCCTGGATAGGAGAGTTCGTACACTGCTGACCGAAAACCGGATGCATCATCCACGATCATCGGTGATGAGACTGTACATCTCGCGGAAGTGCGGGGGTCGAGGCTTTTTAAACGCGAAGACCCTCCACAACCGCGAAGTGTGCAGTCTCAGAGAATATTTTTTAAAAGCTGAGGTGGGTATGCACCGAGATGTGGTCGCAGTGGACAAGGGACTCACCCCGCTGTCCATGGCTAAAGAGAACTGGCGCAAACCTGTAGTACTTACTACCGATGACCGCAAGGAAGTATGGCAAGGCAAGGAGCTTCACGGACGATTCTACCGGGCACTTCATGGGCCTGATGTGGATTTTCTAGCGTCCGTGTCCTGGCTACGTTTCGGCGACCTCTTTGGGGAAACTGAAGGTTTTGTCTGTGCGATTATGGACGAAGTTATGTTGACGAACAACTACCGGAAATACATTATGAAGGACGGGACGGTTGACGTGTGTCGGGCATGTCACCGTCCGGGTGAATCCATCAGACATATTATTTCCGGTTGTTCTCGTCTGGCTAACGGCGAGCACTTGCACAGGCACAACCAAGTAGCCAGGATTATTCACCAGCAACTTGCCTTAAAATATAAACTTGTGGAATCTGAGGTACCGTATTACAAGTATGTGCCCGACACAGTTCTCGAGAAAGACCATGTCACGCTGTACTGGGATCGGTCTATCATTACTGACAGGACTATTGTTGCCAATAAGCCTGACATAGTAGTGATAGACCGATCAGCGCGCCGCGTAATGATAGTCGATGTTACCATTCCGCACGACGAGAACCTTGTGAAAGCTGAGAAAGAGAAACAAATAAAATATCTCGACTTGGCACACGAAGTTGTCGACATGTGGAATGTGAACTCGGCTATCATTGTGCCGATTGTCGTAACGGCCAATGGCCTTATAGCCAAGAGCCTCGACGACCATCTTTCAAGGCTCTCCTTAGGCGGTTGGATCAAGGGCCTGATTCAGAAGGCAGTACTCCTCGATACGGCTCGCATTGTGAGGAGGTTCCTGTCTCTGGAGCCCTAACCACCGGGTAGCTTGGACCCTGCTCCCGATACCGGCGGACAACTATTTTTTGTATTTTTAAATGTTTTTTTTTAAAGCAATATTTAAAATGTAAAAAATATGTACTTAGTAAAATAAATAAAGGACATAATAATACCATAAATACCCCTGAAACATAAAAACTGCAAAAAAAGTTTTTATGTACATAAATGTAACTTGATTTTATCTTTTTTTTCTTTAGGCTTATGGCTTATGGAAACTGATGTATGATGAAAATAATAAGATGTAATTTTGCTCCGAATGCGGTCATTAATTTACAAAGTTACGTTAACATTTGTGGATTTATTTATTAAAACTTAATCAAAAAGTTTAAATGTATCTTTGTCTCGGATCAAATAAAAAACCAAGACAGCGCTGCGAACATTATAGTGAAGCATGCGCAAAACTACGCCTCACTCTGTGCGTACACGCTCACACGCACACATTTACATCAAACTACAACTAATCTACGCTCTAAACTACGCTCAATAAGTGCACACATGTTTACTAAACCAGCCTCACGTCACTTTTGATAGCGCTGTGTCTTTCTTCTTTTTTTATTTGATCTGAGATCTTCGTAAACAAAACGTAATTTGTTTTCTTCTTTTCCAGTTCTGGCAACAGCAACATGGGCACCTTAATACGGAATATAACAACGTATTACCGCTACGTGAATGAGGACCTAGCGGGTAAGCGCCTCTTCTGTATTATTTATTTTTAAAATAAATAATTTGGGGACGAATAAATAATAATTTCGTTACTTCTATGATGATCAAAACAAATCACAAAGCTATACCTAAATCTGCCCCAAGACGAGCGTGAATTTCTCCATGAGTAAACTTATTTTGTAATTTGATAATTTATTTAATAATTGACTGCTCCATAAAATTCATCTTTTTACCCGATTGCGCTACGCAAAGGGGGATAATGCGTTTAGCAGCCTATGTATGTATGTTCCTTTGTGGTGCTCTAGAAACCAAAAGCTGAGTCAATTTTGATGATTTTTAAGTCAATCGATTTGTCTTTATCTTGCGAGTGTCACTAAAGACATGACAGTAATCAAAATTCAATATGGCGACTACCAGACGCCATATTGCGAAAAAGAAAAATGTGAGAGTCGACGAAAACTATTTGAAAATCATTTTTAGGTTTCTTTTTCATTTCCAATGGCCACTTTGAATCTAGACTCTTAAAGTTGACCCATTCCATATTTTAATAATTAATTTTATATTCAAAAAAGGATCCCGCGTTTTCCTTTTTTTGTTACTTTTTTTATTCACACTGAAGCCAGTTGTTAATATTAATATACGAGTGTAAGTACACTTTACACAGAGTTATCGGCGACATTGTAAAGTACAATGATCCCTTCACAATAAACGTACACAGTGATACATTTGATACATACAACGCGTATAAGTAAAACATTTCTGCGCAGGTCAAACGGTGTCTCATTTGTTGAATATTACATTTTCTTTACACCTACATTGTATATAAACATTGTATTATTATGTCGCTGTGAATGTCCGAAACTTGGTGTATCTTCGAAATCTCCAAGCTCACACCACGATGACTAAGACTTGGTGGATGTTCAGTATGTACGAAATTATAATGACTATTTCATGAAAAAGCCATTCAATGGAATTAAATGAACTTAAGGTGGTTGTATTGATGAGTTTAAGTATTATAACTTAGTAAAAACGTATTTGTTACGGCCGCGAATCATATTTAAGCAACATACAAAGTAACACTGACCTGCAAATTGCAAAAAACGTTAGAAATCGTGGGCTACCTACATGCGCATCTTCCTTAATATATTCATTACCAAACCCGTACGGAAATGGAAAATCAACACGGTCGACCAAGGTTGACTTGAGGTCCTCAGCTAACTTAATTGCCAAAAATTCAGCCCCAAAAAGATGATACTGTCAACCTTTGTTCCATAGCATTGTATACACCTATTTGGTCACAGGATGTATAGATATTACTATCCTCTCGGTGTAGAAAGCTATGGTGCAAATGGTATATTTCGTTTTCATTAATGAAATACACTTTTTATTGTTCATAATTATCGAACAATGGTTCCTTACTTCATCATTTTGGAGCTGACGCTGATGCTGATAGCCATACACTATTGAATTTTTTTGTTAGATTTACATACAGAGCGAGCACATAGTGCCCTTACTGGTGCTGTGGTCAGAATGGTCACAAACCAGAAGATCACTGCATTAATGACAGTTTATTGTGTCTTCTTCCAGATCCTCGAACGAACAGCTTCCCGCTGGTATCAAACCCGGTGCCCATCATGCTGATAATGTACCTGTACCACAGATTCGTCCGGTCTTGGGGTCCTGCGTTCATGGCTAAGCGTGAGCCGTACAACCTGAAGACCATCATCATCATATACAATATAGTACAGATCGGATTGTCGGCGTACCTCACAGCACAAGTAAGTTATAATTTAAAGTTTATACATCTGAAAAGTCTAGTCATATTTGAGGGTGATAATCAGCAGTCCCTTACAAAAAATAGTATCTATTCGACCCAAAGGTATGGAGCAGATGATAATTTGGAGAATTTTGTTCAATTTGATGAACCGAATGATACTCTCAAATATGAACTTATTCTGATACCCGCTGTAGAACTCAATGACATAGTATGTTTTGTCACTGTCTTGTCGTCTTCGGCCGTCATCCCGTCTTGCTGAACCTGGACTAGTGGACCACTAGCAGATATTGGTGACGGGGATTGGTGGGTGGTGGACGTGTTATGGAGTCAGTGACAGTGGAGACGGCTTTATTCACTTTACAAGTCGATAATACCCTAGCTCGACTTGAAGGAATGATCCAAAGCCTTAGGCGATAGCTCAAGCCCGCTAGTCTTTTCTGGTTGACAATTTAAAGATAGTCAAACCAAAATGGAATGAAACATAGAGTCAAATATCCATTCATAAGAGCGCAGTTAGTAGTAGTTTATCGTAATCAAAGACAGTTAAATCGTTAGTTATACAGTCAATAGCGCACCGGAGCAGTTGCGTTGAAATACCGCTACGTTACGAAAGCATAATTGCAATCGTGAAAAGCGTAGGAAATGACAATTAAGTTATTGAGCCAAGGCAAAGGATACCCAGGGCTGCCTCACCCGCCGTGCATGCGAGTAATCAGTGAAATCGATCCGGTCATTGTAGTTATATTTCCTATTTTTTATGAACAAATGCGCAATCATGCATTCGTTTTATTTACATAAGTTATGATGCTTTAGCTTAACAAAAATGGTAAAATAGCATAATGCTAAAAAATCTTTCAAAAGCTTCCGGCGAAGGTTTTGGCGCAGAGTGCGTGTAAAAGACATAAACGAGATAAACAAAAAGGTGCAGGATTGTGATGTTTATTTAAACGCTTCGAACTGCTGCATTTTTTATTGTAAGAGTTCGTTGTTTTATTGTAAAAGGGGGAGTTTCTGTAGTTTCTGTAGTTAGGTCCAGTCGCGGTAGCCCTATAAAACTATCTTATTATAATTTACTTGCACCCAAGGCTGAGGAATAATGTTCCGTCACTTACAAACTTCAAATGTAAAATGTTAACGTTTATTTTGTTAACTCTATGCTTTGCTTACAAGCGTTATGGAAGTGAGAATTGTATAGTAATGGCACTATGGAGGCAGTAAGGAAGAAGGTAGGTATACGGATAAATAATCCCTTTACTTTTAACTCGTTGGTACTGAAACATTTCGCATGTAAAAAGAAATATGCGTGACTCATAAAACAGCCAAACACAACATCCATCATAGGAGTTTGGTAACAGTGTATTGCTTTTGACTTTTCCAGTGATATTAATTGGGCCTCGACCGAAAATAATCAATAAGAAGAAAACCTTTCAAGGTATATACATGATGCGTGAGAATTGACAGACATTCAATTTACGTTTAACGACCGGAGAAAACACAATCATCGAAGATTAACATATACGAGTATAGCAGTAAACTTTGGGACCTTTCTGATCTGATGAAAGTATTGTAAGATTTCCCAATAGTACCTGTCTAAGATTTGAATTTTAAACAAGCAGCTAAAAGGCCATGACTCAACAAGTATTCAAGCTTCTCTCTTTACTAGACAGAGATCCAAATCCAAATCACTCACTGAGCCAAAAGTATGTACACACATAAGCAAACTTAGCGGACCATAAAGTCGAAAAACCTAGTTTGTGTAACATTGCAGGGCAACATTTAGAACAAAATTATTTCAAATTGAGCAATCAATTGAATGAATTAAATTGAATGTCACCAAAAGGTGACATTCAATTCACCTACTTTACTACTACTTTACTTTAATAACATAATCGCAAGCGCAACGCTGAGGAATTCCTAGATCGGCCAAAGTGTTATTGGGTTTTTTCAACAGGAATTTCTGAGTAGCAGCCATGGAGTTTGGATTTGTGCTTGGTTGATGGCAATAAGCTCGCCCCCTGTTACATGAGACTTAACATAACTGGCGAAATGTGGGTGTACTATTATGTACACCTCTGCCTTACCCTTCGGAGATTATACGCGTGATTATGTTGTGTTGTGTAGCTGTACCTAGCTAACCATGTTCGTATTGTTTGCAGTGTTTGACCAGGCTGTACCTGTCGGGCCAATACAGCCTGTGGTGCCAGAAGATCAACACTGAGGACACGCCCCTGGAGCGCATGGTCATCAGTAGAGTGTGGCTCTATTACATGATCAAGGTCATCGACCTCTTGGATACGGTGCGTATTATTGAAATGTCTAATAATATGTAGGAATAGCCGACCCGCACCGCACAGCTTTTCATACATACTTTCAACTCCTATTTCACACGCTGAGGGGTTAAATTTTCCGAAAATCTTTCTTAGTGGATGCAGTAAGTCATAATAACTTTGCCCGATCTGTCTAGTGGTTTGAGCTGTGCGTTGGTAGTCAGTCAGGACAAACGCTAAAACCTCACGGATCTAGCCGTAACTTCATGAGAACGTCGACCACAGTGGACCAAACGTCCTGCCAATTCTACCATACACGCGATGATACCTATTTTTTAAATTTGATGATCTATATTCTAATGATAGCAGGTAATAAACATAAACTTAGTAAGACCTCCATCGAGCGAACTCTGCCCTTTATTTTGAAATGAGTCTGTATTTTCAGGCATCCTTTCATTATCTTCTGGTGCTCTTTCAGATTCAGTATAATACAGGTTTGCCATCCGTATCTCTTTGCGCTATAACAACATCTAGAATAGCTCAACAGCACTCTTAAGTCCTGTCCAGTCCGAATGACAGGTTAGCAGGGATATATTGACCCATTTCTAACGTGTTTTAATTTGTGCCAACAGGTATTCTTCGTGTTACGGAAGAAGTCCAACCAAGTATCGTTCCTACATGTTTACCATCACTTAGGAATGTGTCTACTTGGATTCGTAGGCACCAAATATGTACCAGGTATGTACAATAAGAAACCGTTATTTTCTTATTTCATAAAATAATATAACACGCCTGTAATCCCCGAAGGGTTGGGCAGACACACACCACCACAAGCCACAAAATAACCTTTAAATTGCATTTGATATTATAGCTAAGGGGGCGTCCATTAATTACGTGTGCCGAATCTCACTAGGGAGAGAGGGGGGTTCTCGGCGAAACTCACGTATTTTTTTCCCCCAAGAAACAAAGTAAAATTGCGAGAAAACTGGGTTTAATTAAGTTAACATGTTTCTCCACTAAAATATGGCTGAAAACTTCACAATAATATTATTCTTTTTAGCCTAGTCTAGCCTATATTGTCCCAGTGCTGGGCAAAGGCCTTCCCCATAGCCTTCCACTGTTCTCCTTGTGCGATTTTCGAAATCCGTTCCAAGAAGAACAAAAATAAAACTTATCGATCCACATCCACTGCATTATGGCGAAAGAACAGTTTCGCGATAAATTTCATCGTAAATAATAATAAAAAAATTAATAGATAGAATATTATCATTAAAGATGCAATTGAATTTGAATCTAAATGAGATTACGAAAAGGTCGTGGTATTTTAACAGTAAATAAAGCTAAACGTTATTCACAATCATAATACTTAATGTTAATTGTTAACTTGCGCAAGAGTTGCAGCAATGGTAGCATCGCGTGCACGAAATGGGTCGAGTGGCATAATGCGCCCGCGACGAAGGAAACTACTCGCACGTCGAAGGATTCTTACAAACATCCTTGCAAAATATTATTTGGCCATGTATCTATTGGCTGAAATTCTTAAACCGGAAACTAAGTAAAGGTTTTTGGCCGCTTTGATGTGGCCGGTCGCGCTATAATGTGATGCGGAGGAATGAGGAAAATGTAGTTAGGAAAATAGGTAGATGGCTATAAGAGGAGGAAGACTAAAGAAACGATATATGGACTTAGCTGTGTGAAGGATGATATGGCAAGTAAGGAGGTGACTGCTGAGATGACGAGTAATAGAGAACTATGGAAGAAGAAGACATGCTGCGCCGACACCAATAAACCGACCCCAAATAACCCCGTTTTCCGGAAAAAATTTGACCATCTATAAATCTGTTCTTCTTCATTCCACAGGAGGTCACGGCATAATGCTGGGCTTCATCAACTCCATGGTGCATACCGTCATGTACTCGTACTACCTGGTCTCCATCATGCGGCCGCAGTGGGTACGCCAATGGTGGAAGAAGTACATCACACAGCTGCAGATTGTAAGTGTTCTTCATAAAGGAGTGTTGGAGTTTTGGTCTAAACCTTTTGGTTACGTTTTCGATAACTTAACGACTAGCTTAGCCTTTAATGCTGCCACTGCTAGGACACAAGTGCCCTCTCTATGACACGGAGTGTGCTGTAATCCGCCACACGGGCGGACCCAGAGCAGGTTAGGAAGCCGCTGCTTGGCAGTTCTCGATAAATTTGCAAAAAATGATTACGAACAGATACGTATCTTTATCTTTCCTTATTTTAATCTAAACGGCGATGCATCGAGTCCAACTGAAAGCAACATAAAAATTAAAATATTTTAGCCATTGCCTAGTCTGGAGCGTAGTTTGTGTGCTTACTTCACACAAACTGCAATGGATACTTTTTCTGATTATGTCTTTATTATTTACAGCTGCAGTTCGTCCTTCTGATTCTACACTTTGGCCACGTCCTGTTCGAGCCCTCTTGTGAATACCCCAAGTGGGTCTCCTTCTTGTTCCTGCCACACAACATATTTATTTTATTTTTGTTCTCAGACTTTTACATCAAAGAATATATCCTAAAGAAAAATAAAAATAAAGCTAAGTAGATAGTTAGGCAGATAATTAGTTAATATATTATTAATTTTTATAATTATAACGTACGAAAACAACAATGGAGTTTTATTTTTTTAAGCATTTCCTAAAAGTCCCAAACTTGTTCAATTAATACCTTTTGACCTTTGTCTCAAAAAGACAATCAGAAAAGTCATGTTTTGCTTTTTTATTGACCTGACGGGCCCTCATTTTTTGGCTGGTGGGAAACCTAACCACCTAATGATTAGGAACTATCGAGTGTATTGTGACGTGTGAGAGAGGAACGGGGATTTACAGGATGGTCACTATTTCTTTTTCACAACGGACACTAATGACTTTAAAACATCGTATAGCTCCATCCTGGATGTTCAAATTATCGACCGACCAATGATATTATATAAAAAAAAACGAGTGCGAGTCGGAGTCTCGCATGAAGGAAAATCCATCGTAGTAGGGGAGGCCCCTTTACTTTTAAATTTATTTTTATTATTTGTTGTTATAGCGGTCAACTGTCTACCTATTACGGATTATGAGATACAGCCCTCTGACAGACGGACGGACGGACGGACGCACGGATGGACGGACAGCAGAGGCGTAGTAATAGGGTTCCGTTGGTTACCCTTCGGGTACGGAACCCTAAAACTGAGGTAAATGACTATTTAAGGTCAATATTCTACGCGGGCCTGTGGACGGTGAGTAATGGGTTAGCTCGACGTCCGTCCATCTTATGATGACAGGCCGTGTCGACGGCGCGTTCGTGTTCCACGCACGCCTGAAAGAGATGTCAGCACACCGGAAGGAGTCCGCAAAGGCCGATGCCTGCCGGGGCTGCGGGACTGTTCAAAAAAGACACCGCGGCCCTGGAACATAAAGGGCTAAGAAGGAACATGGATGGATTTTAGTCAGTACAAGTCTGACACTCCCTTCCGCTCCGCCGAGAGTGGGAGGGGTCATTTGTTGATTTCCCATCAGAAAACAATACAGGTCAATATTTTAATTTGAGACTTGTATTTATGATTCTAATTAGGTTCGCGATACATTGATTGATAGTATTCGACGGTTTGTCTGTACAAAAATAGCAAAAGTATGGGATTCCGTATGCATCCTTTCGCATCGACCGTGCCGAACGCGCGCCCGTACTTTTTGGGGATCGATGTGACCCTTATTAATATTCTGAAATGTTTGTTTTTCTTGCAGTCGTGAATTATATTTTAATTAATACATACCACTACCTAACTAGCTGTTTCTGACCTGCAACTTACGAAAAAGGTATGATTTGAATTTGCCGGGCAATCTTGCGCATCCATACTACCTATTATGTCCATGCTCCATGCAAACTTAAAAAAAAAAACTTGTTGACAGTGACAGATGTCAGATTGTATTTTTGAAATGTTTTGTTGTCATTTTGTTTCACTTTTCACAATGTGATATATTTCTAATGATAGGTTTTAGTGTAAAAAGTTCTCTTAATTCATCTTTCTTTTTAATGTTACGCTAATTTATTTTAAATTGAAACTTGATTCATTATTTTACATCATGTCGGGCGAAAATATCGCCCCCAAACCTGGTGCCGCAGCATTAGAAAATATGAAGTTGTTGAAACTGGAGAGTGCTATATTCAAGGTTCCAAAAATACCTAAACGGAGAGAGAAAAAGAGAGCTCAAGTTTTGGACGAAGACGTTTATGTCGAGGTAATTTGTACAAATTGATACTATTCAAAAATCTTGTTATGCTAGTCCTTTGTTATTATCAATACCCTTTATTACTTATACGCTAAAGCAGGCAGTCAGTCTACCTAAGCTTACCATTATTATGCACCACGTGCTTGAATCGCTACAACACTGATCACTTTATTGTTAAAAACAATCTGTACTGCATTCAGTTGTGGTTTACTGTTATTCAAGGTTATGAAAACAATACATATATAATTGCTGCACCACTTATTTGTCATATTGTCCTATTCTAATTTGATTTAGAAGCTTATGCCCATGACTTCATGTGTGAATTATTTTGTTTATCAAAAAATCTATCAGTGAATGTTTTTTTTATAGCATTCCTACTTCTAGAGATTACCTTATACAAACTATTGAACCTAATTATAATATAAGCATAAACAAGTCAACTTGACTTGATTAGAAAATAACATTTCATGTGTGTTTCAGGGCATTGCAAAACTTATACAGAGAGATTTTTTTCCTGATTTGGAGAAACTAAAAGCACAGAATGAATTCTTGGAGGCAACAGAGAACAAAGACTATGCCCGACTCCGGGAACTGACGAGGAAGTACAGTGGGCAGAGACCTCCAACAGAACCTTGTGAGTTATACACCAAGTACATTAAGTATCAACACGCACTGGGCCCGCATGGTGGATTACAGCCCAATCCCTCTCATAGAGAGGCGGACAATATCCCAGCAGTGGATACATTATAGGCTGATTATGATGACATTAAGTAGTGTCATTGGATGTCCCAAATGTTGCTTCACCTGCACCCTTGATGACCTGTACAATCAGTATCTGATACCTCAATCAATATGACCCCTCACTGGGCCCAAAAAGTAATTTGGATGTAATGTTTGTACAAAAAGAAGCAGAAGAAAATCATCATTGTTATTTATGTCAAATGGTTCTTTCATTTCAAATTAGATTTTGATCCTTTCAATTATTGATCTGTAAAGTTATTAGTGTTTCTGGCATTAATATGCCAAAAACACTAATAACACACTAAACTCAAACTCAAACTCAAAGCATTTATTTCAATTAGACCATTACAGGCACTTTTGAATGTCAGAAAAACAAAGAAGGCGAAGCTACAGTCCCAGACATAAGACATAATAACTTATGAAAGTACTGTAGTTGCCCATTCCAAGGCGTAGATCTCTATGGAGAAGAATGGGCAAGAAACTCCATGGACACTCTTTTCAATCAAACATTTTTACAATATCTTGGTTACATCATTCATGTTGAGATAATACATATATGTGAGAACGATGTAGACAGACGTGCACATTAAGAGCGTCCAGAGTAAAAGATTAGATAACAATTTAAAAACAAAGTAGTTAAAATAAACCGTGGCAGCTAAGAGATGACCAGTCCCAACTGACAGCGCCCGTTCACGAACATGACGCATGGATCAGCATCATTCAACTCAACCATTTTGAAGGGAACTAAATGATCCGACACACCCGCCACCATCAGCGAGACATTTGAGTGAGCATGACATTCTCTCAACCGCCAGGGCAAATTCGAGTCAATGAATGATAACTAAATGCAAATGGTAGCTTTACAGTACATAGTACTCACACATGCGCTATGCAATTATATAATACTAAGTGATTGAATCTATACAATGCAAGGATATTTTTACAATCTTCTGCAGCTTCCACAATAACTTCACATGGTAATCAATTAGTTTGCCCCCTGTGGTTGTGGAGCAGGACCAGCATTGAGCCAAGCATTTCTATCATCAATGTAATCCCCCAACTTATAGTATGCTTGCCTACATAGTGTGCGTTTAATACAAGATTTAAATTTCGTCTCATTCAGTTGTAAAATGTGGGGAGGTATTTTATTGTAACATTTTAAACAGTACCCCATGAAAGATGAGTCTACTTTAGCTAGCCTGAAACCTGGCTGTACAAGTTGGTCCCTGTTTCTAGTACTATAGTGGTGTCTGTCACCTCTTTTACTAAATAAATGCAGATTTTTTCTAACGTACATGATGTTTTCATATATGTATTGACAAGGTACTGTCATGATGTTAATTTCCTTAAAAAGTTCCCTAAGAGAATCGCGCCCACGAAGATCATATATGGCTCTGATGGCTCTTTTCTGCAGAATAAATATAGACTCGATGTCTGCAGCCCGTCCCCATAGTAAGATACCATATGACATAATACTATGAAAATAACTAAAATAGACAAGCCTCGCGGTATCTACATCAGTAAATTGACGGATTTTTCTAACAGCATATGCTGCTGAACTCAGCCGTCCTGCAAGAGATGTTATATGTGGACCCCATTGTAGCCTTGAGTCGAGCGTGATCCCCAGGAAAACAGTATTTTCGACGAATTCTAGTTTCTCTTGGTTCAATACTATGTCACTATCACTACTTTTGACATTCGGTAGAGAAAATCTTATGCACTTTGTTTTTTTCCCATTTAATACTAAATTATTAGCGGTGAACCAATTATGAACCTGAAATAGGGCGTTATTTACGTCGTCGAGATTTGTGGCACGTCTGTTTACCTTAAATATTAACGAAGTATCGTCAGCAAACAACACCATTTGTGGTTGGTTTTTAAATAAATGGGGTAGGTCATTAATATAGACCAAAAAGAGGAAAGGACCTAATATCGACCCTTGTGGCACACCCATAATTACTTTTAGACCCATTGAATTGACACCATTTATTTGTACTTGCTGATGTCTATCGTTTAAATCCACTCTATCTAGAGGCTTTTTTTTTTTGGAACTTTGCCCCTCTCTATGTATTTCTCCTGTATTGTGGGTGCGTTTACATACATTGAAACACATACACAAACAGCCAGACCCGGAACAACTATCTGTAGGCCATACAAATATTTATTCCGTGCGGGGATCGAACCCCTCACTCGCAGCGCAGCAGTCAATCAGTCAGCCACTGCACCAACTGTGTCGTCACTAAATGTAATGAGTGCAAATTTATAAGCAGTAAGGTTTACTAAGTGTAACGTAACACACCTGTAATCACCGATGGGTAGACTTATACCTAATGGTACACTCACATTTCACCAGTTATGTTTAAACCCCTTATAATAGCATAGTTAGGCCTATAATGCCCCAGCCTATGCCTATGTTCGCAGTGCAGGTTGATACATGTCAGTTGTCTTCGAATTTATGGTTTTAGGGCATGAGGGTTTCCTCTCTTTATTCTTTATTGCACACAAAACAACAAAAAATAAACATACAAAATTTCGACAGGAAATGTTCCTTTATTCCTTTCTTGAACACTTCTAACGAAGGGCTATCCCTCTCAATGATTTCCTTCACCATATTTGCGAGCAACGTTTATGAAATAAAATACACTTTATAATAAGTAAATTCAGACACTGTGGCAGCTACTGAAAACTTCCTTATTATTATTTACTACCTTATTTTTATTTAATTAGAGTAAGAAAATTATAAAAATGTAATTTTCCTTTTTCAGATAACTCCCCAGCCACTTTTGACACTCCTCACCTGGACAGGCCATTCTCTCCAGCTGCTCCTACAATAAGAAGTGACCGACCCGAGTCTGACACAGAATCCATTGCATCAGACAGAAAAAAAGATATCACAGACAATCTCTCATTAGGTTTGGATTTTGCTGTTTAGATTAGAATAGATTACCAAATATTCCGATGGATAAACACAAATAAAAAACACAAACATGCCATTGGTTTAATTGATAGTTGAATTCACAGAAAACCTGATTAATTATTTGAGAACAAACCGTAAATTATATCTATTCATATTTTAATTGAACTTTTTTGCCCATATAATTCTATTAGCCTTACTAATGCCCTTTACTCGCTTTAAACATGGTTTTGCGGACACCAGGTCTACATATAAAATACATACAACAACCCCGCTCCAATAGATCAAAACTTTCTAATTGAAAAATGGAACCCAGTCAGTCACATTCTACTTATTGTTTGCAGACGCATACCTATCCTCTCACACAAGTGAAGACAACGCAAGTTACGACCGCGTCATCGCGCTCGAAAACAAGAAACGCGCTGCGAAGCTGGCAGTACAGCTACAGTCGGAAGTGACGTCAAAGGCCATCGCGGACGCGGCGCTCGCGCTTCCCTCTATAGAACAACAAGCGGACCAGACTAACAGACCTCATGAGGTAAGACTTTACGAAATTATTTTGTTTCTGTTCAGTTATAAGTGTACTGTGAGACTCGCCTGCGAAATTCAAATTTTCTTACGTTTTTTTCAGTTTGCTGGTCAGTATCGGGTTGTATGTTGATTAAAATATGATTCGTGATTTAGGTATTCCATGTTGCAATTAGGCATCATGAGCATCACAAATCCCAATCCAATTTTTCACCCAAGATTGCGAAAATCAGCTTTTCGGCTCTCTGACATTGACTAATATAAGGCTTTGTTTTTATACCATTTCTAGTTGGACACATGGCGTTACACGGCGAAGAATTACATAATGTACGTGCCGGACGGGGCGGCGTCCCAGCTGGCGCCGCCGAAGCCCGAGCTCGTGCACCACAACACACGTCTCAAGGCCGAGCCCTTCGACCACGTCAAGAACAAAGAGGCCATCAGTGCTATCGCGAGGAGTCAGGTAATATTACAAGTTTTTTTATAATGATTATTTTCTAGGAATTACAATACTTACGCCAGCTCTTTGTCTGTATCATTAGAACTGTGATGACTAACCAGTTGACACAGTAATACAATCTATATATATTTAGGTAACCAAAGCCACTTTAATTATTAAAATTCCAAATTCAATGCCTCCTGGAACTCAAAAACTAGTGTTCGGAAGCGCTATTTCTGCGTGAGGTCTTAGGCTCGATTGCCAGGTCGGTCAAAGTGTTATTGTGTTTTTTTCGTCAGAAATAACTACTCTTTACGTAAATAAGACGTCACCTCCTATTTCGTCCAAATAATAATAATGGCTGCACTTTTTCAGGACGCAAGCGTAACCGGCAAGATAGGCGTGGACGGAGTGAGCATATCTGTGGAGAAGCCGGGCGACGCGTACCCGCTGGTGGCCACGCCGTCGCCGCGGCCGGGCGAGGGCCCCGACCAGTCGCCGCTCATGACGTGGGGAGAGATCGAGGGCACGCCCTTCAGACTGGACGGAGGGGACACACCCTTGCCTGCGTGAGTAAAGCTTTGAAATACTGTACAGTTATAGTATATACCCGAAGGCTTAGACAGAGCTGGTGTACTTTTATGCTGTACACACATATTTCACCAATTATGATTTAAGTGCCATGTAATAGGGGGTAAGTCAATTGCAAGAATCGGGCACAAATTCAGACTCCTGGCTGCTACTGAGAAAAACCAGTTGGAAAAAAGAAATAACACTTAACGTGACCTGGGAATCGGACCCACGACCTAATGATCAGCAGTAGCCCTTGCAACCAGTAGAGCACGAGACGAAGTGAACCTCAAAATGTTTTTGTCATACTGTCCCGTCCCAGTGTCCCAATAATTCTTTTAATCGAGATGATTTACTTCAATTTCACTGTTAAATTCTTCATACTAAAAATAATTTGTTTCACTGTACAGCGTGGGTGCGGGCGCGGCGTACCGCATGCTGGAGGGCGGCGTGCGCGAGCGCATCGCGCTGCAGCTCGCCGAGCGGGTCGCCAAGCGACGCCGCCCCACCACGCCCAGACAGACGCCGTCCACGCCGAGGTGACTAAGCGTTGATTTATAATTTTATATGTACTCAAAAGGTCGAAATCCAAACTCCATATCGATACTTAAACACGATAAAACAAAAAAAACTGACACACTTCTAGTAACCACAACCATCATTGACCCATAAAAGTCACATTTGCCCTCAAATAGGTTTTGCTAGCTAAATTGTGTTAAGTGTTCTCTAATATTAGCTTCTCTAGTGATGCGCACAAGTTTTCTTAAACAGTGTTTTCAACTTTTATTATCGCAGAATAGGTACTCCGTGTAAAGTTCGTGATTACAAATACCATACTATTTACTAGAACATAACATAGATGTCTTTTACAGTTTCAGATCAAACACCGAGCGCCTAGCTAGCATGTCGCCCGCAGCACGAAAGTTGGCAGCCAAACACTTGCTATCTCCGCGCCTGAAGCTGACGCCCAACGACATGGGCATCCTGTCGCACGCGTCGCCCAAGCTCACGCCCTCCCCGCGCACCCCGCGCCGCCCGCTCGTAGCCCAGCGCGGCACACCGCGCCCCTCCCGCGCCGGCAGCGTCAACAGCAACGTCAGCGTCACAGAAGATAATAACCTCACAGACAATCTACTTCAGATCAATGTCGCTAAACGCACGAGGCTAAAAGCACAGGATTTCTTCAAATAAAATTAGTGTCGAGGTTTAATATGTGTTTTAGTTTTCTGAAATTCGAGCATATAGCTCTCCAACCATCGTCTCCAAAAACCGTATAATTTTTTAGAAGAAGCAAGAAGACATACAGTCGTCAGCTCGACCTAATACCATACTTGAACCCGTAACCAGAACTCTCCGCGTACCTCCGTGCAGGCCTACGCAGGTTGGCTTTTGAAGTTCCTTTTGGTCTAACATTTTCAATGCAGCCAATAAATTGCTCGGGCATATATTTCCGTTCTGTCTGAACCGACCCTTATGCGCTGCTACTATTATTCAATAAAGACACGCGAGCGTGCAACCGCGCGAAATTTAGCGGACGCCCTTGTAACGATTTCAGGCTAGCGTATGTTTTTGCGCGTAAATGCTCGTATCGGATTATACGCGCCATTTTTTATGCTACAAAAAACCGAACGAGCGTAGACGTGCTATCCCGCGGGGTGAGTGGGTGCACGGAGACACGTCTTTCGCGGCTCGCGCTCGTACAAGCGCCAATTAAAGGAGCAGTGCTATTTCTGTTACCACAGCATTACGACCTCAGAAATAACACAAGATTAGATTCTCAAATAATATATATTTTGTTGAAAAGCTCTCAATAGAACGTAAACAATGTCAACCAATAAAAAATGAAAATAATAAAATAAATTATATAGGTACAAAATTACCTAACATTATATAACATTGTCATAATAAGTTTTATCTTTACATCTAAGATAAAGTTTTTGTGCATTGATTGTTGTCTCATAACTGAAATGTGTACACTGTACAAACAGTGCATTGTTTTAATAGACATTCATTGCTTGCGTCACATCATTGACGTCAATTTTACATAAAAACATAACAATACTATGAAATTACATAAAAATATAACATCAATTTATTCATGTAAAATACATTACAAATTCTGATACTTAAATTTCTAATAATAACAGCATTTAATTTATAATTATTCGTGATTAAATACATATTAAACTTACATGTCTTTTCAAACAAGTGTTTATTTTAAAAGTAGGTCGTGTTTTGTGCCCTTAACTATGTCAAAAACAACGTGATATTTAGAAAATACTTGATCATGACATTTAATTCAGTGGTACAAGTTCATACAGTAGGTACATGCCAAATATAGCTTACAAATGATTGCAATTTATGAATCCGTTTATTATTTCCTGAATTACTTATTACTATTATTAAGTATTTACACTACATAATGATCTATGTCTATGTACTAATCTCATAACAGCTTCTCTATAATATAACCCTGCTCAATTAAATACAACCAATTTAACTTTGAACCACTGTTATTACTCACAAATATTCAATAATTTATTACTAAAGTGCACTCAGCCGCGGTCAATGCATTATGAATGAATTATAAAATATACAAGATATGTATGTTGGCAAAGATAGCTTTCAATTGATATAATGTCATCATATTAATCGTTTTGCTATCACTCACAAGTCATAGTGTCACTTCGTGAAACACTATCTCTGTTGCCATAATATAGAGGTAGTTATTCAATACATATTAATTGTCCAAGAGCAATTAAATTAAATCAGCTATGACCCAACACCGTCATATTATAAACGCAGTATTTATCTATATAGTCTAGGGAATGACCACATCATACTTATGATAAATACTAATATACCTACGACTACAAAAAATTCACAGCTCATTGCCATATGTTCCAAGATAAAAGTCACCATCGAAACAATGAGGTCGTTCCCACTTATCGCGTGGTAAAAGAACAAAACTGCTGATTGTATGCGCAGAACATATTATATCGATATAATCACTGTTTACTTAGTCAGAAGGTAGATAACATTCGCGTGTACTACCAAATTATACTGAGCAGAGCCCTCCACCACGGTTCGGCTGGCTGCGGCTTGTTGTACTCTGCGTTCGGCTTGGGTTCAGTATCGTCTGTCGGATCCTCCTCGAAGATGTTAACAAGGGACTCTTTGATGCCGAATCTGATGAAAGCCAAGTACGGGAAGTACCTCATGAGGTACACGCTGAACTTGAAGTTGATGTTGAAGTACAGTCGTCCCAAGTAGGAGGAGTAGAGCGTCATGTACAGGTTGTACAGGAAGATCTTGTACTTGGCCTTGAAGTTGAGTTGTTTGTAGTAGGGCGCGCTCTCAATGGTGTCGTAGTCTTTGTAGTAGAGGAGGCGAGGCGCGACCTCAGGAAGACCGTCTACTTCTGGTTTGCACATCAGCTCTGTCGAGTCCACGCCTGTCGAACAAATTAAGGGTGTGAATTATTTCATGTTTGTGATAGATAGCATATTTTTAAAAGAGCTGTGTTACAATATTGCTGAAGAACAAAGTATATTCTATACCTATGTATAAACCTATATTTAATCTCACCTGTATCAAGAGATTTTCCTTTCAACTGCTTCTTCAACTTAATCTGCAGTTGAAGCCGGTCGTTCTCGGTGTAGATATAGCCGGGCACGTCGGCCAGGACTCGGCACCAGTACAGGAAGCCCTCGGTCTCCACCGTGGGGTTCACGGACCACATGCCGTCTAGCATCACGCGAGCCATGTGCTCGAAGTTTTCTGGAACGTTCTCCAGGCATGGCGTGTACACCCGCTCTTGGAGCAGTTGGCAAACCTCTCGAGTTTCCTCGAATGTTTCGCGGCAGATGTTGTACCTGTAATTGGGAGTGACTCATAAGATGAAGACTAATACAGCATGGAAGAAGGAAACATGTTGCGCCGACCCCAGACTAATTGGTAAAAGGGCAGGAGAATAATGATGAAGACTAGTGGTGTAGGCATTTGATCTGAGGCTATTGATAGGCATGAAAAGTAGAACATAGAAGTTTCAGGAAAGGCCAACATTCTAGCAGTACCATAAAGTTCTAGTAACCCTCAGTAGCTTTCAACGGTCTTCGAGCTCTCCGTGGTCGAGATAACAGGCGGTAAGGTCAGAGGTAGATACAGACATTACATACCTACATTACCTACAATACGAATCTTAAACGATATTCACTCACTGGCGATATTTATAGAGTATACATTTATCTGTAACAAGTTAATGTTTTAAAACTCACGATTCCTATCAACAATTAATTACAAAATCATTGAGAAAAATTGGGGTGATGAAAAACAATCAAGGTGATCTAAAATTAGAATTTCGCGTAAGTGGCGCAACCAAATTGGCATCTACAGGAGTTTTCTTTTCTGATGCATTTGTTTATATTCTCAGCAATTACTTTTGGAATAAAAGCGTTACTTATATCGAAGATAATTTTATTTCCATAACATAACATCACGCCTATAATCCCCGAATCCCATCAACCGGGCACAAATCCTGACTCTGTGACCGCTTCTAAGAAATTCCTGATGGAAAAACTCAATAACACTTTACTCGACCTGGGAATCGAACCCAGGAACTCATGCACAGCAGTAGCGCTTGCGGCTACTAGACCAACGAGCTAGAATTTTACTCAATTCATATTAAAAAAAAGTGATATTAGACATTAGACAACACGGTCTGGACTTACTTAATTGACTATACATAGGTCAAGAACCAGTAAAAAACTTAAACAACTGTTATAAAAACCCAGTCGGTCCGGTTCGTTAAATCATGTATACAAAACTGATATCTCGTAAATTAAAATGAAGTTTATCCAAATCGCGATAAATACATATGTAAGTATATGTTTTTCTCACTAGCTTCTACCTGCGGCTCACCCACATAGAGATCTGATATTATACCACAGGAACGTACTGCCTGGGATACAAAGTATCCTATGTCGCCATCCTCACCTAGGTCGTGGTGATCGTCATCCGAATCCGTTCAGCCGTTGCGTGAAAAGAAAACTATGCAGACATGCTTTTTCTCACTTTCGCATTCATACAAATGAGCCATTCCCAAAATTGCATCAAACAAACCTGTCTTCAATCCCGATCATGTGTCCGACGACTCTCCAGACATAGTTGTAGGCGTCCCAGTCGCCAGGCTGCAGCTGTCTGATGCCAAACCTGTCCGGCTTGAGCATCGAGAAGCCGACAAATCCGAACTGCGTGAGGGCCAGGTCACGCTGTGATACGATGCCGTGGCCCTTCAGCTTCGACGCTAGTCCTGCCCGAACGTGGCGACTGCGCACCGCGTACAGTGACCTCCATGATCTGTTAATGAGTAGTGGTTTGTTATAAGTATCTAAGGAATTTATACACTGGATTTAGTGAAGTGAAATTAGGCAGAAATTAGGTACGTCACAAAACGCGCGTTCTATCATGTCAGATGCAATAACTAGCTAGTTGAAATTCACTGTGTTGCCAGTGATAACATGTACGGGACCGAAACGTGGTCGCTCACAATGGGCCTCAACAGAAAGCTTAAAGTCACTCAAGGGGAAATGGAGACGGCTATGCTCGGAGTTTCCTTGCGTCATCGAATCAGAAATCAAGACATCCAGCAAGAGAACCAAGGTTACCGGCATAGCCCGAAGAATTGCCAAACTTAAGTGGCAGTGGGCAGGGCGCATTGCTCGCAGAACGGATGGCCGATGGGGCCGAAAAGTTCTGGAGTGGCGACCGCGAATCGGAAGCCTTTGCGTTGGGAGGCCTCCCACTAGGTCGACAGATGACCTGCTGAAAGTTTTGGGGGTAGGGAGTAATGAGTAACTATACCTACCTAGCCACTGCTGTGGAATGCGGTAGGTATAATTGATTAAATCAATCACCTGGGCCTACAGTGACTGAATTCCAGATGGACGGTCATAATCAAATAATCCTAGACTACTCACGCAAATAAGAAGATTATACAACAAATGATAAGATAAACATGTACGAATAAAATAATTCGGATTTCATTAACATGCTTAATCTTATTTTGTTATTTCAGGTTGGTTAACAAGCAGAAGTTCTGACTATCAATAATGTCAAAGATGACGATAATGCAGACAAACATTTCTGAGAGAATCGCTAGGGTGATCTATACTTTGCTCGCTTCTTTGCGTAATTACATCCAAAAGCATACTTACATGCTCCCAGGCTTAAGTTCGTTCTCGAACCAGGAGATGGTGTGCAGCAAGGTCGAGAGGTACCGCTTGTAGGCGGTGTAGACGGAGGTGGAGCGGCGCGACCCCACCAGCACGCGTAAGATGGACGGAATCGCGAACACGGCCACCAGCCCCATCAGCATCGATGACGACAACGCGAAGCAGTTCTCCATGTAGAATTTGCGACCCCTGGAGAATAAAAAAGTTGTTGACAGAGCTCTTAGATCGGAAATGAATGGAAATATGGCGGCAGGTAACTATGGAATCCTGAAATCAAAGCAATCGTAAGTAAGCAGATTGCAGATGCTAGTGTAAATAAAGGTTTTTACCGTCTCGAAATTGACTTTGAGAGTTCTTAGCACCGAGAGTGCATCTGCTGATAGGTTCTTAAAACAATGTTATTATTGTTTTAAGAACCTATCAGTAGATTACGTCAAAGGTGACTTAAATATTACTGAACTATTGATGAAATCTTGGCATCTTTCCACCAGTACCTATTGGAAGGATCGAACAGCGTTCCTACCTAGTACTGTATTTCTAATAGTAAATCATAGTCCTAACTGAAGTGCGAAACTTCTAACTGTGCTGCTCTTTCAAAAAAAGAGCAGTTCAAAGTTTAGCAGGCAGACTAGACTAGTTGACGGCCTCGAAAGGACGACTATCCACGAGGCACAAGACTGATACAAAAAACAAAGCTGCTGATAGGAGGGAATTATTTGTAATTAGTTTTAAAAGTACAGAAATAATCGCATGTCTGAGTGCCGACTGTCGATAAAGACTCTAGTCTAAAGTTCTAATGCATCAACTGTTTTGTGAAAAACTAGGGGCAGGGCAGCATCAGGAGTGCCCTTTAGAGGAACTTACCAGAACAATTTGAAAATACAATACGATATAACGATGCTGTTATTTGTTATGATGACTTTAATTTTAGCCATTATCGTAATCCCAACGAAGCACTCGCAAAAACATGTTCTTTATCGCTAGGTACGGTATGAAAGAGCAATCGCACTTAATAACTCGTTTCGGTATCTTCATTTATATGTGCGTACGTATGTATTGTATGTTTTTTTTTGTTTTATACTATCTATAAATAGTGTAAAACAAAGTTGCTTTTCGTGTATCTCTATTTTGGGCCGGTTTTCGTTATATTATATGTATGTAGAAAAATTCCAGAAGGTTTATGTCAAGCCCGCGACACTATTCCCAAAACACTGCAACTCCTGAAAGCCAGAATCAACAGTGGCGACCACCAGAAGAGCGCCGATACAATGAAGCTCGACGAAGTGTCAGAGAAACAATTTAATCAGAAAAGAATAGCGGAGGAGTAGAAAAAACGTAATAAAACAAAAACAAAGGGACGTTTACATCTGGGATTAGCACAGGTGCCTAGCACCACAGATAAATATGGTCTTAAGTTGTGAGCTGTTATAATGATTCCAATAATAGGTATGGCTAAACGCTTGAACGCACGAAAATTTGTTCTAGTTTCTACAAGGTCCGTATAGTAAATAACTCCGGTTCCTTCCAGATGGAAGGTTTATGTCAATCATCATCTGCCTAGCCTTTTCCCAACTATGTTGGGGTCGGCTTCCAGTCTCACCGGATGCAGCAGAATACCAATATTTTACATGGAGCGACTGGAAGGTTTATGTCAATATTACATGATTTTTCAAACGGGGAGGAGAGATGTCTATTTTTTCTATTTTCAGAGTTGCAGTGGTTATGTGAGTTATGTATGTACGGTGTCCCGCTATGTTGCTCGTCTCCCGACATTATTCGCCATTCTTTACCTCTCCGGATAGATGGATCTTTTTATAATGCCACGAATAAATACGTTGCATTGATTATTTATTTCCTTACTTGTTATATTTCTTCTCGTCGAACCACTCCGGCAGTTCCATGACGAGTGCATCTGGCTTCACACTGTCGGAAGGGTGCTCTGCCGCCTCCTTTGTCAGGAGCGCGTCCACGAACGCTTCCGCTGAAAAAAAACTCTACATTTAACACTTTCTCACAAAATACTAATGTTTTAAAGTTCTTGGACAACCACTACCAGCTTCCCAAAATTGAAAAGCCTATTAATTTATCATGAATCACAATTATAAAGCAACTATTAATATAAAGTGCGACATTTTCCTTAACTAAGTACCTACATATGTACATACAAAAAAGTATGAAACACGAAACACTAACGACGGACAATCGAATTGTCTGCAGCTCACAGCTAAAAATAAGACAGTGGAGAAAAGAAAACATCAAGGCACGCAAGAACGCAAAGAACTTGTCTAATTTGCTTAATATAACTGACACCAGCAGCGTGTCATTTTTTTTAACCTATATTGTCCCACAGCTGGGTAAACGTCTCCCCCATTCTCCACTCTTTTCTCTGGCCAATCTCTCATAAACGCCTCTAAGTCGTCACGTCAGCGTTTTCTAGGCCTCTTTCGTGTCGAATGCTAATGTAAAATCTGCACAATGAAAGGAGTCCCACAGGGAGCCTTCCACCGTAAGTTATATTTTAATGTAAACATTGTGGCTTTGCCTTTTCACCTGCTTCATAATCAGCCCATTAACTATAGATAACGGATAGAACATAAACTATGCTTCTTAATAAAAATTAATTGGTTAATTATCAATGAAATAGGTACCTACCTATCCCACCTGAACAAGTTTTTTTTTCAAAAACGCAATTCAGAATGGTAACAATGGTTTTGAACAATTATGATTGGTGGGCACTTATCAGTGAATTTGTAAACATTGGCAGGAACAATATGCATTTTGATGTCTACTCTCAGAGCAAAGCCACACAAGGCAACGATTTCAACATGAAAGTTATTTTCGTTCAGTTATTTATATTTTTACTAACGTCGCGTTTTAGCAGCTCTGACTGGGTAAGATTACAACAATTTTACGTATTATATCATTTATGTAATAGGGAGGCCGGGAGGGTAGTATATGTTTTAGATTTTTTGCCGTTTAAAGACTTGATTGACAATAATATGATCAAATAGTACAAAATTAAAATGTTAAGAGACATGTTTGATCTACGTTTAAAAGAAGTAAGTAATTACTTAAATTATCCGATACCAGCTTGTTGCATCCACAAACCTACAGTATTTCAGAATTTTAAAAATTATAAAGTTTCTCTTGTGAAACTAATATCTTATTCTAATCTTTTACAAATATTCTAACAGATTTCAGAGTGGATGAGTCCAATTGAAGAGCAATTGTAAGTAACTGTTTAGATGACGATAGTCAATAGTTAAGAATAGTTAATTTCCAAGAAGTACCTTATTATAATATATAAATATAATATAAAACCAATACCCAAAAATGTCACAGTTCTCAGTTTTATAAAAACATCTGTTGAATCACCATGAATCAGCATTATGATACACAGTGTACATTGTGGGGGAAAAAATGTTTTCTTACAAATCTTAGTTTAGAATTCTGTAACCATTAATTGGATGAGCGGCGGAGGAAACAAATTAAGATAATAATAACTAATAAATATCCCTATTAACCGTTTTATCAGAGTAGCACAGAGAAGATATGATGGGAATTCAATGATGGTCCATATGAGTCATGACGGGGAGAACAATAGGAAGACGACGCCAGACCCTAAAACCTCCAATCAGATGTCAGCTGTTGATCTGAAGATCAAGTTGGACCAGACGATACGTACTGCTACAGTGTTAGCCGAAACTCTGAAAGTTCAAATTCGCAACTTGATAGCGCGTGAGACCATGCTGAAGGAAGCCATCACAAACGGCAGGTAACGTGGCACGAATCTTATGCCGCTACATATTTTGTACTTCAAGATTTGATTAGCAATTTATTTTATATGCCTTGGTCAATAGCAGAGGGACTGGCCCTGAACCTAATAATGAATTTAGTGGAAATAATACAAAAAATCCCATTAGCGTTTATTAATACCGAAGTGCGAAAGCGACAATAATAGGTAGATGCAAATCGAATTACGGCTAACATATTTTCGAAAACTTAGACTGTTTACATGAAGTTATTTAGATATATCGTGAATTAACTTATATTTAACCGCTCTTAATATTATCTCTCTTGAGAAGGAAAACCGCAACATTTATGTAATTTACACATAAGTACCACCCTGAAAAACGAATATGGAGGTTCCTTGTACAAAGATGAGAATTTGTGCAAATGTTTTTTCACAATTTGACATTGAATTTGATAAGGGCAATAAATGACTTTATGCACCACGCATACAAGGCACTGTAAGCCCATTTTTATGATACATTTATATCCATCAATTGAGATATCTTTAATAATACTATGGTAAGCTGATGGTAATGATCGTGCATTACATTCATAGTTTCACTGTTTTGCAAGATATTTTTTTAAACTTATTTATGATAAAAATTATGTCAAAATAAAGTTTATTATGCTTTATCTTAAACAACTATTCCTAATCTTTGTTGTCGAGAGGTGTAGAAAGTCTATTTAACTTGAAGTTTTGTACGCATTCTCCATCCATCCGTAACCGTATCTCTACTATCGCAACGTGTGTTGAACACTTGAACTATGCAGTGTTCATGTTTTAATAGCCCATATTTACGTTTTGAACTCATACATATTTACCAACTTTATTATACTCTGCCACTTTAAGTTCCATGTCGTCTAAAGTGACGCACGTATAAATAACATGCCATTCAAACCATTCAACATTATATTGATGTCAATCTTCCTGAGTTAGCTTCTTCTAAAACGAGTATTTACCTATATTTTTAAAAATTTTGTCAACATAAACACGATTACAAATTGTAATTTGATAAAACCAGCAGTAGGTGATTAGTTTTGGCTTGTAGTCAGATAAATTATTTATTATGCTTTTTGACAGAAGATTTAGGTAACAAAAGGAACGAGTCCACTGCTAACAGTAACACACTTGTGGATGTGGACGAATGCCTAATAATCATCGCACTACCGATCGATACTAAAGAGAATTCAGACTCTAATCGTTAAACTATTCCCACGGCTAGAAGTTCTGTTATAAATAAAAACCCACGTTGCCTACGTTTTATACAAAAAAAAAAAATCTGATCGTTCAATCAAACACGCCAAGTACAAATAATTGAAGCTACATTGATAAAAACATTATTGAAGGGACATTGTAGTACGGGACAAGGGCAGGGAGATGATGATAACGATTATATACATTGAATTTTTCCAAAATTTCACAGGCTAGGAGTTACAACATTGACAGTATCTACGCTTAGCAAATTGCCTCGGTCGTACATCATCCGCGACGGCCGCTGGACTCTCTGCAATGGAATGATACAGTTCCCTGTCGCCAGCCAGACTTCAGCGATTAACCTCTTCAATGAATTGTTCTTGGAACCAAGATGCATCGGGAGCGAGGTAAATATAACAGTCCGTTACATCTCTGGGTCCTTTTAAAATGTTAGGTTAGGTCACATTATATCAGGAGGCCCTGAAGAGGAACCATTGATTACTCAGACAGGACATGTATAAGTGCCTTATCGTCCATGGGAATTCGATTCACCGTGAATTACGTGGATTTAAGGAAGGTAAAGATTCTGAATTCATTTGTGGATTTCCTCAACTAGAACGTTTTGGCCTGTTCTACCTACTTAGAATGGTTTGAACCCAGCGTTTAAACTCAAACGTCACGCTTACATGAATTTTAATATTGTTCATGCCAAGAAAAGAGTACACAACTACGCCATAAGAGCTCGCAATTTTATCTAAGTAACTGTCAGTTACCGCAGGCACAGTCTGTTATTTGATCAATCACTTATGTGTTTGGCGAACTATGTACGTATCATTAAATCGCACCGTACGTCGCTTGTGCCGAGAGGTAAGAAACTACTTATAAGCCGGTTTCCACAACCTTGAAACTCAAGACAAATCATATCAGTTCAGCTTAAATACAGCCCGGTTGAAAAATGTAGTCTTGAACTTGAACTCTTGATGCAAAATGCAAAAGGTAGGACAAAGAAAACCGAGATATTTTTAGTTATTTACCCAACCATATACCTATATATCTTTACATAGTATAAAACAAAGTCGTTCCCGCTGTCTGTACGCTTAGATCTCTAAACTACGCAACAGATTTTAATGCAGTTTTCAGCAATAGATAGAGTGATTCAAGAGGGATGTTTATATGTATTTGTGTATCTACATTGCACCCGTGTGAAGCCGGGGCGGGTCGCTAGTTTAAAATAAATATCGATATGTAGGTGTTTTTCGTAAAGGTATGATTAATGCAAATATGAAATAAACACCTGGACCGATTTATCATGAATTCGGTAGGGGATAACAATGTTCAAAAAATTCATGCAATAAATCAATGTCATTGCATGGAAAAATACATGGAAGAACAATGTAGACTTATAAATACCTATAATAAAAAAGAAAATTGTAGCGACTTAGCAAAGCAATTTTGTTTTGATCTAGCAGTAGTATCGTGACAGCGTATCTTTCTCAAGTTTTTATTTTTGTAAAACAGTTATGAAATCAGTCATTCGTAATATTAAAACCACCGAGAATTTATTCTAAAATACACTGTTTGTACACCTGAGCTATATTTAACTCCCACACTGAGTACTGTCTGTGCTGTGATATTGTAGGTCCCATAATCTGGTCTATAGATTTTTAATCGTAGTATGTGTTAGCTCAATAGATTGCATCCAGAACACTTCGAACATACCTACATTTAATCTGATATGCGTGGGTGTTGCATTATGCAATATACTACAGAAAAATGCTTTGTAGAACCACGATGCGAACGAATCATGAAAGAAGATCTTTCAAATGTATATTTACAAAAGACATGTACTCATAATATTAGCAAGTAGGTAACCTTTATACAAGGCTCGAGTCAACATGACGAGCCATTTTTTTACTACACGTTTTTGCAAGAAACTCTAAAGTTCATTTTAACAGGCTTTTGATACTGTTGATCACAGAAAACCTACTTTTCGAACTGCCAGATTAACTGTCGAATTCTACGTTGCTCAGGATCGTGGCTTCGTGTCTAATAGTCTATATAAGCAGTTTCTTAGGTTTGATATTTTGACATCAATGTAATAAATTGTCACATAAAACAATGGAATGCCTCAGGGTTATATTCTAGGCCCTCTGGTATGTAGTCACTTTGGTCACATTCAATCTACTACATAGTATTTTTAACAAGAACATAAGACCTACGGGAAAATAACGTGGTTCGATATATGTATTTAACCAATTAAACTATATCGTTAATAACTTCTCTATTGTTAGACGATAACGTGAGTGAGGAAGTAATTAACTCATTATCAATAATTGTAAGATCGATCATTTTCCGTTGAGTTAATAACACATTTATTTTCACACTCGGTAAGCATTTCTTGTGCATATTACGATGTGCCACTAAAGAAGGCTTTGTTCACCGATAGTGCGCTCATATTTATTTTTCGCTGTGCTTATTTTCTTTCATTCTTTGAGCAGTGGTGGCCCAGTGGTATCGAGTGTAGGTCGCGCAGGTTCGAACCCGAGCAAGCTTTTTACTTTGTGTAAATTATTTCGTCACCACTATAGTTGCAAATAAACCGTTTTAAACCAAAATTCGTGGTTTAAAACCCGTTTTAAATTTGTTTAAAACGGTTTAAAACCACGACCACGTGGGCCATACATTGATTATGAATTACTTTAAAAGGCTAATTGAAATCATTTACCATTTTTATTAATATATTTGAAGTCATATATCATACTTATACTTACTACTTTTTAGGATAAGACAGACTGAAAACAATCATGATAATATGCGTGTTTATTAAAATATAACGGCAACGCCGTATTTTTATTTTGCACTTTGCTACCAAAATCGTAACGTAGGTATTAGGGCATGCAAAAACCGGGTTGTTTAAAAAAACCGAATTTTTCGGGTTTTTGTTTACAAAACCGGTGAAACCGGTTAAATCGGTTTTTTCGTTTTTTTTTTCAATCTTTATTAAAAAAATGAGAAAAATGTGTGTGAAGAAATTAAAATACTGAAGTCTAATCAAAATATGTATTTTTTACGTTTATCTCGCTTATGTTTATAATAATGAGCATTTGTTTGGACTGAATAAAGCTACAACTACTACATAGCAATTCACAAAGTTTCTTTTCTTTAAACATAACACAGAATAAAGCTTATTATTTAGGTCCACTTTTGATAATAAGTTTTCTAAGCTATTTGGAAAAACAAAATGCTTTGAAGGGAAGGCCTTCCAAAGCATCCGTCTTTGATACAACGTATTTAACAGAATGTAATTTTCCGAAAAAATCTGTCATTTTGTTTTTTTTGGCTTTGAAGGATCCGTTTGGGTAGCTTGACTATCTTTGAACGTGGCTCGCAAAAAGAAAAACTATACTGATGCTTTATCACCAGCAGATTTTTTATTTTCCACATATTTTATCTTCGCTGTATCGGCATCATCTTCATCGCCAGCCCTCGATAATATGATGGTGAAATATTAAGTGCCATTGTAGCAAACATTATCATCATAATCTTGAAAATAATGACGGACAACTGGAAGGAAGTTTTAGGCGATGTAGTCTAGTTAAATGCGCTTCATGTGAAGAAACTCAACTACAAATATTCTAAATTGAAGACATGTAAGCAAACAGTATGCCACATTTGTGCCATATTACTGTAAAAACTTAGTAAAGTACTACTTACTAAAAAAGCGCACTACTTGTAAGTCTACTTAGGTATGTATTTTTTTTTTTAACATTCACAACGTTTTCAAAAACCATTCAACTTCGTTATTAATATACATAGGTAATCAAAACATTAAAGTTTAAATGTAACAATATGCTTACGTGATCAACTCAAAGTACTTCAAACAAAAACAGACACTTATTTATAAGTACATTACATTTTTACAAAAATAAGAATGTGCCGGCTGTCATTAACCACCATCCACATTGCTACTATTAAAAACTAATTAATTATAATAATAAGAATCATTTATTAATAATTTAGTTAAAGCTATTATTTAAATATGCAAAACATCCCTGCTGTAATTACATTCCAGTATTTGGTCATACACTTCAAGTAATATTAGCAATGCAGAATATATGAATGATATAAAAGAATGCGATCAAACATACCTTGACAAAAATAATATCTGCAATGTAATCACCGTCAAACACGTGAACTCGTCTCTCTATACACAGACTAACCGAAAAATCAAAATGATGATGATGATTGCGACAAGGATCTAAATTAACGTGGCTGAAATAGGAACTAACGCCGCCTAGCCATCCTGTCCACGTTTGTCAGTGATAAATTTAATATTTTGTTTGGGAAAATTAAAGTTTATTTTTAATCAATAACATCGGAGAAATAACCGAAAAAAACGAAAAACCCGGTTATGCTATCCTTTAAAACCCGGGTTGCAAATCAGTCGGTTATCCGGGTATCCGGTTTGCATGCCCTAGTAGGTATGAGGAGAGAGAGAAGAAGAAAGAAGAAGAAGAAAATACATTTATTTGGCACACGCCACAAGTGCACACAATAAAAACAAAAAAATAACATTTTAAACCATATTAAACCGCTAAATGTGGTTTTAAATCGTTTTAAACCAAAAAGACGGTTTAAAACCAAATGGTTTAAAACGTTTAAAACCACTGATCTCAAAACGGTGAAGGAAAACATCGTGGGAAACCATGAAAGGCATGTCCTAGATCTAAACATTGGAAGGCGCGTGACATCCGACAATGGAACTCCCTCTCACATAGAGAAGGCCTGTTGTATCCCAGCAGTGGGATTGCTATAGGCTTATTGCTAATTTTCTTCTTCAATCAACCTAACAGGTCGTGACCACCAAAGACCCTTGCGTGTTCAACTCTGTCATCAAGTACGAGGTGATCCCGACAGTTCGGGCGCCAGAGTATACAGAAGAGGAGTACCTCTGTCTGAAGCCGACCTTCAACACCACCCTGGAGCGCTACATGAGCGTCACCAAGCTAATCATCAACGATACGTGCAAAGATGGTAAGTCTACTTCAGCTTATATTCGGAATAGGTCAGCAGTTATATTCATATACCAAAATAAATTAAGGGCCTATACAGGGTGTAAATAGACCCTTCACGAAGCCGTTAACCTAGCATTCTGTACATCAAAGTAAGTAACCCTACACAAAAATCATTGCTGGAAAACGACTTTTTTTTTGGGTTGAAAAATAACCGTTTACGGTAAAACACGATGGAACGCATTCAAAACATTGTGCTAATAGATGCATTGAATAGTAACCGGTTCATGGAGGTATTAAAAGTAAAGTTATAACCTGGAAAATTTGTATTTAAAAAAAAACTTGTGAAAAAGTTGGATCTTTGACCTCCAATAACTCCGTAACTAGAAGGTTCCCAGGTCTAGAACAAGAAAATGATCGCAATAGCGGGGAGAACAAGTGCCTTTCGGCTTCTTTAAGGGTCTATTTACACCCTTTAGTTGCGGATGATTTTATAGAAAACTAGCTGTTGCCCGCGACCTTCGTTCGCGTGAAATAATTACAAAAATATTACTTCCCTATTTGAATCGGATTTTGATAACAATTTATGGCATTTCATTTTTTTGTACGCAGCCCTCAATATTTTTCTAAAATAAAAGGAGCTTTAGTTGTTCTTTATAACATCAGCTACCTGCCAGTAAATGTCCCGACAAAATCGGTCCAGCCGTTTCGGAGATTAGCAGGAACTAACAGATAGATTTTTTTTTCTAAATGTGTTTTTGTTTTCAGGATTTAGTAAAAAGCTGTCATTTGAAATCACAACCAGACACTTCAATTTTATTTATTTGAATAGATGTATAGATTCGGATCAGTACTTGCGAAGATTACCTACATCCAAACTTACAAAGTTTAGTTACCTATACATATAATCTATACTATACTAATTAATAAATAAAATTGAAGTGTCTTTTTATAATTTCAAAATAACAGATTTTTACTGTATGCGAAAGTAAAACTCATTTTTTTTATTTTTGTCTCTGTTCCGATGTTCCGACTTTTTTCAATAGTTATAGTTAAAATACGATGTTTCGGTACGTGTACCCAGGGGGACACATCAAGCTATACATTTCCAGTATAACATGGCCTCGATTTGTATAGATTTCCCGTACAAAGAGAGTTCCGCATAAACTGGTTTTGTATAAGTAGCTTGATTCATCGCCGTGCGTACCACATTAGGATACCTTCATCAATATAAATTGAAATCTGTAGCGTTATGCCAGAACCCTGGTGCAAGCCATGCAATGCAACTAAACACCTTAAACAGATTGTACCTATTTGTTTTAATGATAGCTTAAAATTATTTCGTTGACAAAATTAACTACTAATTTGCGTATTATTAAATAAACCTGTTCGTTCTAAAAATATATAATCCTTTGGATTATGGTCAAGGCCAGTTAACAAATTACTAGAAAAATGGCTTTGCGTAGTTTATTATAAGCCACCAGATTATACCACTATGCTGTAACTAGACATAATTATAGAAACACTAATGTTAATGCTGGTTCGAGGTGGCACGAGAAAAGAGCACATGGAAGGAATTGGGGAGGCCTTTGCCCAGCAGTGGGACAGAACAAGCAACTAAAAAAAAAAAATCATTTATGGTAACTTTGTTGTACAACTTTTTCCTAGCATAAACCTACGTCTGGCGAAGGGCTTTCTTTAACTTCACTATTAGAATATTTAAAAATCTTTATGGGTTTTCAGGTGTCGTCAAGAGACTCGCTGATACTAACCTAGAATGCGGGGTGAGAATATTGTCTGAATACAATTTCTACCCTCACAAAAGTTCTGCAGCGTCTACGTTGCCACTTGAATACTGTATTGAGAACGATGGGTCATGTAAACTGATAGTAGCCTGGCACGTATCTAACGCGACTATAGAGAACTTCGAGTTTTTAAAGAACGAAAACAACTTCAAGAAGTATTTTATAAAAAGTGGGCCGCACCTCGAACATGTAATTTAATTGTTTAATTTTTTAATATGTTAAGAATATAATGGTATAATTAACAGCTGAATAATAAATGTAAAATTCTTAATAATAATGTTTTGATTAATTTATTTTTGCGAGGCGCTTTAACTTTTGACCATTCGGTCACTTGAAGTGCCTTTGTAATAACTTCTATTCCGTTGGTTTGTACTTGTACTTGATACATGATGTAAGTTCTTAATAAATACATTTTATCAACACTGTTCTTTAATACTGTTCTTCAAATTACGAAGTCCCTTTCAAATCAGATGAATCCGACTAAAGAGCACGGAATTGCCGAGGCTGTGACCACCGCGCACCACCAGAGACGTCTCTGTACTCTGGGCTCTTACATAGGAAGAATGGTACTAAACTTTCAGAAATATTCTAGAACATCCACCCCACCAGTCGGACCATGTACACACACTTGTCTTTCTCAGGTTCCGCGATGCCATTATGCCGACGGTATTCTGGGTAAGGAAAGGAGTTGGTGTCGCTCGTCTTCGGGCAGTTAACGGCGAATAACCTGTGAGAAATCCGAATCAGCTAAATTCTATAATCCTAAAATCTATAATTCTGTTACTTAATTGTGCCATTTTCCAATCAGAACTAGGCCTGCCACCCCTCCGGGGCTGCCAGTCTACCGGTTTGAATTGAGTAGATCAGGGGTACACAGGTACGCATCGGGCGGCGAGCGAAAGTCCACCAGACACCAGAGGGTGCTGTGCTGAATTCAAACTATTTTCAAAGTTAGACTAATTACATACTTACAAACATGCTGTAGAAGCTATTAAATCCCTTGGTTTAAAATATATGGACGATTATAATTTGTGTAGATGAGGATCGACTTCATGATGAGATAAATAAATTGAAGCAAATAAATCCTCAGTTTGAACAATTCGATTTTTTTACATTGTCGCAATTTTGACGGAACTTCCAAAAATAATAGGATTTTTTGTTAATCAGTTAATCACCATTTTTCCTGCATTCAAGCATTTTTCCTCAATGGGGAATTTATGGTCAGGCGAGCGGAAATGCTCATCCAAACGATATTTTATGGTGATGTCGGAAATCATTTTACTGTAAAGATTAATTATAAAATTACTTTTGAAACTCTTTGAAAATTACACAACATAACATCTCGCCTAAAGGATTAGGCAGAGGTGTATGTACTAGTGGCGTTCACATGTGGTCAGATTAAATTTTACAGTGATAAGAAAAAATTGTGATGTATCGCTGAAAGGTGGCAGCCCTAGCGGGATTTCGGAAGAAGAGAAGATTTCTACTCTTAACTCCTTTCAATTGCTTTCAACTTGTAAACAGTCATAAGATTGGTGGAAAGTATCGGGGATATACATAGAGTTAGCAGGGTGGCGTTAGAAAACGTGATTATACCTAGCTACTTATTTATCATCAGTTATTCAGACACGTAAGTAAAACATAGCCAACTATTCCAAGCCCTGCATTTCATAAACTTAAGCTAGGTATTATTTAAGGCAAAAACCTATCCTACCTATTTTATAAAACATCAATATTTTTAACGTGATTTAATTAAATGGAATGAATAAAACCAAACAAGAGGCAACCGGAAATACCCTGCGCTCGCAGTCACTAAACTCTATTTACATCCACATTGTTCAAGATCATTTATCAATTCACTTGCGAAGTGGCTATGCTCTGTGGCGGTCGACATACGATGCGTATGGGAATATGAGATCAGGCATGAAGCGCAAATTGTACACACAGATACCTGTGATTTATTTTTAAATAATTTTATCGAAAAACAAAAGATAGTACAAGATTTGTACTATTTTAAAGTATCATTATTTTCGTACATATCTCAGTATTAATGCAGTGCCTACGCAACAAAAAGACTCCTATGTGGGTTGACCTGGATATTCTAATAGGAATCTCTTATGGATTTTCCAACTTTTCACAATCGGTTCCAAAAAGATGGTCAATAAGTCGTTGTTCCGCGAAAAATGTCAATAAAGAGAGTTCGTGTGAAGAAATCTATTAATTAATTGCATTTGAATAACGGAGACGCTACCTATACAGCAATAACAAATACATAACGGTGATACTCATAACACGCTCTTTCCACAGACGGGCTTAATATTTATTAAATTAATAAATGCAGCTCACCGCTCGAACCCATATTTCCTTTATCCTAGTCGCTTCAATGTAGTTCTTTATTAAAAACGCGTTTTAGTTATAAGTAGTCGAACTTCCTCTCGCGTTGTTTGTATTCGATGCGCGTCACGTACACACTCCACCGCTTTCACTGACAGACTGACCCATAGACTATGGATTGACCAAAGACTTAATAAACCTGTCTGATTGATAGACCACAGACAAGCATAACTGACACCTTGCTACCTTACTGCCTTGAAAACATTTTTCGGTATGAGAGATATTCTAACTTTGCGTTCCTATTTACTTTAATCTGAATGTTTCACCAGTGGGAACGCACCGCTCCTGTGACTACACCTACAAGCCCAATTTACCGCCCACATACGTTTAGGGTTTCTAAAATTTCTTATTGTGATGCATGTTATGTGTCAAGAAGTATGATTTTAACAACTAAAAAATATTATTATTAAAATTTTAATTTTTTTTTATTATACATTTAAATTTTTACAATTTATTGAATAAATGAAACACTTATACCCAAGTTTTATTTCTATGTAAAATATATTTATGCTGTCTTGGCTTCCGTAAGTTTTTTTGTGTGCTGAACATTTTTGTGATTTACTCGTGAATTTCTATTCTTAGCGCTCTCACAAATGTGGCTTTATTTCTTCTTTGTTTTCTAAACTGCTTATAAAGTGTTCTTGACTTTCTGTTGAACAGTCGTAACACGAGCTGAGGCTTTAGCTTGTGTTGGGTGCAGCAACTTCAAATCGCTTACAAACTTGGTGTTTACCGAACCATTGTCCGAGAAGCCATCAGACGATTTTGAGAGATTGTTTCTTATAACGCGAAGACCAGCCAGACTGTCACGGATGCGCTTTGGCTCGAGACGACCACTTTGTTGTCACCAGTAAAGAAGTCGTTTTAAGATGTCTAATGAACCAATAATCGAGATAAAAAATGTTAGTGTGTTGTTGCACTTGTTTCTGGACTAAATAGAATCTTGGAATACAATGTAACAAACATTACGGGCGAATACTCCCGGTATGGGAGCGCCTTAATGGCCTCACCATTAAGGCGCTCCCATACCGGGAGTACTCCCATACCAAAAGGAGCTAAAGAATTTAGAATAAAGATTTGCTTTCATGTATGAAAGCAAATCAGGATCACATTGTGTACTTGCTGTCGATCACTCTGGACTACTCATTGGTCATTGTATGTACAGGTCAATGGAATGATAATAACAACTTACTTATCTCGGACTGACCGTAACATTATCGTATTTATTAATTCCATGGGTTGGTCTGACATTATTGACAGACAGAAATCAGAATAGAAGGAGAATAACTGTCAAAGTCAAACCAGAGCGCAATGATCTACAACTGTTGCATTTTCAGATTAATTACATTTTAAATTATTTAATTAGTTATCAATACAAAATGAAATGCCATGTACCTGGAGCCAATGTTAAAGGCAAGTATAATGAAAATTGAAAAAAACTGACTGTTCTGTGTGTTTGTAATATAATAAAAATCCTTTAAAAATAATTTCAATATTTTTAGTTTTAGCTAGAACTGTTCATGCTCTTGCAAGATTTGGCGATGAACTTTACTTAGAATCCCTTCCAGATTGTATACTACTAAGAACTTTAAATGCAGCTGAATCGGCGTATGCTATGGTCAAGTTTAATAAAAGCTTCTTCTCATACTTCAATTACAACTTTTACTCAACGGAGGATAATGAGGGATTGAAGTGTAAAATATCCATGAAATCGGCGCTTAACACGTTCAAGTCGCCTGCACACATAGACAAACAAGTCGAAAACCTAGAAATCAAACTGGATCCAGAATCCTGTAAGTTGATATTCCAGTTGAAATGCAGACATGGCATTGTCAAAACACATTTCGTTTCAATTTTAGATTGTAAAGCAATGCAGGCAGTGTACACGAAGGATTCTGTGCCAAACAGGTAAGGTGATCTACTTAAATGTGTTTATAATCTTACAACAGTGTGGAAATTATCTGAGACAGCAACATTGTGACATAAATTTAAAAACCTTTCAGGATTACATCTCCACAGAGAATATTATCAGATGCCCTCAACAACTTCCAAAGTTCAGATGATCAAGTTACACTAGAAGCTACACCACTCTCTCTCATACTGCGGAACTATATTGACTGTAGTGTAGACCTGACTAAAGTCATCAGAACACAAATAAGTCTGAAGCCAGCCGAGTTTGATAGTTACCTCATAGGAACAGAAACTACTATTACATTCTCACTAAAAGAATTCAGAGCACTGCTTACATTTTCTGAAGCTCTTAATTTGCCTCTGCAACTTCATTTCGAGACTACTGGACGGCCTGCTGTTTTTATTGTACATAACGGTACCACCTTTGAAGCACATTTTGTATTAGCAACAACTAAACCAGATAATGCATCACAATCAACATCCACACAGAATACTAACATTGAAAGAAACAAGCGAAAAGACAGCAGCACTCAAGGGTCTGTCAAGAAGAAGCCACATTTAGATATGGACATTTCAAAATGCTTAGATGAAGACTCTCATCTATTTAACTTCGTAGATATACCTGGAGAGAATGAAATTAATGTAAGTAATAAATTAAATGGTAGTTTAAACAAAGATGCCAGTAGCAAAGACATAAGGATAGATTTAATGGACTGTGATAATATACCAGCGTCACCTGCTGCCAGATCAATGATCAAGTCTGTGTTTAAAAGGTGCTTTGAAAGTACTTTCGACCCAAGGAGCATTCATGGTGCAGTTCTAGCAGAGAACTCTGATAGTGAGTGAAATATAGAGAATTGCTACAAAATGTACATTTTTTTTAAATATAACATCACACTTGAATCCCAAGAATAAAGATGGGTAAGCAGAAGTGTATAGACCACCCACATATGGCAGTTATGTAATGTGTATTTTGATAAGAACAACAATTATTAATTAAACTAGTTATCAATGTTACTTCTACTTTTTCAATACTAAACTTGTTTGTGTCTATGTCCTCATCTAATAATAACTCATTCTGTGTGTGTGTGTTTGGGCCAGGTATTCAATAGCAAATAAAATTACATTATCACTGCATTATGATTTTATAGCAAAAAATATACATACACAGGGAAAAGTATTAAACACACGTCACAAATCAATGTTCGATGATATACGAGCAAATATGAGGGGTTTATCATTTATCATCTTTATAACTATTTATTATAATTTTCACATCCAAAATGGTAACAAAGCTTTTCTTCTAATTGTACAAAACAATTAATTGACAATATTGAGAAGTAATGTACAAAATTAAAAAGGTATCAAACAATTCATAAATAATGCCTATCATCTTCCTGCCATTTATAAACGTTGAGCAAGAATATTTTGATGTGTTGGGTGTGGTACACCACAACTAGTTCGCTCTGCGACAATGTAACATCTGCAATTTACCAACCTGTGCTTTATTCATATGTGCATAGAGGGCAAGGTATAATCCATACAATGATAAGTTTACAAAAGTCATATTTATTCAGTAAAAATTATAATTAAGTATTAAATTTACTACTAAAATTAGCACTAGAATAAAATTGTAATTCAGAGAAGCAACGTTATAAAAGCTACCAATGTGTTTGCATCGCATCAAGTCGGTAACTAACAATTATTATCATGCAAAGTACAAGTTTGGTAGCTCATTTTACATTTTTTTTTAAATTTTGCAATGTTCTTAGTACCTATTGCATGTTTATATTTTATTTATACAATAGCGAATTGCGATACGTAATAAATAATTATTGTTTAAATTACTTCAGATTTGGTTTCTACTATACAGAGATCAAACTTGTAATCATATAGGAAGTAAAAACAACAAAATGCAGATTTGTTTTTCTATAAAAAATTACCATACATATTTCATTATTATAACAATAGCTAGCTAACATGTCTTAAAAAAGATGAAAAAGACCTTGGATTCTATTTTTATTTATTATTTATAAAATACGGCAGCGATACCATTTAATTACAATAAGTATTTATTTTAAATCAATTTCAATATTGTCTCTGGCCCGGGTGGGGGGGCTCGCACTATGAGTCACGCCGGGGCCTGCTCTCAACAACGTCCTAACTGCATCACCAAACACTCACTATCCAACTAAATTAATGAAAAAGGGCACTGTTACTTAGGAACAATCCTCTTGGCTCTTTCTCACACACTGTGCTACTTTCCTTTTAAACTCCGAATATGATTCTCTCCATTCTTTCTGTAAAAAGAAACAGAATGAGCACTTGTCTACTATTGGCGTACGCGAGGTCGTGTTTGTGAAAATACTGGTTGGTGCGTGCAGCGACCTAGCGTGAAAAAACTATTCAATATAGTGTGGTACAGTTGTGTCACATGGCCCTTTTCCAATGATAATATTTTGTGATCTAAATCCCCTCACTCTCCTAAAAACAATCTTCTTGACTTTTCCTAACACATCTCGCAACTTTCTTTTTGAAATCCGAATATCGCTCTCTCCATTCTTTCTGTGAATGCAAACAATAGTTACATGAGAATGATAATAATTACAGATGCAGATCAAACACAAGCATGTTGTGAGTCTCCTGTGGAAAAACTAAAATTATTATTAATATCAAACACAAATTTAGGGGTAAAGTGGTATATTTAGACATCTACAAAATGTAGTGAAAGTAAACTTGCAGTCATTTAACTAAATTCGCCATTTTAAACTGTTCTATAAGCTCTTGCCTGTCATGATAAGAGCTATTCTATTTTCATGAGTAAACTAAATGGGAAAATTCACTATCAAGCTGTGAGTCATTGAATGCCCAATTTGGTTAGATGGCTGCATAATAATAGACACAGTAGCCCAAAGGTAGTCATTATTTTTGAATGTGTGATATTCATCCCGGCCAAAATATTGCACATAAAATTAATACTCCAGGTTTGAATCACATCATATCTAGCTGTTTCCTCAAAAAATTGGATGTGCAGAATACTTCTATTGGTTTATAAAGAAAATCACTTATTTTAGAACATGTCGACCATTGGATTACTCTGTACAAAATCATCTTACTGCTACTACTGGTTTCTTTCTACTAAGGTGTAGCTGTGCTGCAGGTTACAGCTTTACTTTACCAACTTGAAAATCTCTCTAAGACATTTAAACATATTATTATCTTGCATTTCCTAAACTTTTTCATTCAACTACACTACCACTCAACCATATTAATTTCTCAATACTACAAGAATCCTCTAATACAGATACAGAGTGGTTTATCAATATTGGCAATCTATTCATATTTTCTATCCTAATAGTATAATTAGTCATCAATGTCTACAGACAAAAAATGAACTACTGTGATCACTTAGGGTGCAGCTGGCAACAATACATGCCAAAGTGAGATACATTGGCTTAGACCTCATGAGGTGTCCTGTCCATGTCACATATTGCATGAGGTCACTCCATACAGACAACTATACCACAGTGCAGTAGTTTTATTGCATTGCTAGCAACTGAAGTATCAATGTTCTTGTTTGACTCTAGTCCTCTTTGCATCTGTTGCACATGGTTCATTTGAAAGTATGCAGCCTTGTTAAGTTAATTAGGAAAGAACACATACATGCACATACAAGTTTTGCTACACTAATGAAAATAAATAAAGTGACATCACTTTACTCACCGCAGCGTCAACGTTAGCAGGGCTCTCATCGTTTGGGTCTGCCAGCATGGAAATAACACTTATGAGAATGGTCTCCACTGTGTGCACCGGCAACCACCGTTCAGATGCCTTCTCATAGCCCCACTTGTCATCTCCAGGTTCATGCAGTATTGATATGCATACATCACCATTTTTTTCAACTGAAAATAATTATGTAATTATCTTAATCAAACTATGATGCAGCTACCATTTAATGCAAAATAACTTTTACTTTATTTTTTATTTTAATTGCCACATGATAAAGTAGAAAGAGATTTTAATTGTTTTAGGAAAGTTTTCTTATGCCCATTTTTAGTGATTGATTACTCAAATAAACATAGTTGGCGTGTTAATGCTGCCTACTCAATAATTGGGGCCATCACAATACAGAACGCTGGCACCTCATTAAAACTGCCATTTTGCTTTTTTTTTTCATTTCAATAGATCGCCTAAAGACTTTGTCTGTTCATGATAAAAAGAATAAATTTTAAGAATTGGGTTAAAGGGTATTTTTGAAACATTAGGTATGAGAAAAATAAATTTCATGTAGGTCAAGAGGCAGCTTAGCACATTGAAGATAGTCTTTTAGTTAAATTTTGTACTTTAGTTACTATAAATAGGTATTCAGCAAAACTATACCAAATTAGTTCTCCAGTAATAATGATTATATTTCTTCACTAAATACTTCAACATAAATGACTTACTATTTGGATGCCATATTTCAGTGACAAATTTCATCCGTGGTGGTCTCAGAGGATACTCCTTAGGAAAATGTAAATGTGCCTTGAAGAACCCACCCTCACTGAAAATGAAGTAAAACACTTCATTGTAGCTAAATTATTATTGAATCACACATACCATTGGTTTTTCACTATCAAACAGTAAATATGTCTTATTACACATAATAAAATATTATCTTCTTTGAAGTTTTTGCTCTCACGACTTCTGCCTACATGAGCATTGCTATCTAAATAAAGAATGCCTAGTCATGAACTGAACAAACTTACCTGTGACTGGAAATAATTGTGTTAGCTGGTAAAATACCATGCCCTAAGAGGTTAACTATTGATTGTCTGGGATCCAATGAACATTTATATTGTTTGTTACTTACTATAACGTGTCTGGAGGACCAATGATGAGGACTTCCCATCTGTATATGTCATTGTCATCAATCAACCCAGCAGAAAAACCTTCCACTGGATTTTTGTTCAGTTCTGAAAACAATAAGTAGAAAATCCAATATTTTTATAGAGATACTATTGTTCTTTACACATTAGAACTATAATAAACGCGAAACTCTGCCAACTGTGAACCGTAAATATACTTGTAAATAGTTATTTTACTCCCTTGACTTTGGCACGAACACCTGTCATCGCTGCGAATATTGATTTTACTTTATAGAGTCCATTTTTCGCCAGAACCATCAAAATTACCACATGTGCAGTACAAAGGAAGTTCCAAACTTACAGAATCATTCGAATCACAAAGATACTCAAAATTCGACCCGCTGAGGTCAATGATTGCTCGAATAACTAGTCTGACGGCCCAAGCTTAAGACATCAGCACAAATTAATATTAGATACGCATAAAACACTTACCAGCTAGCTGCTTTTTTAATAAAAGCGAAGACTGTGGCTCTGACATTAATTACAATTGTGAAATTTACCCTGACGACACGAAACAAATGATTTTTCCACAAAAGATGGCTGGCTGAGTTTTGAGCAGGTTGTGAAACATATGAGTTACTGCTTGTTTCCGGTCAGTGTTGCCACTGCATAGAAATGAATAAAAAACAAGTTTACACGCATTTGCTCACAATTGTAAATGAAAACAATTTTTTATCACTATGTAGGCCATAATTGGGTATGTGCATGGCTTATTTTAGAGAAAATACTTAACTTGTTTCTCAACTAGTGAATTAAGATGATTATTTGATGAGTTGATTTCATTACAGAAAATGTGAAGCAAAAGTAGGAATCTTACTATGGAAAAATGGTAACATTGACGGGAAACGTTGAGCGCCATCTGTTAGATGAATAAAATATTAATAACTATTACATTCCGCTTAATTTAAAAATATCTACCGCCTTCGATCTAGTCATTCTGAGTTATTTATACTTCACAGTATATTCAGTCTTTACATATAAATACGATATGTGCACTGTACTGGGTTTTAATTTGAATCACAGTTCGGACCATCGCTGTCCTTCACTACTCAAGTGTAAGATATAGAAAAAGACAGACAGGTATCTCGGAAATGCCCCTTAGTATGATGATAGACTCTACGGCTGGGCTTAGTCCCCCGCTCCCATGTCTTCCACCTATTTTGGTCCAGTTCTGATGTGATCTAATGTTCGTTTTATCCAGCTAGTCTCGCCATATAACCTGACTACAGCTAAGCCAAATTAGAAGAGTTCTGATTTGCTATGGATATTTGTTGCATTTTTATGTTCCACCCGACTAGCGGTTCCAGACATTAGCGCATTCAAGCTGTTCAGCTTGATTAGTACCTATAGATATTAAATCCTTTCATCTGCCTAGCCTTTTTCCAACTATATTGGGGTCGGCTTCCGGTCTAACCGGATGCAGCTGAATACCAATATTTTACATGGAACGACTGCCTATCTGACCTCCACAACCCACTTAGTACTGGGTAATACGATATCGTAAGACTGGTTGTCAGACTTTTTGGGCCACTGATTACCTAACGACGGTTAAAGATCTTCAAATGACACCCAAGACCAACGGCTAAATGTGTTTTCCGAGGCACGGAGGAAACTCGGTATGTAATGGGTGGTCATCCATCCACAGACCAACCTAGGCAAGTACGGCTTAACCTAAAGATCGATCCGAGCGGCTGTTATTATTTAGCCACAAGCTCCTCAGATATTAAACCCTTTACAAGTGAATATTCTCAAGTATGTCTGTCGCACTCTGCGAGGAAATCCAGTATTAGCCTAGATGACTGACCTGACCAAGATTATCAAGTCAGCTAGGATGATGATGTCATAAAAAAGGTGATTTTATCCTATAGTACAAACTGATTGAAAATACACCTGAGTGTCTCATCAGTAGGCAAATAAATACAAAAAATGTGTTTGTATAGTTTATTATTATAAAGTTCAAACTTAGTCTACCTACTGTAAAATCATTCACTTTCACTAATCTTTTTCGATTTTTTTTTCTGTGGTTCCGCCGTCCCGTTCATCTGTTCGATTTTTCTCTTCTTTTTAGTCTTCTTTGATTTCTTTTTATTATTTTTCTGTTGGTTCTGATTATCCTGAACTTGTTTATTCGTACTTGTTTTTGCTACAACTTTACATGCGCCTACAATATCCAGTAAGCTCTTAAATTCTAGTTTTGTTTCAATATGGCAGCTTTCATGGAACTGTTGGATTGTATTTATCAACTTTTTAAGTGTGGCAAAGAAGGAATTTTTGACGGTGGATTCAGTATCACTCGTAAGTGTTTCTGTTAAAGTGCTTTCGAATTTGGCCTCCAAACTGTCTAAAGCTTTTAGAGCTATCTCAGAAGTAGGTTTGTTTCTTTTCAAAGAACGATAAAATCCTGCTATCAACTCCAATCCTTCGTTACGGCGAAACTGTCTTACATTATTATTAAAAACATTTTCTATTATTACCGGCACAAGTTTGTAACTGCCAATCCATTCTATCTGCAAGACATTGTGGAAGAAAATGATTGGGAGCATACAGCTGCGGTTCTGAAAGTAACTTTGCAATGATTCCTTGAAAATTTCAAGGAGGGGCGAGACAGCCTTGCTCTTTTTCGGCGATTTGGGGGTTTTTGTTTCTATCTTCTGTGAACAACTTACTATGAATGTTGCAAAAAATGTAATAACGTCACCAAGAGCTTGAAATAAAAAGTGACTTCTGGCTCCCTTATCTATTGTTGCTTTCAGGTGGTCACAAAGGATACCCATATCAATATCATCTACTGAAGAAAATTTTCTAACTTTAGCAAGAGTTTTAATTGTTTTTCTGACTCTGTTCTCCAGTTCATTGAACTGACCATCTTGGATACAAAATTCCAGACATCTTGTCAGAGGCGCGATCATACCGAGACATATATCCATGGACGGGTCTTTTTCTAAGTAAATATCAATCAGATCAAGAACCTTGATTCTGAAGTCTGACAAAGCCTTTTTGTCTTTGCGATCTTTTTTGTTTTTTTTTCCTTTCCCTTGATGGAACTGTTTAAAAGCCTCTGCCAAAGCTTCATCGAGTTTTTTGCCCTCTTCTTCATCTATCATGTCGGCATCAACACTCTCCGTGTCAGACTCTGGAGCTGCCGCGCCCAGTGCTTTCTGGACTGCTAATCTCAACTGCTCAGGTGTTCTCATTTCCTCATCGTCGCCGTCCTCGTCGTCTTCTCCACCTTCACTGTCGCTTTCTTCCTCTTCTTCGCTTTCATCGTCACTTTCTTTTCCATTTTCTTTTCCTTCATTGTCATCTCCTTCGTTTTCGGAGTCAGAGTCCTCATTTGTTAGTGGATTCGATTCATTTTCAGGATCCAACACCGATACTATCTGCCCTACTGATGACGGAGTCAAGTATTCCCACAACAATCTAAATACGCATTGTACTACAGATCTAAGGACACTGGACTCAGCTGATAATATGGACAACAAAACTTCAACTAACACCTCAATCCATTCTGGTTCAGTTGAAATATCTCCTTCTTTTACTGCTTTGGATTTCTTTTTCTTTCCTTTCCCATAATGTTCGTAACAACTTTTAAGTTCCTTAATCGAACTTCTTGCGATTTTGACGTGAACAGGTTCAGAGAATAGGAACAGTCCAAGTTGGTAGAGCAGAACAAGGAACACTTTATCAACTTTTGATTTAGTGTCATTCTTTTCTATATTCTGACAAACTTCCATGAGCATTTCCCAGCAATCCATATTCTCTTTTGGAAATTGTTTCTCTATTTTTGTCCTGACTTGGTCTTTTTGTAAAATGCTACAAATAAAACTGCTCAGAGATGACAGAACTGTGACAAGATTATCCACATTTGAGAAGCGCGATGTGAAGCAACGGTAGAAACACGACTTGATAGCTCCTGGAAAATAAGGTTAAATTAGTAAAAAAGTTACGTTTTATACAGATATTTTTTATAAGTGAATGAGTGTAGTAAGTGTTACATTTACCTGATAACTCACTGCTGACTGCCACGGTCTCATCACCGCCAACCTTAAAGAAGCCGAAGCACATGAGTAGTTTCATGTAGGTCAACTTGAACTCTGTGTCGTCTTTCACAGCTTCATGGCTCACCAAGTATGAAATGAGTTCAGCTGCCTTAACTCTCTCGTTATTGTACCAATTCCTCTCGACATCTTCTTTAATGAATTTCTTAGAAGTATTCAAAAGTACTCCTTTAAATAATTTTGCCATTTTTTTCACTCCATCTTTAGTTAAATCAGAAACTATTGATCTCACAATTGTGTTGCCTGTAATTTCAGTGAAATTAATTTCACCTGGATTTAACAAAAGTTTATTTAATATCTCAACTCTTATAGTGTCATCAACTTTGTCTGATTTTAATGCTTTAGCTAAAGCATTGAGTAGGTCTCGTTGTTTTTTAATCATTATTTTGTTATCATCTTCATCATCTCTCTTGCTTCTGATCTTGCTGGCTGTTTGGAGCCCCTTAAACCAGTCCACGAACAGTTTGAAGAAATTTCTGCTGATCAGCTCTGGTATAATATCAACATTTTCGTTAATGTTGTTAAGAACAGTGGTAAGTATGTTGATAGCTACTAATTCCCTGTTTCTGTTATGCTTCACAAGTTGGCTATCAATGCCTGATGTCCAAAACAGTTTTAAATGAGGTGAGTTGGCAATGCTTGTAGCAACTTCCTTGTAGATGGGATGGCCAACTGAGTTGAAATCAATTCCAGTCTGTAAATATACATAAAACTTTAAAATCTTTTGCACTATATTGTGTGATCAGTAGAATAGATCAGATGATGTTGTTTGTGAAACTTCTTTAGTCTACAATAAAAACATATTTTCATCCCTTACCATTAGTTTCTCACAAATTGTATGAATGTTGTCCTCACAGAGTATTTCAGTAACACCAATCAATTTCCTCAGCTTCACTTTGGCAGGGAACTTAGAATTGACCATTGTTAGGAAATAGAGGGAGTCCAGTGTGTGCTCTTTAATATCTTTCTTGAAGTCTTGTTTTATCAGCGGCCATATTAGTGTTGCAAATTGCTCTGCATCCAACTAAAATGAAAATTGCTTAGTTATATACCCGAGTTCATAAAGGCCACACATCTTAAAAATATAATAAACTATACAAATTGTTTATTTTCTTTCACAGGGTTTGTATTACACAGCTAGTGATAGAAGTGTCCTTTTAAGAAAGTAAATGCCTGCATTAAGACACTCCACTCTTCCGTAACTTAAATTTACATAAGAATTAAGATAACTACTACTAATATATTTATAATTTATATAATTTCGAGGAAGAAAATTAAAGTAACATAGCAAAACAGAAGACAGCATTACAGATTACATGAGCTTATTTAAATGAGTGTCCGTTTTGTGTGTGTTATATGCTCTTGTAGTTTCTGTTAAACTCACTAGTTACATATTTGCACATAGGCATACACAACTCTCCAAGAAATGTCTTATGGGCTAGCATTGTAAATATGAAAAATAAACTTAAAACAAGACAAACATAAACATGAAAACCAAGCTCTCCTAAGAATAACTGCAAGATATGGGTTCAATTTCACTTACACTATTGATAAAATCGAGCAGTATGAGATATGCTACTGTGCTCAGGTACGACTTCTTCTTGCCGGCTGTCATCAGCAGCTGAATAACTTGTGCCTGCTCCTCACTAGTACATTTGAGGAAAAGTTTTGAACGGAACACTGCACCACAGACTAAAATCTGACCGAGGGCAACATCACCAACTTCCTGCAAGTATATAACAATTTTCGAGCATTTTAGGGACACTGCAATTGCACACATTGGTCAGTCAGTTCTAAATATGAATGTCTGACAATACTTACACTTTTTGAAGAGCCATTGCTATGAAGCTCTTTCTTGATGAGTTCCAACACTTGTGGAATAGTGACTTTTTCGAAGTTGGACAATAATGCTACCAGTGTAGCAAAGTAGCCAGTCCTCATATCGGGCACATTGGCGCCTAAACTCCTTACGAGCCTTTTGAGGACGTACTGTAGATCTTTATCATTCTAAACAACAAAACAGCATATATTAGTAATGGATCTCAATTTTATAAAAAAAATGTCGTAGCTGGTGGCGTTCTTTAGTTCCCCCTTGGGAAAAAGGCTTTAGTTTATGTAAGTGTGTTGTACAAAATTGTGTAATATTAAAACCATTGATTTTATGGGTTACGAATCTACAATACAATTGGTTGATGCTGTTGAAGTCAACTTAGTCACTACATCACTTCGTGGTATTTTGAAAACTAACATGGTATAAAAAAACTAACCTCACTGCCGTGCAACTGTGATATGATTTTACTCCCTCCAAGAAGTTTGGCATCATCTTTTGGGGCTTTAAGAAGATCAAATGCATCTAGAACAGAAGCAGTCACTTTACTCTCCGTCGGAGCTTTATTAGTATCGGATTCTTCTTTCATTTTGGTATAATTATTCAGTATCACTATCACAACAATTTATATCCACATGGACCGCACATTTCGTGCTAAACGATTCGAGCATTGGACAATTTGCTTTGTCAATGTCAATGTCACAAGCATCTGTCAAAATGACATAATCTAATAGAGAGGCGACGGATGACAAGTTTTATGTTCTATGATGCCATGATGTAATCGACTAAATTTTAAAAATAAAATATTACAAAAAGAAACTGATTTTTCGACCACGCTATTACGTTGGATGAGCGGTTTTTTAGCTACAAGATTTCTTTTATACGAAGAAAATCAATGGGAGTGACACGCTTGGTTTTAACATTGTTGAATTAAAGACTTGCGCTCAGCCTAGTGCTAGTAAGTTCTACGCCATTTATTAAGAGAAAGAAATCATATATTTTATGCTTCCATGGAGGACGAAAGCAACTAAAGGTATAACAAACCCACTGACAGTTGTGAACCGTACTTTAGAAATTACAAAATATTAACATTGCCTTGTCTGTACATTTTTGAAGTAGCTGTGTTTGTAAAGACAAATCCGAGTCGATTTAGACGACTATCAGATGTAGTACCCCTCAATAGACGCGATAATAGTGTGCTATGTCTGCAGCCAGCCAAGACAGCACTTATGCGCAAAAGTGTCTAGTGCATGGCACCAGTCATTTATAACAAATTGCCGAAGACATGGAAAGAGCTTCCGCTTTCATTATTTAAAAAGAGACTCCGATGCTTTTTAGTGGCGAAAGCATATTATAATATTAAGGAGTTCCTAATTGAGAAAGAGTTTTAGTGCTAGTGCATAATTATGTATAATTCATAATAATATTTTAAAATTGTATTTAGTTATAAGTTGTTATTTTAAATCTTTTGCATGCCTACGTGGTAAAATATGGCTGCACTATTATATGTTTTTGTCATCGTTTGCTTTGAGGTTACCCATATTTGCAAAATAAAGTTATCTTTATCAAACAATAAAAATATTTTTTGCATTCCACAACGTGAACTTAGGTGGAAGGTTACAGACTTAATGATTATTGTGGACGCTGTCAAAAACGGAAAGTTTTTATACTGAGAATGATCGTTACACCGTAATCGTTCCACAGCATACACAGTTTCGTGGTTTCCGAACCGCGCGTGGTCAAAAATCACAGTACTGTCTGTAATGTATGTGTTACTAAAGAGGATGTGAAAATAAACTTAAGATTAGCGACTGCTAAGTATTCGAACTGATAAATTTGGATAAAATTGAAACTGAAGGGATTTTTAATTAGGGTTAGGTAGGCTAGAAATGTGACCAAAGCTGGGATTGGAGCGGCCGGCGAGTAGTACATCTAAGTGCATCAAACCGCCGGTAACAATATAGCATTTTGAAGTCACCGTGAACAATCTTATTTTTAGCGAAGGCGTTGCGGCAACAATTAAGTTAAGCCGGCTAATCTTAATTTTTGTTTTAACACGCAGCTTTACACGGAATAGTGCAGTTCCACCAAAAACTTGGCGCGGATAAAAGCTCATCTCAAGCTCATCACTAGCACTTTTTGTTTGTTGTCGTACGACAATTGTATACATACCCGCTAATTTGTAGATATGTGTGTTTCTGCATAGTAAGGTTACTTTTGCTTTATGTCCGTTTGTAGCAATAGAATGCATGCCAAACTGCCGTAGTGTGCTGTATGTGTTTACTTCACCTCCGCAAAAAGTGGCAGAATGTTCGGCGATCCGGCCTTTTTTCTTCTATAGCTTATTCCTCTATGGCTGAAATAGAGCAAAATTCGAGTTTTTCGGAAATATGAGGAACATAGATCGCGAAGTCGCTACGACTGTGCATTCGTGAGACTGTCGCTTATACCTTTATTTATTTTAATACGCATTTTTTTTTGAAATATTCCTACATGTATATTCATATATTATACTATATATAAATACTAAATATAAATATATTTAAAAACATAAGAAATAGTAGCCTACAGGTACCGGGAACAGGGTCAAAGCTACGGTTAGGGTTCCAAAGGGAAGAACTTCCTAACAACGGGATTACATTATCATAAACTTAGCCTTTGACCGGCCGGTAGAAGTTTGGGCTGCAGACCGTCGGTCATGAATTATAGGTGCAAAATAACATTAAATAAAAAATAGGGATGATACCTTCGTTCCTGAATATTGTTTTGTTTCTCAGTTCAAGAACGGTTGGAAACTTAATTTATTTATTAGGATTTGATTGGGATTCAAGACAATGTTTCCGGGTATCCCATAGAGTAAATAAAAATAACCATAGTGTCATTGATCAGTAATTTGCGATCGAATCTAGAAGTGATTTTTCATTCTTTTATTAATCATATCGATTGTTTTAAAATATTCTTCTTGTCTGTTTAGTATTATAGAACTAGAAATACTGAAATCAATATAATTTTAGGATTATCACGGAACAAAATACTAAAGTTGATTTCGTGATTATTATATTTTAGTTCAATGTTGATATGCGAAAAAAATCTTCGCTTTGTCTCTTCCAGACTTTGATGCGCGCGCCTTTAGTATTCCATGTTTCTAAACATGGCAGGTCGAAGTGGATATGATGATGTTAATCCCAGGTATTTATTATAAAATACTACAAAAATCATGTTTGATTTCATTGTACAGTGCGTGCTAAAGGTTTTTATTCGTTATTTTCATAAATGCTGCGGGATCGAACGTTTCTTCTTGAAAAAATGTTCATGTTTTTGCTTTCCGATAACATTGAATGAAAATAGGATTTTTACCTATACCAGCAAAGTTATATCTATTTCTTCAATGTTATTAGGTGGTACAAAGTGTCTGTGACCATTTGTTTTGCGTCAGGAGTGTGTGTTTCATATTTTATAGGTTATGAATTACCTACGATTGTGGTGCTCGTTTCAGGGATTATGGTGGCGGTGGCGGCAGAAGAACGCTCGGCGGCCGCCCTCTTCCTACCGAGCCTCCATATAAGGCGTATGTCGGGAATTTGCCCTCTGGAGTTATTCAAGGCGACATTAATAGGATTTTCCCCGTAAGTATTGCCTACCCTCGTATTGTCTTGGCTTCACTGTTTGCGGCGTATGAGCTGTCACACTTTCAAGGATATCAGTCAATGTTGTTATACTACAAGTGGTCTGCTGCTCAATTAAATGTAACTTAAAATCGTCACTGAGTCACAAAGAAAATCAATCCAAGAATAAAAACTATCTGTGTTAGCACAATTTGCATGGTTAGGAAATAAAAATGTAAACATGTATCATCTTTCTTTAATTAATTATTTAAATCACGAATACAAGTTCACTCTGGCCGTAATGCGGTTGATAAAGAGATTGTAATCAGTTTTACTATACAGAAATATATTTAACTGAAACAAATTCTAACTAAACAAAAACATCCAACCCAGTATGCTATGCAATAGTTTCAATAAAATACAACTGCTGAACAATTTAATTCAGGTTTTAAGCATCTTAGTTATGTTTTAATAAATGTATCTAAAGTGCAATCATAGGTATCATCATTCTTTACATACATAAACTCATGTCTTAATTCCAGGGTCGTAGGCAGAGACCACAAAATGCCACCTGCTGTGATCCTTACATAATCCTTTTGCCTCGACCATGTTCATACATCTGTTCATACACGCACCCAGCGTGCATGTACAACTATCATTCTTTAATTTATTATTAACATTGTATCCAAGTGCGGTCTATCACTTACAATTGGTATTTTTAAATCTTATATATAACTAAACTAATAATGTTGATTAAAGAATCAGCTAATAATATGGAATATATGCTTATCTTATATACCTACTTTACTAATGTTACTGGGGACTGAAGTGGCAGGCTGTGACTAAATAAATGTCTACTAATGCCTGATACACATTAAAATAGGTAATAAAGTAGATATAAACCTGTGTGATGGGCTAGTGCAGGCCTGACATAATATGTTTACAAAGCTATTGTAAACACATCTCCATTCTTATTATGGAAGATAGTCTTAAGGTCACTTGTGATATCATACTTCCGAAGGTGTATTATCTACTTTTACTACATACTTGTACACATAGTTAAGTCGTTAAATTATTTCACTGATTGGCAACAAAACTGTTACTAAATGCTACAGGATGTGTTACTTCTACATGGACCAAATCACTAAGCTAATTATCAATAAAATTATGGTATTAAAATAAAGCTAAAGCGAAGCTTATCAACACATTGAATTTTGGTGTTTTTTAATCACTGCCATAATCATCATTCTTTTAATATGACCATGATTAAGTATCCAACACCCATTTACAAAACTCTCTTGGTATATGCTAGTAGTTGAAGTTGTTGTCTACATCAGACTCTAAATTTTCGCACTTAATGTGAGGCCAAACTTGTTAGTAGTAAATATCTTGCATCACAGATTGATTGACTCATACATAGTTAGTAGTATAAATGCTAAACAAAAAAGTAGTTGATACCTTCAATAAAAATAGAATATATTATTTTTTAAATCCATAAAATTAGAATCTCTTTACTGCACACCATCTTCCTGCCCTAGTCCCATGTTTCCATACATTTACATATTGCTTCTTTGTCTTCCACCTATCTTTTCTTTGGTCATTTTCTCCCTCTCTGCTCCTCAGTATTTATATTCACTTCTCTTTTGGTCATTTCATCCTTTCTCATCTCATCTTAATAGTCTTGGTATTGATGTAGTATACATCAATACCAAGACTATTCCTTTTCAACGTCCTTCTTTCATATAAGTTTACTGAACACCAAGAATATTAAAAATGATGGAGAAGAAACAAGCACTAGTTCTCTATAACTAAACATGTATTATACATGATTGTTTCAGGACCTAGCAATAAAAAATGTGAGGCTGGTGATGGATAGAGAAACAGATAAATTCAAAGGCTTCTGCTATGTGGAGTTTGAATTGCTCGAAGATTTGATAAAAGCAATTGAAAGGAATGGCTCTCTAAATGTAGACGGGCAATTTATTAAAATTGATGTGGCTGAAGAAAAAAGAAATGATCGGTGAGTAATTTTTTAATTTAACATTTTAGACATTATTGTAATAGTTATAGTTTAAAAGGATTGAACCCAGATATGTTATAGTGATATATTAATAATTATCTAGTTATTTTTATTAATCAGGTATGGAATGGTCAGTACTTAGTGTGGTGCAACTAAGTTATGATGTTAAAGTCCATCAAAGGATTTTTTGGGATAAACTGGGAATGTAAAAGTCTCAGGTGATCTATGAGCACCCGACCAAATATTTATAAGCAGGAATTAATTAAATACTAGTTTTTAAGAAGAATTATTTTCAACCTGTTAGATTAATTTCAAAATAAATGTTTGAAATTCATAGGCCCACAGTAGAATACCGTGGGTGTCATAACACATACACAGCGGATCCAGATTTAATACAAATATTGTACTGATGTGGGAATCGAACCCGACACGACTCGACCACAGCCCGTGGACGCTCCGCTACTACTCCACTGGTGTACAAAATGGTTACGTATCCTGTAAAGAAATGGTCTAGTGGCCAATCTATATATCCTAAGGGTTATAATTACCGGGTTCCCGGCGGATATTCTTGCCGTTTAAACAAGTGGCGACAACATAAGTCATTTTGCTTTGTCAGTTCTTTCAAAGGCAAGAATCATCGCTGAACCTCCTAGTGTCGCACGAAGTTTTAAACAAATAAGTACAAAAGTAAATCTTACCGATGCAAAACTCGGGTATGGACGGGAGTCGGGACTGGGATAAGAAAAGCTGGTCGCCGAGAATGTGTCACGATGTCGTCATCTACAAGTAACTTCAGTCACGATGTCATGATTGTATCCTCAAAAAATGCATTGAATTGTTTGTTACTCCGTGATGTGGTCGTAGCATGGTGAACTAACTCGATGGTGTGACAGGGGAGGCTTCGACCGCGGCCGGCGAGACGGCGGCGGTGGCGGCGGCGGCGGCGGTGGGCGAGACGGCGGACGTGACGGCAGCCGGCCCGGTGGCGGCGGCGGGTTCCGGCGCGACGGGGGCGGCGGGGGCGGCGGCGGAGGCCGCGGTACGTACGACCACTTCGATGGGCTCGACCGCCGCGCGCCGCGCCATCAGGGTGGAGGGCTCGCTCATGGTAACATCGCCTCATTACTAACATTTGCGGACAGACCACATAACTGTATCTACTGAAAAAAATCGAGGTAGTGAACAGCTTCCTGCTTAAGGAAGTTGGTTCAATTCTATTTGTTATCAAAATAATCTGTAATATTTTTTGAGTTTTTGGATAATAACCATGGTTTTAACTTTCATAACATTTAATAACGATATTTACTTTCATAACTTTGGGACATTTCATAGTTCATATCGATCAACCTTAACTAGCAGATGATCAGTTATTTGCCACCACTATTGAAAAGTTTGGGCCATACACCAAATACAAAATGATCATAAAATTCGCATCGTCGGTACATTTTCGTGCTGCGCATCACTGTTCATGTCATTATGCTAAACACGTGTGTACGAGCACAGTGAATAATTAGCTGCCTGCTTACTGTTCATAAGTTTAGCCGCGACATAATATCATTTTATGGTTTAAAATCATTTGGTTTGGATCTTGGTTTCTTTGGGCTGGATAAATGTATGTTTTGGTTTTTATTCACTAACCAACTTGTTTGACTTACGGGAAGTGTTTTTGAGTGATTTCCCCTATTTTATACTAAAATGAATCATTGTGCATTGTGCAAATTCATTTGTGTTGGGTTTCTGTATTCTTGTACACTCACTTTATCTCGTTTTGGTGTAATACTGGTGTGACTCGTATATTTATACTTACAGGGGAAAACCCCTTTGAATAACACTTAGAGACTCATAACATTTATACTTACAGGGGAAATCCCTTTTGAACTACACTTTCTAGGGTAATGTATAATGAATGTTCCTGCTGTCACAGTAATTTCTAACATTTCACCTTATTCCAACTAGTCAAGTGCAATTGGACTAGTAAGGTGGAACGAAGTTTATAGTGATCGGATTTTCTTGGGGTTTTTTTTATTGAGTTTCTACAGTTGTGGAGGAGAAAGTTAAAAAAAAAATTCGCCGAGAGATTTTTTAAATTTTATTTTCCTCTGAATATTTTTATTTTTCCTTTATGAATAACTTGAAATTCGCCGAATTTATATTGTGACGTAATAGTGATAATGGGACCTATGAGCATCCATTAAACGCTCATTTAGTCTGTTTCCTTGTTCATTGTTGTCAACAAAATGCATATTTCCAGGTTTTTTTTTATGAAAAATTCCTATTTTTTCAATTACTTCTAAAATACCCAGTTTTAACACAAAGATTTCTTTTGAAATTGGTAACTGATACTTTTTCACAAATAACTGGACGTAAAAATGGTCAAAAAATTCATATTTACGAGTAAAGTGACTAAAAGTTCATTCGCAAATATCAGGAAATCGTCTTGTAAAAGTTAAAGAAGGCCATTTTTCTCAAAATTTTTCAATGGCGGTCAACGTAAATATTATCCTGAAAATATCTTTATTATATCAGCTATCCACAGAGAACACAAAAAAATATTCGAAGGTACTCGATAAACGTTGATTATTGCTGACGAAGGTGGAATGGGGCCGCTGGTAAACTCACAAAAATTATCGTGATTGTAACGTAACCATTTCTCATAATTTCTTTTTAGAATTAGTTGCAAGCTTGGGTCTCGGCGCCCCATTTAATATCAATACCGATACCGGTCCCAATTCTTAGCGATAGATCCCTTTTGTCATGTTTTACTTTCTCAGCAGTAACTGATATTTAACAAGTATCCTTGAATATTTTTCTAGTTATTATTTTAGCCTTATTAGATAGCTACTAAAATTAGGTTTTGGAGAATCATTTGCACATTGAGTTACATAGAAATTTTTTGAAAAAAAATGTCTTCATTAACATAGAAGATTTTCTGATTTTTGCGAATGAATTTTAAGTCACTAAACTCATGAATATGGTTTTCTTGAGCATTTTCTTGTCCAGTTATCTGTAAAAATGCATCTGTTACCAGTTTCAAAGGAAATCCGAGTCTTAAATTCGATAACTTGGAAATAATTGAAGAAAAAATCTTGAAATATGTATATTGAACAAATAAACAGACCAAATTGGCGTTTAATGGATACACACAGGTCTTTCTATTATGCCTCAATGTATACGTATATTCGTCGAATTTGAAGTTATTCATAAAAGAAAAAAAAATATATTACAAAGGAAATAAAAAAATAAAAACAAACTAGCGAGCGGCGAAATTCTTTTTTTTAACTTTCTTCTCTACACCTCTAGGAACTCAATAAAAAAAGTTCCATGAAAATCCGACCACTATAAACTTCGTTCCACCTTTTGGGTATTTTTTGTCTAATTGCACTCGGCTAAACGGGAATAACCAAAATAGTATACCTACCTATTGCTCTTGCAATGTTACATTAAGTAACACTTAGGAAATCTGCTAATGTACTGCTACTAAAGCATGCAGATTTCATGTAATGGTTATTTTTTAGCAAGACTCTGAAAGAGAAACATGTGAAAATGTTGAAAAACGTTAGTCACAGTAATTGTGGCGACATGAATATTCACTAAAGCTCTAATAGTGTAGCTTTGGCTATGAAAATATGGAAGTATGCTGACCAAACTGTCTTTAGTCGGGCGATACGGTCGTGTCTAAATCATAAGCGGACGCGTGTCATGAATCCAAAGGTTCTTAAACCAAACCATCACAACTCGTAACCATTGGGTTCTGCGCGCTCGTTCCAAAGAAACGTACGCTCTACTAACGACAGTACTGGTGTGATGTGCAGACCTCTGACCATACTTGAAAAACTTGTTGTTCCAAAATAATAGATACGGTGGTTGCAGAGCGTGAGCGGGGAGGTGGCGGCGGCGGGGGCGGTGGCGGCGGCGGGGAGCGGTGGGCCGAGCGCGGCGAAGGGGGGCGGGACGGGGGGCGCGGGTCGCGCGGCGCCAGCGAAGAGCCGCGCCCGGGCGACTGGGGCCGCATGGGCCGCGCCGCCGCGCCGCCCGGCCCGCGCCAGCCGCCCGCGCGCAAGAACTTCGAAGACATGCCGCCGTCGCGTCCAGGTACTATTATTTCATGATCGTTATTACCTGATTCCAGTAAAGTCCATCTGCTCAATTAGTGCTACGGTTTGAAAATGAGACGTACTGACATACTGACGTACCTTTCGGGTAAACCATCACTATTTGAGCAAATAGATCAGAACTAATTTTTAAAAGGGAATATCATTTAGTTATACCATCAAGATTTTTTAAAGTGAACTAGGATGTTTCCCAGGGTCTACTCACATTGAATAATTGAATGGATATCATAATATTTTCACATAAAACTTTTTATAAACAAGCAGTGTGGGTAGACTACATCAGTGTTGTTAACCTGCCCAAAATCAACACTTCCCTAACATAGTTGTAACAATTCACAAACGCGTGTATAAAGTGGTAACTGATGGTAATGGTAAATGGCGCGTACAAAAGGTATAAAAGTCACAGGTCATACCGTTCGTGAATTGCAAGGACTAGACTACTACAGCTTGTAACTTGCATGGAATGTTCAACCATTAATTTGATTAATTATTGTTGTTGTTTTGTTAATGTGTTTCTAATTAGTGTATTTTGGTTAGGGAGCTCGGGTATGATTTTTGAAAGTGATCTGTACTCGGTACAGACGTCAGTTTTAGTAAAGATACACTCTTGAGGAACTTTATTTAATAGATTTTAATCTTTTAGTCAAGTTTTTGTAAAGTAGCAAATTGCATGTCAGACACGTTTTTTTGCTGTTGTATTTTTAGACCATACAGTAATTCAACATTTTTTCTCCAATGTAGAGCAGAATTTCTGATGTAGATTTTTTTTGCTAGATATAAATAAAATATTCAAGGTTATGCTCGCTATATCTTGTTCAAAATACAGAGGCCTGAACATTTGACGTAATACGACATAACTGACGTTTGTTTGTAAGGTTAGATTGCACTTAGTCATTCGTTTCACTTGAACGTAGTTTAGTTTCCATAGCAGATCACCCGCTGGTCTCGTGCTCAGCTCCCTAACTATTTGTTTTGCAGACACGTCAGGTAGGCCGAAGTTGAAGCTACAGCCTCGGACTGTAACAGAGCCCGTGAACTCGCTGGCGTCGACCAGTCAGACGCAATCGATATTCGGCGGCGCGCGGCCGAGGGAAGAACGACTCAAGGAACTGGCGAACGAATAAGCGCCCTAGCTACTCTATAATACCGCGTACTCTCATCTCCCGGTCCCGTGTGTATATGTATCGTCCCGAAGCCCGATCCCTATGTGTGCCCCGATATTTACAAGCAGTCTCTTGTCTCCATTGATGCAGTGCGATAAAATTGTATATGAAACTGCAGACATTTTGTTAGGTTATATGAGGTTGTAAATCATTTTTATCGTATATTTTGTTAGCTTTATTATGTATATCGAAAGAGCTTCTTATTGTTTTTGCGCCGTCTCCGCCTCGTTTTCGAGCCCGGGGACCGCGCGTCGGCGTCGCTTGATTAATCCGCAGTATTTAAATTGCTAGTATGTATTGTTTGTCTCATTATAAGATTTATCCGGGCTTGTGTGTACATACGATATCGGCTCGCATAATATTAATTAATTTTTCGAAATTAGACTTGGAAGAAAAATATTTTTGTTCCTCATTTTGGGTTATATGTGTATTGAAATATTGTAATAATTATTTTATTTTTAATATAGCATTGTGTCGATAGAGGTTCGTAACCGATTCTCTGTTGTATTTGTTTTTTTTTTTTCATTTATTAATTGTTTAGTTTGTTAGGTCATGAAAATTAATCATTGAACGAGTAATTATGATACATAATTTAAGAGTTGAGATAATATGGTGATGTAATTACGGTGTCATTAATAAAATTAACTTGCACGTACTTGAATTTCTACTTTATTACATAATTGTGTAATGGCAAGTAACGTGGCCAAGAAATGAAAAAAAATCGCAAAATTGTAACAGAACATAGAAAAACGAATAAAAAGTGAATTCTTTGTAACCGAGGGTTTGTCTAAAGCACCTAAATCCACGTCCGAATTCCGAAACTCACAAGAAGGTAAACTACATTCGTAGACTTTCACAAAAACACTTCCACACAAAGTTGACAGGAGAGAATAAAAGGAGGGTTTTAGCTTTTTGGTAGTCAAGTGGTAGCAATTCCTGCTGTGCATGAGGTCCTAGGTTCGATTCCGAGGACAGGCAAACTATTATTTGTTTCCATCAGCAATTTATCAGTAGTAGCCAGTTGAGGGCTAAAAGGCTCGCCTCATGTTACATAGGGCTTTGAACAACTGACGAAATGTGGGTGGCTCTTCGGGCGAAACAGGCGTGATGTTATGTATCAGTTTGAAATATATCTTCGTTTTTATCAATAAACCATAAAATTAACCAAGACGTCCTGTCGCTGTTGGATAAAAGCCTCTTGCTTTAATTATTTAACTGTTTGCCAAGTACTCTTACGAGAATAACAACTGGTAATCCTGAGTACCTACCTAAGCACACGGATCAGCGTGTGATTATACGAATAAATTATTTGATTTGATACAACAAAAACGCGCTTCTAGCACGACTAGTGCTACTTTTCAAGCACTACACGACACGCGTCGAAGACGACGCGCATAATATGCGCGGATATATGTATATGCGGATAGCTTGATGTGCTGCCGTCTGTACGTCGAAAAGTAGGAGCCAGATTGAACGGACTCCCGTTTGGCGGTGAACAGACACACTTGTGTTTTGGTGGCGTTAAAAGTAATCAGATTTTTATCACCCTTCTTGGAGACAAAACTTAAGGTTGAATTCGTTCGCTCCACCATGGCCTCTCTTAATGAACGCATTTCACCGCTGGATTCATAACTCTCTATGACAGTGCTGTCGTCTACGTACTCAACAATACCAGATACGAGGTCATTGATGAGCAGCAGGAAAAGCGTCGCGGAGAGAACAGACCCCTGAGGTACTCCGGCGTCAATAGCAATAAGGTCAGGGGAGCGGCAGCCATCAATGACAACTCGGATAAATCGTTCATTCGGCTGGAAGTTTGCTCAGCAGACTTGCGTGCTATACTCTGTCGAAAGCCTTCGAGATGTCCAGTGACACGACAAGGGCTTCGTCGAGTTTCTCGATGGCTTCGCCCCAGCAGTGCATAGCAAACACCAGAAAAACCATTCTGACGGTCACTGAGTAGGTCGTAGGCTTCTAGGCATGCCAGCAGCTTCCCATTAAGAATCCTTTTACATAACTTTACAAAGTATGGAGGTGATAGCAATTGGTCGATAATTACTGGGGTCGGCACGACTACCCTTCTTGGTTACTGGTTGTACATTGGCAACCTTCCATGATTTTAGTACCGTTCTGGTTTTAAGAGAGGCGGTACAAGCATGTCAACACAAGACAACTCAGGCGCACAGTTCCTCAAGACTCTTGCTGGTATGCCGTCAGGACCGCTAGCCTTGTTCACGTCTAGGCTATGAAGTACTCTACGAACCCCTTTCATTCTCCTGCATCTAAGAATCACAGCGACTAATTGTTTGTGGCTGTTTTGAATCAGTATCTAGCGACCCATCCGGTTTTTGCAAGGGGGTTAATGTCGACCGGCAGAAGTTGGTTTAGACCGATTTGGATAGGGACCAAAACTGTTTACTACCAGAGGTGTAGGACTAGGACGCAACTTTAGTCCCTCTACGACTGATGGCTTAAATGTGCCTTTCGGAACAGCCGGTTTTAGGAGTTTTCAGCAGAATTAAAAGCTGTCATGAAGTCAGAAGGAATTGTGCCCGTTGATGGCAACAGTCTCACCCCTTATCACATAGGAGTTGAACATAACTGGTGAAATGTGCGTATACTATTAGGTGCACCTCTGCTCTGCTAAGGGCGGAATGAGATGCGATTTTAGCATTAAGATGCAAGGGCGGTGTTTCAGAGTTGTTAAGAGCTGTCTTATACTAATCCCTATGTATGTAACAAACTTTGATGAGGAAGGGGGAAAGAAATGTTTTAGGTAATTTTAAATAATAGAATGAACATAGGTTTTGTGTGCATTCATACTTTATTTTAAATATCAAGATCCTCATCCGGGTCTTCTTCATCCCAGTCATCGACTGCATCTGGCTCATAATAAACCTTACTCTCACCTTCGTGGATCTTACTCATGTACGGCAGTTTCAAGTTATACTTCTGTATCTTCTCATTTTGGTCTACTTCTATTTTGAATGTGGACAGATTTGCAGGCAATGGTTTTTCAGGTTCCTCTTCCGTCTTCACCTGTCTTATAACAGGACTTAACTTTAAAGTTGACGCTTTACTGTCATATGAAATTATTTCTTCGCTTCTTATGACCTTGCTACCTTTCTTTAGCTTAATCCATACTTTGTATGGATTGGTTTTATCATATGATATAACCACATTTACCAAATGATTTAAATGTGTTTGTAGTTTGGAACTGTGTGGTAAACAGTCTCTGTGCAGTATAAGTACTAGTCTGTTTACATTAGGATCATTTTGTAATTTTTTCAAGTACTTTATACACTCATTCCACCCCATACAAAGAGCCATTTGGTTTATTGAATCTATTATCAATGAACTTTTGCCACTTATATATTCATAGTACATATCAGTATTAAACTCATCGTAGTAATTAACGTTGGAATGGTTTTTGAAGATATTTCTCCAAAGGCTGCTAGGTTGTTCATAACTAAATAAGTTAATGGATTTTTCTTCTTGCACAAGCTCCAGCAGTAAAGGTAAAATATTATTGTTGTCATCGTCTTCTATTAGCACAAATGGAGCAGATTTCAATCTAAATAAAGTCATTATCACTAGTGTATAAAATTAAAAACTTTGATAACTTCACTAAAAAAAAAAGGAAAAATATTGTAGAAAATCAAAACTGTGAAAATCACCAGAAAGAAAACGTGAAGTTTGTCATTTGTCATTCCTGTCAAGCAAATCCGACCACAGCTAAAAAAAAATCGCGAAATTTGATTTGAATGGCAATATTGGGTGCTTGTTAGTAGATTTCTGCTAGTACTTATTACATCAATCCACCACATCTGACAGCAAACAGCATTATGAATTTTTGACAATGACATTTCAAAGTCAAACAAACCATATTCTGATGTGTAAACGTTGTTGTGGTTATTTTTGTTATTTATTTTTACTATTTTAGCTTATAAGGTTAACGAAATGCATAGACTTAAGGTATCCAGCAGTATAAAACAGTTCACTCGTCAGATAGTATATGTTCCAAAACATAAGCCTCCCAACGATGCAGACTTTGAGGTTCTGAAAGATTTTTTATCTAAATACAAAAACATTCTTATTCTGACTGGTGCTGGTATTTCCACAGAATCAGGTAATTACTGCAGACATCTAAAAAATACTTTTGTTTTAACCATTATAATGTTTTTCTGTATTATCATAGGAATTCCAGACTACAGATCAAAAGAAGTTGGTTTATATGCTCGCACTAACCACAAGCCTGTACAATACCAAGAGTTTGTGAAGTATCCTAAAGTCAGACAACGGTACTGGGCTAGAAATTTCATTGGGTGGCCAAGGTTCAGTGTTGTGCAGCCAAATAACACACATCTTGCTGTCAGAGAGCTAGAAAAGGTAATAGTATTTTAAATAAGTAGTTTGTTTTGTCATCCACTATATTTTGACTTACTGATATGCAGAATTTAATATTCCAATCTAAGATCAAATATATTAATGGTTTCAGAATTATACTATAGCATCATCATAATCCTGCCCTCATCCCAGTTCATTTGGGGTCAGCACAGCATGTCTTTTTCCATATTTCTCTATTATGAAATAGGATGAATGATATAATTATGTATATCTTAATTGATAAAATTAACAGGTGTCTCATTTTATTTGTTTGAGTAAGGATCAACATCGTCTTCCTGCCCTTGTCCCATTATAGTAGGTTTGATGCAACACATTTTCTTCTTCCATTCTCCCCCCCTGTCAGACGTCACTCGACACTCTCTTTCATATCATTCCTCACACAATCCATCTATCTTTTCTTTGGCCTCCCTTTCCATCCATCAACAACAACACAAACACAACGCGTGTAACATGCGTTTCATCCCTCCTCATTACATGTCCATACCAAGATAGACAACTTCCTTTCAATTTTTCTGTAACAGGCGCCACTTTCACTACATTGTGTTTCTGTACTTGCATATTTATATATTCATTGCACTGTAAGTGTAACTCATACCAATTCGTTATTGATTGTCTATTGGTCTTCATTTCACAGATAGGAAAGGTGACATCTATAGTGACACAAAATGTAGACCGTCTACATCACAAGGCTGGTTCAGAAAATGTCATAGAACTCCATGGCACTGGGTACATTGTGAAATGTATGAAGTGTCCCTATGAGATAAGCAGAGAGGAGCTCCAGGTGGAACTGATGAGGAATAATCCTTACATGGAGAACACCATCACCATGATGAGGCCTGATGGTGATGTGGATTTACCTAAAGTATGTGTACTAATTTGTTATGGATATTGTTATCTCTATCACATTGCGAGTATGTTTTCATAGTTTTAATTCTTATTATTTCAGGACCAAGAGGAAAAGTTCAAGGCACCACTCTGTCCGAAATGTGAAGGCCCATTAAAACCCGACATTGTGTTTTTTGGTGACAATGTACCAAAGCCCAGAGTGGAGGCAGTCAGGAGTCAAGTATCCTCCAGTGATGCTGTATTTGTTTTAGGTTCAAGTTTGACAGTGTACTCAAGCTATAGAATAATTTTACAAGCTAGGGAAGAACATAAGAAGATTGCTTTATTGAACATAGGCCCCACCAGAGCTGATGATATTGTAGACATCAAAGTATCTACAAAATGTGGTGATATATTACCTGAATTATGTAATTCTATAACTAAGAACCTCAGTTGATAGTACCTGATCTTTTTGATAGTTTTTGTGATGAATATTCCTACCTCAAAATAAGTGTTAATTTTTGTGTTAAGTAGTCAAATGGTTTTTTTTAAATAAATAAAATACATAAAAAAATGATGGCATTTCATTTTAATAATTAATAGTATAAAAAGAAGTAGGGATACAAAACTGGTTATACTTTTAATAAAGAATGGACAGCATGCCCTTGAAAAATCAGTTTGCTAGGAGCACTAAAAATGAATTGTTTGCTTTTGGTCATCTGCTTAGGACCGGTTGAATTGAATGCGAAACGCAAGGTGTGGCATAAGATACGCACTTTTGTTTCGTTAACTTCGACATACGAATATTCGTAAAAAAATATATCAATCAAGCACCACAAAAATGAAATACCCATAAAATTGTGATGTGAAAGATAACGAAAATATTGAAAGTGTCGAAGTAAACAATCCATACCTTACGGTCAACAGTCCTAAGTTACATGTATCGACTTGAAAACATAACAAGAACAATGAGATCACATTTTAGTTACTTTTTAAACTTTATCAAAAATTTCGTGATTATTTGTAACAATCATGTTGCAAAGCCTAGTTCACAAGCCAGGGTACTAAGTTGACATAATAGTGGTTTTAGTTTATTCAAATTATTCATCTTTATTCAATAGATAAAAATAGACATAATAATTATATACCCGAAAGAGAACATGAAGCATATATGTATGAATGTAATTTGTTTTGTCTAGTAGGAATACTAATAAGTGTAATTCTAACAATGTGTTTGAGTGTGTGGTTAGACAGGAATTGAATGGCATCTAAAAATAATTAAGTTCCAATAACAGCTATAAATAGTATTCTAGAATTTGAAAATTCTCTACTAGTACTCAAAATCTAGAATCATTTTAATGTAATGTGTTTTGAGACCATTTAATATAAAACATTGCATTCCGCACTAGTTTCTATACCAATTTGTAAAGATCATTAACAATATTTGTCTACAATACGAAAATGTGTTATCTCTTGCATACTTTAGGTATATTCTATAATCTCCTTAACATTACATAATAATTAACGGCAGTGTTTAATGACATCACAAATCACATTATTAAGAACCTGATCTATATAAATTAATGTGGCAGTAAGCGCTAGAGGCCGATAGTTAGTTACTCTTAATGCTCTTACTTTTGTTTATAAACGTATTTAAGATAGGTACAATGAAAACGTTTTGACAATACGATGAGAGGTCATTGGACCTATCATCCTACTTAGCTAACTCTAGCGCGCCGCGGCGCGAAATATATCTGCGCGTATGCTGTTACAAATTAACACTTGGCTTATACTACTCATTGTTCGCTAAATATTATCGGGTACTAAATATATATTTTATATAATAATGATTTATCAACTGGTCACCTACTTAATATGATGACTAAAAATATTAACTTAATCAATGGCATAGTTTAAAAATGGTAAAATACCATCTAGCTTTGCAAGGGACGAACACAAATCAAAAGAAATGCCTGTTATTCAAAATATTATTTTCAGGATTAATTACACTAAGTCAATGTTACATTATAAATTATTTACTTCAGAGGATTTAACTTAACTAACATTCAGTTGTGGGACTCGAAAGTTTGTACTAAACCATTGATTTTAAGTCCAAATGTCTTCAGAACGCCACGTCATGTCCACACGCGGAGGTTTTTGGTATAAGTATAGTGAAACTCGCGTCTCTTTTTTATACCAATTCTTTCGGCTGTTGGGAGATCCGACGTCGCTACCAACTCGCGAGGCGAACGGACAGTCAGCAAATGAATTAAACACGTATCCAATGACTTAAAATAAACACATTCAACTTACAATTCAACACCAGTCTTAAGATCACAATTAAATTATCTCCACATGAAATGTTTTGTCACTACAATAAAACCGTACATAATACTAGATGGGTCGCTCGCTCATGTGTCAATTGTCTATTGTAAGCAACATTATAAGAAGTAGTCGGCTTGCGGCTTCTTGGAGGGCACGCCTCGCGACTCCTGCGGCGCCGCTTCAAATATTGTGAACTCTCGCTGAAGATTTTCGTTCAGCTCTAATATTGCAGCCACATTGCCGCATCTGTGTACAGAAAACCCATAGTTATATTAAATAGTAAAGTAAGATTACATTGATCAGATGGGACTCAAAAAACTCTTTCAAATTAACTATGTAAGTCTGAGACAAAATAAATACTAAAATAAATATAACTAATTTTCCCTGTTGGGCCAAAATACATTATACACACGATACTACGTCGCATCCGTGGCACGTTGCGATGATGTCGTGTCGTGGAAATCTACGACTTGCATCGTAAAAAAAAATCACTAAACCGTAAGTTGCCATAATATTTGATCAGACCTGTAGCAGTAGTTAGGCGCCGACCACACAGTGAGCACGGTCTCGTTGAAGTGCCATTTGTAGCCTTCCATGACGAGCTGGTGCGCGCGGCAGATCATGTCGATGTCGTTGGACACGTTGAACTGCGCCACCACGTCGGAGCCGAACAGGTAGCCCGCTCCGCGCGGTGACACGCCCCAGCCTTGTGTGTCTGGAATATATTTTTGATTTGTCAGACCAGTTTTAAAAGTTAAATACCTTAATGCTCAACTGAATTGACAGGTTGTTATGTTATACTATATCCTATATTCAGTCAGGTTAAGGTCTGTCCATATGTCAAATTTCATTCATGTTTGTTCAGCCGTTAAGGCGTGAAAAACCAACTCACTTTCATATTTGTAATATAAGTTAGGATTAGGACTTACATACCAAATTCCACAGCAACAGCTGTTCTAAAAGTAAACATTAAGTATTACAAATTCTAAAGGGATATTATGATGTTGACAAACCTTCAGGGTCACTCCAGAGCAGGTCACACATGGGTCCATCATGAGGTACCTCCTGCTTGCGGTCGATTGTGCGAATTTGGTCGAGGGTCTGTATGGAAGGACTCAGTCCACCGTGCACACAGAATATCCGACCGTCAATAATGGCTGACAGAGATAAGTAGTCGAATATTTCTGTGCAATACCTGTGTACATTCATATTGATATATTATTCAAATATGGGAGAACTTAAGAATTGAGTAAGATGATTGGGAACAACTTACATCCATTTATAGTCCTCCTGATGGGTTTCAGTTGTGTCGGTAGGCCAGTATGACTAAATTCCTGTATCGCTCTTCCTATGAGGATGGCTAGTCTGTACAGAGACTAGCTATCCATACAGGAAGGGCAAAGGAAATATGGTCCACAAGTGAGAGCACAATCACAGGTGCACTCCACTGTCGCTCTCTTAGTTTGACAGGATGGCAATTCAACTTAACCAAGATCAGTTGCAGGACCAACAGCTTAACATGGATTTCGAGGCCCAGGGGTATCAATCTGCCGACTCCCATACTCCAGGCTACTACTGAGAAATTCTTTACGGAAAAACCCAATAACACTGCCCAATATGGGAATCAATCCCAGGACCCCAATATCCCTTTCATAATGTAATTGCTAAATTGCATTTTTTTTCAAAAAAATATTTGAAAGGTTTACCTCCAAACAGTAATAGATCCATATTTCCTAAGACATTCATCGTAAAAACCATACACTTGTGTGATCTGTCTGGACTCATGGTTGCCTCTGATTAGTGTGATGCGGTCTGGGTACCGAACCTGTGTGAAACAGATTGTTAGTGAAAAGTATGGCAAAATCATAGTTATTAAAACTATTAGTATTATAACTATTTCGAACCCTGTAGGACCAAGCAACAAGTAAAATTAGGAAACCACTACTTTTAGATTTTGACTATTCCTATGTTTTATACCCAAAAAAGCTGGATATTTTTACACTCGAGTGCAGGAGCCAATATTTGTCAGTGATAAAAATATTGCCCAGAATATATCATTCTTGTTGGCATCTGTTTAACCACGGTAATATTATAATACAGTACTCCAACTTCATACAAACGGACGAAACGCGAGCTATACCTACGCGCCTCGATCGTGGGGTGCGCTCGCGGTGCAGACAGTCACGGCTGTACCGCAGTGTCGAACGGACGGTGTGTTGTTTTTTTAACAATAACCGCGCGATTTTTTCTCTAAAAATCAGTTAGTATATTTGTGGGTATCTTCTTAAGCGTTGTTTGGAGAAACATGATGATTGTCATGCTTTGAAATCGTATGTGAAACCCGATCAAAAAAGCCACAATTTCAGCTCACAGAGTCGGTATTTAAGGTACCGGGACTACAGTAAGATTAATTCGCGAACTTTTTTGATTGTACCCAACGATGATTTTGTGGAATATATAGAAAAAATGGAGGAAATATTCCGAAATTCACTTAAAACCAAACATGTAAATTGTAAAGTAGCTGCAGGTATCTATAACCAAGTAAAAGATATTCCATTTTCTCCACCTTGTCCATGTTTCCCAAAACAATTTTTAATTAAGCTTTATGTTTATAAGAATGCGGATTTATTATACTTTAAAATTTAACAATAAAGCATTTCGTACGACTCAGTCGAGGCGCAAATATTTTTCGGTCGCAAATTTATAAGCCCGATTTGTTTTTCAAACAAAAACATGTTTTTTTAATTAAATCTACCAATCAAAAAACAACACGCATTTTTATTGAACACTTCCTATTCAATATACAAAGTATTTCATTTATTTATATAAAAAGGATATTTACAATCACAAAACTAAATAGCAACAGAAAGTAGGCAAATGTAATTAAAATGCTGGAGACGGGCAGCCCTAACGCATGTTTACGTACCGCGCGGCTGTAGGCATTTATTTCTATCATGCGGCCGAGTTACATTACTGTATTATAATATTACCGTGGTTTAACTATTTGAAGACAGTTATGATTTAAAATTAATATGTTGTCATGATAACTAACATAAATCTAAATTAAGAATTCAAATCATGGGCTCCCACATAACAATTTATAGATAAAACTTATCACAACTCACTATTTACATTACATACTGATTCATTTGAGAAGAAATTGTCCTGTCACTGTCAAATCACATCATTTATTTCTTGGAAAATATGGATAATTGGTACATAGATGTTTTTACAACAGTGCCCTGCATTTTAACCCACCAATACATAGCGTTGTGATGGTAAATAGCCCAATAATCTCCCTCGAGAATTGGGCTATCAAAAACAACAGTTCTTTTCAAATCTGACTGGTAGTTTCAGAGATTAGCATGTTCAAATAAAAACACCTTTACTATGTTAGTATAGATACCATGTTCATGAATAATTATCAAAAGCTTACCTTTAAAGCAAGTAGTAATAAGAACGTCTCTACTGAATAGAATCCTCTGTCTACAAAGTCACCCATAAATAAATAATTGGTCTCAGGAACATCACCACCCACTTTAAACAGTTCTTTCAGATCATAGAATTGGCCATGAATGTCACCACAAACCTGAAACGAGAGTAAGAGTAGCTTGTACAGAATATTGGTAGGGCTTATTTGGGTATGTCTCTAATTCAGGTTAGAGACATACCCAAACAAGCCCTTACTAGTATTTACAAACAGCTAGTGCACTCACTAATTAGTCTATCAAGCTTGATAAGGTCCAAACTTAGTTACAGCCTGTCTTTAATACAGCAAGAGAGAATTTTGTTAGAAGGAAATTAGTGTTTTGTTTGATGAAAAGATTCAACAACAAAAACTAACCACTGATTTCAAAATTATTATTTAGAATGTAAATTCTGTGACTACCGAATAGAAGTGTAATTTATCAGTGTTGATTTTATAACAATCGTAAAGATACGTGAAAGGTTAATTACCGTGACAGGAGAGTCTACCCGCTGAACATTGCTCTCTTCGACGAGAATTTCGCGGGCCTTGGCACAGAGCGCCTTAACCTCGGCCTCCATTATTATCTCACATCTTTTTAGCTGTTCGATTTGACGATCTAGATCACTTGTATCAGACATCTTTCTAAATAAAATTACCACGCTTTATCTGTGAAACAAAAAATTGTGAGTAATACCAAGATTACATGATAGAAGATAACATCTGACCCATTAAGCATCTAAGCTTTCTAACAAAAAACAGGTACTGTTTGAAGACTTACTATTTAAAATTACTTATAATTATGTTTGCTTTTGGTTATTTCGCATCAGCAGCTCAAATTCTTGCAACAAACAATCACAATGCATCCGCCATTTACAACGTTATTTCTACCATAGCCAATACTGCCAATAGTGATTTCTAGTCTATGATTACGATGCACGTATAGACTTCGTAGCATAGAGTAAAGTAATATAACGGGTATAGAGAGCCCGCTCGCAGAATTTTTTGAATACAGCTAATGTCAATTGATCGGATAAATAGCGCCATCTATTTTTTGCATCCACAAACTTGCGACATATATAGCTATAACTAGCTATAGGTACTACCTATGCATTATTAGCGCACCTATACTTTAAGCTTCCTCATTATTTTACTTGTTTTTGAAGTTGATAAAGTTTTACATCATTTTACTTTTTCTCTTTACTAAGTAACAAAATCATAGTAAAACTTTATCAAATTAAAAAAACAAGTAAAATAGTAAGGAAGCATCAATTTCAAAAGGTACACAGTGGATACATAAAAAAACAACTTTTATTTTATAAAAAACTTATTTATTTTTCTTGTGTTTATTTTATAAGCTTGCGCCTCTGCTTTAATTTCATCCGCACCATGATAATTATGTGATTTTGCCAGACAAAATCCGGTTTGTTGAACAAGTCCAACTATATGAGCACATTAATACTTGGGTTTTCAAAATAATTCGTACACTTCACTACGGAGTCCTGTCCGGACTCAACACAACGCGGATCGGCAGATTAATTTCACGAAGAAAGGCACAAACACTGAATGAAAACTACAAACAAGCGCAAGCGCAGGGTACAGTCGCCATATTATTTGAATTTTGACCTGACAATTTGACATTTGACAATCATTACCAAATCAATAATTCAATGTGTTGCTATTGTAATTATTACGCAGATTGTAATCTACATAAATATTTGCAAATAATTATAATACGTGTTAAATAAAATGATTAGGTAATGAAATTATATTTCATTTATTAAGTTTTGAGTCACAAATTATATCAGGATCGATGGTGTCGCCGGTTTCGCCATCTGTGGTGACATAAGGTAACTAATTGTTTTGGATGCAAAAAACAGATGTCGCATTTTGAAAGAAATTACCCCAAATCTGTCGATATATGGAACTGTCCTACCCCTGCTTCGTAGTGTTGGATTCCCGAGTTTCACGCTTCTGCAGCAACATTTATTTTCGTTGAAAAGTTGTAAATGAATGGGTTTACCAGAGGCTCTGGTCACGGATATGCGTGGATTTTACGTCCTTTTTGGCAGTAAGTTTATTTAATGATATTTGATTATCCCAAAATTTAAGACATGTTTATTCATTTCAGTATTACAGCACGTGATAGCCGAGGGGATAGTGTGAATGCCACTTTACATAGGCAGGCTTTATCTGTCCATTTTGTCTATGGAATCCTTAAATCATCGTTCGTTCTTTTCATTCATTGTTGTTTGTTATATTTATTGATTTAGCGAAAGTTGTTTTTTTTTCATAAAAGTAAATACATAGTGCTGTTTTGTGCGTTTTCTGTGGACTCTGAGGACAAAATGGGTAATATACACACCGTGGGACCGAATGCGGCGCTAATAGTTTCAGGTAAATACAGATAAGTCTGTCGTATACAATAATTTAATGCGGAAAGATATTGTGTTTTCGTGATTTTTAGGGTGTCCTTCAAATCTACTGCGTTATAGGTGCTTAATAAGTAATAAAATTACAGTACCTTAATTTTTTGTGTATTTAAATTCGTGTTTTGTATTACTGATAACAAAATAACCTCTTATCTGCTATGCCCTGTATTTGCCTATCTATAGATTTGCAATCACGTATATAATTGAGCAAGTATTCATATAGCTAAGGGCAGTACCAAATCCTTGTTAAGGTACACGTTACTTATTGGTTAATGCGTAACAATTTCGTGTAAAAAATCGAGTCCACGCCCAAAATTACAGATTGCATATAGCTACCTATTATCTCTATCTGACGGCGCTCCCGCGCTCGCGCATATTTTTAGCGAGCGCTTGTGAACCTATATTATTACGAGCGCTGAATTAAAATTCGAGGTCAATTGGTAAAATATTGACATTTTAGGCGCCATGCATTAAACGGAATATTCTTGTCGCTATGGAATCTATGTTACTATAGGTATATACTGCTAAATAAATGTATACTGTTGCACTTAAGTAGACTATTTGCCATGGGCATAAAGACTAGGGTTACCACAGAATATGCTGAAACACCGACCGGGAAATTTGTAATAGAAGTAGAGTAAACCATGACAAGACGATGTGGGCAAGATAAATGTTTCAGATTTGTGGGTCTATGTAGAAATAATTTCGTAGAGGTCAGGTTTCGGAAACACAAGTCTCAAGTTATCGCAGTCGAAGTCGCAGTAGAAGGCTTCCAAATAGCGAGCTCGCTTCGCTCGCTCTTAAATGGAGGCTTGACTCGTCACGGTCTTGAAAGGTAGAATTATTCGACCTCACTTTTCTGGATTTTCGATGAATGCCTTTACCAGTGCGAGCCATGATCGTGGTTACTAAATTTTCTATCCCACTTTGCGCGCTCTTACATTATCTTAGTAAAATCAATGAGGATGGTATTTTATAGTGGCGAAGGTTCCATAGAACTCGATTCCTACCGGCTTTCCTTTGAAAAATGGCACAGTCAGTATTCTATACACATATAATTCTTTTTTTTTTTTGGTTTTCGCCGCACTCAGTTTCGTAGTGCCCCAAAACAATTTTGATTCAGGGGGCCTTGTATCAAAATTGTTTGTTAGGCCTAGCTATGCAACTGACTGAGAGCAGCGTCTTTAAGACACGCGAGCGATTTTGTTCTGATAGATCAAACAACTGAACCGGACCAAATTACTTATTAACCGGGTCACAACGTTCTAAATCGGTACATGTCCCGGTGTACCGGGACGTATGGCAGCTCTAATACATAAACCCATTTTTTAATCCATAACATAACTATGTTGCAGCAAGTCAGGGTCATCAGCTCAGACCATAATTTGATGCCTAGTTATTATCGTTACGTGTATTCAAGATCATTCCACGGCTCGTAGCTCTAAGCATTTTGTTAACACCATGTTTTTACCTTGTGGAACGCAAATAAACGAATATGAATATGAATATGAATAAGGTAGTCATAGTTGGATTTCATGATGATAAGTGTACTTTAATTACCTACGTCCAATAAGCCACTGAGCAAGCGTACTTCACCAAAAGGATCCGTCGACTGCAGAGCGGGACATACGGTGTTAAGAGCCAGAGGCACTGACAGTAGTCTCACAACTCACAAGGCTATTAGGTCTTTTAGCAATCTTAACCCAGAAAAATACAAAATCTTAAACCAGTTTTCTCTGTTTTATTTTTCTACTAACTCATTAACTTGATATCTACTGTTAGGTACCTACCACATTACATAAAACCAACAAAAAATATATAAAACTCGGCAGGTCAGATGCCTTCGTCGGCGTTGAGGGGTCGCAGATTGGACTTTCGGTCTTTTTAATAGCTCAAACAAGCTTCTAAGAATACAATAGACTAACTACAATTTCAATTTTGGAATAAATGTGTCGACTAGCGCTTGCGCTGCTGCTACAAATTATTAAATCATCGAGATTTGTCCTTGCATGCAGCGGTCATTACTCACCACACACGGCTCACCCAGAACCAGATCAATTAAATAATTAAAAATGTGGATTCATCAGACAGACGGAGTAAGACGTAGTTTTAATTAGGAAAACGATCACAAAATTTAATTTGGCTGCTGATCTTTACACAATACGAGTGAGTATTTTATAGATGCGAATGAGGAAAACATAAAGTTGGTAACTATTGCTGTTGGGATTATTAGACACGACTCACCATGCCTACTACAGACTTGCAAACTGTTGAGGAAAATTGCAGGAATATGTCATGCCTCGGTACTGCAGTCAGCAGTACCTATTGGTTGAATTTTATTTCGCGTTATCATATTTTTTACTTAACCTTTTGACAGCCAGAGCATAAACGCACGCGCGTGCCCTCCACGCCAAGCCACAATTTCACCTACCATTTTGTCACATATTTATGTCGTTTGTCGTACAGGGCACGCGCTTGCTTGTCACGTATATGTGATAGTGGCCTTCAAAAGGCAACACTACAAAGAGTACTACAGCAATATAGAACAAAAAGTACTAGGTACAGCGCCATCTATGACACAGGGGATGCACTAAAAATCAAAATACATCTAATTCTTACATCGCGCAAGTAAAGTTATCTGCGACTTAAGACTATATTTATAGAAGAATCAGACAGCAACTCGTGGGCAGCACAGACATAACACCCGTCTTGTCGGAGGATCCGCCCTTTTTTATGGCGGATGAAGAACTTTATAACCTGTTCTCCATACCCCCAAAGATTAATTATGGTAATTGAAATAGAAATACTTACAATACAAGGGTAGGGGAAGACTAAAGAAACAATGGTTGGACTGTGTGGAAGATGACATGGCTAGAAAACATTATGACTAATAGATATTAGTGTGGAAGAAGCAGACATGCTGCAGCGATCCTAAATACTACTAAATAAACTACATATTTACGGTTTTCAGATTTTTTCCTTTACATGTGCTGTAAGACATTGCTTCTTGGCAAATTTCATGATTCTAGGTAAACGGGAATTACCCTATAAATTTTGATTCCCTTGAGAGTCGAAAATACGTTTTTTTGTGGTATAAACTGCCATATTTATTTTTTACGTTAACTTAGATGTTTGATTTTTTCACAGCTTCAAGGGACTGTAGACCTGAGTATATACGGGGTGCAAACAGATCCTTCACGAAGCCGTCAACCAAGCATTCTGTACATCAAACTAAGTAACTTTACGCAAAAATTATTGCTGGGAATCGACTTTTTTTTTTGGGGTGAAAAATCACGTTTTACGGTAAAACTCAATGTAACGCACTCAAAACATTGTGCTGATGGATGGATTGAATAGTACGGGGATCGTGAAGGTATTAAAAGTAATAATCTTACATTAAATACATGTATTTAAAAAAAAACTTGTAAAAAAGTTGGAACTTTGACCCCCAATATCTCCGTAATTAGAAGGTTCCCAGGTATGGTCAAGAACAAAAAAATGATCGTAATGACGGGGACAACAAGTACCTTTCGGCTTCGTTAAGGGTCTTTTTACACCCTTTATATGGTTTTAATTTCAACAAGATACCTCCACGCGTTCCCAAGATAAAGGGTCTTGACAGACAGACGGACAGATGGACAACAAAGTGATCCTATAAGGTTTCCGTTTTTTCCTTTTGAGGTACGGAACTCTAAAAATAAGTTATTTCATACCTAAGTATTAATACATTATTAGCATGGTCAATATTTAATGCGACAACGTCCTAAGTAACCAAGAATCGTGTTTTGCTAGGTTGCGCTGCAGTTAGCTGAAAATGTTGAAAACCAAATCTAACGTATGTTGAAATAATGAAAACTACAGGAACAGAGATTGTAATAAACATGATGTTCTGAAGTTGTTATAATAGTTGACTCATTGCTCATAATAATATTCACCTTGCGTTTTTATTTCCTCCTATTTCGCGACTATGACGTGTTTTCCTACAATTACTACAAGCTACACTGCGTCTGCACAAACATGAACAAAACTCGAAGCAATTTTCTATTTCAAATTGCTTGAATTGAAAATGATTATTTTTACAGCCATCTGGTATGAACTAGAAATAAAGATTTTCTTTTGTGGGATCACAAGAAAGGGTCTAAAGAAAGTGATCTTGAAAAAACTAGATTTTGTTGTATCATTAAACTATTTATTCTTTAAATAACTATTACGTATCTTACAAACGAAAATCTACTAAAATAACATACAGTACTAATTACTTCATTGCTATAGCTACATGAATTTATAAACTTGTTATATCTCAACGAGTTTTTGGCTTCCTGAATGACTCCATTGTCTTATCGCGACGACTTTTTATTGAGATAAAACTCCCAATAATGAGCAGCCGTCAGTAAACTTTGCATTAGTCTCTACATTATTTACTTCAGTACAAGTTCCAAGTCCTTTTGATCAAATCAGCTCCCTTTTCCCCAATCATGATGGCTGGTGCGTTCGTGTGAGCTACTATCGTCCTGGGTATAATACTACTGTCGATCACTCGCAGATTATTCACACCGTACACTCTCAGCTCTGGGTCTACCACCGCGGTAGGATCGGTCGGTGGACCCATCTTGCACGTCGCTATCTGATGATGCAGCGTCGCAGTCACTGCTCGTACAGCACACTCCCAATAATCATCGCTGCCAAATTGGTATTGCTTGCAGTTTGGGAACTTCTTTGTGTGTAATGTCGCTCCGTATTTTCTAAATGGTGGCGTGTCCACAAGTTTGATGATATATCTTATTGCGGCTATCATTGTATCGACGTCCTGTCTATGAGTTAAATAATTGCCGTAAAGACTAGGTTGTTCGTAGGGATCTGCCGACCGCAACTGTAAATAACCCTTAGATTTGGGATGTAACAGCATGAATAAAACGGTAAAGCTTTCGACGTCTTCTATTGATTTATAAACATCCTTGTAAAGCCAGTCGGCCATACGAATCCCTTTGGCTACGATGTTTCCTTCGTCAGAAGCTAAAGACGCACATGATCCGAGAAGTTCAATGTCAGGATAGTCGCCAATTTCATTGGATATATTTGTTTTGATGTAACCAATAGTTTCAACTCCAGCCAGCGAAGACATAGGACCGTCTCCATAATGGTCGAACTGAACTGCATTCTGTATTGTAGCTATTTTCTTTTCGACTAGTGTTAATTTCGTCTGGTTCAAAGTAAAAGCTAAAGCGGGGAACGAAATATGATCATATAACGATTCGCCTACTCTTAGATCTTGTATCACAGGTATTCCGAATGATTTAAGTTGTTTTTTAGGTCCAATACCAGAAAGCATGAGCAAATGCGGTGATTCTATAGGACCAGCAGAGAGTATAACTTCTTTGTTGGCTCTTATTTGGTACACTCGACCATTTTTATGGAACTCAACTCCGACTGCGTTCTTATTGACAGGATCGATTATAACTTTGGTAGCCCTGCTTGTAGTTAATATGTGCAGATTCTTCCTCTTCTTGTTCTTATGCAGGAAGGCTTTGGCGCTGCTGGCACGTTGTCCTTTACTGATTGTTGCTTGAATGTAACTGAATCCAAATGCATCTGGGGTGTTGTAGTCTACTCGGCGATGGCCATACAATTTTGCTGCATCTAAAAATGCTTTGGAGAGCTTAGATCTGTAATAAATAATTTATTTTTTAATTAAAATTCCTGACATTTAAAAGAGCATTTAGAATAATAATTTGTTCTACAGATACAGTATAATTTCTATTTTAGGATCAGAGCCATAATAACACTACAAAACGTTGATAAAAACCGCAATAAAATTTAACGAACTCGACAGACGATAATACATAATTATAATCATTTTAATCTTGTTATTCGACAAAAAAGTTCCTTCTCCGCATCCTGATTGATCGGGGACTAATTTATTCGAAATATTTGCTGGATCAATCATACATTGTAGTTATAAATAGCTCAAGTACAGTCATTCCAAATCAAATGTATTCACTTTTAATGCTCGTATCTATGAATAATATACTTTGTGTATCTGATAATGGTCTATTGCGAGCAATACAATAATGAAGTGACAGAATGTTGATAATGACCTGAAAGGCACGTCTTCCACAGCAAGTTCTCCGTCGCGTCCATGCCACGGCGAGTTGTTCAGTCCTTTCAGATTCGCACGTTCTGACTTGATGTAATATGGTATCACATCGTTGTAGGACCTGTGGTGGATAAAATATACTGATTAGACAAAAATACATTGTTCTTATCTAGACTCTTGTAGATACCCGAAGTCTAAAGTGGGTTAAAGTCTAAGAAGTCATGCGTTGTCATTGGTGCTATGATTCAACGGCCTAGTAGAAAAGAGTCTTATCAATGTATCAAGAGGCGGATTTCTGGGAAAGTAAGGCAATTCAAACGAGTGTGCATACAAAAAGTACCTACAGTAAGTACACCTTGGCAATCCCCGGTATCGCATTAAACGATATGTTATAGTATTTTTTTAATTCTTATGCCAAATGCCACCTTGATTTGTCACCCCGATACTGACTACAGATCCCATCTAACAAAAAAATATTAACTTAAAGCCGTTTTAGAACTGCCTAGCTTTTGTCAAAGTGTATCCGTTTCAGACTAGAAACTAGAACAAGTCAGACTAGTAAGCTGTTCTCCATCTGGCTCTGACCGTTATTATTATTACAAATTGCAGATAAATGAAAAATTCCTGACAATTTTTTTTGCTTTTTTCAGGTACGTTACAGTCTCACGGAAACTGTCTTGTCATCCGTATTTTGCTAACAGGAGTAAGTACAAAATAATGAATTGACATAATTATCTCATGTGTAGGCTCACCATCCATAGTTGCCGGCGGCGGCGATCCTGTCCCAATCCTCCTGCATGCCTCTGGTGTAGATCATGTAGTTCACCACGCTTGATCCTCCAACCGCTTTACCTCTCGGCCAGAAGCACCTCCCATCCACCATCCCTGAAAACATCCAAATCCAAGCGATTAAGTGAGAAGATTTTGGTATGCTCCAAATTTTATTCATTGAGTATTTTATTTGGATTTGAACTTTTTGATAAATTAAGCACGAGAGTCAAGTCAGTAAAAGTCTGACCTCCCTCCCACTCCGCCCAGAGCGGGAGGGGTTATTTGATGATTTCCCATCAGAAAAAAAAAGCACTAAGTTTTTGCGAGGCGATAACCGCGACTCACGATTAGCTTCCCGAAACATAGGAGCACAGGGTCATATAATACCAGGAATGCAAACAGTGAGCGCAAGTTGCAAATCAGGCAAGAATGCAAAGGAAGTAGCTTATCGTTAAATATCATAACCACCGTACTCGTCAAGGCATTTTGCATACCACATAGATACTAGGAATAGATGTCAGGCCTATTTCGAGATCATTGAACGTGTGTAGCCTTTTTACTGTCTAGTTTAATCTTTTTAATCCAGGAAGTTAGATTCAATATTACAATCTTACTATAAAAATGCCCACAATTTACCTGTACAAACTCCTGGCTGATACTCCATTACGTAAGGCCACACATAATCGGTCTGTTGAAGCAGTGGTGCCAGGATCGGTATATCAGTCAGCAGCGACTCCCCTCGGCCAGCTTCGATGAGTAGTACCGATGCCTTCTTACCCTCAGTAAGACGAGAAGCCAGTACGCTTCCTGCGGACCCTGCCCCTATGATGATGAAGTCGTATTCCGATAGAGGTCCCTTGAAGCCTGGAATTTATAGAATTGTTGGATGAATAAAATGAGACTACGAGTGACCGACATGATGATTTTGATTAGACAAGATATCTGATATCCCGTGCCTTCAGTAGGGGACGGCGCAGTTACAATGATGTCATTAATTTAATATGAGCAATTAACACTGTCCATTGTCCAAGTGTCCATGATACCATACCAGCTCGTAAACATTGTTTCTAAGGATATGCATGACCACGGCGGCCACTATCAACTGTTTTTATGCCCAGATTTATAGCAAGCTGGATTAGTGGTTTAGACATTTTGAATGGCTAGTATTTAATTGTAAAGCAAAAATCTTTTTATATTAAAAAAATACCAATCCTAAACAAAAATATTAACTGCACAGCAAAATAGTATATATATCTCGCTAGTTCAATCTGTAACAATATATTGTATCTTCATTTGGGGGGGCGCGCGTAAGACACGGTTCCTTGATGTTGAAAGAGCGCAACGAACATTAATAAAAGTAATGTACTTCGAAAAAAGGACCTTTCCCACTTATGATCTACACCAAATAAGTAATTTATTATCAGTCCGAAAATTGTATTTTATACACATAGTACTAAAAAAAAAAACCCTATCCTTAGATCCTACTGTATTAGCTAGAAGAAGGAAACACAATATTGCTTCCACCCCTTTTGTAAAAAACAAAATTTGCAAATATTCAGTACGACAAACGCTCATCTTTCTTATATAATAAAATAAATAAACAAATTGAAATACATACTAAACCGCTTAAAGAATGTAAATCGCTCCTGATTAAGTGGATAAACAAGTTATGCTACGACGAAGTAGAGGATCTTCTATTGAATATGAGGTGAAACCGCTTCCATACATTCACACACACACACACACACACACACACACACACAAACACACACACACACACACACATACACATGCACGCACGCATGCACAGAAACACAGACCAACAGACTAATCATAATAAATAGAAATTACAACGCCAACAACTGTATAATGTACAACGTGTAATAATAAAGTAAAACATTTTTGATTTTGATAGTAACCTCAAATTATTATTATTCAAGCAACAATTTGAGTTCGTAACGCATCGTTACTAATTGAAAAGCGGAGCTTTTTTATGAATGCATATCTAATAATAACTAGCGCACAAGAAACTTTGTAATTCATTTTTGTTAAAACAAAGATAATATTTTTTAACGCATATGGATTTTATTTAAGTGAAACAACATTTTATCATGTACCTAAAATGATTATCAAATATTTAACTATAGCCACTAAATATAAGCAACAAAACAACCGTAGCAATTTTTTTTTGTAGAATAGAGTCTTTTTAGTTTTTAAATTCATCTAAAGTTCTTCACCTAATGATAGGCCGAGTCGACGTAGCCCTTTTTCTGTCTGCATGGTTTAAAATAACCTAACACGAAGTCACTAGACCCCGCCATTCCCTTCGAACCTAACCTGTCCGAGTCGGGGTGCCAAAAGTTCCGAGCCCGCTTCGCTCGCTCTTGCATCCTGTGTTGTCTTTGCCATAATGACTATTTTACGGTGAAAACACGTTGCAAAAATAGTTATTTTGTTACATATATGTATGTGTGAGTATTACGTTTGTACGCTGTGGTTTTGATGTGCAATCAGTATATTTCATATAAAAATAATATTTTTGTACATTGGACAACTTTTTTATTTTTTTATAATAAGTATTAATGCATATTTTCGTAATTATTTTTAGTTCTAGTTTTGTTAAATATTTGGATTGTTTGCATTAAAATAATTGTTTTGAGGTAAAAAACATTTAATTGATGTAAATAAATTGACGGGTGATAAGTTTTTTGATGTGCAGTTAAAAATAAGTCATTTTGAATTATCTACCTACATGTACTTGTACTATAATGTATTCTGTGCTACATGTAAAAACAAGGAACACTGTTGTTTTATTTTATTTTAAAACTTTTTATACATAATACATTGATGTTAATTTTTCTGAAATATTAATGCAAAACAGTTTTATTGCCTTTATTTTACAATGCTAAATTTGACTCGTGTAAGATATCAAGACTAAATAAAAACAGCTCTGAATTAATTGAGATTACGAAATTAGTAGGTAATACTATTTCCGATTTCGTATAATATGAGGTCGTCGATGGAACGCATTCTCACGCACAAATTTCTCACTACCTGTTTTTTTACTTGCTGTTTTTCAAGGTTTCTTCCTCTTCCGTATATTTTCCATTTACACACTAAATAATATAAGACAGTATAAAAAGGCAATTATACAAAGTGGTTATGAAGACCGGTTTGACTTGTAAAAATAAATTGTTATTATTTACACTTAAGCGCCAACGCACACTCTGATAATCAATTCAGATAAATCGGGCATCGATCAATGCGTGTATACTGATAGGAGACCTCTGCCCGGTGTTACTAAAATTGTGTTAGTAAACCTACATGTGTCGACGTGTTTTTGTGTAAATTGTGCGGAGTCGCACTAATTAAAATTCAGTAGGTAAACGGTGTGTGTGAACCAGTGCTTCTAAACCTAAAAATATCTTATCACCTTGTATTGTATTGTATAACGGACTGATGTCCGCAACTCCACGTCAGAGCGCGTATTTTGCTTGCGGAGTTATATCTTATCCTCTTACTTTAGTTCTAAGATAAAAGAAAAAAAGAAATGATAACAAGATCAAATAAAATATTCCCTTATTTAAAATCCGCAGTGAGCGTTTTACTTAAGCTTTGCTTATAAATATACCACTTCTGTATGATAGAATGAATTAATTAACTAGTCTATTAAATGCTCTAAATGGCTTTGAAAAATGTGGCTGAGGAATTTACTTCCTTGATTCATCAACTTGTGCATTTGATCTATTATAACATTGTTGGCATTTCCGGTTATTTTCCATAGATTTTTCTTGATTGATTAAATATTATAAATAAATGTAAGTATAAATAGATAGCAATACTAAATTATAATATTTACATATTTTTATCAAAAGCTTAAATACAATATTTGGATGTCAAAAGAAGAGAATTGTATGAATTATTATGTTCAACAAAGGAAACATAACTTATTTAAAAAAATATATGCACTCAGAATAAGTTTGAACCGATAACAAATAGTTATTCATTTTATTTAAAACCCTGACGTAGTACTTTGGACGTAGCCGTTAAAGGGCGTTTTTGAAGAATGTCACCAATGTACAAAAAGAGCACATGTAAACTGCGTTCAAGAGCTGTCAGTGTCAACATTAGCAACATTAGTGTCAACTTAGCATACTCATCCCAGCCACGTAAAAATGCCTTTCATTCTTCTCTTTTGTGTCCCCCAATATTCTGATTCATCCAAGACAGCTAAACATTGTTTTATAAATCTTCCCCTTAAGTTTAAGGGTCTATACGGCCGAAATATTAAAAAAAAAAATTGTATACTGATACATGCAGTTGACACCCTATCTAATGCTGATTCATTTCTTTGACAGAAAACCGTATAATAAAACTAAATCCTCCATCATAACATTAAGCCTTAACATTAAGTTCAAGTTCATTGACTTCGCAATCGTTTTCCTTTGTAAAGACTTATTTACCGTTAGGTGAAGACACTTTACTATATGAAGTACTTGAGGTACCGAGTTTATCTCAAGGAAATTACAGTTAGGCGCATGTAAGGATATGTTCAAGAAAGGATTATATCACAGGCAGATGAAGTAGACACAGGGCACTCTCAAAGACTGGACTATGGTCTGAGTCCCAGCAGAGGAAACGTTATAGGTTGACGTGAAGCATCATCTTTATGACTGTATCGACAGCAAAATACTTATAACACCTATCCGTCTACCAGTTATGGTGATTAAAACGCTACTGCATTTCTCGCAATGTGGTTATTGAGGACCCAAGCTCAACAGTCAACAGCGAATTGCTGATTGTCATACTGTAAAATAATTCGCTAAATGAAAAGTTCATAGGATAATCTTAAAACGTTGACAAACGTACTCACAATGTTACTTAAAATAAAATAACCGGTCAAAATATTAAATGGGTCTTATAATAATAACACAAGAACGAAGGAAAGTAAAATATTTTTACATTGAAACCAAAGGACATGCTTCTAGTATAGACAGGTATAATAATGTAATAGAAATTGCGTACTCACCCTTAGGTAGGTCATATTGGTCCCTCAAAAACGCAAACAAGTCTGGTTCGTCTGGTTTCAAGGGCAATATCTTGGTGCTCATCATCACGTCTACAATCCGACTCTTCAACGGAGAATTAGACCTTTTTGCTCTAAAACTATTTTCTTCACAAAAGCCTCTACACGCACTTGGGGTGGCATATTCTTCTTCATCAATTGACACATACGCGTCGTCATCATAATTGGAACTTGAACCTTTTTGTAAAAAATATAAAAATGTAAAAAATATTATTTTATTCTTCATTGTGTCTCTATTTTATTTATCACACTGTTCTTGACCGTGATCAAGTTAATTCTGAGCTCTGCTTGCGATTTAGATGTTTGCATTAACCGGTTTTACTGTTAATGATATTATTTTTGTTTTTTTTTTTAAACAGGAAATGAGAACTATGAACTTTAAATAGGTACGCGTAGTCATCAATTTGGAGAAAGAAAATCTTTTAATAACGGACTGTTCTTACCGGTACTTTTTTTGACTGATCGTTTTGCTCGCAGTAAGCGTTTTTTGATCCAGAAACGTATTTTTTATTAACAGCAAGGTAATCGAGTATGTATGTTGTTACAAAAGACTGTAGAATTACCGTATTTAAGTGTTACATAAGTAATGCAATTCCGTGCGTGCTTGTGCATTGTCATGTCCATGATCGAGATCGTGTGCATTAATGGACATCTGTCAAACCATTGTTACAACCACCTAACAATTTTTTGCCGACAGATTTTGCTATTATTCATAAAAGGATCTGCGCTGTGGAATCTCTCATTTTCAGTAAAGACAAGTGTATCAATACATTTTTTTTATTAAGTCTAGTCAGTCCCACTGCTGGGCAAAGACTTCTCCCATTCCTTTCCAACTCTCTCGGTGTTTTGCCTTCTCTGGCCAATCAGTCAGTCCAAAATGTCACGCCAGCGTTTCTTGGGCCTGCCTCGGTGTCGACGACCGTCTTCAGGCACTCACTGTGGGACAATTCTGGTCCATCTGTCCTGTATCAATACATATTCGGTAAAAAACGTAAAGTGAACGTTGTGGACAAAACTCGTACCCGTACGCAAGGTATGTCGATATAAAAACGTATTACGTTGGTCTTACAATTTAGTAACCTTTAATACTTCATGATTAAAAATCACTTTTAATTAGTGTCCTCAAAACAGCTTACTTACTTAAAAAAGCCCCTATGTTCCCTGTACCACAATTTTGTTACCCTCATTTTTTTGTTGTGAAACGGGCGTTGACTGGTTTTTAAGAATTCTTGTTCTTGCAGTTTCGTGTGCGTCCAAAATTAGGTACAATCAACAAAAAAGTCAGAAGCAAAAAAAAAAAAGTATTTGCACAATAAAGAAGGAGGAGGAGTTCAAGATTAATTTTTGTTTTAGACAAATTTTGTAACATTTAAAAACACACACATAAAGACATGACTACTCATCCACGCTCATGCACCGGGACCTTTGAATACCGGAACGTAGATCTACGCGAGACAAAGGGGTTTGAATATTTTTGTATGAACACTGCTGCGCTGCCTACTGTCCGCCATTTTATTTTCTAAATTGCGGCCACGCATAAATCCTCTTTATATCAATAGCTGGTATTAATACAATCAGCGGCACGGAACGTGGCCCAAGCGTTTTGTGGTTTGTTAGCTGTTGCCCGCGATCTTCTTCCGCGTGAAATTATTATACAAACTATTACTTCCATTTTTTATCGGATTTTGTTACCAATTTCAAAGTTTTAATTTTTTTGCGCGGAACCCTAATTCTTTTTCGTTGACCCCTCTTGCCGTTTGTAGCCGCTGCCGTATTTTGACCTACAGGACCCAATTTCTCAAAATTTCGAGAGCGATCAATCGGTCATTTATTGTCTCCTTGTGTAGAACCCGGTCTGGTCGTACCTTATTAAGGCGTCCCTGAGAGTTGTACGCGGTACATTCAAAGTTTCAGCAATCTCTAGCTGCGTTCACCCCTGACTCCGAAGCAACACAGTTTGAGCAACTTGAGCTGAAGTTAGGGGCATTGTGTTCCAATTCTGGAAGTTTAAATGACTACAGATTAATCTTACTAATATTATAAAGAGGAAAGATTTGTATTTTTGTGTGTGTGTGTATGTTTGTAATGAATAAACTCAAAAACAAATGTGCCGATTTAAAAAAAAAAAAACACCATTAGAAAGCTACATTATCCCTGAGTAACATAGGCTATATTTTATCCCAAAATGTTTAAAAAATAAATGTCCACCCGTGCAAAGCCGGGACGGGCCGCTAGTTAATAAATAAAACTATAAAGATTAAATGCACGACCTTTTTAATATTGTATTTAACTCACCCGCGTTTAGTACGTTCTAGTAACGAACTATCGTTAAGTGTCACAGAAAAAAAAAAAAAATTCATGCTTACCCTCTTAAATTAATCAAATGTGACAAAATCTTTTAAAGCGGACAGTAGACTGGGCCTAGATATTCGAACCCCTTTAATGTATATTGCGTCTATAATAATTTCAAATCAAACGATCTTTCCTGTAAAGCAAAATATTTTTTAGCTATATTTCAGATTGCTGTGAAATTTAAATTACAGCTTTTCAGCTCTCTTTGGTTATTTTACTGTTTTGCTGTCTGTGCGTGCGTATGTTTCGGATGACCAGACCCGGAGAGTCCATCGACCCTTACATGTTTTTGGCACTTAATGATGCGGACTCTTGATAAAAACTAAAATAACAGACTGCCAACTTAATGGGTTTTTAATTTTGGTGTCAATTTTCAGATAGTCACTTTACTAAGGGGTACGGCAAGCAGAACTCATTATAACAAGACTTATTATAAAAAGCTCCGATGGTATGGGTAAATTGATTTTTCGTATAAAAACTTGTTTTTATTATACCGATTTGTAGTTGTTGGTAAGTTAAATTCACTCCTTTGTCCCATGGACCCCAATAGGCAATAGGAGAGAGTTTATGAATAATTATCGTCAAGCCGGCACATAAACGCGAGCTTTTTATCACCTCTCTTACCTAACTGTAAAATATAATATAAAAATATTTACTGTGCGTAACACATAAGATTCGCTATAATTATTCACTTGAACCTTCGCAAAAAAGTTAACTGTTTTTTTACGACTTATACCGGTTTATCTTATAATATGTATGTCAGATTCTTCATCTTCAAAATAAGTCTCAGGACACAATAGCTATAAACCTATGTGTAGACATGGGCACAGATATGCATACAGTTGAACTTGAAGGTTTTAAGGAGGATGCGCTAACGTAGCGAAACTCGAATTTTCTTACGTTTTTTGTAATTTGCAGGTCAGTTTCATCGCGACCGTAACAATATAATATGGCTGTATTGATGATTTTAATTCCGTAAATACATGCGGATTACGGTCATGAATCAAATTTCGTTCAACATACATCCAAACACTGACCTGCATATTGCAAAAAGAAAATTTGAATCTCGCGGGTTACCCTGGTGCTTCCCCCTTAAAAAAAAGATTAATCAACTCAGCCTACTGAAGTTCACTGATGGGCGTAAGCCTCTACCAAGCTGCTCCACAACAGCCTGTCCTCAGCCTTCTGCATCCCGTCTGCCCCAGCCACATTTTTGAGGTCGTCGGTCGATCTTGCTGGAGGGCATCCCACACTAAGCTTGCCGATACACGGTGTTAACTCCAGGGAGCCTAAAATGGCCGCTTTTGCAGAATCATAATAGGATAATAACATGAATCACGTTAAAATTCCCAAAATGATCCCCCAGGACATTTGCTCCGTCGGCCATCGGTCCTTCGACAGACATGGCCTTCATTTTGCACACTTCGTAAGGTATTTTAGTACCTCCAGTTCTTTTCTTGATAATTTGAATTTTACCCTTTAGAAACTCCGAGCATAGCCCGCTAAAACAGAGTAACATTGAAGGGAAAATGATTGACCCAAACTGCTGGGCGTAGACGTAAATATGGCAAAAATTAGGTGAACTAGGATAGGAGTTAGGTGGAAGAGATCTTAGAGATCTGTATACGGGTCATTATGGATTGGTATTATTCAGTAACATAATATAACATCACGCATTGTAATCCCCGAAGGATTAGGTAGAGATGTATACCTAACAGTACACCCACGGTTCGCCAGTTATGTTTAAGTCCCATGTGATAGCGGCCAGCCTATTGCCATCAATCGGACACAAATCGAGACTCCGTGGCTGCAACTGAGAAGTTCCTGATGGGAAAACTCGTTAGCACTTTGCCCGACCCGGGAGTGGAGCTCAGGACCTCGTGCTCAGCAGCTTTTTATATTATTCAGTTAAAATGCAGTAAAATCCAATTTAGTCTCAAGATCATATGCTTCTTAGCAATCGATGGCACGCACAACAAAACGAAACTCCTAGCGGCACATATCTAGCAATTATTTCGATTCGAGGTTTTGTGAAATGTAGCTATGCTTTAACAAAATATCACCAACCAGCTTTTTATCCGCTGCTTCACCTGCGTTGTTTTCGGAAATTACCCAAAGAGAATAATTATTCTGTGAACTCAGGATCATAATAAAACTTTAAATTTATTTCTCAGTAATTTATTCATCTTAAAACAGACATTTCTAGTCCTTGGTTGTTCTTTTCATACATATTATTGACTACAACTTATTGCTAAAATAATTTACTAAATCTAAGCTTTATTGGGTACGTTCCACGTCGATTTTATTAAATCCGCCGCTTTTTCTCCTATCATCATGGCCGGAGCGTGTGTATGTGCGGACACAGTGCGCGGTAACACACTGGAGTCCACGACTCGCAACCTGTTTACACCATGCACGCGTAACTCGGGGTCCACAACAGCGAGCGGGTCGCCGACGGGACCCATGCGACACGTGGCTATCTGGTGATGCAGAGTTGCTGTAAGGGTACGTAACGCACACTCCCAGTACTCGTCCGAGTCGAAAACCGTCGAACGACACAATGGGTACTCCGCTCTGTGTAACTTAGCTCCGAAACGCTGAAAAGGTGGCGTCGCCACAAGCGCCTGTACGTGACGGAATGCAGCAATAAACGTTGCCACGTCTTTAGGATCCGTCAAGTAGTTACCGTACATTAGAGGGTGGCTGAATGGATTACTATCCTTCAATTCTATTCGACCCACAGATTTCGGATGAAGCAACATGGGGAAGGCACTCCAACTGTCTTTACTTATTCTATCTATCTCTCCAAAGGCTTCGTCAAAAACGTCATCTCTTATTCTTATACCTCGTCGTACAGCCCTACTTCCCTGCGGTCCACCATCGGAAATCAGTGATCCACCAATACTTATCAGTTCTATGTCAGGAACAGGATCCGGGTCATCAGATATCGGTGTTCTAATGTATCCAATACCTTCCACCCCCCCAGGCGAAGATAGGTATGTTTCACCGTTTCGAAGCCATGTCACCGCATCTCGAATATTCAAAGCATTTATTTCACTGAGACTGACTCCTGTCGTATTCAGTTCAAATATTAACCCAGGGAAACAGATATGATCGTATAGCGTTTGTCCGACTGGCAAGTCTTGTATTACAGGAATTCCAACAGATTTTAAATGATTTTTAGGGCCGACGCCAGATAACATAAGTAGTTGAGGAGAAGCAATAGGTCCTGCAGAGAGAATTACTTCTTTACGTGCTGTGACTGTAGACTTAACGCGTTTTCTGATATAGTTTACCCCATAAGCGGTTTTCGTCTGCGGGTCGATCAGGACTTTAGTCACTGGGCTCTCGGGCAGTATGTGTAAATTGCGCCTCCTCTTGTGTTTGTGTAGGAATGCTTTAGCAGCGCTGCATCGGTGGCCGTAAATTGTGGTAGCCTGCACGTGACCAAAACCCAATTCGTGCGGCGAGTTGTAATCCACAGTAGGATGCCCAAGGATTCTCCCAGCTTCCAGAAAAGCTTTTATTAATTTGGTTCTGAAATATTAAAAAAACGATTAAGTATAATGTTATTGAAATTGATATTATAATTTATATGAAAAAAGTAAAAACTCAGTTTTATTACTTTTTCGCCACGTGTTCTACAGGAACTACTCCGTCTCGACTTCTGAAGGGGCTTTTCTCCAAGCCATCTAATGATGCTCTCTCAGACTTCATATAGTAATATAGAACGTCGTCATATGACCTGCAAATGTGTAATAAAATATGAGTTTAAAAGTAAGGAAACACTACAAGATAATTAAGTAGAGAATTACCGTTAATGCTTCACAACCTGTATATAATTACTTCTTGTTATCCCACGTGGGAAAACCTTTTTAACTAGGTAAACAAATGACATATACTACTACTGCGCAATAAAAGCGAATACCGACTCAATATAGAAATTGGAGCAAAATCGTTTTCTGCGCATAAGCATAATTAGTCTAAATGTTACTACTTCTGGGACACACGGCTATAATCCACTACGCGGGCCCAGTGCGGGTTGGTAGATGTCACATGTCTTCGAATTTTTGGTTCTAGGACATGCCGGTTTCCTCACGATGTTTTCCTTCACCGTTTTGAGAGCAGTGGTGATGAAATAAATTACACAGATTAATGCGCCTGCCTGGGTTCGAACCCACAACTTACTGTTCGTAAGTCGGGGCCGCCACCACTGCCACCGCTGCGCGTAATCGCTATGCATCAACTATCAAAATTGGGAGCAAATGATGTCTCATCGCATGAAAAAGAAAAACTTGCCGAAAGGCCTCAGATGAAACCAAAATGTATAAGCTGCAAGTTACCAGCCCTTCGATTTTGATCGGTAGGTGCTCTTGTTGAATAAGGGTTTCTTTGGTGTTTTTTTAGATTAACCCAGATATAAATTCAACCATGGCCTTCCCCTGGTTTTCATTGCCCAAAATGACACTACTGTCCAGTTGAATTCATAATTAATATTCCATAAGCCTCTTCACACCCTAGGATCAAATGGACCGTCTATTAGCCTATTACCATACTGATTAATATTAATAACCAGTGGACCAGAAGCTGTGAGCATTAGATTAAACCCATATGGGTATATGATGTAAGTATTACTATAACGATTTGTGCTATTTAACAGCTGCATACATGGTTGTATAGTGACATGAATTACAATTCTAAAACGGACTTCCCATTATTGTTTTGTCTTCGAATGCAGATACACGTGCCTTCCTATATTAGGATTAGATCAATGTTAATTAGTAATTACCATCCATAGTTGCCGGCTGCGGCGATGCGGTCCCACTCTTGAGGCCTTCCTCGGGTGTATATCATGTAGTTGATAACACTCGTCCCGCCGACAGCCTTGCCGCGTGGCCAAAAACAGCGTCCGTTGAGCATGCCTGGAATATTAGATTGACAAATAATATTTGGCATTGTTCGACCTTTACTTTAATCGAATCTTTGTTATTTGTTCGATGGAATTACTTTGATTTACATTTCGATTAACCCAGACTTTATTGCTCATAAAAGAATACCTACATGCAGCCTTTAATGTCAGGCATGATTTTATGTTGGTTTTATTGTCATAATCAAATCTTTGTTTTGTGCAACATTTCCATTACCGTAAATTGAGGCAAATACATGGTGGATTTTTGAGAAGGGGTAAGGGGGCAGGTATCTTAACCGTCGTAATATCGAAAACGGTTTGGGATACCGTCCTTAACTTTTTAAGAAATTGCGTTCACAGCATCCACAGATTTTGAAAAAAAAATTGATAAAGAGTTTAAAAAAAGATATCATACCAGTACAAACTCCTGGTTGATATTCCATATAATACTGCCAGGAGTAGTCTGTTGACTGGAAGTAGGGTGCCAAAGCGGGTATGTCTGTGAGTAGCATCTCTGGTTTGCCAGCTTCCAGCAGTAACACCGTCACGTTCTTATCTTCCGACAGTCTGGAAGCGAGGGCGGATCCTGCTGATCCAGCACCCACTATGATGTAGTCATATTCGTCATATGGAGCCTGGAGACCTTAAAACAATAAATTATAGGATTTCACTTTTGAGAGCGTGATGTGTTCTGTTTTTCCAAGCCATCCAGCCAGTATTGCCAGTATAGCCAGCTATACCGCTAAATGGAGATTTTAAGTATATTGTGCGATCAAGGACAGTCAGGTTAGGGAGGGCTATAATGACTACTTTTGTGGTTTAAAACGTCAGTCAAATTACTTGGTTCAGAATTTAGAGCATATCTTGTTTCGTGCGTATACAGGGATTATGTTTCTATTGCACCAGTAGGGCTGAGTGACCTGTTATGTATTACATGCCATGTACCAATATTATACAAAAAGAAAAAAAGCAAGAAATTTTTCATCGGTTATAAAAAAAAAAACAGCTGTTCCATCCATTTTCACCGTGTAGGTTTCACTTTTATAGGAAACATTTTTATTTTTTAATAACTGTTGAAAAAACTTTAGACTAGGGGCTCAGAACGATGTACTTAATACGATGTATATAATAAATCGAAGTTTTGTGTTAAAACTGGAGCCTGTATTAGGAATACCTGTAAGATGACACCAGTATTAATATTAGCTTGTAATTTTTTGGACATTTTATCATGTCCTCAGCCGAATTAGTTGGGCTGCTAGAATGAATAACAACATGCACATGCATTCAATATTGTGAATAATTTAATGTTGATTAAGAATATTAGAATGTCGTTAACCTTTCAGAATTTAATCATTTTAATAAGAACAGCTGTGATTCATAATAAGCGGTATAGGAACACGTATTTGTTCTTTTAATTCTTGAAAAACGGTTATTATCATCGTCCTAGAAAATATTTAGGAATTCCAAATTATGTATGATGAGAAATCGGGTCGAATCACGGTAAAAATTGACATTTTATTAATTGTAATGACCGAGTTTATAGACGCTTGCGAATTCCAGTTTTGTCCGCGACCGTGACGGCTGGCTTTAATAATTATACTTAATTTCGTGTTTATTTCTTTAATCAGATAAAGTTGTATAGTTGCGTACCGATATATTTTATCAAAATTGTTTTGATGATAATGATTAATTGGTTAATCACTTATCGTGCATACCTCCTCATTTATCGTAATCCTAGCCATGACCTTCTCAAGAATGTTATATGTAGATCTTCAATCGCAATCGCTGTTAAAAAATAAAACTGATAATAAGCTATTGTTGTCCTATGGATTTTAATTATATTGTCGATTACGATAATATAATTAACAACCATATTCTATCCTAATTGATGTTCAATCGCTTGAACATCAATAAGGTTAGACTGAAAATTCTATAGATTCAGATAACAGTAACTATGGATAACGATCATCATCGTCAAATGTCAATATTTATTGATTGTCGCCGTAGTTGTTGCTAATTACAACGATTAGACTAAAGTAGAGCAAAAAAATCTTAAACTTATTTCGTGAATACGAGACTGAATTCGCAATGAAAACAGCTATTCGGTTACTATTTTACTTCTTGTGGTATAATATGATTGTTAACAAACTATTTAATGACTCAATTCTCACTTAAACATTAGATTCTATTGTGTTTATTTCTTGTTCTTTGTTTATTTGTGTATGTATCTCTTGTATTTTTTATTATTTAGTTTAATTTTAAAGTCAGAAGGTAGGTCGGATTTAATTGGTTGTCTGTCAGTAAAGCTAGTAATTTTAATTAATACGTCATAGTTATCTTGAAACTCACTCTGGCAAGGACTTTTGTTACATATCGTAGATGCTCCTAATATTATTTTAGAGGTCATTCTTAGAATAATTTTATGTTTGTGTTTTTTTTATCAAGTTTTTCACAAATAGGTTTAGATTAAACTCACCTCCAGGTAAAGGAAACGAATCCCTTAGAAAATCAAATATGTCATCAGGATTTTTGGGCACATAGTGGGGAGCTGCAGTTTGTATCATTATGTCGATTATAGGATTCTGCCGATATGAGTACAACAGCCTCCCTTCTCCAGCTGCTTGCTCAGCTTGTTCATCATTATAGACATAATTCCTTGATTCTTCAGCATCATCACTGACTGTTTCTACTATAGCTTCTTCATCACTGTTTGTTGTGCTTCCAAGCGACAAAATTGTTAGCATAAACAATAGTTTGTACAACATTTTTTTTAAATTCTTCCTGTTACCGATTTTTTAACACATTGCACTTTCGAATTAAAAAATATACTGCGAATGCAAGTAAACACGTCGAAGTCTTGTGAGACTATGGTATGTAGTGTTGTCTGTGCGGGCTCCGAGTATAGAGGTGTGGTGGTGATATTATAAGTAGGTATAGCGGACCGTTAAAGGAAGCGGACTTTTATAGCGCACCGGTACTTATATTCCTGCGCCGAATTATTTCTTCTTCATATATTTTTTATCGGCTCAAGAGAATAATTGATAACTTTTATTGACCGTTAGAGTGTCTGGAGTAGCACTTGTGTAATTGTTCAGTGTTGTTTCTTTTTTATATTGTAAGTAGTAAGTACTTTGAGGTTGATGTGAATGTTAATAAAGGCGGTGTAACACTTGTAACGCCTTCAAAATGGCATATAGTCAAAATTAATGAGTTTATAGTAGTTGGCTACAATAAAACATCCACCAGCTATTCGTTTGATATCTTGATTTTTAGGTAGAAGTCGCATCGGTCTGTCTCAAAACTATGGGGACCAAAAAAAATATAAAAAATTAATAAATAAAAATAATCATAAAAAAATTGCATTCACAATTCACTTTGGAGATTTAAAAAGTGCGAGTCGTAGTGAACAGACGTATCGAACAATAATTGCAACAAAAAAATATCACTTGCGAAATTGTGACCTAGTTACCAATACCCAGTAATAACGCATACTCGTACAGTGCACTTGTTTGAGGTGGCCTTGGAAAAGGCTGGAACAAATAGTAAAAAGAACTGGAAATATATTAAAGTCGCAACGTATACCACGAAACAATATGAGTCATCTTCAGGTTTATTACAAGTACACTCGTCACCGGTGGAATCCACTAACAGTTAAAAATTTCTTTGTTAATGTTGGTAAGTCTCTGACAGAAAAAAATCTAACGAGCACTCCTTTAACATGCACCACTGCTTTAACATCCTTCGCGCAAGATTGAGGTAGAAAGTATAATCATTAGACCTTGAAAGAAGACTGCAGTTGGCTGGGACAACATATCGAATAAAATTATTACAAAATTCAAGGACATTTTGGTACCACCAGGTAAATTTCCAGAATGTCTCAAAAAAGCTGTAATTTTCCCTGTCTATAAATCTGGCAGCAAAGAGCAAGTGACAAATTATAGACTTATTTCTTTACTACCTTCTATGTCAAAAATATTGGAGAAAATAATAAACAAAAGTTTGTTGAAATATTTGGAAGATAAATCAATTCTGTCCAAACGGCAGTTTGGATTTAGGCCTAACATTTCAACTACTGATGCGGGACATCATCTGACTGACTATCTAGCGCGAGAACTTGACAAAACCACACAATAGAAATTTTCCTGGACCTCGCCAAAGCTTCTGACACAGTTTCCATTCAAATTCTGTTGCGCAAACTTGACATCATAGGTGTAAGAGGCACCCAGCTAAAAATATTCAAATGTTATTTAGAAGATCGTTTCCAGCACGTAAAGATTGGCAAAGTTCTCAGCGCTGTTAAAAAACAAAAACACAATTTTTGGTGTTCCCCAAGGAAGTATTGTAGGGCCCACTCTGTTTTTGATCTACGTAAATGACCTTTGCAATCTAAAGCTAGAGCATGGCTCTATCATAACTTACGCTGACGGCACTGCCTTACTTTTTTCGGCTAACTCAGAAAATGAAATCTACAATCTTGCCCAACACGGATTTAATCTAATAAGTAAATAAATGGCTTCAAAATAACTCACTTACTATAAATGCAGAGAAGACAAATTGTATTAAGTTTTCGATGCGCAAGCAAATATGAATATCCCCTCAGCGCTGTATGCTCAATTTTGGCCAGTCCCCGCAGATGTAAGTGTCCCAATATTAAGAAGACTGATAAAATAAAATACCTAGGTATTATAATAGATGAAGCCCTTTCCTTCAAACAACATATGGAAGCTCTAAATAATAGAAAGCAGATATTGGTATTCAAAAAGCTACGATTTATTACAGATCCAAAAATACTTAGGCAAGTATATTTTACTCTTTGTCAGCCAATTCTGACTTACTGTATTACTTCATGGGGTGGGGCGAGTAAAACTCTGTTATTGCCCATTGAAAGAGCTCAAGGTGCTATTCTCAAGGTGGCTACTTGCCGCCCTTTCCTATTCCCCACTACCTCCTGTATAAATCTTGTGAAGTACTAACAGTTTGACAGTTATTTATTATGAGCACTGTACTAAAACAACGCGCAGTACTTCCATACAGCACTGAATTTACAAAAAAAAAATACGGAGAGATATAGTTCGCCCTCAAAAAAGTACACCACACACAAAACATGATTTCACAGCCAAATTTTATATGTACCTCGCACCGCTACTCTATAACAGGCTAAATGAAAAAGGAAACATCTACTCCTTAAATCATAGTAAATTATGTAACTAGAAAATTATTATTATATCTTCAAAATATGACCTATGAAGATACAGAGAAGTTATTACTTGTGCTAAAGTAAATATTGGTTGTATTATTGTTATTTTTTAATTAGTTAACTAAATTAAGATACTATAATTTTAACATACCTTTTTAAATAGGTACCAATAAGATTAATAATATGATAATGTGATTATTTAATCCATTAATGTTCAGGCACGAATCATGAGTGAACTTGACATAGATTTAAGAAAAACTAAACCTTTTATTTTTCAATAAATTTTATTTATTTACTTACAAGTATCTCTTGAGTAGAAACTATAGAATGAAGGTATATACAGGTCGTTCAAGTTTTTATATATTAAAGGTCTTCGAACTTGTGACAAGCCGGTTTCTGGAACAGCCTCATTGGACACAATTTGGGAATGCAAATATTTTGAGATACCGCAACTTGCCATTAAAAGAAGTCAACTCTCTATATTTATATTTCGCTCTCATACGTTCCGTTCGTGATACTATAACGTAAATTGTAGGGCTGAAACCACCCTGTCTCAATACAACGACAAGGAGATGTGAGTGATGTGACGCTCTATCTTAAAATGTCAGCCTCAACGGGTAAAGCATAACCTAGAAGATTTCTTAAACTACCTGCAAGATCCTACTATCCTACTTCCTATCCGACTAATATTATAAATGCGACAGTTTGTGTGGATGGATGGATGGAGGTTTGTTATAGGTCCCGTCACGTAAAAAGAACGCTGACCGATCAAGTAAACATTATCTGTTTTTTTCTCTTTATTTAAAGGGGCTTGTTCAATTTGAAGATGTCGCCCTATATCTGTTTTTTGAAGACCAGCCTTTTCCAAAGTACTAAGTAGCTAGTAAAGTACCTATAATGATTCTACAATAAAACAATTACACTAATATTATTAAAAAAATTAGCTTAGTACTACAGGATGCGACTATACCCGTACGAAGACACATCCCCTTCTCTGTCGCTCAGCGTTCTTTTTACGTGACGGGACCTGTACTCTTTCACGGAAAAACTACTGAACGGATTTGGATAAAATTTAGCATACAGATAGCTTATAGTCTGTATTCACAAATAGGATACTTTTTATCTCGGTAGTATGATCTCGTGGGACAATATTATCGAAATCCACGCGGGCGAAGCCGCGGGCATAACCTAGTTTATGTATAATTCAGTCCAGCTTAGCTTAGTTTTTGTATAGTTCCGTTCAGCTTTACCTACCTACTATCGTATTACTAACAATGAAAATTATGTTTTTCACTCTGTCGATCCAATAATGATTTCGCGAATCAGTTTTGTTAACATCACTTTTTTGCGATTACACGAGCTGGAGTTCGTTGCACCAGCGAAAAGCCGGATGCCATAAGTACGTTTTATTTTTGGTTTCAACAGTTTGGAATTCTGCTTGCTCGGAGTTAAGCAGAATTCCAAACATTTGCCCCGCAAAATTATCTTGTCTCCATTATCTCGTCTTAATAACCAGATTTTATGTACTTATATACATACCAAGATGTATGTACTTACCGTTCCACCTTGGTTTTTTGACATAAAAACAAGTTGAATTCGTTGAATAGCGCAATAAAGCATGTCTTTATTTTGTCACAATTTCATTTTGCAATCTCACGAAGGAAAAATGAAATTGTGACTTGAAATGAAAATTTACAAATTATGTTTAAGTTATTTTTGAAGACTGAAAATCTGCCACGAATTTTGTAAACAAAATGTTTAATTTTGAGTTGATGTGACCCCTAAACCATAAAATCGTTTTGAATCACTGTCAATAGGACACACTGTATATTAGTCCGGCAAAAGCTCTGTCGTAGAGTAGTTCATAAGTAGGGTTGCCATGGAATAACAAGGACAAATCCGGATTTTTAGCTCAGTATCCGGAATGCGGGGGAATAATAACATCTGGAATTTCCAAAAATGAGAAATAACAGACAGTTTATACTAAAATTAAATTGTTTTGAATAAAAAAAATAATGAATTCAGTAAAATTGTACTGCAAAAGGAGAATGAGCTTCGAAGTATAGGCATCTGTCCCAAGGTCCAATAGCCATAAGATATAAATAATTAAAAAGAGCTTTTTAAAGAGAAACTTCGCTTCTACCACGACTTTTGGCAATTCGCAGTGCGTTCGGAGTTATTGAGCTAAATAGATAACTAGAAGGACAACGAAGTGAAGATTTTCTTGGCAACCAATTAAGGTTTTCTAGGTAACCAATAATCTATACTAATATATAAAGGTGAAGAGTTTGTTTGTTTGGTTGAACGCGCTAAACTCGGGAACTACTAGTTCGAATTGAAAAATTATTTTAGTGTTGGATAGCGCATTTAGCGAGGAAGGCTATAGGCTATATAACATCACGCTACAACCAATAGGAGCGGAGCAGTAAAGAAAAATGTTGCAAAAACGGGGAAAATTGTATTTTTAATAATTCTACGCGGACGAAAGTCGCGGGGTAGCGTAGTTATAACATATAATCCATTGCATAGACCTTTTCAAGGAGAACCTTTACCAGTAACGTGACTTTCACCAATTCATTGTCCGTTCGGAGTTATTGTTCTAAATAGGTGACTATTTGAGCACCGAAGTTAAGATTTTCTGGATGACCGATAGCAATAACATATATACCATTGCAGAGAGCTTTTCAATGACAACTTTTGCTACTCATATAACTTTTGCTAATTCGCAGTCTGTTCGGTTTTATTGATCTAACTAGAAAGTTGATTGGGCACCGAACTGTAGCTCCTCTCTCACCTCTCTGACTCTGTATCGAGAAAAGTTGTCAAAGCAAGAAATATTCTTCTTGTTGAGATCAATCCATTAATACATAATAACATACATATCTTTAAGCTATTGGGCCTTGGAGTATTATTAATGATCTGTCTAAGCTACTGTTACTTTAAGGATTTGCTCCTAAAATAGCATTTAAGATGTCAATATTTTGAAAATGACGTTTATAGGCTTATAATATTGAAACGTAAAGTATCAATGAAAGTTAATAAATGACGAAATAACAGTATTTAATTTAACTTAATTTCTCATATTTAGAGCTCCTCTCTGACTTTGAATCGAGAGAAGTCGCCATACTAAGAATTGTTATTCTTAAAGAGATCTGTTCATTGGTATATATTTTAACGCTATTGGACGCTAGGGCAATTTCGCTCATTCTCCTTTAAAAGAAAAATTTCTGGAACTTCGGAATCCGAAAAAAAAAAACATACATCTGGGAGGAACCCTGTTCATAAGGTCGAACCATGGTAGCTATTAGCTTAACCTTGCTATGTAAGGATTTACTACCTAGATTATTACTTATGTAAATTGTTAGGTATCTAATCAAGGTTCAGCTGACCAGAATATGAGTCGGTTATTCACGCAGTTATTTTCTATATCACCTTCCTTGCTTACAAACTCAATGATATTAAGTATCTAGTAGAAAATCAACGAAAAATAAAACCTATTTTATTTAAGCATGATACATCTGATGGTGACCATACTTGAACGTTAATCCTGTTCAGGCAGTCTGACTTGGCAAACACACATAAAAGCTAAACTGCTACATCTATATACTGTATTTACCGGTGTAGGACCTTAACAAGGCACTATGGTGCACTTGGTTACTTATAGTCTACTTTGGATTCAGTTGTCGCTTTCTCTCAGATGTAACTGTAAATGCTTCAAAGGTTTTTATTTATTTTTTAAAACAAGCGGTATAAGTAATCAAGTAGGTAAACAAGAGACAGAAAATCACTGGCTGAGCAAACATTTATTATTTTAATTGTAACATATTTTTGGTTGCGTTTGTAAAATACTAAGTAAGTATTAATAAATAATGCACTGTGTTCCTTAAACTAACTACTTGTAACAGTTTTGTCTAATTCCATGTGTTCTTAATCATATCTGCAGCCTTTTCTCCAATCATTACCGCTGGGGCATGCGTGTGCACAGAAACAGTCCGAGGCAAAATACTAGAGTCGACGACGCGAAGATTATTTATACCGTGAACTCGTAATTCTGGATCGACAACAGCCAATGGGTCGAATGCTGGGCCCATGCGACACGTCGCTATCTGGTGATGCAGAGTAACCGTGAGTGTACGCAACGCACACTCCCAGTACTCATCAGAGTCGTAAGCCATCCCACGACATGTCAAGAAATTCGCCTTATGCAACTTTGCTCCGAAACGCTGGAACGGTGGCGTTGCGGCCAAAGCCTGCACATACCGTATTGAAGCAATCATCGTTGCTACATCAATACGATGCGTCAAATAATTTCCGTATAGAAGAGGATAACTAAAAGGACTTTTATCTTTCAACTCAAGATATCCTACTGATTTAGGATGTAGCAACATAGGAAACACACTCCATGCCTCCTGATTGTCTATTGTTCCGAAAGCTGTGTCGAACAACTCTGGAGAAATCATCATTCCTCTTCGCACCGCCTTGCTCCCTAATGCTCCTCCGTCTGCCGTAAGTGCGCCGCCAAGACTTATTAATTCGATGTCTGGTATTAGGTCTTGCCTGTTAGATAAAGGAGTTTTTATGTATCCAATACCTTCCACGCCGCCAGGACTCGCGACTACATTGTCACCGTTCTGCGTCCACTCCAGAAAGTTTCGAACATTTCCGTCTCTATTTTCGTTAAAGCCAACATTAGTGGTATTGATAGTGAACATTAATCCAGGATACGTTATGTGATCATAAAGTGATTGGCCGACGGGCAAATTTTGTATTACGGAAATACCGTGTCTCCTGAGATGCTTTTTAGGACCTATTCCTGATAACATAAGCAACTGAGGCGAGGCCATCGGACCAGCTGACAATATTACTTCCCTGCGCGCTCTCACTTTATTACTCAAACGGTTCCTGACGTATTCAACTCCATACGCAGTTTTTGTAAGTTTATCTATGAGTACTCTTGTAACTGTTGTTGATGGTAGTATGTGTAAGTTGGGCCGTCTCTTGTTGGGGCGTAGAAACGCTTTGGCGGAGCTCAGTCTTCTGCCGTTTCTCGTATTCGTTTGAACGTATCCAAATCCAAGTTGCTCTGGAGAATTATAATCCACTGTAGGGCTACCCAATATTCTCCCTGCTTCTAAGAAGGCATCTACTAACGGTGTCCTGAAATCAGTTAAAGATGAAATTAAATACGGTTTAATGGGGCCATTCTTCTGAAATTTAAGATCAATCACAAGTTTAGTCAACTTTGCTATCCTTGGAAAAGCTACATAAACTTTTAAGTTTAGCCGACTCTCAATTCATTTTTTAGCGAGCTTAGTAAGAATTACATCCTTGAATAGGTAATAAAACTGTTAAATAAAAAAAAAGAATGGTCTATTCGTCTTGTTCATGCGGCATTAGACATAGTCAGATTGTTTACTGGATCAGGGTGTCGCAATTCAAATCATTGGTATTCGGCATACAACCGGATTTATGCGGTTTTATATGCACATTAATTGTTTACAACGATGTGAGTAAATCATGATTTACATTATTTATGATTCGATTTTATTAATAGTTTGGTTAGTAGATAATGATGGTATAACGTACCTGAAGTTGATGAATTCTATGTTCATTTCGCCGGTCCTTCCTCGGTAAGGGCTGTTTTCGTAGCCCCTTAGATTCGCTCGCTCCGATTTCATGTAGTATTGGAGAACTTCCTGATAGGACCTGAAAGTACAAAATTAAAAGCATTGTTATTTGTGAACAAATAAATGCAAATGAATTGCAATGACAAGATAAGTGGAGCACATTATAATTATGAAACTCTCTGAGTTTTTTATTTTAATTAGTGTCGTCCCGTATTTATTTTGGTGGAAGTATTAGAATTTTTAGAAGTAATACAGGGTCCGAGGGAGTAATTAGATTGATTTAGGGGCAATACGGGGGCAATAATCTGAGACGTATATGTTAATATGGACATACTTCAGGGAAACAGGGGTTTTGGAAACTTACCTACAGGATTGCAAAATTATGAAGACTTTAATATTGTTCTTGTCATCGGAGTAGGTTCAGCTAGGTTGTTTAACGGAGTAACTTAGGTATCTTTAAAACCAGAAACTGCGTTTGGCTTTCCCCTTATTATTATAATTACTATTCGATAGTGGATACGTAAGATGCAACTCTGCAAAGAGAGGTGTTTCGAGAGGGATTTTTTTAACAACGATTTTTGAAACTGCCTGTCCATGTTATGATTGTATGATGTAAGTACCACAAATCCAGGATTAGGGAAAAAGGGGGATTTGTGATTTTTATTTTAATCTGGGTGTTCATTACCAGCCATAGTTGCCTGCGGCTGCGATTCTGTTCCACTCCTCAGGCCGCCCTCTGGTGTAGATCATGTAGTTTATAACGCTGGTGCCTCCCACCGCTCGTCCTCTCGGCCAGTAGCATCTTTGGTTTAACATGCCTGTAACAGAAGTAAGAAAACATTAATAATTCTTTTTTGCTTCAAGAACTACTGCTGAGTATACGATTTCCTCAGTTCGATTACTGTGAGAGTAATTTCTCTCAGCCCGGAGACGGGACTTCATCCCGGTATATCTGATGGTAACGGGCTCGCCCCCTATTATAACATAACTGGCGAAACTTAAACATAACTGGCGAAATCTGGATTTACTATTGGTACACTTCTGCCTAACTTTTCGAGCGATTACAGGTGTGATGTAATTTTATTTTGAACCTGCTATGTGAGCTTTTGTAGCGCGCGGTTGAAAAAATATAGTCGTAATTTTCTTTAAAATCAGGCGTTTTCTTTTTCTACTTCCACACTAATATAGTAAACGCCATTCGACGAAAAGCCAATATTTAACGCTCCTTGCAAGTTACTTTTACTAGATCGACAAAATTATCTATTGATTACAATAGATTTTGAAGTTAGACCAATAAAACTAATCAGAGACTATTATGTCTCTGATTATTTATATGACGTACTACCTCTTGCCAAAGGCTTCGCTCGCGTCGAGGATAGAAACTATCCCAAATAAACGTGTGACCGGGATAAAAAGTGCCTTACTTATTTCCTTACCCAGGTAATGGCCTATCTGTATGCCGAATTTCATGTTGATCCATTTAATACTTTTGAACTGGTATCAGACTGCATGACATACAGAGTACGCATTTATACCATGGGTATGGATTATTATTATTTCAAAGTAATTGTAGTGTTCGTGTGAGGCTAATCCTCAAGAAACTGATAGTTATAGAATATTTACCTAAGCAGACTCCAGGCTGGGGCTCCATATAGTACGGCCAAGAATATTCCGTGCGTTGAAAGAATGGGGCAATGGCCGGGACATCGGTGAAGAAGTTCTCCGGTCTACCGGCTTCCAGCAAGAGCACGTTGACATTAGGGTCTTCAGTCAGACGGGCAGCCAGGACGCAGCCGGCTGAACCAGCACCGACGATGATGTAGTCGTACTCAGGTAGTGGAGATTTTAAACCTGGAATTGTGTATATTTTTTTTTTATGTCTACCTTTAAAAAAAAGACGTGGTCACCTGACCAAGAATTTTGTAATGGATGTCTTTAAAACTTTCTGCTTTTGTAAACGTGAAGATATTGGCTATGCGTATTTTTGAACGATAATATACGTACAAATAATAATCGGTTATGTCTCTTATTTTTTTTCACACTAGCAACACAAAACGTAGTTACAATTGCAGCGTTTATGAGTTTTCAATATTCAATAGCAATGATGAAACTAACAGAACGAACAAAATTAAAAACGTGATTTATAAACACATTATGTGTTATACTAAAAATCATAAGTTAAATGATTAAAAATGATATTAAAAAAAATGGCCGAAAATCAATCTGAGAGGAGAACGATAAAAATCATATTAATTGATAGTCCGGTCATATAGAACTAAAAAAATAAAACATAAAACTTAAATTGATCTCAACGTTAACCATGATTGGTCTGGAATATCATTCAGTTAAATCAGCACAAATGTTAAAATATTTGAAATTGTATTAGCCTTTAGATAATTGTTTTTAATTTATTACAAACTTCAAAGTTTTTGTATAAACGCCATTTCAAAAATGAAAAATCTTAATCCAAATTCAGACACAAATTCTAGCTTTTATCTAAAAATTCTTAATCTTACAAAAAACGTGGGATTTTTTTTGTAAGATTAAGAATTTATTTTTATTTTTCTATGTCGTAGGAACCAAATAAATTGTACATTAACCTAAGAGTTCAAAATACAGTTACTCACCATTGGGCAGTGGATACCTGTCCCGTAATATATCGAACAGGTCTCCGGGGTTCCGTGGCGTGTAGTTAGGAGCCGCTGTTTGCATCATTAATTTAATAATAGGGTTCTGTATAAACGACACGTCATTCTGGCAAATAATCTGATTGTGGTAGATCGACGAAAGTATCACGATAGACCATATCACCTTTTGAAACATCATTTAACATTCCTGAAAAAGAAAATGGACTAAATAATTTTTTTATCTTGTGGTTAGTACCTAACCTGGTGTCAGAGTTTTTATGCCTCCCTGACATGGCTTTACATGCCGTCAAGAAATATCTCTCAGGCATGCTGGTTTCCCCACGATGTTTTCCTTCACCGAAGCAAGTGATAATTTTACAATATGCACATGAATCCGAAAAATCAGAGGTGCGTTTCTTGGGTTCGAACTCGAGACCTGTGACTTGATTCAGATGATGATAGATAATAAATAAGATCCCTGTTTCTTTATCATAGTGATAGCCTTTGCTCTTTATCAAAGTAGCTCAAATAATATGCTACTTGCAAGACAACTATTTTTTTTTAAACAAAATTTAAATGAATCAGAATTAATCAGGTTCTGCAAACAGTTGACGTCAATTTTATTATTCATTGGCTACATCACTAAAATCATGAGGTGCAAATCAAGCATTGATGCATATCACAAGTTTTAGACATGACTGCGTTTTGTATGGCATGATAATTTAAATGATTATTGACACATGGAACATTCGCATACAATCGTTATAAGAGGCCAACTGCGCAATGGTCTTTTAGGGCGAGCCATCGGCGCATGCGCCTGATCAAAGCAGTAAGTACAGAGTCAAAGCCAAACCATTTACAACCAACCGTCAAAATTTACTAGGAAGTATAATTGATTCTTGGTGTCCATTCATAACGGTAGTATGTGCAAACAGACTTGTAAGATTGATAAGCGTTCAAATTTTTGGAGTAGCTATGAAGGCATTAAAGAGATGGGTGTACAAAAAAAACCATTAAAAAAAGGATCCTCTTTTTTGCTATCTGTACTACGCGCTTTTTTCTTGGCAACATGTAATCAGAGTTCATTGCACTCATTTAAATAACGCCAAGTCACTTACTTAGTTATAAGTATGAGAAGATACTAATGAATATATTATACCACAGACTCGTCGTGTGTAAAAAAGTTTAAATGGCTAATAATTTTATGGCGCCGCGAATATTTTAAAATTTAGAGTAGAAACAAATTGCAACGATTAGGAGTTTGGTAACCTTTAAAGTTCAAAGCGTCTTATCCTGTTTGCTATAATTCCGAGGAAAAAAAGTCAATTTTTAATTGGAGATCCTTATTAATTTAGATCCTTAATGTCTTGGCGACATGACTTACTCAAAGTTAATACAAGTAACAACATATTATGTATGTGTTAAATACTTTTTGAATCGACAAGGTGTAAACGAGGGTCCGTTTTTTTTCGTTTCAAGAAGCCGCCAACCAAGCTTGCTTGCTCTCTACGTAAAAATTATACGAATTTTTTTTTTGGGTGAAATATTATTTTTAACCTTCAAAAAAGGAGGTTCTCAATTCGGAGGTTGTGGATTTTTTCTTAGGTTAGCCAACAGTTGCTTACACAAAACATTTAAAATTATAATTGCTTAATACTTAGTACGTTTATAAGTGCAACAATTGCTTACAGGCTAACACAACATGCACCAAATTTTATGGTTACCTATACAATATTACAAAGCCAAAAAAGTTACTTAAAATATAAAGCTTTTCATAAAATTTTGGCAAACAGAACTCGGACTCGCATTGGGCGCGAGAGACCTCTTTTCAACGCCAGATTTACGCAACAAGAGCGAGTTTTACGTACTTAAAAAAATACGTAGTTATTAAGCATATAACCAATATTATGGTGCACCTAAAATAATCACAATTCCTTTATTACTTTAGTCAAAAAAACATTGTAAACCTGCCCGAATATTACGACAGGCTGTCAATGTTGCTGGACTGGGCCCTAAAGGGTATTTTTACACCAATTATTTATCTAATGGGATATAATTATACAAGGTGTAAACGGACCCTTTTCGAAGCCGTCAACCAAGCATTCTTTACATCAAACTAAGTAACTCTACGAAAATTGTTTTTTTGTTGGGGTGAAAAATTGCGTTTTATGGTAAGACTCAATGTAACGCACTCAAAACATTGTGCTGATGGATGCATTGAATAGTACCTACGGGGTTCGTGGAGGTATTTAAAGTAAAGTTATAACATTAAAAACTTGTACTTAAAAAATAACTTGTATAAAAGTTGGAACTTTGAATATACTAACTAGAAAGTTTCCACGTATGGTCCACAACAAAAAAATGGTCGCAATGACGAGGAAAACAAGTACCTTTCGGCTTAATTAAGGGTTACTAAGTTAAGGTTATTACACCCATTATTTGGACCAATCTCAAGAGGCAGTAAAGGCAGGCTAGAAACAAGTTGTTTATTATTATAAAATAAATTAATTGTAAATTGCTACGCAGTTTGGCATCATCAGTTAAATCAGATCTCAGTAACTCACGATCCATCGACACGCCTTATTATCGCACTTATTAATCATTCGGAACAATAGAGATATAGTTATCAGAGCAATATAGGTATTGCTTTACCTTCTCTTTTACCCACGTGGAGCATCTGCAAGTTTTTAATGTTGTCTTGTTTTCCGTGCGTAGGAACGGAAAAACCGTAAGGATTAATTTCTTTCAGATTTCTTTCTGCCGGTTTATTTAGCCGGAATTGATACCAGATTTTGCCTGCAATTGGAAAGGCGGTGTTTCCTACGAAATAATTAACTACTGTCCTTTTATGTTGCACAAGTACTATACAACAAAAAAAAAGAAAGGGTATAGTCATATGAAAGGATATGCTGCAGACCATCAAACTGAACAACTTCCTCCATGGGTCCAATATCGTAAACGCGAAAAAATTATCAGCTGTCCCATACAAAATTTCAATACCCACTCCACCCAAATGTATGGGACAGCTGATAATTTTTCCGTATTTACGATATGGGACCCATGGAGGAAGTTGTTCAGTTTGATGGTCTGCATCATATCCTTTCATATGACTATACCCTTTCTGTTACACGTTGTATAGTATATTAAAGGCTTGCCACTGCCAGAGCTAATCAAAATTAAGCGTCAATTTGTGATCGGAACTTACATTCGTTCCACATTAGGCGTCCTTCTAGCTGACGACATTTCAACATCGTTAAGTACCTAAGTTTTTTCTAAAGCTTGCACACTTTCCTGTTGACAATATGCTCGACTGGTTTCTAGCTATGCATCATTTTATATTCGGAAGAAGAGAGTAGAAGACCCCAGAATTTTTTTGTTTTTGTTTTCGTAATGTCTTCTCGCACGTCAACCTATGAGGCTAACTTCTGCTTAACCGGACTATCCTGTGGGTGCCTTGAGTGTAAGGCCAAATATATTATAAATTAAGCGACAGCGCGTTAAGGGCGACCCCTGTGGGGTACGAGACTCGGCTTAGGGCGTCGCTGAGGACGGCAGCATGGGTACAGGTTGGATCTGAGTGAAGGCCTCAGAAGAGTTTCGACATCATGTAACATTGTGCGTAACCTTCTACTTGTCGAACTTAGAATAGATCTCGCCAAGCTTGAGTGACTCCCTCACCCGATAATAGTATACGCTGAAGGCCACTGCTTAAAGTGCAGTTATTAATAACATAGTATTACAACATAACTTGCGTTGAATTAGTGAGCGGCGTACGTGCCGCGTAATATCCGACGGTCAAACGAGAGCACTCTAGATTACAGTGGCGAAGGTTTCATTCAACTCGATTCCTACCGGCTTCCATTTGGAAACTTGCACAATCAGTATTCCATAGACAAATAATAAAATCACATTAAAGATAAGTACTCCGGCTTACCTCTTAAAAACATTTACTTTTCGCCACTGCTAGATTATTTGGGTTATTTTTAATATCTTAACAAACCAGTCTAGCGAGCGCGTGGTTCTATATCCAATGCAGCTTTATCAACCCACATCAATACGATTAATCAACAAGTTCGAGTTAATTTAGGCTACCTTGACAATTGCTAACTTGGACAAAAATGACAGATGTAGCAATTATCAGAGTTGCGTAAATGAACACGTTCCGTAGAAAGCTCGGGTATTTTTACAAGGATTTTTGCGTCGATTCTTTTAAATTAATAAAGGAAAAGCAATGCGTCACGGTATAGGTGAATTCAGAACTTCCCAATTTTTTTTTTTTTCGAATTTGAAATCATCAAATGACCCCGCTCTGGGCGGAGTGGCAGGGAGTGTCAGACTTTTACTGACTAAAACCCATCCATGTTCCTTCTTTGCCCTTTGTGTTCCAGGGCCGCGGTATCTCTTTCGAACAGTCCCGCAGCCAGTATTTCCCCCTTAACCTTTCGTGTGCCGGAACGTAGATCTACACGAGACACAATGACTTTTTAATTGTGTCTGGATACTCGGCATACGAGTGGTTAAAGCTATGTTTCAAAGAATTCTAGATTGTCATGGGAACTAGCCTAGAGGTTAACGCTCTGTGTCCATGATTTTGACCCGTAGGTACTTAAAGTTAAGTTGTGATTTGAAAGCGGAAGTGTTGAGTTCGACTGGGGTCGAATCTTTACTTATTAATATTATAAATGCGAAAGTTGGTTTGTTTGTTAGTTACCTTTTCACGCCTAAGCCACTGAACCGACCATCTTGAAATTTTGCATATACGTTGTCAGGTGTACAGAAACGGACATAGCGAACCTTTCTTCCTGAAAAAAGTACTGTTCCCGAGGAAAACAACAATAACGTTCTTGTGATAATAGATGGCGAAACGTGTCTTTCGAAACATGATTGAATTATATTATTATATAGAAACATCATTAGTGTGACAACCCGTATTGATTGTCAAATTTTAAATTAACGCGAGCGAGGCCACGGAGGAAGCTAGCAATAAATTAAAACAACTGTACTTTGGAAGCTGAATTCGCTGACGGTCTGCCACTTTTCACCCTTATATCCTAAGTAATAAGGATGAAAATTGGTCACTGAAATCGGTAGTACATAGGTGTAGTAAGTCATTAAATAAAAGTCTGCAATATTTTTGTATATGTACATTTTTTTTACACTTCTGTAAAACGATATTTGTCTATTTACCAACTCTTAAATACCAGATTGATCATAAACAATAATTACGTTTGATCTTGTGACTCCTGACTGCAGGTGGTATTTGTGACTTAATGGAATTATTACCTATAAAATATGTACTTAGTATGGTTATTTGTGATTATGTCTAGTAGTAGCCAGACAGCCCGTATTTCAGAGGTATTTAGGCTAGAGATTAGAATTGAACAATGTTTATTCATTTATGTTGTTTAGGAATGTTAGTTACGGGTTTGACTTTAATTTATTCTAGTTTGACAATAGGTTTTAATGAGTAACTTTATTCTTTGTAAATACTACCTGGTTCTAAGTTAGTTTTGTTTAGGTGAAGTCTAATAGACTACAAAACACTGTTGTTTCATGGCATGACCAAACTGGTATTCTGGGGGCCTTTTTAGGGCCCCGCGTGTTCTAAATAAAAATAACTCTGCGAAGTTGATTAGAAATGCCAAAGATTTCCGTTAGGTAAGGTACACAAAAAATCAATAAAAGCAAAGCTTATTTTCAAAATTAGTTACAAATAAAAAGCACTGAAGGAAGTGCTTCCAAAACGGAAGACCTCATTAAGAGATATTAGTAAAATATATTAGATTCGAACATCGCTTTATACATATTATCATAAATATGTAATAAAATCTCCTTTTATAACAGCAATCTGAATTCTTTATAACTTACCGTTACCCGCTACCTTCGTCCGAGTGAAATTAGTATAAAAATGTTTCTTCTCTATTTGAAACGGATTTAGTTAACAATTACAAGGGTTTTAATTTTTTTGCAAGGAACCCTAACCCTTTTTTTTAAATAAAAGGAAAGAAGATCAGCTATCTGCAAGTTAAAGTCAAAGCCAAAGTCAAAATCGGTCCAGCCGTTTCGGAGATTAGCCGGAACTTACAGACGGACAAAAATTTAAAAACTGTTTTTTTTGGAAGCTGCTATTTTGAAATTAAAAACAGACACTACAATTTTATTTCTTTGTATAGATTATTAATTACAAAATGTAAGTTCATAAACTTATGTAAGTGCAATGTCTCTACTTAAGCTTACGGCAATTTATATCATTTGATTCTAATACATGGGACCTATTATGTGTAATAAAAAAAATTGGCGAAATGTACCCTGTACTATGGTAAAGCTCAGCCAACCCTTCGGAGAAATACAGGCGGTTTTATGTTATGATTCTATTAAAAAAATCTCAATTATAAAAAAAAAAATATTAGGAAGCCTAGACGGATAAAAAATATGAAATGATCCGAGCTAAATAAAAACTTACGTGGTCATGAAAATCCAAGAAAACACTAATCAGTCTCTTTTTCACTATTATTTTCTGGTCCTACGATACACACGGTGTACGGTACGTATCAAGTTCGACTGTAGTGTGGCGAGGCCCGATTACGCACTGGCGCAGGCGCAACTGGCGACCAGCGTCCGCGGATACAATCTGTCTATCAATAACCTTTATTACACCACCAGGTCCAGAGGTGACTCCTCTGCCTTTTTGTATTTTGCCTTTTGATATAGCTATGCATAGTATTTTTATGACCCAATCTCATTAACGCATTGGCAAATGGATTAACTATACCGTTTTATTGTTTATTATTAATTAATATACCTGATGTCAGAGAATTTATAGTGCTTATTGTATCTTATTTTAATTGCTTTTATTTTATTTTTATCGTGCTTGTTATCTAGTGATCCTAAGATTTCTACTATATTTTCTGTGTTTACTCGTGAGAACCTGTAATTGGCTCTGTGTTGCCTATACAATTGTTATTAATTTGTCATAGCTGTTGGTTCTCCTATATAAAAAAAATATTGATTACAATGAAACCGATAAAAAAAGACGCGGGCGGATGTGATCCTTCCACGACTATCATCATTCTTCTGCCCTTAATCTAAATTAATTTGGGGTCGACGCAGCATGTCTTCTTCTTCCATACTTCTCTATTAGTTATCTCATCTTCAGTATCTAACCCCACTTTCTAAATCATCTTTCACAACGTCTATCCATCGCTTCTCTGTGGTCTTCCCATATCCTAATTGTCATCCAAATTCGTACTCAAAACTTTTCCTACATTATTTTCCCCATCACTCCGCATCACAGCCCGATTGCTTGTACAATCGCCATCAGATATATCGTAGCGGGCGAGGTACTCAAATATTTCAGAGCAGCATTACTTTTCAATAAATTCGTTACACTAGATTTGGTCAATAACATCAGAACATGCAATTGTCACAAATATAAGAGTAGCGACTTTTCAATAAATTCGGAACACATAATGAGCTAAAAATATCAGAAAGCACAGAACGTCAAACGTATCGACGCAGTCAGGACGATCATAAAGATCGGAACATTTATGGAAAATACACCTTAACTCTGTTTCACACAGTTTAAATTCGTTTCTATATTGACTTTGAAGTTGTCAAAAAGGCCGCCTCCTCTCTATGTGAATATACCCCATACGTCATGCCAAAATCAAAGATCGAAGATCGACATGCATAATATAGTGTAATTTTAACTGTGTGATACAGACTTGAGGTATATTTTCCATAAATGTTCCGATCTTTATGATCATCCTGACTGCGTCGATACCTTTGTAGTTCTGTGCTTTCTGATATTTTTAGCTCGTTATGTGTTCCGAATTTATTGAAAATTAATGCTGCTCCGAAATATTTGAGTACCTCGCCCGCTACGATATATCTGATGGCGACTGTACCATGATTACTCTAATGGCACAGACACAAAGTAGCCAATTGCACAGTTTATCAGCACTTTTTATAAGGGTCAGGCATATGACTAATAAATCCAAGGATTTGTAACAACATTCTGATTTAAAAGAGTCTCCATGGAGTTTCTAGCGGTCTAGTCCCTTCTTCTCCATAGAGATCTACGCTTTTGTATGGGTACTTCAGTATTTTCTCAGTTATTATGCCTGGTAGCTGTAAAGAGTCTGTAGCTTCATCTTTTTGTTTTTGACTGATACATATTTTGGTCTATCTATACATATAATAAGACAGTAAAAAAACTGTGTCTGTACATTGAATATATTTAAAAAAAAAAAATTGAGGGGGGTTTAGAAACAGTAATAGAGCACGAATCCAAAAAAAAAATTCTGTCTGTTTGTCTGTTTATCTGTTTGTCTGTTTGTCTGTTTGTCTGTTTGTCTGTTTGTCTGTTTGTTTGTACACGCTAATCTTCGGAACTACTAGACGGATTTGAAAGATTTTTTTTTTGTTGTATAGGTATTAAGTCTGGGCAACATATAGGCTATAATTTATCTTGGAAACTTGAACACCTGATGCAGAACCGCAATAGAATGGCTAAACTATAAGAGATACAAAAATGGTACCATAGCAAAAATTGTTCTACGTGATGAGCATTTTCTGCTGAGAGAATAAATTTGAAGATCTGGAACACCTGATGTGGAACTCCAAGAGTCCAGCTACACTATAACATATGTAGGAATGACGTCTTAGCAAAAATTGTTCAATCTGATGACCACTCTCTGTTGATTTATAAAAATCGAAGATTTGGAACACCTGTTGTGGAACTCCAAGAGCCCAGCTACACCATAACACATATAGGAATGACGTCTTAGCAAACATTGTTCAATCTGATGAGCACTCTCTGTTGACTTATAAAATCGAAGATCTGGAACACCTGATGTGGAACTCCAAGAGCCCAGCTACACCATAACACATATAGGAATGACGTCTTAGCAAACATTGTTCAATCTGATGAGCACTCTCTGTTGACTTATAAAATCGAAGATCTGGAACACCTGATGTGGAACTCCAAGAGCCCAGCTACACCATAACACATATAGGAATGACGTCTTAGCAAAAATTGTTCAATCTGATGACCACTCTCTGTTGACTTATAAAAATCGAAGATCTTGAACACCTGTTGTGGAACTCCAAGAGCCCAGCTACACCATAACACATATAGGAATGACGTCTTAGCAAAAGTTGTTTGGTCTGATGGGCATTTCCTGTTGACTTATAAAAATCGAAGATCAGAAACATCTGATGTGGAAATCAAAGCTATCACTAATTTCACTGTATAATATTATAAAATAACATAAGCTGGGAGTACCTCCACGCGGTGAAGGCGGTAACAGTTTAGGACTGATATTCGATGACGACGGTATATCATTGAAAATTTGACTCTACTGGACAAAACTCCTCTTTATTTTTTTATTTTATCGAATAAATATGCCTTCGGGCTTTTGTTATTTGAGTGTTTTAGACTTTTTCCACTTATCTTCGTGACACGGTAGCCTACCCGGTAACGCAGGGGAGCAGCCACTTAGATTTTAATTGATCAGGTATCTTCACAATAAAACTATAACCATGCCTAGAAAGAGGTCAAATCTTTCCTAATGTTCCAAAGGAGCTAAAAGATTGAGGATCATAAGATCCCAAGAATCTACCGAAGAACGTCAGGAGAGACTTGATGCTGTTCGAGAACATCAGGCTGCAACTCGCTCCGTGGAAACCTCTTCCTCTCTTCTCTTCTCTTCCTCTTGGATAACGAAGCACGCCTGCGTTCTCGGCGTATTTATGCATCTACATCCAGGTCTCTAGAGAACTGTGAAGAATATGATGCGCGACTGACCGCTTATGTTGAACGTCATGCATTGTCTCGCGAATCGGAGACGTTCACGGATAGAGAATTACGCTTGAGTTCCAAGCGTATCTACGCATCGACTTCTAGGTCTCTAGAGACAAGTGGAGAACGTGATGCGCGACTGACCGCTGATCGTGAACGTCACGCATTGTCTCGCAAGTCGGAGACGTTCACGGATAGAGAATTACGCTTGAGTTTCAAGCGTATCTACGCATCGACTTCTGTCTTACAAAAATGAAAGATATGGAACGTCTCGAATTATCTCGCGTATCCCGTTGTTTTCCCGTCCCCGGGCTCTTAGAATTCGACATCAGACGTTTCAGATCTTCGATTTTGACGACCCCGTTGTCGCTGGCATAAGCAACAGGATCCGCGTACGAAGTCGCGGGCAGAAGCTAGTTAGGAATAAATGCATATATTGAATTAAAAAGTTCTCATACCTACAATGTCACGTTCACGTTCTGAGAGCGAAGACACTTCAATGATTACTTATACTCTGTCTGCCTGTTTATTATTCAGTATTTATTTCATCTTGTCTTAAATCTGAGTAGAGATTTCGCAAGGAAAGTTCAACATTTTCACTTCGGGGTGATAGATATCAAACGGCATGATTAGGTAACCGCACATACCACCGACGCAAAACTAGGGCTTTTTAACCTCAGCTTGGCAATGTGCGACATATTTGTAAATTTTCATAAAAATGGAAAGTATAGCCTTCAGAAGTGGGTAAAGGTAATTTTGTGAAAATAAATAGTCAGCATGCAGTCATTACGACACCATGTGGTTGCCATTGTATTTTGTTACAGTGTGTTGAATTAATCTAGATTTAAACATCTTAAAAGTAACGATGAATCTACTAACGTATCGTTCTTATTGTTACAGGTACAGCAATTTTGCGGAGCGGTTGTCCTGGCGATCGATTTAAAATAACCTTCTATTATTTGAATATCTTAGAAGTCAATGCACTTCAGCGTTCTCTAATTTAAATAATAATTTATAATTAATCGTCGAAGTGCCTTTATATCTTTTGTTTTTGCTTGTCCGCGTGTTTAAAAAAAAACTTATCCTATGGCACGCGCAATGGTGTAGGCTGAAGCCTATTACCTATCAGTGAAAGAATATTTGATGTCGAATTTTCGGTCTCTACTCCTATATCCAAATGTAACACTTACACTTAACATCTTTAAAATTTGAGTGTAGATTGGCTTTCCTGACAGTTCTGCCTTTTTGGTTAGCTGTAAGTTCGCCGTACAGGAAAGTCACTCAAAATAAGTCCGTTTTGTATAACTATTACTAGTTTTTTTTGTTTAATTTTATTATCCTGTAGCTACATACATGTTGGATGGACCGGTTGAGTAAGATAATAAAAATTAATTATATTTTTATTCATTATATAAGTGCCTATGCAACTTTGTAACGTCAGTGACGAGGCTCCGTTTACGGATCGTTTTGTACGTTCTAAGTTTTCTGGCAAGTATAAGGCAAGCAACTGAAGGTAATCAAATACAATCTTGAAATGAATATTCTTATGTTTTCATCCGGTTCCGTCTTAGCTTAGTTCTATATCTATAGCATTTCGCATGTAAACTGTATTACCTTGTCATCCCCCACATGCTCTTCTTCTTCTTTATCGTGTGGTTAGGGCCTAACCTGGTGTCAGAGATTTCATGCTGCCCATCGACCTCTGACTTGACTTTACATGCCGTCGAGAAATATCTCTCAAGCATGTTGGTTTCCTCACGATGCCCTGATGCCCTTATAATGGTAAGGTCAATGCAAGTGCCCTTTCTTCCTTAGATTACCATCTTTGTTATCTGTCATCTCTGAATTTACCTTCTTACAAGCCATAATACGATCTTTCACATACAATTCAATTATTATTTCGTGCCACGTACATATTTTTGAATAGCCATTCTAATTCGTATTAATTTTTTCCTCCTCATTGCTCGGTTTCAAATAAGTCTAGTATATCCAGACCTTGTAGTCTTGTTATTATTGATCTTAAGTGATTTTATCATTTACCCACCATAGACCTACTGAACAATCGTAATCAGTAACCCGAAACTATGAAAACTCAGTAACTGGGCTTGCTCCATGAAAAATTTTGATACTCAGCTTTATCTGGTTAGACTGGCTGGAAGGACCCCAAGTGGGGGAAATCTAGACAATAATGATGCCTGCACAACAACGACTAAGTACAAAATATTGAAGTTGAATATAATTTTATTGCTCATTTCTAAACTTGGCATCAAACAGGGTTAATGCTTATTCTAATGCACCTATATCCCATACGAGGTTAGCTATGCGAGGGCGTATTCAAATAAGATATTTGTTTGTAAACAAAGGGATAGGTATTGTCAGTAATAGCTAAATTAGGTATCGTTTGTAAAGACTAGGTAATATAATACTGTTAAAAGATCGTATCTTTGTTGCAATAAAACTGCCTCTTGGTCGCAACTGCTGAGCGTGCGATCCTTGGTTCCTCCATTCATGAGTTGAGCAAAGTATTGGGGTTTTTCCATTAGAAATTACTCACTAGCAGCTCCGTGTAAGGAAGCTGGTGGTGTGGCGCCCCCGTGTCTCGGACAGTCGTTAGTCCTGCGCCTGAACTTCCCCCCGGTGGCTCTTACGTCTGCACACTCACTTGCGCACTATACATATCCTGCGTTGGTCTCTTTTGAGATTGGCTGCTTACTAAACTGGTCTCTTTTGAGATTGGCTGCCATGACTGAAATTCAGCCGGTAGGCTATAGTTATGATGCATCTACAGGGATGACCCTGACAGACCCTGACCATGACAGCATGGAAAAATACATCAATTGCAAGTTTTAGGTAAAGAATGTCAGTGTAAAAGGGCAAATATTAAAAAAAAGAGAAATTCAGTGCATGATGTTCAAGATCACGAAATGATATGAGGGCATGAAGTAATAGCTAAGGTTATTAAGAAGTTAACTTTTCTTCTTATTGTAACAATGCCAATGACTGACTGCAAGGAATCTTAAAACTAAGCTGATTGTATTTGATTGGAATTAAGTAGAGGTAGAACCTAGAGTAGAAATAATTTTCTTGTGCACTTCTGAACAATTTGGTAATTGTTGATTTATTTCCTGTCAAGTTATGATGGAACTGTTTTTCTAGAACAAAATCGGCGCATGCGTAGGTTGTCGTATGCTAGCTAGTCGCTTATTCGAGCAAGTTTCAATTCGTAATTTAGCTAGAACATAGCGACTAGGCGTTGAAGCCTGCGTATGCGTAATTGCGCAGGTAGGTTTATGCTAGGCGCTCACTTGACCAAGTTTCCGTTCGCAGTTCTGCTAGAATTTAACGACTAGGCGTCGAAACCGGCGCATGCGCAGGTAGGCCTGTATGAGGCGCTTACTTGAGCAAGTTTCCGTTCGAAGTTCTGCTCGAATGTAACGACTAGGCGTCGAAACCGGCGCGGCGTATGCGCAGGTAGTCTTGGCTCTGGGGTTATAGGGATTAAAATTCTGTTTAGGTTTCTATGGTTTTTACTTTTATGATGGTTTAAGTGAAAGTCTTGAACGGTAAGAATAAAGTAGGTAGGTACATATATTGAGAATGGCATTTCTAGCGGTAGGAATTTTGACTTACACGTACTTGAATGCAAAAACAAGATCTAGCCATGTTGCTTTCATATTCAATAAGGCGCTCAAGTAAGGCTGTTTACTAATATTTGTGTGTCTTTATTCTGAGTTTTAAGTTCAAGTACCCAAGTAAGTTAGTGACTCTCCTAGTCATCAAAACTGGACATTTATAAATAAATTCTGGATATTATCCTTGTAATTTTTCATTTCGTTGACTTGGAGATGGCAATAAAAAATCTAGTTTTGTCAAGTTTTTAATGAATCATTAGCAGCCTTTGGGCTGATGATGAGGAGTAGGACCAGCAGATACTGCTATTGCAGATCACGGCTGGACAAAGGCACCTTCCTCGAATTGCATGACTTTGAACTGTAGCCTCGGCTTAGTCCTGTTTATGAATTTGAAGGTTAATTAAGTAATACTGTGTGCGTGCGCACTTTTATAAATAAAACAATCCTATTTCATTATTATGTTTTATGCCATTGCTAACATGTACATTATTATAATGTTATGGAGATAAAAAAAAACACTTGCTTAGTTACTAAAATATCACAGATTCCACAAAACAATAACACTGCTTACTACGAACACATGGATATTGAGTTAATTATTTATAAATAACCCCAATCACTTTTGATTATGTCTGCTCCCTTTTCAGCTATCATATAGACTGGGGCGTTTGTGTGAGCTGACACTATATCGGGCATTATGCTAGCGTCGATCACCCGCACTCCTTCAATACCGTGGACTTTTAAACTTGGGCTGACCACAGCCGTCTTGTCACTTTCTACTCCCATTTTACAGGTCCCGCTCAGATGGTATATAGTAAATGTAAACATCTTTGCTTGACAGGCGAAGTATGCATCACTACCGAATGGTCCATATTTCAAGCAATCCTTAATCGGTACATCGTAAATCTTGGCACCTATTTTTCTCATTGCCGGTTGCTTTGATATTTCCACGGCTACTTTTATTCCTTCTACAATTTTCTGCAAGTCTTCGGGATACTCGAAATAATTTGGAACCAATGCCGGATATTCATTCGGATTTCTGTTTTGTAGCATAATTCGTCCCTTCGATTTAGGACGTAATAACATAGGAAAGATCATAAATGTGTCAGATCTTCCTAAAGGACCATACGTGTCTGTGTATATTTGTTCTTCAAACCCGAAATTCCAACGTAACAGTGGATCGGCATTCAAGCCACCAGCAATGAAGAGCAATTCCATGTCAGGCCAGCCTGTAGAGTTGAATTTATCATCTAAGTTCATAAAAATCAGACTCTCACATCCTCCAGGAACGGATAGAGGACCTCTGTGCGTTTTCATCCATTTGAATACTAAACCTATATTGTTTAAAATGGATTCAGATGAAAAACTTGAATCTTGTTGTTGTACTACAAATTGTACACCACCCGCAGCAACATGATCCATTAAATTATATCCGACAGGTAAATCTTTTACAACATTGATCCTCATCGATTCTAAATGACTTCTCGGTCCGATACCCGACAACATTAACAACTGCGGAGAATTAATAGCACCGGCGGATAAAATGACTTCTTTCTTTGCTAATATTTTAAATTTCCTATTTTGCTTTTCGAATTCCACGCCAATCACTTTGGCATTGGTGTCGTCAAAGATAAGTTTAGTGACCATGCTGCCTTTGGACACATGAAGATTATTTCTTCCGTTTATCGGATGTAAATAAGCTCTACTAGAACTATGACGAGTTCCATTTTGCATTGACAGTTGAAGAAAAGAAACTCCTGATGGTTCTGCTCCATTGTGGTCTCCATATTTAAAACCCATTTCTTGCGCTGCTTTTACCCATGCTTTGCCTTTACTTGTGCGAAATGGGGCGTGTTCAATATTAACATATCCACCATGGCTATGATTCTCCGATTCATCGAAAGCTGGTATATTGTAATTTTCAACTTTCTTGAAATATGGAAGTACATCGTCCCACCCCCAGCCGTCGTTGCCCATTGCTTTCCAATTATCGTAGTCTGGTTTGGCTCCTCTCGTATAAATCATATAATTTAATACGCTGGAACCTCCAATTACTTTTCCACGTGGCCAGTTACACTGATTGTTTTCAAATCCTGCACAATACTCATTAGATGGCATTGTTTTATAAGCCCAGTTAACGGATGTAAATTGTAGATAGCCTGCTAAAATGGGAATGTCCATTAGGTAGTTTTCGTTAGTTCCAGCTTCGATAAGTAAAACTTTCCAGTCTGGGATTTCAGTTAGTCGATTTGCGAGTACGCATCCTGCGGTGCCGGCTCCAACGATGATGAAGTCATATGCATGCAGTAAGTTGGTTTCGTCGGGTGGTTCGTTATCGAACTGGTTCGTTTCATCTCGCATAAAGTTCATTAGAGATGAGAAAGGGCTCGCTGATTGTGTTTTGATGGGATACAAGAAGGCGAATAAAACCCATGTGGCTACTGCGAAACTTGGCACGCTGTGCTCAAGGCTCATCTGGAATGATTAAAGATAATTTTATTGTTTGAATCTACGGTCTAGCTCAGAGCATATTTCAAAGGTTAAGTTACTTTATGTGATCTGTTACTCTTCAGAAATGCGGTTTAAACCATAAATATCAACTTTTATTTCGGTTGCACCACCATGATTTTGCCCAATGGTCTAACTATTTAATAATGATTCACACTTTACAAGCTTCGAAATAATTATGGCTCTGTTATTGTCTGAATACATTCGATTTATTTATCGACTGTCTACTAAGGAGAAATTTCAGTAGTCGTAGTAACCATTTTTATCTTTGAAAATGCCGAAAGACTCAAAAGTACCTACCTTTTAAAATACACACTTGTGGTTGTCAAATCCCTTATGAATTTAAGATCCAAGGTTTTATAATTTGTATCAGAACCTAATCACCAGTAGTGGATATTATTGCACTCACAAGCACTTAGCTCTTTTAAGCTATTAATCACTACACCAACGCCACTTGCACTGTAACCAAATGAATACTGAGAAGAATATAACGTTTAGTTGCTTATAATAATTAGGAAGTCGTAGGTAATGCGAAGAAAACGAGGATATTAATAAAACCATTTAAAACTCATTAATAAGAGAAGTGGAATATGGTATCGGAATTTTCTGATTGGACAGTTCCATTGGCAGATCTCATTTCTTTAATGTAACATTTTGCAATAGTTTTTATTTTTATTTCTTTTGCTTGGTGCTCCTTCACAATATTTCGTTTTTTCGTGAAATCATGCTGTGTTTCCTAATCCGTTCCTCAAGGGTGGTTGGTGGTGCTTGTGGTGCACCCTCACAATCCGACGAGGCCCATCACTATTTAGCGGCGGATTTTTGTTGTATAAGGTGATTTTGTAACAGATCTGTCAAAATTACGCTGCAGAATTTTGGAGTGCTTGCGCAGACGCAAAGATAAAGATGGAAGATAAAGATTTTTAAATTATCACCAAGGGCTTGCACTGGGAGGTATACAAGGAATTCCGATGCAATATTTTGTCAGGTATAGATAGGATAAGATACATAAAAGAAAACAACATAGTCTTAATCGATTTTTTGTTTAATAGTTTTAATAAATATTTTGTCACTTGTTTTGTTATTGAATAACTTAATTAAACATAATTTGTCAGACTTAAAACTACCCTAGTTGTCGTTGTAGCTACTTAAAACCTGTGCTCATTATTGGTCGTAAAATTACCCTTAGCAAAGCCGAAAGGCACTTGTTCTCCCCGTCGTCATTGCGATCATTTTATTGTTGCGGACCATACCTGGTAACCGTCTAGTTACGGAGATTTTGAAGGTAAAATTTTTATGAAAAAATACAAGTTAAATTAAAAATATAAGTATTTATTATTAAAAGTGTACTTTAAATACCTCCTTGACCAATGTAATATTCAATGCATCCATTAGCACAATGTTTTGAGTGCATTTCATTGAGTGAGACCGTGATTTTTCACTCCAAAAAAATTTCCCAGCAATAATTACTTAGTTTGATGAACAGAATGCTTGGTGAACGGTTTTGTGAAGGGTCCGTTTACACCTTGTATAAGCAAGCATGTAGCTATATTGTTTTCGTGGTCCCCATTACGATCCATGGCACTACATAGCTTATTTGTCATTATAAAACAATACCCGCATGGGCATAACCATTATGTGCTCACTGCTGGACATTTCAACCTCCTTTATGTGAGATAGTGGACCGAAATCCACCAAGCGGGTCCAGTGCGGGTTGGTGGATGTCACATGTATTATTTTTTTGGAATATCTGCATGTTGTGGCGTAATAATCAAGTAATTTAACGTTTTCAATAATATCTTGATTGATAACACAGCGTATATACTTAAAATACATGCATTTCAAATTTTTCATTAGGTGAAATTAAGTTTAAATATCAACTGCGTATCATTTGAAAATTAAGATAACAAATAAAAAAATATTTTTAACACATTTCTACCTACTTAAATTCTAATTATATATTTATACAGGCTGGGTAAAAAAACGTGAATCAAACGAAACGGCGATAGTTGGGGTTATCAGAGTCATTTTTTGGTAGTATTTTTTTTTCAGTGAGGTTCTGAAGTTACAAATAATTTTTCGTGAGACTTAAAAGATATTGAATAAAGTGCTCAATACTCATAAATCATGGTACACACTGTCATAAAAGCACTTTTGTAGTGATGATACATTTCCTAGAAGCAACTAAACACCACTAATTGCCTTTAGTAAAAATTTTGGTATTTTCTTAAAAAAACACTCAAGTAGTCATAACTTTTAAGGAGATCAAGTTAGGACTCTGCCACAGAGATATTTTTTACTGCAAATAACCCCAACTATCGCTCTGTTTCGTTTGATCCACGATTTTTTACCAACCCTGTATTTGTCAAAAACTTGAACTGCAGAGAGGTAAAACTGTCTTATCACAAAATATTGACTGCTTCCCTTCTTTTTAAACTATATTTAGTCCGTGATCGTGCTCGTTCCCTTGTTCGATTGTTTGAAAATTAAATAAATATTTTTTGACAGTTAGCGATGATTGCACATTAAGATTACGGGAGGCAGCGAGTAATTTTTGCGAGCAATCTTATACCGAATGAAATTCATTTCTAGTAGTTGTGTAATATGTACTGAACATCCAAATGAAACTCCGCACTTATGGAGGACACCAAAGTTACAGAATGTCAAACTTGTAATTAAAAAAAAAGCAATTTGATTCCGCGCCAAAACCTTTTAGTACTGTTATTGGGGTCACCTAAAACCTAAAAAAATAATAGTCAGCTGCATGGATGTGGGGGGAATATGTCAGCTGGGTAAATGAACTTGGGCTTTTGGATATTAGGCTAAATTCGAAACTATAGGTATTAAGTCAAGGCAGTCAAAGAAGCCATGATTTAGATTTTGAAGAAAAATAAAACCTTTGAAAGTTTTGCTGAACCAGAAGTCGAACCCGTTTCTTAACCAAAACACTACTCAGTTTTATTGCACTAACCGATAATTTAGATGATCTAGATCAAATACTTCGAACAAAAAATGTGTCACAAAACATAAGACAGGTCTTTCTTTAAGTTTCCGTAATGAATAAATAAAAAATCGAAATTGTAAAGACTGAAATCCTTTGAATTTACACAAATTATTCCTTTGTAGTATTTGATCCTTATCAACGACACTATCGCTCAGTGTGTATGTGTTTTTACAAAAAGGCATCGGGTTCGATTCCTGGCTCAGCTAGGGTTCAAAAAACCAAAACTGCAGTTTTTTTTTTTTTTTCAAATTTGCGGTCATGGTTTCTTTCATGACTTTGTCATAATACCTTAGTTTCGAATTTCGCCAAATGAGTCGTCGAAAATTCTAAGTTCACTTAAGCAACTGGCGTAAATTGCCCCCACTTACATGCTGACTGTTTTTGTAAGGTTGAAGATTATCCCAAAAATCATCCCATAAGGTTTCGACGCGGCATGAAATGACTTTTTTTTTATAAATTTGACTAGCTGTAACTTTGGATTCCCCCACTTCCGGAGCAGCTCACGCGCAGACCCACAATGTGCTATGATTAAACTATTATTTGGTAAGATTTTCATTTGCTATAAAAAGACTTCGCCAGATAAATGGTACCTCCCGTATTACAGCGGATACCTAAGCTTTAAAATATTGTGGCTTAAATAACATCACAGATGTGCTTTATTAAATAAATACTCCTTACATTGAATGTGTACTATCATAATATACCATAGTCTTGTTTGATCATGTCTGCTCCTTTTTCAGCTATCATGTAAACGGGAGCGTTCGTGTGACTTGACACTATTTCTGGCATCACACTGGCGTCGATCACTCTTATGCCTTCAATGCCGTGGATTTTCAGTCTCGGGCTGACGACTGCCGAGGGATCGTTCTCCACACCCATTTTGCAAGTTCCACTTTGATGATAAATAGTAAAGGTGAACATCTGTGCTTGACAAGCAAAGTAAGCGTCGCTGCCAAAACGACCATGTTTCAAACAATCTTCAATCGGTACATCGTATAGTTTTGCACCAATTTTCTTCATAGCCGGCTGTCTTGCTATTTGCACGGCCACCTTTATTCCTTCTACAATTTTCTGTAAGTCTTCGGGATACTCGAAATAATTCGGAATTAGTGCCGGATGTGCCTTTGGGTTTCTACTCTTCAGCATGACTCTTCCCTTTGATTTGGGTCGCATTAACATTGGAAAAACCATAAAAGCATCAGATCTTCCTAAAGGTCCGTATGTGTCGGTAAAGATTTGGTCGTCAAAACCGAAATTTCGGCGAATTAGGGGATCTGAATTCAACCCACCGGAGATAAATAGCAGCTCCATATCTGGCCAGCCCGTAGAATTGAATTTATCCTTCAGATCCAAAAATACTAGAGCTTCACATCCACCAGGGATAGAAAGTGGGCCTTTGTGTGTCCTCATCCATTTAAAAACTAATTCTAAATGGTTTAATATGTATTCAGTCGAAATAGTAAGATTTTGTTGTTGAACAACAAATTGAACTCCACCAGCCGCTATGTGGTCCATTAAATTGTACCCGACAGGCAAATCTTTCACAACATTGATCTTCATCGATTCCAAGTGGTTCCTCGGCCCGATACCCGACAACATTAACAACTGCGGAGAATTGATAGCACCGGCGGATAAAATTACTTCTTTCTTTGCTAAAATTTTATGTTTTTTGTTTTGTTTTTCAAATTCCACGCCGATTACTTTAGTCTTGGTGCTGTCAAAAATAAGTTTAGTGACCATGCTGCCTTTGGACACATGTAGATTATTTCTTCCGTTTATTGGGTGTAAATAAGCTCTACTAGAACTATGACGAGTTCCGTTTTTCATGGACAGCTGAAGAAATGACACTCCTGATGGATCTGCTCCATTGTGGTCTCCATATTTAAATCCCATTTCTTGAGCTGCTTTTACCCAAGCTTTACCCTTAGTGGTCCGGAATGGGGCATGTTCAATATTGAGATGGCCGCTGTGTCCATGATGCTTTTGATCGTCGAATGATTGTATGTTATAGTTTTCAATTTTCTTGAAATATGGGAGAACATCATCCCACCCCCAACCATCATTGCCCATTGCTTCCCATCTATCATAGTCTGGCTTAGATCCTCGTGTATATATCATGTAATTTAATACACTAGACCCTCCAATAACTTTTCCACGTGGCCAGTTACACTGTTGGTTATCGAATCCCGCACAGTATTTATTTGATGGCATTGTTTTATAAGCCCAGTTAGCTGATGTGAATTGCAGATAGTTGGCAACAATAGGAATATCCATAACAAAATTTTCGTTGGCTCCAGCTTCAATTAGTAGCACTTTCCAGTTTGCGATTTCGGTCAGCCGATTAGCGAGCACGCATCCTGCGGTGCCGGCTCCGACGATGATGAAATCATATTCACTCAGCATATTGTTTTGATCTGGTGGTTCGTTATCCAGCTGATTGGAGCCCTCATTCAGAAAGTTCATGAATGATGTGACTGGGTTTACGAACTGCGTTTCTGTTGGAAGCAGGAGGGCGAAAAGCACCCATGTTGCCGTCGCCAGGTCAGGCGCGCGATTCTGCTCCCTCATCTGGAAAATTAAAAGATATTGATTAGACACTGTACAATTTTATGAACTTAATAAAGTAGAGATGTGAATTTTAATTGAGTATTGACTTCTGAACCAAGTCTGACGCGAGTATAATATTTATTTTAATGGTAAGGATAAGACGGAAAGAGATCGGACTTTCCTAATAGAATATCATGATAGACATTTCATTGTTGTTGTTGTTATGGATTCAAAGTCGATGTCGTCATCAAGGTTGGCGATAGGTACCTGTCCACAACAAAAGAACATCTACATTAATGTTTGCGTGACTTGGAGTTAAATGTGGCCAGTATTGGGCCTTCGCATGTCTCGCTGATTAAATCGACTTAGTGAGGAGCTATTTTCCTGCTAACAGGTCCAACGACTGCACTTTATAAGGATTCAATTTTTCTTAATCGTGAGATCATTGGCGTATCATTTTATAGTTTGAGATTGAGATCTATGATGTTACCGAATTTTACGAATTCCTAATAGATTATTATTATAAATGATTTAAACCTTCCTGCTAATCTTACATACAAAATTCGGTTTTTATCTAGCGTCACCTTAGTGTCACAGATCACTAATAATTTATCGTCACTAATATGGCAGAAGATTAAAATAAACCTGACAAAGTTAGGTTGTAAAGGATTAGGATGTAAAGTTCAAACGTCAGTTTTTTTCCTCTATGTATACAATGCATAATTAATATTAGAATGAGTATTAGTTATTCTATGTATAACTACATGGTTTTATGTACCTTTGGTTGACATAATTGATTGAATTTTCAACAAATAACTATACATTGATTAACGGCCCTTTGTCGTTGTATGGCCTACTCTACGCTATTGAATACATGCGTCTGCAGCACTGAGCTGGTGACTGAAATCACAGGGACTTAAATGTGGGTCTTCGCCATAGAACCCATGCATTTTCCCAGGAACTTCAGTTACAAGATCAATTTTTAAATAGTCAATAATATTTAAAAAAAAAATCGTATAAAAAGATTTTCTTTAACTGCTATCGTACAACTTTCCTTGCTGGCAGGCGCAAGAAAAATGTACAATTGAGACAAGTAAATCGCTTTTGGCGTCTGCGGAAGATTGATCGTTTGCACATATTATTTATATTGTTACATATTATTTAAAATTTCGTTAACAATTACACTTACATGTGTGGACTGGAATCAGATATGGTGACATTTCTGTTTGTATCGCGAAGACCTTGTTATATTGTTAATATTACGCAAATTTTTCTATGCAACCCGTTATCTATCCGATTTTACATATAAATATTATCCAATAATTTACTAATAAATAATCTATGATTGCGTAGGTTGGATAATTATTACTAAACTAGAAGTCAAGGTTGCAATTTTTATTAGTTCCTTTCCTTAACTCAAGTAACTTATAAGGCGTTTGTGCACTACAAGGAATTTTACTGCCCGGCAGTCCGATTTTTTACGGTCCGATATGTATGAATGTAGATGGCTATACGAGTATAGCAAGACCAAAGAAACGATGGATTGACTGTGTGAAGGATGACATGGCTAGAAAGGAGGTGACTGCTGAGATGACGAGTAATAGAAAAGTTTGGAAGAAGAATAAAATTCATAAAAATTGGGATAAGGGCAGGAGAATGATGATACGTCAACCATGAAACGGTAACAGCGACAGGATTGCTTTCGTATTTGGCTATATTAGTATGGATAATCTAACTTCCTAATAGTTTTGACTAAAAACTAACATCACAGGTACATAGGGCATTTTTGTGATCATATTGATCCTTACGTCCGCATCTCACGGCCAGTTTCCCCTAAACGGATGTAATGTTTCCATTGAAATTCTGGTCGGCTCCGATTGTGATCTTTTCCTCTTCTGATCATAGGAAAGTACCCAGTCCAGCATTGAGCATTGCTTTTCCTTATTTTGTGATTATCAGAATCCAAATGTTTATCCGAAAAGTAGTTGTTCCTAATTTGATTTGATTTTAATGAATCAACATGCGCGAGTTCGTAATTCTTCACCTCCTCGCTCACGCATGAACGGCTCGACAGAATTTGATGTTTTTTTTTTTACTCTTCGGTTTACCTGGATAGTTGGATCCGGTGGTGGCGCTGTCGGCTCAGCCACTTTCTTTATAAAAAATCTGAAGGAGAGTTCTGAGAAAGGTTCGTCTGTGCATGGCATAGCGCAGGGGCTTTCTCACTTTTACGCCCATGATGAAAAATTCGTTAATTTTCGTATCCGCCATCTTTGATTTTAATTTTGACCCCAGAGACCTCTTTTCAACGCCAGATTTACGCAACAAGAGCGAGTTTTATGAACATTAAAAAATACGCAGTTATTAAGTATATGACCAATATTATGGTGCACTAAAAATAATTGCAATTCCTTTTTAACTTTATTTTTTTTTAAACATTGTAAACCTACGCGAGAATATTTCGACGGGCTGTCAATGCTACTGGACTGGGCCCTCAAGTATGCCTACTTTGCTAAAAATAGTGAATTCCTTTCAATAAAAAAGTAAAAGAATAAACACGATACCGCGACCTTTTCTTTAATAAAGAAAAAATGCGGTTTTTTAATGTTTATCGACTGGTATCTATATTTATTTCATACGTAGTTCCAAGAGGTTTTTAATCACCAAGCGTATCTTTGACTTTAGTTAATTTGTCTGTGAACTGCAATTTTATCTTAATATGTAAAAATCACGTGTCACTATGTTCGTACACGCTAATCTCCAAAACTACCCAACCGATTTCAATAAAATTTAGCGAATGTGTATGATTTGTTCTTAGCTTGAAAGATTGTAGTACTAAAGAGTTTTGAACCCGATCAGTGGCTCCGGGTGAAGCAGGGGCGGGTCACTAGTGTTTTATATTTAAGAATACTGGTTTTTAGATATACTTATTAAATTGTTATTATCTTCCTACCAGTAAATTATTTTATGCAATAAATCTTGCTTCAACCTAAGACCTCTCTATTTTTTGTTAGGTTTGCATATTTTCTTACATTTTCGCATAAATAATGAAGAAGACACATTTAACGCGGTACAGTGTTTTTAAAGTAGAATTTATTAACATATTTTGCTCATAATATCAGGAACATAACATTATTTAATAATTTATGTAATTATGCAAACTGATTATATGTATTACAAAGTGCTGTATCTAAACATTATCACGTGTTTCAAATGAATAAGTTTAATTACTTAAATCTCGTGACTGACTTCTTATTATGATTTTGCCTCGTTGGTCTAGTGGTCGCAAGCACGACTGCTGAGAAGGAGGTCCTGGGTTTAATTCCCGGGTCGGGCAAAATGTTATTGGGTTTTTCCCTCAAGAATTTCTCAGTAGCAACCACGGAGTCTGGATTTATGATTGGATGATGGCAATAGGCTCGCCCCCTATTACATGGGACTTAAACATAACTGGTGAAATGTGGGTATTAGGTACATCAATGCACCCTTCGGGGATTATAGGCGTGATGTTATGTTATGTTTTTATAATCTTAAAACTGAGTGTAATTTAAAGGTTCTGCAATAAAAGTTACAACAATAACAGGATGCACAATATGCACATTGCATAGAATAGGTACCAGTAATCGAGTCATCACATACAAGTATCTACGTAATCCCCTGAACTACGGGACAAGTTTCGAGAACTGGTTTAGTTTCTTACGATCATGTAAAACATATTGCTTACGGCTTGTAACGGACGCGCGACGAGCCTTGCGAACGGTCACGGTCATGATTAATTAGTTAATAACATAATCGTCACATTTAATGCGAATATAATGACGTCACGGTAGAAATACCTTTTTTTGTGGTCTCAATGCGGAATTGAGGAATTTCGTGGTCTTTTGTAATTAGACATTTATCTAGTTTTTTGTACGTTAATTATTGGACTTTGTTGTTTGTCTCATGTGTGGGTGGTTTAAGTATCCAACCAAAGACCGTCTAGACGTAGTCTAAGTGTTAGCACTATTTTATGGGGTCGTAATTTCAAAATAGAAAGAAAGAAAACATGTTTATTTGGCACATGCCACAAAAACACAATATGCAATAAAATAAATAAAAAAAACTTAAATATAAATAATATAAAAAAGAAAAAAAAAAAGTAGAAAATATTGTGTGTCTCACGGCTGCGTCAAATACATGAACTTATCTTTGAAAATTATGAAGATAGCTGCTTCAGAATTGTATTAGTGAAAAATATGGAAAGCTGGTTATTACTCTTTTCCTATTTTACTTTTAGGTATTCATTTTAATGGACCGATAGGTGGACCTGGGGAAGTCGCACCGGACCGGTCATTGTGGCGACATTTGGGGGAGGCCTATGTCCAGCAGTAGACAGACGTCTTTCGGCTGAAATGATGATGATTATGAATGATGATTCATTTTTATTAGCCGTCTGTTTTAGTGGTATGCATTAGTTTTATTTTATTTTTGCCACATAATTTGAAAATAAACATGCTCTTCAGACAATTATTTTCCAATCTTTGCTTTCTTATTATATATCATCCGATTTACTATCAAGAGCTTCCATACACATATACACACATAACCTATTTTAGATTCAAATAATTTATACAAGAGAACCCTATCATTATCGAGACCCAAACGCATATTTATATACCTACCAACTATCCTCGGTATTGACCTTCAAAGTATAGTCACAGCCGCACAGGGCACTTGATATCTAGTAACAGTTTAACAGTGAATATTTCATTATAATGTTTGAATTAGATAAGCTACGAGGTTCTTGGATCCGTAAAACAACGGAACTACTCACATTGTTCGAAAGTTAAATAATTGGAAGATTTTATTTATATGGCCTGAAGGTCGTTATGTAGTTTAAGTATTAAATTGGCTTATAAAAGTAATACCTACTACAATTTACTGTTCTAAATATGGCATCCTTACTAATATTAAAAATGCGAAAGTATGTTTGTTTGTTACCTTTTCACGCCTAAACCACTGAACCGATCATCCTGAAATTTTGCATATACATTGTTAGGTGTACAGAAACGGACATAGGGTAACTTTCATCCCGAAAAAAATTACTGTTCCCAAGGAAAACCACAATAACGTTCTTATGATAATAGATGACGCCACGTGTCTTTCGAATCATGATTGAATTATATTACTACATGCAGAGTACAACCTGAATTGATTGTTAAATTCTAAATGAATGCGAGCGAAGCCGCGGGAAAAAACTAGTCTAATATAAATGCGAAAACTGATTGTAATTAAAAAAATTGCAATTATTTTAGTCTATATAATTTCTGTCATAGCCTTCCTTAACTGTTCAAAGCGACAAGGCGGCCTCACTTGTTTTAAAAAAAATCTAATACCGTTTAGTCTGCACGTCAGTTTTTAAATAACTGGTTAAGAATTTGAAACTGCCTACCTGCCTCGAGACTTCCTGATTGCATTGGTCTTTATGGGCAGAATTAAGACTGGTCTTAACGTGTAACGGTCAGTTAGCGTATGAGGGTTGAACACCGTTACTTTTGAACTGGTGCTTTTCATTTTATCGGTCGTTTATTTCCGAAAAAATATCTGCATTTTATTTGTAAAATTCTCATTCTTCTGAAAGTTTGCGCCGACATAATTAAACATAGAAGGTATACGATTTTTCAAATATTATTTCTGCCTAATCCGTCGGGGATTTCAGGCGTGATGTTATGTTATACGATTTCACTAGGTTACAAATAAAAGCGTTTGTTTTTTAAAGTTTCACAAGCATTGAGTAAAGTTAAATCCATACAATTGAAACAAAACGAAACCATTCAATGAACTAAAAAGGTGTTTTTTAAACAGTAAGCGTCGCAATATTGTTTGAACCGCACAGGTCATTACCAAAAGCAGATAATTGATTAAGAGAAGACACTAAGACAGCTATCCTTGCATCGTTTTGCTTAGAAGTGTTCTTGCGATAAACTCGATGACAAATCGAGAAATGAAATATCCGTTCATAAGCCTACAAGGACATGGATATAAAGCTGTTATTATTCTTGGAGAAATAAAGCCTACAAGTTCAAAGCATTCACTTAATGTATTCATTTAATGTATCCAGCGAAATTCGAAACTTTTTACGTATTTTTTAACATATAATCATTTTAAACTTGACTTTGACAAGACCTCGACTTAAATTCAGAAGCCGAGTGTTACGTTTTGGTCTGGTTTGACGATATGAAATCTATCGAGTTTACAAGAGCAGATAATGATTACGATACCTTATCCACAATTTCAGTTTAGTATTAAAATAAACAACATCTATTGTTTATTTTTGTGGCAATTTAGTACCCTTGTTAGTGTTATATTTTCACCATGTTCTGATTTTAACCCTGGAAGTTCTCTACATATTTTTGACTGATTATTTAACTTTCATTACTTACTTTTAAAAATAAATAAATCAATTCCAATTCGGGAAGTCAACACAACACGACACAGATCAGATACAGTCACACACTGCGCGTTCTATTTAGCGCGCTACTCAATCGTTACAAGTTCGGCGTACGCGCAGGCGGCGCAGGATCCACACTCCTTGCGCACCACTGCTGCGCCAGCGAAGCGCTGCCGATGTTTTATTCAGGCGATGGAAAAATGACGTACACACGCCCGTGACCTTTTCACTCGCGTTCAAGTACACCTGTTGAGCGCATACCGCACCTGAAGTTTGAAGATGCGCGGATCGCGGAGTATGTGCTTCTTGTTATTTCTCTTTCTTTGACATTGACATTGGGTTTATAGTTTGTGCGTAAGGAAAGTGAACATATTATTTTGCAATGTTTATTTGCAATAATAAGATTTTGTGGTATTTTCAGAATTTTCAGTCAAGCTGTCGTTTTGATAGATGCCCAGGTCAAACAGTCATGCAATAGTTTCTCGTTTTCAAACAGCTTGGATATTAATTGACCCCAAATAGAATGGGACAAGGGCAGGAAGATGATGAATGTGGGCTATGGTAGCAAGTTCCGTTTTATCTGTGGGCCCTGAACCGAGCTTATACGTTACAGAATCTGCATTACAAATTGTAGTATACCTTCATTACAGTTTGTGTCAAAGTTTATATTGCTAAATGGCTATTTTTGGTAGAAGCTTAGCAATGCCAGATTTACGCTGATTGTTTAAAAAGCTTTTGTGTTACGATTGTCAAAAAATGACCTACGACACCTGGTTTGATAGCCACTATAAAACAAAAATGATCCTTGAGAAGAACCACAAATACCTCGGCATCGAAAACAATAGATCTGCTAAAATTAATAGCGAATAGTTACAGGTCTATTGTTTTAGTATGCTAGCCAGTAATTTATTTTATTATCTAGTTCGCAATTCACGAAGCTGCCTTAAAATTATTTATTAGTTTATTGTTTATTATGTAAAACATTGCATTAATTTACGCGGTCATTAACACTTGCAATAAAAAATATTGGCTGTTAATTTAAAACATTTTTGTTGGAACGGAATTAAACTAATTTTAATTGTTTGTAGTCTGTCTTTAGTTGTTTACTTTACAGTGTTACACATTATTGTTTATCTGAATGGGTGACTACTGCTTTTTAAGGCCATTATGTTCAGTGAACTTTAAAATAAGTAAATGTGGATTACTTATTTATTAATCACGACAATGTAATGAAACGTTAATTGTGTACAATAATACAATAATATTTTATTTTTGTAAAACAGAGTAGTAAATTCGCACTGTAGTTAATGTATTTATAACTAAGCATATAAGGGCCGTTCAACATTGGGTTGAAGCCACACTTGAAAGATGCTTTAAAATAATAAAAGGTCCAAGTTTTTATACTGTCATGGTCACTAACGTTATCATTTTCTCTAGCGACGGGATATTTACCATGTTTACTGTTAGGTTTGAGTTCCCGATATTTCGGCGCTGTTGCAAGCACCATGATCACGGATAAACTGAAGTTATTACGGGTGGGTGTTTATAAGCAGACAAATCGGTCTACCCTCTTTCTATTTAAATTATAAAAAAAGGTCCGTTGTAGATATCAAATGCGCCGTTAGATTAAAAGTTCATCGGAACATTTTAGGACTCTCTAAAAAGTTTCCACTGCGTCAAAAAAACTTGCTTATCCGGCATGGAAAATTCGCGCTTAACGCTTTTGTTTTCAATCTAAACGCATTAAATCATTTGACAGGTGTGTACGAACGGTTTTTCCACAGATACTTTACCTCTGACTTTGCATCGCTGTCAAAATCACAGTGATTTTTATTTTTGTAGCAATAAGTTTGCTGTCACTGACGATTCTGTCAAAGATTAAAAAAAAAACGTTTCCCCACACTAGGAATTCACACACTCCTCTATGGTGGGTGCATTTACGAACATTTAATCACATATACACAAACAGGCAGACCCGGATCAACTACCTGTAGGCCTTATAAATATTTGTTCCGTGCGGGAATCGAACCCGCGACACACAGCGCAGCATCCAATCTGTCAGCCACTGCGCCAACTATGCCGTGTTTTTCGCTACTTTATACTTACAGTAGCAAAAAAAACAAAAATAATATTGTCAATGCGGTTTGCAGCTATCAGAGGTAAAATATCTACGAAAGGACTGTACTTAATTTTCTGATATGGTGCAAACCGGTATATCTTTACTTTTCTCGTGTTTTCAAGTGCTAATGGTGAAGTTTACTGCACACAGAACCTTCAATTTGTTTAGACCCTAATAATGTTTGTTTAGTACTTCTTCCTAAATATTTTCTTTGTTTTTCAGCTACCTAACTTTATGATAAGTATTGTGATTCGTGATGATACATTGTTTTTATTGACATTACACTTTAGAACAATGAATAAAAAATAATGGCATTTTTTTGTTGTTGTCTTGATGACCACAAATAAAATGTATGTAAAAACTCGCAAATAAGACTGCATGTAGGGCCTATTGTCCTTTAAAATGTATTGGTGAACTTATTGGATTTATTTATTTACAAACTGTAAATAGACTTAAAATAGTAATAAAATATGTACCTACCATCAAAAAGGGAAAAGAATTACAAGGCGTCAAAAAATTCGTTCGCATCGCTTTCAACAGGAAAAGTGCCGAGGAGCCTGGCAGCATTGCCACGTCGGATGGCAAAGCTGATTATTTGGTAAAAAAAACCGGCCAAGTGCGCGTCGTACTCACACGCAAATGGGGTTCCGTAGCACAAAACAATATAATAAAAATATTTTGAAGGCTCATTCATATGTTGTATTGTATTACATTCAACAGCAAAACTAAATTTGTTTTTCATAGTATATTAATGAAAAACAAAGTTACTGCTGCAGTTTGACGGAAAAGTCCCATACCCTAAAAACTAAACATCAAATCTTATTCAAACCAATTTTCGTTGAAAGATTTTTTTTTAATCGTAAAGCGATTCACAGAACCTACCAAGTTTCAACTGTGTAAACCTAATAGTTTCAGAACAAAGTGGCTGTGACATACGGACGGACACAGACAGACATGACGAATCTATAAGGGTTTCGTTTATTACCATTCGGCTACGGAACTCTAAAAATGCCAACCTACTGGATATGTTTGAAGCCAAAGTCTTGTTGCCTGATTGAATTTTATTAAGTATCTTAGTTCAAGTTGTACCCACTGACCTAGCGTGGCATATTTTTTTTGTTTCCTGAGTCATTGTAAGTTTTTTTTACCTACATATGTAATGTTGTAATACTTTTTTTATTGCTAGTCAACTTTGCGCTTTGATGTTTGTTTTTTGCTTGCGTGCGAAAACGGAAATTCCGGCTTCTTATGAATTATTTTTTATTGATGTGAAATTGCTTGATCATCTTTATGTTCTGACTGAAAAAAAAGTTGATTAATAAGTGATACAATACATACCTATCTTAGAAACCTCAACTTCACCATATCCGGTGGAAACCTTATCAAAAGGATTAAATAACAATAAGATTCTAAAGTCATGAACACATAATTCATGTATAACAGATCAATTTAGAGCACTCGAAACTACACGGTGATGATCAAATACTGCATGCGAGTGATAAATAGTCTAAATAGGTATTACTGATTTACGACTATAAAGGGTGTAAAAAGACCCTTAACGAAGCCGACAGGTTCTTGTTCTCCCCGTCATTGCGATTATTTTTTTGTTTTAGACCATACCTGGGAACCTTCTAGTTACGGAGATATTGGGGGTCAAAGTTCCAACTTTTTCACAAGTTTTTTTTAAATACATGTTTCTAATGTAAGATTTTTACTTTAAACACCTTCACGACCCCCGTACTATTCAATCCATCCACCAACACAATGTTTTGAGTGCGTTACATTAAGTTTTACCGTAAAACGTAATTTTTCACCCAAAAAAAAAAGTCGTTTCCCAGCAATAATTTTTGCGTAAAGTTATGTAGCTTGATGTACAGAATGCTTGGTTGACGGCTTCGTGAAGGGTCTGTTTACACCCCGTATGTAACGCGTGTTTGCTTAGCCAGTTTCAACTTTAAATACTCACAAATTAATTAAAATTTTGAATATCCACGTGAAATCTTTAAAACATAGCCAATGTTCGTAAACTTGAGGCTTCTTACCATTCCCATGTAAATAGTAATGTGAATGCGTAAATAAATTATTTATGTCCATTTAAGCATTCCAATTTTATGTGACAATGGCGGTAATGACATTCTCCTTATGTATATGTCCCAATAATGTGATTATTTTTGTTAATTAGAGGTCGAAAGGCCGGAAATGGACGCAAAAAAAACCATAATTCACACATAAATATTAAACTGTTTGCCCAAATACTGATGCTATACTAGAGTTCTTGAAGGGCTTGCAGAAGATCAGATGAAATATCTGGTTATACGCGCTACAGACGCCCTTTACTTCTTTTGTCCACTATTTGTCGCATCCCCCATCATCCACTGCCCTTTGACATTTTTTTGGAGTATGTCTTCTTCCATAGCTTTATCAGTATTCATCTCAGTATGAACTAGGAGCTGATCCATCGTTTCCTAGGTGTTCTTCTGTTCTCGTACATTCGTTCTCAAAACTTCAGTTAAAATCCTTCAATCCTGCTTATCACATGTTCATACCAGAGCAAACGAAATAATCAATAGTTGTACCTACTCCTGTACAACAGTTTTATTGAAAGCTGTTGGCAACAAACAATAAATACGTATTTTTACACACTTGCAATACAAAGGTATGATCGAAGTCACTGGAAAAACAAAAGGTTTTAGGAATTCTGGAAAACAATAAGGATATGAATGACATTCAGCGTCAAAATGTACAGACACCAGCACATCAAGCTACTACAATCAAATTTCTTTAATACAGGGTGTAAACGGACCCCTCACGAAGCCGTCAACCAAGCATTCTGTACATCAAACTAAGTAACTCTACGCAAAAATTATTGCTGGGAAAAATCACGTTTTACGGTAAGATTCAATGTTACGTACTCAAAACTTAGTGCTGATGGATGCTTTGAATGGTAAATGGGTCATGGAGTTTATTAAAGTAAAGTTAAAACTTTAAAAGTGGTTTTAAAAAAAAAAGTTTGTGAAAAAATTGGAACTTTGACCTCCAATATCTCCATAACTAGAAGGTTCCCAGGTATGGTCCAGAACAAAAAAAAATCGCAATGACGGGGAGAACAAGTGCTTTTCGGCTTCGTTAAGGGTCTTTTTACACCCTTTATATTTTCAACTTTATCGCTTGAGCATTCAAGGTTGATTCGGAAAATTTGACAAGTTTCGGGTAGCTTGATATGCTGGCGTGTGTACATCCAATCTGGTTGGGTTGTAAAATGCGCCACGGTCTTGCTCCTGTCAATTTTAATGAACTTCGATCTCCCTGTAAAGTGTCACTTTTATGCTTTTCATTAATGAGTTGTGACATTATGGCCAACCCAGTGTACAATGGCTTTACAGGTACAGGCAAAATGCCATAACGTTTTATTATTCCTCTGCACTCAACGTCACAGTATAATCTTCAATTAAAACTACTAGATCTAGCAGGTGTCTTTTATTATTGCATAAATTAATAATTATAGAGCATGATTAATCTTGAAAGCATGCAATTGAATAATTGTAGCTCATACACATTTATGAGTGTTGTTTCTATGTAATGATTGATCGAAGTCGGCACAGCTCCCAAGCAGGTGTCAGTTTAGGACTTCGACTTTACCTATTGTAATATAAAGGCTTCATTATACTATTACAAGTGCAAACCATAATAAATCGTTGGGAAATTCTGTCATACTTCCGTGATAATCACGTCACTATAAAGAAGTTATAAAGTGATCAACTTAGATTGTTAGGAGCACAAAGCGTATGAATATTCCGAGGCCAGCTAGTTGCCACTAATGCCTTGTTAGTCTGTGTAAAAGGGTAAATTACGAGCATGCACTCTGAAACGGTCACATCGTTTGCTGCATTAAGGCGGGGACACATTAGTGGTACGACACGCCATGCCATGGCCGCCGCACACCATCTATCATGAACTCAGTTCGTTGTTTGGCAAATTGATTCTTACGTGCAGTTAGCGGAAATATTGATTAATGCAACGTCACACGTACCTTGTAAAGTAGTTTTTGTACACCAGTTTTTGCATTGACTGTGCTGATCACTATTTTATTTTGCTGAACATCATTTTCCCGGGTTAATTTATACCCACGATGACTTTTATTGAACAACTGTTCCTCTCATAAAATAATAGTTCCGATAATAAACGTGATTTGTATGACTTAAATTATACATTCGGCTGTATTTTTATTGCATTTTTTTGTTTATAATCACTTAAGTGAAAAGATCAGGGATTATCGGTCTCAGCAGGAACTGACTGCGGCATCTTTAACGTGGACACTTTATTGAGCCTAACTAAACTAATCATAAGAGACGGTAGGTAAAGTCATGATTCATTTTTTGTATTTAATAATGTCAAATGCAATGGCACACGCACCTTGAATTTCTATCTGAACTATCTCTCTTTCTCTCTCTCTCTCTCTCCTCCTCTCTCTCTCTCTCTATCCCTCTCTCTCTCTCCCTCTCTCTCTCCCTCTCTCTCTCTTGTATGTCAGTATTTGCGTTGACTGTGCATATCACTATTTTCGTCCTGCATGTTGGCAGATCATTTGTCCTACTGGTGGGACACAAGTCTCGACTCTGTAAGAGTGTATCATATACCACACAGGACCAGTGTGGACTGATGAATGTCCTCGAATTTTCTGTTCTAGGATTTCGGTTTCCTCATGATGTTTTCCTTCACCGTTTTGAAAGCAATTAACACACAGTAAAGCGCTTGTCTGCGTTCGAACTTACGAGTTGTCGGTGGTAGGAAACGAAAATTCATACGTTGCGGTTATTTTCAGTAGGCCACCCCTGCTTTCTGCACCCTTGTGCGTTGTTTCGTAATAATTTCTACACTCCATCTTAGGCTAAGCGTACACTAATAAGTTCAATCGCTAATCTGTGAACAATACCAACAAACTGAGCACCGCGAAAAGAAATCGCAACGATTATTACGAAGATTTATTTCGCATTTTAAAAATCGCAACGATTATTTCCGTACGTAAATGACTTAACTTTGTATGCGTATGATAGGAAAACGATCGGCCTTCATACGCATCTAATTAAGTTTTTTTTATTATTACGAAGATTTATTTCGCATTTTAAAAATCGCAACGATTATTTTCGTATGTAAATGACTTAACTTTGGATGCGTATTATAGGAAAACGATCGGCCTTCATAGGCATCTAATCAATTTTTTTTTGCTGAAATTTGCAAACCTGTCATAATAATCAATTTACATTTAGAAAAAATTAAGCCTAATGTTAATAACGATAATATTAAGAATTCAACACATCCTAGTTGATTATATTACTAATCGGCCAGTGATCTCATACGCGGCATTTGAGCTTGTTTTTTTTTTACATCGATTTGAACAAAGAAAATACATGTTTTATAGTTCAAAATCCTACAGAAATGTGGTAAAACTTGTTATTTATTTGGTCAGTGAAAGGCACATGGGAAATGCCCAATGTCCTCGGTCATCAGTAACACGGATACACCCGAACCACCGGATGACACATATTCCGCAAAACGGTGTAAAACTATTTTAATTTTAAAATTTTTGGTAAAACCGATCCAGCTAAAAGGACAAAAGAGTATCCCCGATTTTTTTTTTAGTTTAGATTCTTCGTGGATAGCTGATATAAATAAGGATATTTTCAAGATAATATTTACTTTGACTGCCATAGAAACATTTTGAGCAAAAACACCTTTAACTTTTACACAGACGATTTCCTGATATTTGCGAATGAATTTTTAGTCACTACTCTCATAAATGTGGTTTTCTTGCAATTTTTTACGTACCTACTTCTCTGAAAAAGTAACAGTTACCAATGACAAACGAAATCTTAATCTTAACATTCGGTATTTCGGAAATAGTTGAAGAAAATTATAAAAAAATAAAACTTGAATTGTGCATTTCCTCGACAGCAATGAACAAAGAAATAGAATTTAATAGATTTTTTTAATTAATGTACCTAATGCTTTTGTAACTATGATCCAATGAGGGATTGAAATAAAGAAATTGAATTGAATTGAATTGAATAGACCAAATTGGCGTTTATTGGCTGCGAATAGGTCACACTATTACGCCAAAATATAGTTTCGGCAAATTCAATCAAGTTAATCATAAATTATACCTTTTTTTATTAAATAGAAATAAAAAAGGCATTTTTTTAATTTAACTTTCTTCTCCTTTACTCGATCTAAAGCTGATGGAGTGCACTCGGAACAAAACGGGAACGCGAATAAATATTGCACAATATGACAATGATGTTACGTAACAAAAACAATAACTTCATATCTCCAGACAAGTTAATTCGTGGTTTTTCTATCACAAAAATTAGATAGTCGTATAACCTGTCCAACGAGAAAATAAAGTCGTTGGATGAACCTGAAGATAACACAGTTCATTTTAACTGTTTTTTATTTTTGTTATTATGTCTCTTGAGACTAAATTTGTTTTTAGAATTGCTAATTCACCATAGATACTATTTTAAGAAAGGTTATAAACCCGTTTATCGCTTTTTCAACTACGGACGGTTGTTACTAGATTAAGTTATGGAATCAGGCGTAACGTTGCGGATACCCTTGACATTAAATGTTGTGCAAAATATTTAGTGTTAGTTCCGCGAAAAAGATCCAGGCTTGGATGCAGCACAACCCTTCCCGGAAAAATATGCACATGCAAGAAAAACGAAAATTCGCATTTTAGTAACGGTTTGGGTGCATAACCTGCTTTACTGCGGCATGCACTTTTTAGCGAAATTAACACTAAATATTAATATTTTGCATAACATTGAATGCTGCTGGATTGGCACTTTTTGGTACATTAGTGACACCTCTTATGGAAGCATGCTCAAACTCATTGTTTTATTTGTTACATCGACCTGCGTCTACGCATCAAATTATTTGCCCGTTCATCAAAGTCCTTAGAAAAGTATACGCTTCGGCAATCATGGTCTATCTTCGGAAATACGAGATCTAATATTATCGGCCTGTTCTTCTTCTTCTTACGTATCGATGGTACGGTTTATCAAATTATTAACACCCAGGTGTGCATTAAGTCCTCTAAAACGCAGGTGAAGGGATAGTTTGGATACTCCAGCAAGTCGGCCATGGTCTGGTTAGAAGCCGCGTATGCACATTGAGCTGCTACAACCATGGAAGTACATGCCTATGTAGCACCATGGTTAGAATATTACAGATTTATGACCAAAACCTTTTCAAAACTTTTGAGTAACATAAATAAGTCGACTTGGTCACACTTCGACTGAGGGGAGACTTCGTAAGTGCGCAATGAACGAACTATAATCCGTTGAAAAACCAAACTAAGAAGCTTTGCATCTGTGGGGATCACACTGCCGCCGATGTTCGTATTAATTCCGAAACATGATGACTACCAAAGCGCATACTCTTTCTGGTGGTAAATTCAAGCTACAAGTATTTTTCTGTAACGGGGCTTTCTCATTTATGTTTTCCATCGGCTGATTAAGCTCTCAGAGTTGAAAGATTTTTTTAAGAATACTCCGCGTCGGGATCTATGATAGATCATGAATTCCATCTATTTGCTTTCGTTCATAATCTTCTTCTTAGCGTGTCGATGGCAATCTAAATTGATTCCCCCAGAAATTGACCACGAGTTCCTTTAATATTTAAAACAAAGACATACTAACAGGTTTTTAGTTTAAATTAACACTAAGTCAGTTTATAAGTAAATTATTTTGTAGAGGATGTTAGGCATATACTACGACTTCACGTTCCCGTTGATAATGCTAAAAGAATACGCGCTCACGTGAGCGAAGCCGCGGGCACAGCTAGTTTAAAATAAAGAGTTTATTGCCCTCCAAAAGAATTCGCTCGATTAGCATACGCAACTTTAAAAGAGATCTATAAAAACTGCGCTGTTTATTTCCTTCTCGAACATCTGAATTATTACGCAGGCGCAGTACGTGTACGTTCATCTAAAAGTTCACAGTAACTTCCGTGATCGACGCACGCGCATATCAATGCAGGTGTCCTTCGCAGACGCAAGGTCAATAGCAGCACCCAAGCAGCCTGCTCTAGTCTGGTTTTGAAGTCGAGAAGGATATTGTCATGTACTATTTATATACTAGAATTAAATGAGAATATTTTTAACCGACTTCCAAAAGGTTATCAATTCGTCTGAATTTAATTTTTTAGGTTCTTGAGTTATTACCATCGTAGGTTTCTTGTCGTGAGTGACACACATTTTTAATTGTTGTTTACGGTAATACTTGCGTGTTTATAATAGTTAGCTGTAAGTAGTTAGTGAAACATCATTTTCATGTAATAGGAAAGTTTATTTCCATTGATTATAATTATTTAAAGTTATTTCTTAAGAATCACTAACCGGTCTTTTTTCAATTCGAAATCGACATTAAAACAGTTAGTATGTGTTAAACTAGAATACAGAATTCAAGAAAAACCAAGCAAGGTATAATTACCTAACTGCCGGCTCTTTGCCCCTCAAACGAGAAAAAATCTTAATGAAAAACGCATCCGTATCCAAAAATAAACGTATAAAGAAAGAAAAGAAAGATACATTTATTTGTCGCAGAGACATGACGTGCATCATAAAAAATGACAAAAAAAATAACAATAAACATACAACACGCATAACAAATATTTATAAATGCAACAGAACGGAACAAAAAAAGAAAAAAAAAGTTAAGCTTGCGCGTCGTGACTGCAACAAGCAGGTTACCACTCAGCATGATGCTGTGCTATGGGGGGGCCACAGCACAGCGCTGGTTTTCAGTGGTCACCCCTGAAAAAACGTACGGAAGCCAAGAAAGCATAAATATTTTTAATATGAATATGAAAATACTCGTAAAATAAACAGTACTTGGGTACAAAGCTGTGTGGCTGGTGGTTGGGTGCTTTGGACAAATAGGGTGATTGGTAATTAGTGACCGATACTTTAACATCTGATTGTACTCATGATAACAAACAACTTTCCTAAAGAAAGATTTTTTTTTAAACGGGCAACAGCTGATAGGTCACAGGCGCGCGCTTGCGAATTTCATACGGCTGTTATGTTATTGTGAAAAAAGTCTGTGTATAAAAATAATTTTTCTTTGGGAAAGTTGTTTTTATCATGACTACAATCACATGTTTAAGTATCGGGCACTAATTACCAGTCATCCTATATATGTAATTTATATTGTTTATTGATATCCATTGAAAGGAGGTTTCTAGAAAATTGGCTAAAATAAATGGTCATTAAATCACATCGGTAATCAATGGAAAATTGGTCAACGATCGCAGTTCATTGCCCTCTTACGCACGTGCAGATGCTGCTACTCACCACATTGACATTTCAGCCATTGCGTGTAGAAGATAATTCAGAAAAATGTCGCAGTGGCCATGTTCGTCAAGGCTAATTAACTAATTTGTAAGAAGGCAGATGATGGCTAGGTTGGCATAACTAGCCTTAATTAAAACGTCTTGTAATTAATGCCCAGGTAACTAGCTGACTTGCACTTACTTCGTATTACAAAACATGTTGTTTGATCATTGTATCGTATGGAAATCTCGGGGAAGAGGCGTGGAGTGGAATTGTACTGAATCAAATCGTTAGTTTGCGTCGGTGGTCGGGTGCTGTTATTATTGTACAGGTAAAACCCAAAGGCTTTGCTCCTCTGAAGGCTATAAATAAATTGGTTTGGGTATAATGGTGTTCTGTTTTTAGATGCCACGGTAAATACGAAAGCCAATGACGTGGGTAGCTTTATTTTTAGAAGTGTAGGTATGCCATAAGGGTCGTCCACTCCACCCAGAGCGGGAGAAGTCATTTGATGATTTCCCATCGGTAAAAAAAAAAAAAAAGGGTCGTCCGTTTATTACGTGAGGCAATTTTGGCGATTTTTCGACCTAACCTTCCTCTTTGGTGAGATGTCGTGAGATTTGACTTGATTTGACCCCTCAGCCCCCTAATCTCACGTAAGATTTATGAAAATGCGTGGTTTAGTGTAAATACGTCATTCTGCTTGATTGCGTTGGATTTATTAAAAAAAAACATAATTTGCTTAATTATTTTCATTGAATATTTATGATTAAATATTATTGTGTAGGATTTAGCTTGTGTTTACTACTAAAAACATGTTTACTTAAACCTAGTTTTCACGTAATTTTACACTGTTACTTGCGGGAAAAAAAGTGATATTTGCCCCTCGTGAGATTCCGCTCGACCCCATTGGTGAACGGCAAACTACTACGGGTACAAATCAACATTGGTGCTGGAGAAGAGAGACAAGTTTACTCAAATATTAAAACTATTATTATACATCAGTATGAAGACCGACTGCGACCATTACGCGGTCAAAACTAAACGGACAGTTTTCAAAACTGCGTACGTGCAGTTATGCTGTTTTGTTTTATGGTTTTATTAAATTAAGGCCTTGTTCTCGTTTGCCTATATTTTAACAACGAGAATTTCCCGTTTTTATTTATGTCTTAAAAACAACAATAAACTGGAATTAAAAATGGCTATACCCGTTGCTTGCCTATCAGGGCCATTTTAACACTTTCGCTGCCCAGCACCCCGCGTACTATGGACTTTGGACTCATATGCTGGGTACCTGGGCAGCGAAAGTGTTAAGAGATCACTTTGGCAGCTGCAAAATTATGTACTCTTAAAGTTCACACTTTTATCGAGACAAATATAACTATTCCGAAATACTAACGCCTTTTTTTACGGATGGGAAATCATCAAATAACTCCTCCCGCTTTGGGTGGAGTGGGAGGGAGTGTCAGACTTTTACTGACTAAAACCCATCCATGTTCCTTCTTTGCCCTTTGTGTTCCAGGGCCGCGGTATCTCATTAAATGATTAAATCATTTAATTATTAATTCGCGGCCTTACATTTAATTTTCAACAAACTCATCGACGACTTTAATCGATCACGCCTGATGGAAAGCGATAGATGAGGTCTATGATGGAACGAGCGTGCCCAGAAGATGCCTGTTCACTCTTGCTTTGAAGGCAGTCGGGTGAAATGAGGGAGGGACTTTACAAATATATAAAGACATCTGACATTCACCAACATGGACTGAGTCCTCGAGGTGCGTTACAGCCCACACAATCTCAGCGAAAGCAGGCCTGACTCCCGTGCAGTGGGAACATTGTAGACTGATCGTGCATCTACGACTCGAGTATCAATCAATTGTATCCCTGACTTGTAACTCTAGTCTGATTGCTATCTACAGTCATGGCATAATTAACCTAGTGCAGCCTTTAATTGACCTAGATAGCAGACATTGAACGGGTGGCCGCGTAGCAGAATAGTCCTTTGTGATAATGAAGGGCTAGTACCAGTGTTACGTGTCTCACGCATCGTATCGTATCAAAAGTGTATTATTTGAGATGTATTTGTATACAGTACTTATCGTCACGGTATACTGAAGGAAGTAGCGGATCTAATGATACCTAGCTTAGAATTTAAGTTGATTTCATCGTATTCGTGTCTGTATTGAGGTTTTCCCAGATTGCTTTTTATGGGTAATTCTAGCTCTCGTTTAATTCATGTCAGTAATTATACTAGAGTTTTTTTGGGACAAGCTTGCCACAGTATTCCCAAACCACTGCAACTCCTGAAAGCCAGAATCAACAGTGGCGACCACCAGAAAAGCAAATTTTACTAGGGTGGGTTGCTGGCTACCTTGCTAACATTTCAGGATGAAAAGTAGGTAGATCTAAAGGTAATAAAGATATAAAGGTGGCAAAATGACGAAGTGAGATCATCATCATCTGCCTAGCCTTTTCCCAACTATGTTGGGATCGGTTTCCGGTCTAACCGGCTGCAGCTATATCAAAATGGCGAATTGAGATATTAACTATCTAGCTATCGACTGTTAATTCACATTGGTAGAAATGTTGTCCTTCCAAGAACAAATAATATAATCTGCGGTCAACCATTAAAGATGTTAAAAATGTGGTTAGACCACCATAGCCCGCGGAGAGATGATGAGGGTTTAACCAAACTTTGGAATTAATTGATCCCACAATGCATGTTGTGATTTCCGTATAAAACTGTTACACGTGTTAAATTAGCATCAAATCGGAATATTGTGGTTTTCTGAGATTGATATACTAAAAGTCATTACAATAAGCCAGCCTGTCATCAAATATAATTAAATCTATATTTGAAATAAAAACAGGAGATTAAACATAATTACAGAAATATTATGCAACTGGTTTCGAGTAAATCAAGATCATGAAATCCTGATCACAAAATATCATAGTATTTATTAAATTACCATTTTATACCTCTGCCTTTACCCTTCGGGGATTACAAGCGTGATGTTATTTTATAATCCTGTTTAAAACTACTATAAACCTTTAACATACTTTTGAATCAATTAAGGTAAAGTTTTCCACTACAATAGCGTAAACAACCAGTCGCCTGACTATTCTAGATTAAACAAGAATATCTCACGCCTCGAAATTAACATTTTCAGTTTTTCGAGATTACCATTAGTCGAGACATTGTTGCTATCGCGGGAATATCCTGGATGAGACTGGCACAAGAACGTGGAGCTTGGCCATACCCAGCAGTGGGTAAAGTCGGATGTAGATGATGATGAGACAGTTAAAAGTAAAATAATTTACTTCTATACTTGACGGAGGTTCCCCACAAAGAAGAGCCCCGAATTCAATGCGTACCGCGAGGGCTGGTTCGAGATGGAACGGGAAAAGGGTCCTTGGTGATTTGGGGGTGGCTTTTATCCAGCAGTGGGACACTATAGACAAATATTCAAGATCAGCACGAGGACCGTAAATAACAGTAGAGTCACAGTTACCTACAACTTTCTTTCTAGCCAAAGAACCTGAAACGAAATTCTTTGTGATTACATTCTGCTTAGACAAAGGCACGCAATAACATTTAATTCAGGTTATCCATACAAGTTTTCATAGTATTCTCATACACGGGTTATGGATTATAATTGACCTGATTGACGTCAGCTGGCTGTTTACGGCATAATGATGTAGTCAGTTGGCAAACCATCCGTGAATCCACGCCAGATTGATTTATACGGACTTTGTCCTAGACATCTGTAATTTTACCGAAGTATTTTCCTAAGACTTCAATTCAATTCTCAATTCTTTATTGCGTACCATAATGTATGTAGTTGGTATGGAAATAAATATATTAGTCACAATTTATGGACCCTGTCGGGCACAGCATAGAAAAAGTAGGAGGGAGGAGGAAGAACACTGGCTGTTTATTGTGATACATTTTCTTAAGTAAGTTAATACAGGACTGAATTTTTATAATTATTTTTTATAAATTTATTTATATAGTAACATTGTAAAATCATTTATTTTTTAAATTATTTATTAGTTTTTTATTTACTTATTTTTATTTTTACTTCTTTTTGAACTCTTTAGTAGAATTTGGTAATGTATTTAGGTGAAGCTAATCGATGTTGCGTATGACGATAAGTATAATTTGACCTGAATCGGTTCATGAGAAAATTGATAATTTTACTTTGCATTTAAACCGAATTAATTAGCATTGTTCTCAAAACCTCTTATCCAAAATTATGTATCGTCCTGAATCTACTATCAAAATGAAGACATGATAAACTTTTATGATAACGTTTGTATGTATCATTTTTACAAAATGTCAATTGCTTGATGACAGTAATTTCACACCATGCCGTGATTGTCTCCGTTGGTTTAAGTATACAATCTTGATTTAAATGATGGGACAATCCATTATCAACATGTTTACATCTTCGTTTATGAGTTTAAATACATAATTATGCCTACCGGCAATGACGTGGAGATTAAATCAGGATGGTACACCTAGCGAAGGGTCAATTTTGTAAGAGGTAAGCCGGAGTACATTTTTTCATGTGATTATTTTATTTTTCTATAGAATACTGACAGTGCCATTTTTCAAAGGGAAGCCGGTAGGAATTGAGTTTTATGGAACCTTCGACACTGCTATACACTATACAGTGCTTCAGAATTTATTGTTGGGCCCCAAACGAATTTTTTTTTTGGGGTGAAAAATCACGTGGTACGGTAAAACACAATGTTACGCACTCAGAACATTGTGCTGATGGATAGATTGAATGGTACGGGGGTGATGGAGGTGTTTAAAGTAAAAATCTTACTTTAAAAACATGTGTTTAAAAAAAAACATGTGAAAAAGTTGGAACTTTGACCCTCAATATCTCCGTAACTAGAAGGTATGGTCTAGAACAAAAAAAATGATCGCAATGACGGGGAGAACAAGTACCTTTCGGCTTCGTTAAGGTTCTTTTTACACCCTTTATACTATGATAAAAATAAGGATCTGCAAACAGTCTACTTATTATTAGTAGGCATAAACGGAGCAGAATGCTGGCGTAATACCGATGGTTGTCCATGGCAATGAAAACGAAAATGTGGCTTTTATTATATAATTAACTTAAGCATATATTTGTACTGTATTCATCTTATTTGGTGTGTGAGATGTGAAGTTATTTGCTATCTCTAAGAATGAGACGACTAGACTAGGCGTGCAAAGTTGCTTTAAAATGTTAACCATGGGTATAAAAATGTAATGACTTCACACTTCAAGATCTTAGTTCGAATTAGCTAAGATGTTAAATTTAGATAGATTTTATATTGTCGGCAGAATTGTTATGATATATCCAAGCAGCATATATTTAGCAATAAAACTGCTTGTAATTCATTCATCGCTGTATTACTAGCGTGTTGCAGAATATACATGGCTTCATTAAACCTGCCACCGTTGCTAAAAAGCTATTCGTAGTTACCTACTACCAGTATTGTCATCTAACTTTTATACATATTCTTGAACAAGCAAAATATTTTAAAATACGAAAATAATATTTAAATCTTGACTTCCATATCTTTCTAATGTTGCTAAATGTGGATTCTTATATTTATTTATTTATTGCATTAGGTCTACCAACAATTGTTCACACTGGATACAGTTACATAAATCATTGATAAATTTAATTACAGCGCAACAATTACTTATAGGTAAACACCACATGCACAAAACAATAAATACGGAAAATAGGCTAAGCTTAGTAAGTAGGTACTAAGCGCCAATATTCAGTTAAATTAAATTTAAATTGGAAATATTGAAAAAACAATTATGACAAAATTGATTACAAATAAAATTGATAAATAAAATTGATAGATTATTGACAATGATAACATTGGTTAATAGATAAAATTAAATTAAAATTGTATTACATTGGAGAATTGACAAAATTGATAAATTACAAATAAAGATCGACAAAAAATACATGACAAAATGAAAAAAAAACAACAATGAAAAATAGATGACATAAAATTAAAAATCATTGAATAAAATTAATAATTTGGTGAATTGTTAAACATAAAAGAGAATAAATTATAAATTTATTAACAGTGGTAAAAATTGACACAATGAGATAATTGATGGTGGTAAAATTGAAAAACTGAAATAATTGAATTTGATTAAGGGCAACTTGGCAAACGATTAAGGATGGCTTTTTGTTTAGCAAGAGAGTCAAAGTGGAGATCAATAACGTCACGTTCTTCCATGAATAAAGACGATTTATAAACCATTAAGACACCTACTTTTGGAAGAATATTGATTATGATAATACTCGTCCTATAACGTTAAATATTTTAGTCAAAACCAGAATATCCTTCATTATAAACTTCCATTAAATTCCGGTTGGCCAGATTTCTGGTCAAGTGATTTTCATCAATATTTGCTTAGCCTTCTCCTAAATATCTTGGAGTCGGCTTCCAGTCTAACCGGATGCAGATGAATACCAGTGCTTTACATGAAGCTATTGCTTATCTGACCTCCATAGGGTAGTTTCTGGGTAATACGATACTAACTGAGGGATAAGTTAGACTGGTTATCAGAATTTCGGGATAGATTTCTGCTCATGCGGCATTAAAAGATTATAACAAGAAAGTCAGACATATTTTGAATTTTTTACAACTGTTTTTAGACAATGCGACTGTCTTGGTATGGACATGTGATGAGGAGGGACGAATCGCATGTGACTAAAAGAGTTATGAATATAAATTTGTGTGACGGATGTAGAGGGAGAGGAAAACTAAGGAAACGATTGATGGATTGTGTGAGAAATGATATGAAAGAAAGAGACTCCTCTTTAGCGAGACGGTTGGCAGAGGAGAATGGAAGAAAAAACGTATTGCGCGGACCCCAAGTAACATGGGACAAGGGCAGGAAGAAGATGACTAACAATGCCCCAAAACTTTACTATCGTTAACATTTACATTAAGTTATAGTTATTTCGGTATATGTTGACTTATTCAGCTGGCCTACTTGCTAAAAGGCTAAGATGATGTATCATTTGTTCATTGGCTATTAGATCACGTCTCCGTTGGGTCATGGCGATCACCCTGAAAGCACATCTGTCACGATTCTCTCCCATACTTTATCTGTAGGAAAACCTTTGACATATTATTGTATGTAAATGGAAATAGGAAAAACAATTGCAAGGTGCTTAGATTATATAAGGAGCGAGAGGGAATAGGAAGCCGTCACCTCCTTCTGCGAAGCAGTCATGCTAGCGAAGGAGGTGGCGGGACGTTACAGGGAAAGAACCTAGCTTGCTTAGGTTGGTCCGTGGATGGGTGACCACCTATTATATACAGAGGTTCCTCCGTGCCTCGGAAAGCACGTTAAGCCGTTGGTCGCGACTGTCATTTGTAGATCTGTGACAGTCGTTGCAGGTAGTCAGTGGCCCACCAGTCTTTCCAAAGAGTATCGCATTACCCAGTATTAACTGGGTTGTGTTGTGGAGGTCAGATAGGCAGTTGCTCCATGTGAAATACTGATATTCAGCTGCATCCGGTGAAAGCCGACCCCGACATAGTCGGGAAAAGGTTAGGCAGATCCGGGGCTGCGGGACTGTTCGGAAGAGATACCGTGGCCCTGGAACACAAAGGGCAATGAAGGAGCATGGATGGGTTTTAGTCAGTAAGAGTCTGACACTCGGAGTCCTCCCACTCCACCCAGAGCGGGAGAAGTCATTTGATGATTTCCCATCCGTAAAAAAAAAAAGGTTAGGCAGATGATGATTCTAACCCAGGTAATAATCTACTTATCGAAATCCATTCAGCGGTTAAGGCGTGAAACTCTTACAATATTAGTAGAGATTCATTTCCATTCTCTTCGTGTACAATGACAAAAGACATAGTACTCATAGAATTTAATGAGGTGCTTACAAAGTATAGTAATTAAGTCTTGTTTTTGTGCCGCGGTTCGGAAAGTTATGGCATTAGTATGTGCTGGGAATCACTGTTACTAAGCGGCTAGACGGCCTAGACCAAGAGTGTCTTAAATCCAGGCCTCAAAACAGCAGAAATTACATAATTATTGATCTTCAACACTCACAATGATAAAAGCTAAGGTACTAGGTAGAGTGCCCAAGGCATTAAGTCCGCCTTTATACAGTTTTCACTTGTGCATGATTATAATAACATGCAACCTCTCACTGACCTGCAAATTGCAAAAAATGAAAGAAAATTTGAATTTCGCGGGCATTTTAATTAAATATATTTTGTATGCGTTGAGAAATGTTCTTATTGTATTAATTTTACGGTACATTTCTCAGATCATATCGGTGGCTCGACAAAGAATATTTGGCTCGCAAATGTAAAAAGGTTTGTCATCCCTAGTCTAGACAACGCGCCTCCTAGGTGTCTACGTCATAGGGCTGGGCTTAGTCATAGACATTACGGTCTCTTTCCACGAAACAGATAGAATAACCTAACAATCGCCCTGAACCATAATGTGGTTTGTGGGATAGAATAAGGGTTAATTCTTCACAGTTCACTGAGTATGTTTGGAAAGATAGAGGTTTTGTTTTAATATTCTTACATACCGGTATCCTTTACTTTTTCATTTTGTACACAGTATAAGCGAACTGGTTAGCCGTTTTTTTATGGCATTGTACAGTGCTCTTGAATGCTGGCCAGTATTCAAAGTGGAATTGGTTTAATACTGTTTGCAGTGAGTAGATGAGTCACACCACGAGTAGACACAAGTCGTTGACGGCCTCGTTGATCTAGTCGTCACAAACGCGACTGCTAAGCATGAGATCCTGGGTTTGATTCCCGGGTCGGGCAAAGTGTTGTTGGGTTTTTCCATCAGGAATTTCTCAGTATCAGCCACGGAGTCTGGATTTGTGCCCGATTTATGGCAGTAAGCTCGCCCACTATTACATGGGACTTAAACATAACTGGCGAAATGTGGGTGTACTATTAGGTACACCTCTGTGATGTTATGTTATGTAGATGAGTCACAGCGTGATTGATAAGACAGCAACAGTAATGAATCCAGGCGTGACTTCCTGACCATGAAACTAAAGACATAGCACCAGGTAAAGCACTCGTCCGTGGCTATCCATCAACGTACTTAATGAGACTGTTTATTTTCCTCACAATCTCCTTACAAAATCTGATGTGACTTACCTTCCCAACTGTTTGCCTACAGGTAAACGCAGCTCCATTTAGACAGGTAAAACTTGTATCATCTGATTAGGTTATCCTTGCTGACACTACAATTCACGGCACACTTCCTATTTTGTCACGCAAATGTTAATAGAATATTAATTAGCTTGTAGTCTTACTATCCTTATCCTTGAGATCCGATCAATGTCAGAATTATTACAACATCGGTAGCCCTTTCAAGGTTTTTACGGACGACATCAGTATGCGGTATACAAGGTGTAAACGGAGCCTTCACGAAACCGTCAACCAAGCATTCTGTACATCAAACTCAGTAACTCTACGCAAAAATTATTGCTGGCAACGGTTTTTTTTTGGAATTAAAAATCACGTTTTACGGTAGGACTCAATGTAACGCACTCAAAACATTGTGCTGATGGATGCATTGAATAGTACAAGGGTCGTGGAGGTATTTAAAGTAAAGTTGCAACATTAAAAACATATATTTAAAAAAAAAAACTTTGAGAAAGTTGGAACTTTGATCCTCAATATCTCCGTAACTAGAAGGTTCCCTGGTATGGTTTAGAACCAAAAACTGATCGCAATGACAGGGAGAACAAGTGCCTTTCGGCTTCGTTAAGGGTACTTTCACACACTTTATAATGTAACGCTCGTTAGGTGAAGAACGTTCGAGTATAATGGTTTCTTCTAGACAAGCGTACTCCACTCTAGGCAGCATCATCGCTACTCATCAGGCGAGTTGCGGCCAAATGCAAGCATAGACTAACATTTGGCCGCAACTTCTTGGTTCGTGTTACAGAAAAATAAAGAACGGTTTTTGACTTTTAATTTTGAACTGAGGTGAACCTTTATGTGGTCAATATGTGTATTAAAAGTTATTACAAAACCTGCTAAAAGCATCAAAGATAAAAGATTCATTATAATTTGTTTCTGTATTTATTTACATTAAAATCTTCTTTACCTTCCTCATATTGTATATACATTTTAGTTAGTAAGCATGTTGCATAAAAATCTACATAAGAATGTCGCGATATGAAAATAGTAGCCTAGTACATTTTTCGGGGTATTCCTCAAAGCGCAACCAACGAAGCGCAACTAAATTATTCCTCGAAGCGCAACCATGATGAAAAATAAAGATGGTTATGATGGATTCATTAACGATATTTTTCATCATGGTTGTGCTTCGAGGAATAATTTAGTTGCGCTTAGTTATATTAATAATAGTTGCTCCTTGAGGAATACCCCCATTTTTCTTGCCACCTTTGTGAAAACAAATGGTTAAAATCCATGCACGGCGTGAAGAACTTGATAACTCGACTTGCATGATTTTTTTTATGGTCGCAATGACTCTCTACGGCATTGGTTTTGTAGCAAAAATAAATGACAAATCGATATTTACGTAACTTTTAGAGATATGGCATGTGACAATATATGAATATCTCGATATTTAGCGTTTTTTATTTAACAAAACGAGATATCAAGGCAATGAGTCACAAAAAATACATTGTGATATATCCTTATATCAACCTATACTCATAAACCGAAATAGCGTACGTAAATTGCCAAAACAAGATATCAAAGCTACGACCAACTATATATATATATACGGGGTGTAAACAGACCCTTCACCAAGCCGTCAACCAAGCATTCTGTACATCAAACTAAGTAACTTTACGCAAAAAATTTTGCTGGGAAACGAAATTTTTTTTTGGGGTCAAAAATCACATTTTACGGTAAAACTCAATATAATGCGCTCAAAACTTATTGCTGATGGATGTTTTGAATAGTAAACGGACCATGGAGGTAATTGGAGTAAAGTTAGAACCTTAAAAAGTAGTATTTAAAAAAAAAAACTTGTGAAAAAATTGGAACTTTGACCCCCAATATCTCCGTAACTAGAGGGTTCCCAGGTATGGTCCAGAACAAAAAAATGATCCCAATGATGGGCAGAATATGTGGTTTTCGTTTTCGTTAAGGGTCTTTTTACACCCTTTATATCGTTTTATCTATTTATACTCAACTACCGATAAAACGTACGTAACTTGATATGTCAATTTATACTTTTTCAGCTTGATGAACACAGGAAATCCTAAGTTGACATAATTAGATATTAAGTTATTGCCAACGGATACCTATATGATATCTAATGTTATCTTAGTAGTACTCACATTAATATGACGAGTCAAATCAAAAATATGACTTTTATTGAATAACCTATTGGAATTCCACATATTTTAATAAACGTCGACTTATCAACATATTCACGGGACAACGGAATGGCCACATTCATGTTGATTATTTCTAGTTGTCATATTATTAAGTTACATGACAACTATCTCTAGTCAGCCATTGCCAATCAGTGCAGAAAAGAAAAAGATTTAATGGATTTAATGGATATGATGAGCCATTTCGTGAATTCTATTATAACATCAAGACCACGAACTGTGCTCCTACGGATCCTGATCTAGACGTAGATAATTCAGATGTGAAGGCACATGTATATGGGAATCAATCTACAGTAAATACATTCAATCCATACTTATTTCGCAAAATAGTCTCAATAATATCCCGAGTGACATGAGAAAAGTCGTTCTAGTTTTTCATTTTCTTTTCTAATTACTACAAAAAGTACTACTAAATTATAGAAGTTCCGGTAACTACTATGATTCATTTTTTTTTTACTTGCAATGTACGTGTTTTATTGATACCCTAGTTGTAGTAGGAAGTTGATAAGTCATCGGTGAACCAGTTGATAAGTCAATTATTATGAATAATAAGATAATTAGAAATAAAAAAATAACTTTATTAGAAAAACCACATAAAATTACCCTTAAATAAATTTAGACATTTCAGTTATGCAGAAAAACTGATTTTTAGGGATTAAATTAAATAATGTTTTCACTGATTTGAGTACTAATCTATGGGGAATAGATTGATAAGTCTTTGGTGAATAAGTTGATAAGTCTAATATCATACAAAATAAGATGATTTTACCAAATTCCTAAAATAATTTAAAAGATTGCATAAAATTATCCTTAAATCAAGCTTTAAAGACGAGTTCAAGGTAAAAAGTCAAACTTTAAAATCGCGACATTTTGGACTTATCAAGTTCTTCACGCCTTGTATGGAAATAACGGCTATTGAAATAAAATAAAAAAAAAAATCGTATTGGCGGATGGACGGTAAAAACATTAGGGAATTTTAATGATTGTCGAATGACGTCAATCCAGTCGCTGCGAATATTGGTAAAATGATAGCAGAGACTTTTTGTTCGTAATAATTTCTTCAACAAACATCGATGAAAACAACACGATTATCTTTGCGGTAAAAAAATAATTAAATATGAGAAATAAAAATAATAAACAAAAAAACTTACTTATGAGTAATGCCGGGGTTTTTCTAGTGAACTAATGGAATATTTTATAATCAATCATAAATCTATTACTGATATAAGGAACTCTATCGTCGACGATTCTTGGCAAGCAAAAAATTATGATAATAATACAAGTAGAAATAGTAAGAATCTACGGAAAAATACACGATTGCAATAGTTACCTATGTACAGATTACTTGCCTATTGCATTAATTAGAATAAAATAGGCGATAATTACACAAGTACCGTGAAGTACCTACTTAACTAACTCGACATTTGTACAGTCACGCGCACCAATATGTACACTAAACTTCATTGAAAAGCGATTTTCTCGTAGAAAAACGATTGCAACTGTGAGAATACTTAGACCCGTAATAATAATACGGATTCCAAAATACTATGTTCGTACTAACAAGACATTAGAATCAATAAAAAAATAAACAGCTTTAAAAGTTGCCACTTTCAAACATACTGGTCCATAAGTCTATACGACACATAATAAAAGAATGTATGTATGAATTTACATACCAGGTACTTATTGTTTTCGCCGCGATAAAGATGGCGCCGTGGTCTGCATCTCCAATGACCCTGGAGCCAAGGTCCACAGTCCAGCGTGGAAGCACATTGTCAGCCCAGCCCGGTGGGACACAAGTGAATATGCGACAGCCGGCACGTCCTCAAGCGATTTCTTTTACGATCACGTATCGAATATCAAGTGTATTCCGTAATACTCTGATAAGCATTTCATAATGGCGATTAAAACTAGTTGTAGTTTCTTTTATGTTTAGATTGTTATCTATTTCATTTTTGTTCATTTGATCCAAGTTGATTGATGGCGATGTACTCTGAATGTCGTTGATCAAAGCACACAAATACATACTTACTGCAAGTTGGTTTCGTGATATACAAAAATCTTCTGGCATCTATTCTATAGCACGTAATCTTTTTGATATTCCATGGATAGGCTATCATTACACTAAACCTATATTTCACATATTACGGGGTGTAAACAGACCCATCACCAAGCCGTCAACCAGGCATTCTGTACATCAAACTAAGTAACTTTACTCAAAAATTATTGCTGGGAAACGACTTTTTTTTTTAGGGTGAAAAATTACGTTTTACGTTAAAACTCAATGTAACGTACTCAAAACATTGTGCTGATGGATGGATTGAATAATACGAGAGTCGTGAAGTTGTTTAAAGTAAAAATCTTACATTAGAAACATGTATTAAAAAAAAAAACTTGTGAAAAAGTTGGAACTTTGACCCCCAATATCTCCGAAACTAGGAGGTTCCCAGGTATGGTCTAGAATAAAAAAAATATCGCAATGACGGGGAGAACAAGTCCCTTTCGGCTTCGTTAAGGGTCTTTTTATACCCTTTATAGATTCATATTCCACAGCAATGCTGATAAAAAAAACACCCATATTTGAAGCATTATAATCAGTAATCTGATTCCATATTCATATACAAGTAGAGAACTTACTTTGGAGCAGCAGCAAGACAATGATAACTGAGTCGTTTAATTAATGGTTACTTAGTGGCAGTTTACTGGAAATTAATTGTCTCACAAATGACACATCGTACGGTGATATTTAGTATCTTGAAGACCTAAGATCAAGTGATTAAAACAGGGTTAAAAGAAACGTGACTTTTGACACGAACGCTCAAAAGGGATCTTCGACATTATACATAGTATAATTTGTTCATAGTTTAGTCGCTGGATACATGATGTATAGGCTCTAGCCTTATAACATGGGACTTGAAACATAACTGGCATAATGTGGGTGAAGGTACCATAATTCAGCCACGACTGCTAGTGGAACCGCGTGCTCGGACCAACCTTTTAAAAGAGGCGCCGCTGACGCGTGCACTCCGCACGCTCAACCTCATAGCCAGCGAGACGGACTTATTCTGTTGTTCTCTGAATGAATTCACAAGGAATGCTTTATTTGTAATTAGTTATAAGTAACAATTAAGTTAACCTAAGTATATATTAAGGCACATTTACCGCATTGGTTAGCTGTAATGGTAGATGTAAGTTGATAAATAAATAAATAAATAAATAAATTATATAAGGTACTCATCCGCCTAACTCTTCGGGGATTACCGGCGTGTTGTTATGTTATGTTGAGATTTATTAAAAAAAACCAGCCAAGTGCGAGTCATACTCACACGCACATAGGGTTCCGTAGCACTAAATATAATAAAAATATTTTGAAGGCTCATTCATATGTCGTATTGTTTTACATTCAATAGCAAAACTAATTTTTTAATGAAAAACAAAGTTACTGCTGCGGTTTGATGAAAAAGCCCCTTATCTCAAAAAACTAAACATCAAATCTTATTCAAACCAATTTTCGTTCTAAGTTTTTTTACGTTTTAAAATCATTTAAAATTTTCAGATTTTTCCGCCTCTTACTTTAGAAATTAGAGGGAGACTCACATTTTACCACTTTGGAAGTGTCTATCTTTTAAACGATTGATTTGATGAACCTCAGTGTCATTTTTAAAGACACCCCGCACGTATAGGACTGATGAAAAAAAAAACAGTATCAGTGCCATGTATGGGGAGCCCCCCTTAATCTTTTTTTTTTTTTTTTTTGAATAAAAATCGTAAAGCTGTTCACAGAATACATCTACCTACCAAGTTTCAACTGTGTAGTCCTAATAGTTTCGGAATAAAGTGGGTGTGACATACGGATTGACAGATAGACAGACAGACATGACGAATCTATAAGGGTTCCGTTTTTTGCCATTCAGCTACGGAACCCTAAAAAAAACTGTCCGGCAATGGGGTGCCTGCCTGAATTATTAATGTGTAAACATTATTTCATTCACTAAACACGGAAAATGTTTTTGTAGATAACGCTACGAATCTACTGATTTACATAATTTACTGAATGTTAAAATATCTGGTAAATAAAACTCTTCCACACATTCACTGTAAGACATAATTAAAATTAAATTTAAAAAACCCCCAACGAAAAAATAGAAGATGAAAGATAAATACCCACTTTCATCCCCCATATCTAGTAAATGGCTGCACCAATTTTGATAAAACATATCTAAGAACCATCGCCAAAAAACGCTTAGCTTAGCTTTCAAATAAAAAAAACTGCATCCAAATCGGTTCACTCGTTTAAGAGCTAAGGTGCCAGAGACAGACACACACACATTGCGGTCAAACTTACAACACCTCTCTTTTTGCGTCGGGGATTAAAAAAGAAAATAAATGGACCAGCATATAATTATGAAGTTGTGGTTATTAATTAAACAGATTCAAAATTATGTTAAAACTAAATACGTAATTATTTTGAAAATAAATCATATTTATCATTATCATTCATCTAGAACTACTTAGGAGATGAAAAAAATCTATGCAGTTCGATTTGGATTTTAGTGCAAAATAAGATTTTATCTTATCTTATTTTAAACGTGGGTTTTACCTTTATCTTTCACTGGCCTCATATAACAGCATTCGAGAAGTTTAAAATTAGCTTTCTCGTTTTTCAAGTTTCCAAAAGCTATAACTTTTTAGGTTTGGTATTTTATTTACGTGAGATGTCGTTTTGGTTAGGTAACAAAACAGGGATAATACCAAAAAGAGGGTATTTTTGGGCTTGGCCGCAGTCAGGTACAAATACCTAGAATAAGATACGATTTTAGTAACTTTTTCTCAAGTACTTCCTTATGGAATTGATTCTGAAAGAAACCCAAATTTAATCAGAGCTTCCTATTTATAATGGAAAGTTATTTTTGACTGACTTTGTCCCAAATATTTTTTGGTTCAAATGTTGTCCTGTTCAACAGTCGCCCAACAACAAATTGAAAAAAAAACTTCGTGAAAAAATTGTGTCGTTACGTACTTGTAGGTAGGTACCTTTTACATTATGTACGAGCCCAGTGACGTTAGTAATGCCAGTCAGGCACAGTCAGGTGTCAATCATAAGTTGTTTTTATTTGTGTACTATAGAACTTTTTGTAGCTAAGTTTACAAAAGATAATACATTTGTACATATGTAATCCGCAAACTATCCATTAAAGTTTTTGCAACAAATATAAATTAATAATGTTTACTGCCGGATGTAATACATATTTTCATCTATACTAATAATATTTATAAAGCTGAAGAGTTTGTTTGGTTAAACGCGCTAATCTCAGGAACTACTTATTCGAATTGAAAAAATCTTTTAGTATTGGATAGCCCATTCATCGAGGAAGGCTATAGGCTATATAACATCACGCTACGACCAATAGGAGCTGAGCATCAATGAAAAATGTTGCAAAAACGGGGAAAATTGTATTTTTATAATAATTTCACGCGGACGAAGGTCGCGGGCAACAGCTATTGTAGTATATAACACTTGCAGATTTTTTATATGTTTACTAATTAAGAGGAATGGGGAACGGAGTCTAAAGTTCCTCATCCTCCTTAAAAAAGAGAGGATCCTCCGACTAGACGAGTGTTGTACCTTGTGGCCTATAATGTCAGGTTCTTATTGTACTTATCTCGCGGATAATTTTGATTGCGCAATGCAAGATTTTTAGTTCCTAACTTGCGTCATAGATGTCGCTACAGTTCTTTTTATATTTTTGGCTATGTCGCTATACTACTTTTAGTTCATTTCAGTTTTATTCATAGCTTTGCATTCTTCTTAAATCTATGGAAATCATCCGTGAAGAAGAAATATTGTTATTAGCCTCCGTAAAGCATGTTTTAACGGTGTAGGCACAAAAGTAACGTTATTAATCTATACGTTATTCTTATAACCTACATAGTTAAATATGCAAATTTGCGAATAACGTTATAAGGATCCAAGTTCATAAGGATCAAGTATAAGAAATTTATTATCATAATAAAAAAACCCATAGTAAAATCATTTATAGCAAATTAAAATTTAATGTGTTTGCAATAAATGGCAAATAAGTTGAAAACTTGTCACACAAAATACGTTGGCTGAAGTGGCGATGGGACATAGTGACAATGGGAATAGAACCGATGACCGTTGGGGTAGACGTGTTCTTGAATGAAATAAAATAAAATTGTTAAAAAAAATCAATGAAACAAATAAAGTCACCTACTTACGAAAGTAAAGTTATTTTAGACTTTTTTTTTGGAAGTCGGTTTTCTTTTGCAGAAAGCTTTTTATAATATCGAACAGGAGGGAGGGGGTCACACAAAATCACGATTGATCACTAAGGAGGTGGGTGGTAAAATGTGGCAATCACGTGTACCTGCAATTAAAGTGGCCTAGAAAGTTGATATGGCGTTAATTAAAAAAAAAACAGATTCGTTAAAATCCACATCACGTCTCTCGTCTCTCCTGTGATTGCTTGTGTCTTGCACGTCTCCGCACCGCTCCGCTCGCCCCCCTTTGGTGGAGTCCGGGCTCTTCTCAAGGCTTGCCACGGGATAAGAACATATGCACCTTTGTAGAACTTATATTCCATCAATCTGGATAATACTTCCCCTCTCAGCTGTTTTCTGTCTCTATTGATGGCTGTTCCCTGAGGGGATGAAGGGCTTTAGTCGGAACATGCCTGCATGTGAAGATGGAAGCCATGGCTTAAAATATTAAACGAGCATCTTGCATAATTAAACAATCTAACTTTTACTTTACTGTAAACCTTTTAACGGGTCATTGTTCTCATCATTATGAACAACTTTTACTATGAGACCAACCTTGAAATCGCCAAAAAGAAATCAACTGTTCCCTCATAGCGACTATTTCCACGATTGCAAAATGTATGGAAAAATTTATTAATTTTAAAGTTCGGACTTATTTTTGCACAACTGGTTGGGCTACTTAAAATACACTTCCTGCTCATCTAGTCAGCCTGATTGGTTGAAGCCTATTTTATACCATCTTAAGCTGTTTTTCAGCTTTAAGGAGTCGATTACATGTCGTTATTGCAACGGAATTTACCTAATTCTTTTAAAGGATTCTCTGAATCAGTTTTAACATAATGCAAAATTGCAAATGCACGGAAAAGATTTATCGTCGAGATTATAGTTTTTTGTTTAGGATGCTGTGAGATAAGCCATTTAATTGGATAACAAAACACCCACGTAAGTAGTTTTTGTTCGATGAGTTATGGGATTTTAATATAGAATTACCTTACAAACTGTTTGTTACAAAAACTGGCGGTACGTGCATAACAACAAGTTTATCTATTCTTACTCACGTGTCGGTTCGGGAAAACTAATGTGATTAGCAATAAACCAAGTAATTAAAAAAGAATTAACAGTAGTCAATCACTCCAACGTATTAATGTAAACAATAGTTGAGATAATTCTACAGGAAACTAGGTAGAGATCCGCAAAATACCCGACGAAAGTCTCAAAAGCAGCTTTAATTTTCAAAATACCTAATGAAAAAAGTTTTTATTCCAGCTAGATAGCTTTAGCTGGCCAATATGTACACCACAGCATGTTATTTTCATGCTACAAAATAGCTTATGATCATATGAAAAGAAAAATAACGGTTCAACTCAGTCTTCGCTATACAGGAAAAGTCGTATGCAAATAAAGTATAATTTAGCCCAGCCTGTATGCAGCCGTCATGACAATGTCGAGAGGAATTTAAAGCACGAAGTCATTGCTCTAATGATGTTATGCTACGTGACTCCATTCGTCATCGTTGTAATTGCTTCAAGTATGGGGAAGTCCTGCTTGAGAGAAAAACAACTAAACTATAATAAAACATTTATATTTGTAACAAAAACAACCAACATGATCCGAACATGGCTTCGCTACGGTAATGTGATGAAAAAATGATTATGTGTTATGGCAATACTAACTAAATAAATAGGAGTATTATGATACAGTGTTAACTACTACCTACCTATTTTACATATTTACATAATGTACACCTACAGCACATTTCTTATTTACCAGGTACGAAGAACCAGTTTCTACTGAAGGTTTTTTGTATGCAAATTGATGGCAGTCAATAATTATGCAATTTTTTCCAAAAATGTATCTCAGTGCATTGGTTTCCGGTGAAACTTATTCACAATTGCATTACAGTCTACATAATACACAGAGATACTAAAATAGAACGATTGTGCCACTACATTCGTTATATTATTATCGGGTTATCGAACTTAAAATTATTACAAAATTTATTTCGGTTCGTTATACAATTACAGGGAATCTTTGGAACTTACATTACACTAGAATTTACATAACATTACTGGTAACTTACAAGGTACACAAGTGTCACTCACTGTCATCGTCTTTTGTTCAACCAGTCCTGTTTGATTAGATCGGCACCTTTCTCACCGATCATTATGACTGCGGCGTTCGTGTTGCCGCTCACTATAGTAGGCATTATACTAGCATCGATTACCCTAAGACCTTCCACACCATGAACCCTCAGTCGAGGGTCTACCACCGCTTCTGGATCCCATGACGGACCCATCTTAGCAGTCCCGCTCTGATGGTATATCGTCATCGATATAGTCCGCACTTGACACTCTATGTACTCATCAGACATGAATCTATGCTGCTTACAATTTGGCAAAGGCTTCGTGTACAGCCGAGATCCAAATTGCTTGAAGGGAGATGCATTAGCAACTTTCAGAGCTATCTTGATTCCTTCGACCAGACGAGCGACGTCTAAGGGATCTTCGTGGTATCGGGGGTTCATTAGAGGATAGTGAAATGGATTGGAACTTCTTAATCTGACGTATCCTCGTGTGTTTGGACGCAGCAATAGAGGCATGATCGTCCAAGCATCTTTGTTCGCTATCGGTCTGTATACAGAGTCGTATACCTCATCAGTAAGTCCGAGAATTTTCCGCACAATTTGCCCGTTGTCAGACGAGAACGATGCCGGTGCCATGTGGAACTGAATGTCAGGCCACAACCCAGACGTGTTCGCGTACTTTGTGTTCACAAAGGCAATCCCTTCGAGTCCTCCGAGTGTTGTCATAGGACCTCTCTCGTTCACAACGTAGTTCATCGTAACAGGGAAAGCTTGGAATCTGTTTTGGACAATCGCAACAGGTTTGTCCACCAAGAATGTCAATCCTCCGACGCCCACATGGTCCTGTAGGTTCTCCCCGACCGGCAAGTCTTTCAGTACTTTAATTCCGACATCTCTCAAATGATCTTTCGGTCCGATACCAGACAACATCAATAATTGTGGACTGTTGATGGCTCCGGCTGCTAAAATCACCTCTTTTCTGGCATAAACTGTGCGTTTTAATCCATGTTTCACGTACTCCACACCGTAGGCCTTCATCGTTACAGGATTGATGAGGAGTCGGGTTGCTTGTGAATTCAAAGATATGTCAAGATTCTTTCTCGCTCGGATTGGCCTCAGGAAAGCTTTCGCTGTACTGCATCTGGTGCCTCGCCGTATTGTGCCTTGAGCGATCATGAATCCGGTTTGTACTGCACCGTTTATGTCTCTGTTCTCGTATCCTATTTCGACCCCTGATTCTACGAAGGCAGCAACTAGAGGTGTCCTCCAAGGGGATTCTTGTACAGTTAAATATCCTCCTCGGCCATGATACTTGCTTTTAGCCAGGTATGGGTTCCTGTTGTCCTCAGACTTGATGAAGTACTTGAGCACTTCTTCGTAGCCCCAGCCGGGGTTACCGAACGACTCCCATTGGTCGAAGTCGAATTTGTTGCCTCGTACGTAGATCATGTAGTTGAGCACGCTTGAGCCGCCGAGTACCTGGAATGTATTAGAGCTGATATTATTTTAATTGAAAAAAAAAGATGCCAAAGGAGTAAAGGAGACTATTGTTAGATGATTAATTCTGGTTGTTCAACCCTTCAATAAGAGTCTGCTTCGTATCGCTATCGTACTTGTTAGTTATCAAAACATGAATAGCAATCAAACTTGCTGCAAAAATTTGCTCCTACATTGATTGTAGGCGCTTTCGGAACGATATCGACCGATCGAAAGGGTTATTCTAGTTCTTTTTGAACCTCGTGTTTTTTCTGATATTCATCATCTGCTCTTGGCTTAATAGTTATAGCCGATCTTTAGGTAAAGCCGCGCTTGCCTAGGTTGGTCAGTGGATGGGTGAACACCCAATACATACCGAGTTTCCTCCGTGCCTCGGAAAGCACGTTAAGCCGTTGGTCCCGGCTGTCATTTGTAGATCTTTGACAGTCGTTACAGGTAGTCAGTGGCCCGAAAGTCTGACCACCAGTCTAACCGAAGGGTATCGTTTTACGCAGTACTAACTGGGTTGTGGAAGTCAGATAGGCAGTCGCTCCATGTAAATGACTGGTATTCAGCTACAACCGGTTACACTGGAAGCTGACCCCAACATAAAAGGCTAGGCAGCTTTTATCGAGTCTGGCATTATACGAGTCGGAGGCAGATAATTCTTGCTACGATTATAATGTCAGGCGTCCTATCATTATCTGCAGCAAACATAGCTTTACAAAGCTTATTTTTCATACCTATCACTTACGCATATCCCAAGCTGGTCCACAGCTACTCTTAGCTACAATAAGACATGAGGTATTGACCTTTGGGTGGGAGAAACCGTGCCAAATCAACCGTTCATAAGTGTGTAGAGTCAGCGATTCAGCGGTAGAACTGTTCAACCCATCATGGGGAATTTGCCAAAGGAACGAGTTCAATTAGAGTTTCCTACCTTAGAGACTGGCACAGACTATCCCATCCTCCTAGCCGACTGCAAAGATTAGTAAAATCATCAGATGATGATTCATTATCTGCTTTTCTCCAACAATGCTAGAGTCGTCTACTCGGTTTCCAGTCAACTGAATACAAGTAATTTTCATGGAGCAACTGCCTGTCTAACCTCAAAAACATAACGTATTTATCATTTTGTTTGTCTGGTACCTACTTTTTGGATTCCAATTACACTTTCGTGATCAAGTCTCACTTGATCAAGCTAGGTCCTTGATGTTATTTTATCAAAAGCTGTTTACCTTTCCTCTCGGCCAGCTGCACCGTTTCTTCTTGAACCCCAGGCAGGCGTAGGACGTGGGCTCCGTCTTGTACTGCCAGTCCAACTTCGTTAGCTGCAGGTAGCCCGCTAACGAGGGCACGTCCGTGATCTCGTTCTCGTCTGGACCTGGAATTGTATGCGGGGGACTTGAGTTTTATGTCTGTAACTTTTGTAAGTTGTTGATTTTCATAACTTTCGTTGTCATTTTACTTGATATCTGGTATGATTTTTGGGATAAATGGTTTTCGAAACATCATATATAATGGGAGTAAAAGTACCCTTAAAGACGCTGAAAGGCACTTGTTCTCCCCGTCATTGTTTTTTTTTTTGTTCTATTCCGTACCTATATCTCAGTAACTAGAAGGTGGGCCCTTCTAGTTACTGAGATATTGGGGGTCAAACAATTTGATAGAAGCTTTTTATGTTTTATATTTATTTTAAATACCTCCACGACCCCCGTACTATTCAATGCATCCATCAACACTATGTTTTAGTGCGTTACATTGAGTCCTACCGTAAAACGTGATTTTTAGCCCCCAAAAAACAGTCGTTTCCCAGCAATAATTTTTGCGTATGGTTACTTAGTTTGATGTGCAGAATGTTTGGTTGACGGCTTCGTGAAGGGTCCGTTTACATCCTGTTTACAAAAAGAGCTAATGGTTCCTGAGAGGGTTTCCCTGTATCTTGTTTCTATACTGCCCCAGTTGAAGAAAAGACTCTGAATAAATTATTAAGCCTATTTTTTTCACCTACCACAATATTTACCCATTAAACCCAAAGGTTGACTTGTACAAAATGCCCGGTGGCCACTAGCGTACATAAAGTTGTAAAGTCTTGCATCATAACTTACCGCTTTCCAATAATAGTACGTTCCAAGTTTTAACCTCAGTGAGGCGGCTTGCCACGACAGCCCCGGCAGAGCCTCCGCCAACCACCACGAAGTCATACTCCTGAAGCGGCTGTTCCTTATCCAAAATCTTTGCTTCCGGGTCGTGAGAGTTATAATTGTGGTATGTAAGAGCTCCAAGTAGCAGTGGTATCAACCACAGTCCTGTCACACTCACAGTCTTCAAGGCTGTCGACGCTAAAAGTACGTGTACGGCCATTTTCGTTTCGTTTTCTATCTTAGTTCAAATCGGTTGCCAATATCACAGCATTTGAACTTAACTTTGGTTTTTTGGTAAGACTAGTTTGTTTATGATTAGAGTGTGCGTTTGTGTCTGTCTGGAGGCTTGCTCCTGCGCATGGGGTGGGTGGCGGGGGGCGGGTGCGGGCGCGGTGGCCGCATGTTACGACGCATTACAGCGTCTCATGCAAGTGCGGTCGGACTCTCGAATCTGGAATTAGAGAAAAAATCTTTGAATACACAATATTCTTATAACGGTTTTTTTTTCGTTCGTGTCTTCTTAAAAAAAAGAGGGAACTGTAGTAGCCTACATGGTTAAATTACGTTTACTTATAACTTTTGTTTCTTGTTTCAGGTACGTGGCGTCCCATTGTTGCTTTACGACTAACATTACGTGTTCATCAGTAAGTATTTTAATGTGTCATTAAAGATTAATAAATTGTTCGGTAGTAAATGCCACGATTTATATCAGTAAGCTATCATCAAAATTAATATCAGTAATGAATGACGTAAGCTTTAATTCGAATGCCAAGGGAAAGCACAAACAATTTAATCTCATAATAACATTACACACGCCCATGAAATATTACGCTGGTAAAATAATAGAACGAAAGAGAAAACGCTATACAAAGTGATTGTGGAAGGAAAGAGACGCACAACGGGTGTCTATTTCCTACTTGTGCGGAAGATTATGATCTAATTTCCAGACATTACCCGTTCCTCAGGCGATCTCGTGAAAGGCATCGTTGATAGAAATCTGTGACACAATATTTTTGCAATTCCTTCACAATGAGATCGAAATAGAGATTTTAGTAATGAAACTAGTTAGTGTTATCTAATATGGCGTACCCTTCATCGATACAATCCAAGTAAATAATATTGTAAAAGTTTGTCGATGTTCCACACATTAACACGAAGCGCTTTGCTACATCTTTTATTATGCGCATAGCCAAGGAGTGGAATTCCCTGCCGGCGTCGGTGTTCCCAAGTTCTATATATGCCCCCAACCCATTTAAGTCGCGAGTTAATAGGCTTCTTTTGGGTTAGCTCGTTCTATCGTCGACCTCATGTCTGTCCTCAGGACAAGATTGAGGTCAAGAGTAAGCCCATTTAATATATAAAAATAAAATAAAAAGAAAGTTTGGATGTTGCTCACAACGCAACAACGTAGAAGTTGTTACGAGACGTTCCAGCCTTCATCCTGCTTATTTGGTATAGAAATAAAATTCATTCTGAATTTGCCCAAGCCGCTACATTTATCCCGACACGTAATACGAAATTCTTCCAGAGCATAAAAAATATACGGCTTTCAATCGGTTCGGCTTCTTTCTTTATCGTGTGGTTAGTGCCTAATCTGGTATCAGAGTTTTTATTTAAGAGCAAATTCGGTCTGGCCAGTCATATAAGGGCACACGCAAGGAAATAGCATTAAAGAGTTGCTGTTACCGAAATCGGTAAGGAGGACTATATAATAATATCAGAGTTTTTATGCCGCCCATAGGCCTCTGACTTGGCTTTACATGCCGTCAAGAAATATCTCTCAGACATGATGGTTTCCTTCACCAAAGCAATCAATAAATCAATATTCAATCTGTTACTGCTTTCCGTTTAGTATTAAGGAAATCAATGAAATAGTCTAGCTAGGCAGTCTAGCGTCTCCATTGATATTGCTTTTCTTCGACGCTGTATTATCTATTGAGTCATCTATTATTATACTATTATCTATTAAAATTTCAGCCGTTGCTAACGGAATTATTATTTTATCAAAAGAAATAATGCTCGGTATTTCATAACGGACATCTGTTAATAAATTTAATGTTTCATAAAACGGTTCAGTGATGTTATTTGCAGCAGCCATTTTGTCGTCTTGAATGAAACCTCTGTGTAAGTCATCATGTCGTTTGGTGATTATTGTCCTGGATTACAGCTTTAACAGCGTCCATCCAAAAAGTTGGCAACGTCGCAAATAGCTGTCAAATACTTACTTGTTTTAATTAATTTGGCAACAATACTGTACAGAAATAAGAAATATGGCTAGTTCACTAACTAGAATGTTTTTAATGAATTGCAATTAAAACACTGAATTTGATGTTGTAACCGTTTAAGGTACAAAAAAGATATTTGGAAAGTTTCCAAAATTACTGTTTTTACATCGAAAACTAAATATTCGGTGTTACGATATTAATTATTGCATTACATAATCAATATTTTAGTTCACTAGTTAGCCATATTTCTTATTTCCATAAGTAATATTGCCAAATTAATCAAAATAGCTAAATATTTGACAGCTATTTGCGACGTTGCCTACTTTCTGTATAACAGCTCTTAAGCGATAAAACATTTCAGTAATTTATTCTTATTGTACGAAGTTTTTGTTTTTGTAGTTGTCATTTCGTAAATCTTAACAGATGTTTGCATGTCTCTTCTTTAATGTTGATGTCTGTATTCTCTGACGAGTAATTTTAACAAGACCTACAAGTTCGACCCACAGTACCAGTATACTCTGCATTCCTATTATTCTTAATGAATTATCTTTTGAACCTATTAAAAATTCCTCGGTTCTCACAATGCCTATACTTAGACACTTCGCAGTTAAGTAATTCTTTCACATCTTGTTAGAACGGAATTTCAGATGATTGAGCAATAATCACAGGTTCAGATTATATACTATCGGTCATATAACATAATTAATGCTTACCTACTGTTACATCAATTTTGCTTTGTGGGAGAGAGTGATATGCTCGTATACGTCAAGATGCTAAACGCAAGTCACTTCCTACACAGTTCAATTGGCATTTTATGATTGCAATAAATTATTTTATGGTTGACTTACGATTGTATTATATGGGTCTTTTATTCGGAAATGCTGTCAACCATCACTGACCTATGGATGAAAGGCGGTCAGTTACTTTAATGAGGTGTTGCTAGCCGAAATGTCAGGAGTATGATATACGTATGTCATAATGATGACTCGGTCGAATAGGTGAGCAAATTATCTAATACTTGTAGAATGATCTTTGTAGATCCATGCCGTAATTTAAGGACTAGCGTCTTTATATCGTAGTGGTAAGGGCGATTTTCATAGTGCAAGTACTACAAGTGATACCACTCATGTGCAGTTGGTTTTACAGTCTAGACAGATTCTTCCTTCCTATCCTGTCCTTACAATTCTTTTGACATACATGAAATATTTGTTAGATAATGTTGATGGGAGAAGCAGTAAAAAGTCAATTTATAGTAAAACTAATGATGGCGGCGTGTCACGCGAGCACAACGCACTTCACTAATTACTTATCGATTCTTTTCAAATTGTTCGTGTTCTCTGTATTGACTTACTAGGCGATATTGGTGGATGTTATATTTGTTTTGTTTTAACAAATATACGTGTTATTTGATATTAGTAAATGAATAACCTTGTACTGTTTAATCTAACCTAAGGACTAGGGCATGCGGAAACGGGTTTCGGTCCCGTAGTACAACTGGTTTTTCCCGGGTTCTCCCATAAAAAAGTTGCCATATACATTCATATTTAAATAAATCTATAATTATATCTTTAATTTACTTTTTTTTTACTGCATTTCAGGGTGAATTACTGCTTCTGTAAGTAAACAAGCAATAAATGAATATTTCATTTCATTGATAAGTTGCGCCACTTTAATAAATATGTCACGTTTTGGTATTTTATTTCAGCCACAATAGGTCCCCAAGAGATCAGACGCGATTCAGAACAAAGCTGGCATTAGGCACGCTCTGACGAAGTTATCAGAGCGTACGCTGTTTTGCTCACTCTTATATTCGTGCATAACATTTTCATGTAATAGTATTGTGTTTACATCTTAAATCTCTTTGGTTCACATACTATCTCTATCTACTGGGGATTCTCTAATCTCTCATTCATCAAAATTACGGAAAGATCTCTTAAAAAAGGATTTTGGAGTCTTCGTGCAACGTCATTCCTCTCGTTTTTTTGAGTTTTTTCGTCAAAATGATTTTGTTTTGCAACTTTGTCAGTCGTCAGAAACATTGTTGTTTAGTGAAGTGAAATGACGCTGAAGTTTAGGGGGTGGATGATACTCCCCACCAACTGAAAATCCTTTTTGTGGCGTTGTTAATTGAAATCACTTTCCTGATCTTTTTTTATCGCTATTCTTTTTGATCTGCCTGCTCATGTCAAAAAGATTGCATTCTTTACTAACATATTAAAAGAAAAAAATAAAATCACTTACCTAGTAATATTAATCAATAGTTATGTATTTTTTCTATCTAGTTAATTTGTACGAGAAAATAAGCACAATAGCAAAGTGAATGTTCTTTAGAAATAATAAAAAGAACTAAAATCATAACTGGTTTATTATTTATTACGATTAAGCTTGGACGATAATTTTGACAGCTACTTAATTCAATTCTGGTTCGCCAGTAATTGAAGTCAAGAAAAATCCAAGATGGCTGCCACCATTGTTGGTAGTCCATACTATGTAACAGTTTTAATGAATCTATGGTCAACTAGCCGGAAAATTAATCTAATATCGATTAAAATATAACCTAAATATATCCATCAAATATTTTAAATACAGTGCGCTTTTGTATTACTTTTTTTTTCATAGCCTGTAAACATTCGTGTAAAAACTGCCAGCTTTCGAAAGAGTAGGTAATAAGTGTGTAACCAACATTTTATTTAAAAAAAAAACTAAACTTTATAACTCATTACATAATTTCAGTCATCGATCTCATTCACGTTAATTATTCTGTTAAATAAATCATAATGAAAAATATAACGAAAAATTGGTTGGAAAGCGAATCGAAGCAAAGATCATCAAACAAATTGTCCGGTGACCGTAACAGGTCGTTACTAATCGACTGTTATCTATCACTGACTTTTAATTATCTCATTGTTTAAAGCTACCAGGAAGTATCATGTAGGGCGGCCCCCCTAGGCACAATTATTGGCTTGCACATATATTATTTATCTATCTGTTGGGTAATCTGTGGCATGTAGGCCGCACCTACTTGTGCTGTAACACCAAACCTTTTTTTAATACAGGTCGTGTGTGCCTGGTCGTGTATGTTGGTGACTCATCCTCGTAGTTTACCCACTGGCTATATCTAGGCTAAGGCTGATCCATGTTATACTAGTTTTCGGCCAAAATCAGGTCAAGTTCTGGGCCTGGTTTACTTGTGTGCCAAATATCAACGAAATTAGTTCAGGCGTGGAAAGGTGACAGAGTGACAGAGGTACTTTTACAGTATTTATAATATACTTAGTCCTAATTTTATCTAACCTACCTGAGGAAAGACATGTTTCAGCAAAAAGTATAGGTAAGCATTAAAGCTGACATACTCTTTGAAAACTTTTCTGGGCAGTAGATGACCTAGAAATGTTTTGTATCGAAGTGGATACGTAAATAAGAAAGATACAGCTTTATATACCCACAATAAAATGTTATTGAACTTGACCACGTTCAATAAACAATAACCATTAGTTGCGAGTTGCAACAATAATGCTGACACTCAAATAAACGATACTAATTCGTTCCAACTTTTAGATGACGACACACGAGAAGTTTTATGATTTTTCGCAACAGAATGCTGTAATACTTTGAGAGTATGTTTGTTATGCTGTGCTTATACTAAAACGAAATAATGAAGGAAATGACTATGCAGAAAACGAAGCAACGGGTGTAGTGGCGCAACTGGGGAAATTAAGCTGTGAATTTCGATAAATTAGGCAGATAGAAAATGCAGAACCTGATGGATCCTTACAATTACTCCTGTTACTTCTTGTACGTTCATACTCACACCAGGTTGCGAGGTGTGCTACGCACATGACCTTTTCATAAACTTTTTTTTTTTGGGATGGGAAATCATCAAATAACCCCCCCCCCGCTCTCGGTGGAGTGGGAGGGAGTGGTTTTAGTCAGTAAAAGTAGAGACTTTTACTGACTAAAACCCATCCATGTTCCTTCTTTGCCCTTTGTGTTCCAGGGCCGCGGTATCTCTTTCGAACAATCCCGCAGCCAACTGGGTTCAATATAACATTTTTTTTGTGTTATGTTTTTGAAGTACTATCAATCTTGCTTCGAAGAATTTAATTCTCTGCTATCTTTAAGCTGTTTTGCCCTACTTCGATATAAGCCTTTATTATTTCAGTCCGTGTACAGGGTGGATGGGACACCGACACTAAAACGGTTACCGCGTATTCAGTAGGTACATCATTTTGAACCCCCCACATAGACATTTTTCAGAAAATCAAAAATCAGCTGTATACATACACATTTAGATTTTGACCATGGGGTATTGCAGTTTTGTAGGAAACAGCTGTTTTTTTTTTTAAATTACCGTTGATATGTGGGGGGTTCAAAATTAAGTGGTAACTGTTATAGCGTCGGTGTCACTTACACCTTGTATTCTTTAATTCCTTACGTTTCCATATTTGCAAAAGAAAAGCGGTTCATTCTATGCCCAGTCATAAATAAACAAACGTTATGCAAGCCAACCTGTTCGCATGCGGCTATCGGTGGCAATGGGTGAAGGCCGTTTCTCGAACTTTCGTCCGCTGACATACGGTGTCATAAAATGGCGTCGCGTTTGACATATGGCGGGAAAGTTGACTTTATGTCTACCGGCTTTCTGTGTCTATGGATTTATTAGTATTGCAATTGTGGTTGTGCAACATGTCAAGACAGCACATAGTTATATTGATTTTATTTAAGAGTATGTTTTGTTTACCTATCGTTCATTTCGCACAAATGCAACATTATAATAAGCGGTTGAAAATCGGTTTGCTGATGATTGTACTCTATAAATCATTTTTTTCTTTTTTAAATTAGTGTTTTTTAAAGATTTCCTCCCCTTCGCGGTATTTTTAAATCATATTAAACCTTTCTCTGTCCTTAAATTAACTTTATTTTCAACTGTGTCTTTCTGGTCATCCTAATACAATAGCTAGCTTGAGATTTTGGGACATTTACTGGTTAGGGTCTTGAACGAGCTGAGGAGAATCGGTGGTTGTGACTTCCTTATCAAATCAGGCAATCAGAGTCATAATGTCCTACTTCTATTTTATGGAACTCGGTCAGGGATTTTACTTCATTAATTATTAGCCTTATTTTCAAGTATTACATTTTACAAGGTTATTGGTAATGGAAGTAATAGTACAGACCGTAATTGCAATGACAAAATTACAGGCTTCAGCCAGTTCAAAGCCTTGCCCCAACTTTACTGTTTTTTACTTAATTATAACTTAAGTTTAAGTTGATAAAATCAGTTAAGTTTGTTTATATTTTGTAAATTACTTATATGAGTGAGTACTGAAAGAAATATAAGTATGTACCTACTTAGGTACAGTACAATTGCCCAAGTACTTACTTCAAAGAAATTTAAACACATGCAGAATTTTCTTTAAGTATTATTTATTTGCCATTACATAAAATAGCGTCTTGTATGCGCACACTATTATTTATAAATAATTAAATGCAAAATAATGCAGATGGTAAGATATAGTAACCCGATTAAGTTTAGTAGCACATTGGGTGAAGGCCGCGCCGAAATTACTTTCGCTGTTGCGCAAGAGTTGTTCGGACCGCGCGCGCGCATGCTACCTTGTGAGTGGTCAAGAATAAGGCCTACTAATCATATGAGTTACTCTGAACTTCACACTTTTTGACATGATCTGTTTTTGAATCAAGCATTAGTATCTAAAGTGTGAACGTTTCTTTTGCATGTGGCAGAGAGGTCTATTTTGTAATGGTTTAAAATAAAAGTTTAGGTTAAGAAATATTTTGGAGTTATCCTTTTTGGTAGGAAAAACATTTCTGGAGAGCGTCTCATTTATAGATTTAAACCTTTTAAGTTAGGTACGGTCTGAACTTTTCTACTCATTTGTGGATAGCTGCATTGATCCTGTTAAGTTTGACAAATAAGCTTGGATTACTGACTGAGTGACATTTAGTTTTTTTGCAATGTTTTCCTTTTATGTAAAGTATAATCTACATACCTATCTATTAAGAGTTCTTGTGAATGACATCAATTTCATGCTAATGTCATTTGAATTGGTGTAACTCTATAATTTGACATTTCAATTACGGTTACGTGCCACCTACAAGGTAATAATGTTGCATTGAATAAATTATTTACTATGCTCTTACTTTGTTCCGGATTTTAGGCATCTTACATCATCTGTATACGCAGTTCTTTGTTCTATATTGACAAAACAGTAACATTGCAACCACGGAGGTTGATAAACCGCGAAATAACTCCATCGATGTCAACCTTTTTGGAGCCTAAGTAGACAACGAAAATTGTGACTGGCATGATGGAATCAATTAAAAAAAAAACTTAGTTTTAATTTCTGACTTATGCCCGGCAATCAACAATTTTATGTCGAAAATTACCAGTTACAAAATTGATGTAATTGTTTAACATTTTCCAGCGTCGGCGATGCCCACCCGGACATAAATAAAATAATGAGAAAATGGCGGTAAAGTTACATCTACAATATTATTTAGAAAGATGTGGCGTCCTGATAACTTGGGTTATTTCGAAAATCATATGTGTTACATTGTCTCGCAGAATTAATACAGGATGGATGAAATGGCGGCAGGACACGGGAACAAATCGGAACAATATGCGACTCCCGCATTCCCCTTAAACTCGAGGGGGAGATTTATAAAACCATGGTTAGTTTTGTATGTATCAGAATGTTGGGCCACAAAAGGGATGAATGAAAGGGATGTAGTGAGGAAAATGTTGAGTATGAATGTAGATGGCTAAAAGAGTAGAGGAAGACCAAAGGTACTATGGATGGAATTTGTGAAGGATAATATGGCTAGAAAGGAGATGACTGATGAGATGACGAGTAATAGAGAAGTATGGAAGAAGAAAACGTGCTGCGCCGACCCCAAATAAATTGGAATAAGGACAGGAGAATGATGAATGTGTTAGATTGTCTAATCTTTTTATTGAATAATTATTTTTGCTAGTTCGGTGTTGCCAGAAAAAAGCTTTCATTGGCAGGCGTGGTATGCTTCTTCTTCTTCGAATCGCTGGCACGATAAATTTTATATTTTGTTAGCCTAAAACATCGCCACTTCCACCGCGTCGTCGGTGGCAGCGCAATGGTCACTTCGGCTGCATGTTTTTGGGCTAAGAGGGCAGGATAGGAGGTGGAGAATAGTTGGTTGGTGGTATACTTAATGCCACAAAACATTCTCTACCAGCCATCCTGACCCATGTTCCTGTTAATTATTCTAGGCATTTAAACGTTTTACTATACTTTCTCCTTTAGTAAACGAACGGCGAAAGTTTTTCTAAGAATTAAACTATAGCTCGTACATACATATGGAAATATTTCATAACCTTAAAAAAAATGTTGAGCAGTACTTAAACCGCAATTTGCTTGATAAAAAGTCGTTTCGATATAAATATGTTAACAGTGCTAAATAAAACGTCAATATTTTAGTATCACTTTAGCGCGTATTTCAATTATTTTACTATCAATTTGCGGCTGTGTAATAGGCTCTTTGAACATTGTTACAACATAAAATGTCTATTGTGATCAACGGTGTTTTACTTCGACGAAATTGAAACGTAATTTCTTTTGGTTTTATTGTTATTTCGTCCATTGCATCGAGCACGCATGATGTTTGTTTTATTGTAAGTTACATAAAACGAACGGTACGCACAAATTAACCTTCACCAGAGACTAAAGAATTTTGATTTATTTTTGCGAAATGGTTATGTAAGTTTTTATTAGATAAAAGCTCATTTTTAGACAAAAAAAATGGTAATTCCGACATTACATAAAGTTTAGTATCTTGACAAGTTCGTCAAATAAATCATACTTAATGATATAATCGACTAACACATGATCATGTTACATTCATAAGTCAGTGTCTATGCAGCGCTGCACTCGATGTTGCAAGCCTTATGTAACGACTGGCGAGTTCGTTGTCGCAATATTGTCTGCCTTGCAAGGATTCGCGGTCACAGCCTCGACGTTCCATATTCGAAATTATCACAGTGGCACGGTCACGAACGACATTAGCCTTGTTATTGGTTAATCATTTCGTTTTGGTTATTATTTAATTCAATTTCTTATTCTAATGAGATGACGACATATTAGGGTCATTTCTTAATAATAATATTGCAAAATACAAGAGATTATCAGTTGTGAAAGGACGATGGTGTAATTTGGAGGTTCCTTTAAAAAAGAGCAGACTAAGTGAACTTAATGACTGCAATGACAAATACAGCAGAAGTTATGGATTTCCCGGGATATCTTTAGGAAGATTCAAACATCAGAGTAAACTATCGTGCCTAACAATTTCAATTTTGGAAGATAAAATTGAAATTGAATTAAAATTGAGATACGATAGTTTACACAATGTTTATAAACAGATATCATTCATTCACGTCATAAACAGCGACTGCTCATGAACGCAGCCATGACTACCGGTAACCCTCACTGCGCACACGCCGCGCCGGTCCTTCAGTGAGCGTTGTGCCGTAATACGGTCACGCTGTTACGCCGCACTGCTTGTGTCTAGAAGGATTACATTGAGACTCGAGCACTTGTTTGTTGACATTCTCATTGATAGTCTTCGTGGTTATGTGATGAAGGAGTTTTTATTTTGTTTCCAGGCTTTTAGATGTCGTATTTCTCTAGTGTTGTTTATAGGGAGCTAAAAGGGAAATTTTTAAGGCGAAATTGACAAGGTTTTAAATGATATCTCTACCATGATTATTTTCAACAATTTTGAAGGTTTACTGCGTCTAACCAGCAGTAATAACTTGATTAGTACGTAAACACTTTTTCGAATTGATAAATAAAAGCACAAAATAAATCAAGACATTCAAATTGAAGCTCACTAATTGGCGCCCAACAAGAAATTATTAGTTGTTGTTGAGCGCCATTATTGATTCATAAAATATTAATAGTATATAGGAACGACTCATAAAAGGTCACAGGGGTAAGTTATTCCAGAACTATTCACTTTTATAAACTATCGCGTCATTAACAACTACTGCTCATCAACGTAGCCATGACTACCGATCGCCCTTCATTGCGCACACGCCGCAGCGCGCCTGTGCTTTAGCAAGTGCTGTGCCGTAACACGGTTACTAGCTGTTACGCCGCGGTGGTACTGTCTAGTAGCATTAAATTGATACTCGCGCACTTGTTTGTTGACATTCTCATTGATATGTTATGGTTATGTGCCAATAAATAATAAATAAATTTGACATAAAGGGTGTAAAAAGACCCTTAACGAAGCCGAAAGGCACTTGTTCTCCTGGTCATTGTGATCATTTTTTTGTTCCGGACCATACCTGGCAACCTTCTAGTTACGGAGATATTGGGGGTCAAAGTTCCAATTTTTTCACAAGTTTTTTTTAAATACTACTTTTTAAGGTTCTAACTTTACTCCAATTACCTTCATGGTCCGTTTACTATTCAAAGCATCCATCAGCAATAAGTTTTGAGCGCATTATATTGAGTTTTACCGTAAAATGTGATTTTTGAACCCAAAAAAAAATTTCGTTTCCCAGCAAAAATTTTTGCGTAAAGTTACTTAGTTTGATGTACAGAATGCTTGGTTGACGGCTTGGTGAAGGGTCTGTTTACACCCCGTATAACATACAAACATGAAATACAAGTTTGGTAACACAAAAACAAAAAACAATGAACAAAGTTAAAATAATACGAAAGTAGAGTAAAAGAGAGTAGTAGCTGGGGGCCCCAAACTAGGCCTAGTTCTTGGTAGCCCAAAATAATCAGTAAAGGCAGATTGAATATCGAAAAAGGAGTTTTTACTTTGTTTCTATCCGTTAGATGACTGTGGGCAGGAGGGTTCTAGATTTTTCATTTTTGTCGGGTTGGTTTCGTTCGGGTGAAAACGACGATTTTTATTAATTCAAAAACCTTTTCTGTGTCGTTTTTCAGCAATTCACAGGGATATCTGTGTCTACCTCTTAGCAATGCTTACTTAGTACGTATGTAAACTGAAATATTTTGATAATTAAAAACACAAAAATAAACCTTGGCAATCAAATTCAAGTTCACAATTTGGCGCCCAACAAGGTGTGTTGTTGTTGGGCGCAAACAAAGGCAGAACTTTACGACATAAAATGATGTTCGATTGCTGTCTCTCTTTAGCTTGCAAGGTAACCATTACCTCAACAATGCTCATGGGATGGTATTACGGGCCAGTTATATCATCGGCCATTGGATTCACTTTCGTTGGCCGATTTGAGGACGCTATTTGCATGGCTGGTCGTCATAGCAACGGTTTTATTTATGACAGGTCGCTATGGTTCGTGACTACTTTTTGTTGGATTACGATACTAAAAAAGGTTTCTAGCAAATATAACACTATAAAGTGTTATATTTGCTAGAAACCTTTTTTGTATAACTTTTCTAGTGTTAGTATTGATGTTTCGGTTATTTGTTCTGGTGAATTTAATGGTATGGTTAATGCGTTTACGATAGTTTACGGTAACATGGAGTTGGTTTTTGTCATATTACGATCATCGGGTAAATAGTATTTTGCCAATGCGTAAATAAAACTGACACCATCGAGCAATTTAAAGTTAATTATCTGGGTCTACCCTGTAACAATAACTACTTCGATGTTTTAATAAATAAAAACACTAAAATAATTTGCACGCTTATATCTATTAAGCAAAACATGTTTTTTCACATTATTAACACTACCATCTTTCATACCTTGTTTTTAGCAAATAAATGATATTCTATTCTATTCTATAAAATCCAGGCAATCAAATTCAAGTTAACTAATTGGCGCCCAACAAGAAAATATTATTAGTTGTTGGGCGCTTAAATCAAGCCCTAACATCGATCTACTGAGTCGGAAAATCAATGTCTGCGATCGTGCTCCGCTGTATTTCGGCCGGTCACGTACCACAGTCACAGTCAGGTAAGCCTGCCCACTCTTAATAACCATTATTTACGTCCGTTTTTCTTCCGCACGCATATCTGTTTAATTTAAAATGATTTAACCTCATTGTTGCGTCACACAATTGTTTCCTTCAGACCATAAATATGCGTTTAAAAAGTTTTATGCCTCTTATTGTCGCAGAATTTGCATGTTTTCAACGTTATTTTTTTTTCATAAGCGTTTTATTTTTAATGTTGTGTTTTGTATGGCTAGTTATAAATTTAAATGGCTTGCAATTAAGAGAATTTATAACAAACATTTGCACTTGGAGATGATTAAGCGTTACTTATGTTCATTGCATTTTCAGGCCACAATAAATTAAAAAGTCGAATATTTACAACATAGCGTGAAAAATTGAAATCCAGAGCATTTGACGTCTGATTTTAAATATCTAGTTAAAATCAACTATGGCTAGAATAGTGTCAAAGCCCTATACAATTTTGGGGTCAATGAACTATAGTCTATTTATGGCTATCGAAAATGACTTCAATTAAAGAGAACAGAAAAAAAAATGCTCGATTAAACAAAATTTTGCTCTTAAATATTATAACGTTTAAAAATATTAAAAAAAAGAAGCCGTGTCTCACCGCGGGGTCGCTAAGCTCCGCGCACTGAGCACGCAAGCGTAGTGCGGAAAATAGACGGAACTAATCAACTCGCTTCTTAACAAATACGCAGATTATCACACTTTTACTTATTGACATGTTTGTTGCTGCATTTAGAAGAAGCTGTGGTTTTAATCACAGGAAAGAAAAAACAGGTTTTAATCTACACCCTGACTAAGATTGTGGTGGCTGGCTTAGACTGAATTGTGGTTAGAAATCAAATAATAAAAATTCAAGTTCTAGTAGATGTATACTTATCTAACATGAAAACAACAATAATTGTAATCTATATGGTCACTTCAATAAATGTGCACTTATGTTCTGATTCATAAAACTTCATTTCGAGGTCCATACTCTTGAACAGATGTTCTACTGTTCTGACGCTACAAGCATCTTAAGTTCTAATAAAAGAAATGCTATTATTAAATCTCGACGTGTTATAAAAAAAAGTTGGAAAAATATTAGCTACGAGATTTTTTTCAGAAATGTTTAACAACTTCTTCAACATTGAACAAACACAATTGAATTGAAGTAACTAAGTAAATTCAGTTTTAAAATTGGAATGGGTACTTAAACCGTGTACTGGCCGCTTTGTAGTTGCGCAAACGCATTACTGAGCACTTCCCGGGTGCACTATTATGTGTTACGTCGTGTTTGTTATTTGTCACTTGTTACGCTCAAGCTGTGCTGTGAGAACGCACTTTTGTGCGCTCGTCCAACTAAGGTAACTACGTGAAACATCATTAGTCATACAAAGAAACTGTATTTTTTATATAGCAGCATGTATGTTGCGCAATTTTCGTTTTAGAAAAATCAGAAATTACGTTAAAATGCCTCTCGTTACTTAAAGAACTTTTTGCGAGTTTTTTCTATGTCATCTTACACAAATAGGTATTAAAAGAAACAGTTTGGTGTCTATGGTACAATACCACCGGACATTGGCCGGCTTTGACAGGAACTCACAACAGTTTTCACTGTTTTTTTTAGGAAGTGTTGACCACTCCGATCAGAAAATTAGGGCCAGTAAAGGCATAGCAAAACAAGGAGATAATAAGGGTAGTTTTAAACACAATTCACGTGATATATCATCTTCCTAGCATGGAAGGAAGTTTGGAAGTGGAACCTGTTACAGTAAAGTTAAAAACTGTCATATATTTTCGTATCAGCAGTACGCATGCGACTAAAATATTGAAGAATGCAATTAATGTTGATAGATAGAGAGGAACACCAATGAAAAAATGGTTTAGGCGCAGAAGGCCTAATTCTCAAAATGGCAACCGAGTCGCAAAAGGACTAGTTCTGAAAATGGCAAATTCTCTAAAAGCCTAATTCTCTGAATGGCCAATTCTCTAAAAGCCTAATTCTCTGAATGGCGAATTCTCTAAAAGCGTAATTCTCTGAATGGCCAATTCGCTAAATGGCAAATTATCAAAATGGCACATTTTCTACAATTGGGAGTATTCTTATAAATAAAAGATTTCATTCTTTGAAATAAATGCTTTGAGTTTGAGTTTGTCGGTTCCGATAAAATCAAGCCAATTTTAAGTTATACCTGTCACTTTTTTATTTTAATGTGAATTTACCCAGCTTTGGATTTGCTAGTAGTGTATGAGCTGTGCGAGTTTACACTCGAAGATTACGTAGTAGGAAATAAGATAAAGGTAGTAAAGTCTCACAAACAACCAGGCGCCCAGAATCATGAAGGAGGTATTGTATATTGTTAATAGGAATCTCACAATCAAATCTATAATATCCTACATTTCTTCATGATTCTGGCCTCCTGGTAGTTTGTGAAATAAATATCTAGTCTTTAGATCAACTAACAAAAATAGTTAAGAATGGTTTCTTGGAATAAGTTGAGTCATTGTCCGTCATTGGTGGACAACGAGAATACTGAAGAACTGGATATAAGGCAAAGAAAAAAAAAATAAACAAGCAAGGCTATGTGCGTATGCGTATTAATGATGAATATGGGTAAAGTAAATAATTATTGAATATAAATAATAAGAAAAAATTCTTGATGCATTTAGTTATTATCTCAGTAGAGAATTGGCCATTCAGAGAATTAGGCTTTTAAAGAATTGGCCATTCAGAGAATTACGCTTTTAGAGAATTCGCCATTCAGAGAATTACGCTTTTAGAGAATTGGCCATTCAGAGAATTAGGCTTTTAGAGAATTTGCCATTTTCAGAACTAGTCCTTTTGCGACTCGGTTGCCATTTTGAGAATTAGGCCTTCTGCGCCTAAACCGAAAAAATGAATGAATTGTGAGAGGAATCATATGTAAGAGAAGGAGTGAGCAGGGCTTGATGGTTGGCGCGGGGAGAATAGAAGAAATAAAAAACGTATTGTATCGATCCCAAACAACATGGGACAAGAAGACAACAATCTTCCAAACATACGCTTTCATACACGTTTTAATTTATTAACTTACGAAATACAAGATGTTTTAATGATGTGAAGACTTCAATGAATAATGCGTGATCTAGTTACGCAGCTTCTCCAAAGATTCTAATTGATGCGTCCCTTTCTAAAACCGTAAGTGATGTCTAAATATCAGATGATATAATGTGCGTTAATGATATTCAATAAGATAATACGAAACATTACGATGTAAGCGCTTCCTTATTAAAATACCTCTGAGTTACGTCTGCGGTTAACAGTGCATGAATGTGTTTATACAAGTTGCTGATAGCAATTGATTAATGATTACATTTGAGATAACAATGATTAGAACAAATATCGTAATTGGAGAACACTCCCGTCGATCGAAATCGCAAATGGGATCGTGCTCATTTTGACAGCTTAGCAGTGACCATTTTGATGATACAGGTGCAGAGATGAGAGATAACCATCGTACATTCCCATTCATGTAGGTACTGTTGTTATTTAAACTTATTACGATTTCATTAAAACCTATAGGTTAATTGGTGTTCAATGAAGAAACTTTTTGAAATAATAAGATATAAGAGAGCTAGGATAAAAAAAAATAACAATCTTAGATCAAAAAGTCGTTGACTTGACTTAAACTAGGTTTCTGGGAGCAATTTCAAATCCCAAAAACCACTTACTTCGTTCAAACTAATTAATTACCAAAGATTGTGTCAAAAAATGCAATAAAACATTATGTAGTGTGATGCAATGAGATTTGAATCTGCTTTGCATAATGCATAATTAAGCGATCGGCGGCGCGCGCGCAGACTGCGGTGTGGCGCCCGTAAGTCAGCTGTCCCACCGCCGACGACGCGCGACGGAAGGAAGCGACTAGTTTGTCGCTCAAGAAACGCACTTAGTAAGGGGTAATATAATCATATGAAACGTCCCAAACAGCAGCAAACGGCAGACGCAGAAGGAAGGATGAAAATAGAGAAAACGAATTTTCCCAGATATGAGAGCTAGCTCGATTTTATGCCCCTATATTACTTTCATCGAAATCGTTAGAGCCGTTTTCAAGAACATGCATACAAATATTGCTCATTTAATAGTAAAAACTGGCACTGTCTGAAATGGGACTGTGCATGCCGCATGGTCATGGTCATGACTGCCGCATGCCGGACAAACTGTGGACCAAAATAGCAGGAAACTTGTGCACTGACAAAATGAGGCGGGGTCGCGGCAAGCCACGAAGGAGATGGCGGGGCGAACCGGACAAGTTCCGTCAGAACTGGAAGGAGGACGCGTGGGTTCGTGAGGGAGGCCTTCGCCCGGAGCGGAACAGAACAGGCTAGAAAAAAAAATAGTATAGAAATAATAGTTAATTCCTGACAACTCGTTTATAATTACTACCTCTACTCGGTTTTCGTTAATCGTCGACGGTGGGACACGAGCCTTACTTTGCACTTCATAAATGTAGATCTCCATTAATTATGTCACATTTATTCGTTATGATTACCGATTCTGTAGACTAGGATTACGAGGTTATTTCACGATGGTAACAAGTTACTTGTCTGATTAGTTAAAATTGCATCGACATTTATTTGTATCGTTACTTGTAAGATTTTTAGATAAGTAGTGATTTAATATTTCGTGCCTTGAATTGGGCTGTATTAGATAATGATGAAGTAATCCTCAAAAAAACACTTCATTTTTTTATTTATTTGAGGATGACTGCGCGTGCGCACTCTATCGCTCCACTCATAACTCGAGCGGTTACAACAAATTACATGCTCTTTTACCTTCGCTAATGAGAAGATTCTAGACGAAACATTTATCTCGTGTCGGAAGTAAACGTGCGACTATTTGTTGGAGAATGGCAACAAATTGTGTACACATGCTAGCAGTCTAATTACGTTTAGGTGTAAAACAGCTAAGACGGACACATTATGCACGGGAGATTTCACACAGTGTAACTAAATTAGTTGTGCTTGAAATTTTAAAACGTTTACGTTGAGCAATAGACACTAAAGAGGTTAGGTTCTGACAGTTTAAGATATAGTTGTTGAAAGGAAGATTATGAAATGTTAAATGGAAATTGGAAAAAAGGACAACCAACTAAACTAACCCGAAATTGATATGTTAAGAATGAAATTTCCCATTTTTTAATGGGACTCTAGTTTGGCCATGTAAAGCTTTTTGTTGTGTTTATCCTTCTATGGTAGCTAGGTGGACCGGTGCCCCGTAAAAGGAGCCTGGGACAGTCTGAGGGCGGAAGGCAGCGGCGGAGGCCAGGTTGCTGTGGCGCTTGGAAAAGGCTTTTGTCCTACAGTGTGGACTGCGATGGGCCGAAAGGATAGGATAGGTAACGAAACCTACGCTACCCCCAACCTTGATCCTCTTATTTCTAAAGGTTTTCATAACTTTAACGTGGTTGCCTAAAAAAAAACCGCTAATAGTCAGAATCTACCGGCCAGTTAGCACTATCAGCAAGTTAGTGACAAAACCACTTAATTTCACAAGAACACTGCAATATTTGGTTTAGTTATTCATCGGCCTTGGCACACTGTTATTTTATATTAGTGTTATGACACCGAATATCTTTAAAAATAACATTTAACACCTATCATTGTGCAATGCCATGGTTCACGGCGTACAGTAATCTGTGTGAAGATAACAATTTGTTAAATCTGAAAAATCGTGAGAATGTGAAGTGAATTACTTACGTAAAAAACGTTTGTATTCTTTCCGCGGTTAAGAAATTTTGTAAATAAAAATATCGTTATGTTTTTGATTGCTTAAACTTGACCACGTAACTTTAGCTTTTGATAAAATTATGACTTTGTTCAATGGATAAAACAGACCGTTTTTATTGGTCGTTTCAGTATCTGGGAAAATCAACTGTAAAAATGTTGACTGACGGTTTCTGGGAAATTTCATTCGCCACGATTTGCAGTCAAGACCTGACCAGACCATCATTAGGATGACGTTATGATGGTCCAAAAACGCTTTCGTTTTTTCTTGATTAATTGTGCACACAAATACTCATCCTCCATAGCGTTTTCATCATTGAAGTGTAACCCTATCCAAGTTATTACTATATCTTCTAGACCAATAACAAAAGACACTCACCATCATTTCTCTCGATTTTCATCCAAACACGCGAATATAAGTTCTACAGTAACTTCACTATCACGGGACACACCATCAAATTTCACTGATCAGCACTCACTGGTAGTCGACAGGCTCAGCAGGATTCGTAGCCTTAGTACCAGCAGTCTTAATGACCTCAGTTGCATAAGACTTCCACTCAGTGGGCTCAGTCCTGTGTGCAGGCGAATGATCTCTTGTCGAGTCGAAAGTAATACGTCGTATTATGAGTATTGTGACAATATTTCTCACGCACTGTCGATGCACTTTGAACTTGAATGTCGAACCTATAATTAGAAAAAGTGACAATATAAGAAGTGGTTTTATGTGTGGTGACAGTTTCATTAGCTTGTTAGCGTTGGCTTTTGTCGTCTCGGTGAATTTGTATTTGGCATTTGGACTGTAAGGTTTGATGTTAATCTTAGATTTGTGAGCTTTTAATCTCAATTAAATGGAAGCCTCAATATGAACATCTTCTTGCTTCTTTTTGAACCAAAACATCAAAGAGTATTGAAAAAATAAACAACAGGAAGGACTGATCACGACTCCTTGTGGAATTCATTTCGACTTGTATAACAAAATGCAACTTTAACATAGTTGCTATAGAATAGTCTATTGTTAAACTGTCATTAATTAATTATATCAGCATAATTTGTACCTTCAAGCAATTAAGGTCCCAAAATTCAAAGTAATGTGGGTCAAAATCGTTACTATGTCATAAAATTTAAGTAAATACATTCCAGTTAGAGGCTTGCGTCAGAAGAATTAAACATAGCAGTTATATAATGGTAAATACGGCTAATTGCGCCCAATCATTAGTATTATGCTGGAGAAGCTATTACCGTTGTTTTGACGTAATAGGTTAGCAGCGATTAACGTTTGACAGGCCACGCCAAACCAACATTAGATCCCTCACAATGAACCAAAAGAAAACAAAAGTATGATGCGAATTTAACGTAACGATAACGAGACTGGTCTAAAAAAGATTGAAGATAATTTGAAGACGAATATTTTGAGATCAAAGGAACTAAGGAAGTAATGGCCTGTGAACACTCTCACGAAACACGTTATTCAAATTACTTTCAGCGACAAGTATTGCCGTGTAACAAAATTTTCAATGAAGCTAGGAAATAAGTTCACAGCTTCGAATTCGCTTATGTAACTTAGCGTTCCTGGCTTTTACTTAGTTTAACACCAAGTTAACGAGAAATCCTTAGACCTTATCACGATCACGATTTATTGTTAGATGCTATCACAATTACGTCTTACAAGTCGTTATCGTGATAACAAGTTACAGACTCCTACGCAATACTGCAGGAGCGTTGAAATTACATGACCTATCACAACACACGCTAACGTTCTTACGTCTATCCAAGGGTGAATAAGGAGTATGACGTTATGCAATAATCGACAAGATTAACCAGTCGTATTACGCTACGTTAGATAAGGCTCTATTACACCACATTACAGGTACAATGAGTGGAAACGATATAACCGCTGAACTCAGACACGAAACGAACAGCTATTGAAATTCATGACGTAGTTTTTTTTTCACAGTTAGTTCATAGAGGAGAGATAGAGAAGAAGGTTTTAGTTAAAAAAATAGAACTGACGTAATTTGTGGGTGGTGTTCCGGTTGGTTCGCGACAGCTGCGCGACGCGACTCCGCGTGGTGGACTGGCGTTGCGCGTGCGCCGGTCGGCCAGCCGCCCCACGCGCGCGCTCCCCAGCCTGCAGATCATTCGTAATGTGTGTTACGAGGTGGCTTATGTGGAGTTGTGGGTCGCGGGTATGTTATGGTTTGTTTGATGAAATTCGACTGAGAGATACTTTGGCTGCTGTAATCATTACGTTGTATAATGAGAGCTGTGACATTGATAGCTTGATTGGTGTGATCTGATTTGTGTTATTGACGTGGTACATTATTAGTGTTTATTGGGCACTTTGCGACATAGTGTTTTTTTAAATCAAATTACATGCTTTTCATACCAGTCTCAATTTCCCCGTTCATTTCCGATTCACCATTGTTGTTTATTAAAAAATATGCACCGCGCTCTGATTTAGGACCAATAGAAGATAACTACAGGTAATAACATAACATTACGCCTATAATCCCCGAAGGCTTAGGCAGAGGTGTACCTAATAGTACACCCACATTTCGCCAGTTATGTTCTAAGTCCCATGTAATAAGGGGGAGCCTATTACCATCAACCGGTACAAATCCAGTCTCTGTGGCTACTACTGAGAGATTCCTGATGGAAAAACCCCAATAACACTTTGCGCGACCCGGGAATCGAGCCCAGGACCTCATGCTCAGTAGTCGCGCTTCCGACCACTCGACCAGGTAATAAAGTAAGGGAACAATACAAACAGAATCTATGATAGCTGGTTGATGCAAATCTGGAGCCTTCCCAATTTCTACCTCCTTTCTAATTACTTGGTAACGATGACTTCTATCCAAACTGACAGTCTAAAGCTAGACATATATATAAATCTTAATCGTTATAAATCATAATAAAATATGTAAAATTATGCTCGTAAGTCTGCCAAGGAACTCATCAACATGTCTTCCTCTCTCGCGTGATGAGTTTTTCCGCTTGCTTCTAACAGTTTCTATTCAGTACGTAGTCTTGGAGGTACATCCTCAAAGAGACATTGTTTGTTTCTGAATGAGGTGGGATTCATTCATTAGTGCTAGCATTAATTGCTGTTTTTGTAATTGTCGCAAAATATCATAGTTTGATTTATGTTGTTTAACTTCCCAGGGGAGCTCGTGGCGATAATTCTTCAGGTTAAGTCGCGCTTGCCTAGGTTGGCTTGTGGATGGGCGACCACCCATTACATACCTACCGAGTTTCCTCGTGCCTCGGAAAGCACGTTAAGCCGTTGGCCCTGGCTGTCATTTGTAGATCTTTGACAGTCGTTACAGTTAGTCAGTGGCCCGAAAGTCTGACAACCAGTCTTACCAAAGGGAATCGTATTACCCAGTACTAACTGGGTTGTGGCGGTCAGATAGGCAGTCGTTCCATGTAAAATACTGGTATTCAGCTGCATCCAGTTAGACTGGACGCCGACCCAACATAGTTGGGAAAAGGCTAAGCAGTTGATGACTTTCTTTGGAAGTTTTGAGGTGTAGGTACTTTTAGGATAGACCTCAGGATCTTATCGTCGAAAATTCTTGATTAGTAAGGACTGTATTTAAGAAGAAGCTACACTAGTCATACAGTAAAAGGTGGACAAAAATCTCTCTGAAAAAAAAAAGTTATTAGTTATTCACAAGTGACAGTTCCCAAGAAGATTAGATTCCATCAAGAACAGTTTCGGAAGCAAACAAACAAACAATAAAGACAAACAAACAACTAGAAAAGTAGATCATGAACTTAAACTCTACTCTAACGTTACGGCAGATGTTGTAACAAGTGCTCGTAAGACAAAGCCGACGTGATGCGAGGCGTGTCAGTACACCGATGACATCAATGACAACGACGACACTGGTCAGGTATGCATGTGACGAAAATCGCACACGTAACCGTTGCAAAACGATGCGATGGACCTAATTCCAGTATTGGTTGTGAAATGCACAATATCGATACTTATTTTAATCGAGTTGGGCTTCCTTGCCTGTGGATTTTGGACCGAATTGTCGGAGCTCCTTTCTCTGTCAGGTTTTTCGATGTTCTTATCGTATTCTTCTAATTATAGAAAATGTCTCCTCAATGGTGTGTCGAAATCTAATAACCCTTGATGACATATCTCCAGATTTCCTTTGATTCAACTACTATGCTGACCAGTCCTGCAGCACTTATTGAAAAGATTTTCCAAGTTCTTGTTGTAATAGTTACACGAAGATAACACGGAAGATAATAACCTACACGAAGAGCAACTCCTAATACATAGGATACCTGAGGATTAGTCATGATTCTTTCTCGAAGTTATAACACCTTTCCACAAGGTTAACACCCACTATGCGCCGAGTAAGGAAGCAGACTCGGTTTCATCCAGAAATCGAAAGTTGTGGGTAATCGGGCCGCTTACGACATCGACCCCCGGCCGTGAGCCAATGCGCTGTTCAAAATACATACACACATATCATACTCAGCTTGCTACTTGATTAGCAGAATATCGATAACCGTTAATCGATATACCATTATGAAATATTCATTCTCAAATCGATTATGAAATAAATCTTAAACCGTCACCGTTATAACCTAGTCATTTTTGCTTCGCGTGTTTTGCTATGCATTCAGTCGAAGGATGACGCTTTTGTCAACATCGTCAGATTGTTCACTATTGTCATCTTCTAAAGTCGTGTCCATTTAAAAACTTTTCAGAAGATTACAAGCATCCGCAGAGGAAGTAAACACGACTTCATCCAGAAATCGAAAGTTGTGGGTAATAAGACCGCTTACGTCACTGAGCCAGGCCGTGGACCCACAGTGCGAGTGTGAAAAGCTTTCACAGGCGTGCTCTCAAACCGTCGCGTATTGTTCGTGTTATATTACGGTTTAAACGACCAATTGTTGTGTATTTTATGTAAATATTCAGCTCTTGCATAATATTCGCAATACTTATCCTCAGGTGAATGAACTGCGAATGTTTACGATTCCGTTTGCTTGTCAGATTTATTGCGCTTCTTCAGATACTGCTTTTCACGGCTTTGTTTGCGTATGAATTTCAACCCTATAATTGACAAGCTCTGGGACAGATTCTCCAAATGTCCTTCTTGAATTCTTCTACACCCTCAAAGGAATCTGTACGCGGTTCTACATTCAGAGGTTGGCTGAGCGTTGTTTTTCAGCCAATCAATCGGCCACGGAAATGTTCATTGCCTCTTTTTGCTTGTTAAACCAACATTTCTAAAGGTACCATTGTAAATACTCACAGCCTGTACACAGCGGACGTGATAAATAGGAAATAGGGCCACGAAACTCATACCTCTTTCGATTACGTCAGGTAATACAAAACTTCTGCAATGTGATCCTCAGTAAGTGTAGTAGTGCGATCGCGGAAATATGTCCGGGGAATGCAAACAGCCTAGTTACTGTAGCGAGTAACAAATAAATAATTACGTATATGTATAGAGATTTTGAGGTTACTGATGCCATGGCGGGGTCTAGTTAAGATTTGATTAATTGCTTTGTTTTGTCTCCCATTATAAAAGCTTTTATGTAATAACGATTGAGGTGATTGAATGACGATTAGTAGGATTAGAATGTATTGTTTATGTTTGTTCTTAGAATTACTCTAGTCCCTGTTATGCATATGTAAATATTTTTCTCATAAAATATTTAGCTAAGTTCAGTGCAATTATTATTATTCTTATCGACATTGGTAATTACAGCAAAAACTTATGTATCTCTTAATTACTACTATTACTAACTTAACTTATGTATCTGTATGAATATGTATCTCTTGTTTGTCAAGTTTAAGGTAAGCTGCTATTTAAGAGGGAACAGGGCGTGGCAGGAATTTGAAAAATAGGTTTTTGAAGAAACTATTGCCGTCGCGCTGCGTCAAGCCTGCCCCCGTAGAGTGCGATATATAACGGCAGCTTAAACCGATTATATCACAAAAAAATTACCGAGATCGACGTTTCGTATTCCGTTATTTTCTCATCGAAAACTGAGCTGATTCAATTATTTTTGACATTTAAATTTTAGCAAAGAGCATGTCTAAGTTCTTTTCAATTTCTTTAATGTTAAACTTTACGAATTTGTCTGGTAGTTTTCTAATCACGTCCGTAAAAATGGGGCATTTTGTGACATTTTTGGAGGGTCATATTTTCTATAATTAGTACTTGCTGAAAAAAAGGAAATGACAGGAACGTGTCTACAGTAGTCGTTAAATTTAAAAACAAAAATGCTCTAGAGGCATTATTCAGGAAGAACAAAGGGGAATACATTTGTATGGAGAATCGCAACCCCTGCTCCCTCTTAAATGCACGGTGCAACAAGCATAGCGTTCAAGTAATTAATAGTTCAAGTAATACAGCTTACACTTGTTTTTCTTGAACTTTCAGTAAATCAGTAGGTCACTAGTACTGGGTCTGGGTCTGAAAAGGCAGTGTAGCGGTCATCAACTTATGTGCAATTAATTCACTTTTACATTTTTGGGTGACCTTGGTGATAACCATATGTTGTAGTGTTTAAACTCTGAAAACTGCGTTGTATGAAGTTATGAACTAAGTGGTCTCAGGTCGACTATAAAGTACAAATGTTACTTTTTCCACGCGCACAAGATGGATTTGTTTTGTTTTGTGACCACCTTCTAATCACTTTAGTTAAGTTTTTTTTTCTAATACCCACAAGAAGTTTTGTCTCAATCTGCTTACGTAGTGATCAATGAATTGTCCAAAAATTCTAAAAGCAAACATTGAATGTAATTATTGTTAGTTAAGAATATATTCTCCAGACAGTGTAAATCAGATCCTAACAATTTTCGTGGTATATGTAACAAAAATCTTGACAAAAAAAAGTGTCAGATCACAGAAGCTATAATGAATGGCCATAACTTTATTTACTTTCAAATTGATGTGGCAAAGAATAAAAAAGGGTTCCTCAAATAGTGATTTTTTTTTGGAAGTACACTAACAAATTTTGCAGCAGATTTTTTTACTCTAATACTTTCATTGACCTCTGACAGTTGACCTGAACACATGAAAACGTAAAACATTAATCAATACAGTAGGAGAAAATCACTTTAAAAAGTTTTTGCGTGTGATATTAGTGGTCGTGACTGTACAGCCAATTGTTAATCAATAGCAATCATGTTAACGGTGAGAGTAGAGGAAGACCAAAGAAACGATGCATGGACTGTGTGAAGAATGATATGGCACGAAAGGAGGTGTCTGATGAGATATCGAGTTATAGAGAAGTTTGGAAGACGAAGAAATGCTGCGCTGACCCCAAATGAATTGGGACAAGGGCAAGAGAATGATGAATCATGTTGACGGTAGTTGATGTTTTTTTATTTGATAGAACCTTGACAAATAGAAACAAATCTCTATCTAATATCGATCCTCCTTCCTACAATGTTACTTCCAGTTGCAAAAGTATTCGGATACCATATTAGTGTACATAATGAGTAAAGATTGCCGCAATCAGCTTACGTCATCATTTCCCTGATTTAAGTCAGTATTTCTAGCAAATGTGAGTTCCAACCGGCAAATTTTGTAATAGGGCAATTGAAATGATTAAAAAATTTAAATGAACGACGCAAACCGGTGTGCTTGTACCGATTACACACGAACGGATTTGTGGAACAAAGTTGCGCGTAGCGGAGATCTAAAAAACATCTGCCGATCAGATAAAAAGTTACGAATTAGCTACTTCCTTGCTTTTAAGTAATTCAGACCTCTGAAGGAGAACAAAAAAAAAAAAAAAAAATTACTTCTAAACCAACTTTTATCAATGAAGAGGCAGAATCAAAAGATGTCAGATATACCTATTCCTCACACCCGAAGCTCATACCTGAATTCTGATACTAAAGACGATCATATTGTAAGGCCCCCAGGATTGATTATTCTAGTGATCCTTTTAACAGCCTAGTTAGCTGTTACGTGGAGTTGGTGATTGATCACCATGGTTCCGAGCTTCAGCGTGGGTTTCAGATGCATCCTTAGTAATTTGTTGCTTCAATCAGAGTGTATGTGACTGTCACTCACCGCCAGTAGCGTCAGTCCTCCGAGAGTGTGCGCCGGGTGTTATGCGGAACCCTGCGAATATGTGTGCGTGTTACATAAGTGGCGTACGTGAGCGCGGGTGCATTGTTGGTCGCGCTGCGGCTGCGGATAGACACGGTGGGATGCGTCAGCGCAAGCAGAGACCACAAATACCGTTTAATTTAAAATTGAAATGGTGTATATTTTTATAACTCACGTGTTTCTAAATGATCTTCATCACCTAAGGACTAATTTATAGCTGGTCTTTGATCTGAACAGAGAATTATTTATTTAAAACGGTTGAAGACAATGCCAGGCGTGTTAGCTACCATCTCCTTTATAGAATGGAATGCAACCTTTTTGGATACAAATATTTTCATCTAAGTCCAGTCACATCCGGGGCTGCGGGACTGTTCGAAAGAGATACCGTGGCCCTGGAACACAAAGGGCAATGAAGGAACATGGATGGGTTTTAGTCAGTAAGAGTCTGACACTCCCCCCCACTCCACCCAGAGCGGGAGAAGTCATTTGATGATTTCCAAACCGAAAAAAAAAAAAAAAACCCCAGTCACATATTTTGAATTACAATAACTACTGTGTTGTTGTAGCGATTAAAAGGGAGACCATAGACAGAATAGTAGTGGGTATTTAATAACTTTCGACATCATCTTCCTGCCCTTGTCCCGTGTTACTTAAGATGGGCGCTACACTTTTCTTCCATTGCTCCCTGTCAACTATCGCCCTATCATTAACTCTCTTTTCTTAACTTGATAATAAATCACTGACTTAATGAGCAAAACCAAATCAATGAGCTGTAGGCATTACCAAAGCTTACTCAATACTTAACAATGTGTTTAATGGATAATAATGACCACATCCAGGAACGAACTGATTATAGTGATTTAATGTTTTGTAATGGTAAGTACCTAATGTTCCTTTTGTATTTAATTCTGGGTAGCAATTAAAATTGCTGCCCTTTTATTATAGGCTAAAGATTTAGCTGCTTTATACAAGGTGTATGTAAACGGACCCTTCACGAAGCCGTCAAACAAGCATTCTGTACATCAAACTAAGTAACTCTACGCAAAAATTATTGCTAGGAAACTTGGGCTAAAAACATTTTGCTGGTGGATGCATTTAATGGTACGGGGGTTGTAGAGGTATTTAAAGTAAAGTTGTAACATTAAAAACTTGTTTTTAAAAAAAACTTGTGAAAAAGTGACCCCAATATCTCCGTAACTAGAAGGTTTCCAAACATTGTAACATTATCGTCTAGTATTCATTTCAACATCTCTATCAATCATCACCTGATATTCTGTTTCATCTCTGCTTAGTGCCGTTTTAAAACCCTCCTGATTGTATCCCAGAGTTTTTACTCTGTGGACACACAATGCCTTTAATTTTAACAGCATAACTATTTTAATCTTGAATTATATTCAAATAAACTCTGTAGAACTGCCTCGTTGGTCTAGTGGTCGCAAGCCGGACTGCTGAGCATGAGGCCCTGGGTTCGATTCCCCGGTCCGGCAAAGTGTTATTGGGATTTTCCATTAAGAATTTCTCAGTAGCAGCCACGGAGTCTGGATTTATGCCCGGTTGATGGCAATAGGCTCGCTCCCTGTTACAAGGGACTTAAAAACATAACTGGCGAAATGTGGGTGTACAATTAGGCACTCCTCTGCGTTACCCTTCGGGACTACAGGCGTGATTTTATGTTATGTAAACTCTATACGAAACAATAAACTTGTCGATATAACCTTTAGATATGCGTCAGCACGATCATGAATATTATATTAATTCTCGCCTTTGTCGTCGTGTAAATCAAAGACCTTTTGACCCCCACAAAGTCACCACCATAGTCGAAGACCTGTGGGGTCACCATAAACTTCCGTGTTTCTATGCAACCATGTAACTACATAAGGGCTATTTTGATGGGTCGTTTTCTGAAACATAGTTCGGCTGCTTAAAATTATTTATTTATTTAAACCCCATGTACAAAAGTGGTACATAGGCGGACTTAATGCCACAAGGCATTCTCTACCAGTCAACCTTACCTTAAATTACAAAATGAATCGTTTATGCATAAATAACTGGTTGTTCTAAAATAGATGATTTCGGCTTAAAGGACTGCCAATGAAATCAGACGTTATTTTGCAACTTGACGTTGGGAATCGGACATCATATCAAGATCCCGCCGGCCCTTGGAATTGGCCCCGCCTATCAATTGTAGATCTTTGACAGTCGTTTCGGGTGGCCAGCATCCTGAAACTTACAATCGACCTTACCAAGAGGTACCGTATTACACATTATCTATCTAGATTCGGAAAGTCAGATCGGCAGTCGCTCCTTGCAAAATCCTGGTATTCAGCTGCATCTGATTAGACTGGTAGCCGATCCTAACACATTTTGAAAAAATTGATAGGCAGATGAAAATCGATCAAATTTTGCACGTCTACAACTGCTTTAAATGTCTACGACGCTGAAATAGCAACTTTTTCGCCTCAACGCAACCGTACTAAAAAGGAAGTTATACTCAGTTATGCTAATATTTTTTCTTCCTATACAAATAACGTTCTTAAGCCTAAGTGCCGCCATTATCTAATTAGTGCTAAACCTAAACGCAACGCTTACATGATGCAGTTAGTTAAATACAAAGTGATATAACTCGAGGTGTGAGTTTACTCGTGTCTTATGCATCTAAGTATTTTGTAAGTGGTCTACGTGACTGCATAGGTAACAGTTTAGGACTTACTCATTGCCATAACGAATTTAAGCTGTGGTCAAAATGAAGCGAATCCGGAGACATCCGCAGGTGCTGAATGTGTCAACTAATTTATATTGAGGTGTCCATGTCCAAACTGACTTCTGACTTATTAAAACAGCAGATTCTCCTCAGTGTGGCCAGAAATTTAAAAGGCACCTACTCACCTGATCTATGTAAGGTAATGTAAATATTTTCCCATTACAGCATTTTTGTATTTGCCATATTATGTCATCGAAGGGCCTCCATTGCTTAATTAGCATATTAGTTCGATTATTTGTTTTACAATGAGATCATTCATTCATACCTTATTTATTCAACGTTATTTACAAAAGGAGGGATCAGTATTGGTACCTTTTTTTAAATTCTATTCGCATATTTGTGTGCGTACAACTAGTTTTGAAGTAGAAAAATGCTTGCTTTTAATGACATTGTGGAGATGGAGTCGACACCATTTTTCCACTATCGAGAAGAGTCATTCATTTGTGCAACTAACAATCAAACGCATATCAGCAGAATGTAATGAATATCAATTAAAATTCCCCAAGTCATGAAGCAGGTGGCGCTTATTATAGCCATAAATCAGAGCAACTAATAATCGCACCTGATCGAGTTGATTGAATGTTGTGCAACGACTCGTAAAGGGGGTCTGCAGTTCGCACACCCAAGCCGCCGACCCCACAGCCTGGCGGCCTTGTGTAAAAATAATAGTGTCCGACCATCCGTCGGCCCGATGTTATGGCCGAAGCCGAAGGTTTCTATCAACCACCGAAATTGAACGAATTGTTGTCCACGTAAGTACGTATGAGAGCGCGTTGGAAAAGACGAAGTGCAGGGATACTTAATTGTCATTATTTCAAATTGTTATTGTTTTTGACAAGTTACAAAGTAATTTTAATCATCGCATTAAGCGGTCAAAATATACTTTAATTGAAAGTTTAAAAAGCTTCACCATAGCTTCGTCGCCATAGTCGGAATCTTGAACTGTTTTTTTTAAGGTAAAACATTCGGCTTCGGCCGAAGGTTGAGGCGATGACCGATTAATGGGCGTCGGTTTCGGCCAGAAATCAGCCGTCGGACACTAAAAAGAATCATCTAGGCGAGACCCACGCAAGCTACCCGCCGACTTCATGTGCGGAACCCATTAGCTCGTAGTCTCACTCAACCAGCCGGTTGGTTACACGTACGCGTAACGCCTCGTACGACCACTGGTGCTGGTTTTACTAACATATTATTATATATGTGCAGATATGTTGGGATTACCAGCCGCTCCTTATATCGATTGGCTGGAGCCGAACCCAGCATTATGTAAAGTTGAACATGCAGCCAAAGTGCCTACTGTTACTATGCTGCATTCTGCATTAGTTTTTAAGATTTTCGAATGAATCGCTGAATTTTAAGCTTTGCATACATGGTCGCTATATGATTTCTAACCTTTAGTTTAGGGCTCGTGTTCAGCTCTGCAATTTCCAATGCTAAGTATTTTGTTTTTTAATGTGGACGAGGCGTAAAAGTACGTAAAGATCGTAGCAGGTGGCGTTCTGTGGTTTCTGCTTACCCCCATGGGTAAAAGGCGTGAGTTTATGTATGTATGTAATTTGTTTTCCTGATAGAAAATTAACAGCACCTTGTGGTAGAAAACTGTTGGAGTTTGCTTTTTATCTTCCTAATTTATACTCATCTGCCTTCCAGGGATGCAGTGAGGGTCAGTTTCGAGACAATAAACTCAATTGAAGCGTTTTTTATATTAAAACAAGGTATCTTTTTAGAACGGTGAGCTGTCTACATACATTCAAGTGTTCCTCCCACTTGAAAAGTTAACACAAAGATATAATCATAAAATTATAACGTTTATGTAAATCACTACATAGTATAAAGCAAAGTCGTTTCCCGCTGTCTGTCTGTCTGTCCCTATGTATGCTTAGATCTTTAAAACTACGCAACGGATTTTGATGCGGTTTTTTTTAATAGATAGAGTGATTCAAGAGGAAGGTTTATATGTATAATACATGCATAATATAGTCGAGAAACACTGATAATTTTAGAGGTTTTTAATGTAAGGTCGCAAATAAACACATTTTTTTGCGCTTACATTGCAAACGCTGGCTGAACCCTACGAGCTAGATCAAAATAATGTACTACAGTATTGTACACCTTAAAAAGGTCTACAAAAAAGTCCGCGATGGTATATGTCTATCTCTTAGGGATAACCCACAATAACCATTTTTTATCCTTTACTTACGAGAAAATAATGGCTTATTTACGAAAAAGCGATTTTAAGCAATACAGCATTAATCCTTATCCAATTAAGTACCTTAAATACTTTGTGCATGTAATATAGATCAATATGGCCCTTTACAGCATGTAATTTAAATGAATATTTTCGAAGATATTACAGATTTAAAATGCAGGGACAAAGCGGTTGCGGCGCGGCGGTACCGGCCGGGGGGCGCGAGCCTATCAATAGTGCGTCGAAGGCCGCGCTTCGCCCTATAGCACTTTATGATTAGCAGCGATCGCACGCGCTTATCGGAGCTCTCTAGCGAGGAAAATAACAATTATCTTAATATATAAAAGCGAAAAGTCACTCACTCTCTCACTCATCGCGAAATATTCAAAACCGCTTGACGTATAAAGATGTTATTTGGCAAGGAGGTAGTTTATAGGTAGTAGACGTCCGCTAAGAACGGATTGCGACAGGGCTGGATTAAGGGCGTCTAAGGGCTCTTGCAAGTTTGTATGAAACTCCTTCATTTTTTGTGCTACAAACTTGAAATTTGGCCGGGAGGTGGTTAATAGTTAGTAGATAAAGAACGGGTTTTGTGATAGGACCGGATTAAGGAGGTCTAAAGGCTCTCGCGAGTTTGTATGAAAGTCCTTCTTATTTGTGCTACAAACTTAGAATTTGGCCGGGAGGTAGTAGAGTAAAAAAAGTTTTGTCTTTCGTAATATAAAACAAAGTCGCTCCCGCTGTTTGTACGCTTAAATCTTTTAACCTACGCAACGGATTTGAATGTAGTTTTCAGCAATAGATAGAATGATTCAAGAGGAAGGGTTATATGTATATATTGCACCCGTGCGAAGCCGGGGCGGGTCGCTATAGATAATATAATGCACTTTAGTCTATCGCCGGGGCAGTTTATGTAAATCCGCTGACACATAAAACTAGAAATCTAGATTCATTTGAATACTTATTAGATTCTGAATGAGGTGTGTACAGAGACTTATCTAACGGCTGGGAAATGATCATAAATGTAGTTTATGTAGGTATAAATAAGTAATAAGTGGCTGTTGTATTACGTGGATTTAATCTTTGTGACTTTTATATCGTTTTGGTTCTGGCTATTAAAACTTTTGTGTCAGCAAGCAAAATATTTTTCTTTGATTGTTTTTCAGCCATGTAGTTTTCAGGCTGAAAATATGTCTTTCTGTCTTTATTTTTCGTGTGGTTAGTGCCTAACCTGGTGGCAGAGTTTTTATGCTGCCCATGGCTTTACATGCCGTCGAGAAAAAGTATCTCTCAGCAAGTAAAGATTTTTCTGCTTTTATCGCCCCATCATCATCATCATCATCCACAGCCCGACTTCACCCACTGCTGGGTATAGGCCTCTCTTTGTTTGTGCCAAGCTCCACGGTCTTGTGCCAGCCTCATCCAGGATATTCCCGCCATGGCAACAATATCGTCTGCCCATCTCGCCGCCGGACGACCAACACTTCTCTTTCCATTTCTTGGACGCCACACCGTCACAGCATTACTCCACCTGTCATCACCACGCCTTGCCATGTGTCCTGCCCAACCAATCGCCCCATCTAGTAGATCTAAAATGAACTATATGAGGTTTTGGTAATGTAAGTAGTACAGCTATTCGACAAGAGATGGCGCTTTATTCAATGTTTTTGCTATTCGCTCACAGATGTCACTATTATCATGGCGGTAAAGAGGTTTTAATATACTGTGTATTTGACACGAAATGTCCATAGAAAGTAATACTCGAATTCGCTATATTATTTGATCCAAAAGCAATATTGCGGTCCATTTTTCTTAGATTTGTCAATGTGCTTTGCGTTTATTTCCGCGCTTATAAAACGTCATTAGCGCCAGGGTACCCCGCTAAATTCAAATTATCTTACGTTTCTTGAATTTTAAAGGTCAGTGTCAGGTTGAATGATGAATAAAATATGATTCGCGACCGTAACAAATATGATTTTACCAGCCTACATAGTGTCCCACTGCTGGGCAATGGCCTCCCCTTCTTCCTTCCATACCTCTCTATCCTGGCTGTCTTTGGCCATGTTAGCCTCGCAAACATGATCAGATCGTCACGCTACTTTCGTTGCGGTCGACCTCGACGGCGCTGCACTTTAAAGGGCTATAATAATCATTAAAAATCACCAATAAAACCCTTTAAATTCATTTAATCCCATGGAATGACTGTTTCATGAAACAGTGAATTTTGGTATCCTGGCTGGCGCTTCCACCTCAGGGTGTTACCATACCAATCGATCGATCGCCGATCACCAATCGATCGATGGTAGAAATGACGACGATCGATCAATTGCTTTAGTAGAAACTGTCGATCGACGTCGGCTCATCCATTCTACCATCGATCAATGGCCTCGATCGACGATCGATCGATTGGTGTGGTAACACCCTTAAGTGCAAGCCACACCGCCAGATAGCGAGGCGGGCCTGGCATCGTTTCACCTATTTTCATCATACTTAGGTTCACACCGCGAACTACGGAAAACGCCGAAACGAAGTATGAAAAGAGCCTCGCCCGCCTCGCTCGCTCGTTAGCTAGCTTGCGGTGTGGCCTGCGCTTTAAATGTGACTTGTGCAAATTATCATCAATATCATCATCATCACTTATACAAATAAAACCACAAAAAATACTTTATTTTTTATTTTATAGCGTACCAACGATTGGTAATTTTTATTAAAATATATTACGCCTAATAGACTCGGAAAGTAAAATAATTACGTTCACTACATCCCTTAACAGTATATTTACAGACCTACAAAAGAATAACATTACTTTAAATAAAATAGCATTTTACTTAACGAGTATCTATGATAACAATTTTGTTCATGACTGAGTATTTTTCATTCACTATAATTTAACACTGTCATAATACAAGCCAGTCCTCTTTAATCATGTCCGATGCTTTTTCAGCAATCATGATGACAGGAGCGTTGGGGTTCCCACTTATGATGGTGGGCATCACACTCGCGTCGACGACTCTCAAGTTAGCCACGCCATGGACACGTAGTCGCGGGTCTACCACAGCGTCGATATCCTGCTTAGGACCCATCTTACACGTCCCAGTAGGATGGTATATTGTAAAAGAGAAGTGCTTCAAACTACACTCCCAGTATTCGTCACTAAACAGCACGTGGTGCTGACACCCAGGCAAAGGAATGTTGTGCGGCCTCGACCCGTACCTCTGGAAAGATGTCGTGTTCGACAAAGCCATCGCTATCTTTATTCCTTCCGTAAGGACTTTAATATCTTCCTTGTACGCGAAGTAATTCGGTTCTATAGACGGCGCAGCGAACGGGTTCTTACTTTTCAGTTTAATCCAACCGGAGCTCTTCGGTCTCAACAGTAATGGAAGAATAGTCCATGTCTCAGCGTCCTCTATTGGTTTGTAGACAGTATTGTACACTCTATCGCGCAGGTTCAATATCTTTCTGATCTGTTCTCCGCCATCAGAATTCACTGAACTTGGCGCGAAGTGGAACTGTATGTCCGGCCAGTTGCCAGACGGTGGCGCGTATTTAGTGTTCACAAATGCTAGTCCCTCTACGCCTTGAGTCGTCATCGGTCCTTTCTCGTATAGAATGTAGTTCATGGCAACGTTGAATGTCTGGAAACGATCCTTCTTAAATGTTACGGGTTTGTTGACTACGAAAGTCAAACCACCGAGACCAACATGATCCTGCAAGTTATGCCCTACCTTTAGGTTTGCCACCAAAGGAATGCCATGTTCTCTCAGATGGTCCGCTGGTCCGATTCCACTCAACATCATTATTTTAGGAGTCGATAGTGCCCCAGCGGACATAACCACTTCTCTTTTGATTCTAATTTTGTGCCGTTGACCATTTCTATAAAACTCTACACCGTATGCCTGTTTTTTTACAGGATTGATAAGAATTCTCGTAACTTGGGCACCGAGAGCAATGTGCAAGTTACTCCTCTGTCTGACAGGTCTGAGAAAGGCCTTGGCCGTGCTGCAGCGGCTGCCGCGCCGCATGGTCGCCTGGGTCAGCATGAAGCCCGCCTGTTTCGCTCCGTTTATGTCACGGTTTTCGTAACCAAGTTCCATGCCGCCTTTCAAGAACGTAACCGATAATGGCGTGCGCCACGGTGCTTCTTGGACCGTGAGGTATCCGCCGGCGGCGTGGTATGGCGTGTTCACTAAGTATGGGTTGCGATTATCTTCGGATTTGAGGAAATATGGTAACACTTGATCGTACGACCAGCCAGGGTTACCGAGCGCTTCCCAGAGGTCGTAGTCGTTGCGGTTGCCTCTGACGTAAACCATCGCGTTGAGCACGCTGCTGCCGCCGAGTACCTTGCCTCTGGGCCAGTTGCAGCGGTCGCCGTTCATGGCGAGGCAGTAGGAGCGGTTGTGTGAGGGCGTGGTTTGGTACTGCCAGTCCATCTCGGAGAGCTGTGTGTAGCCCGCCAGCGCGGGGATGTCAGAGATCTCAGATTCGTCTTGGCCGGCCTCCAGGAGCAGCACAGTCCAGTTGCCGATCTCGGAGAGCCGCGACGCGACCACTGCGCCGGCAGAACCGCCGCCGACTATCACGAAGTCGTAGATCGGCAACAGCTGAAACATTTAACAATATCATTATTACATTATAATTGCATTTGTAACATTTTCTTGTCGTTACAGAAAGTTATTGTTCCCTCTGCATTTTGTACAAGTAAAAAATGCACTTTTAATTTCAATGTCGTTACGTTTTACGAATTTCTAACATGATCTTAAAAATACTCACAGTATTGACATCCGTAATATAAGATTCTGGGTCAAATTGTTGGTATCTGAAGTACGTGATCCCGAGTGCCAGGAGTGGTATCAGACCCAATACGGTGATGGGCGACGGTGCCAAGCTGGCCAGCGCTCCTGCCGCCTCCATGGCTGCCCTTACAACTCATCTACCGCTAAACTAATATTTACAACTTAGCCTACTAGTCTTAGCTCTCTTAAATCCAATGCTGGCTTTTCTTTCTTTGCTCCTCTTCTGAAAGAATTTTAGGTGTATAATTCCTAATGCCAGGCTTTTTTATGGGCGTCGTCTTCGCCTTTTCTGTTTCGCTAAGATAGCTTGTAAGCCGTGCGCTCTTCAGTTCGTCTTTGTCGGCGTCGAAGGGTTGTAGCGTGTTGTATCGCTTCTCTTTGTAAAGTTTGACGGGTTTGTAGAGTTCTTTGTTGACGTCTTTGTAGTGTTCGTTTTTGTACAAGGACGTGCAGTAGTAGTCGCTTTTGGAGGATCTATCAGAGCGGTACTCGCAGGCGCTGGAGCCGCTCCTGTAGCCGCTGCTCTCTGTCGAGGAGTTGTCGCTCTTGAAGCTGTCGGCGCTCCTCCTTGCCTTGTGTCGCTTGTAGTCCTTGTCGAAGTCGTTGGCGCGGTAGTCGACGGGCGAGCTGCGATAGTGCAGGGGCTCGTCGTACTTGTCCTTGTACCGTCTCACTTGCGTGCCGCTAGCGTGCGCGTACGACTGTTCCTGGCCCATGATGTAATGCGCGCTCGCGCTCTCGCGGGATTTCTGTAACGATAAAAATTGAGTTTTAGTATAAATTACAAAAATGCTGTTTTACTCATCACGGGTGGATATCAATATTTGTCAAAATATCTCTAACTATGTAAACATATAAATATTCATGATTTTGTATTTCTTTGTTACAGGTAAGATGACGATAATAACTTTCTGACGACTTCATAATTTTAAAGTAAGTTTATAAAAGTGGCTATGAATACTGCCAGGACTCTAATATTTGAAAGTTTGCAAAATCTGTCCGTGATGCATAGCGCGAATTTACCGTGATCTAGCCATCTGTCGGCAAAGCGCAAAATCTAAGCGTAAAATACTTGACGGTCGTTGGCCCTGGCCATGTCAGTACCGTTACTGATAACAATAACAACAGATCATAGATGAAGGCAACAATAGATTCAAATTATGAATGACTAGTTACCAATAATTTTGATTAAAAGTTTGTATATAGTGTGTCAGTAGAACGGGCTCTCGGTTTGGGAGTGGACCGGCCGAAATTAATACGAGAGAAATTTTAACAGGTTTTTCAAACCACTTGCATTGGAGGTGACGTGTTTCTACAAATAATAATTTTTGCTCTAAGTCAATGGACTTGATAGAAATTAGGAACTATTTAGAAGACGTCTGCAAATTGATTCATAGCAACAAAATTATAAACACTTTTACTCTCAGCTTGCTATTACATGCATGTGTAAATGAATTACTGTAAGTTATTCGCTTGGCACCCAGAGAGCCGTAGAAAAAGTGGTTTGGTTACTCTGAATTAATACGTTTCAAAATTGTAGTATTTACTTATGTAAGTGTTAAGAATAATTAACTATAATCTCGTTGGTTTACTGCTAAATTATTAACTTTCTTTGGTAAAAAACAACTGCAGATTTGTGGTTATTCTGTGGTGTCAACTGTGAAGTTATCATTACTTTCACTCACAGTTTTAGCTTTGATTTCGTATCTACAAGTTTCTGCGGCGGTTTTATTGTTTTCTTGTTTGTTATTAGTTTCACAGTCAATAATCTTATTAGAGGTTGCCAAAACATGAATTAGTTTTACTCTCTCGAATGAATCAGTACCTAAGTGCAAATTACATGTTTGGGTAATATCTTATGGATGACACCCAGACATGTCTCTCTCTATCTCTGTTATCTCTAGATTTAGAAATCTATGATGTATGTTTAACTGGTTCTTGTCTGCGGCTTCGCTCTCGATAATTTAGAATTGAACAATCTATTCGGGTTGAACTCTGCTTGTAATAATACATTCAATCATGATTCGAAAGACACGTGGCGCTATCTATTATCACAAGAACGTTATTGTTGCTTTCCTCGGGAACAGTTTTTTTTTTCGGGATGAAAGGTACTTTATATCCGTTTCTGTACACCTGACAACGTATATGCAAAATTTCAGGATGATCGGTTCAGAGGTTTAGGTGCAAAAAGGTAACAAACAGACTTACTTAGGATTTAGTTAGGATGTTCATTTTGATTAAATATTTGGATCGGATGCGTAATTCATATTTATAGTACATAGTTCATTATCATTAAAGATATTGCTTAACCCTCATAGAATTCATATCGGGCAACGACTTTTATCGCAGTCTTTTGCATTATAAGAATAACAGCTGATTATTGTCACCAGTGGCCAAGGTCGTTTCACCATCTTTTGAACCATCTATGTGTAAATAACTCAGTGACCTATACTAAGCTGTTTGAACTAGGATAAAGCGCTATTACTTGAAGCGTCTACAAAAGTAGACAAACTAGCTGTAAACAGAACATAAAACCACTAAAACGAGCTGGCTTTAACGAACCTTGAAGAGTAGAAACTTAACACGCTTGTCACGTTGATACTCAAAGCGGGCATGAAATGGGATCACCATGGACAATTCGTCACGGAGACATTACCGAGCAAACTGCCCCGGGACAACGGCGGTAACAACCGAGAACGACTCATTTGTTCACATTGTCGAACACACATGTGTTGTTTGAAAATAAAAATAAAGAAAATACGATTTGAAACCTTATACGAACGAAATAAAAGCCACAACTGGGGGATCTACCGGAGATTCTTCATAAAGTTTACTTAGTGAAATGCCGTTCAATTTGGATCCTTATGTCAAAGCATTAAAAGTGATGACTGCAACTCCTTTCAAGTTTTCTTTTCGACGACGCTAAGTGTGTAAGCCTGTTTTTAAAGATGCAAATTGCGTATTTATTGTAGGCGATTGTTCGCTAAAGCCTCAAATATTTACAAAAGTACCTGAAGCTTAAAGTCAAGAAATTCTTTAAAGGTATTTTTGTAATAAATAAGAAGCTCCTTCGCATTTGATCCTATTAATCTTATAAGCTGTTGAAGTAATCAGTCAAAAGGTATGCGTTATTTAAATGTCAATGGGACTCATGGTATACGCAAGATAAAACAATACAAGAATTTCAGATTTTTCTAGAATGCAAATTTATACGGTTGTATATTACATACTAGAATTTGGAACTTAACTGCTTATTCTTCTATGTGAAGTAGACGATCTAGTTCATCTTCAAGAATGCCTCGTGCGTCCTCGTGAAATGCGTTAACTTAATTAAGTAATTTTATTGTTCCCATCTGTGATACTGGCATTCAAAATTTTCAGAGCACAACGAAAACGGATTTTATAACAATTAATTCTATGTTTTCTGTTTATAAGAGTTCCTACATAACTACTTATTTACTTAATAACAGTACATTATAGTGCCCGTTAATTTATTTCGAAAATAGCGGTATCTTTTGAAGAGTACAACAAAAGTGTTATAATGATGACTTGCGAAATGCTGCGGATAGATCTTCTACCAAAATTGTATGGGTGTTAAGAAATTCTTGCGGTTGGATGCCAGAGTAATGAAGGTCTTACAGTTATAGGACTTACAGTTAACAGCTATTAGCATTTCGTTTGTGTCTATAATATTATCAACAACAGGTGAATTAAAGGATACGAATTCAATGATATTTCTCCTTCTAATAGGCCCGACTTCACCCACACTACTGGCCATATTGTCTAATTCTGTAGTCAAAATATTACGGCTCATATTTTGTTTTTAACTGCCACCTTGACCAGAACTCGTCTGCAGGCGAGGCGAGTGCTCCGTTAGTTTGGCCTGCGCGTACGCGTGTCTGTTTCCGCATCGCCTCCCTGATATTAATTACGTGTAACTGTCACAGCTTCTACCACCACATCATGCGCAGGCATTTTCTTAGTTTAAACTGTTGTGAGTTTTATAAAGAAGATATTTTTGTCAGGAATTTGTGCGATCAATGTAAAGCAAAGGTCATGTGTGTGTGTAAAATGCCGGGGCTGCGGGACTGTTCGAAAGAGATACCGTGGCCATGGAACACAAAGGGCAATGAAGGAACATGGATGGGTTTTAGTCAGTAAGAGTCTGACACTCCCTCCCACTCCACCCAGAGCGGGAGAAGTCATTTGATGATTTCCCATCGGTAAAAAAAAAAAAAAAAAAAAAAAGGTCATGTGTTATGCTCTATTATATAAAACGCATATTCTTCGTTCTGAGGCATCTTAAGAGTCGTTGCGTTAGTTTGTAATCTTTATGGAAAATCATAAGTATTGCCATTCTCACAATTTTTGCTTTAAAACCATGGTCAAACTAACCACAATGTGGCTACAAATTAGTTGTAATTCCTTTCGCGATACTTTGAAAATACTACCAGTCCATTTCATAGCTATCATGACATTTTATGGAACACAGCGAAGTCCCTTAACGTATTCTTGTTAACCAATGGGTTCTTTAAAATGGTTAGGCGTAATATTGGCAACATGATTGAGAAACGGTTAAGAGCGCTAACTGGGCTGGCCCAAGTACATTATACCGACTAGGCTAACAAGTATTTTGTAATCGAATGTTGCACTAAGTATAGAGTCAACAGGTGCAAGCCTACTTCTAACTTTATAAGGAGAAATGGATGGTATTACAGAATTGGGCCCGGTTGATGGCAGTGGGCTCATCCACTATTACGTGGTACTTAAAATATCTGGTGAAATGTGGATGGTTACCTCTGCGTTTTGAAGAATCCAAGCGCATTGGTATGTTAAGTTTAATTCCTAAATACAACACGAATAATATTTGCACATGGTAAAAAAATACAAAATATATAATACAATTTTGAGGAATGTAATTAGAACATTACATTTGAAATTAAATTAAACATGTTATCAGACCTATTAACCTAAAACATTGTCGAAATTTCAAAACACATACATTTAAAGAATGACCTTAGAATGTTGCTTTTGATCCTTGAACATGTGCAAGAGAGAAAGGAAAAGTTTCCGAAGACCCATTTTGGCTTGGATTACTCAAGCTAGACAAACATATTTCAAATAAGACCATATTTTGTCACAGTTTGATTAAATTAACACTGCTGAACATGGTCATCGTGAAAGACTTTTAATGAAGAAAGATCGTGAGAGAATCTTGCAACTGTAATCATCATCTGCCCACGCTTGTCCTACATTACTTGGGGTCGGCGCATCACGTTTTTGTTTTCCATTCTCCCCTGTCAGTCGTCAAGGTATCATTCTCTTTTTTCTTTCATATCATTCCCTACACAATGCATCCATCATTTCTTTGGCCTTCCGCTCCCTCTCCATCTACCAACATTGATATTCATACTAAGAAACAATTAAAGGTAATTTGGTGTTATTTTCTCGAGGTGTTCGCACTCGCCCTTAATTCACTAAGTACATTTCTGGTTGGTCGTAAAATTGCCATCTGACCTCCTTAAAACGAAATCAGGTTTTTGCTTTAGTAGGCTCCAAACCAATCATTATATTCTGCTATATCCATTACTTCATACGGCCGGGCCCTTTTAATAACCTTGATTTTCTGAGCTAGTTTAAGATTGATTTCTAGATCTAGCCTGATTATTCCTCCGGGATCAACAGTTGCATTTCAGTCATACTAATTCCTTTCATTCAAAAATCCATCTATGAGTATCTTCTGTCTGTCAACTCTAACTAGATCCTGTTCTTTAGAACCCCGAAAGTCCTTATCACGGTTAAACGGTTGCCACACACTAGGAATTTCTCCTGTATCGTGGGTGCGTTTACAAACATTTAAACTCACATATACAAACAGCTGCTGCAAATGCTTGTCACGAAGAAATCAAAGTTTTTGGCCACCTGCGTCGTCTTGGTCCTTAACGTGAAGACTTTACATGATGAGGTGATAATCTAACACAACATGAACCTTTCGATATAACCCATTGTGTGAAGCATGTGATCTGAATTCCTTGATACGAAACACAGAATTACCATTGGTATTGGTTGGTGTACGTCTGGTAACATCGCACTTAGATTAAAAAAGAAAATCCTATAATATGTAGGTTCGTCGACTAAAGTTTGTTCTAACCTCATCCCGTGTTATTTTAAAGCTGGGTTAAATTTATGTGATTGTTGTCTATCTCCAGCTGCATTTGGACGATTGGTTTCATTTTTCAAATAACAAAAATTATCAGCTTACTGAGCTGTTTTTATTTTATTTTGAAATCGAACAAGATAGTGGGTAACTGTGTCGATATACCGTATTTTGTATTTATTCTCCGTTTCCATGGCTCAACCTGAATAATGAATTATATTTCTTTATTCATGGGCATTGTCGGCCTCGAATTATGCAGATCTTTAACGGTTTTGACACGAGTCGCCTTTTAGCTCTTATATAAGATGAATAGTGCGACTGTGAAGTAGGACAATAGGCTAGGTTTTGTCTGAAGTACTTGAATACGAGTGCCATTCAAGATGAACTCTCCATGAGTATTAAAAGCCATTCCACACCTAGAACCTTCCTCATACAATAATAGTGTCTTGTTTAGTTTTATTTCGAATATATTTCGAGTATTTGATTTTATCTTCACATTGTTTTTGTGCTGTCATCGCTGTTATTGTATAACTTTCTTTCTAATATGGGTGTCAACGCATACGTAACCCCGCTGCTTAAACCTGACACGCAACAGTCCCATAACATTATCTGGTTCAGAAAACGTGCGCCACGTCAACCGTATTCAGATTCATAAATGCGTTCATTAATTCACCGGTGGTTTCATTGCGAACTTTATTTGGAATGTCCACTCCTCCAAGTGGGACACTGGCTTCATTTCCAACAGCCTACGTGCAGATTGGTTCGTCTCCAATATGTATTTCATGCCTAACACGAAATTAATCTTTATTGCAATCACGTATAGTTCATAATGGTGTGAGGTTGACATACAAATGGATCCACCCCTTGTGATTCTATTCTGAAGGCATTCCTTGACGTAAGAGATTGATGTGTTTGTGTCCATCCACGTTAGAGAAAGCTACAAGATTGTTCGGTGCGTTATGTTGGTTCAATAGTTAGCTGACCACCGCGTGCGTGTGGTGGGTAGTAGCGTAACTCAGAATTATGGACGACACTCTCAATTTCTATTGACATGCGCAATTTGGGATCTAGTGTGAGACGTGTCGTAGACACGGTTGCACAAGAATCTTGTGGTATGGTCCGTAATGTATATCTGTGATTAAACAATTGTGTAATTCAGCACTGATTCATATTTTACTCCTGAAGGTCAGGAAATTCCAATCCTAAATTCCAATATTTATGCAGATCTAAAGTTCATGTTCAAATGTCACAATATTCGAAAACTCTTTCACATCTTTAGTGAAATAGTGACCAAATGTTGAAATGTTGGGCTCGCAAATTACGCCAGCGGCAGTAGATGAGTAGACTTAATGAGTTTAAATGAATGGTTAAGTAAGTAGAAAATAACTTATGTCGTAATAAGCTTCAACGGAAATACTCATTTACGTGATGCTAGTCATGCATATTGCAAATCGTTCATACAAACCTCGTATTCATGGATTATAAAACTATAGGAAACCAAGATGTATGAACGTGGTAAAAATAAACATGCGTACAAATAATGAGACTGTTGTACCGGTTCAGGATATAGATGCAGTTTGATAAGATAAGGTATGGAGCTGCTTTCTAGGCAATGTATGTCTGTGAGATGTATATCACTAATGTGCTGGGAAGAGAAAATCCTCTCTGGCTACGACAACAATAAATTAACACAATCACTGCAAAGTTATCTACATAAGTAACTTTGTTTTGACTAATATCATAGTGGATGTAAATGGAAAACCTCCAAATGTTTTGACCAATGTTAATAAGATTACTATTAGAATAAATTTTAATATGTAAAGACCAAATCACTTTAGTGTAAAAAATCAATATTTAAATACTTATTCAATTACCAGAAGCTTTGTTTAAGATGATTACACTAAAGAAACAATCGTGAATATGTTTTACGTAATGTTTCTCTATAAAATGTTGACATTTGGCTATTTAACTGAACTTTGACCTGAAATAACTTTAGTTTCATTACGTAACATATTTTATGACATTATGTGAAGATGGCTCGATGAAATTCAACACATGAATGTATCGGCACACCCGGTCTTTTCTTTAGTAGTAAAAAGCTCAGAACAATAGAAGGCCACCCATGGAAAATACTATAACTAAAATGTCATAATTAACTATGCACGGTGTTGTGTAACTCACTTAGTGACTTCAAGTGTCTTGCTAACCTGTAAAAGAGGCGCCTCATATTAAATGTTTTTCTTCAGCGTGTATACTTTTATTTTTATTATAGACTTCTCTTGCAAACAGCTGCTTATATTTCATACGGCCTACACCACCGGTCTTTAGATGGATTGCCAAAGCGTTATTTTAACTCTTAACAAATTCGATAATCTTTACAAGCTCGTCAGATATTTCGTCAAGCTTAGATTCATCGGCAACATTATATTTTACTTCTACGTCTATGTCAGCAATTATAACCGTGCAACAATCATTTGCTATCTCAACCAGTTTCATCTCATACTTGTTAATGATGACGGTTTAGGCTTGCAGTCTCAATTTCTCCGTGAGTTTGCCTTTTCTAAAAAATAAGTTACTCACGTATACCGACCGGTTTAAGAAAGCATTCGGCCTTTATTATCATATCGAGTTCATCGTCCTGTATCATTTTCCTTATGCATTCTGCATTCTTGTTAAGATCAAGATCATTGGCATGCTGTGTATTTCTTGCAGGCCTACGTTTTTATCCTTCCAACGATTTTTACTATTTTTGTTAATTCCTCGAACTGAATTGTCTCTCCAACTAAATTGTAAGTACTATTATATCTTTATTATTTTACAAGTGATCTTGTCAACGAATAACTCCAAATTGTACATACAGTTTATTCGTCAATTTACTCTCCAAACAATCTTCTGTAATTATTTACAATTCAGGTGCCGCCGACCTTCGTGCTGATTCCATAAATCAGTTTTTTCTTAAACTATCAGTATCTCATTATTGATAATTATCTCTTTAACGGCACGAAAGACAGAAGGTAGAAGGACTTTAGCCATCATCATAATTATTACAAAACTCCTAGTTTTTTTTGCAATGGAAGCCATTATCTCGGTGGGTCAACATAACATCTGTGTCACTGGGTGCGTGTTCTTGCCATCTACCACCGCCCACTGCCTCGCGGCGTCACGTCAATATTTGTCTTCGTGTAGCGTTCAATTGTTTGTTAATTAGAATTCTTTAAGTACAGTGGTGGCGGCTCGCGTGCGCATCTTTGACTATCTTTGTGATCACCGGAAGAAATTCTAATTGAAGTTGAATAGTTATAAACATTAATTATTTCATCGTTTACAACATTCATATTTTCGCATAACTTCATCAAATATGACATGCCATATTGAAAATGATTTATGTAATCGTCGTTGTTTTATTGATTTTGATACGTGTTAGCTAATTCTTTTTACATAACTATAAATCGTTGCGAAATTATTTGTTGTTGTTGAAAATGTGCCTGTTAACATACTATTCACTTATGAATGACTGAATGTTTCTTTTAAGAATAATCTTGGTATGACTTACAAAAACAAAATATTTTAAAAGTCAAATGCTCCTTAAACGTTTCCAAGTTAAGTACAGTGAGACTATTCGGCCTTAAATGAGGACAACAGACAAAGATAATTCAACATATAAAAGTTAAGCCCCGAGTGGGCTTACTCACTTCCATTCAACTATTTAAGACATCCATCTTAACCCAACCCGTAAAGTTACTCATCATAGCTCCGACCTCTTCAAAAGGTACTAGAAAAAAGAAAGGGACAGCAATGATAATAAAACCGACACTACTGGTAAAAGGGTTTAGCTATAATTGAAATAGGACGAAAGCAGCTGGAATCCAGTTTGACAAGTGGATCAGGAAGCGACGTGACCAGTCGACCGCTGACCAAGAGAAGGGGAGGCGAAACCAACTTGAGGTTGCACACCTTATTTGTAAATTGTAGTATATGCAAGATAATCTGACAGTATATGGCGAAAGGTCAGGGGTAAGTGAGTGAACGGGTGAATGAGTGTAATATCAATGATAAAAACTTACAAAATGGAGATCTTCAGATGTATCTTTATCGAGAACTTTTGGACATTAATTCTTAAATCAAAGTCAAAAACAAGATAATTCTTTTGAGACTCGTTGAGAAATACTCGAGTAATAAATTGTGTGGTGATTACGCCAGTTACTAACCAAATTACGGAAGAAGAAGCAACAAGACATTCAATTATGTAGCTTTACCAGCTCTGCGTGCAATCCTAACTGTTGCTGTTGGCAACACTGCTATTATGTTGTTGCATTGTACATCATAATGCCAAGTGGTTTTGAATATTTCGTGGTGGACTTAAGATGTTTGGTTGCCGGTAGCAATCGGTCTTTTACTCTTTCATCATGAGTATCATGGCAGAGAATACTTCAGGTACGAATTTTGCTAGACAGATTGGAAGAAAGAGGTGTCGTCGAGATGACAAGTAAAAGAGAAGTATGGAAGAAGAAGACGAGTTGGGATAAGGGCGAGATTGAAAACAAAATCCCTTCAAGTGCTAAAAATATTGTATAAAGTACTACGTCCTCCGGTTATAGCAAATCTATCATTCACTGTTATAAATGTTTATAGGTATACAGGCCCTTATTTTGCAGTGAGAAACTACCAGTGTGATATAATAAAACATAAAGCTTATCTACGAGTATCAGATAGTAGGTCACTCAAGACAAAGTTGCAGCTTTCCAAGCACGAATTAATGCTAGTCGCGGCACACACCTGCTTGGTAGAATAAATCATGGTTTGATGTAGCCAACCGAATTTATTGACGTTACCCAATGTCTGCCAAAGCTGGGCTTTAATTGCAGAAACACGTTCCATTGAGTCATCATCTATTAGTACTTAATTATGGTTATTCTTCCTGATAATATTAAAACTAAAGAGGGCTTTGAAAAGCTTCTTTTTGAGATTGGACTATGTTTAATTTATTGCATTTTTTGCCCTTTTAATGTTGTTACAGTTCATTTACATTTTAGAAGATTTCATGAAAACATTCGATCATCTCAGAATAATTTTACTTAATCGTTAAACATTTAACCAATAGGGCCCGGAATGATGTTGATTCAATGTGATCTAAGCATTTATTTTCTACAACTAGAGAAACTTGTCAGCTGTTAGATATCTTAGGTATACACGAGTACGACAAAAGTTCAATTTATGACGTTATAGTTTGGAGAAATTAAAACCGGTATGATCGTCCTCTCTAGAAAACTACTAAACATATTATAACCTATAGCTATTAGAGTAAGATCCCAGAGCAATCAGACATAACTTATTTTCACACGGATGAAACCTGAAGTTTTCAGTAGCGTCTCGTGTGCCTTGAATACCTACGCGCTTTGTGGAACTTGCCGAGTGACACCTGGGCAGGTACCAGGTGAGAAAGGTAACTAAAAATAAGAATTATTTAACTTATATTCACATGGCTGATTTTTATATATGTCATGTAGAATATTATTTTAAAGTAATATCATAAGTGTCAGACACTTTTGATGGACCAGAGCTTTTGTCAGACGCTTTTAAGGTACCCAAAAAATTATTGAACTTTACTTATTTTCACATGTCTGATTTTTTAATATGTTATTGAAGTATTTATTTAAAAGTTATATTCAATCAGTCAGACAAATTAGAGTGACCAAACATCCCCTAAGACAAAAATTATTCAGCCAGAAGTATGAGGGCGGGAGCACTATGCATGCGCTTCAGAGTGAGTGAGACGTCCATAATAACTCGGTTCCCCTTCTTAAACTCACCATCTGTTTCAATCTACTGTGTATGTGCTGTTTGCGTGTAATATAACTTATAGTATACAGTATAGTTCGAGCCTGCGAGAGCACATGTTTTTGTTGTTTACATCAGGTTATTTGAGAGTGTTTTATTAAGTTGTTTGTAATAGTGATAATCATAGAAGAAGAGAAATTGAAATGTACATTTTGTAAAAAATCTCATGATAAATCCATAACCTCAAATTCAAAGATGTAGTTTTACCGGATGACTTGTATGACAGTGGTTACCATCGAGAATGTTATAAAAATTTTACTGGTCTGCCAAAAAAATATTTTTCCGCCATACCAGAAAAACCAAAAAATGCTGAAAAAAAATCATCGAGTATTGTTGAAAATTCATTAGTTGCATCGACATCAAGCCAACCTTGTAATCTTAGTACTAACGATGATCTATGTACAGCGTCTACCTCAAGTCAACAAAATAATTCAACAGTTCCAGATTTAGATGTAGTGTCAAACTCAAGTCCAGCTAATTCAATGCCTGAACCAAGTGTTGAGCCAAATGTGAAGTCATGTGTTTATCATGAGATTTTTTACAAAATGTACATTTCAATTTCTCTTCTTCCATGATTATGACTATTACAAACAACTTAATAAAACACTCTCAAATAACCTGATGTAAACAACAAAAACATGTGCTCTCGCAGGTTCGAACTATACTGTATACTATAAGTTATATTACACGCAAACAGCACATACACAGTAGATTGAAACAGATGGTGAGTTTAAGAAGGGGAACCGAGTTATTATGGACGTCTCACTCACTCTGAAGCGCATGCATAGTGCTCTCGCCCTCATACTTCTGGCTGAATAATTTTTGTCTTAGGGGATGTTTGGTCACTCTAATTTGTCTGACTGATTGAATATAACTTTTAAATAAATACTTCAATAACAGATTAAAAAGTCAGAAATGTAAAAATAAGTAAAGTTCAATAATTTTTTGGGTACCTTATAAGCGTCTGACAAAAGCTCTGGTCCATCAAAAGTGTCTGACACTTATGATATTACTTTAAAATAATATTCTACATGACATATATAAAAATCAGCCATGTGAATATAAGTTAAATAATTCTTATTTTTAGTTACCTTTCTCACCTGGTACCTGCCCAGGTGTCACTCGGCAAGTTCCACAAAGCGCGTAGGTATTCAAGGCACACGAGACGCTACTGAAAACTTCAGGTTTCATCCGTGTGAAAATAAGTTATGTCTGATTGCTCTGGGATCTTGGACTATATAGATATACGTGAAATTAAGATTGTTACGAATGTTATATTTGAAATTTACCTTGGATCCATTGTGATGTTCAAAATTGCAGCATCCAAAATAGTAAAAACAAACAATCCAACAACCGTGACGTAAAACGATGTCACTATTTAACTCAACCGATATTTCGCATTCCTCACTAAAAATTCACTTTCGTCTCACTAGTTGTCACTTCATTTCAAAATTTTGACAGTTATACCGTTATTTTTCAAGTTAAGAAGTCCATCAAAAAGAACACTGCTATGGTTTTGTTCTCGAATTCAAATTAACTTTATAAATTCCATTCGAAATGTCTCGGTTGATAGAAAGCCATGAGTGTTCTGGTGTGGACTTTCTTCGCGCGTGCGCCGACGTGCCGTAGCTCACGGTGAGTGAAGCGCAGTCGCCGCCACTAGTGTTGATACCGATTGGACGTTGCTCAATATATGTATTGAGTGATCCGAATCATGTTTGGAAATGTTTATCCAAAGAGCCTTAATTTGTTGACCTTCGTGGCAGGTGATTGTGGCTCCATGGCCCTTAAAAAGGACATGACTGAGTAGTCAAGTAATGCTTGTGTATTAATTATGGACTTAAATATTTACCTTTAAACCTTGAGTCAATAAATAACGAAAAAGGTTGAATATGCTTGGATATGCAAGTAATTCTTTAAAAGGTAGATCATGCATTTACATGCTCTATACTACTGAAGTATTATTTGAGTAAGCTTTTGAATAATTGCGGCTCGGCTCAATGTAGAAAAATCTGACAGCACCATTAATCACATGAAATGAACACGATTTAATATCTTATAGGTTAGCTAGCGTCTTTCTCCTCAAGTTGTCCCTTTAGACAGGCTATCTGCTAGTTAGAGGCACGATTACTATCTGACCTGCGCAACCCTTCAAAGCAGGTTTTGTCAGTGTAAATGAAATAGGTGTACGCCGATACAGCTGCGTGTGTCTGGTCGTAAAACATGTGGTTGTGTAGAATTATTTTCGAGAGAGTCGAATCATACTTGACAGGGAACTAAATCTTAACCAGAGGTTGACACTCTTTTAACCTTAGTACTTTAACATTTTCCTCGCAAAAATAAAAGGATTAAGTTAGATCAGTCTTTTTGGTACATGATGAAATCTGATGTCGATGCCAAGTCTCCCCTCAATAAATATTACCATTATGAATTCAATAAAGCACTACAAATTGCTGATTAAAATTTAACCCCAAAATAAGAAAAAAAAAATAGAAATAGATGGAACTAAACTTACAAGCATGTGTTTAATGCTCACATTCTAATGTAAAAGAAGAAATAAATAGCTTTCTTGACAGGTAAGCGATGATTTAACAGACATTCGTATTTAGTACAAAAAATATTAACCACTCTTACATACTGGATATACTGGTCCTAGCTACAGCTTATGACAGCGAAATTAGTTATTATTTCAATAAAACAGAGCATAACATTAAAATCATACCATTGGTCATGCATTCCGACGACGAAGCGGCTAAACAGTAATTTTTCAAACAGGACTTTAATATGCTCTGTTTAAATTCGGCAAATCACTTTCTATCCAGTAAAAAGACAAACGAAACCGAAGGTTTTAGATAACCAGAGGACCTTTGTTTTGTGAGAGCCGATTAATTCATATGATATGATTACGAAAAATGGAGCATCTTGTATAATTGCACGATGCTCCATTAAGGAAAACACGAGGAATGTTAAATTTTAAGTATTTGAGTAATCATTTTATTCATTGGCATTTAATAGAATACTTAGAATAGCCTTTATTCTTTTAAAAAAGACGGTTTGCGGTGGTATGACCATATTTTACGCGATACGGTAGCTATGTGTGACCTCTTCGTCATCCTATGCATATCCATTCATCCATCATTATAAATTTTTATACTTATTTTCACTCTTGTCACATTGACATTGGCTGATACTGCCTTATCACCGACAGCTTCTCTTTCATTCTCAGGTTGTTTATTAGCTTCACTTCCATTGTTTACAGCATCTAATAAGTGATCAACAATAGCGGTGGCGCGTGAGTGGTCGATCAAGTAAAAGCCTTTCTCGCCAGCCTCCGTGTCAGTGGCCGCGTCGATCCCTCTGCGCGTTGCTGTGCTGGTGTGCAGGAGAAAGGCGTCGTTAGTGAAATTTTGCCGCAATGTGCGTTTTGGCGAAATGATTCCGTTCGACTAGTTTACGTGGGAATTTTTGGTGTTATGCTCAACTTGTTATTGAGATGTCCCCAAAGCCGTGTTTTGATCTTCTGAGGGGCGAAAGGAGTTGTCTGTTGTTTGTTCCATGCCGTTGCTCTCCTTTATTTGAAACTGGATTGGATTAATTACTAATCAATCAAAATTTTCGGTGTTATTCTTATTTTGATGTCTCCAAAGATTTTGGGCATTGGTTTTGGTCTTTTGAGGAAGCGAAAGGATTCGTCTGTTGTCTGTTTTTTTCCGTGCCGATGCTTTCATTTATTGGAAACTTAAATGCAATTAGTGACAAATCAATTAATTGCATTAAATGTTCATGTTGAGGTAATGACAAGGCGAATACTATGTAATCAATTAACTCGTTAAAAGTTAATACTTTGAAACAATTAGGAAGTATTAAGCTTAATTTAGTAGTAATGCCATTTACGCGTATTATTGTAAGTAAACCTTCATTTACAATATTTTACGTCTTAGTCACAAGAAGAAATTCCTGCAAAGAAATGCCAACAATTTCCGGCGATGCTTAGTTCACATATATTTTCTAGTTGTAGGTCAAGTTCAAGAATTTTACTGTAATAATAAATAACGGCTGATTATAATTGGAAAGCAAGAGTATCCTTGCGGTCTACCGTTAACTTGACTATTACTGTCCCGTTATACAACGATCCGTTCCTCCGCGCCTCACGAAACCGGAAGGTTTGCGCCGACCTCAACTATAATTGACACTGAGAATAATATAGCAGAGTCAGAGTATATTAAGATACGTGCCTAAAGTTAAACGAAGCTCATGTCCTATTGTCTTAAGCCTTTGGCTATCGTGTCCTTTACACACGTAACATGTTTCCAGTTACATTAGTGTTTTTCTTGTCAAGTTCGGTTTAAAATAATTGTTTTTAAGTTTTTTTAAAGTAATTTAAAAAATACCGTTGTTAATTTCAGTAGCAATTTGAATTAAATTCAAGATGTCTTACAGACATGCAGAACTACTAGTGCCATCTTTCGGGGAGTGGCCGAACTAATGAATGTAAGTTTGTAAAGAAACTCACCGATAGATGGCTCTAAAAAGTTCTTCAAAGTTTGCCTAGATGGCGCTGTTAATAACTACATATTATCATTTTCACTTGCTTTGTGAATACAAGACATTAATTTTAAAACTGTTTTCGCCACTCAGAATAATATTAAACTACAGACTTCGACTGATGGTTCCGGCCGGGGTCTAGCGAGAGGAACCTGTTAATACCGCGAGGCAATGCGTATCCAAGGGAGAGCGAGAGCTCTGATTAGCCAAGTGATCCTGAAAAGTCTAATGGGTGATCCTGAACAGCATAATGTTTTATAAACCTTCAGGTCTGCCTTGGGAGCAGTATTGGAAGCACAAACAAGTCAATAACTTTTTACCTAACAAAATCATGATCACTTTCCAATCTTTTCCCAGTATGCAAATACCTAGGTGTAAATAATGTTGCTGAAGTACCTAATCCTTTTAAAAAACAACATTATATGCATTCTCAGCGTCTACTTAAGTCAATAATTTAAATAATAATCAACTAGGCTTATGACTAGAGCAGCATTTTAGTGTTTTTATGCAATACTTGACCGATTTCTGCGTTTCCTTGTTTTTACGAGCGTTGCATGTTCGACTTCAGCTACATTGTGTGTTTTACGCAAATATTGTATGAAAGGTGAGTGATATTAGCATTTATTTGAACTTCTCTATGTAAATATTGCTGGGAGTGTCAATTTAAAGAGAAAATGAGTTATGTTCGTAATTAGCAATAGGCTGGTTTTTAAACATTAGCGACATTGTGCAACACACACGCGTCGTGAAGAGGAACCGTTGTATCTATTAATCCTAGTGTCAGTCGTGTTTTTTTAGTCTGTGATTGAACATTCAGTTATATTTGGCAGCATAAGGGGACAATAAGGGACAAGGACAGGCAATAAAGCTGAAGTGTTTGTTGGTTTGAACGCGAACTCTCTCTCTGGAACTACTCGTCGGGTTTGAAAGAAGGAACCAAGCTACAAGAGAAACGGCGGGTGAAACCGAGAGTCTCAGCTAGTTTTGTATAAAATTAAATAATCTTCGAATTAAATTGTAACTTTGTATTGAAATTCAACCAATGATCAAAATGGACTAAATAAAATCCACATAGGTCGCTTCCGAAATGTGATGGAATGACCCCGAGGTAATGTTTTATGGTCTGCTAATAATAGCTATAAAACCAAAAATGTAAAAGGCATAAAAATGGTATTTAAACTATTTAAACCAGTCGATAGGCCTGACATTGTATTTATTCTAATTTTCAAAATTATTAAAACAGTTCCTAATTCACTTACTATGTACGTCACCATATTTGATCGACGAAAGGTTTTTTTTTGAATATTCAAATGTTACATAAATTAGCTTTCGAGCATCAGCTGGAAAACTTCTTAACAAACCTGGATAGCCTGATGGCTATCCCTGATAGTAATGAGGGATAGCCATCAGCTATCTATCTGATTTAAACCTAGCGACCACTTATTTGATGAACGTAAGCTGCACATTGGATGCAAACAGAGCAGCTATGTACATACCTTGAATGAATGAGCGAAGTGTACGCCGATAACACTACAGTAGCGGATGACTGAACGAATACATAAGTGCGTAATCGAGAAATCGGTAAGAGAAAGATCGATACTCTCGCCAAAGTCAAGTCGATTTAGTGTTACGCAAACGGGCACGGCCGGTGGCGCCTCGATCCGATTTTTATTGCAATTGTAAGATACGTCACTCTGCTTTAAACTAACACAACGGCCTATAAATTCACATTTATTTGTCTAAATGATGTCACTCGTGTCAAATTCTAGGTTATTAAAAAAACCAGTTAAATGAATTTTTAATAGCATACCATAATCAGCCTAAAACATTCGTACCACACGGGCCCAGTGTGGGGTGGTGGGAAGCAGCATGTCTTCGTTTTTTGGTTCTAGGACATGCCGGTTACCACACGATGTTTCTGCTCACCGAATTTTAAATACAGAATCAAAATTTTTGATTCTTTAATCGATTTCGATTTTGAATTGAGCGATTATTTTTTAACACGCGAATTTGATTATATCTCGGTTCACGCTTACACCGTTAAGCTAACAACTTGTTGGTTTTTAATTCTATTAAGTAGTTACATCTGTTAAAGATTAATTGATGGATTTTTTTTTCCAAAGATTCAACGACCAATTAATTTTGTTTTTTTGTTGATAGCAAAATATTCAAATCAATACTCAAATCTAGTAATCTCTTAACCAAAACGACAGCCGCAAATTGAAAAGGATGATAAATTATCATTAGTGTTGAAATTAATATTAACTCAGAAAAAATGCTAAGCACTCCCTCTAATCGATCAACAGATAACACAAAAAATATAGACACACTTTTTAAAACATGCCTTTAATCCTCCAAAGAATGAGGCGGAGTACACATCCAGCCAGTTATGTTTTAGTCCCTTGACGAGCCTAGGTGGAGGTAGGTAGTCTAGGAGAAGGTGGAGGCAATCCTCCACCTCCAACCGGGTAAGCAAGAACAACATAATAAAAAAAATTGCCCATACATCATTATCTTCCTGCTCTTGTCCCATGTTACTTGGGGTCGGCGCAACACGATTTTTAGCCCATTCTCCCCTGTCACCGTCACGCTACCATTTACTATATTATTATTTATTATATTTTTATTTATTTACCATTTACTCCTTTTCACACAATCCATTTATAGTTTCCTTTGTCTTCCTCTCCCTCTCCATCAACATTTATATTCATCTCACTCTCTTGGTCATTTTCGATTCATCGTTCCTCATTACAGTCGAACATTGGTCCATACGATTTACAAAATGTTGGTCCTTATTCTCAACCCTAAGATTTGTAACCTGGATCCCAGAATTGTATTATTTTTCGTAGTATGTGCTTCAGTAAGAACACAATGTCGGATAGTTAGAAACTTTCGTGAACGTAATTGGATCTCGTTACCTACTACCTGGAGACATGTTTTCTGTCGGTAACTGCTTCTATAACTATCATTACACGCTATATTATGTACTTGGTCACTGCCAATCTACTATAATAATCGGCTAACTACTGCTACCAGATGTGGCTGCTTTAAAATGGCTGCTCTTCGACATAATATATGTAGTTACATATACGTCGAAGTCAGTGGGGTTCTAATAGATAATATCTAGATTAAGAGCATGTCCATTAATTAAAAAATGTTTAGTCATACCTGCTGCGATTTTGGAAAAAAACAAACCCTAAAGCGTGAAACACAGAGAGCGGGTGCAGGTCGGGTGCGTGTCACTTAGACCGACATCACAGAGAAGCCGACCCGCGCCCGTCCCGCGCACGCTCTCCGTGTGTTGTCGTCCATATAATACACAAATTTCTCTCTGTGTGTTTCACGCCTTATTTTCTGGGACCAAATAGAACCGCTACGCTAAGTCGCGTTTTCTTAGGCCCTGGACGAACGAATACTTATCAGGGTTAATTCACACCGAAGTGGCAGCGGTCAGCAGTGGCCAGCAGCGTCTAGCACTTTGCTGTAGTGCACCTCTTTGAGAACCACGTGAAGTCTGGAGCGCCGCGAGCGACCGCGCGTCCCTCCCGAGTCTTTCACACGATACTACGCATTTCTTAATGGAGATAAAGCATAAAATGGTTTGACAGTGAAATTGCCGACAGTGCCGACCGCTGCCACTTGTGGTGTGAATTGACCCTTAGCCTTTAAATTTACGTACCTTTGTCAGTCTACGCTTCCTACTGTCCGGCGAAAGCCTTCCCCAAGTACCATACGTGCGGCCTCGGACCTGGCCCTGCAGTCTCGACATTAGATAACGACAAAAATCCGTCGTTAAGTGTAATCGATGTCAAATTTCTTTAATACATTTTCAACCTTATTCTTTCGAAATAAAGTCGAAAATCTATTAAAGGAATTTGACAACGATACGACTTAGCGACCGATTTTTGTAGCTATCTAATGTCGAGACTGCAGGGCCTGCCCTATCAGCGGAAATGTTCATTATTATTATAGGTACCTACTACACTTATTATTCATGATTCAAATATAAGTTTTCCAACAGGAAATTGCAACTTTAAATACATTTAAATAATATCATTAGTAATAAACCTAGTATAGTAATTTCGACATAATTTCGAAACCTTGTAATAAGGAAGGTTTTAGTTGTTGGGCAATTGTTTAACATTGTGTTTATTATAATAATGTTATGTGCAGCCACGTGCAGCTATGCTGTGTAAGTATTGAGGTTCTAATGTTGTAAGTGAAAACGCATAATAATTTAATGTTGTAGGTACTTTACTGAGAAAAATGCGTTCTCACAAATAAAGCAGAAGTTCGGACTTTACATGAGAAAAAAAAGTTTCACGATCTTGTCAGTGAAATGGGACAATAACAGAAAAAAGAAAAAGGACACTAAAATGACGCTTTATGTAAATTTATTTTAGACAATTATACTAGACAAACAGTGCGCCAGATGGAATTATCCATCGGTAAAAATGATGAAGTTCTATACAATATTTCATCCTATTTTTAACTCCTGTAGGAAGTTTATAACTTTCAGAAATCTTTCCGTTATACTAATTTTCCTTACAAAAGGAACTATCATGAAAAATTTCGTGCATTAGCTCCTAGTGGTTCAGTTCAGATAGAATGTGTGTTGTCTGACAGTGAATAAATGAATTTAAGATATATTTTACTATGTAGATTTTGGTTAAAGAAAATTCAGAGCAAGTTTCACACATGTTTACGCCATTACAATTTGTACGTAACAAAGAAATTAGCTTCGAAGGTACCTACACGTGCGGACCAGAGAGTGTGTTATCCAATAACATCATCTTTGGCCCCTTTACTTAATGACTCAACACTTTCGGACATTCATATTTATTTTATTTTCCGCGGCTAACTTACCTGTATTGTTATTTCTTATTACACATCGATGGTATAAAGAGATAAGTGAAGATATACTGTTCTACACGGTACGTTTTAATATGTGCTGGTACTTGGAGTGGTTATGACTTCCGTTTTACTTTAAGATAAGTACCTACTTTTGTTTTAAGATCAACATTTAATTATGTCTAGCAGTGAACTGCGAAGGGCTAATTTATTACATTTTGACTGTAACAACCCCGATTAGACTAGTCAGACTTTGGTCTGAATACCTTCTGGTTTAAGAGACCATTAGGATTTAACGCATGGATATCAGTGCTCTTTGTACAGTCCTCAAGTAAAATATCCTAATTTATCGTAAATAAACGCTATAAAAGGAAAACAGGTTCCTTTAAAAGAAAAATAATGTGGTCCACAAAGGAGTCATGTCATCTAACCATGTTTATTTAAATTTGTAAAGAATGATTAAATATAATTAATTCTACGATGCCGCAAGGGCCCGTGCGCTCAATTAATAGTGATTTATTACCGATAAATTTGCTGATTTCCATATTATATTTGCGAGTCTAAAATTTGAGAAATGATGGGCCTCGATAACTCACGGAAGTGGACCTATAAAATATCGAATACATAACTTATAATTATACCTAAGCAGAAACTGTCCTACTCTATTGACAAACTTACAAAAATCACGACTGTTTAGCTTTTATGGCATTTTAAACGCTTTTCTTCGGTAATAAAAACGGAAATCGATAACTAGTCCGTATGAATTATGAATATGTATGGCACGCGCTGGGTACTCACAAATCTATAGGTTTTTTTGACATCCCATCAAAATCGCTAGCGGAGTCATATGGCGAACCTACTTTCACGTGATAAATGCAATTTTAATTCATATTTTGTGTATACTGTATAAAATGGTACCTTCATCTACATTTTTTATTATTAACTTTTATTGTGTGGAATTTCAATCGCCTTTACTAATGTTGTAACAAGTAAATTAAACTCCTTGTTTTACTTATTCTACTCGCTTCGATGACTTTTATTTTGTCCGGCCAGTATGTAGCGAACTAGGGACGTAGTTTTTTTTTTTGTAACCCATATTTGCAGGTGTGTCAATTTTTCACGAGATGACGTATGAATTTTCCACTTTCTTAGGGTTAAGCTGGGTTGCCTTCATAAATTAACTAATGTTACGCGTGTAAACCAGCTGCCTTTCAGTTTCTTACGAGCGTGATTTCAACACTCCACGCAATGGTTATCCATAATGGTTTCTTTTTCTCGTCTGAAAAGTACTAATTAATCTAATTAGTGTTTCTGAAGTCCTAATAACCAAAATGGCGAAGAACGCAAATACTTACAGTGAAAGTTTAAAATTAATTAAATAAATGTTTAAAAATATCTATTTGTACAACACATTAATTAACTTTTCAATAAAATGTTTATTAATGTTATATATGTTTATTCTGTCACCAGATTAGATTAGGCACTAACCACACGGATTCGCACGGTAAAGACAAGAATGTTGTGATAAATTGCCACTTTTGAAAATTATTCATAGATTATCCAAAAATCTAAATTTTTAATATGATTTTTTGCATGCACTGCTCATTTGTCAACATTTTGGCGCCCTTTTTTTTAAAACATTAATGAGATTTTTTGTTCGCTCTTTTACTCATAAATACTTGTGAGGTCTATTGATTTATAAGCCGTTTTTCCGACACTGCAGTTAAAATATGTGTTTGAGCAGACAATGACAGACTCAGTTTTGCACGAATTTAGCTAGTAAGTTAACGAACCGTAGGACACTTTTCAACCAATCAACACAATCTATCGCATTACACCGCTGCACTTAAACTTCTTCCAAGTTACGCCACAGCAGGTTCACTGATTTCGTATGAGTTTAACTAATTCTTTTCATCAATACTTTTGGCCTACTTTTCCTTTAACTCATATACATGTCTGGTGGTAACTAAGATTTATCAATAATTTAATTAATATTCATAAAATCATGACAATTTTAAGTCACCAAAATATAGAGACACTGATATATCAGTGTTTTATAAGTCAACGTTGTTTTTAATGATGTCTTTACCGATGAGAACATTTATTACGATAGATTACTAATGACACCGATTACATTGACAGGTTAATTTAGATTATATGTTAACAACACAACACTATACCTATCTGTAAATTAAAACTTCCGATCTGTCACCATACTATGTTGTGTAAGATTTTAATTCCTAAACTCGAATAAATAATAAGTTCAAGCAATTGCCTTCGCAAAAATATTTAATGAAAGTGTTTCCTAAGTATATATTTGTTTTAAGTGCATTAATCACTGCTAAACCAACACGAAATATGGTTTATTAAGGAAAACGCGACAGATGCATGCATAATCATCAATTTCAGTCATCGTAAACTAAACGATTAATGAACGGGCTGAGCGCCATTTTAGGTGCCCACGCGATGTTTTGCGCTGATTGAAACGCGCGTGACATTTTGCATGTATATATCTAGCATCACGCTTGACGCTTCCCTGCATTTATTAAGTATCTGTATTAATAAGACATTTGCATAATCTGTGTGTGAGGTGTCAAATTGAACTTACGCTGTGATGGGGTGGCTTATCCCACCTAGATTTTTAGATCTTTACTCCTAGATTTAAGCTATCGAACATAATGTATTTCGAATCATTTTTTAATATTTTCGAACTTTATTTCGAGCAAATAATGTCGTACTCATAAAAAAAACCTGATCCGGGTTTGTAAAAGTTAGATATTTTAAAAAAAATATACCTGAAACCTTATTTTGTAAATGGGCGTTTTAGTTACAACTTGGTTTGTATGTACAAATCAGAAATTGTACCCATTTTCTTAGAGCCCACATACAATGTACGTATGAGGCTTATTTAAACAAAAAAAGGATTGACTAATGATATGTTATTAATTAATTAAATATGAATGCATTATATTATATAACTTTGATGACTTTCTTTATGTGTACGGCCCACTGGTTTTTTCCAAAAACTCAATGGAGTAAAAAATTTTGTAGCCGTTATATCGTCCGGAAATGGAATCCAAATTTCAATATTTATATTATTGTTAATTTTGGCCTTAGGTAGAGCAAAAAATTGAAAATCTAGTACTAAATGATGTGACAAGATCGGATGTAACACTTTGCTGTTAACTCGATACTGACATAACAATGTGCTCGAAGAGAAGTGAAAACCTTTTAAAATTTACTTTTCGTTTATGAACGAGATAACATTATGTAAGAGGCATTATGTTATGTTATTAATGTAACAATAACACATTGGTATATATGTTCATAGCCCTTTGTTTTCGTATTGGGAGCATGACTATCTTTAATGGCCAGATCTTTCAAGATCCGGATCGAAGGACCAGAAATCCCTACTCTTGTCCTTCGGTTACTGTTTAGCACAATACGTAGTAGTGGTGAATTTTACTGAAGTTTAATATATTCTCATTACACTGTTTAGAATTTTAAGGAAGTAACATAATTTCCAATAGACAAAACAAAATGAGTTTATTTCTTGTTCCTATTTTGGAAATTGAAAAATGTTGAAACTATAAATTAATACAAAGACATATAATATTATGTAATTGAAAACGATTAAGACAGTCTAAAAAAATAGTAGCAAGATTATTATTTGCAAAATATGCTATATTTTTAGGCCTAGGTTATTTTAGAATGTAAATATGTGCGAAATTGGGATTCTTTATTTTATTCTTTTTGATTATTAGCTTTTTGTACATTCAAATAAAGTTGTGATCTTATAAACAAATAACTGTTGAATAATTGATTACTGATGAAGGGGATGGTCAATGTAACGAGTAACATGGCTTAATCATATACTTAGGAATTTCTTATCTAGGTATACAAAGCGGCAACTCTTATATCCATAGATTTATTATTTGATATTTTATATACCGAGATATGCATTCTCTTAGCATAATATCTATTTATTTACGACTAGCTGACTTGTCCTATCTAAATACCAATAAAATAATTGAAAAAAAAACATACTTTTGACTGAATTTCAAATTTTTTATACATTTACTTTTTTTTTGCACTGTGTGTGTGTTTTAATGTAAGTACATATGTAAACATTTAAAAATAACCATACTGGATCAGCTGTTCTCAAGTGATAATGCACGACATTTATTTATACAGTCATTGGCGACAATTTATATATTTATTTATTTATATATTTTTAGTATAAAAAAACCATTTGTATTTAAAATTTAAAGTTTCTGTAAAACTGCCGATCTAGTTTGTCTAGCCGGCTGATAAGATATCTAGACTTATTGTGTAATCTAACTATCTAATTTTTAGGAAGACCGTTCTTTTTTTATTTCCCAGTTACATAAACAAGAGGGGCTCGTCATCATCTTCCTGCCATTGACCCATGTTACTTCGGGTCGGTGCAACACGATTTTTTCTTCCATTCTCCTCTGCCAACTGTCACGCTATCATTTACTCCTTTATCTTTCATATCATTTCTCACACAATCCATCCATCGTTTCTTTGGTCTTCCTCTCCCTCTCCTTCCATCAACATTAATGTCCGTCACTCTTTTGGTCACATGCGTTTCATCCCTCCTCATTATATGTCCATACCAAGACAAAAGAATTCCTATCAATTTTTCTGTAACAGGCGCCACTTTCAAACTTCACCTAATATACTCATTCCTTACTTTATCCATTCTTGTCACTCCACACATCCATCTCAACATTGCTCTTCATCTCCGCTACATTCAATCGTTTTTCATCCATGGAAAATAAACAAAGGATAGTGGGCAGAAATGTATGGGCGGCACACCCACGTCCGCCACAGCTTAGACTACTTTTGTTTGGAAAGTATCACAGCCATGTTTCTCTGTGCCAAAGCGCATCAAATTCTGTCCCAGGGTTCTCTATTTATTTTGAGTTGAACATTATTGAAACAAACTTAACCTAACCTAACCTAATCTTTTTTTACTTTTGGGGCACACCCACGTCCGCCACAGCTTAGACTACTTTTGTTTGGAAGGTATCACAGCCATGTATCTCTGTGCCAAAGCGCATCAAATTCTGTTCCAGGGTTCTCTATTTATTTGAAGTCGAAACTTACCGATCATTATTGAAACAAACTTAACCTAACCTAACCTAATCTTTTTTTACTTTGGGGGCACACCCACGTCCGCCACAGCTTAGACTACTTTTGTTTGGAAAGTATCACAGCCATGTTTCTCTGTGCCAAAGCGCATCAAATTCTGTCCCAGGGTTCTCTATTTATTTTGAGTTGATCATTATTGAAACAAACCTAACCTAACCTTTTGTTTACTTTTGGGGCACACCCACGTCCGCCACAGCTTAGACTACTTTTGTTTGGAAAGTATTATAGCCATGTTTCTCTGTGCCAAAGCGCATCAAATACTGTCCCAGGGTTCTCTATTTATTTGAAGTCGAAACTTACCGATCATTATTGAAACAAACTTAACCTAACCTAATCTTTTTTTACTTTTGGGGCACACCCACGTCCACCACAGCTTAGACTACTTTAACTACTACTTTTACTTTCTCTGTAACAATGAACTGTGTACAAGTTAAAGGAGCTATTTCTCTAGTTTACCCGTATCCCAATCTGTGCCCACAACTGGTTGACACTAAGTAAGTCACTCAGTACGTCCTGGCCAGGGTCCTATGTGTCAGGATGCGACACATATATATATATCTATAGATCGTCGGCAGAGGGCGGACGACGCCCTCTTCCGGCCCCCCTAAATAGGTCCAGGGGCGATGGATTCAGGGACATCCGTCACCCCCCATCACACTAGACCCGAGACGGCGACGCGTAGTGTTCCACGCGCGCCTCTCCTAGATGTAAGCGGGCCGGCACTAGTCCGGGGCAGCGGAAGTCGCATTAGATCCCGCTGCCTCCCGGCGCAAGTGTGCGAGGGAACACCGGTGTGATTTTAGTCAGTACGAGTCTGACAGACCCTTCCGCTCTCTCCATGGCGGAGGACATCCATCGGGAATTTCCACGCCATGGAAAAAAAAAATGTTAAGGTTAGGTTTAGGTTAGGCTTAGGTTAGGTTAGGTTAGGTTAGGTTTGTTTCAATAATGCTCGGTAAGTTTCAACTTGAAATAAAAAGAGAACCCCGGGACAGAATTTGATGAGCTTTGGCACAGAGGAACATGGCTATGATACCTTTCAAATAAAAGTAGTCTAAGCTGTGGCGGACGTGGGTGTATTTTGCCCACTGTCCTTTAACGCAATAAAATCACTTGCAATCTAACAAGATTTTAATATCCCAGAAGAACTGAACTGAAGTGTTATGTATAGGAACTAACGGCACCACTTAGCAACATTGTAGGATGCAATAGTGCAGAATAATTGGTTCTGACAGTCTGTCAGCTGATCGTATATTGTGCCACATGAAATTACTTCCCCAGTTACGACTTTAAAGACTTGTCGCAAACCAATAAGTAATTTGCAAAGGTTTATGTTATTTTGGAAGAAAAACATGCTTTTATATACTGCAGTGCCGAATGTCCTGGCCTCCAAAATTGTCCATGGTCGTAAACGCCTGTTTTTTGGACTGTGACTAAAAATCTGATGAATATAAATGTTGATGGATGGAAAGGGACAGGAAGACCAAAGTAAGGTTGGATGGATTGTTTGAGGAATGACATAAAAGAAAAAGGATGCAATAATAACTTGACGGCTGAGTGGAGAGAATGGATGAAAAACACGTAACACGGTACCAGGGGCAGGAAGATGATGATAATTATAGTGTTACCCGCAAAATTACGAGCGAAATTACGTATACCATGATTAATATATGAGCAACCAACTGTTCATTCTTAAGAGAATGTATGAAAATTACCCCGAGGTTTGCAAACACTACTCGTCAATCGTTTTATCTATGAGGAAGTAATTTTATAATTGATTAGAATTTACAGCAGCATCTTTCTAGCATAAACATAAGATACATAACTTATGCATAACGAAAACAGTGCATAAATGGTTAAATCAGATCTTTTGGCGACAGGAAGTGCAAACCATATTACAGTGAATAATTATATATCTAAATCTTCCTAGAAATATCCGGCTCGAAGGACCAAAGTACAATATCCCGATTCTCCTGTCTCTATCCCAATTTAGGGTCGACACAGCATGCTTTCTTCTTGTATATTAAGATACATAACATAGACAAGATGCCTCAGCGATCGCTAATCTATTCAAGGAGCCAATTGCTTAGTTGCAATTTCTAGAGAAACCCAAGCTGGAACAAAAATATTAGACATCGGTTCGTCGCAACACTTATAAAATCACGCTTGTAAGAAATTCCTTTATCGAAACACCCGATAACACATTGCCCGACCCGCGAATCGAACCCCAGAACCTAATGCTCGATGCGACCACTAGACCAACGAGGTATAGAAATGCAGGCAAAGCAGTGGGTAGCATAGCAACAGCAAAATTCTCATACCAGTTAAAATTATTCTAACTTAACTAGACGATCTACACGTACAAAAGGAAAGCAGCGACGTCATCGCGCGGTTAGACGATATTTCTACGATTTTGACAACACTAATTGGCGTGCCGTTATATATTGTGATTCGCCGAGACGAATTTGAGAATAACTCTTACTGAATAATCTTTATCGTCCATAGCAGACGTACGCAAAGATCAGCTGGGGCTAGCTTTCTATACGTTCGATGACTTAAGACGGTAACTCTTAGCTACAATGTTATTTGGTGAAGTTACGAAAGAAACAATCATATGTGAAGTGTTCTGTGAATTACTAAGACAAGAAATATGGACAAATTAATATTTATTTATATGGCACTGCAACGTCTTGCACAGAAATCACAAGAAGTTACGAGAAGAACTAAGTGACGATTTCACTATACCTAACTATAGTGAAATCATCACTTAGTACACTTTATCAAAGTCTAGAAATCCTTATCATTCCTTATTATTTTTTTTTATTTGATTTTAATTTTTAAATTTGATTGTTTGTTTTATTTATTATTATTATAAGCCTATATTGTCCCACTGCAGGCAAAGGCCTCCCTTCCCTCCTTCCACATTTCGCGATCTAGTGCGATTGTAGGCCAATCCTTTGCGAAAGAGTCCAGCTCATCCCGCCATCACCTTCTGGGCCTGCCGCGTTGTCGTTTCCTGCTATTTGTTTTATTTATATTGTATTAATTCCTTTGTGTTCATTTTTGTGTGATTTTGTATTTATTATTGTATTATTTAAGTTATTTTGTTTATTTATTTATTAATATTATAAATGCGAAAGTAAGTTTGTTTGTAACCTTTTCATGCCTAAAACATTGAACCGGTCATCCTGAAATTTTGTCAGGTACACAGAAACGGACATGACCTTTCATCCCAATAAAAAGTAATGTCCCTGAGGAAAACCACAATAATCTTCTTGTGATAATAGATGACGCCACGTGTCTTTCGAATCATGATTGAATGATATTATTACAAGCAGAGTAGAACTCGAGTTGATTGTCAAATTCAAAAGATCAAATAAGTTTATAACCGGTTCAAAATCTGATCAGATTCATATCTATATGATAGACCGGGATTTTCGTGTTTCCTCTCATACAATTTTATCTTAAAATGCAATTGATTTAACTTGTTTATGAGCAGAATAATTACGAGTTAGAATTATGAAATCCTACTTGGTGTTTTCAAACCTCAATGTAATATCTTTCTATCTGCCTACAGTACACAAAAACCCTTAAAGTATGTCTTTCGTTTACCCTAACATTTTAAACGAAGGACATACTTTAGGGGTTAGGGGTTATATATCAGAGTTGATCAAAGTAGTAACGTAAAATTTGTAAATTTTCATGAGTTTTTCATTCCCGTGAAGTATGTTTCTCGAATAACTAACACCTTCTATACAATAATTTCGTTTTGGAAGGCTATCAATTGTCCCGCCGCTAGGCAAAGGCCTTTTTTTAGGATGGGAAATCATCAAATGGAGGGGTGAGCTCTGGGCGGAGCGGAAGGGAGGGTCAGGATTGTACTAAAACCCATCCATGTTCCTTCCTTAGGCCTTTGTGTACCAGGGCCGCGGTATCTCTTTCGAACAGTCCCGCAGCCCCGGCAGGCATCGGCCCTTGCGGACCCCTTCCTGGTTGCAGACATCTCTTTCAGGAGTGCGTGGATCACGAACGCGCCTCGACACGGCCTGTCGTCACAAGACAGCTGGACGGCGAGCTAGCCCATTACTCACCGTACACAGGCGCCTACGGTGGCCGGGAGCCACTACGTGGCCCCCGACGCCCGGGGCTTCTCCCACACCGCCGCGGGTTTTGTCAGCTGGGCAAAGGCCTATCGTTCCAATATTTTATAACTGGTTATAAAAGCATTGAAACGATAGAATAATATAACAACAAGCGTAATTAAAAACCAATGAAAAGTCATGGAAACTGGCATTAAGTGATTGTAAATGTCAAACGTTGCATTGTTGTGACCATCAAGTTATATTTATGTCTCAAATATAATTCATTGTCGTTTTTATATTGCATAGTAAGTGATAAATTATAGTCTGACGCTGCATTCAGCGTCAGATTAGTCCATAATGTAAATTTTGAGTCACCTTAAAAGGTAGTCTGACAGTCGTAACAGTCTTGACTATGACAGATTGTTAGTAATTAGCGTGATTCGTAGATTTAGGCGTGATTTGGGCTCATTAACTATATCCGGCCTTGCGGAAAAGGAATGTCCTGATGAGAAGTAGCATATTGACTGGTTTTGGGTCCTTTTTCTGATTTAGAAGCTAGTTAGAGGTCCATCAAAGAAAGTCATTTATCAACAGCTGTTGTTTGTAGACCAGCATCAGTCACTTTAAGTGTAGTATCCTTTTCTAAGTTCGGTTGAAACTATCACGATTGAATTTGATCTCAAGGATAAGATTGCATATTGATGGTTGTGATTGTGACTTCGATTCGAACCCAACCTATCTAATGTTGTCGTAACCGTACATAAATAGACAGATATAATATCCTTTATATACACCAAGATGATTACACAACTTTTTTTTATAAAATTGCTGATTGTACGGGAACAATGGCGATCCTATCGCTGGTCTCGATATCTTTCAGACTACATTTGTATAGACTGAACGAACTCAGGGGTATGCAGAAATGTATGTATTCCTAATAAATAAAATATTACTCGCAACACGAAGTAGAAACAAATCCCACGGCCTAACGAAATAAGTGTACCTAACCAGACATAGAGGAGTACAAGTCGACAATTCGCAACCAAAATGAGTAGAAACATTCAAAACATTTGCTAATTATTTTCAGTCACTTTCATGAAACTGAAGTCGCCTCTATAATGAGTATATTAATATGTTACAGTATGTTAGTTTCATCTCGCTATCTCACCTTTCTATCAAATTCTTAATTTTACACCAGTAATTAATCTTCTTATCTTTGAATTGAGAAAACTTTAGTTATACGTTAGGTATAAAATACCATCAAATAAGGGGGCATTATACGAGCAAGATCATAAAGTTACTTTAGTAATTATATGATGTAAACTTCTTATAATAGAATAAAGATTTTATGTTATTATGTTAGGACAAAATGTTGTAATCGAGCAGTTTTCCTTGTAATGAAAGATCGTTTACTTTCAATATCCGATGTTAATGTTATAATTAACACTTTACGATTACGATTAATTCAACTAAGTCAGTGTTAAGTAATTGCGCGTAACTTGAACTTTAGATTACTGATATTATACAAGCTATTTATGTTATCGTTATGAAAATCAAACAAAGGCTGGTTGTGTGCGTCCCATTTCTTAATTCCACTTAATTCAGAACTTGAATTGCCCCAGTATGATTAAATCTTTTTAAGTTATATTGGGTAGTAAGGGATGCTTTGGCCTATTAATGTCACGTTCCAGGATAAAATTGATACAAGTAACTCCCTGAATTTTCACAAAAATTGCATCTTCACTTTCGAATAGTTTCATGCTCACTTAAATTAAAAATCAATTACATTTAACACGTACCTTGATCAATAGAGATGTAACTCTTCGGGTCAGTGAAAATCCTTGTTTTAGGGAGACACTCACACGTGTAATGTTTTCACCGCTTGAGATCGAGAGTGGCGCGTATAGGCCGCGCGCGCGCTTCACAGCCAATGCGCACACGCACGGCGCACACCCGTACGCTCTCCTACTCCTGTGCTTAGCCCCGTACAGCACCGGTGTGGGTGATGCTTCCTGATCTTATAACAATGCCTTGTAATTGTGCTTTGGAGGTTGGACTTTGGTTATGTGTGGATGGACATTAAGAGTACTTTTTTTTTGTAAATGTCAGGTTGTTGTGTTACACTAGGGTTTTCTCTTTTTTAATGGCATTAGTGTCTCGGAGCCCACGACCAGCGAGCTTTTTATCCGACGGTGCTATAGCAAAGACAAGGTTATGTTTGTTCCTGTGTCTTTAGCTTAGGTCTTCTGAGCATCATTGCAAGATCTGTTGCTTTCATAGATAGAAAATTCCGGAAAATTGTGAACCCATTTTGGGTTTTTGTGTATTGATGCAAGCATTTGACACATTTTACACTGTGTTTCTTTTCGCCCAAACATCTAACTGATGCAGCTGATTCATATCAGGGTTGTTGCGAACATCAGCATCAGCATCCGCTGATCTTCAGCATCATTTTCAACATCAGCATCAGCATCAGCATCCGCATTGATCGATGCTGATTATTAATGCTGAAGTTCGAGTCGTGACATGACCGCAGAGAGGATTATATCACGTGTAGTTTTTGCCTGCGACTTTGACCAATTAAAAGATCGTCTGCGGGGATTGTGATTGCAAACAAACACAAACTTGTCTAGTTTTTTTTTTCCATTAACTGTTGAGTGTTATCCGTTGAAAAGTGGAATATGGACGGATTTTAAATTAAGGAGTCAAGAAACTGCAAACTGCAATTTTTATAACAAGGATTATTCACGCAAAGGGCGTACTAGTACGGACTGATTTTACTTTTTCCCTGTTTTTTTAAGAAAAAAATTAAAATCAGCATCAGCATCAGCATCCGCTGATGTCAATGATAAAAGATCAGCATCAGCATCAGCATCCGCTGATGTGAAAAAAATATGCATCAGCAACAACCCTGATTCATATGTAGCTGTCAATGGCAAAAAAATCTGGAAGATGGTCAAATAGTGAACTTTTTTTTGTTCATTATGGGTTTTTATGCAAGAATTTTGATTGGTAGTTTTTTCCAGAACATTTACTTTTCGCCCACGCAAACATGCAGCAATAAAAATGCATCTGATTATAAATTCATACACGAAATCACATGACTTTCCTTGCATCCATAACATTCATCGCTCTATGCATCTGAACGTCATTACAACGCAACCGCGAACATTATGTAACACTAATGACATATATGACATTACCACTTACGTCAATTTGACGTACGGAGGTGACAGAACCGTCATTTACTTGTAACAAGCGTCTGATTTAGTTTGAACGGTGCATCTGTCAATAAATTACTGCAATGTTAAATAGTAATTTATTTTAATGCATTTAATGATCATCATGTCAGTCCGTTACATAAGTTTAACTCCAAATTAAATTGTTATCAAACTTATAATCTTCCTTAAACGAATGATAGATGAATTTGACAGCTTGAGTAAGAAGAGGATTATGCAAAGTAATGATTAGGATTTAAACTTAAATGTTTTGAAGATTAATCATTGGGATGATGAAGCAGTATCTACGTGACATAAATACAATGGATTTTAGAATTGAATTAATGTTTTTCTTCTATGAATTGATTCGTTTTCTGTTAATTTGTCGATGAGATAATTTATTGTATTTTGTTTAACACTTGCAGTAGCAACTGGAATTTCGATAGAAACAGTTTGATGGCTCTTTTTTATAATTTTGATTTTGACGTTCAGGCAAAATGATAGTGAATGAATATATGAATCCACTGAGCGAAGAAACTGTAAAGTTTCTAAGCCTGATAATACTGTAAAATGTGAAACACAAGATTTATAGATCACTTAGCTTTTATAGCTCTAAAATAGAAATTCAATTTTACGATACAACTACCGATTTCCTCATAATTAATTTGCTGTCAAATATCTTGTTAGCTTTTGATAACTTCAAAGATAAAGAACGAACAGCTATTTAGGTTCGTGAAACTTATCTTACTATTATAAATCCGAAAGTTTGTGAGTATGAATGGATATGTGGATGGAACAACTACTGAATGAAATTTGGCCCACAGATAGTTTATAACCTAGATTAACCCTTTCGGTACCCAGCACCCAGCATAATATGGGCATTGGACCAATATGCTGGGTGCTGGGCACCGAAAGGGTTAACACATAGGATGATTTTTATTCTGGTACTTATACGATCGCCGCATCAAAATTGGGGCAAAGTGCAACAGATTGGGTTCCGAACAACAGAATCCGGCGACGCGGTAGGCCCAGAAAGAGATGACGTGACGAGCTGGACTCTTATCAAAAGGATTGGGCCCAAATAGCCAAAAACAGAGATAAATGGAAAGACGGACGGGAGGCCTTTGCCCGGCAGTGGGACACATCACTCTCCTAATAAAGAAAAATAAAAAATAGGTATGTAATAGTACGATCCCGTGGGACATATGCTAGTAAATTAAATATATGACAGTAATTTCAGAAGAGTAGTCTTTCTGAGAATAGGGTAATTATTTCAAGTAAAATGTTATAATCTTTGCCTTGTTTGTTAACACAAATGATCAACAAAAAAACTAATCTGACACAACACGAACATAAAGCAAGTGATTGTACAAACATTTGGCAACATGAGATTATAAATTATAAGCCTCCTGAATATTTATGATTACAATTATATATCATCTAGTGTTAGATAAGAGGCTCTTCATTAAATAATTACATTACTCAACAAATGGCATTCAGTTAGATTGTGAGCTAATTAGTAACAACTGAGGCTAGACTAGGTTTAGTGCTTACCTGACTGAATGCGACCAGACCAGCTGAAGTGTGCATTCGTAAGCTGTAAGTCACCATTTATTTAAATAAATTACATTCGTTGATCTAGTGAGCATGAGGTCCTGGGTTCGATGCCGTTCAGGTCAGGCAAAGTGTTATTGAGTTTTCCCATCAGGAATTTCTCTGTAACAGCCACGGAGTCTGAATTTGTGCTCGGTTAATGGCTCGTTCCTTATTTTTTTTAAATAATAAAAAAAATAAGGAACGAGCAAAATTTAATTTAATTTTTTATTATTATTATTTATTAATTAAAGAACAAAACAAAATATAAACAGAAACATCACAAAAACCTCAATAGGTTTGTCCGGCTTGTATTACATAGGACTTAAACATAACTGGCAAAATGTGGGTGTACTAGTAGGTACACCTCTGCCAAACCCTTCGGGAATTACAGAGGTGATATTAATTTTAATACAAAATGACACTTATCAGATATTGTTTAATAGCGATTCTTTAAATACCAAATTAAAATGGCAACCCAAGCTCGTGAATAAATCATAACAGCCGTACGTGTCGATCTTTAGGTTAAGCCGCGCTTGCATAGGTCGGTCCGGGGATGGGTAACCACCCATTACATACCGACTTGGTCCCGGCATCATTTGTAAATCTTTGGCAGTCGTTACAGGTAGTCAGTGTCCCAAAAGTCTGACAATCTTAACAAGGGGTATCGTATTACCAGTACTAACTGGGCTGTGGAGGTCAGATATGCAGTCGCTCTATGTAAAATACTGGTATTCAGCTGCATCCTGTCAGACTGGAAGCCGACCTTAACATTGTTGGAAAAAGGCTAGGCCGAAGATGATGAAATGGCAGCCGGGACGGCATCGGATACGGAAGACGAAGAACTGGGTGTTGTGACGCAATTTGAGAGAGGCCTATGTCTAGCGGTAGACTGTGATTGGCTGCGTTCATCAATCTTTTTTTACAACTGCCAATCAATTGACCATGACCTGAGTTCATTAATTGTGATTTAACCATCACACGATTTCTAGCAAATAAAATGATGGAATACGACGGAAGGACCCTGGTTGGTTGAAATAAATTCGATAGGCATCGACGAGTCGCAGAATAAATCTCTGTGAAATATTGTTGTATTATATTTATTTTTAAGACTTAAGTGGTGTACTTATAACTTATGTGGTCCTTGTTTCCGAATAAATGGAATTATTATTTTGTAGTTTTCATGTTAAACCAAAACCACTTCCTCGCTACACTTTCAGTTGCCACCAAAACCTACAACACATCTATATAAATAAATAAAATTGAAGTTTCTGTTTGTAATATCAAAATTACAGCTTTTTAGCAAAATAACAAAAAAAAAAGTTTTCAATTTTTGTCCTTCGGTCTGTCTGTTTTTTCCGGCTAATCTCCGAAACGGCTGGACCCATTTTGACGGGACTTTTAAAGATTGCTGATGTTATAAAGAGTAACTTACTTTTATTTTAGAAAAAAAAATTGTGTTCCGTGAAAAAAAAATTTAAACCATGAAATTGTAAACAAAAACCGATTCAAAAAGGGAAGTAATATTTTTATAATAATTTCACGCTGTCGAAGATCGCGGGCAATATCTAGTTCTCAATAAAACCACAGTATAAGAAGATAGCAAATCAGTAGCGCAGGGTCAATTTTTGTAAAAGGTAAGCCGGAGTACGTCTCTTTAATGTGATTTAATATCTTATATATAAAATTCTCGAGTCACCATGTTAGTTACCATTCTCCTCCGAAACGGCTTGACCGATTTTTATGAAATTTTACATGCATATTCAGTAGGTCTGAGAATCGGCTACTATCTACGTATTTTTTATGCCCCTAAGTGACGCAGACGAAGTTGCGCGGGTCAGCTAGTTTGTCTACAAAATATTAACTGTGCCACTTTTCAAAGGGAAGCCGGTAGGAATCGAGTTTTATGGAACCTTCGCCACTGTAGCAAACCCATTCAGTACAACAACATTGTTAGCACAACACACTTACCGTACTATCTCCTATAATGGCGTTTATCGTAATATTTCCTGCAATAAAACAGGAGTCAAATAGAAAGTGCAATAGGTATATAATTTTGCTTGAAATCGATCTTGATGTGCGTACGAGTACATAAAGATGTGTATCATGTCTTGTATATAATGCGTTGCGTGAGAATGGCTTGAACACGTCATGTACGGTGCTCTTCATTGGTAATTGACCGTTTGGTTAAGTATCAAATAAGTAATTAGTTGATAGGAATATGGTTTCAGTATTTTTGCATTTGTGCGTATTTTTAGAGGTGCTGTACATAAAGGGCGCCGACGGGATTCTATTAGCTACTTAGTTTCATGTATAGAATGCTTGGTTGACGGCTTCGTGAAGGGTCCGTTTCCACTTTGTATTCCTGTTGGGCCTTTAGCAAGTTCTTCACGAAGGTTTCCAATCAGACGTTTAAACATTTTTTATCTACAACTAGCTTCTGCCCGCGGCTTCGCCCGCGTGGCCTATATGAAACAAACGACTTTTTTTTTCAGAAACAAACTTTATAAGCGCTTTCACTCCCTTTCATTGAATATACAAACTGAAAAAAATTTAAAGACCAGCGGTTTAGGCTGTGCGTTGATATACCAGTCAATCAGTCAGGACTTTGAATTTTTAATTGGAGGATGATTTTGGAAAAACTGTGATACACTTTTCTCATAATTTTAACTGAAGAGTATGTACAGTCCATTCACAGTTATTATGCCTGTGGCGGGACTGTAGGTAGCTTATTTTAGACTATGCAAAAGTGCCTGTCACAGGTCTATTTGAAATAAATGCTTTGAGTTTGAGTACACAAATTTTCAAGTCAATCGACCCCGAGAATAAAAAGTTTCACAGAAAATTCAACACCCCATTTCACCTTCTTAGACTTTCTCTTCTCTTCTTAAACTCCGCCCGAGTTTCGATAAACCCTTGCTTAGTTAATAGCTACTCTTCACAAAGAATACACTCTTCAAATTTCCTGTCTTTAAGACCAGCGGTTTAGGCAGTCCGTCGATATATCAGTCAGTCAGGACTTTGAATTTTAAATGTATAGATACACAGTTAACGTTACCTTCCTAAACATATCAATACTAAACAATATGGCATTTAAATTACAATTAAAATTAAAATGCTTGGTCATGTGAACTAAAAGCTTGTTACTGTAAGTGCATTCTGCTCTTTAATGATATCCGGGATTCCAGGACGAGTGGAAGTGATTGCACAGTAAATCAGACAATCTCATAATGTTGTCGATTTTTGTACGAATTATCCGATTATGTAAGTGGTGAAGTGGTAATTCACAACCACGTTGATTGTGCGGTTAGCTCGACGATTTAAGGTGCAATGTTCGCCGCACAAAAGACTACTGATGATGTTATGTCCTCCTACTGGGTAAATGTCTCCTCTTTGGGTAAATTTCTCTCCAAGCATCATTTGCCTAGCCTTTTCCCGACGATGTTAGGGTCGACTTCCAGTCTAACCGGATGTAGTTGAATGGAGCGACTGCCTATCTGACCTCCACAACACAGTTAGTTCTAGGTATTACGATACCTCTTGGTAAGACTGGTTGTCATTCCTATTTTGAGGCACAGATTACCTGTAACGACAGTCAAAGATCTACAAACGACAACCGGGACCAACGGCTTAATGTGCTTTCCGAGGCATGGAAGAAACTCGGTCTTAATGGGTGGTCACCCATCCACAGGCTAACCTGGGCAAGCACGGCTTAACCTAGAGATCGATCCGAGCAGCTGTTATTATTTAGCCACGAGCTCCTCTCTAGCCAAGCGTTAAGATATACGTTTTAAACTGACATGATCGTTAACACTATAAACAGGATATTTACCATGTTTAATAATATTCATTTTGAGTTCCTGTTTTACGGTAGTTCGGCACTGCTGCAAGCACCATGATCACGGATAACCTCATGTAATCTGTGTGTGTATCCGTGATCATGGTGCTTGCAATAGCGCCGAAATATCGGGAACTCAACATGAATAATAAACACTAAAAACGGGATGTAAATATCCCGTTTTTAGTGTTAATGAAAGCGATAAGATATTGCTGATCAATAATTTTATTTTGAAAAAAGTTAAGATTCAAGCTTTACCTTAAATACAACAACTGTCTATACATTTTACAAAATACTTTAACGTCAGGTTGGTGATTGGTACAGAATTGGCTTTGTGGTCGGGTCGCAGTGTTATGAGGCCGATGCGGTAGGGGAAACGGGGAAACTATCGCTCATTGGCTTTTAACCTCTACGTGGCTTGATTCAGTTCCGTTACTGATTTTGTAAAATATTTGTTTACATGAACCATGCAAATTATCAAAAAACATTCATTAGCTAATATAGGAGCTGCGGAAACGTATTCCTCGTAAACTGTGCGGTCTGAAACTACAAAGACCGGACGGTGTAACAGCGGTCGACATAAACTTGTAAATTAACTACTAGCAAAAACATAGGCTCGGTAACCTTTCATCTACTGTTCCCTCCACTTATATAAAACGTAACTATGCCATTAAATATTTGATTATGAACCATTGAATATTTTTATGTCTTGAATATATTAGTTGTATGTCTTTATAAGGCACTTCCATGCCTACTTTTTTAATATGTTCACATTCGGTAGACGTAATCTTGCATCTTCATCTTAGACTGTTAGGCAATCTAGAAACACGTACGGAACTTGTTCGTTCATGGTAATATATTTTTAGGGTTCCGTAGCCAAATAGCATAAAACGGAACCTTATAGATTCGTCCTGTCCTTCTGTCTGTCAATATGTCACGGCCATTTTACTCCGTCACTGTTAGGTCCACACAGTTGGACTTAGTGCCGTAGTAAGAAATACTCGGACTGACTTCCCCAACAGCGGTGACACCTTTTTTTCAATGGCCGACTTTGACTTTTAGGCCGAACTTTGTATGAACCGTGAGTGGTTCCTTTAGAGAGCAGGTGTCTTCTATGAACCGCTAGACAAGATGTGGAATTATGAAAAAGAAATAGGGCCACTCCGCTCTCCATACATGTAACTAAAGGGTTGAAAAAAATAATATTATCAAAATTATTATGGCGTCTTGAGTTATCTTGCATTCTTATTAATCGTTTTTATTGTATGGACGTTTTCATCCGCTGCTTGCCTGCTAAGGGCCGTAGCGTTATGTTAAATAGCCTAAAACCTTCTTCAAACATTGGGGCTGTCGAATACAAAATTATATTTTCAAATCCGATTGATAGTTCCAGAGATTATTCCGTTAGAACAAAAAAAAACAAACATAGGTTTTAGATATTACATTATATTTTAATTTTAAGTAATCTGTAGTAGCAATAATTTTCATATATTAGATAATATTTATGCACGTCTGTCATATTCATATTAGTTACAGTAAGTACCTAAGTCAGTTCAACCTATTATGTACTTTGTGGTACGACATAATTTGCCCGATCTTCGTTCTTCGCCAAATAAAAAGAGATGAAACATTATATTAAAGCAAGACACGGAAACGAGCGTCAAATGTAATGCTCAGCGGTCTACCGGCTTTTCTCAAATGCTTGAGCCATGTCGCTTAAAGCATTTTCACTTTCGCTCGCAGAAATCGTACGCCTCATTGTTGGATGAACATAATGTCTAGTTTAAAAGGGAAATAATGTATTAATTCGTTTTAGAAATATCATAAAATATATAGAGGAGATCGTGGCTAAATAATAACAGCCGCTCGGGTCGAATTTTAGGTTACCCCTGCTTGCCTAGGTTGGTCTGCGGATGGGTGACCACCCATTACATACCGAGTTTCCTCCGTGCCTCGGAAAGCACTTTAAGCCGTTGGTCCCGGGTGTCATTTGTAGATTTTGACAGTCGTTAGGTAGTCAGTAGCCCAAAAAGTTTGACAACCAGTCTTACCAAGGCGTATCGTATTACCCAGTACTAACTGGGTTGTGGAGGTCAGATAGGCAGTCGCTCCATGTAAAATACTGATATTCAGCTGCATCCGGTTAGACTGGAAGCCGACCCCAATATAGTTGGGAAAGGGCTAGGCAGATGATGATGTTTTAGAAATATCATGTACACGTGATACAACCTCATGCTGTGTACTGTGTGTTACTGAAGTCATATACATATATGTATTAACTATTAGTCATTTTTTTTAAAGTATCTTACGAAAATATTCAAGATTGTATAAATATTTACCAAACAAGCAGCAAAGTGGTTATTACTAAGTGCCATTTAATAATGTATGTGTCTAGTCTATCTGGAATAAATACATTAATAAAATGAGATTGTATTTACATTTAAATTTCAGTGCAGTGATTGCGCAAAGTCATTGATAAAATGAACTTTTAACAAGGCATTGAATTAAATTAATTATTTATGACTCAAACTATTACTTTTCCAAGTTATCGAGATGTTGCTCTTTTGTCAAAAGTCAAGGCGCCATCCATTGATTTACCTATATGTCAATGACAATATATTTTATTAATAATTTGTAAGAAAAACTAATACTTAAGCAATACAATATAATTATCACAGTTAAGTATAGCAAATGGTGTTTAGTAAATTCTGTTTTACCTCGTTGATGTAGTGGTCGCAAGCACTACTGCTGAGCATTAGGTCTGGGTTCGATTCCCAGGCGGGACACAAAAAAACCGATTTCCAAAAAAACACAAAAAACGTCTAAAATAACTTTACTTTCGGAAGTCGGTGTCAAAAAAGACAGTGAAACAAACAAAGTCACCGACTTCCGAAAGTAAAGTTATTATAGACTTTTTTGTGTTTTTTTGGAAGTCGGTTTTTTTTTGCAAAAATGTTTTTTATGAACACTCCTATTCGCCCCTGCCACCGGTGCGTGTCCGCGTCGAATACCTAGTTTATTGTATTCGATATATTAATTTACGTCGTGCCGTACTTTAAGGAGCGTCGCTCACACGATTAACAGTCGAGGTGCAGTTGAGGCGCGGGCGGTTAAGAGGCACGCCGCAACAAAGTTTTCTTTACAAATGAATGGCAGTGCGCTCATATACAAGAGTTGCGGCGCGGGCGAGGTGAAGGCGGGGCGGAGGCGAGGTGAAGGCGGGGCGGAGGCGAGGTGCAGGCGCAGGAGGGGCGCTCAAGTGTGCCCAAGCCACGACTCCACCGCCATTTTGTCATTTGGTTTCGTGCGTAGCTGCGTTTAGACGTTTTAAATATGCGCGACGATTTTGAAACCAACGTAAAACTTATTCGTCGACGTCTTCTGACGACGACATGGTGAATGAATTACGTAAAATGTGAAGGAAGCATAGCCGCCTGCGCCTCGACTCTACGCAGAGACCTATCTTCGCCCGTGGTGCGACGCCGCACCGCCGCTGACGCGACGTCGCCTCGACTTACCAGTGAGCGACGCGCCTTAGTGTAGCAAATTACCACCAGCCTTGCAGCCTGGACCAGTTATATCCGCCGCTTTCTCGTTTCAAAGATTTTTTTTTTCAAAACTACACCGATTACTTATATGATTATGCATTTTGAATTGCATATTATCGAAAGCAAGAAATAAAGTCTCAAAAAAGCAAAAAGCGGATCTAGTGTTCGATTTTAAATGATGTTAATTCAAAAATCATAAAAACTAATTAAGATTTCCATGATAAGTAGTTGAACAACTTAGACAACGACGAATCTAAATCTAAAATATTCTAAAGTTATGAAACTCTTTGGATCTCATGCCCTAATAAGTGATTTAATATCAGGTTATGTGTCTCTCATAATACACTATGTAAACGATAAAACAGCGTTTTTACTAAGATAGTTATTAAAGTCGGTGTAAATAATGATAAGAGCCAAAAAACCTAAGAGTTACATGGTGTGCACTCAATGGAACATTCAGTTAACGAAACACTGCAACTGACGAACTGCGGTTATTTCATTCGGTCGATAACGTCGATCTTTACGTGTGGATATCGCAAAATGATAGATCAGTATCACCTTTGCATTGTGATGATACTCAAATAACATGATATAAAAAATAAAATAAATAAAAAATGATATCTTTAAAATCATTTAACAGTTTCTTGAAATGAAACTTGTGGCTGACTAATAATGATTTGATTGAATTCTTGTTCACATTTTCGCCACTATGATTACAGCCCTCTTTTGATAAACCTAATTTTCATTCAGATGTACTTAGAGATTGTAAAGATCCCCCTCCCCAAATTAATGATATAATAAACTTTGAACATTATTAACAACATCTTTCTTTATTTCCAGGTACGGATACTCTACAAATTCGCCGTAGCGAGGCGGCACGTTGATGCGTCGGCGCAGATCTAGCCGCGACCGAGTGAAAGTAAAACTCGGCCGTATACTGCCACCTTCAGAAATTCACTTAGAGTGGCGACCCCACAGACTAAAGAAAAACTAAGAGAAGTATAGTTAATCTATCCTTATGGACGATCCCTGGACGCTCTTAATGTGCACGTCTCTCTACATCGTTCTCACATATATGTATTATCTCAACATGAATGATGTAACCAAGATATTGTAAAAATGTTTGATTGAAAAGAGTGTCCATGGAGTTTCTTGCCCATTCTTCTCCATAGAGATCTACGCCTTGGAATGGGCAACTACAGTACTTTCATAAGTTATTATGTCTTATGTCTGGGACTGTAGCTTCGCCTTCTTTGTTTTTCTGACATTCAAAAGTGCCTGTAATGGTCTAATTGAAATAAATGCTTTGAGTTTGAGTTTGAGTTTGAGTTTATGTACACCAGCAAAAAACTTTGGTTGACTCAAGTATCTGAAGGGCTAATGATTCAAGGCCTAGTAGTGGATACTAGATACTATCAAGCAGACAAGCCCCAAGTTTGCCGGAAATCCGGTAGTATCTCGGAAGACCTTATGCTCTATGCTGCTGTGACTGCTGTTGATTCCCTTGATATAACTTCGTAGTTGTCTTTTGCTACCGCTTTTTTTTACGGATGGAAAATCATCAAATAACTCCTCCCGCTCTGGGTGGAGTGGAAGGGAGTGTCAGACTTTTACTGACTAAAACCCATCCATGTTCCTTCTTTGCCCTTTGTGTTCCAGGGCCGCGGTATCTCTTTCGAACAGTCCCGCAGCCCCGGCTTGCTACCCCTTCAATTTGCTTTTTTATTTTTTTCAGTAATGTACACATTAAATACTTAACAGGACGTTACATTAAGATAGAAGAGCACAAAGGTACTCCTTAAGAAATTCCTTCCATCAAACCTGCGAGAGGAAAGTTGGATTAGAAATGTAGACAGTGTGTAGAATAGACATATTTGATCTGATATCTTCTTTGTGCTAGCACGTAGGCACATTTAATTGTAAAAATATTCTGATTGAAAAGAGTGTCCATGGAGTTTCTTGCCCATTCTTCTCCATAGATATCTAGGCTTTGGAATGGGCAACTACAGTACTTTCACAAGTTATTATGCCTTGTGTCCGGGACTGTAGCTTCGCCTTCTTTTTTTTCTGACATTCAAAAGTGCCTGTTATGGTCTAATTGAAATTAATGCTTTGAGTTTGAGTAATTCCTACACTGATGCAATCCCTTGTCTGCATCAAGTAGACCTTCTTAACCTATCTCTGTGTCCAGTACCCACCTTAGTGCGTTTGCGCACTTGTCTGGAGAGATCTATCATGATACAATCACTTCCCCATTACTCAGTTTTATTAATACAGCAACTAAGTTGATCAAGTGTTGTGTGAAAACTTAGTTACTTTAACGGCGAACTGCCTCTTTTACTATCAATTAACATAAAGATGTCTTTTGATAGGCTGGTGTAGCGTGAGCTGATTACACCTTATCTAACTTGAACGAAAGTTTCGTGATATTTGTACCAATTACAGTGCTATACTCATTTGGCTATCGAATGACGTTGACAGGGGACGCTCTGTTCGTAATCATTTGTGAAATGGTTTTGTGAAATGTACTAAAAAAAATGATGGTGGCGTTAGTTCCCATTTTGGCCACGTCACAAAAGATCTTTGAACAGCTATACGTGCCTGTTTAATGTATGCTTAAAACAAAAGTGCTATTGTTTTTTCTTTCATAAACAAACAATACCACTAAGACTCGCCTGCTGTCTCAATACTTTATCAACTCCATTGAGAAATAACGCCCACGCAGCCACATCTGAACCAGTAAAGGTTGATTATTTGCCAAATCTTTCCTTAAAGTCATAAAACTCTTCAAAAACATCTTGCTACATAAACGGAAGCATAACTTATTTATAATCCGCATTTATTCATACGTTCGTACTTCATTAGATTCAACTCAAGATGATATAACTGTACTAATCTTTGACAAAATTACGACCAAAATCTTAATTTAAATCGATCGTCATTTCTTTCAAAACAAGTACGTAAGTAAGTAGAATCTAGAGCACACGCATTTACTCTTCGTCTCGCAGTTACCAGCACGCGTAGCATGACCACCGTAGAAACGGGTTATGTCAACGGAAGAATCGACAAAAGTAAGACTGACCTATTTAGTGAGCAACTTCCGACATGACCTTAGGTCAGGCCATTTGTACGTCGACAATACAACATCATTGTTACTTGAAGATTATTTCCGATTTGACTTGCACGTTTTGGGTGACCACTGTGAGTTCGGAGTTAAGACAAAGCAATCATGAAAAACGGGACGTCTTGTTCTTTAGATCTTGGCTGGTCCAAACTAACATACTAGTAAACTTATACTGTCACTTACGGGATATCTTCCGTGATTGTTCATTTTTTTGAGCTCTCGATATTTCAACGCTGTTGCATGATCGCGGGTTGAAAGATATCCCGTAAGTGACAGTATAAGTTTAGTTGTAAACCGTGAAAGCTTAAAACAGTGTTTAACATACTAGTTTCAATGAGATACCTCATATTCATTCTGGCCTAAGTGATGGCAAACCAGACAAGAAAACGACGGGTGTCCAAAAAAATCTTTATTTAAAACTGTACATTGCTCGACTCCCTATCGCCATCTCATCGAGAGTGAGCCTGTCATTACGTCGTCAGCGGCTGTACCGCCTTTCTGCTATTGCCCTTAATCCGCACTTTATCCAAGTAAACCAGTAAGTAGTTGATGTGTAAGTGTGATCCGGCGCATAATGGGTATCACGCTTGCGCAACTGTCCCCGTAACATTACCGGACTCGCACGATGACAGCGCACTACGCTGTCTCATTGTTGTTGTGTGTTGCTTTGTGAGCCTGCGCTTGCGTCATCGAATGAGGCCAATGAGGCGGTAATTTTGTTACATCGGCATCGCCCACTGGATTGTTGTCAATGGCCTATCGATGGCTGCTGCTGATAGTCTTTTGGTAAGAATAAGGTGTTGCTTATCTTGCCTTGATCAAGTAGGTTGTTGATCGCAGAGCCAATCCTTTCGAGAGTGTCATCTCCTGACAATTTTGGTGGCTGATTTTGGTTAACCAGTCATAGGTTCGGTCGACCCATACAAAAAGTGAGTAGGCAGTTTTTTGCTAGGAGACTTGATCAGACCATCAGTACGTATGCATGGAGTAGTTGATGAATCCATTAATGTTGAAACCTTTATAAGTTTTTGAATTGATATGATCACTAACACACTGGAAACGGGATATTTACCATGTTTATTAATTGCTTTGAGTTCCCGATATTTCGGCGCTGTTCTATGATCACGGATATAAATTGAAGTTATTGCGGGTGGGTTTTTATGAGCAGACAAATTGGTCTACTTTCTTTCTTGTTTGTTTTTCGCGCTCGGTACCATCGGGAAATCAAAACAAATAGTAAACATGATAGATATCCCGTTTTCAATGAACGTGTTGAAACCTTGTCTGCTAACAGTAGTGAGGCGTATGTCGACGTTCTTTATGACATCGCAGGACTACCAAAAGGGAAGGTGTACAGTCACGAGCACCAATATGTAAACACTTTACAACTTGAAAAAGTGTTTTTCTCCTACTGAGCTGATTAAAACTTCATGTTGTTGCGAATATAGTATTCTGGAACTCATATTTTTATGGAAAAGATCATATCTCCAATTTACAATTGTTATTTCTAGCGAACATTGCTTTTAAATTTCGGAAAGTATATACATATACGAGCTCGTGACTCTATAGAGTTGACACCAAGACAGGAGCCGAAGTGTTGGTGGTCTTTCAAAAAAACACATAGACCACTCGTGTTTGTCTCATAATAGAGAAAATGTTGTATATTAGGCTAAATTTTAGTGTTACATAAGCTGTTTACGGCTTAGATTTTGAAATGGCTGGTTTTTTAGTCACAATTTCTAGATTGTGGGCATAATTTTAAATACCGATTATCCGGCCGCCAATAATTAATTATTGTTTACATTGCCTGCAGCAATTTTATTGCCTGAGAGAGAAAATTAAATGAATTATACAATGCTAGGCATATCACTTTACTGATATGTTCCTACATAATAAATCTATAATTTACACACATAAAAAATATAAAAATAATTCTACTGTAGGTCATACCAACTTATTTGGTGTTGATGCATCATGTCTTCGTCCAAAAGCCGTAATCTCATTCGTCGCCTCCTTTATACTAAACGGATAATGTTTTTAACCAACTTCTAAAAAAGGAGGAGGTTATGAATACCACCAGCATCTTTTTTTAATTTTTTTTACACCGTTTTCTCCGTGACTACTGGTCCGATTTAAGTAAGTGATTTTTTTTCATTTGGCAGAGGAAGTCCCATATAAATTTTATTAACTTTGGTACATAAGCTATCCTCTATAATAATTATGCATATTTTCTTCTTCTTCTAAAGGGTGTAAAAAGACCCTTAACGAAGCCGAAAGGCACTTGTTCTCCCCGTCATTGCGATCATTTTTTTGTTCTGGACCATAGACTGGGAACCTTCTAGTTACGGAGATACTGGAGGTCAAAGTTCCAATTTTTTCACAAGTTTTTTTTTAAAATACTACTTTTTAAGGTTTTAACTTTACTTTAATTACCTCCATGACCCGTTTACTATTCAAAGCATTCATCAGCACCAAGTATTGAGTGCGTTACATTGAGTTTTACCGTAAAACGTGATTTCACACCAAAAAAAAAAGTCGTTTCCCAGCAAAAATTTTTGCGTAGGGTGACTTAGTTTGATGTACATAATGCTTGGTTGACGGCTTGGTGAAGGGTCCGTTTACACCGTGTATGTGGATGATGTGACTTGTGAATAAAAACTTTTTGTTTTTTGTTTCATTGACGTTTTTGACACAGACTTTAAAAAAAAAAACTTTTTATTAGCACCGTATACCGACTTTCATAAGCATTCAGTAAAAAGCTGTTACTTGGAAACTAATATAATAACCACTTATATCTCCGGACGCAAAATACGCGCTTTGACGTGGAGTTGTGGAAACCAGCCCGTTATACAATATAATACAATACTTGGAAACTACAAACAGACACTTAAATTTAATTAATTTGTAAAGATGTATATGTCAGTAATAAAATCTGACTTCCCGGATCCCATGCCTCAAAAGATGGTCATTCATGGGTAATACGGATGCTCAGTGCAGTCAAATGTCAAAGTCATAAAAGCACACATATTTACTGTTAGTAACCCGTAAATTACAATGTACTCTGTTTCCCGGAATGAACTGTTTGTCTCTTCTCATCTTTTTAGAAAAACATTGACGGTTAGGCACATTGAGTGTGCTGCTGCATCATTGTCAACTTTCGACGCTGAGCCGAAAGTTGCTTATCTATCAGAGCGCTCAAGTTCCCACTACTTCTGTTTGCACCGTACATAATGTTCGTGGATAACGTTATTTTCTCATTTTTAGCATGTTGGTAAAGTAACCGGTTACAATTAGAACATGTCTCACATTGTGTCAGGAGTGTTTATTTATAAATCGAAAACAATCCCACGGAAAGAATGTACTGCCAGGATAAGAGTATCCTGAGTCCTAATCCAGGTCAGGCACGGTCTAAGCCTGTGTGCCAGAATTACAGGGTTTTTTTTTCGGATGGGAAATCATCAAATGACCCCCCTGCGCTCTCGGCGGAGTGGAAGGGAGTGTCAGACTTTTACTGACTAAAACCTATCCATGTTCCTTCTTTGCCATTTGTGTTCCAGGGCCGCGGTATCTCTTTCGAAGAGTCCCACAGCTCCGGCAGGCATCGACCCTTGCGGACCCCTTCCTGGTTGCTAACATCTCTTTGAGGCGCGCACAAATCGAAAATAATCCCACGGAAACAATGTCCAGACGCTAGCACATCAAGCTACTACAATCTGTCAAATTTCTTTAATAGATTTTCAACTTTATCGCTAAAGCATTAGGTTCGAGGTTGATTGGGAAAATTTGACAGTTTCGGGTAGCTTGATGTGCTGGCGTCTGTACCTACTGCCAGGATAAAAGTATCCTAAATCCTAAACCAGCTCATGCATGGTCTACCTATGTGCCAGAATTACAGGCTGACGTATGTCGCTCTGGAAAAGCTACTGTACCAGTAGTAAAAATACTAGCTAATTAGTTAGGTTTGTGACAGAAAACTTGTTATAACTGTCGCCTGGGGGTATTTTTTAACCGACTTCCAAAAGGAGGAGGTTATCAATTCGTCGGAATCTTTTTTTTTATATGTATGTTCACCGATTTCTCGAAGACGCCTGAACCGATTTGGAAAATTCTTTTTTTGTTTGAAAGAGTATACTCCCAAGTTGGTTCCATAGAAATATTGTCATGATCTGATCGTGGACTTTGGAGATATGGAACGGATAGACAGCAAACCTGTCGTGATTGCTACAATCGCTTGAATGTTTATTGTTTACACAACATCATAACATAACATCACGCCTGTATGCTCTGAGGGGGTAGGTATGTTAAGTTCCATTTTATTGGAGATAAGCCTACTATCATGAAATATATAATATTGTTAACAATGTAAAATAAATGCATAGCAAATATTTGTATAGGATATTACAACTAAAAATGTAAAAATAAAAAACTTTTTTGCAAAAAATAAAACCGACTTCAAAAACACAAAAAAGTGAAAAATAACTTTAGCTTTAACTTCAGAAGGCGGTGACTTTTGTTTGTTGATTTAGTTTTTTTGTCACCGCCTAGCTTAGCCTTAGCTGCTCGACTAGGTTATAAAACGCTAGAAACGGTTATATTATCGCTTTTAAAAGCCCAATAAATCACTACTGTATTTATACGAATGTATTTCTATATAAGGTGTAGAGTTGCAATCGAAGTGCTGAGTGAATTTGTTCTGGTTAAATCTCGTTACGGAATCGCAGTAAGCGGCTAGATCTGCTCTGCTTAATATGCTAATTTGGACATTTTTATTGCCCAGGTAAATAGGCTAGTATACTTATGTGTACATACTGTTATTAAGGCCATTAGCAATGTTCGAGATCTCTACTTAATAAGCATCTTAATGCAGTCAGTCACTGATAGACTCCTAAACCGCTGGCTCTAGAAACATGAAATTTTGTACACGGGTCCCGTATATTATGACGGAGATGAGCTAAGGATGGTTTTTTTTTATTCTGGATCTCTTCTCTCCTCTCTCTCTCTTCTCTCCTCTCTTCTTCATATCAAGGTTTAGTTAATTGGTTTCTTCTAGACAAGCGTGCTCCACCCTAGGCTTCCATCATCGCTTCACAATAGCGCCGCCAAACGCAAGCCTATTTAGTGTAAAAAAAAAATATTTTTAGAAACAAGCTTTTAAATATGTGTGACGTAGGTACACCACCATGGCTCACGCACAATGGTCCACTTTTATGACTAAGTGCGGAAACAAAAACCATTAACATAGAGCAAATGTGTGACGTAATTTTTTTTATCATATTCTTCTCAGCAAACCCATTTAATTGATACCCATACCATGGAGTTGGATAAAAAATAACTAGTCTGCCATCTTTGGGAATTCGCCATATTGGATTTAAAATGACGTCACTTACCTAACCACGCATTGTCATCCAAACTAAAAATTTTGTGTATGCAAAATTTCAGCTCAATCGGTTTTAAAATTTAGTCGCAAGATTTGACATAAACAAACAAATATACAATCATTGCAAGTAAAACAAAAGCTTGTAAAAGTTTTAAATAGCGGATAAAAGTGTGTATGGAAGCTCGTAATTTTGGAGATCCCATCAGTTATACGCTTTGTATTGAATACCATGATTTTGTTGGGGAGCTTTTGGATTTCGCTGGTGTAACTACATTCACCCATCGCTATATCTGAATACGGTAAAAGTCTCATTAGAAGTTTTTCGAAAAGAAAGCGGAAAGGAACCTTGTCACATACATTCTTTAAGTTTTCACTTAAAGTATCTGATTTTGAAATCCCCAAAATTAATGAGATCAATCTACTTTCGGCTTGAATGGCATACGCACGACGGCCAATCAAGCTATACAAAACCAGTTTATGCAGATCTCTCACTGTATAGAAAATCTATACAAAGCTAGGCCAAGTTATACTTGAAACTACAGCTTCATGTGCCGCCGTGTGTACAATTGAAAAGCCGTATGTCCAGATGGGAAGGCGGGTGATGATATGATCTTCCTTTACTGAAAAATATTATGCTTTTGTTCTCTTAATAGATAAGATATTTCTATCTACTGCTGTGGATGTGTCTAAGAGTAGATGAAGACCAAAGAAACATTTGATGGACTGTGTAAAGGATGATATGGCAAGATAGGAGGTGTCTCAAAATCAAAACCAAAGCATTTATTTCAAGTAGGCCAGTTACAGGCACTTTTGAATTGTTGAAAAGACAACAGTGAAATGTAGCTACAGTCCCAGTCACAAGGCATAAAAACTGTGAACTGTGTGTCTGATGAGATGTCGAGTAAAAGAGAAGTTTGAAAGAAGAAGACATGCTGCTCCGACTCCAAATCAATTGGGATAAGGGCAAGAGAATGATGATGATGATGTCTATCTGCTGCCAGTATCCTATAAGTTAAACTTACATTTTCATTGATTTTCTAGAACTGAACTAACCTGTCAACTGCAGCGCCATCTAAACTCCGCTCACTGAACTAATCCAACAACTTGCTAAACTCGTAACTTGTTAAAGAAATGTTGATTGTGAACACGGGTTCATGTGCATAAGTTTAGCGAAAGAACGACAGAGGGCGTTACTTACTTATTTAAGTAATGTGTGAGGACGGGGAATCCTTGCTGTCATTGCTAGAAAGAAGCTTGGAACTTTGTCTTTTCAGTTTTATTAGTTCGTTAGATTTTATTGGAAGATCCCGGTCTCTGATTCGAGAATTCGAAGTTGAGGACTTGTCAAACTTTACTTTAGCGTTACTTATGATATGGTGATTGAAAACGTATTTTTTATTTTATTTCGCAGGCTGAAGTAATGCTCGAGTTTGACTAGTGCTCAATTTCAAAACACAAACGGGTGTATCTGTATAAAGGGTGTAAAAAGACCCTTAATGAAGCCGAAAGGCACTTGTTCTCCCCGTCATTGCGATATTTTTTTTTGTTCTGGAACATACCTGGGAACCTTCTAGTTAGGGAGATGTTGAAGGTCAAAGTTCCAATTTTTTCACAAGTTTTTTTTTTAAAACCAATTTTTAAGGTTTTAACTTTACTTTAATTAAGTCCATGACCCGTTTACTATTCAAAGCATCCATCAGCACTAAGTTTTGAGTGCGTAACATTCAGTTTTACCGTAAAACGTGATTTTTCACCCCAAAAAAAAAGTCGATTTCCCAGCAATAATTTTTGCATAGTTAATTAGTTTGATGTACAGAATGCTTGTTTGACGGCTTCGTGAAGGGTCCGTTTACACCCTGTACATTACTTTCGAATATAAATGTAAATAACAAAGGCAGTAAGTATACTGCATGTAGTAAAGCTCGCAGTAAGTGTGCTTTTATTAGGTCAGGTAGGTAATCTGTATAGAACATAATTAGGTTGCCTAGGGACGAGTCGGCTCTACGGTATTTTCTTTATAGTTGCAGATGTTTAATGTTGTAATCTTTTGAAATAGTTGTTACTTATTTGTGTCAGCTGTTTGCGGTAGCGATACTACTGTGGTTAGAGAAAGGAACATTTACTTGGACTTGTTGGAACTTCGTTTAGGGCGTGAGAATATTTTGAAGATTCTAAAACGGCTCAGTAGTTTAGGCACTTGCACTTACAAACATACATAGACAGCTAAAATCACAACACTGCCCTTTGGCTTGACCGTAGGTCGTGTAAAAAGGAACACTTTCTGCTGTAGTTGTAATAATCGCCCATTATGTTTAGGAAATATCATTTTCATCAATACACAATAGATTCACAGCGTTTTTATTGCAAATATGGAATAACAAATAAAAAATTACAACAAAAATATTTTTTTATTTAAGTACTTAAATGTTTGTATTTACAATAATTACTTAAATCTATACCTTAAAGTTAATGACCATTGTGCATAGTGTTAATTGTAATATAGAAATATTATATAATTAACATAGCACCCCCTTTAATTCAATAAAATTATAATTAAAGTGCTTTAAAGCATGTGCGCGAAACTTGTGTGATAAAACCTCCTTCGAGTATTTTGTTAAATTGTGATGCCTTCTTGGACTGTGTAAGCTATACTATCTACTATGTTTATTATTTAAAATTATTGTTGATAAAGACTAGAACTTTCTACGGTAACTTCGTTTAACATTGAGGTACACATTGTACATTTACATAGTAATCTACTTGAGAGAAAAACAATCTCACCTCCTTACAAATATTAGGAATAGTGCACAATTGTCGTCATATTTCTCCTATAATTATAATTTCTAATTGCTTAGCCTCTTCTAGCTTAAACCGCTATAACCCTTTTGGTGTATTCAATTGTACAATATTAATGCTAAAATATGGCTTAATAATTGGTCTAGTCTTTGTACTACCATCATCTTTCAGTCCTGCAGTATCTTTTCATTCTTTCGCTTTTTAAACCAAGCTGTTCTAACATAGTACATTTAGCTGAGCGACGCGTTCTTCGCTTTTTGATTGGTTTATTGTCTGTCAGCCAATCTTCCTTGATCATGTCAGCACCTTTCTCTGCAATCATCATGACGGGAGCGTTGATGTTGCCATTAGTGATAGTAGGCATTATACTCGCGTCGATCACGCGCAGCCCTTCTATTCCGTACACTCGTAACCGAGAGTCTAGGACTGCCATAGGGTCACTAGTTGGTCCCATTTTAGCGGTACACGATACGTGATAAATAGTCATGGTGTACTGCCGAATGTAACAGTCCCAGTATTCGTCCGTGAACGGAGGAAGATGCTTGCAATTGGGTAACGGCTTACTGTGGAATCTGGCACCTAACCTCTTCATAGCTGTCGTTTCGCCCACAGCTAAAGCAGCCTTTACACCTTCTCTTAAAACACCCACATCATCAGGATGCGTCAAGTAGTTGTGGACCATAATCGGGTAGTCCAGAGCATTCTTGGTTCGCAGTTTTATAAATCCTCGGCTCTTCGGTCTCAGCATCATAGGAAAGACACCGAACACGTCTTCATTATTCACTTCGGCAAATACTTCATTGTAGAAATCATCAGTAAGACTGTGAGCTTTCTTGACTTGCGTACCACCATCCGACGGAGTAGATGCTGACGTCAACATAAACTCGATATCCGGCCAGTCGTCAGTAGCGTTTGCATATTTGGTGTTTATGAAAGCGACCACTTCTAAACCAATACTTGATGTTAACGGTCCGTCTTCAGTAATAGCATATCGCAGAGCTGAATTAATATTAACGAGTCGATTCATTACTAAACTGATAGGATGATCTATGCGGAATATAATACCACCAACTGCGATATGATCCTGTAAGTTTTTCCCAACGCCGGGAGAATCTTGGATCACATCTATTCCAACTTCCTGCAAATGGCTTGCGGGCCCAACGCCAGACAACATGAGTAGTTGTGGTGAACCAATAGAACCAGCTGACAGTATTACTTCTCGTGTAGCATAGACAACCTGCTTTTCTCCGTATCTGAGAAATTCAATCCCGTAAGCTCTTTTAGTGTTTCTATCAATGAGTACTTTGGTAACGTGTGAAAAAAGGGCGACGTGAAGGTTTTGTCGTAACCTGACTGGTCTTAAGAAAGCTTTTGCTGCGGAACATCTGGTGCCCCTACGGATGGTGAATTGGTACCACGCGTAGCCGGTTTGTTGAGCTCCGTTGACGTCGACAAAGTCGTATCCCATCTCTTCGCCTGCTTGTATTAAGGCTGCTCCTATGGGTGTGTTGAATGGTGCATCTTGAACAGTCAGGTATCCTCCTGGAATTTGGAAATAAACTCATCAGCATTTTTCATAAACATCTAAGCTAGTTTTAATCCTAGAATGTAATGATAGAATGCATACCTGTCGAGTGATGTCGTGTATCCTTAGCTAAGTACGGGTTTCGTTGGTCTTCCGACTTCTTGAAGTAAGGCAAGACATCTTCATAACCCCAGCCAGGGTTGCCGAAGGATTCCCATTGGTCGAAGTCACGTTTGTTACCTCTGATGTAGAGCATAGTGTTCAGGACTGAAGAGCCTCCTAATACTTTGCCTTTGGTCCAGGCGCAGCGTTTGTCGATCATAGCTTGGCAGGCACTGTCTTGGGGTTGAGTTCTGGAAAATACATCGTAAGTATTAATGTAGAACAGTAGAAATAAAAATAGTGGGCTATTTTCTTTAAATGTACTCATTTCATAGGTTATAAAGCATTCCCACGATCTGACAGCCGTAATATCTTAATTTCAGATATTACTGTTTAAAGTTCCGGCCAACAACTAGCATTACATATTACGTAAACATCGAAACCGAAATTAAATATAACTGCCGTTCACCTACCGATACTTCCAGTCCAGTTTACTTTTATGCAAATACAAAGACAGTAACGGAACGTCGCTAATATCCGTTTCGTGTCCGCCTGCTTCTAGTAACAGGACATTCCATCCTTCGACTTCCGAGAGCCTATTGGCCAGGACAGATCCAGCCGAACCTCCTCCAACTATGATAAAGTCGTATTTCTCTCGAAGATCTTTCTGATTGAAAGGCCTCTGTTCGGGATCAAGGGTCTCATAGTTGAAGTACGCCATAGTTGCCAGCATGACTGGGATAAAGGTGAGTTTGCTGAGGCCACCGATTGCGAGAGCCGCCTTGGTGGCCGCAGTAACCACAGATACCACTCCCATTGTTGCTCAGTGTTGCTTCATCGGCATCTGGAAGTTGACAGAAAGATACTTTAGTCGTAAAATGAAGACATCATGTAAATTATGGATAGCTGCATAATTTTGTGTTTGTATCGTTGATAAAATGTGACCCAATAGTGACGAATATAAATGTAGATGGATGGAGAGGGAGAGGAAGACAAAGAAAAGATGGATGGATTGTGTGAGGAATTATATGAAGGAAAAAGAAGTAAATGATAGCGGGGATAGATAGGGGGGAATGGAAGTAAAAAAACGTTGCGCCGACCCCAAATAACATGGGACAAAGGCAAGAAGATGATAAATATCGGTAATGAAATCAAAGGTAGGGAAACATGTTTCGTTTGTCTAATCAAAAACTGAATAACAAATAACACTAACGCATACAAATCCTTATAATAATAGCTTGGAAGAGTAAATACGAAATGAAGCGGATGAATGACATTCATTAAACCTAACATATGCTATGATTGCTTCACCTGCATTAAGGCTTAGAGCGGAAGCTTCCGAACATCCTAGCGGTAATACTACTTTAATGATGTAAATACGTTGTTAGGTTTAGAGTTAAAAAAAGTGTCGGTCATTGTCTTAAGCTATTTATTACAGGGCATGGCTAAGACTTGACCATGACTAGTTTTCTCAAAGCAATCGAGTAATAAATAAATAATGTATACTAATATTATAAAGAGGTAAATTTTACATATGTTTTGATGTAGGGGGTAATCTTCAGAATTCCTGATCCGATTCGAAACATTCTTTCACTGATGGGAAGCTGCATTATCACCGAGTGCCATAAGCTATGTTTAAAACATTCTCGTGGGACAATTTCCGACTATAACGCGAGCGAAGCCGCGGGCTCAAGCAAGTAGTTTTATAAAGTGCAATATTTATCTCGTAGCTAAGAAAAAACGAGAATATAATTATTATATAATTCATTACATCAGACCAAATTAAAGCCTGTCATGAAAGAAGGGCGGGTGCACTGTCCGGGACTTTCAAAACTGGATCACTGCTTAAAAAGTTCTCGGAAGTATAAAGACTTTGGACTCGTTAATATCAAATTTGGCGTAAAATTTGGAACAAGAGATGTAAAAGTAGGCTTCTTTTAAAACTTGATTTATATAACTGGTTATTATTAAGAAGCAATTAATGTTATCTTCGTCTAGACTCCTAATTATAACATTGAGCATTTGTGAATTGTTGTGCCGAGACTAACAGCTGTCTCAACTATACATTTCGTCTGTGTTTTCAAACCTACCGCCGAAATAATTATCTTACAAGCATTACACGAGTATTTTCTAAGTATTTTACGCATATCCTGTTTAATGATTCAACATGACAGCACGAAAAACCCACCATTGCAAAACGACACTTAACATGCGACCAGTTTCACCAATGGAGGTCATAGGGCCATACAAAATGTGAGCATCTTCCTTGAAGATGTTTCTTTTAACATAGCATTACGTTGGTCTACCCAATTGATAGCAATCGCCCTCTTATTACATGGGACTGAAACATAAAAGTTGAAATGTGTGTGTACTATTAGGTACATCTCTGCCTAATCCTTTGGTGACTAAAGGCATGACGTTATGTGTAAAAAAATCAATATACACTTGCTGGACAAATCGTAGATGGAGGGACAGTGACAAGTTGGGCCATTGTGTGTACGGATATAGTGGACGGATGACAGTGGTCGAAGCTGTTTACGTAAGAGCGAATATTATGCAAGGCAACGCAATGTGTCCCCTTATGCGTGCCGAGTCTTCTTTACACATGTTTTTGCGTTGACTTTTTCAATTAGGCGTGTTAATTGTTTTGTTATGAATCTTTTTTATCTGTTTTGTTGACATAGACAATATTTATATCTTGCTTGGTTATTTTTTGCGATCTCGTCTTAATGAATCAACAATCAATGAACGAGTTGACATAGTTATCTTATTTATTTAAGAAACAACTTCAGACAGGCATTATAGACATACAGAGAGGTTAGTTCATCATAATGAACCTCTGTACTCTAGAATGATCAGCAGTCCAGCATATTTGTTGACCTTAGTAGATGAACGAGAACTTCCTTCTAAACCTTCTGAATCTAAAATCAACATAGCAAAATGTACCCAACACGTATGTAGTTTTTATTAACGAATGAAGGAAATAGAATTTACCTTAGAAAAACAAAGAATTTAGAATTAATTTAGCATTGTCATAACTTTTATCGTCGATCCGTATACTGTGAGAACCGGGCCAAGCATAGCACCTTGGTGAATGATTGCCACACCGATCATATTGACTGAGACCATCGCGGTTCCACGGCATACTTACTGGATACTTATTATGAGAAGTGTTCCTGGAGGGTTACTACTTGGTTTCTATCTACCTTTATTGTTCTAACCAACTTCAAACGCTTCATCGTCTCTTTGAAGTCTGTCGAATGCCTAAGCTAGAATTTCGACTATGTCAATTCGTCTAGGTGGTTCGTATTTCTACTTAGTCCGGCGTCTCGTGCCTAAGTCTTGATACCTGCATAACTTGATTTACGAGACGCATGCTATGTGTGTGTTTGACATAGTCCAGATTATTATTTTAGATAAAATTATGCTTGTATGCGCTGAGACTGGTGCAGATAGAATAACTTGGTGTTCTTAATGTTGCAACTTGGACAAGCTTAATTATGTCCAACAGTAATATGGGGCTAAGTAAATTTATTGATAAGGTTGGATAAATGAATAGCGTTTTCTTAAGGAGCGCTAGTTCTATTTCTCAATTTGTCAGTACAAGTGTTTAGCAGACATTTTGCGAAAACGTGAAACACTGATGTAATGTCACACTTTACTAGTAACGTGTGGGATCATGTGTCGCCAAAGTAAACCATTTAAGTGGTTGAAGAAATGGAAATAACGGTGAGTAACTGATCTGACTACATCGAAAATATATAAACGTGTTCGATCTTCTGCTAAGTCAAAATAAATCTAACAGAAATTTTGAACACAACACTGCGATAAAAATAAATAAATAATAAAATTAAACGAACTAGACATGGATGATTTATGATCGAAATATACTGGTAAAGTATCATGCAAAACCAACCCGACGCTGACGCTGCTAATGTATTATCCGAATGTTAGCTTATAAATTTCAAAAACCTTGCTGGGAACTGCTGGTCTTTCTTCGATTAAAACAACGACACACATTTAATTACTCTGTAAAACCAATGTTTCGTCTCACCTATTTTAATTTAAAAAAAAATCTTACGTTAATTGAATTAAATATAAATAAGCCAGCAAGTGGTATAAATTGCTCTTATAACGGCATTTAGACTTGATCTCATATTTCCGAGATAAAGCAACTCATCGGCTCCCGCGCAGTACTTTCACTGTCCGTTGCAGTGAGCATGCGTGGTTGCATCGGCTTTCTTAACCCGTCGCAGTGTCGCTGTGGACGTGCCAGCTGACAGACGTCTGGTATTTAGGTCGAGTTATGTAAACTATTGTAACAGTACGACTGCAATGATAATGATTTTGAATAACATAATTTTTTTTTTAGAATAATTGTTTCTATGAGAGACTTCAGTGTTATAAGTAAGATTGTCAAAATTACATAACAATTCGTTTTTCAGGTTAATTTATGCAGACCATGACGATCACTAGCTGTTAAAGTTATTTACTTCTGTTATTTATCCCAGTTGTGTGTTTACTAACAACTGCGTGATCATTTTCTCTGATTTTCTGTGGAGCATCAATAGCCTGACTTCCGACATCATTACGATTATTGAATTGCACATATTTACAAGTATATATGTATAGAGTAGGTTGACTGGTAGATAATGCCTTGTCGCATTAAGTCCGCCTATGAACCACTAATGTACATGAACTTCAAATAAATAAATATTTCATTGTATTAACAATTTCCAAACCGTGTTGTTGCTTTATTTCATTATTTCATTTCTGATGATAACTTCTTTTTACTAAATTATTTTTTGGCGAAAATAATTATTGCAAAAACGATGAATCCATGAGTTTATTTAATTTTAGAACCGATGAGGATCCCACAAGCAATAATCTAATGACATCATTATTTCTTTCGCAATCGAAGTTTTTTAATAGGAACACATTATACAAAATGACTGACGAAATAATGACTATTGCATCGCACATTTAGTCTCATCACTATAAGCTAAGATCATTTAAACTAAATGGGAAATAATTAATTTTAAGAACAATTAATGTATTGTGTAATACGAAAAGGAAGTGGAACATGTTATGGCTATCATAACCGAAATATCGCGTTCGTTGCTAGTAAAGGTGCATGCACATGTAGAGTGTGTCAGTCAAGTCTTAACAATGTATGGAAGTTCAATAATTGGGCTAGTCGCTGCTGTGTGCAATGTCCTTTTTAGGGTACCCGAAGGGTAACCAACGGGACCCTATTATTAAGCTTCCGCGTTCGTCCGTCCGTCTGTCTGTCAGCGGGCTGTATCTCATGATGCGCAATAGGTAGATATTTGAAATTTTCACAGTGTGTATTTCTGTTATCGCTTTAACAACAAAAGGAGCTCCCCTATCACGAAGGCACGGAACCCTTCATGCGCGAGTCCGACTCGCACTTCGCCGGTTTTTTACTTGGATTTAGGGTCTAACTCTTCTGTTTCATTTTAAGTTCTATGAAAAAGCTCTAAAGCAGAGTTTCGTATAAAGTTAACATGTAAATGTTTTCCGGCTTTGATCAACCGTTTCACACGAGTATGATCATAATAAGTTGCGTTGATTTCAGCCTTCATGCCCATCAAAAATATAAGTATTAAACCGCTAATATTTCAGTTGAACTACACTACTACTTATTACTACTACTACTACTTATTACCACTACTACTACTTATTACTATTACTACTACTATTACTACTACTTATTACTACTACTACTACTACGTATTACTACTACGTATTACTACTACTACTACTACTACTACTACTACGTATTACTACTACTACTACTTATTTTACCAATGTAAGCTTGGCTTTAGTTCCAGGTACATATTTATTATTTACGTTTTCAGATTTCGAGAACCAGTTTTACATAAATTATGAACTTTACTTTACTTCGAATTTGTACGTAACTTTTTCGTTTCGTTCGTAATGTCTTTGTTTCTTTTTCCTCTTATAATTAAGGTTCGGTAATGTGTACTTTCGATTAATTTGTTTGATCGTGTCTTAGAGTTTAAGAATAATTACCCTTTATCATGGAAAGTCTGGCAGCTATGTGTGATTGAGTCAATTTTACATCAACTTAACGTCAAATCTAAGAGTAGGGCAATGCATCGTATAACTTAAGAGTCCAATCTTCAATAGGTAGCATAATCCATATGCATACTAATATTATAAATGCTAAAGTAAGTTTGTTTGTTTGTTTGTTACCTTTTCACGCCTAAACCACTGAACCGATCATCCTGAAATTTTGCATATATGTTGTCAAGTGTACAGAAACGGACATAGGGTACCTTTCATCCCGAAAAATAGTTCTGTTCCCGAAGAAAACAACAATAACGTTCTTATTATAATAGATGGGTACACGGGTCTTTCGGATCATGATTGAATTATATTATTACAAGCCGAATTGGTTGTCAAATTCTAAATTAACGCGAGCGAAGCCGCGGGCAAAAGCTAGTCTCAAATAAATTTATTATATGTTTTGCTATCATTACTCTTAGAAACAGTTATGTTAAGATTATTTATTTTACAAATGTGGAACTTATTAGGACAGTTTAAGAAATAAACGTAATAATGTAAAATGTCAAAGTACCGAATAAGGAACCTTACATTATAGATTGCATTGAAATTCGCAAAGGCACTTCGAAAATTATTAGTTTACGTTTTTGTTTTGCATTTTACTAAATGGGTAGGTAGTACCTAATGTTTAGTTATTTAATATTATATTTTTTTGTGTGTTTAACGATTACTAAGGAAGTCTGATTACGAAATTAAAAGATTGCCTAAAGTAAGTATATCATTTTGAAAAAGTATATCTTGAAGATGCATTTTAAATTAAATTATATATATTTTTTTAGTTTTTCAAGTAATCAGTCTTATTACCTAATATGTAGGTCACTTGCACATTTAGCAGTTAATCAGCAACTTAATCTTAAATTATTAAAATAAATTTAATTCAAAAATTTTACACCGGTATTTTAATTTAATTTCGCGAAGTTGAAACAGTAAACGACTAGTGTATTCTAATCTCGTGTCCAAATATGTTTCGTTATCAAGGACGTATTAGGTAAAAGCGTTTGACCCAGTAACACGCAGTAACTTTAATATTACCAAACACCTGCCTCTAGCGGCAAGTCATCGGAACACTCCATAAGACGAACTTAGACTACCTGGGGGATCCCGATAAACTAAGGGAGAGAAACCTACCCTGGATGTGTTTGACGCAGATTGTGCACTTCGCAAAATGTGAATTTGACGCAAAATGTGCATTTGACGCAAAATGTGCATTTCGCAAAATGTGCACTTCGCAAAATGTGCACTTCTCAAATTAGAACTTTTCAAAATGAGCACTTATCAAGATGAGCGCTTCTCAAAATAAGCACTACTCAAAGTGAGTATGTATTGAGACTATCAATTAGTTGATAGTTTGTTTCAAAATGTTAGGCAAAACCTGCTCATATTGAGAAGTGCACATTATGCAAAGTGAAAATTTTGCGTCAAGTGCACATTTTGCGAAGTGCACATACTGCGTCAAACCCCCCTGGATTACCATGCTTAAAAAAAATTGCAATGGCTTGGCCATGGGCTGGGTATCGAATGTTGTGGTTATATGAACGAAGTAGTTTAAAATCCTTATCAATAAATTTTTTAAACTGACATGGTCACTAACACTATCCTAAACACTGAAAACGGGGTATTTACCATGTTTATTTATTTGTTTTGAGCAAGTTATGAGACAAACAAGAAAAACTACAACAACTAAATTCTCAGAATTAAGTTGTTTACGTATCTGCCAACTTTAGTTTAGTCTTTTTAAGAATCTAACTCCGGATTAGTCACGATATAACTTCGATTTGAAATTGGGTACTGCTTGATCTTGACCCCAATTCCGTTAGATTTGTTTGTGAGAGAGATTCTAAAATTTTGCAAAATATCTAGTCGGGCAAAATCGCAAAATCCATGAATAACTTCATGGATTTAATAATTTCGTAATCAAACATGAACGGATCTCGCCAAAGTATAGTAAGAACATTTGCTGTATCACAAAATATTCTCATGAAATATTGAAGAGACAATGATTAGGCAGTCATGAATGCAATTATTTAATTAGGTACAGGTACATGAGAGTAGCCCTGACTCGAATCACATGCTTGTTCTATGTAAGACTAGCGGTGCTAAGTATTGGGCTACAACATGTAGAAAGATTTCAAATCCGACGAGTAGTTCCAGAGGTTAGCGCGTTAAAACAAACAAACTCTTCAGGTTTATTAAGGTATAGATATGCGTGTTGATGAGTTAATCATAAATCTTTTAATTATCAACGGTCAATGGCACATACTACACGATACTTATCTTGTATCTCGCGAGTCATAAAAATATAGTTGAGAATATTCTTCGTGGCTTCTAAGCAAAAGTGCAAGGTTAAGCAGATAGGTTTGGTAAAAGCAAAAGGAACACTCAATGATGGGCTGCGAAGTAGTGTGACAAGCATGGATAAAGTAAGGAATGAATCTATTAGAGGAAGTTTGAAAGTTGCGCCAGTTACGGAAAACTTGAAAGGGAATCGACTGTCTTGGTATGGGCATGTGATGAAGAGGGACGAATCGCATGTGAATAAAAGAGTGATGAATATAAACGTCGATGGATCGAGAGGGAGAGGAAGACCAAAGAAATGATGGATGGACTGTCTGAGGAATGATATGAAGGAAAAGGATTAAATATTAGCGTGACGGTTGACAGGGGAGAAAAACGTGTTGCGCCGACCGACGCCAAGTAACACGGGTCAAGGGCAGGAAAATGAAGAAAAGTAACACTCAAGATGCATAGTCTGACAGTACAAAATAATAATGATAGCAACCTTGAGAAACGTCAGAGGTAATCGGTTTATAATAGCGCAAAAGCTTCGTTTATCTACTCGTAGAAACATACGTGGGAAAATAGGTAGTTAAAAAATATTTTGATCGGCTGTTGATTCGACTGATTTGTAAAATAATCGTATCAATAAAGTTGTAGTTGTATGTCAGGAAATTCTACTTCTTTTGACGCGAAAGTTCAATGAGCTTTTCGTAACTTATATTATTAGAGTATAGGAATTTTACTTCATTCCGCAACCAAACACCATGTTTGACCATGAACAAAGCATGTAATTATTTTTATGAAAGTATAAGTCTACATAACTGCTCTCATTAACATTCAAATTACCATCTAATGTCTTTTAACAACGAAGTTTTGCACGCAAACCTGAATTCCTTAAAATGGTCGCACAAATGTCGGGTGTCCTAAAAGTACACCTCTGTCTAACCCTTCGGGAATCATAGGCTTGATGTTATCTTGTTAGGAGTGGTCACATAAATCACTTTAATGGGTTCTCTAAAAATTATTAGAACACAAACGAACTGCAAGATTTTGCTGTAGAAATCGCAAAAGTAAAAATGCAAGAATACCTAAAAAAACAAGCACAACACTGTTACGAGAGGTTCACTGAGCACGACACCATGTGGTTTCCCATTCACTGACGGACTGCGCGCGCGTCGTTTGCACCGCGCCTGCGCCTGCGCCGCGCGGTTGCACAACCAACTGGTTGCGAACCTACGGTCAATGTTAATAGGCTAATTTTGATTTAGGACGATTAGATTAGTGTCTTCGAAAGGACGGGGGTTAGCATCATCTAGCGATTTTGTGATGATGTTTAGGAATGTAATAGAAGCCTGTCATCACTACGCATAGTTTTGCGAAGTTTTGAGGTCCTAGTCACAGTGAAATTCTGTCAGAGATAAAAATGATGGAAAGGGCGCGCTGATGGCAGGTTGAATAAAGCTGTGTTGGTTGTTCAGCGGCGATATGGGCAGACGACATTGCGGGTATATCCTTGATGAGGCTGGCACCGGGCTGCGCTGGATGGGTAGCGAGCGTCACGCGTAGCTGTTCTCGCGGCTCATCCGCCAAGGAGACTCGCTGCTCATCCGCCAAGGAGACAGTAGGCTCACGACGGTGTTTTTTAGTGGGTGCAAGCCCCACATAACCAAGCCGTCTCCCCGGACGGTGCGGTATGCGTAGGCATTTTTCACCTTTTCAAAAAAAAAGGAAGGCACAAGCAAAGAAAGACAGCGGCAGCAGCAGTAGTGGATGAAGACAAGCTGTGGAAAATGATGATGATGAAGCTGCCGAAAGGCATGAGAATGTTAATCATGTTGAAAACCTTACTTTGTTAACAAAATTCAAGGAAATATATTTTGGATCAGGAAATATTTCTAAGCTACCTGACTTCCTGCCGCGGCTGGGGGACTTTTCGAAAGAGATACCGCGGCCCTGGAACACAAAGGGCAAAGAAGGAACATGGATAGGTTTTAGTCAGTAAAAGTCCGACACTCCCTCCCACTCCCCCCAGAGAGGGGCATTTGATGATATCCCATCAGAAAAAAAAGCTACCTGACTACGTTGGCTTAATCACATCACAAGCTGCCTCCTATTGACATTCTAATAGATAGTTGAGCAAGCTAATAGAAATGACGACATTAATTTTCATCTCGTATCATAAATTGATAGAAACCTTGGGGGGATTGCTTATTCGCGTCTGATAGAAATATGTCTTTGGTAATGAGGAATCCGGTCTTGGATATGGCAACACTGCACAAATTGGTAGAGAGGAAGTTTTAATCACGGATTTATTGGCGTTTGTACAGCTACAGTAAACATTTATGATCATTTCCCGTAGGCTTCTGTCGCATCTTTTAATTCATGCAGGTGTGATCATCATCTGCCTAGCCTTTTTCCTCACTATGTTGGGGTCGGCTTCCAGTCTAACCGGGTGCAGCTGAATACTAGACATTATTTTACATGGACCTACTGCCTATCTGACCTCCACAACCCAGTTAGTACTGGATCCGTTGGTAAGACTGATTGTCAGACTTTCGGGCCTCTGACTATCTTAAAGAATGTATCTTTAATTCATGCAGATATATGACATAAAAAGGATGGTAGAAAATAATTAATATTAGGTGAGCAGTATGAAGGTACTGCGGCACATCGCTCAACTTTAGAGTTTAAAGCTATAATCGCAGTCACAGAAGAATTATAACACGATTATACAACAACCAATCGAATTGTTCAGAGCAAAAAAAAACAATCTCAATGAAATGCAGTATGCTGTAACAGCAATTTAGTTAACAGCACCGCCAAATAAAACAGCTCTGTATAGTACACTTGCAGCGGGAAAAGTTAAGGCCTAGTGTTATCTTGTCTGAAATGGATCCGTATCACGCGATCATAGCGGATACTAAACTACAGTACTTGGTAACTAGTCTTGAACAGGATTTGTGTTTCAAGGTAGACTTAATTGAAAGTAGGCTTTTGACGTAGACCGTTAGAATTCGAAGGAATTTGTAGTGACCTAACAATTACTTGTGGTGTTGTGAAAGTGCTCGTATGTGGATTTTAAGGAGTTTGATATATGAGGTGAGGAACCTAGGTACTTTTGAGTACTAATGAGCCTTTACTTTGGTTTTAGCTGAATTTACTCTCAGTTTAGAAACTTGTTCGAGTTTCCCGCGTAGGTATTCTGCGAAACTACGATGATGTTTGTTTTTGGTAGTATTTAGAAGGATGCTTTATTTTTACTTACACACTTCTTCTTCTTCTTCGCCACTTCTACGTCGTTGTCAGTGGGTATAGTATTGAAGTTGTGGTTTATACAAGGTGTAGTTTTGCATCCTCGTCAAAATTCAGGAGGTTGTCATAAAATAATCAATCTTAATTACGGGACCGGTCAATAATTAATAAACGCTACTTTTTTTAGTTCTTTAAATTTGACAGTATTTCAGAATAATCGCCTTCAAAACAGAAAAAAATCAAAGGGGGAAAGTGGATTGGGGAATAAGAAATTATCGAATAAACGTTTGAGTTTGTTTATGTGTGTGAAAGCGCGGTTATAGGGCGAAGATCACACACTGGTGGTTCAAACTTACCGATGACCGTAAACAAAAAAAATACTTTTTAAATTTTAAAATTGATTCGGGTCGAGAATAATTAGCATAGTTACCTCCTTGAATTTGACGAGGATGCAAAACGAAAGTCTGCATAGCGTGTGGTAATTTCAGCATCAAAACCAATTAAATTTCGAGTTTTGATGTAACTTTTACCAAATCCAAAAATTTATACCATAACGCAAGAGGTTACTATAAATAACTGCAGACAGAGACGAGAGAGTGTCGCAAGAGTGAAGTTTACAAATCTAACAAGTGCTGGTATACGTGATGCCAGGCGCATGCGGCAGGCGCTGCCGACGCCCGCGCAGGTACCACTGCATTCGTTACTAATGTTACGACATTAACTTTTATGAGGAAAAGATTCGATGTTGAACTTTACTGAGTTCATCACGATTGCGAGTGTTCTGGGGTAGCTTCATTACCTAAAACTTTGTTGTCCCTTCCAGTGATACACTTAGTTTTTACTCCTCCACTATGATTTTCTGATCCACTTTGCTAATGGTTTCAAGACCGTTGAATAATAAGAATAATAAGAATAACACAAAACAAGTGTATACATACAGAATTAAAATAATACATGCATGCAAGATCTTAAATAAGAGCAGTAATTATATAAGCAGTAGATAAGCAATTTCCCTGACATTTGACGAGGTTAACCGTCGCTATGCTTTTCTGGTTGGTCAAATGATCACCGATAGTAGCCGATTAAGGGTTACCAACAAGACTCTCAGTGATTGAGAATAGAGTAGAGTTGAGTGAGCGTTACTCTTATTACACAAGTATTAGTCATGCATCACTCATCAGAAATTGGAATGACAGATACTTAGAAGTTCGACATGTAATGCTGAAGTATCCTACTTCTCGTCTCACATAAAATAACTGTTTGAAAATATTCTTTTCTTCTATTATTTCTTATACAGTTTGATTCTGGGTACCCTATGATTATATCGCTATAAAAACTGTTTCTGTAATATTGTTATCTATTAGTTATTACTCAATTAGTCCTTAATTATTTTGATTTCTAATTACTGACCGTTAGTGGTATTCAATTAAGTAATGTCCGGATTATATTTATGGTACGTCGTGTAGATGACTACAAATCAAAATATTAATGACTAGCGGCCCGTCCCGGCTTCGCACGGGTGGATATTGATTTTCCCCTAATTCGCCCCCCCTCCCCTATTTTTTTCAATAATAAATATAGCCTATATTACTCAGGGATAATGTAGCATTCTAATGGTGAAAGAATTTTTGAAATCGGTTCAGTAGTTTTTGAGTTTATTCATTTCAAACATACACACACAAAAATACAAATCTTTCCTCTTTATAATATTAGTAAGATAATATTTAGATTGTCACTGGTGGTTGTCCATTTGTGACAGAACAACCAACCGTCAGAGTCCCACTAGTTTTATTTGTTTCATAGATAAATTTTAATCACCATCATCAGAATCATGATATTAGCCGAAACACGTCCTGTGCTGGGCCTAGTTCTCTGTCACATCGTCACATCACCCGATCCTGTGCTTCTCACCGCAGATTCCCGCGTTCTTCACCAGCTTACCTATCGGTTAAACTAACAGTTTTATACCTTTACTATTATCCATACTATAAAGGTGAAGAGTTTGTTTGTTTGAACGCGCTAATCTCGTGAACTAGCAGAAGGATTTGAAAATTTTGCATTTGATAGCCCGAATCTTGAGAAAGATTATTTAATATCAAGCTACGACCCTTAGGAGCCGAACGACGGGTGAAACTGGCACAGCTAGTCTATATACGTATATATAAAAATGAATCCCTATTTCACTTGGTGACGCCATCACGCGTGAACGGCTGGACCGATTTTGCTAATTCTTTTTTTGTTGTGATTGTTATTGTCAGGAGAAGGTTCTTATAAAAGAAAAAATAAGTAGGTAGTAGGTAGGTGGTAGGTAAGTGGTAGGCAGGTGGTAGGTAAGTGGTAGGTAGGTGGTAGGTAGGTGGTAGGTAAGTGGTAGGTAGGTGGTAGGTAGGTGGTAGGTAGGTGGTTGGTAGGTGGTAGGTATTAAGTAGGTAGGTAGTTAGGTAGTAGGAGGTAGGGAAAAGAGCATTGCAACGCATGCCGGGGTCAGCTAGTAATTTATAATAACACACTTTTAATTTAATGTTGTCACCAATGATTATGCTCCACATTAGTAGTTCCGGACTGTTATGTAATAGCCTCTTTCAGGTCGACTTAATATTAAGTTCAACTTTAAAATATAAGTATAACCACTTTCTATGTTTTTTTTTGTAAGCTATTGGGACAGTGTTGAGCTTTGCATTTTTGCGAAATGTGAATATTAATGTTTCATAACTCCACGTCAAATGTGTAGATTACAGTTATTATTTGTTACTCCATCAGATGTAACAGTCAATAATCTGAATCTAAAAAAAGAAAAGAAGTAGGTGAGTTCCACTTCGAAATAAAATGGCATTTTAGAATTCAATAAATATGTTATAAAATATGACTAGCTGTTGCCCGCGACTTCGCTCGCGTGGAAATTTTGGTGTGTTTGTGTGAGACTGCCTCGTTGGTCGAATGGTCTCAAGCGCGACTACTAAGCATGAGGTCCTGGGCTTTCATACAAACTTGCGAGAGCCCTAAAGACCTCCATAATCCGACCCTGTCGCAAAATCCGGTCCAATTCTTAACGGACGTCTACTAACTATAAACTACCACCCTGCCAAATTTCATCTTTATACGTCAAGCGGTTTTCGATATTTCGTGATGAGTGAGTGAGTGACCTTTCGCTTTTAGATATTTAGATTACCTAGATAAAGGACGTTGCGGAATAAAAAAGGTGTAGTGGAAACACCGGGACGGAATACCATAGAAGGACCACCGACCCCAAGTATTCACTGACCATAGTAATGTTCTTCAAGAAGATCAGATACATAGTACTCGCAATCGCCTAGGTACTCAGCTTCCTGTGGTATCTGCTGAGTTCTGTAACTTGGAAATAGTTGGTTATACCCATAAGGAGTTGGTTATACCCATAAGGAGATGCTAATGTCTCCTCTTCCCTGGATAGCGTTAAGCGACTATACAAACGACTTTTCTTTACAACGTCGTTTATCTGTGTGTGCGCTTAGCACTTCTAAACAGCTTGATGGATTTTAATGCGGTTTGCACCATTGTTTATAGAATTGCGTATTTATTTATTTATTTTTATTTATTTATTTAACAATTTATGTACACACTAAATACAGAAAAGAAGAAAGGAACAGAAAATAGTACAAAGGTGATGCTTATTTCTAAAGAAATCTCTTCCAGCATACCTGCGAAAGGAGATTTATGTGTAGTAAGTAGTGCAGAATTTGTCCGTGTAAAACCAGGGCCGTTCTTTCGTCTAGTATACATTGATGATTCACGAAGAGAGCAGTCAATCATCATGATTCTCCCGCACCGGTGTCGGCACAGCATGTCTTCTTCTTCTATACTTCTCTATTTTAAGTCTTATTGCGAAGAGAACATTTTTTTTTTAAATAAATAATAGTTACCTTTAAAAGTTTCGCAACTCATCTACACTAATATTATAAAGAGGAAAGATTTGTAATTTTTGTGTGTGTGTGTGTGTATTTTTGTAACGAATAAACTCAAAAACTACTAGACCGATTTCAAAAATTCTTTCACCATTAGAATGCTACATTATCCCTGTGTAACATTGGCTACATTTATTACTAGAAAAAATCAAGGAGGGGGGGGGGAATTAGGGGAAAATGAATGTCCACCCGTGCGAAGCCGGGACGGGCCGCTAGTCGTCAATAAAGTAAACATGCCTTATCAAGGAATATTCGAACAAAAATATACAAGATAAGGAACAACGTGGATGATGAGACAGCAGTCACCAGGCGGTATTGAATAGAACATTCACGAATCGCTAAACATCATAGATACAAGGAGATTAGTCGCGATAACCCTAGTTTAATCTAAGTGGAAAGCTCTGTAAAGGAGATTGCCATGGGAACTAAAACTGGTGCCTGATGAAATGACGAGTAATAGAGAAGTATGGAAGAAGGCATCTCGCAGTTCAACCAAGTAGGATTGCGACTGCTTAACCGGACTATCCTGTGAATGCCTTGGGTGTAAGGCCTCCAGCTAGGGCAAATAAAACTTACAAACTAAGCGACTACACGCTAAGGGCACCCCCTGAAAAAGAAAGAAAACATATTTATTTGGCACATGCCACAAGTGCACACAACAAACAAAGGAGGGGGTATAATAATACCTTTACCCCCTGTGGGGTACGAGCCTATGCTTAGGGCGTCGCTGGGGGAGGACAGCAAAGGGACAGGCTGGATCTGAGTGGACTGTACGCGCTCAACATATTTAAGAGCGTTTATACAGAAAGTGGGAAGCGCCGCAAATTTTTCGCTGTTTTCATTAATTTGGCAATATTACTGTATGGAAATAAGAAATATGGCTAACTAGTGAACTAAATTATTGATTATGAAATGCAATAATTAATGTCGTAACACCGAATATTTAGATGTAAAAAAAGTATTTGGAAACTTTCCAAATGCCTTTTTTACACCTAATACGGTTACAACATAAATAAAATTTAGTGTTTTTATTGCAATTTATTTTAATATTCTATTTCACTAGTTAGCCATATCTCTTATTTCCATGACAGCTAAGAAGAAGATGACAGTAATATTGCCAAATTAATGAAAACAGGTAAATATTTGACAGCTGTTTGCGACGTTGCCAACTTTTTGGATGAACACTCATAAACCAAGAAAAGAGATTTGAATGACAGTATTGCTTAGAATTTTTTTACTGATAGAAATCTACGTTATTCGTTGGTGATATAAGCTATTAATTATTTTTATATCATGCATATTAGCCGATCTATCACACATTTTGCGGACGAAGTCGACGGTGAAGTGCTAGTTTGCAGTATATTAAAATATCGTTGAGATTTCACAATTCATACAATGCCAGCTTAATCTACGAACTAACCACGAAATAGCCAAGCCATCAAAAGATGAATGATTCAATAAAAGATGACAAAACAGCACAGTCGTTGCGTGCAAAGGTGAGAGTGTTGCAAGCGTGTGATCATCTACGCGTGTCTTCAAGGGTGAACCTTTGTGGCTAGTTGTAGCCGTAGTGATGTAATACTATGTGGGACAGGAAGATTTATTTGTTATTGTTTTATACAAGGTGTAAACGGACCCCTCACGAAGCCGTCAACCAAGTATTCTGTCCAGCAAACTTAGTAACTCTACTTAAAAAATATTGTTGGGAAACGATTATTTTTTGGGAAAATCACGGTTTACGGTTATTTATAATTCAATGTATTTTACACATACTGTTAGCGACGCATTTTGGTAGATAGATCGTAAAGAATGAGGTTTTAATGCCCGTTTGTACTGTCACCTAAAAAATATGTAAACATTGTTGCACAGTTGGAACTGGTTGAAATTTGGCTGCTGAGTCTAGCGATGAAAATAAATCCAATAGCGTGGTGTTATTTAGGCATTGATTTAGATTTTTTCTTGTGTTAATGAAAACGGTTATAAGCACAGATATTATGTAGATATACCTAGATAACAAAAGTATCACGATCCGAATGAAAACAAAGCGTGCCAATTTTGGACTACTTACTATGACGTCATCTATTTAGTTACTATACAAACATGTTTCTTTACAAAATAGACTACGTTTTTGTTCTTTAAATGTCTAGAATTAAGGTCTTGAGTTGTAACGTTGTTGTTTTAAACAAATAGGTTTGCTGCGACAGTAGCCATGTTGAGCATAAAATGCTTAAGCCGGACACGCGAAGTGGTGCTCTTGCGACATCTAGGTATCTATGGTTATAAGTGTTACCACGAACGGTCACACGGTCAGTTGTACAGAAGCCAGCACATCAAGTCACTCGAAATTGTCAAATTTTCCCAATCAACCTTGAACCTAATGCTATAGCGATAAAGTTGAAAATCTATTAAATAAATTTGACAGATTGTAATAGCTTCTAGCTTGATGTGATGGCGTCTGAACTTATGTGTAAAAAAATCAATATTCATTAAGATTTACGTAACTTGCCAATGTGTTTTTATGGAATAGACTCTGTGACCTATGGGTGGAGTGAGTCTCGGCGACCTACGCCTAAGTGTCGCGGGTTCACGACCCGTGCGTTTCTTATGCAAATGCGGCATTGTTTGAAATATAGTGATTTACATGCCATACCATCACGTCTGTAATCTCCGAAGGGTTAGGCAGAGGTGTCAAACTCAAAGCATTTATTTCAAATAGACCCATGACAGGCACTTTTGCATAGTCAAAAATAAGCTACCTACAGTCCCGCCACAGGCATAATAACTGTGAATGGACTGTAGTTGCCCATTCGAAAATAGTAGATCTCATGGAGAAGAATGGGCAAGAAACTCCATGGACACTCTTTTCAAATCAAGTTATATATTACATAGTCCTGGGTACAATATTGTTGCTTCTATATGTGAGCACAGTGTAGAGATAGGAAAATAAAACAAAGCTACAGTTAAAACCACAAAGATTAGGATAAGCCCTACTAACCATAATAGAAAGTCTACATGGTACTCACACTTACAAAAACTCAAAAAGTGTATCTAACAGTACAACCTCCATTCGCCTGTTCTGTTTTAATCCTATTTAATACGGGCGAGCCTATTGCCATTTATCGAGCAGACATCCACGCTCCAGGCTGTGATTGAGAAATTCCAGATGGAAAAACCCAATAACATTTTACCCGACCTGGGAATAGAACCCAGGATCTAATCCCCAGCAGTTGCGGTTGCAACCACGAGACCAACGGGACAGTTGAATCCGCCAAATCGATTATGTGACTGTCAAGATATACTGGGGTATTCCTCAAAGCGCAACCAACTACTTAAGCTCAACTAAATAATTCCTCGAAGCGCAACCATAAGTTGCGCTCACAAATTCAAATTAAACATATTATATGTTTATTTCTCAAAGCGCAACCATGATGAAAAATATCGTTAATGAATCTATCATTCCCATCTCTATTTTACAGGAATAATTTAGTTGCGCTTTGAGGAATACCCCGATATACTGCGCAATAATGGATAAACTGAGAGACGTTGCGTTCAGTAAAATGAAAGGATAACATCTATGTCTTGATATGAATGTTGCACATAGGGCTATGGACAGATCAAATCAATTTGAGAATAGGAAGCACTTTAGCGAGCGGGGTCGATCGAACGGAACTAATAGACTGCGAGCTATCTATTCTCGATCTATCCTAGTTATTTACCAAATATAGGTTATACTTGTAATATTGAAAGACTAGCACTTCGCCAGCGACTTCGTCCACAAAAATTGTGATAGCTCAAATAATATTCATGATATTAATATAATTTATAGCCTATAGCACTCACGAATAATGTAGCTTGCTGCTAGTGAAAGAATTTTTAGAATTGGATCATTAGTTCCGGAGATTACCTACATAAACTTACAAACAAATTTTACCTCGTTGCTATCTTAGCATAGATTCTGAGGTAGAGGTTTGTAAACATTGAAAAAGGATAAAGAATCTATTATTTGCCTCAGAAATATGTGCCACAATTTTTATAAAATAAAAACAAGAAAGTGATAACACAAAGGTTTCGATTTTCATTTGTTTGGAACCTTAACTACATTCTAAGGAACCCTTTATGTATTTATTGGATTGTGTATAGTTAAAATACTTGATAAATTAGTCCTACTAATATATAAAATTAGTAGGACTAATCTATCACGGTTTTGCAGAAATTTGTGAAGCTGGATGGATGGATGGATAGATGTTTGTTACTCTTTCACTCAAAAACTACTGACCGGATTTGGATGAAATTTGGCACACAAATAGTTTATAACCTGGATTAACACATTGGATACTTTTTATCCCGGTAGCACGATCCCGTGGGACAATTATCGAACTCCACGCGGGTGAAGCCGCGGGCATAAGCTAGTATAAAATAAAAACAAGCAAGTGACACTACAAAGGTTTCGATTTTCATTTGTTTGGAACTTTAAAAACATTCTAGGGATACTAATTTATGTATGTCGAATTGGATTGTCTGTAGATAAACTCCGTGATAGATTAATACTTTCAATGGTTTCAATTTAATCAACAGTGATAGTGATGGAACCACGGTAAGATAAGCATCTTGTAGTTACATAGTCGATTTAGATTTACCTAGCTTTTAATCTAATTAAATTAAAGTAAAACTCAAGGTTTGCCAAAGAACGATGGAGCGTAGCATTTTAAATATCCAACTCACCGATCAAATCCGCAGGCAGGCATCGCCGATGTTGGCGATAAGTCTGCGAGGTTAAAATTGGGCGGGTCGCATTTCCAGGATGGGTCAGAACAGATGGGCCAGGATCATGCCTGAAGACTGTCGTCGTCACCGAGGCAGGATACCAACCCATGACCCAAGAAAGAAGATTTGGACTCGTTCGTTACAGAAGGCAAAACACCGATAGAGTTGTAAAGGAATGGGGGCGGCATTTGCCCAGCAGTGGGACAAAATAGGCTATAATAATAAAGAAAACAACAGCTGACGGTACATCTAGTAGTATGTAGGTTCACATTTGCATTGTAGATCCTCCTAGAAATTAGCTTTCCATATCATTCGAAAGCCAAATAATAAAAACATGTTACCTTTATTTGGAAAGATTTACCGATGCATAAAGAAACAATCCATGGAGCATTAATTCGTAGAGGAGTTTTAGTAAGAAGTAACAGTATATTTTCACAATAGCACCCAACAGTGAAGACTTGCGACGAGTAACCTTGACTTGTCTGTTTTGGCAACGACGCACCGTGTGTGCTAATGCGCCTGCGCAGGGGACCATGGCTCATCACGGTACAATTTGTTAACATTCTTCCTCCTACTCTACAAGCCTACAGCTCAAATTTCCGACCTTAGCAGTAATATTTTAATGTCACGTCTAGCTCCATCTCTTTTCTTCTTTGCCGCGAAGGGAAATTCGAAAATCCGAAAATTTGATGCCTAGGGGTCGATCTCTAAACGTTGGAATCTGTATCTTGTTACCACTAGCTACGTATGAATTTTCGTTGGGTAAAGATAAAATGCTCTTTCCTGCCGTCCCCGTTTTCTATAAGAGGTCATGGGAGCCTGACGCCTCTAGTATTCGCCTCATTCAAATCCTGGTTGTGCATGATAGGCAGGAAAGAAGATGAGGCATTTCCTGTGAGGAGGCTCCATACTGCGTGTGTTTGAGAAGGGTCGATGGTGCCATTATGTTGGTTGATGACACTGCAGTTTCAACAGTGGTCAACCTGAGCCCGTAAACCTTGGAGGGATCTCTAAAATAAAGGTTGATTTTATTTGGGACTAAAACCTCTCGGTTCCTCCTGCTACTATAAGTGGTGAGCGCCGGATTCACTCGCACTGCACGGCGCACTTGCTGCCAAACTTACTTAACGTAGTTTTTAAACAAATTAAACTCGTTGAAGTCTTTTCAACTGAAAAAAGATGTACCTAGATGACATGGGATTTCTTACTCTTAAGGTTGTTACTAAAGTGCTCAAACTCCAGTTCGCCATGCTATCATCTAAGTTTAAATAAATTAGCAAAAAAATTATCATCAAAAAAAATGTTTTATTTTTATCGACAATGAAAAAGATGTTTTGTTGGGAATAGGCTCGGCAGATGATAATGATGACGATGAAATCAGATGATTTGTCAAAGTTGTTACATGATCACAATTTAGTTGGTAAGACGGAAATATTATCAGAATTTGTAAAAGATAAGCATTTTTTTTAACAATGATAAAAATTACGTTAATATTTTTCATTGTTTTGTGTTTCTAAAGACCAGAATACATTTATTCGTTATTTTGAGCTCCCGATATTTCGACAAAGTTGCAAGCGCCATGATCCAGGTATGACTAAAGAATGCGGGTGGATGGTAATAATTGTAGTATTTTGAAATAAAAGGAAGAAAGAAAAAATATTTATTTGTCGCAGGGACATGACGTGCATCATACGAAATGACAAAAAAATACAATAAACATACAAAGCATAACAACGCAACGCAACACATAGTTCTTGTGGTTGTTGTAACATAGAGAGCTCAAAGTAACGGATAATCAGGGAAGATATCCCGTAAGTGACAGTATAACTTTAGTTTTAAACAAGAATACATTTGTTTGTGAAAATGTCATGCGACTGTAAATAGAACATGATTCTATCTGTTAGTATGACTGTTCAGAAAATATATGTTTAACAGTTACATTTGCGTCCTTTCATAGATCGTATCGTCAGGTAACCTTTGACATCAAAACTTTAAAAATAACTTGTTTCTCAATATAGCAAACATAGCTAGTTAGACATAATAAATGCACCATTGTATCGTTAAGCTCAATCATCGCACGTAATGGTTGCTTAGTGCACTAATTATCTGCATTATGAAATATGGCCCAACGGTGGCCTTTGGCCAACATTAATCACCTGTTACTTATATTTGCATTAACTTCTTAAATTGAACAAGCCATATACGCGATGGAATTTCCCATCGGATTTTCCATCATAAATGACTTATTTCCATACAAACGTTCATCTCTATTTAACTCCTTTAGGGGTTGTATTTTCAGGAGATCGTGGCTAAATAATAACAGGCGCTCCAGTCGATCTTCAGGTTAAGCCGCACTGGCCTAGGTTGGTCCGTAGATGAGTAAACACGCATAACATACCGAGTTTCCTCCGTGCCCCGGAAAGCACGTTAAACCGTTGATCCCGGCACCATTTATAAATCTTTGGCAGTCGTTACAGGTAGTCAGTGGCCCAAAATTCTGACAATCAGTCTTACCAAGGGATATCGTAATACCCAGTACTAACTGGTTTGTGGAGGTCAGATAGGCAGTCGCTCCATGTAAAGTTATTCAGCTGCATCCCGAGCAATTGGAGCCGAGCCCAATAAAGTTGGGAAAAGGCTAGGCAGATGATGAGGGTTGTATTTTCAAAAATCTTTCCTTGGAGCTCACCATCGTTATGATAAAAGAGTTCCTACTCTCCATGTGCTAAATATTCATACTTTTAGATTCAGCGGTTTATTCAGAGCGTTTTCTATCATCGAATTTAAGATTTTTGTTAATAGAAGATTGGCTTGCGTTTGACCATGACTGTCTAACATGGGTGGGCATATTAGCGACGATACCGACGACACCGACGACGATGGTGTACGCTTTGCTAGAGGTACTTCTCACCTAGTTTTCACTAATAATTTGAAGACAGACCATCTCCGGAAAGGTGTTCATGTCTTTAACTACCAATTACCAAAATTTGAAAACGTTTATTTTTGTTCACAGGTATGTAGGTGGAATGTTCATCATGTAGCGGTCGCCTCTCACGGTACACCTGCGGCCAAACAGTATGTGGATAGGGCTGGTCATAGTTTTAATGGTGGTGAGATTCTGCATGAACTTTTAGTTAGGTGTAGGACTACTAGCTTTCCTTAGAGTTTGTTTTGACATTTGTGTTGATTTTATGTAATCAAAATTCTATAGCACCTACTAATTAAGACTTGGCAAAAGAACGTCATACAACACACGTCATTAAAATCATGTGAGCAATGAGTCAGGCTGCGTCTTGCTATTACAGAACTGCATGGTACGTTTTGCTACTGGCCAAAGTACTACCGACGCCATCTTGATTTTAATACAATTCCTCAAAGGTTTTCCAATAGCGACTCCTTTCAATGTCATTCAAGCGCATAAAGAACCCTATAGCGCTGCACTTAGGACCAAAAAATACCACTCAATAAACATTATCAAAAACTTCTGAGCAATAAGTCGAGCCTTGTCTTGCTGTTATTGGGAAATCATTTGTCGCTACAATGGAAATTACTTGTAATTTTACTGAAATTAGCAGTTACTATAGTGTAGTTCTTAACATTTTACTTGATTAAAATGACAGCTATCAGGATTTCTATACTTAAGCTGATTATCAAGACTATGTTTTTCATAGTTTAATTTAATTGGCACTAATTAATACCTATATTTACGTAGCGTAAAATACTGACTGAATAAATATGCATTTGTAATTATCTATTTCGATATGACCAAAATCTACTAGTCCCTTTAGCTAGGCAGCTGTCATTTTGATCAAGTTAGTTTTACACTTGAAATCAGAGGGTACAGTCGTCAGCACATCAAGTTCCCACAAACTGCCAAATTTCTCCAAATGATTTTAAACCACAAAATGTTGACGCTTAAGTTCAAAATCGAATGATATAATTTGACAGTTTGTAGTAACTTGATGCGCTAGCGACTGTACCTAATTAAATACTCGTATCAACAGTAAGTCAATCAATTACATCAGTTTGACCTTTTATCAGTTTATCATTATGTTTCAAAGTAATTAACTTTAGGCAGTAGTTGTGATAGCAAACAATCTAATCAGGAAAGTAGATTAATATCATAGACACGGTTTATTCTATACAGCTATTAGGTATAGAGTTATTAACTTAATGGAGGGAACTTTTACAACGACGCTGTAAACTGATACTTGACACATTAAAGATGTCTGTGTTATGTTTGAAGATATTGTAGTAACAAGGTTAGTATGCAAGGTCATATTTAATTAGCTAGTGCAACTTCGCAGACGGGATGTGTATCATGTTTAGATAGATCCATATTTAATTTGTCCCTTTGCAGGGACCCTATGAATTAGTTGGCAATCTTTCGGGTGTTGAAAATCTTATGGACTTCAACAAGTTTTTTCTTTGATACTAATTTAAGTAAATACTGGCATTGTGTTGATTTTCAGGATTAATGTGGTGTCCCGATATATTGCCCAAAATTTCAAAAGCAGCTTTTAATGTATCTAGGAATGAATTTATATGTTAGTTATGTGTTCTCAAACTTACGTTACCCTAGTCATATTCTAGTCGAAGAAGAATTTATACTCTCGTAGTAGTAAAATATTAATATTTGAAAAATGTGATAAGACAATTTTTTTAAATTTTCTTTTAAATAAGAAATCGTTGCCAACTAATACTGTTACAAGCCAATTTTCATTAAGAAATCTCTTCTGAAACTTGAGTTAAGTCAACTTACTTTTGTTGCCGACCGTCTTTACATATTGTAGAGTTGAAAGTTCATATCAGTGTAAAAACAGAAGACGATAAAATAATTATTTCTAGTTCATTTACAACTATTTGTATGTAAGTGATGAATGATTCAAGGGCATAGCGATAATTATTGATATTATGTTAATAATAATCTTCGTTCATCTTATCAGGTCATTAATTAATAAGAAACAGTCGCTCTGTTACTATACAGTACAAATGGTGCTTATAGAAGTCAAATCTTAGACCAATACAAAATCATTATTCAATAATGTTGCCTCTTTACCATTAGTCAATAAAGGCTCCTTAAGTTATTAATAAATTAACGGGAACAACATAAGTGAATACACTGAGGGAGACGAAGAACTTCGCAAACACACAGTCATGTTGTCTGTACAATTTTATCTTTATTCCTTAATAACTAAGTATTCTTTCATAACCATTAACACTGAATACAGGATATTTACCGGTTTTACATAATATTCGATTGCTCATAAACACCCACCCGCAATAACTTCAGTTTATTCGTGATGGTGGTGCTTGCAACAGCGCCGAAATATCGGGAACTCAAAACAAATAGTAAACATGACAAATATCCCATTTTCAGTGTTAATGATAATGTTAGTGACCATCTCAGTTAAACTTATATTCTTTCATTTATCACAATTGATTGCAGATTCACTTGCAAAGCTATTGTTGTACTAAACTTATCACACATTAAAGTTCACTGTGACCACTTTGTTGTAACCACGTTTCCTTGATCATATCGGCTCCTTTCTCTCCAATCATAATGGTTGGAGCATTGGTGTTGCCTCTCACCACGAAGGGCATTATACTGGCATCGACCACTCGTAACCCTTTCACACCGTGCACTCTTAGCTCTGGGTCCACCACTGATGTTGTGTCGCTCTTGGGTCCCATCTTTACGGAGCTTGTTGGATGGTACAGTGAAAATGTAAGCTCCCTTGATAAACACTCCAGGTGTTCATCGCTTGCCTTCTCAAAGCCCTTGCATGATTCGATCTCCATCCAATTCAATTTTAATCCTGTTCCCTTAAATGTTTCGGTTTCACCTAATCTCAAAGCATGTTGCTTCATTGCTCTTAGAATAGTCTTCAAATCTTCTGACTCCTGGAAGTAGTTTGCGTATATCAGTGGGTCTTCGAAAGGATTTTTGCTGTTAAGCACAATTTTACCTCTTGACTTTGGGTGTAGTAACACCGTGTAAACTATTATTACAAAATTGTCCTTGTTCATTTCTTGAAATAGTTGATAAACCTCGTCATTCAGACCGTGCTTCTCAAACATATCCAGCATTCCAGATATTCTAGGAGGCAATACAAGATAATGATGCTGCACATCGGGGATAGATGAATCAGGATGTGTAGTGTTGATAAAACTGATTACTCTGTGCGGATTAGTATCCTTTAATATTCCAGAACTATGCAAAAAGTACTCTGCGAATGCGCCCACTATGTTCTTTATGGAAATCAAATCTGCATCACCTGGCATTGTATAGAACAGCGGTGCAAACACGTGGTCTTGTAAGTTTTCACCTACAGGGAGATCTGCAATAACTTCTATATTCATGTCCTGTAAATGCTTTTTTGGTCCAATACCCGACAACATTAAAGTTTGTGGTGAGTTAATGGCACCGCCTGACACCACTACTTCTTTCTTTGCATTGACAATTATATCCCGTCCATCTTTGTGAATCTGGACACCTTTCACTGTTTTTGTGCCGGGGTTGAATAAAACTTTGGTAACCAGGCCATTCTTAATCACATGAAAGTTCTTTCTGTCTTTAATTGGAGTTAAAAATGCTCTAGCAGTACCATATCTAAAGTTATCTTTGATATTAGCATGGGCTGCTATGATTCCCATTTGACTAGGACCGTTAATGTCAGATGAGTTAGTCATTCCGAGTTCAACCGCTGCTTTAATAATTGTTTGTTCAAAGAAATTGTGTTCTGTTGGTTCGATAATGTGTAAAGATCCTTCTCGGCTGTGATATTTGCTCCTTTCTTCAGTATATTCTCCGGTGAAGTTTTCGCTTTTTAGAAAGTAGGGAAAGACTTCATCGTAGCTCCAGCCGTAGTTACCGTTGGCTGCCCACTCGTCGTAGTCAGCCTTGTTGGCTCGCACGTAGAACATAGCATTGATACTGCTACAGCCGCCTAGCACCTTGCCCCGAGGCCAGGCACAGCCTTTACTCTTGTAGCTTCTACAAGCGTCTCCTGGCTGGGTTTTGTAACCCCAATCTATTGGAGTGTTTAGACTGTTGTAGAATAGTTGTGGAATCTGAAACATTAAACGTCAATACTGTTTATTTTGGAATATTTCTATGCCCAAATGTTATGTATTTTTGACCTTAAATAAAATGATATTTTGGACTTTGATTCAAGTGAAAAACTTGAATCAAAGTGTGTTTTAAAGGAATTATCAGATAATTGTTTGATCGTTACGGTTTTGACATTGCTACTCACTTCGGTGCTTAACGTAGGGTTCCCTCCTGCTTCAACCAGTAACACCTTCCATTCCGGCACTTCACTCAGTCGATTGGCGACCACTGCTCCTGCAGACCCGGCACCCACCACTATGAAGTCATAGTTTGGATCTGAAATGTACAAAGTTACTATATTGTTAGAAACATGACCAGAGTTAAAATCTTGTTTGTCGAGATTTATTGACTGTAGGCTTTATTCATATTGCATATCATTTTGGATTTTTTGCTGTAAATATTAACTAGGATATGTATTTTAAGTTAAAACTTTTATCATTTGAGGCGACAATTTGCAAATTAGCTGTTTCTAATTGTATATTAATCCCCATATGTGCGTGTTTGAGATTATTAATCTCTTATGTGAATAAGAACAATTAAGATTAGGTACTCTAAAACTCTTTCAGTTTATGTTTATACAATGATTATGAAACTTCTAATGTTAGTGATATTTTTTACAGTTTATATCAGATTAGGATTCCTCTCGTTAGCCTCATTTCAGAGATCATTTCACCGAAGTCTGCATTAATTCTTCTCAGTTAAACTATACGCTACAATGTTAACCCCATTATTATTATTATACCTAGTTCTCCTTGGCCCTGTGTCTTAAGTGACATATTATGTGCAAATTGAAAAGAAAAACATTGAATGCATTTTATATTATGAACTTTGGATCGTCAAGAGTACGTATATCCTCAAAGTTATCCATATTTTACTGAACTAAAAACTTGTGCTTTAAGTACATACCCACAGATTTTTTGTTCCTTTGCAATTTAACATGATTATGTAGTCATTTTACATTATGATTTCCGCCTTCATAACGGATACATTTGAAAACAAATCACATTGATTTTCATGTCAAAAATTGGCTCTTATTATCTGGCAATCATCATTTTCCTGCACTTGTCTCATGTTACTTGGGGTCTTTTCTTTTCTTGGGGTATTATCTGTCAAAGCTGTAGAAAAAAATATAAGATTAAAGTCGTTACCTTCAAGTACAGCGCTCGTAGCATCATCTGGCCAAAGATGGTCCCCTGCGAGAGCACATTGTGCCGCGAAAATGCTCTGTAGCGTCTGCACAAATAGTGGCCCGGCCACCTGGTAGGTGTCCAGGATCATCGACGTCATCGCCGGGTCACAGGCCCACGACATCTTCACCTGGAATAGTTGAATAGGGTTCAATTTTAACATCTATACTAATATTATAAATGCAGTTGTATAACTCTTGTCTGTTTGTCTATATATTGTGTCTTTTTACCATCACTTAGGTTTAGACTTGGGATACTTGTTATCCCGGTAGTACGAGCCCGTGGGACATTTACCGAACTCCACGCGGGCGAAGCCGCGGACATAAGCTAGTCGAACATGTTATGTAAGGTTTACAAATCAATAATAATGTAAAATCTCATCGGTATCAAAGTTCACAAAACTATCGTAGATTTTAATCTTGATTAGTTATTTCTTTACAGTTTTCAATATCTTATTCGTTATCGACTAATCACCCTGAACATGTATTTGTATTAGAACTTCAAGTTTTGTCGATTGAATCCGCCGCATCGGTACGATTTCTGAGGTTTTTTTAACCGACATTTATGTTTGATAAACAAAAAATGCAAGCTTATGAGACAAAAATATTAGGTACTCTTCACAAGTTATTTTTAATTTTTTATAAACTCACTCGTTTTACTTAAAAAAGGCGTGAGTTTATGTTTGTAAAAATATTAATTAAGTCAGAAATTTTGTCAGCTAAAGTGCTTCATTTTGGTTTGTTGTCAAATGCAGTTTCTTGCGTCAGCATATTAGGTACTATTAACTACTAACATTCATCATCATATCAGCCCCGAATCACCCACTGCTGGGTATAGGCCTCCCCTTTTTCTGCCACACTTCCCGGTTCTGGGCGTCCCTTATCCAGGTGTTTCCCACGACTTTGACGATATCGTCAACTCAACGAGCATTAGGACGGCTCTGATTTCTTTGGCCAAACCTTGGCCACCACTCGGTCAAAGCCTTGCTCTATCAGCCATCTCCGCGTCTAGCCAGATACTAATATTACTTTTGACAATTACTGTTTCTTCATATATTCGGCTCCTCCATCTATTCAGGGTCAAGTGTGACCGAGCATTGATTATCGTTTGCCAAGCGGTCACTTTCATCAAACATTGTATTTATTTTTGGTTTGAACTTCGTTCATATTAAAGGAGAATTTGTTGTCCTAGGTTATCGCACATATTATACATATTATAAATATTTCAATGTTGTGCCGTAGCCGTGTAATTTTTTTTTTAAGCTGTTCCCATACAAAAGTTCAAGAAATTATATCTCGAAATGTATAAAGTATTATGGAACATACACGGTGTATTTTCATATACCCCTGGGCATTCGGAATCATTTTTTTTTGTTTTTATCACGTTACTATTTGGACCATCCTTTACATACCGAGTTTCCTCCGTGCCTCGGAAAGCTCGTTAAGCCGTTGGTCCCGGCTGTAATTTGTAGGTCTTTGACAACCGTTACAGGTAGTCTGACAACCAGTCTTACCAAGGGGTATCATATTACCAAGTACTAACTGGGTTGTGGAGGTCAGATAGGCATTCGCTCCATGTAAAATACTGGTATTCAGCTGCATCCGGTTAGACTGGAAGCCGACCCCAACACAGTTGAGAAAAGGCTAGGCAGATGAAGTCTTTGGACCACCCTGTATGAGTACGATAAACATTATTTAAAAATCGGTTATTTTGACAAAACAATTGAAAACATTTATCAATTTTTACGCGCATTGAAGACCTAGTAGCCTTGACAGTAAGATAATAATTCTTTAAGTAAATAACTATTCGGACCAGATAACAATGTATATTATGTGCATAAATGTTAATCCATTTATCTATCTCCATAGGTAAACACCGTGTCACTTTGGAAAGGTTAATAATTAGATTTGATCGCGAATCTAGTTTTATGTACTATCGATTGTAAAATGGGTAATTGATGGGAATTTTAATCTTATCACTTTTTATCTTGATCTAGTAATCACTTGTTTATATAATATTTCAAAATAGCGCGAAGGGTATTTTAGTGGATACCTACTCATAAAGATGAAGGAAATCAATATTCAAGGGTATAGTAAACACAATATTTTAATTTCCAACTAATCTTGAACACAGAGAAACGAAAAGAAAGTCTTAAATTATAATCATAGCAAGCATGAACTGTTAGAGAAAGTCTGGGTCAAAATAATCATACGAATTGAAAAAACAACAGAAGTTGTGGACGTAAGTATTAGATTTGCGTCCAAAACTTCTGTTATAAGTCATTGTAAAGAATTAAAATAATATTCTAATTTAGATCATCATCATTCTCCTGCCCTTATCCCAATTAATTTGGGTCGGAGCAGCATGTCTTCTTCTTCCATACTTCTCTATTACTCGTCATCTCAGTCACCTCCTTTCTAGCCATATCATCCTCCACACAGTCCCTCCATCATTTCTGCATGTTTTAATTTAGATACCATATATAAATACGAAATGAATAGACACCCAACTAAACCACCTTAAACGTGTAAACGCATGTTTTTTAATCCAGTATTTATATAAATCACTATCTCCTAAATACTGACTAAACCACAGACCACAAAACTCATAAGACACAATTTAATCGTAAAATATTCTTACCGCTTATTATTTTCTTCAAAAGGTTATATAAAAAAGTTAGATAATTTTCTTTTTCTACCGTAACCGTTACGAGCGAGAGTGCATAGCGGACTCGCCGACCACTGACCGACAACTGTCGGCACGCACTTCACTTACACTAGACTATCTGTAGATATATAATATATATCTTTACATACTCACTGATATACATAAACAAACAGATCTCTACGCGTCACTAACTGAGCCGTTTTTCTTATCTGCGTAATAATAAATTCAGTTGGAAGATTTTTCTTGTTTTTTTAAGACGATCACCTACTACGTTGAATTATATTTATCGCCTAGTAAAATTATTTTAGGTTAGTTTATCTAATGACCGTCTTGCCATGCGAAATACAGCAGGCACCGCGAATTTTTTTTTTTTTGCAAAGTTTTGTTTTTTTTTCTTAATAGTCTTGCGTTTGGCAGCAAATCGCCTGATGTGAAGCTTCTACGTCACACATAAGTTTAAAAATAAAATCTTATTTCCGAACGCAACCTTATACGTGCTGCCATCTGCCTTTGTTCATTAAGTTCGTAGCGATTTATTGGTATTACAACATAGAGTCTATCATGGTCATATATCTATATATAATGTACCTAAGTCCGATTTTCCTCAAGATTATCTTACACTGTTACTTGTTAGTCAAACAGTCAACTTATAGCATACAAAATCTGGGTTGGGTGGGACTAATGACTAACCCCTATGTCGCGAGCTGCACGTATAATTAATATTGTAACGGTATCGGAAGATATAATTGGGCAAAACCTACCGAGATTTGTCCAGAGGGCGCAAATCATAATTGAAAGAGGTTTGGAACTGTAAACATTGTCATGTTCAATTAATTTAGGTATTTTATTTTTATTGGGTGTAATCTTACTTATTTTATATATTGTATGTTTTTCTATTTTATGTTTTTATATTGCATGTTTTTTTATATGGTATGTCTTATAGCAATATCGTATTGGACGAGCCTGTAATGATGTTTTAATTGGTGATAAATAAAAATAAATAAATAATAATTTTCGGACGTTGCCGGTAATTATGCTTGTTATATTGACAACAAGAAGCATAATTACCGCCGAACTTCACTTACAGGTAAGTTCGTTTGAATATTCAAATTATACTTGTTATTGTATTGTCCTTGATGATTCAGAAAGACCAATTAAAGACCAGTTGTAATATCAATACAATGATATTTTAAAAGTTTCATAAAGAAACTTTAGTAACAAACTAAGGTAACATTTTGACATCTCAATTCAAATTTCAATATTATTAAAAATTGCTTCAGAGAAGCTTCTATTATTGACTATATTATGTCTATTATAAAATACTAGCTGTTGCCCGCGACTTTCGTCCGCGTGAAATTATTATAAAAATATTTAATGCTCCGCTCCTATTGGTCGTAGCGTGATGTTATATAGCCTATAGCCTTCCTCGATAAATGGGTTATCCAACACTAAAATAATTTTTCAATTCGAACCAGTAGTTTCTGAGATTAGCGCGTTCAACCAAACAAACTCTTCAGCTTTATAATATTAGTATAGATAGCAAAAAAAAATTACTTTCCAGTTCAATCAGCTGCCCGTATAATATCATCTACATATATTAACCTCCCTTGCTGAAGGCTGTCGTTACATGCGGGTACTGTGCGTTGAGAATGTGCTAATTTCAATTCCACTCTCTTCCATAGTTTATTTGACCTAACTTTATATGGCTTCTTTGTACATATAAATGGGCATACTCCTATTCAAATAAATAATAGGGACCGTTAAAAAAGGTTGTCATCTGTTTGGCTCTGAAGTTTTACTTAACTTATCAATCTTACTCTTAATACAGTCATTCATCTTTATATTTTGTAATATTAATTAGTGAGATCGTTTGCGCCCTTTGGCCTATGGCTAATATTAATAAAGTTACAGCTGTGTTGGTAACAATTTGTTGAATGTAATTTATTTTCAATATAATTCAGTAAAAATGAAACTCACCAAGTATTATTATTTATTTTTGTTAACTTAAAAAAACGTTACGTTATTTAGTATTGGTAAAAACCTTTACAACAACAGGCATTTAAAAAAATTAAAATAAGTTTTTTTTTAAATCAGTAAAAGTTTAAGTTTAAAAAAATAAAGTGAGTTATTTTTTGTTGACCAGAAGTGTATGAAGCGTTTTCTATTTCATGATATTTTATAGGTTTTAAACAATATATTCAATTTCACATCTAAAGTCGAAGTAAACAACCCAAAGGAAGCAATGTTGCGCATGATTTATAACTTGTATTACAAGTAGGTACTTGTATACTAAATATATTATACTGATACTCAAGTGTATGTAAAGTGTGTATAGGTACCAAGCTGAATCCTGCGCAGTTCTAGTAGTTATACATCGCAAGACTCTAGTTTAAATAGTGTAATGTTTTCCTCGATATGAGATTGACCCAGCTTACTCTATAATTTATAGAATTCAATTACCTTTAAAAGGAAAATGTTACATAATGGAAATTTCTTGGCAACTAAGGTCATATTATTATGCTGATATATGCTGGGAACCAAGATTTACCCAACTGATTGAACTTATGTTCGAGAAATGCTAAACAGGAATATTTAAAAGTAGAGTAAAGTAGTAGCAGGACTTCCAGTGTCTTTTGTAGAAATAGTACTAAATACTACAAATTTGAAAACTGAGGGAAATTAAACCAATGTGATTATGGATAACGCAACGTATTTATTCCTTAAAATACCTAATCAATCACAAATATTATTTTACATATTATAAGATAATCTAATTTGTACAGGAGGCTCGTTGCGATTGTAAGGATTTGTTAAAGAAATAAATAACTCTTCTAATACATTAAATTACTTAAAGTTCGGTGTGCTTGTTCAACCAGAACTTCTTGATCAGATCAGCTCCCTTCTCACCAATCATGATGGAAGGTGCGTTGGTGTTGCCTCTTATAACAGAGGGCATGATACTGGCGTCGATCACTCTCAATCCCTTCACTTTGCGTACTCTCAGCTCCAGGTCAACGACCGCGCTCTCGTCACCATCGGGACCCATCTTGGCGGTACTGGTCGGGTGGTACAGAGAGAAGGTCAGTTCCCTAGAAATACAGTCCAAGTAGTCGTCGCTGAACTTGTCGAACTTCTTGCATGCGTCAATTTCCAACCAGTCCAGTTTAAAACCGGCCTGCTTCAGAGCCTTGGTGTCTCCAAGTCTCAGAGTGTGTTGTCTCATTGCCCTGATGACGGTCGCCATATCTTCGGGGTCCTTGTAGTAGTCAGCGAAGAACAGAGGAGCTTCAAGCGGGTTCTTGCTGGCCAAAAGGATCTTGCCAGCGGATTTAGGCTTCAGCAGGGTGTTGAAGATCACCAACGTGAATTTGTCTTCATTCATTTTCTTGAACTTGGTGTAAGCCTCATCGTTCAATCCGTGTTTCTGGAAGATGTCAATCAAGTTGTACACACCAGGAGGAAGGACGAAGTAATGGAATTGCATGTCTGAGGCATATGATTCTGGGTCAGTTGTGTTGATGAAGCTGATAACTCTGTTGGGGCTAGTGTTGATCAATGGGCCTGTTCCTTCCAAAATGTACTGAGCGAAGTCACCAGCAATCTTAGAAATAGAGTAGTAGTCTTTGGGACCAGGCTTTGTGTAGAAAGTAGGAACGAATAAGTGGTCTTGTAAGTTCTCTCCAACGGGCAGATCAGCCTTGACTTCGATCTTCATGTCTTCCAAGTGCTTCCTGGGTCCGATACCAGACAGCAACATGATATGCGGGGAGTTGAGAGCACCAGCCGACAGGATGAGCTCTTTCCTTACGTTGACGACGATGTCTTTTCCTTCTTTGTGGAGCATAACACCGCTGACAATGTTAGTTCCAGGCACAAACAAAACTTTAGTAGCTTGGGCGTGTTTGATGACGTGGAAGTTCTTCCTTTCCTTGATTGGGTTCAAGAAGGCACGAGCAGTACTGAATCTGTGTCCATTCTTGGTGGTGGTCTGTGACGTCATAACTCCCATTTGGCTCTCGCCGTTGATGTCGGTCGAGTTCTTCAATCCAAGTTCGATGGCGGCGTTGATGATCATGTGCTCGAAATCGTGGGACTGTTTGTCGACGGCTACGTTCAGGTTGCCTTCCCAGTTGTGGTATTTCTTGTTCTCTTCGTTGAAAATGCCAGTGAATCTCTCGCTCTTCCTGAAGTATGGCAGAACATCTTCGTAGCTCCATCCTGTGCAACCGTCGGCTGCCCATTCGTCGAAGTCGGCCCTGTTTCCTCTGACGTAGAACATGAAGTTGATGCTGCTGCTGCCTCCGAGTGCCTTACCACGCGGCCAGGCGCAACCTTTGGCTGTGTAACTGCGGCAGGCGCCATCTTGAGGTTGCGTTTTGTAGGCCCAATCTTGAGGACTGCGCATGTTGTTGTAGAAAAGATGGGGGATCTGAAATAAAATTAGTGTGTTTTATAAGTACTAGGGACTGTAGAGTCTTTTGTCGTAAAAATAAATCATTTTGTACAGTTTGAAGCTGAATATTTACCTCGGTGTTCAGGGTAGGGTTGCCTCCAGCTTCTACGAGCAGGACCTTCCATTCTGGCACCTCACTCAAACGATTAGCGACTGCAGAACCTGCAGACCCTGCTCCTACCACTATGAAGTCGTAGTTGGGATCTGGAAAAGGAAATGGTAAGCTTTATGGACCTATCTTAATACTGTAAATATTAGACACTTACTTCGACGTATCTTAATAATTATTCGATGTTAAGTGTCAGTGTAGTATTTAGGTGCGGGGATATATTCTCATACGTAGACCAATGTGTTACTAACAATATACAAAATAGACAGTAATCATTTTAATTAAATAAACTATTAAAATTATAATGAATGGCCTTTACTTACCATGAAACAAATGTTATAGAAATAGCTAAGTATATAATTAAGGTTAGCGGTTCAAAAACAAGTAATAATAGGCTGGGAACAATACTGGGACCGAATGTCATTACGAAATGAATTCGTCTGAATGCTATTATTGGTACATTTTTCTCTGAGTAGAAAGCAATCAGTAAGTAAAAATTTTATAACTAGAAATCCGCCTTGCTTCGCACGGTTTTTGCGACATCACAAAGCATAAGTGTAGGTATTAATTAATGTACTCATAAACTTTACGGCGTAAATTCTCTAAATGTTGATGATCTAAAACCGCATCAAAATTTGTTGCGCAATTTAGAAGCGGTCACACACAGACACAAAAGTACTTTAAGTTATAATGTATAATAGTTTACCTTCAAGCACTTGCTGGGTAGCGTCAGCAGGCCACAAGTGGTCTCCGACCAGCGCGCACTGGGCAGCCAGGAAGGTCTGCAGCGACTGCATGAACAGGGGACCAGCAGTCTGGTAGCTGTTCACGATGTTGGCGGTCAACGCCGGATCGCAAGCCCACGACATCTTGATCTAGTGAAAGAAAAGCAACTTTTTACCTGAGATATCTTACATAAAAGCTTGTCATAAATACATTTAAATATGTAACGAGAAGTTATTATGATATCATCATGTCATCAACATAGATGGAGAAGAAAAATACGTAATATAGAAAATAACTCTTAAACTACCCAAGTAAAGTTAATACAATTTATATGGGACCACCGCGCGAGCTTTCTCTACTAAATCAAACACGAAAATCTGACCGCCAATCACAGAGAAAGGAGAATGGGCAGATCTGCCCTGGCGTCCAATAGCGTTAAGATATATACCAATAGATAGATCTCTTTAAGAAGAACATTTCTTATTATGGCGACTTCTCTCGATTCAGAGTCAGAGAGGAGCTGCATTGGTCTAATGTTGAGAAATTAAGTTAGATTAAATACTGTTATTTCGTCAATTTTTTAACTTTCATTAATACTGTACGTTTCAAACATCATATTATAAGCCTATAAACATCATTTTCAAAATATTGACATCTTAAAATGCTATTTTAGGAGCAAATCCTTACTGTAACAGTAACTTGGATACATCGTTAACACAACCCCAACGCCCAATAGCGTCAAGATATGTATCAATGGATTGATCTCAACAAGAAGAATATTTCTTGCTTTGACAACTTTTCTCGATTCAGAGTCAGAGAGGAGCTACACTTCGGTGCCTAATCAACTACCTAGTTAGATCAATAAAACCGAACAGACCACGAATTAGCAAAAGTTGTATAGTAGCAAATATTCTAATTGAATGCTCTTTCGAATGGTGTACGTCTTATAGCTACTGGTTACCCAGAAAATGTTAACTTTGGTGCTCAATTAGACAAACATTTAGGTCAATAATTCCGAATAGACTACGAATTAGCAAAAGTGGTGCTAGTAGCAAAAGTTCTCTTTGAAAAGCTCTATCCAATAGTGTATATCTTATGACTATTAGTTGCCCGTACACTCTTAATTGGTTGTAAATAAAATCTTAACTTCGGTGTCCAACTAGTACCTATTTAGGTCAATAACTCCGAACAGACTGCGAATTAGCAAAAGTTATGTTAGTAGCAAAAGTTGTCATAGAAGAGCTCTCTCCAATGGTGTATATTTTATTGCTATTGGTTTCCCAGAAAACGTTAACTTCGCTGCTCAAATAGTCACCTATTTATGTCAATAACTCCGAACGGAATAGGAATTAGCTAAAGTGATGCTAGTAGCAAAAGTTCTCTCTAAAAGGCTCTATGCAATGCATCATATGTTATTACTATTGGTAACCCAGATAACCTTAATTGGTTGCCAAGAAAATTTTAACTTCGGTGTCCAACTAGTCAGCTATTTTTGTCAATAACTCCAAACGGAATACGAATTGGTGAAAGTCGTTAAATGGCAAAGGTTTTTCTTGAAAAGCTCTATACAATGATGTATATCTTATTGCTATTGGTTACCCAGAAAATCTTTACTTCGGTGCTCAAATAGTCACCTATTTAGGTCAATAACTCCGACTGGAATACGAATTGGAAAAAGTCGTGTAACTGGCAAATGTTCTAGTCAAAAAGCTCTATCTAATGATGTATATTTTATGGCTATTGGTTGCTAAGAGAATCTTAACTTCGGTGTCCAACTAGTCAGCTATTTAGTTCAACAACTCTGAACGGACTGCGAATTAGCAAAAGTTATTTTAGTACCAAAAGTTGTCATTGAAAAGCTCTCTGCAATGGTATATATGTTATTGCTATTGGTCACCCAGAAAATCTTAACTTCGGTGCTCAAATAGTCACCTATTTAGGTCAATAACTCCGAACGGACAACGAATTGGCGAAAGTCGTGTTTCTGGCAAAGGTTCTCCTTGAAAAGCTCTATGAAATGGATTATATGTTTTTAGTATTGGTTACCCAGACAACCTTAATTGATGCCAAGAAAATCTTAACTTCGTTGTCCAACTAGTTACATATTTAGTTCAATAACTCCGAACATACTACGAATTGCCAAAAGTCGTGTTAGTAGCAAAGGTTCTCCGTAAAAAGCTCTTTTCAATTATGTGTATCTTATGGCTATTGGACCTTGGGGCATATGCCTATACATGGATGCCCATTGTCCTTTAAAAAAAACATACTGGTGGGATACATAACCTCCTCCTTTTATAGAAGTCGGTTCAAAAGAAAACTATTTAAAATATAAGGATTATGATAAGCTCCACAAAACATAATAAAATGTCTCCATGGTACCCACAATTTACAACAAAAAAAAAAACTTTTAAACAATCTCCCTGAACCATGTGTCGCTTATGGGATAGCAAAACTACTAACAATACGTGAATACCGATGACTGGCCGTTAGGTTTATTGGTGCTCAGTATCGATTGCCTTGATTAAACACTTATATTTTACACAACAGATAAAATAAACCAATTAATTAGGAACATACTAGTAATAGAACATGAAATTGACGAAGTAAATAAATCTGATTTAAAATATTGTAGTCACAAAACAACAGTTCATAAAGAAAGCACGCCGTTCCTTAAAACTAATCTGAAATTTAATATCATTACATTTAAAGTTCAGATTACATTTAAGGAAAGAAAAGGAATGGGAGACATTCGATTCTGACTCAAGAATTCCTGACAGAATTCTGACTGAAGTCTGGACATGTCCCTGAGCAGTGAAATGCTGACCAATTGTCTGTTGCAAAAGCAAAAACCAAAGGAATAAGATTAAATAGATTTGATAACCGTTAAGTAGACATGAAGAAATCAGGACTGAGAGAAAATGCTGAATTATTTAAAAAGTTGACTTACCTCTCTTTGTCAGCTTCTTCTATATTAGAATATGATGCTGACAGTTCCAAGAGAGCTGACAGAATGATTATCCAGGGATCGGTCCCAGATATAAATACGAATTTTTGTAGGCATAAAATCTACGTCAAAGAAAGATAATTGCAATTATGTTATTGTCTCAATATCATAATGGCTTATAATTTGTATTAACCTTTGATTTTTTATGTTACTTTTATCAGCTTCAAAGTTTGGCAGTTAGGTATCGTACATACACTACGCCAATTTCACAATTTTTGACAATCATATTCAGCATGATGAGTTGATAGCTGGAATATGGTGTGATGAAAGAACGCCAAAATTATACAGGGTGTAAACGGACCCTTCACGAAGCCGTCAACCAAGCATTATGTACATCAAACTAAGTCACCCTACGCAAAAATTATAGTTGGGAAAGGATTTTTTTTTGGGGTGGAAAATCACGTTTTCCGGTCAAACTCAATGTAACGCACTCAAAACTTGGTGCTAAGTGATGCTTTGGATAGTAAACGTGTCATGAAGGTAATTAAAGTAAATATAAAACCTTAAAAAGTAGTATAAAAAAAAAACTTATGAAAAAATTGGATCCCAATATCTCCGTAACTAGAAAGTTCCCAGGTATGGTCCAGAACAAAAAAATGATCCTAATGACGGGGAGAACAACTGCCTTTCGGCTTCGTTAAGGGTCTTTTTTCACCCTTTATTTGAAAAGTTTCAGATGCGTTCAGGGGCATAGTTTCAGAATTAAAAAAAAAAACAAATACTGACAACTTTGATTTTCATCTCATGGGAGCAAACCAAAACGGCTTAAGGAGGCAAAAAATACAAAACTTTTCAATACATTTTCTCGAAAAAAGGCTCTTATCGCACTAATATTAGCTTCCGTATGCAGTGTATTTCACGCTCGTGGTATTCCATTCATTTATCTCTACTAGTGTTTTATTTCCACAGATAACTATAAACTAAACCTAAATAATCGTGGCGGTGATTGTTTTTTTTTATCTCAGCCAAAAGAAGCATGCCTATAAAGGCCTAAACATTTTATGAATATTTAAATTGTGTTTATAAATAGAATATCATAAATAGAATATCATAAATAAACATTATTATTTATAGAATTAAGTATTTGCTTTTATCAACAAATTAACATAATTATACGGGGTTGAAGGTACACCGACGCGAAAACGGGTACCACGTATTCAGTACATCATTCTGAGCCCCACATAGAAATTATTAACCGGTTATTTAAAAAAAAATCAGCTGTTTCCTGCGAGGTCAAAATGTATGGAATAGAATGAATGTGTAGAATGATGAATACGTGTATAACAGTTTTCGTGTCGCTCCCTTCCACCCCGTATTTGTGTTCTTGATTCAAAAATATTAGAATTTTCTATTTTTTTTTTTAATATTAGGCGTTTTTGTAGCTTCAAACCTTGGCTTCTCCTTCAATCTGCAAAGGCGTAGTGCGGTGAAAAAAAGGAAATTAAATCATAGTTTCATAGTGATTAATGACAAAAATACTTTTCGTTTTATCGTCGTTAGGCACACGTGGGCAATAATTGTCACTGCATTTCTCGACTCCAAAACCCCGTTGCGCGTCGCCTTCGGTTTGGGTATCAGTCCGCCTCGGCCGCAATGACAAAATTTCCCCACTTGTATCAAAATACTGCTACAAGAATTTTTTTAAAGGAATTATTATTATTGGCGAATGAATGGACTGTATGAATGATGACATGGCTTGAAAGGAGGTGACTGCTGAGATGACGAGTAATAGTCAGTAATAGAGAAGTATGGAAGAAGAAGACATGCTGCGCCGACCCCAAATAAATTGGGATAAGGGCAGGAGAACAATGATTATGGCGAAGAAAATAGAAGGAGCATATCATATACTTACGTTGTGTTATTTTACTAACTGTAGGTATGGATGGACACTTGTGTCTAGAACAAATCCATTATAAAAAGGTTAGAACGTAATTGATTATGTATGACTCACGCTGTCATGATCATAATATTTGTATTGGTTTACTTCGTCAATAGGTAGTAATTTTCTTTAAATTAGCAAAAAATACTCGTTTACTTTCATTTTAAACAATAACGTTCTTTAGCGTCATAAATAATTGTCAAGTCCGATGCATATAATTGCGCAGTTGCGAACTCTTCTTTTATTACGTTTTTCCCCCTTCTTTCGAAGCTGATGTGGTTCCTCGGTTTCCCCATAGTGATCCACATTTTGTTTTCTGAATCAACAATTCTTTTTACTCATTTCTACGTGCGCATCCATTGGCAGGATATGTAAGATTCCTCAGGAATTGGCCCGTTGGTCTCGCCGTCGAAAGCGTGACTCCTAAACGTTGGATCCTGGGTTCATTTCCAGGAACTACTAGGAATTTCTCAATAGCAGCTCGCAGTTGGCAGGATAATTTCCCCGTGTCTCAAGCCGTTGTCTATCCGGTCGTGTCAGATTGCTGTTGCAACGGTTTCGGAGAACGAGAGAAGAGAGTCCATCTGTGTTTGCGCACCACTTGTGCACTATAATATATTTCGTGATGTTGGCTAGTCTCATGACCGAAAACGATCATCATCTTCCTGCCCTTGTCCCATGTTACTTGGGGTCGGCGCAACACGTTTTTTTGTTCCATTCTCCCCTGTCAACCGTCACGCAATCATTTACACCTTTTTCCTTCATATCATTCGTCACACAATCCATCCATCGTTTCCTTAGTCTTCCTCTCCCTCTCCGTCCCCGAAAACGATAAGGAGGGTTATTTTGTAATTCGCTTCGAACTTTCTCCAATTTTGCTTCTTTGACAAATTCGTAATATTGAGAACGAGCCCTAATGGACCGGGCTCCGTCAGAGGAAATTAAACATAGGTAACTTAATGATAAACTTTGACTGAATTGACCATTGGAAATATAGTTTATATTTCTTGTGGCGCGATAACATTAAACTACAAATTATCTGCTTTATGTCAAGCAATAAAAAAAACTCAATTTCAAAAAACGTAATAAAAGATTTTAATTCATATAAATTATGCTGCACTTACCTGTCGCACCGGGTACATGTACCCAATGCGCCATAATGGTGCGCAGACGCATCATGGAAGCAATCTTTAAGTAGGATGGTATTGTAAACCATCAGTATGTGTTTTGGTAAACATTCCAGATCCACTACAGTAACGTGGTAACATAAGAAAATGTGAATTTCAACTGATTTTATGGTAAAATTACTAACTTATAAAAATATTTATTTATTCTCTGACCTACAGTAAACTGAATATTCTACAAGGTAAACATTCTCAGCAACGACATTGCATCTATTTTTAATTGCACCTTTAGCATGCGTTTCATAAAATGTAAATCATTGTATTTACATACAATATCAACAACATGAGTCGTTCTGCTAATCGTAATTCCAACAACAACTTGATATGGTTGACTGTACCCAGGTATAAATATCGAACTATTAATACCCACTTAGAATAAAACCACACACGGTTGAAACCGACAGATTCAAGGTAGATAGGAGAACTATATTTTCTTTGGCGGCTAGCTAGTCTGTGCACTATCTAATGCAAGTTATTATTTTTTTAAACAAAAGAAAAAGAAAATGATTTACAAACATTATTCCACATTTATTTTAATACAATATTCGTTAACTTCACCGTAATGCTAGACATTTATTTGGCCTTATTCTATTTCACTTGGGTTAATCTACTAATACGTACTATTTAAATGTAACCAAATAAATACATTAGACTTACAAAGTTACAACACAACTTCATACTTCACACCGTCACTGTACAACCAGATCTTGCATTTCTTCTGACCTCTTGGAGTTATCACTTCGCCAGTCTCATAGTAAATCGGGTCTTTGGGTTTATACACCGATGGCCTTGGTTCCAAATTTGGAAATATATTCTTTATCAAAGGCTTCTGTCGTCCTAATTTTGTATATGGGTAAAGCTGATTATGTAGTTGACCGTAATTTGAGTCAAAGTAAGGATTTTGGTCTCGAATATTCGGAGAACCATACAGATAATTACGGAAAGGATTTTGTGGTGGACTGTTGAATTTCCTGACCGGATAGTTTGGTTGTAAATGATTCTTCCTTGACACAACTGGTACTTGTTTGAAAATATTTACCGAGCTTGGCGTTACATTCTGTTTATTTTCTGTTTTGGGTACAGACTTTTGACCAATATTGTTTTTAAGAGGATTAACTGCAATTGTGCTATCTAGTAACGGAAATAGACATGTAGTTTCGTTAAACAAATCCGGTGGCGAATTCAGTTGAATTTTTGTAGGTTCTTCGTCTTCCGTATTCTTGGACTGTTGGTAGTACTTAGGTACTTCAATAGGACATGTCTTTTCCGCATTTGTGTCTTCATACCAGTCTTCTTTGATCATGTCTGAAGCTTTCTCAGCAATCATGATGATTGGCGCGTTCGTGTTGCCGCTTGGTATCGTGGGTATAACACTGCCGTCGATCACTCGAAGGCTTTTTATTCCATACACCTGGAAAAGAAAGGGGTGACCTTGTTAATAAAGGAATAAGGAGTTTCGTTTAAAGAAAGGTCCCAAAAATCTACTCAGAATAGTATGGGGTAGGCGGAAACTACAAAAACCCACCAGCTACGTTTCTTGCATATTCCTTTTTCTTCATCTGAGTCAGGTCTAGTTTTATAATTGCTGAAGTTTAAGGGCAGAATCGTCACCAGTCGCTAAGAATTATGACGGTCGAGAACCCTATAAGATTGTAGACCACGAGAATATTCTTACCTTCAATCTAGGATCTACAACGGCAGCCGGATCCTCTGCAGGTCCCATAGCACACGTGCCCACAGGATGGTATATGGTCAGCGAGTGGTGCCGGGCCTGGCACTCCAGGTGTTCGTCAGACATCAGCTCGTGAGCCTCACAGCCTGGGTTCCGTCGAGGGTTGGGCCGGGCGTTTAGCTCACGGAGTGCTGGTTGGTTCACTAGCTCTTGGACGATACGGGCGCCTTCCACCTGAAATCATATAACTTTTTGTAAGCTTTATGCTGTCTCACTTCGATCATTAGATCATTAGATCGATATATTGTGATTGAATTTTCAGTGCCATTGGTTTGTAATACTAGTTTATTTTGTTAGAACTCAGACGTGGGCGTGACTCTTCAAATACTGAATCTAATTGCCTGTCAAGATATAGGCATGTTTATACGTAACAAGACCAATTACATAATTAGGTTTGATAACATTATATAGTAAAGTAATTACATTAACCTTTTCATTTCCGTGACCCAATGACAACAATAATCGCCTTTTTTACGCTTATAATGTTTGTCAAGGCAATAACAAATTATCTACTACTCAGAGTTAACTACTTGTAATTTTGTAGATATTCAAAACTTTATCAGCTCATTATGAGATAATTAATGTTTTATTATGTCAACATTTATTTGAAGGCGTATAATTACAAACTTTAGTTATACTCACGATTATTTTGACGTCTTGTGGGTCGGTGAAGTAGTTAGGATAAATCAGTGGTGGCGAGTAGGGGTTCGCGTCTCGTAGTTTCAAGTAGCCGCGGCTCTTCGGCCTCAGTAACAGCGGTACGATGGAGAACGACGAGTCATACAGTATCTCTTCATACAACTCCGCATAAGTGACGTCGTCCAGTCCGTTAGCTCGTTTACCAAACAAGCCCCCATCCATATTGTCAGCAGTAGGAGCTATGAACAGTTGTATATCCGGATAATCTTCAGCCGGATCCTGGTACTTAGTGTTTACGAACGCCATCGCCTCAGCTTCCATCATACTGTACAGTGGCCCATTCTTGTGAACAGTAAAGTCTATGAAACCTCCTATTGATATTGCTGAGTTTATATTGAAACAATATTCTGTTCCGTTATCGTAGGGGTTGTCGAAGAGGAACGAGTGACCGCCCATTGCGACGTGGTCTTGCAGATTTTTTCCAACACCAGGCAGATTGACTATCGGGTATATCCCAAGTTCTTTCAAGTGTTCAGCGTCGCCTATTCCAGATAGCATTAGGAGTTGTGGAGATTGTATCGTGCCAGCTGATAAAATAACCTCCTTACTCGCCTTCACGATTCTTTCTTGTCCATGTTTCTTAAACTTTACACCGTATGCAGTTTTTTTTTCGTCAATCAATATTTTTTCGACTAACGAATGAACACTAACATGAAGGTTCTCTCGTTTGGAAGCCGGTCTTAAAAACGCTTTAGCTGTGCTGCATCGAAGACCGTCTCGTACTGTCCCTTGAGAGCGAGTAAACCCAGTTTGATACTCTCCATTCACATCGCGGATGCTGTATCCCAGCTGTTCTCCAGCTTCCAATATCTTCCTTGTTATCGGTTGCTCGAAAGCAAAATGTTCCACGGTCAGGGGACCACCAGTCGCGTGATAGGGATCGCTCTGCTGCTCAGGTATCCTTATATCTTCGGATTTCCGAAAGTACGGTAACACACTCTCGTATCCCCAGCCTTCGTTGCCCATCCTCTCCCAGTTGTCATAGTCTCGCTTGTTCCCTCGTATATACAACATAGCGTTCAGCACACTGGACCCACCGAGCACTTTACCGCGGGGCCACTTGCACTTCCTCTCCACCATACTCAAACAGTATCCGTCACTAGGTTCTGTCAGGAATTGCCAGTCGATAGAAGAGGTTTGCAGTACAGGGAATAGCACTGGCACTTCGGATAGAACATTTTCGTCCTGTCCTGCTTCGAGCAATAGCACTTTCCAGTTAGGATTCTCTGATAGCCGATTGGCTAGCACTGCACCAGCGGATCCCGCACCAACTATGATGAAATCGTAGCAATCGTAGAGTTCTTCGAAAGGATGGTCTCTGACTCGATTCTCGGCGTCTTCAATATCGGGTCTGTATAAATGTATGGCCATGCGGAGGATGATCATGATGCCGAGTCCTGGCAGCAACCCGAAGGTGATCCTTGTGTTAGAGAGGAGTCCCCTGAGTGTCGTTGGGTTGTGAGTTGACATGGTTCCATACTACATGCGCCGCTGCTGATCCGACACTGATATGCAAATAAATTGAATAGCAACTGAATCAGCAGATTAAGCAAGTAGGTATTGTGTCACACTTGGAAGTTTCATTGCACAGAGTAATGAATTTGTCTTTAAGGCAAATTGTATTATAAGTAATTGATATGACCAAAAACGTATGTAAATGTATCATAATATAACATCAAGCCTATAGTACCCTAAGGGTCTGATAGAGGTGTACCTAATACTACACTAGTTATGTTTAAGTCCCATGTAAAAGAGACCGATCCTATTGCTATCAACCCAGTATCACTTTGCCCGACCTGGCAATCGAATTGAGGACCTCATGTTCTGCACGCGTCGCTAGACCAATGAAGCAGTGAAACTTTAATGTTCGAATACTAAAACGTAACTAATATACTTAGTTAAATTCTGATAAAATATTTGACTCAGTGACCTGTACTTTATTTGATTATCAACTCTATATTTAGTCACGGTACTAATTAGTTCATCGTATCACAATAATGAATTAGTGTCAGCAGATATGCAACAATGTACTATTATGCCATCGCTGGTCACTGACCTAGATTGATGACGTGAGACCAAACAACGAGTATTATTAGAATAATTTATTTTCTATGAACACTATCCTTATATTAATTAAATAATTTACAATTGCATGCCGTCAATAAATATAAATAAATTAATTCACAATTTTCGGCCATTATAGGAAATATTTACAAAAAAATTCACACGTCCTTAATACTGATAAATACTTTCGTTTTGTACGTCAATTAAATGTAATATCTGGAACTTCGTCGTTTTAACCAAAACTCCTTGATCATGTCGCTGCCTTTCTCTCCTATCATGATAATAGGCGCGTTCGTGTTCCCGCTCACTATGTTAGGCATGATACTGCCGTCTATGACACGTAGTCCTTTCACCCCATACACCCGCAGCTGGTGGTCTACAACCGCGTCAGGGTCCCAGTACGGCCCCATCTTAGCTGTTCCAACAGGATGGTAAATTGTACATGTGTACTGTCTGATCATACACTCCCAATACGCGTCTGAGTACCTCTTGATGCTCACACAAGCAGGAAACACGTGCTTGTTCAAAACTGAGCCATATTTCTGGAATGCCCGTGTCCTGGAGAGCGCTACAGCGATTTTCACTCCTTCTACTAAAGTTTTGATGTCCAACTCGTCTGCTAGATAGTTTGGGTAAATGTAAGGGTAATCGTAAGGGTTGGCACTTCGCAGTTGTATGAAACCCTTGCTCCGTGGTCTGAGCAACATCGGGATGATACTCCAGACGTCCATATTGTTGATAGGTCTGAACACAGCATCGTAAAACGTGTCCATCAGACCGTGTATCTTGCTGATCTGCTCTCCACCATCAGAGTTAGTTGATCCAGAAATGAAATGGAACTCTATATCCGGGAAATCGTCTGTCCTGTTCATATATTTAGTGTTGACAAAACCTAAGCCCTCGACGCCTCCCATGATAGTCAAAGGACCTTCACCTAACATGGCGTACTCCATAAGGGATCCAGCAGTATACAGACGATGTTCTACAATAGATATTGGCTGGTTTACCATGAAAGCTAAGCCACCCAATCCAATATGGTCCTGTAAGTTCCGCCCAACTTTCAAATTTTGTATCATAGGTATTTTGTGTTTATGCAGTTCCTCTGCAGGGCCTATTCCAGAAAGCATCAATGTCTGGGCAGAGTTAATAGTTCCAGCTGATAGAATGACCTCCTTTCGAGCTCTGATGCGGTAAATCATCTTGTTTCTTATAAATTCTACTCCAAAAGCAACCTTAGTTCTGGGATCTATCATCACTTTGGTAACGTGTGAGTACATGGATATGTGTAGGTTGGGGCGATCCTTAGCTGATCGTAGGAACGCTTTGGACGTTGAGCAACGGCTGCCGCGTCGGAGGGTTCCCTGTGCTTCCATAAAACCTGTTTGATTCTCTCCATTTATGTCTCTGTTCATGTACCCTAATTCTAGGCCTCCATCAATGAAAGCTTTTACAAGTGGAGTGTGGTACGGCGCTTCGGAGATAGTCAGATACCCTCCAGTACTGTGGTATGGTGTGTGGGCTAGGGAAGGGTTCTTGTTGTCTTCTGACTTCTTGAAGTAGTAAAGCACGTCCTTGTAGCCCCAGCCCTGGTTGCCCAGCGCCTCCCAGGAGTCGTAGTCTCTCCTGTTGCCTCGTAGGTACAGCATGTAGTTGAGTACTGAGCTGCCTCCGAGCACCTTGCCGCGAGGCCAGTTGCACCTGCCGCCTTCCATTGCTAGAATAATATTAAAAAGTACTGTGAGTAAGGTGGGTACACGTAGTTTAGTTGGTTAATCTTGAGAAAATTGCCATTTTTATGAGATCATTAGGTATAATTATAAGGGGGTATAGGTTAATAGGTTTCTTCCATCACTAAATGTTACTAAAGCAACTAAGGTGAAGGTCCATTACAGTTTTATGGGTAATAATATTATACCGCGATCAATAATATTTATGTCAATCATAATCATGTATAGTTTTTCAAGACAAATTACTTGTGAACTATTTAATTTACCTAAACAGCTGGTTCCGGAAGGCTCAGTCTTGTACTGCCAGTCCAACTTGCTAAGCTGCAGGTATCCTGCCAGAAGAGGCACATCCGATATCTCCGTCTCATCTCCGCCGGCTTCCAATAGTAGAATCTTCCAGTTGCTGACTTCCGATAGCCGATTGGCTACCACTGCACCTGAAATTAATTGAATAAATTGGTTTCAGTGTCTACTGTATTAAAACAATTTTTATAATGAAATGGTTCATATATGTGAATACTATTAAGCAAAGTAATCCTGTGTTAGGAGACTCCGCTCTAGGTCTCAAGTGTCAAAACTAATCTGTTAAAAATCAATCGAAACATGTTATTCTTTTGTCATAGTAATCTTAACATTCCCAGCTAAAACTCGCCTGGTGAAACCTGTACTCTCCAATTATTCAAAGATTCCCAGAGGATCAGCCTTTACTGGCTATTTATAAGACCGTCGAATATTAAATGGCTTTCTATATTCATATTCCGTTCTTCAAAATAAACCCGCTCATGGTGTTCATGAAAGATCATAATTAAAACCATTGAAAAAGGACCTATTTACGACAAGTCACATAATTAACCATCACGTCTGTAATTAGGAGGCGAGCCTATTGCTAGCTACCGGTCACAAATCCAGACTCCGTGGCTGCTACTGAGAAATTCCTGATAGAAATACCCAATATCACTTTGCCAGACCTGGGAATCGAACCCAGGACCTCATGCTCAACAGTTGTGCTTGCGACCACTAGACCAACGAGGCAGTCCACAACAACGAGGCAGTTACGACTAGTCCTACAGGCTTTTTTTTTCAATTTTCCATCCATGTTCCTTCTTTGCCCTTTGTTTTCCAGGGCCGCGGTATCTCTTTTGAACAGTCCCGCAGCCCCGTTAGGTATCGGCCCTTGCGGGTCCCTTCCTTTTTGCTGACATCCCTTTGAGGCGCGCGTGGAACACGAACGCGCCATCAACACGGCCTGTCGTCATAAGACGGAAGGACAGTGAGCTAGCCCATTACTCACCGTCCACAGGCCCTAGTCCTACAGGCTTAACTGGTGTCAGGCGCTGATGTGGTAGAAATAAAATGTATCGACTACCTTAATTACCTGGGGAAGACTGAATGCGCAAGGTGGAAGCCAAGATGTTACTGCGCAGTCTGGGAGAGGCATTTGTCCAGCGATGGGCTGGCTTAGGCTGACTTGTGGTAGAAATTAAAGCTTTATATCCACTGACCAGCAGAGCCGGCTCCAACGATGATGAAATCGTAATCGGGCAACACGTTGGCGTCGCCGATGTCGGCTGGCCTGCCCTCGGGGTCGGTGGCGTCGTAGTTGTAGTACGCTATCGATGCCACCAGCATCGGGATGAACCAGGCCACCTGGAATGTTACGAAATAGATTTAGTATTGTGCACTTTTTTTTTTGGATGGAAATCATCAAATACCCCCCCCCCCCCCTCTGGGAGGAGTGGGAGGGAGTGCCGGAGTGTCAGACTTTTACTGACTAAAACCCATCCATATTCCTTCTTTGCTCTTTGTGTTCCAGCGCCGCGGTACCTCTTTCGAACAGTACCGCGGCCCCAGCAGGACTATTTTGAGTTTGAATGTATTAGCTATGAGAGTAGGGCAAGACCAAAAAACCGTAGATGGACTATTTGAAAGATGAACTGGCTGGAAAGACTGTTCAGATGGCTGAGATGATGGCTAATGGAAAAAATATGGAACAAAAAATCTGAAGTTATTTAGGGATATAACTCGAAGCGCACCAATTTTGAAACGCACCAAAACTATTCCTCGAAACGCGCCATTCAGGTGGCCTAACAAAATCAAATTTAAAATATTATAATTTTATTTCTCGAAACCAGATCAGCAACCAAACCAGACCAGTGGCCCTAGATCGGAACAACTGGAAGTCATGGGGAGAGGTCTTTGCCCAGCAGTCGGATGACGAAGGCTAACAGTATCAGTATCAGTATTCCTCGAAACGCACCAACGATGAAACATAGTGACGAGCATGAAGGATTCGTGAATGATATCGATAGACGTTTCAAAATTCAACTGTCCTCATTGTTTAATTACTAAAACTACCAGGAAAGCAGATGTGCACTGGAACTAGGTGCTAGGTGGTGATGTCAAAAAGTGCTTAAAAATGTGTCTTACTTTTTTAAGCACTTTTTGACATCAAAATTACGTATGATGGTCTCCCAAAACCCCCTACCCCCCACAAAAGATACAAATACAGACAGAGAACTGCTACTAAGAAATTGCTTGTTAATATTCTGGTTTTATAAACCACTATGGAGCACTAGTAAAAGTGCGCCATATAAGGCTAACACGAGCAGCAGGCGGTACGAGTCCGGTCTCCAGTTTCCGGCTCCGTTATGGACCTAATCCCCGGCCAGTTTAACCAGAATTAAAAGTCGTTTAGGTCTTATAAAGGCACGTAGTAACTTTTAATGCAAGCCTTTAATTTTACAGAAATTCCTTATATCTCATAAAGAATTTCTACTTATAATTTTGCTTTATAATAATTAATATTTTTAATTTGCTACGTTTGTCTAGTGGTCGCAATAACTACTGCGGAGCTAGAGGTCCTAGGTTCGATTCCTAGGGCGAAGTGTAATTATGTTAATTTCTTAGTTTTAGCGGGAGACAGGATTTGAAAACAGTTGATGACAATAGGCTCGCCCCCTATTACGTAAGGCACAAACATAACTGGCAAATTGTGATTGCACTACTTACAGGTAGTGTAGGTAGTTCTGCCCAAACCTTCGGGGATCAGGCGAGGTGTTATATTGATGATGATTGATCAATATTACCGTACAGGTGTAATAAATATACAAGTTAAGTGTGTGGAACAATGCTTTTGTATAATCCATGTTTAATGAAGCACGCTGACTACCGGGAATGGGCGAAAAAATTAACACTTGACATCTGATGCAAGTTATAGAATCGTTACGAGGATCTTTATTATGAAAAATAAAACGCATTAAAATATTGCTCTGACGTGTCTCGCAAGCTGCAAAGTGAGATTAAACTGTTATCATTTTGGAAACTGAAACTTAGGTATATAGCAACACACAAAACTATTCAACAAGTTAATTTAAGCTCAAAAAGTCTCCATTTCACACTCTAGTCATCACACTAGTAGTTAAACTTTTACCTCAAATATTAACTTTGAAAGAAAATAAAGTGTTACTAATTAAATCCAAATGTCTTTAAAAAAAAATTGCTGTTTCCTAGATTTTCACCGTGTACTTTTGTATGGAACAGCAGATATTTTTAATAACCGACGAAACCTTTCTTCTCTGGGTGTCCTACAACCTGGCGTGAATTTAAAAGGTTACGGTTATATCTTCTACTGTATCGTATGTTATCGAAATAAGGTTTGCTATAAGAAAATCCAATTCTGGGTTAAGCTCACCATTGTACATAAGCTAAATTATTTATTTATTAATTATTTATATATAGGAGAACCAACAGCTATGAAAAATGAATAACAATTGTATAGGCAACACAGAGCCAATTACAGGTTCTCACGAGTAAATTTACACAGAAAAGATAGTAGAAATCTTAGGATCACTAGATAACAAGCACGATAAAAATAAAATAAAAGTAATTAGAATAAGATACAACAAGCACTATAAACACTCAGACACCAGGTTAAGCATTAATGACACGGGGAAAAAGAAAAAAAAAAACACTACGCGCTTTGAAAAAAGGTAGCATTCAGCCGAGTGCGTGCTGCATAGGTTTTGGTGGTAAATGGGTCAAATAAGAACTCTTTACAAAGAATATTGAAGTCCCTCTCTCGCACTATGTATGAGCAATGTTTGCAATTTGTAAGTATATTTTTATTTTGTGTGCAATAAAGAATAAGAATTCCTGTAGTTCATTCATTCGTCTCCTACAAGATTCAATCATTAATAAAAGAGAGAAACAGATACATATAAATGTTTTGTTCCGGAAGACGGAAGTAACTAGAGTCGCGTGCAGGCGCCGTAAGGCATGCTAGTCGGGTGCAACGTGACGTCATATAAGGCCGATGGCATGACTTACACACTCGTGTGTTACTACACGCAAACATAGATACTAGGTCATTTAACGTGGAAGGGACACCGACGCTAAAACGGTTCCACCCTGTATACCTACACGGATTGGAGTAAAATGAGTAGGTAAAAGACTCGGCTGAAATAATAATGGATGTGACAAGACCCTTAACGAAACCGAAAGGCACTTGTTCTCCCCGTCATTGCGATATTTTTTTTATTCTAGACCATACCTGGGAACCTTCTAGTTACGGAGCTGTTGGGAGTCAAAGTTCCAACTTTCTCACAAGTTAAAAAAAATTACTAGTTTTTAAGATTACAACTTTTCTTTAAATACCTCCATGTCCCGTTTACTATTCAATGAATCCACCAACACAATATTTTGAGTGCGTTACATTGTGTTTTACTATAAAACATGTCATTTCACCTAAAAAAAAAAGTCGTTTCCCAGCAATAATTTTTGCGTGGGGTTACTTAGTTTGATGTACAGAATGTTTGGTGGACGGCTTCGTGAAGGGTCCGTTTACACCCTGTATAGATAGCTTGATAAGTTTTAATACTATAGCGTGGATACTATGGAATTCGAATATACTACTAAGGGAAAATTTCTTGCACGTGGTTCAGATGTGCTGACCGCGTTCAGTTTAACAAACACTGTATGATCCTGTCAACTATTTCACGAATTAGCTTCATCATCATCAACCTATTAAATTACCTGCGAGCCCGCGGCGGCGGCGATGGCCGTGCCCGACAGCACGTCGGCTGCCGCGTTCACTATCGCACTCATCTTCACACCTGTAAAGAAGTACACTGTAACTACAAGATGTCCTGCGTAGACTAGTGCTTGACGTGGATTACTGGTAGTTACCAATGATTGTGATGTATTACTTGGGGTTTTCCTCAAGCGCAACTATTTTTAAGCGCAACCAACTAAACGCAACTAAATTATTCCTCGAAGCGCAACCATTAGTTGCGCTCACAAATTCAAATTAAAAATATTATGTGTTTATTCCTCAAAGCGCAACCTTGATGAAAAATATCGTCAATGAATCCATCAAACCCATCTCTATTTTTCATCATGGTTGCGCCTTGAGGAATAATTTAGTTGCGTTTACCCCAGTACTTAATCCATTCTAAACATTGCGTTTTATTATTTTTTTACTACATTTTTGGTTGCCAATGGTATACAGGAGGAGGAACAATGTCTTCCAAGTCACAGGTGTAAACCTAACTTGGAAGCCAGAGGGCTCAATCTGTGAGACACAATTTATGTATGTTGTACTTTTAAGATGTCTGTAACTATGTTGTCACTGAACTGATATAAATTATTTATTTGGTTGATAATTATAATCGTTAAGCATGGATGGGTTTTAATTGAGGATCGTTCAGTCAGTGCTACTAATATCCAAAATCAATATCAAACTTCAACATTTCCCACGATTTTAAGCTGTCACTTGTCTCTTCTAAAGACGAAAGTCGTTTACTCCCTACTTGTCTTTATGAACAATATGACTTAGGGTGCTCGCATACAGATAAATGTTGCTAGTACGGACACGTCGAAACGGATCGGTACCGATCGGTACGGGTAAAGTGGTACCATACTTTCAGAATGCACTCTAAAGACTGTAAAAAAGTTTATCTTTATGCAAGCAATCTTAGAATGGCTGGAAAACATCTTAGTTTCAACTCCGTCAGTTGTGGTACGAAACAGTGTCACTTGGTTAACAGCTGATGAGTCGTGGAGTACCGTTAACTCGAAGCCGGCGCGTGCGCCGGTGTCTACATCACTGTGCCTTTTGGCGCAGTGGGTCAGTTGAACTGGCAGTCGCTTTTCATTCACAAAAACGGACAGTAATATTTATTTATTTTAGTTAGAACAGCATAAGCCATGAATACTAAATGCAATTAAGTAATCCTTTCATACTTCAATCATTCTCACACTATCATCTTTCAATCATCAGCAAACAAGTCCAAGCCAGGGTTAGTCTCCACGAGCGTGTTCAGCATCGTCATCACACGTGGTATATAGAGGAGGTGGATCGAGCTATAGTGCGACAAAATGTAATATTAAACAACGTGTAAAAAAAAACAACTAGACGTATATTTTAATACCACGCTTTGAAAGTTTTTGACAGAATATTAGGACATCCCTCGGGCCTATAAATGGTGAAAATCAGCGAGAATTTACCAGTTTTAAAACTGTGGCTTGGGTTAGCATCTGTCTATTTTTTATATTATTGAGCAAACTCACGCATTTTTCTATTGAAAAATGACCTGACAAAACATTATCATAAATCATGAAAGTATGTAATGAAATGATTATTTAGAAATCTGCCATAGTCCACAAAAACTGTGATCATCCACGCGTCACTAATTGCATCATTAGTTTGCATAGTTTGATCGTATCTCGACACACCGAAGGGAGTCTGTGAATTTCACCATTCACAAATATGCAATTACCAACTTTGTTCACTTTACTAGAGAGCCCTTTTTGATAGTGTAAAAAAAGACAGATTTCCGGAAAATTGTCAGAAGTATGACCCACAAAATAGTGTAGTTTTAAATCGGCACATCTGCCTAGACTTTAGCAGTCTAGACAACCAGACCTGAATACCAGTATTGTATTGTGTGGTCGACCACTTTTCAGCCTTAGTCGACCACTTGTCACCCTTATACCACAGTAAGGTATAAGGGTGACAAGTGGTCGACCGTCAGTGAGCGTGGAGCGACTACCTATCTGACCTCCACAACCCTGTAACTGGGTAATAAGACACGTTTTGATAAGACTCGGCCTCGACTTGGCTGTTATTATCTAGCAACGAACCCCTAATTCTAAAACTACTCTGGTATGATCAAACAAAGACCAGACGGTCGCGCTCTGACGCCTTTGGTTCCTTTGATGCAATAATCAAATCTATGCCTAGTAACTTGAAGCTACACGCTTTGCCTTCCGTGTCCCATGCACGTAAATCGTTCATCCGCTTGCTTACGTCACGGTGTCAGGTTTTCTTCACAGATTCACTTTCATCTCACATGTAACAAGTTCCGCCTTTTTGATTTATTGATTCTCACGAAAATTGGATTATCTATCATATTTCTATTAGGCGCTTCAAATAAAGGCGTGACAAGCCATTTTAAACAACATTTCTAGGTGAGTTGAGTTTAAAATTGAATGCAACGGTTCTTAATAAAGTGCAATCTAAAGTAGAATCGATTGTACAAGAAAGAAAACAGGTAGGATGTACAATCGGGTTCAAAGTAAACGACCATTTTAATGACATTACAGTTGTAACTTCTGTCTTTTTGATTGACATTTCGTGTCAGAAACCTTTTGTTAGCGATTGTACTATGAGAGTGAGAGTGAATGAACGAACATAGCTTCCTAATCATTAATTCATTGATTAGTTCTACTTATAATCATGTTTATGTAATCATCGGATTATTTTATTACAGACTAAAACACATACTGTGTAATCAAGTTACTAATTAGTGTGCAAATCAATATTATACTGAAGTGTGCCTTATGTGTTGAAAAAGACTTTTGAAAGTTGGATAAGAAAAACCGCAGTTTGGAAAATTCTTTAAAAAATAACATAGCTACCTTTGTATATAGTCTATTCTACATAATTATAGTATGAAACATGTAGAAGAAATCCAACCAATATTTAGAAATAAATAAAAAAAACACATTATTCCATAAATAAAACACGTTTTAGGTGTCACTTATGCCAAGAAAGCCTCAGTTCTACATAGAGTCTGCAGTTACTAGACATTCTACCATGAATCCAACTGAGTCATCTCCCTAGCCTTTTCCCAACTACGTTAGGGTCGGCTTCTAGTCAAACCCGATGCAGCTGAATACCAGTACTTTACATGGACTGCCTATCTGAACTCCAGACCCCAGTTAGTACTGGATACGATACCCCTTAGTAAGACTGGCTTTATGAACCTAACTGACTGAACCATAAACAAAAAACATCGTTTACTATTTATACTTTGTTAGAAAGTGTACTAAAATGTCATTGAAGCGCAGCCAAGAGAGTTTTAAGTCCGAATGTTACTCGTTGCCTCCAGAATATTAAAGAGTTCCGGAGAAAATATATCCACTGTCGTTATGTAACGTTCCCTTTTGGCAGCTAAACTGTTGCGTAATTACATGTAATTATATTCAGAGGCTACTGGAATATTGATTCAAGTCTTAATATAATGAAATTGTTAGGTAATGGAAAACTCATACCTAGCGAGCGAATAAGGACTTTAAAATTCTTTGTAAAGACTTCTCATTTGACCCATTTACTACCAAAACATATTCTGCACGCACTCGGCTGAATACTGAGTTTTTTTTAAAGCGCATAGTGGTGTTTTTTTTCGTGTGGTTAATGCCTAACCTGGTGTCAGAGTGTATATTATTATACTGCTTATTGCACCTTATTGAACACAACTCTTTGTGTTTTTACTCTTGAGCACCTGCCTGTAATTGACTCTTATAATGTTACTTGTACAATTTATTATTCATCTGTTATAACTTTCTCCTATTAATAAATAAATAGGTAGTGAAAAATAGGCTAATGTTTAACCACCGTCAATCAACAGTAACAAGCACACATGTGTTTGTAGCATAACAACATAATGACGTGACGCAATGATTCCACTGCTAGGGCACAAACCTCCTCTCTGAAAGAGACAGTGGGCCTCCCATCTCCCTTGGTACTCAGTACTTCCCACTGGTATAGTTAAACTGGCTAGTTATTTTTTGTCAGTATGTAGTGATGAAAACGCGAAAAAATAACTTTGAGATCACTATAATCATCATCATTCTCCTGCCCTTATCCCAATTTATTTGGGGTCGGCGCAGCAAGTCTTCTTCCATACTTCTCTATTACTCGTCATCTCATCAGGCACCTCCTTTCTTTCTATATCATACTTCAAACAATCCATCCATTGTTTCTTTGGTCTTTCTCTACTCTTATACCCATCCACATTCATACTAGATCACTATACATACTTAAACTCAGGTCGTAAATATCTTGCACCAAATATCATGTAAGCCTGTGTAATCTATCATGTGTGCTCCATGCGGGTTGGTGGGTGTTAACTATCATCGATTTGTTGGTTCTAGGACATGCCGGTTTCCTCATAATATTTTCTTTTAAAGCAGTGGTGATGGAATTAATCAATTAATACAAATAAACCCTCCTGATCAGAAGGTTTTAGTAACTAAATGTCCAACATCGCGAAACGTCTCATGAGCAGTAAGTCTTATTAGCAAAATGTCCATGTAGCAAAACGTACAACTAGCAGATGGTCTGTACACGTCTATTCAGCGCCTGGATTCGAACTGACGACCTACGACTGGTAAGCACTGGGCCACCACTGCTCTAGATATGTTGTATAGTCCCAAATTGAGTTAGATTTAAATAAAAATCGGTTGAACCAGTTATCCGATTGTTTACAATGCCAAATCACTATATGGTCTAACAAAACTTTTTAGTTTTGTCTCCACTAAGACGTAAACATTCCAAAGAGAGATGAGACTCAAATAAGGATCTTAAAAGCGTTAGCCTACTTTTCTTTAGTGCCTGATATCTTAGACGTCAAAAAGTACGTAAAGAAAGCAAAGAATGCCCAAAGTCATGGTTCCGGTAATATAGAAACGGATCAATGGTCTCTTGATTGGGTATTTCTGACAGATATGCCATACAGACACAGACGACCGCCAGATCATTTACCATCTGCCTAGCCTTTTTCAATTATGTTGGGGTCGGCTTCCAGTCTAACCGGATGCAGCTGAATACCAGTATTTTACATTGCCACTGCATATCTGACTCAAACTAGATAGTACGTGTACTGGGTAGTCCGATACCCCATGATAAGAATGGTTATCAAATTTTCGGGCCACTGACTACTTGTAACGACTGTCAAAGATATACAAATGCGCCAATATGTACATGTGTGACCGCAAGAACAATAAACCGTTTTATTAGTGTGGACTTAGGGCTTAGTATAAAACGCTAGCCAAAAGAATACGAAAAAAAGTTTCGCATTTCCTGTTGACATAATTCGTCTAAGTATCGCATGTTATCAATATTGATGAGCAAAAATTTACGTGCATCGAGTGTTGTTTATACACTAGGAATTCCAAGTTTCAACTTGATATTTTCATTCCTTGGACAGCCTAAACAAACTGAAGTTATCTTTAACTCTATGCACGTTTGTACAGATTAAAAATCAATTTATTCGAAATGTTGACAGCACAATAAATCGACAAATACATCACAACAAAAACTAATGTTTACGTTCTAAAAGCATGAAGGTAACTTACGTTCAGTCTACACTTTCACAACAAAACATAATACACAATAAAGCTCTACGGTTCGCACCGAATTATATTAAACTCTTCGTTTTACTGTCCATTACAAACGCTGTAGTACAATATCACAGATTCCTGAACACTTTCCCTGCGTCTGCGCACATTACACATCACGTTACTTTTCAAACAAATCACTTTAACACACTTGGTTGGTTTCGGTTTTTCGAAATTGTCAAGTAATATTTCGATTTTGTGCGTTGTTTCGTGTAAACGGGTGACGGGCACTTTCTTCGAGTGTTGTGGATCAACTCCCGCGCAGGTTGCGTATTGGATAGTAGTGAAATGGTGGGAGAAGGGGGTCCATTTGAATGAACTTGTGGCGGCATTTTGTTACTTGTTAATTAAGTTGTTACTTGCCTTTTCAATTAACTGTGTTAACCGTGGTTAAGGACTGTGAAAACTTTACACATACAGCTGCCTAAATAAAAATATCTATTAGGTATTTCTATATCACAATCATATAGTACTTATAATATATTTTGATATTTTAAAAATTATTCTAAAACAAAAGATACTTGCCGTCTCTGAAATAAATACGAGTATTACGAACTGTAACTGTGGAAAATTCGACTTATTTACCAGAAAATCAGCGATTGAGTAAATAATTAACTCCTCCATAAGTTTTTTTAATGTTATTAATTTACTTTAAATACCTTCACGACCCCCGTACTATTCAATGCATCCATCAGCACTAAGTTTTGAGTGCGTTCATTGAGTCCTACCGTAAAACGTGATTTTACACCCCGAAAAAAAAAACGTTTCCCAGCAATACTTTTTGCGTAGAGTTACTTTATTTGATGTGCAGAATGTTTGGTCGACGGCTTCGTGAAGGGTCCGTTTACACCTTGTATGTAGCAATGGATAAGGAAATCACTTTTAAAATGCCTTGAGAAAAAAAGTGTGTTACAAAATTGGGTTGCAGGTTTTTTCCGCCTCTTGTTCGACTTTTATTAATATTTTTTAGGATGTAATCATGTAATCCATTAATGATTCAGGCGTACAAATAACTTGTATCTGGGAATCCCGAGGCCGCTGTAACACGGATGTTATGTTGCAATTTATTTGTGAATCGATATCTTTCCTGAACTTTCATTTTCATAATATTAGCGTGAATCATTTGTGCTAACTAGAAAGCCTAGCTAAAGACCTTTTTGGTGATGACGCCGCAATTTGTTAGGCTAGAAGGAGGCTTATGACTGACCTGACCTCAACTAGAAAGCGCTATAAGAGGTTTTTTTAAGGACACCAATTACAGATGTGAAAACGTTAGAATGAAACTTTTGGAAGATCTCAAATGGTGTTGACATAATCTCTTAGAATTTTTTGTATGGTTTTTTTTTTAAATAACTTAAATGTGGAGTCTTAACGAGATTTATCTAGAATCATTTAGTAAGTTCCTAATTGTAGTCACGTGGTTGAAAATCATGTTTGCGTGCGACTTGAAAGAATAATTGTTCTCGAAGGAAAAATAAACAATAAGTAGGCTATGTACTATGTTAAGTTTTTAGGTCGCAGCACTTTCTTCGGCAGTGCGCGCGTGATGTGTTGGTCGTCGCCATGACAGGACGAGTGCTAGCGACCACGTACTGTCCTTACGTTGTTTTTGTGCCTCTGATTTTGCAGGACTCTGACCTCTATTCTCGTCGACATAAGGTTTATGTTAGAAGTAAAATAACTATGGAAGAAGGACTATAGGATGACCGGCGACCAGAAACCGATCGGCATTCACGTCCCATAGGAATTGACTTGCTTTCAAATTTAGCAGCGTTGTACTAGTTCCAGTAACTGTATTGTTTATATGTTGAGTTTAATTACTGTATACTCAAATAAAATGGCTATTAAAAGACATTTCGTTGCCTATCATTAGACACTTACTTCTTATACATATCTTATACATAAGAGACTTACTCTACTTTCTCTTGAAATATAAGTAACATATTTGAGTTTCAAAGCTTTACATAAATAAATACAGCGTTTTTCACTCGCGCAACCTCAAAAACTAATCAGGTGCTCTTCAGAAAAGAGATTCCTATAGTTGTTCAACGATATTTTGGCGCGTGGTCATAATTCCGAACACCGCCATCTTGTTTTTCGAATAGAATTTCCACAGATAATTAATTCCCCTTTTTACCAAGAGCGCCCCCCTCTTTCTACGTCATTTTATCCTCGAAAGATCCTATGTCAAGGTGCGTATTGATTTCCTGAACAAAAATGTTTCACCCACAAACGTTAAGGTACTAATATCTAAGATGTTATGTCACATTTCCATGATATGTGACAGTTATGTATGACTGATGTCACTAGTAACATTATCTAACTCTATGCGTGGGAGTCGCTCGCGGTGTCAAGTGACGGTCAGTTACCCACCATTACCGATGAAAGTGAATTCGGTCTCGACATTTACTTACCGTTCGAGAACTTACTTTACAATTTACATATTTATTTATCGCTCAGATCATCGTAAAGTTGTAAATTGAGTCGGCTTTCGCGTTCGATGGAGGCTGGGCTGCAACTGGACGTGTTTGCGAGTTGTGTTTGCGTGTGTGGGCAAATGTAGCTAAAAGGCTAGGCAGATGATCATGGGCAAAGATAGCTGTAAAATTTTTGGCGCGTGACCAAATTCGGAACTAACGCCACCATTTTGCTTTTTCGATTATTATTTGCCATCTCCGCTGGGAAAAGGCTTCTCTTCCCTCCTTTCACTTATCCCTATCCAGTGCTGTTGGTTGCCAATCTCTGACAGATATGATAAGAGTCGAGTTCGTCCCGCCATCTCCGCCTGGGTCTGCATCGTTGCCATTTCACAAAACATGCTAACTGATAGCACCCCTCTGTGGGCGCACTAAAAAATCCTTGTAGGTGTAGTATTATGTACACCTCTGCATCACCCTTCGTGCATTATATGGGTGATGTATCTCTCAGATACCTTATATAAAAAAAGAAAGCGTAGATCCATAAAGGACTAGCATGTAACGGAATCGATAGAGTACGGGAAGACAAACCCGTTTGCACCAGGTGAGCACCTGCGCTAGAGCAGGCCGGTCACTCTCCCTGAGGTTACCGCCCTTTAACGATACTGTGGGTCCCTCCCCTTCCCTGCTACCTCTGCAATGGGAATACTTTCGTTTTTATCAGCTTTATAAGAAACTTATGTATTTAGAATAAAATACCTTAGTACAGAAAGGTAAGGTACCTTAATAATTTTTAACTTTAATTTGGCATCAATGGCATCGGTGTTTGTAAGGACTTAAAATTAATGCGAGTCTGAACGCCTTCTACGAGGGAGCTGAGCAATGCTCCTGGCTTCTCTTTATGAGAAGAGTATGCTGGTATAACATAATACATAATCTCTTGGCCTTTCCCTATGGGGGTAGACAGAACTCCACCTACTACGGTCCTTACATACCTACTCGTACTCCATTTGGCTCATCAACGTTCATACATATGGTCATACAGGCACGTCAGTCGCAATATCTACGCACCTAAGCTTGTATTTTAGTTATTATATTTCTGATTTATGAAATAAAGATATCTGATTAGTTATTTATAAAACATCGAGGGGATGTCTTCCTCTGTATTAAGAAAAGTCATCATTCTTGTATTGCGAGTATTTTCGCCTGTCTAACTACTACTCTACCTAACCTAATTTTTTTTTCTCTGTTGTCCTCAGGCGGGTGCTTCGGCTCCCAGAAAAAGCGCACCATCGTCGGTGGGTGGGCGTGGGCGTGGTGGTGGGTCACCGATGTGCAGAGGATCTCCCTTGAGGTAACATTCTTCTTCTTCTTCTCGAATCGATGACTCAGATTTTGTCCAACCAGTACGTAGCAACATGGACAGCTCTGTCGTTAAAGCATAATCGGAAGTAACATTAAGTATTGCGTACTTTCGTAGATTGAGATGGGACGGCAAATGGTAAAGGATATTTATTTTGTAAATTGGGTGTAAAAACATATTTGCATGACTTTTTTTTTTTAATAAGTAGATCAGATAACTATGAAACACCGGTGATTCATATCCAAATATTCTAAGAGAAAACACCAAGACAAAACTAATTCAGATGTCACAGTCTGAGGTGATTTTATATCTCAGATGGTCTTGAAGAAAAGTTTTAATCCTCGTTACGTTATTTTAGCGGAGTACAACACTTTTACAAAATCTGTGAATTCAGTTATCAATTTGGTATTGATAAGTTATGGACAGTCTCTTAAGGATGTTTTCCAGTAACTACAACGGTTTTGATCGCCCTTATTGCCCCGCATCAAAAATTCAGCCTGTATAACTTTGCCTATCACAGAAATAACATGGATGCGGTACCTACCTATTGCGTTTCATTGCTTAATTTAATTATTGGTCCCCGACAAGCAACGGTTTTGATCGCCCTTATTGCCCCGTATTAAAAATTCACCCTGTATAACTTTGCCTATCACAGAAATAACATGGATGCGGTGTAACCTAGTGTGTTTCATGGATCAATTAATTAATTATTGATCCTCGACAAAGAGTATACCCGTGAGTGTGTTCAAGATTATTACGAGAGAGCAATATCATGAACTATGAGTCCTTCTAAGTTTGAATAAGAAGATGATAATTTATATTATATTCACCGTGGCGAAAGTGGTGTGACGATCTGATTATTCTCGCGGGGCAAACGTGGCCAGAAATTGCACAAAACAGAGAGGTTTGGCGGGAGAAAGGGGAGGCCTTTGCCCAGCAGTGTGACACAATGTAGGCTATCAAAAAAAAAAACTATTTGATATAATTATACAGATTGCCGTAAGTTTAATACTTGTACCACAGGCTATCAATCGATTCGCTTACTTGACCACTTGTTTTAGGAAGACATTCCTTATATGATACTAATAAAACTAACGTTTTTCCTAGGTCATGACCCTCAACCCAGTCTGCGAATACGTGGAAACAGCACAGGGCGTACCCCTCTCCATTACGGGTGCGGCACAATGTAAGATCATGAATGAAGACGAACTTCTCACAACTGCCTGCGAGCAGTTCCTGGGCAAGCCCGTCGACGATATCAAGATGACGATACTACAAACCCTGGAGGGACATCTGAGAGCTATCCTTGGTAAGTGATTCCAATTTTTTAGAACAGCGCCATCTAAAGTTTATGAGTGGGAGTAATGATAGTGGTAATTGCGACATCTGTCGGTATAATATGATCGTACTACTCAGCTGTGTTACTAGATGTCGCTAGTAATTGGATATGCAACTAATAATATGCTGAAAGTTATTTAAAATACCAAAATAGGAAAATAATATTTTTATACGGTTTTCTATTACAAAAATTTCTTTATTATCCAGCAGCTCGATGAAAATACGCGAAAAAAATATGCATTCAAAAGTTAGTAGTTAAGTAGTTTTCTTTCAGTTTTTAACTTGTTATTTTTTAGCAGCCGGCTTAACGAGACAATGCCACATGTCTCGCGAGTTTTTGACCATTTTGATCAGGTGCATAAACGATCACAATAGGTGACCGGAACTTTGATACTAACCCCTTACAACCCACATTGTGCCTTTTTGATACTTCCTATTCCGTTTTTTCCGGACACAAAAACCTTATTACTATTATAAATGCGTTTGCTTTAGTCTGTCTTTTCCCGATTTATGCGTTAGCTAAGCGGATTTAGATGAAATTTGAATAGGGGTAGACGGGGCGTTCGGACATAGGATAGGATAGGCGTTGTCTCTGTTCTACGTTTCCATGGGATAATTTACTAACCCCACACGGACGAACACAGTACTGTAGGTAGTGCAGTTCGATAAAACAGACCTTGATACGCCTAGCCCTTTTTACAAATTAATTGGATTAACGGTGATGTGCCAATTTGTATGCTAACTGTTTGTTAAGCTGAAACACTTGGGACTTTAGTCCAATAACGCAATATAGACATTAGTGGTCACTCCTTTAGTTTTTGACAGCTTAGTGACAGTGACACACCTCGTAAAAGTCTATGCTCTATAATTCAATACCTACTCATTTGTAGAAATTGGACTAAAACTGACATTTGGAAGCAATAAGAGCACAAATGGCTCGCGCCCTCTCCCTCCTCGCCCAGAAGTGGGAAGATTATAGTCAATTTTCAGTTACCCACGATTCAATAAGATAAAATAATCACCTCTTAAAAACTCTTCAAAAAAGAATCTCAGATAAGTAGCCAATCTTGAAGATCGTTTTTCTGTTCGCATTTAATTTTATCGCTGACACTAATTCCTTGGAATCATTTTCATCCTATTGCCAAATCAATGAGTCAGCGAGATTCCCCTCCAAAACTGTGGCTTCAAGAAGTATTGCCAATGCTGCGTTTCTGTGTGAAATTGGTGCCAATATTGGCGCCAATCTTTTCCTGTATGGTAAAAGGTTAGAAGCATACTTTCATTTGGGCTACGTGATTGACCTTGGCTCAAAGATTTGGAGTTGGTGTAACAGTGCTGATAACTATTGGATTAACAACAGGTTTTTATAACTTGTCGATAAGCTCGAACGTTTATTGAGGTCATCTCTAGTGTGAGGCATACCTCTATTGTGTTTGATCTGAGATGCAGCTAATAGCTGCATCTTTTCAAGATTGCAACCTTAAAAAGAAAACGGAAATAAGTTTAATTTATAAGTTCACGTTCTTGTTCGTCCGCTACAGAGGTTTTTATCGAGATTAATGCAATGTAAGAATAAGGATTTTGGAGTAATGCTTGGTCTCGATAACGCGCAGCATAGATGTTTTTTTTTGTTTTAATTGCTATGATCGTACGCAGAAAGTTCGTATACATGTATGTCTAGGTGAAAAACATGTAGGTTAGGTACAACTAAAGAGGTTGTTGCATCATAATGATCATGACTTACCTAAATACAGATGTGTAGTAGGTCATAGCCCCAACAAATAGGTACTATATTATTATGTTACGTAGTAGACAGGTACCAGGAAAATTGTCGTTAGGTATAATCAAAGGGTAAATAAGATGACCAAGACCTTACCTTGAGAGTAGAGGTAAGGTTCAGTCTCGTTGAGTAGGTACCATAAGACCTAGCTGTTCTAGTACTTGCCTTGTTTTACTGCGGGCTTTTAACTGGTTTTATAGTATGTTAAGGAGCAATGCCCTGCATCCGTTAAAGATCATCATTGGATGAGTTAGATACAGGTTACATTAATTAAGAATGAGCCTAGATTTTATTGAGAAAAGAAGAGGCGGTAGTGGTTATGTAGTAGAAAAACCAATATTATTACAGTGGAGTCAAAGGGACTTATATTATACACAGTATTTATATACAGGGTGTAACAAGATCCTTAACGAAGCCGTCAATTAAGCATTATGTATATCAACCTAAGTAACTTTATGCAAAAATTATGCTGGGAAACGTCTTTTTTTTTGGGGTGAAAAATCACGTTTTACGGTGGGACTCAACACATTGAGCCGATGGATGGATTGAATAGTACGGGGGTCGTGGTGGTCTTTAAAGTAAAAATCTAGCATTAAAAACATGTATTTAAAAAAAAGCTTGTGATAAAGTTGGAAATTTGACCCCCAATATCTCCGTAACTAGAAGGTTCCCAGGTACGGTCTAGTCTAGATCAAAAAAATGATCACAACGACGGGGAGATCGCCTTTCGGCTTCGTTATGGGTCTTGTTACACCTATTATTGAACAGGATTTAAAATTGCCTCATTGCGCCAGCTTCCAATCACCAGACCGTTGGTAAGGTCGATTCCCGGGTCGGACAGTGTAATTTGATTTTTTCAATCTGGCATTTCTCTAGCAGTCCGATTTCAAGTTTTGTGCCGGAGCCCGGATGACATGTACATATATTATATGTATAACCTCTGCCAATCCCAAAGGGGACTACAGGCGTGATAACATGTTATGGATTTCCAATCAGCTACAGACATTGTTAATATAACCAACCCGCAATCAGCAAATAAATTAAGTACGATATTTGCAAATATAAACATTGAACGTGGTAAAACCTGAGCGCTGGTTTCTGCGCGTGAGTCACTCAGGATACTAGTTATCTTTCCTGTATCTCAGTGTCAGTGACCGATTGCACAGTTAGCAGTAACTGATTTTTCACCTGCTTTTGCCCTCGGTTTCGCTCCCGTTGTGGTCCTCCGACCACTTATACAGGGTGGAATTTTTCAACTCTACCTGGAGGGAAAGTAATCTAAATACTGGAGATAGAAAATTTTACTCCAAAAAAACATTCCTTTATTAAAAAAAAAAAGAAATAAATCTGCATTCAAGATTTTCGAAAATTCGCTTGCCAAACTCGGGAATCGAACCGGTGGAATTTAGAAAAAAATAACACACTGTACTTTTATCCATAGGGTCAATCATAAGGATCAAATCTCTCTAACTAACGTGATAAGATAAATGAAAGGTAAACCATGAAATCTAAACTTATTTTAATAGAACAAAAAAGTACTTTCCTCCCAAGTGGCGTTGAAAAATTCCACCCTGTATATTATCCCATGGGCGATTTTAAATATAGACATATGACAAGAAAATAATCCAAAATCTTTTACTTTCAAGTTCTTAGGAAAGGTAGCAATTCGACAGCTTTTTTTTCATTTAAATAGTTCCTGATCAGATCAACCATAAAAGAATAAAAAAACATGGCATATAAAATAAAGGAGACCTTGTTTTAGTAATTCAGTCTATACAACTTTTATGTATTTTACATTGCACAATAGGTACAACGGACATGCTAACATTTCAGTAAATACCACAAAATTAAATCATCGGTCTATGTCATAACAGCAACATCATTCACGACACTATAATTTCATGTCAGTTCACAACAGCCTACCAATTTTCCTCCATCGAATTGCACCATAAAAACTTTGTGAACACTTTCCCTGCGGTGGGTACTCTGCAGACGTGCATAGGGTCACGTAGACCCCATGAGGCTTCGGTACTAAAACTGTAATGAAAAGAAAAGTAACATCGCTATAACTGTACTGTGATTAACTACCTGTTAATAAAGAGGTTAGTTTTTCGTCTTTTGGGATGGTAATAGGTAGGCAAGTACCTTACTCTGCCAAGAGGCAAGTGTTAAGAACCATGCTTGTTCGAAATCCGCAAGATCTTAGTTCAAAAATTGTCAAGGTTGTACATTGCATAACTAGATGGCGTTGACGTCAAATTAGAAGTCGGTGTTAAGATTCTCCGCCGTTTAGTTAGGCTCATGTCAACAAGGGTCAGTTTTAAGTTCAAAATAAGTTCAAAAATATATATAGTCCAAATAGATCAGTATAAGTGGTTTTAATTTACACCTCAGTTCAAAGTACTGAGTGATCACCCTCCGCGTCCGGAAATCGACATTGGTCCTACGAGACGGATATATAACCGTTTTTTTGAGTTCGCATGCGGCCCGGTCCGTTTTGCCCGTGTACTCGCAGTGGATCGCTGCAGCAAGAGTACTCGGTCCCCCGCATCGGCAGCGACAGCTCCGTCCAGTGTTGTGGATGAGCTCGGCTGCAGCGGCAGGGAAGTGGTGACCACCAGAGGGCGCCTCGTGCATCCAGATCAAACGGGAGGTGATCGTAATACGTCACCCCCGCAGTTCAACGTGTCGTCACAAGAAGGACGACACACCACAGTTCAACGTGACATCAGAAGCCTGACGTCACATCCAAGAGTTCAACGTGCTGCCACCAGGGCGCGCCAGAATCATCGTTTTGTGTGAGTGAAGTGCAAATTGTGAGTACAATTTATCCTATTAACAAAGGAAGTTAATGACAAGCAATTTTGAACTTTATTTCTTCCAAGAGTTTAACTTAGAAATTTTGTGAAGAATTTTGGACTTGTAGAATTTTAAGACTTAGAATATTTCCACTTAGATTTTAATAACTTGTGTAATGTGTATTATGTTAGTTAAGGACTTAGAATAGTTTCTTTAAAAACGACGGAACGGGGAACCTATGCTCGATTTCCGCCAGATTTTAGTTATATTTAAAACACTTGCAAAATTTTGAGCAACTCTTTGAGGACTTAGAATATTATTGTCAATACTAGACTTGTATTTTATTTCAAGTTAGATTTTCCACAGTACAAAACAAACATTGTTTTTAAACACTTTGTTGATTTGTTTACATTAATTTAAAGTGGATTTATTATCTCAAGATGGATGGATTAATTAATGTACTTAAGGGTTTTCAAAATGTCATTGTTAAGGGATTAACAAATTTCAAAAAGAGTCCTAAAGAAAGATTAACGATCGAATACATCGAAACTAGACAAGAATTGTTAGAAAAGGATTGGGATTCGTTTAAAGAAACCAACACTAAAATTTACCAAAACTGTAAATTAGATGATATAGATCAAAGGGTAGTTGAAATTTATGATACAACCGAAGACACATATATAATGTATAAGAGTTTATTAAAAACAACACTTAATAAAATTAGTCCAAAGGAATCAGTACAACTCAGTGGTGGTTCTTCTAATAGTTCATTTAAGTCTGCAAGTGCATTTGTTAAATTACCAAAGATCGCCATTCCGACATTCTCTGGAAAATACGGTGAATGGACAACATTCCGCGATCTGTTCGTTTCATTAGTCCACAAAAATGAAGCTCTCGATAATGTACAAAAGCTACATTATTTAAAAAGTCATCTGACGGGTGAAGCTGATCAGTTGATACGGAACACACCGATAACTGATGCAAATTATAGTCAATGTTGGGATTTATTAGACAAGAGGTATAGCAACAAAAGATATCTCGCCAATTGCATATTAAAAAGGTTATTTGGAATAAAACGTGTGCAAATGGAGTCGGCGACTTCATTAAAAGAACTTTTAGATACCACCAGTGATTGTTTAAGTGCGTTGTCAAATTTAGGAATAAATGTGAGTACATGGGACGTTATCATTATACACATCGTGACATTTAAATTAGATGTAGAAACGCGTAAACAATGGGAAATAAGCGTCAGCAGTAGCATTTCCAATGATTTTCCTACCATTGAGCAATTCAAATTATTTTTGGAGCAACGTTTCCGCGCATTTGAGTGCATAGAACCAAAAAGGAGTTCAGGTCACCAGGTCAATAACAGTGCAAACTATCATACGCCTAAGACGTTGCTTACCACGAACGCATCATCACACATGAAATGCGAATGCTGTTCTGAAGCTCACAAACTCTGTTTTTGTAAAAAGTTTGCAAAACAATCACTTGACGCTCGACGTGAGTTTGTACGTAAAAATAGAATCTGCTTTAACTGTTTAGGAAGTAACCACACAGTTAAAGACTGCAAAAAGGACACTAAGTGTAGAGTTTGTCAAAAGCGCCACCATTCGTTGTTACATATGAATAGTGAGTCGGCAAATGAAGACCCTGAAGCAAAGTCAACCGCTGATAGTGCTAGTCCTTCGACTAGTGCTAATCAGATAGTTGCTTGCTTGTCAACAGGGAAGGTACCCAAACCCAGACAAGTTTTATTAGCCACTGCGCTACTAAAAGCTGAGTCAAAGACGGGTGGATACCAAACAATCCGAGCCTTACTCGACCAAGGCTCGCAGGCTTGCTTCATTACAGAAGCAGCAGTTCAATTTCTTAACTTGAAAAAGATTTCTATTCAAGGGTTTGTTTTAGGATTAGGAGATAATAGGTCAACCATGACAAAGTACATGGTACAGATAACGATAAAGTCTCGCGTCGATTTTAGTTTTAAGTTTACGTTTAATGCTTACGTTTTAAGCAAGATCACCTCTTATTTACCAGAGCGAAGCTTCAGCACGGATGCTTTCGACTGGTTAGAGGTTAACAATCTGTGTTTAGCAGATCCAGATTTCAACACACCCAACAAAATCGATATTCTGTTGGGTGCTGATGTTTATAGCTGCATTCTTAAGGAAGGTTTAGTTAAGAGTCCTTCTGGTAGTCTTGTAGCACAGAGCACTAGATTAGGTTGGGTCCTGTCAGGTACAGTGGGTCCTGAAATTAATAGTTCAAATAAAATTACCGTAATGCATTGCAAGGTGCAAGTAGATGATATTTTAAAGAAATTCTGGGAAATTGAAGAGCAAATTAGTACTAAAAGGATATTTACACCAGAGGAGAAGAAATGCGAAGAGTTCTACAGTGAGACTACTAAGAGAGATAACGATGGTAGATATATAGTTAGATTACCTTTCCGAAACGAAGATCCTCCTTGCAAGTCGGGAAATTCACGTGGCATAGCTAAATCGAGATTCCAAGCATTAGAGAGAAGATTAGCAAAAAACAACGAGTTAAAAGAAAAATACACTGAGGTAATAAACGAATATTTACAGTTAGGTCATATGAGGCACGTGAAGAAAGATGATAGCAAAAGGGAAGAAGCAGTGTATCTACCACATCACGCAGTCATTAGGGATGACAAGACCACAACTAAAGTTCGTGTTGTTTTCAACGCCTCTGAAAATAACAACAAAGGAGTGTCACTAAATGATACGCTCATGGTTGGTCCAACACTGCAGGCTGATTTACGTCACACGGTTTTAAAATGGAGAGTACATGCTATAGGACTTATAGCGGACATAATAAAAATGTATCGTCAAGTGAAGATAGCTGAAGAAGATGCAATGTTCCAAAGAATACTGTGGCGTAACAGTCCAGACAAAGAGATACAAGATTACGAGCTTACGACTGTGACCTTTGGGATAGCTTCCGCACCGTACCAAGCAGTCAAAACTTTACGTCAAATCGCTGTTGATGAAGGTGAAAACTACCCACTAGCTGCAGATAAGGTTTTAAATTGCTTTTACATGGACGATCTTATGACAGGATGCAGCAGTGTAGAAGAAGGCATTGAAATATATACGCAAATGATAGCATTATTAGGAAAGGGTGGATTTATATTACAAAAATGGAATAGTAATAGTAAAGAAATACTTAAGAGAATAGAAACAATTGAAAATAATGTAGTTAAAGAAGAACGAGATCAAACAAGAACAAATAAGAATAAGGACAAAACAGTGGGACAAATAGATATTAGACAGAACATGGAATTAGAAAAAATAGAGCACAAAGAAGAGAAAGGGTTAGAAATAAAATTAGATTGTACAATAAAAATTTTGGGACTTACCTGGAACCGCAACGAAGATACCTTTCAGTACTCCGTGAATCTTCCACCGCTGACGACTGCACCTGTAACTAAAAGGACAATTTTATCGGACATAGCTCGATTGTTCGACCCACTAGGTTGGTTAGCCCCTAGTGTGGTTTTAGCAAAAACATTCATTCAAAAATTATGGCTTGCAGGGGTTAGTTGGGATGAAGAATTAGACACTGAATTAATAAACGAATGGAGAACTTACCATGAAGAGTTGTCACTACTTAGCAAGGTTCGGATACCGCGTTGGCTTGGAACTAAGTCGCACGACGATCTTGAGCTGCATGGCTTTAGTGACGCCTCCAAATCCGCGTATTCAGCCGTGATTTACTTACGGATAGTAGATATTGTAGGCAATGTTCATATTTCGTTGTTGGTTGCAAAAACCAGAGTAGCCCCCATCAAGCAAATTAGTATACCTCGTTTAGAGTTGTGTGGAGCAGTTCTGCTGTCAAATCTTATAATAGAAACAGCAGATGTCCTGAATATTTCCAGGGATAAAATCCAGGCTTGGACAGATTCCACTGTCGTGTTGGCTTGGCTTAACAGCCATCCAAGCAGATGGAAGACGTTTGTGGCGAATCGCACCTCGGAAATATTAACCACGATGAAGGCATCTCAATGGTTTCATGTGAAAACCAAGGACAATCCAGCAGACTGCGCTTCACGAGGTATTTTACCTAGTGCATTGATAAACAATAGTTTATGGTTTTCTGGACCACCATTTCTAACTCAGAGGACAATAGTTTATAAGAGGCCAAATGATTTGAATATCGACTTAGAGGAAACAACAAAAACACACATTGCTGTAGTGCCAGAGCTTTCAATGTTCGAACGGTATTCGTCATTACAAAAATTAGTTAGGGTAGTCGCATATTGCAGACGTTTTTTAAGGAATAATACTTTTAAACATAGTTATTTACATAAGTTAGAGCTAGAAGCAGCGTTAGAATGTTGCATAAGACAAACACAAAAAGATAAATTTACAGCAGAGTATTTACAATTACAGGACAAAGGTTATTTACAATTAAAATCTAGTAAGCTCAACTCACTCTGCCCATATCTGGATGACAGAGGCCTTATCAGAGTTCGAGGTAGACTCGAGAAAGCTCCATTGAGTGAAGACACAAAACACCCGATAGTACTACCAAACTCTTGTCACTTGACAAACCTTATAGTGGCAGATGCACACTTAAAAACTTTGCACGGTGGGCCGCAGCTAATGTTAAACTACTTGAGGACAGCATACTGGGTCATAGGCGTCAGGAATCTAGTCAAACACCATGTGCGCAAATGTGTAACATGCGCTAAACATCGCGCTAGCATCAAGAACCAAATGATGGGTTCGCTTCCAACAGTTAGGTGTTCTCCAGCGCGACCGTTTTTACATAGCGGTGTCGATTATGCTGGCCCTATTAATATTAGGACAACGAAAGGGCGTGGGCACCGATCGTACAAGGGCTACATATGCTTGTTTGTATGTATGTCCACCCGTGCTATACATTTAGAAGTCGTCAGTGACATGAGTACACAAGCATTTTTAGCCGCCTTCAGACGTTTTGTGTCTAGGCGAGGTCATTGTTCCAAAATATGGAGCGATAACGGCACGACGTTTGTAGGTGCCTCCCGAGAGTTGCAACATTTGGCATCCATTCAGGCAACAATTGCAGAACAACTCGAGGCCAACGGTACTGAGTGGCATTTCATCCCCCCCCATAGCCCTAATTTCGGTGGACTTTGGGAGGCAGGTGTGAAGTCCACAAAGTTTCACCTCAAACGGGTCATTGGTGATGCTACTTTGACGTATGAGGAAATGAGCACACTCCTCAATCAAGTAGAAGCCTGTTTAAATTCGCGTCCAATGAGCGTCATTAACGTTACTGATCCTGGTGAACTGATACCTTTAACTCCTGGACATTTCTTAATTGGAGAGCCAATAATAAATGTACCAGACAACAAGATATATGAAAGTACTAATATTAGTAATTTGTCACGGTGGCAATTCATTCAAAGAATAGTCCAATCATTTTGGAAGCGTTGGTCTCAAGAATATTTGTTCAATTTGATGAATCGGTACAAATGGTCTTCTAAAACTCCTGAGCCAAAAATCGGTGACATTGTTCTTGTTAAGGAAGACGATTTGCCGCCAAGTCGTTGGTTGTTGGGTCGCGTAGTCGAGAAGCATCCCGGTGCTGATAATATCACCCGTGTAGTCACATTACGCACCAAATCCTCGATTATTAAGAGGCCAACGTCCAAACTTTGTATTTTACCAGTTGGAGATCATTGAATTTATGTGGTTTATTTTTAAGTTCAACTTTAGAATTCTTTATATTTAAGTTTAGCCAAATAAGTAGTTAAGATTTTCAAAAATGTTAAGATTTAAAGTAGTATAACTTGTTAATTTAAGATTTTAAGTCAAACCTGAGACCAAATTTATGTCAGATCCAGGATGTAAACCACGAAGGACATTCCTTCAATAATGTCCTTGGTGGGCGGTATGTTAAGAACCATGCTTGTTCGAAATCCGCAAGATCTTAGTTCAAAAATTGTCAAGGTTGTACATTGCATAACTAGATGGCGTTGACGTCAAATTAGAAGTCGGTGTTAAGATTCTCCGCCGTTTAGTTAGGCTCATGTCAACAAGGGTCAGTTTTAAGTTCAAAATAAGTTCAAAAATATATATAGTCCAAATAGATCAGTATAAGTGGTTTTAATTTACACCTCAGTTCAAAGTACTGAGTGATCACCCTCCGCGTCCGGAAATCGATAAGTCTGTTGAATGTTTTTTTAACACGTTTTTATTAGTTTCCCCTGTAACTAAATATGTAAAAAATCTTTGAAGTCAAATTTGACCCACTACCCAGTTGCCGATTAAGCTGAAATTTTGCATACATGTTTAGTTTGAATGACAATGCATGGTTAGCTAAGTGACGAAATCCAATATGGCGGACTTGTTTTTTTTTTATGCATTCACATGATATGGGTATGAAATGAAAGGGTTTGCTGAGAAGAATACGGGAAATAAAATGACGTCACCCTAAAGCCTGTTTATTGTTTTTTTTTAATTTATTTATTATATTTTATTCATAAGAAACATTTTCCTGTTTTCAATAACAGTAAGTGTCATCAAAATTAATACCTAGATAAAATCGAACTGTTGCAATTTGCGTTTGAGTTGAAAATCTAACAGAGCCTTTATTAGGCATATATTTAGTTGTCGCGTTGTTTTAGTGCAAGCGGAGGCTTTTCCTCAAAGCAACTGACTCAGGATGAACGAACGAAGTTTTTGCAATGCTTAAGTCCAATTGACTTGACCGTCTGTGTCTCTGCAATGTTACAAGACAAATTGAAATTAGTAAATATATTTTGAAGAGGTTCTAAGACAGGTACCAAATTATTGAAGTTTACAATTATTAGAAGTTATCCATCTGCTGGCTGTACCTACTTAAATGGATAAATAGTTATGTAACATCTCAAGCTACATAATTCTCAAATATTCAGCAAACACACAAGTGCTAAAAACAAGATAAATAGTTTCCTATTTTGCAAATATGTCACCTATCGGTACCCTCAACTAAACAATAAATATCCACTTCCATTCAAGTTCATATTAAAATTCTTCAGCTGACGACAAAGCTATTGTTTCTAATAATATAATACTATTGGTTCCAGAGCGTCTCTACTTAGGTTAGTCGGCAATCTTCGAGGAAGTGCCTCGAGACGAGGGTATTGTACATACAAGAATACGTACGGAATCTCTTCAATTGATGTATGGATTTAGGAATCCTATGCATAGCTGATATAGGTATCTACCTAAATATGTGTATAGTCCTCCTCACCGATTTCGGTAACGGCAACCCTACCTAGGCTATTAGTTCCTTGCATGTGCGTTTATGACTGGATAGACCGAATTTGCATTTAATCCGGTCACAACTAAATCAGGATAACCGTAGATACGTCGTTCTAGACCAGTTATTATCATAATTTACTATTGGTATATTTAGCACGAATAACCTTAGACTCAGGTTATTGTTCGATTTTACATTCATTATACGTATAACTGGGATAACAGAATTATGAGCGGTCATGTGTAACAAACTACCAGGATTCAACAATCATGATTAGGTACTATTTGACCACTATTTGAAAAGGATAACGTACTCCTACCAACTAAAACTTACAGTGAGCATTCTGAACAAATAAAGAGGTGCTCCGGAACTGCAAGTGTAAAGCATCTGTGTCATTTCAGTGCACCCTTTAGCTCGTCCCGGAAGACTAAGTCGGTCTCCCGGAGACATCTCCTGCCTAACTAGCGCCTTCCTTGCCAAGGAATCTATTCTTCCGTCATCTTAGCTCTTACTCTTGAGTTTTCATAAAATAGCACTTCCATTTAATTTATTTTGAGTTTTAACATTAGTAACACAGTAACAAGAATGCATCGTCGGTCTAGTGGTCGCTAGCAGTAACATTGACCATGACGTTTTATATCCAGGTTGGCCAATGTAAAAATAGCACACTAGAGTACGATGCAACGATAATATCATTAACTGGGTAATACCCCAAGCCGTTTAACTGTTTGAAAGTGCAGCCTACTCGGCCGGCAAATCTCGCAATATCAAGGAAAACGCCGCCATTTTCCCTCTCTTATCATTTGCGATTTATTTTAATTATTTAGGTCTTGACGTAGATGTCACGTCTAAAACAAATATCTGCTTCTTCGCAATTATTGAATAAATAAAAAGTTCGATGAATAATCATTTTTATTTTTCAACGAATCTCTCGCAATCGAGGTAAGGTTTGCTGTAAGAAAACTGGGTTAAGCTCGCCGCTGTACATAAGCTATATAATATATATATATATATTGCAATTTGTGTGTAGGTATATCTTTTAATTTCGTGTGCAATAAAGAATAGGAATAAGAATCTGTCATTCTGCGAAAAGACCATTACAAAAACGCAAACCACACCGAGTCGGGCGAGCATCGTTTTTGCTCTTTTCATCGATTCGGCACTTTCGGTAGTTCGAGGTGTGAACCGAAGTATGAAAAGCGGTGAAACGATGCTCGCTCGGTTCTCTCGCTCGCTAGCTGGCGGTGTGGCCTGCGCTTTAACATTGGTAAAGGTGCTCCGAGATAAAGTTTTATTTGAAATCGAGAAGAAGATAAATATTGACAAAGGATAGGATGGAGGTAATTTGTAAAGACAAATGTGAATTCCGGGATGAAGTTGTTTGACTGAAGAGGACATACCTCAGATTGTTGGGATGTGCTAACAAAGGATAAATCTACGGGTATTTCTTAACGAGTAAGAGATTAAATAATTCGCTTGCAAATTATTATCATACGTTGATACATGACTCTTAAAGTCAACATTTTTGGTTTTTAGACAAACTAAAATCTGATCTTGGACTTGCTCTTGATTTGTTGCTGTCCTCTGTAACTATTGATTTTTGCATTTGCTTTTTGTCTGAATTAGGATCTCGGCTTTTCGGAATCTCGGATTTAAATACTGGACCTTACTTGCTGATTGCAATATTCTGAAAAAGCTGATAGAAATAACCCTGAATACAAATGACGCAGGCACAGTAAAAGGCATTTTTTCAAATAAAATAACTACTACGACCTTAACACTAAGTGTAGGTTAGGCTCTAGTGCAATCGTATTTACTACCTATAACTTTTTATTTCAGCTTCGGGCCTTGGCTATGGTCAGAGCCTTTGTCCAGTGAAAGGCAAAAGATAAGATAACTCTATGCTGTTTAGGACTTTAGGCTATCCATTTAATTTTATGACGGTCAACTATTTCTCTAAAAAAAAATCGTCACGGTCTGATAAATGTTCCACAAACGTCGAGACCACGATGGAACATAATATCGTGTCCTGCCTGCCCTGTTGTTTGCACTGATGAATGCCAGTGAAAGTGCCAAAATCGCCGTCAAATGATTGGCTTATTCAATTTAGATTACCATCGACACGCTCAGAGAGAGGAGAGTAACGTACAGTTTTAGAATCAAAAATCAAAATCGAAGAATTTATTTCAAGTGGCCAGTTACAGTTCCATATACAAAAAAAAAACAAATGAAGCTACAGTGCCAGTCATAAGGCAAAATAACTGTGAAAATATGTAGTTGGCCATTCCAAAGCGTAGATCTCTATGGAGAAGAACGGGCAAGAACGTCCATGGCCACTTTTTAATCAGAATATTGTTACAAAACCTTAGTTACATCGTCAATGTAGAGATTTTACATCAAAAGATATAGAGGAATATTATCGTTGATAATATCAAAGTGTTGCTAGACCGCTGAAAAGTACCTGCAGCTGAGATGACCTCAACTACCATTTGAAAAGGTCGTAGCTTTAGACAATCTTTTAAGTTGCAGCGCAAACTGAACTTCTTGTGTCGGTATTAAAGTGATTTTTCCAAAAACACATAATTAGGTACCTACTAGTTAGTAATTGTGAAACCTCAATTGCTGAACGTATGATACAGAAACTCTACTTATGTACTACCAATTTTACATACTCCTCAATTGCCTCTTTCACGTGTATACTGCGTGGAAGGGACACCGACGCATAAACGATTACCACGTATTCGGTACATCACTATGACGCCCCCCCACATAGAAATTTTTGATCGGTTATTTAAAAAAAAACCTTTTGACCATGTAGATATTGCACTTTTGTAGGAAACGGCTGTTTTTTTAATAACCGGTGAAAATATTTCCATGTGGAATGATGAATGACCTACTGAATACCGTGATAACTGTTTTCGCGGTGTCCCTTCTACCCCGTATATCTTGTCTATATAGGTACATTAAGTTGGTTGTTTGTAAGTAGGTACACATATTATCTGACCTTAAACTGTACTAAATGTTTACCTAAACCCCTTGTGTCAATTAATTAATTCATAAGCAAATTAAGCCTATGCGTCATTAAAGGTGTGCCAGCGAATTGGGAATACCCTAATTGAAATGGTATTATCTTTGTTTATTCTAACACTTGGCCTCGTTAGAATTACTTCTTATATAAAAGTGCGCTGGTTCAGCACCATCATCTGCCTAGCCTTTTCCCAACTATGTTGAGATCGGCTTCCAGTCTAACCGGACGCAGCTGAATACCAGTATTTTACATAGAGCGACTGCCTGTCTGACCTCCACAAGCCAGTTAGTACTGGGGTAATACGGTAACCCTTGGGAAGTCTGGCTGTCAGCTGCCAGGCCACTGACTACCTGTAACGACAGTCAAAGATCTACAAATGACAGCCGGGGCCAACGGCTTAACGTACTTTCCCTCCTCGGTTCAGCACTGAGAGCTCAACAGTGCAGTAGTATTTTGTTATTTTTTTTTATAGCCATTAGCTACCTACCTATATTCCACTTGTGACTCAGGTAGGTAGCTAAATTCTAAGTCGAAGTAACTATGATGACCATCTCATAATTAAAATATACCTATGTAAATAACATTTTATTGAAATAAAATCGGTAGCAAGTCTCACCCCAATGTATGTACTTTTTCTTATCAGAGTATTGCATATTGAGAAGATACTAGCCTATTGAATAATAGATTCAGCTCTTTATCTATTAGGGAAATAGTTTAATCCAAAGATTTAATGAGTAGATAGGTATTTATTCGCTCACTTATTCAATATCAACAGAGAACATTTACTCAATAATGCAACGAATTAGGAACTTGAATGTATTATTTTACATTTTTTAAGGGGTCTGAAACGCCTGAAATCATGTCCTAGGTATAGATGCCCTAAACTAAATAGTAAATATACTAAACAACCTTAATTAGCATTGTTTAGACATCGGCCGGCACAATTGTTATAAATGAAAATAGAAAAAAAATAGCATTCTTTTATTGTTTAACATGTACTTGTATTTCAAACCAGTTATGAGCAGGTTTGCACTGATCTGTAACAAAACAAATATTCAGAAAAATAAACATGTTGAAGTTCAAACATCCCATGTATGAATCACTGAAACAATCTGCCAAATTGAAGGTCAAATAGTCAAAACTGAAATACATATTACGAGAAACAAAGTGCATGCAACTACATCTGTGATCTCGTTTTGCATGTTGCAAGGAATTGCACAATAGAGTAATATTATTGTGGAAATAACCGCGAAGTTTACTAAAGGGGAGTGCGGGGGGCAACCTCCGGTTTATACTGTAAAGGACAGCAGAACCACGCCATTCGTTCGCTAGCATTTGAACTCGCTACTCGATCGACTACACTGTTAACTTTCATCGATATACCACTCTAGTAAAAGGACCACCAAAAAATAAAATTTAAAAATAAATTCTGTCATAAAAAGAACATCAAAAGTCAATCAACTGTCAATTACGACCACAGACAACTCAAATTAAAGTTGTTTCCACTTCAATTCGAATTCGGAATAGTTCAGTGTTGTGTCGTGTCCACGGGATGAACGGGACAGTTGTCTAGTGTTGTGACGTGCCCTTAGATATCGACATCGAAGCCGTACTAACTGCAAGAAGTAGCTATGTCTTTGCTATGGATGAGCGTCTTTAATCTTGGATTAACTGTTGGGGCTACTTTTGCTGTTGTTACGAGGTAAGCATCATAGAGTTTTAAAAGTATTTCAGTTTTTCTTTAAACACTTTAAGGAAAGGATTTACTTAACCTAAGTAATTTATTTAAGTTCAAATTATGTTTTTACATGAAATTATGAAAGTTTGATGTTCTTCTTCTTCGTCGTGTCGATGACTACCCGTTTAAAAAAAAAAATTGTTTCAACCAAAACTCTGCCACCTCGACGGCGTTGGTGGTGGCCTCGGACAGGTCCCTCAAAGTGCACGTGGAACCATTCGTTTGATGTTAAAGAAATTGTTTTAGTTCATATTATGTAGTTCCCCAACTTGAAACCAAACTTTTAATAGACGAAAAAAGTTTAATAAGTTATAGAACTTAATATAAAAGATTTCTCTGTCTGGGAAAATCTGAACCCTTCTGTTTGACAAAGACATAAATCATTTTCTTCCACGTTACAAAATTATTAGGAACGTTCCAACTTCCCTTCATTGATACCTTTTTGAAATATTTAAAAGGGAGGACAAAACTAAAGACGCTTTTAAAGCGTTCTTGAGCTTTTGCAATGTCAAAGACCAAGCATGAATAGTTTATTCACCTCTCTCCCCTCTAGGGTTGAGCTCGGACTGAAGTCCGGTTTAAATATCGAATCGAGAGACCATAGATTCTGGTACGCGAGTAGAGCGTGTACTGCAAATCACATTACGCTCTGGGTGTACTGTCATTATGTGAACAGCTACTTTTCCAATATAAAATCGATTTGGATATTGGACTAGTAATGATGTTTGAGTAGTCTATCGTTCTCTGCTATGCTACTTATTGGACTGATCTGAACGAAATGAGTTTCTATTGGTTTTTAAATAAAATTATTGAATTCAATGGTAGTCAATCAGCGTCAGGTGGCATTGCCGCCAAATCTAGATTTGGCTACTATCGTTTCTTACGCGGTTTTTAACAGAACTATTAAAGTCATTGAAGTATCTCCGACGTTATATTTTTTGGTCAAACACAAAAGACATTCAAATATTTATAAGCAATAGACGGGACAAGACGAAGAAAATCGTAATCCAATACTTGTCACTAATTGATAACAAATCGTCTGCCTAGTGTCACACGCTGGCTTGTCAAGTAGCATTCGTGTGTCAAAATCGAAATTGTTCGGGATCAAAATGTTTGTATGATTTTATTCTCAATGTCCGCTCTATAATTCTTTCAAATCTCTTTGGTCAAATAGCTTCCACCAGACAGTCATTGTAATATAATTATGGTGTAAGCTTGGATCGTTCCTTATAATGGTGTATGCGAGAGACCTGTTCTTGTAAGAGCTGGTATGAAAAGTGAAGGTACAGACGCCAGCACATAAAGGTACCCGGAGCTGTCAAATTTTCCCAATCAACCTTGAACCAAATGCTTCAGCGATAAAGTTGAAAATCTATTACAGAAATTTGACATATTGTAGTAGCTTGATGTGCTGGCTGGCGTCTGTACAGTGGGTCATTGATCCCTTGCAGTGTTTTCTTTTGGTAGGTACTCGTCTTATTCAGTTAGAGCCTTGCTTCTTGTACATTTTCGCATAGAGTGTGGCTTAGCTTCTTAGGTATTATTTGATCTAACACATCTCATACGCAATTTCAAATAAGCCAGGGGTTAATTCCAAATTATTCGAAAAACAAGTTTTTTTTTGGAAATTCGATCTATTTAATTAAATTTAATCACTAATTCAAAATTATTGGAAGTCCAAGATTTTTTATTATTGATGCATAACAGTGCTAACATTTCTAATTAATATGAATCAGCGGTATTATGCATCTTATTTTCCTCGGAAAAAATAATAATAACTGGATAGAATATTTTCCTTGTTTTTGCAACTCATTCACACGTTAAATCTTTGAATTCATAAAATAAATAATTGCATAAACAACCGCTCTTTGAGTATTACGTGGTTGCAAAATTAATTCCTCAAAGATCTACCGCAGAATAAACCACATGTTTACGTCAATTAATTAACTTATCGCACTTCACGTTCACTAATAACGTCGATCATTATTTTTAAATATTTTATCGATAGGTTAATATGATTTCGATAATTTTGTTGTGATGTGGGGGGAACTCTAATCGAAAAGTATAATTAGGTGGGTATTCTCCTGGTATAAAAATAAGGCAATTTAAACAAAATGCCTTACCTACGGCTGTACAAGTAATTACAGGTTAAAAAATATTGGAAGCCAACACAACTGGTTAGGAAGCAATTGTCTAAATTGTTAGTACTAGTTTCGGAAAATATGTAATATTTACATGACAAACCTATAAAATTAGTGTAAAATCCCTAAAACATACAACAACTCAATAAAATTACAATGTGTTAGGTCCAGAAATGGCTGTAGGGAAGGCTGCAGCCTTTTCTAGTCCTAGATTCAGTAATTTTATCATACAATGCTATTTGTAAGATCAAATTCATTCATCATCTGCTTTGACCAACAATATTCATTGTGCTATTTATAATACTCGCTACTACGGACGTACAATGAACATGATTTGACGTGGGCATCCCATCCTTATCTATATTTTATGTTTCGTATTTCTGCGTTGTACTGCTATTTTACAATATCTTGCATAAATGTATACTAAGAATTCAGTTGCTGCATATTTAATGAAATAACGAAAGTTTTGTTGTAATTAGTAATATTTTATTATCTTCTACTACCTGTAACAGTTGTCTTGGTTCATATAATTCGAATAATCTAAATCGAAATTAAAAGTAATTAATCATTATTCCGTACTTACTTATTTTGATTGAACCCATTCGCAATTTGAATACATTTGACACTATTTTATTTTTATGAGTGAGTTATAGAAAACATTACCCAATCATAAAATTAATAAAAAATAGTATAGCGGGTGCCCTTTTTTTTTTTTTTTTTTACGGATGGGAAATCATCAAATGACTTCTCCCGCTCTGGGTGGAGTGGGAGGGCGTGTCAGACTCTTACTGACTAAAACCCATCCATGTTCCTTCATTGCCCTTTGTGTTCCAGGGCCACGGTATCTCTTTCGAACAGTCCCGCAGCCCCGGCAGGCATCGGCCCTTGCGGGCCCCTTCTTGGTTGTTGACATCTCTTTGAGGCGCGCGTGGAACACGAACGCGCCGTCGACACGGCCTGTCGTCATAAGACGGACGGACGGTGAGCTAACCCATTACTCACCGTCCACAGGCCCGCGCCTACGGTGGCCGGGAGCCACCACGTGGCCCCCGACGCCCGGTGCTTCGCCCGCGGCGGCTGGGACGTGAGATTCTCTCCCTCTCACGTCCCGCCACCTCCTTCGCTAGCATGACTGCTTCGCAGAAGGAGGTGACGGCTTCCCATTCCCTCTCGCTCCGGACCATGGCCTGAACCAGGGCCGGGAGCGAGAGGTCGCCGCCGCCGATCGCCGCTACGAGGACACGGCGGAGCTCCGCCCAAGCGGGGCAGACCTCCACGGTGTGCGCCACCGTGTCCTCCGGACGATCCTCACAATGATAACACCCGGGCGTTTCCTCCCGCCCGATTCGGTGCAGGAACTTCCCGAAACAACCGTGTCCGGTGAGGACCTGCGTCAGGCGGAAGGTGAGGGCGCCGTGGCGCCTCTCTAGCCACTCCTCAAAGAGGGGACTTATCGCCACTATTGTGGCGTGCCCTGCACTGGGTTGCGACAGTCGCTGTCTCCATGTCGCCATGAGATCGCGTCGGAGGTCTGTCCGCTGAGCGGTGATTTGCCGCGGCAGCGGAGTTTCCCCCCGACGTAGTGCCCGGCGCGCCATTCATGCAGGCGCGCGAGGACTATCGCCTCGCGGGTGCCCTTAATCGTAACTAAAGCCGCCATCTTTTATTTTCAACTCCATTTCCACAGAAAATTTTACAAATCTTTTCCAACAGCGCTGTCAACGTACTTAAATGCGCCAAAAGAATCATGCAGCACTGTTACGTAGGCAACTATTTAATAAATAACTTTGAATGAGTTCCATAGTTCTACTGGATGCTGAAACGTTTCTGTTCGAAGTTTGAACAATAAACAAAATGGACGTGTGTTTCATAATGGCGGGAATATTCCCGCGCTGGCCGGCGAGGCCTGGAACTAATTGTTGCTACTTTGTTCTGATATTGTGCTGTAATCGGAACTAAAGTTCAGCCTAACTCCGCAGTTTTCATTGTTAATTACATGATTCGTCTCAAAAACCCAAGTGTCTTTAAATACGTTTAAAAAAAAAACAAAATGGCGGATTTTTGGCGCTAAATTGTAAGTTGTTAATTTTTTTTTCAACCAAACCTATCGAGTAGGGTATCAAAATGAAGGAAATTAAAAGGAGATTACAAATATGTATATTTTATTATGAAAATCATAACGCATCGGATTATTTTGCCCTTGCATCCTATGCCTTTGCTGGAACGAATTTTTTTGGTGATTGAATTACAACAAATACGTATGTTCAACAATTAAAAAACTTCCTATGCCCCAAGTCTCAAAGTGCAGTAATGACCAAGCACGTACTTCGTCTTGTGACAAAGGGCACAGCAAACAAATCTGACGCAATCGAACTCTCTGGAACCAGTAACCGTCTGACGAAAACTGACCTCCTTATTTGACGTATAATCTGTACGTACTTGTGACGTCACGACCGTGAACTTGACTCGAGGGCCGGAACGACCTTGATGCTGGTTTTACGATATTACTGAACTTTATCAAGTAATATGGACAATGTTATGATCACAGAACACCATGTAATTTGACTGCTCCGTTAGTCTAGCGGTCGCAGGCACGGCTACTGAGGTATTCGGTTTGATTCCTAGGTCAGGCACAGTGTTATTAAAGATTTTCCACTAGGAATTTCTTATTAGCAGCCTGGAGTCTGAATTTGTGAGAGATTGATGGCCATAGGTTCCTCCTTATTAAATTTTACATGGGGCTTAAACATAACTTGAAAAATGGGGATATAATGTACTAAAAGGTACACTTCTGCCCAACCCTCCAGGGATTACAAGTGTGATGTTATTACCAAATAATTTGGCAAAAGATGAGGTCAACAATTCCTAGTGTCACAATTACTGGAAAATTTTAACGTTACGTAACTGGGACACTTTGACCGCGTCATCAAAAGGTATCGCGTCGAAAACGGGTCATGCTCGACGCTCGTACTTGTCGATTTCGTAATGGACGCGGCAAGGACTTGGGCACGTGGTGCACTTTACGGCTGCTCTCTCCAGTTCACACAGTAAAAAGAAAATGTAGAGAGAAAATCTTAGATAAACCTAAGAGCATTAATCTTAGATATTTCTCGACGGCTTGTAAAGCCAAGTCAGAGGCCCATGGGCGACATAAAAACTCTGACACCAGGTTAGGCACTAACCACACGATAAAGAAGAAGAGAAAATCTTGATAAATTGTGACTAGCTGCCTCATCTTTGAAAGCAGCAATTTGATTGGCTTTTACGACTACGGGAGCATTTCAAAATTGAAACCGAACGTGTACCGCATCAAAACCGAATTCAAGATCTGTCCGAATAACAATTGCTATGGAATATTGACGCTGAGAACTATGGAATGCCGTTCAAATTCGCGTTCAGTTCCATTTTCGAAATTCATACTAAGCCATTACTTATTCCAATACCATTCGATAAAAATGATTGACTCGAAAATTAGATAATTACTTACTTAAAACCGTTATCAAGAACAAGTTTGTAAAAGTTAAAATTGGATGTGTCAGCATTTATAAACCTTGATGTCACAAAATGAAACCTTATTACAGGAAACTTTGAAATCCAGCGAAAACCTTAACTACTAAGTAATTTGATGAGGGTTCACTGAAACTTATCCTGACTTAAACCAGCTTATGCGATTATTTTCACGTGAAGCCTTATTATAAAGTCCTTAGATACTTATTTACTTCGTGTATATTTCTCCTGAAAACACCTAATTTGACCTATGGTCTTTTAAGAACGAACGGTGAGGTAAAGTCGTTGAAAATTGCTTGCAAAACGAAGATTTGTCGCAGAATTTTCTCCGTTTTACAAAAATGTTGTGCTAAAGCTTAAGGGAGATATAAAGCGTCTAAACTTTTCGAGTGGCCTGGCTTACTGAAGCCATTGACGAAGTTAAGTTTTCAAAAGAAAGTCCGTACTTTTGATAATGTTGAATATTATTATGTGAGCAATCTAGCTAGCCTGCAAGGTAGCAAGCAAGCGACTGAGTAATTAAATTAAAACTCATTTTCATCTGGCTTTGGTAGAAGTCATTATCCTAGCCTTTTCACAACTTTGTTGGGGTCGGCTTCCAGTCTAACTGGACGCACCTGAATACTAATACTTTATATGGAGCAACTGTCTTTCTGATCTCCACAACCCAGTTGGCACTAGGTAATACGATACCGTTGCCGTTGGTATGACTAGTTGTCAGAATTTCGGGCCAGTGACTACGCGTAACGATTGTCAGCCGGGACCAACGCTCTTAGGCTCTTGGCCTTGGTAGAAGTACTACAAAATAACATAAATAGGTACTGGTATTAGTCTTGAGCTAATGATAGTTTTTGCTATAGGACTAACGTTCGACTAATGATGGAACTAAAGGAGCGAAAATTGCTTTCGGATGCTGTACGCACGACGGCCAATCAAGCTCTACAAAACCAGTTTATGCGGATCTCTCGTTGTACGGGCAATTTTTACAAAGCAAGGCCATTTTATACTGGAAATGTACAGCTTGATGTGACGCCGTGTGTACGTGTCTTTTATTTCTGCTATGATGTAAGTTTCATCAAACAACCAAAACTAAATGACACCATGAACTGTCAAATAGTCCTGAACTTATTTGAAGGAAAGTCTCTAAAATATGCCACTAATATAGACGTTTGTTTTCTCATATAACTGTTTTCAGAATTGAGAAAGTTTTGGCCCAACACAGAGAAAAAGGTTCACAATAGCATAAGGTTCTAAAATGTTTTAAATGGTCATCTACATATTATACTACACCATGCCTTCCTGGCTCTGTTGATTAAAAAGCAACGTAATTACGTCACAAAATAAATCATGTTTGTACAAAACGGGGGTCAGAGGTAAGGTACACATGAAACTTTGAATGCGGTCCACACACAAAGGAAGTCCCATGTCATGTCAGTTGCCTTTCTGACGAACTGGCCAAATTGTTTATGATCCCCGTTTAGGCCGTTCGCAAAACAAATGAAAAACGGTTGAATGCAAACATGGAATTAATAAGTACTAAGCTGGATGGAACCGAAATGGAATTTAAAAGTATGCTAATAAGGCGACAGATTTCGTTCATTCTTTTTTTAAATGGCTCCTTTTCCTACAGTGTGATTGAGGACCGAGAGTGGCAGTTAATCCTGATGCCAGTCATTCATTCAGTCATTACTCTCAGGTCGTTACTGTGAGTTAAATCGAGTGAATCCGAGCGTAAAGCGTTTGTTCACTAAGCGGATACGCTTAAGTTTATTTTGCTCGTTTATATGTATTGGCAAATTTAATGTATTATAAAAGGACGTAATATTTGGCATTGAATTTTGAGGTGTCCAGGGCCTTTTGAGTGTTTGTTTTATCAGAATAGTTGGTAGAGCTTATTTTGCGTTGCTATAAGTATTCTTGTATTTTAACATACGTAAATACATAGGTAAACGAATAACTTACTACATTGTAGTATTTGCGGAGGAGGTACTCAAAAATAAAGAGATGTCTTCGGCAAATACGTAAATACTCAATTCAGCGTGCTGCATAAAAACTACAACTAGGCAAATACCCATAGCCAACCTTCGTATCAAATATAAAAAAGCCTTCCTATTCAGAAAATGTGATCTCAATACTGCTGAATACACATTTATAACAAGATACGACTATTCAATCAAGTCAAGGCGCTCCTTCTCAAACTGCCTATCAAGCCATTATGTCAACCCATGTCCTTAACTTTTCTGCCAGTCGTTAAAATGTCACTTGTGTCTAAAAAATAAGACGTTAGCTTTCAGGGGCTGAAGATGATTATAAAAAGTGTTCATGGCATATAGGAATTAATTGAGGAAAACTCTTGGAAAAAATGAAAAGACATGACCGTCCTTTTTCTTTTTTTTATGATGATCTTAGACTGTGAAAGCTGTAAATTCAACGAAAGGTATCTATTGAATTTTCTGGTACTTAACTGTAGATAAAGCAAGGAATGATAACCCATATTGTATCTTCGATATTTTCCGAGTTTATGACCGCAAAATGGCGCCAAGAAAAGTGCCGTCCCTTTGCTTTGCTGTTTACGCTTTTAAAACGCCATCAGTTCAAGGATATTCGATCAAATTCAGATTTTCTGGAAAGTCTCGTAACTTTGTCTTACACCCGTATCTATAAACAAACAAGTCAAAGTGATTACTTTAGTAGAAGTAATAACTTAAGATTCGATTTTTATTCTGTCGTTTAGTTGCTTCAAGTTAGAACTGTAAAAAGTTAGAGTTTAGCTTTGCTTTCTTTGACCGATCTTACTTCGTTCAAATCCTTGTCTATTGTCATAAATATGGTTGCATAAGTAATTACTTAAAATCAAGTAATTTCTTTAACTTGTTTATAGACACCAGGGTTAAAGCAAACTATACTGTTTGCTTCGCGAACAAATAAACAAAGGATTTGTTTTTACTGTCTTCTGTTTAAGTTCTGTGACCTGGAACTTTTTGCTGTACACCTCTCTTCTAAAAAAAAGGGTTAAGCCCCTGTCAAAAATTGAAAATTCAGTTCTGAATTTTATTTCGAACAAAAAGAACTGAGAATGTTATGCCATCTGCTGCCAGTTGGAAAACTCGTCCGATTCTGTACGGCTTTTTGAATTTAACTATTCAGATTTTGAAATTCGAACCTTCGTTGGAATTTTTATTCGCCCATGATAGATTGGGTCTCTTTGTGTCACATGTATGAGGCAGCCATAACTGCTTGAGCGTGTTCGAATTTCAAAAGTCTTTTTGTCCGACTCTGTTCAAATGTCCGAATCCAGGTTGGACACAACACAAAAGAATCCGATATGCCGTATGAACTGTGACCCAGTACTTACCTACCTATAGTCCTTTCACAGTAATTTTAGCTCCGGCTTAGCGTCACTGTCAAAATCACAATGATATTGGGCTGTCAAAATAACAGTGATCTTTATTGTGATTAAAATAAGGTTGTTGTTAGATTGCAGCTGGCAGAGCTAAAATAACTGAAAAGACTGTACTACAGTATTCCCTCGCCGTTTTGATCCCTTCACAGCCTTTTTTCATCCCTATTCTGAACTGAAGATGGATGATGTAGACGTTGCATTCGTAGGAAATTAAACGTCAAATCTTCAGTAAAAGCTCTCGTCATGACGAAGGGAGTGACATCTCATAAATGTGACCCCGTTTTTGTGAAGTCGGAGGGATACGTTTTAATAACTAACTTAATCGTCGAGGGGACACTTAGTTATTAAAAAGTTATGGTAGCTGTTCAGGTTTATCAGGCCTTTGGTTACTGAAGTGACGTAGCTCAACTTTTCGGCGGTATTACAATAAAAAATGATTACTAACCTAAAATGTAAAACAATAATGACACAAAAAGTAATTATAAACAAGTATTTACTGTGATTGTCAAAATTAGACAGCGGCAAAATACTCTATTCCATTTTCAAAAAGTACTTCATAAAGCCCGGAGCGCACATCAAAATGTTTAACATTATTCAAAACTAAGTACAAAAACTGGTCTCCAACTGTATAATACATATGTTTTGCGCCCTTTCGATGCTCGTTTATGGTCGTATAGGGACCCTTTTTATATATGGATACTTGACCCACTTACAGAAACCATTAATATCTTGTCAAACGCAAGTAGATGAAGAGCATCACAAAGTTTTATGGAGGAACGGAACATGTTACTGAGATTGGCGTCGTCGCCATTTTTGAAATGTTCTCAAATAAAATGTGAAATAAAAATTGGAACCACTTTTCAAATGAAATGTCTATTGTCTTTTGGTAAAGTATTTAGTTTGAGTGTCTGTCGTTCGTATAGGGCATGGTAACTGCTTATTTGATTTTAAAATTAATAAAAATTGTCCACCAACATGTTTTTTTTTGCTATTTAGACTATACTGTCCCACATGCATGTGGCCTACATGGGCACTTATAAAACGTTGAGAAAAGGGTTGAAAGGGTCGGGTTGGTCGTTTCCTATGGAGAAGAACCGGCAAGAAACTCCTTGAGTTCCTTCGAATTGTTGTTATTTTGGTCAACCAATCACAGTTAACACGACATTTGACAGTTAGGGCCGTATACTGTTGAGTAGCTCAGCACCTTAATTGCAAACTTTTTTATCAGAATCCGAAGGATTTACAAGGAAACTTGTAAAATGTATGTACAATAATGTAAGTACTGAAAATTGATTTGCCCGACAACTTAGGAAAACCAATGAATTTTGTTGATTTATCAAATTGGAATATTGAGGAGCTCGTAGCTAAAATAATAACAGCCGCTCGGGTCGATCTTAAGCCGCGCTTGCCTAGGTTGGTCTGTGGATGGGTGATCACCCATTACATACCGAGTTTCCTCCGTGCCTCGGAAAAGCACGTTAAGCTATTGATCCCGGATGTGATTTGTAGATCTTTGACAGTCAAAAGTCTAATAACCAGTCTGACCTAGAGTGTCGTATTACCCAAATATCCAGCAATAACTGGGTTGTGGAGGTCAGATATGCAGTCGCTCCATGTAAAATTATTATATTAGTATTCAGCTGCATCCGATTAGACTGGAAGCCGACCCCAAAATAGTTGGGAAAAGGCTAGGCAGATGATATCACATTGGAATATTGGATACCATTGGGAATGTGACTGTGTTACGCAATTACCTCGCAGGTTTTTAATTATACACTATAAATATTACTTTATCACATTATATACCTTTCTCGCTATTATTAGAAACTGATATAGGTGGCCCATTTAATAGTGTTGTGTGGTGACATAAATAAAGGGCTTTATGTACCGGTCACGGGCGGAGCGGCCTGTCAGTGACTTTATCGCGCTAAATAAAATTACTACAAAGCCTATAAACGTGAAAAACTACCTCAGTGGATTGAGTTTTTAGATAGAATATAAGATTTTTTCTAATGTTTTATGATCTCCTAAATAACAGATTTCGTAGATCAGGTTTATTTATACATCTGTAAAAAATAATATAATAGAAATGTCTGTTGGAACAACCAACAGACATTTCATGTTTCAAAATAAACGCTTTTTACTGAATGCATACGAAAGTATAAACGGTACTTATGACAAAAAACAATTATTTTAAATTTTTGCCAGTCTGTCTGTCTGTTTGTTCCGGACAATCTCCAAGACGGCTGTCTCCAAAAAAGCAAAGTACATAACATTTTTATAATAATTTCACGCGGACGAAAGCCGCGAGCTTTTTCATAAAATCTGTGGTGGAAGCAGTCGAATAAGCTTCAGGGTCGTAAGACGTCGTTAGGTACCATTAAATCAGATAACAAGATATTCCAAAACACAAGGTGAGGCAGCAACAAAACTGTTACAAAAATAATGATTACAGCCTTAAATGTGATGTGTCGTATCAAATTCAGGGATCTTTTTCAACCCGCTGAAGCGAGTAAAAAAATCGGGAAAAAATATTTTTCCAATACAAACAATAGCGTACATTTTGTTGTAAGCCTTTTTTAACAAAAGTGTCACCGCAACACAACACAGGTTTTTTCATGTAAAAATCAGTAGGCTGTTGGAATTACGTGACCGAATAACGGCGTGGATTGGAAAATAAAAAATGATTACATTTCAACCAATGAGTTTTTTACGAGATCTTTTGTATTATTTTTGGATTGACTTGATTTTTAGAGTTCCGTACCGGAAGGGTAACCGACGGGACCCTATTACTAAGCCTCCGCTGTCCGTCTGTCCGTCCGTCCGTTCGTTCGTCTGTCTGTCAGCGGGCTGTATCTCATGATCCGTAATAGGTAGAAAGTTGAAATTTTCACAGAATGTGTATTTCTGTTGCCGCTACAACATCAAATAAATTAAAAATTAAAGGGGGCTCCCCTACTACGATGGTACGGAACACTTCATGCGCGAGTCCGACTTGCACTTGGCCGGTTTAAAAAAAAAAATAAGTACTAACATAAAGGTTTCTTCAATACGTTTATCCGGCGAACCTATACCAGTTACCAGTTTTTCACGCAAAGAAACATCAATCTCGCTTTCGCTCCTTATAAATAGGCCTTTTCCTCCTTTTAAAGTTAACTCTGATTAATGTGTGAAGTCTCCCGAAGTTACAATTAGGGACCTCTTCTGTTTGTGTACACATAAGCTTTTCAAAGTTGGAAAACTTTGGAATTGATGACACCTCCTTTCAGAAAAGTCACAATTCTATGGTTGGTGCTTACCGATTTAGAAACAAATCCAAATGATTTCAGGGTTTGCATATTTTATTCTTTACTTTTTTATGAAGTATATTAAAAACAATTTTAACAATATTAATAATATGCTTTCGTAAGGACGCATCTTGCTTGAAATAAATGTTATAATAATAATAATGTTATGTTATTTATATACGTAACTCATCATGGTCTTCTGCCTAGCCTTTTCCCAACTATGTTGAGGTCGTATTCCAGTCTAACCGGATGCAGCTGAATATCAGTATTTTACGGTTTTAGGTTATATACATAACCTAACTAAGTAACTATGTATTTCAAAATCTTTCGTAAATGAATTTCATGAATAATACTTACCTAAGTAGTTACGATGAAATACTTATTCAATTTTGTGTTTATTCAGTAAATCAAAAGATATTTTCACATTATGCGAGCGACCGTATTAGAAACTTATTTAACTTTTTAGGTTTTCCTTGAATCTTTTGTACTTAACGTTTCTTCGTACTGTATCTAGAATTATTTTTGTATTTTCTCTCCAATATTCAGTTTGAAACACAAATAGCAAAAAGAGATCCATATTCCTTAATAGTTCTATAAGCCATATTATTTTCATATTCATATCGTAATGAAGAGAAAGGGTTTTCTGTCCCTGCCCTAAAAGGCGATTAGACGCCTATAAAAGCGCTGAACCAAAGAGATTTAAAACACTAGAAAGGACATTGGGATTATTGTCATACAATTATTTTCATCCTGAATATTTTCGATTTTAACACACGAATGCTACCTGACAAGCGGGCGTATGACACAGATGACACTAGACAGAACGAATTGTTACTTAGTTGTAACAAGTTTCGGATTACGATTTTCTTCGTCATGACCCGTCTATAGCTCGGAAATATTTTAATGTCTTTGTGTCATATGAATGCGACCTGACAAGGCGACGTATCGCACTAGACTGATCGACTTGTTACTAATTTGTAACAGGTTTTGGAATTGTCAGTTTCTTGGTCTTGTTCCGTCTATAGCTAGTTATATTTGAATGTATTTGCACTGAACAATGGAAAATTGTCTGTCACTTTTCATTTCATTAGGCGAACGCAGAAAGCTCGCATGACATTGATTGAGGTCTACTTTATCCCAAGTACAGCCCTGTCCCACTTATGTTACCTTTGACATCAGCTACTCAACAACAGCCCTACTGTAACAGAGAATAAGGATCACAATGATTTCGCCAGTTATACAAAATTGTGGGTAAAATATCTGTGAAAGGCCTATCCAATATTTTGTCCGAAAATTCGTAGGAATATTTAGATTTTCAGCTTTTGTTCTGTCCTGACAGTTCTGAAATCACAGAACATAAATATGAATTTTTACAATCGGTATTCTGAAAGACCCAAAAATATCCGGGAACCTTCTAGTTAGGGAGATATTGGACGTCAAAGTTTATTTATTTATTTAAACTTCATGTACAATAGTGATAAGGCATTCTCTACCAATCAACCTTTGGATTGAATAGGACAATTGTGATGGGTAAATATACAACTTTCTTACAACTTTTTAAATACTTTTTTTATATTTTTAATGTTATAACTTTTCTTTAAATATCTCCATGATCCCTGTACAATGCATCAGCACAATGTTTTGAGTGCTTTACATTTATTCCTACCGTAAACCGTGATGATTAACCCCAAAAAAAAAAACGTTTCCCATCATTAATTTTTGCGTAGAGTTACTTAGTTTGATGTACAGAACGCTTGGTCAACCAAGCGTTCTGTTCGGCATCGTGAAGGGTCCGTTTTTTGTATTAGTATGGATTTTAAAATAAATAATGATAAATAATGTAATATCGTATATCCGTATAACAAGGTCCATAAAGGGAATGCGAGCTGGCTGGAAATGGGACGCGATGATAGTCGCTGTGACTACAAAGATACGCAATTTTCCGCTCGACAATGGAAACTGTCTAGCGGATGTTATAAGACGTTTTAATAAGTGTTTGTACTAAACACTATAACAGTTATATTGGAAGTATGGAGACGGTTCAGCGATACATGTTTGTTGTTTTTGGGGTCAATTGTACCGTTGATTAGATCCGTTTTATTGTTTTAAAATTAACTGCCGTTAATGCTTAGTGGCAGCCACGGAGTCTGGATTTGTGTCCGGTTGTTGGCAATAGGCTCGCCCCTTGGCGAATCGTGGGTATACAATTAGGTACCATCCACATACTAACCACCAACATTTTATGGTTTAAAATCTTTTTTTTGGAGAAATTTGACAGTTTAACAGTGGTAACTTGATGTACTTTGTAGATCGGCAATCTATTCACAACGGGTGTAGCGAACTGCTTCAAGTGTGCCTTTTTATTTCAACAACTGAAATTAAAACGAACCTCGTATTTTCATTTCTGCTTTTATAAAAAATACAAACGTGTAAATTAAAAATGGTAATTTTGACAAACGAAAAGAAAACGTTGGCTATCCAATCTTTGCTTGGTTTTTAAATCTTATATACATATTAACGAGGCGCCTGTAATTCCCGTAGGGTGTGGCAGAGATGTACCTATGATACAACAAAGAGTCCCATGTAATAGAGAGCGACCCTATTGCCATCAACCGACCACAAATCCATCCTTCGGGCTGACACTGAGAAATCACAAATGACCAACCCAATAACCCCTTGCCCGACCTGGGAATTGAACCCAGGACCTCATATTCAGAAGGAGAACCTCCAACCAGACTAAGGACGCGGTTCCCTAGGTACTTATTACATTACTAAAGAGAATTAATTGAATCTCCAGTCCCCGTAGTCTAATTAAGTAATATAGTACAATAGGCTCCACTGTGACCTAGATATCCTGGAATATCTAGATTATAATAATAGTCGGCTAGGAACCGGACCACAGAGATTGCGGTTGAATTAATTTTAATTAGTCCCTCAAGGCGGGCCCATTATTCAGGATTATCAGCCGCCTATCAACGGCTTGTCTATGGAAACTCCTGCCATAGACTTAAAAGAGTTTTCAAAATGAAGGCTGTGACAGTATTTGTGGCGGGTAAATACATAAATATTTAAAAATACTTTCACAACTTGAGTTTACTTCTTTTCACAGTTTATTTACAGCTAGTTTTTATGTAATGAATGGTGATCAATGCTCGTGCCTTCTCTGTATGAGAAGAGGCCTTTGCCCAGCAGTGGGACAGCAACAGGCTGGTATTATTATGTAATTATGCAGCTTAGGGGTTGGTGCAATATGATTTTTTTTTCGCCTCTCTCTGCTGTCATTTAATCGCAGTCAATCCTTCTTTTCTTTGTAGTTTGGTAGGCTATACTGTGTTAAATAACATATCATAACATCACGCTGGTAATCTCCTAACGGTTGGGTAAAGGTGTACGTACCTAATAGTACCTGCGCAGCTGCGCCCACATTTCCCCAGTTATGTTTAAGTTCCTTGTAATAGGGGGCGAACCTATTGCCATCAACTGATAACAAATCAGACTCCTTGACTGCTACTGAGAAAATTCCTGATGGAAAAACCCAATAACACTTTGCCCGACCCGGGAATCAAACCCAGGACCTCATGCTCAGCATTCAGTTAAATAAATGCCTGCCTTATTATTAGGTAATACACTGTTAGAATCTCAACTCTTGCAGTGTTATTGGGCTTTTCCATCAGGAATTTCATAGACAAATTCGTACAACATGAAATAAATTAAGAAAATCCTTCATAATTTACTCAAAAGTCATACACAGTCGGACTAAGCTGCTCGAGGTAGCTGAAACTCCAGGTTGAATGAAACACATTGTTCTCGTTGTTTCAGAGTAAAAGCTAGATTAGTCTCTGGGTAACTGCACTTCTAAGCTGAAAGACTCTTTGGTTACCACGAGTTTGTTAGTCCATTCTTTTTTTAACTAAGCAAATGCATTTAATTTTCTCAAGCTTTTTCTGATAAAATACGTGTTGTCTCAATGTTAAAAGATTCTGACGGCAGTTTCGCGGGTATAGATTCAAATTTTGCGTAATCCTTACTATATAATATTATAAATGCGAAAGTAAGTTTGTTTTTTACCTTTTAACGCCTAAACCACTAAACCGATCATCCTGAAATTTTGCATATACTTTGTCAGGTGTACAGCAACTGACATAGGGTACTTTTCAAATCAACAATAACGTTCTTATGATAATAGATGGCGCCACATGTCTTTCGAATCATGATTAAATTATATTATTACAAGCAGAGTACAACATGTATTGATTGTGAAATCCTAAATTAACGCGAGCGAAGCCGCGGGCAAAATCTAGTCCTGAATAAAAAGTACTCTCTGTGTAGCCTTACAAACTCCTCTTTATTCTATTGATACAGCCGAAATCAAAATTGATATAGCCGACGTTATGATTCTCATAGCGGGCCCCATCTTGTTTCATCAATACAATTTTACAAATGTTTACCAGCAACGTCCTTACGAAAAGTTCATTCAAACGCCACAAGAAGCATGGTTCATTTAAATTTATATTTATGAATAGAATAGAATAGACGCTGCATTATGGAAAACCTAAAACGGCGATAAAAAAAAAATACTGGCCAATTTGTCTTAAAATCTTTTGACAGCCACGCCTGAAAAGTTAAAAAAATTTAAACTTTTCTTTTTTTAGTTTTATAGTTATTTCAAATAGTTTTTCGAGCATTACGGCCGGTTTCAAATAATTTGGGTTTAGAAATAAGGTTTTTGTTGTTGCAAACTATTTGAAACTCTCATACAAACCGTATGTATGTATTCAAAGCAATGGAATAAAAATACTTAATTAGAGGTTAATTGCCGCGATGTTATTTCTTTCTATATAGCAGTGCAGTACCTCAAACTACGAGTATCTGGTTCATTCTCATGATTCATAAAATACCTTCTAAGAGTCTACGAAAAGGAGTCTAGAAAAACAAACTTTCTTGAAAACATACGGTCTACATTTGGTTCATTCGAACAGTCTTAAGATTTATTTCCTTTATTCATTAATGTACATATTTTTAACATTTTTAATATTTCTTAAAAAAAAAACCATATAAAAAACATTTAAAAATAAAGATTATAAGATTTATTTATTATTTATTTACAACTAATTATAGCAACATTGCAGACCAAGTCCAACACAATGCAAGATAAATGTATTAGGTGCATTTCTTTTATTGTGGTGTGTATAATTCTTTTTTTTATGTCAGCCTGCTCTGTCCCACTGCTGGGCAAAGGCCTCGCCCAAGCCTTTCCAATTTTGTTTACAATTTGCCTTCTGCGATCAATCCGTTAAGAATGCGTCCTGATCGTCACGCCAGCGTTTCTTGGGCCTGCCTCGGTTAAGACAGGCGTCTTCAGGCACCCACTGTGGCACTATCTTCACCCTTTCATATTGCATGATCCTTTTATATTGCTGGTTTAATCTACCAGCCTTGCTAAAGGGAATCGTGCTACCCAGTCACTAAGTTATTGGGGTCAGATAGGCAGTCACTCCATGTAAAATATTGGTAGTCAGCTGCATCCCTTCAGACTGGAAGCTGATCCAACACAGTTGGGAAAATGCTTGCAAACTGAATCCGGGATATTTCATAACTTACTAGTACCCCTTTACATAGGAATAGGGAAGGTCCTAAATATTGCAATCCCGCTGTGTTCAGTCTATCGAACTGGCTATTAGGTATTAATGTAATTCGCGCCTACGTGTGCCGAAGTGGGCCAGGGGCCATTCTCCGATATAACCCAATATTGGTTTGTGGTATCGTCCATCAATATTAATATCCTATCTGGAGGCAGAAAATCAATTAAATCGTTATATTTCTGCTGGTTGTTATTGCTAAAATGATAATAATTTCGCACACCTGCCTAATGCGTTATAATGTCCGTATTGATTGATTGATTATGTTATTAACATTTTCCGAGGTTTTTTTTAGCAGAAAATGTAGGTAGGGAGGTTTGAAAACCACATTTTTTATTGTTTTCTTTACAAGATAATTAGCTGTTAATTCGTAAAATGAAAATGTATGAAATAAGTTAAATCTTCAATCTATGTAATGCCTGAAACAATTTTTCCTATAGATGTTATTCATAAGTCACTGTGTAATATAAATTAAATTATTAATTTTACAACTCAATTTGAAAAACAACTTAATTGGTAGGTACCTAACTTGTTATACATTCTGTAACACAGTTCCCGACTGAAAGGAACGCCGTCATTCCATTTTGCGCGCTAACAAGAAAAGCGTAGCCACATCCTGCCTCAATAAGAGAGGAGTCGATAGGAAATTGAAATGCATTTTCCACCAATCAACCCTTGGAAACAAAAAACTGTAAATCTATAGTAAGTAAGGAAGGAATCTTTGATATTAACGATAGAGTTGTATACGAACTCTCTGGAGGATCGTAGGTACGGAATCTCCGAGTGTTCAGTCCCGCCGCGGCCGTCGCGAGCGGCGGGTCACGCTGCCCTTGCACTCCTCCGCCTTCGAACAACGGGAAGGCGTTCGTGTATTAAGACCTTAAACCAAACACATTTCACTAATTGGGACCGTAATTATATCAGTGCTAAGACTCGTTTTTGAATGAAATACGTTGTAAAGAAATTAGGTTAAAGAGGTGAACGGGAACACAATGCGTTGTTGATGTTGATACTATGTTTATGGATGTTTTCTAAGCTTTGTTATAGGTCACTTTATAAGCTCGTACAATCTGGTTTGGGAAACAAGACCGTTTAAGATTTTTAAACGAAACTTTTATCCCGATATCTATTAATAATTTTCCAATTTCTAACAATAGGGATAAATTGTGGCCTAGACGTAGGCAAGTGGAATCGCTTTTTAAACGACTAGTGTCCGACAAAAACAGGATTTTCATCCGAAACCAAAGCCGATCCTTCGACCCTGATCCCAGTTTCAGCCGAAACCGATACTTATTTAAATATATAAAAAATCTTTTTTTTATCACAATATGTTAAATCTAGCATATTTTTACACATATACGACAGTTACACGTTATTGAAATTAAAATAATAATTAAAGTACCTATGTAACAAAAATAGTTATTTAAATGTTAGATTAACAATTTAAAGCCGAAGTTTGTCGAACGATGTACACATAAATATTGAGGTTCGGCGGGGCCGAAACCGAAACTGTGGCCGAAACTAGATTTTTTGGCCGGACCCAATCTTTGGTCGGTTACGAATAACGTCTTTCAATTGACATATTTTTTCGGAAGTTTACATGTCTTGTATTGAGTTGACACTCAATACATTTTTGTCAATAACAAAACTATACTTTTATCCGTTTTTTTTTTGAAGTACCTGAAAATTACTTACATTTTTAAGTATTCCTTACAAAAATATATAAAAAAATGTAGCCCACCGGTATCGGGAACAGGGTCCAAGCTATCGGCGGTCAGGGCTCCAGGTGTGCAGGATTACCGCTATCATTATTTATCCAATTACTACACGTAAATTAGAACTAGGTCATTGTTTCTTCGCCATTAAGTGTAGTCAGCATATAGCCGTCAGCGACATTCCCATAATTATAGAAAAAGCCTGTCAATTAAGCAGGGCGCCAGTAAAGTTGTATAGGTATATTTTATTTTCCTAGGAACATCGCCAGATGTGCCGACTGCCATGTCATTACTTACTGTAATTTAATATATATACGAGTATATTGTTGTGTCCCGGTAAGAGTTTCTTTTATGTACTTGCTTTGTATTATGTGCGTATGAAAGTGAGAGCATTGTATTTGGGTGTTTCGGTTGGAGTAGTTTCAGCTGCCCGAAGTGATTTTGTTTTGCATGTTTTTTTTTGCTGGTATGACAAGCTAAGTGCCCGATGGGGTCTATCAATAATTATGAATTTCTACATAAAGTTACATCCCTTATTAAACACGCTTTGGGGATGAATTTTCAAAAATCCTAACCTGATTTAAACTCTTGAGAAAAATATGATTTAAGTCAGTGCGTTGTCTGTCAGTGAATTTAAATACAAGGTGTAAACGGACCCTTCACGATGCCGTCAACCAAGCATTCTCTACATCAAACTAAGTAGCTCTACGCAAAAATTATTGCTGAGATACGACTTTTTTTTTGGGGTGATAAATCACGTTTTACGGTAGGACTCAATGTATCGCACTCAAAACATTGTGCTGATGGATGCATTGAATAGAACGGGGGCCGTTGAGGTATTTAAAGTCAAGTTACAACCTTAAAAAAATATATAAAAAACTTATACCAAAGCCTAACACGCCATAGAATTACTTAATGTCCTAATGAACATTGATAGATTGTAAGCGAAAAGAGACAAAAAATATAAAACCCCCCAATATCTCCGTAACTAGAAGGTTCCCAGTTATGGCCTATAACAAAAAAAAAATGATCGCAATGACGAGGCGAACCAGTGCCTTTCCACTTCGTTAAGGGTACTTTTACACCCATTAGATGAAGTTGATTGTGAAATGGTTATAGACATATAATTGTACTAAGTGATTTCATACATTTCGCAAACTTTGAACCTGCTCATTCTTTCTCTGTCTATCATTTAATATTCACAGAGACAGAGGATATTATAGAGATCATTTATGTGGCTGGGACCTCAATCATAAATGCCTATTATATTCATACCCTTTTAATTCTCAAGAGACATCTTTTCGTTCCGGGTCAGCTGCAACACAAATACTGGAAACCTTAATTACTTACTCGTGTTTCAATCATTTATGAAGGATGGGTTCCTTAATCTCCCCATATGGGAATCAGTGTGAGATGTCGAAGATGACAGGCTTCTAACTGGGTCATGTTGTCGATTACATGCAGTGGACGACTGACAAGCTCTTTGGTGCCAAGTAATACATGGAAGATAGTTTCATGCTCGTTGTCAGACTAACAGTTGGACTAATTGGGTTGTGAAGAAAGAAAGAAAGAAAAGATATTTATTTGTCGCAGGGACATGACGTGCGTACAAACAAAATAAGTTAACAAAATCATAAGCACAGCAAATATTATTAATACAACAGGATAGAAACAAAGAAAAAAATTGTTAACAGCTTGTACGTCGTGACTGCGACAAGCAGGTTACCACTCAGCATGATGCTGTGCTATGGGGGACCCACAGCACAGCATCATGCTGTATTCAGCTGCATTCGACTGAAAGCCGACTCCAACATAGTTGGGAAAAGGCTAGGCAGACGATGATGCCAGTAACACAAGACGGCACCCTAGATTATTTTTTTAATATATGGCATTGAACTTATGTCTGTGGGTGCGAGTTGGTTGTGAATTCCAATCCCAGATGATAATGTGCAGAAACTGAAACTTCTTTATTCGTTTGAACGCAATTTATGCTCATAAATGCACGCGCGTGAGTTCCACGCCAAGCCACAATTTCACCTACTATTTTGTCACAAATTTGTGTCGTTTGGCGCCAGGGTACGCGCTTGCTTGTCACGAATATGTGACAATGGCGGTCAAAAGGTTAAGTTCTGCAACGTTGAAAACAATAAGCTTTCATGATACATAGAAAATTAGGAATTCCCACCATAACGTGATTATGAACAGCACATCGCATGATTGCATGAGGGCTTAAACGGGGTGTGTGGAATTTCCTATGTATGCCTACCGTAATTTTGTTAGACTGAAAAATAATGCAGGTACTCTTTGTAGGTAGGTATTTCAATTTTCTAACAATTTATTTATTTACCCTTACTTCCTTATTTATATTATAAATACGAAAGCAAGTTTGTTTGTTTGTTTGTTACCTTTTCACGCCTAAACCACTGAACCAATCAACCTGAAATTTTGCATATAAGTTGTCAGGTGCACAGAAACGGGTATAGGGTACCTTTCATCTCGATAAAAAGTATTGTTCTCGAGGAAAACAAGAATAATGTTCTTATGATAATAGACCACGTGTCTTTCGAATCATGATTGAATCATATTATTACCGACAGAGTACAACCCGAATTGATTTTCAAATTCAAAATTAACGCGAGCGAAGCCGCAGGCAAAAGCTAGTAGTTAATAAAAACGGTATACCACCAAATACAATAAATAACATAGAAACATAGATACAGATCAAGTTGACAAACTTGTATAAATGTATATAAATAATTAATTAAAACTAATACGGAACCGAGGACACCCTAGTATACTTTCTCTCACAGAACACCAGACATATACGCATAATTTTACTTCATACATCTGCAATATATAACTAAAATATTTCAAGGGCCTGTCAGTTTGAGACGTAGGGTACTTACTTGATTAATTTCTGAAAGTGTTGGTGCAATAAATCTTAGTAAGGCCGCAAAACCTTTCCCGCCCAACATAAAAAGTAGCCCTGTTCATGTCTTTTGTGAAAATTGCTGTTGTAACGTTGTAACACCTAAAATGAATAAGTAAACTGTCGAAGGCTTCGGTATACAGGGTGTAAACGGACCCTTCACTAACCCGTCAACCAAGCATTCTGTACATCAAACTAAGTAACTCTACGCAAAAATTATTGCTGGGAAACGACTTTTTTTTTTGGGGTGAAAAATCATGTTTTACGGTAAAGCTCAATGTTACGCACTCAAAACTTAGTGCTGATGGATGCTTTGAATAGTAAACGGGTCAAGGAGTTAATTAAAGTAAAGTTAAAACCTTAAAAAGCGGTTTTAAAAAAAAAATCTTGTGAAAAAATTGGAACTTTGACCTCCAATATCTCTGTAACTAGAAGGTTCCCAGGTATTGTCTAGAAGAAAAAAATGATACCGATGATGGGCAGAATATGTGGTTTTCGTTTTCGTTAAGGGTCTTTTTACACCCTTTATTAATAACCTTAGGGCAACTGGTATTTATCGGATTTTTCGTTTATAGGAACCGTTTTCTATAAAAAAGGAGTTTACAGTAACACTTAAATAAAAGCGAGTTGTTAGATTTTCGACTTTTTCCACTGTGCTGAGAGTTGAAAATCCAAAATCACGCGTTCATTTAGGTGTCACCATGTGTCAGTGAAAACAGTAATGAAGTTTCAGCGAAAACAGGCTTTACTTTAAAACTTACTTTATTCCCTTCTTGGTAAGGTCTTTAGTCTGTCTTTCCAATTTTACTTTGAATTCAGAGTATAAACTAGACAAACAGTTATTTTACTTCGTCGTAATAGATGTAAATTAACTGATTCATGCCATTTGACGAGATCGTAGGCGGCTAATGTCTCGCTTCTTTAGTAACGACACATTCAGCTTACGTTATGCTATCAACGTCATCTCTTTCTACGTAAAAAGTAGTTGAAAGTACGTAGGTATTTTTTATGTTTGATATGCTTTCGTTTGACCATTTTGGAGTCTGATAATACGTCGACGTTGTTGGAAAGCTCGCTGGCACCATAAATCATTAAAAAAAAAATGACAGAGACCAAATTACTTTTTAAATAAGTTTCGTATCATGTGACTTATGGTGCAAGCGGGCTCTGGAAGAAACCGCAATTAAAAATATCCAGTTAAGAGATTACAATATAGGTCAATCAGTTATCTCAGGGAACCGCAGTTTGTTGAATATTCATAGAGGTTTAAACCACGCTTTTGTAACAATCCCTATATACGTCGATACATATGGAAACGAATGTATTGTCTGCAATAATAATTATTAACTGTGGAGTATCGTGGGATACCTCAATATTACTTTTGTATTGTCATCTGTAAGCCACTCAAATAAATCATCATCATTCTCCTGCCCTTATCCCAATTTATTTGGGGTTGGCGCAGCATGACTTCTTCTCCCATACTTCTCTATTACTGGTCATCTCAGCAGTCACCTTCTCTCTAGCCCTATCATCCTTCACACAGTCCATCCATCGTTTCTTTGCTGTTCCTCTACTCTTATAGCCATCAACATTCAATAAAATAAAATAATATGGTAACGTTGAACAGTCTTTACGGGTAGAGCCTAAAAGTCTGACCAAGTTACCAAGTAACCAGTTACATGTTTGTGGTGTTCAGATAGGCAGTCGCTCCATCGTTTAGAGTCTAAACTTTAGACGTGTAGACTGGAAGCCGACCCCGAAATAGTTGGGAAAAGGCTAGGCAAGATGATGATAAATTAATACGTCGAACGTCGACTGAATGCTCAAGAGAGCCTCGCTCTGAGGCTGGGTCAAGGGTCTAATTAATAGGGCTTTTTTTTCGGGCTCTTCAACACGATGGATACGTATTGTGTGGAAGTGTAACACTCTTCTTATAGAACAGACACAAGCTAAGGGCTCTTGTCTTTATTTCTGCGCCCTTGATCGACTTTTTTATTTTTTTATATAATACTTAAGTAAAGTCATTGTAACAGCTGTCATTTTTGTAGTTAGTGCCTACCACTGTAAAGAATAAGCTTGGTTTACCTAGTGATGTAAAACTCAATCACTTGACCACGCTAGATGCTAATTAATTTATATTAAAACAAAGTTCACAAATAATAAGAGTCATAAAATATTTGACCATCTTTCAATCTCTATTTAACGAAGCCACACTGCGTTTTGGCGTGGCGTAAGTCCAGTGTCTGGTAAACGCAAGTACATAGGTAGGAAGGTACACTTGACATTACGCGTACTAACCACGTGTCAAGGTCTTTGCATAATAATAATAAAAAAAAAAAATACACATTAAATTTAACTCTTAGTTACATGCTAAAAACTAAGGCCATGGTTCTGTCGGCAAATACTATCGTATCCGTATTTATTTTATTTGTTCTTCTACATCTTGTAAAAACGTTTTTCTCAAAGAGCTGGTAGGAATGTCTGGCGAAGATAAAACCTTAATTAATTAGTTTAAGTAATTGAATGCGCCCTCTATGGTTTAACAGGTAAATGCAAACCAGATTGAATTTGAAATCTATTCAAGTTTTCAGTTTCAGACGGTCTCAAAATTTTAAAGCTAAATTCTACAACTAAATTCAATCCTACTACTCTTTGTATTCCCATATTACAGGTAACTCAGCTGCATTTACATTACGGTATAATAAAATAGTTTAGCATTCTATTAGGTTCAGCCACGAGTACCAATATACGGGACGGAAGGGACACCGACGCAAAAACGGTTACTACGTATTCAGTACATCATTCTGAGCCTCCTACATAGAAACTTTTCATTGGTTATTAAAAAAAAAATCTGCTGCATTAGGTCCATCTTCAGGTGAAACTGTACTTGCCAAGGTCGGTTCGTGAATGGGTGACGATCCATTACAAACCGAGTTTCCTCGGTGCCTCGGAAAGCACGTTGGTCCCGGCTGACATTAGGAGATCTTTAACTGTTACGACTGTTACAGGTATGTACTCAGTGGCCCGAAAGTCTGACAACCAGTCTTACCAAGTGGTATCGGTAGGCAGTCGCTCCATGTTAAATACTGGTATTCAGCTAGGTATGAAGCCGACTCCAAAAAGGCTAGGCAGATGAATAACACTTGCAACTTTAAGACGAGACTTATTCCTCATAGGAACAAAAGAACACTATGTTCGTAACCATATGAAATTGCAATCAGCACAGTAACAAAAATCACTTTTTAGAGTTTGTATTTTGGTGCTCATTACTAACTTAACTTCGCAACTTAAAAACCGCGGCGCAGTTTTTGAAACAACATTAAACTTGAATTAAAAACTCATTTGTATTCAATTAAGGTCTGTAACCATTTATAAGCATGGCCTACCAATGTCGGCCGATGATCAGCTCGCTACATTAGCCATTGTTTAGATTACATTTGCGAAATTAATTGCAATGTCAAGGGCGAGAGCAGACCAAGTGATCGAGTCTGAAAAGTCTGCAGACGTACAACAAGGCATATTCACGCGCGGCCAAAATGGAAACTACCGCGGCCATTTTGCTTTTACAATACATAGGGATCTCACAAAACTGACTGATTGCCTCGTTGGTCGCAAAATGCTACTGCCGAGCATGAGGTCCTGCTTTCGATCCCGGGTCGGGCAAAGTGTTTCCATCAGGAACATTGAACTGTTCCTGCAGCAGCCGCGGAGTCTCGATTTGTGCCCGGTTGATGGCAATAGGCTCGCCCCCTATAACATGGGACTTAATATAACTGGCAAAATGTGAGCCTAACCCTTCGTGGATTACAGGATTGATATTATGTTTGTATTTTTATCATAAAACAATTTCCCAAATAAGTACCTATAGAGCTCTCGAGTGCCAAAAGATTACTATATCATTGTTGATAATTAGATTTTTTGTCCGTTCATTTAATTGGTGACCACGTTGGTGGACAATAATTGGATGCGAAGCGAATTTTTTGTTGTCTACGAACACCTAAATAGAGAGAGATAGATCTATCATGGTCTCAGTAGGTCACAGGATAATTTAGTCAACAAAATATTGAAGTCATAAAACATAGTCAAAAGAAATGTAAAAGCCACCTTGCTCTGAAAATTTACTGCTAACGGAATCTGATATAAATCTACACGAACATTTCGGAAATTCCTTGAGAATTGGACGAATACGTTCGCACCTGTGACCTATTTGTTGTAAGCATTATATACTATTTATAAATAGATATTTCTGCTGAGCATGAGGTCCTGGGTTCGATTCCCGGGTCGGGCAAATTGTTATTGAGTTTATCCATCAGGAATTTCTCAGTAGCACCCACGGAGTCTGGATTTATGCCAGGTTGATGCTAATAGGCTCGCCTCCAATTACATGGGAATTAAACATAACTGGCCAAATGTGGGTGTACTATTAGGTAAGTACACCTGTAATCCCCGATGGGTAGACCCAGGCGTGATATTATGCTATGGTGTAGATCTTTCAATTTAAACGTTTCTATCGGAAACTTAACGTAAATCTTCCTATGTTTCTATAAGTGGAGTAATCAATTACGTAACCTAATTTGGAGCCAATCAAACTGAATCTGAAATAGATTGCAAGTACTTATAGTCCAAGACAAAGAACCAATAAAGCAATTTGCAAATTAAAGATTACATCATACCACGTGAAGGAAGACGTAATATATAATAACTGCGACTCATTTGTAGACGAATCCAATTGGGTTTTAAAATTTCATGGTTTGATATACATACTCGTAATCTATACTATCTATACTAATATTATAAAGCTGCAGAGTTTGTTTGTTTGTTTGTTTGTTTGTTTGTTTGTTTGAACGCGCTAATCTCTGGAACTACTGGTCCGATTTGAATGATTCTTTCAGCGTTGGGTAGCCCATTTATCGAGGAAGGCTATAGGCTATATATCATCACGCTACGACCAATAGGAGCGTAGCAGCAATGATAAATGTTGCAAAAACGGGGAAAATTGTATTTTTAATAACTTGACGCGGACGAAGGTCGCGGGGAACAGCTAGTACATAAGATGACTAATGCCATATTCACTAGACGGCACCTAAATGTAATGCCCAAATATTTTGCACAGTTGCATTTTCAACACACGTCACTAAACTGAGCGTAGAAAATTCAACAGTGCCTTTTACTTAGCGTTTTTTTAAATAGGAATAAAGAAGCTATTGATATTATTCCTTATAGATAGATAAGTTGTTCTATTGCCAAATCCTGTACAAAAACGCGATAGATACACTATCAAGTACAAAATCAACAGATTTCGGTCAGTGCCACTCTTAAAATTCAATTATAGAAAACATTGTGTCAGAAACAGTTGACAAGCCAGCCAGTGTAATAATGACGTTTTAAAACCAATATGTCAAGGTATTCAAAAGTAGAACAATGAAACGGTTGTATGCTCTATGGCCAGCGATCACTTGAAGATAATTAACCTAATGTCAAGATCGCATGCATTTGAAGCATGGAATACAACGCTGCCCCATTTATTTCAAGATATTGGTTCACTATGACGTACCTGTTGCAAAATAGAGCAGTCTGCTATAGATGATAGAAACGAGACTCATGATGACGTGACGACTAATAGAGAAGTATGGAAGAAGAAGAAACCGTACTGCGCCGACCCCAAATAAATTGGGATAAGACCAGCACGCGAACGGGTTTTTTTGACAGAAAAATCTACAAAATGACAGATTGTGAAAAGAAATCTGTCACTTTGTCGACACAATCTGTCATTTTGTCGATTCTTTCGTCAACAAAACCCGTTTCTACGGTGGTCATGTTACTATAGAGAATAGCGTTGACGTATGCACACACACAAAGTAATAAACTTACAAAATCCATGCAATTTAAATTATCTGTGCACGATAAAACGCTTTACACTAGCTATGCAGATTCTGATTATCTTTCTAATTGAAGCTGACCAGACTCTCTTCAATATTTTACACGCCACCCACGGGCTTACCTCTACTGAAAACCTGCTGAAAGCCCTAAAATACATATTGAAAATTAAATTACTTTAATGGATCAGGCTACGAATTTAATATGGAGGATTATTTCCTTTCGTTTGAACGAAATCCGCGTAAATTCGTTTTAACTTTGCATAACAAATAATGAAGCGAACTTGGTATCAAGTGTGAAATCAACTCGCTAATGTTATGTATTGTCACGTTCTATGTAATTACAAGGATGAGTGTTATATGCCAGGGTTCACAGAGGGTTATAAACCTAAGGTTAATAGTGGCAAAGGTCATTTTCGGAGAGTAGATAAGGTGGATAGAGTTAACTAAATGTGCTCAATGTGGATGAGAGTAAAGAAAAACCGAATAACACTACAAACAGCTTGTGTAAAATCTTATAGGTATTACTAGAAACAGGGTGAGTGACCAGATCACTGATGACAGTGACTTCATTTGTGGAAAAAAAAAAGAGACATGCTGCGCTGACCCTTAAAATTGGGATCAAGGACAGGAGGATTCCGGTCCTTGATCTACTAGCTGGGTTGTGGAGGTCAGATAGGCAGTCGCTCCATGTAAAGTAATGGTATTCAGCTGCATCCGGTTAGACTTGACATACATACATAACATACCTAACATAGTTGGCAGTTGGGAAAAGGCTAGGTAGATGATGATGATGATGATGTATGTATGAGCAAACAATTTTCCATTTCACACACAACATAACTCTGTTAAAGAATACTCTAACATTCCTGAAACAGGCATAAAGTGAAGCGCAGATAATCTAAACTTTTTTAATCTGAACTCAATGGGATGGCACGACATTTTCTCATTCAAACGAGTGAGACGGAATGAAAAACTAAACTTCTACTTTTTTCTAAAGTGCCAACATTAGCTAGCTTTACTCCCGAGGGCTAGAAGTGGTTAAAAGGGTTTGCTAAAATGCATAATGTATGACTCCTATCTTTGTGGAGTTGCCATCATTTACTATGCGACTTATTGCAAATGTCATAATGTCAGGAGTGCTACACAATGATGTTCGAGTCACAAACGGATTTCGGCATGGCAGTAAAATCTAATACATATAAGCAGATTATATGTTCGGGACTGCCTCGTTGGTCTAGTGGTCGCAAGGTCCTGGGTTCGATTCCCAAGTCGGGCTAAGTGTTATTGGGTTTATCCATCAGGAATTTCTCAGTAGCAGCCACGGAGTCTGGAATTGCGCCCGGTTGATGGCAACTCGCTCCCCCTTATAACATGGGACTTAACATAACTGGCTAAATGTGGGTGTACTATTAGGTACACCTCTGCCTAAGCCTTCGGGGATTACAGGCCTGATGTTATGTTATGTTCGAGAAAAATACATGAGCCGAGACAATCGAACGTCACTAAGTGAGGGTAGATGATGGGCTAAGCTTTTCAGATAGGCACAAGCAAAATGAAATCCGAATATGTGCAGCAATTGCCTTAGGTAGGCAGCAGAGCTTACCTAAAGCAATTGTTCAAGCCTCCGGGGCTGCGGGACTGTTTGAAAGAGATACCGCGGTCCTGGAACACAAAGGGCAAAGAAGGAACATGGATGGGTTTTAGTCAGTAAAAGTCTGACACTCCCTCCCACTCCACCCAGAGCGGGAGGAGTTATTTGTTGATTTCCCATCCGTAAAAAAAAAGCAATTGTTCAACAAATACTGCCGAATCCAATACCATCCACATATTACACTTGAGTCGGCACATTCTAATGCAGCCACAGACACAGACGTGCCACCGCTGACGATTATTTGGCACTTGGCATAATGCCACTAGATCTTCGTAAGGGAATAAGGTAATACTGGATATTCGGTATATCTGATTTCCTAATTATACCTGTATGTTAATTCGGGGATAACCTTGTCGAGTAAACTAATGCCATTTGCAAACTGCCAGTACCTTACTTATCATATTTTCCGATCGTAATAGAGATCAGTTATCTTAATAGGTATACGATTTGAGGTACAGGTTTGGTTTCCGCTGGCTCTAGTTAGTTGGTCGTGATAAATACATTGAAGCCATTAGTTATGGCATGTATTTATTCCAACTTCAAATAAAGTGCATCCTCGTTCTTTTGTTTTTTGAGTGACATTGTCATGTGAGCGCTGTTGATAATCATTGTGAAATAATTGTCCGTGGAAAATTATTTTCAAAAACAATATGGCGATACTTCCTATTCTAACCGAATATAATTTTCTCATTTTAATTTCTTAAAAAAATCATGGAAATTCTAATATGTATAAATTATATTATAAATGAGAAAAAGGCGATTATCATTAAAAATTTAACATTTTTATTATTGGCAGTTGCAGCTGTATTGATATTCTAACTTTGATAATTTTATTTTCCTTTGTTTATTTATAGCTCTCTTATCACTCTTTCGATAATTAACATGTCCCATGGTCATATTGGTACTTATGAAATTAATATAATTAACCAGAATATGTTGGTACATGTAGGCATCCACCTCTTTGCGCCATGATTTCTTGGTCGTCCATCATCTTTCGACTTATTATAGGTACCTGAGATTCATAATTTTCAATAGTGACTCCATCTTCTATTACCGATTAAATGAGTTCCTTTTACAAAGAAGTCGGAAAAAAATTATTTTAATGGTTGTGACTTTAGAGGAGCTTGTGGCTAAATAATAACAGCCGCTCGGGTCGATCTTAAGGTTAAGCCGACCTTGCCTTAGTTGATACGTGGATGAGTGACCACCCATTACATACCGAGTTTCCGCCGGGCCTCGGAAAGCAGTTAAGCCGTTGGTCCCGGTTGTCATTTGTAGATCTTTGACAGTCATTACAAGTAATCAGTGGCCTGAAAGTTGGACAACCAGTCTTGGGCCCAAGTCTGCTATTTTTTATAAATTCGTCATTCCAACACGATCCCATTGTCATTTTGCTAAAAGTTCGTAATCTGCTAAATTCATAATGGCCAATCATTGGTCGGTCAATGGTGTCGTAATAGAATTGTGTTATAATGACATTGTCGTATTATTTATTATTATTTATTAGTGTTATAAGCAATCTGAAGTAGTAAATAGCCAAAATGTGTAATTAACCAACTCTTTGTTGTACGAGATTACCATTCTATGCCATTTCTTTCAATGGAGAGTCAGTGATTGACCATTGGAAAGTCATAATGACGCCATTATATTAGTAGATTACCAAACTTGTCAAAATCAACAATTATGAAATCAATGATAGACCATTCTGACACTATTGTAATAGCAGATTTGAGGCCCTTACAAGAGGTATCGTATTAGCCAGTACTAACTGGGTTGTGGAAGTCATATAGGCTGTCGCTCCATCCGGTGAGACTGGAAGCCGACCAACATAGTTGGGAAAAGGCTAGGCAGATGATGAATGTAACTTTCGCTGAAGCGAAATCCCATGAGGTCTTATTTCATCATAAGAATGTTTCCTCCGCTTTGCACCTTTAATATTTTATTGGCTATTCCTCGAGACGTTCTCAGGGATTGCTCCACGTTATCGCTACATATTAGATACGATACGGTTTATGCGGAACGATAAAAATGTCGTATCTCACTGCAGTACTAAACGATAAGAAAATTTAACACGGTTACGACATTGGTACCTACTTATTGTGTTGGATTTATGGTTCATTCTGTTATTTTACATTACTAAAATTAGGTGTAGTCCTTGCTTCCTTACTAATATTATAAATACCAAAGTAAGTTTGTTTGTTTGTTACCTTTTCACGCCTAAACCACTGAACCGATTATCCTGAAATTGCATATACGTTGTCAGGTGTATAGAAACGGACATGAGGTACCTTTCATCCCGAAAAAAAGTACTGTTCCCGAGGAAAACACAACAATAACGATCTTATGATAATAGATGGCGCCACGTATTACAAGTAGAGTACAACCCGCATTGATTGTCAATTCTAAATTATGCGAGCGAAGCCGCGGGCAAAATCTAGTCAATCATAGATTCAAGTCCGTAAGTAAAAAACTCGAAAGTCTGACAACCAGTCTTCCCAGGGGGTACCGTGTTACCCGGTAACTGGCTTGTGGAGATGAGAGGCAGTCGCTCTCGTATTCAGGTGCATCCTGTTAGACTGGCAGTCGAGTGCGATTTTTGCAGTGTGAATGTACGAACTGCGCCAAAACGTAGTACTAGTGAGAACAAAAACCCCATTAGTTTTCAAGTAGAATTATGTAATAGAACAAGCAGAAGAAATAGGATTATTTTGGTCCTACTAGTTCTACGATTTGTACCACCTTAAATCGTAGGACTAGTGGGAACAAATATTCCCTTTAGTTCAACCGTTGAACTGTTTAGTAAAATTAGTGGGAACGAACCAAAATTGTTGGGAAAACAAAAGGCAAATGACAGTGATGTATTTCCACGGACTCTAGAAATCCCGATTTTAGACAAGGCATGAGTTGATACTACTCTTTACATTAACGACTCAATAATAAGGAGATTTCTTACTACTTCGGCAAAGTTTTACCGTAGGTGAATAAATTAACTTCAAGAAAATTCTGAGTAATGTTTCTTTTGTTGTTGTTGTAAGCAGAAATTCTTAATCAAATAAGTCGCCTGCGCAACATCTAACGTATCTAGCAATCCTTATCATTATCATATTAATATCATTCGCAACGTAAATAACGATAAAATCACAGCGTGTATGCAATTGTGAGTTTTATATCGGTGGATGAAGATTTATAATTCTTTTTGTTTAATATCGAGCATGTTACTTGCCTATAGGGGAGGAGACAAGCAGTGTTTTTTCGCATCTGTATCGGTCGCGACGTCTAGTTGATATTTATTTGTGAATATTATAAATACTACCAACAATATATCCTGAAAACTTAGAACTGAGTGGTTAAAAATCTTTAAAATAATTGATTTAATCATTTACCTACGAATTTCCCCCAATATTTAATTTCTTGACGATTTTTTGTGATATTTTATTATTTTTTAATTTGTGACTCTTGCTGAATTTAGTTACATTTTATTCAACTTTTTTTGAATAAGAAGTTTCTGTGAAATAATTGGCAAAATACGTCTAAACATGCGTAGCATAGCTAATCCATAATATAAATACACAAGGGTACCAGGAAGTGCATTCAAGATCGAACATAACCATAAAACATACTGATACATATTCATCAATAGAATTATATGTACCTACTGTTATGTATTGATACCGTTTATGTAGTATAAGAATTTTATCAATTAACAACGCTCCAAGTTTTCCCATCATCTCATTAGTATTTATTTATTAGAGAAGTAAATAAATAAAAGACAATAACAGAAAAGGACTCCAAAAATATATCAGTATTAGTCTTCCATATACAATTAATATAATAGTACCTAGTAAAGTGCAATAGTGCGTGAGTGACAAAATTAATTTAAATAATAATATTAGTATTATTGTGAGTGAGTGTTAATAATAACATTATTAATAACTGTCGAGGATGATGGAACTGCTACGGTTGGGACTGATCCCAGTGACTGGTGTCGCATTGACTATTGGTCTGACATGGTTTAGTGTGAAAAAGTGAGTGAACATAGCATAGTCAGCAGGGATCGGATAATCGGGCGCTAATATAGCTAAACTTCACTTTTATTTCCACGAAAGAATAATACGGACATGCCTTTCAGAATCCCGGATCCCGGAATCGTTTGAAATTCCTGAGTAATATTTTTTAGTCTTCTGTTCGTATAAAATACAATCAATTAGTCGATTCAATCACTAATATATTAGACAGATAAATCAATTTCCACTACTTGACCACATTGTGCACATTATCATTTTTGATTGATATTCCATTTGTTTTGAATAAAATAAAGATACTAAATCAAAATAACCACTGCTATAATTTTAGTCAAGTTTGTTGTAGTTGTTTTTACAAAATTGTTCAATCCCGGGAACACGGGATTACTTATTTATTTAGAAAGGAATGTCCATATTATTCTTTCGTGGGAAGAAGTTTAGGTATATAAGCGCCCGATTATCCGATCACTGATAATCAGCCTTTACCGTTCCCAGGCACAGGCCGTCCCTCTGTGTGTGGGATTGATCGGCATAACCCTCTTCGTGGCTTTTCTTGGGATGTCGCATGTTTAAAGGATTCTATACAGCCAAGCGTCGGTGTTCCTCACTAGGCTTTTCACTCTCGCAGTAACCCTGTCTTGGAGTGTCTCGGCGAGTGCACAGCCACCAGAGATAAAGAAATATATTACACTAAGTAATGTGTCTGCTTGGGGTTGTAGTCGTGGCCATATACAAGGTGTAAACAGATCCTTCACGAAGCCGTCAACCAAGCATTCTGTACATCAAACTATGTAACCCTACGCAAAAATTATTGCTGGGAAACGATTTTTTTTTTGGAGTGAAAAATCACGTTTTACGGTAGGACTCAATGTATCGCACTCAAAACATTGTGCTGATGGATGCATTAAATAGTACAGGGGTCGTGGAGGTATTTAAAGTAAAGTTACAAATTTAAAAACTTGTATTTTAAAAAAAAAATGTGAAAAAATTGGAACTTTGACCCCCAATATCTCCGTAACTAGAAGGTTCCCAGGTATGGTCTAGAACAAAAAGTAGTCAATGCTAGAATAAATAACCTATAAGATCTCTACTATCTAATTCAAATGGTTTCTACTGACTTGTTGCTTTGATAGTAGACCATTTTCATCTACGGTCTACCAGTTGACAGATGATAATTAATACATTCAATCTGGTTTCTTTAATCAGTAACATCACGGCTAAATGCACATAATCATCATACAGCCAAACGAATTGGCAAACACAATTATATTTCTTTGAAGTCTTAATAACATCATTGCTTAAGATAGACCAATCCAAATAGCTAATTAGATTACGAAAAGACCAGAAATAGATCTATGATCTTGACTATGATAGAATTCGATTTTAGCTTGCCGGTCTATCATAATTATTTGATTCGATCATTATTTAGTCCTATAGACTTCGATTTCAATGACTTGGTCAAGTTTTAAACTGTGTATTATGTCCGCAAAATTGGCCAAGTCAGACCAGAATCAGACCAGAGGTAGAATAACTGAGTCATCAATAACACCCGAAAAAAATATTAACGGAACTTCAAATGTTCATCTAGAAGTTCGATCTTCAAGGTTTACAACACTTGCCGAGAGCGGTCCGTCGATGAGTGACCATCCACCAAATACCAAGACCCCTCAGGCCTTGGGAAGCACATACAGTAGTCCCAGCTATTATTCGTAGATCTTCGACAGTCGTTACTGTTAGTCAGAATCCAGAAAGTCTGACAGCCAGTCTTACCGAGAGGCATCGTGTTACCCAGGTTAAATAGGCAGTCGTTCCATGTCAAATACCGGTATTCAGCTGCAGCTGATTAAACTGGAAAGCGACCCCTACATATTCGGGAAAACGCTAGGTAGATGATAATTTTGAACATTCGCCAGAACTTTCAACATCTAACCATCTCTTTCTCTCTTACAGGAACTCTTACAGTAGAAGAGGTGTACAAGGACAGGGATCAGTTCGCAGCTCTTGTGCGCGAGGTGGCAGCACCGGACGTGGGCCGCATGGGAATCGAGATCCTGTCGTTCACGATCAAGGACGTGTACGATGACGTGGAGTACCTCTCCAGCTTGGGCAAATCGCAGACGGCGGTTGTCAAGCGAGACGCCGACGTGGGGGTTGCGCAGGCTAATCGAGATGCCGGGATCAGGGTAAGGAGGATAACATAAATTCATGCCTGTATACCCTGAGAGGATAGGCAGGCTACTTATAATACACCCTCATTAATCATGTTATGTTTGTCTAGCATATTGCCATCATGCGCGAATTCAGACCCGATCTGATTCAGAGCATTCCCCCATGAAAGAACTTGATAGAAATTCATTGTCTAAAACAATGATGGTTTGTCAACCTGGCAGTTCCTGGGCTGCCGAGATAACGGTATTAGGGGCAAGCTTTGGGATTTTTTGGCTAAGTTGAATTGTCAACAAAGCGCTGTGGTTCCTTTGGTCAACAACCTTTTATTTATTGAGGAAACTTCAGAAGAAAAAACGTTTGCACCAAAATAATGTTTGCACCGAAATAATGTTCAAGTAAACAGATATCCGTGCTGGGTTATTACGGAACTTTGAGGGCTTGGGCTAGGCGTAAACTCATGAGCAAAATTGTAAAAGTAGTTACCAACTACACAATGAAACTAAATAAAACTGTATCAATTCATTATAAAAATATTACCAGAAATTAATCCTGCAATGAATCTGACTCGAAGCCTGACATCCGAATGAAATCACAAGCCTACTATATAAATTCATAAAAAGCGGCCATAATTTCGTGAAACCCGTTTGAATGAGAATTATACCGCTCATTAAGTTCGTAATGAGTATAACAGAGGCTGTTCAAATGGACTGTATTCGAAGGCCACGCATGCTTGAAACGGCCATTTATTTGCTGTCCGCAGGCCACCACTACCACGAACTTCTTAATTAATTTATTGCGACCAACAGAATCTCAATAAGAGCTTCTATTTGTTTATTCATTGTTAGGAAAAGAATTACTTTTGCTATTTATAAGTTTCCACAAATAGATATCTACTACAGAAGTACAGACTGATGGAAAATTCTTTATTATGTGTATTCCGGTATCGTGTTTACTAGATGACTTTACTATGCCCCACAACACAACCCAGAGATGCCTGGATGCCCACTTCTAGAGATGGCATGGTCAATACTCCAACCGTGTCAACGGTTACGCGAACAAATCTCAAAAATAGTCTGATGTAGGAGAAATATTGAAGCAATAACTGAGGATCACTATTTAGGAGACAAAAGCACAATACTTTTTCTTTGTTTGTTTCTTTCAATATGTTTAACTATGTACTGTTTGTGACAGGAAGCGGAGTGCGAGAGGAGCGCGATGGACGTGAAGTACGCCATGGACACGAAGATCGAAGACAACACGCGCATGTACATGCTGCAGAAGGCGCAGTTCGACCAGGAGGTCAACACTGCGGTGAGTGTGCACTGACCTTTAGCGATAGCTATATCTATTGTAAAAGGTAGCCCTTTACTGTTGTAAATACAGTCACGGTTACCAATAATACTTAACAACTTCTAAAAGTGAGTTTTTTCTAATGTATTAATCCTAAAGTTATGTTGTTAAGAACATTGTATTTTGGTACCCATTGCATTCTGAATAAGGTCTCATATAAAACTTGCAATAGTTATACAACGAAGAAATCGCTTCTGTATGTTGGTACGTGTACTTCGAGGACAAAATATATCCTTATAAGATATGCAAGTATGGAGGATGGAACAATAATGTTTGAGATACATTTTGAGTGCCTGGCACAAGCTACGATGAGAGTGCCGCGGCAAATTTACCGTGACTTTATAAAGGTATAAGGAACGGGGTATCAGGTTTTTCATCTCCATAGAAAAGGGAGTATCCTCCAACCTGTTGTGTCTGGTGGGCTACTGTCCAACGATTGTAGTTGGGGTGTTGTATCCGAATCTCGCGGATAACTTTGATTGCGCGATGCAGCTTTTGTGTGACGTCAGGATAGCGCGTAGTTTCTCTAAGCGGCGTTATAGATGCCGCCACAACTTGTTCCATAGTGCGAATAAATCTCAATACATGGACGTATTTAATACATCCTTTCCCTATTTTGTCGAACGCCAATTTTCTGTAATAAAGTACTTATCTACCTGTTGTAGAAAGCGGAAGCGGCACTGGCGTACGAGCTGCAAGCTGCGAAGATAAAACAAAAGATACGAAGCGAAGAGATCGAAATCGAGGTCGTTGAGAGACGCAAGCAGATCCAGGTAATACACGACTCCTTATAGAATGGGTTGAATGAATTTCAGATAAGAGTTTAGAAACCAGAGTGAAGAGTTAAGAGTGTATGAGCTCGTGGCTAAATAATAACAGCCGCTCGGGTCGATCTTTAGGTTAAGCCGTGCTTGCCTAGGTTGGTCTGTGGATGGGTGACCACCTATTACATACCGAGTTTCCTTCGTGCCTCGGAAAGCACGTTAAGCCGTTGGACCCGGGTGTCATTTGTAGATCTTTGACAGTCGTTAGGTAGTCAGTGGCCCAAAAACTCTGACAACCGGACTTACCAAGGGGTATCGTATTACCCAGTACTAACTGGGTTGTGGAGGTCAGATAGGTAGTCGCTCTATGTAAAATACTGGTATTCTGGTATTAGCTGCATCCGGTTAGACTGGAAGCCGACCCAAACATATTTTTTTATTAATTAAATTTTTTAAATATTTTTTTTTAGTTGGGAAAAGGCTAGGCAGATGATGAGTTTAGAAACTTCTCTGAGGCTTCTCTGTTTCCCGACCATTATAATCTGAATCTCTTCAAAGTTCGAGTGAATCGGTTTCTTTTAGGCAAGCGTGCTCCACCCTAGGCCGCATCTTCGCTTCAAAACAGGGGAGTTGCGGCCAAATGCAAGCCTATTTTAGTGAAAACAAAAAATAAAATGGCATATTAAAATTGCATTTCTAGTTTCTTATTGCACTTGACTCTTCAGGGATAAAACCAGTCGAGGGTCGAGTTGTCAGAGATGGGAAAATTGCTGCTTCAGGTAGAGGTGATACTAGAATACACACACATTTCGCCAGTTATGTTTAAGTCCCAAGTAATAGGAGCGAACCTATTACTAACAACCGGACACAGATTCAATCTCCGGGAATGCTACAGAGAAATTCCTGGTAAAAAACTCAAATACACAGCCGTCAATTATAGCAATACTAAAGTGTTGGTTATTCGTTTATAGGTTGAACTACAGGAGATCATGCGTCGTGAGGAGGAGCTGAACGCGCAGGTGAGGCTGCCGGCCGAGGCAGAGGCCTACCGTCTCCAGACCATCGCGGAAGGAAACCGGTAAGCAACACTGGCTGGATCAGTCTCCGCTCAGGACTGCTCACGTACTTTTTTTTCACATTATGGTCATAATTCATAGCCTTGTTGTTCTCATGTATCTTTCTTCTTACTAATATTATAATCGCGAAAGTGTGAGGATGTATGGATGGATGAATGGACTGGTTTGTTACTCTTTCACGCAAAAACTACTGACCGGATTTGACACACACAGATAGTTTATAACCTGGGTTAACACATAGGATCTTTTTTATCCCGTTAGTACGATCCCTTGGGACAATTACCGAACTCCATCCTATATCACTATAAAGTTTCATCAAAATCTGTTCAGCAGTTTGTGCATCAAAGAGTAACAAATATCCATGCATCCTCAGAAACTTTTGCATTTAGGTATACCTTATAGAAGTAATAGTAGTCCTATCTTAGCGCTAATTGAAGCCAAAATCTTATGACGCATTGTTTTAAAAATTGTAGCTATAAAGGGTGTAAAAAGACCCTTAACGAAAACGAAAACCACATATTCTGCCCATCATTGGGATCATTTTTTTGTTCTGGACCATACCTGGGAACCTTCTAGTTACGGAGATATTGGGGGTCAAAGTTCCAATTTTTTCACAAGTTTTTTTTTAAATACTACTTTTTAAGGTTCTAACTTTACTCCAATTACCTCCATGGTCCGTTTACTATTCAAAGCATCCATCAGCAATAAGTTTTGAGCGCATTATATTGAGTTTTACTGTAAAATGTGATTTTTGACCCCAAAAAAAAATTTCGTTTCCCAGCAAAAATTTTTGCGTAAAGTTACTTAGTTTGATGTACAGAATGCTTGGTTAACGGCTTGGTGAAGGGTCTGTTTACACCCCGTATTTTATGTTTTTGTGTTTCAGAACTAAAACCGTGGAAGAAGCCAGGGCTGATGCGGAGCGTATGAAGGTGCTGGGTCTGGCCGAGGCAGCTGCTCTCGGAGACGTGGGCAAGGCCGACGCCGAGCGCATGCTGGCTAAAGCGAAGGTGTACAAGCAGTACGGAGAAGCCGCCATCATGGCGCTGGTGCTTGAAGCGCTGCCTAAGGTATGTGACGTTATTGTACTGCCCTTGTAAACCGAAAAGAGGTATCTTTAAATATGTGGAGACAAAAAACTTTGCGTCCCTTTCGTAAATTGCGCGCTCGGAGGAGTGTGAGATTTAAAAGTTCATATGGACAAGGAGCGCAGAAGATAAAAAATACTTGATTTATTTTATGAATTTATGTCGAATTTCGACCATAAGGCGTAGTCTGTTTTTTTATACGGCTAAAAAAACCAGCAAAGTAATATTCATATTATCTCATTTTTTCTACTGAAAAAAGAGATACCTAGGTATATCTGAATATTCGAAATTTTCTCGAAAAATTGATTTTTTAAGTTACTGCTTTCTTTTTGACTAACGGGGGCAGTGTAGGTCTGATGACATTTTTTTTTTGTTTTGAATGCACTTGTGCCTAACCCTTCGGGTAAAAACCGACATGTTAATGTTAGTAATGTTACCTCTAACTTATTTTAACTCTTCCAATCTCCCCCCAGATCGCAGCAGAAGTATCAGCTCCCCTGGGCAAGACGGACGAGATCGTGATTGTGGGCGACAACGGTGCCACGGGCGAGGTGGCGCGCCTGATGGGCGGCATCCCGCCCGCCGTGAAGACGCTCACCGGGCTGGACCTCACGGCTGTGCTCAAGCGCCTGGAGCCCACTCGGGCCCAGTAACGGGCAGGATACGAGCCAAGAATTGAGGTAACAAACTGATTAGTTCTTATCATTAACTTTAGAAACGAGATATTTACCATGTTTACTGATACTGTACTGTACTGTGTTGTTTACTGTTTACTGATTAGTTCTTTACAAAAAAATTACTATGGTTACAATAATTGTAATTATTCATAATTTTCAATGTAATAATTTGTAATTATTCAAAATTCAGCTTCTTCTTTGCGTGTCGATAGACTCAAATAATACCCGACCAGTATATTAACAGTATAATGAACATTGGTCTATTATAATTAACTGTCAAAGTGGACATTGAAGAAGGTTTTTGCTTTATCATCTTAGCATTTTCCTTACTATGTTGAGATCAGCTTCCAGTCTAACCAAGTTAATTAGTAATACGAAACCCCTTGGTCAGACTGGTTGTTAGAGTATTGAGCTTTTGGTCAAGCAATACGATTGTACGATCAAAAACAACCGGGACATCCATAGTTTTTTTTGCAGTCAAGTTTTTCGGCTGAAATAGAACCATACCTATTAATTTCTTCAGTAAAAGTGTGTTTTTATATGTAACGTGGCTATTTAAACCTTAATCTACATTTCGAACCATACAACTTGCAGTTTTCATCGCTGACTTTACGGGCATGAGACCACATGCGGGCGTACAAAAAGACGTAATCCTATAGTTGCTGCCAATTAAGATCGCAATAGCGGTCATTGCTCTTTCCATAATATCTCTTCGTACGAACTAAAACAAATGAACCATGTATCGTTTTTCATTAGAGAAAATGTTGAAGGTCACGATAGATGACGATTCAGACATGAACAGGCTTAGTTTTGGATTTCAAAGTTAAGAACTTTAATGAATGTAGGTGGGTCAATGACCGCCGTTGCGATCTTAACTGGCAGCAACTATAGGTACCTTTGACAAACTAGGTACTCACAAACATCATTTTCTCTTCCAGACCTAGAAGAAAGATAACACCTGTATGAGGCAAGCTAGGATCCAATCAGAAAGCGCTGTCCTTGCCGCACAGCAATGCAGCAGATGGAGCAGTCAGTGCCATACATACATACAAGTTACCGCAACCACCACAATATATCATGGTACAATCTATAGCTATTTAAGCAATAATGTTATTTTTTCAACTGTATTACGTAAGCCCAGGTCGAGATAAAAGGAAAAACGGTGTCGGTTTCTGAAAGTCAGAAAGAGATGGAGGTGTTCAGGACGTGTAGCGCCATCTCTTACCAACACCAAGTAAGACAAGACGACGTGGTATTTGAAGTCTTCGCACATAAGTTATAACACACTTGAATCACAGTAAAGCATTTACATGTGAGCTTTATACAAGGTGTAAACGGACACTTCACGAAGCCGTCAACCTAGCATTCTGTACATCAACCTAAGTAACCCACTACTTTCACCTCCAATATCCCGGATATAGTCCAGAAAAAAAAATATCACAATGACGGGGATAACAAGTGCCTTTCAGCTTCGTTAAGGGTCTGTTTACATCCTCTATATCGTGTTCCTTGCGGTTGAATTTTCAACATTTACTTGTAAGCTTACTGATACACTAAATCAAGAATTTATATTGGACAAGTGTTTAGCGAAGTAGAGAAGTACAGTGAGTTAGGACAGTGGTGTAAACCGATTGGACAGTAGCGAGTAAACACTCACTGTCCAGGTGCTCGTCACTGCCCACTGTACTTGTAGCCGCTACTCGCCACTGTCCTTGACCAATGTAAATCGGGGTTTATGTCCATTTTGAAAATTTTACTGTGAGTCAAGTTGGAATGGAGTCAGCGTCGAGTCTGTGTAATGTGTGCAGTTTTTAAATCTGTTGTCACATCTCATGATAAGTGATCTGATTGGCTATTGTAACTTCCATCAACCAATTAAAACTGTTAACATGAGGTTTGATTCCGTTTTTTTTATCTGAAGTCTCCTTGAAGATCTGTCCTTTCACAGTTTTTTACCTCTGATAGCTGTAATCCAATTGCAACCTTATTGATAAGGAAATAAAGATCACCTTAATTTGGATAGACATGACAGTGACAGCAACCAAATTTAAAAAAAGACGGTGCGGTAGCGCAGTTGCTGAGCGATTAGCTGGTGCGCTGCGTGTCGCGAATTCGATTCCCGCACGGAACAAATATTTGTATGGCCTACAGATAGTTGTTCCAGGTCTGGCTGTTTGTGAGTTTAAATGTTTGTAAACGCACCCACGATACAGGAAAAAATCCTAATAGTGTGCAAAGATAACACCAACCTTATCGTTAAACGAATAAAGATCAATATAAGGTTGACAGAATTATCATTAACAACAACGTAATAAGAACCTTATCGCTAAGCAAATAAAGATCTATATAATTTTGACAGTCAGAGGTAAATTAACTGTGAAAAGAATGATGTAAGGCTTTTGGGAACCGGAGGTAATTTTTTCCTTTTATGTTGGTCTGCGTCAAAATGTTTCGTACCCCCTCTCTTCCTCATTAATGTTGGGGGCGTCTCCGATCAAATCGATGCAAGTATTCGAATTTCTACGTCATATATTTACCTATATATTAGTGTCGATTGCCTATCTAGTACATACTTGTAGCACATAACGTTTAAACGTACTCATAGCGTAGCGTACCTATGTAAAGTGTTAACTGAAGATGTATATTTTTCAATAGAGAGACTACAGGTAATTGTCTTATAAAGTTTAGATTTTGTACAACTTAAATTTAAGACAACGTGTTCTTGAGACACTGCCTTTTTCAGTAGTATTATCTGGTTTGTGTGAAATACGTCACGACTCCTGTCGAATATATAACATTTTGTAAATTGTACAAGTTTTGCTTGAAATATATTTCTGATATTATTTAAATTATTTGAATGGAAAATATAGTTACACTTAAATAGGTCTAAATGTGAATCTGTTTTCGCTGTCAAATTGTGTGACAATTTCGACAAAAAAAATTAGAATCTTAGTTCGTTCAGCTTTTATATGGAATCTTTGATTATTATTATGTTTTACTTTAATAATTATGGATGTTAGCTTCTGAATCCCACCATAGCTTACATTGTTTGTAAGCATTTGTTACAGCTTGGGAATGCTTTTTTTGTGTGGCGTGCGTGTGTCTTTATATTCCAAGTAATGGCATTTTTGACATTTTATCATTTTTATTATTGTATACCTCAAATGAATGTAATATTTTAATTTTGTTGGTACTTATACCTCGTTATTTTCTATGTTGTTGCTATTATTATTTAAGTACAACGTCTTGAAATACCTTGTGTGTTTTTCAATTAATATATTTGCACAATAAATGTATCTAAATTTATTTCTGATATGAATAAGCTAAAATGATTATTTTAATAAAAAATATGTGTAACAATCTGAATTGTTTAAATGAATACACCTTTTCGGTCGACTACTGGCAGAGAAAGGCGACTTGGAAAATCTGTCAAGCTAGAGCGAGCCCAATCTAAAAACGAGCGAGTGGAGCGAGCCCACTTACGCCTGAGCGGAGCAAGCACCAATTTTTTACCCTTATGCCATAAGTAATAAGAGCTCGCCAGTGCCAATCAACACCTTTTATTAATTAGGATAGAGGCTAGAGTAAGCTTTGCGTGATAGTTGTTGGCAAAGTGGGAGCCCAATGGATATTTTAGGAATGTCCTCTCACTGTCTGAAGTTTCATTATAGCTACGACCAAAGGTTTCCACATTTATTTAATTTAGGAATCTTGACTATCTATACACTGTTATAATTAAATTGAATTATTCCACGTTGTTAGCAGTCTTTAAGGGTAGTCCAAGAATGCTAAATAACACTTTCATGATCATCAATTTAAGAGTAATATTTAAAATATTATACAAATGATCTGGGCCCTACCGCGTCCTATAGCAGTCCGTGTGGGAGACAGATGGTTGATGATAGCTATATAGTACGTCGAGCTCCACCTCCTTCCCCGCTCAGAAGTTAGATTAAAACAATAGTGCTGTATGAGGTCATGTTAGCCCACCTGGACATCAATAACAGTGGTACAATGAATTCTTTGTTTATCGTGTGGTTAGTGTCTAACCTGGTGTCAGAGATTTTATGCCGCGCATGGGCTTCTGATTCGGCTTTGCATGCTGGTTTGGTTTCCTCATATGTATCCCTTCACCGAAGCAAGTGATATTTTTTATACGATACGCACACGAATCCGAAAATGCAGAGGTGCATATCTCGGATTCGAACTCGAGACCTATGACTTAGCAGTCCGACGGTCACACCAGTAGACTACAATTAATTTTATAACAGTATTTAATGAAACTTCTATCAATAAGACAGCCTTATGAATAATTTATTCGACGTTATAATACATTACAGATTAACATTTTAGCAGATTAATTAATTATTATTTATAAACTAGGTGATAGGTTGGTTACAGCATCTCCCCCCGGATATTCGTCTTCATCAACTGCAACACAGAAAGAAATATATTTTATTAGGTGTATTTTATGACTGCCTCGTTGGTCTAGTGGTCGCAAGCGCGACTGCTGAACATGAGGTCCTGGGTCCGATTCCCAGGTCGGGCAAAGTGTTATTGGGTTTTCAGTAATTTCTCAGGAGCAACCACGGAGTCTGGATTTATACCCAACAGCTAGTGCAACTGCAAGTTTGTGCTATAACTGGCGAAATGTGAGTGTACTGATGGGTAGACGTCTTTTTTTTTCGGATGGGAAATCATCAAATGACCCCTCCTTCTGGGCGGAGTGGAAGGGAGTGTCAGACTTTTACTGACTAAAACCCATCCATATTCCTTCTTTGCCCTTTGTGTTCCTCGGCCGCGGTATCTCTTTCGAACAGTCCCGCAGCCATGGGTAATTGGGTACACGTCTGCCTAACCCTTCGGGGATTTCAGGCTTGATGTTATATTATGTATTTTATTAATAGGAATTGTCTAGTTGACAAGTCCTAGTTACGATTAACTCCGACAAAGTTACAACACTTACTTTAACTTTCTCCTCGTAGCTGAGTTCTTTCTTCGTGAGTACATAGGAGAGCTTGGCCCACGCCGCTTCGGCTGTCATGTCGTATGCTGGGACTACGCCGCATTCCAACAGGAGCTAGGATATACGTGAAAGAATAATTAATAATAAGAAGGTTTGTACTTGGATATTATGGACTTTTTCCAGGCGTGGAGTGGTCTTGTTAAAGGGATACTTGGTCAATGATTTATTATTCAATACAATACAGGGTGGAAGGGACATCGACGGTCAAACGAATACCACGTATTCAGTACATCATTTGAAACCTTACACATTTTGAAGGTGTCAAAAAAATGAAACTGTTGTAAAACAGATTTAAAAAATATATAGATGATTTTTTTTATGGGGGTTCGGAATGATGTACTAAATACGTGCTATTCGTAAGTGTGTCGATGTTCCTTCCACCCGGAATAGTAGTAGATTGTTCCACAAACGATGGGACACTTGAATATCGTGTCCTGCCTACAGGCAGCAACAGTACCTACAGGTATCGTTATTTGCTCATTAATCACAAGAACTGATGGGCGCTACTGTAGGGGCCAAACTTGAAGGCAAATTCTGGACCTTTTGAACGTCTTTGTCACATATACGTGACAAGCAAGTGCGTGCCCTGTACGGCAACGACACAAATATGTGACAAAAAATGCGCGGTGCACTATAACACGAAATAAACAATTAAATAGTTTAGAATCCCTATTTTTTTGTAGGTATTTGCGGTGAAATTGTGGTTTGGCGTGGTTAAGAAGAACATGTATTGATTACTCACCAATCCAGTCTCATACAGCGGCTTGGCGATGACAGTGCCGTTGATGCACTGCGTCACATTCACGACTAGGACTTTGTTCTTCACCGCCGTCTCGATCTCCTTGTAGATCTCCTTGCGTTTGATGGGGATGTTGCCGTTGCCGTACGTCTCGAGGACCACACCTGGTAAGGATATATTGACGGTTAACTTGGTGATAATCAAGACTAAGGTAGATAACTAAAAAGGGATAGATACCACAAGTTTAGGCCTAGGAGTCATTTGGTGTTTTTGGAAGATGCTGTAGAGGTTACTCTGCAGAATTCTCCTGCAATAGTTTATGTGAATACGAAAAGAATAAACAAAGAAATCATATTTTCTTTTGAACGAAGGCTGAACATGTATTTTCATAAGATAGTCGGTATTATTTCCTTCCCAAGTCAATTCTAAAATACACCAATGATAGGCATTATAAAGAACAGTAACTGGGCGACAGAGCTCGGTCGAAAACGAATTGTCTCAGAGACCTAAGTAGAGCGATTTTTTTCATCGAAAACGTTCGAGCCGTTTTCGAGCACGTGATTTCAAATATTTAAACAAATATTGATCATTTAATAGTATAGGATTATAATCACCTTCCATTCCGGAGAACACAGCCCTGATCAGTTCAGGAGTGATGGTTGGGGCCACCTTCAGTATGTACACCTTCCTGCAGACCTGATCGTGTAACCGGCACTCGTTGGGCACAGAGCCCGCCGGGTGGATCAGCATCTTGGGGTCCACCTCCAGGGTAGTCTTGGCTTCCAACAGAGCTGGGAAGTTGGGCGAATCGAAGGCGTAGATCTTTGTGTTTGATACTTTCTTTACTCTGTGGAGATAAAGTTAGTTATAGTTTCAGCTTGTTAAAGTCCACTGCTGGACTTAACAAAATAGCGACTCCGAGTTTCAAATGCATGCAAATTATAGGTTGTCTTTGAATGCCATAGTGATGAACCACGTAAAAGCGACTGCCCAGGGTATGCCGGACGTATATTCTAGTGGCTCAGTAGATAAAAAAAGTAGGTTAAAAGGTCTAAAGATTGTGTGGTCCAAGTTCATCCAACCAATCCAAAATTTTAATTCCCAAAAGTCATTACCTTTTTGGGTATTGATATATTGGCCTGGTCTACAATGACAAAAACATACATCAACCGATTATTACGTTCTAAAAAACATCTACGAAGCTATGCCTACCTTGTGCCTCTGAACAGTCTGGCTCCAAAGAACACGGTGACTTCTGGGATGTGCTGCGTGGCAGCCACCAGGATGGCGCAGAGCAAGTTGTTGTTACCGTCGCTTCTGGGTTGGAAGATAGGGACCTGGAATTAATAAGACCTTCGGTTAGTTTTCACAGACTGACTGTCACCAGGGGTGGGATATGAACCTGTACAGGACATCTAGCTTCATCTCTTTCAAACGATGAAGTACGGTGAAAATAATATTGCTATAGTGATTGTACAGTTCCCTATCCTGTTTATGGCCTAAGTTTTCTCTCAATGTGCAAGAAGCGGTCACATTTGTACATACCTGTGCTCCAGTGAGTACGACAGTCTTGCCGACGGATTCCAGCATGAAGGAGAGAATGGAAGCTCCGTATGCTGTCGTGTCCGTGCCGTGGAGAACTACGAAACCATCGTAGTCGTGGTAGAATTTCTGGAACAGGCAGATGTGATGACATTATTACTACCCAATTGATAGGCAGTCGCACCATGTCAAATATTAGTTTTCAACTGGGTGACGAAATTCTGTGTCAGGATTGAAAATGTTCTAGAGTAGATTGGATAAATAGAAGGGAGTACGTAATGCAACAAAATCTAGGTGCTCCCTGACCGGTGCATCCGCCCGTAATGGAACAAACGAAGTTTCGTATATGAGCATTCCGTTTCAAATAGACGCGGTGAGGATCTAGTAGATCATGGTGAGGTGCAAAATCTTGGAATCTGAAGATTCGATTTTGTAAAGAAACAAAGATATTTACAAATTGTATCGTTACAGGTTGCGCAATGCCACGCTCGGTTCCTCTCACTCACTGATGTAATGCTCGAATCTGAACTGTTACTTTACAAGCGAATGCTGTTGAGGGAGCGCCAGAAGATGGACTTGTCACCGGTTTTCCAATTTTAGACAAAATTCTGTTTCCTTTTCCGTTTCTAGTCATCTACTAAAGCTACTGCGCCATCATGAGTTGAAATTGACTGTTTTGCTAAAACTGACCTTTATATCTCTGGCCTGTCTAATCCAGTCATCCATGGTAAAATCTGAGGAGTCTTTGAGCTCATCATATTCATATATTTTGTATAAAATCTTCTGTTCCGTGTCCTTGCCATCTGAAACAAATAGACATATAGATTAGTGTGATAATGAAAAAAGATACGATAAGAGAGCAGTTACAGCCCTGTGGTGACGGTCCCGGCTGACGAGTTTGGAGGTCGTGAATTCGAACCCAGCCATGGTGCATTACTTTGTATAATTTATTTCAGCACCACCGCTCATTCTCTTTCTAGTCTTTTCCCAACTATGTTGGGGTCAGCTTCCAGTCTAACCGGATGCAGCTGATTATCAGTATTTTACATGGAGCGACTATTTAGCCCAAAGGTTGACTGGTAGAGAATGCCTTGAAGCATTAAACCCGCCTAAGTACTACTATTGTTGAAGTCATGGAAACTGCGTCAGGCATCATCAATCGTCGTTAATAAGAATTTACTGGGCTTTTCTGGGTAGGCCTTTCTACTTGATTGGCTTAGGAGCATTTACTTTTGTGATCCTATTGGTCCAAATTGAGTGGCAGTATATCATTTAATATGGACGTAACGTAAGACGCAGGATAACGAACAAAATATGATGAATGGCGAGAGAAATAAGTCCAAAAAATTTCCACTAATTTTAATAAAGTACTTTATTTCGTAGGTACATAAGCACTGACTCAATATACGGCACAATATCTATTAGGAAGGTCATAAAGAAGAATTGGTATCTTATCTTTGATAAAATTATATCATTTCAATGTCGTCTATCAAAATCAAAAGTCATTTATTAACAACTAGCTTGTGCCCGCGGTTTCGCCCGCGTGAAGTTCGGTAACTGTCTCACGGTTTCATACTACCGGAACAAAAAGTATCCTATATGTTAATCTAGGTTATAAACTATCTATGTGCCAAATTTCATCCAAATCCGTTCAATACTTTTCGCGTGAACGACTAACAAACATACATCCATCTTTACAAATTTTCGCATTTATAATATTAGTAAGATAGGTAAGTATAGTTAAGGCCTCGCCTCTCATGCATGAGGTTGTGGGTTCAAATCCGGACAAGTACCAATGTGACTTTTTCAATTCATATGTACTTTCTAAGTTTATCTTGGACATCACAGACATCGGTGAAGGAAAACATCGTGAGGAAACCTGGACTTATAATTAATATAAGTCTGAAATCGCCAACCCGTCTTGAGCAAGCGTGGTGATCAATGCTCTTGCCTTCTCTGTATGAGAAGAGGCCTTTGCCCTGCAGTGGGACAGTAACAGGCTGGTATTATTTTTATTTTATAGTAAGATAAGGCTGATAACCAGCAATTTTTGAACGTCCCACAAAGCTGCTGAGGAGGAAGAAGTATCTGAACAAACTCCCCAGCAACAAATATGACATGGCATTGAAATTTATTTCAATAAAAACACATCACGTAACTGTAAACACATGACTAGATAATATTTATAAACATGATAAGTTACAAGTTATCTATTACGTGAAACCTATAAATAATCGACATCGTACTAGGTCGTATCTAGATGGAAGAATCGTGTAATCAACTAAGTACTAAATAAGTAAGATTGCCGCTATCAACGATGATGGGCTTAAAAAATATACCGTACCTATAGGTTGACTATATAGTAACTGCTGCTCGCGGGTTGATCCACGTGGTGGTGGGGAATTATTCCACAGCATAAGACACAAGAGTCACACCTCTGTGTAATTTACATGGGATCCAAGCTTTTGTGATAAAAGCATTATGTGAGCTGAGCGTGGGATCCTTGGGTTCGACTTCTAGGTTGGGCAAAGTGTGCTGAGGTTTTTTCATCGCGGATTCTCTATAGCAGCCGAAAGTTTGAAAATTGTCAGTACCCCCAAGCCTGGGAAACCGCGGGTCCTGCGCCCGATCTCTTTCCGGTCATGACGGATTGACTGATTGTGATCAAACTATGAGTGTCAGGGAAGAGAACGCACTTGTGTGGCGGACACACTTGTACAGACGCCAGCACATCAAGCTACTACAATCTGACTTTCTTTTATAGATTTTCAACTTTATCGCTAAAGCATTAGGTTCAAGGTTGATTGGGAAAATTTTGACAGTTTCGTTTAGCTTGATGTACTGGCGTCTGCCACACATTAACATCTCCCTCGTCAATGGCTCGTCTCAGTTGAGAGTGTCCGCCATGACATTCGGTCTGAAGGACTTTGCTCATGTGAACATACCTGGTAATGCCAGATACTCCTTGTGCTCTGTCCCAGCCAGTTTCTTCTGCCAGTATTCATTGTCGTGTAGCTGAGGCAGCCTCCTGATCACTGCCTCTATGTCCTTTTGTGGCACCAGTACTGGAAGAATAAATAGGTAATTCGTTAATAAGACTAGTTGGAGAAAAACCGAAATGCTAAATGAGGAATAAGGGTAATGTTATTTATCCATCATCATCATCATCATTTCAGCCGAAAGACGTCAACTGCTGGACAGGCCTTCCCCGAGTGTCGCCACATTGACAAGACCCGTGCGTCCAGCGGATCCCCGCAACCTTCACCAGGTCATCGGTTCACCTAGTGGGAGGCCTTCCAACGCATCGTCTTCCGGTTCGCGGTCGCCACTTCAGAACTTTTCCAAAACGAAGTAACGGTGGATGGACTCTGTCAAAGATTGCCTTCAAAATATTTGAATGTTGCTTATATGGCTAGAAAACGGGTGACGACTAATAGAGGCTGTATGAAGGAAGACATGTTGCGCTGAATCTAAATAAACTGCAAAAGGGGCAGGAGAAGGATTAATTCAAACTGGTGCTGATTGTACCTAGATAAAGGGTGTAAAAAGACCCTTAACGAAGCCGAAAGGCACTTATTCTCCCCATCACTGCGATCATTTTTTTGTTCTAGACCATACCTGGGAACCTTCTAGTTACGGAGATATTGGAGGTCAAAGTTCAAATTTTTTCACAAGTTTTTTTTTAAATACCACTTTTAAAGGTTTTAATTTTACTTTAATTAACTCGATGACCCGTTTACTATTCAAAGCATCCATCAGCACTAAGTTTTGAGTGCGTAAAATTGAGTTTTACCGTGAAACCTAAAAAAAAAGTCGTTTCCCAGCAATAATTTTTGCGTAGAGTTACTTAGTTTGATGTACAGAATGCTTAGTTGACGGCTTCGTGAAGGGTCTGTTTACACCCTGTATATTATTACACTGCGAAACTACTAGACTTTTTCTCTATTAGGAACTTTATTAATTATTCTTTATTTACCAACACGGCCTTTTGCAAAACATACTAATAGGGCATAGTATCTAATTTACACATTTATAATGTGTACGCAAATAGGTACTTAACACATACATATACGTGAGGTGTTAACTTAAAGTATTTTTAGTCTATATTGCACACAGAATTACAATATAGAGCTTATGTACAACCTCGAAAATACATAGGCCGTCCGTCATAGAACGTTCAAAGGTTTAATTAGACTAATCTTTTAAGTAAATAATTAAGGATTATTCCACTCTGCCCCGTGAAAAAAACACAATTAGTGAACCAGACGATAATACTGTTAATTTCTAAATATAGCAAATAAAAAAATAATAAACCAACCTCCTTTTTCATTTTTCAGCATACCAAAGGTACCTCCAGTGTAGATAACTAGCACTCTTTTATTTTGCACCATTTTAACTATTTAAAACAATATAGAAATACTCAAAAACTAATTTATTATCAAGTCTTAGTACACTATCAATTTGCCGTTGAGATAATGAATGTGCAAATTGTCGACGGCTTAGCTCTTATAGTGGTTCACACGAACTTTAGATTCGCGGCGTATCTCCGTGCTCAAGGTGATAATTACGTGTCGTGTGTCGTGTCATATGTGTCGACTCGTAACGTGTGAACTGTGCAGGGCTGTGTGCAGCACTGACAACTAACAAGATGTTGTTCTGAATGATTTGACAAGTTTACCACTGAACAATATACAGGGTGTGTGAAACTTGTTTTTTACTAACTAGGAGAATTTTCAAGGCTCCGCTCAACTACGAGAGTTGAGATTCTAACAGTGTATTACCGAATAATAAGGCAGGCATTTATTTAACGACTGCTGAGCATGAGGTCCTGGGTTCGATTCCCGGGTCGGGCAAAGTGTTATTGGGTTTTTCCTTTAGGAAATTTCTCAGTAGCAGCCACGGAGTCTGGTTTTGTGCCCAGTTGATGGCAATAGTCTCGCCATCTGTATACATGGGACATAAACTAACTGGCGAAATTACTCCACGACTAAGACGAGACTTGGTCTCGTGTCGTTTGGCTCTTTTAGAAGAATCTTGATAAGAAACGTGCAAAGAAAAAAGAAGAAGAACTGCTCTTGAAGACAAGTGTCTGTTACTGTTTTGTCGTAATTCTGAGGTCTCATATTATTTTCCAGTCATTCATGACCGACGCCTGTGGGGCTCGTGGCTAAATAATAACAGCCACACGGATCGATCTTCAAGTGTTTGCCGAGGTCTGTCCGTAGATGGGTGACCCTCCTAGCCATACAAAGACAGTGCCTCAGAAAGCACGCTAAGCCGTTGATCCAGGCCGTCATTGTAGATCTTTGACAATCGTTACAGTGTTCTAAAAGTACGACACCCAGACCTACCAATGGGTAACTTATTACATTACCCAATAACTGGATTATGGAGGTCAGATATTCAGGCAGTCGCTCCATGTAATATACAGATTTAGAGGTTAGATTGCAAGCCGACTCCAATATAAAGGGTGTAAAAAGACCCTTAACGAAGCCGAAAGGTACTTGTTCTCCCCGTTATTGCGATCATTTTTTTGTTCTAGACCATACCTGGGAACCTTCTAGTTACGGAGATATAGGGGGTCAAAGTTCCAACTTTTTCACAAGAATACATGCTTCTAATGTATTTTTTTTACTTTAAACACCTTAACGACCCCCGTATTATTCAATTCATCCATCAGCACAATGTTTTGAGTCCGTTACATTGAGTTTTACCGTAAAACATAATTTCCACCCCAAAAAAAAAGTCGTTTCCCAGCAATAATTTTTGCGTAAAGTTACTTAGTTTGATGTACAGAATGCTTGGTTGACGGCTTCGTGAAGGGTCTGTTTACACCCCGTATTTGGGAAAAAACTAGGCAGATGATAATGTACACTAGTTGTAGATACCTTTTTTTATTTCGACTCATTTAAGACACCATCCTTTGGGCCATACACTTTGGGCAAGATTGATGTAACATACAATAATAGTAAGTATGACTTACCTTATCAGTGAGCCTTATCAGTCGCCAACATTTTTATCGGAATTTGACGGTTAATCAAAGTAACTAAACTAAACATTTTTTTATTTTATTTTAAAAAGGTTGGAGTCGCGTGCTACGCTGTTTCAGTAGGTACTGTAGACACATAAACTTCTACGGTTATGAATTGACTTGAAAGGAAATAAATACTAATATGTTTTTAGAATAAGAACAGTTGCCAGTCGTTAGGTTGTCAGTGGCCCAAAAAGTCTGGCAACCAGTCTTACCAAGGGGTATCGTATTACCCAGTATTAACTAGGATGTGGAGGTCAGATAAGCAGTCGCTCCATGTAAAATACTGGAATTCAGCTGCATCCGATTAGACTGGAAGCCGACTCCAATATCATTGGGAAAAGGCTAGGCAGATGATGATGAAAAGTAAACGTAACGTATCATACGTATTTTATATCTTGTATTGTTTTCAGCAAACCCTTTCATTTAATACACAAATCATGGGATTGTATACAAAACAACTAGTCCACCATCTTTGGGAGTCCGCCATATTGGATTTAGCCATAACCACGCGTTGTCATGCAAACTAAACATGTACGCAAAATTCAGCTCAATCAGAAACCGTGAAGTGGGTCTTTAACTTCTAAGATTTTTTTACATAGTTAGTTACAGGTGAAACTAATAAAAGCTTGTTAAAAATCTCGAAAAAAACTACATTAAAACAGCAACAACTTAAATCCCAGTATCTGGGGATTAATGTTGTTGCCAAACTTTCTATTTATTTACCTATCATTACTGGATTAGAATTATTATCCTTAGGAGACTCTTGGCAGTTATTATTATTTCAATAATCACATTTTGCACAGAAACACTGATGATGAGGACACCACGCCTGACATCTCCGAAGGGTTAGGTTAGATTGTAGTGGAAGTGTACCTATCTCTTGAGTTTTAGTACTTACACCCTGCGCCAGTTATGTTTAAGTCCCATGTAATAGGGAGCGAGCATACTGGCATCGTCTGGGCACAACTCCAGACTCCATGGGTAGTACGGAGAAATTCATAATAGAAAAACCCAATAACACTTTGCGCGAGCTGGGTATCTAACCAAGGACCTCATGTTCAGCAGTCGCGCTTGCGACCACCAACCAGGCAGACATAGATTCCAGGATCATCAAACTTACTTCGTGTTAACTTACCTTTATGTAGTTAATTTGTTTTGTACCCATTTAAACTTACTTGAGATAACAATGAAACGACATCTTGAGTTATCCAAATAATGATTTAATTAGTAGGTAAACACAATTATATAAAATAACGTTACGTTATCAGTTTAGAGAAGATATCTTAATTATCATTGCATCACCAATTCTAATATCAACAAACTACGTTATATTTAGCATAATGGCGTTGTGTTTGATTGGCCCACTCAAACAATCTACACTCACTGGAGAATTATTGAAAGAACAAACTTGGCCAAAGTTACAACAGCGCAAACAAAACTCTACTCAGAGGATCTACGAAAATAGCATAATCACTAAGGTCACGACACAATGATCGACGGCGTTCGACGGTTTGTCCATATAAAGAGAGCACAAGGCATGAGACTTTGCACTCACACTCTCGCATCGAACGTGCGGAACGCGCTCCCATACTTCGTGCTCTTTTTGTATCGAGAAACCGTCGAACGTCGTCGATCAATATATCGTGATCATTATTAGGTTTACTACTTCACTTGTCTTCTTATACGATACTGTCGAAATTTAAATCTTCTAATCGAATCGGTTTGTCCGTTACGTCAATGGCGAAATTTCTTCCCCAGAGAGCGAAAGAATATAACTCAGCGGCGTTATTTTTCAATGTCATAGTATGTTCAGTGACGTTATTGTTCGTGATGGCGGCGTACGTGAAGTCCTTTGGTCCTAAAGGCATGACGTTGACAGTGGCAGACACCGGGTACACGATCGAGTTGTCTGTGGTTAGCTCACTATCAAGTAAGGGACTCGGCATCGTGGCTGTTATAGTGAGCTCCTCGAAAATGGCAGTTGTGTTCTCTTGGTACGGTAAAAACCTGTAAAAACACAGATCAGATGTTACTGCGATTTGTTGAATGATTAATCTGTCAACATCTTACTAATTTCTGCTAGTAAACATCAAGGATAGTCTGCAGAAAAGTGAGACCGGGCCAGTGATGACGCATGGGGCGTTTCTAGGGCCTCTTAGCAAAAAGCGATCGTGAGCAAAAAGATCAAATATGTTGGCCACAAAATTCACCAACAAGAAAATTTTTTGTAAATGTTTTGTGGTCAAAATAGAAAATCTGCTGCAAAGCTGCTGGCAAAGCTGAATCAACTATTTTTTATTTTGACCTTGCATTTTGCCCATTTCAATGCTCGGAGCTAAGAAAGTGAAGCGGAGCTGGTGTAAGGGACTCCTCCCTTCTCTCCCTTCTCTCCTCCCTGCCATCGCCGCACAAACTGATACCACGAAGTCATGACATGATTTTTATGTTGGCTTCAGAGTTCTGTGCGGAACACGAGGTAAAAGTTTGTGCATCGATGTACCTTATACCGTGTATTAGTAGGACTATTTTAATGGCCGAGTTACCTGATGCCACAAGTTTCTCCGCCATCGCCAGTGCAGCTGTATATGCCGCACATCCTCACACCCACGTGTTTCATTGAGACGTCGCCCCATCTTAGGCCACTGAACACGGCTGCCCTATATCGATATTGCTGGAATCAAAACAATAAAGGCTGCTCATAACTCATTTATTGACTCGCTAGCTTCTAGCCGCGACATATCATATCTCGTTATGCTCACTCGATAGTGTCGCTTTCCATCAGTAATTTTTTTTTTTAAAATTGAATGAGTACAGTTTCGAAGATTACCTCCTACACCAAAACTTAAAAACTGTACCTCTTCATAATATTGGTTCAGGTTGTATTGTTAATTAAAGTATTTCAACACCAATTAAATTAAAATCAAACAACTTCAGAGCCTACCTTGCTACCATCTCTCTGAGCGAGTTTGACTTTGAAATTGCAGGTAGTATCCCCGTGCTCCAGCGTGAACTCCTGGGAGCCCGGCTGCAGCAGCCTGGTGGTGTGATTCAAGAGAGACGGGTCTTGTGCCACGGTTAGGTTGGCGAGCTCAGCCGGATTCCCGTGGGTCGAGCCTGGATACGACTCTGTTAACTGGAGAGAAAAATACATTTTGTACGGATTCAAAATGGCGCAAACTAGGCATAAAATAGAAAGATGGGTAAATTTATGCCTCACATTCACGCAAAACGGTCATCGTTGAACGTGATGCCGTGTTACCATGCGAGATAGGAACACAACGCTGGTTTTCAGCAATAGCAGACACAGATTCCTCAGCAGCTTCATAAATATATACCAAAAGCAAACAGGAGAAACATCTTACCAGTCCGGGTACTTTAGGCACTTTGGCTACTAGCATTTTAATAGTTTCTGATCCTGGCAGGGTGCTAATTAAAGCACCGGCTTTGCCGGAATATATGCCAGAACCTGAAAAAACGAAACATATTAAAAATATAAAATCTGTTACTCATACAATAGCCAAAACACAGATCGTTACCAATAGCGTCATCACAACCAAAAAAAATAATAATATTGAGCTTACAGACCTGCTCTGCCATAAAACGCTGGATAACTGGCTCCAGCTGCCAAGAAATTAACATCATTTGCGTAAGTGTACGATTCCTGAATCTGGATAGCTGAAACAGGCAAGGTTACCGTTCTGAAACATTCTGATAACATGATTCAAGCAAAAACGTTAATATAAAGTCAAATCAGCACTTATTGAACGTCACTTACACAAGACAGTGCCCCACAACGCCCGCCCTTCGCCACTTCCTAGCGTTTTAGCTGGAAAGAAGATGTGGTGGAACATACTCCCCAGTAACACAACTGTATTGCTTAGCTTTCATCTTGTGCCTCTGTATTGTATGCACCATAAAAATTGTCAAGGCCTTCATTGTGACCAGCTCTCTACCCAACTATAGACTTAGAACTCACCAGTCAAAAACGGTAGTTCAGACCTCCACATGGTTGGGTATATGACATTCTTCACGTGTCTCTTCTGCACCAGCTGAAGAGCCGGAACTTGGAACAATATGTCGACACCGATGAAATGGCCGAAGGTAACTCCAAAGTCTGTGGTGAACTCGCCGAGATCTGGACGGAGAGCTGAAGTTGCATATTCGAAATGTGTCGAGTACATTTTGCGGTATCTGGAACATTTAAAAGAAGGAATTAGTTTGGCTATCACAACCGTGCCCGCTGAAGGCCCGGTTTCTACCACAGCGGAGACGAGGGGAGCGGTAAGGCGATTCTCACAAGACACCACTCGTCCGCGCGGTCGGGCGGTGGCGGTGAAGTATGTAGTCGCAGTGCGCGGCGTGTGTTAGGCGTAAACGGATTTCATACAAGCCAATGTGAGATCCGCTTCATCGCCCTACCGCGAGGTCGAGTGGTGTTTTGTGAGAATCACCTAAGACGTGAGGGATAATAGCATTGGTTGAAATCCACATCGGGTCTCGCTTCTCTCCTTTGGTTGGTCGAATTTTGCACGTCTCCGCGCCGCTTTTATCACCGCTCTGAGGTCAGTCTCTAAATATTGGCTCATCTCACCTATCTATGACCGCGCCAGCCCTATTGAAGATAACGTTGGTGGAGAAGGTGTACTCTTTCGAGCTAGGACAGTACTCTCCGTCAGTGCTGTTCGCGTCAGTGCTGTTCGCGTCAGGGCCCGTGCAGTCCAGTTGCTCACGGCCGTTGATCACCACGTAGATGTCGTTCTCCCGCGCAGCTGTTGATATGCCTACCATGAACTGGAACAATGATAGAAAGCTTAATAATGAATACCCGAAAAACAGTTTGAGAAACCAAAAAAATATTTTTAAATACCGATTCCATGATACTCATATACTATCTAACACTCTAAGTAAAATACTGATTACTGTGTAACACTCTTAAGATTTAGACAAATCGATTGACGTAAGAATCATCAAAATCGGCCCCGGGTTTGATCTCTAGAGTGCCACAAAGGAACATACATACATACGTATATATAGACTGATAAACGTATTACCTCAGTCGGGTAAAAAAGACCCTTTTGAAAAAACGAATTATAAAAACTACTTAGTTAATGACAAGCTACAAACCTCATCAAACAAGTCCGGGCGGAGAGCTGGTACAGGGTGTTGTCGCAAAGCGCCGTAGATTGGTACTTTGAACGTTGATAGGAAATCCGTTAGGGTCTGCTCGGGAAACACCACTATGTCAGCGCCCTGAAAATATTGTTAAAGCTTTTTAAATTATTCTGCTGAATCTAGACAATGACAGAAGTTCTAATGCAGCCCTAAGCGCCGAGATCTGTCACCCGAAGCACGGTGACAGATCTCGGATCTAACGCAGTGTTTGCTGCTTCCGGCGTAAGCAAGTGCTCAAACGAGAATGGTATAGAGATGACCTTGGATGTGGGCAACTGCACCATTAGTACCGTTTATAAGCCACCTGATGCCATTCAGTTTCACTCCCCCAGGTACTCTGCCCTGGAATGTAAATGTGGTGCTGTTCCACAAACGATGGGGCTCTTAATATAGTGTCCGGCGTTTCCTGTTGTTTGTTCACTACAGGAACTGATGGACGCTACCGAAAGCGCCAAACTAGTAGCTCAGTTCCGAGCCGATATAATTTAGATTGCCATCGACACGCTAAGACGAAGAATAACCTTAAGTTCTACACACGTCGAACAATAAGAAAAACGTTTGAAACACTAGATACCTGTTGTGCAGCTTCCTTTATAAGATTCGTATAGTTCCTCAGAACTTGTTCTCTTCTAAATGGGATTTCTTTGTATTCCACCACAGCGGCCACATAGTGGTCATCTTCTGGTCTGGATTTCTGTTGAGATTTAATGAAAAAAAAATTTCGGTGGGTATCACGTATTTCAGATGTTCTTATCTAATACAGGTAACAAAAAAATCGGTGCCTCGCTGGTCTGGTGGTCGCAAGCGCGACTGTTGAGCGTGAGGTCCTGGCTTCGAATTCCACGTCTGGCAGTGTTATTGGGATTTTCCATCAGGAATTTCTCAGTAGCAGCCACGGAGTCCGGATTTGTGGCTAACTGCCAGTGCAACTGCAAGTTTGTGGCATAACTGGGGAAATGTGGTCCGTGTACTATTAGGTACGCCTCTGCCTAACCCTGTGAGGATTACAGGCGTGATGTTATGTTAACTAAGTAACATCATAACATCCCGCGTTTTTCCCCCGATGGGTAAGGCAAAGTTGTTCCCGCACTTCTCCTGTAGTATCCCCCTGTATAATAAAGGGTGAGCCTATTGTTGTCAACTAGGTACAAATCCAGACTTCGTGTCTACTTAAAATGACCTTTCTATTGATGTACCACTCATTGCTTGACCAAAAATCACATTTTCTTATTTCGAACTTACCTGGACAGAGAGTCTAAGACAAGAAAACAGTAGGAAGACACAAAGATGTTTCATGTTGTATGTTAATTAGTTCCACTCGCTGCACGATTGACTTTGTGCTGTGTTGAGGGATCTCACCATATTTATATGTACCAGTGTGGGTACCAGACGGTGCGTGAACATTATCGGACGAGACGATAAAACCAGAAATGTAGCTGGGTAAGTAATAAATATGTTACGGCTAAAAGCCGAAATAAGGTTATACCGGTTATAGGTCTAGCCGGCTATACCTGGGTGCGGCCAGTGACTATCCAAATTGTTTGCATTATAACATACTGTTACCGGCCGCACCTAGGTATAGCCGGCTAGAACTAGGTGAAACATTACTTCGGCTTTTAGCCGTAACAAATAAAAAAAAAATCGGAGTAGGTAAGGGTTATTTGTCCAAAATCAAGTAAGTCAGTAAAATGTGGATAGTATATTCCTCCTTACATAATCCAAGAATTATTTTTAATTTCCGCAATAAAGTTAAATTATAGCCTATTTTTGTTGTCTTTTTCATTGATTATATAGGATGGAAGGGTCACCGACGCGAAAACGGTTACCACGTATTCAGTACATCATTCTGAACCCCAGAAAACAGCTGTTTCCTACAAAAGTGCAATAGGACAAAAAGTATGAAAAATTTCGATGTGGTGGGGTTTGGAATGATGTACTGAATACGTGGTAACCGTTTTCGCTTCGGTATCCCTTTCACCCCGTGTTTCTATCAAAATAATCACCTGGAAACGAACCCAATGCTTAATCTCAACTTGACAGAAAAACCCAGCAATGATAACCTCTAGCAGGAACTTTTCATCCACTAATTGCGAGTCAAAGTTTACTTGTTAAACAAACCGATTAAAAAAACCCAATTTTGTAGGTAAGTAAGACACAATTTCTTTAAATTACAAAAACAAAAGGCTTCACAAAAATCTTATACTTTAAACTAGTAGACGTAAAGCGGTTTTTTGAACAATATGTATCATAATTATGAAAGCCCGCGAAATCCAAATTATGTTTGGTTTTTGCAATTTGCAGGTCAAAGGTTTCATCTTGAAACTTGATATTAGAAAACTGTAGGAAGTGACGAAGGGCGTTTTAGGTGTTTGACATTTAAAAAAAACTGATAACATTTGTATATTATCTATGATTTTATCTGAATGTCTCAGCCTAATTTGAAGAAATGACCTGAATTTTAATTTTAATTAGCTATGTTATGTATTTATTTATTTTACTATTTATGTACACACAGTAGACAACACAGCAAAATAACATTATAATATATGAGTACATAGGTACTGCTTATTACTTAAGAAATATAATGTTTGTACTGCGAACCCACCAACTGAGGACCAAAGGAAAAACAACGAAAATAACGGTCCAAAAACCCTGCAGACAGAAATAGGAGCCCCGCCTAGCGGGGCTACGTCGACTTTTTCATAGTGCCCCGTTTCGTATCCACTGACCAAATTTTGTAAGTCCGAATTTTTTTCTAAGTTCCAAAAAATTTTTTTCAATGAAAAATTTTGTTTCTTGTTTTCTTTGCTGCTCATAGCGTTTACTCCAACTCCTACAAATCCGCCCCTAAGACGACCCACTGAACAAAACTTTCACAAAACACTTGGGAACCTGAATAAATGTAGATATGGGCTTTTTAACGAATCTCTCATCATGGATCTTCTCATTTTTGAAATTATACACTGTCCAGCGATGTAAGGATAGAGGTCAGAATTTAGCAAACGCTTTTTACTACACGTTATAATAAAATTTGAAACAACTTATTTATTTTGTGACAACTTATTTATTTTGTGTCGAATAAATTATCATGACACTACAACCCCCAATTGGGATATCAGAAGATATGTGACGTCACAGAATATATATTTCTGTTAACACTTTTAGGCTTAAGGGAGGTAGTTTAACATGTGTATAAAAAATGTTGCAGGGTATACAAAATGTTAAAATTTGTAAACTGGTGTAATAATTAATTCTGCGCTTGAATGCATTTTTATCTGTAACAATAAACATAATCTGTAGAATTTCCCAGTAGGTATACCCAAGTAGACGATCTCGGGAGTACTCGTGACTGTTTTATCGCCGAAAGGTTAAATGTCACTTGCACGTCAGAAGAGGTTCTAGACAAAGTGACGTTAGCACCAATGACGTAATATAAATAGACGCGTCATGCATGGACATTACGACACTCGAAAACAGCGTAAATACTATCGGTAGCTAAACAGCTACTTAGACGCACGAAGAAAGGGAAATAAAATTAAATGTCATCTACGGAATTTCTCTTGTCAGAGAGATAAATATATTTATTTTATTACGTTGTCATTCTCTGGTGCTTGCTCATTGGCCGAGCACGTATGGCAAATTGGCAAGTAACTTACCTCAAGCGCCAGCCACCATTAGAAGGCATCGAAAAAAAAAAAATCAAATTCATTTTTCTTCATACTTACGCATGAAATGATACTTTTTCACAGTTGCATTATAATTTTTACAATTCTTAAAAGCACAGGACGACATGTTTTTTTCTTTTTTGAGGAAGTTATTCACACAAGTTACGGAAACGTGTTGCCGCGGCGAACTTCAAAGTCTTATAGATTTCGAACCCAAGTCGGCCGAAGCAAAGACAATCTCCACGGATGAGGGTCCATGGACGGCTATCTTAAGAGTGTATGCGGCGTCTCTCCATAGCCCACCTTCCATCTTGTGCTGCATGTCCTTACACCTGCGCCCTTCATGATCTTATGGCGAGCGGAGTTCGCATAGCTGAATTTTGGTCCAAAAATATATACATTTTTGCCATCGACACGCTAAGAAGAAGAAGAGGCCAGAAACAATGTGACATTCGTTAATGATGATGGAAAAGCCAAAATCAATTCGATCAATATAGGCTACCGAAATGCGAAGTTTCAACCCTGTTAAATTGAAAGTCCTTGTAGAAATGCTAATCGCTTTGACCGTTTATGTCCCCGGGTATACAAGGTGTAAACGGACCCTTCACGAAAACGTCAACCAAGCATTCTGTACATCAATCAGGCTAAGTAACTCTACGCAAAAAATATTGCTGGAAAACGACTTTTTTTCTTGAGGTGAAACATCACGTTTTACGGTAAAACTCAATGTAACGCACTCAAATCATTATGCTGGTGGATGAATTGAATAGTTAACGGGTCATGGAGGTATTTAAAGTAAAGTTATAACCTTAAAATCTAGCATTTAAAAAAAACTTGTGAAAAAGTTGGAACTTTGACCTACAATATCTCCGTAACTAAAAGGTTTTTAGGAATGGTCCAGAACAAAAAAAATATCGCAATGACACGGGGAGAACAAGTGCCTTTCGGCTTCGTTAAGGGTCTTTTTACACCCTTATGTATAGATGTAATCAGTTCTTTAAAAACATCAAACACCCAAAACGCCCTGCGTCACCTCCTACAGTTTTCTAATATCAAGTTTCAGGATGAAACCTTTGACCTGCAAATTGCAAAAAGCCAAATATAATTTCGGGTACCCTGGCTCTTCCCCACATATTGTTCAAAAAACCGCTTTACGTCTACTAGTTTAAAGTTTAAGATTTTTGTGAGGCCTTTTGTTTTTGTAATTTGAAGGAATTGTGGCTTACCTACAAAATTGGGTTTTTTTAATCGGTTTGTTTAACAAATAAACTTTGACTCGCAATTAGTGGATGAAAAGTTCCTGCTAGAGGTTATCATTGCTGGGTTTTTCTGTCAAGTTGAGATTATAAGCATTGGGTTCGTTTCCAGGTGATTATTTTGATAGAAACACGGGGTGAAAGGCTCACCAACGCGAAAACGGTTACCACGTATTCAGTCATTCCAAACCCCACCACATCGAAATTCTTCATCGGTATTAAAAAAAAAAACAACTGTTTTATACTTTTTGTCCTATTGCACTTTTGCAGGAAACAGCTGTTTACTGGGGTTCAGAATGATGTACTGAATACGTGGTAACCGTTTTCGCGTCGGTGTCCCCTTCCACCCTGTATAATCAATGAAAAAGACAACAAAAATAGGCTATAATTTAACTTTATTGCGGAAATTAAAAATAATTCTTGGGTTATGTAAGAAGGAATATACTATCCACATTTTACTGACTTACTTGATTTTGGACAAATAACCCTAGTTTCACCTAGTTCTAGCCGGCTATACCTAGGTGCGGCCGGTAACAGTATGTTATAATGCAACCAATTTGGATAGTCACTGGCCGCACCCAGGTATAGCCGGCTAGACCTATAACCGGTATAACCTTATTTCGGCTTTTAGCCGTAACATATTTATTACTTACTTACATTTCTGTTTTTATCGTCTCGTCCGATAATGTTCACGCACCGTCTGGTACCCACACTGGTACATATAAATATGGTGAGATCCCTCAACACAGCACAAAGTCAATCGTGCAGCGAGTGGAACTAATTAACATACAACATGAAACATCTTTGTGTCTTCCTACTGTTTTCTTGCCTTAGACTCTCTGTCCAGGTAAGTTCAAAATAAGAAAATGTGATTTTTGGTCCAGCAAGTGGTACATCATTAGAAAGGTCATTTTAAGTAGACAACAAGTCTGGATTTGTACCTAGTTGGCAACAATAGGCTCGCCCTTGATTATACAGGGGGATACAACAAGAGAAGTGTGGGAACAACTTTGCCTTACCCATCGGCGGAGAAACGCGGGATGTTATGATGTTACTTAGTTAACATAACATCACGCCTGTGATCCTCGCAGGGTTAGGCAGAGGCGTACCTAATAGTACACGGGCCACATTTCGCCAGTCACGGCACAAACTAGCAGTTGCACTGCACTGGCAGTTGGCCACATATCCGGACTCCGGGGCTGCTACTGAGAAATTCCTGATGGAAAACCCCAATAACACTGCCCAACCTGGAATCCGAACCCAGGACCTCACGCTCAACAGTCGCGCTTGTGACAACTAGACCAACGAGGCACCGATTATGTTGTTACCTGTATTAAAACTTATTAACATCTGAAATACGTGATACCCACCGTAATTTTTTTTCCATTAAATCTCAACAGAAATCAACACCAGAAGATGACCACTATGTGGCCGCTGTGGTGGAATACAAAGAAAGCGCATTTAGAAGAGAACAAGTTCTGAGGAACTATACGAATCTTATAAAGGAAGCTGCAGAACAGGTATCTAGTGTTTCAAACGTTTTTCTTATTGTTCGACGTGTGTAGAACGTAAGGTTCGTCTTAGCCGTGTCGATGGCAATCTAAATTATATCGGCCCAGAACTGAGCTCCTAATTTGGCGCTTTCGGTAGCGTCATCAGTTCCTGTAGTGAAAAAATAACAGGAAACGCAGGACACGATATTGTTCCATGTGTGTCCCCATCGTTTGTGGAACAGCACCACATTTACATTCCAGGGCAGAGTACATGGGGGACTGAAACTGAATGTGGCATCAGGTGGCTTATAAACGGAACTAATGGCGCACTTGCCAACATCCAAGGTCATCTCTAAACCATTCTCGTTTGAGCACTTGGTGGATAGTATGCTTACGCCGGGAGCAGCAAACACTGCGTTACCGTGCTTCGGGTGACAGATCTCGGCGCTTAGCGCTGCACTAGAACTTCTGTAATTTTCTAGATTCACACTTTCTAGCTTCAACGTTCGTTACTTTTCTAGCTTTAACAATATTTTCAGGGCGCTGACATAGTGGTGTTTCCCGAGCAGACCCTAACGGATTACCTAACAACGTTCAAAGTACCAATCTACGGCGCTTTGCGACAACACCCTGTACCAGCTCTCCGCCCGGGCTTGTTTGATGAGGTTTGTAGCTTGTCATTAACTAAGTAGTTTTTATAATTCGTTTTTTCAAAAGGGTCTTTTTTACCCGACTGAGGTAATACGTTTATCAGTCTATATATGTATGTTCCTTTGTGACACTCTAGAGACCAAACGCAGGGTCGATTTTGATGATTCTTCTCGATTTGTTTTAATCTTAAGAGTGTTAGACAGTAATCAGTATTTTACTTAGAGTGTGAGATAGTGTAAGAGTATCATGGAATCGGTATTTAAAAATATTTTTTAGGTTTCTCAAACGATTTTTCGGGTTTTCATTATTAAGCTTTCCATAATTTTTCCAGTTCATGGTAGGCATATCAACAGCTGCGCGGGAGAACGACATCTACGTGGTGATCAACGGCCGTGAGCAACTGGACTGCACGGGCCCTGACGCGAACAGCACTGACGCTAACAACACTGACGCAAAGAGCACTGACGGAGAGTACTGTCCTAGCTCGGAAGAGTACACCTTCTCCACCAACGTTATCTTCAATAGGGCTGGCGCGGTCATAGATAGGTGAGATGAGCCAATATTTAGAGACCGACCTCAGAGCCGAGAATAGAGCGGCGCGGAGACGTGCAAAATTCGACCAACCAAAGGAGAGAAGCGAGACCCGATGTGGATTTCAAGCAATGCTTATTATCCCTCACGTCTTAGGTGATTCTCACAAGACACCGCAAGCGGATCTTACGTCGCATTGGCTTATATGAAATCCGTTTACGCCTAACACACGCCGCGCACCACCAATACATTTGCTTCGCCGCCACCGCCCGGCCGCGCAGACGAGTGGTGTCGTGTGAGAATCGCCTTACCGCTCCTCTCGTCTCCGCTTTGGTAGAAACCGGGCCTTCAGCGGGCACGGTCGTGATAGCCAAACTAATACCTTCTTTTAAATGTTCCAGATACCGCAAAATGTACTCGACTCATTTCGAATATGCAACTTCAGCTCTCCGTCCAGATCTCGGCGAGTTCACCACAGACTTTGGAGTTACCTTCGGCCATTTCATCGGTGTCGACATATTGTTCCAAGTTCCGGCTCTTCAGCTGGTGCAGAAGAGACACGTAAAGAATGTCATTTACCCAACCATGTGGAGGTCTGAACTACCGTTTTTGACTGGTGAGTTCCAAGTCTATAGTTGGGTAGAAAGCTGGTCACAATGAAGACCTTGACAATTTTTATGGTGCCTCTGTGTGTCTACGTCCGTACGTAGTTAAGAAATTGCTAAACTTTCAAAATAAAAGCTAAGCAAGACATGTTCCACCACATCTTCTTTCCAGCTAAAACGCTAGGAAGTGGCGAAGGGCGGGCGTTGTGGGGCACTGTCTTGTGTAATTGACGTCCAAAAAGTGCTGATTTGACTTTTTATTAACGTTTTTGCTTGAAGTATGTTATCAGAATGTTTCAGAACGGTAACCTTGCCTGTTTCAGCTGTCCAGATTCAGGAATCGTACGCTTACGCAAATGATGTTAATTTCTTGGCAGCTGGAGCGAATTATCCACCGTTTCATGGCAGAGCAGGTCTGTAAGCTCAATATTAATTTATTTTTTGTTTGTAATAACGCTTTTGGTAAAGTTCTGTGTTTTGGCTACTGTATGAGTTACGGATTATTTATTTTTAATATATTTCGTGTTTTCAGGTTCTGGCATATATTCCGGCAAAGCTGGTGCTTTAATTAGCACCCTGCCAGGATCACAAACCATTAAAATGCTAGTAGCCAAAGTGCCTAAAGTACCTGGACTGGTAAGATGTTTTTCCTGTTTGCTTTTGGTATATAAATATGAAGCTGCTGAGGAATCTGTGTCTGCTATTGCTGAAAACCAGTGTTGTGTTTCTATCTCGCATGGTAACACGGCGTTATGTTTTGCGATTACCGTTTTGCTTGAATGTGACGCATAAACCCATCTTTCTATTTTTTATGCCTCGTTTGCGCCATTACAGTTAACAGAGGCGTATCCAGGCTCGACCCACGGGAATCCGGCTGAGCTCGACCACCTAACCGTGGCACGAGACCCGTCTCTCCTGAATCACACCACCAGGCTGCTGCAGCCGGGCTACCAGGAGTTCACGCTGGAGCACAGTGATACTACCTGCAACTTCAAAGTCAAGCTCACTCAGAGAGATGGTAGCAAGGTAGGCTCTGAAGTTGTTTGATTGTAATTTAATTTAATTGGTTTTGAGCTACTTTAATCTATACTAATATAATATTATAAAGCTGCAGTGTTTGTTTGTTTGTTTGTTTGTTTGTTTGAACGCGCTAATCTCTGGAACTACTGGTCCGATTTGAATGATTCTTTCAGTGTTGGGTAGTCCATTTATCGAGGAAGGTTATAGGCTATACAACATCACGCTACGACTAAAAGGAGCGGAGCAGCAATGAAAAATGTTGCAAAAACGGGACGGGATTTTACGCGGACGAAGGTCGCGGGGAACAGCTAGTTAACAATACAATCTGAACCAATATTATGAAGAGGTACAGTTTGTATGATTTGATGTAGGAGGTAATCTTCGAAACTGTACACATTCAATTTTAAACACTTTTTTACTGATGGAAAGCGACACTATCGAGTGAGCATAACGAGATATGATATGTCGCGGGTAGAAGCTAGCGAGTCAATAAATGAGTTACGTAGCAGCCTTTATTGTTTTGATTCCAGCAATATCGATACAGGGCAGCCGTGTTCAGTGGCCTACGATGGGGCGACGTCTCAATGAAGCACGTGGGTGTGAGGATGTGCGGCATATACGCCTGCACTGGCGATGGCGTACAAACTTGTGGCATCAGGTAACTCGGCAATCAAATTAACCTACTAATTTGTGCGGCGAGCGTATTTCCCTTTCCGTGTTCAACTGGCGACACGGGTCTCGCGAAATCCACACGCTTTTGTTTTACTACGGAATCCTACGATCCCGTGTTCAATTCGCGTCAACTGAGCACGCCTTTGTGATCAAGTGGCGCTGGGTAAGGTTTAACAAAATCGTGTGCAGTTGAACTGAACTCTTCATCAGATGATATTTAATCATCTATACATTTTTCATTTCTCATTTAGATTCATTGGGATAAATCACGTTTCTACTAAATATCCTTTAATTACAATACAGTCGACGGAGCCCCGCTGCGCGGGGCTCCTATTTCAGTCTGCAGGGTTTAAAGGAACCTAACTAACCGAACCTCGGGGTGCCCCTGACGTCGACCGTCTAAGGTTAGGGTTTCTGTCAGGCGTATGGCCAGTTGAACACGGAAAGGGAAATACGCGAATATACAGGTTAAAAAACCGTGTGCAATTCAATTACACACTGTTTTGTAAAACTTCTTTTAACGTTGCTTGATCACAAAGGCGTGCTCAGTTGACGCGAATTGAACACGGGATCGTAGGATTCCGTAGTAAAACAAAAGCGTGTGGATTTCGCGAGACCGGTGTCGCCAGTTGAACACGGAAAGGGAATTACGCGTGCGGCGATGCCAGAAATACATGGTGTAAGGGAGGGATCCCTTACAGCATGTATTTCTGGCGGTGTAGCTCCGGGCATTGAAATGAGCAATATATGCAAGGTCAAAATAAAAAATCGCTGGCAAATAACACAAAACATTTACAGAAAAAAAAATTGTTGCTGAATTTTGTGCCCAACATATTTGATATTTTTGCCATCGATCGCTTTTTGCTGACAGGCCCTAGAAATGCCCCATCCGTCATCACTGCTCCGGTCTCACTTTTCTACAGATTGTCCTTGAAATTTACTGGCAGTAATAAGTAAGATGTTGACAGAATAATCATTTAACAAATCCCAGTAACATCTGTGTTTTTTACAGGTTTTTACCGTACCAAGAGAACACAACTGCCATTTTCGAGGAGCTCACTATAACAGCCACGATGCCGAGTCCCTTACTTAACAGTGAGCTAACCACAGACAACTCGATCGTGTACCCGGTGTCTGCCACTGTCAACGTCATGCCTTTAGAACCAAAGGACTTCACGTACACCGCCATCACGAACGATAACGTCACAGAACATACTATGACATTGAAAAATAACGCCGCTGAGTTATATTCGTTCGCTCTCTGGGGAAGAAATTTCGCCATTGACGTAACGGACAAACCGATCCGATTAGAAGATTTTAATTTCGACGATATAGAATAAGAAGACAAGTGAAGTAGTAAACCTAATAATGATCACGAAATATTGATCGACGACATTCGACGGTTTCTAGATACAAAAAGAGCACGAAGTATGGGAGCGCGTTCGATGCGAGAGGGTGTGTGCAAAGTCTCATGCCTTGCTGCTCTCTTTATATGGACAAACCGTCGAACGCCGTCGATCAATGTGTCGTGACCTTAGTGATTATGCTATTTTCGTAGGTCTTAGTAGAGTTCTGTTTGCGCTGTTGTAACTGTGGCCAAGTTTGTTCTTTCAATAATTCTCCAGTGAGTGTAAATTGTTTGATTGAGCCAATCAAACACAACGCCATCATGCTGAATATAACGTAGTTTGTTGATATTAGAATTGGTGATGCAATGATAATTAAGATATTTTCCCTAACGTTATTTTGTATATGTTTATGAAACTAATTAAATAATTATTTGGAAAACTTAAGTTTAAATGGATACCTCTAACTATTATCTTTACCGCGTGGCAGGCGCTGGCGTCATAACATATTAATTACATAAAGGTAAGTTAACACGAAGTAAGTTTGGTGATCCTGGAGTCTATGTCTGCCTCGTTGGTGGTCGCAAGCGCGACTGCTGAGCATGAGGTCCTTGGTTAGATACCCAGCTCGTGCAAAGTGTTATTGGGTTTTTCTATTATGAATTTCTCAGTACTACCCATGGAGTCTGGAGTTGTGCCCAGACGATGCCATTATGCTCGCTCCCTATTACATGGGACTTAAACATAACTGGCGCAGGGTGTAAGTACTAAAACTCTAAGAGATACACACACTACACACACACACACACACTAAACACACACACACTACACTACACTACAACCTAACCTAACCCTTCGGAGATGCGAGGCGTGGTGTCCTCATCATCGGTGTGTTTGCGCTTCCATCAGAATGTGATTATTGAAATAACAATAACTGCCAAGAGTCTCCTAAGGATAATAATTCTAATCCAGTAATGATAGATGTAAGATAGATAAATAAATAGAAAGTTTTGCAACAACGTTAATCGCCAGATACTGGGATTTAAGTTTTTGCTGTTTTATTGAAGTTGGATTCGCAGTTAATTTTTAGAAGACTTTCTGGTAACCTTTTAGGAATTGTTTACTGGGATCTGCTGCAGCTGGATCTCCAGCCACTGGTTCTGAACTAAATATATAACTTTGTATCCACATTCCTGACAAATCCCAGAAATGTAATCCGATTATCGAATCAGAAAGAAAAAAACCGTTGAAAACGTTGAAAAATAAGACAGATTTGAAAATGGTACTTAGAACTAAGTGAATAAGATACAGATCAACTAGTTAACAAATAGTATATTTTAATATCTTATTTATTATAGGATACAGGAAAACAATAATTATTAAAATGCGCCCTTTAGCGCTACTACAGTACTAACATTGTAATATGAAAGCACTGCGCACATCATGAGTGATAAATTAAATTAAATGCTTTATTTTTACGCCAAAGATATACAAAATAAAACTTATACATATTATAAAATCAATATTACACAAAAAAAACGGATGTCTTGTTTTTAGCTCTAAGGTTTTTTGTGTGCCTCCTAACGACTACTCGTACAGATAGTAAAACAGCATCTTTGGTACGTAGATTTAGATACACGTTTTAAAAATAAATAAGTACATAATAGTTTATCTAAAATTATGTACTTATAAGATAACTAATATGGCATGGGCTGGTAAAGCTGGTATGTGTACTTATAAGTTTGTTCAATATTATACATAATTATTTACAAGAATTGGGCCTATTTGTGGTTGTGCTGCTAGGGTGACGCTTCCCAACAGTACGATCAAACCTTATCTACAACTGAGTGTAACATATCATAGCTATGGCAGTCGTAAACAACACTTGACTCAGAAGATGGACTGCAGAAGCACCTGGTGCTGCTGTTGTCGAGGTTACAGTTGTAGCGCCTTCAGTGGTACTCGAGCTTTCAGTTGTAGGACTCTCAGTTGGAGCAACTTCAGTGATAGGCGCTGGTGTCACGTCTCCTTCAGCATCACTCAAAGCCGGGTCTTCAGTCTGACCATCAGTAGCAAACCGTCTGCCCCAAACAGCGAACGTATACAACTCAGCACTACTGTTCTTCAATGTCATGTTGTATATGGTATTGGTGCCGAGTCTAGAAGCAGTAATGTCAAACTCTTTGGATTCCAGAGGCATGATGGAGACTTTGGAAGAGACAGGGTACATGACGGCGTTGTTAGCGTCCAGGTCAGCGACGAGGGCTGGGGTCGGTATTGTGGCTGTTATGACCAGCTCCTCGAAAATTGCCGTTGTGTTTTCCACGTAGGTTGAGAACCTGTAATAAAAAATGAGATTAGGATGTTTTTCTTTATTTTTTATACCCATGAGTAGTCTGCGGAGACATTAACTTGTTCGTAAAGGTGCCTATTAGGGAACTTTTGTCGTGCATTTGGAGCATACACCGTGAGTAGATATTGTGATTCAACAAGTTTGCAAACAGCACGGAAAGAAACGATGGATGATGGATTTTGTGAAGGATGATATGGCAAGAAAGGAGGTGTCTGATGAGATGACGAGTAGGTAATAGAGAAGTGTGGAAGAAGAAGACATGATGCGCCGGTCCCAAATAAATTGGGATAGGGGCAGGAGAATGATGATAATTGCCTTGGACAAAATAATGTCTGCGAAAAAAAACAGCTAGTTTTTAGTTGTTTTTTGACGTTGTTAACTACTTTGCACACTATTATATAAAATCATTTTTTCTAACCTAACAATTTCCTCTTTAACCTATATTTTTTTGAATTAATTTTAAGGACTTTTGTTTGTGTTTTGTCTTTGTGTGTTACCTCAAGCCACAAGTTTCCCTGGTGTCTCCAGTGCAAGCGTAGACGCCACAGATCCTGGTGCCGCCGGTCGCTACGCCAGAGTACGACCTCACGCCGCTGAATACGCCTGCTCGGTACCTGTAATGCTGGAATCAGAAGAAAATATGATTGAGAGCAGTCAAATCAATCTGACCGTTATTCTGGTTACAATAAGGCTGCGGTTGGGATGCTTCTGTCAGTGGTAAAAAGTAATAAACGTATCGCAGGACGCGGGTTCTAACCCAGTCGTGCACTTTGTGTTATTTATTTCATCACTACTGCTCACCGAAGGATGAAGGAAACCATAATGAAGAAACCGCACTGGAGCTGTATTGCCCTTTCTCAGACGGGAGACTCTTATACTGATTATGCTATAGAATGCAACCGTTGCATAATCAACAGCGCAGCATTTAGAGGCGGTAGTACTAATTAGTAGCATGAAAAGTGCTTTGAACGCACCATTTTTTTTTGTACGGGAACCTTTGTCAAAGCCATCTATAACAGCGACTACTGAGGCGTCCCCTTGTCAGTGATAGACAGCTATGATACGTCATTTTCCGCTAAAATCTAAATAAATGATTTTACCTTTTCGCCCTTGAATATTATGTGTGATGAGCAGTTCTGCAGTTTCTTCTCTGTGTGCTTTCACAACATGATATTATTATACAAGGTGGAGACGACAATAAATTAAACTTTGCATACCTCATGACGTTCCCAGTCTGCATACAAAAATTCAATCGAATATATTCAGTTGTTTAGACACAGGACATTATTTTTCATTTTTAGTATTTTCAACATGATGTATCTGTTAATAGGCTAACGACCCCGCTTTGGTATAAACATAAAACACAATATTGTCATCTCCACTTCAAAAACTCTTCGTCTATTTTTTTTTAATATTAAACGTACTCTTGACCTCAATCTAATCTATCCTCTAATCTTATGCGAATTAGTGCTAATTATATCTTATGCCTAGAACCAATATTTTATAAATGGTGCCCTATTTCGTTTACAGTTTTATGCTATTAAGTTTGTTAAAAAAAAAACATTTTTTTTCATTCCGATGTTGGGATTTTTTGATGGTTTAAACATTTTCCTATGAACTAGTATTGCCAGTGTTTTCATTTATTGTCGTCTCCTCCTTGTTTAATATTATGATTATTATAAGGGGTGGGGATGGGATAGGATGAGTGGAACGAAGTAAATAAATAAAGTTACGACAACAATAAACATTTAATAATTAATAAAATGTCCTCTTTCAGTACTTACAACTAGTTGCGCCCAAGGGCTTTACTGATAAGTATTATACTTTTCTGAAAACTTAATGAAGAAATCTCAAAAGGCAAAGCCAGAAATTAAATCCTGCCTGTATTTGATTTACTTATTAAAAATTGTTGCACAAGTAAAAATAACCGTACAAAGTTGGATTTTATGTTTCTAACTATCAATCTCTACCTGATCAAAAAGAGCAAACTATTCATATTTATCACATGCTATAAAAAGGATAACTTTGTAAAAAAAACACTCATTTATTTACAACACGTCAAGTTTGCAGTGCAATATTAATTATTTCAGTTTATCATTTTGATACAAGTGGGGAAACTTTGTCGTTGCAGTCGAGGCGAAATTCACATGATATGGAACCGAGAACTGCAGTAACAAATGCCCACAAGTATTAAACGACGTTTTCAATGCACTTTCTAAGAAATAAAATAATATAACGATAAATATTTTTGTCATGAAAGATTAGGAAAGTATGATTTAATTTCCTTTTTTTCCACGCTTTGCCTTCGCAGGTAAAAGGCAAAGGTATGAAGCCGCTAAGCATCCTAATATGAAAAATGGAATATTAATTTAGCTTTGAATTTAGAACACAAATCAATGTTAATTTGTACATAAAAGGAAATATTTTTTATTTCTGTTTATAAACACAATTTAAATATTCAAAAAATATTTAAATAGGTATATTGGCGATATATCTTTGCCAAGTTTCAAAAAAAAATCTCAAAAAAAAATCGGTTATAGGAATTGAACCAATTGGACTTAGTAGTATAACTATATAAGTAACTATAGTTATATGTATAAGTGTATTTTTTATTTCCGCACTAGTAGAGGTAAATGAAAAAAATCCACGAGAATGAATTACATTGTATGTTGAACATAATAGACAGTAGTAGTGCGATAAGAGCCAGTTTTCGAGGAAGTGGATTAAAACAAAAATTTCAGCCTTATAGATTCAGCATTCATCCATTCAGCATCACATTTATACTTCTTCTTTTTCGTGTGGTTTTTGCGTAACCTGGTGTCAGAGTTTTTATGCCACCCATAGGCGTCTGACTTGGCTTTACATACCGTCGAGAAATTTCTCTCAGGCATGTTGGTTTGGTTATACTATTAAATTACATTTATACTTACAAACTAAACATACAAATTCAAAATGGTACAATTTTCATAAATGCAGTCAGTCTTCTTAATCAGAATCAGTACTAAATATCTCGTCCAGTAGAGTGTTGAAATTCTGAAGTTCTTCATCAGATACGTCTTTATTGTGATCAATATCTCTAGTGAAGCTTCTTCCCCAGACGCCAAAGGAAACTAGATCATTCTGAGGAACGTTGAGCTTGAAGTTCAGACGCTCACGATTGTTTCTGGTCAGAATTTCCTTTTGTAACACGGAAACGGTGTTTTGGTCCTTAGGTCTGCATTTAGACTGGTCCTTCAGCTTCGCAGTAAAGCTGAAGTTCTTAGGACTGATCGGGAACTTGTTGGTTCTCAGTGTCAGGGGGTAGAACTCAATGTTGTCACAATCAAGGGTGTCGTTGTGCGTATTACTTTGAGTTTGCATTTCAATTTCCAGTCTTTCTACTGTGTTTGCTTCTGATTTATTGAACCTGAAAGTTACGATAAGGTATTTAACTTTTTTAGTCAACAGTTAGACGTTTGATGGTCATGGAAAAATATCAATGGCTAGAGTGAATTGGGCAATGTTCCGTATAGCGAAGTTAATCATTTATTTTATACACCACTAATTTTTAATTAGTACAAATATTTAAAGGGCTTCTTGTAGAAGGTCTTGTTATTATAAATGTTAAGTTTGAATAAATAATATTCTTAAACAGCAAAGTTATTAGCGTTTGTTTATATCCCAAAATGTCACTCAATTTATGGAAATATTGTACAGGCTGTTCATAGTAGTATTCATTAATCATATTCTTAATTGTAGTTAAATAAAACGCATCTTTATGCTTTACGATTCAAAACTAATACAAAGTAAAATAAATTCAAAAATATGTTTTTTTTTTTTTTAAATGACCATTTTTTTGTACTAATTAAAAAAATGTGGTGTATATGAACGTGAACGAAGCAAAAAGAGTAGCGTTAGAGGTGGCGTTATGCAGTTCCTGCTTACCCCTTTTGGGGATAAGACTTGAGCGTAGGTATGTATGAGTGTGCTACCTGTAACCGCAGGTGGTGACGTTATCAGTCTGGCACGCGACGAGCACGCAGGAGAGCACGCCCACCTCACGCCGAGCGTATGTGTTGGTGCCATCTTGGATGAAGGCGCGTTACCGCACAGACTGGTGACATACCAATAGGCTATTGTAAAATGGTTGAATTAGGGCAGCTAAGGGCAGACTCGCACTGCAACTTTATTTGTTAAGCAAAGAACGTTTTTCTTTGCTTAACAAATAAAGTTGCAGTGTCATAATCTTGGAACAGTGACGGATCTGACGGATCTCTAACGGATTAAATTTTAAAGGGCAGCCATTTCAAATATTTAGAAAAGTCGAAGTGCGATTGGTCAGACAATTTGGGTGAAAAGATATTAAAAGAAGAAGAAAGTCAGAAAGATGAGTATCAGCTTATTTCTTGAGTACTGAGGCCCTAGCACGAACGCGCGGTGCAAACGCAACGTAAAATACGTCGATTTTTTTAATCGAAAATACAATTATCCTATGGCGTTTTAGTTAAATTGTTTGCAACAAGCACAATCAGTAATGCAGTGAAACGGGTATTTTTGATTTATAATCGACTTAATTTGTGTTATAAAAATATGAATTTATTTGTAACTAAAAGCATTTCACTTTTTGTTTTAAGTGGACTTGACCAACCTCGAGTTCAAGCGTAAACTTTTAAAAACAGAGCAATAAAAATATAACACCTTTTTATTTTTTTTAAATACAGATGTCATTTGTTTCGCGAATCGACAAAGAGAGATTTATTCGTATTTTTCACGTGCTAGGGTTTCTGTTAAAATAAATCATTCATTCGTTTGCCAAGCGTGGTAAAAGATGTCTTGTTATAGTAGAGAAGGTAAATAATGATCAAATATATGGAAGTAAGTAACAATTGGCCTGACACATAGTCATAATTTATTATTAGGTCCGGCCATTTTGTTAATAAAGCATAAAATATATGGTTAAGGAAAACCGTAAAAAATACTTACCTGGTCTGTATTATTAAAACCATAAAAGCAAGCACTGAATATAATTTAACTACAATTAAATAAAAAACGCATGCAACCTGTTGTTCGTGCAAATAGTTAATTTTCGTGTAAGTACTAAGTTTCCTTGCGGTGCAGTGTTAGTAGCTTAAAAAAACATTTTGTAGGAATAAATAAATAAATATTGATAAACCATAAAAATATTAGGTCCACCATCATGCATCGGTAATTATTTGACAATAATTTCAGTTAGTAATATCTTAATAACAAAATATCATGCAAAATATAAAAAAAAAAAAAATTGTATCGCAGTCCTTTTACAAGCATTTAACCATCGATTTAGCATCACTGTCAAAATGACATTGACATTTATTCGCGTTACTATAATAAGAAGGTTAGGTAAGGCAACCCTTAGGTTGCTGCTACTGACACGTGTTTCACAACCATCATCATCTACCTAGCCTTTTCCCAACTATGCTGGGGTCGGTTTCCAGTCTAACTGGATGCAGCTGAATACCAGTATTTGACCTCCATAATCCTGTTAGTACTGGGCAATACGATACCCCTTGGTAAGACTGTTTGTCAGACTTTCGACCCAGTGACTATACCTGTCGACTGCCAAAGATCTAGAAATGACAGCCGGCACCAACGGCTCAACGTGCTTTCCGAGGCACGGAGGTAACTCGGTATGTAATGGGTGTTCACCCATCCACGGACCGACCTAGGCAAGCGCGGCTTAACCTGAAGATAGACCCGAGCGGCTGTTATTATTTAGCCAAGAGCTCCTCACGAGTTTCATTACCACAATGAACTTTATTCTTAGCACTATAAGGTTGTTCTTGAATTGCAGTAGTGCTGTAGAGGTAAAATTTACTGAAAAAGGACTGCAGAGGCCAAATAGTAATAATTATCTTAAAAAAAATAATGCAGCCGTATTCCCAAAGCCAACTTACAGTGGTGCCTTCTCTCTGGGCTAGGGTGACCTTGAAGGTGCAGGTGGTATCCCTGTGGGACAGCGTGAACTCCTGGGAGCCAGGCTGCAGCAACCTGCTGATGTGCGAAGGGAGGGACAGGTCTGTGATCAGGCGCAGGCTGTCGTGGTCTGCTGGGTTGTCGTAGATCGGACCTGGGTACGGTTCTGTAACCTGGAGATGGAGAATGGATGACGTTATTAATTGGTAATTTGGTTATAAATAAAGGAAGCAGCGGTGGCATGTCCTAGAAACAAAAAATCGAAAACATACTCCAACCCGATCTGGGCCCGCGTGGTGGATATTGGCCCACGGTCTTTCAAATCAATGAGGCAAAAGAAATGATTACACACAGACACAACCGGAAATGGTACGTGAGGAGTGCTTAAATAAATAGAGAGCGACTTGATTTTTACCCGACTGCGGCGAAGCTCAAACGGAGGGTTATGAGACCAACGGTGAGAAGTTAGTCGCTCACAATGTCTTTAGCCGCATATACATATAGATTTGAAACACAAATACCTAGAGGCAGCTTGTGGCGAATTCCGACCCAAAATATAAAAAAAATATGTCTTACTTGTCCAGGTACTTTGGGCACTTTAGCGACAAGTACTCTAGTGGTGGGTAGTCCTGGCATGATGCTGATCAGAGCACCGGCTTTGCCTGAATATATTCCGGAACCTGAAACGTAGAAATGAATAAAAGGTCATGGAGGCAAATATAATGTAATCTACTAAACGTTGACGGATGGAGAGGGAGGTAAAGACCCAAAAAAGATCAATGAATTGTATGAGGAATGATTGAAGAACTCCTTCATTTACTCCTTTGTAAATTTTCGCTTGACGGCTGAAAGGGGAGAACGGAAGAAAAAAACGTGCTGTTCCGACCCCAAGTAGCATGGGACAAGGACAGGAAGATGATTAAAAGACGAAATAGAACTTCCACCGCGAATGATAGAGTAGCAGGGAGCTAGCCCCATATTGGGAACTAGCCCCATATTGAACTTATTGAAAACTAAAAGAAATTTACCTGCACTTCCAACTCTGACATTGTTGGCTCCAGCTCCCAAGAAGTTGACATCCAGGGCGTAAGCGTACGCCTCCTGGATCTGGACAGCTGAAAAATAACAGGAACAGTTTTTAATAAACCATCCATCAATATACCATAAGGTCGACTATTCAAGGAAGACTTCGTCCTTCATCTCGGAAAATATTTCTAGAGTCTTTTTATCATCAATTCATAATAATCTGCCTAACTTTATCCCAACTATGTTGGAGTTGACGTGATCGGCTTCCAGTCTAACCGGTTGCAGCTGAATACCAGTATTTAATTGGAGGGACAAACACGTTACCAGTTGGTAAGACAGTTCATCAACCCTTCGAGCTTCTGACTATCCATCCTTGGTTAACGTGCTTTCTTCGATATAGTTATTTATAATGTACAGTCCCCTATCCACGGACCAACCTCGTTAAGAGTAGCTATTACTTCGGATCGACCAATGAAGCTGTTTTTCTTCGGCATGCTTTTTGATTGATCTTCAGTGCGAAGAAAAGAATCTTCCTGGCTTTTTGCTCACTCACCTGTCAAATACGGCAGCTCAGAGAACCACATGGTGGGGAATATGACATTCTTAATTTGGTTCTTCTGTACCACCTGCACAGCCGGCACTTGGAACATGAGGTCGAAGCAGATGAAGTGGCCGAAGGTTACTCCGAAGTCTGTGGTGAACAAACCCAGCTCGGGGCGCAGGGCTGGCGTATGCGCAGCCTCTCCGAATAGGTTGATCTTGCGGTATCTGGAATGTACGAAAGAAGGTCTTAGTTTTCTGATTTTCACCCTAACCATCATCAATTTACAGTCGCAGGTCAGGAGTGAGTCTAACGCCATTCGGGATATGCATAAAAAAGTAAAACAAATTGTATTCTTGGAAACAGATGTCGTGCAACTGACTCTATCTGATCCTATAATTTATACCAACCGTATTCATTTCATTCGAATCATCAAATCTCCATGATACGAGAGCCACTGGTATTTCAGGTCCTTAAGGTCTCACCTGTTAATAACCGCACCAGTCCTGTCGAATACGACGTTGGTGTTGAACATGTACACCTTTTGCTCAGGGCAGTACTCTTCACTATCCTGGGCAACTGTGCAGTCCAAGCGCTCGCGACCGTTGATTACCACGTAGATGTCATTCAGTCGTGCGGCTGATGATATGCCTACCATGAACTGGAACAATCATTTGGAACCTCAGATTTTGCTGAAATTCGCAGGTTTCAATTTTAAGTAAATTCAAACAATGTATTACTCTCTATGTGCTTAGAAATCATAAATTGAGTTGTTGCAAAATTGTCTATGGAAGACCACCAAGATCTCAGAATTCTGAATTTGTAGAATTTCAATTCTACCATCAAATCTTCAAAACAATGCAACATTAATTAGCATTTTAAGGCCCATCTTCCCCTCTTCTTATTAGAAAGAGGGGTCCAATAATGCAGGGTACTTATAGAACTGTAGAAAATCATACGGTATGCAAATAACAAACCTCATCAAATATCAAAGGGAACATAGCAGGAATGGGATACTGCCGCAGTGCGCCGTATATTGGTACTGTGAAGTAAGTCGTGCCGTTTGTCAGAGTCAGCTCAGGGAACACCACGATGTCAGCTCCCTGCAAACATTGTATAAATATTTTGTTAAGCTAATGTTACTTTTAAAACTGCCAGGCTAAATTAAATTAGCCTTGATGTATAGATTTGCCGCATATCAGAAGATCAATAGACCGAACGCTCGATACAATGGTCCTTCACATCTCATTACACTTTAATTCTTAGGTGCTGGACTCCTTCGATAAAAACTGGCGCCAAATAGCCTCAGATTAAGAGGAGTAGGAGGAGAATAGGGAAGCTTTTGCCCAGCAGTGGGAAAATGTAGGCTTAATCTTCTTCCTAGCGTGTCGATGGCAATTTTATTTTTTAATATTATATACATATTTGGCTACAATCTATCAATAAAAAATATGTATATATCGCAATGTCCTATATCAACAGTACGTTTTTCGATCGAACGCTCTTGAAAAATCTGGTCCTTTTGGTACGCCTTTATAGATATTGAAACTCATCATGGTCTTACAACTTACAGTTTCGGAGTTACTAGTTCTTTCTCAATGTTTAGCTGCGTAAACAACAAACCTGATCCGCCGCCTCCTTGATAAGATTGGCATAGTTCGCGAGATTCGTCGCCACATTTCCGGTTACTTGGTATTCCACTACTGCGCCTACGTAGTGGTCATCTTGAGGTGTCGATTTCTGTGGAATATAAAAACTAAATTAAAGTACATACTGAATAAAATAACAAGTTAGTAGAGTAGGTCATTTAAAATTTTATTGATAAGGTACCTACTTTGCTGTAATGAGTTATGTATTTTTAGACTTTATTGCTTAACACAAACAAAGTCTTGTTTTGAATCAAGCCTTTTTCGGTATTGGTAGGAATACTATACTGACATCAGTCAACTCAGCCCATAGTAGTCCACAGCTGGTCATAGACCAAACTGCGCCACAGTAAGGCGCGGTTTTTACAGAAGTGATGTGGCGAGGCCGTGGCGGATAATCAACAATAACTAAAATGAACCTAATAGCTATGTCGCATAGCGTCGTTTTTTTTTCGGAAAGACAATTGCGCCCGCGCTTCCAGGGGACTCTACCGCCACCAGTTGAGTCACCCAACAAAAAAGACGCTATGCAACATAACTTTTAGGTTCATTTTAGGTTTCTTTGATTATCCGCCACCGCCACACGTCCTCGCCACGTCTATTCTGTATAAACCGCGCCTAAGAGACAGACGCAGTATACTAAGGTGGTCTGACCATTGTTGAAAGTTGTCCTAAATAAAAGAATAATATTATTGTTTATGCTCGTCGTACGGAAACTCGGTCAGCTGGCTTATTTGTAGGCCATTCGGACCCGAGGACTGGGCAACGTCAAATAAAGACTTCTATCATAATTCTTTGAACACAAACATCGATAAACCACAATACGGAATACCCACTGTTAATAAGAATTGGAAAGACACAACCACAACAAAGGGAAATAAACATTATTATTTGATTAATGTTTCGTTACTTATTCTTAATGAATCACTTTACCTCATACGAACTCAACACTAGACAAAGGAATATTAGAACACTGACAATCGACATTATTTACTAACGGAAACAACAGCTGATGAATATATTTTCGTAATAAATAAACAAATGGATTCGATAAAGACATCCGTCTTCAGAGGAGACTCGCTCGCTACTGGCGAGGGGAGGTGGATACTGTTTGTGTCTGAAGTCCAAGTGATTCAGGCATGCTCAGTTCGGCCTGACCTAGAACGTAATGCTAGAGGTCAACTTTGTTTATAAGTCGGTTAATAACTTTAGTTTGTTTACATTTTTACTTTAGTTTGTCCTAGAAGTTGTAAATGATTTCCATGAAAATTATGCACATAAGGAACTGGATTTTTTGTTTCTTCCTAGTTTCTGTTGGTCAGCTTAACTATGATTGTTTTATTCAAATGACGATTCTTTTATTAGCTTGTACACAAAACGACACATAGGCTTTACAAACCAGTTAAGCAGATCTCTCATTGTACGGGAAATCTGTACAAGGCGAGGCCATGTGATACTGGATATTTTTAGCTTGATGTAAAGAGGTACTCCACAATTACCCAGGTACTTAAAGTTGGGTTAACCAGACATTAATCATTACTTAACTTTAAACAACGTTTATAAATAAAGCCCCCGCGTTTCACAATAACACGGTGATTACGTTAAACATTTTAAATTGGCTCCTATCCATAACTACTGCAAGACTTCAATCGATATAATTCGTGAACACAGCACAGAACCGTCAGAAACATTGCCATCCTTTTCTTCTTCCACTGAATTTGAAAGAGACAGAATCATGAAAGACTTTCACGTGTTGCGCGACATTTTTTTTAGCTTTCATTGAGTGCAGTAGACGATGCACTAGGAATACTAGGATAGCATGATTTCACTGATGTTAGATTAAAAGAATGCATTTTACTATTCTTAGTAGACTTTGCCAACGAGTGTGAAAGAGAAAGCATTATTGATGCAGTAAGATAAGCAACGGTCAATTGATTGAAAGGGTCGCTAACCCTTTGTGTAGACATGGAATGATGTTTACTATTGATACAAAGAACGTCATTACGCTACACGTTTGGCAAACAGATCGTGTTGTGTTCATCGCACAAAATTACACTACTACACGTGTTAACTCCACGCTATGAGATGAGAATTTTTGCGAAAGACTTAAGATACGAACACTGATACCTGTTTACTCTACCACTTAAGAACACCAAAAGAGTAGAGAACGGAAGTGAAAATGGTTTCTTCCGTTTCAAGCTCTCTTGGAAACCAAAGCTTCGGTAGCTTCGGGAAGATCTTGATAAACTTCAAAAACAAATGATAGGTAGATTCTTCCTTAGATAGGTAATACTATCACTACATAATATGTCTAAGTTATTTTATGTGTTATGAAAGCCAATCTTGATAAAAAGCAAATCAATTTGCTGACACACAAGAAAATAAAGTGTTGTAAGTAAAAGTTCTTGTTCAACAGAAAATAGATTAAAAATAACAATCAAGGACTCCCCAGCTGAAACACTAAGAAATGGCGAAGGCCAGGCGTCTTGGGGGACTGTCCGTTGGAATTTTTCATGATAAAAAAGCGCTGTTTTTAAGCCTAATTTGAATAAATCATCATCATCATCATCTTCGTTCGTCACACAATCCATCCATCGTTTCCTTGGTCTTCCTCTCCCTCTCCATTTATCAACATATATTCATAACTCTTTTACTCACATGCGATTCGTCCCTCCTCATCACATATCCATATCAAGACAGTCGATTCCTTTTCAACTTTTCTGTAAATGGCGCAACTTTCAAACTTGCTCTAATGTACTCATTCCTTACTTTATCAATTCTTGTCACACCACACATCCACCTCAATATTTTCATCTCTGCAGCTCCGCTACATGCGATCTTTTTTTATCCAGCATCTTCACAGCCCAGCATTCTGATCCATACAGTACGACAGGGCTAATCACGGACTTGTATATTTTCCCCTTTAACTTGAGGGGCATTCGTAGGTAGCGAAGATGTTCCAGTGACCTGTCGCCATTTCAACCATCCTGAGTTGATCCAGTGCGTTACGACTCCTAATTTTAATAAAAGACTTCTGATTTCAACCTTAAGTTTCCTCAGAAGTTCCTCCTAAATTTAAATATTATATGCCAAGTAGGTAGGTAAGTTTTTTGCATAGTCATTATGACTGTTCAACCAAAAATATTTAATAATCTAAGGGGCGTTATCAGCATGTTATCTTCTCAATTAAACAAAACACTGCCTATCATAAAATCTTAAAAAACCTGCTACAAAACAGTGTGTGATGATTATGACCACCAATGGCGGTAATTACTGCCACACACTTTTTTAGAGATATTATTGGACCGTAGTTATAAAAAAAGAAAAAATATTAATGGCAATAAGAGTAGAGGAAGACCAATGAAACGATGGACTGTGTGAAGGATGATATGGCTAGAAAGGAGGTGACTGCTGAAATGACGTGTAATAGAGAAGTATGGAAGAAGAAGACATGCTGCGTCATCTCCAAATAAATTGGGTTAAGGGCAGGTGAATGATGCTGATAGAGAAAAATAAAGAAAAGAGAAATAATGTTTGACTTCAGTGTACGCAGAACAGCTTTCTTATAAAATATTTAAGACAGTTGTCCGTTTGTACTAAACGCTAGCAACGTCTAAACTAATGCCTCAAGATGCATTGTCGGAATTTCTATTTTCGACGATAAAAACGAGCACGAATGATTTATGAATAAGTGAACAGGTGATTTTTATCGCAACAAAAAAACGTGATACAATAATGCACTCGGTATCACAGACGTTTATCTAAAATAAAGCTGACCATAAGATAGCTACAATAAATTATGCATAATAATTTAGGTATGTGCATCAATACCTACTTATGTGCTTATAGATAAGTCGTGGTAATGCCTGGAAACCTACAGCAGGAAACTTGGGTTACTAAGTGAAGTAAGAAGAATAAGTAAGTCATACCAAGAAATACCCGCATCTGGTACAGACTGGTTGTTACTTGAAGCTGAAGACTGAGGGGATGGGATGGGACACCGACGCAGAAATATTAATTTGAATGTCTTTGCTGTTGCCAAGTAATTAGATTTTTATGCTTTGGCTTTTGTTTTTTTATTCAAAAGAAAGGAAACCGAGCCAGTTTCATCATCATCATCATTTCAACCGAAAGACGGCCACTGCAGGACATAGGCCTCCCTAAGTGTCGCCACATTGACCGGCCCCGGGCGTCTCGCATCCAGCGGATCCCCGCAACCTTTACCAGGTCATCGGTCCACATAGCAGGAGGCCTTCCAAAGCAACGTCTTTTGTTTAGCCAGTTATCTAAAGGCAAACTAAGCATTTCTAAACTATACAGGGCGGAAGGGACACCGACGCACAAACGTCTACTACGTATTCCTTCAGTAGGTACATCATTCTGAGTACCCCCACATAGAAATTTGTCATCGGTAATTAAAAGAAAATCAGCTGTTTCATACATTTTGACCGTGTAGGACTGTAGCTTGCACTTTTCACAACATTTTTTTTTTAAATTAGCTATGATGAATTTTCAGGAAACAGGGCCTGCACTGAAACAGAGATGGAGCTGTACACCCTGTTTATGTCCATCTCTTTCCTACATTGAAGTAAGGTTAAAGTAATACTGCTTTGAAGTTAGCTGTCGTGGTGGGAGCATTCTCGACCGAGAACTCTCTCTAGGTCTCTCACGAGACGTTTCGCAAAAAACCGACACGGGACGGAGGGCAAGCGAGGAACACCGAGGCTAGACGAGCTCTACTAGGTATAGGTGTCTCGGCGAGACTGTACAGTGTACAGCCCCCATACGAGGTGAACACCCAGGAAATGAAACAATATGAAGAACTCACCTGTACGGAGAGTCCTATACAGGAGAACAGCAAGAAGAAACAAAGATATTTCATATTGTGTACAGTTTAGGTACCACTCGTAGCACGACGGAACTCCGGCGCGACTCGTACTGTGCCGACTTATCTCAGCATATTTATGTGTACCAGTGTTCGTGTACATTGTCGGACGATACGACACGTCACGATAAACTGGCAGTAGGAAAAATTCGTCGACATGAGAAATGCCTTCTGTTTTTCGGTTAAAAAGGACATTTTTTCATCTTTTGCAAATTTATTGTTAAAAAATTCGAAAAACTTCGAATTTTCTAATAATTTAACATGATAAAACCAAAATCAATAATTTTGAAAAGGGATACAACACAACTCATTCATTCAATGGGCATTTTTGCGAAAAAGTGTACCAATAATGAAAATAAGCTGTCAATTTTAAAGTGTGTAATTTATTGGAGTTTTAAGCTGTTTTTGCTTCTAAATATATTAAATTTTAAGGAAAATACAATAGATTAACTTATTAATTTATTTTAATAGTATTTCAATCAAGTTTTGTGAGAATTAAACTCAATTTTCTGTCAGTTACATTACACAAACGTTACAGAGTTTTATTCAGTTAACAAAGTAAAGAAAACAATTTATATCTCAAAATCGCATTTATTCAGTATATTTTTTATAACTATAGAAATACACAAAAGAAAAATAATTATTTTGTAACTAACTATTCAAATAGTGCGTATTTTATCGCATTTTGTTACGTTAGGAGCTAATCAGACTGGTAATTTTTCGAGTCACGTTTATAGTTTTGTTTTAATTATATAAATTTTGTGTTAAATAAAAAGCAATCAATATTTATAACCAAATTATATACTATAAAACAACATTAACATTCAATCATTCCTAAAAAACAGCAATATTCATAAAGAAAATCTGGGACAACTGAACGCATGACAGATTTGTAACTTAACTGACACAGTAAGGTTGAGATCACACTTAGTCTTAAATTACTCTTAAATCCCTAAATTTGGTTTTTGTAGGTAATGTTTCGTCATTTTCCTGTGCTTTATTTTTTCCTCTTCACTCATTTCATTTTTTTTTTCTTTTTAGACTTAGCTCTCTCAAAGTTCTTTTTCCGGTGTTCTTCATACCTTTCTGGATTGTTTTTCAAGCGTTCTCTGTACTTTTTCATTCGTTCCGCAGAAGTTTGCGGCATTCTAGAAAACAAAAAGGATTTTAAATTACTTTTAAACTATTTATATTAAAAAAAAAATCTTTTTCCAAAATTATAAAAGCTTTGTGTGTCGCTAACTTTTAGCTGTCAGTTACGTTACATTCGTTGTCAGCCGTATAAGTTACACTCCAAATTGTAACGTTACTGACGTAACAACATAACACTACTCAACTCAAAAGAATATTTTAGAATTTTAGTTTAACATTTAGCACACAAATTTAAACATACCTGTATTCTGCTAAAAGTCGACTAAACGATTGAAGAAAAGTAGCACCGAAGCACTTATAACATTTATATTAGAGCGTAAAAAACCCTGACATAAAATTTGGCTAAAAACCGTTAACAACGTCCGTCTCGAAAAGTTTTAGTCGTTACACTGATATCTGACAGCAAAATGACTTCGGATTTGCTTGTTTATGGTCAAAATGTTGCCAATTTTATGAATTGTAAAAATTTATGGGGTAAAATGTTTCAGTATCACGTAATTATCGTAACATACTCTGACCTGTCAGGCGCCATTCATATTTATTGAAAATTTTAAATTAATTTAAAAATTAGTAATAAGGATTATTATTGACATATTTGGTATTATTTAGTAAGATAATAGGTCATTTTATCTTACAAAAATCTAAACAACCTTAGGTCTTATGAGGAAAAATCGAACAATAGCCTCTTAAACAAGTAGAAAGTTTTTGGGACAGTATGAAAACGAAAATATCTCTGTTTTGAAATTTGATTTTAAGCTATAAATATTGATTATTTCTCTATAATTTTGGTTATAAATACGTGGCACATAACAAAAGTTTACGTTCGTATCCTTAGTTGTAATCTTATGGGTACAGACAGGGTTAAAAAAAATAAAAATGATCTGGGACATTACAATTTCACCTAGGTACACTTTTTGGCAAAAATGCCCCAATGATGCATCCTGAAGGAACCTAATTAAAACAAACCCCGAAACGATTACTTAAATAAATCTATTTTAACATAATAGGTATCTAAGCAGGTTAAAGTAAATTTTAATGTAGGTAACTAAATAACAACACCTATAAAAACTACTGGAACTATTAAAGTAAAATTAGCTGTTAAGGATGCCTATAAATGGAAACACACAGACGCAATTGATGACAAAGTCGTGGTGGGATACGGGGAGGTCCCGAACGTACTTACAAATACTATACCTACATACAAATATACAGCCCTGACGAGGGAAGTACATTTAATTATAGCTACATACGTAACCTCGATGGCCAGGTCATAAATACGAGTAGTTCCATAAAATAAGCAAGTCGACTGATAATGGAACAATAGATACCGAGATTTTACGCTTATTTGTGTAAATAAACAATCTTTAAACCAATTCTAAAATAACGTAATAAGTAATACGTATTTTGGGTTAAGCTCGCCATTGTACATAAGCTATATTATTGCAATTTGTATGTATATTTTTTGTTGTTTTGTGTGCAATAAAGAATAAGAAATAACTAATTAATACGTAAATAAATAAATTTTGTTGAATTGTGAGGAGTGCGCAAACATAGAGTCACCGCTACCTATGATAACGAAAATCTTATTGGACTATTGAGATGACTGCTAATAGCTAAATATGGAAGAGGAAGAAATGATACGTCGGTCTTCGACCCCAAATAAATTGGAATAAGATCAGGAAAATGATGATGATAATATCTGGCTTGTATCACAGAAATGAAATTAGAATAAGAAATCTTACAAAATATGAATATCGAAGTAACTCTTTATGTAAGTGTAATCTCTTGGCAATTCAGAATAGGTTCTGAATTGCTGAGAACCATCAGAGCCATCTGGGCCATCAGCTCTCTCCTCAGGAGGAGGGAGCTGATAGCCCAGACAAAGTCAAATTCTGTCATCGAAAAACGATGATTAAAAAGCCAAAGATATATGGAACTGACTGACAAAAATGACCGAAAAGCGTATTTATTTTATCAGTTATGTATGTAAACACAAGAGAGAACATAAGGAAACATCATAACATAAAATATAGAAATATAGAGGAAAAATGGGAAAAGAAATGTATACGCAATGAATGGGTATGTCAATCTCGTTGAATATGGCCGTAAATATTTTGAAAATTTGAAAGCGATTTCAATCTACGAGTAACATTGCCCTCCGGTCTCTAAGAATAGCATTGAATATTTTGTTACAGTGGGTGGGCAACAATATAGTAAAAATTTATAAAAAACGTATCCCTGCAAGATGGGGTATCTTGCAAGGTGTACAATAATAGAAGGAGAGCAATGGAGTCTTAAGGCACCATTTATGTTGGGACTCATTTCTTGCAAGCCCAAGATGACTTTACTAAAATCATATCGACCAAAAGATATCATCTATGTTCAAAAAGGTACGAAGTCCATCGATTAAACTGTATTGATTGTTTTCTATCAAAATAATAGTTATCACTTGGAAACAGTTCCAATGTACCATCTAAATGAAACGCCTTATCACAGTCACACTTGTCTATACTGATATGAATCAAGATTACAACTTATGTTTGTTATAAAACGTCATTTTATCTTGCCGCAATCAAATAATCCTCAATTTTGTTCCCGGACATTTCCTGGTTTATTCCCGAAACTGTCAGATGTAGTCAGATGCAGTTTGTCGCGATAAGCTTTAGCGAAAACTTTCGATCCATTTGTGCAGTTAAAAAAACAATTTTGTGATTTTTTTTCTAAACCTAATCCTTGTTGACTTTTATCAGCAGGTAATACAGACGATAATTCAGTGACTAAACATGAATTATAATCAGGTTGTTCTTTCGTATTTTTAAAACCAGATAAAGAGTAATAAAGAGAGACTTATTTTATCAAATCACTTTCAATCCTGGCATCATTTTAATCCCCTTGTTCCTGAGGTTTTTTCAGATTTTCTCAGAAACTAGAGGACGTACACAATCGATTATAATCCCGATAAGGTTTTCTCAAAATTGTCTATCGAATGAGTCTTTTTGCTTTTTGAATCGAGTGACTTTTTGAATTAGTGGTGTAATCTGATCAGCTACTGCCAATAATAATCTTATCAATTAAACGTTTTTATTTCGCAAGTAATTTGCTTATCATCCACCTATATCCTCATCTTATTATTTTATTATTCACTTAATGAATTTTTTCAGGGTTGCCACCGTCACATGTGAATTCTTTGTAACTAATAAAAAAAAAGAAAAAAAAATCGTCTTTTATTTAGTTAAGTACATATTTATGGACACAGAAAAACAAGAGGAAATTGAGTTTGCTAAGAAAATTTCAACAAAATGAACAAAACTACACAGCACTCTCAACGGTTCAAGGTGACCGTTGAGATGGATCAGAAAGTAAAAATAAAAAAATATAAGAAAACACATAATTTCTGGAAAATCTTTGGTAAAAAACCTTCGTCTTTAGACCCTTCACCAAATGTCCAGGTGACTGTGATACAGGCTGGTGACTCCGAAGGCCGCTAATTCGGAGTCCAGGAGCGTTTCTTGCAGCTTGCAGTGGGGCGTTACATGGGCAGTGTACGCTGTAAGCAACGCCTGTCTGAATTTGCGGACTAAGTCATTGCACAAGTAAGTGCGTTGAATGCTCTGAATGAAAGGAAAGACTGAAACTGTAGTGAGAAAGTGTTTCCCTACCCAACCTATTTACTTGTACCACTTGCTGAAAATCTCCCACCTTCACACGACTTGCCATGGATGACCTGGAAGTCTTAAACTATACTCTGGACATAGGTTGGCCGAAACCAGGAATACCTGTTTAGGTGGAGATTCATAGAAAACTCTGCCCTGTAGTTTAAACGTGAGGTTGTCCCACAAATGATGGGACACTTGTTATAGTGTCCAGCCTGTCCTGTTGTTTGCACATCACAGGAGCTGATGGACGCTACTGAAAGTGCCAAACTCGTTGCCAAATGTGGCTGACTCAATTCAAATTGTCATCGACACGCTAATAAGGGGTTGTCTACTAATCACGTGATGTTTTTTCGCAACCTTTAACCCCCCCGCCCCCTCCCACATAGAGATACGTGGTGAGGTTTTAGATTACCCCTCCTCCCCTACCCAAAAACACGTGTATTTTCTTGGTACAAAGTATCTTAAAAAATTCAGAATACTATCTTTGAATACTGGTAAACACTTATAATCTAATTTAATTCTGTAAAATTAAGCAATGTGATAAAAATGTCAAGGTCACGCACCGCTTTTTGGTTTAGAAATCACGCGTGATATCTCACTACACTCCCCCCTCCCCGCTAGTGATATTTCGCGATTTTTTCGGAACTTTCTCCCCCTTTTGAGCCTCACGTGATTAACAGACGACCCCTAAGAAGAAGTGAAAAGAACATACAACTTAATTGTACATGTTCTGACTTATGAGTGTGGTACCGTCCCTTCGCTAATCTGTGTGGTTCTTTGTTCAAAAGACCATCTCAGACACTAATCTTCATGGTCCTCATGTGAAGTGACCAAGTATATCTCTGGACTTCGAAAGAGACTGTGACCTCTGAGTTCGTTTCGGCTCTTTTTTCTCAGAGTAGTTAGGAATGAAACAAAGGCAGCGACTAATATAAAAAAATACGTGTAAGTGTTTTTTAAACCAACTATTTAATTATTTGAATATCGGCGCCTGCCATTATCATTTCTTCATGCTTGTGTCTGACAAGTTGCTTTGATATTCTGTATTATTGTGTGTGATTAATTATGTTTTGTAAATTAACTATCTTTAAAGAAATTTAGTTTAAAGAATGAATACAGATATTTTATTTACAGTATTTTTCCTGTAGTTGTGTTAGTTCAAAATTGCAGTTTGAAATGGGTGTCCCTCAAGGTTCTACTCTAAGCCCTTCTTAATCAATTAGGTACATTTATTATCAAAAATGTGTTAATAAGAAAAGAAGTGTCCAACCCAAAATTATCGATAATAATCAATTAAATCAACTGGTCACAGTCTATTTCTGAATAGGACATGGTCCTTACGATCACTTGTGAATTAACAATTGAGGTTTACTACAACTAAAAAGGGTAAAACAAAAAACTATCTGCAAAAAAACCGAGTTCTAAAAAAGCACTGAAAAAGTCTAAAATAACTTTACTTTTAAACTTTTAAGTCATTGAAGCAAACTAAGTCATAGTTTGCTTCATTGACTTTTTTGCTATCGCCTTCCGAAAATAAAGTTCTTTTAGACTTTGTTTTGTAAGCTGTACATACAGTGGCGTAGCGTGGGATTTTGCCGCCCGGGGCCGAATGTAATTTTGGCCGCCCCCTCTAATTTCATAATTATTCAAGAAACGCAGGAAAGAGTCAAAATACAAAGATTTTTTTTTAATTATTAAAAAAAAAAACTATAAGTTTATTTTTCAAAGTAAAATCTTTTTTATACACAATTTCATTCAAGAAAGGAGGTTTCTGATGAGATGACGAGTAAAAAAGAGTTAGAGAGGTATAGAAGAGGAAGACATACTGCCCTAATGAATTGGGATAAGAAGGGCAAGAGAATGATGATGATGATGGTGATCATTTGTTCGTATGTATATAGGTTTGTCATGTTCAATTGCTAATATAGCTAATACCTAGTGTATAAGGTTTGCCATTCGGGAAATTAACAAAAACAGCAAGCTCAAATTTTTTTAGCACATCTGATAAATTACATTTTATTTTAACTATTCATATAGATAAATAAGCTTTTTTATCGAATTATGCATTAAAGCTTTAGATTTGAGAGTAAGTAAAGGGATGCACGAGCGAGCGAAGCGAGCTCGAAAATTTTAGCACCCCGCCTCGGATAGGTACAGATTTTCTTTTCACGATTCAAACAAATGGAATTTAACATACTTTTTCTACGAATGAATTAAAAATATGTAAATATTAAGAAAACTTAGCTGTGAGAGCGATCGAAGCGAGCTAGAAAATTTTAGCATCCCAGGTAGGTTCGATTTGGGGGCACTACGTCGGGGGGAAACTCCGCTGCCGCGGCAAATCACCGCTCAGCGGACAGACCTCCGACGCGATCTCATGGCGACATGGAGACAGCGACTGTCGCAACCCAGTGCAGGGCACGCCACAATAGTGGCGATAAGTCCCCTCTTTGAGGAGTGGCTAGAGAGGCGCCACGGCGCCCTCACCTTCCGCCTGACGCAGGTCCTCACCGGACACGGTTGTTTCGGGAGGTTCCTGCACCGAATCGGGCGGGAGGAAACGCCCGGGTGTTATCATTGTGAGGATCGTCCAGAGGACACGGTGGCGCACACCGTGGAGGTCTGCCCCGCTTGGGCGGAGCTCCGCCGTGTCCTCGTAGCGGCGATCGGCGGCGGCGACCTCTCGCTCCCGGCCCTGGTTCAGGCCATGGTCCGGAGCGAGAGGGAATGGGAAGCCGTCACCTCCTTCTGCGAAGCAGTCATGCTAGCGAAGGAGGTGGCGGGACGTGAGAGGGAGAGAATCTCACGTCCCAGCCGCCGCGGGCGAAGCACCGGGCGTCGGGGGCCACGTGGTGGCTCCCGGCCACCGTAGGCGCGGGCCTGTGGACGGTGAGTAATGGGTTAGCTCACCGTCCGTCCGTCTTATGACGACAGGCCGTGTCGACGGCGCGTTCGTGTTCCACGCGCGCCTCAAAGAGATGTCAGCAACCAAGAAGGGGCCCGCAAGGGCCGATGCCTGCCGGGGCTGCGGGACTGTTCGAAAGAGATACCGTGGCCCTGGAACACAAAGGGCAATGAAGGAACATGGATGGGTTTTAGTCAGTAAGAGTCTGACACTCCCTCCCACTCCACCCAGAGCGGGAGAAGTCATTTGATGATTTCCCATCCGTAAAAAAAAAAAAAAAAAAAAAAAAAGGTAGGTTCGATTTTCTTTTTACCATAAATACAGATATAAAAAGGGAGGCGGCAGGCTCGAAGAATTAAGTGCTTGTATCTAGAAAATACGGGGCAGCAGACCGGAATAGACGTGAGGCTTGTATGAAAAGCCGCCCCGGGCCAGCGGCATATATTAAGGAAAATGCTTCAATTCTTGGTTGTCCTTGTTTTTGCAACGTACTCCCGATGACTTTACTAATTACCTGATCTGATAATTATGACCTGAGGCTACCGCCTGGTTCCGTTTGCCGCGGCCTGGCTCTTGCTCTCTGCCGCCCGGGGCCATGGCCCCCCCGGTACCCCCCACGCTACGCCACTGTGTACATAAGTCCTCCATGTACTAAATAAATAAATTAATTAATTTAGGTATAAATAACGTTGTGTTCAACTTCAAGTCTTCAACGCCTATTATAATTTTCATTACAACACCGCAAAACGACTACTGAGTTACTGATTAATTTGTGGAGGCAACTTATCAATGCCTGACGATATACTAATGCAAACAGTAGGTATCGCTCACACCAACTATCATCTTTTGCCTAGCCTTTTCCCAACTATGTTGGGATCGGCTTCCAGTCTAACCGGATGCAGCGCGATACCAGTATTTTCATGAAGCGACTGCTCACACTAACTAAATTACATACAAATGTAGTATGTATGTACACTGTAGTAGGTATATAATAAATACTTATTGCGAGTTCAAGAACTATTAGGGGATAACCACTAGGGACGAGCCCGTGGCTAAGTAATAACAGCCACTCGGATCGGTCTTTAGGTTAAGCCACGCTTGCCTAGATTAGGCCGTGGATGGGTGACCACTGACCACCCATTACATAGGTACCAAATTTCCTCCGTGCCTCGGAAAGCACGTTAAGCCATTGGTCCTAGCTGTCATTGGTAGATCTATGACAGTCGTTATAGGCGTCAGTGACCTGAAATTCTGACAACCAATCTTACCAAAGGGTATCGTATTACCCAGTACTAACTGGGTTCTGGAGTTCAGATAACCAATCACTCCATTTAAAATACTGGTATACAGCTGCATCCGATTAGTAGTAGAGATAGTTGGGAAAAGGCTAGGCAGATAATGATGAAACACCACTTAACCAGATAATGCTAAATAGACAAATCCTCACTTACGTTGTTGTCCGCGTAACGCGTTGCTGTTCGCCTACATCATCCCACTGCTGGGAAAGGCCCCTCCAATGATTTCCAGCTATTTTTAACTAAGTTATTGCTCTTTTGAAATAAAAAAAGCGCTGCTGCTCATCGTGAGGTCTTAGGTTCGATTGCCAGGCCGTGCAGCTTCATTGGGCTTTTCCATTAGGAATTTCCCACTAGCTGCCCTGAATCTGGATTTGAGCCCGGTTGATGGCAATAGGGTCACCCCCTATTACTAAGGACTTAAACATAACTGGCGAAATACAGGCATTATTAGTTTAGCTCAGAAAAAGTCTAGTTTTTAACTACTTAATAAACTATTTATTTATTCTCAAAGTTATTCTAGGTTTTTGGCTTATTTAAAGGTAAGTAACTAAAACATAACTGCTTAGGAATAACTTAAAAATATAAGTGGATAACAGCATTAAGTAACGAAAACAGAGGAACAATTTACAGGGTGTAAACGGACCCTTAACGAAGCCGTCAACCAAGCATTTATATGTACACCAAACTAAATAACTTTACGCAAAAAATATTGCTGGGAAACGACTTTTTTTTGGGTGAAAAATCAAGTTTTACGGTAGGACTCAATGTAACGCACTCAAAACATTGTCCTGATGGATGTAATGAATAGTACGGGGGTCGTGGAGGTATTTAAAGTAAAGTTACAACATTAAATCCTTAAAAAAAAACTTTAAGAAAAGTTGGAACTTTGGCTCCCAATATCTCCGTAACTAGAAGGCTACTTTCCTGGGGAGAACAGTTGCCTTTCGGCTTCGTTAAGGTTCTAGTTACACCCTTTATAATTAACTAGCGCCCGTAAGGGGGATTCTTGGAAAGCATGCCCTAAATTCCCCTTTAGCCAGAAGGAAATGGAAATTTGGATGCATAAAGGGTGCGGCAACACGACCCTTAATGAAACCGAAAGGCACTTGTTCTACCCGTCATTGCGATTTTTTTTTAGTTCTATTCCATAGCTGGGAACCTTCTAGTTACGGAGATATTGGGAGACAAAGTTCCAACTTTTTCACAAGTCAATCCATCCATCAGCACAATGTTTTGAGTGCTTTTCATTGAGTCCTACCGTAAAAAAAAGAAGTCGTTTCCCAGCAATATTTTTTGCGTAAAGTTCCTTAGTTTGATGAACAGAATGCTTGGTTGACGGCTTCGTGAAGAGTCCGTTTACACCCTGTATATTGGCTGACCTAGGGATTCTAGGAGTCACAACAAAACGAAAAACTAGTCGATGTATTCAGGGGTGGTCTGTCGAGCATGTTGGAGATGACTCCTCAAACTCTGGCTGTTGAGTTTCTGCCGCCTCAGGGCTTGCGTCTTCGCTCTCCGCCTGCCGACGGGTGACTGAAAGCGAGGCGCGTTCCGGCGACGGTCTAATACTCCTGCTGAAAAAAAATAGATCGCGGTTACTGAAGGAGGTAAAACGCGATGACCTGGTTTTGACATTGGTGCTGCATCTCTTTTTTTTTCTTTTTTTAAGGATGGGAAATCATCAAATAACTCCTCCCGCTCTGGGTGGAGTGAGAGGGAGTGTCAGACTTTTACTGACTAAAACCCATCCATGTTCCTTCTTTGCCCTTTGTGTTCCAGGGCCGCGGTACCTCTTTCGAACAGTCCCGCAGCCCCGGCAGGCATCGGCCCTTGCGGGCCCCTTCCTGGTTGCTGACATCTCTTTGAGGCGCGCGTGGAACACGAACGCGCCGCCGACACGGCCTGTCGTCATAAGACGGACGGACGGTGAGCTAACCCTTTACTCACCGTCCACAGGCCCGCGTCTACGGTGGCTGGGAGCCACCACGTGGCCCCAGCTGCCCGGGGCGTCCCCCGCGGTGGCTGGGACGTGATATTCTCTCACGTCCGTGCTGCATCCCTAAGAAGGAGAATAAGAGTGCTCTGGTGGGTAGTTAGGTTCATTATCATCTGCCAAGCCATTTTATATGTTGGGGTCTGCTTCCAGTCTAACCGGATGCGGCTGAATACCAGAATTTTATATTATATGGAGAGACTGCCTATCTGACCTCTACAACCCAGTAAGTACTGGGTAATAGGATTTCCTTAGTTAAGACTGGTTGTCCGAATTTCTGGCCACTGACTGTCAAAGATCTTCAAATGACTGCCGGGACCAACGACTTAACGTGCTTTCCGAGCTCGTGGGTAAATAGTAACAGTCGCTCGGGTCGATCTTCAAGTTAAGCGGCACTTGCCTAGGTTGGTACGTGGATGGGAGACCTCCCAATACATACCGAGTTTCCTCCGTGCCTCGGAAAGCACGTTAAGCCGTTGGTCCCGGCTGTCATTTGTAGATCTTTGACAGTTAGTGGCCAGAAATTCGGACAACCAGTCTTAACCAAGGAAATCCTTTTGCCAGTACTAACAGGGTTGTAGAGGTCAGTTAGGCAGTCGCTCCATGTAGGTAAAATACTGGTATTCAGCAGCATCCGGTTAGACTGGAAGCCGACCTAGAACACATTTGGGAAAACGCTAGGCAGATGATATCTCCAAATATGCGGAGTCTATTTTATTAGCTACTATGATCATAACATTCCAAGTCCAACTTAAGACGTATTTTAGAACTCGATTATTATAAAAATACGCAATGTAAAATCTCACAAACCTTCTCTCATAACTTCATAATTATGATCTCCGATGACTCTCCGCAGCCTCTTCTCATCCCGACTGCCGAAGTTTTCGAACGACTCCTGGCTGGCTTTGAGCATCTCATGGTACTGATACATATACCTCTGATCGAGATGGGCTTCTTCCAGGGTTTTTTCATACCCCTTCAGTATTGAAAACCCGAGGGATTTTGTCAGTGGAGGATCTTGCATCATGTCTTCCAAAAGCTTAACTGATCTTATATTCTGGAAATGGATAATTAGTTTTTCTTTAAATTATTTGTTATAACGGCCCAAACTTACGACCCAGCCACGAGTATTACTTGATGTAATTTATTGCATCAGCATTGCTGTCAAAACGGTGAAGGAAAACATCATGAGGAAACTGGCATGTCTTACAACCAAGAATTTGAAGACATCTACCAACCCGCGCCAGGCCAGCGTGGTGGATTATAGCCCACTCCCACTCATATAGAGGAGGTCTTTGTCCCGTCGGTGGGAACTTTAAGGCTGATTATACTTATTCGTTAATCTACAAATGATGAGGTCCACGAAAAAACGAGCAAAATCAGAAGATGGCTGTTCACTCTTATATTGAAGAATGTAACAGTCCAGAATGTGGACGCTGTTTACAAATAGGTATATACGAATTTGGTGCCATAGGTCATTATCAACATCGCAGTTTATACCATAGTCAGTCATAACATAGCACGTGCATAATCTTAATATATAAAAATCACGTGTTTTGTTGTGCCGATTTCAATGAAATATGTATGGTTGGTTCCACCTTAAAATAGTGGATATTTTTGAACTTGATAGGTGCCGCCGTTCGAAGCACAAGCGGGTCACAAGTCTTCTATTACCAATATTATAAAGCCACTGTTACCCAGTACTAACTGGGTTGTAGAGGTCAGATAGGCAGTCGCTCCATGTAAAATACTGGTATTCAGCTGCATCCGGTTAGACTGGAAGCCGACCCCAATATAGTTGGGAAAAGGCTAGGCAGATGATGCTATAGATAGACTATAAATTATATTTATACAGGTTATAAATTTTATTGTGCGTAATATCGTGTTACTTAAATTATATAAAAAATGGTAAACATATTGTAATCTTAAAAAAAAACTACATTTTGCCAAATCATCGTGAAAAATTATAAGTACTTATGTTTACGTACGTGCAGTTTAAAATAAAATATTATTATATAATGTATTTTTTTTTTATTACTCGTAATTATACTGTGCGACCTTTGACCTTTGATTATGCCCCACTCCCTTTCACAGAGAGAAGGCCTATGTCCCAGCAGTGGGAACCTTATAGGCTCATGATTATGCTTATTATGCTACTCTCGAAAACAGCCATAATTATGATCTCTGAAATTCAGTTTGTACCTATATCTGCCGAGCCTTTTACCAACTACGTTATGTTCGGCTACCAGAACATGAAGATCTCCTATTTTACATGAACCTCTAAGTACCACAGCCTGGTACAAGTCCCTGGTAAGACTGGTTGTCAGACTTCCGGGCTTCTGACTACCAGTTATGACTGTCAAAGATTTGCTTCGACCGATGATGTAGCGACTCAACACGAACATTTACTGATGACAGCTTAGAGTTTAGACCCAAGGCACGGCAGACCCAATCTACCTTCATGCTACAAAAAAGTATGACATACTAGGATAATCTGAGCATACCACACAGTTAGGTACGTAGGCATCTTGAGAGGAAAACGTTTTGTTGGGATAAAACTCTATTTTTATTTAAGCTAGCCTTTGTACACGCGCGATTTCATTTACGCCAAAGCAGGAACCTGATTTTTATATTAATCATCACAAGCAGATACCTCTATTAGTGAAAGTAGAACCAGGAAAACAGTCCACACTTCGGCCATCTCAATAACGAACACATTTGGTTAAAACACAGCACTACCGTCTACTGCACTACATCACCACTGGCAGATCGGAACGATACAAAAGGATTCCTCTGAATCTCACTCCATATTGTTGAACAAACAATTGTGTTTTGAAAACGTAATACTCCAGGTATGACACTCCCAAGAAGAAAGTACCAAACATGAAACATTGTACAAACTAAAACAAATGAACGAGTAGTTTCTAAATATCTGAGTGGAAGTCTGATGGATTGATTTATACGTGATGCCACCATCTCGCTTTCAATACCAGAATTCCAGTCGTAGATATTTTAGGGTAACATCCACCCTTGGTTGATATTCCGTAGTAGATGTAGACATTCAGCTCTTCTCCCCCACATTTATTATCGGCACGGATAAAATAGTAAGTATAGAAATCTCTCCCTGCGGCTTCCCTTCCTATACCTCATCGTCCTTTGAAGTGATAGTGAACATGCATCTTCTAGGTATGCGCGTTCCATCCTTCCATCGTAGACGTCATTCATCTGTTTCCAAAGGGCAAGATAAATGAAGCCAAAAGCAGCCATTACGCATCGTACGCACCTGCTTAGTGCGGTTTGACATAGTGTCGTGATTTCTTTATTAAATGCAAGTTAAATCAGCGCTAACAATGATAGAAAAGTCATAAATGTATTTGATGAAAGCTACTGAAGAAACTGGATAGCCGTGACGATGTCGATGTGCCGACTGATGTGCCGTGGAGGATTTGGAGAAGACCTACACTCACCATTGAGAAACCGAAGGTTAAAAAGTAGAAGACGGAGAAGAAGTCACCGAAAGATTTATGTCAACCCTGCGGAGTGATTCCTAACAAAACGCTTTGATAGACCCCCAGTGCTTACGACCTGACGAAGAAATGGGGAAGACCGTTAAAAGCTAATTGTAGATGGCGCAAGCAAGGTCTCAATCTGATCAATAAAGTCAAGCTATTCTGAAATATAAAATGACATTACCAGATTTTCAACCAATTATGATGCTTGGAAAAAGCTATGCTATCGCCATTAGTTTCACAGTTGGCATCCCCATTCGAACCTTCAGCCCTCAATGCCAGGCAGTATAAATACTTCGTACACAATTTTATTAATCAATACTGAAATGTTGATCTCAATACAGTGATCCTACAATGTTTCCACGGCTGGGACGGTGCCGGTTGCTAGATGTGTCACATATTTTCCAAATTTTGGAACTTAGGACACATGACAGTTTCCTAACAATATTTGACAGGAAACCCCCGTTAATTATTATTAATTATCTTACCTACCTATAATATTTATTGTTTTCTCTTCAATGAAAGCTGTTCGAACTCGACTTTTCAAGATACCGATAATTTTATCTGTTGAAAGCGCGAGCAACATTCTTTTATCAAAACGTAATACGAGTAATATGACTTTACATTGTCTTTATTTAATAACTTTTTTATCATTGTATCTGCTGATTGTCATGCCTATTAATAGCTCTCATTAGCATCCAATACCTAGTCAGTCAACAAAATCAAAAGGCTTAACCTAAAGAACTTTTTAGATTTGGGAAAATTCTTAGGGATCCCCTCTGTCACGGTTCCTTCTACTACCCTAAGTCTGGAACTCGGGAGATAATCATGTATTCGCAGGCACCTGGTATCAGTCTGCCAAGCCTAGCAGGTCCCCATCATAAAGTGTGAGCGACCCACGACCGCTCGTTCTCCATGGAACACAGCGTTAACAGTGAACACTGTGCGTCACTTCTTTTGGGCCTAACGGTTCGAGCGACGATTCAACCCCTAGTTTACGGCCTGCAGGGCCCGCTTTATGGTGGCTGGACATCCTTGGAGATTTTCGCCCCATCATCACTCTTGAACCTCGGTTACTCTCACCATTTTTTACCAGCCATCCTGCGTTGCTCCATAGCCTTCAAGTGTCCTACACTGTGTTTGTCGAATAAGGGAGTGTTTCACACGAACAGAAAGAGCTAGTGCCATAAATGTCTTGTTGACCTGTTCAGTCGTCGATAAATGTGGTCACCCCCTCAAGGTATAGAACACATCCTTCTCTGAACGTTCTTACATTTTAGAATCAGCCACTACATTTGAAAAGCCGAAGCAGCAGAATTTCTTGAGAAGACCTTTGACCGTGAGTCGTGAGACTTTACGTCAAGGCCTAGGGCTCCTCAAGAAAGTAGTTCACGTACTTTAGTAGAGAATCCTCCCGCCACCTAGAGTTTTCATAAAAATTCTCGTTCAAAACCTGCTGATCTTATCGTTCTTTTTTCACGCATATCATCTTCCTGCCCTTGTCCCATGTTATGTGGTGTCGGCGCAACACGTTTTTTTCTTCCATTCTCCGCTGTCAATCGTCAAGCTATCAATTACTCCTTTTTCCTTCATATCAATCCTCACACAATCCATCCATCTTTTCTTTGGTCTTCTTCTCTCTCTCGATCCATCAACATTTATATTCATTACTCTTTTAGTCACATTTCACGCACATTGGTAGATAATTTATTTTTCACAAATCATTAAAATTATCACTGAGTAGTAAATAATTAGTCCTATTTGTGCTTGGAGAGTCCTGTATTGTGCAAAGTAGGTCACAACAAAAGTATTTTTTTTAAACGATGTCTGTTTTCCGCACCTATTAAAAGCTCGCAATGTTATAAGTACGTTAACTGTGCAAAACAACACTGCCTTGCAAAATCCAGTTTCACCAAGTATCCGTATCATATTATTGTGCCCAAAAACACGTAATGATAGCCAGCCACCAAACAACAGCTGATATCAGGTCCCGGGTCACTCGAGATCAGTCCTCCGCTATATTTCATTCACTATCTGAGGTCAATTTAACTGGCATGCATCGTCACTGTCAATGGAACCGGATTCAACTGGAAACATTCACATCTTGTGATAGGTCTATCTACCTACTACATTTCGCAACGGTCGTATCTGTACGCTGTAAGAAAATTCAACTAAAGGCTAACGGAAAGGGCACTCTTGTTGAATTAAAATGGTAGATATTTCTAGCTAATAACAACTAGTTTTGTGAAATACTAATGCGTTGTCATTTAAATTAGACGCTCTGTAGTATTCTGATTTGAGACACGATGATAAGCCTCCGAAGCAAACACCTAAAACAGCTGCTATTATTAAGAAAGCTCTAAACAATAAGTAAAAAAGTTGTGTTGGGCCGAAGGCTCATTGGTCCACTTCTTTAGTACAATGAACACTCCATTATGTTGCGTTGCGTGACTTCAAAACGTCAGGAAAAGTTGGGGATATCCCCTAAGGGAGTCTGGACTGTGTTATCTCACTCGATCAACGTCTATTGGCGTCGACCAATATTATTAATCGCAAAAGGTCGACTTCTATAAAAACTATCGGTCGATGACATAGATCAATTTACGTTAGTGTAGTTTTAGTCCCTCGCAATGAAAAGTGTTCTAAATAATTAGATAAAAAATGCGCTCTTCCCTGATGAAGTGGAATTAATGAGTTCCAAAAACCATCGAAACCTAACTTTCGTCGGACCATGAACTTTTCAGAATAGGCAGATGTATCTGTGAGCGGAGATATGATGCAAAGGTTCTACCTATACAGGTAGGACCACAGACCCGCCACAGGGTAGGAATGACGTGCTTATGCCATCATTTAATACCTACCATTACCAACATATACATCAATAATAATTAGCTCATAATGCCAATGTATATTGTTATTACCACTAAACTACTAATATCGTTCTCCAATCCAATCGCCAAGTTACTTTGCTAATAATTAGCAAAATAAATGTATTCAACCTATTTACGATAATTGTTTTCATAACACAACCGCTAGTTAACCGCTTTTATAATTGAGAACCGCTTTTAACTGGATTCGGTTATTATCTTTAACTGTTCTAAGTAAGTAATATGTTTACCAAGTATTATCTTCAACAATTATTATTCATTGAACTGAATAATAATAGCGTGCTTCTGCCTGTAACATTGCTTTAGAGCGTGCTATAGAAAAGAAAATACCATGATAGTCTTTCATCATCTTTATTTCAGCTAAATGTCGTCGATTGCGGAGCATAGGCTTGAAAGGGTTGTCATTACTTTCTTTCTTGTACCGTAACCTTGAAACTCAATAGATTCTGTTGGATTGTTGGAATAATAAAGTGCATCTTTGGCAGAGTAGATTGTCCATAGTAGGCAGGAGGTTTTTAGTAGATAAAAATCACTTAAACTTGAAACATAATTTATTCATAGACGTAGGTATTGCCTATGTATTTTTTCAGTTCAGTAGTGTAATGTTATTGTAATACTATTTTTTTAATCCAGGGGAAGGTAGGTATGTACCTACTCCATTTCTCCGAGCAAATTAAAACAAAACAGTTAAAATCGATTCAACTCGGGCGAAACGTTATCCGGACTCTTTCGTTATTATGCACAACTTGGAATGCGTAAAGAAAAACAGGTACAAAATCACCAATCAAATTACTTCGATTATAAAAATATTTCCCGCGGTTGTAGGTGATTGGACATCCTTGTAAAAATAAGCTAATCGGGACGCTTTCGTTCACGACAAGGATTTTTGTCGAAAGATGATTGAAAATATATTTTATTAATAGAATATATTCGATATTTAATTTAAATTTTTACTTTCACGTGCTTAAATTTAAATACCAAAATTATCTTTAAAGTAAATATTTAATTAGTTGCTTTAATGCAACATAAAATAAATATTTTCGTAAATTTTGGTTAAGTCGATAGCGAATGCGAAAATGTAGGTGTTCCATTACTGTCACTGTCAGCACTCAGCTGTCTGTCATTACAAAAAAATGACAGTCAATTGTCAAAAATTAAGTATTTTGGCGGCATCGATATGGCATCGCGTCTTTTTTTTCCGAAATGAATACGATTCTCTTTAGCTTTATCGCTAAACTTACGATAGCGATGTCAAGGCTAAGCCGGTGGAGGAGCAGCTAAATACGAGCGTGCTGTTGGGTTTCATGTTAGTACGACTGCGCGCCAGTCGGCGAGAAGTGGGGTAACAAATTAACAAGTTGTTTGATTATTTTGTACAAATCAAGTTTGACTATTGTTTACGAAAATGCCACCTATTTCATTGAATGACGATGTAAGTACTTTCTTGTATATTTTTAAATTACCAATAGTGCAACTATTCATTAAATGGCCCATTGCATCCTCATGATTTATTCAGGATAAATTCTAAATCAAGTTCCAGTGACAATATATTTTTCTAAAAAATCCTCCCTAAAATCCATATCATTTAATTAACTCAAAAAACCGGGATAACCATCTTTTAGTCCAATCTGAATGAAAAGGAATAATTATAATCCTAATTTAATTATTTACTTGTAGGCTCCAAAGAAGAAGCTGCGGGTTGCCATAATTGGCCAGAGCACATTTGCAGCGGAAGTGTTCAAACTCCTGCAAAGAGATGGTCATGAGGTGGTTGGAGTCTTCACAGTGTTGGACAAAGGCAACCGGGAGGATCCACTTGGTAAGTAATCATGAAATATATTATTTATTTTACTTTTTCATAGGTCTGGTGGTCTGTATATGCCTGTATATATTTTTAATTAAAAAGTGAATTAACAATATTTTCCTGTATGTTTGATGAAGGAAAATAATGAAATTCCACTTGATATACCTACTAATAACACATTATAGGCACTTGTTATGTTAAAGGCCTCTTTGTCCCCCTCAACTGATAGGGATACCTAGAATATGTGTGTTGTCATGGTAATATTATCATCACCCTACATCTAATCATATTCCATGAACATCTGCTGAACATGAAACATACTTTTTTTTTAATTTAGAAAGACTAACTACTAAACTTAAAATTAAGTTTTAAAAAGACAATTTGAACTGTTTATGCCATAATCTTCCATAAGTGAGCAAAACATTGACGAAATAATATCAAAATAGCAAAAAAAAAGTTTATTTTGATAGTCATTAAAAAGCTCACTTAGCCAACATTCATAATATACAATCAGTTAGTAAGTACCAAAAAAAAAATACAAAATGAGGAATGTGACACATTTAAAAATTCCATTTTATACAGTAAAGTTTATCCTCTTTCCTTATTGCAATTTGTAAACGAAAAACCTGTTAAGTTTAACTACTTATTTTTATTTATCCAAAATTCTGTATATTTACAAGTTTTATTTTAACTTTGCAGCGACAATTGCAGCTAATAATGGAAAACCAGTATACAAATACAAGACCTGGCGGGTGAAAGGTCAAGTGATACCCGAAGTATTGGAGCAGTACAAATCTGTGAGTGACATAGTTTATTATTAAATATTATTTGCAAAAACCCGTACTTATGACTAATTGTTGTTTGAAATGATTAAGTATCACGCTAAATCAGTGTGATGGTCATTTGTCACACGGTTTCTATCATGCTAAATTAGTGTGATGGTCATTTATCATACGGTTTCTATCATGGTAAATCAGTGTAATGGTCATTTATCCCACGGTTTCTATCATGCTAAAGCAGTGTGATGGTAATTTATCACACGGTTATTATCATGCTAAATCAGTGTGATGGACGTTTATCATACGGTTTCTAGATTGAGAATTTGTCAATAGAGTTTAAAACTTAGTTAGTGGTAGGTAGTTTTTAAGTAGAAACTTTAGCCTAAAATGTAGCACGGAACATTGCAGCGTTGTTTTATGTTAACCAAAACTAAATACATCATTCTACAACATCCAGTTTCCAATTCAGATAAAAATAGGTCTTTAACTATAAATTGCCGTTTTTTCTCACATTTTGTTCTGTTTGTAATTTTGACATATTGTTAAATTTTTTCCTAATTCTATTTTTATTGGAAAAATTACTTACCTTTTAGAGTTTAAAAACTGTACTAGTAGTTGCTTTGAGTTTGAGTTTGATTAGCTCATAGGGTAGTGTGTCAAAACACCTGTTTCAATGTGCCAACGGTTTCACTACTTCAAGTAGGTATATTTTTGTCATAGACTGTGTTTTGAGAATTTAAGATACGCAGTGCAGCTCAGGTTTTTTCACTCTATAGTTTGCAATTGCATCATACATAATCGATTCAGACGTTTCAAAGAAAAAAAAAAATAGAATGGAAATATCACTTTACAGGAAATCGGAAATTTCATACTTTAACCCCTAATATCTACCTGAGTGACCATACACAACCCCGGTAGTTATGTCAGAATCCTTACTAATGTACTTAAATATCCGGTCGTCTTAGGGGCGGATTTTTAGGAGTTGGATTATACACTTAAGGGCACTGAGCAGCAAGGAAAACAACGAAAAAAAAATTTAGGACAGAAAATATTTCTTAGAAAATTTTTAGTTTTCCCATAATTCGAAACGGTGCGTCGGAGGACTATGCGTCTCAGAACCTAAATGGTTTCTATGGTCGATGTCAACCCGATACTGCAATATAAATAGGAAATTTGCAAAAAAAACTTTTTAAGTCTTTTTTTTTTCTCCATAGCGCCCCTAAGGCTACACTCCAACAAAATCTCCAAATAACTAATTCAATATAAAGTTAAAAGCACTACACTTTCGGTACAAAAATTAACCCAGGAAACGCATAAAACAATAACAGTAGGTACTGCAATTCAAAACAATATTTTAGCACCAACTTGAGAACTATTTTTTGGGACTCGACATTGAACTTGTCTTGACATTTCCACACTTTTAGTACAAACCGAGAGTCGCAAATTAACACTTGTGTTATTTTAAGACATAAATGCACTTGTTTCAACAATTTCAGGAAAATAATCCTTCACTGACAAGTGGTACTTATATCGTGAATTAGAAGTATATTCAAATATATGTCTGTAGTAAAACTTGTACTACAAATACCACCAATACTGCTTCGATATAAAAGTGCTGTCAAAGCCTGGTGCATGTGCAGTTTACTGTACCACTTATGTTAAATTATTATTAGAAGTCAATCTAAAAGTGTTCTAAGTAAATGACAAAGGCTGAGAGGTGTCTTAATTATAATCAACACCAACTTATGAATAAGTGATTACATCCTTAAATAAGACGTAATGTCTGGCTGTCAATCATCTGTCCGTTTGTGCGCAGATTACTCAAGAACTACTTATCCAATTGACGTGACTTAATTTTAAAATTCGTAGATAATTATATTCAAAATTATACACCAGACGCTGCATTTGTATTCGCCGCTTAAATCTAGTTTGAACCAGCTAAAGAGCTGAAAAAAACATCCGAAGATAATTATCGAAATGGTTAGGTACTTTAAATATTTAGCTATTTGGTTAGCGTTTTATTTTTTTCTCTACACGAGCTCTACGGTAAAAGGTCATGTCGTAGTAAGAAGTTCTCTTAACCGATTGCGCGCCCAGGTTGGCCGCTGTAGATACAATCTGGCGAAATAGGGTATCCTCGATCCAGGATCTGCCCCACCTCCTGACCTCCCCATCCTGCACAACCACTTGCACCTTTCAGGATTTCATCGAAGCAAATGTTAGAGCAGCGGTTGCTCAGTGGTGGTGGCCCCGACTTACAAGCAGTAAGTCGTGGGTACGAACCCAGGCAGGCGCATTACTTGTGTAATTCCCTCTCATATAGAGGAGGCCACTGTCCCAGCAGTGGGGACATTATAGGATGATTATGGTATGCTTATGCTGAATGTTAGAGCTGTGCAGGTAATCTACCGTCTAACACAATTTAAGTTTCATCGACACGTAAAAAAACAGGAAGAAATTTAACCGGTCAGCAAAGATGCTAGCAGAGTTGTGTACCTGGTTGCATAATGCACAATCAATCAACACAGTCTAGATCCCAATCAAGTTGCGCCATAGCACCCGGTTCGCTTCCGCATCCAGTAGGTCCTGAACCTGGTAACCCTTTTCGCGTCGGTGTCCCTTTCACCCTGTATATACATATAAAAAAAACATGAATCCCTATTTCCCTTGGTCACGCCATAACTTGAGAACGACTTAACCGATTTCATTCATCTTTTTTACTTTGTAGAAGGTTCTTACATAACGAAAAATAAGAAAAAGTAGATAGGTATATAGTAGGTAAGAAAAGGTGCATTGTAACGCACAGCTAGTTAATAGATAATTCCCGCTATCCTTCAGAATAACTACAATATTCAATTGATTATCTAACTAACATATTATTGTATCGATATGTGTCGTAACGGGTTATGTCACAGCAGTGCGTATATTTGAGCCACTATTCCTACTGCACTTTTGACCTCTTATATCTAACTTACGAGAAACTTGGTCATCATAATGTGATAATATTGCAGTGCGTATAAGTAGCGCATCCGTCGATTATAATAGTTAGGTATTATAGTTAGGTACTAGTTTATCTGTATAATCGAAAGATAGAAAGCCTATACCTCGAGGATATAATACTCGTACATAAAATATTGGAAGCCGTTTATTACTCGAAGGGATTCATCGAAAAAATTACGAACTTGCATACAAAGGAACTATCATCCCCTGTTTAGTTAATTATTATTATAGCTAGCCCATATTGTCCAACAGCTGGGCAAAGGCCTCCCTCCAATCCTTCCAACGGTCACGATTCTGTGCTACTTCTTTCCAATTGTCAATGAAGACATCCAGTTCGTCACGCCATCACCTTCGTGGTCTTTAGATAAATTATGAATAAAAAACAAAAAACTTATAAATCTTCTTTCTTGTAAAATTACAAGCTTCTAGAGTTCTAGATACAGTGGTTAAGGTAGTGCGTGAATTTGAGATTTTAATTTACTTAATAGAAGATATAGCAACTCGCAACTCACCATCAACCACAGCCTGACTTCATCCACTTCTAGTTTAGCGCTTTATACGCTTGTAGCAATAACCAAGCTTATGTGCTATTTTATTTTTTATTTTTTTCGGATGGGAAATCATCAAATGACCCCCCCTGGGCGGAGCGGAAGGGAAAGTCAGACTTTTACTGACTAAAACCCATCCATGTTCCTTCTTTGCCCTTTTGTTCCAGGGCCGCGGTATCTCTTTCGAACAGCCCCGCAGCCCCGGCAGGAAGCTTATGTGCTAGTCTCATTTATTTACGATGTTAGTTTCATAGCATTTTGTGAAGGCCACAGAAAAGCCACAGATTCTCTGTGGCCTTCACAAACCACTAGTTGAATCTCTCGTAATTAGGAAGATACGTTATCTTTGTAATAAAATCGGTTCGTAGTTCCATTAAAACTTTTCCACTGGGTTTATTAATTCTGACCGACCTACATTCATAATAAAATGAACGAATATCTAGGTAACTTTATCTATTACCGTAAGCTACAAATTTACACCCACTCGGTGTTTTAGCATTACCGAATTAATAAAAGTAAGTACCTAATACCTTCAAACTTCTGACTGCTTCGTTGGTCTAGTGCTGAGCATGAAGTCCTGGATTCGATTCCCGGGTCGGGAAAATTGTTATTGGGTTTTTCCAATAGCCAGGCAATAGCCTCGCCCCTTATTACATGGGACAGAAACATACCTGGCGGAATGTGGGTCTAAAATTAGGTACACCTCTGCCTAACCCTTCTTTCTTTATGTTATGTTCTTACGTTTTTAATCACCTATAATAATACGTAAACAGAGGTTGATAATTTCTCGCTTCTTCTAATTTCTTCTTCTTTCTAATTCGGTATTAGCGTGCGGCGTGCGTGTAGAGAATATTTTCGAAATATGTTTAAAAAAAAAGATAATTGGCTGTTTGTATGGAAAATTAAAAATCGGTCTAATTTAACTGTAACACTATTTTTCGAAAATGTTCTGTGATAACTTTTTAGAGCTATGTATCCTGCTTATGCGTATGAAGTTTCATTAATTGGTACAGTCATTTTGAAAAAAAAAAGGTCTTTAAAGTTTGTATGAAATGCCGTAATTCGTAAACGCTTTAACACCTGGCACAAATATTTATCTAGTGGGCAAGCAACTAGATAGGGAACTCCTGCTTACATGCTTGGCCTATAATACATTATACACTACTTTATATCAGTGTGAGTTAATTACTCCGTGTCAAACGATCGATAACCTGTCTATCTCACAAATTAAAGTTTACATTTACACGAAAGGCGCTCGTGGTTGTAAAAACAAGTGATATGCAAGCTTGAGATAAAGTAGAACAGCTGATCGTTAAACTAGGCTAGTTCCGTATAAACACGTTCTTGGGTTCACAGAACTAAAGTGAATGGAAAATATTCAAGTAGATACAATGTGTAAACTGACCCTACACGAAGCCGTCAACCAAGCATTCTGTACATCAAACTAAGTAACTCTACGCAAAAAATATTGCTGGGAAATGACTTTAGCTTTTGAGTGAAAAATCACGTTTTACGGTAAAAGTCAATGTTACGCACTCAAAACTTAGTGCTGATGGATGCTTTGAATAGTAAACTGGTTATGGAGTTAATTAAAGTAATTAGTTAAGTTAAAACCTTAAAAAGTGGTTTAAAAAAAAACTTGTGAAAAAATTGGAACTTTGAACTCCAATATCTCGGGAACTAGAAGGTTCCCAGTTATGGTCCAGAACAAAAAAATGATCGCAATGACGGGGAGAACAAGTGCCTTTCGGCTTCGTTAAGGGTCTTTTTACACCCTTTATAGTACAGTCAGTGCAGTGCCCTCATTACCTTCTCTTCTTGACGTCTTCTGTTAAGAGGGGTCAGGCAATGTGAAGCCATGACTGTGACTGTTGTAGATTTCCAGCTGCTTGTTGCTTTGTATCTTTTTTTACATCTTTTGTAGTAAACAATGACTTATTGTCGAGCCTACGCTGTCCCGCATACTTAAGTACAAATGCTGTAACCATGATAATATTGTAATACCAAATGATTTGGAAAGAGTAACCATGGAGTTTCTTGCCGGTTCTTCTACATAGGAAACGACCTACCCGAACCGTGCACCTTTTTGTCGAAGTTTGAAATAAAATATTTTGATTTTGATTTTGGCTGTACTTGAGCATTTTGATTGGGTACATTCAACCAAGGCAAAAAAAGGATGCAAATCAAAGTTTTTGGTAACTTGCAGTTTATGCATAAACTCATAAATAATGGAATATTTGTTGGGTCTGACACCAATCTCAAAAAAAGCAGCTTACGAGATAATTCATTGATAATAATATCCACTTTTCATAAAAATAGACTTTCACAAAAAAAAACACCACGATAATACGAAAACCCAATTCTGGCAATATTCTGGGTTAAGCTCGCCATTGTACATAAGCTATATTATTGCAATTTTTATGTATATTTTTTGTTGTTTTGTGTGCAACAAAGAATAAGAATAAATTACTCAATAAATTATATTCTTAATCAACAGGTGAACGCAGACATCAACGTCCTGCCGTTCTGCACACAGTTCATCCCCATGGAGGTCATCACACACCCGAAGTACGAGAGCATCTGCTACCACCCCAGTATACTACCCAGGCATAGAGGAGCTTCTTCTATCAACTGGTAAGTCAATCTACTTGAGCATCCCATAGCTAAGCTTTGGTTTATACAAGGTTACATTAAATTAGCTAGCATTACGCCGCAGATGTTGATGGGTATCGGTATCTAACTTCACAAAACAAAAATAAATGAAAAGAAGAAAATTAGGTTTATCTATCAAAATTGAACGCATATACAACGTTTCCTGTCCGTGCTGTTAACCGTTGAGGAGTTTTCTGGTGAGGAAGGGATCCTGGCTGCAGGATTAAGTCATGTTTGTCATAAAAATGTATTATCACCAAAACCAAAAATGTGTGCAAAGTTTCAGCTCAATTGGGGGGAACCGGTTTGAAATTCAGTTGCAAGATTTCCAATATGTACATACTAATACTAACTAACAAGGCAAAAATGTATAGTAATATTATATGTTATGATGCGTGGGAAACAAATGAATAAATAATTCCTACGTAACAGAGGACGATCGACTTGAAGAAGGCCGCAAAACCGCAATTGCTTAGAATCCATATAAAATCTTGAATATACTCAAATGCGTGTAAAAATTACTGCGTACATAAATATGCGCATACGCAAGTCATTGCTCGAGAAACGACGAACTAAATAATTATCGTAGTGCAAGGAGTTCACAATTATAAAGATAAGTTTTACTTAAAATATAAATATAGCCCAAATGGTAGCATATTTATGTAATAACTAGGTGTTGCCCGCGTTCGTCCGCATGAAATTATTATAAAAATATAAATTATTATAACAATTTCAAGGGTCTTAACGTTTTGCACGGTCCCATAATCCTTCTAAAATAAAAGTAAGTTACTCCTTATAACATCAGCTATCTGCCAGTAAAAGTCCCGTCAAATCAATCCAGACGTTACGGAGGATAGCCGGAACAAACATCTGTATGTTTGTTCCGGCAGACAGAAAATTTAAAAAAAAAATGTTAAGTATAAGTTCCGTATATATTTTCATTAAGCATTCAGTAAAAAGCTGTTATTTCAATAAAATTACAAACAGACACTCCTATTTTATTTATTTGTATAGATAGTTTTATGGAAAAATCTAGGCTTCGTTCTCTCGTATATGTATCTTTACGTTAAACCATGTCCAATGATGAAATGGGCTTCAGTATGTCATCACACTCACAGATACCTCGTTCTATCGGAACTTTAACGTTGCATAATTACGAGTCGCGAGATCGATTGCACACACGTTGCATCAGACTGCACCTTATAATCGATTACCGACAGCACAACATCGATTCTCACATTCACTAATGCCCTTTATGGAAAATCGATTCGTTTACCTTTGGGAATTTGCAGTTTTATGAAGATGCTGAAGGTGGCAAAATAATAACAGTCACTCGGATCGATCTTCAGGTTAAGCAGCGCTTGCCTAGGTTGGTCCGTGGATGGGTGACCACAAATTACATACCGAGCATCCTCCGTGCCTCGGAAAGCATGTTAAGCCGTTGGTCCCGGCTGTCATTTGTAGATCTTTGACAGTCATTACGGGTAGTCTAAAAGTCTAACAACCACTCTTACCAAGTGGTATCGTATCACCCAGTACTAACTGGATTGTGGAGGTCAGATAGGCAGTCACTCCATGCAAAATACTGGTATTCAGCTGCATCCGGTTAGACTGGAAGCCGGCCCCAACATAGTTGGGAAAAAACTAGGCAAATGATGATCTCGCATAAATCTACGTTCCAGCAAGTTACGGGAACCCTGTTTCAACCGACATTCTAGACTTGAGAATTTTCGATTAGCTGTGGTGTTTGAGGTTCCCCGCGAGGCTTATTTTCCGTAATGACATCGTTTTGTTATAATCAAGTTAAATTACATCATTATGGTAGTTTTTGCTATTAGCCATCTCGTGTTGGAAAATTGTATGTAGTATGGCCACGGTAATAAGCAAAAAGTTTGCATGCAAGGTTTTATATGCTTGTTTCTCATCACGGAGGTACTGACAGTGTAGGAGGATATTGTTTTTTTACAATGGCTTTTTAATATCGTCTTTTTTTATCACAGATTAAACACGCAACCCGCTAGATATTAAAGCCTTGATATCTTTATATAATTTGTGTGGACGTGAGCTACTATGAGCTTTATTATTTCAGTCGTTTAGGGGGCCAGCTAAAATCACTACCAATAATTTTTTGGGGGACTGAATTTGGTTTGTTGAGGGATATTTTAAAATTAAAATGGCAATTAATAAATCAATAACGACTTAGATTGACGAAATAAGTTAATTACAATTTAATTAATTGGTTTTCTCAACAACTGAGATTTTCAAATAAAAAACCCACCGTGTCACTTTTGGTCATTTCATTATCAAATCTAAAGTCACTTATCAATAAATTGTTTTCAACAGCTAACTCGTTAAGACAAGAATGTCAGCCTAGTACACTAGAAATTCTTTTATAATAGAAAATCCTGAATAATTTTTTCCTCTACAATGCATCATACGATTCACGGTATAAATGACACTATTTACTTGGAATTTATGCGTAGCAGGTGACCAGATGATCCAGCACAATATTTACATTCCATGACTTAGCATGACTTGCTATTAACATTCCCGTATCTAAAATTGATCACACCTCCATGCTGACCTCTCGTGAGTTATGTGCGTGATAGCTGAACGTGTGATTTTGTGTTCAACTCCCGGGTCTGGCAATTTTTTATTAAATTTTCGTTAAATGTCGAAAATCTCTCGCCTAACCTCTCCATATAATGGAAAAACTCAGTGATAAAACGCTATTATACATTATTGTGACGTTAAAAATATTACTCATCATCTTCTGCCTAGGCTTTTCCCAACTATATTGGGGACGGCTTCCAGTCTAAACAGATGAAGCTGAATACCAGTATTGTACATGGGGCGACAGTCTATCTGACCTCCACAACCCAGAAAAAATATTACTACTATTTGAAAAATTGTGCCCGCGACTTCAAAAAATACTAATTGGCTAAAGTGTTTCAAATGAGACTACAATCATTCTTATGCCAAACACAATAACATAAATATTCGTTGCCAAATCAAGTTGGTCGAGTTGACAAAAGACTGCGAATTCTATGTAGCCACGGTTGCGTGTTCGTAACCGTACCCACCTAACTACCTATTAGCCACAAAATTACTCAAATTGTAGAACGTAGGTAGCTTCGGTAGTAAACTAATAACTTGTTTCCTATCCAGGGATATAATTAGGCATATTATTTCCGTTTAGCTGTTTCGAGCACGCAATTTTTTATTTAAATAATAATACGACGTATAGCAACAGAACCAACAACAACAAACCGCCCGAACCCGACTCCCGGTTGATTCTGTAGCTACCCGTGTAGCAACAGAATCTAGTGTCGTCGTGCTCAATTGTTGGAAAATTAAAAACATTTTAGAAAATCAAGTAGTTTTTCGTAATCGAAAAAAAAACTACTTATTACTAGTTTTTTCGATTTCTTACAATGTTTATTAGATTCTACAGTGGCGTGCTAAGGGGCCAACAATACGGCAAGCCCATAAGGCAAACAGGCTGTTTAGAAACACGAATATCATGAAGAGTAGTAGGGTTTAAGGGCAAGTCAAGCTTGTAGGCTTGTATGAAAGTACCGCCACTAAGCATAAATAACCTATGACCGATCCCACTGCTGGGCAGATCTTATCTCTGTAAAAAGAAGTGGGCACAAAACAAACAACTGCACACAGTGCAGTTTGGTGGAAGTCACATATCTTTGAAGTTCTTGAATAAGATACTACAATATTACATGACAACCACAAAATTTACCACTAATAGCGCCTTTATATCGTAATAATAAGGTCGATATTAAATCTGTTACCATTTCTACAGGACCCTAATAGAAGGCGACACAACATGCGGACTGTCCATATTCTGGGCAGACGACGGGCTGGACACCGGCCCCATTCTGCTGCAAAAGAGCTTCCCTTGCACGACGGAAGATACCGTCGACTCGATCTACAACAAATATCTGTATCCTGAGGGTAAGATACACTACGTCTTGCTAGTTCCTTCGAGTTGCTTGTTGGTCTTTGTTCTTGCTAGCTAATCAGCCATTAAAATAATTTGTGAAATTCCCATTAAGGCCCGGTTGCACCATGAATCTACTAAACGCGTTTAACGCTAAACATATATAAAACATAATTCTGTCTCTGTCATCTTTAAACGATTGATAGAAACAGAACGATGTTTTAAATGTGTTCTACGTTAAACGCGTTTAGCGATTCGTGGTGCAAGCGGGCCTAAGAGTACGAATAGCTATACACGCGCGTATTTATCATGTCTTACAACTTCTTTCGAATCCATTAAGAGCCTTCTTTAGATTCCGAAATAAATCAAAAGGAAATATTGTTCTTAAATTGTTCTGTAAAATCTTAAAGAAAAGCCAATACTGTAACATCCCTCTTGAAAGTCGAAATTTTCCCGGAAATACTTGATTGTGCTATTACAGAAAAACATGACAAAAAGCTAATAATTCTTAATGTTATTTCGTTCAGGTATCAAAGCTTTAGCGGAGGCTGTGAACATGGTAGCGAACAACACCGCGCCCAGAATCAACCAAACCGACGAGGGAGCCACTTACGACCCCGCGCTTTTCAAGGCAGAGACACATCAGGTAAAAAATCAACACTTCAAATATTTTTAAAACTGTCTTTCGTTTTTTTTCTTGTTTTCCCTTTATACTTTGCCGTAACTATAGACAGACCGCTTTAATGAGACCTCCGCCTTGCCCCATCAAAGGCACATTAAGCGTCCACAAAGTCCTAACAATATCCCACAGGTTATTTGCTTTAAAATAACCATAATCCACGATACTAATTGAACCAATACGTGCTCAACCAACGGAATATTCCATTTAAATTGATACCTTCGCGAGGACTCATATCAACCTATCTGGGCCCATCTGGTTCCTAACTACACTTGCCAAAACGCGGTCTCCACTTCAGCCCTCGCATTTACAAACTCTTCCATTCGATTTGACAAGTCGTATGTCTTTCTTTTTTTGCCATAACAAGAGCGAGCGAGAAAAAAAAACATTCGATTTTTCCAACCGAAGCGTTTGTGAATACAGGACTCGTTTACTCCATCAGCCATCAGTTCTTTGAAAAATCGAAGAGCTAGGAATCTACAAACTTGTCCAATTTTAATCTTACAGATCGACTGGTCAAAAGGTGGTGTAGCCCTTCACAATTTCATCCGAGGACTCGACTCCTCCCCCGGCGCGACCTCCTTTATAAAACCACAGACTAAAGAAGGCATCGTAGAGGACGGTGACACGACCATAGAGGTCAAGTTCTTCGGCTCGTCTCTATGGGTCGACGAGTACGAGACGAAGGGGGATGCGTTGGTTATTAAAGGGCTGAATAAACCTGCCGTGGTGCACGATGCTGGGCTGCTTATTACTGCTAATGATGGAGTTAAGGTATGTTGAAATAAGTAAAGAGTCGGATAGTTGACCCCACAAGGTATAGTGTTGTCTGGGTGGGCCACTATCGAAATCGAACCCTAAGGCAACGTAATTAGATCGATTTTCTTACTTTACTGTGTGGTGGAAATAATGGTCTGAATAAAACTACAAATTCTTCCCTTTTTTGTATAAAAATGAGCTTTTACTTGCAATGGAACAGTTACTGGCTGATACTATTATTATTGGAAGAAAAGAAAGATAGAAAAAGTATTTATTAGTCCACAGGACAAAACAAAAAAAAAGTTAAATTAATAGTAAAACAAAATTATATAAAAAAGTAAACATAAGCAAATTGCAAAATTATTGTTTACGCACTTTCTCAATCAGTGACTGTATATGCGGGGTGGAAGGGATACCGACGCGAAAACGAATATCACGCATTACATCATTCTGAAAAAAAATCGCACGTGTAGGTATTGCACTTTTGTAAGGTACAGCTGTTTTTTTTTTAATAATAAATACGGGTAACCGTTTTCGCGTCGGTGTCCCTTCCACCCTGTATACTTTCTACCGATGGTTTTCATATCATAACTTTCCATTACAGATAAACATCCAAAGACTGAAAGTAAACGGCAAAATGATAGCCGCGCAGAACTTCTACAAAGCGAACGAAGACAAAGTGACACTAGAACTGACAGCCGAAGAGAAGCAGTTCGTCGAAAACGTCCGCGACATCTGGAAGGCTATTCTTCGGATCGACATCGACGAAGACACGGACTTCTTTGCGTCAGGGGCCGGTTCCATGGACGTTGTCAGACTAGTCGAAGAAGTCAAGGACTTAGCGAAACTAGAACTGCAAAACGAAGACATATACATGAACACTACCTTCGAAGAATTCTACAACATGGCTATATTAAAGTCTAGAGGTGGCTCTGGAAACCAGGAAATAGTCTATGATGGGGTGGAAATGGAATGCAATAAAATGAAGATTAAGTTCCCTACGCAGTTGTTTATTGATGGTAAATTTGTGGATGCTGATAGTGGGAAGACGTTGACTCTGATCAATCCTACGGATGAGACCGTGATATGTAAGGTGCAGAGCGCGTCGGTCAATGACGTCGATAAAGCTGTGAAGGCGGCCAAGAAGGCGTTCGATGAGGGGGAGTGGGCCAAGATCAGTGCGAGGGAGAGGGGGGCGCTGCTGTTCAAGTAAGTTTGTCAGTTATCCTAGGTATTTTCAGTTATTCATAGTATTTAGTTTAGTTATCTTAATATGATTTGATGAGAACTTTATAAGTAATTGCCTAAAGACTGACTGTAATTCTAATTGCCTAATTAAGTGTTAAAAAGTTATTTATTTAAGAAATAACAACATATTGAATTTTACATGCATACTTTGAGGAATTGTACAGTAAGTTCTGGTAATCAATTGCAAGAGTCAATAAATACTTATTAGACCGTTATGAACGAGACGTTGGTAGAGTTTTGCTAGCAAATTTAGATGACCCTATGTTTCAAAAATACAATTTATTGTATAGCCTTTTAAAATTATAATTACCAACTTTATTGCAATTAAATGCACTTTACATTTAAGGTAAAAGCCGGCCGGGGTAGCGCGCAATTCTTTTTTTGCGTTTTTTTTTGTCATATTTCTGATTAGTGTCAGACTGTATGTTGAAAAAAACATGAATCACGGCCGTAATACATACGTATTTATAAAATTATAATCATTCAAATCATGAATACAACCCTCTTGAATTCATTAAATCCCAAAGTCATTCAATGGGGTTAAATGAACTTAGAGAGTTGAATTTATGATTTTAATGATTACTTAAAACTAAGTAAAGCCATATTTGTTACGGCCGTGAATCATATTTTGTTGAACTAACATACCTGCAAATGCAAAAAACTTAAGAAAATTTGAATTTCGCGGACTACCCCGGCGCTACCACCGTAATGACAAAAAATGCCAATGACTCACATTCTCTCTTCCCAACAGACTAGCCGACCTAATGGAGCAACACAAAGAGGAACTAGCCACAATAGAAACCATAGACTCAGGCGCAGTGTACACGCTCGCGCTCAAGACACACGTCGGCATGTCCATAGAGACGTGGCGCTACTTCGCGGGCTGGTGCGACAAGATACAGGGCGCCACCATACCCATCAACCATGCCAGACCCAACAGGTAGGACATATAAATTATATTTTTATCTTAAAGCCTATGCTAGGCCATAATTAACGTTTATAGACTGACGTTTATCTCAAAAACCAATGACCTCAAGAATGGTCCATGGCCGGACTGACCGCAATCCTCAGCACTGACGAAGAGTACGAAAAAAATCACAAAAACAAAAAAAAACTTGACAAAAAGAAGGGCTTAATCAATTGATAATCCATTTCCCTGGTTATAATAACGGCAAGACTTCGGAAACTCCCGTTACCAATGCATGATATTTTCATTTTAAAACTACCCTCTGGTCACGAACTGCACTGGTCGATATGGAAATATTTGAACCGACTACGAGCTCAAGTTGGCCGCTGCCGATCCAATTTGGTTAGATGGGGTATAATCGACCCATCTCGGACAGAATCCGAATGGTGAGCCCCAACACAGGATATGCTACCCCTCTCTTGCCCGTCGTGCACAACAAAATGCACCCTTCAGGACTTAAACGAGGCGAATGACAGAGCTGTCCTACATACTAGTCGGACAAAATGAGTCATCGATTCGAGAAGTAGAAAATTTTAAAATGTTATTTTAGTTATTCTAAATCTTCGTTCTTTGTGCACAGGAATCTAGCCATGACAAGAAAGGAGCCAATCGGCGTGTGCGCACTTATTACTCCGTGGAACTACCCGCTCATGATGTTGTCGTGGAAGATGGCCGCCTGCCTCGCAGCTGGCAACACTGTCGTTATGAAGCCCGCTGCTGTAAGTAGTCTCTTATACCGTGTTAGCACGAAATATCTTTTATCCTAGTACAAAGTTTAGCCAGGCAGAATATTGATAGCTACTTACTATACAGGACTACGAGAAACTACCTCCGAGATACGACTATGGTATGGTATGGATGTGTTCTTCCAGTCATCATCATCTTCCTGCCCTTGTCCCATGTTACTTGGAGTAGGCGCAACACGTTTTTTTCTCGCCTGTCAGCCGTCACGCAAGAGTTTCTTTCATATCATTCTTCACACAATCCATCCATCGTTTCCTTGATCTTCCTCCATCAACATTTACATTCATGTCTTGTTCCAGTCATGTTGCACATAATGACACATCACCTATCAACACATTGGATGTCCAATAGCAATCGCGGGTGACATCTTGCTGCCCTATTTGGCAGCATTGCTAATCATATCGAGCCCCAAATGTATCTTGTGGCAATGCTGTAATGCTCTTCCTAATCTAATCCCCCTTTTTCCAACAGGTTTGTCCTCTCACGGCGCTCAAGTTCGCGGAGCTGTCGGTCCGTGCGGGCATCCCGGCCGGCGTCATCAACATCCTGCCCGGCAGCGGCGCGCTGGCGGGACAGGCGCTCGCTGACCATCCACTGGTCAGGAAGCTTGGCTTCACTGGCAGCACGGAGATCGGTATGTGACTGTTAAATAGTTAAACAAAGGAATTTAATAGATAGTGAAAAATATTGAACAATAGTTTGAAGTAAAAAAAAAGTCTCAGTTTGCTCATCCGCTTGTGAATGTAGTGAATCTTAGTTAATGCGATTAGTATTTTTTACAGACTAGCACCTTCCGCTTACGACTATTTCACCCACAGATTTATGATTTAACTTGCGTTTTGTAAAAGATAGAAAAAAGGATAAAGATAGAAGAAAATTTTATTTGTCAAAACATGCTTATACATGCAAATAAAGCATGCAAGATCTCACAATATATTTCGTACGTACATGTTTCACCCGTAAGGCGTACAAATTTATAAAATTAAAAAACAATACAAAATAAAAACTAAATTACTAAAGGCACCTCAATCGAAGTACATAATAGTCAGTATTAAACATTGATCAGTCAGTAAAATAAATTAATCATAAAATGTCTCAAAAAAAAAATGTCACGTCAATTTCATTTGCATTACTTTTGATACGGCAACTTGATCAAGTTATCTAGCTTTAAATAAAGCTAATTAACAAACTACGCCGTAAAATTCTCTTCACCCATTGACCCCAATCTAAACAGCTAAATTTTAACTTTCAGGTCAAACGATAATGAAATCCTGCGCAGCTTCAAACATGAAGAAGGTATCTCTGGAGCTGGGCGGCAAGTCTCCGCTCGTTATATTCGAAGACTGTGATCTCGATAAGGCTGTCAGAAATGTAAGTTAAAATCACCCTTTTATTAACAATATGACTACATTTCTGTGAACGTCTATTTGATTTACACCTACGTAGGTACTTGCTAGCATTGTATGGACCTAGGACAGAAATTTTGACATTCAAAAAAGCCTTTATTATGGCCTATTCGAAATACAAAATTATTTGTTGATCCATACAAAATACTGAGGCTTGCTATAAAGTTGTTCGGAGGAGCTCGTGCCTAAATAATAACAGCCGCTCGGATTGATCTTTAGGTTAAGCCGTGCTTGCCTAGGTGAGTCTTTGGATGGGTGACCACCCATTACATACCGAGTTTCCTCCATGCCTCGGAAAGCATTTTAAGCCGTTGGTCCCGGCTGTAATTTGTAGAATTTTGATAGTCGTGTAACGACTGTCAAAACCCCAGTCAGTAGCCCAAAAAGTCTGACAACCAGTCTTACCAAAGGGTATCGTATTACCTAGTACTAACTGGGTTGTGGAGGTCAGATAGGCAGTCGCTCCATGTAAAATACTGGTATTCAGCTGCATCCGTTTAGACTGGAAGCCGACCCTAACATAGTTGGGAAAAGGCTAGGTAGATGATGATGCTACAAAGTTGTTCAGGTTGACATTAATCAGCACAACCGGCAAAATTCAGGCCTAGTCGGTTCTTGTTCAATAGAAATCGACGAATCTAGTTATCCGACCTGAACAAACTTCACCTGCTCCACACTTAGAAGACGACAGTCTTTTCAGTATGACTTTTCAATTCAAATTATAATAAACCCTCTTTATCATTTCCTAGGGCATGGCCTCAGTATTCTTCAACAAAGGCGAGAACTGCATCGCAGCCGGTCGTCTGTTCGTCGAAGAGACGATACACGACGAGTTCGTGCGCCGCGTCGTCGCCGAGACTAAGAAGATCAGCATCGGCGACCCGCTGCACAGAGGCACCTCGCATGGGCCGCAGAACCATAAGGCGCATATGGATAAGCTTATTGAGGTATGGACATGTTTTAATAGAGACTACACGAACGTATCTGTCAGTATTAATTATTTCAGCAATTTCTGAGATTGTTACAAGTAAAACAAGAAATAAATAATATCATAGCTGTAACTACACTGTTACATTAATTAGGTACTACATGCGTTTTCCAGTTTGAAAAGCTCTTTAGTTTAGAGGTCGCAAGTGTGACTGCTAAACATGATGCTCTGGGTTCTGTTCGCGGGGCGGGCAGAGTCTGATTAGCTACCCCGTCGTAGAATACAAACGTGATATTATGCGTCTTAATATACATGCAAGGTGTAAATGGACCCTTCACGAAGCCAAGCATTCTGTACATCAAACTAAGTAACTCTATGCAATAATTATTGCTGGGAAATGTTTTGTTTTTGGGGTGAAAAATCACTGTTACGGTAGGACTCAATGTCACGCACTTAAAACATTATGCTGGTGGATTCATTGAATAGTACGGGGTTTGTGGAGGTATATAAAATAAAGTCATAACTGTCATAACATTAAAAACTTGTATTTAAAAAAAAAACTTGTGAAAAACTTTGACCCCCAATATCTCCGTAACTAGAAGGTTCCCAGGTATGGCATAGAACAAAAAAATATCGCAATGAAGGGGAGAACAAGTGCCTTTCGGCTTCGAAGCAGAGGTGTACGTATATTACAACCAGTTTCCAGTATTACCTGACCCATATTCCTCCTTTACATTGTAAGATTAGCTAATGCAGGATATACTGGCTGTACACTTCGACTTTGACATTTATTCATTATATATTTTCCTCCCGTCCAGTTCGTCCAGCGCGGCGTGAAAGAGGGCGCGACGCTGGTGTACGGCGGGTCGCGCGTGGACCGCCCGGGGTACTTCTTCCAGCCCACCGTGTTCACCGACGTGGCTGACGACATGTGGATCGCCAAGGAGGAGTCGTTCGGACCCATCATGATTATCAGCAAGTTTAGTAGCAAGTAAGTGTTACTATATTATGTTGAATGCAAATGCTTATATTATTTCTAACGTTATTTCTATCCAATTATTCGGCGGAGAATACTATGACTGAATATTACAAGTTAGCGTCTATCTGTTCCTCTCAATATGAGATGTTTGATAGGCCCCGCCTGTCAGCTACCGCATTTCAGACGAATATTTGTATTTTAAAGGAATATATTTTGTTGTGTTTGCATTGTAAGATTATTTTTGTAAACGTGGAATTCAGTCTTGTTCGAAGTTTGTGCTAAAATCGTGTGGGCTAAAGTTGCATTCACACCGAACTACTTTTGTAGCCCAACAGTTTTCAACATTGTAGTATTGAATAACTTTCTATAACTTACGGCATTTATCATAAGTTTATGTAAAGACAGCACATTGTAATTAAACCTTTTTAAAATTACGGAAGAAACTATGAAGAAAACAGAAAAAAAAAATAAACAGAAAAGAAGCTATGACACAAAACCACCATAAATAGAGATTTGGAAGAGACCTACACTCAGCATTGGGTGGCCAAAGGTTGACGAAGACAGAAGATACCGATTCATCATCTAACTTAACCGAACTCTTCTCCCTCCCACAGAAACATGGACGACGTAATCCGCCGCGCCAACAACACGGAGTACGGGCTCGCGAGCGGCGTGTTCACGCGCGACGTCTCGCGCGCGCTGCAGTTCGCCGAGCGGATCGACGCGGGCACCGTGTTCGTCAACACGTATAACAAGACTGATGTCGCCGCGCCCTTCGGGGGATTCAAGCAGTCTGGTTTTGGAAAGGATTTAGGTGTGTATTATAACATCATCTGCCAGTAAATGTGTCCGTCAAAATCGGTCCAGCCGTTTCGGAGATTAGCCGGACCAACAGACAGACAGACGGACAGACAAAAACTAAAAAAAATGTGTTTTGTTATAAGTGCCGTATATATTTTCACATGCATTCAGTAAAACACTGTTATTTTGACATTACAAACAGACTTCAATTTTATTTATTTTTATAGATTCCTGTGACTATGTTCTTAAGTCTGAAGTGCTCTTCATTTCCCAACAATTTTTTTGACGATAGCTGGTCGGCTGGGTTTATTGGCATCAATGGTAATTGTGCCAGATGTGACATTGATAACCCTGTCATACATAACTAATATATCTTTATCATTTGTCTCCAGGTCAAGACGCGCTCAACGAGTATCTCAAAACGAAAAACATCACTATCGAATATTAGGTTATATTAGGTTAAATTATTATAGTGCCTACTCTTATTTGTAAGATAATAATATACTAATTTTATTAATGTATATTTATGTACATAAATAGTATGTAAGCGAAGACTAAAATAATTATTATGTGAAATAATTCAATAATTTACAATTATACATTTATCTGTATTTAAAAATAAGACTTTTATTTGGTGCAAACATAGTCCCAAGTATATGGGCTCATTAAGAGCGTTTATACAGAAAGTGGGCAACGTCGAAAATAGCTGTCAAATATTTCGCTGTTTTGATTAATTTGGCAATATTACTGTATGGAAATAAGAAATATGGCTATGGAACCGCACATCGCGCCTCTAGCGCGGCGCGATGTGCGGCGCGGCCCGCAATAAATTCAAACATGGCCAAGTATGAGAGTGTCCACGGAGAAGCGATTTTACGAGCGTTTGCTTGCAATGCAGCTTTGCAGACATCGCCGCAACGCAAGCAGCGTTCAACATGGCGGCGCACGTTGCGACCAGCCAGTTCCTTTAAACGCCAGAGAATAAACGCACGCGCGTGTATTCCACGCCAAGCCACAATTTCACCGCAAATACCTACAAAAAGAATACGCATTCCAAAACTATTTGTTTATTTCATGTTATAGTGCACCGCAAATTTTTTGTCACATATTTCTGTCTTTGGCGTACAGGGCACGCGCTTGTCACGTATATGTGACAATGGCGTTCAAAAGGTTAATACTCCCTTCACGGAGAAGCGGCGTGTAACTCGTAGCGGTACCCAGCACCCGGGGGAGCACGCGCCACGTCTTCGTAAACAGTTTCGTGCTTTGTCATGTTTGTGTTTGCGCGTGTTAACGCGGGCCGCTGCACGCATCGTCTCTCTTAGGCCTGAAACTGCGTTAAGCGGGCGCCCGCGACGGGTTCCGTCGCACGGAAGCGGGGGCCCCGTTGCGTGGGTGCGGGGCGCGTCTCCCCGTGACGGACGCCCGCGCGGGTCCCCGCGACCGAGCACTTTTGTTTGAAACCGCGCGGGTGCCCGCTTAACGCAGTTTTAGGCCTTAAACGATGTCACGCCACACTAGACGCCCGACGCATCTCGTCTCCGTAAATGAGCCCTAATAGATCCTTAGATTAGGATTGACCATTAGAATTCAGTGGGATTCTACGACCCCAGATTTTTTGCGTAGAAATAACAACGAAAACATTACCACCAAGTAACAGGTTGTGTCTGTGTTCTTTACACACAGGAATGGTACCACTGAATGATATCTAGAAAGAGTTTAAAAAGACCCTTACTTAACGAAGCCGAAAAGCACTTGTTCTCCCCGTCATACGTCATTGCGATATTTTTTTTGTTCTAGCTGGGAACCTTCTAGTTATTGAGATATTGGGGGTCAAAGTTCCACACTTTTTCACAAGATTTTTTTTTAATATATGTTTTTAATGTAAGATTTTCAGCACAATGCTTTGAGTGCGTTACATCGAGTCCTATCGTAAAACGTGAATTTTCACCCCAAAAAAAAAAGTCGTTTCTCAGCAATAATTTTTGCGTAAAGTTACTTAGTTTGATGTACAGAATGCTTGGTTGACGGCTTCGTGAAGGGTCTATTAACACCCTGTATATGTATAGGTATAAATAATGCACATCTTTGCGTTTAAAATTAGTTTTATTCAACGCAAATATAAGTACTATATAATCGTTAAGTACTTTAACCAAATCAACGTAATTATTAACAATAAAACGGACGGAGAAACGTATCGGGATTTAATTATTACAAAGTATCTCTTCCGTTTCATACAAGACACACTCATAAAAAATTAACTTCATTCAAATAGAGGTCAAATATTTTTTTTTATAGGACAATTAAATAGCGTTGTACAAAATACGTCTACACCACTCCTTCTGAATCTCGGGTTTTGGTTTCTTATTCCATTTTTCAAGTATTTCAGCTCTGTAAATAGAAAAATATATAAAATTATAGATTTTGCTCAGACTTGGCCGCTCAACGAGTCGCCGAGAAGTCAGGTGCCTACATATGGACAGCGCAGCCGAAGCCGTCCCAGAAAAAGGTGGGGAGAAGATCTGGGACTCATGACGCGAGGTCTACTTCGTGGTAGCGCGGGACAAGAGCCCATGGGGAACCCTTTGCCCAGCGACTGCCAGGCAAAGAGTTCCAGACAGAACTAAATGGGTTAGAGAAAAACAGTATCTCATGACTGGTCTTTCCAATATACGACAGATTAGGGTGAACACATTACACAGGAGCAATGGTGGCCCAATGGTAACGGCCCTGAATTACCGAATTGTAGGTCATGGGTTTGACGGCAGGGTTAGCGCTGATACGCTGTATGTCGCGGGTTCGATCCCCGCACGGAACAAATTGTATAACCTACAGGTACTTGTTCCAGGTCTGGCTGTTTGTTTATGTGAGTTTAAAAATTTGTAAATGCACCTACGATACAGGAGGAATTGCTAGTATAAGGCAACGATATTTAAAAAAATAAGCAGGTCCGTTATTTTGTGTAATTTATTTCATCACCACTGCGCTCAAAACGGTGAAGGAAAACATCTTGAAGAAAGGCCGTGTAAGAACCAACAATTCGAAGACATAGGTACATCCACCAACACGAACTGCGTGCCAACGCTAGCTAGATGGATTCCCATTCCCTCTTATAACGAGGAAGTTTATGTCCCAGCTGTACGGATATTACGAGCTGAAACACTTATACTTGCCGCAGTCCTTGCTTTTTTGGACGGATAAATAGGATTTCAAATCCGGTCGGATGGTAACGCCCACAGACTCTGCCAAAACGGAGACTAGCGGAGCGGAGAAGAGATGTTCAAGTTTCGACCAATCACAGAAGAGACTATGTACCTAGATTTAACGAGAAAGATGCGATGTAGATTTCAACCAATTTGATTGGTCGGTTTCCGCACTAATATCCGCACAACTCGTCTCCGCTATGGTGGTCCGGGGCAAAGACTACTCGAACACAGGTCGGCTATAATATAGCGTATGTTGTACCCAGAAAGGTGTGGGTCATATTTCAGGGTGTGATTCAGACCATCAAATAACTGTCCAGTGCTAAATAAAAATTAAGTACAAAACTTCCATAACTACTCGGCCGAAATGTACCGGACAACTGATTTATTTTTTGCCACACGTTTTTGGTACACGGTGTAGAAGAACTAGCTAACTGTATGTCCTGGCAATGTCGTAGACGTCGGGGATCGCCTGCGAGAGCGGATGAACAAGAATTTGACGTCACGGTTTCCTTAATATTTGGTTCTTGTTCGTAGCTGGGTGTCACGGCCGCACGCAAGCTGCGAAGCATTCCACTATCCGAAGAATTGCGGATATATCTGAGAACAATAGGTTCAGAGTTAAAGCAATGTGTCACCTGCCCTTCCGTAATCAAAATGCGAGCTTTTTTCTTTGGGCGTGGAGTTGCAGACACCAGTCCGTTACGAGCGAAGCCGCGAATAAAAGCTAATAATTAATAAAGTACCTAATTACGGTTAAATTAACCCTGATTAGTTAACCGTATTTGCGGAGTTTCGCCGATGCTAAACTCAATATCTAAACGTAATCAAAAACGAAAACTATAATTTTTTTTTTTGGGTCAATGCACACAGGGCCAGTCGAGTCTGCGGAGGTTCACTGGCTTATTAAATTTAACTTTTTATTTACGCTATGTTGGTACAAAACAACATACTTATCAGGAACATACGGTAGAGTTAAGGGGTTGCTTGTAGGTTGTGGTCTGTTACCGTGATTATTCATAATAGTCGAAGATGACTGACCAAAGTTATTTCTCTGAAACAAAAATTGAGTCAGTATGTATAACAAAGCTGGAGTAAACTATTTCTTATACAGCTGATGAATGGATGATGGCAAGATGATGGTTCTTAGTTAGTTGGTAAGGACGTATTGTTGGAGATTTTAATTTATAATATTGAAAGAAGAAAGAAAGAAAAAGCCACAATTCCATCTGCGACACTGGTCTAATACAGACGTGAATTTTACTTGTCTGCCGTTTTATTTTATCTTCTTCGGCACCAACGCACCAGCACCTCATCAGCACCTACCACCTCAACTACAAAGCTACACACGTATGCGGCGTCTCCAAACAGACAAAGGCCCACCGTCCATCTTGCACCGCATGCCCTAGCACTTGCGCACTTGATGATCTATTTACTGCAACAGTGAGCGGGGTTTGCGTGGCTGAGTTTTGGGCTAGACACATTTGAACTTTTTGCCATCGATACGCTAAGAAGAAGTATGGTAGACTATAATCAGATTTGTTCTTGAGTGAAGATTGCGAATCCTGAAGTGCAGCCCTGTAGGTACTAAGTCTAGAATTCACAGGTTTCATCACTGACAGGTGGAGCGACTATCTTCACACTGTGGCTAATAATGGATCGATGTTGAATGGAAGTGATGAAGCTAATGAATGAGTATTTTTACTTAAACAGGAAGCGATAAATTTTGAATGAGTGGTGTCTGGGATACTCCCACGAAATGCGGATTGGGCTATATATAGGCGACTGCTACTGTTTTTAGAAACTTACAAGCATATTGCATACATTTCGTGCAATCACATAATTAGTCATATTTGCGCAAAAGGTCTGCAGAACTATTAAAAAATAACCGGTAATTTAGACTACATAGCAAATAATTTATTATCGAAATAATGTACCTAGCTAATTATGTCAATTTCAAAGACATTCAAATATAAATAAGTCTTTTAAATCTCTTTGGTCAATTTCATAATATTTTTTTGGACTTAAATGAGGTACGAAAGCGAAGAGTTTACTAAACAAAATAAGGTTTTATTTTATAACACCCCAACATGGAATGGTAGGTAATTGTATCGGTCATCTCTACGAGTGAGCGCATTGCGACGATAGCCTCGCTGTCCAATAAAATTCAATAGAAACATTTTAAAGATACATAAGACTACAATTAGATAACGGATGCTCTTACCCGCTATAAACGCTTGTCGCCGACGACGTCTTCTTCGTCGTCAACTAATCATTTCTCCCGAAAGACAAGTCTCCTCCAAGTATCGTGCTATCCAACTCAGTATACATGTAGGTAATTTCGTTTAAATATATATATAACACAGCAACAACAATACGCTCTCCCCCAATTACATGGGGAAAATAAATACAGGTGTTACTCCGCGAATACAGACTTGATGTGATGCTGATAATGCAAAACCAATGAACTGGGGCAATAATTCCGAACGAAACACAGTTTGTCAATGTCAAACTGACGTTCCGTCACGTCATAAACTTCAGAATCAGATGTTTATTTCATATTGCTGTGAAAATCGCAATAGTGAAAAAGTGGTGATTTTCTCAATTTGCAAGTAAAATAAATTAGCAAAATGAGTAAAGCAAACGTAGTGCTGCGCGACATATCGCCAATAATGCAAAGATTAAGAGACTTCCTTCTTGGAGTGAGTATGAATCGTTTTGTTTTGGTCCATTATGTAACGGAAAGGTTTTTGTAAACAGCTCTTTGTTTGTTTTTTAAGAGGAAGCACACGAACGCGCTGCGCTTCGAGCCTCTGCTGGCGGATAGAACTCAGCCCCCACCGAAGATTCCTGATGGATCTTCTCACAAGTATGAAATATAACCTTTTAGGTTACTCTCCTACGCTCCTAGGTTTAGTTAGGTATTTGATCTCAGGTATACTCTCTTTGACGTATATTTTATACGAGTACTTCTTTTCTTGAGACAGAAAATGGAAACAGTTAAGTGCTAAATAAAGCCACTGCAAACATGGACTCCTGATCAGTCAGCAGCTGCATTTTAATGCTATGCAGTTATCATAGTGCTATTTCAGAATCAAGACCAGGTGATCCATTACTGCAGATTAGATATCTTTCATTAGATCACTTACTTCCATTGTTTAGATGTCTTTGAAGAGTATTTTATTTCCAGGCATGCCCAAAACTACTACTACACGCGGGATGGGCGTCGTGAAGTGGCTCCACCTATGGACCTCAACAAGAAGCTCCTGCCAGCTGCAGACGACAAGTTAGTAGATATAATATAGAACACAGTAGATATAAAAAAAAAACATTAATGTTATAGGTCTCGTCACGTTAAAAGAATGCTGACCGCTCAAATAAACATTCTCAATTTTTTTTATTGCAGCCTTTTCCAAAGTACTAAGTAGCTAGTAAAGTACCTATTACTATTCTACAATGAAACAGTTATATGTGTATTATAAAACAATAGCTTAGTACTTAAGGATGCGGCTCTGTATAACGTGCGCAAACACATCCCCTCCACTGTCGCCCAACAATGATGCTGTGGAGGTGGTGAAGTTCTGGGCTAACAAATTATAAATACTGTTGTGCCAACAACATGAAGCACAAGCAGATTAGCATTTCTGGGGCCTCTAATGAGTTTGACAATTAAGTTTCATATACAAAACTGGATTGTGAGAAAATGGAGTGAGTTTATGTATGTATGATTCTTCTTTAAGTGTAGATGAATTCAAATTGTGTTAGACCAGTATGTAGCCACCTTCATAGCTCTAATATTTGATTCAATTAAATCTTGGTTGTGGATGGGCAGGACAAGAGATGGAGCATATCCTGCAGAGTGGCTCCACACTGGCAATCTGTTTGGGATGAATCGAGGATACCCCATTTTGCCAGATTATATCTACAGCGGCCAACCTGGGCTCGCAATCGGTTAAGGGATTTCCAAATTGGCCACTGCAGTTTGTATCCGCGCAGCAGGTGTTCTTCCAGGTTGATGAAATGTGGAGGGGAGGGATGTTAGGGATGTATGTAAGATACAAGCAGGTCTTACATAATTGGTTTTTTTAAATCTAATTATGCTGTCCTTCTTTCAAACATTGCCCCTAGAGATATTTACACCTCTCTTATGCACTGTGTATTCTATATCGTGCTCGTTACTGCCATGTATTGACTTTTAATGTTCTTTTCAGAGCCCCCAAGTCGGCAGCTAATCTAAGACCAACTCCGGGCCCCGTATTCCAGTGGGACAAACACTATGAATGAATAGCAGGACATTAGCAAATGGAATAAGAACAATGTGAAGCTCTAATTTAAATAAAGTTTATGTAGAATAAGGGCCAATGTTTTTTAATGTTTATAATGCCTTGAAAATCATAACCCTGTTTTAACTGTGCCGGTTGGGTACATAAAGGTTCTTAATTATGATGTGTCCTTTTAATCTTATGAACGCCCAAGGCACGCGCGTGCCTTTAATTTCACCTTCCATTTTGTCACATATTTGTGACGTTTGGCGCACAGGGCACGCGCTTGCTTGTCACACATATGTGACAATGGCGTCCAAAAGGTTAACAAAATCAACTGGACTGATTTTTATTTTAGTCTTATGGTTGTAAGTTTTGTAGTAGGTGAATGCTAAGGAAATAAATGACACAACAAATTGAAATACACTTTTATGTATATTTCTACAAACAGGCAATGCATAAAACAATAACAACTTTTAAATTTTACAATTCTTATAAAGAAACGGTGCCAAAAATTGGCCAGACATGTCAAATAGTTTCATTTTATCAGATACGCATAAAATACAAAAAGATCTATTAGATCACGGGCGTTAGTATGAGCTCAAACTTTATTTTATTAATACCCGTATCTATAAACAAGTCAAAGTGTGCGTCCTCAATGCGAGCCTAGCGACTAGAGCCTAACGAGGACAGCAAGCGCGTGAGGTGGCCACAGTGACGAACGAGCTGTTGCAGTGCTTAGACGTATTTCAGGTGTTGCAATACGTGGGCGAGGATTTAGTATTTTTGCTGGACAGTCCGATTCTGAGATGGGAGGTGTTGAACACAGAGAGGGTGTGCACGAAATAAATAAAAATAGAGAAATAGACACTTCAGTATTTATCGCCATTTTAACAAGAAAAAAATTAAGACGCGCTTACGCCGAGCGACAAGATCGAATGGGGAAGACCATTAAAAGCTAATTGTAGATGGTGCGACTATAGCTATGTTTCAATCTGACCAATAAGGGCAAGCTATCTTGATATATAAAATGACACTACCAGGTTTTCAGCCAATGACGGTGCTTGGAACCAGCTAAGCTAGCGCCAATAGTTTCACAGTTGCCATCCCCATTGGTTTGGTACCTGCGCACTGGGTCGTTTGCTGTATTTGCCCGTAGTGTGGCCATAAAGCGCGGATAGGAACGTTTGAAAACTCCGCGCGCTCATGCCTGCCGCGCTGGGCTCCCTTAGTCACTACACTATGAACGTTAACGGCGGTTTCATTATGTTTGATAATTCGCGCTCGTCGTCGCAACCGCGCTAGGCTCGCACTGTGGATGCGGGCAAAGTGTTTAATTGAGTAAAAGTAATAATTTAAGAATACGATTTTTACTCTAGTTTAGTAATTGCTTGAATTTAGAACAGTCAAAAGTTAGAATTCTTAGCTGTTCTTTCTTTGACGGTTCTTACTTTTAATGTTTAATGCATAAAAAATGTTTGCACAAGTAATTAGTTTACTTAAACTCGAGAAATTACTTGGAATTAATACAGTTTCTTATTTTTTTACTTAATTGTAATAAGATATTTTTTCTATTTTTTAGGATTTTAATTTCAATAACTTGACTGTAGATACGGGTGTTAGACTCGTCAAGCCTAAAGCCCGATTTACATTGGTCAAGTACAGTGGCGAGCACCTAGACAGTGTCTATTGACTCGCTACTGTACGATCGGTTTACACCACTGCCCTAACTCACTGTCCTTATCTACTTCGCTAAACACTTGTCCAATGTGAATCGGGCTTTACAACGAGAGACTGTCATACACAAGTATGAGTGACAGAGACAAGACGAAGCCAACTCGTTCTATTATTCGATTTGCCATATTTACGACCAGGGACCCTTAAACGAGCGCACAGTGTATAATAAATACGTCGCTTTTTTAATCGAAAATAAAATAATTCTCCTATAGCATTTTAATGAAATTGCACACAATCAGCACAATCGGTATCATCCATAGAAATGAATTAATTCTTATAATTAAAAATTATTCATATTACTATGAATGATACTGATTAAAGGAGTAAATGATGACGTGACGTCTGACAGGGGAGAATGGAAGAAAACGTGTTGCCAAATAGGATGGGGCAACGGCAAGAAGATGATGAATTATGAAAATATTTTATGTGAAACGAGTTATTTTTAATTTTAAAATCGACATATTTACGTTACGTTTACACCGCGAGCTCGTACTAGGACCTTAGTACATAACAGACGCCAGCACATCAAAATACCCGAAACTGTCAAATTTTACCAATCAACCTTGAACCTAATGCTTTAGCGATAAAGTTGAAAATCTATTAAAGAAATTTGACAGATTGTAGTAGCTTGATGTGCTTGCGTCTGTACATCAGTTTGAGCCCTCTGACAGGCTGTTTTAGCGCATAATAAGCCCTGCGAAAACACTCATAAACACACAAACATGCAACCTATATACATAACTTATTTTATTAAAGTCTATCCTACATCCCAATATTCAATTTAGTACAATATTAATATTTAAAGTATACATGATTATGTTTTTTTATGGATACAATTCATTCACTAACCGCGACCATCTATATTTCAAATTCTATGTTTTATTTTAAAAATACTGGTTAATTTCATTCAATTTTTTTAGAAGATTAATGAGATTTTTTTATTTTAGCTGCACATGGTGATGCGCATACACATCGCGTTCAGCGTTCAATGATTTCATTGGCTCATAACTTGTGATGCGATGGCGCAGGTTTTTAGCTGCACCAATAGAAGTGAGGGAGTTGGGTGCAAGACTGCAAGTTAATGCAACCTGCGCGTGCGACTTACAAATTTTACTTCAGAAATCATTGTAGGCAGACGCTGTTTCTACATACACCTTTATCGTATACAAAACTGGATTGTGATAATCATTCTTCCTTAATTTTACGTATTCTTATCCAAATTCACCTCACTTACCGAGGGTTTTAACTACACTGTTGACCTACCGATATATATATTATACAAAACACCCAAAATTCGAGTTAGTTACGCTTTCCTAAGCTAAACACTTTATCGTCCTCTTCAAGTTTATTTACCACAGTCACTCACGCCAATTTCATCAAACCTTACACTTCCCAAATAAAAAAATGGAATGACGGATTTATACTTCAATAAAAGCAATAAAATAAAGCGTAAACAATGAAACAGCCAACTCTCTTACCGAGAGGAGGTTATGTCCCAGCACTGGGAACCTTAACTATTCAATCATCACTGGAATCGGTGGTATCTTGGGATTGTATGTGCATCGTGGAGAAGTGACCATACGTGAAAGCTCTGTTTCGCGGAGGCCGGCGAGACCTGTACTTAAACTTGTGTCATTTATCGTCACCGTGGACCTGCTTACGGAACTGCATGGCGTCCCCATACGCCTTCTTCACAGCTTTTCTGTCCGTTGGCTTCCGGGACTCGATGAGTTTTGCTTGATCGACGCTCTTTTCAAGTCCTAGAGGTTCAAGCTTGTTAGGAGGCAGCCATTGCCAAGTGCGTTTGACGTCAAAGAATAGCACGAGGTAGAGGATGGGTTCGTGCGAGTGGTTCTTCTTCAAGTTGAGCACGTCTTGAGGGGGGACGGGGAGGGGAACGCCGTTGTAGATGAAGCCTTTTGGGATCTTCGGGTCGATGATTAGCGCTGGGTACCAGGGGTAGCCTCTGTTGAAGGAGTTTGGATTAAAATTGGTTTCTTATAGCGAGTTTTTATTAAAGTTTTGCGCATATTTATTCACTTTATTTCATTTATTATGGACATAAAACAGTTACATGCTACAGTTACATGTAATTCACACCTATATTCACGTCTTAACAAAAGAATAACAGACTATGGTAGATTTTACAGAATACAGAGTCTTCTGTGTCAGCTGTATTAAATTAATTAATTCCCAAATTATTAATTTTACCTATTATATATTTTATTTAATACTCGATGTCGAATGTAGATGGTCAGAATCAGAGCTACTCAAAACTACTTAAAATACAAGCATCTCCGAGTTACTAAGTCACAGAAATCGGCTGCATTTACACAAAAAACAAAGATTTAAATGGATTCGCTCTACCGCTTCAAGTTTTGCTGAGAATGGCATTTGAATAGTATTGTCTCGCTCAGTCATACTGAAAATCGAAACTATCGTTCCATGCTGGATGCGCGAGTTCACTCTTAATGTATACTTTTTTATTGGACCTAAGTACGGAGAGGGCACATCTAACAAATTAAATCTTTGTTAAAATAGCAATCGCCTAGTTATTAATATACAAACTATAGTATAAACTAAAAACTGTGCTACATAGAAAGGTTAATAAATGGATGTGTATACAGCTACTGACTTTACTGACCTGCACTTGGCCCAGACGAGTTGTAGCGGTTCCAGTTGTAAGGTCGACGCTTGCGCAGACTTGACGGGGGTCTTTGATGTTGACGATCTTGTTCCTCGACCCTGAACAGTACCATAGTGGAATTTGTTAGATAAAGGATAGTTCTTACTCTTACTTTTTGGAAGAAATAGCTAATTTTTACATAAGGCATAACCAATTGTATGGATATGGAGAGATTTCGCAAGCCGCGTTTTAAATAATTATTCATTAGTTATTCTTTTTGAACACTTAAACGGCTATTGTATTACCAAAACTCGGTGGGACGGTATTAGCGTCAACTTTACAAATTCAAAAATGTGTCCCAAGTTTTTTTTCCATGGATTCCCCAAACAAAATACAGCTAACAAATGAATTTCTCAGCCGATCTCGCTCTCTTAGCTGTGCGTGTCGAACACGCACAGCTGCCGGCTTGGCATATTTACTTACTTCAACATTGCAAATCACACAATACCTACTACTCTTCATGATTTAAAGGTTTCTGTACAGTCTTATTGCCTAATGGGCTTCCTCAGCATGCCGCAATATTAATCCCTCGGCACTGCACTGTTCGAAACTACCTAACCTACAACTAACTCACTTTGAGAGGCATGCCGCTCATTTCACTGTGGTCTAAAAACCCATTTGACGGGTAAGATTTAGCTAGTAGAACATGTGTTTTGTGCCACAATACCTGGTTGACCGCGTACAACTCACTTTGACAGGCGTGGCGGGCTCGCTGTCCGACACGTCGGAGTGCGCGGCGCTGCGGCGCGAGCGGCGCGGGGCCGCGCTACCCGCGCTACCTGCGCGCGCGCACTCCAGCGGGGACGTGAAGCTAGACCTGCGGGCAAATATAAATATAATAAATATCTGTTTACCGCAGTCTTACGACAAGAATGGAGTATATGCTTGTAGCGTACGCAGCAGCAAAGCCTAGGGCTTTAGTTGATATCCCGCCTGTTTTAGGCTTTAATATCCAACAATTTTCCTAGAATGCGACAGAGTAGTTACTTACTTGTTATTTCGAAAAGGTAAAAAAAAAAAAAACCGCACGCTAAATACGCGCTTTGACGTGGAGTTGCGGAAACCAGCCCGTTATACAATACAAGGTAAAAAAAAAACTATTTTCATTTCTGTGAATTTAATAAAATCACAGTATCAATCATCATACAAAACGATGAATGAAAACATCGTGAGGAAACCAACATGTCTTAGAATCAAAAATTTGAAGACATGCTGGTGGTTGACATCTACCATTCGCACTGGGCCCGGGATTACGGCCCCGGCATTCTCTCTAATCGAGAAAATACCTGTGGCCTAGCGGCAGGAACTTCATAGGCTGATTGTGTACAGTGTAATACTAACCCGTCAGTAGAACTCATAGAGCAGGAGTGGTGGGAGCCCTCGTCCTCGTAGTGCGTGCACGACGAGCACGACTGCGACCACGCCGAGCTGCTCGACGACGATCTGCAACCCAACAACATAATTATATAAAAGCCTTGATGTCTGACACTACTATCTAATAAGTCACCGAAGATCATCAACTGAGGCTATAACAGTTAAAAGCTGGACTTATGTCTCTCCCACGCAGCGTCATAACACCCTGTCCTTCACATTCCACTTCCGGTCTATACCATCTTCAGCTCAATCTAGCTGGGATCCTCCACACTCTGATTATCGAGTCACTGCCTTTACCTACAGATGGGTTTCCAAATTATGAAACATCTTTCAATTATGGAATATGTCCGAAAACTGTTTTAAACTCTATTAATAAAACTATACAGGGTGAATTTTTCCAAGTGGGCGTGGATAGCCGATTTTTTTTTCCGAAATCAATGGGTTCGATTCCTGACTAGGAATATTAATTTTTCAAAAATCGAATGATGCAGTTTTAGTTTTCATCAAAATCGGGTTCGAAACCCCTTTGAGTATTTTTCACTATTCCTCGTAGTTCCGGATGTGGCCATCCACACGCACTTGAAAAATTCACCCTGTTTACTGTTGAAATTTGAAATATTATTATTCAGCTGCATCCGGTAAGACTGGAAGCTAAAAAGGCTAGGCAAATGATAACTGTTGAAATTCTTTACTGAAGGTTTTATCCCGTGTTAACCTTTTCAAAAAGAAAACCATTATGTTCCCTTACCTGGAGAGCGCAAGGTCACTGTCAGAGCCGACCTCGCCTGGCGGGCCGCGGTATTGCAGGAACGACGCGGGCACCGGCGTCGACACAGTCTTGCCCTCGCTGCCTTGAGACGACCTGCTCACACCATCATCAATGTACAGCGTTGTATGGAAAAACAGAAACTATGGCTGGAAACTGTGTTACGCCAAAGTCTAGCACATTGGTATTCCATTTGGTCTTTTTTGGGCCTCCGTTCAGACTTTGTTCGGCCTTGATATTTTAAGAGGATTTTTATAAAATAAATGACTATCGAAAAAAGATCAGTAAATGTCCCCGACCTTTTTTGCAAATGTCCGACTTGTTGTCAGATGTTTTCAAATTTCGAAATGATAACTCTATTCATATGCTAACGACAATACGGATGTGCAAATCACAAAACCACTTATTCAGAAAAGGTTCAGAATCAGCGTTCAATCGTTTTTGAACATCAACAATTACATAAAACAGTCCCCCAAAACGCCCGCCCTTCCCCACTTCTTAGTGTTTTAGCTGGGAAGAAGTGATGCACCATATACCCGAGCTACATAACCATCTGTTAGGTTAGAAAAACGTTGTACGCATAGAGATAAGCCAGAAAGATTACTATAGTTCCTTGTGTTTTTTGGCGTAACTGGCGTAATACTATTTCCAGCCTAAATCGATCTCGTCAAACATTAATGGCGTACAGAAAACTTATTAAAGTCATCCTCATCTGTGTTCCTTTAAGACAACACGTCCCATTGTCGACGAAGAAGCGATTAGGTACCGACTATTTTCCACTCAAAAAAACGTGCAATTCAAGATGTAAACGGACCCTTCACGAAGCCGTCAGCCAAGCATTCTGTACATCAAACTAAGTACCTAGTGGTCTACGATTTTTTTTTGCAGGGAAACTTTTTTTTTTGTGGTGAAAAATCACGGTTTGCGGTAGGACTCAATGTTCGCACTCAAAACATTGCGCTGTTGGATGCATTTAAAGTAAAGTTATAAAAAACTTGTGAAAAAGTTGGAACTTTGACCTCCAATATCTCCGTAACTACAAGGTTCCCAAGTATGGTCCAGAAAAAGATGATCGCAATGACGGGGAAAACAAGTGCCTTTCAACTTCGTTAAGGGTCTTTTTACAACCATTAAGTGTAGGTCGTCATGTCATTAAAAGAGAATATATGATCGCTGACTCTTCACACTGCTGGAGAGATCTCTGTCGATCAAACCATTAGTTGCTTGCTTTACGCGCTTTTCGCTCATCGTGATCGGTGGAACAAATGCTTAAATTTTATTCTATTTATCCTAAGCGTAGCCTCTAATTAAGAGCGTCATTGATGTTCGACGCAGATAATATTATAATAATATTTGTTGGTTAGTACAAAAAAGTTTTGCACCACTCAATTAAAATACCTAGAAACTTTTGAAGTAAGAACTCTTTTCTCAATAGCAGGAAAGCTCAACCCGTAAATGTCATACGCACCGTTTTCAAGTCAAGCAATATTCATACATATTAAAAGCGGTGCAAAGCTTTTTTTAACATACAAAATGTAAGCGGTTTTGCCAAGATCCGCCTTCAGACTCAATCTTCCCCATGAAATCTATCATTTCACATTTGCAATCAAATAGAAGCTTTTTATAAAAACATATTTTGAATTCTGTTCGTAAAAAAAAACTATCTAGATCGCTAAGCCTAGTTTACATACGTTTTTTTGCCTTCGTAGTGTTTCTCCACTCCAAAAAATTGTGCTAAAGGGTAATATGGAATTCGTGCAGTAAAAGTAAACGAAAATATCTATGGACCCGTTATTATTTTGATTATGAACACCGAAACCGCGCTATGTGTTTTTTTATGCGTCATATTTAGTGCAAATAAATGTATGTTCTTTTTAAAAGCGCGTTATAGCAGAAAACCGGTTATTTTATAGGTCCAAAGATATTTCCGTGTTATATAATGTACCTAAACAGATCAGGTGATGATGTAGACTTGTCCTTGTCTTGTTTCCGGGGTCTGCCGCGACCTTTCTTCTTGGGCGAGGGGTCTAAGCTGGATCGACCCAGACTGGCTGATAATGTCGGCAACGACGCTGTTCGTAATGTTTTAATCAAAGTAAAATAAATAGCGAAGAGTAGGCTCAACAAACCGTTGATTAAAAACTGCATCAGTGATATTTTATTCTTTTTAATATGGCCTATAGGTACGATGCTATATTTCCTTAGGTCAATCATCGTTTGGCACTTTTTACAGTTCATTTATTACAGATTTAATACAAAAATCAAATTAAATAAAAGAAAAATCAGTGTTTACTCTGCAATATTAAATTGATTATAGAGTATTTTCCAATTGAAGTGTGAAAAGAGGTTATAATTACCATCAGAGCCGAAGCTCTTGGGTGGCGCCGCGACGGTAGAGGGCGACACCAGCAGGGTGGGCTTCCTAAGTGCACCCATGAGCCCCAGGCCTGTAACTGGCAACATTCGCACCTATTACAAGTATTTTGATAACAATGAGGTTGGTTATGAAGCTATCACCTTTGTTTACCCAAAAAATTAGAAAAAAAAACTGGCAATTCTACGCCATGTGAAGGTATAGTACCTATGCGACATAATATAATTTAGATGTAGAGTGAAAAAAATTATAAATAATCGTCCAACACGACGGTTATTTTTTATTTAAAAAAAATAAACCTGGCGGACATATTGCACATAGCTAACGGTGTATCGTTGCCACTCATATAAAAAAAAATGTTAAATATTATGTTTTATAAGAAACAGTCTGTTTACAAAAATATATTTTTTATGGAAAAACAGCACGTTTATAAAAAAATAAACAGAACATTTATAATAAAAAAAACTAAACTTTGTTAAAACTTTATGTCCATGACATAAAAACTCTGTGATCTGTCAAAAACCACAGACAATGGAGAAGATTGGTCTGTCAAGGCGGACCCTGGTCAATGCGGAGTCATAAAAGGAGTTTATTTACTAACTTGGCGTTGCCTCTGGTTGCTTAACCGGGGACTTCTCTGGTGTTGCCAGTTTCAGGGTGCGTTCCACCGGTTTTAAGGGCACTGGGGTTTCGGAGCCTGATGTTGGGGTATCTGCAAATGGGAATATGTTAATATAAATAGAATTTTATTGGTGGAGTGGTGACCAGAGATCGGAATAGGTAGAGTATGTTTGTCAAAATTATTAAGTTTTGACATATTTATATTTGCCTTCGTGGTGACAGGATTAGCCAATCGAATAGGTGCGCCGGAGCAAATACAATCTCTGCAGATTGGGGTTCATGGACGGTTCAGACCTCAAGTGCGTATGCGGCGTCTGCCCACAGACAATGTCCCACCGTCCATCTTGCACCGCATGCCGTATCACCTGCGCACTTGATGATCTATTTACTGCATCAGTGAGCGGGATACGCGTGGCTGAGTTTTGGGCTAAACAACATTTGAACTTTTAAAATCTGGGCACTGGCACGAAAATACTCTGAATAGATTTCTGTTCAGCAGTATTTTCTTTATCAGGTTCTTTTTCGTCTATGCCCGACGACACGTTGAGCTTGGTATCCCCACATGTAGTCAAAAGTGATGTTCCGAAATATTATATTTCAGTAAGTGTAAGTGTGTTACCGTTATCTCTGCCCCGGTCCGCCTGTGCACTAATCCGTCCGCGCCCGCCGCGTCGTCCGCGTCCGCGCGCCCGTCCGCGTGTACGTCCGCGCACCCACGGCTTGCGCGCGGAAGGAGCTGCCGCCGGGGATGTGGCGCGGTGAGACTGGTGGATAGAATGTCATTTTGTTATATAACTTTTTATGCCAATGTAATTAACTTTCTAAGACATGACATCTGACATCAGTGAAGGAAAACATCATAGGGAAACCTGGATTTATCCTAAGTAATATTATAAATGCGAAAGTAAGTTTGTTTGTTACCTTTTCATGCCTAAACCACTGAACCGATCACCTTGAAATTTTGCATATACGTTGTCAGGTATACAGAGACAGACATAGCGTACTTTTCATCCCGAAAAAAAAGGACTGTTCCCGAGGAAAACAACATTAACGTTCTTATGATAATAGATGGCACTACGTGTCTTTCGAATCATGATTGAATTATATTATTACTAGCTGACCCGCGCAACTTCGTCTGCGTCACTTAGGGGTATGAAAAATAGATAGTAGCCGATTCTCAGACCTACTGAATATGCATATAAAATTTCATAAAAATCGGTCAAGCCGTTTCGGAGGAGTATGGTAACTAACATTGTGACACGAGAATTTTATATGTAAGATATGGAAACTTTAGTGTGTTAAGAGTTTTATTGTCACATTCTAAATTCACACGAGCGATGCCGCGGGCAAAACCTAGTAATTAATATAAATTAAATCGCTAATCCAGTTTGAGCAAGCGTGGTGATCAATGCTCATGCCATCTCTATATGAGAACACGCCTTTTCCTCGTAGTGCGATAGTAAAAGGTTACTAGCATAATAAATGTGAATTACCGAAGAAACATAGGTTGAAAAGTTGAAAGGGAATCGACTGTAATGGTATGGTCATGTCATGAGGATGGACGAATCGCATGTGACTAAAAGAGTGATGAATATAAATGTTGATGGATGGAGAGGGAGAGGAAGACCAAGGAAACGATGGATGGATTGTGTGAGGAATAATATGAAATAAAAAGGTGTCAATGATAGCGTGACGGTTGAGAGGGGAACGGAAAAAAAGAACGTGTTGCGCCGACCCCAAGTAACATGGGACTAGAGCAGGAAGATGATGATGTTGACCGAAGAAACATAGGAATATATAAACATCAACAGGTCTTTTTGTTCTTTACTATTTTAAATGCAAATCACACTACATACGAAGTGTATAAGTGTATGTCGTGGTAAAATTATACTTACAGCGATATTTTCATCATCCGAGTCTTTTATCGCGTTGGACTGCCGCCTCTCGCTGCGAGCCCTTGACATGCTGCGTTCCTTACGCCTCTCTATAAATACAATAAGTAACATTCAATTATTATAAAGTCTCGTCCGCCATCTTTGTGAGTCCGCCAAATTGGATTTAGAATGGCACCACTTAGCTAACCATGCATTGTCATCCAAACTAAACATAAATGCAAAATGCTAGGCTCAATAGGAAATCAGGAAGTCGGCCAAATTTAACTTCTAAGATTTTTTTACTTAGTTACAGTTGCAGCTAATAAACGCGTGTTAAAAAAAGAACCCTGTTTTCACACTCACAAATGACCAATATGAATCTATAGTTAATATCCTAGTTACCTGGCGTCCGTTCCCGTTCGCTCTCACTGCTGGAGCGCGGCCGGCTGGCGGCGCGACTCACGCTGCGGCGCGGCGGACTGGCGCGACGGGGGCTCGCGATACTGAACAATGCAATACAGGTCACTATAAGTGCGATTTATACAGAAACGGCGTAAGGTGAAGGCGCGGCGCAGGCGCAGCGCAGGCATGATGCCACTTCGAAACTTTTTCATACAAAATGTACGTAGGCGTGGTGTCGTGAATTGCAGGCACGCCGTTCTTTCGTTTCGTTATAAATTCCAATGCTACGCTGCGCCTGGCAAATCAACCAGAAATCAACATAACATCACGCCTATAATCCCCGAAGGGTTAGGCAGAAGTGTACCTAATAGTACACCCACATTTCGCCAGCTATGTTAAAGTCCCATATGATAGGGGGCGAGCCTATTACCAGCAACCGGGCACGGATCCAGACTCCGTGGCTGCTACTGAGAAATTCCTGGTGGAAAAACCCAATTACACTTTGCTGGGACCCGGGAATCGAACCCAGGATCTCTTGCTCTGCAATCGCGCTTGCGACCACTAGACCAACGAGGCAGTCATATTGCCCGGATGCAGATATTCTCTTACCTGTTCCTCCTGGGACTGACTGCAGCCCGGAGCGGGCTACCAGGTGCGAGTGGACTGCCATCAGCAGCCACCACCAGGGCCTGTAGCCCAGCTTCACGAACATCGCGCCGAGCTTGACGGAATAATGGCACGCATTGTTCCCGCATTTTTACGCCGGCCCTGGAAATAAAATGTACGATTAGTACTAAAGCAGCAAAGAAAAATTGCTCAGGTGGAGATTCATTAATGACTCTGCCTTGGAGTGTAAATGTGGTGCTGTTCCACAAACCATGGGGAACTTAATATCGTGTCCTGCGTGTCCTGTTGTTTGTTCACTACCGGTACTGATGAACGCAACTGAAAGCGCCAAACTAGTGGCCAGCAATGGGACAGTAAACGCTAACAACAAAAAAACAGATGTTCGATACATTTTGGCTGAATACCAACAGGTATTGCACTTTTGTTGGAAACAGCAGATATTTACCCATGAGAAAATTCTTCGTGGGGGGGGGGGGGGTTCAGAATGATGTACTAAATAAGTGTGCGTCGGTGTCCCTTCCACCATGTATATTTAAAAAAAAAACTTTTAAGATCTTTATGAACTTACTTGTAAAACACAGTATCCTTATTATTGTAGGTGAGACAGTTCTCTATCATGAGCTTGAAGTCGGCCTCTATATCGTCTATGGTGGAGTACGCGCCGCGATCCAGCTTCTTGCCCATCGTGCTCAGGTCCATCGGGTGCTTCACTACGGTGCTGTAGTCTGGTACCTGAGGGAGAAATGTTGGAGATTAAAAATAAATTGATTCAAAAACTAAGAGATCTAAGAAATGTATAAAAAGACGTAAGACTCGGAAGTCTTTAGGTTTTCGATTTTATAATATTTTAAAGAATAAAACTGAGCTCTGTGCAGCTTTGGGGCTCTAAAAATCGATCAAATTACTTGCAACATTATCCTCAAAAGCCAGAAATAAGTCCCACGTTGGGCGCCAATTATGACCAGACAATATGCTACTTTTCTTATCAATATCTACGCCACATAAAACCCAAAATAAAAAGATGATAACGGTTGATAGAAAGAGTTAAGATAGTTTTTTTATACAAAGTCTGGCAATTTTTTTAGGTACAAGAAAGGTTTCACGTGCGTATTATATTAGATAACATACCTCTTGCAGATCCACAGGCTCAGTGAATATGTCGCTGGCATCCTTCTGCCGCAACAAGCGCAGTAACTTGTGCAGCGCGGCGCGTTCCGGCTGCAGCGAGTGCAGTACGCAGCGTTCCCAAACGCGAGTGTATTCTGCCTTTAGACGCTCGCGTTTGCGTACTAGCTCGCACAGTAATCTGGTGGAGGGAAGTTATGTAAGTAATAGTAGAAAAAGTAATAACTTCGTATAGAAGTGAACTCTCGCTTCAAAGTGTTCAAAAAGCAAGCGCTCTCGAGACAACTTCATCAGCCTACACCAATTGTACCAATTGCATGCCACTCAATTCGATACTCGGGTACTAGTCTGGTAAATGAGTGCTCAAAAGGGGTATGTGGTTGGAAAAGTCGAAAGCAGAAAATCTGACTTATGAATTTTGTTTGGACTAGTTAGAAGATAAACATATTAAAAGTCCTGACCCCTCCGAGGTGAGCCCGAGGGATGGGTGGGCAAAGAAGGTCCCGTTTTTTGGTTTTTTGCTTATATCTCGAAAACGATGCGTCGTATAAAATTTTGTTGTACTACATAATAAAACCTCATAAAATTCTCTACAACTTTGTTTGTCACACTTTTTATCTATCTCTTATCGTTGAATTGGTATGAGCTCCGAAAAACGAACAATTTTTAAAAATTTGTCCAATTCTCTGTCCCGTTCGTCTTCCTTTTTGTTTTGCATCTCGAAAACGGTGTGTCGCACGAATACATATTGTACTACACAATGAAATCTGATAAAATTCTCTACAACTTTGCTATATATTTTTTTTTTTTTCTTTTTTTTTTTTTTTTTGGAGTTTGATAAAAAGTGTGACAAACAAAGTTGTAGAGAATTTTATGAGGTTTTATTATGTAGTATAACAAAATTTTATACGACGCATCGTTTTCGAGATATAAGCAAAAAACCAAAAAACGGGACCTTCTTTGCCCACCCATCCCTCGGGCTCACCTCGGAGGGGTCAGGACTTTTAATATGTTTATCTTCTAACTAGTCCAAACAAAATTCATAAGTCAGATTTTCTGCTTTCGACTTTTCCAACCACAATCATTCATTGCCCAGGCTATACTCCTTTCCTGCTGTTACAGTCAGCCCCAAAAAGATGTAAACACGAACAAGGAACCATTTCATTGTCTACAACCATTATTCCATAATTTTGTATACAATGTAAAGCTACAAAACAAAATAAACAATTCATTTCGCCCTGTGTAGGAGGTTTTGGTGAAATGAATTGTTTACTTTGTTTTGTAGATTTACATTGTATACTCAATTATCGAACCAGTCACCCTGCGAAGAACGTCGTTCCACTTAGCCTGAGAGCCTACCTTACGTTTACTGATTACGTTTCTGCGGCTAATATGGACGGCACATTGCGACTTCGGCTTGTTTATTCTTGGGTACAAAAACGATTACTCCATTGACTCCTGACGCGGCCAGGACTATGATTTTTGGGCGTCATTTGGTCACTAGACTGCTGGGTCTAAGCAGACCTATATGAAACTATCAAATATTTTACCTTGCTCTCTCCAAGTCCTGTCGTATCCTCTGCCAGTATTTGAGTTGGTTGCACAGCTCTCTTACGTTCACTGTGCCATCCTGTATACCTCGGCTTCCTGTGAAATAAAAACAAACATATTTCAATAATTATTTTCTTTTCTATTTAGGTATACAAGTATTTCCATTATTGGGTATACAGGATGTTGAAATATTTAATTTGGTCATAATATATAGCCTAAAACACTTTACTCAAAATACTCCGAATCAAATTAGTTTTTAATTTTTCCAGAAACACAATATTTCTTATCAAGCAGTAAAAATAACCTAAAACAGAAAATGTTACCCAGATCGGGGTTTAGACTCCAAAACAAAAAGGAATCGGAGAAAAATTATTCATAGCAGGACTGCAATAGAAGATTAAATTAGCTAGAGAAACTCCTCAGAAGAGATGGATGTCGATATCTTAACATGGTGAAAATTTGAGAAAAAAAGTAGTAAAAGTTACATATTTTTTTTGTTTTATGTTGTTTACATAATATCTGTGAACTTTTGCTAGCTAATTTTATTTTGCACATCAGCAGTTTAGACTACACCATGGAAAATATAATTGTATATTGTTTGAAATGACTAACCATGATGACTCGTCAAACTCTGCAGCCTCCTCAGCAGCGGCACCCCATTCCGGCTGTGCCGCTTGAGCGTCCAGTAGGCCAGCAGGCGCTTCATGAGCATGGCCCGCGCCGCCGGCGCGCCCGGCGCCAGCGCCGCCACGTCGGCCACGCGCGGCGCGGGCAGCGCGGGCACCTGCACGACGGGCGCCCACGTGCGCTTCAGCGCCAGCACGCGCCGCGCCTGCGGAGCGGAACAATAACACGCATCGTTGACAAGCCGCATCCCCGGTACGATTTTTCTGGAGATCTTCTATACAAACTGCCATCCCTTATGTAAAATCTTTGAGGAATCAATTTTTGAAAATCTTTCCTTAATGGTCATAAGCCGTGATCGGATAATCGGGCGCTTATATACCCAAACTTCTTCCCACGAAAGAATAATATGGACATTCCTTTCTGAATAAATAAGTAATCCCGGATTTCCGGCATTGAACAATTTTGTTAAAACAACTATGACAAACTTAATGAAATTATAACAGTGGTTATATTGATTTAGTATTTTTATTTTATTAAAAACAAATGGAATATCAATACAAAAAGATAATGTGCACAATGTGGTCAAGTAGTGGAAATTGATTTAACTATCTAACAGACTAATGATCGAATCGACTAATTTATTGTACTTTATACGAACAGAAGACTAAAATATATTACTCAGGAATTTCAAACGATTCCGGGATCCGGGATTCTGAAAGGCATGTCCGTATTATTCTTTCGAGGGAATAAATGTGAAGTTTAGGTATATTAGCTACCGATTATCCGATCCCTGGTCATAAGGAACTCTAATGCCAATGCATTTCATGTTTTTAGGTCTAGCAGTTTAGCTGAGCGTAGCCTATCAGTGAGTTTAAGATGGAAGCGCTAGCGAAAGCCCGCGAAATTCAAATAAAAAATAAAGTAGATGTTCGATAGTAAAAGAAATAAAAATAAAGCTTTACGGCCGAAATACTCAAACGCAAATTAATTTTAATTTTCTAGTGATATTTTACCAATATCTAGTATGGCCGAGTTTCGTGGTTTTGCGTCACCAACTCGCCATATATGGCAATCAGCACAAAAAAGAGGCATGTGAGGCTGTAATCCAACACGCGAGCCCAATGCGCCAACGTATTACGATAAAAATATAATAAAACATGTGAGTATTTGGGGGTTATTATTTTTTAGAAAATTAGAAGAAAATAAAAGAAAAGTGCATATACTTTTAACGAGGTAGTTTTTTTTCCATCACATACTTGCTTTATCTTCTCTCTGCCCTTGAGCCGGATCGCTGTCAGATCTGTTGATTTTGTGTCGCCTTCGGATTCTTGCGCTCGACGCTCCTGGCAAAATTGAACAAACAGATGATCCCCATGATACAAGCACATACATAGTATACAGTATAGGTCACCGACAAAGTGTTGCGGTCTTATACAAAGTTGAAACTTGTAACCATTCGAGTCATTTTCGAAACTCGAATTTTATTCCAAATAAAATTACAAATTACGAAAATTGACAGCAAAATCGAGTAGGAACAACATTCGAAATACGAATACTAGCTAGAAAATGTAATTATTGGACTATACTCGGATTTGCATGTTAGAACTTGCTGATATTATTCCTTGAATTCAGCAGATTTACAGGTCGACGATCGACCACTTTTCACCCTTACGTACGTGAGCGCGGTAGTACATAAATAAATTAAAAATTTAAATGGTATTTATGTGAAAAACCAGAAAACAGCAAATCAAAGTGAGTTTTTGGTGATAATTACCTGTAATATGTGCGCAGGAGTATGTGCATCGCAGTACGCCATCTTAGCGACCTGCACGGGCTGGCTGGGGTCTCGACCGGCGCCCGCTGCCTCCATCTTCATGTACAGGCTGAAATATGCCAAGTTGATTCAATACCCGTAGTCTGATTTAATATCTTTGTAACACTTCGAACATATGGTTGCTAAAATGAGAAATTCCTTCAAAATTATATCTGTTGTAAGGACTATCTTATAGTCTCCTATAAGCATGCCCCCGGCCATCCCCTCATATGCTTATAAGACATTATAAGCAACGGTACTGTATAAAAACTGGGATCTCTGACGTCCAATATCTCCATATAGACTAGGTTGCCAAGTATGTACTTAAAAACTTGTATTTAAAAAAAAAGTGAAACATTTGGACCTCCAATATCTCCGTAACTAGAAGGATCCCAGGTACGGTAGAGAACAAAAACATTATCGCAATGACGGGGAGAACACGTGCCTTTCAGCTTCGTTAAGGGCCTTTTACAAACATTACATAAAATTCCGATATGCGTGTGTTCGTAAATCTTCATCTCCTAAACGGCTTAACCAACTTAGTTGTTGTTTCTTGTTGTGTTCAAGACAGTTGGCCCCGGTAGGTGGCGCTGTAGTTGACATTAAGAAAACTAGCTAGGACTGTGTATACATTCTACTGTTACTCACCCAGCCTGCTGCGCGCATGTGACGTGGAAGGCGGAGTAGCAGTTGCTCTTGTGACACTGAATACAAGCACCAACACTTCGCTGCTTACACACCATGCATTGAAGCTTCCATCGAGCCGCGGGTATCATCTCGATTGAGTCTGTGAGGCAATGAAAAATAGATTTTAGTTGCGTCAGTCTTAAGTCGAATTTAGCCTAAAGAATGCCGATGCTGGCACGCGAGGAGTACGTCGCGTGTACAAAATGTAGTTTATTCTATTTGGGCAAGGGTTTATTTTGCGTTGCCCAAATAAATCGAATCTTGGCCATGTAAGTACGGTTATGAGTGTAGTAAAACTCCTCAAATCGTTAGAGATCTATAGAGTTTTTATTATTTTGCATATAATTACTAATCATTTTTGAGTTTGATAAAAAAAAAAAATTACAGGATTTTAAATTCTTACCTATAGGCTCCAAAAAGACAGTGTTAGCGAATCGCACTTCAGGTATCCATAGCGCGCATACCACATGCGCCCAAGTGCCTTGATCTGTCTGCTTAAACGCACCTGAGAACAAACAATAATATAACATAATTGCAATGCCAATAAGAGTCGATTAACTTTGATATCACTTCAAACATCTAAAGTAACTTCTTCTTTACGTGCCGATGAAACTCAAAAATTTGACCAGGATGTAACCACCTGCAAAGCTCTAAAATTTGCTTCGATTAAATCCTGAAACGTGCAAGTGGTTGTGCAGGATGGGCAGGACAGGAGCTGGGGCAAAGGGGCTCCACACTGTCATTCTCATTGGATTGGATCGAGGATCCCCCATTTGGCTAGATCCGATCTACAGCGGCCAACCTGGGCCAGCAATCAGTTAAGAGATTTAAAGATTGGCCACTGCAGTTTGTATCCGGGTGCTTACAGGTTGCTGAAATGTGGGGGGATGGGATGTATGTTTCTCCGCAGTTTGCATCTTTCGTCTGACGCACTGTCGTTTAAGGAGCCCGTATAACGCAAAAATCTAAAGTCCTCCTGCGTGATACGTGTTTTACACTTACCTCCGGTGTTCGGGCATAGCACGCAGTTTACAAGCCGCGATGGTGATTGCAGACATCGCCTGCACAGCCATTGTCCTTCAGGAATGTATGGAACCTATAACAAACACATGTTGATTTAATAAAAAATATTAGACGAGGCTGGTAACAGTGGAACTCATGAAAGCAAGCCTGACAAGGAAACTTTACAGGCTGCGAAATTTCGCAATAACGCAAATATCCATACTGTCGCGCTTCCCTATACTGGAAAAGCCGAAAAAGCGTAAATAAATAAAGTCGAAGTGTCTGTTTGTAATTTCAAAATATGAACTTTTTACTGAATGCATATGAAAGTATAAAAGGTTCTGTTAAAAATAAAAAATAAACTGTCTGTCTGTGTCTATTTGTTCTGGCTAATATTCGAAACGGCTGGTACGATTTATTATTTATTAAGAAATAATCATTCTCCCGATTCATGTTTAGGCAAAAAGTCACAGAGACCTGATTTGGGACCTCTAATTTGTAGATTCTATTGAATATAGACCATTAATTTCATATCATAAATATCTTATACTTTTATCATAATAGAATAGATTTTTGTTAGATGCATTGTAGGTAAAAAAAAAATAATGTTAAAATTAGTGTAACACCCAAATGTAAGAGGGCTTTTAACCTAAGCTATTAAGAACACTTGATGAAGCAAAACTTACCCCGTAGCAGTCCTGATGCACAGCCAGGTTGCACATGTCACAGAACAGGATCACATTGGTGTTCTGACACTCGCCGTCCATGCAGATGCAGCATACCGCATCCTCATCTACTGTAGCTGCGGTTTGCTGGCCATTCTGAGATGCCTATGAAAAAACATGGTGGAGTTTAACTTGTAAATTGAAAAGATGCTGCCAGCGAGCCATGGAACAAAATATACTAGGAGTCAAAATTTCTGACCATATAAGGAACTCTTTAGTTCTCTCCAAGACCCAAATCGCAGCCACTTGCAAGTTTGCAACACAGCCGCCAAATTAAAATGGAACTAGGCGGGCCACATCAGCCGCATGCCGCATTTGGGTTGGTGGTTGGATTGGGTTCCAAACAACACAACCTAGCGGCGTGGTGGGCCCAGAAGGAGATGGCGTGACGCAGTGGACTCTTGTCAAAAGGATTGGGACCAAATAGCCAAAGACAGAGATTAATGGAAAGAGGGAAGGGAGGTCTTTTCCCTCCAGTGGGATACATAAGGCTTTAATTACTGTATAATTTGTGAATAATTATTATAATTCTGGCTTAAAGGAAAATTGATTAACAGATGAATGTGTTGCGTGGGAAGTTGTTCACACACTTCTTCACAGCTAAAACACTAGGATGTGGTGAAAGGCGGACCTTTTGGTGAAGTGTGTTATGTAACTTTGACTTTCAAAAGTGCTGAACCTCAGCTTAAATTGATTAAAGAACTTTTGATTTTGATTATGGCCGGGGTTTTCGGTAGATATCCACCACAAAACTGACCCACTGGCCAATTTGGGGCCGCTTAAAAAAATAATTTATCTCTGGTCCGGATCCTAGCATCTGAATTCTCAACCACTTACTTGGAAATAAGACTCCTTCTCCAATCTATCCATGAGCAGTTCCAGCGTATCAACAGTGACTGCAGGCAAGTTCTGCTTCACCCGTGTCTTATTAATGATGGCCAGCCATGCAGTGTCTTCCTCATCCACATCATATTCTACTTCCCCATCCAACTCTTCAGCAGATTTCTCTATGAACCTGATGTAGGCATTGGGTCGAGGAGGGGCATCACATACGCGCTCATTGTAGTCGTCAACAAGCTGAAATTGGAAGTAAGGAACAGCAGGTGGATGAGTTCTTAACCAGAATTGTGGTATGCAGATGGTGTTAACTGGTTCTCTAAGTTTAATTTTATAATTTTTAATAGTTTTTATAACTTAATGAAACAATTTTCTAGAGTTGACCCAGTTATTTACTTAGATGTTATCAAGTTGTATATGTTATTCTACAGACATAGAAGTGGACAGTAGTGTAGCTGAGCAACCCAAGGAGTACTCTAGGCCTGACCAAATATTTTCCTCCTGTATTTCAGTTTGATTCCAATGCTTCAGTCAGTTTAGAAGACTCCAAGTCTAGCAGAAACAAACTTAGCCTATGCATTTTTTTTACGAGCATTTATGCACCTTGTACCTTGAAAAACAGGTTCAACCTAGTTCAGGCAAATAAGCAACTGTGCTCTACATTAATTGTTAAGATATTTTATTGCAAATGTGGCCCTTTTTATAAATAAATGATTATTATTTATGGAATTATGACCCAGTTAACTACAATAAACTGCCCCTTGATTTTTAAACTTAAAAAATATCTGCATTTGGTGTTTACAGTAAAAAGAGTGATGCATTATTTATTTCAAATAAATAATTTACAGGCACTTTCATGCTGCAAAAGAGACAGTCAGATAATAAGTCTTGAAATATAGTCCATACTAAAATGTACATCTCTGTGGATAAGACATTCCAAACACTGAGTGTCAAGCTCTAGAAGTAAATAAGATTCTGTGACCAAGCAAGAACACCAGCATCACACTCTTAGCACCACTCAAAATCGAATTATAACAAAATCATGGTAACATTCTTTGGACTTTGAAAATTAACTGAAATTACAGGCTAAAAATTACCATTATTTTGCTAATGTGCCCAATTAATAAACCTTCTTTAGCATAATATAACAAAAAAAGCTAATCTTTACTTTACCAATAAAAAGACTGTATAATTAAGTTATTTAATAATCATTCTTTATCATAGGTAAACAAGATTGTGGAATACAAAAGTAAACAATAATATTACAACAATCAATGCACCATACCTTGAAGCTTGCTTCCGGTAATTTGACGTGAGGTTCAGCTGGAGGTGTCACAATAGGCAATGGCTTCTCCAGTTCAGCATTTGTCTTTTCCCATTCTTCCAAAGACATTATTGGTAAAGGTTGATCAATGGGAATTCTGCTGATTTTGCCATCTATCTCAAATTGGACTACTTTTTGAGCTTCCGCGAAAGTTAGAGCCTCTTTCGGTGGACTCTGTAGAGCGATGTCGCCCGTCGGCACGGCCGCCCTGCCTCTTCCCTTTTTCCGATGACTTGCTACTGCTGGCGTCGCCGGGGTTGGGTTATCGTGATCATAATGAACCAAGTGATACTGTAGCCCACATAAACTCTTGTACACCTTGTCACACTTTTCTAAAGGACACTGATACGGCGGAGGCCGGTTTTGCCGCAGTTTTTTGCAAAATTCAAAGACATCAAAGTCCAAGCCCATTTTGCAAGTTTGTAGGACACTCCTTTTTATAAAATAAGAATCATCGTTCGTAATTATTAATATAACATTCACTGATTATAGTTAACACAAAGTGAGAACATAATTAATCAAAATAAATATGATTTTACTATAAACACGAAAGTGAAAGGCGCAAAATTATTTTTTAATTTTTTGACTTCGTGGTTTACTTGTCAAATAGTGATGTGCCGAGTGCCGACTAGCAACTTCATAGAGGGCCTTAACCCTCTGCCAAAGTCATACAGGAATAGGCTCTAGAGTTGGCATAGCTGAATTTTCTCCTCCGCCTCAGACCACCACCGGGCCACCGTAATATAAAACTGGTTAATTCTGTATCGTTCTATGTCGCTAACAAGTGCTCCCTAAAAATGGTCAATTGTGCAGTTTTCTTAAAAGATTATAGAGAGAGAAAATATTATAGTTATTATTGACCTACGCAGTTTCATTGGTCACTAATCATATTGTCTATTTATTTATTTGTGAAATTAGTCAAGTAAAAGTACAATAAAATAAACTATAATTTCGTTAATTCATTCATTAATTCAAGGATAACGAATGAAATACCACTTATTGGTTGTGCAACATCACTTGCACTTTTTGTTTGTTATCGCAGTGTATGTATGTACAGACGCCAGCACATCAAGCTACCCGAAACCGTAAAATTTTTCCTATCCGCCTGGAATCTCTTTAGCGAAAAAGTTGAAAAGCTATTAAAGAAATTTGACAGATTGTAGTAGCTTGATGTGCTGGCGACTGTACTTTGCCTCCCGCCCTCAAAAAGTTGCAGACAATTTAGTTCAGATTCACTCCTTGCATTCCTTTTAGCTTATCCTTCTATGGCTCCGATAATGCATTAGTCGACTAAACAATTTGAAGTCTAGAATATAAATCAACTAATCGTCGTTTATTGCCAGCGTAAAGAATATTGCATAAAAAATAGAATTTTCAAGAACATTCTACTTTTCTTTGTGATTTAAAAAGTCAGCTGTCAATTGTGTCGATAGTTTGTTGTTGTGCGAGTGTGAATAAAAAACGTAAAAACTCTTCCTGGAAGTGTAGGTAATCGGAGACATTTTTGCTGAGATTTTGCTGTTTTGACTACAGTGAAAATGGATATTTATGGGTATCCCGGTTTTCCGTATAATCAGTCTGATGAACTCGCGAAACAAATGTTTGCACATCAAGCGCTAGCGTCGTCGATGCCCTTCAATCGGGGGATGACGGAACCGCACGCAATGCCTGCGCCTACGGGTGCGCCGTGGAATGTGCAAGGGGTGTCATGGGGCATGTCGTCGCCGCCGCAGCTGGTGCAGTTCACTGGTCAGCATCCAGGTATGGAGCAAAAGATCAGCCCTATAATCCACTGCAAGAGAAAGAGTTTGGATGTGGAACCGGCCATGTAAGTACTTGTTTGTTTTTATTTTTGTATGTTTTACGCTAGTTATGCAAAATACGCTTTTAGTCCATAGGTGCTTTCAACTTAGTGGTAAACTTCTAATGCTCTTCACCTCAATTTTAATTATATCTTTGAACCTGTTTGTATACTATTACTTAGTAAACAAAAATGCACAATCCCACAACTTTTGTTTGTATTTTTGTTTACATCAAAAAACAATGTCCTTGTCAAGACCATTCCAACAAGAATTTTTGCTTATGTTGACAGCTGAAGTTTTGTCCAACCAAAATGTAACAACCTGGACAGCTCTGTCATTTACCTCATTTAAGTCCTGCACCCTCCAAGGGTGCAGGTAAATGATTCCAACTCAAGTCCATAGATCACGATATATAAGGTTATTTTGCTTCCAGACCAGCAAAGCAACTAATTACAGAGGAGAAAATGGCCGCCCACATGAATAGTCTCCACATATCCTCAGAATACACTCCGCACACGTTAGCGGCTGATGAGATCATGGATGTAGGAATGGAACCAGTGAGCGAGAAGCTGAAGGGTCACACAATTGTTCTATCTGAGGAGCTGAAGAAATTGCAGGAGGAACCTTTGTTACCTGCGTCACTTATTGATAGGTAAAGCACTAATCTGAAGTAAATAATAACCTGGAATTGCTCCACTGTATGGTCAATGTTTTCTTCAAGAGCAAAGAAGCATTTAAAGAAGCTGCTCTAAGAAGGTCTGATCAGCGCTCGTAATTGACACATAATGTGCTATAAAACTACCAAAACTCAAGTGGCATGTTCACAGAGTTACCCTTATGGAGACTACTCCATGAAAACATTTTGCGAAGCCCTACTTCATCTTTGTTGTGTTGATGGTTCTCAATGAGCTTCAATCAGAACTCGGCCCCATCAATAGTGATCGCAGTAGTTTCCCTCGAAGTACAGATGGACTTGCACAAAGTGCAGGACAGGAGGCGGGACACAAAAAAACGGGATATTTACCACATTTTACTATTTATTTTGAATTCCCGATGAATCACCATGATCACTGATAAACTGTTTATCTGTGACTATGGTGCTTGCAACAGTGCCGTGGAGTGCATATTCCGTTTCTTGTGTAAATGATGGTGGCACCTCATTTGTGATAATGATGATAATGACTCCACAGCCCCACAATTGGACAAAGTTGTACCCACTACCTGCAATAAATTGCACACAATTCAAAAAGACTAAATCAACTCGACAATGAATTCCTTTGTGACTCCTAACCTTCTTGACATAAGTGCATTACATTGAACCCTATTGTATTGCAATTCTCATGGTCACTAGATCTTGGATCTCTAGTATTGTCAGGACCTACCTCAATAAAGATTGTATTGAGGTAGTTATCTCTACAATGCTCATTTTCACTAAGACTAGCCGACACCTAATTCAATACCTAAATATAAGCGCACATGCAAGGCAAGTGCGTCGAAATTTCGACATTGTAATAATATTTAGGGATTTGTTTAAGTGTTCTGCCCCCTATTACTGCAAAAAGGGTATCACTATTCGTTTGAAATTCTTAAAGCTAAAGTTTTATTCAGGTCATTTTTTATTAAGATTTTTCTGACAGACAATCGCGTCTTGCGAGTGAATCTTTATTCAATTAAAGTAGATAATTAATCTATTGTCTCACTGAGTTGCATTCCATTTTCGTACTACGTCGCATTTTGCTTCAGCTTTCATTGTTTGACAGACAAACACTGAATCTACTTCTTTTTACAAATTACAATGCTTTCTGCAGACATTGCTGCGAAAAGTGAAACTATTTTGAGATGAACCTCTTCAAATATTGAAGTAAACATTAAGGCTGAGTGGTAGCGTTTGCGCGTATTTGCGATAAACGCATACTATCGAATATTGTACTTAAGGCCCAAGAAATAAGATGCATATTTCCATAAGATTTAAAGTTATATGAGTGAACTCGGTGTTGTGTTGCGTGATGCACATCTGGTCGGGCCGTCCGTACAATAGCTTTATCAAAAGCCATTTTTCAATAATAGACTGAAAATCAACGCCATTTGAACGCTAAATCCCCTAACCACTTCTTAGTAGTTTAGCTAGGGAGTAGAAGCGGTACAAGCTCGCCAGCAACACATCTGTCTGTTAACCACTCGTATGCCGAGTAACCAGACACAATTAAAAAGTCATTGTGTCTCGTGTAGATCTACGTTCCGGCACACGAAAGGTTAATAAAAACATCTCCAACATAAAAACTCAGTTTCCTATGAAATTTCACCAAAATTTAACTAAGAGTAGAAACTAGTTAGCACAGTTACCCACTTTCACTTTTCAACAATAAAGCTCTGGCTACGCTGAGGCGAATCGGCGCGTTGAAGTTTTAATAATAAGGAAGACGCGCGATTATTCGCGTCGGTTAGAACACCTTCATACAAGTAAGGGGTCGTCCATTTATCACGTGTGGCTCGAAAGGGGGGGGGCGGAAAAGACCACGAAATCTCAATAGTGGGGAAGGGGTGAGGCGGTGTAGTGAGATATCACGTGTATTTATTTTTTCTTTGAACGCGCGATTTCTAAACCGCGATTTTTAACATACTTTATACCAAAAAAATACACGTGATTTTGGGTAGGGGGGGAAGGGTAGCCTAAAACCTCGTCACCTCGTCACGTATCACCATGGGGGAGGGGGGTTAAAAAGTTGCTAAAAAACATCATGCCACCAGAAGTTCGCAGATCAGTGGCAAGCTCTAGCGAAAGAGCCAAAATGGTATCAGACACACGACACCCTTTACATCTAAATACCCCCGTGTTGCAAAGGCTGAAAAGCCGAAACAGCTTTCTGAAGTGTGTCACCCCACTCACTGGCGAGCGATCCACGGAAAGACTAAAGCTGTGGCGAGGTAGTGCATCCTTACCTAACCCATTTGTTACACCTGCCGAAAATCTCCCACCTGGACACGAGTTGCCATGGCTGACCTGGAAGTCTTTAAATAGACTCCGGACCCAGGTTGGCCGCAGCAAGGAAAACCTGCTCAGGTGGAGATTCATTGATGACTCTGCCCTGGAGTGTAACTGTGGTGCTGTTCCACAAACAATGGGGCACTTAATATCGTGTCCTGCGTGCCCTGTTGTTTGTTCACTACAGGAACTGATGGACGCAACCGAAAGCGCCAAACTAGTAGCTCAGTTCTGGGCCGACACAATTTAGATTGCCATCGACACGCTAAGAAGAAGATTGGACGACCCCTTAGTTGGCACAAGAGGCATGAGCTAAATTCTCCGCGTCTCCCTGATTTTTCTAAACTTGTTTTAAAGAGTTTCCATGGAGTTTTTTGCCCATTCTTCTCCATAGAGATCTAGGATTTGGAAAAAGCTCAATTTTCTGACTAACGAACCGACTCGTTGTCTTGAATGATAAATGATCTCATTCTTAACGGATTGGTTGGAGAGAGCCAATTGTAAACAGGATTGGAAAGCCTTTGCCCAGCAGTGGGACAGAGCAGGAAGATATAAAAATAAAAATAAAAGTATAATTGTAAATAGGTTTTTACAAACACTTTTACACGTCATATTCTTTAAACTCGATGGGACCGGTGTTTCGTACCTGACTACTCTGAGAAGAAACAGCCGAAACAAACTCAGAGGTCAAAGTCTCTTTAAGGTCTAGACATAATCTTGGTCAACTCACATGAGAACTATGCTGATTAGTGTCTGAGATGGTCTATTGAAGAAAGAACCACACAGATTTGAGTGGACCTGAAGTGACTGTAAATAGAAATAAATGCTTTGAGTTTGAGTTTCAGACCCTTGCGGAATCCCCTGGTTGGAGGCCTTTTACTCAAGGCAACCACAGTTTTAGTCCGGTTAAGCAGTAGCCAGTCTCCTAGGCTGAACTGCGAGATGCCCTATCCAAAAAAAAATCCCTTGCGGAATTAATTTAAGTTTGGCAAAAGCTTTAGTTTAAGTTGCTTCAAAAAATGAACATAACACTCTCATTTCTTATTTCTAGATTGGAGAAGCCCCACATGTCCCTAGTAGTCTGGAAGCCCAGAGAAAGTATCCTAGCGAAAATAAAAGAGGATGAAAGGAAGGACGAAGAAACTCAACCAAGAAGAAATGGCATCCTAGTTCCCGCACACCAATCAATAGAGGACATTGAAATGTGATAATGATGTAAGATAGTTGTATCTTGTCTGTTTACACTCAAACTAGGAGTCGGGTTAATGAATGACTAAATAAAAGCATGCTGTTCTATTTGTAACCTCTGACGCAAAAATATAAAAAAAATGCATCCAAATCGGTTCACTCGTTTAAGAGCTACGGTGCAATGCAAGAGACAGACACACACATTGCGGCCAAACTTATAACACCCCTCTTTTTGCGTTGAGAGTTAAAAAGAGGGGAGTTAAAATTTGTTAACGCCGAAAGTTACCAAAAACGAAAGTTTAAAAAAGAATACGTGTATTTTTTGGTAGATCGGTCCTTTGTGATCAATATACCTTAAGAATTAGCAAGACAGAACTAAGATGCTTCAAAAGATCGCACTACAGCGGACCGCGAACGCGTGGCTGAGACTGTCCCGTGCTACGAAACATTTCTTATGGCCCTGGTGAAGGTTGCGGGGATCAGCTGGATGCGAGTCGCAAGGGGCCGGTCAATCTGACGGCACTTGGGGGAGGCCTATGTCCAACAGTGGAAGTCTTTCGGCTGAAATGATGATGATGATGATTGTTGAAATTTGACCGGGATAGTCCCAAAAAACACGCCCTTTGCCACTTCCCAGGTTTTTTAGCAGTACAAAAGACGTGGTTTAAAAATCGACAACGTGCTTTTGTTCAGGCAGTAATTTAGCTGTCACCAAGTCTAAGCGGAAACGGACATAAAACTCTGACACTGTGTACCTTTATAAAGATTGTATGTAAGTCAATATCAAGTTTATGTTATAATTATAAGTACCTTTGTTTTTGCATTGAATGTAGCTGTAGGTTGCTTGGTAACTTTTTGCTCTACTTTTTGTCAAGATTATGAAAGTGTTTTTTTTGTGTTGTAATATTTTAAATACTTACAGATATATTTACAGAATATTATTGATTAAATCTTCGTACTATTTGCGAGCTATAATGGTAGAATTCCGAAGTCGATTATAACCGCAACCGCAAAGCCAATCGCTACGACAACACGACTGGTTTTAATTTGACTCTTGCAAAGCGCTTCCGTACATTGTCGCCTGTTGTTTTTCAAACGTAGGCCGCTATAAACATTATCTGACGAAAAGGAATATTAAGGATTCCTTTAATTTAAAATGTCTTTTGACGTAAAATACCTGGGCGACCGAGCTCTGCTCGGGTGAAAATAGCGTGTAAACGAATTTGACCAGATATGAGACGTAGCTGGATCGATTTTTCGCCCCCGTAAACTCCCTATACTGCAACTTTACAAATATTGCTCATTTAATAGTATAGGATAACACCAAATGCGAGTGAGGCGCCCCTGAATCAGTCTCCTACCGCCTACAAGTGTCCCCGGTGTCCGTTTACCTGCACCATTGGCGCTCTGAACAACACCTCGCACGGTTCAATAATCATGGCTGCTTACTGAGCCCAAATTAAGAAAGAAAAGAAGAAGATCTGTCTTACGATTGGGCGTTTTGTTTCGCGTTTACGATCGCATTCGGAATTGTACCTACAATATTTAAAAAATAAAGGTAGATGACCGTTCTGTTGTAGACCATACAATAGAGATGTCGCACCTCATACACTTGTTATGTATTACAAAATCTAAGCAAGTTTTTATATTTACATAGTAAGTAATATTGTGCACAAATAAAATGCCCCATTTTGATAAGTGTAGAACATTGATTGTAAACTTTAATTATAACATACAGTGTATTTCTCCTTACTTGTCTTATTTGGCAAAGAAATGGTTCCAGAATCATGAGTTCAAGTATGTTAAACAATCACATACTTTTATGAAGAAACTGGTTCGAAAAAGCATTTAAATGCATAAATATTCTGAAAACTTAAATCTCTGTACAACCGTATTTGTGTACCAAACAAGACAGGTAAAGAAAAATGCACATTACGTGCATCTGCGATGGTAGACTTTTGAAGTACTTTTCTTTGTGTAGCTAAATGTACTAAAATCTAAATTGTTAATCTTGAATGAAGAATGTATGTAAAGCTTTCAGTGAAAATATGACGTGTTCGGATAATTAAATCAAAAGAGCCGTGTACCTCTCGTAAACGTCTGGATTGAGTCCTGAACATTTACTCAAAAGGGCCCTCATGAACTACGCCAGCATTGACCGCAGAAACTTTGAAAATGCGATTAACGGCTGAGTAATTTTCCATACATATAGAAACACACGCCTTTTCCCGTGGGGCTAGGCAGAAACTGGAGAACGCTTCCTGCATGCGTAGCATGACCACCGTAGAAAGGGGTTTCTTTGACGGAAGAATCGACAAATTGACAGATTGTGTCGACAAAATGACAGCTTTCTTTTCACAATCTTTCATTTTGTCGATTCTTCCGTCAAAGAAACCTGTTTCTACAGTGGTCATGCTACGCGTCCTGTTAAGATCCTAACATACTTCTTCTGCTTGGTCCACGTTCATCCATCTAGTCATACACGACGCACCTGATCTTTCTCAAGAACACCAACAAAGGTCAGTGTGTATTTCTAGGGCGTCCCCTCCCGGCGTTGCCACTCACATCTGCCTTGTAAATATAAAATATACAAAATATATAAATATACCTTTTGTTAGTCGCTTTTCTTTTGTTTTCCGACCTTTTGTCCTTGAAAAGTTCAGTGTCTGTCCGTCGTTTGCGAGAATCCTTATGATTCTTATTAAACAAGTAACAATATTATCAAGTTATAATAATAATAGTTAAAATTTAAATGTATTTTTACTTTTTGCTTTATATAAAACACTGTAATATCAATCGCACATAATTTTGAATGTATTCTTAGTTTTAGTGTTTGTATAATACATATTATTGATATGATTGTTAAACATCAATGCTGTTTTAAAATTTAAACCAGGGATGTATTGTGGGGCCCACGGAGTAGCGGGCCCCTTAAGTGCAGGGGCCCTGGGTACTTCAGAGCAGCATTGATGATTGATAAGAACTTTCTAAGGGCCTGTGGTTTGTAAGTTGTGCTAGAAGTGTGTGTAAGGATGGAAGATTTTGTACGGTTTGTCTTTAGAAATAAATGTAAGGTAATTATGTTTATTTTGATGTTTTTATCTGGGCCATGCCCTTTATCCGCTACTAACCCTTGGGGTAGACGCGTTCTTGGAACCAGCACAGCAAACGCAGTTCCAGACATGGTGAAACTCAGCGCAGCGCAGTAGTTGGTAGCCAGTCTTACCAAGGGGTCTCATATTTTTAAGTAATAACTGGGTTGTGCAGGACAGATACTCGGATAGACAGTCGATCCATATAAAATACCAATATTCAGGTACATCCGATTAGACTGGAAGCCGACCCCAACATAGTTGGGAAAAGGCTAGATAGATACGTAAACAACTGAACGTCTCCGATACAAGACTTATCTATCCATCCACTTGCCTAACTTGATTTTAAAAAAAACAATATTTTCAACATATTTTATTTATTTATTTATTTCTTAAAATATTAACAAATTCACGTCATTTTAAATACTGGTTCAACAGTTCGAAGTACACTTTCACTATAATTATTTTTCTTTTAAATTCTTTGCTTAGAGTCTTTCTAAATTGTATGTTACATCAAAATCTGGAAGACTTTAGTTGAAATTTAAAATATAACTATTTTTTTTTAATATTCCAACACTATTTTACTGAAATTCTTAGTTAAATAAGATCTTTCTTTATAAAAAAATCATCTGAATATCAGTTACACAGTCAGCAGCACCATAAAATAGTCTATAAAATAAAACAAAAGTACGTACATCAATTTTGAACCTTATGACGTTGGCATAAGGTAGAAATTTAAATCTCATTGTACTTTTGAAAATTTTTAACACTCCCAATAGTTTCTATAAATAATTAGGCTATCTTCTCCTTACTAGTCATCTCTTTTTAAATATTTACACATTTCTTAAGTAATAATAAACTTGTCTTTGAGACTTGAGATGTGCTTAATCGCCTACGTTTATTTGCTTGAGATTTCACAAGTGTATGATAATCGTATCGTTTTATATGACAAGTGTTCGTACGCACGACGGCCATTCAAGCTCACAAAACCAGTTTATGCAGATCTCTCATTCTATAGGAAATCTATACAAAGCGAGGCCAAGTTATACTGGAAATGTACAGCTTCATGAACCGCCGTGTGTACTTGTATGACCATGTATCATGCTCGCAGTTCATGTGTTTGTATCCACAACTCATTATAAGCACTTAAAAGATTTATAATTTATGTGGGTAGTATTGAAATTACGTCACGTAACTCTTGAAAGTGCTAATAATAACTACGTGGACTCAAACAAAATTCTTCCGTAAACACAATATCTATAGGGTTTAGTTCCCTTTAACAGGACAAACTAGGTACCAGACCTTACATTTTATAAAGTATTCAGATAGATTTTTCGCCAAATAAAAAGCGTCATTATAAATCGTCTAGCAAGTCTTAAAATAATTCGTTGCGCTTGTAACATTTAACTTAATCGTCGATTTCTCGCTTAATACAATATAATATCAAAAATTCACGAAGACATTATCACAGGGAACAATTATTTTAAAGAAAACTGTACCTTAGCAATGTCACTTAAAAGTACTGGCTTTTTTATAATGCCGGCGGGCAGCTATCGCGAAGTTGACCACATTGACAACGCTTTTATCGGCGTATTCGTCATGACATGACACTATTCTGACCACAATTCCACGGCAAGGCGATAATTTGATTGCCTTAATAGCTAATAGGGCAAAATATCACCATGCAGGTCCTGAACTTATGATCAAAACCTTCTTAAAACTCAAAATGTCTTATATTTCTGCTGTCAACGGCTTTGTTTTAAAGTTCCCTCAAACTCAGAACATGTTAACTTTGACAGTAGCTGTATCCAGTTCCCTCTTCATACTTTCCAGCTGCTCGATGTCCTGGTCCGAAGTCTCGCACTTCTGCACCACCAAAGAATGATAGAAGTGAATCGCGAACGCCACGAAGACGATTAATACTGGAAAAGAAAAATCATGGTTAGATATTATGTTGTTTAAAATTGGAAAAGAATCAACCAGGTACCAAAAAAAGTAAAAGAATCGTAGAGGGTGAGAGAAAAGAAAGAAAAGTGCGAAATAAAACTACGGTCTAGAAAACAATTGAACAAATCACGGTTATAACGGCATATCTGTCTTTGATCCTGGGGACCTTAAAATGGCCGCTTTCGCAGAATCATAATCTATACTAATATTATAAAGCTGCAGTGTTTGTTTGTTTGTTTGAACGCGCTAATCTCTGGAACTACTGGTCCGATTTGAATGATTCTTTCAGTGTTGAGTAGTCCATTTATCGAGGAAGGCTATAGGCTGTTTCTTTTTTTCAAAATTAGGGATCCGTAATAAAATTGCTATTTTGTAACACAAGGTGTAAAATCGAAAACCTATTTTTGCGTGCGCTGCAAAAACTATTGACAATAGAACAAAATAATGTACTACGGGTTTGTAGATCCCATTAAGACCTACAAAAAAGTTCGCGAGAACATATATCTAGCTATCATGGTTTAATCACAATAACCGTTTTGTGTTCAAAATAATTATTAAATCGTCTGAAGAAAAAAAAACTACGTTAAATATGTATATAAATATTAATCTTTATCGAAATTAAGCATTATGTTATCAAGAGTATTTATGTAGAAGTAAAATACTTTTTGTTTCATCTCAATCGGATATTTCGTTTAAAAGTTATCACGTGTGTAAGATGTTAAGAGTTGGTACCTATTAATGAGTTATGGGCCATAGAGTTTTTTATCAACATAAAATCCTGTAATAATCTTTTTCGAAATATATTTGTTGATGATTGTAAGTATAAGATCTTTGAAGAGTATAATAAATACATTTCTAAAATAACTCTGCTAAGGAAATCCACGCGCGCTTGATGCAAGCAAGACTACTACTACTAATATTATAAAGCTGAAAAGTTTGGTTGTTTGTTATGAACGCGGTAATCTCGGGAAATACTGATCTGATATGAAAACTGTTTAAATATTCAATAGTCCATTTATTGAGGGAGGCTATAATATAGGCAATATTTTATCTCGGTATTTCCACGGAAATGAGAAAAACGCGGGTGAAACCGCGGGGCACAGCTAGTAGGATAATAAAATGAATCACGTTAAAATTCTTAAAATGAGTTGTCACTTTGTGAGCATTTTACGAATTGTAACGTAATTCATATGATTCTGCTAAAGCAGCCATTTTAGGCCACCCGATCAATTTCAAAATTAAAAAAAAAAAAATTGTGGAAGAGCAACTTAAAGCTCAAAAGGAATCCTTGAGAATCTTGGATCAGTAAAGTTGTGTGTTGTTAAGCATGCAGTCTTGTTTTGTTAGTCAAGTTATATAAAAAACTATAGAGTACAGTTTGCATTCCATCTTTTACATGCAAGGGTAAAGCTCTGGTTTCCTCCACTAGCGGAGCCGTCATATGGCGGCCGTAATAAAGCGTTGAATGACGTCACAAGAACGTTGTCTATGTAAACAAAACGGCGTGGTTTCCTAGAGAGCGGTATTTGTCGCCGTAACGTTAAAAAGCGTTGCCGTCATTTACATGACGGCCGTCTTTGCGGAGGCGAAGAGTCCTCGAACGTTTTTTTCAAAAGCGGTGAACAATTTCTCATAATGAAATCCACCTAGAGCAAAATTTTAATAGATTTTGTGCGGGTTCATGACATATTATATTATAATATGGGGGAAATCTTACTATTATTATAAATGCGAAAGTTTTTGAGGATGTATGGATGTCTGTTCCTCTTTCACGCAAAAACAGTTGAACGGATTTGAGTGAACTTTGGCACACAGGTACTTTATAACCTGGATTAACATATAGAATACTTTTTATCCCGGTAATACGATCCTATGGGATGATAATTACCGAAATCGGCACGAACGAAGCCACGGGCATAAGCTAGTTCAAAATAAAAAAGGGAAGGTATATAGTACAATGGAAATTCCTCCGAACGATTTTTTTCGTCTTCTGATGATTACTCATCTTCCAAATATATTACTATTTCCGCTAAATCAAGGTCATCCATTTGCCACCATTGACATCTTTGTGTTCTGTTTTCCGTAAAAAGACGGCCGTGCGAGTTTCGAACACTCCACGTGTCGTCACCGTAAAGACGGTCGTCTTTTGCTTCCGTAATATTACGGTCGCTGTATGATGGCACCGCTATTGGAGGAAACCAGAGCTTTAGACGTCCCAAAAAGGAACAATGGCACAGAAACTTTTCTGTAAAGTTTTATTTTCGGTGCAAGCAGATATAAAGCTAACGTTTCGTTAAGTAATACAAAATGAAGATGACGTTATATCATACCTGATACACAGACCAACAGAGAGACATGGAGAGAGATAGAAGAAGCACTCACAGAATGACAAGTGGTATCACTGTACCTGGTATAACGATGACTGTGGCGGCGGTGGCGGCTGCGAACGAGTAGTCCCAGAACTTCACCCAGCATAGGATCGCTATCTCCACCAGGAATAGGAAGAGACCTGGAAAAAGTAGGGAAAAATCATGAAATGCTGGTATCAATTTGGTACAGCCTTTGGTGTAACTGTCGGAATGGTCGGTTGAACGTACGGCGACGATAGCAATCAATAACAGTAAGTCGACAGTCCATACTAGCTAGTTTCGATTCCAACAATAAACATGGGTGTCCTTTGTCATTTCATTTTCATCATCAGGGTCTCCAGAAAAAGCAAAAATCTCATGGAAGGACCAGTGAACACATCCGGTGTCTGCAGCAAGTTGACGAAAACCGCATTAAAGTCCCAAAAACTGAATTTTCCGGGAATTGCTATTAATTTATTTGCCTATTTGGTAAGTTCTTTCAAATAAGTCGAAGGTTCTTTTCACACTCACCTAGGACAGTACTAAAAGCCCAAGCCAACTCGATGAACCCCCTCATCCTCTCATGCGGCGAGTCCCTCAGCGCCTTCGCATGCGCCCTGGGCGTCTCCATCTTGCTGACAGCATCTATATTCGGCAGCAAGTACGTCGATATCATCAGCGCGAAGATGTGCACTGCCACCAGGACAGTTGTGCAGACCGCGAACATCACGAACAGCCATTCGGGGACGTTCGTCGGCTCGTTGATCTGGAGTTCAACCATGGCTACCATCGCGAAACCTGGAATTTGGAATAAGATTTGTTAATAGTTAAAGTGTTACAAAGCTTAGATAGGGACGCACCGAGGTAGACGGACCAATCTTAAAAAAATCGCTGTGTCAATTGGATGCCGAAAGCAGAGGCCAGAGTGTTGTGGTGCAGATTGGGAGACGCCTATGTCTAGCAGTAACCTGCGATAGGTCGAGTTGATGAGGATTTTCAATTTTGTAACAGCATTATTAATAGTTTTCGACGATACTACCAAATTAAAGATTTCGGGTAACTTTGGGGATTTTTCAGAATTCGGCAAAAGGAGAAAAATAATGTCCGGCTACTCAAACCTATCCTAAGTTTACAAGCTTTATTACTTTGAAATTCCTTTCTGATAATTATCTGGGCACGTAAGACACATTAAACCGTATATGCATAATGTGACATTATCCTCCGTTGACCTCTGCGACAAGCACTGCATACAAAACAGTTAAACAAGTCCCTTTAACGGAAAACACAACGATGAGGTAAAACATCGTAGGTCACCAGATTTCCTTTCTAATTTGAACATAACATAGTATAACGCCGGTATTCCCCGAAGGGTTTTTACATGTCGCCAGTATTTTTTTTAAGTCCCATGTAATAGGGCCTATGCCATCTACCGGGCACAAATCCAGACTCGTGGCTGCTACGGAGAAATTGCTGATGGAAAAACCCTATAACACTTTATCCGACCTGGGAATCGAACCCAGGACCTTATGCTCAGCAATCCCAGGCACTCCAGGCAGTCCACTCAAAGTGACTGATGGAAAGCGATTACCGATTTTCGAGGACGCCGGAGCATGTCTTTTTCTTCCATACTTCTCTATTACTCACCATCTCATCAGACACCTCCTTTCGTTCCTTAACATCCTTCAGTTCCTTCACACAGTCCATCCATCGTTTCTTTGGTCTTCCTCTACTTTTATACCTATCGACAGTCATACTCAACACTTTACTTTCGTACCTAACCTACCTGTACTTAATAAAAAGGCAAGTTCTACATTTCGTAGTTGCACTCCGTCCATGCGCACGCGCACTATAATTGTCTCCTTTGTGTGCACCATAATGTTCCACGTTCGTGTAGCCTACTATACCAACTATAGCGACCACTATACCAACGAGGCAGTTTCTGAATTTAATTACAACCTCATGAAAAACAACGTAATGTTTACCTGACAGCAGTTCTGAGGTAGTAGCAGTGGCTTTCAACTTGGCACGGGACATGTGAAGTCTCCGCCACGAGAGACCCTCGGGGCCTGAAGGCAGCTCCTCGTTCCACCCGGGAGACACCGGCATGGCTAGCGCTACCTCGCTTACACTCTGGAAATGGGATCGAAAAATTGTATGATGTATAGTATGATGAAGTAACCGTTTTTATTTGTAGGGTAGGAGAAAGATGGCTGATTACGGAGCTGATATCTATGCAATCTTCCTTCGGCCTTCTCCCAGTTAATTTGGTTTTGAATACAGAAGAGGTTGCCCGTGAAAGAAATATAGGCTTTTCTTAAATATTTTACGAAAATAATGGCGCTGATTTTGTCTAACTTCGACGAAAATAATTTTGAAATGTTTGCACAACTAGCGTGCTTTTCCGATAATTTCAAATCATGTTAACTTAGCACATGTGTGAAATCAAAATTAATTGATGGATACACGCGTCTCTTTTCTGATTAAAAAAAAACTCATGAATTTGCAATTAAAATTATTTATCATTGTAATTATTTAACATGAAGAGAACGATTTATTGAGGGTTGGTATATGGGACGAGAGTGCTTGAAGAGCCGGGAGGCGGTAGACGTAGTGTTGGCAGCCTAACAGCCAAGGGTGGACTATCCTATGGAAGATCACGTCAAAAGGCATGCAAGTCATTCACACAGACCAGGTGATCATGGCACGAAAGAAATCAGTGGGCCACCTGGAGAGTATATTGAAGCTTCGTCCTTGAAGGCAGCCAATAATGATGACTATGATGATGTGTGGGGACTTATTTTTGGGACACAATGCCGCTGGGACTAAAGACACGGTTTGTAACTGCCTGTAAAAATATATGTATAGGCAGTGATGGGTTGCGCCTCAACTAGCAGCACGGAAGCCAGATACAGAGCGGGAGTGCTATCGCACGTGGAAGCATCGACGGTGCGCTCGGCAACATGCTGTTTCTCGCTCTAGCAAATGACGGTTCTGAGCGACAGAAAAGGAAAGCAGCATGGACAAATGCGATTCCGTGGTGCTAGATCAGAAGCAACTCTATTTCTAAACTTACTTTAATAGACTGGTTACATTGGCAGTGGCCCTGCAAGTAGCCAGGGCTCAGCAGCACCGTGGCAGCCGATTTGTTGGATGTCATCCCGTTGGGGGTCACACTGCCGTTGGGGCTTGTGCCTCCTTTAGTACACACGTATTCTAAGCTGTGGGGTGGCGTCACTGATATCGTGGGACTGTCCGTCACGCTGACCTTGAATCTGCGAACAAATTGAGGAATAAATCAGTGGGTTATTGGATGAGAACTGTGGATGGTTAGTGTCACAAAATGGTTAGTTTTTCGGTGTGTTAAGAATTGTTTGGTTACAGTTTACAGTGGCGTGCAGTTGCAGACAGACTAGGCATGATCTGTTGAGAAGTCCGATCAAATTAGTACAGTCGCAGACAACTTAAGGACTTGCTGCGGGACTCTGACAGATAAGGATCTTTCCGACCGGCAAGCGCAATGTCCGCAAGTTTTCCTGTTCCAGTTTGACCGTACCTAAGATAACACTGTTTTTGACTTCGTGTTTTGCATATAGGTACTCACGACGACCAATCAAGCTAAACAAAACCAGTTTATGCGGATCTCTCATTGTAAGGGAGATCTATACAAAGCGAAGCCATGTTATACTGGAAATGTGTAGCTTGATCACTTGATGTGTCGCCTGGTGTACCTACAGTTGTACACGAATTATGTTCAGCCTTGGGCCTAACCCTCACGGTTGAGAAGGGGTTACCTTACTATTAAGCATGTAATGCGTTAGCTATTGAGTTATTTAATAATTATGTCCGTGACATGATGGCCGGACAATGTGCATGTGTAAAGTGTGGATACTTAAAACGAACCTAGGTGTATCTACCCATTACAGTACTTACATCTTTTATATTCTATACAAATAAATAAAATTGAAATGTCTGTTTGTAATTTCAAAATAACAGCTTTTTACTGAATGCATATGAAAGTATATTTTATACGGTACTTATAACAAAAAACTTTTTTTTGTTTGTCTGTCTTTCTATCTGTTTGTTCCGGCTAATCTTCGAAACGGCTGGATCGATTTTGAAGGGACTTTTACTGGCAGTTAGCTTATGTTATAAGGCTTAACTTAGGCTTCTTATTTTAGAAAAAGGATTAGGGTTCCGTGCAAAAAAAAGAAAACCCCTTGAAATTGCTAACAAAATCCGATTCGAATAGGGAAGTCATATTTTTATAATAATTTCACGCGGAAGAAAATCGCGGGGCACAGCTATAATCGTAATACTATAATGTCTTCTAAAACAGTCATAAGCAGGTTAAAAATAAATTATAAAGTTAGTTGTCAACGTGAATACTTATGTAGGTGTTTTAAAACTTTTTCTAAACTGTTTAGTTCAATATACACAGTTACATAAAGAAGAAACCGGATTTCACGGATCTTGTGCTTCGAGGGTCCAACTGCGTATTTTGCAGTTCTTGCCAAAAACGAGTTTCAGAAGAATTTGAAATAAATTAACCATTACTTTAACTTTAATGGCACAGAACTGGTTTTAAATGCATAAATATTGTAAAACTACAAAGTTTTATATTCAATCAAAACTATGATTAATATTATCATTGGTCGCATACCAATTCTATTAGCTTCAATTATTTTATGAATCTATTCTGATTGTGCATGCTAGTTTTAGCTAATTGTATGAGCAACTGTAAAAAACCTAATAATAATATATAATGTATTATATGTATATTACAGGGTGAATTTATCAAGTGGGCGTGGATGGCCAAATCCGAAACTATGAGGAATAGCAAAAAATAGTCAAAGGAGTCTCGAGCCCGATTTTGACGAGAACTAAAACTGCGAAAAACTAAAAAATCGAACCTATTGATTTCGGAAAAAAAATACACACTGTATTATTACTTACACCATTCGATAGTGTCGCTAACAAGGATCAAATTCTGGGAAATAATGGCACACGTAATAATTCACTCTGTATACTATAATTCTATTAAAATATAAAACCTTTCATTTCAAATATGTACCTAGTTGAATTTATTTAGGTAAACCGTCCATGTTATACTGATCTATTTATTTTTCAGCAATAGTCAGCCTAAAGATTTTCTTTCACGATTTCTTTTATGCCCCCCTCAGAAATACACGGGTTTAAAAGTCCACTGTTAAAACAATCGTGCTTAAGAACGAAAAATTTGAATTTTCTCAAACGTTTTTTGTTATAACAGTTTTCAGGGAGATTTTCAGTGTTAGGAAACCCCGCAATAAAACCTTACTTATTACCACCTCACCTCGAGCATTTTTTAATCCGATTTAAAACCACTTCGCAAGTAAATAATGTTGAGTCATAGATACAATTCTGTTAAAGGGGCATTAGACTTTTTAGATGATAAGCCATTTTCTTTTTGTGAGTGACTGGACGATTAATTTTGAAAAGGTTTTTAGGTTAGGTACGGACACAATAAATACTTTTTGAACACTTAAGTACTTATATTATTTGCTGTTTTTTGTGTTTTTATAGCGTTAACAAAACAATAGAAAAGATTACCTTAAAGTCGTCACGAGATGTAATGACTATAATGATGTCCCAAATTATATTTTAACTGAGGATTTACCACTGTTTCTTACTAAGTTTTTTGCGAACTATAAATGTTAGGTAGAAGATGATGCTAACTAGTGTTCAACTACCGTCTCTTGTTCGATAAATAAATAAAAGTTTGCGTTTAGTTTTTTTTTTGTGATGGAATATTTTTATTGAATCTATGGTTTGTTTAAATTTAAATATTCTTAAGATGTTATTTTTACGTGAACTAATGGTCGTTATAAACTGTAAGTATTTCAGCAACATAAGTAGGTAGTTTGGAAACACGTTTTCAAAATAAGAATTTGTTAGTTTAGAGAACTGAATTCATGAATGTAAAAACATGAAATACACATGAAGTAATAGAATATAGGCAGAGTTTCGGGTTGCGGAATTCGTAAAATCCCATGGGATTCAGTTTTAATAAACAGACAAAATACGTTGTCAAAACCTAACTTAGGTACGTAGGTAGATCCTACGATGTTTTGTTAAGTACATAGAAACAGGTCCTGCAAGTAACTATCAAAACAAAATTATTTACAACAACACATAAACATAGACTACAACGTACCACAACAGTTAGTCACATGACATAAGCCTAAAAACTGAAATAGTGAACCTTACTTTGGATAGTCATAGCTCGGCGGCTTCGCAATGAATGGGTAGGAGTCAGTGAGGCCTAGGCTCTTGGGCCTGGGTTCGTGCTTGAGGCGGTAGGTTCTGTGAGATCTCTCGTAGATGTGGTCTGATGTGTGGTACCTTTGCAGGGTGCGTGGGCGCGCCTTGCCGCTGGGCGGCGTCTGCGTGCATTGGTCGACGCGGGCCGCCTCCTCCACGCTCGTCACGAAGCTTGCTTCCGAAATCTGGAATAAAGAATGGGTGGTTAGGTACCGTATTTAGATCAGCCAACACAAGGTAGGACGTTTTCAGGCTAGGTGCAGTTACAATCTTCTCAGGGTGGCTGATAGCTGCAGCTGAGAGAGTTGACGAGAGTGAAGGAGAATGTATTTGGTTGAATTGCCAGCAATAGGGGTGAGAAATGAGGCCTATGTAAAGCAGTGAACTGCTTTAGAGGCTGATGTGATGATTATGACCGTATTTAGATTCGAAAGGTGGACCGACGACCTGTGGCGTACCAGTGGTCAAAATAATAGAAGATTTCATGCCCACGCCAGACCAAGTCAGTGGTACGCCAACGGTAAGTCATATGACGCCTTTCAAGTTTCAACTAGGAGATTTTAAAAAACCTGTCTAAATATACAATTACGTTCGCAATTTCGGCAGTTTTGGTTCGATTTCATTAGAAGGGTTGGGCTGGCGTGGTGAAAAAAACGCAGCTGTGATACCTGGGTAGTGGGCTAGGCCATCTCGCCACAGCTTGTGGCGATGACTGAAGGAGGTTTACGTAAACTGTGTTCAGGTAAGCAAGACTTTCTGCATGATTTTCGTTTGCCGTTTAGTGGTAAAAGTGGAGCGGCCCCATAAAGTTTCAAAGTTGTAAAATTTTGAGGCAGACTTCAGCTTGAGTCATCAACCGCTGTAGATAAGAAACCCTGGTTTCAAACCGTTTTAACATTTAATTGGGTTTCACACACCCAAGAAAAAAATATAACCTGGCTCTTTGTTACGAACGTTTCAAAATGTTATTCACCTATTCGGAAAATTGAAAATTATTCACACAGCCGTCAAAGATCAAATTGAATGATAAATGTTCATGAATACTGTTCATTTATGATGACGTGCGGTGGCGAACTAAACTAAAGTTAAACTATGGTTAAACGTTACTAACGTGTCGTCAACGAGCCGTGACACCGAGCCATGGGAAAACGATAGAAAACAGTAATTTCACTGATTGCGGCAGCTTAGTCGATAATTATCGAGTGACATTGACTTTGGACCGAGTGCGCTGCGTCGATAGCCGACTACAGCTGGCTGGTTTATTATTTTGAAAAAGGAACGAATATAGTCGACGTCAATAATGTTACTGGTGGAGAAATGCGACCTACTTTTGTTTTTGGTTTTGGATTGCAGCAAGCAACTAAATTAAATGTGAAGAAGTGTTTGGCTGTCAATGATGAAGTTTTTTCCGAGTTTGGTTGCTTTATCATAGTTTGAATGTGTTGTAAGTGAACTCTTGAAATAAAGCATACCTATTCTTTTCCCATGAACCCGGCAGAATCTACAGACAGCCATTTTCTTCGATCCGCTGTTCGTGGGAACTCGTGTAATATTATTCGTAGTTATAGACCGACCGCTTTAATGAGTCCTCCGCCTTGCCCCATCAAAGGCACATTAAGCGTCCACAAAGTCCTAACAATATCCCACAGGTTATTTGCTTTTAAAAAAACATAATCCACATAGGTATTACGATACTAATTGAACCAATATGTGAACAACCTTCAGAATATTCCATTTAAATTGATACCTTCGCGAGGACTCATTAAAGCGGTCGGTCTACAGGTAAAAGTAGATACAGAATGATCACGAGGATACTTTTTTTTTTTTTTTACCGATGGGAAATCATCAAATGACTTCTCCCGCTCTGGGTGGAGTGGGAGGGAGTGTCAGACTCTTACTGACTAAAACCCATCCATGTTCCTTCATTGCCCTTTGTGTTCCAGGGCCACGGTATCTCTTTCGAACAGTCCCGCAGCCCCGGCAGGCATCGGCCCTTGCGGGCCCCTTCCTGGTTGCTGACATCTCTTTGAGGCGCGCGTGGAACACGAACGCGCCGTCGACACGGCCTGTCGTCATAAGACGGACGGACGGTGAGCTAACCCATTACTCACCGTCCACAGGCCCGCGCCTACGGTGGCCGGGAGCCACCACGTGGCCCCCGACGCCCGGTGCTTCGCCCGCGGCGGCTGGGACGTGAGATTCTCTCCCTCTCACGTCCCGCCACCTCCTTCGCTAGCATGACTGCTTCGCAGAAGGAGGTGACGGCTTCCCATTCCCTCTCGCTCCGGACCATGGCCTGAACCAGGGCCGGGAGCGAGAGGGAATGGGAAGCTCAACGAAGTTCCACCGGCTGTCGAGGACGAGTCCTATCACGAGGATACTAATGTAGCTACATAATATATAATTGTTAATTTCTAGATTCTAATTAGGTTAATTTTATGAGCTGTTTTCTACGTATCATTTAATTGTTTTCTTCATTTTGTGTACGTTATCTATTGTTTTCTTTGTTTAGTCATATTTTGATGGAAAGAGTGGTATTTGTACTACTGATAGACGTGAATAAATATTTTTCTCAATCATTTTACCAGGCATTTTGTGACTATCATACGACAGTATCATACCTATTAATTGTATACGTACATACAGCTGTTCAAATATTTACAAGTAGGCATAAAAAATAAGGGCACTAAATCTGCTCACATAATTATATATATTTACGATATACTTTCAGAGGATTACCACCAAACAACAGCAAGACGTATGCAGGATTTTTTTACACGTGAAAAATGGTGGGTAGTTTGGCCTTTTCTCCGAAGCGGCCTTTACAGCTAATAATCAAATTAAAAAGAAATATTTGACATATATCTTAACGATGTATTACCATAAACAATTTCAGCGCACGACTGACACACATACGTATGACAAGTGATTCATACATTCCGCCATAATACACGAGCACAGTATGAAATTAACTAGTAGGTAATTATCGCTTCTTCATCTGATAACGACGAGGCTACACGAACGTGGAACATTATGGTGCACACAAAGGAGACAATTATAGTGCGCGTGCGCATGGACGGAGTGCAACTACGAAATGTAGAACTTGCTTTTTAATTAAGTACAGGTAGGTTAGGTATGAAAGTGAAGTTTTGAGTATGACAATGGATGGGTGGGTATAAGAGTAGAGGAAGACCAAATAAACGATGGTTGGACTGTGTGAAGGATGATATGGCACGAAAGGAGGTGTCTGATGAGATGGCGAGTAATAGAGAAGTATGAAAGAAGAAGAAATGCTGCGCCGACGTCTTCGAAAATCGGAAATTGCTTTCCATCAATCACTTTGAATGGACTGCCTCATTTGTCTAGTGGTCGCAAGCGCGATTGCTGAGCATGAGGTCCTGGGTTTGATTCCCAGGTCGGGCAAAGTGTTATAGGATTTTCCCATCAGGAATTTCTCAGTAGCAGCCACGGAGTCTGGATCTGTGCCCGTTTGACAGCAATAGGCTCGCTCGCTCTACCGCACAATAGAAGTAAAACTCGAAAATCGTCCATACTGCGTTGTCACTGTCAATGTCAAATTGTGACCAGGTGACCAATGATGTGCGGTTGACCACAAATGTACTTAAACGAACAATTATGGATCTTGTACTTATATTTTATTTTGCGTTTAATTTTTGAATAGGAGGTACCTCTATCTAGGTACAGACGCCAGCACTTGATGTGCTGGGGTCTGTAGCCGAAACTATCAAATTTTCCCAATCAACCTTGGACCTAATGCTTCAGCGATAAAATTGAAAATCTATTAAAGCAATTTGACAGATTGTAGTAGCTTGTTGTGCTGGCGGCGTCTGTACATCATGCCTGAAGCACTACATGTGATTGGGGCTGCGGGACTGTTCGAAAGAGATACCGCGGCCCAGGAACACAAAGAGCAAAGAAGGGACATGGAAGGGTTTTAGTCAGGAAAAGTCTGACACTCCCTTCCACTCTGCCCAGAGCGGGGGGGCGGGGGGTCATTTGATGACTTCCAATCCGAAAAAAAAGTTTTCAGAGGTAAGATTTTGCTAAAGCGGTCAATTTTGGCCCCCAGGACCAGATTTTCTAAGGTAGGTTACATAATGCCAATAGTTTGCCTAAGCTGTGCTTCCTTAAAACAGGGCATGAGAAGGCGTACGGACTGGACTCCAGAACTCCTGCTCTGCCAAACTATTTACAGATAATCCATGGGTATGAAAATTAACGTAAATGAGACATACGAAAAGCGCATCTATAAGCATAGATGCGCTTTTCCTATGTCTCATTTACATTAATTTTTCATACAAAACTTGTCGGTGCCGACACGACACCGGCACTATACGCTATTTTCCTCCATGTTCATGCTAGGGATACTTCAGCGATACGTGCCCCCGCATAATGTGATGGGCAGTATTGAGCATAAACTAATATTATCCTTTGTTATCTGCACATTTACGGCTGTTTCGTACGTTTCCATGATGTGCTCAGGAAACAAATTAAAAATAACCATAAACAAATGAATGAGTAGTCTGTGACAAGACAAGTTCTAAGTTTAAATGTGGATACTCGTAGATGAACTGATGATTAAAAAAGAAGAAGAATATAATCTGTTGAGCCGACCCTTATTTCATTTTGGAAGAAGGACGAGACGACGATGAATGTAAAGATGGATTATTTGAAAGGAAGTGAATATTGAAATGACGGCTACAGAGAGGCATGCAAAGACAATAATAATAATACCAGCCTGTTACTGTCCCACTGCTGGGCAAAGGCCTCTTCTCATACAGAGAAGGCAAAGACAATACTTACCTAAAAATAAATAATTGTCATTGGGATAGGTAAGGGCAGGAAGAGGATGACGAGAAAGCAAGTGTTCCTGTACCCTGCTGTTAGGACACATAAATAACATAACATCACGTTTGTAATCCCCGAAAGGTTCGGCAGAGGTGTACCTAATAGTATACCCACATTCGCCAGTTATGTTAGTCTCATGTAACAGGGGGCAAGCCTATTGCCATCAACCGGCCAAGTATCCAGACTCCGTGGCTGCTACTGAGAAATTCCTGATGAAAAAACCCAATAACACAACTCTTGCTCTGAAGTCGCGCTTCCAACGAAGCTGCTATTGCAACTACATCAATAAAATGGATAATAGACCTACCTAACTAGATATGCAATTATAAGGTCAAGGATTAGATGGTTTCTCACATGTATAGATAGATAATCCGATTTGTCAGAAAAAAAAGACTAAGATTAGCTAATTGATTTGCGGCGCACTTCGGGATGTACAGTGGAGGCACGTGACAGCGTTCTCACTAAAACCAGATGGAGTGATCCTATTTCAAGAAATATATTTGCTTTAAACCACTTAAAATGCGACCAAGTTCTTCAAAGTTGAAAACTCAGTAAAAACAGCAAACGACAAGAACGTATCATCATCTGCCTAGCCTTTTCCCAAATATGTTGGGGTCGGCTTCCGATCGAAGCGGATGCAGCTGAATTCCAGTATTTTATATGGAGCGACTGCCTATCTTATACCCTTGGTAAGACTGGAACCAAAAGTACGTATGATTCGCTTTATTTCTTCAGGCAGAGGTGGTGTTTGATATTAAAAAGCAGTTTATTTACGTTTACTTACTACGCCATTAAGTTGTAGTTGTATGAGTGTCTGTTGCAGAAGCCATATCTACGCCAACATAATTAAGCGATTAGACGCTTCATTAAATTTCTGCCTCGTGATCTCAACATTTAATTAATTTGGGGGAAATACAAAACCCGAAACAGCAACCAAAATGGCTCATATTATATTTTGAATCTTAATCTTAATTATTTCCATAAAAACTAAAGCTGCCGAAATCCGTCCAGTTTTATCGAATATTTCAAAACATCTGCGTTGTATTTATCAAATTGTCTAGTAGCTTTGTATATCAGTTGTAGATCCGCCTTCTGCGTCATCCACATCTGACATTCATGATGTATCGTAACCACGTGTAATATCGTATCATGTCACAGTAACTAGTAATTACTAAACATGTGCGCTCGCGCCGGGTCCATCATGGCGGCGATATCCAGTAATCAGTAATTATTGCTGCCACACGCCTTAACAGAAATGCGGTGCATTAAGTGTAGTATATTGTACAGTCGTAGTATTTTCCCTGTAACGTAGCCAATGCCAAATAAGGAACCCTTATTATAATTTCCGTTATGTACGTCTGACCGTATGTCACACAACCTCAACACAGGTCCTTTGTATAACCCACTTTAATTCGTTTGATAGTAAAGCACGTTGACCATCAAGGGCAGGAGGGCTCCTGTCCTTATCCCAATTTGGGGTCGGCGCAGAATTTGTCCCTTTCATTAGTCGTCATCTCAGTGAGGAGTAAGAAGCTCGTGGCTAAATAGTACCAGCCGCTCGGGTCTATCTTCAGGTTGGTCCGTGGATGGGTGACCACCCATTACATACCGAGTTTCCTCCGTGCCTCGGAAAGCACGTTAAGTCGTTGGTCCTGGCAGTCATTTGTAGATCTTTGAAAGTCTTTACAGGTAGTCAGTGGACCGAAAGTCTGACAACCAGTGTTACCAAGGCGGGCAAGGGGTATCAGCGAGTAGTAACTGGGTGGTAGAGAGACTTATGCCCGACTCGTCACGGTTCCGATTTCAGATAGGCAGTCACTCCATGTCAAATGCTCAGCTGCATCCGGTGAGACTGGAAGCCGACCCCAACATAGTTGGGAAATGCAGATGATGCTTTCTAGTCATATCATTGAACACACAGTTCATCCAAGTTTCCATGTTTTTTTTTTATTTCCACTTTAAAGCTTTGTTGATGTTGACTGAAAACTACAAACGCGATTTCTTTTAATTCAAACTAAAATGTGACTATAAAGCATAATTTATGTTACATGAAAGTTTAATAGATTAGTGTTCGGCAGATGTAATATTTCATAGTGTCAAATAAAAACCAATCCAAGTATCTAGAAAGAGGCATTTGTAAACAGTTTTCGTAAATGCGAGTAGGTAATGAAACATTTGTTATGAATGGTAAGGTATTTCAGTAAAACGTTCTTCATGCAAAAGGGCATTTACTGTGAGTCAGGGAAAAGGAGTATCTTTGTAAGTGTATTGAAAAACGTCGTTCGATTCACGTGGGCATTTGTCACTGCAGTTCTCGGTGCCATAACACCCTCGCCTCCGGCTCGGGTGTGAATTCAGCCTATAATTTCTTTGTTATATTACAGCTCATTACTAAACTCGAGGTGTAGCTGCAAAATAGTTGTAAAGGTTTGCTTCAACGAAAGCTTCAACTTCTGTGAGAATAAGCACAAAGGTTGTTAGTCTTCCACAAAAAACTCAGGTCTTTTGAACTTCTAGAGCATCATCTGCACTTACAGTCCCATTTTTAGATCACTTCGATTTAGACAGAGATGCAAAACCAAACGTAAAAGAATCGATATCGATCCATCCTGTGTAATCCTGTGATCTATCCATACATACGAGGGAAATATGTAAATATTGATATTTGCCTCGTAACCACGCGGAAATGATAGTTACGAAGGTTTCATTAATTTAATTATGCATGTATGGCCTAACGAGTATTAGGTATTATTGCTCACTATAATAATTAATTTACATACATTTTCCTCTATCCTCTATTATATGGGAAAGGAAAACTAACACATGATGGTAGCCAATTGCCTAGTATTTCCTCAGCCTTGGCTTTACCTAACTTTGTCGTAGTGTTTCTTGCTTTATAACCTAAAAACATATAAGGAGATCATCCATAGAAATTCATCATCTGACTAACCTTTTCCCAACTATATTGGGGTCGAGTTCCAGTCTTACCAGATGCAGCTGAATATCAGTATTCTACAAGGAGCGACTGCTTATCTGAACTCCACAACCCCCTACTGGGAAATACAATACGATACGATACGCCTAGGTAACACTGGTTCTGGTTGCAGAGTTTCGGGAAAATTGTAAGAAATTATTGAACCAATTAAATTAAAATAAAATATGAAAACTAAAATTAACGCATAACTTAAGGGTTCGTGCAAACGCCTGCGGTCACGATTACGCGAACTGTAATAAGCAATACCTTGCCTTGCCTATGTTTTTTTTTTGTCTGAAATATTTTTTTTTTGTAATACGATAAGATGCAATTTAAAGCCAGTCGTACCATGCTCAAGTTTGCGGTCAAGCCTACAACACGAATTTTGGCAGCTTTTATGTAGGTTTTTCGTAGGATACTGTAAAGTTCACTGTTGTCACGAACTGCCAGTATTTCAGGAGACTGAATTGTCTCTTTTGCCTCAGGATATAAAATGAGCAAACATGCAGAAGCAGCAGCCTTCATACATAACATCACGTTTGTAACCCCTTTTTTTTCGGGTGGGAAATCAGCAAATTACCCCCCCCGCTCAGCTTCGGCAGAGCGGAAGGGAGTGTAAGACTTGTACTGACTAAAACCCACCCATGTTCCTTCTTAGCCCTTCGTGTTCCAGGTTCCAGGGCCGCGGTATCTCTTCAGCTTCCTCAACAGTCCCATAGCCACATTAGTAATCCCTGAGGTGTAGTTAGTAAGTAGTACCTACACCAACTTTTCGCCAGTTATGTTTAAATCCCATGCATTAGGGGGCTGAAACCCTATTGCCCTATTGCTTTAACCCTAATATTTATATGCGTTGTATTTTTTTTTTTAGGTCATTTTATATCAACGTCTTGGCCCTTCGCAAAATAAATATTTTTTAATTCTTTATTGCCATCAACCGGGCACGAAATATTCTGATAAAGGGCTGCTAAAAAAACATCCCGAAAACACTTTTCTCGACTGCTGGGAACCGAAGATCATACAGCAGTAGACAGCCCTTGCGACCTAGACCAATGAAGCAGTCTATTCGATAACATAATAACGATTATGTTGTCCTAGTGCTAGACAATGATAGAAACTTTCCCGAGTTGACAGACGTAACAATTAATGAAATCGTTCAGCAAACATCGACGATAATAATCCACATCCACAGTAAGTAATGTAAGTATACCTACAACATTCGTTTGAGTAAACTATAATAATGTTGTTTGTCAAACACATGTTTTTACCTCTTTATCTCAATCTTAGAATCTGTCTGGTAGTTGTAAAGTCTCGGGACTAAACAAATATTAGTTAATCATTGTACAAACAGTAATCACTCGGTAAGAAACACGTAATGTGTGGCAAATACACAAAAACTGTTTGATTCGTGGATTTTTAACGTTTTGAAGTTTGCTTTTGTGTGTAGTACATTTTAAGTGCTTATATTGTGATCTCGACTGGAACTGAAGCTCTAGTCTAGTGGACCGATTATCTAGCATAGCCTATGCAAGATCAGCCTGTTCCCACCGCTGACACCGGCGAGAGAGAGAGTGGGCCGTAATCCACCACGCCAAACGCGGGCCCAGCGTGGGTTTGTACCCAGTTGCTTGGTAAGGCCTCTTGGCAATTTTTTTTTTAGGACATGCTAGTTTTCTTTCTTTTCTTGTGTTTACTATTTCGAAAATGGTGGAGAAAATTAAATTACAGGAAGTATTGTGCATTTGTGCCCGCCTGCCTTGCTGGGATCGAAGCCAAAGGCTTGTAAGTACTGAGGGCCATTATAACTGGGCCACCACCGCTAGTTAAGTTTAGATTAGAAGTAGGAAGGAAGTCAAGGAAGGATTTCTATTCTAGCAGACTTTAACGAGGATGCGCTAAGGCTAAAAAAACGTAAAAAAAAATCATTTCGCGCCAAAACTGCATGATTTTTTCATGAAATAGTCATTGATTGGGACTGAATGAACTTCGAGGGTTGTATTGATGATTTGAAATTTTTATAATTTTGTAACTACACACGTGTTACGGTCGCGAACTATATTTTGTTTAAAAATAAAATACAGCCTGAAACTGACCTGTAAATTGCAAAAAATGTAAGAAAATTTGAATTTCGCGGGCTACGCTGTCGCTTTCGCCTTAAGCACAATACTCGATCAAACCACCAGCTAGAACTGCTAGTATATCAAACAAAGCACTGACTAACTGGTCGAAAGACAAAATGAACACTGAACCAACTGGGGTTCAATGGCCTTTAATGATACCATACCTACCTAGCTTGTTTGAGGAAAAAAAAGAATGCAACTCAAAACCTTGGCAACGAAAGCAGAACACTTAAACATAATAGGTATAGTTCAATAGCTTAAAAATCTACTTATTTCAGCTGTGTGTGTTTAGCTATGAAAACCTTAATAAAATACGATATTGTAACTGTAACTTTGTTTTGTATTTAAATCAATAAATCAAAGAATTTTTTAAGCACACTGTTAGCCAATTTCCGGAAACGTTATCGCAAAATACGTCAACTGTATTGTGTACCTACACCTATACAATTATAGGTATTGTACATACTGGTAATTTTTCTTATTACCGTTATTTGATTGCAATTTATAGTGAAGTGGCTAAAGTTAATGTGTGCTATTGTTATAGGGGATCAAAAAAGTTATAAATCGAACTGATTTCTTTTTAATAAATTTTGTTCCATTCTAGGGTTTATCTCCGTATAATCTGTTGGGTCATTAATAATTAATCAATTTTATCGTTCTAGGTGACGGTCACACTTTACTTGTCTAGAAACCAAGTAAAAGTGTGTTAATGCGTAAAATAGTTAACAATAGGATGACGATAAAACTAACAATATTTTGAACTATTAAAAATATTTAAAAAATACAATCACCTTTTCTTTCATTTCGGACCGGGGTGCTTTAAATCACTTTGAAAAATAAATGCACTAAAATCTCACTATAATAATTTGCATAATAAACTAAAATCACAGAACACAATAAATCACTTTCACTGATATTATAATTTTAATAAAATAGTCGATATTGTAAAAAGTTACTAAAGAGTTCGTTTAAAAATTCGAAATGCACATAGACAATAGAAGTTTGCCGCAATCCGAAGGGCGGGAAAAATTGACATTTCGATGTGACGAGCATGCGCGTCAACTGGGAAATGCTGACTGACTCCGCGTTTGTTAAAGATCGACGTTTTAAATAATCACGCTTCGAAATGATTACTCTTGTGTGTAGTCGTTAGCATTGCAATTTGAACTATGGGTACGTATGTTTTGTTAGTATATCGTCACGCCTGAAATCCCCGAACGGCGTAAGCAGAGATGCGATCTATATGACCAAATTATAGTTTTACTCAGATTTGTAATTAGCGGTTTTAAGCCTGAAATTAGCAGCGTGTAGTCGTGATTAATTGCTCCTATCATTCCCTCAGTGATTATCGTTTCACCAGCTCGTAAACATAAGCTGCATCAAACGCACTCGCGAGCGTTGCTTTGTTGGTTCTAAAACCGAAACAATGGACGTTCGTAATGAGACATTGACATAATTTTGTTAGGTACGCAAAAGGTTTTGGTGATGACAATAAAATTAGGTCGCGCTGCAGCCCATTTTTACACCCAGACTCTATAATTTTGAGATAAACAGTATTTACATATAACTATCTTTCTCTGTAGAAAATCACGTCATCAAATAGTTAAAATAAGATTTTTCGCAAAGCTTTTTACAGAATTAAATTCTTATTGCAGTAAAAGCTCTCTTTGAGAACATAATCATCATTATCTTCTACATTTTCAAGTAGGTAGGTATAGAGCATTATGCCGGGTTAAGCCGTTGGTCCCAGCTGTCTTTCTTCTCTGCAGATCTTTGTAAGTCGTTACAAGTAGTCAGTGCCCCGAAAGTCTGACAACCAGTCTTACCAAGGGGTATCGTATTACCCAGTACTAACTGGGTTGGGGCGGTCAGTTAGGCAGTCGGTCCATGTAAAATACTGGTATTCTGCTGCAACCGGTTAGACTGGAAGCCGACTCCAACATAGTTGGGAAAAGGCTAGGCAGATGATGAGGTACAGAGGCTGTAAGGCTCATGAGTTCCAAGCATATAATATTCAAATTACGTAATTGTTATTGTAGTGTGATCATTATCTATTGTGTAATTCTCGTAATACTCAATTAGTTTTTGCTCACGATTAAGCACGAGGTTTAATTTGTCAAGTAGAATACAATGAACTTTTGATGAACAAGACACCTGATAAACAAAGATGGTGTCAACTGTCATAACTACTATAGGTATTCATCTAAGCGTGAGCACATCGCCTGTTCTCTCCGAAGTGTTAGGCATTTCTTAAATACATAGTACACCTACATTTCGCAATATACGTTAAAAGGCCCATGTTATAGTCCCATATAGTATGATACTCAATAATATCTTCTTTCTTTCTTTTATCTGAGATCTAAGACTTGAGATCCACGTCGACGTCGACGTGACGTTTGATTTTAAACTGCGAGCCCGTAACCATCGCAAGCTTTTTCAATTCTTATACCTACTTGCTATATTTGGAATTGCATAACACGCAGTAAAGTACCTACTACCTAGACTTTTCCTTTCAACGGTTTGTAGTGTTCGCAGAAAGATAATGAATAGATACTAAATCTAAGGCTAAATCATTATTATGTTCTAATCTTTGTATGATACCAGTTAACAAGCACAGTGATGATCTAAAAAAATCAAGTTAATGCCCTAGGTTTCGCTAACAATAAAGTTGTTTATTAAAAATGTCTATGTTAGGTGTAAAAAATGAAAATGTTCGAAATTGTGGATGTGTCGCCATCTAGCGACAAAATGGCAGTGTCAATCATCTAGGCTTTCACCTTAATGGTAAGATCTAACAGAAAAAGTTTGGTTATTTTGACATTCAAGGTCAGATTGGTTTTTACAAGACTACGCAAAAATGATGTTGCTTTAAAAGGAAACCGCAGAAAGTTTTGTAATGGTAAGCAGGTACCAGAATTTGTTTGATGGAATCTACAAGTAACCGGGTTTCTTGGCTAGTGGGATGTTCCCGCGTAAATCGCCGACGCATCACCACTGTTTAATAGTCTGCCGGCATACAGTCGCAGAATACACAATGGAGGAAAGCCAAGACAGTCGCCAGTCGGTCAGAAGTCTGCCTACGGAAGTCATTGGACATTCATTCACAAAAGTAATCATTACGCGCATAAACTTAGGGCTTTTCCCCATGGGGGTAGGCAGAATTAACAGAACCCCATTTGGTACGATATTACACAGCTTCTGTATTATGGCAAGTTTTTTGACTGCCTCGGATAGTCGCAAGTTCCTCCTGCTTAGGTCCTGGGTTTGTTGCCTAGGTCGTGCAGTGTTATTAGGTTTCCCCATTCAGGAATTTCTCAGTAGGACCCACCCACGTAGTAGGATTTATGCAGGCAGATTGCCCCCTAGATACAGGTAGCCATCTTGGATGACAAGCACATTTGCAGTGTAGGTATGAAATTGAACCTACTTATCAAACGTTAAATCTGCATAATGGAGCCGTTGACATGACTTTAATAGCTTTTACATGCAGATTTCAACTCAAGTTTCGTTAGGTTAGGTTAGTTAAGTTAAATATTCAGCTGATTACTTAAATTTTCCCAGTCCTCTCGTAATTGTATAAACTGCTGCGCACATTGTAGGTAATTTTAAAGTAACATGGCATTTCAAAAATGATTTATACATGATATTATGTGGAATTTCCACAGTAATCAAGTATTACTTACCTACTCGATTACTGTAAAGCAAGAATCTATCCTTAAATTAAATAAAAAAACTTTGAATAATGAAAAACCTCACTACAGGGAAAAATCACAACGTGAAGAAGAAAATGAACGATGGTAACACATTTCCGAAGGTACCTATTAGTTATAGACTAAGACTAGAAGTAATTAGTGAAAGAAATCGGACAGATATTCGAAGTTCATCGATCATACTCGTTCAAAGCCGTAAGACTCGATTAAGAGCGGAAATGAAAATTTATGGCTCATGGCTGGGAAAGTCGAACCGGACCAAGTTCCAGTGCTTCGGTTCGAAAGTAGCGTAGTTAACACTTCTGCAAGTTTTCTATGTTATTGCACACTGTTATTTGCATCATTTTTGTTTCAAAAGTTTTTCCGGAAAGCTTAAACGTGTAGCGGCATTACAAAAAGCACTTAAGCAACGTTGTGCAAAAATTATTACAGCGCCATCTATACCCCGAATGAAGAACTAACATCAAAATTCCTAAATGGCGTTAATAAAGTTATCCGCGATTTAAGACTACACAGTCTAAGTGGGGGGTTTCAGCATGATGTACTCAGTACGTGGTAACAGTTTTCGCGTCGCTGTCTCTTCCACCCTGTAGAGAAAAACCCGACAGCAACCGTCGGGCAGTAGCCTACCAGACACACACCCGTCTTGTCGGAGGATTCAGGATACTCCTTTTTCTATGGGGGATGAAAAACTCTACACACTGTTCTTCATATCCCTAAATACGCATCACCGTGATGCATTTTTGGCTTTTATCAAGTTTTTTGGTTTGATGTCCTTTTTCACTATCTTAGAGCAACACCTAAATGAATGCCTAAATAAAAGTGCATTGATCGATTTACAACTTTAAGCTCAGCGTCGAGATGTCAAATTCCAACAGTAAATTATAATCGGTGTCCCTAAAGGTTAGTGAAATCGAGCATAACTTTCAGTTTCTGCCAATAACTAACAGATGAGGTTTACATAAACAATCTGCCTTGATGCCTTCTCAATGTTTCTATGTAAGTTCCTAATAATCTTATAATAATAAATTTTAGCACCAAAACATTATTTCGAAGTATTAAAACCGCCAAAGATTTGACTGTTTTCATAGACAATTAACACAATCTACCTCTATTATTGATCTAAGTCTATTTAAAACTTTAAATCAATTATTACAACATAAATATAATCGAAGGCCACTGGCCAGTCCTATGAAAAAAAACATGGGCTTTTGATACAAACATGGACTTCGGAAACTTGAATAAAGTCAGTAGGTATCTGGTAACTATTGTTTTTTAACCGACTCGTCATGACTTAACATCTTTGCAATCATGATCTGATTAATACGGAGAAGTTTATAAGTATGTAAAACAGATAAACATAAAAAGACTCGAAAAACCACAGAGTACCACGTGGCACAGGCACTCTGTGGCTTTACGACGTATTAAAAAAAAACTTATTAATTTATTCGAAAATATTATGATTCAATGAATTCAGAGTTTTTTTGCCTAGATTGTCTATATTTTATTCAGACAGGGTGAAATTGAAGTGTGACACCCACATTTCGGCGGTAATTTTTTGAAGTCGGGACTCGAAGTCGGAGGAGTCGAAGTTTGAAGACGAGCCTAATTCATCAAGGTATTAAATAATTTTCTACTTGCTGGTATTTTGGGATTCCCGTAAGTATACTATAAGCGCTTACTTGACGAGTAAGTACGCGCCAAGCATACGAAATATTTGGTGCGCAAGTACAGATTATAAAGGGTGTAAAAAGACCCTTAACGAAGCCGAAAGGTACTTGTTCTCCCCGTCATTGCGATAATTTTTTTGTTCTACACCATACCTGGGAACCTTCTAGTTACGGAGATATTGGGGGTCAAAGTTCCAACTTTTTCACAAGTTTTTTTTTAAATACATGTTTCTAATGTAAGATTTTTACTTTAATCACCTTCACGACCCCCGTACTATTCAATCCACCCATCAGCACAATGTTTTGAGTGCGTTACATTGAGTTTTACCGAAAAACGTGATTTTTCACCCCAAAAAAAAAAGTCGTTTCCCAGCAATAATTTTTGTGTAAAGTTACTTAGTTTGATGTACAGAATGCTTGGTTGACGGCTTCGTGAAGGGTCTATTTACACCCTGTACTTGTAACAAACTCAATGAGGAAAAACAAGGGTTTTTTTTTGTTGTTATGTGTTAAAAAAAGTAAGTACTTACCTATTGTACTTTCGTTCTTCGTGGAACAAGACCTACTTATCTAAGGAAATCCCCTAAACATTTTCACAAAGAACTTTTGCTTCTTATGCGATCATCCAAGCACGTATCTTTTTTTGTAATGAGGGCTTTTCCTGCTTTTCTCTAGGTCAAGAATGAGAAAATCCGTATATTAACGTAGATGGATATTATTCATTGATATAGATATTATTATGCCTGTGCCTACAAAGGCATAATAATCTTCTAGAAGGATAGGTGCTCCAATAACGACGGCAGCAAACAATATATAGGTAATGGATGTAAAAGTACCTTCCCTTAACGAATCAGAAAGGCACTTGTTCTCTCAATTATTTGCGATATTTTTTTTGTTTCAGACCATACCTGTGAATCTTCTAGTTACGGAGTTATGGGGGGTCAAAGTTCGAACTTTTTCGCAAGTTTTTTAAAAATGTTATAACTTGACTTTAAATAACTTCACGACTCTCGTATTACACTACTACTACAATGCATCCATCAGCACAATGTTTTGAGTGCGTTACATTGAGTAAAACGTCATTTTTCACCCAAAAAAAAAACATCATTTCCCAGCAATAGTTTTTGTGTAGAGTTATTAGTTTGATGTACAGAATGCTTGGTTGACGGCTTCGTGAAGGGTCCGTTTGCACCTTTTAGGTACAGGATGTAGGAAACATCGACGCAGAAATTGCCATTGAACTCATGAATCTCATGATTATTGATTTGATTCTGAAGAAAAAATTGCTGTTTTATACAAAAGTTTGTTTGTTTGTTTAGTTTTGTTCAAAACCTACGATTTTTTTTAATAACATCTTGTGTCTACTGAATGTATGGAAACAGCCTGCGTATCGATGTCCCTTACCCCCAAAATGATTATCAGAAATAGTAAAATCTTTATAATTGCCGCGGTTATCAAAGGAAAACTTTACTAATCACGTGTACATTTAATCGTTCACATTTCACGTGTTCTCGCTTGTTGTTACGATTTACCAGATTTACGACTGTATTACTCCGATTGAAAAGAACGGCAATTGTTTGACTAAAATGGCGAAGACAGCTGCACTCGAGAGAGTAATTTCTCTGCATCTGTACCTAGATCCCTCACCTCATTGGTTGGTTACCGTGCACCGTAATAAAAGCCAGTATAAACTGGCCCTCAATCCAATTGACACTTCGTACTAAGCTAGGCCAGCTTGAAGTCAAGGTGTTTATGGGAGCTACGTAAGGTACATTTTTCTTTGTTTTATTTTTCTTTCATTTTTGCGGCAAAATAATGGACGGCAATATTACAACAGAGGTTTTTGTGATGGTTCAATAAACTTGAAAATAAATAAACAGAGCAAAACAAATACCTGCTCACCTACATTATACGCTATCTAAATAGGTTGCAATCACATGAAAAACACAAAGTAACGCACACAACTATTGTTTACTTGGTAATTTTTTCAAATTCTGATGATTGTTATGACTTGTGGCACAAGGCATAGGCGGTAGCGGGTAGCGGTAGCATTTTTCATACACAAAACAGTCGTTAGTTTAATTAGCTCCCATGGAACGTATCAAGAATGTTCGTTTTATTATTTTCTTTGGCGAGAAATAAGACATTCTACCAGCAATAACGTTAGTAGAAAATTCAAATATATTGAAACTACTGAAAAGCTAAGGTAAGTATGTAAATCTTGTTGAAAGGCAACGCAGAAACACGGAACGTCCTGCCAGACCCTTTGTACGCAAGACGGCCAATCAAGCAATACAAAACCAGTTTATGCGGATCTCTCATTGTATAGGAAATCTTCACAAAGCGAGGCCAAGTTATACTGGAAATGTACAGCTTCATGTTCCGCCGTGTGTACGTTAAGCAGTAGACCGGTGTGTGTTGTAATGATGGGAGGAAATGATCTCCAATATGGTACTGAAGGTTCTGCGTCCCTGAAGAAGTCCTTGCCATAATTTTATATCTCGTGGCTAATTCACAGTAAGTATAAATATTAGTTTAACCGACTTCGGTACAGCTGTACCGACTTGTAATAAAACTGCTACGTAAACAAGATATAAGATTCAAGGAAACTACTATGAAAATCGTGATGGTAAGTTAGGATTTTCCATAGAGTAAAGATGAATGATTATATTGATGTGAGCTTAATGATATGGATATTGCGATAATCTATATTTATGAGCATAGAAACTGTAAAGATTAGTGTTTGTTTTAATTATCTATTACTTTTAGTATAATGTGTTGATAGTAGGCTACTTGACATCATCGCAAAAGAAAAAAATGTCCGTCAGTTAGATCACCAAAAAATTTTGTATTTTTTCTTTTGTCACATAATCAAAAAATGACAATGATACAGCGCATCAAAGTTCAAGACAGGGGGCTTGTGACGTCATTGGACAGTAAAAAGTGACAGAAATTGTGACGTCACGCGAGATTTCAATGCGCTGAATCGTGGCCATTTTTCGTTTACATGACAAAAGAAAAAATACGTGTCCAATATTTTTTGATAATCTAACTGACGGACTAAATAGATTTTTTCAGGCAAAATCCCTATTTACCACTGCTCGACATTATAAAATGGTCCTGTATTCCACAACACAGGAGTAAGGAAAACTACTAACCAATTTAATCATTCAAATATTTTTTCCGTGAATCGAACCGGCGCGGCGGCGACACATAATTCAACAGGCAGCCAATCGTAGTCGTGTCAAGTCAATGGCGCACTTTATTGATGTTGAATCAATGTACAAAATTAAATGGTTGTGATTTTACGCTTTGTGCCTTTGTGGAAAAAAATTCAACATAAGTAGGTTATAATTTAGCTATAGATATTCCTCACACTAAGTTATTAACTTATTTACTTAACTAAGTATCTACATACTAACGTCATAAATAATTAGCAACACAAAACAATGAATACGATATGACGGTCGACGCCTCTGCCTTGTAGATGAGGTGTGCATACAAAAAGACATAGGTACTTAAAAGATGTCCTAATAAATATTTTTTAACTGAAACTCTGTTGAAAAATATTTGCTGTGACAAACATGTGACTGGAAAGTAAATATTTTGGTTATTTCGGACTATTCTTTAGTACCAAAAATGACCCGATTCATGGCATCATGCGACGCAATTCAAAGGTATTTCCTTAGGAATACCAACTAAATTAAATAATTTAAGCAAATATTTTAAAAAAGTTATCATATCAGTCAAATTCAGTCCAAAATTTCAAACACTGAAATTAAACTTACCGGATGTGAGATTATAGTTGTAAATAAACCGTTTTAAACCAAAGTCCGTGGTTAAAAAAACGTTTTAAATTTGTTTAAAACCACGGACACCGTACATTGATTACGAATTACTTTAAAAGGCTAACTGAAATCATTTATATTTTTTTATGAATATATGGGAAGTCATAAAGGGTGTAAAAAGACCCTTAACGAAGCCGAAAGGTACTTGTTCTCCTCGTCATTGTGATCATTTTTTTGTTCTGGACCATACCTGGGAACCTTCTAGTTACGGAGATATTGGGGGTCAAAGTTCCAATTTTTTCACAAGTTTTTTTTTAAATACTACTTTTTAAGGTTCTAACTTTACTCCAATTACCTCCATGGTCCGTTTACTATTCAAAGCATCCATCAGCAATAAGTTTTGAGCGCATTATATTGAGTTTTACCTTAAAATGTGATTTTTGACCCCAAAAAAAAATTTCGTTTCCCAGCAAAAATTTTTGCGTAAAGTTACTTAGTTTGATGTACAGAATGCCTGGTTGACGGCTTGGTGAAGGGTCTGTTTACACCCCGTATATCATACTTAGCCTACTTTTTAGGATTACGAAAACAATCATGATATGCATGTTTATTAAAATTTAACAGCGACGCCGTATTTTTATTTAGCACATGCCACAAGTGCACGCAATATAAACAAAAAAAAAACATTTTAAACCATTATTAAACCGCCAAGTATGGTTTTAAATCGTTTTAAACCAAAAAGACGGTTTAAAACCAAATGGTTTAAAACGTTTAAAATACGTTTTGCATCTCTATGTGAGATACATTAAACTAAGAAAACGGGAACTCACTAACCAGACCAATGATGAGGAAACACCGTCCTCAGCAAGGAGGTTGCGTTCCTGAACATTTTTTAATAGCTACTTATTTGAATTTTCATTCAGTTTCATAAAACTCATATTGATTTATGCACAAACCGCGATTGAATGAAAAATTTCCACGATTACTTATATCGAATGGTATGATATGCTTTAGGTAACAGGTATTTGATATTAAAAACTATGGCAATACTGTGAGGAAAATTCATAGATAAAGCCACAGCACTTACCTACAAAGCTGCCAGCTGAAAAGAAACCACACCACACTCTTCGAAATAAACTTGGCTCAATTTTTCTTTCTGCTTTCAACAAATTGTCAATCCACTCTCTTCATCATCAATTTATCACATATTTAAGTTTTAATGTAACCTTGGTAAATTATTTAATTAAATGATCTAAAAAATATGCAAAATAACGGTTTTCGTGCAACGGGTAGTACTGTTAATCGCATACTGTGTCGGCTGTATTTACAAAAGTAGGCGATTTAACGAGCGACGCTAATACCTGTGCAGCCAATGAATACCTACTTACTGTTTTACGATAATTTCAGGGCTGAAACTGTATGATAAAAATGAAATCACTCGTAGTTCGTGCGTAGGTACTAGCTACCCTAGAAATACAAGATGAAAGGGACACCGACGCAGAAAGGGTTACCACGTTTTCAGTACAGCATTCCGAACCGGTGCGTGTATAGAAATTTTTCATCGGTAATTAAAAAAAAAAACAGCTGTTTGCTACAAAAGTGCAATACCTACACGGTCAAAATGTATGGAACAGCTGTTTTTTTTACATAGGTACGTACGTCTGACAGGGACGTACTTTCATTTGTTCATTGTGAAAATGTGCAGTCTCAGAAGAAACTCCGGAAATATTTTTTGGATTATCAGACTGTAGTATGAGGTAACACTAATCTTTATGGAAAGATATAGGGGGGGGGATTCAATAGTCTTCTACTAGGTAGGTTGGTTCTTAGGTATGCAAGAGTCACCATGCATGCATGCAAGAGTTGCATGTTGCAAATGTGATGTTTGAATTGAAAATTTAATATATTTCAGTACCTAATAATGTATTCATTGGTTAAATAAATAAATAGGGTAACTCAACCAAATTGGTATACAAAACGCTGTCCAAACATTTTACATAATATTTTTTGTTTCCAGCAAATATTGAAGTGATTATCACCATTTATATTAGAAGTCAGCTAAATATAGAAACCACAAAACAGATTACTGAGAAATGCCATCATATTGTGGTAATTTTTTTACATCTGGTAGATAATTGACACGTAATAGGGACATATTTGTCTGTATTACCAACCAAATGAATATGGTAAGGTAACAGTCACTTATGAGACAAGTGGAAATTCTGTTTACTACTCGTCGTAGGTAACCCCTAATGTGAAATCTGTATTTTCCCACTTCTTTTGGCAATAGTTTCCATAGAGATATACACACGTACAGTGTGTATTAAATAAAAACCTATAGGGTAGATGCGTACCTTTCATTTTGACAATTCAAAAAATTTTATTGCGTTATTTACGTTGTCCTGTGTAGTGCAGACGAATTTTTCAAACAATTTACTATGATTTTCTTTCAAATTCCTTGGGATTGTAATCAATGCAGTGTCGCTCAAGTTTGATTCAAGTTTTTCAGGTGTCTAGCAGGCTAACTACTTATTTACTGAAAAACCTGGACAACGTCTTTCAAACATGCTGTATATGAATCTCATTATTTTATGACTATAAAATCAACAATGACGAATCGGCAGCCCTGAAATGGTGTTACTGTTATGAGTAAAAATTAGATGAAACGCTCGCTAAACGCTTCTGTCAATATTTACGTTTGTGCGAACTCTTGAACAGTGTTGCATTGTTTTATTGAATTGCCGGCTGTAGCCTGCGACCTTCGTTCGCGTGAAATTAAATTATTATAAAAAATATTAGGTAAGTACTTCCCTTTTAAACGGATTTTGTTATCAATTTCAAGGGTTTTAGTTACTCCTTATAACATCAGATGTCTGCCAGTAAAAGTCCCGTCAAAATCGGTCCAACCGTTTTAGAGGTAGGCCGGAACGAAGGGACAGACAGACGAACAAAAATCAAACAAAATGAGTTTTTATTGTATGCCGTATATATCTTTATCTGCGTTCAGTAAAACGCTTTTATTTTTATATTACAAACAGACACTTCAATTTTATTTATTCGTAAGTATACAAAGATGCAAACAAAGTATAATACGAGTATGTACCTATAGGAAACACAAAATAACTTGCTCATTGAAATAATCTGACTGCCTCGTTAGTTTTGTAGACGCAAGTGCTACTGGTGATTATTTGGTCCTTGGGTTCGATTACCAGGTCGGGAAAAGTGTTTTTGCGTATTTCATCAAGATTTTCTTTGTAGCAGCCGGTGTCGGAAATCCGTACCCGGTTGATAGCAATAAGCTCGCCCCATATTACCTGGGATGTTGGGACTGAAACATATGGCGAACTGTGGGTGTACTTAAAATTATAGGTACCTAAACCTCTGCCTAACCCTTCGGAGATAACGGGCGTGCGTGATGTTTTGTTTATGTTATATCACTAAAAATTTAAAACACGTTTAGGTATTGCCAAAGCCAATTGGTTACTGGCAATTAGCAACCATAGTATTTTAAATTAGAGTTAAGGCGTCTACCTTAGTACCTACTCACTAATTGCTTAAGTAACCGGAAAATTAAATCCTAGCCTTCTGAAATATAAAACTAAATAATAATAATAAATCACCTAGCTAAACCATTGAGCTAAGCGGTAACATACGTGTGCCTAAGCAATCGAGTTCTCGAAAATGGCAATATCACATTGTACTGGGATAAATCCATCATCACTGACAGGACTATTGTAGCCAATAAGCCTGATATAGTGGTAGTGGATCGATCAGAGCGGCGCGCAATGATTGTTGATATAACGGTCCCGCATGATGAGAACCCCGTGAAAGCCGAGAAAGATAACCAAATCAAGTATCTAGACTTGGCTCGCGAGATTGTCGACATGCGGGATGTGGACTCAGCGATCATTGTGCCGATAGTCGGTTGTTGCGCCTACCCCGAATCAATTAGGATAAGGGCACGAGAATGGTGATGATTATTAGGACTTACCAGAAATTAAGAATCAAACACTGTTTTAAAATTAACCATTTTCAGTTTCACTACGAATAAAAAGAATCGACGAAACTCGATCACGTACTAAGGTGGAGGATTGGATGTCTTCCAATTAAAGACATAGCTAATTAGCTATGTGATAGCTGTGAGATGTACCTATTATTACAACTGCTCAAGGGCATTATTGGAAATCGTTGAATTAAAAAACCGTAAAAAAAACGACCTCACATTTTTTTTCACGCAATTATTTTATGTATGTAATTAAAAAAAAATGTTTTGACGTTTACTGTCAAAGCAATTTGGTCTACAATAATAGTAAAGTTTAGTTTACCAGTTTTCTTAGATCCTCCAGCCACCCTGGGCGTGGTTGTGTTTATTGACTGTGACAAATATCACATAATATATATATTATTATAGTATTCTATGAATATCACATGCACGCTGACATGGTACAATCAAACCGGTACGGACAAATTAATTGCGGACGCGGCTCCTGACACCTCTGACGGATAATTTCAATTATATAGTAGTCTGTGGATAATTTACTGAAGTGTCTGTCAGTGTCCCGGTCGTTTCTGCAGCCAGTCTTAAATCTGTTCCTAACGGTTTCACCGCAACTTTAGATATCTGTAAGTTTCGATGTAGTATGTCATGTCCGTATGATGTTTGTACCACTTATTTTATATTTGTGGAAATAGAACCCGTGACATACAGTTAAAGCAGCACTGCGACATTACATTAGTTTATTCCGTTTTTATCCGTCCAACAAACGGCCCTCGGGCCTCCTAATAGCCTCAGTCCCTAGTAGCTCTAGTAGTAGGTCTTTCATCTGGCCCGCGAGCTAATTAAAACTTTATAAGACATCAATAAAAATTCCGCGAACATTGTTTAAAGACCCGAAGTCAGTTATTCCCGCGCCATATTTACCTAACCGCAAATGCAGACCTCAAAATCGCAGTCTAGTCCGACGAAGCTTGTTTTACTTAAATGTGGAGGTCACTTTGCATTTCTCTTGGCCCGCTACGGTTACAAAAATACTAAACTTCCATAAAATGTTGAACACTCCTAACTTTATTCAATGCCATTTTTATACATTTGTATGTAGCTATTTAGTAAACAACAATGAATACTTACATTATCTGGTACGTCCAACATGGTGCTTGTAGAATTCATCATAATCGGGGAAACTTGAAGAACATGATGATTAAACCTGCAAAGAAAGCAAAAAATATTTAAGCACATTCATTTACACATTTTTAACACGATTTATCATAGAATTAAAAGCCTAGTATCTAAATCAGTGCAATAAAAAAGTATTTCAAAGGTGTTTACAAAGTTGGTTGCGCACGCAAAAACTAAATAAAACTTTGACCGTAGCTACGACATCATGTGTTTGTGTAAATTTTAGTCATTGTTATATTAAAATTTTGGTGATAAATAAGCCAGGTTTGGGACTAATAAGATGAACATCTTGAATATTTTTGTAGACTTAAGTACGCAACAGAGTTTGTAAACGTTTCTCTAAGCCGTTGACACTCTATCTGTCACCTGTCGCTGACAGCTACCTGTCAGCTGTTCACCGTCTCACCGAACAAGTTTCTGTTTACATACATTTTCCATTGTTTTGAATTAAATTAGAGATACTATTCAAGTGGAAATTAAAGTTGAATTAGACTACAAAACAAGTTTGTGCTTACTTCTTATAGCGAATTAGATTTTCTTGGAATTTCGTCGTGAATTTGTTATGTTTTAATGTACCCGGAACTTCAACGGTGAGTAGTAAACAAAGTTGTTTTGAAACCCATTTATTTTGTTACGCTCAATAACATTAAAAAAACAGAAAGCGATGGCGCATTGAATTTGTATTTTTGTTTAGGTTAGACCTCTTTGTAGATGTCGCTTATTAGTTTGTTGTGAAAAAAGATAAAATTACTTTATTCTTAATAATACTACTTTTTTTAAAACACATTTCTTACGTCTACCTTTATTATTTCAACTATAATTGGTGATAATCAACCAGGGCACCAGGGTTTTAAGTACATAACCACATAGTAACAACAACATGTAAATATTCGGCCAAAGGGTCCTCATAAGGTTTCAATTGAAGAAAGAAAAAGTGTTTAGGCGTCTAACTAGTACCAACTCTTTTCGTTAACTTACTAATTATTATACAAAAGTAATGATTCATTCATTCATCCACCTATCTGATTAGTTATAGTTTTTGCCAAACATAAAAACTGATCTGTATAGAAGAAACTGTTACCCCATGTCAATTAAATTATTTAACAAATTACCTAGTGAACTGAAAGACCTACCCATTACTTTATTCCGAAAAAAATTGTATTCCTGGTTAGTCAATAAATGTTTCTACACAACCCAGGAATACCTTAGTTATAAGAATCGAAAATTATTGTAACACCTCATTATGTTCCTATTCTAGTGCAATAATTTGTTAAGTTAGTACCTATGAAAAAGAGTACAGATATATCACCCATTCGTTTCTTTGTTAAAAGCTTTTATTTTATATTTCGTATACCAGAAATGGTCAATATGAGGATTCTTACTGTTATATTAAGTAATGTAACATTTATATATACCACCTACTAACCCATATTTTACGAATAAATTATTTGATTTGATTTGATTTGAATTTATTTTTTATGATTACACTTCCAATAATTTGTTACCAATAGTTAAGATTATGAAAGGAAAGTCAAAGAAAAGATGGAAGGATTCTGTGAGGAATGATATGAAAGAGAAAGGAGTGAACGAAGAAGTGATGCCGTAACGTAAGTTAGACTACATACATATTTCTAGACCATAAAGCAAAAGAGGATACTCTTTAGACAACATTTCCTTATTAGTGCATCCGGAGATAAATCAGGATATACTGTAACCGTATATTTTAATTCTACTTCAGTCAGGCAACCTCGTACAGCTGGCAGAGGTCCAATTTGTCAATGCTATGATGTCCTGCGTTGCTAGCTACATAAATAATGCATGGAAGTATGGATAATAAGGTCTATTTGAATCTAGGATCCTATGGCAAGCCTAACTAAAGAAAAAACCCAACTGCGGTGAAGTCACAAGGGATTTTTTTACAGAATAATATTAATAGCCTCTGTCTCAATTTTCGGGGATTACAGGCGTGATGTAATAAGATTAGGGAATCTGGTTGTTTTATCAGTAGTGCCTTAAAATAAGTGGTTTATGTTCCACAGTTTGTCAGCAAAAATGAAGAACTTATGTTGACGAATCTTGCTCTTAACTATAATTATTATACTAAACTTCTATTAAATTACTTTAATTAATAGGTAAAAAACACGGCCATGACATTGCATTGTGTGCACACAACAACACATTAAAATGATTAGTGAACTTATGTGAAATGTAATCGCGTAAGTAAATAATATGCTAATTCTATTACTAATGCTAGCCAATATGTAATACGTTATAACGTGTTAACAAAACATTGAAGTAATCATAGAGTATTTTTAAATGCTCAATTCAATTTACGTTTCACATAATCAAGCTCGCGCCATTTTTGCCTCTGCCGCGGCTGTCCCAGTCTTTAAAAATAATAAACATAATTGTCTATGGAAAGTGTCTTTGCCGCCAATGTCGAAGGGCCAATGAAAGTGGCCCTGAGCTACTTTCTAGCTTCGCGCCAGACGCGCCGGTCGGAGTCGAACTTCTTCTGCTTATGTAATAGGTTAGGTAGCCCTTTTCTTATGTGTTTTATATAAATATTATGCTAACGAAAACAACTACGGAATAAAATATCGGTAATATAAGTTGACACTGAAACCGGTTAGTTAGCTTCTACTGGTCAAAAATAATAATTAAAGACGCGATAAATTAAGCTAGTATAAATTATAGTATTTTGAAATATAACATGTTCTAAAAATACATATTATACGTATTTAGTAAATTTTCAAATAAAATTCTTTATTTAAATATAAAATTTTGGAACTTAGTTGTAAGTGTTTATATTTCACTTGTTTTTATTATCAACCAGCAACGGTTTAAAAATATCTACTTATGTTCTTTATCCAAACATAATATGTGCATAGGCACCACACATAACACTAAAATGTCGTGTGAAAATTTAATGATTATGACGTACTCGGATGATAATGTATGGTATGTTTAGTACCTACTCGTGTGATTACAGGTACTGCATATTCCGTCACGGATTGTTTGTTATACGTAATTTTGAGTACTTTATGAACTGACGAACGTATCATAATATACAACTTTTGTAACTGTCCTTTGTTAGAAGCACAAACAGCGCTCTGATTCATATAGGGTGACTGGTAATTAGTGGCCGATACTTAAACAAGTGATTGTGCTCATGATAACAAACAACTTTACCAAAGGAACTTTTTTTTATACTCATTCACTTTTATCACAATAAAACTTACGAAGCGGGCTTGCGAGCCACGTGGATGCTCTGCCTACCCACTGTTGCACGGTAGTCGGTACGATAGTAATGAGACAGAACAACGTCACGCAGCTAACAGCTGATAGGTCAAAGGCGCACGCGCGTGTTTTGTACGGCTATTGTGCTATAAACGTGAATGGGTATAAAAAAAAACTCTCTCTGAAAGTTGTTTGTTATCATGAGTACGCACGGCGGCCAATCAAGCTATACAAAACCAAATCAAGCTGATCTCTCATCGTACGGGAAGCTCATACAAGGCGAAGTCAGGTTATACTGGTTATGTACAGCTTGATGTGCCGCCGTGTGTACAACCAAGTGTTAAATTATCGGTCACTAATTACCAGTCACCCTATATACCTACCTGTGTTGGAAATATTCGTTTGCTCTAAACGTTACCAACGCAAAAAATGTTGTTGAATTATTGTCAAAATTCAAAACTTATATCGTCGATTCAAGATCAGACTTCAAAGGCCCTAAGCACGAGCTCGCGGTGTTAAAGTAACGTAAATACGTAGATTTTTTAATCGAAAACACAATTATCCTATATCATTTTAGTTAATTTGTTTACAACAAGCAGCAATCAGTAACATTCATAGATATGAATACAGTCAATTATGCAAATATTTAATGTGAAACGGGTATTTTTAATTTTAAAACGTCACGTTTACACCGCGCTCTCGTGCTACGGCCTCAGGAGCTGGGATTATTTACACAATTTTATCAACGAACCAGAAAATTAAACAGAATAAATTTAATTACCTGTATTATGCAGTAGAAGTTAATCTAATTCTGCCTGAGAAGCTATGCAACTTTGAATTCTTTTCTAGCTACACGTGTGAACGTTTAGATGGACTATACAATATTTTGATGGCTCTTCTATAAATGGACTCGCCTAAAGTTAGCACGCATTATAGACTACACCAGAACCCGCAAAACCTGTCTTCAGCCAGTGACACTTACACCTGCCTAGCCTCGGTGTTTTTACTTAGAAAGTTGAACGGTATTCCCAATAAATATAGGAATAGAAAGAAATAACAGGAAAAGAAAAGATATAAAAATGTATTTTAATGTCCTATTGTTACGTTGAGGTTGCGGTTCTAACAGATTATTATGGTTTCTGACACGGATAGCGGAGTATTGCTAATTATGAACAATTTCCTTGTCGCCAGGTATTGTCGGCATGCGAACGTAAGCTTAGACTAGACTGGGGTAATTATAAACTGCATTTTCTGCATTCTGTCTGCTATAGATATTGTATTATGTAGTGGCAACACTTGGGTCACGAGATCCGTGACTTGGAGAGATGGTCCTATTATCTACATTTTTCACATTCTGCCTCCTTCGGATCTTCGGAGCTTATTGTGACTGCCTCGTTGGTCTAGTGGTTGCAGGCGAGATTGCAGAGCATGAGGTTTTGGGTTCGATTCCCGGGTCGGGCAAAGTGTTATTTGGTTTTTCCATCAGGAATTTCTCAGCACCAGCCACGGAGCCTGGAGTATGAGGCAATAGGCTCGCCCTCTATTACACATAACGAATTTAAACATTTCTGGCGAAATGTGGGTGTACTATTAGGTACACCTCTATCTAACCCTGCAGGGATTACAGGCGTGATGTTATGTATGTTATGTAGAATAGTCAATTCTAGGGATTGAGTGCCATGGGCAGGGTTCAATGCTGCTTTATACGAAGTTCTATGTAGAAATCGGAAGAGCTCACAAAGCCGATGATTGTCATTTTATAATTTCATTCTAATACGATCAGCCAGCTTAATTTCGCATTTTTAAGGAAGATGTTTCGTAAATGCATATAAATGAGTTCCGACTGGCGGTGTCCAAGAAAATTGTCGTCCATTTTTGCATTATTCTAAGTCAATCAAGTGCTTATGACGGCACAACGATTGGACGACTCTTAAACGATTGTTTACTTAATAAGTTTTTCTGATTCATCGCCGCAATCTGCACTTATTTCAAGATGTCCTATTGTATTCTTGATTTCTTTTAGATTTATTAGGATGTACACACGTCAGAGAATACTACCGAGAATTATCTAATGCATAGTTATTACGTTCTGTGACTCAGATGTTATTGCTCACTTTGTCAAATTCAAGGATCGATCAAAACAGTGCGGGCAAATTACGGACGCGGCTCCGGACACCGGAATCTGCAGATGTTCTACGGAGTTCACTGAGGGTCGGCCACTTTTCTCCTTAATGATGCCCTAAGTGATAAGGTTGAAAATTAGTCGACCCTCAGTGGACTCGGGAGTCTTAAAGTGTCTGTTCTGTTAGTGCCAACTGCCGTGTACAGTTTTGACCGATCTTTTAAACGGATTTCTCCTTTGTGGGTAACGGATTAGTGCTTTGATTGCTTTGAATGGAAATGTAAGCCTCTATGTACTACCGAGTCCACTGAGGGTTGACCACTTTTCACCCTTATGCCCTGAGTAATCAGGTTGAAAAGTGGTCAGCCGTCAGAGAGCGCGCTGGTATGTGTGGGTTTAGTAATTAGTGCTATCACCGGATAGTCCTTCGACGGATGTTAAGAGGCTTTTCAGTCCTCTAAAATTCTACCAGCACCCATAGCAAACTTTCTCTGTAATCCTCTCTTTATGCCATCGGCACCTGGCAAGAGGGATAACCGGTTTTCGTTCCATCAGAGATCTTGGACCTATGGAGTTTTCTTTGAATATTGCTGAAATTTTTAGTCAGCATAACAACACATAACATCACGCATGTAATCCACGGAGGTATATTACGCTGAGAGGTTCCTTTGTTTTCCAACACTTCGCCTGTTATGTCTACGTCCCATGTAATAAGGGTCGAGCCTATTGCTGTCAACTGGGCACAAATCTAGGCTCCAGGTTGCTGCTTTTATCAAAAATGTCCAACATATTCTTCTGTCTTCTTAATGAAATATAAGAGGATTCTGCAGACTCGTGTTATGTATTCCTGCCTATACAGTCATTCATTAACTTATTATTATTCAAGTACCTATATTTTTAACGGCGATGCGCGGCCTGTCGCACGTGATTTTTAATAATAAGTCGTCATTATAGTGCCGTTGCAACGTGAATTATGCGCTTGATGGCTCCGTTGAGTTCAAACACGCGGACGTTCTCGTTAAAATTATGTTTATTTATTTACTTCCATGTAAATTGTCAGTTATTTAGTTTTTTGCAGTTGTTTAGTTTTTTTTTTGACTGTACTTTAAGGCTGACAGCTCAATATGCCATATACAGGTATTTTGAATAATTACGTTTTTATTTCAATAATAGCAACAGCAACAACATCCATTTATTTTCAGGCTTCTTTGGCCCATAGATATATTATACCTTACAGACTAACATACATATAATAAAATACAAATTGTATTAGTAAGTAGAACCTTAAAACTATGTTAGTAACACAAAAAATGCCATAATGCCATGCTTAGTCAATTTAATATTATAAACGAAATATCTAATAGTTTACTTTCAAAAGCAAATGTTTTTTTAGAAAAGAGATTAACCCACATTTTGTGAACGAGATGATCATTTTATATTATATGATTTAAATTAATCGTTTTAATTTTTTTATAACGGTTTTGTTGACTCCGAAATCAAAGTATTCCGAGAAATAGAAAGATTTATGAATGATTCATGTTTTGGTTTTCCAAGAAGATTTCTTCTTGGAAACAACTGTGTTTAAAACACATTTATTTTTTCCGTTTAGATTGTTACTTATGTAAAAAAATTCAACATAATGGTTATTTTACTGTCAATAACGGATATACCTAATCTTGATCGCATTGATTGTGAATCAAAACTTATATCATAACATAAGATATCAAAATAATTGTTTAAATGTTTGGAAAAGGTATTCTAAAAAATCTTTAACTGATAGAAGCCACTCTATTATACAGATTTGAACGTGTTTTGTGACAAAACATTTATTAGCAGATGATGTCGCGGTCAGAAGCGAACAATATGAGACAAAGTCAAAATTATTTATTTGTGGTAAATGTGGTGCAAAAGATGGTAAAAATAAAATGACACATTTCGCCATGTAGTTTGTATTTTAATTAAAATTGATAAAATCAAGCCTCAGGTCAGTTTTTTAAACCCAAATCATTGATAAAAATCTGCCGTCATTCCGACAAATCGCGTCTTATTTACACGAGTTGAATCACTACACATAATATGTTAAATAACTTGTTTCTTTTGGTCGTTGCACTTTAGCACGAAGGGGAAAACCAAATTGAAAATCAAAATCATAACCTCTATAAAACCGGTTTGAACCGGATTGCAACGATCCTTTAATCGCCCTTAAATCTTTCAAATGGGACCATGAACACTTAAATATGTTTACTACTGTATGAACAGCTAAAAAATATATATTAGTTAACATGAAGGTTACCGTACATTACATTACTCGATAAAGACAAAATTAAGAATAATAAAGGGCTTTGAATTTTTTGGTCTGCCTAACATCACCGCCATTTTATTTTACAATATTATTACAATCTTCGCCGTTATAAGTTAATCAATTGGGATGCAGAATCTTTAGGCACACTCAGAAGAATAATGTCAACGATTTTTTTTATTTCTACCTCATAACGTAACTCTTTTGTTGACTGTACACACGGCGACATATTATAAAGCTGTACATATCCAGTTTAACCTGGTCTCGCTTTGTATAAGCTTCAGCACGACGAAAGGTCGGCTTATACTGGTAATGCATAGCTTGATTGAACGTCGTGACTGCATAACGAAGGTTAATTAGTACGAGGATCCCTTCTGTAAAGGTGTCATGTCATTCCATTTGGTCAAGGAATTGGCTTCGCTGCCAAAAAGTACTTACTACACTTGGAAGAGAACGCAATTGTTATACGATGTTCTATAAGTTATAAAATTAGGGATTTATTAATAAATGTTGCTTAAGGATAAGAGACGTTTTAACATCAATGTAGGGTTATGCTAATCATTACTTGAAAGAGAAAAAAAAAATACTGGACAAAATTGGACTTTTGTCAATTAGGTATAATGAAAATTTTTTTTAAAACAAAATAACCGAAGGGAATTGGATAGCGTGGGACTCACGGGAGGACCGGACGTTTTTCAGTTTGACACCAATTATCTCAACATCCAGCATTCATTAGCAACCACTTGGCAGTTTCCCTGTGTCCACCTGTCCACACAGTACCCAGCCTTTTCTTACACATTCGTTCCACGTTATTGACTGACATGTACTCGCCAAATTGACTGCTTGCTTGCGTGAAATCATTGTTTTGTCGGAAATGTATTTTTTTTTCTTGAGATAATAACATTTTCGATTTCATAAAAGAAACTGTATTGTTCTGGACTTATTGTGTAATATTGCAGCATTGTGCTTTATGACTTGACGTGGTAAATGTTTTTGTCCGAGAGTGTATTCGCGCAATGGGTCACAAGCGCAAGTCAGACCACAGACGGAATAAGGCTGAGGCTAATCGAGCGTGATTTTTTGAGCTGTGAGTCGCGTAAAATTTGACGCCGTGTTGACGTTCGTTTGGCCTCAGCCTAAGTCTGTCATCCTATTATATCATCATCATCTGCCTAGCCTTTTCCGTATTTTTTTTGTTTTCGCTGGATAGTAGGTATTTTTAATGGAACGACTGCCTATCTGACCTTCTCAACCCAGTTACTGGGTAATACGACGCCCTATTGTCAGACTTTCAGGTTTCTGACTGCTTGTAACGACTGCCAAAGATCTACAAATGACAACCGGGGCTTCCGGTACTTTGGCAGGCACAGAATCTGTTAGCTGTACACGGTGGAATGGAAGGGACACCGAAGCACAAACGCTTCAAGTTTTTAAAACACCTGTTTTCTACAAAAGTGCAATACCCTACACGGTCAAAATGTAACGAAAGACAGATTTAAAAAATTTTGAGGAGGGTAGGTATGTATGCAAAACAGAGCAGGTCAGTAGTTCTTACTACGGAACTGGAACCGGTCCTGGATGCCCTGATAGCCAGGAAACAAATCAATCTGTACTAATCAATACCTAGATTAAGTAAATACATCAACGAAACCGTGAATGTAACCTTTGAACGTTGTCGATCTGTAAAGCTGTAAACTGTTTCTATGTATTTTGTAAAAACCGGTCTGTATTAAAACCGTTAATTAATTTTCTTGAGAACTCAATTATAATTGCAAAATAATTATGCATCATGAATTCATTCATTCTTGGAAACCATATTATGCAGCATATATGAATACATAAGTAATTTTATTGAAGTATAGTTCTCATCTCTGATCAAAATATGGTCGAATACAAAACAACATTAGCTTTAATTCTTTACAAAGTAATTCAATGAAAAATCTATGCTTTCAAGTAAGCATGACTAAACAAATATTGGTACCTGCTCTTAAGGGGAAATACCTATCAGGTTTTTGTTTCACAAAAAACGACCCTTGATGAATCTTTAAGAAGAATTAAACCAATTTTTTGTCACATTAAATTACAAAACATACTTTAGTACACTTCAACCAACTTATCTTTGCACACGGGAAAACACAGAACTAAAATAAATGTACCAAGTTTAACATATAGGGTGACTGGTAATTAGTGATACTTAAACACGTGATTATACTCATGATAACAAGAACTTTCCCAAAGAAACATATTTTTTATACCTCCTCGTTCACTTTAATCCCAATAACACAACAGCTGTATAAAATTCGCGCTCGCGCGCCTGTGACCTATCAGCTGTTAGCCGTTTGACGCCGTTCTCTCATTGCTATCGTACCGTGGTACAGTGGGTAGACAGAGCACAGTGGGAGACAGAACGGTGTCACGTACCTAACATCTGATAGGTCACAGTCGCGCGCGAATTTCAAAATGCTGTTGTTATTGGGATATAAGTGAACGAGTATAAATAAAAAAAAAATCTTTGGGAAAGTTGTTTGTTATCATGAGTACAATCACGTGTTTAAGTATCGGTCACTAATTAGCAGTCAGCCTATAAAGGGTGTAAATAGATCCTTAACGAAGCCGAAAGGCACTTGTTCTCCCCGCCATTGTGATCATTTTTTTGTTTTAGACTATTCCTGGGAACCTTCTAGTTACAGAGTTATTGGGGGTCAAAGTTCCAACTTTTTCACAAGTAATTTTTTGTTAAATACAATATTTTAATGTTATAACTTTACTTTAAATACCTCCCTGACCCGTTTACTATTCAATGCATCCATAAGCACAATGTTTTCAATGCGTTTCATTGAGTTTTACCGTAAAAGGTAATTTTTCACCCAAAAAAAAAAGTCGTTTCCCAGCAATAATTTTTGTGTAGGGTTGCTTAGTTTGATGTACAGAAAGCTTGGTTAGCGGGTTCGTGAAGGGTCTGTTTACACCCTGTATACATAGATGAACATTTTGTTGGCAAGCAACGCCACCTTGAACTGCACACTTAGTAGTGGTTATACTGCACAGCTTGTGCTAAGCAATTGACTGTCCACGTCACTGTCGGCAAACCCATAAGTTTACTTCGTTTTAATGAAGTTAATAATTTGTATAATTATATGCTTGCGATGTAATTTGCTGCTTCAGAGATGGCATGGTATGATTTCGTAAGATAAGTACCTACCTTGTTACTTTTATACTTTTAAGAGTAATGCCTGAAATGAAGTTTTCATTCATGTTGTCAAAAGTGGCAAACAGATTGGGTTCCGAACAACAGAACCAGGCGACGTGGTAGGCCCAGAACAAGATGGCGTGACGAGCTGGACGCTTACCAAAAGGATTGGGCCCAAATAGCCAAAGACAGAGAAAAATGGAAAGAGGGAAGGTAGGCCTTTGCCCTGCAGTGGGACACATCAGGCTCATTATAATAAAACATAACGCTGTAAAAAGGTTATAGAAACCTCAGTATGGAATGCCCACCATAGACTACAATCTATAGTTCCATAGAGACGAGTGATGTGTATCTAAAACCTATTTGGAGATGTCTTGAGACTTTAATGTTATCTCAGTAAGCCTTCCAATTTATCCAGTATTATTGGAAAAAGCCTTGCCGCATTTTTTCTAGAATCTAGACTCGAATCTAATCTACTTTCGATGTTCAAGATTAAATCTAAGTTAGTAGGGCAGTTCCCTCATCGACTACCCCACATAATTTATATACAGTTACATTTTGACTTCATTCTAACAGATGTTCTATGTAATTTAATTGGTACTAGCTTTTGCCAGTGGCTTTACTCGTAATATGGTCAGGAATTTTCCCAAGGATACGTTTTAAATATAGCATACGACGCTCGGTGATAATGTAGCTTCTCGTTAGTGAAAGAATTTTCGGAATCGGATCAGTAGTTTTGAAGATTACCCCCTATATCCAAACTTACAATCTTTACCTTTTTGTGATATTAGTATGGATAGATACTGTTTTTTTTACAATCCTTTTCTCTTAGTATATGGTAACATTGCCAGATTTATCTGAAAGTTTGTATATCGTATCAAATATTTAAATCGTTGGATGTGCCCCTCGCTATACATAGTCCGCACGAAAAACCTTTTCACACTGAAAAGTCATCTTACACAATCCGCATGGGTATCGTATTACCCATTATTGGGTTGTGGAGGTCAGATAGGCAGTCGCTCCATGTAAAATACTGGTATTCCGCTGCATCCGGTTAGATTGAAAACCGACCCAAACATAGTTGGGAAAAGGCTAGGCAGATGATGAAAGCAATTTCAAGTTGTGCATCTCTTGATCGTAGTGGATGATTACGACCTAAAGGCTGAGATGAATGTTAGTCAGAGTAATAGGTGTGACTGTGTCCTAATGGGCAGACTCTAAAAGCTCTTTAATAGATATGTAAACACTGTCTCACAGCCACAAGTAGTCAGGTAGCTGTCAGTAATGACAACTGTGAGTCACTACGAATGGCGGGAAGTTGAAAGGTGAAGCGTACCCTGGACTGGGGCTTGGTGGTGTTGGTGAGCCTGTGATATAGTTAGTAAATTGTGTTATCAACCTATTAGCTCTGCTACCAGAGGATACTTCACCTATGATCCTTGAAATCCTTCCATTGGGCTTACCTTGTTAGCCTTATGTGAGCTGTAGTTTCATTTATACATCACATTACCAAGGTTTTGGGAACTTGTTTCAATTTAATTCATGGACGAGCTGCGGCAATTTACTCTCGATAAGTAGATTATGGACGATGCGCGGGCTACTAAGTGAATTTTCATTAACGTCAGGAAAATGTATCGTAGGCTGGTTGGTAGGTAGGACGATATGTTGATGAGTTGGAGTATTCGCTTTTCACTTGTTTTGGATGTTTCATTCGTTGGAAATGTCGTAGTTGCTCCTAACGTAATTTTAGAATTAGAACATTCATCATTGTCATTATGAAATGATATACAGCCTTTTTCTATTGCTTTTTTGATCCTATAAGAAATGAATAAAGGCATTTAAATATTTATGAGCAATGGACGGGACAAGACGTAGACTTAGTAACAAGTCGGTCTATCTAGTGCCATACACCCGCTTGGCAGGTAGCATTTGTGTGTCAAAATCGAAAAATTTTGGGATCATAATTTTGGGAACACCGATGTTCCGATTTTCAAAAGTCCGAATTTCATAATACCTAAGAATTAAAATGTCTATTATTAAAAATTACGAAATACATTTTACCGAAAGTCGTAAATCCGATTTGTTTGTTTTCCGATTTTCATATGGCCGAAGAATTAAATGCTCGATGGGCTGTCGGTCCGAAAAACGACATTCCGATTTTCAATACTTCGAATAAACTGCTAAAATTAGGTTTCTGATTGTGATATTTGGCATAAAACACTTGGCATAATCTTTAAATGAATATTTTTAAGGCATAAAAAACATTTAATATAATAATTATTATGTATGAATTTACAATGGCATACTTGTGAATGGCAGAATTTTTCAATTTCATATTTAACCTTAAAATTAAAATATTGTCTTAAAAAGTCAAAAGGGTGAGCTACAAAAGTAAGTGACAGAAACGAATCGCTGCAAAACCGACTCCACGTAGTCTTGTCTGCCCTACCCCTAGAGTGTAATTTAAGCCCGCTTAGGCGCGGAGGGGCGTGGCGGCCCGCGAGCTGAAGAGCAGGTGGTTTTAACGCCCTCCGCCGCGGCTGAGGTTGGCCGGCGAAGCCGGCCAGCAAGCCGAAGCTGCGGTGGTGAGCGTAAAACACATCTGCGACGATAAGCTCGCGTGGGAACGCTGGAGCCCCGCAGCGCCGCAGCCGTGACAGAAACCATGCCTGCTGCCTGTTGCATGCTGCATGCATCTTGCATGCTTCTTTGCATGCTGAATGCTTGCTGCATGTATGGTGTATGCTTGTTTGCATTTTTGCATGCGGCAAGCTTGCTGCATCCATGGTGTATGCTTGTTTGCATGGTTGTACGCTTCCCACAGGGAAATAAATCAACTGTTTTATAATTATTGATGTTTTGATTGATTCGGGTACCATCTATTGTTGGTGAATCATTTGGGTTAGGTTAGAACAGTGACCATTAACAGATCTGATCCCCTCTATCGTTGGTTATGTGTTTATTTGTCTTGATATTCACTTTTGTAAGGCGTTTTTATTTCGGAATTCTAATTAATCGGTATTTTAATAATCGGAATTCGTATTTTTGATGTTTCGTATTATCATTAAGTCGGAATTTTTGTTGTTCGATCTTTTGAAACTCGGTATTTTGAGAATAGTAATTATGAACGTTAGGAATATCGAAAAATAGGAATTATAAAAATAGGATAAATGATAAATCGGAGTTGTGATATTAGGAATTTTGAACCATTCGGAATTATGAAAATCGGTATTTTAAAATTCGGATTTGTGACTGTCGGAATAAAGTTTTTCGTATTTATGTAGTGTACCCCATAATTTTATGTGACATCCCAATGTCCGCTCTTTTGAAATCTTTTTGGAAATGAATGAATATTGTTTATGGTCTCAGCTTGCAAACCTGGACAAGAGGGCTAGAATTTTATTATAATGAAATTTTGTTTGCAGTTTTCAAATTACTATGCAACAGTGGCTCTTTCCATAAAGTACCACTTTTGACGACAATTCACGTCCACGTCGTTACTTAGTAATTGCATTGCAATGACGAAGTGATCACACATAAAATAATAACCGTACATTTTCTATCTGTTTCATCTCTATGAAATGACAGTGTGTTTAGTGTCTATTAAATACCGCTTATATGTATAAACAAACAGATTTTTAGCAGCCTTTTATCACTTAAATGCGAAATCTATTATAGTCACAATGCCATTGTGAGCTGCAAAAAACGTTTGGCTTCTTGTTTGCAGTTTAAAGCGTCATATTGAAACCATAAAAACTTATCAATGGCTATGGAGTTTCATAGAGCGAATAATACTTGAATATTAAGTCTTTCCATAAACAATGTTTTTTTGTATTTGCACTCTAGAATCCACTAGAGCGCATCTCTAGCGCGTTAAAAAAGCACACTGTTGGATTTTACATTGAAAATCCAGTGCCGCAAGGGGCATAAATTTTCACTGTACATATTCATGTTTTACATAACAGTAGGGGAAGATCAGTAAACGATGGATGGGCTGTGTAAAAACTTGATATGTCTAGAAAGGAGGTGAGACTCGTGAGACGCTCATGAGTTGACGACCAATAGAAAACTATGGAAGAAGAAAACATGCTACGCCAATCCCAAATAAATTAGGATAAGGACAGGCACATGTTGTTTATTGTTTTACTTGAGTATTCAAAACTAGGTACTTATTGGCTAAAATCTATATTATTGTGAAAATTTAATCTAAAAGCATTTGGATGCGTACCACATCGATTAATGCACATACCAATTGCTTTTCCATGTAAAGAGAATCGATTTGCGACAATGCATGGTACGGAAACAATACTTAATAGAAAGGGGAAGTTGGTGAAATATGCATTAAAAAAAAAAGTTTTTATTGTTTCTCACACAAGAATAATTGTTCTACAGCACAAAATTGAGGCAGTCCCGGTAAGTTATAAGGATACTTTTACCTCGCAACTTCCCATGGTTTACTATTTACAATGTAAATAATTGCCCTGGGTCAATGGAACTGGAAATCATGGGTCCGAAACCTTTGCCCAGCTGTGGGATGTCGTAGGCTGAAGTTAACAGTAATTGTAACTGTTAAAGAAGAGTCACTCATAGGACCAAAGACCCTTTTTACAAAGACCATAAACGAGAAATTCTCAGGCTTTTGGTATTGTAATCGGGCTGATACGAGTTTATGATGAGCAGGTTTTGTTATAAACTAGCTGTTGCCCGCGACTTCGTCCGCGATTACTACTTCCCTGCCAAATTTCAAGTTTGTAGCACAAAAAATGAAGGACTTTCATACAAACTTGCGACAGCTGTTAGACCTCCGTATTCCGGCCCTATCGCAAAATCCGTTCTTAGCGGACGTCTACTAATTATAGACTACCTCCCTGCCAAATTTCATCTTTATACGTCAAGTGGTTTTCGATATTTCGTGATGAGTGAGTGAGTGACCTTTCGCTTTTATATATTTAGATTAGTATGCATCATACAAAAGGCATCTAAGTCGAGGCCGGTAAGAATCATAATAAGCCGGCCACTAGTACAATTCAAAATTACTTACTTGCTTCAGAATTGCCAGCCTGCCACATATTTAAGTTTAGTAGTGCCTTTTAATGGCCTAATTGAAATAAATGGTTCGAGTTTGACTCGTGTTACCCAGTACTAACTGGGTTGTGGAGGTCAAATAGGCAGTCATACTGGTTTTCAGCTGCATCCGGTTAGACTGGAAGCCGACCCAAACATAGTTGGGAAAAGGCTAGGCAGATGATGATGATGATGGTTCGATTTTGACTTTAGTTTTCTGAACAACTTGTAAGAAAACCTTGTTTCACATAAAATTATATTTCAAACAATATGCTTGGGTAGTGACTGATGGCCTCGTTCTTCTATAACAGTGGTCGTACTGCTGAGCAGAGGTCTTTGGTTCGATTCCCAGGTTGGACAAAGCTTTGGCAGAAATATAGACTTCAAGGTGCTACAGTAGCACCTTGAAGTCTATATTTCTGCCCGGCTGATGGCATTAGGCTCGCCGCCTATACCTACTATGGGACTGAAACAGGTACCTAATCACCTTTAAGTGGGTTGTATGTTAATTTTTTTTTTGTCATTTTGTATGCATGTCATGTCCCTGCGACATTTTTTTTTCTTTTCTTTACCTATATGGCAAAATATGGGTGAGCGAGCAACACACATTCTTTCATGAAATAGGGAAAACAAGGTTTTTAATTAAAACTGTAGGTATTGTAATCGATTTTATGCATCTACATACATACTGCGTGACGTGATTTGTTTGATAAATTATCGTGCTTCTGTTATTTTGTCAAAGAAGGCTGTATTTAAAAATATGTGGGCGTTTATTTAGCACTTTGCTTTATTCTGTCATGGAGGTCGCGAGCACAGACAAGCCGATTAAGGAATTCGCAAACAATGATAAGAAGACGGTTCTTTTAATCATTGAACGGTGAGGAGTTCGTAGCTTAATATTAACAGCCGCTCGGATCGACAGGTTACGTCGCGTTTCCTCCGTGCCTCGGAAAATACGTTAAGCCGTTGGTCCCGGCTGTCATTTGTAGATTTTTGACAGTCGATATAGGTCGGTGGCCCGAAAATCTGACAACCAGTCTTACCAAGGGGTATCGTTTTATCCAACGGGGTTACTTGCGTTGTCTGGGTTGTGGAGGACAGACAGGCAGTCGCTCCATGTCAAAAGGAGGATTTTTCGTCAGATACGGAAGTCGTATGCAACAGTTAAGACGGTGCGTTGTTCGTCAGTGAATAAATTAATTAAGTAGGTATTTAAGATATATATTTGTTATCAAAGTTTTGAAGATTGTTTAGGTATTCAATTAATTGTTTTATTTGAATTCTTAGAACAAAGCAACGAATATAACTTTTTATTTGCAAGTACATGATTGATACTTGAATAATTTATAGTCACTTCTTGATATTTGTCCGCTAAGCGTCATTTCAATATAATAAAACTTAGACAATAGAATTTCCCATTTACTTTTTGCGTCATAATTTATTTATTTTCTCTGAGCTGTCATTTATTGTTTTTTTTTGGTAATTTTGTTCAAAAACCCATCTTTTGAGAACTGTTTAATATTCAACCTTATTATTATTGCCACAATTTTTATCCTTTTGTTTGTTGATGACCTTTGATATCGTTGCATTCAGATCTGGTTTATCATCAACTAATGTAATAAACATAGACTACCATTTAATTAGCCAAACGGTCTTTGACCTTTTAACCAATAAATAATTACACTCGCTGGCATTATTGTTAAAGCATTATCCCGCGAATTATTTTTTCTCGGAAATATATAAAACCACTAAAACTTTTAGTGGTCATATTTACAAGAGAAATTGAGTAAGCAGGAGTTGAGTTACCGACTTTGAGTATTTTACAAACAATACTTAGTAATTACTGTTCAAGAAAGCTTCAAGTGCTAAGTAACATAAGTCGGGCCAAAAGGCATCAGCCTATAGTTCCCACTGTTGGGATAAACGCCTCATCTCCGTGAAAGGCAGTAAATAATGACCAAAAATATCCTTCATCTTAGTTTCTCATATAAGCTTTGATAGTGTACAAGTGTTTACACCTTAGAACCGATTTGTTAGAAGCGTGGGTAGTTTTGACATTGTGTAGTGAACTCCTAAACAATACACGTTAATTGGGATGCGCCCACGCAGCTGAAGAGTACTACTTTTTATGCGTACTGTTACGTCACACGTGTTGTTGACGTAATGTTGCCATTACGATCACGAGTGTCTGTTTAAGTCTGGCGACTTTATACTAGTTGTCTAACACGTGAATTGTTGAATTGTTTATTGACGTATACGAGAAGTATTAGGGCCGGGCTCTACCGAAGCGGAGGAGAGAGATGTTTTGTAAACCACCAATAGAATTTTGTTATACACTTCTCAGCTCCGCTTAGCTTAATTGGAAACGATTGAGAAGAGAGTCTCGTAATTGTTTAATCCAGCGGATTCGAGAAGAGACGTGAGCAGTGAGCGGTGTGCTGTGTGCGGCGTTTGAGCTCGTCTCCGCTTCGATGGAGTTCGGGCGTTAGGGTCCAGTAAATTAAGCCATGGTCCAGCTATGGCTTGCTATGGTAACTTAAAAAACGCAAGACGAAACTTTCTGAATTTAGTTACTCATGCGGCAGATGATGATTTTTGCATTATAACGGCTGGAAAACCCCAGAGCTAAAGAACAAGCGAACCTTTGAACAGTCAACATTCACTAAAAAACATTAATTAAAGAATGAACAAAGTCCGACGCGCCTGTTGTGAAGCATCATGATGACGACAAAAAAATTGATGGGTAGACTTTGCTCGTCTCCTCTATTAGGTTTCTAATTCAAACTGTTGGGAAAACACAGATTTTAATTGATCGCAATAAAGTTACTCAGAACTTTGAACTTAATATTAACTTATTTACGAAACTTTGAACCACGAGCAAAGTCTGATTAATTCAAACGGCATGACGACAAAAAATAGATAGGTACCTATGCGAAGACTTTGCACATCCCTCCAAAAAAAAAAAACCGTATAAATAATTAAGACTTCTCATAAGTTATCGTATAAAATTAACATACATCTGTTGAGAACAAATTAGGTTTCTCCGAATTTAATGTTCCGTCTAATGATGTAACGATTCATTTGAACTTATTCTACGAAACACTGTTTACGGACAACTGGAAAAATGGCGGCTCCCAAATGTTTGTGTAGGAAAACTTTAACAATAAGTCACACTTGTATGACTTTGTTGGCTTATGAAGGAGTCATACGAAGTACTGGGCAAATATTATGTCACTTGATGTTACCATCACAAAAAAAAATGTAGCTTCAATGAAGTGCACCTAGCAAGGCTACGGTTTTATAATTTTTGAAGTTCTAGAACACTCAATCGATCAAAAGATAGTCACGCCTTTGTTTTATTTTCACTGTCGAATAGTACGCTCGGCGACCAATCAAGCTGTACAAAACCAATTTATGCGGATCTCTCATTGTAAGGGAAATCTATTCAAAGCGAGGCCATGCTATATTGGAAATGTTTAGCTTGATGTGTCGCCCTGTATACAGGCTTTTCTTAGTTCGGACATCGTAGCACGTGACCTAAGTATCTTGTAACGATTTTAATCTTATTACATAGAGGAGTAAAATAATTCACTATCTGCTCTATGATGCAACGAGGCCTTGTCTGTGCCAAATTCAAAGTTCAATTTTTTTTTTTCTTACCAACAACGGCTGGTATTCTGAATTCAAAGAAGGTTCAAAGTTCGAATAACAAATAGGTAAGGTTCCATTATGAACGTGAGATGAAAAAGTCTCATTAAGACTGAGCGAAAATTGTTTATTATTTTGCAAACGTATAATCAAAACGGAGGAAATGAGTCATAATTACATGGCGACGCCGCGGAAGCCTGCAGAATACTAAATACGAATGTAACAACACATTGAACCCATCCATCATGTCATTAAGAGCTATTTTGCTTTATTTATGACAATTTTGCACGGAGTTTTTTTGATCAGCGAGATTTTAGATTAGCTCTGCTGAAATTATAGAGCTGTGATGACAGACTAGACTTACAGAAAAAAAATACAAGACTGTGAATGCTGTAGTGTTTTGTTTTATGAAATCCGAATGAATACGAGTAGATAAACGAGCATCGAATTTCATTTCAACAGTGTGATCGTATTGTAATACTAGTCAAGCCATTTTCATATTACTATAATCCTCCAGTGTTTAACCCAATTCACACCAGAGTATCACGTCTTTTTTTTTCAAGCATCTCTAATAGTCGCCGTCTCCGAGTTCACATTCTTCCTAGCCGTTATTATCTTTTAAACAATCCACTTCATCCCATTTTTTTTGTCATTTGAATCTTTATTATAAGTATCCCAGTTAAATAATGCACTGAACTCTTTCTTTCTGACTCCTGACATTCAGTTTTTACCTAGTTTTTGATTCAGTGAATTCACATGATTTTTTACCTCATTTTTGTCTTTTTTTTTTAATTTTTATAACTAGCTGTTGGCCGCAACCTTCGTTCGCGTGAAATTATAAAAAAAAATCTGATTTGTTAACAATTTCAAGGGTTTTTTTTGCACTGAACCCTAATATTTTTTCTAAAATAATGTTGTGATGGCTCAGAGAATGTTGTGATGGCTCAGAGGTTAAGGCCTCGCCTCTCATACATGAGGTTGTGGGTAAAAATCCGGGCAAGTACCAATGTGACTTTTTCAATTCATATGTACTTTCTAAGTTTATCTTGGACATCACAGACATCGGTGAAGGAAAACATCGTGAGGAAACCTGGACTTATAATTAATATAAGTCTGAAATCGTCAACCCGTCTTGAGCAAGCGTGGTGATTAATGCTCGTGCCTTCTCTGTATAAGTAGAGGCCTTTGCCCAGCAGTGCGACAGTAACAGGCTGGTATTATTATTATTAAAAGTATACATTAGTTACTCCTATTACATCAGCTATCTGCCAGTAAAGGTCCCGTCAAAATCGGTCCAGCCGTTTCGGAGATTAGTCGGAACAAACAGACAACATTTTCTGTTTATACTTTCATGTGCATTCAATAAAAAGTTGTTGTTTTGAAATTACAAAAGTCACTTCAATCTTATTTATTTGTATAGACTATACCTACTCGTTTTAAAAATCTATACAGCTGCATATATCCGGAAATGCAAATGGTGTCAATGCAACCGCTATGATATTATTATGCTCCCCCTCGCAGACTGGCACAGCCGACGATCTCGATGGTTTGCTGACCCGACTGTACCGTAAATGTATACGTACTTACAACAAGTGCAGCTAGTACTTACCTAAAGATAATACTCGTCTACAGAGTATTGATTTTAAATTCATACTGTTAAACATGGACATTAAAGAAAATATAGTCAATAAGTGCAAAATAACTTTCAGGATTGGCGCAAACCTTGTGCCAAGACAAATGACTAGATTGATTCCTGAATGAAATTCTTCTTCTTCAATCAGTTCCTCATTGCTGCGATCGTGGTCACTGGACCCCTTTAAACAGACGATCTGCCTCCATCGACTCCGGTCCAAAGTTCCCTTCACCACCTTCTCAAATTCGGAAGGACGTAGCTTCTTTTATTTGGTCGGACCATCATGTTGGCGTCCGGCCTCGTATTCGCTTGCCTTCGGTATTGCCAAAAATGTCCAGCGTTTCAAGGATGCCCTCATATCTACCTTCGCTGAATGAAATAAGTTCTTTTCTAAAACTCTGACACCAGGTAAGGCACTAACCACACGATAAAGAAGAAGAATTTGGTAGTTATCCAGGCAGATGTGATGGAAATCTCTCAAATATAGTTGCTGTCAATTAAGATCGCAATAGCGGTCATTGCTCTAATATCTCTTCGTGCGAACCAAAACAAATGAACCATGTATCTTTTTTATAGATAACGATTCAAGACATGAACAGACTTATTTTTGGATTTCAAAGTTAAGAACTTTAATAAATGTAGGTTGGTCGCCGCCATTGCGATCTTAACTGGTAGCAACTATAGCTGGTTCTATTCCTATCAAACGTAGATCTTCCCGTTGAAAATTATTCTGTTCATCTAGTATAATTTATGCAGGATACATACACCCACACTACCCATGTTGTAATGAACTATGTCACCCAATATGCAACTACATTTGCGCAGTGATGCATCTGTCCTTGCCCCCTTATTAACATTGAATTTATTAACCAGTGCAACTTCTTCCTATTCTGCATCGATATTGTATTCAAGTTTGGCAAGTGACCCCAGCCAATTTGTATACAAAACACCAATTACAATATTGTTTTGGAGAACTTGACAAAGAATGAGTATTGGCCAAATCGATATAACTTCCGCTAGCGGAATGATGTCGACCAATTTGATGGATATGATTCACGGGTAGAATCAAAAAGCATGCTGGTAATTTGTTTATAAATTTTCGGTTTGTTAAAAGTATCAGAAATATTCATCAATGATGGAATTAGATATGTTAGGAAAATACTTGACGGTTATGTGTATTAAGTTGGCTGTTTGTGCATGTGGGTTGAGTTTAAATGTTTGTTAAGGCACCCATGATACAGGAGAAATTCCTAGTGTGGAGCAACGTTTAAAAAAACCTTTTATCTTAGGAGACTCGCAACTTTATCCTATCAAATGAAAAGTACAGGGACAAAAGTAACGCTCCATTTAAAACCAACAAAGCTATGCTAAGGAAATACTAATCACGTTAAACAAGAGGTAATGTGATACCTATATGCTCATAATTCAGCAAAACAAAGGTCAAGTATAATCTGCCGAGCAATTAATGTTCCGTGCTTTAATTGACGACCCAGATTGCTTGATTGATTCGACGATCCAATTGCCATGATTGAAACTTCCAACGTAGATCTGCATTCCTGGTAGCAAAAACTTGCTTTTACTACATACGGTTTTATAGTCTGGTTTCGAGAATTTAGAATATTATTTCCAGAATCTATTGATGTAAACGTGTTTGAAATTAGTAAAAATCTGCTTATAGATACTATAAATGCGAAAGTAAATCTAGTTTTTGTCGGTTGCCAACGTTTAAAGATTTTTTTTTTAAATGTTTTGTCGATGTTGTTTGGATAAAATTGCGACGTGGTTCAAGGTTAGGTGTTGTGTTCATGTTAAAGATTGTCTTGTAAACCATCCGTAGGGTCCAATACTCGTGGTTTTAACTGAGGATAGGGTTCCGGTAATCAAACACGATTAATTTACAACAGCTTCGCCATCATTGACATCCTTGTTTCCTCATCCAGTAGGTACTTTATACTAGGTGATTTGTTAAACGTGACAACTTTTGCGATGGGACTGATGAAATTGCAAAAAAAATCCGCTGATCCATGCATTACAGCTGATTTTTGTATCATATTTCATAGAATAGTCCTGTAAAAGTTGCTCATATTTTTTAATGTTTCACTCCGTTTAAATATTGCCGACGTTTTACAAATTACCCTGTATAAGCCCTCTCTCTTTTATATATTATCATGATAACTGTTGGTAATTCGGATCCTGATCTTCTTTTTAATAGGTACTATATTTCTTTTCACTCACGAATTCCAGCCTGTTACTATATTCCGGTTTTGTAAAATTCGTGAGCTCTCTCAGGCTAAAAATATTCAATATCCAACAAAAAAACCTTCAAAAATGTGAGCAAGAACTAGTCATGTTTTTTTTAAAGAAAATAATATCCAGCCAATTTTCGAACATTATAAATAGATGAGCCGATAAATAACATTCCCAAAAAAATACACAGACTATGACTTGCTTGAAAGAATATATTTTAAGTTTAACACAATGTGTACAACAGTTACTTAGAATTTAAATTAACTTGGAAATAAGATGTTTATAATGAATGGCTCGAGTATGTTAATTAATCACGATTCCAATATAAATACCAGTATGGACTTCATACGCGAAATCAATTAAAATTCTGCAGAGTTCGGACTAATTCATTTGTAAGCTCACTTATTAGTTTATATTCATAATTACATGTTGTATCGTTTCTTATTAAATTATTTTTGTTGAAGCATATGATTTGATTTATGAATGAAAAAGCAAAACTGAGATGCTGTAGAGGCAAATATTGTTAACATAACGTCCATGTAACTACTCCTCTTCTAAAAATCAGTATAGGGAAGATCTACATGAAAAGCACACCAAGGGTCAATTTTCCATAACTGTTTTGAAATTATTCTAAAGTCGATACATTGGAAAACCTTAGTTGCGTTGCGACATACCAATATGGCTGAAGTGTCTAAAATTAACGTCTATCACACATTCAGAGTTCTGTTCATATACTAATTCGCAGGAAACAGCAATCTCACAATGTGTAAAGTATGCAGAATCGGCACAATACATTAAGTAGTGTAGAAAAAATGCTCAGGGAGTTTTACAAATTATTCCTAACGCATGCGGTTATGGAAATATCATTTGTTACATACAACACAATACCTTGACTTGTGATTTTCATGACGATTCTTTCCACGATTGCCATCTGGAGTTTTTTTTCTAGAAATGGCTCAATTTAGGCATGGTTGACCTCTGTTCCAGATGATTTCATCAACGTCTTGTCCATATTACGAATTATTTGTAGTGAGTGTAGCATGTCCGTCTGATGTTTATAAATCTCGATCAGTCATTTCTATATTTACATTCTTTTAACCACAGATACGTCATCTTTCATTTCTTAAATATCCTCAGTTTACATCAATTTAATCATAACCATCAAAAATATGATATACTCAAAAACTTCAGTATCAAGTTGGTTGGTTAGTTACACGTTGTGGTTGGCTAGATGAGGCACGTTTTCAAAACGCATTTCATGGAAACCTTACTTAAGCTTTTAATTTTACGCCATTGTGCAGATTTTTTCATTCGAATTTGGTGAGTAGTGGTGCGAAACTGCAGCACCGTCTCGAGTTCGGAATCGATTACGGTTTAGTTATCGATACTGTTTTTAGTTCCGTGTGCATTCGATGTTCTCGGATACGTTTACGAATGGTCGGCCCTTCTAGTTCCGTATGTACCTAAAAGGCGATCTTTGATCGTATCGGAAGAGGTGTAGACACTGTAATGATTATTATCTATGATATTCTTATGTGCTCAAAAATCAACTATACGGATATACCTATATGGTATAGACTTGATTACGATTGAAACTTAATAAAGCTAATAGGACTAAGTTATCAGAAATTGGCAAAATTTTTGTCTAATAGCACTGGATCTACAAGTATGTGGACAGGTTCTACAGGTTCATTAATTTGAAAGTTGGCGATAGCCACAGGTGTTGTCTCTTCTCTTCTAATCAAAGCATTTGTTTCCGTTCGTTGACACACATGGTCTAATGATGATGTTGGTGATTCTATATTTCATATTATGATTTGAAAGTTTTTGCTCTGTGGTTTTTCTTTGTCAATATTATTAAATCTTCCTTTGATCATCCTATTTTGTACATCTAAGTATGACGTATTTATAGTATTCGTAGTCGTATTATAATTTTACCTTTAAAGTCAAGCAAATTGCTTTTCACCTATTACAAATCTCGCTGGAGCATATAACGGCCATAAAGTCGAGCATCCGCGGAAGTGTGAAAGCCATCAACCGTGAGACGTACTCTTGGACAAGGTTCAATGAGTTCAACGCTGTTAACATACATATTTATATAAACTCACGCCTTTTCTCATGGGGATAGGCAGAAACTACAAAACACCACCTGCTACGATTCTTGCTTAATCTTTTCGCCTCGTCGACGTTCTTACGCGCACGTTGGTTGCGAGTACTACGCACCTGACCTCTCAGAAGAACCTCAAAAATAAGGTCATTGCATGTCCTCCCCCTCCCGGCGTTCCCTCTGACATCTGCCTTGGAAATAACTGTACGCTTCTACAGACAATATTTTAATATTCCTACAGCGATGTAGGTAAATCGGTTTATTGCTCGTTCATAGATTACATAGTATTGTAAGTAAACGTTATTGCTGCGGAAGTGTTGACTGTATCGATGTTAATGTCAACACGTTTAATTTTCTTGTACTCAAAGGTTGCTTTATTTAAATGTATGTTATTGCTCTTTAAACTTTGATTGAGAGTAGAGCAAGATGAAAAACAGACTCACTGAGACAGAGAAGTTTTCAATTCTGATTTAAAAGTCGAACTAATCAGTTTGTTATTCACATTGATTGTTGTATCGACAATAGCTATATCATCATTGATTTGCGCAGAATCAGTGTCTCTAATTCACACGAGAACTTGATTGTTCGCACAGCTTTTTTGCGTAACCTAAGTGCTGAGAAAGAGGAGTGTCGGTGCGCCTTCGTTTTTTGTCCTCTTACTCGTATAACGACTTCGGCTGACCCAAGATTAAGAGGCTGTTATTCAAGTAGCTTTTTTTCGCGCTTTAATCATTAGTTACTAAAACCCTCGAGTGAGTAAAAAAGTAGATCCTGTACGTCACGCTTGGTGACTTTATCAGTTAAACAAGCTTAGTAATTATAATCTAAGATTTTGGTGTAAAAAGAACTTAATTACCAAAATTCGTGGTGAATCTCGTAAATGCTTATGTAATTGTTCTGTTTGTCAAAAAACAGTCATAAAGGCATTTTCCGTCTCTTGACCCTGAAGACATAACTCTTCAAGAACTTCCTGGACATACAATTTGGTTGATGTACCTACATCAAAGATGGCAGATATTGTAGCTTGTTAGACTTCATTTAAAATAAGGGTCTAATAAAGGTTAAGGAGAATCGTATACCTTTTAATAAATAATTAATATCTGCTAAACCTGTTTCATTAAGTATGCTGCAAAATATTTAATAGCCTTTAAGTATATGAAGTTCTAACTGCTTTGTGGTTTGATTTATAGGACGAGTCGAGGTTTCAACGGCTTTACGACCACAGACATTCGCAATGTGTCAAACATTAACAGAAAATACGTTGAGGAAACTCGCACGTGCTTCGAATGTGTTTATGTACTGATCTATAATGTGAGTGTAATATTTTCAAAGAGACTTATGATTTATGAATGACTGACTAGCTTGTGCCCGCCGCTTCGCTTGCATTATGGTCGGTAATTATTCAACAGGAACGTTTTAAATATAGCCTATGATTCTCGGGGATTGTGTAGTTTTCCATTAGTGAAAGAATTTTCGAAATCGGATCAGTAGTTCTGAAGATTACCTCGTACATCTATACAGTTGTGTTTCAATTTTAGTGTACAATAAAGTATGCTCTATTGTCTTACAAAGGATATCTCTTTATAATATTAGTATAATAACAGCCGCTCGGACCGATCTTTAGGTTCAGCCGTGCTTGCCTAGGTTGGTCTGTGGATGGGTGACCACCCATTCATACCGAGTTCCCTCCGTACCTCGGAAAGCTCGTTAAGCCGTTGGTCCCGGGTGTCATTCCTAGATCTTTGACAGTCGTTAGGTTAGGTAGTCAGAGGCCCAAAAAGTCTGACAACCAGTCAGTCTTACCAAGAGGTATCGTATTACCCAGTACTAACTGGGTTGTAGAGATCAGATATGCAGTCGCTCTATGTAAAATACTGGTATTCAGCTACATCCGGTTAGACTGGAAGCCGAACCCAATAAAGTTGGGAAAAGGTTAGGCAGATGATGAATATTGGTACGAGTATAATAGAACTTCTATTATAGAAGTATGTGTAGATAGTGTAAACCAATGGACTCGAGAGCTATCTAGCATTTTAACCCGTTTTTACTCTAGAAGTCCAGCTAGACTGATTTCGTAACTTTGTGCACGTAGTTTTTTTTACTTTAGAGAGCCACTCTATGTGAAATTACTCTTACAAATGCTTCAACGGATCAGTTTGTAGAAAGCGCTGCCTATCCGTTTATCAAGTGATCAATTTGAAACGAGAATTATTATTTACTAAACGAGTTTACGATTCTTGTTTGTATATTGCGAAACAAATCGAGAAACCCGACCCATCCCAGCTCTTTGAAGTGTACAAATTGGAATAGAATGGTTGATTAGTAATCATTACATTAAGGCTTACGTAGATCTTTCTCTTATGCTTACTTACAGCTTCATTAATTTAAAGTATAGTTAGTAAGTCATCATCTGCCTAGCCTTTTCCCAACTATATTGGGGTCGGCTGAATACCAGTATTTTACATGGAGCAGCTGCCTATCTGACCTCCACAACCGAGTTAGTACCGGATAATACGATACCCCTTGGTAAGACTGGTTGTCAGACATTTTGGGCCACTGACTACCTAACGACTGTCAAAGATCTACAAATGACACCCGGGACCAACGGCTTAACGTGCTTTCCGAGGCACGGAGGAAACTATGAAATGGATGGTCACCCATCTACAGACCAACCTAGGCAAGCACGGCTTAACCTAAAGATCGACCCGAGCGGCTGTTATTATTTAGCCAAGAGCTCTTCCTCATAGCTTCATTAATTTAAAGTAAATAGCTACTTAATTGAGACTTGAATGCGGGTCACGTGCTTCTACTTCTTAAATTTTTGAAAGTAACAAATATGTTATTGGTCAATCAATTGTACTTTTAGAAGTTCTTTAGTCTTCATAAAACTCTTACTTGATCAGATAGATAGTTCGACAAACGTGGAAAACCTTTTTTTTAAGGATTTACAGTTACTGGCATATTCATTTATAATGAATCTATAACATCTTCAGCAACAGCGCCACGGTAGCCCGCGAAATTAAAATTTTCTTACGTTTTTTGCACTTAGCTGGTCAGTCTCAGGTTGTATGTTGATGAAAATATGATCCGAGTCCGTAAAACATATGTAATTACAGAATTATATTCATCAATACAACCATCTAAGGAGCGTCGCTCACACGATTAACAGTCGAGGTGCAGTTGAGGCGCGGGCGGTTAAGAGGCACGCCGCAACAAAGTTTTCTTTACAAATGAATGGCAGTGCGCTCATATACAAGAGTTGCGGCGCGGGCGAGGTGAAGGCGGGGCGGAGGCGAGGTGAAGGCGGGGCGGAGGCGAGGTGCAGGCGCAGGAGGGGCGCTCAAGTGTGCCCAAGCCACGACTCCACCGCCATTTTGTAGCTAAAATATAGCCGCCAAGCATAGCCGCCTGCGCCTCGACTCTACGCAGAGACCTATCTTCGCCCGTGGTGCGACGCCGCACCGCCGCTGACGCGACGTCGCCTCGACTTACCAGTGAGCGACGCGCCTAAGTTCACTTAACCCCAATGAATGACTTTTTCATGAAATAGTTTTTGAATGGGACCCTGGCTTTCACGTTAAGAGGTCTCAGATAATGTAAGCCAGCAACTGGGTTGTGGTTGTGAAGGTCAGATAGGCAGTCAGAGTCACTCCATGAAAAATACTGGTATTCAGCTTCATCCGGTTAGACTGGAAGCCGACCACAACATAGTTGGGAAAAGACTAGGCAGATAATGAGACAATCTAAGTTAACGTTATCAAATCGATATCAATCAGGACCTTCGGTAGAGGTCTCGATAAAAACAATGGGTCTGACAGGCTTGACTGACATTATAACATGTTACAAGTAAACAAGTCATGGTCATGATTAACTTAAAGTTTAAACGGAACTGCTTAATTGAGCACTTATAATGCAGGAAATCCCTATACAGTCGCTTGGACTCTTGGATTATTAGTTATTACTGTATAGTTTTAAGCCCCCTTGCACTATAACTAACTAAATGCTTTATCTGATAGTAACTTATAAAGAATACATATCCTGTGCCTTTGAAAAAAAAAAGAAAATCAGTTTTGAGTAGGAATGTGGATGGGTATAAGAGTAGAGGAAGACCAAAGAAACGATGGATGGATTGTGTGAAGGATGATATGACAAGAAAGGAGGTGACTGATGAGATGACGAGTAACAGAGAAGTATGGAAGAAGAAGACGTGCTGCGCCGAGTCGCCGACCCCAAGGAGGCAGGAGAATGATGTTGACGTCATATCCTTCGCCTCAAGCATTCGGCATGAATGCTTCATTCTCAGAAACTCATATTGGATATAAATAACTATTTGTACGTACTTTAATTTAGGTGTAATTATTTACAGTTACTGTAGCAAAAAGCATAACGAAAGAAACTGTACGGTCAGTGTACATTGGTACTGTTTCTTAATTCTTGATTGAGTTAGTTACATGGGATTATTTTGATAATTGTGTAGATGCATTTATTTTGTTCAACACGAAGAGAATTCAAGCAAGATTTAAAGGAGCATTATGGGCTGCGGGACTGTTCGAAAGAGATACCGCGGCCCTGGAAAACAAAGGCCAAAGAAGGAACATGGATGGGTTTTAGTGAGTACGAGTCTGACACTCGCTTCCACTCCTCCCAGAGCGGGGGGGCGTCATTTGATGATATCCAATCCGAAAAAATAAAAAAAATAAAGGGGCATTATTCATAGATTGATATTGTCCACAAATATGATTGATGATGAGGAGTTGTAGACAATGTTATGATGATAAATACCAATGTTAAGTGACAGATAATTAAGCTTTTCGTTGGTCGTGATAATGTCAAGAAGTTCACAACATAAAGAAAAACATTATGTCATCAACGGAGCAATGAGGTTGTTTCACCAGTTTAAGTAGGTGCCTTGTTTATGTCTCCACATAATGAAAAATAATATAATATTATACATTTCAATAAGTATGTGTGTAATTGTTAACAAATTTTAAAGAAAACGTATGGTATGTTATGAATAATAATGTAACTCAACCTACTGTTTGTAAGTGCGAGAATAATAAGTTTACTTAGCTCAGTTATTTTTATAATGAATTATAACATGCCTGTGGCATTGGACGGGTTATAAACATCTTATAGTTTATTATTAGTGTAGGACAGAGTTACGTTTGACCAGAGTTTAGTTTAGATTAGATCTTCAATCACTTGATTAGAATATCAACATTCAATGCTAGTGTTGCTATCATAATAAAAGTAAAACAAAAGAAAATATTGAGACATTATTGAATAGCTTACCATTGGGTGCGTTAGACAAATAGCTGGCTGCGATCATATCGATCGACGCATGAGTAAATGTCCACCACCTGTGTGTGGCTTTGTTCAGAAGCGTGGCACAAGTTCAGCTCAGCGACGATCGTGCTTCCGCCAAACATCGATTCCGTACACAACTATACACTCGATAGAGTTTCGAACTAACTCGATATTCACTCGCGTACCGAGGAAAGCGTTTTGTAAACAATGTTCCTTTTTCAAAACTTGTCCGTCGTCGGCCGGTCGGTACGAATCGAATTCGTTATCGATTCTATCGGCAGTACTTATTTTGTTTTTATTTTTTTTTCTCGATTTTACGGTGTAAATAACGCGCGAGTGGAGGCGAGGGCAACGTGCGTGCTGCCGCGACGATGCAGCCGCTCGCAATAAAGCAAGAGGTTTGATTCTCTAGCGGCGCAGACGAAGAAAAGGCTTAACATGTGGGCTCGAACTCTCACGCGATTCATATCAATAAATTATCGAAAACGCATTCACGTAGAAAAGGGGATTGAAAACAATAGAAACAATTTGTTGGATTATTTGGTTGTACTTACCTATTTGTCATTGATGTTTGCCACACAGGTGCTCGGAAGATTTTCTTCGTAACCGAGGGTTTTAACACTTCTTTTGCAAAATTGCTACAAAGGTTTTCCAAGTAAAAGAGCCTCTATGGACAATATAATAGTTACCGCATTTTACCATTATACTAATAATACAAGAAGTCACGTTTTGTTGGGTCTTTCCTGTTTCTTTTGCGCATAGTCTCATCGTCTTCGAAACCAAAAAGATTTGATTATCTGTGATCTCGGTACACGTCAATCAATTACTTTAATTGGTGTTACTCAAAAGGAAAATGTTTGATGTCTACCGTAACGTTCTATGATTACAAGAACTCCGTAGGTACGTTATGTTCTATGAATAAATAAATATTGCTATACAAATATTAATTATTTAAACAGTTGTTATCTTGACTATTGAATAGTAGTAACCTACTGAAAGGTATCAGTGTGATTTACGTTCTTAGAATGCATTCACTCTGAAAGATGGCAACGTCGCAAATAATTTATGAATTAATTTTATTATAATTATCTGTCTCATAATCTGCCTAACCTTTTTGTAACTATGTTTGGGTCAGTTTCCAGTATAACCGGATGCAGCTGACTGCCAGTTTGTTACGTGGAGCGACTGCCTATCTGACCTCCACAACCCGGTTAGTTCTGGGTTATACGATATCCTTTGGTAAAACGGGTTGTCAGAATTTCGGCCGACTGACTACCTGTAACGACTGTCAAAGATCTACAAATGACAGCCGGGACTAACGGCTTAACGGGCTTTCCGAGGCACGGAGGACACTCAGATTGTAAAGTGTAGTCACTCATCCACGGACCGACCTAGGTAAGCGCGACCTAGGTAAGCTCGAGCGGCTGTTATTATTTAGTCACGAGATCCTCATGACTGTCTATAGGGCCCTATAATATTGATTATGAATTACAGAAGGCTGGGCCTTACCTTACCTTATTGCTATCTATCCCTCTGAGCTCTGCTCTCTAAATGATTGTCTTACAGATACGACATTTCTGACCGTTAAAGGCTGTATCGATAACTCGTTTTCCCTCTTTGACAACTGAGCCGATGTCAACTATTCTGCCAGCGTCGAAACCTAAACTATACTACCAGTGGCGTAGGTAGTCTTAATAGGGCCCTATATCAAAATTGAAGTTATTGGAAGATTTTGTGATTTGTTTCCTCTACACATCGGGCCCTTGTTACTCGGGGGCCCCCGTATCATTGATACGGCGCGCGACGGTAGCTACGCCCCTGTATACTACGGTCATTAAAAGTGATGAAAACAAAAACAAACGAATTTCAATGTGACGTTGTCCTTTGACGTAATTTGTATACAAGTTACAGCCGAGTGAAGGCAATGCCTTATTACTTACTTCTTTTTTTTTGTTTTTAATTAGGAATGTAGCCTTTTGCGAGTTTCACGCAAAAAGCAAAGGTACATCTTTCTGTCTTTTTAGTTTATTAATGAACTTAAAGAGCATAGAAGAATTATGGTCAAAATGTTTTTTTTTTTTTTAAATTGGCCATAAATACCATATAAAAGTGCATTTTTTACTCTTTATCCAGCTCTTTACCTACATTAACCGCAATCAAAATGGACGGTCGATTTATTAAACGTCTAGATTTAGACTGTAGTCACAGTTACAAGAAAAAATGAAATCTCTGTTTTGTAATGCTCGTGAACACAAGACAAGTGACAACGCCTTTCAAAGCATTATGGGGGAAAGTTCGGGGTGGCCCGCGACTACCCTAGACGTATCTATTCCGACTTCTAATAGGATTGACAAAAGCTTTTTCAACAAAATATGATTCGCGACCGTAACACGTATGTATTTACAGAATTATAATCATTTAAATCATCAATGCAACCCTCTTAGTTTATTAAATTCCATTGAAAGACTATTTCAATAGTGAATCATATTTTGGTCAACAACTTGACACTGACCTATAAATTGCAAAAAAACGTAAGAAAATTTGAATTTCGTCGACTACCCTCGCGTTTCCCACTAAAGCCAATAAAAAATGTACCTATTAAAACAAACCTGTCTACACTTGATGCTAGCTAATACTCACAGTGCACCTTTTACCATGTCTAAAAGGTTGTTACCCGCTATGTAGCGTGCTGCGTGCTAGACATTGAATAACCCGTTCCATCGCTGACTTTTACATCTAACTTGGGAAGATCAACATTCAGCCGGCTTATACACATTCCCAGCGTTGCTAATTATGACAACTACCTTAAAAGGACTAAAGAGGCAGACGACACGAATAAAACCTTTTTTTAGTATTTGGATTGAGGTTTAAACGGAAATGAGAACCTTTATCAAGTTTTGTGTGACAGGACGAATTTTTTGACAGTCGTCTAATGGAGTCACTTTTTGGGATTTAGGTGATTCTGATAGACGCTCTGATTTGAGACTTTTTCAAGTGGAATCTCCAGCAAGATCTGGATCAGGAATGTACGAAAGTCTCCTGGATATATGATATAAAACACTCCGGTGCCGGCGTAATGAGGAGGGATGAAACGCATATGACTAAAAGAGTGATGGGCAGGAATGTTGATGGATGGAGTGGGAGTGGAAGGCCAAAGAAAAGATGGATGGAAAGAGAAAGGAGTAAATGATGCCGTGACGTCTGAGAGGAAGAAAACGTGTTGCGCCAACCCCAAATTGAATGGGATAAGGGCAGGAAGATAATGATGACTCTGGTGCCCCTCCTATACACACCTCCGTACAAGTTGCAATCATCCTGTGCCCTACTTATGTACAGAGATGGGTAACCACCCGGGTTAAAACCTACTAGTGGGTTAAAACCCAGTTATTACCCGTTTCATTCCACCCACTGGGTGGTTTGGCTGGGTGAAAATAAAATATTTCGGATATAGCGCGCTACGGTGTCCCGCACACCGGCCGTAGCGCGTATGTAGCGCTCTTACAAAATTGACCCTTCGCTACTGCTACCTATTACGTACGTAGTCTTCCACATTTGTTTGTGAAGTACTTAAAGTTTCAAATGATTAGGTAGTAAGCCTTTGAAAGACCTAACTATCGATCATCCATTATCCACTTTAACCATAGAGAATTGAAAGCACCTCGTTAGTTTCCTACCAGTCATGCCGAATAATAAACATGTGCACTTATACCTTGTATTTACTTGTTTTTACTGCAGTTAATAACTATTCTTGGACCGACTTTGAAAAATGTACAGTCATACATGTTGTATGGGTACACATTGTACAGTACAGCTGCACTCTACTGAATAAATAAATAATACAAAGAGTTCTTAGGTGCTGCTTCATTCAGTGTTGCCAGCAAAAAAATACTTAGGACTTGTTCATCATTAAACAACATGGTAACATCGTGCCTTTTAGTGGATAGGTCAGTAAAAAAACCTTTGATAAGTTTAATAAAAAACCTTTTACATTGAAGTTATCAATCAGCAGACGGCTTGTTGTTTGAAAAGATAAAACATCTCAATACAGACTCAAAACGTGAATGACGTCATTTTAAAAAGGTTGCATTAACATTTATATTATAGCTAGCTGTTGCCCGCGACCATTGTCCGCTCTTGAAATTATTATTATAAAAAATATTACTTCCCTATTTGAATCCGATTTTGTTAACAATTTGAAGGCTTTTAGCCTGAGTTACTCCTTATATCATCAGCTATCTGCCAGTGAAAATCTCGTCAAAATCGGTCCAGCCGTTTCGGAGATTAGCCGAAACAAACAGACAGACAAAAATTTTAAGAAATGTTTTTTTGTAGTTATGTAGGTACCGTATATACGTTCATATGCATTCAGTTAAAAGCTGATATTTTGAAATTACAAACAGACTCCTTCTTTTTTATTTATTTGTATAAATTCTGCGTTTTTTTGTTAGCGGGACGATTCATAACTTGGTTGTAAATAATTACGACCTGAATCATAGTCGAAAACTTTAGCATCTTGTATAATTTAAAACCGCTCCTAAACAAAACATGTATTTTTTTTTTCTAAATTAGTATTCAGTTATGTGTTAGAATAAAACAATTAAGCTAGATTGGATCGCGCCTTTGGGATTCCCAGAACCCCAGTTTTATTACGGCATTTTTCTTGGAAACTCAATAAAATGTATCTATGACATGTAATACTTTCTATGTAGCCCAATCTTTTGAAACGACTCAGATTATCCTGATTTTTTTATTATTTTGATGACGCAATATACTTCGCTAACCTGAAAAACGAAGAGAATATAAAGACGCGCCCAACACCTTGTTTCATGAGACATGCGCTTCATACGGCTGACTAAATCGTACTGACTCCCCTCGTGCCCTCGTAGCTTACTCGACAAACTGTGTGGAAACTGTGGAAAGCGGATGTCTTCAGAGAGCATGCGCAGAAGTTCCCGCTCTCGTTATGTTGGTAGACAGAATGTTATGCTCCTTTTATTTTCGTTCCCGGCAATCGGCATTCGCCCCGCGGTAGCCGCGGTGGTTGGACATGGATGTAGCTTGTGAAAAATGTCGGGAGCATGAGGATCGAATACATTTTCGCTACTTGTAAACGGCGACGGATGCGACACACGCTAACCTAAAAGCCTGTAGAACTAAATTAATAATAGGGGTTGGAGTACATATAATGAATGAATATGACGCTATGAATATATGTTTACGCTATGCAAACAAAATGGCTAAAGTGTTAGGTTCAAGTATAGGCGACATAAAACAAACAAACACATGTACTACAAACACTGACCTTCCTACAAATTGATCGGAGCCTAGTGTTCATTAAATTAAGGTGTATGCATGTAGCACCACACGAGCATGCATACTATACAACTATGTTATATAGAGCCGTGCCTCTATATTCTGTTCTTCGTCGGTTAACACGGAACACAGTTGCTATTTTACTTAGTTCCTAGAATGACTAAGAACACCACATTTATTTACGAAGAAACTAAAGTTTTATAATGATGAGGTAGTCGTTCGTAAGCCTTTGAAAGAACCATAAGTATTGATCACCGTTTATTGCTTCAACTCTACAGATATAGGTACCTAATAATGATGTTAAAGACGTGCCTTTATATTCAGTTCTGCGTGGCATAGGGGCTTATAGACGGTGCATTAAGCGGTGCGGTTACGTGGTTGCTGTTAGCCTGCTCTAATCCCCCAGCAACCCCTTTGTTTTCCAAACTGCATCATTTTGCGCTATTGTAGCCCAGTTTGTAGTTGGCCCGCCATCGCTTTTGCGGTATGCCTGATCCAGTGTAAGCAAAATAGTGTTGCATCTTGTTTTCCGACGCCCGCTGTTTGTGATGTTTTATTTACAAAGGGTGCTACTGCTCCCCCTGGAGTCATATACACATTTAAAGGTCGATGGATCATAATTATTTAATGTTAGAACAGAGAATGGAGGGATGCTGAAGGAAAGAGGTTGGATGATTTTTGTCTAAAGCGTGGCCTGCTTGCCTAACTTCCGCCATTTTATATTATTTTCAAAACAGCGGCCACGCATAAGACTGATTAATCAATAACCGGTATCAAGACAAACAAGATTTGTTTGCGGCATAATCTTCTAAAGTGTCACATTTCCGAAATAGTTTAGCTTTCAAAGTTGTGCTGATAGTAGTGGTAGTAGATTGGAACTTTGATGTCCTATATCTCCGAATGATGACGCTTTAGAAGTTTTTCTCTCATTAATTACTTGTTTGTATTAATGTCAGCTATTGGTTAATATAGGATTAAGGTGGAAGCGCCGGGCAGCCCGCGAAATTCAAATTTTCTTACGTTTTTTGCAATTTGCAGGTCAGTGTCAGGTTGTATGTTGATGAAAAATGAGTCGCGCTCGTAACACGTATTTTGCATAGAATTTGCGGTACTTAGATGAGGAGTTATCGACTTATCTATACTATATAATATAATATATTATCTATACTTCTATACTTAATATATAAAGGTGAAGAGTTTGTTTGTTTGGTTGAACGCGCTAAACTCGAGAACTACTGGTTCGAATTGAATAAATCTTTTAGTGTTTGATCGCGCATTTATCGAGGAAGGCTATAGGCTATATAACATTACGCTACGACCAATAGGAGCGGAGCATCAATGAAAAATATTGCAAAAACGGGGAAAATAGTATTTTAAATTATAATTTCACAACAGCTGCAGCTAGCAACAGCTAGTTATAACCAGTGATCGGAGTAGGTAGATTGAACTGGGGTCATTGATCCGAAACGTATATATTACTATGGACATTCCTCCGGAATTGGTGGATTATTGGTGTGTTTGTTTTTATTATTCAACAGATAAATAATGAATTAATTTAGTGTTGATACCTTCCTTTAAATTTTGAATTGAGTAGTAATAATTATCACTACCAACATTAACAATATTTAATTGAATCCGGAAATACCGGAATTACTTTCCGGAAAAATGGCTTATCCATGTTATTCTTTCTGTGTGCATTTATGATACAAGTACCAAAAATCAATCTACCTACTCCGATCACTGGTTATAACATAATTTGTAAGAATTGATGTCTCTTACTCTTTCACGCAAGAACAACTGAACGGCTTTGGGTAAAATTTTGCACACATAGTTTGTTATTTGGATAACCACATAGGATACTTTTTATCCCGGGTACGATCCCGGGGGACAAATACCGAACTCGCGCGCATAACCTAGTCTTTTCATATTTTTACGACGATGTTCACTTAAATGTTATTGACATAATTTTCGCTGATAAAATGCCACTTAAGTTTTTTTTCTCTCTGGAATCAGTAATTGTACAAAGAATTAAAACATTCGTGTAGTGACCTACTTATTCAATGTTTCCTTGACAAAGAAATACTCTATTTACGGAACTGTAATGCAGATCGAATAGCGGTTTTCATCAGTAACGACGAAGGAAAGTAATAAATTCCTGGAACTGATTCACAATATTCCGATTCAATTTGAACTAGTTTCAATTTCATCCGACATCGGTTGCAAATTCGCGGGCGCCTTTCCTAAGAAATTTCTTCAAGATGAATTGAAAATTCATGGAATACTATGTATTAAATGAAATTCATTGGATATTTTATTATATCTGCGAATATTTACAGCTTTTCGTTTTAATTAACTTATCAAGGTTTTTAAAATGTAAGTTTGTTTTCCTTTATTCATTTCTATACAAATACAATTACATTTTTAAATATTCCTTAGAAAAAACAATAAGTATAAAAAACATTTAAAAATATTAAAAAAATTGTAGCCCACCGGTATCGGGAACAGGGTCCAAGCTACCGGCGGTCAGGGCTCCAGAGAGTCCAGGAGTACCGCTTTCTGAATCAAGCCCTTGATCCAACTGCTGTTCGTTTTATTATTATGGTTTGTAGCTGAAGGTAGCATTATCATCATCATCATCAGCCTATAGCAGTCCACTGTTGGACGTGGGCCTCTTCAATCGCTCGCCGCTCAACTCGATTCTCGGCAACTCTCATCCAGTTTCTACCAGCCATCCTGCGAAGATCGAAAGAACTTACCATAACCAGACTAATGTTCCCACTGCTGGAACGCAGTGACACAACCGACACAGGCCTCCTCCTACTCCTACCGAGGCGAAGAGGAGACTCTGTATGTAATCGATGGTCACCCATCCACGGACCAGCCTTGGCAAGCGCTGCTTAACCTAGAAGACTGACCTGTACGGCTGTTATTATTTAGCCGAGCGACGGCTCTTATATCATTTATTAAAATAATCTGAGTGGTAAATCCCGTATTACAAAGAACATTAGCATTTTCAGTCTGAATTTGTTATAAAAATACGACGAACATTGACACGAGAGTTGATCTTCACCATTACATTTATTCTGTGAAAAAATAAGATATTCGAACAAAAGTAGATAGATTATTATAGTTGAGAAAATGCCACAAAACTGTTTAGTAAGTAAGTAAATACTTACAATGTCATTTACGGGATATCTACCATGATTATTCAATTATTGTGAGCACCAGATACTTCAACGCTGCTGCAAGCGCCATAATCGTGGGATGACTAACATGCAACACTTGATGATGAATGATTGATGGCGCTTTCAACAGGGTCGAAATTTGGGGGAGCTCACAAATCCTTACTTCCTTACTAATATTATAAATGCGAAAGTAAGTTTGTTTGTTTGTTTGTTACCTTTTCACACCTAAACCTCTGAACCGATTATCCTGAAATTTTGAATACACGTTGTCAGGTGTTTAGAAACGGACATAAGGTACCTTTCATCCCGAAAAAAAGTTCTGCTCCCGAGGAAAACAATAACAATAACAGTCTTATGATAATAAATGGCGCCACGGGTCTTTCAAATCATGGTGAATTATATTATTACAAGCTGAAGACAGCCGGAATTGATTGCGGGCAAAAGCTATTAAATGAAAATCACGGAAGATAGGCCCTGTGCCCTGTATGTGACAGTGTAACTGTAGTTATAAACCGTAAAAGCTTAAAACAATACTTACGTGTGAACCTGTGCTACTTTTAACGTGGCTAATCTTATCAAGCTAATTACCTAATACCTTTTTTCTAATCATCAAATAACTCCTCCCGCTCTGGGTGGAGTGGGAGGGAGTGTCAGACTTGTACTGACTAAAACCCATCCATGTTCCTTCTTTGCCCTTTGTGTTGCAGGGCCGCGGTATCTCTTTCGAACAGTCTCGCAGCCCCGGCAGGCAATTACTTAATACCTGCAAAACTGATTTCAGCTTGCAGTCAGCTTCTGAAAATCACGTACCTACTATGTGTTGTAGTCATTAACAATGACATAATTTATCATCTATTTGATTTATGATTACAACTAACTTATGACATAACGTTATACGATCAACAATTAATTATCTAGGTACCTAGATAATAAACAATTAATTATGTAGGTACCTAGATAATAATTGTGCTGCCAACAAGGCTCGTCTGGTGTTTTCCCGCCGAGTAGAATCAGAAAAGAGCGGGAAAAGATTTTTGCACAGATTATTAATTATATATTAGTGCTGTAGTTTCATAAATAATTCATAATAAATAAGGAAAACAGATATAACATGGGGGATTGTACCCGATGGGACGGAAATCGATTTGATTTTAATTGTAAGGATGTTTATACTTGAATATTACATTGAAAACAACTCAGTACCTTCTTCATCTTCTTGACCATGTTGCTTGGGGTCGGTGCAACACGTTTTTTTTCTTCCATTCTCCCCTTTCAACCATCACAACGCTTTTATTTATTCCTTTTTCATATTAATATTTATAATATCTTCATTTGCTTTTTTTCTTTCATGGTATTCTCTCACAATCCATCAATCTTTTCTTTTCCCTTGCTGTCCGTCTCCATCCATCAACTTTTACATTCATCACTCTTTTAGTCACATGTGATCATCCCTGTCCATTGTTGCAGACAAATTTCTAAACTTTATCTAAAAATATTATTCATTCATTATGGATTGTTTTTTTTTATATAAAGTATAAAAAAAAAACAATTCCAATGAATCGAATCGGTAAGTTATTTAAATCATTAGCGCACGCTACAAAACCTAACTACTAACATGCAATCCGTAGCGCCTAGGTAATTATTCTCTTTCATAGCCTGCATTCTTTTGTTTTACTTTTTCTACCATTGTTAGTTTCCAACTGTTTTTATTCCATACACAACTGGCTGGCAATAACTCCAACATTTCCAACGTGTAGTTGACTATTAAGTGCTAATAAAATCACTGCAATACAACAGTTTCTTATCTTGCGTACGCGCATCACTTAGGAATCACTGACCAACCGTAATGCGGCTTTCACAGTGGTCTAAGATCTTGGATGCTCATCTTTATTTAACGTTTTCTCTGAACCAGTAATAGGTTAACTTTGCTAATTACCATTTTGATGTGCCAAAGAGTTGAGTACCTTGAGACTTCGACTTCGACTTGAGGCTTCGGGTTTCAATGTACTTAAGTAATAACTTGTATTCTTCTTAATTCTAACTTCATAGCTCTACTTGATGCTCCGGTAAGCGTTAACTTGAAGCTGACATCTGTTCATCGCAAGTTTTTAAATTTTATTAAAATTTAATCACGTTAGGTACCTTTGGTAAAGGTCAGTGCTGTGGGAGTTTATAAAATTTACTGGGGTGGGTTTTATATCGAGTCACCTGAATTTGAGGATTCTGTCACTGTGGGGGTCAAGGGGGTGTATCTCAAGCGCCCCCATGCGATTTTAGCTGCCGGAGCTGCATCGAAGTATTTAAAATTATTTTCTAAAAATATTGGTAAATCACTAAGTTTGAAACGGGACGTAAATTGAACCAATTCCTAACGTTTTTGAGGTTCCATCTGTCAAAATCATCTCAAAATGCGTAAAATGAATCGCTAGGTCTATAATCGGTCATTTTGATGACAGTGACAGATATACTTCAAAGACAATAAATAACCCGGAGAATTTTGGAGATGCAATAATCCCCGGCTCACAACGTCCCTATCCTATACGTACCACATCGCAAATATTTTCCAAGTAAACAAGAAAGAGCAACTCTATTTGAAATTCATAGAAAATTCAATACTTATACTATAGAAAGTCCAGGAGCGAGGCCATCTAAAAAGAAGGTCATTGCATAGAAAAAGGGCGCTCTATAAATCCTGTATGAACCTCGCTCCGAACGTTGGCCTAGATTGGCCGGCCAACCTGTTAACTGCAATTCAAACACTGTCCCCAACGCCAACGTTGGCTGGTTTATTTATCTCGCTTGTGTTTGTATTTGTTTTACTTAGTGGTGCTGTCTATCTGCGTAGTTTTCTCTCTTCGATATTGTTGTCAGTTTGAATGAATTCCTTTTATAACCATGTTTCGGAGTTCTTATTGTTTTACTACTCTGTCCTGATAATCATGCAATGACGTACAGAAGCCAGCACAGCAAGCTGCTACAATCTGTCAAATTTCTTTAATAGATTTTCAACTTTATCTCTAAAGAATTAGGTTCAAGGTTGATTGGGAAAATTTGTCAGTTTCGGGAAGCTTGATGTGCTGGCGTCTGTACATAAACTCACACATTTTTCTGATGCGGGAAGATAGGCAGAACTTACAGTACCTGCGCGACCTGCAAGGATTCTTGCATATGTACTTCTTCATCTCGTCCTTGAAAAGCATTGTAAAGGGAGCACTGACTTCCTCCCTGACCCTGTGAGAGAAGGTGGGCCGTAATCTATCACTCAGGCCCGATTACCCCGTGGATTTTATTTACTTCAAGGCCCTGTAATTCTTGCACTAGATTTATGAAAAAGTGGGCTCTAAAAAAAGTTTGTTCGGAAACCAACGCCGATGTGATAAATATCATGATAATTATCCCTGAGAATTATCTTAGTAAAAATACAATCATACAACAGTAATTAATAAACTTCAGGTTATCCGAACGCGATTGAACAATCACAAAATTGTGTTTAATTTATCAACAAACAGAATTTTTAGAACATTTTTGTTAAAACTGAAGGATAAAAGTTATTAATCAGCATGAACAATTATCCGATATTTATTAAACAAAATACCTAATAATCTTCATTATTTCGAATCCGGATGAAAACCCGTCATTTTAGCCGATTGGAAATCCCATCAAACACAAGTCATATGGCTTGTAAGTTGTAAGCCCAATAAAATTAAAATACTCGTAGCTCAAAAACAAAATAAAAAAATGTTTGACTCCATAACGTGTAAATTTTATAAAACAAAATGGAAAAGCCAACAGCTCAGTTAAGTAGGTATCAGACAACACTCCTACGCAGATCTTTGATCAAAGACGCTCAAGGATGCAATTATATTGAATCGTTTTCCTTGAATTTAATCCTCTTTATTACTTGCTAGCAGATAACTTATCAAAAGGCAGACTAAAGTACATTCCTCTAAGTTGATTCCAACACCCGTATCTATAGCCAAGTTAAAGTAATGACTTGTGCAAACATTTTTATACAACAGACATGAATTTAAACGAAGTAAGAACCGTCAAAGAAGGCAATGCTAAGAATTATAACTTTTGACAGTTCTAACTTCAAGCCATTACTAAACTACAGAATTAAAATAATATCTTAAATAATAACTTTCACTCAAGTAATCACTCTGACTTGGTTATATGCATAGGTGTAAGAGGAGCAGATATAACTTAAAGCTGCAATATCTTTTACGCGGAAATGTTAACTGGAAACTTTTACTAGATTTTTAATTTAATAATATCTTGGTAGGGTTAGCTTTTCAAAGAAAGTGCTAGATTTATAAAAGCATGTGGCTCTTATGTTTTATGAGCATAATGCTTATCCTATACAATATTAATTATATAAATTATGTTGTAAATACAAGTCGCTTTTCGTGTCTTTATTGCGGTGTTCTTCTTCGACACGAATTTTCATGCAGATTACACACTTTATTTCGGAATCTTTGTGTATCGTTTGATATTAATGTTATCTAACTTACAAGCTAAAGACATTTTGATATCTTGTGAAGTTGTAAAAAAACCTCCCGAAGCAGGAACGGATCGCTAGTGCTAAGTAAAAGCTTGAGCAATGTCTATTGGTCGTCCCTAAAGTCATACGACTTCTCAACACATAAAATTGCTCTTTTCCAGTTTAATAAAAGATGATAATTATCTTCTTTTTTTACACTTAGGACCGATTTTTCCAGATAGCGTTTATTCGTTGAATAGCAATATTCTTGGTTTTTCAATGGTCAGATAATACATGTAGTTAACTGCCGAATAAAGCTTCTAACAGAGGAATATATTACCTGCTATTTTAAGGGCCAGTTAGGGTTTTATGACCGCAAAAAGTAAGACGTTTAAGGTATGTCCTCCAGTTTCATTCGTTTTGTGCGTTTTGGTAAAAAGACATAGGTTCAGTGATTTGTTATGTTATGATGGATGTGTTAGAAACAATTGATGACTTAGAAATCCAGGAAGAACGCGAAATCGTTAAGTATTAAACCCTAGAGAAAAAACCGACTTTTTACGAAAGAGGTCTGATAATTTTAACACAATATGGGAGCACAATACATTTTGGAGAAGATTTCGCTTTAAAAAAAACCATATACCCTACTTACTTTCATTTTATTTAACGTTATACCTTTTATTTTTGAATATTAGGATGAAGCCGGACAGATGTGGGGAGATAAGGGATAAGGGGGCCACGTCGTGGCTCCCGGCCACCGTTGGCGCGGGCCTGTTGACGATGAGTAAAGGGTTAGCTCGCCGTCCGGCCGTCTTATGACGACAGGCCGTGTCGACGGCGGGATCGTGTTCGACGCGCACCTCAAAGAGATGTCAGCAATGGCCAATTCCTGCCGGGGCTACGGGACTGTTCGAAAGAGATACCGCAGCCCTGGAACACAAAGGGCAAAGAAGGAACATGGATGGGTTTTAGTCAGTACAAGTCTGACACTCCCTTCCGGTCCGCCCAGTCTTAACTTCGAGCTGCTATAGGTATGGCTTTGATTTAGGGAGGCACTTCAGTTTAGTCTAAATTAACTCATTTCACGAAGTTATTAAGACTGCTAAATAATTAGTAAAAAAAATTAATCATGTTAAAAATTGCCACACCCGTCGTAAATGGTCGCTATCCTACTTTTTTTACAATAAACTTAACTATTTGACGATGAGCTCTTTGGTTAATTAGCAACTTAAATGTCAAACGGCTCAGAAAAAAGGTCAAGGGCTTTTTAACCGACCTCAAAAAGGAGGAGGTTCTCAATTCGTATGTTTCTATTTTTTTTTTTATGTATGTTCAGCCATAACTCCGTCATATATAGACAGATTTGCTTTTTTTGTTCAAAAGGGGTTTATTTCGAAATGGTCCAATTTAAATTTCATACAGATCTGATGAGTTTCGGAGACAGACACCGGAACTCTTTAAAAAATGACAGCAAATCAACCGCGATTGCTGCTATCGCATAAACATAACATCACGCCTGTACACTCGAAAGGGTTACGCAGATGTGTACAGTACACACGTACAAAGTGAAAAATAACTTTAGCTTCAGAAGTCGGTGACAAAAAACTAAATCAAACATAAAACTCACCGACTTCTGAAGCTAGTTATTTTCACTTTTTTGTGTTTTTGAAGTCGGTTTTATTTTTTGCAAAAAAGTTTTTTTATTAATTTCAATAACAAATATTTAAACACAATCGAGTAAAAGCCGGTGTGTTCCTTTATTTCGCGGACAAAGCTGCGGACAGGAGCTAGTTGTATTGGGAGTATGAATGGCGGCCGCGAGTAACAGATGGGCTCGAGAGACCCCTTCGGAGTGAACCAATTTTTTGTTGCAAATAATTCCAGTTTTATTTGTGGAAGTATGTAAATCTTTTAGCGGCTTTTGAAAGTACTATCCCTATTTTTCGCGAATGGTCTGAGAGTTGAGATTTTGTTTGTATCATTCTGCAGTGTAGCCAAAGTGATCGGTGAATTGTACTAATTACACCTAAATGTCGGTGACTTTTGTTTGTTTGATTCAGTTTTTTTGTCACCGACTTCTGAAGCTAAAGTTATTTTCCACTTTTTTGTGTTTATGTCGGTTTTATTTTTTGCAAAAAAGTTTTTTTTATTTTTCCATTTTTAGTTGTAATATCCTATAAGTACAAAATCGCTGAACATACAAAAAAAAACTTACGGATTGATAACCGAAAGTCGGTTAAAAAAGACTTTTCGAGTACCGCCGCGTTGCGCCGGTTCAACAAAACTACGCTGTAAAAAAGGTTAGCTGGAAAAACATTCCAAAATTCACTTTTAGCGCAATAGGTAGATACCTAAACTATATTATTAATTTAAGTAACAGTTCAGATAAATTAACACTGAGATCGGATTAGCTGGCGTTAAGCTCGCGCTTCGGAAAATAGACACTATTTTCCGAAGCGCGAGATTAACGCCAGTTATCACAAATTAACATGGACGCAAAGCTTTTTCAACACTGAGCGAATGATTGAATGGTGATGGAAACAACGATTCAATTTTCACAGATGTGAACTACATTCGTTTAACCTGGCTCGAACAGGAACGGCTGAAACAAAGGCTTTTGTTATTTTCATCCATGTGTCGGAAACTATTTTATGTAAACTAGTGTACGCACGACGGAAGCTACATAAATCCAGTTTAGGCGGATCTCTCATTGTATAGAAAATCTATAGAAAGCGAGGCCAAGTTATACTGGACTGTACAGCTTCATGTGCCGCCGTGCAACCTTATATTTGGAGGGAAAAAGACGCTATTTATAGGTTCTCGTATTAATACCTTATTGTTGCAACTTTCACATTTAGAGCAAATCTATAATGTTGATTTAGAGTTTTAGTTTCATTCCCATTTATCCAAATTAAAAAGACTTTAAAATAATTTGGATGACACATTTTCAAAAACTTTTCAGTCGGTAGTTTTAATCTGCAATACATAAGTTATATTTTCCTCCGTGCCTCGGAAAGCACGTTAAGCCGTTGGTCCCGGCTGTCATTTGTAGATCTTTGACAGTCGTTACACGTAGTCAGTGGTCCAAAAAGTCTGACAACCAGTCTTACCAAGGGGTATCGTATTACCCAGTACTAACCGGGTTGTGGAGGTCAGATATTCAGTCGCTCCATGTAAAATACTGGTATTCAGCTGCATCCGGTAAGACTGGAAGCCGACCCCAACATAGTTGGGACAAGGCTAGGCAGATGATGACATACTTACATTTGAGACGAGTTCAATACTGCTACATAATGTAGTATGTCTCGCCTTTGTTCAGTAGTAGGAGCACACTTGTGCACATTCTCTCAACAACTACATTTCGCGGAAGCTTTCCAACGCAGTTCAAAGCTTATTTCACTGGGAGTGCCACAGGGGAACGTTGTAGGTCAACTTCTGTTTTAAACGTAATTGAAACTAACTTCAAAATAGAATTTATTTAAAAATAAAGCTAATTAAAACTCAGGTCTTCCATTCCCAGTATGCTTAGGTATCACTACCATAGATTTGGATACAGACTAAGACACCTTCAATTGAGTAAAAAAAATAGTTCAATAAATTATGCTCATACATTTTTAGAAACTTGATAGTTTCTAAAAATTTATGAGCGCAATTTACCTATTTTTTTAAGTAATACGTACCAACATAATCCAATTTACTTATATGCAATGAATACTGCTGTATTTACTACCAAAGTCTTACTGAAACAAAAACATAATTCATAAATAATGGATTTCAATACAACGAGCATGAAGTTCGCTCGGAAATATTTTAAGTGACAGACTTGTTTACAAAAAATATTTCTTTACGGGCAATACTTCACGCCTAATCACCTTCTCGCACTTGACCTTTGTAAGGTGGCTTCATATTAGACGGTATTTAACCTTAACGAATATTTCATTTTTATTTCTTTGATATCTTTGGTAGTTTATTTTGTCTTTTGTATTGTTTGGCAAGTTAAACTTACACTGTATGTTAGCACACTGTAACATTATAGTGACTGCATAAAATAGGGTATTTGCCTGGAAAATCTATTTAGTCCGTCAGTTAGATTATCAAAAAATATTGGACACGTATTTTTTCTTTTGTCGTGTAAACGAAAAATGACCACGATTGAAATCTCGCGTGTCGTCACAATTTCTGTTACTTTTTACTGTCCCGTGACGTCACAAGCCTCTTGAACTTTGATGCGCTGTATCGTCGTAATTTTTTGATTATGTGACAAAAGGAAAAATACGTGTCCAGCATTTTTTGGTGATCTAACTGACGGACTAAATAGATTTTTTCAACCTGATAATTTTACACCCAATGGGACCATCTTTTTCAGTGTTTGGTTTATTTTGAGTTTTTTTTCAGTGCTTTAACTAATTTCGGATTTTATTATTCTTTCACGGGTTGTGTGGTGTGACAAGAATAAATAAAGTAAGGAATGAGTATATTAGAGAAAGTTTGAAAGTTGCGCCAGTTACAGAAACGTTGAAAGGGAATCGTCTGTCTTGAGAGGAAGACCAAGGAAACGATGGATGTATTGTGTGAGGAATGATTTGAACGAAAAAGATGTAAATGACTGCGTGACGGTTGACAGGGGAGAATGGAAGAAAAAGACGGTTGCAAGTAACATGGGACAAGGGCAGGAAGATGACGATTATTATTTTTTCACGTGTAATACAAAAATACAAAACAATTTCCAACGAACCTCGATGTGTATGCTCCATTACACCTACAACACAACACAGGTACTTAGTTCTTGCGACTAAACCTTGTTTGTTAGGTACCTTTAACTCAACTTGAGGATTCGGCTCATAAACTCATTAGCTACACTGTGTAGGTTTCTGCCATAATGGCTGCTTATTTTTTTTTATTTGAAATTGTTTTCGTTATTGAATCTGTGGGTTAGAATAAGAACTCCAATCGAAGTCCTCCTTACAACGTTATTTACAAAAGGTTTAAACGGGAATGGAATTGTATTTTTTGAGTTCTTCACCACATAGATCTTTTTTAAATTTAGACAAAGTTGGCAACTTAATACCGCGCTCACTGACGGTCTGCCACTTTTCAACTTTATTATTCAGAGCATAATAAGGTGAAAAGTGGTCGACCGTCAGTGAACTTGGTGTTACATAAGTACCCTATAGTACAACCTACAGATCCTAAGTCATTAAATATGACTTTCAAATAGGTACAAATTCTTTATTGCGAACTAAGTGTACAGTATTTTGAAGAGGTTAACAATAGGTAGGTTCTTAGAACCTAGTTGCCTGTTAAGGGATTGCAATTTAATTGGTTTTCATTGTGTTTACATTGTATTATATATATTAATTAACATTATTCATACATTTTATATCATAACATACTATTCTTATAATTGATATCGCATTATATTAAGTATTACAATCATAATAAATAATTATTTTTCTCCAAGGAATTCTTTTACAGAGTAGGTAATACGCCTTTTTAATCAAGAAGTCTTTTAGCTTTCTTTTAAAAATACCAATTAATTGAATGTTCTTAATGTCTATGGGTGGTTTCGCCAAACTTATTTGCCTTTCTGCAAGTCAGAATCAGAACCACGCTGAATAAACCTGTATTTCATTTTAACACTTGTTTCCTTCTTTGCAGTATCATGGAAGACCAGGATTGTATCAGCAGATTCTTCAGCGAAGAGAAGAATCACACGGCTATAAGCCCTCGAACACTACAGCTGTCTTTCTCACCCACAAAATCATTAGATTCTTCTCAAGATCTGAGTCAGGTCTCCATAGAGTCTGAAGAACTCAGTCTGTCACAACTTACCATAGAGGAGCAAGAACCTTTAGTAATACAACCTTTTTTCAATATCACACCAAGAAAAATGCCAGTATCACCTCATTACGTGGTCGAAGAAGAGTTCTCCTCGAATCCTTGGGCAATGTTAATAGCAACAATATTCTTAACGAAAACTTCAGGCAAAACGGCCAGGCCGTACATGAAGACGTTTTTTGAGGAGTACCCAACGCCTTATCATGTTTTGAACGACACTCCAGTATCTTTAGAAAGATACTTTGATAACTTGGGATTAAGGAAAAGGGGTCATATGATATGGAAGCTCAGTTATCAGTTCGTTTCTTCAAAATGGCGCAGAGCAAGTGACTTATGCGGCATCGGAAAATATGGCGAGGATGCTTACAGGATATTCTGCTTGGGTCACACGGATATAGACCCTAATGATAGGTATTTAAAGTTGTATTTGGATTGGTTAAGAGGTCACACTGAGTTTTTGGAAGAAAACGGAGCGGTGGACAGTGAATGTGTGATTGAAGATCCTGTTATGAAGTATTACAGAATTACTTTGAGAGATGGTAGTTCAATTTCTGTGAAATGAGTAAAAGTTCTGTAATATTGGAGATATAAAACTACAGAAGCATTGCAAAACTTTTTTGGGTTCCTCTGTTTTATCTATGTTTAATTTACTAGACAGAAGGTACCGATACCGATTGTGATAAGCCCTACATTTCGCGAGTTATGTTTGTCCCATAAAATTGGGGGCGAGCCTATCGCCATTCACCAGGAACAAATCCATGCTATTGAAACATTGCTATGTTATATTCCTATTTGAAAAAATCCAATACTTACTTAATATTTCTGTGATGCTAACTACAAAATCATGTGCAATAACCTCTTAAATCAATGTTTCATTTATTCGGTAGGCCGTAGGGCAAGGTCAAGATATAATTTTATACACGGTGCACGGCGTTAGTGACACCGAGTCACACACGGTTACCACGTATTCGGAACATCATCCTGAACCCCCCACATAAATTTTTTTAATCGGTTATTTTAAAAAAAATGCTGTTTTCTTCAAAAGTGCAATAGTTACCTACACCGTCAAAATGTATGGAGCAGGTGGTTTTTTTGAAGAATGATGTACCTACTGAAGTCGTGGTAACCGTTTGTGTGTCGGTGTCCCTTCCACTCTGTATTTATTAAGTTTTTAATATTTTAGTCAATGCTAACTACTTGGAATTTGTCCACTTTCGCTGGTGGCTGTAACTAATTTGTGATTAAAAAGTTATTAGGCTATAAGTATATTATACATAGAAAACGCTCAACATATTTTCTATTTCAAAATTGTAAATTATATTTTATAAGAAGTGAACGTGTCACATACAATAATTAATCATTAAATTACTTTAATTTATTTCCATTGTTTGTTTCATTTATGCACTTACTTTTCTACGATAAAGTCATGGCTGCGGATTCAAAGAGTCGAATGAAAGAAGGAAATAAGTAAGTACCTATCACATTTTGTACCTGCCCGTTTTCAACAACTATAAGCGACACTTAAATTAATGCCTAAATATTACCTATAGCATCACTGGAAACTCATTTCTCAATAGCATCGTAAAATGATCACAAAGTGACAATTCATGATGATAATTCATAAAAAGTTAACTGCCTCTATGTTAACGTGTTTCATTTTATTATCTTATTGTGATTCAGCTCGTGGCTAAATAGTAACAGCCGCTTGGGGTCGATCTTAAGGTTAAGCCGCGCTTACCAAGGTTGGTACGAGGATGGGTGACCGCCCATTACATACCGAGTTTCCTCCGTGCCTCGGAAAGCACGTTAAGCCGTTGGTCCCGGCTGTCATTTGTAGATCTGAGTGACCCAAAAGTCTGACAACCAGTCTTACCAAGAGGTATCGTATTACCCAGTACTAACTGGGTTGTGGAGGTCAGATAGGCAGTTGCTCCATGTAAAATACTGGTATTCAGCTGCATCCGGTTAGACTGGATGCCAACACAGTTGGGAAAAGGCTAGGCGGATGATGATGATGTGATTCTGCTAAAGCGGCCATTTTAGATCCACAGAGCATTAAAAATGCCAACAGCCTTGAAACAGGGTTTGTATTTTCTTTGTAGTAAGCCTAAAGCGATGACGGAATTATTTTCAAAGCGCCTACTACTTTAGAACTAGGTAGTTTATCATTCTCGTGTTACTACAAAAAACGCCTAGTGGATAAATGAACGCAAGATATTACTATCATGATACTTGCAGTTTTCAAATTGGCCACACAATCTTAAGGGTTGCCATACTTTCGAATCTATATGGTCAAGTAAAATGTCCGGAATTACCAAAAAAATTGTACAGATAAACATAGTCTTTAATAAAATAAAATAATATTTAATCATTTCAGATAACAAAATCGCTTCATAAGTACACCTATTTAATTTAAATAACGTTTATGATTTATTATATGTATTTGAAGCACCCGGGAACTGTTCTGCAACAAATATATCTATCATATCTAATGAGAAAAAAATGAAGTAGAAATACAATCATATTGCATAAAGGTAAAGAATTTTTTTTTGGAATTTTCTTCAAACGTCCGAACTCCGAAGTTCCCTTCGGAAAACTTTATTTTATAGATTTGGGAACGCTACACAATCAGCGCTTGAACTTCAGGGGTATTCTTTCAGGAATCAGTAGGTACTTCCCTTGTTGGAAATAAGCATTTAATTCGTCCAAGTATCATGAATTACTGATACTCACTTGCGCTGTTAGTTTTCTTGTTATTTTGCGGTGGGTCTAGTACTTACCTTTTAACAGTGAACAGCAAAAGTCGATGATAAATTTATGATTTTTTGAATCAAGACTGTACTTCTTCTTAGCATGTCGATGGCAAAAAGTTGAGATTCCACTCACTGATGCAGTAAGCAGATCTTCGAGTGCGCAAGTGATAGGGCTAAGACTGTACTGACAAAAATTGAAAAATAATAATAATTTAAAAGCACTTGTTTTAAAAACTAGTGTTATAATTTTTAAGTACGTAACTAGTAAGCTGGTAGGTTTAATAGCGTCCTAATAGACTTTCCATGCTGACCACACCAAACACAAAATAAAGTTCGACCGGAAACTAAACTATTCTTTCAATTTCTATAAAACAAAAAGTAAACCTTTGTAATCACAGAAATTAAAAAAAAAAGTTCGAAGGAGTACGTGGTAAGCGTGGTTTGTGCGTCGATGTTCCACCACGTATTCAGTACGCGTATCCGAAAAGAGTACAGAACTCTATATCAGAGTACGGATGGCGACCCTATTTACTGAATCACTCACACATAAGTACTGTAGACCATAAAATGTATGGTACAGAGAAGAGGGGAAAGAAGGCGCGGGCGGTAACAACACAGATTAAAAAAAGCATTTTTTTAAACTTAAAGTACAAACGCCAGCTCATCAAGTTACTAAAGTCTAAACTTATACTGTCATTTACGGGATATCTTCCGTATAGGGAGCTCAAAATAATGAACAATCACGGAAGATATCCCGTAAGCTCAGTATAAGTTTAATTGTAAACCGTGAAAGCTTAAAACAGTGTTACTACAATCTGTCAAATTTCTTTAATAAATTTTCAACTCTATCGCTGAACCATTAGGTTCAAGGTTGATTGGGAAAAAATGACAGTTTCGAGTAGATTGATGTGCTGGCCTCTGTACCTAACTAACGTCCCACACGACATGACTTTATTCGAAGTAAATACATTAAATTCAAGAATTAACTTTAATTTATGTAAGTAAACATCACTTAGGTACAGACGCAGCACCACAGCTACCACAAACACCTGCCGGGGCTGCGGGACTGTTTGAAAGAGATACCGCGGCCCTGGAACACAAAGGGCAAAGAAGGAACATGGATGGGTTTTAGTCAGTAAGAGTCTGACACTCCCTCCCACTCCACCCAGAGCGAGAGGAGTCATTTGATGATTTCCCATCCGTAAAAAAAAATGCTACCACAAACTGTCACATTTCTTTAAAAGATTTTCAACTTTATTGTTATAACATTAGGTTCAAGGTTCATTGGGAAAAATTGACAGCTTCGGGTAGCTTGATCTGCTGGCTTCTGCAATAATAACCTGTAACTTGTAATAACCCATTCGACATTCATATTTTAACAATGGTAATACACAGCTTAGAAATTGACCATGTTCCAGAATAATATCCTAGATTCATTCATAGCAGCTCTCCATACATGGCAAATTATTTTTTATTTTTTTCATTCTCCTTATGTTTCGGGGCTACTGGCGATGAAAGTATCCTCGTCATTCTGTACCTATGCACATTAATAACTGACAGCCTAATTGGTCTCGTGGTCGCAAGCGCGATTTCCGAGCGTGTGGGGTCCTCCTAGGTGCAATTCCCGGGTCGGGCAAAAAGTGCTATTTGGCTTTTCCATTAGAAATTTCTCTGTAGTAGTCTGCAGTTTGGAAATTGGTGGCATGATACCCCCGTGCCTCGGAAAGCACGTGAAGCCGTTGGTTCTGTCCTGCGCCTGATCTCTTGATGGTCCTGTCGAAAATAAGAATATAATAAAACTAGCTGTTGCACGCAACCTTCGTCCGCGTGAAATTATTATTATAAAAGTATTATTACTTCCCTATGAATTTTATTGCACGGAACCCTAAACCGTTTTCTAAAATAAAAGAAAGTTATAACAACAGCTATCTGCCAATCAGTAAAAGTCCCGTCAAAATCGGTCCAGCCGTTTCGGAGATCAGCCGAAACAAACAGACAGACAGACAGACAAAAAATATACGCATTCAGTATAAAGCTATTATTTTGAAATTAGAAACTTACAAACATAATTCAATTTTTACCCGACTGCCAAAGAAGGGTTATGTTTTATTTATTTGTATTGATAATATCTCCCGCGTCGATGGCTAATCTTCGCTAAGAATGGCCGCCGTGATTGAAAACGATCAGGAGGAGTACATTAATAAATAAATACAGCAGCTTTATAAAAGTTATAAATCAATTCCAGGATAAAGGATAACTCACAAATAAATAATAATTACTATGATGAACTTTCCACGCCTAACATCCTCACTTCCTGTTGACTAGCTACATCCGCTCAGTGCTTCCTCATACTGAAAATAAAATAAATAATAATTAATAAAATAGATAATAATTTTTACTTTGGCTTCTCATTTCATTAAAAACATTTCATGAAAATATTGTAAATGTCTTGCAATCTTTTTATATTAAAATCAATGTCTGTTTTTGTTCGTGCCCTATTGACTCCTCAACTACTGAAACGATTTTGATGGAATTTTGCATAGTTGTTCTAAATACGCCAGAGAGAAAAAAACAGAAAAAAAATGTTTTTTCGAGCCTCCCTTCCCCGTGGTGAGATGTCGTGAGATTAGACTTGACCCCTCCACCCCCCAATCTCACGCCAGGTAGTAATGCAATTTTTAAGGTAGGTACACACATCTGTGCTTGATTGCGTTGGATTTCTTTAAAAACATAATTTGCTTAATTTATTTTCATTCAATATTTATTAGGTATGAAATATCAATGTATATGGATTTAGTATTTTAGTGAAGAAATATGTTTACTTAATTAAACCATTATTGCCAAGAGACTCGACTAATACCTGTTCTCCTTAGGCAGCCGGATCAAGGTCTTGACTCCGAAAGCAGTACCTACTTCTGGACATGGCTCATATTGTTGGGAGGTTCGTCTCTCTGAACAAATTCATTAGTACCTATAAATTAGTAACATTTCTATTTAAAGCAATTTATGCCAGTGTTATTAATTACTTAAATTCATAAGAATTAATGTTCTTGCAATATAAGTATAACAATATTTGTCGTCCGTTTACATCATTTGCACTGCATGGACGTCATAAGTATAAGCATTGATCTTATGGGACCTGAAAATAACAAATCAGTATTTGATTCTGTAATCCAAAATTCTACCATACCCTAACATCGCCACACCACGGTACTCTGTACCAGGGTTGTTGCGAACATCAGCATCAGCATCAGCATCCGCTGATCTTCAGCATCATTTTCAACATCAGCATCAGCATCAGCATCCGCATTGATCGATGCTGATTATTGATGCTGATTATTAATGCTGAAGTTCGAGTCGTGACATGACCAAAGAGAGGATTATATCACTTGTAGTTTTTGCCTGCGCCTTCGACCAATTAAAAGATCGTCTGCGGGGATTGTGATTGCAAACAAACACAAACTTGTCTCATTACGTTAATTCGTCGTTACGCGCGTGAAAGTTTTTGTTTTTTTTTCCCGTAAACTGTCGAGTGTTATCCGTTGAAAAGTGGAATATGGACGTATTTTAAATTAAGGAGTCAAGAAACTGGAAACTGCAACTTATGTAACAAGGATAATTCACGCAAAGAGCGTACTAATACGGACTGATTTTACTTTTTCCCTGTTTTTTTAAGAAAATAGTTAAAATCAGCATCAGCATCAGCATCCGCTGATGTCAATGATAAAAGATCAGCATCAGCATCAGCATCCGCTGATGTGAAAAAAATATGCATCAGCAACAACCCTGCTCTGTACTCTTCTTAGCCTTTTGAAAAGTTGTGTCATACATAAAGTCTGTTTTTTAATCTCGGAGACTCAACTGACAAGTACAAATGGCAAACTGACATAGATTTCAATAGCATTTGAGTCAGTTTTGACATTTTCACTTGTCAATTTAGTCTCCGAGATTAAGAAACAGACTATAGTCATATTCAAAATAATAACCGTTGCTCATAGCCATCATCCAACCCATTTGACCAGCATTTCCAATATAAAAATATTAAAAGCGAAGCAGTTTTACCCTAAACATAATAAAAAATGTTGTAAAATTATGAGCTCACTGCTTATTTATGCATATTAATTATACATTTTAATTATTCCAAAGATTATATTCGGGCTATGTTTGACTGTCACTAATTGTAGGAGCAATAACATAACACACCAAGTCTAAATAAGTTTTTTTTTAAAATAGCTTCTGTATAATACTGAAATATTTTTGTGGTACTTTTAGTTTTATAAAAAAAAAGATCAAATGAAAAGTATTTCACATTTACTACTTTATTAAATAGATTAAAGCCAAAACACAATGGTTTTGCGATGTTTTGAACGCTCCCGCCATCTTATTTCATAAATAAACCAATAGGGCATTTCACGTCGTACCAACCTCCAGTAGTTTACCGGAGTGATTGCTCGCCGCACGGTTGGTAGCAGTGTCGACTATTGCAAATGGTGGATTGCGTTACTTTTTCGTGTGCTCCGTGTAAAATATTTACGTAAAATAGTGTTAATTTCGTGGTGCAGTGTTTCTGACTAACATAAACATGTCGGAAACACTGCCGAATGCTAAAAAACAAGTTCCAAGACAACTGGTGAGTGTTTATTGTTAGATTTTTACGTATTTAGTCCCGGGTGACGCCATGGTGGCTTTATCTGGGATCACGTAAACATGAAATGGTGCATCGCTGCATCGTGTATCGATTTACGAAAGTTACGGGATGACGATAGGAATCTTTTTGTGAATGTGCTTTTTGTGTGTGATGATATTCATTGAGGGTCATCGGACTCAGTTTTTTGTGATCACGCCGCGGCCGAGTTTAAAACGCGGCGGCCGTATGCATTCGCGCATGCGAGATGGTGTCAAAATCTATAATAGTTCCGGAGATCGCGGCATTGCGATTCAGTGGCGATGATAATGAACTACGTGACAATAAATTGCGCGCGCCAGGGACGTCTTCAGCGCACGAGGCATAGTGGGCATCTGGTAGAGACAGAGTGTCGAAGGCGTTTCCCTCCCGCGGGCTGGCGGAGAGCAGGCGGCCAGGGGCGTGCGCGCTGCGCTGCGGCCACACGTCGAGCCCGAGTCCGCTCGCAGCTCGCGAGCAATCTACTTTATTACTTGACTAATCTTCCGTCGAACAATTACACGCTGGGCGAGAGTCGATCGTCTAAAACACTTGCATATTGATTTAAATAGGATACGACACCATTGTCGAGCGACTGAACGCTCTTTGTTACGCCGACCGCAAACAGCCCTCGCATCAAAAGTTTTATTGTTACAAGTTGGGTTTACTTATTCTTTTACTCGTATTTCATTGGCCTTGGTTGGAAAAAAATAACCTACTTCGATCGCGAGACGCTAAACGCAGTGTAGCAGATGCATTTTTTGTACTCGATCGGAAAACGATAAAGAAAATTCGTCCGCAAAACTTGTCACACAAAGTGTACAAAAGTGAAAGTCACTAATCACTTCAGCTGTTCGTATTTTCAACTTTTATAGCTGGGAATATTTTACAGATGAGGCAAACATACGTCCAACAATAACATTGAAGTATTTTTATCCAAGCAACCTAATATTTCATGGTGTTTACTATACCAATTAGTCGTAATTATTAATTTAAGATAAGATAAGGTTTTGAAATTAATTCTGATGCCTATTATTTTTATACACCAATAGTCATTGTTTTGAAGTAAGTTCAGTTTTGTTTGACTATGTTTTGAAGGCCTACTAACTAGCTATACAGTAAATACGGAGTGAGTGTTCAGTGTTTCCTGTTCGGCTGTCAGATTATGTAACAAGTTTTCACTTTTAAGTTCCTAGCTAAAGGGAATACTATCATTACAAGCAGAATGACATAGACAGAATTATTGCATAAAAAAGTAATTCTCAAAAAGCATTTTAGTTTCCTCGGCAATCATGACACTAAATAGCAGATCTAAAGTAAGCATTTGGGACCTTAGAATCTATAATAGATATTATTTATTCAGAGACAGATCATTAAACATTTCTTGTCTTATTCCTAGCGTGAGCGCAAACAACGCAAGCTCTATTCTGATGAGTGGGCTCTGGGTGACGATGAGGCTGAAGGTGGCAGGGGCTTCTCCCTGGCTGACAAGCTGGAGAGCCCAAGATTTGAGCATTCCGGAGCGGTGCTGGAGATGCATGGCACGGACCTGACAGTGTCCTATCTACAGAAGAATGGATTCACTACTCCGCTGCTGTTTAAGGAGAAACTTGGATTGGGACTCAGGTATGTAATTAATTAATTGTTTATATTCAGGAATTGTGTGCAATATTGTTGATTGATACCTCTTCTAAGAAGATCTTATTGAGTTCCTAGGCTTTTGAATTATTTTTCTGAACAAATCTTGCGAACAATTTAATGGACTTCTTCAGTTCAGGCACCTTTTTATTCATCTTTGTCATTTTACTATTATTTCTGGCCTAGTGGAGATTTTTATTTATTTGGTGGTACATACAAAGGTAGACTGAATGCCTCAAGTCATTCTCTACCAATCACCTAATGGGTTAAACAACAAATAATATCATCTTTATTTTGGTATAGCTCACCTATGATCTTGTTATGCTAGGATATGAATTTATTTAGTACCAATATTGGTTGATAATACTGGAATTTATAATTCCGGAAACATTCCGTAGGTATGACGTATTATGGCAAATGATAACACATCCCCTTCATTGATATTGAAATATTATCATCAACCTGTGGTCATAATTTTATGAACTGAAAAAGTACATCTTTTAATTATTTGATCGTGAACACGGGAGGCATTGCTGTGCATAGCCAATGTAGAGTTTCAGACAAACATTTGCCACCCATCATGTAATAATAGGAAAGTCACTAACACTTGTAAAATAATGTATGCATTGGCATGCGTACGGACGATACCATAAGCTTTAGTGCACTTTCAATAGACTGTAGGCTAACAGAGTGCGTAATCGACTAATGCAAGTTACTATCATGTTACCTATACGTATACGATAATGATACGTATGACAGACGGAAATAATTACAACTGATACCACGAGTAGCAGTGGTATCGCATATCGGGACTTCACTAACCTAGTTTGATTCTACGCGTTGATCCCCAGTCATACCATAAATAAAATTATGCGTGCCAACTACATGCTATTGTCTATGGTCGGGTCGAACCGTTGTTTACAAGAAAAACTCATGGAAAACTGTTCTTATCTATAACCGATGTTATTCTCGTAACTTAACATTTTTTGTCATGTTCGGATTTACTGCACACACCCCTGGCACAATGACAGATCGGGTTTGTACAGCCTTATTCAGGTAGTTGTTATTGTGTCGACCAGGTTAAAAAGCTCCGTATTGTAATACGCGTAAGCTTTTTAAAATGGAACTCGAAATAACCGGAAAGATTTGTAAAGAGCTCTTAGATAAGTCCACATCTTTCAAAGTTTATGACAATGTGTAGAACAATCGTTCTAAATTGTAAAGATAGCTTATATGGAGGGAGATGTCCTAGTTTTGTATTTAATTTCAAGCTACAATTTCATAGCTAAATTAAAAAAATACAAGTTAAATAATGAACATTAGTACTCACGCCAAAATAAAGCTCAAACATTTTCTCTCTACAGGTTTTCATAATTTATTGTTTTGTTGAAGTAAGTCGTAAAGTAAACGGACGGTGCACCGTGCACCAAGTGGTTTATCTCAGCACACCTATTATCTCAAGATCGTATTCGTCCTCAATTACTGGGCTATTGCAACTTATCTCATATACTGGGGCTCTGTTAATATTGTAACTTGAATTGGGTTACCAGATAAAAGGCTGGAATTTTGGAGAAAACTCCTGACATTCTACTTTTTATTTTTTTAGGACCCAACAAACTCTTTATATTTTCAAAAAATATCCCCTCAAATAAAATCCGAAATAGTTATAAGGTTGGACAAAGTCCAAACAAACGGACATATCCGGAAAAATCTGGACAGATGGTACCTTACCCTAGATTTACCTGAGTTGAATTAATAATTAGTCTTTAATTGAAATAATTAGTCACGATAAGTCAGTAGTTCGTGTTCTAGGCTGCTCAGTTAATAAGAGAAAAAGTTCGAATACAAACTTTTTGCATCTGCACAAATGAATAGTAAGCCAATAGATAGGTACTAATGTTTTTCGTGCATGGAACCCTGTAAGGGTTCACTAAAAACGTTCGTTGTTTTGTACCAAATCAGGTTTATAAACGAAGTTCGTCGTAAATAACGCAGGGTTAAAAACACGTTTAAAAAAATCTCACTGGTACCCTTGAACATTCTTTGACAAAGTATTTTGACGAATAACTTGATCGTCATTGTGTAATACAGGCCTATCTTAAGTGCTAAGCTGGTATCCTGCGGTGTTTTCTCAAGGCTCACAAAAAAATATCGCCAGACTGGGATCTCTCTTATCTGTTACGTGTTTTATCACGTTGACTAACGAAAAAAGTCGACTCGTTCAGACCTTTTTTGGTAAAGCCCTAATCTATTGCTGGAATGGCCTAACCATGTAACGATGTAGTCGCTCAGTTTTTTTAATTGAAGTACATAATTATTAGTTAATTTACGAACTAATTAAAATCACCTACCTACCATTAATTTTAGTTATTAACTAATCTATATTTTGCAAGCCCATTAAAATGTCTTTAATATAACAAAAACATTACTAATATTTCTTGTGAAACAAAACGAATGACTGCATCAAGTTTTGAATAAAATATCAATTGGCGTTCTACAGTATTATTAACTATACCGTGGTTATAGAGTGGTCGATAATAATAATTACGAGAGAAACAAATCGATTACGAATCGCCAGTGCCTGTAATAATGCTCACATTACGTCTACTATCAGAGGAATAGATTGCTATCACTATTGCGGTAGGCCGCCATATCGTATCAAAACCGCTGTAACAGAATAAAAATAACACATAAGTAGGTACCTTATTTATATATGTATTGTTTATACTGTTCCTTGACTGTGAACGCCGTTTTGATAAGCTTAGGTCGAATTATGTCAACAGAACTAAAAAATGTAGTGAGACTTTCTTCTTTGTAGCTTTTTTTTATTTATACGAAGTTAACAAGATGAAAATTGTATTTTTTTGAGTCATCGAGTGTAGTTTATGACTCATACAGCTAATAGATTAAACTCAGAACCCAAAACTTTTGTTGTAGGAACTTTGTTGAACAAAAAGAGGATTCATTATTTTAGAACTTGACCAAGCTACAGCCAGTAAGTCTAAAAAGGTGGTGGCTAAGAAAGGTCTATAGATAAATAAAGGGTGTAAAAACACCCTTAACGAAGCCGAAAGGTACTTGTTCTCTCCGTCAATGCGATCATTTTTTTGTTCTAGACCATATCTGGGAACCTTTTATTTACGGAGATATTGGGGGTCAAAGTTCCAACTTTTTCACAAGTTTTTTTTTTTAAATACATGTTTTTACAGTAAGATTTTTACTTTAAACACCTCCACGACCCCCGTACTATCCAATCCATCCATCTGCACAATGTTCTGAGTGCGTATCATTGAGTCCTACCGTAAAACGTGATTTTTCACCCCAAAAAAAAAAGTCGTTTCTCAGCAAAAAAATTTGCGTTGACTTACTTAGTTTGATGTACAGAATGCTTGGTTGACGGCTTCGTGAAGGGTCCGTTTACACCCTGTATATCAACTGGGTTTTAGAAACTGTACTTTTAAAGGTTTCCTCAATTTGGGTAAGCCTCATGCAAGGAGCGAGTCGCTGTGTGCGTAGGCGGAATGCCAGATAGACCCACGCAGTTTTGAGCTTTAGATCATTACTCCGGAACGAATTAATTATTAAGCATCCCTTCTGTACAGTCACGACTACCAATAATATACAATTTTCTAAATTTAAAAGCAATTTTCGAGAGAAATAAAGATTGTAACTCGGAGACAGGATCTTTGTCATAAAATTATGAGTTCCAAAATACTATGTTCGTAGCAACATGAAATTTTAATGAGAACAGTAGGAGAAAAATACTTTTAAAAGTTGTTAAGTGTTTACATATTCGGCTCGTGACTACTTTCCAAGTGTTTCCAGTTCTAAAAATAAGCAGAATTTTCGACTATTCTCACCTTCGACAACACTAACGTAAAACTGCTAGATAAGCAAAAAAAAAGCGTAAAGTTCGGACCTCCTTCGCCTTTTTGTCGTCGTTAACGATACTGACTGAATCGCCATTAAACGTGATTTGCATACTAAGTAGCATGGTAACGATTTCACATGATAGTCCTTTAAAAGTTCAATTTTAATTAGGGCCGATTTTTCAATGGTCAGTTAAGCGAGTTCATTTTAAACTTTAGTCGCGTAGTTAATTATGTATGCATTCCTTGCTCTACGCTATAAAAACTAAACACACACAAAACAATATTCTGTTGGAAATGCAAGGGAATCTAAGCTAAGTTTAATTTCTCATTGTTTTTCTAATTAATATTATAAAGCTGAAGAGTTTGTTTGGTTGAACGCGCTAATCTCAGGAACTACTGGTTCGAATTGAAAAATTCTTTTAGTGTTGGACAGCCCATTTATCGAGGAAGGCTATAGGCTATATAACATCACGCTACGGCCTATAGGGGCGGAGCATCTATGAAAAATGTTGCAAAAACGGGGAAAATTCTATTTTTATAATAATTTCACGCGGACTAAGGTCGCGGGAAACAGCTAGTTATTTTATACTGCTAGCCAACATAGGTCTCGCAATTTTATTGTAACCGATAGAAGTTGATAATACAATAATATTTCACGCATAAAATAGCTCAAAGATAAGTTTACTAGCAAAAATATAATTTTACTTACACGTTCCATGTTGCTATCTGTAACGTAATCTTTATTGCTTTTGTGAAGCACTATTTCGTGTAAGGACCGGTGTGAGCTTAACTTTGCGTTTTATATATTATGAATTCTTTCCATACTTATATAACCTAGCATGAATCTTTCCGTAAATAGTCCATGTTGTTGTCGTGGGGTAAGCCTGTGAATGATTCTTGGATGTTTTGTTGGTGGCACAACATCGTAAAAGGACTCTTTAAAATAATTTTGGAAACTTCTTAATTCGTATAAAATTCTCAAAATATTCAGAATCAACAGAACGACACCATTAAACCAGACCAGGTGGTGGAAATATCTGGAATAAAGGGTGTAAAAAGACCCTTAACGAAGCCGAAAGGTATTTGTTTTCCCCGTCATTGCGATCATGTTTTTGACAGTTTTTGTTCTAGGCCATACTTGGGAACCTTCTAGTTACGGAGATATTGGGGGTCAAAGTCCCAACTTTTTCACAAGTTTTTTTCTTTAAATACATGATTTTGTAAGATTTTTACTGTAAACACCTCCACGATCCCCGTTCTATTCAATCCGTTACATTGAGTCCTACCGTAAAACATGATTTTTTACCCCAAAAAAAAAGTCGTTTGCCAGCAATAATTTTTGCGTAAAGTTACTTAGTTTTATATATGAGCTTGGTTGACGGCTTCGTGAAGGGTCTGTTTACACCCTGTATAAGAAACCAGATCAGTCCACAAAAGTATACTTACATTTTATTTTTCAAAGAATTTGCATTTCAAATAGAATCCAGATAATACGGATGGATGACATTTAGTTATTGGAAATCCCGAGTGCATTGTAAGATGGAAATAGGTACCTACTCTCGACATGTTTACAAGAGGGAAACGACTTCAGGGAAATTGTATTATCAATATTGAAATTCTTTTCTAGTCTGATTTATAAATGTTTGAGGAGCTCGTGGCTGAATCATAACAACCGCACGGGTCGATCTTGGTCAGGTTAAGCCGCGCTGGCCTAGGTCAGTCCGGGGATGGGTGACCACTCATTACATTCAGAGTTTCGTCCTTGCCTCGAAAAGCATGTCAGCAGCCTCCGGTCAGACTGGAAGCCAACTCCAACACAGTTGGGGAAAGGCAGATGATGATATAAATGCATGAATCGTTACCAATGAAAAAAATAGACTAAGTCCAGGCTAGCTTTAATTCAGTGCTGCCAATCATAAGAGAAAAATTGAAATGTGGTTTGTCTTAACAAATATCTGAAATTCATTTGCGCAAAACGAAATCTGCTGGGTCTGAACTTTTCACCTAAGTTCCTTATCGAAAGTGAACCTTTGTTCAGTATCGATAACGAACTAGGGTGAGTGGTATAGGATTTTCGAAAATTCGTCTTTAGTAGTCTTTTAATAGAGGTTAGACCAGCCCCAGCCTTCGAAGAGAGAAGAAGGTCGCAGCTAGACCTAAAGCGTGATAACCTTAAAACTAGGCCACCTGCAGCTATACAGCAATTTCGTCAATGGTGTTCTGACATGACCACTTTGTTCTCGAAGATTTCGGCCAAAATTGGGTATGCTAGCCACTTGAGAGCACTTGATAGAGCAGCCCACCAAAGCTCTCGACCACCACCCTAGAAAGCTATCGAATACAGTCGCTGTGGCCGAAATCAGCTAGAAGGCATCATCAATAGAGGTTAGAAGTTAGAAAGTTCGTAATTGTTATCTATGGAAATTCTTTCGACCACTGCTTGTGGTAACAGTATTTTATAGTACCACATAAGTTTTGTTACGGGAGTCCTCTGCCGTAACTGCGGTGTCTTCCTCTCTACTCTAGATGACCAATCAATCAATCTTTTATTTTGTTAAACATAGGTATGGTTACAGATAGTATATTGTCTAAAATATGTGCACTATGTTTTGCCAATACATGGCGTACAAAATGACGGACAAAATTAACATAAGCAATTACAAATAAGGTGACATGTCAATAGATTACATTTAAAAAAAAACAATTTAAATTACATAATTATGTCAGTTAGATGACACTTCTGAGGTATTTTCATTACACACAAATCTTCACTACTCAATTGAAAAAGGCATTAGTTACTTAACCGCCAGAACTCCTAACCAAATAAATATCAACCGTACATTGATTTACTTTAGCTAGTCCAACTATTTAAGGCACACAATAGGCACTACGGAGAAGTTCAAACGGCGCCGGACAACCTTTCTACAATCCAGGCTATTGACACCTTCAAGCCTTCAAACTTCATCCGCCTGAGAGCGAACAACTACCCATAAAGCCGTGTTATCCCCGGGGCCCGGAGTTTGGTCCAAGTGAAACTTATACCCGTTTTCACTAGATGACACCTAAGTAAATGCCTAAGTTGCAACTTTGTTTTATTTCCGCAAGTTGAAATTTTAACTATACTGTGATGATTAGCATTTATTTCAAATTATTTTATGCCCGCGGCTTCGCTCGCGTTAATTTAGAATTCGACAATTAAACCTTTAACACACTACTAAAGTTTCTATGATAATATAATTCAATCATGATTCGAAAGATGCGTGGCGCCATCTGTTATAATAAGAACCTAATTGTTGTTTTCCTCCGGTACAGTATTTTTTTCGGGATGAAAGGTAAGTACCCTATGTCCGTTTCTGTTCACCTGGCAATGTATTTGCAAAATTTTAGGATGATTGGTCCAGTGATTTAGGCGTGAAAAGGCAACAAACAAACTTACTATCACATTTATAATATTAGTTAGGATTAGGACTAGTTAGGATGGGTTGAGAATCAGCTCTTTTTGCACGTCTAAAGTCACAGAAGCTTCTTCACCACTTGCTAGTGTTTGAGTCAAGAAGACGTTAGCGCAACAGGCTGATGCACATTTGGGCGGGCCGCACTGCGACGTAAAAATCCTCTTACATCACTTTGTAGGAAATCATGGCCCACTACAAGCGGGCTGCAACGTGCTTTTTTGTGCTGTATTAGTACAAAAAAGCGCTTTGCAGTCTGCGTAGCGGCTGAAAGGGTTGAGGTTTGAAGTTTGTTTCACCGCTATTTCCTTGTTATTCGTATGTGATACGCTTGATCACAGTCGCTTGTAGGAACATGCATTTTAAATTAATAGAAATAAGATTTATTTCCGGATGGAGCGCGACAGCTTAAGCTTGAGCTAAGTCTATGTTCGCTCTCTGGATCTGGACTTAAGACCTAGCAACAACACGACTCTATAAATCGAAAACCTTTTTTTTTGTGAAAGTATCCATAGTGTTTATAAAGTAAATAAATACTCCTTTAACCTTATTTATAGGTAAATCGATTCATCTATTCAAAGATGTATCGGAAACAGATACAAACTAGATATTCTAACAATTTGCATGATATCTTCTGAGAATTTCTAACGCTAAAGCTTTCCTTACGGTATAAAGATGAAACGCGATACTGCGAAAAGGCGCCTTTGCTCGGGAGACCGAACTAAAATATGTTTCAGGTCGAAAGGTCATTATCAATAGTGTATTTTGATATGCCTTTATTTTAATAGTTGACTTTTACAGCCTCGGATGGAGCTTATACATAGATGCAAAGCGGAGAGCTTAGATGAAGCAAATACATACTTAAACAGGATCTAATTAAATTCGCTAACGAAACTCCAAACGTGATGGGAATCTAGAATTGAATTGTTTTTTTTTTTGAGGTTAAAGACCCAAGAGGCTTGAGATACGTCATCAGCGAAATTGACTAGTAGAGAGAGACAACATTACATTATACATAATTATACGAACTACGAGTATGTGGGTAAATCCGTGATACAGTTATACAGGGTGTCACAAGACCCTTAACGAAGCCGTCAACCACAACCACACCGTCTGGTACATCAAACTAAGTAATTTTTTTTTTGGGGTGAAAAATCTCGTTTTACGGTAGGACTCAATGTAACGCACTCAAAACATTGTGCTGACGTGTACATTGAATAGTACGGGGGTCGATGAGGTGATTAAAGTAAAAATCTTACATTAAAAACATGTATTTAAAAAAAAACTAGTGTAAAAATTGGAACTTGGACTCCCAAAATCTCCTTAACTAGAAGGTTCCCAGGTATGGTCTAGATTTCTAGAACAAAAAAATGATTGCAATGACGGGGAGAACAAGTGCCTTTCGGCTGCGTTAAGGGTCTTTTTACACCCTTTATAAAGTTTTCTTTTATTTATGGTCAAAAATAATCTCGGTAAAAGCCTCCCATTTCGAAACTAACTTGACGCCTTTGCAAAAAAACAAGTTAGCAAGTTTCCAATTTCAAGAATATCCGAATATAAAAGTTTAAACGATTCAGATCGCCAACAAAACAACACATGAAACAATGAATACAATCAATAATTAATTTTTAGGACAAAAGAACCAAACGGTACTACGATTCTTGGTTATTTCAGTTACATCTTACATTTCGTAAGTTCGAGCGCGGATCAATAAAGTAAACAAACTCCGCTCAAGTTGGCCTTTTTTGAACGAAAGCTGATGCTTTACGAAACTCCCCAAAGTTTTACTCTGAAGCTTTAAAAGTGCTTCCCAGAACTTGATACAATTATGTCGAGTTGGGTAATATTTCAGCAATTTTCCTGTTGCTTAGCAAGCGGTGCTGAACATATTTTTTAGCCATTTAGCCTGTAGCCTACTGCTAGAAGACAAGCCTCCTCTTTTTGAAAGGAATTGGGTCATAACAATACTTAAAATTTATTTTATATCGATTGTTATCCTTTATTTTATTGAAAAGATCAGATAGTCAATAACGAATTAAAAAAGTACTTACTGTTTTTTAGACACAAATTCGCTTGCAATTTAACTATTGAAAAAAAATATTTTTCAAAATATTTTCTCGATCCAAGTCCATACTCCATACATAAAGTTTCAATGCATAATGAATCATAATCATTTCAGCCTTAAGCTGTAATTAGAACCCCTTAAACAGCACAAGATCTATCAAAAAAGAAAATTATAAATTGAATTATTATCAGTAAATAACAAACATAGGTCACATAACTTCGTCTATTAACGCCGAAGGTTAAGGCTAAGGTGACTCCATACACTCACATTTCGCTAATTCTGTTTAGTCAGTCCCATGTAATAGTGGGCGAGCCTTTTACCATCAACCTGCCACAAGTTCAGACACGGGGCTGCTACTGAATTTCTGTTGGAAACACCCAATAACACTGCCCGCCAGTTGCGAAGGTTCCATAAAACTCGATTCCTACCGGCTGCCCTTTGAAAACGGGCACAATGAGTATTCCATAAACAAATAATAAATTCACATTAAATTTATGTAATCCGGTATATATGGTAATAATGTATAAAATAAAAATTAACCCTTCGCTACTGCTGCCCGCCCCAGGACCAACGAAGTAGTCAAGAAGTAAATAACACTTTGTTTGTTGCAGGGTCCCAACCAGCAACTTCACGGTGAACGATGTGCGCATGTGCGTCGGATCGCGTCGCATGCTCGATGTCATGGACGTCAACACGCAGAAGAACATCGAGATGAATATGAAGGTAAGACTGCACACACTACATGATTAATAAAGTTTTTATTTATGGTATACCTACTAGCAACCCGCCCCGGTTTCGTACGGGTGCAATGTAGATAATATACATATAAACCTTCCTCTTGGATCACTCTATCTATTGCTGAAAACTGCATTAATATCCGTTGCGTAGTTTAAAAGATCTAAGCGTACAAACAGTGGGAACGACTTTGTTTTATACTATGTAAGTGTATGTAAAGTGCCTGTCACGGGTCTATTTGAAATAAATGCTTTGAGTTTGAGTTTGAAAGAAGCTTGGGGAGTCTGAATATCAACCTCTCAATAAAATGAGGTTTCGTGTCTAGTGATCCTGCATCTATTCCTCCTGATATAGTTGTTAAAGCCGACTAGTTTTTGTCATACACATATTCATAAACTCACGCCTTTTTCCCATGGCAGAAACCACAGAAAGCCACCTGCTACGATCCTTACATACTCCTTTTGCCTCAATAACGTTCATACAGATGTAGACGAGGCGTGTATGACCAGATGGTCATACACTCACGGCGGTTGCGCGAGTACTACGCTTCGTACCTTTCTGAAGAGCCTCATTAATAACGTCAGTGTATGTCCTTCTAGGGCTTTTCCCCTCCCGGAGTTGCCACGGACATCTGCCTTGTAAACACATTTTTTAGTCGACTTTCACTCATCCTCTCCTCATGACCTAACTATTTAAGCATACTCTTTTCAATTTTTGTCCAGTCGCCATCAGATATATCGTAGCGGGCGAGGTACTCAAATATTTCGGAGCAGCATTACTTTTCAATAAATTCGTTACACTAGATATGGCCAATAACATCAGAACATGCAATATGTCATAAATATAAGAGCAGCGACTTTTCAATATTTACTATTTTTGACAACTTCAAAGTCAATATAGCAACGAATTTAAACTGTGTAATACAGACTTAAGGTATATTTTCCATAAATGTTCCGATCTTTATGATCATCCTGACTGCGTCGATATCTTTGTAGTTCTGTGCTTTCTGATATTTTTAGCTCGTTATGTGTTCCGAATTTATTGAAAAGTAATGCTGCTCCGAAATATTTGAGTACCTCGCCCGCTACGATATATCTGATGGCGACTGTCCCTACATCTTTTTTTCAACCGCAACGTTATCGTATAACCTCAAGTTTTATCAAAATCCCTTTGCCTTCTGATTAATCATTCATCTGAACAAAAAAATGAACAAGTCAGAATTAGTCTACAAAACAAGTTGAAAATAAGAATATTCTCAAAAACTTAAACTTATGTTATGTAGGGTTACCATGATACTGTTTTTGGTCGATCATTGTTGCAAATCTTTTGAAGACATTTATGAAAATTAATCTCAGTTATTAAACACGAGGCCTTAACCAATTCCGTTTAAATAAATCACCAAAAAAAGATAATTTTGTTACCTGTTACTAAAAAAGTAATAGTGGGTCTGCTTGGTTGACCTGTTATTGTGGAGACAGGTAATAAAATATATAGCAGAGATAACAAGGAAAATTTGCTTTATCAAGTTTTTAAAATAACTTGAAACTTACCTACTCCATTAGATAATATAATACTACACCAATGTACCTACACCAATGTTATTCTAAGGCCATTGACCTAGAAAAGAAATTCAATACATAACATTAAATTAATGACTTTTGAAATACTAGCTTTAGCCCGCGGCTTCGCCTGGTAGACAGAAATTATCACACTGTAACGTATTACCGCCAGCGCTGGGATAATATGTATCCCATTATCTTATCCTAACCTAGGTTATGCCTATGAGCCAAATATCGAAATCGTCAGACATCAAGGTGTGAAAAGGTAACAATGAACAGACAGTCAGTTAGACAGTTACTTTCGCATTTATGATATAACTACGTTGTGCCGCGGCTTTGCCCGCGCCTAGTTCGGTAATTATCCCACAGGATCGTACTACCGGGATAAAAAGGATCCTACGTGTTAATCCAGGCTATAAAGTATCTGTGCCAAATTTCACCCAAATCCGTTCAACCGTTTTTGCGTGAAAGATACATACATACATAATAGATCATCCCTACAAACTTTCGCCTTTATAACAGTAGCAAGATAGAATGGATTATTAAGCGTGAATGCAAAAAAGGAAAAAAGTCGTCGAATGTTTTAATTTTCGCGACTCGTGCATAAACCATTTTGCCGCGACTTCAACAATCGTGCCGTAGGGAACTGCATAAAATAAACACCGCGGCGAGAATGTCGCGCTTTTGCACTCGGTAAAATATGCGGCAAGAATGGAATTATTGTAATGGATTGTTTGTTATTTGTACAACTTATAATAACTCATCAACGATCTCCTGACCTTTCTCAATTCCATTATTATTTGCCGTTTTTTATTTTCGTTTGTTCAGTTCAATGTTGAACGATTGCTAGCGCTTTATAACGTAACCAGACAATAATGTTCCCACTGCTGCACTGCTGGGATGTAGAGTGGGCAGTAGTCCACCACGTGGACCCGCTGCGAGCTGGTGGATGTCATGACTGCGTTCGATTTGTTAGCACATGTCTCCTCAAGATGATTTCCTTCACCGTTTTGAGAGCAGAGGAAATGAGATCATTAACATAAACTCACAAAGAGCCGGGTTTAAACCCAGACAGGATTCGAACCCACTAAATACTGGGCCAAAACTGCTTATACTGCCACCACTGCTCTTGCAAAAAAATCTACTTTTCCATGGCCTTCATCATAGGTCCATCTGTATTCATTACGTGTAACGTCAAGTGAGGGGATATCTATCTTTCGTAGCTCTAAACAAGCGCGACGTTTATGTCACAGCATGACATATCGCTTATACCAATAAACGAAGATAGCCAGCACTTGTAATATTTTACTATATACTATAACCACAATTCATTTTCAAATCGGTCATCAACAGTGATCGGAGTAGGTAGATTGAACTGGGGTCATTGATCCGAAACGTATCTATTACTATGGACATTCCTCCGGAATTGGTGGATTATTAAAAAAAAACCGGAACTTATGTAGGAATTGTATTTTGCCAGAGTGGAAGGAGTCATTTGATGATTTGCCATCCTCAAAAAAAAGGTAGGAATTGTAATAAAATGAGCAATGTTATTCTTTATTATTCTTCATATTTTTTTTAACGGCACACAAATGAGTCCTCTCGCCCAGAGTGGAACGGGAGGGACTGTCAGACTTCACTGACTAAAATCAACCTGTTCCTTCGTATGCCCTTTACGTTTCAGAGTCGTGGTGCATCCTTAGAACAGTCTCACGACCCCAGCAGGCATTAGCCGTCATTTATTCTACCCTTAATGTAAATTACCATGACCACTATGAAAATATTTAAATTTAAGTGCAACAATTTATATCTATCTATAAAAGATCTAGCCATAAAAGGCTAAAAATAAAAAAATAAATATTAAAGCTTCGATCGGAATTCGATTGTTTTTATTATTCAACAGATAAATAATGAATTAATTTAGTTTTGATACCTTCCTTTAAATTTTGAATTGAGTAGTAATAATATCACTACCAACATTAACAATATTTAATTGAATCCGGAAATACCGGAATTACTTTCCGGAAATATGGCTTATCCATGTTATTCTTTCTGTGTGCATTTATGATACAAGTACCAAAAATCAATCTACCTACTCCGATCACTGGTCATCAATCATTATCTATAGTTGACGGTGGTAATCGCGTCGCCGATTGTCGTATCTACGTTTTGTTTACATTAGGCCTAACCGGGCCCGAGTCGAGAGACTGAATTTACAATTCATATAGACTGTATTGCCGTTTTCGCAATGTGTTTCTGTATGCTGTTTTGTACTCACAATGTCTGTTGTAGATTCTGTTTATGTAACTTCGTGAAGAATTTTCTTGGACGTAGAGTCGTAAATACTGTTTTTATCTGAGCAGGAACTATGATTAGATTCGAATGATGGGTATTTGTAATTTAACAAAAATGTCAAAATAATGGCTATCTACACAAACAATAAAATTGAAGTACTTACTCTGTTTGCAATTTCAAAATAACGATACATACGAAAGAGATACGGTAGACACAAGACTTCTAAAAAAAAAAAGTCTCGTTTGTTTGTTCTGGCTAATCTCCAAAACGGCTGGACCGATTTTGACGGGACCGGTTTTTGACTGGCAGATAGCTGATGTTATAAGGAGTATTTTAGGGTACTTTAATTTGAAAAAGAAAAATAAGGTTCCGTGCAAAAAAATTAAAACCTTTGAAATTCTAAACAAAATCCGATTAAAATAGGGAAGTAATATTTTTATAATAATTTCACGAGGACGAAGGTCGCGGGCAACAGCTATTATAACATAAAAACAATCGTCAATCTGGGGTCAGTATCCTGGTTGAGGAAAGTCAATACTCGCCAAGGTCTAAACTCTAAATTACCAATCTCTCACAACCCGAAAATGGCAAATAAACGTAAATTGATGATACTCATAATAATCTTTTTAAGATTTCCTAATAACTCATTAATCTAGGTGTACATGAGTCCAAACTTTCAAAGTATTAAAGAAAATAGCTAAAGTCCAAAGTCTGCGTAAGATTAACTGTACTACAGACAGCTTGAAACTTACAGTAAGCACTTAGAATACTACAAGAAGCAACCACTTACAGAACTTATCCAACTGGCCCAGACAATCTCATGAAAGGGCAAAATAAGCTCGTCACTGTGTATAAGTTTTAGTAGGAATTTCAAGATAGTGTTGACTCAACAGTTTTCAAAGTACTAGTTACTCTAAATCTTTACTATTGTTTTGCCATATACGTTACCCCGCGAGTCGATTCGCACTTTTAGGTTGAGGCCAAACGAGCGTAATTTTTTGAGTAGTGAGTCGCGTAAAATGAGTAGCGGAATTTACGCTGCATTCGGTTTTATACTAAACTCCTGTCGTCGGCCGTGTGGTACAAACAGGACTTTAGTATGAAACCGAATGCAGCGTAAATTCCGCTACTCATTTTACGCGACAATTATAATCAAAAGATTTGGCAAAAGATAGAACTGCTACACAAGGCAAGAGTCAAGATATTTAAATATAAAAGTTTAGTTCGGTCAGGTAAAATAAAAACAAATAAATATGGGATCGTATCAGATAGTGGTCAATCTATAGTTTCTGCCCAGAAAAAAAGCGTGAGTTTATTTAAGCATGTGTAATTAAATATGAATAAATCTAATCACAGTTAACATATTAACGAATAAATCAAACAAAAAAGATTCATAGATCGACTTTTAATTGAGAACCCAATAAATCATTTCTCGTGCTAGCTCTCTTATTACTCAAGAAGTCAAGACACACCTCTATATTTGATAAGAGTTTGCGCACATTACAAATAATTTGTAGCCGTCAGCGTCGGGGTTTCGGTTTTATAGCCGGACTGGCTAAATATAGATGGCGTGGGTGGGACATTTAACCGGAATGCGAGATGCATTGACATGTAATTAATCGTTTTTAAGTTTCTGATTAAACGGTTCATGATTACTGTGAAGGCCTCATTAAAATTTTTGTACACGTTAACACATGCCAACATAAACAGCCTAAAGTGTTCCCAATGTTGGGACTTAAGCCTTCTCTGTGAGAGGTAGTGGTTGATCCATCATGTGGCCAACATTGAGATTTTAATTTATTTACATAACAAACAGAACATCACACATGTAATCCCCAAAGGGTTCGGCAAAGGTGTACCTAATAGTACTCCTTTGCCCACATTTCGCCAGTTTCAAGTCGCATGTAAAAAAAAACGCCATGTAAAGGGCTATAGAGCGAGCCATGCTTGGCATAACCCTCTTAGATCGAGTGCACCAAAATCCGCCGTCGGACGAAAGTCTGCGACGTCGGGGACCGGGCGGTGCGCCTCAAATGGGCCAGAACAGGACATCTGGCTAGATGCGGAGCAACTTTTTGACCGAGTGTGGCCAAGGTTAGGCCAAAGAAACCAGGGCCGTCCTAAAGCTCGTTGAGTCGACGACATCGTCAAAATCGCGGGAAACACCTGGATAAGGGACGCACAGAACCGGGATGTGTGGCAGAAAATAGGGGAGGCCTAAACCCAGCAGTGGGTGATTCCGGGCTAATATGATGATGAATAGGGGGCGAGCTTATTGCCATCAACCGGGCACACATCCAGACTCCTTGGCTGCCACTGAGAAATTCCTGATGAAAAACCCAATAACATTTTGTCCAACCTGGGAATCGAACCCAAGACCTCATACTTAGTAGCCGCGCTTGCGACCACTAGACCAACCATAAATTAAAGTAATAAAAATAAAAAAACTTGTGAAAAAGTTAGAACTTTGACCCCTAATATCTCCGTAACTAGAAGTTGCTCAGGTATGGTCTAGAACAAAAAAAATATCGCAATGACGGGGAGAAAAAGGGGCTTTCGGCTTCGTTAAGGGTCTTGTTACACCCTTTATAGGTACCGGATGTTGGGAATACAATAAGTTCTATAATTCTTGGTTGAGATGAGAAATGAAGAATAGTCAGAATAGACTATAAAATGACTAGACGTTATAATGCCATGCTTGATTACCAATTTTCATTTCTCGAAGAAAATAAAAAGCTTTTAATGACTGAAAGCTTGTTATTAAACATTGTTTTAAGCTTTCACGGTTTACAACTAAACTTATACTGGTCACTTACGGGATATCTTCCGTGGTTGTCAAGCCGCGATCATGGCGCTTGCAACAGCGTCGAAATATCAGGAGCTCAAAATAATGAACAATCACGGAAGATATCCCGTAAGTGACAGTATAAGTTTAGTTTACATTGGATGATAAAGTTTTTAAATTGACATGGTCACTAACATTATCATTAACACTGAAAACGGAATAGTAACCATGTTTACTGAAAACAAAAAGTAAACAAGGTAAATATCCCGTTTTAATGTTAATGATAATATTGGATGATATTTTATTTATTATTTATTTTACAATTTATGTACACACAGTATTCAACACAGGAAAATAACATTATAATATATGAGTACTGCTTATTTCTTAAGAAATTTCTGCCAGCAGACCTGCAAAAGGAGAAATGAAAAAGAAATGTAGACAATACATAAAATAATAATATGTGTTTATTTACTTTCTCTATTTCATTTCCGTGTGAAGACTGTGTTTGGTAAGCCACTCAATTTCTTGATGTGTTTGGCGCCATAAAAAGTCAGTCAGGCCCGTTTACACCAAGACTAAACGACATCTAAATAACAACGCACTGTTGGATTTTCATTCTGTAACTCCTGCAACAGCCAATCTGTTTACCAGGCCCGGTGTTGACAGCAATTTAACACCACCACATTATATTAGTGATTTACGATGAGGCTCATATTCAACAGCAATAAATCTAACATCTCATAGTTCTAAACAGTAACAGAGTATCGTGTTACCCAGTAACTCTGGTTGAGGTATGATAAGCAGTCGATTTATATAAAATACTGGTTACACTAGAACTCAAGCCCTTATATTTGGAAGAGCTAGGTAGTGAACTAGTGATGATGAGTTCTAAATAGTAACATTTAACTTATTGTTTATAAACACTTGCCAACTGGGTTTAGGGGTCGTCCATTACTCACGTGACGCTCGAAAGGGGGGATCGGGTTCGGAAAAAATCACGAAACATCACTATGGGGTTTTTCCTACTCCTCCGCTATTCTTTTCTGATTAATTTCGTTGTGGGATGGGATCCAAGACAGTTAAATTGTTTCTCTGGGACTTCGTAGAGCTTTTTCTTTTTGGTGGTCGCCACTGTTGATTCTGGCTTTCAGGAGTTGCAGTGGTTTGGGAATAGAGTGGCGGGCTTGTCCAAAAAAAAAAAACTCTTGGCATACAATTGGCAGATTATTGCTAACAGTAATTAGGAAGAGCAGCTATCTACACACGCAAAATTTTGCTTAAAAGGTGATTCCAAACTTAAAATTTTTATTTACACTTTTTTATATATGCATTGTCTCGTCACCCAGGACTGGCAGCGCTACTACGACGACCCGAATAAGGAGCGTCTTCTGAACGTCATCTCACTGGAGTTCTCGCACACTCGGCTCGAGAACTATGTGCAGGCGCCGCGCATCGTGCGCCTCATCGACTGGGTGGACACCGTGTGGCCGCGGCATCTTAAAGATCAGCAGGTATGTTACTGCAGAACTTTGGACTACTTTTGTAGAGGACACTGGACCACTGGTGGGTCTAAAGTGGAATGTTCAGTTTCTTGTTTCCATATTTGCCTACTGAAGACTGGAGAGCAGCGGTGGCCCATAAGTCGTGTGTTCGAACCCAGGCAAGGCGCATTACCTACTTTGTGTAATTTATGTCATCACCACTGCTCTCAAAATGGTAAAGGAAAACATCGTGAGGAAACCAGGCATGTCCTAGAACCAAAAATTCGAAGACATGTGACATCTACCAAAACCTGCACTGGGCCCGCGTGGTGGATGCTCATTCCTTCTATAGAGGAGGCCGTTTGTCCCAGCTGTGGGAACATTATAGGCTGATTATTATGCTATTTGGCCAGTAATCTTCGTGTTTCGGTGGGCTTCATAGTGTTGGATTTATGATAACTCATAGAAATACCCTGAATTACAAAAAAATACAGTTTTCCTCTTTTTACCACTAGTGGGACAAATTGATGGGGGCAGAGTGGAATAACCTAGATGGATTTTGTGATAGTTACGTAACATTTTCATTGCGACCTATGTTTTCGTGAAGTCTTAGGGCGCCGCAAACATAATTATATTGCGACAAACACGCCACGGGTGAGCGGTACTGCAGAACGAATTGACATAATTTTTGCAACTAAATAACAATTGGCTTGAATTGGTTTTTTTCCTCAATATATTATAGTGTAAATATTCTACTTTGTGAGGACTTGGAATAGAAAATACTAGGTTGTGAAAGATTCAAAATACGTGCGGCGTGTCAGCTGCACCTCACTCCTCAGTAATAAAATACAAAAACGCGTTGCGTGTCAGCGGCACCTGCTCTACTAACAGACTGTCCTATCCAATCCTACATTACTTTTTCTATAAAGTAATTATGTAGACGCTTGTTAGGCCGAAATAGCTATTACAACCTCGCTGTACGTTTTATTAGTTGTACGACATAATCATCACGCCTGTTATCCCAGAAGGGGTATGCAGAGGTGTACCTAATAAGTACATCCACATTTCGGTAATTATGTTTAAGTCCCATGTAATAGGGGGCGAGCCTATTGGCATCAACCGGGCACAAATCCAGACTCCGTGGCTGTTACTGAGAAATTTCTTATGGAAAAACTCAATAACACTTTGCCTGACAGGCTCAGCAGTCGATGCTCAATTGTAGTACGACTTACTCGTATAACTTATTTCGCGTCGATCTCGCAAGTTTTAGTTTCGCAGTATCATTAATTCAAATGTTGCATAAAACCTACTATAATAATATTCCAAAATTGAAGATTTTACAAATAACATTCACTCACAAACCTCAAAGAAAATGTTTACTACGAGATGCGGCAAAGTAAAATAATATTTTGCAAGAGTTTCCTAAACGAAAGTATCGGGCGGAAAATATGCTGACTTGGGCGGGACGGACTCGTTCGAGATCGTGGGCCGTCGGGTTATTTCGGGTGACCGAGTGTATTCGGCAACATTCGCCCCGCCCCTGTGACCTATGCCCTTGAACTGCGAAAAAAGTATCTATGCATAAACAAAACAAACAAGTAAGACAAAGGAAACGTAACGGACCCATGTAAAGGGTTAATAGAGGCTAGTTTTCTTATCTTTGATCGTAATTATGTAGTTTATGAATGGGTTTTAATATACTTATGTGTCACGCGCGAGTACACACGACACGACCTAAGTATTACACGGTCCATCCGCACGCGAGCACGACGATGTCGGAACATTTATTTAGATCCAAAGTACTTTAAGATCATTTGAGAACGCATGTGTATACCATTAACGCACGCGCGTGCCCGCCACCTCAAGCCACAATTTCACCTACCATTTTATCACATATTTGTGTCGTTTTGCGTACATGGTACGCGCTCGCTTGTCACGTATATTTGACAATGGCGTTCAAAGGATAAGGTTTACAGTTTTCACCGAAAGACATTGAATTATTCTTCAGTAGTAGACACAACAAATTGTTACTTTTCATAACAAAATATTTCCTTTAGCGAGTAATTTAATGTTAGTGCCCTGCAGTGGGACAGTAAAAGGCTGGTATTACTATTTTAAACAGTAAACGTCTATTTAGCAATTTGGCTAAATTCCTAGTATTAAAACTTACAAAGTATCGTACACTGACTGTATGTATTATACACAGACCGCCACTATCTAGCTACGAATTACCAGTATAAGCTGATCTCGCATTGACTACTTTTCCGTATAGTAAAATATCAGCTAATACTGGAAAAGTATCGTTTAATATTTCGTCGTACGATCATTATAATATGAACTTTGTTGTGTTACTAATAATGTTTTTATTACTTCCTCAGACGGAATCAACCAATGCTCTGGACGATATGATGTACCCGAAGGTGCAGAAGTACTGCTTGATGTCAGTCAAAGGCTGCTACACAGATTTCCATATCGACTTCGGAGGTACCTCTGTCTGGTACCATATTTTGCGAGGTAAGTTGTTTTGACTTAACAATGTAGTATACTAAGCATAGAAGTTTGAGTTCTTCTTCTGAGTGTCTCGATAGCAATCTAAGTTATGTGAATTTGGTCGCAAGTTGACGTTTTCTTGAGTGGAGACCGCGAATCGGCAAACGTAAGGTGGGACGCGCTCAGGCTCGGTGGAGTGACGATCTTCGCAGGGTGGCTAGTAGCAACTGGATGAGAGTTGCTGAGAATCGAGTTGAGTGGCGTGCGATTGAGGAGGCCTATGTCCAGCAGAGGACTGCTAAAGGCTGATGATGATGATGATGATGATAGTCGCAAGTTCGACACCTTCAGTAGCTTTTATCAGTTCTTGTAAGGACCAAACAACAAGTCACGCAGTACACGATATTAATTGCCCCATCGTTTTAAATTTATGAGCCTGATGTGTCCCAATGCAGGGCAAAGGCCTCCCTTCCCTCTTTCCATTTATCTCTATCTTTGGCTATTTGGGCCCAATGCTTTTGACAAGAGTCCAGCTCGTCACACCATCTCCTACTAGGAATTTGGCGTTTGTAAAACAAGTGAATAAAACTTTGATCTATACAAAGATATAAAGTTGAAGTGTCTATTTGTAATTTCAAAATCACAGCTTTTTATTGAATGCATATGAAAGTATATACGGTACTTATAAATTTTTGTCTGTCTGTTTGTTCCGGCTAATCTCTGAAACGGCTGGACCGATTTTGACGGGAGTTTTACTAGCAGATAGCTGATGTCATAAGAAGTAACTTAAACTTTCTTTCATATTTTAGGCGCCAAAGTATTCTGGTTGATCCCACCAACTGAGAAGAACTTGCAGCTGTATGAAAAGTGGGTGCTCTCCGGCAAACAGTCTGATGTCTTCTTCGGCGACACGGTCGAGAAATGCATTCGAGTTCATGTAAGTATTACTTGTAAAGTAACATAATCACGCCAGATGTGTGTAGTGTGATCTCCGATGGGTTCGGCAGAGGTATAGGGTATACTCTATAGAACATCTACATTTCGTTAGTTATGATTAAGTCCCAGTTAAAAGGGGCGCCCCTATTGTCATCAAACCGGGTACAAATCCAGATTCTGGGCCTCTATCGAGAAATCCCTCGTGGAAAAACCAGGTAACATTTTGTCCAGCTTGGAAATCGAAAATCAAACCCAGTACCTCAATTATCATAAGTTTATTACTAAACTTAATTGATGGTCATTTTACATAACGTATGTTATGTAGTCGAAGTACTACGGGTTAACAAAATAACTCCGATTGTTAGTCGAGAACTGAAATACTAATAAAAAAACGTAAACGTGTGATTCTGTGACGCGTACCACGTACGCAGCGGTTTCACACAGCAATCTTGGTTAATAGCTTCATAAAAATACGCTCGGCACTCGTAAATTATAACATTAATGAACTATGATGGTTTTATATCTTTGAAATGTTATAATTTTACTTTTTCGCTAATCAAGGGGAAAGATGGGAGAAGTCACAATCCAATAGTGGAATCAAATTGATAACACAATGGGTGTAAATATTTATACCCCTATCGAAGCCGAAAGGCACTTGTTCTCCCCGTCATTGCGATTTTTTTTTTGTTCTAAACCATTATCTTCTATCTTCTAGTTACGGAGAGATTGGGGGTCAAATTTCCAACTTTTTCACAAGTTTTTAATGTTTTATCTTTACTTTAAATACCTCCACGATACCCGTACTATTCAATGCTTTCATCAGCATAATGTTTTGAGTGCGTTACATTGAGTCCGAGTATTGCTAGTGCAATTTGGATGTAAGATTTAATTCCGGAAATCATAACAAACGAACTTTTTTTTACTTAAATGTCATCTTGCCTTGCCTTTCCTAACATGTTGGAGTCGGCTTTTAAATGGAGCGACTTTGGGAATCTATCTGTCTTCAAAAACACAATGAATAAAAAACGGCCGATGTATTTTATAATAATGTATTGTTTATATCATTGCAGCTGCAAGCCGGCCACACATTCTTCATCCCGACCGGTTGGATCCACGCTGTATACACTCCAAGCGACTCCTTAGTCTTCGGCGGCAACTTCTTGCACCAGTTTGGTATTGAAAAGCAACTCAAGATTGCTCAAGTTGAAGATGTTACTAAGGTTAGATTGTATTTATTATCATTTGACATTGATTGATAACTGAATGGTGTCTATTGTCGGACTTTGACTACTTATCTGGTTTAGTGTGATCCTCACATGACAAAGGTCTTGCTCAAAGATCACCACTTTTTGTTGGGGCCATGCACTTTTTACTGACGATTTGGTGCAGTGTAATCGGCCCCCAATTGCTAGTCGGGTTGAGTCAGTTCGGTTGTGGGTTCGAACGTAAGCAGGAAGCTAACATCATGTTATTAATTTTATCACTGCTGCTCTCAAATTGGTAATAGAAAACATCGGCCAACTGGCATGTCTTAGAACCAAAAATTTGATGACAAGTGACATCCACTAACTATGCACTGGCCACATTGGGCCCGCGAAATGGATTATGGTTTGAGATCTCTCTCGCAGAGACGAGGCCTGTATCCCAGCAGTAAGAAAGTTATAGGCCTGTTATGATAAGTTCCAATTTAAGTAAAAATTCCTTCCTACAATTTCCAGGTCCCTCAAAAGTTCCGCTACCCATTCTTCACGGAGATGCTGTGGTACGTGCTGGACCGCTACGTGACGGCGCTGCTGGGCCGCTCGCACCTGGCGCCCGAGGGACAGTCCGCGCTCGCCGCGCCCAAGGAGCACTTGCATCTCACGCAGAACGAGCTGCATGGCCTTAAGGTGAGATACATCAAAATCAAAATTCATTCATACAAAGTGGGCTAAGCAGCAGGTCTCCCAAAACGCCTGCTCTTAGCTGCGAACTAGGCGAAACAAATGTCCCAGCAACACATCTGTCTGTTACGTCAGAAGAACATCGCATGTTACTAGGTCCGATACCTTCTCCTTTCGGACGCTTGCCTAACGTGGAAGGTAAAAAGCTTTGACTGGTTTTTTCTCAAGTTTTAACTTTTTTTCCGATTTGACAGGCACTTGAAATGGTTCTGACGAACAGGGGAAAATAAACTAGCTAACGAAACTTCACAGACGACCTGACTGTATCTGGTTTACTGAAACAGTCATATCTCCAGTTCAATAATTTTAGCAGCTGACTAAGATATAAACACAAACAGCTTATTCAATAACCCTCCATTTCTTTATTTCCAGGCAATAGTGATGTATCTCCACCAACTGCCGGCGGCTCGCAAGTCGGTCCCTGAGCTACTGTCCGACCCGATCGCGTTGGTGAAGGATGTGCGCACTCTAGTGGAACAGCATAGACATGATAAACAACACCTGGCTATCACTGGCGTGCCGGTGCTCAAAGGTACGCTGAAAAAAGGTTTTTTTGTTTACCCGAGTGAGGAGCGTTATGTGTTTTATTAAGTAATCTGTTAAGCAATACAATATTTTTACGAGGAATTCTTTTCTTTCGTATTCATGGTAAACAGCTTCCAATAAAATTGCAGCTTTTGGCATTGCTAACAATAATATTGTATGACCCCAGGTCCGGACGACGTGGTGACCACAGAGCGGCGACAGTCCCACGGGCGCGGCGGGCGCGGCGGGCTGGCGCGCGGCCCGGCGCGCCCGCGGCCCGAGCACGCCAACAGCGCGCCGCGCAGGAGGCGCACCAGGTACAAGCGCCTTCCGAGTTTATTTATTACTGCCTTGCATCATTATTGAAGCCGAAGTTCAAGAAGACCTGAAGCCGCTTCCCAAAATGATTAAAAAATCTACAGACACTCATCTTTCCGAGACACAAATTTTATAATTATAATCAGGAGATGGAAATAAATTACCCACACACAAACTTTATCCGTTTTTCGTGACGGAGATAAACAATCAATCAAAAGATAATAAAAATCAGTAAATAATGTTTACTTAGTGAAAGTCGTGGACTGCTTCAGCAATAAAAAATGTTAGTAAACATATTCAGTTTGGCATATAATGTACGATACATTATATGCCAAACTGAATATTTTTATGAAAAGTTGATTGTGATTTTCAACAGTACCAGACATTCTGAAATCAACATTATCTACACTAGTATAGAGTTAATATAGGATTAAAAATAACGTCAACTGGAAACAAGGATTTGACTACACTTGGAGTAATAATAACCTACATACCACATAATTAATTTCAGATGTAAGAAATGCGAGGCGTGCCAGCGTACAGACTGCGGAGAATGCGTGTTCTGTCACGACATGGTCAAATTCGGCGGACTGGGCCGCGCCAAGCAGACGTGCGTCATGCGCCAGTGTCTGCAGCCCATGCTGCCCGTCACGGCGTCCTGTGCCGTGTGCCATCTGGACGGGTGGATGCAGACGCCAGTCGCGCCACAAGCCAAGGGCAATAATGGTAAGTCACGAACTCTTGATTATATCAGCCCTACTTCCAAAGAGACATTTTTGTAAAAACTCAAATGTATTTGTCTGCGTGCGTTGCTTTTGACTGAAAATTATACAGTTAATTATTCAAAGATCAGCCCCTGATATTGCTCTCGATGTTAAAGAATATAAATCTTTTATATTCCTAGCTTCAATAAAGAGGTCAAGATATGAAAACCATAGATTATTCTACAGGGAGGTTAAAAGAAAAATAAACAGTAGCTAACTTTTTCTTAAAGATTTATTAATTTTTTCGCCAGTTCTTTTGTCATTGGGTGTTTATGATCCAACACCTTTGAGAAGTCTTCTCGACGTTTGACGACGTCTTGGTCTTGACGTTTTTCCACAACCTACTTTTTGTTGTAGGCCGCAACGGTCCGTCGTCTCTACGCGAATGCTCGGTGTGCTACAGCATCGTGCACCCGGCGTGCGTGCCGCCCGGCGGACAGATCAACGAGGATCTGCCGAACTCTTGGGAGTGCCCCACCTGCACCACCATGGGACTTAACCATGATTACAAGGTAAGAAGCGTACAATATTAAAGAGGTTTTTGACATCTATGCATAAGCACATAAGGTTTTGCATTGAGGAATGTTTTGAATGAGAAAACTAGCAAAAGTATCAATCTTTCTCATGATCATCTGCCTAGACTTTTCCAAACTATGGTAGGGTGGCCTTCCAGTGTGACCAGATGCAGCCGAACACCATTATTTGCTATATGCCAATCTTTAACAAGGGAGGTAATTAAATTGAAGTGTTTACAAAAGGCTCGAGGTTAATTACATATTTTTACTGTATTTTCTCCTAACAAAATGGACAAAAAATTATTGAACTTATGTTTTTATTATAACTAAACGGACAAAAATGTATTGAACTTATGTTTTAATTTCAGCCTCGTCACTTCCGTGCACGCCAGAAGTCATCGGACCTCAGGCGAATGAGTGTAGGATCTGACGTCGGACAAATCGGCCACGGCTTACAGGTAAAACCATTACAAAACTATGAACTTACGTGAATGTGTGTGTGAACTTTTGGAAAGTCAGTAATCCAGAATCATCGTCATTATGATTCTTGTCTCTCCTCGCTTTGGCTCTTCCAGCTTTTCATCGTTATGAAATTCAGAGTAGTGCTTGTGTATAACTTATTATTTATGACCACTGTAATTGGAGAATTGTATAACGGGCTTAGTGCCCGCAAGTCGTCGTCCAAAGCGCGTATTCTGTGTACAGGGGGGAGAAATGTCCAACTCAGCTCCCCGAGATCGGCTAGCAACGCTTTGGTGTTTCTGACGTCGAACTCCACCATTATTCATTTACATGTGATTGTTTTCAGAACAAGGCGCCAGGAGCCACATCGCAGTCTCAACTCAAGTCAGAAGCCGGCTCGGATAACGAAGGCAAGAATGAAGTTCCACATATCAAGTCTGAGGACGGTAAATACGCCATCATTCAGTAAACGTCCGCTGCTGAATATAGGCCAAACAAATCAATAGGCCCTAAGAAATGGCTACAATTTTATTACCTTGACGAAAGTTATGTTGAAGCAAAGTTTACGGATTGTGTTCGCTGATCTTTGACACTACTTTTTTTTTTCTAATCCATTGGTCTTTTTTTCAAGATCATGGCTAAGAGTCCACTTTATAGGTCAAAAACTTTGAAACAGCTGATCTTAAAAACAATATGAATGAAGCGATTCGCTGATCATTTATAGTTATTATTGTTTTTCTCATTACTTCAAGTATTTACCTGCACTACCCGCAATCTGATCTTTTTACTTGAAAGTTGATGTTTTGAAAAAAAAAAAAAACCTTTTTTTCGTTTTATCGTGATTGGATCAAAATTTCTTGATTTTAATATCAGAGATATGTGTATTAATAGTAGGTAATGTTTCCTAACAGAAATAAAGCGCGAGGAAGAAGGCAACCCCGTCGGCGAGGGCGAGGGATGGGAGCCGCTGCCCAAGAAGCGGCGCGCGTCGGACGAGGACGAGGCGCCCAAGAAGCAGGCCCTGCGCGCGCACCTCGCGCTGCAGCTCACGCACCACTCCGCTAAGGTGAGGAAAGTTAGTCGGACATCATTATTTTTATTATTGGTGTTAGTTCACCACGAGTCCTTCTCCCAGAGGGCGCACTCATTTTGCGCTGACGACGCCACGAGGCGTTCGGGTTCGACAAACTAAATACAAGCGACGGTCACTTATTTACGTGTCTTTTAATAGAAAAGAGGTTTGAGGTTGCGTTCCAAACTAAGCGGAACACGCGAAATGAAAATGGCTATATTCACGAGATGCTAAAGATAGATGCATAAGGCTACTATGTTACGAATTTTCCGTAATTTATTTATTGATTTATTTACGGAAATCTTACCTATAACTACCATTACAGATCTGCAATCCAATGCAATAGAGTGGCCTTACATGCTAAATCCTTAATCTACATCCTATAAAATTACATACTTTATTCTTTGGTTTTATTAATGGTTGGTTGTCTGTTATGTGGCGAGTACAAAGAAATGAAAGAAACACGTCATTCAGATTATACGTATTATTGATCTAGAAGACGTGCTTGTATCACCTAATCTTGTCTTAAACCGCGCTTCTTAAACTGTTATCCATTCGCAGATAATGAAGAAGCCGATGTACCCGATCCGGCCGGCCCCGCCATTGAACGTGGCGTGCAACCCGGCCGGCTCGCCGTGGCTGGACCGCGAGGCCATGCTGTGCGTGTTCGCCAAGCTCACGCCGCACGAGCTGGCCACGTGCGCGCTCGTCTGCAAGGCCTGGGCTGAGTACTCGGTAAGTTTAACACGTTGTATGAATAATGGTTATTGTGTCTATGAAGGTATTTCTACACTCGAGCGCTTTCATCTTCATGTGAGACACGCGTGTGATGTCAAAGGGAATGCAAGCCTCAAAACAAACAACATAGATTATTCATTTATCAGCAATAGCGAAATTGATAAAAATGGCTTATCCAGATTCCACGCTACAATATTATTTACATTATATTTCCAGATGGATCCTTCTCTGTGGCGCAGCATGTCATTCGTACAAGTGCGCGTATCGGCCGCTCAGCTGGCAGGCATCGCTAGGCGACAACCGTTATCATTGGGACTTGAGTGGTGTCATCTTGCTAGGAGGCAACTCGCTTGGTAATTATTATTATAGAGTTCGATTTATATTGTTTTCATTAACATGCAAGTGCGAAACATTGAATGATCTTTAAAAACAATGTTATTTATTGTTTGGTGCTACGGAACCATTTGTTTGCGTGTCCGACTCGCACTTGGCGGGTTTTAATGATTTTTTCGCAGTAGGTGTGAAAAGTAGAGTATGCTCCTCCAGGATAAAAGTGACTTCGTCTTGGGCTAGCTTAAATCCCTCACTGCTCTCAGGATTCTAGATTTAACTCCCTCGCTTTGTTTGGAAGTTAACTAAATGCTCCCTCACTCTATTCGGGAGCCCTGAACGTCTGATTTTTGCGCAATTTTTGCGACTTATATAGTATTATTATATAACAATGGCCCTTTTTTCGTAAACAAAAATAAGCGTTTGTGTACTCTTTTATCAGGTTAAATTATGTTTGAATTATATTTCAGTGGAATCTTCGTGTCAGAAATGTTTTTGGATGTGAAGAGCTAACATAATGATGCGCATTTACTTGTGTGCAGGTTACTAGCCCGGCTGCCGGCGCTGCGCTCGCTGTCGCTGGCGGGCTCGCCGGCCGAGGCGGCGCTGGCGCTGCGCAGCGGCGCGTGCCCGCCGCTGACGGCGCTGGACCTGTCGTTCGCGCGCGCGCTGGACGACGCCAAGCTGCGCGGCGTGCTGGCGCCGCCCGAGAGCTCGCGCCCGGGCGGCGGCGCCACCACGCGCGCAGAGCCCTCGCGCCTGGCCGCGCTCGCCGTGCTGCGCCTGCCCGGCACCGACATCACCGACGTCGCCATGCGCTATGTCGTGCAGGTAAACTGCTGACCCATAAACGCATATATTTTGCTAAAACGCCCTTACTTGCGAGACGCTCCTACTGCCTTAAATTGTAACTAAATCAACATATTATATTAGCACTGTAATCCTCGAAGACCCAGTGCGTGCTGGTGGTTACCCCAGTTTTCGAATTTTCCCCCATTTAAATGTAATGATTTTTTTCCTTTACCAGGCATTACCAAAGCTAGTGGAGCTGGACGCATCATCCTGCGCTCGGCTCACAGACGCGGGTGCGGCGCAGCTGGCACACCACGGCCTGCAGCGCCTGTCGCTGGCGGGCTGCCGCCTGCTCACCGAGGCCGCGCTTGACCATCTGGCGCGGTGTCCCAACCTCGTGCGGTAAGCACACCTTCAAATACGCATAATATTTAGCATTCAGCAGAAAGATGGCCACTGCTAGATATGAGCCTTCCTTCTTCCCGCATCCAGCAGATTACCGCAACCTTCACCAGGTCGAAAGTCAACTCATGCAGTGTTATGCGGTTGCCACTCCAGGACTTTTTGCACTGTCGGCTATAAGTTCTATGAACGATGAACTCCGTCCGACATTTGTCGAGCTGTCGCACTTTGGTTCTCTTGCGAATCTCATTTGAATCTCGACAGTTCAGATTTCTACAAATAAAAGAGATACGTGACCTAGACTATTTCTTCTGTACAGACTGGATCTCCGACATGTGCCTCTCGTCTCAACACAAGCAGTCATCAAATTCGCGGCCAAATCGAAGCACAACCTGCACGTTAAGGACGTGAAGCTGGTGGAGCTGCGGAAGACCTGATCCGAGGACGAGGGCGCGTCGCCGGCGCCCGATCCCAAGCCCGCGCAGACGGACGCTGAAGCCTGAACAGTGATATATAGTGAGTGACGGTGTGTTGGTCGCATACCACAGACAGTTTGGTTCACCGGTTGCCACGTGACACGCGAACTGCACGTTGTTGATATTTTAAGTTAGCACATTCTAGTCTAGTTCTACATCATCGACCCTAGAAATAACCCGCAATCCATTGTCTTCTTTCATGACAGCTTCTCTCAAGTACTTAATTCTAATCGGCATTTAACCTAAGATTTAGTGCGTTTGTTTTCTAGAACGTTACAACAGTGTGAAATTTAAATAAATATGTTAGTTTCTCGAAGATTTTGTACTAGTTATCTTTCGCACAACATATCAAACTATGCTATCAACACACAGTTTCTACAACCTAATGTAGATATTTTTGTAAAGACTTGATGCCTACCCTGGTACTATTATTAACGTGATACGATTTCTGATTAGGAAAATATTATTAGGAAAAAAATTTGGTTAGAAGAAAAGTACTCAAAATTAAGTCATAAAATAAATGTTCAAATTGTATCAGGTTTTAGTTGACTATGGTTTATAATTTCAATTCTGCAATAAATGACTTGTGCCAACATATAGTTTCTATATGAAAAAGCACACTTTTCACTGCACAATCAAATAAAATATATTATAGTTATATATATTAATTTTATTGCATGCTGTTGCATCGGTATTATATTTTATTGTTAGTTTTATGTTTGTAACTCGTTTAGTTGAAGACCATTTGGACCACAAGAGGCTCCCATTTTAAATATTGACTGAAAATTCTGAAATTATTGTTGAAACTTGTAAAATAGCATTTTGCAATATCACACTTAGCGCGGGCGTGAAAGTATATTTTTATTAACTTTGTATTGTTATGTACAATGTAAAGCATGCATTGTATATCTATTGTCAAAGTTATGTGTGATATTGCAGCCTAATACAGTATAATTTTATGTATGTACCAACATATTTCCCGCAATGTTTTTGTTGTAAATAGCATTTTATTTATTAAACAGTAATAATCCTAAAGAAAGCTAATTTTTAGGGCCGATTCACACCGGGAAGGCAGCGGCCGGCAGCGGCGGGCGAACGTCAATGTGAAATAATTTTAAACTTTATCTACACAATTAAAAGACCAGTATCGCTTGAAAAAGGTCGAAAAGGTTGAGCGGCCACGCGCGTCTTGTCAGCGGTGCTGCCTCGTCGCGTCGCTGCCGGCCGCTGCCAGCTTCCCCCGTTTCGGTGTGAATCGGCCCTTAGTTACATGACAATTCAAAATTGCTTAGGTTGTATTGTTTAGTTCTAGTCCCTTTGTAGGTTTAAGCTGTAAGTTCTGTGACATCGGTCGATTTATGTGAAAGTATTATCAATTGTGGACTGTGTGATTGGCCTGGAGATGTCCTACGCAGAAGATAGTCTATCAAATTGGTATCATTTTGGTATGTCTGTGTCATATTGACTTGTCTGACTACCATCTTCATAGAGACATCTTTAATGTCACATAGTCAATTCTCCCGCTGATTCACTCATCATTCAACATGCTTTTATCCAAATAGCTTTTGATTTAGACGTGCGACTTACCTCGCAGCTGGCCCCCACACCATAAAGTTACGGAACAAACATCTCAAATATTCGCTCCAAAGAACTCCATTTTTTAATTTACTAACATTAAATTATAATAAGGAAAGACAATATTGTAAAGAGACAGTTTAAAAATATATATACAGATGTTATGGGCACCAAATGTAAAGAAATTCAAGATTTTATCATTAATTTAAATTAAAAAATGGGGTGACATATCTGTTTACTTCCAGAGCCTGTATATAAGAGAAACAGTTATGTCATATGTTAGTGTGTAAGATAACCGACTCTGGTCACAGTAAGCGAGGTCGGAGGGCCGCCTATAGTGTTAGTTTAGGAGAAATACCTTAAAGTGTAACTAATAAGATTTTTTTGTACACATTTGTCAAATTTTGTGAACGACGCCAGTATATCAGTGTGAGTAGTTTGAAAAAGATGTTTTACTTATCAGATAATATGCAAAGATTTATAATAGTTATTATATTATATGCAGTTATATTATAGTTCTTTCCAGCCGGATAGCACTGGAAACGGCTGCCTAGTAATACTGGCGTCGAAAGAGCGGCGTTCGAATTTGACGAGTGGTACAAACTCCATGGACTGTATGTACATTGATAGATAAAGTTCGTTATCGAGTAACATTTTTACTTGGAACCGTAAGCTCCACAATATCGAGCTAGATTCTAAGCATTGTGTGCCTCTGTTAGACAATTAGATATAGACAAAAAAATATTGTTTGTGTAAAAAATACTTGTGACAACTATGATCATCAAAATTTACGGATTTAGAAAAAAAAAAAAAAACAAATTGATGAGTGATTTTTGAGCGTTAATTCTAAGATAGATATTATCTAGTTTTGTAAGCTGCCTTTATGCGAGTGTTGATCAATATGGGATAGCATTTTTATATGTCTCGCAAGGCATTGTCGTTGGCAGTTATGGTGATATTACATGCCAATGGCTAGGTTTATGTATAGCGGTATGGCGCGACGTATGTTCGTACCGCGTTCTCGGAAAGTAACATTGTATCATTGGTTACCATAAGCATAAAATAATATTGGAAATTAATATTTACAATGAAGTATTTATTGTTTTATTTCTGTAGTCTTTAAACCCCAACTTAGATAATGGATATACCTAGATAACGACCGACGGACCTACTTCCGTGCCTGTTAAGCGTTTTATGCTTAACGTGGCTAATGTCGCAGCAAACTTAATATGTTTAAAACAAAGAACAAACATTTAGTCTATTTTGAATAAATGATATTTGTATCTAGGTACATCTATATCTGTGACCCCTACACACCGCACCATTTTTATACAACACTAGCGGCCCGTCTCGGCTTCGCACGGGTGCACATTTATTTTACACAAAAATACAAATCTTTCCTCTATAATATTAGTGTAAATCACACTTTCATTCCTCTGAGGGTTGGAAGAAGGCTGTAGTGCACGCACATTGTGCCAGTCATACTTTAAGTCCAGTGTGTTAAATGCTTATTTTCAATCAATAATTCCGAATTTTGGAATGGAAAAACCCTTACAACACTGCCATATTTGGGAATCGAACCTAGGACCTTAGGTTCAGCGGTAGAGCTTGCGATCTCTATCTTTACATAAGCTAGGCAGGTCTTGCATAAGCGATTTTATGCGTGGCTAACTAAATCAGATATGTACTGATTGTGCCGTCAGTGAATAGATTCTAACTTTGATAGCTTATATCTCGGAAACGTGACGCTTTAGAAGATAATACTATATTTTATATGAAGCGTGGCCTGCTTAACTTCCGCCATTTTATGTTATTTTCAAAATAGCGCACCTACACCCTTCGGAGTAGCAAGGCAGATTCCATACGCTACAATGCATAAAAACTGACAGTGCGTGCGTCGGAAACATTGCCGAGGCTCTACCAAAAACGTGGCAGTCGCAATAATAACGTACCCTTTTTTTCTGTTTGGAAATCATCAAATGACACCCTTCCCGCTCTGGGCGGAGCGGAAGGTAGTGTCAGACTTGTACTGACTAAAACCCATCCATGTTCCTTCTTAGCCCTTTGTGTTCCAAGGCCGCGGTATCCCTTTCGAACAGTCTCGCAGCCATCGCAACAATGCCCTGAATCTGAACGCATTATTGTATTGGATACGCAGTCTCTTTTCCTTTTTTTTCAGCCGTCGTTTCGGCAGATTCATTCATCCTATATCCAATCCGGGCGTTTAGACGGCTTTTCGCAGTGGCAAAACGTCCGTCTAAAAACACACAGTGTCATAAACATTGTACTGCCACTCTGGCATATCCGTCTCTTTAGACGGACCGAGAAAACAGACGATCCGTGTTGGTGAGAACGGGCCCTTAGCCTTTTGGGTATATGTGAGCCACAGGGCTCCCTAGTACACTGATGTGCAGTAGGTATAATGCCTTAAAAAGGACTATTTTTTCAAGGCTCATGAGCATTAGGCTATTGGCCGTAACGACAATCAGTACAATGATAGCCGAGTTCACATAGTGAGGTGCCCGTGGCTATATAGGTAATAGAATAGAATAGAATATATTTATTGTAAAACATGAGTATACATCAAACAATATGTGCAAGGTCTTAAAAATAATAGGCAGATCTGCATGTTTTGCCATTAATTGCGTACAATAATAACATTTTTTTATTTTTGGTCTAGAAAAAAAAAATACCAAAAAATTTGTATTTGACTCTACACAGTAAAATAAAAAGAAGAATAACTTAATAAAACCCGCATGGGTCGATCTTTAGGTGAAGCCGCGCTTGCCCAGATTACGTATCATACCAAGTTTCCTCCATGCCTCGGAAAGCACTTTAAGCCGTTGGACCCGGCTGTCATTTATCGATCTTTGATAGTCACATTACAGGTAGTCAGTGGCCATAAACGAAAGTCTGACAACCTGTCTTACCAAGGGGTAATATGGCATTCCCAGTAATAAACGGATTGTGGAGTTCAGAGGCAGTTGCACCATGTAAAATTCTGATATTCGGATTCCCTACTTATTTTGTCGCTACTATATCGGATAAGGTACCTACCTAGGTACTTTAATTTCGAAAAAAAAAATGGACAACGGAACCTACAGATCCAAAACCTGTTCCTAGAAGTCAGTACGGGCCAATCTACTACAGCTTAGGTACCTATAAAATGCTATGCAAATGTTAAGTTATTAAGAAAAATACTAGATATTTCGGGAATCAAAATCAGTCTGTTGTTTGCCGTAAAATATTGAATGGTAGGTATTTCATAGTTGTAATATTATTGATAAGTAGGGAAAAAGTAGATTTTTAGAATTTATTCGAGGCAACATGCAACTTTTCGAGCTCGCTTAGCTCGTTCTTGCAGTCTAGTCGCCCTTGAAAGTGGAATGGAACTGCTTCAACTTCAATTAAGTCCCTATCATTTACGTACCAAATGAATCTAATTTATGGCGGCGAAGAATAGAGCGTAGATTTACAAAAAGATTTTCAGAGGTTGAAAAAATACTGATTAGGCACTTCAATACTAATTTACGAAGACGCTCTTATATACCTACGTAAGACGGTACCTATTTCTATTTCAACACGCACTCCCCTCTTATAAAATACGAGAGGCGTCGAGATTAGTCCAGAATCCAATTACATTTTCCAAATTTCCCATTTTTCCCTCGCCGCGGGTTCAAAGCTCACAGAAAATTATTTTCTTCGCTCCCTAAGAAATGAAAAATAAACGTGGTACGGGAGGAGCGTCTCTGAGAAAGAACCTAAAGCAATCAGTGCGTGGAAGTAGGACGGAAGATGGACGAATACTGAAGCGAGAAAGAGATAGGCATACGAGGTTTGTGTTCGGCCGCCCGCGGGGATTTGTCAAATACGTAGTGCGCGCTTTTTTTTTGTTTTTTTTTTTCAGGCGGGAGGTTGTGACTTCAATTGCAAATGAACCTGCGCTGAAGTGCAAAGTTCGCTCGAGGGCGCAAGAAAAGCTGACACAGAAAAAAACATTTTCATAAATCTGGGTCAATTTTCAAATATAATTTTTAGGCGCTGCTTTCAGTAAGGAAAATGAAAGTCCTCTTTAGTAAAAGGCCAATTTTGTCTTGTTTGTTTTTTACGCAATAGCATTTGGTTCATACAATCTTCAGAATTACAAAATATCTGATAACATTTCTACCTAGTGTCGCCGAAGGAAGCCTAGGAAACCCTGACGTAATTATTTAGAAGCATTAAGGGAAGATTGGCCGGAGAAGGGCAAAGAGGTAAAGAGTCGCGACTGCTGAGCATGAGGACCTGAGTTCGATTCGGTCGGGCAAATTGCTATTGGATTATTCCATCAGGAATATCTCAGTAGCAGTCACGGAGTCTGGAATTGTGCCAAGTTAATGGCAATATAGGCTGACCCCCTATTACATGGGATTTAAAAATAACTGGCTGAATGTGAGTGAACTACTAGGTACACCTCTGCCTAACCCTTCGAGGATTACAGGCGTGATGTTACGTTAAAAGAGTGGAAACTGGAAAGCTATGGGGAGACCTTTTACCCAGCAAAGAGACAATAATGGCTTAGAAATAAAGTTAGATATAAGTAGATTACCTGTTAGCTACATACCAGTCATACCACTAACTGTTTTAAATCAAATTTCAAATTCATTTATTCCATATCCCCGTTTCCCGTACCCCTTTCGTACCCGTTTTAGTTAGCCTTCATCATCATCAGCCCGAACTCACCCACTGCTGGGTATAGGCCCCTCTTTTCTCCACGGTCCCGTGCCAGCATCATCCAGGTTTTTCCCCGATGTTAACTATGTCGTCTGCCCATCTCGCCGCCGTATGACCCACGTTTCTTTTGCCAGTTCTTAGACGCCATTCGGTGTCAGCCTTAGTCCACCTGTCATCATTGCGCTTTGCCAGGTGTCCTGCCCAACTCCATTTGAGTTCCGTAACGCGATTTCCAATATCGAAAAACTGCCTTTTTTTTTTACCTAGTTCGCCTTTAATCGTCGTGTTCTCTCTCCCAAAAACAATCTCAAACAATACAGCATCCTTGTATCAAAGAGAAACACTGACAGATGGCGAGACGATTAAGATACACACCCCTCCAGCAATTGGCCGCAATAGAAAATGAATTACATACTTGTTGGCGTAGACATAATGTTACAGTTTATGGTCGCGGTACACAGGGGCTTGTCCGACCTATGGGGTCATTTGCATTTTTATTGTAGCGAGCCGTGATTGGAAAATGATCGTAATTATCTTACATGGTTATTTGAACTTATTTTCTGTGGTCTGAGTAAAGTTATTGGTTGTTGTGTATACATCTATACACCGTGACTTTTTAGTCGTCTTACAAAGGTGGTCCAGTCAATGTGCCCGACATTAAATAGTTCTTTTGCGCGTTTTTTTTTTTTTTACCTACTATAGGTACAAACAAAAATAAATAAACATTAAAAAAAATATGAAACATCCTGTTAATGATGTTTACGTGTCAAACGGGAGGATATACCTACCCAGCGCTCGAGTCCAGTAGATTATCGCTCACAACAGGGTGTTTTAACTACGTCAGGCGTCATAACATTGAATAATATTTTTAAATTATTAAAATCTCATAAATACCTATTTTTTTATGAATGCTTAGTAGTCATTGGATACATGAAATGGGCTGCCGTTGTAAGACATCTAAAAAGTCACGGTGAATAAATAAATAAAATTGAAGAGTTTGAGCTGGTTGGCTGTTGTCCCGGCTGTCATTTGTAGTTCATTGACAGTCGTTACGGGTAATCTACAAAAGGGTCGTGTTGCCTAGTAAAAGAATCGTGAAGGTCAGATATGCATTCACTCCATGTAAAATATTCAGATGCATGCGGTTAGGTTGGAAGGAAACCCTAATAGTTGGGAAAAGGCTAAGAAGATGATGCTTATTTGCACTTATTGTAAATAAGCATCATCTTCTTATCACAGCCTGGGTAAATTTATTGATGGGTCAAGTCGATAAATTAAGTAACTTGAACAAACCAAAGTAGTTTTATGTGTGTTACTAAACTTGTGTTGAAATTTAAGGATTAGTTACATATCACAGTCAGGTCAGGACCAGTACGGTCAAGATACTCAATCACGGAGTATGACTCATGATTATGATCTTTAAGTTGCCAGGACTAATGGCAATACTAAGTAGGTATGTAACTTCGTAAGCGTGCAAAACCGGCCAAAAGCAGCCCGTTATTGGATTATGAATTGTTTAATGCGTTATAGCCACCACAATCAATGTTTCTAGTCAGGCTAATTTATAAGAATGATCAAGTTGAAGTTATATTGATATAACAATGTATGTCGTTAAGGGTAGCTATACCAGCTGTTGGGAGCTTTTCCTGAACTTTGAATGCAGAAGAAAACACTAATTGTCCCCACTAGTCAGCTACAGACTTTTGTCGTAATGGCGCTCTCGACTGACGTATGACGCCTTCGGGATAAGTAGTCTTTTTTTTTAATACGTTGCCCCACATTAGGAATTTCTCCTGTATCGTGGGTGCGTTTACAAACATTTAAACTCACACTCACAAACAGCCAGACCCGGAACAACTACGTGTAGGCCATACAAATATTTGTTCCGTGCGGGAATCGAAGCCGCGACACGCAGCGCAGCAGTCAATCGCTCAGCCACTGCGCCAACCAACTTGGTTCAGTTAGTCATCGCTATAAGCGAAGTGTATGCTAAAAACCCGTATCACCAACAACAGTACTCGAGATAGATTCCCTACGCTAGCTGATATCAGGTGGGCTGGAGGGTAGATATCGATCGACGCTCGCGCTCGCACGCCACGCTAACCGCTGATTCGCGCGCCGCTGACATTGACGGCCGTCTGGCAGCTGCCTTGTGTACTGTCGTGAAGGTGGACGGGTAGCGGTAGCATATTCGCTGATGGATGGTCGGAATCGAAAAGTATTTAATTAATTAGTTTACGTTATAATTAATTCAGGACAAGGAGGAAAAATCTGGGTTTTAGGTAATCCTTGTCTCCCCACTTCAACTTAAACATCTTTGTATTTTGCATTTGCTATAGTCCAGTGAAGTGAATCTACACAAATATTATGAAGAGGTAAAGTTTGGATGTAGGAGGAAACTGCCGAAATTCCTCATGCAATAAAAAAATAATTCAACGATAGGAAGCTACGCTATTATTAAATCAATGATGATGATGATGTTGATAAAGTCACGAGCAGAAGCTAGTTTATTATAAAAAGAAAGATCATCATCATCATATCAGCCCGGAATCACCAGTTGCTGGTTAAAGGCCTACCCTTTTTTGCCACACTCTCCGGTTCTGTGCGTTCGATGCGATATCGTCGACCCAACTAGCTTTAGGACGGCCTTGGTTTCTTTAGCCTCACTTTGGCCACCACAAAAAGTAGCATAAAACCTCCAAATTGAATTTTGCTGAATTAAAAATTGCTTATGAACTATTGCCAGCATAAACGGAGAGAAAATTTCCATCTTTTACACACTGACAGTGACAGCAGCACTTTTTGAGCCGTCTCATTCCTGCGGATAACCTAGACCAGTTGACTCACACTCGCGAGTCAACATGGAAACTGATTTCAGGGCAATGGGTACTTGGGTATTGTATTTACTCAAACAAGTCATATTATTTCTTCGAAGCTAATTTTAACAAATCATCTCTCAGACTAGTATAATTTCTCTGCTACCCCTACGTGAGGCCAGGGCTCCACTGAGTGGCGTGCACGCGACACGACAGCCGCGTCTGCCATCACGCACGGCGTTCGTCGAAAACCTGTGGTTTATAGACCTAGCTGAATAAAATAACAGTACGAGAAATACCGGTGTTAACATGACGGTAATTGTAATTGCTGACTTGTGTACACTTGGGTTTAGGTGGCATTTATTAATGAGTGATTGGATTTCTTTGATTTTGGAATTTGTCTGTGTGATTTATGTAAGTAATGTCGTTTGCTGTCGTTGGTATAGTGGTCGCGTGGTGGGGTACCTCTACTGCCGATGAGGTACGATTGCCAGGTCAGGCGAAATTATTCTTACCTGCTGGGTTTCGATCAGGAATTTCTTTGCAGCAGCCGTAGCCAGTATAGCACCAGTAGATATGTGTGGTTGATGCCAATAAGCCGGCCTGCGATTCCATGGGACTTAAGCATTACTTGACTGGCGAAATGAAGGTGTCATATAGGTAAGTACAATACTGCCTATTTGCCTAACCCTTTGTGGAAGCTGCCTTAAGTCATTTAATGATATTTCTTCACTGTTATATAGAATAAAATAATATTACGTGGATGGCTAGTAGCAGTTAGATGAGAGAGTAATTAGCGTGCGAATGTAGAAACCGTGCTATGTCCAGCAGTGGACTACTGTTATAAGCCAACGAATTAATTAATTATTATTAATTCTTTGATCGTCCATCGAATGATGATGCATCCATGATCTTTCTAATATTTAATTAATGGCTACAATTTACCACAAACTTCCTGATCTTCTTGTGTCGCTGCCTTCTGTGACACGCAGTCAAAATGACCTTTGCGCTGCCACCGACGACACCGTGGAAGTGGGTACTTTTAAGCCAACATTAAAAACTCTTTCGTGCCTGCGACACGAAGAAGATCGAGACAAGTAAAAGAGGTCAAGTAGCAGATGGTCTGTCAAACCATAAGGCCACAATTTTTCATAATTAATTGTATGAAAAATCATTTTTCAGGCAAAACATCTCCAATTTCCTTTTAAATCACTCGATTAGGCAAAACATTTGTGGCTCAAGATTGAAAGGCAACATAATAAAAGTTCAGCGGCAGTGAATGAGAATGAATTATGATAAGCGAACGAATGAACGAATGGGAGGTGAGCAGAGAGTAGCTGTAATCGCGACATGTGTCCTAGCATGCGTGATGGATGTGGCGACAAAATTATAACATATAAATGTGCATGCGGCCGAAGAGGGTGCAACTTTAGTTGCGCGTTCTCGAGTGAAGCTGCATGAGGCGACACTCTGACACTGAATGAGATCGGACACATTTTAAACAATGTATTTCTCTTAAAATTTAGATTTTACCGTTCTGTTTTTTTGTTTGTTTAATTTTATTTTAAATACATACTTTTGCGATGTGTCTTTAAATAAATACAATTTTAAAATTTGTATGTGGTGTATACAATTTTTTTTATCGGAAATTAAAAAAAAAAACAGCTGTTTCCTACAAAAGTGCAATAAGTACTTACATGTTTTTTTTTAATCACCGATGAAAAATTTCTATGTTAGACATAGTGTACCTACTGAATACGTGATAAGCGTTTGTCGTCGAATCGTCGATGTCCCTTCCATCCTGTATACAAACATTAATTGTAAATCTTTTATATCTAGACTGGGCATTATTTCACCGAGTTGTACGTGGGTAGGTTTTCATAAAATAAACTAGTTGTTATTGACTTATCTCCAAACTTTTCGCAAGTAAAAATGGTAACTTAGTAAGACATATCATAAGTATATATTTTTTTCATTTTCACATATGTACAAAAGGGTCCAGCTCTATGAGCAATGAGCAATTCAAACATCGCACCACAACGGTCCGTACATCCCGTCGACGGGTGTTAGTAGCTCGGAGCCGGGTATTCCCTGAAGTTATTATGGCCCACTGAACCGGGTAACGAACAACCCCTCGCCCCCTGCACCCCCCCGCCCGGAACACCCCGCTGTAAATAATACATTACACCCTTTATGATAAGTGCGCGCCGATGAGTAAATATGGTGAAGATTCATTGCGAAATCTGTTAAATTTCCGTCGAGTTTTTGGTGGTAATGGCAGACATATGGAAGTAAGAGTTAATAGTAATGGAAATATTGTTATCCTATTTAACCAATAGTTCTTCTTCTTAGCGTATCGATGGCAAAAAGCCCAATACTCAGCCACGCGAACCCCGATCTCTGATGCAGTAAATAGATGATGCCTTTTGGTTTTAGGTATCACTATTGTACAAATAAAGTTTAATGAAATAAATAAAAGACGAAATTAAGAAAAACCGAATCACGCCGAGTTCCATATCGGTTTAAAATATCCCATAACAACAAATTCATCTCAAAATATTTTTCTTGCTCCTTCCTGGAACATCGCAAGAATATCGTTCGATCCAGTATCATCTACAAAGAGTGTCATTTTATATTGTCGATTTCGTTATCAGAGGGAGTGTTCCATTTCGATTGGCTGCCTCGTTGGTTCAGTGGTCACTGGTGCTACTGCTGGACAGAAGGTCCTGGGCTCGATTCCCGGATCGAGCAAAGTAATATTGGGTTATTCCATCAGGACTACTCGCTCGAGATCGCTCGATTCACTGAGATCACGGATCATGGACCCATAGGAATTAACGAGAACGAAATAGGAAACGAACGAAATCTCATTGTGTTTAATTTTTATTTTATAAACAAAAACAATCATTTTTAAAAGTGTTGCGAGTTAAAAAAAAAGATTAAACGGTAATTACGTCTAAACAATGATCCAAGCAAAAACCAGACATTGAAAATTTGACATTAACTCAAATCAACTAATTTGAAAGCTAACACGCGCTGTCAAAACATTTGACAACAATGGCTACGGGGGCAAGGTGTCGTCTGTCACCAGGGTAGCAGGGCAGCAGGGGGGCCACCCTTAACTAAACTAGTTACGATTAACAAGCCTAGGTGGCCCAGAAGGCACTCCCAAGCGGCGGTCACATTTCATTTCGGTACAATTCATTTTATTCCGTAAATATTAAGTAGTTTGGGGTTTGTGTGTGTTGTCATTAATTGTGGACGCACTGATTTTTTTAGAAAAAAAAATATTGAAAGAAGTAGGTAGGTAGATGGTAGATTTTTTTTTTCAAATACTCATTGGAAAACATTTCATTGTTGATAATTTTTAAGATAAATTCTCTAAAAAAATCCGTAACTTGTACGAAAACCTGGAATCCTTTTAACAGGCTCAATCAATTCAACTTTTTTTTTTAAACATTTTTTTTTAGTACCTAAATAAACTTATCGGAATTCCCAGCTGGACATGACTCTTCTACCACGCTGCGCCGCACCACCCTGTTATCCACTCTAGTATCTAGTCTAACCTAGCCACCTGTTAAAAGTTAAATTTTTTTTTCGTAAGAAATTTCTTAGGTGCAGCCCAGAGTTTGTGGCAATAGGCTTAGGTACTTACCTACTAGCGAAAAGTAGTATAAGAAGGTATCCTACATCTCTGCCTAACCATTCGTGGAAAACAGGTGAAATGGTAGATTTTTCTTCAGCCTTGTCGGGGGAAAGCGACAATGAATGGTTTGTTAATTTAATATTTTCCATATTTTACAAATTATTATAAATTCTATCACCACGTTTCGTGTGGACATTACATGGATAGTCCCCAGATCGCTGCTGTGTACATAATGGAATGAGTGCAATATGCGTCCTCTGTCCCACGAGGCCGCGCATTTACTGTAGAACCAATACAGAGATAATAGGAATGGATGTGGCATGTTTATTTATGTACCGCACGACTTAGCAAGCTATACCTTTTCAGTGCTCACTTCTGGACAGAGGCCTCCCTCTCGCTCCATGACTTCCACGTCCTTTCGCTTTTAGTTTTTGTCAGGGTTCCACATAGTGGCTATTTGGCCCAGAGTTCATTGGAAATACGGCAGACGTGGTCAGCCCAGTTCCACTTCAGCTTCACTCGAGATTAGCATAATTAATTATATTTACTGGAAATGTTTGATCAAAGTACCTAGAAGAGTCGGCTAATAAGTATATTAGGATTTTTGAACTCGATCTTGAATTAGGATATTCGAGTTCTAATTACTTGCAGTAAAGCACCGTAAACAGTAACCTTCCACCATCAGCGACAGGCTAAAGTTAACAAGATATCTTCAAGAAAAGGAATCCCTAGGAACGCAAAACTTTTACTTAGAGGCTTCGCGTTTGCATCCAGCTGACCTACAAGGGTGTCAGTTGAAGCGTCAAAGTTCTTTAATCTTATTTGACCATTGATCCAACCAACTGCCAACACAACGACCACCTAGTCGAAAGACTTTTATTACCATGTCCTCACGATCGTAACTCCAGTACGGTTCAGGTCTCCCGGGACCCCGGCCCAGAGGGCGATCTATTCTGATTTATTTGTCCTCCCTGGGTACTACTCCTATACAGCATGTAACAGAAAGGTCTGTTCACATTTAAGGGTGTGGTACAGCTCAGACCATCAAACTGGACCACTTACTCCGTTGGAAGATTATCATAATCACGAAGAAATAATCGGCTGCCCCATACTTTTGAGTAGGTATTGAATTTTTTGCTGAATATTTTTTCGCGATCACGATTACTGTGTTGGTCCCATGGAGACCATGGAGTAAGTTGTTCAGTTTGATGGTCTATAGCTGTACCACACCCAGAAAAATGACCACACTTTTCTGAAACACACTGTATAGTACGGATGGTAGCTAGTGTTTGCACGCTGGTGTCGTCTTTGTTTACTCTTGGCTTGTTTTTAACTCTGTTTACCGACATTGTTTGATGATACTTTCAGTTGTCATTGTGTTTTGAGTGGGTGGAATTTTAGAATTTGATTGCGTTGTTCTGGGTGTCGATTGACGTTCACAGCAGGATTTTAAACATTCATTTGTTTCAATTTCTGCAGTCGCTTTATGCTTCGTGACGCTAGTAGCTAGTGCATGAAGTTAAGTTCTCTTAGTTACCTGTTAATTTTATTGAAAAGGTTGGTTAGATCGAAGTTTCTAATGATGCTATATTTAAACTGAAAAGGTTAAATGTTAGATCAGCTGTGTACAAACTAGTTAGGCAGATTCGATTTAATCTGATGTAGGAATAGATATTTATTAGTCATAGACAACAGGATCTACAAGTTGTTTTGCCAATCATTAATTAACTATCCAATAAACTACTAAATATTGACAGCTATATGATATCTAAATTAATGGCAATTACGTACAGAACATTCTAGATTTACGATTTATAATTTGCTTAATTTATTCAAAATCATTGATGTGACACAAATAAAAAGGTGTCGTTTTAATCGTAAAAAAACACGGTCTACACCCGTGGGATATGCAAATAGTGTAAAATTTCGCATTTATAATTCAAATCCGACCGAACTTAGTCGAATTTCCTCCCCCAATCTGCACACAATTGACGTCTCGCCCGCGACCCGCACTTTTGTGCGCCCGACATGAATGCGCCGCCTAATCTCGATCACGTGACCGCCACGCGCGCCTCTCCTGCATACGACATGCCCGTGAATAGACAACTTTAGAAATGGTTCCCTTGAATGGAACCAGAAAAACAAAACACAACTTTATGTCTCCAACCCAAATGTCAAAATCAAACTGTCAAATTTTGGCGGTTAATTCTAAACAAGATGGCGGCCAAGTAAAAAAGCGTGTCCTTTATCTTAACTGATTGGATAATCTGTGTTCAAACGCTATAGTATATCGTATCGGAAACAGAAATACAACTCCCTATTCCTGATTAAGTTTTCTGGTGTGGGGCGGTCCCAAGTGCGAAATTACAGTGATTTTTTGACGTCGGTATTGGGTTTCCTTTGTGTCGAGAACAGCCTAGTTTTACGTAAAATCCGGCAAAAACGGTCGGATCTAATTATTAGCTTTGTCCCTGATCCTGGGGGTTCGATTGTTGGTATAATGAAGTAGGATATTTTAGTTAACAGATTTATACGTGATTTTTGGATTAAATGTATTGTGTTGCTAATAAAATTGGTTTTATTTGCGGTTTTTATGTTATTAGTTACTTAAGTACTACCTACATTAGTTGGTTATGTTTTCATGAGCGTGCGAACGAAGTCCGAAATTGGGATTGAGATTGAGCAACCTGGTCCAAGGAAACTGCCTTGTGGAAGCTTGTTATTTTGACCGCTTGTTAGCCACTTGTTAGGTGATTATTTTTGAATAAATGAAAGCGGGTTGTAAAAGTATAGCACATCTGTGAATACAAATGTACACTTAGGTCCTAGCCAGCTAGACTGACTTAACTTTGACTGTATGTCATTTAATGCTAACAATGTCAAAAGGTTACAATTAAACAATTAGATTGTAATTGGACTAACAATAGACACGTTTGAAAATGATAGATTTAACACTAAAACAAGAATACAAATATCTTTCCTGCGCTAAAATCTTACATGCCAATGGCTAAATGCACAAACAGTGCGAAGCCAGAAAAAGATAGTTTCGTTTCCGTATCAAATAATTATGTTCCATGAGTTGAAGATGTTCTCATTAGAATATTAATAGTTGAAATAGCTTGTACTACACACAACACGAGTACCTACATGTGTTATTAGACATAATCGTCTAAGTTAGCAGCTAGGTGTATTTTTTTATGAAAAGCCTTTTAAAATGCTTGCAGTCACGATACACCTATTAGGCCTACTGCAAACGAATTAAATGAAATTGCTTTAACATTAAAGATAAAAATCTTGCTCAGCGCAGCAACATAGAAAAAAAAACAATGCTGACTAGGCCGTTGCCTCATAGGGTTGTATATTTTTGCAAATATTATAACTGTTTGACCCCTGCATATAGATGAGGTATTTCCCGCGCCGCCGAGTCGGGAGGTCGGGACCACCTGATCATGTATTCATGGGGGTGATCACTGACGCCGTAGAACCATGGAGTTAGTAGGAATAATCGTGATTGGATACGATAGGCTGGGGTGCTTTTATATTGTTAGGTTAAAATGACTTGCTTGGAGACCATTAGGTACTTATTATTTTGAGGTTTCAAATAAAGTTTTTTTTTTCAATGATTCAATTTTCTTTTGACTGGTATTTACTCACCAATCAAAATATTTTCGTGATTATTTTAGATATTACGTTCATTGATAAACTCAGCGGACTAGCCGATCTTAAAAGCCAAAGTTAATTATGATTTTGTTAAAAGATTTGAAACTCATGTAGGTAGAGTCTACATAATTCGTTTATACAAAAAAAAGAAAACAAATCTATTTCTGGCTTCCTAACTAGGATAAAAGTAATTTAAACAAATTACTCTAGAATTAATTAACAGAAATATTAATTAAGTAGGCGTTAAACAACGAACATTTAATTATATTATTGATAACATTGATTAATCAGGTGGCAATTTCACACATTAAGTTAAAGAAGAAACGGTAAAGAAAATTCACAATTAGACCAATATATTTATAGTTATAATAGGAGTAATTAAATTGATTAACAAAATTAGAGATTCAATTAATTGAATTCTTGATTACTGTCGGCAACTGGTTTCCATTTTATATTTCTACTAATTGGATTGTTAAAATCAATTTTACGATAAGAATCGGCAATAAATATTAAAATATCGAGGTGCATCATCAAGTTTTTGATATCAATTGATTAATGTCTATTGCTTTTAATTTTCGTGATGTTAAATGAGGTAGCATACCTTTAATCTTCACGCCACGAGTTAAACGGCTCTTTGGATCGCGACTACGTATTTCTTTTGGTTTCGCAACCAAAAGAAATAAGTTGCATCGCGACGCAACTTGCGATCGACAGATGTCGAGCGCGCAGTTCGCTGACGCAAGTTGCGTCGCCTGTCGCATTTCCCGAGGCTGTGTACGAGGCATAGCGTAAATATAAGAGAAAACCTCTTAATATGATAATAAATTGAATAGGCAGTGAACGCACTAACCAGAAGCAAATTGCTTCCATTGTTAAGCGTCCAGTCTATTCCGGTAGCCACAATAGAAGCTAAAATATTCTTATTAGATTATTATTTTCTACATTATGAGTGTAAGGTACCTACCTATCTCATTTTATACAGTGACTTTGAATAAAAATACATTCAACATTATTTACGAGGAAAAATAACTGAAAAAAAAAATTAAATGACTGAAAACCAGAAACTAATAATATTTTGGTTCGAACATCGTTTTTTTTATATCAAAAGGAACAGACTGATTTAATTCCTGGTTTAAGGGTTGATTCCTGAATAGGCAAAGAGACTTAAAAGACTTAAGCTGCTTTCAGGCTACGCTATACTATAGTGCTATATAGTATAGCAAAGATGGACCTAATGCTATAAAAAGTATAGTAAGTAATAATATATAGTACAGTACAGTGTGAACGTGTCCATAACAATGGATGTTTCGCGATATAGTTGTGCTATGAGCTATATACTATATGCTATTATAGCGTATAGCGCTATATTATTATAGCGTAGTCTGAAAGCAGCTTAATAGAGCGGACAGTGGGAATATTTTCATACAAAATTGTTGATCTCGAACATATTGAATTTTGACACCTAAATAACAAGCGGTCGTATGACACTAGACAGACCGATTTATTTCTAAGTAGTAACAAGTATTGGATTACGATTTTCTTCGTCTTGTCCCGTCTATCGCTCGTAAATATTTGAATGTCTTTGTTGGTAGGTAAGAATTGCTCATTATGATGATCCTTTTTCAGGTTTGCCGTATTTTATTCTCAGTTAATAAAAATAAAGCAAGAAAGAAAAAAAGGAAAACTAAGAAAATCTTATACTGTCGCTTACGGGATATCTTCCGTGATTGCTTATTATTATTGCTCCCGATATTTCTTGCAGATATTTTTTTTTTTTTTTTGAAATTTCGACGCTGTTGCAAGCGCCATGATCGTGGGTTGACTGGAGAATGCGGTGGATGGGAAATAAATTGTTAAGAGCAGACAACCCGACCCGTAAATGACATTTAGTTTAGTTGTAAACCGTGAAAGCTTAAAACAGTGTTTGGAAAACTAAGAAATCCTCTTTGAAAATTCATTTTTCTTTACCGAATCCAATGTTTACGATTTTCGTAGTTCCAGCCAGTACTTGCCGAAAACGATTAGGATAATCTAAGTATGATTGTAGTGGGGAACAGTCCTTGTTTACACGGGGCAGGCCCTCCCTCCATTCGTGCAGATATCTACATAAGCTCCTCTATACGTTGTGTCTGATCGGAGTTTAATTTTTATAATCCATGCATTTTTATGCCTCGCTGGTCTAGTCGTCGCGACTGCTGAGTATGAGGTCCTGGGTTCGATTCCCGGGTCGGGCTAAATGTTAGTCGGTTTTTCGACTAGGAATTTCTCAGTAGGAGCCACGGAGTCTTGATTTGTGCCCGGTTGATGGCAATAAGCTCGTCTATATTACATGGCACTTAAATATATAACTAGCGATATGTGGATGTACTATTAGGTAGCCCTGCCTAATCCTTCGGGGATTACAGACGTGATGATACGTGATATAAAGGGTGTAAATATACCGTTAACGAAGCCGGAAGTCACTTGTTTTCCGCGTCATTGCGATCATTTTTTTAATGTTATAACAGTTATGGAGATATTGGGTGTCAAAGTTACAACTTTTTCACAAGTTTTTAATGTTATAACTTTACTTAAAATACCTCCACGGTACCCGTACTATTAAATGCTTCCATCAGCACAATGTTTTGAGTGCTTTACATTGAGTCCTACCGTAAAACGTGTTTTTTTACCCGAAAAAAAAGTCGTTTCCCAGCAATAATTTTTGTGTAGAGTTACTTAGTTTGATGTACAGAATGCTTGGTTGCCAGCTTCGTGAAGGGTCCGTTTACACCTTGTATTGCAGTACCAAAATATTCAATTACCGACAATTTAATCGGCTAAGTGGATTGGGCTGATGGGCTACCGCTTGAATATTAATGATCCTTTATTAATTGGCTAAATCAGTGCGGTCTATTTGGCTGCCTCCCTTTGATGGAATTGGTCAATAGATGGACGTTTCTCTGTAGTGTCTCAAAATATATTTCTTAGAATTAAATGAAAACTGCCCTTTGCCCGTGATATTGCATGGAGGACGGAAATGATCCCACTGGAATGTACTACTGGGATAACAAGTATTCTATGCCCTTACCCAGGTTATGGTCTACCCGTGTGACAAATTTCGTGGAAATTCGTTCAGCTGTTAGGGCGTGTTACCATACCAATCGATCGATCGCCGATCACCAATCGATCGATGGTAGCAATGATGACGATCGATCAATGGGTGTAGTAGAAACTGTCGATCAACGTCGACTTATTCATTCTACCATCGATCGATGGCCTCGATCGACGATCGATCTATCGGTGTGGTAACACCCTTAGGATGTGAAAAGGTATGTTCCAACAGACAGACAGTACTTTCGCATTTGTTATGCTAGAACCTATATGGATATGATCTCTGAAATAGAACTAGATGTCTCTAGTCTTAATAAGAAATACGCTACATTTAACCCAGTAAAAAAAAAATAACTCATAGCATTTATTTCAATTAGACCATAACAGGCACTTTTGAATGTCCGAAAAACAAAGAAGGCGAAGCTACAGTCCCAGACACAAGGCATAATAACTTGTGAAAGTACTGTAGTTGTAGTTGCCAGTAGAATAAAATTCCAGTAAAACTTAACGATCAAATAGAATACCAACTAGATTAAAAAACATTTCAAGTTCCAAAACACATTGCATTTTGCTTTAAACTCGAAAACCTCTCAACACAAGAGTTTTATAAAAATTATCGGGCCCATAGTGCGACCCTGTTGAAGCCCTCTTAACAATATTTTGGCCTGGAGCTACGCTAGCCCACTGTGCAAGTTTGCTGAGCATTTTGCGCGTTTGCCGAGTGTTCGTCCCACTGGGCGGCCTTTTGTCTCTGCAATGTTACAAAAATTTTAACAAGGAAATCTTTTGAGTTTATGCTTTTAGGGTTCCGTATGTTTCGTTTGATGTGACCTTTTTGGATTGCTTTTGAAGGAATTCGCATAGAGCGTATTCGGATACATACATATAAGAAAATCGATAGCAGATAACGTATATAAGAAATCACATTCTAAAGGCCCATATGGACACAGATTTATAAGGTATATAGCAAACTGGGGTCAGTGGATCGTCTTAGGGGCACTATGAGCATCAAAGATAACAAAAAAAAATGTATCATTGAAAAAAATTTTTTGGGACTAAAAAAATTTGGGACTTAAAAATTTGATCAGTGGATACGAAACGGGGCACATTTCTGTCTGCAGGGTTTAAAGTTACCTAACCTTACGTCGATCTGCCCCAAGGGGGGGGGGGGTTCCCCAATGCCTCGTTACGTACAGTCCAACCGAAAAAAAAATTAAGTCCTAGCTCCATAGCGCGCCTAAGGTTACACTCCAACCCAAACTGGAATCACCGGATTTACCTTGTAGGTTTTACTACTCTTAGCACGCAGAACAGAAAAACTGTACAGTGAACTCGGGTCTTCTAGTCTAGGGAGCAGGGGTTCGCCTTAACGCAAACCATATATTTTCAGAACTGAATTACTTTGAAAGACCATTTTTGTTCAGCTAAAGTTAGACGTTGACTTTTTCTTTAATTTAACAGACTCTTCTGCAATATTTTGGCAACATTTTTGTCCTATTAATAGGTTCAACCCTAAATCGCCTGTGGCTATACCGCCCGGCGCGTCACCATATTGTTGGGCACTCGGCGCACGCGCCGCTCACCGTGCGTATGCGCCACACAGCTGTTACACTTTACACGTTTTTTTATTATTTTGCAAAAAACATGTAAGCAGGATCATAAACTTAAAACTTCTAAAATTAATTATCTTAAATTATTAAATTATAAGCTTTAAGCTCAGATCGTATGCTGCTTAGTTCGTAAACTGTCAAGACTTTTCGAAATAACATTTTTTTGAACAACATTAAAAAACCTGAAGACGTCTGTAAATTCAACACACATAGAAAACAAATTAAACGTGGTATTGTTGGAAATGTAAAACTCTATCGATTTATGTTACTTTATGGTTTGTTGTCAATGGACACTTTTAAAATTGGAACTGTCAACTGTCTCCATCCAATAAATTCCTTTTTATCTTAGTCAATCTTGTCTCTTCTTTACATTAAATTCATTAGGTTGCACATGAGACATAATATTCCAGATTATTACTCAATTCATAAGGAGTATTAGGGAGTTGTATCCCATATTTTCAACAAAACACCGCTGATAAATACACCCCATCGACACATTGCACAGCAGTTAGCACAGAGACCAGTCGACATGATTGACGACTGTCTACTCGAACTGAGAGCGATTACCGAAGTAATTCTATTTGGTGAAGAGGTGTCGAGTGCTTTAAAGTTTGATACTCAACTAACTAGTAACACTCGTTGAACACTGGGGGGGACTGTGAAGCAGGAGGTAGATGAGTCCCATGGAGATTATGATTGTTAAATATTGGTGGGTCATAATATAATATGTGGAATTGTCTTTTACGGCGAGAAAAAATCTACTAAAGGGAACAAGAATTAAAGCAATCAATGAAAAAGAACGAGTGAACTCTTCATCGCAGCATCCTCATCGTAAGAATGTTTGATCAACAACGTGAGGTTTTTTGCTAAGGTATAGGTCACACACGACTGTGATACAAATAATTCAATGTAACATCTTGCATTAGCATGCATGTGTGTATATGCTCATGTTTTGGACAAATAAAAATAAAAAATCTACGAGGACTTCCTCACCTTAAAAAGGTGTTAATCTATCGATTAGGTAAGAATAAACGCATGTAGACAGAATGCGACAGTCTTCTTGCCAACATATAAATAAACGACTAGCGACGCACAACCCGTTGTACTTCTTGGGAAGAGCTCCTCTTTCGAGCTAAACGTACATTAATATGTAGTACAGTAAGAAAGATATTTTCATACATACACAGAACAATTAACCATTACAAAAAATCACAACTAATTAACCTTTTGCATAGCTTTTAGTGACATACCTTGCACCAGCCCATAATTAAGTGCACGCAGTACCACAGATTACAGTTTGGCCCGCCATTAGCAGAGGGCTAATTATTGTGATGTGGTGCACAAAATGCTACCCTTGTCCCGTGTAGCGACTGTGTAGCGAACTCTGCGCCTAGTAGGAAATATTGGTCATAGAGTAGAGGAGAGTAATGCAGAGGGTCCCAATGTTAATGAAGCTTGAGATTTCTCATAAGATTTATACGATGATGTTTCAAGATTTTGAGCTGCTAGCTTTTCTACAGAGTCTTTAACTGTTCTTACTATGAATCTTAAAGGAAATCCTAATTATTAGATAGTAATATAATAAGATTGGGGCAATGAGGCATTGTTTCATAAAACATGTAAACTCCAAAGTTGCAAACAGTTTACAGATTCGTCGCCTACCAATATGATTGATTTGACTGTCTCTTCATTCTGCCTCAGAGAGGCAAAAGTAATCACCCTACAATAAGCACACCAGCACATTTAAATATCTCTTTATGAGTCCATAAATGAATAGTGTTCTAAACAAATCGGCAACAAGGTAGGGCGTGGCGGCATCCCGCGGCGCGCGTCTGTCGTCGTGTTGCCAACACAAAAAAATATAATTCTACCCATTGTGCAGGCAACCCCGATGACAGGTCGCCATAGGACACATGTTTAAGGCATTTTGGGGCAATTCCTTCGTGTAATGGGCGGTGTTTTAATGTTCTCTATGGATTTATGGCATGGGGTCGCGTCCCTCAGTTTGGTTTAACTCAGTTAGTGGTGAAATTACCTATGATATTGCGGATATGATGAGCTGTTTTATGGTTAATCACTGGGACTGTTCGTAACTGTTTTTGTAGTGTAACTCTTAGTAGACACGCACGAAAATAGAAGAAGTTATTCGAACTGTTTTACTTTTTGAGGTTATGAATAATAATAACTGCCTGCTTGCCATATCTTGGTGTAGAGGTTGCAACTGGTATTTTTTAACTTTCTTCTGCACAACTCTAGATTCTCAATAAAAAAGTCCCATGAAAATCCGACTACTATAAACTTCATTCCACCTTTTTGTCTAATTACACTAGATACTAAGTAGCAATTCAATTCAATTAATTTATTTTGCAAAAACATGTGTAGATAGACATGCTTATTATAGGTACTAATACATTTTTATTTCTTCCATCATCGTCTAGGATTAGGTACTTTCGATATTTTCTAGTTTTCAATTGTTTCGAACATCTTATCAGAATCTTCTTCAACCGCTTATAAAGCGCAGATGACGGGAAAATCCATCAATTTCGATTTGTCAATCAATCTAATTTAGGCTCACTTGTAATGCACTAAACGCCTTTTAGAATGTTCGTGACGTTGAAATCTATGAAAAAGAACTTTTCCATTTTGGCCTGATTGTCCTCTTCGAACTCTCATAAATGGCCAACTCACCAAAAAACAGTTACAATAATAACAAGCTATTCCATAATCCAAGTCTTTAAGAACCACCAATTCATCAGCATTACTTGCAAACGCAATCTATCAAATCAAATGCACCTTCATCGCTTAAACAATATAATTGCGGCGCCATAGAACACTGGAAATCATTTCTAAACTTCATCATAATATCACCATTTCATCAGTTAAGGTCAATAGTAAAAAAGTAGTGAGTAAACCAGTTGAACGTGTAGTGAATGAACGAACATCGGCGATCATCAATCATTCAATCGACCGTTCATTTGTTTGATTGACGGATAGACATTGGAATGCAAATGAGCTAGAAGCGATAGCAACCTCGTTAGGGCGGTAACTAAAAAAACTTTAACAGACTTAGATTAAGTGAGAGACGCAATTATTCAAATTTAAATGCCTCTTTCCTAAATTTAGTATGCCATAAAGTCAACAAGCACCCTTGCTGTGATACGAGCAGCATTACTGCTTATCTATGCACGTCAGAGCCGCCTGCACCCTTCGAACGTTATCGTGATACTGCCAGATACTGTAACAATGCAACCCCCTTCCAATGGTTTATCTTTTCGCCGATCGCGAGGGGATTCGCGCGGATTCGTTTAAAATTTGAAACTGGTTTCTCCTTCTTTAATTCTTTTTTTGTTTATCGGAATGTTGGGCATGTCTATGGTTTGGTTGCTTTATCTAAAGTAACTAATTGCAGTAAAGGTGACAAATTGCCGAAAGTTCAAGATGTCCTTTGGTCCTGCAACAAAACATGAAGGATCAACATTTAAAATAGGTAAAAAGCTTATTTAATTGAAAAGCATTGAGAATAAGTTTTATACCTAATTGACATAGAAACATTCTGAAGCTCGCTAACATTCTGTTTTAAGTTTGAAGAACCTTTCAGTTTGCTGATCAGATTTTTAGGGCTTGGGACATCGTGTCTAAAGCAGTATCGTACCCAAAAATACTGTATGAAACGTTAATCTAGAAACAGGCTCTGCTGCAAATTGAACAGAAAGTATTTACTAAATAAACGTTTACTTACTAAGGTACCATACTCTCTTGCACGCGTAGCATGACCACCGTAGAAACGGGTTTCTTTGACGGAAGAATCGACAAAATGACAGATTGTGTCGACAAAATGACAGATTTCTTTTCACAATCTGTCATTTTGTCGATTCTTCCGTCAAAGAAACCCGTTTCTACGGTGGTCATGCTACGCGTGTTGGACAATCAATTAATTCCCGATCAAAGTTCCAAACACCGAATACATCACATATGGACAACTTACCACTAAATTAAGAGTGCTTCCACAACAAAAACTCTTAACATACCGAAATTAATCGCGGGAGATAGCCATACATAATGAAATCGGTTTCATCCCTCGCCATACGGACTCCTCTCTCGAAGCTACCCCAGGGCGAGCAGACAACTGTTGCGATGATACCGATATGTTGTTGTGTGTTGTTGGATTACATCCTTGGACAACTGGTGTTGTTTGCAAGAGTGCTACATGTTGTTGATCGGATGTGTTTTGGGTGGATGTTGCAGATAAAGCGGTCACAGCAGGTGAATCGAAGGACGGATCATAGTGAATTGAGAGAATTTATCTAGATAATTATGATCTATTAGAATTTATCTTACTCTTACTAATATTATAACGAGGAAAGATTTGTATTTTTGTGTGTGTGTATGTTTGTAATGAATAAACTCAAAAACTACTGTGCTGATTTCAAAAATTTTTTCACCATTAGAAAATTACATTCGCCCTAAGTAACATAGGCTATATAAATATAAAAAAAATCATGTCCACCCGTGCGAAGCCGAGACGGGCCGCTAGTTATGAATATTTACATTATTTACCAACTACAAATCTATAATAGTAATAAAAATATGTACAAGTATCAAAACGGTTCGGGCGTCAAAAAATTCGTCCACATCGCTGTCAACAGGAAAAGTGCTCAGAAGGCTGGCAGCATTGCCACGTTGGATGGCAATGCTGATTCTTTGGCCAGAAAATAGGCTAGCCCTCTGGTCACGTGAAGATAAGATGATCTTGATTATAAAGATAAGTTTTAACACTTTTTCTATCGACAAATTGACAAAACAGATGATGATGATGATGCCATCTAGCCGATTAAGTCCACAGCGACTGCATTTGTTGGCTTTTTAGGGAGGTTGTCGAGAGCTTTGGTGTGCTGCTCTATCATGTGCTCTCAAGTGACTAGCATATCCAACTTTGGCCGAAAATCTCCGAACACTAACCGGACATGTCAGAACATCATTGAAGACATTGTAGGGTATAGCTGTAGATCAAAACAGATACAATTGTAGTGAAACAAATGCCATAAATAGGACAGGGAAAGAGTGAAAACTTATATTTAGAGACACCTTTTTCCTCGCTCAGTATATTAGCTGTGTCAATATAAGCTTGACGCTAATTATTTCAACGTAATACCACCATGAACATCAACTTACCTAAAAAGTTGGTGTTCATTATTTTCTACATATTCAATTGAACATTAATTTGAACTAACTTGATTCCTTATTCAAGAATTCATGTCTGGAGAGGTTAGTATTTTAATATAATTTTGTTTCTTATTCATCTGGACTACCCACACAAATTGCTACTAACTTAGACTTAAGATAATTAATTAGTTACTAACAAAATATGGAGATTACCTAGTCTGAATTAAACAAATTATATTTATTTATTTTATAACCCGTAGCAGTTCTTTACGGCTTCGATATTAGTTTCTGTAGAGGAAAGATGTTTCTTTTTAATGTGTAGCTTGGGATAAGAGCAGCCACCGCTGGGCCACCGCCAATGGTGGCCCCGACTTATGGGCAGTAAGTCGTGGGTTCGAATCCAGGCAGGCGCATTTACACTGTGTAATTTATTTCATGACCACTGCTCTCAAAACTGTGAAAGAAAACATCGTGAGGAAACTAGTATGTCCTAGAACCAAAAATTCGAAGACATGTGAAATCTACCAACCCGCACTGGGCCCGCGTGGTGGATTATAGTCCAAACCCTCTCATAGAGAAGAGGCCTATGTCCCAGCAGTGGGGACTATAGGCTGTTTATGCTTCTGCTATGCTTGGGAGTTTACACAAAATAATATATACCTACGACTTTGCTATCAGCGACTAACTAAACAGTTATAGTCTGGTGAGTAGTCATGCTGAGGCGCTACATTGTCAGCCCACCTATGTCGTAATCCAACCACATTTTCCACTGCTATATTACCAACTATCCATTGTACAGCATTAAAGTCGACCATCCAATTGTAAGGAGCCTGTCAACATTATTTCGTACCTACATAAATTGGTTTTCATTCTACAAAAGCAGAATTGATCAAACCTCTTTTTTTAATTGTGTAAAAAGGAATACAAAAACTCGATTGACAACAAAAAAGACTATTATAAATACAATTTGGGCTTCCAAATTGTCTATTTAGTTTGGGGTTAAGAAGCCGTAGTGTGCCACAATGGGGTGTATTTTAACACCGACAATTTTGATGGGACCGGTCTTTTTAGCCATTATAAGCGAAGGGTTAGCGCCCCCGTATTAAAGGACCATTTTTTCCTGTCACTTTTGATATATTTTTTTAACGTGCTGAGTGAGGTTGTTACGAAAAAGTCTGTCGACAAACTTTTTGGCACCTTTTTTGTTTCTTGTAGAAAAAGTTTGCACTTTAATCGGGTGTTTTTTTATATTATTATGTTTTAGCTTCAAATTAGTGCTGTTCCTTAAAAAGGTCATCGATGTCTTCGAATCTAATTTTTGAAAGAAACATTGAATCTTAGCCATTCATATCATAATATCGTTCAATTGGTCGATTTTTAGTCTATCAAATGCAAGAAAAAAATCGTCTCGTGTCTAATTATTATCTATGGAGTTTATCCAATAAGGGATTATCCAATACCTTTGCGTATTTCCCTAAGCATATAAAATATAAACTAAAATAAAGCAAACCAGCCACATATGTATTTAAACACCATTTGCGAAATTGATGAATGTTTTACGAGTTCAGGGCTGTGTTAAAATTGTCATTTAATTCTCCCATCACTCCTGGGACCCACTGTGATGGAAATATACGGGGAAGTATTATGTAAGGGCACGCTGGATACAATTGTTGTTTTATTTTCTAGATCCTATGGGAAAGGAATAAGGATTAACTTATTTTAACTTTACGAGAAAGTAAAAACCGTGGTTTTAACGAGTGACTATTAGAAGTTTTTGCACGCCCAAGAAAAGTGCTCCTTGGAGCGCAGCACACAAATATACGAGTGTGAGCAATACTGAATATTTTACGGAATACAAATGAAATTTCAGCCAAAATACTAATTTTAATACTGTGACACAGAACCTACCATGCAAATGCAACGTACACTGCAAGAACACACACCCAATACGATACAAACTGCCAGATAAAGAGTGCGTACATAAAAATACAGTTTCCTAGTTTGAACAAGACGGAACAGATCTTGTACCAATCGGTACGGGTAAAGTAGTCCCATACTTCCTGTAAACGAACAGATGTAGAGAATCACGTGCACTAATATCAAAGATGCATCTTTTTCCAAGGTTCCAAACGCTGCGCTCCCGGTTAAAACTCGCTCCCCTATATTTCTCCCAAAGCAGAGGGTAGCAACTGTCCTGTTGGAACACACTGGCGACTTTCTAAGCGTCGGGCTAAACACGCAGATGCGACGCCGATGATGTATGATTAGATTCACCAAGATTAGGGGAGCAGCCAGAATTATTGATGATAGCTAACAATGAATAGAACATTTGTTTTTACTGGTCTCAGGAGGAACGGATTTCGGAGTATTGTTTGGGGGTCAAATGGTTTTGAAATCGTGATGGTGTATAATATTGATTATAAATAACTGCGATAAAATGCACCTATGCCATCCAGTTTTCCATCTACGAAAAATATTGGGGTATTCCTCAAAGCGCAACTATTTTTAAGCGCAACCAACTAAGCGCAACCATGATGGAAAATAGAGGTGGGTATGATGGAATCATGGTTGCGCTTCGAGGAATAAACGTATAATATTTTTAATTGGAATTTGTGAGTGCAACTAGTGGTTGCGCTTCGAGGAATAATTTAGTTGCGCTTAGTTGGTTGCGCTTAAAAATAGTTGCGCTTTGAGGAATACCCCAAAATATTAGACTCATCAATGTTTGTTATCTTCTCAAATTAATTTTCCTTGCTGGAAGTACCTGTAGTACACCCATATCGAAAGTACAGTTCAGCTACAGTTTTGAGCCGTTTGGGGTCGAAATGCTCGGGTCATGGGGCCCGAGTGCGCATACCTTCTTTATTAAGGAAATGTCTCGCCAGTTGATCGACACTTCACGTGACTAGGGGGCTGGCTCTTTCTTTGGCCAAAGAATCAGCATTGCTATTCAACGTGGCAATACTGCCAGTCTTCTGGACACGTTCCCGGATGACAGCGATGCGGAGGAGTACTTTAACGCCTAAGTGTACTATTGTCATCGTTGAAGACAGGTAGGTACTTACTTGTAGTCTTAATTTTTACTATTATTTTAGTTCCATTTATAGTAAGTATAAAGGGTGTAAAAAGACCCTTAACGAAGCCGAAAGGCATTTGTTCTCCCCGACATTGCGATCATTTTTTTTGTTCTAGACCATACCTGGGAACCTTCTAGTTACGATTGGAGGTCAAAGTTTCAATTTTTTCACAAGTTTTTTTTTTAAATACTGCTTTATAAGGATTTATCTTTACTTTAATTACCTCCATGACCCGTTTACTATTCAAAGCATCCATTAGCACCAAGTTTTGAGTGCTTTTCATTGAGTTTTACCATAAAACGTGATTTTTCACCCCAAAAAAAAAAGTCGTTTCCCAGCAATAATTTTTGTATAGGGTGACTTATTTTGATGTATAGAATGCTTGGTTGACGGCTTCGTGAAGGGTCCGTTTACACCCTGTATAATTTGCATAATAACCTTACTTAAATAAAAAGTGTTTAAGTAACATCAACAGTTATGTTTAAGTCGGCTTGCCTGCAAAATATTGCAACGAATCTAGTTGATTGAGAAATTCCTAATGGACAAACTCAATAAGTATTATTGAACACTGCCCGACCTAAGAATCGAACTCTTAACCTCATGTTTAGCAGTAGCACTTACGGCCACTAGATCAACGTGGCTGTCCAGTTCTTCTTCCTAAAGGGAGAAGCGCAAAGATAGACAGCGAAATTCAGATTTATCCGTTTAATTCTATTGATTGACTTTTTTTTAAATTAACTTGAAAGAGTTGTATTGATGATTTTAATGATAATAATTCTATAAATACATACATGTTCATCATCATCATCTGCTTAGCCTTTTCCCAACTATGTTGGGGTCGGCTTCCAGTCTAACCGGATGCAGCTGAATACCAGTATTTTACATGAAGCGACTGCCTATCTGACCTCCACAACTCAGTACTGGGTAATACGGGTAGTAAGACTGGTTGTCAGACTTTTTGGGCCACTGACTACCTGTAACGGCTGTCAAAGATCTACAAATGACATCCGGGACCAACGGCTTTACGTGCTTTCCGAGGCACGGAGGAAACTCGGTATGTAATGGGTGGTCACCAATCCACAGACCAACCTAGGCAAGCAACAACCTAGTAAATACATACATGGTACGGTCGCGAATCATATTTTGTTTAACTTACAGTCTGACAATGGCAATTTGCAGGTCAGTACCTTCAAATTTTTAAAAAGTAATAAGTTGAATTTTACCCGCTTCCGCCATAACTGAATGTTACTCTAAAAACTTTACCCCAATTTGCATAGAAACCATAAATTATAAATCTTAGCGCACCCAATTGATACAACAGTTGATACAATTTGTCAGTGTGGGGCTTTGAATTAAAACGATTCTTTTGTGTCACTTGCTGGGGTTCATCCTCAAATAATTGCTTGTTTACATTGACAAATGTGCTCGAATGTCGAGCACTGACAGAATAGGACGCTTTAGTTGTTTCGAGCACTTGATTGATGGGACTTCATGTTTTTATGGTTATAGTTTTAGGTTTTCTGAGCAAAAGGTTGGTTTAGGAGTGTCCTAAACTTGTTGGATTGCAAGTTAGAAAAAAAATACTAACAAAAACATTATGATTTAAGTTTTAGTTTCGATTCCATCTTGGCATTATCTGCCTTATCCCGACTATGTTGGGATCGGCTTCCAGTTTAACAGGAATACCAGTATTTTACATGGAGCGACTTCAATAATCCAGTTACTGGGTAATACGATACCCCTTTGAAAGACTAGATCTAGTTTCCGTCTAGTAAAACGTATGGCTTGACCTTTACGATTCTAATTTCAAAACAGTTGAACTTGTATTCGAAAAAAGAATCCAATACGACGCAATTCAAAATACCCAACATGAATACTAAAAGAAAAAAGTTCTCACCCACAGGAATCAATGTTCAGCTAAAAGGATTTGTCTAATTCGACTTGACTGGCTTGACGCGTTAAGACAAAAAAAAAGTAAAATAAAAAAGTTGACGCGACCGCGCTTACGAGGTTGTTAAATCCGTCCTTCTGATAAAGATCTGTGACACATTTAAAAAAAAAGTGTCCAACAACACCTGGGCAGAGACTACTGTATTCAAATTCATTTTTTAAGAATCCCCCGTGGATTTTTGGGAAACAACCCTTAGATGTGTGAGGTCGATTTTTAAACGAATTTAGATAGTATTTTTTTGAATGATATAATTTTTGTGGTCGAAATTGAGGTAGTTAAGATAATATCAGGGCTCAAGTATTTTTTTGTAAAACTTGGCTCGTGTCCTCTAAAAGTTTTGCGTCAGAATCAATTTCTGGAATTACGGCGTCGCGTGGGCGTCGGATTGCAATTATGTTATGAAGTATAATTATTTTAGGCAGACGGTTTTTGTTTTGTTATTCTTAACAAGTTCATAAGGTAGTGGTGTTGTTTTCCTTAAGCTGTGTCGTTCGTAAGTTAACCTAAAGATGAATCATATTTTTCTGCAATATTTTGTCAAGGGTCTCTATTTATTTAAAGCTAGCTGTTGCCCGCGACTTCGTTCGCGAGGTGTGTTTTGATGAGTATGAGTGAGGAAAAAAAAAGATAGCTTATCTCCTCGCCAAATTTCATTACGATCCGATCAGCTGTTTAGTCGTGAAAAGGTAGCAAACAAATAAACAAACAGAGCTACTTTCGCATTTATAATGTTAGTATGGATAGGTATGCCAACATTGCATACATTTAACATTTAACAATAAAAGTATACAGGTTAGGGTTCTTAAGTAGGTTTGTTCTTCTTTAAACTTCACTAGTTCCTATAGATTTTTTTTCTTAGAAAAGAAGAAAAAATCTAGTAAGTCCATGAAATCCCTCATTTCTAAGAAGGGACTCCTTTATCGTTTCACTGACTTATTGACTTTAAGAGAACAATCAACGTCTTCAATGGTGTGAAAATTTTTGTCCACCCCAAACCTCAAGTTCTTGGACAAAAAACATCTCAACCACCCATAATTTGCCATTGAAAATTGCACTTTGGTTTTGGAAGATATAGAGTTTATTTTTGTTTTTTATGTGTTAAGTGGTTTGTCTCGCCCAGCCCATTACAGAGCGACTGAGCGATCGATCTCGGTAGCTACATGGACATTGTATTCAAATCGCGGACATTTAAATACAAAAACGCGATTATGTGACGATGGACCATATAAGTCGATGCATCCGCCGAGATTGGCATCTTTTGAGGACGCACTAGGTGGTATAGACGACGCGTTTTTTCGTAATAACTAAAGAGTGACTTCATCGATCCTTGCTTACATTCAGAATGCTGTTGCTTGTTCAAAGCTGAATCTCTTTTGTGGAGAGGTATGTATGTGCTTGTCTCCAGCATAAGAATGTAGTATACAAAAATATTTCTTTTTCAGAGATGCTCGCACCATTACATGATACCACACCATTCTTATAGACGCTGTAGGTCGGCGCTGTAGGTGACGCGTCCGTCCAATTCTGGAATCCTGAATATACTTACTTATTGCTCGATGTACCATCTGTTTCAGTCACTTTTTCGCACATAGTTTACTTCAAAATGCGGTTGCCCGTCGCGTTTTTCAAGCCACGTGAGCTAACTAAAGATACATGTGATTTAAGTTTGGAGGAAGCTCAGTAATCTTTCGGTTGTATGTTGATGTTGCACCTATTTCGAGTGATGCACCCATTTTGAGTGATGCACCCATTTCGAGTGATGCTTCCATTGTGGCTGCTTCCGGTTTATGATGATCATTGCTTCATTCATGCTTGAGTTTGTTTACTTGAGCTTTACTTTTGATGGAATGAAATGGATATAAGAAGATTGTTGAAAGATAGCTCTGAGAATTTGAATGATCAGAATCTAGTTGGAATCTACGCCATTGTGGTCAATATTGTAACTTTTTTTTTAAATATTGCGCTTGGTGATAGATAGGTTACAGTTTAGTAAATATGACACCTGGTCCTCCTTGGTTCCTTCCAGGCCAAGTCCAGGCACATCATAGTTAAACTATGGTTACTTCTTGGGCCCACAAGTATGACTCACAAACCAATTAATGATTGTTTTTTTTTAAGTCCAAAAAACCGTAACAGCAATAAAAACGACAATTCCACACACAACAGACCAGTCCACAATCACCATACAAGAACTGTAAAGGAATTTACAACAGAACAATAAACCGATACTGAAGTAGTCAAATGTCAATAACAATAAATGTTATCATCGTGGGAGCCGAGAGACAATCCGTTCCGATCCGTAACCCGTAATAAATCCACTCACTGATCAATACGGACCTATAAATGCTTCAAATCGTCAGCCCAACTCTAATCATATAGATTAGATCGATGGTAGAGGTGCTAGAAAGCTTTTGAGCAGGACTTCTAGGAGCAGAAACTGACTTGATTCGTAATTGTTTGAAATTATAGGCGATAGAAAATGTGAAGTCTGGATTTTCTAACTTCTAAGAGCAGTAACTAGTGTTTCTGAGATAGATGACGTCGACTTTGTAGAAATTCGGGGACTTACAGCTTGTTTTAATGTTTTTGTCAATAAAGGGATTCAGAACGGGCGACTGATGGAGCTAAACGGTCCTCGTACGGAGACGACGCAGTAGCTACAGGATAACTCAGAGTGGGAGTGGGTACGCCACGGGGCGAACCAAAGACTTGGTGAAGGTTACGGGAATCCGCTGGTTAAGGACCAGCCGTTGCGGCAAACCATAGGATAGGCCTGTATACAGCAGTAGATGTTTGGTAATTTAATTTGCTACATCCAATATATTGAGGGAACTATATAAGCTCACTCGTAGAGGCTCAAACGTTGTAGGTACAATATGTAGGAATATCAGCATCATCTATTGCTCTATGGTACACGTCTCGTATGTCACTTGGATTAGGCGCGCGCGCAGGTAGGCAGCTCTGAATGAATTGTCACTGTCGACTAACTCTGACACGTTATGTAGGGCTGACACCATGCTTTTGTGATTATAAGTAGTTGCTGCTTTAATATGTAGGGACTCAAAAGTTTTTGTACAAAATTTCAATGGTGATATCATCAAAAACAATTTGGCAGTTTCAGAAAATGTAGCTTTTATCTGAATTTGAGAATGGTGAAATCATTTATCGTGAGTGGGTGTACCGTACGGTACCTTCTTTGGGTACACCTCTGAGTAAGCCTTCGGGGGTTACAGGCGTTTTGTAAAGATGAATGAAATCATGTACCAACAGTATTTTAAATGTTTAAGCTAAATAATATGGGTCTTCAATTTTCAAAACTGACATGGTCACGAACATTATTAACACTGAAAACGGGATATTTACATTGTTCAGCAAATGTTTTAAAGTTGTTGAAGTGTTGTTGTAACATGGTAAATATCTCGTTTTCAGTGTTATTATTTATATTCAATTTTCGTTTATATACTCTGGCTTTTTCTAGGACTTTTCATGATTTTATCTACCCTACTTAATTACCTGTGTCTACTTATTTTTTTGAATTGCTCTAGTTTTTCAAGTCATTGCTTAGTACGTACTAGCTTCGATACTGCATCCGTTTCTAACAGCGCCATTTTGAATACCGTTACTTCCAAAAGGCCTCTTTTCTCGACTTCGTCTTCAAGGACCCACCAAGCAGACCCACCGGTGGGTCTCCGAATACTGATTTGTCTCCCAAGACCTACTAGTGAGTCCTCTGAGATTTTATTGTCTCCGAAGACCCACTAATAACAATATCGTTACAACCTACTTTTTTTTTTTTGGATGGGAAATCATCAAATGACCCCTCCCGCTCTAGGCGGAGTGGAAGGGAGTGTCAGACTTTTTCTGACTAAAACCCATCCATGTTCCTTCTTTGTCCTTTGTGTTCCAGGGCCGCGGTATCTCTTTCGAACAGTTCCGCAGCCCCGCCAGGCACAACCAAACCAACCTACTTAAATTCGCTTTTAGTTCTGGCTGGTTGACATGAATTGACAATATTATTTCCTGTTAATACATCTTTAAGCCGCACTGTCTGCACATACTGGCTTAAAGATAAAGGATTTATAAGCCAATGGTGTGTTTATAACGAACGGCACAGAACGACCAACGCCCTGGAAGCTTGGCATTCTAAGCTTAATAAAAATATAAACAAAAATTATGTCACTTTGCTTAAGTTTTTTACAAAATGAAACAACGACTTCAGTGTTACATAGAAAGAGACCAATTTATAATAGATTGTCAGTCAGAGTTGATGCAAAATGAAATCACAGTGGGACACTTTCTTGAAAAGTTAAGATAAGTAGATGTTTTAGTCAGAAGAAACTTCTTTTTTTAATATTTAAGTAAAATAATTTTAAGTTCATTTTAGAAGCCATAATGTTTATTACACATGTAAGTTTGTACCGCTCAAAAAATAAAACTGTCTGTTCTAATTTGTAATTGTTTTCTTTCGTACATTTAAGTTCCTGGTGGGTCTCAGGGGATATAAAACTAAATAGTCACTTAGGTCCCACCAGTCAGTAGGTCTTGGGAGACACATCAGTATTCGGAGACCCACCGGTGGGTCTGCTTGGTGGGTCCTTGAAGACGAAGTCCTTTTCTCTCACACTCTAATAAAAGTTCCAATCACAAACGCTACCTAACTACCCAATAAACCAATTAGCACCTAAGTAGCAGCCCTGTAATACACGTTAATCCCTATGAGCAACACGGGTAGCCGAGGGCTCGTGAGAACTGCGCCCGCGCAGCCTGCGCCGTGACGAATGTCACTCACGGATCCCCTGCGCAACTCGCTTGTTGACTAAGTGCTGTTCAAGGTTGTGGTTGCTGGAAGACAAAAAGTGGTAACTCGACAAATGTATATTTTGAGGGAATAAATGTGGAAATGTATTTGTGATATCTTCATCATAGCCTAAGCCTTTCCCAACTATCTTGGAGTTGGCTTGCAGTCTAACCGGATGCAGCTAAATACCAGTATTTCACATGGAGTGACTGCCTGTCTGACCTCCACAACACAGTTAATGGATAATACGATAAGTAAGTCTGATGCAAGACTTTTTAAATTGTCAGATGGTACAGAATTTTCGAATATTGAGATACCGAGTTTTGGCTTCGAGGGCAGTATGGTAAGTAGTTAGTGGTAAGTGGTAAGTTATATGATGCGATTAGTGCGAGTGGCGAGTGCGTGCGAAATGTGATACTTGGGAATCTGTCCCATCGCTTTAGATGTGACTAGGTTTAGACGATTTTCTCGCTTCGTATACCGTAATTATAAACACAATTAAAAAGTAATTGTGTCTCGCCCAATATCGCGTCGGTGAGACGTGAGGTCTTAAAAGACGTATTATAAAGACTATTTGTTGCCTGTGACCTTCGTCCGCGTGAAATTATTATTAAAAAAAAAATCCTATTTGAATCTAGTTTTGTTAACAATTTCAAGGGTTTTAATTTTTTAGCACGTAATCCTAATTCTTTTTCTAAAATAAAGCAGTCTACGTTACTCCCTATAACATCAGCTATCTGCTAGTAAAATTCCCGTCAAAATCGGTGCAGCCGTTTGGGGGATTAGTCGGAACAAACAGACAGACGGCCAGACAAAATTTTAAAAATAAAAAGATTTTTGTTATAAGTACACACAAGAGATATCAAAGAGCGTACTCACTATGCGACGCTCTCTTGCTCAGGGACTCTACATAGTACGCATACCAGCGAGTGATCGCCCATCACCGACGAGCACTCAGTCCTCGTTGGTGCCAAATAGCGTTTTTCGCTGCTAGCTCTACTTGCTTACCGCTAAACGCCCGCGGTGAAGCAGCAGCCTTAAGTATGGAATGAAGACGATGTTCGTTGTGGCCGAAGACTTGCAGCTGATGATATGTCTGATTAAGTCAGATTTCTAGTTGCAGATGAGTCATCTGAAAGTATCAGTACGTTTTTAGCTAGTTACACTAGTTCTGGATGATTTTTGGAAGTTTGAACGAGAATTTGTGTGGTACAACTAAATACCCGACTACTGAAAATTCACACTTTAATTAAATTCGGGGTTTAAAAGGTAAAATCGACTCCTCCTATTGTTGAAGTAGGTTATAATGTAGCCTATGTTACCCGAGCCATAATAACGAATCGATTGATACCTTATTCATCAAAATCGGATGAATAGTTTAGGCGCTACGGAGGACGTAAGACGTACGACAAACATACATACATAGACTGCTAAAATCATAAACGCTTCGCCGTAGTCGTGTAGAAAAGATTGTAATTGTAATGTATTTCATATCAGAGCCAGTCCCATAATCCTGGATCCCACAGACGTCCGTTCCTGAAGGTGGATTTCAGGATCGTTTATCTCTATAAATTTCTGGAAAATAGGATATACGGGGTGTAAACAGACTCTTCACGAAGCCGTGAACCAAGCATTCTGTACATCAAACTAAGTAACTTTATGCAAAAATTATTGCTGGGAAACGACTTTTTTTTTTTGGGGTGAAAAATCACGTTTTACGGTAAAACTCAATGTAACGCACTCAAAATATTGTGCTGATGGATGGATTGAATAGAACGGGGGTCGTGAAGGTGTTTAAAGTAAAAATCTTACATTAGAAACATGTATTTTTTTAAAAACTTGTGAAAAAATTGTAACTTTGACCCCCAATATCTCCGTAACTAGAAGGTTCCCAGGTATGGTCTAGAACAAAAAAATGATGGCAATGACGGGGAGAACAAGTACCTTTCGGCTTCGTTAAGGGTCTTTTTACACCCTTTATGAGAGGTATTAACCTCAGCAATAGCGATCTTAAAAGTTCAAGTGCAGAATAAATGTTGACACCTGCGGGTCTAATTAAATTAGAAAACCGCAACGGAATTTTCGAATTGGTGCAATTCATACTAAACCCGCATATAGAGATATACTGAGAAACACAACATTTAATTTTCAAAATAAAATGACAAAATGTTTTGTTTACTTGCAAAATGTATTCTTACATAATTATGCCATATTGTTTACTTCCTAATATTATTACTATTTTTATTTTATTTTTAATTCTAATTTTATGTAGTTTTACTTGATTTTTATGTTCAACCAACACACACACACATAACTTGTATGTGTGGTGTAAACTGTTAGTATTAGTTGGTTATAAATAAATTAAATATCCTTACTTAAAAATTTCTCACATCCAACATTTTTCTTCATCTTAAACCACATACCTACTGGCGCAGCCTCCGCTAAACTCCAGGCTCACGATGCACCTCAGCCGTCTCCTGCATCTGACGGCGGCTGCCAATCAAAAGGGCTTTAACCTAATCCCGGTTAGGATTAAGGAAAAAATAAACCGACAGATCCCTCTGTCCTGCACAAGCGTTCACGCTTCACCGCTTTCGTATTTTCTACAAGCTTTTAAATGCTGCTGCAGAAATAAAAGAAGAACGATTTTGGACTCTGATATTAGGGATGTAAAGTATTATTGGTTGTTGAAAGCTGGTGGTGGATCCTTGTATTCCGAAGTTCGGCATTTGACGCTTGAGGTTTCGCGTTTGTAATGTAATTGTTGTATAAATGTATTGTTTGTTTTGTGAAGTTTTTGCCCGACTGACCGGGGAGGTGTAAAATTCGAGATTACTTTTTTTTGTTAAGGAAACTGACGACGATTCAGCCTTATAAGACATTTTGATAGAAGGCACTTACTTATATTATATTTGAATGGAACATGAAACACTGTGAAATTATTCTTGATGTGGAACTAAATGCTGACGCTACTTCGGAAAAACACTGTTATACAAATGTAGCGTCCATATCGATAATCGAAACAATTTAAGCAAATCATTGCCCGTACAAAAAAAAACAAAATTATAAAAAAAAATCTTGTTTGCAGACATGCCTTCTAGTAAAATTATTCGCGGTCCGTTTCATCCAGTAAAAGTAAACAGAAAGGCTTGAAGTACAATACGGGAAGTATACGAATCCAGGGTGCCATTGAAAGCGAGATTTTTCGAATCCCCAGCCCCCTTCCCTGTCATGTGTCACTCACAAGACCACCACTAACGAATTATCAGCCGATCAACATAAGTACGACTTACCTTTACTTTGTGTGAAATCTATTCAATACACGGATAAACTAACAATAAGGCGTTGAAATCCATACCTCCACCATTCTTTGTTCCCCGCCCAAAAAAAAAACATTCACGCTAAAAGTTGCCAGACCGAAAAATAGAAAAGGACACATCCAAAAACAGATTATGACAAGCCCTTGTTGTGTTTGTAAACACAGATCCGAACGATACAAAAGAGTGTCGTAATGTGACACCTTTCTTGATTGGATGCTCTATAAGTAGCGGTATTGATACCTGATTTTTGCATTGTGGCAATACTTTGCGCTGATTGGCGGTAAAAGGTAAAATAGGCAAATTGTTGACGTTTGGCGGCTAAATGGATACAGCTGCGTTCGGGAGAATGTTGTTGTTAAATAATATTATTTTGATGTTTGTAAAGATAGGCGGGATCCATGCGGATGTATGGATGGACTGACAGGATCATGGGATATATTAATTCCTGTTACGGAAATGGAATACGATTGTGGATTGTATAATGTTACATAGAATATCCAATAGTAGAGAGAATTACTTTTATCCTATATTTCGGGTTTTTTCAGGACTTCGTTTTAGAGTTTCGATTTTGATCTTTAATTCCTCGAAGTACATCGTTCATCCTAGTGGTGTGACCGTCGGACTACCAAGTCATTGATCTCGAGTTCGACCTAAGACACACACCTCTGATGACGCACCAAGTAAGAGGCCCATGGGCGGTATAAGAACTCTGATACCAGGTTAGGCACTAACCACACATTTCACATTTCTGTAAGATTTTTACTCCATTCAGTATTAAGACCTTTTTTTTTTTTTTTTTTTACGCATGGGAAATCATCAAAAGACTTCTCCCGCTCTGGGTGGAGTGGGAGGGAGTGTCAGACTCTTACTGACTAAAACCCATCCATGTTCCTTCATTGCCCTTTGTGTTCCAGGGCCACGGTATCTCTTTCGAACAGTCCCGCAGCCCCGGCAGGCATCGGCCCTTGCGGGACCCTTCCTGATTACTGACATCTCTTTGAGGCGCGCGTGGAACACGAACGCGCCGTCGACACGGCCTGTCGTCATAAGACGGACGGACGGTGTGCTATCCCATTACTCACCGTCCACAGGCCCGCGCCTACTAGTATTAAGACCTTCTTTCCTGATCATTGCAAAGGACACATAAATTTCAAAATTCTTTACTTGCTTGACAAAGCCAAGCAGACTAGACTTCCCATTGCTTGATCATTTTCCTAGGACCAGTGCTTTTGTATCTTTGCTTCAAGCGAAACTGCCAGAAATAGTACAGACAGTTGCCAAATTGACCACACACGTTGGTCACTCTATTCTTTTGAGATGCAGTTAGCGAAAAGTATTGTTGCGCATTGAAGCGTGAATCTGTTTGAACAATAGGTTTACTTTTGTTCCTTAAAACGCATCTGTGGGACTAAATGAGACATTGTATTTCTTACCTGTAATTTGAACAGGAAATATGGATGAACTGTGTTTTAATTTTAATGATCATAGTTCAGACGAAATATTCAGTGAAATATTTAATATCAACGTATTCTACGTTGATATTAAATATTTCATTCGAAAATAGAGTTCGTATTTTTCGACGTTGCTTTTGGTTGGTCGCAGTTAATATTATGAATTGCAACTTAGCATTTTGGAATTGTAACGCGATTCATGTTATAGTATTTTGATTCTATTTGAACGCAGCCTTTTTAGGCACCCTGGTACTGTCAAAATTATTTTCCTCTATTATGTCTGTACCTCTACCCTGTCCTACGAAGTATCATAGTACTTATGTACTGAAAGTTATGAAAACATGGGATATCATTTCGAAATTAAGGTCGTTCTCAAAACAAATCAATTTGAGAAAATATGTCATTTATTGAGTTTTTTTATGTAAATCCATTCTAGGTATTTCGCTTATGTTGAATAGTTCTAAGGGAGTAATCATTTCACATAAATAGACGAAACACAGAGCATTTCGTGGAAAAGTAAGCAAACAATTTGTCATAATCATAACATGAAGTTCAAGCAAACACAAAATTCTATTAACATTTCAATAGTAAATCTATTAGAAAATACGGTCGAACATACCTACAAAGTTATAACAAAACATCAAAGTATAGAAACTGTGGGCAAAATATCAAGCTTTCACCAACACGCGTCAGACCGCCATTTTCATTTGTCGATAATGAACGAGAAAATCGTTAATTAATAATTAATATTTAAAATTCGTATCGAATGTGTGTTCTCACTGCCGTCATAGAAGAACATTTATTAATTGGCAACATTATTTGTGATTTTGCGTGTAAGGACGAATTTTCAATTTATGTCGTGGAATAGCGGTCTTTGAAGTTTGAAATGAGTTCAAAGGGCACACGAAAAACAAAATGAAATGGTTCCCTGAAATATGTATAGGAACTGAGCTGTAAAATTATAGCATATAATTAAGCCTGTAATAACCGAAAGATAGGCAGAGGTGTACCTATATTACACCCACATTCAGATAGTTTTATTACCCAACCTCGGCAGAGCCTCAATTAAGGGTTATTTAAGACCCATGTTATAGGGGGCGAGAATATTACTGTCAACAGGACACAAATCCAGAATGGACTGCAGTTGTCTTTAAAATTATACAATACAAGCTTTTGCTCGCAGCTTCACCCCCATTATATTCGGAAATTAACCCACGGGAGCGTTTTAAACGTAGCTTATGATAATGGGGATAATGTAGCTTCCCGTCAGTGAAATTTTTTTCGGAATCGGATCAGTAGTTCCGAAGATTACCCCTTACAGACAGACTTACAAACAAATTTTACTTCTTTATAATATTAGTATAGATCACATTCACTGACTGACTCATCACGATTACATTCAGCTATTTGGCACGTCTGTTTGCCTAGTAAGTATTTTAACATGAAAAAAGAAATGACGTTTTATAAGTCTAAGAAAGTTCAAAAGTCGGATTAAATTCATGTAAATTGTGGATTTGTGATTCAAGTATATGAGACATATTCTTGTGGTTAAGTTACTTGAAGTTACTATAACTTTTTTCTCGCGATTGTCTAGTCACTTCCTACTTATGTTTAGGATGGGCTTCTAAAGGCTAGAGATGTGGCAATCTCCCTTTAAAGTTTCGTGTTTTTGCATCGACTTTCAATGGCATTCATATAAACTTTTCGGTACCTTGTATCAATCCAATTATACATTTTTAGACTGTTCCATCCTCGTAATCGGTTATAGAATGTCACTAGTGGCTAAGCTCTCTAATTTTTACCCGACTGAGGAGGGTTATGTGTTTATGAGCCTATATATGTATGGTTGTTCCTTTGTGGCACTCTAAAGACAAAACGCTTAGGCCGATTTTGATGATTATTACGTCAATCGAATTGTCTTTTTGCGAGTATCACTAAAGACATGATAGTAATCAAAATTCAATATGGCGACAACCAGACTCCACTGTTCCATATTTTAATAATTTTATATTTCAGTGGGTCCCTCCCGCCTGCTTCCAAATGCGAGTGTTGTTTGCTTTTCAGCTTAATTTTTTTTTTTGTATTTATAATTTACTTTTTTATTTCACAAATCGTGTAGCCTTTTTCAAGCCTTTGTTCCACCGAACTGTACCACCGGTGGTACTAGTGTGAAATCTCATTCTCAATAGTACTACCACTACCTAATAATGGGACAGTTTGTTCCCAATAGTACTACCTATGCAAATTGTGTAGGAAACCTTATTTTTTTACCGACTGTAAACTTATGGGATGAAATACCTACCATATAGCTATGTTCAGACGGGCGTAGAAAAAAAAACTCAATAAAAACTAATACCCCTTAAACCAATCTAAAAAATCAAGTGCTCCACTCCCAAAAACATTAGCAAAGTAATACAAGAGTTGCTTAGCTGGCGAGATATCGGTAGCATGCAAAATTTCACCCTGGCCACTCCAGGACTAATGATCGGCGGGCAGATACGGCCCGCCCGCTCCCCAGGGCTGTCGCGAGAGGCTGGGTTGTGGTGCAGGGGAGGCTGGAGTCAGTGGCTGTTGGCTTTCGTGGGAATGAAGATTGATAGTGGAGAGGTAAGGTGGAAGAAGGTGCTGGTATAAAATGGTCTTTGGAGACAAAAGGTTACTGTAGAATGGGTTTCAGAAAAAATGTAATGGCTTGTATAAGTGAGGCTAATGGCTGTACTGTGTTATCGGTACAAATGGACCAGTTGGATATTGCAAATAGATTATGATTGTGACTGCCTCGTTGGTCTAGTGGCCGCAAGCGCGACTGCAGAGCACGAGGTTCGATTCCCAGGTCAGGCAAAGGGTTTTTTTTATTTAACAATGTATGTACTGTACACACTAAAAACAGAAAAGAAAAAAGTAAAAAAGTGTGTGATAAAAGCATACAACAACAAATTAGTGGGTTGATTTTTACATCTTGCGACAACTTCATTATGGAAAACAGTTTTTAATTTATGCGTATGAAGGATCGATCTTTAGGTTAAGCCGTGCTTGTCTAGTTTGGTCTGTGGATGGGTGAACATGAACACCCATCACAAACCGAGTTTCCTCCGTGCCTCGGAAACGTTAAGTCGTTGGTCCCAGCTGTCATTTGTAGACATTTGACAGTCGTTACAGGTAGTCAGTGGCCCAAAATTCTGACAACCAGTCTCACAACCAGTACTAACTGGGTTGTGGAGGTCAGACAGGCAGTCGCTCCATGTAAAATACTGGTATTCAGCTGCATCCGGTTAGACTGGATGCCGACCCTAACATAGTTGTGAAAAGGCTAGGCAGCCGATGATGATATATGAAGCAACCCTTTTCTAGTTACATCCTCTTCATTATCACACCCGAGTGCAAACCGCAGAACTAAAACAAAACCTCATTATTCCCCGAAAACTAAACTAAATAAATAACAACACAATCCACAAAAATAAAGTTGGCAACATTTTTCCCAACAGGCAACCCTACACCCCGGCGTCTAGATTCTGTAATGAAGCAATTTAAATGCATGAGGCAGGGCGAGAGACGCGATGGTGGGGGGAGAACCAATCATAAATCAAGAACGTAACGGCGCAACCGTTACATTTGAATTCAAACTTTATTCTATAACTGAAACAGTAGCTTTTCCTTCGTTAATAGGTTGTAGATACGATGTTTGGTTTTTTGGAGCAGGTTGTAGGTATGGATGATAGTGCCCGCGCGGGGTAAGTACGGGTATATCTCTGCAGGTAGAGGATTATGGGAGGGTACGGTCTACGGAACTACACAGGCGAAAATGTTTTCCTAACTTATTCGGAATAGAAAAGGAAAGTCGCGGAGAAAGTGATATCAGTTTCCCTTGTAGCTACGTGTGTTGTTTTTGGCCTGGTTGGTACTTGATTGGATGCTCCCGGTCCAGATTCGAAGGCTTTTATTGCAGCCAATAATGTGGGTACGAAATTAAGGGTTGGGAAATGTAGGACTGGATTTTTCTCTTCATTACTGGGACTGCGTCTCGTAATTCAGGCTGATTACTATTTTGTATTATGTAGGATGTAGGTGGTAGTAGATAGGTGACTTAATCAAACCGTTTTGCTGAATTCGTGATTTCGGGGGCCTTGCAACGCTTGTTTTTGGAGGATAGGATATCAAGAGATCACACTCTGGAGAACACGATATCCCAGGATCGCGAACTGGATTTTTCACATAAGTACTAAGAACTACTAACTCGAAAATAACAAATAAAATCGATCCATAACGTAACACCTGGATGGTTTCAATATAAGACAGAATTTTGATTTAATTGAATTTGCCATAATTTGTCATTTTGGCTCCGGACTGCAGATAATACAGGGCGGACCCTTCACGAAGCCGTCAACCAAGCATTCTGTACATAAACTAAGTTACTCTACGCAAAAATGATTGCTGGGAAACGACTTTTTTTTTTTGGGTGAAAAATCTCGTTTTACGCTAAAACTCAATGTAACGCACTCAAAACTTGGTGCTGATGGATGCTTTGAATAGTAAACGGGTCACGGAGGTAATTAAAGTAAAATTAAAGCCTTAAAAAGTAGTATTTTAAAAAAAACTTGTGAAAAAATTGTAACTTTGACCTCCAATATCTCCAGAACCTGTGGTTTCCCAGGTATTGTCTAGAAGAAAAAAATGATCCCAATGATGAGCAAAATATGTGGTTTTCGTTTTCGTTAAGGGTCTTTTTACACCCTTTATAAGACAGAATTTTGATTTAATTGAATTTGCCATAATTTGTCATTTTGGCTCCGGACAACGGATTTCAGATAATGTACTGAAGTAGCAGTCAGTGTCCGGTGTTAGCAGCCGGTCCGCAATCTGTCCGGTTTGACGGAATCCTTTCTTAACTACTACCAAATGAACTTCCTATTTTTCTCTTACCCATTGTCAACTTCAACCGAAGATCAGAAGTCAACCACGGCATACAGTAGCCACAATAGGAAAGCCAGGAACAGTAAGACAGTTCGGAACCATTAATATCGAGCCGCGCCAATTTATATCCATTCCGGGCCCTCGAGTGACGTCATGAGAACTCGATCGAACCGCCTACAACCGGTTTAGGGTTGCTAGGCTAAGGAAATTGTTGTAAAGAGAATGAGATGTTATGGATTTCATTTAATTGTTGTCTGTTTTTTCCGGCTTATCTCCGAAACGGCTTTACCGATTGACGGGACTGTCACTGGTAGATAGTTGATGAAATAAAAAGTAGCTTCGGTTACTTTAAAAAAAAGACTACTTATAGAAAAAGGATTAGAGTTCCTTGCAAAAAATTAAAACCCGTTTTTAACAAAATCCTAAACAAAAACTATGCGAAAGTTTGTGAGGTCGGATGGATGGATGGATGGATGTTTGTTACTCTTTCACGCAAAAACTACTGAACGGATATTGATGAAATTTAGCACACACAAAGTTTATAACCTGGATTATAACAAAGAATACTTTTTATCCCGGTAGTATGATCCCGTGGGACAATTATCGAACTCCACGAAGGCGACGCCGCGGGCATAAGCTAGTTTATAATAATCTCACGCTAACCAAGGTCGCGGGGAACAGCTAGTTGGGTACACACGGCGGCACATGAAGCTTTACATTTCCAGTATAACCTGGCCTCGCTTTGTATAGATTTCCTATACAATAAGAGATCCGCATAAACTGGTTTTGTAAAGCTAGATTGGCTGTCGTGCGCACATAAATGCAATGGTAGGGTGTGTTCCTTAGGAAAATAAGTTCGGGATGTATATTCCTGCTCCCTGGGTACTGGGAAGGGACATCCCTGGGTACCCTCAGTGTTGTGGGCCTCTGGCGCGGCGGTGCTCGTGACAGGCAGTGTTCCGTCGCTTCACCTGATGGGGCCTGCCCTGCTTTTGAACCGCTAATCGATTCTGCGGTGCCATTCTTGTTCTGTTCTCTGTTTACGTGGGTATAGCGAACTATATGGGGTGTGGGGTGGAACAAGTAAAGGTGAAGATGAATGTCGAAATAATGGGTGTAAATGTATCCTTAACGAAGCCGAAAGGTACTTGTTTTCCCCGTCATTGCGATATTTTTTTTGTTGTAGACCATACCTGGAAACTTTTTAGTTACGGAGATATTGAAGGTCAAAGTTCCAACTTTTTTTGAAATACAAGTTTTTAATGTTATAGCTTTACTTTAAATACCTCCGCAACCCCCGTACTATTCAATGCATTCATCAGCATAATGTTTTGAGAGCGCTACATTGAGTCCTACCGTAAAAGGTGATTTTTCACCCTAAAAAAAATTGTCGTTTCCCAGCAATAATTTTTGCGTAGAGTTACTTAGTTTGATGTACAAACAGGCTTGGTTGATGGTTTCGTGTAGGGTCCGTTTACATCTTGTATGTGTCTTTTTCGGATAATTATGACATTAGGATTTATAAAAATAAATAATGATTCTAAACCCACTAGCGTTGAACATAACATAGCTGGTTATAAGTGACGGATTTAAAAAAAAAAACTTTAAAAGTTCGATTCTTTAAAAACAACCTAGTTTGGACCCCCAGTTATCGGGTCCATATTGTTCCATTTAGGTCTAGTATCCAATTGCAAGGAGGAGCTCGTGGCTAAATAATAACAGCCGCTCGGGTCGATCTTTCGGTTAAGCCATGCTTGCCTAGGTTGGTTCGTGGATGGGTGACCACCCATTACATACCGAGTTTCCTCCGTGCCGTTGGTCCCGGGTGTCATCTGCTGTAGATCTTTGACAGTCGTTAGGTAGTCAGTGGCCCAAAAAGTCTCACAACCAGTCTTACTAAAGGGTATCGTATTACCCAGTACTAACTGGGTTGTGGAGGTCAGATAGGCAGTCGCTCCATGTGAAATACTGGTATTCAGCTGCATCCGGTTAGACTGGAAGCCGACCCCAATATAGTTGGGAAAAGGCTAGGCAGATCCAATTGCAAGGAGTGCAGTCTCAACCCTGTACAACGAAACATAATCTAAATTAATATTATAACTACGAAAGTAACTCAGTAAGGTACAGTAAGTAACTAAGTCACGAACAAGTACCAGGGCACCATAGAACACAAGCAGAGGACCGGTTCTCTCGAAGGTGCCTCCGCAGCGCTGGTCCATAAATCAGGGACGCCCCTCGCTTGTGAGTTCCGCCTTCTGCGTGCTAAGAGTAAGAGGGCTGAAGATCTGCAGATAGCCGATGTTACCCGTACCATGGTGCAGGTGTAGGGTTTGATAAACAGGAATTACATACCATAACATCACGCCTGTAATCCCCGGGGGGTTAGGCAGAGGTGTACCTAATAATACACCCACATTTCGACAGTTATGTTTAATTAATGGGGGCGAGCCTATTGCCATTAACCGGCACAAATCCAGACTCCGTGACTGCTACTAAAATCCTAATGGAAAAACCCAATAAAAAAATTCCCGACCCGGGAATCGAACCCAGGACCTCATGCTCAGCAGCCGTGCTTGCGACCACTTGACCAACCAGACAGTCGGCCAGAATATAGTATAATTTAGAGTACACAGTTGTAACACATTATAATCATAGACATTACTTGATGGCACTAACTGACCTATTATTATGAGGTATTCAGATAAATAATTAATCAATCATAATGTAAGTAAGTAAGTAAAAGAGGTAAGTAAGTTCTGTAAGACCTCCATGCACTAAAATAAATAAATAAATACATAAATAATACCAATTATTGTCCCCCTGTATGCAAAAGATAACTACAGAGTTGAACACTACAAACTGTCAACATTTTTTCTATGTCCATTAATAACTGCATGTAGCCTGTGCAGCAATTAGTATTTAATAAAGTAGAGTGTGAAATGCTGCATTTAAATAATGGCGACAAATAGTGATGGTGGCGGTAAACACCACTGTTTGCTAAATACGAAAATAAATCATCGTTGAATTTTTTTTTTTTTTAAATATCAAGTTCCTAGTTTAGAGTCAACTTCATCAATATCTTAACGTCATGCTCGAGAAATGTGTCAAAATCGTAAAAAAAATATTATTTATTAAAAAAAAACCGTTTTGAATAATGGCTACTACTTTCCTACCCAATAATTAAAACAAAACTTTTTTCACGAACCACATTTACTACCAACATTAATAATCTTAAAAACCGTTTAAAAACAAAAAAAAATCCTAATCAAAACTTTTTTCAAAATTCGAATACTTTTTTCTATAAAGGAGAATGGGCGGTGCGGTCATGTCATTACGGCTTGAGCTCTGTCACTGTTCAAACGACTGGACGAAACGCTTGGTAATGGTATTCCGCCTACCTATTCCAGCTATGCCGAGATACGCATCGGTGGCCGGTCAGCACCGCCTCCCGCAGAACAAATGAGCTACACAACACGCGATGACCTGCCCGTGGAAATTTATATGCCTATATTTTTATGGGTAATATTTTTTATCGAAATCTAAAGAATGACAAAAAGTTACATAGATCTAAACATTTTTTTTTGTATATTTTCTTTCCATACTGATTTGCACCAATTTGAATAATTTGGACATAAACATAACTGGCGAAATGTGGGTGTTCTATTAGGTACACCTCTGCCTTTCCCTACGGAGATTACATGCGTGATGTTATGAACAATTTGAAATTAGATAAATTCAATTGTAGCTACTCCACTAGAACTTCTAACACCTGTAATTATTTTACACTAACTGAATGTTTTTTTATCAGTTTCATGAAATAGCGACAAACCCGAGGGCCTTAGCTACTAGCAGTCGCTTTCAAACGTTTCGTATTGACATTAGCTTTCCGTTAGCTTGTGTTTTTCGACTTTTCCAACTTTTTCTATGGATAGAATGGTCTAGGCCCCAAGGTAATGAAAAAAAAACCGCCAATATAAATAATCAAAAATGGAAGCACCGATTCGGAACAACTTGAACCCGATCTCCAGATAAATTTATTTTCAAAGATACTAGTAAGTACCTAAGAAATAGATATCAGGTACTTATACCTATAAAAAGTTATAGGACGACTTAGTTCTCACAACGAAGAATCGTGTTGATTTTCAAAAGAATAGTATTTCGTGTCCGTGAAAGAAAACCATTCGATACATTGTCCTACTGCGAATTCACCATAATATTGATACTACATTGTTTTAGAACTATACAATATGTTTCAATAACATTTGCTGACCGTATTACCGTATTTTTCAGTGAGAACAATGGCCGAGGCTTGTCCTTTATTTATTCTGCATAAACAAATCTTCCATTTTTAAATATTTCTTAAGATAAATAGAAAAAAAAAAACAATTTTAAATTATGTAAAAAAAAAATAGTAGCCCACCGGTATCCAAGGTCAGGGCTCCAGAGAGAGGAACCTCCTAATAATACGAGCCATGTCCAGGAGTACCACTTTCTGAATCAAGCTCTTATCCAGCTGCCTGACGAGAGCCTGGTCGAGGCTTATGGCAATTAAGGCTTGTCCTATATTATTGTGGTCCCAGTTTCCTCCAGCCTAGAAGGCTGGAGGAGTCTTTCGATCTGTAATAATAATCGTGGTGTCATTTTTACGTACGGTTTCAGAAGATAAGGAACCTTGCAATTAAACCCAATAAATATAAAGAAAAGTCGTGTTAATTAAGAAATCCCAATAAATAAAAATAATAAAACGAAATAAACTTATATTCTGAACCAAAACTCGTATAGAACTACCAATTAAATGGAACTCCTTCATTATAAACAATAATAGCACGATTGTAACTGGTAAGCGTGCAAAAAGTTTATACTTAAAAAGATGAAATATATTTGTTACGCCCCCTAGATATGTACGCTAGCATAACATGCATATACAACTGCGTTAATTACTTTAGTTATATTTGTACAATCATCACTGTAGATGCGTGCCGAGTAAGAAGATACCTAGGTAACTAGTGCAATAATGTAACTAGTAGGGATCTTTTGCGAATACCAATCTCAAAACATTTGAGGGAGAGAGAGCCCTCCATAAAGAACATTGGCGAAATTACTCGTCATTGCGGCAGTCACATCCTTTCTATGTATCATTCTTAGCACAGTCCAACCATGGTTTCTTTGGTCGTCCCTACTCTTATAGCCATTCACATTCATACTCAAAACTTTTCCAGAGGTTTGGCCATATTTGGCAGTTGGTTGGCCGTGACTGAGAATGGGACCTCAACCATGAACCCGTATTTTATTACCAACTTTAGGTCTATTCAAATTGACAGTAATAGTTGCACTGCACATGGTTCAAAATCGCTTAACACTTTGTCTTATTTCGAAAGCGAATTTTCACTGACTTTGTGAGTTGTAATCGAAAAATAATATGACACCAAATGAGTGTGCAAGTGATCATCTGCGTATAAACATCTAGGCAAGAAGAGCCAAAACAAAACAATGCCGTTGAGACCATAGACAAACGTTGACTCGACGGAGCCTGGGAAAATCATACAATCACTGGAAACAATTTCTCATTGTTAGTCTTTATAAAGGGAAATATTTCTCTTGAAGTGATAGTGGCACGATGGAACTCCTGAAGTGTATAACTCTGTACGCAGTAACAGTTACATTGGTAATGGCAGATAGACGAATGTTGCCAGAAGGACCGGCAGATCTTAGATCAAAAGGAACCGTGAGAGTTATGGATGTGAATTCCAATGAGGGTCCCATCATGTGCGCCAGATTAGCGAAGGAACCGTATTTTGGAGTGGACATGTTGCTGGGTCGATCCTGGAGAATTTACTACACATGGAACATGGATTTACATGACCAGTGCTTGGATGTGACGTTCCGGAATGTGACGCCGGAGGTTCGTTTTCATTAAGTTTTATTTTTCTTAATTTTTAAATATTTACCATGAGCTGTTTAGAATACTATGTATATGTTTTTTTATTTGTATTTTGGCAACTCTCACTCACTCTCTCTCTCAACCGGGTAACAACACCTAGATTTCTAAGGTACCTTATTATATGAATATTGACTATTATTGAATAATATTTATTATTATTATTTTAAAAGTTTGTTAATACCTAAATCTAGAATGTAGATTATTTCTGTACAAACTAGAAGAGTGAGTCAGACTATTTTCTGCCATCGTTGAATCCTACTTAGCCTTGACTCAGTATGAAAACAGTCGACAGTATCTCTTATATAATTTTAGTCATTTGTAGTGGACGTGTAGTGTGAGTTAATATTTACAGTGCAATCCGAGAAAAACGTAAGTTTATTATTATTTCCTTTATTTGTTTATCTACACGTTTTTGACATTTTTAAATATTTCTTAAAAAAACATTTAAAAATATAAAAAATAGCGGTCCGCCGGTGTCGCGACCAACTTTCAAGCTACCGGTGGTTAGGGCTCCAGAGACAGGAAACTCCTCACAATGCGAGCCGTATCGAGGAATACTGCCTTCTGAATCAGGCCCTTCATCCAACCGCCTAAGGGAAGCCTCATTTTTTTTTTTCATTTTAGGAAATCTTACAGACTAATAACATTATAATTACAATAAAATATAACTAAATAGCTAGTTACAAGCTTCCACAGATTTAATACAAAAAATATTACTTCCTTAGCATAAATTACTTCCAAAATTATATATATTTGTTATTTATAAATGATCCATTAAAGTACCAATTTTTAATTCATTGTTATTATTGAAAGGTTACCAGTTGGTTATTAAATACACCGTGACTTTTTAGTCGTCTTACCAAGGTGGTCCCCTCAATGTGTCCGACATAAATTACCTGTAGGCGCGATGATTATTTTTTTATCATTAGTTAAGTACATTAATTAGTACAAACGAAAATAAATAATACATAAGAATTATGAAACATCCTGTCATGGTAACGTGTCAAACGGTAGAACATTCCCACCCAGCGCACGACTCGAGTAGATCATCGCTCGCAACAGCGTGTTTCAACTATGCCATGCGTCATAATAATTAACATCATATGTCGTAATAACTTTTAAAACCTCATAAATACCTATTTTTTTATTATGAATGTTTAGTAGTGTAGATCATATTAATTTCTTTAGGTTGGTTTTAAAAATCACTTTTTTACACATAACAATTGGTTAACACGTTGAACGCCAGTGCTTTTTCTTCGTTTTTCCATTTGGGCCATGGGGGGCACCATTTGGTCGACAGTTAACTGTTCCGTTGGGGCCGCGGGGGACAACATATGACCGCGCGCCCGAGGCAATTTTAGGCGTCTCTATTGGGCCGGCGGGCACAGATATGAAGCTAATATGTATTTGACGTGACCCCCACGGCCCTGCAGACAAATAGATTGTATTTGGTTTTTAGTAAAAACTATGACTTTGAAAAATATGACAAATAATTTCGGGACATGACTTGTTTGTAAGTTCTAAAGGAAAAAGTGGGTCCATATTGGCTCACCTAAAGTTCTTTTCCCGAAATTGTTCTTCCTAACGATTTGTAATCCGAATGATCACTCTTCCTAAAAATTTTCATCCTAAAGTTTTCATTCATACTATTTGTAGTGCTACCGGCGATGTTCATAACACTCATGTTTCCGAAAATTGTAATTAATAATATCATTAATGTAAATATATTTAAACTCCTACTGTTTTTTATCATAACGCTTTTATCCCTAAACATAAGTAGAGGTCAGAGTGTCGTCTTGGGGGCACTATGAAAAAAAAACTTAGAAAATTTTCGCAACCAATTTTGAAGTAGCGCTCGCCGGCCGCTGCCGCGGCACCGCTCGCTTCGCTCGCTCGGCTCGCGCGTAGTTGGTCACAGTTCTTACCTAACCTAACCTATGGATCCCTTCCACATCGTTTTTACGACAAACGGTTAGTCGGAGACAAAAAACACCAAGAAACTTTTATTCTTACATTTAGGTGTTTTATACGATAGAATCGAGAAAATAAACGGTTTGCAAAAATAACACTTTTTTGGCTAAATTTTTCTAAGTCTAAACAAAGAAATCTAAACAAAAAATATATGACTTTGAATAATAGTGTAAAAGATGGTTATGTTGAGAAAATATAGGAAAACAAATAAAAGTATAACAGATGTTTATTGCTACTGACATTATGAAGTTGAATGCTTCGGAATTATAAAATTAGAGACAGAGTAGTTAGGAATTGTGATTGTTAGGATGAAAAATGTTAGGAAGAACATTTTCGGATTTCCAATTATCGGAGTTGAAAATTTAGGTGAACTTTGGCGCACCCGGAAAAAGTGTGTATGATAATGTGTTATTTTATATTTTTCCATAAAATTACTATTTATAATGTGTTGTAAAACACTATACTGTTACTTAAGTAGTTAACATCTGGTTAAATTTGTACTACATAGCTGTTAGGATTTAATTTTTCGGGGATAGTTTGATAAATGAAACTACATCAAACGTGTGACAAATCGACAGCTCCTTTTGCCCTATTACAGTCTAGCACGATTTTCGGCTTCGATACCGTTTTTCCTCGCTTTATAATTGTCTGGAAACGGTCGGAATGTATGGTCGAAAGAACAAGTACGTCTCTTTTATCTTTCCACTTCATGATAGTAATTCCATCTTCGCTCTCTCTAGCTATATATTCACCTGTCTTCAGTTTATCATTAGCAACCTCTTTTGGTATATTCCTTCTATTTTTTCTACTAGTACCCCCTAGATGTGTTTCATTTTCCGATGACCGACACCCCGACCCCCGCGGCCCCCACCAACGAAAAACGCGATTTATTTCCGCTTGGGCCATGGGGGGCAACTGTTGAGTGACAGTAGTATTTTGGTGAAATAAAGTCACAAATTACTTTTCTTCGATTTATTTCATGTGATTTGGCACATTTTCTAGCCCCTAAAGCAATAAAAACTGATACGTAAAATTTAACAATCGGGCATTTTTAACCTGGCTCCTTTGACTAAATAAGTGAGGCCCATATGTTGTCCCCCACGGCGTTTAACGTGTTAAGTTCTCAAACTAGATAAGGCCGTTGTTTCGGACCTGACTACTCTGAGAAGAAACCATTGAAACAAGCTCAAAAGTCTCTGTCCTTTTTAAAGTCCAGAACTCCAGACATAATCTTGGTGAAGTCACATTGGTTAATGCATTTCCAATTTACCTACATTACATAACTTCTTTGTTTAGATTATCAACCGCATCTATAATGACATGAGCGAATACATGGAGACGGAACCATACTGGGACGCAGCCACGGTGCTGGTCAGTATGGGTCGCTCCAGGCATGAGATGCTCCTGTTTGCAGATCAAGGACCCGCTGGGAGGTTCCAAGGAGTGCCCAACATCATCAGAGATGGGAGTAAGTAGCTCATTAACAACGGCAGCCAAGTAGCGTCATATTACAAAAAGTACTTCAGCGCCATCTATGACGCAAACTAGGAACTAAAATCAAAATCTTGAGTCGCAATAAATTATGATTATCGGCGAGTTAAGCGTATATTGTGCGACAACATGCACAAAATTACAAAAAAAAAGCAAAAAGCAAAGCGTTTAGATCGGTCAATCAGAAAGGACTACAGTAATATCTAAAAGTCTGCGAACGAATTAAACAGTGGCTTGGTTCGAGTTGCAATCTCAAAGATAACGTAAGCCTGAACCTCTGATTCTAGAAGCATGGAAAATTGCACAAGAGTTCTTTATTAATTAAGGTGAGCACTAAGCAAGAGTTTTGCGATTGAATGTTGGTGCGCGACAGCATTATTTGAAAATCTGATTGGTTTTTATTTCCTCGCAGTGAAAACTAGGAATGCTCCACGGGGATAAAAGTGTCTTCATCTTGGGCGAGCTTAAATTCTTCACTGCTCTCAGGGTTCTTTGCTTTGCTCGGAAGTTAACTCAAAGCTCCCTCGCTCCAATCGAGAGCCCTGGAATCCCTCGCTGCGTTCGGAATTCAAAATAGCGCCCGTGACGAAAGACAGTGCTTTATCCCCTTGGTGCATAATCTACTATAGGAAGTCCTTTATTTTTATCGTTGGGCAATTTCATCAGGCACACGGCTCGTTTTTTTTTTAACACCTGATTATTCTCCAGATATGTCACCTACGAAGGCTTCGGTGCCGCTACTCAATTTCCATTTGAAACTGATGTACGGAGGCAAGTACCTGCTGATGGCAGACTGTCAGATTGGAGTGACGACGTTGTTAGCTCCTAAGAATCACGTCCCGTACCGCGCAGAGATCGGCGGCATCGCCACCACCCTCGACTTCGGACTCGGCCTCCACGCCTGTTTGTCTGATAAGAACAAGGATGAAAAAAAGATGGAAAGTAAATAAATAATACAGTATGCTTGCACGTTGTTTTTTTTTGTTTTCTCCCATTGGAAATAATGATAAGATTTCAACTAAGTTCTGATTTCTGAGTAGGTACTCAGGCATCGACTAGATTGAGGGCACTGAGCTTAAGAACTTATTTTTACGCACATAAACTCACGCCTTTATGTCAAGGTTGTTATAGGCAGGAACTACAAAACGCTACCTGCTACGATACGAAGCTATCAAAAGCCTCAGACACCACGGTCTGTCATGCAGAAGTACGAGCTCTTGTTACCGTCGGCATTCCAGCTATCTTAGAACCCAATGGCTTGGCACGCGACGATGACAAAAGACCTGACGACATGTCTTTGTTCGAAGCTCATCGTGCTGTGCTGGCGCTGCCGCTGTGGTTGCGGAGAACCTCAAGCGGCGTAAACATAACCTTAACCTTTGCGTCCTGCACGGGAACAGCAGTGCCTCAACTCGAGCCGTGCAGCATTCTTTCTACGACACTCCAAACTGCAACGCACACCAATAAGTTTTGTAAAGGCATCATCTCGAATTGAGATGAGCGAGTAAAATTAGGTAAGGGGAGACTGATCTGGTGCAGTCCCTATACGGGTGCTAAATGGGGCTTTTTAATTGCGTGTGCAAATCCTCATGGCTGACCTCCACCCTGTAGCGGGCGAAGGGATCTTTCAGGCTCATACTGACTAAAACCACACGGTGTTCTTAGACTACTTTTGGCCAGGGTGCTGCAGAACTTAATTCAACTCTAGTGTGTCAACCATAAACATCCTAATAATATGACACCAGAATCAGTGTGAAAGTGATAATCAGCGCATAAACATGTAGGTAAGAAGAGCTAATACAAAACAACGACGTTGAGTCAATAGACAAATGTTGACTTGACTGAGCCTGGGAAAACCATTCAAACACAGGAAAAAAAATTTAATTGTTAGTCTTTATAAAGGGAAATATTTCACTTGAAATGGTAGTGCCACGATGGAACTCCTGAAGTTTATACTTCTGTATGTAGTAACAGTAAGAACGGTAGCAGGAGGACGAAGTATGTCAGAAGCAGATGCCAGATATTTGACATTTCAAAACATGAGACATTTCTCGAAGGATTCCAGGACGGGTCCAATCATGTGCGCCAGATTAGCGAAGGAACCGTATTTTGTTGTGGAGATGCTGCTGGGTCGAACCTGGAGGATTTACTACACATGGAACATGGATTTAGAGAAACAGTGCTTGGATATGTCGTTCCAGATTGTGACGCGGACGGTACGTTTTCATCAAGTTTGTTTTTTTAAAATTAATTAGCAAAATATTTAGCATGACCTATTTAGAAAATGCTGTGATTTTTCAACTATTGTCTTAACTCTCACGAAAAAAATCGACCACATGACCATCCACCACCGTTACCAGTACATCCATTTCCGATCTACATCACATCACTTACTTCATCAGTTTATCAACCGCATGCCTGCTTACATGAGGGAATACTTGATGTCTAAACCCCACTGGAACGCTGTTACCTCGTTGCTGGTTGGGATGGATCGCACCAAGCATGAGATGCTCCTGTTTCCAGACCAGAGATCTGCCGGGAGGTTCCAAGGGCTGCCCAATCTCAACGAAGCAGAGAGTAAGTAGCTCATCAACAACGGTAGCCTTGTAGCGGCATAGTACAAAAAGTAGAACAGCGCCATCTATGGCGCAAACAAGGGACTAAAATAAAAATCCGGCATCGCAATATTATGATTATTTGCGAGTTAAGCAATGATATACAAGAAGACCAAGCTTTGTGGTAGACTTGAAGAAGGTCCTTGTATGCGACAATATGTACAAACGACAAAACACGAAAAAAAAATTTAGGTCAGACTCAAAGTGATACCAGAACTCTGCAAGCGAACTAAAATGTTGATTGGTTCGAATTTCAATCTGAAAGTTAACGTATAGACTGATCACTGAGCAGATTGATCTATAAACATGACATTTTAAACAAGAGTTCTTCATATAATGAAGGTGAGTATTAAGCAAGGGTTTTTGAAAATGTAGGTGTCCCCCGACCAACGTGTCTATTTAGGACCCCGAAAATTTATTTGGAAGTTCTTTAATTTAAGAAATGGGAAATTTCATCGGGTACACGGCTTGTTTTTAATAAAAACCCTATTTATACTCCAGATTCACCTGACCTGACTACGGTGCCGCTTCCTAAATTCCATTTAAAACTGATGTACGGAGGCAGGTACCTGCTGATGGCGGACTGTCAGATTGGTGTGACAACGCTGTCAGCTCACAGTACGAACATCTCGTACCGCGCAGAGATCGCCAACATCGCCAAAAACATCGACTTCGGACCCGGCCGCCCGGCCTGTGTCTTTGATAATAACAACAATGAAAAAACGGAATACATAGATGAGTAATAAAGTATGCTTGCATGTTGTTTTTTTTTGTTTTGTCCCTTGCTAATATTGATAAGATTTTAACCAACTTCTGATTTCTGAGTTGGTACTCAGGCGTCAACTAGATTGAGGGTACTTTAATGTCATGGTTGTTATAGGCAGAAACTACAGAACGCTACCTGCTATGACCCTAACGCCTCTTCCACGTTCACAGACCTGGTCATGTACGCACGTTCTTGCTGGCGACTCTTTTGAAGAACTTTACCAATAAGTTCAGTGTATGCTTCTAAGGCGTTCCCACTCACCACCCACTTACCTTTTGTTAGTCGCATTGCACTTATCCTCTCGTCATTACCATACTTTTACTTCCTGACCTACAGATTTTATTTACAAGTTGATAAACTTACAGACTCTCTTTCTCTTTCTCTGAGCTCATTTACTTCAAGTAGGTATGAATTTGTTTCAAACTGTTATTACGACACTCATTTCAACTTTTGTCACAAACAAGATGAAAGCAGAAACAAAATATAAGCAATAAATAATGCACACATCTATGGGGTCATCATTCTCCTGCCCTTATCCCAATTTATTTGGTGTTGGCAAAGCATGTCTTCTTTATTTCTACTTGTTAATTCAACAATCGCATCCTTTCTAGCCATATGATCCTGCAGACAGTCCAACCATCGTTTCTTTGGTCATCCCCTACTCTTATAGCCATCAACATTCATTCTCAAAACTTTGCTGATAACATTTTCCTAACTGTAAGGCATGGCTATACTATTGGCGGTTAATTGGCCGTGGCTGGCCAATTTTCCAAGAAATCTGTAGAGAGGAAGGGAGTTCAATCATGAATCCGTATTGTATTATCAACTTCAAGTCAGGTCAAATTGACAGCAATGGTTGCACATGATTCAAAATAGCTTAACACGAAAGTGATCATCTGTGTGTAAATATAAAGGTGAGAAGAGCCAATATAAAACATCGACGTCGAGTCATAGACAAAATATGTTGACTCGACGGAGCCTGGGAAAACCATTCAATCACTGGAAACAATTTTTCATTGTTAGTCTTTATAAAGGGAAAGATTTCACTTGAGACGGTAGTGGCACGATGGAACTCCGGAAGTTTATATACGTAGTAATAGTAACAATGGTAGCAGGAAGACGAATGATGTCAAAAGAAGATATCAGGTATTTGACACAAGAACACGAGAGAATTCTCAGTAAGGATTCCAAGGAGGTTCCAATCATGTGCGCCAGATTAGCGGAGGAACCGTATTTTGGAGTGGAAATGGTGCTGGGTCATACCTGGAGGATTTACTACACATGGAACATGGATTTACAGAAAATGTGCTTGGAAATGAAGTTCCGGAATGCGACGCGGTCGGTACGTTTTCATTTAGTTTGATTTTTTCCAAATTATTTAGTAAAATATTTAGCATGAGCGGTTTAGAAAATGCTGCGATTTTTTTTTAAACAATCGGGTGAAGGACACCGTCTTTTTGAACTTAGGAATTTCTCAAACAATCGGCACTTCAGTCAGGATTCTAGTCTAACTCAAAGCTCCCTCGCTCCGCTCGGGCGGCTTAGAATTCCTCACTGCATTCAGGAGTCAAAATAGTGCCCGTGACGTAAGACACTGCTTTATCCCATAATGATGCATAATCTACTTTTTTGCTTTGACGTCATAAATCATATTTATTTCTGTAAGTTAGTTTTAAAAACACCTTTACAAGTCAATATAAGTTATATTTTAAAACTAGATGAGGCATGTATTTCGTACTTGACTATTACTGTCTCTTTTAAAGTCATACAAAATCAGTCAGACATAATCTTGATCAAGTTAAAATGTAGATACTACAGATTAGTCCATCCATTTCCTATCTACATCGCATTACTTCTTTCTTCAGATTGTCAACCGCATGCATCATGATATGAGCGAATACTTGAAAACTGAACCCAACTGGGACGCTGCCTCGTTGCTGCTTACGATGGGTAAAAGCCAGCATGAGATGCTTCTGTTTGCAGACCAGGGATCTCCAGGGATGTTCCAAGGGGTGCCCAACCTCAACGTAGCTGGGAGTAAGTAGCTCATCAACAATGGCAGCCTTGTATGGTCATAGTACAAAAAGTACTACAGCGCCATCTATTACCCAAACAAGAAACTGAAATCAAAATCCTGCATCGCAATATTATGATTATCGTTTGGACCTACCAACCCTGTCAACCCTACTTACCTACCCACCCTGCCTACCTACCCTACCTACCTACCCTGCCTACCTATCCTGCCAACCTACCCTGCCAACCTAACCTGCCTACTTACCCTGCCTACCTGCACTGCCCTGCCTACCCGACCTGCTTATCTGACCTGCCTATCTGACCTGCCTTACTGTCCTGCCTACCTACCCTGCCTACTTACACTGCCTACCTGCCCTGCCTATCTGACCTGCCTATCTGACCTGCCTATCTGTCGTGGCTATCTGCCCTGCCTACCTGCCCTGCCTACTTTCCCTGCCTACCTGCCCCGCCTAACTGCCCTGCCTACACGACCTGCCTATCTGACCTGCCTACTTGCCCTACCTACTGGCCTGCCTACCTGCCCTGCCTACTTACCCTGCCTACCTACCCTGCCTACCTACCTTGACTACCTACCCTGCCTACCTACCCTGACAACCTACCCTACCTACCTACCTAAAAATACCCAATCTGCTAACACTGTTGCACCCCCGCCATTGAATGTTGGTGCGCCTTATTCGAAACTTACTTATTCGAAAATCTGATTGGTTTTTATTTCCTCGCAGTGGATGTGAAAAGTAGGTATGCTCTGAGGCGATAAAAGTGTCTTCGAGCTTAAATTTTTCACTCCTGTCGGGATTCTAGTCCTAGCTCGCACGCTTTGTTCGGCAGTTAACTCAAAGCTCCCTCGCTCCACTCGGGAGCCCTAGAATCCCTCGCTGCGTTCGGAATTCAAGATAGCGCCTGTGACGTAAGACACAGCAGACACCTTGGTGCATAATCTACTATTGGAAGTTCTTTATTTTTAAAGATACGAAATTTTCTACAGGTAAACGGCTTGTTTTTTTTTAAATATGATTATTCTCCAGATTTGCCACCTGTGGAGGCTTCGGTGCCGCTACTCAATTTCCATTTGAAGCTGATATACGGAGGCAAGTACCTGCTGATGGCAGACTGTCAGATTGACGTGACGACATTGTCAGCTCCCAAGAAGAACATCCCGTACCGCTCAGATATTGAAGCCATCGCCAGTAATCTCGACCTCGGACCCGGCCTCCAGGCCTGTATATCTGATAGGAAGGAAGAAAACGAATAAAGTATGCTTGCACTTGTTTTTTTTTTGTTTTGCCCCATTGGAAATAATGATAAGATTTCAACCAAGTTCTGATTTCTAAGTAGGCAAGCATCAACTAGCTAGATTGAGGGCACTGAGCTTAAGAACATATTTTTACGCACATAAACTCACGCCTTTTTGTCACCTACAACAACTACAGAACGTTAACTGATACGGTCCTTACGCCTCTTCCACGTTCACACCTGGTCATATACGCACGCCGGTTGCGAGCGACCTTTCTGAAGAACCTTACCAATAAGGTCAGTGTATGACCTTCGAGGGCGTCCGCTGCTGGCGTTCCCACTCACATCTGCCTTGTAGATACTTTTACTCCCTGACCTGTAGATTTTATTTACAAATTGACAAACTTAATAAGTCTCTTTTCTGAAGTTCTTCTGTATCATGGTTGAGTTTATAAACATTTAAACTCACATACACAAACAGCCAAACCCGGAAAAACTACATGTAGGCCATACAAATATTTGTTCTGTGTGGGAATCGAAACCACGACACGCAGCGCAGCAGCCCATCGCTCAGCCACTGCGCCAACCGTGCCGCCGTATACCTAATGCAAAAACACTTTGCAAGATTCCTCGTGCCCAGGCATTTTGTTCGACGACACGACCTTCCGCCTCGCTGCTTCTGCACGCCTTAAAGCCGCTTGCTATTCTCCTCATAGCTGATACTCTGGTGAAGCTATCAACAGCCTCAGATACCACGGTCTGGCATGCAGCCGAAGTGCGGGCCGTTTTGCGCTTCAGGCGAACATAAATGACATCAGCCGACGAGCTGTTGTTACCGCCGGCACTCCAGCAGTCTTAGAATCCAATGGCTTGGCACGCGAAGGTGACAAATGACCGGATGGTATGTCTTTGTTTCCTTGGAAGAAGGATAGGCTTTTAGTGTGTAAAGCAACATGTGCCGATACTCTTGCACCATCAAATCTTCCAAGCTCATCCTGCTGTGCTGGCGCTGCTGCTGTGGCTGCGGAGAACTTCAAGCGGTGGCGTAATCATAGTAACTTTTGTGCCTTGTACAGGACCAGCAGCGTCTTAACTCTAGCATTCTTTCACGAAGACACTCCAAACTGCAACACACACCAATAGGTTTTGTAACGGCATCACCTCAAATTGAGATGAGCTAGTAAAAATGTGGTGAGGGTATGCTGATCTGGTGTTGAAACCAGAAAGACAATATAAGCAACTAACGACCCGTCCCGGCTTCGCACGGGTAGTAGAGCATAATTATGCCTACATGTTTTGTCTGAAGTAGGGTCGTATCAGCTTGGACGACAGCGGAGGTAATCGCATCAACCGAGTCCCGTCATCGGTGTGAGAAACGCGCTTGAATTTATTTTCGCGCGCGTTCATTTTTTGCGATATAGCTCCTAAGATGTTCATTAAAATTTTATGGTGTAAAAGATTATAACAATGCGCATGAAATGCTTAAGGCCACTAACGTATTTCAGTTGATAAGGATTAATACTGTTCCGTCTATAGATTTCGAATTACCGCATTGTATACTATCTTTTTAGAAGACAGACTGTGTATAGTAAGCAATCCTTAAAAGATAGATATAGGACTTTTTTGGAGATTTATATAAGAGGAATATCCCACCATGCAGCGTTTTCTATGAAAGCTCTCAGGCGGCTTGAGTTTTTCCGACACTGCCAACAATTATCGTCATATTTCAACCAATTTACACAAAACCTTGACAGATTATATACCTAAATCTTCCTCATAAATCACTCTATCTATTGGTGTAAACAACAGTCTATCCATATGATCCTGCACACAAACCAACCATCGTTTCTTTGGTCGTCCCCTACTCTTATAGCCATCCATATTCATTCTCAAAACTTTGCTCACGACATTTTCCTAATTGTAAGGTATTGCCATATTATTGGCGGTTGGTTGGTTGGCTTGACAATTTTTCTTTTTAAATTTTGAAAGCGCCGCGGCCTTGAGTTCCCTCCGCTTTTGTGAGTTTGAATCGTTTCGATTCAACTCTAGTGTGCTAATCATAAATATCCGCGAATATGACACCAGGATGAGTAGATATGAAAGTGATAATTTGCGTATAAACATGTAAGTAGGTAAGAAGAGCAAATACAAAACAACGACGTTGAGTCCATGTACAAATGTTGACTCGACGGAGCTTGGGAAAACCATTCGAGCACCGGAAACAATTTTTCATTGTTAGTCTTTATAAAGGAAAATATTTCACTTGAAATGATAGTGGCACGATGGAACTCCTGAAGTTTATACCTCTGTACTTAGTAACAGTAACAATAGTAGCAGGAAAACGAAGAAGGCTGATGTCAGAAGCAGATATCATATATTTGGTCGAACAAAACATGAGAACTTTCTCGAAGAATTCCACGGAGGGTCCAATTATGTGCGCCAGGTTAGCGAAGGAACCGTATTTTGGAGTGGAAATGTTGCTGGGCCAAACCTGGAGAATTTACTACGCATGGAACATGGATTTACAGAGACATTGCATGGATATGAGGTTCCGGAATTCGACGCCGGTGGTACGTTTTCACTAAAAACGACAAATAATTAAATAGTACGCATTTTAATAATAGTATTAGTTAAAATAGAAAAAAAAACAAAAATTTAAATTAATGATATAGATAAAACAAAAATAGTTAAAACATTAAACAATTAACAATTGTTTTTTGCAAAAGAGCAAAATAAATGATTGAATAATTGTCTCGCCCGAAGCTTTTTTATCTGTAGCGGTAATGGCGGCAAGTCATCACTTTTGATCGACTTCGGCGTGGTTTTTTCGGTTTGTTAGAAGGCGCCACTCCAAAGCTTGTTGACTGGTTTGCATGTCAAACTCGTAAACCCACGTCTCGTCACCAGTAACAATGCGTTTCATGAATGTTGGGTCGGAATTGACTAGCCGAGCGGCAACATGTTTCATACCCAAGTGATAACTTAAAATGGTACGGATCGACTCTCTCAAACTTGAATGAGGCTTTTCAATAACTATTTCCTTCACTTTTGTGACTTCAGTTTAAGACATTGATGGCCTACGAAAGCGAGGCAAATGTTCCATCACATCTCGACCGCTTTTGAACCACTTATAAGCATGTGTTTTTGATAACAGATGCAACTCAAACTCCGCGCCAAAATGGAAAACAGTTGTGCCAATCTAACAACAAAAAAAAACAAAATTAAGAACGACGGATATGGAACGACACTTTAAGTCTTTTTTTTTAAACTAGATAAGGCAAGTGTTTCGTACCTAACTGTCACTGTCTCTTTTAAACACCATCCAGACACAATCTTGATCACGTTCCATGGCGACCATACAGTTTAGTCCACCTATTTCCAGTCCACTTCACATCACTTCTGTCTTCAGATTGTCAACCGCATGCATCGTGACATGAGCGAATACTTGAAGACTGAACCCAACTGGAACGCTGCCTCGGTGTTGGTTAGGATGGGTCGCAGCAAGCATGAGATGCTCCTGTTTGCAGACCAGGGATCTGACGGGAGGTTCCAAGGGGTGCCTAACCTCATCCAAGATGGGAGTAAGTAGCTCATCAACAATGGCAGCCTTGTAGAGTCATAGTACAAAAAGTACCACAGCGCCATCTATTATGCAACCAAGGAACTTAAATCAAAATCTTACATCGCAATATATTATGATTATCCGTGAGCTAGGCGTATATACAAGAATCCGACAACAACAGTCGCGCAGTAGCGCCCACCAGACACAATACCCATCTGGGTGGAGGTTCCTCCCTATTCTATCGGGGTCTAAAGCCTCTTCCCAACTACGTCAGGGGGTCGACTTCTAGTCAACCTGGATACAGCTGGTTAACAGTATTCCCCAGGAGCAACTGCCTATTTGGTCCTCACAACCCAGTCAGTGGAATTATAATACCTCCTCGTAAAAGTAAGGGTGTGTGATGGAGTGAGATTTACTGTTATTCTGGTGACTAGAAATTGTGCAACTGACTATGATACTGCACAGAAACTCCAAATTCACGCTGAAGATCAGTAAAGCATGGCAAGAGGAGAGGTGGCTGTCTTTCAATCTGCCTGCATAAACAGGTAGGACGGAGACCAAGCGTTGTAGTAGACTTAAGGAGGTCCTTATGTGCGACAATGTGTAAAAAATTATATAAAAAAGGAAAACAAAAAGCGTTTAGGTTGATCAGACCTAAGTGATACCAGAACTCTACGAGCGAACTAAAATATTGTTTGCAATTCGTACAATAGGGAATATGCAAGAAATACAAAACTTTTATTATTTCTTAAAAATGCCTTGTATTGGTCCATAAAAACATTGTGGTACACTTATTTAATTTTCTAATACAACACTTACTTTACAATTTAATATTTAATGTAGCGTGTTTTTGGTGAAACGGAACGCAAACTCAAAACGCATCGCCCCTCGATAACGCCGGTAGTGACGTCAAATACTATGTGTCAAAGAAACACTTTTATTTGAAAAGTACTTAAAGTTTCACTAAGATTTTATTATAATATTGTTATTGCAATGTTTACTTGAATAAAGGACATGCAATTTGTTAAATTAATATATTAAGGGTAAAAAATTAGATGTAAACAAGGCAGATAGAGGTAAATGACGTCACATAACATGACATGAATGGCCGCGACAGTCACGGACGTTTGAACTGTCGTAGAAAATTGTAGGAGTTTAATTTAGTTTTTGAGCAACAAGTAGTAGTTGAACTTAACTTTTAATTATTTTCTTGGGTTGATAGTATTGTATTTTATTGATTTAAGGGAAGAAAAAAATTCATGCATATTCCCTATTGCAATCTGAAAGGTAACATGTAGCCTGAACGCCGAACAGATTGATTTATAAACATTCAATTTTGCACAAGAGTTATTCATATAATGAAGGTGAGACTAAGCAAGGACTTTTGAAAATCCCCCAACCAAAGCATCCTCGCGGGCCTGTGGACGGTGAGTAATGGGCTAGCTCGCCGTCCATCCGTCTTGTGACGACAGGTCGTGTCGACGGCGCGTTCGTGTTCCACGCGCAGCTCAAAGAGATGTCAGCAACCAGGAAGGGGTCCGCAAGGGCCGATGCCAGCCGGGGCTGCGGGACTATTCGAAAGAGATACCGCAGCCCTGGAACGCAAAGGGCAAAGAAGGAACATGGATGGGTTTTAGTCAGTACGAGTCTGATACTCCCTTCCACTCCGCCCAGAGCGGGAGGGGTCATTTGATGATTTCCCATCGGAAAAAAAAATCATCCCTTATTAAGGACCCTGAATTTTTTTTTGGTATTTTATCAACATATTTTGAATTTTCTCTATTTTATGAGTGGAAAATTTCATCGGGTACACGGCTTGTTTTTAATAAAAACCCTATTTATACTCCAGATTCACCTCTGACTACTTCGTCGGTGCCGCTACTCAATTTCCATTTGAAACTGATGAACGGAGGCAAGTTCCTGCTGATGGCAGACTGTCAGACGGGCGTGACAACGCTGTCAGCTCACCGGAAGAACATCCCGTACCGCGCAGAGATCGCCGACATCGCCAAAAACCTTGACTTCGGAGCCGGCCTCCAGGCCTGTCTCACTGATAAGAACAAGGATGAATAACGCAACGTAATTTAGGAATAAAGTACGCTTGCACGTTGTTTTTTTTTTTTTGTCCTGTTGTAAATAATGATAAGACTTCTATCAACTTCTGATTTCTGTGTAGGTATTTAGGCACTTATCTACTATTCGATCTGGTAAGATTGAGGGCAATGAGTCTGAGAACATACCTTTACATACTCAGGCCTTTTCCCCAAGGGGGTAAGCAGAAACTACAGAACGCCACCTGCTACGACCCTTACATACTTCATTCGCCTCTATCAAGTTCATACACTTAGTCATACACGCACGCCGGATGCGATGACATCGCGCCTGAACATTCTGAAGAATCTCACAAATATGGTCAGTGTATGTCCTACTAGGGCATACGCTGGAAGGGAACGCCACTCACATCTGCCTTATAAATTTATAAGTCATTTTTGATGGTTTGCCAACGTGTGATGGAGCGCAGTATCCTAGGCATTAAACTAACCGACCATATACGCAACACCACACTGCGCTCCAAAACACAAATAACTGACGTTGCTCAAAAAACCGCTATGCTGCAGTGGGACTGAGCTGGCCATCTGATGTATGCCCGACGAGCTGTGGGTCAAAATAATCACGATGTCGAGCCCTGACATAGCCAGAAGGCGACGCGGTAGAACTCGCAGGAGATAGCGTGATGAGCTGGATAGAACCAACGACCAGTGTTCCACATTGGCCCTGAATCGAAGGATTTGGAGGTCATGGGGGGAGGCCTTTGCCCAGCAGTGAGATGACACAGGCTAACAGTAACAGTTATTCATACCTATACCTATTTTATTACCAGGTGAATAAACTTAAGGACACCCAGCGCAGGAGAAAATCACTCAGCTTCTGCGCCAATCGTGCCGTCATATAATGCAATTACTCTATATGAAATAAATACGAATTTCATTAGATGGGAACCTATATATCTTAGTAAGTCAGAATGTAGGCTGAACGAAATATAATCCAGAAGCTTGAGAAGGTACACAGCTTCGTGCACGTGCACATAATGCCAATACACGCGCCCTGCAGCCGTACAGCATTCCTTTTATGACACTCCAAACTGCAACGCATACTTATAAGTGTCGTAACGTCATCACCTAAAAATGAGATGAGAGGTTGCTGATCTAGTGGAGTACTTATACAGGTGCTAAATCGGACCTTTTGTTGGCATGCGAAAATCCTCGTGGAGGTCCTCCACCCGGGGGCCGAAGGGGCGTTTTAGGGTCTTACTGATTAAAACCCTACGTTGTTCTTCGACTACATTTAGCCGTTGTGCTGCAGGTCAGGTATGCCTGCATGATCATGCGTGCGTGACTCTCTGCAGCCGTATACATAAATACGTTTTTTTCCTTTTTTATATAGACGCAGTTCTTCTTGAAGGCAAACACAGCAAACCACCATGCCAGATCTGTTTTCGTTCAGATGATAGACTCCCCCATATCTGTTACCCGCAAGCCAATCAGGCGCAGGAGATCGCTGCATGCCCTCCGGCACCCGGTGTGTTTAGTGCTGATAGGGAGGGAGATCGTATTCTGACCCACTCCCTTTCCGCGGCCTCCTTTGTGACCATCACTTCCCCGCAGAAGGAGGCGAAAGCGTCTTATGCGCTCTCGATATCAACCATGACCGTATGCGGCACCAACGGCCTTTTCGGCATCACGTTCATCCGCGTTTCCCAGGCTGGGCACTCCTCGTCCTTTGTTAGGCCTGCTCCTGCTCTAGTAGTTTCGATATCGACCTGACCGATTCATGAGGTCCTCACCAATCACTTGAAATAATTAAAAAAAAGTACATTAGCAGAAACCAATAATAAAACTGTTGGATGGCACAAATAATATATCGTAAATATAAAGGAAATTAAACTAAAAACAGTCAATAAATACGTCAATATTGAAAGAGTTGTCGAAAATACGAGTACATCCGAAGGAAATAAAGATCCCATTGCATTTAAATTTAAATGAGTAAATAACGATACTGTTACAGTAAATAACAACAAAATTGTCATATAAATAGCTATCACGAATGTTTTTCGCTCAGTGTGTGCAGCCGTGCAATATCTATTATATAAAAACTAAAAAAAATCTCTACTGAACAAAAAGTAAACGTGAAAAAACTGAATAAATAAATTCGAAAAAACGGAGTCTAGATTGTTGAGTAAAGAGAATGTTATCCACGTGCCTAACGCTCCTTCTAATTTCTCTATCAATACAAGGAACCGCAGCTCAAAAAGACTTCAGCGACATAGATGTTTCGAACTACACTTCCTGCGAAAAATTCTTGGAGAACGTCACTTTTGATCCGAAGAGTGTGATAGACATTGACTGGAAAATCTTCTACTTCTGGAGCCCTGCCTACGAAGAGAGTTATAATATGAAATTCAGTGTGCCGTCTGACGTGGTGTGTACTTTTTTACCCGACTGCCAAGGAAGGGTTATGTTTTTCGCGCGTATCTTGTATGTTTGTTTGTCCGTTTCTTTATTACCTCGTATCTTCCAAACGGCTGGATGGATTTCGACGGTTAAGGTATCGTTATATCGTCTTAAAAACCCAAGTGGCCTTAGATAGGTGTTTGAAAAAAAACAAAATGGTGGATTTTTGGCGCGAAATAGTAAAACGTTAATAAAAAACTAAAAACTAAACTGATCGAGTAGGGTATCAAAATAAAGGAAATTAAGAGGGGATTACAAATACATATATAAATTATATGTTTAAATTTAATTAGGAATAATAAAGCCGTTCGTTGGTCTTGCGCCTAACCTCCCAGTGGACGCCGTCCCATTGGACTGAGAGTGAAGGAATACCTACGTGTGTTAACATACACTTCTGCACATTAAACTCCTGCGCACTTAGCTGTCTCCGTTAAAAGGCTACCGTGAACGAAATTCGGTCAGAAAGATACAATTATTTTGCCCAAGGCTTACGGACTAAGAACTACTTCACAATTTTTAAGGCATCTATAAAGGGTGTAAAAAACCCTTAACGATGCCGAAAGGCACTTATTCTCCCCATCATTGCGATATTTTTTTTGTTCTGGACCATACCTGGGAACCTTCTAGTTACAGAGATATTGGAGGTCAAAGTTCCAATTTTTTCCCAAGTGTTTTTTTAAAACTAGTTTTCAAGTTTTAACTTTACTTTAATTAACTCCATGACCCTTTTACTATTCAAAGCATCCATCAGCACTAAGTTTTGAGTGCGTAACATTGAGTTTTACCGTAAAACGTGATTTTTCACCCCAAAAAAAAAAGTCGTTTCCCAGCAATAATTTTTGCGTAGAGTTACTTAGTTTGATGTACAGAATGCTTGGTTGACGGCTTCGTGAAGGGTCCGTTTACACCCTGTATATCAAGTAGTGATTTTATCTTTCCAGCTAGTGGACCGATTTCGAGTGGAGTTAGACAATGAGTTAAAGCCACCCGTGAATTGGACAAACGCGGTGCTATTCATGGAAAGTACCATCGACTTCAGCGCACTTATCGTCAAGACCAAAGTCCCCGGCTTGTTCCAAATAATTCCGACCTTCGCTTTTGAGTGTACGTATCCCTAGTATAAGTACCACAAAATTATGTTTTTTTTTACTGTATTTTCAACGAGATATTATCATTTTTGTACTTGAAAACTTTAATAATCGAGTTCTGTTCCAAATTATCAGTAGTACGATTGAACCTTCTATTGTTTAAAGTATTTTTATAACTTGAGAACCATCGGTCTACATCTACATCCAATGAGCTGAGGTCAATGGGAACTATTTAAATTAAAGTGCTTTATTGGGTATCACACCCCGATACCCCCAAAGCACTTTTACTCTGGGACATTTTTGCATTTTTCCAGTACCACACTTAGTCGAGTGCAATTAGACTTTAAGGTGGAACGAAGTTTATAGTGGTCGGATTTTCATGGGGTTTTTTTTATTGAGTTCCTAGAGTTATGGAGAAGAAAGTTAAAAAAAAAAATTTCGACGCTCGCGACTTTTTTTTTAATTTTTTAAAATTTCCTTTTGAATATTTTTTTTTCGCATAGGAATAACTTGAAATTCACCGGATTTATATTGTGACGTATAGTGGGACCGGTATGCATCCATTAAACGCCAATTTGGTCTATTTCCTTGTTCATTGGTGTTGACGAAATGCATATTTCCAGGTTTTTTAATGAAAATTTCCTATTTTTTCAATTATTTCTAAAATAACGAGTTTTAACACAAAGATTTCTTTTGTCATTGGTAACTAATATTTTTTCACGGATAACTGAACGTAAAAATGTTCAAGAAATCCATATTTACGAGTGAAGTGACTAAAAAATCATTCGCAAATATCAGGAAATCGTCTATGTAAAAGTTAAAGAAGGCAATTTTTCTCAAAATGTTTCTATGGCGGTCAACGTAAATATTATTCTGAAAATATCCTCATTAAATCAGCTATCTACAGAGAACATAAAATAAAAAACTCTCACTACTCAATAAATGTTGATTATTGCTGACGAAGGTGGACTGGGACCGATGGTAAACTCACAAAAATTATCGTAATTGGAACGTAACCATTTCTCATAATTTATATTTAGAATTAGTTGCAAGCTTGGGTCTCTGCGCCCCATTTAATATCAATACCGATACCGATACCGCTCCCAATTCTTAGCGACAGATCCCTTTAGTCATGTTTTACTTTCTCAGCAGTAACTGATATTGAACAAGTATCCTTGAATATTTTTCTAGTTATTATACCTTATTAGATAGCTACTAAAATGAGGTTTTGAAAAATAATTTGCACATTGAGTTATATAGAAAAATTTCGAAAAAAATGCCTTCATAGACGATTTTCTGATTTTTGCGAATGAATTTTAAGTCACTAAACTCATAAATATGGTTTTCTTGAACATTTTCTTGTCCAGTTATCTGTAAAAATGTATCTGTTACCAATTTCAAAAGAAATCTTAGTCTTAAATTCGGTAACTTAGAAATAATTGAAGAAAATACGATATTTTCAAAAAAAAACTTGAAATATGAACATTGAACAAATAAACAGCCCAAATTGGCATTTAATGGATACACACAGGTCTTTCTATTATGCCTCAATATTAATTCGCCGAATTTCAAGTTATTCATAAAAGAAAAAAAATATTACAAAGGAAATCAAAAAAAAAACTTGCGAGCGGCGAAATTTTTTTTTTTAACTTTCTTCTCTACACCTCTAGGAACTCAATAAAAAAAGTCCCATGAAAATCCGACCACTATAAACTTCGTTCCACCTTTTGAGTATTTTTTGTCTAATTGCACTCGGCTAACTGTACACACGGCGGCACGTCAAGCTGTACATAACCAGTATAACCTGACTTCGCTTTGTATGAGCTTCCCGTATGATGAGAGATCAGCTTAATTTGGTTGTGCATAGCTTGATTGGCCGCCGTGCGTACAACTGTCCCATATAAAATTTCAATACCTTCTCGACCCAAACATATAGGACCGCTGATTGTCTTTGATGGTGCATCCACACATGCCGCCGGGTTTGCCGCCGGTTTTCTGGCTGCCTTGCCGCTGAATTTGCCGCCGGCTTTACGCGCCGCAGGGAAAAAGATGCGCGTGCCGGCGGCCAAGTCGCCGGCTTGACCGCCGGGTTGGCCGCCGGCCGTGCCGCTCGGCATGTGTGGATGCGCCTTTAGATTACTTTATTGGTCCCATACAGAAAGTGGTTCAGTTTGATGGTCTATACTACATCCTAAAATATGAGCACACATGGTGTATATGAAGTTTTTGTATATTATTACAGACAGCCAAACACCAGTACTAACGTTCGGCTTCAAATTAGTAGAGCCTGGGTATTTGGGCATCCTAAACTGCAAGTATAGAGTTTGCTACGCTCTGGCGCCCAACAACCAGATGCCTAATCATGATCATGTAAGTACAGAGTTCCCAGAAAAAGTATGCGCTTCGGAAGTTTAGTCATTATTTCTTTTCGATAAAACGAACACGCGATAATGATATAAGTGATAATGAAAGAGCACTTACAACCATGGAAATACACAATTGCAAAGTGTAGCAGTACAAAATTTTATAGCTTTGCCTCTATGAAATACGAAAATTACCGAAACGCATACATTTTCTGGTTTAACTGTTTTGTACGTTTGGTATAATAAAATAGCATAATCAAGCTATAATGTTCCCACTGCTGGGACAGAGGCCTCCTCTCTATGAGAGGGAATGGGCTGTAATCCACCACGCGGGTCCAGCGCTTATGTATACATTATGTACTGGCATTTTTTTCCAGTTGGCTGAAGAAGCTAAGAAGTTAGGCTTTTGGAGCGACTTCGGGCGGACCCATACGGCGACGATCCCTCCGCTTCCCACCGTGGTCCCTGAACATTACGAGATGGATGATGATGATAATGAGGACGAAAACATGGAGGTTTTACACCAGCATCAGAACATGCAGTTCTTGTGATTGAAGTTTAGCTAGTAATAGGAATATTGATCTGGCTTATCTATATGAAAAATAAAATTCTATTCTATGATTGAAACAAGGTAAACATAGGTATTGCTAAAACAGCTATAAGCTTTCTCTACTTAGCTAAACAGCATGCCAGCATGTTTCAGACGTGGGATGGTCTTATGTATTGATATACCATCAAGCTGAACTACCTTTTCCATGGGACCATCATAGTAATCTCAAAAAAAAACAGATGTATCTTATCTTATCCCATATATTAAGGTCAATTAGATATTGAAGTTTTTTTTTTAATCGTTGCCCCACACTAGGAATTCCTCCTGTCCGTTTAAAAACATTTAAGGCGCAAACCCATACTTAGGTACTATGGGGACCAGTTGATGCATGCTGTCAGTCCTTCTAAGGTCCGAACTATGAAAATTAGTGTTTATCTCCTTATATAATTCATGGCAATGAATTCTTAAATGAACATTGAGGTTACGTCCCTACAGTACGTACTTTAATTATTATAGCATAGGGTCTTTACCAAAACCGATCGCGCGGACGAGCCTGTCAAAACATCTAGATTTTTTTTGCACATAAACCCCCCTTAATGCTCCAAATAATGGTGAAACCTGCATGAAAATCGACGTCAAATTATAATATTTATATATACAGGTAGGTAGACAGTAAGATTTAGATGATAGTTAATTAGGTATGGGCATAAATTAAAAAAAAAACTAATAGCTCAGCTCTGGGCCGACACAACTTAGATTGCCATCGACACGCTAAGAAGAAGAAGGGCATAAATGTTCTCTATAGGTCCATTTCTATATGGACAGTCTCTGTAAGCTGCTTAAATTTATAAATAAATAAATTTATTTATTGCCGTAAAAACAGGGTACATGGCACTTAAACATAGCTGGTGATATGTGAATGTACTTTTAGGTGCTTACACATCTGCCTAACTTTTCAGGGATTGCAGGTGTGATGTTATGTTTAGTTTACTAAGATTGGCTTATCAGAGGTCGTAGACCAGAAGTGATAATCTTTTTCGAAGCGCTTTATATTGAACAATGACTTTCAACAAAATTGACTGCGAGTTTTCCGTAATATATCACAAGTCCATTTTATTAACTTTTCCATCAACGTTTTCGCTAAGATTGTTACTTTATCGAGGCCCTCAGGTTAATAGACGGTTAAAACAGTAAGATGATTAAACAGATAATCACATATAATGTTTTATTATTATTATATCCTTTATTTATTTTCACACATACTTTTAAAATTTTTAAATATTCTATACAAAAGATTATAAAAAAACATTTAAAAATATAAAAAATAGTAGCCCACCAGCACTGGGAACAGGGTCCGAGCCGCCGGTGGTCAGGGCTCTTGAGAGAGGAACCTCCTAACAATACGCGCAATACAATTTTATTATTATTATTCTTATACCTCAGTACCTATCTATCCATCATCATCATCTACTTTGCCTTTTCCCAACCATGTTGAGGTTGTCCTACCAGTTTTTTAAAAGCAGTGTTTTAAAAGGATTCAAACTCAACAGGCAGGCAGTTTTGAATGTAAAAAAAAATAAAAAAAAGGGAAGCCACAATCACAGACACAAGGAATCATTTAATTTAATTGTGAAAGTACTGTAGTTGCCCAATCCAAAGCGTAGATCTCTATGGAGAAGAATGGGCAAGAAACTCCATGGACACCCTTTTAAATCAATATTTATTGTAATATTTTTACAAAATCTTGGTTACATCATTCATGTTGAGGTTATACATTTTTGTATATTTTTTTATGTATCGGGAACTCAAACCAAACAGTAAAACATGGTAAATATCCCGTTTCTAGAGTTAATGATAATGTTAGTGACCATGACAGTTTAAAAACTTATACACTGTTTATGATTTATATACTACTGTTTGTTTTCCCAAACATAAATATAAAATAATCACTACATAGTATAAAGCAAAGTCGCTTCCCGCTGTCTGTCTGTCTGTCCCTATGTATGCTTAGATCTTTAAAACTACCCAACGGATTTTGATGCGGTTTTTTTTAATAGATAGAGTGATTCAAGAGGAAGGTTTATATGTATAATACATGCATAATATAGTAGAGCAACACTGATAATTTTAGAGGTTTTTAATGTAAGGTCGTAAATAAACATATTTTTTTGCGCTTATATTGCAAACGCTGGCTGAACCTTACGAGATAGATCAAAATAATGTACTACAGTATTGTACACCCTAAAAAGGTCTACAAAAAAGTCCGCGATGGTATATGTCTATCTCTTTATCCCAACCCACAATAACCATTTTTTATCCTTTACTTACGAGGAAATAATGGCTTATTTACGAAAAAGCGAGTTTAAGCAATACAGCATTAATCCTTATCCAATTAAGTACCTTAAATACTTTGTGCATGTGATATAGATCAATATGGCCCTTTACAGCATGTAATTTAAATGAATATTTTCGAAGATATTACAGATTTAAAATAATCTGTCTGTTTGTCTGTTTGTTTGTACACGCTAATCTTCGGAACTACTGGACGGATTTGAATGTTTTCTTTTTGTTGTGTAGGTATGAAGTCTGGGCAACATATAGGCTATAATTTATCTTGGAAACTTGAACACCTGATGCAGAACCGCAACAGACCAGCTAAACTATAAGAGATACAAAAATGATACCATAGCAAAAATTGTTCCACGTGATGAGCGTTTTCTGTTGAGAGAATAAATTTGAAGATCTGGAACACCTGATGTGGAACTCCAAGAGCCCAGCTAGACTATAACATATACTATAGGAATGACGTCTTAGCAAGAGTTGGTCAGCCTGATGTGCACTCTCTGTTGACGTATAAAAAATGAAGATCTGGAACACCTGTTATGGAATTCCAAGCGCCCAGCTACAATATAACATATATAGGAATGACGTTTTCGCAACAGTTGTACAATCTGATGAGCACTCTCTGTTGACTTATAAAAATCGAAGATCTGGAACACCTGTTGTGGAACTCTAAGAGCCCAGCAGCTACACCATAACACATATAGGAATAACGTCTTAGCAAAACTTGTTCGGTCTGATGGGCATTTCCTATTGACTTATGAAAATCGAAGATCAGAAATATCTGATGTGGAAATCAAAGCTATCACTAATTTCACTGTATAATTATAAAATAACATAAGCTGGGAGTACCTCCACGCGGTGAAGGCGGTAACAGTTTAGGACTGATTTTCGATGACGACGGTATATCATTGAAAATTTGACTTTACTGGACAAAACTCCCATATTTTTTTTTTATTTTATCGAATATAAATATGCCTTCGGGCTCATGTTATTTGAGTGTTTAATTTCCCTTTCCATTTATATTCGTGACACGGTAGCCTACCCGGTAACGCAGGGGAGCAGTCACTTAGATTTTAATTGATCAGGTATCTTCACAATAAAACTATAACCATGCCTAGAAAGAAGTCAAATCTTTCCCAATGATCCAAAGGAGCTAAACGATTGAGCATCATAAGATCCCAAGAATCTACCGAAGAACGTCAGGAGAGACTTGATGCTGTTCGAGAACATCAGGCTGCAACTCGCTCCGTGGAAACCTCTTCGGATCGCGAAGCACGCCTGCGTTCTCAGCGTATTTACCCATCTACATCCAGGTCTCTAGAGACCAGGAAGAATATGATGCGCGACTGACCGCTGATCGTGAACGTCACGCATTGTCTCGCGAGTCGGAGACGTTCACGGATAGAGAATGGCGCTTGAATTCCAAGCGTATCTATGCATCGACTTCTAGGTCTCTAGAGACAAGTGGGGAACGTGATGCGCGACTGACCGCTTATTGTGAACGTCACGCATTGTCTCGCGAGTTGGAGACGTTCAGGGATAGAGAATTGCGCTTGAGTTCCAAGCCTATCTACGCATCGACTTCTGACTTACAAAAATGAAAGATATGGAACGTCTCGAATCGTCTCGCGCATCCCGTTGTTTTCGCGTCCCCGGGCTCTTAGAATTCGACATCAGCCATTTCAGATCTTCCATTTTGACGACCCCGTTGTCGCTAGCATAAGCAACAGGATCCGCGTACGAAGTCGCGGGCAGAAGCTAGTAATAAATAAAATCTAAATTCTTTACAAACAAATAATGAAGAAATCTGATTTCTGGGTTTCTTTGGGAGTGTACCTTGACCTAAATGATGATAGTTATGTAAACCTTCGCGTTGACACAGTCACACATGTATTCGTTAGTTTACGGAAGCGAACGCCAGCAGTGGTGTCAAACTACATGTTTTACAAATACTGGGTTCGCCAACATTTTACATAGGTATTGGTAAAATTATTAATCGAAATTAAACATTGAATTTGCCTTTCAACATGTTTTTTTAGTTACAACTAGCTTATGCCTGCGGCTTCGCCCGCGTGGGGTTCGATAATGTCCCACGGGACCGTACTACCGGGATAAAAAGTTATGTGTATTCTATGTGTTAATCCCGGTTATGAACTATCTGTGTGCCAAATTTCATCCAAATCCGGTCTGTAGTCTTTGCGTGAAAGATTAACAAACATCCATCTATCCATCCTCACACACAGCTGTTTTTTTTAATAACCGATGAAAAAATTATATGTGAGGGGGTTCAGAATGATGTACTGAATACTTGGTAACCGTTTTCGCGTCGGTGTCCCTTCCACCCCGTATTTGATACCGTGAAACGTGGGATAATTTCCGACCACACTCTTGCAAAATCTAGAAAAAAAAAGAATTTGCATGACAAAATACCAAAGAGAACTACCTAGTTATATGAATGGAAATAGGGATGGCAAAATCAAATCTGCACTGATCTTATTCTAATTAAGTATATTTTTCATTCCCCTTTCGTGCCTTGTGTATATACCCTGTTTATATAGCTACAAAGTTTTAAAGATGTAACACTAGAACCTCACACACGTGGTAGCGGTAAAAATTCATGTCGAAAAATAGTTGACAACTCCTGCGTCTACGGACGAACCTATAAAAGAACTTAACTGTTTCCTTTCAATAGGATTCGGACAAAAATGCGCGTTTTGTTGTGTGTGTTCCTCTTCGTTTATGCTCAGACCGGAGAAGGAAAAGACTACGACGAGTATGAAGCTATGGCGCGCTACAAGAATAGACCAGAATTTCATCAGAACTACCAGGAACCTGTGCCCTTTGGACACATCACGAGAGCCGGTTTCGGCGACCCCTTCTCAGAATTGCGACCACCATCAGATGGTTTCGAACTAAGTCTGAGAGAGCCGAAAGACAAAGCAGAAGCGCTGGAACTACTGAAGACTGCCAAAGGATCGCAAATTATTTTTGACGATCCCAATATACTTAAACAATACTCTAAACCCAACCCTAAAGAAGAAATGCTGATAGAAGGGTATATGAATCCACTGCCAGAAGCCAATGACACAATGTTGAAATGGTACGATTTGGCAGCGATACAAGCCAGGAATGCGATGAGGTCTAACAATCAACAATTTATCGCGAAAAAAAAAACTCCTGACCGTCGCCCTGCACAGTTCCCATCGCCCCCATCGCCCCCATCGCCTGGGGAAAAGTCTGCGTACTTTCCAAAACATTCGTTCATCTTGGATAAGACACCTGAGAAGCCTGTGAATTGGACCACTTGCGATCAGTTCGCTGTTGGAGCAATTTTTGCTCCTAAAGATGTTATAAATTTAAAATGGACACCGTTTTATATCTGGGATGCTCTGAATGTGGGGGGTACCCCCTATGCAACAGAACATACTTTTGAGTATCCAACTAGTAAGGTAAGTTGAGGATTAACTGGACTGAAGGCACCTAAGCGTATACTTTACAAAAAACAAGGTGGGTTTTTAACACCTTGACTTGGCAATATTAGACTCAGCGACGAACAAACATTCCTCCGTCGATGTATGACGTACAGTAATGACTGGACTCTATTAAATAATAATAATAATACCAGCCTGTTACTGTCCCACTGCTGGGCAAAGGCCTCTTCTCATACAGAGAAGGCACGAGCATTGATCACCACGCTTGCTCAAGACGGGTTGGCGATTTCAGACTTATATTAATTATAAGACTCTATTAATTAATATTTTTTTTTTTAGAACAAGTAGCAACCGCTTTCGAAGCATTTTATATTTTATAAGTACCGTGCTTTTCGGTATCAATACATTTTTGCCTTTTCTATCATTGTTATCGTCTATAGAATGTCAGTTTGTCTAAAGTCATCAGGTTATGTTAACTGTTTTTTTTTTAAACCAAATATCATGGCATAAGATTTTTTAGTAAAATTTTATGACTACCTAGACTTTTTATAGGCAATGAATCTTTATTTCAGCTGGTAAATGAATATCATAGGAAATTTAGTAAAATGATCGACAAACCTGTCGATTGGACTAGAGCTAAACTTTTAATGAAAGGCATTGCTGAAACGCTGCTCATCGCAGCTGACAAGAGAGGTTTGTTCCATGCTATTGTGAAGCATGAGATACCGGACTCCGCCCCATGTAAGTTCAACATCACACCTGTTATCGTTAAAGGGTTAGCCAGGAAGTACCCTGTAATAGTACACCCACATATCGCCAGTTATGTCAAAGTCCCATGTAATATGAGGCGAGCCTATTGCCTCGTGGGCATCACTGATTGGTACTGGGAAATTTCCGAATAAAAGTTTTTTTGACCCGCCAATCAAACCTCATGCTCTGAAATAACTAGACTAACGAGGAATTATTGTCATCGGCAGCACGCATTTGGATACCAATTATATTCGAATTAGGTAAAAAAAACAAACAAACGAAGTTCAATAAAGGAGTCTGCCCACTACATCATATCATACCATGACCGTGCTGGGAACGTGTCAGGCAAAAAAATATTCCTTGTATTGAAAAGTATGAGACTCTGGCCACTAGACCGTTCCGTTACCGACCAACACCGTCGCGTGCCATGCACAAATATTGTTTATTTTTTTCACGGATGTATACTTTTTTACAGTATTTAATATAAAACTACCTTCGTTAACATTACGATTGAAGATAGAGGATCCATACTTAGTTATGACTTTCTGTGAAGAATACTTCGCAACAGTGATGGCTGTATCTGGTAATGAACCAACTGATGCAACAGAAATGACAGTTGAAGCAGCTACTGTCAAGTTCGTTGGGACTGGAAGACCGGTTTGGAGAAATATCGAGGCAGAAAAAGAGAAAATCAAAGCAGAAAAGGACGCGAAGTTACGGCAAGAGGCTGAAAAATTTATAGTTATCAATGATCCCCTCCCGCCCATCGGTGAGTGGGATTGAGGAGAGACCGAAGATTATTAGTTCACTCAACCGAGTACGGAACTACAGACACATGGCGGACTTAATTAATACATTTGACTTTGCAAATACATAATTTTCTGTCAACGTTTGGTGTCCAGAATTTTGTCTGCAATCTTAGTTCGTAGATCACCGTTTTGATCCAACTTTTAGAGGGAAATATAGAGTGACTGGTAATTAGTGACCAATAATTAAACACGTGATTGTACTCATGATAACAAACAAGTTTCCTAAAGAAACGTTTTTCATATACTCATTCACTTTTATCACAATAAAACCTACGGAGCGGGCTTGCAAGCCGCGCGGTGCTCTGTCAACCCACTGTTGCACGGTACGATAGTAATAAGACAGAATGGCGTAACGCGGCTAACAGCTCATAGGTCTCAGGCGTGCGCACGCGAATTTCATACGGATGTTGTGTTATTGTGATAAAAGTGAATGATTATAAAAAAGTTGTTTGTTATCATGAGTACAATCACGTGTTTAAGTATCGGTCACTAATTACCAGTCACCCTATATAGCGTATTAGAAAGTTATGGGTATATCTAAGCATGCGGTACCAACATCATAATCGCGAAAAAATAATCAGGTGCTATTTACAACATTCCTATGGTTACTCGACCCAAATGTATAGCTATTATTAATTGGGTAGTTCTTCAAAAAGTATTCTTCGCGTAACTTTCGTGGCAATTTTTTTTAGAGTGATCTTTTAATAAATGGACACACATTTAAGACGCTGTAAAAATATCACGATGATAGGGAAACAAAGTGCCTTTCAGCATCGTTAATCTTTTGAACGCCATTGTCACATATACGTGACAAGCAAGCGCGTGCCGCGTGCGTTTATGCTCTGGCGTTCAAAAGCTTGAGGGTCTCTTTACACCCATATTGGTGCTCGCCAATGTACTCCAACTCTCAAAATATTATTTAAAAACAAAGAAAATAATCGTTGTATTTAAGTAATAAATAAAAATTGTTCAAAACAGAAAATGTTGTTTGCGTACTGATTTCGTCGAACTATTGTAACAATGCAACACATTCGAGCAATCAACAAACAGATGAAAAGGAAACATCCTCTATACGGGGTATAAAGAGAGATCTCTAATACGCAGATGCATTTAGTGTACTTGAAAACAGTGAATAAGATAGAGAGACTAGCAATAAAATAGAGAGGACGGTTTTTTTCTAAAATGTTATTTCTCAACGACATAAATTCAAGAATTAAATTAGCATCAATACTGATAGTTATAGCATATTTCGTTATAGCTACTAGTAAAAGAGTAAAAGTAAAAGTCAAGCACGGTCCTACAGGAATGTCCCATGATGACAGCACTAATTGCTCTGAGTTCGCCAAGTTTGGCAGATTCAATCCTTATTCTGTGATACACGCGAAATGGTTTGTTTTCTACTACTGGGGGCCACTAAGACCACTTACAACTTATATTTTTACTGCTCCTTCGTCTAATGTGAGTATTACCCTTTTGATATATTTTTTTTTTAATTTCCTAGCCAAATGCACTCTTTTTTATTCACATTAGGCAACACTTGAATTATCATCACCTGCCTTTTCTCAACTATGTTGGGATCAGCTACCAGTCTAACCGGATGCAGCAGAATATCAGTATTTTACATGGAGCCACTGCCTATCTGACCCCCACAACCGAGTTAGTACTGGGCAATACGATACCCCTTGGTAAGACGAGTTATCAGACTTTCGGGCCACTGACTACCAGTAATGACTGTCAAAGATCTACCATTGACAACCGCGAAGAATGGTTTAACAGGCTTTACGAGGCACGGAGGAAACTTGGTATGTAATGGGTGGTCACCCATCCACAGACCAACCTAGGCAAGCGCGGCTTAACCTGAAGATCGTTTCGAGTGGCTGTTATTATTGAGCCACGAGCTCTTCCACCCTAGTCCTAGTAGTGTTTTAGGCAACACTTGAATGAATCTACACTAATATTATAAAGAGGAAAACTTTGTTTGTTTGTAATGAATAGGCTCAAAAACTACTAGACCGATTTTAAAAATTCTTTCACCATTCAAAAGCTACATTATTCACGAGTAACATAGGCTAAATTTTATTTTGGAAAAGAATAGGGTTCCGTAAGATATTTGGGTTTTGCGGACACAAGGTGTAAAAAATCAACCAGAAAAGTTACTTATTTTGCGTACGCTGCCTAAAATATAAAAGATAGAACCACAAAATGTTCTAATTAATTGTAGATCTTATAAATATCTACAAAAAAGTCCGTAACACACTATACCTATCTATGTCGAGTGAGGCACAACAACCATTTTTTTATCTTGAATTTTTTTTGGACTAGATTTAAACGCATTTATTTTACTCATGCTATAATCCTTATCAAAGTAAATTATTTCATCACTAAGTACAGTTTATGTAGATATTATTTGGTCTTTGAATGATTCAAATTGGACGTTTGGTTTTGAAGTTATGGCGAAATTAAAATATTACGATTTCTGCTGCACGGCCCGTTGCGAAGTGGGCGTCACCAAGGCGGGGTGCGCGTGCGGGAGGGGAGTTTAGATCTATGAGTAAGGTACCCGCGCGGCTCAGATGCTAACCCATTACTCACGGTCCACAGGCCCGCACCTACGGTGGCCGGTAGCCACTACGTGGCCCCCGACGCCCGGTGCGTCCCCCGCGGCTGCTGGGGCGAGAGATTCTCTCCCTCTCACGTCCCGCCACCTCCTTCGCTAGCATGACTGCTTCGCAGAAGGAGGTGACGGCTTCCCATTCCCTCTCGCTCCGGACCATGGCCTAAACCAGGGCCGGGCGCGAGAGGTCGCCGCCGCCGATCGCCGCTACGTGGACACGGCGGAGCTCCGCCCAAGCGGGGCAGACCTCGAAGGTGAGCGCCACCGTCTCCTCCGGACGCTCCTCACAATGATAGCACCCGGGCGTTTCCTCCCGCCCGATTCGGTGCAGGAACCTCCCGAAACAACCGTGTCCGGTGAGGACCTGCGTCAGGCGGAAGGTGAGGGCGACGTGGCGCCTCTCTAGCCACTCCTCAAAGAGGGGACTTATCGCCACTATTGTGGCGTGCCCTGCACTGGGTTGCGACAGTCGCTGTCTCCATGTCGCCATGAAATCGCGTCGGAGGTCTGTCCGCTGAGCGGTGATTTGCCGCGGCAGCGGAGTTTCCCCCCGACGTAGTGCCTCCGCGCGCCATTCATGCAGGCGCGCGAGGACTATCGCCTCCAGATCCGGCTAGGAGGCTCGCCGCCTCGCGGGAGATCGTGCGGTACCCCCGGATTAGCCTTACGGCTACCACCTTTTGGGGCGCGTTCAGGTAGTGGGTGGCACGCCGCTTAATTGAACGCGCCCACAACGGGGCCCCGTAAAGGGCCATGGACCGCACGACCCCCGCGTAGAGCCTACGGCAGGAGGCGTTTGGACCCCTCAGGTTGGGCAAGAGCCGCTTGAAGGCAGCCCCAGCCCGTTCCAGTTTGGGAGCCAAACGTCGGAAATGCTCAACGAAGTTCCACCGGCTGTCGAGGATGAGTCCTAGGTACTTCAAAGTCGACTCGACGCCGAAGGGAACCCCTCCTACCGTCAGCATGGATCCCGACGGTGGCGCATTCCGAGGCCCATGAAGGCCTCGGATTTGTGCAAAGCCACCTCGAGACCCAATTGCCGGATCCTCTCAACAACTATCGGAACTGTGGGGAGCCCCCTTAATCTGTTATTTTTTAATTATTGTATAGAAATCGTAAAGCGGTTCACAGAATACATCTACCTACCAAATTTCAACGGTTTAGTCCGAATAGTTTCGGAATAAAGTGGCTGCGACATTCAGACGGACAGACAGACAAGACGAATCTATAAGGGTTCCGTTTTTTGCCATTTGGCTACGGAACCCTAAAAATCGTGTTTGGGCTCATTTCATACACCTTGATGAGAACTTTAGAATTAGCTGGAGTATGACTTTCATCGAGGGTCTGACGATGGAGCGGAGGGCAGCTGCAATAGGACCTCAAAAGTTTACAGCATCTATATCGTGTTCGGGCTCATTTCATGCACCTTGATGAGAACTGTAGATCTAGCTGGGCTCTGGCTGTCATCGAGTGTCTGAGGATGAAGACGTAAAGGCTGTCGAGGGCAGCCCTTATTTGGAAAAACATAATAAGAATAGTTTAGTGATTCTTATTCTGTATTCCACACAAAATAAAAAACGCCGAAAATTTATTCCTTTTGAGAGCTTCCGTTGCGTCCGCTACGTAAACGGTTAAAGTTACGCAGCAATCATGTATGACGAAATTGTTCCTTTTAAAAGTTCTAAAAAAAGTCCGTGATAGCATATGTACATCTTTTAACTTACACACTCATCTTTTTTATGGTTCTCAATTTTCTTCAAAAATTATGCATTATTTTTGCAAAGGTGTTTTTGTAAACATGGTATTTATCCTTATCCAAATAAATACGTTATTCATCAGAAGTATTTAATTTTGAACGAAATTGCTCTAACATCATTTGATTCCAATCTTATTCATTTATCTTATTCATTTTCATTATGTGTGTGATGTGCTCCTTTAGAATTGTATAATAGATGCCTACGACCCACCCTCTCTAACCCTCTCTTATGTGACGCAGACGAAGTTGCGCGGGTCAGCTAGTATCTAAATATAAGCGTTCTTTGGGATATTTAACACTCGATTTCTAATAACGCAGTAGTATCTAAGCATTCATTTAAGTATTGCGTAGTGAAAATGTGCAAAAGAGTGCCAACGGAACGCTACTGTCTGTTTGTCACAGTGCTTTATATTTTAAAAGTTAATAGGAAATTCCATAGTATTCATTTATTAGTTAGGCGATTCTCACACGACATCGCTCGTCCGCGCGCACAAGCGGTGTCGTGTGAGTATCGTCTTATGGTGGTACTGAACCTTCTCTACTTCGTAATCCCAACTCACTACATGGTATATTTACACATCTCTAACGATTTAAATATTCGCGAATTTATTGGATATTTCTTTCAGCATACTAGAAAATTGAAAAAATTGTTTGAAGGAAACTGTGTCCTGCCCGTGCAGTGGAATGTTCGTCAGTTACTGATGGAGGATAATAACAAATTTATCAGCTTACTGGTGGAACGAAGCGACAGGGGAGAGTACTGGCAGTACCCTGTCGCTAAAGGTAATCATTGTATTTGAGTTCGCAACAATAATTGAAACCCGCACTGGGTCGCGTGGTGGATCATGGCTCACTCGCATAGAGAAGAGGCCTGTGGCTCAGCAGCGGGAACGAAGGTGTGGGAGCAGTCATTTCTCTGGACGGGCAACGTGTTATTGGGGTTTGCCACCATCATTTTCTCAGTTCCAGCCCGGAGACAGGATTTGGGACCGGTTGATGTCAATAGGCTTGCTACATGGGACTTCAACATAACTGGCCAAATGCTGGTATAATACACCTATGCCTAACCAATTTTTGGGACTGGGGCCACAACATTGCAACCAGCACGGCTTAATAAAATAATTCAACAAGTTCATTTTTACAAACGTGCAAATTAGATGTTTAAATTTTTTTCAGTGAAAAAAAACCAGAAAATAACTCCTCGCGATATTCGCTTGAAACAGACTGGCGACAATCGCGTTCTTGGATTATTAGATTGTGGCGTGAGTATATATTTTAAATACACCGTGACTTTTTAGTCGTCTTACAAAGGTGGTCCACTCAATATGCCCGACATAAAATAGTAGTTCTAGGCGTGATGAAACATCCTGTTAATGATGTTTACGTGTCAAACGGGAGAATATACCTACCCAGCGCTCGAGTCCAGTAGATTATCGCTCACAACAGGGTGTTTTAACTACGTCATGCGTCATAATATTGAATAATATGTTCATTTTTAAATTATTAAAATCTCATAAATACCTATTTTTTTAATGAATGCTACTAGAGTCATTGGATACATGAAGTGGGCTGCCGTTGTAAGACGACTAAAAAGTCACGGAGTATACAAAACCGTCCTCTCCTCTTTAGTCTTCCCTCTGGAAATAAAGCACCGAGCCCCAAGGCTTAGACTGACTGTTTAGCTTGGAACTCACTAGCCACAACACCATCTACGCAAACTAGTTTTGGTTAATATTTACGCCACCTTTAACATCTCGTGTTTATTGGGGGTCAAAGGTCCAACTTTTTTCCAACGCTCCATGTTTTTAATGTAATTTTATTACTTTAAACACCTCCACGACCCCCGTACTATTCAATCCACCCGTAAGCACAATGTTTTAAGTGCGTTACATTGAGTCCTACAGTAAAACGTGATTTTTCACCCCAAAAAAAAGTCGTTTCACAGCAATAATTCTTGCGTAAAGTTGCTTAGTTTGATGTACATAATGCTTGGTTGACGGCTTCGTGAAGGTTCCGTTAACACCCTGTATATTTTAGCTTCCGTTTCAGGCAAATAGAAACAATCGAAGTATTGGGACACGCTTTAAAACTAAAACCTTTTGGCACCTCTCTTGATTTTTCATTATTTCTGTGAGTGAGAAAGACAGACAGACCCATTTTAAATGCTTTCATATTTTTACCAGGAAGGTACTCTAATAGTTATGTCGAGGCTCAATGACGTGCCTCCAAAAGGAAAACTACACGAAGAGGCGTCAAGACTCGGATATCGAGGCACAAAAGGCAAATCTTACCTATACCAGGGACACGAGTGGGGGCCCGTCGATGAAGCTGATGAAAACGATTTTTGGGACCGTAGCAATGAAAAAATAATTTCAGAAGGTACATCTACAGAAGATAAGAGTTCAGAAGGAAGCAGTGAAGAAGCCGAACAACCAACAAATAAACCAGAACATTCGAAAGCAAAGAAACCAAAACGTAAAAAAGGTAAAGTTCTTGCACCAGTGAAACCCGAAGATGATGAAACATGCGTTAAAGTTATGCCTGAGTTATGGAACGATCCAGAACCCAATCCCAATCCAGATAATCTACTAACCAAAGATGAGCTCAACAGTGTGGATAGTTTGATTATTAATGACTCTCCGGCTTTAGAGGAACCAGATGCCTCTACTGACAATAAACACGAGACCAACGTAGACAAGGAGTCGGAAAATTTACCGGAAAACGATACTAAACTACATAACTACAACGACGCACAAAAAAAGGAAATACCAGACTCAACTGACAACAAAATAGAAAGCAATACAGAAAAGGAATCCGAAAATACACCGAACAGTCGTAAACTACATAATCACCAGGATGTACACACAATGGAAACACCAGATTCAACTGAAAACAAACTAGAAAGCAACACAGATAAGGAATCCGAAAATCCACCGGAAAATCGTAAACTACATAATCACAAGGATCTACATACAATGGAAACACCTGATTCAACTGACAACAAAAAAGAAAGTAATACAGATAAGGAATCCGAAAATACACCGGACAATCGTAAACTAGATAATCACAAGGATCTACATACAATGGAAACACCAGATTCAGCTGAAAACAAAACAGAAAGTAACATAGATAAGGAACCCGAAAATCCTCCGGAAAATCGTAAACTACATAATCACGAGGATATACATAAAATGGAAACACCAGATTCAACTGACAACAAAAAAGAAAGCAACACAGATAAGGAATCCGAAAATATACTGGACAATCGTAAACTACAGAATCACAATGATCTACATACAATGGAAACACCAGATTCAACAGACAATAAACACGAAAGCAACGTAAATGAGGAATCAGAAAATCCACCTAAAAATGATAATCCACATAATCATAAGGTCTGTCCTGGAAACACGGAACCAGATGAAGACGACGAAAACTGTGTCGTTTGTTACAAATCGCAACTTAACTATGTATCAGATGACTCTTATGTACCTGACAGTGCTCGATCGATGCCTGATTTAAAGGATCACGAGGATGCACCACCTAAGGAGGCACCGCATGTTGACGTACCGAGATTTAAAATAGGGGGTGTTGAGTTACCACTTGAAGAACAACCGCGAACTGAAGTACCGATTCCCAAAGCACCATTTACCAAAACACCGCGTACCGAAGTACCGACTCCAGAAGTACCATCTGCTAAAACACCGCTTACCGAAGTACCGGCTCCAAAAGTACCATCTGCCAAATCACCGCGTACCGAAGTACCGACTCTAAAAGTGCCACGTACCAAAACCCCACGTGATAAAGTACCTGGTGCCAAGGTACCAGCTCGATCACCGGCAGCTCTAACACAAGACCAGACCAATTCTAGTCAGTTAATATATTTGACTCCAAGGACACTGGATGAACTTTTGTCTAAAGTAAAGGAAAATGAAGGAAATTAAACCTAAATAAAAAAATCGAATTGTTCAGTACCATCGTAGTAGGGGTACTACGATGTCCGACTCGCATTTGGCCGGTTTTTTAATGTCAATTGTACGAAATAAGACAGTAACCCACGAGTCTTTAACAAGATCCTACATTCCCAAGTTGATTCAAGTAATTTGTTCAAACATTTCTCTATTAGCAGCGTAAATATTAAAAGCTATTGTTACGAGACGAGGCCTCGGGGCATTTTTGATAATAACCGGGTAATTAAGGAAATAGCTACTTGAAACGTTGTATGAATAATGAAAACTCAGAAGGTAGGTAGGACCCGCCCTAGCTTCGCACGACGAATTGATATTTTCATAGTAACATATTTTAGTATCATCATACAAACCCTTTTTCCGGTGGATTCTCCAAAATAAATCTATCACACAAATCTTGTTTTAAAAAATAAGAACACAACGAAAAAAAACAGTCAAATTGGTCGAGAGATGAAACTTCATACATGCAGCTTTTGATTTATTATATAAATTGATTATTTGAAGAAAAAGCTTAAGCAAATGATGTTCGCAAGCATACCTACTATAAATACGGTGGGTGTAAAGAAAGATATTTTTATGAATGCACTTCACAAGGCACATCGACTACTTATTTACTTTATTATTTTTTGTATTTTGTTACGTTCTGATATGTGTGTTGAATACACGTTTCAGCTAATCATATTTTGTATTATTTTTAAACCCTAATTCCTATCAACGATAAGCTGGACCATCGGACTAGTTAAAATCTGTCTGCCTGATCTTAGATTTTCAAGTTGTGTATAGTTCAAGCTTCCTACAAGTGTGGCCAGTGTAATGTGTATGTTACGGCTAAAAGCCGAAGTAAGGTTACACCTAGTTTTAGCCGGTTAAGTAAGGTTACACCTGGTTCTAGCCGGCTATACCTAAGTGCGGCCGGTTACTTCGGCTTTTAGCCGTAACATATACATTATATGTGTTATCCTCCATTAAAGAGGGCTATCGTTTTTGAGCTCACCAGATGGCGCCACTGGCGAGTAAGATCCTGTCATTAATTCTATTTAATACTTTAAAGTACCAGTATCTTCAAAAAAAGTTTATTTTATTACGTATAACAACATAGTGTAAACTACAGATACATAATAATATTGTCCCTAAAATTAGCAAGCATGAAACATTTGAAAATATTTTTTCCTCCAAGTACTAGCAAATAAGATCTTAACTTGCTACTTGAAATGTTCAAGTCATAATTAATCAGGAATGGCTCAGTCTTGACAAAATTGTGAATATTAGTAAAAATACGTGCTAATATGTATTGTTAGGAAGAAATAAGGTTGTACGTTGCATTAGGAAGAAATGAGGTTGCATGCAGCACGTCGTGTTAGCTCTATGGAAAGGAGTGACATAGAGATTGTGGCTGGTCGGTGGACACGCTGGTCAGGAACATCGTTCAAGGGGCTGTAGGATTTATAATTTCCCATTTTGTTTACTTTCTCACTGGTTTTTAATGTTATAACGTGTGAATTCAATTCATTATGTTTCGTGGTGTTTTAGGATAGTTTTCTGTGGTTGTTGTTCTGTTCCTAAGTTATAATAAATGGTTGTGTTTATTATGTTATGGATCTTGTTGTCTTTTTATTAAACATCTTCACTTCTGGTTGCTAAATTCAGAAGTGGGATAAAGAACTTAGATTGCCCACTAAAATAAAATAAAAAAATCATTCAAGGAACAAAAGAGCAATTACTTTTCAACCCGTCATTCTGACTTTTCGTTTTTATCCTTGTCGTTGCTATTATTTTTCGTGTGTGTGATTGAATATCAGACCTTGTGCAACATATGCCGAGAAGGTGTTAACACTGTCGTTCACGAGATTGAACTAGAGGTATTCCGCGAGGCTGGACCCCTAGTAGTGAAACCGTCAATAGCTTGCGTTACAGATCACGACAGAGCGGCCGCCGCCGCCGCCGTCGTCGAGAACGAAGCGATTCGAAGAATAGTTCGTATTACTGCCGCCGCGTCACGGGCAGATAATCAATCACATTAGTGCTAACCCTGAGGACCCGGTTCGTGAAGTCACTTCGTACCCTCGTAGCCCCGTGGACTTGAACGATGTTCCGCAACGAGTTCGTACCGTAAACAACTCCGATGGTATTTCAACAGTCATTCGTACAAATGAACCAATCGTTCACGGTTCTGAAGCCCCGTCCACTGCAACCATGCTCGCGGAAGCTTTAAAATCTTTACAACCCGCAAAATCGGGTTCTTACTACGTACCCAATTTCGATCCAAACACACACGACATTGACGTGTGGTGTGATGAAGTGGACCGTGCTGTAGTCGCGAGCGGTTGGAGCGACTACGAGTGCTTGTCGCGAGTAGCTTCGTGTCTCAGTTCAGGCTTTTCAATAAATTTTAAGAAGTGCTCATTCTTGACTACCGAGGTCGAATATTTAGGCAGAATAATAAGCTTTGGTCAGGTGTGGCCGAGCTCATGTAAGCAGAAGACCACTCAAACCTTAGCCATCAACTTAACGATTGATACTGACGCTTCTACTTCAGCCATACGGTCGCTGGTGCGTGACCTAGCCGCAAGCACTCCAGAAACCAACAGAGAAGCTCTGCGGGAGGTTTGTCGAAATCGCGTAGTGAACTCCTGAAGAGCAATCAAGGTCAGCATAATGTCTCGCCTAATCGGTTCAGACGCTCGCCACGTGAGTACAAGGTTGATGAACTTACTTATGTAATAAAGTACTCTCAATCAACGGGCAAATTAGACCCTGGGATTCGAGGACCGTACAGGGTAACCAAAGTTTTGCCTAACGGTCAGTATGAACTTAAACTGCTAAGTGGAAGTTTTGGAAAAACCACTCAAGCAGCCTCCCAATACATGGTGCCATGGAAAGGAGAATGGTGCCCAGAAACTTGTGCCATATTTTTTGAAAGCGAGTGCTGTTTTTAACTATGGTTTCAGAGATTGCGTGTGGGTGTGTTCCCAAAGGCGTGTGTCGCCCAACGTGTGGGTGTGTTCCCAAAGGCGTGTGTCGCCCAACGTGTGGGTGTGTTCCCAAAGGCGTGTGTCGCCCAACGTGTGGGTGTGTTCCCAAAGGCGTGTGTCGCCCAACGTGTGGGTGTGTTCCCAAAGGCGTGTGTCGCCCAACGTGTGGGTGTGTTCCCAAAGGCGTGTGTCGCCCAACGTGCGGGTGTGTTCCCAAAGGCGTGTGTCGCCCAACGTGTGGGTGTGTTCCCAAAGGCGTGTGTCGCCCAACGTGTGGGTGTGTTCCCAAAGGCGTGTGTCGCCCAACGTGCGGGTGTGTTCCCAAAGGCGTGTGTCGCCCAACGTGTGGGTTTGTTCCCAAAGGCGTGTGTCGCCCGGCGTGTGGGTATGTTCCCAACGGCGTGTGTCGCCCCGCATTTGGGTGTGTTTCACCGAAAGCATTGGTATGTATTCCCCCTCAAAGACGTGAGTTGCTCAAACGTTGGGATGTGTTCCCCCTCCCAAGGCGTGTGAACGTTGGTGTTTGTCACCCAGATAGCGTCAGTCGCTATGGTAAAGATCTCGGCAATAATATAGGACGGTTGGGACGCTGACCATTTTATATTTTTGCCAATCTGAACTATTGTCTTAAAATTTCTTCGTAGTCAGTATGTGTTACTTATACGAAAAATCTTCGTAAACTTTTTCAGATGACGAAATCGATGTTGTCAAGTAACGACCCTGCAAGTAACGAGCCTGTGCCCATGGCAGTAGGGACTGTCCATGCCTGACCTCGATGCTGAAATTGGAGGTGTCCAGGCATACCAAGATCATCGCATTGCAGACCCAACAAGTCGAGAGCGACTTGGCGTCAGGAGAGGCCGTGTTAGGAAGAAATAAGGTTGTACGTTGCATTAGGAAGAAATGAGGTTGCATGCAGCACGTCGTGTTAGCTCTATGGAAAGGAGTGACATAGAGATTGTGGCTGGTCGGTGGACACGCTGGTCAGGAACATCGTTCAAGGGGCTGTAGGATTTATAATTTCCCATTTTGTTTACTTTCTCACTGGTTTTTAATGTTATAACGTGTGAATTCAATTCATTATGTTTCGTGGTGTTTTAGGATAGTTTTCTGTGGTTGTTGTTCTGTTCCTAAGTTATAATAAATGGTTGTGTTTATTATGTTATGGATCTTGTTGTCTTTTTATTAAACATCTTCACTTCTGGTTGCTAAATGTATATAATGCGCGCAACTCGCAAACATTATGACATCTGACATTACTGAAGACCTTACTCTACACGAACGCCTCTAGCGGCGAATTCATGCGCGATTAACCCCATTTCAATTTAATGACATAAACAGTCTCTGTCTTTAAGTTAGGAACTTTGTTTCATATTCTAGACATTATTACACTACTTAATTACCTAAATAAGCACAGGCCGAGATAAAAGTCTCGTATCCACAAATTAACTTAACCCACTATCAAATAAACACACGAGAGCATTATAAACAAGTACAATATTCAGAGAACGCAAATCCCCTCTCACGTACTCCGCTCCACTCTTCGGAAACCGATTAAGCATTCAAAATGAGCATATTTAGTTTAGTTTACAATGACATTTACTATCTAGACTTTTTATGGCTAGGAAGCGGCGCTCACCAAAGAACCAGTCCTCTATTATAATATTACACGAAGCACGTTAAACCGTCTGCCTTGGGAATAAATTATTTAATTTATGGGTTATGTTTTTTTTTATGGCAACCTTTACAGATAGGTAAGGTTCCGAAATTAAAAGAGGCAGTTATGTGGTTATGTTCGAAAGAGGTCTGATAACTGTAGTTTGGGAGGTTGTGTGAGATTGGGGAGATTTTAGAGTGTAATAAGATGTTTGAATGTGAGATGTAGGAGCTCGTTAGGTGGGTAGTGTCGGCAGAGTGACTGGGCTGACATACTGAAGGAACGGGCAGACCCACTGGCCCGGACTCCGGACTTGCTATGGACAGCTGATTTAGACATAATACTTACATTATCTGTCCAAATCCGGTGTCCGGAGTCCAGTCCGTACCGGTTTGATGTCACCACTCCGGACACGGACATCTCTAAGCAGATAGTACCTAACTAAAGTTTAGGTCAGTGTCCGTGTTCGTATTGGCTTAACTCATCCTTTACTTAGTTGTTCTTAAAAAACTAGTTAGACGTACAATAGCCTAGTATCGTCTAACGTTCCTGGGGCCCTAGCACGCGCGTTGTAAACGTAACGTAAATATACTAAATACGTCGATTTTAAAATGAAAAATACAGGGTGTAATGGACAGCTCGCCACAAACTGACATTCAGCTCCTTATTTTGAATCATATTCCACCGGAATTTTTCTCAGGATATTTTTTTTTCTGTTACTATTCCTTTATTTCAATGTAATAATGGATATTGAAATACTCTAAAGAACGACGCCTGAAATCAGCTGTTCACTTCCTGCCTAGCTAAAGAGTTCATCGAACTCGTCGGCGCGCTTGCCGTTCGCTACGTGCGTTTTGCCACGGTAACGATACATTGCGTATACATGAGGAAATAAAACAAAACAAATTCTTATTCTTTATTGCACACAAAACAACAAAAAATATACATACAAATTGCAACAAAGTTATTGGATTCCTATAATATTCCTGAAATAATTTCTTGTAACGGTCATCTTAGTATGATATACTGAATTTACCCCATCAGTTTGTGGAGGGCTGTCTCTTTCGCCCTATAGGTACTTTTTTCACATATAATATTTTCGTAATTTTAAGTATTTATTCTTATCTATTAACAATTTAACTAAAAATGTTATATATTCAAAAATCGTTACCTTCACACCGGCGCTCGCGCTAGGACCTGATTACAAGAAAAATATCACTGTCGTTGGTATATTTTTTTAAACGCCCAGTGATTGCTATTAAAGCTTTTGGATTTTATATTCTGTAGAAATATATTCTATGTTACTATATTGTTGATGCCAACTGGCTGTTCCCTTACTACCTCGCACCAACAGGACGGTGTTCCTCAAGAGAGAAATAAATAAGATTGATGATACCTATTCATTTATCATTCTTGAGATGCTCTGTTTCAATTTAAGAGTTCCTCAAGTTTTGTTTTGTTTGAAACATTACCGTTGTCTGTTTGGCTGTTCTTTGGTATTTACAAAAAAAATAAAAACTTTAAACATAAGTTTAAAAACAGACAAATAATTGTTCCTCTTATTTAAAAAAAACGTTCCAATTATCAGTGTGAATAATTAAGACTTGCTAAATAATAAGTGCCGCACGGGTCGATCATCAAGGTTAAGCCGCACAGGCTTAGGTCAGTCCGTGGATGGGTTACCATCCATCACATAACGAGTTTCCTCCATGCCTCGGAAAGCAAGTAAAGCCGTTGGTACCGGCTGTCATTTGTAGATCAAGCAGTCAGTGGCGGCCCGAAAGTCTGACAACCAGTCTTACCAAGGGGTGTATTAGTTATTACCCAGTACTAACTCGGTTATGTTGGTCAGATAAGCAGTCGCTCCATGTAAAATACTAATATTCAGCTACATCCGGTTAGACTAGAAGCCGACCCCAACATAATTGGGAATAGGCTAGGCAGATGACGATGTAGTTAATTCTCCTCGTTGGTCCAGTGGTTGCAAGCGCTACTGCTGACGGCGTGCTCCAGGATTCTATTCAGGCAATATGATATTGAATTTCCCCTCAAAAAGAAACTTCAAAAATAAGTAAGATTTAATTAAAAGTATCAAAAAACTCGACTCAAAATTGTATTATGTTCCTAAGTATATAAATGTATACATATTTACCATTTCCTTCATTTTGATACAATACTCGATATATTTGGCTGAAAAAAAAGGCTTATTATTTAGCGCCAAAAATACGCCATTTTTTTTTTTTTTAAAACACCTGCCTAAGGACACTTGAATTCGAGACGAATCTAGTGATACCTTAACCGTCGAAATCCATCCACCCATTTGGATCATACGAGGTTATAAAAAAATTTACAAAAAAATAAACAAAGAAGATACGCGCGAAAACCATAACCCTTCCTTGACAGTCGGGTAAAAAAGGCTCACACCCACATGGGACTTATCAAACATAACTGGCGAAATGTGGCTATACTATAGACCAGTAGCGAAGGGTCAGTTTTTATAAGAAGTAAACCGGAGTACATATCTTTAATGTTATTTGTCTATAGAATGCTGATAGTGCCATTTTTCAAAGGGAATCCGGTAGGAATCGAGTTGTATGAAACCTTCGCCACTGCTATAGACCGTACACTTCAACCTGTCCCCTCACTGAAACAGGCGTGATATTATGTAGCTCATTTACTAAGCAATAAAGCTCTCTGTTTAACTTAGGATAAGCTGAAGTTTAGCAGCGCTTCTTACAAAGTTTACCTTGTAGTTTATGATTATGAATGTTTTATCCAAACGGCCCGTTTTACTGTCCGATAGATGGCAGCACTGTTGAGTAGCTTGTCATTAACTACTGGCGAGCATGGACTACATAAAATACTCGTAGTACATGTATACTGGCGTTTGGTTGGGGTTTATTAACATAAACATCACGCCTGTAATCCCTGAAGAGTTGGGCAGAGGTGTACTAGTACACCCACATTTGACCGGTTATGTTCAAGTCCCATGTAATAGGGGCGAGCATATTGCCGTCAACCGGGCACAGATTTCGTCTCCGTGGCTGCTACTGAGAAATTACTAATGGAGAAACCCAATAACAATTTGCTCGACCCGGTTATCGAAGCCAGGACTTCTTGCTCAGCAGTCGCGCTTGCGACCACTCGACCAACGAGGCAGTAATTTGTTTGAACCCTCGTAGTTATATACAATCTAAATTAACAAGATTTTATCTCCCAATTCTCACATTTTGTTATAGTGTAACTTTCAAAATCATCGCTAAATTATGACATAATTTGAACAACACTTCCATAATAACATAGGATAGAAAATACACTTAAAAGTCACATTAACATAAACTTTGAAGGTTAAAAAGTCCAATTACACACAAAAGATAAATATTAAAGTAAACAGTTTCATATAAAAGTCAAAATATTATCGTAACGCGCTAATAAAGTCATGAAAATAAGCACGTATGTAATATTAAATATAATATACTACTTGATTGACCTTAGATAAAGTGTAGTAAAATAGGGATATTATATACTTAAATTAAATGCTTTCAACAAAAAGGGTCGGTCTATAAAATTAACAGTTAATTTGACGGGTTAGTTTGGCGTTTCAATTTTAATATATAGATCTATCTAGGAATTGGAATGGAACAGAAAAGCCTTTATATCTATTCATCTATATCTATACAAATAAATAAAATTGAAGTGTCTGTTTGCAATATCAAAATAACAGCTTTTTAATTTTTTTTTTCAATTTTTGTCTGTTCGTCTGTCCGCTCTGCCGATTTTGAAGGGACTTTTACTGGCAGATAGCAGATCTATGTCATAAAGAGTAACATGCTACTTTTATTTCAGAAAAATAATGTACAATTGTTAATAAAAGCCGATTCGAAAAGGGAAGTAAATTTTATAATAATTTCACGCGAGCGCAGTCCCATGGAGTGAATCAGTTCTACGTAATGCTATTATACACAGCTATTTTTACACATAAAAGCAGGTTGTTGATATTATGTGGTAAATAAAACGTAAACTTACCTTTGGAAGAGCATATTATCATAAAAATACTATGTAAGGCGACACACGACACAGCTCGTCGCGGAAGGCGGAGGTGGCCAAGATTTATATGGAGGTGCGGTAAATAATATGCATAATAATGCATTTACAAGTAAATAAAAAGAATTTTAAAATTCTATCGCAAAGGTGGGTTTCGCAAAGTTACGTTTACACCGCGCGCTCGTGCTGGGCTCTTAGTACATTTCCTTAACTCCTAATAACATCGACACTTAAAACCCTCAAGAACATCCAGATCCTCATAATTACATCCTCCACGAAGAAGTAATGTCCGCTTGGGGTCAAGCGACGTGAAGCCGTCATCCATCATCCAAGTCATTGATGGATTATGTTCTGGACCAATGATAATTATTGATAGCGTATTGATGCGAAGCCAGACATTAGGGCTCATTTTTATGACGGTAGTTTGTTATTTTTACGCTTTTTGGGGTGAGCAGTTCGTGTTAAAGGTGGTTTTCAGGCAGTTGTACTGAAAAATCAATGCATTTTTCTAATATCACGCGCTGTATTTGGGTTTCAATACCGAGTTTTTTGGTGTAAATTATCATGCACATAAGATTTCGATATAGTTACTAATATAGCCAAATAATAGGACTTTAACTATGAAATTGCTGTTTTTTCTCATATTTTGTTCTTACTCTTATTTACTTTGACGTACTCGTATAATGATATTTTTTCCTAATACCATTTTCATTGGATTAAAAATGTTAAAAGACGTACCTTGTACTAGTAGTTGCATATTACCTCATAGGGTAGTGTGTCAAAACACCTGTTTTCTATGTACCGTCGGTTTCACTACTTCAAGTCGGTATATTTTTGTCACTTACTGTGTTTTGAGAATTTAAGATAGGCAACGCAGCTTTTTTCGCTCTAAGTCTTGCAATTGCATCATATATAATCGGTTTAGACGTTTCCAAGAAAAATAAAAGATGATGTAAATATGTATGGAAATCTCACTTTTCACGAAATCGTCCATAAAAATCGTGAATTTCATACTTCAACCCCTAATAATATAAACAAATAGTGGAGCGCAACCTGTATGTCATATAACTACATGTGTTTTAACCTTTAATTTGAAGATTCTGGGATCTACAATTGCGTCAGTGAGAGTTAATACTGTGCACTTACCTACTTAAAATAATTAATTTAATAAAAAAATCAAATAAAAATCAATTCTGGTTCCATAAAACTGTCTTATTTGTTCTTTTCTTCTCCTTTTTTACTATGCCTTCTACGCAAAGTTGCTATTATAATATCTAAACTTCGATACCATTGTTTTGTCATCAGACTTGAGTAAGTCTACGAAGTTTTAGATGAATACTGTATAAAGGATGCTGTATCTACATTATGGAGTTAAGTTACTTCATAAGTTTTCAGTTAGCGAGATATCAAAATAATTTTATAGTAGGAAAACTCTAAATATCCTTAACTCTTGTCAAGATGTCTAATGCAAACATCCGTTTTGAAGGCTCACTAAGTAAATCATCTGCCTAGACATTTCCCAACAATGTTGGGGTCGGCTTCCAGTCTAACCCAATGCAGCTGCAACCCAGTTAGTACTGGGCAATATGATACCCCTTGCTAAGACTGGTTGTCAGACTTTCTGGGCACAGACTACCTGTATTAACGAGTGTCAAAGATCTACACATGACAGGCGAGACCAGCGGCTAAACGTGTTTTCCGAAGCACGGAGGAAATTAGGTATGTAATGGGTGGTCACATCCACAGACCAAGCTAGGTCAGCATGGCTTGACCTGTGTGGCCGAGACACACAATGGGGGCGAGCCTATTGCCAACAACCGGGCATACATTCAGATTCTGTGGCTGCTACAGAGATATTCCTGATAGAACAACTCAATAACACTTTGCTCCACTTATAATAATAGTATGCCTTAATAACTAAAGTAGGTAAGTCTGCCTCTTTTTGAATGATAAAGAAGGGTTTTGCACTTCTTATTCTTAAACTATTAAATAAGCAGTATTTATTTGTATATATGTATATTTGTAATCACGTTCTCAAAAACGGCTCTAACGATTTCGATGAAAGTCGCAATACCTATAGGGGTTTATGGGGGCAAAAAATCGATCTAGCTAGGTTTCAGATCCGAGAAAATTTTCACCCGACAACTTAACTTGTCCCAGTTAACGAGCCTTAATAACCCGTTAACTAAAATACTGGAAGCTGACATTTAAAAAAATGCCGTTTAACAGCAAAAACGCGAGAAACATCGACACTTAAAGGCCAATATTGCCTTCTAATCGCTACGAACACGACCGAGATGGTTATCATCAAAACGAACGACAAAAACCTACCCAATTGTCACCTAAGTCCTTTAAAGTCCCGTATCTACGCGCCAACGTAATTCATTACTCGTTAGAGAACCCGATTATCATAAAATCCTAGTAGAAAATAATATCAGGACCGAATAAATATGCCACACAGAAATTTAGTACCAAAAGTCGGAACGACCGGTGTCCTGCTGGGCAAAAAGGGACCGCGCGTCGGCCGTGGCGCTTCGACGATCGTTTTTTACAAACATAACCTACAAAAAAATATACATATATTTTTTGACTGTCATCGGGAACTAATTTCGAAGAGTTTTTTGTGGTTTTTCTGTTAATAATTATTTCGTAAAGCGCCGCTTTGTGGGTCTTTTATTGGGAGCGTGGACGTAGGTACCAGAGATCGAATTGTGTGGAGTGTATTAACTACGTAAGTGGTGAAAGCAGTGGTATTATTCCTGATGCACGATTTTCTTACAATGCCTAGATTTAAAATGGTTTTTTGAATACGTTGAGCCGTCTTTTGAGCCTGTTGTCACATGATGGACACGTACTTAATACCGTAAAATACCGTTACGGACAGTCCGATGCTTTTCAATTTGGAAACTTCAGGATATCTTTTAAGCAGGTATCTTCGCAGTTTGACAAAATGTTCAATGGTAGGTAATCATTTGAGAAAAAAACGAATGTTCTGCCAAATCTGGTTAATTCAATAAAACTATGTTGGAGTCGGCATCCCGTCTAAGTGGATGCAGCTGAATAGGAGTATTATTAATTTAGCGACTGCCTATCTGACCTCTACAACCCAGTTAGTACGTAAGTAAGACTGGTTGTCAAACTTTCGGCTCACTGTCTACCTGTAACGGCTGTCAAAGATCTACAAATGACAGTCAGGAGCAGCGGCTTAACGTGCTTTCCTGGGCACGGATGAAACTCTGTATGTAACGGGTGGTCACTCATCCACAGACCAACCTAGGCACGCGCAGCTTTACCTAAATATCGACCCGAGCGGCTGTTATTATTTAGCCATGAGCCCGAGCGGTTGATATTAATAGCCTACTCAAGATGGCTGAAAAAGTATCGGCTGGACATTGGATAGGTAGCCTAATGCAATACTCAAACTTTAAAACTTGGGATTCCGAACCATCAATCTGAAACCACTCACACACACCGAATCATATAATTTAGCTACAGCCACTAGCATCCTAATATGACTAAGTAACATCCAATTTGCTATAATTGAAACCGTCACGGGAAAACTCAACTAACTATGCGCACGCGTCGAATACGCCCCTGAAATACATACGATTCTTCACCCATGTTAAATCTTATTTATCTATTTTATGCCAATTTTCTTTAATTCCCCGAATCGTCTACAACAAACAACGAACTCAATTTTAGAAGCTACAAGGTTGAAATTTCCTTGGGGCTGGCATTTAGTGGTTCTTACTCTATATTTGATAACTACGCATGGGCGTAACTAAAGAGGTCGCGTGGCGATTTGTATGGGAAGTTTTGCAATTCAGGGTGCTGACAAATTGCTTTGTAATTATTCGAATTCGTTCCTTATTGATACGCTGGGTGTGGATGAATGAAACGACTTTGGTGTTCTTGATAATTATAATAGTAGCTTATTTTGCAGTCTATCTAACCCGTTTGAGTTTTACAAGACATTTGCTATTTTGTACTGACAGGCTGAGTGAGACTAGGATAGTCACATCGGTTTGTGCTGTCAACTTAGTTCTGAAATGATACGCCTTTTCCAGTACCAACTTATTGTATTAATAAACTTGTGCACATACATATAGAATACAAAATTGGGATTCATATTAGTAGCAAGCTTAATTTAATATCTAATAATTATGTAATTAACAAAGATGACTTCCATAAAAAGAACTTCTCGTTCATCATCCGAAAGTACCTTTTCTTTTTTTTATTGGCGGGAACTGCTTTAAAAATTTGATCAAAGAGTTTTTAAGACCTCTTTGGACACAAGCAATTTTATCAATACTTAATATTATTATTACCTATTTATTTTTGATACATCATTACAACAGATCTTATTAATATTTGAAAATCATGACAAAAATCATAGAATGAAAATTATCAAACAATCATGACAGTTCAGACTTATTATTAGATGTTAACTGTTTTAAATGTAGGTAAATAAATAATGAACGTACCCATTTGACTTGATAATGTCGTGACAAACTTCACTATTTCTAATTTGAAAAGTAAGATTTATCTTTAGTTTGAGCTAAAAGCATTTTATAAAAGAGTATTTATAAAATTTCACGCTGAAATAACAGGGTAACCCTCCTACGTAGCAAATAATTACAGGTAATTCTAGGATACAGCTGTTTCCAGGGTACTACACCTGCGAGTTAGATATTAACACGATTTCATGGTTACCTGATTATTAATGGCGTACAAAGAAATTAGCTTGGAATGTTAGGGTATTAGATAGCCAAGCGTTTATTCTAGTAAACGTACCAATCAAGAACTTTTCTAATAACTAATATTAGTAACAGCTGTTTAGAGAATGAACGCCTAGATCTATCAGAAGGATTTAAAAAGTCAGCATTCCACGTTCAAAGAATTCTTTTTTTGCTCGATTAAGTGTTTGTTTCAATTTTGAGTGATTAGTGAGAAAAGGACTTTTATAAATTGAAGTCGTTTTTGTGTCTGTCTGTGTGAGCACGTCGGTATTCTACACTACGGAACAGATTTGATGTGATTTTGACTATCATTTAGATGCTATAATCCGGGAAGGTTTACATCTATAATACTATACTTATAACATAATATCACGCCTGTAATCCCCGAAGGGTTAGGCAGAGGTGTACCAAAGGAAAGCACTTTAAGCCGTTGGGCCCAGCTGTTTTTTGTAGATCTTTGACAATCGTTACAGGTAGTCAGTGCCCCGAAAGTCTGACAACCAGTCTTACCAAGTGGTATCGTATGTGATTGAGGACGTCAGATAGGCAGTCCCTCCATTTAAAAAACTAGTATTCAGCTGCATCCGGTTAGACTGGAAGCCGACCCCAACATAGTTAGGAAAAGGCTAGGCAGATGATGAGTAAAACTACCTACCTACGTCATGTAAAGAAATCTCGATGTTTTGTTAAGTCGTAGTTGGGGCATAAATGGAGCAATTCTTGGGACACACGGTATTATGGAACAACAGGCAAGAATAAAATTAATTTATTCCAAATTAAAAAAAAAAAGCTGCTCTGCTCAACCTCTCCCTTAGAAAATACTCATCACTTGAACTAATTATTATGACTACAATCACAACATAGGGTCGCCCTGTGGCTGCCCCCGAGGTATGTTGGCACAATTTGTTGAAACTCGCCCGGAATGTTGGCAATGTGCAGGGCTTGCATCTTAGTACAAGTACTGGCACTGACAGAAGTGTTACCACTACATTTTGCATTATAAGGATCCGTGATCCTTGCCACGGAGGAGCAGTATTTGTCTTGGCCGTGTGTACAGCGAATTATCAAAATATACATAGATCCATTCATGGCTAATTGATAGCAGCCGCTTGGGACGATCTTTAGGTGAAGCCGCGCTAGCCTAACTTAGTCCGTGGATGGGTGACCACCCACTACATACCGCGTTTCCTCCGTGCCTCGGAAAGCACGTTAAGCCGTTGGTCCCGGCTGTCATTTGTCATTATCATTATCAGATCTCTGAAAGTTGTTAAAGGTAGTCAGTGGCCTAAAATCTGACAATCAGTCTTACCAAGGGCTAATTGTATTACACATTACACAGTACTAACTGGGTTGCGGAGGTCAGATAGGCAGCTCCATGTAAAATACTGGTATTCAGCTGTATCCGGTTAAAGTGGGAGCCCACTCCAACATAGTTGGGAAAGGGCTAGGCAGATGGTGACTAGATCCATTCGTACCATTGCGCCTGTAATCCCCTAAAGGTCAGGCAGAGCTATACAGATACACTCACATTTCGTTCGTTATGTTTAACTCCCATGTAATAAAGGATGAGCGTGAGATATTTTCAAAATAAAAGAAAAACTTATAAGTTTGTGATTGGTTGGTTTTTAGTAGCTTTTTGGTAGTTTTTATAAAACCTGTTTGTTACGTTGCTTCAGATAATATTTTTAGAATAAATGAATGAAATGACCAGGCTGGGATGGGATTGGGTGGGTCAAGTGAGCCGCGTGCATAACGACCGCTGGGAAGATCTCAACACGCTGGGTGCCTAAGGATGGACGGATGGCCGGCCCAGAAAACGGTGGCGAGATGATTTAGACGCGCATCACGAAGGCTGATTCGAGGTGGCGCAGGAGAAGAGTACCTGGAAGGATATGGGGGAGGCCTTTGTCCAGCACATATAAGACTAGGCATTTGTGGGTCATACAAGGCTATTGAAAATAAATAAATAATGACCAACATAATAACGCTCGATCTGATGGCGATGTTGCTTCGATTCTAAGCTGTTAATTAAGTTATAAAATAAATTTGCTGAATTATTTTCGTTATTATTTCAAATTGCCACTTTAGGAAAGAAATGATAACACCAATCATCACTAACTTTTCCTAAAAAGGGCTTCTGTTAATAAAAATATATAAAATCAGGTTAATGTCTAAATCAAGATAATTATTTCTTGATATGGCGATGAAGTTGTGAAGCGTGGGAGTTCAAGATTACTTATTAAATTATTTAAATAATTAAAACACATAATGGATAGATGTGTTATCATTTTTTATGTCTTTATTAAAACTAGGTGTGCCACACATGGAGTTTTGTATTCTTTTAGAGAATTACTTTCGTGTTTTTAAATCAGTTTGATCGATTTACCGCAATAAAATTAAGGTAATAATTATGAATAGACATATTTTTGCATAATTAAAATATAAGTAATAATATTATGAGCTAAAACACTTGTTTTTAAAGCCTTACTTTTTTGCGATAGAAATAATAACGTCACAAAGAGTGTGTCTCTTAGTATTGTGTGTGTTTAATGTATCATTTGTGCTGTATATTGAATTCTGTGTATATTAATTAGTCCTTGTAACTTGAATATATAAATAAATTAATATCCTTTATTCATTTTTCATACATATTTTACATATTTTTAAATATTTCGTAAAAAAAAACATAAAAAAAATATATAGCCCGCCGTTGTCGGGAGCAGGGTCCAAGCTACTGGTGGTTAGGGCTCCAGAGACAGGAACCTCTACACAATGCGAGCCGTATCGAGGAGTACTGCCATAAGGCCATTGGCCGTCTCGACAATCGGCACAATAATAAATAATTATTATTATTAAAGCTTTGCACTTTTCTCCGCTGTTGTACACATCGGTCCCCTAATAAAGGGCTGTCCCCGTACGAATGGCGCGAGTGTCAGAAAAACAGCTCGAACCCGCAATGAATAGCAAAAATTTTACATTTCACGCAACGAACGTAAGGATGGGGCGGTGGACCGTGTGTCTGTGGTCTAAGTTGAGAGAATAGCGCGATTTTACTACTGCTACATGCGTTGATGAGAGCGACCAGATACCAAGTAAGAGTGCACTGATATTGGTACAAATGTATTTCTATTTCTATACTAATCCATACTATTATATTAAAAAGAGGTAAAATTAGTTTGTAAGTTTGTGTATAGGGGGTAATCTTTGGAACTACTGATCCGATTCCGAAAATTATTTTAATAATTGGAAGCTTATTATTCCTGAGTGTCATAAGCTATATTTAAACCGTTTTCGTGGGACAATTACGCCTATAATGCGAGCGAAGCCGTGGTTAAAAGCTAGTTCTAATAATTATGATAAAAAGTTTTTTTGTAGTAATTACACTTGTAAATTTAAGTTTGTTAGATTTGCTTGGTATATTTCTCTAAAAATAAATAACACTCACAAAAGTCTTGTAAAAAAGTACAAATGATTGATGTTGGGAAAAAAATAGGCAAAGATTTAATATATTATATATTTTGTACCATATTTTTGTTGATCTCAGTTTTGTCACTAAACGCTACCCAGCTTTTAACTTGCACTGGCACATACAAGTAGTAACCTGGGGCTGGTACAACTCAATGCTTCCGGGGGGTCGCTAAGCCTTTGTTTTGTGGCCAGGGTACCGACTCACTTCGGTTCAATTCGGTACACTTCGGCTCTCTTCGGCTGTTTTAGCTAATTGACTAACATCAATTTGTTCAACGGTTTGACAATACCTCTGATTGAATGGCTGACATATTAACTAAGTGTCTATAAACAAGTCAAAGTGTTTAATTGAGTAAAAGTAATTATTTAAGATATGATTTTTATTCTGTAGCTTTTAGTAAGAACTGCCTACCTTAAGTTTAAATGCTTAGCTTTGAAAAATGGTTGCCTAAGTAACTATTTAAATTCAATTAATTACTTTACATAACTTAACTGTAGATACGAGTGTAGGCCTGATATTTATAGTCAAGTTCAAGTAATTACGGGTAACAGATACGGGTGTTAGTCTTTGGCTGTTTGTTCTGAAACTTAGTGATACAGGGTGTAAACGGACCCTTCACGAAGCCGTCAACCACATCAAACTTAGTAACTTTACGCAAAAATTATTGCTGGGAAACGACTTTTTTTTTTGGGGTGAAAAATCACGTTTTACGGTAAAACTCAATGTAACGCACTCAAAACATTGTGCTGATGGATGGATTGAATAGTACGGGGGTCGTGAAGGTGTTTAAAGTAAAAATCTTACATTAGAAACATGTATTTAAAGAAAACATTGTGAAAAAGTTGGAACTTTGGCCCCCAATATCTCCGTAACTAGAAGGTTCCCAGGTATGGTCTAGAACAAAAAAATGATCGCAATAACGGGGAGAACAAGTACCTTTCGGCTTCGTTAAGGGACTTTTTACACCCTTTATACTGTACCTGTGGTATGCCAATTAAGAGGGTTTACGACTTACGTCATTTCATAGAAACTTTCAAGTCCTTTTTTTTCGAAATTACAGAGTTGATTTTAAAGAAACTCTTCACTTATAAGCAGGATACATAAGTCTAAAAAGTTATCAGAGAACATTTTCGAAATGTTTAAAAAAACGATAAACTTGACAAAAAGTTGAAACTTCTGTTTCTATGGAAAATCTAAAATCGGTCTAATTTAGCTGTAACACTATTTTTCAAAAATATTCTCTGATAACTTTTTAGACCTATGTATCCTGCTTATGCGTATGAAGTTTCATTAAGATCGGTTTAGTCATTTCGAAAAAAAGGACTTGCAAGTTTGTATGAAATGCCGTAAGTTGTACACGCTCTTAATAAAAAAAAAATCAAACCAAAATTCTTTTCCGCTTAAGACAACCATAAACATTTTCCCATCATAATCAAAATGCCATTGATTCATTAGAGGGCCATCGTGTACACACTGGAGCCATTACAACCGGCTTACAAACTATAGTTTACTTTCCCAGAGAAAAAAAGTGTCAACAAGCTTTTTTTCTAATATTCACACCAAGTAAAGCTGATTTGCAAACAGGATTAGTTCGTAATCATCATAAAGTACTCAAATTCAGATCAATCTGACTCTCTGTGGACATGGGGTGTTACGTATTCACATTAAAATGTTACTGCAGAAGGTTCAAGATCGATAGTCGACGAAATCAAGAGGAAGTAAAGGCCTAAGCTAATGGTAGATGACCAAAAAAATCTAATTAGTCCGTCACGTATTTTTTTCTTTTTTCAAGTAAACAAAAAATACTACTTCCATTATTTGATGCGTTTTATCTTCGTCAATTCAACAAAAAATAACGTGTCCCATATTTTTCGATAATCTAACTGACCGACTAAATAGAATCATATTTTTTTTACTCAGGAATCATCCCTATTGCGTAGCACTTTGTAGCATTTGCTACGCATTTTCGTAGCTGTGCTACGCGCTAATTTATGATCTTCTTTAGTTTTGCCACGAACGGCAACGACTCTATTTCTGCCGCCTCGTTTAGTAAGGACAAGAAAAACAAACGTTGCGTTGGAAGGCCTCTTGCGTGAAGGTTGCGGGGATCCGTTGGATGCAAGACACATGGGACCGGTCAATATTTGGGGGAGGCCTATGTCCAGCAGAGTGGAAGTCTTTCGGTTGAAATGACAATGACTCTTTAATAGTCATGCCTTTTATTTTCATAATTTGACAATAATTAATACCGTTATTTTCATTATCAAATAGACAAATTCAAAACTTTCCTTCAAACTCCTTCAGGTTGTAATTACTTTTTTAGCAAAGTGTGAACCTTCTGAACATATTATTTTATGGTGGTACGTGGTACGTAAGCCACGCGTTAGTCACGTGACCTGCGCCGGCGCAGAGCGTTTGCGCATCCACGCAGCCGCATCGAATCGATCGGCAACGCTCATACATTACCCGTAATTAAAGATTTTAAAATAGAAAGAATTCAAGTGTGGTAGTACACAAAACTGGTTTACTTTATGATGTTATTAAAATATATTAATTTCGAAAGCTTTTTTTGGTAATTAGTCATAAATTATTTCAGTTTTATTATTTTATTATTAATTTCTGATTTTGACCTTTTCTGTTATTTATGTTGTGGTTACGTGCAATCGTATCCGGTTGCAATATTATGATTTTAGAATTAAAATATAGAATTTGCAGTCATTTAAAACCGAATTAATTGTTGCTAATTAACCTTATTTTAAGTAACTAAGATAAGTAAGTCTTTCAACTTTATTTTAGAAAGTAAAAACATTTAAAATATTAATCAAATATACCTTCAGCTTACGTCACGCCAGTATGCTTCTTCGGCTGTTTACAGAAATAAAATCAAGTTTCAAAACGGAAATGCTGTTATTAGCTATACTCTTTGTAAATTATATTAATTTATAAGTAGTTTTTCACAAACACTCTGTCGCATGAAAAATATATTATAGACGAGATGGTATATGATGTTTTTTGTCTACGTCTACTCAAAATAAACAAATACAGATTTCATAGTTGCTTTTGAGGTTCATACAGGACAGAGAGATTAAAAAAAACTTATAGAGCGGACATTGACAATATTTACATACAAAAATTTTGATCCTGAACATTTTTGATTTTGAAACACGAATGCTCCCGGACAAGCGCGCATATGACAGTACATAGACCGATTTGTTACTAAGTAGTAACAAGTATTGGATTACGATTTTCTTCGTCTTGTCCCGTCTATCGCTCGTAAATATTTGAATGTCTTTGGTACAGGACGAACACATTGCCGTCGTGGTTCCAGACAACGAACTGTGACAGATAATTTACTGAATTTTCAATCAGTGTACAGTGTTATGGGCCGGCCATATTAGCCGTAGAACCGATAACCGTTGGGTAGACGTGTTCTTGAGTGGAAACCGCGAATCGGCAAGCGTAAGGTGGGACGTCCTCAGGCTCGGTAGATCTTCGCAGCGTGGATAGCAGCAACTGGATGAGAGTTGCCGAGAATCGAGTTAGCAGGATTGAAGAGGCCTATGTCCGGCAGGGGACTGTTGTAGGCTGATGGTGAGGGGTATTCCTCAAAGCGCAACTATTTTTAAGCGCAACCAACTAAGCGCAACTAAATTATTCCTCATCGAAGCGCAACCATTAGTTGCGCTCACAAATTCAAATTAAAAATATTAAATTTTTATTCCTCAAAGCGCAACCATGATGAAAAATATCGTTAATGAATCCATCATACCCATCTCTATTTTTCGTCATGGTAGGAATACCCCGACGATGATGATGATTCATAATGCAAGCTAATCAACTAACTAAACTAATAATAACTGTTTCAATTCACATCAATATGTTCCGTCGAAATAAACATTCTCTTACTAAACGATTGCGTCGTGCAATCTGCCCCTGCGCATTGCGCCGTCCATACGTCAAGAATGACGGATTGTGGCACGTTAACTACGTTGGGGTGAGTTGTAATACCGATATTAATGATGATAAGCTACTGCTAATGTGAGAAAATGTACCCTTTCTTTATTTTAGAAACTAGTGTTGATGAATGTGTGTGAGAAATTAGAAGTCCGACAACTGGGTGGGTTTATGCAAGGTGTAGTTTTGCATCCTCGTCAAAATTCAGGAGGTTGTCATAAAATAATCAATTTAAATTACGGGATCGGTCAATAATTAAAAAACATAATTTTTTTAGTTCTTTAAATTTCACAGTATTTCAGAATAATCGCCTTCAAAACAGAAAAAAAAACAGAATAGGCGGGGGAAAGTGGTTTAGGGAATAAGAAATTATCGAATAAACGTTTGAATTTTTTATGTTTTATGTTTGGTTCAAACTTACAGATTTAAGTTAAACTTTTTAAATTTTAATATTGATTTGGGTCGAGAATCATTAGCATAGTTACTTTCTTTGAATTTGACGAGGATGAAAAACGACAGCCTGTATAAACGATTTAAGGAATGCAAGACGAAAAATTGGTAGTTTGACTACCATATTCAGTCTAAAATATTACCACGGTTGGGGCATAGTTCTTTGTCCTTGTGCTAAGGAGTGTTCTGTAGTCAACCATACTTGTGCAGATAACCATTTTCATTTGAACAAGATATTTCGAATTCATGAATACCAGACATATTTAGCTCACAGATTAAGTAAGCTGAAGTGGCAATTAGCCGGCCATAATAACCGTAGAACCGATGACCGTTGGGGTAGACGTGTTTTTGAGTAGAGACCGCGAATCAGCAAGCGTAAGGTGGGACGCCCTCAGGCTCGTGGAGAGACGATCTTCGCAGGGTGGCTGGTAGCAACTGGATGAGAGTTGCGGAAAATGTCCTCCAGTAAACTGTTATAGGCTGATGATGATGATGATGAGACATGTTTGTGACAATCCCGTTAAAATTTTGCTATTCTTATGAGCCAAGGCAAATAAATCTCAGTGTTCCTCCATCATCTGCCTAGCCTTTTCCTAACTATGTTGGGGTCGGCTTCCAGTCTAACCGGATGCAGCTGAATAGCAGTATTTTACATACTGCCAATCTGACCTCCACAACCCAGTTACTACTGGGTAATACAATACCCCTTGGTAAGACTAGTTGTCAGACTTTTTGGGCCACTGACTACTTAACGACTGTCAAAGATCTACAAATGACACCCGGGACCAACGGCTTAACGTGCTTTCCGAGGCACAGAGGAAACTCGGTATGTAATGGGTGGTCACCTATCCACAGACCAACCTAGGCAAGCGCGGCTTAATCAAAAGATCGACCCGAGCGGCTGTTATTATTTAGCCACAAGCTCCTCAATGTTCCTCCAAGATGTTTTATTGCCTTAGAATACGAAAACAAATTAACCAGAAAAAAACATTGGGACAGTATTTCAATGACCTAGTTTAAACCAGGGGGCCTGAAAAGGCCTCTTTAGTAGTATTATAACAGGATAATAATTAATATGAATCACGTTAAAATTCTTAAAATGGTCAGAGGCGCATGAAGTTCACTTTGTGATCATTTTACGGATTGTAACGTAATTCATATTTTTATACTTTTATGATTCTGCTAAAGTGGCTATTTTAGGCCCGTAGTAAGACAGAAGAGTTCTCTTTGACTATGACAGAAAATGTCCATATGAAAATAAGGCCAACTGGGCAGGACACTGACAGACAGGACAGTGATAGCCTAGTGGTGTGACCGTCGGACTGCCAAGTCATAGATCACAAGTTCGAACCCTGGACACGCGCCTCTGATTTTTCGGATTAATGTGCGTATTGTATAATTATCAGGATTCGGTGAAGGAAAACATCGTGAGGAAACCAGTACGCCTGAGAGATATTTCTCAACGGCATGTAAAGCTTAGTCAGAGGCCCATGGGCGGCATAAAAACTCTGACACCAGGTTAGGCGCAAACCATACACGATAAAGAAGAAGAACATCAACTATATAACATAACATAACTAAAAATATATAAAACATATAAATAAATATCAGAGGTTATACGCATGTCCTGTCAGAACACTCAACATGACTCCGACTGAAATTGCGCAAGAGTTTTTAATTCTTTTGTTTTAAGCAAAAGGTTGAAGGTTCTGACCAGTCAATGTCATTTTTTGCTCATTATGTTCTCAAGTTGATGTTACCGACTTTAGTTTTTGACTGGGTTAATGTGTCAATGTCCTACTTTTTAAAGCTGTACAATCCATGCTGTATTCGTGAATACTGTTGTTTATTAAAATGTTTAATTATTGATTACTAGCTTGTGCCTGCGGCTTCGCCCACGTGAAGTTCGATAATCCTACCGTAAAACGTGATTTTTCTCCCCAAAAAAAAAGTCGTTTCCCAGCTATATTTTTTTCGTAAAGTTACTTAGTTTGATGTAAATAATGCTTGGTTGACGGCTTCGTGGAGGGTCCGTTTACACCCTGTATACAAATTTTATTGTTTCAGAAATACATTACATCAAAAATTGGTCTCTGGTCTCCACACACGAGTTCCGTGTGTCGTGGAGGCCAGTAATTATTTTTCATTGTACCATAAAGATATGCCATTTTTATGACTATTCTAAGCAAAACACACCTAAGCCTAGTCGCAAAACAACCAAGCAACGCATAACTACCCTCATTTTTACATCAATTTCCCGTGTAAGTACATTAGCAGCGGCGCTCAGCTCGCTGGCTCGCGTAATGCCCGCAGACTCGCCAGCACGTGCTGCGCCTGCGACGCACTACGCTTGATTACGGAACAGATTCCAAATGAGGGTACTGGTTTGAGGGTAGATGGATATTTATGGTAGGTTTGGAATGTTGGTCTGTGTTATGATGGGTGGCAATGCATCAAGCTTAGGGCCAAGATAGGGGCAGGTGCTTTCAAAATTTTCCGTATTTCTAGGACTATTTTCAACTTCGGCTTATGCTTTTCGCTAGCTATTCAATATAATGGGTGTAAAAATACGAAAGGTACTTGTTCTCACCGTCATTGCAATATTTTTCTTGTTCTAGACCATATCTTCTAGAAACCTTCTAGTTAAGGAGATATTGGGGGTCAAAGTTCCATCTTATTCACAACTTTATTTTAAATACAAGTTTTTAATGTTTATTTTACTTTAAATACCTCCACGACTCCCGTACTATTCAATGCATCTATCACCAGTATTTCAAGAACGTTACGTTGATTCCTACCGTGAAACGTGATTTTTTTCAACTAAAAAAAGTCTTTCCAGCAATAATTTTTGCGTAGAGTTACTTAGTTTGATGTACAGAATGCTTGGTGGACGGCTTCGTGAATGGTTCGTTTACACCATACTTTCCGATCATCTTTTTCGCTGATAGAGTGCTACTTTGACAAGAACGTACGGCAGCTGAACCCCAGATTATCCGATAACATTTCCACACCCAATGTATCCATTCCAAAAATTAAGTTGATGAGCTCTCTGCTTATTTTATAAGTTCATCATTTATGAACTTACTAACATTAGAATTGGCATTTCACCGGCTAAGTTCTCTACACGATAAGAAATAAATGAAGACCTATTAATTCTTGATCCTGTTTTTTACTCATTCCCGCTGGTTTCTTTATAATTATATACGATGCAAAATACCTATTACCTACAATGTAAGCTTAGTACACTTCAAGCTGCGATACTACCAACATAATCCATACAAACCACGATTGCACTGCGGGAGCGAATCACCCACCGACGTTTATTTTTATTTTTAAGAATTTACTTTCCACATTTTCTCATATCGACGCGGAAGCGCAGTACTTACACTGTAAGACATGTTCACTCAGTGTAGACTGGGTACAGGTTATCGTGTACACTGGCGGGCAGTCGCAAGCACCGCCCGTCACGTAGGTAACTCCCGACGTAATCTGTGAACACTATAATTTGCGATATTGGCCGCTCCGCCGCGGTAGCGCCATTAAAAATTGGATAAAATTGGACATGGATAGCACAAAATGAATGCATTTTCTCGGTTACTGTGGGAAACGAAGCGATGAAGATGATGTTATAGTGCTGGTAGGTAAACGTTGAGCTGGTTTTTTGATAGGATTAGTAATGTGAAACATGGATTATGAATTTATGAGCTCGACGGTGGGTTTTATTGTTTTAATCTTCATGCTCGTTTGCGCGTGTGTTTAACGTCTGCATTAATTGTTTGTGGCATTAATACTTTCCTTTCTTTTTCAGATTCATTCATTTAAAACACACAGGAGTTATTAGTTCTGATTCACTTTACTTTAACAGTTTTGTACCGTGTATTTTTTTCTGCGCGGATATCTTGATTTTCTCACAAATTATGGCATGCATCAATATGATTTTTATCATAATTATCGCACGAATTTAATGAACCGTTTATGTTTTTTTGGATATTTCTTCACTTTAAATTATAAGACAAAAAATGCGTGAGAAATGTGAAGACACATAAAAAAAACATATTTCGGATTCTATGCACGTTCACGGTATCATGTTCATCAGTGATGTGTACTCATGTGTTAATACTTCATCGTTTGTTCACTGCTCCGCGAATTAATGTATCGTTAAATTGGCCGCCAGTGTAACACACCACGTGCGCTGTCCAACGATTATGCACGCAAGTGTATCGGTCGTGTTTTTGTCACGCATTCGAAATATACACTGTTTTTTATAGCTTCCGTGATTAATTAAAATGATTACTTACAGAAAAAAAACAGCACACTTTTTCTTAATTTTTGCTGTCAATTTACCCATATTAGCAATTTTTTTTCTCTGTTTGGTTTAGGGTGTTTGAGGTAAGAATATAAGATAATAATGTGACAGTATTATTAGATTTTTTTTCAAGCTAGATAATAGACCCATAAACTAAAGAATTTGCTTGTTTTTATTAATTAACCAATTTTTCGATTAACTTCTTAAAATAAATATTGCTGCCTCGTTGGTCGAGTGGTCACGGAATCTGGATTTGTGCCCGGTTGATAGCAATAGGCTCGCCCCCTATTACGTGATTTATATGGGATTTAAAACATAATTGGTGGGATATGGGTTTACCTACTATTAAGTACATCTCTGCTCAACCCTTCGGGGATTACAGGCGTGATACTACAAGCTGTTTACTTTTTTTTTCTGTCCTATTGTATATTTATAATATTTGTTGTGCTTATGATTTTGTTAACTTATTTTGTTTATATGCACGTCATGTCCCTGCGACAAATAAATATTTTGTATTTCTTTCTTTCTATCTTTCTTGATATTAAGTTTCTAAAATATTTAATGACTAAGACAATAAACATCCATTTAATAAATTTAATAAATAGCGATTTATTAAACGGTTAAAATTATATTACATAGGTACTTTAACGATATGATCTTAGAATAATGGTAATTAACGCCACAATTCCATTAACAGAACAATTAACTAAAAGTCAAGGAAACTCAAGGTGTAAAACGTTAATTAGACCAATTAAAAGTACAGCTATTAATATTATCTAGATTCTAGAGTATAATGTGATTAGGAAGGCTCGCAATCGTTAAGATTTGAAAAAATGTATAAAAACGTTGAAAGATTTACAAAAAAAAGCGTTTCGTTTTCATGTATGGAACAAACGGTTTTAATCTCGAAAAAAAATTTTTTTTTAATCAGCCCGTTCTGTCACATTGGGCAAAGGGATAATTTTTTTTTTTCCCATAATACCTATTCATGGAAAAAGTGTTTAAACATTGTGAACATTGTTTTCTCTGCATGTATTCAAGGTTGCAAAAAAAAAGTATTTATAATAAAATTATATACCTTGACAGAAATCAGGAACAAGCGGGCTGATTTAGGAGGGGTATCTCAAACATCGTCTCTTGCGCTGACGGCACCTTTTATTTTTCAGTTTACAACTAAATTAAAAACAACAAAAAATTTCGTTATAAAATTACCAAAACACACCATATAAAACCACAAACAAAGCAGGGAGTAAACACTAAACGATGGTCCAAAATGCCCGCTTTTTTCATAGAATGCGCCCGCGCCGGCCACATCGCTTCCTGCGAACAACTTCCGGTAGATGCTAATCGTTTAAATTGCTCATATTATGTTATTATAGCCCGCTCGGGTCGCATCATTGCTTTTTTGTTGCTCAATCGATACGATTATTCCAATTTATAATAAAAAAACTATGGGATAGATAATGTGTATTTATTATGGTATAAAACAGTTGTTCTTAAATTAAAATTGGTGTGGTTCTGTTTTTAAATTGGTCAGCAGAAAATTGACCAGTGAACTGGTGTTAATAGTTTTGAATTTCTTTTTCATTGCTTAGAATTTAGTGACTGGCCAGTAGCTTTTTTAAAACCATAGTGTCAATGCTTAGCGTTGCGTCCTATAGCTATGAATAGTCACGAGCAAAAATCGCTTTTGAATTTTGCTAAGTGTTTACATTTCATTGAGACTGTACACAGTAGCTAAGATCTTGTGAAACTTAAGACCGCCATAGAATTAGCAAAATGCTAAAAAGCAGTGTTACAATTTTGGTGTATAATAAAGTAAACCTACTCTATATTCTTTTAGTTTCTATAGGTACTTTCATACTAAGTATCTAAAGGGAGCATAAATTACGGCTAAAAGCCGAAGTAAGGTTACACCTAGTTCTAGCCGGCTATACCTAGGTGCGGCCGGTAACAGTTTGTTATAATGCAACTAATTTGTATGTATCGCTCGACGGCTGCTGCCGTGGCGTTTTGTCACAGTTCTAACCTAACCTAATCCATTTGGTCGGAGTGTCCTAGCAATAAAAAGGATAGTTACCGACCGCACCTAGGTACAGCCGGCTAGAATTACTAGGTGTAACCTTAGCTAGCCGGCTAGAACTAAGTGTAACCTTACTTCGCCTTTTAGCCGTAACACATACGTAAACTGAAATACGTTAACATTCTAAAGTTTTCAGGACCACAGGCATAAGAAAAGCTTTAGAACTAGATGAAGAACTCACAATAATATAACGAAGATATAACTCCATTCTAAACTAACAAAGTTGTCAAGTACAGACAATCCCATTTTGTAGTTCCAAAATAATCTAAATTTTGCAGCATGTGTGTATATTGGAGACGCGGCAGGGGGTTGATTCAACCCTAAGAGACATTGTACTTGTGTATAATCGACGATAATAACACCCCGTGGTTTGCACTAGTGAAAAATGTTGCGAAATCGACTGCGCTTGCGACACAGTGAGGGCTACGAAAGCGGTTGGGATTTACTAACCGTAGTAATTTTGTTTTTTTATGCCTGTATTGTCAAGGCACAGGTGTCTATTTCTTTTCTCCAATTTTCTTTTTTATAAGCTTAAGTGGACCAATTCAATGTTGTGTTTATGGTATTATATATTTTTTTTTTTTTCTAAGTTTCAACAGAAAATCGCGCGGTGGAAACAATTATTCTATAGCATTTTAGTTCAATTGTTTGCAACAAGCATAATCATAAATATCATCAAGTATCATCCATAAATATAAATAAATTCTTAAAAATATGAAAATATTACATGTGAAACGAGTATTTTTAATTTTAAAATAGACGTATTTACACTACATTTACACCGCACGCTCATGCAAGGAGCTCCGGTCGTGACTTGTGATACTGGTAACTTTACTTATTAGTAATAAATATTAAGTAGCAAAAATAGTTTAAATAATGATTGGTTTCTACGTAATATTATGTGGTCTACCTGTGCAGCTAATTACGAAAAATCACTTGTTTGCGACAATAATGATATAAGTCGAAAAATTAAAAATGCAGGATAGCGCTTTTTTAAATATTTTTATTATGTTGCCAATATTTTTTTACATAGAAATCTTTTGTCAAAAGATGAAAGGTTTATTTTATGTTTGTTGTTACTTCATATACCAACAAGAATGCTAAATCGAAATTTTTGAGTTATGACTTGTCGCAAACGAGCGAAATAATGTATGTCGATGTAAATTGTTAAACTCCGTAATTTAATGACCTTTTTATAGGCCTCGTGCTTTGCTAGTCTTAAAACATACAAATTAGAAAATGTTACGGCGTAATGCATTATGTACTTCTTTGAATGCAAATGTATCCAAACAAACATTTAACATAACATCCCACCTGTATTTGCTCGAAGGGTACACCGACCTTTCGCCAGTTATTTTTTAATCTCATGTAATAGGGGGGCAGCCTATTGCCATCAAACGGGTATTAATCCAGACTCCGTGCTACTATTGAAAACTTTGTAATGGCAAAACCCAATAATACTCTGCCCGACCTGAGAATCGAACCCAGGACCTCATGCTCAGCAGTGGTTCTTATTCTTGCATCCTATTAATCGTAAGCCAATAGTACCAACATACAAAAACAATATTAATGTTAGTAGTAAATAATTGAACATTGTTTTTAACGCGATAACGATCACGTAGCAATATCTGCAGTTTGGAGCATTTTGCAATAGTATTGTAGCAGGCTAATGATCCATTTGCACTATATAATTATGATAGTAAAAATAACCTGCTTACTAATATTATATTTGTATGCCGATTATTGGCCGAACATACAGATCAGCTAAAATGTATAAATAACACCTTTTTGTACTTATGTTCACAAATAAAGATTGATTTGATTTGATTTGATTTGATCGAGTACCTTTTTTATGATGGGAAATCATCAAATGATGGAGCGGAAGAGAGTGTTAGACTCGTAGAAAAATAAAGTTTGTTCTTTAATCCCAATCTTTTATGAAATTGAATCTTTGAATCTTATAGACCTGATTTCTGTGATGGTCAAACTATACGTGGCGGACAGACTTACAAGTTTGTACGGAACCTTGGGTGCGCGAGTCAGACTTGCGCTTGTCCGGTTTTTTCCATAACCCCAGAGTGGAGAAGGGATAAGGTCGCATTCCACTTTATGCCTACTTTTTTCAACATCTAAATTCTGGGCATGACTAAACTTATACTGTCACTTACGGGATATCTTCCGTGATTGTTCATAATCGGGATCGGGAGCTCAAAATAATGAACAATCACGGAAGATATCCCGTAAATGACAGTATAAGTTTAGTTGTAAACCGTGAAAGCTTAAAACAGTGTCTGGCCATGACATTCGTAACCTGCTATACCCCGTGTGCTAAAACATCATAACTACGCGTATCACGGTGTAAGTTACCAAATTGCAAAAGTGATAACGTAATAAATTGCGATCGAATACTTTACATAGGCTAATAATTGAGCTTGCAGCTAACCGCAACATTATTGCTTGCACCAACAACTTATGTATTAAATTGACAAGGAAACCTGGAAAATAAACCTGACTGGATTACGAAAGCATACTATTTATTTATCTAGAACTTAGTAAAAATTTGCAGCTGTGCTAACCTGAGTTCGAGATCAAACGTTTCCTTTTATTAAAGACTGAATGAAGACTGCTTCGTTGGTCAAGTGGTCGCAAGCGCAAATCCTGAGCATGAGCCCTGGGTTCGATTCCCAGGTCGGCCAAAGTGATATTGGGTTTTTCCGTCAGGATTTGTGCCCGGTTCATGGCAATAGCCTGGCTCCCTATTACATGGGACTTAAAATGGCGAAATGTGGGTGTACTATAAAGTACACCTCTGGCTAACCCTTCGGGGATTACAAGCGTGATGTTATGTTTATGAAGGCTGAATGGTAGATATAATCAGTCGAGCAGTCAGACTGAGTTGACGAATCTCTTAAAAACTTGTTAAATGTTTCTATACAGGGTCAGGATTTAAATTAATAGTGAAACTCTGCAGACTTGATATGATGGGTAAATGTCAGGTAAGTAATCTGACTTTTTTGGGGTAAGTTTTACAGAAGTGAGATCTTTTTTTAGTTTTATCGTGTATCGATACCAATCACGTCTGCGGAATTTTGCAATCAAGTTTTTTTTTATGCGAAAATAAATTATATTTTGGGCTATTTATTTATTATTTAGGTAAGGTTATTAAGTACATTATATACAGACTACGCATATACAAGGTGCAAGGGACACCGACGCGAAAACGGTTACCACGTATTCAGTACATCATTCCGAAAAAAATCTGCTGTTCTTATGAACAGATTTTTTTCTTTTTTTCTATTCTTTTCTTGCTTTTCATTTTCATCGAGTAGCACTTTTGTAGGAAACAGCAATTTTTTTTGCAAATTACCTCTGAAAGATTTCTATCTGGGGGAGTTCAGAATGATGTACTAAATACGTGGTAAGTCTTTATGCGTCAGCGTCCCTTCGACCCTGTAACTGACTTTGTATACAGACCTATTCCCATGCCAAACAACATACCAGTACCAAGAAAAAACCAAGTAAAAGCCTTCCCTCTAAGAATGCAAGTTGATATTCTCAACAAAGCAGACTAGTCAGAGCCTGTGGTTTTACAATAATCACGCTTGCACTCACCGCCAACTTTTTGCTTGCCCAACAATATGTGTTACATCCGCAACTGATTCACGAACAGCAATAAAACGGAGCGAAACCGCAGCGTTTGTCATGCGTGCCGACTTATTTTGTAGATTCTCCACGTTTATTATGCCCACAGCCAAGATATGGAACTCTCTGCCGGCAACTGTGTTCCCTCCCACATTTAACCCGCCAGCCTTCAAAAAGAGTGAACAGGCATCTTCGGGGCCCGTTCGTTCCATCATAGACCTCATCTACCGCTTTCCATCAGGCGTGATCGAGGTCAAGAGCAGGCCCAATTTGAAATAAAAAAAATAGTTTTATTTAGAAAAATGAAATTCCTAAGATCGTGAGTTCCTCTTTGGACGTCTACCCGTCCGATCGTATTCCCCTTTTGAGAAACATCACCATCACCAACAACTGGTAGCTCTCTGACCGGGAAACTTCTTCTTTCTTCTTTCGTGTGGTTAGTGCCTAACCCGGTGTCAGCCTTTTTATGCCGCCCATGAGCGTCTGACTTGGCTTTAAATGCTGTCGAGAAATATCTCTCAGACATGCTGGTTTCCTGACGATGTTTTCCTTCACCGAAGCAAGTGATAAATTATACAATACGCATATAAATCCGAAATATCAGAGGTGCGGGTCTTGGGTTTGATCTCGAGACCTATGGCACCTATACCTACCTGGTATACCTACTTGGTAGTTCGACGGTTACACCACCAGGCTATAACGCGAAGCTCCTGAAAGACAAAGTATAAGGCAATGATGACTTGGTGGGGCTAGTATTCTCATGTCAACCAATTCTGCAATTTATTTTCTGTGCATTACTGTCGAAACAGAGCGAATAGAGCTTTTGCCAGTTTATCAGCCTTGAATATATTAGTGGTCGCAACACTACTGCGAGCGTGTGCGGTCCTTGGTTCAATTACCAGGTCGGGCAAACTCAGGCAAAGTGTTATTGGGTTTATTTAAATGGAATTTGTAAGCAGCTGCCACGGAGTCCGGATTCGTGCCCAGTTGATGGTTATTAGGCTTGCCCTATACGACATGAATCTTAAACATAACTGGGGAAAAGTGTGTTTAAATACTATTTCTGACTACAAATTGATGGTTTTCTTGTACTAACTAAACAAGAATAGAATCTTCGCCATTGGAGCTTCTTGTTCCCCGAATTTGGTACAAAGCTTTCAAGATTTATCAGCGAAATCTGATTCTAAGAATTCGGCAAGTTATTACAGTAGGCTGTTCGAGAGGCACAATGGATTGGCCCAATAATAACATTTAAGCCACGCCTACTGGTCATGAATAGCCACTCACTTTCTATTTGTTAGAATTAACTTGATGTTTTTTAGACCACGATTTTATTTGGAAGTTTCTACGCATATTAGTTTATTTTTGAAGTCATACCTAAGTATCCTTATAGTACAAGAATTCTAGTAATTGTTGGGGATATAATAAAGACCATGATTATTGCTACAATACATCAGTTTAAAATAGTTTAAAGTTGGTATATGATTTCGAAAGGATCCACAGTAGGATGTTACTTTGGAAGACTAGCGGAGTTTCCCAAGGATCAACGTGCTTTTTTTTTCGAATGGGAAATCATCAAATGACTCCTCCCGCTCTGGGCGAAGTGGAACGGAGTGTCAGACTTTTACTGACTAAAACCCATCCAAGTTCCTCCTTTGCCCTTTGTGTTCCAGGGCTGCGGTATCTCTTTCGAAACAGGCCCCTACCTGGATGCTGACATCTCTTTGAAGGCGCGTGGAACACGAACGCGCCGTCGATACGGCCTGTCGTCATAAGACGGACGGTCATGCGATAAGTCGTGGTCGTGGTTGCGTAGTGCGCGAGATCCCTAAGTAAACTCTTTTCAGATTCATGATCGAGTACCTGCGCAGAATTTTAGTATCGATCTAACTGTGCCTATCTTTACTCCACTACATCGTTCAGCATCCAAGATGACTTCTTTAGTTCTGAAAAGCTCATGCATGTATCTTTCTTCGAAAGACTTTCCATGAAAATATTTTTACAACAAAAGTAGTTATACTTTTAGGACCCATACAGTACTATCCCAAAAAGGAGCTCGTGGCTAAATAATAACAGCCACTCGGGTCGATCTTTAGGTTAAGCCGCGCCTGCGGTGACCACCTATTACATACCGAGTTTCCTGCGTGTCTCAGAAAGCACCTTAAACTGTTGGTCCCGGCTGTCATTTGTAGATCTTTGGCAGTCTTTGACCCGAAACCCTGACAACCAGTCTTACCAAAGGGTATCGTATTACCCAGTACTAACTAGGTTTGGGAGGTCAGATAGGCAGTCGCTTCATGTAAAATACTGGTATTCAGCTGAATCTGGTAAGACTGGAAGGCGACCCCAACATAGTTGGCAAAAGGCTTGGCAGATGATGATTACAGTACTATCCCAAAGAGTTAAAGTTATCATAAAAATTCAAACCATTCTATACAGTACTAGTGTAGGTAACTGTAGAAGCACATCAAGGGTTGTCACGGCGTCGTTATTGAGTGAGAGTACAATATTTATAAAGTGCGGTTGCGTGGTAGGGGCAGGGCGGCGCGGCGGCGGCGGGTGCGCGCTCAGCCCTGAAATGAGTTCGGAGAGAGGTGTGGTGGCAGTGACAGCGGGGAGTTGAGTAGATCTCGATAGTAGCATCAGAACTGATATTATTTTTGTCATTCGTAGATCGTTGACAGTCATCACGGGTCTGACAAGCAGCCTTGAGGTCGACTGCCTAGACACTTAATGTAAAATACTGGTGTTCAGCTACAACTAGTTAGACTGGGAGCTAACCAACCACGACATACCTCTGACAGTCTAGTTCAGCAACATCGTCGATTACTTGCAAATCCTAAGAAAGCAGCTTCTGTGATAATCTCCTGTGACGTGTGAAGATTCATCAGCAGCTATAACGAGGAAAAATCAAAAATGTATTAGTTTTGACATAGGAAAGTCTTTCTCTGTCAAGAAAGTACCGGGAAACGATCAATAATACACAAAATGTTAGATATTCATCCAAAGTTATTTGATCGCCATCAAAGAACCTATGCTCCTTCAGAAACGATACACTTACGCCAACGAATAATCCAATCATCAAAACATTTTTTAAACGCTTTTTCCGTAATTGAGTTCAGTTCTCGCCGCGAATTCTCCTTTATGTCTTCTACCGAATGAAAACGGGTGCCACGAAGTGGTAATTTGAGTTAAGGAAAAAGAAGGAAGTCGGCTGGAGCCATATCTGGTGAATAAGGTGGTTGCTCAATGGTATTTGTTGAGTTTTTGGTCAAAAATTCGTTCACTATGATGGCCTTGTGCGAAGGCGCAATATCTTGGTGCAAACTCTTTGCTATTTGGTGACGAAAATACAATACTTTTTCGCATTATGTACACAAAACCAAACCATCACTTTAAAATCCATCTCTCCTTTCGATTTCACAGCCCTGCCCGCTAGCACTACACCCCAACCCATCGGTTCGTCGTGACCCGAGCCCCGGGGACGTAAACAGCCCTGTTTAAATTAGGATAGGCTTTGACGTGTCTTTGGAGAGCCCCGCGCAATGTAGGTACCTTTAGACGGTTGATAACTAGGCGGTCTCTACTCGCTACTCGGTCCCTGATGTCCGTGGCTTTAATAAACTTCTCTTATGAGCCATTCTTCTCTTCAAATAGAGGTTTATGTCAGGCTTTTGATTGGATTTTGGTCATGCGGGTGACGTAAGGATTAGATGGAGTTAATGTACCTGTTTTATTGGTTTTAGCTATGGTTTGTGGGAGGGGCCTATGTCTAGATAGACTTAAATTGCTGAGTCCATACATAATTTTCTACAGGGTATAAACGGACCCTTCACGAAGCCGTCAACCAAGCATTCACATCCAACATCATACTTATATACATCATCATACATCAAACTAAGTAATTCTACGCAAAAAAATATTTTTTGGGTTGAAAAATCACATTTTACGGTAAAACTCAATGTTACGCACTCAAAACTTAGTGCTGATGGATGCTTTGAATAGTAAACGGATCATGGAGCTAATTAAAGTAAAGTTAAAACCTTAAAAAGTAGTTTAAAAAAAAAAAACTTTTGAAAAAATTGGAACTTTGACCTCCAATATCTCCGTAACTAGAAGGTTCCAAGATATGGTCCAGAACAAAAAAATGATCGCAATGACGGGGAGAACAAGTGCCTTTTGGCTTCGTTAAGGGTCTTGTTACACCCTTTATATGATGAGATTCATAAGATGGCAAAGACAATTAGTTTCATTTTCAACACGATTGGCATAGTTACGCTTTTCGGGAGCGTTTAATTCTTGAAGGTTAAAAACATTGAAAAATTAAATGTGTAAACGACTGTCTGTATAGTACTACTATTCCTGATTGCAAAGGGGACTGTGGTGTCCCAAGAGGACGAAAGATGGCTGCAAGATTAGACGGAATAATGGGTAAATTACATGGATTTCGTTAACGGGTTCTGATTAGAGCATACCTAGGAGTTGAACAAGTACGTACGTCGACCAGTCATGCTATGAAATCCAGTATTCGCTGATCTCTCATTGTACGGGATGTTCATACAAAGTGAGGTCAGGTTGTACGTATAGCTTGATGTGTAGCCGCGTGTACCTACACCAATATTCTAAGTCCTTTCTCAATTCATACTCGGTTCAGGCCGTCTTGACATCGTCTTCAGAAATTCCCTCCAAATTGAAGTCTTTGAGCGAATTTCATCAATGGAACAACGCGATCACCACATCTTGACAGCGTTCCTGAGCTGTCAATGTCATAATTAGTATGGAATATTGGGACTGACACCACTTAAACGCCGTTAAGATGTGCTAAAGGAGTTCAGGTTCCATCTTCACGAGGTGTCGAAGAAAAAAAAATGGCGGACTGCGCTCTTAGTCTGAAAGGCCCTACATTTGTGGACAAGAGGACTTGGTTCTAGTGTTGTACTCTTTAGTTAGCTGGTTCGTTGATACTGCAACAGGAAAAAAATATTTAAACGCTATGATTTTCAAACATTACCAAAATAATACCCATAATAAGTGAGTACATCAGTCATTGTGCCGATAGTCGTGTCGGCCGATGGCTTAATACCCAATAGCCTCGACCAACATCTGAGGAGGCTCTCGCTTGGCAGCTGGATCAAGGGCGTGATTCAGAAAGCAGTACTTCTGGACACGGCCCGTATTGTTAGGAGGTTCCTCTCTCAAGAGCCCTGACCACACTATTACATACTATTTTTTTCATTTTATTTTATTTCGAAATATTTAAAATTGTTTTTAATGTGTATTAGAATAACAAATGGATTAAAATATGACGGCAGTAAATTTGGATACCTACACTATAAAAATACTTGGAAAAAGAACTTTTAATATATTCAATTTAGTGGCAAAAAAATCTAGAAGCTAGACAAAACGCTAGGTTAGTCCCGACTCACGCACGCGGCAGCTTACCTCACAAAAAACCGGCTACAGATACAACATGGGATTATTTTATCGGTTTTTATCGTTTACCGATTATTTTAATCGACGCGGCCAGATCGGGTGTCCGTCTGTCGGTAATGGTCGTAATCGGTCGCTAATCGGTGCACAATTTACGAAATTGTCGATCCGTGTCGGCGACCGACTCGATGATCGGTCGATAACATAGTGATGTGCTTGTATTGTTATCGATATTGTTAAATTAGTTATTGTGATAGAAATCGATAAATAATCTTATCGATGTGTTATTGATTTTTTCTATCAGGAATTTCGCAGTAGCAGCCCAGCCCCGTTTGCATCAGTGCTTGGCTGAAGGCAATAGGCTCGCTCCTATTACATGGTAATTAAATATAACTGACGAAATGAGGGTCACACCTCTGCTCAACCATTCTGGGATTACAGGCGTGATGTTAGGGTGTAAACGGACCCTTCTCGAAGCCGTCAACCAAGCATTCTGTACATCAATCTACGCGAAAATTATTGCAGAGAAACAGTTTTTTTTTGGGTTCATAAATCACGTTTTATAGTAGGACTCAATTCTAATGCACTCAAAACATTGTGCTAGTGGATACATTGAATAGTACGGGGGTTGTAGAGGTATTTAAAGTAAAGTTATAACATTTAAAACATGTATTTAAAACAAAAACTTGTGAAAAAGTTGGTTATTTCACCCCCAATATCTTCGTAACTAGACGGTTCCCAGGTATGGCCTAACTAGAGCAAAAAAATGATCGCAAAGACGAGGAGAACAAGTGCCTTTCGACTTCGTAAAGGGCACTTTTACACCCATTATGTTAATTACATAGAATAAATACAGTTTGTGTTGATCTACTTTTAATATGCTAATAACACAAGTCAAGGTAAAAAACTCGCGGAAACGTAAACGTAGGCTGATTGATAAATCATATTTAATTTGAAAATTAGTCGTGAACATTTTTATCTGTCAACTATTTCCTTGACCATTGGAATAGACATTACTCATAAATATTTAATTAGAATTTATTGCTGAGATAAAATATTGATAGTAGATATCCATAAATCTACCTTATCATAATCTGCCTAGCCTTTTCCCAACTAAGTTGGTGTCGGCTTCCAATCTAACCGAATGCAGCTGAGCACCAGTATTTTACATGGAGTGACTACCTATCTGACCTGTCTTCTTCTTAACGTGTCGATGAACTCAAATTGTGTTAGACCAGTATGTAGCCACCTGCACAGCTCTAACATTTGCTTCAATTAAATCTTGGTAGGTGCAAGTGGTCGTGCAGGATGGGCAGGACAAGAGGTGGAGCATATCCTGTAGAGTGGCTCCACACTGGCAATCTGTTTGGGATGAATCAAGGAGACCCCGTTTTGCCAGATTATATCTACAGCGGCCAACCTGGCCTCGCAATCGGTTAAGGAAAACAAACAAACTCATCAAACAAAAACAAACAAACAGACTCAAACTCATCTGACCTGTAAAACCCAGTTAGTACTGGGTAACAGGATACTCTTTGGTAAGACTGGTTGTCAGACTTTCGGGCTACTGACTACCTGCAACTGTCAAAGATCCTTCCGAAAGTGTTTTCCGAGGCGCGGAGGAATCTCGGTATGTTATGGATGGTCACCCATCCACGGTCCGACCTTGGCAAGCGCCATCCATAAATGTACCTAACCAGAGATAATTCTAAAGTCTTAAGTTCGATAAGTGTTATCGATAGAGTATCACAGCTACATTGTTTGTAACAAAATTATATAAAAAAAGATGTAAAATTGGCAGCGAACCGCCGTCTAACCCCTGTATTGATCACAATAATCGATCGTGTGCCGCGTAATTGCGCCGGATCGAACCCGCGACCCATTATGTCATTATAGTCGACCGACCGAAACAATAGAAAAAACGCTTCAAAGAAAAACGAACCTTATTTTCAAACAAATATGAACCGTAATTTATCGATAGCGATCAAGAGTTACGTCACTCCAATTCTAAATTTAGAAAATGGCACAGCTTATAAAATTATAAGTTTTAAATCTTAAAACAGGACGGGTAGAGTTAATTTCTGTGTGGCCAGTTTTTTGTTTGAGAATAGTAAACGTTCCAATTTCAAAATTGGCAGTGATCGTCTGCCGGGCGCCTGCGCAGCTGTGATGTCAGATGACACCAACACCCGGTTCATGTTTAAATTTGGAATAATCGAGGCCCCTAGGCCTGCTTTTGAAGTATCTGTGAACATTTCAAAATGGTGGCCAGCACCTTTGGCCTTTAATGAATCTTGGACATAAAACTGTGTGAAAAGTTCAAAGTGCAAAAGAATCCATGAATTCACTATGATTAAAAATTTAAGGATGAAGAAAGGAGCTGCAGATTTTCATCTAGAAAGAAAAGTGGAACTTTTGCTTGGGAAAGTCATTACTTATTCAATTCTTAAGCAACCCTGATTTCTTTACAAAATAATCTAAGCAACACTCACATCTCACCTCTTTCAAGAAAACCTCATTTACACTCGGCCTTTTTTCTCAAGGAAAAAAAAAACAAAAGCAAAATGGTGGTGTACCATCGAGCATCGCGTCAATTTTATGGGGTATGAATTTGTCTGAACGCCCGCCACGAGTGATGTGGTCCCAAACCACAAGCTTTGAGTTTCACCGTCACAAATATCATGAGAAAAAAACCAAAGAGTTGACACTAAAATGTAGACCGCAAAAGTTTTATTATTCCTTCTCAGTACTAAAGAGTTTTTGAAAAATCTTCGCAAATTCACGCCTCAACCACGCGTCGGTGTCTTGTGAATAAAATTACCTTTATAAAAGTGAACGTGGGTCGATTTTTATTGCATTATTTTACATTTTGATGTTATCAGCTGAAAACGCCCATATGGATGTTGGTTGGATGTGAAAAATGATGCGATCGTCTTGAAACTTATGTGGGTAATATATTCAACGCAATTACCACCCTTAGTTCAATGTCACTTGTACGTTATAAAAACCACAAAGTTTTGTCTGTTGACAGATAGTTTCAACCATAAAGTAGTAGCAATTCACAGCTAATTGTTGTCAAAAGTGATAACAGTAATACGGGATCGCCTAAACGTAAGTACCAATGCTAATTAACTAATAATCATTTCGCAAGAGTGTTAAAAAATCACCCGAAAGAAAGGAATTTTGGAAAGATGCTGTCTGGACTGGACCTACACTTGTAATTTCAAAATAACAGCTTTTTACTGAATGCAAATGGAATTAATAGAAAGAAGTAATGTATTTATCGTAATTATAACAAAAAAAAACTTTTTTTTGTCTGTCTGTTTGTTCCGGCTAATCTCCGAAACGGCTGGACCGATTTTGACGGGTCTTTCATTGGCAGGTAGCTGATGTTAGGTCGCGGGCAACAGTTAGTTTAATATAAAATTCGCTATTCAAGAATAAATTCGATTCCTACTTATCTTAGCAACGAAAAGATTTACCACTAATCGATCTACTGTTATCAGTAGGTAGAGTGGTAAACCATAACTGCTATATCCATCTAGTAATTGAGTTTGCTAATTACTGTATTGTTTGGACACATTAATGAGATTGAGATTTGTGTCGCGTGTCGATGACATCTAATCTACAATGTCTACCTGGGTACAAGTTTGCGGTATGATCGAGAAACCACTTGATATTGGAACAGCAGACTATGTATGTAGATACCAGATATGCACCGTTACGGATATCGATGTTAAGTAAATTGACACCCTAAGCCGATTTGACTCGTTGTGGTCATTTTATACAAGTGTCAAAATGACAGTTGACATTTGAATGTACCTGCGGGCAATAATAAGTTGATAAACGACTTTTTAAACAAATAATTCGCTGCCTAAGTTTGTTGGTGAGAAAGTCATAGCAAAATGCGAACCTAACTAATTTGGCTCAATTAGTGATCTTGATCAATCATCATCTGCCTAGCCTTTTCCTAACTATGTTGGGGTTGGCACTCCAGAACCCTATTAGAGTATGACTGGGTAATACGCTACCCCTTGATAAGACTGGTTTGTCAGACTTTTGGGGCTCTGACTACCTGTAACGACTGTCAAAGATCTACAAATGACAGCTGGGACCAACGGCTTTCCGAGGCACGGATGAAACTCGGTATGTAATGGGTGGACACCCATCCACAGATCAGCCTAGGCAAGAGCGGCTTAACTTGAAGATTGATCCGAGCGGCTATTATTATTTAGCCATGAGCTCCTCCTGCTGATCTTGATCAATAAACATCAGAAAATATTGTTATAAAAATATTCTTCAACTAGTTCAATGATTGATGAAGAACAAAATTTTCCAAGCAGTAAAGAAAACATTTGATCAAAACCCAATAAGTTATCAATGAAAGAAACTTTCTCCAGCCTTTGAATAACTTATTGTAATTCCGAATTACACTCAACAAACGAAACGTAATGAAAAAACAATAACACGCTGTCACAAATCATAAGGCGCGCCCAACACAGACTAATCTCACGAACTTAAAAAAAAAACAAAAACCAGAGAGACCTTAGTCGATTAATCGGAGCTAAAACTAATCAAGCCTATCTGAAATGGAATAAAACAACGGGTTAGTCGATGTTAAAAAACAAATGAATGGAGGCGTCTCGACCCGCTTCTTCTTCACATAAATCATGTTTGGACGGGAAGCGATCCCGGCCAAGATTTTAATAAACATAAGCCTATATCGGTATACCCATTCATGAAGTTTTTTTATTGTTTTAATTACGTATAGGTCGTGTGAAGGGTTTCGAGTGAGTCGGCCGGTTCCCATCCCTAGGCTCCTGTTTTGTACTTGTTTTTTTAAATGCTTACAAATTATTAAGGAAATCGGGATGAAAATACTAATGGTGAGTGAATGATTTTCCGACTCCAATGGTGATATGGACATTCCATATAATGGTGATATGGAATGTCCATATCACCATTGGAGTCGGAAAATGATAAACAAATTCAACACACATTACTTATAACTTAGACGATTATTTTTTAAGAAAGGCGTTTAGCGTTTATTTTTTAAGAAAGGCGTTTATGGGCTGTTTAAGTTCAGTTATGAAAATAATTTCGTTTTGTTTAATTTTACTCTGCTCTCTTTAGCCTGAATGTGTCCCAATCATTAGGATATAATTAGTCCTAGCAGTGGAACCTTGTAGGATGGTGATTTTCATGATTGTTCTTGAAGTAGATAGTTTAGATGTATGTAAATAGCAATGATATGGATAGAAAGCGCTTTAAAATCGATTAAAACTAGTCTAGGCAGGCTCACCGGACGTGGAGATACTTAGCAGGTACTTATAAATAGGAAACAGTACCTTGTAACATTTCATGTTTAGTAAGATAAGATCGAAAGTGTTGTTAGGTTTTTCCATCAGGAATTTCTCAGTAGCAGACACGGAGTCTGGATTTGCGCTCGGCTGATGGCATTAGGCTCGCCCCCTATTACATGGGACGACATTAGGTATGTACACCTCTGCCTAACCCTTCGGGGATTCCAGGCGTGATGTTAAGATAAGATCTGTAACATATCTACTTAGAAACTAAAAACCCAAACATAAACAACCTTACCTTCACAAAACAATAATTATTTGAAAACAGAATACCTACACGTTCATAAAACGTGAAGCGGTGTGTAATGTTGGAAAAAAGAAAAAAAAATATTTAAAAAATAAAAGAGTTTAGGCCGTGCGTACATGGGCGGCGCGGGCTCTGGCCTTAATTACGGGGTACGGCGGCTTCTTGCCCAAGCGCATGCGCGGGCTACACTTGCCGATGCCGGGGCAATGTGGAGCTACTTTATGTGGTATGTCTCTATGGTAGATGAGGTCGTGATGTGGCTGAATTGGACTTTATTGGGTTGGTATTGGCCAGTGATTTGGTAGCTAAGGTATCTACCCGTTGATTTGAAGGGAGAAAAAGCTGTCAATTTCTTTGCCGGACACGGATATTTTGGTAAATCGGTGTACATACTAAAAGTTGTAACTTGAAAAAAAAATTCGTAATCCCTTACCTTACCAATTTGTCTTGCGGGTTTTCAAGTCAGTTTTGTGATGGAATGAGAGCGATTGCTAGTCTTTTCAGTGCAAAACTACAAAAGCTTGTAAAGCATTGCTTTAAAAAACAAAATACAAGACTGTAGTTCCTTGATTCCTAGATAATTATTTTAAAAATAACTCCAGCGTCTATGGTTTTACTAAAGAGTTATTTTAGTAACCGAAGCTATCTTTAATATGAAATCTCTCCGGGAACTATCTTAATCTTCACAGAAATCAACCAAGGATAGTAATATGGGTGTTTATTATAATTACACGGTGAAAATGGCGTAAAAATATTCAATTTTAGTTGGTAATTCAAAATGGCGGGACGTGAGGTGCGTAGATTTGATTTATGTTATTATTCTTAGCGCAAAAACATTGGCTTTAGTGCTAACTCTAAAGCTGGGAATACATGAACCACTTTGTGCTTTTACTTTAGTATTTTTGTATAGCAAGAGTTTGTTGTCTTTTTGTGGCCAAACTATTAGGGGTTAAAGTATGAAATTGCCGATTTGTATGGACGATTTTAAATTCTCAAAACACAGTCTATAACAAAAATATACCTACTTGAAATAGTGAGACCGACGGCACATTTAAACAGGTTTTTGACACACTACCCTATGAGGTAATATGCAACTACTAGTGCGGTTTTTAAACTCTAGGCAGAGGTACGTTATTTAACAATTAATCCAATAAAAGTGGAATTAGGAAAAATATTCTAAAAAAAAAAACGGCAATTTCATAGTTTAAAAACCTATTATAATGGAACTAACTTTAATGAAACTTGGCAGGAAGAAAACTTGGAAAGCAGGCTGAGACAGACCCACCTACCATGCAGTAATTACAATCATATGCAATTTATTTTAAATCCAGATCTCCAGTTGAAAACGTGTGCATCATAATCTAACCAGAGGGAGCTGAATACAAGTTTTTAGCATGGAGTGGTCGCATATATTAGATTTCCACTGCCTTACTGGGTAATACGGTACATTTTGGTAAGTCTAGTTATCAGATTATGTATGTTTTGTGATTTTTCAACTTCACAAATTACATAGTTTCACTAAATTTAACTTCAAATCATTCTCTTCAATTTACTATAAAAAAATGTGTAGCTAGTAGAATATAGTAATAGCATCTTTCTCAGAATTAATTTAGAAACTGCGATCAAACAGTAAGCTATCAACTCACTGCTAAGTTTTGCGCAGTTTATGTTTGTAACATAAAATGGTTCGTGTAACCTGCCTTTAGTTGGCAAGCCTGGATTTAATGGCGGCAATTAAAAACTACCTTCGGCGTACCGAATAAAACAATAGACTGCTAGGAATGTTCGGGAAGAATTCTGTTTGGAGGTCTTTAATGACTGCGAACTTGCTGCGAATACTTTTGACGATGCACGATGGTCAGTCTGTGGTTTCAACGTTTGAATTTAGATGTTTTTTTTTTAAGTTGAAGTTACAGAAAGACATTAGGAACTAATTAAAAAAAACGAACGGAGAGAACTTCAAAATTAGAGATAGGTTCGAGAAGAGATTTGAAAATTAGAGACAGGCGGTTTAAAAAAAAACTTCAATCCAATTTTCGAACTTAAATTTGAATAAAGAATGGCACAGAGACACTTTTTTTTTGTAAAAACCATGTCAAAGTTGAATACTTTTTGATACCCGCGAAAATTGTAATACCTGCGTACCTATTTTGGAATCTAGATCTTTAGGTTTTAAATTGGAACTAATTTCACAGAAATTTATTTTTACGGTGCATTTAAACTTTTGACATTTTGAAGTTTTTATCGAAATATGTTTCAAAAGCTTTTAAATTAATATGCTGTATACTCTAACTGTGCTGGTATATTATTAAAAGGAATTGGATTAGTGTCGCTAATAGGATACGAGGTTAGCAACCTCAGAAGAAAAATTTACAGCTTTTCGGTATTTAGACCACTTTTTCCAGATATCAGAAAGTCTAGACAAATGAAATTTGGTTTCTTGTATTAATTATCAACATGCTACAACGTTTCAACAGTAATTTGTATAAGTGTCAGTTATATGACATAAGCTAACGAAAATTTTATATCAATCCTGACATAAACCTTTCGGCATCTTATGTCAACTATTACATTTTTCACCGCTGATAGAATGGCATTTTATACAGGTCCCCTGGTTTCTTCATATTACTGTACTGCAAATTAGCGCTTTACAACTACATGTTTACGAGTTCAGCCTCTTATACATCACTATCAAAAAGTCTATCTACAATAAATCATGGGCCACATCGAGGCACCACCATATATTTAGCTGACCGCTCCCACGGTTGCACCAGCACAGCTCTGGTGGGCGTATGGCCAGCTACAGGCTATAATTAGGAGGGGCGGGCTCTTCCTGCCGACACGGAGCAGACCGGCTGCCTCAGTTGCTCACATCTTGATGTATTGGGTAGGAAGTAGTAGCTATCTATTAGAGCCTGTGGGTTTCGACTGTCAACTGGTATCTAAGGTTTATATAAATGGGTGCCCCCCTCTCGCCCCTCAGTTCAAAGATATGGAGGTGTATATAAGTAACCTATAAACAAAATGATCGACATCGAAAACCTTAGGAGGCTGACTTTTTTAGGACACCCTTTTAGCAACGGAAAACCCTAACAGCATACAAAACATTTATTTATTTAAGAATTTATGTACACACTAAATACAGAAAAGAAGAAAGGAACAGAAAATAGTATCAAGGTGTTGCTTACTTCCAACATACCTGCGAAAGGAGATAATAAAAAAGGTGATGTAGACATAGTGTGTAAAAGGTGAAGAGAAAATTGAATACATATATGGTATTCTTAAAATAATACACTAACATTATTGCTGAAGCTTTTAAATGATTTCAGGTCGCCCAAAGTTTGCCTCACTAGGATTTTTTCCTGTATCATGGGTGCGCATTTAAACTCAGACACAAACAGTCAGCTCCATTAATGTAAGGAGGTTAGTTATAAGGAGGTCTTATCGATGTACTTACAGACTGTGGAGTAAAACATGAAGTAAAACATAATAAGAAACCCTATTTCTACACAAAAGAACAGAAAATTCGTAAACATTTAATATCCACCTACCCGCTTTGAACCTGTGTGGAAAACTGTCGCAGTATTAAAAACATAATGTGTTGTCTATGCATATTCAGGCCTGCAATACCAAATCTAGGCAACATCATGGCAAGCTCCCATCAATCAACTGTCAATTTCTTACAAAAAAGTTTATAACCAAAAAGTTTTATACCAAACTCTTGATTTCATTAAGAAATGAAACCTATAATCGTAGAAAGATATCTATCATTGAAGCGTGATGGTTCGGAAGGCGTGGGGGCGTCGGCAGCACTCTACGCTATAATTATGTGGGGCGGCGCTGCCTGCCTACAGATATGTGGGTGAAACATATGGGATGCTGGACAGGACAGTTTATTATATGTAGATCCATATAAATTGGCTAATTAATAGGTTGGCAAGCTATAGTCTCCACGGAATTCTTCGCCTGTTCTTAAACTTAAAGATCTACGCTTTGGATTGGGCAACTATACAAACTTCATGTTTTTGGTTTTAACTAACAGATTCCTTGACAATTCAAAAGTAAGTGTAACTGTTTTATATGAAACTCGCTTAAGCCCGTGGTTACGCCCGCGTGGAGTCCGATAATTGTCCCACGGGATCGTACTACCGGGATAGAAAATATTCTATGTGTTAATCCAGGTTATAAACTATCTGTGTGCTAAATTTGATCCAAATCCATCCAGTAGCTTTTGCGTGAAAGAGTAACAAACATCCATCCATCCATAGGAATATAGTAGGCTTACTTATATGCTTTGAATTTGATAGAAACTAAAAGTATGAAAAGGATGTTGTAAGTTTGAAAACTTTACTACTTTAGAGAGTTTCCTTTCCATTTTCTTGTTTTCTGTTTATTGCTGAAAGAGAAGGTCAAAGCTTCAAGTTTGACTTGCACTACCTAAAATGTGTTTTGTTCAACATTTCAGTAGCCTCCAAATGTATGTCCTGATATCTCGCATCTACAAGGCTTTTTTTTTTTTTTAATATAATGAATGTAATAATTATAGCGTACAGTTCCAATCTACGAAGTATTTAACAAAACAATCAATATGTACCAACACAAAGCTACCGTGTAAGAACACAAAAAAAACTTAATGAGTTTTTCATCAACGCTACCGAAACACCGCTCACCATAGACAATTTCAGCGAACTTATCAGACACAGGAGTCTATACCATAAACTATTACTAACACAAATACACAAACAAAAAACAGTCTATAGAAACCAATAGAAACAGAAGATTAGTCTGTGATTAAAATTTATTTTTCGAACACATTTAAAAAGAAATGAAAGTAGAGGATGACCAGCGCTTTTGGGCGGCGTCGATGGGAACTCACAAAAAATATCCATGTAGGTTGGACAAGAGGTAGCTTATATATTTTTTGAGATATGTATTCGGTTTAGGGTTCTGTGTGTTAAATGAAAGCTTAAAAAAGAAAATCTTTTTGATGTCGAGTTTGATTTAAACAAAGTTTTTGAACCCGTAGCGGTATAGAAAGAAAGTTACTTGTAGTAATTCTGGAAGCAAGTTATGGTATTATTCTAGAGACAGACAGTTTACTAAAAGTCAAGAGAAAACTTTAATTTCCAACGTTTTGGTACAACCCAAGTATTATTAGGTACCTTGAAGCATGAAAAGCAGGCATAGTCCATCTATAGATATGTACGAGAAAAATAATTCAACTGAAAAATTAAGATAAGTACATAATGAACGATTTTTCAACGATCTAGAAATAGTAGCCACAGTTGCGGAACCCAGCAAATGTAATATTTCTAAATACCTAATGTTATTAATTGTTTTCTAGAAAGCTAATAGCATGTAATTGTGGTGGTACCTATACTTTCCGAAAATAAAGCATGAAATTATTCTTTAACAAATAAAGTCTATTAAGTTGATTTAATTACATATTTAAACAGACAATTGAATTTCAATATCAGTACGCTATACCTACAATATGCTCTGAGTTCACTTTTCGTGAGGTCGACAAACGGACATGCGATTAACGCTTGTGCGACAAAACTGTACTGCGACTCACCTATGAATGCACGCAAGTGCGACTAACTGAAGCTCGCCATCCACACTAGTGCGACAAATGCTTGTGCGACAGTAGTTCGACACTACCCAACTCTGAAGCTTATGCGACACTGCTGTCAATACAGTCGTCAATGAAGCACTCTTATTCTTTATTGCACACAAAACAACAAAAATATACATACAAATTGCAATAACATAGCTTATGTACAATGAAGCATTCTTTACTCACGTGTTTGTTATTTAGTTTGAGGTACAGAATGCTTGATGATCTCCATTGAGAATGGGCGCCGTGACTAAAATTCGGTTCAGGATATTATTTTTAAAATATCTAACACCACCAGTCCAATGATCTGTCAATCAGTTCATTGAAGGCAAAAGGCTTTTTATTTTCAGAGCAGGGTGTGTTTATATTGCCAGCAGCGATCGAAGAAGAAGCGAGGTGAACGCTTCCATTCGTATTTTATTTTTATACCCCGATGAAAATTAAATAAAATGTACTAAAATGAGGAAACTTCTATGGCAACACACGGGCGCGAGCGATCGCTTCTCGGGTAGTAACGTCATAAAAACAATTGAAGATCGAACATACTTATGCCGATCAAGATGGTGTTGTCATGTTTTAAAAGTTTGTTTGAATTTAGGGAAACGGTGGTAATTTGGGACGAAAATTATGCATTTTAAAATTCAATAATAATTTCACTTTCATGAATATTTTATGTTTCTTATTCTATTTGGTAGTGTCATTGGTATACTTATATGCCCCTTTCGGATCGGACTGGTTTTTTTTTAACGTATTGTATAACAATTGAAGGAGACATGCTGCTGCTGTACCAAATAAATAGCGACAAACGCAAGAGAATGATAATGACTGAAGTGACGTGACATTGCATTTTATAATGTCTGCTCCATAAAGCCTTTGATTTATTTGGTAGTTTTCACAAATTTCCAATTTTCTACCGAGTCTACTGACGGTCGACCTCTTTTCAACCTTATTACTTTGGCTATAAGGGTAAAAATCTTCCAAAACTTTAACAATTGATTCCTAAGCCATAACTCTCAAAACACCGAACATTATTGTGTCAAAACAAAACAATTTGCATCCCAAAATATTTTTTCCTTAAAATTGCTGGTTGAGTTTCCTTCGGTAGCATAACGACGCAGCCTGAGGCTTTGAGCAAGAACCTCGCATTATCTGGTAGACTGTGAGCGAGTGAATATTATATGGAAGCCAGCCCGCCCCCGCTTGAGGCACGCACGCCTCAGCACCTGGCTTTATGGGTTTTCATATGGGCGACTTGCGTGAAATGAGTTTTAAAAAACAAGTTTTAAAATCACTGTATAATATATTCTTTAACCTTTTGAACGACATTGTCATATACGTGACAAGCAAGCGCGTGCCCTGTACGCCAAAAGACACAAATATGTGTCAAACTTGTAGGTGAAATTGTGGTTTGGCGTCGATGCGCGTGCGTTTATGCTCTGGTTTTCAAAAAGTTAATTGTATTTTGTCATCTAACATTAACGATTGTAAAAGTACTTTGAAGTTTCCACAATATGGGGTGGTTGCTTTTTCCAGCTTAATACTTATTGGATTTAACTATATTTGTCATAGGTGCAGTAACAATAAAAACCAAATCTTTGTTAAAAACATTACCCTGTATTTGATGTCGCGCAGTCGGGTAAAAGGCGATTCAAGGGACATGTTCTTTTACTTGATAAAATGCACGCTATACATAAGTACTTACTTAATCTTTAGAATAAAAACAAATACGTAGTGCTTGTACACTCGTAATTCAAGTCTGTGTTTCCATAAGCGGCAAAATGATACAGACGATGCTGCATCGGGTTATGAATAAGAACCTCGTATTATCTGGTAGACTGTGAGCGAGATAATATTATATAGAAGCCAGCCCGCTCCCGCTTGAGGCACGCACGCCTCAGCACCCGGCCTTAGAGCTGTTACTTTGAAGAAATACTTTCATTTTAGAGACTTTTGAAAGTATAAAACAAAAGTTCTTTTACTTTAAAGGTAAACTTTATAGGGAAATATCCTAAGTAGTATCTGTTACATGATAATTTCATTTTGGTTTTTCAACTCTTTCATTTAATAGGAGTTTTTGTGTTTCAGTGGCAGAAACATGCTGCCTCGGGGTGAGAGCGAGAACCTCAAATTATCTTATCGAAGTAGCTCGCCCCCGCTTGAGGTACGCACATCTCAGCAACTGGCTTTAAAGCTACTTCATTGCGGACAGATTTCGTTTTCAAGCAATTTTCCTAAAACTCTTCTCTGTCCTCTCTCTTCTCTTCTTCTTCTTTCTTCAATAAAACTCCGTTCATCACCCCATACACGGCTCTGACAGGTACTATACTGAAGCATCTCATAGAGTCCGATGTCTGCAAGCGGTCCACAACTTGCACGGACAAATTTTGGATAAAAATTAAGACATGGCCGGAAAACATGTTAGACATTGACCATAATAGGGTTTAACCGCGTATGATGACCGTTCTAAACCCGTTATAAACGTGTAAGAAACGCTGTTGATACACTGTGGGCATAGTAGTCCGTGTCATGTTTCTATCCGTACCTGATACGTTCATAGCACGGTCATAGTATGGTACGGTGTAGAACGCAGGCTCCCTAAGGCCGCAGACAGTAGAATATAAACATACGACTTTGTTAAAAAGTATTTAAAAGAGCTTTTCTTTTAATTACAGTTTGTGTTTCCCTCAGTGGCATAAACATGCTGCCTGAGGCTATAAACGAGAACCTCACATTATCAGGTGGGCTACAGTGGATATTATATGGAAGCCAGCCCGCCCCCGCTGGAGGCTCGCTCGGCGCACGCCTTAGCACCCGGCCCAAGCTCTGTTATATTGGAAAGGCTTTGAATGCAGAATACATGGAGTTATTTTTATATCATACTGAAATTGAAAATGTATTTACCTAAGATATAAAGGGTGTAAAAAGACCCTTAACGAAGCCGAAAGGCATTTGTTCTCCCCGTCACAACGATCATTTTTTTGTTCTAGACCATACCTGGGAACCCTCTAGTTACGGAGATATTGGGGGTCAAAGTTCTAACTTTTTCACAAGTTTTTTTTTAAATACATGATTTTTACTTTAAACACCACCACGACCCCCATACTATTCAATCCATCCATCAGCACAATGTTTTGAGTACCTACGTGACATTGAGTCAGACCGTAAAACGTGATTTTTTACCCCAAAAAAAAAAGTCGTTTCCCAGCAATAATTTTTGCGTAAAGTTACTTAGTTTGATGTACAGAATGCTTGGTTGACGGCTTCGTGAAGGGTCTGTTTACACCCCGTATATTCGACAGTAAGGACTACTTTCTCGGTAACTCCGAGTAATTTATTTATTTATTTATTTATTTATTTTACTATTTATGTACACACAGTAGACAACACAGGAAAATAACATTATAATACATGAGTACATAGGTACTGCTTATTTCATACGAAAGAAGATTGGTATTTTAGGGCTCAGTTAATTTCAGAAGCGTTCATCAATGAAAGTATGTACATTAATGATATGAAGCTATTACGTGGCTTTTCTTTCTATGTTATATCTTTTTTTTATTAAGCTGCACAAAGTAAAAAAAGAAGAAACAAATATTTTACTAAATCTGAACATCTAAACGCAATCATTTGAAATAACGAAACGAAGAAAGAGTGACGGAAGCAATGGAGTTACCATATTCAACAGAATATGGAATTTCTATAATCATACTAATTAAAGATTTTGCTGGTAGCAATAGTGAACATCATGAGACGTTTGCTATCCAATATTACAAGACAAGCCGTGTACAATGCTGCGATATCTTATCTGTTTTGTCCCATCTAATCTAAGCCATTTTGAGTAAGACTCCATCTTTGGAAACACACGTTTTCTTTGCTTTTAAGCCAGCCTCTTATTCGATTCGTAACATGTTTTATGTTACTAAATAATCATGTTATCAAATAAATTATTAATTAGTGACTGCTGTTTTTAAAAACGTAAAGTACGTACGTAACGTTTTTTTGGAGAATTTAGCTTAAATGGTAACATTCAAAGCTATGTCGTCTATGAAAATAGAATATGTCATAAATGTCATAAATATTGTCACTTCTCTGTCTTGATCAATTAATTAAAATCTAGATGTGTGGTTTTGTTGTGGATAGGTGTGCATTTTATTTGTTTAACAGTCTTATTTGTTTCGTGGTGAAGTATACAACACGAAAACTTACAGTGAAGGTGTATAGATATGATAGAGGCTAAAACAATGTCATTGGGTACAGTTGCTGCTAGCATGTGTGAGGAGCATCGTAGAGTGATTATGGTAATGCCAATGATGATGGCATGCCCGCGTCGCCGGTCGCTCAGTTATTTGAAGAAGTTCTTATAAGATTATAATGTTATGCTGCTTAAAATAAATGTTTTATTCAACTTCGTGATTAATGTTTCATTTTTGCCCTAGTCCATGGCGCAATTACGAATGGTGGTTCGGCCGAATTCGATTGTCCATGGAATTCGTCTGAGTCTGCCCGAATGCGGTCGAGTACGTCCGCCCTTTGGCAGACTCATCCAGCCTTATTGTTTGTTTTTCGATTAGTGTAATTGCGTCATTAAAAAATAAGCCGACCAAAATCATAAGACAATGTGATGGGTTGTGCAAATGTGGGCTCCACTGGCTAAATACCTAAGTCCTTAAATGCTACGTACTTGTAATAAAATATAAGGTATATTGGATTGTATTATTATGAAAATAATTTTGAATGACATTACAGCTGACGTAGTTGTCTAATGTCTATCCTACAGTGTTACATGGATCTTTTGAAGCTCCATTGAGGTTGATAGGCGAGAGCGCTGTTGCTAAACGTTTGTGAAATGTATTGAAAAAATAAGATGGCGGCGTTAGTTCTGATTTTGCCCACGTGACAAGTGTATTTATAAATTGTGTTATTCTAGCCAAATCCAATATTATAAAAATATGCTGTGATTACCTTTTATCTTAATTTGACCGAGACCTACCTTTTGGGAGTATTTTTACGAATGTACGCGAGCTCTAAGTGTGGTCCCCAGAACCCATAAGGGTATGCCATTCTTCTTTCTGCCAGCAGACCTGCAAAAGGAGAAATGAAAAAGAAATGTAGACAATAGTGTGTGAGAAAAGGAAGAGAATAAAGAGTTTATGTGCCTTACCTAACTTAACCTAAAATATTATATATAACTACACATATAAGTTAATATTAATATATACTTAAATAAATACATAATATTAAGATATATAAACTAATAAAAATATATAATAAATCATGATTGAGAGGAAAGGTAATGCTCTTTCACTCTAGCTTTGAACAATGCAATGGTCTTCAAATCACGAATGCTAGGCGGAAGTGAGTTCCACAACCTTACAGCATGAACGGAAAAGGAGTACGAGTAATAGCTGGATTTATGAGGATGGGATTTAAGCAGGGATCTAAGGTGCGATCTACACGGTGCGTCAGTCGGGCGGGCATAAGAAAAACGCTCGCGCAGGTAAGAAGGATAGGACGGGTTGTGTAGGATATTGAAGAGGAGACATAGGATCCTAGTGTTCCTGCGAAGGCGGATTGGGAGCCACTTGAGTTCTTTGCGAAGGTGAGAAACGTGGTCATATTTACGGAGACCAAAAATAAAGCGAATACATAAATTTTGCAAGCGCTCAAGCTTATTTAACAGCTCCTCAGTAGCATCCAGGTAGCAGGCATCGGCATAATCTATTATCGGCTGAATAAGTGTTTGAGCCAAAGAAATTTTAGTCTTCAAAGGCAGGAGACTCTGAAGGCATTTCAGCGAATGAAAAGAGAAATGTACCTTACGGCTTACGTCATTGACTTGAGCTCGCCACGACAGATGAGAATCAATAGTCACACCCAGATCTTTAATTTATAGAAATTGTGTTTCTCAATGTGAAACAGATTGACTAAAACTACAGAAGGTACTTCATTATCATCGTCCACAGCCTGAACTCAGGCACTGCTGGGTATAGGCCTCTCTTTTCTTACCCTGTTTTAAGCTTTCACGGTTTACAACTAAACTTATACTGTCACTTACGGGTTATTTTCCGTGATTGTCCATTATTTTAAGCTCCCGATATTTCGACGCTGTTGCAAGCGCGGAATCACGGAAGATATCCCGTAAGTGACAGTATAAGTTTACTCTATTTTCTTGTGCCAATCTCCGCGGTCTTGTGCCAGCCTCATCCAGGTTTTTCCCCAAATGTTACAGAAAATATTCATTTTCGTCAAATTTGTAAGACCCTATCAATCACCTTGGTTTGCACGATTTACGAGTTAACTGGCTGTCACCGTTTTTTATCATAGCTATATGCCATCATGATCATCTTCCTAATCTTTTCCCAACTATGTTGGTGTCGGATTCCAGTCTTACCGGATGCAGCTGAATACCAGTATTTTACATGGAGCTAATGACATATAAGTCATGGCCTATCTAACCGACCAAAGCTTTATTTGTTGAAGCATAATTTTCTCTAACGTATTCACCAAAACTTACGTTAATAATTAAGGGCACAACACCTTTCAAACATCCACAAAAATACTTTCAACATTTTTGTAAGTCATCAACAAGTACTTAAAACTCGTTGATTTCACAAGCAACTTGTGATTTCAACAAAAAATCTGAGCTCAGATCAGATGTAATAATCATTACAAGGCGGCGACGCTACAAGCACCTTATATCATTTACATATCTTGTTTACGGTACGTCTGTCCCTATATGCTAATGACATACGAACAAATATATTTCGCTACCACGACACGTTTCAAACCATTGTTTTTCACACTCGTCCAATTAAACAAGATCTTTCTTCCTCCACTATTTATTTAGTTTCAAAGGTCTGGTCTGTCTGGTAGATATTATTTTGTCCCTTTTTCATTATAAATCGTAGCGAGGTTTAGTTTTTATTTTGTTATAATTTCGCGAAGTCGCCGCGGGCGAAGCGGCAATATGAATATTAAGAGCTTTTTTTTATTCGCGCTTGTGTTTGTGTCCATTGTTTTGAGCATCCGACATTTTATCATGGAATCTTCTTCTGAAATCAAGGTATTATAGGCATAGTTAACGTACAAGAACAGAATTATATTAAAAAGCTTTAAGGGGAAAACTTTTCAATGTAATGCTGTTGTAGTCCACGACTTTTTGAATTATGAAATTGTCGTCGTCCTATTGGTTTTTTTTGCTGACTTCTCCGAGTTTGGAAACTGTGACTACATTGTCGTATTGGGTTCCTACCTGCAAAACAAATGTAAGTGTAAGTTAATATAAAATAATAAATATTTTTTGTTATCTTAGCTTAATCTAAATCCAAGAAACCTTTCTTCTGATTCAGGATCTGTTGTTTGAAAGAGTAAAAAAAGAAACCAATCCTAAAAAGATGTAAGAAGTAGAAACAATTTCCTTTGGGAAACCTCGAGGGAAAAAAGCAAAGAGATTCAAGAAACAAGTAGTAATTCCGCACTTCATCCACCAAAATCGTATCGTAAGCCACAACGGACCCACGCACTAACGGTCCGTGGGTCTCATTTGACTGACAGATGACTAAAATTTATGACCGCCAGTCGTTGAACCAATTATCAGTACCTATACTTGAGTGTAATAGCTCGTCTACGATTAAACCGAGAATATACTCCAAACCAGTAGTTGTGAGATAAAGATCATAGTGTACAAAATATGTAATTTCCATATTAATCTGGGAAAGACGTGAGATGAAAAGAGTAGGTAGAGATACCTACTTAGGTGCCACGGCTTGTTAAAAAGAATTTTGTGGGTGTGGCCGATCAATATCGTCGATATTCAGAATTTTTAGAGGTTCATTAAACTTAGATACGAATTTAATGTGATATTTAATTTATTTCTGTAGGACGAAACTAAATTTTAAAATTTTTCTTGGAGCTGTACTCCTCGCATTATGCAATATGCTTAATTCTTGAGACTGACCGATTTCTTGCCAATAGTCTAAAAAGAACCACTAGTCCAGTACAAGATCAGTCTTACCAAGGGGTATCGTATTACCCAGTACTAACTGGGTTGTGGAGATCAGATAGGCAGTCGCTCCATGTAAAATACTGGTATTCAGCTGCATTCGGTTAGACTGGAAGCCGACCCCAATATAGTTGAGAAAAGGCTAGGCAGATGATGAGTCTAAAAAAAGTAGAGTTCTAAAGTTACCTGTAATTAGTTTGACTTCTGTTCTCCTAGCGTTTAAGAAATAAGATGAAAAAACTACTTTTTGTTCCACATTAAAGTTACCAAAAATGTATGCAACTCTGCTAGGTATTACAAGCAACTAAACAAATCCTTCTTCAGATATTCCGTTCAGTTCTATTTTGAAACAAAAGAATACGCGATCTACTCGACAAAAGTCGCAAGCACTAAGAAAATATACAACAAAGCTCAAGAAAGTTCCCAACAATTAATGAACAAGAAGTTCTTTTTTTAAACAACAAAAAAAAAAACTAAAGCAGTATTCATACTCGTTTTTGCCGGGCATTCCAGACAATGACAGATTAAGCTGAATGCAAATTCCCAGCGACCGTAGGCGTGTCTCCTTCTGATGGCTCGCAAAAAAAAACAATATATATAATATCGTTTTTTAAAACCCATTCCGAAAGGTAAGTATTTTGGGAATAAGTTTAAGTTATCATTAAGTATTTTGAGGATTATTTGAATCGATTCGTCGACTAATGTATGTAAAGTCAGGAAAATTCTTAGTTTAGCTTCTGGACCGCCATCTTAAATTCTTTGACAGTTTGCAAACGTCAAATTGTCGAAATGTGTCAATTTGAACAATAGGTAATTAATATGACTGACTGAACCTACGGCTACTTGCTCTGCTTTTTCGTTTCAGAAAAAGAAACTATTCTTCTGTTCCTCTGGATGTCAAAAGATGCATCTGGATATCCGGCTGATTAAAAAAAACTCGTTCATAAGACAAATGATGGCACACCTACCAACTCATTGTTTATACCTAACTCTTTGCCTATAAATAGAAGTATGATACCAACATAAAGCCACTGCATACGCTCCACAGTTTTATAGGACACTATAGCTTAGACTATAAACATTTTATATTGAATGGATTTAAAAGGATAGATCGAAACTACTGTGCAGCTGCTGGTGTTAAAAGTTTAAAGAAGCTCTCGGTCTAACCTAGCCGTTTATGAGATCATTCAAAGTCGTGATGAGTTGACGCCCATGATTTACAGAGAATGACCTGAGAAATAAATATGGATGGGCGATGGACTGTTTGGGTTTGTTTGGCTTATGACTAAATAATAACAGCCACTCGGGTCGATCTTTAGGTTAAGCCGTGATTGCCTAGGTTGGTCCGTGGATGGGCGAAAACCCATTACTTACCGATTTTCTTCCGTGTCTCGGAAAGCACGTTAAACCGTTGGACCTGGCTGTCATTTGTAGATCTTTGACAGTCATTACAGAGAGTCAGTGGCCTGAAAGTCTGTCAACCAGTCTTACCAAAGGGTATCGTGTTACCCAGTTACTAATTGGGTTGTGGAGATCAGATAGGCAGTCACTCCATGTAAAATACTGATATTCATCTACATCCGGTTAGACTGGAAGCCGATCCGGTAAAAGTCTCAGTAAAAACTCTTACAAGTGAAAGAGGTTTCTTTGTGATGACTTAGCTACTTGTCTTATCAAAAATCCATTCAATTCATTATTTTGAATATGCATGGGTAGATATATGAAACAATACCGCCGAAACCCTTTATTCCGCATAAAAAATATCGAACCGTCTTCAAAAGCGAAGACCCAAAAACAACGATACGGCCAGCGAACTCATTATAATGTTTTTCCATAGAAATATATTAATCATGCGCAGCCCCGCCCTCTAGCGGCTAAACACCAAATAATTTCTGCCATAAACATTTTCTGTGGGCCACAGATAAAAAATAATAATTAATTTGACTCTATGGCATTTTACGAGTATAATTCTGGACAGGTGAAACTAGGTGTGTACAGCATGAAATATTGCTTTTTTTTTCAAGTTTTGCTTCTTTTTTGGGAGCAACTTGATTTCGGGTTTTATAAAATTATCTTGGCTACTATATTTTTTTTCTTACCTAAAATATACAGGGTGTAAACGGATCCTTCACGAAACCGTCAACCAAGCATTCTGTACATCAAACTAAGTAACTCTACGCAAAAAATATTGCTGGGAAACGACTTTTTTTTGGGATGAAAATCCACGTTTCACAGTGGGGCTCAATGTTACGCACTCAAAACATTGTGCTGGTGGAAGCATTGAATAGTAGTCGTGGAGGTATTTTAAGTAAAGTTATAACATTAAAAACTTATATTTAAAAAAAACTGAAAAAATTGGAACCTTGATCCCTAATATCTCCGTCACTAGAAGGTTCCCAGGTCTAGAACAAAAAGATTATCGCAATCCCGGGGAAAACAAGAGAATATCGACTTCATTAATATACTTTAACACCCACGATATCCAACTTGAATTAATTGCAAAAATAGCTTTTTCACAGTCTGGTGAACGCATTTACCTACGTCTAAGATGTTATTTTATACTTTTGATTTTCACAGCTATAGCTCAAAAACCACTATACCTACCGCCAGACAGTAAACTCATAGAATTTAAAGGAGAAATCAGACTGCCAACCCAAATTGGAAGACTGACGAAGTTTAGTACTGCATGAAGTCAAATTGTCAGAGAACCTGCTTTGTACCTTTTTCTTTTGGAACTCTTCAAAGTTCGAGTGACCCGGCTTCTTCTGGGCAAGTGTGCTCCACTAGGCCGCATCATCACTTCACATCAGGTTTGTTGCGGCCAAACGCAAGCCTTGATAGTGTGCTGCTGGACTGTTCGAAAGAGATACCGCGGCCCTGGAACACAAAGGCCAAAGAAGGAACTTGGATGGGTTTTAGTCAGTACGAATCTGACACTCCCTTCCACTCGGCCCAGAGCGGGAGGGGCCATTTGATGATTAACCATCCGAAAAAAAAAGCCTTAATAGTGTAAAAAAAACTTGCAAGATATGGTCTCAGTTTTATGTTCACAATCAGGAATGCTTTGCTTTGCACTATAATACAAAGCCTGAAAGAGATATGGTCATAAAAAAACAGCTACTAGTATCAAATAACACATAACATCACGGCTGTAATCCCCGAAGGGTTAGGCAGAGGTGTACCTAATAGTGCACCCACATTTTGCCAGTTATGTCTAAGTCTCATTTAATAGGGGACGAGCCTATTTCTATCTACCGGGCACAAATCCAGACTCTTGGCTGCTACTGAGAAGTTCCTAATGGAAAGACCCAATTTAATTTCACCCGACCTGTGAATCAAAACCAAAACCTCATGCTCAGGGGTAAGCAATTAAATTGTCACCATCTGCCTGGCCTTTTCCCAACTATGTTGGGGTCGGCTTCCAGTCTAACCGGATGTAGCTGAGTATCAGTATTTTACATGGAGCGACTGCCTATCTGACCTCTACAACCCAGTTAGTACTGGGTAATACGATACCCCTGGGTTAGACTGGTTGTCAGACTTTCGGGACACTGACTACCTGTAACGACTGTCAAAGATCTACAAATGACAGCCGGGACCAACTGCTTTCCGAGGCGCAGAGGAAACTCCGTAAGTAATTAAATTGTAATCAACCATAATAAAGTAAAAACGAGAAATCCTTTGAATAAAACTTTTAAATATGGAATCCACGTCCCCAACCCCCAACATACACGCCATAAACACCCGCTTAATTAACAAATACTTAATTAAACAGCACAAACAATAAAGCAGAACTGTGTGATACACTATTAATGTCAACACTTTAATATTAAACACAAACAACACCACAGAATCAATCAAAAATCATCCTTATTCCCTTCTCGATAAGTTACATTAACTTGTAACAGAATTGTAAATGATAATAGTCTTTATTGTGATGGTAATAAGGTTGGTGGTTATGCGGTATGTTTTGGCATTTATAATTTGATAAGGCTTCCCCTAATGGCTAATGATGGCAAAGCACGGAAATGTCAACTAGATACGAACGGACACCTGTTTGTTAGGGTTCCGTGGTTAAAGTTCAAAAACTGGGTAATAATTGTGGTTGTGCAATTATGAGAAAAAACATGAACACTATGTACCTTTGTAAAGGAAATTCTAATAGGTCATCAAGTTTCTGATTCGCTACTCCATTCAAATACAAATACAACAATTAACAGTTAATTAAAAGTATCAAAAAACCCGACCACAAATTGTATTATGGACCTATATATATATTAGTAATTTTACCTTTTAATTTCGTTCATTTTGATACCCTACTCGAAAAAAAAACGACTTACAATTTTGCGCCAAAAATCCGCCATTTTGTTTTTTTTTTTAAACACCTATCTAAGGACACTTGGATTTTTAAGACGTATATAGCGACACCTTAATTGTCGAAAATCATCCAGCCGTTTGGAAGATACAAGATTATAAAGAAATGTACAAACATACAAGATACTCGCGAAAACATTACCCGTCTTTGGTAGTCGGGTAAAAACTTTATTACCAAAAATATTGCAAAAAGGTAAAGCCTGTATCTTGGAAATTCATGTGGAAAGACAACTCTTTTGGCATTTTATTTAATAGAGCTTTACTTAAAATATTATGAGGAGGCGTTTGACCAGCTCTGAACTACAACAGTACCTGGTCAAGTGACTGCCAAAGAAGACTTCTGCAATTGCCATGTTCACACACCTTGATTGAAAAGTATATCCTAATTCCTAAAGTTGCAGAACTCAAAGTAAACTTTCAATGTTGATAGCAGACACAAATTGCTGCAACAATGGTTTGTTCCTTTCCTTATGTTATTTCGATGACCAACGTCATTCTTCTGTTCTTATTCTAATGTATTTGGTTACGGCGCAGCATGTCTTTTCTTCCATACTTCTTTTTTACTTGTCATCTCAGAACTCACGAACTTTTTAACTATATCACCTAGTACACAGTCCAATCATGTACCTATTGTTTCTTTTGTCTTCTTTACTCTTATAATAAAACCAAGTACGAGTAACAAACGAGAATTTGTGTGGTATACAACAACTAAAAACCCGACTACTGAAAAATCACGCTCTAATCAAATTCAGGGTTTACAAGGTAAAATTGACGCATCCTATTATTGAAGTCGGTAAAAATGGAGCCTATAACGAATCGATTGACACCTTATTCATCAAAATCAGATGAATAGTTTAGGCGCTACGGAGGAACATACGTAAATACAAACATACATACATAGACTGCTAAAATCATAACCCTTTTGGCTTCGCCGTAGTCGGGTAAAAAGAGGGTATTTTCTACAAAACCCTCGTTACATAAATAACAGTCACTGTTGATAGCCTTTCCGTACTATTATACACAGCTCAGTAAGGTCGTTGTTATGAATTTTTATGATTAGATCATATCCCGCGTCTCATAAAACGTCCCCTCTAGCTGGTCATGTCAGCAACTATTCTTGATAACCTATGCACACGACATGATAATAATTATGAAGAAATAACGTTTTTGCCTTAGCCTCAAAGAATTATGCTTGTTTTACAAAAAAATAACGCCTAGATATTATTGAACTGATGGTATTTCAGCTATCAGCGCTGAGTGGAGCTTTGAAAATCAAACAATTTGCTTTTGTTTTGGCATTATTTTAACCCTTTATAAGGCAGAGAAAACCGGAAGTGGTAGGAAACCGGAAGTGATATATGTTTATAAGGACATTTTTATATGATTTTTTTAAGATTTTTTTTTCAAGTAACAATGCTCTTAGCCTATAGTGTTAGTAAACATACAATGTAGTCAGGCGCTTGCTCTCGCGTGTAGGCCTATCCAATGTGCCATCAGCACCGAGTCCCAGCGGTCGGCACACGCAGCCAGAATGGCGCTGGGGCTGCCGCGCACCCGCGCCATCATCGATGCACAGCAAGATCAAGTACCTACTTCATTTTTTTTTTTAATTTCCGGAAAACATGTGGAAAATTTGATAACAGTATCTGTGCCACTGTCCATACTAAAGTGGTGACATTTCTGTATAAAAAATAATTTTGTTGGTGGCACGTATACTGCCTCTATCTTAAAAAGGGTTAAAATGTAGGCTAGTGTTGATGCAAACGGGTATAAAGGTCAAAGGGATTACAGGAATAACTAGATTACTGGGTCTAACTAACGGTTTTGCTCTACTACTTCTACTAATGGCGGCTTAGTCTTGGGTGGCGCTAGTAAGCCGGGCTAGAAAACACGGAGTCACCTCCGTAAACTTCGTAAATTACACAATACCTACATTTAGGTAAAGCCTTGTTTCGCTACTAGTGCGAAACACCAAAAACTCTAAAAATTAGGTATTATATATTATTTTCGAAGTTAACACATCCATAAAACCTCTAATTTATTTAATTGTCATCAAATTATCTTAGGTTTGAATGACTTTTTCATGAAATAGTCTTTGAACGGGATTAAATGATCTTAGAGGGTCGTAATGATGATTTTAATGATTATAATTCTGTAACTACATACGTGTTACGGTTGCTAATTATATTTTGTTTATCGTACAGCCTGATACTGACCTGCAAATTGCAAAAAATGTAATTTCGAGGGCTACCGTGGCGCTATTTAAGTGTTGGTGAATCCTTCCCTACGTGCTTCGAAAACAGATTGAGTATGGTATCATTTTGTGAATATATTTCCTGGTGTCTAAATTAAGTAATTAACATTTAGGACGTAAGTACATGAGCTTTAAATTTTTAATTTCGAGTGCCACACTAAGTTAAAAGGAATCACCGTGTGAACAGATACTTGAATCAGAAACTTTCAATATTGATGATATTACTCAAGATTCTAAAAATGATATTGTTTGAATCCAATGATTAATTATTATTACTTTACAAGTTTACAATTAATTTCTACTACTAACAAAGTTCACAAATCAATATTAATAATCAGCAATATTCCGTGGGAACTCCATAGGAAAAACGTCCAAAAACACCATATTTTTACCTTAAATTTTTTAATCTCATGTAATGTAGTTAAAGGCCAGTAAATTGTATGTATGGTGACATTTAGGTAAAGATGTAGGAAGCGTGCAGTGCGATGCGACGCGGCGGCGGCAGCGCGGCCGCGGCGAGATCAGACGGTGAGGGATTGAGTGCGCACACGCAAATGTCAGCGGGAGCACGTGTGAGCTAGGGAGTGAGGTGGCGTATAGAGAGGATAATACCGTGTGGTTTTTGGGGTGTTTATTTTGCGTGAAACTTATCATTACGGTAATTATAACTGTTTTCACGGACACCAGAGACATCGGTATTATTGAGAGTCACAAGGGACAAGGGCAGGAAGATGGTGATGTCGTGTCAAGGAAAAAAAATTATAATAATAGCACTTCTGCTTCACTTCAGAGCGTGATGTTAATCCCGCAATAGAAAACGAAGAAGTTCAGTAGTAAGAACCTGGAGAACCGGTTCTTACTTCTGAACCAGAACCAGTTCTGGATGCCCTAGTTACTGCCTTACTGCCCTGCTGTCGGACTATCTGGTTAACGTTTTGAACGCAATTGTCACATATACGTGACAAGCACGTTAAACGACACAAATATGTGACAAAATGGTAGGTGAAATTGTGGCTTGGCATGGAGGGTACGCGCGTGCGTTTATGCTCTAGCGTTCAAAAGGTTAGCTCTGCTTCCTCGATGACAATCTTGCACATGCGTCAGGTATGATGCGTGGGTAATTCGTATTTGCCGTTGTAAAATCAGGTGTGTGGGAAGATAGTGAAACCCTGTTTGTGATTTCGATACGATTAAGGACCGCTTGCACCAAAGATCACTAAACACGTTTAACGTTAAACGTATTTAATACAACGTGCTGTTACTTGCCAACACTTGAAGATTACATGACGTTTTAAATATGTTTAGCAGTAAACGTGTTCAGTGATTCGTGGTGCAAGCGGGCCTTAGAGTTAGAACTAAGTCCTTAAGACCTTCATCAAAGTTATAAGCAAAGTATTCGTAACAAAATTATCACATTTCTGAGCTCAAACAAAGAAACTAAATGCTAACACCACATAGTCAAGCAATCATCCATCCATTCTATCTACAATAATAATCTTTATGATTATAACATGAAACAAAACAAACTACAAGTCCCTAACAGTAGCGAAACTCATCATAAACTTGAGCCAACTAAATAACTTTTATGACCGAAATAAATAGTAAACAAGTATAATGGGCTGTCAATTGTGGCGTTATCTGATTAAACGTAAAACTACTGGTGACTGGACTTAAGGCGTTTTAACACGATGGAATTTGAAACTTTTTCCTATTTGTGAACTTTTTACAAAGTGTAACATAATAAACCTATACTGTCACTTACGGGATATCTTCCGTGATTGTTCATTGTTTTGAGCCCCCGAGGTTGACGCTGTTGCAAGCGCCATGATCGCGGGTTGACTGGAGAGTGCGGGTATGGTTCGTAGTATTTTACAAGTAAGCGACTGCCTGACTACTCAAACCCAGATTCTGGGGGAAAACACAGCAGTAGGCTATAATGTATTTCCTTTCTTTTTTTCCTTAGTAGAATAAGAAGAAGTGAATATGACACGTGAGTGAATGCGGTGTGGTGAATGTGGGTGTGTGTGTTATGTGTGTGGTGTGTGTGATGTGATATTACATAACCTATATCAAAGCGATGATGATAGGAAACATCATGAGGACACCCTTATGCCCTAGAGCCAAAATTTCGAAGACACATGTGTGACCGACCCGTACTGGGCCCGCGTGGGTTATTATGGCTCACTCCCGCTCCCAGAGAGGCCTGTGTTGTGTCCCAGCCGTGGGAACCAGGCCTGACAATGTTTATCCTTTCAACGTGTAAGCAGAATGTACTTCTAGAAATTGAAGTAGACATGCTTCAGGTCGTAAAACCAGAATAGAAGTGAGGTTTTTTAGGTTTGTGATATGTGTGAGTAAGGTTATTAAACTGTTCGAAAGAGATACCGCGGCCCTGGAACACAAAGGGCAAAGAAGGAACATGGATGGGTTTTAGTCAGTAAAAGTCTGACACTCTCTCCCACTCCACTCAGAGCGGGAGGAGTTATTTGATGATTTCCCATAGTTAAAAAAAAAGGTTATTATTTATAAAAATCCCCTTCATCAATGCTAAAATAATTTCTTGAAATATTTCTTCAGCTGCTTACTCGTAAATTACAAACTAACAAGAAAATACAATGAGTTTCTACTGTCTACATTTCCCAAGCGCGGGTGGTATAGCGTGCTCTATATACATAAAATAGGGGATGTGTTGTTACCCCCAACAATAGTACTAATTAGCTGACAGTTACGAGTAGAAGTTTTGTGTTTACTGTTCGTTTGGGGTCCAAGGGTCAATATTACTTACCGTGTTTGATGCTCCTAATTATTGATGGGGCATCGATGTGTTTCTGGCGTTGTTGTTCATTTCTTGCGATTTCGGTACGATTGTCTGCAATGGATTGAAAAACTCAAAAGTCAAAGCATTATTTCAAATAGACCAGTAACAAACACTTTTGAACTGTTAATTTTTTTAAGATGAACTACGGCACGGTTAGCGCAGCGGCTGAGCGATTGACTGCTGCACTGCGAGCGATTTCGATTCCTGCACGGAAAAAATATTTGTATGGCCTACAGGTAGTTGTTCCGGGTCTGGCTGTTTGTAGATGGTAGTAAACTCACCCAAGGTACAAGAGATACTCAAAGTATTAATAACATATAAGTACAATGTAGACAGAATTCTTTGGGGTCGGGCAAAGAAAGACAGGCAAAGAAAGTCACCATCTTTGGTGGCATCGGTGCTAGGTCTACGAGTGTCGTTTAACAGCAGAAGTCACGGACGAGCTTCTTTTGTTTTAACCCTTTTTTCGCGGTGAAGACCAAAAGGAAGGTTAGGTATGTGTGTGACCTGAATGTATGTATGTCCGTTTCTTTAGTGCCTCGTCACTTCTAAACAGATGTACCTTGGTGGCGCGAGTGTAACCTGGCTAAAAATGAAATACAAAGAAAAATCGCAGATTTTGGGTACGTACCATATTGCGGATTTCGATTTTTATTATAAATCTTGACTAAGTCCACGGGACTGTTTTTGCGAGGGTGCGCGCCATTATTTTATACACTGAGCAATTATCGTGTCAGAACTGCCAGAAGAAACCATAAACTGCTTTTTTTGTTTTTATATTTTTCTATGAATATGAAACTTAATTGAAGCAATAAAGTCATTCTTGAGGCAGTCTCACATTCAATTATTCTTCTCTGTCACTTTAAATAACATCATATTATCTATCTAAAATACACGACAATATTTTCAACAATTTGCATCAGTGACAAGTATTATTTATACCTCCTTCCTTCTCCGTCCTTCGTTTTATCAATAAAAAGATAACGATTTTTTTTCAAAGAATGTTAATTATTTAATGTAACAAGTTACGGCAAACGTGGCTAGAAATTGCATTGAACAGAGGTGAAAAGGGAGGTCTTTGGCCAGCAGTGGGACACGGTATAGGCTATAAAAAAAACAATATCCTATACTATTAAATGAGCAATAGGTATTTGTACATTTGTGATCATGTTCACGAAAACGGCTCTAAAGATTTCGATGAAAGTTGCAAGCAATATGTGGAGTTAACGGGGGCGAAAAATCGATTTAGCTAGGTCTCATATCTGGGAAAATTCGTGTTCTCTATTTTCGTTCAAGTACTCAAGAAAAACGAAACCACTGAAATAGTTAATTATGAAATTAGCTCTGACTTTGAACCAGTAAAAATATTACCAGTAGGTGAACCCATCTGAATCGACTAACGTTGTATTCTTAGGGGAGGATTCACCCCAACCAAACTTTAGAACCTAAGTAGACTTTACGAATACTAACCCCGCTTGTACCGTTTCCAAGAAGCCGATCACATCAACCTGCATTATTAATTACATAACATTACAAAACACTCACACTCACTACCCACTCGTACCTTAGTAGGTAGCGACAGCGCGCCCGGCCGATGTTCAATCAATCAACATTGGTCACACTCGTCCGTCGTCAGCCGGACTATACTATACTATGGTAGAAGTGCTTACTGAAGGGCCCACGTTATTAAGTATTGACGTTTATTTTGAAACGTGTTTCGTTCGGAAATAAGGGAGAGAGAAGAAGTTGGTGGTTGTACTTTAAATGGTTGAAATTGCTGATTGAAATGAAATATCTTAGTTAAGAGGGAAGCGCCAGGGGCCCACGTAATTCAAATTTTGTTACGTTTTTTTTTGTATTTTGCAGGTCAGTATTAGGTTGTATGTTGAACGAAACATGATTCGCGACCGTAACACGTATGTAGTTGTAGAATTATAATCATTAATACAACTATTTCGTGAAAAAGTCATTTAATAGGATTAAATGAACTTAGAGAATTGTATTGATCATTCTAATGACTACAACTCTATAAAGCCATATTTTTTACGATCGCGAATTATATTTTGTTCAACATACAACCTGATACTGATATACGCTTTCACCTTGAGTAGTTAGATGTTAGCATATCAACATGTTTTTTTTTTCATGTTAAAAAACAATCGTACTAAGTCTGCCAACCAGTCTTACTTTAAGGGATAGGTGGGTATGACTTGTGTTACCCAGTAACAACTGGATTGTGGAAATTCGATAGGCAGTCGCTCCTTGTAAAATAGATACTGGTATTCAGTTGCCAGTTAGACTGGAAGCCAACCTCATTAAGTAAAGATAGTTGGAAAATGGCTAAGCAATTCAACAATAAGGGACCATCCTACAGGATAATCTGCATTGAACTCGACTGAGTAAACGATAATTCCAGATGCAATACCATTCCAATTTCAAAGCAGCACTCGATTAAAACTTCGCAATCCTCCCAAAATTCAATACCGAAAATTAGCATTACCAATCCACATAGCTAATAATCAGAACCTAACCCTGCTTCCAATCCCGTGAGATAATAGGCTCGGATCAAGCAAACACAACGGTTCCAATTACGAGTCGGTGCCGCGGTCGTGGGTTAATTCGGTCGTGCGAACGAGCGCCTGGCTCAAACGAGGCTCCAGCCGTTCAAACGAGCCCCCGCGCAAATTCCAATTTTCCTTTATGTGCGAATGGTAGATAGGACAGTGTGGAGGGTGCTTACCTTGCTGCGGTTATATTCAGCTGGGTAGTACTGGGTAGTCGGTAGATTCTACGTAATTCCACGTTTGATACCCGTAGCTATAATGTGAGGGAATTAAATGAAATGTTGGTTCTGTTTTGTTTTGGGTGGTAGTGTTACCGAGGGAAGTTAGTGGATGTAATTGGGTGGCAGAAAAGAGGTAGATAGGTAGCATCATCAATATTTTATAACCGACGAAAAAAAGGGAGGAGGTTCTCAATTCGATGCGATTTTTTTTTTTATAAATTGATGTAATTTTGCGAGTCTATCTGTGGGACCGTGATATTCTCTAAATTAAACTACTGGTGTTGAAACGGTTTTTACCATCGCTTAATGTATTTATTCTGGAAGGTTTACGTGCATTATTATGTAACTTAAGTAAAAACTTTACGAGCACGGTCACTGTATTCATAAAAAAATCCTTTTCCTATTTCATTTTCTCGAGTTCAATTCCATATTCCGATCTGAAAGGCATTGCAACTGCCAACTCTGCTTGCTAAAAATGCTATATCGCTTATTATTTTTACCATTTTGCACTGATTACTTCTGGAACTCATTTCCTTCCGAGCACGTGTTTTCAAAGGTATTTAATATTTGTGTTTAATATTTCCTAGGTTTGTCTGTAGCTGTATTTTATGTGACAACTTAAGAGGAAAGACTGCAATTCTGTTGTCTGAGTTAATTGTTATTTTATCTCCGACTCATAAAATAGTTTGTCGTAAAAATAACCCTTTTGACAAAGTTTCTATATGATTATGGCTTGGAACCATTGTTTGAACATTTTTTCCGCCAATAGCACGTATACTAGTTTTAATAGGTCCCAACAAGGTTATGCGAAGTTAGCTTAACATGAATTGGATCGATTTTCTATTAAAAACACAACTACGTTAATTTTTTATTTTTACAATTTACATAATTATCGATAACCTAATTTAAAATAATATTCTTCCGCGTCGATCTCAACATGAATAGTACCCAGAAGGCTGGTAGCATTGCCACGTAGGATGGCAAAGCTGAATATTTAAAATTGTTTTAAACTTGTTTTCAATGAATGCAGTAACGAAGGCGAACTAAAGAAATAATAGGTATGTGTGCCGTAATTAAATAAGGTGGAACATAAGAGCTACAAAATACGCTGGCCCACAAGGTACGAGAAGGAGAGGAAGACCTAAGTCAAGATGGCGAGACGATATCGAGTAGAAAGGCGGGAGGAATCTGGCTCGACATAGCCCTCAGTAGAGACAAATCGAAATATCTGGAGTTACGAGAAGATAGTTAGTTAGCCGGAGGAGTTCTTTTTCATAATTTTAGCCTCCCCACTCTACCGACTTCTACTCCTACTACAATGCACGTTATGCCACGTTTCCAATTTATAATTTCCGGAAAACAATGGCTGTCACAAGGGGGTATTCCTCAAAGCGCAACTATTTTTAAGTGCAACCAACTGAGCGCAACTAAATTATTCTTCGAAGCGCAACCATTAGTTGCGCTCACAAATTCGAATTAAAAATATTATATTATGTTTATTCCTCAAAGCGCAACCATGATGAAAAATATAATTAATGATTCCATCATAAATAGAGAAATAGAGATGGGTATCTCTATTTCTTCTGAGCTTTGAGGAATACCCCGTCATAAGAATTGAAAAGTGCGCACAATTCGAAATTGTGCGTAATTTTTTTGGAGACATTTTTTTTTTTTTTGTGTCATTGATTTATTTTTTATTTATTTAAACACGGTATTAATACAGGTTCGTTTGTTTTGTACCATTAAACCAGAGATGGTTTGTATTGGTACTCAGTATTAGAATTATTGAGTAGCTGATTGTATATCTTGGGTTTTTTATATAGGGTGACTGGTAATTAGTGACCGATACTTATACAAGTGATTGTATTCACGATAACAAACAACTTTCCCACAGAAAACTTTTTTTTATAGTCTTTCACTTTACACTTTATCACAATATGAAATTGATGGGCGCGCTCCTGTGACCGTGCAACAGTGGGTAGACAGAGTCACGCGTATAACAGCTGATAGGTCACAGGCGTGGGCGCGCGGATTTCATACGGCTTTTATGTTATTATGATAACATTGAATGAATATTAAAAAAATATTTCTTTGCGAAAATTGTTTGTTCTCATGAGTACAATCATATGTTTAAGTATCGGTCACTAATTACCAGTCACCCTATATATCAATGACTGTGAAAGACTTATTTTGACAAAAGCTATAAATTATTGAATACCTTTGTCAATCAAAGCAGTATTGTAGGTACCATATTATGCTTTAATTTGATCTCATAAATAAATACAAACCTTTTCACTTAGCACTCTGTGGTCGGCCATTGATCGGTGTAATTTACACTCAATTTGTCAGTCAAATAAACTGTAGGTAATATAACTTGTTGATGCAAACATGATTCATTTATATCATCTGTCAAATTGTTTTTTTTTTGGGTATGCTGCACTTTAGTAAGTTTTTCTTTTGCAACGTTAGTTTTGCTATATTTGCTTTATGATAAATATTCGGTACTTATCAAGGTATCTCCTTGATAAGTACCGAATATTTATGAGCGAACTTCTTACTATCAACTAATCACAAATCCAAATACTAAGCTGTTTTAAGGAATCAATGCCAATGGAAAACCCAATAACGTTTTGTCCGACCTGGGCATTGAACCCAGGTTCCTAAGTCGCACTTGCGAACACTATACCAACGAGGTAGTTCAGTCAACAATTTTACAAATCTTTTAGATACATATTCTATACTATTAAATGAGCAATATTTGTAATCACGTTCTCGGAAACGGCTCTAACGATTTTGATGAAAGTGGTTTACGGGGGCGAAAAATCGATCTAGCTAAGTCTCATATCTGGGAAAATTCGTTTTCACTATTTTCACCCGAGCAGAGCTCGGACGCCCTACAAGTACCTTCTACTAGTATTATTTGAATAAACTTTCATTAAAGTAAGGTCTTGTGAAGGTTATGGGAATCCGCTGGATGCGAAAACCACAATTACAATATCCAGAAGTTGTCATCTTTCGGCTAAAATGATGACGACTTGGAAGTAAAATCAAAAGCCGAAGTAAGGTTATATCTAGTTCTAGCCGGCTATACATTGGTGCAGCCGGTAACTATCATTTTTATTCCTGGGAAACACCGACCAAATAGATTAGGTTAGGTTAGAACTGTGACAAAACGCGCGCGAGCCGAGCGAGCGCTACATCCAAATTGGTTGCATTATAACAAACTGTTACCGGCCGCACCTAGGTATAGCCGGCTAGAACTAGGTATAACCTTACTTCGGCTTTTAGCCGTAACATATATTTACAGGAGAATTGCAAACTCGATCATGAAATTAATTTCAATGATAAAGGGCGGTAACAAATAAAACGTATTTATATTTTCGAATAGATTTTATTCTTACAGACAATTCCATTATACTTTTGTTTATGTGCTAAATACAGATAGACAACAGTATGTACCAAATATTAACACTTACTTTAGAGTACATACATACTTATATATTAGTGATCCTGTTAACTCATCGGTTATGTTTGAAGTCACGAAAATATGCACTCATACGACATTTTTGTTGAGTTAAATAACTTTAAAATAAGACCAAACAAGAGATTCATAACAAGGTGTGTTTAAAATACGTTTGAAATAACATTAAATTGCAATACATACAGTAGGAGAAAGTCACTTTTAAAAGTTCCTAATGTATTTAATTACTTACACATATTGCTGCTCGTGACTGTACTGGGAACAAAAGTACGTAAGGCCTGAAAATTTTGTCTATGGGTAAAGAGCATAAAGAAAATGTAACATCAACAAGTAAACTGCTTTAATGGCAGCTATTTGATAACAGAAAAAATGTTTCTCATCAAGGAAAAAGATTTCAGAAAAACTCAGATTTTCTGAAATCTTTTTAGGTCACATGCCTGGAAATGACATAAGGTGAACATAAAATGTAATGTACTACGATTTTACTAAATAAACTGCTTCATTTACTTCAGAGACACGACTTTTAACACAGATATACAGACACCTAGATAACGCAAAAATCACGATCCGTATGAAAACCAAGCGTGCCATTTTTTGACGACCTGCTATGATATCATGCACTGTTTAGTTACTCTCCAAACAAGTTACTACACAAAATAAGACTACGTTTTTAATCTTTAAAAATGTCTAGAATTAAGTTCTTGAGTTATAACGTTGTTGTTTTAAACAAATTAGCTTGCTGCGACAGTAGCCAAGTTAAGCATAAAATGCTTAAACCGGCACGCGAAGTAGATGCTCTTACGTTATCTAGGTATGTCTTTATCTGTGACTTTTAATAACATAAATTATGTTACATTACATTTGTACATATTAGGCGCGAATTACACAGAAACGGCGTAAGGTCACGGTGCGGCGCAGGCGTGAATTTAAAGGAAACGAAAGAGCGGCGAGCCTGCGCCGGGCCGCTTGAGTGTAATTCACGACATGTCGCCTACGTACATTTTGTATGAAAACGTTTTGAAGCGACATAATGCCTGCGCCGCGCATTCACCTTACGCCGTTTCTGTGTAATTTGCGCCTAATGGGGCTCACCGGGAGTATTCGCATGTAAAGCAACATTTCAAAATTTGACTTTGTACAGGAATAAGTGAATTTGAACAGTTACATTAGGTACAGGCCAATGCTGAGGTGAGGGAGCGCCGTAAGACTAAATTCGTGACTCCAAACATAATGTGAATGGTTTTATTTACTTAAAACACGATGTTTTCTTAAATGTACGGAATACTTTCGAAAAATACTTCGTGTGTGTTATTTACAGTGTTTCTTTCGAAAAAGTTAATTAATTTGGGAATTCTTCAGTGAAATTATTATGGATGGCTACAAAATGTTATGAAACTCGATATTTTTTTGTCCAATTCCCATCTTTTTATAATTTCAGTGCATATTTCAATTTCAACTGAAATCATGCTGGTTTCTTATTTCAAGAACCTGTGATTTAAAAAAGTATTATAATCTTTTTTTCAAAAAAATCGACGTTCGATATTAATTATTTATCCATAGAAAACAGATTGATGATTTTAATATATTTTGTTTCTAAAAATTCGTATTCTTTATTTAGTTTGCAAATGTTTATTGAAACAAAACTATAATGGTTAGCTAAAAGTACAATGATACTTAAATTAAGTACCTAATTAAGTACATATAATACTTAGACAATACATTTATATATACAAATCCATTATTTACAATATTATGATTATTTACTCTAACAGATTGTACTTAAGTAACGGGTAAGATATCAATTAATAATAAATATACAAAAAAAAATGCTCAAAGTGTGTCTATCTTAGAATAGGAACCAAAATTACTCTTATATAAATTATGCTTATGTAACCCATTGTAAATAAATTATTCTTTCTATTTAACTTAATAAATTAGCTATTACAATAGCTATCTGTACATATATTCTTAATATTCACAGTGCTTGCCTTATTCACAAATAGATTGATTATTATTAAGTATTAACTAAAAGGATAATTATAAAAGCAAAGATTTATGAATAGACTAATTCCGGTTAGTTTCGCGTAAATCACATTGGTGCTTTACGCGAAACTAATCGGAATTAATCTTGAAAAATAATGTTTTCTTAAATTTTTTCCGGCAAACAAAAAAGTTATTTTATGTACCACAGATTATAGAGACCTGTCTTTTGATGAGGTCACATACGATTCTACGACAGTTAATAGTCATCATAATCGCCCAAGTCGTATTAAGACCTGCTAACATTGATACCGGATCAAAATCGATCAAAACAAATTGCTCTGATCAGAAAACATCGACAAATTAACTTTTATAGCACCAAATCACTGCAACAGAAACACAAACAGGTTCTCCCAAACCTGAAGCAAGCGGGGAAACTCCTCAACGTTCACAGAAACTAAAATCACATAAACACTGCGTCTTTTCTTACATCAATCGCAACTGTTAATGAATAACACTGCTAAAGTCCACTTTGTAGCCTGACGAGCCGCATCAGTCGTGGTAGTCCCGCGGCTCCGGCTTGAGCTACCAGACCAACCCCTCAGGGTGCAGAGGGGGCGGCCCGTCGCCGAACGTGAACTCGGGCGAAGATGGCCGAGGTAGCACGAGGTGGTCCGGAGGCGGGAACTGATCGGGAAACTCCCCGCCAGGAAGAGTCTCCATGCCGCCTGCGAAACGACCTGCTTCCGTTACTAAGCGCCTGGTATATGGTTTGATGGGGTTGTTAGGTTTTTGTGATGATGAAGCAAAGGAATGATTTTAGATAAAGCAAAAATGATGGCCTAAACTAGTAAAAATCGTTGTCCATTCTTTTCATATTTCTTTTTAAAACGTTGCCCCACACTAGGAATTTCTCCTGTATCGTGGGTGCGTTTATAAACATTTAAACTCACATACACAAAAAGCCTGACCCGGAACACCTATCTGCTGTGCGGGGATCGAACCCGCGACAAGCAGCGCAACAGCCAATCGCTCAGCGACTGCACCAACCGTGCCGTCAAAGCAATTGACATAAGCTTTCCAGAATAATATAATGTCAAACTAATATTTTTCCATCGTTGACATTTCTAGAATGGCGCTTTGTCTTTGCCTATTAATTTCAATTGAGTAACAGCTGTCTCATTTATAACATTTCCCATTAAACATAACATTACATAAGCAACACATAAACGGTTCTATTACCTAAAACTCGCACAAAAGACACATAAAATTCTAAATGGTCTGTATTCACGCATCTTCATCAAGTCGTGTCCACAGAGTTTCGTTTGAACAAACCATTATGTCTGAACTTGGCCCTGATTCGAAAATTGCGAACAAGATACGTGCGCAGCACTTTGAAGTAAGAATTTGAAATCGAGCTTGACTTTGAAACTGTTTTGAGGTGATCGCGAATTGCTACTGACTTCAATTTCTCAGCAAAATTTAGGTCCTTTTTTTCTTAGGTTGTTTTAGAGGCCCTTTCACGAGCGCGCGGTGTAACGTAACGTAAATATGTCGATTTTATCTATATAATTTATTTTTATTTTAATAATTTTAACAATGTATTCATATCTATAGATTCAGTAAAGATGATACTGATTGTGCCTGTTACAAACAATTTAACTAAAATGCTATAGGATAATTGTAATTTCGATACAAAATTTAAGTAGGTACTTAAGTTACATTTACACCGCGCGGTCGTGTTAGGGCCTCAGATCATAAAGAGTCATCTTTGTGATATAACACAGCCTATATTCTCACCGAACAAACGAATTTAGTTAGTTATAGTACACCCACATTTCGCCAGTTACTTTCAATTCCCATGTAGTTGGGGGCAAGCCTATTATTGCCTACAACCGAACACAAGTCCAGCCTCCGTGCTGTTCCTGGCGGAAAAATCGAATGACACTTTATTCAACCTGGGAATCGAACCCAAGACTTCATGATCAACAAGGCATCGTGGTTGCTTCAAATCAAAATGGTCATGCTAAGATAAAATAGATCGTTATAGAGTCATTAGTATTTGGATGAATAAAAGTGTACCAAAAAGTAAACCAACCTGGCTGATTAAAAGGCATCGCCGGTGGCGGATGGAAGAACGGCGCATCATGGTGGAACGGCGGGCCATAGCCAAACTCGAACTTGCCATCCGCCGTCGCGAAGTACGGAAACCCCGGCGGCCCTTCCTCCAGCCCCCCCGGAGACAGGTTCATGGGGAACCCTCTCATCTTGCGGGAGGACCCGAAGAAAGGGCCCCGCCCCATTGACGTCAGCTGCTTCAGACGGCGCTCTTTCGATCGCTTGTTTTGGAACCACACCTGTTGGAGAAAAAGAAGGTTTTATTGCTAAAGTCACACAGAAATGGGTTTGTACCAAAATATTCATGAATTAGCGAGACGAAAACAACACTCGAAATAATAAAGGATCGGCATCAGTCTAACTGATACGGAAAAATTCCGGACCGACTGTTGGCATCACACCGGTTACCAGTTTGACCGACCGTTTAAAGAAAGTTCTAGGATGATGATGATGACAAAACATAGACTGAAACATTCCAAGAAGAAAAGACATAAACGCAATACTAAAGTTACGCCATTCCTAACCCCATTTGTAAGTTACAAACAATTTTCATTAAACTTAGTTATGCACGAATCATAAAGTGACAAGGTCCTTCGACGAGCGTTGAAATAATGTATAGTAATAGTTGCCATGTCGTCGTAAACTATAATAAAAATAAATGTTTATTAAAGAAAAAAATAGTCATGAGAACCGTTCCCCTTGTCGCAAAATAAAACTTTACTCTCTGACCGCGTTTGTGGTCGACGAGTATTTGTTATAGCTCATAACTAAGGTACTTCAATCCACATTTTTATGAGAAGTATTGGCCATAGTCATACTAAAGAAACGTAGGTAACCTACTTTGAATTTTACTGCGTCATCTAAATCAAAGACACGAGGAAAATTGCACCAAAAAAACCTAACTGACGTAGGTCTAATCATGCAATTAACCGATCGTTTAGCAAACCAAGATTGAGCAATCATCGCGTCTAATCCGACAATTAACTGACTATTTTCCAACGTTTTTCTGCTCCTAAATAGTTTTAAAAAATGAAGCTGTCTTGTCGCGTTCACGGTGCGTTATGCGTCGCGTGCTAGCCGCGTCACTAATCTGTAACTTGTGTAACGGCGAGATCGCGCGTCGCGGCGATTATGTGTCGTGTGTGCCCGCCATTATATTCGCTCCGCATTCAGTGTGGACCGCGCCTAAATATTGCGTGGCATTGACATGGTTTGACATGAAGGCCGATGAGTGACCCCTGCTTGCAGAAATTGGGGAGCATTGAGAGAGAATGTGAACCTTACGTGACATTTGACCGTCTGGTAAAGTGTAACTAAGAATTTTTGAATTAGTTCTTTAAGTGTTTTTTTTTTCGGGGCTGCGGGACTGTTCGAAAGAGACTCCGCGGCCCTGGAACACAAAGGGCAAAGAAGGAACATGGATGGGTTTTAGTCAGTAAACAGACACTCCCTTCCCTTCCACTCTGCACAGAGCGGGAGGGATCATTTGATAATTTCAAATCAGAAAAACAAAAAAAAATAGTGGTTTTTTTTTCTTCTTTCGTGACGATGGTACGAATGTTTAAATTTCTTGGGCCTAGTATGTGGCCACGTTAATCGCGCGTTAGTGTTTTTTTTTTCTTGTAAAATAATATTGCTATGAGCGATAAAGCCTGTAGCGATAAAGTGTAATATAAGTACATTTATTATTTTCTCTCTTCTTCTAACATCGACGAAGAACAACTTTAATATGTTTTCTTTATGTTTTGTGTAGTGAAAACTTAATGAAAACTACACCGTAACTGTTTTCAGACTTGTCTAATAATATTTTTACTCGAGAGCAAATAATAACAGGTTCATTCTGCAAAATTTTACACTAGGCATACAGCATTACACAACTTGCCAATTATAACAAGTTCACTGCATAAAAAAGTACTTAATAAAAACTATAGCACCAGCGGCTGTATTATAAAATATAATTTTCTTAACCTCTTTCAACTTGTTTGAGTGTCGTAAAATTATTTCAAACATAAAAACGTTAATTCAATTAAGCACTTAAACGACGCAGTTCTTACACCTGTCATCAGAAAGTGATGCCTTCAATTTTTCAATTAGTTTCTCAAGGACGTAAAGTATTCATCGTTTGATTAACTAGTGATGTAACAGTCACACAAATAGACCAAATAACTCGTTAACTAGTTGATGTGATTCGTTAATTCGCGGTCCATTTTACAAGCAATTAAAACTATTTGTTAGTTTTGCAATTAAGTTTGTTTTAAGTCGATTTTTGTAAATAAGCCTGATGTTGTGTGATTAAATAAACGAAAATTACTTATTTTTCAAATATATTCACATTAAGCTCATATTATAGTTTTATTTATCAACATTTAAAATAATATCGCAGTAAATAATATCTAAAATTGTTTATGGCGGCTTCCAGCTGTGCCTAGCACTTCTTTACTATAAATAGCCGTTTAACAATGACAATAAAACGGTATGAAATGAACGGTAAACTGTAGGATGTACTGCTTTTGCGTAACATCGAAAAAAAGTAAAGAAAAAAAAACACATGAAGAAAACAACAGCGTTGTTGTAAGGCTCACGCGCGCTAGCCCCGCTGCGCGGGCGCACTCTTTGATCTCACCGCTCCCGAGCCCACGCACGCCATTTGCACAGAAATCACATTCACAACCTGATCCAATTCTCTTGCATAAACTATTGATTAATATAGTAAATCGAAATGTATTTTGGCTATAGATCTGTCCATTAACTGTATAATTTATATAAGGTCATTTTTTATGAATGATAAATCATATACATATTTCCTTAATTTAGACTGAAAACTGGAGCAATGATTAGCATTTTGACATAAACAGATCTAGATGGATTGCGAAACTGGTCTGTTGCAAACCGGATACTATTGGACAACTAAAGTGGCAATTAACGCTGCAGGTACACCATATTCTATCAAGTAACCTTAATGCGTGGCTCCTCTAAACGGACCACCAACCAACATTATACCGGCAACCTATAATCATGTATCAACTCATTTTTTGTCGTTAAAATGGTCAAGTCGAGAACACCGGGTACGCAAATCGATCTCACTCAACTCAGAACACACTTGAAACTAGAATACAGAAATTACTTATGAGAACTCATGCGCATTTCCTTCCTACTTTTATGAGGTATCGTAGCGGTAGCAATGATATACTGGACTACCAGAGAACTATCGTAAAATTGATTATCAAGCAATAAACGTAAATGCTTAAAACTGGCTGTTATTCATTTAGAGCACGTCATAAAAGTGTTATAATTAAAAAAGAGAACTATTTAAAAGTACGCAATTATTGCTTTCCCACTGAATGTTTGTTCAGTTTTACTTGAACGACTTTTAATTTGAAATTTTATGGAAATAACCTGAGAAAAGTTCTACGACAGTTAAAGGCTGCGTAAGTACTTTGTAGCTTATTGTAGATTAATTATCTATACTTTCAAAAAGGACTGTCTTGTTGGTCTAGTGGTCGCAAGCGCGACTTCAGGTCCTGGGTCCAATTCCCAGGTCGGGCAAAGAGTTATTAGGTTTTTTCATCGGGAATTTCTCAGTACAGCAACCACAGAGTCTGCATTTGTGCCCGGTTCTAATTTTATTATGGCAATAGGCTCGCTCCATGGGACTTAAACAACTGCCGAAACGTGGATGTACTGTGAGATACACCTCTGCCTAACCATTTGGGGTTTACAAAGCGTGATATTGTTTCAAAAAGGATTAACATTTACAAACCACTTTATTCGTATTGTATTGAAAGGCAGAATCTTTGAAAGTACGGTTATTCAGCTGGCAAATGGCTTCAATGGCAAATATTCATCAAATATATTTGGCCCAAAACTCAGCTACGTTAACCCCGCTCGCTGGTACAGTCATAAGATCGTTAAGTGCGCAGGCGTCAGGACATGCACCCCAAGATGGAAGGAGGGCCACTGTCTGTGGAGACTCACCGCATACACACTTGAGATCTAAGCCGGCGTGAACCCCCATATGTGAAATTGTCTTTGCAACGGCCCACTTGTCTTCGGAGTCTATTTAGAGATTTCCAAGTCGGCCACGGCAAAGCATGCCCAGGTGGAAGGCTTTCAGACGACTCAATGAAGCCGTCAGACAGTTTAAGCAGCTCCCGCCAAAGATCACATCTTGCTGTGGAGGCGTTATGCATCTCTTCACCAGAGCAACTTGCAAAAAAAACCTACTAACCTATTACACAGTTTGTTTTTTTTTCATACCTAATCAAAATGCAAATTTTAGAACGGCGTGAAGTATTACCATAAGAATGTAATTCGCACATGATCCACATTTTAATAATGTAGTTCATGCATAAATCTAATCAGGAGTTGGTGTCTTTGATTAACTATCTTTATTATTAGGTTTTGACGTGACATTCAAACACAATAAATAATATTTCGACATTTGTCAGAAGTCAGGATGGCCTTCAGACAATCACTGGTATGGAGGTACAGTTAGCGATAAATGTCGGTGATCTAATCAATCAAGTAGATAAATAGACAGCTTTAAGATTATGCGGAATGACGTAGAATAATGAAAATCTTAAAACTACGGAAAACCCGTGGAAACTCAATCACTTATGAATCTTACGGAGAAGGTATTTTGAAAATTACCGTATATTTTTTTACTTGCAATGGAAGAATATCATTGAGGAGCAGTGTCCTCATTGTTAAGGATATTTTACAAATAAGTAGTACCTATTCATCATCATCACTACCTACCAAAGTTAACATCTTAAGGCATCACATACTGACGCCAAGTAGTACAACCGTTTTTTGTGCCTAACCATACTCGGCTGGTCCAAAATTGACCTGTTCCGTTGCTTAATGTTCAAGCTTATCGTTATTGGCTTTTATTACTTAATCGCACCAATAGATCAACCGAACAAAAAACCTTTATCGTTAAAAATGGTAAACTTCGTAATACTTGTACTATTAAAGTTGTGGCCGTAACCACGTCATTAGACCAGCCACCCCATTATTGTTCCTACTTCCCATAAAACTATAATAATATTTGATGGGTGTTGTGAATGAGAATTGGTGAACACTGATAAAATAACAGTAGCATGAAGAGTACGGTACCTATACGATTTTCCATGAGGTCTCGATTATACTAAATCTAAAACTATTCGTGGGTCGTAAAATCTGGCTTACTAGATATCATCAGGGGTTTCTATCAAATTCCCATTGCTAAGCCAATATTTGACTATGACGAGTGTAATCTTGTTTAGTTATTTTTCCTCATCACTTATGTTACCAGTATAAATAAGGCCTATTATATCTAGTACTAACTACATCTTAGCTGGTTTAGTATGTTAAAAAGAATTTGGTTTGGAGTGTGTACTTAGATGATGTTTTAACACAGTTGCGGAATGGAACAAAGAAAACAAATTGCCTTCAAATAACCGTTATCGATCGCCTCTTGTTCTTATTCTATTTTAAGAGCATGGTATCACAATTCATACGAATATTCAACAACTATAATATGACTCATGATTAAATTCTTAAGTTTCAACTGTTTAGAATATGAAAAGGTTGTGTCTTGCAAATTATACCTTTACCTATAAAATTAAGAATTATGGTCGCCCAACAATAATGAAATTGTACGTAAAGGCTTAGATTTTATAGTAGTTTCAAGAAAGAAAGTCTAAAGGAATATAAAGGAGCTTTGTGATCGCGTAGGGTGACGATGTTGATCGGGCGCTCAGGACTGTCTCACGCCGCGGGGCGTCCGCCGAACATGCCGCGTGGTGTTAAACACTATATTTCATACGTCCGCCGCTGTGAGGGGCCATTCTCTTATCCTAACCCCGACGCCTTAGAAACTCGTAAAATCTTGGTATTAACTACCGAGGTATAAACATGGATTAACAGTATAGTCTGTATATAACGCCTCCGAACGTACGTGATGTTTTTGCAAAGCTCGTGTTTTATATATGGAAGCGTAATGTATAGCGTGTCTTGGTTGTTCGCCTACGGAATGTGGGCAAAATAGTCAGTGCTTTCGCTTCTAAGTACTTCCCCAAATATTACCTATCTTTTATAGAAAACCCGTTAATATTGTGACGGTCGGACGAAGGTCGTGAATCTTGTAGTTCTTCTTCTCACGGTTATTAATTAATTCGCAAACTTGTCTTATGATTTCTACGAACTAGATCCATAAAAGAAGGATTTACATGATTTGCGAAATCTCTCGACTATGAGGATTATAAATAATATCTACTAGCGTATACTACATTGGGTTATTTATTCAGTTTTTACGCCAGACACACATTTTAACAGCTGGTCTCTACCAAAACTGTTACTCGCAAACAGTAAATCCATCAGATACCTTTTGGCCGCTTTACGAAACATGTTGCTTTTAACTTGATCTATATATTCTATTGTGTTATCATCACAACGGGCAGAATCACCCAGCCGGCTTGAATAAAGAGATGATTAATAAGTGATCGGCCTGGACATTGTTCTGTTCGCCCCCAATATAAATAACGGCGGAGCGTCGAGCCTACCTGCGGCCGAGGCGCCCCCCAGTGCTAATGAGTCGACAGTACCGAACAGAAACCCGAAACAAAAAACTACAGCAGCCGCTACGAAAATAATTTGCCAATCTCATACCAACGCACTTATCCTCCATACACTATGTTTATTCCAATTCAATTTTGTTCGACTCTAACAGCCAACATTCCCAATAACACAGGTGGGTCAAATTAATCTTCTTACACAGGTATTCAGTACCGCAAATGGTAGATATATGAAAGCAAACCCAATTTAGGCTTAAGCTTACGAGTAGTTGCGACACGGCGCAATACCTAGAATCGGATGTGTAATCTAGCGAGTGAGCTGAACTAGTAATTTGGGCTTAGAGCGTTGAGAGCCGCACGGCGGGCGGTCGGCTCCCTACAGGGCGCGACACAATCTACCTAACAATAATACACGAACAGTTGTGCTGACCGTAGTTTTGTTTTCGTTTTTCGTTCCGCCATAAACTTTATCGTGTCATGCGCCATGTGGGACGTAAACGCGAATTTTGGGCACCCTCGCGGGTACTCGCGGAATATTGATGAGGACGGCCGCAATTCTTTCGATAATTCATTATCGTGTATTTTTGTTATAGTTTTTATTTTAGCATATTACAAGAGGAAATGATGTATTGGTAATTCGATATCAATTTTGGAGTCACGTTCGGTAATAAAACTGTCGGAAGCGTGCCACGGGGTAAAAACAAACGCAGACGTTGAAATTTTGAAAAAGGAAACAAAAAGAACATGGCGTCTGTGAAGACGCGACCACAGGGCGCGCGCACCTCATGCGCCATCTACAACCAATTGGCGTGGCGCTCGCCGAGGTAAAAGTAAATTGTTTCCACGCGAAATTGAACAACACGAGAAACTCTTACTTGTTTTATATATGCTACAGATGTAAATTGGACGGGATGCTGAGATTGGCATCGAATTTCCAAAAAATCTGAATTATCCATTTCTGTACCTACTGAAGAAAGCCCAATGTCTTAAGTTTAGCATGCTTGGGCACAATTTGAATTTGTTGAATTTTAGTACTTACCTCGTAACCTACTTTTCTATTTTCACGGTCAATATAAGCGCAAAAATCGCGTTCTAGACTGATGTTAGACATTACAAAATCGTGATTGGGGCCAATATTATTCAAATAACCTCTGACTAAATATTTGATAAAACTATGCTGCTGATTTTATGGGTACTTTCCACTTTTTAATGTCCTAGTTTAAAAATATCAGAAATGAAACTTGCTTAGTAGAAAAAAACAAAACGTCAAACTTCCCCGCCAACCCGTTTCCCTTGACAGATATATTTAATTTAAAAAACTTAAAACAGAGCGTTCTCCATGTTCACAGCGCTAAATTTACCGTGTCAGCAATCATTTTCAGCGGCACCAATTTGTGACTTGTCTTATTTTAGTTAATTAGATGTTCTCAAAATAAGTACATTAACTACTTGTTGTGTTATTTGTGTGTCGTCGTTGATGTGTTTATTTTTATACTTGCAACATTTCTTTACTGGTGTCACGTGGTTTTCATTTCAATGTTTTAGTTTTGTTTGAGTTTTCCGAATCATTAAGTTTTTCGTAAAAATAACTTTACTTGGAATGTGTAGATATTATGTATGTGATGTTATTATATTTTCTATTTTTTAATCAGAAATTCTGAAGTAATATATAATTTTACCTGTCAAGTCAGCCGAATTTTAATTTACTATTCTGTTGAGAGACGATTGTATGAATCTTATCATTATTTCATCTTCAAAGCTTTTTTCAGGCGAAGGACATCGAAGCAGTCAATGCGAAATCGGTTAATGTGCATCACGATCGCATAAAGCACGACCCATTTCTCTCACTAACAAGATTCCATTTTTAATTTCTGATAAACAGCGCAGGAGTGTGTAACCGTTCCACCAATCACCATCGCGAATGTATAAATCAAACTGTTATCAGTTACTGTTCTGATAACGTACGCTCGTGCTATTGGTCACGCTTTTCAAGATGGCGGCCTTATCTCAGTTCGTTTTAGTGTTGTAGGTTTTATATTTAACGGCTTCAGATAAGCTATCGTTTTGCTGTTGTAACACAATAAAAATGCGATGTTAAGGTGTTGGTACCGACCAACCTACTATACCATAGAGCGTTGTAGAAATATTTCCATGTGGAGTATTCGAATGTGTTATTTCTTTATAAGAAAAGGAGAAGTTTTGAAAATAATTAAAAACAATCTGCCGTAGATAGATTTGATGAAATTGATAGGTAAGAATAAAAACAAAAAGCAAACAAGTAATCATGTTACGCCATCCATCATACGAAAGATTTATTGGTCACAGCAGTTGAAAGCAATACCTTCATAAACAATCTAAATAAATAAGGCATTACGCAAATCTACAGTATGTCAACTTGAACCAACATTAGCAAATACCGATCGTGAGTAATCAAGACAAAACGTGACGTAGTTTAGTACCCGTATGTACCTACAAAGACCAAGTTCTTACATTTTTGGTTGCACAATTTGCATGCAAAAATGGAGCAGACAACAAAGTACGATAATTCTTTACAAAGACAGGCGAATATACACACTTAACGAAAAGCAATTAATTATTTTGATATCCCCAAGTAACCAAGTATTGGTAAAAGAAATATTAATGTAACTTTAAAAAGAATATAATGGTTGAAAATCTTTGCTCTGAATTGTTTGTAATTTTTGGCGTTATGATTAGCAGACCCAAATTATACAGACAGAATCTTTAGACTAAGGGAAGATGATACATAGGATTGTACAGGCTAGCCTTGACAGCGACACCTAAAAACCATATCTATGGTTTTTCAATTACCTTCAATGATCACAATAGTGATTGTACACGGAATGGTCATCTAGGAAGTGAAGAGTGTAGAGGTCATATTTAGAGGATTCGGACGTCATAACGCGGAATCGACAAATGACCTCGAGGGCGACAGTGCGCGACCGCTACGGAGGGAAATGCTGGTAAAATTACGAAATAGCGCCATGTCGAATCGTCGGAAGCATTCGATACTATCAACCACACTTCGAATCACAAAAGAGCCACTTCAAAGAGTTTCTGGTGCAATACTTAAACGAAATAGGTTCTAAACGAGATGAAGATTATGCAAAGAGTAAAAAATCGACCTTTCTGCTCGCAAAAACAGAGTGCACCATCGAGAAGTGACCGATGCCGATATTGTCACGTCAACAAACGCGTTCACCGTGAACTTCATTACGTGCTAGACCATCAGCTGAGATGAAAAAATAGTCTGAAACTCATAAAAACGGTCAACGAACTGCACGCTAGAATTGCTTTTTAAGGCAGAGAATAGTGGCATATCTGGCGTGATAGGACTGGTCCTATGATAGTACCTTTTGGTATACTGCGTAAAAGGTCTTTGATAATGTTTATTCTAGTTAAATCTATTAATTTTGCAGTCTACTATTGTATATAGCTTAACGATGGTATGCATCATTTTCATGTTGTTTTTCGGTCCTAGCTTTTTTGACAGTTTCTAGAATTACGCAGAGATTTTATTATAAATATTACATTATTTGTAGTAAATCCTACTTACAATAAATAATATTTATAATAAACTGTCTTGAGTAGAGTAGCAAGGCTGTTACTTTAGATTTTTCTGAATATGGTTCGTCTCACAATATTTTCGTAAAACTTTGATCCTAGCGATGATCAAGGAGTATATAATTAATTTGCTATAACTCGGCTACTATGGGAAGATGGCGGCGTTTCGTAATAAATCAATGTAGTCGTGCCTCGTAGTGATGGATCGTTGCGTACGCGCATTCGTGTTTACACACATACAGGGCTGTGTTTGTCTCATGGTCTACAAAGATTTTCATTAAGTTTTTGTAACTTTTTATTATGCATTTTGTTGAGCTTCCTCATCATCTTCCAGTCCTTGTATTTTTCTAATATGTATTACCAACAAATACTTCTAGACTTTAAGCACCATATTCCTCTTCTTCTTTTGTATCGATGGTACGACTTATTTTTTTTGGGCTCAGTAGTATTCCGTATTATAGAACAATACCCAAGCACAGATCTCTCCTAGATTTAAAGCAAATTGTTTGGTTGAATCGAGTTTAGCCTTAGCATGTGCTGCAAAACGGAGGTAAACTACAACAATTTACTAAGGCAAGATGTTAATAAATAAAAAAGGACTTGAGAATCTAAGTTTTTGCACACGGTTCGCAAAAGACCGCAGACTATCTTGGTATTTTCTTCGTATTTTAAACTAAGATAACTCACCAATATGTCATATAATGTAAACACATATATAGGGTGACTGGTAATTAGTGACCGATACTTCAACACGTGATCGTACTCATGATAAAAAACAACATTCCCAAGAAACTTTTTTTATACGCACACTTTTATCACAATGACACAACAGCCGTATGAAATTCGCGCGCGCGCGCCTGTGACCTATCAGTGTGTGTATAATTAAAAAATGTTTCTTCGGGAAAGTTGTTTGCTATTATGAGTACAATCACGTGTTTAAGTATCGGTCACTAATTACCAGTCACCCTATATGTCTAATAGATTAAAATATTGCAGATTATAGTGACAACCCTACATCTGTTGGTAAGTAGGTATAATATAAGCGAATTGAGATGTTGATGACGTTCGATTCGGGGCGGCCCTGTTAGCAATGAATCATATTTTCAATTACTATCCACCGCTATTTTGATATGAAGATATTAGCAGAGCCAGGCCATAATTTCATCAGTCAAAAGTTGAAAGTTAAAAAATGATCCTCTTCGCAATTAGCAATCAATATGTTTACTTGAATATACAAGGAAGGCTGTGAACGTAACTATTTTTTTAAACCGTTTAAAAATAATGAATATTTATGCGTTCTGCGGCCTTGATTGACCCCCTGTTAAAACATCGACTTAAATGATTTACAATGCAAAATTCGCTAAAATTTTACAACTTAATATAAGCCAGTCTAGTCAGGATACTATAAAAATTAAAAATACAAAAACCTCGAATTTTAAACACTTATAATATTCATAAACGATACTGCTGTTGTAAATATTATTTTTAGATAATTAGTAATGATTTGTGACATACATAGTCCGGTATTCGAAAAACACGTTTCTACTATTATTTTATAGACAACAGTCATATTGAGTGATGACCGGCCTAGGGCGATCGAACATTAAGGCCTACGCAATATTAATGTGCCACATTCTCACTCGGAGCAATAAAATAAATGATGTCATTTTTTGTCCTGACGGGGTGCCCCTTTGTCCCAGTGTGCGCGCCGCGTCGGCAACTTTACTTCCCTTTGTCCACCACCGCACAGTGTGCCCGCAGGACGTCTCCTAGACAAAAGAGTTTTTGGCGCCGCTCTTGAATTTTTTTTGTAATTTTTTGATAATATTTCGCAAGTGTAAGTGTATCGGCCTTTTTTCATAATTAATAAATTATTGGTTTCGTTGCAGTTCTTTGTTGGGCCGCACCTGCTTTACCGACACAATGTAAGGTGCTTCTGTCTTCGACATCATAAATCATAACATCGGTGCCTTTATTGCTTTTTTGTTGTTCTTATATGACTTTCTAAACAAAGTGTGTTACACTACTAAGTATTCATAAATTCCGTGTCTCTAATACTCAGCTACCGTTGTGTTTATTGATCATAATAATAATAAACGACCCAGACACCCAAATGAATACCTATAAAATACAATATTGTACAACACTTTCATTAAAAAACCAAAACAACGTTACTAGTAAAACATAATAATAAATAAAGTCACCGCAGCGAACTTTAATTCCGTAAAAACAATTTGTGTGTTGTTTCTCAGCGCAATCGGCCATAACACCGCGGCCACAAGATGGAGGCACGAACTGTCATGGCGTTTATGCACAATAAGCACAGTAAACGTCATCTTTTGATGCAAATCCCGCTACGCGCCGCACCACCGACATTTTTACGAGAATTGACACGATATAACGTTGTAAAATAGATAATTTATTGTTACCGCATGCTTATCCTACACCGTTGTTTTAATAATAACGATTAAAATTACGAATTTATTGCATTAGTGTCCTCGGTTTTAGATAAAGTGTGGATTCGAAGGCGGCGTGTCGTAAGCGCCAAACGCGATCGTTAGCCGAATGCATTATACGTGGAACGACATGCGCGGCATGTACGCGACTTCTTTAAAAACCTTTCTCGTTTTTTAATCCCAAGTTACGCTCACTTATGAAGGAAAATTGGGAATTTGTGAATCATGCGCATTAACGGAAGTTAAGTAAAGATCAAAGGCAGTTAAGTAAGTATTTCATTGAATTTTCGGTAAAAGAACACGTTTATGTTCAAAATATGCTTATTTTATCATTACCACAGAAAATAAATACATACAAACGGCCATAAGGAATAAATGCTGCCTTTTAAAATAGAGCCGTACCTACACACTTACACAAAGCTATATTATTTTATGCTGAGTAAAACATGACAAAGGAAATTGATTTATGAAAAAACGTTTTTCACCTGAACTTCGTAAAGCATTATGTTGAACACATCTGCCAAGCAAACGTCAGTGGATACAAGAGCGGTACGGAGCTCTTTGTAAGCACAGATAAATTATAGAACAACCAATCAATTAAAAAGACTGAACAATCTGTCGTAAAACATCGTCTGGGATCGGGTTAGCTCGGCAGTAAAGCCCCGGTCACACAGGCGTTTACCCGTTTGCCTCGTAACTCGTGCAAGTTATAGTATTTGGGGCAGTTCAAAGTGGCCGACGGATATTAAAACATGAGATATGGTCGTGCGACCGCCGATGTACGGCTCATTCAACTCTGATTTCGACACTGACGTTTACTTGGATTTCTTCTTCATAATTGACTGAAGCCATATTCAAAATAAAATTTAAAAAAATAAGAAGAGATTGACGTCGTCATTTTGAATTTGAACGTCTTTCTAGAACCGCCATTTTCTTAAAATTACAGTTTGAATATTCAATTCTAATGAAAAAGTTTGAACTGTGGGGAACTCCGGCGCTTATTTTTTTAATCGACCATCAGTTTTGATGGAATAGGCTTGAAGACAGGCATCGAATAGAAATAATTTATTTAATATTAAAAAAACGAGTCTTTTCGGACTGAGTTATTAGACAGCATAAATATAAAGTTTTATAAAAAAAAAAGTTATTCTATTCCGACTATCGAACTTGGAAATCTCGTAACATTCAGCCTTTACCTACCAACCATAGTCATTGGAATTAACGTATGATCAATGAGCTTACAATGTTATCCTCGATTTTAACAAAAGCCCACGCGGATGGGCCGACGACTGCGATTACAACGTCGATAAAATATAGATTTTTTGCCTAAGGTATAAATTCCTAATCGTGAGCTTGGCGTGGAATCCTGACCACGGACAACGCGCGCCATTAATGACCATAGACGCGAGCGCATTAAGGCTGCCACACACGACACGACACACATTAATCAGGACGCGTCACGTCAGTAGCCAGTGGTGACATAATAACGTGTTCGCGACTCGCTGACAAACTGTTTTTATCGCGCCCGCTATCAATCAACCAGTGACACGAGCTTCCGTGTGGGAATTACTTTCTCGATGGCCGTACACCAATAATAAAATGCTTGTGATTAACTAGAAACCAACGGGTCTGCGTTTAGATACTGCAGAGGCGTTGTTGTTTGAAGGCTGTAATGGAAAACAGGCCTGCAGAATAATTTATAGTCAGTAGTAACATTAACTTTAATTTACAGTTTGAACAATGTAAGTCGTTTTTCATGTCATTTGTCAATTATGCGCAAATTATCAATAACCGCATCAATTTTTGTATCACTCCTTCACAATTAATTGTGCGGGAATTGTCTCAATGAATACCGAGTTAATAATGATTAATGATCTTGTACAGAATTATAAATGCTAATACGCAACGCGCGTGGTGAATATTTCTTGAGTAATAAGGCAATAATTTGTAAAATGTAACTATACGCCGATGACATTTACAAAGTAGTTAAATAATCGTTGAATTAATTTATTCATACCCCTTCTTTATTTTATTTTTTTTCAACTGGCGTTACGTGTGTGGTCGCCTTTATAATGCGAAATGTCATCGACCAAATTTTGGCGCGAAATGAGTAATGATTCTTTGACTTGTTGATTGATTATTTTTAAATAACTTCAGGTATTTTAACAAAAAATATAGGCAGGTGCATCAGAACAAACAGAAATATTGAGGAAATATGTTTCATGTAATTACTTATAAACATTTCAGGTTTTTTATTTACATTTTCTGAATAGTAAAAGCAAAAGACAATGTATAATACCGATTAAGTAAATACAAAAATAAATTCCGTGCATGGAAATGGTAATTTTACAGTAGATTGTTACTTATATTTTAATTAAACTTATTCTAAATAGAAACACTAAGCCTGTGCACAGGGTTGGTCGTCAGAGAGAAATGTTTTACAGAAATAAAATTATAACACTAAACATATCTTCATATAATTTATGTACGAAACTGTAAAATTTTCCCAATCAACCTTGAACCTAATGCTGTAGAGATAAAGTTGAAAATCTATTAAAGAAATTTGACAGATTAGTAGCTTAATGCTGGCAGCTGTACCTAGGTAAGACATAACAGGAGAGTTACTATTACGGAAAACGTTAAAAGTAATGAAATAAAAAGATGACAGACGTTCTCACGCGTTAATAAAACCTTCTCATTCAATTATCTAGAACCTAGCGTTTTAATATAAGATAGGAAGAACCTATAAATGTCAAAAACTGCATTAATTATTGAAGACTCACTGACAACCCTTGTTAGACACTAACTATACAAGCTGTCAAAATAAAATATGAGCCAATAAGGGCGCGTCGGGCGGTGACAGGGCCGTCACGCTAAAGAAATTACAATATATGAACTTATTAAAATATCTTTCACTTTTTTTTTTCTCGTTTCGCGGTTGGGTGACACGTCGAGGTAGAATGGCAGCAGGATTGGTAGTCTGGTATTTTGATGTCTCTTCCTGCATTCCAGGTGCCGTAATGTCTGGTTTAAGATTGTTTAGCGGTTCTCAAACATTCGTGAGTCATATCTATAGGTTAGGCTGCGGTCGTACAGCCACAGGGCGTTTAGCACATGCTAGGTAATAGAGAATAGTTTGAATGCGCTGAGAGGCTCGGGAATGTGTTACGTATTACGATCGAGGTGTGGGAACCATCTATAAATGTGATAAGGAAGACAGTCTCAGCAGTAATGTAGTCCCAACTTTATTTGATAATAAAATACCAAGTTTGATGAAAATGTGTTGTCTATAAATTCAATATTTATAGCTAATACAGCATCAATAATTTGACGAAGCCTGAGAAAGCGTTTAACTATCCAATCAGATTGTCCGTGAGCAAAAAAGGTGGAACCTATTAGATGTTCATTTTTCCTGTAAATTGCCTCATTTCACTGTATTTTCTGTATAATTTCAAAATTGATGAAATGTCAATGGCTAATAAATTCAGTAGAAAATTGATTTTAGTTGAAAAAAAAGTTGTAAGCGGTTTCTTTAAAGTCTTCAAACGGCGAATTTCACACGCACCGGTGTTAACTAGTTAAAGCCCGTTTATAAAAAGTCATTTTACAGTTATGCCGCTAACACATGTGGTGGCGGTGGCACAAACATTTGACACGCGCGATCTGGCTCGAGTGCTCGAGTCTACTCGAGTGACGAGCCACGACAAAAAATAGTTGTTTATGATCCCACTTAACATACTTGACATTGTTTTTGTTCGGGAAAAATATTGCTTACTTGTATTCTCGTCGTTGTAAATATTTGTACACACATTTGTCACTATACGGACGGATAAATCTGAAATTCTCAACTCTCCATTTTAACGAAGATGATACTTACATTGCGGAACTGAAAGATAGCTCCGTTTTTTGTTCCGAATGATGTAACAGATTTAGTTAATTTTTAACACAATAGAAGCTTAATGAAGTCATTCATTTTAATGGTAACATTATTTATTTTTTTGTTTTTAATTACCTTCCGCAAAAAAGCTAGAAATAACTCTCTTTATGACCAAAAAAAACTATTGTTTTTGCTTCCGCATAGACAATAATTTCAGAATTATAAACAGCATTTCTTGCAATATCTGTGGTAAGGCGGATTTTTTTTCGAATTTCATTAATTACTTGACTGCCGCTGACGAAACTGTTCAGTACCCACTACGTTTACAAACAGTCTACTAGACGGTGGTAAAAACTAAGGGTTTTTTATTTCGGTACCGACAGCAACAAAAACTGAAACAAAGAGGAAGGAGCGCAAAAAGCGTGACGGACAGACGGACGGATCTCAGAACAGACATCTGTTGCCGTTGCTGACGGTGTGGAGAATCGCGTGATTCCATGTGTTAGATCAGGTTAGGATTTCGGGAATGTTACCGAATTAGATGTGGGTAACAACCTTGGAAGGTAAGATTGATTACGAGTTCTGCGAACAGAATGGTTGCGGCTGACTCAGATGCAAATGGAGCGAAATTTGCAACGCGGATTACGTTTGCTTCAAATATTTTGTCGATAAGTCTCTGGCATCATTATTTATTTTGTATTAAAATAATGGATTTTCGGTTTAAACCACTAGCAATGGGATATTTCTAGTTGCAAACATAATCAACAACTTATGTTCTCATATTTAACACGAATTTTGATATCCAAATTAACTTGTCAACCACTCATCATAATTTCGGCTTCTCCACCTTTTGCAAACCAACTTTTGACACAGACCAGGGACGAATAACATTCTTATTATGAATTTCAAACAGCTCATCGATACAAATATAAATTCTAAACAAGATCGAATTTATGTTCAGAAACTCGCACAAAATGTTTTTGATAGAGTATGTTCGTTAATTAGGATATTTGTCACGTCACGTCGTCGCGTTCCTGGACGGATGCGAGCGCGATATTCAATTTGCGAACGCACCGATCGCCGCCATGATGGAGCATCGGCCATTTGTAACGGTTACCGCGCGAAGGTACGTGATGAATAGAGGTTTTGTACAAATCAATTTTATACCGAACTTTGGGACGCTGTTGTAAATGCGTATTATATTTTTATTGATCACACTTTTGTTTTCAAAACTTTAAAAGATGGCGTAGTTACTTACTTAAATTCTACACACATTTCTGTTAATCTGAATGAATTCCATCACTACGTGCATCTTTTTTCTTTCCAAAAACGAATTCTGGAAATTAATCTAATTCTTCAATTGACAATACCAATAATTTCATACTAAATTCAAAAGTCACTAAATGTCAATGTATTAATGCAGTTTTCTAAAAAATTCCTACAAATGTAAAAAATCGATTTAGAAACTCCAATGGTGAAAATTGATTAACATTTTTTTTCATTGAATGAGAGCACAGGTTTTAGAATGTACTGATAAGGTATTAAATATGATAAAGGCATGTGGTTTGTATCGTGACTGTAGTAACTATACTACTAATGCTTGGTGACAAAAACCTAAGCCCCCCGCTTACTGTCAATTTTCGTTGGCCTATATAAAACTGATGAAAACCAGTGGATGCTATAATAGAATCTTTTGTGAAGCAATTTGTCGCAACTGACGCGGTGGCTTTCGTAAAGCTAGCGTAAAGCGCATCTACTATTGTTTGTTTATCTTATAAAACGGTTATGAAATTGAACTCTACAACTTTGTTATCTTCCTCAATTTAAGACTCCATTATTACGTCATCGTCATCATCCAAAGAGATTTAAAACACATATAGAAAGGACATTGGGAATATTGTCATACAATAATTTTCATCCTGAATATTTTCGATCTTGACACCTGCTACCGAATGCTACCTGACAAGCGGGCGTATGACACAGATGACACTAGACAGAACGAATTGTTACTAAGTAGTAACAAGTTTTGGATTACAATTTTCTCGGCTCGGAAATATTTAAATGTCTTTGTGTCATATGAATGCGACCTGACAAGGGGACGTATCGCACTGGACTGATCGACTTGTTACTAATTTGTAACAAGTTTTGGAATTGTCAGTTTCTTGGTCTTGTCCCGTCTATAGCTAGTTATATTTGAATGTCTTTGTCATCATCCTTTAACTTTTCTCAGCCACTTACATCAACTTCTTTGACAAACACACGGTGTAAAAGACATTGATATAAATTTTTGACATTTGGTTTTGATTTACCCGTTCAGATATTGGACTGTTGTTTAAAATACGGTTTTCGTTAAATAATTGACCAACCATCTACGAATTCATGGTAATAGGTTGCGCTTTTTTATACCTTGAATAACTGTGTCGTCATCATCATCACCCTTTGATTTCTCTTCACCACTCACACCATCACCTTTGGTAAAAATCTCTATAGAAGGATCCACATCACCACCACTAACCTGTATGACCCTCATGGGTAAACCCGTCTCCTTCGCCAGCTGTTCTCTTATATGCCTCGTCGGCTTCGGCGTTTGAGAAAAAGCCGACTTCAGGATCTCCAACTGCTTTGCCTTTATCGTAGTCCTCGGACCCCGTCGCTTGGAGCCCCCATTGCCATCGTCGGGGGACTTGTTCTCGGCTTGGGAGTCGCGTGTCTCCGGGTCCCCATCCAACGAACCCTGGGGTGTGAAGAAAAACAACTGAATGCGACTATGTGAACGGGCTTCGTGGTGGTACAGGGGAGATGGTCTATAATTATGTTTGAAATGCATACGGAGTTCGATTTGAAACGAATATTGTAAAATAGCAATACCTTTTGATAACTGTGGCAACATGAATTAAGAAACGTCAGACAAAACAGAGATCTAACCGTTTGGATCTAGAGGGAAACTGCTTGTAGGTGTTCCTTATGATTTAAATTTTATGTGCAGGTTATGTGCTTAATTTAAATATAGGTGTACTCTGAAGCCACCATAACAAACACACACCAAAGGTTAGTAGAATGACTTAGGTTACAAACGTTCGTCTGCAAGGCCCAGATTTAATGTATGTGTAAAGAAGCTTCACTACAATATATAACGTTACTACAAGTTTATCAATCTACCAACCTGGTCTTCCGAATCATCATGCGGTTTCGTGTCCCCATTGTGCGACAGTTCGGAGTGCAGCGCTGGATGCGGCGCATGCGCAGGACTACTCGAGTTGTTGGCAGCTCTGGATTCATCCTCCTCTTCCTCGTCAGACCCTGAGCCTAGTAGCGAGTCCGCTGTGGACAAAGATAAGAATACGTTAGAAAACTATGCGGTAAAGAAATAATATTATTGTTTTTTTTTTTCTCTTTATTTAAGGGGCTTGTTCATTTTGAAGATGTCGCCCCAAATAATATTATTGTTGCCATCGGGGTAAAACCCGGATGAGGCTGGCACAGGAACTTGGAGATCGGCACAAGAAAAGAGATGCCTATACCCAGCATTGGGTCAATTCAGGTTATGGATAATAAAGCTGATGATGAAAGGATTATTATCCATACCAAAGCAAAGGTACCAAGCATCAAGTTTGTTCGGGTGGGTTTATCATTTATCACAAAACCTGTCATTGTTACGAAAAGAGGTCTATAGGTAGCCAAAGGTGGCCAAAGATTCCAGGCTGATACTGATGTAATGATGATGATTTCATTGTTACTGATACCTTAAGCAGCAAGCAAAAGTTGCTAAAAAGATTTTATAATATCCCACTCATAAAGATGGGCAAGTAAAACTAATCACCTGTAAATTAATCAACAAAAAAAACTACATAGACGGACCAAACCCATTCATAACTAATATTATAAATGCGAAAGTAAGTTTGTTTGTTTGTTACCTTTTCACGCCTAAGCCACTGAAACGATCATCCTGAAATTTTGCGTCGTCAGGTGTACAGAAACGGACATAGGGTACCTCTATCCTGAAAAAAAGTAGTGTTCCCGAGGAAAACCACAATAACGTTCTTATGATAATAGATGGCGCCGCGTGTCTTTCGAATCATGATTGAATTATATTATTAAAAAACTTTAGTAGTGTGTGTTAACGTCAAATTCTAAATTAACGCGAGCGAAGCCGCGGGCAAAAGCTAGTATATCATAATTGTTTCTTAACATACAGAAAAAATTGATACTTAGGTAAAGAAAAACTATTAAAACACCCTTTAAAATAAAATTGACTTATCAAAAAGCAATCGTGTCACCCCGAGCTGGTTTAACCAAATAAAAATGTAATTTCGAGTGGTTCGTCCCCCAAAGAAATGGGAACAGAAAGAATTAGCCGCAAAAACAATTACTTATAGCCGAGGGAGAGGGAACCCTACTATTTGTTTTCGCACAACTCGAAATTGTTTTCACAGAACTCGATATTACAATTTTCGAAGTAGGAACTCGATGTCAATAGATACTGGGAATGTTTTAGCGACTGTTTAATAAAAAGGTATCATCATCGAGGTATCGACTTTCGGAATCAAGAAAGAAATAAGGACAAAGGTTACGATGCTTATACAGGGTGTAAACGAACCTTTCATGAAGCCGTAAGCCTAGCATTTTGTACATCAAACTAAGTAACCTTACGCAAAAATTATTGCTGGGAAACAATTTTTTTTTTTGGGTGAAAAATCACGTTTTACTGTCAAAATCAATGTAAAGCACACAAAACATTGTTCTGGTGGCTGCAATGAATCGTAAACGGGTCATGGAGTATTTAAAGTAAAGTTATAACATTAAAAACTTGTGAATTTGGAACTTTGACCCCCAATATCTCCGTAACTAGAAGGTTCCCAGGTATGGTCCAGAACAAAAAAATGATAGCAATGACGAGGAGAATAAGTGCTTTTCGGCTTGGTTAAGGGTATTTTTTACACCCTTTATGACTTTTTTTTTGCACTTGATAACTATTAGTAGGGTTTTACGCAGATTCAGGTAAATATTATAACCTTTTATACACATTTGTGGTCGTGCAAACTAATATTGCACAAGCACATGTTATAATATGTTGTAATATGTGGTATATTCTCATAAATTGTCACGGAAAGATACATCAACACCATCAAAATTTGCGTCATAATCATTAAATTAGTCGTAAATCTACTAGTGACATTTACAAGTTACTTTTTATGTGTTACGAGTAACGTTTTTCTTGACTAAGGTTATTTATATATTAAAATCTTTAATGCTATATTATTGTTACATTTACGTCAAACATAGGTTATTTAAAACTATGACAATAAACCTACAGTCCTACACAAGCAAACTATGCAATATATTTTGAAACTCCAAAATAATTCCTAGTTCTAATGACTACGGACCATTTTTTCGTAGTGACTATATTTCGTAGCAGCGCAGCGTAGGTTACGCCGTACGCGTAGCCACAAACAACCGTAGCGCAGGATCGCGGAATTTGCGTAGCAGAATCTTCGTAGTGTAATTTGATTAGCGCAATATACTCTACGATGCGCAGGTTTGTATTGTTTGCATTTGAATTCAGATTTTAGAAGAATACGGTTTCGAATAAGAACTACAAACTCGATAGAACATCGAAGTTACGAGTATCTTAAAAATATTCCTCACAAACTTTAGTAGGGGTAGAAAAACCGTTTTATTCCTCGCAAACACGGAGGGTGGCTGGAGAACATTTGCAGAAGGGGCGAGGTGACCGGACACTTAGCTGTAGGGGCACCTGGACCTGGGAACTTGGCACTTGTGGGCCGTGGTCCTTGCACGTGTGAGTGTACACCGATTATGTTGGTAATTAGTTCGGTTAATAGTTGCTCTTGTGAAGTTTTGGATTAAATATTTATCATTTGACTGAATAGGTCAACTGCAAAAGATGTTAATGCCTGTTTTTACTGGACGATATCTTAATGAACTGGAAAATAAAATCACGCTGTTGAATTTTCAAAGGGGTTTGAATTTAATGGCTGGCCTAAGTACCGCCTTTTTTTTTTAAATTGCGGCCGTAATTAAAACCTTTATTAATCGATAGCTGGTATCAATACAAACCAGTTTTGCATGAGACAAAATGTTCTAAAGTGTCACGTTTCTGAGATATGAGCTATCAAAGTTAAAGTCTATTCACTGATGGCATCTGCCAAGCATAACATATTCAACGGCGCGGTTTTCATTTAGACGAATAGTACTCCTACCTATAGGATAGGACCCAAATAGCAGAAGAACGGGAAAAATAGAAAGAAGGTGTAAGAGCACTACAGCAACATCTATGCCATAAATGAGAACTAAAATCAAATTCTTAAATGGCGATATTAAATTTCTCCGCGACTAAAGACCATTTAGAAAAACTCGATAGCAAATTACTATCTGGCAGTAGTCCACCAGACACAAAACCCGGCTAGTCGGAGGATCCTCCCTTTTCTATGGGGGATGTAGAACTTTAAACCCTATTCTTTATACCTCTACAAAGGAATAGGCCTTTGCCCTGCAGTGAGACACAACAGGCTTATAATAATTATTTTTATATGTCACTAAAGTGTAAAATTCATATCATCACTAAGTATATAATTACTTACTTAAAACACCCAACAAACAGAGATGTTAAACAATTTAAATTTTATGATGTTTTTCTTTTGAAATTGGATATCGACATAGCGACTTTGTTAATATATAATAATTATTTTCATATATCACTAAAGTGTAAATTTCGTATTATGACTAAGTATATAATTACTTACCTACTTAAAACACAGAGATGTTAAACTATTTAAATTTTATGATGTTTTACATTTGAAATTGGATATCTTTGTATTAAGATACCAGCTACTCATTACTTTAAATAATACAACCATTTACCTGACATTTTTACGTATTTGTGAAAACATTAACAGTTTTACGATAATTTCAATTGTAAGCGAAGTCATATTGAAGTCAGCTTCTAAGAAGTAATATGAGTTCATAAACGTTATATAAATGACTGTATATGTGTGTTCTCTCATTTCCCATTAGAAAATTACTGGCGTCTTTCCAATCAGGCATATTTCCACATACAGAGTGATTATCAAATGAAATGTCTTTGAAAAATGTGATACCACATCTCGACCCAGCTTAAAGCAAAATGGTTATAATACCTTCTATCTACAGATTCATGAGTTCATGATTCCAGCACAATGGGAAGTACACTATAGGTTTTGATTCCCTTATGAAATCGCAAAAATACGCGAAAATATGCGACATGAACGGTCATATCTTTTGATCGCGTTATCTCACAATTTTGATTTTTTCACAACTGAAAGAGACAGTAAAGAGTATTTGATATAAATTTCAACTTGATACCTCCACGCGTTCCTGAGAAAAAAGGTCTTGACAGACAGACATACAGATAGACGGACAACAAAGTGATCCTAAAAGGGTTCCTTTTTCCTTTAGAGGTACGGAACCCTAAAAATTACATAATCGACACTTGTACCGACAGCAACTAGTTGGCTCTTGCAAGTAAATTACAATTTTGGTCGCATTGCCCCGTCTATTATCATCTGCCTAGTCTTTTCCCAACTATATTGGGGGCACCTTCAAGTCTAACCGGATGCAGCTGTAAACCAGTATTTAATATGGAGCTACTGCCTATCTGACCTCCACAACCCGATTAGTACTGGACACTCTTGGTAGGACTAGTTGTCAGACTTTCGGGACACTAACTACCTGTTACGACTGTCATAGATCTATAAAGGACAGCCGGAACCAACAGTTTAACACGCTTTCCGCACACAACAAGCTCGGTATGACAGTCACCCATCCACGGACCAACCTAGACAAGCGTGGCATAACCTAAAGATCGACCCGAGCAACTGTTATTATTTAACCAAGAGCCCGTCTAGCGTTAGGTGTATATGTCTTGCTACGGGACTGTTCGAAAGAGATACCGTGGCCCTGGAACACAAAGGGCAATGAAGGAACATAGATGGGTTTTAGTCAGTAAGAGTCTGTCACTCCCTCCCACTCCACCCAGAGCGGGAGAAGTCATTTGATGATTTACAATCCGTAAAAAAAAAAAAGGTGTATATGTCTTTGATTTTCTACTTTTAAAACTTACAACCACCAACTGTTTTCGCAAGTAAAACAACAAACATTTTGAAGTCGAGTTCAAAATGAAATCCATTTTCATTATTATTTTTTAATTCAACCGAAGCAGGCAACGGTGCCGTCTGTTCAGCCGGAGGCCATTTTAGGGCGGCGTACACTATAACATCTGTCATGACACGAGATGAGCTTGTCTCGGAGAATATATTATGGCATGATGTGTATATAGCCTTATAATAACTTTATCTTAGATATTAAATAGATATGTTGTCGATATAAATGGTATGAGACCGCGCTTATATCTCTTGAGATTTGATGAATCGCAGACAAGTTTTTAATCGAAGGTGGACGGTAGTTTATTATTTTTCTGTTTTATTAGTAAGATACAACAGTCTCTATTTGTTGTTTATTTTTTCAATCAATTGAAAGCCTTGAAAAACGGAATAAGGAATACATAGTGAGAAAACAGGTAACGGCTTGTTCTAGAAACACAAATTCGAAGACATGTGATATCGTCGTCGTGGTGGATTATGGCTCATTATCTCTAAAAGCGATGACGCCTTTATCCCAGCACTGGGAACGTTTTAAATCAATTATGCTTTTTTTTTTTTTTTTTTTACGGATGGGAAATCATCAAATGACTTCTCCTGCTCTGGGTGGAGTGGGAGGGAGTGTCAGACTCTTACTGACTAAAACCCATCCATGTTCCTTCATTGCCCTTTGTGTTCCAGGGCCACGGTATCTCTTTCGAACAGTCCCGCAGCCCCGGCAGGCATCGGCCCTTGCGGGCCCCTTCTTGGTTGCTGACATCTCTTTGAGGCGCGCGTGGAACACGAACGCGCCGTCGACACGGCCTGTCGTCATAAGACGGACGGACGGTGAGCTAACCCATTACTAACCGTCCACAGGCCCGCGAAATCAATTATGCTTATTTAAGCTTTTATAAATATCCTTCTTACCAATCTTACCAAAGAGTATCGCATTACCCAGTACTAACTGGGTCGTAGAGATCAGATAGGAAGTCGCTCCATGTAAAATACTGGTATTCAGTTGCATCTGGTTAGACGGGAGGAAAAGGCTAGGCAGGTGATGATAAAATAAGGCCCTATTTTGCCAAATCATCGATCTTTTAAAAATATAGAACAAAAAAGACTTTTACAATGAAGCTTTAACGAATAAAAAAAACTATTCTTGAAAAATTCAAATTTAGATCATTCAATCGTGCCAGTTCTATTTTTATCGAAAGGAGGTTACACACCTTCCTACACGTTCACCGATATCAGACCTATTTCCTTTAACCTTTCTGACACAAATATCGAGTAGCATAGCAACAAGGGCTCAACTTAATTAAGCTTATACATCGATGAGCCAGCGTTTACCGCAGCTTGACTTATATTAATCTTGCTGCGTTGCCCGTCACTGACTTGCGTTTCCGAAGACTTGCAAGTCATTTTAGGGTAGGTACTACGATATAGTTTTCGAAGAAAAAAGTTTTTCTGTTTATGGGCTGTTTTATTTTTAGGTGGAAAGTAGGTGAGTAGTATTTCTTGTACCAGTTGTATCTAGTCGTAGTATATTTTGGAGATGGATATACTGAATAATCATTATCATTTGTTTACAAACAAGTATTTAATGTAGAGCTTTGGGATTTACAAGAAGAACCACAAATTCAACATTGATAGAAAGTTTAGAGGGAGGCCTATGGCCCATCATCATCATCTTCCTGCCCTTGTCCCATGTTATTTGGGGTCAGCGCAACACATTTTGTCTTCCGTTCTCCCCTGTCAATCGTCACGCTATCATTTACTCCTTTTTCCTTCATGTCATTCCTCACACAATCCTATGGCCTATCAATGATGTTAAATATAAAGCAGTATCAAAAAGTTTTTCAAAAAAAGTAAATGCAGTAAACCAAGTCCTGTTGGTACTCCTTAAAAGCTCCTATCTTTGGAACCTTAAGTAATTTTCAGCATAATATTTATCGATCTTCTTAAAACTCTCATATCATTCTACTGACTTTTGATTGAATAATTTAATGTATTGACAATTTAATCAATTTAATTAAAATTGACATACCTAATGTTCTCATTCCCTCAATTTATCCTATTTTTATTCCAATTGTATTAAGTAGATTTTATTTTTTATAATAAGAATGTACTATGTCGACTATTTGTTCACCATTAGGTATTTAATTTAATTGTCAAAGTAGTTGACAATTTCATGAATGTTTGCATGCCTAAGATAAGGTGGATTGTACAAGGCACACCCATCTTAGTGTTACATCTTATTTTATATACCTGCAATCTATGAAAATAAATTTTACTTTACTTTACTTTACTAAAGCAGAAGTAGGGACCTACTCCGAGAGATATTATCATCTTCCCATCCACCGTATTTCCATATCCTCTTGTTCCTAAAAACATCCTTATCAAGTACTCAACCACCCTTGTGTTTAACCAAACAATCCAATCACCGAGTACATTTTTATCATCACCTACCCACTTGATCGGCGATCAAGTTTGTGTGCCTACCTCTTAGGGGTAAAACGTCCGTTCAACGAGGGTGCTTCGCCCTAGGCACGGTAATATTATAATACAGTAATGTAACTCGGCCGCGTGATAGAAATAAATGCCTACAGCCGCGCGGTACGTAAACATGCGTTAGGGCTGACCGTCCCCAGCATTTTAATTACATTTGCCTACTTTCTGTTTCTATTTAGTTTTGTGATTGTAAATATCCTTTTTATATAAATAAATGAAATACTTTGTATATTGAATAGGAAGTGTTCAATAAAAATGCGTTGTTTTTTGATTGGTAGATTTAATTAAAAAAACATGTTTTTGTTTGAAAAACAAATCGGGCTTATAAATTTGCGACCGAAAAATATTTGTGCCTCGACTGAGTCGTACGAAATGCTTTATTGTTAAATTTTAAGGTATAATAAATCCGCATTCTTATATAAAGCTTAATTAAAAATTGTTTTGGGAAACATGGACAAGGTGGAGAAAATGGAATATCTTTTACTTGGTTATAGATACCTGCAGCTACTTTACAATTTACATGTTTGGTTTTAAGTGAATTTCGGAATATTTCCTCCATTTTTTCTATATATTCCACAAAATCATCGTTGGGTACAATCAAAAAGCGTTATTGGCGAATCCATACAACCAAAAACAGCATAATATTTCCTACTCGTCATATTAACTGATTTTTAGAGAAAAAATCGCGCGGTTTTTGTTAAAAAAACAACACACCGTCCGTTCGACACTGCGGTACAGCCGTGACTGTCTGCACCGCGAGCGCACCCCACGATCGAGGCGCGTAGGTATAGCTCGCGTTTCGTCCGTTTGTATGAAGTTGGAGTACTGTATTATAATATTACCGTGCCCTAGGGCTCTCGGTTGTACAAACACTGGAGTCTGTGATCTTTTGTGACTGTTTGTGTTTGTTAGTAGGCGATGTTTTGCCTTTAGAAAGAACATTAGTTTTTGTGTTATGTTTGTGTGGTATGAGGAGCTCGTGGCTTAATAATAACAGCCGCTCGGGTCGATCTTTAGGTTAAGCCGTGCTTGCCTAGTTTTTCCGAGTTTCCTCCGTGCCTCAGAAAGCACGTTAAACCGTTGGTCCCGGGTGTCATTTTTAGATTTTTGACAGTCGTTAGGTAGTCAGTGGCCCAAAAGTCTGACAACCAGTCTTCTGTCTTACCAAGGGGTATCGTATTACCCAGTACTAATTGGGTTGTGGAGGTCAGATAGGCAGTCGTTCATTTGAAATACTGGTATTCAGCTGCATCCGGTTAGACTGGAAGCCGACTCCAATATAGTTGGGAAAAGGCTAGGCAGATGATGTTGTGAGGAGTATGAACAAAGTTGATGCTGTTATCCTATCCTAATCCTAACTAATATTATAATTGCGAAAGTAAGTTTGTTTGTTACCTTTCACGCCTAAACCACTGAACCGATCGTCCTGAAATTTTGCATATACGTTGTCAGGTGTACAAAAACGGACATAGGGTGGGTACCTTTCATCCCGAAAAAAAAGTACAGTTCCCGTGGAAAACAACAATAACGTTCTTGTGATAATAGATGGCGCCACGTGTCTTTTGAATCAGGATTGAATTATATTATTATAGTAACTTTAGTAGTGCGAATTGATTGTCAAATTCTAAATGAACGCGTGGGAAGCCGCGGGCAAAAGCTCGTCTTATCATAATCAAAAGACACGGTATTGTTTCTCTTGTTTATATTTTCAATACTTAACCATTCCAGGTTGAAGTTTCAGTCTGTCAAAGATGAAGAAAAAACAGAGGACGGACTTAACGAGAATATTTTGTTACAATGAAAATAATTCAACAACACGCTCACAGCAATTCAACTTAAAATACTAACTGAAAATATTGAGTCCTCGCGTCCTGTAGGTACAGTCACGACCAGTCACCTATGAGCTCCCCGTCCCGCTTCCAAAATCAATTTTAAAACCGCCCCCCGTATAAATGACTTCCTTTGTCCCGCTGTACCTCGCTAATCGAATTTTGGCGGGAAAACGGTCTTTTATTGTCGCTCAATTTCGAATATAGAACAAGCTCTTTGATGTACGAAATTCGAATTTAAAATTTTGTGGCTTCTTTATTTGTAATTCGGTATTTATTTTATAGCTGTTTGATTGATTTTTAGGTACCTACCTATCGGTTTTATTTTGTATGTAATGTTTCAATCATGTTTTTCCACAATGTTTTTATTTTATGCAAATGTCCGCTAATAACAGTCAAAGATAAAATATCTGTATTGTTTTACATAAACTCGCAACAAAAACATAATTAACCACGCGATAATCAACAATTTAGGCCCATTAACAATTCAATCAGCGTGATTCATGAATATTTTTTACAAAAAAACACTAGTACGCTATCTTTAAATCTATAACAACCTATTAACGCAGCGAACGCAGTAAAAATCACAGATTATTTTGTATTACGGCCATATTAAAGTTTGTTATAGCGTGTTTATGGGGCTGACCGTTAATTCCAGGCCACCATCTCAAATGTAAAATAAGAAACCGCGAGATAAGGATCTAAGAACATAAAAGATATGGGAACCTTTGTGGTGCCGGTAGCCGGCATATACTTATTTACGCCCATATACACCACGGGCGTATAAACGTAACGTCGCACTCACACTTGCCAAGTGATGCGGCACACATGAAAGGGTGCGGCGTACGCACACGTGGAGCGGAGCCACCTGATTGGTGGATGCGGCGGTGACGGCCACGCCCTCTTTTATCGACGTTGCGCACGGAGCGTGCGTGCGAAACACAAGTATATGTAAAATCAGCTATAGGTAGGCTCGAGAGCGGTTTTTAAAATGTCATTTCCATTGGGCGCCCCGTCTGATAGCGCTGGGAAACTCGCCGGGGAATTGTTTAGAACGAACGATTATGATTTGTTTGCTGAACGCTGAATAGAATTCTGAAGAAATAATTATGCACGATTTTTTTGTAGTGTCAAGAATAACAAACCCAAATACACGTTTTAATGAAGCTTTAAATAAACATAGCGTGGAAGGAAATTAATTACTTCTGAGATTACATGTCGATATCTTTCTAAGTATTTCTGTACAACAGGTTTGCAAACTAATTTCAGCAGAACTCTGCCATACATTTATTCACATACAACGTTGTTGTACGTGGAAAATTATTCTAATAACACTAGTAGGTATCCAAAGAGTACAGACGACGAAAAAAAAACCTCCGTTTCGCAGACAGACAAAGGCAGGCGATCGCCGGCTCCCGACAAAGCCGGTCGTGACGTGACTTCCCCAAGTAGCGGTGGGAGGGTAGTCGAAGAACACAATTAAAGAGCCTACGATAGCATGAGTCGGGTCTTTAGCGCGTTGTGATTCGCGGCGCCTCGCCGACATACGCCGACTACGCCGTACGCCGAAATGACTAATGACTTTTTACCTTTTTTACTCGACTGTACTTTTTACTTAGAACGTTGTACATAATAAAGTTTTGGTGTTACATGTACTCTGTTTGTGTAGTAAAATAGATCGAGTTGCTTTGATAAAATTGGACGCAAACTGTTGTAAGGATCTAGTTGGATAGTTGCAATAAAATTGCAATGACATTCAATGATAGAAACTGGGAAATCCGGTTGTAAATTAATTAAATTCCGACCACTATTTTGGGCAGCAGCGTGATTAGGTACCTACATATCTATGATTTTATTATTCTGAAGAAACAAGAATAGGTACATAGAGTATCATACATAGATAGACCTACAAATATACAGTTCAGAAAACTAGCCACACGATCTCTGATCAAAACTCGTTCAAAAGCGAACGTTTCTCTACCGGTAGAGCCACGGTACAGGTAATAAATCGTCGTATAAAAACCTTATTAAACACATGGAAGTCATTCAATAACACTGAAAAGACGCACAGCGAGAGGTCAGGAGAAGTGACCTGGCAAACATAAAGCTGCTTAATTTCGTACAGGCACACACAGTGGTGCGTCGATAAATTACAGTTACAACACACGAAAGGCAATATGTCAGCGTCTACGCCGCCATTAACGACGCCATATTTGATCTAACACAATGGGATGCGCCCGCGCACTCCAGCGCGCAGCATTTGGACAAATTAGTCGCCCATCCATCGGATAGCTGTGAAAAATTGGTGTTAAATTATTTTTTTATGCACCGAAGTGAATTCTTTGACCCCGTAACGAGCTCGATTTGTGTATTTGACGAATAATATTTCAATTTCTCAGTTTGTTTACGGTGTTTCTAACGCTAACGACCACCCACAGTTCCGTCTTCGTTCAAATTTGTCTATTATAGACCATCACGAATGTTGCACCCGGTTCTAGGAAAACTTTATGATTTTTATTTGCTGAAAGTTGTCACCCTGGCTTTTTATTCTTTTTATGTATTTACAGTTTTACTATTTTGTTACTGTACAATGTGTTTAGCTACTGAAACAGTTTTGCAGTAAAATAAAAATGAGAGACAGATAATTTTGTCACTTCAGTTACGTGTTTTCGACGAAACTACAATTTCTTCAGCATGATTTCTTAACATTAAATAAAACAAATTGCATAGATGACGCATTAAAGCGACACATCCTCATTGAAAGTGCCTCCATAGTAACTACCACGTAAGATAAATAAAAGTACTCAAAGCCAAACATTACAAGTAAAAACAATAGCACATCAAGAGTTATACCTTCGACAGTAAATTTAAGGGGAACTTTCAGTAATTTTCTTATTTGAAAGATCTCAAAAATCGCCGACGAGTCCGAGTGACGAGTCTCCATTACCATTAAGCCTGAAGAGCCATCAATCAGGGCCTATGACCACACAGTGACGGGTGCTCATGAAGCTCATGATACTTTAGTACTCATTAGGGATGCTGGTCAAAGCGAGATTTTAATGGTACGAACCGGTTGAGCAAAGAAAATATATCTACACGCACGGTTTCTCCGTAGTTCATTTTTTTAGTTTTGTAGCTTTACTAGCGCCATCTACTGTTTTCAATTATAACTTCTGTTTTATTTTTATTGAAAAAACCTTCTGGATTTTATGTTGTACTCGGATTTTATTAGACAGAAGCAAAAACAATTCTTCGCGGTATTAACCACGCCTTAGGGTATAAACAAAATCGATTCTCCCTGACTGAAAAACATAGATAACGTTGATAAAAGCCTACCAGAGACAATCAATCTTTTCTTATTTTCCTCAGTCAAGAAAATACCAAAGAGCTTTGCAATATATCATGAGAATGTCCAAATTTCGGATGAAATACCTTTTTCTCTTTTCTGTAATCGATAGCCGAATAAACTTAAATAATAAGCAGTAATTCTTAACCACCTTCAAAAAGCAACATTTATTTATCCAATTAGCCACCATCTTTTTTCGCCTAGCTCCGAATTCCGATAGAAAATTACATAGTGGGTACAAGCAGCAACATAGTAGTGTCACAAGCTAGATTTGAACAGAAGGTCTGCTCACAATAAGGGAAAACGCACGTCCATAGATATGCGTACAAAGTTTGAAATCAGAAGCTTCACTCGAGTGTCAGTTCATTTTTGTTTAATCCATATTCAAACAGTATCGGCAAAATTACAAAGGAATGAATGTCCATCTGCTCCTTTTTTTTTCTTTTCTATAATTTGGTAAGCGAGTGAAACATGGTGAGTGCTGAAATCCAACATTGTTAGATCGGTTAACTAAAGAATTTGTTTTTCACCTTTCATTCTTCTTGTATTCAGACGTTTTACTTCGAATGAAAGATGCCGAATAAGAGCCGGAATGGAACAATAATTGAAACATACAACAACACAACTAGCATGAGTTTGGGTTAGATTGAAATTGCCGCTATAGTTACATACAACCCGTGCGCAATAAGTTGAGACCTGAGCGCCCTGAAGACACAACACAGTAAAAATAATATCACAATAAGAAAAAGTATTTAATAAAATGTAGAATAAATAAAAATCAATCTAATTATAATTAGAATTAATTTAAAATTATCATTCTATGTATTTACATTAAAAAAAGATTTTAACATTGTACGCGGTCTCAGCTAATCGCGCACGGGCTGTATGTATCTATGTGTGCGAGCACCTATAACCACACTTTGTCCAGCCTTCTGTGCCTATCTATTCTGTGGCAGTATGCACTGTACATGTATTATTATGGGAGTGGGAGCTACGTGACCGCAGATCGTGACCCCCCGAGATTGCGCCTGCGCCGGTTCGCGGTGTTCGCGGCGTGTGCGGTGGCTTTATTTATTTCTATATCTGACTGTAGTGCGCGACTGTACCGCTTGCGAATGTTATGTCGATTGTTCTGTGTATATTACAGTTTGGTGTACATACACAGAGTAGTAAAGTCTACAAAAGTAAATTAAATAAAAAATACAATGGTATTAGCTTTTGTGACAGTTAGATCGTCTACAATAATTTCTGATGAGATGACGAGTAATAGAGAAGTATGGATGAAGAGGACATGCTGCGCCGACCCCAAATGAATTGGGATAAGGGCAAGAGAATGATGATATCTTATAATCAAGAAAGAACGGGACAAACCCCAAGTTTCCTTTTAAAAAAAGCACAGAGTAATAAAACATTCCAACCTTGACCCGTAAACGAATTTCCAGAAAAGTGGCAGGTGTTCAAAAGAAATGGTCTATGACTTTTATAGACCGGAAAACGTCAATTAGAAGAGCGAAGTTCTAAACTCAGGAGTTCAAACTTTCATTCAAGTCGTTGCCCTGTCTGGAGGCAGCCTTTTTGCTTACAATCAATTCGTACGCGGTAGTTCTAGGTTAGATGTACGCAAGAAGTACTAGAATTGAAACATTAGAATGAATTTAAAATGCGAAAAAAATCGCTAAGCGTAACTCTGACAGCCGAGCGCAAAAGAAACCGAATAGGTAGGCTCTTCTAATGCTGGGCTAAAGCTCTAGTTCTTCCAGATACATACTGTTTTCCTTTCAGACCTTGATAAAAGCGGACGATACTTTTGTTCGGCAAATACATCATCATCTGCCTAGCCTTTTCCCAACTATGTTGGGGTCGGCTTCCAGGCCCACCGGATGCCGCTGAATACCAGAATTTTACATGGAGCGACTGCCTATTTGACCTCCATAAACCAGTTAGTAATGGGTAATACTATACCCCTTGGTAAGACTGGTTGACAGACTTTTTGGGCCTGACTACCTAACGACTGTCAAAGATCTACAAATGACACCCGGGACCAACGGCTTAACGTGCTTTCCGAAGCACGGAGGAAACTCGGTATGTAATGGGTGGTCACCCATCCACAGACCAACCTAGGCAAGCACGGCCTAAACCTAAAGATCGACCCGAGCGGCTGTTATTATTTAGCCACGAGCTCCTCGTCGGATCGGCAAATACATAACGCGCCAAAAAGGTCCCTATCTCAGCGCCAAGCATCTTCTTCTGTAACATTATCCCACATTAGCGTTAAGAATGCGCCATATCGACGTAGTTGACGGTAATGCATGGCGGGCATACGAAATCGCACAATGAGACGACGCAAGAAGCGGCGCACGAGCCTTCTCGACGTACCGTGACAGATGCGCGCGCGCTTATGCGACGTATGCTTGGGGAAATCATTTTCTAATAAACAGGTTTTTTTTAAATACAAATAATACGATAAACGTGTTTAATACAATATTTTCCTAGTGTTTTTTGAAAAGCCACGATTGTTATTAGTCACTAGTTTCAGTAGGTATGAGAAAAAACTACTTTATTGATGTTGGAACTTTTCCGAATAAAATGCATAACTGACAAAGTTGAACCAGAAAGAGAGAAAGAATCATAAAAAGGAGAAGGATCATAAAGGAAATAAACCAGTATGTAGAAAAAAGGATTCTGAAGTTTCAAAACACTTCGTGTAACAAAAAACTTTCCCACAAAAGATGACTGTACATAAGTAGTTACGTATACATAAACATCTACCGAACAGTAGACGAATACAAAGCCATTCAACTGAATGCGGTGTAATTAAAAGGGCTGAGCCAAACACGATCAATCTCGGCTCCATCTCCCCACATAAAGTCAAAATAATAGATGGCCACTCTAATGTCACTTTTTTCTCTACGGCTGGCGTACACGACGGAATTGACAGGTCATCAGCGCAGGCGCACGGTGACGACGCTCTTTCTTCCAAACGATCACAAAAGATATTAAGTCAGAACTACTCCACATTAATATGCTCTTTATTCGGTAGCATTAAAAGGCTATAATCCCACGACATGAATACGATATAAGACGTTCATCGTCAAGAAAAGCCTCCCGTTCGGTTCTTTTTTCGAAAGATAATCTTCAGCGGCCGAGGCGTGAAGGCCGACTGCCACACAACATGGCGTCGACAGGTTTCTTCCCGCTTTTTTACCTCTTTGTTCCTTCCCATTATTGTATGGATGTTTCGTTCCCGGCGTTCGATTTTTAATTTCTTTTCTTTTTTGTTTCTATTCCGCATTATTAATATCGCCGCGGCGTTTTTATTTACATACGAACTAGAGTTTCAAACAAGGAGGTTTCTATCTCTATGGGAAAGGCCGTGATGAAGCGGTTTCATATCTTTCTGAGAATGACGATTTAAATATAAATCGAGTTCATCAAAGGATAGCGAAGGCGTTCGCTTGTTAAATCACATAACGTTGGCTGGTTCGCAGAAAATAATGATTTAGTGCGGTAGTAAAATTTGAAAACAATAAAATGGAGGAGGTCCGAATCGGTAGCCTGAGAACGTTTGACGGACACGGAACGACCTCCCTTGAGGTTATTTCAGTCACGGGCACGGCAAACTGTAGAGCCTGTCAATTTTGTACCAATTTGGAGATTTATTGAGAAGTAAGTTAACAGGCCATTTTGGCCATATTTTATTTAGCAGCTTGCATTTTTTTGGTTGACCTAGTTGCTAAGAAAGAGGCAAGCACTGTCTGTCACAAGACTGCAATTTCGAATCGTCCGGTTTCTTCAAATGCGAAAATATTTGAACAACATCGATAAAAAATATCGATCGGATGACCTCAGAAAACGCTTTCTATGCGGAAACCACGCTCCGTTGAGATTCGTCACCAGAACAGATCTAGAAAAAGTCGAGCCATAAACAACCAAAGTTCAAATGAAGCGTTAAAGAAATATTTTTTTTAGTGGCAACCTGTTTCTAATTCAGTGTTAAGCTATGGTCTTGACTTGAGGCGTCAAGGTTTCTTATGAGCTGTTTTCAGTTTAATGTCTAGTATTATTATGACAGCGACGTGAAATTCTTACAGCTTTGTCTTTGGTTGACCATAAATATTGAGATGGCTCTCTGGTTTCTACTGTCAGCTAGATAGCTCACAACTGTTTTCGAAATTGTCAGTTAAATGAGCCTTTACTGACAATTCGGAATCTGTAAGTATCTGCTACCTTATGCAATGTCGAGTTTGTCCCATAAAAGAGAGATTTCCACATTTACACGTATCCAAGTCTTCATCAGTTCCATAGACCTTCTTAGTTCTGTTCCACAAACCTGAACTTGTTTCGCTCATTAATTTTAATTGCTAAGTAAACTGTGTGGCTGAAAATTTGCATTTCCTGCCAGTATTGCATTATTAACTCTATTTGAACTTCAACTGAATTGAAATTCAATTGTTTATTTGAGTTACATAAGATGTTTAGAATTCATGGCGGCCAATTAAGGGAACTTATCCTGCGACAAGGTATTTTGGATCTTAGTGTGGAAGTTTTAAAGTTGAAATTTGTTTGGTTGGTGGTGGTGAGGAAGCGAAGTGAAATGAGGCGTCGCAGCTTCGATTCCCGATTCAGGCTATTAAAGTGTTAAGGTTAAGTTGAATAATGGCACGGACGGATTGTGAGCATATGTTTTGTATGAAAGGCGCGTTCTGGTCGAAACAGGCGTTGGATTGAGTGTCGGGTGTCTTTCACGATTGTTCGGTTCCAGGAATATTTAGTTTATTGACTGCTACGGTAGCCGGATGCTGGGCAGCTTTATGTGGCTGATTATTGTTCTTTAATTGACGGTGGATTTTGGTGGTCAAGATAATTTGGGCGTGAATTATTTTAGTCAAATTCCCATGCTTGTTATACTGTAACTCTTGCATCTGGTCAATAGTTTTGCCCTTTTTCCGTAACATAGAAAAACGACCCACATCGAGATTAGAATCTAGTCATAGCCCTTTTTCTATAATCTAGGTAAACAGTTTGTATGCACAGCGTGACACTGACCGGCAAATTAAAAAAAAAATGTAAGAAAATTTGAATTTCGCGGGTTACCCTGGCGCTCCCATCTTAAGGCCTTAACTTTGATCTGAACTATTGAGGAGTCTACAAAACCAAGTAAAACTTTAGTGAGTATGTAGTTCTACATGTGTATAGGATGCCTTCTTACTACATTGTATTTAGAAAAGCCTAAGATCTCGATCAAAAGTGTTATAAACAATAAAAACAAAAGAGGTTTTCAATCCCTGACCAAACCGCCAGCGCCTCGCCTTCGCTTTTCAAACGACGCAATCAAACAAGGCACAGACCAAAACCCATACAGCCTATTTACATATTGAAAAAAAAAAACTTTATTAAAGAGGTTCATTGTGAACAACAGAATATCTAACACACGAGCGATAATGACTGTCCAGTCAATAAATAACCTAACATTGGTGCTTTAACGCCCGGACTTAGGGGGTCCAATTAAACGGCACCCCATGTTGGGCCCAGCCTTTACTCTCACCGGCCTGGCCTGGGACCAAACCGGCCCGTATTAATCAGGCCCAGGATTAATGATTTTTTTTATTAGGCCATTTAATAGTTTTCAGTCGTAAATTTTGTGGTGTGTGTAAGAGGTTTTTGGTTTGTGGAAGTAAGTATGAGATGACGTCATTTGAATTAAAACCTAAGGTTGCATCACGGCTGTAATAACTGTGATATAAGGAATGTCTTATTTATATAGGCTATGTAGATAATTTTAATCACGATGGGGTCGGCTTCCAGTCTAACCGGATGCAGTTGAATATCAGTATTTTACATTGTGCGACTGTGTATCTGACCTCCACAACCCAATTAGTACTCGGTAATTCCATACCCCTTGGTAAGACGTAAATAATTTTAATCAAGAAAACAAAATAAACAGTTAGACCTGTGCAGCAATTGAGCTGCGAAAACACCTTTTGTGTGTCTCGTCTCGTCTGTCTCTAACAATTAATAATATCTTGTTTTCTGAATAATTTCTGTCTATAGTAGGTATTTCGTTTAGACAACTCTCTCGCTTTTCGTCAATCACATATGAAACTACGAGTATTTCCTCAAAACTGAAGTACAGCAGTTTCTATCAAAAAAAAATTCAACAGCACACTATTTTCTAAAGAAAACAGTTCCATAATAAAATACTGTCTTACGACCGTGTGAGAGGGCGCCCCGGTCAAGGGGTGGAGGGGCGAGGGGGGGAGGGGGGACAAACGACTTGCGGAGGGTAGATAAGGAAATAATATTTCTTCAGCCGCCTCCACCCCGAGCGACATTGTCTATGTATAGCTATGTACCTACGTATCAGTCTGGGAACGAATCTGTCAGCATGAAACTTGTCTATGAATGAATGGTTTGGGGTAGGATTGGCTTTTTTACTGCTATATTATTAAGCTTCAACTCAAATTGCACTAAATTCGAATTAATAAATACATAAATGAAATATAGGTAGTGATTGAAACACTATTAAGAGAAGAAATCTTATAGAAAAAATGTGATCCTTTGTCTGAAATGACGACATTGGCGTACACATCGCAAAACATCAAGCTATACATTTCCAGTATAACATGGCCTCGCTTTATATAGAATTCCCGCACAATGAGAGATCCTCATAAACCTTTTCAGTACTTATTATTTTAATTAAACAAGTAAAGTAATGAAAAGCAAACTTTCAATCACAGCGTTACACAATTTAAATATCGAACGCAAATTAAATCAACGAAGGCTGTTCGTTTTCGAAATACGAATTTAAAGGTTGCCATGACAATGAGGTGGCCTAGTCTACTGCACAAAGCGTCACATTATGTCCCAAACTTGAAACTAACAAGTTCTATGAAAATGATAAGATCTTGTGGTATGTAGACTATCGGGGATCTATCTACTTGTGCAGCAAGAGTATTGGAGCAATGGAAAAAAATAATGTGTGTACCTATTGCAAAATTAAAATCAATGTCAAGGTTTGAACGCTGTATTTATAACATGAAAAAAAGAATGTTTAAAAAAATAAAATAAAATCCCATCAAGTTTTATAAGTACGGTAAGTATATTTTTAGCGTACCAATTCACGTATTACCTGAACATAACACTAAAAAAATTAAGTAGGTACGATTAGGTGGCTGTGTATAACCTCCAGGGTCCATATTTAAATGGCCAAGCTTTACGCCAGCAAACACTGGCCACCCGTCAATTTCACGCCACTTACCCGCGCACAATACTCGCGCATGAAAGAAAAATAATTTGAAAAAAGAATGCGTGGGCTCCTTCGAGCAGCGCGTCACGAACTGAAAACGGGAAATGCCAGCGAAAATAACAATCACAAATAATTGTTTTAATGATTTACGTATGGATATTATGGTTAATTATTGTTATACAGAAATTGAACTAGTCTTTATCTAAAATGGAGCCAGTATTATCTCCTCTCTCTATAACCTCATTCGACCGACTATGGCCGCCGACAGGAAACATTATTTTCGATGTAAGCCATAAACGCAATAATTACCCCACCACAGTCTGCGGTTTGACAACTAATAATTACTAATAAGCCCCTCAAAAACCCAAACCGACCAAATTACGCTAAACGCTGAACTTAACCCTCGAAACGTCGCCGACAATTACAGTTAATAAATAATAATTTCAATAATAAGCGTATACAAAAAGTTGTAGAGATCACTAGTCTAGAAGGGACCTGCGGAGGTTATATTTTCCTCAAAGTGAGGGGTCAAAAAAAATGGTTTAGTATTAAAACGCCGCGCACGTCCCGTAATGGCGAGCGGCAACAATCGCGCGGCACTAGCGATTATAACGATTACTGTCGATAACTTGTATCGACACCGGCTATTTGGTTAGTCGCTCGATTATCGATAATTTGCCCTCGGGGTACGCTCCTGCCGCTGTAAATCGTTGACCGATTAGTTTTTTGCCGTCTTTATTTGTGTGTAGGTACGTGATCGTTCGATTTTACTATTTACCGTTCACCTGTCAGAAATATTCCATTCCGCAGTTCCGTACATAATAGCTCAACATATATGCGTTCAGCTTTACGCGGCCATATTTCGATCATAAATCAGTTTACAGTTACACTTACATTAAGAACATTAATGTCATTTTTGCAACGCGATGCGACTTTATATCGAAGCCGAGGTTATCACACACCTCGACATGTTTTTACTGCCTATAATTCTATTCCACGAGTCCATATAAAATAGAAACTCTGGACTCGCGAGCTTTCAAAAACGCTACATTAAAACATCATAAAACTCAAACATAAACGTTTACTGCGGCCAGTTTACGAGCACGCTACCTATCGATCGTTTTAACGATAAATAAAAATTAATGGGCAGACATACGACGGAATCGAAGTGGCCATGTTAGGCGGGAAGCAATAACTAGGCAGTGAAACCAAGCTCGCGCCCGATCATAGACACAGGCGCACTCCTCGCATTGCACGGGTTAACTATACCTATTATACCATGGTCCAGCAGCACAACGATTAAAAATATTCGTTCCATTGGCCATTCAAGAAAATCGAGCAGTTAAAAGACCAGTAGAATGTTTAATGTAACTTTGTATCTATGTATATTTATAACCACGTAGACGCGCATTTCATTACTACTTGAAAAGATCTCAATGTTAAAATGAATATGAAAGGCAATTCAAGACGAGCTTTATCGACAAAAATGGCAGAATTGAAAAAAAATACTAAGAAACTCTGACATTTTCTTCTGTAAAACTAATTACTAGAGATCTATTGTTGAATCGAGAGCATAAGATATGATGTAATTTCCAAGAAAAATACGAATGAATATTCAAAAGATTTTGAAATAATACACTGCTGTCAGTCTTATTAACTCGATCGGGCCGTCGGATGCAGAATCAGGAGTAATGGCTGCCTCACCCCCACGGCTACCGGGACGGGGGAGGGGAGGGGAGGGGAGGGGGGGCGAGGAGGGGAGGGGGACACGAAATGGGATTCTATCGGTCTCCTCCATTCCACGCCATTCGGAGTCTCTACGTGACTGCACATAGCTGTAACCACAACTTTCTCTGTGCACCCCACTCCACTCTTAACACCTCGGGATAAGGTTTAAAACTCACGGACGGACGCCCCCAGGACTTGTTCAGAGGTTTTGTTTACGTCTGAAATTTCGCGTTTTACTTTTTTACCGCGCTCGCTTGACATTCGTGTTATTTGGACTTCGTGAATACTTTTACTGAAATCATAGTATTCTTGTTGTGTAGTATAAAAAATTAAGCTGCAAAATTGGTGTGTATTTTTGTATTAAGAAATTCCGAACTGACAGTCGAGATATAAATCATAGTAATCGCCGTAAAGTTATCAGGTTTGGATTATTTTGTTGTGTTCAAGTTCAAGTGCCTTCATTTGCAAGATGATAATGATGTAGGGGATAATCATGTTCGTCGAAGCGATCCACTTAGGTGCAAAAGTAAAATTTAATCCATCTTTGCGCCGTTACAATAATAAAAGTTATATTTGGGCACATTTCCTTACCATACCATCGTTAAAAACTGTACAAGTACTAGAATCTACAAGCGTTATGAACTTTTCATAGTACCTAACAACAAAATATTCCATTTATTTTACAATTCGAATCAGGTTTTCTGGTCATCGATATTCTTTTTTTTTTCTCAATTTCAAGTCTGGAACAAGTGTATGACGTAATGAGGCGCGCTAGAGCGTGCCCACAACAAACAGTTCGCTCTCGTATCGGTTGCAACACAAACAGCCAGCAGCGGTTTATTTTGAGGGTGCAACCCTATTTCGGATCACTCGCAAACGCAAGCAGTTATGCTATTATCTTTGCGTTATTTTTTTTTAAGAAATAAAAATAAAGTTTGCAATTTATAAGCTGTGGGATTAAGTTCGTTCTAAATAAGTGGCGGTTTTTGATTTGTTTTTTTCTTTAGTCTGATTTAAAAACTGTGTTGATGTTCACAGTAATTACAATTAGCGTTTGGTTAGAGTCAAAACTATTCTACTGATTTTGCGGATTAGACGATTAACTATAATTTTGTATGCATAAAAATAAACAAAAATGTCCTACCTATCCAACCTAATTTGAGCTACTTCAACTAGGTTTGGAAAACAAAACTAATTTGAAAACATAGGAATCTTAATTTTTCAAGTAAAAATTATGCTACAGATTAATCGGATTACTCTTTGTTTTGCATGTATAAAAAAAAACAAAAATGTCAAATAGAGCTATAACAACTAGTTTAGGTAACAAAAAATGTCTTGAAAATAAAAGAATCCTGCTGTCTTCAAGTTAAAATTATGACGTCACGCGAAAAATATGGCAGAGAAAACTCAACCCGTCATCGCCACGCTCGCGATAAGGTCAGCTATTCACCCGATTGAGCCCAGAGCGCGTGCGTTTGATTGATACGCGTTATCGGCGTGCGCCGGTCCCGACCCCGCCTGGGCCGCGCAGATATCCAGCCTTCGTACACATACAGGAAATAGGATCGGGGGCCGTTTGGAGAAAAGGGCTTGGTTTGTTTTGGGGAAAATGTTTTGCAATTTGCTACTTCACAATTTAGACAAGATTTTTTAGAGGTTGAATTGAAAGGAGAATATGCTCAAAAATCGTTACAGCAGTTCTGAAGGAAAACTTCAAAAAACCCACAAAAAATGCATATTTTTCGTTGTTGTCGTCAAAAAACACACGTTCAATAAACAATCATAAAGTCTTCAAGGTATTATAAGTTTCGCAATTTCGCATTAACCGTATCAATAACCACGTAAGCTTCTTAACCCTCGCATGCGGGGCAGGGTCTAATCTACTGCTCTGTGGGGCTCAGTTCAGCTGGTGGAAACAATTCCTTGTTTGGCTTATCGTATCATTGCACGATCACGCGGGGGGTTGACTGTCATACCGTGTTTAGTTTGCGATAGGTACCTACCCTTTTGTTTTATGAAAAATATTTTTGCTGACAGAGTTTTTGTACTGTTTGCTAGTAGGATTTAATATGATGTAAAAACTAGCTTATGCCCGCGGCTTCGCCCTCGTGGAGTTCTATAGTTGTCCTACGGGATCATACTACCGAGATAAAAAGTATCCTATGTGTTAATCCAGGTTATAAGCTATCTGTATGCTAAATTTCATCCAAATCCGTTCAGTAGTTTTTTCGTGAAAGAGTAACAAACATCTATCCATCCATCCTCACAAACTTTCGCATTTATAATATTAGTAGGATTAGTAGGAAGTAGGATGGTCATAATTCATACTGTGTTTCGAGTTCATTAAGTAAATTCGTTAGTAAATTCGTTCGGACAAGATGCGGACAACATACCTTGACAGATACTTCAGGACATTATCTGCCAGAGTCCGGTGTCCGAACCAGTTTGGCCGAACTTTAAGAAAATGTGCACACATGCAAATGCAATGTGCATGCATGTGCATGTGCAATTTCTTTTTCTATAAGTACCAACCTTCGAAGCGTGATCCTCAATGGACAGACCATAATAAAAAAATGAAGACAGCAATCAATATAATTACAATAGCAACCTAATATGAGATGAGTAACTCGGTTCTTACATTTGCAACGCGTGATCATCCATAATAATGTGTGTAATTGTGTATGACCTTGCAATAATGATAATTAAATTGTCTGGTCAAGGGTTCAAGTCTCCGGAGCGAGTTCAGTAGACTCTGACGGCCAGGCAATTGGGTGGATGGCACATTGTTTTAGTTTTGAGCCGAGCGTTCTAGAATTTTGATTTCGGAATTTGAAATACAATCCACTTGGAACAAAAGAGTGCGAGCTCAATTTCAAGCTCCAGAACAGGCGGAGCCTCGATTCAAAATTGGAAAATTAAAAAAAAAACTGTTTATTTTCCTCCTTTCTTTGTAGGTACAACACTATGCATTCTATCGATATAAAACCAACCCTTCTGATCCATGATACTCTAAATTCTCCCGCGCGATTGGTCCCGTCGCGTCGCGTTATTTCGCTCTCCAGTTTATTTGCAGGCATTATTCCGTTCTAACAATGTATAAACACAATTACGTTGAGCAAACACGGGCGGCGCCGGCGGCCAGCACATGTTTGTGGGTGAACGAGCTAACACACGGACAACACTGTTTTATTGTACCAATACTGTATTTGAATATGCTTAGCGCTACACTAGTTTTTAAAATATCCGTTCCAATTTTAAAAAAAACATAGTGGTGTGTCATCGATTTTCACGGGACGGGTTGTTTAGATAACGGTTTTTCTCTACTATTTAAATTCAGTTTAAATATTCTTGTGATTAAAGCTCATTTTCATTCGTCATAAGTTAAATTACATTATAAAGATCTATTTGCAAAATACGAATAGTATAATCGCGTTAATCTCTATATTCACATCAAGCTCGTACACGATACAGTAGCAAACGGAATACATTAACATTTGGTACGTAATAATTGAGTCAATGAAACCAGAAATACCGGATATCAATGTGATGTATAGAAATAAGCAACCCTGTCTGGACGACTCAAAGAGAGAGAGATAAACAAAATGAAACTAGGTACTACAGCTGCGGCTTCAGCCAGGATCCATTTCAAATGAGGGTTGCCAATCAAAATATTTGTACTATCTCCATGTATATTTGAATGCCCCTTGCCTCACGACCACATCTTGCCGACAATCCGTCAGTTTTTTCTTCCTCACGTCAAGGTGTTGCCTTCGACAAAGCGGTAAATAAAAAAGTAAAAAAAAGATGTCTACAGCACTACCGCGTGGAGACGTGGCTAATGTGTAATGCGGTTGGCTTTTTGTCCGACGCCTTCGACTTTTTGTTTCTTTTTTTTCACTTGGATTCTGTTACGGTTCGTATTGATCGAAAAATCCGATTTCAAAATGGGTGCTCAGAGAGTTTTATTGTTGCCGTGATACGTTCTTAAACAATAAAAAACGCATTTTAAATTGAGAATGCAATTCTCACATGTCACGTTCGTAAATTGAAGGAGACGTGGTCGTGTTTTAGAAAAGTAATTATTCTGCATCGATTGGGTCCGAGAACGAGTGAGGACAATAAAAGACCTCATTTATTTTTTCATATAGCAACATTGGGAGTGATTGTTAACGTGACGGGCGTGTGTCGATGTTTGATTGGACTTACGTAAATATTGTATAGTTTAGTTCGGAGACAAGAATAGCGCAATTTCGAAGTAATCTAGTTGTCTTGTTATTTTATTTTAGCGACATTGACCCATGATGTCGCCACATGTCTACTTCAATTCTGATTTCCTTTCACAACGCGTTGTCGATACAAGCAAAGCTCCACCTTGTCTAATTTAAAATTGGAACAAGTGCTACCAACTTTCACATTTTAATTGCACGGCCGTTCATCAATGGATGCGTTCATCAGATAAACATCTGGTAACCGCGGCGGCATCAGAGATAGCAGCACATAAATAAAATATTACTTATCTGTTGATATCGAATAAAATCTTTAAATATATTTGTGGAAATACAGAGTGCTTGTAAAGAGGTTACAAGTAATAAATTTGGAATAAAAAACTTACAATGCTGTGTCGGCGCCTTCCCGGCGAGATAATCCTCTTTGCATATAAACTTGTTGTCGTCCAAGACGTAGAGCTCTTCGCCGGTGGACAGCTGTTTCCGACACACGAGACACGTGAAGCAGTTGAGATGGAACACCTTCTCGCGAGCTTTGCGGACGAGGTCGGACGGCGAGATGCCGTGTCCACAACCACTGCATTTTGTTCCGTATCGCCTGAAATTAAAAGGATAAGGATGCGTTCAAGATTTTGCAAATCAAAAATGTGTTCTCGGGAAGTTTCGCCAAAAAAAGAAAACTTATTTCGAGTTTTGTAGGTACTTTATCGTTTCTATAAAAAGGTGTCAAGTGTTTGTAAAAACTTAGCAGATCGTCTGTCAAATAGTAGGTGTTTTTGTGCAATTCCGTACCATTTGAATCGTATCGACATTCTAATCCAGTTGGCATCATTTCGATGATGGTTCTATCACCCAAAAGCGAATTATGTTAAAATATTCAAGAGATTGCGATCAATATTCATAGGCTAGTGATGTAACTCGATAAGATAATTCTGATCGACGGATATGTCGATAAACAGAACGGTTGCACATTAGGTAGATGTTGGTATTTGCATTTTAAAAGGATGAGCTTTAACTTTAACTTTCCCGATGGTTAGTGTGTTACATTCAATTACTTTATCGATTAGGAAAAACTATCAACAGATAAATGACAAAGTTATATCAGGTATGGGGAAGACCTAGCAGTAATAGAGCCCCTTTTGGTTCGTCCAGTGAGTAAGTCTACCATGGAGGTCTGGTGTATCTGAACCTAGACCTACTTGGAGCAAACTTATTTCAGTAGGTACCGTAGCGTTATTACTGAATTTTTGTTTGCCTGTTTAAGTATTGGCCTATATTTCAATTTAAGAATTTTAACGTAGGACACACCTTCCGTTGCCTTAAAATATAAAACTTACAAAAGAGAAGTAAAAAAAAAATTGTCGTTGTAATTTCTCGTCCGTCAGTGGGTCCTAGCCTTAAACCGCAATCGAACGTTTTTGGCACAACGATGACACGTGAATATTATGCAAATTGCTATGATTAATGTTCGCCCCTCAGAATCCGGTCAGGTGCGATCTATTCAAATTAGATGCGTTCAGTATTATAGATATTATAAAGCTTATAGATTCAAATCTAAGAATAGTTGAAAATAGTTTTGTCAAATCCTAAAATAGCTTTGAGCTAAATATCTTAAAAATACAAATAGAGACTTTTTCGGGAAAAGTTCAAAAATAAAAACCTCGACTGTACACATTCTCAGTAAAACTCTCTTTCCAATAATGAGGAAAAACACGAAAATAAAGAATAAAGTTTCCAAGTAAACCAACCTTTTTTGTTGTACCGAACTCCAAAGTTTATAACAGTGAGCGATTATACAAAAAAAAAGTCGGCCGTCTAGTAGCGGTCTAATGAATGTTAATCGTCGTTTTTGATAGATTTAAGTTCCCGCGAACGGCTTTAATTCATATTTTATGTTATTTTAGTCTGGAAATGTGGGCCAGACCTTACTCGATAATGATTTAAACGATCATCGTCCCGCGGCACTGTCTGTGATCGTTTCGAAATTTGAAAAATCGGTTTTTCTGTTTTTTTTTTGTCAATGGTACGGACTGGTTGTCAAATGCCAAATGCATGTGCTAGAATAAAATCGTTTATGTAAATACTGCACCTACTTTCAATCACCAATCCGATTACTAACCTACTAAACGTGGTGATTATGGGATTACGTTTTCAATCTGTCTTCGTAACGATCTACGGAGAGACGACTTCTGTTTAGCAGTGACGTAGCCGGTAACTTCTGTAGTTGACAATGATTTGTCGGCGATGGAAAATAAGTTACTATTTTTACCGCCATAGTTTCAGCATCGTAAGAGGAGATAAAGTTCATGCTACATGTGACAATTACTCAAAATGGACTACAGCCCTTTTTAAAGCTAAAAAGAAGCATATCCAAAAGTGACCATATTTTGTTATGAAGATTTATTTTTGGCTGAGGAACCAAAAAATTACGATATTGTATCTTTGAGTATTTAGGAGGTTCACAGACAAGCAAACCTGATTCACCATACCTATTACAAGATCAATATTTTCGAATATTATTAGATATGATAATTGCTACCGATTAAAGATTTACGATGAGTATCGATAATATTGCTAGGATTTTGAAATAATCCGGAGCCAAGGGTCATCATAGCGAATGTTGAGACATTACAAATTAAAATTATATTGCTTGAAACCTACATTTTTAATTTTTAGCTGGTATTAATATGGTTAAACGTTTTATTTGAATAATCTCTAATTGTAGAGGAAACATAATTTAGATAATTATTCATAGATATCAAAAACTTTGTTTATTGAGACACATTATCATCAATGAGGAAACTACTTAAAACGTTTTTAAATGAAGACACAAAATTAGCAGAATATTAATAGATATTCACTAGACTAATTACTGTATACGGCTAAAGTTCAATGCACGCTTATAAGCACTGCAGCATCGCGTCCGGCTCATTTTTACTATCAGATCTCGCTCCGAAGTGATGCTGTAGCTGAATAGTATACGATGCCTACAGCGCAGGCTACACTGCCAGCTAGCGAGTGAGCTAGCGTGCGAAACGAGGCGTGGGAAACTATATAAACTAAGCGACGCTTTGACTAGCTAAACTATGTGGGTTCACACCGAAAACTACAGACGGACGGGTGACCGAGAGGGCGGGCGAGCGCACCAAGCGAGGTGAACGAATAGCATCGCTGGCATCGTCTTTATTTCATTAGCATCATTTGTATTAGCTCTGTAGTTCGCGGTGTGAACCAAAGTATGAAAAGAGGTTTAACGATGCTCGCCCGGCTCGCTAGCTCACTCGTTAGCTGGCGGTGTGGCCTGCGCTCAAAAGTGTGCAACGCAGTGTGGAGCTTCATAGAAAACCAGGGCCAGCGTGATGGATTACAGTCCATTGGAGGGAGTGAGACCAGAGACACCAGAGAGGAGGCCGGTGTCCCAGCAATTGGAATATTAAAGGCTGGTTATGCTTATGGTACGCTATAACTTTTAAAAGACTAGACTAAATAGGTTTATAAACATTTAACTGCTCTTCTTGAACCGATAACGGTGTGTAATGTAGGCGATGCGTAGGTAGTAAGTGGACAAGTACCTACTACTACGCACTAGCATCGATCTACTTTAATGTCATTCAGAACTTGTTGTAAGAGCTCATTTATCACGACGCCATTTTAATATTGAAGGACTACGTAACGCCCCTAAACGTAATTATAATAGAAAAGAGTAAAAATCAAATCAAAGATTGAATGTGCAGTTTTCGAATCAATTCAATATGCGAGTTCTTTGAACAATTTGACTCGATATAAGAATTATGATACTAGCGTAAAGATATAGGAGGAAGTAGAAAAAAAGAAGATAGTAATCCTACTAACATTATAATGCGAAAGTTTGTGAGGATGGATGAATAAAGTTTATTACTCTTTCACGCAAAAACTACTGAACGGATTCGAACGAAATATATGTATGATAAATTTATTTATTTTACAGATAACCTGGCTATAAATTAACACATAGAATACTTTTTATCCCGGTAGTAAGATCTCGTGGGACAATTATCGAAATCCACGCGGGCGTAGCCACGGGCATAAACTAGTAGGTAATACATAAGCCAAATTTTACAATCTCAGTATTCACCTTAAGTTGACGATAGGTAGCCCAGAGCTGAGATCTATAAACATTACTTAGCACGCATTTAGGCTAAGGTTACTGCTGTTATTATGGCACAACTGACAAGCCACAATTACAAGATAGAGACGGGAACATGTCTATGTCTAGCATTACCAAGTTACGTTTACAGATACCGGTATTGGTCCCTTCACTAAACTTAACAAAAAAAAACTAAGAACATAATATTATACAAGTTAGTTACAAGCCCTCAACTTCAGTTCTAAATACATTGCGAACAAGAAATTTTGCCGCAATGTTGTTTTTTTTATTATTTTATCATCACATTGAATTATTACCAGGTACATTTGCATAAACGATGGAGGCCGCATGAATAATACATAAACTCGGTTTGGCTGTATGAAGCTGGCAACCCGCCATGTCATATCTCAACACTGTTGCCGCCAAATTTTGAGGAAAAGTTTTGAAATCCGAACAAGGTGAAAGGTGATAGACGAAATGACGACAGACGTCGAAAGTATAACAAAAATTGAAATAAAAATAAACAAAAAGGATAAAAATCTATTCATAACGTCGAATCAAACTAATGAAATACTTCGTTTCTTTAATTTGGAGAAGAAGCAAGCCATGCAGAATAATTTCTTTAGTTACAGAGTAAGTCAGTTTTACCTTCACCATATAAAATCTAAATGTCAGCGTAGGGACAAGCTGCTCATATATTTCAAAACAAGATCTCTTCAGAACGTAACCGAAACAATTTTAATTGATTATAACATTCATCAATTTGCGTCTCGCAAAGAGTTCTGCTTCATTTTTTTAATTGTGTCCGCGTCAGCCTGAATGTTTTATGCCCTGTGCGTTAGTTGAGTTTGCAATGGCCTGAAGGCAGACCCTTTTGGTCTTTCAAATTATTTTTAAGACAATTCCAGCTAAACATGATTTACGTTGTCGACAGATGACATTAAAATTGAAGTATGACAGGTGTTTTGAAGTTATAATCAAGATGGCTATAAGCTCAGCAAATAAGATTTTACGATGACATTCGCGATGAATTATTTAGGGAAATATGTACATAACGATGAAGCATTTAATTTTATCGTCGATGGAATATATTACACTTTGTTTGTCGACAGGCCTTTGTGGCACTTAAACTTAACTTTAACCAAAAAGAGACCTAAGACGATTCCTTGGGAATTCCAAAAACGATCCTTCGTAGGCGTTCGATTAGCTAAACATATCATTGAAAATTGTTTTATCATAATTTACACGATGATCGAGCATGCCCCCTTTATTTTATGAACTTTTGTAGTGTAATTACGTAGATTGCCCCACAAACTTTTGGAGCATCGTCGATTCAAAACTAACACAATAATAGCGGGGTGTCAAGCAACGGAAATGACGTCACTTATTTTGAGGAAGTCGAAATGTCACCGCAGAGTATAATGTCATCAAATAAAAAAGTTCCAATAAAACAGAATATCGCTTGGGATTCTGTATATAAATATGTTTGATTTTCAGTGAGACTTGAAGTATTTTTACAGAACTAGCATTATTTTTTAATCCGTGTCCTTACCCTATCTGTTTTGTCAACTACGTTAGGGTCGGCTTCCAGTGCCACCGAATGCAGCTGAATACCAGTATTTTAAATGGAGCGATTGCCCATCTGACCTCCACGGCCCAGTTACTGGGTATGATGATACCCCCTGGTAAGACTGTTATTTTAAAATCCTTATGTGATCTTGTATCTGATCTCTAAACCCGTAGTTAAGCTTCTGGAACTAAACCCCTAAATAATCTCAATCAGATCCAGCCTGTTCCTTTGCTGCCCTCCCCAACGCTGCCCTAAGCCGAGGCTCGTACCCCAAACAGAGTGCCCTTAGCCCGCTGTCACTTAGATTAAAGTTTTTTTGCCCCTGGCTGGAGGCCGAAGTCAGCCTCATAGGTTGACCTGCGAGAGATGACATGTCGAAATATATCGGATCCTGATGAGTTTGTACTTAAAATTAAACACAAGCGTCTTTGTTTGTCGTTGTGCAGAGCCTAGGGAGTATGGTGTCGATGGGAGCGACAGTGATTGTTGAGACGTGGTTGCGACACCTACCTGCTTAGGAACTGCTCTGTGTTACCTTTTAAGTTCAGATTATTTAGTTAGTACAGTAGTGATAGTAATTTACTCTGTAACAATGAACTATGTACAAGTTGAAGGAGCTGTTTCTCTAGTTTACCCGTATCCCGCTCTGCGCCCACCACTGTTTGACACTATGTATGTAACTTAGTACGTCCTGGCCAGGGCCATTTGTACCTGGATGCGACTATTTGCTATCGATAAATTGACAAGTATCGACAGAAATAGATATCGAACGTGGAGCTTGGTACAGTCAAACAGATGCCTATCCCAGCAGCGGGTGCAGTCAAGCTGTAGATGACGATAATGATGATCGACAGATTGGCGTTTAAAATAAACATATTTGAATTTGAAATGTTTGTAGTGGCCAAAGAGATACCAGAGGATGGTTACTTAAGAGCTAATTTTGAAGGCATACGAATCGAACAATACATATTTCAGTAACCTATGACGCTTACAGACTAGAGAATTATTATACTCATAGACATTAGAATTAATGTCCTATGCAACATCAGGTGGAACCATATAAAATGGTATTTATTTCAATTTGTTGACAATTCACGACTTGTAGAACATTACAATAGATAAGTGTGTGACGTAATTTTGAGTTCTTTAATAGTACAATACGAGTATGACTCTTGATGGCATGTACTTATGACCATTGACGTCAAACTAAATGTCGTGAACACAAGTTTAATATGCTTTGAAATTCCAGTTAACTGTTATGTTTTTCATGAAGTAGTACAGCAATTGTTTTAAATTGTACAAAATAGTGTGTGTCTACTAATTATCATCTTTGTATGGCTGCAGTCATTGCATTTTTTTTTCTTAAATTAAATAAAACGCTTGTCTAATTACAACGTTATTACGTTCACCATCAACATAGGTCAGGCATTTTATAAAAATAGTATTAATAAATAAAAACAATTCTTTTTTTTTGTATCTAGACACTATATTCCCCTCTCCCCCCTCCCCCGGTCGGTCCAGTAGTTTTTGAGCTTATTCGTTACAAACAAACAAAAATACAAATCTTTACTCTTTATGATCTTGATCTCGATCTTTATTATTAGTGTGGATGAGAAAAGCAGAAAACATTTCTGAAGCCGGTTGAGGTGCTGAAGCCTTAAATCGTAAAAAAGCAGATCAATCTGCGCACTAAAGTCACTTTTTCAGGCGTTGAAAATAAATATAGCAAGTTCCTATGTGTGGCGTACAGGGATACCATATCCTGGGTTAGGACAATTCAGTGAAATCAGTTTTACCGTTAAGGCTTAAAAGGTCTTTCTTTATCGTGTGGTTAGTGCCTAACCTGGTGTCAGAGTTTTTATGCCGCCCATGGGCCTCTGACTTGGCTTTACATTCCGTCGAGAAGTATCTCTCATTTTTCCTCACTATGAAAAGCTGCAGACACAAGTTATCTCTATCTCTCTATGAGATTGATAAAGTACCTACACAAGGTATTTTCAGGATAAGAGCTCCTAACTGATTTGTCCCAGCAGATATAAATGTTATTGTATGTAGGTGCACCACATGACATCTATTTCTTACGGGGAACCCTAAAGACAGTATAAGCCGAATTAAACCATCAAGTCAGCAGACAGCGGAAGTCGTAAGTGAACCGTTTTCCGCTCTTACCTGACCTGCGACAAAATTGCTTTTTTTTTCTTCTTTTTTCAAATATTTGGCGCCCTGTAATTTAGCCTTTTGTTTTTATTATCTATTTTATGGACAATTTAGGGCAAGAGGTTGGTATTTCAAAAAGGTTGTAATTTTGTTGTGTGCTGCATGTATTTTTTAGTATTGATTTATTTTTAGAGTAGGTACTCGTATTGTATTATTTCCATTATAACAGAGACTTGAATAGTGACAACAGCATTATCAAGTTTATCATGTCAAATATTAAAACCACTTAAGGGTCGGTTCATATCTGACGGATGATGCGTCGAGCGTATCATCGGTCGCGTCTATTCGGTCGAATGGGTCGGTTCATATCAAACGGAAAATGCGTCGAGCGTATCATCCGTCCTGCCACTAGAACATTTTCAAAAAACTTGGAACGGCCTGTATACAAACGATCTCTGCTAATGTTACGCCTAGTCTGAATGCATCAATCAAAATACACGTAGAGCGTGGCGGGCGCGACGTTGCGCTCTTACGTCGACCGATAATGCGTTGACGGAAACGGAATAGACGCTGTACGCTCGACGCACTAACGTATCACCGGTTGAGTGTGAACGGTCGAGTGTTTTTCTATACATTTGTCAGTTCTGGCGTTACGCGACCGATAATACGCGACGCATATTCCGTTAGATATGAACCGACCCTAAACTATAATATTCATATTTCATTTTGCATACTGCTAATTAGCAAGATCAAGGAAAATCAACAATGGGTTAACTACTCAGAACTGACAAAATAAAATCAATTCGCATCATTTATAAAAACTGTAAATTGAAAGAAAAAAACTAATACTCAACATAACAAAACCCCAGAATACAGACAGGTCATCAGTCAAAACAGATTTATTTTTACCTACACTCAACACTTGGATTAGGCATCATAACTAAATGGCTTTAAATCGATAATGGACATCAAAGCAAAAATAGAAACTACGACTTAACTTTGTAAACTGGTTTGATTGAAGACAAGTTTAAAGATTTATTGATTTATTAGGAACGTTTTCTTCTCTTTTGAGATTGAAATATAACTTTCACTGACAATATAAGCTGCGTACGAGTATCTGAGAATTTACCTCCACGTAAAAGTTATGGGAAATGACAATCCATTCGGTACTAACTAAAATTGCGTGAGCAGGTGACGCTGTCGGTTTGTCTGTGTGTGATTTTTATACCTAAATCAATGAGTCTCACTATGGACAGATAGATAAACTGGGACCTGAAGAAGGACGTAAGGTATTAATATACAAAATACGTGAAGGGGAAGGTTCCGTTAACAGCTAGTATTTATGCAAATAATAGAATATCGTTGTGCTCGAAGGGGTAGAGAAGGGCCCACGCTTTGCACAGGCAGTGAGTGAAATAATATAGATGCTATAAAAGAAGAAAACATAATTCTTGATGCTGTTAATCTAAATACTAGGTAGGTCTAAAAACTTAACTTTAAAGATTAATCATTTCTTGAATGACTGGTAATCACGTATAAGAGTGAGATGATTTCAATGATAAAGTGATCACTGACAACCGCACCCAAGTAGCACAGGACGGGCATACAGAACAATGTAGTGCGAAAATCGTTTGCAATTTCCTACAAAATTTGCATTCCGACAAAACCTAGAATAGTGTCACACTGTATCCTAGCACTAAACCTACAAAGGCTGACGTTTTTGTGTTCATAATGAAAATTGATGGTAATCGTCGTGCTTGTCGGCATTAAGACACGTCACGGCGCGATGATGACATAATTAGCTGCATCTGTCGGTATGTGTACATACGTAATTGTCGGATAGGTTAATGGAGGTAGGACACACAACGACGAAGTACCTGCTAGGGCTCTAGTATTGGAACTTGAAGGTCAATGTAGTGTTAGGGCTATAGCAGACACGATACTTAAAGCATTGGCGATCGACGATCTTGCAACAGCGATTGCTGTGTCGCATTTTATTGGGGGGGAAATTCTAAAGTTGGAAATGAAGGCAGCCCTGGAATAGATATATAACTACGGATGCCAAAATGTCTACATAACTGAAAGGCAGCTTATAGAAGAAAAACATTTTAGAAGAGAGCAGAAAAATAAAGTGAAATATGTAAACTCAAAACTGATTTTGGTGCTAAGCAATTTTCAATTAGTCTAGCTATGAGCGACATTGACGGCGTAAAAACGTCAGTTCTACTTCACAACTTTATTGGCTATCATTTTAGTGTACTGTGAGCTTTTCTTGAATTCGCTGTGCTTCCAATTGCACATCTTTGAGATAAGACTTCGGCAACTCCCATGCATCTTGTTAATATTTCAAAAATCATATGTCTTTGTTTTGAGCTTTATGTTAGTAATTACTTTATCAACACTTGTCAAGGGTTAGGCAATCAATGTAGTGTCAAATAAACAAGTAACTAATGAACTGCAATTTAAATATTATTACTGTATGACGACTGCTTGTGTTTCTAATGATATATATTTGTCATTTAACATCAAATGATTCTTTAATGATGTGTATGTAAATCTATTTTTTATCTGTGAAACGCAAAAACTAGTCATAGAAACAAATTAATACGAATGAATGGAATTCCTGTGAATACTTAATAATGAATTGAGAAACCTTGGAACTCTAGGTGCTACTGGATGTTCCAAGGTTCTTAAGGAATCCTATAGATTTAATCATTGCAGAGAATTATTTTCCTGACTTCCTAGACGTATACGATACACGACTGGATAGACTTCACAAAAATGACCGACCGCATTTGGTTTTACGGGAATCTGATTAAAACAAAGGAAACTCTAGGCTCTAGTGAATATATTTTGGTTTCATATGCTGATATTTTAATCAAGGGATATCGTATTACCCAGTGCTAACTGGGTTGTGGAGGTCAGATAGGAAGTCGCTCCATGTAAAATACTGGTATTCGGCTGCATCCGGTTAGACTGGACGCCGACCCTAACATAGTTGGGAAAAGGCTAGGCAGATGATACTAATATTTTAATTTCTGGGTCACATAATCTCAAGTAAGGGAAAACACGATATTTAGCTATACAACAACATTTCACAAGTAGTTACAGGTCAACAAAGTTTTATAGTCACCAAGTAAATGTCGAAGGTTAAACTTAATGCTTCTGACATTGTTTTTGAAGCTTACTGATGTATCTGCTAAATAATAAATATTTAATGGCAAATGCTTTTGAAGTTATAAAGTTACCTTATAAGGTATTTATAGTTATAAGTCTTCGTTTTAATGTTACTATGTATTAGTCACCGATATAAGTCCGTAATTGTTTAATACTATACATGGGATAAACTTTTCCTACCTACTGGTCGCAGTGAGAATATTGTCATTCCCACAAAACTTTCATTTGTGAAAATACTCGACGAAATTATAGCTTGAAGACGCAATAATGTAAGAAATACCATATCAAGAAAAAGATGAAATGTGGAAAACACCGTCTTTTTTCGTCGTCTGGTAAAACAGACTTCTTTGGTGGAGTGCCACAAGTAGCTAGTGGTAACAAAATACAGATTCCATTGTTTAGAGATCGACCCCAAACCATCAAAGGGAAATCACCTTCGCAGCATTGAACACTGGAATCTGATTCAGGTACAAGTTTACCTTTACAATACACAGGTATCCATTTTTGTTTAAATCCCATGTAAGAGAGACGAGACTAATGCCATCAACCGAACACAAATCATTACTCCGTTCTGTTACTTAGAAATTCCTGATGGAAAATACGCTTGCCGAACTGTGAATCAAACTCAAGCTCCGCCAGCTCTGTACATGGGACTTACGATCGTAAGTAACTGGCGAAATGTGGGTGTAGCATTCGCGGTCACCTTTGTCTAACCCTTCGGGCAAAACAGGCTGATGTGATGAAGAACGTGGTGGTAATTGAAATTAGAGCATAAGTAAAAAAACAGCTCTATATCTGAGTCCCGAGTCCCGCAAACTCATCATCTACCTAGCCTTTCCCCAACTATGTTGGGGTCGGCTTCCAATCTAATACTAGTATTTTACATGGAGTGGATATCTGATCTCCACAACCCAGTGAGTACAGTAATACAATACCCCATTGGTAAGACTGCTCGTCAGACTTTCAGGCCACTGACTGTAACGACTGTCATAGATCTTCAAATGACAGCCGGAGGAAACTCGGTATGTAATGGGTAGTCACCCATCCGCGGACCAACTAGGTAAGCGCGACTTAACCTAAGGATTGATCCGAGTGGCTGTTATTATTTAGCCACGAGCTCCTAACATGATGCAAACTATGACGCAAAATTCCAGTCCATCACCATCACAAGGCAGTTATGACTTTAAATTCGCAACATCACGTGTTTGTAACACTAAAGTCGATCAAAACTCCGTCGTGTGAGCCAAATCGTCTTTGCGTGCTAAACTTTAAGCTCCGTCTATATTAACGTTCCTAAATTCGTGAATACTTCGCGTAGTAATCGCGAGTTCGCGTCGAACCTAATATGGTGGTTACGTACTCACTCTTCGGAACGCTGGGCCTTCGCAAATGGAAGCCTTCTATTGCATTTTCAATGCTGGCTTTAGCGTCGAGAGTTGAATTCCCCAGCAGTGCCATTGCACATGTGCAGTTATTTAGTATTAGACAAAATGTCTGTCTTGTCTGTGGAATTTAGTAACTTAGTCATTGTCGATGGATTGGGTCGTAATGTGTCGAAAGTTAAAGTTAACACGTGACTTGAGATTTGTGTTGACTATTGACAGCAAACTTGGGTTTTGGATTTGGCACAATTTTCAAGAACCTGTGTCCTGGAAAGTCATACAACAGATCAAGATTAGCTCCCTTGGCTAAATAATGCAAATATATCTTACTACTGCAGAAGACCTCTTAACTTCATTACTAAATGGGGTCGGTTTTTTAGGTAAGAATCAAGTTCACCCAAAGGTGTTTTCAGAGATCTAGTTTTTGAACTCTTTCAAAAACAAAACCATAGTTCTAAAACTTTCCAAAGAGCCATTTAACTGATCTAGAAAAAGATTTAGGATGAATGTCTAAAACATCTTTTAGTAGGAGCACTTATGCCTCGGTTGTCTCTGCCATTTGTTTGACTGGGTGCGATATTCAGGTCGGACAAACTATGATTACGGTTTTCAAACAGGAATTTCTCAGAGGCAGTGCGGAGTTTGAATGTATGCCCGGTTGATGGCAAAAGGCTCGCCCCCTATTACAGTACCATAGGTATACCCTTCGTGGATCACAGCCGTGGTGTTAATTATGCCATCCATGCTTAATGATATGTCATGTAACTTACCTAAAGAAATCATTCCTACAGAACAGCTTGTTATCCCTGGAGTAGCACTTGTCGGCGAGCGGCGCGCGACAGTCAGCGCAGCGCACGCACGCGGCGTGCCACGCGCGCTCCAGCACGTGCAGCAGGAACTTGTCCAGGATGGGCTTCTCGCAGCCGGCGCACGCCATCGCGCCGCCTGCTTCGCCACGTCCTGCAGGAGGAGATGTGGAGTTAGTGAGGGAAACAGGTGAAGATTGTGTTGAATAAGGGACGATTTCCTCATGGCATGTCATCTTAACCGCGTTCAAGAGCGGTCAGTGTCATCATGGTTACGGAATTTGATACAGACAGTGCTGCAGTGCTTGGTCTAAGGTTAGATGAACTAAACGCCCTCAGTTTCATTGTTGATTCAAAACAAAGCTAACGAGGATTGCTAACTCTTTTGATGGAAATGACTAATACTTTTATAGGTACATTATTATAGATATTTGATGGTTACCTGTTTGTATCAGATTCTGTAGGTCACTAATATAATCTAGTGTCCCGAAACCTTACAATAGGCTCGCCTACTATGTCTTAAAATATGTAGGCGGTAGAGGGTAAAAACGGGATACGATAGTGATGGTAGAACAATATCATGAGGTTACAGGATCAGTGGTATATCCCGAATATGAACCAAGTTCATCAATGAGGTTTTATTTTACTTATTTGTGAATTTGTTTCTGTCCTGTTGCATTTATAATATTTGTTATGCTTTGTATGATTATTGTTAACTTATTTTGTTTGTATGCACGTTAAGTATGTCCCTGCGACAAATAAATATTTTTTCTTTCTTTTCTTTCAAACTGTATGCCCTCGAGTGTGATTTTTGAGAAATTCAACAAACGCTATCATAGAATTAAAAAAAACAGAATAAGTTTTTAGTCTCTATTACACAGAATAAGATGATAGGTCACCATCTAACAAAAGAATTAAAACGTTTTATGCAATGTTAAAGCCAACATACGAAATAATATGTATATAGATATAGTAGCCCACCAGATAAATACATAAAACACTGCTTCAATGCAAACCAACCCCTAGTATCGCCCGAACCGAGCACATAATCCAATTCAACAATGAATTCAAACTGCCATTTTCCTTCACACATCACAAAACAGAATCAGAAACGTTCAGAGCGTTACAAATCCTTTAGAAACAAGAATATATAACCCAACTAGAACTGAAAGAAAACACGTAAAGAGCACATACGTAAGTACCTACGTAAATCAAGCATGTATGTTGGTACTATAGGTACTCAATACTGCGTTCATCATAAAGTTGGTAGCACTGCAGGCAGGAACATAATGGAATTGAGTTTTATGATCGATAAAGCTTAGGTTGAATAAAGTTTTATTAGCATATGTTATTACCGGTACTGGGTGTTACACCTTCGGCTAGGTACCAAAGCTACGCAGGCACGTATTACCAACCAGAAGCAGATAAATTTCAATTAGATTTTCCGTTTAAGTGCCAGGAGTTACGATCGGTTAGCGACTCGTGATCGGCAAGTAGTGCGTAAACTTCTGGACTGTAAATAACGCAAGGTTATATGTATTGGTGAGCTGTAACTAAGCCCTGAGATATAGGCGGTGTTTTCACTATAAAGCCGTTTACAGGGGAGATGAAAAACTAACTGATACGGTCAGAAAGCACAGTGGCTTGGGTGGAAAACTCTTAATGCTCTCTGTGAGTAAAATCAAGTACCTACCTTCTTCTTAAGACATTCTAAACTGACCGCTTACAAATTACGACCCAACGTAAAGCCTAAACTGATAAATAAAAACTCCCTTTATCAATTCTTCATACACAACTTTGACACATCACATTGTTATTACACCTTATAAATATACAATGACAAGTGAAGCGGGCGCCTTTTTGAAAAAAAAAGAATATCCACCATTTTTTCACATGTGACATTTATTGGCTAAATTTATGAAGGTCGCCGCGGTTTTACATTCCATATTCAAATCTGAACGTACGATTGGTCGCGCGCCATTTCAGTTGCGTTCAGAAATTGTGTGACGGAATAATAGCCGTTATGGATACGCGGCGGTGCGTGTGATTCCTCGGTTAAATTTTACCGCTGTCACGCTGTTTAGCCTGTGGATTTTGGTATTCATGTTAATCTGACAGTGTTATCTCTGTTAAAACTGGTTTAAGATTATGATAAATGGCCTAAGTGTTGCAGATCGTCAGATAGTTAAATAGACTTATCTGAATAATTAATATTCAAATGTCAAAGTGTGTCTTTTAATGGCGACTGTGTTGTACTTAGTAGATTGTAAGGAGAATTATATTTTTCAGATCAAACATCAAATACATGGAGAATCTAGTTCTGTTTCTGTATGGTGCGGAAAAAAGTCAGTATCAAAAAGTCCACGACATAGAACCCAATTTATGAAGCTGATAATGATAAAAATGTCTCAAATATTGTAAAGACGCACATCAAGCTTCTACAATCTGTCAAATTTCTTTAATAAATTTTCAACTTTATTGCTAAAGTATTAAGTTTAAGGTTGATTGATTGGAAAAAAATATTTGATTGATTTGGAAAATTTGACAGTTCCGGGTAGCTTGATGCGTCTGTACCTATACAACCTACACTGAGTTATTTTTCACAAAATTACTACACAAAATAAAAATGTCAGCGAGGTAATTTTGTTCATAGTCTAGTTATTTCACCTGGCAACCAGTCAAATATCACAAACTCCTGAAAGCAAGTAACCTACTTTAATGAAAATTATTCTGCATTTATTTTCAAAAATCATCCTGATTACGTAAAATATCCTATTTAATTGTAAATGATTGCATTGTATGGAAAACACTGTTGGTAGAACTCAAGTTCATTGTTATTTGGTATAACTACTAACACACTGGGTAATTCTATACCAAAGACAGGGCCATATTGAAAAATGTATTAAAAGAAAAGGAAAAAATATATTTTTTAAACTTTTTGTGTTAAAAAAGATTCTTTAGAAAAATAATGCAAAAACGGAAGATATATGTAAACTAACTGTCGTTAAAGAAAGTTTCCGAACTTACGAAAAAGCATTTACAAAGTTCTTTTCACGAATTATTAAAAACACGACGTGTTAAAACAACCACACAATCTTGAGGTTACACAAAAACTTTGCAAAACAAAGTGTAAACTTATTAAACACTACATTTTAACGCTAAAACGTCAGTTTTCATCCAATTACTCAGAAACCGCTGAACCAATTTACATGCAGCAAGGATCCGGGCCAACTAATGAGTAAAACGTTACTTATTATCTTACCGCAACTACAAGTGTATACGGTAAAGAACTCTAGATACTAAAAAACAATGTAACCTTGTCGGTTTTCTCTCATGAGTCTAAATTGCACAGAAAGTTTACTGTAACGCGCAATAAAAATGTATCGGTTTTTAAAGATAGCAATAAATTCGCTTGCCCGACGGTACGAGATCATAAGGCTGCAAGTAACTTTAAGTATGTGGTATTACTGTGTGAAATGTATGAAACCATACGGATAATCATAGTTTTCAAATAACGCCTTAAAACTCGCACAAGAAGTAAACTTTCAATGTAACGCCGTCTAGTAAAAGTTATAGCAACAACTTATGCTCTGTGTCGCTACAGATACAATTTCAAATAGAGTTAAGCATTCAAGGAACGGCATTTTACATCTTCGATTCATTTTTGAGCTAATAATCTGCCAAATGTGATTCAAAAAATCATTTTTGAACTTTTTGTAATCTTCGGTAAAATGCATCAAAATGGGAAATTGAGAAAATTCAAGCGGACTACCAAAAGCTACAATAAAACACAGCAGTTCGCCACAACTTCCTCCTGTTCCATCGATACTTATAAATGACACTTATTAGGATACTTAAATACTACTACTCAACTCTCCCACTCTCTCTCTACTTATGATACTTATATAGGAATTTATGCTGTCCTAATTGACCCAAAGATAGACTGGTAAAGATTGCCTTGTGGCGTTATATACGCCTATGTATGTAAATAAACAAATGAATACTTTCTTTTGTTTCGTCGACGTTTATGTAAGAGACATGAAGCTGAAGTGACAGTGAGGTGGCTATGTTTGTGCTGATTTTTGAAAGATCGATGGCCCATATAGGTACAAACAAATCCTGGAGAGAAGACAAGCATATCGTAGGACAAAGATGGCTAGGACATACTGCAAGCCAAACGTGGAGGAAATAATTTTGTGAGTCAAATTGTCAGTAATCTAAATACATTTGTTCAGCAGTGCAATGCGATAAACTGAGATGACTGATTGAAGAGGCCATAGACAACTTAAAAGTCGTGCCCAGAAAATATCGTTGTAGTTTAGCGGATAAACTTTGATGAAGAAAGAAAATATATGCTGCAACTAAACTGGAGACTATTCAAACGTATTCCAAAACTATCAATGAATGCAATCAAGAATTAAGAAGTTTAGATCTTTAGTGACTTAAACGTTTTACCTGCATTTAAACTACTGAAGTCCATCAAAAAAAATTGTATCGACAGATTAGCATCAAATGTGAAAGAAGACTATCAACAAATTTGAATTAAGAGCAGATTAAAGGAACATAACATCCGACTACAGTGGAAGTGGTTTCAGGATAGAAGCTGGTAGGTAATATGCAGTAGCGAGTTACTGCCTACTTTTTAGTTATTCTGCAAAACAGGTACCAAAGATTAGAATTTAATCTTGTGCATCGACGAAGGAATTAAGACGATCTGGAGATTATAAGTAATCTGATAGTGAAAGTGTCATATCAATCAGATAAGCTGATTATTTGTGAATCCTTGTCTTACTAACAAAACTTTCGTCTTAAAGTATTTACTGCCGAAAGTATTCAATGAAACTTACGCCTAAACCTGTTTATCTGAATACAGGAAACAGAATAAATATATGATGGAAAGCGACATAGTAAATATTGAGACAAAGCTCCTTAATAAGAATTGAAAAATAAAAAGAATTATCTGAAAGCAAATTCTATTCGAATTATGTGATTTTGAGATGGTTGCACTTGCAATGCACAGAAAATCTGTCTGACATCTTTTTAACATATAGTTTTGTTATCCTAAAGTTTACGATTCTCAACGATTTCAATATCACAATGTTGTATAACTGTAATAGGTGTAATTACATTATGTTTTATTTAAATTGCCTTAGTTCACGGGCGAAATTGGATTTCACACCCGTTCACTATTATTTGTTTGATGCAGTGTTTTTACTATAAACAGGCCTGCTCACGTAAATTATAAAAAGAGAGTGTATTTAATAACTGTGTTATATAATGTCAGTTCAAACATGGTTGAAATTAAGTCAAGTAAAAACATGTAGAAGATTTCTTTATTGAAGCATTGAAGGCAATCATTGTCTACATGGATGATATTCTGAACTCGGCATAGTGTAATAAATGTTCCCTGTCGTTGATTAGGTAAACTATTTAACAGATTTAGCTTTCATAACATTGTACGCTACGCCATTTACACTAACCATACATATTTCCAAATAAATACCATAAGTGAACTGTTTCACGAGTATCTGATAGAAAGCCGTGTCTAAATCCATCCCAGAGTAAAAATAAAAGTTTTCATGAAAGAGTAGTTTTACAGTTTTTGCATCAACACTTTTTTCTTAAGTATCTTGTGTTTCAAACTATTCAAAAGGTACTCGTAATTTACATTAAAAGAAAAGATTATCATTTTTTAATCTTCAAAAAGTTAAGCTGATCATACAGTTGATCCCAAAAAGGATTAACCAAAGAGTTTAGAAGTTTCAAGATTAAGTTTTTTAATTTCGTACAATTCGGTTTCCTGTTGAGGGTGGACCGAAACTTTTGAATGTTTTAAAAGTGTTTTAAGAAGCTTATCTAAGGCTTCTTTGAGTTTACCTGTTTGTGGGCTTTCATTGATAAAGGTATTATGAGTTTTGAAAACGTAATTCTCTATTATTCTGGAGGCTCGTGTCAAAATTGTATTGTCCCTTATGTTAGTATTGTTATACTATTGTTGTTTGGACGCTACGGTGTCATCAACTGTTACGGTATAAAAAAGTAGTCTTAACACCTTTTTATCAAGCTATGACAATTGAGTTGCTAACCTGGGTATTTTATTTCAAGCACTGTAACTTATTTGGAGACTTCTATGTTTGCGATACATTGATTCAGTTTTGTTGTAGTAGTATGGTTTCTTAATTCTTCTTTTATTTAAGATTTTGGCCAGTTCTTTGTAGTTATATCTTTAACTGCAAGTTTATCGTCTTATTCATCAAAAATATTTGTTTTAGTTCAAGTAGTTGTATATTTAATTGTAAGTTCATCTTCTTGTTCATTTAAAATGGAAATAATTGAGAAAACTTTAGTTTGCACACAAATGGGAGCAATATTTTAGTCTTATATTATGTTTGGTTTTTATTTTATTTTCTCATCTGTTATTCAAATCAGTTCTTAGTACGATTTACAGCATCTCTCATTATAATCTGTGTTTTATGTGCTTTCATATTCAATAAATGTGGGGTCCATTTTTTTTTTCTTTTTCTATCTAAGAATCTTGACTATTAAAGAATTAATATTTTTGTTCGAAACGGATTAGTTTAAGAAGTAGTGCTTGCTTACACATTGTTACAATTGAAAAAAAATGCACAAAAACTATTAGAAAAAGTGGTTCAATGTTACTGACAGTGAGTATACAAGACCTAGACATATTTTACTACAAGTAGAGCCAGTTTTTTTAGTAAATAGTAAGTGGAAGTTTCATGCAGCAACATTGCGAAATAATGTGGGAGAAGCGTAGGCCTATCTTGTAGAGCCTAGGCCTAACATAAGAGACGATTTTGAAACGATCTATGGTTAGTACATGAAAATAATAATTAGTTGGAATATTGTCTATGTTTAGAAGTTATATTGTTAGACATTGATCTATATTGAAGTGGAATTGAGAAGTAAAAGGACTATATAAAGCCACTTTTTTAGTTTAGTGAGATGATTTAAGTATTGATTGAAGTGACACATTTCAGGTCACATAGATACAGATGAACTTAATTTCTGATATGAACTAGTTAGTTATAAATACATAACAGGAAAAATAAGAATAAAACAATATTATGAAAGGAAAAAATACTACATACACAAACAAAATACACATTTACCACTGAGACGATGTATTTACATAAATATAATAGAAAAAAAACATAACATGATGAAAACAACCTCCATACGACATAGTTGCACTCCACGAAACAGTCTAACTAAGACACAGGACACTAACTTTTACCAATGTGGTGCTGATGAAAGGGGGCATGGGCCCCCCGTCCTGCGGCAAGGAAACCCGCCACTTCGGCACCCTGTACACGGCACTGCACAACACACCGCGACGGCGGTTCAACACACCCAACACGCGCGACGCACAAACGCGTACTGACGAAAAAGCTGGCGTTTTCCGGCGGCCGCGCATACACAACTGAGACGGCACTATGTTGAACTAACAAAAGGGAGGGAGAAAGGTATAGTAGCGCTTAGAAACAGGCGTGGTTGAAGTAAGCAGCCACTAACGTTCAGGGGGTGGCGCCTGCGGTATATTTTTCTACAATTTTTTTTCGTGCGTGTTTCTCTGCGGTAGTGGGATTTCATTTTGTAGGACACGTGCGCCGTTCGCAGTAAATTTAAATTGGCTCGCCGGTAGATCGAGTGGTAGCTCCACGTAATTATACAGACAGGATTTTTCGGTTACTTCTCTAGCCGGACCGGTGTCTTATTTTAGTTATTTTTATATTTTTATGCGTTCTCTGTTGAATGTTTTGACTGGGGGCGTGCTCTCTATGTTTATGTAAACTGCCCGCCTCTAGACGTGTTCGTTCGTTTCTTTATTTTTGTTTTGTGATCTCGGTTCGCGATGCGATAGGTAGGCGTCGATAGTTCGATCTTATGTTAAATTAATGTGCTACCACCGAATTAATGAAATTTCTTAGTGTGGGATGTCGGTAAAGCTCGGTTATTGAGGTTTGCGAGTAGAGCGAACTACATAACCTTATAGGGCTCCCGTTTCTTGTGTTATTTTAATGTTGCATGTTGGTAATTTAGTTTTATTTCAGCCAAGATCTTTTTGAAATAGATATTGAACTAGTTAACTGCCAGGGTTGTTAAGTTCTTTATTCAATCTTTCATTCATCGATAGAAATTAATAGGGTGGTTGGTAAAACAGCTGCCATAGTAATTTTTTGTTCAAAGATGCTCTACAAAAACAAAGTACCTACCTATAAGTAAATTAGGTACCTAGGTCTAAGTACCATAGAGAGCTTGTACGAGTCACCTTGCGTGAAGCTTTAGCTGCAAAAATAAGTACTAAAAGATGTAACGGAACGAGTAAGATCCTTCGATGAAGATGCGTTTTATTCTTGAAAAATCTTTCGCCAGAGCTAAGACAACATACAGTCATGAATATCAGATGATCTGTTTGGTGATATCACAGAACATGGAGACGCCTTGGCGGTCAGCGCGGTGACTACGGCTTTGGGGTTGATATCATACAAATTCATTATTAGGTACACAGCTTTTCTTCCTTCACATGACTTCCACGTGATCTTTAAATTACATGTCGCTTTTCAATCAGATGGTTGGATGGATTCCCACCTCAGTCAAACATAGGTGAGACATTCATAATCAGCTATCCTTAACATACCTTCATGCCTGTTATCATAAGAGTTAGGTAGAGGTGCCTACCTATAGTACACCCATATTTAGTTTTTTTTTTGTTAGTCCCAGGCAGGTAATAGAGTCGAGCTTAATTAATTGCCATCAACGGGGCACAAAAGAAAAAAATCTAACTCCAGGGTGTTTTGAGAAATTCTTAATGGAAAAACTTTCGTGGTACCTAAGTACCTATAAAATGGCCGGAAGAAACTGGATATCCATGGCACAAAATCCTAGAAGAGAAGAGACCTACACTCAGCATTGGGTGGCCAAATATTGAAGAAGAGAGAAAGAGAGGAATTAAAAATCGCCAAACGTGGCATCAGACAAATGCTGATCAGAGGTCGTTGTTATTTAGCAGACAAATTGTCACAAGTGCTCACCATAATCGTCCATCTGCTTTTATCCCAATTTATGTTGCTGTGGCAGCACGATAGGCGCAGTGACTAAGTGAATGGCTACTGCGCTGCGTGTAGCGGGTTCGATCCCCGCACGGAACCAATATTTGTTTGACCTACAGATAGTTGTTCCGTGTCTGTTGGAGTATGGGACTTTAATTGTTTGTAAACGCACCCAAGATACAGGAGAAAAGTTTAAAATAAGAAGCAAAAAAACACCTCTTTTACCCGTCATTTGCGAAGTTGGGGGTGACTTTTCTAGCCATCTCATCTTTCGGTCTGTCCCTACTCACACTCCACGTAGGTATAGGTACTACTTCACTAGACCGCATCACATGCCCATACCATGACAACCGAAGGCATTCCTACCGGCTACCTAACTTCTTGAGTTAGGTAGGTACTCCACCTGGTAACAGCCGTTTGCTTCCGGTAGTACAAAATTTTTCATGTTTTTTTTTTAAGAAAAAATTAAAGAATATGGAAAAAAGATGAATAAACGAAAATCAAGTATAAACCTACATGTATAAAATATAATTATCTACAATCATTAACATACCTTCGTCTTAGCCCGAGCAGAAAGATCAGATTCCGTCAAATCGACGCAAAGTAGGCACTCGACGACGAAGTCAGTAATCCGTCTTCGTAGCGCCAAAATTGCCGATAGGTACTCCCGACTTAAAATACCCTTAACGAAGTCGAAAAAACTTATTCTTCCCGTCACTGCGAATTTTTTTTTGTTGTGGACCATACCTAGAAATCTTCTAGTTATGGAGATATTAGAAGTCAAAATTCTAACTTTTTCAACAGTATTTTTTTAAATACAAGTTTTAATGTTATAACTTTACTTTAAATACCCCCACGACTCGTCCTATTCAATGCATTCATCAACACAAATGTTTTGAGAGCGTTACAATTGTCCTACCGTAAAACGAGATTTTTTATCCCAAAAAGCAAGTCGTTTCCCAGCAATAATTTTCACGTAAAGTTACTAAGCTTGATGAACAGAATACTTGGTTGACGGCTTCGTGAAGGGTCCACACCTTCAAGGGTTTACACCTGAATAGGGAAATTCTTATAGATATCCTCTTCTGAGGAGAAAGAGAAGACGGGTGACAGGGTAGGAAAATTAGGAGGATTATCAGATTCCAGTATGGCATCATGTACCAATTTCCTAAAGTACCCCTTTGTTGGGTTTCTAACAAAATTTTGTCTTGACCCGACTGGTTAAGACAAAATTTTGTTCATGACTGCATTTTCATGCAAATTATGAACAGCACTTATTATCCACAAGAATGTTCGAAATATCCTACATTGGACAAGGAGAAAGTCATTTAAAAAATTTGTTGTGAGTCTCCATTGCAAAATAAAGTCATCATCTGCTAACTCTTTTGCCAACTAAATAACAGCTCACTACAACTACAACTCCACTTAATGGTGGTACAGACAAAAACAGAAACAGTCAAATTTTCCCAATAAACCTTGAACCTAATGCTCTAAGTATAAAGTTGGAAATCTATTAAACAAATTTGACAGATTGTAGTAGCTTGATGTGCTCGAGGAGCTCGTGGCTAAATAATATCAGCCGCTCGGGTCAATCTTTAGGTTAAGCCGTGCTTGCCTAGGTTCGTCTGTGGATGGGTGACCACCCATTACATACCGAGTTTTCTCCGTGCCTCGGAAAGCACGTTAAGCCGTTGGTCCCGGGTGTCATTTGTAGATCTTTGACCGTCGTTAGTACCCCTAACGACTCAGTTGCCCAAAAAGTCTGACAACCAGTCTTACCAAGGGTATCGTATTACCCAGTACTAACTGGGTTGTGGGGGTCCGACAGGCAGTCGCTCCATGTAAAATACTGGTATTCAGCTGCATCCGGTTAGACTGGAAGCCGACCCCAATATAGTTGGGAAAAGGCTAGGCAGATGATGTAGTAGCTTGATGTGCTGGCGTCTGTACTACCGCGCTCACTGACGGTCGACCACTTTTCACCCTTATATTACCCAAGTAATAAGATTGAAAATTGGTCGACAGTAAGCGTGATAGTACATGATGTGAGTGCGACTGCCTATCGTACCTCCACAACCAAGTTACTTGAGGACACAAAGGCATCATATCTAATGACCAAAAATGAAATAAGTATTTTTTTTTAAAGAGGAACAGTAGATTAATGGATGAACTGTGTAAAGGGTGATATTTATGACTAGAAAGGAAGTGACTGCAGAGATGAAGAGTAATATGCTTCAGGATGATCAGTTCAGTGGTTTACGCGTGAAAGGTAACAAACAAACTTACTTTCGCATTTATAATATTAGTTAGGAAGTTAGAATAGTTAAAGTAGACCTAAGTGGATAAAGTATGTCGGTATATTACAATACCAAGTAACCCAATTGTGTATTATATACGTGACAAGAACATAGCTAATAACTGATTACACCATTGGTGATACCGATTTCTAGGTACAGATTGTCTTGAAGTAACAGTTTATGTGAATTTGTGTCATTATTATAAACGCGAGGTACTTGCGACATAAGTCAAGTTATTAGTTAATCTACTCACCATCCTGCCCTTATTCCAATTTATTTGGGGTCGGCGCAGCATGTCTTCTTCTTCCATACTTCTCTATTACTCGTCATCTCATTAGACACCTCCTTTCTTGCCATATCATTCTTTACACAGTCAAGCCATCGTTTCTTTGGCCTTCCTCTACTCATATACCCATCCACATTTAGAATCAAAACTTTCCTCTCGACATTTTCCTCATTCCTCCGCATCACATGCCCATAACACGACAACTGATTACCACACAACTCTTTAGTCACCGGCGCCATTTTCAGATACTCATCATCATTAATCTTTATAGTCGGTAGTACTAGCAACCCGTCCCATGATTCGCGCGGCACCACCTATGGGGTCCAAAACTATCCTACCTTTCAAGCTGGAACCAACCATACACGTTCATAAAATTTCATTGAAATCGGTGGGGTCGTTTCTGAAATTAGCGTGTACCAACATAGCGACACGTAATTTTTATACTGTGTTCTTTTTAAGTGAGACAATAGGTATGTATGGGGAAATTCGAATACATAAATGTGTTATCGAGAATCTTTCTAAGGAAACTTTAGTTCTTTTTTATGAAAACAATTTTGGCTTACTTAATTTTTGGTCAAGTGTGAGTTCTCCGTAAAAATGAGTAAAATTGACCAATTTGTTTTTGAATGCGGATTCAATAGTGTGGCTTCCAAAATAGTATGTTTGTGAAAACTTAAAACGTTAATCAATACAGTATAGGATTATCGGTTTTGAATTTTGATAAGTGTCATCCATCATCTGCCTAGCCATTTCCCAACTATGTAAGGGTCGGCTTCCAGTCTCACCAGATGTAGCTGAATACCAGTATTTAACATGGATCGACTGCCTATCTGACCTCCACAACCCCGTTAGTACTAACGTATGTTGGTACCTTATAAGTGATTTTACAACCATAAGGTACTCACACCTCCATAAACATTTTATACCGTAAAGGTTCACGTTATCAGAAGTTTACGGAGATGGCGGGATGAGAAACTTCATCGATAAGGATTGGTCCGTAGATTGCCTTGCTCAAGAAGGGAAACCGGCAGGAATCGGCTTCTTAGGCGCCTTCGGGCCTGGTCCGTAGTATAATAGCCCTAGATAGACACAGAAAAATGGAAGGAGAGTAAGGAAGCCATTGCCTTGCAGAGAGACATTACGGGCATGTTATAATAGTAAATAAAGTATTAGGAGTAGTTAAGTACCGGGCTACCTTAGTTAAACTTACTACCTTATTAAACTTAGGTACTCTCTTCCTACATCTGCCTGTCTGCCAATGACTAGCTTCCATGGAGGCAACCCCACTATTTCCGTTTAAAGCTGGACGCGCACCTAGTCGCGCCGAAGGGGCCGCGAGCGCCTTACGCGCAGCAGTCGGACGCACCCAATCACATTTATTTATTTATTTATTTTTAGTACATGGAGGACTTACTTACTTACTACATCCATAATTTTAACAATATATTTTTTCGCAACAAACGTGTTGCACTCGCCGCACGCGGCTTACGCCAGGAATTTGATGACGTCATCCGCGCGCTTGTGGAATCCGTATACCCTACAGCATTTTACTGAAATACGGGTCGTTCGACGCGGTTATGTGCGACGTTGCATACCTACTATTTCATAAATGATTTATTAAATAAGCTGACTGCAGCGCGTACGACTCCTGCGGCGCGTCTAGGTGCGCGTTCACCTCAAAACCAGGTTTACATAGTCATAATTACAAATACTTTAGACCCTTGGAAGACCGCGCCTGATAAATCAACCGTCATTGACTGCTTGTTTCTCTCAGTTTTAGAAAATACTTCTATCGCTGAATGACCCATAGATAGGAAAGCACAACTTGAATATAAAAACGACATAACCTTCCCGTTTCTTATTTATTTTAACTACTAACCCTCCTTTTGACCCTTTCAAAGGCCGTGTACGAACAAACCCGCGGACGTGGCGCTAGTAAAATAACACCTAACACTAATAGTAGGAGAGCCGACTGCAAAATTAGACAATCAATTTTTTTTAATTTATTTATTTATCGACTTACATCTACCATTACAGCTAACCAATGCGGTAAATGTACCTTAATACAGACTTAGGTTAACTTAATTGTTACTTATAACTAATTACAAATAAAATTCGGACTTAGCATCACTTTTATGGGAAACCATTGTGCATTTCATCGCGGTATCAAGTCGGTATGAAATTTTGCAGTCGGCTCCCCAACTATAAATACCAGCTAATAAAGCTAGACAAACTAGTTTTAAAAGCTAAGCAATTATTGTCATCTTAGGCCAAACCCTAAGGGAAATCAAGGTCTTAACATAATAAAGATCAATGGATGCTGACTGCCCATTCACTAAGAATAATCTCCTTATAAAAGACGGGCGATGTGATCTATTCATAGAGCTGATAGAATGAATATAGAAACTAATTAAGGTTGGCTGGTATTTATAGCTGGTCTTTGATGATTTTATGCGAATTGAAGTAGGTCTTGACATCAATTATTACTTATTTCTTGTGTATTTTGTAATGAAATTTAAAATGACTTTAAGTAAATGTAATTTTTATACCTACAAAATTTGTACGCCGTTATTGGCAAAACATTTTGCCAGTTATGTTTAAGTCCCATGTGGGTAGGGAGCGAGCCTCTTGCCGTTAACTGGGCAATAATCCAGACTCTGTGGCTGCTACGAGATTCCTGTTGGAACCCGATGACAATTAGCCAGACCCGGGACTCGAACCTAGGACTTCATGCTCAGCAGACGCGATTGCGACAACTAGACCAGCGAGGCAGTCAATCAATCAAAAGTAATTTATCTATTTAGGTGGAAGCGTCAGGATAGCCTCCGAAATTCAAATTTTCTTTGAGTCGCGCAAGTAACACGTATGTAGTTACAGAATTACGTGCAACTCATTTTTCATCAACATACTGACCTGTAAATTGCAAAAAACGTAAGAAAATTTGAATTTCGTGGGCTATTCTGACGCTTCCACCTTAACTTTGGCATTTATAATATTAAGTTAGGGTTAGGATTAGGATAACGCCGCCTATTATTTTTTCAATAGTTTCACAAATGTTTCCCAACAGCGCCCTCTTGTTTATGTTATCCTGAACGATGCAGCCCTAGTCTAGGTCTACTTTAAACTTCCTATAAACAGACATTGCTATGTTGGCTGAGACGTCGCAATGGAAGGCAGTGGTCCTGTAAAACCGCCATCCAACAGGAGGCTGCTGAACAGATCGGTAGAGAGCCGATTCCTTTAGGAGTGACAACCGCCTTGGCACCCAGCCCTACCAAAGGAAGCTGTTCCTTTCTGACAAACTGTGCAAAGACTGGCATAAGGACTTAGCGGTTACGGACGTACTGAATGTGGACATCTCACGTTCATCCTTCGACCCCGAAAAGGCAGTAGGTATACTCACATACCGGTAGTTATTGTCAGCATAAAGTCGCACGCTAGTACGTTTTGCAGACCTTATGATGAGGTTGCGGGTTGTCCCCAGAAACGTTTTTCGATGTAACACTGAAGGGGCACTGGTATATTTTTCAAAGGAGAACCCGAAGTCTCTAAGAACGTTCTTCGAATGACCACCCAGCTAGGTACATACTGTCTGCCTTAGCCATCTATCCCCGCCAAATGATCATTATTTTAAAGACACAGAAAAAACATGAGATCTTGATATGCAGTCAAAGTCCTGCTGCCATAATTGCAGATTTATGATTTACATCATCCAACACTTGACTCTTGAGCAATGTCCCACTATTGTAGGAACTTCTTGTTTTCAATCATTTAAAAGAACTGTAGCGACATCTAGTAGTAGGTTTCTAAACAATCCTAACAGCGACATCTAGTTACACAACTTGAACTATCAAGACCAGTGGAAGTTAGAAGTTGTTTAGTTATATTTTAACTAGATGGCGCGCATAAAAAATAATTATTCAGAGATTACAAACATTTTATTCCGTTGTAAATAATGTTCCAACGCTAACTATGATAAGAAAAATACTGTTATTTCGTTATTTTTTCCCGATTTTCATATTAAACGATAATTCAGTATTCTAAAAAAGGGATAAAGAAAAACCAAAAGATCAAAATACAAGTCTTTTATTTTTCACACACTCACGCTAATATAAAAATATGACTGTCTTTGCAATAAATTCATATAGAAGGCAAGTTGATAGATGTCAAGCAGACAATATATAACGTCTTCAATTCATAGGTAATACAATAATTACGGTTTTAAGAGCCTGCTTTAAATTATCTTGGCAAGCCGTGTGTGCTAACTTGCTTAGTAGCCACAAATCACATTAATATCACGCCACGCTCAAACCACTTAAAGTTATTTGACAACTTAAAGACAAAATACTTGCTTATAAAACACGAAAATATCTTTCAGTCGCTTAAAAATTCCTAAGATAAAATCTTATGAATGTTTTTTTTTAAGCTTTTTACAATACTTAAGGCAAACGTACAATAACATAGTTGCTTAAAACCTTAATATACCTTATTAGTACCTACTTCATTAGAATTTAAATAGTTTATGTAAATATTTTTTGTCAGTCTTTTAGTATATAAGGCAGATATATGATTGGCTAGAGAATGCTTTGGATAAGCCTATATATCAAGCAATGATAGGCATAATAGAAAAAAGCAGATTGATAAACAGTTTAAAGAGCTCATATAGCATAATTATCATTCTTAATATTGGTCTTAACTTTTTTTTTTTTATTCCATCTTTTATAAAATTAAAATAATTTGCTTTTACAGCCACTAACAAAACACTATAATTATCAGTAGATGTTCACAAACTTATGTCCTCCCAATTGTGCTTCCGTGCTACAAAGAATTGTCAGGGGACATCATAATGATAAAATAAACATCAGTGTAGACCCCGCGTTCTAACTAAAGCGTTCGTCGCGCCAATGCGTGACGATCGCTTGTTCGGCGAATTCAGACGCGCGGTTGCGCCGAGAGAGGGCGCTATCCACTTTAGTGACCAAACGAATGGCATGGTATATAAAGGGTGTAAAAAGACCCTTAACGAAGCCGAAAGGCACTTGGTTTTCCCGTCATTGGATAATTTTTTTTGTTGTGGACCATACCTTGGAATCTTCTAGTTACAGAGATATTGGAGGTCAAAGTTCCAATTTTTTTTTAACTGGATTTTTGATTTAAATACTACTTTTTTAGATTTAACTTTACTTTAATTACCTCCATGACCCGTTTACGATTCCAAACATCCATCAGCACTAAGTTTTACCGTAAAACGGTGAATTTTCACCACAAAAAAAAGGCGTTTCCCAGCAATAATTTTTGCGTAGGGTGACTTAATTTCATGTACATAATGCTTGGTTGACGGCTTCGTGAAGGGTCCGTTTACACCCTGTATGCAATTAGTCTGGCCGATCAACATCGATTGGATAATATATTTTCAGACGATCAATCGCAATCCGCAAAAACAACAAAACTTAAAACGTATTACTCTCTACATCCAAGCCTGAGCGCTGCCCTCTCGATGTATCTTGGCGATCTCACTCCTCAGCATCTTCTCATTAGACGCAGCTTCTCTGAGCTCGGCCTCTCTCGCGCACGTCGCGTCTAACTGTTCTTGTTGTAGGCGGAGACTGTTGAGTTGCGACTGCAGCGCGGTTACCGTTGAGTATTTTGAGTTCTTTAGCTGTGGAAGGAGTATATGGATGGTAAGTATGGTCCATTCTTCTTGGTCGTTCTCTGTGCTGAGGATCTCGACCACATACAGTGTGTTTCCAAGTGACAAATGGCCGTATTGTTAGGTACGTCACCAATCAATCTATCTACGGGAGGATAGCCCTTGAAGGGGGGAGGGGGATTGTGAAGGTGAGTGACAAATGATTTTCCGGCCCGCTTTGGGCAGTCAGACTTGTTCCTAACCTGCTACCAGGCCCTGCAGTCTCGACATTAGATACCGACAAAAATCGGTCGCTAAGTCGTATCGTTGTCAAATTCCTTTAATAGATTTTCGACTTTATTTCGAAAGCATAAGGTTAAAAATGTATTAAAGAAATTTGACATCGATGACACTTAACGACCGATTTTTGTCGTTATCTTATGTCGAGACTGCAGGGCCTGGTGTCTTTTATAACGATCCATGAAAATGTCCAACTGCTCTGGGTGTTATTTTACGTACTTAGTGTTTGTCGTGAGATGTGAAGAAAGGTTGATCTCAGACTGACTTGGTAACACTTTCGCTGCCCAACACCCCGCGTAGTATGGACTTTGGACTCATATGCTGGGTTCTGGGCAGCGAAAGTGTTAACTTTAGGGACAACTTCGTTTCTCAACAACAGGCAATCTTGTCTCGAAAGTAAGTAAGTAAAATTTTATTTGTTTAAACATGGTTTATATGATAAATAGGGTAGTTGACACCATTCAATAATAATTCCAAGACACAACTTCTCTAAAAAAACTCTTTATTTTAGACCTGATAACCCGATTAAATTTCAAAATTGGATTTTTAGTTGCTTTGAAATCAATAAATAGTTGAGTTATTGAGTTGACTAAATAGTGACGTCACAGCGTGCTATTACCATACAAAATATAAGGGGGAATCGCGTTTTGACAGCTTATAAAAAGTATGTCAATTGAGTGGTGTGTCAACTACCCTATTGCATGCAAGATAATAAGGAGATACAGAAAAGCTCGAACATGTTCAGCCGCATAACGTGGCGTACAAATTGGTAGGAAGAGATGGTGCATAAACCGTGATAGGTAATCGCATCGGCCAAGTTCCGTACGCCAAGGGCTGCATAGCTCTATGGTTAGCCAAAAACTTCCTCCAAGGCTAACAACCTACTATCTTCTACCTAACCTATTATCTTTCTGCTTCTATAAGAGATATAAATAATGCATACCTGCGACGCCCTCTCAGTAGCCCTAACTTCCTCATGGAACCCTTCCATTTGCTCCAGAATCTTCTCTCGCTCCAGCACGTTGGCCTTCTGCCGCTGTCTATTCGCTTCTATCTTCTCCTCCACTTGCCTCTTGAGCGTGGAGATCACGTCACGCATCAGGAGAGCGCGGGCATCTCGTTCCTTGGCCCATAACTGAAAATGTTTAACTTTTTTATTAAATAATAATCCTCATAGCACTCGTGGCTAATTTATAATAGTCGCTCTGGTCGATCTTCAGGTTAAGCCGCGCTTGCCTAGATTAGTCCGCGGATGGTTTTCCACCCATTACATACCGAGTTTCCTCCGTGTGTAACGACGCAACGTAGAGGTAAGGTCCGAACTTTAGTTAACACCTCAAAAGTAAAATAAGGAACCAATATTTAATTTTAAAAGAGGTTAAAAGTCTTACTTTGTCCTGTTTATCATTAATTTGCCTCGCTTCTCCGTCGTACATGGCCTCTATGGTCTTCTGTCTCAGTCGCTCTTTCTCCCTGTGCTCTACTAACTCCGCTAAAGCTGCGTCTAGTATGCGTTTGTACTGTCCGCATGTTTCCTGCTCTCGTTCGCGCTCCTGAAAATATATGGGTAAATATTTATAAAAAGCTACCAGATTACAAGGTAATAGAGGTTTGCTTGTAGCGACTCAAGTATCTAGAAGCAAGATCATCCCATTCAATAAGTGATACGATGATCTAATTAGTCAATACACTTAGCAAAATTCAAAATCGCTTTTGAATTTTGTACTTCGCTTTTGTAGTGTATATGTTACGGCTTAAAGCCGAAATAATGTTACACCAAGTTCTAGCCGGCTATACCTAGGTGCGGCCGGTAAAAAATTGTTATACTTAGGTGTATCCTTTTTATTGTTAGAACACACCGACCAAATGGATTAGGTTAGGTTAGGTTAGAACTGTGACCGCGACGCGCGAGCCGAGCGAGCGCAGCGAGCGGTGCCTACATCCAAATTGGTTGCATCAAACCTCCAAATTTAAATTTATTTTAGGTATAGCCGGCTAGAATTAGGTGTATGTAATCTTACTTTCGCCGGCCCAGAAAGAGGTGGCAAGACGATCTGGACGCTTACCGCGAGGGCTGGTTCGAGGTGGAACAAGAAAAGAGCAAATGGAAGGAATTAGGGGAGGTCTTTGCCCAGCAGTGGGACAGTACAGGCTATTAAAAAAAAAAAACTTACTTCTTTTAGTCGTAACATATACATTTCATTGCTAGTGATGGTACTTGTCTATAACTCCAATTTACTTTTTTGTTTGTTTGACCCAAACAAACATGGTAATTATTCAAGTAAATGTGGATATTATTTGAAAACAAGGTTTTTATTTAATGACAAGGATACCAAAAATACCTTAGATTGTTGATTTTATTATATTGTGTACTTGATAAGAAAATTCGAGTAGAATTCAACAACTTATTAAATCATACCTTTAGGATAGCCCGGCGCAGTTTATCCAGCATTTCCAAATCCAGTTCTATTTCCTTCAGCACAGAGATCACTCTCCTCTTTAACTTATACTTGTATAAACCCATGTTCACTATACTAGCGTCTCTTTCTGCCACGAGGCGGGCATGTTCCCTCTCTCTCTCGCACGATATAAACTGAAGTTCGTCTAGAATCATTTTCTCTCTCTCTTCCTGTTTACGGAGACGTTTGACTATTGTTTCTTTTTCACTTAACTCTGCGATCTGGCCCTCGAGACTTTCGCGGAGCTCCTGTAATATGGTAATATACAAGGTGTAAACGGACCCTTCACGAAGCCGTCAACCAAACATTCTGTACATCAAACTAAGCAACTCTACGCAAAAATTATTGCTGGGAAACGACGACTTTTTTTTTGGGGTTGATAAATCAAGTTTTACGGCAGGACTCACTGTAACGCACTCAAAACATTGCGCTGATGGATGCATTGAATAGTAAAGGGGTACTTATGGAGGTATTCAAAGTAAGGTTATAACTAAACGTACAAAGAGCGGGAGCGACTTTGTTTTATACTATGTAAAGATTATATGCCACACAAGCTAACAAGAGATTAGACAGTGGATTCTATGACCGTAGATAACTTCGTCAGACATTCAGATTATTATCCAAGGGCAAAAGCTACTTACTCTAACTTGTTGCTCCTTTTCCTTCAGTCTCTCCTCCTCGATCTCTATCTGTCTGCGCAGCATCTCGTCTCGCTCCTTCAGAGTCTTGCGCGTCTCTTCTTCATCTTTTTGTTTCTGCATTTCCTTCTCCACTATTTGCTCCATCCTGTTCGATAGGGCAGAAACCGTTAACTATTGGTGGTGCGCAGGCGACTGCTTGCCCAACCCGAGTCTTTCAAGCGATACATTTTCTTATGAAGATAAAGCTTAAAATGGTTTGACAGTGAAACTCTGGCTGCTGCGCTGCGACTTCGGTGTGAGTTGACCCTCACAGAACGCTTATTCGTGATACAATCAAATTGTTTACAAAAATATGTGTGCGAAAGCAAGGATTCCTTCAAGAAGAAAGGCCGCAACATCTCTGCTAATAAGTGCCATCAACGTAGCAACATGGCCGATAGAACCGGGTACGGTAGTGATGGTTAAGATCATGTTCGGTAGGTTGCCCAGACTGTGTCACGGCATCTTCAACACCACATACGAACTAAGCTCCATACCTCACTCACGTAATCCTTCACCGCACAAGCAGAGTTATCCGTGCATTCAGAAACCCAACAATACCTCTCAGGCAGTAGCCCACTGGATACAACACCCGCCTGGTAAGAAGATCGTACCTTTTTATGGGGGTGACGAACCTTACACAGTTATTCCTCATCCCTCTATAAAACTGCATAAATGAAAAAGAAAGAAAAATCTTACTAAACAGATTTCAATTTCCCATTAGTAACATAAGTACTGGCAGCTCTTAATTCAGGTTGTTTCCATCCCCAAGTGAGATGTAGTCACTAGTTCTCTTTCGTGGCTCAGTAACTGCTCCTCTTTTTATGGCGCTCTGGTATTTCTAATTCATTGTTAGTAACTTACCAAGCAGACTTGAGCTTGCCATTAGCAACAAAGGCACTGGCAGCTCTCAGCTCTGGTTGTTTCAGTCTCCACGCGTGATGCAGTCTCAGCTCTGCTTCGTGGCGGAGTAGCTGCTCTTCTTTAGCCATGATACCCTGGTTGATTTCTTGGAGGGTTGAGGTTGGCACTTTGTTTAGATAAGAACTGAAAGGAGAAACCAAAGCAAAGCTGAATTTACTTTGCTTCTTAGAAAATAATGCCCAGGAATCGGTACTAGGGCTGGTTCTCAACTATTCTGATATCAAAAAATTCAAACTACAACTTTATTAAAACAAGGCAGTTTATGGATGCCAGAAAAGTTGATGTTATAATCACAAGTTAAAAATAATAAAGGGTGTAAAAAGACCCTTAACGAAGCCGAAAGGCACTTGTTGTCCTCGTCATTGTGATCATTTTTTTGTTCTGGACCATACCTGGGAACTTCTAGTTACGGAGATATTGGGGGTCAAAGTTTCAATTTTTTCACAAGTTTTTTTTTTAAATACTACTTTTTAAGGTTCTAACTTTACTCCAATTACTTCCATGGTCCGTTTACTATTCAAAGCATCCATCAGCAATAAGTTTTGAGCGCATTAAATTGAGTTTTACCGTAAAATGTGATTTTTGACCCCAAAAAATAATTTCGTTTCCCAGCAAAAATTTTTGCGTAAAGTTACTTAGTTTGATGTACAGAATGCTTGGTTGACGGCTTGGTGAAGGGTCTGTTTACACCCCGTATAATTATCTTCGAAAAAAATTAACACAAAAAATTTACCCTACTTTAAAATCTGCATTATTAGTAAATAAAAATAGCACAAAACTTGACAAAACAAAATACTGGTAATTGTGTAGTGAGGAGAAAATAGTTTGCATAGATAAATTTTAGTCAAAAAGTTGTTTAGGAGGCAGTTATTTTTATTACATAACAAATCACAATGCTCCTTACCCGTTTTTATAAAGCTTCGGTTGCTTGGCTAAAGTCTTCAGTTCTTGTTCAAACTGCATTTCTTCTTGAAACAACATTAGTTCCAGTTTTTTGCGCCGTTCTTCGAGTTGTCTAAAAAGTTCAAACAAAAAGTTTATAATACGAATTCCAGTACTGACAACCATTAATAGAATTTGTAATATCCATTTCCTGGTAGACATTACAACAATATCCTTTGCACACAAAAAATGATAATATTTTAAACTGTTTTTTTGCTGGTATTTAACAAACATTTTTATTTTTATTGGTGTTATGTAAGTACCAAATCTTTTTTTTAGACTGGTTTGGTACATTGAACTTTTACAAGGCTATTTTTTAGGTAATAAAGTAAGAATGTTTTTATGACAATACTATAATTACAATACCAGTAGGTACACAATTTATTCACAGTTGATGAACACATTCTCATGAATGTGTTCATCAACTGTGAACAACTACAACGGTACAACCTTAGATGGATAGAATATAAAGGTTGTAAAAAGACTTTTAACGAAGCCGAAGGGTACTTGTTCTCCCCGTTATTGCGATCATTTTTTTGTTCTAGACCATACCTGGGAACCTTCTAGTTATCGAGATTTTGGGGGTCAAAGTTCCAACTTTTTCACAAGTTTTATTTAAAATCCATGTTTCTAATGTAATTTTTTTACTTTAAACATCTTCACGACCCCCGTATTATTCAATCCATCCATCAGCACAATGTTTTGAGTTCGTTACATTGAGTTTTACCGTAAAACGTAATTTTTCACCCCAAAAAAAAAGTCGTTTCCCAGCAATAATTTTTGCGTAAAGTTACTTAGTTTGATGTACAGAATGCTTGGTTGACGGCTTCGTGAAGGGTCTGTTTACACCCCGTATTTGATCATACTCCAGAATTGTGACACAGCCTGTTATCTTTTTTTAAGCTAAGTACTTCAAGATAGCACGAATGTCTGGTTGTTATGAATACTTGCTAAACAATTTTGGATATACAAGTAACTATAGATTATTTGAACTTGTCCGAGAAAGTATTAAGAGAATAAACACGATTACTGACAATACAATATTTGAAATTTAACCAGGTTTCCAGGTAATGAAAAAGGCTCTTCCTAAAAAAAATGAAGGATGAAGTGATGGTAGACACAAATAAAATTGATACTTACGCAGCTCTAATCTTCCTCTGACTCAGCAACTCAGCCTCTTTATTAGCCTTCTCATAATATCCCTCTGTGGTCCATTGCTCATGATGCCTGGTCTTATTTGTGTTGGTCTCGTAGTATATGGCAACCTTCTGTAGCTCTTCAGCACGCTTGAGCTCATTGTCACGACGCTGGGCGGCTCGAGCTTGCAGCTGCCATTGTGGAAGGGGACGAGACATTGTGTGGTTTTACTTGGCTGAAACAAATAAGTGAAGTAAAATTAAATGTTGATATAAGGCTTACTTACATTTCTAGGTTTCATATTACTGTTATCACAATAAGTATAATCTTGGATCAAATCAAAACTCATTTATTCAAACAAGGATAGAGAAGAGAAGATTAGCACTTTTTGAACATCAATTACACAAGACACTTCCCCAAAACACTCATCCCTCGCAACTTTCTATTGTTTTCGTTGGGAAGGAGAAGAGATAGATTTAACTTGACAATAAATTTTCTGACTGTTTAAAATGTAAATAACTCTACAATCAATACGCCTTTGGTTAAGTTGTCGCGAATACTATTTAACAGCTGATGGCGGTATAGCAATTTGTAAGACTTTAGCATCAATATCCCAGGAAAGTGTCCCTGTAATGTAATGGAACTTGTTATCTAAAATCATAATCTAAACCTACTTTCCATTAAGTTGTATAAAGTTGCTTTTTAAATAATTATGCCTGTTGGACCGTTTACATCTTCCTGTAAAATATATTTTAATGAGGTTTTCACCATCACCAGTATAAAAAGAACCAAGTTTCTATTACTACTGCTGGTAGTATCATATTGCGAAATGCTCACAATCTTTCCCCGAACCCATAGCAAATTAATGTTAAATTATTGCTACACTTTTGCCAAATTGAAATTAAATGTCAAGAGCAACAAGTTGAACAAGACCTTTAAAAACTTATCTCAAGTTCACTGACAAACCGAGGCTCACTGAACTTTAGCTAAACATGACTCAGAAAAGAAATGAAGTCACACTAAATGACCCTGCAATTTAAATTATAAATGCCAAAGAGTATTGGAATTACCTTACATTTATCTTTTGTTATGAATTACTTACTTGATGATATACTAAAACTATAGATACTGCATAGAGCTTAGAAGGAATGGTTAGTTGTTTATAACAAAGAATATCTGTAAACATGAACACGAAACAGAATAGTACACAATCTTACCATATATATACCATAACACTTGTCGCGAAGTTTATTTGTACAAAATAATAACACAATCACAAGGTAACAACCGATTAAGTTATTATATCCGAAACAGAAGTAAATGAGTCACTTTGCGAGATCAATAATATACGCACCTCCTTGGTTGACTGCACACGATTTGGACCTCCTTCGTAATGATCCAAGACAATTACATGACTGTTACATTCGCTCGCGTGGGTGCTAAAACGAAACGTCCCGTAATTGGAACATGTGAGGTCAGACAGATTACGTTCAATTCAATTTACTTCCTTATAAAATTAATTTTCATTGCTCACATTCACGCGATTTCAAATAAAACGTTGGCTGATGCACTGCACAAACCACAGATAGAGATAATATAAACAAGAAGACGTCAAACTGACAGTTGCCTAGCAACGAGTTGCGTTCCGTTATAATTGACACGTTTGATGTTAAATGAACACAAAACAATTTAAAAAACGTAAATATTATCTACTTCATTATTTTTATGAGTACTAGATAAATTAAACTTTCAATTGTTTGTTATTGTAAATACAATAATTAGGGAACTGATAAAATAATAACGTTTCATTTCACGTTACTAGTCCAATGGCGATTGGCGCGTAATTTTAGCGTGGGAAAATACTCTATTTTTTATGTACACATAAATAATTGAATCGTATTAACTTCGTAGTTAATTGATGAATCATGATAAATAAATCCTTTCATCTGAAAATAAAAATACGCGGGTGCGTGTAGAGTGATCGCGCCTAACTGTGTTATAATGTTTACATCGCGCATTCATTTTGCTTTTCTTTATTACGCAGGAGTTTTAAGACCTAAAAACTCTTTTAGTATTATCAAGACTAAACCGATAGTTTAAAAGTCACGCGACGTTTCTGTGTCCTAATTAACAGGTTCTTCCTTTGAGATGTCAGTTAAGAACAAATAATTAAGTACCTACATCAATTCGGGCAAAAATACAAAGAAGCCGAGATTAAAAACAAACAGGTAGGTACGTAGCCCAGGATAATAGCATAACATCACGCCTGTAATCCCCGAAGGGTAAGGTAGAGGTGTACCTAATAATACATCCACAATTCGCCAGTAATGTTTAAGTCTCAAAAAGTAAAAGGGGGCGAGCCAATTGCCATCAACCGGGCACAAATCCTGACTCCGTGGCTGCTACTAAGAAATTCCTGATGGAAAAATTCAATATCACTTTACCCGACCTGGGAATCCAACCCAGGACCTCATGTTCAGCAGCCGCGATAGTATATTTTCTTTCTAATCTGCCTAGGCTATAACGAAACACACAAACAGTATTATTGTTTTTAGCTAATTCCACCCGCGCGTTGGTCAAAAATGGTCCCACGGGGAAGTAGGTAGTAGTACTACCAGGTCTTAAAAGCAACCTTTATCCTAACCTAGTTCACGGTCTACCTGTGGCACCATCTTCCAATTTCATTGAAATACGATCAGCCAGCTTAATTTCGCATTTATAAGTATGTATTTACAGCAGCTTTTCCAGAGACCGAAGCGACACTCTGACCACGGATTCATGTCTGTTCTCCTAGGATTCGTAAATGCTCAGTCCGGAAAAGACCACGTTCATCTACCAGAATTTCGTGTTGATTCCTCAAGTAATGATATCACATTGCGTAAAGTAATCGGTTTTATGAATGTTATCTATACTTTTTTTTTTCTTAGCCTACCCTGTGTCCCACTGCTGGGCAAAGACCTCCCCGTTGTCCTTCCAAACTTCTTTGTTTTATGCGATATCTGGTCATGTTCTCCCCGCAAACAAGATCAGATCGTCACTCACTGGACGCCTGACGGAGGAAAACTAATATTATAAAGACGTAAAGTTTGTTTGTAAGTTTGTTTGTAGGTAATCTTCGGAACTACTGATCCGATCCTGAAAATTCATTCACTAACGGGAAGCTACATTATCCCCGAGTGTCAAAGGCTACATAAAACGTTTCATAAGGTATCATTTATTTAAATTGATACCTTCGCGAGGACTCATTAAAGCGGTCGGTCTATAGTAATGTATCCTCTTTGTGTGTGTAGGCATAGCACCTACCTACCTTGCTTAGAAGCAAAATCACAAATTCATAGTTTTCTCTAGCTAGCTAGCCAGCAAGTACCAAGTACCTAGGTACGTTAAACTCGCCAGCAAGATGAAACGCAGCCATCCGCTATATTTTGCGGTCGGCAAGAATTACTCAGAACCTTTTTATAATTTCCTGGCTCGTGGCTATTGTATATTTAATTGAGGAAGTGGCTTTATTATTTTAAATTGCGTGATATCACAGAAAGCTAAACATTTCTTTTGAGTTTGGCGTCTGAAAGTAATACCTCGTTGAATAAGCCTAGCTAGAACCTAGAACACACAAGAAGATCCCCTATTTTCTTGCTTAGGCTCATTATGTGAGCCAAGAAACACAATATCTTTTTCAGTGAATTTATCCATCGAAATCAAATATTACTGGAACTAGAGTAGGTAAATGAAAAGGCTTAAAAACTGAAGACTATGGGAACTCTTTTGGTTTAAATATAGAAGCAATAATATGAACTATTGATACCGCTAAGTCAACTCGCGATATCAGCAAAACATTCCGATTTTTCTTACACAACGTCAATCGATTCCTAAGGCAATTATTAGCATAACACAAGTCCAAAGTCGAATATCAAACTGTAATCCATCTAATAACTGTACGCTATATGCGTTGCTAAGCTACGCGGCATTTATACGAGGCAGCAGCAACAGGCCTAGGGAATCCGGCATGACCAGAAACTAAATATATACAAAGCTGAATATACGCACACCGTTGCGTCACACCGATAAGCAAATAAAATAATCTAGATTTGAGAGTTCTTAGTTCTTTTTTTGAATAATAAGTATTAATTTTTGTTTTTAATTTGTATAGAAGTTAAAAAGCTCTTATTTTCATTGAGTCGTCCAGAGCTTGCGGCCTTCAAGGTGATAGCGGGTCACATTCCGACATGAAGAGAGAGAGGGAGATATCGTCTGTCTCGCTTTAGATACAATGGAGGCTTCGTTCGGTGTTGCTACAGCGAGATTGACTTTCATTTTATGGTAGATTTTTAAATGTTGAGTTATATTTTTAAGGAGATAAGCAATTATTTTTGTGTAATATTGCTCGAAGAGTCTGTTGATCTAAATAATTTGACTTTTTTCAAAAAATATTTTTAAGAGCACATTTAATGCACAAAAAACTGCAATATGTATGTAAAATTCAACGGTGTATAAAGCTGAAAGCTTTTTTCGTAAAATAAAATATCTGCCCAATTTTTTTTTCGATATTTCGCACTCCCTATATTTAGAAAATAGCCTTCTGAGACACTTAAATCCAATACTGTTCAGACATCTCTACTTAATATGGCAATCTAAAAATGTCTCAGAAGCTTTTCCGTACAAAAGCACCACGAAGGCTCCGTAGCAGTAAATACAGCTCGAGGCTGGCAGCCCCACCGACCGGCAGTCAGTCGTTCAGAGGCTGCCCAAGCGCATGCCACCGCGAAACGTTAGCATCGACTTACAAAACTGTAGTCACCCCTCGAATACATCACCAATCGACTTCAACACTACTGAAGTCTAAACAGTGATGTACTAAAGTGATAAACAAAACTAGTGATGTGAAAAACTCCGACTTGTGTATATGTAAAGTGGTTTACGATTGATATTTTTTGTTTGTCCGCCTGTGTGTACGTAATAACCGTGTTCTGAACCAAGAAATGGGTTTATAATTGGTCTAAATCAATGGCCACGATGGTGAGTTATACCTATTTGTGGTTAAACCTAAAAATATTGTTGTTAACGTGTGTGCGTGACTATGTCTGTATGTAGTTGTTACTTGTTGGTATGTACAGCGAAATGCTTTCGTCTTTTACATTATGTTTTATGTATAAACGCTGATGTAAGTTCACACATTATCTAGTTGAGAGTTTATGAAACATTACGCTGAGGATTGAAGTCGCTAACACCTGCCCAGCGAGTCGACGAACTAGAAAGTTGTTTTGATGGGTTATATCTGTACTTTCAAGTACTTTATCTAAAGCTGTGTGATCATGATCATTTAACTGTGCCTAGAGTGAGCTTATCTGCAGTTTCCTATGATGGATGTAGAGAGAGAACGTCCGGGTATGCGTGTGCGCAGGTTCGCGTTTGTAGAGTAAAAGACATCAACGCGCATTCCGTTGGAGTTGTTGTGGAATTTGTGATCTCAATAGAGTTATCGGTTTAATTGCTTAACTAAATATTCATGGCATGCTAGTTACATTGTACATAGTTTATCGCCATAAATACCGATGAATAACTTGCTTTAAAAAGGCCATTAACCTGTTATAATACCAAAATTAATGAAGGTATTTTTTGTCATAAAGTTATCAATAACTCCAACAGTTGTCATTTCCGAATAAATTATGTGGTTTTTATGTACCTACAAGCTTTTTAAATCAACCGCAACCTACGTATCGTAACTTCAGAGCCCAATATCTTATTATAAATGACGAAACAATTCCGAAACACCGACACCAATTGGACCCGACATTATAAGTGAAAAAAAGCCACCGCATTGTTCCGAGGGCGAATTCAACCGTGTAATTGACTTTTGGAGGAAACAACTTATAATTTAATCCTTACATACTAAACTAAACATTGATCCCACTCGAGGAGGGTCTGAAAGACCTTAAAAATAAAAATACATTTTGTATCCTTTACAAAGATTACCGCGCCTTGATAATCATTAAAGCATCAAGAAGGTATTACTTGGTCACCCTGCAATTTTTATGTCATTAGCTTCTCAAAATTTCGTAAAATTATTCATCATTAGGAAAATCGATAAAGTTACGGTTTACTTGGACGATTTTTTGACAGAGATCTTAATTGTTCTTTGAAACCCCTAATTTTGAAGAACAATTTGTATCTAATTAGTAGTAATCTTGTAGTTTTAGGAAGACGGCCGCTTTCTTCTTACACATGATGGCCTGAAACACAGGTTTAAATAAACCTTCATCGGGCAGGTCTCTACCAAACATCTGAATTGAACTATCAATACTTGCAACTGTTGAATATATTTTAGATATAGTTTACTTATAAGTGCGCCTAAATGTACACTTTTTGTAATATTTTTTAAATAAATTATTCTTATCCTTAATTATAAATTATTCTCATTCTTACATGACTTAACAAATAGGCAGATATCTACAAATCAAAAGATGTTATAGCTGGAAAACCTATAAAATTTTATCAGCCTGTAACTATCCCTGTGTGCATGAGCAAGGCCTCTTCTCACGCTTAAATTAAAAGAATAAGGCATTCAAAGAATACCTACCTGTGACTATTGTTACTTAATTTACTACCAACGCCGCATCTAATGCACCTAACCATAGGCGTTTAGCCCTTCCACTATCCTCTAGCAATAGACTATTTACCAACCGAATAAAAAAGAAGCAAAAACGAAGAAATGTTCATAAAATCGAAAGAAATTCCTTTGACAATCTCCAACATTGAAGAAAAAAAAACGGAAAAAAGAGCACTCAGCCCAGAAAAGTCGAGTAAAATTCCTCAGACGGGTAGCCCGCCTTTTCAAGGTTCACCTGCCGGCTAAGTCATCAAAAGCAAAGCCAATACACCGACAAAAATCTATACTCAACGGCTAAATAAACATTTAAATCCGTAAAGCAAATAGAAGTAAATAAACAAGTGGTACTTAAATACCGGCTTGAACAAACACGGGGACATTCGAGATGTTATTTAATAACAAACAGGACCACATCCGTCTCAAGGTCTCCAATATAACGAATAATTTATTATGCCTGTTGTATACTAAAGTGGCGTGTGTGAAAAAGTTATTTTTGCGTAATTGGGGACGATAATCTGGGAGGTCAGCGCTTGTTACCGGATACTCTGAGAGTGGAAAATCTGCACGCAAAATACGCAATTTGTAGGTGGAGCTGCGGACACCAGCCCGTTATACAATACAATACTCTGAGAGTGACGCCAGTGGAAAAAACACAAATGGTTGAAAATGTGGCTGTTGTAGAATCTGGAAGGTTATAGGAAAAGCTTGACACCTGCTGATTAACAAACAAAATATCTATTAAGCTACGAGGAACGAGGTAACTAGACCTACTCGTTGGACAAAATAAATATTCGAATCGTGAATAGTGGCACTTAAGACAATATGGTCTTGAATCAAGTTCGATGGGTTACTAAGGGACTAACCACACTTATTCAGGACTATTCAGCTTTTGAAGATACGTACGCGTACGAACAGACGCGGAAAGCTGAACGGATGCGTACGCATCTCCATACAAAATCGTTTTTCTATGGACAAAAGCTGAACAGAGCTAAATAAGTGTGATTAGTCCCTAAATGAGAACCCAGTTTGAATTATTTTTGCAATTGACTTTAACTTGAATTCTCTGAACTCATCCTTGACAAGGCATCCACTATGACAAAGCATAATCATCTACGGGCTAAAAAACGTCCAAAGCTATCAAATACAAAAATGTTGAGTTGTGCCACTATTCCACTAGACAGGTGAATTATACCTACACTACTCAGCACTCAGGTACAAAAGTATAATGTACGTCAACAAAAAAACCAAGATAATTTGAGTCGATTACATTCAATTATATTCGCGGATAAGTTCGTCATTTCCATGGCTCGTCAAAAAAAGAAGTGGATTTCAAGAAATCGTTTTTTGCCTGTTAACAGTACTGTGAATGATTTAACGCATTAAATATCTTACAACGTGACTTAAAACGTGCTCATAGCAAAACACACCAATTTGAAGGCTGAGTTTTGGTATCTGAATCATCATCATCATTCTCTTGCCCTTATGCCAATTCAATTGGGGTCGGCGCAGCATGTCTTCTTCTTCCATACTTCTCTATTACCTACTCGTCATCTCATCAGACACTACCTTTCTTGCCATATCATCCTTTACACAATCCATCCATCGTTTCTTTGGTCTTCCTCTTTTTGGTTTCTGAATAAATACTAGAATGTATAATTACACCCAGACCAAATTAGGCAAGTTTTTATTAAGACATCTTGACCCCAATATACTAGACCATCCGAAAAGATCCAGCCCTGTAATGAAACCAGCTGAAAGGGCTAGAAATGGTTCGTACAGGCACGAGCACCAATATGTATACGCTCTCCTAAATTTAAAAACAATTTTCGCGAAAAATAACAATTGTAATTTGAAGATTGGATATTTTTCATAAGAATATGGGTTCCAGAATACTATGTTCGTAACAACATGAAATTTTAATCAGAACAGTAGGAGAAAAACAGTTTTAAAATATTTTAAGTGTTTACATATTGGTGTTCGTGACTGTACATATATACATGTGAGTATCTACTTGACCTGAAAATTATGAATCACCTTGCGATTCGGGCATTAAAGTTCCTAAGTAACTAAGAAGAATTATACCCATACCTCTATTCAGGTATAAAAATATAATGTACCAACTGAAGGACAAAAAATACCACATAATACAAGACTATTATATTCAATTATATTTGTATTCTACTCGTATTCGAGTCCGTCATTTTTTGCATAATGATTAAGAGTTTATTTTTAACGTGATCGTGGTGAGAATATTTTATTAACGCTTTTGTTTTTGTTTGACGGGGTTAGCCTGGTAACCTCCTGTACAGATAAGATTTTTGTAACAACCTCTTTGGTACACAAAAAACATAATAATATAGTATGAGTGAGAAAAAAAAAATCTAAAGACGCTCCTTTAGATTAGAGAGCGTTCGCCTGTAATGTAACAGTTCAGATTCGAGCATTACATCAGTGTGTGAGGAGAACCGAGAATTACAATTTACAAAGCGCAACCTGTAACGATACAGTTTGTAACAACCACTTGTTTCTGTACAAATCGAATATTACATTAGACGCAAATGTTGAGTTTTTCATACATTACATTCTAGGCAAGAAGGTACGTAAAGAGTAAGTAAAGTATATACTTTCCGGGGCTGCTGGACAGTTCGAAAGAGATACCGCGGCCCTGGAACACAAAGTGCAAAGAAGGAACATGGATGGGTTTTAATCAGTAAAAGTCTGACAGTCCCTTCCACTCCGCCCAGAGCGGGAGGGGTCATTTAATGATTTCACATCCGAAAAAAAAAGTATTTACTGTACGTGGTTATTTGCTTACAATTCTTATTTCTAGATCTTATGAAGTGTAATAAATAATACTCATATCTGCTTAAACGCTTCTCATTCCGTCCGCCGTCGAGGCCTGTCGCGACATCCCGACCCATTCCCTCTCCGACCCTTGCTAGAGCCAACCCGTGAGGCTGAGCCTCTAATTTAAAATCAACCCAATTATGATAACATTCAGATCCAGCCTGTCCCTTCTCCTGGCATCCCCCAGCAACGCCCTAAGCCGAGGATGGTACCCCTCAGGGGGTGCCCTTAGCGTGTAGTCGCTTAGTTTGTAAGTTTTTTGCCCCGTGCTAGAGGCCTTACACTCAAGGCACTCACAGAATAGTCCGGTTAAATAAATAAATAATAAATAAAATTCATTTATTTCGGACAACAGTGATCCATATTTTGTTAGTATTACAAAGAGCTTATATTCTAATGTTAAGCAGACGACAATCCTAGGAGAGGTTGACCTGCGAGATGCCATTTATAAAATAAAAATTAAACGCTTTAGTAACACTAACCGAAGTACCAAGTCTGCAATTCAGCATACATTGCTCCATCAACCCCATTGCCTTCAACAAAATAACAACTTAACCCATCAATGTACATCAAAATTCCACCATGATCGGGCATAGACCGCTAGAGGCATAACGTTAAGTGCCGCCTACGTTACAAGTAACAGGTAGCAGTATTTTTGTATTATTTGTGTTTTCGTGAAGGATTGTATTGGGCCGGCCGTCAATGCGCGCGCGCCCGCGGCGAGGTGCTGCGCACGCGACTCCCTTCTACTCGTCTTTGATAAGGGTTCGAGAGACGTGTAACTGTAAATGATTTAAGATTCGTGATGACGTACATTTTTGTGTTCTTACATAGAGACAATTTTAAGAAACATACGACTTCTGTGGTATGAAAGTTAGTGGAATATTTAACATAACTTTACGCCTATAATCCCCGAAGGGTTAGGCAGAGGTGTACCTAATAGCACATTTACATCCACATTTCGCTAGATATATATCCCATGTAATAGGGGGCAAGCTTATTACCATAAACCGGGCCCAAATGCAGACTGCAAGTTTCAAAAAGGAAAAACCCAACAATTCTGCCCGACCTAGGAATCAAACCCAAGAACTCATGCGCAGCAGTCACGCTTACGACCACTAGAACAACTAGCGAAAAAACCAGGCTCAATTATAATTTATTTTTATCTCAAAGCTCTGTCTGTGTTTCAACCAAAAATAACCAAATATGATTCTCACACTCCAATTCGGCATTTACAAAATTAATTATGCCTAATACCTAGCCTAAAATAAATGAATTAATATCTATTAGTAATCTCAGAAATCAATCAGTAACATTAATTCGAAACGGTGTTTTAGCATTAGAAGTTGTACTGGATCAGAGTATTTAACTGTTATAATAATATCCTTCATAATTTCGATTTATTTTACTGTTGCTTAAAGTTACAAGGTCATGAGAACTAGAAGCTCTTACCCTTGTATCTATAGTCAAGTTAAAGTAATTACTTATATAATCAGTTTTATGCAATAGAAAAGAATTTGAACGAAGTAAGAACCGTCAAAGAAAGCAAAGCTAAGAATTCTAACTTTTGACAGTTCTAACTTCAAGCAATTACTAAAACACAGAGTAAAAATTGTATCTTAAGTTATTACTTTTACACAAGTAATCACTTTGACTTGTTTATACATAGATACGGGTGTCACAGGCCTTTACTTGAAATCATATCAAAAACGCAAGAGCACTATTTAATTATCTTCCAGTCTTAATTGAACGACATGTTTTCAGATTACTGATGAATGAGCCTCTTCCTTTTCAATTTCTTAAACAAATATTGATAAAAGTTTCCTGTTTCGGTCTATTGTCAATGGTACTTAAAATGCATTCTGGTGGAACTGAGGTAATGAGGAAATCCTGCTAAGTTCAGTGCTAACTAAACATAATATTCAGAGAATTAACATAAGCTCCTTCTTACTACTTCAGCTCTAAGGATAATGATGTTAAAGAATCTGACTTTAACTTAAAAACCTCTCCTATGTCTATTTTCAGAAATAAAACAATCGATCTTCTATTCAAAAATGAGTCCTAAACCTTGCACAATAAGGACCTTCCCTTTATCTCGTGCAGATTACATACAAATTACGTTGATTGGTCTGCTCACGCCACTTCACGTGCGCTTAATGATACCACGTCGTACCAAGTTAGGATTTGAATTTTTTAGCCACCTGGCTACTGTATAACAGCCATAGCTTGGAGGCATAAGCTCGTGTTTTTGTTCATTATTCAGCTACAACGTTACAATTTGAAGAAATTTGTGGTTAAGCACAAAAAGATTGGACCGAACGTGATTCTGATACACCTGTTTTTGGAATAAAAGTGTGCCCAGAGGTTGTGGGTTTCTCTTCAATTATTTTACGTTATTTTTATAATTTGATGCAGGTGGTATGTGAAGGTCGTAACGGAGGTACCTAATTTCTACTGATCGTTTTGGGTCTAACTTTCACTTGAAGCACTTGACTTGTATCACCTTGCATGTGAGCCTACTGCCCTAAGACCATCTCAGACACTCATGCATTCATGTACTCTGCATGGTCCTCATCAGATTTGACTAGATAATGTCAACATCTGCCTAGCCGGTCGGCTTACAGTCTAACTGGAAGCAGCATGCTGCAACAGATCAGTTGAATACCAGTATTTTACATGGAGCGACCGCCTATCTGACCTCCACGACCCAGTTAGTGCTGGGTAATACGATACCCCATGCTTTGCTTTTCTGTAAGTGATGAGGCGCTTAGACTTAAGTTTGCAATGTACAAATAATATTGTAACAGTGTACTCATTGATGAGAAGCTTAAAAATAAATAAATAAAATACCACTTTGTAAGACTGGTTGTCAGACTTTCGGGCCACTGACTACCTGCAACGACTGTCAAAGATCTGCAATTGACAGCCGGGACCAACGGCTTAACATGCTTTGGGCGGCACGGAGGAAACTCGGTGGATAATGGGTGGTCACCCAACCTGATGATGAACCAAAAGTTATTTAAAATGCAAGGCAGGTCTACTTACTAGTAACCAGAAAAATTGCATTCAAAATCTGTTAAATCTAAATAATTTTTTCAAGACATTCCCAATTAACAAATCTCATGAAGAGAAGAAGTTGGTGGCGTCTTACTTCCTTACCATCTAAGATAGATGCACTTAATTTAAGCAGTTCAAGTTAAGTGGACGTACTGTCTGCATGAACATAAAACTCCGAAACTACCAAAATAATAGGTAGCGGTTAAACCGTCGCGTCGTTTGCGAGCGCAGTTCACTTAACCAGTTACTGCCCGTGAGTGGAACACCTATTAATTTCATGTTTCCGTCAGGACTATTACTAGTTACGCTTAACCCTCTACGACCACAGATAAATAAGGGTTTCTTCAATCTCGATGAGAATTGATATTTCAGCTAAACAAGTTCCCCTTTTGTTATGTTGATTGTTGTTTTTTAATGTTTAGAAATAGAAAATTGAAAGTACCTAATTTTGACATCCTAATAAACGTGTAATATTATTCCAAGTCGTACCATAAAGTTACAATATTTAAGGGTCACTTTACGAGTCTGTTTTATTGCCATACTTATAATCATAGACAATAATAACTCTCGAACGTCGTACAAGTATCACTACAGTGTTGCCAACATCAGCAATGTGAAGAAAAGGTTTTATTTCTTTCGTAAACAATGTTCCTTTCTTTGAATCCTCGGGCGAAAATGGCAGAGTAGTCAGACATGTAAACGTCAGGTTGTGATTTTGAAATCATTATCTGTAGTAAAATCTACAGCGGTAATGTTCGAACAGTTATTTTATTCCTTGGCAATGTAGCTAGATTTTACAAGCGGCTTGCGATTTCATTGGAACGCGAATTCTGAAATAGTTATCATTTATTCTATCTGCAATTATGAAGAAGTTTACAATATAGGGATCAGTTTTGTCCTAAAACGCAAAAACTTCCGGATAACTGCCTTGTTGGTCTAGTGGTTGCAATCGCGACCGCTGATCACGAGGTCCTGTTTTCGATTCCTGGGTCGGGCAAATTGTTATGTGGTTTTACAATCTGACTTAGTAGCAGCCACGGAGTCTGGATTCGTGCCCGGTTGATGGCATTTGACATGTGATGTTATATTATTAAGGCAAGGAGCACAACCCAGGAGTGCTTCAGTGCTTGCGGTTCTCTGTTCCAGACCGCTACGTGTGGAGGCGGCGGCGCCCGCCACTGCTGGCTGTGCCAACTGCCAGAACCAACCTGCTGGCTAAAGCACCTCTCACGCGAGGAATTCGTACTGTTAACGAAGTTCAGAATAGGTTGGACATTTTTTCGTGTTACTTTAGTGAACTTGCAAAAGTAACTTTAAATATAATATGTTACGAAAACGTTAATTAGTGCAATTTTTGGTTTAGTGTAATTTTAGGTTTATTGTTTATTTTATGTTTATTGTTTCTTTTATGGTTTTACTTTTTAATTTTTGACTGTAAAAAATATTTAAGTTAATTTGTATAAGGTTAGGTTATGTAATTGTTAGTAATGTAAGGTTATTTTAAATAGTTAATTATTACAAGTAGTCTTAGCTATCGCATTAGGTTTGTAACCTGTAATGATAGTATAAGAGTTTTAAATAAATAAATAAATAAATAAATAAATAAATTATGTATTCCGGATAAAGGAAAATGGGCAGAATTGCCCTGGCGTCCAATAGCGTTAAGATATATACCAATGGATAGATCTCTTTAAGAAGAACATTTCGTATTATGGCGACTTCTCTTGATTCAGAGTCAGAGAGGAGCTACAGAGGTCTAATGTTGAGAAATTAAGTTAGATTAAATACTGTAATTTCGTCAATTTTTTAACTTTCATTAATACTGTACGTTTCAAACATCATATTATAAGCCTATAAACATCATTATCAAAATATTGACACCTTAAAATGCTATTTTAGGAGCAAATCCTTACTGTAACAGTAACTTGGATAGATCGTTAACACAACCCCAACGCCCAATAGCATCAAGATATGTATCAATGAATTGATCTCAACAAGAAGAATATTTCTTGCTTTGACAACTTTTCTCGATTCCGAGTCAGAGAGGAGCTACACTTCGGTGCCTAATCAACTACCTAGTTAGATCAATAAAACCTAACAGACTACGAATTAGCAAAAGTTGTATAGTAGCAAATATTCTAATTGAAAGCTCTTTCGAATGGTGTACGTCTTATAGCTATTGGTTACCCAGAAAATGTTAACTTCGGTGCTCAATTAGACACAGATTTAGGTCAATAATTCCGAATAGACTACGAATTAGCAAAAGTGGTGCTAGTAGCAAAGTGGTAGTGGTAGTAGCAAAAGTTCTCTTTAAAAAGCTCTATCCAATAGTGTATATCTTATGACTATTAGTTGCCCGTAAACTCTTAATTGGTTGTAAATAAAATCTTAACTTCGGTGTCCAACTAGTACCTATTTAGGTCAATAACTCCGAACAGACTACGAATTAGCAAAAGTTATGTTAGTAGCAAAAGTTCTCATAGAAGAGCTCTCTCCAATGGTGTATATTTTATTGCTATTGGTTTCCCAGAAAACGTTAACTTCGCTGCTCAAATAGTCACCTATTTATGTCAATAACTCCGAACGGAATAGGAATTAGCTAAAGTGATACTAGTAGCAAAAGTTCTCTCTAAAAGGCTCTATGCAATGCATCATATGTTATAACTATTGGTAACCCAGATAACCTTAATTAGTTGCCAAGAAAATTTTAACTTCGGTGTCCAACTAGTCAGCTATTTTTGTCAATAACTCCAAACGGAATACGAATTGGTGAAAGTCGTTAAATGGCAAAGGTTTTCCTTGAAAAGTTCTATACAATGTTGTATATCTTATTGCTATTGGTTACCCAGAAAATCTTTACTTCGGTGCTCAAATAGTCACCTATTTAGGTCAATAACTCCAACTGGAATACGAATTGGGAAAAGTCGTGTAACTGGCAAAGGTTCTAGTCAAAAAGCTCTATCTAATGATGTATATCTTATGGCTATTGGTTGCTAAGAGAATCTTAACTTCGGTGTCCAACTAGTCAGCTATTTAGTTCAATAACTCTGAACGGACTGCGAATTAGCAAAAGTTATTTTAGTACCAAAAGTTGTCATTGAAAAGCTCTCTGCAATGGTATATATGTTATTGCTATTGGTCACCCAGAAAGTCTTAACTTCGGTGCTCAAATAGTCACCTATTTAGTTCAATAACTCCGAACGGACAACGAATTGGCGAAAGTCGTGTTTCAGGCAAAGGTTCTACTTGAAAAGCTCTATGAAATGGATTATATGTTTTTACTATTGGTTACCCAGAAAACCTTAATTGATGCCAAGAAAATCTTAACTTCGTTGTCCAGCTAGTTACATATTTAGTTCAATAACTCCGAACGTACTACGAATTGCCAAAAGTCGTGTTAGTAGCAAAGGTTATCCGTAAAAAGCTCTTTTCAATAATGTGTATCTTATGGCTATTGGACCTTGGGGCATATGCCTATACATCGATGCCCATTGTCCTTTGGTTCAAGAACCTAGTTAGTTTAGCTTTAATTCTACAGGATGTTGAAAGTAACATAACTATTAATTTTAAATCGGAGCTTATCGGGCTACAGAAAAATACCATTTACGCATCATGTGCGACAGGCTAGGTACATGAAGTCAGTGGCAGCTTTTTACCGTTTCTCGATAAGCATTAGAAAAATAACTCATTTCGATAATATGAAGCTACCTAAGCTGTTTGCAAGCGCTGCAGCTACTTTAATGTGTGTAATCTATCTGCATATCTGATTTAATATGCCAGTCTTGCGATGTGAGGAGATATGTCACAGGAAGTGTTGATCTGACATCGATATACATTACATTCCTTAAGATTAAAAGGCTCATTTAATGGGTAAGTTATTTTCTTTAGACGAAACATTTCTTTTTAAATGAAAAAAAAAACACGTTATATTGATCATCATTTTACTTCAGCAACAACATAACTTAACATCACGCCTGTAATCCCCGAAGGGTTAGGCAGAGGTGTACCTAATAGTACACCCATCTTTCGCAAGTTATGTTTTAGCCTTCTGTGAAAGGGGACGAGCATATTGCCATCAACTGGGCCCAAATTCAAACGCCTTGGCTTCTTCTGAGAAATTCCTGATGGAAAAACCCAATAACATTTTTTCCGACCTGGGAATCGAATCCAGGACCTCATGCTTAGCAGTTGGATTATTCTAGCAACAAGTCATCAAATATTGGCGCTTAATGGCACTGATTCTTAAAAACAATGGGCTTATGCTGTTAATACGATGAAAAACGTAATGAAATGTCGATCCTATGACAACAGACTGCTAATAAACATTTGTTAGATATATTGAAGGAACCTCAGTCAATCGTATTTGTACTCGCCGGCTAAAAACGTAGAATAAACAAAGAAATGTCTATTCTTAACTGTTTTCAATGACAACGTCCTACGATGATGTTCAGTTCAGGACGTTAGTTTAATTTACACCAATTCTAGAACCAAAAAATTTGAAGTCCCACACTGCGACCACGAAGTGGATTACGGTCCACTGAGGAAAGCCCGTGAAGAGGCCTGTCTCCCAGCCACAGGTCCCAGCTGCAGGGAAGTTCATGTTAAAATTAATTACTGTACCAAGTTATACTCTTCTGATGGACTTCAAGACTTCAATTAACATTCGCCTTTAGGTCTGCCATTCATCTCTTTCTTTTCGGACACTGCTCCTTTGTAGGACGAACGTTTTTTCCTTTTGTTTTGTTTACCTGACTCTGTTTTTTATAGCCCATTTTCTAGCAAAAGAGTTGGTCGAAAAACGAATGTCTTCGAGCGACTTTCGATCTCAAAACAGGCTGCAACGCTTTTTAGGGTTTTTAGTTTATGGTTTTTGCATATTGGCTAATTTTAGGACCCTCAAGAAAGTGTTTAAATTAACCAGATTAACAACTTTGTTGTATTGTAGTTGTGTGTTTTAGCACTAATTCTGGCCTTTCCATTCATCATTATCTGCCTAGCCTTTTCCCAACTATATTGGGGTCGGCTTCCAGTCTAATCGGATGCAGCTGAATACCAGTATTTTACATGGAGCGACTGCCTATCGGACCTCCACAACCCAGTTAGTTCTGGGTAATACGATACCCCTTGCTCATTCAGGCCTTTTCATTCGTTGGGTAAAATTAATTAATTAATTTATTTATTTATAGATAGGAGAACCAACAGCTATGACAAATGAATAACAATTATATAGGCAACACAGAGCCAATTACAGGTTCTCACGAGTAAACACAGAAAAGATAGTAGAGATCTTAGGATCACTAGTTAACAAGCACGATACAAATAAAATAAGAGTAATTAGAATAAGATACAATAAGCACTGTAAACACTTAGACACCAGGTTAAGCATTAATGACACGGGGAAAAAGAAAAAAAAAAAAAACTATGCGCTCTTAAAAAAGTTAGCATTCAGCCGAGTGCGTGCTGCATAGGTTTTGGTGGTAAATGGGTCAAATGTGAACTCTTTACAAAGAATATTGAAGTCCTTACTCGCTCGCACTATGAATGAGTTTTGCCTGTAGTTAGATGAGGAAAAAGGAATGGAGATAGGTGGATTAAATCTAACTGATCTCTGGGGTACATTGAAATGCAATTTATGCAGGAGATCAGAACAGTCAATCTCGTTATTTAAAATTTTTAAAAGAAAAGTGCAATCTGCAAGTCGACGACGATCTATAAGTGGCTGTAAATGGAATTTCTTACAGAGATTTATGTAATTATCAGAATGATATGGTATACGCAGCCGAAAACAGAGAAAACGAATAAATCTTTTTTGTATACTCTCAATACGATCTATGTATTTTCCATAACACGGGTTCCAAATTTGAGACGCATATTCAAGATGACTTCTGACAAAAGAGCAATGACAACTATGAATTGTGCTAAGATGATGATGAGCCAAATGCATATAATTATACTTATAAGATAGACGGAACAAAGGGAACAATTATAACTCTGTAAAGCTATGTTTGTTACGGTCGCGAAACATATTTTAATCGACATACAACCTGGCATTGACCTGCAAATCACAAAAAAAGTACTAAAGTTGGAACTTCCCTGGCAAACTTGAGAATTATGTAATTTTGATGTATTGGCTTGGGATCACACTTTTATACAGCCTATCTCTTTAGTATCTAAAAATCTCTATGGTATGGGCCTTCTTCAGTCTGCGAGTTTAGAATCTACTTACTGTGTCTATTAACAAGGTGTCGACCGTAAGTGGTAGAGATTATGGCATGATAATGATCTGGTACTCCATACCATAGAGTAGACTCAATTAAAACCCGATTTTAGTCAATAATAATTTTCACATAAAATTATATTACCTATAGAAATGACATTAAAGCTACCTGTCTTTATGTCTCTTTGACCAGTCCGATAACCGCTACCGGAAACGATCATAAGACGTATTATTGCCTTGCCACGATCACCGCTTATAAGCTTTCATGCAAATTAATACTTTAAGTGCACGCGTTAGGGTATAATTTTCAAAGTAATGTGTAACTATGAAATGGTGACTTTCAAAAGTGCACATCAAAGTCAACGCTACGCTATAATTTACCGCTTACGTTATAAGAAATCGCTGATTTTATTCCCGGTTTTCGCCTTTTATTGCACTAATTAAGTCATTAAAGCCATTAGATTCCCTTAGTTATTAAAGGTATTATAAGCTTTATTTTAATTATAACGGACGTCGTGTGTAGACATGGAAAAAGTTCTTGAACGCAGATTAAAAATAAAAAAATGTTAGTATTTAAATCACGTGGCTCGTGGCTTAATAATAACAGCCGGTCGGATCGATCTTTAGGTTAAGCCGTGCTTGGTTGGTTTGGTCTGTGGATGGGTGACCACCCATTAAATACCGAGTTTCCTCCGTGCCTCGGAAAGCACGTTAAGCCGTTGGTCCCGGGTGTCATTTGTAGATCTTTGACAGTCGTTAGGTAGTCAGTGGCCAAAAAGTCTGACAGGGACAGCCAGTCTTACCAAGGGGTATCGTATTCCCCAGTACTAACTGGGTTGTAGAAGTCAGATAGGCAGTCGCTCTATGTAAAATACTGGTATTCAGCTGCATCCGGTTAGACTGGAAGCCGACCCCAATATAGTTGGGAAAAGGCTAGGCAGATGACTATTTAAATCACTCCACCATATTGTAAGTGAAATTCTCCTGTATTGTAATTGCATAAACGTTTCATACACAAACTCCCGAGCCCGGAACACTACTATATAATATCTGCACCCCATCTTTTAATTACAAGTTCCCTGGCCGAGAAAATTAAATAACGAAAGAAAACATGTCATACATCAGACCTACCAACCCGCACTCTACACAACTTGTAAGTCGGCTAAGGGAAATTGAATACCTGAAATATGAACGAGCGTTTATTTATTGTTATTAGACTTACCGCCTCATTGGTGTACACTGGCTCATTGGTATATGTTGGCTTATTGGTGTACATTGGCTCATTGGTATACATCGGCTTATTGGTGTCGTGGGAGCAGGCTTTTACATGTACACACATGTGCATCTTGATTTTTTCCGTGTGAGAATCTTACCGCTTGGCCCCAAGCTACACGATTAAGCGGCACGCCTGTATTGACAGCAAATACGGTTAAAAAAATGAAAGAAATTGCCTAAACCGATATCAGTCGGTTCACTAGAGTGATTGATCATTTTTGAATCATTCCATGCTCACTTTTGATTCATTTTGTGTTCAGACGTTTCACTTTGAAAGATCTAGAATCAAAGACATAAATGCACAGAAGCCACGAGTCACCACGAAACGCGACGGTACTCAAGCGAAGGTAAACAAGCGCTGGTCCCTCGACGCAAGTCGCGACGTTGCTAGTGGCACCGTCCGAGGTCGTGACCGGGGCGTTAGCATGGGTGCAGCATATCATTTCACATAGCATTGCGTCATGTAACTGCATTGCATAATTGCGCGCATGTATTAGTTGTGTGAAAGGTCGTGCTTGTCGTATGATGAGGGTACAATAGCTTTGGTAGATGTAGAGATTTTATTGCTATTGTTACTAGAGCTGGGTGCAGGCACAGATCTTGGTCACAGCATCCTGAGATTACATGAAACATTAGCACCCTAATTTCGTAACACGCTTACAAAGGCCCCTTTTTTTTAAGGATGGGAAATCATCAAATAATTCCCCTTCAATTAGACAATTTAACTAAATTCATTTAAGTATTTGCGTTATTTACGTTGTCAAATTTTTTCAATGAAATGGAGATAATGTATGAATTATTATTAATTAATTTCTTATGAATTTCTTTCAAAATTATGATATCAAGTAGGTATGTAACGCAATTGGGTTGCAGGTTTATGTCTAGTTTTACATTTTCACGCCTGTAATACCCGTAGGGTTATGCCTAAAAAGGGTTGTACCTATTCATTCCGTGTAAAACATGTTCTTAATGTAAGGACTTTACTTTAAACACCTCTACGACCTTCGTACTATGAAATCTATTTATCATAACAATGTTTTGAGTGCGTAACATTAAGTTCTACTGCAAAACGTGACTTTTCACGCCAAAAAAAAAGTCGTTTCCCAACAATAATTTTTGCGTCGTAGTTTGATATACAGAATGCTTGGTTGATGGTGAAGGGTCCGTTTACACCCCGTATAACTAAAATATAAAATGAGGATTTACTAAACATTGTTGTTTCTTTTCCCAGATTCGGTTAAGAAGAACGTAGCAGCATCAACATGTCGCAGAGGGATTTCTCCGAGGTAAGTCTTGCATTTAAGGCGAGGTTACCCTGATAAACGGCCTTTTATATTGTGTTTTATTCGTAAATAGCACGGATTTAAATTCTGAAAAAAACATATTACATATTTCACACTTCGATCTAGATGTCACGGTGGTCCGATACACGATTACTTGCACTTTACTGCATCCAATTAAATCGCGAAGACAAGTCTAAATTAAGATCTAATTTATTATTTCATTTGAGTTATATTAGATGTTAAACAATAAAACTTATACCATAATAAAGGTCGTAAAAAATGTGACATGCAGCGGTCACCATCATTTGAAATATGAAAATACGTATACCATCAATTCCAACCCCAACTGTTTTCATCATTTCATTCGCTCGCAACGCGTCCTTTAGTCCCGAGCGGAACGCGTTGGAGGAAGGACGTGTGTCAATTTTTCGAACCCGCCACCGGCACCGCCCCGCTAAGTTCTGTTACGAGTTGAGCCAAAAATACTTTGTAAAAAATAACCTTTATTTTTAGTTTTCATATAGTTATAGTTAGTTTTTTTAGGTAGGTACTTAGTTATAATTTTGTCGAAAAAATGGGCAAAACTAGAAAAAATAAAAACTTGTCATCGCTGGCTCTACGAAGGCTGAATAAACAAAAAAAGGATGCTTTGATAATATTATTATTATTTACCTACATTATATTATATTATATAAAGCCATAATATAATCTCAATATGTATAGCAGCATTTGTATACCTAAGCTTATAATATTTGTTATTTACTACTGATATGTCCGTTTTCACTTATCTCACTCCTAAATAAATGCCCAAATAAAAGCGAGAATTTTCTACGTGGGAGTTGAAAATTTCAACAGGCAATATTTAGGCATTCATTTAGAAGTAAGACAAGTGTCATTACGCATTAGGTACCTACTTACAGCTACCACAACACAATAAATAATATTATCATGGTGTATGCAACGATTGTGTAGGTCTCGTCTTTACCATGTAATACGGGCAGCACACTCGTGCCATAGCAGGTCAGACGAACTCCGCAGTTTAGGTATGAAGATACAAGTACTACTGCGGGTCCGTCCGGACGGACTTATTCAGTAGGGCCGCGCGGTCAGCCTCGCGTTGTTTGTCAAGTCATTCCAGATTTGAGACGCATTTACCTACCTACCTATCCACCTAAAAGAGATATTTCATTTCATACAAAATGTAGGTGCACAATAACGTATGCCGTATGGCTATCTTCTTAGGTTCAAGTATCTAACCCGTAAAGACATTGTAAAATAAAATAGTTCTCTGATCTACATACTACATACTAAAAGTAAACACCGAGCCTAGGTTTATTTGAAACGTTATTTGTCCACAAAAGTACAGTACCTAATAGGCAACGTAGTCAGAAGGTACATAAGATAAGAGTTACGCGATAGAAAGAGAGGCAGCTTGTAGGTGAATATAACTATAGGTAGCTAGCGCTGTACGGCCTGAATTGCATTTTATTGTGTCACGACAAAAGTCCAATTTATGATTTTGCGGAGTGAATCTTCTGTACTTATACTATTATTTATTCTGCAGCCATAGTGTAGAAATGTGACAGTATGCCCATTTCGTACAAATATTATTTATAATTTTCGTTAACGTTTAGGTTCAAGCTCGTTTTTGCGCAGAATCAACCCCCTTAAATGCCGTTATTGGACATTTAATTTCAACTATTGTGTCCTTTCCAACTATACCGTCGGGTGTAGCCCCAATAAATGGGTATTTTTCGTCAATAAAAGCCACAGGGCTCGATCACCATATTTTCTTGTCGTTCCAGTTGCTGAAGCACCTGTTTTTCATTTTCCACGCCATGACCCACTGACAAAATGTGAGAAATATTTTTTTATATATAATTTTTTTTACTGTTGGTGCAGTTCTTTTACAAATTGTGCCAAAATTTGATGCCGTTATTATATTTTTCCTCAATTCTATCCAATCACTGCAATCCCTTTGTATGACAGTGCTTCTTTCAATATTTTGCCTATCATTTGTCAAGACTTTTAAATTGTTGAGGAAATTTTCCTTGGCTTTTTCTAATTGATCAGGACTCACATCGGGAGCTGAACTTGTAGGCCCATAGTTGTGCTGTGCAGAAGTACCTTCAAATCTTCTTATTTTTTTTCTGGGATGATCTCTGTTCAATTTTCTTTTTAGTGACCTCTTCTTCTCAATTTCTTTCACCTTTCCTCTAGGACTGCTTCCAAGAATTTTTCTTTAGGCAGATGAAACCGCAGATTCACTGTTAAAAGAAACCACAGCGGCTGGACATCGTCCTTGATAGCCCCGTCTCAGTGAAAAATGTATTATTTTTCCTCCTACAAATTTGGCAATAACGCTATTAAACCGTTCTACTACATTTGTGTCTACATCTTCAATGAGACTTCGTGCTTTACCTGCTACAGTAGCGATGATAGCATTGATCCGAAAGAAGAAAGTAGAGTTTTGAATTTCTCTCATTGTACTGTTATTAAGATTTTTTTCTTTTGAGCAGTTATAATCATAACAAAGTCGATGATCACCGTAAGCATGCGCCGCCGAATTAGTGATATTTTTATGCAGCAAATGTATAGCAACGTTTTTTGAATTTCCTGCATTTTTGTGAAATTTTATTGATTTTACAATAACTTTTCAAATTTGTAAGTGTTTTTCTATCTTTTACTGGATATTTTGTCTCTTTTACAATAGCTCGCAATTTATTACAGAAGTTTCGTAGGATGTGATTTCTGAATTCAATTTTTTCTACCGTCGAGTTTAGGTGGTCATAGGGTTTTGCTTCCAACACTTAATCCATACATTTCAACTGATTATTTAAAGCCTTCAGTAATTATGTCAGCTTCCATGGCACTAGAGGATCCGTTATAATTTTTATAACATGCGTGATCTTTAGGCGCGAGTCTTTTGGGCTCTGGCACAAACCAGACAGTATTTGTTTTTCACTCCCATATAAAGCACTTCTCCGAATTGTTTTCCTATGATTACTGCTGTCCCTGACATTGATCTATAATTATTACCATAAAATCTTAATCCCCAAGCTCCATCAACATACACGTCTATGAGAACCAATCCCTTTTTCATTCGACCGTCAGCAATGGCCGCTTCTTTCTCACGTTTGGCAGCCTTTTCCATGGATTCTGCTGCAGTTTTCTCCCAATTTTCATATACAAAATCTTGTAGATGTGTATAAAATTTTTGTGAAAAAACTGGCACGTCCATAGCAGAAAGTATCTCCTCAAATTGCGGAAATCCAACACCAGCAGCTATAATGCCAGTGGTTGCAGCAACATTTATATTGCCATTTTCTGCATTGTCACACTTCTCTGATTCGATCACAATAATTACTTTCCTACAGACGTTATATTCAGACTTCTGGACAGTTTTCTTTTACAAATTATGCCAAAATTTGATGCCGCTATTATATTTTGTCTTAGTTCTATTTATAAATGCTTAATAGAAAAAACTAGTAACTAGAATTCGTAGATAAAACGGTTTCGGCTCGGTTAACAACTCTTGCGGGGCGGCTCAGTTCAGCAGCATATGCGTTCTCACATAGTGTACCATCTTAACAGGAATGGTGTTATCAAGGTTGACAAATTCAAAAGTGCCTGAAACAGGCCTACTTGAAATAAATGTTGTGATTGATTTTGAAAAGTGTTTACTTTTTTTAGCAAATCCATTTGATTTAAAAACAAACAAAAAATCCCGCCACGTAAAAAAAAAAACATTCAGACGAATTGATAACCTCCTCCTTTTGGAAGTCGGTTAAAAAGAACGCTGACCGCCCAAATAATCTTTCATTTTTTTTTTTATTCCAGCCTTTTCCAAAGTACTAAGTAGCTAGTAAAGTACCTATTACTATTCTACAATGAAACAGTTATACTTATATTATAAAACAGTAGCTTAGTACTTAAGGACGCGGCTGTATAACGTGCACAAACATATCCCCCCCACTGTCGCTTAGCGTTCTTTTTACGTGACGGGACTTATACCTACCTCTAACCCTCCTTGAATTACAATATTGATATTATTTCTATAATTAATTAAAGAATTGTAACACAATATTCTCCTAACTAAAGATAGTGTGCAGGCCTACCTACTGCTTGATGTTTTATACCAGGACACGAAGATTTCGCACCCTTATGGAAAACCGAATGGCGCGCCCCGTGTTGTTTTGAACCCGTATTCATGATCTTAGTGTCAGTCAGATTTTAAATTTACGTTACTCACAAATATAAATAAGTACTTATACCTACTTATTTTTAGTTATTAGTAATTAGGTTCAAGTTTATACAATACGTAGGTACCTAATCTATCTATAACCAAAAGGTACTTTCTAGAAAAATAAAACAAAATAAACGTATACTTATCAATTCAAGTTGATTTACTGCATTTCTCTACTCTGTAACGCAACTTAGTACCTACGCGGGCTTCTAGAGTTCGTGAACTCATTTGAACAGTGCGCGTAGTTCGCGCGATTCCCGCGTCGCGTAATTTGTTACGTATCGCCTCTCCGTCCGGGGGCTGGGGTATGCGATTAATGCATACGGCGCTCGGGTTAACCTCGCCTTAACTAGTTTGTAGTTGTAAGTACTAGCGAGTTCACTGACGGTCGATCACTTTCAACCTTAAAACTTAAGGCATAAGGGTGAACAGTGGCAGACTATCAGTGAACTGGGTAGTACATTATTTTATTATTTCCTTGAGCTGTGCGAATGAAGTGTACATAGATTATAATCAGTTGTTTACCCCTTGAATGTTATTGGAGACCACTAAGGGAAACTTGTTTGCATGGTAAAGCGACAAATTGAGTTATCTTAAAGATTATTTTGTTTTCCGAATGGGGCTTGTCTATAAATAGGAGAGTGACTTCCATCACTGGTTTGCACGATTTTGTTGTTAGCCAGTCGACTTGTTCAGCAGTTGATACAGCAGGTGGAAACGCAGATGGGTATTAAAAATTGATGCCTTGACAGCATATTATTTTATCTCACACATAAACACGATCTCAAAGAGATAAGCTTGTGCTGGGGTTAATCAGCAAAGCTGGTTATGGGGCAAAAGAACCTGATACACTAGACCACCAACTCGCACTGGTTCTCGCGGCCCTCTCCCTCACAGAAAGTTGAGGCCTGTGACCCAGCAGAACATTATAAGCTCACCCAAAAATAAAACTGTATTTGCCCACAGTACTATCTATACTTCTAAGAACAAAGCTACTCAGCCCAAACACCTTCTTAAAACAGCATCCTCAATACATTTCAAAAAAAAAACATTTTCAAATTACACCTGAATTTTCTCTCTTCTCGGAACTCCATTGGCCCAACTGCCCAACATTACCGTCCCATATAGGGCCGGCCTTTAATCCCATTTCGTCATCGGGTCGATTGTACGTTCCCAATCGTTGTTGTTCGGAGTAGTTCGGACGTACCGCGACGTGTGAACGTGTATAGTTGTGCGTGACTTGCTAGTATCTGGGTGAGGTGCGAGTAGTAAGCGGAGCGGGCGGGACGCTTATGCTGATCAGTTCGGTTGCATCAAGGGAATGGCGTTCTAAATTCAAAGGAACTCCGATATTCCCATTAATTTCTGTGTATTGGAAACACAGCCTTTCTCAGCCTTCTTACGAACCCTTATGCCTTTACCAGAAGTATAAGTGATGTTTACAATTAACTTAACTGGATTACCTGTCTAGCAAAACTTCGTCATGTCTGACTCTTAGCCAGTTTTTTTTTGCACTCTTTATGATAAGAAGGCAAATGGCTGTCAGATCCACAGAGATGTCCGCCTTCGTTCACCAGTTCGCAGCGTACACACCAGTACTGTTGTTTGTTTCAAACGTTAAAATATCGCATTTTCTTGTTACTTGCGGCATACCAATGACGCGGTAAGTTACACATAAGGCCCGCTACAAATTAATGTAATTCAAATGCTGTTAAGGTGTAGATGTGACGGATAACGTGGGCGTGCGCCGGCGCAGCGCAGCGGTGCGGCTCGGCCCTTATATCGGTTTTATTATTTACAAATTAGCTCGTAATACATCCTGGATGTGAGAAAATAATAGTGAATAGAGAGAATTTGGAGGAATCGGAACAATTATTCATTTTCGTTTTTTTCCAAATCGGTAAAACCATATTGCCAAAGACCCAAGTTCAATATCGTAGACACTGGAGAACAAAATCTTGAAACATGCAGCAAGATGCATCATCTGAATTTAAACACTTTCAACAGCAATTGTCAAAGTCACTGGTAACATCTGGTCATCTGGTCAGGTGGTGGTGGTCTGGTCTGGTCTGGTCTGGTCATCTAGTCTGGTCATCTGGTCTTTTCAAAATGAGCTCTGATACGAGAGGTTTTCATTATACTCAAAGTATTTTATACTCGTTCTAAGACACAAGCTATTCAATAGGCCTGCACCTCCGTAAAATGTATTACCCACACACAATAAAGACAAAAGGGAGTATAAGTACCGCCTCATTTCGGTATCCCATCCACTAATCTCAAGAAATCTTTCGTTAACTCAGAATAGAGCTTTCACCGTACCTTTCACAGTGCATTCGATCGTTATCTTTCTTGTAAGTAGGTACTTCAATCGATATGTGCTTATCAGTTCTATAGAAAGAATTCTACTTATCAGTGTTATCACTACAAACACGACTGCTTATACAGAAACAAACTTGGATGCTCGTGTTAGGCGATATAGAAGTATTTATGGCTAGCTTAAACCCACGGCTTCGCCCATAATTGTCCCACGAGATCATACTACCGGGATGAAAGGTATCCCATGTGTTAATTCGGATTATATACTACTAGCGACCCGCATCGGCTTCGCACGTGTGCAATATACATATAAACATTCCTCTTGAATCACTCTATCTATTGCTGAAAATTGCATTAAAATCGGTTGCGTAGTTTAGAAGATTTAAGCGTCAGACAGGGGGAGCGACTTTATTTTATACTATGTAAAGATTTGTGTGCTAAAATCCGTTCAATAGTTTTTTCGTGAAAGAGTTACAAACATCCAGACATTTATACATCTTCAAAAACTTTAGCATTTATAATATTAGTAGGATTCTTATTGCATTGTCTGAATGTTGACGAGGAGTATGTAAGGATGGTAGTAAGTGACGTTCTGTTTTCAGCTTACCCCCATGGGACAACGGCGGGAGTTTATGTATGAGTAGTGTATTTTACTGGTATGTTGTAGTTCCTTAAACTTTATAATGGATGTAAAAATACTCTTAAAGAAGCCGAAAGGCACTAGTTTTCCCCGTCATTGCGATCATATTTTTGTTCGAGAGTTCTAGAGCATACCTGAACCTTCTAGTTACGGAGATATTGGGGGTCAAAGTTGCAACTTTTTATACTATACGACCGCCGCCGTACTATGCAATTTATCCATCAGCACAATGTTTTGAGTGCGTTGCATTGAGTCCTAGCGTAAAACGTGATTTTTCACCCTAAACAAAATCTCGTTTCCCAGCACTAATTTTTGCATAGAGTTACTTAGTTTGTTGTACTTACAGAATGCTTGGTTGACGGCTCATGAAGTTTCCGTTTACACCTTGTATACTTACTTTCTACTCTAAACATCGGCACTACTTAGTACCTACTTACAATACTAATCAATTCGACCGGTCGACCTTTATCCTTTGTGAAACCTGGCGATGTACAGAGGAAATTGGACCTATAGGAGTGCGAGCTAGATAATATTTCAATAATATGTTGTTATATGAGAAAGCAAGGCATTGCTGGAACGCAAATAAATCAAATAATATAGCTGTTTTCACCAGCACCTGTTTTCTGTTTCCAGGTCATAATAATTTAGATTTCTTCCAAGTTCGAGTAAATCGGTTTCTTTTTAATCCTCGACGAAAAACGAGGGGTGTTATAAGTTTGACCGCTATGAATGTAAGTGTGTCTGTCTCTGGCACCGTAGCTCTTAAACTTTTTTTTTGCATTGAGGGTTTTTAAATTTTAAATTTAATTTTATAGGCAAGCGCACTCCTCCCTAGGGCGCATCATTGCTTCACATCCGGCGAGTTGCAAACCTATTTCGTGTAAAAAAAAACACCTAATTCAATTATTGCACCGTTGGAATCACGGACTTTTATTCAGACATTCATTTACGAAATTTTCATCTAGTGTTCAATAAAGTAAATATCCAGACATACATGCGGAGACGGATAATTCCCGTTGGCTCCACCGCCCGTAGCCCCACTAGAGGGGCAGATGTCTATTAATTCCCATTGACATCATTAAGGTTTGTTCCATTCCTTCATTTTTCTGACCTCAAGGTAGTGGGGCAGGATATTGAGGCCAACGAAACGACGGTTTTGATTTTTCCCGTTTGCCCCGCCAGTGGGGTTAGCGGGAATACACCAAGAGACCTAGCCTAAATCTCCTTGTGTTCAATAAAATCAAGTATTACTAAATTTCCTACGTCTTCATAATATATTACCATCGGTATTTAAAACATCCTAGATGAACGGCCGTTAATAGGCTCCTGCCAATCCAAGAGTTTATATTGCCCATCGTTCGTCCTTCACGACCAGTTTATACAGAGTTTTATAGCACAATGAACACCACCATAATAATTATGGGTTAGAAGATGGTCGAAGGCTCTAAAGCGCAGGTCACACCGCCAGCCAGCGAGCGAGCAAGCCGGGCGAGCATCGTTTCACCTCTTTTCATACTTTACCCCACCTCTACCAGGTACACCGGTGCCGTAGCTCTTTTTACACCGCGAACTACAGAGCTTAGCTACGTGAGCGATTCAAACGACACGAACGAAATATCCGACGATGCCCGCGAAGCTATTCGTTCTCCTCGCCCGCCTCGCCCGGTGCGCCAGGCAGCTCGCTCGCTCGCCCGCCCCCTCGCTCGCCCGCCCGTCCGTAGTTTTCGGTGTGTTTCGCTTAGTAAAAATAGTTTGCCTCGCCTCTCTTCACCCGCCAGCTCGCTCGCTCGATCGCTAGCTGGCGACAGTGTTCACAGGCAAAACAGTTTTGACCCAAATTGCTACGCTTATTGAAATATGGGGCTCGTGGCTAAAACAGCCGCACGGATCGGTACTTATCTGACCTCCACAACCCAGTAACTGGGTTATTACTCAGTAAAACACTTGATGTAAAATACTTGTATTGAGCATCGTTTAGGCTGGAAGGAAACCTCAACATGCTTGGAAAAGCAGATGCGATAAGATAGAAATTATATTTTTGTCCCGTGTCAAAATTATTATGCAAGATTTGTCATTGTGATGTGAGAGTGCACGCTATCATTATTTTCATAAATGGATAGATTGACTAGTCGCTCCTTGTAAAATACTGGTATTTAGCTGCACCCAGCTAGACTGGAAGACGACCCCAACATAGTTGGGAAAAGGCTAGGCAGATGATGATAGGCTGACTAAATATATTTTAGACTCAGGTCTGCACACAGCCTTAGCAAAAAGGTGAAAATACTTGAGTAATTTACTCACTAGATTCTCATTTAATAGTGGCTATTAGGTCTAAATAAAGACGATATTTGCCTTTACTTGCGATGCCTGCCAGACGCTTCCGTAGCATTCATTCCGAGTTTCATATTTTCGTACAACGATTTTTACCAACTAGTGGCTTAAAATTTTCCCGGAAAGCTTAAGTCACTTTTGTTGACTCTTCTCTGAAAATATACCTAATTGTATTGACAACTAGCTGACCCGCGCAACTTTGCCTGCGTTTGGATTTTTCCCCGTTTTTTCCAACATTTTTCATGAATGCTCCGCTCCTATTAGCCATAGCGTGATGTTATATAACCTATAGCCTTCCTCGATAAATGGGCTATCCAACACTAAAAGAATTTTTCAATTCGAACCAGAAGTTTCTGAGATTAGCGCGTTCAACCAAACAAACAAACTCTTCAGCTTGATAATATTAGTATAGATTAGGTATATTTTCACTTTCCTTCTTTAACACTGATAGATTAGAACATCATATGACTAGGACCACTGATTTGATTTTCATTGATCTAAGCTTCTTTGAACATTTTAATAGAAAATTAAATTAAGTAATCAGAATGAGAATACAATAAATGCTATTTATACGTAACTGTACTTACAACTGTAGCCACATTAACCTTTTAAGTGTCTATTAAAGTATTAAGTTCCCAACATAAACTTCCTAACTGGTATGTTTACATATTAAATACTTAGTCCTATAAGGCTTAGGGCATAACAAGATCTGACAAAGTATCTCCCGAGGTATCTATCGATTTGTGCTAATCCTACTTCGTCAGTACGCCACCGTTTTAAGTATGCAACAATTCTTCTTCTTCCTCCATACTTCTTCTTTAATTCTAGCCATGTTATCTTTCACGTAATCCATATATCATTTATTTAATCTTTTCATCTCTGCCTAGCCTTTTCCCAACTATATTGGGGTCGGCTTCCAGTCTAACTGGATGCAGCTGAATACCATTATTTTACATGGAGCGACTGCCTATCTGACCTCCACAACCCAGTTAGTACTGGCGATACCTCTTGGTAAGAATGGTTGTCAGACTTTTTGGGCGATAGACTGCCTAACGAATGTCAAAGATCTACAAATGACACCCAGGACCATCAGCGTAACGTGCTTTCCGAGGCACAGAGGAAACTCGGTATGTAATGGGTGGTCACCCATCCACAGACCAACCTAGACAAGCACGGCTTAACCTAAAGATCGACCCGAGCGGCTGTTATTATTTAGCCACGAGCTAACTAACAACTAGCTTTAATCTTCTTAAACTCTTTTAATCACCCACATTCATGCTCAGAACTTTCCTCACGACATGTCCCTCATTTCTCCGCAACACACGGCAACCGATTTCCCAAGTCAATCCAACGTATGCACGATTATAGCAAAAGTAGTCATGTGTCTGAGAATAAAAAGATAACTGCTTAGATTTCTTTTAATACCTGTTATCTCAAGCTATCTTGTCTTATTAAGATTGAGATCAGGAAATAAAAAAAGAAACGACAGTATTAATTGCTTATCTTTTGCGTAAATTGTAAATCAATGGAAGGAAATAAGAAACTCGATAGTATCGGTATTCATCTGCAGATCGATAGATAGATAGGTAGACCTGTATAGGTATAAAAATAAAAAGTAGTGCTGATTTCCTTCATGAAAAGTTGTATTAAAAAATTTGTTTAAAATATGGCCAGATATTTTCCGTATAGTGTAATGTGCTCGACGACGACAGTACTTGAAACCAAAGACCCAACTCCCACTTAGATACCCACAGCCAGTAGGCGCACACGCGTAGCAGTAGTTGCAGATGGATAGTCGGTTTCTTCAGTACAGTATTCGAGAAAGCGATTTTCCAAGCACCGATAGCCTCGGAGAAGCACGGCACTGAGAAATCAATCAGGAATATAGTGGCTTCCACACAGGTTGATTTTGATGTGGACCGAGGATAAGAAAGCCGGTGAACTAATACTGGAAATTAAGTTTTAATTTTTATTGTTCATTTCTCGTAATATTTTTCTAGTACTTAGCTATATTTTTTACCTACAGGAGTTTCCGAAGTGTCCCTTCACCTGGTAAATATCCCGTTTCTAGAGTTAATTATATGCATGATTTTTGTTTCAAAATGCCACCATTTCCCTACATTCAAACAAACTTCTAAAACGTGACAACACCATCTTCGGCATAAGTATGTTCGATCGTCAATTGTTTTTTAAGACGTCACTACCCGAGAAGCAACCGCTCGCGCCCGTGTGTTGCCATAGAAGTTTCCTCATTTTAGTACATTTTATTTAATTTTCATCGGGGTATTTTTTTACTTGTTCTCCAAAACACATACATAAATAGAATCTAATCTCGATACCTAATAATACCCTCACGGATCGGACAGGGTTTTTTTTAACTTGATATTAAACAGATTTAACTTAGTGTTAAGTTGTAGTATAAAGCAGCGTCATCAACACCTGAGTAAGCACGTTTTTACGTCGACTGGACGTATTAGCGCAGTTATTTCCCGCTCTTCTAATCTTAATTACGTCCGTTAAGCGTATTTCCGTCTCGCAATTAACCGTGTACATCGGTGTCTACCTTTATTGTGTGTTATAGCTGAAGAATGTTTACTAGTCATCACTTGGAGAATTTCTGTATGACTGTTAGATAAAATGTAAATATTGTTTGCCTGTTCTTTTGCAGAATCTAATAAACATAATATTATTTATAAGCTTCGCTTTTGGGTACAAAAATATTTGTGCTTGGTGCCATCAACGGCATAAGATGAAGAAGCTTCGCTTAAGATCAGTCAATCATTCATTCAATTATTATCTATTTAACCCTCCTTCCTGTCGAAGTTCACCGCCTATTTGTGAATTTAGTACCTGTGCCCAAAGTATCTAACAAAAAATATTCCGAAAAAAAAATCGCAAAAACATTCCTGTTTACGAACCTCGATCTCGAGGCATTGTAAATTCATTAACGATTAGTTGCTCTGCCCTGACTGATTGTGCGTAAACGAAAAAAAACTAAAGTATCAGCGAACATAACTTAAACGTTACTAATTACAAACTGTTGTGTTAATTGACTTGTAGACTTTAATTGATTAATTGAATGGAGCAGTTAAAAATTGTTACACAAATAGACGGATGCATGTATTCTTCAAATGGTTCAGATTTATTTATCGCCCTTTAAACAATCGCCAACATTCTTTATGGAATGAAACGTGTCAGAAATGACGTCTTATGCCTCATCCTCCTTTGGTTAGTAAATGCAATGTCTGTGACAAGTTCACCATTTACCTACACCTGTTCAAGAAAAGAAACAATAAGTACTTTCTCTCACTAAATTCAGACATTTTAAATCCACTATCTTAAGTTCTGCAACCATTAGACAACGACTATCTTATCAGTGGAAGGGAAACAGCGACATTGAAATTGCACGAACTCGCGATAACTTTGTAAAGTCGGCGTACACCGGGCCCTTATTCAAATAGCGGGTATAAAACTATAATCCGAACGTTAAAAACGGTATTAACACCCTGCAATTAGCATGGAATTATGGCCGACAACCGACAACGTATTTGATTTAATAAACCAATTTAAATACTTATTTGCTTTACGAAGATTATCAGGGTTTATTGCTGGCCGGCAACAATGTTGTATGCTATTTATTACTTTGTTGTTTTACAGTCACGTGCAACAAAAGCACACACATTATATTCTGATAATGATAATGTAATCGGTCTATAATGTCCCCACTGGCCCAAAGAATCTCCTCTCTGCTAAGAAATGGGATGTTATCTAACACGCGGGTCGGGTGTACATTGAATGCCACATATCTTCGAATTTATAGATTTTGCCCCACGATATTTTCATTCACCGTTTTAAGAGCAGTGCTGATGACGTTCCTAATTTACACAAAGTCGTTTGAAACTAAAGTACTAATCCTGTCTGGGTTTGAACCGACGACCTTACACGTTAAGTCTTGCGGCGTATCTACACTGGGGCCCCGCAGCTCTTAAATATTACACGTCACTATTAATTTTTTTTTTTCACTCGGAACTAAATCTAAGCGCATTCTTATTGGTTCTGACATGTTTGAGAATCGTACTTTACGTTGATTATTCCTGTCCTAAAATCGTGTGAAATCACAATACAGGTTATATTTTAATTACAAACATTTTCGCCTTTTATCGGCCTATTTCAGCAATGCTTTGATGAATCATCCATAAGTACTATTCCATCCATTTTTAATCCAGAACAAATCATCATCAATTATAGATGACTCACAACATACTTCAATGTGGAAATAAACTGAATAAAATTAAAACTATCAACTAAAATTGCATGCACAATTATTATAAAGTCATATGATATCATAATAATAATTTTAATTGGCCAGCGACATGTTCGCTGTATGTTTTATTACCAACTTTTATAGTAGACAAATGACAGAGTGAGATGAATGTCGTCGGGCTACCTACGGGTGATTCCACATTTGTTCATAAAGGTCCGGTCATACCAGTACGAATAGGTAAATTATGGACGTGGCTCCGGACACACAACTCTCACAGATAATGAACAGACGCGAGCAGACCAAGCTATCTGTCCTTAAATAGATTTTCAACTTAATTGCTAAAGCATTAGGTTCAAGGTTGATTGGGAAAACTTGACAGTTTCGGGTAGTTTGATGTGCTGGCGTCTGTATTGAGGTATACGTCAGTGTCCATAGCCAGTCCGAACCGGGTTGACCGAACCTTTACTTGTAACAGATGTCACTGTAATGTGTCACCTTCTATCTGAATATTGCTGAACGCGAGCGCGACTGTTGAGCATGAGGTACTTGGTTCGATTTCCGGGTCGGGTAAATTATTGTTAGGTTTTTTCATCAGGAATTTCTCAGTAACAGCCACGGAGTCTGGATTTGTGTCTGGTTGTTAGCTATAGCCTCACCCCATATTACATGTGACTTAAACATAACTGTCGAAATGTGGGTGTACTATAATAGTACACCCACATTTCGCCAGTTATGTACTACTATTAGGTACACCTCTGCCTCTATTACAGGCGTGATGTTATTTTACATTACAACTGGATTTTAAAACTTACTAACGAACTCGTGTAACATTCAAAGTAGAGAGCATCCTAAAATCTTGATCCCTGAGCATTTTGTCGACTGCACCGAGCATTCGCACCCCGAACGTAACATTACTTGGAAACGCTTAAGTGTGCACTCGCCTTAACAATCCAAGGGACTTCGTCCTACCTGCCGAGGTTCTCTATAATTACGTATAGTTAACAATTGAGGGGGGGATAAAACTGAATTTACGCGAGTTCTTTTGTTTATTTTACTCCTTGTCTCCGTGATTATATTTTAAGTAGTTCTGTAGTTAAGTTGAAGCCAAGTCGTCGTAATTTTGAACTTACATGGCGGTACCCAGCCAAACTTGCTTTGAATAAATGCACGAACGGACCTGTATTCTTTTGTTGTATGTAACTACTGGACACTTTCCGTAGTTGATAAGGTTGGAAATTACATTTATTCACATAATACTTGGAAATATCTGAAACGTCATTGAGCAGGATTTTGGACGAATAGACAGACGGTGGATAAATTGGAAATCCAACAGCACGGTCAATCCAGTACGGTTTTTCAAATAGCCACCGTCGTACTTAAACATAATTTTAGCTCCCTGCATTTATGAGTCATCACTTTGACTGTTAGATATGTGAAATTGGCAGAAATAATAAAATAGTTAGGGAAATCTTCGAAATCTTCGAAGAAACTTCCCGGAGATCCATTTGGATCTCCGGGAAGTTGTCATTGTTCTTAGAAACACCTACAGTCTACACTCAGCTCAGCTTTGTTTGAAGCCGTCTATTGCGAGAACCCATCATGTTTTAGGGTCGCTTAAACCATAATTAGCAAAAGGTGTGTCCGTCCAGTCATATACGATTTCGTACGTAATTATTTATGAAAAACGTTTAAAGGTTCAATATTAAAAGCAGCTAACCAAGGCTTTTTTTTGAGATACCATATAATTTGTGTGTAATAAAAATCATATTTTCAAATATGCATTGAAGACTTCAGACCTCGATGAAACATCCGTGAATATCAGTATTTTCACGTTGGGGAAATCAATGCCTAATTATTACAGATACATTCATGTTTAATGTCATTGACTTAGAGATGATCTTCTCAAATGACTTTATCTTAACGACACAACGCTACGCAGAAAACTAAATAATCAAAGTCGACACAGCCACATAATTTACATTTTCCTTCTCCTATTACGTCTAATCTGACGCCTAATTATCTTATCACAGAGGATTATAGGGGGCGCCACGGGCGAGTCGTCCGCGATAGAATTACGCGCGTTGTGTATCGCGCGACTTTATAATACGGTACCGCGGCGACGTGCGGCTGGATGCACAGTAATAACAAGTTGCACGCGATCCGGTGAGTGGAGAGGGCGAGGACATGGTACGAGAGAAAGCGGGAGCGGGAGCGGATCTATCATTCCCGGCTCCATGCGTCAGTCCTCCAGTTGACAGCGTGGTGCAAATAGGAGTATCCAAGCTTTTTAACATTATATTGATTAACATATGACATTTTTAGCTTCACCCAAGGTAATGTTGCGTCAATCGCTATCATCTAGTAATCAACGACTTAACCTTTGTCGCCAATCCATCTAACCGCAAGACATCTTATATATTTTTCCCCATCACCGTCCACCGTCATTTATTGTAACGATTATGCCTTCAATTCGCAGTAAAAATGTAAACGTGAAACTCTCAATCATCGTCTTGTATCTTGCTTTATCTCGCAGCACGGCTTGGACGCGATCCTCAACTCAGCCTGTCCCATTGCTAGACATAGGCCCAAGCTTGCATGGTCCGCTACCACTCATCCACCTAAAACCCTGCCTTAGTCGTCTTCTTCCACACCCACAATAAAAGTCATGAGTCTATTTTTGGCCGAGATCACACAACGGCGCACGTACGCGATACTATCTTATTTCTAATATCGGATTATAGAACAGTGGAAGCTGTTTCTTATCTGACGACCACAGAGTAATTACGAAATGGAGGTCTTATATATCTGCAAAACACACCACCTTCATTTCATCGATGTAGAAGAAGTCACTGAAAGACAGATGAAGTGTTAAGCAGGGGGGCAGTTGTACCTTCCAATGTACTTTGATAATCCAGTCGTCGACGTTCGGATAATATGCTGATCGAATGATGTGCAAATGGGAAACGGAACATCGGCTGTCAATCAAATATCGCTATCAGCAACTAGTCATACAACAGATATCGAATGAATGTGCGTGTCTATAGCAATATAAATTGAATCAGCCCAGTATTTAGCCACAATTTCGTAAAGTTGCCATCAGTTTCTGTAACCTAATCACTATTATATCGAAGCATCTACGCCTAGCGTTTGTCGCACGTAATCCCTCCATTTGCTTAGACCTCTTTGTTTCCGAGACAGGGATAAGCGTTATTGCAGAACAGCGCCCGTGGCGTGAGCTACTTACCTGTCGCTATACAGCTAATACTGGCCATTCTACCTGTCTGACGCCATGAAGGTTTAATATGTGATGTGATGCCACCTTATTGGTTTAGCAGTAAATAAATAGAACGGCCTAGCTTTGAGTTCCATTTTCAAGTTTAATTTGGATGTCCGGGTTCTCGCAACGGATTCTGAGACAAAGGTGCATAAGTTTTACTTGGAAGGCTCATATAGCTAGCAGCTACTGGGCTTTTATATATATAAGACAGTGTACATGTAGCTACTACATACTATAGGAGTTTTAAACGACCATCTTCCCTTTTCCCCGAGACGCAGCCGGCACAAATTATCTCCCGCCCGACATTTCATTGTAGCTAAACCTTTAGTTTCCATAATTTTGTTGTTACTCGCTTTTACTAGCAATTGTTGGGCAGTGCACCTACTGGCAGACAATGTGTCATATATCAACACCTGACGAGACTCGTCTGGACTGTCAGCAGCACGTGAAGTACAAAAACCGCCCATACTACCTGAAGCACAGGCGCTGTCAGTACTAGTTGCCACGAACTTGCGATTGCCTGTACTCTTTATGACGTTTGTAGGTAGGTGTTTGTCGACCTAAGCGAGATGTTGACTGAACTATGTGCATTGTATGCTTGCTTCCTTATAGTTCAGGGTAATAAGAAAAGGGATTGAAAGCTTACTGAATGCTAGGTATTATTGCTTTGTTAAAGCTGATGGGATTCAAGCTTTGGTTGTAGATGCAAACTTGATGTTTAGTTGGCTATTTTATTTGCTCTACTGTCAAGTCCTTATTTAATTGGTTGTCTGTAGTTTTATCAACAATCACAGAAGTAAAAGATAATAGGGAGACAGAGAGAGATGATCGAAACCAATGACAGAAGTTTCACATTAATCTTAAAGTTTGCAAAACGAAATATGATGTTGTATGTTGTAGAACAAAGAGTGGAGGTGAAGAAACTGTTTCGTGTTTCTAAGACTTTCATTAGCGGATTCTTTTTTGGTAGCGTATGTCAATCCAAAAGGTATTTACAAGGCAGATATCAATGGCAACGCTGGCAGCGGACGCTCTAGAAGGACTGACCTTATTTGTGAGGTTCCTCAGAAAGGTCAGATGCGTAGTACTCGCAACCGGCGTGCATGTATGATCAGATGTATGAACATGGACAAGTGGAGTATGTAAGGATGGTAGTGGGTAGCGTTTCGTGGTTTCTGCCTCACGCCTTTTTCTCATGGGGGTCCATGGGTCCACGGGATCATACTACCGGCATAAAAATTATCCTATGTGTTAATCCAGGTTATAAGCTATCTGTATGCTAAATTTCATCTAAATCCGTTCAGTAGTTTTTGCATGAAAGAGTAACAAACAAACATCCATCATCCTCACAAACTTTCGCATTTATAAAATTAGTATGAAAGGCTGTTACAGTGTTACTTAATACTTTGTCTATGTCCTCAGCACTCAGCAAAAAAACCAGAATAACCAAACATTATTCAAATGAAACGAGGTTACACAAAAACTTAAACTCATATTTCTAACGAGATCAACGAGAGAATCATGATAAACTCACATAATTTGTCACGACAATCATAAAACAAGGTTTTTTATCGAAACCGCCTCGGCGTCCGCATTCTCTGAGAACGTGATGCGAAACGCGCGTTCATTTATCTTAAAGTTAACTTTCCATCCGTTAGCTCATTAACACGGCTAATTAAAAATATTAGGGTTCAGTGCTAGATATTACATTTAATAAATTATAATATATTCGTCGCGACTAGTGGAGGTTCTTTTGATAAACTTCCAAAAAGTCACTACATGTTTTAGATTGCATCGGGGGCTATGGCGAATCACAATTTTAATGTTAAAATAATTTTTAAAAAATCAATCTATTTCGTAGATAGTTACTTAAAAGTATACAATATGTTAAAAAACCGATCCGTGAGGGTATTGTTAGGTATCGAAATTAGATTCTATTTATGTAATCCTTTTTTGAGAACAAGTAGAAATAAAATACCCCGAAGTAAAAATAAAATACCCCGATGAAAATTTAATAAAATGTACGAAAATGAGGAAACTTCTATCACAGGACAGCGGAGGCTTAGTAATAGGGTTCCGTTGGTTACCCTTCGGGTACAGAACCCTAACAACATCATTGATGCTGAATTAATTGTACTTAAAACAATTGTGCAGTCTTTCACCGACCCAGCCCGTAATAAAGGTCTTTTAAAAACATGTTATTAAAATCGGCAATCAAATTGATTTGACTCTTGACACAGGAAGCAGCCATCAGATAAAGCCAAGTGTTTACCGCTAAAGCTTAGGTTCAAGTATACTTGAGCTTCCTCAGGAAGACATTCGTTACCTGGTGATGTTTACCTGTTATTATTGTGTTTGTTTATGTGCTAAGGGCACTTAAGTTTCGCATTCCGTGCACGTCAGTATAAATACTTTTAATACCTCTAGAATTGTCGCTGCACTTAAAATAAATTAATTGTAATATTTTCTAAAGCAATTAAATGTTAAATTATAGGAACACAAACGATATATTTCACTTTGAAGGTTTTTACTGGTGCATAAAAGTCGGGAACTTAGTGAAGACAGCATACAAATGATTTTAACATGAGATAAATAAATCAGTGCTACGGCGTAGCACGCGCGTAGAGCTTATTTATTTATTCTTAATTCGTATTTATGCTAACGTTTTTATCGGCTTTAGTGGAATCTATACAAATAAATAAAGTGTCTGTTTGTAATATCAAAATAACCGTTTTTACTGAATGCATATGAAAATATATACGGCATTTACAATGAAAAAAAAAAAAAAAAAATTGTCGGTCTGTCTGTTTGTTCCGGCTAATCTCCAAAATGGCTGGAGCGATTTTGGCGGGACTTTTACTGGCATAGCTGATGTTGTTAGGTCTAACTAAGGCTACTTTTAAGTAGGGTTGCGTGTAAACAAATTAAAACCCTTGAAATTGTCAACAAATCCGGCTAAAAAAGGGAAGTATTTTTTTTAATAATAGTTTCACGTGAACGAAAGTCGCGAGTCGCTAGTAAAAAATAAATATTGAATAAAACTGACGACACTTAGGGGAGGCCTATGTCCAGCAATAGCCGTCTTTCGGCTGAAATGATGATGATGATGACGAAAAAAACTGACTAAATATTTAAGTACAAGTAAGTAGGTTTGTTATGTATTTATTTAGGGATCACCAATGAATTATCAACCAAGGAATAGACGTGGTTATAAAGATCTTTTAAAGATATTTTTGTATCCACGGGTTGGTTGCAGTACCTGTGTCCTTCTTCCATAAATCTCTTCCATAAATATCAGGATATCTTGCCCTTCCTTCAGCTATAATGTCATCACCATTAACCATCGCTATGATATTCGATTGCTGGGAAATTCTTGATGGAAAAACCGAATAACACTATTTTCCCGACCCAACGACTAGTGTTAGTAAACATGGCCATAAGATACTCACCTGAACAGCATAATCTCACGTCTCATATATCTAATTAAAACAGTAGGTCAATAAGCTTGCTAGTTATTTAAACACGCTATGGTGTATGGGAACTTCTTCGTATCTTGGCCCGATTTACGCTTGACCGGTTTGTTAAATTAATTAGTAGATGCAAACATAAAGGTACGAGTTTTTAGCCGACCGTAGACAGCAGCAGCAGACGACATGTCGCTACGACACCAGTGGTTTCTATGTGTTTCTATGAAATACCTTTCGCAGCTAGCAACATGTCGCCCGACTACACGTCACACGATCGCAGACGACGTGTCGCCCGACCGCAGATCAATAGTGCAACCGAAGTTGGAGCGACAATACGTTGATTTTTTCTCAAAAAATGAGTTATTCCTATACTGGGGAAGAAAAATTGATAAGCGCAAACGCACGATGCATTTCCGCCCTGGACGTGTGGCTTGTCGATTTTTCTCTATAGAATAAAAACAAGTCATTGTCGTCTTCTTCCTCTCTTCCTCTTCTAACAAAAGATACAAGAGTAAATCGCTATGGCTAATCCCAAACACGTCAGACATCTTGGAACATTCAGAACTAACTGGAATACGGCAATGCCGTCTGCTGCAGCCATCTGCGGTTGGGTACGGAATCATGACTGCAACGACATGACGCTGCGACGTGTCGCTCCGACATGTTGCAACGTCACGTCCTCTGCTGCTGCTGTCTGCAGTCGGCTACGGACTCGTACCTTTACTGTTTAGTCACGTCTTTCCGGGTTAGGCGATTCTTAGTGAACGCTCTCACCCACTATCGGGTACCTGCATGCAAACATGTAGCTAATAACTTTCTAGAAGTTTCCTATATTGGCTTCGTATAACGTCGTCGCTTTTTACCGGATAGTATGTTGGTTCATTTGTATTTAAAAGAAGGCACTCCAGATCTATCTATTTCATTTGTGTATCTTTTCTTTGGAATAGAGATCTCCGTTTACACCAATCATTTTATGAGCGCAGAGACAAGTGCCAACCGCCTGTGAACGTTTCTATTTCTACAACAATTACTATAAAATTGAAACAAAGAAATAATTAGATTAGACTCGGTCAGAACTAAAAAAAAACAAAATTAAATAAAAAGAGAAAAAAAAGCAGTACGAGGCCAAAAGGACTAGAAGATGTCATTTTGGGAAAGATATTTGTGTACCTTCCTAATTCCTTATTTTTGTAACGGTTTCTCTACCTCTATCAGCACGGAATTCATGCTCCTATCCTTTTCTGGAGCTCATAACCGTCATTTGATAGAGCGAGAAACAGAGCGTGCTGCATTGCCGATGCTACCGCATAATAGATGGGGCAAACCCTAACTATAGTTGGTTTTTTAGGGATACTAAGCGCTCCTCGGTGAAATTCATTGTACAAAACTTTACACTAATCTTACTAACTGCATCATAGATCAACCAACGATTTTTTTGAATTTGTAAATGTAAAGATATTCTATTGTAAAGAACTCTTGACTAAACAGATCCTTATAAAAACGAACCGCATCAAAAGCCCTAAAATTCGTTCCAATTTTTGTTTCTACCTGGCCACAGGATTGTATGAGGCGTCGGGAATCGAAGCCGAGCCTTTGTGGTACCGCGACCACAAACGACGCTCTCTCTGTTATTAAACCATACCGCAGCCGAGGCGTCATTCAATGATATAGGTTGCATGCTTTCATTTAAACTTCTTTTGTTTTTCGATCATGGATGAGGTTTGTTTTGATTTTGAAGTGACAATTTTGGTGGTCTTTGTCAGCATGAGTTTCTTCGGCGTTTGATTGACATTGCCAGGAGTTCATTGATGGTAAATAATCCTCAAATTGTCTGTGAAAATTGTATTATATAAACAAGATGGCTACGTTGGTTTCGATTAAAGCCACGTGCCAAATGACCCATGTTCAACTAAACCATACATTTTTGTCAGTCAAGTCGTTATTGCCAGGTTCTTCGTATATTTAACATGAAAATGTACATACAGAATTTTGTTAATTTTAAAAGGGTTTTCTTTAACATTAAATGGGCATGCGCTTGGCCACATCTCGCCTGATATGAAGCGATGATGCGACCTAGGGTGGAGCACGCTTGCCTAGAAGAAACCGATTCACTCGAAGTTTGAGTAGATCCAGATAATAATGATCGGGGAACACCACCGATAGAGAAGCTGGCAGTGACTAATGGCAATGAGGTTCAATAAATGACATATTTACAATGATATTATAAATAAAATAAAAAGAGATAGATTTCGCACTAACGCGCGCAAATTGTTGCAGACAAATTCAGACAATTGTCGTAATTTGAGTACTTCAAGCGCAATAGCTATCTCTTTCTGTATCATACGTTCCGTATTATCTATCGCAGTCGCAACAACGCAACAATATTTGAACGCCGCTCAGTATGAACGTAGCGTATCTTTCTTTATAATATCATTCCATATTTAATTGTGACGATTACCCCCTCTTAAATGCATCTACTATGTCTGATAAGAAATCGTAAATACCTGCGTGCATCCGTAGCATTTATTATCAAAATAATTTAAATGCCGTAAAACGTTGTAAATGTTGTAATCTCATAAAATATGATAACAAAAGTCAATAAATATTTTCTTTATAATAGGAGAGCATGTTTAACATGTTCCACAAGGAGATAAAATATAAGTGGATCATCTAGTTATGCTAAATTGTGAAGATAATGCACTGTTGATACTTACAATATTGTAATGTTGGGAACACTTGGTAATTTTTATCAAGTTTGTTGATATGGAGGTCCATAGGGAAATTATCACTGCATAATTTAGAGTCCGTTATAGACCTCGGCCATACTTTTTTGTATGATTGTGACAGTGCAGATTTGGAAGATGCAACTGGCATCATAATCATTGGTATCCAAAAAAAAAAAACTAACTAGCGTTCTAAAAACAGAACACTGGGTCTTTGAAAGACTGGCCTGTCAAGGCCCTTCATAGAAGCTTCTGGCGATCTAAGACGTATTAACCTGAATCAGCTTTCGACCAACCATCCAAAAGCTGTACCACTAATCGTAACTACCAAACCCATTAGTACCATAAGCCTACCATTACCTCCCTATTCTTCCCTCCTGCAGCACGTAATAGCATGTACAATTGGATCGCGCGCAGCCGCTGTATCTAAAAACTGTTTATTACACGGTATACTGGAGCTAATTTGGTCGCTGGCTAATTTCTGGATAACATCGTCGGCGCAACTCTCCGTGCCACATTCTTGCGCGTCTAAGAACTAATTAAGTCTACCCTGCGCTTGCGCACACCCTTCGGATGCTTGCGCTGGGACGGACTGGGGAACCGATGGTCTAGGAAATATTTTTATTAGGACTGGGTTTCAAAGACTTTGATAAATTAATTGGGATAAAATAAGTTAAAATGAGATTAAAAAAAGATTCAGCTGATTTAACTTTCAGAAATCAGAGGTGATCTTAATTTAACATTAAAAGCTTCGGAACCTCGTAATGCTGTATTGTATCCAATAAGGAAATGTTTCTTCGCCTAATATTTAAATAAGACTGCTCTAAGGTGACTTTTTATTGTCTCTAAAGAATTTGGGAGCATTCATTATCTTTTATGGTTTTAAGAATCTACCAATAAAATAAATCTAACACATAACTTTAGAAAATTTCATAATCACGTAAACTTAAGAACAAGTAAAGCAACTTAAGTCTGATATATGTTCTAGTAAATGCATTTCATATCTATATTGGTCTCTGAGATTGTATTTTAATAGCTGTAAAGGTGACCATTAATTGCCTTGCATATTGGTAATTATTTAAAAGTATAATTATGATCAGCATCTCGGTGGTCTTAAAGCAATATGGCTGATACCGACAATACTTTAGTCTTTAGTGCGCGACGCAATAAAAATAAAGATTTCCATTAATGTTTATGGTTAAATATAAAATAACAACAGATAAGGTTGGTTATAAAGTATTAAAGTCACCGGATGCATTATGTTCGACTTTTATTATATTTTTGCTGGTGGTCTAGATTATAATTATCGATTACTCTGTTAAAAGTTTAAAGATCGATTATAGATCCTTCGGAATTAAAGGCATCATAGGATTTAAATAAGACACGTATGAGTGCAGTGGGGTATTCCTTAAAGCGCAACCATGATGAAAAATAGAGATGGGTGTGATGGATTCATTAACGATATTTTTCATCATGGTTGCGCTTCGAGGAATAATTTAGTTGCGCTTAGTTGGTTGCGCTTAAAAATAGTTGCGCTTTGAGGAATACCCATACCTTGCTGCAGTATCTTTTAAAAAAAATGTCGTTTACTACCTGTCCTTCACCTAATATTTTCATAATTCCGAGTTGCAAAACCACAAAATTTGAATCAGAAACACATTTAAGAAACATTTGTAGAAAAATATATGTTGAACGATAAAATCGTCAACACCGTTTTTGTTCTTGGACCCCAATTTATTACCTCAATTAAATTAGCCCACATCCTCCGCCGACGAGTAGTTACCTCGTGTAACACTTTGTAAACTGTATGAGACAAATAATTTCAAAGAAAAAGACCACAAAAGCAACTCATTCGCTTTATTGTCGATACTAAACATAAAACATACAGAACAGAATTTACTTCTTTTGTGTCGATTAATAAAAATCAGTAATAAAAATTAAGTACAAATGCGACCCTGGCTAATATCGTGGATAATCTTTGCACAGCGATTGTTATTATAAAGTTTAATGCCTACTACAGTCGATTACACTCGGTCCGCTCCGAAATAATGTAATTTTCAAACTCTTTTATATCGTACTTAGTTTGTTCTTTTTTGTGGATCATTATCCAGCCGTTGAAAGGAGACCCCAACGCCCTATGCACTCCATATTTTTTTCATTAAGTTCTGCGAGCTTGGAGTCTAAATAAGACTGGTCAGCTATAAAACACAGGTTGTCTGCCACGCCCACACTGGCAGGTTTGCGAAGGTTCAAAAAATAAAAGAGTACTCTTAATCCGTGATAATGTTCCTCCTAATAACAGCTTGAATATAATTAAATATAAGAAAAAACAAATTCGTTGCGCGAATCGACGTTAAATTGTTTATTAGTTAAGAATAGAGGCATTGATGTAGTTTTATATTGCCTCCGAATTTATTATCTTACATTAAACCTTTTATGTTAATTTTATAAACGCAATAATACTTAAATGCAATTTATTGGATAAATATCTGTGACATCACGTGTGGTGGAGACAGTAGCGTGCAACGGAACGCGCCTGGGGCTATTATTTTGACAGCAAAAACAAGATGGCGGACGATGATTGCGCGCGAAATCGATCGTCACGAGCGGATTCCACTCACACTGAACGCGTGCCGGAACAAAAACTACTATATGAAAGTAATTTTCCCCGAGATTTCTGACATGCGGGCACCTAGAATAACATCCTATTTAGTTAGATGATTTGAAATATTCGCTGCGAATTCCTGACAGAAGGAATGTCTAGGCAATTTTTCGCGCTAGACTTAACGCACGCTAAAGTAACTGAATCGATTACAGTATCGTATGTCTGTAACGTGTTGAACGTGAAATGAAAGTAACTGTTATTTAAAACCGTTTTGTTTTAATCGTGTTTTACAAATCATGCATTACACGTATGAACGGCATTTTAGCGTTATTCCTTTCATGACTAATTACTTTAAATAGTTAGGTAGGTATATAAAAAGGCCAGTGGACTAGAAATATTATGTACTAACTTTAGGTACCTATTTACTACAAACTGTCTACATTTCTTACACCTTATTTTTTATAAAATAAACACATTCAAATCCTTGTTTATCGCCTCTTCGATCGTTATCACGCGCAAATTATGTAATAAATAAATACCTAACTGAAGGGAACTGGTTCTGACAATCTTCATAAACGATGAGCAACAAAATGTTGGTGGTCTTTTGCTATATTTTAGCAATAATAAGTTACACTAGTATACAAACACAAACATGCGAAGGTCCATTTGTATTTCTTGTGTTAAATGAGCTTATGTTATGAACTTTATTTCCTGTCAATGTCAAAATAATTGAAATCTAACAAGAAATTAAATACTTTTAAACATTTAATCTTTAATTTGAATAGGTATGAACTTTACAATAATGAAAGTAAAACGTTTCAATTCAAGTCATTTTACCACGCTAATTCAAGTTTGAGAACCAAGTTCAACAAAACTGCTGCCAACTTTACAAAACAATGAAATAAACCCAATCGATTTTCGTATTAAAAATACGTAATATTGCCAGCAGTGGCTACGCACCGAACATTATTAAACGCTGTTGAGTCAATATGGAAATATTTAAATGTTACCTAAAACAGAATACAATGGGAAATATCTACGCATGGTTATTACCATTATGGCCGACAATCGTGGTCATTATGGTATTGAATACTTTATTGAGTAATTTCCTGAGTTAAATCGTATGGTTAACCGGAATTATTAAAACTAATTGCCATTGAATTATTGTAGCTAGGGCTTATTATGCTTCGATTCTCAGTGCAATTCGATATTTATAGTGTTAAATTGTATCGAGTTGGAGTTTGGAATTGTATAAAATGGACACGTTCCTTTGTAGGTATCTACTTAGTTACTTACGTACTCACAACCAATACAACTACTGAGACCATGATTTGAAACCATGTCTGGTCAATTAAAGTATTAAATTCTGTTTTTATGTCGGCAATTAAAGTAGTATATTCAATCCTGTTATCGTTGACTCAAGGATAAAATATCCCAATTGTCGGAGGATTCAAGAATCAAAGGTCAGACGTTCGTCGGTGAGAGCAGTCCACGGACATTCGGCGAGAGTGCGGGGTCACTCACGAAATAGTAATTGTCGAGGAATGCGAGGAATCCGCCGCGTTTGTGTGCGATTTCGCAACAATAACCCAATAAAACAGAAAATTCACTCGAACCCGCCCCGGCCTTATAAGACGACCAGTCTCCCTTCTCGGTCGGGTTACACAAATAAGTATGGAAGTCGTGATGGGACCCACGCCTTCGGGCCAAACTGAACAGATGCGCGGAAGTCAAATGCATGCGGGGTTTTTTTTCTCCAATAACGAACTGTCACCCTCGGGCTTAAATGTATTTCATTAAAAAATCCTGAACTTTTCTTTATCCAAACAAACAATGGAAACTGAGCGCACTGTGTCATTATTTGTAATTAATTTAGGCACCGGCCACAACGAATGCTTTACGAGCGGAACGCACGTCCAAGTTGATTCAAAGATTGATTCCCATAAAATGTATGAATGTGTGTAAAGAAACACACAAAAACTTTCGACTAAACCATCAAAAAATTGCCCGAATCCGGTCCCAAATTATTGTGTGATTTGTCTCGGCACAACACACGTTAATTGTTTTATTTCGAATAGGTAAAAATCTCGTAATTATCCCAAAAGGTCCACATTGAAAATAGGAGGGAAAAAATAGACAAAGGATGACCGACGACGCCGCTTTTTGTTTTTTAACCCTTATACCCACCGGGGTGGGGGAATGAGTTCAGACTCAGGTTTTAAACTTTTTACGTTGCAGTCTTAAATTGGTGGAACATTCTGAGGTATAAATAGCGGAGTAATTACGAAGGAATTATTGGAACAAAGTGATATCAACAATCTTAAGGAAGACGTCTTTATTTTTGATGTCGCGTAGGTACATTGTTATGTTTTTTCTCACAACAAAACTGTGCACCTGACGATGGGCCTGTCCTATCACGTAGCGGCGATAAAAACGTGACGGAGTCAACACTGACGTGATTACAAAAGCTTTGTTGTGGTGACAGCTTTTAAAAGTCCTTCACTTTTTATTGTTTTGTCGTATCTCCTGAGAATATTCATGAGACATGCCTTATTGTTGGACAAATCGGTAACAAAAGGAATTTCTTTTCAATATAATAGAACTTAAACTGCAAGTAGGCTTCGCTCACAAAATAAAATGAAAAACCCAAATTAAGAAACGAATTGCGCTTGCTTTTCAAGTTACATTGCCTACCAATATATTGTAGCTATTAAATAGAATTGGAATGTGTACGACAGGCTGTAAACCTCTTTACAACACAAACACGTAAGACTCTCATCGCTTCGTCTTTTTATGCTATCAAAAGTGCAAGTTACATTGAAAGCGAATTAGCGTTTGCACAACAGCATGTTACGATACTCAATGCCCCGAGATTAGCTGAAAGGGAACATCGATACCTATGTGAATGCCGGTTTAATAACATCAATTTCAATCCACTATGCACCTAGGTACATATGTATCTATAAGTAATTCCGGCCGTACCGTGCATATGTGACCACGCATCTATCCCGAACTCATAAAATAGGAAGTTATAGGCACATGTTGAATTTCAAATGATTTCGCAGAACACATTTTGTGCCTATGATAAATGTTCGTTCGTTGAGTCGTTATACCGAGAATTGATGGATTTATTTATATAAATTATAAATGTATAGCTATTGAAATGACATGCAAACTAACAGTGTGAGCGGGTTCGTTCTCGCGAAATGCACTTGCATCCTCTTCGAATGATGTTTCGGTTTGGGCAGAATTCGATCTAGTGTTTATTTTATATCAAACCTATAAAAACTAACAATATAGTATTTACATTTTTTTTAAATTTACAAACTACAAATCTATAATAGTAATAAAATATGTACAAGTATCAAAACGGTTACAGGGCGTCAAAAAATTCGTCCACATCGCTGTCGACAGGAAAAGTGCCCAGAAGGCTGGCAGCATTCCCACGTTGGATGGCAATGCTGATTCTTTGGCCAAAAAATGGATAATTATGTATTTACATAAAAACATATAACATTTATTTGTTAAAGTACCTTCTTCACATTTACAAGCACATTTCTAGAATATTATTCGTCATATAAGTACTTCTCTGTCAAATCTACGTGTTCAGATAAGTCCGACGGCGTATCAGGAGTATGACATGCCCATCTGATAAAGGATTACTTAAAAGAAAAATTACAATCATGGCGCACCGCGACATTAAACATGGTAGAATGCAAATTTCAAAGGATAAGGTTTTCCATTATTAATGTTCATTACGTTCGGTCGCTCCGGCCATGTATTTACATTACATGCTGTGCATTTTCTACTCGCAATTACATTTTGATAAATCGACGGATAATGTTTAAACACACTTTAATTAACTACGGCGATATTAAAAATTCTTCCGATATGACGTTCACTAAGCGGCGTTGGGCGGTCCGCATCTTTTCATTTTAAAAAGTAACGTTACAAGATAAATGAAAGGTCGTTTCAAGAAAAAATAATTACCCAATCCGTCGAGCGAACGGTTATCAGGCGCCTCTTTAAACGAAATTTTAATAAAGCGAATAAGGCTCGATTACGTCGCTCATATTTCAAGATGGCCGAAACAATCGGCGATCATTACCAGTGGATGCGTATGCGCACGGTATACGCCACGGGAGCGCATTGATAAACGTTCGTAATGATGGTACGCAAACTTACCGTTTATGGTAAACTTATCGAATGTTGCCAGTATGAAAATGAAATGATAATTTTTGAAGTTACGACGGGGAATGAGCGTATCTCCGTTCAATATTTGCTGTTAGTACATAAAGCTCAAAGACCCGGAAAGGGAATAGGACACGTTCTCTAGGAATCGTAGTATCTGTTGTACACGGGCTTTTCCTTATTTGGAGGTATTAAAGTCAACTGTCATCACAGTTACATCGTTTGCGGAATAGGGAAATGTAGTTGATAAAACTTCTATAATCTTGGCGGTGTCCTTTATCCTTTTAATGAAACTAAACCTTTTCGGTAAGATCAATAATCGACGCTATGTCCTTTACCGATACCTTTATAGATATCAAACGTTTGTTTCCGTCTCTCTTTTTAGTATCTTTTACTTTTCCAAAATTTCCTGGTTCACGAATTATCTATCTTCCCACCGTACGTATCCCAAAACGGGTGTGTTTACAGACATCGGCACCATCATTAAACAATGCCCTTTTTAGTGAATCCGTCATTGTTACAGCACAAAGATCACGTTCACGAGTGTGTACCCGGGCCATAGGTAAAAGGGCGCCTTCTCTGCCCGCCTGCAATACACACAACACACGAAATATGTGAAATCGGCGCTTTGAAACAGTACGAAATACATTACTGTGTAACTTAATCTGGAGTTAAGTGAAAGAATGTGTGGTGCAGCTATGTATAAGGTATAGGAGGGGAAGATCAATGGTTGCTTGTTTCACGGTGAGGTAAGAGAATGCGGTCCGTGAGAAAAAAATACTCTCGCTTCCGATGCGGTCGGATAGATAGCGCAGGTGGCGATCGCGGCTCACGCCTCCTCGGCCGTTTCAAATTTAAAATACTTTATTTTTAGGGATCTCTGCGCTGGGTGCATGGAGCAATGAATATTTTAAGCCTTCGTTTAATTCCGTAACGTTGTTTATTTGCTCGGTTTAAAGACAATTGTTAATTAAGAATGCCTTTGCTATTGTTTAAGATTAAATTAAGGATGAGCTTAATGAAGTCTATTTTAAAAGTACAGGGACAAGACCCACCTGGGAGTGGACGTAAATAATCTTAATATCTATCGTTTTCTCCTTTAAATTATCCATACCGATATGTTCAGATCACACAATCATCTTAAAAGTCTTAAAACCTCCAATCCAACACTGAATCATCAACTTTATAATTTCTAAAACTTCTAAAATAGCCTTTCCTTACATACGGAACTTCTCTGGTAGCTTAGCTACGTGGTGCTAACGTTACCATCGTAGGCGAAGGGTTTAGGAATTCAGTAGCAGTTTGTCATTTGTCGTTTTTTACTATTATAACGTCGGCACCGTCGAATCCTTTATGCTTTTGTTAGGCAACACAAATATTTTGACTTGTAAATATTTATGAAGCGTTTCATAGTGTTATTTCTTGGAAACTAATGATTGAGACGTGTCTGTTTTTGTTTTAATAACAAAAACGTGTAACGAATAACATAATTTTCAGTAAAACACGAATCTTTAAAATATTAATAATTTTACCTTTCGTAATACAAATTCGTCAAAAAACTGTTACCTAGAATAGAAGTACCTATTTATAATTTAAGTCCAAAACCCGGTCTTATTTTACTATAAAATCAGGATCAAACACACCTAAAAGATTTGACCGCTTTTTTTTAGTGCTTTAAAACAGAGTAAGAAAGCTTTTATTTAGCTTTTAACATTTACTATCGAATGTCGTTCTTTATCATATCAAAATTTTAAGGTTACGTAATAAAATCAGTCGATGAGATTCGGTCAACAGCTATCCAACACAAGCTGGCCGAGCCTCTGACATTGAAACTAGCCTATAAAAACATTAATTCAACAAGTAATTAAGTTCCAAACCAATTAATATCGAAAACTTTATAACCCACATCGATTGTAGGCTTTAATATCCATCGAGTATGGCAGTGGAGGACGGAATCGAATTTAATATCGATAACGTACATTACAAGTCACGTACGAATCGATTAATTGGAATCCCATCGAAAACACGCATGCGTAACTTTAATTTCATATCCTTTTAGTGTGGTCTGGTGGAACTGTGGCCTTTGAGAGGGTTAAAATTATATTATGCAAAAGTAACCGATTTCATACTTAAAATTACATGAATTAAAAGTGTTTGTTTAAACTTTTTTTAAGATGATTTATTTAACATGTAAGTACTCTATAATATCATTTTTAATTACCTTTTGCTTTGTAAATACGAATAGGTTTGCTGTAAGAAAACAAAAATCTGGGTTAAGTTTGCCGTTGTATATAAACAATATATTGTAATTTTATGCGTATATATTTTAATTTTGAATGCAATAAAGGATAAGGATTAGTATTATCCCTTTCGTTAATAAAATAATAAGAATAAATATCAGAAAAATAAGTACAGTACGAAAACAAATCTGCAATTTAACACATTATGGGCACTCTCCTTTATTTAAATTAAAAGCATGAAATAATCCTACGTAATTTCCCCCTAGTAGAGTGCCACTCCCCGTATGGATATCATCCAATACCAATCAGATAATACAGTAATTACAGGCCAGTATTATACTTTAGACAGATCATTAACGTAATACAAGGCTAAACGCGTATTTAAATGGAAAAAGTTGCCAATGAAATAGCCAGGATTAACTGATTACGATCGCACAGACTATGGGGCACGTCTGCCACACGAGTTTATATCTTAAAATAAAGGTTACAGGTGGTCTTTATTCATTCCTTCTTTTTATTCAAGTAGTATAAATTGCAAATTAGTCTCTTTTACCAAAATAAAATGAGATCAGTACATATTTTGGTTTAATTTGAATCTCATTTTTTCGTGGTTTAAGTTAAGCAAAGATTCACTTCGAGACTATTCTTAAGAAATTGTGAAAATCAGATGATATATTTAGTTAGCTAAATGCCTGCTATTGTTGCTTTATCCAGCACAGGCTCATTTAATTTCACTATATTGATAACTTTCACTGAGAACTGAACAAAAAAGCTCGCAATCTTAAATGTTATTGATATTATACTTTGCGCAATAACAACTTAAAGCCATCGAGTTTACGCATAACGTCGTGAAAGCATATTCGTGTTATTGCTTACAACTGTTACACACAGCAAAACGTAAAATTAAAAACATAATACGAATGCACTTTATTCTTTATTCGCGGAGATCCCCGAGTGCTATCGACGCGAGGGCGAATGCGAAGGGGGGGACTTGGAAAAGGTGTGATTACGATGCGGTTGTAAAAAATAATGTGGTAACGAATCATTGGTTTAAGTTTTCAGGTTTTAAATTACAATATCGGTTGTATTTAAGACGCATGTGTTGGTTGTACCCATTTTAAAACGTAATTTTATTGCTGTCTGTAGTGTAGTACTGGCGTAAACTGAAAATGTGCCAGTTCATTAACGCAATATTTCTTTGAAAGTTAATTTCATGTCGAGGTACAAAGAGGTACTGTTAAATAGGTTGGCTGCATATAATGCAGGTAATTCAGCCAATTACAGTAATTTCGTGTTAGAAAGTAGATGTTTGTGGGTTGGTCCTACATATCAATCTGCGCCTACAAGGCTCAGCAAATTGTTTTCTAACCTTAATACACTTTCGTAATCGCTAAGTCACGAAAGTAATATAAAGGGTTTTTAATAGGAGCTTGTTTTAGGAAAGGAACGAAGATGGCGGCTAGATACTTTACCTAAGTAAATTGAATCTTTTTTTGTCAAACAATACCGTCCCACTGCTATGCAAGGTTCTTCCTAATAGCCTTCCACTCCCCCTATAATGATACTTATAATACTTCCATTATAATCTAGAACATGCACCCCCACTTACTACCTTCTCTCCTTCTACAGGTGGAGCCGACAGGCTCGGCTTCCCTCGGAGCAGCATCCAGGGCCCTCTTCGTGGAGAAGGTCCGTGCCTCCAATGCGGCATGCCAGGCTGGGGACTTCGCCACCGCTGTCGCACTTTACACCGATGCCTTGACGTTGGACCCTGCGAACCATATACTTTATAGTAACCGGTAAGTTCTGAATCTTGACATAACTTGACGCCTGTAATACTCGAAATGTAAGGCAGAGATGTACCACAATACAAAGATATTTCGTCAGGTATGTTTCAGCCCTATTGGCATCAAGTTGTTAGCTGTCATTTGTAGATCTTTGACAGTCGTTACAGGTCCAAGTCCACAACCCGTGTTACCAAGGGGTATCGTATTACTCAGTACTAACTAGGTTGTGGATGTCAGATAGGCTGTCGCTCCATGTAAAATACTGGTATTCTGCTGCATCCAGTTAGACTAGAAGCCGACCCCGATGCAGTTGGGAAAAGGCTAGGCAGATGTTGGTATCAAGTTGTTGGTTTAACATGCACGTTAAGTTCTAAGATTATTCGAAATGAAGTTAGTAAGTGCACTAAAATTAAAGCATCATACACCCATCTTTTAATTTTCTGACTTCTGACGTTGGAGTCTTTAAGCAAAAGGAGCAAATAGCGTATTTTTCAGTCTTATAACTAACATCGGTGTTGTACTTAAAAACGTGTTACAGTCTGGTATTAGCAAAACCATTCTTGAGATAAACGTGTTCGTGTGATTCTTGGCTTCAGTCGGGTCAGGCTTCATCATGAGGAAAATTATAGAAGAAAATCTTCGCCATATTGGATCAGTGAACGGTGCTACAAACTAGACCAGTCACCCGTAGCTGTCAATCGTATTAGTCACGCGTGTATATAATTAGGAGAAATTATAGAATTATTATAAGTACCAGCGTGTTTAATGTACCGTATGTATAGTCTCATTATGTACAATGTTAACTACATAGCTTGATGACTGGCAGAACTGTAGATTGATTTTTTACATCGAATTCACCTCAACATGTATGGTGTTCATAAAATTGGTCTTGCTTGACAAAATTTGTTTCTTTATTTTTTTCAAGTGGCCTGTTGATGTGTCTTACCTTTTCTACTCTAGATTCTAAAGTGTAATTGGTATACAATTTCCTGAAGATAACCCGGCAAGTACGATACGGACGTTTACGATTATCTCATTAGCTCAAACCAACCAACTGTGCCAATACCGTCCGTATTATTACAAAATAATACCGTCGTTAGAAAATATAGAGGTATGGGATCTCTTTAATTTCTTGTTTAGTACCCAATAATCTTTAATTGACGGCACAGTTAGCGCAGTGGCTGACCGACTGGCTACTGCGCTGCGTGTCGCGGGTTCTATCCCCGCACGGAACAAATATTTGTATGGCTTACAGGTAGTTGTTCCGGGTCTGGCTGTTTGTGTATGTGAGTTACAGGAGAAATTTCTAGTGTGGGGCAATGTTTTATAAAAAAGAAAACCTTAATTTTACTCTTGCACAGGTCGGCAGCGAGGCTCAAGCAAGGGCAGTTTGCAGCTGCTCTACAAGATGCGACGCGAGCAAGAGAACTTTGTCCCAACTGGCCGAAAGCGTATTATAGACAAGGTAATGTTATCTTTAGAAATAACTTATATTTACTTAAGAATGCGGTTTTGAGCCTCTTCTGAGAAGCCTGGTGAATTGGATAAGTGGTACAGCACCAGCCCATAAGCATGGCACATCAACTAAAAGGCTCGGCTTAACCCTTCGTGTGTCGGAACGTAGATCTACGCGAGACACAATGACTTTTTAATTGTGTCTGTATACTCGACATAAGAGTGGTTAATACAGCGTCGACTCTGTCACTGTTACCCGTATGATTCTTTCTAAAGCTTTTGGTAAGTGTTATTTTTCCAGGGAGAAGCGGTTCTGAATTTATAAAGGGTGTAAATAGACCCTTAACGAAGCCGAAAGGCACTTGTTTTCCCCGTCAATGCGATATTTTTTTTGTTCTACATCATACCTGGGAACCTTCTAGTTACGGAGATATTGGGGGTCAATGTTCCAACTTTTTCACAATTTTTTTTTTAAATACATGTCTTCAAAGTAAGATTTTTACTTTAAACACCTCCACGACCCCCGTACTAGTCAATCCATCCATCAGCACAATGTTCTGAGTGCGTTAGATGGAGTCCTACCGTAAAACGTGATTTTTCACCCCAAAACAAAAAGTCGTTTCCCAGATTTTTTTTTTGCGTAAAGTTACTTAGTTTGATGTACAGAATGCTTGGTTGACGGCTTCGTGAAGGGTCCGTTTACACCCTGTATATTTGAGATACCTCAAATACACGTAAGGCCAAGATTAACAGTGTTAGAAACTGTTTATTAATGTGATTTAAATGATGAATTCTAAGTTGATTAAGTAACTTAATGTCTCCCATTTGATGTCCTCCGTCTAGAACTTAAGATTATAAATTTTAACCGTTAAAGCTTTTATTAATTATCCATTAATGACAAGGATTATAGACGAGGAATTTATAATTGCAATCTTCCACTTTAATCGACCATTAAGTTTACATTTATCAACTTAAGTGTTACTTAACTGAACACAGTTATGAATGTGTTTGCACAGTCGCCTAGTCGGCTCAATAAACGTGATGATCCCTGACAAAAGTATTTTCGTTTGAAAAATCGGATATATGACAAGACATAAAAGGTTCGTGAACCTGACCGCTTGCGGTCTTGGCAACCAATTTCAGCGGAGACTAACCATTGGCGCAGAAAATATTATGGTGCATTCTTCTCTCACTCTCATAGTTCGATGGGACGGCAATCTAACACGACCTGACCCGAGGTTTCTGAGACACAGGATACCATACCACAACGTCCAAACTCCGATACAAGACACAATAGGGTAGTTGACCAAAAAAATCAAATTAGTCCGTCAGATTTTCCAAAAATATTGGACACTTTTTTTTATTTTTTCACGTAAACAAAAAATGAAGACAAACAGTGCGTCGAAAACTCGCGTGACGTCACATTTCGGTGCACTTTTTATTGGAAAGTGACGTCACAAAGCCCCACTCATGATCTTTGATGCGTATTGTCTTCGTCAATTTTTATTGATTTGATAAAACAAAAAATATGTATCCAATATTTTTCGATAATCTAACTGACGGACTAAATAGAATAATATTTTTTTTACTCAGGAAACATCCATATTACCTTTACTGCATTGAAAACGTGAAACCTAGCTCAATATCCGAGCCTTAAATCACTGGTCGTGATAAACTATGCATTTAGCACCTCTATTGCATATTAATACACGTTTTTGCATAATCGTGATATGCACAGTGCTCACATTGTTACTTCTGTTGCGTGAGATTACGTTAACTTTTTTTCTATAATTTTCTATCGGCTGTCACTTTCACTCTACGGCTTATTTTTATTTTCCTTACAAACTAATTACATTTTTAAATATTTTTAGCAACAAATTTATATAAAAACCTTTAAAAATATAAAAAATAGTAGCCCACCGGCATCGGAAACAGGGTCCGAGCTGCCGGTGGTCAGGGTTTTTGAGAGAGGAACCTCCTAACAATACGCGCTGTGTCCAGAAGTACTGCATTCTGAATCAAGCCCTTGATCCAGCTACCAAGCGAGGGCCTCCTAAGATGTTGGTCGAGGGTATTGGCTATTAAGCCATTGGCCGACACGACTATCAGCGCAATGACTGCTGTACTCACATTCCACAAGTCACAACCTCGCGAGCGAGAGAGATTATTAGCGACAATTTATTTTATGGCTAAAAAGTTTACCTATTGTTGGAGCCTTAAGTGTACCTTTTTTCGTTTCGTTTCGTTTTTTTGCGAACATCGATACATAGGGTCTCCCGCTGCGATATAGGCACAAAGAGATACATAGGTAAGAGTAAGTACTCATAAATTATCGACAAGGTTACGTCCGCGGACTTATTTATGAGGACCACTTATTATAAATTGTAATTACTTTGGACCTTATTATTGTAAGGGTTCTATGTTGGAGCTGGTCCGGCTTTCATGATATAGTGACTGGTGATTTCAAAATTTGGCCTAAACGAACGAAAGCCGAAGTCAAAGTTTATACTATAAAATTTTGATTTCCAATCGATACTTAATATTATTATACATGTGTGTGTCAATGTGGGACACTTGGGGAGGCCTGTGTCCAGCTGTGGACGTCTTTTGACTGAAATGATGATGATGATAATGATGTGAAAGTAACTCTGTCTGTTTGTAAGTTTATCATGCCCTAAACAGATTTAGATGAAATCTGACACGTGGATAGGCCCTAACCTGGACATGTTTCATGTTAGCGCATTTGACCTACTGCTGGATAAAGGCCTCTCCCATACATAAGTAACTAACTGTTCTTTTCCCTTACCTTCTCCGGCCAATTAATCAGTTAAGAACCGAGTCCAAATCGTCACGACGTTTTTTGTCATGGACATAAAGTATTTTTATCATAGTTGTAACTTCCAGTTGAATCAATTCCCGAGAAAAGCTATCAATCATCAAGGGAAGAAATGATAGTATTTTTGCAACACTTTTCAGTGTCCAGTCGATCGACCATGAGCATGACACTGCGCAGTATGGAAATAGAAATCACTCTTTGCTAATGAATGAATGCGCGTGATTATCAATCAATCAATTTCTAACTATAGAAGCATGACAAGCGTATTGCTGTGACGACAAGTAACGACACATTGTGCATAATTATGTTACGGCTAAAAGCCAAAGTAAGGTTACACCTAGTTTTAGCCGGCTATTCCTAGGTGCGGCCGGTAACTATCTTTTTTATTGCTAGGACACACTGACCAAATAGATTAGGTTAGGTTAGAACGGTGACCAAACTTGCGCAAGCCGAGCGAGCGCAGCGAGCGGTGCCGCAGCAGCAGCCGGTGAGCGCTACATCCAAATTGGTTGCATTATAACAAACTGTTACCGGCCGCACCAACTGTAGCCGGCTAGAACTAGGTGTAACCTTACTTCGGCTTTAAGCCATAACACATAAAGGGTGTAAAAATACCCTTAACGAAGCCGAAAGGTACTTGTTCTCCCCGTCATTCCTTCCTACCTACCTTCTAGTTACGGAGATATTGGGGGTCAAAGTTCCAATTTTTCACAAGTTTTTTTTTTAAATACATGTTTCTAATGTAAGACTTTTACTTTAAACACCTTCACGACCCCCGTACTATTCAGTCCATCCATCAGCACAATGTCTTGAGTTCGTTACATTGAGTTTTACCGTCAAACGTGATTTTTCACCCCAAAAAAAAAGTCTGATGATTCAGTCTTTTAAAATTATTTTTAATCAAAAAAAATTGTTCACTCTTGGTCAGAAAGTCGTAATTAAAACATTTTAACAATCCGTGAAATCTTTTATTGAAATCCCCATTACTGCATTTTGACTCTCGGTCTGAAGCGGAATGAGTGGGAAATAAAAAGTTCCAATCGTCACCACCGAACGAAACTTTTTTTTCCCATTCGTACATTTCGTACCCAGTGGGGACGATGAGGTGGCGACGACCGGGAATAAACCCTTACAACATCTATAACCCGGAACAAACAGACAGACAAAAATAAATATTTTTTTGTTAGAAGTACCGTACATTTCATATGCATTCAGTAAAAAGCTGTTGTTTTAAAATTTAAAACAGACACTTCAATTTTATTTATTTGTATAGATTAATTTAGACCGCACCTAATGTTAGTGAAAAGGGCAATGGCATACGTGGTAAATCGCAGAAAACATTTTCGTGTTCTCCAAGCAGCCTTTTTGGACATTAAAACGGCTCAGTGCGGCTAGTACGCAAGGCGGCCAATCAAGCTATGCAAAACCAAATTAAGCTGATCTCTCATTATACGGGAAGCTCATACAAAGCGAAGTCAGGTTATACTGGTTATATATAGCTTGATGTGTAGCCGTGTGTATAGGTACAGTACCGCATCTTTTACTACTTTCTACGTTTTAAGTTAGCTTAAATTAGATATGATTAACAATATACCATCTATTGTAATGTCGAAAGCTTTGAAACGTTCTTTGATGGTATAGTGTACACGATAATAAGCTAATAACTGTACACACGGCGGCACATGAAGCTGTACTTTTCCAGTATAACTTGGCCTCGCTTTGTATCCATTTTCTTTACAATGAGAGATCCGCATAAACTGGTTTTGTATAGCTTGATTGGCCGTCGTGCGTACCAGCTTCAACGTATATAGTAATTCAGTGCAACGGAATTGACGTAATGAAAGTAAACAATTTCTAATTGTCTACTAACTTCAGATTTACGTTCGGACCCCGGTATGAATTATCCTAGTAATTACGATGCTGTATTTTGTATTGTATCTGTCCACGACTGCGGCCGAGATTTCTTCGTGTTTCTCTTAAATGAGAGTAAACATGACAATTACTGTCAATCACGTTATAGTGCCGACATCGATACCTCTATTTATTCCGGAGTACCGTAGCAGACGGTCAGCGCAGGCCACACCGCGCCAGTTAGCGAGCATGCGAGCGAGCCGGGCGAACATCGTTACCTCTTTTCATTAGTATGAAAAGAGCTAACGATGTTCGCCCGGCTCCTACAACCTCCTCCTCCGGAACCTACTAAGGTTCACATCGTGAACTACAGAGATAAGCTACGTCCGAAGTATGAAAAGAGGTGAAACGACACTCGCTCGGCTCGCTCGCCCGCCCGTCTCGCCTGGTGCGCCCGCCCGCTCCCGCTTTGGTGAACTTCTCCTGGTCGCTCCGGTCCACAATCCACATAGTTTAGCTCGCTATAACTTCGCTTTGATTATAGTTTCCCTCGCTTCGCTTCGCCCGCCAGCTCGCTTGCTCGCTCGCTAGTTTGCGGTGTAGCCTATGCTTAACATTTATTCCGACTAGCTTTTGCCCGCGGCTTCGCTCGCGTTAATTTAGAATTTGACAATCAATTCGGGTTGTACTCTGCTCGTAATATTATAATTCAATCATGATTCGAAAGACACGCGGTGCCATCTATATCGTAAGAATGTTATTGTTGTTGGCTCGGGAACAGTACTTTTTTCGGAATGAAACGTACACCATACGTCCGTTTCTGTACACCTAACAACATATAAGCAAAAATTGGATGAGCGGTTCAGTGGTTTAGGCGTCAAAAGGTAACAAACAAATAAACAAACTTACTTTCGCATTTATAATATTAGTTGGGATGGACGCAAACAAATGAGAAGCGCCAAGCTAAAACCTTTTTGGTTTCAAAATCGATTATTATCTTTTTAATTCGATTACATTTGAACCCAAATAAGGGCGGTTCAACATCGATTTGTTGAATAGTCCCATTGTTTCTTTTATAAATAAAATGACTGGTGTGAGAATATGGATATCAAAGCCTTGTCGGCAGAACAATTATGAATGCAAGTTTACAGTTATTAGCAAACAGTGGGTGCACAAGAGCGCACTCCAACCTACGCGTTACGTTCCCATACATGCATTCATTAGTAGAGGTCGTGTTGTCACAGTCTAACCACTTTGTCTTGTCCGTATAGTTATTCAACGACTTTTGAATTAGCAGCTTTAAAAGTATTATTTCTTTCTTTTTCGTGTGGTCCCGGTGTCAGAGTTTTTATGTCGCCCATGAGCCTCTGACTTGGCTTTACGTACCGGCGAGAAATATCTCTCAGGCATGCTGGTTTTCCTCATGATGTTTTCCTTCACCGAAGCAAGTGCAAATTATGCAATATGCACATGAATCCGAAAAATCAGAGGTACGAACTCGAGACCTATGTCTTGACAGTCCGACGGTAACACCACTAGACTATCACTACCTTTTTAAAAGTATTATAAAAGTGTCATGGAAAGCATGTTTAGCCGTTGCTCCCGGATGTTGTTTGTAGATCTTTGGGAATCATTACGTTACGGGTAGAGAGGAGACGGAGAGTTTGACAACCAGTTTTTTCAAGGGGTGTCGTGTTGCCCGGGGTTGTGGAACAGCTTCAGCATCCAGTTAGACTGGAAGCCGACGCCAACATAGTTGGGAAAGGGTTGGCAGATAACGGAAGTATGATTGATAAAAAACCTCATAAAATCTTCGCGTTGGCCTTCAGTATCTTTATAGCCTGTGGTATATTCCAGTGTTATAACCTTCTTTATTGTTCTAGGGGTGGCATTGCAATGTCTTGGTCGACACGGCGAAGCGCTGGCAGCATTCAGCTCAGGGTTGGGAGTGGAACCATCTTCGAGGCAGCTGTTGGCAGCACTGGTGGAAGCCTCCTTGAAATCACCGCTCCGGACAACCCTGGAGCCTACGTTTAGACAGCTAGAAGCTATGAAGTTGGATCAATCGCCTTTTGTGCTGATATCGGTAAGTCCTTGTAACCTACTAGGCTATTAAACGCAATCTCCTTCGAAAATGAAGATGCTCTAATTTTTGGGCTTTCTCCATTGCCATCTTCGTTCTCACATTTATGTAAACTGGCAATCAAGGCTGATTGTTTTCGCGCTCACTAAAGCAAGGTTGCCAAATGACTGAAAACGCCTTCCTATCAAGTAGAACTTGAACCGACTTAGGTCATTACTATTAGGCCTTAATACTTGAAAGATACCAGCTTACTATCAAACTAAACGAAGAACTGACTCTGCAGTAATCAACAAACAAAAGACGATCAACCGTTGAGATTTCTGACCCCACACAAATGCAGCCAAAGCAATGCTAAAGTTTAAAACTGTGAAGATTAACACATAATCAAATAACAAACTAAATACACATTCCCAAGTCGGGAGCCCTTCTAAATAAATACCCCGAATGCAATTTCATTTGTTATCGCGATGGCATTATGTTAATAATGTTGTAAGAATAGTGTTGAGCCTGCAAATGATACACGAATCTTCGTGTTGTACCCTCGCTTTCGTTTTAGCTATATCAATTATATGCTTTATGGTTTCAGTGTAATTGTGGGCCATTTTGAGCGCTGTGGCTTGTCATTGGTCATTATTTATTATGATTCGTTTGGCTGATTCGTTCGAACATCGGCATGTCCATGTTTTAGCGGTATCTTCTTCGAGTTCTCATTTTGAATTTATACAACGTGCCAGTGACATTGACGCTAAAACGGTTACCACCTATTCCGTTCATCATTCTGAATCCCCCCAGAAATTGTTTTTATTGGTTACTAGCTTTTGCCCGCGGCTTCGCTCGCGTTAATTTAGAATGTAACAATTAAATTCTTAACACACTACTAAAGTTTCTACAATAATTCTATATAATAATTCAATCATTACTCGAAAGACACGTGGCGCAATCTATTATCATAAGAACGTTATTGATGTTTTCCTCGGGAGCAATACTTTTTTTCGGGATGAAAGGTGGTACCCTATGTCCGTTTCTGTACACCTGATAACGAATAAGGTCAGGGTGGTATATTCCGTCTATGGGGCATAACCGTCTAAAGTCTGTTTAATAAACTGACATAAATCCTATTGAAATCTATGTCAGTTTGCCATTTTCACTTATCAATTTAGTCTCAGCGATTAAAAAACAGGCTTTAGACGGTTATGCCCCATAGACGGAATATACGAGTACCACCCTGACCTTATGCAAAATTTCAGGATGATTGATTCAAACAAACAAACTTACTTTCGCATTTATAATATTAGTAAGGATTAAAAAAAATGTTTCCTACAAAACTGCAATACCTACACGGTCAAAATATATGAAACAGCCGGTTCAGAATGATGTACTGAATACGTGGTAACCTTTTTAGCGTCGGTGACCCTTCCACCTTGTATAATTTCGTAATGCTCATTTTCACAAATACTAGGTAATACCTAAATGAATGCACTTTTGAATTTTCAACGCTCAGTTTCGCACTGAGCCTTGAAGTTCTAGCAGAGCAATTATCTGTAGGCATTCATTGATCTAGGGGTCACTGACCGGAAATACCAACGTAAGTCTAAGTAAGGGAGGGTAAATAATGTGGGATTTTTCCCTAAACCATTAGAGAGGTTAACGACCAAATTAAATACCTACATTGTTTCTATGTGCCAAAGACACATCGATTCCCACGGCTGCGGCAATCGCGTTTCACTTAGACTCTTGACGACATGGTTGGCGTTTGTATATTATAATAGAGCTATAAAATATTTCAATACCACACTGCAAACCTTTATTTATTCTAGCTTAATTTATGGACTGAAGAAGTCAAAACTTTAACAAATAGCGCTTTATCGTTAACAAATTATCCTAATCCTAACTTAATATTATAAATGCAAAAATAAGTTTGTTTGTTTGTTACCTTTTTGCATATACGTTGTTAGGTGTACAGAAACCGACATAGCGTATCTTACATCCCGAAAAAAGTACTGTTCCGGAAAACAACAATAACATTCTTTTGATAATAGATGGCGCCACGTGCCTTTCGAATCATGATTGAATTTTATTACTATTTAAACTTTAGTAGTGTGTTAAGAGTTTAATTGTCAAATTCTAAATTAACGCGAGCGAAACCGCGGGAAAAAGCTAGTCCTCCTTTTTGATGTCTGTTAAAAAAACTTGCAAGTCATCCATGTCGCCAATAAAAGACTTCAACGCGTAAATCCTAACATCATACACTTGAAATGTGTAGAAACATTATGAGATGCCAATTCAGTATTTAGTGTGGAAATTCCAGGGATAATGAAAAAACAATTATACCTCGAAGAAAGATCGCTCCTTGTAAATACAAGTATCGAACTGTATCCTGTTGACCGGAGCCGACCCCAATATATTTCGAAAAAGGCAAGGCAGATGATGACCACGAATAAAATGTCCGGAATACCCTAGTTAATATTATACAAAGGCTACTGCACATAACCTATTCCACACAAAACATCATGAAACCATATTAATATCATGTAACAATATCTCGCTAAAGTTTAAGTCCTGTATAATTAAATGCCACGCTTGAAAAGTCCAAGCTTGTTCCTCGACCTGGGAATCGCAAAATTGAAAGGATTATGCATGTAAACATGGCCAATGTTTTATCATTAGCGTGTAAAGCTGAGAATTACTTAGGCTAACAGCCGGCGCACAAGCTGCGCAGACGCAAATGCTTCGTTTTGTATGTAAACGAACAACATTGACGCGTCAAAATGTCGCAAATTGTAAAGTACATGGACGGCAATACTCCCTCCCACTCCTTCTGCAGGGCAAAAGCCTTGTCTCATATGGAGAACCAGATCTGATCACCATCTACTTGTACCTTTTGTTTTGGCAATTTCAGACTTTTTAAGGCTGACTGAAGGAGGTTCGTTCTCCTTCAGTTATTCGAAAAACTTAGATCACTTTGAAACTTTTAATATTTTATTTTTATAAACTGTTGACAATAATTTAATTATAATGTATTTATTTATTTGGATTGAATCAATCATCTGGTGCAAGTGTTTTTATGTTCAATTGTTTTAACTCATTCTTGGTATAATCTTATTTTTAAAATTTCTCGTCTTCTACATTCTGAATAAGGCTTTTTTTTTTAATATTTTAAATAGAAAAATATAACGCTTTTGTAAACCATATTTCATCTTATTACAATCTGTCCCAGAAATCCCCGTCTCCTTTGTAATTTGTTAGTTTTAATCATATTGTGGTGATCGATGCTGATGCCTTCCCTGTATGAGAAGAGGCCTTTGCCCAGCAGTGGGACAGCTATAGGCTGGTATTATATAATCGCATTGTAGCTAATTAGCTATTTGCTTACGGACCCGTATCACGGTGGTCACCATGGTGGTCCAATAAAAGTTCTGTAAGATATTAAGACATTGCTAAAAATAGTATCCCCGTTACTTGATGTCTGTAAACTTCGATAAAAGCAAACTTTCTTTGCACGTAAGCTGACGTGAGTACCAAATAAAGAAGATAATATATGACCCTATGCGATCATACAAGCATGTAACTTGCAACGTGAATGGAAACACATATTTTTTCCAAAACAGGCGATTTGAACAGTCACTAAAACAAGATTATTATGAAGACATCACATCTGTTAAGAATGTGAAACTTTCAGTAAAAACTTAAATGAAAGAAAATAAATAAATAAATAATGGGAAGTTTATACATATTAGGGTTTAATGGCAGAAAAACTCTTCCTTATTTCTTATACACCGCATGTACGGTTACTTACTTACAAAGTTACAACCCATATTTAAACAAGAATTGAGAGAAAAACACCATAAAACGTTGTGTCTCCATGAATACTGTGTCTCGACAGTATAAACACCACGCAGTTCTGCGGCTCTCGAAGTCTCGAATCCAAAATAATGCGATCCATTAACGTACCTCCGGAAATATGTGCATTGTCAGTCGCTCCCTCAGCTCTGACGGAGACATGGGGACAGACTCACGATTTACATAAAAACACTGACCTATATAGGACGTTTCCATTTCTTACATCAATATCTTCGGAAGATCTTGTACGATGATAAAGTTTATATGATGACATAAAATCTTAAAGTATACCTTTAGCGTTTCATAACCACACATAACACGTTTTAAACGTAGGCTGTGATTACCCTTTCCTAAAGTGGCAACACCAAAGTCACATAAAGATTTACGTAGGTCGTGAATGAGACTGAAACATTAACGAGATTCGCACGTCTCTACACGAAAACAAGTGCACCCTAAGTGACATATTAAAAGAAAAACACATTACGCAAATACAATCGTATCATTATACAAATAATGGCACATTTAGGGCTCGTCGATGTTGGCAATATTAAGCACCCCATACACAGAGCGGGCGGACTATTTGCATACATTCCGCCGGCGTGCAGTCGGGCGACATCTGAACATTTTTCGGCGCATTTAACTCTCAGACAATGGGGCTGAGTGATCAAAGGCCCATAAATACGCGACCGACCCCCGTGAATTTACATACAATCTGCGCGACAGTTGATCGGCAGCCCAGACGTGAATGGCCGAAATGGCGTCGCACTACCACAAAATGGCCGCCGCTTCGCGCATACAATGTATCGAATTGAACTGAAATCCGTAAATTGAAGCGATTTAAACACTGAGATAATGAAACTGAACGACGACACTGTATTATCTGCACTCCTGCGCATTTAAGTGTCTAACACTTTCCTAATCTTGCCGTAAAGCGATGAAAATTATTAGGAAGCTTAAGTAGTTAGTGCTAAAGCGGAATCAAAATGTCATATAATCAAGAATTCCAGCCTAATGCCTGTACCACATAAAACTGGATCTTGACGATTCGAGTCTGCATTTTCTAAATACAGAACATTAGAAACACAAAATATTGTCGATATCTTTGGGATAGTTTCTGATACAAATAACGGCTCCTTGGGTGTTCCTTAAATATGTTATTATAGCTTTATACTGAGATAAATTCAAATCATTCGGCTAAATGTTTCTGGAGCCATCGTAACGGCAAACTTAATGGGTTCTTAAAAATTCGTCGCGCTTTTTGTACCCGCCACTGATACTCAAATTCGCATTTTTGTACATACATTAGTTTATTATTTTGCCGGGTTTAAAAAGTAAATGACATCAAAGGCGAGATCAAGAGCACCGATATAAGCCGGAGTGGTCACTGGATGATTCAGAAGCTCTACAGAGCGGCCATTAGGCGTGAGTTGAGAACACAACGGAAGCTTTGCTTGCTAAACGAGGCTATCTAAGATGCTGGGTAGTCATTTACAAAAACATATTTAGATATGCTAAGACCGCATTCCATCACGGCGTCCACTTATTGTGTTGTAACAAGGCTGTAATCATTTTACTATAAAGTCTTTACTGCATTTGAGTCTGTTTGTAATTTCAAAATAACAGCTTTTTACTGAATGCCTATGAAAGTAACTTAAGTAAACTTTTTTTTTCTGTCTGTATTTTTGTTCCGACTAAGTAATCTCCACAATGGCTGGACAGATTTTGACAGGAAATTTACTGGCAGATAGCTGAAGTTATAAGGAGTACACAAATGGGTTCCGTGCAAAAAAAATCCTTGAAATTGATAACGAAATCCGATTCAAATAGGGAAGTCATATTTTTATAATAATTTCAAGCGGATGAAGGTCGCGGGCAACAGCTATTTGTAAATAGCGTTAAAGGTATCAAACTTAACAACTCAACAAAATGTACAGTCGCCAGCACATCAAGCTACCCGAAACTGTCAAGTTTTCGCAATCAACCTTGAACCTAATGCTTCAAAGTTATAAAGTTGAAAATCTATTAAATAAATTTGACAGCTGGCAGTAGCTTGATATGCAGGCCTCTGTACAGATAACCTTTTTTTCAGAGTATTGTATCCCATGGTAAAAGACGTTCGTAACGATGAGTACAAAGATCCCTTATGAGGTATTTAGTTATCTCACCTATCTGCTATCTGCCTAGCCTTTTCCCAACTATATTGGGGTCGGCTTCCAGTCTGACCGGATGCAGCTGAATACCAAGTATTTTACATAGAGCGATTGCCTAACTGACCCCCACAACCCAGTACTGGTTAATAATACGATACCCCTTGGTAAGACTGGTTGTCAAACTTTTTAGGCCACTGACTACCTAACGACTGTCAAAGATCTACAAATGACACCCGGGACCAACCGCTTAACATGCTTTCCGAGGCACGGAGGAAACTCGGTATATAATGGGTCCCATCCACAGACCACCCTAGATAAGCACGGCTTAACCTAAAGATCGACCTGAATGGCTGTTATTATTTAGCCACGAGCTCCTCCAAATACTACAGGTTCAATATTAACTTCTGACTTTTCTTAGGTGGTTGGCCAAGAGCTGTTGGCAGCAGGACAATACCAGGCTGCTGTCACTGTATTGGAAGCGGCGCTAAGGATTGGATCCTGCTCTCTCAAGTTACGGTAAGTCACCCCATTTGAAGATTAACAATCAATCAAGATTTACGGAAAGACTCCATGTAACGCACTCAAAACATTGTGCCGATGGATGGATTGAATAGTACGGGGGTCGTGAAGATGTTTCAAGTAAAAATCTTACATAAAAACATGTATTTAAAAAAAACTTGTGAAAAAGTTGGGACTTTGACCCCCAATATCTCCGTAACTAGAAGGTTCCCAGGTATGGTCTAGAACAAAAAAATGATCGCAATAACGGGAAGAACAAGTGCCTTTCGGCTTCGTTAAGGGTCTATTTACACCCTTTATAAATGTCACTTAGCATGTGCGTTGACTTTGACGTGTACCCATTTCTATTTTGCACTCGTAGTTTCACGGCTTTGCGGCTGTGATAGGAATAAAGCTTGACCAAGGTACTATAAAGGGTGTAACAAGACCCTTAACGAAGCCGAAAGGCACTTGTTTTTCTCGACATTTTTTTTTTGTTCTGAACCATACCTGGGAACCTTCTAGTCACAAGTTTTTTTTTTAAGTACGTGTTTATAAGATAAAAACTTTACTTTAAACACCTCCACGACTACCCGTACTATTCAATCCATCCATCAGCACAATGTTTTGAGTAAAACGTGATTTTTCACCCCAAAAAAAAGTCGTTACCCAGCTATCATTTTTGCGTAAAGTTAATAGTTTGATATACACACTGCTTGGTTGACGACTTCGTGAAGAGTCCGTTGACACCTTGTAGAAGAATAAAATCTAGTCTTTTCATGGACATTTTGGCAGACTGCTCAGTTGCTATTGACGTCTTACCAGCACTTAACATTACCTACCCGATTATAAAACCTCTCAAGAATTTTGAAGCTCAACCATTTTACTGTTTACGCAATAAAACAAAAGATATATGTACCTTTTTAAGTCCCAAAAATTAATGTACGCAGTAAAGCTCGTGTTAAGTCGATGATAAATGATGTACCACAAAAAACACAACAACGAACCTCGATAAACGGAGAAGGTAACTTAGATATTATAAAGGGTGTAAAAAGACCCTTAACGAAGCCGAAAGGCACTTGTTCTCACCGTCAATGGGATCATTTTTTTGTTCTAGACCATACCTGGGAACCTTCTAGTTACGGAGATATTGGGGGTCAAAGTTCCAACTTTTTTTTTTAATACTTGTTTTTAAAGTAAGATTTTCACTTTAAACACCTCCACGACCCCCGTACTATTCAATCCTTCCATCAGCACAATGTTCTGAGTGCGTTACATTGAGTCCTACCGTGAAACGTGATTTTTCACCCCAAAAAAAAAAGTCGTTTCCCAGCAATAATTTTTGCGTAAACTTACTTAGTTTGATATCAAGAATGCTTGGTTGACGGCTTCGTGAAGGGTCCGTTTCGACCCTGTATCTTTAGAATCTCTTGTTCAGTTTACTTTTCAAACAGGACTTGATAATGTTAAAATACTTGAAGTAAAGTCATACTCATACAAGGAGATCTTACATAAAAACCTCACATCACATAGACATCCAGTCAATATCCCAGGAACAGGGAAAGTTGTGCTTAACAGCACCTGAACAGCGTTGCCAATCAACATAATTATCTAGACTAGTTAACTTGTACCTATTAACATTTTTACGAGTAAGTAAAGCGCCTTATACGGATATATATATATGTTTATTCTGGGGCGGTGAGACGATACCAATTCCTTTTACGATTGGCATCCGACAAGCGCTTTCCATTTCACGCTGATATTAGGAGAAGACTGGCTTGGACTGCAGTAAGTGTAGTTTCCGTTGCTTGCAATGAAACTGCGGTGGTTTATCGCTAATCTGATAATTAGCGTGTATTACTGCTTGTCTTGGTAATGTCTAGATGTGAAACGAGAATATCCGTTAGACGGTTAGTGTACCAAACATCATATTTCTGGGTACTTCCCACTTTTTGCTGTTTTCGTATTTTCTGATGGTCATGTACGTACTAGATTGACAGTTATACATAATTGAATTCGAAGACAGAATCTTGAAACGTACATAAAGGGTGTTAAGAGACTCTTAACGAAGCCGAAAGGCATTTGTTCTCCCCGTCATTGCGGTATTTTTTTTTGTTCTAGACCATACCTGGGAACCTTTTAGTTACGGAGATATTAAGGGTGAAATTTCCACCTTTTTCAAAAGTTGTTTTTCCCGTACTATTCAATCCATCCATCAGCACAATGTTTTTATTGCGTTACGTTGAGTTCTACTGTAAAACGTGATTTTTCACCCCAAAAAAGAATTCATTTCCCATTTTTGCGTAGGGTTACTTGTAGTAGTTTGATTTACATAATGCTTGGTTGACTGCTTCGTAAAGGGACGGACCCTTTACGAAGCAGTCACCTTATATTACACCTTGTATTTTGAGTATTTCCGTGTGATGAAACGTTGATCAACAGACGAATTTACGCTTAATCCTTTCTCGATCGATAAAGCGGCACCTAAACTGACCATTTGTTGAACAATGTCTGAATGGCTTGATTCTAGTCAAATTAAAAAAAAACCTCTTCATACCGTAATCATCAACAGAAACAGCTGTAATAAAACCAACGATCCATAAAACAAATCTAACATATTTACATAAGTAGAATGCCGGACATCTAGTAATCTCCACACAAGAAGACCGCTCCTAAGAATTTTCTAGATTAATTTAGATACCGCGACTGCACTCACGATAATACACACCAGTACTTAGGTATCTTCCACTTATCTCCAGAATAAATTCATTGAATGTGAATTTGTAAATGCTCCCACAGACGAATCGCGTTTTGCAGTCATCGTTGATTACAACGTGCAGTGAAATACAAATTGTATGCGATTTCTCGATGTTTATGAACTGTTTAACGTTTAACTACGTCAAGTTACTAACGACATTAGAAAGAATAGTAATATAATACTCGATTGCTTTGATTTCTGTTTTATTCACAACACAACATCTAAAACATAACACACACACAACAAAAATTATACTTAGGTGAAGTTAATGTTGTAAAGTGAAATATTTACAAGATTTAGACAAATTCTGATCGACGAGTGATTTACGCTCTCGAGGGAGCTGTAAAAGTTATGGAATCTTTTTACTACGGTACTAGCAATAAGACGGGGAACAAGATGTTTCCATTTGATATTGCTGAGCATGCGTACGGAGAAACGGCGAGTTAATTACACCAATCAGAGGTTTTGAACGCATCGACTCACAGAGTCACGGCTGGTTAGAGGTCCAGATGCGGATCGTCTACCACAGTGGCGTAGCTATGCTAATGCAACCAATGCGGTCGCATAGGGCATTTTTCATTTGAAAACGTTTTTTGAGGAAGGCCCTCGTAGAAGTTTTAAAAAAACCGCAAGAAAAAATGACCTAAATTTCTGCACACCCGATTTACTCGTAAACTAAATTATTTTTTACGACGACCACGAGGAATGTGATCGAATGCTCGACGGCCAATCAAGCTTTACTAAACCAGTTTATGCGGATCTCTCATTATGTAGGAAATCTATACAAAGAGATGCCAAGTTATACTGGAAATGTACAGTTTCATGTGCCGCCGAGTGTACTTATGTTCTAAAAAATGTTGAATGGTCCTCTAACCCCAGCTTTTGACAAAATTTTACTAAAAACAAGAAGTTCAAAAACTGTCTCTGTCAAGGGGGGCACTGATTGTTTTTGCATTAATTAGGGCCCAAAAATGCAATTTAAATGCAATTGTAATTATTAAAATTTCTGAAATTCAATTCAATTCAATTTATGTATTTTTTAAATTTGATTTCGTATGGGCGCATGCTGCCTGAATTTTTTTTTTTTTTTTTAAAGTCTACTTACGTCACTGCTCTACCAACGCACTAAAAACAAATTAGTCCGTTTATTTTCGTATTAAAGCCTCGATCGTAACACCTTAACAACAATTTAGCACCATTAACACCACTCAAGATTTTAATAAGAAGAAGACAAATGACCGAGCGAATCTCTTCACTCCGTTCATTACTCGTAACATTATTATTTTTAATCACAACGAGTACGTAACGAGTTGACAGTGGGATAATTTATATATGCTTAAAAGGAACGGTTATCTTAGGCGGAATTTCGACGTTTTGATTTATAATGTTCCTGTGTCAAGGAAATAAAGACGTCGTTAATTTTGAACGGGATATACGGTGTTGCTTTAATAACAGCCCTCTAATTAATGGAATGCGATAGTCCTTATATGTGCAGTTACATTCGTACGACGCGCATATTATGTTAGCGTTCCGTGGGATGCAAAACTTAATTTTTCATTTTATGTCTTCGCGAAAGTCTGTTGTGTTTTATAATTTAAGAGTCGAGGCGATGTTTCTCGTATGTATTCTCCGAAAATAAAAGCAGTGTATTGCCCTTAGTTTACCGATCCCAATTTGGCAGTGGGTGGAACACCATTTATACATCAAGCAAGTGCAGGCTACAGATTTCGGAATCAGGCGCTTTTTGAGAATTGAGACTTTTTCTTCACTAAGGACCCCCTAAAATCAATTAGGGATCGAACCCAATCGATGCTTGTTATCATTAAGCCGATGGAGCGATAACTTCAGCTAAATGTAACCGATGTTCGCATTTAATGCGGTTAGTAATTGGCGGAATATTGCCAATCAATCTCAACGCATTACTGTAAGTACACGGCCGGCAGTACTTACCATAAATAATTACGAGCAGGAGCAATATACGCACAAAAAATTTCTAGGTACTTTAAATTAATATTCATAAATGCAACTTGCAACTCACAGGATGTTTGCACATGTTCCGCAGGTTATCCTGCAAAAAAATGGACGTGATGTTACTCATATACATACTAATACAATGAAGATACCTAAAGATTTGAACATCGAGGTTCAACACTCCACTAATTCATCTTCCTAGCCTTTCCCCAACTATATTGGGGTCTGCTTCCAATCTAACCGAATGCAGCTGAAGACCAGTATTTTACATGGAGCGACTGCCTATCTGACCTCCACAGCCCAGTTAGTACAGGGTAATACGATACCCCTTGGTAAGACTGGTTGTCAGACTATTTGGGCCACCGACTACCTAACGACTGTCAAAGATCTACAAATGACACCCGGGACCAACGGCTTAACGTGCTTTCCGAGGCACGGAGGAAACTCGGTATGTTATGGGCGGTCACCCATCCACAGGCCAACCTAGGCAAGCACGGCTTAACCTAAAGATCGGCTGTTATTATTTAGCCACGAGCTCCTCAACACTTCACTAATTACTAAACAGAATTCACTGAAGATCGAATTTCGTCAGATCGAATTACTTACAAAAAAATATCCAAAACGTTCACTAGTCTCACATTCTATTTAGTGGAGAACAAGCCTATAAGTTTGGGTACATAACTCGGCGAGGTGTCGTTAAACCCCAAACTTATATTGAAATGGAAGCTAACGAACCATCGATGCACGCAGCAGATCAGTGGGAATGTATTCAGTAGATGCACCCTCGGAACGGGCCGTGTTTATGGCGCTATTAAAATCACCGTTAATGACCTCCTACCATGGTCTCGGATATTTTGCCTTATGAGAAATACCATCGCTTAATAAATATCTATATCCAGCACAGCCACTAAACCTGTAGTGAAAGACCGTGTTTCAGCTGAGTCTATAGTCGTGTAGGGTGTTCATGTCGTGTCCAAGGAATTTCCATTGAATTACTTCGACGAATATAATAGAGAAAGCGATAATGCATATTCTGTGATATTTTAACATGAAATTTAACCATTTCTTGATTGGAACTTCCGGCTAGTAAAGCCTTCAAGTTAGACATTAATTGCTAGTTCAATGAGCATTTACTGGCATTTCAGCCAGCCTCATAGAAAATACATTACAATAAGTGAGTACTTAGAGATTTTATAACGCACGACGACGACCATCACTACAATAAATAAATAAAAACTTTTACGATGACTTCTGTGTATAAATATCTGTATAACGAGCTCAAAATTGGAACGAGACGTAATTATAACACCTACGAATACGTGCGCCTGAGCGGTGCGCCCGAGACACCTAATTCCTCAGTTAAATTTATTTAAACACGTTTCGAGTCGAAGACATTGATTGAATAAGCTCCATCTCTATACACTTGGGAGACATTAAGTAACTCTTCCCGTCCCAAAATTGTCAAGTTAAGCGTTGGAGCGGCGGGTTGGGGGGCGGGGGGCGCGCGGCGCGTTGAAACCCACACCTCGACGCGATCTTATCTCTGCGTTGATGGATCGAAGCTGGATCGATACGGGACTATTCTGTTCGCCCCACGATAAAACTCCACTCGATATAAATAAGGATTGTTATACGCGATCCTTATCGAGATGATCTCTGTTGACAGATGATGAGATTAAATGGGATAATACTTTGGAAAAGGTAAAATAATGAATACACCGAACACTTTTATTGATAAATTATCTGTTTTTTTTCTAAACGACCTCCCGGGAGCAATGGTCGAGAAATATTACCTTGACTTCCATATAAATGTGTTTTACATTATTTGCTGTCTGATATCATTAATATTAGAAGCTTTTACATCTTTATTATAACAGGAATGCGTTAATTACATTTCAAATTATGAATCTTGTTTCGAGCACAAACTATCCGATAAGTTATTTATGTGCAATCTTGCTAAATGTTAATGCTTAGTGTATTACGTCTTGACATAAACTCGCCGATAGTACAAGAGCACGTAATCTTAGTTCCTAGAAGCAACTAAAATACTTAAGAACGCCGCAATCGGTTAAGCATAGCTCAAAGATAATGGTATTACGGGAAGCGAGTGCTTCGATCGGCGCATACGTCCCGATCGATTAACAGAATACGTCAACGAGGATCGAGAGATCGGACCAAGCAGTATAAGTGTGATGTCAAATTACATCGGGCTGTGTGATTCATTACCTTCACCACAAATTAAAATATTTATCTCAGATAATTTTAATCGGTTTCACACGAGCTATTTAAGAGAGAGGCTTGAAAAACCGGACGTGTGAACATTTAGTCCCGATGCGTGTACCTCGTGGCTAATTATAAAATCGTCGGCTTTTACGTGTTGTACGCAAAATGGGGCTATTATTATAATTGTTATGTACTTAGGTCGAAGTGCTTAGGGTGAGAGCTTTTGAATGTTCGTGCCTGTAAACGTGCCCAGGGAGATGGGTAATCATTACGCCTAATAAAACTTTATAGGCGGCAACTTGTTAATGTTAACTCTCTACCTCTCTACTCCCGACTCGTTCATAAAATATTACTGAAATTAGAGTTAATGGTATCGACTTCCGAGCCTCTAAATTGGAGTCATCTGCTCTTACAACACTAAAATATTGGTTTTCAATTCATGAAACCAGTCGTTGCTTTCTAAATAGAACCTGTGTTATTGAAAACGGACGTTCTGATTTCTCTTTAAGTAGAATATTATAAACATTCATGTCTTGCCTAGTTTGCATGCCATGCTCATTCCAGTAAACAAAACATAGTACTGCATATTTAATATTTATGATAGCGTTAACTGGAAAGTGTTTCCTTTGTACGGAAAATGTGTAGATGAAACTTCTTTTGTACGAAATAACTAACATAAAATCTTCAGGAAAATTTTCTTCTATTATCACGTTGATTTATGCAAATACAGACACCAACCCTTGACCTAAAGACAATAGGTATATCGCTAAAATAGCCGTAGTTTTTTTTCTACCAAAATTTATGGCTTCGCAATTTTTATGACCAGTGTTTTAAAATAAAATGAGGTTCTTGCAGTAAGTTCAACTTAAATAAAAATCTGAAACGACTGCCTTTCATTTTCCTAAAACAAATTCTATCTCGTAGGTTAGGTAGACCACAAGAAAGAGTTCTACTACAATCAGGGTTTGCAAGGTAAAATCGACTCCTCTTATTCTTGAAGTCAGTTAAAATGTAGCCTATGTTACCCAAGCCGTAATAAAGAATCCATTGACACCTTATTCATCAAAATCGGATGAATAGTTTAGGCGCTACGGAGGAACATACGTAAATACAAACACACATACATAGACTGCTAAAATCAAAACCCTTCCTTTTTGGCTTCGCCGTAGCCGGGTGATAAAAACACCTCTGACCCTCTGCAGGACTGTCAGGGCATAAGATAGTTGTTATCCCATAAGTACATTTCCGTATCATACATAATGTTGGACCTCTACGCGGACGAAGCCATAGACATACGCTATTGAAACTATGAAGCCTACATACAACTTCAAACAGTAAAATGATTCTTCCTGTCAGCACTAAACCATAACATCCTGTACATCAACAAACAATAATTCTAGGCAAGATGTTTCAGCCTAGGAGGAAGTGTACTTTCAGACTAGCTCGTTCAATATCTACTTAAGCGAATAGAATGCCTATAAAATTATTTAATGGTTACTAAACAGTCCTAGACCATCAGGTTCCTAAACAGTCCATCATCTTACTTGGGAAGTAGCATATATAGGGTGACTGGTAATTAGTGACCGATACTTAAACACGTGATTGTGCTCATGATAACAAACAACTTTCCCAAAGAAACATTTTTTTTATACTCATTCACTTTTATCAGAATAAAACTTACGAAGCGGGCTTGCGAACCGCGCGGGTGCTCTGCCTACCCACTGTTGCACGTTACGATAGTAATGAGACAGAACGACGTCACGCGGCTAACAGCTGATAGGTCAAAGGCGCGCGAGCGAGTTAAATACAGCTGTTGTGTTATTGTGATAAAAGTGACGGAGTATAAACAAAAAAAAATTCTTTGGGAAAGTTGTTTGTTATCATGAGTACAATCACGTGTTTAAGTATCGGTCACTAATTACCAGTCACCCTATATACAAATTAATATTTAATAATAATTAATATTTAAGTTTAAATAGGCTATCGCCTATTAATTTGCAATTTATCTATGTTAATATTATAAAGACGTAAAATGGAGCGCAGCATACTTAACGTTAAACTTACCGATCGAATAAGGAACACCACACTGCGCGCTAGAACTCAAATTGCTGACGTAGCTCATAAAGCAGCCAAACTAAAATGGGACTGGCCATGCAAGGCCATGTCTGCAGGCAAAGCTGTGGGCCCGCATATCACAAAACTGGAGCCCTGAGACAGCTAGACGGGGTCGCGGCAGACCAAGGAGAAATGGGCGCCTTGGTTGACTTTCTCGTTAATTGGCGAGAAGAGGCACAATATCGAGAAAAGTGGAAGGAACGGGGGGAGGCCTTTGCCCAAGAGGGGTACAGTACAGGCCAGCAAAAAAAAAACTGTTTGTAAACTTGTACGGTAATCTTCTGTACTACTGATCCGATTCCGAAAATTATTTCTTTCTTTCTAACGAGAAGCTACAGTATCTCCGAGTGTTATATGTTACATTTAAAACATTCCCTTGAGTACATAACGGGAGCGAAGGCGCGAGCAAAAGCTAGTCGTAAATAGAGATGTACGAACATTAATTTATTCCTTATTTAACTTCATCGATTTGTGATCGTTTAGTAGTGTTTTGAGAATCTGTAATTTGCAGTTTTATGTAGCATGTTCACTCAAGCCACTTGTGCTTAGCATCTTTGATTGAACATGTTCCTGTTTTATTGTTGGGAACATAATTATAATCGAGGTTAATACATAGGTACATACTAGCAATCTTTAATGTGTCGATGGTGATGTAGTATGATAAAACATCGAGATTTGTATTTATTTATTTATTTTACTATTTATGTACACACAGTAGACAACACAGGAAAATAACATTATAATATATGAGTACATAGGTACTGCTTATTTTATACGAAATTTCTGCCAGCAGACCTGATTTGTCTGTTATATCCAAGTTTAATTTAAGAATTATTTAATGATGGTACAAACCGCATTAAAAACTGTGTTTAAAAGAACTAAAAAGTCCTGAAAAATAAGTTTATTTTGTCCTACGTGCAGATTATATCACGGATCTGCATTGCGAGGTTCCATCTTCATAACATCAGCACATTCATCACTCTCGAGACACGTGTCTTTCAGCTTTTCTTTCATTGGCGCCAGTTTCAAACCCAATACCATGTTCAGTATTGAATAACTTACGTTTAATTCTTCCTTATCTATTGTCGAAAGTGGTCCGTGTTCAGCAGTGGGCATTTATCTGCAGACCGATGTTTGCTTGACTTTTGACTTCCATGTGCAACGCTGTCGGCTGTCTGCGCTACGTTTTACGATGTGTCTAGGTATGGCTTAAGTGCTGCGCTAACAGTTGCTTTCTGTTATTGGTTGGCAGGAAGTGTGACCCGCGTGTCAGTATTTACGTGTAAATTGCGATAAATCTTGCAATTCTTGCATGGTTGCGTTGCAAACATTAGAATTTACCCCAGCGACTTGGATGGAGTACTTGCGCTGGTGGTTTCTTTAGCAGACTCTACCACCCCTTTCTAAGATAGCTGAACTCGTAAAATTGTGCACCAGTGTTCCACCAAAAACTATCTAAATATGTAGATGAGTCGTTCAACATTGCCCAAAATAAAAGAAACTTCGAAATCATCATCATCATCATTCTCTTACCCTTATCACAATTTATTTGGGGTCAGCGCAGTATGTCTTCTTCTTCCATATTTCTCTATTACTCGTCATCTCAGCAGTCACCTCCTTTCTAGCCATATTACATTCAACTGAAACTTCGAAATATGATATTATTATCAAGATTCTAACCTGTCCTTTTTCCAACAGAGGCTCAGTCTTCAGTGCACTATCATCAGCTCACTGGGCACTGAGCCAACTGGATGCTGCCATCAACTACATGCAGCAGGACCTGGCAGTAGCCAAGTCGCTTGGTGACACGGCAGGAGAGTGCCGTGCACACGGCAACCTGGGTGCCGCGTACTTCAGTCAGGGGTCCTACAAGGATGCCTTGACGGCGCATCGATATCAGCTGGTCCTGGCAATGAAGTGCAAAGTGAGTATAATAGTGTAATTAGCTATTTATGTTTGATGAAACAGAAGCTAAGACATTGCAGGTATAGGTAGGGCATGGCTAGCCATATAGGGTTTGAAATCCAGTACGACAGCCATTTTCCTGAGTTTTCGAGAGTCGGCTCTTAGACTGTTAACGTACTATAGGTACACGGTTTTTACTGGCGATAGTTCCACTATTCATGAAGCTAATTCAGCCATCATTAAGTACTATTGCCTGTATTTTACTAATAATTTTGAGCAGCGCGGTCTTGAAATGTCATTTCTAAACGATTAAATGAACCGACTTGCTCCATTTACGTTTGCAAATAAATCAAGCGCGCTCGTATTTTGTATCAAGCCTTTTGGGTTTCTGCGTGGCCGATCTTGGCCCACAAATTACGTCATTTTATAAGAATGGGCCTGTTCCTCTATAGACAATACATACAATATCGCAATTCGCAGCATTCAACCGCAGTCAGCCTCCAGAACTCTCAGGCCAATGTAGTATAACAAATCGCTCAATATGAACTGCAGAGGGCGCCCTGTGTTCCCAAGCGCGCTCCAATGTACGCGCAGCGGGCACAATGGAATATTTACATAAAGAATGGTAGTAAACCGTTTGATTTCTCCTTTTACAAATGAAATAACAAATGTTCTCGACTTCTCAGTCGCAATAATAACTTGCGCGGTTTACGCGAGGCGTAGTTGTAAAAAGTTAATTTAATTTTTACTATGCACTCTGCTCTCGGCCTGTTGATGGTTTATTATTTCTAGTTTTGTTCCTTTGTTAGTGCTCTGCAGATCTTTACTTAAACTAACGTGTTTATGCGCAGTGAGGGATATTAGAAACTTCGTGTATTTTCTAGTCCAGAATGCTTTTAAACACTGAATTCTATTAATTCTGTCGACCAGTATGATTTATACCTGCTATCGAAATGAATATGTATAAATGTGCTATTGAATTAGCATTCTGCTGTTATCCTTTTATGTCTATTAATTTCATTGACATACACTATTTCTTAATTAAGGCCGTCCCAACATTTTCTATTCTCAAACATGGCATAAAAAAACGAAAACTATAAAGTGATATGTCAGGGCAATGCGGCATAAGACTCTTATAAATCGCGAACAGATTACTGAGAGTGAGCGCACGCTCGCGCACTCGGCCGACTTATCCGAGTCTTAGCGGGACTCACTTTCGTTGTACGCACGACGACCAATCAAGCTATACAAAACCAGTTTATGCAGATCTCTCATTGTACGGGAAATCTATACAAAGCGAGGCCATATTATACTGGAATGTACAGCTTGATGTGTCGCTGTATGTACATAGTTCGAGAGCCGGCAACCGTATTACACGTTAAAAGAAACCCTACAAATAGTAAAGTTCGCTTTTTATTGATGCCTTTGATGGTCGCCGCGAGCCGCACACGAAGTGATGCTAATTTGCAGTAAATACACTGACGTGCGCCGGCGACAAGGCCGCTGCTCGATGTGCAGCATGACACTTATCTTCCACTACGATTAATTCAATGTTCTCGGAACTTTATTGTCCTTTAAATTGCTCTTGGGTCTGGATAGTTGATGTTCAAATTAATTCGACCGTCTAAAGAGCTCTTGTAGACGCTCCATCTCGGTTTTCACTTTCTGCTGTTGTTCCACTTCGGAAACATGTGTCTAGACTTGAATGGGGAATTGTATGGCTGATGTATACCTTTTGAGGATGGATGGCCATGGCAGTGTTGGTTGAAGTCTGCTTTCGTGCAGATCAAAAGCTTACGAACGGTTCTAAACAGTGATGTTCATATCCAGATTTTAAAAGACCGTTCAACAGATACAATTAAAAGCTTTTTACTTGAGGTTTCAGTTAGGAGTCAGCAATTTTACAATAATCTTTAAGTAGGGAATACTAGAGGCGAGGCAAAACATTTAACAAAGCGAGTTTGCTCACATTTAAAATGTACATACACCCTGTATTTTACTTTTTCCAATATGTTAGTTTTACTTATGCAGTTTGACTTCGCTGAAAAGTTATTTGTTATTTTATTGCAAACTACACTTCCAACACGATCGTAAACAAAACTAAAAAGTGGATCAGTAAGTAGTTCTAAGCTGCGGCAACAAAACTTTATGGTTCTTTATGGTTTCACACATAGATTTCTCGCGAAAAATCTATATACCTACTATGATTACCATTACGCAAAATATCCAATCCATAGAGGTGTGTTAGTTCTCTTATTCTCATTTTAAAGGCGAGCAATCATTGCGTCCACTTGTGAAACAATCTGACGAACAAATAGTCGTAAAAAATTATTTACTTTGCGCGTTCTGCTCGACACAACAAAAACTCGCAAGTCGATTTTAAAATAACCGCGAAATGCTGGCAACACAGGAATTCACTCGCGAGTAATCCGAGAATGGGCGAATAATAATTACATGACAAAGTGAAGTGGACGCAGCTTCACCGCGATCACAATCAAAAGAATTATCGTGTGAGCAAGCTTTAAATGATTACGGGGAGTGTACCTACCGACAGCGGCCCGTAATGCGCAACAGTCAATTTTATTTTATTTACGACTATGAGAGTGGTTTTTTAAGCTTGTAGGACCTTCCGTTCATCAACAGTGTAGTCCATCATTAAATAAAACTACACGTTGATTCGTACGCTACCTTTATCTTTATTCAGTCGCACATTATGTAAATTCCTATTTTATTGGACTAATTGCCCATCTTAATCATGAATTCTTCAGAAAGAGCCGATTCCAAAAGACGGATATCGCTGGCCAGTCCGGCTTGACCAGAACTATCGAACTCCTCCGTACATATCTAACAGCCGCGTCAATTATTGAGAAGTACAATCGACAACAGCAATAACTTGCAACGTACATCACTACGACATTTAATATACGCTACATTTTTTACCACACATGTTTCGTTCCACACTACACTGCAAGAAATCTCCGTGTAAGGGTTACATTTCTTAAGACAGAATCCCAAGAAAAAAATACAAAACGTTAAGACTATCTTTTAAAAACTATTAGAGCCGTTTAAAATAGACCTGCTCAGGTTTTATTTCACATAGATTACAGGCGGCTTACACACGATGTTTCGCAGTGCCATACGTATACCGCGAATAATTTGACAGTAACATGTGAGGTGGACTAGCCGGCTTCATTAGCGGATGCCGTGGATAACCCGTCGCAGGCAGGTGCAATCTCGCGGCAACGCGTTCCAATTGCTCGGTCAAACGTTTAACGTTTTTAATTAATTGTTATTAAAGGCTGATTGTAGTTGCGATGAGCAGAGGGTTGGCTATTCCGAAAATGTCACGGGAGATAATGTGTCTGAGCACGTAGAAAATGGCATCAAGTTTCGGGATCAAGCTTTTATAGATTCTTTATTTGATTTAACTTAAAGCTCGCTGAAAAATAGCCCTTTGTCGGTGCAACCTACATCGATAATTAGTACTTTTCTAACAACCAAAACCTGAGACGATTTATGGATATTGTTAATAAGATTCAAAAACAAAGAGAGTTTTGCTTAAATGTAGGCTCTATTACAAGTATTAACACAGGTACAAGTATTAAAAGATACTAAACTTTACACATTTTAAATGTTTTTATTATTCATTTGTTTGCATACAGAATCAGGGACGCAAGTAAAACAAGCGCACAATTCTAATGCATCTTGTAAAAGTCGCTGAGGGGAACTGGACACAGAATTTATATGCGATGACTTAGCAATGTATCACTGCTGCAATCTTTACAACCATTATTGCTTCGAACGAAACTAACGTGTAGCTTGTAACTGATATAAATAAATGCAGATTATTTGCGTGTTTTCATAAGAATTTATTGGAACAAAATCGTATTAAAACTTTTAATACGGTCCATTAAAAATAAACATTGATTAATATTCTGTCTTTTGTAATTATGATTCCCGTTTAGCGCGTAATCGATGCCGTGTTTCAAACGAAATATGAACAAAACGTCATCCTTTACTGATATATTAGACCCTTGTGATTGCGTGCACTTATTGGTGGATCCTCTGTGCTCCACTGTACCGTCGGCGAATTCACATAAAAAAGCGAAAAAAACAACAAATACTTAAGGAGTATCGAGCTGGCCGTAATGACTAAAAACTTCATTTGCAATAATCATCGTATATTGAAGAGCGGGTATTTATTAAAATACATCGCCTTATGAATATTCATGAAGAGCGAATTTCTTTAGCGCCGATGGTCGTTACGAATTTTAAAAATGTGTTTATCGATGTTAAAATGATGATTTTAACATAATGCGCTAGTTTCCATGTTGGATGGCGGTGCCGCGGTGCCGCGGCCGGCTGAGAATCCTTGTATAGAGAACTTTGACATTTAAGGTGATAAAAAATAAGAGCAGGGTCGGTCTAGCTAATTACCATCAAAGTTTTTTGCAGACATGATAACCTTATCGCTGTGTTTTTTTAAATTAATTAATCTAAAAATTTGTATACCTACCAACCTAAAATTAGATTATGAAACTCCATAATATTCTAAATCTTCTATTTATTTTCTCACTACTTCGCCCGCGTGAAAAACACATTCTTGTGAACTCAGCAATAGTGACAGAAGGATCGAAATCGTTTCAGAGGTCACCTCTTACATCTAAACTGTACCTTTATGTGTATAATATAGCTGTTTCCCGCGACCTTCGTCTGCGTGAAATTATTATAAAAATAATATGTTCCCCGTTTTTGTAACATTTTTCATTGATGGTCCGCTCCTATAGGTCGTAGCGTGCTGTTATATAGCCTATAGCCTTCCTCGATAAATGGGCTTTCTAACACTAAAAGAATTTTTCAATTCGAACAAGTAGTTCATGAGATTAACGCGTTCAACCAAACAAACTCTTCAGCTTTATAATATTACTAGCTGTTCCCCGCGACCTTCGTCCGCGTCAAGTTATTAAAAATACAATTTTCCCCGTTTTTGCAACATTTTTCATTGCTGCTACGCTCCTATTGGTCGTAGCGTGATGATATATAGCCTATAGCCTTCCTCGATAAATGGACTACCCAACACTGAAAGAATCATTCAAATCGGACCAGTAGTTCCAGAGATTAGCGCGTTCAAACAAACAAACAAACACTTCAGCTTTATAATATTATTATAAGTATAGATTATATATATATAATATATTATATTATAGTATAGATATAGATTAGCATAATATAAATTCCATTACTATGCTGCACTGTAATTTACTAAGCGGAAGCGCAGCATGCCACTAAAACCGTGTGAACAATGGTGTTAATATGTAAAAACAACGGTTAGATCCTAGAATTCCGTTTACATTAACGGTAAATTGGTCCTTAGGTACTCTTTAATTAAACATTACTCACATGCATATGCATGGTTCACATTGCAGTTTTTCCCTCTTCAACAAATTGAATGACGACGTGATGTATTGGTCTGTGCACTTGTTTCCATAAAAATAAAAATAAAAAATCTTTTCACAATTCGACTTAATTTTTAATAGATAATGCTTATCCATCCAGTAAGGCATTGTTCCCAAGCAATTTGTAATTCAGCTACTCCCAATGCTCGTATTCGATGTAAGAATCCTGTTATGTCTAGTCGTCAATCTGTTGCTCTAAGTTTTTCTAGTTTTAAACTTATACTGTCACTTACGGGATATCTTCCGTGATTGTTCATTATTTTGACCTCCCGATATTTCGACGCTGTTGCAACATCACGGAAGATATTCCGTAAGTGACAGTATAAGTTTAGTTGTAAACCGTGAAAGCTTAAAACAGTATTTTCTAGTTTTATCCAATGCAAGGGATTGATTAAGATAATAATATTCACAACCTTAAAAAAATCATAACCCTCTTTTTGGCTTCGCCGTAGTCGAGTATCATTGCAATATGTTAGCGCTGTTCAAAAGCAAAAGTAACAATAACTGCAATAAAACATACGCTGACAAGTTGCTAGTCCGTCCTACGTTCTCGTATGACTACACCCTTTATCATACGCTGACTGTTACAAATTGTACAGGATAAGCCGGTGATACGCCGCCTTTACTCCTTAATTAATGGAACACGACATGTTTCTTTTATCTCAAAAAAATGGATAGGAATCTAGGCGTACCGATCTTTCGCTAAAATGTTTTTACTTCAAGACGTTTTGGTGGCGGTTGTCATGAAAGTAAATAAACCAGTAGACGAAGACTTCACTAACTTGATAGGCCAACGGACGTTGTTCAGAATTAATTTGCAGGAATCTATCGATATAATATTCTGCCTTAGAAGTTAAAGCTTAGGGAAAAAATATAAAGGGTGTAAATAGACCCTTAACGAAGCCGAAAGGCACTTATTCTCCCCGCTATTGCGATAATTTTTTTTTCGAGACTATGCCTGGGAACCTTCTAGTTACGGAGTTATAGGGGGTCAAAGTTCCAACTTTTTCACAAGTTTTTTTTTTTAATACAAATGTTTAATGTTATAACTTTACTTTAAATACCTCCATGACCCGTTTACAATTCAATGCATCCATAAGCACAATGTTTTGAATGCGTTTCGTTGAGTTTTACCGTAATAGGTTATTTTTCACCCCAAAAAAAAAGTCGTTTCCCAGCAAAAATGTTTGTATAGGGTTACTTAGTTTGATGTACAGAATGCTTGGTTAACGACTTCGTGAAGGGTCTGTTTACACCCTGTATATGTTTTGGTCAAGTGTTTTCTTTTTGTCAGTATAATTCTTCAGTATTACAAAATTATCATCGGTTGCATCTTATCGGAAAATATAGCCGTCCTTTCAACACACCAACAAACACATAAGTTCCTTTACCATATCATCGCAGATTGTTTTACATATTATCTTCAATCTTCATCCGTCCTTACTAGAAATAATTTATTGCTAACTAAGAAAATACATGGGGTCGTGGCGTTAGTTTTATTCATAGTCCTTTTATGCAAATATCTGACCATATAACATTAGCAAATTAAGTGTCATATACTCAATTCCATTTATAATTATTTAATCCTACGTTAATAACTTAGGTCTTCATTAAAATAGGCGTCCCGTAATTTATCTTTAGTCCCAAGAATCCCATAATTCTCTCTCCCTAATGAAAATTATAATTGTAACTCCTGTAATGAGGTAGAAAATTTACATAATGAATATTAATATAAATTATGCTGTTCCGTAGTCTACGGGTTTCTCAGTGTCTTGAGATAAATTAATTATAGTGCTTATAAAGTGGCAACATTTTATTTAAACCTATAATTTAATCAGTTTAGATAAAAGGATATACGTACCTAGATAGTCAATCTCGACCCGCAAGTCTTCAGTAATGCGGACCAACAGACCAAGAGGAAAAAATACAGATTGTGGATTTAAAAACAATAGCATATGTTTTGCTCAAACATATTATAAACAAAATAATAGAGTCATGAATCACAGAGATATAAAGTGCGATACCTCTGCCGATTTATACGCATCATAGTTCACGCAGGAATGTTTATTGTACGTACGAATAATCCAAAGAAACAAGGCACACAAAAGAACATAATAAAGCTTGATAAACGTACGTCTCATTCGAGTATTATTTATAAAGGCCTTTAGAGTCGACAGTGACACAGACAGCCAGAGTGACACAGTGTCTGCACACATGAATAGTGTGCGTAGTAACAAGGAACACGGCGTCTCGTTACTCGCCCTGTAGGAAAACGTCCAAACGAGATGGAGTCAGTATGTAAATCACCGCTTTATCGTATCATGTTGCACATACTTAATTAGCTAGATTGTTGCGGGGCGTCCCACTTTATTCGCTAGTGTTGGTCGCCGTCGATGCACGCCAACGATAATACTATATCTAGCAATAATTTAACATCGTGTAGAAGTTTATTGCGAGATTTCAAAGCGGTATTCTTGGAGCTAAGTAAGATTTGCTTATATTTACTCTATAAAGTCAACAGTTTGTCCGATTTTCCTATTACGGTAATTCCTGTTTGTATATGATTATTACCGCTAACATAGAAATGCCATTTTGCATTCAGTGTTGGTGCATACTCTCGATCTAAGTGTGAACGAACATAATTTCCATTGTTTCGAATAGGTTACAATTTATATCGATACCGGACGTAGTACATCACTATTCAAAAACAAAGCCCCTATTGGCGGTCTCCGTCTGTCGTCGGATTTTATTTTTTTTCTTCACTTCCTCAGTGAAAAGGATGCGGTGCATTCTACGGGTCCTTTATTTGCTCTTAATCTTTTTAGTCTTATTTGTTTTGTACGCGCATGCCTCGCTTTATTATAAATTAAGAATACTAAATACTCTTGACTGTGATACGCGTCAAAAATACCGATTAGATACTTTAGTCGGTAGAAGCGCTAAGGTCTCTTAAATCCACTTAAATATGTTAGACATTTTTTATTAAAATAAATGACACCGATGCTGTTTTGCTTGATTTGGAAACGTCTTGACATAATGATAGCATTTTGCAACAGGATATATTATCATGTATTAAAGAATCAATCTTAGCAACGTATTATAAGCTGTTTTAATTTTCATGATCCCTTACTTGACATGAACATAATTTCTGAGTCATTGCGTGTAAATTAAGAAGAAAACATGTCCAAAGAGATGTAGATACGGTTCCGTAATATAGTGTGTGCACCGCATTGATAACATCACCTGCATCAAGCTTCACGCGACGCTACATTACACTCGTTACATAATTACTGCTAAACCAAATAAATAAGTCGTTCATATGACGTGGAATGTCGCCGCATTTGCATTCGCGTGTCCCTACCTACATTACATGTGAAAAATGATACATAAAACCCGAACCCATAAAATTTGTACCCATTGAATTGGAACTATCACAAATATATGTTATATCCTCTTAAACTAATAAAGCTGGACAGTTGGACGAACGCGGACGCATTCAATGTCCTCGCGAAATTTACGATATCGTACGGCGAACATTCGCTGTATGGGACCATAAAAAGTTATTGTAAGTGCTAGTGCTCATATAAAAAGACTAGGGAAGCGTATTGAAATGACGATCAAGACGTTACGTCGGTATGAGAGTAATGAATCGTCGGTAAGTGTCAGTAATGGGCCTTAAGTAATGGCTTTTTGTAATTTTATGTCTCTGGGGCCAATTGTAATCGACGTATAATTAATGAAGTACATCGAGTGCTCTTGGATTATGCATCTTATTTTAACTAGAATAAGTATTGGGTGTTTGTTAATACAAGTAATATTTAATAACTAAGGCTCAGGGCCAAGAACGTGGAGCTTGGCACAAGCAAAGAGAGGCCAATGCCCAGTGGTTGAGTCAGGCTGTGGCTGATGATGATGATGAAGGCCCTGAAATTCATTGCCTTTTGGTTGAATTTGTAATTTTTTCAGGGTCTAAACATTCAAAAAGTGTACCATTCAATTTGCTAACTTTAGTAACTTGTGACAAGCTACGTTCGGTAACAAATCATTTAATAATTAAAGCTAACAGTATATTTGCTCTCTTTCACCCCAGGACACACAAGCAGCAGCAGCAGCATTAACCTCCTTAGGCCACGTTTACACAGCCATTGGGGACTATCCCAACGCATTAGCCAGCCACAAGCAATGCGTGCAGCTGGTGAAACAAATGGGGGACCGGTTGCAGGAAGCACGGGAGATTGGAAATGTAGGGGCAGTGTACTTGGCTATGGGGGAGTTCGATTCTGCTGTGGACTGTCATACGCAGCATTTGAGGCTGGCTAGGAGACTTGGGGATCAGGTAAGAAACTTCATTAAAAAACTTAATGGACTTGAAGACGGGATTCTAGCAAGTAGTAACATAAATCGAATTGTCTTTACGAAAGGTTTTGCACGTGCTTTTTAATTATGCAATAACACAAGCTATTACAATTGAATGCATTTTTACCTTATAATTGAATAATTAAGTTATAGTTCAGGATTTGTCAATAACAAGATAAATTACGCGTACCTAGATGATATACTAGTTTAAATTAAAAACAAATCATAAACCACCCATTTTCTTTCAAGGTTGAAGAAGCAAGAGCATACTCCAACTTGGGATCCTCGTACCACTACAGACGAAACTTTTCACAAGCTATTGCTTACCACGAGAATGTGTTGAGGATAGCACAGAACCTTGGAGATAGAGCAATCGAAGCAAGAGCGTATGCTGGCTTGGGACATGCCGCTAGGTAAGTTATTCTTTAATTAACTACCGTTATTTACTTGATGAAGCTTCATATGTACGGTTAAGATAAAGTATATTTCGATAATGATTTTGGCTCAGCAAAGAAATACAGTATGATAGTGTCCGTTACTACGTTTTGGAATGTAAATTTGAATAACAGTACTTTCTGTGTACCACCATTATTCATGTAATTTTAACGTCTTTCTAAACACTGCATTGTTATAAAGTTATGCGGATTGTTGCGTCTCAGAACCACTTTACGTGAAGACTAAAGATTTGTCATGTGTGGCGGCAATAAAAATTAGCACTTGAATTTCACAGATGTGCCGGCGATTACGCGCAAGCTAAGAAATGGCATGAAAGACAATTGGACGTCGCTCTAGCGGCAAGGGACAAGGTACAGGGTCTTTTTATTGATGAAACTGTTTGTATGCGAACACACGATCCTATTCACGATAGCATTCTTTTGTTTGTGTAAATAAATTAGAAGGGCAGGGCCCTAGGCAGCGGTTGACGATTTTATGGTCCATGTGCAGTGAAACACGATTTTGCCAGATAATTAGCATTTATTTATCTGTAAGATCGACGAATAAGTCACCCACAATGTATAATAATATGCTTCGTTCATTTTGTTCTTTTATAAAAAACAAAACTTAGTAATATTTCCAATATAAAATACATGGATCATTAAATTAGCCAACACTCTTGGTTAGCTGGTCTTGTATATTGATTTGTTTTCTTCTCGTAGTTTTAGAACTCATGTCCTTATTGTGTAGGTCGGGGAAGGTCGAGCATGTTCAAACCTTGGGATTGTGTACCAACTGTTGGGGGAACACGACGCTGCACTCAAACTGCATCAAGCACATCTGTCTATTGCAAGACAGTTACAGGTAATTTGACGCACTTTTACCGTTTAAAACGTAATTTAGACCAAAGTTAGTTCAAATGTCTGCACAATAGAATAAGGTCACTTTCACATTGCACCTACGTGTCTCTAAAATTATTCATCATTTTTTGACACTCTTCTTTGTCTTCATATCATCTCCATTTGTTCGTGTCCATATCAATACGAATGTTTTCACTTTTATTATTTGCATAAAAATCTACCTAATTAGTTTTCATGAAAACAATGTAACCTAACGTGAAGATAAGAATCTATCAGAAGAATGTCATCCGCGTTTCGCTAAAAGACTGCTGCCAGACCGAGCATAAAATCACGCTATTGAACGTGTACCCAATTACCCATCTATGTGATAATGACTATTAATAACTGGTTTCAAACCATTAACTCGATCTTAACTGATCTCATTACAATAATAATAGGAACTACAGATGTTAGACACACAACAATCTTGCAGTATTATGGAGTATGGCACCACCAACTGCCCATGTCCATTGACGCAGAAACATTTCGTATAGTTGGGCTAGGTTTAATAAATACAGAGAAAACCATAGTCAACATCTGCCAACTATATTGGGGTCGGCTTCCAGTCTAACCGGATGCAGCTGAATACCAGTATTTTACATGAAGCGACTGCCTATCTCACCTCCACAACCCAGTTAGTATTAGGTAATACGATACCCCTTTGCAAGACTGGTGGTCTGGTTGAGGGAATGAGGGATAAAGTGGTATTTGCTCACTATCTTTCAGGATAAAGCAGGCATGGGAAGAGCCTACGGTAACATAGGCAACGCCTACTCCGCAGCGGGGTTCTACGAACAAGCCATCAAGTACCATAAACAGGAGCTGACGATATCCAAGGAGGTTCATGACAGGAGTTCTGAAGCATCCACGCATGGGAATCTGGCTGTGGCGTACCAGGCATTAGGGGCTCATGATATGGCACTTTTCCATTATAGAGCTCATTTAGGTAAGGCTTTTTTCAATACTTCAAGCTTTTATTTATAAAGTTGAACTCAAAGCTGTTTTTATACGTCTTCGCGGGTCGACCATGAAAATGGATAAAACAATGAAAACAGAAGAAACTCTCAGTTGTCGAAATCATTAGACCATAAGACAGTTACAGGTACCTAATTATGTCACTTCAAACACGTGTAGATTTTATGAGTCTATTTCTGAGACTCTCTTCTTGTTACGAAGTGAATTCTGGTGGATCTGCACGGAAAGGATTTTGGATTCACGAAAAAATTTCTACATCAGTCTGTGGCAAAGTATTTTACAACCACGTTAAAACAACCAAAATGCATATGTTCGGTACTCGAAAATAACTAAACGGTGGAACCGTTTAAAATTAAGCTCTTACTTAACAACATCTTTCTATTTCAGGCATAGCTCGCGAGCTAAAAGACGCAGCTGGCGAAGCTTGTGCACTCCTCAACCTGGGCAACTGCCTCTCCTCTCGAGGGGAGTTCGCTCAAGCCGTGCCGTACTATGAGCAACACCTGATGCTGTCCCAAGAGTTGGGTGATGTCACTGCTGAAGCTAAAGCTTGCCATTTTCTGGGATATGCGCATTACTGCCTTGGGAATTATAGAGAAGCTGTCAGGTTAGTACAACTTTTCTTTGAACTGATATCAAATAGTGATTTAGTGAAAAAAATATTACTGAAGTTTTGATGATCCATCGGCAAATACGGTGTTTGCCACTGAGTTGAAATTGTCGCCTTAAAATGATACCAGCTTTTGACAAAGAGCTGGTTAGCTTCTAGTCTAATTTCTAAAAGAAGTGAAAACAATCAATATTTATTTTTTGGTTTATCTTTTCTTTTGCTAATTACTTTTAAATTTTGCTAAAAAAAAAATATAGGTGTATCGTGGATTGGTTCATTAGTTTAACCAGTATTTTTAACTAATCTCTTTAATTTACTCACTATATTCCAGATACTACGACCAAGACTTATCCCTGGCCAAAGACTTACAAGACAAGATGAACATGGGCCGAGCATACTGCAACCTTGGCCTGGCCCACTTAGCCCTGGGCAACCTAGAAACTGCCCTGGAATGCCAGAAGTACTTCCTGGCGATAGCCCACATGACCCAACACTTGCAGGGCAAGTTCCGCGCTCTGGGCAATATTGGAGATGTACTGATTAAGATGGGAGATGTTGAAGAAGCTGTTAAGATGTATCAGAGACAGCTTGGATTCGCAAGACAGGTACCGATGAATTTAATTCTTAACACTCCAAGATCTACCTCGTTGGCGAACCAGCTGACGATTGTTTTGTTTATTTTTCAGGCTCGTGACCGATCTTTAGAAGCGGCAGCATGCGGTGCGCTAGGTCTTGCCAGAAGACTACAAAGAAGACTTGATGCAGCGTTAGGGCATCATACTCAAGTAAGCGTTTTATAATCACTTGACTACTATTATCAAGTTCAAATCTTCATACATGCGCCTTTCTTTGCATAGTTATTGCCAGTCCAAAATCAATTCAAAGTTTTTCTAGTCCTCGCTAGAATGTCAAAGCAAAGATTTCTAAATTCTTAGTGTATTTGTTTCAGGAACTAACACTTCGTCAAGAGGCGGGCGACGCGGCTGGCGAGGCAAGAGCTCATTCACACCTCGGGGCTGTTCACATGGCTTTGGGACATTATTCGCACGCAGCCAGGTGCTACAGGGTAAGAAAGGATTCATATCATTCATATTTTGCCTGTACCTACTGCCAAATTCTATGAAAGACTGGCTCTGCTTAATCGGAGGGTGGAAAAGATCCCGGCGCAGGCTAATACCAACTAGATACAAACATAGGAATGACGATGGTATGTAAGCGACTGGCGAGCCCGGTGCTGGAATTCCTTAACAATATCAAAAATGCAATTCAGCAATCACATTGCTACATCTTATTCTTCGGAACTAGTTCCCCGCTTTTGGTCTCATCTTTATTATGGACATACATACAAAGAAAGATGCGAGATAATCTGTAGGGAACCCCAAATTTTGATTGATCATCAACCTACAAGAATGACGTTAAAAGCTCAGGGACATTGATAATGCACAACTACTTGGTTCTGCATTCTTCTGCAGAACTATTCACAAACATTCTTAATCACTTTTAGGAACAATTGGAAAGAGCGCAGGAACTTCAAGACTGTGCGCTAGAAGCCCAAGCGTACGGTAATTTGGGCATTGCTAAACTTAACATGGGACATTATGAAGACGCCATAGGATATTTGGAACAGGTCTGTAGTTAATTGTAACGCTATTATTCTGTGTGACAGTGGCCGAACGCCATCTGTCATTAAATGTGTTTTTAGAGCAGAAACATTGTAATCGATATACAGTTGATTACAAGTCGTCGTAATTGCAAATATCTACTGTAGTTCTATTAACAACAACTATATTCAAGATAATTCATGACCCTGGATACCATTTGCAAGCATTTTTAACTGTATCACCTAACAAGAGCTTTATACACGAGCCATATCATTCGGATATATCCTCGATGGTCTTTGTTTTTTTTATCTTTTGGAACCAATCCAACGGCGAATGTGAACATTAGCCCTGGATCTAAAAATCTGGAAGTCATGAGGAAAGGCATTTGCCCAGCAGTGAGGTCTAGTCCTAACGGCAGCCATAAGACCATTCCAGTCCATGTTTTCACTTTCACTTTTTCTTCTCCAGCAACTTGCAATCCTAGAACGCGTGAACACCCCAACATGCCAGTTAGACAAAGCTCGCGCACTAGGTTCTCTGGGAGACTGTTACGACGCACTGGGTGACCCTGATGAAGCCGCCAAGTATCATGAGCAACATCTGGCTGCTGCACTCAAGCTGGATAACAAGCGGGAGCAGGAGAGAGCGTACCGAGGATTGGGACTTAGTCACAAGTACGTACAGCTACCGAAATTTGTATAGACACACGCTTTAAAGCAGGATTGCTCTGGTAATGATAATTATGACTACAAAATAATTGTCTTTTCTGTACAAGTTAAACTAAGAAGGCGATCATTTTGAAGAAGGACTGAAAACACTAAATCAATGGTCTACAAATTAGAGATTGCATTCCCTTATTAATTCTCCTGATTAGTCTGAGGTTCTCTTTATGGTCTTCCTTGATGTTGAATTCTTACTCCTCTTTCCAGGTCCGTTGGCAACCTTCAGCAAGCACTAGTATGTCTAGAAAAACGTCTAGTGGTATCACACGAGTTAGGCGCTCCAGAAGCAAAGGCGCAGGCTTATGGAGAACTAGGGGCTTTGCACATAGCCCTGAACAACTTGGAGCAAGCCGTGCTATGTTTGGACCATCAGAAGAATATTGCAAAGTAAGTATTTGGGGTTCAACTCAATTGGACGCTTGCTCCAATTTTACAGGTTTTAATCAGCAAGTATTTTTTTACGTGGTCGCTCACAATGGGCCTCATCAGAAGGCTTAAAGTCACCCAAAGCGCAATGGAGTGGGCTATGCTCGGAGTTTCCTTGCGTGATCAAATCAGAAATGAGGACATCCACAAGAGAACCAAGGTGACCGACGAAGCCCGAAGAATTGCCAAACTTAAGTGGCAGTGCGCAGGGCACATTGCTCGCAGAACGGATGGCCGATGGGGAAGAGTTCTGGAGTGGCTACCGCGAACCGGAAGACGTTGCGTTGGAAGGTCTCCCACTAGGTGGACCGATGACCTGGTGAAGGTTACAGGGATCCGCTGTATGCGAGACGCACGGACCCGTTAATGTGGCGATACTTTCCAACAGTGGACGTCTTTCGGCTGAAATGATGTTGAATGATGATCTTTATTCAGCTGTTCAGTAGTCGTTATTATTTATAGGTTCCGGAACGCTATATATAATAATGACTACTGAACAGCTGTATAAAGCAAGCTACTTGAAATTGACACCGAATAGGTGATACGCCTCAGTCACTATATTTGGCAGATTTTTGTTTAAGCTCTAACCTACTTCTGAAAACCCATACCTTTTCTCAGAAATGTTAAATCACAGTTCTGTTTGTCGACAGAGAACTAAACAACCAGATAATGGAAGCGGAAGCGTGCCACTCGCTGGGCGTGGCGCAGCACGCACTGGGCGACCACGCCGCCGCCGTGCGCCATCACCGCGCCGAGCTCGAGCTGGCGCACCGACTGGGCCTCACACACTTACAGGTAATGGGCGACCAAGCCGCCGCCTGTCATTGAGAGGAGGCCTGTGTCCCACAGTGGGAATATTGCAGTTCCAAATCGATCTCTTTAACTACTGAGCACGACCCTTACCTAAGTTAGTACCAGTACTATTTAAAAAGACTTCAGTGGTGGCAATACTCATTTAATTTTAATTTGACTATAGGCCCGAGCGTGCGGTGGTCTGGGCGCTGCTCATGCATCAATGGGCGCACATGCTGAAGCGGCGAGATGGCACGAATCAAGATTGCGACACGCTACTGCGGCTGGTAAGATGTTCTACTCTTTAACTTCTTTAAATCATCATCATCTTGCTGCCCTTGTACCATGTTACTTAGGGTCGGCGCAACACGTTAACTTCTTTTAAATATTTTACTTAATCTCTCCAGAATCTCTCTTGGAATGGGCAACTACAGTACTTTCACAAGTTATTATGCCTTGTGTCTGTGATTGTAGCTTCGCTCTTTGTTTTTTTGTGACATTCAAAAGTGCCTGTAATGGGCTAATTGAAATAAATGCTTTAAGTTTGAGTTTTTTGGTACAAATGTAATTATTTATTCTCTCTCTCCTTCTCTGGTCAGAGCCGATGAATTACCACGTTACTTTCGTTCCCTATTTAATATCGAAGTTTCTACGGGACAGGGAAGTCCTCTAAAATCTCTAAAAAAATCTGACTTGTAATTTCTCCTGCCTGAAATAATAATACTCTTTTGTAATCCAATACATTCTGTTAACAGGTGATACAAGAGGACGTGCCCAAGCCCTGGCAGATTTAGGAAGGGCGCATCTAGCGATGGGTGCTTGTGGCAGTGCTGTGTCATATCTACGACAAGCCCTAGCTGCCACTGAAGGACTGGCCGATGCTGATGAAGAGGTAAGGGATCATTAAGACAGAAAGATTTCAAATCTGATTCCCTTTAAGACACTCCCAGTTTTGGGAGGCATGTCCTATTCAATTCTGACGCATTTATCATTTTATTAAATGGATCAACGAATTTTATCATATCTTTAACACTTGCTTTTTTAACCAGTTTCATCTTAATGTTGTTTTGTATACCTTCTCAGACTAATTATTCTGATAACTTCGACGAGTCACCATCTTAAACTTAATTATTCAAAAATCTTCATCTTTAACAGGCCCGCGTCCGCCATCGCCTCGGCTTCGCACTGTGGGCGTCAGGAGAACTGGAAGAAGCAAAGGAACAGCTCCAAGCTGCCCTCACTCTACTGGAGTCTAGCAACGACAAGCATCGGGACAGGAAGATAGCCGCGTTATACACGTCTACTCAACATGCACTGCAGAGAGTACTTGTTGGTAAGTAGAAGAAAACACTTAGAATTTTTACTCCTTTTTCATGTTTTGTTACCAGAAATATGAACTATTGCCCACCTTATTCTCAAATCAATTCATTCTCTTATAGAACTGGGTCGTCACCCCGAAGCATTGGTAGTGGCTGAGAGAGGACGATGCCGATCCTTAGACGCCGTCACTGAGAAACCTTCTGGAACATTGAACCAGGCCAATCTGGAACTTCATGCACAACAAAGGTAAGTGCTTATCAGAACAACGTCCTCCTGCCCTTGTCCCTAGTCATTTGGAATCGACGCAGAACGAATCTGTACAACTTTTTCTTCAATAGTTCCTAACCATGATATGGTTGATGTTTGTTCATTTTCGCTTATCATTAAAGTCTTATTCTTCCATCCTTTCTTTGGTCTACCTCTGGTAGGCTGGTGATTAAGAGGAAAATAGGAAAGAAAAATAAAACAGAACTATTTAAAATTCATGAAAATGTGAAAAATGATACTGAACTTACAATATTCTCTCTCAGGAGTGCAGAAGAAGCTGGCAAAGAGCGCTCAGAACCATGGAGTCCATCTAGCGTGGAACAAGTACTGGAAGTCGTGAACAAGCAGAAAGCTCCAGTACTGTACTACAGTCTGGCAGCTGGCAGGCTGTATGCATGGCTGCTGCAGCCGCATAAAGGTAACAACAATCATACTGAAATTGAATAATAGGGCTCAAATGAAAACAAATGGACTTGTGAAACAAATGAAGTAAGCTCTTGTCCTTTACGCAAAGGTCGGTGTTTTGGAACAGGCTTTTAACTTCGCTGATCCATCATTCAAATAAGATCATCATCATCTGCCTTGACTTTTCCCAACTATGTTGGGGTCGGTTTCCAGTCTAACCGGATGCAGCTGAATACCAGTATTTTAAATGGAGCGACTGCTAAGGTGATCATTTAGCTAATATACTGAATTAAAAAAATATTTGTTATTTCCTAGGTATCTTGAGATTCCACCAAGTGTCTCTTCTGGAAGAAGCAGAAGACAATGGCAACAGTTTGCCTGATATCAGTCCAGATGACCTCCAGCCGAGCAATGGTAAGAAATATTCTCAAATCGTTCATTGTCCAGGCAGATCAATTGAGTCCCTCAAAACTGTGGACTGTAAATATCCGGTTTTGGCGATAAGTCTCATTATATCACTTTTTTTTTCACCAACACCAAGAAATTGGAATTTCAACACTATTTACGAAGCCAAGCGTTGAATAACCAACAGTGAGTTTTTATTTCGTTACCATTTAAACATCACTTTGTGTTATTGAAGAGGTGTTTGTGTGAAGCATAGTTTATTCGATATTCTACATATTATACGGGGTGGAAGGGACACCGATGCGAAAACGGTTACCACGTTTATTCAGTATCGGTATATATATTAATCAGGTGTTTCCTACAAGAGTGCAATACCTACACGGTCAAAATGTATGGAAAAGGATTTATTTTTTTCATAATCTATTAAAGATTTCTATGTAGCTCAGAATAATGTACTGAATACGCGGTAACCATTTTCGCGTCGGTGTCCCTTTCACCCCTTATGTGTTTGCCAATTAGCCCAAGCATAAGGCCCGGACTCCATCAAAGCGGAGACGAGCGGAGCGGAGAGGAGACGTGCGGACACCGACCAATCACATTAATTTATATCTACATCGTGTCTCTCGTCTCTCCAGTGATTGGTTGAATCTTGCACATCTCCTCTCCGCTCCGCTCGTCTCCGCTTTGGTGGGATCCGGGCCTTACTTTGCACTTCTAATAATAATTCCTATTTCTCTCTAGTGAGTGGTCTGGGCAAGTTGGAACATTGCATTGGAGAATGGTCTACTTGGCTAAAGGCGAACGCTGAGCGACGAGGCGAGTCCGAAGATCAATGGGACCCTGATGATAGACCGAACACGGGACTTGCACGAATGGTAAGGAACTTGGTACCAAGACTGGAATGTCCTTGATCTTGTCAGTGCCATTTTCCAGGTCAAAGAAGCAGTATGTAAATATGAGCCAAATATATGAACTACATACTACTGCCTCGTTGATCTAGTGGTCGAAAGCGCCAAAATTGCTGATTATGAGGTCCTATGTTTGATTTCCAGATCGAAAAAGTCTCATATGTTTTTTCATCAGGATGTCAACAGTAGCAGCCCGTAGTCAGGACTTGTGCCCGGTTGATGGCAATAGTCTCTCCCCATATTACAGTGGACTTAAATATAACAGTACAAAAAGAAGCGACACCTTTTGGAGATAACGTTATGTTATTTTATTTGCACTATCTCTCTTAAATTCTCTCTGCCTTTTTATTGGTGTCAAAATTTTACCTCTGCAACAGCATTAGCTTCATCATCTAAAATCTTATTGAAAATTCACAGGTAGCCCGCAACCATCTGTTGAACTCGTCGAACTACTCACTGAGCTCTCTGTTCAGTGTGGGCTCAGTCGGAGGCTCCGTCGCCGGCTCCGTGGCTAGTCTCCAGGGATCTACCAGGTGCGTACAATATCGAATACGCAGTATACGCTACACAAAGACAAATATCTAAGCTCTACATGCCATAATAGAGTTGATTGAAATTTTGATTCAAATATGGTCTCTCAAATCGCATATAATTTAACTTGATCCTCAACTAAACTTATGCAGCTGCTTATGTTTAACTTAAATGCTTCTCATGACACTGGAATGATAATAAGGAATCGACTTGGATTTAACTTAATTTTTCGCTGATAATGTATACTGGTAATCTATTAGGTCCAGCGTCCACATCCCCCGTAAGAAGCAACCATCATGGCAGGGTCCACCATGCCTCAGTGCTCTGTACCAGATGCTGTTGGCACCCTTCGAAGATCTGCTGCCTGCCTCCTGCAATAATAATCATGGTGAGAATATTTGGCCTACCTTTTGTATTCTTCTATAGTTCTGTAGTTACAATCCTAATGCTGCGCAGGAGACAGTTATTTCCCAATGTGTAAATTACTAAGATTTCCAGTAATTGTCTGCCAATCTTAATGACCAAGGACAAAATTTGGCATTAAATCTGCACTAGCCATTTGGAAGAATATCTGAAGAACTACGTTACAATGTTGTCGTCTGCTAACTATAAAATCAATGCCCTAGTTATTCTTGAACATCAAGGCTTGGTGATGATAGACCTTCAAGTCGCAAGTGCCAATATTCGTCATGAAACCATTACTCATCAGAATTATCTTCCACAGCATCCCACGGTCGTCGCGGCTGCGGAGGTCGCCGGGAACTGATCGTAGTAGTAGAGGGCGCACTGTACGCCTGCCCCTGGGGAGCGCTGCGCAGTGCCGCCGCGCCTGGCGCTCCTGCGCTGAGCGTAGCCGGCGATGGCGAGCCACTGTGTGAGCGGTACGCACTGTTGGCCGCTCCCGCGCTCCGCCCGCTGAGACACCACAGGCATATGAGGGCCAGGCCGCATCATGATCATGGTAAGTCACTTGGTTGAAGTATTAGACATAATTTATATTGTTGAGGCTGAACTAAACTGAAGGCAAAGTGTCAGAACATCATTTACATACCTACATTTTTGCAAATACGCGCGAAATTTACAGCAGTTTGAGTTTAGTCCCTCTGCCAACAACCAATTTAGTAGAAAAAAGGGACATAGCAGTATCAACCAACCACGAACATTCTCACTGCTAGAATACAGGTCTCTTTGAGATAGGGTCCTGCTGGGCTCGCTTCATCATCATTCTTCTGCCCTTGTCCCACTTTATTTGGGGTCGGCGCAGGATGTCTTCTTCTTCCATACTACTCATGCTGGGCCCGCTTATGGCCGAGTAATCCATCATACGGACCCAGTGTGATTGAGACATAATATCACTCACGTTATTTTTTAAGGGCTAAGCAGTGGTAAGAAGCAGAGGTAAGATATGAGGAACAATTAACAGAACATTTAGTTCTAGTTGTAAAATCCTTTACAAGTTTTTCTAAAATTCATCCATGTATTTTTAACAGGAGCATCCAACGCCAACGCTAACAACGCAGAAGCAGGCATGCGATGTCTCGTAGTAGGAGCTCCAAGAGTAGGAGGCGCGCGGTGGTCCGCTGCTCACGCGCAACTAAAGGAAGCAGAACTTGTAGCTGATATGCTACGAGTTACACCACTTACTGATTATCAGGTAAGTTAGCATTAATGGATTCATGCGTGTCATGACTGCGGCGAAAAAAAAAAAAAAAAGAAATTGCTTAGTGCAGGCCACGAGTCAGTGCGATGCGAAATAAACAAGTGGTGCATGCACTCTCGCTTGACGCAAATGTAATCGCCTGAGGGTCTAAACAGGGCATAAAAGGACAAGGAGTTTTGGCCGCAGGGATTAGTGCCACATGAACGCACAGTGACATGGTGCACAAGTGAAGTGTTACTAGTTAGTTTTAAGGTTCTATTTACTAACGCAAATTGTATTTTATCATATGTATATGTTAGTCTGTAAGGTATAATTATATTTATGGGCAAAGGCCCCTAAGAATAAATAAATGTTCTGTTATTATAATAAAGTCTTTAAAACGCTCCAAAATGCGGTTTCTCAATGACCTCTTATTCTACCGCCTGTTTCAGTTTGTCTTAGGTACTTTAATAATGCAATTTTGTTCACAGGCGTCAAAAGAAGCAGTGCTGTCACAGCTGACTCAAGCAGAATGCATTCATTTTGCAACACACATTTGTTGGAAGACACCCGCCATCGTTCTCAGTCCCGGAGAAGTGGTAAGCTCTCATTATCTGTAACTATCCCAAAGGTCAGGCCCCCAGGCTACTATTAAGCATATTCTATTACAATTTCAATATATCTTTTTTTAGTATTGTTCCTAGTAATGTGCCTTGAGGAACACTCCTAAAAATCGCAGTTGCAATGTTAATTTTGTTCTGGTCTTAGTAGAGTACCTTGAGGAACACCTCAAACTAGTTATTCTGGTGACGATTCTGTTTTGTTTCTTTGGTTATTATTTGATGTATTCTTTGCAGGTGGACTCACAAGCAAAGCGATTGCTGAATACAAGCGTAGGCAGCGGCGCTGCTGACACCTCCACGGAAAATGAAGAAGAAAGTAAGCTCCACATGACTGACTAAAACTGAAATTGTATTAAATTAATTATTGCTGGTATTTAAAATATTACTTTTGTCACAGATTCCGAGATGCCTCCAAGTAATGAGGAGTTACCACCGGCTTCTGAGTTCATGTTAACTGCATCAGAAATTATGAACTTGAAGATCACCGCCAGATTGGTAAGTTTATTTTTTTCAGATTTCAATATGAGTCCACGTCATCTCTTAACGTTAACAACAAAGTTCATGTTTACATCAAAAACAATTTGTATTCTCTGTTGATAAATAGAGAGAAAAGATCTCTCTATAGGACTTTTTATAAATCAACCTGTACAGCCTCACAGCTGGGCAAATGTAACCCCCATAGCTTTCCGATCTTCCCTACGCGTAGTCTACTCCGGCTATACTATTTAGTATTTCATGTTTGTAGGTGGTAATATCTTGCGCACCATCAAGCGCAGCCCTGCAAGGCTCTTCAGCGGAAGAGAGCGAAGACGTGAGCCTCGCAGGAGAAGGAGTATCCCGCTTGTGCCGCGCGCTACTCGCGGCCGGAGCCCACGCCATACTGCTGACACTGTGGCCCGCGCCACAAGACACGGCCACCAAAATACTGTACCGAGCGCTCTACTCTGCACTGCTGCAGGGAAGCAGAGTTGCCAAGTAAGTATTTTCAGGAATTTATTCCAAGGTTCTTCAGCCAAGAGAGCGAAGACCTGAACCTCGCAAAAGAAGGAGTTCCACAACTGACCTTATGGATCTCAGAGACATTGGCCGACTAATTTGTTGAAAAGAGTACTATACTAGGATCAAAGTTTTAAGTAATAATCCAAATGCCAGTGGCGTGCAGTGGTTCCCCACGGAGGGTAGGCTAAGTCCCACGCACATTGACACCCAAAAAAAAAAAAATTATTTTGAAAAATATTTTTGGATTAATTCTCGTAATTCGGGTTTACATCTACCTTTCGACACCACAAGAATCTTATCATTAAACGATAATTGCGAAAACTTACTGCTTTTAACTTCTAACAAACACACATTATCTGTGCAAACTTCACAACAGAACACCATTTTTAAGTAAATAAACAAATAATAAACACAACAAATAATATTTACATTAATGTACGTTTCAAGACGAATAACTGATAAGGTTTAACTTGGTAAGATATGATAACATTCAAAATCGCATATAAGTTTACTTGTCACATAAAACAGTATGGCTTCAATAGGAAGGAGTTGGGTACATTTTGTTTATAACCAGCACATATAAGAGCCATATTTGCAAAACAACGCCCTCTAGCGGATATTCTATGAAATTAATTTGGATCCAACTTTTTGCGACTTGCTACTCGCCAACAGATGGCGCTAACACAATGTTTGTGCCTTTATTTGCACTTTAAAATTTCCTTTCATAAGTATTTCACTAATATACAATTTAAAGGGATTCTGCGTACCTTTTCATGGTGATTGGTACTTGTCCCAAAGTTTTCTTCAGTACCTGATCCTCAAATAACGTGTTTTTCAAAAATCCCACGGTTTTTTCCACAGGTTTGAAATTTGGTCGTTATTTGGGAAAAGTATAGTTTTCTTAAGTATTTATGATGTTAAGCTTAGTACTACACTTCTAGTCACTGAAGGTCTTTATTCACTTGAACTTTATTGACTTTTTGTCCCAAGTTAAGCACTTAAACTATTTTTAACGTTTTATTGTCTACTGAGCTGATGTTTACGTGCGCACAGTAGCGCCCTCTCTCCCTAAATTGGCTTGGCAACTCTGATTCAACTAACTTCATTCATTTTAATCTAGCTAGCCAATCACTGGCCGGCTACACTCGCGGGAGACACGCCCATATTCTATACATGTGTGCCGTTTATACACACGAAAATATGCACCAGTGTGCGTAAATTTATGAATGCAGAGTTCTTTACAAACGTCTTTGCCTTAAAATCGACCACGTGAGTTACGTCACACGGGCGCGACAAGTTGCTATAAGTGTTATAACAGGAGTTTTAACTTTTAAAATATTTTGTATCATTTTATTAAATAGTTAACGATAACGACGATTAGTTGACGATGTGTCGGTTGTTAGTTGGCGATAATAATAATGGAGTTTCGTAGGGCAGGCTCGGCCTAATTGCCTCTATGGACGGCACGCCCCTGCCAAATGCTAGTGATTGTATTAGGAGGAAGTGAAAGTACCTGAAGAATCCAATGAAGATACCTGTCCGAGTCCGTACCCAAACTGCGCCACCGTAAAGCGCGTTTGCACTGGTATAATGTTAAAATCTACTAATGATCATATGCCTGCACTGTTTTTTTTCACTCAATAGTCTTACGTTTGGTCGCAACTCATCTGATGTGAAGCGAACATGTGACCTAGAGTGGAACACGCTTGCCTTGAAGACATCGATTCTCTTGAACGTTGAAGAGATCCAGATTATAATGATCGGGGAACAGAGCCGACTGTTTTTGTTTCAAAAGCCCCAAGTCTCCGTTACAAAGTTTAAAGCAACGTGTCCTTTCCACAGGGCCCTAGGCGACGCGATGCAGACGGTGCGGCACACGCAGCACTTCGCGCACCCGGCGCACTGGGCCGGCCTGGTGCTGGTGGGTGCCAACGTGCGCCTCAGCAACAAGGTGGCGCTCATGGGGCAGGCGCTCTGCGAACTGTTGGCGGCGCCTGATAAGTGCAGGTGACATAACAATTATTAACACATCTATCAACATCATCATTTCAGCTTAAAGACATTCACTGCTGCTGAAAATACTTCCCCAGATATTTCCACAATTTCCAGCGCTGCTCACTCTCGCAATTTGCTGTGATCTTCACTAGATCGCATAATTAAATACTTACTTGCAAACACTCTTATAGCTGCCACCATACTCAACGGAATGTACGAAAATCGGTCCATAATATGCATTTGTTTGAAGTACACTACTGACCTTAGCGTGAACAGGCTATAACTTTGTCACCGCTGGGAGTCTGGGACACATGCTTCCTTTCTGTGGGAGGGAGTAGGCCATAATCAACCCCACGGGTCCTTGAAATGGACCTTAATTAATAAATGATGTCATTTCCAGGGATGCACTGCGAGTATGCTTACACCTTGTCGAGAAATCTTTACAAAGGATAGTAAGAGGACAGAAGAACGCCATGTATACCACGCAGAAGAGTATTGAAAACAAAGCTGGAAGCATCAGCGGTTGGCGGGAATTGCTCATGAGCGTTGGATTTAGGTAAGATCCTCCTAATTTACCCAAGGAACCTTATAATCGGAACAAAATTACTTCATACGACTCGATACGACACGACTCAATAATGATTATGTAAATCATTATTGAGCCAAAAGTCGTCTACTTCTGGACATAAGCCTTTCCCAAGCATTACCACGTCGAACCCATCTTGTTCCCAGGTTCGAGCCAGCGGCGAATGGTATTCCATCGAGTGTGTTCTTCCCTCAAAGTGATCCTGAAGAAAGGCTGACCCAATGCTCTGCTAGTTTACAAGCTTTATTGGGTAAGTTTTAAGCATAATTTTCTTTGCAATCAGTTTTTTTACTGGACAGTTCCAAACTTGAACTGTTCTGTATTTCAACAACTTACACATTTACGAGATATGAAGTCTCGTAAATAGCTGTAGTCGTGTAATCAGTGTTGATCAAATAAATTCTCAGCAATATCCCCATCTCCAACTGCTAGTTACTTGCCTCTTCTAACCTTAGTTTTCATCTCAGGTCTCACATCAACCACTCTACTAGCTCTATCTAAATTGATATCGAACGGCGACGTGGCGGACGATATCATCGGCGTGATCCGCTCCGTCATCTCGCAGTTCTCCATCAAGAACTCCGACACAGACACCATCGAAGTCGCTGTCAACGTCAGGTTAGTGTTTATTGACATACATTTTTTTTTTAAAAGCAAGGAAACTAGCTTAACGACCCAATCCTGGTGGTAAACCCTAAAAATAAATCAATAGATCAGCCATCGACGTTGCTCCATCTACTATCTGTCCTTCAGTATACATGGCCAGTCAACTGCCAAGTCAGCTTACTAACTCTGCAAGCTATGTCTGTAACTCCAGTTCTATTTTGGATAATTTAATTTCGGATCGTATCCTGCATAGCGCTCTGATGCGACTATGAATTTGTAGACCTACCTGACTGATCATTGCAGGAAAACGTTGCGACACACCGCATTGTTGCTAAAGCTTTCAATCATTTCATGTTACTTGAACAGGTTGTGGCGTGTGAATGGGTGCCACGAACTCTTGGCATCCCTCGGCTTCGATCTGGCTGAGGTGGGCCAGGATGAAGTAACCCTACGCACTGGCAAGGCTGCCAACAGGAGACACATACAGTTTGTGCTACAGGCACTGCTCGCGTTATTCGGTGAGTCTTATTGAATACTCTTTAGTATTGTGTTATACAGTAACTGACGGATAGGTAGAAAGTTGTGCCATATAAAATTCTAGTATACAGCTGAATTCGGTTACACTGGTAACATAGTTGGGTTGATGATCGAAGAGCACCCTTTGTGTTAGAACTAGTAGCAATTCAACTACAGTGCCTAAAAACCTGACAAAAGTTTTTTAAATTTTTCGGCAGCATCATTCAATTCATCTTATTACATTTATTTATTGACATTCCGCCACCATGTCATAAGTATCCCATCAAAGCCGTACTGTTGACTAGAGAAAGGAATTTGTACTGACCAGAAAATCCTTTCACAGACACGCAAGAAGCTCCACGCAGTCTCAGCCTGGAGTCGAGCTCGAGCGTTGAATCGCTAGCGTCTATTGATGACGGTGACTTAGAACCGCACTCTGATGGAGAACCACCTCCGAGACAACATCGACGTAAGTACTACATACATACCTACTACCTAGACTTGCTAAATAAAGCTTATAGCAAATAAAAAACTTTGTATAATCACCTACAAATTAATCCAAATTAATCCCTCTTGTCCAAATCGTGGTGCAAAGTATTAACTACTCATTTTCTCCCACAGAGGAAAGCGTATCATCAGTGCCTCCACCACCTTTACCCCTTGGCTCTTGTGGTGGTGCATTCACCATGTACGTGCGAGGATCTACCTCCTCCACAGAAGTAGGTCGCGGCGAGCCAGACGGCCGCACCGCCCCGCCCCCCGCGCCTCCCCCGCCGCGGTACCGGGGGGAGAGTGACGCTGCCTTCACTCCCTCCCCTCCCGCTGCCCCGCCCGCACCTACCTCCGCACCTCCTCGCGACGTGTCCTTAGCACTCGCACACCAGACTAAGATTCGTACCCTATACACAAGAAGACCACCATCTGACGACTCAGACTGGGAAAGCTCAGGACACGACACGGTCTTACGAAGAAGGCCTGATCACGCTCATGCGAGGTACCTCGATGCCTTCTACGACCTGGCTTCAGCACAACCAAGGAGGTCGGAAGAAGAGAAGACTGAACAGACTTTGGCTCAACCTTCAACCTCTAAACGGACGCCGAGGCCGAAAATGGGCACAGGAAGCAGAGATTCCATGGCTCAAGTTAGACATATGAGTGGTGAACTAACCCCAACCATTTCTGAAGTATACCACGAAAGGAACATAGGACTTGGTCTTGCTCCACCGCTAGCAGAACTTCTGCTAGCTGAAGAATCTAAGACTGAAATGAGAGCAGCAAGCTCCAGCGAAAATTTACTACTGCAGAATTTAGAGAAACTTGGCCTTTTGGGAGATGCAAGTGAAAACGAAGAACGCTGGTGTGGCACCAATTCTTCCCGACCATGGCTGTCAGCACCGCCACTAGAAACAGACGTTCAAGGTTCTGACTTAACCACAGCAGAAATCATAGAAAGACAGACGAAGTTCAAGAAAGATACAGAACCAAAGAGGAAAGAAGAAAATGCATACGAGTTAAAACCGAAAGAAGAAACTCCGGGACCGAGTGGTATTGAGAAACGGTCCGTTTCTCCATTCTCTGAGATGTCTCGACGAGACGAGGGTGATGGGCGAAGCATAGCGGACTCTCACTCATCATACAAAGCTTTAGTGCTAAGTCCAAGAGCCCCATACTTGCCCGAAGAGGGGGAAGCTTCGATCAGCTCCGCTGTAGAGGGGGGGAAGACCCATCCCCGCCCGCGCCGCCCCCCCGTGCCCCGCACCAGACCCGCGTACACAACGCTAGACTTTCCACCGAATAAATGATTAAGATTTGTACATTTATACAACTTAGGATATTTCTGAATGTGTTAATTTATTTCTACTGTGAGCTTGGCTATGATGTGACTAAATATACTTAGTGCTTTAAAATATTATCTGTGAACTGTCAATATTACTGCATTCTCTTAAACATATCGTTATTTATACATGCAGTTATTTATTAATTTTAATTGTAATATTTCAAGTTAACTATTAAATATTGTAAATCTTACCTTAGTTACGCAATATTCTATAAGTTCTATGACTCGACAATTACTTGCCATTGCTTAAAGATTTTAGATTATAAGTATTTTGTAAAAAGTGAACATAAATAAATACAGTCATAAAATTAATCTGTTTGTCTTCTTTACGCATTCCCGCGACACAATAAGCTAAGGGTGAAGTGAACGCGATCAGCACATGGCTTTCAGTAGCAGTAGTTCTTTAGAATATTGACACTAACAGCTCCTCAATGTTTAGGGATCGTGCACCACACGGCCACGACCACGATTTTTGGCCCTAGAAGCTTCGAGCAGGACGAAAGTTTGGTCCCACGACCGGGCGGCCGACTTTTCTTTAAGATAGCGGCCAGTCATGCGACAAGTCGTGGTCGTGGTCGTGTAGTGCGCGAGATCCCTAGATTTGGAGAATGGAGATCACGTTAAGTTTCATTGGTGAAATTTGCTTCAAGTTTCAAATGAATGGTAGCCATGTTGGTCTAGTAGTTCCTAAAACAAATGCAAATCATGGGGTTTAATTCCCAGGTCGAGCGAAAAAAAACTATTGTTTTTGTGTCAAGGAATTACCAGTAGCGCCTTGAGTCACGAAGGTAACGATGTCACACTTTCACGCTTCGGATTCAGCGTCTATTCGCTCTCCAGTGATGTCGGACTGCCTTCCTATCAAAGTATGAGAAGACAGACGGCACTTATGCTTATTACGTTATTGAAAACGATCAGGACATAATTCTAGACTAGTTTTTGGAAGTCAACAGCAAAAAGCTATTAACTAAGACTATAAACCGACCTAACAATGAGCCCCACACCCACGGAGTACCAACACAGGGTGCAGTAGGTGCCAACAAATTTATGTGCCGTATAAACTCAGTACTTGTAAACAGAACACAGTTTAGATATGAGCTCGATAGTCGGAGTGATATAATTAACGCAGCCGGCACGCTGAAATTGTCTCACTATGCTAATGGTGGTACTACATAAACACAATGTCTTAATGATGGAATTTCGGTGTGTCCTAACTCTACATTCATTAATTAGTCAGTTAATTCTTACGGACATTAAGCGTTACGGACTTTAACTTTTATATGCAAAATTGTTTCATTATCAATGCTGTTTTAAGTAGGTATGAAACTAGGTTTCTTTAATCAAATGCTTAATGACTTTCGACTCTGGCTGTCGTGTTACGTTTATAGGACTTTCAACAGTATTGACATAACTTCTTTATCATATTTCAATCCAATAGGTACATTTTTGTCTTAATTGCTGATGGTGACATTTTGTCTAGATCCTGTGGTTAGTCCGCTCCAAACATACTTTGGCATCACAACATGGCAGCTACACGAAAGTATGAATGAATTTACTTTGAATTTTTCGGAGGCAGAAATAATCGTTTGTCCTTACTATTCAAATAAAACGTTGCCCCATACTAGGAATTTCTCCTGTATCGTGAGTGCGTTTACAAACATTTAAACATTCAGACTTTCAGATTTTCTAACAGGGTTTCAGCAATATTGTCTATTGCTGAAATTCTGTTAGAAAATCAAATATATCCCGTACTCTGTTGCTAACACCATAATAAGGCGGTAGCGCTTTCTATCACTAATCGTTGTTCTAATTTTTATTGCCCACAAGTAATAGTCGTGCTAAGGCTATTACTGAACAGCTATTAAGACTTGTTTGCGACTTAATATCAATCAAAGTTAATAAACCTACCAGATTTAGTCCATTACGGTCAATAAGCAAACACAATGAGTAATTAGTAGGAACCAGATAACTACACGGGTCTAGAGGCTTTTGGGACCGGGACCGCGGTCCCGGATTACACCTATAAATGCAATGATTATTTTTGAGTAGTATTGTGGGACCACAAGAAAAAAGAAGTTAAAGTACAGTTAACACAACTGATATAGTACATATTTTGATCAACAATTACATGAATTATCAGTACCGGTACAAAATAATGGATAATATTATTTAGTAACATGGATACCAGAGCTGAACATTCAGACAAATACAAAAATAAAATTAAAATATATTAAAAAAATTGGTTCTATAATTTTATATTGGATCAATGTCAGTATATTATTCTCGCAACTATGTTCTACACGAAAAAGGTGTGGTGTGTAATGTAACTTCTACTTTGCATTTCATCATATGAAATTAAATACAAGCACATAAACATTTTTTTTTCTCTACGATCGATCAACGATAAAACAATTGTTGGTTTTCTGGTGTCTCCATAAGCAGCGGTAACCATTGTCCACCAGGTGGTTACTATCAAGCACATTATCAGTTTGAAATTAGACCTTAGCTCCAAAGCAAAACCAAACGACCATCATAAAGATCACAGCAAAATTCCGTTCAGCTACGTTGCGTTACCAATTAACATTCAGATATCCTTAGAACCCGTTGTTTGTGAGTGTAACAACCGGAACCGGAAAATAAAGCAAAACTGCCAACCGCACGCAAATGGAGAAACGAACTCGAAAAAAAGTTACGCTTTCGACCTTGACCCGGCCCTGAGTGGCGCAAGCGCATTTTATTGTGATTACGTATGGGGTTCTTTTATTTTTTGTCAGTCGTAATATTTGGTACAATCACACCTACCGCAGCTGGTTAGCGTCCGGGTACAGCAGACCTGTGTGTACCTTTGAGCAATTAAGGCGATGTTGATTTACTTTTAATTATTGGGCCCATAATTTATCCAAGGCTAATTAAATTTATAACAGACGTAGTAACTTTCTGATTTACGACGTCTATCTTATCTAGGTAGTGATGAATGAACCGCCCTGTGTTCTCCGGATATACCTGATTCCATGTCGACGGCCTAACGTTGACCCCATTGCTTAGGTAAATTGATCAGCTGCATCGACCAAGAACCTTTGATTCACTTGGTTAGTCCTAGTTTAAATTGTTGGTTCCACAAGCTGTAGGTATCTGTTCACAACCTATAATCGTGTTTTTTAAGTTTTTTTTTTTTAAGAAATTTCTTAAAGTTCGATCAACATAATATTTCATGTTCAGCCGGAGCTACTCGTACGTATTTACCTCGACTAATCACTAATTTTTTATCTTACTAAATAATTTTAAGCAACCCTATCCTCAGAAATGCGTATTTACCTATTTTCTCCTGCTCATCCATCTTATATCTCCATTATAGCGCAGTCAATTTTTCCCATCCATTACACATCTCTGTTAGCCGTAATCTCAGTGTTCTCTTTCTTCTTTGACTACTCTTCCTTTCTTCCATAATCTTTCATAATCCGTCTTGTCGATCCAATCAAAACAGTGTAATGAATATTTGGACAGCAGCAAACAATTTAAGATTTTTATCCGAATGTCCTTAACAGGTGTCCAATTAAGTGTGCAAGCGCCCACTCGGCCAGAATGCACAATGCTATCGACTGTTTCATTCACCGAATCATGCGCATTCGATAATCAAACAAACTAAACCAGAATATTTCTTTTGTCATTGCCAAGCCGCAGTCGTGATCAAACCGAACCAATGCAGTCCCAAATAGGATTAGACGCAGTAAATCTATGTAATTATCATATTATTGTTGGTAGGTAAGTTTTAAGCCGTTTCTAAGTGGCCCACAATAGAATATGTTGGGGATTATGATGAATAAAATATCTGTTGATGCGTTATCGGCAATTTTATCGTTATCTTCGGGTAGATACTGATCAGGAATTACGAGACAAACTGATGTTGTCTTTGACCATGACATTAATATTGGGATTATGAAATAGGGAAACGACTTGTGAAGATGACTCAAAGAGGCCGCAAGCCTAACCTATACGGGGTGGAAGGGACACCGAAGCGAAAACACGTATTCAGTACAACATACTGAGCCCCCCACATAGAAATTTTTCATCGGTTACTCAGAATGATGTACTGAATACATGCTAACCGTTTTCGCGTCGGTGTCGCTTCCACCCTGTATAATAATGCCCAGATATGTCAATTAAGCGGTGAAAATGTCAAATGTTCTCCTGTTCTTTTCATAAGCTTTTCACAAGCTTTAAAATGAGGAAGAGAACATTTCTTCAATGGACACAAAAACTCTTTCTTCAGATTGCAACTTCAGTTACAGACGTTTCTAAAAGAAATGTGACTCGATTCAAACTTAAAATACACACAAACAGCAATTTGTACAGAAATTGCGAATTGTAGTCATTTTACCGGAAACAGACTGCGTCAATTATTACAGAAATATTAATAAAAATAAATCTATTCGGAGTGTGAAACAAAATAATTAGCATATAATATGAAGTAAGGCGGCCCAGTTTCCGCCAGTGTGCAACGCGGCTAACTTCCAAATAGTTACATTCGACACGATTATTGTATTTATAACCATTGTATTCAAATTGTCTCATGTATTTCCTAGTAAGGAAGCGTAAGATACTAGTATCTGGTTATTATTTTTATGTGATACCTTTATGGTATTTGTAAGAGGTTCCCCCTCAGGTGCCGCCTTTAATAGTCGCGAGGACCTCGCTTACTATTCATGAGTCTACTTTGTCTATGGATGAATAAGTACGTACTTACTTTCAAATTCTTGATGATTCTAGGGATTCCCACTTATTGTTTGATGCTTGTACCCTCTGATGCGGACGACGATGGTGCACGCTTGCCGAATATTACATACTTCACTCAACTTTTCCCAGCTATGTTGGGGTCGGCTTCCAGTCTAACCGGATGCAACTGAATACCAGTATTTTACATGCAGCGACTGCCTTTCTGACCTCCACAACCCAGTTAGTACTGAGTAATACGATACCTCTTGGTAAGACTGGTTGTCAGACTTTCGGGCCACTGACCACCGGTAACGAATGTCAAAGATCTAGAAACAAAAGCCGGGACCAACAGCTTAACGTGCTTTCCGAGGCACGGCGGAAACTCGGTATGTAATGGGCGGTCACCCATCCACGGATCAACATAGGCAAGCGCGGCTTAACCTTAAGACCGACCCGAGTGGCTGTAATTATTTAGCCACGAGCTCCTCTTGACTTCACTAGACTACCGGAAAACACCACATCAGGTCAAGGAGTTCCAATCCTTAGTAAAAACTTTGTCTTTACGAGTGGAACACAACATCAACCATAATATATATTCTCATATCTCAAAGACAAAAGCGATATCTGACATATTAACCTTTTACTTTAAATAATAAGGTATCGAAGTGTAAAGAAAACCGACGAATGTCTCCAGAATGACGTAAATCTTCGTATTACTCACCTCCGTACCTCACCTTTACATTCGCGAGATCATAAACTTAGATTAAATGCATATTTAAAGATATTAACGCGATCATTTACAAGAATCGATCGTATCTTTACGAAAATATGCGAGTGACTTCAAAATGAGCCGGCCAGGGCTATATTTTCAAATAAAATTACGGCTTTATCGAAAACCATTGCCAAGTATGCTTACTGTCGAAATTAATACTCAAGTCGATTACCTCAGATGGCTATCTGTGTCTGCTTTCTGAACCTGACACAGACCTTTTAGATTTGGAAACAGCTGACATTGTACACTTCAAATATGGATTTAGAATGTCTGGCTAGGTTATAGTCACACAGTTTTTGTCCATGCGATGAAGCCCAAAAGCATTTTATTTGTGCATATGACTGCCTCGTTGGTCTAGTGGTCGCAAGCGCGACTGATAAGGCCCTGGATTCAATTCCCAGGTCGGGCAAAGTGTTATTAGGTTTTTCCATTAGTTTCTCAGTAGCAAACGGAGTCTAGATAAGTGCCCGGTTGATGGCAATAGGCTCGCCCCCTATTACACGGTACTTAAATAACTAGCGAAATGTGGGTGTACTATTAAGTACACCTCTGACTAGCCCTTCGGGGATTATAGGCGTGATGTTATGTTTATTTGTGTATAGGAAAAATATGGGTTACGAAAATAGCTATGATAACGAGCAGACCAACAAGAAGACTCATGGATGAAAGATGACCTGGCTAGAAAAGAAGTGATTTCTGAAACGACAGCTTGAGATGTATCGAAGAGAAAACGTGCTGCGCCATACTCAAATTGATTTGAGATAAGGGCAGCAGTACCAAATGATGATGACATAGTCACAAGCAAGTATTGACATATTCGGTACTATGTAAGAAGCTGGGAAACTATTTCATACTTTATTACTTGATGTCCTGCAAGCATCGCATACACTATTTTAAAAGTAGATACAGTGATTTCTGTACCGGATGATACTCGACCAGGTCGTACAGTTATGTACAAGCTGGTCGAGTTAAGTCTGCACCTCGCGTTGATTCCCCGACATTACAGCGAGGTGCAAACTTTGTTCAACCGAGTTGTACATAAAATGAGTAGAGATTTTTACAAGTAAAGTTTTCGTGGTAAAACCGCATTGAGAGAATGTCGAACATTGCACTTCATGCTGTCAAACCTTCCTTGTAGGGAAAATAATAAAATTGATCGAGTCATGCGTACGTGCGAAGCATCCTCATTATTTATTAAACGATGAAATATCACTTATACGGCGCAGGCGACGGTAATACCATATTACATTGTTTTAAATTACATTTATTAAGAAAATTATAAATGATCCTACACGTTGAACCTCTTTAAATAATTGAAGGAACCTTGTGAAAGGTCGGATCCCTACGTAATTAATAAAACGTAAATAATGTAATTTTGACAGTAAGCCTCGAAATGGTGAGCCCATATAAGGTAATTAAGACTCAATACAACCAGACTTAAAGATACTTAAGAAACAAAAAGCATGTTTATGAATATTTGTTTTGTAGGACATTACAAAATACGGAGGTATTTTTTTTTTCTACATAAAATGACCGCTTCAGGGATATTTTTATAGCCGCCTTAATTTCCGGCAATAATGATTCTTTTAATTAAAAATCTAAAATAATTACGAGCCTATAATTTTGGGCGCCAGTGTGGGCACTTATTTATTGAAATCGTTCGACCTGCCATTACGAACGGTGTTGTCAGTAAACGTAACGCCGTGGGGCGTAAGTAGCACAAAATAATTGTACATAATGGTTTAATTAAAAATGCGACCTCGCCCAATCTAAGCTGCCATTATTCTTACGTAGGTATTTACGGTCATATATCTTCCGTTACATTAGTAAGTGGTCAGTAAAAATGTACCCGTAACCTTCGGTAGGTCGAACCCACACACGGATCGAAATAATATAGGAGCCGTGTCCACGTTCATGCTCTTGTTGCCATAAGTTTGGAGGTCTGCCGGATAATCCCGCCATGGTCGTAAAATGCGAATTGTGTGCGATTCCGATTTTGGTGTTCTCATATTGTATTACAGCATTCTTGAAAACAGGTGTAAGTTTAAGTACTAAAATAAACCTTACAAGGCTAGCTAGATCTTTCAAGATAACACTTAAACATAACACGATCACTCGTTTGCTTCACCTATTTCCCTTAGTTTTTTTTTTATTTTATCATAATTAAAGACATGGTAGGTGGATAAAAATTATGAAAAAAAAAATTATAGTGTTATGAATTTAACCTAGTAAAAAGTTGTCAATTCCTGTCCGAAAACTATCCGCAATTGTGGTATCAGCACATTTTTCATCTCCATAAATCACTTAACACTGTCAATTAGAAAACCAACAAGACGTAATCGTATTATTTTAATAAGTCATTATGTCTGCTCTGTATAATTACTCTACGATATTTATTAAGTGTATTTGATTGATAACATATTACAGAGGGACTCTAAACAAAATAAATTACTTTTGGTAAACCATAACGGTGCATATTGATTGTTTAAGCGCAACTTAATAATAGGTCTTATCAGTTGAAAGAATATGTTAAATATTTCGTTCAGACCTGCTACATTTATCATTGACTACTTTTTATTTATGAGCTCTCTGATTGCCAGTCGATTGTCCAATTTGTAAATTGAATGTCTATTTTATTGAGTGTCTGCCACGCCTGTATGGAACCTTAGATATAAAACGCCTAGGGAAGGATAACATTTTAATCAGATTGAATATGATTTACAAATAGGAACTAAAGTAACGCCGTAATTGCAGGAAATCGAAAAATAATTATAATTAATGACAAAATCTAACGTAATTTTTCCGCTACAGATTAAGTTTTCAATAAATATTTTAGCTTAAGCTATAAATCATGAGTCGTGTCACAAAGGCATGCATAACTTAATATTTCAAGTTGGCTAATAGGTACAAAGGCGAACAAAAAATGCACGAGTCTGATAAGAATGAGCGAAATACATTTACAGCATTTCTTTTAAGTGTAAAAGTTATTTTGAAATTAAAAGAAACATTGCAACTTCCTTGTCACTGAATCACCATACCGACTGGGCTGGTGGGCTGGTGTTGTTTTAATAATCCACTGGGATTGTGGTCACGTGGTTTTAATAATTTCACAAGCAATAGCATAATCAGGAGGAGCTCGTGGCCAAATATTAATAGCCGCTCGGGTCGATCTTTATGTTAAGCCGTGCTGGCCTAGGTTGGTGTGTGGATGGGTGACCACCCATTACATACAGAGTAGGAAAGTCGATATGTGTACGTGCCTCGGAAAGCACGGGTGTCAATTGTAGATCTTTGACAGTCGTTAGGTAGTCAGTGGCCCAAAAAGTCTGACAACCAGTCTTACCAAGGGGTATCGTATTACCCAGTACTAACTGAGTTGTGGAGGTCAGATAGGCAGTCGCTCCATGTCAAATACTGGTATTCAGCTGCATCCGGTTAGACTGGAAGCCGATCCTAATATAGTTGCGAAAAGGCATAATCAATAATCAGCCTATATTGTACCACTGCTGGGAAACAGGCTTCCTGCCTATGAGAGGGATAATTTCACAAAATCAATCGGAAATCAGGCTTTATCTTTGCCCAAGCTGTAAGTACCAGAGTTGCTCTAGAATACTGCTCGTGTTGAAAAGAAGTGCCAGCCTGCGAGGTTGGTAATGCCTGACTGCCTTTCGCAACAACGATGCTGCAGCTCATCGGTCTAGAAATTTAACTTAGAACACTAGACCGATAATCATTTCAAAAAGCTAATTGGTAGCCTTATAAACGGCCATCTTTGAAGATACAGTTACGCTTTTATTCAGAGCGATATCATTGCGAAGCACTTAGTTTATGACATAGATACGAGACTATAGATATATACCTATTATGTACCTAAGCTTTGAGCAGGATATAGACACGTAACGTTTATTGTTGCGCTTTAATAACTGGATTAGTGCAATAGTGTAAAGCAACGAATGTAATAAAGTAATCTACGTTGCAAAAATACTTTTATTTCAAAAATTGATTTACCTACAAATGAATTGCAGGTAGCAAGAATGTGGTTTTTGTCCTGTAGAAAATCTGGCTACTGTTCCTTTTAAATCTCTTAGTAAGGCATTTTATAGAATTTAACGTAACTTTGATGAAGATGCATGTAGGTATTTCATATTTAAAACATACACAGTGAAGGTGGTCCACTCAATGTATCCGACATAAAATACCTCTTGGCGCGATATTTTTTTTTTACCATTAATTTAGATAATAGGTACAAAGAAAAAATAAATGATACTTACATTAAAATTATGAAACATCCTGTAAATAATGTTTACGTGTCAAACGGTAAAACATTATCTACCCAGCGCACGAGTCGAGTAGACCATAGCTCGCAACAGGGTGTTTCAACTACGTCATGTGTGCATATTGAATTATATTTTTTTCTATTACTTTTTTATGAATGTTAACAATATTATTGTAATCAGCTCATTAAAAGTAGGTACGCGTATGGATTGTTTTTTTAGCTGATTTTACGTAACATCGAAAACTATAAAAACAGTTGCATACATGAAATGGGCTGCCGTTGTAGAACGACTAAAAGGTCACGGTGTACACACAATAAAAAAGTTAATAGTTTGTTATAAATTACACTTGTCTGAAATAAAAATAAAAAGATGACATAATACTGGCTCATCAATGCCCTGCGTAGCGTGGTGACATCATCTCGCTACGAATCTTCGTAGCATGTGCGTAGCCGCGTAGCAATGATTTTTATGCAAATATTTTTAGATATTAAATCAACCGATTGGCAAATACTGACCTAAATAAACGAAACCTGATTCCGTTAACCTGTTATCCTGCAAAGTGAGAGTGAATCTGCTGGCTGTTCTCGTTCCATAATATGCTCAATTCAATTTATTATCAATCAATCAATAAATCAATCTTTATTTGTGAACACAGGTATTACAATAAAGGTTTTATGTACATTTTATTCGAGCTCATGTCCTACCAATGAAATTGGTGTACAAATATATTAGTTTTTTAGTAATAAATCTGAATTCATACAATACTTTTAAGTCAATTTCAAGTAAATAATGTCAATTAAATGTATTATTCATAAATAACTAATCAATGATAATTTATTTTTTCATGCAATTCAATGGTAAATTATATTAAAGGGCTAATAATGTCATATTTTATCATAATAATATTGTAAATACTGTCAATTAATTGTATTAATAATATTTTAATTTCACATGCATGTCAATGATGGTATGAGAAACTCAATACTAATATTATAAATACGAAAGTGACTGCGTCTGTCAGCTGTTACCATTTCACGCCTGCTTGTGAACCTCAAAGAGCCAGTCACAGAGAGGTCGATGCTGGCTATTATTATAAAAAAAAACCGGACCAGTAAGAGTTCGACTCGCGTGGAGAGGGTTCCGTACGTTCATAGATTTCTTATAGATTTTCCTGTAATATGTAGGCAAAGATTTTTTTTTTGTTCAAAGTTTTCGATCCTATAATTTCGGAGTTAATGGGGGGAATGGTCAATTTACGCCTATTTTCTTAAATTACTTCAAAACTTTTTATCTCAAATTGACATGCTTACAATGTGCCTTTTCATTTGATATGTAACACGATATAGTTTGCAAAACTTATTTTTTCATTTTCTAATCCCCCCCCCCCCCATGTTACCAAATTTCAACTCAATCGGTCCAGTAGTTTCGGAGTAAATTGGCTGTGACAGATGGACAGACAGACACACGAATCGTATAAGGGTTCCGTTTTTTCGGTAGATACGGAACCCTAAAAAAGTTACATCATCCGATTCAATGTCTGCCAGACCCACTGGTTTATATCTTAAATTAAAGCTTGGTGCATACCTGGGGCTCCTTTCTGCTCGTCTTATCTGACAAGGTGGACTAGTACCCTTAGAATACGATCATATTAAACTTGCTCCACTTTTTTACGTCTGTTTTACGTACTTGAGTTTTATTTTCATTGATCTCCAAATATGGTTCGTGACATTTTAGTTCAAAAACCACATGCCTGAAGTGTACGTGGGGGTCGTAATCACATTTTAATTAATTGTCATTAATGGCAATGTTTATTTATTGGCTGTTGGCAATAATCAGATCATTATGAAGTAACAAATTAACGTTTAAAATGAATAAATTATCTCAATTCTATTACTATTAGACAATTTATTTTTTTAAACATTGCTCCACTCAAGGTATTTCTCCTGAATCGTGGGTGCGTTTACAAACATTTAAACTCACATACACAAACAGTCAGACCCGGAACAACTACCTGTAGGTCATAATATTTGTTCCGTGCGGGAATCGAACCCGCGACACGCAGCGCAGCAGTCAATCGCTCAGCCACTGAGCCAACCGCGCAGACATTTAACAACTTTTAAATAGGTTCATCACGCTGAAAATAAGGGAAACTTCGCATCGGAACATCGGGATCATACCATGTTTTTGCAATATAAAACTTTTACAATACAAATCTGTTCAATATAAGAACTTAATTACCTTACATTAGTCAAGTATTCGACCTACTGCCGCTGTTACGCATAAATCTTCCTCTCAGCGCTCGCGCAACCAACCATAAATCATAGAATGTTTATAAAACTGATCAGAAACCTATAATTTAACGGAACTCCTTGAATTTGAGAACCAGTACTCATGTCCAAGTAGTTTAGAAATGTCCATTGTGACCAATCAAAATTGACCTTTAGAATAAATTTGCATCTGTACCAGGGTTGTTGCGAACATCAGCATCAGCATCAGCATCCGCTGATCATCAGCATCATTTTCAACATCAGCATCAGCATCAGCATCCGCATTGATCGATGCTGATTATTGATGCTGATTATTAATGCTGAAGTTCGAGTCGTGACATGACCGCAGAGAGGATTATATCACGTGTAGTTTTTACCTGCGACTTTGACCAATTAAAAGATCGTCTGCGGGGATTGTGATTGCAAACAAACACAAACTTGTCACATTACGTTTATTCGTCGTTACGCGTGAAAGTTTTTGTTTTTTTTTCCGTTAACTGTCGAGTGTTTTTCGTTGAAAAGTGGAATATGGACGTATTTTAAATTAAGGAGTCAAGAACTGAAACTGCAACTTATGTAACAAGGATTATTCACGCAAAGAGTATACTAATACGGACTGATTTTACTTTTTCCCTGTTTTTTTTTAAGAAAATAATTAAAATCAGCATCAGCATCAGCATCCGCTGATGTCAATGATAAAAGATCAGCATCAGCATCAGCATCCGCTGATGTGAAAAAAATATGCATCAGCAACAACCCTGATCTGTACGCAGTATATGTATGTATTTGTGGTTATTTACTTAGGCGTGTCTAATGCTAAAGTATTGATTTAATTAGGTTAATGTATTTTTAAGAAATAAAAGCTTCCGGTGGACTTTTGCTTATACCAAAAGCCGAGTACTTTAAATTACGGATATCAATTTGATTTTTATGTAGACTCTATTTATTTTGCCAAAAATGGACCGTAGCGAGGTCTAGCACATGATGGTCACCTTCAATTAATGTCATGAGGAATGAAGACATATACATGCAAATCTTATTACCCAAGTAATTATCTGTCAAATAATCACACTTGAAGCGACACTTATAAAAGGAAATAAAAAGCACTTAGGTAATATATAATAAGATTGAATTGATTTCCTGTGACCTATGTATAAGTCTATCGGAATAAAAGCAGTCTGCGGGCAAACGGAGTGCCTTTCACACTTGACTCTTTTAGAAGGCGATTGACATTCCATAACTCTTTGCTGGCTACCAAGTTCAAGTGGTGAAGCGGCACTCCATCACACCGTAGCGTAACTAGATACTGTTGAATAAAATAAAAGGACCTAGGAATCATTATATTTTGTTTTATAATGATTTTTTATCAAAGGACGTGGTGAGATACTTAAAATGATGTTCATTTGTTTTTTGTTCACTTGCCATTAAATAGTGTTGTAAAAAGAAAACAATCTGTTTACTGTGCTCTTATTAAACTGTTATACATAGACGTTATCAATTAAACGCGTCGGTAGATATGCTTCATTCTTATGCTCAAAAGTAGGTCCAAAAGTTTTTGTCAAACTCACCTTTTTAACACTTCTTCCGAAAAAGCTTTGGTGTAACAAATCGATTCCTAATTTATTTAGTTAAATTAAACATTTCTCTTTCATCCGTTTTTTTAGGGAAAATTATTTAGAAAGTGACCTAAACGTGCTTCATTCAACTGAAAATGAAACTAAATTGCTATTCTTATACACTGAAATATCCAAGCAATCATTGCAAGTATATAAATGCACTTATACGAAGTGACATATTCAATGTCAGTTCGCTACCAACTAATTTACCGTATTGTAATCATTTGGTTATTTTTGTTATTATTGGAACATGTTAAATAAATTGATTTTGTGTTCGACTTCCTAGCTTGGCTCCGCTCGTTGCTTTGTTCGTAGATTCTGTGGCTATGAGGTAAAGAATTTTAATGAAGGTGTAGTTATCTGGTTGTATATTATCGAAGCAGCACTTATTATGATTAGGTGGGAGCTGCTTGTTAGTGCTCAATACAGAAAAAGCTAGATACGTGATAAGAACTGATTGACGGTTACTTGATAAGACTGGAAAATATCGATCATAGAAACTGGTCGACACGTCAAAGTCCGGATTTCTGGGCGTGACATACTTATAATTGTTAGGTTTTTTTTTCTTGATTAAGATTCCTGTACGAGTCTACGTTACTGAGCCTGTCTGAGTCTGTCTGATTGTACGTTCGTTAGGTACCTACATTACGAGGTACCTAACGAACGTACAATCAGACAGACATGGGTAAATATATTTTTCATAGAACCTCAATCTATAATAGAATCTTTCAATTATAAATTGATTTCTACCAAGTCTAAAGCGCAGGCCAAACCGCCAACTAGCGAGCGAGGCGGGCGAGGCCCTTTTCATACTTCGTTCGGCTCTTTCGATAGTTCGCGGTGTGAACCCAAGTATGAAAAGAGGTGAAACGATGCCTCGGCCGCCTCGCTCGCTAGCTGGCTGTGTAGCCTGCGCTTAACAGTCTTAGGGCCTTTTTCACCACCTACGATTAAGATCCTGTTAACTTACTTGGCAGATAATTTCAGTACTGGCTATTCGGGCATCGTGAAATAGGCCCTTAGTCTAACTGACTACGCACTGATAACTTACTCACTGTCCTCTGGAGGTATAGTCCTAAGTAAATGACCTTAATACCATAAACTAAGACCATTTATACTGAAGATTACTAATACTATAACTAGAACAACCACTAATTATGAAGTAATTAATCATAACCACTATAAGATTGATCACGTCTACGGAACCGGCTGCTAGGAATCCTACTGACCATGCGAAGCAGATGTACTTACCGCCTACACTTACAAATAAGCTATATAATATAGCTTACTATCCAATAAGGCCCCCTAGTAAGTAAGTACTTATCCTAATTTCCTATCCTAACTAATATTATAAATGCGAAAGTAAGTTTGTTTGTTACCTTTTCACGCCTAAACCACTAAACCTCATCATCCTGAAATTATGCATATACATTCTCAGGTGTATAGGAACGGACGTATAGGGAACCTACGTTTCATCCCGAAAAAAAGTACTGTTCCCGAGGGAAACAACAAAAACATTCTTATGATAATAGATGGCGTCACGTGTCTTTCGAATCATGATTGAATTATATTATTACAAGTAGAGTACAACCCGAATGGATTGTCAAATTCTAAATTCACGCGAGCGAAGCCTCGGGAAAAAGCTAATAGGAAATATTTCCGTTAATACACTAGTAACACATTCGCTGTTTTCCCCACATTTGCCCTGTTAGGCTTGTATTGACTATAATCAACATGGGTACTCAACTCATGCTGATTATTTTATTTTTACAAGTGATGGACATAACATAACATCACGCCTCTAATCCTCGTATGGTTAGGCAGAGGTGTACCTATTTTCCATTTTTCGCCAGTTATGTTTTGTCCCATTTAATAGGGGGCGCCTACGACTTCGTAGCACTATGCCTACTTTCGCACTATAACTACTTTTGTTTTAATTTTAGGCATTATGCGATCTAATGTATGGTGGTTTCAGAAAGGTTCTCTGCAGTTTACGCCTAGCTATTAAGTTTGAGGATCGAATGATTAAAACATATTTTTAACACGCTTTTATTAGCTTCACCTGTAACTATGTAAAAAAATCTTAGAAGTTAGATTTGACCCACTTCCCGATTCCCGGTTCCCGGTTTCCGATTGAGCTGAAATTTTGCAAACATGTTTAGTTTGGATGATGATGCATGGTTAGCTAAGTAAGTAAGAAGAGAGAGAGTAGACTAGTAAGAGTAGTAGCTCATTCTACATCCAATCTAAAAAAACTCCCGGACGGAATAATATTACTATAGATAAGTATACCTACATTTATGCGCTTCTTCTGAAAAGCGATCGTCGATCGTTAGGAATGCAATTGGTTCTCGGTCCACGACAGTTTGTTTAGCTTGCAAGTTCAAAGCTAAGCAAAACCTTACGTGAATTAATGTAGCTTTCGAATTCAAATAGTAGACAACGCACAAGGTCTAAATCACATTAATGCACATACTAGTACTGCAAAAATAAGTATCTAATGCGATATATAATTCAATTAAAATACCAAGTACCTACGTATATCCAAAGCAACATGAATTCTGCAATCTTCAAAAATTCAAACTACTTAGGTATTACCCAAGATAATGCGATTGCAATTAAATGCAAAACCTAGCGTTTTCCCTGAGTAATAATTAACACGATCAATCGTTATAAAAATACACATTCTAGCTCAAATGTTGCGAATTTAATTTCAAAATTGGTTCGGTTTTATGAAACATTTTTCAAGTACAGCATTTAATTTTTTTTTTAAAGATCCAAACGTACGTAATATTTAGCGGTTTGCACTAGTTAATAATGTATTGAAAATTCAGTCTCTCTCGTCACCATCCAATTTTTGACATATTAAATACTTCACCACATTCATCAACTTCGGTTTCAGAATTTGCCTATTTTGTTTCTTTCTCGGCGGAGGAGCTCGTAGCTAAATAATAACAGCCGCTCGGGTCGATCTTTAGGTTAAGTCGTGCTTGCCTAGGTTGGTCTATCGATGGGTGACCACCCATTACATACCAAGTTTCCTTCGTGCCTTGGAAAGCACGTTAAGCCGTTGGTCCCGGGTGTCATTTGTAGATCTTTGACAGTCGTTAGGTAGTCATTGGCCCAAAAGTCTGACAACCAGTCTTACCAAGGGGTATCGTATTACCCAGAACTAACTGGGTTGTGGAGGTCAGATAGGCAGTCGCTCCATGTAAAATACTGGTATTCGGCTGCATCCGGTTAGACTGGAAGTCGACCCCAATATAGTTGGGAAAAAGCTAGGCAGATGATGTATCTTTCTCGGCGATCTCCCAAATCCGAACCTAGCTTCTAGATTTTAAATGAACATAATTATTCTACTCTAGTTATTTCCCAGCCTTGTACCTAACTCTAAACTAAATCAACATCATTTGACATAAAGCCAACAAATATTCTAAGGCTGCAGAAAATTTATAAAGTAATTCATTAAACTCAAGAATTTGGTGCGGCCGAGGTCAAAGATAGACAGATAGCAACATAAAATATAGCAGTGCGTTCTACGGCAACTGTAACGTTAGGCTCAGGAGTTAATTATTATATTTATGTCAGAAGGCACCCATTCTCGATCAAATAGGTTTTGTTGAAGCAAAACATAGAGCAGTGAGGCAATGGAGAGACCACGGGAGTAGATAGAAAGAAAGAAAGAAAGAAAAAATATTTATTTGTCGCAGGGACATGACGTGCATCATACAAAATGACAAAAAAATACAATAAACATACAACGCATAACAAATATTTAAAATTTCAACAGGTCGGGACAAAAAAAAGAAAAAAATACGTTAACATCTTACACGATATATGATAGCGTGCGATTGTTTTTATTTTTGTCTTGCCCTGATCGGGCCCCCACCCATGTCGGGCGATACTCGGTTCTCTGTTTTTTCCATATTTCCAGCTCTCTTCTGGTTTCTAAATCTGACCCTTACCCAAGTATCACAAATACAATAACGGCGCGTAGTCATTGATGATTAAAAAACATCACTTGCTCCTTGGTTTCGCATTTGTCATGGTACGGTTTGGTAAAGTCGATGAAACCGCCGGGAATGGATGTCCTGACCTCATTGGTGATGTTCTTCAGAAAGTTCAGGTGCAGAGTAGGAACATGGGAAAAAGGCGTGATGAGTATCTATGGGTTTACATCGATGAAATATGCGTATCAGTGCTTTGTACTGTAACTATTCCGTGTCTCGGACTGAGTCCCCGCGTGTGCGGTGACGGTGGCCGTCGTCCTTGTCGGCGCATGACGCTGCGCCGGCGCACCCGCCCGGAGCGGGTGCTGCAGGGCGCCCGGGGGGCGAGGGGGCGGAGCCTCAGACAATCAGACAGACTGCTGGCTTGTCTCTAGGCGCGTGTATCACCAATGCAATTAGTGTGCAAGGAAAACTTTCCATGTGTCTATTGAATAGGGTTGTAAAAGAACTGATTTTAGGCTACAATAGTTTATGTGTACCTAGGTCTAGTTACATTTTATGTAACGTGGTTTTTCATAGATACCATCATCAACCTCCTCTGCCTAGCCGTTCAGGTTTTTCAACACAGTTGGGGAATACTGTGTTGAAAAACCTGAAAAACACAAGAACGCGTAACCTGATCTAGCAAACCAGCACTTTGAAGCACAAAGCTGACCCCAAAAGCGTCCTTAACAACCATAAAAATCATCCGAAAACTGTATATACTCCTCCTTACAGATTTCGGTAACGGCGACCCTTTCAACATATTATTTCCTTGCGTGTGCCGCTATTTGACTGGCTAGATCTAGATATTATACAGGTTGTCATATTCAGAACTGTCAATATCCAGGCCATTGGGCAACCCTACATCGAGTTGACCCGGCGCCCTTGGTGCCGGTCACGTGCCGCTCGCGCTTGGCGAAAGATTATTAGATTGGCTTTTACCCGATAAGGCATAACGTAGGTATATTATTTGTTAGCTAAGAGTATGAATAAAGACAAGTGGGAATGTAAAGTGGTAGAGCGTGGGCGCATGTTTTTCAGTTGATAAAATCGGTATCACTGCGGCAGGCAACAAAGGAAAAATACGTGTATTCGGAGACCTGTATGATGCTGTTGATCTGTTTATTTGCTGAGGACTGCACAACTTTGCTCTTTTCTTTTTCTCCAGCCTTTTTAACATTTAATAGGGAAACCTTTGTCCAGTAAGACATTACGGATTAGGATATAGAATAATAATATACCTATGATTGTTCCACATATTTGTTCAAAATCATTATCTTTCCCTTACTTTCTGAGGTGTATCTCGAACTTACGCTATTAATTTGACTGGTAAATTAATAGACAGCCAATTATTCAGCTTGTCCAATTCATACCCTTCAAAGTCCCACATTCCACACCTTATTGTTTAATGAGCAAGAAACATGGAACAATCCCGCTGATGACTGAGGTCTTCACGGTTAGGTCACGATCGCCGTGAATAATATCAATAATATCGGCACAGGGCTAGCCACATTTCACAGCTGTCTTCACCGCAGTGTAAGTACTTAATGAACATCCTGTCAATTTGTGAAACACTTGTTAAATGTCATCAACAACTCAATTGACTTCGAAAGATTTATAGGACGCTGAATACGTAGCCGGAAATTGTTCGTCATTTTCTCTTGATAAAACAAACAACTAGGTGTAGTACTTCCTGATGAGATGATGTGAGGAATGGCTGCGATTAACATTACGCTTGACTGATAGGTTGGTCGTTCAGGTTTCTTATTGCCCATATTAAAAATAAGTACTTTTCTGCACGACTGTCCGACTTTTTGACGGTTTTTCTACAAGAATCCAGATGGAACGCCATTGGACTTGCAATAAAAGATAAATCATAAAAGTGTCGTCGTACCTTGACTTAATTCTAAAAATATTCTCACCTCCACTCCAAAACATGGAAAAGAACCTTCAAACCTTGTCAACTTACTGTCAGAACCGTACCGTGAACCGCGACCCGACACTCTCTTATAAATATTGATTAACGAACGTTTTGGGAACGTTTCAATAACGCCTGACAAGACTAATATGCGGTGTTTAGCTAAAACGTAATAATCATAAATTCGGCGCGCGGGACATTCCTGCTTCAGCATAAGTTTCGGTAATAATGTGACCTGTCACGCCCAGCGATGGTGACGCATTAGTCCACCGCTAACCGGTGTAAAGCTCAGCACTCACTGATAAGAAACCATAAGACCTAAGAATTTAATCATGGCAAAAGCAAATGGACATTTCATTTGAAAAAGTTAATGTATGGGTAATATTAGTTTGGGCATTTGAAGAAATTAACTATCCATTGCCCTTCAATAAGTTAAATCCGTTCCCACAGAATAGTATTTTGCAAGGAACTTAACTAACATCCATGCAAAAACTACAATTACATTGAAAACCATCTCAATTGATAAATGGTAGGGCAGGTCAGATTCTCCATACTTCATTATAATCAAGGAATTTCCCAAGCCCAAGCTGGTTAATCCCAAAAAAAAATAACGATTAGCTACATTCAAACATAACAAACAAAGATGTCTGTTATAATACAACGACAATTATTACAACACCATAAATATCTAATTGCCTTGCACTAACCTACTTAAAAGTTTTGGATTTAATTGGAAAACCTTGTCAATTCAGCTGTTAAATAACATAGAAAGCAATAAGAAATCATTCTCTGTTATTTCATCTTTAACGACTTGCACACATATGGTCTGGTTTTTCTTCAATCAAAGCCGACACACGCACTTTACACGCTTACGTAAAAAAAACGCGTAACATATAATTGTAACGCATTTTTTCTAATTCGTAGGATTTTGAATTGTGTGCACCACGCTTAAGGTTAACAACAATTAGATACGGATCACGAACCTGCGCGAGAGTTGATCCACATCGCTCTTGACAAATCCCTGACATTTACCTAAGTATATATTCCTATGCTTCGTATCAACTGTCATATTTCATAGAACTATGTGACTTGTGTGTGATAGTACTTCCTGAATCCTGTCTCAACAAGGTTTAATGAAAGTCTGGTATGACAATTTTTTTGCGGTTATTATTAAGAGTATTTTTCGTGTTGCCCGCATATTCTTGAAGTTAAACTGAACTTTTAATCATGAGATCATCGTGTAGCGGGGTGAGGTTTATGAATCGATCTGATGTTGAACAATAATAAAGTCTGATGAGATTGTTTCTTGAAGTAAACCATTTCTCTTCGTTGGTTCCAACGACATGTGGAGTGAGGAAGTACTTTTATTAATGCTAAAGCCTTCATCACTTACTTTTGGGGTTTTTTTGTTTATTTAATTTGAATTCAAAACTTTCCACATCATACAAACCATCTTATATTTTGATTAAAAAAAACGAATCACCTGTTTGTAGTTGAAATCGATCGAACTTTAGACTGAAATGCAAAATCGAATTAAAATAAAGTGTGAATGCCAGTAATAAAACTGACCAGATTCCAAGAAATTAAAAGACAAATAAGAACAAAAAAACAGTACAAATATGTCACTTTTGAACGGAAGCGTGAGCTATGCAACTGGAAAATACAGACAAGGTCGGTAACGACTACTAGTTATAACGACACAGAGATTTAAGCAGCAAATACATTGCCTTCCGAAACTGAAAGTGAAAAACATACCGCTGAAGTAAACCAGACATGAACGTTGCTATATAAAGTTTAAAAATTTTCGCCGTCATGGTATTGAAGCTTGATAGTAAAAGTTATGGGTTAGTAACCGGAGCGGATTTTGCAGTTTTTTGAGCGTTTTACCAAAGAATGAGGAAACAGTGGCTACTGTTAATTATACTATCACGAGATCTGTCGTTGAACGTTCGATTCTTAGAACATTACTAACTACATTATCACTTATCGTGATTTATATCTTAATTAAATTCAGGAACGAAATAGACATTCTTTTGTCAAATACATAACACTTCGATGATGTCAATCTATTTGATTTTCAGTAGCTAAAAGAGTAGACAATAGTTACTCACTGAATTAATGACTTGGTTGTTTTTGTGGAAATATTGGAGTCATTTTCAAACTACTAAAATACACGGCGGGCAAAAATAGTAATGAATGCAACATCACAGGACAATAGGTTTATGTTAGCAATGTCGCTAGACAACCGTAGGAAATGTGCTATAGGTAGTCTTCACATAATCAAATAGATGATTGCCAATTTAGAAGTAAAACAAAATCAAGAAACTGTTAATAAACAAAATATTATATATTATATATAAATTTGAAAACGACTTATTGATTGGTACCAGATATGATCTTGTGAGAGATTAAAGTCTGAATATCCGCGTGGAGAGAAAGGCTGTACGTTCAATTGTTTCACGTCATGTCTGAAAACTAATTACATGACTGATTGCATGTTCTCTGTCTGTACCTACGGCCGAGCCGGTGCAGCGGTGGCTGGCGTGAAATATAACGAAGCCGGCTTTACTTATAGTCTTATTTTTAATCTTAATCCTTTATTGCACTGAACATTGAAAGTTGCAAATTCCTCGCATACGGTACATAAGATGCTCGTCATTTTGAAATCAAAACGTACACAATTTTTCTTGGGAAATTATTAATCAGGCGAATAAAAATTTATTGGAGACTAATATACTGAATAGGCGACTATTATACGAAGCGAGATCGGGACTTGTGGCACTCCCCGACTCGGACAGGTTAGGTTTGAAGGGAATGGCGGGATCTAGTGAGTAAGCGAAGCGCGCGAATTGGAAACAGAAATAGGAGCCCCGCGCAGCTGGGCTACGTCAACTACGCCTTATCTACAACCTAGTGGCTACTAAGCTTGTTTTAGTTTTTTTCGGAGTCCTTGAATTATCACACTGATCTTATTAAATAACTGTAATTCAAGTTTGTATTTCAGTAGCCCATATTCAATATTTTTGACACCTTTAATTTGAATTTATTCCTCCCGCTCGCGAATTTAATCGCTCGTTGAAATTCTACCCATTTTTCGTTAGTGTTTTACCACTTTTATCTAATTTTACAGGTGATTCATGCACCTAAAATAATTTAGTTTTTTTTTTATTTTGTGATTTTTTAAAGAGTCGTTTTGTCGATTTTCAGCAATCTTCTTCAGCAACAGCTAACACCCGGAAACCTCCTGTCACCTACGAGCTACCTTTATGCCTAGCATTATTATCACCTACATGGGTGATATTAGATCATTGATAAATAAAAACAAAACCACCTCGTAGGTGTCGGTATCGACCTCGCTGCTCATTACCAAAGCATCACTCAATTCTGTGTGTCGTTACATCAGTTACATGCTACATAAACTAGCTGTTATTTACTGGCGAAACACATGAATCATTTCCGACTAATTGTGCTTTTCGCTACACTAGTCAACGCTGCAATATACTCGCTGACATGGCAGCTAGTTCCCACTAATTAGGTAGCAACTAGATTATAAATACATCATTAAAAATATTGGTCTTCATTTCAGGGTTCTGAAACCGTTTAGGATTCAGAACTATGGAGCATAGACCTGCGATGACCTACCTAGCTGAAAGGAGCTAAAGCACTAAATAAATAAACAAGAAGTCTGTAAAGTCATTGACTTGCAGGCACACATTAAATAAACCAAATAGCAATCTATTCCTTCGTATTTCTTGAATTCGGTTATTAAATTCAAGCAAGTGCAAGCAATTCATTATTAAAAAAATGATACCAAATAAAAATGATAAAAATCCTGACGTAAAAAGAAATCTCTAAAAAGTTAAAATGTGTTGGTTGACCCTTTAACTTTAATATTATTTTTTGTTAGGGGTTAAAATATTAAAACAAAGTGAGCTACGTAGTCATCAAATAAGTGAATTTAACTTCGCCAGACGAAATTGAAAGTTCTCTTAATTAACTTTCAATTTCGTCTGGCGAAGTTAATTTCACTAAATAAGCAGCATACATAGGTCTAAAAAGTTATCAGAGAAAATTTTTGAAATTTTAGATTTTCCATATAAACAGACATTTCCCGATTATCTTTTTTTTTAAGTCATTTCGAAAAGTTCTCTGACAATATGTAAGTATCTTGCTTATGCATATGAAGTTTTATTAAAATCGGTTCAGTCATTTCGAAAAAAAAAGACTTGAAAGTTTGTATGAAATGCCGTAAGTCGCATTTAAGACGTTTAATTAAGTAAAATAAGAAGTATCTTGACCCCTCTGCTACGAGAACAGTGTAGCATCTTCGTAGCACAGCGGGGTACGCGGCGCGTGCGTCGCTCGCTGAGCGCATTACCGTCGCATAAAGCGATTATACTCGACGACAAGCCTTGAGCTGCCCAAACGACAGATAGAGATGAGTTTAATGGCTTCAACATTATTAATTTTTATATCGATGTTTTCATTGAGGATGTGTGATTATGTTTTTTGTTTTTGTTAATTGTTTACTCAATTATTTACGAAAGTATTTTTTTTTTGTATATCTTTTAATTTTGTGTGCAATAAAGAATAAGAATGAGGTTGGTGGCAATACACTCGTCCTCTTTTACATAACTGGCGAAATTTGGGTTTACTATAGCTAGATACACCTCTGCCTAACCCGTCGGGGTTACAGACGCTATGGTATATTACTCATTTACGCTCCAAGAGTATACGAATTACGAAAATGTAAAAAAAAACTGCTTTACGAGTATGTCTACTCTGTTATGCAATATAACATAAAGGGTGTAAAAAGACCCTTAACGAAGCCGAAAGGTACGTGTTCTCCCTGTCATTGCGATCATTTTTTTGTTCTAGACCATACCTGGGAACCTTCTAGTTTCGGAGATATTGGGGGTCAAAGTTCCAACTTTTTCACAAGTTTTTTTTCAATACATGTTTCTAATGTAAGATTTTTACTTTAAACACCTTCACGACCCCCGTACTATTCAATCCATCCATCAGCACAATGGTTTGAGTGCGTTACATTGAGTTTTACCGTAAAAGGAGATTTTTCACCCCAAAAAAAAAAGTCGTTTCCCAGCAATAAATTTTGCGTAAAGTTACTTAGTTTGATGTAAAGAATGCTTGGTTGACGGCTTCGTGAAGGGTCTGTTTACACCCTGTATAATAACTACTGCTTTCGTCAGGATGCACACCTATACATATAATGAATTTAGCACATCTAAACATGTGTTAGTAACAAACGAAACAGAATCCCTCATGTTCGTCAGCCGACCTCCACGGTCACCGCAGTGCTCCATATTCGCCAAACTATTATCTTACGTAAATGTTACACTTAATGTATAAACGAATACACGCCTACGAGACAAAGTATGTAAAATGAGATGGTGTTAGGTTGACCAGCTGATCTTAGATAGAACGGCAAGAGATATGGCGGTTTAACATAACATCACTGTTACGTCATGCCTGAATGTCCCTGAAGGCATTATATATTATACTAGCACTTCACCCGCGACTTCACCCGCAAAAATTGTGATAGCTCGGCTAATTTGAATGATATCATTTATGGCCAATGTTACTTCCTGATAATTTAGCTTTCTATTGATAAAAAAATGGTTAAAATCGGTCCAGTAGTTTTGGAGCTTATTCGGTACAAACAAACAAAAAAATCTTTTCTCTCACAATCTTATAGATAAAATCTCGTGTCACGGTGTTTGTGGTCGCACTCCTCCGAAACGGCTCGACCGATTTTTATGATTTTTTTTTTATGTATATTTGGTGTCCATGATTCCATCGTAATGTTTTTTTTTCCTAGCCTGCACTGTCCCACTCCTGGGCAAAGGCCTCCCTCATGTCCTTCCATTTTCGTAATATATTTTTTATAATGTCTTGATGGCCCAGAGATTAAGGCCTCGCCTCTCATGCATGAGATTGTGGGTTCAAATCCGGGCAAGTACCAATGTGACTTTTTCAATTCATATGTACTTTCTAAGTTTATCTTGGACATCACAGACATCGGTGAAGGAAAACATCGTGAGGAAACCTGGACTTATAATTAATATAAGTCTGAAATCGCCAACCCGTCTTGAGCAAGCGTGGTGATCAATGCTCGTGCCTTCTCTGTATGAGAAGAGGCCTTTGCCCAGCAGTGGGACAGTAACAGGCTGGTAAAAATATATATATATATATATATATATTGTTAAAAACATTTTAAACATAAGGTGAGCATTGTGTAACTCACTGCGTAACAGCAAAGATAGGATTATGTTTTTTTTTCTGTCTCTCACAACAGGATAATATCCATTAATCCATTCATGCAAATCGAGATATATTTATATTGGTAGGACTTGCTTTGTTTACAATCTTGAAAGTTATTATGAGTATAAAAGTACGAAAGTTTTATTTTAATTCGTTTTGTGAGTAAGCCATTACGGACCACTGTGGTTCAATGTTATTACTGCTAATATGAATATGGCAATACAAGCCTTTAATTTGCACAAACCTACGCATTACTTCATTTTCTTAATACGTCTTAATAACTGAGGCTCTTTATTGCTTTATTATAAAGTAGCTGTGCCCGTACTGTGCCAGTATGCGTTGCGATGCCCCTTTTCCTACCTACTACTACTACCTACCGACTACCTACCGACTACCTACCTACTACCTATCTACTACCTACCTACTACCTACCGACTACCTAGCGACTACCTACCTACTGCCTACCTACTGCCTACCTACTGCCTACCTACTGCCTACCTACTGCCTACCTACTGCCTACCTACTGCCTACCTACTGCCTACCTACTGCCTACCTACTGCCTACCTACTGCCTACCTACTGCCTACCTACTGCCTACCTACTGCCTACCTACTGCCTACCTACTGCCTACCTACTGCCTACCTACTGCCTACCTACTGCCTACCTACTGCCTACCTACTGCCTACCTACTGCCTACCTACTCCATAAACTCCATAGCTCCGAAAACCATAGAGAGCCATATTATGGCTCTCTATGGTTTTCGTATGAAATATCATCATTTAACATCACGCCTGTAATTCTCGAAGGGTTATTCAGAGGTATCGGTACGTAAAAGTACACCCACATTTCGCCAGTTACGTTTACGTAATTCCCATTTTATAAAGGGTGAGTCTATTGCAATCAACCGTGGCAGAAATCCAGACTCCGTGGCTGCTACTGAGAAATTTCAGATAGAAAAACCCATGTTCTGCAGGCGCACTTCCGACGACTAGGCCAACCAAGGCAGTATTTGCTGTGAATGTAAGAAAGTAAGTAGCTAGCTATTTTTGATTCAGGGCAACGGATTTCCATAATAACCGCTGATCACGAAATTTCTAGGTACCTAGATCATTGTACTGGTCGGGTTTCTACATCGATAAAGATTAGTTACCACAAAGTAGATTAAGACGGCGTTTAAAACGAGCCTAAAGTCGAGGTACAGACTCAGGGCCATAAAATGAAATGGGTCTCATATCCTCTCAAAAACACCACAAAGAAACAAATAAACAGGACAGAGATACACAAAGATAAAACTATTCCATTAGCGATTCAAAAACACACAACAAAAACTAACAACGACATAATGTATAGATTAAAAATCATTAGCACAAAAAACTAGTGTTTCTAATCAGCGCACAATCTAGGCGTGTAGGCTGGCAACACCGAGGCATTTGTTGCATAATTAGTTCAGTTATTATTACACAGGCAACACAGGTCGATTCGCTTTCTGCGCAGGCGCTGAAGATTTTGATAACAGGACTAGTTTTAAGGGAGGAAACAACACACGTCATCGTGATTACATCAGCTGCTTAACAACTTCTGCTGTACCAAGGTGTCCCCAATAGATTTGGTTCCATGAGAAAATTAATTAATGTAACTCTCTGCTAGACAAATGCCTACATGATAGGTTTTTTGGAAGCCCGAAGCAAGGGCCCGAATATCACAAGACTGGTATCCTGAGACAGCTAGACGAGGTCGCGGTAGACTGAGGAGAAGACGGCGGGACACCTTTAAAGGCTTCCTCGCCAATTGGCGAGAAGAAGGACACCATCGAGAGAAGTGGAAGGAATGGGGGAGGTTTTTAAAAGAAAGAAGCAACGGTTCCAGTTTTCGCGAAGTTCCATCAAATCTTAACTATAACCCTTTCAGTTCAGAGCCAAGTTTTTCACCGACAATGTTCATTGTCTGTAAACGATTGCTATTGTTTCCCAGATCCAACAAAATATGCATACTACGAATATGCCTGCCTGTTCGTGCTACCTACCGATGCGATGACTTTATCTCACAGAAACGGGCAAGAAATTAATCAAATGGAAAATGCATTCTGTGAGGTATTTTGGATGGTAGACGGAAAAGTCATGCATATTCTGTAATATTGCCCTGTCGAGTTTTCCTATTTTCCGGGCAAGATTTCCAATTTTTCTGTCTCAAAACCTTCGGAGTATACACTCCCAGTAGTACACCCAAACCAGATCAGCCTTTCTAGAGTTACGCGCTTACCAATGAAAAATACTATTACTACTCTAATTTTCAAGAAAATCAAAAAGTGTCGTTTTCTATTTCTGTGTCAAAGGGGATATAAAATTCTTACAAAATACTGAACCTCTAACCATCCCATGTAACGTTTATATAATGGCAAGATACATATCTCTAACCGAACATTTTCATGAATCGGAAAAGCATGAATAATACAAGAAAATTCATCAATGAGGCTCCCTTTTGAAAAGTGAAGACTTTTTATATGCCGAAAGTCTCGATTCACAGAAACAATCACATAGACTAGAATTTGTGATAAATAATATCAAAGAATTATCATAAACCTATTGTTTTATAGACCATAGTCACATATCTACTAATTTCATTTGCATAAATATATAATTTTATAATTGTCTAGGGAAACTGTTAACGCGTCGATAACAGCACGATTAGTTTATCGTAACGGCACATAAAAACGTTAACATTATCACTATATCAATAAAACAGGACATACAGAATGACAAACGAACTTAATAAAAATGCAAAAACACATGTTCTGCTAATCACGACAAATAGCTACACAGACGGAATTTATAAGTCTTAATCACACCGTTTTAATAAAAAACGCGTTAAACGTAACAGATAAAATTGCTATTCTATAAATCTAGATAGAGCCTTTTCATAAACACCAAAGATTTGTAACAAAAAATATCAACGAAATAAGAAATTGACACCAAAACACTTGAACATTTACAATGTGGATAAGAGTTACGATCCCAAGGAACACTGCTGAACGAAGCACTAAGTAAGTAACGCCAAGAAACGAGGCATGATGCTCCAAGATCACACACTAAATCATAAGCAGCCGAATCCACCGACGATTGCCATTGAAATGTGTATGATATTCGCCTATTATCAATGGCATGTCCCAATACTTTCACGCGCGGCGCGACTCGGCCCGCGGTGCGCGCGCACCCCCTCTGCGCACGCGCCGAACTATAAAAGCTGGCTCCCGCCCTCATTTCGCACAGACGCAAGTTGCACTTCAACATAGCGAATCCTGGAAGATACTAGTCTTCCATCAGCGCTATAAATTAAACTAGATAACAAAAAATATCTATTTCTAACTCTTTCTCTTTCACTTCTGTGCCAACTACAAAACAAAATGAAATCCATGGTGAGTACTCTTTTCTGTCGGCATCATTTCCATTAACTGACAATCAATCAGCATATGTGACAGCGACAAGTTCATACGAACCCATTGTTCGGGGCTTGATAACATCATCCGAGGAGTTATCAGTATCGATTCAATTATGTTCCATAGATCACTTATGCAAATGATACGGTTCCGTTCAATTGATTAAGTGTGCGCCAGCGGGGCTTACGATAACTTAATTTATTGTAGTTGCATCTGATATCAGGACTAGTCGACGTACTTTGTTATTTTCGCTTAGCGCCTTGCCCAACATCCTAGATACCAGCCGAGTCAGGTAACCTGACCTCTATACCGAACAACTAGTTCTAACAACCAAAGATGATGTAACTAATCGTAATATCTCATTATAAAAAAAAACCTAATTCAACAAAATCATTAAAAATAACTCCAAAAACCTTCAATTTTTAGACCCAAGAACTCATAACAGAAAAATGTTCGAAAACGTAGTCTAGCAAGGTAGTGTTTACAAATTCAATTTCGAAATTCATCTAGTAATTGTAGTCAAATAAGCATGTATCAAAGTGAGCAAGTAGGCCTGTGTCGAAAACAAAGCAATGCACCGGCTGCAGGTCAGTGTCAGATCGCATACGGATTTTATTTCGCGGTCTATTTCTTACAAACCAAGTTTTACTCATTTGTACAATGTCTTTTTACCCGACTGCGGCGACGCCCAAAAGGAGGGTTATTAGTTTTCTATCTACGTTAATCAAACGCAAATTAACCACTATCTGAATGCTTCTAAAAAACTTGCTTGTAAAATGGCTTGAAATCGAAAGCATTTTCTTATTTTTGTCTGTAATTTTCTTTGTCTACTACTTATCTTTATTTCTTTCTGTCTTCTTTTATCTTACTTTCTTTGTCATCTTTTCTCTTTTTGCCAGCATGGATTTACTTTTACTTCAAAATGTCAATTAATTTTAATTCACTGCCACACAAGTTGAAACATTTTATTCATTTCCTCATCGTCGTAACTGCATATAAAAAAGTAATTGTTTAATTTTAATTGAACACGTAAAAGTATTTCCTCCACGCGATCTTGCGTTAACTACTATATTTCGTTTGTTGTTCATTAATATTTTATTCAAGTTCTAACTTTTTGTTGCAATATTTTCGAAATTTTGGCCCAATTTTCCTAATGGCTGTCTACGGTAGAGTGCGTTGCCAAAACCGCTTAGTGCGTTTACGTAAACGTGTGAGATCACGTGTCATAGTTTATTGTGAACTTGCGCAGTATCGGTAAGTGTATATTTTAGCAACGCAACGTGGTTAAGGTTCCGTACCGTCGCCCGTGGCTCGCAAAGTGAATCAGAGCACAAATCGCGGCGCAGCACCCGCCGTGTCAATGTCACTCACTGACCAATTGTACATACAGATCTTTTATTCTAATACATAGCTGGCCGTCCTTAGCCTAGATAATCTTAAGTGTAAAGGCACTTGAACTAATTAAAACTGACGGTAATGAAATTCCGTTAATTCATGAGGTCCTGGTTTCGATTCCCAGGTCGGGTAAAGTGTTATTGCGTTTTTCCATCAGGAATTTCTCAGTCTGGATTTGTGCCCGATTGATTGCAATAGGCTCGCCCCTTGTTACATGGGACTTAAACATAACTGGCGAAATGTGGGTGTTGTATTAGGTACACCTCTGCCAAACCCTTCGGGGATTACAGGCGTGATGTTATGTGGTAATGAAATTCATACACTCAGTAATGTAAAAGTTAAGCAATAGTGTGCAGTGATGATCGCCATAACAACTTTGACTTAAAACGAAAACCTAAATAATCTTTAAGCATAAACTGAATAAGATAATAACGAGTCAATAACCAGAAGCTCATTAAATTGTCACCTAACAAAAACCATACAATATTTATACTAATACAAAAATCCAGTCGCAATTCAAACCATTCAAGACTGTCAAATCAATTACGTATAGGCAATTCAGATATTGCAAGTCATATAGTCCATTTAAATAAGATAGTATCGAAAAATACACAAGGACATAAATATCTAGACCTAGGCCATAATTATAACTTCCAAACTTCGTCTTCACACACGTAGACGGTCCTACATTCGTAACCAATTCAAAAGTTTATTACATCCCTAAGCTAGATATCATCGAATTCTATTCAGTCGTTTCAGCTCGATTCCACAAAACGTGCAAAATTTCTCTTTCATAAAAAGTCTTGCATAAAAAGGGTCTTTTATCTTGCCTGCTAGACAAAGCAATGCGAGAGCTAACTGAGGGCCGAGTTTCATCAGTTATGCTCCATTTATGCCCACAATGTCAACTAGCTTAGCAGTCCACCTCCTCATTCACCTTGTTTAGCGTTACTCGCACTTTTTCTTTATTCTAGAGATAGTTTATGTTTCCGTCCTCGCTTCCCTGAGCTATCTCATATGTGTCTACGATCTATTCCGATTTTATCAAACCAAAGACGCTTTATGAAGATTATTGCAGAAAAAGTCTAGAAAATATTTGTTCATTAATCAGATGCAGACATTTATATTATTAAAATTGGTACCCTTCATCTACCTCTTACGTCGATCTACTTTGAACTTATTCAAGTCTAACAAATCCGTCCGAAACTCGAATTCCATATCTCTGTCCATTTATTTCAATCTGATTTTGATAAATCGCCCTTTGGATTTCAGCTTAATAATCTCAGCATTTCGATACGGTCTCCCACAATTGAACTAATGCAGTCAGCTCTATAATCCCACGATTCGCCCTAGGACCACCCACCGACTTTACGTAACATTTCATTATGTCCGTCGATCAATTTTGACTTCATCTTGACGTCATCTGTTAGGATATCTGGAATTGCATCTTAAACATGAACCGTTGATGGGAAGATCGACGATTTCGTTGCAGAGTTGCAATGCCTTGTAAGCTAGAAAACCTTTATTAAGTTGTAGCGGCTAATTTGTGAATTCACTCAAGGACAAAGGCTCATTGGGGGATTCGCTTTTAGTAATCGACTCATTTTGGCCTCTTCATATCACAATGGAGGACCTATATGTTCTTTTAGTACAATAGATACTATTGCTTCTTAGAGCAGGCTTTGAGGGTGTCCAAGCGTGACGGCCACTTAGCATGTTGGTAGTGGTTCGTTTAATTGTCGGTAGGCGCGCCTGCGAGTAGTGTCGCTTGCCTCGCCGCTCACCGCTGCTTTTTGTCGGCATTCCTTCGCGCACCAATTTAGAAGGGCAAACCCACGCAACGCCCCACGGCTATATTACCTATCGATATCCTAATTATGTTATAACGCCCACCGGTATCTGGACATGAGAACGCACCCTTAGACAGGCAATTTCGAAAACACAAACAAAGTGGTTCACACTTTCTTGTTCGTCATCTCCTTCGTTAGTTTCGAGCTAGCAATTTCTTTGTCCCTGTTGAAGATTACAAAATTGATCGAGCTTTAACATGTCTTACTACAAACTAGTCCAAGTAATACCTATACAAATCATGAAGGGATCTTGCATCAGCCTGCCAGGCATATTCTTAAAAGGAAACAACTTTTCCGATCGTATTTAATCGCCAATCTCTAGACCTTAATCATACCACCGATATAATTTTGATTGTATTATTTGAAATTCATCGCATTCTTTGTTTCCCTCATAGTTGCGTGAAGGCTGTAAAAAATCTCAGTAGACAAACTGCAGACTTTTATTAACTTTATCGTTTAAAATAGAGAATCCTCTTGTCCAATCAAATAACAGGTGTATCTAAATTGAGTCATTTATTATAACCCATTTATAATCCACACGTTCACGCGTCGACTCAAATATTAATTACCACTTACTACACTACCAAAGAGGTGTCACATGTCTATTTAATATATGATTTAGAGCCCAATTAACTACTCAACGCAGACTGTACTGTATAAATAATTGCATGCCTAATATACTTGTAAACATTCGCACATAATCAATCTAAATTAGAAATACTGAAACGGAATTACTGATATGTGAAAATAGCAATATACATAAATCAGTAAATAAACATACAGGCTATGTCTAAATCATGAGAATCGCGAGTCAGAAAAGCTTGTGAAAAGCTTGTGAACATCCTCACAAGTCTATAAAGTGTCTGAAGGTTTCAATGTCACTGAGTCATACATCTTGTGCTAGCTCTCATATCCTTCAAAACATTCCGCTCTAGTAAGCTAGTTACACAAAACTGAGCAAAACACACATCTAGAACAAGTTCGGTATAAATTAAATCGTCACATATTATTTAAAAGGGCAAATAATATACATGTAATGGTAAAAAATGCAACAGACTGTGTGACAAGCGAGGGTAACCAGTTGCTGAATGTGACGGCTCTGGGCAGGTCCGGAAGGCGTGCTTCCTGCTCCTCGACCTTCGGCTGGCCTTCAGACCTTGACGCCGTTCACTCAATGTACTCACTTTTATTTGGAATGGATCAAGAGCGAAAGAGTAGGCGACAATGTCCGCTATATACTGACATATGAGCGGAGTCGCGCGGACGGAAGCTTCCAGCGCCTTCCACGCATACCAGCCCAGATTTCCTTTTGCTATTTCGATGATTCTCATCCACGTGCTTGATTGACATTGAAATCGAAACTCCGTAATTCAAATAAAATTCCATTCATTCAATTCTTTTGCAACTTAAATCTCGATTCAATGAAACAAAAAATAAATCGCGAGAAATACCAACAACTTGTCCGTTAATTAACAAAATCTACTTGCAGGGCGGACTCGGCTGGTTTATTTATAAATCTTGTTATATAGATTGCAATAATAACGAGTCGTTGACACGGAACAATATTTTTTTAAATTTAGTTCTAAACTTCCTAAAGCCACAAAGATACAAAAGTATGTCGTTACGGAATTGATCAGATAAATATGAATTGCGTCACAATCCGTGTTTCAAGGGCGGAACATTTTCTCCAGACATTGCAACCAGATTTTTATGTGATTAGAATTTACCTCAAAGCACATCGTAATATCGCAGACGTGTTTTGTAACTTAAGCTCTGTCGTGCTTTTACAAACTTTTGGACCGATAACTGACACAGATCTCTCATTGTTTCAACTAACTTGAACTTGTTACGTGAAATCATTGCAAAAGCTGAGAAGCGTCAAGAAATACTTCGACATTTCATTGCGTTGAGCTGCTATTAATTCGTGATCTTGTCACATCCTTTATTGATGTTCATCTTGATCTCAATCAGACTTGTAGGTAGGTATCATGATCTACAATGAATTGCAGCGATCTGACCTGACTGGTCCGGCAGTCAGCCGTCTACAGGCAGTCCGGCCCACGACCGACCGCAAGCCATGACATCGTTACGTGAACTTATCCCAGCGCCCGCGCCGCCGCAAATTCTTCACTCACGCACTCATCTCGTTCAATCTACATCAATTTTAATACGCTTCAAATCATAATCAGGCTAATTTAATTAATTAAATTTGCATAGCGACACGGTTCTGTCACGCTGACTCAACGTGCTTTTGATTTACTGACAACGCATTTTTGTCTCTGCATTAGCCTTATGTGAGAATTAATATTGTTATTTGATATCTGGGCCTACAATTAAAGTGTCACGGTCACGATTGTTCAATTTTGAATCGCCTCAATTCTAGATTTATTAAGCCATTATGCAACTATACCTACAACCTATTTAAGTTCGACCTACGATCTGACAACTAATACCTAGAAACTTGGACAGAACAGGATTATTTTCACAATATAATAATATGCTCTGTGTTGTGCAGACAGGTTTAACAAACGTTTAACAAATTGAATTAGTGCCGGTGTTCAACAGACCTAAACGGCTAGAACCTGAGTTAAGCTGTATTTTAGAACATTTATCGCCTACATTAACATAGCTATTGAACTTTCAGGAAATAAAAGATTGTCTAAACATGCAGCTAATGGCATATTTATGAACAAAGAACATGATATTAATATAAGTTCTTGTAAAATGGACACAAATCGTTGCAAATAGAACTGTAAAATAGAAACACAAATGGCATTTAAAGCATTGGTATTTGAATTTATTTACATAAAAGATTTAGTTCCGTTTAATGGGCCATAATAAAACTTAAACTGTTCGACGGTTATAAAATGAAAATAAAACTTTTGAAATAAAGGGCAGTTTAGAAGCAAATCTGGATCAAAGTGATGTCGTTGTAACTGATCCAACAACGAATGTATTTTCTCAAGACAAGCCTATTCCAGATTTTCTTTCCATATTCAGTCACTTTCTGCATTAAGGTCTCGGTAATGGATGGCAATGGAACTCGATCGCATATAATGACATTCTTCGTCCATGTTGTCACTTCTCGTTAAACTTGCTCCGGAGTGTTGCCATAATTTATAAATGACCTTTATTCCACCGACCGCAATAATAAAGTGAGAAGTTAAAATGCATATAATGTGTGGGCTTTAAGAGACATTACTGTGGATTCAATGTGAATATATTATTATGACTCAAACTTTAACTTTGGAACAAAAGAAAACATTGTTTCTGAAACAAAAGAAGATTGGGTTGAAACAAAGGAGCATCAATTGATCAGTACAACAAGAGATGGTGGGATTTATTTTTAATTCTGTTACCCAATTAGTATCAACGGCCACCATAGGCTGCATCATCGCTTCACATCAAGCGAGTTGCGGCCAAGCGCAAGCCTCATTAGTGCAAAAAAGTATCACCTTCAAACAATTGACTTTCTTGAATTTCGAACTATAGCCTTCATAGTCATTCCTGAAGTTGACCCTCTCTCTGCCTTGCCTCTATGTACAATTGCACCACTTTGCAAATACACTTGCGTTATTTTGTAACGTGTCCCGTAGCGATTGTTTCACCAATCTCGTAAGCCTGTAGTCTGGAGTGAACACCGGCAGCGAGACAGCTGAGCACTGAGCAGGCAGTGGGCCCGCCTACCGAGCCAAGCCTTCGCACGACTCTGCCCATGTCGCATTCAAATCGTAGCATTGTTTCTTTATGTGCTAACTTTATCATTCATATATTCCTAAGATAATAGATTTTGTATTTTGCTAGCGAAATATTTAGTATCCCTTGAAATAGAGTGTGAACTGTTAAGTCAGAAATTTTATATAAAACTCTACCAAAAACTGACTTTCCATCTTACATTTCTAAATATAGTCCTACGTAATACATGCAATCAAACATGACTAAAAGAGATCACGCCTCCAAAATAAGCATTGCAGATGCAGATCTGTATCGCGTTTCTAATCTTTGAAGCGTATCAAAACATAAGAACAGGCATTATGACCAAAGACGAATGGCAGTAAATCTGAGACAATCTCTGTTCCAAATGTCGGTCAATGCTTTGCATGCTGTACTTGTGATTGTGCCCAGTACCGGTCATAAAGTCAAGTAAACGTTGCGCAGCAGCCGACACCTGACCAGAACGGGGGCGACTTATCATCGACTACTCGAATTATATAAATATTGTATCAACTTGTCCGAGATATAATGAGAGGGCAGGGAACAAGCGGCTTGCAATTAGATTCGGTACGCGACGGCCGTAACTCTGAATATTATCGCGTTAATAAAGGATATAGTAGCAGGCTCGGCACACGCCGCAATAACTTTAGATCAGATAGACTGGCGCACAATGCCTGATAACGATCCGTTACAAACGAAACCGTTTGTCCACCACTAAACCAATTGTATCCACGTCAAACTGTGCTTTAACTTACAACTTATCACATAACTGTTCGTCCACAGATCGTTGTTGCTTGCTTGGCGCTGGCGTGTGGCGCACACGCTTCCGGCTGGACCGGCCCGCCCGCCAACATCGCGCTGTCGCAGGACGGACGCAACATCCTCGACACCCCCGAGGTAGCGCAGGCGCGCGCCGCCCACCTTGCTGCGCTGTCGCAGGCTAACCAGCACAACCCCAACCCCCAGGACGATGGCTCTTACGACCCCAGGTGGGACAACGAAGAGTACTGGCAGGGCGCTGAACAGAACAAGTGGAACGCCGCCCCCTCTGGCCAATGGAACGGTGCTCAGGCTTCCGGACAGTGGAACGGTGCCCCCGCTCACAACCAGTGGAACTCTGCTCCCGCTGCGCCCGCCTGGAACGCCGCTGGCCACGGACCCGCTCCCGTTGCCGAGACCCCTGAAGTAGCCCAGGCTCGTGCTGCCCACCTCGCCGCCCTCAGCGCCGCCAACTCCGCCCCCGCTCAACAGCAATGGAACGCCCCCGCCCAACAGCAATGGAACTCTGCTCCCGCTCACCAGCAGTGGAACGCTCCCGCCCAGAACCAGTGGGACTCTCCCTCTCATTCTCAGTGGAACGGTGCTCCCTCATGGCAGTCTGGCAATGCCCAGCACCAGCCCGCTAACATCAGGCTAGCCAACGACGGCTCCGGCATCCTGGACACACCCGAGGTAGCCGCCGCCCGTGCCGCTCACCTGGCCGCGCACGCGCAGGTGGCGCACGCCGCGCCCGCGCACCCTCAGCAGCGCTGGTGAACGGAATGACTCCCTCCCTCTGGATTCCTGGACTATGAGCTAGCGAGTGACGTGCGCGAGTGACGCGCGTCGTGCGCTAGTTTTCCGTTGAGGTGTCTCTCTTGTTTTTCCTCCGATCTCTTCTTCTTTTAGGATTTATACAAAGTGCAAGTGCGTCAGCCTTTCCTTCCTTGTGGCTTTTTTGTTACTTTTATAAGAAATTTCTATTGAACGAACTTTTTTGTACATAATAAATAATTTGTATGTATGCGTTATTAACGAATTATATAGAACGGAAAATATTGTGTAGTTTAAATGATAATAATCGATACCTACCTGTTGTACGTAACATTCGCTGGCAAGGCTAGCGGGCGGCATACCGATCTAATAAACGACGATCATAACCCACAATGAAGAATTGCAAATAGCGCCAAGTGATGTTTAAACATCAACTAAGCGAGTGCTTATACATATTCATCTAACAAAAGCTGCTTACCCTGTCGACTGAAAAAAGCTTCCTCGCTGCAACAAAGTCAAGATCAACTAGGTGACACTTCTCATGAATAATATTAAGCATCAATTGACATAGACGTTGACATGCTTCAAACCATAATCGATTCAAATAAGATATTATTGACATTGAGCTGAATCTCATAAACAATGATCACAATGCTCATTCTAATAGTTATCTAAAATTCCATTACATTAATACCTACAAAATGAAAAAGAACTTGACAATAGTAAACATGAATGAGATACTATCCTAGTACTGTCCCACTGCATGGCAAAGCCCTCTTCTCGTACAGAGCAGGCCCGAGTATTGGGAAATACACCCATATCGAAATTAAGTTGGTATGAATCAGCCTCTTATCTCACTGCTAGCCCTATGTGCTTAGGAAAATCGGTGACTGTGACACTTATAAGTGCAGGGTCGCCTTGTCGCATAGACGTTGTATCGTAATCTCCGTGAATATTAATATGGCATTACGAATTCCAGTTCTAGCCAACTACATTGTTACTATGGTTGAAAACGACGGAAAGCTCCCAAAAGCAAAACAAGATGTGGGATCAGTTTACCATAATCAAAAGGGAAAACTTCCTTGTGGGTCCAGGTTGGAGTGGGACGAGTTTTCCCTAACAGGATTTTTTTTTTAATTCCTGCTTTCTTATTTAACTTCCTCGAATAAAATCTCCGAACACGCAGGTTTTACCATACCTTATGTTCTGCACACCCAAAAAGAGACATTCATTTTTGAAGACTACTAATAAAGTAGGTGTCAACATTTACACGACCACCCACAACAATATTAGACAAACACGTCAGCACGTGCATGTAGTTCAGTTATCAAATAGAAATTAAACGCAAATAAAAATGTCTGACAAAGGTTAGCGGTCTCGTAACCATAACGTGACACGGTATGACGAAACCGCATAGATCTCTAAATAGATAGTGCAACGGGTGCAGTCATTCTCCATGTTTAAATTATAAAAACGCAATAGTAATTAACGAAGCAAAACAAACAGTTAATAATGACAAACTAATCATAACTAGTGAACGTGACACTATGAAAAATACAGTAAAGAAAAACAAAAAGCTCTTGTTTATTCGACCAATCATTAAAGAGCTAAAGCATTTTGAATTTAATCAAACAAAAACCCGCTAATTGTAACGCTATCAATGTTCTCGATATAAATCTAATTTAAAGTAAATTACACGGTACAATATTAAAGGTTCTGTGAGTAACTTACGATACAGCTAAGACTCATAATTACGGACACAAGACAGGACGACAAATAACTGGAAAATGTATAATTTTGCCATCGAAAGCTAGCGATGGAGGCGGTGCAAGGTCGATCTATCAAATGATAGACGCAATCAAGCGATTACACCGCAAACATTTGCTTTGGAAAATTAGGTTACCAGCACCAATTGGATGTCCGCTGAAGAGCTTTTTTTACATTTACACGTGGGCAGTCTTGCATTGTCTTCAACACACCAGTGGCCGCAGTAGACATATTCGAAGCACGGACTTTACGAATCATGTTGGTCTATCCTAACAGAGAACTTGGAATGCGTCCTCGAAGAGAACATAAGGACATGTTTAGAAAGGTAAGCAATTAAATAAGCATTCTATTTGTTTTTTCCAATTGTTATCTTGATAAAATCGCTGAAAGAGGAAGTTACACAATGGCATATCGTAATAAATACAATTCATCTGACAGCAAAATTATTGGGCTCAAGGCAAAGAACAACCGCCTTGGTATGTGTGGGACACGAAAATACCGATCAACAGGAGTCGAAGCGAAGTGAGTCAGCATTTTATAGTTACTTTAATGCAACAATAAATAAGTACCTCAAAGATTTATGATTAAATAACTGAGATAATAGTTTATTTTTAATGAAAGTTAGAGAAACTAAGTATATTTTTACAACGTGCAGGAAAGGCCACCCGTGTCAAAAGCTTCACTCCAAACGGAGGAAGAAGTCAATAGTTTCGGCAATGATGTGAGAACTTATTTGCTGACGTCTACACTTCATGGGCTTCGATACATCGGAGAAAGAAAGTTGACTTGGTTTGAAAGGTGCGAGATTTTCTTTGCATAACGCAGTAACCTGTAGTTCTTGCACAAATGTAATGTAGTCCCTAAAGATCCCATCCCCTCATCCTCATCCCCTGTGTTATTCCAATTTATAGTCAGTCATTTATAGTAGTTATTTACAGTCTTACCACGGGGTAGCGTCTTACTAGATTGTGAAGGTAAATGGATACTGCTATTCAGCTCAGCTGCATCCGGTTAGACTGGTAGCCTTCCCCAACATAACTGGGATAGAATAGGCAGGTGATTTGGGGTTGGTCATGTCACTGCAATACGTATCGGGAAGAGAGGACTGATAGAGGTAGGGTGACGGAGGACTCGATAATTTTTTATTGTGACAATCTATTCCATTGTAAAAAACTCAGATAAGAAGTTTCCACAAAAACTTTTAAGTTTGTGGAAACTTCGTGTGGAAACTAGACAATATTTCTCAGTATTAAAAAATCCTCTCGCTGGCCCTTTTCTCTCCCAATTTATTTGATTTCGGCGCAGTGCGTATCTCTTTTTCATCCTTAAGCGTGTATTGGCTGATTTCTTGCTTTCGAATATATATTAGGTGCTTAATTTCAGGTTCTTCTGGCTAACAGCATTCGGTTGTTCGCTAGTAAGCGCAGGGTTCTTCATACTGAACATCTACGCGAAGTGGCGCTCATCCCCCATGATAGTCAGCATCAACCCTGAGAACATGCCGCTAAGCAACCTGCCCTTCCCGGCTCTCACCATCTGCAACGTCAACCAAGCCAAGAAGACCGTCGCAGAAAGATATTGGGAGTACGGGTAACTGATTGTGTAGATATTTAAGTGCTGTGTGCGTGTACCAGAAAGGTGTGGTCATATTTTATGAGAGTGTGGTATAGACCATCAAACTGAACAACTTTCTTGATGGGTCCAACACTGTATCGCGGAAAATACAGGGTGTAAGGGACAGCCCTCCGCAGACTGATGGGGTGAATTCAGTATATCATACTAAGATGACCGGTGCAAGAAATTATTTCAGGAACGTTATTGGAATCCAATAAATTTGATTTGTTTTAGTTCCTCATACACAATGTGTGGCAAAACACCGTAGCAAACGACAAGCGCAACGACGAGTTTGATGAAATCTGTATTTAGGCAGGAAGTGAAGTGGAATATGACTAAAATAAGGAGCTGAATGCACCCTGTCCGTTTGGGCTGACCCTTACACTCTGTACGTCAGCCGTCCCATATAAAACTTCAAGACCCACTTGACCCATTATGTTACCAGCTAATAATTTTTTGGCGATTTTGATGTTGGTTCCGTGGAAAAAAATTGTTCAGTTTGATGATCATGATCCATGAATCGGTATATGTATAATCGATGATGTGTTCCTTAGATATGACCACACGTTTCTGGTACACGCTGTATTGGTGCTAGAAAATCATAAATCACAATGTTTTTAAATACTTTATTTGAAATCTTTTTCTTGGTCTTATTTTTTCTAGTGCTTAAAATTGCTTTTTTCTTTCTTCCTGGAAAGTCCTTTCTTTATTATACTTGGTTTTATAGAAAGACTTCCAGCATTTAGAATACTCAAGCAAATAACTATAGTGGAATGATTCCTGCATGTTGCTATTCATCCCGATTAGTTCTACATGACCAATTTCTGTAACTTCACCTTAATCGAACAGAACTTGTGTTTATTTTGATCACACCTGCATGTGCCTACGTTACCTACCTAGCTAGGTAACTGTGATTTATTGGAAAATGAAATTTAAATAATTGGCTTAATTTGATATCTAGCTCATCCATCCATAACACTGTTGCTTTATTTGATTATAATTATTACAAACTCTAATAAAATTTCCTCAGCGAGAAATCATGCGTTGAACGCTTTCCAAAACAGAACATCTTTGACTCCAAACAGCTCTATTTTGAACATGTTAAAAATAAAAGAATAACGAAGAAAGTTAAACATAATCAAACCAGTATATAGAGAAAATAGCTAATTGGTATTCGATAAATCTACAAAGGGGTTGGACTGACGTCAACACATGTCATTATCTCTATTTACGCAAGCGAATTTCCCTTTGACCAAAAAGTCATGCCTAGATCTAGAAACAAAACTATTTTGTCTATTTAGGTATTAAACTACATCAATTTACATCACAGGGATCCAGTTGACAAGAAGCTGCTGCAAAGTTTGTGCAGCTCTAGGGATGATTCGGAGTTATTTGAGGACGATATCGCCGGCAGCGCTGATTGGGACCACACCAGATCATTTCTGATAAACGTTAGTAATAAATATTCTACCACCAATCTGTGTATACAATTCGATTCAGCTTCTAAAAGTCTGATCACAAATAACCACGTTTGTATTCCCGGATTGGAGGATTGGAAGACTTCATCTTTATTCCACAAGAAAGTGGTTACAAAATTGTGTGAAGTCCTTGACTCCTGTGCTAGATGTTAGACTTATATTACAGGAGGCAGTGCACTCTCCCAATAGAAGATATTACAGAATCGTAATTATGCAATAGGATTCACAAAAAATAAGTCCCATGTATAGGAGCCAATTGCCATGAACCGGTCACAAACTGAGACAACGCTGATGAAAAAAAAACAATGACAGATGGGATCAGTCTGATCAAGCACTTAACCATTTATTTAGGCCAAAACACGTAAGCCACTGCATACCCCTAGGTGTTCGGGACACCACCAAACTAACCGAAAATTCAAGAAATAAAATAATTTGCAACTCCACTTATGAATATTGCAATAGGCCTACCCACTGCAATATTCATAAGTAGAATTACACATTTGTGCGTAAATGTATAATTTGGACACAATTAAGACATAACGATAAGTGTCAAGTGTGATTAGAACCGGTTAATTCCATCTAATGATTTGCTAAACTGACTTGTAACTGGTTGACTTGGTTAAAAATAGCGTGGAAAATGTGGAATGAAGCAAACACTGAGAAGTAAAATATATAAAGGGTGTAAAAAGACCCTTAACGAACCCGAAAAGCACTTGCTCTCCCCGTCATCATTTTTTGCCGCGATCATTTTTTTGTTCTGGGCCATACCTGAGAATCTTCTAGTTACGGAGATATTGGGAGTCAAAGTTCCAACTTTTTCACCAGTTTTTTTTTAAATACTTGTCCCGCGGCCCCCTACTATTCAATCCATCCATCAACACAATGTTTTGAGTGCGTAACATTGAGCCCTACCGTAAAACGTGATTTTTCACCCAAAAAAAAAGTCGTTTCCCAGCAATAATTGTTGCGTAAAGTTACTTAGTTTGATGTACATAATGCTTGGTTGATGGCTTCGTGACGGGTCTGTTCACACCCTGTATAATGCAGTAAGATAGTTATAGCGGTGATATAGTTATATCCCAGAAGGAAGTAATATGAAAGCGATTGATAACTATCTTACTAGACTAATCTAACGGTGAACACCGTTATGGAGCACTCAGAAAACTTCTCCTTCAGGTAACACAACCGTGCAGTGAAATGCTCGCGAAGTGCATCTGGGACTCCTCGGATGTGAACTGTGAAGACCTGTTCAATGCACAGCTGACTGACGAGGGACTCTGCTGCACCTTTAACGTGGTGCACCGAAACAACATGTTCAGAAACCCGTAAGATTCGTTTCCCCTTTAAACATATCTTTATAAGTTCGGTCAAACCGGGTATATTGACAAATTGTGGCCCGCAAAAAATCATAAACTATGCGACTATCACAATGTATGCGACTGTCCCTTTAAATTTATTTCGACATCATTTTATCACCGGTCCTTTGGAACGTAGACAATTCTTCTTTACGGTAGAATGGCCCGCGGACCATTCGATTTGTGCCGTTCAGACTAAATACCCTTAATATTATTATCATTGTCTTTAGTAAGGTTTTTGATCGAATTTCGAATAACTCGCAATTGATAAAAAAAGAAGAAGGTAACGTGTATCTTCTAATGAGACTCTTAACACTAAAAGCAATGTTAACAGTTTATTTATTTATTTAAAACTAGCTTCTGCCCGCGACTTCGTACGCGGATCCTGTTGCTTATGCCAGCGACAACGGGGTCGTCAAAATCGAAGATCTGAAACGTCTGATGTCGAATTCTAAGAGGGGGACGGGAAAACAACGGAATTCGCGAGACGATTCGAGACGTTCCATATCTTTCATTTTTGTAAGTCAGAAGTCGATGCGTAGATACGCTTGGAACTCAAGCGTAATTCTCTATCCGTGAACGTCTCCGACTCGCGAGACAATGCGTGACGTTCACGATCAGCGGTCAGTCGCACATCACGTTCCCCACTTGTCTCTAGAGAACTAGAAGTCGATGCGTAGATACGCTTGGAACTCAAGCGTAATTCTCTATCCGTGAACGTCTCCGATTCGCGAGACAATGCATGACGTTCACGATCAGCGGTCAGTCGCACATCATATTTTTCACAGTTCTCTAGAGAGCTGGATGTAGATGCGTAAATACGCTGAGAACGCAGGCGTGCTTCGTTATCCAAGAGGAAGAGAAGAGAAGAGAAGAGGTTTCCACGGAGCGAGTTGCAGCCTGATGTGCTCGAACAGCATCAAGTCTCTCCTGACGTTCTTCGGTAGATTCTTGGGATCTTATGATCCTCAATCTTTTAGCTCCTTTGGAACATTGGGAAAGATTTGGCCTCTTTCTAGGCATATGGTTATAGTTTTAATGTAAAGATACCTGATCAATTAAAATCTAAGTGACTGCTCCCCTGCGTTACTGGGTAGGCTACCGTGTCACGAAAATAAGTGGAAAAAGTATAAAACACTCAAATAACATAAGCCCGAAGGCATATTTATTCGATAAAATAAAAAAATAAATAGGAGTTTTGTCCAGTAGAGTCAAATTTTCAATGATATACCGTCGTCATCGAATATCAGTCCTAAACTGTTACCGCCTTCACCGGAGGTACTCCCAGCTTATGTTATTTTATAATTATACAGTGAAATTAGTGATAGCTTTGATTTCCACATCAGATGTTTCTGATCTTCGATTTTTATAAGTCAACAGGAAATGCCCATCAGACCGAACAACTTTTGCTAAGACGTCATTCCTATATGTGTTATGGTGTAGCTGGGCTCTTGGAGTTCCACAACAGGTGTTCCAGATCTTCGATTTTTATAAGTCAACAGAGAGTGCTCATCAGATTGAACAATTTTTACTAAGACTTCATTCCTATATGTGTTATGGTGTAGCTGGGCTCTTGGAGTTCCACAATAGGTGTTCTAGAACTTCGATTTTTATAAATCAACAGAGAGTGCTTATCAGATTGAACAATGTTTGCTAAGACGTCATTCCTATATGTGTTATGGTGTAGCTGGGCTCTTGGAGTTCCACAACAGGTGTTCCAGATCTTCAATTTTTATAAATCAACAGAGAGTGCTTATCAGATTGAACAATGTTTGCTAAGACGTCATTCCTATATGTGTTATGGTGTAGCTGGGCTCTTGGAGTTACACAACAGGTGTTCCAGATCTTCGATTTTATAAGTCAACAGAGAGTGCTCATCATATTGAACAATGTTTGCTAAGACGTCATTCCTATATGTGTTATGGGGTAGCTGGGCTCTTGGAGTTCCACATCAGGTGTTCCAGATCTTCAAATTTATTCTCTCAGCAGAAAATGCTCATCACGTGGAACAATTTTTGCTATGGTACCATTTTTGTATCTCTTATAGTTTAGCTATTCTATTGCGGTTCTGCATCAGGTGTTCAAGTTTCCAAGATAAATTATAGCCTATATGTTGCCCAGACTTAATACCTATACAACAAAAAAAAATCTTTCAAATCCGTCTAGTAGTTCCGAAGATTAGCGTGTACAAACAAACAGACAAACAGACAGATTTTTTTTTGGATTCGTGCTCTATTACTGTTTCTAAACCCCCTCAATTTTTTTTTTTAAATATCTTCAATGCACAGACACAGTTTTTTTACTGTCTTATTATATGTATATAGATAGGTAGGCCAACCATACATTGTATACAGGTTAGGGATTATAAGTAGGTACCAATTAAATGTTAAATGTTTCCGGTTACAGACGATCACTGAATGATCTTAATCTCACGTTTCCATCACCAGCAGTAGATTGGACTCCTGAGGACGGTTACCCAGCTGACGCTCCATCTGACGGCTTTCCTTGGCGACCTAAAGGTAAGACAAATGTCTTAACCGTTTAATATAAGTTCCTATTGCCTGTGATATTGGTGAACTAAGGACTTATTCTTGCTTTCTCGCTTGAAGGAATTGGCACACAACACGGTCTCTCCCTGGTTCTGGACGCTAATATTGCGGAATACTATTGCGCTTCCACCAAAAGTGCTGGCTTCAAGGTTTAGTATTACTCGCTTCAAAACACGTTACAGCATCCACCCGAACGTTTAAATGGCACTTCGAGCATCGGGGTCTAAAAATATACTGTCACACATGGAGACCAAGTCGAAAAAGTTCGGCTTTTTTTTTGTTTTTTTTTTGACGGATGGGAAATCATCAAATAACTCCTCCCGCTCTGGGTGGAGTGGGAGCGAGTATCAGTAAAAGTTCGGCTTTCATTACAATACTTGATGTGCCATATTCTAGTCTGGGTATCTTCATAAACAAACTATCTATTTTCATCAGTAATTCTTTTAGATCCTACTCCACAATCCAGTGGAAACACCGAAGATAAGGAACCTGGGTGCAATATATGGACCAGGAGTAGAGGCACGGATTGCCATTTGGCCAAGAATACTTGATGCGCAATCCTCATTGCGATCTATTGATATAAAGAAGAGGCTTTGTTTGTTCTCTAGTGAAAAGGAATTAGTGTTTTTCAGGTAATTTTAAGCCTGTGAATCTTTATTTTAGGGATTTTACGTATCAATATTTACCTGCCCACCCATAGAAAGTTTCATAACATCGGTATAAATCCCGTCACGTAAAAAGAACTCTGACCGACAGTGAAGGGGATGTGTTTGCGCATGTTATACAGTCGAGTCCTAAAGTACTAAGCTATTGTTTTATAATATAAGAATAATTGATTCATTGTAGAATCGTAATAGGTACTTTACTAGCTTACTTAGTACTTTGGAAAAAGGTAGAATAACAAAAATTGAGAAAGTTTATTTGAGCGGTCAGCGTTCTTTTTACGTGACGCGAACTATACCCAACTAATATAAATAAAGATAGTCATATAAAATCTTTCACCAAAGTAGAAAACCATTTGTCTCTTGACAATTTTTATTCCACTGACAGGTTATTTTAGTTTAACTTAGTTTAGGTAATAAAGGTATTGTATCTACCTTCCAATTAGGTATTATCGCCGTAAAAAATCTATACAAATAAATAAAATTGAAGTGTCTGTTTGCAATATCAAAATAACAGCTTTTTACTGAATGCATATGAAAATATACAGGGTGACTGGTTATTAGTGACCGATATTTAAACACGTGGTTGTACTCATGATAACAAACAACTTTCCCAAAGAAACTTTTTTTTTAAACTCGCTGACTTTTATCCCAATAACACAACAGCTGTTAGCCTCGTGACGCCGTTCTGACTCGCAGTGTGATCTGCCTACCCACGTTGCACGGTATTATAGTAATGAGACAGAACGGCGTCACGCGGCTAACAGCTGATAGGTCACAGGCGCGTGCGCGTGAATTTCATACGGCTGTTGTGTTATTGGGATTAAAAAAATGTTTATTTGGAAAAGTTGTTTGTTATCATGAGTATAAACACGTGTTTAAGTATCGGTCACTAATCACCAGTCACCCTATACACGGCGCTTATAACAAAAACGCATATTTAAATTTTTTGTCTGTCTGGCTGTTTGGTCCGGCTAATTTCCAAAACGGCTGGACCGATTATGACGGGACTTTTACTGGCAGATAGATACAGCTGATGTTGTAAGGTCTAACATTATTTTAGAATAAGAATTAGGGTTCCGTGCAAAAAAATTAAAACCCTTGAAATTGATAACAAAATTCGATTCAAAAAGGGAAATAATATTTTTATAATAATTTCACGCGAACGATGGCGCAGGCAACAGCTAGTGTAGTAATAAATCAAATTTCAATTAAACATTGCCAGCTCGTAATCATGATGTTACATGGTGTTCTAATAAAGCAACGACCATGTTTAGATGTCTGATATGAATCACCCCTTGTTATGTGACTGTGTAATTAATGAAACCATTGTGTATGTTATCGATTACAATGAATATTGTTTCTTTCCTCAGAACTTACACGTTGAAGAACTGCGAAATGGAGTGTGAAGCGCGAGCTATGTTGGACGTATGCAAATGTGTATATTATTACATGCCCAGTGAGTATTCCGTGTAACACAATGTAGCATCACGTCTGTAATCCCCGAAAAATTAGGTAGGTGTTTTGCTTGAGTCAACTGTGTGTGGGAGCGAATCTATTTATATAAAACTAGGTGTTGTCCGCGACTTCGTTCGGTGGAAATTTCGATGTGTATCATGAGGGAAAAAAAGATAGCATGTCCTTCCTCAGGATATAATCTATCTCCTTGCCAAATCTCATTCCAATCTGATTAGCCGTCTAATCGTGAAAAGGTAACAAACAAATAGAGAATTACTTTCGCATTTATAATATTAGTATAGATTCAAACTCGAAAAACCCTGTAACACTGCTCGATTTGGGAATCGAACCCAGGACACTGTGCTTAGCAGTAACGCTTGCATCCACTAGACCAACGAGGCAGTATATGTACCATATAATTAGGTACGTTACGTATCTAATGACGATGAGTTATGTATTAAATAAATGGTAGTAATAAAAGCTCGGGGAAAAATAGAGCATACTAAAAATATGAAATTTACAGTTTTAAATACTAATTTTGCGACAGCTGAAACGACAAAGAAACGACCGAATAAAATACTGAAAATTCCGAAAATCAATACAGCATTTGTATTCCGGAGTCGGGGTGCCGCAAGACCCGAGCTCGCTTCGCTCCCTCTTGCATCCTAAGTTATAGCGCTTAAGAAAACGATTATTTTAGCAGAACATGTTTTCGGAAACTTAGTAATTTTTTTCGGAAACTTAGTTTTTTTTTTTGAAATTTTGTTTATTATTTTTCGTAGAATTATAATTTGAATAAGATCATGTTTTTTTTGATAAATACAATATTTTTTGTCGGTTAATTTTTGTATAAATTTTTCGGTAATTCATTTAAATTAAAGCTTAGTATTACAGTCAACCACAGATCGTTGGAAATTAAATTGTTTTTCAAATTAAAATGGCCTTTCCTAAAAGGCAATTTTTTAAAGCAGGCAACGCAACTTGTTGAAGCGATTCTTGGGAGAAGCCTGTTTTAGAGCCAAAGTAATACTGAAATATGATGATGATTTTTATCTGGCTAACATTTAACTTGCAATGTTTTTCAGAAAACAAATCAACACGTATTTGTGGAAAACAAGACGCGAAATGTTATACGAACATGAGCAAGATCATGCCAGAAGGTAGGTGTCTTTCCGCTCTCTACTGCTTTAAGATTCAGTCAAACTGGTACGGACAGATTGCGCACAAGCTGCGGACACTGACAGATTCTTCGGTACATTATCTGTCTTAGACTCCCCCAGAACCTTTAGTGTAATTTCTTTCTCTCTGCCTGGTTAGATAGATACCTTAAAGTGTAGAAAGTTTCTAGAATCGGAGCTATAAGACAAGTATGAAGTAGCTAGCTACTTAGGTACATACCAAAGATGTACTTTGGTAATGGCCATCAACTAGAGGTAGGTAACCAAGAAACCGGTAGCTGGACGCATTGGACAGGCCTAAGTCCCTCAGTGCAGTGGACTGCTACAGGTTGATGATGATGGCTATTAGGTACCGGTAGGGCGTAAACAGACCCTTCACAAAACCGTCAACCAAGCATTCTGTACATCAAACTAACTCTACGCAAAAAATTATTGCTGGGAAACGAATTTTTTTTGGGGTGAAAAATCATGTTTTACGGTTAAACTCAATGCAGCACACTCAAAACATTGTGCTGGTGGATGATTTGAATAGTAAACGAGTCATGGAGGTATTTAAAATAAAGTGTTAAGATTAAAAACTTGTATTTAAAAAAAACTTGTGAAAAAGTTGGAAATTTGACCCCCAATATCACCGTAATTAGAAGGTTTGATGTAAAACAAAAAAAAATGATCGCAATGACGGGGAGAACAAGTACCTTTCGGCTTCGTTAAGAGTCTTGTTACACACTTTATATTCGACGAGGTAACAACAAAATGTATTTTTTGTGGGCTTTACGAACTTTTGACACGAGTTAAAAAAAACAGTTTTTCATCACATCGGCAGAGTTTCGCTAGCAAATTCTATTTGACCTTCTATTTAAATGTGTTGCAGGTCGCGACGTAACTTGTGAGGAATGCTTGCCGGCGTGTACAGAGATCGCATATCAAGAGCGTATGAGTGACGCACCACTCAAAGAGATGCTGGTCAAACACCTCGCTAAGAGCCTCGGCAACAGAACTCCTCAATACTTCACGTAATTTCAACCTTATTGCCTTGACTTACCATACTACCCCAATTATCCCAAACAGCTAGCTGTCATAATTGCCAGTTCATACCATGTTAGATTGAGGTCGACGGAAGCAACAAAGTTTTAGAATTATTGGACAGGAAATTAAATATACCTAGATAACTACCTAATTAACTGACCATTAGGTCCTAATTCAATCAAAAATTATAGCATAATAAAATAAATCAGACTACTTTTTGGTGGCGGTTAGACGCCACCTACTTACCGTGACCTAGGAGACCTACAGACATTCTACATTACATGCGATACTTTATAATCCCTTTTTTCTCTCAACAGTGAAAACATGCTTCTCGTACATTTTTACTTTGAAGAAAACAATTTTATGAGATTTACCAAAGGAGAAATATTTGGCCTGACTGAATTTCTATGTAAGTATAACTAGGATTTTACGTAAATATACGTCCTACCCACCTTTCCGCAAAAATAAGCTCGTTTGCAATTGCACTAACACTAAGCAACGCCTAAATTAATAGCTAAATAAAAGCACTGTTGGATTTTCTGCTGGAGTACGCCCGATACTTCAAATTCCATAGGGGAATAATATTTAGACATTTATTTAGGTGACGATAGCAATCAAAGCATTTGTGGCTAGTGGCGTTCAGGTCGGGTGAGTAAGATTTTTTTCTATGCTGTAACATATTATCTTATTATTTCAGCAAACACTGGTGGACTCCTAGGCCTGTGCATGGGCTTCAGTATGATGAGTGCAGTGGAGCTGCTGTACTACCTGACGCTACGCGCCCTGTGCATGGCACGCAAGCGGCCACACAACCAACCATTCGTTAAATGAATGGACTGTTCAAACAAAATGTAGTTTTTGTCGCATCGTTTCCAAGATATTCAGGCGGCAGGCCACTAATCCCTTATTTGCGATATTTGCATGATTTAAATGGTAACAGACAAACTTAGTTTTGCATTTATAATATTAGTAAGGACTAGAACTTGCCCGCGACTTTATCCGAAAAAAATTGTGATAGGTCGGCTAATACGAATGATATACCTAAATATAATTTATAGCCTGTAGCACAATTTGAGAATGAGTGACCCCGGGTACGATCACCGACAGTAGCAAATAAATGCAAACCTATCAGTAACAAAAAGTAACACATTGCTTAGACAAAAAGAAAGGGTCAAATTCGTCTCCATGCTCTGGCGAAACTGCTTTGAATAAAAAACACCAAAATTAAATAAAAAAGTTTTAATATTAAACTTACAAGCTAAAAATTACAGTAACTCAGTCTTTATCAAGACATTCCAACTCATTATACTTATTTACAACGTGACCATCTAGTAACAAGTGGGTTAATAACTGCAACTTATATATACCTTCACACAGATGGGCCAACATACAGTGGAGAGCAGAGCATTTCATTCACTTTTAAAGATGATGTTCATGTATTTTTATGGCCAGGGTGTAAATATGACACAGAGTTTAAGAAAGAGAAACAACGATATATCTCTGACACTCATACAAACGTATGTATGACTGACAGAGAGACAAATGATGCTCAACAAACCCAACCTTTTTAAAAGTCAGTGTTAGTGCTGGTTTTCTTCTAACGACTACCGTCGGCTAGTTCTTCGCCACCAACCGGTAAGGTTGAGTTGTTTTATTATCACTCTGATCGCCGCAAGGGACAGAAGCTGATACATTTATAGTGTGTTTGGTTAACGGTTACCGAAACTTGTAAGGGCATATTATATACTCAGTTCTATCGACAAATACACGTTTATAAATACTCCTCCTAACCCCGCAAATAGCAGCCATCTTATTATAGTATTAATACATATGTACAGTTCACCTATCAGCGTCGACGGTCATCGTCGACAGTCAGCGTGAGAAGAAAACCAGCTTTATATTAACGGCCACATACTGTATGCATGTTCAAGTTTTTCATAGTCTACGACTGTTGGCGTGGCGCTCCTTGCTGTGGCGGGGCAGGGGGAGCGGGCGGCGCGGGCGCGTCCGGCGGCTGCAGCGTGCGTGTGCGCCGCCGCGTGTAATGTTGCCACAGCAGAATAGCTTGGTCATCCATGAACTTGCATACCTGAAAAATACATACATTTTATTTTAGTTAGATGATATCATTTCTATTAAACTATGATCGATACCCCTGAGAACAGTGGTCATCACTTTTCTGGTGAAGGGCCAGGACATTGTGAGGTATCACTGCGGCCCGCACAAGATATGTCGAAGAAAATATTGTCAAAATAAATTGTGCGCAGTCTCGTAAAAATTTATTTGTGAACCTCCAACTCCCTCCCCCCCTAACTCAATAGTTAGCGACGGCTTTGTGTGCTAAAGTTTAATAACCCAGTGAAACTTTTATTTTCACTTCAGTTCACTAATTAAGTTCAGGTAGAGCCAACTAACTTTATGCATTATTAATTAAAAACTATTAAACAAAATAAATAATCTAACAACAAACTATAAAAGGGCATCAAAAAACTCTCAATGCTGTCAGCTGGTAATGAGCCCAAGAGACTGGTGGCATTGCCAAATTGTAAGGCAACACTTAGCCTCTGGCCAAGGTAAAAGCTAGCAAGGTAAAAGCGACAACTGGGCATTTCACAATTTCCTTAAATAAGCTATGAGCACTCGAACCCCACTGCCTCAGAGTTTCAACCCGAAATGGCCCGAAAATATAGTTTACACAAAGGTACTATATTTACACCGCTTGAGGTTCTCTGCAGCCGCAGCGGCAACACCAGCACAGCATGATGAGCTTGGAAGATGTGATGGCTCAAGAGTATCGTCACATGTTCAAATCGGTTATAATCTCTATGGTTTAAATGATTCAGCAAAACAAATCTGTAACATCAACATACCTGTGCAGACACACATTCTCTTCTAAACGCCTCATGCTGCAGCAGCTCTAAGAAGTGAAGACACATCGGGTACTTGAGGTAGCGAGCATATTCTGGTTCCCGCCAGTATTGTAGGTAGCGAATATAGTTGATAAATGTGGCTTCCTTCAAGTAGCCACGCTGTGCCAAGACTGAAAATATTGGTTTTCAAAGTTATTATTGCAAGTAAAGTTTTATAATAATAGGAAATAAACATTCGTTTATTCATTTATTCAAACACATTCTCCCAGACTCATTCAAGGCGATGTTTTAAGTCACAATCATGACTACACAAAATTACATTCAATTAAATAACTTGCAAGCAAAGTTACATACACAAGAAATGAATATTTTATAACAATTATAAACATGACAAAGTTTATTTTGTTCATACTTACAATGTATATAGTTCGGATTTGCCAAACACTGTACAAATTCCAGTTCAACTTGAAACCTTATTCTGTTTTGTTCCTCTGTTTCTGGCATTACTGAAATGTTGAATAATCGTGTTATTATACAATTACATATACATGAACGTTTTTGTAAAGATATTGGGTTCGTGAGCCCTAAATTACAAGTTATTTAAAGAATAGTATTAATAACTCTAAAGTAACCTTTTCCAGCCATCATCTTGGAAGCTTCTCAATTTGCACCCATAGAAATTCAACTATATTGTAACGGAGTTTAACAATTAACTACGATATACTAGATAGTCACAAGACTATCTATGTTATTTTTGTAACAGTATTCTTTTTATTTTCGCACTAATTCATAGTATACACACTTTTGTGACAAGTTAACATTCTTGATTTCTTGTTGACTTGACGTTTGTTTTTTTTTAAGAAAAGCTATAGTGTTCGTCCATTTTGCCTAGTCTTTTGTCCATAAAAAAAAGAAACGACAAGGACAACTGTTTTGTTTTTATTTATTTTTTGATAGTCACACCGAGCGCACTACTGGTTTTGTGATGAAAATTCTCCTGCAGTCCGCTATCCAGTCTACTTCGGTTTGACCGCACCTTAAGAGTTGCCTCTCTGAATCGGTTTTGTTTGGGCAGTAATAATGGTATGGGACTATGGCACGTGTTCTTGATTTCTGTACATTCAATATTATGTTTGTTGTGTCGTCGTTAGTTTCAATAAGCGTGACTGAGCGTGGGGTCCAGGATTAAATTCTCAGATCGTACTACAAAGTGCATCGAGAAATGCAAGCTCGTTAAGCTGATGGTGCCATGCGATCTGTCGTCGCGTCGTGTAAAGGAATAGAGCGAGCACAGAACAGAACATAAATACTCTAGCGAAGTACAATTCACTTGAACACTATGACGTCTACCTGACTAAACTAAAAGCTAACTAATCTCCGCCGTGATCGAAATCGATCGACACAATATTCAAGAACGAATTTATTTTAGAATTACATCTAATTTACCATTTTTTGTTGTCTCACTTGATTTCCACGTTTCTATCATGATCCATGAAACAAATACCATACTTTGCAAAAATTGTTATTCTATCGCCAAACATGGCATTTCCATACGATGTCTTAAATGCCTCGTATTCCAATTCGGAAAGTTCGAGACCAGATGTGTCACTGTTATTATTTTATTTGTAAGCCTGCCCCCCGCCCCCTTTCTCTACGTCACGTCATCTGTGTCATTCATCCATGTCGTTATCGTTTCGCGTAAATACCTACGTAAAAGGGTATTCCTAATATTCGGATACCATCCACAAGGAATAATTAATTTTCATTTGTGTCGCATAAATTTTTGAGTAAAGAAGCTGTCAGATATATACAACAACGAACAGGAAACAACTACGAAAATGTCTCGTCCTGGAGCTACTTACGTTAATCCCAACAAATTGTTCGAGGATGACGATGATGTAGACGATGACACATTCGTCAACAGTTTCAGGACAAGAATCCCGCCACCACAGCCAAGTAAGCCAGCACCATCCGCTTATGGAAGTCACATAGCTGCGTTGGAACAACAAAGACAAGCTATGATGGAAAGACAAAGAGAAATCGAACAGCGAACCTTGGACTCATCCTCGCGCAGCATAGGGCTGCTGCGTGAGTCCGAACAGATCGGCATCGCCACCGCAGAAGAGCTCAGTCGACAACGAGAGCAACTCCAAAACACGAACAAACGTCTCGACGAAATAAACACCAACCTGAACTACAGTCAAAAGCATTTGAATGGTATCAAATCTGTATTCCATGGCCTCAAAAACTACATCTCTGGTAAATCTGATCAGACTCCTCCTAGAAGCCAGCACTCTCCTAGCTTGCAGAGTGCAGGCACAAGCAGCAGGCTGGATGACACGATAGACAACCTATCACAAGTCAACAGCGATGACCGCTTCAGATCTCATCCAGCAACTCGTCTGCGTGAGTTAGATGCACAGGTACAGGCTGAACCCATACCAGACAGTCAGCGAGTCAACCAGGTACTGGATGCTAACTTAGATGAAATGCTGCATTCCATTTCAAGACTGAAAGGACTTGGAATTGCTCTTGGTGAAGAAATAGAACAGCAAACTGAAATCATTGACACCATACAGGATAAAGTTGAAGTTGCTGATATAAAGATGGGCAAACAGAACAAAATGATGAATAAAATACTTGGTAAATAGCCCACATTCCTATAATAATCAAGAGTTGTAACGTTGAACTAAATGCGCCAAATAAGCTGTTAGTTGAAGAAAATTACGTACTTTCCATGTGAGGGGTAGTTAATGCAATATGGAGTATTAGCATTGCCCCAAATTGTATACTCTAAACTGAATCTTTGAAATGTGTTGTACATGATACACTTGGCTTTGTATAACAAATCCAGTTGTCAGTACAGTGTCCTATATAATCTTATTCATATAAATTTCTGAATGTGGGTATACTATGTATGTTCTCAACCATAGGTTTGTTAAAAGATGCAACATGCCTCAACATCATCTAGTAAATGTTATACAGCATCAAGGCTGAGCAAATCATCTGAATTATTTCCTGTTATTTGTTTAGATTATAATATGCACCATTATAGTTGAGTAGGAAAATATGTGAGCACTATAAATATTTGTAATATGTGTTGAGTAGTTATGCAGTGAAATTATATGTAGCTTTTGTTTTTTATAATAAAATACCAATATGTTGCTTCATTTGTTGAATTGAAATTGTACAACTAAAGTAATATAAATTATATTATACTTTTTTCCTCGTACATCACCAAATTGAAGTTGCAGTTGTGTAATTATTTGTTATTAAGGAGCAATATCATTATGTACATAATATTTTTTTAATTCTATTGCTTTTGTAGGTTTCGGTTTATTTTGTGTGATGTGAATTTCAAATATAATATACAAGTTTCTATTCTACCTAATTTAAATAAGCAATTACTGTTATCAGTCTGACTCACATTGAAGCCTTATCTACCAATTAATTCATACATTATATCAATAACCGAGAGAAAATGTTAACACTTTCATAATCAACAAAAATTATCGCATGTATGAAATGCTGTGTATGTATGTACGGAAGTATAATAAAAATGTTCTTAAAAAAAAAACATGTTTGATCATTTTACTGGTTCTTTCGAAACTGCAGTGCCTGTGGGACATCAATAGTCTTGATGGATATCCAAAACATTAGAGGCACCAATACCAATATTTCTAACCTAAATATGTACCTATCAATTGTTTTATTATTGAAACTAAAAGAACAAGTATATAAGTTTTCTCAATATGCATAACAATTAATTGTAATATAGCTGAAACAATGCTGTCCTTGATTGGCTGGTAAAGTAATTTTTCTTAAGCATGTACCAACCTATCCTACCTATATAGATAGTAGTATGTTTATTACAACTAAATTACCTTGACAATAAGGTTCTTAATTCTTCTATTGTCTTAGGAGGGTTATTGTTAGGTATTTTAATGAAAACAACTTCATACTCTTACATTGTTTTTATTAACACAAATAATGGTGGGACAGCAACTATACATAGGAAATCATAATGCTGCATATTTATCACAAGGAATACAATCATTATTATAATAAATCTACTAAGCTTGGTCTACAGTTTCTAAAATCATATCATTGGCATCGACATCATGAGTTTTCATGTGTTTTTGTAATACCCTCTTGGTTCTAAGTTTTTTACAACAATAGTTACACGACACCATGTTGTTACCATGAGATTCTATGTGTATCTTTAATCCACTTGCCGTAGCAAAGCCCTTAAAACAGATATCACACTTGTGAGATCTCTCTGTTGTATGTGCGTGTGCGATGTGCACCACTAAGGAATGTTTGGTTGGAAAACTTCTGGCACAGCCTTGGTGTGAACATGAGAAAGGTCTGGGCTTCTGCTGACCAGTGTGCACCAGCATGTGAGCTTTCAAATATGATGCCCTTGTATATGTCTTTGGACAGATAGAACATGCAAATTTCTCTCCATTGTGAGTCTTAACATGCATGTTTAAGGTGGATCTTGCTGTGAACCTTTTCCCACAAGTAACACACACAAATAGCATGCGATTGCTGGAATGTGCCACACGAAAATGCTCCTTGAGTGACTGCCTTGATTTATAAGTCTTATGACAAAAACCACATTTAAACTGAGCAATATCTCTATGTGATATTGAATGCTGCTTCAATCCATTAGAAGTGTGGAAACTCTTTCCACATTTCGAACAGAGGTATTTCCGAGTATCGGTATGTTTTGCCATATGGTAGCGCAGGCCATACAGCCTAGTGAATGACTTTGTACAAACAGTGCAAGCATAGCGCTTCTCTCCCTCTATTCGCTGTGGCTGCTCTCCAGAAGTTATTTCAGTAACAGGTGGCAGTGGTGCCAATTTGTTATCTGATAAAGTGCTTTCAAAGTCTAATGTTGGGTGATTACTGAACAGTGGCACCTCATACTCGTGGTCTTGATAAACAACATTGATATCAATAGAATCTATGTCAGTCCTCTGTAAATTAGTAGGAGATTGTATCATAAGAATTTGCGATAACATAGAATTTGCCTTCAAACAGTTTAATTTAAAGTTATAAGCGACTAAAGCTGTTGATACGCATGAAGAACATATTCCTTGAGGCCAGTTCTCTTCGTCATTGTTCTCTAAACAATTAAGGAAGACCAAAATATCAATTAATTTAACCTTAATCATCTCGTGTTCAATCAAGTCTTGTATGTTCATAAACATCGTGGTATCTGTTTCTAGTAGACAAGTGCGGCATATGTTTTTTGTCAAAGGAAGAATTAGCCCTGTAAACTCCATTACTTTTGCTTATTCCGATGTTTACTTTTACAGTTTTTTTTTTTTCAGAAGACATCACTTCATAAGCCTCGTCGACTTCCACACGTTTTTGACAATTTGACAATGACATTATGACAACTACAGAACAGACCTACAGTGATTAGTGAAGTCAGAATTTACTTCAATTTACGGTGTTGCTATTGTATTTAACGCTTTGTTGGGAGGCTAGGAAGTAAAGGGTACTCTGGTAAACTAGGGCCAGCAACGAAAAATATACCTAATTTTGGCAATACAGAAAGTCGGTAAAATCGGAAAGGAAAATAAGTCGGTTAAATATGTAACGCTACTAGAACGGCGTGCATGCTGTATGCAATCTCTTAGCATGTAGTTTTACTTGCAGTATTGTATTTTTTTTTCTCTTTTTAAAGACAGAGTAGTAATTTAATTCTTAACAATATTATACATTTATAAATTGAAATAACCTAAAGTAACTAACTTAAAAATGGCGCCAAAAACTCTTCAACGCTGTCAACTGGCAATGTCCCCGAGAGACTAATGGCGTTGCCACGTTGTATGACAACGGTTAGCCTTCGGAAGCGTTTTGAAGCCAAAACCGTTTCCGAAACCGGCTCGAAAATATAGTTACCCATAAGGTATGTACATATCTATACTTACGCCGCTTGAGGTTCTCCGCAGCCGCAGCGGCAGCGCCAGAACAGCACGATGAGCTAGGAAGATTGAATGGTGCAGGAGTATCGACACAGGTTGAATCCCCCCAAAAGGCCTACCCATCTTCCATGGAAACAAAGACATGCCGTACGGGCTTTTGCCATCGTCGCATGCCAAGCCATTGGGTTCTAATACAGCAGGAACGCCGTCGGTGACAAGAGCTCGTCGGATAATGTCGTAAATATTTGCGTGACGCGCAAAACGCCCCGCAACTCGGCTGCATGACAGGCAGTGTTGTCCGAGGCTGTTGACAACTTCACCACAGTGACAGCAATGAGGAGTACAATATGAATATTCTCCTAGGCGTAGAAAAGCAGGGAGACGGAAAGTGGTGTCGTCGAACAAAGCGCCTAAGCTAGGCGACGGCAGTGCGTGAAGCCAAAGACCCGACTCCCACTCACCCAGACGTAGACGTGTTCAGTAGTTTGTTCTGAACTAGTCTGCAGAGCAACTCGTCCTACCAGCCACCGACTCTAGTAAAATGGATGGTCGGGTTCATCGTCAGTATTCGGGCAAGCGAATTTCCAAGCGTCAATGGCCTCGGAGAAGCACGGTATGACGGTACATCAAAATCAATCAGTGTGAAAGCCAGGATATTCTTTATTAATTTCTCAGTGCTGTGGACCGAGGAAATGAAAGTCGGTAAACTAATGTACGAATAGGAAGAGTAGCTTTTGCCCGAGCTCGGTCGACCAAAGCCACATTTAAAATTGATGTTAGAGTACGCCTTTGGTCCAAAACATGAGTATGCTTCCCTAGAAGGGAAGAATTGTATTGAATCTGTTAGTTTCAATACATCCTTGAATACTTAACAGAAACTTCGAATATTTTGGTACACCCTTATTTGGCTAAAATAAAATCTTTGCCCCACTAGGAATTTCTCCTGTATCGTGGGTGCGTTTTACAAACATTTAAACTAACATACACAAACAGCCAGACCCGGAACAACTATCTGTAGGCCATACAAATATTTGTTCCGTGCGGGAACCCGCGATACACAACGCAGCACTCAATCGCTCAGCCACTGCGCCAACCGCCCCGTCAAACCGTGTCGTTTTAGTTTGTAAACGTCTTTAAATGTCATAATCACAGGTCCGTCATATTTTATCTGTGTCTTTTTGACGTGTGTGGTGCGTCGTGGGCAGACTGGAGTTCGTCCAGTTTCAATATTTTAAGATATTTTCATGACTTGTGCACCATTATCCGTTGTTGAGAATAAAACAATCAATAGGACATTTTGTAGAAGGTAAGTGGAAACCGCTTATGGGCCTAATTTGTTATGTGAAAGTTCTAACCTCAACCGCCCGGACAACACCTTCGATGTTCCATATTTCTGATAAAAATTAGTGTTTATTTTTATTTTCTAATGGACTCTTGGTGTGAATATGCGTGATAGTGAATCTATGGTAAATCTCTTATTGTTGTTTTGTAGGTGAATAAATAGAACAACGCAATCATGAGTCGTTTCTTCGCGACTGGTACTGACTCAGAGTCCGAGAGCTCGAGCGAGGACGAGCCAGTAGTACGCGCGCCCGCGCCCGTCTACACGGTGAGTTTATGCACAATTATACGGCAAAAACAAATTCTTACAATTTATTAATATCATTTGGATATTGTTATCATTAGTAGGCTAATATAAGTACAGCTTCTTTTCCTCTAATGTTGTTAAAGTTTAGAGACAAATAAAACTTCATGAATGGCACTTATTAGTCTTCCTTCAAAATCTTACATAAATATTTTTATTTAATTTAATTTTTATTTACAAAGCAAAAGCTCATTGGACAAAACACGTCTGTTCTGCAATTGTATTGAAAACCTGATCTGTAAATAAACCTAATTGTTTTAGGTTTAAAAGAATTATTAATTTTTTCCTAATTATCTTTATATTTTTCATCATTCTATATCATAACAAAGATTGGTGATGAGTCAACCTATTTTTATAATGAAGTACTTGCATAATAATATTTGACTTGTTCATCATTCTCCAAACTCTGTTCTTAAATTAAGTGAAGCTATCTACTTTAGTCAATAGTAATAGCTTTGCTTAGTATAATTTTAAATAAATTATTCTTATTCATATAGGATGTTTTCAAAAGAATAAAAATAATCTGACAGGTGCTTATTCTTATTCTTGAATTTTGAAGTGTAAAAATAGTTATGTTTTTGAATCGTACATGGTACTGTATCATTACGTCATAATTCTGAATCGCAGTGTTAAGATTCTCTGCAAAATAACCTTCGACTGGAACATAGAATTAAATTGTCTTGCTCGGAAGTTATTTATTTAACATAAACATACAATAAACTTACAGGATAGACCCAATGCAATATTGTAGCACACTTAAAATTTAAATAGTTCAACTTTTATTAACATAGCAAATTCTATAGATATTCTTGTAAATTCACCCAAAGCACAACAGAATATGTCCAAGTCCTCAGCAGTGATGTTGAGAGTGCCGAGTGAGCTCGTGAGCGGCATCTTGCGCAGCAAGTTATTGTTTTATTTCGATATATTACAAGATAGCTTGATTATCAACCATTCTGGTTACTTATATTTATGTGAAGCATGGTTGCAACATCCATATTATTAAAATGCATGCTATTGCACTGCAACAACAAATTGGAAGGAACAGTACTTTGGAGATAAATTGCTAGTAAATTTTTCCCTTCTCAAGAAGAAGTTACTTTTTCAATTGAATGGAATGCAGGCTATTTCAAGTGGATGGAATAGCCTGCATCTTGCTATATCTAATGGATCCAGTTATAATCAATATTCACAAAAACTGATCATAACTACACAAGCCTTTAAAGATTAATCATAAGCCAAGCTGTAATAGTTCAGACAGAAAGATCAAATAAATATGTCTTGCATGTGTAGCATGACCACCTTAGAAATGGGTTTTGTCAATGGAAGAATCGACAAAAGTACAGATTTCTTTTGTTGATCTGTCTATTTGTCGATTCTTTCGTTGACGTAGTCATGCTACGCGTGCTAGAGTAACTAATATCAAGTCCAACCACTCTTGTAAATGCATTCCTTACTATGAATGTAGAACTAATGTTGTATTTATAAAATATTACAAAACAATTCATTTATCCTACAGTTCAGTGATGATGAGGAGGAAACAAAGCGCGTTGTGCGCTCTATGAAGGAGAAGAGGTACGAGGAATTGGAAGCCATCATCCATTCTCTGCGTAATCACAAAAAGATCAAAGACTTTGCATCAGCTCTAGCTTCTTTTGAGGAACTTCAAAGAGCCTACACTCGTGCTGCACCAGTTGTACTGAAAGAAGAAAATGGAGTCGCTCCAAGATTCTTCATTAGGGCACTGGCAGAGTTGGATGACTGGGTGGTTCAAGCGTGGAATGACCGTGACAGTAGGAAGGCACTGTCTAAAGGCAACAGCAAAGCACTCACATCGCTGAGGCAGAAACTGAGGAAGTATGCCAAAGACTTTGATGCTGAGATGTCCAAGTTCCGTGAGGATCCGGATCTTCCTGATGATGATCATGAACGTAAAGGTAATTAGATTTTCCTGCCTTCCAAGCTTGTTTAAATATTTATTTTCATAGACACTGTCATAGTACGTGGTCTGTACATAACAGTGTGTTACTGATGCTGGCATCTCATCCTCTAATTGTATCATCTTTCTGTTTAGACACATCATCCTCGGACGAATCTGATGATGAAGAGAAGCCAAAAGAGAAGGTGCGCGTGCGTCGCTCGCCCGAGCCACCACGCCGCCCCCCTCCCCAAGACGACGAGTCTTCCGACTCCATGGACTGGGGATCCAGCTCCTCAGACTCCAGCTCAAGCTCTGATGATGAGAACCGTGGTGCCACCACCATCAGAGAGAGGTTCTTGAAGAGAAACACTGAAAGAGATGAGGATGAAGACAGAGACAGGCGCAAGGCCAAGCGCCGTGAGGACAGACGTGACGCCAGGATCGGCAAGGTCGGCAAGAAGGACCAGGCTGATGATGGCGGTGAATGGGAGACCGTCAGGAAGGGAGCTGCTACTTCAGACAAGCCTAAGATGTTTGCTAAGGTAAGAGATTGGAGCTTTTCAACTTGCTTTTAAACTTCTATATCTTTCCAATGCTGATTATTAACTATTATTACTTCTTATAGGACAGCGACATTGATGCGGCTCTGGTAGTCAAGAAATTGGGTGAGATTAGCGCAGCTCGTGGTCGCAAGCGTACCGACCGTCGCGCTCAGTTGGAGCTCCTACACGAGCTACGTACTGTTGCCGCAGCACACAACCTCGGAGATGCTCTTCAACTCAAACTACGCGCCGCCACCGTTGCTGCTCTCTTCGACTACAACCCCAAAGTGTCTGACGCCATGAAGCCGGAATACTGGTCCAAACTAGTCGAAAATGTAGACCACATGGTCACCCTACTCTTAGCTCATGAAGATATGCAACTGAGCGAAACTATCACTGAAGAAAATGAGCAGCTTGTCACGGCACCCTTCCTTGTTCGCGGTTGCCTGTTGACCGCCCTGGAGCGACTCGACGATGAGTTCACCAAGCTGCTCAAGGAGTGCGATCCTCATTCTAATGAATATGTTGAAAGACTGAAGGACGAAGTTCGCGTTTCTACTCTGATTGACCGCGTTTGCCAAGTGGTCGAACGTGATGGCACTCCACAAGAAATATGCCGTGCTTACCTACGTAAAATAGATCATCTCTACTACAAGTTTGATCCTCGCGCTGTGCGCAAGGACCTTCCTCCTGGTGAGGAAACTACCATCAAGAAGATGGAGAAATTCTGCAAGTTCATCTACGCTCACGACGAGTCTGACCGTCTGAGAACTCGTGCCATCCTCTCTCACATCTATCATCACGCTCTGCACGACAACTGGTTCCAAGCTCGTGATTTGCTGCTGATGTCGCACTTACAAGAAACGGTTCAGCACTCTGACCCAAGCACTCAGATTCTGTACAATCGTACCATGGCTAACTTGGGTCTGTGCGCATTCCGCCGCGGAAACGTCAAGGAAGCTCACGGTTGTCTAGCTGAACTTATGATGACTGGCAAACCCAAGGAGTTGCTGGCTCAGGGTTTGCTTCCTCAGCGCCAACACGAGCGTTCCAAAGAGCAGGAGAAGATCGAGAAGCAGCGTCAGATGCCGTTCCACATGCACATCAACTTGGAGTTACTTGAATGTGTGTATTTGGTGTCTGCGATGCTTATCGAAATCCCTTACATGGCGGCTCACGAGTTTGATGCTCGTCGCCGCATGATCAGTAAGACGTTCTACCAGAACTTGCGCGCGAGTGAGCGCCAGGCATTGGTGGGTCCGCCCGAGTCCATGCGCGAGCACGCGGTGGCAGCTGCCAGGGCTATGCGCCGCGGAGACTGGCGCGCTTGCCTGAATTTCATTGTTAATGAGAAAATGAATGCCAAGGTAATTTAAGAACAAATTCGTGTGTGATTAAATAAATTGTTTACGATAAAGTTCCAACATAAACTCTTTATTTCAAATCTTTATTTCATTACAGGTGTGGGATTTGATGGTTGGCGCCGACAACGTCCGCGCCATGCTCGGCCGTCTGATCCGCGAAGAATCGCTCCGCACTTACTTGTTCACTTACGCTCACGTATACGCGTCTCTCTCTCTGCGATCACTCGCGGACATGTTCGAGCTTCCCCGCCAACGCGTGCACTCACTCGTCTCTAAGATGATCATCAATGAAGAGTTGCTAGCCTCACTTGATGACCCCAGTGAATGCGCTATCCTACATCGTTCGGAGCCTACCAGGATGCAAGCTTTGGCTTTGCAGCTTGCTGATAAGGTAATTAAAAATAACCAAACACATCAGGAAATCTAAGACAGCAAGGTCAAACAGCCGCAATTTCCAAACTGATCGGCAGACTTATGACGAAGCTGGTGATCTCCACTGGTCTGGAAAATTAGCATATTACTTTTAACTATTCATTTATATATTCAACGGTGATCATCTTTTTTGGTCTTTAGAGAATCTGTGATAAAATTGGCCTTACCGTGCTAGCTATGCCGTGCCGTGCCGTGGTAACCTATCTTCTTAGTACAAACATAATCTTGTTTTATTCGCAGGTCGGCAATCTAGTGGACTCGAACGAACGCATCTTCGAGAAGCAAGGCTCGTTCTTCCAGCGTGGAGGCGCAGGACGGGGAGGGGAGGGCCGCGGGCAGCGTGAACGACCGCGCGAGGGCTGGAACAGGCGCACACGCAACCGACGCCGCGACGACGAGCGTGGGGACGACTAGCGATACCATCGGATGTAAAGAAGACCAGTCGAATTGTTTATACATGAAATATAACAGTGTTACATTAGTGTATCATGTATCTATCATAAAATACGTCTATCAATTTTGGCGCTCAGCGGAAAAATTTGAAGATCTTCAACTGCCAATAGGGTGTTGATGTTCCTAAGATATTTCCGCCGAGTTAGAGACGAAAAATAAACAAAGTCTACTGGTCCTCATTATAATCTGTCACAAAAATCCAATTGGAACTTCATTCATATGCCGTTTTTTATAAGTTTATAGTATTTGGACAACGTTTAGTTCTGTCAAATATATTTTATAGGAGGTTATAGGTATTAAAACTATGTAAATGGAGAGGTCGTTATCTTTCGTTTTTATGTAGATGAAATGATAATTAGAATGTGATCTATATTTTAGATTAGAACAGCGAGTATAGAATATATTTAAAGCAATTCGTTGAATACTGACGGAATCCTAAAGTATCGGAAATCTATATTCTCCAGTTGCATCTGTTACAATGTTAATAGTCTCCCCGTAATCCAGTCGCGTTAATAAAGAGCGTATCTCAAATATCTTGCATTTTAATTCCAATAAAACTTACCTACTTTGGAAACCCACATATCATTCTAAGAAGGCCTACAATCAAAACATACCCAGACCATTATAAGGGAGCTCGCGCACTACGCGGTCACGACCACGAATTTGGAAGCAAAAGAGCGCAGACCTGGCGTCCGACCAGTTTAGCTCTAGAGAGCGGTCGGTCATGCGATAAGTCGTGGTGGTGGCCGCGTAGTGCGCCAGCTCTCTTAAACCTGAAACCTGAACATTACAAGATCTACGCGGACGCTGTTACACTAGTGGTCATTGCGGCATCCGCAGCAGCTATACCGAATGTTTCGAAAGGGTATTATATAAGAAGTAGGTACACTTATTAAAGACTACTTGAAGCACGTATTACCAGCAGTCTCGATTTTTCTAACAAATAAGCAAACCTGTTTCTTATTACCTATAGTTCTGTATCTGGTGCGATCCCCGGTTGAGGTAATAAGTTGCATCTTTTGTTTATGAGAGATCTATTTCAGTTAATCTCTGCGTTTGCCCAGCAAATATAAGGAGTGTCACTTTTTAATATATAAATCTATACTAATATTATAAAGCTGCAGGGTTTGTTTGTTTGTTTGTTTGAACGCGCTAATCTCTGGAACTACTGGTCCGATTTGAATGATTCTTTCAGTGTTGGGTAGTCCATTTATCGAGGAAGGCTATAGGCTATATATCATCACGCTACGACCAATAGGAGCGTAGCAGCAATGAAAAATGTTGCAAAAACGGGGAAAATTGTATTTTTAATAACTTGACGCGGACGAAGGTCGCGGGGAACAGCTAGTCATTTAATAAAATGAGTCATGTACAGACGCCAGCACATCAAGCTACTACAATCGGTCAAATTTCTTTAATAGATTTTCAACTTTATCGCTAAATTATTAGGTTCAAGGTTGATTGGGATAATTTGACAGTTTCGGGTAGCTTGATGTGCTGGCCTCTGTACATTCGTTCCATTTGGGTGAGTGCAAACAAATCGTCATCATTTCACCCGGATCTTCTTTTTAGTTCGACAATAGAGGGCGCTGTCATAAACTTTCCGAACTACGTTTTGTTTCTCATTTCGCCAAGCAAGATAAACATTGTTTTTTTAATTCATAATATTAAAGTTTTTTAAATGCAGTATTAATTCAAGTCAAGTTACTCATTTCTTATATTTTAACATTAAAAACTGACACTATTCAAATAATATTTTATTGCTTTTAAATTAATTTTAGTTTGCAACTTACAAGTTGATAGTTCTATGTGCTAACATAACGTAGCGAAATTTTGTTGGTGTTCGTCGCATTTTGCAGATAATTTTTCAGCATTTTGCGAACAAATCCTACTATAATTTGTTTGTGCCGTATAATTATGGTGTTTGTGTGGAACTGTAAATAAATAAAAATCTTGAGTTTTTCAAGAATCGCTGCTAGAAATCTTAGGTTGGGACTTTGACAGATTCTAATACAATGGCTGCAACGAGGAGACTACAGAAGGTGAGACATCATTTTTTGTGACCTAACTAATTCTTCATCATCGACTTTAATGATTCTAACACAGTAGATATGAGCAGTATTCATATTAATACTTAGTTTTGTACTGAATCGTATGTTTATGGAGTAGTAAATAAAATGAAAAGTGGGGCTTAAAATTAGGAAACACCGCAAAGGGCTATTTTATTATTGATATTTAATGAAATCGTCGACCTACTAATATAAATACAATATACAGATTGTTCCGACGTGATTTATAGTTCTCACATTTAAAAATTACTTATCACAAAGGAATCAAAAGATATGGGCTCATACAGAAACCACAAGATTTTAGTTTTTAGAGCCTATGACACCCAATCGTTGATTACAATTTACCGATTAAGATTGGTTTTGGTTCATGGATAACTTCTATTATTTTGATTTGCAAAACTTTAATGAAATCCTTTCCAATCAACATTGTTGCCTCCTAACTTGAAGTAATTGTATGAATGATGATTATTGATGATGTTACCATTCCCATCTCTTCCAGGAACTGAATGATATCAGGCAATCAGGCCTAAAGTCCTTTAGGGACATACAAGTGGATGAATCCAATATCCTAACATGGCAAGGATTAATTGTTCCTGTAAGTATATGATGTTGTATGGTTTGTATACTATTTTCTAGGTCACCTTCTTTTTAATCTAAGGTCAGAATATAAAATATATTATGTAAGAAAAATACTGCCTGATTTTACTGTATAAAAGGATCATGGAAGCAGTAAAATGGCTAAAAACCTTGACTTACCACCACAGGCTTATGACTCATTATTATTTATCTAGTGGTTTTACACAAAATGTAAATCTTTTTAGCTATCCGATTGGTTGTGCATGTTAATTACACATTAGATTAAAGATATTTATACACAATCATGTTGCTACGTTATCAAATTCTGATAGTTGTGAGTGCTATGAATGGTGAATCCTATTATCTAACACATCTTTTTTGATAATTCAAGCACAATTTTTTTCATGTGTTTATTGCACTAATAGTAATGACAGATAACATTTTATCCTGTTAAGGCTTGCTTGGACGTCACTGATACAATGATTGCTGAAACAAATACTTTCCATTGGATGTTGCCAATTATCCACATCTGTAAGGCAGACAAATAGTCCTTCTTCTGCTCAGCTCCTTTAGGGGAATAAGAACTTAGCTTTGTTTGCTAGTAATTTCAATACAACGTTGCCCTAAAGAAGAAATTCTCGAATTGGGTGCTCATGGACTGATACTTTTCCATTTTCAGGATAATCCTCCTTACAACAAGGGTGCTTTCCGCATTGAGATTAACTTCCCAGCAGAATATCCATTTAAACCTCCTAAGATTAGTTTCAAAACGAAGATTTATCATCCAAATATTGATGAGAAAGGCCAGGTGTGCCTGCCCATCATTAGTGCTGAGAACTGGAAGCCTGCCACCAAGACTGACCAAGGTAGGCAACTAACATTAGTAAAACATTGTTTTGTAGATGTATGTCTGTTCTTATAAATTTTTATCATATTCCAGTTATTCAAGCTCTAGTGGCCCTTGTCAATGACCCCGAGCCAGAGCACCCACTGCGTGCGGAACTCGCCGAAGAGTTCCTTAAGGACAGGAAGAAGTTCTCAAAGAATGCAGAGGAATTCACTAAAAAGCACAGTGAAAAGCGGCCCACAGACTAAAGTAGCTAACTGAATCATTGTTGTTTAGCTTGGATTTGCAGCAGTGGACCTAAACTGGCGCTTTTGTAGCAATGTGTGAATAAGTTATTAAGAATGCATTTATTTTTCCAAGACAGTATTTGTAAGACCTTCTGAAGCAGTAGGAATGCATTGCTGGTTACAAATTCAGATCAATTCCATTGCTGTAAATTCAATCTAATTTTGCATTTGATTTACACTGGTACTAGCTTTTGAATCACCTTGCTTGCAATACATACATAAGCACTTTATAAACAATTAGGTAAATAGAAATCGGAAAATATTAAATGCTTAAGTGTGTTACAGATTTGGTATTAAGTTGGGTAATATTTTTTATTTTAAACAATTATTAGCATTCAAAATCAGAAATCCCCAAAAATTATAGTCTTGCAAAGGAATTTATTATCTGCTTTGTTTCTGAAGACAGGTAGCTTTTATCTATGTAATGTTTGATGTAAACTAATGCTATGTAAATATGTGAAAGACCTGTGTTAGCAAACCCCAAGCTCGAGTTAACCTTTTGAACAAATTGTCTATAAATTCAGTTGTAATACATTCTTGTGTGCGTTTTTATTTAAACAACAATGTTAATGTTGCCGTATATGTTATGTAATTACATATTGCATCAACATAAGATATATCCGAACACAAGACTATTGTTTAATCTCACTTCATTTCAATGTTTCTGGGTAACTCCCTGTGTGCTGAACAGTTCAGTGCAAACAAAAATATATTTTTTTCGAATTAATTTCTTGTTTTATTTTATGTTTGACGTCTGACCTAACAGGAAGTAAAATAAAACTATTGTTGGGGGAAAATATTGAAATAGTTATTCAGTCCACAAAGGCATACACATCCTCAACAACATTTATTTCATTTTCCTGTTCATTCTTTCTGTTATAAATATTTAAGTTTATTTTCTCTGGGTTTTCAAATTTCAATTCAGTCTTTATTCTTTTTGCTCCTGGTTCTGTAGCTGATTGACCTAAGTACTTTACTAAATTACCTGTAACAACATTTCTATTCATTATCTTATTAAAATTATTGTATTATGTACATGATATGCAAAAACTATAAAAAATTATAATCAAACATGATTTTAGACAATAAAATTGTTCAATGTGTTATTTTTGTTCTAATTAGCTTGAATCATGAAACCATAAAATCTCACCATCTATTGTTTTAATACATTTTTCTATATAAGAACTACTGTTGTTGTCTTTGGCTAAAGTTGGCTCCACGTCTATCGTAAAGTCAGGGCCATACTCTGGCCAGTGGCCATGTTCTGGTATTTGCTCATCCAACTTCACTCCAGCCACCAGGGCGGTCAGCGACGCCCACAAACGTGCTGTGTTCACATGTTTATATCCACCTGGAAGATCAGATATTCTAGAATAGGTAACAATAGTTTCGGCCTTTTCACCTTACATGTTTAAGCTCAGTTGATATTGTTAGTAGGCATTATTTTTATCAGATTTTCGAAAGCCCCAATGTTTGTTGCTGGAACTATTCTTAACCAAATGGAATTTTTATACACCCTAAAGTCGGGTTTTAAAATTGTGAAATTGCACCTACCTCCTCCTAACAATAAGGTAGGTTTTTGTTTGTCAAGCACAAGCCGCACACATCTGCAGTAGCTGCGCGTTGTCAGGTTTGCGCCGCCATTAGGATCTCGCGCGCAAGAGTCCGCTCCGCACTGCGTCACTATGACGTCAGGCTTAAAGTGATTATAAACTGAGTTAAAAACCCTGAAACATTAATAACTTGTACAGTCATTTTATCTATAATATAAAAATGAATCGCAAAATGTGTTGGTAAGCGCATAACTCAACAACGCCTGGACCAATTTGGCCAATTTTTTTTTTTAAATGTTCGTTGGAGTTCAAGGATGGTTTTTACGGCGAGAAAAATTCAAGGTAGGGTAGGTAGGGTAGGTAGGGTAGGTAGGGTAGGTAGGGTAGGTAGGGTAGGTAGGGTAGGTAGGGTAGGTAGGGTAGGTAGGGTAGGTAGGGTCGGTAGGATAGGTAGGATAGGTAGGTAGGATAGGAAAAAGGTGCATTGCAACGCATGCCGGGAACAGCTAGTTTACTAATATATTCAATTTTATTGATGAGCAAGACTTCTTGTGTAAAACTTTGTACCAATGTGTGAGGACTTACTAACTTTTCAAAAGCATACTCCATAGTGTTATCAGAGTAAGCTGCAGCGAGTGGAAAGTTACAACTGTATCCTGTTCCACCGTCCTTCCCAATATCATTTATGCCTCCAGTGCCAGGGTAGAAACCGGGCTCAAACTTGTGGAAAGACAGAGTAAACACCGAGTTACTTGTTCTATAGGCATCTTGTACACCATTACCTGAAAAAAAAAGTGGGGTATAGAATTATTTATGCAATACCTATGTTAAAAACAAATCTATCGATCCGTGAAGGTAGTATTAGTTATCGAGGTTCTATTCTATTTATATATTTTTTTTAGATAAGAAAAATAAGTACTACATTGAGTAAATTTACATGGCAACAAGGGCGCGGTCAGCGACACTCTGGCTTCGGTTTCCACAGCAACTATTTAATGATTTTTGAAATATATTGCACATACAATAATAAACAGGATAAAAAAATGAAAAGCATAAAATAAATATGTAGTTACCATACCATGATGTACATCTAAATCAATGTACAGTACTTTTGGAAACTTTTTCCTTAACTTTTCAATAGCAATGACTATGTCATTTACATAGCAGAAGCCCTCAGCTCGAAGCCTGAAAAATATTATTTCGTAGACAGATCAGAAAACTTTTAGTAACAAGAAGCTATAAGTTTGTGATAGTAGTATGACCATCAGCTTGTAAGAATATAAAATAGCAGGAAACTCTTTTGTACCATCATCTATCAGGACTGAGACTTCCGACAAAACGTTTGATCGAAAAAAATGTAAGCACAAATTGAATTTTAAATAAATTATAGAATGGTATACCAGTATTACCAAAGCATATTGTATTACCCGTTGGTGGTTGAAATCTTAGGCAGTTGCTCAATATTAAATACTGGTATTCAGCATCTCTGGTTAGACCGGAAGCCCATCTCAGCATTATTAGGAAAAGGTTATGCAGACAAGGAGTACCTGTGTGCATGGTGCCAGCCCCCACACCAGTTGATAGCAACATCTGTCATGTCGAGTAGGAGACATTGGGCTGCTGTTATTGAACCACCAGCTATGGTAGACACCAGCTCACACATATTGGAAACAGGAGGGCAGTCGTATCCTGCAAGAATTTTAGAACAATGAAAATTAACTTTTCATGATTCAGGAAGGCACGTCTTTTAACATATCTTATATCAAAATCTTATTTAGTTTTTAGGTACATACCTAAAATGATTATTATTTGGTTCCTAATAAGCTTGTGTTCCAAATTGTTAACAGACAATCTGTACAGTCACTGTAATCAGTCAGTTTTGAAGCAGATGAGGAATAGCAATACTTCATTTTTACTTGTAAAAATCAATGTGGTTTTATATCACAACATACTGGGTCACTTCAACACATGTTTGTGTAGATATCATGACTGCCATATTGGTCTGACGAGATAATGAGGGTTACTTCCTCAGAGATATTTTAGAAAATTATTTTTTTGTTTACCATACCAATGCCACACTCCTCGTCTTGAGCGTCAGCCATATAATCGTCATTCACTTCAGTAAATTTCTTCAAATGATCAAGATACAACTCGGAGTGGAACTCTTTCATATCTTTGTGAGTTGCTGGAGCCGACCTCACAACTGTACATAGTTTCAAGATATCGTAAGCCTCTATTAAATCGTGTACCATGCTAGCCTAGAAAAACAAAACATTATGTTATTTACAAACATTCTACGAGTTATTTGCTTATTATTTTTAACTTCTCCATCTATTGACAATAAAATTATGTATAATACCCTTCCGATAACTGCAGGCAATCGATCGCATTCCTCGATTAATTTTTCATCCCAAATGTAGCATGGTTTTCTTGCACTCATTTTATAATTACTTTTTCTTAGAGATAAACTCTTTGTCTTTTTTGGATGTAATGTTTTTCCAATCGGCCGATTTCGAGGACGAACGAAATGGCGCGAACCGCACTTCCAAAAAGTAAATAATAATTTGTCGTTGACATTGACGGTTGACGTTGACGGCTGCGATTGGCAGTGTCATTGACATTTTGACCCTCTAATGCCCTACGTTGACCGTCGAGTTGTTCGAGGCCCTGGGAGTTCTAAAAACCGTAAAACTGCGTAATCCAGGATCGTTTTTGGCACAATAAAAAATTGAATGCTACCTATTACTACAATACAACCGCTCCGTAGAATTTGTTTATAGTGCAAATATCTAGGGCTCACTTCGATGGACCATCGCCTCGAGCGGCACGAAAAAGAACAAAAATGCAATGAATATTAAATAAGTTCCTTGTCAATAAGCAAGCTACTTGTTGAGAGCCAGGGTGAATGGAGGTAAGGCTTCTGGCCTTAATACACAGCTGTCTAATGATTACTCCAGACTTGCATACTGGAAAGTTAAAATGCACACTTGATGCGGAAGAAAAGTGGTTGCCCTTTTAAATGGCATTGAAGAAGCACGAAAGGCGCTTTATTTATTGAGAGAGGTGTGTTAAAAAATAAATTGTTAAAAGGGCAAAAGAATGATGATGTAAGGGTTTAAAATGAAATGTTATAATGAAACGCACCGTACTTTCAAAGACAAATGATGCCTTTCAAACTGCTAGTCTATGGCTACAATTTTTAAATTCATTGGTTAAAATATATTTGACTGACCAATCACAAGAAAGCAGCTTAGGAAAAACAAGCGTCCATTTTCTACAGAAATCCTAATGTTCAGTCTTGACATTTTCGAAGAAACTGAATGAATTACTAATATTTTTTACTGAAATACACGTTCTAGTAGTTATTATCCTACGTTTTATAGTTAAAGAAATTCGAAAAACTGTAAGAAAATGAAGAATACGTGACATCAGATAGACAAATCACATGATAAGTTCTTGCGATCCTAATATGACAAGGTCTGTTACAAAATATTGGTAACTCGAGCCAGTCTGGTTTTGTTTGTGTCTAGTTTAACCACTTCTTCGATGGTGTTTTGTGATTTTATAACAGTGATTATCAAGTTCAAGTGGAAATGGTTCGAGGTTAGTATCGTATATTTACATAACTATACATAAAATTGTCATGAAGTCCATGTTATGTTTGAAGCATCCTTTGTTCGCGGTACCCTCTTCTGTATTCCATCTTCTAATGCATGCGTTTACAAACAGATTTCTTTCCAGAAATATGCATGGGATAGTGTGTACCAGCCTTCAGATTAAATACGCATTTTTTCAAGAGTTTTTGTAGTGTATCATAGAAACTCCCCTGATGGCAAGTTCTGGACGCTAACCTTAAATATTTTTGAAACATATGTCTTTATACTAACCTAACTTATATTACGGGACTGTAAATCATGATTTATTCATTTTACATATTTTCCCCAAAATAATAAATTATTCCTTGCTGTGTTTTCCATATTTTTTAATATTTTCTAATTTGCACTGAATTCTTCAAATTGTAGCTTCATGAAATAGGTCATCTAATTCAACTAACCACCAGGGAAGTCTTATTAAAAAAAAAAAAACTGCTGGTGAAAATAGTTTATGAAGTAAAGTGTATGATGTATCTTCAAAAATACTTGATACAATTCCTATATTTCCTTAATTTCAGTCGAAATTTTTTGATGAGTTGGCAAAGATAAGGTGCCACATGCTGCCCATGGTCTACGCATCATGCCCAGACCACTTACATAATTATAATTATATATTTCTATTGCCTCTGTCATAAGATCGCTTCGAACATTATGTTAGAATTTTTCTAGTTTTTTTTTATTGAATTAGCATGGTCATGATTCCCATTGGACTTTGAACCTTCTGCTTGCACTAGATTCATGTGACGTCACTCTTTTTTCATGAACTATTGTAGTACAGGCAGTTCGGCATGAACAAATTCAATAATATGGTACTACATGTTCACCTATTTATTTGACTTGAATATTTATAATTCTATTAATTTATTTATTTATCTTTAATTGATTGATTTATCTAAAATCTTCAAAAAATAAAATAAATAATTAAAAATATAAAATTTTGTTCTTGTTAGAATTATTATTTTATTGAGATGCTGTTAAAATAGTAATTCAAAATTAATAATAAATAATTTAAAATAAAATATCAAACAGCAAAAATGTCATAATGATTTGATTAAGTTCTGATTGTAACACGTAAGGCATGTTCTCATTTTTGTACAACAAGTTAATTATCTATGTATATGCTTTTGATAATATTTTGATATATTATAAATCCTGGTTTTCTGTATGCACTTAGTCTTAGATATATATTTTAAATCAACCCCTAAGGAAAAGTATAACTTACTAAACTAATTATAATTCACACTTTGTACATGCTTAAAATGTATCACATCCTGTATGAAATCGAATAAAATGTACATACTACCCTTGCATGATTTTTTTATTCATTAGTATAATTATCTGTAGAGGTATAATTAAAATAATTTATATTTAGAATTCATATGATTTTGATTAAAACTAAAACTGCATCATTGGATTTTTGGAAAATCAATATCCCTAGCCAAAATCAACAGGATAGATTCCTGGCTATTATTACACCATTTGATGGCTTCGCTATTAAGTATCAAATTCTGGGAAGTAATGATAAATGGCAAACTAAAGGAAACAGAATGCAAAAAGTTAGTAGTAATCAACGAAACTTCGAACAAAATGACTATTGGCACCAACTCACATAAAAGTTCTAATCTCAATTGTTTACTTTTTTTTTTACTTACTGTCGCCTTCAACCGTGAAGAGTAAAACAGTCAAAATCAACAGTCAAAATTTGTAATTAGTATAATGTTGTGATGATGACCACACTGTGGGTGTCATCAATCAAGGGCATTTATTTAAAACTAGCTGTGCCCCCACCATGTCTATTGTCGGCTACCAAGCGGACGAAGTCGCGGGCAATAGTTAGTATTTTCATAAGCATTCAGTAAAAAGCTGTTATTTTGAAATTACAAACAGGCATTTCAAACTTATTTATTTATATAGATGTGAAAAAACATACAATTAACCTTTTCTTTGAATTTACCGCATGTCATTACTTCCCAGAATTTGATCCCTATTAGCGACACTATCGAATGGTGTAATAATACAGAATGTGTTTTTCTTTTCAAAATCAACAGATTCAATTTTTGGCTAGGAATATTGGTTTTTCAAAAATCTAATGATGCAGTTTTAGTTTTCATCAAAATCTAGGGCTAGAGACTCTTTTGAGTATTTTTCGTTATTCCTCATAGTTTCGGATTTGGTCATCCACACTCACTTAAAAAATTCACCCTTGTCTTACAAAAACATATACTTAGTTGATGGTATGGTTTCCAGCCAATAGCTTGATGGCAGCCCAGGAGGGTGTGAAGACTCCCCACCGCATTGAACTATGCGAGGAGAAGCCTGTCAGACCTACGCGCAACTATAGAAAGCGCAGGTAACTGAGGCACTTATTTATTTAATATGTTTAATTTTTGCACACTCGCATTTTCATTATTAAGTCTATAATAATATTCAGTTGCATCTGCTCAAAACTAACCCCAAAGCGAATATATAGATGGACTGGGGATGATGTTCTTAAGAAGATAAATTGCAGCAACCTAAACATTGCATTCATGAAAAATTGGTTAAATAAAATTCCTTATCTTTATTCATATTTTAAAGTTCTGCTATCTGTAAAAAGCTTTATTTTTATGGGATCCAAACATCTGTGGTTGTGGTCATTTGAAAACTAGAAGGTCACATTATCTACAGTAACATTTTATTTATAGGATTATAGCAGCTGTACAGCCAAAGACTGAGAATGCAGAACTAAATTCCGAACCTCCTTTGAAAAAGATTGAATTGAAGTCTAAACCACTGAAAACTAGCAACGGTATAACAAACAATAATATGACGAACGGACATACGTTGAGGTCGAGAGGGGCGCGCGCCGCCGCCCGCGCCGCAGAAAGTCACAAGCTTACCGAGTACTTCAAGGAAGAGCTCAAAAGTCCCAAAGTCGAGCCTCCACCTTCACCACCGCCTATTGAGAAAACAATCCAAAAAATAGATAAAGTAGTGAATGGTGACACAAACCACAAACTAACAGAATACTTCCCAGTAAGACGTAGTGTTAGGAAGACTTCCAAATGTGTGATGGCGGAGAAGATGCGGGACTTGGAGCGGGCTGTGAGAGAACAGAGGGAAGATGGACTACAGGTAATTTATTTGTTTACAATTATTTTGTCGAAAAACTCGCCGTCAATATCAACAAAGTCTAGACTTGGTGGGAGCCCAAACAATCACAAGCCCGGAAACAACAGGCTTCTCATGAGCAATAAGATAAAACGACAGATAAGCCTCGGGTTTTGTGTTAATTAATTGAAGGCAAAGTCGTATGCACATGTGTCACAACACAACACACATAATCATAATACCTCTTCGACTATTAAGTCCGTATGCACTTAACGGTTTAATGGTTACCATTACGACTTCACCTACGCAACTAGAGAAGTATAGTATGTACTTGCATTATATGCGTACCGTCGTTCCCCTCGCTAGATAAACTGAAAATATTACATTAAATGCCACTTAAATAAATTATGTAAACAACATACTTATGTTATGCAGAATCGCGTTGAAATATTAACCAATGCTTGGCTTTCATTGCCGAATCAGTATTCGTCCATTAACTTTATTAATGACTTCCTGCAAGTGTTAAACAGTTCACGAGAAAGACAATACGAACAAATGAATATTGGTTGCAATTATCTGAACGATTGTACATACCTGCTATTACATTTGGTCATTATCTGTAATTGCTTTTAGCAGACAATTTAATGCGTCATTGGAACAAAGCTGTAAAGTTAAAATTAATAATATCGCGGCGTTAATGAAAGAAGTATTTGATGGCGCGTTATTCTGCATGTCGTGCTGTTTTGGAGCCAAGCATCGAGATTTTAGATAACTCTGAAGTAATCGGAGTATCAATGAAGTCAAAAAAATACAAAATTTACAGCGTCATAAAACGAATAAGTACATTATACATAATAAAGAAGATCGAATTAAAATTGACCTACTATTTTATTCGCGTAAAGTACCAGTGAAATTGAACCCATGAATTCCTGACTTCCGATCTTTCCTCGTACAAGTACAGGTTAAAGGAAAGATAAGCTGACTTATCATTACAACGCCAAGGTCGCCCGTTAAAACTATCTGCTAACAGGTTATTGTTTACAGATTAACGCTACGACGAGAATATTCTATTAGTTACACAAGATAACAGATTCCGTAATCTTCTTAGTGTTATATAAAACTACGTAAGAAATGACACTGCATTGCAAAAATATTGCATCTACTTCGTCCATTGTTTTCTTCAGCTTTCAATGAACTTTTTCTAGGTTCACGTTTCTGGTTGACTGACGACCCCTTGAACTGAACTTTACATTGCAAAACCGTCACCAGTAACCGTTGGTCACGCCTGTAATATGCGAAAGGACTGTTTAGTCCCATGATCATTATTAATTACCATGTACACATTAGGTCCTAATGAAACCCTTGAAACACCTACATCGGCTGACCGCTAAAACCTTCGAGATTGATATCCCTTTTTCGATGAATTCTGCAAGCCTACTACTTAATTGAACCTGTGGACCTGAACTTCTTTTATTTTTCACGTGTCGCGAAATTTCAGTCATAGTCCCACTAACGGGCGTCAACAACCCTCCCGCACCGCGTAGCTGGAGTCACCATCTCATTTTAACGTTTTTGTCTTCTCACGTTTATTAATGGCTTGATCAAAACAATTAAGTAATGTGAACTAAACCGATCAAAACCCCGTTCCATTTCATAAATAGCATGTCTTCTTATACTCTCCAAATATTCAGGTATCTGCCAATATTATCATCACAATTTCTTTGCTACAGGTGGCATATTTCGACGGGAAGGGGCGAGGAGTCATAGCGACCCGTCCGTTCGGTCGTGGACAGTTCGTGGTGGAGTACTCCGGGGAACTGGTGGGTGTGGCGGAGGCACGGGAGAGGGAGCACAAGTACGCGCAGGACCCCGAGGCGGGCTGCTATATGTACTACTTCAGACACGGAGATCAGCAGTATTGGTGAGTTTGATACACTACTATTCCTCTCGTAAATTCAGATTATGATGTCAATTTTACGGTCCACCCCAGTGTTGTGACAGAATTATCGGACCCAAATACAAGTGATCTAATGTTATTATTTATGGTGTCACACTTTTGAAATAGTGACGCACTGTCGGGTGCAACAATTGCAACGTCACACTTCGCCCTAACGATATGTAACTGTGTTGGCAAGCTTCGCTATATGCTCTCGTGACATCTTGTCTAGCATAATATCTTGCAGAAAAATCATTATTTTTAAATTATTTGCCTTTATGTTATGTCGTGGTTCTGGCCGCATAGTGCGCGACGTACAATGAGCTTAAGAGATCATGAATCTATAACTCTTTTTTCTTTCCAGTATCGACGCAACGGCAGAATCCGGCCGGCTAGGTCGTCTTGTCAACCACTCCCGCAACGGCAACCTGTCAACAAAAGCGCTGTGGGTCGACGGGCCGCGGCTGGTGTTGCTAGCGGCCCACGACATCGCGCCCGGAGACGAGCTCACCTACGACTACGGCGACCGCTCCAAAGAGTCGCTACAGCATCATCCCTGGCTCGCGCTTTGACCTGGGTGAGCTTATTGTTTTTATTTTAGGGATTATGGTAGCGGAAAAAGGAGAGTATTATATGATTACGCTAGGTCCCCAGGGTATGTAGGGTCTGCTCCGAAAGGCTGTAGTAGAAATGTGGAAATTCATAAAGACTAATCCACGACGTATCATTAAACACGGTTAGCCAGTGCTAGAATGAAAGTCCAAAATACTTCTGACAACAAAAACAACATTGCGTCCATGTCTGCTGATTTATTTGTTGAATCTGCAAAATCCGAGCTGAAACCAGGGCTGATCATTTTAATTTTGGGCTCTTCCGAATCATATAATCCTTCGACTTTCCGTATCTAAACAACTCGAGCTCATATCCTGTTTTCCGATTCACGGTCTCCACTCAGACTCGTCACTGCCTACCCCTATCGATATATAATGGTCAGATTATTTCGACTTCCACTCGCAAATCCTGAAAGATAGTGTTATTGGCTCCATATTAGTCCACACAATCTGATAACAGATTTCATCCTTCACATTTATTGTTCATCATTATTTAGTATCTTTCTTTTATGGTTTCTAATTTTATGATCTTTTTACCAATTGGTTAATACCTGATTTCGGCAATGACTGGCTCTATGTGAATTGATATTTTGTGTGTGTTTGTTACCACATGTCCTGGAAGCGGCCCTTGCTTGATGTTGTATGAAAAAGGGAGCAAGGTATGCAAAGTTTAAGGGCCGGCCTTAGACAAAGATTATGGTACTGGTTTTTTTTTTAAAGAAAAGTTATACTATCCTTACCCAAACGACTTAAAGATTATTTTTGCCAAGTGCCATGGTGTGCCACAGAATAAAGTCAATTACTAGGATTTTTTTTGTATCGTCTGTCAAAATTATTGTCGTATACCATAGATAAGCGGCGGCCCTTAAACATAGTAGAAAATACTAAAATATCACCATGATAAAAAAATGTTAAAACTTCAAATTGCATCTTTTTCAGGTATGGTCATCAAAAATCTCATTGGACTACTAAGAATAATTTATTAATTTAGTCTTAGTTACTATGAAGTTTGTTTGTTATAAAGATTTATGTTAATTGGACATTCATGAGTTTAGTAGTGAGACAAGTGGCCTAACACTTTCGGATAATGACGGAGTGGTCGGTTCACGATATTAACTGCCTTAAACCACTCGTGGTTATGTGACTAAGATACGGAAATAAATAAAGACAACTATGTAAGGAGGTTGCGTCAAAGCAGTTGCAGTTCTGTCTTAGCTCGAATGAGTGAACGAATTAGTCATTTTCAAGACGACTGAAAAAAAATCAAAGATTGTATGAGATACGAAATGAACTGATTAAAAATGTAGTTTAAAGCAATATTTTTTGCTTAATAAGTCGAGGATGGGAAAGACAAAATGTAACAACTCCAAACCAACTGATTTGACGATCTCTACTTGTGCAAAAAGATGTTAGAAGGTTTGTAAGGACGTTGAGTTTCTTTCTGTACATTATCTTTTTGTAATAGACAATAGTATTGAACTGTGTATCAGTATTTCAGGTTTGTTTTGTGACGGGAGTAATCTCAGGTCCATAGACAACAGGTGTTTACTGCTTAGTTTTTATTTGTGGGTTAAACGTGTGTTATATTAGTTAAATGTATTGACAAATATTTGGTTACCCAAAATAAAGATTATGGTGACTTACAAAGTGATTCCGATGATGAGAACGAAACTTGGAAAATATGAACAATATTCAGTGGACGTAAGTTTTTGGATATTGAGGCTTTATAAAGAGGCCAACTTTACAGACTTCACTAAACTACGTAATATTTTTTAATAGACATCTACGTTTTACGCCCACTGAATACGAATGATCTTTCAACTAGGTATCTTAAAACAGGGATATATCGTTAATCCAATTTGTTCGAATTTTATAAGAGCTATTTTGGCTGGACTTTCGGTCCATTGAAAAAGATATCAAGTAGATAGTTCAATTGTTAGTAGAATGTTGCAGTGCCTCAAGTACTTGAAAAGGGGACTTGCTAATCGGAAGCAACGATAGACACAGCTGCGTCACGTATTTAATCGACGGCAGGTTGAAGAGAAGTGACAAGCTCTTAGCAGTTAGGATCAGGTAACAGCTAAGTCTGCAAACATCAGAAAATTATTTTCCAGACTGCTGGCTAGCCGTGATCTGAAATCTTATTTTCTAGGAAATTTAAATGGCTTTAGTTCTGTCAGTTCCTAGTTGTCGATCTCCTCCAAGTCACGTCGATTACCTAAAATTAAACAATATAAAAGATGCCTATAAGGTACAAAATTGACCAAGAATTGACGATGGTTGCAGACTGTTACAATATCAAAGACTTGCTACCAGCCATGATACAAACTCGGTCGCGACACAAACTCGAATAGTTTTCGTATTTATAATTAGTTTTAATTTGTTTTATGATAAGTAAATATTTTTCAGAAAGACGGTGAGGTTGTAAGAGTTGCTCATTGTATGTTGAAGGTATATTTTAAAAATGTTGAGTCCTAAAGTCCAAATATTACATTGCTTCATGTTATTTAAATTCTTCATTAAATTTTTAATATCATTTGAAATTCGTGCCGTAATCATTCGTAAGGGGATACTGCGATTGCCCACCGAAGTGACAAATTAGGCTTCCATCCATTGTGACGTCACAGAACATCATTATAGCAATAATACATTATATAAATTAGAATATTAGGCGCCGTTGACTTTGTAAGTGACGAAGAACACTCCAGGCATAATAGAGAACAATTATTTTTTAATATTAGATTTTTCAGAACTGAATCGGTTTCGGTAATAAGTGATCGTAGAATAATACACCAAACAATACATAGAAATAATTTTATAAATCGATCGAGGAATTCGAGTTAGGTATAATAATTATACCGATAATGTAACTCACTCTTGAATAAAGGGAAATGAAGAAGAGTTGCGTATTTAGTTCATCTGATAATACGCTTATTTAGCTCGTAAGGCCAATTAATAAGTGGCACGAATAATATTTGCCAAACTATATTGGTGGGCATACTAAATTAGGTACCAAGCCAGCAATTGCGAACGCGCGTGGCGTTGTGTTAAAGGCACATTGTGATAGTTGCGATCCTCACGGAACGGTCGGTAGCAAGCGCGAGCTCGCAATTAATACTAACCACATCCGGTGCCACTATCACACACATTGAACCGTATACAATACATGACAGATATGTCCCTACCACAACCAAAGGCCCCGCGCGCTCGTGAGTTGCAAGATCTTGCAAGTAATAATAAAAGTGTGTGCGATGTTGTCGACATGTGAGACGTGAGTACAGCAGTCATTGTGCCGATCATCGTGTCGGCCAATGGCTTAATAGCCAATAGCCTCGACCAACGTCTGAGGAGGCTCTCGCTTGGTAGCTGGATCAAGGGCTTGATTCAGAAAGCAGTACTTCTGGACACGGCGCGTATCGTTACGAGGTTCCTCTCTCTGCCGGTGGGCTACTATTTTTTATATTTTTAAATGTTTTTTTTTTCTACTGGTTTATATTAGAATATTTAAAAATGTAAATAATATGTGTTCAAACGAATAAAGGAAAATAACAGTGTGAAATTATTTTTATTATTGGAGCAATGGAAAACCTTACAGTTTCTTTTACGTAATGTCTTCTCGCGAGACTCGTATAAGTGATTATAAGCGTATGTGTGATAGTGACTGTATCCTTGATAGTAAGTAGATACGGGAGAAGGAGGTGTTCTCTTTTTGAAGTGGAACATGCGCCCGCGACGCGCCCTGCCTCGGTGCAAGCGCCTTATCGTCTAGCCTGTGTCGGAAACGCATTTTTGATACATGACAGAAGTAGTACGGAATTTTGTAATACTTACTAAGAAATTTTTATATGTATCGTAGTGTATAATGATTGTAAGTTATGCAGCTGGTGGGTAGCAGTGGTCACCAAAAGAGTAATATTACATTATTATTGTAAATGATAATATAGTCGAGGTTAGCCGGTCCTTGTATCTTTGTAATTCAGCTTCGTTTATTAGTTTGAGCCTTTCGGATTCTGAAATTGTATGTGTTATGTTTCATACTATGAAATTATTATAAATTAATGTGTAACAAATTAATATTAATCGGCTGGCGAACCTAATAAGAATAATGTACCGATCGTGCACTTCATTTTTTCTACTTAACATAAGCTAATGTAGCTGGATCCAATGTATAGTGAAACGCGTATTTATCGCGCGTGAACACACACTACTTACAATATTATACGCTTGACGCATATGATGCCAAATATTAGTATACAGGAGTGAGTGTAGCCGTGTCATCTTAAGCCTTAACAGAAGATCCAGAAACATTACTACGCTATAACATTAGTATTGCTTTGTAGTTCCTACTTCCTCTAACACAACGTGTGACTTCCTAACCTACCTTACCTACTATCTCTATTATTATGTACGTTGCTGCTACAAAGCCTTATATTTTATTACTATCTACGGTCAAATTAGTGATACTTATGTAAAAACTCGTTAGTTGCATACCTCCCTAATCAACTTCTTTACAAATATAGGTTAAATAAATCATTAAATTAATTGATTAGATTAATATATTTATATTAAATGCATTTTGTTTAATAGAAGTGATAATTTGCGCCGCGATTTTAATCAGTTTGCTCTACAGATTTTTGTGTTTCGTTGTTAACGTGTTGCAGAGACAACTGTGATATACGAATAGCTGTCATCTTAGCTAAAGAAATGGAATAAAGGTTCAGATGGATAGTAGCTAATGTTTTTTGACAAAACTTGTAAATAATCGGTGACTAGCAATCAAAGAATCTGTCGATTAAACTAGATTACAGCGGAATTTTAGTATGCTATTATTATTTTTATTAGTTGTGCCGAGTCAAAATGTTTCAGCGATTATAGTTCCATTCAAAATGTATTAGTGGATTATTTATTCCCGAATATTTGAAGTTTTGTCACTTTTTGTTGTGAATAAATGATCTAGAACCAAGTGTCTTGTGCACCAATGCCTGCGACATGGCAAAGAATTGTGTTTGTTTAGCGCTTATATTGTTGATAAATAACTTAATATAATTCCTAGGTTGATAAGCGATTATTTATAATTGAAAAAATAATTGTAAATCATTGAAGTTATTGTTAGACATTCTCCACTGCTTATGTAACTGCTGTCTAGTTGACTACATAATATAGATGTTATCTTGCAAAATGTGCTTTACTCGTAACTGCGATCTAAAGTGCTGACTTCGCTGTAAAGTACGTTTTCGCAAGAAGTAATAAATTAATCGTGTTTATAACCTAAGTAGCAGTTGTGCAGTGGAACGTCAATTTAAATTTTCTTCTCTTCATATTACACAATGATGTCTCTAATATACGCATATAGTGGACGAATAAAGTTTTTGAATACAAAGAATATATTTTTGTATATCCGAAGTTACTTTTCCTAAACAGTTTTTATAGAACACATTTTATGTTCCTTGTGAAATATGAAGCGATGGGATTACAAAGGATTGGAACTATGATTATTATAACAGTATTGTTAACGGCTATTTTCCTAAGTAGCGGTGTTATGAGACTTAATAATTTATTTTAAATGCGGGCCGCCACACTGCCCTAATAATAATCAGTAGTGATTGAGAATTGGGTGAAATATAAAAAATGAACTTTGAACTGTTTTAATTATTTATTACACTGATAAAAAACGTTAATTAACCTATTTCTTTATTATTAGAAATTGCCGTCATTTCTACAACAGGCAAAGTAAAACATTAATTAGATATTATTATCAGTCTATGAGTTAAATAATAATTCATTTAAATAGAGTAATATACTGACTGATATTAAGCGACGGTCACATTGTGATGCATTTTGAGATAGTAGAGCTGCGCTTGCGACTCTAGTTCCTGCAGAGACTTCACCACTGGCGCCATCTGGCTCACGTGATCCTGAAAATGAGTTATGTTACCTTAAAATGCCAGAAAATGTTTCCTTTTTTTTCAACTTTATTTCAATTAGCACAAGGTCGATGTTTATTTAGCTGTAACAACCGTTCTGCGCTGTGCTTTGCCAGTTCTTCCAGCCTTAAACCTTTCAGCGGATACGTAAGATTTTTTTTTTACTTTTTCTTTTCACCCCGTACAACCTCTTCCGATGTATGACCGTCAAGGATCCTAAGCAGTAGTTGGTAACTTTGCAAATAAGAAATCCTACCTGATATCCAGACCCGGCCTGCCTTTTCTTCTGTCCGTACACGACCTTGCCGTCGAACTCGTTGGCGGGCACTACCATGTCGTTGCTGACCTGTTGGATCGTGATGGTCAGGTGGTCCTCGATGTCAGCAAGATACTGCAAAGTGAAGAATGGCACATCTAAGCTTTATCCACTCATTTCTGCGCCAGTTTTCAAGGCTAGAAGCCGTCTAGGCCAAGAAAGCCGGAGCTCTAATATGTATGAACAAGTTAGTAAAAAATTGTAAGGTTTTTTTAGCTCAAATCTTTTTGGACTCTGGTCTTTTTGGTCACTGACGGCGGCGTTGAAGTAACCAGTTACTTTGTTGATGGATGTGGGGTGAAGATGGAGATCAAAGAGAAGATGGCTGGATTGTATGCGGTCTGATGATGTTGTTTACAATACCTGTGGCTCGTTGTACCAGATGCAACATCCTCTAGGATGGTCGTCGATGAGGTTGCTGTTCCAACAGTTACGGCCTCGCGATGAGCACCACTCGCCGTGGTACCACACCTGCGAACAAACGCGGTGAACATGAACACTTCACTCATAACTTACCAAATTGGCTTCCAGCGACACGAAGAAAACCAAATTGGCTAATAGTCAAACTGGCAATTAGGTGAAGTTAGACATATGGGCAGAAACTCATATAACATATTATTATCACCAAGCAAAAAAAGTCGCATCTTAACAGATAGATAACATTTGCACCATGACCCATGAAGGGGACAAACCAAGCATTTACTGTTTTAAAGTAGCTTGGTATGTATTTAAACAGAAAAAAGGAAGTTATTTACCTTCTCCGGCACGGTTGAGACCAGACTGATGGCGAGCCCCATGCGCTCCGCTCGACCAACACGACCGATGCGATGCACGTAGTTAGACTTCTCGTCCGGCAAAGTCACATTGATCACTAATGAAATAAAATAATTAAGTTAAAAACAGGTAACATTAACTTCATGGTTTTCAAAGTATATACGAGAGTAAACTTTTAACTGAACATCTAAAGAGTTTGACAACTCCTCAAGATTATGAAGTCTAAGCAAACTGATCAGTAAGTGACTAATATCTGAGATTGTCTCGAGAAGCAGTGGTAGGATTCGTCAAAAAATCCGAAACATTTCTGTAGCTTTTTTTTATTTTTTTTACGGATGGGAAATCATCAAATGACTTCTCCCGCTCTGGGTGGAGTGGGAGGGAGTGTCAGACTCTTACTGACTAAAACCCATCCATGTTCCTTCATTGCCCTTTGTGTTCCAGGGCCACGGTATCTCTTTCGAACAGTCCCGCAGCCCCGGCAGGCATCGGCCCTTGCGGGCCCCTTCCTGGTTGCTGACATCTCTTTGAGGCGCGCGTGGAACACGAACGCGCCGTCGACACGGCCTGTCGTCATAAGACGGACGGACGGTGAGCTAACCCATTACTCACCGTCCACAGGCCCGCGCCTACGGTGGCCGGGAGCCACCACGTGGCCCCCGACGCCCGGTGCGTCGCCCGCGGCGGCTGGGACGTGAGATTCTCTCCCTCTCACGTCCCGCCACCTCCTTCGCTAGCATGACTGCTTCGCAGAAGGAGGTGACGGCTTCCCATTCCCTCTCGCTCCGGACCATGGCCTGAACCAGGGCCGGGCGCGAGAGGTCGCCGCCGCCGATCGCCGCTACGAGGACACGGCGGAGCTCCGCCCAAGCGGGGCAGACCTCCACGGTGTGCGCCACCGTGTCCTCCGGACGATCCTCGCAATGATAGCACCCGGGCGTTTCCTTCCGCCCGATTCGGTGCAGGAACCTCCCGAAACAACCGTGTCCGGTGAGGACCTGCGTCAGGCGGAAGGTGAGGGCGCCGTGACATTTCTGTAGCTTCAAATAAGAAAATTGAACTAGGTTTCTTTTCTCAAGATACTTGAAACAACGCAGTTTTATAATAAATCAACAAAACCACTTACTAAACGGCAGTCCGGAGATATCAATGCCCCTAGCAGCCACATCAGTGCAGATAAGGTACTTGACCTGGCTGCTCTTGAACTTCTCCAGGTTGCCCTTACGTTCTTGCGGTTTGCGGTCACCGTGCAGGCAGACGCACGAGAAGTCGGGACCGTAGGACTTTAGGTAACGTTCCATGTTGTCGCAGTCTATCTTTGTGCGGCAGAAGATTATGGCTCTGTGAGAGAATAGTATAGCATTAGGTATATGGGTTAATTATTTTGAAGGTGGAAAAAGTAAGTTAGAAACTAGGAACTATTTCGAATTAACATCTGAGAGCTACAAGGATTAGGGACAAGGTTATTGAACAATATACAGTCGTATTTTTTTTTTAAAGAAACTGTCGAAACTGCTGCCGCCATCTTGTTTCCAATACAATAGTTGGTAACAAGATGGTGGCATTCGTTTCGATTTGAGATTCTTTAAAAAAAAATACGACTGTATATTGTTCAATAACCTTGTCCCTAATCCTTGTAGCTCTGTACATCACGATTTCTATTGCTGACAGTGTTAATTCGAAATAGTTCCTAGTTTCTAACTTACTTTACGAGCCATGCGCAAAATGATGATTTTCGGTCGAGTCTACGTCAGTGAGAACCTTGAAGAAAATTAAATAAAACAAGAGTTCACCTGTCCATCTTATGTTCCTTGATAGCGCGCACGCAGTACTCTCCCTTGAGTATCTTGACGGCTTCCGACAACGTCTCCGGGGTTGTGTTACCGCTGCGAATGTTGTCACTGGCGTGAACGCCGTCCGTTTGAACGTGCCTAAAAGGGCAATACAAATGTATGTTAATAATTTGATTTATAAGCACCTTAGAGTCTTCGTAAATGGCTGAAAAAATATAATGCTTTTCCCGACCTATATGTAGTACCACGGGTACCACCGACCTGAATATTAACTCTGCTCAATACCCATCTCATAGGGGTTTGTGATTAAATAAACTCTGTCTCGAATTGAAGATTATGTTCGTTGTCTGTAAAATTTAAAACTATGAATGGATACCTCAGTCCTTACTGAAGAAGTTAAAAGTAAAAAAAAGAGTTAAATGACATGTTTAACTGTTAATAATCTCTACCACCTGCCCGTGTGCTTACTTACTTGCGAAGAGTCTCCCACAGGCGATCCTTCTGGGGGTCTACATTGACGACCACGTGGTGAACTGTCTCTGGTACAGAATCCTCTCCCTTCAGGTCCACCCATGTCGGGAAGTACATCAATTTCTCCTGTTACAGAGAAAAACCAAATATTTGAATCTTTGATCTGTAGAGGATTGTTGTATAACTCAAGGATAAATATTATGTAAGTATTTCTTTGGGACTCTACTAGCCATATCATAATTTTTTTTATTTACAATAGGATATTTTTATTTGCTATCTTCTATTTAAAAAAAAGACATTTCAGTGAAATTCATACTCAATGTACTAAAGTCTCAACTACTATACTACTTACGGCCATCTTCTTAACTTCGAAAGCGTGAAGCGTGGCGGAACAGACGACCATCTGCAGCCGTCGACCATCTGACGTGATCTTCGGTATCTGTCGGTGGAGACGCTCGATGAGCTCTCCGTACCCTGCCTTCAGCAGACCGTCCGCCTCGTCCAGCACGAAGAAACGACAGTGGGTGAGCGCTAGGTAACCTGAACGAGCAAATGCGATATTGGTTGGCGTAAAATATACAGTTAGGTAAGTACGTATGTCAATATTATGGTAGGGGCCAGTAGCCCAGAAGGTTTTTCAGAAAGCATATTCAGCATTTTGCCAACGTGCTTTAGAGCTCAGTATCTTAGGTGTAAAATTAACAGATCATGTACGAAACACTACACTGCGCTCCAAAACTCAAATCGTTGACGTTGTTCAAAAGGCTGCCCAACTTAAATGGGACTACAAATGACAGCTGGAATCAACGGCTTAACCTACTTTGGTAGTATAACCCATCCTCGGACCCACCTAGGCAAGCGCGGCTTAACCTGAAGATCGACCCAAGCGGCTGTTATTATTTAGCCACGAGCCTTAACTAGACTAGCCGTTTTTTTTTTTTAAAGAAACAAAAAAAAAAATAAAGATCTCTTAACAAAATCAAGCTATTTCATAGAAAATATATCTACATAGATATCTCACCTCCTTGAATAAGATCCTCCAACCGCCCAGGAGTGCCCACAACAATATCAATGCCAGCATTGAGCGCATTGATCTGATCCTTAACATTGATGCCTCCTACTACCAGCAGCTCACGAATCTTTGGGTTGTCCAAGTGTTTCTTGAACTTCGTTATCTGATTACAGGTCTGCTCTGCTAATTCTCTTGAGGGCTGTTTACAAATTAATGGTTATTTCTGATTGGTTTAGCGGAAATGCAGGCTGTTTATTTCATGCATTCGTCTCTTTTCTCCCTGGATAATGGCATTAGCCATAGACGGTCATAGACCGACCGCTTTAATGAGTCCTCGTGAAGGTATCAATTTAAATGGAATATTCTGAAGGTTGATCACGTATTGGTTCAATTAGTATCGTAATATCTACGTGGATTATGGTTATTTTAAAGCAAATAACCTGTGGAATACTGTTAGGACTTTATGGACGCTTAATGTGCCTTTGATGGGGCAAGGCGATTCAAGCGGTTGGTCTATAGTGCACGAATTTTATTGATTTACCTGATGGCGCGCACGGTGACTCTGTCAAGAAATACAGTGTCATATTTTGTCTGACCTACCTCAATGATAATAGATCGCGGAGCGTTATTAGCGGGCGTCGCTTCCACTAAGGTGTCCGATGACACCAAATTACGCTTCAGAAAATCCCTGTGTGCCGTGGCAATGGCTGTGTATCCGGCTGGTGGTGTGTGCTGTGTAATATTTAGATTAATTAATGAAAAGATTTTTTTTTAAAGTAGGTACAAGATTGTGGGCAGTTTGTTAGAAGGCTTAGCCCAACTGAGGTTTGTTCATTTTTCCTTTCCTAAGTCACTGGAGAGTATATTCAATTACAAATTTAAATAATATATTTGTATCATAAAAGGCAAAATAAGTGATGAAATTGAGAAAAAAAAAAAAAAAATATATAAAGGGAGTTGCGGATACCAGCCCGTTATACAATACAATACAATCATAAAAGGCAGTGAAACTAAAATGCCTTCTTGTTGAAACAATAGAAGGAAAAGTTGTTAAATTTTTTGTTTATAGGTAGGTTGCAAAATAAGTGATGAAATTTTGAATTTCATTCAATTATGGATATGTACCTTGAACGGCATCGTGCCAAAATTGAAGCTTATTTCGGCATTTTTAAGTACAACAGCAGGGAAGTAGGTGTCAGCCCGCCTTTCTGGGGCTAGGGTGAACGCCACCCCGAGGTTCTCTCCATTCTTGGTAAAGCTAATCTCACCATTGTTCAGATTCAAGAGGCAACCTGAAATAATTCACCATAATATTAATTAACACATACGGCAAGTACTTGCACAGACATAACCAAGTGGCCAGGGTAATCCATCAGTGACTTGCTTTGAAATAAAAACTTGCAGATTCCTAGGTTCTCGATAAAACCATGTCACACTGTACTGGGATAGGTCTATGACTACAGACAGGACTTCAGCCTGACATAGTGGTGAAAGGCTGCATCAGAGCACCGCACAATTATTGCTGGTGTTACCATCCCTTGTGATGGGGACCTCGCCTGATAGCCAAGAGCCTCGAAGAACATCTCTCGAGGTTCTTGCTAGGTGGTTGGATCAAGAGCCTGATTCAGAAGTTGAATTGCTAAGGACCTGTCTCTGAAGCCCTAACCACCAGTAGCTAGGACCCTTATCCCGACACCGGCAGACCACTATTTTTTCAAGTGAAAATTCACCTATTATTTATTTTTTTATATTTAATATGTTTTGGAAATTAAGATGAATAAAGGAAATTAATATGTTTCATAAAATACATAGTTGTAGTGTATTTGACTTGGAAAAAACGTGTTATTGCAATAAAGAGATATTTCAAAGTTCCTGAGCATCTACCCTACATTTCTGTTTGATTGAATTTGATGATACTCACTATTTTTAAGTCATTATGTTACTATTTAAAGATTACTGGTCCTAAGTAATGACTATCTTGATAATATAAATATGGTATATAGTATGGTTAGAAACAACATACCTATAACATCATGCATTCCATATGGTGCACCATAATCATCAAAGTTCTTATTATTTGACTTCTTGCCAGTGCCTCCAAACCCAAATCCCAGTCTGTCTGTACCCAGGTCCAGCCTCGCCTAAAAATATTTAGTTATGATTATTAAATTTTTATGTGTTGATACTCTTGCACCATCACATTTTCCAAGCTCATTGTGGTATGCTGGTGCTGCTGAGAACCTCAAGTGTTGTATATTTATTTATATATTACCTTTGTGGAAACTATATTTTTAGCTATTTGGGGTTGAAATTCTCGGGCCGTGGGGTCCAAGTGCTCATAGCCTGTTTAAGCAAATTTCACAATGCCGCCAGTCTCTTGGGCACATTACCAGCTGAGTTAGAAGAAAGAAAAGTTATGTCTAATATTTATCTAATTAGATATGAATCAGAATCAAAATATTTTGAAATAATAATATGATGCAATATCATTGAAATAATCAGCATTTTATGGTGGAAAGAAAATTTATATATTTTCTTGTTCTGAAATAGTAATGATAATAAAAGAGGTATAGGTTTACATATCAATATAATTCTATAATTTTAACCACTTACAGCCTGCGTAGACCAGCCCACGCGGCACAGGCCCTCGTCTGTGACAGTGGCTTCATAGTAATAAGCACCCTTGCTGTGCACGCCCTTGGTAGCCCTGCAGCCGTGCCAGCCCTTCTGGTCGCGCGACTGGCAGCGCAGCCCGTCTGGCGTCACAGCCAGCGCGTCCGTGCGATCAAAGAACGACATCGTCAGTTCTGTTGATAGTGTTTGTATTATCTTACTCGTGTTCCCTTCTTGTACGTCTTTCAAAGTCTCCCATACTATCTGCAGGATTGGCAAACAGAAAGCACCAGTTTTCCCACTGCCTGTTTCAGCAGCCATAAGCACGTCGCCACCTCCTAAGATGAGCGGTATTGCTTCGGCCTGGACATCTGTTGGTAGTGTCCAGTCCATTTCATCAATGGCCTTCCCCAGCTCGGGGAGGACACCGAACTCTTCGAAAGCAGTCATTTTTCGTACTAATCTAATAATCCTACGTATAAAATAAGCACTTTTACAGCAGATTGAGATCAGTAAAAGAAATTTCGGCAGTCGGCAAAATTTTATATTTTGCAATTGCTATTTAACATTGACAGTGACAGATGACATGACATTGACGCTGGATGAGCATATTCTGCAATATTTTTCAAATTATTATTTTCGTTACTGGCATTCTGACATTAATGATGTATTTAGCTTACGTTTAGTAGAAGTGATTTATTTCCAACTGCACTCCTTGTGGGGCTCCACATCGCTGTCAATGTGGTGAAATAGTCACCATGGCCTTTCCTGCAGTAAGAGTGCAGGTCAATTTGTGCGGCACGCCAGCATTACTGATCTTATCCGTCGTGTTCTTGCCATGAGGTCCGTGTGTCCACCTAGTATTTCGAGATATCGCCAAGCGGTTGATCGACTCTTCACATGACCAGAGAGCTGACCTTTCTTTTGGCTAAAGAATCAGCATTGCCATCCAACCTAGATTGCTAGGCCTTTGCGCACTTTTCCTATTGTCAACGAAGTGGACGAATTTTTTGACGCCCTGTAATTTTTTTCCCATTTTGATACTTGTACACACTGAATTTTTCAACTGTAACTTAGATACTTTCTTGATTAGATTCACAGCTGAATGCTAGATTGACGTAAAATCTCCATACAATCCGTTTGTCTCAATCATATTGTCCGTTTGATCTTCTAAGGTCTCCTTTAGGGCCAAATGTCACTGTCAAAATCACGAAATGTAACCTCAATTTTCTAGTCAAAATGTTAGTCTTTCTTTGATGTTAGTTTTCAATAATAAAATGGAGCTAGAAATACTCCGAGACTCGGGCACAAAAAATTCAGCAAAGCTATCCTCTACAGGAAAAGTATTGATTTTTGTCACCGGAGGTCTAGCAGTTGGAGTTAGTATTATTTGTATACCGTTCACCGTACCAGCGCTGAGAAAAGTTTGTTTGCCTTACGTACCTGCCACCACAGAACAAGTCCTTGGAATTAGCAAAGCTTTAGCTGGTCGCAGTGGCAAATTATTAGATGTGGGATCGGGCGATGGAAGGATTGTGTTTACCGCGGCCACGTTAGGTTTTCAAGCAGATGGAGTGGAGTTAAACCCCTGGCTAGTGTACTATTCTAGAATCGCTGCGTTACTGAAACCGGAATACCGAGGGAGCAAATTTTTCCGGCGTGACTTATGGAAGTTTGACCTAAAACCATACAACAACATAGTCATATTTGGTGTGGAACAGATGATGAAGGACTTTGAACATAAGTTATTAACAGAGACAAACAAAGACACCGTAGTGGTGGCGTGCAGGTTCCCATTGCCGAATATGATTCCTGTAGAAACAATAGGGAGTGGTGTGGATACTGTTTGGAAATATGTTGTGAAACGATAGACCAGAATAAAAACTTAGGTGCTTGTATTATAGATTAGCTTAAAATTAAAAAAAAATTATACACTGTTTGTATTTCTAAAAGCGGCCACTTCTTTTCCTGCCAGTATACTTGGTGTCAGCCTTGGTGTCCTTCCCTTGTTTCCTTCTCCTTTCCTTTTTCTCAAGGATCCAAGCTCTTGTATTCTTGAGTGGTTTACCTCTAATATTTCTAGTTGCTTCTCTTTTACCATACTTGACCTGGAGGTTGTTCTCCATTTCATCAGTACCTGGAAAATTGTAAAAATATTCACATGATGAATATGTTTTAGGTAAACATCAAATTGAGACTGGTTAAAAATTACCATTATTATTATCCTTTATTCATACATTATTTTTAAATCTTTCTTAAAAAAAATATTTAAAAATAAAAAAAAAATAGTAGTCTGCTAGTGACGGGAGCAGGATCCAAGCTACCAGTGGTTAGGGCTCCAGAGACAGGAACCTCCTCACAAAGCGAGCCGTATAGAGGAATACTGCCTTCTGAATCAGTCCCTTGATCCAACCGCCTAAGGGGAGTCTCGGCCATTGGCCGTCACAATGATAGCTGAGTTCACATTCCACATGTCGACAGCCTTGTGTGCCAAGTCAAGATATTTTATTTTTTTACCATTATTGTTTTGGTCTGGAATCACCAATTATTGGGTATAACCCTCAGTATATTTGTTGTTGAGTGTGTTACTACCAGCTAGAGACGCAAAGTATGAGCAATTGTGTCTTTATCAAGTAATTCATTTAATAATTACCTAGTGCTTGAGGTAGGGGAGCTGATCCTCCAGTCATCAGCACCAAGAAGAACTTCTTGGCTTTGGCAGAATTAGGAAAGTCTACTACCACACCTCCATAGAAGCCAGCTTTCATGGCTTGTGAGGTGACCAGGTCCATTTGACTCTCATTCTCTGGGTAGAACTGGAATACTGCTCTGGCTGACCTTGACTGAAATAAAGTACTATGTAATTTCTTATTCAAGTAATGTAAAGTATGATTGTCATGTAATGGGTAAATAATAAAAAAAGACTTAAAAACTTTCATAGTATGCACATTAAACTTTAGGCAACATGGGTTGCTTACTGTACTGAAGTTTGTGTACATGTATATATAGGGTTGCCAGGTCGCCAAACCTAATAGCCGGACAGACCACCCAGTTTAGCCGGACATTTGGGTAGAAAGGCCGGACACCCTACATTATTTAGGATTTTGTCTCATATTAATAGGTACAATAAAGAATTGTATGTAAAATCAAGCTTTTTTGATTATTATCATAAATCTTGTTAAGTGAAATAATAAATAAAATCGATTGCCAAATCAGTCTCAGTCTCGGCTTGTTTGTGAAATTTAAAAAGCCTAACAAAAGCCGGACAAGCTGGACACCGTTTATTTTGGACGGACACGCAATCAAAAAGCCTACCTATGTTGCTACGCTATACATGTAATATTCTTTTGAAAAGTAAATTCAGGAATATAAACAAGCACTTTACCTGTTGATGTATTGTGACTTTACTAATTTTTTTTCGAGGATTCGGTTTTAGTCAGGTACCTGATGCCTATTTTATTATAACATTATTTTATATTAAAGAATAACATACCAAAGAAGCATACAAGGAACTAAAGAACTGATGGAGCCTTTTGACAGGGTGATGTGACTTCTTGTCAGCATTGAACAGCCATTGCAGCGCTGACACTGATACTGCTCCATCAAAACACCCAGCTCTGAATGGCACTCCCTCACCCATGTCTGATAGCACCAGGTCACCTTCTGTTTCTCTTTCTTTGGCTACATCTGAAATTGCATTGAAGGGTCACAGTAGATTCAAGTGAGCCGAGTGGCTGATAATTATAATATAACTATTGTAAAATTGAATTACTGGACACTTGAAACTAGCTAAGGACATACAGTTTGAGAGTAGATTATGATATGATAGTGGTGATTAAGTGGGTGTGGTGGATTTATTGTAATGATCAGTTGTGTACCATGTTATTAAGAATTATAATGATGTACCAAGCATAGAAGGTGATATGTCCATGCCAATCCACATGTGTCCATTTTCTTCTAGTACTGTTCCAGATAAGCCTGAACCGCATCCTATGTCCAGGAGAAGACATGGACTATCCTCTGGTAGCAGCAGTAATTCTAAACATCTTTCTGTCATCTGTGCTTGGATGTCCATAATACGTGAACTGAAAAAGTAAAATCCTATTAAGTAGGCATCTTATGAAAGAGTTCGGCGACAGCTGGTTGTTGTCAGTAGAGTAAACTTACTTCTGAGTGTACTTTCGGGCTTCATCTTCATTGTAGAACTAAAAATAACAAAAAAATGGTGATTATTTAGGTAAACAAAGGCATTTTCTACCTGGTTTTGTAATTATAAACATAGCCTTACAACTTCAGGTGGCGCCTGATGTTCTGGTCTCTTTGACATGGTTTAAAAATATTTAGAACGGCCTAGAATTTAATATTTCTTAAATAAAAACAAAGCGACACGAGACCTAACCTCGAGACTTTTGTTGACAGATATTTTCTGTATGTTGGATAAAGTTATTACCACAGGTTATGTTGATCACATAGTATTAATATTCTGTGGTTCATCAGCTGCGTTCAATTGAACGCTATAACAAAGTAGTCGATTTTACGAACTTATTCGAAGGAAATCCCTATATTTAAATTGTTTTTGGTTTTGCAAATGTCAATGTCAGCTGGTACCGAGCAACGTCAAAATAACGCGGGAGAAGACTGATTTATTTATGTACATTAACTGGTATTGTTTCTTTATCACAAAAGTTTTCTTTAATATTACGTGAATTTAATAATGCGTACAATATGCCAAGAGCATTAAGTTTGAAAAAGGTACTATACCATTGGAATCTGCTTAAACCCGTAAGCTATATTTCATCTTTTGATTTATTCTTATCATAATTTTTAACATGTCGCAACAGGCTGGTCCTTCAAAGAATCAAAAATCTATAACAGATTTCCTCAAAAATGGTGCTTCCTGTCAGAAGCCGATTGCTGCCAAAACTCAAATGCAAGCGATAAGTCCTGAAAAGAGTTTCAAAAGAAAGGCATCTTCACCAATCTTGATAGATGATGATACAGACTTTCAACCGGCAACTAAAGGCAATTTAAATCATGGCGCGACTTCTAATACACCAAAAAAACTTAAGACTGAAAATGGTAGTTTAAGCTCTTCACCACATAAAACAAGCCCTAAGAAGAAAACTTCACCTAACAAGGAGAATGTATTACAATCTAATATCTCACCGAAAAAGAACCTATTGGTCGATTTTGAGGAACACATCAAAAATAGGGATAAGGTAGACCAAGTTGTAATTGAGAAGAAAAAAGACTGCCCACTCACATCATTGCCTGAAAATGGGAATAAACTACAAAATCATGTATCACCAAATAATATTACTAATGGAAACAAAAAAGAATCATGTGTATTTGAAAATGGGGACAATTCAGAATATTGTAAACAATTAGTTGTTACTGCTATGAAACAATCGCCATTTAAAAATAATAGCCCTCATCAAAGAACACCTCAGAAAAGCCCTCTGAAAGGTATGAAACAAACCAACTTATTTATTTTTCTGTAAAAAATCATCATTCTTCTGCTATTATTCTTATTTATTTGGAGGCTGTATGTCTTCTTCAACACTTACCTATTTATACAATAAGCAATAATAAAATCTGACTTAATTAATTCTATTGGCTCCAACAAAAAATTTCTTTCATCTCAGTCTGCTTCTTGAAACTGATACATTTGTATTTTTCAGAGTTGTCCTGCTCACCAGTCAATAAGTTGACAACTCCAGAGAAATCACTCAAAGAAGTGATGTTTCCTCCCAAAAGTGGGTCCACTGTTAAAGTGCTGGATTTCAGCACAGAGAATATTTGTGATGACTTTGCGGATGACTGGGATGTGGCTGATATTGAAGAGGTATGATAACACAATGCAGTTTAGGTGTTGTGTGTCAGAGTATGATCTACCGAGTTGACTGACGATCAACACCTTTTCACCCTTATGTCCTGAGTAATAAGGTTGAAAAGTGGTTCACCGTCAGTGAGTATATTACATTTAAAAATTACCACAGAAATGTTTGTTTAATATTAATACAACTTACTTGTGTAATATTAATACTGAATGAATTAGTCCTTGAACTGAATCTGAAAGTATTCATAGCTAGAATACTGGGCGTAAATGACCCCTTCACGAAGCCACCAACCAAGCATTCTGTACATGAAACTAAGTAATTTTACACAAACATTTTTGCTGGGATACTACTTTTTTTTTGGGGTCAAATATCACAATTTATGGTAGGACTCAATGTAACGCACTCAAAGCATTGTGCTGATGGATGCTATGAATAGTACAGGGATTGTGGAGGTATTTAAAGTAAAGTAATAACATTAAAAACTTGTATTTAAAAATAAAAAAACTTGTGAAAAACTTGGAACTTTGACCCCCAATATCTCCATGACTAGAAGGTTCCCAGGTATGGTCTAGAACAAAAAAAAAATTGCAGTGACGGGGAGAACAAGTGCCTTTCGGCTTCGTTAAGGGTACTTTTACACCCAATAACCCACCCCCCCTGAGAAAATATAACCCACTTTATTTACTATTACAAATAAAGTTTATTTATAAACATTTCTGTTTTGGGACAGGATGGTATAGAAGATCTGGATCTGAGCACAATGCAGCGCTGTGAGATACTCAGTGCTAAGAACGTGACAACTAGGGTAGAACTAAGACTGAAGAACAGTGAAGACAAGAAGGCAACATGCTTTGTTGAGGGTATTTGGTGAGATTTAGCATTTTTGTACATAATCGGGACTAATATTATAAAGCAGAAGAATTTGTTTGAATGCACTAATCTCAGGAACTGCTAGTTCGAATTGAAAAACTATTTTCGAGTTGGATAGCCCATTTATCGAGGAAGGCTATAGGCTATATAAGATCACGCTACGACCAAAAGGACCGGAGCATCAATGAAAAATGTTGCGAAAACGGGGAAAACAGTATTTTAATAATAATTTGATGCAGATGAAGGTTGTGGGCAATAGCTATTGGTGACCAAAAAACAAATACAGCTAAATTCCCATATACCACCATGCTGAGATAGGAGCCTTTTGGCCTCATACAGGACAAATTTCATTTGTTTTATCTTTTTCTTATGTTTGCTTTTTTTTATATAATTTTTGTTTTATTGTGAAGTCAACCATTTTTTTTTGTTTTGCTCTGTGTGAGTCTAATAAATACTTATTCTTTCTTTCTTTCATATAAATAGCCAAAGTACTGAACATACCATCAGCACAAGTGTTGTTTCTGTAGATAAATGATTAAATGTAAACAAAAATGGGCCTTTCTTAAAAGAAAAGCACATCTACTAAAGTTCATTTTCGCCCGCTCCCTAGGCTCAGTTGTGTCCTTTTTACTTGAGGTGGCTAAATTATAATTTCAATAGTATACAGATAAGAGGATTCTCTTCTCTTTGTCATTATATTCTTTTAAAAATATTTATGTATCAACCAAACCTACCTACTTTGCTGTTTTTCTTAAAACACAATTGACACACACTTGACTTGAATTAAAACACAATTTTTTTTTAAATTCTCATATTAAAATATTGCAGGCTCGATACCCCCCTACTGACTGGCGACATAGTCAGCGTACTCGCATCTCGTGACTCTTCCGGTCACTACAGCGTGACGAACACATCCGGCCTGCTAGTGCTGCGCCCAGACCACCTGGTGTCCAGCACTAGTGTTGTAGCTGGTGTGTTCTGTAAGCGTAAGGCTGTGCTGCAGGAACGGTGGAGAGGGATTGACTCTGCTAATATGGCTGTAAGTGGCGCTTCTTATATTTTCAAACATACTTCTTTACATAGTCTTTTATATCTTTTAAACTACGCAACGAATTTTAATGCAGTTTTCAGCAATAGATAGAGTGATTCAAGAGGAAGGTTTATATGTATATTGCATCCGTGCGAAGCCGGGGCGGGTCGCTAGTATTTTATAAATTCGAAAATAACTCTGTCCGTCGCTCTGTTACCGTTTCACACCTTAACAGCTGAAGGGATATAGCTGGGTTAGGAGATAGAATACTTTTTGTCTTGGCCGTACATTCCTGTGAGATAATTTCCCACCTCCACGCGAGCGAAACCGCGGGCAAAACTTTCTTCAAGTTCTTTTATTTTGCTTACGAGATCTTTCATACGGCTGATCGCGATCGCTCTCAATCTCGAGTCCGTTATTGTTGATTGTTAACTTTATTAACTATCCAATAACATTTATGTGGGAAATCAAAACACTTAACTTAACTTTAAGCAATATAATTTAAAAATATAGTCTTTACAATCGTCTTTACTTCCTTTTCGTCTTAACGTCCAAATCACACTACGTCACATTACTGAAATAGTACCTACTCTTTCTCTCTCATACATTCTCACTCTCACTTACTCAATACTATCATTCCCACATTTATAATCGTTTAATTCAGAACGCGCTTTTCGCGAGGCACCTTAAACAATTTAAGACTTGATTGTGATTTGTTTCAGATGACAACAGGAATATTAATTCACGAGCTAGTACAAAAAGCTCTGACTCAAAAGATAACATCAATAGAACAACTTCGGTCAGTGACTGACAGTATTATAAAGGAGTCTGTGGAAAGACTGTATGATGCGGGGTTGAGTGATGAGGAGGCGCGAACTAATATATACAATTATGTACCGCCACTCGCTGACTTTATGAACACTTATGTTGCGGATAAACCACCTACAGTTGCGGTAATTATTATTTAACGTAGTTGAAACTATACCCATTCCTAAGTTTCGGTAGCTGATTTTATTTCAACATTATTTGATTTTAGATTTTTTAGTTCACTGGAATACGCCCGGTATAGTCTGTCTGACGCGGTCATAAAACGTTGGAATGAGACGATAATCAAATCTTTTTAAGCATAACTGGCCTATAATGTTCCCACTGCTGGAACACAGGCCTCCTCTCCATTTTCATAAGCTTGGTGGATATATACAGGGTGAATTTTTCGTGGACAGCCAAATCCAAAATTATGAGCAATAGCGAAAATAGCTCAAAGGAAATTCGAAGACTTGTGATGTACTGGGTATATCAGCCGGTTTTCTCACGATGTTTTCCTTCACCGTTTTGAGAGTAGTGGTGATGAAACAAACTACAAAAAGTTATGCTTGGGTTCGAACTCGTAATTCAGGACCGTTACCGTAGGGCCACCACTGCCTCAAAACAGAGTTTCTAGGAATCCCGTGCTAAATATTCTCCATCCTGCTCTCACGTTTTATGACCGTCTGGAGCGAGACGTTTATTATTATTGTTTCTTGTCTACAGACTGTCAAAAAAGACAAAAACAACTGGTCAGGACACATTGATAAGATATTGGATATTGAAGAGAATTTGTGCTGCCCTAAACTGGGGTTAAAGGGGAAAATTGATGCCACTGTACAAGTCACAATTCATGAGAGAAATGGTAAGAATGAACTTAACTTCTGTATCAGACTTAGCTGATAATATGAGAGAAGACAGATCATCATCTGCCTAGCCTTTTCCCGACTATATTGGGGTCGGCTTCCAGTCTAACCGAATGCATCTGAATACCAGTATTTTACATGGAGCGACTGCCTATCTGACCTCGACAACCCAGTTAGTACTGGGTAAGACGATACCCCTTGGGAAGACTGGTTGTCAGACTTTGGGCCACTGACTACCTAACGACTGCCAAAGATCTAGCTGACACCCGAAACCAACGGCTTAACGTGCTTTCCGAGGCACGGAGGAAACTCGGTATGTAATGGGTGGTCACCCATCCAGTGGGTGAAGACAGATAGGTACTGTCACTCATACATTGTGACATGTACATGTGTGATAGTATCTGTCTAAAACACCATGTACCGCACTTCTTATTGGTCACGTTCTTACTGTAAATAACGAAGTTCTTTTTCTATAATAAAAAACATTGTTTTTAAAGGTCGTCAACGCGCTATAGTACCTCTAGAACTGAAGAGTGGCAAGGCGTCCATGTCAGCGGAACACCGCGGTCAACTGGTACTGTACGGCATGATGCTCAACTTGCAGAACTGCGAGGACCCCACGAAGGCGGCACAGCGCGGTCTACTGCTGTACTTGAAGTAAGTAATCACATTATACATGGTAGGAGCGACATATTGACACAAACTATTACCCCACCCACCAGAGCTAAAACGGATTCCGGACGTTTTTCAAAGAAAATCGGCGGTCCTATACATTTGATCGTGAGGGTGTTGCACTTTTATATGAAACAGCTGTTTACGGGAAACTAGTCACGTGTAAACAGGCTTTCCAGAGGTTTGTGTAATTTAGCTGCATGCTGGATCTTCCAGAAGGTTTTGTAATACTAGTATTCAACAGCATCCGGTTAAACTGGAAGCAAACAATAACATACTTGGAAAAAGGCTAGGCATATGATGAATGGATTGGCCTTCCGCCATCCCCATTTCCAGCAGTCTATGACACAGCCTGTCCTAACCAATTCATGATGATATCTTCTAAGTTTAAAATATTCCTGTTTGTGCAGGGACCGCGTAGAGCTGCGTGAGGTAAGCTGTGGCTACCCGGAGCGTCGCGACTTAGTGATGCTACGTAATCAACTCGTGCAGTATCTGACCACTGAGCCGCAGGATGTCGATCCAGGTATCTTACTATTTTATGGTATTTTATTTCATACATGAAAATGGCACAAATTAAAAAGCTAGACGTAGGTCACCATTGACCTTAAATTTCGATAATTAAGTATACAGACCAAACTTGCAAAGTCTATTGGGAAAAGCGTATGGTCGTCCGTTACAATACACTGCGGGCAATCCCCTTAAATTTTCAACAATAATTTATTTTCAGAGAGCCTGGTGGACATTGAGGACGCGTCTGTTATGTTACAACAGAAGCTGCCGGAACCAGTAGATCATCACAACGCCTGCGCCAAGTGTCCCTACCTTACTATATGCTCGCTGCATCTGTGGTAAGAATGTGTTGATATTTTAGTACTATTTTGTTCGAATTATCAATGTTCAATGCAGACTAAAGAAAAACACAGTAGAGAGAATTGTAAACTTAAAAGAAAGAAAAATAGCTTATTCTGCACAAACAACCAAAATTTTAGGAGAATACGCGCTGTATGTCCCCCGTTTAACTTTCCACTTTAAAGGTCACTAAATAAAGCATATTATTCAAATATGAGAAGAGAATTTTGAATTTAGAGCCAAACCCTTTCATCTGTTTGGATCCTCCTAGCTGTACAATTACAGAAAGTCTTAAAGTTACTCTTTTTAATTTATCCTAGGCATACAAACGGACCAAGTGTGTCAGAGGCCCACCCTCTTTCTAAACTTCGCACAGAAGCAATGGGCCATCTGTCACCAAAACACATAGAGTACTTCCTGCATTGGACGGCCTTACTAAAGATGGAAGAGAGAGGGCAGATGGTGTCGTCTCCCTTACACGCGCTGTGGACTGATAGTGTTGAAAAGAGGTGAGAATAAAGGGTGACTGGTAATTAGTTACCGATACTTAAACACGTGATTGTACTCATGATAACAAACAACTTTCCCAAAGAAACATTTTTTTATACTCATTCACTTTTAACACAATAAAACCTACGAATCGGGCTTGCGAGCCGCGCGGGTGTTCTGCCTACCCACTGTTGCACGGTACGATACTAATGAGACAGAACAGCGCCACGCGGCTAACAGCTGATAGGTCTAAGGCGCGCGCGAGTTTCATACGGCTGTTGTGTTATTGTGAATGAGTATAATAAAAAATCTTTAGGAAAGTTGTTTGTTATCTTGAGTACAGTCGCGTGTTTAAGTGTCGGCCACTAATTACCAGTCACCCTGTATAATAACAAGGGATGATTCATAAATGCTAAGGGTATTCAGGGAGATTTAAATATGTTTACTTTGCCACTGGCCAAAATATATTTTTTTATGAAATAAAAGATGCGAACTGAGAGGAGTGAGATAGAGAACAATATAGATTTCAACATGCTTTATGTGAATGGTTCACCAGTATAAAGGAAACTTGGCCGTTCTACTATTTAATACATTACATACTTTTGATTTCTTATATCAAGACATTTAAGACATGTCGGATATTTAAAAAAAAAAGAAAAAAATATTTAACACTTAAAAAAAAACATGTTACAAGCCAGTCACAATAAGAAAGAACACGAGTGTACTGCCACAAATATAATCCTACCCCCAAACTAGGCCTGGACCTGTATTTTAGGGGTCGGCGTTCAGCCATGGGTTCTATTTTCATCTAACAGCATTGAGAGTGTTGCTACAAAGTTGACAGCCAAGGTTATTGCCATTTGGTAACACATATAGGTAAAAATTAAATATAGGAATTACAATTAAAATTACAGTAAAAATAAAAACAAAGTTATAATGCTAAATGGTTATGTGTTTTGTGTGTCTGTGTGTGAAAGTGTGTGAGTTGATGAGTGTATGTATGTAAGTGTGCATGTGGTGGTAGTGTGTTGTGTGTGTGCATATGGGAGTGAGTGAGTGTCTGGTTTGGTCGGAAGGACGGGAAAAAGTAAGAATGGATGACAGTGTGTATGGAATTTAGATCATATTATTATTATGAATGTGAATAAACTTTCAGTCTCTTGATAGTCCATCTTTTGGAGCCAGTCTGCTACTTTATTTTTCATTTCCTGCCGACACATTTTACCTTTGTATTGATATTGGCTACAAAACTACATATAAATTGAAATGTTTCAGAGAAAAGCGAGGCACATGTGCAGCACACTTACAATTAACTGCAGTAACATATTTAGAAGACAGATACTTACACATATTTCGTAGAAAAAGTGAGGACAAAGGTAAAAAAGAACATTTTATTCTATTCGATTAAGATTTCGTTATTCCCCTAATAGTTTCGGATTCATACTGAGTTATTAATAGACCTGCCATCTCACGCCAAATTAAAAATAATATTTCCCTCTAAAACATGAACATCCGTGTCATAATGTTTTAAGGTAATAATGTCGACGTGAAAGTAGCTAAAGGCCCTCAAGAGGGAGAATTCTCAATCGTCAGCATTGAGAACCGACCGTGGATCGCCGCAGGAGTTGTGACTGTCTCAAATTCTAAAGAAATACACATATTTTTAGAGAGGTACGTACACTACCCTGTATGGTTTTATTCAACTGTCAAATTCGTTTTTTAAAAGCTTGATGAACTTTCAGAATATTATGTAAACTGCTACGATTGGCTGACCAAATAACGTTGGCTAATAAAACTAATATTTATATTTGTTTACAATGATAATATAAAGAAAGATACGCTACGTTCGTAACTTCGTACTGAGCGGCGTTGAAATGTCGTTGCGTTGTTACGACTGCGATAGATATCGGAACGTGTGATACAGAAAGAGATAGCTACTGCGCTTAATGCGAAGTACTTAAATTACGACAATCGTCTGAATTTGTCTGCAACAATTTGCGCGCTAGTGCGATATCTACCTCTTTTTATTTATAATATCATTGATTGTTACATATTTTTCATTTGTTTTACTACAGGGATGTGGGTAGTCGTTTAAACAAGAATACAGTATACCACATCGACACATACGAGTCTTATGCGACCACTGTACAGAATCTGACCAACTTGGGAGTGCTCATGGAGGACAGCGACAGAGCCGAGAGACTTCGGAAGTAAGTAGATCATTCATCATTCATCTCATTCAAAATTGATTGTGATCTGCTGCCATGGCTCAAACCATAATTATGATCAAAATTGGTTGGATCATATTGGTTTGAATACAGGTTATAGGGACAGCAAGTGTAGTCATGGGTGATGTGTGTATGTTTGTCTAATGAATGTAACTGTAAAACAATTAATTGAGCGATTTTGGTGTTTATCCAGGCTAATTATAGACAAGGAATCTCCTCAATTCGAAGCTAAGCTGCCTCGCGATGTGGGCCGCCTTGGTGCCCGTCTTATGAAGTCCCTGAACATTCAACAACAGCGCGCTGTGCTCAAGTCTTTGGCAGCGAGTGACTACGCGCTCATGTGTGGCCTACCGGGCACTGGTAACTATGCAATGCCAAAATTAACTAGTGAAACTTTTCAAATGTGATCGAAAAACAATAGTTTTATCTCACCAACATACCTTAATATTATTAATTACCGTAGTAACATTCTAGTCCTCTGCTTGCTCCCTTAACTAATATCATTATCAAATCGGAACTATTTACTCGGAGTTATTTTACCACCCAGTACATACCGAGTTTGACAGTCGTTACAGGCAGTCAGTAGCCTGAAAGTCTGACAACCAGTCTTACCAGTACTAACTGGGTTGTGGGGGTTAGATAGGCAGTCACTCCATGTAAAATACTGATATTCAGCTGTATCCGGTTAGAATGGAAGCCGACCTCAACTTAGTTGAGAAAAGGCTAGACAGATGAACTCTGAAGTTATTTTAATACTGGCATTGACGCGTGTCCTCCTTGCAGGTAAAACGCAGACAATAAGTGTGCTCATACAAATGCTGGTCGCCCTGAAGCAGCGCGTCCTCGTCACTGCGCACACGCATTCAGCCGTTGATACAGTACTTAGCAGGTGGGTAGATGTTTCGAACTTAATAATTGGCGACTAACGTAACTTCTTATTTGAGTCATTCGCTATCGACGGCCATTTTGCTATCAGAAAGTAATTTGGCATTGAAAAAAGCTATGACTAAGGAGGTCAAGTGTTAGTGTTTAAGCAAAATGTTACTTTATGATACATTCTTATCTTAAAAAGTATGTCACAAGCATGCCTCATACATTTTATTCTGCAATAGCTGCTACGTTACTCCTCCAGGTTACCAGAATCGTTGCATATACTGCGTCTGGGCGCGTCGGCGCGCATTGCTCCCGCGCTGCAGAAGCGAAGCGAGCAGACATTGACCAAGGACTGCGACACGCCTGAGAAACTTGCCGCGCTCTATGATTCTATGGTAACTGAATGCATTCAATTTCGTTATAATAATGCTAGTCATAAGAGCACAGGAAGGAATTAGGGGAGCCCAACAGTGGGAGAGCCTAGGTAACTAAAAAAAAAAATGCTAGTAACTTTATTTGTATTGCAATATGTACAGCTTTGGTAGGTATTCACAAAATGACGCATGTCAATGTAACTACTTTTAAAATGCTTAAAAATTTTTTTGTAAAGAAAAAACTGACTTCCAAAAACACAACTGACTTTTTTGTTGTATTCCGCATAAACTCTTATCATGTGTTTTTTTTTTAATTTACATTGTAACTAGGAAGTTATTAAGGGATGATATCATCAACATACGCCAAGAAAAAAAAACTTATTAAATAAAGGGGCTAACTCATAAACTACTCAAGTAAAGTTAATAAAATTTATTTGGGACCACCGCGCGGGCTGCCTCTACCAAATCAAAAACCAGTTAAATTGGCCCAGTAGTCACGGAGTAATCAAGAAAAAAAAACCGGACGAAAACATAACCTCCGCCTTATTTAGAAGGCGGTTAAAAATAACAATTATCTTCTTTGTGAAATATTTAAATCTAAAGACGTTTATATTTACAGGACGTTGTAGGAGTGACATGTCTGGGCGCCTCGCACGCAATGCTTTCCCGAACTACTTTCGATCTCTGCATAGTCGATGAAGCTACACAGGTAATTCTTATCACAGTGACTAATGTAAGTTTATGTTGCAATGATAACACAATAATATACCACAGACTAAAATATACAATATGTAAAAAAAACCTGTCCGAGCCGTGAGGGTATTACTAGGTATCGAAATTATATTCTATTTATGTAATACTTTTTGGAGAACAAGTAAAAAAAAAAAATACCCCGATGTAAATTAAATAAAATGTGCTAAAATGAGGAAACTTATATGGCAACACACGGGCGCGAGCGGTCGCTTCTCGGGTAGTGACGTCATAAAAAAACAATTGACGATCGAACATACTTAGGCCGAAGATGGTGTTGTCACGTTTTAAAAGTTTCTTAGAATTTGGAGAAACAGTAGTAATTTGGGACAAAAATCACGCATTTTAAAATTCATTGTTATTTTTACTTTCAAGAATATTTAATGTTTCTTTTTTTTGCAACGTCATTGGTATACCTATATGCCCCTTTCGGATCGGACAGGCTTTTTTTTTAACATATTTCAAAAATGGTTTATATTGCAGGTGTTACAGTGCACTGTATTACGTCCCTTGTTCGCGGCAAAGAGGTTCGTTTTGGTGGGAGATCCAGAACAGTTGCCGCCAGTAGTCAGGAGTCGTGCAGCAAGGTAAAACTCAAAGCATCTTGAAAATAAATATCACCACTTGGTCATTACACCTGTAATCCTCGAAAGTATAGGCAATGTGTTTAATAGTACACCCACATTTCGCCAATAATGTTTAAGTCCCATGTAATAGGGGGTGAGCCTATTGCCATCAACCGGGCACAAATCCAGACTCTAAGGCTCCTACTGAGATATACCAGATGGAAAAACTCAATAACACTGCCCAACACGGGAATCAAACCCAGATCCCCATGCTTCGCAGTCAAGCTTGCGACCACTAGACCAACATGGCATCATCTCTATTTCTGTATTTAATTAACTTATCTTCGTTGAATTTCTAATACTACGTAAGTCATTTTATGCGTTTTTAACTTTCTAATTATTTATGCCAATTGCTAGAGAATTAGAAGATGCGTTCTTTCAGCCAATTACAGAAACGAGCAACGTCTCTATCTAATTTGTAGTGAACACAAATTATAAAATGGCATTGTACCATTACATGGTATAATATTTTTGACTTACGTGGTGTTAGAACTTCAACGACGTCATGCATATTAATTTAACATCCTTCATTATCATTCCAGACGGCTAGGCATGGAACAGAGCTTGTTCCACCGCCTGATGTGCGAGCAGGCGACGTCGACGCTACAGCTGCAGTATCGTATGAACCAAGCTCTGACCGACATCGCGAACCAAGTGGCCTACGACGATCGGCTTAAGTGTGCCAACGAGAGTGTAGCGTTAGCTAGGTTGGATGTCGATGTACTGGTGAGAATTATTACTACACAAGAAAAAACGTAAAAGAAAACCCATGTCACAATCTCAAATCCTATTTGTTGCTTAAGTTAGAGGATATATAGGGTGACTGGTAATTAGTGACCAACACTTAAACATGTGATTGTACTATTTGTACTCATGATAACAAACAACTTTCCCAAAGAAACATTTTTTTTATACACATACGTATACTTTATCACAATAACATAACAGCCGTATAAAATTCGCGCGCGCGCGCCTGTGACCTATCAGCTGTTCGCTGCGTGACGCCGTTCTGTCTCATTACTAGCGTACCGTGAAACAGTGGGTAGGTAGACCACCCGCGCGGCTCGCGAATTTCATACGGTTGTTGTGTTATTGTGATAAAAGTGAATGAGTATAAAAAAAAATGTTTCTTTTGGAAAGTTGTTTGTTATCATGAGTACAATCACGTCGGTCACTAATTACCAGTGACCCTATATTATTCCAATAAGTTATCAATTTACATACTGGAATAATAATTATTATGTGGAAGGAGTGGATGAGGCCTTCGCCCAGGAATGGGACAGAGCAGGCTAGGAAAAAAAAATGTGTTAGGTCTTCCCACTCGCTCTGGTATTGTGTTACCTAGTAAGTTTGAGGCCAAACGAGCATAATTATGTGATCAGATTAGCCGCTCTTTGTAAAATACTGCTGTTCAGCTGCATCCGGTTAGACTGGAAGTTAGCCCCAACATATTTGGGGAAACACTAGACAGATGATGATGATCTAATTCTACCCACTGCTGAGTATAAATCGCAGTTATGACAGTTTGTTTCTGACACCATTTTTCCCTTACAGAAAATACCACACCTGTCAGACTCACCATGGCTATCCCCAGCTTGTAGTCCCGACCCGCAGCACGCAGCGCTGTTCTTAGACGTGGAAACTGCTGAAGACGTTCTCGAACTTACGAACAATAAGAACTCTTGCGTAAATCCTGTTGAAGCGTGCGTGGTCATCGCGTTGGTGGACGCTTTGAAACAGGTTGGTGAAACTTTTTTGAAGTCGGAAACACGGAGTTTAGGGTGAAAAGTGGGCACAGCATGGGGTAATGTATTAACCAGGTACTGGGTTGTGGAGGTCAGATAGGGACAGTAGCTCCATGTAAAATGCAGCTGCATCTGGTTAGACTGGAAGCTGACCCAAAAGAAAAGGCTAGACAGATATTTAGGATGAGGTCACACCCCGACTTTGTATTCCAGGTGAACTCATTGTCATCAGACTGACTAATGAATGTTCTGATTTTCGTAGAATGTTCATATCGAGTTGAAATCTATATATATAAAACAAAGACGGGTTTGTTACAACACTTATAACTCGAGATCTGCTGGATCAATTTTCATGGTTTTTGTTTCGTTGGATATGTCTCTGCCCTGAATAGCAGAATACATTTTAAAAACAATGAAAACTTGACGAATACATAATTATAAAAATGAATCATTTTCCATTTAATTATGTTCCTTTGTTTCGTACCTGTGAAACATTTGTTTTCCTCCTGTCATCCTGTCAAATACTGTGATTGACATTTATGCATGCGTTCAGAAATGTATTTTGTGTAAACTATTTAAAAAGGGTGAATAAACTTTTGTCTGTATTTTTATTTAATCAATTAAAAAGGTTGAAAAGTGTATTATAGGTTAGTTAGGTAGGGTAGGTAGGTAGGGTAGGTAGGTAGGATAGGTAGGTAGGATAGGTAGGTAGGATAGGTAGGTAGGTAGGGTAGGTAGGTAGGATAGGTAGGTAGGATAGGTAGGTAGGTAGGTAGGGTAGGTAGGCAGGGTAGGTAGGTAGGTAGGTAGGGTAGGTAGGTAGGTAGGTAGGGTAGGTAGGTAGGTAGGGTAGGTAGGTAGGTAGGTAGGGTAGGTAGGTAGGGTAGGTAGGATAGGTAGGTAGGGTAGGGTAGGGTAGGGTAGGTAGGTAGGATAGATAGGTAGGGTAGGGTAGGGTAGGTAGATAGGATAGATAGGTAGAGTCGGTAAGAAGGGTACGGTAGGGTAGGAAAAGGTGCATTGCAACGCATGCCGGGACAGCTAGTATTAAAATAATTCGGATATTTTTTACCATCAGTTTGATTGTGTTTCGTATAGACTTCATCAAAGGTAGTAGCAGAGTCTACTACTTCACTCAAGTACTACTATAATCAAGACTCTCTTTCTTGTCTTGTTGTATTTATTTCGTTAGCAGTAAGGTTTTTTTCATAAATCAAGTCTTTGGCTTTTGACTGAACTCAGCCAGTGATTAATCCATCATCTTATACCAACAGGGCAACGTAAAATCATCGGAGATAGGCGTCATAGCGCCGTACCGCGACCAAGTGTCCCTCCTGCGCCGCTCTCTGTCACACCTCGCGGTGGAAGTCAGTACCGTGGACCAGTTCCAGGGCAGGGACAAGTCCGTCATCATATACTCGTGTACAAGACGCCCCGACAAACACGATGATAAGAAAGTTAAGGTTAGTCAGTCCAACTTTGTTAATTACATGACCGTGCGTTTAGCGTTGACCAAAGAGTAGAATACTTATACTAAGCGTTGACTGATGAGATAACAAAATGTCAACTAAAAGAAGACAGTCATAGAGAAATAAAGACTTCAACATGTTTTATGTTTTTGTTTTGCCAGTGGGAATGCAAAGTAAATGTAGATTAAGGCATGAATGCATCGAACTGAATATACGTAAATGGTACCTCATGCCTGTATCGCAATGACCGGCCCTTGCTGCCCAAATCCAGCAGATTCGTCGATTCACCTTACGAGGATCATCATCTGCCTTTCCCAACTATGTTGACTACCTGTAACGACTGTCAAAGATCTACAAATGACAGCCGGGACCAACTGCTTAACGTGTTTTCCGAGGCACGGAGGAACCTCGGTTTGTAATGGGCGGTCACCCATCCACGGACCAACCTAGGCAAGCGCGGCTTAGCCTTAAGATCGACCTGACGGCTGTTATTATTGAGCAACGAGCTCCACCTTACGAGGATACACACAACGATTAGTGCCCCTTGCTGTAATTATATTATTATGTTTCAGGAAGGCGAAGTTCTAAACGACCAGCGGCGCCTTGCTGTGAGCGTAACTCGAGCGAAACACAAACTCCTTATAGTCGGCAACTCGACCGCTTTGCGTCGGTACGCACCGTTCCAGAAGCTCATAGAAACATGTACTGCCGTCCAACTAGACAAGAATATTGTGAACAAATTACGGAATAGGTATAAAATGTATGTATCGTGAATTCGTGTTGGTGGACCGTATTGTTATAGTGTAATTTGTGCCTTTATAATGATTGTGAAGTATTAGAATTATGAGCCTACATTTATGGGTCTTGAAGTTATTATTTTAATATTAAATAAAGATTAATCGATATTGCAATAGTTTTATTTTCTTTTTATGATGAAATTCAGTTTTCAATCATAATTTGTTAACTTATTACTTATCTAATTCACTGCAGTGTTTTTCGAAAATTAGACCTTTTATTTGGTACCATTATTCGACTACAAAAATATTTATAAATATTGAACGCATTTGTTATTGCCGTGCGGTTGCCCGCTTGCTGTTCTGTCAACGTCACACAGCTGACATTTCTGTGCAGACTAAAAAAAAACAGTTTGTGATTGATTGAGGCCGGTGTTGGACTGTTGGACCTGCTATAATTATTATTGTGTTTAAATAACTATATCACTTATCAGTGTGATGTAACAAGGTCTGTTGGTTCATTCACCAGCATATCAGTTATAATACAAGTTATTCAACTGGTTATAAGGTAAACAGTATTTTTAATTTACTTTTTTATTTCACCACCAAATTCACATGTTGCATGCTTTCGATAATTCTAATAAGAAGTGTTTATTCGAAAGTTTTTAATTGATAGTAATCTTCTTCACTTAATTTTTGGCAAACAACTTACATAATGTATGTTCTTATAAACTTATTTATATTATTTTTTTGTATACATGTAGATCTGCAAGATGGTGAAAGCAGTAGCAGTGATCACCATCAGTGACACATGTTTCAAAGACAATACAAAGGACACGTCAGGACCAGCGTTAGCTGAGTATGTGAAAGAACTATTCCCTGAAGCTAACCTCCACACAATCATCATCCCCGATGAGAGAGAAATTATTGAAAGGGAGCTTAAATACTTCTGTGAAACTAACTTGGACCTCGTGTTGACTACGGGCGGAACAGGATTGACCCCTAGAGATGTTACTCCTGAAGCAACAAAAGCGATTATACAGAGAGAAGTGCCAGGTATCACTACTGCAGTGACTCTGGCAAGCTTGAAAAAGACACCACTAGCCCAGCTGTCACGTGCTGTTGCTGGGATCAGAGACAAAACCCTCATCGTAAACTTCCCAGGCAGCAAAAAAGCGGTCACGGAATGTTTTGAGGTTGTCAAGCCAATCCTACCGCATGCTATATCTTTGATACACAATGAAGTGGCAGAAGTTAGCTACATTCACGACAAAATGCAGTTCAACCACACATGCACGCATAGTAGTAACGTGGACATAACTAAGGTAGCATTAAGACCGAGGGAGTCTCCGTTCCCCATGATAGAGATGGCTGATGCATGGAAGGCAGTTGATGAAGTGATGTCGGAATGGAAGGAGAGTTTGGACATTGTGACCATTGAAGCAGGGCTAGGCAGAGTGGTGGCACAAGCATTGCATGCCAAGGAGCCCATGCCACCATTTCCTGCGTCAGTTAAAGATGGTAAGTTCGTCATTTTCAATCTTGTCAATTTACCTGTACATCTTGCCTTGAAATGATAAAATTCTAATGTTAAATTGATAGTTAATTAAGTAATTAGAGATAAACTGTCACAAGCTGTCACAACATGAGGGCAAACATAATGCTATTGCTTCATCCTTAAATCCTTTTATCTTTAAGTCAACTTTCAAAATACATTAACAATCTGAATTTATCGGGGACTAACTTTAACAAAAATAAGTAGTTTAACTAAACATGTGTATGAATTCAATAAGTATTTCAATCATAGGTAAATGATTACTTTTTACTTCATGAACTATTTAATTCATTTATGAAATAGGTACAAGTAGATGGATTATTACTACATAATGATATAGCTGTGTAGATATATCATTGATATGAGATGTCCATAAACATGAATTAAAAAAAACCGGCCAAGTGCGAGTCACACTCACACGCACACAGGGTTCCGGTTCCGTAGCACCAAAAAATAAAATAAAAATATTTTGAAGTCTCATTCTTATGTTGTATTGTATTACATTCAACAGCAAGCTAAAAAAAATCCCATTCCATTCGTTTGATGAAAAAATCCCATTTCTCGAAAACTAAACATCAAATCTTATTCAAACCAATTTTCGTTGAAAGTTTTTTTTACGTTCTACAATCCCACATTTTTTTCAGAATTTTCCTCCTCTTCCTTTAGAAATTAGAGGGGGGAAGACGACACAGATTTCACCACTTTGGAAGTGTCTATTTTTCAAACGATTGACTTTGAGAAAAAATGGTTTTAGGCACCTCAATGTAATTTTTAAAGACTTATCTACAGACTCCCCGCACGTATAGGTTTGATTAATTTTTTTTATTTTAGTTTCAGTTCCATGTATGTGGAGCCCCCCCCTTAATCTTTTGTTTTCTTTTTATTTTTGTATAGAAATCGTAAAGCGGTTCAAAACATCGACCTACCAAGTTTCAACTGTGTAGTCCTAATAGTTTCGGAATAAAGTAGCTGTGACATACAGGCGGACAGACAGACAGACATGATGAATCTATAAGGGTTCCGTTTTTTGCCATTCGGCTACGGAACCCTAAAAACCGGCCAAGTGCGAGTTTTTTTCACTGCTGCAAGGGACCGTAGGTAGACCTAAGTATCTATACATATATAATTCAAAGTCCTGACTGACTGACTGACTGACTGAGATATCAACGCACAGCCCAAACCGCTGGTCCTAGAGACATGAAATTTGGAGGGTGTATTCTTTGTGAAGGGTAGGTATCCACTAAGAAAGGGTTTTTCGAAATTCCACCCCTAAGAGGGTGAAATGGGGTGTTGAATTTTCTATGAAACTTTTTATTCTCACAGTCGATTGACTTGAAAATTAGTGTACATACTTTTCAGATAAAATTATGAGATACGTGTATCACAGTTTTTCCAAAATCATCCCCAAATTTAAAAATTTAATGTCTTGATTGGCTAACTGATATATCAACGCACAGCCCAATCCGCTGGTTCTAGAGACATGAAATTTGGAGCGTGTATTGTTTGTAAAGAGTAGGTATTCACTAAGAAAGGGTTTTTCGAAATTCCACCCCTAAAAGGGTGAAATGGGGTGTTGAATTTTCTATGAAATTTTTTATTCTCGCAGTCGATTGACTTGACAATTTGTGTACATACTCTTCAGATAAAATTATGAGATACATGTATCACAGTTTTTCCAAAATCATCCCCCAATTTAAGAATTCACTGTCGACTGGCTGACTGATACATCAACGCACAGCCCAATCGGCTGGTTCTAGAGACATAAAATTTGGAGGGTGCGTTTTTTGTGAAGAGTAAGTATCCGCTAAGAAACAATTTTTTTAAATTCCACCCCTAAGAGGTTGAAATGGGGTGTTTAATATTTTGTGAAACTTTTTATTCTCTGAGTCGATTGACTTGAAAATTTGTATACATACTTTTCAATTAAAATTATGAGATACGTGTATCACAGTTTTTTCAAAAATCAAAATCATCCCCCAACAGAGTCAAATAGGGCTTCGTAGCTCACGTAGACCGGCGCATGGCGCGCAGCGTTGCGCGGGGCGTGCGGGGCGCGCGAGTATTTACCTAAGGATTTTTCTGAGGTAGACGTCTGTAAATATGGTTTATTCCACCGATTTTCGCGTTGGCTCGTGATACGCGACATTGATATTAAATATTATGTAAAAGTTTTATGTCTATAAATAGATTCCTAATTAATCATTTGATTTTCGTCACCGGTGTCCAATCTCAAACCAAGGTATCAATATTCATATGTAAAGTATATAACAATATGTAAAGTACCTAATTGATATTACTATGAACTAATATTTGCAAGTTATAAGCAACTATATAAAAACCATGTATCTACTATACATACATAGATTACTTATTATCCCAGAAGTAAGATCCCGTGGGCAATTCCCGAACTCCACGCGGGCGAAGCCGCGGGCATAAGCTAGTTTGATATAAATTTCAACTTGATACCACAACACGTTCCTAAGAAAAAGGGTCTTGACAGACAGATGCACAACAAAGTGACCCTATAAGGGTTCCTTTTCCTTTTGAGGTACGGAACCCTAATTAACAATAGCATACTCCATACTGCTAAATACTTCGTCCTTTTAATCTGTTAAATCTGAAAATTTTAGGGTTGCTCATTTTAAAATCAACTTCGCATGAAACTATCTGATTGCGTACAACTACAGATGATCAATCGTCATTGAACCAATTAGTTCCGCTACTTGGTATGTAACATAATAACATACTGCGTAACTATGTACTAAGTATCTACATGAAAGATGTTTTCATGAAATTATTTGACCCTGAAGCTACAATGAGTATGCGTTTTTTTTTGTAATTCTGGAGCCGGTTTTTATGTTATCACATGTTTTCGGAAGTGATAATACACCTAAGCAAATATATGCAGGTGATAAATTGTTGTCAAGACCTGATAGTATTTAATTTTTAAGTTAATTATCATTTTATTGCTTAAACATACCTAACTGGCGACATGTGAGTGGTACTATAGATCATCATCATCATCAGCCTACAGCAGTTTAGTCCACTGCTGGACATAGGCCTCTTCAATTACACGCCACTTAGCTCGATTGTCGTCTCGATTATCGTCTTGATTATCGTCTCTGCCTAATCCTTCCGGAAAATCTGTCGTGATTATAGTATTAGGTTCAACATGAACCTATGAGCTAAACTTCACAGTTTGTTGTTTTTTACCTGACTGCGGTGAAGCCCAAGAGGAGTGTTCTGTGTTTGACCTGTATGTATGTATAACCGTTTCTACGGGGTGTAAACGGACCCTTCACGAAGCGGTCAACCAAGCATTCTGTACATTAAAGTAAGTAACTTTACGCAAAAACAATTGCTGGGAAACGACTTTTTTTTTTGGGGTGAAAAATCACGTGTTATGGTAGGACTCAATGTATATCACTCAGAACATTGTGCTGATAGATGGATTGAATAGTAGGAGGGTCGTGGAGGTGATTAAAGTAAAAAATCTTACTTTAAAAACATGTATTTAAAAAAAAAACTTGTGAAAAAGTCGGAACTTTGACCCCCAATATCTCCGTAACTAGAAGGTTCCCAGGTATGGCCTAGAACAAAAAAATGATCGCATTGACGGGGAGAATAAGTGCCTTTCGGCTTCGTTAAGGGTCTTTTTACACCCTTTATGTTCCCTCGTAACTCCTAAACGGATGAACGGATTTGGATAAGTTATACGTCTTTAGATTCGTCTTGGTAGCGAGAGTGTCACTGTCTACATACAATACAATAAAAAAAAATGGCGGATTTCGGGTGCCATATCGTGGAGTTCGAAATTTTTTGTTCTTCCAATGTCATCGAGTGGGGTGTCAAAAGGAAGGGTTTTAAAAGGTGATTACAAAAATATAAACAACTTATATGTTTAAGAGTAATTCGCAGTGGCAAATCGTATAAACAAAGGAAAATAGGTAAACAGTATGTTGGACATGTTATATATAGTCAATTCTATCAACAAATACACGTTTATAAATACTCCTAACCCAGAACTCTGCGACTGGCAGCCGTCTCTGAATCATCTGTTTTTTGCTTTTCAGTTTTTTCAGTCAGGTTTTTTAGTTTTTTCAACTACTTTTTTCTACATCAATATCTCATCCTCAGGATACGCCTGCCTCAGTATAGACGGTGCAGGCGTCCGACGAGTACGCACGGCAGTGACGGCTGGCGATGCCCCCACCTCACCTCTGTGCTCGGGACAGTGCGCAAGAATCAACACCGGCGCGGCCCTGCCCGCGGGAGCCGACTGCGTTGTACAGGTACCAATATCATTGGGTCACCATCATATCTTCGCTACAACACCCGATCCTGTGATTCTCGTGGTTTTCACCAGGTTCTTCCGTATCATTGTGTTACCCGAACAGGTTTTTAAGGGCTGAACGCGCAAGTAAGAAACAGAGCCTGCTGCCGCGCGCATCGTCGACGCTGCCGCGTGCGATTGCACTCCCGCCCTGTTTCTCGCTCTAGCAAATGACGGATCTGAGCGACAGAAAAGGATGTGGGAGATGTGGCGCAAACTTGAACAAGACCTCGTCTCTGTTCGAGAACCCTATAGCCCGAAACCAAGAGCGCCAGAGGTGCCCGTTATTAGATGCCTTGAGTCTCAAGAATCTAGAAGAACGAAGTATACACGTAGTCGTATTAGAGCGTTTTCTCTTTATTTATGCTTGTTATTTACCTACTTCTAGATTATCACACAAACTCGAGCGAGTTTGTAATACTAATCTTCCTAATTATTATGCAACTGTGTATGACGTCCACATTTCACAATCGAGGTGCTAATAATAGACATTGTACCTACATAATTAACTACTTACATTTAAATATCGCACCTAAGCAGCATCCCGTCTGGAACGTCAAAGAGCACGTAGTTTCTGACAAACTTGCATAGTTTCGGATGCGTTAAAAAACTACTAGTACTCAACGATCACGTTTTCGTGCTGAATATTCTCGATAAAAACCCTCTAAACTTTCCATCTATTAGCTGTAGTTAAAGCGTCTTAAACGATACAACGCTTTAGTTAGAGCATATGTGTCAAAACAAGTCAATTTAGATATTATCATGTTTCGCTTCATTTCGCGTTCACGTGTGCTACGAATAAGTTGGCGCTCGTCCTACAAAGTCACGCCAAGTGTAAGTGACCCGGCTGAGATGGTAGACACGCCTGAAGTTTAAACTCATTACTTTCGCCTTCACACATAGATAGAGTCCACAATAGGTGCTTAGTATAACAACAATATAGATAATAACAGCAATAATACATATAAGGGCGTCGCCAGCTTTTGAGCTAGGGGAGCAGGGCAGGAGGAGGTTGATAAAATAAAACAGGTTTTTTTACTATTTGCGGATGCAACCGTAGCTGTAGTAGATCTGAAATGGCAAGATCTCAAAAAAGGCAGCACCTCGGATTGGATAGATTTTCTTTACATTGTTCAAAAAGAAGTAGAAGTTATTCATTTTGTCGACTTATTTGGAAAAACTTTTTTAACAAAAAAATTACACATTATTAACGTATCTAGCCTAAAATGACGGAAGCTAGATTGATTTCCTACTTGATTATTTGTTTGGAGGCACCTCAAAATTTGTGACGTAGGTCTGTACCTACGTTAATTCAGGAGCTTATTTAGACTAAAAGTATTTTATTTTTGATTTTCAGTTTCATTTTATTAGCTCCAGGTCTCTATTCTGCCATATTGTAATCAGAACCATATATTAGTGCCTCAACAGAATTGTTTCACCATTGAAAATTCAGTAGAGCGAGAATGTACAGCCACCATTATGTTAAGTTTTACACTAATAATCAACCGTACACTCTTATTAGTCTTAGCTTTTTGACATTTTTGGGCAAACGCTGTGAGTGCAGATTCAGGCTAATATTATCTCCTATTACGAATGGATGTAGACTCGTCAAAAGATGTAGAAAATTTATGGCCTTCTGTTAATAGTTTTTGGATTTCGCCGATCAATTGTTGTTTTCTATTATCTGCTTGTTTTAGAAATATAAATAATATTTATTTGCGTAAAACATGGTTTTTAAAGATATTATTAGCATACATGTTTTGCTTATACATCATAGCATGCAAATATTATAGATTACGTTAAACAATGTTTCCCGTTAATAAATTCTTTTATGCTATAAAAATTATTAAGTAGTGTTTAACCATAAATGTAGTTATATTTTAAACAAACTCATATCTAAAGTTTTTAAATCATTTGGAATTTTATTATAAACAGAACACACATGGCTAAACAGCTTTTACTATATTTAGGCAGTCTTGGCAAGTCATTTATTATAAGCCTATGAGGAAAAATTGGCCTGCAAGTCAAGTTGAAGCCCATATATTGCACGAATATTTTTTTTTTGACCCCACATTATGAACCAATAACGTATTATTGATTCAACATAAGCATGATAGATAGTGATAGCAGTTTTAATGTTTGTTAGGTATATTTTTAAACTTTCTGAGTGCTTACACGAATTTATTTATTCTTTTAGATATGTCATCTACTTCTGCTTTCCAATTTATATCCTGATCTATTATTACTCCCAAGAAATTTCGTTTGTGCAACTTCATTAAGTTTTGGTATATCAAGTTTCAAACTGTATTTATTATTATTAGATTTATTAATCTGTATTTAAACTGTATATTTTTTTTTAAGTTATTCATGTCAAGCCATTCCTTTCCTAGGTCGAGGACACTAGACTTATATCGGCGTCTGATGATGGGATGACTGAGCTGGAAGTAGAGATCCTGAAGGCACCCGAGCCGCAGCAAGATGTGAGGAACGTGGGCTTCGACATCGCTATGGGTACTGTGCTCGTGGATAAAGGTTGGTTTTATTACTTATTTGTACAAAGGGGCATTAAGTGAGTTGCTGAATTTGCAACATTTAGCACAGCGCCTTAAGTTGACAATCCAACAGCACGCTTAATTTATTATTAACGCTAATTTGGCTTACGATTTTTCAAACCACCGAATTCTATATTTTTTTCCCGGTCCGTGACATGTGATGATGATTCTGGCTTTGAATGTATTAATACTTGGATAGACCCTTAAACTGGAGACCTACGAAAAACCTTCACCTTTTATGTTTGGTTCATTTTTACAGGTAATTTATTAGACTCTGCTAAAATCGGAATACTGGCCGGCGCTGGATATCAAAATGTTACCGTTCGCGCGCCTCCCAAGGTGGCGCTACTGTCCACTGGCAACGAGCTACAGGAACCTTCAGAGGTCAAGCTCAAACCTGCTCACATACGAGACTCCAACAGAACCATGCTCAGGGTGTTACTCAAGTAAGAACTAATATTTTATCCCAAATATTATACTTAAAGTAGCTGTGCCATAAGTTGCAATGCTCCTTTTTTATCCTACCCTACTTACCTAGGGGTGTATAATATACTTTACGACCTAATCTTATACCTACCGATACATAAAATATTTCATAAAAATCGGTCGAGCCGTTTCGGAGGAGTGCGACCACAAACATCGTGACAAGAGATTTTTATAGAGATAAATACATATCATCACGATAATTCAACTGGCACCATGCTGGACTGAAAGATAGTTCCCCACTTTTGATTAAAACAACAATACTGATAATTTTACGAGTCTAAGATTTCACATCGCTAATTTAAGATTAGTGATCATTAATTTTTTACGTAATACGTTGTGTGCCAAGTATTCGCTACGATTGATAGATTAAGTGGAGAGTATCAACAATGATATAAGTAAGATTCTATTTTGAGACTGCATGTGTTTCAAAATAGATTAAGAAAAAAAAGTTGCTGTTTCTCATTATGTTCTCGAAGTCTCGACCGCGACTGTTGAGCATGAGGTCCTGGGTTTGACTCCCTCGTTCGAAAGAGTTGTGGGGGGGGGGGGAATGAACCCCCCGTTCATTTAAAGTTGATGTTATGTTTTTGTTTTCCAGAGAGCACGGTTACGACAGTATAGACTGCGGCATAGCTCGCGACACCCCGCCAGAGATAGTGGCAGGCATAACCGCGGCGCTCAAGTTAGCTGACGTGTTGGTGTGTACCGGGGGCGTGTCTATGGGCGAGAAGGATCTGCTAAAACCTGTGCTGCTCAAGGTAAGAGGGCATAGCTCGCGACACTCGGCCACATTTAGTGGCAGGCATAGACTCGTTCAATAAAATGGTACCCGTAAACGTGTGAAAAGGGACGCGAGGGTAAATCAGGACAAGCTTTCCTTTTCAAAGTTGTGTACTGATACTTCTTCTGTGTGCATGTTTGATTTATGTTTTATCCGTGTACATGCATCCATTATACAAAGTGTAAGAGCGAATTTCATTAACACAAAGTCATCCTTTGTAAAAATGAGTCATCTTTATTTTGTATGGTGTCCAACTGTCCATAATAAGGTTATTCTATCAATCTATCTAGATCTACCAATCTAGATCATAAATATTCTGATTATAGGACTTCAACGCGACCCTGCACTATGGGCGCGTGCGCATGAAGCCAGGCAAGCCGTGCACCTTCGCCACCTGCGAGTTCGAGGGCAAGAAGAAATACATCTTCGCTTTACCAGGTATGTTCAATCTTTATAACATACATTGAAGCAACAAATTTAGAAAATGAAAATAAGTAATCTCTTCAATGATATCGCTTCAAGGCTCTTCAAGTTAGTAAAAAAACTGGTTATAAATAAAATAGACCTGATTACACTGAATTTATTTATTTATTTATTAATATAGGTTCACCAACAGCTTGTGTGTACAACATATCAGAATTATACATAGGTTTTAGTCTTAGACTTACACAGTCGCCAATTATAGGTTAACCAGCATTCACAAAAGTAAGTGATAACATAAGAAAGAAAAAAAAAACAGAAATTTAACGAGTGACTCTAGATAACAAATTTAACAGTAACCTCCTTACATTTAAGGATTTACTTAACTTACGAAATATAATATAATGAAAAACGGTATCACTACTATTTTATTAACCAATTACTACTAAAAATTTTAAAAAAATATAGGTATATAAAATTATTAGTGCTAAAACAAAATAAAAAAATTGAGATCAAAACTGAGATCATAACTGAGATCACAACTATTAATAAAAATAAAGAAAAAGTAGTATAATAAAATAAAATTAAAATAAAATAAAACCAAACAAAGGAATCATTCTTACTAACATAATAAAACATCGTGTTGCGATTTTCGGGAATCCAATAATTGGGTTTTAAAGATTCTTGCGGAGTCAAAGTAAATGTCAACATCAGGTGAGGATTTAATAAAAGAATTCATCTTTCTACAGAGTCTGTTAAGTGGCGAGTTTACCCCAATATTTGTGTTAGATCCTTGAGTATTGAACAGGTTGGTCATAGGATATCTAGGCATATTGTAAGGTACTTTTAGACCAATACGCTCAACTAGCTTACTGCAGTCCAATTTGTTATTTACTAATTTGTACAAGAACATGACATCTTGCATCAGTCGACGGTCGTGCAGACTATTCATTTTAAACGATTGAAGACGTTGTTTATATGGACACCGGGGAGATATTTCACTGAAGGTATACGCTAGGTGTTTTGTAAAGGCTCTCTGGATGCTTTCGACTCCCTGTGAATGTACTGCATAGTGGGGGTTCCACACCACGCTGGCAAATTCTAGGTGGCTACGAACTAAGGCGTTAAAAAGTACAGTTTTAGTTCTTACCAGCTTAAATCCTTTAGTACTTCTCTTAAGAAATCCTAGCAACCGCGCTGATTTCATAACAATATTATCGAACAATTTATTTTAATATTTCATAACAATATTATGAACAACAGCAATGTAAATGTTTTGGGTTCCTACCTGAAATAAATTGCTTGACAGCAATATATCTGCCTCTATGCCATTACGTGTTTCCATAATCTTTTTTTTTTTGGATGGTTTATCATCAAATAACCCCGCCCGCTGGGGGCTTTCGAACAGTCCCGCAGCGTTTCCATACCCTTAAGTTTAATTTATTTTATTTTATAAAATAGAAATGTCTTGAAATATTTCTATAATTGGAGAAATGTTGTCCACATTGAAATATCTATGCATTTTGTAAACCCAGGTAACCCAGTCTCCGCCTACGTGTGCGCTCTCCTGTTCGTGATCCGTGCGATGCGCGTGGCGTGCGGCGTGCGCGGTAGCTGGGCGCGCCTGCGCGTGCGCCTGGCACACGCCGCGCAGCTGGATGCGCGCCCCGAGTACGCGCGCGCATCACTAGAGCTGCACGCTGATCGGGACATGCCTTATGCGACGATGTTAGGAAGTCAGGTATGTGATGCACGGTTAAGACCCCCAGCTAAAACACTCGGAAATCGCTGAGAGGTTATGGGGGGCTATTTTTAACCGACTTCAAAAAAGGAGGAGAGGTTTTAATATGGAATGTTTGACGTTCAAAGAGTGCTGGCCTATTCTGAATAAAATATAACTTTTGATCAACTAGATTTTGTTCCTTTGAAAGTAACTTCCAAGGACAGAAGGGACAGCCTGGAATACTTGCTTCTGGATCAGAATAGCTGGGAGAGGCTTATGTCTTGCAGTAGACTACTATTAGGCTGAGACATCGACAAAGTGATGAAGTGACACCTATGCTGATATCTGTATTGGTGATTGCTTCCATCCAGACCTAGCTCATCATTAAGCATAAAAAACGACCCTAATGTTCCACTAACAAAATCTATATTCGCTCAACAGTGCAGCAGTCGTTTATTCAGCGCTTGCGGTGCCAACGTACTGCTAGAGCTGCCGGCTGCCACTCCCTCGCTGCAGCGACTGCCGGCCGGCGCCGTCGTCCCAGCACTCGTTACTGGCAGACTTGACATCTACTCTTAGGAAAAAATTGTGACCGGTGAAATAGACCTCGTAAGAGGCAATGCTCGTTGTCATATTTTGGATAAGCGGGTAAATAACCTATAATAGAAACTCAGAAAAATCCTGCACTTATGGCTAGCTGTTGCCTTTTTTCACTTGACTGCGGCAACGCCAATGAGTTAATGTTTTTATTATCTTATAGTTGACGCACTCTGTAACGTCAATTGTCATGTTGTGTGTCAAATTAAACCTGTTAAACAGGCTCTGGCTATGGTTCAGGAAAATCTCATTTATCATACTTAGGCCATGTTTTCGCCAAGTGTGAATCTCAAAACAAACGAATATATTTTTTCAAAAAGATCTAGATATAAGATTTTGAATATTATTTTTGAAGTGGTAAATAAAATATTTACATAGAAGCAATCTGATTGCTTTTAGATGATAAGCAGAAATCATAGTTTTCCAGTAAAAATCTAAGCATTGGGTTATATTGTTAAGTAAAAAAAGAATATTCCAGAATGATTTCGTACTTCGAAGTAACTGTTGATGCAGCTATACTTGTAAATGTTATGTCAATAAATTGTTTTAAATGAGCATTTGTGGTTTTTGTTATTATAACTTTTTGACTTGGATCTGATCTGATCGATGCTGAAGGATATACTAACCGAATAAAACACCATAATACAAACAATATTAATTTATTTAGTCATCAAACTTCCTACATACATCTGCACACTGACCCATACACACTTCAGATCGCGAGGAATCCACTCTGTCTCGCTCCCATATCTACTTTATTTATAGAGCTAGCGCGTGTACTGTACATCCTATGAGAGCACTGATGTAACGTGAAATGAACACATAAATATATGAAAATAAATAATATGTAATAGTCTGTGCCATTCTTTTGAGCATAAGGCGTGGGCGCTTTAGTCACGTGCTCTTTTTAACAGACTTCCAAAAGGAGGATGTTATCAATTATGTTTTTTTTTATGTATGTTCAGTGATATCTTTGCCAATCTCCGCAAAAAGTGACAAATAACGTTAGCTTCAGAAGTCGGTGGCAAAAAAACTGAATAAAATCAACAAAAGTCACCGACTTCAGAAGCTAAAGTTATTTTTCACTTTTTTTTTGTTTGAATTTTTGGTTTACAAACAAGTTTTTTTTTATTTTTCTCACGTCGAGAGTGAATTTAGTTAGCAACGGATTTAAAAAAAAATTCCTTTTGCGTAAACCAGGGACCGAAATGGTCCTGTAAACCTGACACCGCGTTCGGAGCTTGGTCTATTTCATTCCAGTTAGGCACCAATATGTGAATTGTTAACCCATAGATAAGTGTTTACTCTTATAATCATTGATCAAACATATGGTCTAACTGGTTAATCTTTTAACCCGATTTATCGATCCCTGGCGTAAACTCATCACAAGTTGTTGACGACTACGAGTATCAGCACAGACAGTACCAATCCATTCTATCATTAAAAGTGGCATTCAAACAAATTAGTACTTACAATGTATTATTTGTACAGATGAAGTTCTTCATTTTGTGATGAATGAGACATAAAGTAATATGGGAGCGAGATATTTGTAAAAAAATAGGATATATTTCTCAGTAAGACTAATTCGCACTAAGTACTTACTTTACATCTATTAAGTAAGAGCTAAAATTATCTTAGAAAGAAATATATCCCTTATTCGACTGTACCTGCAAATTTCCTTGGTCTGCAGAAATTTGCAGGTAGAGCTAAATGCTTCCAGCACTATTAGACAACGCGTTGGACTTCGAAGAACCTCTTAAGGTAGTACACCTGTCCGAGGGTCATGATGAGGAGGACGGAAGCTTCGAAGATGGACCACATCACCACTCGAGAGTTCGTGCTTTCGTTGATCGCGCGATGGATGCGGTCGCGCACCTAGAAAATAAAAAATAATGTGTTGAGAAACTAGTGCTCACTGTTGGACATTGGCCTCTCCAAATGAATTCTTCATTTAGATTAGCAGTCTTATTCTGGTCACGTGTGATTACTGCCGCGTACGTGCACGCGTTCCTCACCTACAAGTGGGAGCACCAGCACTCACACACTCGCATGCATGACAGGGAGAGTGTATGACTGTATGGGATGCGATAGGATGCGGGAGTGTTAATCTGTATGAACGGAAATAGGCCCATGGCCTGATCCTCGGCTCATCGACCTGCTACCAACCACCCTGTGAAGGACGCTGTTCCAAGTAATGTAAATACATCCCTTAGTACGCTTCCTGATATGTGGTGTCCAGGTTTTTTTTAGCCAATTACTATTTAAAAATTGTTTTTTAAATCATACCTGCATGTATTCCTGTTCATGTTTGACAGTTTTGAGTGTGGTAGCCAGCTCTTTGATCATGTCCTCCAGTTTATTATGGTTCACTTCCTCATCCTTGGTGCCAGTCTGGCCCTGAGGAGCTGCACCTATCTCCAAGTTGAACATCACAACCTGAAAGGAGAAACATTAATTAGTTGAAGTGAGATGGAAAATATTACTATAATATAATGCTATAAAATGCTACTGTGGTAATTGATATTCTTTAAATAGACTGGGTAGCAGGTTTTGTTCATAGAACTCTTGTTCAAAAACTCTACTATTGCAACAAAACAAATATGATATTTAAAAGTAAATATTGGATAATTATTACAATATGTAGTGTAGTAGGCCTGCCACTATCTGTTCAAACAGGTGTACAAGTGGTACCAAGAAAAATAACATAACATAATGTCACGCCTGTAATCCCAGAAGGTTTAGGCAGAGGTGTACCTAATAGTACACCCATGTTTCATCAGTTATGTTTAAGTCTATGATATAGGGGTGAGCCTATTTCCATCAACTGGGCGCATATCCAGCCTCCATGGCTGCTAGCTGTGAAGTTCCTGACAGAAAAATGCAATAACGCTTTGCCCAACTGGGAATCAAACCCAGGACCTCATGCTCAGCAGTCACGCTTGGGACCACTCGACCAATGAGGCAGACCAAGTAAAATTACTTCTATTATAACTTAACATAGCCTCAAGTTATTGGACCGAGTATAGGAAGATTGGGTTAGCAGTGAGACAGTTATTAAGTAGGATTTTATGGAAATATTGTAAAAAATTACTTCAAGCTTTGTTGGTTTTCAAGAACTACATAATGTTTGTTAAATACTTGCCTTAGGTGTCATAGTAGACATCTTATTGCTGAAGCAGTAAGTGTACCGTCCTGAGGTAGGGGCAGAGAATGTGTACATTCCCGAGGACTCCCGCTCTCCCTTGTAGATCACGGCACCATCTGGGCCTGTTATTGTTACATCTATATCTAGGAAGCCACCCTCTGCTATCTCAAAAGTCAGACCTGGAAAAATTAAAATAAATAAATTAATATTTAGCTGAGTCATAGAATTATTCTCTTAGACTGAAGATTGTTGATAGTTTATTCTTATTATACTGGATCTAATAATACTTATTGTGTGTGATCACTGTAGATTGATTGATATTTAGTCTGAGATTCATTGTTTATGTTTATATTTTTAGTCTAAATTTATATCTAATACAGTCACATGGAATCATTAAGCATTTTAAGCAGAGAATGTATGTCAGAACTGCACTTAAAGGTTATAAAATCAATCAGAAAATAAGATAAAGTTTTTTTTATAGATAGACAATTCTTTGAAAGATAACTATGCTATCACCACTTGACGTTAGAGCAACATACATTTTATCACCGGCGTGAAATTGTCGTTCTTATTAGAAAAAAAAACATCCTAGAGACTCATATAAAATGTGCCGAGCAGGGTACAGTTCTAAGTGGAACACCTCAATAAGCTGCGCATTGTTTTGTGGTCAAGTGTATTATGTTAAGAGATACTCACCCATTTTAGTATCTGCTTCAACATTTTCGAAAAAGCACTCCTCCGCATGAGCATCGACGGTGATGGTATAACAGTTGGCTGTGTTCAATAACGCTGCCGCTAATAGAATAGCAAAACTGATTGATCTCCACGAACTTTTCATTTTGTTTAATTGATAGTAATTTGCCTAAAATATGTTTTTCTTTAATCACAAGCGAACATAAGCTTGTTTTCCCTACGTGAAAGCCACGTAATTTGACAACTCACACAGGGTGACAAACTGACACAAATGTGACAGCTGTAACGATGCGTTCATAAAAACAAATTCTGTTTTAAGAAAGTTTAATGTCAGTTCTTGTTTTGTTTAAAGAAATAATAATTAGTTTAAAAAAAGAAATATGAAATATATTATTCGTAAAAAGGTTCAGTATTTTTATATAGCCATATCACTACAGCGATTGTGTTTTACGGTTTTTGATTTAAAAAGTGATTGCTACTCGCCGATAGATGGCACTGCACAGTGCAATTGAATTTAAAATCTACCACACATTCTAACTTTTGGAATTAGTTTGTGTAAGTCTAACTAAAAATGTTTCAAGCGTTCGAGTTGGTTTAATTGGTTCTATTGTTTTTCAGTTTGTATGGAAGTTACTATTCTAACTTTTCTCTAGAAGTCTAATATTCAGATGTAAAGTAAAGGCTACTCCTACTAGGTTAAATCTGTCTACAACACAAGCGTAGAGATGGCAAAAACAAAGGGAGACCTATGGGTAGTTGCTGATGTCTGATGATGATAAAGTTTCAAAGATTCCAATCTGGATAAACGCCTAGAAACGTCTGAGCTCCCAGGCGAAAGCGCCAGGGTATCAATCAATCATATTTTCCACACAGCGGCGTTTCTGCTAAGTGCTTTTTCATTTTACATGGAGATTAGCCCTCTTCGGAGAGGTATATCCAAATGACTACCTACCGAAAGCTCGTAGTTGAACAAGCTTTGGATTACGTTATTAACCCAGGTAGCGTTGTTAAACAGTGCCTTCAAGTCCGTCATCAACCGTTTCAACGAGTTTTCAGTAGGTTCCTTCAAATGTTTTGGTTTTTAATGGGTGTAACAGTACCCAAAAGGCACTTGTTCTCAACGTCATCGCGCAATTTTTTTTTTCTAGCTAGACCATACCTCACCTGGGAGTTACACCCTGTGTATCGTTGAGACTTTTGGATACATCAAAATCAATATATTATTGTTTTGCTGTACGTACGTAGTGGGAACTAGGGACCTACCTGGCAATAGCCTGTACCTAGTGTTACGATGATAAACATGCATGGGACTCCCTTTGCAGTTGGCTACGCTACGAAAGTTATTGCCTTGATTCTATCGCAATCTTATTACCATTCATCTTTCATGTTGGGAAGTGCACAATAATTATGTCATAGCTATTATAGAAAAAAAGTAAACGAAAGTAGTAACTCTTACATTGGGAGTGGATTTCGGCGTTTTGAGTATGGCACAAGGAAGTGAGACGATCATGCCATACAAAAAACTGGTTTAAATATATCAAATTTACTGATGGTTAACGATCATGTTAGACAAGATATTTACTTAAATATTTATTTAAATCAGAGTAGGATCTACCGATCTTAATTTTCACCTTATGTTTAAATCATTATCATGTGGGTACCTACATACCAACTAATAGGGGCCAGCGGGAGCATACTCATCGCTAATAATTTATGCTACAGGTTAGAATTGCGGAAATATCTTGCACCACTTGAGAATCGAACCATAGGCCCTGCAGAAGCCCCGCTTCAAGTTTCACTCAAGTTTTCCCAGTTGGGCAAATTTTGCCATGGACATTAAAATCAAAGGGAAAAAGTGATAATAAGCCGATTTGTGGCAGGTTAAAACTTTATAGCGTGATCAGCTTTATGGCATACCAACAATGTTTTAGGCGTATACAGAGTGATTTTTTAAATGGGCGTGGATGGATAGATGTGGAGGGGCCAATTCCGAAACTAAGAGAAGTAGGTAGGTAGGGAATATACTCAAAGGAGTTTCGGGCCCGATTTTGATAAAAACCAAATCTGCATCATAGGATTTTTGAAAACTCAATATTCCTAGCTAGGAATCGAACCCGTTGATTTTGAAAAAAAAAAACACACTGTATTAGTACACCATTCGATAGTGTCGCTAATAAAGCTCAAATTCTGGGAAAAAATGACATTTCTATGGCAGACTTAAGCTTAAAATTACGCTTCTGAATTCTGAAAAGGCGTCGTAAGATGAAATTCCAAGAGAGCTTTAATATTTAGGCATTAATTAAGGTGGCCGTTACTACTATTGAAAATGGGAGTTAGCAAAAATAAACGTCATCGATGTCACACGTTTGTCCTGTAAGTTTCGTGATGGACACACCGAAGTTCACCACGCGTCGGCGACTTTCACAGGTCCGGAGTTTTGGTGTTTTTCGTCAATGAGACTTACCTATCTAAAGCAGTAGTAGTATTAAAAAAAAATCATAACGATACAACTAATAAAAGCGAAGATGCGACGTTGTACAAAAAATAAATTACCATAATCGATCATTGCCCGTGATACAATTTAACATATGACTTATGACATTTTAAGTAATCACGTTTTAGAAAATGCGTAAAGACGAAGCACATTACCTTTATCGAAGAGGATACCAGATTAAATAACAATAGTTTAAAACTTGTATTTCTTGATCTACCAGTTAATAATCATTTATTCAGATATGCTATATGATGACTGCTGAGAATTTTGCAGATGTTGAGGCAAAATATTATTATTAAGAGGTTTTTAAACACTTCTGGTTCTGTAGACTTGTTTCCATTAAGATTTGAATGAAACGCCATTAGATTTATTTTACAGTGCTTTATTATCGAGCAAGAAGATATAATCCCAAAATATCACAATATAAAAACCTATAGGTACATATTTAAACACTACGTTGAGTACTTAAAATTAGAAGCTTTAGTCTACCTTAAAAATATATAAGACAACACCGATACACTGGCTTTCAGAAATACTGATCTATTGTCCTTTTTCTTTCTTTAGTGGTAACGCCAAACAATCTGTTGTTTGAACTAAATAGTTTTCCTTTCTTCCTTTCAAAGTTAAAACAAGAACGAAGAAGGTTTTGCTGAATCGTATGTTAAATGTTATAAAAAGAGTTTACAAAACTAAACTACATTAACATCGGAATACATTACTTGTCTTTTATAGAACGTATATTATCAACGGATCATTTTCTAGCCATATTTATCCCATTTCTCATAACCTAGCCTAGGACCTAGAACTTAGACCCCCCATACTTCCAAGATTGTGTTGTAGTGGGTCATGTTAGTCAATATCGAGTTTTCTGAAAGCTCCTACTGTGCCGTATATATCGACGTCGCTGATGGGCGCCGGGGCTTCGCAGCAGGCTTCGTTGAAGATGCGCAGGTAGGGGCTGACCTCGTCGATGCGCCGGCACCACTTCTTCGCGAGCACGTCGATAGTATCTTCATCTCCGCCCCATTCGCTGGGCAGCACTCTCGCAGGGATGTGCTCCAGTAGTTGCTCCACTTTCGGATGCAGGTAGTACTGTGGGAGAATGAATGTAAGATTAGTTCTACAACGTGTACAAAAGGGCTATGCTTCAGACCATCAAGCCGAACAACTTTCTCGACAACTTTTGCATTTCGCGAAAAAAAAAAACAGGAGTTGATTTTTGGCGGCAACATTTGGTCCGTGTAAATTAAGCTATTCATTTTCATACAAATTATGACCACCCACATGTTTTTGTTGTGGTTGTGGTAATTGTGGTACGCATAAAACAAGAATTAGGTCGAGTACCTAAGTATTAACATTTTATATGAGGCAGTTCATTATTTCTGCGGTGTAAGCAGTTGGGTGGTAATTAAGCGTGTCTTTTAATAAAGTTAAGAAGGAATTCATTTTAATAGTAAACAATCCTTATCGAGTAAGTAGTTTCCTCAATAGTAAACGAAGGCGGTAACTTATAGTTTCATAGTTGTTTCCTTATATCCATCAGTATGACGTCATATAGTAATAACCGAAAACGTAATATGATAAAGTATTCTGGGGCCAAATCCCGGAAATAGAAAATACCAGAAAAAACAGAAATTGAAGATTTTCTTAGTAATTAATTTTAAACACATACCCGTTTCTTGATCTTCTCGTTGACGCAGTTGCGCATGAGCGCGAGGGAGGAGGCAAGGAAGGGCGGGGAGCCCACTACGTGGATCCTCTTCAGCCGCTGAGGGTAGGCGGCTTGTGCCAGCTGGATAGACCGCCTCACCGCGTTGGCAGCTGCTGCCACGTGGGCCACGATCGAGCCGCGGACGTTGGACACCTGGGTAGGGGTAATCATTTAATTTTGTTTACTATACTGGATTTCAATTCAGCCGGGTCGAAAACTAAGGAAGGTAGTCTAGCAGTCGAGTCAAATAGAGGAGCGAGTCATAATAAACCCATTAAAATAAATTATTATCAAGTCAAATAAGAACTTACCGTAAAAGCTGAATGATCGAAGAAGGAATTTGAAGGATATTTTAGTAAAAAATATACTTCAACTGATGACCCTAAGTTGAATGGACCGTGTCAATTAGCATAAGATTCTCATTTTACAATATCATATCTTGTGCTGCAAACTAATCAACGATTACGTTTTTCTACACCTATAAATTAATCTGTTTTGGTCATTTATTACTTTACAAGATCTATTTTTATGATGTTCATTAATCTTCATCTAGAAACCTGTTCTAATAACCAGAGGCAGAGATGGTATTCAGAGGTTGTCTGATATGTGATTTATCTGGATAAGAATTGACCCCTAAGTCACAGGAGGAGCTATCTTCGTCTTTCGGTGGTCGGCCTCAGGGTTTGTTACTGCGGGTCAGGTCGTTTAATCCCATGTGGAAATTGTACCAGAAAGCAGTGACTGTTCTGGGGGTTAGAGAGACGGATGCTCCATGTAAAGTACTGGTATTCAGCTTCATCCGGTAGGACTGAAAGCCGACGCCATCATAGTTGGGAAAAGTTTAGGCAGTAGATGATGTTACTTACCTCATAAATAAACACGTCTCCTCCGATCTGGTGTTCGTCGTACATCCTGACGTCGCTCGTGAGAAGCACAGCGCGGACAGCGTCAGCCACATCCGCTGAGCTCTCGGGGTACTCCGGACGTATCCTGAAGATCGTGATCCGGTACCCTTCGTCTGTTAGCTTCGGGAGTACTACTATGTCCCTGTAGGAGGAGAAAATAACACAGGTTATCCAAGTTTTCTGTTCAGCACCATTTTTTGGCGAACAAGAGGTTTTTCTGTGAGCCCCATAAAAATTAAGTGTATTTGCGTCACTTGAGTAGGTATTTAGCATTAGCAAAGGTAACTTACATGAACTTGCACACGTTATTGAGCGGTGGACAGCTGAGCGAGCGGTGTTCATACAGGTCCCTGAAGCGTGCTCTAGCTAAGCAGTACGCTTCCAACTTGGAGCGTGCACGGTCCAAGTCCATGCGACACCCACGGACAAACAGCTCCAGGACGCGTTTATCTGTAAAGAAATAAATCTATTAAATTAACAGTAGGAAACATTCCTCATGTTTCTAAAAATAGTGAGGTCAGTGCTGTGCAGCAAATCCGCTTTCCAGGCGACAGCACAATTTTTTATTTCATTAATTACATTGCAAATTATGCTAAATGATTTTAAAATCTCGCTTGCCAACCAAACCGGTGATATACTTGTCCAAACCAAAATACCTAAAGCCGAAATATTTATCACACCTGTTATAGTGGAGCTATTATTGCTCTTGACCTTGACAATATTCATGATAGACAACACACGTGCGTGTTTCGATTTTGCTAAGGCTTTTAGCATTATCTATTCACATTATTATCTGAATACACTTTTCGGAGAGGAACATCAAGAAAACGATGGATGGATTTAGTGAGGAATGATATGAAAGAAAAAGGAGTTAATGATAGCGTGACGGTTGACAGAGGAGAATGGAAGAAAAAAACGTGTTGCGCCGACCCCAAGTAACATGGGACAAGGGCAAGAAGATGATGATGATCTGAATACACTTTGTGGGATATATTCAATCAATGATAATACCATAAATTTTCCTCTCAAAATGTCCTTGACCTCTGCGTTAGACTTGGTTTAATGTTACTGCTTTCTACTAAACATGGTGTTCCCCAGGAAAGCGTCGTTGGCCCTACGTTTTTTGCGATTTCAAATCATCCAAAGCAATTTACAGCATGGCTTATAAATAACTTGATATTTGAATATATCAATGGGTAAGTCTGTAATTAGAAATAATTTCTACACTACGAAAATAACTTTTACGGTTTGAATGGTTATGTAGTAACAAGTGAAGACTACTAAGTAGTTTATGTTGTGTACATAAATAGTGAGCACGTCTCTCTGGTTGACGCTAATAGACAGGCCCTGTATGAATTATAAATCGGCTACGATATGATGACGAATGGGCTAGACACTGATTGAATTAATTATCTAACTCATTGAAGACGAATAGAAAGAACAGTTGCTGCTTTCTTCTTAGTCATTTTAATAAAAGGTACTTTTATCAAAACTAGCCAGCTATATTTGATTTATTTGAAAAAAAGTTCAGATTTTACAAATTAACTGTTTATTTAATAAAGTAAGGTTTTTATGTACATTATACAGGGTGTAAGCGACAACCCTCCACAAAGTGATGGGGTGAATTCAGTATATCATACTAAGATGACTGGTACAAGAAATTATTTCAGGAATGCTATGGGAATTCAATAAATTTGATTTGTTTTATTTCCTCATACGCAATATATCGTTACCGTGGCAAAACAAACGTAGCGAACGGCAAGCGCGACGACGACTTCGATGAACACTGTCTGTAGCTCGGCAGGAAGTGAACAGCTGATTTCCCGCGTCTTTCGTTAGAGTATTTCGACATCCATTGTTGGATTTTTGGCTGTCCCTTACACCTTGTATACAGACTACAAATAGAATTATAATAATAATAAAAGTTAAGACTAAAAGTACCTAAGTACCTACATATGTACAAAGACGATAATAGGGCACTTAGGCGTCAAAGTACTCCTCCGCGCATCTCTGTCATCCGGACACGTGCCCAGAAGACTGGCAGCGTTGCTACGTTGAATGGCAATGCTAATTCTTTGGCCAAAGAAATTACAATTAATATCACTTCCGTGATTGTTGCGAGATTAATTGATTAATAATGTGCTAAGCTACAAAAATAGCCTCTGAAGTTGGTACAGAAGTAGGAACCCATTGTTTCCGATCGCGTTGAAATATTGCCTAGTTTTAAGATATGTTTTTCGTGATATGAACTAACACTCAATTTAAAGCAAAAAGCAAAGATTATTTTCTTCTCCCTTTCAATTTTTTCTCGTAATCATTGAGGTATTAGAAAATTCGTAATATCTTGTAATTAATAAAAATATTAAACAGATGCTGCCATAAAAATTATACGATATTGATGAGGGAAAATGAAAAGCCGTGTCGTATGATTTCAATCCCAAGGTTTTATGCTAATCATTGATAACGACATAAAGTATGGCGAACCAGTTAGGTACTATTCTATTCATATATCACTCATTCCTTTTCCTCAAACATCATCTCTGTCGGTAGTTAAAAACAAACGACTTCAAAAGTTTCCAACAATTTTGTTTAATTATAAACAGTGTTACCTATTGCAAAAACAACGTTTATTTAAACGACATCATTTTGTTACATAAGTAATCATGTATAATGACGTACTTAATATGGTTAATTTTACGGTTAAACTACGTTTATAAATATCATCTAAGTACTTGTAGGTATTTGTGGCATCTTTATAACAACAACAACATTAATGAATAATATTGTTGTTAGGAATCCGTACTAATATTATAAATGCGAAAGTAAGTTTGTTCGTTTATTTGTTACCTTTTCACGCCTAAACCACTGAACCGAACATCCTGAAATTTTGCATATAGGTACGTTGTCAGGTGTACAGAAACGGCCATAGGGTAACATTTATCCCGAAAAAAAGTAGTGTTCCCGAGGAAAACAACAATAACGTCTATGTTAATAGATGGCGCCACGTGTCTTCCGAATTCTGATTGAATTATATTATTACAAGCAGAGTATAACTCGAATTAATTGTCAAATTCTAAATTAACGCGAGCGAAGCCGCGGGCAAAAGCCTAATAAGGGATTCTCTAAGAACTCATAATTTCATCAATATTATTCTTTTCTTTCCTAAATAGCTTAGAAGCGCCAAAGCATGCTTAATATAGAGCAAGTAGCTAGATATGCAATTGAAGCGAATACTTAGATTACTTATTCATTCTACAACACCGCAGACTTTGCTCCGAGGCACGTAGCTGTCATTATTCAAGCTGTACTTAATATAAACACAACCGATAGCGGTCCGTCACCTACAGGCGTAATTTCAAGCAAGGAACTGTATTCTGATCTCCTTTCTAAATTCCCCACGGGTTCAGTCCTAGATTTTAATTCTCTAGTTAAACCCTATTCGCAAAGAGTATGTACCAAAATCTTTGCACAAACAACTGCTTTTACAGTTAACTAACGGTCACTCAACTCAGGACCTTACTATCCACAGCCACTCCTGCGCCACACAAGACCTTTATTATGGTAATGAGACAGTCTGAGTACTATCCCAACACATTATAGGCGGCTTCCATATAATTACACGAGTATCAGTGATAATAGTTTTGCAATTATACTTTTTAGCTAACTTGGTCAAGGAGCGTCGCTTGCTCACGTAATTTTGCGCAGCACAACGTGCGCGCTGCGCAGAACGTATTGTAATGCACCCGGCGTTTGGACACAGTGAGGTAACACTCCTGGGAAGATGTTCTATTGTCTAAAACAATGGCGGGGGTAAATAATGACATTTCATTTCGATCGGCGTTCCGTACTGTTCCTCTTGCTACGGTGTGTGATATGGTTCAGTGATGAGGCGGGTTGAGTCAATTCGGTCACTATTACGTAGGCCGTAGAGACCGTTAAATTACGATTTATTACTTTGCCATTACGTGGAGGAGCGGTAAGGTGCTGGTCGATGCATCAATGATGAATTTGATGATGCCGAGTTCATGGCTGTTGAGTTTATGATTTTTGGCTACTGGCAAAGCGTTGTTGAAGTTCTGACAACCACGTAACTCAAAAATAGCAACTTTAGAGAAGATTGACATAACTGCATACAAATACCGTGTAATGATACAATACCATTTTGAAAATAGATAGAGATGTTGCTTGTTTCTGTGATTGCTTGAAACAACGCTTCTTCCGATTCTGTAGCAAACGGCATCAAAATGTCAAAACCGCCAAAAATGACTTACGTGATGTTAGAACTTCAACGACGAAAGTGGCAAACCACTTGCTAAACACCAAGAATCTATGCATTGCAATCATCATTAACTTACTCTTATCTCTAATGAACCAAATTTGCGGTTAGTAGCTGCAAATTGATAATTTGTAATTTGGTATGCGTCTAATTCACTCCTCGTTGCGTATCGCACCGGTATGGCCGAAATTTTCGACATAAAACCACTTGCAGTTCTGCAATTTCACTTTCCGTGGCTAGATTTCGTTACTAAACGCCTGCGCTGCATTCTTGCACCATAGATAGATTAAATGTTATCTATAAAAATACATAAAATTGAAATGTCTGCTTGTAATACCAAAATAATATCTTTTTACTGAATGCATATGAACATATATACGGCACAACAAAAACACATTTTTTTTAAATTTTTGTCTGTCTGTCTTTTTTTTTGTTCCGGCTAATCTCCGAAACGGCGTGACCGATTATGATGGGACTTTTACTGGCAGATAGCTGATGTTATAAGGTCTTACTTAGGCTACTTTTGTTTAAGAAAATTAATTAGGGTTTCGTGTAAAAAATTAAAACCCTTGAAATTGTTAAAAAAATCCGATTCTAACGGCTAATCTCCGAAACGGCGAGACTGATGTTGGCGGGACTTTTACGAGCAGATACCCAATATTATAAGGAGTAAGTTTGTAGTTTTTATTTTTTAATAAGAATTAGGGTTACATGCAAACAAAAAAAACCTTGAAATTGGTAACAAAATCCGATTCAAAAAGGGAAGTAGTATTTTTTATAAAAATATCACGCGAAAGAAGGTCGCGGGCAACAGCTAGTTCTGTAAATTGAGATTTGAATCAATTCAATCAATTATTCATTTTTATTGTTATTTCAATTTGATTTGAATTGAGATTGAGATTTGGTAAATTATAAAGCCTAACTCCCAGTTTTGCCGTCAGAATCGTAAAAAAAATATTCAAATCGTTCATCCTTCGGATACCGTGACTGGTTTTCCTTTCCTAATAATTCATAATTATTGCATTTAATCCTAATTTTGAGGTTAAATGCTATCCATAATTAATCCGCGCTGCGGACCCTACTAAATATGCCCTTGGATATCCTGCTATCCCATGTCGAAGTGTCTTCCCACCCATACCAACCTTATTCTTTTACCAAGTATTCTGAAAGTAAAATATGAATATCTAGGTTGACCAGGTTCTATATCTTCTTGTCACAAAAAACTATTTATGCTACTGCTGTTGGATATGAAGAATTACCAATACCAACCTAGCACAGGTTGGCACTACTTCGTATCCAACAGCCGAGATCCGCAAATTAATGTTATCCTTCCTGTCGGCAGTCCTATCGTCAGATTTGAAGTGCGATAGATATTAATTACTCAATTACAAACTAAGATACTAAGTTGGTACTTATTCATAATTACCCTGATAATTAAATAGGCACCGATATAGGCACCTATACAGGGTGGGTAAAAAATCGTGGATTAAACGAAACATAGTGATAGTTGGGGTTATTTGCAGTAAAAAATATCTATGTAGCAGAGTCCTAACTTGATCTCCTTTAAAGTTATGGCTACTTGAGTGTTTTTTAAGAAAATACCAAAATAATTTACTAAATAGACAATTAGTGGTGTTTAGTTGCTTCTAGGAAATGTATCATCACTCCAAAAGTACTTTTATGACTTGCGTACCATGATTTATGAGTATTCGCACTTTATTCAATATCTTTTAAGTCTCACGAACAACTATTTGTAACTTCAGAACCTCCCTGAAAAAAAAAGACTACCAAATAATGACCCTGATAACCCCAACTATCGCCCTGTTTCGTTTGATCCACGATTTGTTACCCACCCTGTAAATTTACTCGGTACGGCTGTACAAAAGTCCTGTTCTTTTCTTCTTCTTAAAGAGGTAACAGGGCTAAAACTATTGCCGTTGCGCTGCGTCAAGCCTGCCCCCGTAGAGTGCGATAGGGATAGCAGCTACAGCTCAGACCGATTATATCACAAAAAAATTGACGAGATCGACGTTTCGTATTCCCCTTTGCTCCTCGAAAACTGAGCCCATTCTATTATTTTTTTCATTACAATTTAGAATTAGAAAGAGTATGTCTACTATCAATTTATTTTATGTTTAAAAATTTTCGAATTTGTCTGGTAGTCCTCTAATCAAGGCCGTAAAAATGGGGCATTTTTTGTCATTTTTGGAGGGTCATATTTTCGTTACTTATTAGTTGCTGAAAAAAAGGTAATAACAGGGTCGTGTCTACACAGCAGACCTTAACTTTACGAAAAAAAAAGATTGCTCTAGAGGACGAAAAAAGGGGAATACATTTGTATGGAGAATCGCAGCTCCTGTACCCTCTTAATATCCATGTTATCTACCTACCCACAAACTTTGTTTTAACCGGTTTTGGGTCCATATTAGGTATAATTACAGTATTATCATAACTAACACACGCCATATTATATAATAATACCAGCCTGTTACTGTCCCACTGCTGGGCAAAGGCCTCTTCACATATAGAGAAGGCACGAGCGTTGATCACCACGCTTGCTCAAGACGGGTTGGCGATTTCAGACTTATATTAATTATAAGTCCAGGTTTCCCTACGATGTTTTCCTTCACCGATGTAGTTTATCTTGGACATATTATATACCTGTTGTATAATCATGTTTACGCATCTAAACACGATAGTTGTTTGTCCGCATCGCGACACAATAATAAAGAGTTGAGTAGCGTAGACCACTAACCGTGGTTTTCGCTTTCACTAAATCTAAGCGACACCTAAATGAATGCCTAGGTACACCTAGTGTTGAAGAAAACGGGCAATAAGTAGATGCATAGGTACCTAAGTAAAGCTGTTACTACTTTCATAAAACAAACTCACGCCTTTTGCCCATGAGGGTAAGTAGGACCCACAGACCTGTTACGATTCTTACATCTACGATAATTGTCCCATGGCATCATACTACCGGGATAAAAAGTATCTTATGTGTTAATCTAGGTTATAAGCTATCTGTATGCTAAATTTCATCCAAATCCGTTCAGTAGCTTTTGTGTGAAAGAGTAACAAACATCCATCCATCCATCCATCCGCACAAACTTTCACATTTATAATATTAGGAGGTTCCTAATCACATAAATAATGTGAACCAATTACATATATATTGTATAACCTGACTATAACTATACTGGCTTTGCATGAGTTTCCCGTACAATGAGAGATCATCTTAATTTGGTTTTACAAAGCTTGATTGGTAGTCGTGCATACAGTCAACAATAAGATCGATTCAGTTTCGCACACAATATTTGAGAAGCACCTTTAAAATACCAAAACACTTCATGAGGTAAATGCTATGAAATCAACTTTCTAAATAACTTTGTGACAATTTAGGTGAAATGTTGCACTTTTATTCGACTTAGTTTGCTGACCGTACCTCATCTGCTACTTAATAGTATTTATTATGTTATTTTATGTAGGTACCTATGTATTTACATTCGTTAAGTACACTGCATTAGTAACTTCGCTACGCCTGTCTGTTGTATCGAGAGCTATGCTAACATAATTAATCTCTACGTAAAATATATAATTACTATTTTTATTTACTTATGTTGTTTACACACCTATGTACCTAAGCGAAAACATAGGTAAGTATTAACGTAATGATTTAAGTTCATAAATATTATAATACTATCAAGTCTATTGTTTTCATTGGACTAATTTTAAGTTCAGCCCCCCCACTCGGAGCATATTCTTCGCCCCTTATTATTTAAGAAATGAATCTTTCTTCAAACCCATCTGCGGCGGGGCCTACAATTTTCGAGATCACTTCACTCGATGCTGTCTTAGATTCTTTTAATAAATTTATAGTAATTTTAAGGTAAGTGTTACTTAAATTGATCTGCTAGCTAATGTCTGTCCGTAAGCGTTGGTTTTTTGTCAATTAAAAAGGCATTTCCCTTTATTTCGGCACTAGTGGCATCTGAGTGAATTAGCGAAGTTTGTGGAATACACAAACTGAATCAGCCTATCATGAGCTAATGTAATACCTAGTCGTAGTGTCAGCTACAGCTAATAAACTAAATAAATATCACAGTGGCGCGGGCGCATGGCGTGTCCTCGCCTCTTACTAGACGGAAAGCCAACACGTCTTTCCCGGGAACGGGCGCAAAATAATAATGCCCTTGTCGCATGACTAATATTACTGAAGTTTAGCTCACACGCACCTACAAGTGAAAAGGGACCCTTCACGAAGCCGCTAACCAAGCATTCTGTACATCAAACTAAGTAACGCAAAAATTATTGCTCGGAATCCTAACGTTTTCTTTTGGGACGAAAAGTCACGTTACACGGTAAATCTCAAAGTAACGCACTCAAAACATTGTGCTGATGGATGCATTGAATAGTAAACGGGTCATGGTGATGGAGGTATTTGCAGTAAAGTTATAACCTTAAAAACTAGTATTTAAAAAAAACTTGTGTAAAAGTGGGAACTTAGACCGCAATATCTCCGCAATTAGACTTCCCAGGTATGGTCCAGAACAAATGAAATTTCGCATTGACGAGGAGAACAAGTGCCTTTCGGCTTCGTTAAGGGTCTATTTACACCCTTTAAATGTCTAGCATAAACTAAGTAATAAGTAGCTGTTGATGGAAATTGTAAGTTTATAACTTAGATATCCGTTTTCTTGCGGATAAAATTGAGGCTCTCTCTTTCCATCAAATTAAGACTCCCGGTTACGGCCACTTTCTGGTTTTAATGTCAAAGGGTAATGAAATCATTAAATACCTTTTTTTTTACGGATGGGATATCATCAAATACCTCAGATCATCTTATTTGATTTTAATTAATAATATGCCTAGATATTCCTGCTAGACTGGTTAAATATATCGTTAAAGATATCTGTCCGTACTTATAAGGTCAAAGGCCATATAAAACGATTTAAATAGCACACCAATCAAGTCCAATCCAGATTCCTAATGAATACTAGTAATTTGAAACAAAAAAAAATCCGATAGGTAGGCAATCAAGTTAGACGATATTTCAATAATAATGCGTGTTGGACTCGCGCAGCGAGGGTTCCGTATAAACATGTAGGTATTTATTTTGTTATTAAACTACATATTTACGGTTTTCAGATTGTTTCCTTTACACGTGCTGTAAGACAAAAACGTGTTGCGCCGACGACCCCAAGTAACATGGAGCAAGGTCAGGAAGATGATGATGACTACCTGCACCCGCCTTGCCAGCGACATCGTTCTCGTAGATTTTGAAAATAAAACAGACCTGTTCGAACTTACCCTTAATATATTGAGGTATATTCAATATAAATATTAAGGTACAATTTCCTTCAGGAGTATAAAGGGTGTAAAAAGACCCTTAACGAAGCCGAAAGGTACTTGTTCTACCCGTCATTGCGATATTTTTTTTGTTCTAGACCATACCTGGGAACCTAGTAGTTACGGAGATATTGGGGGTCAAAGTTCCAACTTTTTCACAAGTTTTTTTTGAAATACATGTTTCTAATGTAAGATTTTTACTTTGACCACCTTCACGACCCCCTTACTATTCAATCCATCCATCAGCACAATGTTTTGAGTGCGTTACATTGAGTTTTACCGTAAAACGTAATTTTTGACCCCAAAAAAAAAATTCGTTTCCCAGCAAAAATTTTTGCGTCAAGTTACTTAGTTTGATGTACAGAATGCTTGGTTGACGGCTTCGTGAAGGGTCTGTTTACACCCCGTATAATGTTCATATTTAGTTTCAGCTCTAAGTACCTATCCTACCTAAGGAGCTTTTGAATAAATTAACCAGCATATTATTTCATTGTAAAATATTGGAAATGTAAATATCAACCACCCTCTCGAAGTTTAAATATCTTGTTCATTTAATAACGATATTTTTTCAGCGTTCACAAACTCCTGAAAACCTTGTTTCCAGTTGCACTTACCAACGTTTTCAGGCTCGGGCAGGTAGGGCGACGCGGCGAGCATGCTGCGGAGGTCCCGCACGCCTCGCTCGATGTCCCCGGGTCCTTCGCCCAGCTCCTGCGAGATCAGATCCGCCTGCTTCAGCGACGGCCCTTGCAGAACCGCCATGGCACTTCACTGGTACACGACTGTATACTTTATAACACAGATACTAGTTCTGTTATATCGCTGAGTCGTTGCTCTAATTCCGGCCGCTGAGATTGCGCACTCCAGCTGAGTAAGGACAAAACTGCGCCCGCACAGCGCTCACTACCTTTTATAAACTATGCGACGGACGTTAGAAAACGTAAGGACGAGAGGAGTGAACATCGGCTGGTGACAACGTAGAACGTACACCGGTTACTACGTCATCGGGTACCGGCCGTATCACATCGAAATATAACATCATAGACGTACGGATTGATTAACATCATTCGTCTAATTATTTGATACCATATCGCTAAATATTCAAACTACTGTACTTTTTTTGGAACCAAACATGAATCAGCGACAAATGAATCTTTTAAGTTATTACTAAATGTTATTCTTTGTTTCGAACGATCAATACGTGAGATTTTATGCAGTTTTTGTTTATATTGGCTGTAATGTGTGTCAATGTAAAGTCAAGAGCATCGAAATGTGATGGGTAAGCAAAACCCGCACGTGAGCCGCTTTTACGACGACGTTAGGTACATTGCATAAAAATGTGTTACTATACCTACAAGTAAAAATACTTTTTTAAATATTTACATACAAGCCCACATTGGCTAAACTAACTAGTCCGTGATAGGTACATAGAAGTGTTGGAGTTGCGGTCATGAGGAGCACTATAGTTCACTATATATCGGTGAGCGATGGGTCGCGAGTTCGATCCTACCCGTTTATATGGGTACCTACCATTAAATTACACTGTGAAAGTTATATAATATTAACAAGAACAGTAAGGCGCATTATGCAGAGTAGTTGATTAATCCTTAATTCCTAAAAAAACAAAGATTGGTGTATACCCGAGAGCTCGCCATGGTTCGGAAGCTGATTCTGAGACCATCATCAAGTGACGCACACCAATGAGGTAATCACGGCATTGTTTAGTTAAGTAATAACTACTTTTCAATAACATTAAAACAAAACGCGAATCTTTGCAGTGATGCAATTGTATAGTAGAATACTAGTATCTAAATAAAACATCGATTTATAACAAATTATACCTAGCTAGTCCGAATCTATAGTATTTAATGACAACAAGTGAATATTTACATTATATACAAACTACAAAACTGTAATAGTAAGAAAAAAATATTTACTTACAAGTATCAAAACGGTTACAGGGCGTCAAAAAATTCATCCACATCGCTGTCAACAGGAAAAGTGCCCAGAAGGCTGGCAGCATTGCCACGTTGGATGGCAATGCTGATTCTTTGGCCAAAAAATAGGCTAGCCCTCTGGTCGACCAACCGCTTGGCGATTTCCCGAAATACTAGGAGGGCTCGGACCCCATGGGCCTAGTGTTTCATGCTTCTATAGTTAGACAATTTTTTTTAATAAGCGTTTTTATAGCAATATATCGGATTATAGGTACAGGCATGTAACGGTATGTTGAAGCCGAGGTAACATGAGAAATGTGTCAAATGTAGAGCACTAAGTTATGTATAGATAGGTACGCAATGAAGGTACTTATTTGTCAAAGTAAGAATGAAGGCTATCATGTTAAGATTAGGACCCAGACTGAGGCGTCAACCTTCTGAAGTAGATAACGAATACTTATGTATGTATACAGGGTGAAAGGTAGGGAAACTCGACCTATTCCTCCAAAGCGGGTATACTAGAGGTCATTAGCTACAAATTAAGCCCAGTTAACTAGGTGTCAAAACAGGATGGTTACCGAGCTGTGTCGATTCTTCGATTTTTTTTTAAATTTCTGACTTTTTACCGAAAACCATTAATTATGAAAAAACTACTCCAGTCTAAACATTTAATGGATATTTTTCTGAAAGCTGAAAAATGAGTGATCATTTAAAAAAGAAAAATCCTCAGAAATAAAAGATCTTTTGTAGCAATAACTTATCATTTTTGTATTTTACCCGAAAATCGACATTGGAAAAAAAATGGATGATAGTTAGCGTACAAATGAGTAAAATGACTAACTGGTTTCTTAAGGTTCCAAAAAACTACAATTGTTATAATCTTCCGTAAGAGTTAGAATAAAATTCTCGTCCCAAGACTTGAATGGCATTGCGAAAAATTTTCAAGAGAAGAAGTATACATAATGCTTTTGGAAGATGTGCTCCCTACGAGAAGAGATTGGTGTACCAGCACGATGGATGTCCACCTCACTTTTAATGACATTAAAAGTGACAATAATTGTCATCCAACCAATGTCGCACACCTGTCGAGAAAAGGTGCACGGTTCAGGTTGGTCGTTTCCTATGGAGAACCGACAAGAAACGCCATGGATACTCTTTTAAAATTATTTGGTTTTACAATGCAGCATTAGTAGGTACTTAGGTATGAGAGGACAGCGTAGGCCCAACAATAAGTCGTTGCATACTTCACAAAAACCTAAAACAAGATAAAATGTTAACAAGCATCTAGGAATCTACAAGGCCTACAATGTTAACACATTCACAAACAATCGGTAAAAAAGAATCTATACAAAGAAGGAAAAACCCTTTCAAACAAAAAATAATTTTCCAAGTCGGTCCAGGCGTTTTCGAGTAATCGGGGAACATACATAGAAAAATAAAGGATTCCGACGAACTGAGAACCTCCTCCCTTTTTGAAGTCGGTTAAAAAGAAAAATAATATTTTGCTTGAGTAGTTTATGAGTTAGCTCTTAAAATACGTATTTTTTTCTTTTTGGCCTATGTTGATGATGTGATGATGTAATAACTTCGACTCACAATTTATAATTTATAGATGGTACAAGAATTTATGTGGTAATCACAACATCTAAAAAGGGTAAAATTAAAACAAAAAAACGTTTTTATACCAGTACGATCGCGTAGCTTGCGCTAGGAACTAATTACTGATGATTCTGCCGTATTAATAAAAAACATTTTCAATAAATACTTAGTTTTCATTTTTTCAGTGATAGGTAAATTTTTCAGTGGTGGTGTTTTTTAACGCCATCTATTATCGAATTTGACTTTGACTGCCCAAAAATAGTCTATTGTACTTAGTGCGGCTATCGAGAATATCACGAAATAAAAATTGCTTTATAATGCGTCTATTCGTCAATAGATGGCGTTATTACAAATGGCAATTTTTCATTAAATAGCAATACTCATGAGTAATGTCATTTCCAACCAATAAAAATGTAGACCATTCCGGATATTCGGTAAAGCTGACGAGAGTTTCAGGAATTTTCCTAAATTCATACTATTCGACAATAGATGACGTCTTTACCAATTTTACAAATGTTCAGCACCAATGGGTTGTTAAAAAAAAGATAAAAACTATTCTGGTATCAGTAAAGCTAGCAAGAATATCAGGAATTATTTTTTTCAAAAAGTTACTCTACAATAGATGGCGTATTTATAAATTTTGGTTTTCTTCAAATAATGGCAACCTTAACGAGATGTGTCAATTTCAGTCGACAATTCAATTTTCAAATAATAACGAAGTTACTGGGCTCAATGCATTGTTGATTCATTTGAGAAGGAAATTAAATAAATAAACAAAATATGCGTGTACTTAAATGAAATTCGGTTTATATGATTAGTTTAATTTAAAATGGAGCCATCCAAAGAGGCAATCGCTGTTCGCATCACGCGGTTGAATCGTTTGATATTGGGGAAAGTGACAGGTGGGACTGCAAGGTTCAGCAGAAAGACAGTCGACCGCGAAGCCCTGCTGGATGCTCTCACAGTTCTCTATGATGAATGTAACGATGACCCAGTTAAGAAGAGCGATGACTTGGTCAAAGCTTTCTTGGACAAGTGTAAGTTTGTTTTTGTCTTATCCTTACTCCTTACCCTCCAGACACTGAGCAATTAATAGCACTGAAAGAATGAAAACCAATATAACTTCTAAGTAGGAAGCTTCCCTGGTATTTGAGATTAACAATAATATAAAGCCTGATTAGTATTAAAATAATGTGGTTGTACGAAACAGCTGTTCATGAGTTGGTAAATTGAAAGACATAATAAAAAATCAGAGATAAAACATTGATAATCAGGCTTATGGAGTGTCATGACTATGGCTAACAATAAGATTGAGCCTGCTCCCGACACTGGCGGACCACAATTTTTTTTATTTTTAAATGTTTTTTTTTTAATATTTTAAAATGTAAAAAATGTGTAGAGAAATAAATAAAGGAAGATTAATATTATAAGAATTCACTTTTACTAGGTATCTTTTTCCTTTGCAGATCGCAGTACACTGGCAGAGTTGCGTCGGACTAGAGTATGCATCTCAGACTTTGAGATGCTGCAAACAATTGGAAGAGGACATTTTGGTGAAGTTCATGTATGTTTGTTAATAATTATGTAATTATGTTCTATTTTATTCTGACCCTTATGGTAAAGGAGGATGCACTAATGTAGCTGACTGTGACTTTTTCATGAAATAGTCATTCAATGGGATTAAATGAACTTAGAGGGTTGTATTAATTATTACTATTGACTCTTGTCATTTCCTTGGCTTTTGTTTATTTTACATTTATCTTAAAAATGTTAGTTGGTGAGAGAGAAGCAAACATGTGACGTGTATGCAATGAAGACCTTGCGTAAGGAGCAAGCTCGCAAGCGTGCTGATGACGAGCGAGATGTGCTCGCCACAGCCACCGGACCATGGCTGCCTAAGTTGCAATATGCTTTCCAAGTAAGAGTTACATTTAATTTTCTACTTTTATTTTCTTGGTTACATATTTGTTTGAAGCATCAAGTCTAAAAGATTCTCTGTTACCTATATTCAAATTAGTAATTAAACTACATTCTGGCAGAAAATACTTAACAACAATTTTTGGCCACAAAATGTCGCCAAAATAATCTTATAATATTGTACTAGGAGTTTCTTACACTTTTCTAATTGTTACTAATTAGGACAGCAGCAACCTGTACCTAGTGATGGAGCTCTGTTGCGGCGGCGACCTGGCGGGCCTGCTCGCCCGGCGCGCGCACCCGCTGCCGGAGCGCGACGCCGCCTTCTACGTGGCGGAAGTGGCTCACGCGCTCAAGGCGCTGCACGCCATGGGATATGTGCACAGAGATGTTAAGCCACACAATATACTGTTGGATAGGTGAGTCCATCCACGTTATTTTCATCCTGAAGAGTAACTAGTATGTAGTGAACTTTTACAACATTTTTGTTATAATGCATAATGTTAGGGTTTTTTTTTTATTATAGTCTTATTATAAAGTAATTGACAAGAAATATGCAAAATAATAAACAAATAATGATTAGAACACTGCAATATATTAATGGTGCAACTAACCAACAATACCTCATTTGTCAAATTATGGTAAGTAGTTTATAAGTTATAACAGAACAGATGAACAGTATGTATGTATTTGGGTATGTACGACATACATACTGGACTTTTTCACCTCGCCATAGTTGAGTAACAAGTATCAATGAATCATATCTTAAGTCAGTAAATCACGTTTTCTTCCATATAGATGCGGGCACGTGAAGCTGGGCGACTTCGGTTCCTCGGCGCGGCTGTCGGAGGGCGGGTGCTCCGGCGTGGCGGCGGCGACGGCGGACTACATGGCGCCCGAGCTGCTGGCGGCCGCCGACTGCGCCGCGCACACTGTGTGTCAACAGTACTGCGGCAGAATCGTTACCACTGCCATTGTGCGTCGGCTCACCTGCATGTGCTTATACTTACATTACGGAAGAGATTTTGCATGTTCATTTGTTATGAAACTTTTGAGTTCTTGGAGCACTGCTAAATAAATACATTTAGCTCTAAATAAGTTTAAAAGATAATTCTATTTCTTTCAATATTTTGAAATTGACATACACTGATGTTTTAAACAGGTTTAGCGCTTATTTTATTGAATGAGCTTTGGTGCTGGCCTTTGATATCAGTTTAGTTTTTGAAGTTCACAATTACGTTTTTTCTTTCAAACAGTGATTTTACTAACATAAAGCTAAGATTTGAAACACCATGCAGAATCTCTGGTATTAGATTGTACTTTACAATAGTTTTGTAGAAGGTAGTGGCGGGTTGCAAGGATTGTTATGTTTAATTACTTAGCATGTCAGTGTTGGATAGTTATAACAAGCAATGTTTAGTAGATAATAACAAATAAATGGAATGGTCAAAAATAGTTATAATTGGATGCAGTTTTTAGACTTAAACAAATATTAAATTCACTTGATTTTGGATAAACAGTGGTAATAAGTCACTAACACAATAATTTAGAGAGTTTCTTAGTTATATAAATGGCAGTTGATTCTTATTTTGAAAGTAATGTAATCTGCATTTTCCAGAATGGAAAATAAATATAAAGCACGTCATATTAATATGATATTTTGTTTTGTCCAGTCGTCGTGTGACTATTGGTCGCTCGGTGTGATCGCGTTCGAGCTGGTGTCGCTGCGCCGCCCGTTCTCATCGGGGGAGGACGACTCCATCGCTCAAATACTTAGTAATATACAAAGGTAAGAAAATCTTATTTTATAGGTATAATGAACGTAGATCAACGTCAGTCAGCTCTTTTATTCTGTAGTATTCGTCGATTCTTGATAGAATTATTAATTTGTAACTTTGACTTACTTTTTTATTAAATGATTTTTTAATAATAGTTATATTATGTCGTTTCCATACTCGTAGATGTTATTTCTGGTAGTTAAAAGCCAACCTTTTAATTTTGTATCAACAGACAACATGGTAACATGGTATATCGCTCAATATTACATGTGCAATGGAGAATCGGCCTGTAAGTCTGGGAACCTACCTCAAAGCCCATAAAATAAATGGAAATTTGGCACAGGCGTTCGTCGATTGAATACACGACATGGAAGTTCAGAGAAAACAAATGAAAAAAAGATTTTTAGACCATGTCAAAACCGCGACGTGACTTGCGGATCAGAGTGGACATATGTGAAGCATGAGCGTGTCGATTGACGCAAGTCACAACAACCGAGGGGCTTTAATCTTTTTATCTGTTCTAGTTACGAGCGCGAGTCGTCGCCCCAGCTGCCATGGGAGGAGCCCCCCGGGGGCCCATCGCGCGAGTGGCGCGCTCTGGTGGCGGGGCTGCTGCGCGTGCTGCCCAGCAAGCGCTACTCCTACCTCGACACGCTGCAGCACGCCGCTCTCGCGCACATGCCCGCGCACAACATTAGGGACCAGGTACGTACACTGGTAAGAGGACCCGCCGCACGGGCGCGCCCGTACGCTTTTATTTAGTAATCAGTAGTTTAAAGTGTGTGCGTATGGCAGGCTCCGCCGTGGGTGCCGTGTGTGCGCGGCGCAGAGGACGCGTCGTACTTCAGCGTGCCGCCGCGCGGCCCGGCGCCGCCCAGCGCCGCGCCCTTCCGCACGCGCCCGCCCTTCGCCGGACAACTGCCCTTTGTCGGTTAGTACTCTACTTCTCTCGTACCAGCTCGAATAACAGTCATGAGTGCGTCTTTGTATCTTTTGTGTGCGAAAAGTTTAATAATTATATAATATTCTTCCAAGTCCTTGTGCCTTTTTAGGGTTCAGTTAACAAATGTTATGTAGTACCTAGGACTGTTAATCGGCGGGAATGCTGTTACGTTGTGATGGGTGGCTATTGGTGGACTACGTAATAGGGACTAAATTTGGATTGGGGAGCGCTTATCAAGGCATAGGACGTTACGAATTTAAACAAATTGGCGGGGCCCACCATACATGTTACTGAAGGTTGAAAAAAAAAACTACTTATGTAACTGTGTGTGGGTGGTGTCTATCGACAGCTCTTAAAAAAATATGTCGACGTTATTAAAATACGTTTTTTTTTCTTAAGTCAGCGGTTGATGACATATTCGCTTCTGTTACTGTTAATCTGTGTCACTGTCATCCCACTGCTGGACAAAGGCCTCTCCCCATGAATTCTAAATCCTGCGATATAGGGCTCATGTAGACCATTAGCTTTTAACGCCGCAAAAATTGTGTCCACCACTCTGATTTTTTAAGTAAAAGAAAAATTCTGAAAAATGCGGGTTTGTAGAATGTAAAAAGAAATTTCTACTTTGTTTGTTTGGATAAGATTGGATATTCAGCTTTCATGATATGGGACTTTTTCGTGAAACAACAGCAGTAACTTTGTTTTTCATTAACATACTATGAAAAACAAATTCAGTTTTGCTGTTTAGTGTAAATTGACCTATGAATGAGCGTTAAAAATATAGTTATTATGTTATTATACTGTTTGATGCTACGGAAGCCTTAGTACGCGAGTCTGACTCGCATCTGACCGGTTTTTATTTTTGCGGACGACAATTTGTTCAAAATAGTTATTTTAATTATTTCTCTGTTTTAGTATGACGCAGTTTATTATTTACGACGACGTTCACCTAAACACTTCAAAAATGTTGTTTATTTTATATGTTGACAACAACGCTTATGTTTCACTTGTTTTGTTGACTTTTTGCACATCGACGACAATACTGGCCGCATCCGACGCCAACACAAGTTACTTGGTATTAGTGTAACAATCGAACTGGTTCCCCACAGGCTACTCGTTCGTGGCTCATGAGGAGACCGAAGACCACAGCGGAGGGTTCAACGCTTCACATGACTGCACTGCCATCGATTTGGCTACTTTTAAGTGAGTTTTTTGTTTACTTTTTTGCGAATTTTATTTTGGTTAATGTTTTCTGTTTTACTTTCGTGACTGATTTGAGCGAATACTTTCTAGTTCAATTTGAAATCATTACGGGGCAAAGTAAAGATTTAAATGACTTGCATTTTAACCTTTTTTATTTATCCTTTTTTACTCGTAACTACTAAACTTTCATTTTATAATCAAATCATCCTAGCTGTAATAAGATTTCATTCATGATCTATGGAGCCACGGACCAAACATTCAAAACAATACTTCATTCACAATAGTTGACACTATTCATGCATTCTTACTCCAAATCATTTAGTATTAAATATATTAATTCCCTAATTATCTGCAACTGTATTTATGTTAAATATTTTCACGCCCTAAATATCTTCACTCACACAACCCAGGTCAGCAGAGAAGCTAGCGGCGATGCGCAGTCGTGAGATCGCGTCGCTGCAGACCAAGCTAGCGGAGGCCGAGGCGCTGGCGGGCGTTAGTGTGGAGCGCGTCAGGCAAGAGGCCGACGCCGAGGCCGAGCGGCAGCGCGTGCGCCTGCAGGCCGAGATCACAGCACTTAGTCTGCAGAACAAGTAAGCATTATACAAACACATTTATCAGGTCAGGAATTAAATGAATGGATGGTTTCTGGAAACGGCGCGGAGGACAAGGTGTATGAACGTGGACTAAGTTACGGAAGTATGTAAGGAATGTAGCAGGTAGTGTACCGTTTCGGCCTACCTCCTTGGGAAATAGTTGGGCGTTAGTTTATTATAAAATAAAAAATAAAAAATAAAATAAAATAAAAATAAAATAAAAAATAATTGCGGTGCTGTGCTTAAATATAACTAACATATAACTAAGTGAGCTTTCGTTCCTTGGCAGACGTCTCGAACGCCAAGTAGAAGTAGAACGCGAAGAGCGCATGGCTCTCCAGCGCACCAACCAGGAGCTGTCGGCCGGCATCCAGGAGCGCAACAGCGCGGAGGTGCGCAGTGCGCGCGCCGCCGCCGCAGCGCTGCAGGCCGAGCGGGACGCGCTCAAGGACGACATGCGGCGCCTGGAGACCAGGATAGAACATCTGCAGGCTGACTGTAACAGGGCAGCCGCTGATGCTGAGACAGCGAGGATGCAGCAGCAGCATTATAAGGTTAGTTCTCGATGTCGTTAATTTCTCAGCAGCAGCTCTTGAGTGTAGATTTGTGGCAATATGTCACATAATGAATGAGAAATAACTAACCCTTCGGGAATGCATAAAGTCTTGAACTCTAATTTGTTGCCATTTTGTTTCGTAACCTGTTCGAAATTATGAGGTGTCCTTTATACTCGTATGCAGGATATAATAGAGCATGTGTACGAGCTGCGACACAGGACGCTCACGGAGATCAACGTGCGCCCCATTGTGAGTGAGCGTGTTTGTTCACTTACTGTAGAGTACTGTGTACCATCCTATGTAGATAGTAGTGCAGGAATATCCAGTAGAAGTAGCAAGTATATTGTTGTATGTAGTGATGTAGTAGGTGATACTTGTTATGTCAGGGTCAGTGCAAGCCATCGCTTTGAATAACGTCGTATCTTGCTGGAGTATTTGTGATTTAATTCCGTAAGGCTGCTACGCACATGTTCGGATCGGCCTGATGCGGTACAGGCTGGGCGGGAAAATCAAATATATTTTGTGCCGAAGCAAGCTGACTCCAACAAGTGAGTAGCACGGCTCACGTTCAATTACAGGCCTCTACAAAATCAGCAATTTATTGGTATTTGTCGCTTCGATGGTTGACGCTGACCTGTAGTCGAAATCTTCCTGTAGCTAGAATTCCTAGTTAGGACTAAAATTTACAGGAAAAGAAATTCCTATAACATAAACTTGTATATTCGCAGGACTCGGTAGCGAAAGAGCGTGCGATCCGTCGCCAGACACTTAGCGGCGGCGACGCCGAGAGCCGCGAGGCAGCAGCGCGCCTGGCCGCGGCCGACGCCAACGCGGCTAAAGAACTGCGCGCGCGCACTGCGCTGGAGAAGAAGCTGACTCAGCTGGACGACGAGAACAGGGCGCTGAGGGACGAGCTCGAGGAGGCTACCAGGAGCTTAGCCTCCACACAGGTAAGGGCTATCACTTTTGAAAGTCTAATGTTCGTTTTGTTTCTAATCCCAGGGCACACCTAAACGATTGCCTAAATATATGCATTCCATTAGATTTAAACTTAAGTCAAAATCAATAGTACAATTTGATATAAGTGGGGATAATTCGTTATTGCATTCGAGGCAGAATTCACACCCGAGCCGCAGGCGTGGTTGTTAAGGAGCCGAGAACTCCAGTAACAAATGCCCACGTGTATCAAACGACGTTTTTCAATACGCTTTCGAAGAAATAAAATAATAGAACGAAAAGTATTTTTGTCATGAATTATTAAGAAACTATGATTTCATTTCTCCAGATTGAAGAAAAAGCAAAAGTATGAAGCCGCTAAACAGCCTAATACGAAAAAGGGAGAATAAGGCCCGGACTCCACCAAAACGGAGACGAGCGGAGCGGAGAGGAGACGTGCGGACACCGACCAATCACATTAATTTATATCTACATCGTGTTTCTCTCTCGCCTCTTCTGTGATTGGTTGAATCTTGCACATCTCCTCTCCGCTCCGCTCGTCTCCGCTTTGGTGGAAACCGGGCCTAAAAATATTTTTGAATTTAGAACACAAATAAATGAAAATAAATATTTAATAAATAAATATTTTTTCACCCCGTATTCTGTGTTATTATAATGTGTATCGACGTGACACAGGAACGTCTGGGCGAAAAGCAGCGCATGGCCAGCACGTCATCAGAACAAATGAAGGAGCTGCAAGTACAACTGGCGCACGAACGAGTGCGAGCGTCCACACTACTCGCACAAGTTCAGGTAACATACATAGATACATTATTGTTATTTTACATCTTATTTCAGCTAGAAATAACTATTTAAATAGTTATTTATCTTTGAATCGATGATTTAGCTACCCCAAATTTTATTACACACAACCAAACGTGTCATTATTTCTCTTCTTTCTATTTCTTCCCTATTGTAAATATAATATAATAATAATATAAAAATAACAGCTTTTTATTGAATGCGTGTGATAGTATTTACGGTACATATAACAAAAAAAACTTTTTTTTTTTGTATGTCTATTTATTCCGGCTAATCTCCGAAACGGCTGGACCGATTTTGACAAGAGTTTTACTGAGTATTAAGCTACTTTTGTTTTAGAAAAAAGATTAGGGTTCTCTGCATGAAAATTAAAAACCTTGAAATTGTTAACAAAATCGGATTCAAATAGGGAAGTAATATTTTTATTATAATGTCACGCGGACGAAGGTCGCAGGAAACAGCTGGTCTCAAATAAATTGATAATAAAATGCCATTTGACCTTAAAAACCGGTAAAAAGATACTTTTTTTGTACTTTTATTAATACGATATTGACAAGGACATGTAGTATAAAATAAATGTATTTGTTTCTTGCCATACTAATTACGTCGCGCGCGTTTGTTGGATCCTTCTTGTAATATTGTCTCACCCTGAGTGCGTGTGTGACCCAGGAGCTGGAGCGCGGCGTGGAGGAGTCCGTGCGGCGCGAAGCGGCCCTGGAGGAGCAGTGCGCGCGCACGGAGGTGCGGCTCAACGAGCGGCTCAGCGACGCCGAGCAACGCGCCGCCAATGCACTACACGAGGACGCAAGGCATCGGGAGAAGGTATCATCAAACCCCTTTAACGGGTTTATTACTGCTGGCACAGTAGACACAATACTTAAACATGTGTTCCTGTGAAAGAAATTTGTGGCTTCACTGCTGTGCCTCAGTCGACATTTTTTGATACTGTGGTTTTATCACAATATTTTAGTTGCATTGTCAAACTCGTAAACAAGTCATTAATAAAATTGTTGGTATTCTCTCGCGTGAATAAGTAAAGAGTGGTTCAAAATAAATGTGATTATTTACGAATTCTCCAAACAATTATTTTGTTGCTAAAACACAGGTGAACACACTAGAACAACTAGTAAGACAACTGGAAAGAGAAGTGAGCGCTTTAGAGAAGCGCTCATGCGTCGCTTGCGCAGCCGCCGCGAGTAGTTCCGCTCAGCCCGAGAGCGAACGCTCTGCGGCCGAGCCCGTGAGTGCTCGGAGCGAAGCGCGCAGGGACGCGCAGAGCGATACTGAGAGCGTTGGGGACATGCAGGCGCAAGCGCAGATTTCCTTGTTGAAGGAACAGTTGGAAAGAGCTGAGGTTCAACTACAGGTATGTGATAAATATTGGAGTTTATTTTCGTCTACAGAATGTTTACTTTCTACTTGCAAGACTTTTATAATTGTGTTGTATTTTTTAGACTCGTGCTGAGGAAATGGCAACTCTACGCCAAGAAGCTAGAGCTGCTAATCTAGCGAGATGGCGAAAGGTACCTAATTTTTTTTTCATCCTTTTATATTATTTTACTGTCAATATTTAGGTGTCCTGCTTTCGCCTGGCGATAACGCTGTAATTTTATTAGAATGAAAACTACAAGTCGTATAATTTATCTCTCTACCAGGAACGCGAATACAACGAACTCTCAGTCGAAACTAAATCAACGACCCGCGATCTAAAACGCGCTGAAGAGCGTTTAGCACACGCCATTGAAGCGCGCAAGACGGCAGAACAGAAGTCCGGCGAGCTCACGACTGAGCTCGCCAAACTTCGGCCAGAGCACGAAAGGGCCACGAAGGAGGCCGAACGATTGAGGGCGCAACTTGATAAACTCACGAAGACTCACGAAGTGGTGCAGGCTGAAGTTGACAGGTATGTTATAAACAAATGAATAAAAATAACCAGCCTTTATTATTTATCCCATTGCTGGGATTCCGGTCTTTTTCTGTGTGAGGGTCAGGGCCGTATCCAATGAAATAGACAGCGGTGCGTTGCACGGTTCTTTATGTATCCAATTCTTTCGTGCAGAACTGAGCTTTGAGTGGTTACCACGGCAACGCATTGTTTAAAATTAAACAGATCACGTAGTTCTATCTCACTCGCACATGTTATATCTCGTTTGAGCTGACTCACACAGCACACCTCGCGTAGCTTAGCTTGATGTCTTGTTACTATACCAGTCTTCAGATTTCTGGTTCTAAAATATACCACTATTCTCCACACTAAAACCTTTTATTTCAGCGTTTGTAAGTAGTATTGATACAACTCGTACAACAAATCGTGTAGTCATTTTTGCAGAACAATATTCGTATGTGCTTAAGTGGCAGTGGGCAGGACACATTGCTCGCAGAACGGATAGCCGGTGGCGACCGCGAACCGGAAGACGTTGTGTTAGAAGGCTTCCCATTAGGTGGACCGATGACCTGGTGAAGGTTGCGGGGATCCGCTGGATGCGAGATGCACAAGACCGGTCAATGTGGTGACACTTGGGGGAGGCCTATGTCCAGCAGTGGACGTCTTTCGGCTGAAATGATGATGATGCGTATGATCGACCATGACCACGAATTACAAATAGTGCGATTCGAACTCACAACCTCAGTTTGCATTATATAAACTCACGAAAACTACCTTCTTATTTTACAAACGCGAAATCTTTTATAAAACTTAACAGTAATATAATCAGAATAACACAGAGAGTATAATTTATAAAGATATTGTCTAAAAAAAAATACGAAGACGAAGCCGCGGGAGGAAGCTAGTCGTATCACATTCGTAAGATTTGATTGAAAACACATCCGTGCGATAAGACATTTCGATAACCGATTTGGGAATTTAAGATGACTTATCAGTTTAACCCAGTTTGTTAGTAATGCTGGCAGAATGCATGCAACTGTGGTTATTTTTAACTGAAATGTGTCAAGTTTAAAATGAATAGATCAAGATAAAGTTGAAGTGTTTTCTGTAAAAATTGAACAAAATAAAATAAAAATGGTCGAGTGATGACGCCTGTGTACCGAGTCAAGAAGTGTGTATTATACAAGTTTTATTTTAAGAATTATATGTTATATCTTCTCGGATAATCCGAACTCTGTGCTAAATCTGCTTTTCTCGTTAGCGTGTCGATGATAATCTCGATTGTGTCCACCCCGAACTCAGCTACGAGTCGACTTGAGTCTCTTCATTTCTCAGTTTTCCCTTTAAATGAAAAGGAATCCGTTTTGAGGAAAAACTTAAAATATGGGAATAAATTTCACTTAATGTAAGGCCCGATTTACATTGGTCAAAGACAGTAGCGAGCTACAAGTACAGTTGCAACTGACTCTCTACTGTCGTATCGGTTTACACGACTGTCGTCACCAACAGTACTTATTTACATCGCTAAACACTTGGACAATGTAAATCAAGCTTTTGTGGTTAAAAATGGTCTGTTTTACTACTCTCAGAGAATGAAAAGAATTCTATAATGCCGTCATGCATCAAAGGACAATTTTATAATAAAAATAAAACCGTAATATTGAGGCAACTATATGTATAGTTGTGCACAACTAAGATAGTCACATGTTGTTGTTTAGACCAGTTACAGCCATGATAACGTTTGCAGGACTGTGGTCTCCAGTGCGTGTCGGAATATAACCATTATACGCAGTAAAAGATATCCATTTTCTCGCAGTAAAATGTTCAGTGCTTGTTATTTGACGAAAAAGCGTTTCAGCGCGTACTTGACGGTTCGCGAATGACAGTAATTTAACAACTATTTTGTCCACCTTGAACTGTCCTAATGTTTCATTTCCCTGCAAACGGTTCTAGCATGACCTGTAAATGTTTATAGTTTTGTTCAGATGATAGAATATCCTTTGATATGTACTCCATATAAATCACAGATATAGGGTGACACAGTGGACTGTCTTATTACTTCAGTTTACCAAGTAACACACTACAATCTCAATATTCCCTACAGGTCGCGCAACGACATCCGCAAGTTGAAGAGTGAGCTGCAGTACAGCGAGAAGAGACGCCTTCACGCCGAGGAGCAGGAGGAGCTGTCCTCCCGCGAGAGGGCGCAGCTGCGCGACGAGCTGCACGAGGTCAGGAGGCACAACACCGAACTCGTACAGGTAAGCATTGTCATACAGTAGAAGTTTCCCGCGACTAGTATGACGGACCCAAGGAACCACCAGACTGAGGGACGGACGCACGAACCACCTTGATGAGGGACGCACGAATCACCTGGATCAGAGAGGCACGAACCACCGGGATGAGGGACGCACGTAAGAGCGGGGGCACACGATGCGTTGCGGCGGCGGTGCGGCGCCGGAGCGGTGTCGCTGCGTCGTCTTACAAGAGAAATATCTGTGGCATGTCACACGATGCGCTCCGGCGCCGCACCGGACTTGCAACCACCAAGACGAGGCGGGGAGGGGTGAATGCGATGCGACGTCGGAGCGGCACCGCTCTATTGTTTTGCGTCACAAGGAAGGACACACGCTCGCTCGTTTCGATTTTTTTTTTCTAAGTATTTTTGTTTATTGTGTTTGAGGTTTTAAAAAATGAGTGCCAACCTGATTGTTGTAGCGGTGGCGTAATAGTAGGGCCAACAACAGACGTCTTTTACGATCCATTTTCATTAACATACTGTCCAACGCTGCTACGGCGCCGCTGCGACATAACAACGTTACGGCGCCGCACCGCTCGTGTGCCCGCTGACACGGTGAAATCTTTGCGGTGCGGCACCGCAACGCATCGTGTGCCCCCGCTCTAACGTGGAAGTGTGGCAGAAGAAAGGGGAGGCCTGTACCTAGCAGATGACTCGAGGAGCGTCTTAAAAACGAGCTATAACTGGGTACAGGTTTTGTCTTTATTGGAAACAATCGTAGGAATAACGCGTTTTTTTGATCAACTGCATTGTTCGTGAGATCAACCTGTTGGGTTGGTATTGACTGACCTAACTTGGTCAGTTGTAGTCTTCTTTCGGTGTAGTGGAGTTTTCGGCATAAACCCACCTATTTTATTGTCTTCAATAAAGACTTCCGTATTTATGCCAGCTTATTTTGAATCATTTATTAAAATTAGGCTGATAGTCAGCACTTTTTAGACAGTCCTGCAAAACGCGGGGCCCCTCGACACTTCCTAGTGTTTTAGTTGGGTGAAAAAGTAGCGAAACAAGTTCCCCAGCAACACATCTGTCTGTTAGGTTAAAAGAAGTAGATTTTATACAATAGTGTGGAAGTTAATATAAACAAATAATCCATAATAATAATAATAGTTGATTGTAGCCAATAAGCCTGATATAGTGGTGGATCGATCAAAGCGGCGCGCTTGACATAACATAGCTATGATTGTTGACATAACGGTCCCGCAATGATGAGAACCTCGTGAAAGCCGAGAAAGATAAGCAATTCAAGTATCTTGACTTTGCTCGCGAGGTTGTCGACATGTGGGATGTGGACTCAGCGATCATTGTGCCGATATATACCAGAGGAGGCTCTTGGCAATTAAGCCATGGGTAGATACGACTATGGACTCAGCGATCATTGTGCTGATAGTCGTATCTACCCATGGCTTAATTGCCAAGAGCCTCGATCAATACCAGAGGAGGCTCTCGTTAGGCAGCTGGATCAAGGGCTTGATTCAGAAAGCGGTACTCCTGGACACGGCTCGTATTGTTAGGAGGTTCCTCTCTCGTAGTTTGGATCCTGTTCCCGATTCCGGTGGGGTACAATTTTATATATTTTTAAATGTTTTTTTTATTTTTTTAAATTAATTTTTAAAGATGTAATTAATTTGTAAAAAGATGAATAGAGGAACTAAAAATAATAGTTGCAGTATTTTAGCTGCATACAGCCCCAAACAATACGATCGATAATTAGATCTCTGTGGCATGTTATCAATGTTTTAATATTCATTTGTCTCATAGGTTTGTTTTATATTCACAACGGTCTATCAAAATGGTTGTTGTGTTAGTGTGAATGCCGCTGAGCCCATCGTGTAAACAGCATTGTTTAGGCTTGCGATGATACGTGCGCGACTCACATCCGCCTCAGTTTTGTGTCCGCGGTGAGCACGCGCTCCCTTTCGTTCATACTCGATATTAATAAATGGTGTTTTGTGTTAGAGTGTGTCGTGTCGTGTGTCACAAATCGATCAAAAAAGAAAACAGTGTTTCTAAAACTATCTTAAAATATCCGTTACAAAATTCAATTCTTCTTTCTCGAGTAATGAAATAAAAACCAATCAAAATTCATACAAACCTTAGTCCCATCCGATTTAAAAATTCAAGTGGGTACTCGTTTTCGAAAGTCGCAACCATGGCGTCATTCAAAATCCCATCGATACCACCATACATGTCGAAAGTGGTGTCCAGCGGTACGGACACGCAGCCTCGCTACAAGCGCAAGGCCATCGAGAAGCCGCCGGTGCGGCCCAAGCCGGCCTACCTACGCCAGCTGTTCGCCAGCGTGGGCGGAGCAGGTGCAAGGCGACGCGAAGGCGCGTGGGCACGGCGCGTGCGCCTGGCGCTGGCTGCCGACCTCATGCAGGGCCGCTGCCGCGCCGCCGACCATGCCATCACGGCAATTAACAAGCATTTTGTTGCGGTACTACGACTGACTGAGCTGTTAACATCAGTACAATGAGTTCTTTTCCTTCTTTCGGATAGACGTCAACTACATGAAAAGCTCATTCTGTCTTCAAAATATCGGGCAGTCAGTTGGTAATAAATTGGCTTGCCAGGGTACGCTGGACGTATCGTAACGTTGATTTTAAGGTTTTTTAGTATTTTTACAAGCAATCGTGTAGCTAACATGGTGCTACAAATTAAAGCCAATGAGCTACTTATAGTAGTGTCAGATACTATCCTCAGTAACAAGACAGTCTGCTCAAGATTACGCAGTTTGTTCGTACAATGTTGTATCCAAAGATGCTTCGAAACTAATGTTTCCACGTGAATAATCAGTTAACATTTATATTTACTCAGATTACCAATTAAGTGATGTGTAAAGTATGCGGTATTAGTGCCGTTACAATAACATGCGTTATTCTTTGCCAGAACAACAAAGCCCTGCAGGAGGCGTGCGGCATGCTCGAGGAGCAACTCACTGATCTGGAGAAGTTGGCCGATATACACGAGCTCAAGAATAAGGATCTCGAGGTAAGTGTTTTACTATGTATTTTTGGGTCAAACGATTGTTTTTGTACATTTCTTAGGTGATAAACAGTGATCGCATAGTTAAACTATGTTGACTGTTATATGTATGTGTACGCGTTATAAACATAATGCGCCCATGTTATGCTTCTAAAATGGCCGTATCATTTCCATAGGCATCTTTAGGTCAGTATTTACTTTCGTTGTTCTTTTGTACCTAATGCTGCGACTTATTATTTGTTCGACAACATAATTCGTAGTTGATAAACAAAAAACTAAACTTGAAAATGACGTAACCTTTTTCCGTGACACGAGAGTCGATATAGGGTCAAAATTAATTAGGTAGCGAAACTCGACCATACGTAATGGCACAGATAATACAGGGTGGCAGGGAAAAAAAAGTCAGCTGTTCCATACATTTTGACCGTGTAAGTAATTTGTACTTTTGTAGGAAACAGCTGTTTGTTTTTAACATAACCGATAAAAAATTTCTATGTGGGGGGCTTAGAGTTATGTACTGAATACTTGTAACCGTTTTCGCGTCGGTGTCCCTGCCACCCCGTATTATACTACGTACAGATACCCAATCCCATACAAAGATATGACACCTCCCTAAGTCTGGCTATTGCTCTGGCTATTTTCTTTCCTCCATTTTTTCAACAGATGGAAGCACCAACGTCTCACTAAGACAACGTCTCACTAGGAGTCGGCCTAGATACTAGGTGGCATGGATATACTACTGGCTAGATGGCGCTGTTTTTATATAGATTCTCTACATTGCACCGTGCGTTCAAGGACAAGTAATAACAATACATCAAAATATAATCTCGAGTTGGCGGAACCTGTTTCATTTTTGTGAGTGAGCTTGCAATTTCCACGCCGCGGCAAATGACTCTTCATGTGTTTTTGAGTATTTTATTGCGTAAGGAGGAAGCGCAAGGGTAGCCCGCGAAATTCATTTTTACATTATTTGCCATCAAATTGCTTGTAATTTAGTGGTAATTTAATGTAGTTACTGCGGCAAGGAAATGAAATGAAATAGGTAGGTACTAGGAGTAGGAGGATGAAAGATGGAAGTAGGTAGTGACAAAGAATATGCCAGAAGCATTTTTCAATTGGCGTAAATTTCTCTGGAAAGTATACTTCACAACGTTCTCCAAATTGCTAACATCTATGTTATCCGCATCCGGCATCATGTCCATTAGTTGCCGTATCACTTGCTGTGTCTTTCTGTGTCTGAACTACTCGTGGATAGCTACAGTTCAAATATAACACCTCTTGAAAAGGTTCCGATGTACTTAACATCTGAAAAAATAAAATGAACTAACTTTTTCAATACTTTCGTAACATTCGCCTACGGAGGCGTAGCATGCTTAGAACTATCCATTCCGCAAATTTCCGCAGACAATGGCTTAAGACCGTTATTTTAGACACATGTGGCTTCTCAATTAAGAAAAAGTTATCATTCTATTTGATTCAGAACACATTTAAAAGTCTAAGTAAAGAATAATTCTACAGATCTTTTAAATAAAATTTGGTCGTCGCGTAGACCCCTCGTTCTTCAATATTATTCAGAAAAATGTCAAAACAAGTATAAATAGCAAAACAACATACCTTTTTCCTAAAGCTCCATTAAAAACAGTCACGTAAAGAGGCACTGAAAATGGTGCGTGTGCAACGGGAGTTGTATTCACTTTCGAATTTCAGTAGAGAATGAAAGTGATTAATTATTTATAGGGGATCTATTTATGCTTAATTATAGTATATGTATCTGTCAATGACATGACATTCGATACATTCGAAATTTGAAAATACCACATGCGTTTTTTTTAATTTTGATCTATAACCACCGTGCACTGCCATTTTAAATCATTCCTTTTGCTAGTTTTATTCTGAATGAACTTATCGTCGAAATGTGTAATACACAGGTATCTGTTCTGCAGTTCCTGATGATTAAGGTGAGCTATTGCCATGATTCCTAAAATCACTAACAATATGTTGTTGACTAATATATGGCCACATTTTCAATGTATATTGTTGAGCTATTATTTTTCGGTTATCAACATTTAAAAAAACAATTAGGAGTACCCATAGGCTACAGACCTTAGTATTATATTATATGTGGCTATAGTAAGCACATATTTTATTTTATAGAGCCTTTATCACACAATACTTATTAATGTTACACTACATTCGATTAGTAAACTGACAACACCAGTGGTTATAAAATTTAATGTATTTTGCTAATTGATTTTTATTTTTAGTATCTCAAAAGTGAGTACATAATATTTAAATATACTTACCACAATTGCTCAAGCAAACTGCCATACGACTTGCATGTCCAGTTGGAAACCGAAACAGTGAGAAATCTTTCGATGTAGTATTACATTATAAACATGAGCTTGATGGGAGGCATATTCAGTGCACTTTGTAAAATCCTGAGGTTAAATCTAAATCCGAAATTTTCACTTGCTTAGGTCGTCGTATGTGCAAGATTCGTTGTTGTCCAGTATCCAGGGTGAAGGTCCAGTCATAGGGAGAAGTAGGGAGGGTCTTTTCCAAAATCCGTAATTTGAAGCCAGGTCTTTTAGAAGAAAACAAAAACGCATTCGAAGCAGATAAAATAAAGTAGCAAACACTGAGAGTGTTTGTCAACAACTGCAACTGGGAGTCAGACATGACGGAAACAGAATTGACATTGACAGACAGATTGACTACCTACTGTTAAAACATTTCGTCTAATGCTTATTGTTCCGGGTTCAGTAAAAAAAAAAAAAAATTACCATTTAAAACTTGTTAAAAGTTTTCTTATATAAGTTTCTAAACTGTCATGGTCACTAACATTATCATTAACACTAAAAACGGGATATTCATATCGGGAACTCAAAACAAACAATAAACATGGTAAATATCCCGTTTCTAGTGTTAATGATAAAATTTCTTATATTTCTATGAACAGTAATTGAATTTACTTAAAATGAAACAACTAATCGTAAATTAGTAACGATTGTGGCTACATTAAATGTGACAAATTGCAAATCTATTGCAAAGAACTCTAAACAAAATGATTAACTGATAGTTACTTTTAACAACTTTATCATTCTATGGATTCGAATGAAAGTAAAAGTCTTCATTTATGTTTTTTGTCGAAATTACGTGATTTATGAATGTAAATAGAAAATCAGCATTAAACAAGGAAGTTTTGATTTTTACTAATCTTACTTCGGCCAAAATCTACCGTTTCACGCATTTTAGTGATTGTTGATTTCATAATTGTTACCTATGCTGGCATCTATGATTTTTTTTCAAGACTAATTATAATTTGTTCGAGTTGAGACCCCATGGTAATGGGTGAGACGTTTAAACAAGATAAAAAGAAGATTTCGTTTAACATACTTTTTGAGATTTTTGGACCTTTCCTAGCTAATCAAATTTTATGTTATGTATGTATGTAGTAGAGGAGCACAGAGTGTAGTATGTTCTATCGACAGACGCAGCTGAACGGCGTGCGCTCGGAGCTGTCGGCGACGCGCACGCGCCTATGCGACGCGGAGGCGGCGGCGTGCGAGCGCGGCGCGGCGGCCGAGCGCGCGGCGGCGCAGCACGACGAGGCGCGCGACCAGGCGCGCAGCGCACGGGAGGAGCTACAGCTGCTCAGGGTAACTGCCTAGTCACCTATTGCCGCCTACTCCTTAAGGTCTAGCTAGATGGTGCTCACATGCGCGGTGATTCACGGTATTATCATTACTATGCATTACTATGCCGTCTCTCTTATGTATGTAAACCTTTTTGACGCACCTACAAATATTAATTTGTTTAAAATATACATTGTTTGTTCCTCGTACATATCCACAACATAAGTACGAGGAACAAACACCAATTTGTTGTTTCTGCAACGAGGTTTAAAAAAAGCCTACTATAACGTTAATCACTATCTCGAAGATAAAAGTGCTTGGGATTTAGCTGCTCCAATTAAATTTACTCAATGAATGTCTAAATTTTGAATTTCATTTGTTTATTATTTATTACTTTCTTTCATAAACTGTGACATTTAATGATTTGACTTGAATATTTACTTAGTTAGGTATTTTATTATTTTAATTTATTATTGTGAATTCGTATTCGACATTTGATGATTTTTATAAACATTTATTTTGTAAAGTATTAAAAAATTATTCGATTATTGTGAATGTGAGGACTAGATGTGGGTCATTTTTTTTGTTGGTTTTTTCTCTTTGGTTTTAATGATTGTCTGGCAGTTGTAGTACTAGCGACCTACACAAAAACCATTTCTTTGGTATTGTTCGTCGTTTCGTTGAGCTCCTTGAGTTATGAGTCGAGCTACACGATAACTGACAAATGAATGCTTGCATTGACTACACAGGTCCTCTCAAATCTGTGTGGTTCTTTCTTCAGAAGACCATCTCAGACAATTAACTGCATAGTCCTAATGTGAGCTGAACAAGATTATGTCTGGACCTTAAAAGAGACTATAACCTTTGAGTATGTTTCGGCTGTTTCTTCTCAGAGTAGTCAGGTACGAAACATCGGTTCCATCTAGTTTTTAAAAAGACGACGTGTAAAAGTGTTTTTAAAACCTATTTGCAAAATAAACAATGTTATGTATACCGTACCACTCTTTGTTGATAGTATGACGTCAGAACCGTAACGTCATTAATGAAAACATTGATGTAATCATCAGACGACAATGGATCGTTTCCGCGTAAACACGGGAGTAGAGTCATCTCTGCTTGGCTCCGGGTGGATATCCTTACGGAAAGTTTTGTTATTCAAACTTTTGAAGAGATGCGAGCAGTTGGGAAAATGTAAAGCAAGTCCCTAATATTCTTAAAACTACTTTGTATTAGAAGTTAATACGTCCTATATTTCCAGGAGCGCCTGGAAACCCGCGAGACGCGCGTGGCGGAGCTGGAAGCGCGCGCGGCCGGGCTGGAGAGTGCGCGCGCGGCCGGCGACGCGGCGCTAGCCAGCGCGGGCCGGCGCGTGCGCGAGCTGCAGGAGGAGTGCGCCGCGCTGCGCACGCGCGCGCACCAGCACCACGCGCACGCGCTGCAGCTGCAGGCCAGCCTGGCCGATGTGCAGGTCACTGAACACTACAATACGCCTACAGCCTACATTGTGTCTCATTGCTGGGCAAAACCCTTTCTTTTTCTTTTATGTTGAAAGTACTAATGGGAATTTTGGGGCAATGTCTTAACAAATATTATAGTACTGATACAATATTAAAGCTGTTAAGCACTGCACCAGACCATACCGATATTTTGCATCACGATCCCGATCTGGGGAGATGCCGGCACTATAAGTGTAAGCTACAGTATGTAGTTCCATGGAAAAAAATGTGGAACGTATCGAGTTGATGCCGATCTTGTAACTCGTTGTGTTCCCGCAGGAGGAGCTGGCGGCGGCGCGCGAGGCGGCGGAGGCGGCGTCCGCGTGGTGGCGCACGCGCGAGACCAAGGCCGACGCCACGCTGCGCCAGCAGGCCAAGCTCATCGACTTCCTGCAGGTAACCTGACACAAGCTTCAACCTAACGATACATAGATTGAGTGTCAACATTTAGGCACATTCAGGTAGGAAGCAATCACCCGGCGTTAAGTCCGATTCGGCAAGATGTGTGTAGACTCGGCACCGACTGCGTGCTCTGTGGGGTGTACATATTCTCGGTTGGAATAATTTAACACAGGCCGGGCGGCATAATCGAATGTATATTTTGCCGGCCAGCTGAGCCCAATCGTGCCGAGTCGAACGTGTGTAGCACATCTAACCGGCACCGACTTCCTGCACAGACCTGAATGCTGCTGATGTACATAATGCTTGGTTGACGGCTTCGTTTACACCCTGGATACATAGACACAGTATGGCAAATCAAATTTCAGACAAAGTTCGGCTTTGCAAAGCGTATCTGTCACTCATCCCTGTATACGTGTCGTTGTAGGCTAAAGTAGAGGAAGCTGGTCGCAAGAAATGCTCGCTGAGTAACAAGTTGTTCGGCCGCTCGGGGCGCAGGACTGCCGCCTCGCCGCCGCTCAGGAGAGCCAACAGGTAACATTTGTCTTATTTCTTTATTCAATATCTCACAAGTTTCACGTAAGTGTGAAACGTATTCGCTGCGCTAACGTGACATTATTTTAGAAAATATCACGTCAACGACGACAGCGCAATGTGACTTTATTTAACGCCAATTACGTCTACACTATGAAGGCATCTAAACGTGTGATAGCGCTGGTAGGATGTTTTGTGAAATAAGTATGAGAGGACAGCGAAACCCTAATCGTTGTCAGGCCTACGCTGTCCCCCTATACTGTATTAACACTGTAATATAATAACACTGTTAAATGTAGGCATATGTTTAATAAAATATTTTGCTTTTGGTCACAGCGACAACAAAAACAAAGTACAATATTTGTTTTGATTGTTAATAACAAGGTTTGAAATACTCGCTATTGTAGTAGAAAAGGAGGCCTTTGCTTAGGAATGCAGGTTAAGAGAAACAAGAGACTAATTCTGTTTTACGAACACCTATGTAGGATAGGTGTTCGTAAAACAAAAATAGACAACAGTGTTCGAAGAAAGCAAGTGATGGAGGTATTGCGAAATAATCACGGAAGTTCATATGAGACGTCGTAAGTGCCCTACTGTGTACATTGCCTTTAGTAAATATATTGCTTCTCTTACAGAGAGTTACGTGAAGAAGTAGAGAGACTGCGCGCGAAGCTAGCCGCCTGCAATGGGAATGACATGAGGTACATTATACGACGCAATATTGCTTGCGCTTCTAAGCGGGCCATATTTTTATATGCGTGCATGCTAGTAATATCTTGAGAATTATTTAATTTAATGAGAATGTTGAGGTGGATGTGTGGTGTGACAAGAATGGATAAAGTAACGAATGAGTATATTAGAGGAAGTTAGCAAGTTGCGCCAGTTACAGAAAAGTTGAAAGATATGTTTTCTTTTGTGGTTACATAAATGATTAAAAAAATAAATTATTGCTTGGATGCACTACGTATGGGTTTCACTCAGTTCTGTAATGAAATTATTGCTTACTAGCGACCCGCCCCGGCTTCGCACGGGTGGACATTTATTTTTTAAGCTTTTGTGGAGTGTTTGTGGCACTTCTTGTCTGGTACCACTATGCTGTTCGTCCGATGCTCATTTTTCTCTGTAGGCCTCATCCGTTCGCAAGTCTTTATAATTTTAAATTCGTAATATCTTTTGAATGGATTGTCTGATTGGAATAAAATAAAAAGTAATTTATAGCTATTGAAACAATCTTGCTCAATAAATAGTTTATTTGGATAAGGATTAGTATTTGACGATAATATGATCAATAAACATAGGCTAATAATTTTAATTACTTTTATTCTATGGAAAAGTGGTTATAATGGCTAAAATATAAATGTTTGGTTTATACTATCGCGGACTTTTTTGTAGGCATTATTGAGTTCTACAACTTTTCTATAGAAGTCAACCATACATCTCTAACCATTTAGGCAGCGTTCGCGAGAATCGTTAACGTACGGCAGTTTTTTCGACGCCTTACTCCACAATTTTCACTACCACGAAAAATCCTATCTATTTTCCGGGATAAAATATAGCCTATACGGATTCGGAAGAATCTCTCTAAGTAATGGTAAAAGAAATTTTTAAATCGGTCCAGCAGTTTTTGAGCCTATTCAATACAAACATACAAAAATACAAAAATACAAAGGTTTCCTCTTTATAATATTAGTATAGACAACCCTAATGCTACATAATATATTGCAGCTCAAATATGGCCCGTTTAGAAGCGATTTTTAAAGTCCCTCATGACAATGAGCCAAATATTTTTAACACAAAGTAGAAATTCATTTTCCAGCTACCCATCTACACCCAAGCTCGAGAAATCCAAGCAAATTAATGGGTAAATATACAATTTATGTGAAATTAGTGTGTATCAAATAAAATTGAAAAAAAAAAACTTAAGAATTCATAATGTTTTAGGAAGAAAAGTATCGACTCGCCCGACGGATCTCAAGACAAAGGTCTGCTGGTTGTTTGGTAAGATCTCTGTTATATCTTTTGGTATTCAAATATTTGTTTCTCAATTTATATTAGTTATTTATGTAACTCAATCTATATAACTGCAAGGAATCGCGCGGCTGCAGCTTTGCGATCACGAGTTTCTTATTTGTATCAGCACGTCAGTTCGCAGTTGATATGAAGACAGCCTAAAGTGTCAATTCTGAAGGCGTCCGCAGCGTCAAAGCGCCAATTGTCGTGACAGACCGCAGCAACACAGCTGCTTTACAAATTTTACTCGACGGCAATGTCACTGTCACCTTCTTCGGTTTGCGGTTGCGGGGCCGCCTTTGGAATTGTATTGTTTGTTAGTCCAGAACTGTTTTCAAAACAACTCTGAATAGTGAATAAAAAAACAAATGAAAAATATAAAATGTCGCATGTTTCCCTTGCAGGAGGGACGGCAGTCGTGAGCGCATGCGCGCGCGGTGCGTGGACGACAGCTTGGTGCTAGTCAGCGGGAACAGGGAGCTGCGCGGGCGACTGTTGTCCGTCGACGCCAAGAATTTGCCGCACAACGAGGCCAACAGGGCTTTTGTTGTAAGTTACCTGAAAAATTATATCCAATTAGAATTTTCTTACAAGAATGGATGAATGAAAGAATGATGCAAAATTTCATAAAAATGGCGTGGTATTTACCTCGGCTTCTACGCGCAGATTACAGCCACGGCGGGCCGCATTGCAAAAGTGTAATCTTTATAGTATGACGTAACTTAGCAACGATTCAGGACACCTTTGTTACCTATTACCTGCCAAAGCCACCACGACCGACTTTCCACAATAGCCAATCGATCTCTATAAGATTCGCATGGTCAGATTCAAACTTCGAATGCAGGCCGCAGCGCAACACATCATAGCGGCCGTAAAAATACGCCTGACCAGCAATGCCTCACTGCACTGTGCCGCGACCTACGCTAATCTGTGTTAGCCTTTATTGTCCATTTTCTCCTGCGGATTGAATACCTACGTCCTGTTTTTACAGATAAAGCTAGACAACAGTGACCACGGCTCATCAGTGGCGGTAGTATGCGGCAACATATCGGATCGAGCGCAGTGGGTGTCGCGCCTGCGTCTGGCCGAGCCCGTCTCGCCCGGCTACTCGCCCGCGCTGCTAGCGCCAGTGCTTAGCGAGCCCTGCGCTGCGCTCTACCTGGCGCCCAACGCTGTCGCTATCGGTATGTACTACACTCACTGGCTGATACTGGCCGAGTCCACCTGCCCCGGCTATTCGCACTGTGTGTGGGATGATTTATCTTGTTTCTTTATGGAGATAAAGACGAATACAAACTAGTTCAGTCAAGGATCATAATCAGTTTGGACCAGCTTTATCTTGAGCTGGATCTGCCTCGTCAGGTAGGTTTGGCAGGTACGAAAATGCCTCGAGCGAGGTAAAAACCTTTTGTTAAATAGTGTTGTTATCCACAGCACGGGAAGGCATCGGCAGCTTCTGCCATTGCAGCGATTTCGTGCTCTGTGCGTGCACAGATAATTTCCTCTAGATTCCGCGTAGAAGGCAACTTATACGCGCCGTACATCCAAGAATTAGCACAAATAGAACTCGATGCTCGTATTGATCACTCCGATTGCCACCGCTAACCGCGCTTGGCACCGCGTGCCTACCGCTAAATTCGGTGAAGCCGAATACAAACAAAATGTTCAGCGTGCGAAATCTAGTGGAGGTTATCTGTGGTGGCGTGTCTTCTACGCATGTTCGTGATTGTTTGTGTATTAACTGCAGGTTGTGCGGACGGGCTGCACTCGCTGCGCGGCGCGGTGCACCTGCAGTGGGAGGGCGGGGCGCGGGGCGGGGCGGGCGGCGTGGCGCGCGCGTGCGTGGCGGGCGGGCGCGCGCTGCTGGTGTGCGGCGGCGCGCTGGCGCACGCGGGGCTGCTGGCGCTGGGCTCGGCGCTGCGGCGCGCGCCCGGCCTGCAGCCCGCGCTGGACGTCGCGCACGTGCAGCTGCCTGCTGAAACGCCGCCGCACTTCATCAAGGTAATATCGCAACCTTCCATTTGTTCGGTCTGACTCTTATTTGAAAGAGAGCTCGCTCGAGTGATGCCTCGTTTAAACTAGAGTTATATGTGGCTTCATAAAATAACCCAGCAAGTCTCGAATGGGCGGCACTCTCGTCTCTGAATTGTCAAGAAATTCTCTTTATGTAAATCAAGCTGAGGATCTGAGAAAGCAGTTAGACTGTGTGGTCAGTACATCTTGACATTATGATCAGTGTCGGTCTTCTGGTCGATGTTGATTAACCGCAATGAAATTGCACCTCTACAAAGATGACTAAATTCAACGGGGTTTGAATATTTTTGTATGGAACATGACCTGCTTCTTCTTCGACCAATTAATTATATTTCGAAATTGCGGCCACGCTTATAACCTGTATTTATCAATAGCTAGAATAATACAAACTAAGAGATCAAAGAGAAAAAGAACGAAAAAAATATCTTCCAAAGCGTGACATTTCAAAGAATAAATTTAATAAAAGCTATCAAAGTTGTGCAAGTGGCGGACAAGTCGGCAGGCCAAAATATTCAAAACCCTTTTCATTTAAATTTAACACTCGTTGTAACGTTGCAGGCTATCGCGGGCGACAGCGTGGAGGGTCCGTGTGTGGCGGTGGCGTGCGGGCGGCGCGTGTTCCTGCTGCGCTACGACGCCGCCAGCTCCGAGTTCCGGGTCGCGCGCTCGCTCACTGTGGACCGGCCCGCCGGCTCGCTGCTGCTCACGACCAGTACGCTGTACATCGCTGGAGAGAAGCCCCTCAGGGTGAGGCTCCCGTCGGGCGCACTGGAAGCGTTCGGTATGGACGAACCCACCGTGGCCGCCGCCGCTAAGAACCGCTCCCCACCCAAGGCCTTCCTACTCATAAAAGAGAAACCTACCGAAATACTCCTCTGTTACGCGGAGTGCGGGGTGTTCGTCGACGAGAACGGCAAACGAACGCGCAACGAAGACCCCAAGTGGAGCACCGCCGTGTACAGCTGGGAGTTCGTCAAGCCCTTCCTGTACGTGATTGGAGACGACAAAATAACTATCGTGTACCTGAACGACGACGCGTACAGGATGCCGCCCTGTACGTGTGACAGTACCTCGCTAGCGTCCACCGCTTCTGACTGTTACTTACCCGAAATATACACGTTAAAGATAAACGAGCCAGTGCTACTGGGCACGGCACCTAGAGGCATAGTCGTAGGCTCCAAACATGACAGCGGATATAACGTGTCAATCCTAGACGGGCTGGCGGCTTTCCGTAGTGTCGGCGCGTCCGTAGAGTCTCTAGCCACTATATCAGACTCGAAGGCGGGATCCTATACAGATTTATTGAGTGCGCAGTCGATGACCGATTTAACACCCCAAGACGTGTCGCGAGAAAGTGTCGAAGTGACAACAGGATTCCTGGCAGACATCAGGAAGCGAGCGCGTCAACTGCGTAACAAACACCGAAAAGAGCAGACGCCTGATGACGTCATCAAAGAAATATTGACAACGGAGGTCGGTTTGAAACGTGTGTCTACCGGTAGGAAATCTCCCGCGACTGTATCAGAGTTCGATTCCGATTCGGATTCGGATGATGAAAACGAGGACAAGCCAGCCTCCCCGAAGGCACCGAAGGCCCCGGCGGACTTGTGCGCGGAGATGTTCACCAGACAAGTGCGCTTCCAGTGATATTTATATTGCCAGTCAAACTCCAGAGAGTAGTTAGTCTGATTATACAGTCGTATATCAAGTATAACGGGTGAAACAAGGTGCATTACCAAGCCGAACGTTAAGCGCAAGCCACAGAAAAGACCGCGCCCTGTCTGTTCTATATGTTTTGCGTCACGACGCTTCTATACATTATGTATGAAAGGGACGCGGAAGAGACATATGTCTGCGCTCCGTCCGCGTCTTACGTCTTTTCTGTGTGGCCTGCGCTTTAGAGTCTCGTAAGACATGCTTACATAGTAGCGATATTGGTCACCACTGTTTTTTTTTCACACCAAACACATCGTGCCCGAACAATACTTTTTACTCGACGTTACTGTTTTGCCATCCTAAGGTTGAATTTTACTTGCATGTCATAAAACGCCAGTTTTTGGTCTAAGAAGAACAATGTGACGTTAATGAAGCTTGGATTTTCTGACAGTTTTTGTAATAAAAAAGAGCTAAGCAATTCTCGAGGTCACCCATAGTATTGCGTAGACGTCGGCTTGGTGATCGACCTTCTTCCAGCCTGTACAGAGCTTGTATGATACAGGAAAACATATCAATGTACCTGAGAGAAGAATGTTTAGTGCAGGAGTGAAGTCAACCGAGTAGATCTATTGTTAGTATTTTAATAGTATTTTTAATTTTAGGCGTTCATATGTTTGATAGGTAATATTTAATTATTTATACCATATCTTAGCTGCTCACTTTTGAACCATAACCGTATTTAGGATACTAGTTATAACATACTAATAGTATGACATTTTATTTATTACATAATTTAACTTGATTTTCTATAGTAAGGAACGCATTATGTGGTTTTAAAGTCAATATTAATTGGATAATATACAAAATAAATCCTTTTTTTATAAAATAATTACTAGTGCATTGTCTACTTATTTTACTGTGATTTTATAACTGACTTGATTTCTGTTTAGATTAGTTTTGAATGTAAGCGAACTTTGTTTACGTAACTTGACATGTTAAAATATATATTTTTGTAAAATCAAGATTTTCATTTCGACTGAAATTTCAATTCAATGCAGACAACGGAAAAATCCTCGAGCAATTTACTGGCTGCATTGAAAATAGGACCGTATTACCATGGTTTAAAGTAGACAATTTTATGAATATCGATGCGGACATCAAGCGTCGCCTCGTGCCGGCTTGCGACTCAGTCGCAGGCCTCCTTACGCATGCTCAGAAGTTCCCGAGACCATGCGAGCAAGAGCAGACGTGCTTCCCTGTTTTGTATCTCAATGTCGCACCGTCTCGACGCGCGTTTCTGCTCTTGGTGTGAATTGCGACCAGAGGAGGCTCGAGCCTGCGCGAAGATTTTTCTATTCTGTCTGAATCTGAAATGACCCTAACACGACAAGGAGATCTATTACCGCAAATACAAAATAGAAGGGAAGTTTAAATGGGAATACCTTATGAACGAGATTGAAATATAAAATAGATTCAGGCTAATGTAAATATTACAGAAAAAAGCGACTCTTAGCTAGACCAGTCTTCTGGTGATACAAGCAAAAGTCTTTTACAAACATAGTTTCAAGCACATTTTAAATTAAACAAAAGTAGGAAGCAGGCCAATGGTATTTTTTTTAAATTAATAATAGAAATCTGGAAGCCTAAAATAACTAACACATAAATGTTTCATTTCATGAGCAAAAACCTTCTAAACTAGTGTGATTCATTCTAAAGAAATCATATCAAAATAGTATGCAGGCACTTTTGAATTGTCGAAACAAAGACAGCAATAAAATGAAGCTACAGTCCCAGCTGCCACAACGCATAATAACTGTGAAAGAACTGTAGTTGAATAACGACTTTTGTAATAGTCGTCATCGTCGAAATAACGATACGATGACGACTATCGTTATTTCGACGAAATAACGATAACCCAATGGCGCTATATTTTATCTGTTCACCACTATGTTGACTGGACAGGCGAACACCGGTCTATTCTGAGTCATGTTTTTGTTAAGATTACACCCTGATTACACCAGTTTGTGCAAGAATATTAATAACTAGTGAACTGAAAAGTGTGAGGAAACTACAGTCAGTACCCATTTGGAAGTGTTCATATAAAGGTAAGTGACACAATTATTATTAAAAGATATTAAAACCTACTGAATATATTTTGGCCTAAGCTACAAGGTCACTGCTCACAAACGAAATGTTGTAAAGTCTGTTTTTTAATCTCGGAGACTAAATTGACAAGTACAAATGGCAAACTGACATAGATTTCAATAGCATTTAAGTCAGTTTTGACATTTCCACTTGTCAATTTAGTCTCCGAGATTAAAAACAGACTTTAGTTCAAAAAATAGTGCTGTTCCATTGAAATTAAATTAACCTGGTAATTAGTACCTACCGAGATTATAAAAGAATTTTCATAAATAGGGTGCGTAGTTTAATTATTTTGTATGGGATATTATGTTGGTTTATATAGATTGGGCCCTTTTCTACAAAATATGAATAATTAATGCATCGTAAATCTATAAATTCGTGCTATGTAAACATACATACCTAGTAAGGAATGCATTTGATAATCATTATGCTGACGCAATTCCTACGTACTAAAAATAAGTATTCTCGATTAAATTAGTCATGTTTCGCTTTCTACATGATATTTGAAACAGCTGCGATATCGCACTATTACGTAGGTCGACGATGATAGTGTGCCTATCGATATTGTCTATCCATATGCCTGAAATAACTTTGCTTCAGAATAACTTTTCGAATGAAGAAAAGGAATATTTCTGAAAAAAAAGCGCCATGTTTTTTTTTAAGGAATCAAAACCATGAGTCACAATAAATAATAGGTACCGTACCTACAATAATTATTTAAAAATGAAGTAAACAGTACATATACCTAGTAGCGTAGGCAGGTACCGGAAACGCCAAAAAAAAAACGCCAACGAAACTAGCATTCGTTGTTGTTCTTGTTGGCCATGGAAATCAAGCAGGGATCTACCGTTGTCGGCACGGTGGGGATTCCCACAACCCCAATTGACGTCCATGGAGTCTGAAGTTATTTTATTTTATTTCGTAATTCTTTAACGTGCTATGAAGAACAAAATATATGCTTTGTATTGAAAACCTGTACCTGTACCTTCTCTGAGACTATGCCCACTAAACCGTTCCGTCACCGACTAACACCGTCGCGTGCCATGTACGTAGCGTTTCGACACCGGCCAAATATTCTTGTCGGCAATTGTTTACGCTCCGTGCATAGCACGCGATGGTGATGGAACGGTCTAATGGCAATAGTCCCTTATTTTTCTATACAAAGAATATAGGGTTTAACCCCGTATGATGACCGTTTTAAACCTGTCATAAACGGGTATGAAAAAACGCTATTGATACGTTCTAGTGGCCATAGTAGTCCGAGTCATGTTTATTTTCCTGCCTGATACGTTCATAGCACGGACATGGTATTGTACGGTGTAACCTTAACTTCTTGATTAAAACACTATTTATTTTCGAGCCTGCCGTCAAGTAGCTTCTAATCTGGATTTATGTTCAAAAGAAAACCTAATCTACGCGAGACGGGGAGGAAAAATTTCGAAGCTCGCTTCGCTCGTTCTTACATTCTATAGGTAGTCACTAAAAATCTTAATTATTATCACGCTTAAGCTTTTATGCATAATAATATATGACAAAATCACCTGTATGAACACAATGTCACAGTGACACAGTTCAATTCAATCCGATATAAAAAATAATTGGGGTAAAACATATTTTATTTATCACAATGAATTCCCTTTTTCGTCACAAAAAAAAAATGAAATGTAAGTAAATCATAAATATTTTATTTTCAGCTCTTCACAATGATTCCGGTGGCTCTAGAAGGAGACACTCTCGGTAAAAAGCGCCGACACTTCAACAAGCTAGTCGAAGATGCGATTGCTGATGAAAACTATGAATTACGTAACATTTGTAGCGATGACAGCGACATAGACAACCTTCTGAAAATAGCCATCGCCAGTAAAAACAGAAATGTAGACTATCTCATCGATGTAATGAAATCTAAAGACTTGATGTATGCGGCGACAGCTATCAAAAAGTCCACGTGGCTAATCACCGAGCCGCAGTACGCAAACATCATCAATCCAGAGTACCTACACACACAACTATTACCTAGCATGAACACCAAAACATTTAACAAACTCATGCTTCACATTAGACTAAATCTGAAAGACGAAAGTCGAGTCGAAGCCTTTTACGAATACCTGAAGGGAACCGACAGTTCTTACAAATGGCTACAAAACTGCTCCATTCCTTTCATAGAAAATGTCATCAAAAACGAACGCCACGTACCACTATCTCTATTTAAACGTTTGTGCAAAAAGTCTCCTAATTTTATTGCATGTTATACAAGAGTAACACAGGGTAGGGTAATACACGCCTCAAAACAGGAGATACTATCTCACATAAAGTTACATACTCAACAAGTTTTGGATGTACTAGAACACGATACATATTATTTTTACTGCAAGCTCCAAATGGGTAAAAAAAAAACAGAGTTCCTCATGAAAGCACACCCGCAAAAAGTATTTGATAATTTTGAAAAGTACGTAAACGTAATTGATCTGTCCGTGGCGGCAAAATATTTAAATAAGACCGAAATAAAAACCTTTCTCAAAAAGCAAATTAAAACTGATACATGTCAATATTATCTGTTTGAAGATGATAATTTGGGCTATTTCATTAAAAACATGCCAGAAAATGAAAGGTTTGAATTTGTAAGGAAAACTTTTATCGATAAAACTGAACTGGCAGCTTTCTATCCAGATTACGAAAAGCACCACCGGTCAATAAAGTCTTACAAATGGTATGAGTTCGCCCCATTTACAGTTGCATTGCCTGAATTTAAAAAACTGATACGCAAAGAGACCTCATCCTCCGAACGATGTGCCATGCTCTCAGTTTTGATCACTTGCACAAGAAGAAACCCGCAGCATATAAAAACTTTAGTAAAATATGTGTACGAGAAACACATTAATGAACCATTCACATTCAAGATTCAGTTCGTCAATAATCTGCTTTCAAAAATATGTTCCCACGAGTTCGATGTTGAAACTTGGAACTTTTTGGATCAGTTGTTCCACAGTATGCAAGTGTACACCGAATCAGAAAACGACGTGCAAATGTGTCTCGAATCTATAGTCCTGTATAAAGTTTTGCACGATGAACCTGTGCCGGAAAAAATAGTACAGAAGATGACATTTAATACTTTTCAAAAGGTTCGAAGTAAACTAAATGAAGAACAGAGAAGCAAAATTTTTACTTATTTATTTAATTCCGTTTTGACAAAGGTTCAACTTGAAAACATTGCCAATGAATCCGATTTCAGTGAGACTATAGAGAAATTAAAAAATGCCTTGACTTTGTTAAAAGATTGGAAAAGGGATATCAGCAAGTACCCACTCGTTCTTGATAACATTCAAGAACTAGTAAAGATAAAAGACGAGAACATGTGGAAAACAGACATGTCGTGTTTGTACAACGTGAAGAAATCGTGGCGGAAGCACATGTTTGAGGAGTCGTTGTCACTGTGTCTGAGCGAGGAAGCGTGCCTGAACGCGCTGAAGCACAAGCCACAGCTGCTGACGCGCCACGACAAACAACTAGACAAGCTGCGAACTGACGACGCTGTCTCGCTGCGACGTCTGCTCGCCAAGCTGCGCGTCTACTGGCCGCACTCACTCGCTCAGCACTTCACTGACGCCTACTTACTACATCTGAACAAACCCACTGGACAAAAAGCCGTTATAAGCGGTCTATTTTCACTTCTACCACAAAATAAAATTATTGACATTGCGAAACAACATATTCCCGATGATATAAAAGTAAATTGGGGTACTACTGACGAGATCGAAATAAGTATAAAGAAAAATATTGCAAAACGTTTGCACATAGCCAGACCGCTGATTCCCTTAGACACGGTTTTGTGGTATGCTAAAGGAGACTACTTACAACATACAGTTCCATCACTAAATGCTTTATTGCCAAATTTGAATGAAGCTGAAAGTCGTGAATATTTACCAAAATTATTGGACGCACCAGTCTCCTTACAAAAATTTGGACTAAATCTTTCAATATCCAAATTGAAATCTGAAGATCTCAAAACAATATTTTCGAATGTTTGGAAAACTTCAAAGAATATAACGATTCGATCAGTCCTATTTAAGCATACTTACAACCAGATATGTAAGGCCCACGATCCAACTGATCAAAAAGAACTCTGGCAAATATTAAGTTCATTTATAGATAACTTAACGGCAGGAGAGAGTGCAGAAATCTATAAGAAATTTCAAGACGTTCTAAATGTTCCTATCAGTATTCGAGCAGAATTTTACATGAAGAGTTACGAGTTTTTAACCTCTTTACCTGCTAGCGCTAACTGTGAAGAATATTTGAAGTATTTAATATCTTATGCACCAAACGTAATGGAATTACTCGACGAAGACTTCGTAGCCAATAAAATGCTTTCACCAGCCGAAACTAAATTTTGTTCGTATGAAAGCAAATATTTAGAAGTATTAGCATGTTACGTATTGTGTGGTAAGAGTGAGGAAGATCAGCTTGTGAGATACAGGCGAGTAGTAGAGCCAGCGATTGATGAAGCTTTCCAGTTATGGGACGCAGTGCATTCAGGCAACTTTTATGTTCGACAACACTTCGAAAAATTTTTATTTCATTTGGTTTGGAATTTTAGAAAATATGTACTTAGTTTTAATGAAAAAATCGTGCCTGTCAAACTGTTCTTAGAGATAAAAACTAAAATGGAAACAAAGTTGCCATTGTTAGAAAACTATGTATTGCATACTAGTTGGAAACTTGTGATAGAATACGTTAAGATATTGGATGAACACAAATCTATGTTTGGTACATTTGGGGTACACCATTTTCTATTTATGTCACAAGAAATGGAAAGCGCCTGGAAAGATATTCATATTAAAATATCTCCTTCTTTAGCTGCCATTATTGTAAAGTGTTTAAAAGAAGACATCGAACTATATAATTTTTCAACAACTTATCATCTGTTCGCCAAAGCTTTTGATAAAATGTTAAAGGAATTAGTGAACTGCAGAGATGATGTAGCCGTACTTGAAACCCTACGACACATGCTTAACGATACTGATTTTGTTCAAAGTTATATTGTTGTTTCCAATTTGACACCCAACTATAGTTCTTTTTGGAGTGATTGCAAACCTATGCGATCAGAAATCCGTAAAATACTGGAAACTCATCCATCGAATTTAGTGCAAATACATTATTTTAACGATTTTGTGAAGATACCAGAAGACACTGAAGATGTAGCTGAAGCTTAGTGATGAAATTTATTGTACCTACAGGTTTTTTGCACTTTGTGCACTTGCAGCGTACAGACGTCCTCATGACTCACTCAGTGACGAAACCAAGGAACTGGTGCAAAAAATCATACGACCAGAGCAAATGAAGCTGCAAGTACGTCCTTTCCGAAAAATAAAACAGGTGGCGTAATAATAAGTACCGAGACGACACATGACGCGGATAAACTGAAGACTTATATTTCAAGGCAAGTTGCTGGTGAATAATCCTGGCTACTTGGTTGTGCCTGTGCAAGTACTTGCCGTTAGCCAGACGAGAAGAACTAGAAATAATATGTCTGATTAGTATAATGTTGCCGACTATTTAATGATGTATAGACAATGCTACTACAATCTGTTGCAGTTTAGGGTAGCTTGTTGTATTTTTATTAATTTAACGTAACTTGATGATTTTTGTACTTTGAATTATATTATTATTGTATTTGTACGCTCTTCTAGGCAAAACATCTGTTTTTGACAAATAAATTTATCTTATCCACTGCCAGACACTTTTTGTGGTGGGAAACCCCCGCCAGACACCTTTAAAGCGCAGGCCACACTGCCAACTAGGTTCTTTTCATACTTCTTTCGGTAGTTCGCGTTGTGAACCAAAGTATGAAAAGAGGTGAAACGATGCCTCGTTCGCCTCGCCTGCCCGCCCGCCAGCTGGCGGCGTGGCCTGCGCTTAAGTAAGTTAAACTAGTTGTTGCCTGTGACTTCGTTCGCGTAGAATTTTTTTAATTAAAAAACTGAAATTAAAATTGTTGGAATTTTTTATTTACAATCTTATTACATTTACATAATATGAAGTGGAATTTGGAAAGTTCATGCGAGTACACATCAATACTTATTATTCAGTTAATATTCATCACAATTACTACTCGCACAACGCTTACTAGACTGTATCTAATTGTAAACAGTAGTCATAACACCCCATATTATTTGGTTACGAATTCACTTCGAAGTTATTAACAAGATGATGTACTTAAAAAGTGTACTACACAAATCTGACGTAATAGCAGAGATCTCTTTACACACATAATGTACAACACAAATAATTATACAGCTCGCTATATCAGACATTCTATGCCTAGTGAATCATAAAGTTAGACTCAGTCAAAATATCATAATATAATACAGAATCAGTTGCTGCGGCTAATTTAATAATTACATCATATGTTCACTGGGTCTCACATTCAATACAATAAACAAACACCTCAGAGACACACAGACACTCATATATTACATAAACGTGACAAAAATCGTTATAAGTTGAGGCAGTTTCCAAAACCACGAGAGGTCCTACAGACTTGCGCAGCGATTGCTACAATATACGTTAACGATGGAGCCACGCTCCAACAGTGAGTCGAAACGAAAGTTGGCTAGAAATATTAGTCCTTACTTTAATATTATGGAAGATATGAAACTGAACCCTGAACACACATCATTTCGTTAACTATCCTGTAGATCTACACTGAGAGGTACGTGAGGACAGAATCGAATATATTCTATTATCTTACCAGGCCTAAATCACAACACTCAAGATTAATTCCAATCGTTGCCGTCGCGCCTTTACATATACAAAGTACGGGTTAATTGATTGTATAGCTTAAAAATGTACATATTTATCAGTTCATTGTTGATGTATTATTGCGATATTCTATTATTGCCGACATTACGAGATGATTCCAACACTTGTTCAGCTACCCTGCCATACACCGGTCAATTTATCGTCAGATAATTGAACATGAACACATCGATATACATACTTCAGATCGCTTATTTGTAAGGAACTAAATTCATTAAACTTCTAAGTTTGAGAACTAACTGACGGATGTAGGCTTGCTTCAAATTATCAGACTTGTCCTCGTGATCTCGTATCGGATCCGGCAAGTTGTAAGCTGAGTAACGGAGTTATGTACACTCAGCCAAAGAAACAAGCATACAGGCATATTCTTAATTCCACTACACTGCCAACATTCCCTCAAAAATGTAATATAAAAGACTTCAGATATCAAAATCACAACATTTAGAAGTAGTAGCAAGCTAGCTGCCTGTATACCGATCTCTTTCTTAGTGCGCACTCTCTCCACAATATGAGACACAGTACAGTTCCCCCGCGCGTTCAGTTGAGGAACCCGCGGCACTGCGGCGCGCCACACAGACAGGGTATCTTCTCGTCCTCTAGCGGGAACTTGTAGTCGTACGTGATCTCCTCGTCGACACCGATCGGCTGCTTCGAGTATATCACGATCTTCTTCTGAGACTCTATTGTTATTATTTTCGCGTAGCAGTTCGGCTGAAAGAGAATAGAAAGGTTTTTTGATTCAAGATGTAGTCGAGTGCAATTAGACTATAAGGTGGAACGTAGTTTATAGTGGTCGGATTTTCATGGGGCTTTTTTATCGAGTTCCTAGAGTTGTGGAGAAGAAAGTTAAAACAAATATTCACCGCTCGCGACTTTTTTAAATTTCCTTTTGAATATTTTTTTCTCTTAAAATTCCTAGTGGTAGTTAAAGAAAATCCGTACCACCTTTTGAGTATTTTTTGTCTAATTGCACTCGGCTATTGATCTCATTTTGAAGGTACTATTTACCATTCATGACTTGACTAATTTATGAGTACACCTTAAAACATTATATCTGGTTTCGCTCTCGTTGGGTTACTAGAAAGCTAGGTTCCCACAAACAACAGTGATGTCTCGTAAACGACGACTAAATGTTGTATTGAGTTGAAGCTATGTAGGACACACCAACCGCCGCAAACCGCTCGATTGTTCTCCTCTTCTCTGTGCTCCAATAGACTGACCATCGCAGTCTTTAGGAAAACACATATTCACGGGAAGGGTACTAAACACAGTGCGCTAAATATTTGAAACTTACATTGCAGCTGTGGTTGATGAACCTTGCGAGGTTGCCGCACTTGGTGGCGTCGATGATGGTGTCGAGGTCGATGCGGAACAGGTAGGAGCTGCCGATGCCGGTGGCCTCGTAGTGCGCCTCCCGTACGTCCGCCACGATGGGACGCACCATCTGCCCCACGTACTCTATCACCATCTCGTCCGCCGCTATCGGCTCCTGGGGAAACAATGTTGCGTGTATTCATTTTTTTAAGTGTCACGATTGACTACATGTCATCACATACAGGTAACCAATGGCCACTTCCTGATTATGGCGTCATTATCAAGCCAATGTCACGCAAAACTGTGGATATCGAATGAGGCGACGGGGTAATAGTCATAGAAAGCACTAGTCTAGATTTTTGTCTGATTCTAGTTATTACCAAAAACTATTCAGGGTAAACGGACGGTGTTAACGGACTCTTCACGAAACCGCCCACTAAGCATTCTATACATCAAACTAAGTAACGCTGCATCAGTTTACGGTACGGTACGGTTCTCAATGTAACGCACTCATAACATTGTGATGAATGCATCGAATGAGGTATTTAAAGTAAAGTTATAATTTTTTTTAAAGTGTGAAGAAATTGGAACTTTAATCTTCAATATCCCCGTAGCTTGAAAGTTCCCAGGTATGGTTCAGAACAAAAAAAAACCGCAATGACAGAAGAACGGCTTAAAAAAATACACTCTTTTTTTTGTAATACTTGTTTGAAGTTTTTTTTTTCGATTTTGTTGAGGAAGCTGGCATGTAGACATAAACAGGAAAGAGTGACTTATGTTCGTTAAAGTTAATTGACGTTCTCGTGAACGTGTTTTCTGTACGTTCTCACAATCGTACGTTGAAATCGTTATAACAGATTCCCGGGAACATGAACAGTAGCTAGTATAGTCAAATAGTCGGTTACTTACTTGTGCGAACAGACCCCAGTCGTGGATGCCAGACTTGGCGAACTTGAGCTGCTTCTTCCTGAACTTGAGCTGGTTGAACTTCAACAAATCAGAGTCCGTATCTGTACCTGTTGAAGCAAAAATAAAAATTTTTAGTAGCGCATATAAATCTTCTCCGATCTGTGATTTTATGCCACACTTTAGTTAAGTGGAAACATTAATTTTATAAGATGGTGCTTTCCCACTCTTGCCGGGAGACGACAAAGGAGAATGGGCGCTTTTGTATGGACTGCGGCGAACTTGATACAACACTGGATACCTTTTTGCCCTAGAATTATCTTATACCGAAACGGATGAAATAATACTAATTGGTGAGGGTACTTACCAAAGGCAGTGAGTAGTCTCCTCTGGTTCGACCTGGCTTCCCGGGACAGTCCCTGCATCTTAGACGCTTTCTTGTCGTCGATGTGGTCGTGTAACGCCGTCGCGGAGCTGCGACCGTGGTGGTACTTGTACTTCGCCTTCAGGCGCGCGTCCATCTTGTAGTAGCCTTCCGTTCGCGCTGAACCGCTCGAGTGGCCCTAAAAGGATGGCGGTTAATGAAGGTCTCAAATATCATTTTGGGTGGGGCAAGATAAGGATATTTTTAAGTTATAACTTTTTCTGCCTGATGTCACAACAGTAGTAAGCAAATAATATTAGTTTATTTTTGCTAGCCTTAAATTAGATTTTTGTTTGAGAGCGATTCTACTAACTTAGTAGAATCACTCTCAAACAAAAATCTAATTATAGGTTAAAATAATGCTACACACTAGCACATTTTTTTCTTTGACCCAACGCGCGTGGTCTGTACTTAGAATTCGGGCAGCAAAAAGAGCATCCGCTCTTGCGCGCTGCAGTCGCCGTTGGTTGTACATAAATGTGTGTGTGTGCGTGCGATGCAGGATATCACCTGTTATCTGCGTATGATTTTTTGGTAAGTTACTTTGTAAGATTATTTTGTATCCTCTTTTTATTGGCTACACCATGTAGTTTAGATGGTTTAGGTGGACTATAAAGTTATTATTGTTTATGCAGTAGTCTGTAGGCTGCGCCGCACCTATTTCTTCCCTCCTCCTACAACGCCGCGTGCGCCGCAGCGTTACACGCTAGGCGTGTGGTACGCTTGGCGTGTGATAACACGGGCACACATAAACTCGGAACAACGGTGCTAATAGTGTGTAAACATAATATTTACAGTAATTTACAAGACTTGTAGTTATAACAGTTCTAAAAACTTTTAAAAATAATTATGGAGGAGCGAGCGTCCAGTGCGAAATGCCTAACATTTCGCAATGGACGCTCGCTCGCGCTACGTACGCGCGATCGTCGGCTTCGTAGCGCAGTATTACAAGAATCCTTATAGGTAGGATTTTCCATTTTGGTACAACCCTTGCAAATCTGCGTGATCAAAGACATAGTGCTACGTAATGTGCGGGTGATGACGCCACAGATGCAGGGCGCATGCGCGGCGATCGTACGATGCGTACTTAACCGTACGACGCGACGGCCGGATTGTGCCGCTCTGTAACCCTAAAGTGCTCTTGACATACGTCCTTTCGTATTTTTTGATAAATTTTGTTTGATGATGTACGTCAGGGGGGTCAAGCTTAGAAATAAGTAATTATTGTGAGGACGTGACGACATCTTGAATTCTGGACCAAAAAGTTATGCAGCTAAAAAGTCTTAACAGACCTCACTAGATGGCAGACATCGGCACAAGTAGGTATGCATACGTTCACAAATCTATAAAACTTCTCGCAATGGGGATCGAACTCGACCAACCACGCTCAGCAGATGCGATGGTGAAAATTACACCAAAAGAATCAAGTCATCTTGATCATCTGCGTTTACTCTGAGAATACATCAGTAGCTTTAAAAATATACAACGCACCTGTAGATCCTCATATATATTATTATGTCTTTTAGACTTCTTCTTGGGCGGCGAGTAGCACACGTCGGTGGGCGGATGGTCCACCCAGTGCGTGTCGTTGAGCCAGTAGCCGTGCGCGTCCTCGGCCAGCAGCGCCTCGTAGGCGCGGCGCAGGTACTCCACGTCCTCGCGGTCGATGCCGCGCGTCAGGAACTCGTACATCACCTGCATCTCCGCCATCAGGTCGCGCGCCTTGAACGTCACTTTGGGATACGACACTTTGTCGAAGTCTGTCTCGCGCGGCTCGTACAGTCTGGGGAGGGAATGGTTTTTGTTATAAGAAAGTTTGAATAGAACTGTCATATCACGCCTGTACTTCCCAAAGGGTAAGACAGAGACGTCTGGTGCTAATTAGTTCTGAGGATGTACTAACTAGTGCTACACACCTCTGCCTTACCCTTCCGCCAGTTATGTTTAGGTTCCAAATAATAGGAGGCTTGCCTTTACCAAGGCAAAAAGCAAACCCCGACTCTGGACAGGTACAGAGAAATTTCTAATGGTAAAACTCAACTATACTTACCCAAGCGGGGGATCGATCCCCCTGCCTAGAAATTACGCTTGAGACCACAAAAAAAAAATGAAGTCGTACCGAAACATGGGTTACTCTTTACAAAAAGTAATGATCAAAACATGAGTACATACTTGTTCTGTATCTCAGCCAGTTTCTTAGGCTCGTGTTTCCTCTTGTAGGGTCGCTTGGCGTCTTTCTTGCTGACCTCTCGTGGCGCCTCTCTCTCCTCTTTTTCTCTCTCAACTATATCCTTTTCCTCCATCGGCGGAGACATCGCGCTTTCCGGCTCGGCCATCCACGTGTAACCTGGAAACATGGAGTGTTTATATGAATTATCGGGAAGCGTCGAGTCTACGAGTGCTACGGCGTAGCGCTTATCGAGACAGGCGTAGTGGTGGGATGCCGCGTTAATTTCATGCTACGTGCGAAAATAAGGTTCAGAAATACGCACTAGCTGTCAAAAGGGTTTTGATAGGTAGTGCGTTTCTGATTGGGAAGACGTGTTCTTGAATACACAAAAGAAGGGTCCACGATATTTGAGGGACGAACGAGATCAGAGGCAAGAAGCCTGTATCTAGCTGTTAACTGCTAAATGCTGATGACGAGAAGTTACGCGTTCTAACATCTCCTTGAACTTCTCAAAAGTTCTGCCTCTCGATCCAGCACAATAGAATATTCGTTTTAATACCGTGATCATGCTGCAGATGGTTGGACGGCCTCCTCTCGGTGGTGTCGTCGGGCGGCGGGCGGCAGTACGAGTGGTCCAGGGCCACTTGGGACGCTTGCGACGCCTGCGATGCTTGAGATTGAGGCGATGACGTTTCTGATAGCGCACTGCTTGCCTGGGGAAATTAAGTAACATTTTGTCAGAACTGGTGTCAAACGCCTGCTACCGACAGTATAATGACAGTTTTAAATTTCTCTCAAAACGATCGGAGCCTGACTGACATATTAAAAAGTAGTCAAAATAAAATCATTTCTGTATAATCGTTATTGGTCATTTGGGACAGGCCCCACGCTTGGTTATGTCTCCATTTTAACAAAATTTTATTTCCAGACAAGTCTCTGGACTAGACAACTCATTTGACTCCAAGAGAGCCGAGCGAGTGAATAAAACCTCCGCACAATCAACTTTCACAAGTCACATGTATGTAAGTCATGATCGACTCACATCTTTAACCCCATTGACGCTGACGGCAGTCTCGGTGGTGCTGTGGTCGCTGAAGGACACGATCCGCTGCCGCTTGTCGGGCTTGTCGGCCAGCTCGCGCTTCCCGCGCGCCTGCAGCGGCGCTGAGTCGTCGCTGAGCTCGCCGTCTTCCAGAGCTGTGTCGCGCTTGCTCTTGTCTCTGTCCGGAGACTTCGTGTGGTTCTTGATTGGTGATAGAGGTTCTTCTGGTATAGGGTCGGGTTTGCTAGTGAAGGAGATAAAAGTTGAGTAATAACATGACTTTAAATCACGCGTGTATTCTAAGAATGAGGAGGAAAATTTTACAAAAATTACTTCTTTTGGGGAAAAAATATTTGTAATACCTGTCGTCGGGTGGTTTTTCAGGCAGCGGGTGCGTATCCGTCTCCACCTTCTGTCTCTGTTCCTCGAGGAATTCTCGTTCGATTTGCTCCATGTACTCTGTGTTGCGTCTTCTTCTCTCCTATGGAATACAATATTGGATTAGCGAATTTGAAACACATAAAGCTAAGTAGAAAAATCTCTACCAATTTATACAGTAGGCCAAAACAATCGCCTTTACTTCAAGAACTTACGACTATAAATTAAAGGAAATCTGTCATTACCTGGTATTCTCTCTCTTCTTCTGAGTCTGAGTAGACTCTGTCGAGTAGAAGGTCGCGCGGACCTTCGCGTCGCGCCGGGCTGGCTGCCGTGGGAGCTTCGCCCCCCGAGCCTTCACCCTCCCACGGCTCCATTGTAGGGATTGGGGTTTTTTCTACAATAATAATGTTGTGTTAGTAATTGTCAAATAAGGTGATCATTTGACAGATAACCTTGTAACTAGCTCAAAAGCGCCATCGACTCAAAACTAATAAACTGTTTCACACAATTCCATCCAAGTGTTCCACAGAATTGAATAGTAGTTCATCGAGGAGCTGATTTCAACAGCGGACGTCTCGCGTTAAAAAAAAAATCCTTAGAATGACTTGTAATTGTGTCTTTCCAGAAAATCCGTAAGTTTTTCAAGACTGGCAGTTGTCTTCACTGAGCTTGTGAGTTCGTGGATATAGAGTAGCATGAAAAATATTTTAAATTTTTTATTTTTTTTTCTTAGCCTCTATTATCCCACTGCTGGGCAAAGGCCTCCAAAATTTTGTTTATGAAACACTTATTTCGTCTTGCCCCATCAGCCGCTACAAAGTATCGTTTTCTTACCTCTTCTACTCTGTTCCTCTTCGCTATCAGACGAGGACGAGTAAACCCTTCGAAGCCGCTCCTTGTTCGACACCACTTTGAGCTGCAAACAAATAACACTCACACATGTAGAGCTACCGCATGCAATACTGGGACTAGTGGCTACTAACTGGAGGAAATATCTGTGAACTTGTCGTTTCATTGCGGTGGCTTGAGGGTATGTGGGGGGGAGTGGGGTTACATTTATCCTACGTGATAAACGGGGTGGAAGGGACACCGACGCGAAAACGGTTACCACGTATTCAGTTCATCATTCGCAACCCCCCCACATAGAAATTTTTCAATGTGGTAATCGTTTTCGCAGCGGTGTCCCGTCTACCATTTATAGCACTTTAATAAAAGTCCTCCTGACCGTTTTCGGCCACGGCGGCCAATCTCAGCGGAGATTACCGCGGCGCGGGAGAAATTATAGTGCACTAGTGTTTGCGCAGGCACAGGAGCATTCTCTCTTCCCTCACCCTCATAGTCCGAAGGGACGGCAATCCGATATGATCGGGGAGATATCAGACGCAGGACCAACGGGCTTAATGTGCTTTCCGAGGCACGGGGGTAACATACCTCCAACTTCCGAACCCCGGTCTGCTACTGAGAAATTTCTAATGGAAAAACCCAATAGCACAGTTTGCTCGACCCGGTGATCGAACCCAGAACTCCACGCTCAGCAGTCGCGACCGCAACCGCGAGACCAACGGAGCAGTTAAATTTACTTTAAAGGCTCGTTCAAACGGATAAGGACTATTTGTGGACAGGTGTCTGAGTCCGGTCCGGTCTGGAGACACAACAAAATTTTTTCCGTACCGGTTTCATTCAACCTTTAATCTTCAATTTTACTTCAAAATCAGAATTTTCGGTCAATTGCAATTTTTCCATAAAACTGTCAAGTCATGCAAAATCGAGTGGCACATATAAAGCAAGGCCGATAAAACAAGAGAGTTGATTGACCTGACTTTCACGGTGTTTCTTTGAAGATATTTTGTTAGCATCTATCATCACCATTCCTTAAAAAAATGATATGAAAGGATATTTCCATAATAATGGTTGATGTGGGAGATTTTCTCCCGAACTCCACATTTGAGTTCTATGACTAGGCCTAGTTGATTCATCACTCTCTCGTCTTTCTACGAACGTACAACAAGCCCAACACAACATATCTGTAAGCAGGTCATTTATCAGCCGAAATCCACAGATATTTCCGCCAGACACCTAAAGGTCACTGAACAACTGTCTACGATATCAAAATCCAACACAACTCTGTCTACGATCATCTAAGTTACAGTTCGCAGCCGTAAGTATCGCACATCGGGGTTCATGCCGGGTACAGATTTGTGAAACGTAATGGTAGCACTACACTTGGCAGATCTGGGCAAATATTCGCCTTCTATCATTAAAACCAAGTGAACTCTATCGCAATAGGCATAAAAAACATTTTGTTTTGATCCAATATGGCGAATTTTTATACAAATACGCCATGTGAAGTGCCAGCATAACAGGACATGTAACACAATAAGGCGTCCAAATATATACAGTGCACCATACAATGTATTACAATAACAAGGCGAATTTGTTTCAACGAGTGTTACATTTCATGTTACGCTTGACGAATCTGTATCAGGCAATGAAAAAGTCGGCTTTGTAGAGCGCGGTCTCTGTCACTCATGCTTGTCTCTTTCTAAGGCCCGATGTTTCATATTACGGTGGGGTACTGCACGTATAAAGTCTATTTAGTATATCTGTTACCATTTTTCTCCAAAGCGGCTTATCGTTCTCAACCGCCTCGGAAGGCTGCAATATAATGTTATTTGTTTTAAACGTCTATGGTTAATGTTGTAAACGTGAGGTTGTGGTCGAATACGAGTTACATTAGCGGCTAAAGTTTGGTTTATCTAGCTACATCAAAAAGCCACAATTTGTGCAGAGGCATTGCAAATATTTTTTAAATTCGAAACAGCTCATATTTTCCGAAGCGAGGGGCGTATGATACGCCCCCTTTAGCTTGTTTCGTTTTAAACGCGTTTAGAGCGGGTGCCTGCCTGAAACTATTTTGCACAATTGTAACAAGCAGTAGTTACGGATATCAGTAGGCAGGTTTTAACGCTAATCGCACGTCGTGTGACTTTTAGTCCTAAATACAATACCATAAAAAGATAAGGTAAGGTTTTCTTACTATAACAACACCCATTGTGGGTGAAATGTATACATTTATATTCGCAATTTATACACTGTACATAACAAAGAGTATTTTATGTATCTATCAGTTCTCGCACAAATCGTAGCTCAAGTCCATTTTCTTTTAATATTAGCAACTCGTATGCAACCACAACCTCATCACGAAAGCAGAAGGTAATTACCTCGGCCTCATCGAGATCGGAGTCGTCGTCGGTGTCGGAGTATATCCGCGGCGCTGGGCCCTTGCGCTCCGAGCCCGTCGACGACGACGAACGACTTGATGACGACGATGACGATCTGAATAAGGGAGTAATGGTTGTCGGTAAAATATTGTTTTAGTCCTTCGAGCCGGATGAATGAGGTCCTACGGTGATAATTTACAAAGGAGTCGTATGATCTTATGGATTGAAGTTTAGGCAAGATTCTTTGTTTTAATAACTGTTTACATAATCGAGCAAATTTTAAATCATCTAAGTAATTAAGTGTGATAATACTTTACCACAAAATCCCTAAACACTTAGCAATGTAGTTAGCTAGTCTAAATAGCCAACTACAAATAGAATGGGACAAGGGCAGGAAGAAGATGATGATCCCTAATTAAGTAATGCCAGTCAATCTGACCTGGAAGAGCTGCTGGACGGCCGGCGGTGATTGCGCGACAGGTAAGAGCCAGTAGTCCTGTTGCGTGGACTCGTCGGTACTTCCTTCTCCTCGTCCGAGTTCTGCACCATCTCCTCCTGCATACAAACAATTGTTATACGAGGAAGGACACACAGATCACGGGAAAGTCGAAATGACAAAGTACAAGAAATAATGCCCTTCTTCTTTTCAAATCGATGGTAAAACATTTTATTAAGTTTTGCCCAATCAATTTGTCCTAAAATTATTTTATGCTAAAGTGAGACATGACTTGTAAACAGCCTCATCTCGATTCAAGGGAACATAAATCGATTATTTGTTTGGATAAGCTTTAAATAAACCCATACCTGATCACTAAGCCTCTTGGAGGAGTCGTCATCCATGAACACAGGTGATGGTATCTTCCGTTTCCGTCGAAAGCTGGGCATCTTGGGTATAGTCGCTCTCAGTCCCAGTCCGATACCGGAACTATAGCCACCTAACTCCAGACCAATCTCGCGAGACTCCATGATACACTTTATCGAGTCCACTGACTCTTCCTTCTTGTTTGAAATGTCCTGAAAGTAAAAAATAAGTAGGAAGATAAAGTATGTATGCTTTATGGGTATTGAAATAAAGGCACAACAAAACACAATGTAGTTTCGACTCCATTCCAACGTTGACAAGGTTGACATTTGCTAAAACGGCGTTTCACATATGGGTCCACCAAAAATTTTAATCAAAAAAGATACTTACAGGCGTGCTCTGTACCTGTAACGGTTGGCTGGCGTCCTCCTTGGGCTTGGGTTGCCTGATCTTGCGACTCTGCTCGTCCCACCACACCTCGAAGCTCTTGAACGCAGTGCTCTCGATCATCTTCTTGTTGAAGTCCTTCTTTAGAATTTGCTTCAGTTCCGCTTTCACTCGCTCTATGACGCTATTTATTGTCGGGTAGTAAGGGTTGTCTAGCTCCTGTGGGTTGTTGAAAAAGGAGCGTTATTATAGAGGTTTATAAGTTAAGTTTAGCTATTTGATTAATTATAAAGTGCCTAACGCAGTTACACCACAAATCACTCAATACAATTTAGTGCTCAACGAATTTGATACATCGTCTTTCTTTAAATCGTTCAAAGATGGAAACAGAATGATGTTTGAAATAAGTTATATGTCTTATTAAGATAGCGCTAAATGTCTGAAGTGTAATGTGGTGAAATTGAGTAATGTGTGGAATAAGACTCAAAAGGCACTGAAGCACGGTGAACAAACGTTGTAAAACATTGTTGCAGCAACATGTTTTTTTCTTGTTGGAAACAAGTTTATGAGTAAGCTGTAATTAAGGAAGCGCAACTTTTTTTTTAAGAGTTTGAGTGTTTATAGCAGCTTCACTGTTCATTGAAGACATGATATATTACCTGTGCGGGTTGAGCGGGCTCGGTGGCGTAGGGCGCGTAGTGCGGCAGCATGGCGGGCGGCGCGGAGAAGGCGCCGTACGGCAGCACGCCCGCCAGCTCCGCGCCCGCGTAGCCCGGCGGCGGGTACGCTGCACACAGGACACGCATTCAATTATCAAATATGCGGTGTTTGTCGCAAGGTACAATGTACAAGGTACTACTACTTTACTTTAGACATTTATTAATATCTGGTTGTCGAAGACATATTTTTTTGATGGGGAAAAAGAGATTGTGTCACCCTGCATCGACCCATCTCTTTTTCCAGGCGAAAAAGATATCCATAAACTTCTTCACCCATTTGCGGTCTACGGACTATCAGGATACAGGACCATGCCCTGATTAAAAAATAATTGACCTAGAGAAACCGAAGCCTGCAAGACGTTGGCTGGGAACTCTGAACATAGACATGTACCAAGATTTATGGTGTCTCTCGTGGTTTTGTACGCTTCTATAAGCATAACCAATATAATAAGTTACCTGTTGGTGGCCACATAGGTTGATAGTAGGGATGTGGCGGAGGGGCGGTGGTGGGCGGGTAGTAGTACGCGTCGGCTGGGACTTGCTCCTCGATCTTAGCCTCCGTTGACGAAAGCGATGATAACGACATCTACATTGAAATTGAGAGAAAATTATACAATATTACAGTTTGATCTGATACTCGATGATGATAAGACTCGTGGCAGACACGCCGGTCATAAGCCTACGGTAGGGCTGTCTATAAAAGCTCTATACGAGTTCAAAACGAGTCTCATGCCATCTCGTTTCCACATTTCATGCCCGCCGCTGTCACGGGAGTTGTGCTACTAACTGTTGTTTGCTCGAATAAAAAAACATTTGAGCATCGCATTTGGCTGTTGTGTTGATTTTGCAAACCAATTTGTTGCTAATCGATAATATTGTGTAAAACAATCGAAATAAGTGTCAGAATTGAAGAGTACTTCCTCACCTGATCATCATCCAAGTTGTCCTGTAACCGGTTCTGTTCCTCGGGCGACCGCTTCGGTTCCTCGCCGGTGAGCAGTTCGTCCTCAGACGACGATATGTCCGAGCCGATCTTGTCTATTTGAGGGAGTTTCTTCGGCCGAGGCGCAGGCGGAGGTATTTGTGATTCCTACAGATAAGATTTATACAGGGTACAATTAAATTAGCTAGCGAAACTCGACAGACGCGATGTGAATCGATATCTAACTAAGATAAAAAGAAGCCCGCCTCCTGTACGCTTAAAGCTCAATGACCGCAGGTAGTGTATTTACTTTGAGTATGCGTTTAGAAAATCCCATCACGTCAGCGGACTTAGAACTCTATGAAAAAAGGTAATTGAGATAAGCCGCGGATGATATATCCACTAGAAGTAGGGACTTGACCCACTTTAAAACATCGTTATTTTCTGCCAAGCATTTAGAGATGACAAAGACATAATAATTATGTTTAGCCATATGGTATTTAGTGATTTGAAGTGCAGGTGGACCTTCGTAAGCCAAAATATTATTGAGCATAAAGCGTCGAGCCTCGATAATTAAGAAGTTTGATCATCTGTCTCATCTCATTAATCATCCACCATCAGCTATCTGCCAGTAAAAGTCCCGTCAAAATCGGTCCAGATGTTTCGGAGATTAACCGAAATAAACAGACAAAATTTTTAAAAAATTATATATTTTGAAACTACAAACAGACACTTCAATTTAATTTATTTGTATACAAAATGTACAAATGTACAAAACCCATGAAATTGTTAACAAAAACCATTTCAAATAGTGAAGTAAAACGAAGGTCGTGCGGCACAGCCAGTATGTTAATAAAATTAAAGCATAGATATCGCAATCTTACCCTTTCTATAGTATTCTGAAGGCATTCGAGGTAGTTCTCCCGCGCGAGGTAAGGCGACGGCGTGGTGGACAGCGGCTCGGGGTCAACGTCCTTGTTCGACCGCATGGATATTATACTCTCGCGGTCTTCACTAATGGAACCTACGGTGGAAACTGAGTTTTTATTATTTTAAAGTAAATTGTGCGTTGAAATCATAAGAAAGGTGGACGCCATTTTGATCTTTGCTAGCAAGTAATTAGACATAGTTTTCTATGCTGACTTGATAAAGAAAATAATCTGAAAATTGATGAAGGTGTAAAAGACTTGAATGTACAAGTACTGCGCTGTCTTATACTGTACGCAAGTAAAGTCCTTTCGAAGTTATGCGTTGTGGCTGGACTGTAGCTTCATTCTTTTGTTTTTACAATTCAAAAGTGTCTGCAACTGGTCTGAGTTTGACTCTGCGTTAATATTACAGAAAGCCAGCGTAATATGGTTACATCACAGGTACAGACAATTTCCTCTCATTTATTTATAAAACTAGCGGCCCGTCCCGGCTTTGCACGGGTGGACATTTATTTTTTAAATATTTTGGGATAAAATATAGCCTATGTTAGTCAGAGATAATGTAGCATTCTAATGGTGAAACATTTTTTGAAATCGGCACAGTAGTTTTTGAGTTTATTAATTACAAACATACACACACACAAAAATACAAATCTTTCCTCTTTATAATATTAGTAAGATAAATATTAAAAAAAAGGAATCTTGCTGTATTGTGGCATGCGTCAGCTACATTATCACAGGTTTCTGAATGAATTTACCATCATCATCGGAGGGCGGGTTGTGCGTGTCGATGTCGGGTATGTTGGGCGGCAGCCGGTCCTCGTCCTCCTCCTCCGAGCTGATGCCGAGCGCCAGGAAGGGCGGCGCCAGGCCACCGCCCGTGCTCGCGCCCTTCAGCAACATCGCTATTCTGTGCCACATATATACTTTGTTATAAGAGAGCTGGCTTCTCCGTAAAAACTGCTTTCATACGGTAAAAAACAGCTGTTCCATACATTTTGATCGTGTAGGTTTTGCAGTTTTGTAGGAAACAGCTGGTTTTTTTTTTAATTAACCGTCGAAAATTTCTATGATGGGGGGTTCAAAATGATGTACAGAATACGTGGTAACCGTTTTAGCGTCGGTGTCCCTTCTACCCAGTATATAAATTAAACATCAATGTTCATGGCAGGTGTAGTCATTAAATGTGGTAAATTCAGACTTTTTAGAAATCCCGTACCTAATTCACCGCCCACTCTTACATCTGTCAAGTAAACAGCAGTTTAGTATGAACTATGATGAGGGTCACGGATAGACTCGCCCCCTTGACGGAAGCAGAACTGCAGATGCCTAAATAGCCAACCAATATATTCAACATCAGACCTCTATTCATATTCTCTTGACAATATGAGGATTAGCTCCTTACTAGTCCATAACCTACCTTAGCTAGTGCGTACCTGGTATCTAGATCAACGTTCTTGGGTTCTTCAGCGGGTGGCGGGGGTTTAGGCTCGGGTTCCTTGCTGTCCGCGATGTCTTCGGGCGGTCGAGGTTCCACTATCTCCGCACTTTTAGGCTCCAGCGGCACTTCCTATGGTATTTATAAATACTAGTGATACAACTGTGTCAGTTAGTACACAGAGTGGATTTTGGGATACGATTTTTGCAAAATATGTCTCTTCAAGTACTCGACAGACTAGACAAGCCACTAATAGAACTTGAATAAAATGTGAGAATTGACGTTTTACTGTCTGCTCCATTTTTTACGAAAATTGTAAAGTTAGCGATTACTCAAAAAGTTGAGGTTAGCGGTTAAAGTACCTGCTCTTATTGGGCCCCAAAAAACCACTCTGTATAGGCTGGTAACTTAAATACGGATGTTTGAAAGTTGTCATCGTTATAAGGAAAAAAAATATTAGACATAAAAATATATCGATTACTGTTCATTTAGAACCGAAGACTTTTATAAAATTATATTTAGTTGTCAAAAACTATAAGCCTAATAATGTGCAATATCTACATAAACGTACATGCAATTTAAAGCTAATGGAATGGTAACATGCAGGTGAAGTATTGAATTTGAATCATGCTAGCAGGAGAAGTGTGATGTGTGCGTGCGAACACATACTTATCTCTAAACATAATACTATTACATTAGGTGCAATACCATCCACGATTTTCACATCATATTGTGCACATAACACCAGTGCATCGACATAACTACAGAGAAATAAGAATTGGAAACTGTTCAAGTGAGATTTTTACATTACATTAATTACAACAATGTAGAAAATGTAGAATATTTTATTTTCAACCAAAAACTATTTTTTTATACGTTTCATATATTTTATCTATCAGAAACAATTTCGAACAAGTGCTTTAGCGGTTCAAGTAACAGTTTATAAATGAGAACAAGCTTAAACATGTCTACAGTGACACCTACGCCCACTACAGTGCAAGCACAGGCTACATAGTACACGGATACTCCACCAGAATATCTCATCAAAATATCTCGCAAGTGATAATGAAAAGTGTGCATTTTTTTTCTTTTGAATCGAATTTAATGTACTGCATTTAAAAATGGTTAAATGTCTACATACATTGCTCAGAAAAACTGAGTTCTAGTATTTAATAATTATTAATTTCAGACGTTAGATATCCATGCGTAGCGCGGATGATAAAGATTCATGCGTTTGCGCAGCGATGCACGTTTACTGTTCGTCGCAGTCAGACATCCGTGTACTAAATACCCTGTGGTGTAAGCATGTTTGCAAGTGAGGCATCCGACCTTTTCCTTCTCCCTCTCTCTGCGCTCCTTGTCGCGGTGGTCGGGCGAGTGCAGGTCCTTGGAGGAGGGCGTGGCAGGCGCCGCCCTTGACGGCGTCGCGGACGAACGACGCTCCGGCTTTACATTCGGTCAAGTTCGACTTTATTCGTTTATACGACGCACTTACGTACACTAAAGGCGTGATACAGCTGGATTGGACCGCTGCGCATCGCTTTGCAAAATATAAAAGCCCGGTGCAACCTGTCTGTAGTTTGTGATGGTCAACAAAATGTACTAAAGTGATGAAATAGGCACTTTGCAATGCAATGCGTTGTGATGCAGCCCTCCCAAATGTACGCTGACCTTTACAGAACATTGAAAAATAAGGATACAATAGAGCACAGAGCATCACTGTACTCATTCCACTGATTCCCAAAGATGGCAGAAAATATTCCAGCGATGCAATTTTACACTGTAAGAATGATATTTGATAATGAATCATGAAATACTACTTGAGTTGAGATGGACAAGCGATAATGAATTCATGTACAAATGAAAGATTATAATGAGAACCGCGTTAAAAGCCCTGGAGCTGTTAGTATTCATATACACACGGTTATGAGGACAACAAACGGCAAACAATTCATTGTATGTACAATTGTACACGTTAAAAGCAGTTGCAACGCTTTTTGAAAACTTTGTGTACAATTAGAACAATTTTTTTAATTTTTTATGTTCATCTAATATTGAAAAGAAAGACACTATACAGGTTGGAAGGGACATCGACCCACAAGCGATTACCACGACTTCGGTACATCACTCGGAGTACCCTCACAAAGAAATTTTTCAAACATATTAAAAAAAAAACAGCACATTTTGACCAGCCGTTTCCTACAAAACTGCAATACTACTCTATTGCAGTTTTGTAGGAAACGGCTGTTTTTTTTTTAAATTACTTCGATGTCCCTTCCACCCTGTATACATTTTTGTTTTTTTTTTAAACTGTATTTGTCATGTATTGCGGTAGGTAACTCACATGAGAGTGGTGGTGTGAGGTGTGGTGCGGATGCCGCCAGTCGCCCCACCACACGCTGCTGCCGCCCGGCGCTGCGCCCGCCGTATAGCTGTACCCGTAGCTGTCACAACACAACGTACTGTTACTATTTCTATCCCAAAAATTTTTTTTTACTTCAAAACATTTTTTTTATTGTTCTTTGGTGCCCCTAAGCATTTATACTCCAACTCCTACAAATCCGCCACTAAGACGACCCACTGACCAAAAAATGAACTCTTTCCTTTGGTTTGTCATATGTCATTACTTGATCCATAAATCCTCCCAGAATTTGATCCTTATTAGCGACACTATCGAATGGTGTAATAATTCAGTCGCTGAAATGAATCCTTCAACGAAAATAACCCTTCAATTGTAATACCTGTGCACGTATGGGTATCTTACCTCTGCTGGTAGTAGGGATCATAAGGCATGGCCGCGGGAGGCGGGTGCGCAGTGTGCGGGGTGTAGGGCACCTCCGTAGCGTGGCTGGAGCTGGAGCCCGCGTACGGCGTCTCGCTCGCCTCACTGGTGCCTCGCGCGTACCGCTCCCGGTACCTCTCTCTGCAACACAACCGCACGTTAGACTTAGATAAAGAATGTACAGTAACCTCCTGGCCACAAGCTACGCGCTCTAGCGTCATGCGTCTTGAGACAGCGACTGCGCGGAAAACAAATGAAGGAACTCGTCTAGAGCATGCCAGCAGTTACTACTACGCGACTTGTGGAGTGACGGTACTCACGCGAAGGCCACAAGCGATGCGCGCGCGTTTCGTTGACGCAAGTAGCAATCACCCGAACGGGGGCTAATATCCGATTCACACTACACGTATAGACAGCCGACGACTGTGAGCGTCAAATGCTTGGTGTTCGAAACAGTAGAGCCAGCCTCTGACTGACCAGTAATTGTAAAGGTTTACTGTAAGCGAGCGTTACGTTTAGTGTGAACGCGGCCTAGCAAGAGAGATGCAATTACAACTGGAAGCACGCTCATTCTAAATAAGAGCAACTGGAATCGTGATTATAATTCTAACTGTAAACTGTAATAAAATCCAAACTACATTACCAATACACCAATTTAAAAAACTCTAAGAAAGAATTTCACTCTGTTAATAGTAGAGTAGAATACTAAGAAAACTCATTCACACAACAAAAAATGTTAGTATACCTTCGCCGACATTTCCTCTTGCATCGTTTGCTTGTGGAATAGTAAGAAACATTAATAATATAAGACATTGAAACGCAAATGTTTGTTATTCTTGTTACATCATTTTATCAACTTCCATCTATGGAACAGTTTCTCCGAATTCATTGATGGCGAAGTACACCAATAGGTACAGTAATAAACAACTGATAAAACTCCGATATATTTCGAAAAGCATTGACAGTACTGAGTACAGTATTGTAACAGAAATACCAGTCCTAATCAAAAATCAAACATCAATGCAGTTTTCTACCATAAACCATGAAGTTCCTATATGAATACCCTATTCTATGTTTTATGTGGATTGGTTTCCACACTTAATTCTCCAAGTGGACCATTGTATGTGAGCCATGGCAGCAGTCGGTGTTCAGTCCATGAATAAACTAATTTGGTAAGATACAGTAGCAGCTAATTAGCTGACGAGTGATGCGGATGTTACAAATAACATAAAATTTATTCAAATACTATTCTTCTCCATACGAAACTACCTTTGAGAATGCAATAGATTAAATTCTATAATGGCCTAATCGAAATAAATATTTTGACTTTGACTTTGGAGATTTACCTATGTTATGCTCTGTTCTTTAACAGAGAAAGCGATACATAACAGCTATAATTACCGTTCTCCCCCTCTCTCTCGGTCCCTATCCTTGTCCCTGTCCCTCTCGCTGCGGCTGCGGTGTCGGTGTCGGTACTCTCGCTCTTCGTCCGACCACCGCGTGTTGCTGTCACTGTGCTGTGGTACTACAATTTCTACAGGCTCCTTGAAGCGGGGGTACGGCTCCTAAAAGTTGTAATAGGCAGATGGTGAATGGTAAAAGAATTACTAAATACATATACATTTTTCCCATGGGGGTAGGCAAAAACCACAGAACACCACCTGCTTTGATCCTTACATACTCCTTTTGTCTCGTCCACATTATACATCTAGTCATACACGCACGCCAGCTGCGAGTACTATGCACCCAACCTTTCTGAAGAATCTCACCAATAAGGTCAGTATATGTCCTTCTAGGGCGTCCCCTACCGGCGTTGCCACTCAGATCTGCCTTGTAAATAAATTATGTTACTCACCTTTCACTCATCCTCTCCTCAGGACCAAACCATCTAAGCAAACTCTTTTCAATTTTTGTCACTACATCTTCTTTTAACCCGTAAAGTTTCCGCATAAAATAATTACTTTTATCTACATTTGACAGCAAAGTAGATGGAGGAGAAAGAATTTTATTTTTATAGGATTTAACAGTTACAAATCCTATTTCATACCAAAAAGACTGTGATGGCAGTTATCATATGATAGAAAATGCGTTAATCAAACTTGTAAGCGGGGTGCAAAATGGCTAACTTTAAAAACATTTTATCAATAATAGTAAAAAGTTTGCTTACGTGCATTTCTTTTCCATTCAGTAGTAAATACACAATATAAGTTACTTACTTTTTCTGTAATTTTAGTTTCCTCTAATCTTTTGCTGAGGGTAGGGTCTACCTTTGGGGGCCTCACTTCCTCAACTATAACCGGAGGAGGTTTGGTGATGATCGGAGGAGCTACCACCTGTGGCTTCTTATCAACAGTCTTATTTTCAAACATTTCCTGACATTTCTTGCCAAAAGCATCATGGAAGACTTCAAGCACCTGCAAGCAGATAGTAATATAAAATAAGCACATCACAATCTAACCTGTCTTTTCAAAACCATGTTGGGGTTGGCTTCCAGTCTAACCAGATGCAACTGCATATCAGTATTTTACATGGAGAGACTACCTATCTGACCTCCACACCCCAGTTGGTAAGTTAATGAGTAATATGATATACCTTAATAAGACTGGTTGCTGAACTTTAAGGCTACTAACTGTAACAACTGTCAAAGAAGTACATGACAGCCGGGACCAACAGCTTATCGTGCTTTCTGAGGCATGGAGGAGACTTGGCATGTAAATTATAAATTAGGCATGCAAGCACTATTCTACAAAATATTTGTGGACTACTGCAAACAATTCTTTTTCTTTTTTTTTTGACAATTCACTTAGAAAAATGTTTTTTTTTTACATACCTGGCCCATTACTGATTTTCCATTATATTTTTCAACACAGAGCTTTGAATATTTTACATCTTGAAACACTACTCTCGCAAATCCCAAGTGCCGGTTTGTAAGTGGATGGTAGAATATTGTTAATTCCTCACTTGGACCAACTTTGTTCATCATGTCTGCCAAAAATGCTTTATCAATGTTGTCATTTAAATTTCCTATTGTAATTTCCAGCTGAGGAGGTATTCCTACATAATTTTTATCTATTTTGAACCTGAAAATAACATTGAGTTAGCACACAATTTGAAATTCCCGCTTCACATTAGATGTCAAACTAACATGCAATGTTGGCAGTACTGTAACTAAACCTATAATAAAAACAAAGAAGATCTTAACCAAAATTCCGTTTTTTTTCTAAATACTTATTTTTAATTTATGTGTTTATCACTCTAAATACTTAATTTTATGTAAAAAAGGATACAACATAGCCCAAAATGTTTGTAAACAACGTTTGTTAATGACCGAGTAACCAACAGGATTTCTTGCTCTAAATTACAATATAGTGAATCCAGCATTTTATAAACCAATTTCTACATTTTAATTCATTGTGACACAATGATAAAAAACAGTATTCTATGGTTTTTCATGCATGTAGTGTTGATTGCAAGACATTTTGGGTATGTCAATATGTATGATTGTAATTACAACAAATCAGTGTTTGGGTACCTAGGGACAGGCAGGTCAGCTGGTTCTAGTCTATTCCAGATTCTTGAGAGCTGAGATCGAGGATCTCTGCACTGTACAGGTGGATAAGTTGCATCTCCAGGAACAGTGCCATCATATCTATACACTTTTGTTACTCCCTTCATCAGGAATGGGTCCATGAGCAATTTGTAGTTTTTAGGCGCTTTATGAAGCACCACATTGTGAGCTGGAGTTTTATGCTCCATTCCTCCATTCATTCTGCAAGACAAAACAGAAAAATGTTTTATAAAACATAACCTCTACTTTTACAATAAATCAACAACTCTTCGCAAAGATCAACAATTGGTACTAAACGAAAGTGTCAGCGGCTGGAATAAAATTAGATAAACATGTAAAAGTACTTATTTTCCTTTGCAACGAACCTGAAATGTTTTTAAAACAATATGTTAGGAAATCGTACAGTTTCCAATTTTTTGCCGAATACTGGCAGTATGAGGCAATATCATTTTAAACCTTATATAAACTCAAATTCCTTTACTACAATGATCATAGCTGCTTGGAGAATTTCACTAGTTTTAACACCACAATAACGAAATATATAATAATTTTCTACAGTAAGCTCTCTCCATGGTGACGACCAGTTCGGAGCTGACGAGTGGATAAAAACATACTCACATTCTATCCTTTTACTTTAGGTACAATCAACACATTTAATAACTTAAAGTATAATGAAATCATTACTAACTGTATTTTTATTTATATTTCAATAAACATTAAAATAAAATATTCAGTTGACTACTAGCACAATGTTTATTAATAAAGTATGCGATTTTACAGCTACTATGTGTACGCATTATTACGACAAAAACTTCATACTTCATAGACAGATTTTGATACTGTTACGTTGCCAACTTGTTTAATGTCATTGTCATAATATTTTTTACAGTTCGATATTGCCATTTCGTATGACAAATTTAAATAAGATTTTTAAGAATTTTAACCGCTACCACTGAATTTATTGCATGTATTGCGTTATAGAGGTATGTTTAATTGTGTTGATTAGTACTAATTTAGGTCAGGTAGAGGACGATAAAAAGAGAAATCAAAAAGATGCAATCAATCTTTGAACCTTACACATTTATTAGTACTGGCAACATTAATTTACTTGCTATCGGTCGTTGCATCATCGATTTAGGTAATTTTTCGCAAAAAAATACGTTTCTGGCTTAAAATCAAGTGATTAACAGTTAAAATTGTCGTATCTTCATCTGTTAAAACTTGTGTCATATAGTGAATCTCATTTTCAGGCAAGATGTCCGAGAAAAAAATTATTCCCGTAGTCAAGGCTGAGGAGGAGGCAGCCGAAGAGGAAGAATTGGTGGACCCTCAGGTTCAACTAAGGGTACGTTTATCCTCATTGCTTACTTACATACTAGATCAGTTATTTCCTGACACTGCTGCATTTGGAATGATAATACCCAAAACATAACCTCTTTTCGTGGAGGTACCTGTCTTCCAGTATCTGGAATACTTTTCCTGTTAACTAGTTGCCAAAAGTTTATGGATCGGCAGATTTTGTATTGCTCTAAATCTTATAAAACCGAGTTTTAAAACTAGGCTATTCAAAATCAAATAGTTGATTCCACTTCTTCAAGTGCTTATGGAAAACTACCTCTATGTATATGTATAATAGTGGTCACAATTTCACAAATGTGACGATCCAAGGGCGGGCTAAGTATCAGATGACCGTGAGATTCCTCATCCCAAGAAGGGAATAAACAATTTTTCTCAGTCACAGAGAAATTGTATAGAGAGCTCAATCACCCTATAATTTAAAGTCTCATATTGTGCTAGTAAGATTTATTATTAGATGTATTTGTAAACAAGAGTGAATATTATTGTGCCTGTTTACCTTCCAAGCATTTTTAGGAATCAACCATAAATTATCAAAACTTGTTATTCTAATGTAGGGTATATTAAATCTGCACTTAATCACTCTTATGCTGAGTATATAGACACAATTACTATTTTGTCTTACATATATCAATGTTCCGGCACATGAAAGGTTAAACACAGGATACCAGCCACCCATCTTTTATTGAACTCGATTATCTATAATTTAGGAGCTTATGGCTTAATAATAAAAGTCGCTCGGGTCAATCTTTAGGTTAACCCATGCTTGCCTAGATTGGTCTGTGGATGGGTGACTACCCATTACATACCGAGTTTCCTCCATGCCTCGGAAAGCACGTTAAGCCGTTGGTCCTAGGTGTCATTTGTAGAAGTTTGGCAGTCGTTAGGTACTCAGCGGCCCAAAAAGTCTGACAACCAGTCTTACCAAGGGGTATCATACTACCCAGTGCTTTGGTTGTAGAGGTCAGATAGGCAGTCGCTCCATGTAAAATACTGGTATTCTAGCTACATCCGGTTAGACTGGAAGCCGACCCTAATATAGTTGAGATAAGGCTAGGCAGATAATGATATCTATAATTTATTTTCTATTCTGATTTCCCATTAATTTTGTAGGCAATAACCTTAAAAGAAGTGTCTGATGCTAGTGTCAAAGATAGCCGAACATAAAATTTTTGTTTTTCTATTTTAGAGTCAATGTCAGAACATGTTCTCAAGAAATCTAAAGGTTTAATTTGTTTATTTTTGTATCTTGTTTCACTAAAGTTGTTATTTATTTTCATTTTAGTTAGAAATTGTAGCTATGATCATAGTTCCTATTACCATTTTTTTAAGTTTAGTTTCTAAGCTTAGGGTATCTCATTAATGTTAAAAAGATTAATTATGTAGTTGTATAAATTCATGAACTCTTTGAAACCCAAACACTAATATGGCACAAATATTTTTTCAGGAGTCCTGTTCTCAGAAGCCTGATGCCCAGAGCCACTGGGCAAAGTACCAGGAGTGCAATGACCGTGTCAACTCGCGCTCCCAAACTGCTGAGACCTGCGAGGAGGAACTCATTGACTACTTGCATGTCCTTGACCATTGTGTCACCAAGGACCTCTTCAAAAGGCTTAAGTAACTTAATTTTAATTTCCTACCCTGAACTGCCGTACACCCAATGTTATGTTACATAATACTTGTTTTAATAAAACTTGCTGGTATAAAGGGTAGATGTAGTTTTAGAAAATTATTTATGTACCACATGTGGAGATCGAAGAGTTCAAGTTTATTGTTTATTTGTAAATAAATAATCGCCGTTAATATTCGTGTTTTATTTAGTAAATGCAATATAAACATTAAAAAATCTAATTATCAACTACAATCAACAATAAAAAGCAATTTGCATATAATGTTTTTTATTACAGCAAATATAAAATTTTGGAAAAGAAATAATAATTTCGTAGTAATATAAAAATAAATCTCAATAAAAGAATTCAGCTCTGGAACATCACAAGTAAAATGGCACTCAATAGAAAAAGATGTTTTAATAACATTAATATGGAGTGTATTTCCATAAACTTGTGCAAAAAAGCGGAATGTCAAAACAAATGCCAAATATATCAACAAAATAAATGATACCTTTACAAAATGTAAACATTGTATAATCATATGTGTCTTATCCTAAGCAATAAAAGAATACATTTTATTTTCTATAAAATCCCTACAGCTAAATTAATGAAAATTGACTTTAAAAGTATGAAATGCATTGTTGTTTTGATAAAAGAATTTGTTTATAATGGTCACACAGAAAAGTCGCAAAATCACATGTTTGTCACTCACATTGGCAAAACGCGAGGTTCCACCATTGCGGACATACCCTTAGAGTAGTAGAGAGAAATAGTTGGGTTGGTGAAATTTTGATTTTTGAACAGTATTGATTTGTGACTCGTACTTTTTACCGTAATATCTTACAGCTGCTCTAAAACTATGATAATTCAATATATTCTAATAAAGAATGTGCCAGTGAGATATTTAATGTGTGAACATCATAAACGTTATAAAATTTTAACAATAATAACTAACAATACAATATAACCAATTTATATATTAAAGCTAGAAACGTCGGAAACAAAAGCATAAAAAACTTTGGCATAATTTAGAAATAAAAAACGAATGCCCGTTTTCACTAACAGTAAGTGAGTAAGCAGTATGTTGCGGTCTCGGATTCGATTCCCAGGTCGGGTAGGGTTATTGTGGGTTTTTCCATAAGCAATTTCTCAGTAGCAGATACGGAGTCTGGATTTGCGCCCGATTGATGGCAATAGGCACGCCCCCAATTACGTGGGACTTAAACATAACTGGCGATTCAGGCGTGATGTTATGTTAAGCAGTATTTTAATGTTTAAATGAGAGCGCACTGGATTATCAACGGTCAGAGAGATGATGTTGAAATTACAACAGTGCAGTCATATTTAGGAATTTGTTTAAGTGTAGCTTTGTGTTAGTGAAAATGAGCATGAACATATCAAGATGTGTCGTATTAAAAGTGGAGGCACTATTTTAAGCAAATTTTTTGTGTTTCTTATTTTAATATCTAATGGACGCGCTCTTGGCTTGTATAGATTACATTCTAGGCATTAAATAGTAGAGTATACTTCGCATCGAACCGTTAACTGTGACCTTAGAAGCTTAACTAAATCACATTGCATCTCATAACAATGTAGTAGAATTTATCATATTGCTATCTAACCGTTAACAGACAGAATCACTTCAAGTCTGTGCCTTAATTAAAATGTCATTTACGGAAAAAGGAAATATCTAGGCATTATTATACGTACTAAGATTTACAAATTATGGAAAATTTTATTATACACCGTGATTTTAGTCGTCTTACAAAAGTGGTCCACTCAATGTATCCGACATAAAATACCTCTAGGCGCGATAATTTCTTTTTTTACCATTAATTAAGATAATAGGTACAAAGAAAGTTTAATAATACATTAGAATTATGAAACATCCTATTAATAATGTTTACGGGTCAAACGGTAAAACATACCTACCCAGCGCACGAGTCGAGTTGATCATCGCTCACTACAGGGTGTTTCAACTAAGTCATACGACAAAAGAATGAATAATATTCATATTTCCAAATTATTCAAATCTCATAAATACGCAATTTTTTTTTAATGAATGTTTCGTAGTCATTGGTTACATGAAGTGGGCTGCCGTTGTAAGACGACTAAAAAAATCACGGTGTATATAATTATAAGCGGGTAGGGATGATCTAGCCTCATGAGCAAAATTAAGTAATTGCTTGTTCTAGAATCTAGTTACTGGGATGTGACGTGTTAATTACGCGATACAAAACTATAAAATCTCACGTTTAGTCGGACGACTAACTGAGCTTCAGAATCGCAGATTATGTGTGTGAGTCACTTTTAAGAGCCTGACACACTTGTAACACACCCGACAGGATCACGCGTTTTCTTTGCATTTAATAACGTGATTTAATATGGCCAATGAAAACCCGTTGTTTGATGTGTCAGGTATTTGTGCACTGTGTCCGTTGAGGAGAATTACGATCGGTTCAGTGCACAAACGCTTTTCCAACTCTTCAGCTAAGAGCGTACTCTGTCAGTACCGAACTCGACACAGTGGTCACTGTGTCACTAACTCGCGCCGACCTGGAGAACGTTGAAGCAGATCTCACACACGCGCTGTGGCTTGTTCATACCGAACTTGAGGATCGGCACGTCTTGACTCGAGCATTTGTTGCACAGCATGCGGCCGCAGTGACGACTGGGGAAAGGATTATTTGTTAAATGCTATACATATAGTAAAACAAAATATTCAAAGAGTCAAACAATCACTCATCAAAACATACAGTAGTGGGAAAGAAAAGGATAAGCATTTATTTTAAATATTCCAGATTTTCTTGAGGAATATAGTTAATAAATCAGTCTCATGCCAAAAATTAATAACTTTTTAATTCTCCAATTGTGCATTCAAACTTGATAAAAGAAGAGTCATTAAGAAGTTATTTAAAATTATAAACGTCATCCAGTATGTATCTTTCTATGCAGCCTGAATCGTCCTGCTCCTCACCCATACATCGAACTGTTATAAACATATGAAGCATCAGTTGTTACCAGTGATGTTTCCTCATGGTGAGCGTGAACTTGGTCCCGCACTCCTGGCACAGGTCGGACTCCGCCCACGGCGCCTCGGCCGGCAGCACGTCGAGCAGACGATGCAGTAATTGTTTCGTTGCAACCTGCGCGACACGTATTATCAATTTTTTTTTTCAATGTGTAGATATAAATTCAAAAACGAACAGAATATGAGAAATGATCTGGCAAATACCTATCGAAGATGGTAAAATCAAGACCTTGGTTAACTCTTAAAAGCCTGGTTTACAAAGTCCGAATATCAGTGCCTCACCAAATAACATAATTTGTATAAAATGACCTGCCTAGCCTATTCATTTAACCTTTTGACCGCCACTGTCACATACCCGTGACAAGCAAGCGCGTGCCCTGTACGCCAAACGACACAAATATGTGACAAAATGCGTGGAGGGCACGCCCGTTACCTAAATCAGAGTTGGTAAAAGAGGCCTGTAGACTATTGATAGTCACTTACTTGGTAATTAAATATAGATATTCCGTCCTTATTCTCTTGAGCGAGACACGCGTTGGCTCGCACTAGTACTCGGCACATCGCGCCTTGACCGTTCATGTATGCTAGTAGGAGCGGAGTGTTACCCTACGAAAAAAAAACAAGTTAAAGGTAAAAAAGGTTAAATTAGTCCTTTTGAGATACCATTAGATAAACTCTGTTTTTAATGATAAACAAAAGTTGCAGAACAAGTGTTTATTGTCCTGGAACACTGCACTGCCTAAGTAAAAAATTATCAGTAACAAAAAAAAAATTTTGCTACTTTTGTTTATCATAAATACGGGACTTCCAAATGTCGTACCTGTAAGTCAGTCCTATTGATCGGGTAGTCAGGCATAAATTCTAAGAATATTTCGCAAATCGTCGCTGCGTTGTCCTTTTTGCACCAGCATAGCTCGTGTAGTGGATTTCTACCTGTTGAAGTAAAATAATTTTATATTTTCACTAGCCTAGATAATGAAAATTCCATTTTCGTTCTTCATTTCAATAATAATCAGCCTCCAAAACAAAAATCCCCAAAGCATAACATGTTCTTTTTTAATTTTTTTTTTTAAACATTCTTAAGTGAAAGTATGTTGCGAGGCCGCAGCACATTACCACGTCAATTGCGCCGCCCGACACCAGCGCCGACACGACGGGCTCGCCAGATCCCAGCTAGTAGTGCAGGGTTACCTTTGAGGTTGGTAGCGGCGGCGTCTATGTCCGTATCAGCGAGCAGGGCCCTCGCGGCGGCCGCGTGTCCCTCTCGCGCGGCCACGTGCAGCGCGTTGTCGCCCGCCGCGTCCACCGCGCCGTACTCCGCGCCGCCCGACACCAGCGCCGACACGATGGGCTCGTGGCCCGCGCCCGCTGCCACGTGGAGCGCTGTGCGTCTGTGCAACAAGACAAACTATTCAGGCCTTGAGCAGAAAAAAATACTAAAATAATGATCAATGAATAAACAATGAGGAACACATAGAAAAAAAGTCAACTACCCTCAAAACGGTGAGGAAGCTGATATGTTCTAGAACGAAAACAAAAACGTATGTAACATCCGTGTGGTTGATTATGGCCCGCTCCCTCTCACAGAAAGCCTGAATCCCAGTAGTGGGAACGTTGTAGGCTATTATACTCTATGTGTAGAGGTAACATGACTTGCAACTCTATATCATACAGAATAAGTTACATACTTGTTTGCATCCCGATCGTTAGCCTTAGCTCCGGCTAGTAAAATGTTCTCAGCAATCTACTTCCATGTCCCGCGTCTAGGCAAAGGTGGCGCAAAGCGTCTGAACGCGTAAGTTAGTGTCCAGCATACTTCAGAGACAGGTCATTCGAGTTTTCGACTCTATACTATACTTCATAAGGTACATACTTGTGTGCATCCCGGTCGTTGGGCCTGGCTCCGGCTAGTAACAGACTCCGCAGCAACACTTCATGTCCCGCTGCGGCCGCTAGGTGTAATGGCGGCGCTAGTGAAGCGTCTTGTACGCGCGAGTTGACATCTACTTCTACGGACAGTAGGAACATCACGCTTTCGACGTCGCACGTTTGGATCGCCACGTGGAGGAAATTGCGCCCCTTTTTGTCGACCTGACATTGATAAATATCTCTTATTATTATTTCATATCAGAAGTAGAGGTATGAGCGTTTGAAAGCTTGAAAAAGGTTTACGATGGTAAATACCGACTCCAACTTCCGAATAAGTACTATTTACAGTATTAGTACAGTAGAACATAATATACAATATACTTTGAAACCTAATGCGTGATTCTGGATTGCTTGAAGGTGCGCCGTAGTAACCCTTGAAATTCAAATTTTCTTACGATTTTTGCAATTTGCAGTTCAGTGACAGATTGTATGTTGGTGAAAACATTAAAATTATTAATACAAAACTTTAAGTTCATTTAACCCCATTCAATAACTATTTCAAGAAAAAGTCATTCAATGGGGTTAAATGAACTTAGAGGGTTGTATTGATGATTTTCATTTCATGATTATAATTCTGTAACTAACTAAATACGTCTTACCAGCGAAACTCATTTTTCATCAACAAATTTGAATTTCGCGGGTTACCCTGGCGCTTCCACCTTAATGACATTACAGAAGACCTTTTACCACAGTTAATAAAAACACTGACTTGTTCAGCAGCCGAAGGATTCTTCTCTAATATAGCCTGCGCCGCCTTATTGTTCCTGGCAGTGAGCGCGGCCGCGAAGGGCGACACGCCCCGGTTGTCGCGCGCCGACAGCTCGATGCCCGGCTGCGACAGCAGCAGCGAGATGATGCCGGCGTGCTGGTTCTCTATCGCGATGTGCAGGGGGGTCTTGCCTTCTGCGTCTTTTGAGTTTATGTTGGCGCCGTGTTCCAGGAGAGTCTGTTGAACAGGGGAGTTACTATGACGTCTTCAAGCAGGAGTCATTCCAGTGTGGGAAAGAGACGGAGCTGTACAGGTCGTCTAGCACCGTCTCTTTCCCACACTGGAATTACTCCTGCTACCAGGAGTAATTCCAGCGTTCAATTTGTTTGATGATAGTTGAGCATTGTCTCGGGAAAAGATTTTGGAAATCTCGTTCACAAGTTATTTTTCATGATGAGTGTGGCTAAAGCATAGCTAGTTTACATTCTTCATCGATCGTCGCGGTCGTTCGGCATCAGCCGAAGGTGAATTAAATAAAAAATCAAATTGCCGGTCAAAGAAAATCATGATTTGTAGGGGTGCTGATTCCTAAAATCAGGTCAAAATTAAATCGCAAAATGATGGATGATGGTCCGATCGAATCGGGAACATTCAGCATGTGTGTGAACCTGGCAGATCATTGTCCAGCAGATCAAAAATAAAAGAGAGTTCTTTTCGCATGCAGCTGAGTTCTACAGTTCCTGATAGTTTTTAGCAATAGTTCTGACGTTTTTACCTCGAAAAAAGCCGATTGACGAAATGATCTGCTAACTTCCCGTAGCAGATCATCTGGCAGCAGATCAGAAATAAATGCGAGTTCTTTTCGCATGCAGCTGAGTTCTATAGTTCCTGATAGTTTTTAGCAATAGTTCTGACGTTTTTACCTCAGAACATATTTATCGACAGGATAAGGTGCTAACTTCTCGTAATAGATCATTTTGCTGCAGATCACAAGATACAGATAAGAGAGTTCTGTTACGAATTCATAACAAAAAAAAAAGAGTTCTACCCTTTGGCAATTATTTCTAGTGATGAAAAAACATTTTCCGACTCTTCAATTCGTCCATCATGATCTGCATCACGATTGTAACGGAACTTCATCGCAGAACTCGATTCGAGTCGAAATATACGTTCTTTATCGATGCGAATCATTTTTAAAAGCTAGAACTCTTTAGTTTCTCGTGAATTTGTATCAGAACTCCAATACAGAACTCGATTCGAGTCCAGAAGTCACGGTCCTGTGCCGGCAGATCATGATATACTGTTGGAAAAGTCGAAAAGTACCTTTATCATCGATTCAAATCATTCGTAAAAGCTAGAACTCATTCGTTTCTTAGGATTTTGTATTAGAACTTCAACTCAGAACTCGAATCGAGTCGAGAACTCACGGTCCTGTGCTGGCAGATCATGATATACTGTTGGAAAAGTGGAAAAATACCTTTTTGATCGATTCAAATCATTCTCAAAAGCTAGAACTCTTTTGTTTCTTATGAATTTGTACCAGAACTCCAACAGAAAACTCGATTCGAGTCCAGAACTCACGTTCCAGTGCTGGCAGATCATGATATACTGCTGGAAAAGTCGAAAAATACCTTTATAATCGATTCAAATCATTCGTAAAAGCTAGAACTCTTTTGTTTCTTATGAATTTGTACCAGAACTCCAACACAGAACTCGATTCGAGTCGAGAACTTCCGTTCCAGTGCTGGCAGATCATGATAGACCGTTGGAAAAGTCGAAAAATAGGTTTTTGATCGATTCAAATCATTCTCAAAAGCTAGAACTCTTTTGTTTCTTATGAATTTGTACCAGAACTTCAACACAGAACTCGATTCGAGTCGAGAACTCACGTTCCAGTGCTGGCAGATCATGGTAGATGGTTTAAAAGTCGAAAGATGCATTTTTCATCCATTCAAATAATTGCTAAAGGCTAGAACTCTTTCGTTTCTTATGGATTTGTACCAGAACTCCAACACAGAACTCGATTCGAGTCGAGAACTCCCGTTCCAGTGCTGGCAGATCATGATAGACCGTTGGAAAAGTCGAAAAATACCTTTTTGATCGATTCAAATCATTCGTAAAAGCTAGAACTCATTCGTTTCTTCAGATTTTGTACCAGAACTCCAACACAGAACTCGATTCGAGTCGTGAACTCCCGTTCCAGTACTGGCAGATCATGATAGACCGTTGGAAAAGTTGAGAAATACCTTTTTGATCGATTCAAATCATTCTCAAAAGCTAGAACTCGTTTGTTTCTTACGAATTTGTACCAGAACTCCAACAGAAAACTCGATTCGAGTGCAGAACTCACGTTCCAGTGCTGGCAGATCATTGTAGATGGTTTAAAAGTCGAAAGATGCATTTTTCATCCATTCATATAATTGCTAAAGGCTAGAACTCTTTCGTTTTTTATGAATTTGTATCAGAACTCAACAGAGAACGCGATTCGAGTCCAGAACTCACGTTCCAGTGCTGGCAGATCATGATATACTGTTGGAAAAGTCGAAAAATACCTTTATCATCGATTCAAATCATTCGTAAAAGCTAGAACTCTTTTGTTTCTTATGAATTTGTACCAGAACTCCAACACAGAACTCGATTCGAGTCGAGAACTCCCGTTCCAGTGCTGGCAGATCATGATAGACCGTTGGAAAAGTCGAAAAATACCTTTTTGATCGATTCAAATCATTCTCAAAAGCTAGAACTCTTTTGTTTCTTATGAATTTGTACCAGAACTTCAACACAGAACTCGATTCGAGTCGAGAACTCACGTTCCAGTGCTGGCAGATCATTGTAGATGGTTTAAAAGTCGAAAGATGCATTTTTCATCCATTCATATAATTGCTAAAGGCTAGAACTCTTTCGTTTTTTATGAATTTGTATCAGAACTCAACAGAGAACGCGATTCGAGTCCAGAACTCACGTTCCAGTGCTGGCAGATCATGATATACTGTTGGAAAAGTCGAAAAATACCTTTATCATCGATTCAAATCATTCGTAAAAGCTAGAACTCTTTTGTTTCTTATGAATTTGTACCAGAACTCCAACACAGAACTCGATTCGAGTCGAGAACTCCCGTTCCAGTGCTGGCAGATCATGATAGACCGTTGGAAAAGTCGAAAAATACCTTTTTGATCGATTCAAATCATTCGTAAAAGCTAGAACTCATCATTTATCAATTCATCATTTAGCAATTTTTAGAATCGAAAAAAAAAAGTATTTTCCGTCGTTTCGACCGTTCTATCATTATCCGCTAGCATTCGAACGCGAGTTTTGGACTCGAAACAAGTGCAACGTTGGCGTGATGATAAAAATTCACAAGAAACAATAGAGTTCTAGCGTTTACGAATGATTTGAATCGATAATAAAGGTATTTTTCGACTTTTCCAACAGTATATCATGATCTGACAGCACTGGAACGTGAGTTCGGGACTCGAACCGAGTTGTCTGTTGGAGTTCTGATACAAATTCATAAGAAACGAAAGAGTTCTAGCCTTTAGCAATTATTTAAATGGATGAAAAATGCATTTTTCGACTTTTAAACCATCTACCATGATCTGCCAGCACTGGAACGTGAGTTCTGGACTCGAATCGAGTTTTCTGTTGGAGTTCTGGTACAAATTCGTAAGAAACAAACGAGTTCTAGCTTTTGAGAATGATTTGAATCGATCAAAAAGGTATTTTTCAACTTTTCCAACGGTCTATCATGATCTGCCAGCACTGGAACGGGAGTTCACGACTCGAATCGAGTTCTGTGTTGGAGTTCTGGTACAAAATCTGAAGAAACGAATGAGTTCTAGCTTTTACGAATGATTTGAATCGATCAAAAAGGTATTTTTCGACTTTTCCAACGGTCTATCATGATCTGCCAGCACTGGAACGGGAGTTCTCGACTCGAATCGAGTTCTGTGTTGGAGTTCTGGTACAAATTCATAAGAAACAAAAGAGTTCTAGCTTTTACGAATGATTTGAATCGATGATAAAGGTATTTTTCGACTTTTCCAACAGTATATCATGATCTGCCAGCACTGGAACGTGAGTTCTGGACTCGAATCGCGTTCTCTGTTGAGTTCTGATACAAATTCATAAAAAAACGAAAGAGTTCTAGCCTTTAGCAATTATTTGAATGGATGAAAAATGCATCTTTCGACTTTTAAACCATCTACCATGATCTGCCAGCACTGGAACGTGAGTTCTCGACTCGAATCGAGTTCTGTGTTGAAGTTCTGGTACAAATTCATAAGAAACAAAAGAGTTCTAGCTTTTGAGAATGATTTGAATCGATCAAAAAGGTATTTTTCGACTTTTCCAACGGTCTATCATGATCTGCCAGCACTGGAACGGGAGTTCTCGACTCGAATCGAGTTCTGTGTTGGAGTTCTGGTACAAATTCATAAGAAACAAAAGAGTTCTAGCTTTTACGAATGATTTGAATCGGTGATAAAGGTATTTTTCGACTTTTCCAATAGTATATCGTGATCTGCCAGCACTGGAACGTGAGTTCTGCACTCGAATCGAGTTTTCTGTTGGAGTTCTGGTACAAATTCGTAAGAAACAAACGAGTTCTAGCTTTTGAGAATGATTTGAATCGATCAAAAAGGTATTTTTCAACTTTTCCAACGGTCTATCATGATCTGCCAGCACTGGAACGGGAGTTCACGACTCGAATCGAGTTCTGTGTTGGAGTTCTGGTACAAAATCTGAAGAAACGAATGAGTTCTAGCTTTTACGAATGATTTGAATCGATCAAAAAGGTATTTTTCGACTTTTCCAACGGTCTATCATGATCTGCCAGCACTGGAACGGGAGTTCTCGACTCGAATCGAGTTCTGTGTTGGAGTTCTGGTACAAATCCATAAGAAACGAAAGAGTTCTAGCCTTTAGCAATTATTTGAATGGATGAAAAATGCATCTTTCGACTTTTAAACCATCTACCATGATCTGCCAGCACTGGAACGTGAGTTCTCGACTCGAATCGAGTTCTGTGTTGAAGTTCTGGTACAAATTCATAAGAAACAAAAGAGTTCTAGCTTTTGAGAATGATTTGAATCGATCAAAAAGGTATTTTTCGACTTTTCCAACGGTCTATCATGATCTGCCAGCACTGGAACGGGAGTTCTCGACTCGAATCGAGTTCTGTGTTGGAGTTCTGGTACAAATTCATAAGAAACAAAAGAGTTCTAGCTTTTACGAATAATTTGAATCGATTATAAAGGTATTTTTCGACTTTTCCAGCAGTATATCATGATCTGCCAGCACTGGAACGTGAGTTCTGGACTCGAATCGAGTTTTCTGTTGGAGTTCTGGTACAAATTCATAAGAAACAAAAGAGTTCTAGCTTTTACGAATGATTTGAATCGATGATAAAGGTATTTTTCGACTTTTCCAACAGTATATCATGATCTGCCAGCACTGGAACGTGAGTTCTGGACTCGAATCGCGTTCTCTGTTGAGTTCTGATACAAATTCATAATAAAACGAAAGAGTTCTCGCCTTTAGCAATTATTTGAATGGATGAAAAATGCATCTTTCGACTTTTAAACCATCTACCATGATCTGCCAGCACTGGAACGTGAGTTCTGGACTCGAATCGAGTTTTCTGTTGGAGTTCTGGTACAAATTCATAAGAAACAAAAGAGTTCTAGCTTTTACGAATGATTTGAATCGATGATAAAGGTATTTTTCGACTTTTCCAACAGTATATCATGATCTGCCAGCACTGGAACGTGAGTTCTGGACTCGAATCGCGTTCTCTGTTGAGTTCTGATACAAATTCATAAAAAAACGAAAGAGTTCTCGCCTTTAGCAATTATTTGAATGGATGAAAAATGCATCTTTCGACTTTTAAACCATCTACCATGATCTGCCAGCACTGGAACGTGAGTTCTGGACTCGAATCGAGTTTTCTGTTGGAGTTCTGGTACAAATTCATAAGAAACAAAAGAGTTCTAGCTTTTACGAATGATTTGAATCGATGATAAAGGTATTTTTCGACTTTTCCAACAGTATATCATGATCTGCCAGCACTGGAACGTGAGTTCTGGACTCGAATCGCGTTCTCTGTTGAGTTCTGATACAAATTCATAAAAAAACGAAAGAGTTCTCGCCTTTAGCAATTATTTGAATGGATGAAAAATGCATCTTTCGACTTTTAAACCATCTGCCATGATCTGCCAGCACTGGAACGTGAGTTCTCGACTCGAATCGAGTTCTGTGTTGAAGTTCTGGTACAAATTCATAAGAAACAAAAGAGTTCTAGCTTTTGAGAATGATTTGAATCGATCAAAAAGGTATTTTTCGACTTTTCCAACGGTCTATCATGATCTGCCAGCACTGGAACGGAAGTTCTCGACTCGAATCGAGTTCTGTGTTGGAGTTCTGGTACAAATTCATAAGAAACAAAAGAGTTCTAGCTTTTACGAATGATTTGAATCGATTATAAAGGTATTTTTCGACTTTTCCAGCAGTATATCATGATCTGCCAGCACTGGAACGTGAGTTCTGGACTCGAATCGAGTTTTCTGTTGGAGTTCTGGTACAAATTCATAAGAAACAAAAGAGTTCTAGCTTTTACGAATGATTTGAATCGGTGATAAAGGTATTTTTCGACTTTTCCAATAGTATATCGTGATCTGCCAGCACTGGAACGTGAGTTCTGCACTCGAATCGAGTTTTCTGTTGGAGTTCTGGTACAAATTCGTAAGAAACAAACGAGTTCTAGCTTTTGAGAATGATTTGAATCGATTATAAAGGTATTTTTCAACTTTTCCAACGGTCTATCATGATCTGCCAGCACTGGAACGGGAGTTCACGACTCGAATCGAGTTTTCTGTTGGAGTTCTGGTACAAATTCGTAAGAAACAAACGAGTTCTAGCTTTTGAGAATGATTTGAATCGATTATAAAGGTATTTTTCAACTTTTCCAACGGTCTATCATGATCTGCCAGCACTGGAACGGGAGTTCACGACTCGAATCGAGTTCTGTGTTGGAGTTCTGGTACAAATTCGTAAGAAACAAACGAGTTCTAGCTTTTGAGAATGATTTGAATCGATCAAAAAGGTATTTCTCAACTTTTCCAACGGTCTATCATGATCTGCCAGCACTGGAACGGGAGTTCACGACTCGAATCGAGTTCTGTGTTGGAGTTCTGGTACAAAATCTGAAGAAACGAATGAGTTCTAGCTTTTACGAATGATTTGAATCGATCAAAAAGGTATTTTTCGACTTTTCCAACGGTCTATCATGATCTGCCAGCACTGGAACGGAAGTTCTCGACTCGAATCGAGTTCTGTGTTGGAGTTCTGGTACAAATTCATAAGAAACAAAAGAGTTCTAGCTTTTACGAATGATTTGAATCGATTATAAAGGTATTTTTCGACTTTTCCAGCAGTATATCATGATCTGCCAGCACTGGAACGTGAGTTCTGGACTCGAATCGAGTTTTCTGTTGGAGTTCTGGTACAAATTCATAAGAAACAAAAGAGTTCTAGCTTTTACGAATGATTTGAATCGGTGATAAAGGTATTTTTCGACTTTTCCAATAGTATATCGTGATCTGCCAGCACTGGAACGTGAGTTCTGCACTCGAATCGAGTTTTCTGTTGGAGTTCTGGTACAAATTCGTAAGAAACAAACGAGTTCTAGCTTTTGAGAATGATTTGAATCGATCAAAAAGGTATTTCTCAACTTTTCCAACGGTCTATCATGATCTGCCAGTACTGGAACGGGAGTTCACGACTCGAATCGAGTTCTGTGTTGGAGTTCTGGTACAAAATCTGAAGAAACGAATGAGTTCTAGCTTTTACGAATGATTTGAATCGATCAAAAAGGTATTTTTCGACTTTTCCAACGGTCTATCATGATCTGCCAGCACTGGAACGGGAGTTCTCGACTCGAATCGAGTTCTGTGTTGGAGTTCTGGTACAAATCCATAAGAAACGAAAGAGTTCTAGCCTTTAGCAATTATTTGAATGGATGAAAAATGCATCTTTCGACTTTTAAACCATCTACCATGATCTGCCAGCACTGGAACGTGAGTTCTCGACTCGAATCGAGTTCTGTGTTGAAGTTCTGGTACAAATTCATAAGAAACAAAAGAGTTCTAGCTTTTGAGAATGATTTGAATCGATCAAAAACCTATTTTTCGACTTTTCCAACGGTCTATCATGATCTGCCAGCACTGGAACGGAAGTTCTCGACTCGAATCGAGTTCTGTGTTGGAGTTCTGGTACAAATTCATAAGAAACAAAAGAGTTCTAGCTTTTACGAATGATTTGAATCGATTATAAAGGTATTTTTCGACTTTTCCAGCAGTATATCATGATCTGCCAGCACTGGAACGTGAGTTCTGGACTCGAATCGAGTTTTCTGTTGGAGTTCTGGTACAAATTCATAAGAAACAAAAGAGTTCTAGCTTTTGAGAATGATTTGAATCGATCAATAAGGTATTTTTCCACTTTTCCAACAGTATATCATGATCTGCCAGCACTGGAACGTGAGTTCTGGACTCGAATCGAGTTTTCTGTTGGAGTTCTGGTACAAATTCATAAGAAACAAAAGAGTTCTAGCTTTTACGAATGATTTGAATCGATGATAAAGGTACTTTTCGACTTTTCCAACAGTATATCATGATCTGCCGGCACAGGACCGTGACTTCTGGACTCGAATCGAGTTCTGTATTGGAGTTCTGATACAAATTCACGAGAAACTAAAGAGTTCTAGCTTTTAAAAATGATTCGCATCGATAAAGAACGTATATTTCGACTCGAATCGAGTTCTGCGATGAAGTTCCGTTACAATCGTGATGCAGATCATGATGGACGAATTGAAGAGTCGGAAAATGTTTTTTCATCACTAGAAATAATTGCCAAAGGGTAGAACTCTTTTTTTTTTGTTATGAATTCGTAACAGAACTCTCTTATCTGTATCTTGTGATCTGCAGCAAAATGATCTATTACGAGAAGTTAGCACCTTATCCTGTCGATAAATATGTTCTGAGGTAAAAACGTCAGAACTATTGCTAAAAACTATCAGGAACTATAGAACTCAGCTGCATGCGAAAAGAACTCGCATTTATTTCTGATCTGCTGCCAGATGATCTGCTACGGGAAGTTAGCAGATCATTTCGTCAATCGGCTTTTTTCGAGGTAAAAACGTCAGAACTATTGCTAAAAACTATCAGGAACTGTAGAACTCAGCTGCATGCGAAAAGAACTCTCTTTTATTTTTGATCTGCTGGACAATGATCTGCCAGGTTCACACACATACATTCAGCACTCTGTATATGACAGTGCAGTACCTGTATAACGTCAGTGAGCCCCCAGGTGCAGCACAGGTGTAGCGGCGAGTGCTTCTCGTTGGCCACGTCGGCGCCCTCGCCGCTCGGGCCCAGGCGCCGCGGGGACTCCACGTCGCAGCCCGAGCGGATCAGAAACATGGCTAGAGACTCCTTGTTCTCGTCTATTGCTCTGGTGGGACAAACAGGATTGGAGTGTGAAATTGGGCTCAATAAATCTTGTATTATGTAGGCAGACAAAAATGAAAAAAAAGTGTATCTTACTTGTGTAACAAAGTTTGTAAACATCCATCAGGTCCTGTGCCCCAACAGTCTGCGTCCGCGCCGTTTCTGACCAAGATCTAAAAAAATAAAAATAATAACTTGAACAAAAAAAAATCCATTTCACAGGTCCGCACATGTAAGTCAAATGCTACACTTCCCTTACCTCGGTTGCCTACAGCAATCGAGGAATGATAGAAAAAATATGTAGATGTAAATAATGGTGTGAGGTATCAATGGATTCCTTAATTCAAAATATGACCATATTTTTAGTAACTGTTTTGTTTACGTAAATAGTTAGTGATATATGCGCTTCCATAGTCGTAAAAAATGCGTGTCCCTCTCTTAACTTTTCAACTATACGTTACGTATTTTGATCAGGTTGTCCAAATGCCTAAAAAACATGTGAGTACATACGCTAGCCACTTCCTCCTGCGCGGAGTCGAGCGCGGCCCAGAGCGGCGGCACGCCGTGCGCGTCCAGGCGGCTCATGTCCACGCCGCGCACGCACAGCGCCTCCACCACCAGCCCCAGGCGGCAGTGGATGGCCAGCTGCAGCGGCGTCTCGCCTGCCTCCGTACTGTGGGGACAACACCAACCTTATTGTAACGGGAATAGAGATCACTATCAGTTTGACAGTGTCGCCAAGTCACCCTGTTACGAATAGCCAACATAAATTTAAAAAAATAAAATTTTCAATTTTTTTTCCGTCATGAATCGTTTGTGCATCGTTTGTGAACGTTTGTGACACTAATGATTTTTTTTGTGACTAATTAGTTAATTAGTAATTAATTTGTTAATTAACAGCTTACGATTAGCCAACATTTTTTTTAATTAATCGGAAAATAGAGTTCCGGGTACTTAATCGATCGGAAATCGTTTGTGAATTCCGAATATGCCAACAAAAATGTTTGTGAATAATTATTTATCGAGAATATAGGAAAAATAAAAGTTTTTTTTTCATCATATCGCGTTGTCTTTTCTCGTCACTCCTTGTAATTGGCGCTGTTGTCTGCTTTAATACCACCTAGTGTAATACATAATAGCTAATCTTAGAGGAAAATGACAGCACAACAGCTGTATATTATTTTTATTTATAACCTAAAAAGAGTGAGATCGAAAGAGAAATGTCATTTCGCATAGAAACCGCCGAAGTCTGAAACCGCTCTAAGCAAAACCTAAATAAATGACAAAATATGAATGCACTGTTGTCATTTTAATTCTCTTATGTTTAAACGCTCTTTTCAAGTAAGCCAGTGAAAACGGGCGTAAAACGAACTTCCACTAAGGATTTCCTGTACGTGTACTCACAGCGCGTTCATATCTGCTCCATGATCGAGCAGGTATATGGCCGTCCGCGAGTCTTCCTCCACGATAGCCTGATGCAATAGTGTGAAGCCCTTTCCGTTCCGGATATTAGGGTCCGCGCCGCCTTCGATCAGCGGGGCCACGAGGTTCTTGTGACCTGAAGACATACATTTATGCTAATGATCTGTTACAGGTTAAGACATTTAAGTAGGTAAGTATACGGGGTGTAAACAGACCCTTCACCAAGCCGTCAACCAAGCATTCTGTACATCAAACTAAGTAACTTTACGCAAAAATTTTTGCTGGGAAACGAAAATTTTTTTTGGGGTCAAAAATCACATTTCACGGTAAAACTCAATACAATGCGCTCAAAACTTATTGCTGATGGATGCTTTGAATAGTAAACGGACCATGGAGGTTATTGGAGTAAAGTTAGAACCTTAAAAAGTAGTATTTAAAAAAAAACTTGTGAAAAAATTGGAACTTTGACCCCCAATATCTCCGTAACTAGAAGGTTCCCAGGTATGGTCCAGAACAAAAAAATGATCACAATGACGAGGAAAACAAGTGCCTTTCGGCTTCGTTAAGGGTCTTTTTACACCCTTTATTTAACTATATAAATGACTGCAGGCCAAAAAAATATCGCTAATAAGATTACATTTTAAGATTACATTTTAGAAGTTTAGGTGAAAGTGGCTCTGAAGTGTTGTCTATTTTTCATAATGGCTTACTGAGGTCAATTGGAATAAGAATTGTGTTTTAAAAAAATGAATGAAATAATAAGATAAATGACCAAAACACTAAAATGTATGATAATAAGAAAGTTATTTTCTTTTTAAAGTTAAGTTTGGGATTGAGACTGGTGTTGCTTCGCTCTGCGGCCGCCATGTGTCTATGAGCTTCCGGTGTCTTTGATGGCTTAGTCTATGCCGCTTACCTTCAGTGAGTGCCAGACTGACAGGCGTATCCCCATCCGAGTTCTTCAAATTAAGGTTGGGTGTGAGACTGGTGTTGCTTCGGTCGGCAGCCGCCATGTCGCCTTTGTCTATGAGCTTCTTGTGTTCTATGATAGCCAGTACCGCGCCTTCGTGGTTGTTGAGTACTGCCAAGTGCAGGGGCGTTTGTCTGTGCATATATTATAGTTTTCAATGGAATATTAACAATAGGGAAAACTATTCATATTATCTATCTCTCTCAAAGACTTCATCTGGATGCGATAAACTTTTCCCTTAACTAATTAAGAACTAATAGTGAACTCTGCACTTCTTCTTCTTCGTCGACTCGATTAAATTAGTCTTCAAAGTTAAATAAGCTTCGACCATTTTTTTTGTGAATCGCATCTCGCAAGTCAACCTATGAGGCTAGCTTTTGCTTAAGCGGACTATCATGTGGGTGCCTTTTTGAGTGTAAAGCCTCCAGCCAGCAGCAAAAAACTTATAAACTAAGTGACAGCGCGCTGAGGGCACCCCCTGTGGGGTACGAGCCTCGGCTTAGGGCGTTGCTGGGGAAAGCTGCAAAAGGACAGGCTGGATCTGAGTGAGATTAAGCTTCGAACAGGACTCTGCCACGTCGATAGCGCTGGTAGCAGCCTCGAACAGATTCCTCAAGATCCCATTTTATATCATCGGAGGACTTAACCAAGCAGTAATTCCTATTGAGTGAATGCCCTAGTACTTTCTATTCATCTCGGTACTACTCTTAAACTGATCTCGCATAGAAGTCGAAAGCAAAACTACATAACAAGAACACACTAATATTCTGACCTATAAACAGTATCCTCTTGTTCTCCATACGCAGTCTGCAAGTTAGGCCTGGCGCCGTGCTCTAACAAGGCCGCAGTGAGTCGCGCGAGGCCGTTGGCACAGGCCGCGTGTAACGCACTCATGCCTGCCTCGTTGGTGTGGTTCAGCTCGCCGCCCAGGTGAGACACCAGGAACACCGCTGATTCCTTGCAAATATATCCAAGATTAAGCATTGTGTACTAAGAGACCCCAATGATCGATTAGGGAAATAATACAGGTTGCTGTTTTTGTAAAAATAATAGGTTAGATTCCTGACTCCGGTCAAACATTTTTCAAAACACTAATGCTGTTGTTTTATTCTCTTTCAAAATTAAGATCATGGTTTCTATGACCACTTTGCTACCCATGGACTCAAGGACTACCCATGGACTGAGTTTCGAGCTTTACCGCCGAAAAAAAACCGAAAGATTAAATGATCACGATTTTTTTTTATTATCGAAACCTAATGTTATGGGATTTTTTTTGCGATTTCTGACTTGTTTAGTACTGCAACCTGTGCTAGTCCCATAGAAGTTTTTGATCAGTATTAGAAACAGGATCGATTGGCATCAATCGCGCCTGGACGTTTTTTATGTCAGATACATTGAGCGAACCACCTTTGTGAGAAGACTAAAAACCCACGGAGTATAGTTTCGTTAGTGGCCGCGAAAAATAAAAGGTACCAATTTTGGTCATTCAATTCTGTCTTACCTCAAACCATCCTTGCGCCAAAATATGCAGCAAACTGTCCCCTGCTCCCGAATACAACGGATTCGCTTGACATCCCTTATCTAACAGCTTAGCAGCGAATCCTCTTTCGACAACACTCTCAGTTTTGCCTTCCACAGGGTCTTCGGTAAAGGCGTTTTTGTTTGTCACCGGCGTATCGAAGGGATTGGATCCGTTCATGACTAGAGTCTCGCTGGATGATATCGATGCTCGTCTATCGTCGACTAGTGCGTAGTACAGGGGCGGGTGTTCGTCAGTCAAGGTGCGGAGGTTCGTATCTAATGTTGGTTGTTTCAGGAGGAGGTCGAATATCCTCTGGTTTCTGGCTATTACTGCTTGGTGGAGAGGTGTGCTACAAGGAATTATTAATTTTAGATACAATTTTCGAGAGTGAAAGTTTAGGAAATATTTATTAGAAAATATTCTCGTTGTCATTGACTGATTTGGAATTGAAGGGCCAATCAATCGAGCTTAATAAGGACATGCATTACTTAAGGACCGCGACACGTCCGCTAAATATGCACGTAATTGGTATACGCACATTGAATGCCGACGAGCTTTATTAGTTCATAGGGCTTCACAAACGCTCAAATAAATATTTTTCCTTTCTTTCAAACAAACAACAAATGCGGTAACAAAATATGCTGGAACTGTACCAAATAAAAAGAGATCTAGGGGGGATCTCAGTCATAATCCTTGAAAAATACTCTAATTTACATTTAACATTGATAGTCGCTGCGATGAGATTGTGACTAATTTGAACGACTTTTACTCTTCTAAAGAAGAACAAGGGCAGACGGGTCAGGTAGTACATGGCATTGACTTCGAGAATTTTCCTTCTGGAAATCATAGTTAGAATTAATTTACTTCGTTGAATTCCCTAGTTAGAATACTTACAATCCTTTTCTATTCTGTCGATTGATATCCGCACTTTTTTGTACCATGATGTCAGCGATCTCTGCCATCTGTTCCATGGTCTCCTCATCACAGGAGCTGGACGTAAGCGCCGCTATCAAATGCAGCGCTGTGTCACCCTCCTCTCTATATAGAACGTAGAATGAAATCATATGATGGATAGTTAAATGAATCAGGTAGTTTAAATGCAGTGAGTGTAGATGTCATAAACTTGGATGCATTTCAGATCAGGTAAACAAATGACAGGATAGCTAAAAATAGCTTATTTTTTCAGTGGGTATATTAAAGTCAACTCAAGTTTTGTTTTTCTGCAGTTTGGGTGCGGCCTCCGAGATTGCCAAAATGCAAATGCATAAAAAGTTACCGTTTCAATCATCGACATTTACTAAGGTAAGGGTGTCCTTTTAGCCACGCGGATTGATTCAAATTTCCACGTGCTATTCTTGTTTGTTTTTTTCGTGACGATAGCATTTTGTTCTGTTTATTTTAATTTGCTACGTCTACGTACTAAAAGTGCATTGCGGCATTGAGGGTGTCAAGCCCTGCCCTGCATGCAGACTAATGTCTGCAAACTAAACTCCCTAATTTCTATCTAAAAAGCAGTTACTAACTTCGTTGTTAAATTAGGATCAGCGCCATTATCGACGAGAAATTTGGCGGAGAAGGCGTCCCTGGCATCCACGGCCCGATGCAGCAGGGTCCTGCCGCGCGGGCCTCTCGCGTCTGCGTCTGCGCAGTGCTGCAGCAACGTCGTGGCTATCGAGGAGCTTCGCCCCCGGAGTGCCAGCTCTAAGGGGAGCTCCCCGCGCGTCGACATTGCGTTTACGATGTCTGTTAACTGTAACAAGGAAATGAAATAGTATGTTTATTGGTAAAGTTGTTACTACGGAACTAGTTAGGATAATGTATTATATTACGTGTATCATACTATTTATATAAATAATAAAATTTGTGTCTTTTTAATTTCAAAATAACTGCTTTTTACTGAATGCATATCAAAATATTATCAGCAGCTGCCTTGCCTTTTCCCAACTATGTTGGGGTCGGTTCAAGTCTAACCGCATGCAGCTGAATACCAGTAAGCATGAAAGAATATACGGTACATAAAGGGTGTAAAAAGACCCTTAACGAAGCCGAAAGGCACTTCTTTTCCCCATCATTGCGATCATTTTTTTGTTCTGAACCATACCTGGGAACCTTCTAGTTATGGAGATATTGGAGATCAAACTTCCAATTTTTTCACAAGTTTTTTTGTAAATACCACTTTTAAAGGTTTTAATTTTACTTGAATTAACTCCATGACCCGTTTACTATACAAAGCATCCATCAGCACTAAGTTTTGAGTGCGTTACATTGACTTTTACCGTAAAACGTGATTTTTGACCCCAAAAAAAGTCGTTTCCCAGCAATATTTTTTGCCTAGAGTTACTTAGTTTGATGTACTGAATGCTTGGTTGACGGCTTCGTGAAGAGTCTGTTTACACCTTGTATAACAAAAAAAAAACATTTTTTTTTATTTTCGCTTTCTGTCTATTCTGGCTAACCTCCAAAACGGCTGGACCGATTTTGACGGGACTTTTACTGGCAGATAGCTGATGCTATAAGGAATAACTTGGGCTACATTAAAAAGAAAAATGAGGTTTCCATGAGACCGAAGGTCACGGGCAACAGCTCACTAAAAACACACAACACAGTCATACTAAAAAATATTGTGCCTTTCAGAGTTTTATAGTCCTCCAAAAGACCAATTATTAGAACACACGAACGACCGCATTCCCTCTAAGCTAAGACATGGGGTCTCCCATGATTGGTCCATATATTAGTCATATTTTATTTCTAATGAGTACCGACAGTCTTGACAATGTTAGTCATTCTTCTGTATAGTAGTGAAGTGTAATCATATTCCACGAATTCACTGTGATTAAAGTGAATACATTATTATGTGCCTATGTCAAACAATAGCGATTAGCGCTCGCACGTACACACTAAACCTCGCCCAAGTGCTGGCATGATATTGTGAAAGCCTATCAAGTATTTGCCAACAACTGAGTAAACAAGACAGTTGCCATATTGTCCTGGCAAGAGACTTCCTAACATAATGTAGTATATTATTTTTAGTGCGTAATTAATTTTTTTATGTTAACTACTAAACTTAATTTTAAGTAATATAATTTTGTTACCGGTTGCTGCATAAAACTTGCCCAATTGTAACCTAAATGGAAGAAGTCACTGGCTCCTGAAATACAGGTACTATAACCTAGCTCTGGAGCCCGTGTCTCACATTTTTCTGTACCCTATTTTTATGGCAATAAAAGAATTTATTTATTAATTATTACGAAAAGTCACAATGGCAATGTTTGCAGATGTTTATGATCAGCCTAGTAAATTGTACTGCTGATCTAAAAAGACTACCTCGTTGGTCTAGTGGTCGCAATCACGACTGCCGAGGTTCAGGTCCTGGGATTCCCGAGTCGGGCAAATTGTTTGTGGGTTTTTCCATCAGGAATTTCTCAGTAGCAGTCACGGAGTCTGGATTAGTGTCTGGTTTTTGGCAATAGGCTCGCCCCCATTTACATGGGACTTAAACATAACAGGCGAAATGTGGGTGTACTATTAGGTACACCTCTGCCTAACCCTTCGGGGATTACAGGCGTGATGTTATGTATGTATGATAAAAAGACTACCGAAATTACCCAAGAGTTTCAGCTATTGAATTGATAATATCTTTCTTCCATTAGTCTAATTGTTGAAAAGACGTTGGATACATTTCTCCCTTTCTAACTTGTCAACTCTTAAACAATCAATCAATCTGCCTAGACATTTCCCAACTATATTGGGGTCGGCTTCCAGTCTAACCGAATGCAGCTGAATACCAGTATTTTACATGGAGCGACTGCCTATCTGACCTCCACAGCCCAGTTAGTACTGGGTAATACGATACCGCTTAGTAAGACTGGTTGTCAGACTTTCGGGCCACTTACTACTTGTCAACTCTGAACCATCGATCACAATATCGATCTATAAACAAGAATCGTTATGCGGTTGTTAAGTAACAAGGCAAGGAAAACAATCACGTAGCGGAAGCATCTAAATAAATTGTCATCATTCATTACTCATTTGTAAGCTGCGGACGGGCTACGAAAACAGCGGGTAGCGGAAGATGCAGAGTGATTCTCATAAAGTACACGTGTATTAATATGACATATTGAGATATAAAAAGAGATTAGAATACTGGTATAAGCGACAGAGACAAGCTGTCCAAAGGCGAACTTTGTCTAAAACTCGATGTCTAGTTCTTCTTCACTCTTAATAAAAAAACTGTAGGTATTGTCTTTGCTCCGGCCAATTTGGGTTCGAAGTCTTTTTAGAGATTTCGAAGTCGGCCACAGACAATGGCCCACCTTCCATCTTGCACCGTATGCACTGTCACCTGAGCATTTGGCGAACCTTTACTTCTTCAGCAAGCTGAAATTTTGGGCAAAACATGTTTCAATTGTTTTGCTACGATTCGTTAAGAGGAAACGTAGAAATGAGACTAGAACCAAAGAAACGCTTAATATCTTTGTGTGACTGTGAGCGAACATGAGTAAGCGCGAAGATACCAACAATGATTCAATTCGATCTGTTTTATAGGTAAACACTGTTTGAAAATATCTTCCTGTTACAATGGGTACCTAACACCAATTCCGCGAGATGTATGAGTCATTTTAACTATCATTAGCATTATAATTATATTATCTGTTTACTGTTGCGGGTCAAGAGGGTTTAATCATCTTTACAAAAAATAAGCACTTAGTGTGGAATTTTTAAACATTTAAATAGCTAGTGGTCAGTATAATGACTCTTATATAACATGCAAATCAGAAAAGTAATTGACCGATACGGCTGAACACCTGCGTACTAAATCCTTCATCCGCTCACTCAGTGGCCTTCACCTTCCAACGAATAAGAATCTGAACCAACCTGCACATGCCGAGGAACTGAATTAAAATACAGCGAGTGTGCCTCGCCAGTGATGCGACGCACATATCCACGCGCTAATATTACTTGATGAATTACAATACACTTTCACGGTTACATAATGCTGTGCCAATTTGTAACATAGTAGAACATTTGATTCTGTAATGGCAGTGGTGCACTGAAAACCTAATGATTTACTAGGGGAGGCAGTGTCCACATGAGGAATTCAATTTGGTTTCTATATCCATGTCTTCAAAAGGACTTGGACTTGGAGTCATCTTGGCTGCGCAATGTTTTTGGTACTAGACTTAGATAATCCAGTCCCGTATAATAAACACTATTAAACTCCTGTATAAACGGCAGCTTATACAGAAGGTTATTACGGCTATAATCATGACTAGTACTAACATGGAAATGAAGTTATAATCTGATGCAGCGTATTCCTTACTTCTTGCGTTTTATGTACCGACTCTATCATACTGTCATAGAAAGGTATTTAAGAGGGCTATCACAATTTTTCTTGAATTTGAGCGTTTGACTCGAGTTTTGATGTTTGATTACGGTTTAGATATGGCCACAAACTTAAAAAAAAAATATGCTCGAGAAAGTTTGATTATTTCTCTTGGGAGTGTTCTAAATAAATATTTTAATTTGTTTACATAAATGAGTAAAAACCTTGTCTCTGCAAAGGATGTTTCATAGAATTCTGCTTTTGGGCATCTTTTGATGCTTTGTTACATGGAAGATATAGTAATATTAGAATATATAAAAATATCCATGGTACAACTGAATGTTGTACTTGGGAATGCTCAATTCAATTTATTATGTTTCATACAGTAATACACCAAAAATAATTCCGAAAAACAGAGAGATACTGACAATTTTTCGTCCGAAATTATATTTTTTATCTATGAATTTATAATCCAAATTCAAACAAAAAGTATTTAATAACTAAGGTTACTATGTTACCTTGATTGAAAAAAATAATCAGTCCATTTAAAAGTAAAATAATATTTTTAAACAATTGTTTTAAGCAATGATAAAAATCAATATAAATCTCGGAACGGGCGGTCCTGAGCTTTAGTCCGCGCGAAGCGTTTACTGAGGGTGGACGTATCGCTCGCTGTTGCTACTTTGCGCGCCGCGTAATATTACCAATTCGCCAAGAATATAGCGCAACTAACCCTTCTTGAGACAAGTTAACATTTTTTTTTATTTCGTTATGATCTGATTGTAATGTATATAGATTATTGTATTGAATGTATTTTCTTATGATATTCTAATGCGAATATATATTATAGAAAATAAACATATACGTAAATATAGTAGTTTGTATTAAGAATTATTATTATTTTTTATTATTTGTTTATATTATTTTTCCTTTATTGGTTCAATAATCTCCCACCGAAGCTTCGGCCGTCGGCAAAAACTGTAGAAATAGAATTATTCAAACTGTAGAAACAACATCACATTGCATTCAAGGACTGAATAATACTGAAATTCCGTATAAAGAAACTTCGAAAAAAATGTAGGTACGTATTTAAAAAAGTATTTTTATAAGTAGCGGCGCGATCGCTTTCTGATAGGCTGGCAACTATAATAAATATACTTTTAACTATATTAGATATACATACTCATATAAGTCGTTTTAGGTGATAACATTAATCGGTACAAATAATATTTCATGAACTATAATAACAGTACCAAATTTAATTTTATCGAAAGCAAAGTGACAAAGGCTCATGTTGGTTTGTTCCCGGTATCCGAGGCATAGCTGTTTGCATGTGTACGTAGCGTACTTCGCTAGACGCACACGTGCGCATCCGCTACCGCACGCCGTCTAATTTACCTAAACTGAGTTCTTTTATTTTGTGATAGCCCTCTTAACTTTATTACCGTAACTACGCACTTGTCGTTGTCAATGTAGAACCGAATTTGTTTACAAATGTTGCCATGAATAACATCAAACACAAGAATTACTCCATTATGTGTTATGAATGAAAACAACTTATTATTTTGATTTTCCCACACTAATAAAATAGCTACTATGTTAATGTGTAACTACCTACAAGTACCAATATCTTGAAAATATGAAAAATAACATGTTCGATTACATTAAATCAAAGCTTGAATTTCGTTTAACTTATAATAGATACAGACATAATTATAATTAAGTTAACAAAAACTTTTACTTTATTACAAGCATAAACTTAGGTTAAGCCTTTGCCAAGGTTGATCACGCACCTATGAACATTTTGAATTCTCCAAGATATATTATCCTGAGTGTGTACTGCTTGCTTGTTTACTTTGCGCTGTGCTTGTATCTCGCAAAATCCATATTTCTAATGATTAATGATTAACTTTTCTGTCATAAAAGTTCTGTTTGGAGTCCCGCAAGGCTTTATTTTTGGGCCATAGCTGTTTTGTTTATTTTTTATAACTAATGAGAATCATATTAACTTCGTACATTGCACTAAAGTACATAGATAAGCCTACCCTAAATTGCACCACATTACATCTAGATTTCCACCGTCAACATTTAGATTGAATATAAAAAATGACTATTTCAGCAATATCAACACTATTCATTACTTTAAAGGCTTGCTACCCAGTCAATTACTACTCCTTCAGTTGATGTTATATTGCTTATGGGAGAAACAGATCGCAAAAAAAGTGTACTTTATTAAATTCAAGACGTGTCTGCATGAGGTGAACGTGAGATTATATCTTTACGATCGACAAAGTCATCGGAAATACCTCAGCCTTTGCGATATACATACGTACCTATAAAACAATTACTTATTCATACTCATGTACAATTACTCAGAAAGCATTACGCGATACACATAACTTAGACTTGGCATCCCATTTATGACATCGGTTTACGAAAAGCTACCCATAAAATTACATTTTGACTTCATAGTTCTTGTCTATAAAACATTAACACTCATGTGTAAACACATGTGTTTATGTTTGAGAGTCGGTATTCAGGAAGCTTCCGTAAAACAATTATAATAAGAAAAACGTTTTGGTTTCTCTTCGCCAGACAGGTCAAATACAAGAACTCTCGAGGTGGTCATAATTCAGAATTAAGTATAGGGTCGTGTGACATGAATGAAATTATCTGGAATCTTATCAGCATGAGTCAAGATAGAATGCGTGAAATAGGGACCAACTGTATGAAGAATTTACAATAATATTAGCTCTATGAATTCATTGTTTTGATTGTGTGCGGAATTCTTAAAAATCAGAGGCTCTTTAATTAAAAACCTATCGCTCGTCACTTTAATAGATCGAGAAGATAAAACGGATTACGCGCGTCGCTTACAAAGTTCTTTAAGTTCGCTTTCTTTTGATGAGGAAGGAACATTTAAAGGGAATGCTAGGGTCGAATGTGTTGTCCTACGAATTTTCTATGTCCTCTTCCTTTGGCGAGAAGATGAATATGTAGTGACGTATCAGAGTTCAGGGAGGATTCAATTGGTCGATTGTCGATGTGGGCCGGATGATAGCGCTTGGTGTAATAGTCTAATGACGTGTCGTGTCAGCGCGCACGCTACTCCGTTAGTGTAACTGCGTTTGATTCTTTTAGATTTACTAGACTTTTTTTGTGATTCTTTGTTTGTCTTTAATTCTTTTGTGTTTCTGCTGTGTTCAATGTCATTGACAATTTAACCGAGTTGGCCAAATAATTAACACGTTTGTATTCGTGATACAGACTTGTAAACTCTTGGTAAATGTCACATTATACAGAACGAGTTTGCAGTTGATTGGTAGGTATTACTTTTATCTTAATGTTTTAAGAACGCCCGATCTAAAGTTATTTAAGCTGGGCTTTTTTTGTAGTAGATAATAATTTATTAGTCTGCAAAGATAACAGCAAAATAAGAAATAATTTATCCATTTTTTTAAATTATTCATTTAATTCTTGCACAGTGTTTTAATACAACAAAGTAAAAAAAGAAACTTTTTATCATAGGGTCATTCAGTATGCAATGTCTGTATTACAACAATACGGTGACCACGTTTCGAGATACTTTCCGTTGCTCTTGCCCAACTGTAAGGCCGGGCGCAGCAGGCGACCCGCGACAAACGCAGATCTGATTAGGTGTGCGTCCGCGCACTCTGCGCAGTCAGCGCCCTACGTTACGTTCTTTGACACAAGTCCTTGCGCGAGAAATGTCTGCACTATTGTCTTGGCATTGGCCGGCCAGTCAGACGCCGACTGTGCGCGGAGCCACACGTGCAGATATTTAATCAACCTCGCAACATAAACGAACACACGTGTTTGATTACGAAATCGTAGCTGTGAAAACTAGTGCGAAATAAAGCAATACATTTACATTTTTTTAAGAAGTCTTTGTTCTAAGTGTGAATTTACGTAAATGTGTACATATTGAACAGTAAGTAATGTGTCTCCTAATGCAAATTAAAATATTTTTCGAATTTTGCACCGCCGCCGAAGTCTACCAATCCGGTCTGTCAAGTTGAAAACCCGTACACAAAATCTAATTTTAGGCCTTTATAGCTATGGTGCTTATTAGTTCGGCGTAATATAGAGTGGTTTGATAGCTCGTAAGCATTACTCTGTTGACAAATAGGGCCCCTGCAATTTGTAACAATTCGTTTTGAATTAATTTGATTGAAACGGAATTGTCATAATTATAGAATTGACATAAAATAAGTAATATCCAGAATCCACAAATATCAGCAGTAAAGCCAATTTCAGAATCAAATCTAAGATAAATGATGCTCTACTTCCACTACTGCATCTATGAAGACACAGATTTCATTGAAGAATTAAAGTCAATGTCAAGTAGGTATTCAAAAAACGGAGCAATTGAAAACGTAAATAACGGCCATGCATAGATTAGGCAGGGGAGGTCAAGGCTTGCATTACATAAATCTTATGAGACGAGTTACAGAGAGTTATGCTGAAGACCATAATTCATTCATTGAGCATAGCCTTGGGGATGCAATCGTACAAAAGTAAAGTGTTTATATGAAAAAACATCGTTAAGTACATCCTGAGGCAGTTAGACGGTGGATGGTTTTCTCGTTAATTGGCGAGACGAGGCGCAACATCGAGAAAAGTTGAAGGAATGGGGGGAGGCCTTTGCCCAGGAGTGGGACAATTCAGGCTGAAAAAAAAAATCTACATTATTTGTGTATCTGCGTATTATGAACACACGTCGTAGGGCAATTAATTCATTAATGTTTGCTCTTCCTGACATTACGTACATAGTAAATAAATTGTTTTGTTCGTTTACATGAAACTCAGTAATTCCAGAGCCCAGTAATTTACATACACACTTTTAAAATGTGGTCAAATGGTTGGTTTCCTGACTTATTTCCCGATTGTTATTATTATAATGTTCTCAGTGCCGAAGCACTTACTTAACGAACAAGTTTCTTTGTGATTCAACATCTATTCTAGTCTGAATCTGGTTGGAGTATTGAAGCAACTGAAGTAAGGACAAGTTTATGTTACAAATAGTGATGATCAGGCCGGTCTTGCCCATATGAGGAATGCCATAATTCATTATTATGTAACCTCTGGAATGCACTACCAGTCCTAAAGTTTCCTAATTGTGGAGAATCACTAGCCACCTACTATGTTTGTTTAATAAATTAATAAAAAGCTCTCGCGTTGATGCCATTAACACCAATTCTTCTGGGTGTGTTATCGGCATAATTACAATAAACGCTGATGTAATGGTTGCTAAATATTTTGTCTATGACATGTAACCGGTGCTCTTCAAATAGTCCTTGACACTGTAGCCGGCCAGTAATGGGAATAATCCTAATAAATCTCTGCGAAAGAGATTCGTGTGTCTTGTTATGCAAATCTTTAAGATAACCAGTTTTGTATTCACTCTATGATTTTAACGACCGTTTCGATGTTATTGCGTTATCAAATACTATGGTTTCTTTAGAAGTAGGCTTTGTGGAACATTGATTGGCCTTCGTATTATTGAAGGTCAGCTTCCAATCAAAGCTAAAGTGCACTGTTATTAGTGCAGATTGATATCTGAATGACAAAGCGTTCTGTTGCGGAAATGTTCCGGTCGGTCTGGATCGCTTCCTGGGGAGATAGACTGACGGGAAATAAACCAGGATTTTCCATTCAATTAAATGTTAAATCATTTAATCACCAGGAAAACAACTTAAATGCTGGGCATATTCGTGTCAAAAAGCGACAACGTGCTAATTGGTAGAATTGATCAATTCAATTGTGCGCGATAAAGAATTTAAGAAACACATTGCTGGGTCTACATAAAAAGACCATTGAGAACGGAATCGATTGATAAATACTGGAGTATCTATTACACCGTCCACGACTCACTTACTCGTGTGTTTCTATAAATAGACTACTTGCGACAACAGTCCAGAATAAACTTTAACCCTAATGGCATACTAAGTGTTAGTAAGGTCAGCAGTGGAAATGAATTGTATAACTATTATCCAATCAAATTCCTTGAACTTGAAGTTAATTGTAGGGAAGTAGGTAGAGTATACGGAGTCTACATTTATTTGTTTGCAAGTTTTTATTTAACGTGTTTAATTGGTACGAAATGTTACGAGATATGTTTTAAACGCTTCCTGTTAGCGAGGGGATGGGCTAGGTCTATCATGATGCTCTTGGTCTACATTTATTTGGTAGACATTTGAGATTACCTGATGCAGCATTTGCTTAGCACCATAATGTGTTGGTCATGATTATTTGTGTGCAAGGTAAACAGGGCCGACTGATGTCTCTAGTTTATTTAAGTTAGTTAAAGCTACTTGTTAAGTAAATATAAATAATGGCACAAGTTACATAACTTGTATCAGATCCGTTAATAGCTTACTTAATCGTACGTGGATAGTCGGCTAGTATCCAGTTGTCCTAGATATCTCTTTATTAATCTCGGTTGACGGCTTAATTTAGGTAGAGCTCGAATCGACGAGCTGTAGCTCGTCTTAATTTTAATGGAGCGAATGAGTTTCCTTATATTGCAATAGGCTTATGTTGAGGTTTGATTTGTAAAGGACCGATAAGATTCCTGCCGGGGCTGCGGGACTGTTCGGAAGAGATACCGCGGCCCTGAAAAACAAAGGGCAAAGAAGGAACATGGATGGGTTTTAGTCAGTAAAAGTCTGACACTCACTTCCACTCCGCCCAGAGCGGGGGGGGGGGGTCATTGATGATTTCCCATCCGAAAAAAATCTAAATTAGGTACCCGAAAGAGCCCTTAAATGTCATTATTCTGCCTCAAAATTACGTGTTAACCGAGAACCGAGTCACAATAATTTGGCACGGTACAATAGAATGCATTGCTACCTTGTGTTGTATTTATTTTTCACGAAACGCTTGTTTAAATACCGTAAGTGCAAAATTTTGTATAGGTCGATCATTTCAACACCAGATCTCATGGAACCACACCTTTACCTGATTATTATTAATGTTTCAGAAAACTACATTAGATGTGGTGTGTTTTGCTAATAATTTTACAACATTGAATCAATATTCAATGAATTATTTACGCTACATAATAATTTAAGCAAATTATGTGTGGTGACATTATACGTAATATGTTTTGGAATTCAGTTAATATGTTTAAATCGTTGATGTTCGACGACACGCTATTTTAATACAAAGTAATGACGTGTTTGCCTGTTTATGTGATATTGTGGGGAAATAAACATGTTTTTAGGAAGTTTACTGTATTAATTAAGCATCAAAACGAATTTATTAGTTTATGGTTTTAAAGTTCTATGCGAATTCATCGGTTTTCCGACCTACTGCTATACAGTGATTCGAATTCGCGCCAATATTAAATTTGAATGTCCTTAACCTGCTACAGACAAAATAAAAAAGTGATGTAACGGTCACAGCAGCCGCGGTGCAATGTCGAAAGATACGTGGTCCAAAACCGGAATTATAAGAGATATGCTTGTAAAAAGACAATGAAACTTTTGCAAATATTATTCGTTTTTTTATTATTATTTTATTAGCCTTATTAGATTTATAATTACTTAAAGTGCTCTTTTACAGAGTAATCAAATTAACGGGTTCAAAATCTTTATTTTTTTTAAATAAAAGATTTTGAAATTATCTTGCTCTTTTTCGATGATATAATGATTTATTTTGTTCTGTATTCTTGTTATGAAATATCACTCCCCAACCTGCTTATGCTTCTATGCATCACAGGTATATGAAACCGAAATGTTGTAGAAACGGGTCCGAAATACCAGATTGTTGCTTAAAGCGCAGGCCACACCGCCAGCTAGCGAGCGAGCGAGTCGGGCAAGCATCGTTTCAATTCTTTTAATACCTTGGTTCAACCCGCGAACTACAGAGCTAAGCTACGTCAGCGTTACAAACGATGCGAAGGAAATATCCGACGATGCCAGCGATGCTATTCGTTCACCTCGCCGGCCTCGCCCGGTGCGTCCGCCCGCTCGCTCGCCCGTCCATTCGTAGTTTTCGGGGTGAACCCACATAGTTTAAGCTAGCCAAAGTTTCGCTTAGTTTTCCTGGCCTCGCTTCGTCCGCCAGCTCGCTCGCTAGCTAGCGGTGTGGCCTGCGCTTAATACTTTACACACCGCCGGTGATCGATAGGGAACTCGGCTCACCAACTTGACAGTGTCGCTCACCTTGCGAAACGAAAAGTGCTCGCCAACATTTAACTAAAAACGAAAATGTTGAATTAAATACATTGAACATACGACTAAATAGGGTATTGATATGTCTGTATCCATATAACGTAACCTTACTAAATAAATAGATTATGCAACTAATGGGTTATGTATATCTAAATACAAACATGTTATTAAGAGAGGTTTTTGTATCTGTCTTGACTAATAAAACACTTGAAGGCTTAAGAAACTTGAAATATTACTATCTGACTTTTGAATATTAGTAGTTGATTGATGTTCACTCGTAAAGATATAGATTTAATCCATCTCTATCCTCATGCAAAATTATTGTCTTGTCTGAGCACAAGTAACGATTGCAAGTTGAATCAACTGTAACAGAAAAGCAGTTCAACAATTGTGAAATTCTGCAATGGTGAGACAAAATGTTCAGATAATCCTATTTCATGGTTGAACACTGCACCAGTGCCAACTGCCCAACTGCCCATACGCAACAGTCAGCCGAATGTTGAAACTCTTTCGGCTTTGTACCGCTTTTCTTTTCAATGGCCGAACTCGTTTAAATGAACCAATTAGGTACTACTCTAGTTATGTAATTACAAGTAATATTATGGTGTGCCCTACTCTAAGCATGGCACATTTAATTAAATATATCTGAGATTATGCATGCAATGTTGATAAACATAAAATTATCGTAAATAATATCGGTAGGCAATACTTTTCAAATTAATGTTGTAGTTGTATAAGTAGGTAACTGTACCAAAGAATATTAAAAGCAGGATGAAATTTATCATACAAATTATTTTAATTAGTTGCCGTTACATCCCTTCTTATTCCTATCTAAATGAGGAAACCTATATCGCGGTAAAACAACTAAAAAATACATCGAATGTACAACATAGGCAACAAAAATCATTGGTCAAAAGCCAACCCCAGACGGGGGAAAGGCCTTAAACAAGCGTGCCAGGACCTTGAAAATAACACAAGTGCGCCAATTCACCGCTACAGTAACGAACGTGCTGCCGGGTGTAGTTGTTATACTATCAAACGATATTGAACCTAATGTTAATAGCTCAGTTTACGACAGAACTGTCAGGTAACTGCTAGAGTTGCTAAATTCGAAGGAAGACTACGGAGAATATGATAACAACATTCTAATTCGCCTTTCAATCTAAATTGTTATTCATTGTTCGAGTACCTATTATCGTATGCTAATTCAATCCATTTACTATTTTCAGGTTTTTGAATGGCAGCAACGATAACGTCAAGAAAAACTACAGAAAACGGACGCTTCCGAAAGTGCAATTTTAGTAAAAATCGCAAAGGAATATCTTCGCTGCAAAAGGAACGAGTATGGAGTATTGCATGCTAGCCGTGGTGTACACTATCCTGTCCTTGATAACAACAGGTTCGTAGCATCGATTCTTATTATACAAGATGCCTTAAGAAATAAGAACTTCGCTGTACAATATCTGCAGACGGCTTGTAAATTATCGCACTAATATTATACTAACCTCAAATAACAGCTCACGTAGACACGATACACGATTGCGTATCGAGGTCTACTGAAGCACTAAATCAACTCAAACCAGCAGTTTATCAGGTTCAGTTAATATTGTTAAACAATCTACTCCAAAAAGCCTGTTCTTGTCGTGTCCTTCAATACCGGCATTTTGTACGAGAGACACAAGTCAGGCTATTAACGTAGTCTCTTGTTTACTATGTTCAGCTGTTTAAGCCAATCCAACATCACTATTTTCTGATAAGGAATGACGGAAGACTTTGAAATTGAATCATCATGCTTTTTGCGCTACCCCGGACCTAAGGACCGAATTACCATTCGTAAGATTTTTTACAATAATATAAAATATTAACCAATTTTTGAGTCTGATGTAAAACAGCATTTTAATTGCTAGGAATAGGCTAGCTGGATATGTACACAGTCAAAATGTTTTAAGTCCGGAAAAAGACTCGGGAAATGTAAAAGGCACTCGTGCGGATATGAGTGTTATACATAATTACATTAGCTTGTTAGTAATTATGTACTGCGCTATTATGGAAGTAATCAATTTTACCCTGTACGCTCCAGTGACTTGTTAAACTGAGGTTTGCGAATTTTAAACTTCGCTAAGTTTTTTGATTATCTTGTGTTATTTCATTTGCGATGATGTCGCGCTATAAAATAGCGTCTCATTTAAATCAGTTTATATATCAAAGAGTTGCATTGCAGGCTACAATGATAGTGTTATAATATCCAAGTGAGTGTAGACAACGACGTTGAATGGTGAGGTCGTCGAAACATTCGCAATCTTCGGGTGACTGAGCGGTTTTTTGAGTCTACAGATTGCAGCGTGGTAAAGTTTTTACGTAGGTAACTGATTAAGAATGGCTTTTGCGTTGCAACTATTGAAGGGCGTCCTTAAATATTTTAATTACAAACTAATCAATATTGATAAAGGACTGTTTATTGGCAAGTGCAATTGTAGTGCACTTAATTGTAATTGATATGTAGCGATAAACGCAAAAGAATGCAGATTGTCGAATTTAACTTTAGCGAATGTGTAGATAGTTTGGGGACATTGATTGATTAAATTTGAAAACAAACAAACATCAACACTTTCCGTATTTTAATTATAACACTTTATTATTACAAACCACAATGAAACTAAACTACTGCTACTAATAAGGTAAAAAACATTTATGCGGCTCAAAATATGTAGAATACGATCGTCACGCTAAGAAGTAGAACATAATTTACAGGATGGAAGGGACACCGACGCACAAACACTGCCACGTATCAGTCAGTACACCATTCTGAGCCACAAAGAAATTTTTCATCGGAATTTAAAAAAAAACAGTCATTCCATACATTTTAACCGTGTGGGTATTGCAATTTTGTATGAAACAGCAGATTATTTTTGGGTTCGGAATTATATACTGAATATGTGATAAGCGTTAGTATTAGTATGTAGTAAGCAACACATTTTTAATGTATAAAAGTGTGTTTTGCATAATACAAGAAGTTAACCTTTCCCAAAGGACAAACATCTACATATATTTATTAATTTGTTCGCCACTCCAATGACTCATAGTGACAAAACTAATTCAATGTATTTTCTGCAAGCCATGAGTTTATTACAAGTTATAATATTACAATGTATAAACGCGATGACTCAGAATCCATTGGATCGTTATTAACCAAAACAACGATTTAGACATTACAATTAAAGAAACTCACTCACTCCTGTAATATAATTCTGATATAATTTTCTTTAGTCTTCATTCTTTCTTCAGATATTAATCTTCTAGAATCGACATTGACATGCACCACATAAAGTGAAGAATTCCAAGCATAATTTGATTTGAATCCCATCATAGTTGTTAATAATTAGTTTGTCGAACTACACCACTGAACAAATCGTACAGTATAAGGGAAAACAAGGCGACCGGTGCTAGCACAGCCACCAGCCTGAACCCGGGCGTGGGGTCGCGGAAGTCATAGCACAGCGCGTCGAAGCGTCTCCCTCGCTCCACGCACTTGGAGCCAGTCTCACCGGCCATGTAAATCGCTTCATTCATATCACACTGAGAGCCACCATCTTCACTAAACGTGTATTTAGTAACTAATCGAGCGACCAGACCAAAAGTGCCGTTAATGTGTTTTTTTAAATACGGTTGCATCCATTTTCTATTATAGATCTTACCAAGAATATCTTCTGAAAATCTTACGGAAAAATTAACGCGGCTATATACATATTCTTCAGTTTCAGTAGTTTCATACTTATCCATTGGAGCTAAATTAATTCCAATGCCATCCAAGAAACTTCGAGAAGTTATATTACGGCTGAGGAAATTCTTGACTGGTGAATGAGCAATGAAACCACAGTAGAATTGAGTGTCAATGTAGAATGGCGCACCAGGAGCAAAGTTACATACAACTCGTACATCTCCGTCTAGTTGTTTCCCATAAGCACAACCTATTTTAGTGGTATCCGCCCATATTATCTGGGCTGTGTAGAGTGTTTCTGGTGTTATATGGCCACACTGGACATCTGTCTTAGTAAGTGCTTTTCCAGCATCCCAAAACCACACGTAAATGCAGCCAATAATAGCATCTACATAGCATTCATTCTGTGGTATGCTGTAAAAAAGGCAAGATTCAGTCAATTCAGTCGAGATAATTATATTAAAGTCGATATCTATAACAACGTAAATAAAAGCCTACCACTTCGAACCTTTCTCAGATTTGAAAGAATTTATACAACAATGTTTTGCGTATTTGGTGCATTCGAGTTGAGTAACGTAGTTTCCATCAAGAGCAGAGCAAGCTGCGGGTCCTGGCAGGCACTGGTGAAGCCATGCCACGGCCATACTTTCCAAGTCAAAGTCATATATTAATTGATTCATGTTTGCAGCCGTTGGTAAATGTTTATATTTTCGTGTTTGTCCATTGGCAATGCGATTTCGCATTGAATTTACAGTGTTCACTAATCCTATCTGCTCAACCATTGTTGGAATCGAAACTGTGTAACCATTTCTGCATAACTTAGAGTTCACTTTATCCGAGAAGAGGCACATGGTGTGATCGCCGTAACAAGGTCCTGCCGCGCACCACTTGTTCATAGTTTGGGACAAAGGTATGGAAAGAGACCTGGTGGGCGGACTTTGCATTTCTTTTGTTTCTCTAACGTTTTTTAAACTACCTGCATAAATAAGGAAAACCTGCGCACCCAGCGAGGTATCAATAAAGGGTCTCTCCGGTTCGCCGTATAGTATGGGCAAGTCCCAACATGGACTATTCTCTGGTACATACCAAACGTTGTTGCTTACGAAACTATGAGTACCAAAATTGGTATCATTATCATTATCTACGGTTGCGGCCGGCATTACATTATAAAAGTCAATTGATAACTTGCTAGACTCATTTGCATCTTCTTTTTTTTTTAATTGAGATTTTACTCTAAGGCTCTCAAAATTATTCATACTGAATTCTGTTTCAGCTTGGGTAGTTTTATTATGAACACGTAGCATTGGGGATGCTGTCCCTGCGGCGTCATCGTTGTATCCATAATCTTTAATAATATCTTCAAAAGACTTGAACCTTGATTTGGAAATAACGCCTTGTCGCAAATCAGTATTTGTGTCATAGCCGCTTCCTGCTTGCCTAGAATCGGTGTCAAAATCGTTTTGCCCGATAGGTGCCCAATTTTTTGAAGTTCTTTTCATCATCTCTTCTTCAATTTCGGAAAGTTCATCATAGTTTTCATAATTTAATTCGTCAATATTCTCAGTGGTTACTGAAGATTCGTTCGCACTTGTTCGTCTTGATGTTTGCAGTACATTTTTGAGTGCTTTTGATTCTGCCATTTTTGCTTCATTATATTCAATTTCTAGTTCCTTATTACCGAAATAGTAGTCCACACTGACACAATAACAATCCACTATCACGAAAATAAATAAGACCCACGTTAATCTCATCGTATAACCGTGTCAATCGTTTGTTAACCTCTATGAAATTGTGATTACGACACATTAATAAATCAAACATTCAAACCTACTAGATTTTACACATTGGTACAGTGTGACAGCACCAATCTCTACAGTCTAGTAGGCTTAAGTGCTAGATCGACTTTAAATTCCAGACTTCTAACGTTGGGCTTTAGAGTAATCTCATCATAAGTAATTAAATATAGATTGTTTATGGAGATATCAAATCAAAATACCAAATAAAAGTTTTAGAAATCGTTAAAACAATTATCTTTTTTTTAAATCTCGACGGAGGAGTCAGTATTCAAAATAATAGTAATATTTACTGATTAGGTACATGTTATGTTTCAGCAGTTACCAACAGCATGTTTTGTCTTAAATAAATAGTTGAAATACATAAGCGCCGCCCGAGTGTACTAAATAATATGAGTTCGCTCGTGTGCGTGTACGTATTAGATGTAGGTATAATAATTATAACATAAATTGCGAGTTCACTGTCCTGACTGACTACTACTGACTAGTGCAGATTTTATTTTACTAAGTTTATTATAGTTAGGTAATTTTAGTACAATAAGAAATGTGTTTTTTTGACTAATATAAAATCTCCGTCACAGATTAGGATACTTAATTAATTCATAATTAGTTTACAGGTTTTGTAAAGTAAAAATCATTGACACTTAGTTGACGGCTTAACTAGGCAAGGTACGATTCTTACTTCTTAGAAGGAGCATTCACCGGCGGCGCATGCGTAATGCGAACCTGCGTGGGAGTTGACATAACAAAACTCTGTGACTCACTCAAAATACAAACAAAATGATAAAAACTACATTCGTATAGCTAACTTATTTGATTTTAGTTTCAATTTATTTCAATAAAATGATGACGCATACAAAGTCACTTTAAGATAATGTCAATAATGACTTTTTCAACTTTAGCAAATTATAACTAAGTATGATTTCAGGCGTTATTTCCAATAGAGGCATGTGTTGAAGACTTGGAAGTCAACGACCCGAACGGATCAGTATTGAGATCGTGACTAGCATGTTCCGTTTGATAAACGTATGTGCTATCATTATTTACCTACGAGTATATGTAGCTGTTTTGAATATAACATAAGATAGTCCAAAAGACTCATCAGAATTAAATAATGTCGTTCCATACATTCAGCCAAAAACAGAGGAAGTTCTTGTGTTGACCATGTCTTTTGTTACGGAAAAGATTACTATAAGGTGTCTCTACTACAGAAATACAGGCTTTATCAGCAGAAAGGGAAATGTAGTGATCGAATTTAGATTAGAAATACCTACTAAACAGGGTGTCAACGGACCCTTCACGAAGCCGTCAACCAAGCATTCTGTACATCAAACTAAGTAACTCTACGCAAAAATTATTGCTGGGAAACGACTTTTTTTTTGGGGTGAAAAATCACGTTTTACGTTAAAACTCAATGTTACGCACTGAAAACTTAGTGCTGATGGATGCTTTGAAAAGTAAACGGGTCATGGAGTTAATTAAAATAAAGTTAAAACCTTAAAAAGTGGTTTAAAAAAAAACTTGTGAAAAAATTGGAACTTTGACCTTCAATATCTCCAGAACCTGTGGTTTCCCAGGTAGTTTCTAGAAGCAAAAAATGATCCCAATGATGGGCAGAATATGTGGTTTTCGTTTTCGTTACGGGTCTTTTTACACCCTTTATACTTCTAGGTTCTACTACTAAGTTCCTGTTGTGATTATATCAAATTGCGGTTAAACTTTGAAGTAACGCGAGAAACACATGCACATGACTCATGATCTCTACGAACCACCGCGGTGACGCAACATATTTGCCGAATGCACTGCATTAAGTGCATTCCTAAGCAGACGACACACTGCACACAGTCTTGTGCCCATTTAGCAAATCACTACAATACCAATCAATGTTTTGAAAACATTTTCATAGGTATCCGTTCAAATTAGCGAGTACTTGCTATATGTTCGTTTAATGACCAGGGAACACAAAGGATTGGAAACTGTCAACACGTTGCAGTTAAGTACCTATATACCCAAACAAATAAAAGGCGTGAGATTTAATATCAATAATTGAATAAAGCAATTAACCTTTTCAAACGAATCATCACGTAATTACGAAGCAACATAAAACAGCACATAATAAAACTTTTTGTTCTTTTATGTGCTGTTTTATGTTTTCAAATGTTCCTTTACATTTTCGATTTGATCGTTCTCCAAGTGACAATTTGCTCATTGGCTGTTAATCTCTTTTCAATGAAGACGAAACTAAACCCAAGCACACATGACTTAGGTACAGACCAGTGGCGACAGTTCCATACAACTCCATTCCTACCAGCTTCCCTTTGAAAAATGGCCCAGTCAGTATTCTATAGACAAATATAATCACATTAGTGAACCACAGATAATGCAAGTTCTTACAATCTATTCAGAATGAAGCATCAAGGTAATATGTACGATAAGATCACAACAATTCCACCTCCATATAATATAAGTAGGTACAGTAATGATTCGCAATGTCAGTCAGGTGACCCATCAATAGAAACTGCAGTAGGCGTACGGACCTTGAATGTGAGAAAATAAGATCCTAGCTTGCTTGTTCACTGATAGTCTTAGATTTTTGTGGTCTAAGAATACAAGGAGTAAACAGACCCTTCACGAAGTCGTCAACCAAGCATTCTGTACATCAAACTAAGTAACTCTACGCAAAAATTATTGCGGGGAAACAACTTTTTTTTTTGGGGTGAAAAATCACTTTTTACGGTAAAACTCAACGTAACGCACTCAAAACTTAGTGCTGATGGATGCTTTGAATAGTAAACGGGTCATGTAGTTAATTAAAGTAAAGTTAAAACCTTTAAAAGTGGTATTCAAAAAAACTCCAGTATCTCCGTAACTAGAAGGTTCCGAGGTATGGCCTAGAACAAAAAAAATATCGCAATGACGGGGAGAACAAGTGCCTTTCGGCTTCGTTAAGGGTCTTTTTACACTCTTTAGATTACATTGCAGCTTGGTCACTATGAAAATACAATTGTGTCTTTAAGAAGTATAAACTTAACAGTTAAGGAAATACATTAGGAAAACACGATGCAGAATACCTTTAAGGCTTAAAGAGTAATTTTCCGTGTAAATGCTAGGATTAGTATACGTTTGCGTGTGACTCCTGATTTCCTGAATGTACTGACGACGCGCGACGGAGTTTAGTTATTGACAGGACAGGAAATACTTGGCTTCGAACACGCGATGTGTAATAAAGGTCAATCACAGTGGAAATTTGTAGAGACAAGAATGGTTGCAATTTAGGATCGAGGAAAAAAACTGGGATGTAGAAGATAATAGTGGGTCTCGAACCAAAAACCCTAAAATATAAGTTAGTAGCGAAATGTGAGCTGACGGATCAAAAATCTCTGATCTATCCGAAGGAGAACAGGGATAGATAACTAGAATAAGAATATCATTCACACAGTAATTTTATTTCCAATCCATCACTCATTAACACCAGCTGTGACTTCTCAATCTACACTGGACATAGCATATCGATTTAGATGAAACTGAAAGTATATCCTTTCACAAGAAATTTTCAAATCGGTTCATAAATAACGGGGTTATGAGGTAAAAACAAAAAAAAAATACAACAGAATTCAGAACCTCGTCCTTGTTTTGAAGTCAGTTAAAAAATACCAATTGCGGTCAGTATTAACATTAGTGTTTGTATCGTTTCAGGAGTATCATCGCTACAGTGCTACCACTGCCTGATCAACCCGCCGCCGGGCCAGTACTACAACACCACCAAGCGGCTCTGCGTCCACTTCGACCACTCCGACAAGTTCATCGTGGAGTGCCCCTACTCCACCATGTGTATGAAGCAGGAGTTCCATCTTGATATACAAAATGGAGGTACGTATTTATTTAAAGAGGCTATAGGGTTTTGATCAGCTATCTGAGGAAGCTGAAGAATTAGGAACATGTGAGACAACGGTGTATATTTACTCTTGGTATGCCCGAAGCTTCACTCACGAGCCCGTGTATATTCTTCGTATTTTAAGTTAATTTACTATATCAGGTCGATGGAATGGCATTGAGCTTTGTTTTGACATAACATTGGGTGCTAAATCGACAAATTTAAGCTACAACCAGACTCATTAGTATGCGAGCAGTTGACGAATACCATTAGCGATCAAATGCTAAGTAACACCGGAGGGGTATTGACGATACCAACATGATATGCGGTCAAGGTGGTATAGAATGAGTGGTCTGTGATAGACGATTCAAGGTGAAGGCGATTTGGACAGAAGACAATTTGCTGGCAAAAACAGCACCGTCACTGTGTACAAAGGGACAGAGGTGTCAAGGAATATTCTCACGCATAACCCATCGTTATACAGCATTTTAATGATACACATAAACCAAAAAATTAATGAGCAATGTGCCCTTGAATTTACATTAAGTTGTAATCTTGGTGTAATTAGTTTTTATCTGTAACATTGATACGCGAGTTGGTTCCAAAAAATATTTGCCTTACATTTAAAGGCAGGACTGGTGATGCAATATGTAATGTTACACTTACGAGTTTCACTCTCAAGGTTTTTTGATATGAAGTAATCAGTGCAAATCATAACAAGAAGGCGTAAACCATTAAAACGCTACAGACCATAACACTAAACGTGTCACGTGTTTTAATTATTTCTCGAAGCATTTCACTTGCAATAAGTGTAAACTGATTATTTGTACGAGAAACTGCGAATTGTTATAAATCGCAAAGTTGCATAAACCAGGTATACTAAAGCAACCTGTTCAGCAAGTAATTACGACTACACAATGGGCACATCATTAAATGAACAGTCTCTGTCCATTGCAGTAGCTGCAATCATATGCAATATTGAACATCTGCAAGAGAATAACCAGCCTTAGTAAAACTAGCTCCAAACGATCGTTATTTAAAAACATTCTTTTTTATATTTTCAGTGCGAATAAACGGCGTACTCCGAGATTGTGCGCCGCAAAAGCATGAGTACCAGGACTACAAAAACGGGAGGTGGTCGCCAAAGATGGAAATATTGGAGCCTTACAAAGAGGGTTGCATCGACGCCGACGACAAGGGAGAAAGGAGTACACCTACTAGGTAATCAAAGCGACAATTAAAAACGTTCTCAGTTGCAGCTGTTGCTACCCCTAGTTTCTGAAAGCCTTATTATATCTGTGAGCAGTAAATCTGCTGAAATTAAATCGCATGTTAGCGGTTGTGCTTAGTTCATCAAAAGCAAATTCAAATAAAAACATGAGATTTGAACATCATGAAACCAAATTCAACGAGCTAAGGCTAAAACGGAAGAGACGATAAAAAAAATCTTAATACCTAGTGACGGAAACACTTAATTATGACATCGTCGCTAAGGCTAATACAAAGTCGTCAAATACGTACATGAAGCACGTAAACGTGTTAACTAAACCAGCATCAATAACTTGTTCGATTACTGCGTAGTGTAATAATGACACGCCATCGTGCATCGACATTACGAGCACTTTCCGCAATTTACTCTTTAACTTTATAATGCAGACAATTTGTGCAAATTGCCTAGTGTTTCACACCTAGAAAATAAATGAATCGACGTTAGGTTTTGGTATTTGTTGTTATTGTTGTTTGCTTGATATTTTTAGTTAAAGTTTTTCCTTAAAAAGGTCAAGTTAGTCAGCTTGGTCGGTTTTTCCATTTTTACAACTAAAACAGATACCAATGGGGGCGTACAACCAAAACGCCCATTCCCCACTTCCTCTCATATTGATATTATTTATCTACTTACCTACATTAAATATTTTACCCATTTACAACGTATGTTTTCAATTTCAGATACTGCTACTGCCGCGACAACCTCTGCAACGCGTCACCGAGCACAAGCCACGAAGGTTACACGGACATCATGGGCGTCATAGTAGTCTTCAACCTCATGAAATACATCAACAGCCTTAGGTAGTAGTCGGAGGAACACGTAGGAATTAATTATATTAGGTGAAGTTGCCACGCAACACAGAGTGGTAAGCAAGAAGTGATAAGTGTGGGCGAGAACTGTAGTGCCAAGGACACGTCAACAGCGAGTGAGGTTCGTTACCCCGATATATGGTAATAATTAAGGCTGCCATACATGGGGAGATCAACCAGAACAGATGAACCCACGCCAGGTCGAATTGTCTGGATACGTGTACATTCATGAAACGAAGAGACTTTATTTTTAACAATTTGCTTTGCTTCTGTCGTCGTCGTAAGAGTGTGTATCTTAGGGTAACAGCCATCAAACGCGGTACGCATTTTGGCGAGGTCAAGCTCTGTTAACTGATGCTAAGTCACCGATTCTACAGGAATCATCCGATTTAACGAATAGCCGTACCTATGAACTGAGCACTCCATAGCCATACACTTACTACTCCGTGCCAAGCAACTGCTCGCAATGTTTTGTGATATAAATAAAAGGGTATAGTGACTTTTAATGTAAGACATTAATATAATTTTTGTATATCTGTATTTAATTAATAAATGAATCTTGTTACTGCACAGAAGTTATTTGTCGATTAAATATACATAGATTTGGGGAACTGTATAGTAAAAATATGCGTAGACCGTAGACGCATTTATGAAATCAATTTATGTTGTGTTGACGATAATAATTGGATATTTGATATTCATTAAGTCATAATGTTAAGTAATATATTGATGACATCTTTTGACCTTTTCATGTAGTTACCTTTACCTTTCATAAACGTGTTTCCTTTTGTCACTATTTAAATGTTAGATTTCATTCCAGTGATGAATTGTTCAGTTTAAGTTGTAGGAAACTGGGATAGATAAATTAATTGTTATCACTTTTCCGTTAATTGATGCGAGATACTGTCGAAATATGGAAATTCAGAACATAAAATTACGTTTATTTATTTGTTTGACCTTTTCAAACAAACTTTTTAACAGCATCATAAACTATTCAAATTATAAGTACCTCTCTACGAAATATTAAGCGCTATCAGAATAAGTATTTGTGCAATAGGTATTATGGTACTAAATTAATTTGTATTAATTTGTAAACGAGATTTGCTCATTATAAAGTACATGTTTAATTACAAGAATTGATTGTTTTCCTTATTTAAACCGAAACTTCTGTCTGTATTGGGTAGATATGATAAGCAGGTACTCTACAATAACCCAGGGGCAATATATAGTGTAAATAAACAGGTAAACTTCGTAAGGTCACTGTTCCACATATGGCACAATCATTTTTAGTTGTAAATATTTTATTAGGTAGGTTTTAAGTGCTCTGTTGTACTGTACCCACAAAATTGTAAAGCGATGCGCAAAAAGGTTGCGATTTTCGCAATGTCGAAATATGATTTTCCATTATTATGTGTTTCGTGTTTTGACTATGCCTTATGGTTGTACACTTTTACACATGTTTGAAATTCTGAGTCAACAACTCACCATAAAAATGTAAACATAATGTTAGGAGAAAATCTTTGTTGAAATTCATTATCTTTTTGCACATGGCTGTGCTTATAAATGGTGTAAAAAGACCCTTAACGAAGCCGAAAGGCACTTGTTCTCCCCGTCATTGCGATCGTTTTTTGTTCTGGGCCATATCTGGGAACCTTCTAGTTACGGAGTTATTGGGGGTCAAAGTTCCAACTTTTGCACAAGTTTTTTTTTAAATACATTTTTTTAGGGTTATGACTTTACTATAAATACCCATGTCCCAATATCCATGACCCGTTTACTATTCAATGCATCCATAAGCACAATGTTTTGAATGCGTGACATTGAGTTTTACCGTAAAAGGTTAATTTTCACCCCAAAAAAAAAGTCGTTTCCCAGCAACAATTTTTGTGTAGGGAACTTAGTTTGATGTACAGAATGCTTGGTTAACGGCTGCGTGAAGGCCAGTGAAGGGTCTGTTTACACCCTGTATACATTTAAATAAAACTTGTGCCAACTAATTAAATTGTTGACGTCGTCAAGTTGTTGATAGACCAACAATCAAGTTATTACTTATTACGTTGTAAACATAAATAAATTTAGTTTTTATTGGCAATAGTTTCTCTAGCTAAATCTGTTGGTGGTTTTCTCTACAGTTGTGCGAAGCGAAAGCTGTGATTATTTATATACCTATTGTAAAAGTCACTACTTCAATAAGTATGAATGTTTTAAAAAAGGTTTAATTTTACGCCTGTGGTACCTATTAAAGTTTTATAATTTATGTCTCACTTGTGAATTTGCATGTATGAAATATAGAAATGCTAATGACTATGTGTTTTTTCTTATTTTGTTAAAATAAAAAGTCATCGTATATGACTGTGCTAATATTTAAAGATCAACAGAATTTCAAAAATCGCATAATTTGAAATAAATGTGCGAAAAAAAAACAAATTTATAACGCAATAAACCTCGTATGCATAATCATGAATCACTACCTAAAACACAAATACATAAGGTAGGTATAAATTATGCTCTGTAGGTAACACTGTGAATAATGACGGCAATATGCACAAAAATAGCCAGTGATAACAGATAATGTAAAACTGCACGATGACGCCTGAAATGGAATGCAATGAGTTATTTACCCACTGATGTCATCTGCTCTTTCTCGGGTCACTTAACACATACCTAGTCTATATATTTGGCAATTTACCCTATGGATTGGGACTTTCCTGATCCTGATGTAAAAGAACAGTCATAAGCAGAAATGTAGGTACATTGAGCCATTCATAGTATAATATTTTCCAGAACCTGTGTGTATTTTTCCATAAATAGCAAAGTTCTTATGGAAAAAGTGTAAGTAAAGACTTTTCTTTCATAATTCCCTATGACGATTTTCGGTGGTATTATGAGAAGGCAATTTAAATTCCAAAGCAGGTGTTCATTTACTAATCAGTAAATGAACACCTGCTTTGCAGCATTTCATAGGGTTCTTTAAGCCAAAACTGCTCTTATGGAAGATTAAGTACATGTTGCATTGAACAGTTTCCAAAGAGAACGTACTAAAACTATACATAGAAGAATAAGGATTAAACTTAATAGATAAAAACAAGAAATGTTTAAGGGTGGGTGTTTTGATGGCTATCTTATGTATGTTTTTACATGTCGATACAACTGAATTGACGTTACGCATACGAACATTTTCAGTTCGAGCGAATTCGCCTTGATCAGTCAATCGAGCTGGTGCGATATTGTAACGCAATGTTCAAATTTTAATTTATTTCATTGTTTATATCACGCGAATGTTCCGGGTGAGTGAGCATCATTCGTTAGATTATATTATCATGTATTTCAAATTCAACAAAAAACAAATGACACGTCACTGACGTCATGCATGAAATTAAAAGGTACAGAAAATAAAGTTACAAGAACTTCTATCAAACGAAGTTCGAGAAAAGTCGTATGACATTGTCAGTCTGTGTACCTTGTTTTGGCCATAGGGTGTTTGTATTATTATGTATTCAGCCTGTGTAGGAGATTTTGGTGAAATGAATTGTTTACAATGTTTTCTAGCTTTACATTGTAGACACAATTATGGAATAATGGTTGTAGACAATGAAATGGTTCCTTGTCCGTGTTTACATCTTTTTGGGGTTGACTGTACTCTATCAAACGAAATTCAATGAAGACTCGTCATTTCCCACGACCTAAAAATTAATTCTAGACCAGACAGGCGCGACAAATAGTGGCAGAGCACGCAGCACGAGACACACCCACGTCTGGATCATACGATCAATAGGAGTAACTGTCGCCTGTTGTCCTATCATCGACCTAAATGTGGACAATACGAGTGATAACCTCGAAAACTGCTCTAGTACTGACACATGATAATGTCATAGCTCTATGGCGATTATTATTGTTATTTATCACAGCTCCACGAAGTATGGAAGAAGAAGACATGCTGCACCGACCCCTAATTATTTTGGATAAGGGCAGAAGAATGATGATTGCAGCTCAACGATCATGAATTAAAGTTTTATTTTTATAGGATAACCTACCTAAGATATAAGACTACCAACGATATAAGAATAGTTACCAAAAAAAACTATTCACATGTCTAAAAACTCATATTTTTCTAAACGAAAATGTATGAATCTCTTAATAGTAGCCAAGTGCCGACCTCTTAAAAGATAAAAGCGCAAGTGACACATTGGCATTTAATTTTAGTCCTTATAAAAATTGCTAACACATGTTATTTTTATCGCCAATAACAAAGGATGTTGCGAGGCGACCATATCAATAGTAAAATGTTTCACAACGAGACCTAACGCGAATGGGGTAACTCACAAACCACACATTTTCAGATACGTGTTTTATGCACCTGATATGAAAGTCAATGTCAAAACAACTGATACGATAGATATGGAGATTTAACTTCTTATCAAAGCCGCTGTGCAAAGAGCAGATAAGTCTAGAAAAGAGATAACCAGTCATCAGGTGTAAACAAAGCATTTGATTCTATTAACTATACAGAAAGCAGGTTCAACATCCGTTTAGTAAAGAATAATAAACAAAAGTGAGAAGTATTCTCAGTACACATTTTTTGTTTTTGCCAAACTAAATCTTTCTTGATTTTTGAGAAAAAAGAGTAAAAGTAAATTTGGTTTTTAGTAGTTAGTAAAATATAACAACAAAGTAAAGACGACACAACACAATGCCGTTTCATAGATAGTGTGACTGTTAAAATAGGTCAAGTTGGAAGTAAATCTGTCACAGAGTTAATTATACACTGACAATGTGACTGAATTTGCAAAAACAATAGTGACGGAAAAATTTCGATTTCTCAATCGCTCGTTGTCTGTTGACTATCCTTTTCATTCAACTAAAGCCGACTCACTTTAATTATTGTTTTAATTAATTAATGTGTGGTTATCAAAATATGCTCATAAAAGATAATTTGACAAATTCTATACGTTATTTCTACAATGACAAATTCTATACTTATTTGACCCATAAATAGCAGGACGCGATCGTGAACTGAATAAAAATTTGCAAATATTATAACTGGAGTTCTAAAATAAAAACTAAACACCGGAATCCGGGGGCAAAGCGACGAACAAAACGAACCGCCACTGAGCGGGACCGCCAAATGTTGGTCAGTGTCGCGCCGGCGCCAGAATCGATCGCATGAATCAGCGTTATTACCGCGAACATAAGAGCGCAATTTGTTAGTTTTTGGACATGTCCCGTTTTGCCACTGGGCTTCCTTCCTGTGAATCATGGAGCTGAGTACGGAGGTGCCAATTTCAGTTGAGTGTAAACCCCTGCCTGCCACATGCGCCGCAATCGCAACATTGTAAATACATAACACGTAAATGTAATTAAAAAAAATAACAGTTCGTAGTTTTAGTGTAGAGTAGTCGTTTTAAGTGGTATTTTATTCATAAACATGGATTTAGCAGCTTCTTTATTGACTTTTGCGATGTTTTGGAAATGTAAGTGAAAGTGTTTTGATAATATTTTCTTTAGTTTTTATTTATTTATTGCGAATTGTAACAATTTAGTATACAGCACTACACACATAGGTGTTTGTCGTAAATTATTTGGTCATTAATACTGCTGTACATTTTAATTATAACCTTATTTATTAGGTTCACAAGTTCAACAAGTAAGAATGTGAGTTTTCTGTGTAAATAGGAAACTGTCCTTTGGAAAATATTATAAATCAGCGGAGACGTCTTCGGGTAACTTGTCCATTTAAATCAATAAACAAACATTTGAGAATTGAATACTTGCGCTACTTAGAACGTACATCAACATGGAAAAATCCTTGAAAAATAAATAAAACGTTGTATTGTAATACACGAGTACTGATAAAAAAACATTTTAATTGTATTCGTGACATATAAAGTAAAAAACAATAGGTAATAAAATGCGAAGGGGCCATGTATGGACATATTTATCAGTAAATTAATTCATGTGGGCATCGAACTTCATTATTGATTCCCATATGGTTCAGTCTGTCACCTCGCGAGTAGGCGTAATGAAGGCTCTTTCAAATTTAACTATGCAAAGGTCGTATCGGAATATAAAATAAAAAGTTGCATGGCGGTGTGTCTGTCGAGCCAAGAATAGGAAATGTAAGTCTAGGATGTCCCGCTCAAGTCCCCGGATGTCAATTGTGATGCAGTTTATACCGGTGGCTTGACTACGAAGACCCTGATTATACGCATGAATTTATTGAACTTCAATTGCACAGAGTTTCACACAAGAACCTCCTAAACCCAGTGAATGTTGGTAATGTTAATGCATTGCAATTCTTGATGTAACGTCTCATGGTGTCCTAAATTTTGTCTCTTAAATGAACGAATTTAGGGTGTGTTTGCGAATTACATTCAGCTGCAGATCAACGACGTTCTGACGCACGAAAGATGGTGCGATAAAATCCTCATTCAACTTGAACGTTAATCGCGAGGGCGACTGGGGTGTGTTCTCATACTGGATGGATGGAGACAGAATTAGAACAACAGCTTGTAGAAATATCTTGACTTATTGGATAATCTTTGATAATAAATAATAATAAAGCAGTAAGGAGGCAAATATCAGAAAAACAACTAAAATTTTAATGCGAGGCCAAACAGTGAAACAAAAAAACAAGGAAAACACGACAGACTACACACTGAATGCAGTCTAAATCTGCATGTAATGTATTCGCAAAGTTTTACAAACGAGACGAGGACATAAAAGGTCATTTCTCAAATGGAGCTACATAGTTAATGAGTAGAAATAGTAGGTCAAGTGCAAACCACATTCATTGTACATATTCGACAACTTGTTATTCGTAGATAACCACGAGATCACGACCATCTTTACATGCGCATTTGCGACTGCGAAATAAAATACAATGACATTCGCCAATCCTGCTGTTTCTTAACAAGCTGAATCAACAAGATAAAGCTAACTTTAATGACTGATAACACAATACAGACAGACGAATAAAAATATTTCTTTAAATTGCTCTTTAATTGTTTAAAACGATGTTCGTTGATCAAACGCGGAGTTCTCAAAGATTTGCAAGAATTTCAGCTTTGTTCTGGAGCTTTGTATGTACCGTATAAATAGTCTAGATATTTGTGTCGCCACTTCCTAGTATATGTAGACATTACATTTAATATAGAACACTTTACTCGGCTGGGCGGTGATAGTGCTGTGGTCTTAGAAATGTGACAGAAATAAGAAGTTAAGCTTTTCTTACGACATGACATAAGCCAGATGAAATCACTGAATTCCGTCTGAGGCAAAATACATACCTCCATAATTAGAAAAGAGATTACAAAAACAGTGAATCGAAGAAAGGCCAGCAAAGAGACCCCTGTACCTCATTGAATAATTACAATGAGAAATTCAAAGACCGAGGTGAAATTACAATAAGTACCTATTTCATGTAAATATTATCAAATCAACGAAGAAGGAAAATCGAACAATGGAAATTCTATTGTAAATAAAATAATTATAATGTGACGCTATCTGCGAAAAATTCAATTAAAACATTGTTTGCGATTAATTCCAGTAAACCATTAGTGGTTAACGAATTAATGATTAATTAAAATGCGCTATTATTGGCAAAGTCCTTGAAACTTGGACTTTAGGTACAATGGACTACACTTTGGTTTATCCTGTCATTCTGGCTTAACTACGTCAGAGACGGAACCAAACTAATAGAAGACTAGCTGTTCCCCGCGACCTTCGTCCGCGTAAAATTATTAAAAATACAATTTTCCCCGTTTTTGCAACATTTTTCATTGCTGCTCCGCTCCTATTGGTCGTAGCGTGATGTTATATAGCCTATAGCCTTCCTCGATAACTGGGCAATCCACCACTGAAAGATTTATTCATTTCGAACCAGTAGTTCCTGAGATTAGAGCGTTCAACCAAACAAACTCTTCAGTTTTATAATATTACTAGCTGTGCCCCGCGGTTTCACCCGCGTTTTTCTCGTTTCCGTGGAAATCATCATCATCTGCCTAGCCTTTTCCCAACTATGTTGGGGTCGGCTTCCAGTCTAACCGGATGCAGCTGAATACCAGTATTTTACATGGAGCGATTGCCTATCGGACCTCCACAACCCAGTTAGTACTGGGTAATACGATACCCCTTGGTAAGACTGGTTGTCAGACTTTTTGGGCTACTGACTACCTAACGACTGTCAAAGATCTACAAATGACAGCCGGGACCAACGGCTTAACGTGCTTTCCGAGGCACGGAGGAAACTCGGTATGAAATGGGTGGTCACCCATCCACGGACCAACCTAGGCAAGCACGGCTCCGGTTTCCGTGGAAATACCTAGATAAAATATTGCCTATATTATAGCCTCCCTCAATAAATGGACTATTGAATATTTAAACAGTTTTCATATCAGATCAGTATTTCCCGAGATTACCGCGTTCATAACAAACAACCAAACTTTTCAGCTTTATAATATTAGTAGTAGTAGTCTTGCTTGCATCAAGCGCGCGTGGATTTCCTTAGCAGAGTTATTTTAGAAATGTATTTATTATACTCTTCAAAGATCTTATACTTACAATCATCAACAAATATATTTCGAAAAAGATTATTACAGGATTTTATGTTGATAAAAAACTCTATGGCCCATAACTCATTAATGGGTACCACTCTTAACATCTTACACACGTGATAACTTTTAAACGAAATATCCGATTGAGATGAAACAAAAAGTATTTTACTTCTACATAAATACTCTTGATAACATAATGCTTAATTTCGATAAAGATTAATATTACGATACATATTTAACGTAGTTTTTGTTTCTTCAGACGATTTAATAATTATTTTGAACACAAAATCGGTTATTGTGATTAAACCATGATAGCTAGATATATGTTCTCGCGGACTTTTTTGTAGGTCTTAATGGGATCTACAAACCCGTAGTACATTATTTTGTTCTATTGTCAATAGTTTTTGCAGCGCACGCAAAAATAGGTTTTCGATTTTACACCTTGTGTTACAAAATAGCAATTTTATTACGGATCCCTAATTTTGAAAAAAAAAAAACATAGCCTATAGCCTTCCTCGATAAATGGACTATCCAACACTGAAAGAATCATTCAAATCGGACCAGTAGTTCCAGAGATTAGCGCGTTCAAACAAACAAACAAACAAACAAACAAACAAACAAACTCTGCAGCTTTATAATATTAGTATAGATAAGTATAGATTTCAGTAATATTAATTTCCCAGAACACGTTTGAACGAACCGCAGATTATGATCCCACGAAAATTAAAGGAAACCGCAATTATGAGGTTCGATTTAGCGCCGTTAAAGTTGTTAATTTCTAACGGTGTATTGGTGTAGTCCGTTTGGAATGCAATTCATCTGGTTAGAAACAGTCGGTGGAGCTATCGCAGATAAAATTCAAACTTGTAGAGTACCAACACTACCAATGGAGTGATTTTGGTTTCCTATAAAATAATCTGTCAGGGGATTTAATTTAAAAAATCGCAACAGTATGGATGTACCCGGTTTATCAAACCCTGAGGAGATTTTGATAACAGCTTGCTAGGTGCAGTCAGAATATAGCATTCACATGCTGATTTAGATACAACATTTATTTGAAGTGTAAAGTTGGTTAACCAGCTGATCGCTAATAGGTACAATTAGTTTGATTATAAAGATGTTTTAAGATATGATAATGCTTTCTGGAAGAATGTTAGTAGCTTTTAGTTGAAATAGCAAGAGGAAGATCAAGACAACCATTAAATTCCTGTTTTTAAAAATTCAATTCAAATTCATCTGTTGTTACCCCTATTTTGTTTCCCCCAATTTCAAATTTGATCAGAGACTTTATCAGCTTTTCAGAATCCTGGAAAAAACAGGCTTCTTACAAACAAAATGCTTTTATTTTCAGTATCACTGAGCCTAGAGTGCTACACATGCTGTCCGAAGCCAGCAAAGAGCACCAAATCCTGCCCATGCACGCACTTCGACTACAGCAACAAGTACCTCGTGCAGTGCGAGAGTTCCACCATGTGCTTCAAGAGAATAACGACGCGAGAGTTCGGGGATGGATGTAAGTTAGCTCTCTCAAGATAGAACCTTGTGCGTCAATCAATCAATTCAGCCTATCGGAGTCCAGTGTTGGCCAGGCCTATCCAAAGCTACGTCACAACATTTGACTTCCGCATTCAGTCTGAACCAGCCACCTTTTTATGTTTGTCGAGTCATTAAGCTAAGGGTGTTCCCGTGGTCTGCAATCCAGAACTTGTTGCTCCATCTCTCATCCGTCTTTCGACAAACAAGTCTGGTCCACTGGCACTTCAGCTTGCTAAATCTGCAAGTTACGTAACCCCAGTGCTTTTCCAGATAATTCAATTTCGGATCTTTATAAATGCGAATTAATATTTTTGGAAGGAAATCGTATTGGCAGTCAGTGCTCCTGACCAACTAGGTCTTTATCATTAAGGAGGTCAAAAGCTAGTCCTTTTCTACGCGTGGGGCAGCAATGTCATCTCAGCGAATTATGACGATCTCAACCCAGATGGTTCACGTATGCAGATATTTTTACAAAAATCTTATGCTTGTAGTCTAAAAAGGTTCAAAACTTCTATGATCTACAAATATTTTCAAGCCCAGCAACAGAGTTCAAACTAATATTTCATTTAGGAATGGTAACCTACACACAAGCGCGTCATCAACACAATAAATATTTCAAGTCAAGTACCTAAATACAACAGCCATAAGACTACTACTAGGATTTTGTTTTACCAAACCGGTCCTATTTTAAGTTCTGAATCATATATCGACATTTGTAAATTAACACACTTAACACTTCAAAGACAGAATGCCTTAATCACATACCAGGCATGACAGGCATCCCGTTGAAAGCTTGGAATGTGATGTGATGTCTGACTCAAACATGATTATATTTTATCCATACTACTAGGTTTACATGCTCCATCAGTTCAAATGGTAAGCTTACATATGAAAGTTGACTACGTGTCAAGCACTTATGTTATTAAGATAAAATGATATGCCATAAACGATAACGCTCGTAAAATGTTAATTCGCTAAGGTAAGGTTATTAATAGAGCTAGACACCAGCTGCCCGTGAGGCTAAGTGGCAATGACCCGTGACCGACACCTCAGTTAGCCGATGAGCGATACACGCCTTAACAAAAAGCACATTTATCATTTACCGAAGATTTACTGCCTTGTATTAGTTCGACATTGTTTTTATACACGCTCTGGCGCTAGCTTTAATGGAATTTGTTTTTTTTTACTGTCTCCGTACTAGAGGGCTTATGAAGTCTGTGGCTAGTTCTACCAAGGGGTGTCATATGTTTCCCAGACTGGGTTGTGGAGGGTAGATAGGCAGTCGCTTCATACAATACAGGGTGTTAAAAGACCCTTAACGAAGCCGAAAGGCACTTGTTCTCCCCGTCATTGCGATATTTTTTTTTTGTTTTGAACCATATCTGGGAACCTTCTAGTTACGCAGATATTGGAGGTCAAAGTTCCAATTTTTTCCCAAGTTTTTTTTAAACTACTACTTTTTAAGGTTTTAACTTTACTTTAATTACCTCCATAACCCGTTTATTATTCAAAGCATCCATCAGCACCAAGTTTTGAGTGCGTTACATTGAGTTTTACCGTAAAACGTGATTTTTCACCCCAATAAAAAAGTCGTTTCCCAGCAATAATTTTTGCGTAGGGAGGCTTCGTGAAGGGTCCGTTTACACCATGTATATTGGTATCTACATATTATTGGAAGCCGCCCCCAATATTTTTGGGAAAAGGTTAGTCAGCTGAACTTCTACACATTTCACCAAGGACATAAAAAAGCCGTAACTTAAGAGCCATAACTCAAACAGTCAATACACTGTTTATTGAAATCGATAAACATGTGCTTAAAGGAAGTAGAGGACAATAAAAAGAATATGTTGATACGGTACCGTTAAGGCGGCTTCCTTACGAAATGTGCCTTTAAAGGAATATATGTCATGTGGGCCGTTGATGGCGCAACTTTATGTGGCACAGTTTAATGTCACTTAACATTAAGACGAACGTATCAAGACTTGTTGCTTAACCATTAGTACTATAAGAAAGTGCTCTCTGACTTACATCTCGCGTCGAAGGGCTAAAAAAAGAAGGGCTATTCGACTTGAATGACCTAGCTGCAGAGCAAAATGGCATATCTCTTACAGATCATAAAATATCATTTATGGCATTCCTGAAAGTGGGTAACTAAGATCGGTTATACCATAATATGGCTATTGATAGTATAATATGATGGTACAAGGTAAATCCAATCAGCACCAAAATATCATTCTAAAAACAGCATTTTCCCCAACACGAAATGAGATCCCTTTTTGACCAATATTATTAAGGACAACAAGAATTATAGTAGGAAAGTTATCAACTCTAATATTAGAGATGAGCAAAACAGATCATCATCATCTGCCTAGCCTTTTTACAACTATGTTGGGGTCGGCTTCCAGTCTAACCGGATGCAGCTGAATACCAGTATTTTACATGGAGCGACTGCCTATCTGACCTCCACAACCCAGTTAGTACTGGGTAATACGATACCACTTGGTAAGACTGGTTGTCAGACTTTCGGGCCAATGACTACTTGTCAACTCTTAACCATCGATCACAATATCGATCTATAAACAAGAATCGTTAAGCGGTTATTAAATAACAAGGCAAGGAAAACAATCACGTAGCGGAAGCATCTAAATAAATTGGGCCACTGAATACCTGTATCGACTGTCAAAGATCTATAAATGACAGCCGGGACCAACAGCTTTACGTGCTTTCCGAGGCACGGAGGAAACTCGGTATGTAATGGGTGGTCACCCATCCACAGACCAACCTAGGCAAGCACAGCTTAACCTGAAGATAGACCCGAGCGGCTGTTATTATTTAGCCACGAGCTCCTCATGAGCAAAACAGATTCACAGGATTTAATTTCCTCTAAAATCATTACTAATCCCTACAGCTATATTAATATTATTCATAATTCAAAAGTATCTCCTTCTTTCTGCCTGTTACCTTCTTACTCCTCAGTGGCTGTACGGATTACGATGAGTGCACATGTACACCATGTATGTCCTGGGTTAACACAGCCATAGGATATTTTTATCCTGGTAGTACATTCCTGTAGGCTAAATAATTTTCAACCTTAACGTGGGCGAACCCACGGGAAAACGCTAATTAGTTATTAATAACTGATTAATGTCAAAGTTTCCCTGTTTCAACACAGTGCAAATTGCAAGCAAAATTGTGAGTCACGAGTTATCAGTTCCTCTCGTAACCCGGCGATGCTAATGAGGACTGCATGCATGGCATCGCACCGGCATGCGGCAGGGTTAAACGAGCAGATTGCACCATAAGCGTATAGTACTCATTGTTATGCTACTATATTAAAGGGACTCTTTCATACATTGTAACACAAAAAGACAATCAGCTATTTTTTGTTTTATTGGCTGCAGTGGACTGTGAAAAGTTTACAAGTTAACGCTAATTTGCTTCATGTTTAAAGTATCTGAGAATTTAATTATCACCTCTGTATGAACACGCACGTGCAGAGCAAATGTAGAGGTTGTATGGGCAGCCAAAAGAATTTAGCTTTGAATAGTGCAGTTTAAATTGCTTGCATGGACATATTGTGTCCAGCACTTCAGATTTAGATGAACGATGGATAGAGATGCATTTACACTATAGCCCAGGGATAATATCTACATTCAAAAAATACCATTGAAGAACTACGTAAACATAACATCATGTCTTGTAATCCCCAAAGGGCTAAGCTGAGGTGTGCCTAACTACCTTATAATACCACCCACATTTTAGATTAGACTGGATTAGGTCCCATGTAATAGGGCCCCTTGCAGAAAGCTACCAAAATCGCTACCCTGCTAAAAATACAGATACAACCCTAAAACAATCGAGTTGGAACATCAAAATGAGTTACGGGACGAACAATATAATGATTACAGTGTCACTTTCACAATCGTGTCGGGAATACTTAGTTGCGTGTAATTACAACATTGACTCAAGAATTTTATGTAAGAAGTATTGTCAGTCTGTCCTCATACGTAATTTATGTAACAGTGCAAATCACAAACTGAATACAATTAATATATAATTAGTTTCAAGTAAACACATACATTTTTTAACTGAAAAATTATCTAGTCCGATGATGAACACGAGTAGGTACGGGTTTTGGCATTTACGAGTAAATTTTACTTTATTTGCAATTTTTGACAGAAAATATTTGAATTCAGCGGGTTTATTAATAAACGCTAATTTAAGTTAAGTGACGTCTGCACCTCAAAAATTTAAGGTTAAATAGTCGTTAATACTCATTTATTAGCAGAGTTTTTATTAAACCCCGTTGGGTTCAATTATTTTTGTCAAAAATTGCATCATGGCAGCTACATAATTATATTGAAGATTTCGATTTATATGGGTTTTTAAACTGCGCTTGCCGTTTAAAATTAGAATAAGAATAATTTATTTGCATAAAATACAGGTGTTACCAGATCTTAATGTTGGTGATGTGTGCATAAACCTGCCTTTCGATTCAAGTCTATACCTTATTAAAAACATTTTGTTTCAGTAACATCGATGAGCATAGCACGCGGTTGCGCGCCGCAGACAACGGATGGAGAACAAAGGAAGATCAACGGCAAATGGCAGTTGGTCACTGACATACACGAGGTCTACGAGGAATCGTGTTCGGAAGACCCGACCAATGACGAACGGTCCACGAAGACAACGCATTGCTACTGCAGAGGGGATCGGTGCAATGGCGCTCAAAAAACAACCAGAAATGTGTTATCATTAGCTGCTATAGCAGTAATACTATGTGTTTTAAGTTAAATGTAGAAGAAATTACTAACTAAGTAGCACTGACTGGCTAGTCATAAAGCGCCTTGTTCACTTCGAAAAAAAAAAACGCATAGAGGCTCTAGTAAAGTCTGTCTCTTGTGTATTGTCATATCACTCTGGCTAGGGGTTTGCACCTAGAAATTCGACTTTATCGTGAACCAGGTGCTTAACAGTCTAGTCACAGGCTGTTATTAATACTGCCTTAGCATTTTCGATAGGATTTACTTTTTTTTTTATTGTATAATGTAATTTAACCTTGATTAAAGGATGGGTGAATATAAATTCAAGTATCGCGCCAGAACAAATTACAAATTGAGTGCTTAAATAAAATTAAGCAATTCGTATGGCTCATGTGGTATTCCTTCTGTTTTAGAAGAGGGCTTCTCACTGAAGTGGTACAGTAATAGGCTGGTATTATGTGGTATTAAAACCTTCTTTTTGATGCTGGTAAGACCAGAAGATTCATATCTCGGAAAAGACTAGTACGACGATGCGTTCACAAACATAATATACATTTTAAATTAGAATATTATAGTATAGTGTGGATAAGGTAATCTTTTTTAAAATTTCGCTTATACACCGCTATGAAATAACGGTGATTATTTTTCGTCTATGATATTTAATTAAGGCTATTTGTAAGATCCCTAATACCTCCATACGGGTCTTTATATACTGCCAGTAATGTTAAGTTACTAATATGTAGTTACATAGTTGAACAAAGTTATGAACAATCCCAAAGAGCTTCAACAGTGGTGCTTTATTATAATACGCATTATTGCTAGTCAATGTTATGTAAAGTGTGTTTTATTTACTTATCTTATTTGGTAAAAATATAATATATACTTATGCAAAAATTAAACTCAATCGCTTGGGGATAACTGTTTTAAAATTCAGTTACAAGATAAACAAACAAACATACATACAAACATTGCAAGTTAAACAAAAGCTTGTAATAAAAAGAGGAAATATCCAAAACTAGCCGTTGTCCGCGACTTCGTTCGCGTGGAAATTTAGATGTGTATGTGTGAAAAAAAGATAGCCTATGTTCTTCCACAGGATATAATCTATCTTCTTGCCAAATTTCATTACGATCCGATCACCCATTTAATCGTGAAAAGGTAACAAACAAACAAAGAGTTACTTTCGCATTTATAATTTTAGTATGGATGCATGGGACTGACTTATGTTATCGAAAAGCATTTAAAAATCGATGTAGAAAAACGAAGCGCTTTAAAGCGATTGCTACGCTTTTTTAGGCTTGTCTTGTTTATACACCAAATAGGATAAGTAACGAAAAATTACACTGTAAGATTGCAAGTCTGTGATTTTCTTCACAAATGTTAGGTAGGTAGTCATTACTTAATGTTGTTTAATAGTACTATCGTATACGTACTTAGTGTTCGCCTGGTTATAACTAATTATGTCCAGGATGTTGATAAGTTTACTTTGAATTTAATTTTAACAATGTTACAAAACTGTACCTAAATTGTACTGTTTTGTAATTTTGCTACGTGATACTCATTCTTATATGTACTGTAATAATTAAATAAAATCATTCCTGTATTAGTTTTGTTTTATCAATTGATGTTTCGTTAATAAATTCTATTAGAATCTATGGACCTGTAAGACCACTCTCCATATAAGATAGCTTAATTAACCGTAATCTGTAAATAGCTTTTAAAGTTCTTACATTTTATCTTGCCTTCGGATGCTTTAAAGTTCGATTCACGTAATCTAATAATTACGAATAATCGACTCTTGAAAGTAGTTCAGCTGATACTACCGGCTAAGTAATAAGCAACGAGGCTATACGGGGTGAACTTTTTCAAGTGGGCGTGGATGGCCAAATCCGGAACTATGAAGAGTAGCGAAAATTACTCAAAGGAGTCTCGAGCCCGATTTTGATGAAAACTAAAGCTGCATCATTGGATTTTTGAAAAATGAATATCTCTAGCCAGGAATCGAACCTGTTGATTTTGAAAAAAAAAACACAATGTGTCATTACTTCCCAGAATTAGATCCCTATTAGCGACACTATGGAATGATGTAATAATAAAGTGGTTTTTTTTTCAAAATCAACGGGTTCGATTCCTGGCTAGCAATATTGATTTTCCAAAAATCTAATGATGCAATTTTAGTTTTTATCAAAATCGGGAGACTCCTTTAAGTATTTTTCGTTATATCTCATCATCTCAGTTCCGGATTTGGCCATTCACGCTCACTTGAAAAAATCACCCTGTATACTTGGCGCGTGCCAGTATGATTATAAGCGCCGGTTTTGCTCTTTATGTATCAAGTTTAAAAGTAGAGTTCGGCTTTTGAATTTCGAATCATATTAGATCACGTGTTTTATCGAAGGATAGGGTGTAAGTAAAATTTTACTAGAACATTTCTCTGGCATAAATGTCGCTCTACCGCTTTGAAGATTGCAAAAGCTAATTCTTTTTATAATGAGGTTATGACGAAAAAAAAACCGGCCAAGTGCAGTGCAAGTTGGACTCGCGCACCGAGGATTCCGTATACATATTAGGTATTTTGTTATTAAACTATATATTTTAGGTTTACAGATTTTTTTTCTTTACATGTGCTGTAAGCCGTAACTTGTTTCTAGGTCAAGGGGAAGTACCCTATAGGTTTTGATTCCCTTGTGAAGTCGCAAAATATGCGACATAAACGATCATATCTTTTGATCGCGTTCAATCAAATTTGTAAGTCACAAGTTTGATTTTTTCACTGGTCCAACGGGTAGCAGATCTGAGTATTTGATATTAATTTCAGCTTGATACCTCCACACGTTCCTGAGAAAAAGGGTCTTGACAGACGGACAACAAAGTGATCCTATAAGGGTTCCGTTTTTGCCGACTGAGCTACGGAACCCTAAAAACAAAAGAAATCATCATTTACAATGATCAAAACTGAAGTCAAATGAAGGATAACTAGTTACTTTTCGACTCAAAGGAGTATTTATTCAATAGCATGCATGAAGAATGCACACGCTTCATGTAAATGACGCATTATGTGCATCGAATTCCAACGAGGTCGTATTTGTAAGTACACGCGATATGAAACTGAAGACGATGATGTATTCACACAATATGCCTTTATATTCAGTTTAATTAAATTGTAGTGCATAGGCGTCATATATAACACATCAAACTCAAGATAGAAACTGTCACATAGGAAAGAGTGACTGAGACAACATTCTAATCATAACCCTCCTTTTTGCTACGCCGTAGTCGGATAAAAAGCCGATATTTTTGTGTAAGCGGGTGAGGTGTAAACCAATTTGAATAAAAACTAATTTTAAGATAAACGTGTCCGACTTTAAAATCTGGCTTGCACGTAACACTTATACGATTTTAGTTCTAGACAATCACCGCTGCGCTGTAAGTTCGTGGTAACATTAGTATCAGTTGAAATAAACTAAAATTCAACTGCAAGTTCGTGGTCACAATAAGACGTTGATTACAACATCTTTATGAAATAACAAGTATATAGGTATGTATATAGTTTAGTTCATAAAATCGATTAATTTAAGTAATAAAATGTACATAAATACCTATGTGCATTAACCATTTATCATCTTCTGCGAATCTCGCAATCAAAATTAGGTTTGCTGTAAGAGAACCCAATTCTGGGTTATTGTAGTTTGTATGTATATTTTTATTTTATTTTGTGTGCAATAAAGAATTAGAATGAGTAGTGGTAAGGGTGGTTTTCGTAGTTTTAGAATTACCACTAAACGGGCCCGCTTGGAAGATTACGGTCAACTCACTCTCGCAGAGAGGAGAACCAGCCCCCACCAGAGGAATTAACGGTTGATTTTGCTTAGTGTTACCACTAAAGTACAATCGGTATTAAAAGTGCGCCACCATGGTGGATAGTGTAAAAGCATGCGTGTACTCACGTTGGCGTGGTTCTCGACCAGGCACAGGAACACCACGTCCTCCCGCAGCAGCCGCACGGCGCCGTGGAGCGGCTGCGACGTCTTGCTCTTCAGCATCCGGTATAGCAGCGCAGATGACATGTGCGCGAAGTCCTCGCCTGAGCAAGAGAATTTTTATTAGAGTTATTGGTTTTCATGGGACATAGTCTATCATTGCAATTTAAACCTTATTACACAGATATAACGCACAATATGACACACAATTCAAAATCAGGCTCTTCCAAATTCTTGCTATTGCTTGCTTGCTAGTGCAAGATAACTAAGAAACCAAAAATTTTGTTTTATTTTTAATGTTATTAGCATTTCAAAACATGTACCAGACCTTGATTGAACTGCTATTGATCAACCATACAATGTATGTCATTAATCAAAGTCATTGCAATAGTCAACAACTATAGCAAGTGGCAAAGCTGTACAAATAATATCAATCCGTTTTAGTTCAATATCAAAGAATAATAAACATGCAACTATTTTATAGAAACAACTGTTTTTAAAACAGAAATAAGGTGAGGTTAATTAAATAACCTCAATAACCCTTCAACACATATACATTACTAGCTTATGCCCCCAGTTTCACCTGAGTGGAGTTCGATTATTGACCCACGAGATTGTAATAACAGGATAAAAAGTATCATTATGTGTTAATCCAGGTTATAAACTATCTCTGTGCCAAATTTCATCCAGATCCGTTCAGCCTTTTTGGCGTGATTGAGTAACAAACATCCATCCATACAAGCTTTCGCATTTCTGTCACTAAACTTTAAAATTGTTTCACTAACGGGAAGCTATATTATCCCCAAGTTTCATAGGCTATATTTTAAACCTTCCTGTGGGTTAATTTCCATACACAAAAGGACCGAAACCTAGTATTTAATAAAATTCTTTTTGCATAATGTAGGTAACCATAATATAGCAGAATAGCTTACCCATAGGCAATGTTGCTTTACACTACTAATTGAATTCCTCTAATTAACACTTCATTGTAAACTAAAATCACAAGAATAATATTCTCTAGGCCGACTAAGCAAATGATGCAACATGTCTTACCTGTCAAGTCATCCCAATGTGCTGATATTAGCCCTGAGCAATGCTCCTTGAGAGCTGATGCACCAATCTCATCAGCAGCAGAGTAGAACTTCACACAGGTCCTGAAAACAAGATGGGAATGATTTTGTAATCAAAAAGTTATTTATTCTGGGCCAAACAGTTTGTACATTTTAAAGACCCTGCGACATACTGGTCCAATTTAGAGTATCTTCGAATTCAAAATCATTTATTTCCCAGCAACATGGTGCATAAGATGTTCAAAATTTGTTTTAAAGACACACAGCTAGGGAATCCAGTCCTGCGTCAAAACTGCGATCCCGTAGGCAGAAAAGTTACGCACAAGTTCCATGGGAACGTTGTTAAATCACTAATTAATGAGGCTGTGCTGGGTCTTAAAAATAATCAGAATGTCGTCTGGGCATCATAATTATTAGTCATAATTATGTTTTGTATGATCCCACATGAGCAATCCCGCTTTTCAGATCCCGCGAAAAAGGTGCGGGTTCCCTCGTTTGCGGTTTTGGATTCCCTACACACAACATCCTGGATTTTATAGCTGCACTCAATAAACAACAATACATAGCAGTTCAACCAACCTCTTTTGCATGGGACTAGTAGAAAAATGAGGGTAAAGTTTAATTGCTATTGCATGGAATATAGGATTTCATATACCTATCTGGTTACAAAAACCATGCAAAAAATATAGTTTAAAATTAAATATAACATTATCATTGGGTAAGTTCATATTGGATCAATCTAAGATAGTGAGTTCTTCTATCTTTAGATTGAGTATAAAAGGATGTTGAATATTTACACAAAAGTATAATATTATTGATAACATCCCCGTGGCTTATCTGTACGGAATCTGTATTAGAATTAGTGTTTTACAAAATCTATTTGAATAAGGTATTATTATTTACTTACCTAACTCCAACTGTAGCTATGAGAGCTTGTTCACATTTTCCAACCAATCCGTGTAGTTTGAAGCTGGCTGCAGATTTCATCAGCTGTAGAGCAAACGTGTCTCCTCGGGACAAGTCCACTACATCTGTGTACAACCATTTCAGGAGGGCAGCACCTATGTCATCCGGTAGAGTAGACCAGTCTGAAACACAAATACATTATTGGTATTCATGAATCATGGTGTATAATCAGGAATGAGAAATACAACAAATTTAGATAAGGGCTTGAGATATTACAATAATAAAGCAAATCTCACCTAATTCCTCGAGATTTTTGAGGGCTTCCTCATTCCAGTCATCAGAGCGAGCATTCAGCACGAACTTGTGGCCAGGCATGGACTTGCTCTGCAACTTGATGGAGATATCGGAGTACGTCGCCCTGCCGTACAGAGTAGCCACCGTCATGAGCAAGCGCGCCACAAAGCTCGTCTCGCTCAGGTCGCCGGCCGACGCTGCCGCGAGCGTATACTTGCGCTCTACCTCCGCGCAGTGGGTCTGCAGCTTCCCATACTCCTCCTTTAGCAGCGACAGGTGCTGCTGGAGCTTCGTCACCTCGCTGGAAGCTGCACAAACCGACATAGTCATAAGACTGCCACCGATAACACCGCCCACTATTACAAACAAGTTTTGCACGCAAAAAACATTCAATTTTCAGTGACTACTCACCCATGACGAGGTTTTTTACGTCCGATGCAGAATCTAAAAAAAAGCCTTGAATTCACTTGTCTGAATAAAAAATATTTGTTCGTAAAATAAGAAATGACAATTTATCTATTGTAAGCAAATTGTCGGCCATCAGTCAATAAACATAACGTTTCTTTTTACAGGATAGAATTTAACAGTTTCTGAAACACAAAAATGCTTAGGGAGCTTTAACATTTAATTATATCTTATAAATAACTCAGAATGCATTTCGATAGTTTTGTTAACAGAAAGTAGTAGTAGTAGTCTGAAGAAATATTAATTCTTTGAAAATCAAAAACTTTTTGCATGTAAAGGAACACTCGTGACATTTTGACATTTCTGAAATGGTCCAGTACGCAAAGCATGCGGATGAAATAGCTATATATAAACTCTTTGCGACCGACAGGGACAAGTGCTCAAAATTATCAATGAGTTCATAATATTTACAAAGAAAGTGGTTTCTGGTTAGGCTACTTGAAGCAAAATATTATGGTAGTTTCAGTCACTCCTAATAGGTGTCACTACGTATGCAAAATCTATTTTCAAGATAACCTTCAAGTGATTTTGTCAATTATTGATAACAAGAATTACTTTTTATCAACCTTTTATTTAGTAGTTTAGAAATCGTATATAAGCGTGTTTTGTTCTCAAAATGAATTCTCTAAATAGAGTGTTAAGTTTAAGTTCAGCTATACCGAAGAATTCGAGGTAGTTTTCGTATTGTTGTTATGTACAGTGTCCGGTTTTAAATTTGGAACATTCACGTAAATGCAAGTTATTTTTGTAGGTTGATTTCAACAAGTGCACGACTATCGAACGCTGACGATGGATGGTTTTCGAAATTGCTGGTGCGGAGGATAGAGCCGACGAAGGAGTCCCACAGTCGGATGCTTAGCGACAAGGAGATAATTTATGCACTCCACACACATAACATAAGGCCGGACTCCACGGAAAAATACTTGCAAAATTAGTATGTATTTGCATAAATATTCTTACATAAGTACATAACCTGGATGCTTATACATTAACTTGTGACCAAGCAGTGAGCAGAGACTGGCTATTATGCAACATTCTGTAAATAGAACACTACATACATAATATTACCTACAGTAGGCAACAAATCATTAGAATTCCTATTACATACTTAGTAAATGTTATCTGCGTTTAACCTTGACCCTTTACATCAGTCATTTAATTAAGTACAAATGTTTGTTTCTATATGATACTCTGCCTAATAAAACCTTATTTCTTAATAACTTTTAGCAGCAGTGAAAACCTTATTTGCCTTCATCATCATCATCATATCAGCCCGGAATCACCCACTGCTGTGTATAGGCCTCCCCTTTTTTAGTTACCTTATTTTAAGAAAATTGTTTTGCATATTTTTCATAACTAGACCTTGTTAGTATTAAATAATCAACACGCTACTATCATAAACAAACATTGCAATCAATCTTACTCCTTACTCTCTCTTATCAATATAGAAATTAGCCAACTTATTACATATGATGAGAAAGTAATGTTTCGTCAACTTTTAGCAAAACATCAGTGGAGTTTGTACACTCTCAGAAAGCAGAGCTGGGCTGTGAGCTGGTGGGATCATGGACCGTGTCTGTGGGGGACATGGACCAGGCTCTGCACCTGTGGAGATATGTTGGAGGCTTCGAGAAGATTGACAAAGCAAAGATTTTGTTCAAAGAGAATGCTGTAAGATATCATAATGATTGCTAATTGTCTACAATTTGTTGATAAGTTTTTATCAGTATGTTTTACTATACCCTGGGGTATTTGCCAGGTCAGGTCATAGTCCAGCTGGTGGGAAAAATATTTTTTTTCATCACTCATGAAGTGTCAAAGATATTGTGGCCACCGGACTGGTGTATCATATTTCTGAAGGATGATCCTGACCAGAAAAAGTTGGCCATGATAGGGTAAATGCTGGCAAAAAAACTGAAGTTATTAGACTGGATTCATTAACCCAGAAACTGAAACCCTGAAACTGGGTTGCAAAACTAAAACCTCAAGATATGAATAATTTTATTAGACTCACTACTAAATCCAGCTAAAGTAACATTAAACCAAAGAAAAACCATCCTAATAATACAAAAACTGACATTGAGACAGTTCCAAGATCTAGTTTTTTTTCGTGTCCATTTTTTTAAAAGTTTTTCTTATTCTCGTATAGGATTACCGGGCCCTCGAGGTGGAGCGCGGTAACTTCGTGAGGTCGCGACACTTACAGTACTTGCTGGCATTCAGCTTCTGGCCCAATGGAGAGCCCCGCACCACCAGCAACATTTACGAGATTCGATCCTACAGGTTCGTCTAAAATGAATTTATGTTTACATTTTATCCCCTCTCTCAACGACTTCGTAGTAATAGGTCATATGTGTTTGGAAAATTGCTATAAGTACAGTCACAAGCACCAATATGTATACACTTTTATACATTTAAAAGCAATTTTCGCGAAAAATAACGATTGTAACTTGTAGATAGGATCTTTTTCATACAAATATGAGTTCCAGAATACTATGTTCGAAACAACATGAAATTTTAATTAGAACAGTAGGAGAAAAACACTTTCAAAAGTTGTTAAGCGTTTACATATTGGTACTCGTGACTTTATATGGTCATTTGACTAGAGATACAACAGATGAGTATTCAATTACCTAGATTAACACCATGTTATCGGCCATCAACCTCGTGTAACTTACGCTCGGAAACCATGCTACCACTTACCAATGAAGTGGCTACTATTGTAGCCTGTTACAAATACTTATGCCTGCCTTTCTATCTAGTCTGAAGCCTGGCACGATGATCGAGTGGGGTAACAACTGGGCCCGCGGCCTCACATACCGCCGCTCTCAGAATGAAGCCTTTGCTGGCTACTTCTCCCAGATCGGACGCCTCTACAACGTACATCACATTTGGTGTAAGTATTTTCTTTAATTTTAAAACTAATATCCAGGTTACTATTAGAGCTTAAAATTAAGACAAAAGATGCGCTACATTGATACAGTAACACGATTTCGTTAACTTTTTGACCGCCAGAGCACAAACGCACGCGCGTGCCCAAGTGCACCAAGCCAAGCCACAATTTCACCTACCGTTTTGTCACATATTTGTGTCGTTTGGCGTACAGGGCACGCGCTTGCTTGTCACGTATATGTGACAATGACGGTCAAAAGGTTAAACATCTTGTGCATTTCTGCATGCAGTGTTGCTAGCAACCCAAAACCGTGTTACTGTAACTGAGTCGTAATATTTGGGGTTCACATGATGGATGTGCCAGCCACACAAATATTTTTTGAACCTGCATCAAAGCCAATGCGCCAACCTGATTTTCGTGTTCTCTACTCCTCAGGCTATAAAGATCTGCAAGCTCGTCGCGAGACTCGTGAGAGTACTTGGCGCAACCCCGGCTGGGATGAGTGTGTGGCGTACACCGTCCCGCTCATCCGCGAGATGCACTGCCGCATCCTCGAACCCACGCAATTCTCCCCCACGCAGTAGACCAGCACTCAGGAACTGCTTCAGATGACCGCATTTACATCTTCTAGGAACTGCCTTTATCGATTATCGTTTTTTTTTCTATATAAAGGGTGTAAAAAGACCCTTAACGAAAACGAAAACCACATATTCTGCCCATCATTGGGATCATTTTTTTGTTCTGGATCATACCTGGGAACCTTCTAGTTACGGAGATTTTGGGGGTCAAAGTTCCAATTTTTTCACAAGTTTTTTTTAAATACTACTTTTTAAGGTTCTAACTTTACTCCAATTACCTCCATGGTCCGTTTACTATTCAAAGCATCCATCAGCAATAAGTTTTGAGCGCATTATATTGAGTTTTACCGTAAAATGTGATTTTTGACCCCAAAAAAAAATTTCGTTTCCCAGCAAAAATTTTTGCGTAAAGTTACTTAGTTTGATGTACAGAATGCTTGGTTGACGGCTTGGTGAAAGGTCTGTTTACACCCCGTAGGAATCAATGGGGTAACCATCCAATCGTAACTGCACCCCAGTTTTAATCGCTAGATTTTCCTAAAAACTAATTTAATGTAATGTTTCAAACATTTATTTAGGACTTTAAATGGATTAGGCATAAAATGTATTGCGGCATTGTGCTTCGATGGCCAGTACGCCTTTCAAGTTCTCAACTAGGAAACGGTATACTAAAAGCTGCGTAGAAAAAAATTTATCTAAAAAATATATAAATTCGACTTTATATGAAATCTGTCTATGTAATCGGTTTTACATCTAAAGGCAAATAAGATCTTGCTGGTTAGAAATTGATGATTTATGATGTATTCGGCAACACGTAATTTTGCTGTTGTTACTAACCAGTCATGTTATTGAAACGTATGCACCAGTTTACTATGATAAGCACAATATCTTCCGTCGTCTTCACAGCATTATTTAATAAGCCGTGTGGTTATTTTATTTTACAGTAATTGTACAGCGCAATGTGGAGACACGGCTTTAGTTTTGTAGTATAGAAATTAGTTTTATTTTTTTTCTTATTTTTGATAGCATTTATGAAAAACGAAACCGTAATATTAAGATCAATCTTAGGCTTAATTATTCAAGATAATCATGAAAATAATGTACTTCGGTAACGTTGTTGTATATCCTTGTTTTTTTGTTTCACATTTTATGTTAATACAAGAAATAGATTTTCTAAACAGTTATTTGTTACTTTCATTTACGTATTTCTGTGTGACCATGCACCAAGATGAGGAGGGCATTGTTGTAAATAATACAAGGGAGTGATTTTCTTTCCATTTAATTTATTTCGGTTTGATTTTTCATGAACCAGATTATATTACAGTATTATTAGTGATAATAGTTAGAATCTAGAAATTCATTGTTAAATATTATGTAACAAAAAATAAAAAGAAAACAACGGTGCACCGAGCGAGCCGCAAACAATCGCAAACTATATCAATAACCGGCGGCCGCGCGCGCGCACCTTGTCACATCGGTCACAATATTGCTAACTACCTATCTGTGATAAAAGACTATACAATGGTAAAATATAAAAATTGTATAGTTACAATTTACAAAATACGTGACCACTAACTACGAGTTTGGTACTTCTATCTCATAATAATTATTCTGTAGATAGTGACCGTTGAAAGGTGACAGATAACTGATAACATCTAACTCTAGAACAGCTAAGTGGTGGGAGGTTGGAATAGGAAAAAGACGCGCCTACGCACTATACCCGAGCCGTCCGGCTGCTACAGAGTGTAACAGTCTCGACGAAACCGGCACCACCTCTACGCCAGCGTTCAGGCAGCGGACTATGACAGCGAGCAAAATACTACGCGCCTAACTTTAAGTACCGACCATCTATTGCACCCAAGCGAAGTTACAGCTTACAGTTCAATTCCTTAGTGCTTCGGTTCCCGAATTAGCCACGACACCGGCGGGGATCGACAGTGGACGCAACGTGGCGGAATAGTACCGGCATTATTTTGTCACAAATAAAAGTGTCACTCAGATAGCCGATTGATAACGCATGCCTGGATAAGCGCGCACGTCTGTTGTTTTACTACTGTTTTAATATCAAGATAACTAACATTTTACCAAACAATATCATCTATTATATAATTACCTATATTGAGTATTTTGAGAAGGCGTTTGCGCAATATCTATTTTTTTAAGCGAGTTATGTACAGCTCAGTACTTCCAACGGTTAGGTCCACTCCGCGCGCTCGCAGTCTACTATTATGTACAGAGACAGGGTGACAAGTCAAGTTAGGCTGTGTCTAGAGATTATTGTCATATATTTGGTCAGTTCAGGAGGGGTAATATGGAGTCTACGAATACTGTGATACCTATTCACAATGCCATTTACCATTATCTTGCATTATCTAGGAATTCGAAGCAAAATTTATAATTATATGATTTGGGTAAATAGCGTTGTGCAAAGATATTCTCGTAAAACAGCTAACTTTTGTCAAACGCTTTGTATATTATAATTTTATACCTAAATCGCTTAGGCTTCGATACTTGAAATCCGTCAAGAAACTTCCAACAAACTCAAATAATACGATCACATCATGTGATGCTTTAGGAAAAGAATATTAATAAAATAATAAAAAATACTTTAAAAATAGTATTAACTAAATTTGGGTATTTATGACTATAATCCATTTTAAATTAAATAATACATTTGCTATACATATTTGACTGGTAAGCTTAGTACACAATACGATAGGGTATTAGGACACTAAATAAAGAAAATAGCACATAGTCGGGCCCCGCACGGGGACCGCCGCGTCGCACTTCCAATGTACACAAACCGCACTCGCACCTTACAAAAGTAACAAATTATTTATAATATTAAATTATTGTTCTTTATATACATAACTCCGAGCCCGGCGCGCCCCTCCGCCCGTAAGGCAAATCGTGTGCTCGCGACATACATATTCACAATAATACATATACTTTATATATTTACACAACGAACCGGCAGTGGCGCGGTACTCGGCGCGATACGCACCACCTGCACATTGTTATTATGATTTAGTAAAGCGTGTTACAATCCTTTTAAAATCTAAAAATCATCTAAAATAAGCATAATAATAAACGTTCTCGTTACAAAACCCTTTTAAACATTTAATAAACTCAATACTAGGCCAATAAACAAATACCGTCAGTCCGCTCTTCAAAGAATTCAACTTACATTAAATATATGCAAAAATGGTTCCTAAAGTAAAAACTAATGATATGAATATTAGAATTTTGTCTATCTAATGTTGTAAATAATAACATCCTCTGTGAACAGTGAGGTGGGGCGGGGTGCGCGCGGCTCGGTGTCGTCTCTGACTACTTTATCTAATTAATGCCAAGTGTCAAACGAGCTAAGTGTACACTTTGAGGATCAACATTCCTTGGTTTCTCTGCAAAGTTTACCTTATCATTTGACGTGGTCGCGGTAATCCGTATTGACATTTTTCAATCTTGTTTCATTAGAGCATCAAGATGAAAAATCTGCTAGAACCACTGTGGAAACTTACCATACACTACATATTTATACAAGATTGGATGAGGAATACTAGATTTTAAAATTTAATCATGCCCTCTACTGGACACTGTTCCGTTGTAGTACGTGTGCTGCGGTTTAACGATGGACGGTCTAATAATATTCTAGAGACGATGATAAAATTTCTTATGTCTAAGAGATCGAATATTCAGACGCGAATAAATTAAGTTTTACATTTTAAGTGTTAATTTCAATATTCTCGTGTGACAACAATGTTAGGTGTGGTGCGGATACTTCGAGCACGTATTTTATCTTATTCCCAGTTTACAACTAATGTTTCGTTAAAGTTATTTAGCGCCGTGACGGCTGGCAAGCCAACGGAACAGTGTCGTACCGTGAGTAAATCTCTAATAGAAAAAAAGCGTCTCATTCTCACATCGATGCATCATTTAAATAACCTCAGACATATGCAGACAGACATGCGAATAACCTCTTTGTTACCATTATATCTTCACTTGTATTCATGTAACAACATGTTTCCGATATTTTGATAAAACATTTAGGCAGAGTTAGGCACATATTTCGATTGATGGCTGAAACATCTGATTCATAAAATATTTTTTTTATTTTTAAAATTAAACATGCAGTATAAAATACAATAAATAATCATTCACTTTAACAGTGGTCCGAACTAAAATATATAACTGAAAGCTACATAATATTATGTATGTACAAATGTAGATGTATTCAGTTCTGAGTATTTGTCAAAACACCAGAAACATGATGATGCATTAACAACTGGGTCGAGAATAATGTTTGTGTCTCATTACAGCAAGCAATAGTAAATTTATTCCAGTACAAAATAATAACTACTATTGCGTGCGGCAACTTTCCATTTAAATCCTCGACTCGACTGAAGTTAAGAGATAATTATTTAATTATGGAGTGCAATAAACTTAATAGTGTAATAAAATAGGAAATGCCCTCCCGAACCATTTGACAAACGGCCGTACTTTTCACTTGGAAGACGTAACAAAAAAATATAAAAAATTGGCTAATATTATTAGTGTCCAACAGTATATGAAATAATCTCATGTTGCCAATTAACATGAATTTACATACCGCGGGAGGGCAGACAGTCTCAGTAATAAGAATGGGACGTGAAGTTCTAATGCTGGTGCCAAAACATTGTACCGTGCCCAATACTCGAAATAATACTTCTGCGGACCACAATATACTCACACGATTCAATCAACCAACACATATAATTTTCGTAACAAGTCTAATGAGGTAGCCCGTGAACATTGCTAACGATAATAACAACAATCGATCGTATGTAACCGCTCCGAATACTAGAGAGCGCAGTGAGTGTACGTCACTTCAAAAATTCGCGATTAAAAATTTACAATACTTACACCCGAGGTCCACAAAATTTCGTGAGCGTCATAACGCTCTATAGATCGCGTCGACTACGATCACTGCACCGTCAATATTTATCTTCCCGTCGCCTTATCACAGTGGCGACCGAGTCACGAACACGGACGGCGACACGACCGCGCCCGTCACACATCAACTCGCAAGCAATGATCTACTGAAGCGTACACTAGGCGTGTACAAGCGGAGTTTGGCATCAGCATTAGGCGACGCGGCGTTACAGCGAGCCCGCCGCGAAGCTGGCCGACGAGTTGCTGTGCGCCAGCGACAGCATGGAGCCCGACAGCGACTGCTCCTCCTCGCCGTAGCCTTCCCGGCTGCCTTCCGCGATCGCCATCGCGCTACACGTTACAAAAAAAGCACTTTTTAGTCATTATCGCCTTTTTTAAATAATCAGAGAAACTTGGTGTATTTCTGTAGAGTCTACAGTCATCCGCCAAGTTGTCCGCAAACCTGACAAGTCTGTGAAGTTTCTTTCTACAAATAATTTTTTGGCCCACATGCATAGTTTAGCAAGTTGTTTGACAACACAAGTCAGTGCGCTCTAGGCCGATACACCGTGTGAGTATAGTAGGTTAAGATGATAAAAATATGAACGCCTTACACGGCACGAATATCTCACGTTAGTAACAGCAATGTATCTCTGACAATGAAACATTTGATTAAATGTGTGTGTCACCTGAAGCCGAGCCGCGCGCTCTCGTTGTCGAAGTGCTCCAGCTCGCGCTCGTGGCGCTCGTGCAGCAGCCGCGTGCGCTCGGCGCGCTCCGCCACGAACTGCGCGCACTCCGACTCCATCTGCAATAAAACGTTATATTATGTACTACACGTAACAGCACGCCTGTATTCCCCGAATATAGCTTCAAGTGTTCCTAGTTCAAAGGTACCCAATAACACAACCTGACCAGGGGAGTTCAACCCCATGTAGCTGCCCAGCAGCCTTGCCAAAGCAAAACTCGGTTTATTAGCTCCAGTGTTGGCTTTGAGGTGCGCCGGGCTTGATACTCGGAAAAGATTTCCAATCACGCTTTTGATATTTGAAAGTTCATGATAATTTCAATCAAGATTACCAGTTGTCAGTCCATCAATTACATAATTTATCTGGCGCATGTAATGAATGCTATACACGCCATGTTCGGGTCGACCCGATTCGGCATGATATTTTTACGCCCGACTCGCGAATCAGGCCGATCGATCGGCGGAATCACGGCACGCCTGAGCCGACGATGGACTATTTTTCCCGCCGGACAGCAATGACCACTAAAATGAATCCTGTCATGTCTGGTCGATCTTTAGGTTAAGTCGCGCTTGCCTTGTGGTCCGTTGATGGGTGACCAGCCATTACATACAGTTTCCTCGATGCCTCGGAAAGCTTAAGCCGTTGGTCCCGGCTGTCATTTGTAGATCTTTGACAGTCGTTGTTACAGGTAGTCAGTGGACCGAAAGTCTGACATCCAGTCTTACCAAGGGGTATCGTATTACCCAGTACTAATTGTGTTGTGGAGGTCATATAAGCAGTTAAGTTCAATTTTTTTTCGAATACCAGTAGTATTCGAATAAAAAATGTAAAAATAGTGTCATGTAAAACAGTGTTGTACCTTCTGCTCCAGCAGCGCCCGGCGCACGGCGACGCGCTCCTCCAGCTCGCGCCTCTCCCGGTTGCGCTGCGCCTCGGCTTGCATCTTGCTCTTGCTCTGGTACGCCGTCAGCATGTCCAGTTCATGCTCCAACTGCATCTTCAGTTGCTGGCACTCCATCTGTAAAAACAACGTTTAGATATTGTTTCGAGTTCATGTGATTAAAATCTGCCGACTGACAATAGCATTCATGTTTTCACATTCAAGCGAGAAACAAAAAGTCGCCAACGACTATAACACAAACGAGAATGCAATTTTTCTCAAAATGCGATTGTAAACTCGACCATACGGATTTTTCAGGACGTGCGAAAAGAAGAGTTTTCTATCGCTTTTTATAGTAAAGCGCCAAGCGTGTCAGCCTAGAATGGTCCTACAGCTGGGACACAGCCCTCCTTATGAGAGGGAGTGGGCTGTGATCTACATGTACAACACGGACTCAGTGCTAGATGGTACCTAACAATTGCTGGGTTGGACATTTTCCTTAATTGTTTTGATAATAGTGGTAATCCCCTAATACTGATGCGCAGACCTATATGAGTGGTCCACTTACCATCTGACTCTCGTCTAGTCTGACGGTCTGCTTCTGCAGCATCTCGGTGATGCTTTGGTCGTACTGCTCTCCCAGCAGCACCAGCTTGCGACGCTTCTCGTCCTTCAACGTCTTTATCACTTCCTTCTGGTGCTCCTGTAACCACAAATGACGTGAGTTCGTGAGTTGAATGGGTGTTAACAAAAATTTGAATTTCGCGGGCTACTCTGGCGTATTAAAGTTTTATTGAAGCTTTTAAAAAATAATTCACTAAAACAATACGTTCAATTTCAAACAGCCTTTATTCAGACATTCTTATTCTTATTCCTTATTGCACACAAAACAACAAAAAAATATACATAAAAATTGCAATAACATAGCTTATGTACAATGGCGACCAGACATCATGTACATTGATAGATTATAATTACACTTCACAAATTATAATTACACAATAGCTATTATAATTTAATTGAAGACTTGTGTCTTTTGGGGGGGGGGGGGATAACCACTTAATGGAGCTGTGTCTATGTGTTGTGCAAGTGTTCATACTCAAAGTATGTATAAGGACGAAATTCGAGGCGTTTTCGTCAAACTTTGAGACATCCTCCACTGACTGACTGATACAAGAACCCGAATTAAGCTTACATAAGAAACCTTTAAGAGCCAGGATAGACCTTGATCCTAGTACATTTGTTTACATTATTAAGCCTTTAAAATAGTATTGATACTATTTGACAGTTCACCGCGTACACAGCAACCACAATCACTGGCACACCTTCGTACTGGCTGTCAGAAGACTATTTAAATGTAGTGAGCTTACCTTAGCGGTCATCTGCAGTATCTGCGCTTTGAGCGCCTTGTACTGACGCGTCTGTATCTTGCATGTCTCACGGAATTGCTTGCGTATCTGCATCTCTTTTTGCTGTAAGCATATACATTCATCCATTCGTTTTATTTGATCAACGTAAGGCAACGTTCATTTTACGGAGGTTGAGAATTAGGCATGGTAAAGTAGAATTTTTGGAAAGAAAGATCAGTCTTATGACTTCACTAACATCTAAATTAATAAAAATAAAATAAAAAAATTGTTGGCGCTGGACAGAGGCGTTAAAAATTCAGTGGAGCATTAGGTCTCCCCTAGTGGTGTAAGGGCGTATTCACACGGCGTATTTTATACTAGCCGATGGCTCTAAGTAAATTAAACGAACGTATACATACTTTGAGGCTCTTGGGCTGCTGTTTAAGCTGCAGCGCATGCTTCTTGCGCAGCTCGTGCTCCGCGCGCTGCATGTACTCGCGCTGGTTGGCGAGCTCCGTGCCGTGCTGGTTCGACAACTGCTCTTCTCTGTAAGGCAACAACGTGTTGTTACGCTCCACTCACTTTCACTACGTCTTTGTTACCGATACCGATATGTGCTCCTGGAGTCCTGCACGAGTCGATTTTCTTATTTAACATTTGCCGAGGTCGGTACAGGCTGGTAATTGTAGATCTTGGGCAATTGTTTCTATAGTGGTATCTTGTTATCCAGTAACTGAGTTATGGAGGGCAGATTGGCAGGTCAGACAAGATTGCCTCACGTAAAATACTGGTATTCAGCTACTGATTATCAACTCTATCATGAGGAAAAATCTAGACAGATGATGAGATGCCGATACCCATTATTTTATTAAAGTTTCGCCAGTTATTAAGGAACTGGTAGTCACGTGTTACGTACCTGAGCGCATGCACGCCTTTCTGTTGCCTGTACTCCAGCTCCTGCGTCTTCTCGTGGTGACGAAGCAACATGGCGTGCGCTTGTTCTAGCTGATTCTGCCGCTTGTTCAGCTCCTGCAAACGATTGGCACTCGAGTTAAGTACTACGTAGTTTATGTCTGCGACGGTTCGGTCTTGTTTAGTGTTTTTTCGATTCCCAGGTTGTTAAACCTTGGGTTTTTTCATTAGGAACTTCTCAGTCGCCGCTGAGGTTGGCCGCCAAAGCCAAAATTCTGTCTGGAAGACTATTATCTAGGCCAGTCAAAGTTTGACTCTTAGCTTCTCAAAAGTTTGACGATATCAAGATATGATATTCATGTTGCTACGCTACATGATTATAGTATGAGCTGTACCTCCCGCAGCAGCTCCTGCTCCTTGTGATGCAGCGCCAGCATGCGGCGGCGCCGGAAGCGGCGCAGCTCCAGCTCGAGGTACTCGCGCTGCGACCGCACCATCCGCATCTCCTCCGCAGCCTCGGCTTGCTTCAGGTTGTCCTTCTGAGATCTGGAAAAGTCGTGCCACGACACATTATTATGGCAACAAGGTGGAGTGGACCTGTGTCGGATACTATGTCGTCGTAGCGCAGCCACATACAATGCCGTGATAGGGGCGAAGTTTTGGGACGAAAATTATTTGAATAGCGGTAATTGCTAGCGTACGCCCTTAGATAACTCCGACCTAGAGTGTAAATTTGGAGCTGTTCCACAAACACTGGGGCAATTAATCTTGTGTGTCCTGTTGTCTGTTCATTACAAGAACTGGTAGGCGCTACAGAAACCACCGGACTCGTAGCCAAGCTCTAGGCCGACTCAATTTATACTGCTATCGACATGCTGCAAGGATGTATAAACAGATACGTACTGCAGCGTGGCATCCCGCTGCCTCTTGGGCGTGGCGTCGTCCATGCTGAGCTCCTTTTTCCAGCGCTCCTTGTTGGCCTTGTACTCGCGCTTGCGTTGCGTCTCGAACGCCTTGCGGTCCTGCTCCTGTCTCGCGGTGATGTCTTTGATTAACTTCTTCTCCGCCGCCGCGTTCTGTTTCTGCTTGCGTTCTAATTCTTGTGCGTGTTTTGTCTGGAATGACGAGAATATAGTGAATTTAGATTATGTGCGATGCAACTAACTCAGGTTAAGATTACAAGACAGTAGGTCTTGTAATCTTAACCTGACTTGTGCTTAAACTGCTTTGCAAACAATCACAGTGTATGGTATGGGCCAGGAGCCTTTTGAACGGTGCCTGTATCCTGTAAACTGGCATCTGATAATGCCTGCGCCTAATGGAGTATGTGCCTTGTAATTCGGCATCAGATGGTGTCTATATCCCGTACCCTGACATTTAAAGTGACCCTGCGCATGTGTGGCATGTGTCAGTACCTGCAGCCGCTCCAGCTCGCGCGACAGCTGCTGCAGCAGCGCCTCGTACTCGCGGTCGAGCTGCGCCTTGTGCGCGTCCACGTCGGCCTTGCAGCGCTCCTCCAGCTTCAGCAGCGCCGCCTGGTGCTCGCGTCTCATGCGCTTGTACCCTGACATCTGCTCGTGCATCTCCTGAAACCAATCAACATCCTGCTTATCTACTCTTTTATAAGATGGGGAATCATAATTGGACACATTAAATATGTTGTATGAGCCTATGGCCAATGCGGCTCAAATCGAAACTCAAAAGTAAATTATAGGCACACTTCTGTCTAACCTGTGCTGTTGATAAGAGGATTTGGTGGAAAATAAGGAGAACCTCCTGATGGTATGTATGTGTTTACCGTCATCAGCAATATAAGAGTGCATCATCATCCCAAAGGCAACTAAAATGTCACATAGCTACTACTATTTCTGGCAATTTTGAAGAGTTTTTAACTTATTCAATTACATGCAGAAATAGATTATAGAAAAAACGAATGGTTAGTAAATAACCAGAATGATTACATAGTTCAATTCAAAAGATATAACACAAACCATTTAATGACTACTGGAATATTTTAAAATGGGATTAATCTCACCAAACAGTAATATAACAAATCTATCATTAGAGTAGTTAATTACCTGGTTGTGTTCCTTCTGCTGCTTGGTGACGATGCTGGTGGTTCGTATCGTGGCGAAGTTGTTCGCGCCGTGCTCCGACACCAGCGACATCGCCGCCGACACGTTGTTGCTTATACCTGTCGCACACACGTGTACTTTATTAGAATAACCTCTAATTGATATCATCGGTGTTATATATCGGACGTATTGCCACACGCCCCGTCAAAGCTTCCTCTGAATAAGAACTGATGTGGTCTCTTTGAAACGCTCACTGCAACTATTCTGGGACTTACGCTACCGATAGCGCTTAAAGGGGCCCCCAGCTTAAAACTTGTGGAGAGCTCTAAACTCTTAAATCACCACGCCTAAGTGAACACGTAAGAGTAAACGATGATGCTGCAATCGAGACTAGGATACACAGATTAGTTTCGAAAGTGTGATTGTAGTGTTATCAAGTGCCAACTGCCAACGATCGAAAATAGAATTGACCTAGCTTTTTCGACTGTAATTATATTTGGGGCATAATGAAATGGTCAAATAATAAATCATAAATGTTACTTTTACTCGGTTTTTTTAAGCAAGATATAGTCGGTGTTCTATATCCAAAATATTCTATTGAAAGGAAACATCTAAATACTTTTAGTGGTGTGATCATATGGGAACCATGTTTCCACCAATCGTGGTGGATGTATATGACGAATGAGGTGTGTTGTATTTTTGCCGTTCAGCAAAGCAATAGCGGTCATTGACCCGTCTGCATATATGGACGTTCTTAATTTTAAAAAAAGACGATTAAAATAATCACATCCTGATAAATCGTCATCCTCAACATTTTCTGCCAATGTATAACGATACATTGTTTTGTGCAAAGAGACATTAGGAAAAGGCTTAGACCGCTATAGGCTTGCCGAAAGGCAAGTAGGTGGTACTGACTGCGGTTGGTCTGGCGGCGCTGCGTGTTGCGGTTGTCGTCGCCGTCCTGCCAGGCGCCGGGCGCGTTGACGTACTCGCGGTAGTCGCCCGCCTGCCGCTCGCGCTCGCGGTCGCGCGCCTCGCGGATGGCCTCTCGGTTGGCGTAGTCGTCGCCGTAGTCGTCGCACAGCGAGTCCCTGTTGGCGTAGTCGCGCAGCGCGTCCCGGTTCACGTAGTCGTCGTGCGCGCCCGGCAGAGGGCTCTCGCTCTCTCTGCGTACGAAACAGCAACATGAGAAAAGCCAGCTCTTGCGAACTCTGAAAGGCAAGTGCGGCTCTATCTAGTGCGGGACGTGCATACTGTAAGCGCTACGGGTGCGTGCTTATAACTATGTACAAAATATATACATGAGGACATAATTACCATGCATTTTTTTACTATGGATACTAATGTGCTGAGGTAATACCAATACATACTCCTCCATGCGTAATTACAACTGAAGCTCACTACATAATTATGACTAAACACAGAACATAAAAAGTTTACAACTTTATCTACACCAAAAATATAAATAAGCTTCTGAGTTAGACAAGCTTTATCACTTTCCCATGTCGACTGTGTAAGAAATGCCGTAAGACATCGAGCGTACTATTGGATTTGCACGTTCCATTCAGCGCCGAAAATTAATAGTCCGGTCAAGTTAACTCAAAAAATAGGGGTAAAGTTACAATAATTCGCATAGAGCTAAAAATTGATACGAATGTTGGGAACACCATTACAAATTAATGAAATGTGAAAAGTCCCCATCGACCCGACATTTGCAAAAAAAAAATATTCATGGTCAAAGAGACCGGTAAAGGGTTTTTTGCATTTATCAGCCAAACGGTAAGTTTTATCATAAAAATATTTCGGACAAAAATTGTAGATCGTGCAATTGTCTACAATAATTGATTTTTTAACGTGGTTACCCCGGTGAGCTTATTCAACGATCTATTCATTGTGGTCATGTTTATTAAAAAAATATTGTATCAAATAAAAAAAGTAATATTGGAAATTGCAGTGAAAATGATGATTAATTGTGGAAAATTATTCGTCTGATTAAGAATTATCTAATGGAACTAAAAACGAGTGCAATTAGCTTGTCTTCTACCAACCTCTGCTTTTGCTTGGTAATAAACTAGATCCAGAAGACTGGGGTTGTAAATTAATTGACAATACATTGGAACCAATACAGACATTACTCCAACCTGTACCAGAAAAACACCTCAATATTTTTTTTGCAATTGCTATAACATACACCCCGTATGCTAAATGCGGCTACAACAAAGTTGGATTGTTTCGTTCATTAGCATGTGCCGGTTGTTAGGGCAGGTCGTGCACCAATGTTGAATCGGCTTTAGAAGAGTATTCTTACGATATGAGCGAGGAGACGTCTAATACACCGGTCATAGAAGAATTTACTTGTACCCAGCAGGAAGAAGATGAAGAAAAGAAGAAGACATTACATTTGAAGTTCCACTAGATAATTATCAATCAGACGAAAAAAAATCCCCATTTAGGTACTCATCATTTACACTGCTTTCATCATTTCCAATACTACCATTTTTTATTTGATACAATATTTTTTAATTAAATAGGGCCACAACAGATATTGGAACAGACTAATCGGGGTAACCAGTAGCAACCACGTTAAAAAATCGGGCCAAATACACTACCTCACCGGTGGCGTTGAAACGTATGCATATTGTGAAGAACACAACTTTTTCAACTTTTTGAATAGCTATATCTCAGAAACGGTGATTCTTAGGACAAAGTGAATCAATCAATTATTATAGATAACTGCACGATCTATAATTTTAGTCTGACCTATTTTAATGATAAAACTTACCATTTGGCTGAAAAACGGAAAAAAACCATATTTGCGAACTTTGACCTTGATTATATTTTTTTGCAAATGTCGGATCAATGGGGACTGTTCACGTTTCATTTGTAATGGTGTTCCGAACATTCGCACAAATTTTCAGCTCTATGCGAATTTTTGTAACCTTTACATGTCTAACTTTACAGGGGTAAAATCCACCAGCATGTTCATGTCTCTTACGACATCTCAAATTTACACCATCAATTTATCGAACCCATAATTTGCAGTAGATACTTTTATAGTAGGTTCTGCTCAGTACGTAATATGTTTGTATAATATGCGTCTAGCTACTATCTACGTGTTGGTACGTACCTGGCGGGGTGCGCCGAGTGTTGGTGATTGAGGTGCGTGTACTGAGGTTGCTGCTGATGCTGGTGGTGGTTCGCGTTCACCTGCTGCAACAACACATCACATCAATACATTAGAGTGGACCACGCCTGGCTTTACAAACATTCCATAGTTATCTAATAAAAATATGACTATGTGTTTTTTTTTTTTTGGCATAGACCAGCGCTGTGGCACTGCACGATCGTTGGATTGTCGTGTCCAGCAATTTGTACACAATGCTTCATTTGTCAAGAAATATTATCAACCGGAGTTCAGGTTCAGGCAGTTGCCTGTCCGACAGTTGTATGATGATTAGACGCGAGTTTGATGTGAGTGTACAGCATCTTACCGGGTGCGGTCGCCGGCGTAGACTGCCAGACGACGAGCTCTGGCTGGACGCGCCGGCCGCGCTGTGCTCCGACGTCGCCGAGTTCGACTTGGAACTGTCGCCGCCTGAACGCTCCTCTGCAGTTTCTTCACTGTCTCCTGTGCAATCCATTCGTTTATTTAATAAACGTAGCTTATAACACTCGTAAAAATACTTAGCAAGACAGGATTGGAATTTGCAAAATACATATTCAAACATAGCACACGCTCAAAGACCCGCGTCGCGGCTTTCTAGGTATTTGCGTATTTTAGGTATGTATGTAGAATGTCTGGCGGGTAGAATGTCTCTTGATCTTGATGAGATGAGAAACAATAATCTCATATACTTGGGCATAGTTTCACTTAGTTTTAGATTATGAATAGTAACGAGTTGGTAATATTTTTCTTATGGCCTTTTCTATATCAATATTGTATTTGCAAATTGGGTGTCTTTACGTCAGCAAAACAATGTGATTATTTTCCAAAAATAGCTCCTACGACAGTTGTAGGCATGCTTCCAGAAATAATCACCAATAACATGTTATTTAAAAAGTCCAATACTGCGCATTTAAAACAATACGAAAACATCAATGACAAGCATCAATCTTTTGTGAACGATAAAAAGGTCAAATACTCAACAAAAGTGGGTCAAGTGTTTCTAAATATAAGAGATAACATAATCAGTACATACCTATAGCGCTTTCGTTATCGCCGTCGACCATCAGTATCTTCTTCATCTTCCTGTAGTTGAGGTTGTCGAGGTCCCGCACGGCGGCCTTGGTCCGCTGTATGAGGTCCACGAGCACGTTGGGCGAGCGCGGCCGCGTGATGAACGGGTGCGACAGCAGCTTGGTGGACGACGGACGGTCCTGAGGGTTCTTCTGTAGGCAGGCCTCCACGAAGTAGCGGAATGTGTCCGTCCATTCGGGCGCCTGTAATACGTACTTTTTTGTATTTAAATATTTTGATTAGAAATCATATAAAACAACACAAATGATAATATGAAAATCCAATTGCTAAGCATGAAAACAGATTTGCATCAGAATTTTAATGTCAAACGACAATACGCGAATGAGCGAATAGCTTAGTCGAATACTCATGGTAAGATACAGAGAGAAGAAAATGAGGGTAAACCTACACATTAATCTGCCAAAATGCACAGATTTTGACATATCGAAGCTTATGTTTCATCTCTGTATTTTACCCTAAGTCGCAGTTTACACTCAAGCAGTTTTAAGGTACATTGAAGCGACACAAAGACTTGATAAATCTCGTTGTACAATGGCCCAAAGATGATAGTTACCTGTAAGGTGGGGGAGTCGTTCTGCGCGATGTGGTAGAGCGCGGACATTGCGTTCATGTTGAAGTACGGCGGCTTGCGCTCCGCCAGCTCGATACACGTTATACCTAGCGACCACACGTCCACCTGCAAAAAACACACGAGTATTTAACACATTTATTTTTGGCAGGTCACTTGCAGGGCAGGTCAACATTACAGTTGATGGTTGGACCACATTATCATCATCTATCTACCCAGCCTTTTTCCAACTATGTTGAGGGTGGCTGCCAGTCAGAGGCCTTTTGCAGCTGAACACCAATTTTTCTTGTCTTGCATGGCACAACTTCCCATCTTGCGTCCATAACTGTTACTGGGTAACACGATACCCTCCGGTAAGACTGGCTAGATTTTCGGGCTTGACTAACCGTATTGATCAATAGTTGCACCACATAGGGCACAAAATTGCTTGAATCTTCACTTTTTACTTAATGTGAAACTGTTTGATTGCATTTGTATAATACCCCAGATATTTTCTGTCACTGAGATACTACATGTAAAAAGTGAACACTTATAAATTCGTTCTAGAGTTACTTATATGGAGAAGAATCCGTCAGAATTTGCATAGTCATGACGTATTACAATTGTTGTAAATTAATTGACAAATTACACTGCAATTGCCTGCAATTAGCATTGCAAGCTTACTCTGATATCTGGTACATCATTTAGACAGAACAGACAATATTATACGCTCCAATAACATTAACAGTAGACTACACGACTGCTTAACTCTTCGTAGAATACCACGCGCGATTTAATTTTCTAGAAAGTAAGACTAACCTTCCCATCATATTGTCCTTCATCCATAGCGAGTATGACCTCCGGCGCCATCCAGTACGGCGTCCCCACGAAGCTGTTGGCGGGGCACTTGATGCTCGCGCTGCCGAAGTCCGCCAGCTTGACCGTGCCATTCTCTGTGAGGAGGATGTTGCCAGCCTTGATGTCACGATGGATGCGGCCCAGGCTGTGCAGGTATGAGAGACCGCATACAACGCCTTCGCAGATCGCAGCGATCTCTTCTTCACGTAGAGGCCGTTTGTGAACCTAGTTACAGAAATTAAGAGTTGTGAGGAATTAAGATACTTCGAGCAATACACACCGTACTCTGCCTAACCCTACAAAAACTAGCGTGATGATATGTGCATTGCCATCAATAAAGGCGAAATATAGGAATAATGTTCCGACCACAGTTCCGACCCTTACATTTTTATAGATTTGGTGGTGATGTAATACGATTTATATTATAGCTTCAGGGATTTGACTGAAATGGATGATCATTTTGTTAGCAGTGCTAACTTCTGGAAAGAAGTTCAAACCCCTCAAAAAGATATAAGTATTGGTTAGTCTGTGGATCAATAAGTTTTCTGAATATAAATGCAATCATGATGCTGGTGCAATTCTATTATTAGAAAAAAAACATATTTTGTAGGTCCCCTGAGAGGACGTTATTTCATCAGTGGCAGCCGGCAGGCCTCCAATCATGATCAGTAGTTGTTCAGTGACAGTTTCATTAATAATATGTATCAGAGAATCAATTGAGATTTATTGCGATGATGACTTGTTATTGCATAATGCTCGTTATTTCTCAGAAATAATTATAATTATATCAACCAATATCAATATTGTAAAACAGTTGTGTTTCAATTTTGGTGTACAATAAAGCACAACTCTACAAAAAACTGCCAGTAAAACGACAGCATTAACAAGAGTCAAGTGAAGCACGATCCACGATGTCGGAAGTCAGATTGTATTATGTAACATAAAAACAGGAAACAATATGACATTATATGATATTTTATTTAATTAGCATGTAGAACGCGTCGGCATGCGGCGTGCATTCATTAAACCACTAGTGACGGGACCCGACAGCACTTGACATTTTGTGGAATCCAATGATACATAATAAGCAGGTATTCCACCTTGCATCCTCGTTGTAGTCTTTTATTTGTTTGTTTATTAAATTCTATAGCGCGTCGTGATGAAAATTAAACGACAAACAATCTAAGGAAAACGGCAGTTTTCTCAAGGACAACAATGACGAAAGAGTAAAAGAAATAGCTAAATACATCAGATCCAAGTTCGGGATAATACGGCAGAATAAAATACGATAAGATACATTTTTAAAAGGAAAGAATATCACTACTTAAACCAAAAGATTATACGTCATCTCAAACTGCCATAAAAAAATCATCCGAATATGCTAATTTAATAAAAGATACTCATATAGATAAGCGGCTGAGATCGGAATGCTAAGGGGGGTGTGTGGTGTAACGCGAATGGGTAAAATAAGGAATGAGTACATAAGAGGAAGTCTGAAAGTGGCGCCGCCGCCGGTGACTGAAAAGTTGTGTGGTAATCGGTTATCGTGGTATGGACATGTGATGCAGAGGAATGAGGAAAATGTAGTGAAGAAAAAGTTGAGTATGACTGTAGATGGCTATAAGAGTAGAGGAAGACCAAAGAAACAATGGATGGACTGTGTGAAGGATGATGTGGCTAGAAAGGAGATGACTGCTGAGATGATGAGTAAGAGAGAAGTATGGAAGAAGAAGACATGCTGCGCCGACCCCAAATAAGCTGGGATAAGGGCAGGAGAATGATGACTCCTATAGATAAAATATAGGTGACTCAAAATGCGGATTGTCAGTGCCTATTACCTAAGTTGATTTGAATTCCTTCTGGGAAATCAAAGATAAACTAGCAGCGCACACAACAAGAGCATTAGAATAACAATTTTCGGATGTAACTTGTTCACATGTAATAGTTACTCATCGAAATTCCGAGAACATCGAGTGTGCAACTGACGAAAAAATATTTGCAACAAAGTTTTAGTTTATTTAGACAACAGACACGACACAATTCATAGGTTTCCTAATGAAATCGGTTCGCGATTCCTGAAAATTTGTCGGCGACTTAAAAAATCTGTATTGTGTGACGCTTCGTGAGGTCACAGTGACGAAACAGCTCGAGCACAACTTAGTCTCGCGTCATTAGTTCGCTTGTAAACATTTCATCAATGAAATATTATAAAGACAAGTGTCCCGCGTGACTGACTCATCTAAATTCAAACTGCTTTGTGTAAGAAGTGGTCTTTGGCATGAGTAAGTTCCTGATGCTTACTTGTTATTTAACGAAGGTTTGAACGTGGATACTCACTCAATACATTTTTAAACTATGCTAGGTCAAGGTAAAGTAAATAAATACAAGTATGCACTCTTGTCACGATAATACAATAATTTTCCTTGTTGGCACAGTACAAGTGAAATAATTATTGGAAATGAAATTCCACAAAGTTGATTTCCCAGTAAATCTGCGACAAAAAATATTCCTGGATATTAGATTGCCGGTGGATGCGTAGACAAATACTTAGATAACTTCAAAAACTTTTACGTAGTTTTATGACTTTTAAGAATATACATGGACATTTCGATGAGATTTGGGCAACTACAGTACTTTCACAAGTTATTATGCCTTGTGCCTGGGACTGTAGCTTCGCCTTCTTTGTTTTTCTGACATTTAAAAGTGCCTGTTATGGTCTAATTGAAATAAATGCTTTGAGTTTGATTTACATGAATTCCCGATAGTATTTTTTGTGTTTCAAGCCGCGACGCAGCGCAAAGCGTGAAATTTTGAGTAGATGTTGCGATACTGCCGTGATTGACATCTCATAATCAATCTGGTATCAGAACACTGCAACTCAGATTGACATAAAACTCGTATCTATTTTTAAATTTGTACGATTGGCAGAGGTACGCATATATAACAACAACAACTTATTATTTACTGGTTTTTTTAGTTATTATATTTTACGTCAAATTATAGCTGCAATATCAATGTGACAGAAACATAATATATTACAAGTTCATACATGCCATTCATTTTTGTTGGTTGTTTAAACCGAACTAAACAAATTGGTTTGATCTTACCAACCGATTAGCTGGTATGGAATAATTATGCTGTTTGACAAATGTATAATGTACTTGCAACAATGAAATTTTTCACGTATATAAAGCGATTATATTACTTGTGTATCTTATAGAAAGTAAGATAATAATGTAATCAGTGGCATTTTTGCTGGTATGTGTTTGTCACATGTTTCCAAATTCACAAGATTTGTTATCTAACCTACAAATAAATAAAATTAAAGTGTCTGTTTGTAACTTTAAAATATCAGCTGCTTACTGAAAGCATATGAAAGTATGGACAGTACTTATAACAAAAAAACTTTTTTTAAATGTTTGTCTGTCTGTCTGCGTGTTACAGCTAATCTCCGAAACGGGTAGACCGATTTTGATGGGACTTTTACTGGCAGATAGCTAATGTTATAAGGAGTAACTTAAACTAATTTTTATTAGGGTTCCCTGCAAAAAAATGAAAAACCTTCAAATTGTTGACAAACTCCGATTCAAATAAGGAAATAATAGTCTAATAATTTCACGCAGACGAAGGTTGCGGCAACAGCTAAATTATAATAACTAGAGCTCAATCAATCCTTAACAGAAATAATAGAAGTTTTACGTCAATAAAATAGCTTTATGCACAATACCTTCAATTCTTAAGTCACATGGTATCTAATGGGCACACAATTTGATTATATAATCATCATTTTCCTGGTACAGTTTTATTGGAATGATAATTGTGATGAACGAATGAACTAATTAACGTAAGTACTTCTTTCAGTTTCTTATAGTATCAATATCAATTATTGGCTGCATATTTTATTTGTAACTCAGAAATGGGAAAGGGTGATGAATTGGCGCGTTGTCTATGGTTGCTAAAACCAGACAATAAATGATATAAAATTATTTTCTATATTATTTAACTGTCTGGCTTTAGAAGAATGTCCACCAAGTTCAAATTCAGATTGTCGCGTTTAAATAAAAAAAGAAATCGTAAAAGTATAAAAAAGGTAAAATGAAAAAAGAAATCGTTACCTCTATGATGTCTGACGCGGAACCAACACAATACTCCATGACCAGCCATGCTGTATGCTCTCGTTTGTAGCACCCCTTATACTCTATAGTGTTTGGATGTTCAAGCTGTTTCAGGAACCTAAAAAGGGAAAAGTATTTGTTAAGTCTGCCTCATTTTCTTCTTTGGTTGTGGGTTTAATTCCCAGATGGGGCAGTGTTTTTTTGTTTTTTCATTGGCAGCCTAGAATCGGGATTTGTGTCTAGTTGATGGACAATTGCAGATAGGGTTACCTTAAAAATAACTGGTGAACTGTGGGGGTTGATAGCCATAATATATGATAAGATTCATTTGTTCTGTTCTAATTAAGCCTTTTTAGTAAGAATATCATGTGAGTAGGCAAGCAGTAGGTTTACACAAAAAAATATATACAAAAGGGTGGTAAAATAAAATATAAAAATCTATTATTAGAATAGACTCAAGAGACTCCTAAATTTTTTCCTTATTGTACCAGCAGCCTGATTTTAAAACTGTAATCATGAATATTGGTTACACAAATCAAGAATGTCACCTACTTTCCTTGACTTCTGTAATTTGACTCTTATCATATATTGTACCAGATTGTAGTGTTGATATGGCTTAGCTGTCACAAGCCAAAGGATGTAAGGATGTGAGTATTTCATACCATTCCTATCATTTTGCTGAAGTAGAAGGCACTAAGGCCGAAGATAGGTATGTTAATTGTACATTCTATTGCCAGTAAGTTCCTGGTAATTAATCCACTCCATTGATAAAAAACAAAGATTAGCTGAAGCCTGTAAAAGCAAGTTCAAGAAGCATTTAGGAGTAGCGAAAACTCTGTTTTCATATAAAAGTTACTTACTTAATTTCTTTCAAGATATCCTGCCATTTCTCCTCACTTTGTTTCCCAACATATGACATTTTCTTAATCGCCACAATTTCTTTACTGAGATTGCAGCGTGCATAGTAGACCGCTCCGAAAGACCCATGACCAATCTCTCGAAGATCCTCAAAGATCTTCTCTGGATCATGTCTGCTGAACAGTTCAGCAATGTCTGGGTCTTTCAGACTGCCAGGTCGTGGCATTTTTATCTGGAACATACCTGTATCATTAGTTATTTAGTTTGATTTCAAATACAAACTCTACTTAAAGCTTGATTTAACCAATTATATTTAAGATGAGATCTGTAATATCTATATACAGGGTGTAAAAGGACCCTTCACGAAGCCGTTAACCAAGCATTCTGTACATCAAACTAAGTAACCCTACACAAAAATTATTGCTGGCAAAACAACTTTTATTTTTGGGTGAAAAATAACCTTTTACGGTAAAACTCAATGAAACGCATTCAAAACATTGTGCTTATGGATGCATTGAATAGTAAACGGGTCATGGAGATATTTAAAGTAAAGTTATAACATTAAAAATTTGTATTTAAAAAAAACTTGTGAAAAAGTTGGAACTTTGACCCCCAATAACTCCGTAACTAGAAGGTTCCCAGGTATGGTCTAGAACAAAAAAAATATCGCAATAGCGGTGAGAACAAGTGCCTTTCGGCTTCGGCTTCGTTAAGGGTCTATTTACACCCTTTATGTATAGATTAAAATATATACATATTAAATACCTATAATATGTATATGTATCGAGTATTGTTCTGTAATATGGGCCTTAATAATATTTTTATAGTATAGAAGCTAGATTTAATGTGAAGGCAATCTCTTTTATGATGAAGAAAGACTCTTTTATGAACCGCTGTAATAACTTGTTCATGCAAGTGACTTTGTTTCCCAAAGCTTATTGGAATACATGTATTTTAGCTTTTTCCTGTGTCATTTAAGATCTAATAGTTCTAGAGATTTCATTGTTACTGAAAGCAGAGTCATCATTCTCCTGCTCTTATCCCAACTTATATGTCAGCGCAGCATATCTTCTTCTTCCATACTTCTCTATTACTCGTCATCTCAGCAGTCACCTCCTTTGTAGCCATATCATCCTTAACACAGTCCATCCATCGTTTCTTCGGTCTTTCTCTGCTTTTATAGCGATCTACATTCACTCAACATTTTCCTCACTACATTTTCCACATTCCTCCTCATCACATGTCCATACCATGATAACCGATTACCACACATCTTTTCAGTCGCAGGCACAACTTTCAGACTTCCTCTTATGTACTCATTCCTTATTTTACTCATTCGCGTTACACCAAACATCCACCTTAACATTCTCATCTCAGCCTCATGCAAATGCCTTTCATTCATCCCTTTTGTGGCCCAACATTCTGATCCATACAAGACAGCAGGTCTAACCATGATTTTATAAATGTTCCCCATGCGGGAGTTGCATATTGTTCCTGTAACCTGCTGCGATTTCATCCATCCAGTGTTAATTGCACGAGTGAACCGAGAGAATATAATCTCTTGTACATTCAAATAGATGATGGATGAAAAGCAAGGTCCATTGCAGCTACTCATGAAATACAATAAAGGGGTCACATTTCTCACTTGTGTTTGACATTTCCTATTCTTACAACCAAGTGACCTATTAGCAGTTTACGATTCAAGTATTACTCTAAACAAGGTGTTTCCTTTAATGTAAAATAATAACAGCACCAAAAATTTAAAACTTATATTATGTAGGGCTTGGCAGGTCTTCAACTTCAATTACTCAATTCAGAAATCGGTAAATAACCTATCAGTCTATTGATCTAAAATATCCTCCAAATGTCAAGTTTGTTAAAGTTTCCAAGAAACTGCATAATGAAAAAATTGGTCTTGTGACAGCGAGAAGTTATGTTACTAAACATGAGTAATTCAAAATCTGAGTAACATTGTTGTTTTCCTTATCTGTATGGCTTCTTTATAATTTATATTAAATGAACCATTCATATAATCAATACCATAACTCCATAACAACAATAACATCTCACCAAATAAGTAATCCAATAATAAAGACTGATACTACTTTAGCCCTTGTAATAAGAGGGACCATTGAATACATTTTGTTCATGCCAATTCAAGGGTGTAATTATTATTTGTTTGTATTTAGGTCATTATGATCCACAGCTACATTTACTGTTTCAACATTATTCTTTAACAGAAACAAGACAACAAACAAGACATTATTTGGAAAGTAGAAATAGATTAGTGAAAACTTATATCATAGTGCAGATGTCAGAGATCAAATTATTAAGAGCTCAAGAAACTGGAAAAACTTGAAATAGATGAAATCTCTGGGACAGTACTGTAATGTATCCACCTGAACCATATTCTAGTGATCTATCTAGTGAGAAATCGTAGCATTTAGTGCTCAAATGACATGGAAAAAATCAATGTCAAAATTATGTATTGTCTAGTGTATAATTTGATGAAAACACAAGGCATTGAACCTACTGCTTGCGCCAGCTGGAAGCCGGCAGCGTCCGTCAGTTATTGAGAGCACTCCCGTCGGGCCGGGCCATCCTCCGCGCCACTCGCTATCTGCAACAGTCGGAAACGCCACCGATAACGCTCGCCACGCCGAAATACACCACTCCGCACTCACTACTACGTACAAAATCCACAGAAATAATGCACACTTTACTGCATACTGTACACTTCGTCAGCTAACAATTTGTCAGTTCAATATACCACTATTAATTTAATTAATGCGAGCTCCAGATATACGGCGCCGCAACCCACCTCGACGCAACCACCGACTCTGGGCATCCGTCAATGCACTTGATCACATACTGGCACCTCTTCAGGCGTGTTTCACATTCACTGTTATCGATAATTATCAAACGCACCCCCTTTACAAGGGTGAGAATTGAAAATATTGCGAAATACTTGGCACTTACATACAAAATTTCGCTTCAAAATGGCGTTGAGGTATCGTGCGCAATGATAGTTTTTTGTTTCATAGGGTACACCATTTATGGTTTCCCATCACTTTCAAAACTCACTTTGTAATCATTAGGTCACTTTTTATTTATCTTGAGCTTCTATTGAAGGAGCTTCGTCAAAATTTTAATGAAAATTATTTACAACTTTCCCGTATTGAGACATACATAGACACATACAGATAAATATATATTACCTATATAATAGCGATTTCTGAATCGAGTTAGATTAGTTAAATCGATTCATTTTAGTAGATGGTCGAAACTTCTGATATGAAAATTTTGTAACGAAAATTACTAGATATGTTTGTAAATAAAATCTTTTAGCATTTGTTCATTTTAAACATACTTAAAATTTTATGAAAATAATAATTGTTTTCTTCTTTTGTCTTAGCAACTTAATAAACATAGAGGAATAAGATATAGGAGTGAAATAGATGGGCTAACCCCTTTGCCAAAGTACAAAAATTGTCTATTTGACCAACCTAATACTAGTAATATAGATAACTAGCTGTTGCCCGCGATTTCATCCGCGATAACAACCTACCTCCCTGCCAAATTTCAAGTTTGTAGCACAAAAATATGAAGGCCTTTCATACAAACTTGCGAGAGCCTTTAGACCTCCATAATCCGGCCCTGTCGCAAAATCCGTTCTTAGTGAACGTCTACTAACTATAAACTCATCAAAATTTCATCTTATTACGTCAAGCGCTTTTCGATATTTCGTGATAAGTGAATGAGTGGAGTGACCTTTCGCTTTTATATATTTAGATTAGATAATTATATTTGTCTAACAAACTTGCATTCCAGTGTACCTACTCACTGGATGCTGGTTTTGCCCAATATTATGTTGCCGTGCCCTAACCGGGTTTCATATTGGAACTTACTGAAATATATGTAACAACTAAATGTACACATGAATGCAATAAACATTTTGAGTTTGAGTACTACACGTTTTATAAAACTAGTTAATTCGACAAGACAGAGATTCGAGAGATACAAAACGGGTTTTAGACGTTTTAAACCATTTGGTTTTAAACCATTTTTTGGTTTAAAACGATTTGAAACCACAATTAGCGGTTTAATAATGGTTTAAAATGTTTTTGTTTTGTTTTTATTGTGTGCACTTGTGGCATGTGCCAAATAAATGTATTTGTTTCTTCTTCTTTTTCTTCTCTCTCCTCATACCCTACGTTACGATTTTGGTAGCAAATGGCAAAATAAAAATACGGCATTGCCGTTATATTTTAATAAACACGCATTTCATGATTGTTTTCAGTCTGTCTTATCCTAAAAAGTAGTATAAGTATGATATAAAGGGTGTAAAAAGACCCTTAACGAAGCCGAAAGGCACATGTTCTCCCCGTCATTGTGATCATTTCTTTGTTCTGGACCATACCTCAAAGTTCCAATTTTCTCACAAGTTTTTTTTAAAATACTATTTTTTAAGGTTCTAACTTTACTCCAATTACCTCCATGACCCGTTTACCATTCAAAGCATCCATCAGCAGTAAGTTTTGAATGCGTTATATTGAGTTTTACCGTAAAACGTGATTTTTGACCCGAAAAAAAAAGTGTGTGAAAAAAAGTGACTTAGTTTGATGTACATAATGCTTGGTTGACGGCTTCGTGAAGGGTCTGTTTACACCCTGTATGACTTCACATATATTAATAAAAATGCTAAATGATTTCAATTAGCCTTTTAGAATAATTTATAATCAATGTATGGCCCACGTGGTTGTGGTTTTAAACCGTTTTAAACCAATTTAAAACCGGTTTTATACCACGGATTTTGGTTTAAAACGGTTTATTTACAACTATACGTGCGTGCATAACGTCAGTTTGAAAATAGAAGTCGACGAAGAAATACTATAATTAATTTGGCTGTTTTTTCTTCGTTTGCGTTCGCAGAAATATGATACATGTCTCTGCGTGTGATTATCAAGTTCCCGTAGTGTGCTGTATGTGTTTACTTCTCCTCCCGCAAAAAGTGGCACAGTTCGGCGATACGCTCTTTGTTGCCTCCATAGCTTATTCCTCTATGTCAATACATGTACTTCCTCGACATAAGTAAAAAAAACGGAACGGATCGACGGAACCGATACTCCCTTTACATTTTCAAATAGAGCATGACCTGAAGAACTTGAGGGACCTCTAAGGAGGCCGGGTTACGGTAGTAGTTATATTTCAGTCCGGTAAAGATAAGATGTACGCACTCCTTAAACAAATCAGTAACCGCTTCATGTCGTAAAATCTTTTGGCTAAAAACCATTTGACACCAATAATTTATGTGAGCTAGGTTTAAGCGGGTCTATTGGACAGTCGGACTGTATTTGGACGGTGCTGCAAATTACAGTAAAAATGCAGTTCGTGTGGAATGGGGGCTATCGCACATGACTTCGCCGCTAAAGGCGTTCCCGTAGAGTTAGGTCTTTAGAAATGTCTGATGTCATAAAGTGTTCGCGCGTTGAGCGCTTTTTTACGTCGTAATTTTACTAAAAATGCACGATTGTGGTCAAGAATAATGAATAAACCATTACTAATTCATTATGACTTAAAGATTTTTAGTAGCTAGTTAGGATCAATTTTTTAGTACTTAGAGGAAGTACTAAAAGCTCCGAAAAAAATGAGCATTTATTCAAAACATGAAAGGACAAAAAAATGACCGAATAAAATACAAAAAAAAAATCCGAAAATCAATACAGCATTTGCTGAGGTAATATTTTTCCATCAGCTTAAATTGCTTTTAATCTATAAAATAAATAAAACAAGAATAACGTCAAGATAAATATTAAAACGTAATAAGGCGTAGTCGACGTAGCCCCGCTACGCGAGGCTCCTATTACTGTCTGCAGGGTTTCAAGTAACCTAACAAGTTGAAGGCGAGCGAAGCGAGCGAACTAAGACCCCGCCATCCCCTTCGAACCTAATCTGTCGGAGTCGGGGCGCCCGAAGCCCCGTGCTCACTTCGCTCGCTCTTGCGTCCTAAGCTGTAGAGCTTAAGAAAACGATTATTTTAGCTTACTACTTTTCGGAAATTTTGTATTTTTTTTCGCCAGCTTAGGATTTTTTTCGGAAGTTTGGTTTTTTTTTGGAAAATTATTACAATTTTTCGTTGAATTGTAATTGAAATAAAACATTTTCTGCCAGTTAATTTTGTATGAATTTTTCGGTAATACATTTCAACCAAGCTTAGAATTACAATCAATCACAGATTGTTGGAAGTTTTTTTTTTTGAAAGCTTTATTATTTACATTTATGTATAATTCATGCTTGCTAATTTTAGGGAGACTATTGTAAATATGTATCTGCAGTTTATTCTTCGTTTTTATATAAATAAAATAAACTTTTTATGAAGTTATTGGTACTTTAAAGTATAAATTTGGATTAATGACAGGACCTTACTTGACAGTGGTGCCATCTGGTGAGCTCTAAAACGATAGCTCTCATTAGCACAATTTCTTCAAAACTGCTAACCGTGTATGAAAGAAAGAAAAGTCAATGTGATAACTGATAGTTTTTTTAGTTTGATGGATCAAGAATATTTTCTTGGACTAGATAATAATGAACAAACAAACTAGTGTAGAATTGCGTGATTTTGCATAAATCCAGCATTACACATTATATACACGAACAATCTAACAAAGATCTCGTATTATACCAATGCGAATCGTCTAATATCCCGAGTTGAGTTGGGGTTTGCGCCTCAAGCTTGCGAATGAGTTCAGCCGTGGCTAAAAGTTATAGTATAAGATCCCGCTATACAACGACCTTCACCGAGATGCTTATTTAATGAAACGTATTTTATATTTAATTTAATATGTCAATAAATATAATCCATATGGGTTGCCTAGCAAATTTCAGTCCAGAGTATGTTTAATTAATAGTTAAAAAAATATATTTTCTTAAACATTTCACCGGTATGATTATTAGATAAATTCTATACCAATCGAAAGTATGAAGCCCATAGAATATGCAAACGTTAGGTTGCCTATTCTTTTCCGGTCACAACTATCGGGTTGCCAGGTATAAACAGGTAAATCTGTACTAGCATTTTGCAACGGTCTGTTTATTGAATGAAATTTAAATGGAATTAAAGATTATTTTATTCTGAACAGGGTGGTATAGGGTTGCCTGCGAAAAATCAGTCCAGAATTGCGGTTGTCGAATTTAAAAAAGTAAAATATTGCTCCGAGTGAATGTGTGCGACTGAGAGGTCCCAACCGACCATCCCATGCGATAGAAGAGGACACAGCATAGCAGCTGTTTAAAGACCGCCCACTTAAAGAAAGAGAGTGCGCATGCTATTTGGGCTTGAAAAAGAAAAGGATAGCGATAGACTCGTATATTATACTATGCATCATTTTGGAGTAGTGTCGCTATAAATACAATTGAAAAAACGTGCTACTATTTATCCGCCAGCTTCGTGGAAGGCACATTGCCTTCCACACCTACTCTCTGCCAGAGGAGACGCCCACCCGCGTGGTGATCAGGCGGATCCCCAAGGAACACCCTACCGAGGACATTCTAAATGACCTCCAGCTTCAAGCTATCCCAGCCACAGCTGTCCACCGCCTTCACAAGGCTCGCAGTGGCGACCAGTACGACATGGTACTGGTCGACTGCGACCCGGTCGAAGGTCACCACCCGATTTTTAAATTAAAATCGGTATGCAGCCTCACAGGCATCACGATCGAGAAACTTTACCGCTCGAATTAAGTCGTACAATGTCACCGTTGTCAACTTTACGGGCACAGTCAGAATAATTGCTTTGCGCCACACAGGTGCGTTAAGTGCCTGGGTGACCACAGTACGGCTGACTGTTCCCGTCCCAAGGACATAACTCTTTGCACAGAGCCACCTAGCTGTGTTCTCTGTGGTCAGTCTGGGCACCCGGCTAATTACCGCGGCTGCCTAAAAGCCCCTAAGGCTTCTTCTACCAAGCTGGCGAAGCGTTCTCTCGCCCGCCAACAGAGAGAGAGTCCCTCCGTGAGGATACCCGAGAGGCTCGGCCCCCAATGGCCCTCCCCGTGGACCTCGATGAATCACCAGAGAGCTTTCCCAGCTCTCGGCAAGGCAATGGCCAACCCCACCCCCGGGCTGTTAGATGCCCCTATCTCTCCCCCTATACCCCTCGTGGCCGCTCCCGCGCCCGCGGCTAAGGCCGCTCCCGTAGCCACACCCGCGCTCACTCACCCCGCGGCTCCCCTCCTCGAGGACGCCGATGAATCTACGTTCGACACGATCGCTAGGTTCCAGGTCTTTGTCACCCCTGAAGCTGACCGCATGGCGGCAGAACTCAGGGTTGCCAAAGACTGGAAAGAAATCCGTAAGATTTTTAAGGCCTATCCCCAAATCGAGTCAGCCCTCCGCGCTCTTTCCAAATAATCAATAATGGATTTACAAAAAAAATTTGCAAGTACCCAACTCCGGTCCGAAAGTAAAACCTTTTCAGCAATTTTCGAAAAATGAAAAATATCAAACAGTTTTTGCATCATTAACAGATGCTGCTGATATTTTCATTGATGAAAAAATGAAGACCGTTCAAGAATTTACGGCTAGTATGTACGGTATCAGGAACTGCACCAGTGTGAATGATGCGAGACATCGTATTTTTATGAAAAATTACTCTGCAAAAGAAGACAGCGAGCACTTTTAAAAAAAAATAAAAGGCTTCGACTCCAACTCCATACCACCATGCTGGATATCATTAACTCAGAAAATTTTACGAACTATTTTCGTAAATTCCATGTGGCTTAATGCAACGGATCCAATATGCGTCAAACTTGAGCCTGAGAACTGCGGATGGTTATTAGATGAATATTTTAAACCAGTAGGATTCATTGGGGATCATACACCTTTAAAGATAGAAGACATTGTCGAAAAAAGTGAAACAGAGAGTGATGACGAAGAAGATTCAGAAGTTGAAGATCGTAGTTTTATGTCCGATGACTCAAATTCGACAACCGCAATTCTGGACTGATTTTTCGCAGGCAACCCTATACCACCCTGTTCAGAATAAAATAATCTTTAATTTCATTTAAATTTCATTCAATAAACAGACCGTTGCAAAATGCTAGTACAGATTTACCTGTTTATACCTGGCAACCCGATAGTTGTGACCGGAAAAGAATAGGCAACCTAACGTTTGCATATTCTATGGGCTTCATACTTTCGATTGGTATAGAATTTATCTAATAATCATACCGGTGAAATGTTTAAGAAAATATATTTTTTTAACTATTAATTAAACATACTCTGGACTGAAATTTGCTAGGCAACCCATATGGATTATATTTATTGACATATTAAATTAAATATAAAATACGTTTCATTAAATAAGCATCTCGGTGAAGGTCGTTGTATAGCGGGATCTTAGACTATTAGTAACTCTGTGTTAATAAGTATAAAGTTAGGGTATATATATATTCTGTGCTCTCCACTTTCCATGCACGCACAGTAGGTAATAATCTGTGGCACTCTGACCGACGCCGGTTTTTATTTTCCAAAATTCTTGACTCAATTGTGTTTTTTTCACAAAGGTGTGTATTAATCGAAACAACAAGTTTTTTTCCTTTGCGTGTTATGGTGTACTGCGATATAATTCCAGTATCGATTAAAATATAGTTCAATACAACATGAATTCGGCGACTCGACAGTTTGGTTTTTCGAGTCAAAATGGCGGGACACGATGCTGAATTTGATGTGTACATTTCAACGTAGTATAGCTTTAAGTTACAACCCGTTTAGCATAGCCCTAAATATTTATTGTTTTCATAAAAATACCAAATGGTGTGTTCCGCTCAAGGGCCTTTCAGTGCATAGGTTAAATTGTCCTGTGGTATCCTTTTGTTTTATGTGATTTCCTTTCTAAAATTCACATGTTATTTCAGACAAGGTCATCAAAGCACCATTAGAGGGTTCAAAAACAAGTCTAATTTAAAATTGAATGCTGCCTTGCTTAAATAAAGTTTGTTTTTCTTCTATTCCCGCGGTTTTTTAAGTCTGTGGTTCCACCGAATTGTTAAAACCTGAAAAATAATTCATGTGTTCTTGTATGGTCTTCAGAACTAAGTATGGCTGAAAGGAAGAAGGATGGTGAGCCTGAGGGTGAGGAAGAATTTTCAGTCGAGAAAGTGCTCGACCGTCGTGTGCGAAATGGAAAGGTAACTTCATTCCGATGGCCCTCATCCCTTTTGTATTTCCAAACAACAAAAAATTGTTTACACCAAAAAAAAACCCAAGAATATACTAACCGGTATCATGTGTTGTGGTAAACAATAACAAAGAAACCATTTGTTAAAGTCATCAAAATCAAATATTAGGTATTGTAAATGTAAGAGCAAATAAAATTATGCGTTCCAGGTTGAGTATTACCTTAAATGGAAGGGCTACAGTGATGAGGACAATACTTGGGAGCCCGAAGAAAATCTCGACTGTCCAGATCTCATATCAGCCTTTGAAGAGGCTAGAAAAAAGAAGGAAGCTGGTGGGTCAAAAATTAATTATTTTATACTCAAAAACATAATTATAACCAGTATAAAGAATAACTATAGAAAAGTATGTAAAATGAGCTCTCATTTTATCTGCAGAATGTTAGCCTGAAGAGGCTGCACGACAAGTAATCAATCAAAATTTCATAACAATACTTATAAGATTGTTTATCAAATTTCAGAGGGCAAAACTGTGAAAGTAGACAAGGATGCAAAGAAGCGTAAATCTGCTGTGCCAACACCTGACTTGAAAGGTGCCAAAAAGATAAAGAGTGATGACAAAAAAGCATCTGGCTTTGATCGTGGTCTGGAACCTGAAAAAATTATTGGTTGGTATTTTTTTAAACTGACTGCCCATTAAATTGCATGCTTGCGATTTTCTGTTTGTATTTAGCAAATCATGAAAATGCTGCTTCTAAAAAAACAAAAATTGGGTCAGCTACCCCATTGCATAGCATATTAGTAATTGCTAGTTGCTGAATTGAGTAATTGAAGTTAAAAAAGTAGTAAGTTTTAAAATTCGAATTTTAAGGGGTATTTCATTGGGTAGTAATAATAGCTCCGAAAAAAAAATTGCATATTCAAATTATGAAATGTATTGTTTTAAATACTAATCTTGCGACAACTGAAAGGACAAAGAAACGACCGAATAAAATACTGAAAATTCCGAAAATCAATATTATATTATATCATTTGCTGACGTAATTTTTGTTCACCAGCTTAAAATGCGTTTCAACCTATAAAATAAATAAAACAGGAATAACGTCAAGATAAATATCAAAATGTAAAAAGGCGTAGTCTACGTCGCTCTGCTACGCGAGGCTCCTGTTTCTGTCTGCAGAGTTTAAAGTAACCTAATATAAAGGGGCCTGTCCGGAGTTGGGTGCCCCAAGTCCCGAGCTCGCTCTTGCATTCTAAGTTATAGAGCTTAAGAAGACGATTATTTTAGCAGAACACGTTTTCAGAAACTTTTGGAATTTGAATAAGCTCATGTTTGTTTCTTGAATACAACATTCTTGCATTCTTCATACTTCATTTAATTTTTCAGCAATTCATTTTAACCAAGCTTAGTATTACAGTAACAATACAGAACATTGGAAGCTTTTTTTTTTTTCGAAGCTTTATAATTTCCCCATTTCATCGAAGGAATCACCTTATGTAGAGTTTGCCTAGTTCTTTATGGGTGTTAGAAAATCATGATGAGGTTATGATTTTTGTAGATAAGCATTAGTTCAGTAAGCCTGTACTTGACTAGACTAGACTTGAGATAAATCAGGATAGTAGTATCCTGATTTATCTTTGCCAAGCATGTTCAATTAGTTCACTATTGTATAAATATGGTGCACCTAAGCTTGCGAGCAGCAGGCAGCTCAATAACTATGCTTGCGCTGTTTTTCTGTTCATTAGATATTAACTAGTGTATGAAATAACTGCATTTTTAGATATCAGGTTATAGAATTAGATCTTCACAAGAAATAAAGAAGTTTGTAACTAAAGAGATGTATGTTTATACAAATATAATGTTTCAACAAGATTATGACAAACATCATTTGATATGTTACAGGTGCCACAGACAGTAGTGGTGAGCTGATGTTCCTTATGAAGTGGCAGGGGACAGATGAGGCAGACTTGGTGCCGGCGAAGCAGGCTAATTTGAGGTGCCCGCAGGTGGTGATACAGTTCTACGAGGAGAGGCTCACATGGCACACGCCAGCACCTGATGAGGCCGGCACCGAGGACTAGGGTCTACTGTAGGCAACCTTTAACATACTATTGGTATTGATAGTTTCCTTATTTTGCATAGAGTAACTCTGTTATAGCCAATTATAGATTCCACATCTGTGAACTTTTGCAATAAGGGTTTGTTTTCAGATATTGGCTGTTTTCACATTGGGCGATTACGATAACGACACGATATCGTGGGACTGGTAGTTTCATACATTTTGAGGTAATGTAAGTTGCTGGCGGGACGCGACTAGGTACTCGAGACTGCTCGGTGGCATAACGCATACAAGCTGTTGGTTAATGTCGTCTCGACATAGTCCGAAAATGAAACTACCGTCGTTGCCGTTATCGCCAAATGTGAAAACGGCCATTTCACTATGCAATAAATTTGCCTCAACACACGAAATAAACTTTTAAACAATACTGAGATTGGGAATTTGTAATTTTTATCATTGTCAACGAAAAAAGCGTTGCACGCTTCGGTTCATTAAAGTTAACTTCATTTATCTTAAAATTAAAACTTAGTGACATAGGATTAATTAACATTGTAGATATGTGACTCTCTAAACATAATAAATCATTGGGAGTCCACTTATTTTTTTACTTTTGTTTGATTTTAAGCAATAATATGTACTGTTACATAATGTTATTCAATCATAAGATCATCATTGAATTATGATTTAAAATTATTTTTATTTGATTGACATTAAGTTGATTCCACTTTTATGATTTATGTCTGAAAATAAAATAACTGAAGGAACTAACACTTGACATAAAGATTAATTAGATTTAATTGACCTCCTGTGTTGTAATAGAGAGAATTGTTATTATTAACACAAATATGTTTTTCAACATACCTAGTAAATAGGATAAGTTACTGGTAGGAATAAATTCAACTAATGTGCAATTGTACATAACACAGGTTTCGCCGTGTAAGAATGTAAACCATAGAAATTACTATAGAAGCGGAATTCGTGTAGTCACTAAAAAGCATGCGCGGAGACCGCATGGACTCGCGGAGCGCGTGTTGCTGATTCTGTTGAACGATTCTTTTGGGAATTTCGCTTCTATTAATTTTTTTTCTATGACTGTATAGTTGACAGTAATGTTGAACAATATTCTGTCTCGAATCCTTTTTAAATAAAAAGTAATTCTAAACTTCTGCTAGCTTGAACTGGGATTTTATTAAATATCTTAATAAGACGAATATGATCCAGCCTAACGCGTGTTTATAATAAATATGATTACAAGGCTGTAACTCTTGCTGCCCAACTCTGTGATTTTCGTCATTATTATAATAATTAAAATATAAAGGGCAAAAAATTTCTTTGGATTCACCAAAAAATTATTGTTCATATTTCGAGTCCAGATTGTTATTTTTGTCTTTGAAGTATGCAATAATAATGTTTTTGCGAAAATTAAATTGTACTGTTGGCCAAGTCTTCTGCCAACATTATTTTGCTTAGTTTAAGATAATATAAGATTGGCAAAATGTGCGATTTAGGATATATAAGCCTACATTATAATGATGTTTGGACAACTTGTTTTTTTTTTCTATTCTCTTCAACGCATATCCATAGAACCCACCCGAAACTAACAAGAACAACTTGATCAACTGGCAGCATTACTGTTGGCAAAACACAACAGAAAATCCACATAAGTCACGTATCTCTTATGAAACCAAGGAATAACATTCCTTTTAAAATCTATAGACAGTTGAGAACACAGTACCAGAATAGTGGTGAGGCTGCTCAAACAAAAAAAACGCTATCTAAACTGGACTGGCTACAAGAGTGTTTGTTTCCCAGGTCGGGCATTATTGATTATTCAATAGGAAGGTGCGTGCGAAAATTCTAGAACGTTCGTTTCACTTAGCTAGGCTCTTCTGCCTAGAGACACATACCTTTAGGCTACGTACGCACCGACAGGTGGCTTGTAGCCCTTAGACTAGAGTAGGCGAAAAGCGCCAAAGTAGCCCGCGAAATTCAAGTGTTTTTGCAATTAGCAGGTCAGGGTTATGGCTAAGGAAGGTATGTTTTGCGGCTTCGTACACTGACAGGTGCCTTGCTTATGTAACTTAAGGCCCGGTTTCCACCAAAGCGGAGACGAGCGGAGCGGAGAGGAGATGTGCAAGATTCAACCAATCACAGAAGAGGCGAGAAACACGATGTAGATATAAATTAATGTGATTGGTCGGTGTCCGCACGTCTCCTCTTCGCTTTGATGGAGTCCGGGCCTAACAGACGTTACTTGCTTGCCGAGGCACCAATCGCGCAGTGCGGCCGGATGCGAAGATTCTAGAACGTTGTTTCACTTCGCTAGGCTCTAGTTAGGCACTAAGCTAGGCACCTGTCGTGGCTGCGTAGTACGCGAGGTCCCTTAGTACAACTCAGCTTCGTATTCGGTTTCGGAGGCCAACCCCAATGTCTTTGGGAAAAGGTTAGACAGATCATCAAACAAAATAAATGACAATAAATATTCATCCAAAAATTTAATGAAAAAGCCACAATAGATAAATTTATAAACATTAGTAAGTATAAGTTGTATGAAAATAATACTTAGATATCTAGATTTGTTAAAATGCTAATTTTCAATCTAAAGTAAAACAAAACATTGATATAATATTCATTAAAAACCATCTAAGTAGTTAATATACAAGCAGAAACAACGATTAATACTTATTGAAAATGGTTCATGTAAATCAGTAGCGTCTCTCGTCTCGGTATCTATAATAATAATGCATTTTTACTTCCACAGAAGGGTGTTCGAATATTTTCTTCCATAAATCTTCATAGTTTTCCTTATCATAACTGTACGAATCGCAGGTGTTCTCTATTGTGGTCAGGTAACCTTGAACGAAATCCGTATCAGCAATCATGCATTCGTAAATTTTTACCTTATTCTGGTCTTCAGTAATTAATGAAAACATGTTAGACAAAACTTTACAGAAAAGTTTGTAAATACAGGGGAAATGTAACTTGACGTCTTCTTTCAAAGTGTTCAAGCAAATTTTGCCGAGCTCAGGAGTTATTTCAGTTACAATATTTCCCCAGTCTTTGCTGTCCGACTTTGATTTGCTAGCCAGTTTTGCTATAGCTACAGTCAACTTCCACTTTGATAACAACATATAGTTTTCTGAGACTGTCAAGTTTTTATCTAGTTCATCTTGTATATTTAAAAACATTTTCACAGGAATAATCATATTTTTTTCTGCGACATATTCTTTTAAGTCGTCTGAGAGGCGTGTTAGTAAATGTTGAAAGTGCTCCCGGGTTACGTAATTTCTTTCGCGTTTTTCGCCCCACTTGGAGAAAGCACGTTGCATTAAGGGCACTAAAACTTTTTCATATCTTTCTGTTTGAATATTTTCATTCTTAGCGCACAGCAAGTACGCAGAGAGTACGCATAAAATTCCACTAGATGAGTAAACTGTACCGCAATTATCTCCAGACCCGAAAAAGTCTTTATCAATAAACTCTTGTATAATTTCAGTTACAAATTCTGGACACATGTCTTCCATTATCTCGCGTGAATGTTGCGCCAGCTGTGAACTTAGCACTTGATAACGAGCGCGATCGTCTTCTTTAACTTTTTCAGTCAGACTTTTCATGAACTTGTAACTCTTCATTAAATATTTTGCTCTGACATTCAGTGGAACCTTTTCAACGTTAGAAATTAATTCATAAATCTTCTTATCCTCTTCAAATGTTAAGTTTTCAATAAACAGTTCTATCAATTCCCACAGACTCACAGCGTTTACAGGGTCTTTTTCACGACACAAGAGTTCGAAAGTAAAATTAAATATTATAGCTCGAATGCTGGCATTTTTAGATGCTTTCCAGCAATCAAAGAATATTTTTTTGACTGATTCGTGGTCCAATTTTCGATACGCAAGTCTGATGCCATGTTTTTGGACGGACACTGGGGCATCTAAAAGTTTCGGAATATGTTCCTGACTTTCGATTACATTCAAATTGTAAAATATGGCCAGCAATGAAGGGAGAGCGAATTGCAAGTAGTCACCTTTAGCGTACAACAAGATAGTGTCGGGGGAAGGTTGCGGACGCGCGATGTGCATGTTTTTAGCTATAAACCGTTGAATACTGAGAACACGGTCATCAATTCCATTCCAATCAATTTTGGCTTGTGCTGGCTTGTATTTTTCTATAAATTCAAGTAACGGTTTGTGTGGCAATGCTGAGCAAATACCACGAATAGTGGCTTTGTGGCCATCCGTTCTGTCCAGATTCAGAAGGTAGGCAGCGATCCAGTTCTGGATGAGTGAGTGCGGCCAGTAGACGCGCAGCTTGGCGAGCAGACGTCGCAGCGAGATAGCGTCGTTCGTTTGCAACGTGTCCACGTCCTGTTTGTACCGCTGTAGCAACTGCGGGTCGTGTTTCAGTGCATTTATGCACACTTCCTCACATGGATTCATCGCAACAGATTCTTCAAACATGTGTTTGCGCCAGGACTTATTAAAGTTGTATATAGGCAACAAGCTCTCCTTCCACACTTTTTCTCTTTTTATTTTAATGAGCTCCTTTATTTTGTCTGTTACAAAAGGATAATCTGTCAGTTCTTTTTTCCAATCACGCAATAACCCTAAAATACTCTGTATGTTTCTGCTCGACTCAGAGAATTCCTCTTCTTTTGTAATAGGTTTAAATTTACCTATCAGAATTTCATATACGTAACGAAATATCTTTTCTTTTTGTTCTTCATTAAGTTTACTTCCATATGATATTAAAGTTCCTGAGGAGAACTGCTTTTGTATGACGGCAGGTACACTTTGATCATGTAGCAGATTATATACTATGATGGATTCAACGATTACTTGGGAGTTTCTATAAGAAGAGTTGGATTCGTCATAAATGTTCAAAACTTTGAATAGTTCGTTTACTAAATTCCAAGTTTTTTCATCATATTCATGAATATGGGTTTGGTTCAACAAATCGATAGTAAAATTCCAAGTAAAAGGACTCGTCTCATTCTTGTGTTTGTCAAGGTAATACTCCAATAAAGTTTGGATGTGCTGTAAATTATGTTCAGCACATGACACAAGTACCTTCAGCATCGGATTTCTATTACGATTATCCAAATCCTTAGATATTATTCTGGTAATGTCCTCAAATGCACGTTCAAAACTTGCAAAACGATACCAGACGTAACTAGGTGTTTTCACTACGATATATAACTTTTTCATATCGTATGATTCCGTACCAACCTTCAAATTTTCTTCAATAGCTTCCACATTTTCTTTATCAATGAATACTTTTTTTACAAAATCAAATTGTTCGGTATTAGGCAATCTTTTTATAAAGTATTTCATTGAGTCGTAGTTAAACAATTTTCTCAAATTATAAAATTGATAACGACCGTCATTATCTTTTTTAGCTTGTGTATACAAAAATGTTTTGATTTCATCTTTCTTGAGGTATCTAGAAAATGTCGGTACGTCAATAAAGTTGACGTACTGATCAAACTTATCCATGATTCTCTTCGGAGAATTCTTCATAATGATATCCGTAGCTTTGTCGTTAAATTTGGGGAGGTTATGATAATTCCTATCATCCTTTTCTAATATATCAAGATATTTATCAACATCAGCTTTCAAAAGGAACATTACAGCTTGAGCGTACTTTATTTTATCGTAATATACTACTTTTTTCATCACAATCTCAAAGACGTTGGTTGATTTCTCACAAAGCCGCTTAAATGTTCTAAGTTTACAATGATCAACATGTTTTTCGATGTTAGTCTCAATGAAAGTAACTGAACAGCGTGGTAACCATTTAATGGCGTCCGCTGGTTTCTTTTCGTGCAGATAGAACAGTTCAGCACGTGCTTCATCTTGTATGTTATGCCTTATGTGTTTGTTGAGCTTGATGAAGGCCTTTGTGCTCATGTGTGGGAGCAATTGTGTGTGCAGATAGTCAGGGGTGATGACGTGTGCGTACTGCGGGTCGGTGATCAGCCACATGCTCTGCGTGAGCGCACGAGACACGTACAGCATGTCACCACTTTTGAACACGTTGATAATATAATCAACATCTCTGTTGTTACACGCCAAGTCTATTTTCAATAAGTTTTCGACATCGGTGTCATCCAATGAGAAGTCTGCAGCCGGTTGACTACTGGTTATAGCAGTTTTGACTAATTTGTTGTAATGTTCATGTCTTGCCCCGAGGGTTTCCCCTTGCAAGTCTAGTGGTGCCATGGCGTGTACCTGTAAAAGAAAAATATAGGCCTCAATAAACAATTTTTTGTTTGGGTATTGCCCTTGTCAATATGACTTTGGGTTGAAAAAGAAAGACCAATCAATCATTTTGTATCGGTATTTCCTATAGCTTCGATTATATTACATTATCATCATCATCTGCCTCGAGGTTAACCGGATGCAGCTGAATACCAGTATATTGTATGTATATTCAGTCATTTGGATGGTCGACGACAATAGACTACCATGCATGCAAGGTCATTATCTATCTAGCCGATGAGACCAGGCGGATATAAAATGCGACCTGATCATGTTGCCTTTAAAAGTTGCGGTAGTGCGATTACTGTTACACCTTGTATAGGTTTTTTTAATAGCCTGTACTGTCCCACTGCTGGGCAAAGGCCTCCCCCAATTCCTTATTCCTTGTATAGGTTATAGATATTTTTTACCTACGCGTAGATAGGAGAAAGATACATTTGTGAACGCAATATTTCCAGAAAACTGATGTCATACTTATAATATACTACATATAATTTAGATATGTTATATAAACCAGAACGGAGTATTAAAAAAATGGTAAAAACTAAGTACCAAACTACATTTGCTCTGATCTGAGTCTAGTCCAAGCCTCCAAGGTTGTCAGCCAGGAATAGATGTTTGCAATACCTATATTTAAAAATACGTAATGTAAACTAGATCTATCTTACAAATTGTGTAGCTAAGCTTGTATGTTAGGGGAAATCTGTGGAACGTGTACGACTAGAAAATCCGTTCTGGATGGTATAAAGCGAGAGGTTCTCGTGTAACTACAATGTAATACTTAATGGTCCTGAGGTCCAGACCGTTTTACTCTCCCAATCTTAGCGAAGACTAGTCATCGACGCAAAAATAAGTGCACATGAGTGTGCGAAAACACAGGTCCACTCCATCTTCCCTCACTCTCATAGTCCGCTGGGACGGCAATCCGATCGGAGAGATCAGCCGTAGGATCGATTGGTTGCAAGCGCGACTTCTGTGGTGCGATTTCCAGGTCGAACGAAGTGTTCTTGGGTTTAATTTATTGACGTGACTCAGAAAGCACGTTAAACCGTTGCTTGATGTGTTGCAAAATTGAACCCACGCACAGAAGTCACGCTTGCAACCAATCTGGTGATGATGATCGTGATGGCTAGGATCGGTCGGCGATTTTTGATTCAGAGGAATTAGGTATGTCCTGCACTGGACGTCTTTTGGCTGTTATGACGATGAGTCAGAACGGGTTTAATAGGTTTGTAAAAAAACACTACCGAACTTCATTTTTTTTTAAATCGGTCTAAAACAAAACAAGCGAAGAAAATGTACTTGAAAATGTTAAATTTATTCTTAAATCTTACTAATTATAAAGAGGAAAGATTTGTATTTTTGTGTGTGTATGTCTGTAATGAATAAACTCAAAAACTACTGTGCCGATTTCAAAATGTTTTCACCATTAGAAAGCTACATTATCCTTGAGTAACATAGGCTATATTTTATCCCAAAATGTTTAAAAAATAAATGTACACCCGTGCAAAGCCGGGACAGGCCGCTAGTATAAATAAATCTGTTCAGCCGTTAAGGTAGACAGAGTTCCCTTCGCATTTAAAAATTTAGCCTAGTTAGAATGGATTACTTAACAAAAGCTTGCAGTCATTTTGTTAGTAAAACTATAATAATTATAGGTACCTACCAAGTTATAGATTCTAATTCACGGATTTTAGTCTTGAGAATAATGACAATCGTGATTCACGAGTATCTAGAGTAGGTACTCACTTTACTCAGTACTAAACGAAACAGAACATTTCGAAGGAGAGCCATGAAAAAATCAATACTGAGCCTGATAAACTTCGTAAACACATGAGATAACATTTCTATTTCATAACCGCCATAAAACCATCACGAGAAAAAGGAGAATGAAGTATAAATTTATAACGTGATAAGTACGTAAAACTAAACATAACGGGATCTTCAGAATCGAAGTTGTCACGGCCGATGTCTAGAAAATCAGTCCATAATAACCAAAGCTCAACTCGACCTGGAAAACTTTACTCTGATACCCCGACCCTGACAATGAGACAATTCCACGCAAGCACAATCCGATCCCAACTACTCGACCCCGATAATACTGAAACCTCAACCTAATAATTCAACCCCGACAACTCCACCTCTACAAATCGAGCCCTTGAGAACTCGACCCCGATGTAAACATATGTCCGTCGAGTTGCCTGGGGGTCGAGTGGTCCCTGGGTAGAGGTGTTGGTGACAAGCTGTCCCGGGAGTCGGGTTTTTCGGTTCAAATAGGCCTGGGGTCGATTTATTGTCCTAGGGTCGAATCGTCCCCGGAGTGAGGTGTCGGGGCCGAGTAGTCTCGAGGTCGAGGTGTCGAGGCCGAGTAGACAGGATCGAATTTTCTTTGTGGCAAGGTCGAGTTAGTTGGCCCGAGGTCGAGATGTCAGGGTCGAGTTTATTTATTTAAACTTCATATACAATGTGGTACATAGGCTGACTTAATGCCACATATAATTTTAAACATTGTGTATCTGACCGAGTTAAAAAAGTTACCTACTATGACTAGACTTTTACTTGAGAGCTATTTAGTCTGACTTAAATAGTGGTTTTAAAAGTGAATTTGCTTTCAGCTTTTTTAATGCCAAAAGATAGCGCGTGCCAGAGCTTTATTGGCAACCTAAGAATTGGACATAAACTGGTGTGGTGTTAAGGAATTTGGAGGATTAGATTTTTGGAAGCTCGAAGGTTACGACTGTGAGAACTGCCCAACACTCTTGTCTGAGGATCGAAAGTTTTTCAGCTCTTATCAAAAATCCCCCGTAGTCGAACAAAATAATGAAAAAACGTATGAGGAAAATATTTTAATAATTAAATGATGAGTCTTTAACTACCACTCAACCTACCTACTTATAAGTACTTGTCCAAATAAATCCTACCGGTCTACTTTATCCAAATTGTTGTGATAAATAGGTAGGTCTCTAATTAAATTGCGAACACAAGTAGGTATGTACCTACTGTGATAATTACGGCCGAATGTACAGTCTATATTATTTTTGTGCAACCTAGGTAGTGCGATTCATGTCAAAAATAGAACATTCCGGCCACTTTTTCATTTTGAATACCTATTGAACAGAGATGACCTCATCGCTTCAAAGTACCTATGCGTTCAGCCCAGTGACATCGTCATACATAAAGAATTAAGCTTACTTACGTACCTAGTTCCACTTTTATGATGTTAGCACAAATTTGTGAAACAGTGCACTGTATTCCATGAATTTCACTGCGAACTATTGAAGATTAGATGTAGGTAATGCAATGAAAATAACACAAATAAAGTAGGCGGGGCGGCCGGCATACGGTCAAGTAGACAAAACTTTACCTAAACAAATGAACTGTCTCTTTCTATTAACGAAAATATCTAGATAACAAGAAAAATCGCTGTTAAGCAATTTTACTATTTATCGCACACAACTTAAGGTTTCAATAGCATTTCTATTTACTACGCAATGTTACCTACTGGTACTAGTACTACTGTTGTTGACATTGACAGAACTATAAGAGGTGACCACAGAAACAAAATAACGTTATACGTTACGTTCAGTAATAAATAGTTATTGAATCGTTTTTAGTTAGAAGTTATTTTCATGTTAATAATTTAAGACATTGTGCTAAATATCTGACCGAGTTCAAAAAAATCTAACTTGGGTATTGCAACAAAGATACGGTGTTGTTGGTAAATATTATGTTATTGTTTCGTATTTTGTTGAAATCCTAACATCCTGGCGGATGGATCTGTTTCATTTTCCGTTTACTCAGGATGTTGGATGAAAATCTGTTCAGTCGGTTTTAAGATAACCAGCTTCTTTTCGGATCGGTGTAAGGACTCACAAAGTGGTAAATTATTTTATTTTTGCTATACAATACCGACTCAGCATAATCAGTCTATAATGTTCCCACTGCTGGGATAATGGCCTCCTCTCTATGAGAGGGAGTAGATGGATAGATGTCACATTTCTTTAATTTTTAGTTCCAGCACATAGTAGGTATCCTCCAATGACGTTATCCTCCCGATAATTTTCTTCAGTTTACTTAAACTTGGTCAAATTTAATTAGCTAGCGAAACTCAGCAGACATTATAAGCAATAGAAAGTTTTTTGGGGGCAATGACCGCATTTTACTGGAAACGTCAATTTCTAAATATATTTTTTTTAGTGTGAACTCGTATAAAGGCTGTTCTATGACGCGTGCGCGATTCAAAGGCTTGTCGAGCGGGATCAGCGTGCTGTGCGTGGTTTGAATATTTTTGTATGGTGCCTGGCCTGCCGAACTTCCATCATTTTATTTGATTATCAAAATAGCAGCCACGCATAAAACCTGTAGGTACTAATCAATAGCTGGCGTCAATAATAAAGAGTGTCCATGGAGTTTCTTGCCCATTCTTCTCCATAGAGATCTACGCCTTGGAATGGGCAACTACAGTACTTTCATAAGTTATTATGTCTTATGTCTGGGACTGTAGCTTCGCCTTCTTTGTTTTTCTGACATTCAGAGTGCCTGTAATGGTCTAATTGAAATAAATGCTTTGAGTTTGAGTTTGAATAAAAACAAGTTTTGTATGACGAAAGCATTTGTTTCCAAAATTACAAAATCTAGGTAACATAAATGATTTTCAGCTTCAAGTATTCAGTTATCATCCATTACTAACCCACGCTTTGCATGGTCTGAATACTCCGAACGAAACGGATGTATTAAGCGCGAGTATGCCTTTGGCCTACTGTGAGGAAATTATAAGCTTTTTATGTTACTCAACAACTCTATAAAGAAAAATGAAGATTTGTCCTCTAAGCGTTCCTCAAACATTGATTCTGATGAAACTCGTGGGTTCTTCTGTGTACTCCTGCGAAGGTTCCTGGCACAATAAACCTATACATTTACGTGGCATCGCAACGCGTGCAGGATTTAAATAAAACAGCGAAAACTAGGTATGAATGTTTATTCAATAGAAAAATTAATGAATAGGTAAACACATCTATTACAACAACAACAACTCTATAAACTAAAGTGTACAGCATAAGTATATCTTGAATGGACAATAGACAGTCGGACATAGGTACCTACAATTATTTATAATTTTTACGTTTTATTATATTGGCTACGTTTCGCCGATAACATTGTTCTCTTTGAATCCTTTTTTTTGGATGGGAAATCATCAGTTAACCCCTCTCTGGGCGGAGTGGGAGGGAGTGTCAGACTTTTACTGACAAAAACCCATCCATGTTCCTTCTTTGCCCTTTGTGTTCCAGGCAGCGATGTCTCTTTCGAACAATTCTCTAATAATGGAGAGAATAAATGGTACGGTGTGTTCAAAGAGGTACTAGTAAATATGGGTTGCTGAAGGAAATTAGCATGGATGAAGTAAGGAAGGCAGTTCAAAGTTTGAAAAATGGAAAGGCCATGGGCCCTGATGAAATACCAGTAGAAGTATGGAAGTGTTATGAGAAGTGAAAAGTGTTAGAGTTGTTGTGAATAGCAAAAGAAGCTGGAGAATGTTGGCTTCAAAATCAGCAGGACTAAAACCGAAAACGTGTTCTGCGATTTGCGTCTTTTGGCGTCATAGCGCAAGATGGCGCGTTTCTTCCTGTCTGCTCCGACTTTCGGTTTCTCCGTTGACTCGTGCAAAGCGATGGCGACATAAATCGTAGTGTTAAGCACAGAATGGTTAGATCTGGGGCTAATGTTGTCTGGGATAATGTTGGGCCATAAAAGGGATGAATGAAAGGCATTTGCATGTTGCTGAGATGAGAATGCTAAGGGGAATGTGTGGTGTTCCGCGAATGGATAAAAGAAGAAATGAGTACATAAGAGTAAGTCTGAAAGTGGCGCCGTTGACTGAAAAGTTGTGTGGTAATCGGTTGTCCTGGTATGGGCATGTGATGCAGAGGAATGGATGGATGGATATAAGAGGTGAGGAAGACCAAAGAAACGGTGGATGAACAGTGTAGATAATGATATGGCAAGGAAGGAGGTGTCTGATGAGATGACGAGTAATAGAGAAATATGGAAGAAGAAAACATGTTGCGCTGACCCTAAATGAATTGGGATAAGCAAGAGAATGATAATGAATTCATGGTGGTCGGTTTCGCGAAGGGTCTGTTTACTTACACGTTTGATGGGCGTTCCAAATTGATTGCATATAAGTGTGTGCTTTATTTATTAAACCAATAATTCGTCAAGGGAACAATTGTTAAAATCATTGTAATAATGAAATTGCACCTCTTGAGATGGATGTGATTTAATTCTTTTACGTATTTCTGATCGTATACTTTTCATTGGATCTTGAACATCAAAAGATTTGTCGGTCGCCTGAGAAACTACTATATAAGCAGGTATGAAATCATGATCGTAAAGCATGTGTTTCAGTATTTCTAGTTTATACTCGGAATTGTAGGAAAATATGCCGTCGCACATTTTATTTAATGCGTCAGTGAACAGCAAACATATTGAAGGAAAATATTGCTCTGTGTCTTCTTTCAAACAGTTAACAAACCTTGAACCTAAGGCAGGATATATTGCAACATGAATTTCTTTCCATATGTTTTCCTCTTCACCGGTCCACGATGCGTTTTCCATTTTAGAAATGTGTTGCTCCATTAATATAGCGTATTCTGTGAATAGTTTCCAACTAGTGTACAGTACATAGTTTTCTTTAATTTTTATATTCTTTTCCATTTTAATCTTGATCTCTGTAAACAATTTAGCGGGAGTAGTTTTTCTACTCAAAGTAAACTCTTTGTAATTGTTCAAAAAATATTGAATAAATTTATCGAAGTTGTTTTTAACGACGTAGTCGTTGTACTTAATAAATTTATGCCACGAAATAAAAGCTTCTTCCATTGCTGGAGCAACTACTGTTCTAAATCGCTGAAGCTGATTTTCCTCACATTTAGCGTACAATACATAACGCCCAAATATATCTATGAATTCGCTGTCTGTCATACAAAATTTTGTTCCTGGATTTGACAACAATTTATCAGTAACAAAATCGTCGTCAAATGAGTCTACTATGTTTTCATACCAGCGTGCATGTGACACTAAGTGATTTAAAAGACGCTCGCACAAGGCGCCGTCATTCACTGCAGTTAAATACGCGTAACTCTTCATGTAATATTCTGCTCGCACGCTAATGGGAACTTTATCAATTTTACTTAAACGTTTAAGTATTTGTTTATTTGCCTTTAAAGATAATTTATCGATAAAGGAACTTAGTAATGTCCATAGCTCTTTTTCAAGGGTTGTATTTTTAACCTTACATAACAAACGGAAGGTGTTTTTAAAAATAACAGTCCTGATTATAGAATTAGTTGTAGTGTTCCAAATATTTGAGATCAATGGTTTTAGTTCACTGAGTTCAAGTTTTGAAAACGCTAGATGGAGACCTAACTTCCGTAAGGAGACTGGTCCTTCTAATAATTTCAACACATGATTACGACTTTTAGTTTGACTCAATTTGGATATAATGGCGAAAAGCGATGGCACTGCAAATTGTAAATAGTCTCCTTTAGAATACCATAAAACGATTTCTAAAGGAATTTGTGGTCTGGCAGTATGTAAATGTTTTGCGATATTTTTACGTATGCTAATTATGGTCTGGTCAGTTTCGCCCCAATTTATCTTAAAATTGTCGGGAGCATGTAATTTTGCCATTTCAATTATTTGATTTTGGGAAAGAAGCATGAAGAGACCGCTTATAACAGCTTTTTGTCCAGTGGGTTTGTTCAGATGTAGTAAGTAGGCGTCGGTGAAGTGCTGAGCGAGTGAGTGCGGCCAGTAGACGCGCAGCTTGACGAGCAGACGTCGCAGCGAGACAGCGTCGTCAGTTCGCAACTTGTCTAGTTGTTTGTTGTGGTGCGTCAGCAGCTGCGGCTTGTGCTTCAGCGCGTTCAGGCACGCTTCCTCTCTCAGATACAGTGACAACGACTCCTCAAACATGTGCTTCCGCCACGATTTCTTCACGTTGTACAAACTCGACATGTCTGTTTTCCACAATTTTTCTTGTCTAATCTTAGTTAGTTCCTGAATTTTCTGAAGGACGCTTGGGTACTTACTGATATCTTTTCCACAATCGCGAAGCAAAGTCAAGACATTCTCTAAATTATTTATAGTCTCCTCGAAATCGGATTCCGTTGAAATATTGTTACTTTGTATTTTTATCAGTAGGTAATTTAGGAGATACGCAAATATTTTGTCAGTTTGTTCTTGGTTCAGGGTTTTCCGTTTATCTTCAAAAGTATTAAATGAAAATTTTTTTTCAATGATTTCAGGCACTGGTTGGTCGTGCAAAACTTTATATAGGATTATAGATTCGAGACACATTTGCACATCGTTTTCTGATTCGGCGTACACTTCCATACTATGGAACAACTGATCCAAAATGTTCCAAGTTTCAACATCGAATTCATGAGCAGATACTTTTGAAAGTAGATCTTTGACGAATTGGTTTTTGAATTTGAATGGTTCATTAATGTGTCGATCAAAGAAAAAACGGAGCAATATTTTAATATGCTGTGGGTTTCTTCTTGCACAAGTGATCAAAACAGAGAGCATGTTAAATCGTTCAGTAGGTGAGTTTTCTGCAAGTATATGCTTTTTTATTTCTGTCAAGGCAATATTAAATGGAAAATACTCATACCAGTAGTAGCACCCTACGTCCATTTTGTATTCCTCTTTTTCGTCTTCTGAACGAAGAAAACTTAGATCAGTTCTGTCGATAAAAGTTTGCTTTATGAATTCTATTTTTTCTTCTTTCGGCATGTTATTAACGAAATGTTTCAATTTGTTAAAATCGCAAAAATGATAGCTCAGATTTTTCATTTGTTTAAATAAGAAAGGTTTTATTTCTTCCTTTTTCATATATTTTGCTACCACAGACAACTCGATTCTATCAGCGTACTTATCAAAATTGTCTAATATTCTTTGCGGGCACGTTTTCATAATTATCTTTGTTTTCTTTCTTCCCAAGTCGAAATAGTAGTATTCTTCGTCTTCCAGTATGTTTGCTACGTCGGCCGTGTGAGACTTTAATAAAAATAACATTTCCCTTTTCACTTCATACTTGCCGTCTGAATCAAGTCGCGTATTATACAATGGTAGAAAATGACCAGATCTTCTGCACAAACGTTTAAATAGAGACAGTGGCATGAGGCGTTCGTTCTTTACAACATGTTCTATGAATGGAATAGAGCAGTTTACCAACCATTTGAGAGAACTCTCCGTTTCTTTAAGGTATTCATAAAAGGCTTCGACTCGACTTTCGTCTTTCAGATTGAGTCTTATGTGAAGCATGAGTTTGTTAAAGGTTTTGGTGTTCATGCTAGGTAATAGTTGTGTGTGCAGGTACTCTGGATTGATGATGTTTGCGTACTGCGGCTCGGTGATTAGCCACGTGGACTTTTTGATAGCTGTCGCCGCATACAGCATGTCGTTAGATTTCATTACTTCGATAATATAATCTACGTTTCTGTTTCTACTGGCGATTTCTATTTTCAGAAGGTTGTCTATGTCGCTGTCATCGCTACTAATGTTACGTAATTCATAGTTTTTATCAGCAATCGCCTCTTCGACTAGCTTGTTGAAGTGTCGGCGCTTTTCGCCGAGTGTATCCCCTTCTAGCGTCAGCGGCGACATTGTGATGATCTGGAAACGAAAAATACATAATGTTACTACCTACTTATGTTACAAGTATCTTCACGAAATGAGGCACTCATTGGAGAGAATAGGAATTCTATATGTTTTAAATACTTTCATGTTTATCGCTGTTTATGTTTACTTAACCTAAAGTATTTTCTTTATTGCCCGATTAGTTCATAGGAGACTTGGGGGACCCGAGTGAAAAAACTGGCCAAGTGCGAGTTGTACTCACACGCACACAGGGTTCCTTGGCACCAAACAGTATAATTAAAATATTTTGAAGGCTCATTCATATGGTGAATTGTATTACATTCAACAGCAAAACTAAATTTTTTTTCATAGTATGTGTAAAGTATGTAACTGTATGTAACAAAGTTACTGCTGAAAAGTCAGTCTCAATAACTATCTCAATTTTTTTTCAAACCAATTTTCGTTAGAAGGTTTTTTTACGTTCTACAATCCTAATTTTTTTCAGAATTTTCCTCTTACTTTAGAAATTAGAGGAAAGATAGACACTTCCAAAGTGGTAAAATGTGTTAGTTTTAGTTCGGAAGTATTAGTACTTCAGCGATAAAGTTGAAAATATATTGAAGAAATTTGACAGATTGTAGTAGCTTGATGTGCTGGCGTCTGTACATACAAATAATAAATCACCCAGGTGTGGAAAGGTACGTCCAGACTTAAGAAGAAACGAACAAAATGGAACAATTCATACCATTAACAAAAAAAAAAGTAGGTAGGTGAGTACGTATTTTTTTTTTAATGTTGAGGTGTTGACTGCCTCGTTGATCTAGTGGTCGCAAGCGCGACTGCAGAGGATGCGGGCCTGGGTTCGATTCCCAGGTCGGTTAAAGTGTTATTGGGTTTTTTCATCAGGAATTTCTCAGTAGCAGCCCCGGAACCTGGATTTGTGTCCGGTTGATGGCAATAGGCTGGCCACCTTTTACAATAGGACTAAAAAATAACTGAAGAAGTGTGGTTCACTTAACACAACGGTTCGGACAACACTTCTGCCTAATCCTTCTAGGCTTCTGGGATTAAAGGCGTTATGTTATGTAATACGATACTTATGGAATAATAATGACAGCCTTTGCCTTAGCTCCACTGCCTATTACATGGGACTTAAACATAACTGGCGAAATGTGGGTGTACTAATAGGGTACGCCTCTGCCCAGCCCTACGGGGATTGCAGGCGTGATGTTATGAATTGTGTATGATGTTATTGTGTACCTACGTTACTGATATTTATAAACCTGATGATGCTTCGAGGGTGCTGATTAAATTGTTATTGAGGATAATAAAGATAATAAATCTGATAACAAAATGAATTGAAATGATAAGACTGAGCCACTAAAGAAATATGTTATTGAATTCTTACTTAATGTAAAACGTCTCCCGATTTTTTAAATTAAAAATAATCGACATCTACTGTGCAAACGAAGTATATTAACTTTCAGTATAAAATAATACACCGTGACCTTTTAGTCGTCTTACAAAGGTGGTCCACTCAATGTGCCCGACATAAAATAGTTTTTACCGTAATAGGTACAACGAAAATTAAATAAACATTAGAAAAAAATATGAAAAATCCTGTTAATGATGTTTACGTGTCAAACGGGAGAATATACCTACCCAGCGCTCGAGTCCAGTAGATCATCGCTCACAACAGGGTGTTTTAACTACGTCATGCGTCATAATATTGAATAATATTTTTAAATGATGGTTTTTAATCTGAGATTTCGGGGCCTCAATACCGAAGCTACAATCAACTACACAATATGAGAAGTAATTATTTAGGAGGAATATAACACTGAATTAAACATAAAGTAGTGTTATTTTCCTCCAAAATGTGCTGAGCAGGGAATCGCCCCCGATTTTATAATTATAAAAACTTCAACCTGTATATTGTTATTGCACTGACCATACCATGAGCATGACGTCATGGTTACGGATATTCCAACCTGATATAACTCGGTCTGGACTGGACTGATTGTACGATAATTGCTAAGCATGAGGTCCTAGTTACGATTTCCAGGTTCGGCAGTGTTATTGGGTCTTCCATGAAGAATTTTTTAGTTATCGACGCAGAGTCTGAATTTGTGTCCCATTGATGGCACAAGGCTCGCCACCTATTACGATGGGACGATTAAAGGCGTTTTGTTATGTTACGTAATACGATACTAATGGAATAATAATGAGCCTTTGCCTTGCCTCAGTGCCACCACTGAACGAGGCCTCTTTTTATAGAGGGATTCATTGATCAGAGCCACGCCTACTCAAGGAGAATTGTTATATTTTCGATGTAACATTTACCTCACAATTTCATTAATATTTAACAAACTACTTAGCTTCATGAATAGCCGCCATGAAAAAATGTCCCACTTCACTTGGATAGGACATACATTTTGTTCATTAGCTTTTGGTTCACAGAAATGCAATGACCTGGTTATGTATGGAGATGGTAAGTACCTACCTGTACTTTTAATCCCGGTAGTACGTTCTCGAGGGATATTCTCGACGTCTGCGCGGAGAAAACGTCAAGTAAAATCTCTAGTCTCTCAAAAATTATGATGTTTTCTTTCTTAGTAGGTACGGGTATTCAGCTGTAGACGGGTTACCCCATATTAGTTGGGATAAGCATGTCAGACGATGACTTAATCATCGGCATCTACCTCCCCTTTTCGCAACTTTGTTGCGGTCGGCTTCCAGTCTAACCGGATGCAGCTGAATATCAGCATTTAACATATAGCTACTCCCTATCTGGCCTCCACAACCACAACCCATTTAGTACTGAGTTATACGATAGGTAAGTACCCCTTCGGTTGTCAGTTACGGGCCACTGACTTTCGATTTACGAATAACAGACGATGACTTCATACGTAGTTAAAATTAAACCACACAACTACAAAAAATACCAATGCTATTATTTTAAATAAATACAATATTACTAACCCAAACTATAAGATTCTTTCGATGGCTGGAATGTTAAGTTTACATTCTAATCAATTTAGATTATTAGTTCGGGGTGGAAGGGACACCGACGCGAAAACGGTTACCAGGTATTCAGTTATTTCAGTACATCATTCTGAGCCCCCTATAAAGAAAATTTTTCATCGATTATTAATAAAAAAAATCTGTTGTTCCATACATTTTGACCGTGTAGGTATTGCACTTTTTTAGGAAACAGCTGTTTTTTTTTCCGCCCCTAAGACGACCCACTGACCAAAATTTCTATGTAGCCCCCTACAGTATGCTGTACTGAATACGTGGTAACCGTTTTCGCGTCGGTTCCACCCCGTATACTATGCCTAATATTACTTTTAGGCTGAATCACGAAACAATAACAGTGACCTACAGATACCGGTGGCCTTATTGAACCGTTTCCCCACTTTGCGCAGTGCGCTCACGTCATGTAAACACAATAATGACAAAAAGTTATCTTATTTAACTTACCTCCGCTTTTTCGATGCTTTCCCAAAGAGACGTCGCACAGAACTGGATGTTAGTCCTCACAATACCGAGTATCAAAGATAGGTGTAATATTGTGCAACACAATCAAGATATGAGTCAGGAAAAGCCGGTGTGGGTGTGTGTATTCTGTGACTCGGCAACAGAAACACTAGGTACGTTCACAGACTACGTGGATGTATATAGGTCGATATTTCGCGAAGTTGTGAAAGCTTAAAAAGCATATACTGATTCTGTGTTACTGAATTTTAATTCTTATTGACTTCGTTGTAAACTCATGTTCTATTATTAGTGAATCATGCATAAAAATTACAGATAACACAGATACCAAAAGGAATAACGTAACTGGTTATAACGCGTTATAAAAAACAGTTACCGTTGCGTCATACATTTTTTTTTGTATGGCTTGTCGCAGGTCAACCTAGGAGGTTTTTCGTCTGTTTAACCGGACTATGTCATATAAAAATAAGTAGGTAGGTATAAGTACTTACGCACAATGTTTTTTTTTTTCGAAAGAAGTCGGTTTTGCTTTTGACCCTACTACGGAAAATCCAAAAGAAAAGGTTATGATTTTAGCAGTCTATGCATGTATAAAGTGTGTAAAAAGACCCTTAACGAAGCCGAAAGGTACTTGTTCTCCCCGTCATTGCGATCATTTTTTTTCTGCACCATACCTGGGAACCTTCTGGTTACGGAGATATTAGGGGTCAAAGTTCCAACTTTTTCACAAGTTTTTTTTTAAAATACATATTTCTAATGTAAGATTTTTACTTAAAACACCTTCACGAGTCACGACCCCCTACTATTCAATCCATCTATCAGCACAATGTTTTAAGTGCGTTACATTGAGTTTTACCGTAAAACGTGATTTTTAACCCCAAAAAAAAACTCGTTTCCCAGCAATAATTTTTGCGTAAAGTTACTTAGTTTAATGTACAGAATGCTTGGTTGACGACTTCGTGAAGGGTCTATTTACACCCTGTATGTTTGTATTTACGTATGATCCTCCGTAGCGCCTAGACTATTCTACCGATTTTGATGAATAAGGTGTCAATCGATTCGTTATTTTAGCCCGAGTAACATGGCTACATTTTGTTCAGTAGTCGGGTTTTTTAGTTCCTTCTAGTATACCACACAAATTCTTGTTTAACATGCCTTTTGTGGCTTGTACTTTTATTCCTTACATCCAATGGGTATCCTGCCTTTTCACCTAAATTTAAAAATTTTCATTTGACGAGCAACGATTGGTTAAAACATGGTTGGTCATTTCATCATTTTATAACAACAAGTTTGGCAAATAATTCACTTAAAAAAAATGAACTTTTATTTGATAACGAATTATTCGACAAACAATTAATTTTATATTCATGTCATCTCGTAAAACAACGTTTGAAATAGAAACGTTTTAAATTTTTAATTGCATTACACATTTATACGCAATTTATTGCGCTGGTATTCAGCTACATCCGGTTAGACTGGAAGCCGACCTCATCATAGTTGGGAAAAGGCTAGGCAGATGATGACACATTACGCAATCTAAACTCATAAAAATGCAATCAATTAAATAGGCACAACGTCAATTTTAACTAGTAGAACAACAAACAGGATTCAAGAGCGAGCGAAGCGAGCTCGGATCTTGGGACATTAGGTCCCGACGTTAGGTTAGGTAAGGTTACTTTAAACCCTGCAAACAGAAACAGAAGCCCCGCGCAGCGGCTACGTCGGCCACGCCTATTACAAAATATTGATATTATTTACCTTGGAGTTTAGGTGAATTTTTACACTAAAAAGAATCAAAATTTGAATTTGTACCGAAAAAAAAATTACTACAAAAACACGCCGTCACAAAATTTACAGTGCCTCCCGGCCATGAAATCAATCGGCAGCGCCATTTGTCATCGTAGGTATTTTGCGCTTTGACATTATAACTAAAGATATTTTGAACCATAATACAGGGTGTAAACGGACCATTCACTAAGACGTCAACCAAGCCTTCTGTATATCAAACTTAGTAACTTTACGCAAAAATTTTTGCTGGGAAACAATTTTTTTTTTGGGGTCAAAAATCACGTTTTACGGTAGAACTCAATCTAACGCACTCAGAACATTGTGCTGATGGATGGATTGAATAGCACGGGGGTCGTCGAGGTGTTTAAAGTAAAAATCTTACTTTAAATACATATTACATGTATTTAAAAAAAACTTGTGAAAAAGTTGGAACTTTGACCCCCAATATCTCCGTAACTAGAAGGTTCCCAGGTATGGTCTAGAACAAAAAAAATATCGCATTGACGGGGAGAACAAGTACCTTTCGGCTTCGTTAAGGGTCTTTTTACACACGAAAAATAAATAAAACAAATAGATTCATAATTTTACAAGAATTTTTAATGAATAAGTAGAATAGAAAAGTAATGTGAAATAACTGAAATAAGTCAGAGGTAAGTACAAAATTAGTCTTTCGAAATTCCTAGAAAATTTGTGTAATAATGAATACGCACGACTGCAGATCGATGCGATTTTATTTTCTTGCGTAAGCTTGATCTTAGTCTTCCATCATATTTAGGAAGCACCTTTGCAACCATCAAATAACTAGGAATAAAGTTGCGTTCGTTCAGCATATAACTTAAAGTTTCTTGTATAAAATAATTCTCTGAAAAAGCTAATAATTCGAACATTTTCTCGAAAGCGTCCGTAAACGGACAATAAATTGTTGGACAATTATACTGCTCTGTGTCTTTTTTCAAACACTGAACTACTATTGGACCGAATGAACGAGATATTTTTACATGAATATCATACCATACATGATCCAAACTTGATGAATTCCACCCTTTTTTAAAATGTTGTTCTGAATTGACTAGCGCACCTTTTAAGAACGAAGTTTCTTTCTTCTTCATTAATATGAAGTATTCTGTTATAAGATTCCAACTAGTATAAAGTACATAGCTTTTTATTAAAGACAGTTTTTTCTTCATTATAGTTTGTATTTCTACAAACAGCTTGGCAGGTATAGGTACCTTTATAGTACAATAGTATACCCTGAAATTCCAAACCAAAGTTTTTAAGAAAACGTTGAAGTTGTTTTGGATATTTTTATCATTCCACAATCGAAAAACTTCATTAATCGCTGGATTTACTACCTTTTTAAATCTCTGAAGCTGCTCTTCCTCACTTTTACCGCACAATACGTAACACGCGAATACTTTCACGAATTTGCTTCCGATGGTGCAAAATTTTGATATTGCTGGTGACAATAATTTATCGGAAACGAAATGTTCGTCAAGTGAATCCATAATTTTTGGTGCATATTTGATTAAATTCTGTACAAAATTCTCACAATTGGCGCTAGCAGGCAACGATGTCAGAAAAGTATAGCATTTCATGAAATATTCTGCTCGTAAACTAATGGGAACATTTTCAGCGCTGCCTAGTAAAGTATATATATCTGTACTTTCTTCTGCAGATAAATTATCGATAAAAAAACTTAATAACTCCCACGGATCTTTTTCAAGACTTGAATTTTTAACTTTGCAAAGCCTTGCATGAGTGTGCTTGAAAAGAACGGATCGGATTGTAAGGTTCCTTGTTGTGCTCCAAAGTTTGAGAAAGGTTGATCTTAGATCGGCAGGTTCAAGCTTGGAAATGGCCAATTTAATGCCGAACTTTTGTAAAGACACTGGAGCTTCCAATAGTTTCGACACATGTTCACGACATTCGACTTCACTCAGAATAGACAAACGTGCATTAACTGATGGAACAGTATATTGCAAGTAATCTCCCTTTGCATACCACAAAATTGTATCTAAGGGAATCAGTGGTCTAGCTACGTGCAAATTTTGAGCTATATTTTTTCGGATGCTAATATCTGCCTGATCAGTTTCACCCCAGTGTATGCTGTAATCTACGGGAACATATTTCTTTGCCATTTCTATTACTTGATTTTGGGAAAGAAGCATGAAGAGACCTCTAACAACAGCTTTTTGTCCAGTAGGTTTGTTCAGATGTAGTAAGTAGGCGTCGGTGAAGTGCTGGGCGAGTGAGTGCGGCCAGTAGACGCGCAGCTTGGCGAGCAGACGTCGCAGCGAGACAGCGTCGTTAGTTCGCAACGTATCTATTTGTTTGTCGTGGCGCGTCAGCAGCTGCGGCTTGTGCTTCAGCGCGTTCAGGCACACTTCCTCGCTCAGACACAGTGACAACGAATCCTCAAACATGTGCTTCCGCCACGATTTCTTCACGTTGTACAAACACGACATATCTGTTTTCCATTTGTTCTTTTGGTTAACCTCGTTAATTTCCTGAACTTTTTTGAGTAAAAATGGGTAACTCTTAATATCTTTCTTCCAATCTCTTAATAAAGTCAAGGCATGGACTAATATAATCTTAGTCTCTTCAAAATCAGCTTTATCTGAAATGTTTGTCCGTTCTAGCTTTTTCATTACGAAATTGAAGAGATAAGTGAACATTTTGGATTTATTTTCCTCATTCAGTTTGCTCTGTATATGTTTGAATGAATTAAATTTCAACTTTTCTTCAACGATTTCCGGTACTAGTTCATCGCGCAAAACTTTATACTGAGTTACGGATTCGAGACACACTTGTACGTTCTTGTCTGATTCGGTGTATACTTCCAGACTGTGGAACAACTGATCCAAAACGTTCCAAGTTTCAACATCAAATTCATGAGTAGAGACTTGTGAAAGCAGATTATTGACGAACTGAATCTTGAATTTAAATGGTTCATTAATGTGTTTGTCTTTAAAATATTTAAGCAATGTTTTAATATCCTGCGGGTTTTTTGCACATGTGATTAAAAATAAGAGCATGTCAGATCGTTCAGAAGGTGAGTTTTCTGCAAGTATGAGCTTTCTTAATTCCAGTTTTGCTACTTTAAATGGAGCAAACTCATACCACTGGTAAGGTTTTACATACGATTCGATCATGTTTTTGTCTTCTTCCGTACAGAACTGTGATAGCTCAGTTTTATCGATAAAAGTTTTTCTTACGAATTCAAACCTTTCTTCTTCGGGCATGTTTTTAATGAAAGGTTGCAATGTTTTATAATCCTGATGGTGTTTAACTTGTTTAAAAAGAAAATCTTTTAATTCCGTCTTTTTCAGATATGCTGCTACCACGGACACGTCAATCTGTGAGCATCTACCGTATCTATCAAAATGGTTTAAAATTTTTAGTGGGCAATATTTCATGAGGAGCTTTGTTTTCTTTTTGCCCATTACGGGAAAGTAATCAAAGTCCTCCAGTACTTTTAAGGCGTCCTCCGTGTGAGACTTCAAGTAATAAAATATTTGGTATTTCGCGTACCACGATTTTGTTTCATCAACCCGCGTATATAATTTTAGGCAACGACCAGATCTCCTGCACAAACGTTTAAAAAGACATAGTGGCATGGGGCGTTCCTCTTTGAAAACATTTTCTATGAAAGGAATGGAGCAGTTTTGCAACCATTTGTAAGAACTGTCCTTTCCTTTAAGGTATTCATAAAAGGCTTCGACTCGACTTTCGTCTTTCAGATTGAGTCTAATGTGAAGCATGAGTTTGTTAAATGTTTTAGTGTTCATGTTAGGTAATAGTTGTGTGTGTAGGTACTCAGGATTGATGATGTTTGCGTACTGCGGCTCGGTGATTAGCCACGTGGACTTTTTGATAGCTGTCGCCGCATACAGCATGTCGTTAGATTTCATTACTTCGATGATATAGTCTACATTTCTGTTTCTACTGGCGATTCCTATTTTCAGAAGGTTGTCTATGTCGTTGTCATCGCTACTAATTTTACGCAATTCATAGCTTTCATCAGCATAACCATCTTCGACTAGCTTGTTGAAGTTTCGGCGTTTTTCACCGAGTGTGCCTTCTTCTAGAGTCAGCGGTGGCATTATGTTTAGCTGGAAATAAAATATATACACATTACTACATTATTAACCAACATTGATTATGATGAGCTGGAAGTTAAATACTTATTTTATAAAAATATACAAAAATAACTTTTGCTTCATTGGGTGTTCTTACTGGGATAGGTAACAATTAAGAGATGGGCCGACTATGACTGGCCGAGTAGCCGTCGGATGCAGAAAGGCCGACTAATTGGCCGACTAGTTGGTTAAGCTGATCGTTGCTTCTGGTGGAGTTCAGGGAGAATTCTCGTACAGCTACATCAGCTCGCATGGAGTACAGCATACAACGCACTCGCTCGCAACCTACGTGCGGTCATAGAAATACAAAATTGTTTTTTCTATTAAAAGTTGAAATTCATTTTTTTTTTATTTAAGTCAAATTATTGCCTACTAAAGAAAGAGTACCAATTCCTAGATTGTAAAATGAAATGTATTAATAACTATATTTTGCCCGCGGCTTCATTAATCGTTCATTAATTTAGAATTTGACAATCAATTCGGGTTAAAAAATACTCTTATCATACTAATGATTATTTTGTATGATGCACGCGGACATACCTGCGGACAAATAAATATTTTTTCTTTCTTTTCTTTTTTTTTTACTGAAGTTTCTATAATAATATAATTCAGTCATGATTCGAAAGACACGTGGCGCCATCAAAATTTCAGGATGATCGGTTCAATGGTTTAGGCGTGAAAAGGTAACAAACTTACGTTCACATTTATAATATTAGTTAGGAAGTTAGGATATATGCAGCTAGGTCCGGACTGATTTTATGATAACCGTAGTACGATAATAATGTTGTCTGTCTCGTTAGTTTAGTGGTCGCAAGCGCACCTACAGATAAAAATGACTTTGTCGAACCGTATCCGTATCCCACTTTGCGCAGTCCCCTGATGTTTTGTAAATGTTAACGGAAAAGTATGTAATCCGTCATTGAATACAATCCCTAAAATAGATAGGAAATCTATACATTTCCTATATAGCGATCGGAAATGTTTAACATTCTTGATATTACTAAGTACAGCATGGAAAGCAGTGCGAGGGGCGACTACCCACAGTCGAAAGCGTTTAATAAACTACACACAACACCAACACCAACATAAACAAGGCAATTTGGCAAGGAAAACTTAGGATGCAAGAGCGAGCGAAGCGAGCTCGGGACTTGGGGCACCCCGACTCCGGACAGGTTAGGTTCGAAGGGGATGGGTTCGCCTCGCTCGCTCGCCTAATTACAACATTTTGTTTTTTGTTTTGTTGATTTTATTCGTGTTTTGTTTATTTTACTCTCAGAGAGCATTCATTTTTATGTATTTCCTAGTATCATCTCGGAATTGCATACAATTTCTAGGAAATACATACATTTCACACGAAATGTGTGTACTGAAGAATCTTTGAAACATTATTTTACACATTTCCTAAGTAGGTTCGGAATTGTTTATACATTTACGGTAACATAAACACAAAACTGGCAAAAAGTTATCGTATTACATACCTGCGCTTTTTGGGTGTTTTTCCAAAGAGATGCCGCACAGCACTGAATTAAATTTTCGTCACAGATACAAAGATAAGCTTTACGTACTAGTGTGTAGTGTAGATAGCTGGAGGTAATTATGATTATTATGCATTCTTCATTATTATAAGAACATTATGAGTTTATGACAAATACAAAATGAACTAAACAGAGAATCATTGCACAAGATTTTCTTAAGCTGTCACAAATTCTTGAAATATCAATGTCAATATTACCTACAATTCGTTACAATTTGTCAACCTCAATATTTGTAATTCTAAATTAAGTCGTCATTTAGGTATTCGTCAATAGCATAATAACATTTATCAATAATTTAAGAATAATTTCATTTTTTTATGGCATCTGGAATTTTATTATAAACGCGTGGAGCCATACCAAGGACACTTTTTGTTACTAATGCAGTTTTACATTTATAATTACTCAAAGCATTTTTGTACTTCCTACGAATTGGAACATTTCGTACCATTGTAATTTTTTTAAAAAAGGTTGGGATTTATTTTGACGAAGATACTAATTTCTAATACGTATAACGCCGCCGGCACGGTAATATTATAATACAGTACTCCAACTTCATACAAACGGACGAAACGCGAGCTATACCTACGCGCCTCGATCTCGGGGTGCGCTCGCGGCGCAGACAGTCACGGCTGTACCGCAGTGTCGAACGGACGGTGTGTTGTTTTTTTAACAATAACCGCGCGATTTTTTCTCTAAAAATCAGTTAATATGACGAGTAGGAAATATTGTGCTGTTTTTGGTAGTATGAATTCGTCAATAATGCTTTTTTGATTGTACCCACCGATGATTTTGTGGAATATATAGAAAAACTGGAGGAAATATTCCGAAATTCACTTAAAACCAAACATGTAAATTGTAAAATAGCTGCAGGTATCTATAACCAAGTAAAAGATATTCCATTTTCTCCACCTTGTCCATGTTTCCCAAAACAATTTTTAATTAAGCTTTATATAAGAATGCGGATTTATTATACTTTAAAATTTAACAATAAAGCATTTCGTACGACTCAGTCGAGGCGCAAATATTTTTCGGTCGCAAATTTATAAGCCCGATTTGTTTTTCAAACAAAAACATGTTTTTTTAATTAAATCTACCAATCAAAAAACAACACGCATTTTTATTGAACACTTCCTATTCAATATACAAAGTATTTCATTTATTTATATAAAAAGGATATTTACAATCACAAAACTAAATAGAAACAGAAAGTAGGCAAATGTAATTAAAATGCTGGAGACGGGCAGCCCTAACGCATGTTTACGTACCGCGCGGCTGTAGGCATTTATTTCTATCATGCGGCCGAGTTACATTACTGTATTATAATATTACCGTGCCGCCGGTAGCGTCCGTAAGTGGTCATTTACGGAGACGCGGCGCGTCGGGCGGCGCGTTGTGCGGCGCGGCCCGCTTTCAATTCAAACATATGGCGATGTATGAGAGCGTTTACGGAGAAGCGTTTTTACGCGCGTTTGCTTGAAGTGCAGCGTTGCCTGCCGCGGCGAACGCGGCGGTGAACGCGGCGGTGAACGCGGCGGCGAACGCGGCGGCGGACGCGACGGCGAACGCGCAAACGCTCAAATACGAACATATGGCAGATGACACCGCCGCATCGCCCGCCGCGTCGCCCACCGCGTCGCCCGCCGCGTCGCCCGCGGCGTTGCACGCGCAAACGCGCAAATACAACATATGTCAGATGATACCGCCGCATCGCCCGCCGCGTCGCCCGCGGCGTCGCCCGCGGCGTTCGTTCGCCGCTGCGGCGCACGCCCCGCGTCTCCGTAAACAACATCGTACATTGCCATATGTTTGTGTTTGGGCGTGTGATAACGCGGGCCGCTGCACGCGCCGCCTCTCCGTAAACGGAAAAAACGCGCACCGCGCCGCGCGACGCCCCGCGCAACGCGCCGCCCGACGCGCCGCGTCTCCGTAAATGGGCACTAAGTAGGTATGTTCAATGATTTAAAGTATGGTGCATAGCTGTCATTTCCTCACTCATGGTTCTAATAAACCTGTTTTGTGCCTTGAATAGTAATCTCTTATCCGAGGAATTACCCCAAAAAATAATTCCGTATCGTAGGAGTGAGGCTATTAGCCCATGATAGGCAACAAGTAACGCGTCTATATTTACTTTTCTAGCCAATTGAAAAAGTGCATAGTCAGATTAATTTATTTTTTTACATTGCTTTTCTATATGAGCTTTCCAATTAAGGTTATTGTCAATATGGATGCCTAAAAACACACTTACTATTACTTCGTTGCCATTGTAATTGACACAAATTTTTGGATTTTCAAATTCTTTGGCGGAAATGCACAAACTTGAGTTTCTTGAGATTGATTATTATATAATTCATATTAAGCCAATTAATTATGTCAGAAAGAGTATTATTAATGTCAGATTGATAAGTATTTAAGTCCTTACATTTTACTATGGCAGTGCTATCGTCTGCAAACAAAATTCAAATTCAAATTCAAATTCAAATTATTTATTGCAATCCATAATGTACATATACAGGTGGTAAAATACTATTAAGAAGAAACAATTATGGACCCAGTAGGGCACAGCAAAATTAGATAAAATAGGTAGGAGAGAGGAAGCGCGCTTTTATCAACTTACCATAACACTAAAACATTTATTTTTTATTGTAATTATATCTTTTATTTATTTAGAAACTAGCTTCTGCCCGCGACTTCGTTCGCGGATCCTGTTGCTTATGCCAGCGACAACGGGGTCGTCAAAATCGAAGATCTGAAACGTCTGATGTCGAATTCTAAGAGCCCGGGGACGGGAAAACAACGGGATGCGCGAGACGATTCGAGACGTTCCATATCTTTCATTTTTGTAAGTCAGAAGTCGATGCGTAGATACGCTTGGAACTCAAGCGTAATTCTCTATCCGTGAACGTCTCCGACTCGCGAGACAATGCGTGACGTTCACGATCAGCGGCCAGTCGCGCATCACGGTCCCCACTTGTCTCTAGAGACCTAGAAGTCGATGCATAGATACGCTTGGAACTCAAGCGTAATTCTCTATCCGTTAACGTCTCCGATTCGCGAGACAATGCATGACGTTCACGATCAGCGGTCAGCGCGCATCATACTCTTCACAGTTCTCTAGAGACCTGGATGTAGAGGCGTAAAAACGCTGAGAACGCAGGCGTGCTTCGTTATCCAAGAGGAAGAGAAGAGAAGAGAGGAAGAGGTTTCCACGGAGCGAGTTGCAGCCTGATGTTCTCGAACAGCATCAAGTCTCTCCTGACGTTCTTCGGTAGATTCTTGGGATCTTATGATCCTCAATCTTTTAGCTCCTTTGGAACATTGGGAAAGATTTGACCTCTTTCTAGGCATGGTTATAGTTTTATTGTGAAGATACCTGATCAATTAAAATCTAAGTGACTGCTCCCCTGCGTTACCGGGTAGGCTACCGTGTCACGAAGATAAGTGGAAAAAGTCTAAAACACTCAAATAACATAACCCCGAAGGCATATTTATTCGATAAAATAAAAAAATAAATAGGAGTTTTAACCAGTAGAGTCAAATTTTTAATGATATACCGTCGTCATCGAATATCAGTCCTAAACTGTTACCGCCTTCACCGCGTGGAGGTACTCCCAGCTTATGTTATTTTATAATTATACAGTGAAATTAGTGATAGCTTTGATTTCCACATCAGATGTTTCTGATCTTCGATTTTTATAAGTCAACAGGAAATGCTCATCAGACCGAACAACTTTTGCTAAGACATCATTCCTATATGTGTTATGGTGTAGCTGGGCTCTTGGAGTTCCACAACAGGTGTTCCAGATCTTCGATTTCTATAAATCAACAGAGAGTGCTCATCAGATTGAACAATGTTTGCTAAGACGTCATTCCTATATGTGTTATGGTGTAGCTGGGCTCTTGTAGTTCCACAACAGGTGTTCTAGATCTTCGATTTTTATAAGTCAACAGAGAGTGCTCATCAGATTGAACAATTTTTGCTAAGACGTCATTCCTATATGTGTTATGGTGTAGCTGGGCTCTTGGAGTTCCACAATAGGTGTTCCAGAACTTCGATTTCTATAAATCAACAGAGAGTGGTCATCAGATTGAACAATGTTTGCTAAGACGTCATTCTATATGTGTTATGGTGTAGCTGGGCTCTTGGAGTTCCACAACAGGTGTTCCAAATCTTCGATTTTTATAAATCAACAGAGAGTGGTCATCAGATTGAACAATGTTTGCTAAGACGTCATTCCTATATGTGTTATGGTGTAGCTGGGCTCTTGGAGTTCCACAACAGGTGTTCCAAATCTTCGATTTTTATAAATCAACAGAGAGTGGTCATCAGATTGAACAATGTTTGCTAAGACGTCATTCCTATATGTGTTATGGTGTAGCTGGCTCTTGGAGTTCCACAACAGATGTTCCAGATCTTCGATTTTTATAAGTCAACAGAGAGTGCTCATCAGATTGAACAATGTTTGCTAAGACGTCATTCCTATATGTGTTATGGTATAGCTGGGCTCTTGGAGTTCCACATCAGGTGTTCCAGATCTTCAAATTTATTCTCCCAGCAGAAAATGCTCATCACGTGGAACAATTTTTGTTATGGTACCATTTTTGTATCTCTTATAGTTTAGCTATTCTATTGCGGTTCTGCATCAGGTGTTCAAGTTTCCAAGATAAATTATAGCCTATATGTTGCCCAGACTTAATACCTATACAATAAAAAAAAAATCTTTCAAATCCGTCTAGTAGTTCCGAAGATTAGCGTGTACAAACAAACAGACAAACAGACAAACAGACAAACAGACAAACAGATAAACAGACAAACAGACAGAATTTTTTTTTTGGATTCGTGCTCTATTACTATTTCTAAACCCCCCTCAATTTTTTTTTTTTAAATATCATCAATGTACAGACACAGTTTTTTTACTGTCTTATTATATGTATAGATTAATTATTTTATTTGATTATATCATTCGTTTCTTTATTCTATCTATTTATAATTTGTAATATTATGATATTCCAGTTATATTTTATTTAATGGGTGCATTTTTATTATTATTATTTAAACCTAAACGGTTTTTTCCATATTCCGTAAGACTAAAGGAAATTGGAAAATAAGTAGATTATTTTATTATATTTATATCGTTGCTTTTTATTAAAATTAATTATTTATTATTTTTATATTTGGTTTTGACATTCATTTATTTATTTTATGTATTTATAATTTGTAATATTATTGTATTTCAGTTTTATTGGGTGCATATTTGTTATTTTAAAATGTCATATATTTATTATTTAATTTATTGTTTATTTAATATACAATAATAGTGAAAAGACTAGTAATAGTTTGGTATTCCTACAGTAAAATTAGTCAAATTATTAGTCTAAAAATTATTAAATTTTATCATTTAAAAATTCGTCTAATGAGTAATAGCTTTTATTAATTAAAAATTGTTTTACTTTGCTTAAAAATATATAAATCAAAATCATTTGCGGTTGTGTCACTTTTGGCAAATCATTTATGTAACTGAGAAATAAAGGTGGCCCAAGCATGCTACCTTGAGGCACTCCATATTTTATACTCCTGAAATTCGATACATACGTTCGTTCCGTTTTGGTTTTCGCGCACACTCTTGTGATTTAAGTCAATTGCAATCTATTACCTAGATATGATTCTAGTAATTTTAAAATGTTGAAGAATACCGTATTATATAGATAACACAGATACAAAAAGGAATATCGTAACTGGTTAAAACGCGTTATAAAAATACAGTTACCGCAGGGTCATACAAAAATAAGTATAATTACAAATTCAAATTTATTTATTTTGGGGTAACTAGATCCAAAGATTAGTACTTAAATCAATTACAAAGGACAACACTCATCATCAGTGATCGGAGTAGGTAGATTGATTTTTGGCACTTGTATCATAAATGCACACAGAAAGAATAACATGGATAAGCCATTTTTCCGGAAAGTAATTCCGGTATTTCCGGATTCAATTAAATATTGTTAATGTTGGTAGTGATATTATTACTACTCAATTCAAAATTTAAAGGAAGGTATCAAAACTAAATTAATTCATTATTTATCTGTTGAATAATAAAAACAAACACACCAATAATACACCAATTCCGGAGGAATGTCCATAGTAATATATACGTTTCGGATCAATGACCCCAGTTCAATCTACCTACTCCGATCACTGCTCATCATAATATAGGTATACATCTAATTCTATACACAAAAAATTACGCACAATGATTTTTCATTAATGTAGATCAGGGTTTCCCAAACTTATGTCTCCATTAAAGTTTCCAGATGACAGCGAACCCCAAGATAAAAGAATAAAATAAAATAGTTTGTTGAAGAAAAGAAAGTTATTTATTTCAATAAAACGTAACAAATACAGAGCCAAACAGAAATATCTTTTTAATATTAATGTGATGGGTTGGGCTTGTTTCTTGTCGCAAATTGAATCAATTTTTGGAAAGCGAAGGTTCCCAGGTATGGTCCAGAACAAAATAATGATCGCAATGACGGGGAGAACAAGTGCCTTTTGGCTTCGTTAAGAGTCTATTTACACCCTTTAGAATCACTCTGTATACTGTCTTCCCGAACAGAGCAGAATCTATTCGTCAATTAAAAAATCTTTAAAATCGTTGCGAAAGTGGATTTGCACCTCTCGAGATGGATGCGATTTAATTTTATTTAGTATTTCTGATTGTATCTTTTTTAATGGATCTGTAACAATGTACTCGAAAACATCGGCGGTCACCCGAGAAACTACTATATAACTAGGTGCGAAATCATGATCATTTAGCATGTTTTTTAGTATTTTCAGTTTAAAATCGTATTCAAAATGGTATACGCAGCTAAAATCATCAAAAGCGTCCGCAAATAGCAAACATATTGATGGAAAATATTTCTCGGTGTCTTCCTTTAAACAATTAACAATGATTGACCCTAATTCAGGAAACATTGCGGCGTGAATTTCTTTCCATATTTTTTCTTTTTTATCGGTAAACCACGCATTTCCCATTTTAGAAATATGTTGTTCCATTAATATTGCGTATTCTGTTACCAGTTTCCAACTAGTGTACAATGCGTAGTTTTCTAACAATTGCATTTTCTTTTCCATTTCAGTTTTAATCTCTGTAAACAATTTAGCGGGGGTAGTTCGTCTGGTTAAAGTAAAGTCTTTGTACTTCTCAATTAAATATTTTATGAATTGTTTGACGTTATTGATTTCGGTGTAATAGTCTACATCTCCTTTACGCCACGACATAAAAGCTTGTTCCATTACTGGGCGTACTAGCTTTCCAAATCTCTGAAGCTGATCTTCCTCAGTTTTCCCCCACAAAACATAACATGAAAATAAATCTATGAATTCAGTGTCATGAAATTTTGTTCCTGCTGGTGAAAGTAGTTTATTGGTAACGAAATCATCGTCAAGTGATTCTACAAGATCAGGTGTCCACCTGGCAATATGCACTAAATTACGCACACGGTCGTTATGAGCATCGATCTTGACACTATCGGGCAACGAAGTCAAAAATTCGTAACTCTTTATGTAAAATTCCGTTCTTACACTAATGGGAACCTTTTCTAATCTACCTAAACAATCAGTTATGTCTCTACTGTCACGTGGAGGTAATTGATCGAAAAACATACTCAGTAATTTCCAAAGTTCTTTTTCGACAGATATTTTTTTAACCCTACACATTTGATCGTAAGTATGTCTAAAAATAACGGTCCTGATTATAGTATTCGTCGTACTGTTCCAAATATTCAAGATTAATGATTTACGTTCATCAGGTTTAAGTTTTGAGAACCCTAGTCGAAGTCCTAATTTTCGGACTGAGTCATTTCTAGAACTTTCAGTTTCACTCAATTTGGACAAGACTGAAATCAGTGATGGCACTGCATATTGCAAGTAATCTCCCTTTGCGTACCATAAAATTGTATCTAAGGGAATCAGTGGTCTAACTACGTGCAAATTTTGAGCTATATTTTTTCGGATCCTAATATCTGCCTGATCAGTTCCACCCCAGTTTATGTTGTATTCTACGGGAACATATTTCTTTGCCATGTCTATTACTTGATTTTGGGGCATAAGCATGAAGAGACCTCTAACAACAGCTTTTTGTCCAGTAGGTTTGTTCAGATGTAGTAAGTAGGCGTCGGTGAAGTGCTGGGCGAGTGAGTGCGGCCAGTAGACGCGCAGCTTGGCGAGCAGACGTCGCAGCGAGACAGCGTCGTCAGTTCGCAACGTGTCTATTTGTTTGTCGTGGCGCGTCAGCAGCTGCGGCTTGTGCTTCAGCGCATTCAGGCACACTTCCTCGCTCAGACACAGTGATAACGACTCCTCAAACATGTGCTTCCGCCACGATTTCTTCACGTTGTACAAACACGACATGTCTGTTTTCCACTTGTTCTTTCGGTTAATCTCGTTTAGTTCCTGAATTTTTTGGAGTAACAATGGCGGAATGATATCTTTCTTCCAATCTCTTAATAAAGTCAGAGCATTGACTATTAGGACCATAGTCTCTTCAAAATCAAATTTATTTGTAACGTTTTTCCTTTCTAGCTTTTTCATTATGAAATTGAAGAGATAAGTGAATATTTTGGATTTATTTTCCAGATTCAGTTTGCTCTGTATATGTTTGAATGAATTAAATATCAACTTTTGTTCAATTATTTCCGGTATTAGTTCATCGCGCAACACTTTATACGTGATTATGGATTCGAGACACATTTGCACGTCGTTTTCTGACTCGGCGTACACTTCCATATTGTGGAACAACTGATCCAAAATGTTCCAAGTTTCAACATCGAATTCATGGGCAGATATTTTTGAAAGCAGATTATTTGCGAACTGAATCTTGAATTTAAATGGTTCATTAATGTGTTTGTCTTTGAAAAACTTAAGCAATATTTTAATATGCTGCGAGTTTCTCCTTTCACATGTGATTAAAATTGAGAGCATAGCAGATAGTTCAGTGGGCGAGTTCTCAGAAAGTATAAGATTTTTTAATTCTTGGAATGCAACGTTAAATGGGGCGAATTCATACCACTGGTAAGGTTTTATTTTGGATTCAATAATTCTTCTTCCTTCTTCAGAAAATAGTAATGGCATATCAGTTTTATCGATAAAAGTTTTTTTTGCGAATTCAAATCTCTCTTGTTCAGGCATGTTTTTAATAAAATTTCTTAATGTATTATGATCATATAACCGAGGTCCCAATCTTCTTGCTTGCTTATAAAGAAATGCTTTTATTTCATTCTTGTTTAAATATTTTAATACTACAGACAGGTCGATTGTGTCAGCGTACTTATCAAAATTATCTAAAACTCTTTGCGGACAAGTTTTCATAAGTATTTCTGTTTTCTTTTTTCCCAGTTCAGGAAAGTAATCGTATTCGTTGTCTTCCAGTACGGTTAATACGTCTTCAGTGTGGGACTTTAACAAAAATAAAATTTCTTTTTTCAACCGTTTTACGCTGCGAGCCTCTACCCTTGAATGGTATTCAAGAAAATGAGCAGATCGTCTGCACACACGTTTAAAAAGCGATAGTGGCGTGCATCGTTCATTTTGTATAACATTTTCTATGAAAGGAATGGAGCAGTTTTGCAACCATTTGTAAGAACTGTCCTTTCCTTTAAGGTATTCATAAAAGGCTTCGACTCGACTTTCGTCTTTCAGATTAAGTCTAATGTGAAGCATGAGTTTGTTAAATGTTTTGGTGTTCATGCTAGGTAATAGTTGTGTGTGTAGGTACTCTGGATTGATGATGTTTGCGTACTGCGGCTCGGTGATTAGCCACGTGGACTTTTTGATAGCTGTCGCTGCATACAGCATGTCGTTAGATTTCATTACTTCGATGATATAGTCCACATTTCTGTTTTTACTGGCAATGGCTATTTTCAGTAGGTTGTCTATGTCGCTGTCATCTCTACTAATGTCACGTAATTCATAGTTTTCATTAGCAATAGCATCTTCGACTAGCTTGTTGAAGTGTCGGTGCTTTTCGCCGAGTGTGCCTTCTTCTAGCGTCACAGGTGGCATTGTGTTTAGCTGGAAATAAAATATTGGCTTTGCTACATTATTTACTAACATTGAATGTGTAAATGGGCTAATAACAAGTTACGTACTAAATCGCCATCTATATCCTATATACAAAAGTTATATTTAGAGAAGAAAGACGATGCCCAGTGTTGTGTTACTGTGAACTAGTTTTCTGTGTCTATGCTTTTCAGTCGTTTTTGTAATGGAAAATAAAATCACTTGAAATTGTAGGCCAATTATAAATACCGTTATGATTAAAGATGCTAGATGAACCCTTTCGCTGCCCAGCACCCAGCGTAATATGGGCATTGGACTCATATGCTGGGTGCTGGGCAGCGAAAGGGTGAAGGGAGCTAGTAGGTGACCTACCTATCCTAACTAATATTTTAAATGCGAAAGTAAGTATCTTAGCCTGAAATTTTTCATATACGATTTTGCATTTCATCCCGAAAAAAATACTGTTCCCGAGGAAAACAACAATAACGTTCTTATGATAATAGATGGCGCCACGTGTCTTTCGAATCATGACTGAATTATATTATTACAGAGTACAGCCCAAACTGATTTTCAAATTCTTAATTAACCCGAGCGAAGCCGCAGAAAAAATTAGTATTGTATAAGTGATCAAGGTAATTTTTGAGTTTCATTGTTCATATTTTTCTATTTTATTTTGTAAATAAAGAATATGGGTACATACCGTATTTTTCAACGTTTCAACAGCATATAGGTTACCCACACTTTTGAATCTAATTATTAAGGCATTTACATAAAAAAAAAAAACAAAAAAAATATAAAGTGTGCTAGATTACATTAACAAAGACTAATTTACCTCCCTAGGTGTAGGTACCCAACTATCATGAGGAAAATCATAATCTTATCTTATCGAAATAATTCGTACATTCTTTTGCAAACAGGAAAATACATATCGTATCGATGCATTACACACATAGATACCAAACCAATAATATAATTATGTGCATGGATAAGACATATAACTCATACCTATATGAAGAATTCCCCCGAAGGGTTAAGTGTGTTTAATTATACTAGAGACCAAGACGAGACCAAGAACATGAAGGTACTTAAGAGTAGACCAGAGAACTAAAGAGTAGACCAAGGACTTATACATATATTATGAAGATAAAGACTATAATCAGGCAGTTCAAACCAGACCTGGATAATCGAAAACTCCACAGGTAATACTGTGACGTAGATTAAGGCGTTCACAGAAGTTCGCTCTCTTTTTTCTAGTAGAAGCTTTTACCGTTCCCAGTCTTTCTACTTCAGACTTATACAACCGCGAACCTTCTATCCTGAAAGATGAGATAAGAGCCGCTATTAATCATCTCAAATGTGGTGAAGCAGTGGGAGCCGACGAGATACCCACAGAGGTTATTAAAGCTTTGAGAGATTTCGGTGTCGATATAATGCACTGCATATGCTCCATGGTCAGGGATATTAGACAATGAACCGACAGATCGCTGCTTATACTTCTCCACAAAAAGGGATCCACGTTTTATTTCCCTAATATCACACAGCAGCAAAATTCTACTTCATATACTGAACACCAGGCTTCAAGCTTTCGTAGCCTGTACCCAAAATTAGGTACTTGTGTAAAACAGTTAATCTTTGTGCTAACGCTTCTACTATTTCCCTGAAGTTAGGCAGAGGTATATACAACAGTACACCCACATTTCGCATTTTGTTTAAGATCCATGTTATTTACTTATAACGTATTAGAAAAGGGTTAAAATTAATAAAATGCAATGTGAAGCATTTGAGTGTTTCTTTAATGATTAGAAATGTACGTACATGAAAAACACTTAATTAAAAGTACTACACTTAAACATTGTGCAAATTAGTCTTCCGCTATATTGCAGAAATCATTATAATAATGTAACAGCACTGTTTGGGATGGATTTGATACAAGTTTTTTACGAATTTCTGATCCTATACGTTTCAACTCGTCATCATTACAAAAATTACCGACGGTCTTCGAAACCACTAAATAGCTAGGAGCAAAATCACTATCATTTAACATGGTTTTTAGGGTCTCTAGAAAGAATACATAATCTTGAAAGTATAACGTATAGAACATTTGTTGTAAAGCTTCGGCAAAAACACAATGTATGGTTGGACTGTACTGCTCGGTGTCTTCTTTTAAACATTTAACTATTATAGGACCCAATGAAGGAGCTATTTTCAAATTAATATCTTTCCAAGGGTTCTCTGTTCCGCTTGACCACCCCCATCTATCAGTTAAATCTGATTCTGTCCACTTATTCGTTCCGAATGGACTCGTGGATGTTATATGTTCATTGATTAATTTAACGTATTCTGTTATTAGTCTCCAACTCGTAAACATCACATAGTTTTCCGGCACTGGCAAATTTTGTTTAATTTTAGTTGTTATTGCTACAAACAGTTTATCAGGTACAGGTATTTTATTCATAGTTAAATATATTGTGAACGACCAAACCAAATTTCTTAGAAACTTATTAAAATTATTTCTAACATAATATACGCCCGACCTCTTATTACCCCAGCACTGAAAGGCTTCTTCCATAGCCGGACCTACTACTTTATCGAATCTCTGAACCTGATTTTCTTCACTTTTACCAAACAACACATAACATGCAAAGACTTCAATATATTCACTTTCATATAAACAGAGTTTGTATCCTGCTGGCGACAGTAACTTATTACAAACAAACTTTTCATCGAGTGATTCGATTATTTTCGGTGCATATTGAATCAAATTCTTTACATGTCTTTCGCAATTGGCGCTATCGGGCAATGTAGTTAAAAACTCGTAACTCTTCATGAAATATTCTGCTCGAATACTAATAGGAACAGTTTCAACTGCACTTAATTTTTTGTATATTTCAGCACTTTCACCTGAATTCAACTCATTTATAAATAAACATATTAATTCCCACAGTTCCTTTTCAACTGTTGGATTTTTCACCTTGCATATTTTATCATACGTGTGTTTGAAAAGAACGGAGCGGATTGTAAGATTCGTAGTAGCCTTCCAAGTTTTTGAAAAAATTGATTTTAGAGCATCAGATTTAAGTTTGAAAAATGCAAGATGAAGCCCAAACTTTTGCAAGGAGACTGATGATGCATTCAATAATTTTGGCAAATGCTGGCGACTACCGACTTCTTTCATATTGTGCAAAATTGCATTTAGTGAAGGCACTGCATGTTGTAAATAATCACCTTTAGCGTACCACAAAACTGTATCTAGGGGAATCAGTGGTCTGGCTACGTGCAAATTTTTAGCAATATTTTTCCGTATGCTTATTTCTGTCTGGTCGGTTTGCCCCCATGTTATCTTAAAATTTTTGGGAGCATGTCTTTTTGCCAAATATACTATTAGATGTTGGGGTAGAAGTATAAAAAGACCTTTAACAACGGCTTTCTGTCCGGCTGGGTTATTCAGATGTAGCAAGTAGGCGTCGGTGAAGTGCTGGGCGTGTGAGTGCGGCCAGTAGACGCGCAGCTTGGCGAGCAGACGTCGCAGCGAGACAGCGTCGTCAGTTCGCAACGTGTCTAGTTGTTTGTCGTGGCGCGTCAGCAGCTGCGGCTTGTGCTTCAGCGCGTTCAGGCACGCTTCCTCGCTCAGTAACAGTGACAACGACTCCTCAAACATGTGCTTCCGCCACGATTTCTTCACGTTGTACAAGCACGACATGTCTGTTTTCCACTTGTTTTTCTGCTTTATCTTTATTAGTTCCCGGATTTTCTCGAGTAAAAATGGAAACATACCGATATCTTTTTTCCATTCTCTTAACAAAGTCAGGGCATTCATCAAGTGGAGTAAAGTATCATCAAAATCGGATGTAGCTTTAATGTTTTTACTTTGAATTTTTGTCAATACGGAATTAATAAGATAAGTAAAAATTTTACCCTTTTGTCCTTGATTCAGTTTACGCTGAAACTTCTTGAAAGAATTAAACATCATTTTTTGTTCTATGATTTCGGGTACCGCTTCATCCTTCAGCACTTTATATAGGGTTACGGATTGGAGACACAGTTGTACGTTGTTATCGGATTCAGTGTACACTTCCATACTGTGGAACAACTGGTCCAAAACGTTCCAAGTTTCAACGTCGAACTCGTGTGTAGATATTTGTGAAAGCAGATTGTTAACAAACTGAATTTTGAATTTGAACGGTTCATTTATGTGTTTTTCATTGACAAATTTAAGCAAAGTCGCAATATGCTCTCGGTTATTTTGTGTGCAAGTTACCAAAACTGAGAGCATGGCACATCTTTCAGCGGGTGAGTTCTCTTTACGTATAAGCTTCTTTATTTCAGGCAATGCAATTTCAAAAGAGGCGTGTTCATACCATTGAAAAGGTTTCATATATCTTTCGATAACCCTTCTTTCTTGCTCTGTAAATATTAATGCTATCTCAGTTTTATCGATAAATGTTGTACTTACAAATTCAAACCTCTGTTCTGCCGGCATATTCTTAATGAAATGTCTTAATGTGTTATGATAATCGAATGAACGGGATCCTACCAATTTACTGGCATGCTTAAAAAGAAAAGCTTTTATTTCATTCTTATTTAAATACTTTGCTACTACAGATAAGTCGATTTTGTCAGCGTACTTATCAAAATTGTCCAAAACTCTCTGCCTGTAATTTTTCATAAGAAACTCTGTTTTCTTTTTTCCTATTTCAGGGACGTAATTTAATATTTTTTCGTCTTCCACTACGTTTAATACCTTTGCCGGATGTGATTTTAACAAAAATAAAATTTCCTTTTTGGCCTGGTACCTGCTGCTAGATTCCACCAATGCATAGTCACCAAGAAAATGAGTAGATCTTTTGCATAAACGTTTAAAAAGAGAAAGTGGTATGAGGCGTTTGTTTTTCATAACATTTTGTATGAAAGGAATGGAGCAGTTTTGCAACCATTTGTAAGGACTGTCCGTCTCTTTAAGGTATTCATAAAAAGTTTCGACTCTTCTTTCGTCTTTCAGATTGAGTCTAATGTGAAGCATGAGTTTGTTAAATGTTTTGGTGTTCATGCTAGGTAATAGTTGTGTGTGCAGGTACTCTGGATTGATGATGTTTGCGTACTGCGGCTCGGTGATTAGCCACGTGGACTTTTTGATAGCTGTCGCCGCATACAGCATGTCGTTAGATTTAATTACTTCGATGATATAGTCTACATTTCTGTTTCTACTGGCGATTTCTATTTTCAGAAGGTTGTCTATGTCGCTGTCATCGCTACTAATGTTACGTAATTCATAGTTTTCATTATCAATCGCATCTTCGACTAGTTTGTTGAAGTGTCGGCGCTTTTCGCCGAGTGTGTCTCCTTCTAAAGTCACCGGCGGCATTGTGATGAGCTGGAAAGTGGAATTTAAATACTGTTTTATTAATTTATAATATACCTATTTATAAATGAGTCGGATCCGGTCGTTAGTACGTACAAAAAATGAATCTCAAGTGCCCCAGTGGTGACATCACGCGACCTGCTTGTATAGTCTACCCAAACCTACAGCGCTCTTCTACAGAGTCGTGATGTTTTGAGCTCGTCGTCGTGTCCCGAAACTGTATCCGATTGAGTCCGCACCGCTCACTCATTTACAGTGGAAGCACTTCTATGAAGTTTACCGTTGCGAGTTAAACGGAGTCCGTACGGAGCCCGCTCCGTTCGCAGTGGAAGGCGGCCATTAATCTGGTTCCCGAAGGATAATTTCTGACCTCCACTCGGGCGAAGCCGCGGGAGCTAGTACTTCATGATTATTATAGTTTAACTGGGTTATCTCAGTCAACACAACACTAATAAGCACCTTATTTATTAATTATCTTATCCTTTATATTGTTTAATCTCATATTTCTGGGGCAACAACAGTTGGGTAATATTAAGTCATTATTATATAGATTTTACGAATAAGTAACGAAGTTTAGTAGTAAGCTGCCAACTATTTGTGCCGTAATTTAATTTAAATAAATAATAAACTTGTTTCTTTGTTTAAACCATGTCTCTATGACAAATAGGACATTTAGCAAATTATTATTCATAACACCTGAGCCAACCTCTTCCAATATAAAAATAAAGTTATTTGAAGAATATTTATTATAAATCAGTCAATTTATTGTGTTTGTCAACCATACCTGGTAGATGCCTGAAGACATGTACTACCTATGCAGCTGTATGTGAAAGCTTGCCCAAGGACGTTAGTGTAAATATGGCTAAAAAGGTAAAGCTTTAGAAATTGATTTCTTAATCATCATGATTAAGAGTGTTTATGACTTACGGCATTTCATACAAACTTTCAAGTCTAAATTTTTCGAAATGACTGAACCGATTTTAAAGAAACTTCATTCGCGTTAGCTGGATACATAGGTCTAAAAAGTTATCAGAGAACATTTTCAAAATGTCTTTAAAAAAAAGCAAATTGGAAATTTTTGTTTCTATGGAAAATCTAAAATCGGTCTAATTTAGCTGTAATGATATTTTTCTAAAATGTTACAGGCTAACAGTATCAGTAGTATAAAAAAAAACTAAGTAAGAGTTACCAAAAAATATTTTCTTATCAAGTAACTGGTATTGAATAAAATTAATGACAATGTTTATGAAACCATTCTCCACACTACCTCACATCTTAAAATTAATTATGCATCTTGTGCGAAAATAATGGCTTCCGGTTCACCATTTCAAAATTATTTCTGAGATAAACACAAAGCGTTCAAAGGATACTATTATTAAAATAACCCTTCCTTGGCAGTCGGGTTAAAATAGTGATGAATTTTATTGAAAACATAATTGGTACCTAGGTATAACATGTTTTTTGTTTGTAACAATAACAACTGAAATTTTATATGTATTTTTAATGCGATAAATGACTTATGCACATAAGGAAGTATTTGAAACAACTATAAATAAAATTGGTTAAACTGTAGAGTTCTTATGAGGAGCGGTCAGATTGCAAGCAAACGCTTGATACGTTAAACTATCCTGATGTTACAGTCCTTGCATAGTTATTTAACGTCTGCCAACAACCCATGCAGTGATCAACAACTTCATTGCAACACAAGACACTTTGATTTGGTCAGCGATGCAAAATCAGATAGAAAACAATGATGACAGGTATACAAGATACTTGATTAGTTTTGGTTCCATGACGAATATTTCTTAAACTTCTTTTTCCTTTTTTGGCAATCTGCCAGTGAGATTCCTCAAAGTGAATACTAAATCTAGTTTTAAACTTTTTATAACAAAACTGCCTGAAATTATATTTATTCAATTGTTTTGATAAGTTTAAGATAAATTGACCGCAACAACCCATAATTTAATATGTATATAATAAATAAGTTTTTATGTTTGTTGTAACCTAGCAACCAATATGGAAAATATGGTATGATTACTTAACTCAGTTGTGATTACCTACATTAGGTGAAAACTATGTATATTTGAATGATGACGTTATCGTACAGCAGCCAAGCTGCGAAAAAAAAATAGTATTACTTACCTATGTTTAGCTGTTATGCTCCGAAAATGACGCAATCTGCCGCTCCGAAGTACTTCTCAAAAGTTGTTAGCTCCAACGAATTAACCAAGCTTACATAAACTGGTGAACTGAATATCAATGCAATGTTATGACTCAGAATCAGAAGAGGCCGGTGTTTAGCGGGCATACTTTGTGCCAACAGTCCACTGTTTACCTCATTCATATATAATTAAGCCTTGTTGATCAATTTTATTTCTAATGTGCTCAGATTAAAGTTGCATTTCGATCGTGTGAAATGACAATTGAAGCTTTGTTTTGAACTTTTGACATTGACATTGGATCAAACAATCCCAGCTGAGAAATGGCCGAACGGTGCACAGATAACAAATAACGATACTCGGTAACAGTGACGGTTATAACGCTTTAAATGTAATATAACCGTCAAAAAGTAAAGATCTGGAGAAATAACGACAACCAAGAAAAGTAATTTTAAAAACTAAAAAACCCGACTGAAAACCAAAAAACAAACACGTATTTGGAAGCAGGCGGCCCATTACTCACACACACAGACTCATTGCAATATAAAATTATTAAAACATGGAATGAATCGTTTTTAAAATTAGTTTTTTTTTATTTCCAGCTATGTGAAAGATTTCACAGGATGTCACAAGATGTGATCTCAGATTCTATTCTGATTGGATACATTTTACCTGCTCGCTGCTCGTCATCTTTTTACATTGTTTATGTATCACCTTATATTTAATACATAGCTGGGAATAAAATCAGTAACATTTAGCATATATTTTAGGGTGTCTAGTAAAAAACCATCGCAATTTTAAAAAGTACATATTTGGAACATTCTTTCATAAGCTTCAGCAAACCGGCAATGTATTGTGATTTGTGGGACTATGTCTCTCGATGACTACACGAATTACTATTTGACCCTACGAAGGAGACATTGTAAAATCTTTCTTTATCGTGTGGTTAGTGCCTAACCTGGTGTCATAGTTTTTACGCCGCCCATGGGCCTCTGACTTGGCTTTACATGCCCTCAGAAATATCTCTCAGGCATGCTGGTTTCCTCTCGTTGTTTTCCTTCACCGAAGCAAGTGAAAATTATACAATACGCACATGAATCCGAAAAAACCAAACCAAAGATCCTAAAAAATCTTAAAATGGTCTCTAACATAATTAATGGCCTGAACGAGTCTCATCCCACTACTTTTCTCTGATTGTAGTGGGATGAGAGAGCTTCATCCATAGCTGGATCTTCTAAAACTCGGCTGAATCTATGAAGCTGATCTTCCTGACTTTAACCGCATAATACGTAGCATGCAAAACTCTTTATTAATTGACTTTCATACGAACAAAGTTTGAACTCTGCTGCTGACAGCATGTTATTGGCTACGAAATCTCTTTCGATTAACTCCATTATTTTTGGGGCATACTTACTTACTCTATTAAATCCAAAATCGGCGAATTTAAGGTATTAATAAAATGTCTAGTATAAAAGTTAGACATATGAAACTTGGTGTTTCGTAAATGTACTGATTATGACTACTTACATCTTATCTTGAGTATTTATGGCATAAATACTCAAGATGATTAGTGTAGTACAAAGTAGAGAGCATACATTTTATGCTCTCCACTTTGTCCAAACCGAAGCTATTTGAAAATGCTACAAAATGGTTCGAGTAAAGGTAGGTAGCGCAGTTTTATTTTTTCACTCGTCTTGGCACTTGTCACTACTGTAAAAATAACAACAGAGCAAGTAGAACATACCAGTAAAAAGTATCCTCCCATAGAAGTTCATAACATGTCTATCCATCTCGAGGCACATAAATCAAACTCGGGTGTCGATGGCACAAGAGTAATCAGCAATGCAAGCTCACGAACCGAGGGCAAGTTAGAAAGTGAAACGACGGTGTTGGATGCTCCGTTTTCAACCTTCCGATGTTGTTTGGGAAGGGTTGTATAAGCGCCATCTTAGAACTGTATGTAGGAGTGTCGATCGATTGAGTGTGGTTGGCAAATGTTGCCTTCGTAACTAGGATGGTATGAGACTGGATGTGTGAGAGTGGAGATTGACGAACCAAGCGGTGGATGACGATGAAGTAATCAAATAAAACAACCAATTCCTTGAATAAAGACAGTTTTCTATTAACATTTGAAGTTATAAGAAAGAACAAAATTCGATTAAATACAATAGCAACAGAATTTAAAACAATCATTAGGTACTGTAGGTACAATAAATTTAAAAGAAGGCAGTCATCACTAAGCTTCAATGTCTTCTGATATGTTCACAAAATCGTTAAAATAATGTATTTGCACTGCTTTCGATGGATGTGTTTCCAGTATTTTACGTATTTCTGATCGCAAAGGTTTGCCATGAGTCCAGTAACGATTATAGTTCGCTGCCATATAGGAAACAACAAAACAACTTTGAACAAAATCAGTATCATTAAGCATGTGTCGTAGGGTTTCAAGTACAGCTACATCATCGCTACATTTCACTAATTCCTTTAACATTTTATGAAAAGCTTTGGCGAACAGATAATAAGTTGTTGAAAAATTAAATAGTTCGATGTCTTCTTTTAAACACTTTGCAATGATGGTAGCTAAAGAAAAAGATATTTTAATATGAATATCGTTCCAAACGCATTTCATTTCATGTGTCATCGATCCATGCTGGTCTGCCCCGAATGTACCTAACATAAATTTGTTTTCGTCCAATATCTTAACGTATTCTATTACAAGTTTCCAACTAGTCAGCAATACATAGTTTTCTAACAATGGCAACTTTGTTTCCATTTTAGTTTTTATCTCTAAGAACAGTTTAACAGGCACAGTTTTTTCATTAAAACTAAGAACATATATTCTAAAATTCCAAACCAAATGTTCTAAAAATTTTTCGAAGTGTTCTCGAACATAAAAGTCGCCTGAATGCACTGTATCCCATAACTGGAAAGCTTCATCAATCGCTGGCTCTACTACTCGCCTGTATCTCAAAAGCTGATCTTCCTCACTCTTACCACACAATACGTAACATGCTAATACTTCTAAATATTTGCTTTCATACGAACAAAATTTAGTTTCGGCTGGTGAAAGCATTTTATTGGCTACGAAGTCTTCGTCGAGTAATTCCATTACGCTTGGTGCATTAGATATTAAATCCTTCACATATTCTTCACAGTTAGCGCTAGCAGGTAAAGAGGTTAAAAACTCGTAACTCTTCATGTAAAATTCTGCTCGAATACTAATAGGAACATTTGTAACGTCTTTAAATTTTTTATAGATTTCTGCACTCTCTCCTGCCGTTAAGTTATCTATAAATGAACTTAATATTTGCCAGAGATCTTTTTGAACAGTTGGATCGTGGGCCTTACATATCTGGTTGTAAGTGTGCTTAAATAAGACTGATCGAATTGTTATATTCTTTGAAGTTTTCCAAACATTGGAAAATATTGTTTTGAGATCTTCAGATTTCAATTTGGATATTGAAAGATTTAGTCCAAATTTTTGTAAGGAGACTGGTGCGTCCAATAATTTTGGTAAATATTCACGACTTTCAGCTTCATTCAAATTTGGCAATAAAGCATTTAGTGATGGAACTGTATGTTGTAAGTAGTCTCCTTTAGCATACCACAAAACCGTGTCTAAGGGAATCAGCGGTCTGGCTATGTGCAAATGTTTTGCAATATTTTTCCTTATACTTATTTCGATCTCGTCAGTAGTACCCCAACTAACTTTTTTATCATCGGGAACATGTTGTTTCGCAATGTCAATAATTTTATTTTGTGGTAGAAGTGTAAACAGACCGCTTATAACGGCTTTTTGTCCTGTGGGTTTGTTCAGATGTAGTAAGTAGGCGTCGGTGAAGTGCTGGGCGAGTGAGTGCGGCCAGTAGACGCGCAGCTTGGCGAGCAGACGTCGCAGCGAGACAGCGTCATCAGTTCGCAACGTGTCTATTTGTTTGTCGTGGCGCGTCAGGAGCTGCGGCTTGTGTTTCAGCGCGTTCAGGCACACTTCCTCGCTCAGACACAGTGATAACGACTCCTCAAACATGTGCTTCCGCCACGATTTCTTCACGTTGTACAAACACGACATGTCTGTTTTCCACATGTTCTCTTCTTTAATCTTAATCAGTTCTTGAATGTTATCAAGAACGATTGGGTACTTACTGATATCCTTTTTCCAATCTTTTAACAAAGTCAAGGCATTTTTTAATTGCTCTATAGTCTCACTGAAATCGGATTCATTAGCAATGTTTTCAAGTTGAATCTTTGACAAAACGGAATTAAATAAATAAGTAAAAATTTTGCTTCTCTGTTCCTCATTTAGTTTACTTCGAACGTTTTGAAAAGTATTAAAGGTCATCTTCTGTTCTATGTTTTCCGGCACAGGTTCATCGTGCAAAACTTTATACAGGACTATAGATTCGAGACACATTTGCACGTTGTTTTCAGATTCGGTGTACACTTGCATACTTTTGAACAACTGATCCAAAACGTTCCAAGTTTCAACATCGAATTCGTGGGATGATAATTTTGAAAGCAGATTATTGACGAACTGAATCTTGAATTTGCATGGTTCATTAATGTGTTTCTCGTACACATATTTTAGTAAAGTTTTTATATGCTGCGGGTTTCTTCCTGTACAAGTGATCAAAACTGAGAGCATGGCACATCGTTCAGAGGATGAGGTCTCTTTGCGTATAAGCTTTTTTAATTCAAACAATGCAACTGTAAATGGGGCGAACTCATACCATTTGTAAGGCTTTACTGACCAGTCGTGCTTTTCATAATCTGGATAGAAAGCTGCCAGTTCAGTTTTATCGATAAAAATTTTCCTTACAAATTCAAACCCTTCATTTTCTGGCATGTTTTTAATGAAATGGCCCATGTTTTCAACTCGAAATAGATAATATCGACATTTGTCAGTTTTAATTTGCTTTTTGAGAAAGGTTTTTATTTCGACCTTATTTAAATATTTTGCAGCCACGGACAGGTCAATTGCGTATATGTACCTTTCAAATTTATCAAATACTTTTTGCGGGTGTGCTTTCATGAGGAACTTTGTTTTTTTTGTACCCATTTCGAGTTTGCAGTAAGTATAACATTGATCGTTTTCTAGGACATCCAAAACTTGTTCAGTATGTAACCTTATGTGAGAAAGTAGCTCCTGTATGGCGTATCCACCGTCTCTTACTTTTGTATAATATGCAATAAAATTAGGAGACTTTATGCACAAACGTTTAAATAGAGATAGTGATACGTGGCGTTCGTTTGATTTGATGACATTTTCTATGAAAGGAATGGAGCAGTTTTGTAGCCATTTGTAAGAACTGTCGGTTCCCTTCAGGTATTCGTAAAAGGCTTCGACTCGACTTTCGTCTTTCAGATTTAGTCTAATGTGAAGCATGAGTTTGTTAAATGTTTTGGTGTTCATGCTAGGTAATAGTTGTGTGTGCAGGTACTCCGGATTGATGATGTTTGCGTACTGCGGCTCGGTGATTAGCCACGTGGACTTTTTGATAGCTGTCGCCGCATACATCAAGTCTTTAGATTTCATTACATCGATGAGGTAGTCTACATTTCTGTTTTTACTGGCGATGGCTATTTTCAGAAGGTTGTCTATGTCGCTGTCATCGCTACTAATTTTACGTAATTCATAGTTTTCATTATCAATCGCATCGTTGACTAGCTTGTTGAAGTGTCGGCGCTTTTTACCGAGAGTGTCTCCTTGTGGAGCCACCGGAAGCATTGTGAGGAGCTGAAAATGAAATATTTACGATTTACTTACATTGTATTTTTGTTGACGACAAAAAGGAATTCAATGTGACGAATAAAATATGTTTTATCAATATCAGATTGAACTGAACTGTGTCACTGTGGCATATAGATGATTTTGTCATCTTACGCATAAAACATAAAAACTTGATAAAAATAAAGATTTTTAGTGACTACCTATAGAATGTAAGAACGAGCGAAGCGAGCTTTGAAATTTTACACCTCATCTCGCGTAGGTTAGGTTTTCTTTTGGACATTAATCCAGATTAGAAGCTACTTGACGGTAGGCTCGAAAATAAGGTGTTTTTTCTAAAGTTAAGGTCATCGTCGCCATTAGATCTGGAGGCGATAGTCCTCGCGCCTGCACGAATGGCACGCGGAGGCACTACGTCGGGGGAAACTCCGCTGCCGCGGCAAATCGCCGCTCAGCGGACAGACCTCCGCGCGATCTCATGACGACTTGGAGAGAGCGACTGTCGCAACCCCGTGCAGGGCACGCCACAATAGTGGCGATAAGTCCCCTTGAGGAGTGGCTAGAGAGACGCCACGGCGCCCTCACCTTCCGCGTGACGCAGGTCCTCACCGGACACTAAACCAGTAAAATGTTAGTTCGTCTGCTCATGAAAGTTACAAAACTGTGTTTATTTGCACATCGCACCTCGTATCTAGACTCTAAACTACTCCACCGATTTTGATGAAACTTTTACATCGATTTTATTAAAAGCTACCTAGCCGTATACCTACGTTTCACATTGAATAAAATTCAAGATTACGTTACTACATAGTTGATAATTTCATCCAGGCTTACATCTTAGAGTATTATGTAGGAGAGCTAGCCTAGATAATATTTCTTGTGCCATTGAGGCAAGTAACCAAAACTTTACCCTGAGTAGAGTAGAAAACGATCTCGCCGCGGTAGTCACGCTGATTGGGCGAGTCGCGTAAAGGAGTCTGCCCACTACACCGTACAATACCATGACCGTGCTATGAACGTATCAGGCACGAAAATAAACATGACTCGGACTACTATGGTCACTAGAACGTATCAACAGCGCTTTTTCATACCCGTTTATGGCGGATTTAGAACGGTCATCAGACATGGTTAAACCCTATAGTCTATGTATTGAAAAGTAAGACTATTGCCACTAAACCGTTGCTTCACCGTCGCGTGCTATGCACGGAGGGAAAACCATTGCCGACAAAAATATTTGGCCGGTGTCGATACGGTACGTACAGACGCCAGCACATCAAGCTACTGCAATCTGTCACATTTCTTTAATAGATTTTCAACTTTATCAACAAAGCATTAGGTTCAAGGTTGATTGGGAAAATTAGGCAGTTTCGGGTAGCTTGATGTGCTGGCGTCTGTACATGGCACGCGACGGTGTTAGTGGGTGACGGAACGGTCTGGCGCAGTCGCATAGGTTATTTACTTTTCAATACAATGCATATTGTTTTGCCTGATACCTTCATAGCACGGTTATGGTATGCTACGGTGTAGTGGGAGAATCCTTGTTGCTAGGGTAAATGATGAGGTGAGGTAATTTTTGTAACTTTAATAAACCATTAGCTATAACATATTGAATGTTTTACCTTATATATGTTACGGGTAAAAGCCGGTTACACCTAGTTCTAGCCGGCTATACCTAGGTGCAGCCGGAACAGTTTGTTATAATGCAACCAATTTGGATGTATCGCTAGCCAGCCGCTGCCGGGGCACCGCTCGCTGAGCTCGCTCGGCTCGCGCGCGTTTGGTCACAGTTCTAACCTAACCTAATCCAGTTGGTCGGTGTGTCCTAGCAATAAAAAGAATAGTTTCCGGCCGCACCTAGGTATAGCCGGCTAGAGCTAGGTGTAACCTTACTAAGCCGGCTCGAACTAGGTGTAACCTTACTTCGGCTTTTAGCCGTAACAAATATATAAAATTAAAATATAAATAAACATCAGACTACGGACGTCAATTAGGACAACCGTACATCACTGCTTGATTTCCATGGTTATTATTATTATTTATTTTTTCTAAAAAAACGTGGCCCCACACTAGGAATTACTCCTGTATCGTGGGTGCGTTTACAAACATTTAAACTCACATACACAAACAGCCAGACCCGGAACTACTATCTGTAGGCCATACAAATATTTGTTCCGTGCGGGAATCGAACCCGCGACACCCAGCGCAGCAGTCAATCGCTCAGCCACTGCGCCAACCGCGCCGTCATTTATTAGAATGGCGTTTCCAGTACATGCCTTTACTGCCTAGGTATAATGTTCGGTTTACTTTATTTTAAAATAATTATTGAAGGTACATAATCTAATTTTGACTCATGGTTTTGATTCCTAAAAAAAAAACATGGCGCTTTTTTTTCAGAAATATTCCTTTTCTTCATTCGAAAAGTAATTCTGAAGCAAAGTTATTTCGGGCATATGGATAGACAATATCGATAGGTACCTATCATCGTTGACTTACGTAATAGTGAGATATCGCAGGTTTTTCAAGTATCATTTCGAAGCGAAAAATTACTAATTTAATCCAAAATACCTATTTTAATAGGAACTGCGTCAGCATAATGATTTTATCAAAACGATACGATAGATTAATTATTCATATTTTGTAGAAAAGTGCCCAATCTGTATAAACCAACATAATATCCCATACAAAATAATTGAAACTAGGCATACTATTTACAAAAAATCTTTTTATAATCTCGGTAGGTACTAATTACCAGGTTAATTTCATTTAAATGGAACAGCATTATTTTTTTAAACTACAACATTTCGTTTGTGAGCAGTGACCTTGTAGCATAGACCAAAATATTTTCCGTAACTTTTAATATGTTTTAATAATAATTGTGTCACTTACCTTTATATGAACACTTCCAAATGGGTACTGACTGTAGTTTCCTCACACTAAAATCCTTTCAGTTCACTAGCTATTAATATTCTTGCACAAACTGGTGCAATCAGGGTGTAATCATTATAATAACATGACTCAGAACAAACCGGTGTTCCTGTTCACGAAATATTTCACAGATCAGGGTTCAGAAGTATCAGTTTACAGATTATTGATTACTTAGCCATTTTATTTGTTACTATTTTATATCTTCATACAAGATGCCAATCGTAAAATAAGAAAAGTATTCACAATTTTTGTTTTATTCCCCCGTCCAGGCAACATTAGTGGTGAACAGATAAAATAGCGTTATTTGGTTATCGTTATGTCGTTACCGTTATTTCGTCGATAACGTGTAATAGTCGTTATTCGACTATAGTACTTTCACAGTTATTATGCTTGTGGCTGGGACTGTAGCTTAATTTTATTGTTGTTTTTGTTTCGACAATTCAAAAGTGCCTGCAACTGGCCTACTTGATATAAATGATTACGATTTGATTTTGTTTCTTAAGATTTAATCACACTAGTTGACAAGGTTTTTGGTCATGAAATGAAACATTTATGGGTTAGTTATTTTAGGTTTCCAGACTTCTATTTTTAAATAGTTAACGTCAAACTTTACGAGATATTTATAAATAAACATAATAGGTATGTACAAAAAATAATATTAAAGGTGTAACAAAATATTAGAAATGACGAGATTTAACACTTTTTAGGGTTCCGTAGCCGAATGGCAAAAAACGGAACCCTTAGAGATTCGTCATATCTGTCTGTATGTCGCAGCCACTTTATTCCGAACCTATTATGACTACACAGTTGAAACTTGATAGGTAGATGTATCCTGTGAACCGCTTTACGATATTATACAAAAAAAAACACTCCGCAGTTCCATGTATGGACATGGAACTGCGGATTATTTGCGGCTATTTTTTTTCATCAAACCTGTACGTGCGGAGTGTTTATAAATAGGTCTTTAAAAATGACATCAAGGTTCCTAAAACCATTTTTTCTCAAAGCCAATCGTTTGAAAGATAGACTCTTCCAAAGTGGTAAAATGTGTATGTCCCCCTTCCAATTTCTAAAGTAAGAGGAGGAAAATACTGAAAAAAAGTTGGATTGCAGAACGTAAAAAAACTTTCAACAAAATTGGTTTGAATAAGATTTGATGTTTAATTTTTGAGATACGGGACTTTTTCATCACTTTCAACTGCCGCAGTAACTTTGTTTTTCATTCTCATCATCATCATCATTATATCAGCCCGGAATCACCCAGTGCTGGGTATAGGCCCCCCTTTTTTTCTCCCACACTTCCCGATTCGAACCGGGAAGTTAACATACTATGCTATGTTGTTGAATGTAATACAATACAACATACATTATGAATGAGCCTTCAATTTTTTTTTATTATGTTGTTTGCTGCTACGGAACCCTGTGTGCGTGTGAGTACGACTCACACTTGATCGGTTTTTCTGTTGTCAAATTGCAAAAAAACGGGATAGTTTCACTCATCACTTTCTTTCGTCCTGTCCGTCTGTCCCAGCCATTTTTAACCGACTTCAAAAAAGGAGGAGAGGTTACTCCATTCGTCGGAATCTTTTTTTTATGTATATTCACCGATTACTCGAAGACGCCTGAACCGATTTGGAAAATTCTTTTTTTGTCTGAAAGAGTATACTCCCAAGTTGGTTCCATAGAAATATTAGACTACTACTACTACTAGATTAAACTACTGGGTACTGGGTGACGGTAGGGTTAGCTATTACACACGTTAACCAAACTAATCGTGTACGGGGCACGGGCGTACACTATATAAGTTTAGTTAAATGAAATCAAACTGCAACTTTTACACAAGTAGTTTATTTAATGAAAACAAAAACAATCATATATGAAAATCTGAAATTGCCATTTCTTTTGTTGTCAAATATCTGTCACTAAACAGATATTTGACAACAAAAAAAAAATGGCAAACAGCTATCACACGTCTTTAGTAAGTAAACATTTTTCCATTTTCAAAGAAAATCATAGTTTGCGATTGCATGGTTTTAGATGAAGAATATCTATAAAAAAGACTGGACATTTTAAAGGAGATCAGTGATTGACATGCCAGACAATCAATTACATATTGTTCCCCTTGATACTTAATGTATCCTCAAATCCTAACAAAAAGCTCTTGGCAAAGTGAATAAGATCGTAACCATCAACAATTTGCCTTTGCCAATACAGTACAACACCATATTCAGGATGCTGTTGCGTCTGCCTCGTTACTGGCATCTGCAATGTTTGCGGAGACGCTCACATACGGCTTTCATGCAATTATCCGAAGAAAGTCGCGTCTAGGAGAAGCCTTACAAAGATGATGGTGACGTGTCTGGCTCGGCGATTGATTGAAATCTTATTATTAATTTTTGTTATGTGACTGTCTATAAGAATTTGATGATGATTAATAATTGCGGAATTTGTTATGTTGTTATTGTAATAAATATTGTGTTTTTTATTTTTATTTAACCCCTGGACTGTTCCAAATAAAATATTGTTATAAGGCGTAATCTTAAACTGAACATATCAAATTTTATTACGATATAGTATAACGTTACGTTTGAATCGTTATTATACTTTTAAAACTGCTATTTCAAAAAAAAAGAGTTTATTGGATTTACATCAGAAAAGCGCCTGAAGAAAAAGTATCATTTTAAGCCTAGTATCATTTTATGGCTCATATTTATTTAGGCGTTTAGTTTGTTACAGTTCTACTTTGGCCTACCAAAGTTTATAAGTAGTAAAGTATATATTCTAAAGTGCATATTTTAGTTTATGTTTGCCTATTACTTATTTCGTTAATAACAATTTGTCACAAGAAAATAAAATACATAGCGAACCTTTTTCTGACAATCTGAGAAAATGCTCTTTATAAAGGCGCGATTAAACGACGCGGGCTAGCCCGATCCTACGCGAGCCGAGCCGTCCGTGGAGATGCGGCTCGGCTAAATACGGACGCAAGCCTGCTCGTTTAAACGACGCGGGGTAGCACGATCCTACGCCAGCCGAGCCGTCCGTGGCGGCTAAACAAAATAGGTCTTCCTTCGTCGCGCGCTCTGTGACATCTGTTTAGACGGCGCGTATTAACACAAGCCGAGCCGCAGATGGCGCGCGCGCCTTTGATCTGTGTCGAAAAAACCGACAAGTGATGGATCGTGCGAACTTTGCCGAGCCGCGCCGAGCGCAGTTGTTTACACAGCGCGTGGCGCGGCGAACCACGAGCGGAGCCAGGCTCGGCTCGCGTGTTTGCGCGCCGTTTAAACGCCGCTTAAGCGTAATTGAATATTTTTGTGATTGTTACTTAAATATAGTAAGTATTAGCAGGTTATTCTTATAAACTGATATATCGAGAAAGATACAAACATACTTAATAAAAATAGAATGTATTATTTTAATTGAATACATACTCCGAATTTCAGAACAAGGCAAAGGACATTATAAATCTAACTGTATCAGATTTCCAAGAAAGTGGGATTGCTATGGTGATATGTTCAGTCGAATCAGAGAAAGCCAAACTTTTATTATACCACATTGTCTAATATAAGATGTGGAGAAATAATTTAATTCACAAACATCATTGTGCTGATTTTTATGACATGTTTAAAAATAATCGTACTATATCGTATTAAAATTTGGTGTGTTCAGTTTAAGATCACGCCAAGTATTTTTCATCAACGGAATAGTGGTCCTGCCATTTTGACATCAAAATAGCGGGACCACTTTTTTTGTAGAATATTTTGAATTTGATGAGTGTAGAATTTTACTATGAAAGTATGAATAGTAGAAATATTGTATTAAATCCTATTCACATAATATTCGGAAAACCTGGCGGGGTCCCGTTATGATAAGGTAAAGTAAATGTTTAATGATGAGGTAAAGTGCCGATCTGGATTCTCAGTGTTCGCACCCACGACCTGTAATTTGTTAGGCAGCTTTGACTTACTTATCATTATAATATAATTAATTATTAATTATAGTGTTACATTGCATCTGAATGTAATGTAACACCTCAACACCCTCCGTGCCTCGGAAAGCATGTTAAGCCGTTGGTCCCGGCTGTCATTTGTAGATCTTTGACAGTCGTTTCTTGGTATAAGTATTTTACTCTTTGGTAGTTACTGAAAGTCAGTGGCCCGAAAGTCAGAAAACCAGTCTTACCAAGGGTATCGAATTACCCAGTACTAACTGGGTTGTGGAGGTCAGATAGGCAGTCGCTCCATGTAAAATACTGGTATTCAGCTGCATCCGGTTAGACTGGAAGCCGACCCCAAAATAGTTGGGAAAAGGCTAGGCAGATGATGATGATGATTGCATCTGAATAAAAAACGAAGCATCTTACAAGTTCTTGTTTATTTAAAAGTCAATTACAAACAGCTTGCATAGAACTGTCCATCTTTGGAAATAAACATCAATAATTATAAACTCTTGGATAATTCCGGTAATCATTATAATAATGCATTCGCACTGCTTTAGACGGATGTGATTCCATTTTCAATCGTATTTCTAATCGTATATCACATAACCTTTTAATCGGGTTAGTTAACATTTTGGGGATCATTCTTGAAACCACAAAATAACTTGGATCGAAACTATCATCACCAAGCATGTGCTGAAGGGTTTCAAGCATGTACTCTTCGTATTCATGGCATTTATCTGTGCAGAGTTCAAAACACATTTTTTCGAAAGCTTCGCTAAATAGACGGTAAATTGTTGCTATATTATAATATCGTTCGGTGTCTTCCTTTAAACACTTAACTATAGCTGGACCTAATGAAGGCGATAATTTAATATGAATATCTCTCCAAACACTTTCCATTTCTTTTGACATCCGTTTATAACTGAAATCTAATTCAGAAATCTTGCACGTCTCAAACATGTTGATCAATGCAGATTTGTGTTCGTCCATTAGTTTTACGTATTCTGTTACGAGTTTCCAACTTGTATACAGTACATAGTTGTCTAACAATGGCAACTCTTTTTCCATTTTAGTTTTTATCTCTATGAATAGTTGGACAGGCAAAGTTTTTTTAGTAACATAATACATTCTACAGTTCCAAAATAAATAGCTTAAAATTTTTTTGAAGTTGTCCCTAACGTAATAATGGCCTGAACTCTTATTACCCCACAGTTGAAACGCTTCTTCCATAACTGGCGCGACCACCTTTCTGAATCTCAGAAGCTGATCTTCCTCACTCTTACCACACAATACGTAACATGCAAATACTTCTAAAAATTCACTTTCATAAGAACAAAATTTTGATCCAAATGGTGAAAGCATTTTATTGACAACGAAATCTTCGTCGAGGCAGTCCATTATTTTTGGTGCATATTTTATTAAATCCTTCACATAGTTTTCACTGTTGGCGCTAGCGGGCAGAGAGGTTAAAAACTCGTAACTGTTCATATAAAATACTTCTCGTATATGGATAGGAACATTTTGAACGTTTCCAAATATTTTATAAATTTTTGCACTCTCTTCTGCAGTTAAATTATCAATAAATGTGCTTAATATTTCCCAGAGTTCTTCTTGAATAGTTGGATTATGACTCATAAGCGATATCTGATTGTAAGTGTGCTTAAAAAGCGCTGATCGAACAGAAGAATGCTGAGAAGTGTTCCATATTTTCAAAAATATAGATTGGTAATCACGATGTTTAAGTTTGTTAGTAGCGAGCTGAAGTCCGAACTTTTGTAAGAAGCCTGGTTCATCCAATAATTTCAGTATATGCTCACGACTTGCAACCTCACTCAAATTGGACAAAATGGCATTTAGTGAAGGCACTGTATAGTGTAAGTAATCTCCTTTAGCGTACTGTTACATCCCTAGGATGCACCCTTAAGTGCTTAGTCAGCACCGCATCATCATTCCTTTCTAGACTTAGTGCATTGGTCAGACAATAGCGCCAGTTCGGGTTGAGACTCCTTCCGGATAGGTCGCAAGTCAGAATATTAACCAAATTTCCTCTTTTAATACTGTAATTGTGCCTTTCACTAAATATAATTAATTAACCTTCGATAATCGTTTTTTTTAAAAAGGTATTTCTAAAGTGTGTCCTAACATTGGTGGCAGCGGTGGGATATTATATCCCGTGGAACGTCTCGCGAAGTGTAATCCAGTGAAAGTGTCCTTGTGCCAAGTGTATCTTGTGTGCTTCATCATCCTGTGACCCGAACTCAACGCGACCTATCTGCGGCCTAAGAGAGGCCAATCCTGGCTGAAATAGGCCAACTCCAGTGGCCTACGAGAGGCTAACTCCAGCTCAAAAGAGGCCAAATCCAGAGCCCTTTTGAGGTTCATCCAAGTCGTCACCTGTCTTCTGTGCAGTGGTATTGAGCAGCGCGCTGCAAGCGCATTCTACGGACCTGCTCGTATCCAGCATCGACCAGGATCAGACGTCCTCCGTGTTCCCGCAAAATGAAGTGTTTTTGTGTCCTGTGAGTCAGTTCAGTGCTCTTAATTTTAATTCTATTTATAGATTTGCCTTATTAAGAAATCATATTAGTAACTTAATATTCCTGTTACTTCTTATTTGTTGATATAACACTGTGTGTGTCCAGACCGTAGTTTAATCATCCTTCGCACACGTATTCGGTTACTTAGTACTCGGAATACTGATAAGCCGTGTAGAACCAGTTGGCAAAAGTTTTAATCTAGAGACCATAGTTATTGTATTTTATTCCACAGCAAGCTATTTTAGTTACATAAAATGACTAAAGCAGATTCAAAGAAAGAACTTAAAGAGTTAAGAGATGAGGAAATACCCCTTAGTGTTATCTTAAAATTTATTAAGCCATTCGATGGTTCTAGAAAAAAATTAAATGCTTTCCTGGTAAATTGCGATAATGCGATATCCTTATCATCTTCATCTCAGGAAGACATTGTCTTCAGATATATTATCAGCCAACTAGATGGCAAAGCGCAAAGCGCATGTTCCATCAAGGACTTTGACAACTGGCCTTCTCTCAAAGAATTTTTAAAAAACCAATTCGGTGAGAGAAAGCACTATGCCCATTTACTTACCGAGCTTCAAGAGTGTCATCAAACTAACCAGGAGACGGTCAGCCAATTTCACCTGCGAGTCGAAACTTGCTTATCCAAGTTACTTACAGAAGTAACAATTTCCAACACTAAGAAAAGTGAACTTGTTGGTAGAGTGGCTGCGATGGAGGATTTAGCGCTTCATACTTTTAACATAGGGTTACATCCTCGTATTGCAAACATTGTAAGATGTAGAGATCCCAAAAACTTGAACGAGGCTGTCAACTATGCAATCTCTGAAGAAAAGATTCAGCAATATGCATACAAACAAAATGTTCATTATAAGAAAGATAATAATAGACCTTCACCTAAGCCACATCTACCTAATAATTATAACAGTCAACCTTCTTCCTCTAGAGATTCGTCGGTATGCAGATACTGCAAGAAGGAAGGTCATACTTTAGCCGAATGTAAATTGCGCGAATATAATAATAAAAAATATAACAACAAATTCAATTCTCCCGCGCAACAATATTCTTCTAAGCCTAAGAATCCTCATGTTAACTTCGTGAACGACGAAGAAAACTCCCCTATAAATGATTTAGAATCTGATCAGGACAATTTAAATTACTAAACGTCTCGATAGGGTGTCGCACGAGACGAACTTTAAAAGACGACGCCATTAATCCTATATTATCCAAGAACCATTTATCCTCTAGAGCTATACGACAGGGTAACCAGCCCCAAAATGGCAGCTCTCATAATGTCACGCGACAGGGTAACCAGCCCCAAACTGAAGACATTCTCCCTAGAGCTATACGACAGGGTAACCAGCCCCAAAATGGCAGCTCTCATAATGTCACGCGACAGGGTAACCAGCCCCAAACAGAAGACATTTCCAATCCTCTTCAATCCATGTGTATCCCTGAAAAAGAAAAAAAGGACGATTATAAAGTATACGAAATAAATACTAATCTAAAAACATACTTACCCTATATAGTCGCCCGGTCATCCGTCAGCAAGGAACCACTTACCCTTTTGATAGATACTGGAGCATCCTTGTGTATCTTAAAGAAATCATGTCTATCCAAAATCCCTGAATTAGGGGTTGACATTGTCAAAATAAAAGGTATTGACTCAAAAGACCCGATTACGAGTCACGGTGACCTTACCCTGGACTTAAGTCTATCCCCTGGATTCATAGTATTACACAAATTCCACCTCTTTGATAACTTAAGCTTTCCATATGATGGTATTATAGGTAATGACCTATTCATTAAAAGCGGCTGCCGAATAAATTACGATTCAGGTACGCTGGAAATCGCACACCATCATATAAAGTTGTCATTCAACCATCCGTCTTACATAATAGAACCACGAACCGAAACCATCATAGAATGTTCAGTGAAAAATCCAGAAGTTAAGGAAGGTATAATCTTAGACCAACATATTTCCGATAAATTGTTAATAGCTAATTCGATCGTGAAAATAAAAAGTAATAATCGAATAAATGTATCGATCCTGAACGTATCCGAAAAACCTATTTCAATAAACCCTAACCTTTCTTTAACTTTAATACCGATAACTAAAAATGAAATATGCTTATCTCAACCTAACACCAATTGTTATGAGAGAACAAACGAGGTCCTTAAACAGCTACGAACTTCCCATTTAAACTCTGAAGAGTCTGAAGTTCTTTATGACATCTGTAGTCAATATGCAGACATATTCTACCTTCCTGATGATGAACTCACTTCAACTAGTGCCATCAAGCACGAAATCAAAACAAGCTCCTCTCAACCTGTAAATGTAAAATCTTATAGATTTCCAGAAATTCATAAAGACGAGGTCAGAACCCAGATTAGTAAAATGCTGGAACAAAATATAATTAAACCATCTACCTCTCCATGGTCATCCCCCATTTGGATAGTGCCCAAAAAAGTTGATGCCTCAGGAAAAAAGAAATGGCGCATAGTGATTGACTATCGCAAGCTCAACGACATCACTATTGGTGAGAGCTATCCAATTCCCCAAATTAACGAGATCCTAGACCAGCTAGGTAAGAGTAAATACTTCACAACTCTCGATTTAGCATCCGGTTTCCACCAAATAGAAATTTCAGCTGAAGATGTCCCTAAAACTGCGTTTAGTGTACCCGAAGGTCACTACGAATTTATCAGAATGCCATTTGGTCTCAAAAATGCCCCAGCAACCTTTCAGAGGCTCATGAACACAGTCCTGTCAGGCCTGCAAGGTATTCATTGCTATGTTTATTTAGACGATATAGTAATATACTCCTATGATCTTACATCCCATGTCCAGAAATTATCCCACACATTTGAGAGATTGAGAAAATTCAACCTCAAATTGCAACCGGACAAATGTGAGTTTCTTCGCAAAGAAGTAACTTATCTTGGCCACACTATTAGTGAAACAGGCTTAAAACCTAACCCCGAGAAAATAAAAGCTGTAAGTGATTTCCCTATCCCAAAATGTCCAAAAGACGTAAAATCATTCCTAGGTTTGGTGTCTTACTATCGTCGCTTCCTACAGGATTTTTCCAAACTAGCTAAACCTCTAACATCCTTGTTAAAAAAGGATGTACCGTTTGATTGGACTAATAGTCAACAACTTGCTTTTGAAACATTAAAAAATAAGTTAATCTCAGCACCCGTCTTGATATACCCCGACTTTACTAAACCTTTCATCCTGACATGTGATGCGTCAAATTACGCTATTTCAGCGATTCTCTCTCAAGGTGAGGTGGGAAAAGACCGCCCAATTGCTTTTGCCTCACGAACATTAAATAAAGCTGAAACTAATTACAGCGTAACTGAAAAAGAATGTCTGGCTATTATTTTTGGAACAAAAATATTTCGCCCATACCTTTATGGTTACAAATTTAAAATTGTAACTGATCATAAACCACTAAGGTGGCTATTCAATTGCAAAGAACCAGGCTCCAAGCTAGTTAGATGGAGATTAAAACTCGAGGAATACGATTATGAAATTGAATATAAAAAGGGTAAGATCAATAGTAACGCTGATGCTCTTTCTCGTTACCCTGTGCAATCCATTCGATCACCAGACACAGCTCACGTACTTACCGACAAAGTACCACCACCTATGAGTGTTCCACCTCCTCTTCAGCAGCCTGAAATCCCTCCTGTTAATCCTGAAAGTCCAGGACTACCTGAAATTCCCGACTTACCTGACTTTCTTGACTTACCTGAAAATATTGAGTTACCCGATGATGACTTTGAACTCCCTGAAGATTTTGATATCCCAACTCCACCTGAAGTCCAGAACGACGACGATACTTACTCTAAATGCCTGAAAAAAATAAATGATAAACTTAATCAATTTGATACTATTATTCACGAACATAGTGAAACTTTATTAAAAACAAAATTAAAAACTATTATTATACCAACTTCCATTGACCTTGATGAGTCTAATCCCTATATTTCGGAAGTTATCGATAAACTTTCGGAACCAAAAGATATCCTTGAAAAAGAAAGGACATTACATTCCTTTGTCTCTTTCGAAAATAATAATGTGAAATTTTACTTACTTTTTGTAAAAGTCCATCACTTCGATCAGTGCAACTATGAGGATATTTTTAAGAGCCTCAAAAATGTAAAACATGAATTAATTAATAAAAACACCACTGAATTCGGCATAACAGACTTTTGTAACCCATTTGATTCACATAGTTTTATGAAAATTCATAATATAATTACTTACTTGTTTCACAATACTTCGATCACTGTCCATATTTTCAAAAATACTATAATTTATCCTTCTCCAAATGAAATAATTAAAATTTTAAAGGAGAACCACGACATTCCCATATCAGGTCATTTAGGCTCAAATAGAATGTTAAGTCGAATTCAGGAAAAATATTATTGGCGGAATATGCGCAGAGATGTCGAAGACTATGTCCGTAAATGTAAACTATGTCAAACCAACAAAGCCCTGCGTAGAACCAATCGAGCCCCTATGCAGATCACAACGACATCTACACAACCTTTTCAACGCGTGTCACTTGACATCGTCGGACCATTGCCTGAATCAGGTACGGCCAAGCTCAGGTTTATTTTAACCATTCAGGATGACCTCACAAAATTTTCAACAGGTTATCCTATCCGAAATGCTACGGCAGAAGAAACCGCTGAATGTTTAATCCATTTTATATCCCAATTTGGCATCCCCAAGACTATCCTTACAGATCAGGGAACAAATTTTACAGCAGAACTATTTAAACAAACCTGTACCTTTCTGAAAATCAAACAGTTATGGTCCAGCCCCTATCATCCACAAACTCAAGGTGCTTTAGAAAGAAGTCATGCGACTCTAAAAGAATATTTAAAATCTTTCGTTGATGACAACCAAAATGATTGGCCGAGATACGTTTACACGGCAATGTTAACCTACAATACCACAGTCCATTGCACCACAAATTATACACCATACGAATTATTATTCGGTTGCAAACCATTTATACCCACTTCTATTTATGATACAGCATTAGAACCTACATATCCTAGTTATGTCCGTATACTCCAACAAAGAATGAAACTCTCTAGAGAGAAAGCCGTAGAAAACATCCTTAAATCTAAAATCACCTCTAAAGACTATTATGATAGAAGAACCAGACCTATGAAATACAAAACAGGCGATATGGTATATATCAAACACCATCCGCGGCAAAATAAAGCTCTTTCGCCTATCTGGAAAGGTCCACATAAAGTAATCAAAATTAATGGCAACAATACGTTGACCCTTCTCGTTAATCGCCGTCACGTCAAGTATCACTATGACGAATTAAAGCTGGCGGAAATAACTAATATTTAGTTTTTATTTTAATACTTACTACTTTTATTTTATTATTATTATTTTTTTTACCTTAATCTAATAAACCTAGTTTTAACACATAACAAAATAACATTAGTTAAATATTTTGTCTAATATATTTCAGAATATCTACATTCCTGTCCCTTGCAACATCTGATATCATCGAACAAGTCACTGAAAGCCCTGGCATATACTTCGACTCAATAGGAATCATGAAACAGACTAGAGATCATATTCATTTACTTGTACCTATTGACATTACATATATAAAACCCCATATAGATAATATAAACAACGCATTAAAAGCTTCTACGCTTTTGTGTCAACAAAATACAATACTTAAAGAATCTGAATGTACAAATATACTACAGCCTCTGGTTTTGCGACTTATCGATATTCGGAAAGACTACAGTGCCATATCTCATTTAACATCTGGGCGAGAAAAGAGATCCGCTTGGTTAGCAGGAGTTGGCTCTCTTTTCAAACAAGTCATTGGCACAATGGATGAAGACGATGCCATAAGATATAATAACGCCATTCAAACCCTAAACAATAACAATATTAAGTTAGCGTCCATTTTAAAAGATAACATTCTTGTAACAAGTACGGCTCTTTCCCGTTACAACAAAACTCTTGAAACTATAACCACAAATGAAGGCCGTTTGAATGACGCTATTATTAAACTATCTAATACTTTTAATAATCTGTCAATTTTATCTGATAAGCTATACATAAAATCAAAGATGAACGATGTCTACACTGAACTATCATCTTGTCTACTTACTCTGTCATTTAAATTAGACGACCTTGTAAATGCAATGTTATTCGCTAAAACTAATACTCTTCACCCATCGGTCATGACACCAAATCAGTTTTATAATGAACTAACAAGTAATGTTAGAAAATTACCTAATTATGAAGAATTACCTTTAGACTTAGATTTAGATACTATTCATGCTTTGATCGATATATCAAAGATATCATGTTATTTTGTAAACAATAAGTTAGTCTTTGTAATCAAAATTCCCCTTGTAAACTCTTTTGAGTTAGATCTATTTAAAGCTATTTCAGTACCTATACCGCACAACATGGACAAACCAAACTCCTATGCTATGATTGTACCATCTTGTAATTATGTTGGCATTAGTAAAGATAAACTAACATACACCTGTATAAGTAATCTAAAATCCTGTACTGAGCCTGTAAACAGAGTTTATATTTGTGATGATACTGACACACGCTCAATTCAAGAAACACCAACCTGTGAAACTGATATACTAACAAAAATTGTTACAGAAATACCTATATACTGTCAAACTAAATTAATGTATGGTCAGATAGATATTTGGCAAGAATTGCAAGGAAACAAATGGATATTTGTTCAATCTGAACCTTCTAAACTTTCTGTCCAGTGTAACTCTGATTTAATAGAGTTCAAAATATTAGGTACTGGTATACTTAATATTCGACCTAATTGTACGGCTTATTGTAGAAATAAACAACTGTTTGGAAAAAGCAACATAGACATAAATGTTAAAACTATAGTTTCCGATTTTAATCTAATTAATGAAGCCTGTTGTAATCTGGAAAAGTTTAACATATCAAAGCCCAAATTGTTAGCATCTAAATTGTCAAACATAGACTTAGAAAAACTACCTAGCGTTATCAACAACCAAATGTTGTCAGATGTTGATAAAATTATAAATAATCCTAGCCCTAACCTAATTGAATATAGTTCTCACTATCCACTTTTGACTTACCTTGTATTAATCTTAATTTTAATTTTTATTAGTTATAAACTTTGTAAGAAGTTTGGAAAATATTCTGGCTGCAAAACAAAACCTAAATTACAGAACGATAGCACCTTAGATAACGATCCGGAACCGGAAACAATTCCTCTTCCAAGGTTAAGAATAAATTCGTAACTTTCCATGAAAACCGTAAAGTTCCTCTTAAAGGGGGGGTTGTTACATCCCTAGGATGCACCCTTAAGTGCTTAGTCAGCACCGCATCATCATTCCTTTCTAGACTTAGTGCATTGGTCAGACAATAGCGCCAGTTCGGGTTGAGACTCCTTCCGGATAGGTCGCAAGTCAGAATATTAACCAAATTTCCTCTTTTAATACTGTAATTGTGCCTTTCACTAAATATAATTAATTAACCTTCGATAATCGTTTTTTTTAAAAAGGTATTTCTAAAGTGTGTCCTAACAGTACCACAAAACAGTATCGATGGGAATTACTGGCCTGGCCAGGTGAAAATGTTTTGCAATATTTTTCCTTATGATAATTTCGTTCTGATCGTTCCCATCCAAGTTTAACTGCTCATCATCAGGTTTATATTGTTTCGCCATTTGTATAATTTGATTTTGTGGAAGAAGCATGAAGAGACCTCTTATAACGGCTTTTTGTCCAGTAGGTTTGTTCAGATGTAGTAAGTAGGCATCGGTGCAGTGCTGGGCGAGTGAGTGCGGCCAGTAGACGCGCAGCTTGGCGAGCAGACGTCGCAGCGAGACAGCGTCGTCAGTTCGCAACGTTTCTATTTGTTTGTCGTGGCGCGTCAGCAGCTGCGGCTTGTGCTTCAGCGCGTTCAGGCACGCTTCCTCGCTCAGACACAGTGACAACGACTCCTCAAACATGTGCTTTCGCCACGATTTCTTCACGTTGTACAAACACGACATGTCTGTTTTCCACATGTTCTCTTCTCTTATCTTGACTAAGTTGTGGATCTTTTCTAGCATGTACGGGTACTCAGTGATATCTTTATTCCAATCTCTTAACAAAGTCAAGGCATTATGTAATTGGACTATACTTTCAACCAAGTTTGACACATTTGCTATGTCTTCATTTGGAACCTTTCTCATTACGGAATTGAATAGATTCGTAAAAAATTTGTTGTTTTGCTCTTCATTTAGTTCCTTTTGGATGTTTTCAAACGTTTTAAATGTTCTCTTTTTTTCTACTATTTCTGGTATCGGTTCATCATGTAAAACTTTATATAAAATTATGGACTCGAGACACAGTTGAAAATTGTTATTTGATTCGGTATACACTTCCATACTGTGGAACAACTGATCCAAAACTTTCCAAGTTTCAACGTCGAACTCGTGGGAAGATATTTGTGAAAGCAGGTTATTAACGAACTCAATCTTGAATTTGTAAGGTTCATTAATGAAGTTGTCTCTAAAAAACTGAAGCAAAGATTGAATATGCTGCGGGTTTCTTCCTGTACAAGTGATTAAAATTGAGAGCATAGTAATTCGTTCAGAGGGTGACTTCTCTTTGCGTAATAGATTTATCAATTCAGTGAATGCTACCTCAAATGGAGCGAATACATACCACTGGTATGGTTTTATGTACCAGTTGATAGTCTGGTTTTTGTATTCTGCAAGCTCAGTTTTATCGATAAAAGTTGTCTTTACGAATTCAAATCTTTCTTCTTCTGGCATGTTGTTAATGAACTGTTCCAATGTATGCCAGCGGCACAAATTATATCCATAGGTCTTTTTCACTTGCTCGCAGAGAAAACTTTTGGTTTCTTTCTTATTGATGTATTGCAGTCCCGCGCTCATGTCGAGTTTAGGCTCGTACTTTGGAAAATTGACAAATATTTTTTTTGAATGTGTTTTTAACAGGATCTCTGTTGTCTTTTTTCTCAAAACAGGAAAGGAATCAAAATCTTGTTCTAGTACGTTTAAAACGTCTGCAGTATGGGACTTGAGCAAAAATAATATTTCCGATTTTGCATAGTATGGGTGTGTCACTACCCGGTTGTAGTATGCTATGAATTGAGCAGACCTCCTGCACAAACGTTTAAAAAGACATAGTGGTATGGTGCGTTCCTGTTTGATAACATTTTCTATGAAAGGAATGGAGCAGTTTTGCAACCATTTGTAAGAACTATCCTTTCCTTTAAGGTATTCATAAAAGGCTTCGACTCGACTTTCGTCTTTCAGATTGAGTCTAATGTGAAGCATGAGTTTGTTAAATGTTTTAGTGTTCATGCTAGGTAATAGTTGTGTGTGTAGGTACTCTGGATTGATGATGTTTGCGTACTGCGGCTCGGTGATTAGCCACGTGGACTTTTTGATAGATGTCGCCGCATACAGCATGTCATGTCTACATTTCTTTTTCTACTTGCGATTTCTATTTTCAGAAGGTTGTCTATGTCGCTGTCATCTCTACTAATGTTACGTAATTCATAGTTTTCATTATCAATCGCATCGTTGACTAGCTTGTTGAAGTGTCGGCGCTTTTCGCCGAGTGTGTCTCCTTCTAGTGTCATGGACGACATTGTGCTGTGCGCTGAAAATTGAATTATTTACGTTGTAATCATATCAATTACGGAGTCTATTGATAGTAAAATTCCAGTTTCAGTTCTTTTAATGGACATGAGTAAGGCGTTTGACCATTTCAGTCAAAAACGGTTATTAGAAAAAAAAACCAGATACGGAGTAAGAGGAAAAGCATACGACTGGCTGAAGTCATATCTAACTAATTGAGAACGGGAACTTTTTTCCCGTTTGTCGTCACCGTCCTAACACTCTGAGGTAGCTCATTCCAAAGGAAGACCGCCTGGACAAAGAAAGACGATTTTATAAAACCAGAGCGGTAAGAAGGACATCGTAGAAGACAATTATTGGAGGAAGGAAGATTCTTGCTGTGAGCAGAACATAAATATTGACAATGAGAAGTCAGATAAGAAGGAGAAGTGGGTTTGTGAAGAAGAGAAAACAGGGTTCTCAAAGCCCTCAATCTCAAGCCTGCGCTGCCGGATGGGAAACCACCTTAACAGCAATCGATGTGCAGATACATGATCATACTTGAGAGATTGAAGACGAATCGAATGCAGTTATTAAGAAGTCGGTCAAGTTTATTGAGGAGATCTACATTCAGGTCATAGTAGCAGACATCACCATTGTCAATTATGGGGAAGATAGAGAGCTTAAGCCAGTCAAGGCAAGTGTCAACATGCAAACCCAGATCCTTGATGCCAGAGCTAAACGGAATCACTGTGCCGTCAAAGCTAACCGGTGGCACCGTTAAACCATTCAGCCTTCTCAAGCTATGGGGGCTCCTTTCAATGATAGCCTTGCACTTGGTTGGATTAACCGCCACACCGAAACGATCAGCCCAGTTTTTAACTACGCGTAAATTCAGGTTTAGCTCCTCGACCGCACCGGATAAGCTGTTAATACCTGACTAACAGTACAGCTGTAAGCCATCAGCGTAGAGATGATACGCACACTGAAGCTCGGTAGTTATGAGATCTTTAAAAATAGAGAACAAAAGTGGAGATAAAATACCACCTTGAGGGACGCCAGTTTCAAGATTACTCCAGCTGGAGTTAGAGGAACCAGCAAGATTTGACTGCAGATAAGAAGAAAACCATTCCAAAACCTCGGGAGAGACAGATAGGAGAGGATAGATAAAAGGACTTCGTGACTGACGGTATTGAAAGCATTTGAGAAATCGATCAACACTAAAACCGTAAATTTAGTGTCTTCCATTCCCCGCCTTATATCGTCAGTCACTTTAAGGAGAGCAGAAACGGTGCTGTGCCCGGGCCTGAACCCGGATTGGAATTGACTGATGAGGGAGTTTAAGTGAATGAAGTAGGAGAATTGTTGCTTGTGTAGACAGGCTTCGAGTACTTTGGATAAAAAGGGAAGGATAGAAATTGGACGAAAGTGACTGGGATGTGTGGGATTAGGGATTTTAGGTAGTGGTCGAACATTGGCTTTCCGCCACAGGGAAGGGAAAACACCGTAGTAAAGGGAGAAGTTAACTATATGATAAATTGCAGGAAGGAGCTGATCAACAGCAGTCACGATCATGTATCGATTGATGTTACCACAGCGAACTGCTTTGGATTTAATGGATAGGATAATCTTTTTGATCTCTCCCGGATCGACTGGGGTGAAGACAAAGGGAGTAATATTGGGTCGCGTCAGATCAGCAAGGTAATCAAGGATTTGACATTTGGTTAGACTATCAAGGGTGGGAACAATAGAGAAATGACGATTTAGATCGTCTAAGCCAAATGTGTTAGGAAGGTCTGAGTGCCGCGATCTGCCGATACCTAGAGTTCCAAGGAATTTCCAGATATCAGCAGGAGAAGCAGAAGTGATAATGTTATTAGTAGTACCTATAGTGAATATTGCTTTGGCCCTCAACTGTTATGGTGCGATTCCATCAAAAATTGTGCGCGAACATATGTGTCGCACAAATGTTTGCGAACAAAAGTATCAATCAACACAACCCTCTAAGTTCATTTAACCCCATTGAATGACTTTTTCATGAAATAATTATTGAATAGGGTTAAGTGAACTTAGAGGGTTGAATTGATGATTTTAATCATTATAATTCTGTAACTACATACGTGTAACTTGCGCGCACTCATATTTCATCAACATACAACCTGACACTAACCTGTAAATTGCAAAAAACGTAAGAAAATTTGAATTTCGCGGGTAACCTTGGCGCTTCCACCTTAAAGCCTGTAGTACATACTGTATCTATATATAGGGAGTTACCATTTCGCCGTTAAATCTGAAATTCTGGACTGACTTTTGCTGGAACCTAGAAATTATGATCTTGACGATCTTGTTGGTACTCCACTATTACGCACATTGCATATTAGTTGCGTTCTGCAATTTCTGCCTACCCCCATGGTTAAAAAGAAGCAAGTTCATGTAAGTATAACATAACAAACCCATGTAGGTAGAAGCTGTGGCTTCTCAATCTATTGAAACTCCGTACTACACTAAGACCGCTCAACTCGAGGCCAAAATGGTAGCGACGCGCGACGGGACGTGCGATCGACGGCCGCATGAATGACATGTATTACATGGCGATACTATATGTTTCACCTCTATGTTTACACGATAGGACAATTTGGTTATTTTATCTAATAGGCAAAAGTGAGCTAGCATTAGGTTGGTATATTCTCATACATAAATTGATAGTACGGTAATCATGTGACACTTACCTACTCCTCGAATATGACGAGTTTCTGAAGAAATATCGCACTAAGTTCATCAATTCAGTACCAACATTAACATGAATTAATATGTACTTCTTTATACCATCAATACGATTAGGTAGACGGTACACAGATGACTCAGAAGCCGGTGTTTCCAATCCTTAGACCTTAATTTTAGCAATTTTGTGATTTATTGCCTTGGTCATAAAGTTTCAATTTTGTAAATAAACACTACATTTAATCTGCTTGACAAGTGAACAGATAATACTAATTTAGAGACGTCATAAAGATAACGATATCCGAATGAATAACGTTACCCATATCGTTATAGGACGTTATAACCGTTTATTTTACAGTGCTTCCAAGTTTTCAATGATTTTTTTCAACCCGTAGGACTTGCAGTGATACAACTACAAGGATCCCCTCTTTCGAAGTCATTAGAACTTTGATAAAGGGCGCTGTTGGTGAATATTATTGTTAAATGTAAAAAAAAACAAGATGGCGAAGTTAGTTCCGATTTTGACCACACACCAAAAATCCGCAATATATTATTACTCATTATTGGAAAACAAAATACAATGTCGCCCATGCGCATGTGACCGCCCGTAATTTTCTGAATATTCATGAAGAAATGTCGAAAATAAACTTTAAAAGGGGGGGTCTATCTACAACATTTTTCATGTTATTCAATTTTTAATTTTTTAAGTAGAGTTTGTAGATTTGCTTTCTATTTTTTGACACATCTCCGAAGTTTATGGGTCGATTTGGATTCTGTTTATTATTTCTAAAAGCTTATGAGTTATTTTAATAGGTTAATTAACATTTTACTAAAAATTATCGACGACGAAAAAAAAAACGGAATCGAAGTCATTTTTTCGGTGAAAAATTGTGTATTTATTTAAAAAAAACTAGTTTAACTCCATAAATTATCCCGATAGGACGACTTTTTTAATCATTATTTGTAATCTACTACATAACAGCTACAAATTCACAGAACATTGTTGATACCTATCTCTAAAGAAAAAACAAGGGCGGGTATAACAAATCATCGCAATCTTCATGTGTGGGCCACTAAAAATCCACAAGTCATTAGGGAAACAACTTTCCAGACTCCATTTTCCATAAATGTATGGGCTGGAATGATTGACAGTGAACTTATTGGCCCTTTCGTGTTACCAAACAGACTAGATCAACACGCGTTTTTAGATTTTATAGTCAATACGTTGCCGTTGCTTTTGGAGGAAGTACCGCTGGAAACAAGAAGGCGGATGTATCTGCAATTAGATGGAGCTCCAGCACACTTCGCACGACTAGTTTGTGATTATTTAAATCAAAATTATCCGTGGTGGATTGGCAGAGAGGTGCCGTTGCTTGGCCGGCGCGATCTCCCGACCTTACACCCTTAGATTTTTATCTTTGGGGCTACATGAAACAAAAAGTGTATGCTGTGCCCATCGAAAGCCGCGAGCAATTAACGGCTAGGATTTTTGCTGCTGCTGCGGAAATAAAAGAAAACTGTGAAGAATTACGTCGTACAATCAAAAGTGTTGCCATGAGGGCTTTGGTTTGTTTACAGGAGGGTGGGGGCCATTTCGAAAATCTAATTAATTAAAATTCTTGTATTTTTTATTTTTTTGTAAAAATATGGCTTTTGCTTGTTTGTTTTTAATTCCATTATCATCCTCATTATTAGTTTAACCTTTTAGTACTCACTGCTAAGAGCAACATTCAATTGACTTTCACATTTTCTTTTCCTAAATTTGACTCATCAGAGTTTTAAGAGTTTTACCTTGGATTTAGTTACAGTTAGGTATCAATAATGCTTTGTGAATTTGTAGCTGTTTTGTAGTAGATTACAAATAATGATTAAAAAAGTCGTCCTATCGGGATAATTTATGGAGTTACACTAGTTTTTTTTAAATAAATACACAATTTTTCACCGAAAAAATGACTTCGATTCCGTTTTTTTTTTCGTCGTCGATAATTTTTAGTAAAAATGTTAATTAACCTGTTAAAATAACTCATAAGCTTTTAGAAATAATAAACAGAATCCAAATCGACCCATAAACTTCGGAGATGTGTCCAAAAATAGAAAGCAAATCTACAAACTCTACTTAAAAAATTAAAAATTGAATAACATGAAAAATGTTGTAGATAGACCCCCCTTTTAAAGTTTATTTTCGACATTTCTTCATGAATATTCAGAAAATTACGGGCGGTCACATGCGCATGGGCGACATTGTATATCTCAGCAGGCGAGTCTAGTAGAATTTGTATAGCAATGAGTGCGCCAAACGCGACAAGCAACTACGATTATTTATAAGGAAACAAAGTATGTGGCCAGGGGACCAGATACTTGAAAGATGTGGCTTCGGTAAAGTTTCAGCTGTGGGAATGTGACTGTGGGTTTCGGATGAACTATTTAATTTAGGATTATGTTGGTTTTAGCCGGTTAGTTAAACCAAGCCATTTTCCTCTTAGGTGGAAAACTTTATTTTATATACGGGTAGGTAAGCAAGTAGATATTTTTTATTTTAAACCCATAAAAGAAGCAAAAAAAAAAAACAATTTGTTTGTGGTTACAAATTCAATTTTTTGTTTTTTTTTGTTGTTAGATTGGCGCAACTGTTTTCCATTTTGGCGCGAAGTTTGAGTTGCATCTGTTATTTAGATTAAATACAATGCTGTTTTTAGTTAGATCATTATGTAGTGTGTATTGCGAATTTCATTATGGACAAAAACATCGATCAACGAGTTTGTCTTAAATTTTGCATAAGTATATCTTATTGCTACTAGTTACCCAGAAAATCTTAATTTCATGGCTCAAATAGTCACCTATTTAGATCGATAACTCCGAACGGAACGGCAACGAACTGGCGAAAGTGGTGTTACTGGCAAAGGTTCTAACCATTAGTTTTTTTTAAATGTTTATTTAAAAAAAATATAGTTCAGAGGTGTTGCTTAATTCTAAACTCGCCAAACTTTTCCCAATGTTTTCATTGAAAAGCTCTTTCGAATGGTCTATATCTTGTTACTATTGGTTACCCAGAAAACCTTAATTGGACTGCGAATTGCCAAATGTGTTAGTAGCAAAGCTCTTTTCAATTATGTATATCTTATGGATTGGACCTTGGGGTAGATGCCCATACTTCATGGCCCATTCTCCTTTGACAGTTTGTATTAACTTGATGTGCGGGTGACTGTACTAACACTTTACGATTATTGATTAATGGGAGTGGTCCAGAGGTCACATTCGCGACTGCTAAGCTTGTGGTCCTGGATTCGATTCCCAGGTCGGGCAGTGTTATTGGGTTTTACTGTAAGGAATTTCTCACTAGCAGCCACAGAGTCTGGACCTCTGGGTCACGGAGCCCGGTTGATGGAAATACTCTCGCCATCTATTACATAACTGGTGGAATGAGGTGTACTATTAGGTACACCTCTGCCTAACTCGTCGGCGATTACGGCGTGATGTTATGTTGTGTAGGTAGATACCTAAGGACCTACTTAATGAGTGGTTAATACGATAATAATTCCAATTGCAATATATCACTCAATCGCACAAGAAGTAACATATGTAGAGGTACGGGTAATGCAGTGTTTCAATCCATAATATTAAATAATAAACGACCAATTACCTACAATAGAACAGTCCAGTTTAAATTATTTCGTATTTAAAGTTTAATTGAAAATTACCTAGAAATCCATATTTTATCACAAATAATAAATTAGCATAGTGCCAGAGACATTTGTCATAGAATTAATGTGTTATATAAATATGGCTAAAATATTCTGGTATAAATTTGCGTCCATTTACGTAAAACGTAGGTATTTAATAACAGATGTCTACGGTATCGGTAAAACACTTGGATTGTTAACTATCAATCGTAATCAGCTAAACTACATTAAACTAACTTGTACCGTCGGCTTCGTTCGTGTGGAGGTCGGAAATTAACTTATAAAAATATCTTAGGACATTGTCTGAGTACCAAAGGAGACAGGTACGTTTTCATACATTCTTGAGCCTGAATGTAAAAAGATGAAAGTGGTGTGATTTGTGGTTATATTAAGTGGATATTTTATTTTTTTAAACTTGATTAAACTTGACATTAAGTTAATTATAATGGGATAAAATTTACTTTGATTGAATCAATCATCTGGTGCAAGTGTTTTTATGTTCAATTGTTTAAACTCATTCACATTCATCGATTATAGTAATCGATATCCTATTTTATTCGTGTCATAAACTTATTTTTAAGATTTCTCGTCTTCTACATTGTGAATTAGGCAAATTTTTATATTTTGAAATAGAAAAATATAACGCTTTTTTTAAACCATATCTCATGTTATTACAATCTGGCCCAGAAGTCCCCGTCTCGTTTCGTCGCCGTGCAGCTGTTAAAGAGTGATAAAGTAACACATACACAGAATTACTTACGCATTTATAATATTCTCTGTGATTAATGATTTTGATACAACTTTGGACATAGATAGACCACGATTGGGTTAGGTATAGGGATTTTATGTCGATAGTACGTTCCCGAGGGGTATATTTCGACACCAATGGCGGCGACGCCTGGGCAAGAGCTAGTAAGCCATAATGGTAACATTTAACAGTACATCATGCCTGTAATCCCTGAAGGGTTAGGCAGAGGTACTCCTTTGGAGCTGGCGAAATGTACCAAATAGAAAATATTTAAAAAAAAAATAAAGAAAAAAAAAAACCACAAACCCACAAAAAACCCACAATCCAGTATTCCCACATTTCACCAGATTTGTTTAAGTATAATGTAATAGAGGGCAAGCCTATTGGCATCAACCGGGCACAAATCCAGACTCGGCAGCACCGCTTGCGACCACTAGACCAACGAGGCAGCAAGCATTTTTATCAAAACAAAATTGCGACATATTTTATTACGATTAAGTACACAATTCTGTGTGGTCGTGTTACTTAGATTATACCTACCAACATAAACATGTTGCAGATCAATTGCCAATGGTTTAGGGTGTGGTACAAAAGGTCAAAATGTAGGTCAATCTCGTTTAAAGGCCGAATGCCCGGAATTATAGCTCATTGAATGAATACCTGTTGGGCTTCGCAACGAAGTGCCTTTCTGTTATAGGTGCAGATATCGATCACTGTTTAAGAATAGGTCCCCACCGGTCAAATCATTTAAGTACAGCATGATATTCATAATAATAAGTTGTGGGCAATTTTTTTCCAAGGTACGGACCTTAGTATGGGTTTGAACATTTTAAAGAATAGTTTAGACATCTTTCATTATGGTTGCAAAACTTCCTGCAATGTTGTCTGTCCATTACTAAATTGACTGGTAGAGCAGAGAATAATTAAAAAAAAATCAGCAGAATATACCTACAGGGTGTAAACGGACCCTTCACGAAGCCGTCAACCAAGCATTATGTATATCAAACTAATTAACTTTACGCAATTTTTTTGCTGGGAAACAACTTTTTTTTTTGGGGTTAAAAATCACGTTTTACGGGAGGACTCAATGTAACGCACTCAAAACATTGTTCTGATGGATGGTTCGAATAGTACGGGGGTCGTGGAGGTGTTTAAAGTAAAAATCTTACGGTAAAACATGTATTTAAAAAAAAACTTGAAACTTTGACCCACAATATCTCCATAACTAGAAGGTAGGGAACCTTCTAGTTATGGAGATATTGGGTATGGTCTAGAACAAAAAAATGTTCGCATTGACGGGGAGAACAAGTGCCTTTCGGCTTCGTTAAGGGTCTTTTTACACCCTTTTTTAAGTCGGTAACAAACAATACTTTCTTAGTTTTGGCGGTTCGCTACCCACCCAAAGAGACGGTTTAAATATTTTTTCTAATCAAAGACTCAGCTAACTTAGTCCTACTAATACGAAAGTTGGTGAGGATAGATGGATGGATGGATTGGATGAATGGATGTTAGTTACTTTTTCACGCAAAAACTACTGAACCGATTTGGATGAAATTTAGCTAATAGATAGCTTATAACTTGTATTAATACATAGGATTATTTTTATTCCGGTAGTATGATCCCGTGGGACAATTGTCGAACTCCGCGCGGGCGACGCCGCAGGCATAAGCTAGTGTAAAATAACTAAGAAGTCAATAACTCAATTCCGGTGTTTAATAAAGCTATCATGCTACTAATACTATATCCACCTAAGAATTAAAAGTATGTTACACATGTTTTAATTAATCTTTTTTTATAAAATAAATAAGTACAATCAGGATATAAATTAACTAGAATATTTGCAATAAAATGTATGTCATGCATAAAAGATTTCAACGACAGTTATTACAAGTCTCATATTTGAGAGCTCTTAAAACAGACTGGACCCTGGATAATAGACCCATATTTCACCTGTTATGTTAATAGGGCGCAATAATAAAGTCCCATGTAATAGGACTAGCTTATACCCATCAACTGGGTACGGATCCAGGCTCTGTTTTTACCATTACTGAAAAATTCCTGACGGGACAACCTGACCTTGGAATCGAACCCAGGGGATCATGCTCAGCAGTCGCGCCTACTACCAGTAGACCAAGGCAGGTCTATACTTGTAATGTGGCGCCTCCGTGGAAGCCACGGAGGTGCTGTTATGAGACGAGGCTTTTACATCTGCTAGTTAATGATATATTGGGGCAAACTGCTTCAAATTCAGTCAATAGATATTATAATACTTGATTTAATAACAAAAGTGGTAATTACATTGCTGTTTTATTGGTGATGGATGATTCTGTTGGATTTTAAGGAAGTTAAATTAAACTAATACTGTCACTTACGGGATATCTCCCGTGATTGTTCATTATTTTGAGCTCCCGATATTTCGACGCTGTTGCACAATCACGGAAGATAGGTATCCCGTAAGTGACAGTATAAGTTTAGTTGTAAACCGTGAAAGCTTAAAAGAGTGTTGAAGTTAAATTATATTTTTTAGTTTTGTTTTTTAGTTTCATTTTTATTCGTCCACTCTTATTGTTGTTTTCTTTCTTTCTATTAATTTTATCCGCTGTTTGTTATGTTGTAGTACTTACAACCGGCGTGCGTGTTTGATCATAATAGCCATAGTGCTTCGATCAATAGAGGATTGAAGATCGATGCCATGATGCGAGCGTGAAGTTCGAAAGTTGTCCCACGGGAACGATGCGTCTGGCGTGAAAAGGTAACACGACCAACCGAGTTCCGTTCTCATTTAGTATTATTAGTATGGATAAAATCTAGGAAGTACGGACCGCTGTCCTTTGCAAACACAGCAATGTACGATCATTGCCACCAAGTTACCGTTTACCGGCTCACAGTACCAGGTCCACGCCCTACGGCATGCTTGGCCCAGTAACTGTCGGATAGTCTTGACCGGCTGCCGGCCCGGTTGCCGGCCGGGTTCCAGCGAGAGGGCTACTTGCTAATTTATCGCGGGGTAACACGCACTAACAAGTGTGTTTATATTTGACGGAATTTATAATATTTTGAGAATTTGGTTGTTTGGTGCAGTGTTAAGACTGTGGCTAAAGTTAATTGTTGTTATAAGGACTAGAATTGTTAATTAAAGAATGCATCTAGTTAGGTACAATTTCGCGACTGATTAAAGACTTTATTTCACTTTCAACCTTTACTTTTTGCAGATCGAGGATTCGAGCATCAGTCATATCAATGTATGGATTTGGGGCTGTATTACAGGACGTCAATCAATTCTCAAGCAATACTTGAATTAGTATCAAGGCATTTAGTTTTAAGTATTCGCACAGCTGGGACACAGGCCTCCTCAGAGGGAGAAAGAGGGAGTGGGCTGTAATTTACCAAGGGTGCCCAGTGCGGGTTGCCAGATGTCACATGTCTTCGATTTATTGGTTCGACGATAATCCAGTTCACGATTCTCACGATGGTTTCCTTCACCTTTTTTGAGAGCAGTGGTAATGAAATCATCATCATCATCATTTCAGCCGAAAGACGTTCACTGCAGGACATAGGTCTCCCCCAAGTGTCGCCACATTGACCGGTCCCGTGCGTCTCGCATCCAGCGGATCCCCGCAACCTACACCACCATGGACCTACACCAGGTCATCGGTCCACCTAGTAGGAGGCCTTCCAATGCAACGTCTTCCGGTTCGCGGTCGCCACGCTGGAACTTTTCAGCCCCATCGACCATCCGTTCTGCGAGCAATGTGCCCTACCCACTGTCACTTAAGTTTGGCAATTCTTCGGGCTACGTCGGTAACTTTGGTTCTCTTGCGGATGTCTTCATTTCTGATTCGATCACGCGGTGGCTTTAAGCTTTTGGTAATGAATTAAATTACACAAAGTAATGCGACTGCCTAGGTTGACCACACGACCTTATAACTCGTAAGTAGGAGACGATACCACTGGCCCACCACAACACTGCTCTGAATGAGAGATGCACATGTCGGGGGACTATTACAACAATAAGCGACACTTAAGTGAATGCCTAAATAAAAGCAAGCTGTTTATTTTTAATTCCATATGCATGCGGCACAAGGATGAGTCTTATTCGTTCATTGATTAAAGGTAGCGATGAATACTAAAATGCATGCTTCAACAGTGAGTCAAAAGATGCATCGCCGCCAACAGGCAACTACAAAACAGTCTACGTAAAAAGACGATATCGGTGTGCTTGTGAAAAATAAACAATTATAAACATATTCTAGTGACACAAGGATCTGATGGCGCTCGAAAAACGGCGACAGAGGCACCCTGTGGCTGTGTGGTGAAGTTGGCGGTGTTAGTTCCAATTTTGGTCACCTAACAGAAGATCCTATTGCAGCTAAAGTTATGGAAATTTCCAGAGGCTTTCCTCCTTAAAATACCTCGTAGATGAGACATTTTCCTCAAAAATCTAAAAGACAAGTAGGTACTTATACCGTTCTATGATCATAATATAAAAATATACAACACCCACTTAATTACGAATAGAACGTTATATATAAATATTTATTTGTATGAAGCAGTGAAATTGTATCGGCGGAGAATGAAAGTGGAGCTACCTTGCGTACAGCGTACGTTACATAACCCTTATCTAGCGGGCGCTGCGGCCACCGCCGGCTAACTTACAACAACGCTTTGTGTTTGATAGCGACCCGAGTACAACGACCACGAAAAGGGTTAGGGAATTTTAGGAAAGTATGGCTAAGGAGTTTTAGGAAATATTTTAATCTGCATTTCCCATATTTAATGGCATTTCCGAAAAACATTCATTTTTGGAAATGGAGTTAAGGAATTTTTCGACATGGACTGTTTCTGTTCTATTTTCGAAAATAATATTGTGGTTTTTAACAGCAAGGGGGAGGGATCTTTTTCTTAAAAAAAAAAGAGTTGAACTCTTTGCCTTTTGCAGATGTTTGGCCCAAAATTTAGCTAAGCAGATACCTCTTACTGATGCAAGAAACAAATAGAATCTGACCAAAGTCAAGTTCACAGACAGGTCCAAGTAAGTAATAGGATTGAACCTGTGTTTGGTTGATTTTCAAGGTCTAAAACTTTGACTATCGCAGCAGGTTACCGCTTCAAACATGCATCTGATTCGATGCTTCTAGTTTGTTCATAGAATATTATAAAGCTAAATAGTTTGTTTGTTGTTTGGTTGAACGCGATAATCTCAGGAATTGCTAGTTCGAATTGAACAAATATTTTAGTGTTGGATAGCCCATTTATCGAGGAAGGTTAAGTATAGGAATAACATAATATCATGCTACGACCAATAGGAGGCGACCATCAATGAAATTATTTTTTTGGAATTGTTCCTCTTAAAAAGTTCTAAAAAAAGTCCGCGATAGCATACATGTCTATCTTTTAAGGTTGACTAACTAATACCTTTTTTATGGTAGCATATGTTCTAAGATAATCAATTATTTGTGAAGGTGTTTTTATAAACATGGTATTAATCCTTATCCAAATAAATACGTTACTCAAATTAAACACTTGTGAGTATTTAATTTTGACCAAAATTGCCCTTACATCATTTGATTTTAATGAATATCTTAGGAGATATCACAGTTTTAAAACAACTCCGCAACAAAATAATGATCAAGTACCGCGCGCATTTTTTTAGGGAGGGAGTAAGTTAGGCCTTTATTTTAGAAAAAGGATTAGGGTTCCGTGGAAAAAAAAACCCTTGAAATTGATAAAAAAATCCGATTCAAAGAGTGAAATAATATTTTTATAATAATTGCACGCGGACGAAGGTCGCGGGCAACAACTAGTTGGTATATGATTTTATTTAATACGCTGAAAGATAAGTGATAACAATATATTATGCCAAAACAGAAGGCAATGGGTCATAGAACCGAGGGCTATGTGTGGTTTATTACCAAGCGTGGTTGATGCGATGATGACTTAACCAAAAGCAATAAATTCGGCAGTCTACTAATAGGAATAAATAACGTAAACGATCAATTTTCTTCCGAACGGAAGTGTTTAACAGTCGATAAATCACTAAAATTTTTAATGAACGTTTCTGCTTAATTAGCAAACAGTACGTAATTTTAATTACGGAGTTTGCAGCCTGGCTTCAGTTAATTGATTTAGTCAATTCTCAAACAAGGTGTGAATATGCACATATTTAATATTTGGACTGTCAATTAAGCTACCAGCGGGTGCATATTCGAACAACAACATAATTCAAAAGCTGTCAATTTGTTCGCGCAGAATATTTGCGCATTGTGGAGCACTTTCGCCCACGTCAGTACGCACGCAGCCCGGTGGGCGCGGCCCGGATCGAAGAATTGTACACTTACACTTATTTATACTAATGTCCATTTACTATGTGGCAACGGCACAGCAAGTTGCTGCAATGTAACTCTTTTATCTGATTCATTAACTATTTTTAATACGTAAGTTTTAATTGTTAACTAATTGATTATGCTGGGCTCAATCTTTGAGCCACTTTATGTTTTAATTTGCTGTACTTGTCGGCTATAATAAAAAGCGAACTGACGTTTAATGTTTATTGCAGCACTTAGATTGTATTGTAGACGTAGCTAGGCTGTTCTGGAAAATGGGAAAGTAAAAGGAGACAGTGGTGATAAGCAACAGTGACTAACTTCTGAACTTGTCAGAAAGGAATGCATTCTAGCACCAAGACTCGCTTCTCTGCCAAATGTCTGATAGGCCGTAAACATGCTAATACCACAAGGCTTTTGACAGAAGGGCGTGCTTGCAAACGACCATCATATACAAAACTTGTACACAAATTGTTATATAGGTCTTCTTTCTGATGCGTCAAGCATCTTTGTACCGCGTTCTATCGTGCCAATCACTGAAATTCTTTTCAGAATTGCACTTGGAAAAATAATCGTTTTGCAAAAGACAATGTAACGATGAAAGCATAACATAGACCACTTCATCGCAACTCTTGCATGTGTGCAATCAATAAAGATGCGCAGATATCGCAATTAACGCGATACGAATCATAGATAAGGTATAATCAAACGGCGTAATCGGAACGCCGTATAGCAATATTGAAGAGGAAACTACTGATGAATTTCAAATAATTTTTATACTTAATGATTTAATCCAATTATCGCAATTCCGAGCATGCGCGGTGGAGCGCGGCGCACGCGACGCCTGTCGACTTTACAACTTATTTGTTCAGTATCAGAATATCGGAAGACAAGACAGACAGGGGCGTGCTAGGTTGCCGTGAAGGAGAAGCACAAGGTGGTGTGTACTCTATGGAGGCCCTGACTGGTTTCTAAGTAACTCTATGTAAACATTTATTACCTGTTGCTGTTTTCATAATTTTGGTCAATGAGAAACCAGTCGCTGCAGATTTGCAGTTTGCTTGCGGTTGCAGACGGTTTTTGAATTGTTTTCCTTAGAAACTACGGATTTGAGAGCAGGCTTCTTTGGTTTTACTTAACAACGTTGTTTCTTTTCGGACGTCCTCTTTTTTTTTCCGGGTGGGAAATCATCAAATGACCCTTCCTGCTCTGGGCGGAGCGGAAGGGAGTCTCAGACTTGTACTGACTAAACCCCACCCGTGTTTCTTCTTAGCCGTTTATGTTCCAGGGCCGCGGTATCTCTTTCGAACAGTCCCGCAGCCCCTTTCGGGCATCCTCAATTATAGTTTTGTTATCTTATATCTGTCTGGTTTTATAATGTGTAGTTATGTGATAGATTTATAACTAAACTAGCGACTTGCCCCGGCTTCGCACGGGTAGTAAAGCATATTATGCCATATGTTTTGTCGTAGGGCCGCATCAGATTGATGCGTCGAATATGTGTATTCTATTTAAATGTTATGTAATTTTTGAGTTAATCGCGAACAGACAGAAAGATGCGGCGGAGGACTTTGTTTTAGAATATGTAGTGATAGGCATTTACTTAAAAATGTTATTTCAAACAAGGCGTGAAGTTAGCAATCCCCAATTAGAGGCTTTCCCTGACGTTCAAACGTTTTCGTGGTCGATCGCGTGATGTTGCTTTCAGCAACTTTCTCTGTCAGAATTTTGGCTGCTCGATCGAAATAGAAAACATCAACACAATTTTGAGAGATTTCATTAAAGAAAATAATAAAACAATTTATCAAGCTCAGCCTATCGAAGTCCATAATATGATATGATATACTAATAAACGTAGTGTGAGCTTTAAGGTTGCGTATCGTTCCGTCTCGACTAGTCCTCACTTATCCCGGGCAGCGTGTGCACGTACCCTTAAAGTAGTTCATCTACTTACTGATAATTTGGTGGTTATATTCTAAACCCTAACTAGTGTTTCTAGTGAACACCACAATGGTATGAAACACAGGCCTCTCCTAAAATATGCCACTTGGATCTCAGCATCATTATCTGCCTAAAGAATGCGATTTCTTTGCGGATGCTACTATTAATTAGATAAAAGGGTTTATTGCTACGCTTTGGAGAGTCTACCTAACGCTTCGTTAATTTTTACCTTTTTCGAATAGTTAATTTAACCAACAATGCTTATGCAGTCAGATAAAATAAACTAGTTTTCACTGACACTTCTTCTAGAATCACTGATTTCGATTTTATCTGACTACTAGATGTTGCCCGCGACCTTCGTCTGTGTAATTTTTTTATAACACAGGATCAATTTTCCCCGTTTTTGCAACATTTTTCATTGCTGCTCCGCTCCTATTGGTTGTAGCGTGATGTTATATAGTCTATAGCCTTCCTCGATAAATGGGCAATCCAACACTAAAAGATTTATTCAATTCGAACCAGCAGTGCCCGAGTTTACTGCGTTCAACCAAACAAACAAACAAAATCTTCAGCTTTATAATATAAAATAAGTATAGATTGTAGACAGCTCTGTCGTTTGCCTCATAGAATCCAGGAGGGTGTAAGTTCACAAACATGAAGTAACCTCGAAGTAAACATAAGATAATGCTGCATTCTCGGTGGTGAACCGAGCTTTGAAATATAACAACTATTTAAGAACTTGGACATCGCCTATTATTAGAGAAAATTGCTAACAAAAACCAAACAACTTTAATCTTGAGGAAACACTGAACTTAATTCTCATATCACACCTCTATCTACAAACCAATCTTTCAGTCTGAGACAGCTTTTGAATATTCAAATGTTGGTTATTGACTAATCGGGTAAGTATTATTTTGTCACAAGTCTACAAACGTTTCTATTCAGATTAACCTTTAGGTGCTTGTGGTTTCACGGAGGCGTAAACATTGGCACTTGGGCACAGAATGCGGAAACAGTCCAAGATATACGTAACTAAATGAGTAATTGAGATAAATGTTACGTTAATTTATCTTTTTAATGTGTGTTTTATGCAGGTAATTTAGGTAATGTAAATGTTAAGGGTTATTTGAAGGGCGAAGAGGTTGAAAAAGACGGTGTTTGTAAATGTCACATAACATTGCGCCTGTAATCCCCGAAGGGTTACATCGACAAAATTATTCTTTGTACGACAAACGAAAATCTAAGACATCCGAGGTGGAGTGCAAAAAGTTTCGAGCTGTTTTTATGGAACTGAAGACCCCCCCCCGGAATAATCCTGCCGGCGCCCATGGGCAGAGGTGTACCACTGTACCTAATAGGCCTCGCCCACGGCGACTTTTTGTAGCGATGCTGTAGCGCATGTGTATCGGTACGGCCGCGATGCTGTCGCTGGTTGTGCACCTTTGCCCAATTCTGTACACAAAACGCGCGACAGCATCGCTACAAAAAGTCGCTGTGGGCGAGGGTCCGAATAGTACACCCACATTTCGCAAGTTATGTTTAAGTCCCATGTAATAGGGGGCGAAAAGTGAAATATTCCTGATAGAAAAACCCCCATAACATTTTGCCCGACCCACCGAACCCAGGACCTCATGCACAGCAGTCGCGCTTGCGACCAATATACCAACAAGGCAAGATATTCGTAACTAAATGAGTAATAGAGAGAAATATTACGTTAATTTATCTTTTAATGTGTTTTATACAAACGGAGGTACTTAATCTGTTTGTGTGGTAAATGTTAAGGGTGATTTGAAGGGTACATTCTGTAGTTTTATTTTCTGCATGTATGATACTGTCTGCCAGATCATAGCATAGCTGTGGTCCCGAATGTCACAAGACTGGAGCCCTGAAACAGCTAGACGGGGTCGCGGTAGACCGAAGAGAAGATGGCGGGACGTCTTGGATGGCTTCCTCGCGAATTGGCGAGAAGAAGCACACCATCGTTTGAAGTGGAAGGAATGGGGGGAGGCCTTTGCTCAGGAGCGGGACAATACGTGCTAAATAAAAAAAAAATGTTAATATAATTGTATTGTTTTTTTCCTTTCTTGGATACCTTATCAAAGAAGTGAAGATAGACTTGATTTTAGACTATATTTTTTTTACACGAAATATGTAGGACCCAATAAAATGATCTTGCCCTTCAAAACTTAAACTGCGGTTACTATTAATTAATTTAGTACAAAACTAAGGTGCTTCTTGCGTGACATTTGATAATTACTTTTACTTTTTATTGCAGTAAGAGATGCGTGTACGGAGCACATAACAAGCGTGATACGGTAACGAGAGAACGAAATGCGTCAATCAGCTGATTTTATATTTTACTAGCTTTTCCCCGTGGCTTGGCTCGTGTTTTTTGGATATTATCCCACTAGAATATTTTAAATCCAGCATGTTACATTCGGGGATAATTTGGCTTCTCTCGTAGTTCCGAAGAGTAGGTAAGTTGAAATAAAAAGGTTGTGCTCAATTAAATCTTAACTGATTTTCATAAATAACTTTAAGAAAAGTCGTTTACTAAGAAAAATAAACAAGAAAAAGAAAACATATTTAAATGGCATCTCAGTTTATTTTGATGGAAAACAGCCAGTGGAAATTGATATATACATGAAAAAAGTTGCGTTTGAAAAGTATTCTATTCATCACAATATTTGTAGCTGGTGAGTTTCAATAAACAGGTTGCACTGAAATAAAATATAAAACGTACTGGCCAGTTTTCACGAAAAACTTTTATGCAAAGCCGTTTCTTTAAGAAAAGGAAGAAAATATTTAATGACATCTAAGTCTATTTTATACTAAGTGGCCATTAAACATTGAAATTCATAAGAAGTTACGATTGAAAAGTTGCTTTACACTATACAGGGTGTAACAAGACCCTTAACGAAGCCGTCAACCAAGCATTATGTACATCAAACTAAGTAACTTTTTTTTTTTTTTTTTTTTTTTTTACGGATGGGAAATCATCAAATGACTTCTCCCGCTCTGGGTGGAGTGGGAGGGAGTGTCAGACTCTTACTGACTAAAACCCATCCATGTTCCTTCATTGCCCTTTGTGTTCCAGGGCCACGGTATCTCTTTCGAACAGTCCCGCAGCCCCGGCAGGCATCGGCCCTTGCGGGCCCCTTCTTGGTTGCTGACATCTCTTTGAGGCGCGCGTGGAACACGAACGCGCCGTAAACTAAGTAACTTCACGCAATAATTATTGCTAGGAAACGACTTTTTTTTTTGGGTGAAAAATCACGTTTTACGGTAAAACTCAACGTAACGCACTCAAAACTTAGTGCTGATGGACGGATTTAATAGTGCGGGGGTCGTGGAAATGTTTAAAGTAAAAATCTTACATTAAAAAAAATGTTGGAACGTTGACCCCAATATCTCCGTAACTAGAAGGTTCCCAGGTTTGGTCTAGAACAAAAAAAATATCGCAATGACGGGGAATACAAGTGCCTTTCGGCTTCGATAAGGGTCTTGTTACACCCTTTATTGTCTGTGCACTATAAAATGCTCAAGATCGTAATGATGATAGCGGCTTTAAAACTAAATCCTAACACTGACTATAAAAGCAATGTATGACTGTATTAATGATAAAAATTCCAAAGCTAAAATTAAAATATCTGTTAATAAAAGATTTATGACTTGTAGACAAGTTGTCCATCACCTTGGATTTATTTGGACCACACCTTTACCATAATTACTGACAATAATTACAAGTCGCATGTCGTAAAAATAACTTCGTAGGAACGCACGACGGCCAATCAAGCTTTACAAGTCCAGTTTATGCGGATCTCTCACTGTATAGAAAATCTATACAAAGAAAGGCCAAGTTATACTGGAAATGTACAGCTTCATGTGCCGCCGTGTGTACATACATTTATTATTACAAGTGTGAAAAATTATACGTTTTACGATCATTAAGAGTTAATGTGATTCGAATTAATGTAGTTAGGTATTGAACTTGATAATTATTGGTTTGTTACATGTTTGCTGCACCCAGATTTGACGCGGATCTGTTTCTTCATTACGTGGTAGCATTGAATAAAAATAATTAACGTGGTTAGAGTTTTTTATGTTGTATAATAAATCATCGATAAATATGTACCTAGTAATTTTATTATAATTTTAAATTATAAATCGTTTGAATCATTTTTTTTTATAATTGTCCTCAAACTTTTTTTATGACAACGATTTTACTAATTTTCACGAAAATGAAACTTCTTGGTCGTTCCTACTTTTCATTTAGAATCTAACTGGTCAATTGCTGTCAAAATAATAGCAGATGCCATTAGTGCTTTTTTTATTAACTTTTTTCTTTAAAGTAAATGGCTGAAATTCAAAGTTTGTCACACAATTCGGCTTCTATGTTTCAATTTAGAGTAGTGAGACCTTTTTGGATTCTAGTTTATCTGGCGGATTTTCATACTTACACACAACCTCTTTAGTTTTTTACTTTTGTTTGAGATACATGTAAATATTTTGATACGAAAAAAAACAGCATAGCAATAAAGAACGATAAATTGAAAATAAAGGTATAAAAACTTTAGATTTCCAGAATATAACAATTGCTACACTACTGTAAGTTTATTAATATCATTTAAAATGTTATTAGTTACAATTATTTGCAGCCATATCTACTTCTGGTACTTAAATGGGCTCAATTGGTATATAAACATGGGCTGTAATATATATGGATGTATAAGTATGTGGTATAAAGGTGGTATTATCACCTGGGTATTAACGAGTGTTCCGCGTTACTTTGATAAAATAACAATCGTCTTGTGTATATTGTACGTACACACCTGTATACAGGGCTGTCACAAGCTTTTATGTTCTTATTTGTTTTAATTTTATTCTGGTAGACTGAAACACTGAAAACGAAAGTATTTTACAGATAAAGCATGTTCCTTTATTTCATTTAATAGCCACGCACTATCGTTACCATCATCATCATTATCATTTTAGACCTGAATCACCTACTGTTGGCTATAGGGCTATAGGCTCCTATTTTCTACTGCCATACTCCTTAGTTCCGTTCGTTCTTCATCCAAGTGTTCTCGCGGCGTTTTTGGCTCTTTTTGGCCTCCATTCGGCCAAACTTTTACTCCATCCGCCATATTCGCGTTTCTTTACAAAAAAAAAAAAAAAATTAAACCGATTTTGAAGAGTGTTCGGAGCATTTAATTTTGCTACATATTCCCAAATATGTTAACACAATGGTCTTATAAATTGAAGGTAGCATTTGTGTTAAGAACAAATAACTTTTTTTAATTGCAGCTTTATTTATCAAGTTCAAATGTAGCAGCCCTACGAACCAGCCATGCGATATTCGCACAGTTGTATTATGTGCATCCGGGAATCGATCCGGCGACCTCGACGGTCATGACGAGTTTGTTTCATGCGCTACTGAGCTCAGGTATGTTGAGATGAACTGGTTAGGGAGGGATCACACTTAACGATGCGGAATGTTTGAGTCGATCAGAGTTTCATGACACTTGCAATAAAAGCGAATTATCCGAGGTTGAGACTAATCGCAAAAGGAAATAAAGCGATAGGTTACAGAAAAGTTGAAAGAGAATCGTCTGTCTTGGTAAGAACATGTGATGAGGAGGGATGAATCGCATGTGACAAAACGAGTGATGAATATAAATGTTGATGGATGGACAGGGAGAGAAAGACCAAAGAAACGATGCATGGATTGTGAGAAGTCCGAAGTTGTGAGGAATTATATGAAAGAAAAATAGAGTAAATGATAGTGTGACGGTTGACAGGGGAGAATGGAAGAAAGTAACGGGTTTGCGACGACCCCAAGTAACATCCGATTAGAGCAGGAAGATGATGATGATTGCATGGACACGAAGCAAGTTTTGTCCGGTTCCAGCCGATTCCGCGTTTATAAGTGTGATCTCTCCTTTAAAATCTTAATTTTTGCACAAATAGAATACCGGTCTAATTACATTCAAGGTATTTTTTATTATCAATCTAGGTCAGGTATCAGGTAGATTATTGAAATTGTCTGTAAATTGAAGGTGAGTCAGATCATCTATAAGGATATTTATTCACTTTTTACCCAACTGTGGTGGAGCTCAAAAGGAGGGTAATGTTTTTGATAGCTACATTTATATTATTCCTACAGTACTCAATAGAATCCAAAATCACGAACGACAAATTAAAATTAAATACTTAGAAACTATGTTTCACTTCAGTAGGTAAATGAAATACTGTTGTTAATACGAAAATGCTCTGAAATGTCTGTTTGTTTCTTTTATGTTTTTTCATAGCGCGGCTTGAGTTAGAAAAATAAGTTTTTCGAAAAAGTTGTTAACTTTTTTTTTAAAAAGGCAATGAGTTTGAAATAAAAAAGTTGGTAATTGTGTTTTTTCAGGACTGATTTTCACAGCTAACTTTGAGGCACAACTCCGAAAGAAAATTATGAAAACGCCAACAGTTGATTATGTCACCATCGTTGATGGTCTCGTTCGTTTACACGAATCGTTTACATAGAGTTACAAAGAAAGCAGTCTTGTCGCTGCGGTCTGTCATCGCGATTGCGGCTTTGCAGCTGCGGTTTGCGGTTACGGTCGCGCCCAAAAGTGTATCTTTATTCTAGGTACAATTTCAAACCTGCATTTCGATGAGTACTAAGCTACAGAATTTGTCCAGCATCATCATCATTTCAGCCGAAAAACGTCCACTGCTGGACATAGGCTCCCCCAAGTGTCGCCACATTGACCGGTCCCGTGCGTCTCGCATCCAGCGGATCCCCGCAACCTTCTCCAAGTCATCGGTCCCCCCAGTGAGAGGCCTTCCAACGCAACGTCTTCCGGTTCGCGGTCGCCACTCCAGAACTTTTCAGACCTATCGGCCATGCGTTCTGCGAGCTATGTGCCCTGCCCACTGCCACGAAGGTTGGCAATTCTCCGGGCTACGTCGGTAACCTTGGTTCTCTTGCGGATGTCTTCATTTCTGATACGATCAGTACTTGTCCAAACTAATCAAATTATTTCCAGTTGTCTATACCTACGGTCTACCGTATAGTCACGATTACAAACTGAAATTCTATGCAAAACTATTTTCGCATTTTTTTTATTAGGCCGATAACACCTATGTTACCCTTATCGCGTGAATCTACACCTGTTAGTACATTAATCAGTTGTCGAAACATTTCGTCTACAATAGATAGCAATCTTGAGGTCAATTTTAATTGAAGAATAACTAGCAAAATTATAGAAACAAAAATATCTTTGAGTTTTTCTTTATTATGAAAACAGTAAACACACATGTAAATTAATTTAGTGTTTAGCTCTAATTACCCGACTACGGCGAAGCCAAAAAGAAGGGTTATGATTAAATTTAGTGTTTAGCAGTCTATGTATGTATGTATTTACGAATGTTCCTCCGTAGCGCCTAAACTATTCATCCGATTTTGATGAATAAGGTGTCAATCGATTCGTTATTATGGTCCGCATAGCATAAACTACATTTTAACCGACTTCAATAATAGGAGGAGTCGATTTTACCTTGTAAACCCCGAATTTAATTAGAGCGTTATTTTTCTGTAGTCGGGTTTTTAGTTGTAGTATACCACACAAATTCTTGATTGTGGTTTTACATTTCACAAACACCTACTTAGTGAATAACGCTGTGAACTTATTAGCCTTTTCAGGTGAAGCCATTGGTCCTGGCTGTCATTTATAGATCTTTGACAGTCGTTACACGTACAGTCGGAAGCACGAAAGTCTGACAACCAGTCTTACCAAGGGGTATCGTAGTACCCAGTACTAACTGGATTGTGGAGGTCAGATAGGCAGTCGCTCCTCTGTAAAATACTGGTATTCAGCTTCATCCAGTTAGACTGGAAGCCGACATACGAAGCAACATAGCTGGGAAAAGGCAAAAAAATATTTATGAACATGATGTTGAGCCTTCATTAACAGACTTCCCTTTGACCCTGGGGTAGTGTAGTGGGGCCAACGAAACGACGTTTTTGATTTTTCCCGTTGACCGCACCAGTGGGGCCTTGCCAGTGGGCTCAACGGGAATACACCACAAGAAAAAAAAAATTGTTGACGTTTTATTTATTATTGTGTTTTTATCATCTGGCAAATACCACGCCCGATGTTCTCAATGAATTCAAACATTTTTCCATAAAAAAACACGTCGACAATTACCGTATCTGATTGATAGTACTAGAACGTTATATCAAGAATAATTGTGAGCCTGCGGCCAAATCGGCATTAATGAGACTCTTAAAAGTTTAAATTACGATATTGCCATATTATGCGGTAGCTGGGCTAATCGCAAAGAGTATTTATTCCCCCGTTAATAGTTGCCGACTTATTAATTCCTAACATCTATTATGTATGTAATTGTAATGTTTTTAATGTTGTTCTGACAAGACTGCTCTGGTTTTTATTGCGATGATAAAGATTATATTTAATCTATGAGAGTTGTTTACCGTCTTATCGCAAAGGTTGAGCTAGATTTGTGTCTTTATTAGTGTTAGTCAGTAACCAAGTGGCATCCAAGGACTAGCAATAGTGATAACTTTGTTAGTGAGGCGGCGCGATGGGTGGTCCGTTTTGTTGCTATGGGATGAAAAACCTTTCACCATGAACACAACTTTTAAATCAGCCTCCCAGTCGATTACATTGAACTCTTACAGCAAAGTCGCTTTTCGTATCTGTCTGTTGACCGCTTAGATGATTTCTTGACGTGGTTTAATCATCATTTAGACAATTTATTCAGGAAGGTTAATACTGTTTCTACAATTTAAATATATAGTACCTCCATGATTTGCAAACTTATATAAATATTACTAGCTGTGCCAATGCACCTTTTTTACACTACCCTACCTACCTACCCCCTAATAACCTAGTGGTCTGAAATATACTTTACGACCTATTCTCATACCTACCAAATATACATAAAAAAATCATAAAAATCGGTCGAGCCGATTCGGAGGAGTGTGACCACAAACACCGTGGCACGAGATTTTTAAATAAATAGATTTAAGTTTGCCCTATTTACTTATCATGGATATTTTTTTTTTATTTCATAGCACCCGCGTGAATCAGGTAGGTACGAGTCGCTTGTATTATAATTATATAACAGGGACCTTAGTCGAAAGAAACAATCTGAAGAGCTTTTGAGATACGCTGTCATAATAATAGGTCCCTACCTAACTACAACATAAACAACAAACAGTTTTATAAAAGCCTCCAATTTACCTACAATCTAAGTAAACAATCGTAATCTCCAACTAATCTGCAGCTTAGACATTTTTCGCACCGCCGAGCACCGAGACAGATAAATTATGATAATACCTAATCAATAGTGTCGGGCTGGCATTTGAGGTATTTACCGGCTGACAGTTGCATTTCCAATGCCGACAATTGTGAAATAGTAAGTAATAATTTGTATTTTGTCTAGCTAAATGACTGTAATCTCGTCCTTCACTTAGCCCTATACGGAGTGGAAGGGACACCGACGCGAAAACGGTTACCGCGTATTCAGTGCCTACATCATTCTGAGCCCCCCACATAGAAATTTTTCAGCGGTTATTAAAAAAAACAGCCGTTTCCTACAAAAGTGCAATACCTACACGATCAAAATGACTGGAACAGCTGTATTTTTATTTAAAAAATCTAAATGTGGGGGGCTCAGAATGTTGTACTGAATACGAGGTAACCGTTTTCGTGCCAGTGTCCCTTCCACCCCGTATAATATACATTGTAGTAGGTACATTAGGTAGGTACAAGTCGATTTCAACACAAAATCTGAATGGTGGAACATTGATGCCTGAGTACAGTTACTAAGACAGATTTGTTCTACTTTAGAGAGCATCGAGGAAACGTTAGACTGGTCTTGTCATATTACTAATACTACAAATTTTATTTGTTGAACCCTCCCGAAGAAACAAATAGAGTACTAGCTTTTACCCACGGTTTCGCTCGCGCTAATTTATAATTTGAAAATTAAACTGGCGTAAAACAAGTGGCGCCATCTATTATCATAAGAACTGTACTGTTTTTTTCCTCGGGAATAGTACATTTTTTCGGGGTGAAAGGTACCCTATGTCCGTTTCTGTATACAGGGTGTAAACAGACCCTTCACGAAGCCGTCAACCAAGCATTCTGTACATCAAACTAAGTAACTTTACGCAAAAATTATTGCTCGGGAACGACTTTTTTTTTTGGTGTAAAAAATCACGTTTTACGGTAAAACTCAATGTAACGCACTCAAAACATTGTGCTGATAGATGGATTGAATAGTACGGGGGTTGTGAAGGTGTTTAAAGTAAAAATCTTACAATAGAAACATGTATTTAAAAAAAAGTTGTGAAAATGTTGGAACTTTGACCCCCAATATCTCCGTAACTAGAAGGTTCCCAGGTATGGTCTAGAACAAAAAAATGATCGCAATGACGGAGAGAACAAGTACCTTTCGGCTTCGTTAAGGATCTTTTTACACCCTTTATGTACCTGAAAACGTATGCAAAATTTCAGGATGTTCGGTTCAGTGGTTTAAGCGTGAAAAGGTCACAAACAAAAAAACAAACTTAGTTTCGCATTTATAATATTATAAGTTAGGATTCGATAGGAAGTTAAAATATAGAATGAATATCAATGCATAAGCATCAGATCAGCCTGTGGTGTTCTTACTTACAACATGGATACAGGACTACTCTCTATGGGGGGGCCATGACCATGATCCACCGTGCGGGCCCAGTGAGGATTTGACATCCACAGACTTAAACGGTCTTAAAAGGTTTGGATCTAAGACATGGATGCTGGTTTTTATATGCGTTTTCTTTCAACGTTTCGAGAGCAGTTTGATGAAATAAACTACAAGAAGTCTACTCAGTATTAAAACCAATGCGTAAATAGATTCTACGTTAAAACAAAAAAAAGCGAAACTAGTTTTCTTTAAAGAATACCTACTGGTGAAAAGTGACTTTCTTACACGGCTAGAATTATATCGAACTTTTAAAAGTTATGTTCCAAGAGCACACAACCTGTTAATAACAGCATTCTGTCAGACGTGCAATACATAAAAATAAATCAATATACATTTGTCAAAATCAATCAAGTAGGTAGTTAATGATCATTGGCTACGAGGCAACGGCTATACATCATTCAGTTCACACATGCAGACAGTTATAATTATAATCGCGGATGGAGAGCAGACGGGGTCGTGGTAATAAGCATGTTTTTTTTAATTAAAGTTATGTCTACGACTTTTTTTATCATGAATAGACATGCGACCAAATGCTTCTTATGGAAATCCTTTTTACTATGCTACTCTACTCTACTTGTGATATACAGGATGTAAACGGACCCTTCACGAAGCCGTCAACCAAGAATTACGTACAACAAACTAAGTAACTCTACCAAAAAATTATTGCTGGGAAAGGACTTTTTTTTTTGGGGTGAAAAATCAATGTTACGTACTCAAAACTTAATGCTGATGGATGCTTTGAATAGTAAACGGATCATGGAGTTAATTAAAGTTAAAACCTTAAAAAGTGGTTTAAAAAAAATGTGAAAAAATTTGAACTTTGACCTCCAATATCTCCGTAACTAGAAGGTTCCCAGGTATGGTCCAGAACAAAAAAATGATCGCAATGACGAGGAGAATAAGTGCCTTTCGGCTTCGTTAAGGGTCTTTTACACCCTTTATAATGAATGGTGATTGATTTGCACGTACATGATGCAGTTTCTCCTAATCATATTAAAATTTCCGCCTATTTGTATTTAGTAATATACAGACGGCAGCACAACAAGATACCCGAAACTGTCAAATTATCCCAATCAACCTTGAACCTAATACTTTAGCCATGAAGTTGAAAATCTATTAAAGAAATTCGACAGATTGTAGTAGCTTAATACAGAACAATACGGTCCTTGTACCTGCAGTCGAATAAAAGAATAAATAAATTAATAATAATAATACCAGCTTGTTACTGTCCCACTGCTGGGCAAAGGCCTCTTCTCAGAGAAGGCACGAGCATAAAATAAAAGAATAATCCTGGATTTTTCCATCGTTGAAAACCTTTTATTAAATCGAAAGCTCTTAAGATTTTTCCGAAGAATTCGACCCAAGGCATTTTTTAATGCCTTGTTTAGACGAACCTCGGCTCATGTCTCGATGACCTAGAACTGGGGCACCTTATTGGTAACTGGGATGAGGTGAAGCACATTTTTGCTTGGGCGGATCAAAGTTATGCAAGCTTTGAACTTACTTGTTACTCTACTATATATAAGTTTTTGCTATCAGATCCATGGTTATAGGAACTAGACGTATTGGTTTTAAAACCGAGTTACTTGTTAGCATCAGCATCATTTTTTCTCTGTCCTTACCCCAATTATTTGGGGTCAGCGCAGCATGTCTTCATACTGGTATCTTAAAGTTTGATATCTTGCGAAACAGCAAGTTATTCGATAAGTCAATTGAATCAATCAGTTGCATCAATACGAAAAAAGTTAAAGCTACAAAATTATTTGGCAAGAGATCGACAAAAATGGTTCGTTTTAATAACAGTAATAGAATTTTAACGTTCTTTTATCATTGTGCCCTCAAGGTGCGTATGCGCCGAACCCTGTTCAACATGTCTGTCATGTTTCCTCCGACAATTAGTTGTGACTTAACGAGACGGCAGTCATTATCAAAAATGTTATGACATGTCAAAACTGACAGTTGTAAAGTCAATATGAATATTTTTGAAATCAAGTGGTCAATAAATTAGATTGTCACTTGTACGTGTTAATAGGACCAGTAGCTATTTCAGGGCATGAACAGGGGAGATAGGGGCCTTTTGGTCTCATACAGGACCAATTTAAATTAATTTGTGATCTTTTTTGGTTTGAATTTATAATTTAGTTTTTTTTTGTTTGTATGTATTATTATATACCTGTTTTTATTCCTTTCGCTCTCGAGCTACTGAAATATTTAAATAACCCGCGGCTTAAAGGTAGCCACCACCAACTTGTTGAGTGAACTGTTTTTTTTTCAGTTGTAACTGTTCTTCATTGGGGTAGTGCCATTTATTGTCATGACTGCCAAAACACTTCATGATGCCAAAAGACGTCCTATGGACATGATTTCATTCAAGAATCGCAACATCGAACGGTTCAGCAAAAGTGCTGTATGCTTAGTTTTAATTAAGGTTAAGGTTACCTATTTTCACAAATATACAAATTAAAAGGATATGGTAAGGCCATGTGTGTTTTTATTAAACACTAGCGACCCGCTTCGGCTTCGCACGGGGGAAAATCCATAATAACAGCGCCAACTATTGGATCCAAAACATTTACAAAATTTCATTGAAATCGGTTAGGTGGTTTTGCAGATTAGCGTGTACGAACATTGTGACACATGATTTTTATATAGGGTGACTGGTAATTTGTAACCGATGCTTAAACACGTGATTGTACTCATGATAACAAACAATTTTCCCAAAGAAACATTTTTTTTATACGCACACTTTGATCACAATAACACAACACCCGTATGAAATTCGCACGCGCGTGCCTTTGACATATCAGCTGTTGAAGTTTAAAAAAATGAGCTTTGGGAAAGTTATTTATTAACATGATTACAATCACGTGTTAAAATATCGATAACTAATTACCAGTCACCCTATATATTAGCAAGATATATCCACCAATATTTCCCAGCAAAACAAATCTGCGGTTACATCTATTAGTCACAAAAGTTCGCGACCGGAGTCAACCATCGAGTAAAGACAGGCGCTAAGATATCACTCAGAGATAACCAAATTGATTACAACCATTAGCTGGAGGCTGCGGTTGATCGATTATTATGATTGATAACAACCCGTTACACGCTGTTATTAACTCGCTGATAATGTATCTGGGGTAACTATTTGAGAAATTTATTGTCCTTATGTACTATACGTTGATAACAAATTGTTTTATGTTTAAAATTCACAACTTGTATCCTACCTATTTATGTAAAAAGACCCTTAACGAAGCCGAAAGGCACTTATTCTCCCCGTCAATGCGATCATTTTTTTGTTCTAGACCATACCTGGGAACCTTCTAGTTACGGAGATATTGGGGGTCAAAGTTCCGATTTTTCACAAGTTTTTTTTAAATACATGTTTCTAAAGTAAGATTTTTACTTTAAACACCTCCACGACATTCAATCCATCCATCAGCACAATGTTCTGAGAGCGTTACATTGAGTTCTACCGTAAAAGGTGTTCCCTCTTTATCACCTCAAAAAAAAGTCGTAAAATTACTTAGTTTGATGTACAGAATGCTAGGAAGGCTATTGAAGGCTTCGTGAAGGGTCCGTTTACACCCTGTATAAGGTTTTTTCTAAAAATATTTTTTTTTTGCTCAAGAGGTCGCAGAGGTCTCTTTGGTTGCATGTTTTTGGGTTCAGTGGACAGGATAGGAAGAGATCACATAATTATAAGTTATGCTAAAAACTATTGTAGTACACATGCTAATTAAGGCGATAATAGCGTGCACCATAGTCATTTTGTTCCATGCAAGACTATAATTATTTAATAATAGGGATCGGGCCGAGGACCACATGCTATGCCGTAGAGCTGAAGGACCTCATGCTCAGCATACGACAGCTCCACGGCGTTTTTGGGTTTTTCAATCAGGAATTTTTCCGTAGCAGGAACGGACGCTGAATATGTGCCCGTTGATGGCAATAGGTCCGTCCCGTATTGCACAAAACTTAATCATAACTGGCGAAATGTGGGTGTACTATTTGGTACACCTCTGCCTAACTCTTCGGGGATTACAGGTGTGATTTTGTATACATTTACGAAGACAATTGCTTTCAATAAGACAGGTCGCAAGAGCAACATACAGCAAGCGTGGTTACCGGTCGATATGCCTAACAGTAAAAAAATATGGTTCGTCTGCAGCACCCGTCTTGCGCGAATTATATTCATAATTGATACGAAAATGACAGTACGTTAATTACTGTCTACTTGCCTAGTTACTTGTATCGATTTGTAATAAAGTGTTTATTACCCAATCATAATCATATTTACGTCTAGAAACTTGTAAAACAGATCTATTTTTGATTTTATTACACCTCAATTATTTAGACTGCAAGGACCTTATACACCGTGACTACCTACCGTAATAAAAATAAAGGAACAAAGAAATATAAATAAAACATTAGAAAAAAATAATGAAACATCCTGTTAATGACGTCAACGTGTCTAACGGGAGAACATACCTACCCAGCGCTCGAGTCCAGTAGATCGCTAACAACAGGGTGTTTTAACTACGTCATGCGTCATAATATTGGATAATATGTTTATTTTTAAATTATTAAAATCTCATAAATACCTATTTTTTCCTTATTATTTAGACATTGGATACATGAAGTGGGCTACCATTGTAAGACGACTAAAAAGTCACGGTGTATAAAAGGTATTTATTGCAAAACTTCCGAATCAAACATAACGTATCGCTAACATTTAGTAAACCGTAATATTCATTGAACAATCTCATTGTTCTTTGTATGAATCAGATAGCACACAAGTAATGATTTATAACCTCGGGCTATTTCATATTCCATATACTTTGTCTGCGGTCAAGCAAATTAGGGCATTTAAAACGTAATACAAGATAATCGGCGAGGACCTTTTGTACGGCATACCGTTCGAATGTCTTACAAGTGCGGCTGCAGGCGAGCTACTCGGGCGTTTTGAACGCAGCACGGCGAGATCGACGGCTGCAATGCGGCGGATAGACGTGGGCTGTCGCACGCATAGTCGCGGAGATGTTTATAGACAGAGATACGGGAACGACACGATAACGAATCGATGCTATATCAGCATCAGTCGGCTGGTAATTTTATATTCTCGAAAATAAGCATGCAGCTCGATTTGTATCTATCGGTTCAAACCGAGATTTATTGCTTACGTTTTAAGCAGAGATGTCAGCTCGTAAACTATCCCTCTCCTTTTTTTATTTTCGGGGGGAAACCTTCAAAAGGCGACCGGTCTTTGGGGATAAGACCGGGGAGTGTGGCATTTTTACCGCACTAAAACCACCCCGGTGGTCACCATCCGCACATGAGAGGAGACACCGTTTCCTCTTAAAAGACCTGTCCGGAGCCCCCTCTGTGCAACGCATGTTAAGGCACATCCCTGGGGCAAATATACAGAGGTCTCCCCTGAGTTTCTCTTCCTTAACCTAGCCTTGATACTTTATCGTACACATTTTACCAGTCAAGTTTAAGTTCCCTGCAACAGGGTGAGCTATCCGCCGGCAACCGGGTTCCAGACACTGAGAAATACGTCATCATTTACCTAGCCTTTTCCCAACTATATTGGGGTCGGCTTCCAGTCTAACCGGATGCAGCTGAATACCAGTATTTTACATGGAGCGACTGCCTATCTGACCTCCACAACCCAGTTAGTACTGGGTTATACGATACCCCTTGGTAAGACTGGTTGTCAGACTTTTTGGGCCACTGACTACCTAACGACTGTCAAAGATCTATAAATGACAACCGGAACCAACGGCTTAACGTGCTTTCTGAGGCACGGAGGAAACTCGGTATGTAATGGGTGGTCACACATCCACAGACCAACCTACGCAAGCACAGCTTAACCTAAAGATCGACCCGAGCGGCTGTTATTATTTAGCCACGAGCTCCTCTGAGAAACTGCCACTGAGAAATACGTATCTAATGGAAAACTTTTAACACTTTGCTGGACTTCAGTTCACACCTTGAAGGCCTGAACCCAATGCTCAACAGGTCAGTTGTGCTCGGCAGTCCCATGTATTTTACAATACAAATTCCATTAGATCTTGATACAAGTTATTTCCTATTTCGTTAAAGGTGCTAAGTATTTTCGTTTCGTCACTCTTTCCTCCGACGTTTCGACACAAACAATCGGAGCATGCCCTTTATCATTACAACTAATTAATTATGCTTTACTTGCGAATATTATAACCGTCATGGCGTTAAACCAAGATAAAACAGTTATTGTAGAGACAACAATGTTGGCAGCACAACTTTTATTATGTCTTCGAAGAGTGGTGACGGTGGTGGTGGTGGTGGCTGATCATGCTTATGGTATGTCTATGTGTGTGCAGTTGTATGTAGTGCACTACAGATAACCATCAACCATCTTGCTGACTAGCCAATGTGTTTACCCAGCTGAGCTATTCACATGAACATGGTTAGTTCTCGACAAAACCTAAAACGGATTTATAACAGCAATTAAATCAGATTTGTATGCTATGAGAGCCCGAAATATTGGAATTAGTAATATAAATCTTTCTTAGACCAGAAAAATATATATATGTATATGTTCACACGATTTGTCAACAAGCTATTTATTATTAATCTTAAAAATATAACATCTGCAATTGTGTCTATTTTTAGCACCTGCTGCCGAACTACGTTTATAGCCTGTGTTTCAGTACGTAGCGCCTCAAACCCTCGAACTAAGTATGCAAGTAGGACCTCACGAACAAAAGTAAACATTAAAATGTGCACTCAAATAAATTTAGAATTTTACATGCAAAAAATACTTTTATAAAAACTAGGATTAGGTACTATACTCAGTGTACTCTGGGTGTGTAAGATGAAAAGGGTGTGTGAATGTGTGTGAGAGGGTGTGAGAGAGTTTTGCTGAATAATTTTTTAACCGTGTTTGCTGCCTGTTAAAGGGAGTAGACCTTAAGTCCTCAACTGCACATAAATCATCAATGGCTATAGATTTTGAGCCAATGTAAGCTCTTAAATATGGACGACAGATGCCGCGATTAACGTGGCCACCTACTAGGCCCAAGAAATTGCTTAAGTCGTACCATCGATATGAAAGAAGATGAAGATAGGGACTGCTTTTCTTGATACTCTTTTCTTTAACAGAAATAAGACTTTCCCTTCTTCTTCTTAGCGTGTCGATGGCAATCTAAATAGTGTCAGCCCAGAACTGAGCAACTAGTTTGGCGCTTTCGGTAGCGTCCATCAATTCCTGTAGTGAACAAACAACAGGACACGCAGTAAGTGCCCCATCGTTTGTAGAACAGCACCACATTTACACTCCAGGGCAGAGTCATTAAAGAATCTCCACCTGAGCAGGTTTTCTTTGCTGCGACCAACCTGGGTCCCGAGTCTATTTAAAGACTTCCAGGTCAGCCATGACAACTCATGACCAGGTGGGAGATTTTCAGCAGGTGGAACGAATGGGTTAGGTAAGGATCGACTACCTGGTACTTTCCCTACAACTTTGTGTAATATAACATTACCTAACTCAAGACCTGAAACTAATGGTATTTGCCCACCGGCGAACCCAAGAAACAATTACGATCTAATTAAACATTACAATACGTGTCTATTTCATTGGGCTAGCAATAAAATGTATTATGTAATACATAACTGGGGTAACTGCTTGGTATGTTGCTCGCTCAACATTGGACAAGTGCGCTGTCATTGTGTGCGAGGAAGTCGAGCTGGTAACTAGGTCTTCCCACAGTTATCTATATAGGTAGGTGTTTTTATAAAGTGTGCTGAATAAGTGTAATTTGGTTAGTCCTCTCAAAGGTTTCATAATACAGGGTGTAAAAGGACCCTTCACGAAACCGTCAACCAAGCATTATGTACATCAAACTAAGTCACCCTACGCAAAAATTATTGCTGGGAAACGACTTTTCTTTTTGGGTGAAAAATCACGTTTTAGGTACGGTGCTTTGTATAGTAAACGGGTCATGGAGGTAATTAAAGTAAAGTTAAAACCTTAAAAAGAAATATTAAAAAAAAAACTTGTGAAGAAATTGGAACTTTGGCTTCCAATATCTCCGTAACTAGAAGGTTCCCAGGTATGATCGAGAACAAAAAAATGATCGCAATGATGGGGAGAACAAATGCCTTTCGGCTTCTTTAAGGGTCTTTCTACACTCTTTATAGGTAGGTGTTTTAATTAACTGTGCTGAATAAGTGCAATTTGGTTAGTCCTCTCAGATTTCATAATATAAGACCTAAATTCCCTGAATATGCTGTGTAAAGTATCTTGACGGCATGGTTGGCCCAGCGGCTTAACGAATTCCTGCAGCTCTGCGTGTCGCGGGTTCGATTGCCGCAAGGAACAATTATTTGTATGACCTACAGGTGGTCTGGCTGTTTGTGTATATGGGTTTAAATGTTTGTAAACGCACCCACGATACTAGTTAGATTATTCCTACTAAGATGACCGGTATAAGAAATTATTTCAGGAACGTTATGTGCATCCAATAAATTTGATTTGTTTTATTTCCTTATTCGCAATGTATCGTTACCGTGGCAAAAGGCACGTAGCGAACGGTAAGCGCGACGACGGGTTCGATGAAGCTAACACAAATCTGTTGGCTATTTGATACGCGATCACGACAATTCTGAGGATACGACAGGTATGATAAAGGCGTCCATAACAAAATACGGAGCTTGAGCTTGATACAGCGATCGGATGGGGCAAATGATACATATATGTGGACCAGGCTTTACGTCTCCATGTGATGTAAAGCGGCTTACAAACCGCACGGGAACAACTGACTATCACGGTCTTTAGCTTGACGTCTCCTTCGATGTTGGGCGTAGCCAGCTGATTTTCTCGCTCGTTATATATTAAATAACTTAAATATTAAACATTCGTGTTGTTTTGATAATCACCTGATCTGTAAGATTGTGTTTATTTATGCTGCAGCGGATTTTCGCACGAGTGGCAGAGGCCGTATTAATGCTTTATTAATATCGGTAATGCGATATTGTATACAGCGTGTCGAGAAACTGTGCAGTTACCGCAAAAACGTTCAGTTTTCGTGGTTGTGTCTTGTGGTGAAAGGTGACTAACAGAGCTACATCGAGAATCTATCCCCAGCATCATCATCAATCTGCCTATCGTTTTCAAACTATGTTGGTTTATATGGGGTGATTGCGACCAACATCGTCTTAGGTATACAAGGTGTAAACGGACCCTTCACGAAGCCATCAACCCAGCATTATGTATGTACATCAAACTAAGTAACTCTACGCAAAAAATATTGCTGGGAAACGACTTTTTTTTTGGGATGAAAATTCACGGTAGAACTCAATGTTACGCACTCAAAACATTGTCCTGATGGATGTATTGAAAATTGCAGGGGTCGTGGAGGTATTGTTGTTACTAACACTATGGACACTTGTCTGAAACAAAGAATTTGAATTTGAATTTAAAATAAAGTCACAACATTAAAAACTTGTATTTAAAAATGAAAAAGTTGGAAATTTGAGCTTTAATATCTACGTAACTAATAGGTTCCTAGGTATGGTCAAGAACAAAAAAATGATCGCAATGACAGGGAAAACAAGTGCCTTTCGGCTTCGTTAAGGGTACTTTTACTCACATTATATTCTGTAGCTTTCAGGCAACACTTGCTTATTGTCTGACATTATAATAGACATCTGTCTGTTTGGAAAAAACACATGGACATATTATAACTATCTCTGTATATTTGAGCCTGTCTCAAAAATAATAATTACCAAACACCCATTATTTGTTTAACACGGCTCAATGTACACACACCACAATACTCTTTCATCATCTGCCTAGCCTTTTCCCAACTATGTTGGGGTCGGCTTCCAGTCGGATGCAGCTGACTACTAGTATTTTACATGGAGCGGCTGCCTATCTGACCACCACAACCCAGTTACTAATGGGTAATGCGATAACCCTTGGCAAGACTGGTTGTCAGATTTTCAGGCCATTGACTGTCAAAGATCTAAAAATGACAGCTACCGAGGCACGTAGGAAACTCGGTATGTAATAAGTGGTGATTATGGAACTGTGTCGCAAACTATGCTCCACCTCCTATCCTGCCCTCTTAGCCCTTAAACATGCAGCCGAAGTGACCTTTGCTAACAAAATATAAAATAAATTTGTCGTGCCAACGACACAAAGAAGAAGCAGAAGTGGTCATCCATCCACGGACCAACCTACGCAGGCGCGTCTTAACCAGAAGATTGACCCGAGCAGCTGTTATTATTTAGCCACGAGCTCCTCACATCACAACACCCTTTACAGTCGCTAGCGTTCGTCGTTAGCGTCGTAGATCTGTAATTTCGAATTTTGAAATGTTTTCTTTAACATTTAATGAGGTCGATATTTGCTTAAATAAACCACAAATAACTAGGTACTGTTTCGTTTTACATTTTGTTACAAATGTAGCCTCTGGGCAGAACTAATAGCAGTGCCTTATTGCATGTCGTTATACAAATGCAACGCATTGGCAGGTAACGCCTGTTTGTTGTTACTTTTATTGATTGACATTTCCAAATATTATCTCTTGGCAAGAAATAACTAACGATGTCTAGGCGTTGCACAGAGGGGGCTGCGGACAGGTATTTTAAGAGGAAACGGTGCCTCCTCTCATGTGCGGATGGCGACCACCGGGTGGTTTTAGTGCGGTAAAAATCCCACACTCCCCGGTCTTATTCCCAAAAACTCGTCGCCTTTTGAAGGTTTCCCTCCGAAAAGAAAGAAAAAAAAATGTACTTGTTGGCGCTCCCTTGGTAGTCAGTCCTGTTGTTATATGCTATCTAGCTTGTCTTATTACCTACTACGACATTCGACCTGTTCAGCTTAAAGTTCTTACTGAAACTAGAATAGCATAGCATAGAAGTACCTACAAGGTGTAGTTTTGCATCTTCGTCAAAATTCAGGAGGTTGTCATAAAATAGTCAATTGAAATTACTGGATCGGTCAATAATTAATAAACGCTATCTTCTTTAAATTTAACAGTATTTCAGAATAATCGCCTTCAAAACAGAAAAAAAACAGCGAGGATCAGACGCTGGTGGTGCAAACTTACCGATTACCGTAAACAAAAAAAACAAAAAACTTTTTGAATTTTAACATTGATTCGGGTCGAGAATCATTAGCATAGTTACCTCCTTGAATTTGACGAGGATGCAAAGCCTGTACAGTATGGATGAGGGGCGGGTCGAACCGGGAAGTGTGGCAGAAGATCGGGGAGGCCAGTACCCAGAAGTGGGTTATTTCGGGTTGAAATGATGACGATGATGCCTTTGTTTTATGCTAGCTTATGCCCGCGCCTTCGCTCGCGTTAATTTAGAATTTGACAATAAATTCGGGTTGTAATCTGCTTGTAATAATTCAATCATGATTCAAAAGACACGTGGCGCCATTTATTATCATAAGAAAGTTATTGTTGTTTTCTTCGAGTATAGTATTTTTTCGGGACGAATGGTACCCTGTGTCCGTTTCTGTACACCTGACAAAGTACCTGTATGCAAAATTTCAGGATGATCGGTTCTGTGGTTTAGGCGTGAAAAGGTAACAAACAAACAAACTTTCGCATTTATAATATTACTTAGGATAAGGATAGGATAGGATTAGGAATGTTTAGTTTAGTGCATTTTGTTTTTAAAATACCACAAAAACGCAATCTTATTCAAACTTTCCGGAAGACCACTTAGGTAAGTTGTCTCATTGCACTCAATGTAGACTGCAAATGGCTCTCTTAAGCTTTTAATTCCATTGGATAGATTTTTCTCGCGTCTGCACGGACAGCAATAACATTTTACCACTTGAATAATCTGTAATTTGCGACGTATTTTTATTGCATTTATCATGCAAACTGTTTTAAGATCGTTGGAGGCCAATGTTTTAATGTCTAGCTAGTAAATATTAGTAAGATCTTTTTTATTTTATTGTCATTATTTTTTAAATATACAGACTTACAATTAATAGTAGGTGAGATGGTCACCGCAGCCTGTTAACATCTGCAATAACAAAAACATTGTACTGAGGAGGAAAAAAACCTGTTGCGGGTCTTCAGTAAACGATTTAACAAATGTAAGAAATCAATTTAGGAGGATATTTGCAACGCGTGCAGCCCATTCTGATGTCAACCTTATAGGTATATAGACAATCTCCTTACGAAATACATGAGAACGAATGAAAGAAAGATAGAAAAAGTATTTTTTGTCTCGCACAGGACTAAAGAAACTGATAAAAATCTATTGTAAATTGAAGATATTGAAACAAAAATATACGGGTGGTCTTTATTACCGCAACAGAAACCAAGCAAGTTCTTAAATTTTTTGTCTGTCTTTCTGTCTGAAAAGCACGCAAAAACTACTTCATGGATTTGAAAGCAGTTTTCACCGCTCGCTAGATTCTTAACTTAAAATATAGGCTGCATTTTATCACTCACTGGAAATGTGTAAACAATAAAATTAAAAATATAAAAAGCAAATGACAGCTTACAAATAAGACATACAATCTCCCCCTTTATGTCGAGAAAAACTTGCGAACACGCTGTGTAACTAGATTATTAGATCATATTAGTCACAGAACGGCACACAACAGCGTTACAGATGTTATTATTGCCACTCCCACAGCCTCACAGGCCCACTCTTAGGTAAATATCATAATTACAGACTATTACACTGACTCACAGAAGGTTACTGTACTGCTCTGTAACCTTATTTCTTACTTCTATCTACGTCCTACTTGCAGTTTATCGCATGCCTGCAGCTGCACTGCGCAAAGCAAGGATCTTATATTTGATTTATTTTGACAAGAAGAATAGAGAAAAGAGGAAAGCTAGCAACCAGCCCAGCCCAGCTGTAGTGCAATATAGGCTAGCAATAAAAATAACTCAAGGTTGTCATTTGTGGATCTTTGTCAGTCGGTACTGACAACCAGTTTTACCAAGGGGCATCGTATTACCTAGTGCTAACTGAGTTGTGGAGCTCAGATAGGCAGTCGCTCCATGTTAAATACTGGTATTCAGCTGCAACCGGTTAGACTGGGAGCCGACCCTAATCTAGTTGGGAAAAGGCTAGGCAGATGATGAATCAAAGAATGAAGGGTTCAGAGTTAAGAGCGTTTTCCTCAAAGCCGAAATACACGTGTAAAAGCTATTAGGTTAGCCTCAACTTACGACTGGTAAGCAAAGAACTAGTATACACTTTGTATATTACTCGGTGTTTCATAATTATACAGGGATTTGCATAATCGCTCCTATAAGGATACGTTTAGATCCGGTAAAATTGAATTAAAGTGATACCTGGGTGCTGTGGCGCAACTTGGGAGACGCCTATGTTCCTTGCACTGCAGAAGGCTGAATGGAGACAGAAAAGATAATAGTGCGGAGACCACCCTGGCTGCAGCATACGATCATCTTGGTAATGCAATACTCGTTAATGTATTGTTACGCTTCAAAAATAAACTATCTGAAAATTCAATTTGATAGATCAAGTGGAAGTCGTCCAAAATTACCTTAGTAAAATTCAGCATAAAGTAGATCTACAAATACTATACAATACCTATACAAAATGCTGTCACAAATCTGCATGTAGAGCTTGTCATGTCAACATTATTCTGACCTCGCACCGTGACCATTATGGTGTGACCAAACATTTGTCCTCACTCGTATTTTCACGAACCTGCACGTCTGTCACAATTAGGGTGTAGCAAGCCAACAATTTGGAATATTTCTACTTTTTCGATCGACTATATTTGTGGTCTAGTTAGCAAAATTGGCTAATTACTGACGATTAACGAAACAGATAAGCTGTTGGTACGTAATTATCACCAACGATTTAATTTCTATAAGTGCTTGGTAATTATATTACTGTTCTGTTAAGTGTTTTTAGTTTGTGTTGTTTGTTGTTTCGTGATTGGCGGTTCCGGCATTTAATAATGACAACTGACTACTATGCTCTAGTAATAGTCGTAATTGCTTTACCTCCCATAGGTTGAATGTCACTTGCACGTCATAAAATGTAAAATTTTTGTTTTAAGATCAATAAACAGTAATTAGTTTCAACCTCAGTAAAGTTTCAATTTACTGAGATTTTTTTTCAAAAGGGGGACAGTAATTATGAAATACAGCGTGTAAACGGAACCTTCACGAAGCATTTTATACATCAAAATAAGTAACTCTACGCAAAAATTATTTCTGGGAAACGACTTTTTTTTTTGTTGTGAAAAATCACGTTTTACGGTAGGACTCAATGTAACGCTCTCAAAACATTGTGCTGAGGAATGCACAGAATAGTACGGGGGTCGTGGAAGAATTTAACGTAAAGTTGAAACATTCAAAACTTCAACTAAAAAAAATGAAAATTATTCTAAGAAAAATTCCGGTGTGAATATAATAATGTGAATATGATTCAGAATAAGGATCTGAATGCACCCTGTCAGTTTGCGGAGGGCTGTCCCTTACACCATGTATTTAAAAAAAAATCTTGCTAAAAAGTTGTAACTTTGAGCCCCAAAATGAAGATTCCCAGTTATGGTCTAAAACAAAAAAAATATCGCAATGCCGGGAAGAAGCGCCTTTCGGCTTCGTTAAGGGTACTTTTACACCCATTTGAGTAATAGTACCTATTATGTCGACTTCTGTTCCCAGACATAACAGAACTCCATTAAACTTTTAAACACCTACTTAAGTCGTTTAAAGAGATGAGTCAGGATGTTCCCTCAACCATATCTTCCAGCAGCTAATGATGTGTTCATTGGGATAGTGGTCCAACTGATCTACTTATAATTGGCGATAATCTGGGTATAAAACAAAATAATTAATGAAGTCTTCGTCGTGACGTATGAAGCAATGAATTAAACCCATGGAAAAACGCAAACAGTTTCTTACAGGACCTTGTCGTAGGTGAAGACTCAGCTATCCTCGTATGCTGAAAACATCATTTCCTTTCTACATCCAGTGAAAACTAGACTTAGTTAAAAGGAGGAAATCGGAAGACAGCTTCACTTTCATTCACTATCATAGGAACATATCTATTTGCAAAACGTAACAAAAAAAACTGTTGTAACGCTTAAAACTGATTAATAGCTCTTTGATAAATGGAGCGAGAAATCAAAGAGTGCTCACACGCATATAGCGGATTGGTACGGCTAGACCGGCAAGCAAACTTAACATGCGGTGGACCCCACCCTTACGCCAAGTAGTAAAGGTAGAAAATCGTGTGCGGGTTATGTAAATGGGTTGGTAAATAGATCTGTGACGTATGATGGACGCAATGCCACAGTTGCCAAAGTGCATGCAAGTCGGGTGTGCAACTAGTGGACTATGGATACAATTACCGTTCCTTTATAATTAAGATTTTTTTAACTGCAGTCGATTAGACGTGTGGATATTAGAATTTTAGTTTCGTAATATTTTTTTCACGGTCAAACTGAAAGAAAGTTATAAATAGTCCAGCACGCGTAGCATGACCACCGTAGAAACTGGTTTCTTTGACGGAAGAATCGACAAAATGACAGATTGTGAAAAGAAATCTGTCATTTTGTCGACACATTCTGTCATTTTGTCGATTCTTCCGTCAAAGAAAGTAGTAATAGTAGTGTTTCAGATATCCTACAGATTGTTGTTATATCGTGCCATGAAAAATATGGCGGTCCTTCAAGACACTTTATCAAATCGTCATTTTGTATGGTTGATTTAGTTTGACTAGACTTTGAAACAAAATCAAAATATTTGATTTCACATAGACCTCTCTTTTTAGTCGTTCACTCTTGTCAGAGTGGTCGTGAGGGGTCGCCCACAACTGCGGTCGCTGCCTTCGCGGCCCTTTCCACTGGTCTCTATTAGCCGCATGGCGAGCTCATTCTGCCAGAGGGATCTTGGTGATAGATTTGATGGAGTCTGTCCATCGGTTTGGTGATCGACTACGTGGTCTCGTACCTTTGACTCTACCCTAAATCACTTCACGCTCCATGGAATCATTGTTGCGGGTAACGTCTCCAAAGAATCTGAGGAATCGTAATTGCATAAGCGACGACAGTCTTTGTTTAATATTGAGTTCTTTGAGTATTGACACGTTAGTGCAATGAGCGGTCCACCTTATCCTGAGCAACACTGACCTGAGCTGACTGCTTCTCCAACACCACATCTCAAGGGCGTCGGTCCTGCATTCGGAATGTCCATGTCTCCGCTCCATAGAGGAGGATCGGGAAAACCAGGGTGTTTTCGGCGGTATCTCCAGATTTTGTCCAACTTTTGTGCAGCCGATCGAGTTATGGCGCAACGTCGTCTAATCTCGGCGTCACAGCCCCGGATATTATCCTGCCTCCGACCGACCAACCTTTACTATATTATCAGTTATCAGTCATCTATTAGTCATCACATACGTAATCACATTCATGAAGCGATAGGTTTTAGAGTTGCTTTTGAGTTTTAGCCAAAACCTTGGCTGGTTTTATTTTAGTTTTTCTTTCATTTCTTCTCGTTTAAGGTCATCATCATCATCATCATCTCATTTTTCAGTTTCGTATGTCTGTGTGCATTAGGACCACCTCTAATTCTTTGTTTATTTTATTTCCACGCACCACTTACACTGCATTTTCTGCTCTACAAAGCCATAAGATGTTTTATCTCACAAGCGTCAGCGGTTGCGTAAAAACCTATGCAATGGAGTAAACGCTACGGTTTTTAACGTACTATGAATGACTGCTTCCTCTCAGTAATAGGACAATGTGTGACGTAATATAGCTCTTATTACGTGCACTATCAGTATAATATCCGTGTTGCATAGCTGCTGAGGTTTGTCGTGGGAGCTGGCCTTTGGAAATTAGCTGCTGTCTGGCACTACGAAGGTACTAATGAATGGGAAATAGAATTATTTACTTTGCAAGTTAGATTTTGAATCACTTTTACGATCAGTTTCTTAACGAACCAGCAGACGACGGTAGGTTTTACTTACTTCCGCTGAGCAGAAATGTACACTTAGGCGGCACGGTTGGCATAGTGGCTGAGCGATTGGCTGTTGCGCTGCTTGTCACGGGTTCGATAATCGCGCGGAACAATTATTTGTGGTGGTAGTCGTTCCGGCTGTTTGTGTATATGAGTTTAAATGTTTGTAAACGCACCCACGATACAGGAGAAATTCCCAATGTGGGGGGAAAGTTAAAAAAAGATGCCTCTCATTGCACAAAAACCAAGACTTAGGAAGTTTCATTAACTGTTATTTTTTCATTAGCTATCACAAATACAACACACAGACCAGGAAAGCATGACGCAGAACGGCGCCTCCCTTTTGGAAATAGAGCAGTGGGTGTAACAAGGCTGCCAATCATGATTGGTGATGATGATCACAAATATACAGTTACTCATTTCATGTAGACTGGATTCGTAGATGACCTAGACCTCAAAATATTTGCGAAAAGACTCAAAGAAGAACAAGCTCTCATTAAAATTAATTGAGACGATAATAAGATGAACGCGATAAAAAATTACAACTTAATTTTTAACCATTAATTTCACGGCGAGTTGATAAAGTGCGAAGAATATACAACAGCCCGTATCAATAATAATTTCGTGTATGATGTATGAAACAGGTTTTATATGCACTGTGTTCAATCCTTATTTGGATTGTAGCATCGATTTAATAAATACTAAGTTAACCTTTTTTTTTTTCGGTTGGGAAATCATCAAATGACCCCTCCCGCTCTTGGCGGAGTGGAAGGGAGTGTCAGTCTCGTACTGACTAAAACCCATCCATGTTCCTTCTTCACGGAATCTCTTTCGAACAGTCCCGCAGCGTAAAAGCTTAACCTGAGTGTCCGTTCCCGTAATAAGATTAATTTTATTATGTCTGTAAACCTATCCGCTTTGCGAGCTACCGCAAACAGCGGTTTTTTTTCACCAAATTAAAGTCGTTTCCCAGCAAATAACCTTTACTCAATGTGACTTAGTTTGATGTTTAGAATAGTTAGATGGTTCTTTTTGATACTATCTAAACATAACATAACATCACGCCTGTAATCCCCGAAGGGTTAAGCAGAGGTGTACTTAATAGTACACCCACATTTCGCCAGTTATGTTTAAGTCCCATGTACTAGGGGGCGAGCCTACTGCTAGCAACGGAGCAGAAATCCAGACTTCGTGACTGCTACTGACAAATTCCTGATGGAAAAGCTCAATAAGCAAAGCCAACGGGGACCCTATTTAAAGTAAACAATTATAAACTTTTAGTTGCAATGTTGCTTCAACACAAACTTATTGTTTTTCTTATAACGGTACTGAGAAGTATAGATTTTTTATTAAATTAACCACTTAATATATAAGTACCATAATAGTAATAGGTACCCTACACCAGATGCAAAGTAATGATGTGGCGACTTTTCAAAACAAAAAGTTTTCTTTATTCAAGCTTCTAAATCTGAGATATACAGACGCAAATACTAGAACCTTATTGGTAACTACAGTTTTGAGTCGTTTGGGGTCGAAACGCTCGGGTCATGGGGCCAGATTGCGCGTCTCCTTTTTATAAAGACGCATAAAACTATCAGAATACATTTAAAATTCTTGTACAGATTAGTTGAACTAAACGGTTTCAACAGATGATCGTTTTATTACACATTGATCATTATGGTGCCATTAACCTATAAAACGTAATAATTCAGTTAGCTCATATGTAAATAAGGTAGTATTGAATGTAAGCCGTGTGATCTAGATTGAGAACAAAAGATAACATGTCAACAAGCAAGAGATTGGCAGAAAACATAGATTTCATTTAGCAGTTTTATTTGGTTCAGTTGTGTTGTGGACATGTTTATTTTTTATTATTATTTATATTCACACAACGGCAAGCAAACAACTTACAAACTAAGCCCCATAAAACCGTAGTAATGGTTGGACTTTTATTATCAGGCTTATATTCATAAATTTCGTACATAAAACTAATTATCATTTATGGGCTGCACCCTTTATAAGTTTATATATCTATGGCCCAAAGTTGCCCGGAAACAAATGAATGTCATTGTTATTGTTTAACACATTTCTATGTGATGAGGAGGGACGAATCGCATGTGACTAAAAGGGTGCTGAATATAAACGTTGATGGATGGAGAGGGAGAGGAAGACCAAAGAAACGATGGATGGATGGATAGATGTGATATGAAAGATAATGAAGTAAACGATAGCGTGACGGTTGACAGAGGAGAATGGAAGAAGAAAACGTGTTGTGCCGACCCCAAGTAACATGGGACAAGGACAGGAAGATGATGATGTATTTTATAGGTCTACATAATTATTGTAGATAGTTATAAAAAATCAACTGTTAAATTATTTCCTGTTAACAACAAAGAATGCTCCACTTACTCATACCTCTGATTTCCAGGTATCATTCCACCCAGTTCTACAACCGGTCACTTCAATAGGTATCGACCGTAACCCTTGACACTTGCCTCCATTTCAGACTGTCCCACGATGGGCAGGTGCCGTGAATGTCAACAGTCATGGAACAAGCGCATTCTCCCGATCGAAGGCAAAACCGACCGGACAATGGTTGTGCCGAGTAGGGACTGTACCACCAACTCTGATACTGGTAATGTCGCTTCAGCGATGAAACGAGATGGAGCTACCAAAGTCGTCTAGCGCCATCTCTTTCTTACACTGAATTAAGATTACAACGAGGTGAAGGTAGGCCCCCAGATCCTTTATCTGAATTAAATAACGATCTTATTTGCAACTCTATCGGACGTTATCAAGATTCCTTTCTTTTATTGATAAAGATGTCTTGTTTTTTCTTATTTTTATCGTCTTTTGTTTCTGTTAATGTGCATTGTAGGTAGTAAAGCGTATGATTTTATTGCTACTTCTTTCTTTAAACAAAAGGGCTTGGTACTACAATCTTGCTTTTACTAATAAAATAATATTGTATGACCGGCTAAAGTATTTATCCAGGTCTCTTAAAAGTTCACATGGACCTTTCCAACTACTTATATCAGCAAATATATTACCTTTACCTAAAGCATGATAAGCACCATTATCCTGTCTACCGTGCTTAGTGAGTAAGTCAATAATAACACAATACATCATTAGTGAATGTAGGGCACATATTTATTGACCACTGTGCCCTTAAGATACGCTATATTAAAGCCCTGATGTGTCCTTAACCTTTAGACCGCCATAGTCACATATACGTGACAAGCAAGCGCGTGCCCTGTACGCCAAACGAAACAAATATGAGACAAAATGGTAGGTGGAATTGTGGCTTGGCGTGGAGAGCACGCGCGTGCCTTTATGCTCTGGCGGTCCAAAGTTTAATCCACTTCGATAGCAGTATTGGTCATTCGAAAGATAACTTTTGTTATCAGTTAAAATTCTTCATCAAATTACTGCCCTTGTTTCATGTTACTTGAGATTGGCGCCACACATTTTCCTCTTTCATTCTGACCTTTCAACCGTTACGCTATCATACACTTCCTTATATTTAATATATTCCTCACACAATCCATCTTATCTTTGCTTTGGCCTTCTTCTCCCTGTCCATGTATCTTTATCATATTTGTCCATCTCTCAGTCCTATGATTTTTTTATCAAAATGTTCATTCATTATTTTTACACAAATTCTAATATTATTCGCACGAACGTTCGATCAAATCTAAACTGTCGATTAGTCTCCATTGACATAAAACAATTTATAGAAATTAGTCGAACAACTTGCGGCCATTATAATCGATCAACCAGCTGACAAAACCAATTCACTTGGCTAGCTATCAAAAAAGAAAAGTAAAGTGAGCGAATATTTTGTAGACTAGCAAGAAAATAATATCATTGTGAACACTTTTTAGTCTATTTTTATAAAACCCCGGTTTAGATAATAATCTTAACTCTATTATTAATGTAATATTTTTGTAGTTACTCACAATAACGTTGCGTAATTTCTAACATAGCTTGGATTTCAACAGTGTATAAAATATCTTACTTTGATAGGAGAATATCAAAACATTGCACAAGTCTTTATCATTTTCCTCATTCGATTGTGAAGGTTTTTTTTTACGAAACTCCATTTAAAATACTGCTGAATACCAGTTTTTTATATGGAGTTCCAGACAAACCGATGCAGCTGCATCGGCCACAACATAGCTGGGATTCAGAAAAGGGTGGATAGATGGTGATCGTTTGACAGCTGTCACTCTTGAACATGAACCTCTAAATAAGATACTACAATTTATTAAAGACTGCTAAAGACCCTTTTTTTTAAGGATGGGAAATCATCAAATAACTCCTCCCGCTCTGGGTGGAGTGGGTGGGAGTGTCAGACTTTTACTGACTAAAACCTATCCATGTTCCTTCTTTGTCCTTTGTGTTCAGGGCCGCGGTATCTCTTTCGAACAGTCCCCAGCCCGACAGTCCCGCAGCCCCTGCTAAAGAGCCTTAATCACCACCATTGTCCATATTGGTGATCATCTCGGACCGTTTGAAGTTTGCATAATGATGAAAAGTAGTGGTTGCGTTTCCCCTGCTAGGAATGTGTTCTGCAATTATTAAACCCGCGTAAAACGTATAACTAATTACTTTGAAACTATATATAAATGTAAAAATTACATTACAACAGACACATAAATAATTTTAGACATTACTATAACTTATTACTCAGACTATTGCAACTCTAAACTGAGCGTTAATTTCAAGAACGCGTAAAATTATGTAATAATCTAATTATTCAAGTTAAAAACGTGTTTTTTTTTGTTAAAAACAGCAGCTAGATCAGTTAGATTATCGCAGGTAGACAATCAGGTGCATAGTAGTCACGATTTGCGAGAAAACGTTTGACATTTGGAAGCCATTTTGCGTGGAGATCTAGAACGTTCGTACGTATGTAGATGCAATGGAAAAATCAAGGGCGTGTTCGATTTGGAGCAGTCGTGTCTAATGGCCGGCGGGTCTGTTAGTATTGTTGTCTAATTATTTGATTGATTTTTTGTGGTAGTTTGAGGAATGAGGAATGCCAATGTATTGTGTGGTCTTTAGACATCATATTATTGTTATAAGATTTATTTATTTGTTGTGTGAGTGAACGTAAGCTTAATTGGTTCTACATTGATCGTTGAGATATTCAATTATGTCCTTAATTACACTTTTATGGAAATCATTAGGCCATTAGATTAATTAGGTACTTAAGGCTTTATTCCTGTTTTATATACAGCCTTCTTTGAACCTTCATACATATGGATAGCAGTATAGTTCTATGACGGAATTAGGATTCGAACTGCCGACCTTTTCTGTCGCAAAACTAACGCCTTAGCTTTATTTACCGTTGAACTTTATGTTCACTATACTTATGGTAAAACACTGAATTAGGCTTAATTTCACAAGAATGACAATAGCCGCTATGACTCTGAGAAGAGATTTTTTGCAGAAGGAAATCGAAAGAGTAAACGCAATGAGCTTGGATTTGTGCCCGACTGACAGCTACAAGCTCGCGAAATATCGCCTATAGACTAAGGGTGGACCTCAGCCTAACCTTTTCGGGAATTAAGGACATGTTGTTGTTATTTAGATCTAGACATGTAATGAGTTTATTTTCTGAAAAGTCACCAGAAGCCATATTAAACTCGGAATGTAATGGGTGCTCACCCATCCATAGACCAACCTAGGCACGGTTTAACTTAAAGATCGCTTCTTACGCTAGCTCCGGTGAAGGAAAAAATCGTGAGGAAACCAGCAGACCTGAGAGATATTTCTTGACGGCATGTAAAGCCAAGTCAGAGGCCTATGGGCGGCATAAAAATTTTGACACCAGGTTAGGTACTAACCACACGATAAAGAAGAAAGATTTAAAACATTATACATTAAAACAATGGGCTAAGAGAACAACCATGTGGTCTGGACCAATAGGAAAAAGAACGCATGGTCGGCCCCAGGTGGCCCCGGTGGGCTGATGAAATTAATAAAATGGCGGGCCAAAACTGGCTTACTATAGCGGGAGACAGAAAGAAACGGCAACAAATGGAGGAAGCCTTTACCCAAAGAGGAGTCATTAATTAATCTCAAGAAGTTATACTATATTTTTATCTTGTATTTTTACCCAAAGTCTTAAAAAATAACATAAAAATTTCGTCATTTCTTGTTCTCGCATGCTAGGTTGCACGAGACAACCCTCAAAATGGTGGTACAGGAGCATCTCAAACATTGCCAAATAATAACTGCTTTTCAACATTTTTTGCACAGTTATGACAACGATGCCAGAGGTAAAATCCTCAAACTGTCGCCGCAGGGTCGAGCAATAAAACGTAAATAATTACTTTGCAATAAAAAACATTATCGGTAATACAAGCAATAATGTGAATTATATGTTAATCTTTATCATTTGACATTTGAATCGCAGGAGTGTCAAATAAAACAGGTTTTTCCTTATAATTGCGGTTTGTCAGCGATCCTTCCTGGTGTTTTCCGGGTATGGGTCTAATTACCGAAGTTCGTCGTAAATGGAGTAGGTGTTACTTTTTTGCGGAATGTCTGCGATCATGCCAATGCATTTTGTATTGATTCTAAAAGGTCAAATATGTTGGAGCTTGCTTACAAATATGACTTAGCGGAAAACTGAATTCCATCGTCTGAACATTACAGTGCAAGGCACATACCCGTTCTCCTTTTAATTATTAACATATACATTTTTCCCTATAACCTGGAATTGCCTTGGAAAACTTCTTTTAAAACCTCTTTATTATTGGCTTGAAATAATGAAAAAAACATCGTAAAAGTATGCTTTGCCTAGTGGTTCCCGATATTTCGGCGCTGTTACAAGCACCATGATCACGGATATCCCTGATGATGTTAGCTTTCATACAAGCCTAACAGCTTGGTTTCGCTTATAACCTACTGCTCTTCATGATGATAGGGTTTCTGTATAGACTGTTCGCCGTCGTATTGTTGGCTCCTACTCTAGGTCACTGTGCCTAAGAAATTAAATCGTTACTCTTAGTAAAAGTGCATAGTTGTAAAACGTTCAAATGTGTAATGAACCTGAATGTGTCGCCAGCAAATCAAGCTACCGGAAACTGTCAAATTTTCCCAATCAACCTTGAACCTAATGCTGTATAGATAAAGTTGAAAATCTATTAAAGAAATTTGACAGATTGTAGTAGCTGCATGTGTTCCAAAAACCATTTTATTTCCTTAAACAACTGTCGCTGATCATATTTTTTTTTATTAAAAACATAAATCAATTAACCTGCCATGTCACTTTATTGACCTTACATCACCGTAATCCCCAGTATCTCCATGGCTGGACGTACGGTCAAACTCACGTAAAAGTTGAACTAGGAAAACCGCCCTTACTGCCACGAAATAAAGGCTCTGTTACCATGGAGTGTTGGACGTAGGTGGACCAAGGCCAGGGAGCGCCGGGGTGTGGCCACCTGTCAGGCTCTCCGATTGAAATAGTCGGAAGAGCGATAAATGGTTTTAATTTCTGTCTGCTCCGAATATAGTTTGAGATTATTTTGGCACGTTTAATCTGCAAGAAGAATGTCATTGATTTATTTATTGACTGAATAATGTACAGCTAGGTATATAGCTATTTAGTTTTGGTGAAGTTCTTTTGTGTTTTTGTTTTGCATGGGAATCGAAATGTAGAACCGTAGAAACATGCTAAAATTATTTTGCCTTAGTATTTGGCAGGATAAGAAGTGTTCCATTGTAATCACTTTTTTTGGAATTATACGATTCAGCTATGGACCGACCGCTTTAATGAGTCCTCCGCCTTGCCCCATCAAACGCACATTAAGCGTCCACAAAGTCCTAACAGTATCCCACAGGTTATTTGCTTTAAAATAACCATAATCCACGTAGATATTACGATAATCATTTTTTTTTTGGACCTATACGTGATCAACCTTCAGAATATTCCATCTAAATCGATACCTTCGCGAGGACTCTTTAAAGCGGTCGCTCTATAGTAACAAACAGGATGAATCCATTTGAGACGGGCTTACTGCCTGCGTCAAAGTGATTCCATTCATCGTCAGAGCTTTGACTTCCTGCAGTCATCCATTCTTTCCACAGCAATCATCCATCCATTCTTTTCACAGCAAAACTATATTTTTGTATTAAAAGTCTACATAAAAAGGAAGCGTCTAGAACAAATTAATTGACCTGCATAACCCACATTTATCTTCCAATCACCATAGCCAATAACTAACCGATCACAACGACGAGACCGTTCGATCGCGAGATAGATCCCAGTCAGTCAGTCCCGCGCACAATGGAGCGGAATACCTGCGCACGCGCAGGACAATTAGACTAAATATTTGGGGCCACCCACTCGTGATACCTATCGTGGCGGACTGTCGCTTGACGCTTGTCTATGAAGGTACTGAGGGCGTGGTTGCAGGTCGTGTAGTCATCTGAATAACTTGGATTCAGTGAGATTAGTATTGTTTCTAGCAAGAGCAGTAATTAATTTTATGGACTGCCTCGTTGATCGCAAGCGCGACTGCTGAGCGTGAGGTCCTGGGTTCGATTCCCAGGTCATGAAAAGTGTTGTTGGGTTTTTCCATCTAGAATGTGCCAGTAGCAGCCACGGCGTCTGGCTTTGTACCCGGTCGATGGCAATAGGCTCACCCCTATTACAATGGACTTAAAACATAACTGCCGAAATGTGGGTGTACTATTAGGTGGACCTCTGCCTATCCCTTCGGGGATTATAGGCGTAGTAGTTGGATAAATATTCAATCAGTAAGATCATCATCAGCCTTTAGTTGTCTACTGTTGGTAATAAGCTTTTCTATGTTAATACGTTACATAGTTTTGTTTATCAGAAATTCTGATAAAGTAAAATATTCTGTTCATATGTTTGGTTTCCACGATAAAAATGTATCCCAAATAGAAAAAATAAAAAAATAATAAATAGGATGAAATGAATTCAGAGTTTTTTATTCATTCTAGAGTTTCAGCAGTCATCTTTTGATATTTATCAATCCCTAGAGATTTGAAGGTATGCTAAGAGGGTATTAGCACCTACATATTCGGGCTCTATTTTTCTCTAATTGCCATACTTACACGTAATGATATGCAATATATTCAGAGTGCAGGTTCCATTCATCATTATAGCTTGAATTATTCATATTTTTGTAAAAAATTGTATCAGTGTGAACTATAATATCCACTTTTAATAAAGAATTTGTAAGGTAATATCTTAAAAACTCATAAAGGGTCACTCTACTCATAATTAAGAAAACTATAACAATCAGACCAAACCAGAAATCGCGAAAACAAAATCAACTGGTCCATAGATTTATCATAACTCTACAAAATGTTAGAAACAACAGCAGATTGTTTGACCTACGAAAAATCTGCAGTTCTTAAAGAGGTTTCAATTATTTCAATTACAAGAGGAATAACAGTCTAGATCTTCATCGGACTTGAAAGATGTCCAGCTCTGAATATCACAATTAAACAATAACTAATACATGTATCGCAAACATCGTTTAAAAATATAGAACATATTCATTTTACGCGATAAATCTCAGCTATTCCAATTTCAATTAATTTAAAAAAAACCGTTTAATTAAAACTAAATTGCTTGCCAATGCAGTCGGCCATCTTGTTATAAAATATACCAAAGACAATGACGTCAGGCGATTAAAAAGAGTTTGTTATCTAATAATTATTAGAAAGTATTAATGAGTTAAGTACATGCAATGTTAACAATTTTTAGCACACGATCAGTTTACTCAGGAACGCGAATGTAATTAGTAATGGATTATAAAGCTGGCTTAAGAATTTGTGGTAATCAATCAGGCCAGCTGATGGTGAATCAGGTCACTGCTGTATTTAAACATCTGAATTTCTAAAAGCATCGCAGGTGTGTTATTATCCCAAATATATAGCTGAAATGTCTCGTGTGCCTGCAATTGCACCGGCACCCATCATCTGGCTAGCCTTTTCCAAATTATATTGGGGTCAGCTTCCAGTCTAACCGGATGCAGCTGAACCCAGTTAGTACTGGGTAATATGATACCCCTTGGTAAGACTGGTTGTCAGACTTTTTGGGCCCCTGCCTACCTAACGACTGTCAAAGATCTACAAATGACAACGGCTTAACGTGCTTTCCAAGCCACGGAGGAAACTCGGAATGTAATAGGTGGTCACCCATCCACAGATCAACCTAGGCAAGCACGGCTTAACCTAAAGATCGACCCGAGCGGCTGTTATTATTAAGCCACGAGCTCCTCTTTGCACCGGCACCCATACTCTTCAAATAGGATCATGGCAACCGTACTTGGCAGTACAAATAGATGTAGTGGTTGGATATATTTCCTCAGAGCTCGTTCTCAAAGCGCAGAAACGTGGTAAAGAAGAGAAGCTGAGACAAATCCTGTCGTAACTAATTTCGAGTAAAACAGTCAGAACAAAGAACTTTTAATAACACCTTCTACTGGGTGTCATAATTGCAACCATTTCTTAGTTTACGAGAGCCAAATTAAGTCAAGTAATTTGTTTTTGGCTTATGTTTTTTTTCCGACAACCACCAATCATAACAGATAATTATTAGCAACTAAACAAAGAGTTAATTGATCTTTAGGAGCGATAATACAGCAGTGTTCTTCCAGGCGATTCAATTTCAACATACTAAGTAGCAAGTGTGAGTGGCGATTATGACCTTAATTAGAAACTTTTTACTATGGAGGGTCACATCATGACATAGACACGATGATACTATCTTGAAGAACCTGTCGAGCCATTAAATACTATGCACAAAATGTAGTTTTAATTTCGCGAAAAAGATCCAGGCAAATAACATAGTTATTTTGCATAACATTTAATAATATCATGGATTTCCGCCTTATTCCATAACTTAATCTATAGATCTAATAAACTCAGCCTACCACAATCCAACGCTAGATATGAAGCATCTCAGAAGTTGGTTCTCGGCCTTCCACGTGAAGGCGGTCATGGCTACCTTTCAAGGTCACCAATATCTAGCTGAGTGTGTCTCACTCACAATCTACTGATAGATGTAAGTCTCTCAAAAGTTCCGGTCCTTCATCTTACACATGCAGGCGATCCCGGCTACCTTTTTAAGATCACCAGTCTATCCAATTGGGAGTTTCCCGCTCACAATCCGCTACTATATTTATCCTCTCAGAAATCGCGTTTGCAATTCCTGGACACCGCCTTCCATGTTGAGTCGGTCACAGGACTCTTTTTGAGGTCATCGATCCATCTCGATTCAATTTTGTATTATCATTTTGGGGGGCGTCCAACGATACTTTCGCTGACATGCTTTTTCGACCTATATGGCTCGTCTCCTCCAAAAAATATCGGTCCATAGACCCAGCGTAACATCATCCTTATTCACGATGCCTTAAGACACCAGAATTTGAATAAATTGTAAGCGAAATACACCCACTCTATGCCGATGATGGTATCAGACCCTATTGTGGTAATAGGCGGGCCTAGCATCTATTGGGCACAGTTTGATTCCGGACTATAATTGACCATTACCTAATTGCGAACTTAACCTTATCTTTTGATGGGTTTTTCTCGAAACACTTCTTAGCTTTTTATGAATTTCGATTAACATCAAAAAAGTTATCGAAAAAAAATATTATATTACATTTGATGAAATATTATGAAAACTTCATAACTTTTTAATTTAAAACGATATGCCAGGAATTTCTATTAAATATTTTTACATAAGCAAATAGTTATTATATCGTACTTTCCTTTACATTATGTAGAACTTATACATAGCTCTCATAGTGCGAGACTTATTTGCAACTGGCCGATTTTATTAGAAATTGTCGTCTTTCATTTTAAATAGCGTAACAATTACATTCTTTTATAAGTAAAGTATGACAAGCGACATCGCGACAGATGGTGATGGCGATGGCGGAACGAGCTGGACTTCTACAACAAAGACTGGTTCTAAGTAACCGAAGTACTAGATGGTGAGAAGTAAAATAAAAACAGGAAAGATGGCAGGTCTACCCTGTTGGAGCAATACAGATTCATAAAAAAAAAAAAAAATGCCAAAGCGAGCCTATTTTATGATTCAATTTCCAGTTTTTCACGGATTCTGCTGTGAAAAATTTCGTGTTAAAATCTTATCTGGTAAAAGACATTATGAAAAAAACAACACCTTTTGTTATCTTCGTTTTTTGTAAAAAAATGTCAAAGCGTAAAATCTCGCGTTACATCTTCATACTAAAGACATCAACGCGTGATCTCTTAAATGTGTGTTCTAGAAAATGTACGATTATCCATTTTTGCCATAAACTTTGATTAACGTATGATTGGATATTACTATAAAACTGGTACAGCAAAAAGTCAGTAATTAGGAGTCGAGCCCATTGCCATGAACTAGGCCCAAATCCGAAAGTTCTAGTTAAACATAAACGGGTGTCATAATAAAAACATGAAGCAAGCAAACAAGCTTAATAGTTTTTTTTTTCCTTAGAAGTACATATTAATATCTACGTTCTAAATACCATGACAATACATGCGCGTAATTGGCAAGCAGGAACTCAAGTTAAAGTACACCATACGGATCTCTGCATGATTTCCGGTTGTAATACAAAACAATATACCAAACTTATTGCGTTATTATCTAACTATATATCAGGCAGGTCCTTTACCCCGATTTGATGTACAGACGCCAGCATATCAAGTGACCCGAAACTATCAAAATTTTCTCAATCAACCTTGAACTTAATGCTTTAGTGATAAAGTTGAAAATCTATTAAAGAAATTTGACAGATTGTAGTAGCTTAATGTGCTGCCGTTATACACTACATTTTTTAAACCTGTTCGATCTAACAGGGTTACAAAAACGTCCACCTTCAATCTTGCTGATTAGGCGTTAATTCCTCTTTTCTAATCCAATATATCGAAAGATCCAATTCGTAACAGAAAAAAAGTGCGCATGAACTTTTCCGACCTAATTTCTTGGTCATAACATTACTAATAGATAAAGACTAGACTGAAATGTTAGCCGTTAATTTAAGGTATGTGTCGATTACCGTCTACATTGTTACCGCGTTTACCTTGCCTTACCTAGCAAAATAACCTAATGCCGATAAATTCCACTGATAATTTCCTTAAATAGAACTTACGATACCGTGATAACAATTTCAAAATTTTACATATTTTTCACCAAACTCCATACTTACAAAATCGATTATTTTGAAAGTATTTTTATCTATAAGAAATATAGGCCAGTACTTAATGTACAATATTGGTTTTAACTACATTTCCTAACCACAAAACGTATCTAGTTGTGTGTAGCAACAACAATATAAACAAGTAACAAATGGCAATATAATAGGGGACTCCCATTATCTTACTCAACGGGTGCTTAAGCCATCCTTTATCTCCATTATATACTTTATTGACAGAACAAATGTATCGAAATACCAGCTTTAGTAACACCAATGATTGGGGCCAACATTTGGTTAAAAAAAGAGGATCCCATAATAACCTTTGATCTATTTCTTTCCAATCTTTGTAACGCGTTCCGCCGGAAAAACGTATGCCCATCTTACAATTAAAAATTACAGCATTGCACTTGCTCGCAACTTAATTGTTTCCAATTACGAACCGCCAAAGCGGGGTGTTCCATATATAAGGGGGCGGTCTGTGGCCAATCGGCATTCCGACTCGGAAGGTGGTTGCATTCACACGTCGCTAACTTAGGCGAAAATTTCTAGGCGAGTTCTGTCTAACAGTAGCGCTTAAGTCAGTTCGTTTGAGATCTCTAAACCTTAGTAATACACACAGTAATCATGCAGTCTATGGTAAGTGTTTTGTTTTTATTTTTCCTATTTTTCGCGATCCAATTTTGATTTTGTTCGGCTATTGGAAGCCTTTTGTATCAATAAATGAGGGTAGTTTTACATCTTGCCTCTACCTGTCCTTTTCAAAATAATATTTTTAAATATTTTTGGCAATTTGATATCCTGTTGTTTATCAGCCCTTTACCTATGTCAAAATCTTATTACATTCTAATTATTTTTAATAATACATTTTCCAAAACCCGCTCTGCCTCCTAATTTTTTTCTTCATTTTTACATTACACATTACCCCATAAAACTCTCCTGTAAATATTTATAGATCTAATTTCTCTTCTTAATCAACAATTCAATTTTTAATCCCCTTTCTTCGCCATAATACAAGTAACCATTATAAATCTTAAAAACAAACTAATAAATACATTCAAGGAAACTATTTCTCAGCCACTTTCACCCCTCCTTACATTTGAATATCCCTTCGATACGACTTCCCTTCGTGTCGTAATATATAAGATTTATATACTTTATTACTGAGAACAATACTCCGGCGGCGGCACCATTGACATTTCCTTACAAACATTAATCAATTATGGAAAGCTTCAAATTAACGGGAAATCAATTGGCTCCGCGTTGAATTGTCTATGGTGTGAAGATTTCCGCGTTATGAAGGACTAAGGAAAGGACCATTGGCCCATTGTTGAATTTACTATTACAATAAACATTACAGAAAATCATAGGAATATAAATCGACAGTGTACAAAAAAAAAGTAAAAAGCAGAAGTGAAAATTAAAAAAGTAAAAAGAGGTTATTCTGTGTCTGTGACAGACATGCTCTAAAAAAAAGTGCATTAAAAAAGTATCTATTGTGCAGTCGAAAGAAGTTTTTGCTGCTATTACCGAAAATAGTGCAATTGCTCTGAGATGTTAAACGGACAAAAAATATCTGAACCAAATTCATTATTCTGAAATGTCACAATGAAAGAGGAAATACTTATTTGTTGCTCATCAAAATGTAATCACAGAGTATTTACCTAACAATACAAATCCTATTACATTTATCGATCAAATAAAAATAAAATCTACTAAACGTAGTCAACAGCTTGTCAATCAATCTTGATCTTGCATTTGTATGCAAATATCAAAAGTATGTTTGAATCAATTATGTAGTATATTAAAACAATAGATCAGCCCATCCCACAATGGATAATCCTTGACTGTAATTACAAGATGAAACATCATGACTGTGACCCTCAAAATTGAAAAAAGCAGGCAGTGGTTTCCTGTTAATACTTGTCTTGACGACATGCAGGTATTCTTGGTTACCTTACCTCTCATACTACGATCACAACGTCACTGTCATACTCAAAGCATTAAGAACTCTTTGGTCTTTCACGAACTTTGTCCCAATGTCCAGATTAAAAAACCCAATCCTTTTCGAATTTGATCCATAGACAACAATCATACGTATTTTGTCCAATTTGAAAAGCGAACAAGAAACGTAATAATTCTTTGTACCTCACAAACGGTACCAAGGAGGTGTTTGATAGTTTTAATTACAAATGTCAAGGACCGTGTAAAACAATGTAAGTGATGATTAATACATTGTATCCGTTTTCTAAACTCGCCTACGACAAATATTTGAATATTGTTTTGTTATTCACTGTTTCATTAGCCAATCAGGTGTTTCGATCGATAAAATAATAAGTGTAAAGTTATCAAGTAGTAAAAGTGTAATTGTTGATGGTTGGGTAACTCTGTCAGCGGTTTGATCAATTAATGATTTTAAAATCAATCGATCAACGTGTTCTACATGGAAATATTTGGCACTCAAAAAAAGAAAAATCGGTAAAAGAATACAAAAGGACCCAAAAAATTGGCACAGTTTTCGCGCCCAAACAAATGTCAAAGAGAAGCGCATGCGCGCTGGGCGGGCGCGCGTCTTCATTCCGTTTTATTAATGAGTGGGCGGGAAGCGCGTCCGCTTAAAGCGCAGGTCACACCGCTAGCCAGCAAGCAAGCGAGCGAGCTAGCGGGCGAAGCGAGGCAAGGGAAACTATAAAAACTAAGCGAAGCTTTGGCGAGCTAAACTATGTGGGTTCATACCGAAAACTATGGACGGACGGGCGAGCGAGCGGGCGGGCGCACTTGGCGAGGCGGGCGAGGTGAACGAATAGCATCGCTGGCATCGTCAGATATTTCGTTCGCATCGCTTTTATCGCTGACGTAGCTTAGCTCCATAGTTCGCGGTGTGGCTTGCGCTTAAGGGCTGCAGCATAACTACCGGTAATCACCAAGTGACCGGTATATTGGCTGACTCGGCGACTTCAATGTATCTAACTACTATGCTTTTCAAAATGCACTTTCGATGTTACATTATCAAAAGTAGCCAAACAAAAAAGCCATAATAGCTATGTTTATGACATTTCATAACTCCATACAGTTTACCAGTAAAAAGGTTTGACCCAAACATGCGTAACCGCAACAAAAAGTCGTGCGATATCGATAGCTACTCGAGCGAGACAAATTTCTATTTTCAATGTCCCGTTTTTCTATGACCTTCGACCACCAATGGCCACCATAACACTTCCTAACGCCCACGGCTTCCTCTTGCAACATCTAAATTGCAATAGCTGGTTGTGCACCAGTTCGCAGAATGATAATTCCGATCTATTGCAAAATGGCGTCTTTTGCAACAGAATGCAAAGGCGAGTCGATATGAGACCCACGCCCACAAATTACGGGCGCGCTCGCTTTGTCTGATGTCCTTAAATTTTCTTTAATAACAGAACCCGAGAGACTGTCCGTAAACTAGTTCAAGCTATTGCCTGGTGTTATTACCTTTGTCTGTGCCGATGAAATGTAATGCTGTATCATTAAATCCCTTTGCGTTTAAAAAATAGAAGCTCAAGTCTATTACTCACTTTTGAATTCCGAGCTTCGTATTCGAAAAAGCAAAAATGTTATGACAATAAACCATTCTGCCAAAACATTCTCGATTCAAATAACTACAGGCCTACAAATGGACGCATATCTAAATAATAATAGTTGTTAATCTAGACCTTTCAGCACGAGGGCTGTGGCCCAACATTGCGCAAGAGACGATTGTTTATCAAACAGTTGTAGCTATTTACACTGCCGATCACTTGTCCAACAATCGGGTTGCGCCGTGCGCGCGAACAAGTGCTGAATTATGACCACATACATATTTATCTCGGGTTTGGGTCGATAGAATTCATTATTGTCATAGTTAAATGTTGATTCATTGAAATTCAAACATAAGGTTGGTTATATTCCGTATTTCGAAGAGGAAATTTAAAGAAAAAAGTTAAATGTCATTCTTGATCATCGTCTAAAAATCCAAACTTTTTTAGTTTATTTTACACCTTTTTTGTAGTACCACAATTTCGTATGTACCATTCTTGACTTTATATTTTATTACATTAATAATTAGCACCAAGGTCGACAATTAAAATAATAATTGCAATTTTATGCGTTTAGCACTTGGGAAATTGCACTTAATCGTGAAATTGAACTATTAGAATTTATAATTCGCCCAAGTATGTGGCTATTAAGTTAAATTCAAACTGCCGTACATTATTAATTCATGGAATTCGTTTAAAATAAGTATCGTAGGAAAGTGTTTTATAACTGGCTAAACAGGGCGTGTTAAACACTGTTTTGAATTAAAATTATGTTTCATAATTACTTCGCATTCATAAATTTCGACCTTAGATAATGCAATTAAATACAAGCCTTTTGATTTAGAATGATTTTGAAATTAGAATGTCGTAGGCTCTAAATCCAAGAAAAAAAAAACGCTATTGTTTTTGGTAACGCTCGCACTTGCCACTTTCTATTTCGTTTCATAAAAACGTTATTTTGGACGTAACAAGTTATTAAAGCGGTCTGCGGTTTCATATTCGGTGTCAATATATTGTATTACGTGCGTACTTGTAGGTATTATTATCGGTAGAAACGCGATACAGAAATGTAAGATCAGAGTAAACCACATTCGATCGCGTTTCGGGCTGCGAGCTGCCTGCGGTTAGAAAATTAAAAACTTTGCAATACATACATTTTATTGGTAAGTAGCATTCGGATTTCAAAATTCGATAGTTATGAGAACAGAAGTAAATTCTGAAGTTAAAGTATCTATCCATTCTGCCTTCTGACTTTAATATAAAGCACATATATTTAGATATTTAAATGTTAAAGTATTAATATATTACTGCTCTATTTATCTAGAATATTTTACTACCAGCCTGTTTAAATTCAAGTCTATTCTCCACATTTGTCTTTACAGGCATTCTTTTCCAAAACTGGTCTTTCAGTTCCAGATGTAACTAGAATGGCTTTATTTTATATCTTTATATTGTTATGTCTAAATTAGATAAAACGAAGAAGGAAATTGTAGGCTTTATATAATGCAATTAATAAATATGGACATGGTGTAATAATTCCTTTGCCTATTATGTCTCGAATATGTCATGTTCGACAAATGATCACAGCATAGCGTGGGACTAATTGAACAAGAGGTTTCATTAAAATTCCTATCATAATCAGATAAAATAGATCACAACTAATGATACAGATTCCTACTATAGAATGTTAAGGATTTCAAGAAAATATTAAAAACCTATTTTTCCATAAGACTTTAATCCAACTATCATTGCCTTAAGTTCAACGCAAAAAAAAAATACAAGACTGGCTGTTGTCTAATCATAAAGTCCATGTTCGATTTTTGAAAAACGAGAACAGCATTCGCGCGGCCCTTTGTAATGTAATCTATGGTGTTCGATAGCTATCTGTTTCTGTTGTACAAAGCGCTATTTATCGTTTGTCCGCGTTATTTAAAGCTGTTGTTGTTTATCAGTCATCTGCAATGGCGGCCATAGCCGGTGCGTGCCACGCCTTCAACGTTTCGCGTAACTAGTTAGCTGCTAGCAACAGTTTTGCAAAACACCCTGGTTTCTGTAAGCTACTTTACGACTACGCGCCAGAAATGTTGGGCACGAATTATTAAATTACAAGGAGTCTGTAAGCTTTACATCGTTCTTACAATAATGTTGGAAACTAATAGGGAATCAATTAAAATTCTTTAGTTGTGTTAAATATTACGGTACTTTCAGTAATTGGTCAGGACATTCAATGATTACTTAGAGACATTGGTGTTTAATGTTCATATGCTCTCGATGAAGAATACAACATATCGATGTCAATATCAGTTTTAGATACTCCTCTATATCGAGATCTTATCTGTGTTTCCAAATGTTCAACTTTATATCAAGTTCCTCTAGATTCAGAAAACTTCTTTATTAAATTTTCAACACGAACAATATTAATTGTACGTATTATTCAACATCTAAATAGTACAACTAGCATTGCTAAAACATTACTTAAGTAACACAATAATTTACAAATTCACACGCGTTAATTCGGCGTCCATTTTGAAATTAGGTTCACGATGGAACATTATGATGTCTTGACATTTGTGACTGATATAGAAAATGAAGCTCGTGTGAATTCTGGTGTAAAACAATACTTGGATTAATTTAGATAATATGATTAAAATTTTGATGAAATCGTGCTTAGTAATTGCTCTAGTAATAACGTATGTTGACTTGACGTAAACTAAGCGAGATAATTGCGATGATCATAGATTTTATATCTTAATCTTGTTTTGGTTTTGAATTTATCATAGTTTCGATATTACGCTTTACTGTACTGATAGGAAAACTGGCAGTTTTCTAGTCAAGGTCCTGAATTCAGTGTCATGTCATTAACCTAGCTCATCTTAACTCGCTCATTGTAGATTTATTCAATACACTATTAGTTTGATACCATCTACAGTCTTTCAGGATTCTAAATCCAAAAAAGGATTCATCATTTTTCATCATAGACTACAGTGACTTTGCAGGTTACCAAACTTTTCTCGGATCCGCAACAGACCTATTTCCAACGGTTTACAAGAATACATATCTATATTAGAAACTAGTGTAATATCCTTTGGCAACATTACGATAGCCGTCGCTCGTCCGTGTAATAGACATAATAACGACATGTCCAAACTGAGTGTTGCCACTTTTTGCGCCGTCGCGCCGGGCCCAGTCAAGCGTGAGCTGTAATGGGCCAGCCTGTATGCAATTTGTGCCTCGGAACTGTAGCAGACGTGTTTTGACATATACTTCCAGAATTATATGCTTTTATTATAGATATAAGAAAGTTTGATGAGGTACAATCCAGAATGAATCAGTAGTTTTTTGTAACAGTCAGAGCCATAAAAATATTAGACTCTCTTTTTAATTATCCCCTGGCAATCATATATCACCTGCTTGTCAAGTAATGATGTCAGTTCGCTGGTTCTTTTTTTGAAAAAGTTAGTTAAGAAACTGTAGAACGCTGAAACATGTGTTTCAATAAAAAATGACAATCGGGCTTCTAAAATTTCTTTCGTGTTCCACTGTCCCCTACCAAGAGCCTTTTTCTCGCCCATTAATCACGTAGTCTAGTAACCGTGAGTGAGTTGTCGTAAGCTGTCTAATTACATTCACGTGTGAGTGACTCCAGCGCAGGTGCTGCGTAAGTGACGAGGTTTCGGCACGGGCCGCGTGAAGCCGCGAAACTCGTGGTTACGCTCCGATAACTATATACCAACATTGTCAGGCGAAAACTGATCAATTATAATCAAACTTGATGCGCTTTAGTTATTGTTTTAGTCGTTGTAAATATTTCTAATCGTTAGTTTATATTAATAGACGGAGATATTATATTGATACGAAACAATAACAATAAAATATTTGTCACGACACTTTATGGCATTCCTAGTTTAATGTTCCAGTTAATGGTGAATTGGTTAATTGGTCCTTAATTTTATACTCATGAAAAATATAAATATATATTCTCTTCATGAACCATAAACCCTGACTAAGTAGATCACACCTTTCAAGCCTTATACCGTTTCATTGGCGCCTGGTAACATAACCCTACTATTTGCTAATTGGATCTTTTTGACAAGTCTCTTTCTTTCTTCAATAAGATAGACTAATAGAATAACTTGTAACGCATCAACTTTCTCAATACCAAGAGACATAAACTAAACAAACCATTAACAACCTATTAGCAACCCAATAATGAACCGATAGCAACCCAACCTAAAAATCAAACGATTATAATACCATATTTAATTTTTCTTTCCTTCTTTTCAGATTATCCTCGCAGCCACCCTCTGCCTGGCCCAGGCTTCCTACTACGCGGGCCCACCAGCGCACATCCAACTGAGCCCCGACGGCAAGTTCCTGCTGGACACGCCCGAGGTTGCCCACGCTAAGGCGGCCCACGCCGCGGCGCACGCGCAGGCTTCTACATCGCACGGCGCGTGGGCACCCGCCGGAGGTTACATTGCCGGACCCGCTTACGGTGCCGGCGCGCATTACGGCGCTCCCGCCGCTGGTAAATATTTTATCAAGTTACAAGAGTGTAGTTGCTCAATTGTTTGAAAGAAGGTGAACAGATTTCTCATTGATCCCGGAAAGATGTTGGATCCTCTTACTGCCCATACCACATAATCTACTCAGCTTATATACACTACTGGACTTGAACCGCATATGCCACACAAGACATGATCCACCAATATAAACTTAGAACTCCACTCTCACCTTATGTCATCTTAAATACACAACTACCCAACCTTCTCTCACCAGGTCTTCTGAAATACGGCCCCGCCCCCCTGGCCCATGACGGTCGCGTAGTAGACACTCCCGAGGTGGCCCACCTGAAGGCCGCTCACATCGCAGCCCACAGCGCGGCCCACGCTAGCGCAGCCCACGGCGGCTACGGCGGTGGTCTGGCCCATGGTGGGGCCCTCGCTCCTCTTGCTTACGGTGGACTTGGACACGGAGGTCTTGGACACGGAGCTGGTTACGCTGCTGGTTACGGCAAATGGAACGGTCCTCAGGTAATTATTATTTGATATCGTCTAATTTTTATTAAAGGTTTCTGAAACCATGGAAGCAAGATGAATGATGCAGAAGGTGGTGCCGTAGGTTGCTGCAGAATCCTGCAATAGGAATAGCTCCACCGGCAACCACTTTGTCATATTGTCCAGGTTTTATGATCATTTGTGACAACAGACATACTATGATACTATAGTTGATGATCCCACATCTCATTGCCATGTCGACCACCAGCGATCTATCTGATTTTACATTCTGCAAAGTCCGCCACACTGTTCACCATCAACAGACGAACTAGCTGGTAGAAGGTAGCTTCTACCAGCTGAATTTTGTAAGCTGCACCCAACTCCGACTAATCACAATTTGTTTGTCTCCAGGCTCACATCCAGCTGACCCACGACGGCCAATACGTGGTGGACACCCCTGAGGTGCAGCACGCGCGTGCCGTGCACCTGTCGCAGTACGCGCACGCCGCGCACGCCGCGGCCGCGTCCCCCGAGGAGCCCTGGGGCCACCACGGCGGCTGGCACTAAACCCTACCTCTGATCCAAGCTCACCACTGCCTGACACACTATTTTTTATACAAAACGACCAGAAAAAAACCAAAAAAAATGTTAAACTGTATAAAGTTGAATGTGAACTGTGTATTATAATGCAAACTCTTGTAGAACGAACTTGAAAATGTATTAATAAAAAAAATCTAATAATTTTAAGTTTTTTGGTTTTATTCCTGGGTGATGTTAGAAACGGATATATTTTCTTTGCCCTTCTTTAAAATGGCTTCTTCCAACTTCAAAATTATGACAGACAAATGTGATCGAATAACTAATCTAAACATTAATTTAAACCGGTCTGTCTCTGACACAATACATCGGATTTTGATGTAATTTTCATTAGAATATTGAAAATTATTTCGTTTATTCATTTTTCTTATAAACTAATTACATTTTTAAATATTAATATCAACAAAAATTATATAAAAAAACATTTAAAAATATAAAAAAAAATTGTAGTCCACCGGTATCGGGAACAGAATCCAAGCTACCGGCGGTCAGGTCTCTAGAGAGAGGAACATCCTAACAATACGAGCTTTGTCCAGGAGTACCTCTTTCTGAATCAAGCCCTTGATCCAGCTGCCTAACGAGAGCCTCCTCAGGCATTGGTCGAGGCTTTTGGTAATTAAGCCATGGGCTGTTACGACTATCGGCACGGTGATCGCCGAGTTTAAAAATTGTTATTATTATTATGTAGATATCACGGTCTTTGTCCAATCCTATTTAAAAACCATGCTAACTAGGGGCACCCTCCCCACTAGAATGTAGGTGTTATAATTATAAGTTACTATAACTATAAAATAGTGTTATAATTATAAGTTATTACTTCACTTCACAACCTGCAAAATAGATCGACTTTATTATAACGACATGGGCTGGGTCTTATTAATAATGGTTCCGTGCAACTGCAACTAAATGCGTTTCGTCAAGTAGGTGTAGGATAATGTCGAGTGGTGACTGTCAGCAAAATGCACACATTGTCAGCCAACATTCATTCATATTTAGTACCAGCTTTTGCACGCGGCTTCGCTCGCGTTAGAATATTCGGGTTGTACTCTACTTGTAATTCAATCATGATTCGAAAGACACGTGGCACCATCTATAATCATAAGAACGTTATTGTTGTTTTCCTCGGGAACAGTACTTCTTTTCGGGATGAAAGGTACCCTATGTCCGTTTCTGTACACCTGACAACATATATGCAAAATTTTAGGATAATCGGTTCAGTGGTTTAGGCGTGAAAAGGTAACAAACAAACTTACTTTCGCATTAAATATTAGTATGGCTTAAAACTACTGACCAAGAAGGACATGCCTTCACCTTGCGTGATGTTCTTCAGAACGGTCAGAAGCGTACTCACAACCAGCTTCCGCGTATGACCAGATGTATGTGGGTAGACCAAGCAAAAGGAGTATGGAAGCTCGTAGCGGGGGCTTTTTGATGTTCCTACCTACCCCCAAGGCCAAAAGGCATTCGTTTATCGTTGTAAAACTGAAGTTTATGACGTAATTAAGTTTAATGAAAATGAAGAAATCGGTGTTAAATATCGATTAGGTACTAAACAACCAGAGCTGTACACTTTGTAAAACAAGCTGAGTTACACCTTTACGTTGGTTCCGATAAACTTACAATGTTATGCATACCTAATGAGATCCTAAACGGATCTTAGTTTACTAGATCAATCCGGTACTAGGCAATAAATTACTAGATTTACAACTAAAGGGCGCAAATGGCGTCAGTGTGGTTCCCACCAAATTGTACCGCTTTAGAAATAACTGCCCAGTGGTCGTGAGTTGATAAGTTCAAAGTATTAAATTACTACTGGTATAATAAATGTCAAGGAGCCCGTTTTCTAGTCAGGCTAAAGTACTGACATATGTTTGACCTATTTACGGAATAATACGGGGTGGAAGGGGCACCGACGCACATACGGTTACCTCGTACACACGGCGGCACATGAAGCTGTACATTTCCAGTATAACTTGGCCTCATTTTGTATAGATTTCCTATGCAATGAGACATCATCAGCATAAACTGGTTTTGTATAGCTTGATTGGCTGTCGTGCGTATTCAGTACATCATTCAGAACCCCACATAGAATTTTTTTATCGGTAGTTAAAAAAAACTGCTGTTTCCTACAAAACTGCAATAACTACACGGTCACAATGTATAAGGAACAGCAGATTAAAAATAAAAAATATCGATGAAAAATTAACGGGGGGGGGGGGGGGGATTTCAGAATGATATACTGAATACGTGGTAACCGTTTTAGCGTAGTTGCCCCTTCCACCTTGCATTATTCCCCGATTCACCCCGTATTCTGTACTTGTCTTGAAAATTGCAGACTCATGGCAACCCTAGCCTAGACCCTTGACAGGGGCTCGTGAGCAGTTAACTATACCAAGTGAGATAAGACTGCTCGAGGTCTATAAATTAATTTTCAACGTCAAACGTGGTATGTATGATGCATTGGTATTGACACTCATCATCTGCCTAGCCTTTTCCCAACTGTGTTAGAGTCGGCTTCCAGTTTAACCGGATGCAGCTGAATACCAGTATTTTACATGGAGCGACTGCCTATCTGACCTCCACAACCCAGTTAGTACTGGGTAATACGATACCCCTTGGTAAGACTGGTTGTCAGTCTTTCAGGCCACTGACTACCTGTAACGACTGTCAAAGATCTACGTATCTGTCATTACGCTTATTCTAAATTATGGTGAAACTAAGCGTGTCCGACCTAAGGCTTGTAAGACAATACCCCATGAAATCAGTCTTTCCGTATTGCCGTACCCATTAGCTGGGTTGTGGAGGTCAGTTGGGCAGATGCTACATATATATACTGGTATTCAGCTGCCGATCCCAACATGGGAAAAGGCTGAGCAGGTGATGACGTTTGCTAAGATCAGGATTGCGTTCGATGATTCTTAACAATAAGTGAAGATCCTGAAACTACCTTATTATACATATAACATAGATAAAATAACGCCTGTAATCCCCGAAAGGTTAGGCAGAGGTGTACTTAATAATACACTCACATTTCGCTAGTTATGTTTCATCATCATTATTATTTCAGCCGAAAAACGTCCACTGCTGAACCGAGGCCTCCCCCATGTGTCGCCACGTTGGCCGGTCCCGTGCGTCTTGCATCCAGCAGATCCCCGATCCTTCACCAGGTTACGGCACCTTCTTTAGTTATGTTCAAGTCCGATGAAAAAGGGGGCCAGCCTATTGCCATCAACTGCTGGCAGTTACTGAAAAAATCCTAATGGAAAAACCCAATAACACTTTGCCAGGCCTGGGAATTGAACCCAGGACCTCATTTTCAGCAGTCACACTTGCGACCATTAGACTAACGAGGCACTCTTATTATTTAGACCTTATACCTTATGTATAAAGGGTGTAAACATACCCTTAACGAAGCCGAAAGGCACTTGTTCTCCCCGTCCTTGCGATATTTTTTTTTGTACTAGACCATATCTAGACCAACTTTCTTGTTACGGAGATATTGGAGGTCAAAGTTCCAAGTTTTTTTTTTTAAATACGAGATTTTAAGATAAAAACTTTACTTTAATTACCTCCATGACCCGTTTACAATTCAAATATCCATCAGCACAATGTTTTGTGTGTGCTACATTGAGTTTTACCGTAAAACGTGATTTTTCACCCAAAAAAAAAAGTCGTTTCCCAGCAATAATTTTTGAGTAAGGTCACTTAGTTTGATCTACAGAATACTTGGTTGACGGCTTCGTAAAGGGTCCGTTTACACCCTATATTTCTCAAACCTCCGCGGTCAAAGAGACCTGATACTGTCGCCTAGAACATTACTCAATTGTTTTGCGTAATCGTACCACAACAAACTGCTAACACAGTAACACGTCTCTTCAAAGTTCCTAGATTATCTGTATCTAAGATATATTATTTGCTATGCAATAATGTTTTCCCGCATCGCTGGTTATCTGATAGTAGTTACGCTTGTTTTATGTAACTTGGAATAGCTTTCCGAAAGGGCGTGTCTTGAAGCAGTTTTAGCTACGTGCTTACTGAACTAGATATCTTAAGTACTATTATGTTATTGAAATAACCCCCTGTTGTGTGATTTGTCGTTGCTTTGGAACGGCAATACGTTGCTAAGTGGTTAAGGCGCGGCGTCGCGCGTCTGTAGTAGCGCCTGCTGACAAAGTAAACCTCGAGACCTCCTCTTTCTGACAGTTGCACGATGCAATATTTACTATGTACTTGTATAGAGTACCCTAACAATGAGTGTGGAGTTTAAGAACGAATCTGTTATCCTATCCTCTTACTCGTGCCTTTCAACGGTCATGGTCACGTAACTATGTACCTACATTTGATGCGTAAGCGCATGTTAAGAGTGAAATATTAAGCAGGCGCTTGCTACAGCCAAAACATGTTTGCAATATTTTTCAGAAAATTTTAGAAACATATGCTCAATATTTAAAAATACAGTCTGAGGGATATCATATTTCACGATTAAAAATTGACAATAATTGTCACGATTAATATATTGATTCACGAGTAACGTTAAAATGTTACTCTATTTCGAAATGAATTGTAAATCCTTTCTCGTAATTCGTCTATCAAATCGTGAAAATCGTATCAAAATCTTTCATGTAAGTGCATTACTTTATCTTAAAATACCGGTTAATCATATCCAATTGGACCTTTTCATTTTCGTATTTCTCAATATTCCCGTTAGACAAGGCTTAGCTAATATTACCAATGTAGGTAATCTAGAGATTATAAGTAACAAATCAATATACGTTTCATTATTTTATCTAAATAATAGCAGCCGCTCGGGTCGATCTTACCTAGGTTGGTCCGAGGATGGATGGCCGCCCATTACATGCCGAGTTTCCTCCGTGCCTCGGAAAGCACGTTAAGCCGTTGGTCCCGGCTGTGATTTGCAGATCTTTGACAGTCGTTACTGGTAGTCAGTGGCCCGAAAGTCTGCCAACCAGCCTTACCAACGGGTATCGTATTACCCAGTACTAACTGGGCTGTGGAGGTCAGATAGGCAGTAGCTCCATGTAAAATACTGGTATTCAGCCGCATCCGGTTTTTAAACTGGAAGCCGACCCAACATAGTTGGGAAAAGGCTAGGCAGATGATGAAGATATTATACGCTACAGTTTATGTGGTGGCCTATTCTCCTAAAAAATTAAATTGTCTCGAATACATTTCTCCTATTTCAAACTATTTTGACTTTTCACATTCTGCAAGAAAACTCGGGGCGATACATTTACTCTTCAAACATCTACAGGCGCTGTTTTAAGCTTTCACGGTTTACAACTAAACTTAAACTGTCACTTACGCGGGTTGACTCAACCCAAGATCATATCGCTTGCAACAGCGTCGAAATATCGGGAGCTCAAAATAATGAACAATCACGGAAGGTATCCCGTAAGTGACAGTATACGTTTATCTACAGGCGCATAATTGACAAACTGGTCGACCTACCAGTGTTTTAGGTTGGTCGTTAGAAGATAGATAGAGGAGTAGTAGTAGTACGAGCCAAGTAGGTACATATATGTAAAGCAGTAGTGTCGAGTTGTCTTGTAAAGATTTGTAAAAATTATGTTCTCTTTCTGGGAAAAATCATCATCAGCCTACAGCAGTCTACTGCTGGACATAGGCTTCTTCAATCGCACGCTAACTCACATCCAGTTGCTACCACCAACCTGCAAAGGTCGTCGCTTCACCGACCGTCAGGGCGTCCCACCTTAGTAAGGTAACCTTACGCTTGCCGATTCGCGGTCTCCACTCAAGAACAAGTCTACACCACCGGACATCGGTTCTACTGCTAATGGCCGGCCCATTGCCACTTCAGCTTACTTATTCTGTAAGCTATTTCGACCACTCTCGTGTTTCGAGTCAATTCTAAGTAAATATTAGTGCTTACTTAGGAGTACTATTCAACAAATAAAGGTAGCGCCCTGGTAAGCATTCCTCTTTGATTTTCAGTGTAGATGAAATCCTTGAAATGGTGATGGAAGACGACAGCCAATAATAGCGATCAATGTCATCATCATCAGTTCAGGGTATAGAAACTGTCAAGGTCGGATGTGATGTGACCTGCTTATAACAGATACGAGATACTTGGTTGTAATGAGTGCACTTTCTTTTTGTTTGTAAATAAGTAAGTATATGATGTGTTGAACTGTTGATACTTTATCAACTTGCATGTTTCCGTCGGATATCCTTTATTTGTACCTTCATACCTTGTCATCATAATGACCAGGTATCAATGTTATTTGATTAATAATTCACGAATTTGCAAGGGTGCCGTAAGACAAATATTGCATAATATAATCTCTACATAAGTATTATAAAACAAAGTCCTCCGACGCGTCTGTCTGTCTGCTATCTGTTCGCGATAAAGTCAAAAACGACTGAACGGATTTTCATGCAGGTTTTACCATTAGATCGAGTGATTCATGGGGAAGGTTTAGAGGTTTTGTACAGAGGTGTACCTACTAGTACACCCGTATTTCGCCAGTAATGTTTAAGTCCCATGTAATAGGGGGCGAGCCTATTACCATTAACCGGGCTCCTATACAGACTCCGTGGCTGCTGCTGAGAAATTCCTAATGGAAAAACCCAGTAACACTTTTCCCAACCTGCGAATCGAACCCAGGACCTCATGCTCAGCAGTCGCGCTTGCGACCACTAGACCAACGAGACAGTCCATAAAAAGTAATGTTATGCATAAAATAATGTTAGTCCTTATTACATACAGGTACATGCAAATCAACCAAAATTCCACACTGCCTGAAGAAAATTCTGTAATCAATCAAAATTCCACACTGCCTGAAGACCCGTCTCGACCTCTCCCAATCAGTGTGTTCTGCCCACCATGACGTACGGTGCTGAGACGTGGACAAACACGTGGACGTCTTACAGAAGGCTGTGTCAGACAAGTGACTCAGAGTAGCACAGAGAGCCATGGAGCGTTCCATGCTCGGCATAAAACTAATAGACCAAGTTTCAAACGTCGAAAACCGGAGACATACGAAGGTCTTCGATATTGGAAATCGCGTTATGGAACTCAAATGGAGTTGGGCAGGACATCTAGCAAGCTACGGTGGTGGCAGGTGGAGTAAACCTGTGACCGAGAGGCGTCCAAGGAATGGAAAGAGAAGTGTTGGTTGTCCGACGGCGAGATGGACAGAAGACATTATTGCCATTGCGGGAATATCCTGGATGAGGCTAGCACAAGAGCGTGGAGCTTGGCACAAGCAAAGACAGACCTATACTCAGCAGTGGTTGAAGTCGGGCTGTGGATGATGATGATGACATGCGATTGAAACGCTAGGAAAATAGCGTTGACGGAAGTCCGGAATCATAGACACGGTAATTTATCCCGTATTTTTTGGACCAGTCATTCATGAATGTGTATACAGCTATAAGAGTAGAGGAAAACAAAAGATACTATTAGGGGTTAAAGTATGAGATTGCCGATTTGTATGGACGATTTCGTGAAAAGTGATATTTCCATAAAAAAAATTCTTGCAATCGTCTGAACCGATTATATATGATGCAATTGCAATAGTTACAGTTAAAAGAGCTGCGCTGCAATGCGTATCTTAAATTCTCAAAACACAATCTATGACAAAAATATACCTACTTGAAGTAGTGAAATCGACGGCACATTGAAACAGATGTTTTGACAAACCACCCATTGAGGTATTAAGCAACTACTAATACGGTTTTTTAACTCTAAAAGGTACGTTATTTTAACAATTAATCGAATAAAAATGGAATTAGGAAAAATATAACTATACGTCAAAGTTACAAGCAGAACAAAATTTGAGTAAAAAAAAGCAATTTCATAGTTTCTTTAACTATGAAATTGCTTTTTTTTACTCAAATTTTGTTCTGCTATTAAAAGCCTATTATTAAAAGGAGGAGCTCGTGGCTAAATACTAACAGCCACTCGGGTCGATCTTTAGGTTAAGCCGTGCTTACCAAGGTTGGTCTGTGGATGGGTGACCACCCAATACATACCGAGTTTCCTCCGTGCCTAGGAAAGCACGTTAAGCCGTTGGTCCCGGGTGTCATTTGTAGATCTTAGACAGTCGTTAGGTAGTCAGTGGCCCAAAAAAAAGTCTGACAACCAGTCTTACCAAGGGGTATCGTATTACCCAGTACTAACTGAGTTGTGGAGGTCAGATAAGCAGTCACTCTATGTAAAATACTAGTATTCAGCTGCATCCGGTTAGACTGGAAGCCGACCCCAATATAGTCGGGAAAAGGCTAGGCAGATGATGATTTAGCTTGAAAGAGAGATGACAGCTGGTAGATAAAAGGACTGCTGCCTCTAAACTAATTCTGGCAGTTTACTACTCTAATATAGGAAAGATAAGTCGGCCTTCCCCATAACACGATTCACATTTCATATTTGCCTTAATAACATACTAGCCCGCATAATCTAAAGAGCGAGCTGACATAAAGGACAAATCCATCCGTCTGTGTAGCCTAGCCTAAATACCTGTAATATTAGAAAACAGTATCTAAGTGGGTGCGTATTATGTAGGCATTAGGTGTCGGTTACACAGCCACCGTTCCCACTCGCGGTGTCACCCAGATGTTTAGTAGGTCGCCGGTGTAGACTACACCTAAGGCTGAGGCTAATCGAGCGTAATTTTTTGAGCTGTGAGTCGCGTAAAATGAGTCTCGGAATTTACGCTGCAATCGGTTTATATATCTATTTTCGGGAACTGGGTCGGGCACAGGGAATATAGTACGGCACTTCCGATTTCTTAAGGCTGTATTTTAGAGCAAGTTTCTGATGGATAATCCTGGTTACAAGATTGTGTCTGGCAAGTTTCTCTGTTAAGCCTCGGTCACACACAGCGAATACTCGCTGCGAGTGCCTTCACTGCAAATAATGATCGCAGCGACTATTCGCTGCCTGCCTGTCAAACACAGCGAGTTCTATACGAGAATTTCGACAGTCTATGTCCTAGGCCTTTGTCCAACAGTGGACGTCTTTCAGCTGAAATGATGATGATGTATAGAGAGCAACGCAGATCTAAATATAAAGTGAAAACGTATGGAACATGTTGCATAATCCACGAGCTACATTTAGTGTCAGAAAAATCAATCATTAAACTAGGCTAATAGTTTTAACAATCGAGATTAACTAAGGTTAATTGAAGTGGTTAACTTACTTTGACTGATCTAAGATACTGTAAGTACCAGCCCTAATGAATGAAATGTGAAAATAATAGAAATAACGATTTAAGCCGCACCGATAAACAAACGGGTCGTGGGGCTTTTGGGACCGGGACCGCGGTCCCGGATCCACCTATAAATGCAATAATTATTTTTGAGTCGTATTTTGGGACCACAAATAAAATAAACAAAGTACGCTCAAACAAAAAATTCAGAAGTTATACTAATAAAAGTATTTTTATAAAACGATAAAATATGTCTTTTATTTAAAAAATGGCAACCATCTATTAGAATTCATCATCATCATTTCAGCCGAAAAATGTCCACCGCTGCACATAGGCCTCCCTCAAGTGTCGCTACGTGCGTCGGGTGATAAAAAAAAGAACTGATAAATAAAAAAAACAAAAATAACAATTAAATTTTTAATTGATATAATTAGGTATTGTTATTTTATTTTATAGCTACTATAAAATAAAAGTGCTACTAAATAATATTACCCATTATTTCGTACTGGCACTGATAATTCAAGTAATTGTTGATCAATATAATATGTATTATATTAGCTTTTTAGTTAACTGTACTTTATCTTCTTTTTTCTTGTGGTCCCAAAATACTACTCAAAATAATTATTATATATAAAGGTGGAAAAGCCCCACGACCCAAACAAAAAGTGTTAGTTATGAAATCAGCTATTCATAATGACATAACCACGGAGAAAATCGCACAGAGAGGAAGGAAGAAGGTTAGGGGGGAGATCTTTGAAACCCAGCAGTGGGACAATTTAGGTTTTATAAAGCTACAGTTAGTTTAGGAATATCTCTACATCTGACTATCGCATTGATCAAGTGTATCCTAGTGCCACTGTTGAGCTTCCGAGCTTGTTGAGCCGATCGGAAACAATGGATGGACTGTTTGAAGGATGATATGGCACGAAAGGAGGTGTCTGATGAGATAACGAGTAATAAAGAAGTATGGAAAAAGACATGCTGCACCGACCCCAAATGAATTGGGACAAGGGCAAGAAATGATGATGACTGTTGAACTAGGGATCCTGGTTTCGATTCCCATATCGGGCAGTGTTTTAGGTCGTTCCATCTTCGCAGAAGCTCGGAGTCTCTATTTGTGCCTGATTGATGCAATTAACCCTTCATGGGACTTAAAGTATGGATGTAATAACAGGTACTTCTTAGCGTGTCGTTAGCAATCTAGATGGATTCAGTCCAACATTCGGCGACAAGGTTGGTATTTTCAGTAGCGTCCATTAGCTTCTGTAATGGGACTTATACCTTTACTAAACCCTTAGGGAAATGTTATCTCCACATCTAAATTAAAACAATATTATAAAGGGTGTAACAAGACCCTTAAAGAAGAGGAAAGCCACTTTTTCTCCCCGTCATTGTTTTCATTTTTTTTTTGTTCTCTAGACCATACCTGGGAACCTGCTAGTTACGGAGATATTGAGGGTCAAAGTTTCAACTTTTTCACAAGTTTTTTTAAAATAAATGTTTTAATGTAAGATTTTTTTAAACATCTCCACGACTCCCGTACTATTCAATCCGTCCATTAGCACAATGTTTTGAGTGGGTTACGTTGCGTCCTACCGTAAAACGTGATTTTTCACCCCAAAAAAAAAGTCGTTTCCCAGCAATAATTTTTGCGTAACTTAGTTTGATGTACATAATGCTTGGTTGACGGCTTCGTTAAGGGTTGGTACACCATGGGCGTACCCAGAATTTTTTAAGGGGTGGGGCAGAAGTAAATAAACTAAGTACCTAGTAGGAAATTAAAAATGCTTTTTATTTACTGACTGATACGTTATATTGCCTGCACTGCACCTCCTGCGATGGTTCTGGCTAAATCTAGCTAAAATTTCGTTTTCAAATGTATGTTGTGCTTCCAGAACCCTCTTTCTATGCACACTCATCATACAGAGACGCACAAGACAGTTTTCTGCCATTGTTAACCTTAACCAAGTTTTTATTTTAATGTGGAAAATGTTAAAGTACCCAAATTAATATTTAATTTTGTCATTTTGTTAATTTTGCCTAAAAATTCTTAGCTTCGGGTCAGAGAGCAGGCTGGGGCAAGTGCCCCACCCTGCCCCACCGTGGGTACGCCCATGTGGTACACCCTGAATACACTTACAAATTAGAATGACCTGAAGTAACTAACTTAAAAATAAACTAAAAGATGGCATATTAAGTCCTCCTCACTATTTGGATTAATAAATAAACCCATTATATTTTGATAGCTCACCTCTAAATGCCTTCACGGTGATCTAATTTTCTGGAGAAACCACGACGTAAACCGGCTAATACTTTTAGATAGGATCGTATCTAATCTGGGCTTACAATGATGTATAGGTCTTTGCCGATGCACTTAAGTGCATTCTAAGAACCCCATTCAAATGTCAGATCTGATCAGCGAGCGATTTGCAATTAGCTTTTTTGTACGAATTAGCATTTCTATATTGGCTATAATATCATGGGTGTAAAAAGACTTAAAAGTGATTCATTCTGTATTCGCCAGAGGAAAAATAAAGTAATGCATCAATTTTAATTCATCATTTGGCATTCCATCTTGCCTGCTAATATTTTAACTACAGCAAATATGTAATTAGTAGAACATACAAAAACGGCATATTGTGGATCTACAAAAAAATGCAATACGACGATCCTAAAACGTCTGCGGTTTCTGAGGTTCTTAAATAAACTTCAAATAGTAATACTTAGACATAGATTTACAAAAAGTTAAGTTAAGCAGAATTCTTCTTTAACAGTTACTAATGTGTCAAAATATCGATCTAATCGAAACCACTCTCGTATAGATACACTACGGTCCTAAAACCGTCCACGTTTACACTCTGTACTAATATTATAAAGAGGTAACATTTGTTTTTTATTTTGTATGTAGGGGGTACGTGGCAGGCCCAGAAGGAGGTGGCGAGATGATCTGGACTGTTTCGCAAAGGATTGGCTTACAATCGCACTAGATCGCGAAATGTGGAAGGAGGGAAGAGAGGCCCTTGCCCTGCTGTAGGACAATATAGGCTTATAATAATAATGTAGGGGGTAATCTCCGGAACTAATACATTATTTGTGGGTACTGTAGGCTATAAATTATATTTATATCATGGATATTAGCCGAGCTATCATAATTTTTGCAGACGAAATCGCGGGCTAGTCCGGTATTTACCGGTAATCATACGGTCAAAAGAAGCAACATCCTAATAGGCAATACCACAGATTTCTTTGTTTTATCAATGAATTTTCTGCAAAAACAGCTGCTAAATTGTACGTTAATTGTGCCAATCGATCGATAACAAGAATCAGAACAACAGTTACCGTGAGACCTGTTTAAGAATGAAAACAGGTTGATTTCACTTTTGTCGCTGAACTCAGAGAGTGTACCCGTTTGCAGAATGCAACGGATTTTTATTTACATTGCAATTAAAACGAAAATAAAAACCTGTGTTTTAAGATTAACTTTACGAAGATAGTCAACATCATCTGTCTGACTCTTTCCCATCTATGTTGAGATCGGCTTCCAGTCAAAATGGATGGAGTTGCTTCAGTATCTGCCAATCTGTCTAACTGTCTAGTACGAAGCCTACAAGGTGTAAACAGATCCTTCACGAATAAATAAAATAAAATAATCTTTACTTCGGATAAGTAACATCCATAATTATGTATAGATTTTTACTTTTTTATTACCAAAAAAAAGATCAAATTGATACTTGATGAGCGGTTCAATATCAATGGAAGATGAAGTAACAAATATGTTATCGATACTTCACTTAAACACTTAAAATACGATGACACCACAGATTTTTCCTCATGATCGATGTTTGTTAGACTGTGTCAGGTTCAGTCGTTTTGGTTTTACCATTGAAAGAGAAAACTTGTGGTTTTTCCCAGTTTTTTGTCCTCTGTGTCGGTTTACTCAAACATACTGGCCTGATGACGTAATGTTACATGAGATAATTAGATTTATTGTTTCTTGGCGGAAGATGAGCATAAATAATCGTAAAACTAGTTTTTTTCTCACGATTGTAGGTTTGGATTGACCGTAAAGATACCCTGCGTAATTATTATCATTTCGACTGAATTAATACATCGAATACATCAAAGGGCGCCCCTGTCACTGATATTATAAATAAAAAGAGGTAGATATCGCACTAGCGCGCGCAAATTGTTGCAGACAAATTCAGACAATTGTCGTAATTTATGTACTTCAAGCTCAATAGCTGTCTCTTTCTGAATCATGCGTTCCGTATTATCTATCGCAGTCGTAACAATGCAACGATATTTGAACGCCGCTCAGTATGAACGTAGCGTATCTTTCTTTATAATATCCTTGGGCCCTACGCTATTCCCTTCCTTCTACTACTGGTGGATGTTGCACTTTGTAGATTTACACCTTTTAATATGCGGATGCTTTTCGAGGCCCTTTTGATCGCATCGACCGTGCAGACTAAATCATCCCAGTTTTTGTCGAAACTTCCGCACAATTTGAATAACAAATGACGGCCTGTTCGTCACGTGTCATAACGTTAGCTAATGATCGTTTGTCTGCAGCTGTGAATGAATTAGAAGGACTTGATGATTTGTTTGTATTATTTAGTTAATTCACTACATCACATTAGGTTACTAGATTAGGTAGGTTTATTCTGCTTCCGTAATTATCTACACTAATGTACAGGTCACTTAAAATCCTTGAATTGTGTATTGGGGTACAGACGCTAGCACATCAAGCTACCACAATCTGCCAAATTTCTTTAATAGATTTTCTACTTTATCGCTAAAGCATTAGGTTCAAGGTTGATTGGGAAAATTTGACAGTTTCGGGGAGCATGATGTGCTGCAGGCGTCTGTACATTCCAAAGGCAATCGTTGCCGATGAAGGTAAGAGATGGCGAGATGTAACTGAGGGCTTCTTAAAAGTAAGGACCACGAATAACAATGAAAGGAGTAGACAGAGGGAGAGGTTCTTGCCTAGCAGTGGTACAGTTTGGTTGATATAATAATAAAAACGATAGACTTTGAGTTTTTTACAGTAAGGTCTTATTCAAATTTTGAATTTACAAAGAAATCTCTTTGTCATCGGTCAAGTGTTTTAATCGGGGCAGCAATAAAATAACATTGTATTTTACGTAAATTTTAAGAGGGAACAAGACCTGCGATGAATTTGAAAAATAGGTGTTTGAAGAGATTATGGTCGTCGTGCTGCGTCAAGCCTACCCGTAGAGTGCGCTTGGGACAGCTGCGGCTCAGACCGATTAAATAACATAAATTCTGACGAGATCGATGTTTCATATTCCCCTTTTATCTCCTCGAAAACTGAGCCGATTCAATTATTTTCGACATAAAAATTTTAAGATAGAGTATGTCTAGGTTCCTATCAAATTCTTTAATGTTAAAAAAATTTCGAATTTGTCTGGTAGTCCTCAAATTATGCCCGTAAAAATTGACCATTTTTGACATTTTTGGAGGGTCATATTTTCTTTACTTATTAGTTGTTGAAAAAAGAAAATGAGAGGGAAGTGTCTACTGCAGACCTTGATTTTATGAAAAATTATTGCTCAAGAGGCATTCAGGAAGCAAAACTGGAAATAAATTTGTATGGAAAATCGCAGCCATGTTCCCTCTTAAAGTCTGATCTCAATATTTCAGAAGAGAAAAATTAACTTTCTCTCAAATAGTGACGTTAAGATGCAAAATGTTTTATTTTACGTGCAGCGTCCTACAAGGTATTTACCGTTGGAAATTCTTTTGCTTCGAGTTCGAGTAAATGTTACGGTAACATTGGAGCCATTGACTTCCAAGTTACTAGTGTTGCTCGAACAAAAAAAAAAGTCTTTTTAAACCACTACAGACTTTTTATACAGGTTGGAAGGGACACCGAGCACAAATGGTTACCATTTATTTAGTACTAGCTGTTGCCCGCGACTGCGAGTGAGGAAAAAAAAAGATAGCCTATGTCCTTCCCTAGGATATAATCTATCTCCTCGACAAATTTCATTACGATCCGAGCAGCTGTTTAGTCGTGAAAAGGTAGCAAACAAACAAACAGAGTTACTTTCGCATTTATAATATTAGTATAAATATATATATAGATACCATTCCGAACCCCACATCGTAATTTTTCATCATATTTTTTAAATTAAAACAAAAACAGCTGTTCTATACATTTATACGTTGTAGGTACTGCACTGTTGTAGTAAACTGATGTTTTTTAAATTGAACCGATGAAAAATTTCTATATGAAAACCAATAGTAGCGCCGTAAAATAATTTAGAAAATCATTCGAATGCAAATCGATTCGTGTCACGTCTCCTCTTTGTGTATTGAACGTTTCGTTTTTACAAATACGAATACACGCAGGCTCGATATTGGAAAACGACATTAAAAAAACTTAAAACCAATAATGCGTTTTTCAAGTCTTTTTTGCTAGCTTTATAACTGAACTTGAACTTGACAGTTATAAGTTGGCTTCAGCTTGGTTCAAGGCTATTATTATGATTACGTAAGAGTGTTGAATAATTTACATAAATAATTCGCACAAGGTGTTAATTTTGAGCAGAATTGTTGTTACGTTATTACTTAGTTGTTTCCCGCTTTATTCATGGTGATGAAGTTATTTTTCATGATGATTAACAGGATATTTTTTCAACAGCTGATGCGTAAAATCATCAATATCGGCAGTTAAATGCATTTTTATTATAATTTATTTATTATGAGGTTACAATATTCTACCTTCTTACACTTGACATAGACCTTTTCTGATCGAAGTAATACCTATATACCGCCTAAATCGTTCGAGTTCAAACCCAAGATACGCACCTCTGATTTTTCGGATTCAAATGCCAATTGTAAAATTATCACTTGCTTCGGTGAAGGAAAACATCGTGAGGAAACCATTAAGCCTGAGAGATATGGATGGACTGTGTAAATGATGATATGGCAAGAAAGGAAGTGAGATGTCGAGTAATAGGGAAGTATGGAAGAAGAAGACAGATGACGAGTAATAGAGAAGTATGGAAGCAGAAGACATGCTGCGCCGACCCCAAATAAGCTGGGATAAGGGCAGGAGAATGATGATGATGTAAATTCAAGTCAGAAGCCCACGGGCGGCATAAAAACTCTGACACCAGGTTAGGCACCAAACACACGATAAAGAAAGAAGAGTAACCTTCTTGTTCTTCATGTCACCTTGGCCAAAACCTTCGCCACTTCCACAGCGATGTCGGTGGCTCCGGAAAGGTCACTTCGGCTACATATTTCCGGACTCTGAGAGCAGGATAGGAGGTCGAGGTGTGCACCAACACCCTGCTGCCTTGTCATCGGAGGAACCCCAATTTACGGGATTGAAGTCATTTCTTCCCATAGGTTCGATGGCGGTTCAGGGTCTGCCAGATTGACCACGGAAGGTTGGACCCTGCAGATGCTCACTTGGTGGTAGATAATGCGGGACCCACTAGCGGTAAGTAGCTTTTAAAAATCATGGTCCCTAGACTTGTTGGAAGCGAATAGGTGAGTAATTTGTAGTAGTAGGTAGCAGATAAGCGAGGAAGAGTTGAGAAAAACATAAACTCCAATGCACTTGATGACTCCACTCCTCAGTTTCAGTTCACGGATAGGCAGCCTTAGCAGAAAAGGGGACAATGCTCTACTGTCCATTCATTTGCCTATATTTATTTTTTTTGACTGAACAATAACTGAATTTACAAAACATATTTTTACTAACAACCCAATGATAATAATCAACGACACTCTCTGCCACGACTGTGATGAGATCAGTTCCAGTCCAGCCGGATGCAGCTAAATAACACGGAGCGTCTGCCTATCGGCTCTCCATCCAGGTAAATCAATGAACTTAACCCATGAAATTTTTCACTGAACTAACATACATGAAAATCAATTAATACTTGTAGAAATGACACAGCATTTTTACACCATATTCTGGGTACAACAACCACGGTGATACGCCATGATATCCGGAACAGCCATTAGTAATGGTGCTGTATTGTCAACCTATTTATTTCTGTGGGATGTCTGGCTTCCGTGTCTATACAAAAGTATTACGGAAATTGAATATGGAGTTGTTCTGTGTGATTTCCTGAAAATTTGAAACTTTTCGCGCTTTTGAGTTATCCGTTATTGATTCAGTTCTCGGCTCCATAAAATCCCGAAATTTCATCAATTCCGCCTCGGTTGATGATTCGCTTCTAAAGCCGTAAATAATGTAGGTTCTGAAAAACGTAGGTTTCATCAACATCTTGTTGCCCTTGTCCCATGTTATTTGGGATCGGCACAAGACGTTATTGTCTTCCATTTTCCTCGTGAAGGGTCCGTTTACACCTTGTAGATACATGGCAGTGTTAATGGGTTCATCTTTTTAAAAAATGGCTCACAGGAGTCAGTTTCATGTAAGTTAAATATAGCTCTGATGCAACGTTTTTGAGCGATGAAGGCTCGCTTCTTGTCTGTACTGTTTGTTGCCCCAAAATATTACACCGTATCTGAGGGTGAAGCTAACTAACCGTTTTAAGCTGATAGTAAAGTAGTTTGGCTCGCTATTTTCCCTAATCTGTGAAGTGCATATGAAAACTGTCCCAGCTTTTTGCATACATGGTCAATATGTAATTTCTAATTAAGTTTGTTGTCAATATGTAACCCAAGAAATTTTGTTACTTCAGTCTCTCCAATGTATCTAGGTAACGGATTTTTAAAGTACCCGTACGTCGAGTTCGTATTTTAAAATACACTTGTCAATGTTGATCATTAAATTATTCGTTTTAAGCCAGTCTATAATTAATAATATTGTTTGGTTAATGTCAAATTATAGATAAATTGTATTGTCATTAACAAATAGAACAGTGCTATTATCAGCAAATAGTGTAATGTCATGTTTTGTTACCAAAGGTATGTCACTTATATAAACAAGGAAGAATAAAGGACCCAAGATACTCCCTTGAGGAACGCTGAATTTAGCAGTTCCAGTTTCAGAAGCATATACTTGTTCTGTTTTAGTAGTGGGATTTATCCTCCTTACTTCTGTGAACTGTTGTTGAGGTATGATTCTATAAGTTTGTACACATACCTCTTACACATATGCATAAGTACACCTTTCTTAAAAGGATCTTGTGGTCAACACGGTGAAAAGCCTTCGACATATCCATGTATAGCGCAACCGCAGGAAGCCCTTTGTCCAAGTTGGACATTACCTTATGTAGAAAGTTATATATTGCCACATTAATGGATTTGTTTTTCCTGAAGCCATATTGGCTGGACGTTAGAATGTTGTGTGTTTCAAAGAAAGTATAGAGACAGTAAAAAGTATTGATCCAGCTGCCTAACGAGAGCCTCCTCTGGTATTGGTCGAGGCTCTTGGTAATTAAGCCATGGGCTGATACAACTATCGGCACAATGATCGCTGAATCCACATCTCACATGTTGACAACCTCGCAAGCCAAATCACTACATACTTCATTTGCTTATCTTTCTCGGCTTTCACGAGGTTTTCATCATGCTGGACCGTTATGTCAATAATGGTTGCGCGCCGCTCTGATCGATCCACCACCACAATATCAGCTTTATATATAGTCCTGTCAGTGATGATGGATAGATCCCAGTACAATGTGACAACTGAGAACTGTTCGAGAACTGGGTCGGGCACATACTTATTGTACTGCACTTCCCATTCCACAAGGTTGTATTTTAGAGCAAGTTGCTGATAAATAATCCTGGCTACAAGGTTGTGTCTATGCAAGTACTCTTCGTTAGCCAGTCGAGAACACCCGGGGAAAATATGACGGACTGATTCGCCTGGACGGTGGCATGCCTGACATATGTCAACCGTACCGTCTTTCACAATAAATCTCCGGTAGTTATTCGTCACCATAACTTCATCCATAATTGCATAGACGAAACCTTCGGTTTCCCCGAAGAGGTCCCCGGAACGTTGCCAGGCTACGGACGCTGATAGGTCTACATCGGGCCCATGCATGGCCCGGAAAAAGCGTCCGTTATTATTATTTTTTTATTAATTTTTTAGGTATATTTTTGACTGTTCCATTATCTTCATCGCATAGTTCTTAATAGAACCTCAAAATTGCTGCGGCTGTTAGTTTAAGGTTAAAAGGTCACTCAATCGCGGTTAAGGAAAACCGATGCTTTGTTTTGTAATCGCTTTGTGTTTTTGTCAGAAAATATCGTGTTTTTATAGTGATCCATCTTGATTAGAATAATACCCGGTGGAAATTGGTAGTCACATATACCATAATAATTGCTTCCTTGATCTGATGAATCGTAAAATATAGGCGAAGAAGTACAAGATTAATCTGAAAGATGAATTTTATGAAAATCTATGAAATGTGGGTTAGTGAGTGAAATTTGGAATTAAATTAGTTTGGTTCATTTAGACATAATATCAAGCCTGTAATCCTCAAAGGGTCAATTGTTTATAACCCAGTATATAGTAGGACCTTATACAGGGTGTAAACGGACCCTTCACGAAGCCGTCAACCAAGCATTCTGTACATCAAACTAAGTAACTTTACGCCAAATTTTTTGCTGAGAAACGACTTTTTTTTTGGGGTAAAAAATCACGTTTTGCGGTAGGACTCGAACACCCACTCAGAACATTGTGCTGATGGATGAATTCAATAGTACGGGGGTATTGGAGGTGTTTTAAGAAAAAATCTTACTTTGAAAACATGTATTTTAAAAACAACTTGTGAAAAAGTTGGAACTTTGACCTCCAATATCTACGTAACTAGAAGGTTCCCAGGTATGGTCTAGAACAAAAAAATGATCGCATTGACGGCGAGAACAAGTGTCTTTCGGCAGACTTGAAAAGAATTTCAGAATAATTCAGGACATAGGTACCTCATCATCATCTGTCTAGCTTATCCCAATTTCGTTGGGGGAGCTCTAGACGTATAATGAAGGGTCACCCATCCACGGCCGAACTCAGCAAGCATTGCTTAACCTCGAACATCGGTACGTGCGGCTGTTATTATTTACCTACGAGCCTCTAGTCATAGGATAGGTAATTCTATTATTTATTATATTAATACACGATAAGCTAGGTATTTATACAGGGTGTAAACGGACCCTTCAAGAAGACGTCAACCAAGCAGTACATCAAACTAAGTAACCCTAATCAAAAATTTTTGCTGGGAAACGACTTTTTTTTTGGAGTGAAAAATCACGTTTTACGGTAAAAATCAATGTAACGCACTTAAAACTTGGTTTTGATGGATGATTTGAACAGTAACAGGTCATGGAGGTAATTAAAGAAAAGTTAAAACCTTAAAAACAAGTGATTTTAAAAAAACTTGTGAAAAAAATTGGAACTTTGTCCTACAATATCTAGAAGGTTCCCAGGTATGGTCCAGAACAAAAAAATGATTGCAATGACGGGGAGAACGTTCGGCTTCGTTAAGGGTCTTTTTACACCCTTTATAATAATATGCAAGGTAGGTACAGTCCGCGAGGTCTAAGCTGAGCTTTGCATTTGTGTGAGTGATTACCAAAAGTAGAGTCAGACAAAAAACTTTAAAAAATATTTTTTAATGTTTTAGGTAGTAGGTATTTAACATAAGTGGGAGAGGTATAAAAGTTTAAAAATAAAATAAAACTAAAGAAGCAAAATTTTTATAAATGAAGGCCAGCTATGATAATTATGTATGACTGATGAGTACCTACATAATGTAAGTGTGACTGAGAAGTCAGAGATCAATAAATAAAATTCAAATATAAAAAAACTATAACAATTATTCTTCTCCACCGGACATTGCATCTTCATCAATTTCATTATTATTCTCGTCATCATTTTCACTCTCGTCTGATGTGTCGTTTGTGTTAATAATAAATCGTTCCGTTATATCATCAAGAGCTGAGTCGTGACCACGAAACTTTGTTTCTTCTTTTATTGCGTGATCACACACATTTTTCCATACTTCGACACTGATAGTATCAACTTTTTCTTTCGCTAACCTCATTATTGTATCCATATTCATTGATACGTTTTTTTTCGCCACGTATCCTTTTATCATTGCCCATATATTTTCAATTGGGTTGAAATCCGGGTGGTAGGGTGGTAGACGAAGGACGCTGTGACCATGTTCTCTAAGTAAAGTGTCAATTTTATATTCAATAAATCTTTGTTTGTTTTGCAGTATCAATTGATAGAGTTGTGGTTTCAGCATCGATGTAGAGTGATCAATATTGCGAAACTTGAGCCAGTCAATCATATCTTGTTTACGACTATTTGAGTTGGGAGCGGGATTTTCTAACGAATTGTGGTAAGATGCATTGTCTACCACCACAACGCTATTGGGCTTTAAACTTGGAATTAATTGCGTTTGTAACCATTTCGTGTAGTTTTCTGCATTCATATTGTTATGGTAATCACCACTTTTTTGATTTGCTTTGAACATCAGCAGTGCATTTGGTATGAAACCGTCCTCACCGATATTCAGAAATTTTGATCAAAAAATTGATACGTAGATAACGTATCTCATGTTTTTCCATTAGAATTTTTCTATTATCTTCTGTCCTTTTCCATTTAAATCCTAAAAGAGACACTTCTTTACGCAATGACCAAATTGAACCTGGATAGTTTATTTCTGTCTTCAACTTTTCATGTATTCGTTTCATAGTTGGCACCTCTTTATCAGTAATGTGAAAGTTATGAATAGTTCTTCGGATTACCGCTTTATCAAAATCGTCAATGATAATTATATTTTTCCTGCATCTGGTCTTTTTCGGAGATTTAAATTTGCTTTCGTCTTCCAAAAGACGTTTGCCTTCCAATAAAACTCTTTTGACAGTAGACAGCGGGTTTCCCGTCGATGTCGCTACCAATTGGGCTGATGTAGTGACACTTGACATGTCTTTGTCGTTTATGTCTTTAAAATAAGTATTTAAATTACACAATATTTCTTTTACTTGGCTATTTAACGGTTTTCTTATTATTCGTTTATTTGTGTTGGCAGCCATTTCCCTAGTATCTATATAATCGAACACAAAAACAAAATAATATTAAGAATTAAAATCGTCACGCTGCTGACAGTACAAGGGGTGAAGTGTGGAAAGTGCGCGGCGGAGATGCGTCGCGCGGGGGATGCACCGCGCCTCAGGCCGGTTGTTTAAACCGGTTTAAACCAGGCAAAAGACGCGCCGCGCTTTAGGGCGACGTCACACCTACACTATCTATGTGCACTCACACAAATGCAAAGCTCAGCTTAGACCTCGCGGACATGATATTCTAATGCTTTTTTACTAAATCTAATTAAAACGTTGATGTTACTTGGCTTGACAACAACCTTGGCACGTATAATAAAAATGTGTGAGAAAATGACTAAATTAACCATTTTAATATACATACCTATTTATTTTTATTTTATTTTACATACCATAACATCGCCAACCCGTCATGAGCAAGCGTGGTGATCAATGCTCGTGCCTTCTCTGTATGAGAAGAGGCCTTTGCCCAGCAGTGGGACAGTAACAGGCTGGTATTATTTATTTATTATACCATAACATCACGCCTGTAATCCATGAAGGGTTAACAGAGGTGTACCTAATAGTACACCCACATTTCGCCATCTATGTTTCAAGTCCCATGTAATAGGGGGGAGCCTATTGCCATCAACCGAGCACAAATCCAATATATTATTTTTATTATTACAACATTAAAAATATCTACCTATTCATAGCTATCTTGGAGCAGTATCCAATTTTTAGATGTTACTTTTGTACTTTTCTATTACTGATTGTATATATGTAATTATATTTGTTTTGAATTCACGATACCTAAATTCCCGTGGGCAAGTATTATGAGCAGTGAGTTATATTTAAATATGAACACAAAGCATAATCAGCCTATAATGTTCCCAATACTGGGACACAGGCCTCCTCTCTATGACAGGGAATGGGCTGTAATCCACCACGCGGACCCATAGCGGGTTGGTACATGAACCCATAACATCTCACCTATGATCGCTAAAAGGTTAGAGAGAGGTGTACCCTATAGAACAGCCGCATTTCGCCAGTTATGTTGAGTCCTATGTAATAGGGGAAGGGGCAAGCCTTTTGCCATCAAGCGGGCACACATCCAGACTAAGGAACCAACCAGCCATTGACATGACAGACATTAACATATAGCTTGTTATGTATTAGGTCCCTTATCTGAAAACAAGAACTGTGATGATGCGGCCTCGGACACAATTTTTGCAAATGCAATTATTATTGTACTACGGTACGATGTGAATAGCAAGTAATTACGCGCTCTGTTTACTTAGTTTAATTTGAAAATCGCTTCGCGTCATATATTACATAACGCTATGATGATTATACCCATAGACATAGGCAGAAGTAAGTACCTAGGTAGTATACATAAAGGGTGTAAAAATACCCTTAACGAAGTTGAAAGGCACTTGTTCTCCCCATCATTGCGATCTTTTTTTTGCAATAGACCATACCTGGGTACCTTCTAGTTACGAAGATATTGGAGGAAGTTCCAAAATTTTCACTAGTATTTTTTTAAATACTAGTTTTAAGATAAAAACTTTACTTTAATAACCTCCATGACCCATTTACTATTCAAAGCATCCATCAGCACAATGTTTTGAGTGTGCTACATTGAGTTTTACCGTAAAACGTGATTTTTCATCCCAAAAAAAAAATCGTTTCCCAGCAATATTTTTTGCGTAGGGTTACTTAGTTTGATGTACAGATTGCTTGGTTGTCGGCTTCGTGAAGGGTCCGTTTACACCCTGTATAAAAGTGACATCACCCTCTCTTCATTTACAATATTTAAACACACGTTTGTGTCTTTAGCAAACAAACAATCGTATTTTTCAGAAATCCTGACCTACATCATTAGTGAGAACGCAAACTCATAAAATATTTTTGGAAACTGGAAAAACCCAAGAATGCAAGTCACGCTGTGTTTTAGTAGGTAACGTTATGGGATGACTATTAATAAGCCTGACGAAAACGCGAGTGTCATACGTGTGAAGAAAAGTTCTGGTCTTACTTACGCATCAATGACTCACCTTAGGCTCAACGTAACTCTGTCTTATCATGCTGAAGTTGAATGAATAAACAATCATAGTTCATGATCGTGGTCATGATAGTTCGTCATCAATTAGATAAACAACTAAAGGCTGCGAGTGATTTCGTGAAGCATGCTTTTGTTTTTGATTCTAGAATTGATCGTATTTAAATTAATTATCTTCTCTGCAGTAGGTATTGAGTCACAGGTTTGATTTGCGTTCGGAACAACAACACCACAACTTATGAATATAAAAAACAGCAAGCCGTTTTTTTGTCGGAATTGGGTCACCCCGACTCGGACAGCTTAGGTTCGAAGGGGATGGCGGGGTCTAGTGAGCGAGCGAAGTGATCGAACTAAGACCCCGCCATCCCCTTTTTGTTAGGTTATTTTAAACCCTGAAAACAGAAACACATTGAACTTTAGGTCAAGTTAACTTACTGGCCAAACTTCTATTTAATTGTTTTTAGTTTCGGCGTTGGACTGTCCAAGTTGGTCTTTCCTAGGATTAGACATAATTTCGTTTTTTAAAGGCCGAAACGCGCTGATTTGGACTTTGACTAAGACTTCTTGTCAATCCTGAGCTTTGGCTAGCCAAACCTAGAAGCGCCGGATTTTCGAAATTTGACCATAACACATACAATGATCACTTGCTTCGGTGAAGGAAAACATCGTGAGGAAACCAGCATGCCTGATAGATATTTCTCGACGGCATGTAAAGTCAAGTCAGAGGCCCATGAGTGGCATAAAAACTCTGACACCAGGTTTGGCACTAACCACACGAAAAGAAGAAGAACGTACTGATGTAAAATGAATGACAAGGCCCTAACATTATGTTCCTATGTTTCAATGTAATGAAAACTGATACACACGTTGACATAGCCCCATAACGCGGCATTCGCGTTTTTCGATTCGCCAAAATCAAACCTGATCGGCTCAATACCAGCAATATTTGCAACTTCTAAATATCAAAATGGCAGAGGTTTAGATTTAAAATAAAATCGAAATCACATTTTTTCTTTTTTTTTCTTTTTTTTGAATCCAACCCAGTGCATCAACAAGATCATAACACGGAAAGTTTTTATGAATTTGCAAATAAAAATATGCAAAATAAACTTTTTCTGTTATATGTAATGCGGGAAATCTTCTGTTATCATAAGTGGGTTGAATGTGACAAGGTTTGAGTGATGGGGGCTTGTAGAGTCCAAGGCGCTGATATAAAGTCTCGTACACAATGGAAATGCCGATAGATTTTCCCCTCTAAGTCACTCTTAGCGTCCGTGTTTTTCCAGATTTCGTCGGTGTCCCCAAGTTCATATGACCCAAATCCATTTAAATCGCGAGTTTATATTCTTCTTTTTGGTTAGCTCGTTCCATCGTCGATACCTCATCTCTGTCCTCTGGACTAGACTGAGGTCAAGAGTCGGCCATCTTTTTTTTTTTAAGATTTAAGTCGTAGATTTGGGTCGGTCCTTGGATGGTGTAGAACTTCCTCCGTGCCTCGGAAAGCATGTTAAGCTGTTGGTCACGGCTGTCATTTGTAGATCTTTGTCAGTCGTTACGGGTATTCATGTTATCCAATAACTAGGTTGCATCAAATAGGCAGTTCCCATAAAAATAAGCTGCTTCAAACTGGAAGCAGAACTCTGGTAATCAGCTGCATCCAGTACAACTGGAAGCCGACCTCAAAATAAGTAGTTGGAAAAAGGTAACGAGATGATGAATCCTTTACATGGTAACAACGGTTCCCAACCACGTATCACCAGTGTAATCACTGGCCCAATCGTCTCTTCTCCATATAAACAAACTGTGCGAGCGCAGTGCGCGTTGTCGATCGCGCATCATCTCACGTGCGCGCGCGCATCTATCCGCATCATTTATTTATTATTCGTGTGTGATTGTGTTCGAGTGTTATTTAGTGATAGGAATATTTAAGGTAATATTTAAATATTGTTTTAATAATTCGGTAGGTACTTTTAAATAGATTTTGGTCTTCATGATTTAAAATTGGTTTGAATGTGGGTTGGTTCTGGGTCCCTGCCAGTGCTCTCGTTAATAAGTGTGATGATAATTAGTTAACATTAAAGTTTTGGAATGGGAGCAGCAGTGCCCACTCAAGTTATTTTTTTTTTTTAATTCTTCAAATTAACTATAATTTGAAAAATTCAAAGCGTTATTTTTATAGGATAGTTTCCTATTATTTTCTGATAAAAATAATGTTACTTAATTATTTATCTTACAATTAATGTACCAATTCCTAGAACACAATAAATCATAGGTATCTACTATAAACATATTATGTTACCACTAAGCAACTATGTGAGCGGAGTTTTTTTATATTATCTTGTAAAAAGAAAACATGGAAAGTGTCGCATGAGTAGAATCGTAAAACTCGAGTGAGTGAAAGTTACTATTGTAGGTACTAAAGCATTGCACATGGATTTTAAATAATAAGTAGGTATTTCAGTCGTTAGGTAGTCAGAGGCCCAAAAAGTTTGACAACCAGTCTTACCAAGGGGTATCGTATTACACAATACTAACTGGGTTGTGGAGGTCAGATAGGCAGTCACTCCATATAAAATACCGGTATTCAGCTGCATCCGGTTAGACTGGAAGCCGACACCAATATAGTTGGGAAAAGGCTAGGCTGATGATGGTGATTTCATTTACTGCATCGGTGATCTAGTGGTGATTGTTGATAAGCATGAGGTCTTGTGTTCGACTCACGAGTCGGGGAAAGTCATTGACGTAATGTGGGTGAAGTCACATCTCTGCCTTACCCTTCGGGGATCACAGGCCTAGTGGATAAACTCGCCCGACCGAAGTACCGAACTCAAACCTCTGAATGCCTTGATCTAGGTAAGATTGTGCTGCAGCTGTGTAAAGGAAAACCTAATTAGGTTTTCTCTTCCACTATGTAAATCTAATGGGTTATTTATTTAAACTTAATGTACAAAAGTGGTACATAGGCGGACTTAATGCCACAAGGCATTCTCTACCAGTCGACCTTTGGGTCAAATAGGACAGCATTGTGATAGAGTACAAAAAAATAAATAAGAAAAATACCATTTTGTTAACATAAATTGATAGACATAAGTAGGTACATACTAATACACATATATACAAATAAAATGTCAAATAAAATGTATGGTTACAGTTTTGTCTCTGATAAGTAGTTAGCAGCCAGCCAGCCTTAGTAACCGACTTCTAAAAAAGAAGAGGTTCTCAATTCAGCTGTATTTTTTTGGTCAAGTTTTTATCCACTTTTTTGTGTTTTTTTTTGGGAGTCAGTTATTTTTTATCCTCATAAGTACTATGATTTGAGATAGTAAAACCACATATTGTATCGATAGAGTATTTTTTTTTCTATGCTGGCCAGTATGGGGAAATCCATGGAATAGAAAAAGCTGGGGAAGCCCCATTCCATAAGGGAAATAAGTTTATCAGGAACTAACTCAGATCTTTATTCATTATATTTTGGCATACTTAATGTACTTAATTATTTCAATTTATTATTTTAAACAATTCGGATAGCAGGTTGAAGATTTAATAAAAATATGTTGTCTGCTGTCAACCAGTACATATGGTAAGGTATCTACCAGTAGCGAAGGGTCAATTTTTGTAAGAGGTAAGCCGGAGTACATATCTTTAATGTGATTATATTATTTTTCTATAGAATACTGTCTGTGCCATTTTTCAAAGGGAAGCGGTAGGAATCGAGTTGTATGGAAACTTCGCCACTGGTACCTACCCTAACTGGTCCACGTATGTTGGTATACTGACATGAAAGGATAATTTATTAATATCTACCCATTTGGGTGACCCCCTACTTATGCCATTCAAGTTTCTTTAATTATTTGTACAGTTATTCGCAGTAAATAAACATTTACCGTTTTCTTGGATTCCGAAAGGATATTTAATGCTATATTTCTCTACAATAATAACAGCTGGTTTCTAAGCCATAATCTCAGACCAGTTTCCGTAATGTTATGTTGTCTTAAAGAACTTGACTTGGTCTGACAAAGCAACGTCATTGACGTTTGTATAACCGGTAAACAAGTAACATTTAATTAAAAGTATTTAAAAATCCTGACAACTTGTAATAAATTGTCATATAATATATACACCGTGACTTTTTAGTCGTCTTTCAACGGCAGCCCACTTCATGTAGGTATCCAATGTCTACTAAACATTCATAAAAAAATAGGTATTTATGAGACCTTAATAATTTAAAAATAAACATATTATTCAGTATTATGACGCATGACGTAGTTAAAGCATGCTGTTGTTAGCGATGATCTACTGGACTCGAGCGCTGGGTAGGTATTTTCTATCGTATCATAAACAGGATGTTTCATAATTTTTTCTAATGTTTTATTTATTTTTCTTTGTACCTATTATGGTGGGTAAAAAAAAGACGCGTCTAGAGCTATTTTATGTCGGGCACATTGAGTGGACCGCCATTGTAAGAGGACTAAAAAGTCACGGTGTATATATATAATATAAGTACCTACATATTGTAATCTCCTTTTAATTTCCTTCATTTTGATACCCTACTCGACAGGTTTGGTTGAAAAAAAAAATTAACGACTTACAATTTAGCGCCAAAACTCCGCCATTTTTTTATTTTTTTTTTAAACACCTATCTAAGGACACTTGGGTTTTTGAGACAAATCTAATGATACCTTCATCGTCAAAATCCATCCAGCCGCTTGGAACATACGAGGTAATATTTTTTTTTACAAAGAAACATACAAGATACGCGCGAAAAACATGACCCTTTTTTGGCAGTCGGGTAAAAAACGAATTTAATTTGTTTGGGGAAAGCATTGTCAAGCCGACTGATGAGATGGTGATGATGGTGAATAGTTGGGCTGAGTGAAGGGTACGTATGGTAACACTTTAATTTCGCCAGTTATGTTTAATCCTGGTCACTGGATACAAAACCAGACTTTGGGAGTCCACTGGGAAAATTTGTGTACTGTACGACCCGACCTGGGAATCGAACCCAGCACCTATCATGTGCTTAGCCTTTCCCCAACTATGTTGGGATCGGCTTCCAGTCTAACCAGATTCAGCTGAATACCAGTATTAACGTATGTATGTACGTAAGTATTGATGAATATAACATTTTGACGCACCCGCGAATAGAACCACATAATCCTACCGACAGCTAGAGCCACAAGTTTGTCAACCGGTACAATACCGCTACATTTTATTATGTAATTTTTCCCCTAATTTTATTATATTATGAGTATATTGACACTGTAACCTACTTGATTCATTTTCCCCTCAATCATGTAGGTAAACCACATATTGATTACTTATTTAAATTGATGTAAACATAATGGTAGATATTCAAAGAGCTATATTGGGTTTGTCATAAAACTAGCTTTTGCCAGCGGTTTCGCTAGCGGTCAGAAATTATCCTACTGGAAATTACTACAGGGATAAAAAGTATCCTTTGTCCTAATATAAAATAAGCGCGAAAAACATAACCCTTCCGGTTAAGTTTTTCGCGCTTATCTGGTGTGTGTTTTTTATTACCTCGTATGTTCCAAATGGCTGGATGGATTTCGACGATTAAGGGATCATTATATTCGTCTCAAAAACCGAAGTGTCCTTAGTGTAAGTTTAAAGAAAAAGCTAAATGGCGGATTTTGGCGCTAAATATTGTAAGTAAGTCGTTAATTTTTTTTTTCAACCAAATTGATCGAGTAGGATATCAAAATTAACGAAATTAAAAGGAGATTACAAATATATACAGGGTTAGTTTACAAAGACCAGCCAAATTCTCAGATATGGTGCAGTACCTCATTCTGAGCCCCCCCACATTGAAATTTTTCGTCGGTTATTAAAAAAAAAATCAGCTGTTCCATACATTTTGACCGTGTAGGTATTGCACTTTTGCAGGAAACAGCTGTTTTTTTTTTAATAACCGTTGAAATATTTTTATGTGGGGGGGGGGGGTCAGAATGATGTACTGCATCATATCTGAGAATTTGGCTGGTCTTTGGAAACTAACCCTGTATAGGTACATAATACAATTTGAAGTCAGGTTTTTGTGATACTTTTAATTAAATATTACTTGTTATACTAAATAGGCTTGCGTTTGGCCGCAACTCGCCTGGTGTGAAACCGATTCACTCGAACTTTGAATAAATCCAGATTATAATGATCAGCGAACAGAGAAGCCGGCAGTGAATTCCACAGACGACAGAGATTCGTAAATAGCATATATGTACGTGTAAATATCGGTCATTTTGGCAATGCTTGATGGAATCATTCAGCTATCATTGTTTGCACAAATCTCCAAATTGTACCTAATTCGTGTTGTGACGTAATAACACAACTTAAAACACTGCCTTATAAATAAACTGAAAAAACACGACTCGTATGCAAATATAGGAAATACTTAGCTTTATAGTGTTATGTTTACTTAGGCACGCGTCATTTCGGTATTTTGCTGTACCTAGGTAGAGACCAGTGACCTCGGGGTCGAAAATAGGCTGTTCCTGCATTAGCAGATGTTTTTTAAGCGACGAAAAATGTCGCTGCTCGGGTAACTAGAATTATGTGCTGAATTCATGGTAACTTTGCACACCCCCATACACCCTTTAAAACAAAAGCTTGTCTCTATGACTAACCAAGAGTATATGAAATGAATGGCTAAAGCCATGACAATATTTTGGATGATGGGTAACGGTACCAGACGTTACTGATCGAAGAAAAGTTACGAATCGTGGACGACACGGCTAAGCTTTTTTCGACAGATCACAAGTGATTTAGAAACGCAATTCGTTAGTTTACACCTTTTAATTTTTTTTATGCGGATGCGGGTCTCCTAATATTATAAAGTCCTAGGAACTACGCATTCTACTTCCGATAATTCAAAGAATCTCTCGAATTCATGCAGGTTTTTTCTTAATTGGTTTCAATCAAAATCATCAACTTAAGCCTACAGCAATCCACCGCTAGACAAATGCCTCATCTCTTTTTTTAAGCCTAGAGAGGCCTATATAATCGGGCCTCTCCTTAGTTTTAAGCCCATTATTATGTGTTGAGTCTAGAAAAAGTCCTGGTATGTCCTCAGACTGTCTGAGAGGTGGCCTTTGTAAAATCCTGTTTCATTGTTTCATGCCAAAGTGACCAGTCTGAATTTGTACAAATGGGAAAAGACCCCTATTACATAGTACTTACGTATCAAATTATCAATATGACCTAAACATAACTGACAAAATTATGTGATCCACCTGTCTTATGAAGACCACATTTCAGGCACCTCTGTGCTTTAAGGCAGCTGACGTGATATGGATGTAGGTTCCAACTTTGTCCAACCCTCAGTCCCTCCACTACTATGCTAATGGCGCCCAGAGAGGAATATTCAAACTCAGGTTTAACAACAGAAGCTATAAAAAATATAAAAATAAAAATATAAATCAGCATTCATGTTTATTGTTTTTGTATAACTAATCACTATGATCATTACTGTTAATCATCTGAAAAATGCAAACGAACACGTTGATTTTATGTTTTTTTATAACTTTTCGCAGTACAATAGTGGATGGTATATAATTAATGTTTATTATATTGTTTGTTTCAGTGCACATTAACTCACATAAGTCAACAACATGATAAGAGATCCAGAGGTGAGTTGATAATGATTATATTTTCTTTAGTTTTTAAGTTTTTTTTTTTTTCAGTAGTAATTAATTAACCGTTATAGGTATATAAATTATTTTATTAAATTTTTTTGCAAACACATAAAAACAGTTGTTTCGAACACATAATTTGATAAAGTTAAAATAAATAATTGTTTGAATATTATGTGGTTTTAAAAGGTACCTAGGAGTAATAATGTTCTAAAGAAATAAAAGCTAGCTAGAATAGAATATAGGTTGACTGGTAATTAGTGACCGATACTTAAACACGTGATTGTTCTCATAAAAACAAACAAATTTCCCAAAGAAACACTTTTATCACAAAAACACCGCAGCCGTATGAAATACGCACGAACACTAATTACTCGGTCACTAATTACCAGTCACCATATATATCTATATTTAAAAAATGCAGTTCCATACAAAAGCGTAAAAATGACACGACCAAAATCAGATCATCTGTTTTTGTAATAGAGTAACTACTTAAAGCGCAGGCCTCACCGCCAGCTGGCAAGCGAGCGAGCGAGCCGAACGAGGTATCGTTTCACCTCTTTTCATACTTTGGTTCACACCGCGAACTACCGAAAGAGCCGAACGAAGTATGAAAAAAACCTCGCCCGCCTCGCTAGCTGGCGGTATGGCCCGCGCTGTATTTCGTCATAACTACGTACCTATTTACTAGGAACATTATGAGTAAATCCTAAAATGCATGCTGAGTGATTTGTACCTACTAGATAAGGTAAAGTAAACATACGCGGGTAATTATAAAGTCATCATGGTGGGAACTTGTGGTATCAACAGCTCATCATCACGATTTCACGAGAAACCGCAGTTACTGACATTTCGACACGGAAAATGATTCATTTGTGATTGAGCTATTGATTCTCCGAGAATTTTCAACAGGATGTGAACATAAGCTTTTTGGTTACTTATATTATACGAGTTCTATACATTTTTAGGCCTTCAGATTATCCTAATCTGCCTAGCCTTTTCCCAGCTACGTTGGGGTCGGCTTCTAGTCTAACAGGATGCAGCTAAATACCAGTATTTTACATGGAGCGACTGCCTATCTGACCTACACAACCCAGTTAGTATTTGATAATACGATACCCCTTAGTTAGACTGGCTGTCAGACTTTCGGGCCATTGACTACCTGAAACGACTGTCAAAGATCTACAAATGACAGCTGGGACTAACGGCTTAACGTGCTTTCCGAGACACGGAGGAAACTCGGTATGTAATGGATGGTCACTCATACACGGACCAACCTAGGCAAGCGCGGTTTAACCTTAAGATCGACCCGACCGGCTGTTATTATATAGCCACGAGCTCCTAGGCCTTCAGAATAGACCACGCACTAATATAAAGGTTATCTTGTTAAGGGAATTAGCTTCGATAGGTATCATTAAGCTTTATAGAACGCTACATCTCGGCTTTCCTAAAGTTCTGAGAAACCAAAGCCTAACACTGCAGGCAGGGTTAGGTTAGCTTAAGAGTGTCTGTTGACTATTATGTAAAAGATGACGGAAAACCTATCTTGTAGATTGACAATTGTTGAATTAGTCCAGTCTTTCGATCCGCTATTTCTTCGAACTCGCTTTTTATAACGAAAAAACCACGTTTTTATTGAAATTTTTCGTTTCGTTGTTTCGACAAAAACAGTACAGTAGCTTTAATAATACACAATTCAAGATTATTTCTTTAGCTAATCCTACAATGGAGCTGCTGACGTTTTTACCTTAAAGGTATATTCAATCATTCAATAATGGGCTTCTTATGTTTGTACCTACTTGGTGGTGATCCTCGTTTACATTCAATCAGTAGATGCCATTAGAAAATAATAACCCTTTGTTTTAATTGCGTCTAAAAATTCTTTCGTTGCGTGTACACTTGTACCGTTTGTTTCCTCAGTTGTTGAGATTTCCGTATTTGACAAGGTCATAATTCTATGTTGATGTTGCGTGGGAAATTGCCTGCCAAAAATGCCTCTCAAAAATTATCATAACTGCCCTTACTTCTTCCAATTATCGATGGTAATATGAATTGAGTCGGCCCAGAAATGTCTTCAGCACGCATAGCATGACCACCGTAGAAACGGGTTTTGTTGACGGAAGAATCGACAAAATGACAGATTTCTTTCACAATCTGTCATTTGGTCGATTCTTCCTTCAACAAAATCCATTTATACGGTGGTCATGCTACGCGTGCACCTGTAGCGTCCATCAGTTCATGTATCGAGTGGACAACTAGACACGCAGGAAACGATAATACAAAATAATGTCCCATCGTTTGTGGAACAATATCACACCTTCTTGCTGAACCGCCTCTTTTTCGACATTGTGTCGGACATACTTAGGTGATGGTTGATCGGAGCATCTCACCATATACATATTATATAGTTGTTTCTGACAAGTGTGGTTATTAAAGGGTGTGACTCTGATCTCTCTGTAGCTCGGATCGATCTGTAGGATAATACCGAGTTTCCTACGTGCCTCGGAAAACACGTTAAGTCTTTGGTCCCGACTGTCAATTATAGATCTTTGACAGTCGGTACAGGTAGTCAGTGGCCCGAAAGTCAGACAACCAGACTTACAAAGGAGTATCGTATTACCCAGTACTAACTGGGTTGTGGAAGTCACATAGTCAGTCGCTCCATGTAAAATACTGGTATTCAACTGCATCCGGTTAGACTGGAAGCTGACTCCAACATAGTTGGGAAAAGGCTAGCCAGATGATGAGGTGCTAAAGTTTTGTATGGGATAGCAGATTTTTTTTTTCTATTAGGATGTTTGTATGTCCGCACCTATCTGATACATGCGGTTTACTTAATGTTCCCCTCTATTCCCTCCTGACAGAACTCCTTAGTGAGCAGTTAATGGAACTTAGCATTGGTATTGCTTGCTAAGAAAAGAACCTAACTTTATTTTTTTCTTTCACAGCCATGCGGGTGCCCCATACGGGAGGTGGGCCCTTCTATGGTATCGTCCTGCCCGAACCAGTTCCTACTGTTCATGACGATCCTAGAGGCGTATATCAACGGCCGCTGCGACCTGGCCGACCCCTGCAACAGGGTGACCAGCAGGGACCAGCCTGATGAGAATTATGACTTCGTGGTGGTTGGTGGGGGAACTGCGGGTGCTGTCATGGCTGGGAGACTGTCGGAGAATCCTCAGTGGAAGGTATGTTCCGTAGTTCTATGGACTTGAAAATTCATTTACAAATTACTATTTTTTTTAATCTCTACGCCAAATCTAATTCCTAGTTTTCATATGGAACTGCAACATATTAAATTGGACCTGTGGCCTTGAACACATTCTGAAGGTAGGAACCTACTCCATATTACAAACGTGTTAATCGGTAGAACGATAGGCTTCCAAGGTATTTCGCAAAGGTTAGAGCTAATAAAATTGCATTGACAGCTCATTGCTAATAGCAATTAATCAGGACCTAATCTGAATTCATAGTCTGCAGACATTGTTTTTATGAACTAAAAATAAATTCCGCACTCCTATAAAATCAGCGAATCATTCGTCTGCGCCAAATCGTGTTTCTAGGCCTTTTGGACCAGAACAATGGCAGGCATTCGCGGCGATTTCACGGCAGAGTCCGATGACTTGACACCATTTACCATGCATTGTTGTACTACTGTGGATATCAATGCAAGGTCGCCGATCTTTGTCTAAAGTGACGTCTTCCTCGATTACGTTAATTTTGTACAGATAGTCCTTCGATTAGGATGGTCCGTGTGATGCCGGACTCGAAGAATACCACCACCTCATCTCATCCAGCGGGTGTCGTAAGAGGCGACAATGGAATACTTAGCATATGTATTTACAATTAAAAGATATTCACAATTGCACAATAGCATTCCCAAGGAAGGTTGACGTCAGGTAGGCGTCATAAAATCTTCTTTGCCAAAATCCAAAGCAGTATGACTCAAATAAATGGAAGTAATTTTATGGCTAGGGCGTAGGTACTCCATAGGCGACATAGGGGCAGCACCCGGCCACTGCAGAAAGTGGATAACGGTTGTCGCACCAGAACGGGCAAGTGCGACGTAAGACGCAAGCTCGGAGAGTATGAGAAGTAAGGATGAGGCGTGCGTGCTGGAATGTAGGTACGATGACTGGAAGAGGAAGAGAGCTAGCACCGATTAAATACCGAGTGTCCTGCGTGCCTCGGAAAAAACGTTAAGCCTTTGGTCCCGGCTGTCAATTGTAGATCTTTGACAGTCGGTACAGGTAATCAGTGGCCCGAAAGTCAGACAACCAGTTTTACCAAGGGGTACCGTATTATTACCTAGTACTGACTGGGCTGTGGAGGTCTAGATTGGAAGCCGACCCGATAGTTGGGAAAAGGCTAGGCGGATGATGACTACAGACAGTGCCTCTATATTTTCACACGCATCGACAAAAAGGTTTGGAAAAATTCTAAGTAAGTAAGTAAGTAAGTAAGTATTTATTTGCATAAAATGTGGTATATACAGGATGTTATAAAAATGTTATAGAGCAGGACACATTCCGCCATAATAATAGCATGCAAAATCATTTTTTTACACAAGTTAGGTACATTAAAATGAACAACATAGGTACATACCTATCTAACATAGATATCTATACATAAATCTCCTCTAATATAATTTATGCATAATTGAAAGATACTAAGCAGACCATAATTAAACAAAACAATAATACTGAAACACCTGAACCATAAACACATCAAAATATTCACTGAAACCATATTCATTAAACAAAATAATAAAGACTATTAAAGACATATACAAAAACACAATAAAAGGACACCGTACAATATAAACCATCAAAAGAAATTATATTAAAACAAATTAACATTAAAACAAAAAATAAAATCCTTAACAAACAGGTTATAATATAAAATGAAGGTATAACAGTTTGTAAAATTCTTACATAAAATAACAAAATTAAAACTTACAATGCATTTTTAAAGTAATAAGAATGCGAAGAGTATTTTTTGAGGAACTCGTTGACAGTATAAAAATTTTCTTTTATTAACCACTTCCGTAAGTTAAAACAAAATTTGCGATAGGGCAGGTCTACAATTTTTTTAGGTAGCGAATTATAAACTAATGGAGCCATATACACGCAGCTGTGTCTAAACATTTCTATTCTGGGTACCGGTAATTCTAAATTTGAGTGCGTGATTTTACGTTTGTTTAAGTTATTTTTATTTTGGAAAAGATTCATGTTAGTTTTAACAAATTTGGCTATTTCAAAGATGTATATGCTAGGGGCGGTCAATAGGTTTTCAGATTTAAATATGGGTCGACAGGATTCAGACCACTGCATATTAAAGATTGCACGCAAGCATTTTTTTTGTGCTACTAGGACTCGTGACAGCTCTGCTGTGTATCCCCATACAACTATACCATATCGAATTATGGAACACACATACGCATGATACACCAAGAGTGCAGTAGAAAAGGCTCGAAGAAGATCGAATCACAGAATCTATCCTACTCGCTTGTAGCATTACGAAGTAGTCTCTTACCACGTCTCAAACGTTATTAAAACATTAACTGCCGGGTTTTTCACCAACTTCAATGAAGATGGTTCAAAACCAGTTGAGCACAACGGCGATGTTTAGAAAAAATGTAGCAAAAACCTTGTCAATTTGTAGATGGGCAATTATACATTCTGGAAGGTGGTATAAAATAATTATATGAGCCATATAGTAAACAAAAACAGAAGGATAAGATGTGGGATCCTACAGACTACCCAAAAACATGGGCTCAGTTGTTACAGGTAGTCAGTGGCTTCTGAAAGTCGGACAACCAGTCTTACCAAGGGGCATCGTATCACCCATTACTGGGTTATACAGGTCAGATAGGCAGTCACTCCATGTAAAATACTGGTGCCTGGGTTCGAACCCACGACGTACTGCTCGTAATTCGGGGCCGCCACCACTGGGCCACCGCAACTCCACTAAAGTAGTGTACCTATGTATGTCAAACCACAGCTACAGTAGTGCTGTTATTTGAAAAGGATCCGTTACTTAATATTATTTACGTATATTTTGCATTACGTTCTAAACTTGTAAACGTATCTTTGGTTCTATGCGGTTACTAAAATGATGTCATAATTTACAAAAATAATTATTATTACATAATAATTGTGACGAAGGTACGATTATTATCGTACGTAAATCGCCCAGTTAAAACATTAATTACCTATAATTTTAATATTTTTAACTCAGCGTGAGATTGTTAATTAACATTGTATTTTTTGTGATATTTGTTTTGTGTCTGTTTTGAAATAGCTTGTAACTAAATAATAACAGCCGCTCGAGTCGATCTTTAGGTTAAACCGTGCGCGTGCTTGCCTAGGTTGGTCTGTCGATGTGTGACCAACGATTACATGCCGAGTTTCCTTCGTGCCTCGGGAAGCACGTAAAAGCCGTTGGTCCCGGGTGACATTTGTAGATCATTGACAATCGTTACAGGTAGTCAGTGGCCCAAAAAGTTTGCGACAGTCTTACCAAGGGGTATCGTATTACCCAGTACTAACTGAGTTTCGGAGGTCAGATAGGCAGTCGCTTCATGTAAAATACTGGTATTAGACTGGAAGCCGACCCCAACATAGTTGGGAAAAGGCTAGGCAGATGATGATGTTACGGTCTGTTTTATGTCGGAAGCTTTGGTCAGCAAACCGAAGGAAAATGTATCAAAATCAAAGTGTCGAAAATGTTCTTCTCAAATAATTTTGCTACTGAATAAAGCGATACAAACACGACACCACTCGTCCGCGCGGTCGGCTGGTCAAACAGATCTCACGTCGCATTGTCTTGTATGATATCAGTTTATACCAGGGATGTTGCGAACATTCGCATCCGCATCCGCAAATGCGGAACATCCGCATTGATTTGGACATCTGCATCTGCATCCGCATCCGCATTAATCAATGCGGATGTTCATGCGGATGCGAATATTAGACAAGTAGCGACAAGAAAGAAATTGGGCGGGGCCGGTGAATGACGCGTGGCGGTCGCACGTGACAATGACCAATGGGAGCTAAGAAATTGACAAGATTCGACACGTTTGTTTGTTCTAGCTAGTGCATCATTTGTTTCTTGCAAGTAAATAAATATTCCTAGCGAACAACTAGGTATTTAGTAGCGCGGGTTTAATTTACGAACCTCTGCGTAACAGACTTGAATCAGAAAAGGCGGCAATACTAGGTACTCTTTATCAAGTATAATGCTCCAATTTTTAATTTCAATTACTAATATAAAAACCAGTAGGTGAAGTTAAAAAAATAATTACATTATACATTACTTATATTTAACATAAAAATAAGTACTTATGTTTGATTACAATAAAAATGTTAATAATTACGTTATCATTGTTTTAATTCTTCATTAATAGACTTTATTTACATAATATCTTAAACATCCGCATCCGCATCTGCATCCGCGGATGTGAGCCTGCAAAACTCCGCATCCGCATCCGCATCCGCGGATGTGAAAAAATCGGCATCCGCAACATCCCTGGTTTATACAAAACAACGGCCGACCGCGCGGATGAGCGTTGCTCGCCGCCTATCCATGCGGCGCTCTGCCAATGCATTTGTTTTTTTAGACTGAGATACAAAACTCGAAGATCCTCCGTACCTACTCATCATCTGAGCTTAACTGCTTGACAAGGTTTATTACCATTATTCAAGCCATCTAAGCCCATTTTAATCACCACTTCCTGCTTATTAACCATTAGGACCACCGTATTCTCCATTCCAGGTGCTGCTAATAGAAGCAGGTGGCGACGAACCAACGCAGTCAGGAGTTCCATCCTGGGTGACAGCATACTGGTCGCGAGATGACACCGACTGGCAATACCACACCGAGAAGCAGGAGCGAGCCTGTCTGGACGAGGGCGGGAAGTGCTCCTGGCCTAGGGCGAAGGTGTTGGGTAAGCTACCCCTGATTAGAAAACCTGATGTCTCATCTTGTGTGAGCTATTGTGATTTCGATGCCCACTTTACCAGCCCATCATATTGTAGTATTTGAAATATGGCATGTAAAACAGCGTCATCAGCCTAAAGAAGTCCACTGCTGCAAATTTAGCCTCTCCAATCACATGCCATTTAGGAGCTACGATCCTTGGCCACTCTTATCTAGCTTGGTCAACCACCTGGTACCATGGTTACTCGACCAAGCCTCTATCTAACATAATCAAGGCGCTGCTGGCCTTTTTCGGGGAGTAAGGGTGGATCTAATTTTCCTACCCGCATGCAAAATACGCGCTTGGACGTGGAGTTGCGGACACCAGCCCGTTAAACAATACATTACAATAAGACAACGTAGACAGCGGCTGAAATTCATTATCAGATGTTGGTGTAGATTCCAAATGCAAATGGCAGCATTAACCGGAATACAAAGACTATGAAAAAGGATGTAGGTAACTAGCACAGTTCGCCGATAGTTTTTTCCGATGCTTGTAAGTGCTAAGGCCCCAAAATCATAGTAGTCTCATAATCAGGAAGAACAAAACTGCGTCTACATTTACAAATCCTTGGGATAAGCGTGATCATCGAACTTCAGTTAACCCTTTTACTAACCACCAAGTTTTTCATTCAGGTGGATGCTCAGTAATCAACGGCATGATGTACATGCGAGGCCAGCCAGCCGACTACGACGGCTGGGCAGTGAACGGCGCTACGGGCTGGTCCTGGTACGAGGTGCTGCCCTACTTCCTGAAGAGTGAGGACAACAAGGAGATCGGTAACGGAGTGTCGGCCCAGTATCATAGTCGGGGAGGACCATTGCCAGTGCAAAAGGTAAGAAGTGTAGGAAGAGATAATGACAGCAACTGATTGGTCGACATAGTTAACTAATCTTCTGCCTACACCAAACCACGAGGTCATGACAATGTTCACACGATTTTCAGCATAGAATCCAGTAGGTTTTATCTTCTAGACAACTCATCAGAACACTCTATGACTTTGGATTAACTTAAAACTTAGCAATCCCTATTTAGCCTATCGCAATAAACTTCTGAATAAACCTAAAATTCTCGTCATAGTTTTTAAAAAACCTCATGTACGAAGCCAATATTCCAATTTAAAGGTTGGAACCTCAAAACTGAATCATATTTTTTCTGTTTGCAGTTCCGTCACGCGCCTCAGTTTGCTCATGACGTGGTATCCGGAGCCATCGAGCTAGGATACCCACCGACCAGTGACCTGAACGGAGAGACCAACACCGGATTCACAATCGCCCAGACTTTGAATGAGTTAGTATACTGAAATTGTATCTATTGTCTTCATTTCACGTCCGCACGATATGAGGGTTTAGGCAGTGGTCTGAATTACCTGATCCCTCTCTCTTCATTCGAACAAAAGAGGGGTCAGGTTAGTGTGGCGAATAACCCTTCACACCTTCTAATCCTCCTGGAATTTGCAAGAAATGTCTGTATGTAGACCTTATTCTTACGCCAATCAATCTTTTACCTCTACAGCGGAGGTACTCGCTACACCACCGCCCGCGCCTACCTCCGGCCCGCTTCGAAACGAGCCAATCTTCACGTGATGCTCAATGCGCTCGGATCCCGCATCATTGTAGACCCGGTCACCAAGAAGGTCACCGGCGTTGAATATATCAAGGACGGGGTTAAGAAAACTGTGGGAGTTAATAAAGAGGTGAGTGTTTTGTGAAGAGTTTGAGAGTTAGTAGTAAAGATACAAGTTGGTCGGAGTCTGACAAATATAGTTTGATAAATTATTTATTTATTTATCACTTCGAGCACAAAGTACAGAGGCGGACTTAATGCCATAGGCATTTTCTACCAGTCAACCTAATACCACAAAAATTACCAAATAGCCAAACAAATAATAATTAATATTATTAAATTATGAATTATTAGTTTAGTTACCAAATTATTAAAGTACCTACTTGAAAACTAGCAATGGAATATGTTTTTCATGAAAAGCTCAGGTTTAATATTATAGACACCGACTGTCTTCTAAGTGGATTCCAACCTATACTGCAAAATGTGTTGCTGTCTCACAAACAATGAGACTCCTGATATTGTATACTGCGTGCCCTGATGCGTGGACGAAACAGGAATTAGTGGACATAAACACTTGGTTATAGCTCCCAGCCTACCCTTGTAGCAAAGTTCTGGACCGACTCAATGGATAGATAAAAAAATATCTGACTTCTACCACCTACTAAGCTGATTCTAATAAAATTACCGAATATTTTCCAGGCAATCCTCACCGCAGGTACTATCAACACTCCTCAAATACTACTACTCTCCGGCATCGGTCCCAAAGAGACCCTGGACAAGTTTAACATCCCCACCATCAAGGACCTGCCTGGTGTGGGACAGAACCTTCAAAACCACGTAGGAGTTACCTTGGAATTCACGCTGACTAAGGAACCCAAAATCCCAGATTTGAACTGGGATATAGCTACTGAATATTTGCTGAGCAGAACTGGTCCTTTGTCGAGTACTGGAATGTCTCAGGTAAGATTTAAAGCATAATGCAGTGTTTCCCTGCATGAAAGCCTCCATGCTTGAAACCTTTAGATTCATATGATGAATTTGAAATGAAAAATAGTCAGTTTTTTATTGCTATTTGTCAGTCGTGGAATATAATTAATCTTTGAGTAGCAACGCAAATTCCACGACAAAACTTTTAATATTATCATTATGCACACCTATTGCATTTTTTTTTTAAATTATACGTAGAGGTATAGTTCGGTTCAAACTTTATGGCGGCTCGGAAGTTAGCTGCGAGTGACGGTCTGCGCAGGTATAACGGTTCAAACTTTATGCTAGCTCGAAACGTCTAACGTAAAACTGCGCAGAACACAATTTTAGGTATCAGCGGGAGGCAGAGGAGGCATCGTCTTGAATGTATAATGCGCAAACCGTCACTCGCAGCTAACTTCCGAGCCGCCATAAAGTTTGAACCGAACTATACCTTACGTTGGATTTTATTTCGCTACAATAACCATAATTTTATTTTGGTCTCTCGATGTAATAAGGTTTAAATGCTTGTCCGCAGAAGTAGCCACTCCATTAAATAAGGTTTTAAATTGTAAATTTTAATAAGTAGTTTATCGAAGATCGGATCTAACCTAGGACAGCGATATTTGTAGTGCCCGAAGAACAAGTTGACCTTTGAATTTTCCTATTTCTGGTTGAGACCGCATGTTTCACGACATAACTTGTTAAATGAGTATCCCTTCCTTACAGGTATTTTTCCCGTTAACACATATTTGCCCAGTATCTAGAAACGCATTACCTAATGTTCATCTAACAGTTGACAGGCAAGGTGAACTCTCGGCTAGCATCAGCAGGCGGCCGTCACCCCGACGTGCAGTTCTTCTTCGGCGGCTACTACGCTTCATGCGGGGACGGAGTCATTGTCGAACCTCACACATTAGACGAAACAGCAGACAAGAGACATGTCTCGTGAGTTAACTCTACGTAAGACTAGAAAACTGCACTTTGAATGAAGAGTGGTTACGTCCATTTGTTGACACTGCAACTAAGGCAATCGAAATGGTAGTCTAGACCAGAAGCCGTCAACCAAGCATTCTGTAGATCAAACAAAGTAACTCTCCGCAAAAAATATTGGTCTTTTTTTTTTGGGGTATGTGACGCGCTCAAAACATTTTGCTGATGAATGCTTTGAATAAAATTTAAAAAACCCCCAACGCAAAAAATAAAAGCGAAAATACATTTAAAAGTCTATATAACAATAATAAGTACCTATTGTTGAGCCATCAAATTCGATCGAGTAACAACTATATTTTAACTATAGAAATGGATGGATGGCACTTTAACATTTGCTTGTTAAATTGGTGCTACAATGCGGGCGCTCCTTCAAATTCACACTGAATTGTTGTTTCTTCCGAATAAATAAAATAAAATAGCTAGGTAATAGTTTCGTCATGTCTAATCAAACTCCTTCCCCACCCAGGATCTCAGCGATAGCCCTGCAGCCGCGCAGCAGAGGCTTCATCACCATCCGGTCAGTGGACCCAGCGCAGCCGCCGGTGATGCAGCCCAACTACTTCTATGAAGACCATGAGCTCAACGTCATTGTTGACGCCGCGAGAATCGCTTACAGACTGGCTAATACTACCGTAAGTTTGCCTTGGTTAATATTTACTTTACAAATGAAGAACCAATGGCCAGACAACAGTTAATAAATGTCGAAAAAATGTTTTACTACCTTAAAAGTGGGACTGGCTGTGACTTTTCGATTCTGTACCTCAAGATCGCCAACGAGACCTATATAATAAAAGCGTACATAATTTGTCTACCTCAGGGAATTTTTTTTTTTAACCGTTATAGGTAGCAAGTTTACATTTAGTTTTTTTTTTGTTTTATTAGTTTTGTTCCCTCTTCCTTATTTAGTTAACATTAATTTGTATACAGAATTGAAAACGTTGCATGCATTTTCAAATACTCCCTTCGATAACTAGAATGCCTACTTACAAAGTGGTAAATTCCAGATCCTCCGAGAAAAATACGGCATGATACCCACAATAGGGTACGGCGACGAGTGCGAGGGCGGCGGCTCGGACCCCACCGACGAGTTCTTCAAATGTCTCGCGCAGCAGCACACGGCGCCCGAGAACCATCAGGTGGGCACCGCCAAGATGGGGCCCGACTCTGACCCCATGGCCGTTGTGGATATGCAGCTCAAGGTGCATGGGATACAAGGTAATTTTACTGTTTTAGATTTGAATGTTATGTACAATCGTACTGGTAGGGCTTTCCTTACACGTGTCGCCTGTTTCCAAAGAGTAAGGCAAATATGTACTACACACCCGCATTTTGTCAGTCATGTGTAATACCTATCCATGTAATAGGAGTCAAGATGTGATGTGATGTGATGCGGTGTGATGAGTCAAGGTGACTGAAAAGTTGTGTGGTAATCGGTTGTTGTGGTATGGGCATGTGATGCGGAGGAATGTGGAAAATGTCGTGAGTAAAGTTTTGAGTGTGACCGTGGATGGGTATAAGAGTAGAGGAAGACCAAAGAAACGATGGATGGACTGTGTGAAGAATGATATGGCACGAAAGGAGCTCTCTGATGAGATGACGAAATAGAGAAGTATGGAAGAAAACATGCCGCTCCGACCCCCAATGAATCGTTACAAGGGCAAGAGAATGATGATGTAATAGGAGTCAAGACTACAACGGGATTTTACTAAAGGCTTCTTTTCTTTGTGATCAATTTGTTTTAATATGCAACAGATTCCCGAATTACGGCTGTCTCTGTCAAGGATCCCATTTGATTATTCAATAAACCTATATTGTGTGTTACAGGTCTTCGGGTCGCAGACGGATCTATAATGCCAACATTGCCTTCTGGTTAGTGCACCACACTTTTTATTTGTAGTAAACTTTTACTTAATTTGCTTCCGACACTACAGTTTTGTGCATGTACTTACTTACTAACAGATGTACTACTGGAGACAACAAACTTCTATTCTATTCATTTTTAAATTGAAAGTTCCTTAACTAATCTTTTCTATTTTAGGTAACACAATGGCCCCGATCATAATGATAGCGGAGCGGGGCGCAGAGTTCGTAGTGACGCGTCATCAGCTATCGAAGAAGTCTCCCACTCAGGGCCAGCTGGGCAACAGGTTCGGACAAGACTCGCAAAACTCAGAGGACGTCAGCGGAAACTACGCCAGCCACGAGGGACCGGAACATCAGGGAAATGGACATCACGCGTAAGTGTTATTTGCGTAGTTTTTGTTTTACGGATGTTGACACGTGCTAGGTGAACGATTGCCACCAGCGCAGCGGCCAGTGACTGGGATGGGTCTTAACGTATAATTTATCTATGAACAATATAATGCAATTTCGTCAAACTAGGACTGCACTTACAAACGCGACTGTACGGGCGCCTTCAAATTAGAGGCGAGAAGAAGCGCTGCAGTGGCGGTACTACAGGACCTGTGTATTATGATACGCGTGCGATATGATATTTAGCGACACTTAGTATGGGTAGCGATATCGCTCGTTTACAATTGCGAGTTTTATCGTACAAGTGCACATTCAATTGTATTGCCTAGTTAAAGCGATTTGACAAAGGCGCGCCACAGTGACTCTACTGCAGCGCTTCTTCACGCCTCTAATTTGAAGACGCCCTAAAAGACCTGACGGTTTTATTAAAGGTGGAGCCAAGCCGGATGCAGGTGCAATGCGCAAGCATTAAGTACAGCAGGCAGAAGGTCTAGTAATGTATGAAACGCTTTCAGAGATGACGCACCAAATGCACTGTACACGCACTGATATTGCACTGCATTTGGTGTGAATATATCACGTTTCATATGCCATGTATTTCTGCTTACTACACGTCTTTCACACATATTCAGGTCATAAATAAAATCGTTTCCTGTGCGAAAAAGGGCTGGATACTATATTTGTTTTACACTTAAATAATGATGATCAAGGTTTTCTCAAAACCGGAGACGAGCGCAGCGGAGAGAAGTGCGGAAATCGAAAGACTGCATTCCACATCGCGTCTTGATTCTTTAGTGAATCTTGTATCCGTTTTAATGGAAACCAAGTCTCCCACTTCTCTATATGGTCAACAGCACGCGTAGCATGAACACCGTAGAAACAGGTTTTGTCGACGGAAGAATCGACAAAATTACATTTCTTTTGTTTATCTGTAATTTTGTCGATTCTTCCGTCGACAAAACCCGTTTCTTCGGTGTCATTAAAGATTTTGGGTAGCGGTTTATATTTATGCAATGTTTTTAAAAAATCGACCCTTTTCCTCATTTCAGTTGGCCCCACGGCGGCTACAACGGTTACCCCGGCTACCAAGGGCCCCCTCAAAAGCAACCAGAGAACCAAACAAACAAGAACTACCGCTGGGACCACAGGTGGAAGCCTTGGGATAAGAACTGGCAACCAGAGTGGCAGAGCAAAAACCAAGACTGGCATAAAAACTGGCAACAGGACGATAAGCAACAAGCGCGGTAGTTTTACTTAGAAATAAAAGAATAAGTTAAGAAAATACTTGGTTTATTTACTAATTTAAACTAATTAATCTAGGTTATTTCTTTTTGCCGTTTCGTTTGCCCTTTTTCGGTATTTCTGGTTCGGGTTCAGATCTGTAAATAAAGAACAGGATAAGATAATGACCTATGCGATATGTACTGCGCGCAGCGCGACAACATTTCGTCGTCGCATGCATCATTCATCTCGCGTCTGTTATGACTACGTGTGTACCGCATTTCGTTATGATGTGAGACCAGACCCTGCAGTCTCGACATTAGATAGCGACAAAAATCGGTCGCTAAGTCGTATCGTTGTCAAATTCCTTTAATAGATTTTCTACTTATTTCGAAAGCATAAGGTTGAAAATCTATTAAAGAAATTTGACATAGATTACATTTAACGACCGATTTTTGTCGAGACTGCAGGGCCAGCACGCGCAGCATGACCACCGTAGAAACGGGTTTCTTTGACGGAAGAATCGACAAAATGACAGATTGTGAAAAGAAATCTGTCATTTTGTTTCTACGGTGGTCATGCTACGCGTGGTAAAGAGCGAGAAGAGAAGCCGAGAGTTGTCAAGTGCATTTTGACGCGCTGGAATACGCTCTGTTGCATTCTCAATGCTAGGCTCAATACCGAGAGTTGAAAATGCAGTGCATGAAAAGGTCTTATGGAACGGTAACAGCTGGTTTGGCGTAGCACACGAGGGGAAAAAACTGGTAATTTACAAGCTTCACGAAGTATCAGCCGTTGGTAATAAATAACTTACTCTTCGCTAGCATCAGGAGTTTCGGGAATGGTGACGTTAGCTTTAGAATCGCGCCTGGTTTCCGCCAGCTCACTGGAGTCGTCCAATACTGATTGCACCTGGAATTAAAATCATTTCATAAACCTTTGACAAAACTAAAATTAGGCTTCCAAAGTGACGAAACTGAGCTGTTCCCATGTATCAAGGCACGATAAACTGTCGTTCACGACTTTTTAGCGTTCGAAAAACGTTTTGCGACGCGTATTTTGTCTGATTGTTTTGTGAAATGTATTGAAACAATATAATACAAGATACGAGGTGATAGTTGCAATATTGACCACGCACCTAAAGTTACTTGTACAGCTATACTATTTTTAAATATTTTTTTTCGAATAGGAAATCATCAAATGACCCGCTCTGGGCGGAGTGGAAGGGAGTGGGGGGAGTCAGACTCGTACTGACTAAAACCCAACCATGTTCCTTCTTTGCCCTTCGTGTTCCAGGGCCGCGGTATCTCTTTCGAACAGTCCCGCAGTCCACAGCTATACTATTACCGTACGATTTATTTTCCTATTGTAACGACTCTGTGACGTCGGTCAGAAACGGCTTTTACCGATGAAAAAGTCAAAAGCGGGCTACTATGCTTGAAGCCTCGTTTACACGATGACATTAAACATTTGAGAGCGATAATGCTCGCTTTCGAAACTCGCACGGTCATTCGCCTCTTGCCGGGCTATTGCACGGTAATAATATCTACAGTAGTGTATCTTCATACAAACGCTCGGAACGCGAGTCATACCTACACGCCTCGAGTTTGGTATACACTCGGTACGCAAGAAGTCGCGAATGCGCCGCACTGACGAACGAATCACAAAACTAGAAAGAAACTCAACTAAGCAGAAGAAATTAAAATACTGTAGGCGCGGCAGCCCTATCGCGTGCGTAAATACTGCCCGAGTCACAATACTGTAAATATTTATACTGTGGCTAATGTATATGAGGTTTAATTTATAGCAAAATTAAGGCAAGTTAGGAAAGTACAAGGAATTACAATAAGTATACTCACAAACTCCTGTTCGTATACGATGGTGTGTAGCATGGTGTCGTCTGAATCGTCGAGCGCTGAGCGTGAGGAGCCCGCGCTGCTGCGCCGTGATCCGGCCGAGGAACGTGTCGTGCGTACCGCTACCGGCTTAATGGGTGCTAAGGAAGAATTATATTGATTTTAGCTCATAATGGTACAATTTGTTGACGTCTGAAAATACTCTAGTTTAATACTGCGGACATCGCCGTCGAGGTTGACCGCGGCGAAGGTGGTGTGAAGATTTGATCATGTATGTGGCGCAAACGAGACTTGCCCAGCAGTGGGACAGTAAAGGCTATGAAAAATAAAACTGTGGTATATGACCTAATAAAGATAATGTAAGTATTTGGTAAAACGCTCTTGTGCAAATTCCATGACTCGTACAGCACTTTATAAGCTAAAAAAATATATTTCATTATGTGAAATATCACTTTGAGGTAACAAATACAAGCTGTTGATTTGCATCCTAGTCAAATTCAAGGACATAATTATGCTAATGATTCTCGACCCAAATCAACAATAAAATGAGTAGGTATTTTTTTATTTATTTTTTCCTGTTTATTGAAATCCATAAGTGTAAACCAGCCGTATTTAAAAGCGGCCCGTCTGTTACTAGCCCTATTAAACCGCGCTTTCACACACAAACAAACGCAAACAATACATACACAACGCATACGCAACGATCATTCAATAAATTCGTAGGTAATCAATCCCACCCCAACCGCTCGCGCACGTGCCTAGCAACGCTCCCGGCCGCGGCCCCCGACGAACCAAACCAACAGTGCGTCTGATGTCGCCGCAGTGTGCATGCGCTGCGCTTTGCGAATTCAGCTCGGTACATTGTTGAGACGTCATTCGATAGGTACCTACTAAGTTCAAGATGACTGACAACTATTCGAATGTCGAGTTGGTGGAGATGGTCCGCCTGTATGCCATCAGTGGAGACAGCCTACGTGGAGCCATCCGGTTGTTCACGGAAATGTTTCCCGATCGGGAATCCCCATCACAGAGCGTCATGCTGGCTGCTACGCAGAGACTGCGGGATCATCGGCAGTTTGACGTTCCCCGGCATGCTCAAGCTCGCGGCAGCGTAGGCCTGCCTGTCGCCTTGCAGGAAGACATCCTGGAATACTTCCAGCGAGAACCACGGGCAAGCACGCGGGAGGCTGGTCGACGCTATGGAGTGCACCACACCACAGTGTGGCGCCTACTGAAGCGTGAACTGCAGCACCCGTTCCACTACCGCAAGGGACAAGACATTCACCCAGGTGATAATGCCGTGCGGATTACATTTTGTCGCTGGTTGCTGGAACACCAAGACGCCAACATCCTGTGGACGGACGAGTGTTTATTTACTCGAGTTGGCGTCTACAATGTTCATAACGAACATTGGTGGGCCCACCGCGACCATAACCCGCACGTAACCAAACGGCATGCGTTCCAAGTGCGGTTTGGACTGAATGTGTGGGCTGGCATATTAGGGGAACACGTGCTTGGACCCTACTTCATCGATGGGTACCTCAACAGTGCATCATACCTGGAGCTGTTGCGTCACGTTGTCGAGGAGATGTTAGAAGATATTCCTCTGGCACTCCATCACAACCTCTACTACCAGCAGGACGGTGCCCCCCCTCACTATGGTCGGCAAGTACGCGAGTACTTGACCGAAAGGTTTGGTGACCACTGGATCGGTCGCGGAGGACCTGTGGCCTGGCCTCCGCGTTCTCCGGACCTGACGCCTCTAGACTTTTATTTGTGGGGAGACGTTAAAAGGTTAGTTTACACGGAGGAAGTGACAAGTGTAACAGAATTACGTGTAAGGATCATTAGTGCTTTCGACACTTTAAAAACGAATGTGTTAGTGTTACGTAAGCTGAAGGAAAACCAGCTGCGTCGTGCTCGATTGTGCCAAGGCCAAGAGTGTGATGGTAACAACTTTGAACAATACCTCCGGGTAACATAAGTAGGTAATTTATTTATTTGTACATTTTGTAAATACGTTGTTAGCTTAATCAATTTTATTAGTGTAAATAAGTTGATTTCAAATTTTTAACTACGCCAATAATACCTAAGAGTCGAAAGTATCAACACCTACTTACACTTAACTAGCAAATCATTAAAAAACATTTTTATACTCAGTAGATCGGTACACCAACTTAAGCAGGTAGGTAGGTATTATTGCCGGTCCTAAGCCCGTTAAGTAGGAAGGAAAATTTCAAATCAACCAATTTAATCCACAAGTAAAAACAAAATCATTACGAAAAGTTTATGCTGAACGATAGCAATAAAGCAAAACTAACATTTTATTAATCATCTGATAGCAAGCCAGTGAACTTTTCTTTGGCACACTAGGATTACTGACATTAGTAAGATTTCCGTATTCTAATGATGCTTAAAATGAGTTAATTATGAAACGAAATTTATGACAATAATGTAGGTGATTTTCGAAATAAAATTAGGTAAAATTTTTGCTACCCCGGTCGCTACGGTCATTGCTCCGTCGCGCACGCTTGAATTTAGTAGGTAAGACGTCGACGCTCACGCACACAGCTGATTGTCGCTGTGTGCGTAGTCAGTCGGGTTATTCTCATTGAATTTAGGATTTAATTCTGAAATACTGTTAAATTTCAACAACAAAAAAAAACCGCGCTTATTAGTTATTGCCCGGTACTGTACTTTCAATTGATTATTTATGTCTTTTAGGACAACCACCTGAAATTTGACGAGGATGCAAAACAACATCTTGTATAAACATAACAATATTCAGTCAATGGGGTCCTGTATCTAACTAAGGAGCTCGTGGCTAAATAATAACAGCCACTCGGGTCGATCTTTAGGTTAAGCCGTGCTTGCCTAGGTTGGTCTGTGGATGGGTGACCACCCATTACATACCGAGTTTCCTCCGTGCCTCGGAAAGCACGTTAAGCAGTTGATCCCGGTTGCAATTTGTAGATCTTTGACAGTCGTTAGGTAGTCAGTGGCCCAAAAAGTCTGACAACCAGCCCTTCCAAGAGGTATCGTATTACTCAGTTCTTGGGGTTGTGGAGGTCAGATAGGCAGTCGCTTCATGTGAAATACTGGTATTCAGCTGCATCCAGTTAGATTGGAAGCCGACACCAATATAGTTGGGAAAAGGCTAGGCAGATGATGGGGTCCTGGACCTTACTTAAACAACAACCAAACATAAAATTAAAACCAAATTCGACCTAACTAACCTGGTTTTCCCTTTTCCAATGCTTTTTTACTCTTTCCCTTGCCCTTGCCAGACCCGTTAGAGTCCGAACTGGACCCAGATTGTAACCCTCGACTAGACCTTCGCACAGTCACATTGGACACGTCCATGTCTGCAGGAGGAGAGAACTCGGCAGGTGAAGCTGGTTTCTTTGGTGACTGGCTGTTTGGCTTCTTGGATGTAGTTGAGGTGATCTTTTCTTTAGAGGCTTTTTCTTTGGCGGCTTTTTCTCCGGCTTTGGCTTTAGCTGGGGAGTTGTAAAATAATTAGGGACTGTCTTAATAGCATTACTATATTTAGGAAATCTCTATATTAATAAACCTTCGAAATATGTATGCCGATTATCACACTGCACCGCGTAGCACGGGGCCACAAATTTTAACATTGTAAGCAAGTATCTCAATTTGTATAGAAAACACGTCTAGGACAACACACTGACAACGCGTCGGCGTACGAGATCGCGTCCCGTGCGCGGATTCTGCTAAACTGTGCGGGGGCGCGGGACTTGCTGCAGGGAGCTGAGACACGGAGCTCCGCAGTACCGCACGAGTTTTTAAACAAAAAGGACTTTTCCACGATGGTTTCGACGTGGATAGATTTATATTTGAAATCGAGCAGCGCCTAGCAATATGAAATGCAAGGAATACAGTGGACTCTACACTGCCGCCCAGCGAGGGGAAGCAGATCTGCGCCTCCGTCTCCGCGTTTGTGATCTGTCGCTCCGCCCATTTCGGCGGGACGCTTTGCCAGTGGGAGAATCGCCCAATGTTAATTTAAAGGTTATACTGGTTGTAACTTTACGCTTAATAATATGGAGCGCTTGTCTACTTCTTTCAGTTTTTTTACCTCTGGCATAGGTCAAAAATAAGAAGGGTGCAACAGAAAGTAAAACAACAATAAAATGGGCAGTAGTTGAAGAAAAAGCACTATCGTCAACGACTTCTTTCGAAAACCTCTTGGATCCAATCAATTTCTTTCATCACAATGACATAATGAAAAAAATGCACTCAATTGTTTTACTAACAATTTTTTTAGATTCAAAATTTTTCGGCTAAAGTGCCTTTGCCTCTGCCAACCTCTTGGGAGAAAAAAAGGCATGTTTTTATGTAATTTTTCGTTGTTTTTAACTTACCTCTCTCAACATCCACTAGCGAGCGCTGCGACCTGCTTCTCTTAACGCCTTTTTCGCTGTCTTCCTTGGCGTCTTTCTTGCTTCTACCAGCCTTCTCCTTAGCTTGCTTACTCGAGTCTGAGCCGCTGGTCTTTCGAGTTATTGATAGCTTTTTCTTTTTGCCTAAAAACGAATAAATAGTTAATACTAAAGAGTAAATTGAACATTGAGGCGTATTGGTGAAGTCTGTAGTGTCTAGCAGAGGACATTTTTACTACAAGTTGTGAGTAAAACCTCCTAATTCTTATTTTGTTATGCCCGACAGGGCCCACAATGATCCAAAACTAATGTATATATCCTTATGTACCTACCACCTAAGTTCACATTGTGGAATGCAATAAACTTATTGAGTATTGAAAACAAAGAAAACCAGTTCGACACACGATTACTGTGGGAGTATTTTTTTTTTTGAGATGTGTGGAGTGAGAGGAATGGATAAAGAAGGAATGAGTATAAAGGGTGTTACAAGACCCTTAACGAAGCCGAAAGGCACTTGTTCTCCCCGTCATTGTAATCATTTTTTTGTTATAGACCATAGTTACGGAGATATTAGGGGTCAAAGTTCCAACTATTTCACAAGTTTTTTTTTAATACGAGTTTTGAATGTTATGCCGGCCACACACGTTCCAGTATACTTTCGCAAGTCCAGACTTGCGCAAGTATACTGTAACGTGTGTTGGAAGATAATTGCGCAAATTTCCGACTTGCAAAAGTTCTTGAAAAAGTTCAAAATTTCAATTCCCAACTTGTGCAAACTTGCGTTTGTGCAAGTTTACATGAACGTGTGTGGGAGCATTTCGCGCAAGTTTCAGTATCGTTTTAGCCACCTACATGTACGCACGTCATTTCCGCGCCAAAATGAACGAGACTACCGAGAGGCAAGGAGTTCGCGATATTATAGGTGAATTAATAAATATGTACAGAAATGAGCCAAGTCTTTGGCAAATAAAAAGTAAAGACTACCACCACAGGGACAAAAAAAAAAATGCTGCTTATAATAAAACAATTGAGCAATACCGAAAATTCGAACCAAACGTAATTTATAAATATAATATGTAATATACAATCCATAGCATAAGTAGCTCGCTGCATGTACGCACACTTGTACAAATATCACTGAAATGATATTTGTGCAAGCATGCTTGAGCCGTTTGTGGTCACCTCCGAAATACGTGTATTTGTGCAAGTCTGGACTTGCGCAAGTATTCTGTTACGTGTGTGGCCGGCATTATAACTTTACTTTAAATATCTCCACGACCCCCATACTATTCAATCCATCAGCACAATGTTTTGAGTTACATTCGAGTCCTACCGTAAAACGTGATTTTTCACCCAAAAAAAAAACTCGATTCCCAGCAATAAATTTTACGTAAAGTTACTTAGTTTGATGTAAAGAATTCTTGCTTGACAGCTTCGTGAAACGGACCCTCCGTTTACACCCTGTATACTGTAAAAGAAAGATGCTAGAAGTACAGCACACCAACCTTTAGTAACCCTAGCCTTCTTGACGGGTGACACTCCACTGCTGCTGCTGTCAGATGGAATGTCAGACGGTTCCACAGTCGGGCCCACGTCACCCACCGATGAGTCGCGCACTGCTCTACTGCTTTCTGCTTGAGGTGGTGCTGTTAAATAGACTTGGAAGATGTTAATAGGACTCGACTATATTGAGACCCTGGCGTTTCTTCTGCCTTGTTTCCGAAAATTTATATGACGCATTAATACTTATGGCATATGAATATGATATAACTAACTGTTGCCCGCGAATTTCATCTGCGTGAAATTATAAAAAAAAATAGTTTTAATAAAAGCATGAAGAAACTTTTATTAAATAAATGCTACTATAATGTTGCCGACTATTTAAATGATGTTCTTTAGTCATTTTTATTAATTTAACTTAACTTTATGATTTTTTGTTCTTTGAATTATATTATTATATTTGAACGCCTTTCTAGGCAAAACATGCCGCAACTTTTTTTTGTAATCGTTCCAACTGATTACGCGTGTTTTTGTCAAATAAATATATCTTATCTTTTCTTGGAGATAACTACAATACAGAAAAAAAAACAAAATACTACAAAGTTCCGGTTAATTCGCCTGTTAACTAACCCCTCCAGAAAAAATGTGGGGTTTAAAAATGTATGATGGCTACTAACCTTCTGAGATCCTGGATATAGCTTCAGTAGGGGAGGTCTCATCTATTTCCGGTTCCTCCTCTACTGTTTCATTGACAACCACGTGTGTGCTGCGTGCTATTGGTTGAGCTGAAAAACAACAAAAATACCCTTAACGAAGCCGAAAGGCACTTGTTCTCGCAGTCATTGCGATCATTTTTTTTTTGTACTGGACCATTTTTTTTTGACTGCGAACCTTCTAGTTACGGAGATATTGGGGGTCAAAGTTCCAACTCTACAACTCAAAATCTATTTAACATAAATGTAAATACTAGTGACGATGTTTCCATATCCCATATTCCCAATTTGTTAACGTTAAAGTAAATCTCTTGTGGAATATAAGTAGACTTACGTAAAGACGACGTAGTTCTTCCTAGTGGCGCCAGTGAATCTTCCTGCATAGTCACGCCTTCAGTTACACCTGAACAAACAAATAGGATAATAGTTTATTTTTAAATAGGTAGCTGTTGCCCGCGACCTTCGTTTACGTGAAATTATTATTAAAAAAAATATTACTTCCCGTTTATAATCGGATTTTGTTAAAAAAATTCAAGGGTTTTAATTTTTTGCACGGAACCCCAATTCTTTTTCTACAATTAAAGTAATCTATCTTAGACCACATCTGCTATCTGCCAGTAAATGTCCCTTCAAAATCGGTCCGGCTGTTCCGGAGATTAGCCGGAACAAACATACAGACAGACTAAAAAATGTGTTTTTGTTGTTATAAGTGCCGTATATATTTTCATAGCATTCAGTAAAAAGCTGTTATTTTGATGTTACAAACAGACACTTCAATTTTATTTTATTTGTATTTACTAGACTAACTCTCGATTTCTCGAACAAAAATAACAATGAAACACATTACTTGAGTTGTGTTTAATTTTGCGTCGTCGCTGATTTTCCTTCCAGAAATGTAAGTGTAAGTGTAAGTTAGACATTCAAAACTCTGACTGCCTCGTTGGTCTAGTGATCGCAATCGCGACTGCTGAGCATGAGTTCCTGGGTTCGATTGCCGGGTCGGGCCAATTGTTATTGGGTTTTTTCCATCAGGAATTTCTCAGTAGCAGCCACAGAGTCTGGATTTGTAAAATAGGCTCGCCTCCTATTACATGGGACTTAAACATAACTAGCGAAATATGGGTGTACTACTAGGTACACCTCTGCCCAACTGTTCGGGGAATACAGGCGTGATGTTATGTTAAGTTATGTTATATGTTACTAATAGTAGCGAATAATATGATGATGTTTGTGATACCTGTATGTGACATTTTGTTGAGGCTGGCTCGTTCAGCGGCTTCCAAAGCGCCTAAGTACCGCGTCAAGTTACGACTTGACTGCTTGTCTGGCAGTTTCTGAAATAATGGTTAAGTGATGTTAGATCCGTGAAGGGAAATACCAAAATATCGAGATTTTTATGTTTTATCTAACTTAAATAGGTACTTATTAATTCTATGATTCAATTTTTTTTTAATTAAACTACATTTTGTTGCATCCATTACACAGAGTGAATGTAGTTTTTTTGTCCTACTTCCGGAGTCCTCATTTTCGGTCTTCCCGTATAACAAAATGACCCTTACACGAAACAGAGGCAAGAAAGAAAAAAAATTACTAAAAAATTAAGTATGCCAAAACTATTTTCATAAAAAAGAGCTAAAGTTTCCTAAGAAAGTTTGCCGGTATCTCTTATAGATTAGGATTTCCCCTTGTTACCCGATAACCCGACTTAAAAGAATCACCCTGTATTGTTTAGAAGAACTAAGCGATCCCACAGACTCTATTGTTTAGTATATAGAGCAGATATAGTTACTTCGCACGCATCCCTCAACATGTGCTGCAGCTCCCTGGCGGTGTGCGCGTCGCGCGGGCTGCCCAGCAGCGCCAGCACGCGGCACGCCAGCCCCGCCTCGGGCGCCGTGGGGCGCCGCACGATGTACTGGCCCAGCACCAGCGCCATGCCGCCTTGACTGTCCGCTAGCTGACGACCAAAATTATGAAGTTATAGTTAAACCACAGACAGCCTCCTCCAGATTCCGCATGTTGAACATTTTTGGTTTTATTCGAGTTCGAGGCGGTCGCATTTATTTCATGAACAAAGTTTTTGCTGGCCGGCTCAACCCAACTCAGAAAGCATCTAATCCACACAGAATTCTATGTGGATTGGATCTGTTCCGTTAGAAAAAACGTCAAATGTCTTTGGACCACTGAATAGGTGATTAAAAAGTCGGAGTTTCTGATTTAAATTAAAAAAATACGACTTGTTTAATTTTAAATACAAATCAGTAAGAACAACGCTACTGATCAGATTTATACCTTCTACCCCTCAGCCCCAATTTATTATTCTTAAAGTAAAACTCCTTCAAAAAGCGCTGTAAGCGCACGCTTTTTAGTCACTTCACGCTGCGTGCAGAAAATAATCGCTCGGATTCGTTAATGCGTCCATTGTTATTTGTACACAGGATAACCAACAATTTTCAATCCCCAAAGGGAAACTGTGTGCTGTTGATGATAGGTTACAATTACAATCTCTCCCACTTGGCTTACCTCATGGTTAACCCTCGTGAGTGATACGATGAACCTGACGACTGCCTCTTGATCTATCTCAGCTAGCGGAGAACTGGACGGCGCGTTGGCGAGCGCACGCAGAGTGGGCAGTGTTGCTTTCTATATACAAAGATGGGTATGATATTTTTTATACAAAAATTTCTACATTTTGAATCAATATGGTATATCTTTGATGTTATTATTCTTCAATGCTCATATTATGAATAGGTTAAATTCATTTCCGTCTCGACTGTCATAAACTTCGTAAAAAATACTTATTTATTCAACAGCGGCGAAGTGCAAAAATAGCAGTAAAATAGCAAAATGATATTTTCTGTACTATCACGGAAATATGTATTTATTTATTTACAGCTAATAGGGAATATGCAAGAAATACAAAACTTTTATTATTTCTTAAAAATGCCTTTTATTGGTCCATAAAAACATTGTGGTACACTTGTTTAATTTTTTAATACAACACTTACTTTACAATTTAATATTTCATGTAGCGTGTTTTTGGTGAAACGGAACGCAAACTCAAAATGCATCGTCCCTCGATAACGCCGGTAGTGACGTCAAATACCATGTGTCAAAGAAACACTTTTATTTGAAAAGTACTTAAAGTTTCACTAAGATTTTATTATAATATTGTTATTGCAATGTTTACTTGAATAAAGGACATGCAATTTGCTAAATTAATATATTAAGGGTAAAAAATTAGATGTAAACAATGCAGATAGAGGTAAATGACGTCACATAACATGACATGAATGGCCGCGACAGTCACGGACGTTTGAACTGTCGTAGAAAATTGTAGGAGTTTAATTTGTTTTTTGAGCGACAAGCAGTAGTTGAACTTAACTTTTAATTATTTTTTTGGGTTGATAGTATTGTATTTTATTGATTTAAGTGAAGAAAAAATTACATGCATATTCCCTATTATAGCAACATTACAGACCAAGTCCAATACGATGCTATAAGACATAAAATAAAACAATATAGAAAAAAAGTAAAATCACACCCAGTAAAATATTAATAGCTATAGTTAAACATGACCAAGTTTATAGTTGCATACCTTTTTCAATTTTCATTTGTGCCCTTTGAACAAATGTCGGCAGGTTTTGCCCAAATATATCTTCCGATACCGTTATAATATTAATAATACGTGCGGCTCGCGACATAGGGGTAAATTTGAGGTAACTTGGATAACTTGATTAGTAAAACGTACCTGAATCTGTTCCTGAGCGCCATCCACGCTAATAGGGAACGTTTGAAAAAATACGCCGATAGTTTGCCTCAGCATATCTTCATCAACTGTACAGATAATAAACATTCATTGATACACCTACGATTCAAAGCCTTTAAAATGTAAACCTCTCAATCATCAAGTCAATTTCAGGCTTATTACCGAAGCATAAAGATTAATTTAACATACTTGTAGCTGGGTTGAACCAGAGAAGCAGTAGTCTGCTGAGGATGGCGGGAGACTCCAGGTGGCCCAAGTGTAGAAGGCGGCACAGACCTTCCACTATGATCAGTCTGTATGCTACACACTAGAATTAAACGAAGACGTTATTAATAAAATAATGGTAGATGGCGAACTGACTTTTCAAGTCAAATAAGTGTAATAATTGATTCGGGTCGGCTCGGTTCGCGGTCGGCAAAAATGATTGCTGGGAAACTACATTTTTATTGGAGTGAAAAATTACGTTTTATGGTTAAACTCAATGTAACGCTCTCAAAACATTGCGCTGATGTATGCATTGAACAGTAATCAAGACATGGAGGTATTTTAAGTAAAGTTATAAACTTAAAAACTAATATTAAAAAAAAACTTGTGAAAAAGTTAGTACTTTGACCTCCAATATTTCCGTAACTAGAAGGTTCCCAGGCCCTGCAGTCTCGACAAATATAACGACAAAAATCGGTCGTTAAGTGTAATAGATGTCAAAAGAGATTGCCCATGGACAGTACTCTTGATAAATGACTTGTGTCTCAAAACCTTAAACGGCATGAAATATCTAAAATAAAAATATATTTTTTAAATAAGAATTAATGATTATTTATAATGGCATAGTTTTTTGAATAATAATTAGTACTTTTAAGTTTCAGACTATAAAGTACGCCATTTTTTACTATCACCTGTCATTCTAGGGATGGCAATTTATTCTATTACGGGTAAAGTGCCTACCTACCCACATAAAATAAAATGATAACGATTTTGTTTTGATTGTTCAATCTATTATTGTAAAGTAATAACAGAGTTCTAAATCACATGTAGTTGCTGGTATTTCTAATACCAGTGGTTATCAATGGCGGCATGGGCGCCAAGTGGTATTGTTTATTACTAAAGAAAGGACTTTTTGTGTTGTGATCATTGCGAGTGTGACTGTGGTGCGATGTCTGTGGCTCTTTGAGATTAACTCCACTTGTGCGCAGACTCATGTTGTCGGAGATTCCCAATAAAATCATGAATATTTTACGAGTCTGGATCTCACCAACGCCGTAAGAATAAACATTGTCTTTTTAACGTAGGTAGTATGATACTTAGGAACTGCGCTTTTATGTTTGTGTAGCATTAACAAATCTTAGAGGACAAAAGTACAATCCACGTCTGTGTGTTTATTCCTCACCTCACCAGTTGAATTACCGAATTTTAAAATAATTACTTATGTAGGTAAGAACCTCCTACTTATGTGTTGGTAATAAACAAATTATAAACTAGGATGGTTGATTTCGATCAGTTAAGTGTATTCTGAGATACCTCGCAATATTAATTGTATTTTGTTTCAATTAAGACTAGAGTTGCACAGAATTATCATCATTTAAATATGTAATGAATTACACAATCTATGATTTTAGTAGGATCTAGATACAACACTGAGCGATTAACTATCTTAGTAATGATTTCTTTCATGCTTTGCAATTTCATGAAACGCGCGAATAAGATTTTAAAGCACGAAGATGCTCAAAATCTAAATCAATGAGACTTGGTGAGGTAGTCACAGGTGGTCACCAGTAACTGGCCACCTGACATAGCTAAACCGTTACAGATTTTACACAAATGTGCTTTAAAGGCACAAAGCTCACCCGTAAACCAATTCAGACCGTTTCAAATAGCTTTTTCCAACTAATTTTTGGTCGAACATAACCTCAAAATAGTGATTTCATTTTTGTAAATATCTCGGAAATGCCATTGTGGTTTGTGTTAAATCTTTTAAGGTAGTATTTAGACATGCCATCGAGTATTTTAAAGATGATTTGATGAAGACACAGCAATGTTGAATTGAGTACATTTGTCCATAGCGCCGTGGGCATTCTCCTTTCTTTAATAGATTTTCAACCTTATACTTTGGAAATAAAGTAGAAAATCTATTAAAGGAATTTGACAACGATACGACTTAGCGACCGATTTTTGTCGCTATCTAATGTCGAGACTGCAGGGGCAGGTATGATCCAGAACAAAAAAAAATCTAAATGATGGGGAGAACAAGTGCCTTTCGGCTTCGTTAAAATTATTGTCATACCCATTATAGTGGTACAGATATACTCACAGTGCTATCCATAATCTTCAGGAGCAATTCAATGACCGTGCTATGAGTTGGCGACATTGATAAGGCGGACTCCGATATGGTTCCTGCAAATTATATGAAACCTCCATCAATTTGCGTAATATTCTTGCTAAAACCATTCGCTCTGTGAAAATCTTAGTATGTATACCTATTGTATGGAAGCGGCTTCTTAAAATGCCATTTTTTTCCAGGATCGCGGTATTTCATAAATAATAGAGTGTGTATAAAACGTAGTACTCATAACCATGATGAATATTTAAAATCTATTAAAACCAGGCAAGAAATTTGTTGAAAATAAAAAGTTAACGTACTATTATTTTATACTAATATTTAAAAAAAAAACTATTTGATATGAAGTTTTGCTGCTGAATATTCAAATAGGGACGGACCGGTAAATAAGGCAATTCATTTGAAGTAAAACAATAAAATTATAAAAAAAACTATGTATATAAACCGGGGCTCGCAATCGGTTAAGGGACTACCAAATTTCATCCCATCCCTCCAAATTTCATCCCATCCCTCCACATTTCATCAACCCGGACACCTGCCGCCCAGATACGAATTGCAGTGGCCAATCTGGATTTTACCTTGTAAACCCCGAATTGAATTAGAGCGTAATTTTTCATTAGTCGGATTTTTTAGTTGTGGTATATCACAAAAAGTCTTGTTCTAAAGCTAGAAGCAATCTAGACGAATTCTGCAAGTCCTCACCATCATCATCAATAACGCTATGGAAAGTGCTCCGCTTCTTGGTCGTGTTGACCGTGGTATCCTCCGGGTTGTTCTCGTCCTCGAACAGGCGCGCGCCGTGCACGCACAGCAAGTCCACGATACAGCGGAGCACTGTCGATACTGTGCGCTCGTTTGATGTGTCGATCAGCTGGAATAAATGATATATGGACATAGCTACATTGTGGTCAAATGGTACAGAGTGCAATAAAAGTGTAAGCACTAGGGTGACTGGTAATTAGTGACCGATTTTAAACACGTGATTGTACTCATGATAACAAGCAACTTTCCCAAAGAAAAATTTTTTTAAACCGCTAACACCTGATATTGAATTTGAATTTCATACGGCTGTTGTGTTACTGGTAAAAGTGTGTGTATAAAAAAAAATGTTTCTGACGTCACACCGAGTTTTCGACGCATTGTATCGTCTTCATTTTTTGTTTACGTGGAAAAAGACAAACAAACGTGTCCAATTTTTTCGGAATCTGTCTGACGGAGTAATTAGATTTTTTTGGTCATCTACTCTATTAATGTAGAATGAGCTGAAAATAACAATCAATCTTAAAAAAAAAAACTATAATCAATTGCTGCGTATACTCACATTAGCGAAGAAGAAAGCTTTGTTCTCTTTAGCGAACTCCTTGTCCAACATTCCATATAAGGCCACAGTTTCGAGGGCTGTCTCAATGATTTCCGGGTTTTGGAATATGTCTACCTAAAAACAAACAAGTATTTTGATATTATGTAAGTCGGATCCGGTCAATGGTACGGACTTAAATTGAATCGAAGTACGCCAGTGGTGACATCACGCGATAAGTCTACCCACACCACAGCGTGCTTCTACAGAGCCGTGATGTTTACAGCTCGAGGCGAGGACGACATTAAATGTCTGATCGCAGCGGAGTTGAGACGTCCCGGAACTGTGCACGATTCATTGCATAGCAGCAGCTACGGACTCTGGATTTGAGCCCAGTTGATGGCAGTAGGCTCGCCCCATTACATGAGACTTAAACATAACTGGCGAAATGTGAGTGTACTATTAGGTATGTACATCTCTGCCTAACCCTTCGGGAATTACAGGCGTTATGTTATGTTATCAGGATTTCAACAGCGCGGGGCCCAACTTACCTCTAACTCGTTGAATATCATCTGCATTATCGGAGTGACAGTTTTCAGTTGTGGCGTGTCTAGCGCGCTGTTTAATATCGTCAAACATTTGGTGAGCGTTGCTGCGTCGGAAAGCTTTTCTTTTATTGTCTGTGAAAGAGTTTTATAAGTAAGAAGTTCGTGAAAATGTATAAGAACCTGAGCATTGGATTCACAAATAATATAATCTTGCAAACCTAATAAAAGGACATCACTAACCGGTCAAATAAATAAAATTGAATGTCAGTTTCTAATTTCAAAAGAACTGCTTTTTACTGAATGCATATGAAAGTATGCAAGGTACTTAAAGCAAAAAAACATTTTCTTAAAATTTTTGTCTGTCAGTCTTTTGACGGGACTTTTACTGGCAGATATAGGTCCCGTCGTAAAAAGAACGCTGACCGCTCAAATAAACTTTCTCAATTTTTTTTATTCCAGCCTTTTCCAAAGTACTAAGTAGCTAGTAAAGTACCTATTACGATTCTACAATGAAACAATTATAATACTAAGCTATTGTTTTATAATATAAGTTTAGGACGCGACTGTATACCCAATCCTATCTACCCTCCTAACCATCCATTGTCGCTCAGCGTTCTTTTTACGTGACGGGTCTTATAGCTGATGTTATAAGGAGTAACTTAGGCTTTCTTTTATTTTAGAATAAGGATTAGGCTGAAATGGTTAACAAAATCCGATTCAAAATAGGGTTGTAATATTTTTATAATAATTTCAAGGACGAAGGTCGCGCGACACATCTCGTAAATTCTATAATTAAAATTGCATTTCATTTTTTTCTCTCAACATGGTCCAGCCTAAATATTTCCAAAGGCCGGTGTCTTACCTTTGAATAGCGGTAACAGCTTTATAGTCTAAACACAAGTTATTCCAGCATAGCTATTCACAAACGCTTCGATTCGATTTCGATACGACAAGTCGTATGTCTATCTTTTTTTGGCATTACGAAAGCGAGCGAGATAGACATACGACTTTCCGAATCGAAGCGTTCGTGAATAGCTATGCTGAATAAGAAATAAAACAAAGTATGACCTCTTTTATTTTTTTGACACTGTGACCTCTTTGGAAGAGCAACCGTTTTTTAAATGATTGAGGTAATAAACTTACCGGAACAGGTACAGGAGCCGGCGCCGGTGCTGCTGGTTGTATGGACAACTCATCCAACTTCTTTTGAATGTCTGCCACCTAAATATAATTGTTTTATTAGTGACAGAGTATCATAAAACCCAACTACAAATTGTATTATGTATCTATACATATATATTTATAATCTCCTTTTCATTTTCTTCATTTTGATACCTTACTCGATAGGTTTGGTTGAAAAAAACAATATTAATGACTTACAATTTAGCGCCAAAAATCCGGTTTTTTTTAAACACCTATCTAAGGACACTTGGGTTTTTAAGACGAATATAACAATACCTAAATTGTGGAAATCCATCCAGCCATTTGGAAGTTACAAGGTTATAAAGAAATTTACAAACCTACAAGATTCGCGCGGAAAACATAACCCTTCCTTGGCAGTCGGGTAAAAAGCTTGTCCCAACTCTTTTGGTTTATTGTATGTTCTGCTCTCACTATATTTAAGACGGGTCCATATTGGCTCACCTAAAGTTCTTTTCCCGAAATTGTTCTTCCTAACGATTTGTAATCCGAATGATCACTCTTCCTAAAATTTTTCATCCTAAAGTTTTCATTCATACTATTTGTAGTGCTACCGGCGATGTTCATAACACTCATGTTTCCGAAAATTGTAATTAATAATATCATTAATGTAAATATATTTAAACTCCTACTGTTTTTTATCATAACGCTTTTATCCCTAAACATAAGTACAGGTCAGAGTGTCGTCTTGGGGGCACTATGAAAAAAAACTTAGAAAAATTTCGCAACCAATTTCGAAGTAGCGCTCGCCGGCCGCTGCCGCGGCACCGCTCGCTCCGCTCGCTCGGCTCGCGCGTAGTTGGTCACAGTTCTAACCTAACCTAACCTATGGATCCCTTCCACATCGTTTTTACGACAAACGGTTAGTCGGAGACAAAAAACACCAAAAAACTTTTATTCTTACATTTAGGTGTTTTATACGATAGAATCGAGAAAATAAACGGTTTGCAAAAATAACACTTTTATGGCAAAAAATTTCTTAGTCTAAACAAAGAAATCTGAACAAAAAATATATGACTTTGAATAATAGTGTAAAAAATGGTTATGTTGAGAAAATATAGGAAAACAAATTAAAGTATAACAGATGTTTATTGCTACTGACATTATGAAGTTGAATGCTTCGGAATTATAAAATTAGAGACAGAGGAGTTAGGAATTGTGATTGTTAGGATGAAAAATGTTAGGAAGAACATTTTCGGATTTCCAATTATCGGAGTTGAAAATTTAGGTGAACTTTGGCGCACCCATTTAAGACACAATGATCGTGTTCAAAGTCAAAATCATGTCCATTGACTCACACTGTTTAATGGCGATTCTTATTTATTTATTTATTTAAATAAATAAATATCTCCCCATTAAACTTTACGCAAAAGGTTCACATGCGTACTTAATGCCCAATGCATTTCCTACTATAGACCGACCGCTTTAATGAGTCCCCGCGAAGGTATCAATTTAAATGGAATATTCTGAAGGGTGATCACGTATTGGTTCAATTTAAATCGTAATGTCTACGTGGATTATGGTTATTTTGAAGCGTACACTGTGGGATATTGTTAGCACTTTGTGGACGCTCCAATGTGCCTTTGATTGGGCAAGGCGGAGGACTCATTAAAGCGGTCAGTCTATAGTTGACCGTACAGCAGAGTTAAAAATACTCATAATTCTTTAACCAGTAATAGATCGATAATGAGCATTTACATACCTTGGCTTTGCATTCTGCTGCTAGCGCGTAGTTCTGGTCTCTGACAGCTTCCTCTTGCGCTTCAATGGCGACGTTCAGGGAGACGCGTAGTCGGGCCCTCTGTGAAATAACTATTTAATTAAAATGTACGAAACCCGCCATATTTTCTCTGCAACTCGGTTCTAGCGCTTTATGCTCAGTATTGTAACCTCAGCCATTCCATTTAAACGTAACCTTTCCTTGTTCCAGAGCGATTAGCTAGCTCTTGAACTGATAATGGGTTCAGTTTGTTCATTTGATATAGTAAATACAATTTGTTCTCGGATGATTACGTTTCTCTTCGTTACTTTGAATTTTTTGGTTTACTAGTTTTGATAGACGTTTTTTTGTTATCTGTGGCATATCTAAGCGGAAACTCATTATGCGTTATTTATTTGGACGAGCAAATATGATTTTTCCATTCATTTTATATTCTTCTTTGTGTTGCTTTCACGACGTAATTCATAATTTGTAGGCTTAAATACTAAATACTAATTGTTACCTGTAACTTGGCCTCAGTACAATCTTGTTGCGGTGGCGGCGGCGGCGGCGACGGCAGGTCGGGCTCGGGCGGGTCGCGCAGGGACTGCAGCACGCCGGATATCACCTCCATGCGACCCGACACCTCGGGCACCACCAGCTCCAGGGCCGACACGAAGGCGCGGATCACGTCGGAGTTTAGGAGCCCGTAGTCACCTGGCGGATTTATTTATTTAATTATGGCACTCCAACGACTTATTCACTAATACATTTCTGGAGTAATGTAACAATTAAACTTTGATTACATTTTGGACCTTAAAACATCGAGCCTATTACGTCTAAAGGGGTAGGAAGATATTCAATCAGCGTGAAGACTATAAAAGATGTAAAAAGCCTTAACGAAGCCGAAAGGCATTTGTACTCCCCATCATTGCAATCATTTTTTTGTTCTGAACCATACCTGGGAAACTTCTAGTTACGGAGATATTGAAGCTCAAAGTTCAAATTTTTTCACACGTTTTTTTTAAAATACCACTTTTGAAGGTTTTGATTTTACTTTAATTAACTCGATGACCCGTTTACTATTCAAAGCATCCATCAGCACTAAGTTTTGAGTGCGTTACATTGAGTTTTACCGTAAAACGTGATTTTTCATCCCAAAAAAAAAAGTCGTGTCCCAGCAATTACTTTTGCTTAGAGTTACTTAGTTTGATGTACTGAATGCTTGGTTGACAGCTTCGTGAAGGGTCTGTTTATACCTTGTAGATAGTTATCATTTGCCTTGTCAAGTATGTAAGAACAAAGCAGTCATGTCTTCAAAATGTACGTTTTCAGCGACTAAATTTCGACGAAGGGAAACATAAGTTACCAGTGAGCACGTCAGTGATAAGCGCCTGCAGCGCGCTCCTGCCGGCCGGGTCCGTAGCGTCGTACACGCGCAGCATGGTGCCCAGCTCGTGCAGGACGTACTGACGGGTGCTGAAGCCTACTGGGTCATCGGTCTCTGACGGACAGGGAGACTCGACGATGCTGAAAAGTATGTTGAGATTGTTGGCAAAAGTGAAGGCATTATAAACAAGAAGAGGATTTTTTTTTAATTTTTTATTTATTTGTTCAGTAGTAAACATACATTTTATTCATTTAAGTTGGTGCCAACATAAACGCATTAGAGTTTTACTGTGCACCAAAATCATTGACTACATAATTTAGAGAATTAGATCCATTTAAGTAGGTACTTAGTACCTACAACTAGAAACTACAGCTAAAATTACAGCGGGTATTAGGCGAAATAATATCTAATACTCGTACTAACTAGGCAACCTCGGTGACCAATCTGACCGTCCGTTCATAAAAACAAAAATAGTATTAAAGTAAAGGTCTGTATAAATATCACTTGCATCGGTGAAGGAAAACATCGTTAAGAAACCAGCATGCCTGAGCGATATTTCTCGACGGCATGTAAAGCCAAGTTACAGGCCCATGGGCGGCATAAAACTCTGACACCAGGTTAGGCACTAACCACACGATAAAGATAGTAAAGGTCCAGCCAAACCGGTACATCAGATAGCAATGAGATGAGATACTTTAGTATTACTTGTCTGATTCTGGTATCTGAAGCCACATCTGCAATTTGTCTGAACCGGCTACACCAATCCTTGAATCAACGTTTCGATATTTGAAAGAGAAGAACTGGTTTCAGGTTTCAAAAACTGTGCAATCAAATCCCGATCCCTTCTAGTTATTAAGTACTAACATAGGCTAAGTTATATTGTTACTAACACAGTGAACCTCTTGGTAGTCTGATAAATAAATAAATAATAATAAATAGGTACCATAGTAGTTATTGAGATTCAAAGTCTGTAGCAGCCAATAAAATTACTTGAAATTATAGTTTTGATTATACACTGATTAGGATAAGCTTTCAGAACTTTTACGGGGCTGAAAAATAACGGAAAGATTCCACAAGAGTTAGAATTTAATAAAACAGAACTTTTATCTGCAAAAGCTTCAAGACCTCGCTCTTTGGGCAATGCGTTGCATTGGAGTGAAAAAATTTAAGATTTTTTTCAAAAGATGTACTCACGCCCTAATATAACCCGTAAGCACAACCAAGTCCGGTAGAATGGTCTCCAGCGTCTCATCATCGTCGATCTTCTGCAGATGTTCCGCTAGATGGCGCCAGTACCACGCGGTCTCCTTATTCAGCTTGTCGGCGGGTATCAGGCGAAGTGTCTTGTCGGTGGGCAGCCATTCTAGCAATTCGGATATTGGGAGGTGTCTGCAAGAGAGAGGATTAAGTTTATTAATGTTAGCACTGAGCGCTCTTCGTGAAGAATATGGTAAAAAAACCCGACTACTGAAAAATCACGCTCTAATTAAATTCGGGGTTTACAAGGTAAAATCGACTCCTTCAATTGTCGAAGTCGGTTAAAATGTAGCCTATGTTACCCGGGTCACAAGCTTTCCGAGGCAAGGAGGAAACTCGGTATGTAATGAGTGGTCACCCATCCACAGACCAACATAGGCAAGCGCAGTTTAACCTGAAGATAGACCCGAGCGGCTGTTATTATTCGGCCACAATCTCCTAACTGCAGGCTATCATAAATAAACTTACTTAAATAGCGACTCCAGCAGTTTCCCAGCGACGTACTGCGAGTCCTTGGCGTCGTGTGCGTTGTCCAGGCGTATGGCCTTCAGCAGGTCCACGATGTTGCCCTGGAAAGTGCTGAGCCAGCCGGGGATCAGGATCTCTTCTACCACGCGCCTGACGCGGGCACTGCGCTCTGTTAGACCTACCTGGAGGCGGATGAATGATATTTGAAAAAAATTAAACAAACATCACGCATGTAGTCTCCGAACGGTTAGGCAGAGGAATGCCTACAGAACACTCATATTTAGCTAGGTATGTTTAACACGTTCACTGTCCGCTCAGTATGCACAATAGTTTAACTATGGCAGTAAACCATGTTGTTCTTGAGAGCGGGAAAGGGTTAAGCTTCATGTTATTGGGTTCAAGCCTATTGCCATCTACCAGGCAGACTCTCTACAGGATGTAAGGGACAGCCCTCCACAAACTGACAGGGTGCATTCAGCTCCCTGTTTTGTTTTCAGTTACTATTTCTTTATTTCAATGTAAAATTACATTCTCTGTAAGCAGCACTCCATTTATGTAAATAATACGGCTAAAATAATAAATAGCAGTGTAATAAAGTAACGAGCCATTGCATATGAGGAAAAAAAACCCATAACATTCCTAAATTAATTTCTTGTACCGGTCATCTTATTATGATATACTGAATTCACCCCGTCAGTTTGTGGAGGGCTCTCCCTTACACCCTGTATAATGTAGGTTGCTAACTAAAATAAGAACAAACAGGATAGAAGACTCGCTATAGAACGAAGGGTATGTTGTCACCACTATATCTCTACACATAAGTGTCAGTTTACCTTGAGCGTGAGCACTCTCTGCCTCACCCTCAGCTGGGTGACATTGATGGCGGCGATGTACAGGAAGGCAGCGCGTCGGACTGCTTCGTCCACGTCACATAGTCGCTCTAGTACGAAGGGCACGTTGCGGCTGCATTTAGCTATTGACATCACTATAGCCCTGTAATTAAAGATCAATTTCGATTAAATCATAAACAAATGCATTTTATTGATGAGCTTAGGTATTTTGTTTTGGATTCTCCGTAAAGTTTGAGGATTTTACACAAATTCAAAATCATAATGCTGCCACAGTTAAGAGCTTTTACGACTTACGACATTTCATATAAACTTTCAAGTCCTTTTTTTTTCGAAATGACTGAACCGATTTTAATGAAACTTCATACGCATAAGCAGGTTACATAGGTCTAAAAAGTTCTCAGACAACATTTCCTACATAAATATTGATTATGAAATGCAATAATTAACATCGTAACAACAAATATTTAGTTTTAGATGTAAAAAAAGTATTTGTGCTTTTTTACACCTAAAACGGTTACAACATCAAATTCAGTGTTTTAATTGCAATTATTTATTAATATTCTAGTTCACTAGTTAGCCATAATTCTAATTTTCCTTACAGTAATATTGCCAAATTAATTTAAACAGGTAAATATTTAACAGCCATTTGCGACGTTGCCAACTTTTTGAATGAACGCTCTTAAAGCATCATCATCTGCCTAGCCTTTTCGCAACTATATTGGGTCGGCTTCCAGTCTAACCGGATGCAGCTGAATACCAGTATTTTACATGGAGCGACTGCCTATCTGACCTCCACAACCCAGTTAGTACTAATGAACGCTCTTAAAGCAAGCGGTACAAAAGTTCTATATAACCCGTATTATGTAGAAAATGCTCTGTATTACCTCCTAACAGAAGAGCTAGGGTCGCAACTCATATGAAAACGGTATGCCCTCGTGACTTCGTCATCTTGTTCCATCGGATTCTGCAGTCGTTGGAGAGCGAGCGCGGCGCGACAACGTACCGCCCCGCGCGTGTCTTGTAGTCTTTGCATCTGATGAGAAAGAATAGTTTGTAAATACGTGGTGGAAAGGACACCGACGCGAAAACGGTTACCACTTTTTCAGTACATCATTCTGAGCCCTCCTGCATAGAAATTTTTCATCGGTTATTAAGAAAAAAAGCGGTTGTTCCCAGGGCCGGATTTATAGGTGTGGAGGCCCTGGGGCAACCTAGAAGTAGAGGCACCGAAATTTTTTTTGGAAGACGAAAAAAAAAATATAAACTAGGTGTAACATAATAACCGCACAACCCTCCTCGAATAAATTAGGTTCTCTTTTTTGTCCATTATTTCAGAAATGAGAAAAGGAGTAAATGTGTCAACTAATATTGAATTGAGTAAGCATATGATAATTGTACTATTCCGCCTGGGATAGGTTGGTTTCTCTATAAATGTCCGAGATTTCGGGGGGGGGTTTACAATTGATGTAATTTTTTCTTAACCAAGTTGTGGAGGCCCCTTCCTTGTGGAGGCCCGGGGCAAATGCCCCTGTTGCCCTGCCCTAAATCCGGCACTGGTTGTTCCATACATTTTGTCCGTGTAGGTATTGCATCTTTGTAGGAAACAGTTGTTTTTTTTTAATAACCAATGAAAAATTTCTTTGTAGCAGGGCTCAGAATGATGTACTTAATACTTGGTAACCGATTTCGCGTCGGTGTCTCTTCCACCCGGTATATGAGTAAGCCCTTGTATGCGGTCATTTCGTTTATATGAATATTTTTCATGGATTTTCAACACAAAGCTTGGCGCCGATAGTTGAAAATCCTGTGCCCAGCCAAGTCCAAATAGCTATTTTTAAATTCGCTCTGTTGAATTACCAATGCTCGGCTGAATACAGAGAGTAGATAATCCAGTGGACAATAAGAAATCGTTGGGAAAAAAAGTTGTATGTATTACGAAATAGTTCTTACATAACATCACCCCTGTATTCGCCGAAGGGTTAGGCAGAGGTGTACCTAATAGAACACCCACATTTCGCCAGGTGTCGTTAAGTCCCATGTAAAAGGGGGAGAGCCTATTGCCATCAACCTGGCTCAAATCCAGACTGCGTGGCTGCTACTGAGAAATTCCAGAAGGAAAAACCCCAATAACAATTTGCCCAAACCGGGTGTATCGAACCCAGGACCTCATTCTCAGCAGTCGCGATTGCAACCACTAGACCATTACATAGCATTAACGACATTACATAGCATCATAATTGGTCAATTAATAGCTCTACATATCAAACAATACAAATGTGGCCAACTGCCAAAAAATGCACCCAAGTAATTAAAGAACAACACTGTTGCCAAATAAATAACATATTTACTCAATATAACACTGGGTCACTGGTATCAAGTGGGTGAGTTCAAAGGATTAGGCAGAAGCCTATTAATTGTAGGAACAGCGGTGGCCCAGTAGTGGCGGCCCCGACTTACAAACAGTAAGTCGTAGGTTCGAACTCAGGCGCATTACTTTGCGTAATTTATTTCATCACCACTACTCTCAAACTGTGAAGGAAAATATCGTGAGGAAACCGGCATGTCATAGAACCAAAAATTCGAAGACATGTGACAGCTACCAACCTGCACTGGGTCCGCATGGTGGATTATAGCCCATTCCCTCTCATAGAGAGGAGGCCTGTGTCCCAGCAGTTGGAACATTATAGGCTGATTGATTATAGACTGTTATGATTTGAAATGTAATTGTCTTGTAACTTCGAACACAATGTAAATTGTTTGACGAATTAATAAATGAAATGAAATGATTATGCTATGCTATTAATTGTAGACTAACATTTCACAAGTAATGTTAAAGCCAAAGGAGTACGACAGGATCATAACAGTTGGTGTTCTGTAGTTTCTGATTATCATACTGGAAAGTAAGCGTGATTTCATGTATGAAACATGGCATTCTAGCAGCAAGATTTGAGGATGCTAGCAGAAAGAGAAACTATTGACGGCGCGATGGGCTGCTGCGCTGCGTGTCTCGTGTTCGATTCCCGCACGGAACAAATATTTGTATCGCCTACAGGTAGTTGTTCCTAGTCTGGCTCTTTGTGTATGTGAGTTCGAATGTGTGTAAACACACCCACGATACAGGAGAAATACCTAGTATTATTTTTTAAGAAAAAACCTTACCTGTGATGCCAGTAACTTGTCACAAAGATCATCGTCCAACGAGGCGTCATCTCCAAGAGCAGACAGCACAGCGGCAAGTAGCTGACTGGCTCGGTACCTCACAGACTGACCCGATACACATTGACACTGCAAACAAGGTCTTTATTTTAACTTCTTCATTCATTTAACAAAAAAAGCTAAAGCAAACAATAAAGGCACACGGCACATTGTTCTTCTCAATCTGCTGATAACTAGAGCATCACTGGTCATTAATAAGGGATATAGGAGGCATGCAAGCAACATTAACACTCTCACCGCCATGTGGTACGCCGGCCGCCCACGTAAATTCTAGTGCAGCAAGCTATTACTGATTTTTTTATTTGTTGCGGCAGGCCGTGCGGGTCGCTAAAGAAATGGGATGGGCGGCGCGCCGCCCACATGGCCTGCTGCTTTGGCAAACTGTATACATGCGTGGCGGTGAGAGTGTTAATATTTAACCCGGCGCCATCTTTCATCATTTCTTTTATTTTTTTTCTCGTTTGGAAACTTAGTTACTTTGATAACCAATGTTTTATATAAATTAGAAGCATTATTTGAGTTTTTGTAAGTGTGAGTACCATGTAGACTTTCTATTATGGTTAGTAGGGCTTATCCTAATCTTTATGGTTTTAACTGTAGCTTTGTTTTATTTTCCTATCTCTACACTGTGCTCACATATAGAAGCAACAATTGTACCCAGGACTATGTAATATATAACTTGATTTGAAAAGAGTGTCCATGGAGTTTCTTGCCCATTCTTCTCCATGAGATCTACTATTTTCGAATGGGCAACTACAGTCCATTCACAGTTATTATGCCTGTGGCGGGACTGTAGGTAGCTTATTTTTGACTATGCAAAAGTGCCTATCATGGGTCTATTTGAAATAAATGCTTTGAGTTTGAGTTTGAGTTTGATCCTGTATAACAATCCTAATTTAATTTAAAATTTCCAAAATACTCACATCAAAAATAATATCAAATATGAACAGTAAGAACTCTTCTTCGTCATCAAGTGAGGTGCAGAATGTTGCCACAAACTGTACGACACGGTCCACGTTGGCACTGGTGTCGCCAAACATGAACAGGTATTGTAGGGCATTCTTGAAGCTCTCCCGAAAGCTGTCCTCATCAAGCTGTGAATGTAAATCAGTTTAGGAGAAAAATATCTATAGAAAATTTGATCATTGTGATGAAACTATGTCATTTGTTGGTCTGTTTTGCTTTAAAGATAGGCTTAGTACCTACTTTTGTTGCCAAAATACATTTTTTTTAAATCCTGTATGACCAACTTCACTATTCACAAACCAACTTTAACTTGTGTGACAAAAGTATCAGTTTAACAAGCAGTGTTTTGTTACCTAAGTTGAACTTAGCCATATTTTCCAAATAAAAGAAGCAGGCAACTGCTGAAACTCAATAAATGTTGCAAAAGTATACCAGTATTGCAATTTCAATCACAGTTACTAACAATCAACGAACTTTTTGATAATTTCCTTGGGCAAAATAACTTGCTGTTTGACTTAATATTTGATAACTTTTTTCCGAGGGAAACTGCCTAATATCTTGTGATTTAGTTGAATAAAGTAAGAGACCTTACCTTTTTATACAATTTAATCATTTCCTTCACATATTTCTTGTGCTGAACAACATTGTATTGTACATTTTGAAATATTTTGAACATAGTAGGATTGTTCCGAGGATTTGGTTTCACCGCGGACACTGGCTGCGGGACTTCGGCGTCCGTCGGAGGCATTTTATCAACTAAATTACTCTGACTCTTATTTGGAATAAAACAGGTGTTTAATGATAATTTCCTGAAGTTTTAAGCAATAACAGCACAAAATCGTACACTTTACGCCGACAACCGTTTTGTTTTTGAATATTTGATAAGTTTGACAACTTGGAGTTGACTGTCAGTGACTCTCGATGTTGCCAGTTAACGAATTTATAACGATGATATTACTAGATTTTTGTTCGGTTATTTAGCGTTATTTACGGTTTTTGCAAAATAACTGTAGTTGCATCTCTGTTTTCAGATTAAATATTTACTTCCGGTTAAACCTTAAAAAAAACATTTCAATTACTTTCAAGAAAGCGCGGGAGGCTTCCAAATTGGCCGAACGTGTCTTTTTGAACCTTATTTGAAATAATTACTATTTTTATCGCGCCGCTGTAGGTAAGTACCTACATGTTTTGAATTAACGGTGCGGGCGGCGGCTTATATCGATAAAGCGCGTCAATTTTAACTGTTATTATTTATTTTGCTCTCTTGAACTTTTGTGTTTTACTAGTAGGTCCAAAAAGTTACTCATGGTTTTTGATTTATTTGATCTAAAGTTGTTTTTGTGCTTCTTTACATTTATATTAATGTATAGTTTTGAACGCATGGTGATTTTGTGTCGTGTTAACATTTATATTAAATGTGTAACTTTTACTTAGTACAGACTTGCTAATAAAAAGCAAAAACAAATAAGGCTCTGACAAAAAAGCGTATTCTTGCTTCGCCGGCAGAGCTGCAGTAAGAATACAAAAAGCGCAAATCGGCAAAGGAGCTGCATGTTGAGTTTCTGCCTGATGTACCAGAAACCACCGCCAAAAGGAGGCCAAGGTCACTAATATGGTATGGTCAACAAGGTAACTAAAGTAGACTCATATTTCATGGGGTACTGTTTAAAATGTAACAATAAAATACCTCCCCACATTCTACAACTGAATGAGACGAAATTTAAATCTTGTATTAAACGCACACTATGTAGGCAAGCATATTATAAGTTGGGGGATTACATTGATGATAGAAATGCTTGGCTCAATGCTGGTCCTGCTCCACAACCATAGGGGGCAAACTAATTGATTACCATGTGAAGTTATTGCGGAAGCTGCAGAAGATTGTAAAAATATCCTTGCATTGTATAGATTCAATCTCTTAGTATTATGTAATTGCACAGCACATAGTGTGAGTACTATGTACTATAAAGCTACCATTTACATTTAGTTATCATTCATTGACTCGAATTTGCCCTGGCGGTTGAGAGAAAGTCAAGCTCACTCAAATGTCTCGCTGATGGTGGCGGGTGTGTCGGATCATTCAGTTCCCTTCAAAATTGTTGAGTTGAATGGTGCTGATCCATGCGTCATGATCGTGAACGGGCGCTGTCAGTTGGGACTGGTCATCTCTTAGCTGCCACGTTTTATTTTAACTTCTTTGTTGTTAAATTGTTGATCTCATCTTTTACTCTGCACGCTCTTAACGTGCACATCTTTCTACATCGTTCTCACATATAATATGTATTATCTCAACATGAATGATGTAACCAAGATCTTGTAAAAATATGTTGATTGAAAAGAGTGTCCATGGAGTTTCTTGCCCATTCTTCTCCATAGAGATCTACGCTTTGGAATGGGCAACTACAGTACTTTCACAAGTTATGCCTTGTGTCTGGGACTGTAGCTTCACCTTCTTTGTTTTTCTGACATTCAAAAGTGCCTGTTATGGTCTAATTGAAAATAAATGCTTTGAGTTTGAGTTTGAGTTTACTGAAAATAGCTGATCTGAAGCTTAGCACGCTTATTAATTGCATCGGCGGATGAAGTTGTTTCTGTAAAAACAACAATATTATCTAGTACAATTCCGCCGCCTCCTTGGTGGGACTCAAATTGTACAGAAGTGAGTAATGCAAGATCAGATGAACTATGTCAACTATGCAGAAACAAAGGCGCGTTACGATACAAATAGAAATCAAAAATATTTTATTATTGTGTAAAAGTTTATTGTGTCGTTTGGTAATACAATAGTATACTTTATAAATATTAATTAACTTAAAAATATTATGTACAAATCACATGATAGCAAAAATGAGTGAAAAAATAAGTGGATAGGTATTCTTTTCTTATTCATGGTGGTAAATTACAATTTAAATTAACTACATATAAAAATATTAATTAAATAAAGGAAGATATTTTTTAGGAGCAAACGTTAAAAAATGTTGGCAGAAGACACATCAGCAGTCATTACTTTGCAGATTATATTAAATGATTAAAAAGCCTTATTAAAATTATAAATAATTATAAGGAATCATCAATATTATATAGATATTTTAACTTCGTCTATCTACATAAATAATAATTATGAAAGATTCATTGAACTATCTAAGTAGTTGTGAGTAGTAGGTACCCTAGGTAGGTACCTATTTTAATAGGTACTGTTGCCAGATTTTCTGTATTTAAATCATATCATTAACTTATCTTTCAAGATCAAGGTATGAGATTCAAAAGTAATAAAAATTCGAGTAGTTGATCGACAACATCAGATCGCTGATTACATAATTATCGAAGATACTGGACGCAGTTGATAGAATCTGGCAATCTTATCAAATGAAACAAATCGTGAATGATAATCATCATAGATAACTTTGACCTTACGTTAAAAGGTCAAGTTGCCCTATTGCCCAAAAAAAGAAGATTCATTGCCTCATTACTAATACCTATTGTTAGAAAAGTAGCATGTTACAGTGCTACAAGGCTATTTTGGCGCTAGAATGAAATTGACAGGAAGCGTTGTTGCTAAACGTTTTGTGAAAAAGCTAAGATGGCGTCGTAAGTTTCGATTTTGGCCGCGCACCAAAAGATCCTTGTACAGCTTAGTGACAAGAGTATCGAATCACTCAAGATCATCAATTAGAGAGTCGAGTTCTTTCTTCAGGGTCTGCGATTCTTCTCTCTGCTTTAATACATCGTCCTTCAAACGGTCTACGTTCGCCATGAGGAGTGCGTTGCCCTTCCTCAGCGCGTTGACCCTTGTCTCGTGTCTCTTCATCCTCGTTGTGAGGTTCTCTTTCTTTTTGGGTAGAGGAGAATCCTGAAAAGCGGACATATTTTTTGTTTTAAAAAAACGTTTTTTATTGAATTAATTATGTTTAGTCTGGGGGTGTGCCTAATTGATATTTCTTCAACAATTCGCCCTTTATGCAAGCATTTTTATGGAGTGCTAACTGCTTTTTTTGCTGACAAAGCCCAGTCATCTTGACGGGTCGGGAGAGGTAGGATCGGCGAGAGATGTCGTGAGTTTCACAGGGATCGGTTCTGGGGTCGCGTCTGGAAAGAGCTTATGACAGAGTATGTCATGCCGCCAAAAAAACTTTTTCTTAAACTCAATATGTCGTATTGACGTTCGGGAGTCTCAGGTACCTATTTAGTCTAAAGCAATTTAGCTAACGATTTTACTACAGGTCGATTTCTTCTCCATTCAAACCACAATGAAAATTGTCTTATCTAGAAAGATAGTTTGATTTCGAACAAAAAGACTATATCGGGTGAGTGTACACAATTTTCGCTATATTTATAGATTATCTGCATTGCAGTATTATGCATCACTTGCGCATTTAATGCAAATTCTTTTGCATTCTGTGCCAAAGATATTAAATGTTGAATGTGCAATGTTCCGGTTGCCTAGGCTGTTAAGAGCGTTTACGAATTATGGCATTTCTGGAATGCCATAAGTCATAAACGCTCTTAATATTTGCTTGTTTCCTCGATATATGAGACTATCCCTTTTCCTTGCAGTAGTAGTCATAGACAGGGTAATAACTACCTCCAGTTAACCGCACTTCCATGACAACAGTACTGTGGCCCACAACTATTATTTTTTAAACTCACCTCAGGTTCACTTTCACTCTCCGTCTCACTCTCCGTGTCCTGTTCTGTTTCAGTCTCAGATTCCTCTTCCTCGGACTCTGACTTCTTCTCCTCTTCCGATTCTTCTTCTTCCTCGTCGTCTTCGTCATCTGATCCGCATTCCTTCATCATAGCTGCCATCTTGTCGACCTCGCGTTTCAGCTCCTTGTATTTTCTTTTCTCTTCCCTGAAATTGATAATTTTAGATTTAATTCAAGTAATGACGTGAGTTTATTACCCATTGAATCTAAGGGCCTTTGCACACCACGTTTTTTTTATGCGCTGACGACGCGCGTAGAACGCAATCAGAACGCTCAGCAAACGCAAGACTGAAGTCACGTTGCTACCTTTGCACACGATCCTTGCGTTTGTATCGCTATAAATGTGCGTTTGTAGCGATGCATCGCGCAGAAAGCCGCCGCCATTTGGAACCACAGTATTACGATGGCGTCGCTCGAGATAACCCTGCTTACGCTAGCCTTTTTGCTGCTTTTAAAACGACGACAAAGAAGATAAAACAGCGTAAATTTCTCCTAAATCAACTCCTACCCTGCACCGCCTATAGCACAAACGCACTGTAAGCGCGCATTTGAATCGGTACAAAAGCGCATTACATTTGCGTTTGTATTGATACAAACGTGTAAAATCTGCTAAAACGTGTTGATAACGCGCAGAAGACGCGCTAACCAAAAACGGGCGTCGTCAGCGCATAAAAAAACGTGGTGTGCAAAGGGGTTGGAATGGAAGTGTGTAAGAATCTTAGCAGGTTGCGTTCTTTAAGTCTTACCTATCCCTATGGGAAAAAGGTGAGAGCTAATGATGGCATTTGGTTCTCGCTTCTAGATGATTTTTTTGACCTTCAATAAGTCTTCGGTACATCTTTTTGTTTAGCGGTCGATATCGCGATGCCTTGGACTGGCCCCTATCCACTGGACACGGGTCCCCCCCAAGCTTCTAAGCTTCGCATCCCAAACATCCCCAGTCTTTCGGCTGGACGATATCGATAGATGTGACATAGATGCTAAGGACTACAAACGTCTATAATTATATTTCATTCTTCGAGATTTAATCAAACTATGAAAAATCAAAACAACCAATTAACAGTAACTACCTATCTATCGTTGATGTCGTCGTACCTAATATAAAAGTGATTGATGATAAGCAGATAATCGTGATTGAGGTAATTAAACACGCAGATAAAGTATTTAAACTTGAAGTACCGACGTTGTTGAATATTTTTGACAGCCATGAACAAAGTAAATGACTTCCTAGTAGGTCAAGATGGTCTCAAATGCGATAGCTAAGTTGTGATTACTGGTTGTTAAACCCCGGGCGAGAAAATTGTTCTTGTTGGGTTTATTTGGAAATTAAATGGAGTACCTGCGGATAATTGCGCCCCGTCTACGGGAAGATGATTGTGATGTTTTATGACATGAGTAAAGAAAATAATGTTACTAACTTGAGCGCCGCCTGTTGGTTCTTCAGCGACATTTTGAAGCCCATGCGCTCTCGTTTCATCTGGTCTTGCTTCTCCTTCAGGTACCGGATCTTGTTTCTCATGTTGCGCACCTCCTTCTCCATTCGCTTTTGCTTCTTCTCTTCGCTTTCCTCCTGAAATATTAGGAAGAAACACCTAATTAATTTTTAAAAATGATTGAAAGACTTCTTTCCGACTTTATCGAGTTCATCGTGCTTAGCTTATGGGTACTGCCGATTTAATACTGCATCGTTGTACCTTTTTTTAACTCGTAAGTTTTATTCACTTCTATTAATATTCAATTCTGTTATGTTCTTTCACCATATTGCTAAATGTATGGATAAAATGGCGGACTAATCGCTATCTACATGTTATATACTTTCTAAGGAGTATCTATCTGTCTACATAAAATTACCTCTTCGTTATCAGAATCCTCTTCCTCTTCGAAGCTGTCGTCCTTGGTGACAGAGAGCTGCTTGATGGCGTGGCTCGAGCGACGCGAACCCATGCTCGTTGGCATGATGCCCTGTAATGTTGGTGTTACAGTGTTATTATTGGTGGCATTGTAGGTATGAGTCATGGGTGAAAATATGGGGCAGAATAATGCACGTAATTAGATATAGAAATAAAATGCAATCGATTATAGCGTTACAGCATGCAGGCGTCATGTTAGCTAAATACAAGTTGGATGTAGGCAATGATATTTTAAAGATACGCTACGTTCATACTGAGAGGCGTTCAAATATCGTTGCGTTATTACGACTGCGATAGACAATACGGAACGTGTAATACAAAAGAGATAGCTATTGCGCTTGAAGTACTTAAATTACGACAATAATTGTCTGAATTTGTCTGCAACAATTTGCGCGCGCTAGTGCGAAATCTATCTCCTTTTATTATCATTGTTAGAAGTAATACAATTGAGAAAAACGAAAAAGTAATAATGACGGTGAACGGAATGTGTAAATAGAACTATGATGAGTTTTTAAAACCGATTATATGAAGTAGGTATTATTAATTTAGAAGCTAAATAAATAGACCTAAAATTTTGATGCATCTGAAGTGTGCAGTGATCATTATGTAGTAGCTATGTATGTAACTACGAGGCGTTAAAGGGTTATTCATTCTGTAAAGCCATACCTCATCAGCAGAAGCGTTAGTATTAGAAGCGTCATTAGTTTTAGTGCCCTTAGCTTTAGCCTCATTAGCTTTAGCCTCATTAGTTTTAGCCTCATTAGCTTTAGCCTCATTACTTTTAGCCTCATTAGCTCTAGCAAAATTAATGTTTTCGTCAATCTTCTGTTTTCTCAACTTGTCGGCTTCAGGCGAGTTCACTTCAATATTTAACAACCTACATTCTTTAGCGAAATCAAGTTGACGTTTTTGGTAAAATGACAGAGGTTCCTGAGTTTCTTCTTCTTCGTCCTGCAAAGCGTTAGTTAAGCAGTTATTAAGCAAAAAAAATTCGTGTTGTAATGTCAATAAAGACTTTTTTTTATTTAAATAGAAGCAGCCCCATAATTATTATTGATCATGCACACAAATCAGCGGGTTTTAGTACCCTGTTTCGGTGTTTCTATAAAGATCAACTTTAATCTTGTTAGTTATTTAAATAATCATGACTTACCGACATTGCCTGTTCCAATTTCTTCTCTAACTCTGCGTTCCTTCTCTTCACCTCTTCCAACTCCGTGAGGGCTGTGTCCCTATCTTCAGCAGCATCTAAGTACTGTTTCTCCAAATGATCGGCGTTTTGTTTAGTCTTTTCTACCTCCGATTTAAGGCTGTTGACTAGTCTTTCGTCGTAAGCGTCGGTAACGGATATGACAGTCTTGTGCTGTTCTTGCTTGATGAAAGCCCTCTCTCTTGCTAACTCTGCTTCTAGGTTCGCTATCCTTGTCAGAAGTCGCTTGTTTTCTCTCTCTTGGGCTTCTTTGTTTCTGTGAATTTTCAAGGTAGTAATATTATTGCATTGATCTCTGACATAAAATAAATAAATTTCACTCTTCTTTCAATCTTCATTGAACTTTTATAGGTATTGGAAATTTTTTGAGGAAAAGATATCATAAGTTGTGATTCATAAAATAATTAGCAATCAACTTGATACTTCAATTGCTAGGTATTGCGCAAGTTTAGGTATTATTACATTATCTGATTAAGACCACGCGAATCTAATCTGCGTAGTCGAAATACCTAAAATTAATCAGTATAAGCTGAAAATCATGATAAAGCTCCACTGCGGATTGTACTAAGCTGATAGGAGTCTTTTTAACTAACTTTTTATAAATGAATCTCCTAAATCGATTCCTAGATTGAATTTTTTGTTATTATTGAAGTGAAAATAGGGCAAAATTGGATGGATAAGCTGTTGTCTTACTACTAGATGTTGGCGTAACTATTGTGTCCACTCAGATTGTTGCAGGTTTTCGAATATGGTGACTTCTGTTATAGTCCATAATACCCGGTATTATGAGCAGCCTTATCCCACGTCCGATATGCGATCGGCCACGCGAATACGCGTACGTCGCGATCCTATGTCCGTCGTTTATTCCAAAAATCGGAAGACATCGACACAAATCTCGACGGGACCACGCGTTCAGGGTCGTCGAATTAACAGCAAGTTCGCATTACACTTCTTTCTCCGATTTTCTAATAGTTTATGCTCACATTGCTTACCTTAGTTCAATAGCCAGTAGCTGCTTAGTTGATTGCAGATCATCTCTGACCTTGTCAATGTCGTCCATTTCGTCAATTTCTTCATCTTCTGGTGGTATCATACCAGTTATCTGAAACATTTCAGCATATTCTTTGAAGTATAACTTATTATTTTATATTTGTTTTTCAGGTTCCATTGTGAAATTATTTGGTGATATTACATAATTATTGTCGGTAGATTGGGAATAGAGACTTCCTTCACGGATAGTCGTGACTTCTTTCTGTGTTTAATCTGATCAGTTAGGTTATTTTACAAATATTTAGAAGATTATAGAACATATCTTCAATTGGTTTAATTGTTTTTTTGTGAGTACAAATATATAAAAATATAAAACTGTCCGTCTATTAATCCTGTTTTCCTTATAATTGTTTATACTAATATTAAAAATGTAAGTGCAATAAAGTGTGCAGTGCGATACATACATGTGAACTACTCGCCTCTGTAGCCGACGCCAGTCCGACTCCTGAGGGCGACGCCGCGAGGTTTGCCTGTGACATGCTCTTCTGCACCTGCTCCTCAATCGTCATCTGTCTCCTGAACTTCCTCAAACCTTCCAGGTTCGGTTTACTCCTGTCATTCGTCTTTGTCTTCTTCAGCCTGATTCCCTTGTTGATCTCTTTTAGTAAATTATTGTGGGAGTTTGGCTTTTCTGACTCGAAGATGAACTGTCCCTTGTTCTTCACTACCGCTGATGTTGTTATGATAGGGCTTGATCTGAAATACCATGTTTTATGTTTTATAATGTGTGAGAAATAAATGTCTCAATGGCGTAGAGGGTAGGCCAAGAAAAAGCACCACCAAAAAGCTTAGCTGCTAGCTATAAGTTTTAACTTACGTCGAACAGCGCAAAATTTAGGAATCTCTTATCAAATACTGTGGTTATAACAATGGCCGGACACTGTCTAAGTTCTCTATCATCAGAGAATTCAGTAGTATCATCCTCCAAATGCAATTCTCGGCTATGACCAAGGCACAAGGAGGTTTAGAAAAACAAAACAGTTTTGCATAAAATTGTCTCAGTTGGCCTATAGCTATAAATGGTGAAAAAGCACTCTTAACGAATTACTTTCTTCCTCTTCTTGGAACTTCAGACCACACCAGGGGCCAGTTACGGAGATATTGAAGGTCAAAGTTCCAACTTTTTCACGCAGGTTTTTTAAGTACAGGTTTGAAACTTCGCTATAAATACCTCCATGACCCCTGTACTATTCAACGCATCCATCAGCGCAATGTTGAGTGTGTAACATTGAGCGCTGCCGTAAACCATGATTTTGCACACCAAAAATTTTGCGCAGTGTTACTTAGTTTGATGTACAGAATTCATGGTTGACGACTTCGTGAAGGGTCCGTTTATACCTTGTCTGTGCGGAACTCTGTTCTTATGACTTCGTTACAGGTAGTCAGTGGCCCGAAAGTCTGACAACCAGTCTTACCAGTGTCGTATTATCCAGTACGTGGAGGTCAGGTAGGCAGTCGCTTCATGTAAAATACTGCATCCGGTTAGATTGGAAACCGACCCCAACATAGTTGGGAAAAAGGCTAGGATGATGTGCGAAACACTGTGTCAAAAATCAATGTGCCCTGTCAACGGCCACCCATCTTTTAGGCAACCTATCCTCCACAATGTCACGTACCTGTCATTACAAACAACATGTTTCAGCTTCTTCCCCTCTTCGACCTCCTTCATCATGTCGGTCCAATCGGGTCTCCTCCTGGGCCTGCTGCGTAGCTGTTCCAGCCTCTTCAGCTTCTCGGGGTCTACCGGCACCTTCTTGAACTCGGGGGGCGGGGGCATCTTTGGCGGTAAGGGCGGAGGCATCGGCGGTGGTGTGGGCTTCAGCAAACCTGGGTTTAGCGGAGATTCGTGAGTCATGGCTCTGTACCGATTGTTCCCAACCAGTCACACTGTTACTCGATAGGACAACTTTTTGTGTTTATTCCCAACGGATCACACACCATGTGAAGAGTGTGCCTCGTTGCGAACAAAATATTTTCATGCAGCAGCACTGTACATATTGGAACTACTAGGTACTCAATCAGTAAAACCGTAGTAACACGTCAAAAATACATCAGACTAAGCCAAAGAGTCTGTCCGTTACCATTTCCTAGTAGGTATTGAGCTGGGAAGAAGTAGCGCAACAAATTCCTCAGCGTAATATGTTAAGTTATTACTAAAAATTTGTTAATCAATCATTGTTTTGCTAACTTTGCGCATTCTTGCATTTATTCATGGTAGGTATCTTTGTTAGTTTCGGTGTGAAATCGGCCTAAGACGTAGGTTGTTGGTAATTCGTCGAGAATTTTTCGTTCCCTATAACATCCAAAAAGCTATAATTATTGTACCTGTATTCTGCTTATGAATCAATGAAAGTGCGAGCTCTATTCACAACATTGGACCTAGATAAGCTCAGTTGATTAATTGGATCATCTATCGTCACTTAAATACGAAATTTTTATTCGGAACACTTACAGATTTCTATTGAAAGATTAACAAATTGTTTTGATAGATCGTAAACAAAAAAGACGCAATCTTCGACGACCTTAATTGATTTTTCTCGCAATTAATCAATTTCCAATTCCACATAATCAATAAGAAAACAGGATGTTAATAACAGCGACTAAACAAGTCATCAAACTTATCTAGTAGACTGCGCAATGGACGCGTCATTCAAAATCAAAATAGGAATCAAATTCGAGTGCACGATAATCATTAAGTACCTTGCGGATCGTCTCCTGACTCAGCCATTTTATCAATAAAATAACTAATCACTTAATTAAAATTCACACGGAAATATCGCTTCGCTTCACAAATATCACAATTTTCGTCAACACAGTTCACAATTAGTCAGGATAGTTCGGAATAGACTTGTGCCGTGGTAAGTGTGCATGTTAACTGAGGTATGGGTGCATTTACACCTGATCTGCGCACGCGACGCATGCGGAACTGAGCTGTACTATTTTTGGTCGCATTTAGACCACAAACTAGTCTGGCGCACAAGAGATCAAAAGGTAATGGTGTTGTTGGAAGAAACACTTGAAAGGGACATATTCATGTTGATATTAATAAAAGGGCAGATTGAGATGGGATCGTTAGAGAATGTAATAATGAAATAGATCAAGACTAAGATGAAAATGTAAAAGTACACATCAAAGGAAAGTCTAGACCGGTATCGAATCGACAATGGTTCCTCAAAACGTTTGGAGAGTTGAGGTAGAGTGGTAATATTATTATCAGAGACTAGCTTTTTTGGTCGCGTCTTCGCTTGCTTTATGGCAGGAAATTATCTCACGGGAACGCTTTAAATATAGCCTATGACACTTAGGAATAATGTAGCTTTATATTAGTGAAAAAAAAATCGGAATCGGGTCAGTAGTTTCGGAGATACAAACATACAAACAAATTTTAAATCTTTGTAATAAAAGTATATATTTAGTCAAGTAAAGCTTACGAAAGACGGGAAAAAGAAAAACTATCACAAATAATCAATTCAATAATATTAAGATAGAACTGTACTTGGAAACTTATTTTGACGCCTTATGAAGTGTTACGGACTTTTATGACACAGTTAATTCACCGATGAATGGAAAAGATGAAATTAATAAAGAATATGTGAAAAATACTGAAAAGTTAATTGGTTTTTCGACACTATTAAAGTACATATTATATTGATCGATCACTTTATTGGATAAAAAAAGAAAGACAGAATGTGAAATCGATCAAAGTGCTGGCGATTAGTAACTATTTAGATGACACTGTACGAAACCGTATTTTCTAATTTTTCTAGCAACCAATAACTTCAAAAAGTACGTGGGAGCTATAAAAGAGGCGATTTCTTCGCTTGATAAATCAATTTCTATCGAAGACACGTCGGATCAAAAAAAAGGGCAGTTTGCAGCGCCAATAAAAACATATTTATGTAGGTCTGCAAGCCATTGTTTTTGAAAAAAAAAACCTAAGGAATTTCATAAAATAATCTTAAGACTATTAAAAAGATATCTGAAAACAATAATCTCATTAGTATCAGACAGTGCGCAGCGCCAAAATCGATATAGATTGATGTCACCGCGCTTGCGGTCCAATCCAATCCAGCTATAAATACGATAGAAAGTGCTACTGTGTCAATGTTGATGTCACAACCAAGCAAATAGAAAACTCTTTGTCTATTCTATTCTTGATGTAATTGACTCATGAACTATACAGTCACTTACTATAATGAGTCTATTTTTGAAAAAGACGGTTATAGAACGGAGGAAGTCTCTAGTAATTATTTTCTCGTCACTGAGGCAAGATTAAATTGGATGGAAATCCGGAATTTGAATCACGGAGCTTTGGTTGACCGATAAGGTTGTTTAGTAGCCTTATTAAGAGTAATCTTTTGATAAGTCAATTCTAGTATTTATTTACATTTATCTTGTGATCTACTGATAATTGATAACTATCAGTAGTACGTGTTTCATTTGTCCCTAAAGTTATGTGCCAACAATGAACTCGAAGCTCCAACTGCAAAGTTGTGAATGCTATGTGTGTACACAGAGAAGGTTAACAGTGCATTCGAAATGGTGAAAAAATCTAATAAAACATGTTGAAATCTATATTTCTCTCTCTCTCTCTTCTCTTAATTTACATATTTATCTTTATCAGGCAACGTATTTATGTGAATGTTTCGCCAGTACCAACGCACAGTAACTGCAATATTGGGGTTAATAAAATACGTAGGAAGTAGTGCAAAAGTACTCACTTCTCAAGCTCTCATTTTTAGTCAGCGTGTGACCCTTGGGCACTTCGTTCAGGGTCTTGTCAATGTTCTCCTTGACACGCTCATGCAGAGGGTCCCGCCATTTCTTTACAGGCACGTCATCCTTTGACGGTTGCTTTTGAATCGGTGGTTTGCGCGGTGGGAGCTGGAAACGATACCATGTTAAGAGTTATGAATCATTCTACAGGAAATGCGATTAATTCAATATAAAAGAAAGCTAAATTAGAAAGCTAAGTTAGTTACATTAATTAGACTCTGTTCAGTGCTCACCTTTGAAGGAGGTGGTTTCGTAGCCATTTCTGTGGTTTCTGATTTTTCTACTGCTTTCTCAGTTGCAGTGGGTTTGGGTTCAGCTTTTGAAGTAGCTGAAGGCTTTGTTTCAGCTTTTGAAGTAGCTGAAGGCTTTGGTTCAACTTTTGCAGCAGCTGAAGGTTTTTGTTCAGCTTTTGCGGCAACTGAAGGTTTTGGTTCCGCTTTCGTCAGTGCAGGTTTAGTTGCAAGCTTTTCAATGGGCTTTATTTCAATCTCTTCAACAGGCTTTAGTACTACCTTTTCAGGAGCCTTGTGTGCTGCTTTTACGGCTGAAACCTTAGACGCAGGTTTATCGTTAAGTACTTTCGTCGCGGGCTTTGAATCTTTACTGGAAACTGTATTCCTAGTTTCCGATTTGTCATTTACCGTGCTATTTGCTTTAGTTGGACCATTTTTCTCTGGTCTCTTGTCTACTATAGTCACTGACTTCTCTTTAACTTTATCGTCGATAGTTCTGACACTCCTTAGAGGAGGCCTGTCTACTTTGTCATTGCCTTTGTCTTCAGATTTTAGGGCACTTTTTAGTGCAGATTTGGTGAATCTTGGTTTTTCTTCTGCTGGTTTTGTGGCTTGGTCCGCCTGCTTTGCTGCTGAAGGCTTGACTAGTTTTTCTTCTACAGGCGCTGATACGCCGTTTTCTGCTTTATCTTTGATGGTCGCCTGTTTCTTCAGTGTGGCTGAAATTTCAATAAAATGCATGTGTGAATGTGTAATTATATAAGGTCTCTGCTTGCTTTTCTGCTATCATATTATCATTCGTTTAAGTTTTACAGAGCAAGACTTGATCCCTTCTGCTAGTATTTCAATTAGTAAATAAATTAATCAATGTCGACATTTCTTTATTTTTTTACCCATTATTTACTACCTAAATTTCCTAGAAACTATATCTAGATTAGTTCTCTGTAAGAGTCTCATAATGTCCAGGGTGGGACTTAGATACATAAACACATCCGATAAGAAGTACTTCATTATAAAACAAAATATTTAAACGCTGAAAAACTAAAACATGAAGTAAGAACAGAGAAATTGATTGTAGCACGTGTTTCGGCCCCGACGCGCTGCAGTTTGATGGCATTCGCTTACGTAAATAAACACGGCGTTTGCCAAGATGGCGGCCTTCGCTATTTTAGCGCGATTACATGTCAAATTCCCCTATTAGATGGCCAAGCGAATACGGAAAATTTATAGTAGGCATAATACTTTACTAAATACTCTTAAATCCAGGACCACCTGCTTGTTTGTTTATTAGGTAGGTACTGACCGCCAATGTTAAATTGCGTTGGCGCCAACTGGGTTTCAAATCTTGCTAATCGGTGCTAACGTTTACCCACAATCTAGCAGATATGTCTTTGTTAGAGTCTGTTACAAACATTGTGGCCAACATTTGCTGCCAAGCTTTTTCAGGGAAACCTAACTAAAGCGCTAACTTTCTAAACAGAGTTTTTTAGTCTCTGTTTGCTGCATTGTCGTCGCATTTCCCGTCGTGCCATTTCAAAATCAGTACTCTCGTATGATTTTAAATAACGTTCTTATAACCGTAGTGTTCTTATAAATCAGCCGCTAACCCCAACATCGCCGTTTATTTTGTAAAAAGTCTCTCCTCTCTAAAAATACCGCGGATGGCGGCGCGTGCGCTCGAAATATCTCCTAAACATCGTCGACGAACACGTCACGACAAACGACCGCACCAGCTTTTACAATTCCATTTTTATTTAAACTTTTGTGATTAATAGTTTTGTTTTTAAATACATTTACTTTATTTTTCAGTAAAAAGTCAAAGCTAGCCTTTTTAACTTTGAAAAGCTTTTTAGCTTCATCATCAACACAAAATACAATCTACAATTAATGTTTAGATAGTATTTTATTTGCATAACAATAAGCAGATCACACAAAAGCTCTATTTTCAAAGAAAACCGATTGTTTATATTACGTTGTCTAGTCACGTTTCTTTAACTCAAAGCTTGGCAGGAAATATTTGGAACATTAAAACGTAATACCCGATTTTATAGCTGTGTCCAATACTGAAACTTTTTATTTTCAATGGCACGAACTTTATTGCACGGTCATGTAAACACGTAAAGAATTTGCATATGGCAGTTAAACGCAGGTTTTGATTTACCATTGGAACAGCACTGGACACTTAAAGAAACTGGAAGAACTGGAGAGATCACTTTTCAAACACAGTTTTCACTAGTCATACGCTAGTAATATTCGGGCGAAATTCGGAATTATACTGTTGTGAAGCGCGTGGTTCTCATCGAACGATCACGTCATTCGGTTCCGAACTCCAGACTAACAAACTTGTGAACGGTTTCGGAGAGTCAATTATTCAGAAGCCGTGTCTCCTGCCAAAGTTTCGGTCAGGTGGCTGACGTCATCATATACTTACACATATGTAGCCTGCCCACAAATAAACAGTCACAAATATTATGCACTGTGAAATATTGCTTTCTTGCGGTAGAGTCAGTACAAAAATGTTGTCGTGGAAATGGGAGATTCGGTCAGAGTGTCGACTTTATTGGAAAGATTGGAGCTTTTTGGTGTGACTAATTGTCAAGTTGACCATGCTTATTGGAGCTTCCTATCGGGAAGTTTAAGTGTACGAATAACGTCATCCGTAAGCTTCCAATTAAGGATACGTGAAATGCATAATTAGTAATTATGCACATATGCACACACATTATTGGATTTTTGGGTCGATATCGTAGACCTATTTTGGCACGAGCTTGCAGATGTTGAGATTTAGTATTGCTATCTCTAAATATATTTTTTTTTCTAGTCATACTGGTAATCGCACATTATTACGTTCGTTCGACGAGTAACTGACCGCTGTTACTTTAATGAAATCTTTGTTTAAACTAGGAACCAGGAAGCATGCATGGTGCATGTTAAAAACTGCTTACAAAGAAAACACAAAGTGGTCTGAACATAATCAATGTTTGAAAAGTGAAAACATGTCAGATTTCTCGAACAAACCAGCTGTTCCATCATTCAGGTAGAAGGAGCATCATTGCTTATCATTAAATCAATCTTTTACACCTTGAAAGTATCAAAATAAACAGAATCAGCTGCTTAAATCCAGAAACAGAAACAAAATAAATACAAAATGTTCTAACCTACATTATTTTGTTTGCAGACGCTAGTTCACCCACACATACATACACTCCCACAGGGGATATGACGTGGCGTAAGGCGCCAAATACAGATTCTGACAGAAAAAAGACGGAAGAGATTTTCCCTGTTTTCCAGAAGTAACGAGACGTTAACATGAAAATATTGTTATTTGTAAATTAAATTATAATTTGTTTAGCAGATATATTTTTTGTACGTAACATTCAGGAAAATTCGAGAAAAATGCTGATGTGTGAGCTGTTTCTCATGTCTGTAAGTCAAATGAAGGTTTTCTGTGAATAATAATAGCTCTGATTAACCTAAACATCAAGAATAATAGTGAAGTCACTATATACTTCACTCGCCTACTCTATTATTTTAGATTTAGAACTTCCCTTCGATCACTGAGGAGAGACTGAGGGACGACGGAGGAACGACGACATTGATAGAAAACTCAAAAATGTATTGAACTGACACAAAATACCGAAAACCTTATTAAATGGGTGTAGAAGTACCCTTAACGAACCTGAAAAGCACTTGTTCTCCCCGTCATTGCAATCATTTTAATGTTCCAGACCATAGCTGAAAAACGTTTATTTATGGAGATATTGGGGGTCAAAGTTCCAATTTTTTAAAATAAAGTACGTACAAGATTTCCATGTTATGACTTTACTTTAATTCTCCTTCACGACCCCCATGCTAGTTAATGCATTGATCAGCACGATGTGTTGAGTGCTTTATTTTGAGTCCTACCATAACAAGTGATTTTTCACCCCGAAAAAAAAAGTCGTTTTCCGGTTATTTAGTTTGATGTACAGAATGCTTGGTTGACGGCTTCGTGAAAGGTCCATTTACACCTCGTTATTATGTCAGTCGTGTTGAAAGACGCCGTAGAGATAATAGTGCTGCATAGTTTTTTTACGGCGCGTGGCCATTGTAGGAATTAATGCCGCCATCTTGCTTTTCAATACATTTTCACGGACAAGTTTACAAAAGTTTCATTAATGTGCTAAAAGAACCATTCAGCATGTTATTAATTGGCCGCGACAGCTGAGCACAAGGTCCTGGGTTCGATTCCCAGGTCCGGCAGTGTGATTTGTGGCCGGTTGATGGCAATAGGCTCGCTCCTATTACATGGGACTTAAACATAACCGGAGAAACGTGAGGGTACTGTTAGGTACAGCTCTGCCTAACCCTTCGGGGATTACAGGCGTGATTTTATGTTTTGTAATTGATTGACACGCGCTAACAAAAAGCTTATTTCAATCGTGTGGGAAGCTCTTGAAGGAATATGAAAGGATTTGAAATCGATCGTCGATTGTCTTGCCCCTAGCAAACACAAAAACAAGTGACATTCGATTGCCCGTGCATTTGTTTGACTGGTCAAGAAGTCGTCCGTTCAAAGTCTCGACCCTGACTGCGACTTCTAGGTTGTGTCTCTATTAAATTCGAGTGCAAAGCTAAGGAGATGTTCAGACGGACGGCACGTAATAACTATGCGAAGATGTCTACGTGAAACGTGTGTTGTTCTATCAATATAATTCTACTGATTTGGTGTCCCACCATTGTCTTTTACGCTGAAGATGTTTCAAAACTGGTCAGGACATAGGCCTCCCCTGGCAAATCAGCAAGCGAAGTGTGGGTCGCTCGCCAGCCTAAAGCTACATGGACAGAAGACTTCGAAAGCTAAACTGTTTCAGCTGGATCTAACGAGGCGTGACACCAGTCTGGTGTTGATGTTGAGATGCTTACTTATCCAGCAGTGGACTGAAATGCTGGGATAGACTCAGACTGGGAGAATTCTCAGGGTAGTGATACGTGAAGATAACGCTTCGTGTACAGTGATGATCTTGCAGTACACTGACCGTAGCTTCTGCTAGCCAAAGTCATTTATTATCTGCTACTTCTACAAAACGACGCCATGTAATGCCAAACGATTCTCGCGATAGCTGATAGATGTCTGAACAAGTTCTAATTTTCAATTTGTTCCGCTGCTAGTAGCAAGTGTGGCGTGTCCACACTTCGCGTCCAATCTGTTTGGAACGTTGCCTACGCGCCACTACGGCGTAGGCCACGGTTCCACTAGGAAAAGAGCTTGTCATAAAAATTTATGAATACTTTTTTTTCACGCAGTAGTTTTTGAATGTTGTTTATGGTTTAAATACAGATAGATAAGTAAATTAAAGACGATGCCTCAACTGTAATCAAATTATGGACAACAAAGCATGTGTATTTAGGAATGGGAGTTTCAATACCTCCTTTGAAGAGTCTTAGCAGTGTTTACGAGAATGATTGTACACATTTCTAAATTGGAGTAGGAGTTCCTAAAATAGTGGAGTTGCAATTCGAGAGCCGTGTATTGTATCCCGCGATCGAAGACCTGGACCCTTCGATGTCGTGATGGTAGCTAGAGGAAGACCTGCGTCAAGTTGTGGACCTCTTTCTGCTGGATGACGAAGCACTTGTACCTATTTCACAATAAAGTATTCGTCTTTTTTTTTATTTACGTCCTTTCAACATGCAATAAATCAAGAAACAGTAGCTTTCAAGAAAAATATGTCAGAATCACGGGATGTACAAGAGGATGCTATTATTACTGATAATATCTTCATCACCGCGTGGGATGAGAGCATTTACGTAGTTTTCAGCGTATGTTGTTGTATATTTTTCACTCGGAAACGTCACCCATGGAAGGAACTGGAGTATTAATAATGTCTACGTTGTTTGGAGGTTATAGTAAGGTCTGACGCGGACTTGAATTGCTGAATTGGGTGCGTGTGTAATTGGGTGGATAGATCGAGAGAATGGTTTCCTCTACGTCGATTCCTGTTACATCGTAAATTATCTATGAGAGCTTTGAATTAGTTACAAGAATTTCCTAAAGCCAGAAATATTAATAAATGACAGGCGATCACTTTATTGAGTACCAGCATCATCCGGTAAGACTGTAAACTGTTCCAGCATAGTAGAAATGAGCAGATAATGCTTTGAGATACGACTAAACATAAAGAAATATCAACTATAAATAAATTGAATATTTTTAGGTAAGAACTTCTATTTTTTAAATTAAGTTTACTCTATTGTCTAAGCCATTTTTTATTTTTTATATTTATTAAGTTTAGCCTATTTTCTTTGTATGCCATTCCTATTTGGCAAAACATGAAGCTACTTTCAATTGTTTATAAATCTGTATAGTGTATACATACTCATGTTTTACAAAATAAATATAACTTTATCTTATCTATCTTTATCTTTAAGAACTCCATTGAATTCTAAAGCTACGCTACGTAATATTTTTAATGATTTCCAATTTATGCACCGGCTCCAGTTTTTTTTAATACGTCAGCGCGTCCGCTAGATTAAAAAAAAAATTAAAAACCAAAATTGCATAAAATAAATAAGACAGGCTTCTAGCTAATAAATTTAAATTATTGTTGCTCGTTTGCAATTGACGTTTAGTGCGTTACGGTCGTTTTACAGTTAGACTTGGCATGAACTGGAAGTTAATGTCACGTAAACCGATAATGAGACATGTAGTAAGATATTATGAACCTACTTATTATTAAACTAAATCCTAGTATCTCAGCTTAAGTGAGCAATATTAATTTGTAATGACAATATACACGGATGACTTAACTAGCTATGATATTTAAGCGTCAAAATTGACTCTATAAAAGGTGAAAACGTAACCTTAACGAAGCCGAAAGGTAGTAGTTCTGCCCGTCAATGCGATAATTTTTCTGTTCTAGACCATACCTGGGAACCTTCTAGTTACGGAGATATTGGGGGTCAAAGTTCCAACTTTTCCCCTTTAAAAAAAAAATAGAAATTTTGAATGTACTCGTAACTTTATATACCTCCACGACCCTCACACTATTCAATGCATCCTTCAGCACAATGTTTCGAGTGCGTTACTCTGAGTCTACCGTAAAACGTGATATTTCACTCCAAAAAACAAATCGTTTCCCAGCAATAATTTTTGCGTAGAGTTACTTAGTTTGATGTACTGGATCCTTGGTTGACGGCTTCGTGAAGGGTTCTTTACACCGTGTATTTCAGCATTTTCTTTAGTTATTACCTGCTCTATCTTAAATGAGAAATAGAGATGTATAGAAGAAGAAGACATGTTGTACTGACCCCAAATAAATTGAGATAACGGCAGGAGAATGATGACTCTATCTTTAATGACTGACACTGATCCAGTGACTGGATCTAGCTCTGAAATCCAGTGACGCTGTATCAACCGCAGCACTGAAGAAATGCTGCTTACATTGAGCCTGTGTAAATCCATTGTCACTGGATTCCGATCCAAACACTGGATTTAAATGTAAATCAGCCATCACGTAGAACAACTGTCTTTCATTGTGATTTGATTAAAACGCCTACCATATAGGGTGACTGGTAATTAGTGACCGATACTTAAACACGTGATTGTACTCGTGATAACAAACAACTTACCCAGAGTTTTTGTTTTTCAATACTCTTTCACTTTTATCACAATAACACAACAGCCGCTAGCCGTATGAAACTCGCAGCGCGCCTTTGACCTATCAGCTGTTAGTCGCGGTGGGTAGGCAGACTGCACCCGATTGGCTCGCAAGCCGAGTATAAAAAAAAATGTTTCTTTGGGAAAGTTGTTTGTTATCATGAGCAAGTATCGTGTTCAAGTATCGGCCACTATTATCAGTCATTACATATACATATATAATGTATACAACTCACGCTTCAGAGGTTTAGCAGGCGTCACCGCAGCGGCAGGCTCAGCATCCACCGACGCAGTCTTGGTGATACTCTCCACGGGCTTGAGCTTCTTCTGCATCCAAGATGGCGGCTGCTCTACATCCTTCTCCTTCACCCAAGGAGGCCGGAACGACTCCCGCCGCGGCCCGCTGTCTTTGCTGATGTTACCGATCGGCATTGTGAGCTGGAAAATGAGTTTCTTAATTAGATATTTGAAAGAAAGAAAGAAGAAGAAAGAAAAAAGTAGGTATATTTGGTTTTTTGTTTGTAGATTCTGTGAATGTGTTTGGCTGTGGTGCATACAATTTAAAAAAACTAACATTCTCAAATTTTTTGATCAGAAAACTGTATGTGTGGTTGTGTAGGTCTTATTGACTATCACTATTGGAATATGCTTATCTCGTAATTACATAACATCATGCCTGTAATCCCCAAAGGGTTAGGCAGGGGTGTACCTAATAGTACACCCATTTCGCCAGCTATGTTTAAGTTCCATGTAATAGGGGGCGAGCCAAAGCCATAAAACGGGCACCAATCCAGCCTCCGTGGCTGGTACTGAGAGATTCCTGATGGAAAAACCCGATAGCAATTTGCCCGACTCGGGAATCGAACCCAGGACCCCATGCTCAGCAGTCGCGATTGCGACCACTAGACCAACGACGCAGTCCTATTTCGTAATAAGTACTTCTTATTCTTTGTTCTTTGTTTATTTTGTTCTTCTGCTATTTATGTATCTACCTACCCATCAGTCTAATGGATTCTAGAAGCACTTTAAGTTGACATTTTCTGTAAAGGTTTTATTAACTGATTATGTGACGTATGTATATAAACTATCAATCGGAGCAGTGGGCATAGCTAATTCTACCAAAAAACCCTCACATATCTTGAGTGAAACAATAGGCAGTCAATGACAATAACATATGTTTAAAAACACCTGTTTCATTAGATAGGTAATTGGTATGTGATTAGTAGTTACCTAAAGGATTAATTACACCTACAAGGAGATAATATAACAATGCACCAATAACAGAATGAGACAGACAGATCTAAAGTTGAGATTCTTATTTAGGTAACTTTGTATATCAATTATTGACGTAATTAAAGAAGATAAGGGACTTCACATAGGTAAGCTTTGTTTTTCCCGAAATGATGGCTATCTGAATTAATTTGATAAAAGTATAATCTCCGGACTGAATTTTCATCATGGTGGTCAATCTTAGCAAAGAGTGGCCATCATCATCTACCTAGCCTTTTCGGTCGGCTTCCTGTCTAACCGGAAGCTGCTGAATAGCAGTATTTTACATGGAGCGACTGCCTATCTAACCTCTACAACCCAGATAGTACTGTATAATACGATACCTTAGTAAGAATGGTTGTCAGACTTTTGGGCCACTGACTACCTGTAACGACTGTCAAAGATGTACAAATGACAGCCGGGCCCAACGGCTTAACGAGCTTTCCGAGGCACGGAGGAAACTCGGTATGTAATGGGTGGTCACCCATCCATCCGGGGTGTTGCTATGGATTTCCCAGAGATAAAAAATCCCAGGAACACTGCCAGGTCCGTGGATCGAACCTAGACTCTACAGTTGAGTTTTCAGCTACTCTTGGCAACAGCTAAATGAACCTCAGGAGATTTTTTTTCTAATGCAATAATATTAAAGCTAAAGTAGGAGAGGGCTGGCCACGTAGCATGAATTCACCCGGAAATATGAGCGCGATAATGGATATCGTCACTGGACATCTGATGGAGGAAATCGCCGCCGAGGTAGACCGCGGGGAAGGTGGTGTGATGATCTGAATTTCTTTGCGAGGCGAACATGGCCAGAGTTCGCATAAGATAGAGAAGTTTGGAAAGAGAAAGGGGAGGCCCTTGCCCAGCAGTGGGACACTTGATAGACTAATAAAAAAATATCTATTATGCTATACATTTCCCCAGGGTTTTAATTAGTGTTACTGAAAACGGGAGACAATAAGTTTTTTTTACATTGACTATCTACCAAAGGAAAGGATAACATTTCATGAATAAAGAAAGGCACAATGGGAATTCGTTATCACTTTCTTTATTCATAAAAATATGTTATCTTCCTACGTGCAAATATTCAATGTATTATTCAATTACTCAATCTATAAATATTATAGGATTAAGAGATTATGTTTTATTTTTAAACAAAGTTTGATTGATATCTTTGACAAACAGGTGAGGAATAACATTCTAAATACATAGATACATAAAAACATAAGTGAGCACTTTCATTGATTAAAATTATTAATGAACCAAAATATTTATCAAACGTTAAAAACAGTTGGTTTTGTAATCTTAGTAACTTCTTTCCACAACAAAAACCATAAAAAACACCATAACAGTATAACTATTATAACATCTTATGCTGTTACGGTGTTTCCCATGCGTGAAAAAAACATCTAATCCACCCTACTCTACCTACTGAGCTATCAAGTTTTCATGCTAAATATGTATAATCGTTAAAACTGCGAAGCTTTTACAAAAAGAGGACGGATTGCAGGCAAGATCACTATCTGACGGCTCAATGCTAGAATCGATACAGCATGTCTCCCGCAAGCAAAATACGCGCTTTGACGTGGAGTTGCGGAAACCAGCCCATTATACAATACAATACAGCATGTCTGAACCGGTAGCAGTGATAGCCTAGTGGTGTGACCGCCGGACTGACAGACAGTGAAATGAAGATTCGAATGACGTTATTGCGACGCAAAGTCATAGTTCTCAGGTTTGAACCCAAGATTCGCACCACTGATTTTTCGGATTCATGTGCGTATTGTATAATCATCACTTGCTTCGGTGAAGGAAAACATCGTGAGGAAACCAGCATGCCTGAGAGATATTTCTTGACGTCTAGTCAGAGGCTCTTGGGCGGCATAAAAACTCTGACACCAGGTTAGGCACTAACCACACGAGAAAGAAGCATGTCTGAATATTCTGACGCTTGCCATTCGTAGCTACGCGTATAAGTCCCGTCACGTAAAAAGAACGCTGAGCGACAGTGGAGGGGATGTGTTTGCGCACGTTATACAGCCGCGTCCTTAAGTACTAAGCTATTGTTTTATAATATACGTATAACTGTTTCATTGTAGAATCGTAATAGGTACTTTACTAGCTACTTAGTACTTCGGAATAAAAAAAATTGAGAAAATTTATTTGAGCGGTCAGCGTTCTTTTTACGTGACGGGACCTATACCAAAGGTTCGCCATTAACCACCTAACAGCTTTGTACAATATTCTGACAAATAAATGCAATTATTCATTCATTCATTCCTGCTCTAGGAAATATTATAAGAGTCATGGACTTCCCAATATAAGTACCTACACTTGAAAGTTAAGGACATAATATCATAGAAGTAAATATTACTTATAAACATAAGTACGTACAACTATATCGTCATGTCCCGGTCGTCATAAGGTGCATTCGGAACAGGACATTATATTTATCACAGTGATGTGATAGTCTCGGATATCGTATCTAAAGGGTGTAAAAAGACCCTTAACGAAGCCGAAAAGCACTTGTTCTCCTCGTCATTGTGATCATTTTTTTGTTCTGGACCATACCTGGGAACCTTCTAGTTACGGAGATATTGGGGGTCAAAGTTCCAATTTTTTCACAAGTTTTTTTTTAAATACTACTTTTTAAGGTTCTAACTTTACTCCAATTACCTCCATGGTCCGTTTACTATTCAAAGCATCCATCAGCAATAAGTTTTGAGCGCATTATATTGAGTTTTACCTTAAAATGTGATTTTTGACCCCAAAAAAAAATTTCGTTTCCCAGCAAAAATTTTTGCGTAAAGTTACTTAGTTTGATGTACAGAATGCTTGGTTGACGGCTTGGTGAAGGGTCTGTTTACACCCCGTATTACTATCTATGAATGAGTGACCGCACGTAATACATATTATAGTGGAAACTTTGTATACTAACTGCCTGCTCAGACAGGTGGAAAGATTTCTGAGTATTACATAATCTGTCTACCCAGGGTAATTGAAATAACAGGAAAGCCCCATTCAGGTTTTCAGTAGTCATCAATCACAGATCCTTGTGAAGTACCTTTGCTCAGCGACCAACACTGAAATCGTGAATAATATGAGCTGTTCTCTACATTAAGAGGTAACAGGACATGCGAGTAATTTGAAAAATAGGGATTTGAAGAAACTATTGCCTTCGCGCTACGTCAAGCCTGCCCCGTAGAGTGCGATAGGGACAGTTGCAGATCAGACCGATTATATCACTAACATTCAAAAATTTTCGAGATCGACGTTTCGTATTCCCCTTTTTTCTCCCCTCATAAACTGAGCAGATTCAATTATTTTTCACACTAAAATTTAAAGAAAGAGTATGTCTAATTTCCTATCAATTTCTTTTATGTTAAAAACTTTTCGGATTTGTCTGTTAGTCCTCTGATCACAGCCGTAAAAATAGGCATTTTTTGTCATTTTTGTAGGTCATATTTTCTTTACTTACAAATTGCTGAAAAAAGGAAATGACGGACGTGTCTACAGTAGATCTTGATTTTGAAAATGATTGCTCTAGAGGCATTATTCAGGAATAAAAAAGGGGAATACATTTGAATGGAGAAACGCAGCACCTGTTCCCTCTTAAGGCAAGAAGTAGAAGTGGTAGTTAGAGAGGGCATGATCTTCTTCTGTAATAATATCCCTGCATTTTGTCGAGCTAATCGATCATTATAAATGTTTCGTGTCAACACGTGAACACGTGACACGTGAACTTGAGTCCATTTTTTTTTACGATGAACCTTTCAAACAAAGTTCATTAAATTAAATTGTATTGCATTAAAAAAAAAATACTGTATATAACATCCTTTAAAAAATAATTCTGCAAGTTTTCTTGACAAGCAACGGCACCTGCATAAAAGTGGACATACGGTCATCACTTTCTCCAAGCCCTCTGGTGGCACATTTTGATCATAAAGAATTTACGGCATAAGTCAAAGAAATGCCAAAACATTCCACCATCGCTGTCCTAGACTATTCGTCTTCCAAATTCTAGATATATTTAGAGTTATGTCATCTTGGTAGTCACTTTCCATAAGAGATCTACTTGCTTGCCAAGTGGGTGACTATGAGGTCTAAAGGCGGTAGGTTATTTGTTTTTATTATTTTACAATTTTTTCTATTATTTTAATCATATAATTGCATACCAAGTATTTATATTCTTCTTACTTTGATTAAAGCGGTGTGGTTTTCTATTTTTATGCTCACACCATAAAAAAATTCTATTATAAGTCCATACGTGAGGATTTGTAATTGGCTTTCTGGTGACTATGGTTTCCTTTTTTGTTTGTTTTTATTAGCTGTAAGTCCTCCATGTACTAAAATAAATAAATAAAATCATCCCAAAACAGGAAAGATTAAAGACTTAGCAGTATAATTATAGGATAAGAAGAAGCATTTACAGTTGAAATAGAAGGACGATAAGATACTTTGATAGCTTGCCAGAGAGAATAACTCATGAAAGTATGTAAGACTTTACAAAATTAGGAACAGTGAACAAATATAATTGGGGAAGCAGTATCTTACTTTTTCAAACTACTACTAACCTAACTGGCTATTAACCAAGGTTATTGGGCGTATTTTTAACAGGGCGGTGTTGTTTAAACTAAAATTATTTAAAAATATGTTGATTTACCATGCATGGCATAACACTATGCATTTTTTTATCATCTCTGAAACTGAGTTTTAAAACTTAATAAATGTTTTTTATTGACATATGATTTGGCTTTCCCAAAGCAATCAGCAAGGTATCTCTTTGTAATGAAAATACATTTTAAAGTCTCATTTACAATTGACCTTAAGAGCTAGAACAACCTCAATCAGTATTATTTCATAAAATAAATCGTATAACATATTGTTGAAAGATATAACACACATTAGCAGCTGCTGAACCGAGCCAAACATCGCATCCATTCATTCAACAAGACTAGATATTTTTAACGCGCCCGTCAAAAGCTCTTGTAGACTTAGGACTTGTTTAGACGAACCACTTTATAATATATCATGAACATGCGAAAAAACTAAAAAGCCGACTGAAAAACTGAAAAGCAATAAGTAAACAAGCACATTTTAGATAAAACAAAAGTTGTAAACAGGTAGGGCCCATTTGAATGTAAAATTATGAAAATGGAATGGGTCACCTGCGTCTAACTTTTGCTTAATCTTTATTTTTATTTACGCACACGTTGTGATAAATGAAAAAAAATCACGTGTGTGAAATACATTACATGTTGACCCTTATCGTAATGCGATAAGAGCTAGTTTTCGAGGAAGTTTATTGAAAAACGTCGTTTGATACACGTGAGCATTTGTTGTCTTCTTGACCAAAAAGGCAGTCAAAACAATAAAATATTACAGTACCTATAACAGGGTGTGATCAGACTAATGGTATTCCAAGGTTAAAATCTCTCTCAATCACCAATGGCAACACTTCAACCCTTCAAATAGATATCCAAGTCGATAAAAAGTGACCCGTGTGTATGATATGATACGTAATCCGGCAATATTATCCGATAATTTTAATGAACAAAAAAAACGTGCACGTCCACGTGTAACGCTATCTAGATGCTCTTTGGTCAGTCACACCCCTGGCTAATCTGATGACCATGATTTCTGGGAAATATTCCTAAGATTATGATGACTTCTCGTGTCGTGATAGAACAGTGATTAAGGGTCTGTCTTTCACATATGAGGTTGTGTGTTCCAATCCGGAAAAGTACCAATGTAGTTTTATCAATATGATAAAAGTGTCTTTTATCTTGGACATCACTGACAAAACAAAGGTAAAGAAAAAACGTCGTGACTGGCATTCATACTTAGTAATAACTATAAGTCTGAAATCGCTAATCCTTGAGTCAGCGATGAATGCTCATTACCTTTTTTTGTATGAGAAGAGCATCGTCCTGCAGTGGGACCTATGATGTTACCTGTGCCGTCATTAATCTCACGAAATTACAGGATTCCATAAAAAAAATAGAATTCCCTATACTGTAAGAAAGTTACTTTCTAGCTTGAAGTACTTCATAATTTCAGGTGATTATTTTTTTATAGATTTTGATGTTGTTTTTTAAAAACATTTATTAAGGTTCAAGCACCCATGTCTTTGAACCAATAATAAAATGAAAGATGTCTTCTTCTTAGCGTGTCGATGGCAATCTAAATTGTGTCGGCCCAGAACTGGGTTTTTATTTTTTTTTGTTTAAATACAATTATGCCAAATAGACACAAGCAGTAAAATTCATCACTCCATTTTATTTTGCGCGTTTTTTTCTTCCAATCGTGCATTATTACATTTTCTTTACTTTTTCGAAGTGGTTCGTCTATACAGGCCCTTATCGGAACACTTGTTACTATTAAATCTGCGTTATTATTGTTTCTGTTATTATTTTATACGTTGGTTTATGTGGATGCCACGACCGTTGAGTCATTTGCTCTATTTCGGGTGTTTGTTTAGAGAATTAGCTAAACAGAAGCTGGTTGAGTGATATCTAGTATTTGGCGTACTTCGATATCTCAAAAAAATCGGGTTTTGGGTTGTAAATGAATTTATGTAATACAATCATTTGGAATGTAGCTGTACCAACTGATGTTTTTAAAACGTAGGTATTAAACACGCCAATGGTTGATATTTTCAAAGGTGTCAACAACATAAGATTGATTATTTTCAACTAGCAAGTTTCAACGCTGTTAATTTAAAAACCACAGCTGTGAAAAACATAAATAATATAATTACACAATACTATCGATCGAATTATAAGGTGAGACCATGGACACAGTAATGTAATGTGTGAGGATTTAAGATACTTTTGGATTTCTCAAGACCACCTTTGTACCTACTGTAAAGGGTGTAAATATACCCTTAACGAAGCCGAAAGGCACTTGTACACCCCGCTATTGCGATAATTTTTTTTGTTCTATACCATACCTGAAACCTTCTAGTTACGGAGTTATTGGGGGTCAAAGTTCCAACTTTTTCACAAGTTTTTTTTTTAAATACAAGTTTTTTAAGGTTATAACTTTACTTTAAATACCCCCATGACCCGTTTACTGTTCAATGCATCCATAAGCACAATGTTTTGAATGCGTTACATTGAGTTTTACCGTAAAAAGTTATTTTCCACCCCAAAAAAAAAATCCTTTCCCAGCAATAATTTTTGTGTAGGGTTACTTAGTTTGATGTACAGAGTGCTTGGTCAACGGCTTCGTAAAGGGTCTGTTTACACCCTGTATAACTGCTCGTCGTACATACGTCTAGTTGACTGCCTACTTGTGTCCTTTCAAAATTATATATCATATCAACTTTATGAATCTCATGTATTAATTGACCTTCCACCTAATAATAAATACATTATATAAAGTTTCCTGAAATTCAAGGCGAATAATTTCATGAACAAACTTCGAAAACAGATTAAAATGTGATACTGTGAAGAAAAAAACCAGACGTTTTTTCAAAGCTCTATCATCATGTCAGGTGCTTGAGCTAGATTTTTGACAAGCGCTAAGCCATTGTTAAACTAGATTTTAAAATGACACAGTATACAATTTAGAATAGAAAAAACCACATATAATCAGCTGTGACATAGTGTGTCACAGCTGCTGATAGTTACGACAAGTGACAGGTAGCCACGCTGTCTGTTTCTTCAATAGTGGAGTACTAAGATGTTTCCTAGTATTTTCTGTCATACTTTGGAACAAATGTGGAGCTCGGAATCTTCAGGTTAAGCCGCGCTTGCCTAGGTTGGTCTATGAAAGGGTGACCACCCATTACATGCCGCGTTTCCTTCGTGCCTTGGAAAGCCCGATAAGGCGTTTGTCCCGGCTGTCATTTGTAGATCTTTGACAGTCGTTACAGGTAGTCAGAGGCCCGATAGTCTGACAACCAGTCTTACCAAAGGGTATCGTATTACCCAGTACTAACTGGGTTGTGGAGGTCAGATAGGCAGTCGCTCTATGTAAAATACTGCTAATCAGCTGCATCTAGTTAGACTGGAAGCCGAACCCAACTTAGTTGGGAAAAGGCTAGGCAGATGAGAATGTTAAGGTGGATGCGTGGTGTGACAAGAATGGATTATAAGATAAGGACGTTAAAAAGTTGCGCCAGGTACAGAAAAGTTGAAAGGGAATCGACTGTCTTGGTATGGACATGTGATAAGGCCGAATCGCATGTGACTAAAAGAGTGATGAATTTAAATGTTGATGGATGGAGAGGGAGAGGAAGACCAAGGAAACGATGGATGGATTGTTTGAGGAATTAAATAAAATAAATAGGCGTAGATGATAACGTGACGGTTGACAGAGGAGAATGGAAGAAAAAAATGTGTTGCGCCGACCCCGAAAATTGAACTTGCTAAATAAAAAGCCCGAACGGGCCAAATTGTGCACCAAACTTTCAAGCTAGTAAATCTTGCATTCAAATTGTAGGTGCAAGTCATTATTTTCTTAATTTTTAACGATAATTTTTAAAATATTCTACGCATAATCCCGTAAAGCTATACCATTTTTATTTCAACGCGATATTCAAAATTTATACATATAGTGGGTGTCTTGGCATAGCGTCGTAACCTTTTACTAGTGATAAATTAGAGTCACATTCACGAAACGAGGTGACTTGTTTAGTTTACGTATTTATGAACACACTCTATGAAATATTTTAACAAGTTTTCGGCTTTTCTTAGACTTATTTTTAATTTTAAAATGTCACATGACTGTATTCGAGCATGTCCTATCATAATTATGTAAGTTTGTACGACGCACGTGATGATGTCAATTCATGCACATTTTATACAAATAGGTACATCCATTCTTAATGTGGCCCTGGACGACTGAGCGTGGCTGCAAGTCACCCTACCAATTCGTTTTGGTGGCATCGGCGTCCGCAAAATTTCTAGTGTAAGCTTACCGGCGTTCCTGTCCTCTGCCCGGAGCACTAAAAAGCTAACCACGGAAATTTTAACTCTCTCCCTGGTTGACTCGGAAGTGCCGTGCTTGACCGACGCAGAGGACGCCTGGAAAGTGGTTTGCCCGGATACGGATCGGCCCGAGAACCCGTTTTCCCAGAGACAGTGGGATGAGCCGCAGGTTGGCACGGGATAACCTTATTAATACTACCACTGCTGAGCGTGCCCGCCTGCTGGCTGTGGGTAAGTGGCTTCAGGCACTCGCTACATGTTTGCGATTGGTCGGTCCTTGTGGGGCTCCACATCGCTGTCAATGTGGTGAAGCAGTCGACTGCCTCGGACACCATGGCCTTTCCTGCAGTAAGAGTGTAGGTCGGATTGTGCGGCACGCTAGCATTAATGATCTCATCCGTCGTGCTCTTGCCACAACCGGGGTGCCAGCTGTCTTAGAACCCAACGGCATGCGTCGATGGGAAGAGACCAGATGGTATGACCAGAATGGAAGTTTGGTTGGCGTTTGGGGTTGAAACACTAGGGCCACGGGGTCCAAGTGCCCACCTAGTAGTTCGGGAAATCGCCACTGCCATCCAACGTGGCAATGCTGCTAGCCTTGTACATTTTTTATTATTATTATAGATCTGTAAATTGTAGTGTGGAAATAATGTAAATGAAAGTATATTATGACTGTATTGTATGCATAGGTACGTATTTATATTGGTTTTATATCCCTGTTTTAGACTCGCGCAGGCCGGGGAAGAATGACATGAAAGGTAGAGGGTCTATTCTTACGAGTGGATGGATCAAGCTGCCACTAATAATAAAATAGTATTTTTTTCAGTTAAACAAAATGTCTACCATTTTTTACCTTGCGTCACGATTGGGTAAAACATGAACAGGCGACAAAAAGAAAAACTTCATAGAATCGTCTACTTATTGTTAGTTATGTCAACTGTCAATGTACCACAATTATGGCAACAAAAGGGAAAATTCATTAGAGGTTTTATATTAGAGATTAAAAGGTATCGATCTAAATGGCCAACTAAACGATAAGGAAAGAAAATCACCTATTTAGGTAATCCTGCTTATCTATTATTTTAATTTTTTATTCAATTGTTTTGGAACGCCGTCACGATTTCCAGCCCTCTTTACTGGACCAAGAATTGAGAATCTTAGCGTGCAATGATATTAATTAAGCATTATATTATGTATCGCCTAGTGTTAATAAACATGTACTTAGGCATAGGTATCTACATCAATCTATCAAGTATTCCGTCCGATATACCATAGCTTATCACACTTAATCATAAATCGTAAATGTGAATTCCCTGATTGTACGTCATTCATTACTAGGTACCTAATCTTGTTTCAAAATATAGTAAAATTCATTCAGAAAATTCCTGAAAATTCCTGTAGTCTGAAAATGAGCATAAGTTAATTCAAGAGAATTTAGTTGTGATAGAGCTGTGCAAGAAGAAAACCTTGAAACTTTCAGGAACTGGCAACTTTTGTACAGTTTAAAGCCTGCTTTGCTTTCCATCGCGACCGAAGTTTGAAAACTTTAAAAAGCGTAACTTAGAAACGCGCAATCATTTGAAATTTTCTAAACAGCGAGCCCTAACAATCCCACAGAGCTTTATCACTTCTATTCTTGTTATCTACGCAAATCCCTATTTCCATCTGATCTTCAAATAGAATAGACTTAATAATACTTTCACCAAAACCATGATTTTGTCTTACATTATACAAGAAACTCCGTGTGTATGTGTAATGTTACTTTAAGCACAAATATACGCACTTTAAAATTCGAACACCGAACACTCAATCAACTGGTCATATTTTTTTAATTAATACAGTGTGACTCGGATATTTTGGGGACGCGAAACCGGGAGCGCGTGTAGCCCGCGACTAGCTTCGGAATTTCATCTGTGAACAATTCCTCTGGAACTTATAAATAGGTGCGTCCAAACGACGTATACCACGTTTTAGTAAACGTATACACGTCTTAGATGAGAAGTGCACGCGGATTTTGATGCGGTCCATTGATTAGCGGGAAAATCAATCGTCCATACTTTTTTAAAGCTGTTTTTTTTTCTGTTGGTGGCCTGAAACGGATGTTCTTTTTTTGAATAGCGCGGTGGGCTAATGATGTTTGTTTTTTTTTCTTGTATCGTTGACGAGCTCTGAATTTTCTTGGCAGCTTTAGGGCTCATTATGGAAAGTTGAAATCGTGAGACAATATTGATTTTTAAGTATAACAGATGGAACAATGCATTATTTAATTGGATTGGTTAACTGTTATTACTAATCTTTTATCCGCTATCCCATCTTTAGGAGAAATATTAGTAAATTGAATTTGAGGGTGATTTGCTGTTGATTACGCCAAAAACAATTTAAAATATATATATTTACCCTGGTTTTCCTGTTCTTCATTTGTTGTCTGTATTGATAAAAGAACATTTAGGACTCACCCTAATACCCTAAACGTTCGTTTCGCTGAAACATCCACCATGGCGCCGTTAATGCTAGTGTTTGTTGTCATTTCATGGAGACTCTAACCAACAGCAGACGAAGCTTTCTGGATTAGTCACCATCCTGTAATTAGTATTAATTATTTCTTAAGTCATTTTGATCAGTGAACACCACTAGTGACCAGTATATGTTGACCAGTGGTCCACATTGGCCCTGGATCGAAGGATTTGGAAGTCATGGAGAGAGGCCTTAGCCCAGCATTGGGATGTCACAGGCTAACAGTAACAGTTAGTTAAGTCATAGAGTCAGTAGTAAAATTTTAAATAGTAAAAAAAAGATTAATTTGTACACTAGAAAGCGTTATTGCTTAAATAAAGCTTTTTGTTTTAAGCGTTTATTGCCTTCCATTGATGAATATTGGTGCTCTCATTAAGATCAATAAAGACTGTGTGTAATTGTTAATTTCTTGAAAAACTATTGTCTTTATTATGAGGTGAGGATATGACACAGTTGACATGTTATATGTTATATAGTGACATATTATAAAATCGTGTTTTCGAAATATATAACGCTAAGAAGTAGTCCTCAACTTTGCTACATATTCATCACAAAGTGAATTCTGCAGTAATATTAAAACGAGAGCAATTAAAATTACATGTTAAGGGCCAAACCCATTGGGCATTAGGTATTGACGTAATGTTATGCTGCGTCTGTACAAATAATTCCCAAACCGGAATATAGCAACGTTGCTAAGCGACAGATATATAGGGTGACTCACAGAACATTATGTTCTGTGGGGTGACTGGTAATTAGTGACCGATACTTAAACACGTGATTGTACTCATGATAACAAACAAGTTTCCCAAAGAATTTTTTTTTATACTCATTCTCTTTTATCACAATAACAAAACAGCCACTAGCCGTATCAAACTCGAGCGCGCGCCTTTGACCTATCAGCTGTTAGCCGCGTGACGTCGTTCTGTCTCATTACTATCGAACCGTGCAACAGTGGGTAGGCGGACTGCACCCGCGCGGCTCGCAAGCCCGCTTCGTAGTTTTATTGTGATAAAAGTGAATGAATATAAAAAATGTTTCTTTGGGAAAGTTGTTTGTTATCATGAGCAGAATCACGTGTTTAAGTATCGGTCACTACTTACCAGTCACCCTATATTTAGATATGTTCACAGTACTTCCCCGGCCGAGATACGAGCCCCAAAGATTTGAAATGATTTATCATTCTCAGGTTCTTTTTATTGTAATCTTAGGACATTTGTATCCCCCGTCACATATCAATGATCAGTCAAGCATAATTGCCAGATTCTTATCAACGTCGAATCAATCATAAAATATCAGATGGTATCGCAACTCGGCGTCGATATAAATTAAGTCATTCAAAAATGCACCTAGACATTAATGAATTAAAAAATTAACTCATTAATAGAGCGTAGCCGATACAATAAGAGAGATAAAAATTTATAATACGATATGGATAATATAGTTTTCCTAACAGATAAACTTAATCGGTAGTTTTCGATACTAAATTTAGAAAGTCACAGAATAATTTTATGTTCTGTGATTCTTCAGGAGCGTCCACACATAAATTACTTTATACAGCGTGTTCCAGAAAGGCGAGGTCATGTTTAAGGGTGTGGTATAGACCATCTAAGTGAACAATATTCTCCAGGGAACCATCATCGTACTTAATAGCGAAAAAAAAGCTATCCCATATAAACACGTTAACTCTTCAATTCCCATATCCAATCTAATGCATTTTTAAAAAAATTTCTTTGATTACCTAGTTAATAGACGTTTATTGAAGAGGTAAAAGAAGAAAAAAAAAGTAAGGTTGCCCCCCCTCCCGTTTTAGGGGGGTGTCACCTATAGGTGACACTGGGCATTGCGATAGATGACTTATGAGTTTGTAAGTATAATTTCGGCAGAAATAAAAGTTAGGTTTTTATTTATTCAATAGTATATTAGTAGTATTATATTAGTATTATTTATAAAAATATAAAAAAGGAGCAACTAACGATATCTAATGCTTGTTGTGAAACATGAACCAACATTTCAAATGCAAACCGATATTGCATTTACCGCACATTTTTCTTGTTCGCTGGTGACAGTACCCGCATCTTCGCTGAGAACAGTCGATTTCTGAGTGATCACCCGCAGATCCTGAGCTTCTCACCTCATTTGGCACTCTCAATGGCACGGGGACGCCACAAGCAGAATTACGAGTCGGTGGTTTTCCATATTTCTGCAGATACGTAGTGGCAACATTTCGCCGGAAGTCACAATAGGTCCAGTTATTTTCTGACTGCCTTTTGATCAGCCATGCATTTTGACAAGCTGCATCCAAGCCAAATGCAAAAAGAGGAAACCACCATTTTTTGCCACGAAGAGCTACTCTCATGGAGTCAACGTTTTCGTCAAAACGGTCGACCCCACCCATGTACTTGTTGTACATTTTTATTATAGCTGGGCAATCGACTTGTATTTTGGCCCACATTCCTCTTCTTCCTCGTTTTCCAGGTCTTGTACACGAATTTCTCCAGAAACAGAAGGTCGATTTTGAAACTCAACTTGAGATCTAAGCATGCGACTAGGTAGATGAAGAATGTTAGCATCGTTTTCATCTCCACTGTCTTCATCAGTTACTTCACCATCGTCAGGAGGGAATAAAATAATATCACCTGGGTCTTCTTCCCCGTTATGCAACACCTCAGCAATCTCATCTAATGTCAGACTGTAAAAAAACAACTTCTAAAACACTATTACCGCATAGCGATATGACTAACTATAAACAAAAAGGATTAGTTAAAATAGTATAAAAATACATAACATAATGCCCAGTGTCACCTGTGGGTGACACCGCACATTGTAGGCGTTGTAGTAAAAATACTATTAGTTATTTTTGTCTATAAATACATGTATAATAAAGATTACATATTTATTTATAATATGTAAAAAGAAAAAATACAATACTTACGGTCTAGACATTTTTATATGACTTTTTTTCACACTGAATCACACAAACTCAGCTCGTTCAAAATAAGCGCGAAACAACTTAGTGACGTTGACAAGTGACAGTTGATGCGAGTTGCCAGATAAAAAAAAAATTAAGTGATGATTAGTAGCATTACTACTATAATGATAGAATTGGAAATAAATATTGACTAGTGGTAGAAAATCACTATTAAAGTTTTGTCACCTACAGGTGACACTGGGAATTGAAGAGTATAAAAACTAGATGTATGAACTTTGACGAAGCAAAAGGAGAATCTAAAGATCGTAGTAGGTATCTGCCTATTCCCATGGGAAAAAGGCGTGAGTTTATTTATGTATGTATGTATAAAAACTAGATACTACCACGCGTTCTTAAGAAAACGGGCATTGACAGACAGACAGAACGACAGATGGACAAAGAAGTGATCCTAAATGAGTTCCGTTTTTCCATTTGAAGTACGGAACCCTAAAAGAGCTAGCCTACATATCTATTATAATGACAATCAAGCAACTCAGGCACAAAGCAGCCCTCCCCAAAGCTGCGCCACAATGTATACATAGCGAATTCAATTTCGGATTACAAGTTACCGAACCCATCACTAATTCTTGTGAGCCAGTCAGGATCTATAACAATGACAATGAAAAAGCTCAAGAAACTCATTCAACTGTCCCCAAACCCATCACGAAATTAATCAAACCATAAACAATGTAGCAGTCAATAATTAGAAAAAAAAACATCCAAATTGTTTATAATTTATCGTTCTACATTTGAATACTTACTAGCTGTGCCCACGGTTTCACCCGCCGTTTCATTTTGTTCTTTATGGTCGGCTCCTACGGGTTGTAGCATTATGTATACTTATATGCTAATATTATAAAGTGTTTGTAAGTTTGTATGTAGCGAGTAATCGTCGGATCACTGAAAATTCTTTCATAAACGGGAAGCTACATTATCCCCTTGTGTCATCATCATTCTCTTGCCCTTATCCCAACTCATTTGGGGTCGGCGCAGCATGTCTCCTCTTCCATACTTCTCTATTACTCGTTATCTCATCAGACAACTGCTTTCTTGCCATGTCATCCTTTAGACAGTCCATCCATCGTTTCTTTGGTCTTCCTCTACTCTTATACCCATCACATTCATACTCAGAACTTTCCTCACGACATTTTCCTCTATCCTCCGCATCACAGGCCCATACCACGACAACCGATTACCTCACAACTTTTCAGTCACCCGTGCCATTTTCAGTCTTCCTCTTATCTACACATTTCTTATTTTATCCATTCACGTAACACCACACACAGCCCTTAGCATTCTCATCTCAGCCATATGCGAATGCCTTTCATTCATCCCTTTTGTGACCCAACATTCTGATACTATGTGACATGAGCTTTATACCTCTGTAGTTGTTGCAGTCCTGCACATCACCTTTATTCTTGAAGATGGGCACTAGCGAACTTTTGCACCATTCTGGTGGGATCGATTTTCACACAGCAACCGCCACGTTTGTCTGTCTGTCTGTATAGTGTCACAGACATTTAAATCGTTCCCGTGGGTTCATTTCCGTACCAGAATAACGAGAACGAAACCACGAGCAAAAGCTTTTGTAAGTATAAAATAGCCTACTAAAAAAGCAAACCAACAAACTCTCAGCATTATTATGTATAATCATAGATGAACATAAATTAATGCGCAAGAGTGTATTCCGGACAATGCCGGCGCCTGGCTTCCGGACGACGCGCCTCGCTTGCGTAAGCGCCGCGCCCAGATGTTTGGTCAAGTGTGAAATTATTATATGTTACAAGGGCGCCAGTGGACCGGGAAGGAGGCACCGAGCTGACTCCAAGATGACATCGTTCTTAGAAAGAGGTGTGAATGATGCATATATAGCATTGTTTTGCCCCGGTAAAGCCTTATTGGTCTAGCTGTTATACCTAACATCCATTTCTATATCTTCTGCACCTTTAATAGTTATACTTACTAAACAACAGAAATGTCATCATAAAAGCTTTTGTTCATAACTGAATTTCGCTCTACAAAATGGAGTTTATCAAAAAGGATTAATACTGTATCCGTCTAAATAGCTTTCCAATTACCGCATTGTACGTGACCATTTTTTTAGAAGATAGAATGGGTATGGTAAGCTATCCTTAAAATATAGATATATGGACGTTTTTTGTAGATCTATAAAAGAGGAATATCCCATCATGCATTGTTTTGTTATATTTCAAAGGGATATAACGTAACGATAACGAACGGAACGGAACAGAACGTTACGGGATGTAACGTTTTAGATGAAAGCTCCCAGGCGGCTTGACGTTTTATCGTCATATTTCAACCAAATTACACAAAACCTTAACAAACCAGCAATGGCGCGAGCACTTGCTTCCAGCACTGGCGCGAGCACTTGCTTCCAGCACTGGCGCGAGCACTTGCTTCCAGCACTGGCGCGGGCACTTAGCGTTATTTGGTTCAGAATAATATACTGAATACGTGGTAGTCGTTTGTGCGTCTATGTCCCTTCCACCCTGTATAGTGTATAATATTATATAAATTGCGTGTTATGTAAATTAAAGAAAAAGTAGATATTTACTCACTTAAATGAAATTAGTAGTATAAGCATAATCCAGCCTTTAATGTTCCCACTGCTGGGGCACAAGCCCCCCCCCTCTATATGTGAGGAAGTGAGCTATAACCCATCACAAGGGGCCAGACACATCTTTCAATTTTTGGTTGTAGGACATGCTGGTTTCCTCACGAAGTTTTCCTTCACCGTTTTGAGAGCAGTGGTGATGAAATAAATTACACAAAGTAATAGGACTACCTGGGTTCGAATTCGAACCCACACGGCTCGTAGGTACTGGCACTGGGCCATCATTGTACAACTGGGCTGGGCATCGCTGCTCCATATCAATTTGCATAATAAATTGTACTTTTGAATAACTTTTCGCTTCTTATTTTCTCAAATAACAGGTACTTTACCTCAGACGAGACAAAATAAGATTATCATCTTAATTACAAAGATAACGGGTACTTTTTTCAACGAAAAGCTTTTCTCATGACGTCATTGGTAACAAACCTCTAGCGTTATCCATTATTTAACGATATTGATTGGATGGGCTTATCTTTTCCTTTGGTAGATTATAATCAACAAAAATATAAACAACTTAAGAACTAATTAAGGTAATTTCACAATACAATACTACCTAATTGTCTTTAGTGTATATCAAAGAAACTTGGCGGTTATAACGTTCACATCAGGAATTTCTTTCAGGCAACAAGGAGCTTAACATAGCATTAGCCTACAATTTCCATACTGGAGGAACACAGTCCTCATCTCAATGAGAGGGAATGGGCTGTAATCCACCACGCGAGCCCAGTGCACTACAAGCAGCCAACTACTCATTGAATTGAAACTCTAGGGCGTGGGGTCCGAGTGCTCACAGCCTTAACTTTTTGAACGCCAGAGCATAATCGCTCCCGCGTGTCCTCCACGCCAAGCCACAATTTCACTTACCATTTTGTCACATATTTGTGTCGTTTAGCTTACAGGGCATGCGCTTGCTTGTCACGTATATGTGACAATGGCGTTCGAAAGGTTAAAGAAATTACTAAACGCTTTATTGACGCTTCCCGTTACCCAAGGGCTGGCTTTTAACTTGACCAGAGGCTAAGTGTTGCCATACAATGTAGCAACGCCGCCGGTCTTGAAAACCTTACCATACCTTTTCAAAAAATATCAATTACATTTTAATGTATGACGAATCTATGGATATTGTTGCAAATACTGAACTGAGTCTCCTCGGCACTGCTTCTCGATACCTGGAGTCCATTGCCACCCCCAGTACTATCTCCTCGAGGTTATAAAGTATATAGTTTTATGATTATACTAGTTTTGTTCATTTTATTGTAATTTCATTGTGTTTACTCTAATTCTGTCTACTAAAAATGTTTTGTTTGTTTTTATTCGTACGTATACCATATTGTTTACTTAATATTATTACTATTTTTATTTTATTTTTAATTCTAATTTTTCTGTAATCTTACTTGGTTTTTATGTTCAACCAATAACTTGTATGTGTGGTGTAAACTGTCAATATAAGTTGGTTATAAATAAATAAATAAATAAATAAATAAAAAATCTCCTGGCTGCTGGTTATTAACCAGCTGTCAGCGGTGGGAGGAGATTTTTTATGCCCTTTTATAGTTTCTTGTTAGTTTAGTTACTAATAAAAAAGCTTAGGGCCTATAAAAGTATAAATTACTTTGAAAGCGTTTAAGATCTACAGGGTGTAAACGGACCCTTCACGAAGCTGTCAACCAAGCATTATGAACATCAAACTAAGTAACTTTACGCAAATATTATTGCTGGAAAACGACTTTTTTTTTTGGGGTTAATTCACATTTACGGTAGAACTCAATGTAACGAACTCAAACATCGTGCATGGATGGATTGAATAGTACAGGGGTCGTGGAGGTGTTTAAAGTAAAAATCTTTCATTAAAACCATGTATTTAAAAAAAAACTTGTGAAAAAGTTGGAACTTTGACCCCCAATATCTCCGTAACTAGAAAATTCCCAGGTATGGACTAGGGCAAAAAAATGATCGCAATGACGGAGAGAACAATTGCCTTTCGACTTCGTTAAGGATCTTGTTACACCCTTTACATGAAACGCCCTTCATACAGCACTTCTCAACGGATTTGACATAGGCAGGTTACCTATGTCATTCCCATACATTTTCGTCTTTTTCATCATTGTTAGGATCACTGTTAAAATGTGACTTTGTCTGTGCCCCGAGGTTGTAGGCCCACTTTGTAGGCAAAGAAACACATCCTGCGGGAAAGATTCATGTAGGTTGTAGGCATTATTCATGTAATTCACCTATCAATTGAATGTCATCACCTATTCCATTGAATGTTATTACTTGTCACAAATAAGTCCCTTATTCATTGAACTCATTAGTGTAAGGTCGTGACACTGCTGTAAGTCCCCTATTAGACCATTGTTTACTGTTTATCTATTATAATAACATGAGGAATTCTAAGAAATAGGTTATCAGTTCGTGTTGTATTCAGGTTCTGATGTATAAGGGTGGCATAAAATACGTTTTAAATACATAGAATTGTTATTTAATATTTTCGCATAACATTCCCTTAAGAAGAAGAAAATTTTTGACGTCAGTCGTTATTGAGCACGGGATGGAATACATTGCGAGGTTCACAAGAAGCAAAGGGTTAAGAATTGTCGGTCGGGACACAGTTTTAGTCGAGAAGCAAAACATAGTAAGACAAATGGGGGAAAATTTCGACTATTTATCAAGGAAGATTGTTAGCCTTTCCCGACTACATTTACTCGGCTTCCAGTCTAACTGAATGCAGCTGTATATCAGTAGAGCAAACCTAAGTTTGCTTGACTTATTCATTCCTCTAATGTATTAAATAGTTATGGAACTTATACTACGGCTGAATCTGACTGGCTTTTGGGGATTTCTGTTAATTTAGTAGCTATGTTTAATCGGGATGGGCGAAGTGATTGGCAAGATCAAGTAACCACATCTGCCCAGCCCAACTAATCTTATTCTGATATCAAGCTAGCCAGTAGATTTCTCTAACTAAACTATACGTCCCCAATAAAGAACCTGACTGGCTACACTTTGTTTTTGTGGTTTGTGCCAACATGAGAGAAAATATTGTTTGCCAGATGTTAAGTTTATTTAATGTAATATTTTGAATAAAATATTTGGAAAGAGAATTTATGATGGACAGACGTCTATCCTAAATAGTTTCTTAGACATTTTCTCAAACAATGGACCCAGTAAAGCATTATTCTATTCTACTAATCATCTATCTATTTAGACGATCAATAGGAACATAAACTGTCTAGCCGTTTACCCAAATACAGCCGATACCAACGGCATTACGTGCTTTCCGAGGTACGGAGGAAACTCGGTACCAATCTAGGCAAGCACGGCTTAACCTTAAGATCGACCCGAGCGTCTGTCATTATTTAGCCACGAGCTCCTTATAAGGTATCAATAGGAATAATTTTTAATAAATCTTTTTTACCAAAAAATAAAGGGTGTAACAAGACCCTTAACCAAGCCGAAAGGCACTTGTTCTCCCCGTCATTGCGATCATTTTTTTGTTTTAGTCTAGACCATGCCTGGGAACCTTCTAGTTAAGGAGATATTGGGGGTCAAAGTTCCAACTTTTTACACTTTTTTTAATTTCATGTTTGGAAAGTAAGAATTTTACTTTAAACACCTCCACGACCCCCGTACCATCCAATCCATCCATCACAATTTTTTGAGAGCGTAACATTGAGTCCTCCCATAAAATGTGATTTTTCACCCCTAAATAAAGTTTTTTCCCAACAATATTTTTCGAGTAAAGTTACTTACCTAGTTTGATGTTCATAATGCTTGGTTGACGGCTTCGTGAAGGGTCCGTTTACACCTTGTATATCAGTTATCCAAATCCTATGTCTTACCTGCATCTAGAAACGTCTGTCCGTTACCTACTTGTAATTGAAAAAGGTTAATACCCGTCCTCAATTCAAGCAAATGAATAATAAACAAAAACAATTATTATTTCGTGACAAATCACGGCTGATTATAGTATCACCGAATTAGGTACTTATCTTGTATGACTACGTAATTAATTATCAACAATACATCTATGTAATACATGTATATTATGTGCCTACTTATACTTTCATATAAATACTAAGCAGTTTCGTTGACAGTTCACAGTCGTTTAGTGTTTTGTTAAAAAGTAATTTTGTGTTATTCGTTTTTATTGAATTTTTATTATTTTTTATAAGGTAAGTTTAGATGTGTGTTAGTTTGTTTAAAAAAACCCTTTCTCTAGGTACTTTTTAAAATAGGATTCGAAATATTTTACAATAAGGTTATAATTTCCTTTATTTATTTATCTACACATTTTGACATTTTTAAATATTTCTTTAAAAAGAATATATAAAAAATATTAAAAAATATTAAAAAATGTAATAAGTTTATATTTATTATTACAGTTACATTTAATCAGAATAAGAAAAAAATCAGAACTTGGATAATATTTTTTTTGTTCTCCCTTAAGATCAGTCAACAGCAACTTTTAATCATAATAGTACATGACTAATGTTTTGTACATTAAATTAAGTAGTAGTGGTCACCCATCCACGGACCAACCTAGGCAAGCACGGCTTAACTTAAAGATCAACCCGAGCCCCGGCAACCCCCGGGAACCCGGCTGTGATTATTACGCCACGAGCTCCTCGCTCCTTCCAATAGTGCAACCATATTTAATTAAATAAATAAATAATTTATTAGCACACCAATGGTACAATTATATGTGTAGAAGGGTTCTTGTACTAGGAATAACAAAAGCCTGTAGTACAAGAGCCAGTTAATTAGTAATTTATTAAGCTAAGTGTCGTTTAGTTTGAGAAAAACGAGCATTAGGTACCTTAACGGATTATGACTTCGCAAGTACTGAACTAAGTACAATAGCGAGTTTTTTCTGAAAACCACAGGCGCAAATATCAAACCAATTAAGACCACGAAAAGCTAAAACGCAAAAATTTAATTTGCAAGTCAAATAAAAGTTTAATTATCGCTGTACTAATAAGTAACCTCTAAATGAATAACTCAGTATTATTGGACTCTCGGAGCTGAGTCGAGGGTTGAAAATCCAACGGAGCGCTTTCTGGAAATCAAATTATACAATTTCGTGAACAATAATACTATTTTTAATCAATAGTAATTTGAACACACATTTCACTCGTCTAGTTCGATGTGCAGCCCTCAGTTTAGAATACATGTCCTTATTCGCATCCGTACTTCGGTTTTTGTGATTCTTGATGTAATCGTTGTCCTCATCCGGTCCGCCGCATCTATTACGCTCGCCTCATCGAACAAATCTCCGAGGGACCTGTAGTATGAAGTAAGAACCGTCAAAGAAAGCAAAGCTCCGAATTCTAACTTTGACAGTTCTAACTTCAAGCAATTACTGAACCACAGAATAAAAATCGTATCTTAAAATAATTAGTAATCAATTTTTCTTGTATATCAGTGGCGAAGGTTTCAAACAACTCGATTCCTACCGGATTCCCTTTGAAAAATGGCACAGTCAGTATTCTGTAGACAAATAATATAATCACATTAAAGATATGTACTCCGGCTTACTTCTTATAAAAATTGACCCTTCGCTACTGTTGTATATAGATACGGGTGTTAGTGTTTATTAAAAACGGGCATTAGGTATATACCTTTAAAACAATTCTGATTTATCGTTGTTGATAAAGCCAACTTAGCTAGGATATCAGATATAATGTGTTTGATTACCTATATCGTTTGTAGAGGCAAAAGCTCTATGACCCAAAACGTGTCGACTGTTTGTTGTGCAGTTTTACCTAGAGGTATCGTATTACCCCGTACTTATTGGGATGTGGAGGTCAGACAGGCAGTCGCTCCATGTAAAATACTGGTATTCAGCTGCATCGGTTAGACTGGCAGCCGACCCCAACTTAGTTGGGGAAAAGGCTCGGCAGATGATGAATAATTATGATCTTTGTTGTATTGTAATAGGTACATTATTGACAGTTGTGGTTACATCACGGTAAATTGACGAAGTATATCAATTTGATAGGTTTTTTGTTACTTTGCACAATTTTTATTAACATTAGATTCCGGCCTGTCCGCAGATTAGTCATACCAGCGTGCTAGCCAAAAAACCGGTTACAAGTCAACGAATTCCATTGACATATTGATATCATTATAAATATTATTATAACATAACACGGTATCATATAAGAAAAATACCCGAAACCCGTCGCAAAGGGGAATGCTCACTTTCCCTTACGCATTCACGCATGTGACTCATCTTTGATAGTAGATTTTCCATGTACCTCTTGAATTTTACTAATTTTCACCTATTAGATTAGATAGGAACCTACTTGAGAATATTCCTATAATAGATACGTTATCTGGCTATCCTTGATTGCGTTTTAAGGTTAGTTTGGCACGTGGCTATAAGTGTGCTACATTGGCAATGACAATACAGTCAAAATCTATTCATAATCATTGCTTTTTCTGCGGAATTAAAATTTATTTGGCAAGTTTAATTCGTAAGAAATTTATTTAGTGGTACCGTACCGTAAGTAAAATATTGTGGTGTATGTCCAGAACTTTAACTAGGTACTGATATAGGTGTCAGACGTAGATAGATGCACTTCTACAGCCAAGCATTATTATATGTTATTTTCTGATTTGCTATTGCGATGACTGATGATAAGTAGGATGAAGATATGAGTTATTTGAGTTTAGTTGGCCATAGGGCGCCTTCAAATTAGAGTTGTAAAGAAGCGCTGCAGTTGAGCCACTGCGGCGCGCCTTTGTCAAATCGCTTTAACTAGGCAAAACAAGTGAATGTACACTTGTACGAAAAAACGCAATCGTAAACGATAGCTATCGCTACTCGCTACCCATACTAACTGTCGCTTAATATCATATCGCACGCGTATCATAATACACAGGTCCTGTAGTACCGCCACTGCAGCGCTTCTTCTCGCCTCTAATTTGAAGGCGCCCATATAGCCGCACCCATAAAATTACTAATTGAATTTGATTTGGTTTTGATAATAAAGGAGATTGTAGCAGTCGCACGCAAAGGGAAACAATTCAAGTAAGCCTTTTAAGGCTACGTAGGTATGGGCTTGTGTGCGAGTTAGCGAACGAAATTAAGTGCCGCAAGCACACGTTTATTGTGTTGTTTCTTCAACTTTGAACGGAAGTATGAATGAAACTAGAACTCTTAGGCTGCGTTTCCACCAGAGATGAGCGAGGTTGCCTAGCGAGGGATGTGTGTGGAACTAACCTCTCACATAGCTAGAATACCTCAAGCTGTGAAAATGAAGCGATATTACTGGTTAGTTTCACACACGTCCCTCGCTACAAATCCTCGTTCATCTCTGGTGGAAACGCATCCTTAGTCTTATTACTCTGAGGCTGCACCTACGGCAAGATGAGAGACAACCAACAGCTACTTCATTTTAAAGATGATTGTGATTTTGACAGCGATGCAAAATTAGAGATAAAATAATGGAAAGAACTGTAGGCACTATTTGTATACCTTTACGTGCCCCTTTATATACTAGATGTGTCACGTGCTCGTCATTATGGTAGACTAGGCAGAGGTTACCGCTTAAGTTGGAAGCGCCAGGGTAGCCTGCGAAATTCAAATTTTCTTTTGTTTTTTGAAATTTGTAGATCATTGTCAGGTTGTATGTTGATGAAAATATGATTCGCGCAAGTAACACGTATGTAGTTAAAGAATTATAATCATTAAAATCGTCAATACAACCCTCTAAGTTCATTAAACCCCCTTGAATGACTTTTTCATGAAATAAAATTGAATGGGGTTTCACCTTAAATTCAATTGGCCGATCATCACTTTCGTTACCCAAGTACCTACGTACTCAAATTGGTTGCGCGGATACAAGCGCAAACACAAATAAAGATGGCTACGATTGGTGCAACGCGATGGTGCCTATCTCCTTTATTCGTGATTTAATAGCACGTGCCGAAGCGCGTGGTACGAGTACCTAGTCATAAGTAGGTACTTTTAACATTTAGACACACCCTTAGGTTCTCAATTTTTTGCTTCAAGGTTTTGAAAAACGGCTGAAACCAGAGATAATTTGATTACGACCTCGTTTTAAAAAAACTGTTCCATTTCATTTCCTACTAAAGAAAGAAGGTTACAAACTTTTTTCTTAACTTGAAACTTTTTGTGGCTCAATTTTCAGTAATTAGTTGCCTGTAAATAAATTGTCATGAAATGATTTCATAATGTCCATATGCCAAGTTAATACCCTTAATAATGGACATGTTATGTACCGTAGCAGAAAAACAGAAGTCCTTAGTAAGTCATAAATAATCATATAAGTTCGGGGAATTTGTGTTTGCCTATATAAACTTGAACTTACAACAGCCGCCATCATTAACTGTTCGCATTCCCACCGAAATCAATACAAGTTTTGGCGCGTATCTGTATACAACTTGTGTTGTGCTTGTGAGGTCTATAATTCGATATTCAAATTGATGATACGCGAAAACCAGATTCTAGAGAAAAAAAACTAGTGATTTATTTAAATCTGTCACGAAAATAATAGTAATTTGTTTGAATTAAAAAAGTTAAATAACCGGCCACAACGCTACGTCAAGGTACAGATTAAAAAAAAAAACAAATATTTTTTATGCAAATTGACACAAGAATTAATCGAGATAATATAGCTATTTTATACAAGTATTAAAGTGTGATTTTGAGACTCGGGTAATTTTAATTAGTTTCTATGACTTTTCATTAATTAGCTTTCACGTGTGCTCATGCAAGCTAAATTATTAATCATTGTGATTAGTTATCGTCTTTCTTTTTTTATGTAATTTGGGTATACAATTCTAACCTGCTTCTATTTCTTTCTAGAAACCATGGCCAGTTTATTCCACATTGTTGTTGCCTGCGTGCTTGCCAGTGCTGCGGCTCTTCCATCATCCCGAAACCCACGGAGCGCTTACGGTAAGCAACTTTTAAAAACCTAATCAACATCTGTTTTATTCATAACTTGTTCAATGTTAGGTTTTTTGTACAACTGTCAAAGTTCGTCTTTGCTCAAAGTCTATTCCAACCAAATCTAAAGGTGCGATTCCACTGGTGTGCTCCACAACTCTCAAAATCGGAGAATCTCAGTGAACATTCAGAAAATGTTAGCAAACTTTGTCACATGTCGCGAACTCGAGTGCGCTCGGTACGCGCACTTCGCGACATATTCCTTCAAGAGGTGGACTTTCCTACTCCTTATTGAAGAGGTGAACTCGAAAGCAAACACGGAAATGCTGTTAGCGAGGAAGGATTCTCATTCTCGGTTCCACTGCCGGAGGGAACACGTTTCAGAGTGTATTACAATAAATGTTATAATGGAGTGTACTGGGGCAGACAGGCTGAAGTTCAGGACATCAGAACTGAAGGTGAACTTGACATGTTCGTATGGATTTTAGCAGCCACTCTGTTCGCATTCCTTTACCAAGATCTGAAAACGACACATAGGTGCTTTGGCTTAAAAAAAAAATAGGGTCCCAGCTCCATTTTCCACTTATAGTTTGACAGTTGTATGCCCAGGGCCAGTGACAGAAATAAAGCACGAGATTGGAAACAAACTGTCATTTACATTCATAATGTTGACGACAGCCTGTACTCGGAAAAAAAAGTCTCATGCACCCTGAAAACGCTTAACCTTTTCTTTCCCTAACTGTACATAATATTTCAACAGATTACCCCTTTAACTTCGTGGCTCGAGAGACGTGGGGCGCACGTCCACCGAACGGCATCACAAGCCTGAACCTTCCAGTGCCATACGTTGTCGTCCACCATAGCTATATTCCTACGGACTGCGAGACCAAGGACGCCTGCAAGAGGAACATGAGGCTCATGCAGGATATGCACCAACTGCATAACGGGTGGCAGGATATTGGATACAAGTAAGTTGAAAATTTGAATTGTAATGGATCCCTGTGCGGGACGCGGCGCATTTGTGATACAATGTTCTGAGCAACTTTCAAGACTGTAATACGGATCTATTAATCGACTATATTCTATTATGGTACTGATAAGATAATACAATCAACTTAAGTTTGAAAACCGAGGGCTATCTATCAAATCAAATCATTTAATCTAATTCATCAAATTCGGTTGAGAATCAGCATTTCATGAACGACAAAATCACGTTTATACAGTCTTCCAAAAGACCCGCATTTCGCCACTTCCTATTAATTTAGCAAGGCAGAAAAAATAGCGGATATTCACCTTCTCTCCAGGAACACATAGATTTGTAATTAGCTAATATACAAGATAACAGGGCTAGTTTTTACCATGACGGCGACTGGCGGCCAAGTGGACGGTCTTGGAGACATTACCAGTTGATACCGTCGAGGAGGATTCCTACTGGCTTCCCTTTGGAAAATGGCACAGGCAGTATTCTAGAGACAAATAATAATAATCTCATTAAAGATATGTACTCCGGCTTACCTCTTACAAAAATTGACCCTTCGCTACTGGTGTACAATATTTTTATGAAATAAATTAAACAGCATGCATAACAAATCAGTGCACAAGTCAGCGGCGTACCTGTGCGCTAATTATATCTCACTACCGAATGCCGATCTTGCCAAGATGAGTAAGGTAGATACTACGGAAGTGCACCTGCACGTCGTATTTATATGTGAAATGCGTGAATAAATTGTAAATGTCATGTGTCATAATGTACATTTATGTGCGTATACATTAGTAGCAGAACATGACACTATTTACAACCATTGTCGGTAGTAAATGGTTTACGCAGTAAAATAATGTAGTCAAAAACTCTAAGGAGTGACCACACCAATCGATGCGGGATCGGCTTCAGTCGGGCAGAAATAACATCATGTCCATGCAATAAATCCGAAAAACACATCATTCGAAGCGTGTCGGTTTGGATGACGACGACATCTCCTTCGCCGGCGCGAATTAAATGCTACAAAAATGTGATATTGAATGTATTGGTTAAAGACCTGCATTCATCGTCATAGCCATGTTTAGTACAATGGGGGCTATCGCGCATGAATTCGCCGCTAGAGGCGCTTGTGTAGAGTAAGGTCTTCAGTATTTCAGATGTCATTGCGCGCTTTATTATCCCGTAGTTTTACTAATATTCACGATTGTGGTCAAGATTGACCCATTCCTGAATAATTATGACATGTAGATTTTAAATAGCAAGTTAGGATCTAATTTGCTAGTACTTGGAGGAAGAATGATTTTTAAATGTATCATGCTTTCTAATTTTGGGGACAATATTATAAATATGTATCTGAAGTTTACACTATGTTGTTATAAGTAATAAAATAAACTTTTTATGAAGTTATTGGTACTTTAAAGTATAAAATAGAATTATTGATTGGACCTTACTCGCCTGTGTCGCCATCTGGTGAACACAAAAACGATAATCCTCATTCCATCAGGCAACATTTCAAGCAAGAAATACAGATTTTAAAGCGATAAAATATTGATAGTTTAATGGTCTAAAGTTCTAAACGGCAATAGTTTGATTATACATAATAATGCGGAATTGCGGATATACATACAATCAGTGTTCTTATCAACGTTGCTTAGATGATACCGTCCTTACCTACTATCGATTAGTAAACTAGTAGCAATTAAAGTAAATTGATTGACTGTAGGTATGTACTTCAAAAGATAGATACTATTGGAGAGTGTCATGTTTTTCACCGCATGCGAAGTGCGCGTGAGTTGGTTGAGCCTTGAGAGGCACTTCAGTATTTCAGTTGTTTTTATGGACTTATTTAGATGTTTGTAGTTTGTTTACACTATTCGAGTAGGTATCTAAAGTAAGTGTTTTTACAATCTGGGATTTCTAGCAAGAGTAACACTAGTTCATTGTTTGAATAGCTACTTTAATGAAATCAATAGTAATTTAACTAAATTCGAGACCAGAGAAATAAGTCCCAGTGGTCGGAAACCAAAACGGTGGGCCATCGATCCTCCAGTCTTTGAGGCTATACAAAGTGTAAACGGACCCTTCACGAAGCCGTTAATCAGCATTCTGTACATCAAACTAAGTAACCCTACTCAAAAAATATAATTATTGCTGGGAAACGCCTTTTTGGGGGGGTGAAAAATCACGTTTTACTGTAAAACTCAGTTTAATGCACTCAAAACATTGTGCTGAATAGTAAACGGGTCATGGAGGCGTTTAAAGTTATAACCTTAAAAATGAGTATTCAAAAAAATCTGAACTTTGACCTCCAATATTTCCGTAACGAGAAGGCTTCCAGGTATGGCCCAAAACAAAAAAATATCGCAATGACGGGGTAAGCAATTGCCTTCTTCGGCCTCGTTAAGGGTCTATTTACACACTTTATTGTCAGGAAGCCTCAATAATGGCCCAGGACCGACATATCTGGCCCCAAGCCAGAACTAGACATCAAGAAGTTAGGTCATGATTCTCAGCACTGAGGGACGGACTTTCAAAAAGATCTTGTTAATAAAATATTTGTTGAGAATATTCGGGCACTAAATAAGAAAAGGCCTCCCCCATTCCTTCCACAATATAGTTTGCCCAGGAGTCCTTTGACCCTTTGGTCCTTTGCCCAGGAGTGGGACAACAGAGGCAGACAAAAAAAAATCGAGCATCTAGGTACCGACTATCAATCAATTTCCATGAATGCACATTGCGATGTTATTAATTATGTTTTTTTTTTCTTTACCCAGTTTCGCAGTCGGTGGCGAAGGCTCGGTATACGAGGGCCGCGGCTGGGACGCCGTCGGCGCGCACGCAGTCTCATACAACGTCAAGAGTATCGGCATCTGTATGATTGGTGACTTTGTAGGTGAGTTAAAGAAAAACAACAAAATGTTAACTGTTCTATCTTACGTTTTCTATCGTATAACGAGCTGTTGTCCGCATACTTTTTTAAGTCTCTATGGCTGTCTCAATGTTGCCAGGGAAAATAATTGTTTACCAAATTGACTACCCTTAAATTGCCAATATAAGCAAAACAAAACTGTCATTCTTTGACAGTTGTATGAAATGGCTAAAACATGAAAATTGAATTAAATTAAATTATTTAATTGAATTAAATTAAATTAATTTATTAATAATACTTTAATTTATACTTTTATTTATGCTTTGATATCACGCTTTAACTATAAACTGTCACACAGAAAATACGCTCTATAAAGAGCCATAATTCAAATATAATCTGCAATTTTGCTAGTTTTTTTATCGTAACAGCTTAACAAGGCACTAGGGGGAATTCCATTTATAATTTATGAATTCTATAAACATTAAGCTAGATAAAAATAAAGTCCCAATAAATTAGTACATGGCTACCAAGCGACGCAAGGCTATTTTAAATCAAAGCAACATTTTTATAATAATTATCAAAATAATCCCCCAGAAATAAGTCCCCAAGAGTAAACAGGACACAACGATCTTTAGAAAGAGATAAAACCATGTGTGACAGGGATAACGCTCCATACACACCTTTCTCTTTGCTTCTTCAAATTCTTTGTGCTTGGGATGAAGGGTGTAAACGAACCCTTCACGAAGCCGTCAACCAAGCATATCGAACATTAAACTAAGTAACTCTACGCAAAAACTATTGCTGGGAAACGACTTTTAGGGTAAAAAATCACGTTTTACGATAGGATCCATAGATGCATTGAATGCTACGGGGTTCGTGGAGGTATTTAAAGTAAAGTTATAACATTAAAAAGATGTATTAAAAAAAAAAAAACTTGTGAAAAAGTTGGAACTTTGACCCCCAATATTTCCGTAACTAGAAAGTTCCCAGGAATGGTCTTGATCAAAAAAATAATCGCAATGACGGGGAGAACAAGTGCCTTTCGACGTCATAGTCGGAGGAATGCTAAAACTAAAGAACGAGACCTGCTACGGTCCCAATAGACATCTTTCGTATCGTCCATACATCTGGTCATAGATTGCCGTCATAGATTGCGGTTGCGAGTAAGACAAGAAGTTGGTCGAAATCATCAAAAACTTAACTCTCTCTATTTTTTCAGCAAACCTTCCCCCAGCGACTCAAATTCAGTCCCTCAAGAAACTGATAGCCGCTGGAGTGGAGCTAGGCTACATCAGTCCTGACTACAAGCTCATAGGCCATCGCCAGGTCTCCGCGACCGAATGCCCCGGCCAAGCACTCTTCAATGAAATCTCCACCTGGGATCATTTTGCCCCCTCATAGAGCATGGACAAAGTAACGTGATTTAGGATGAATCCTACACAAAATTATGTTTAATTTAACCACCGAACAATTTGTAAATATTAATTTCGGACAAAAATGTACAAAATACTGTGATTTTAATGTTTTAGGAAATAAAATGACTGTTGTTTATATTTTTGTATTTTATTTTTAACTCCGTTCATTTTACAAGCTGCTTCAAAATTTGAAAACCATTTATCGACTACCTGTTGGGGGTTTGTCTCCGCCGATCACGTTATCAGATTGGATTGTTGATTGATTCATACTACTTTTTTTTACTTTGACGTCGATATTTGGGGATAGTGTTCCTCCTACTGCTTTACCTGACGTAACATATACTTTATTTCTTGTATCTGTACAACGTGATCAGTTTCATTTTTTATTTTTTATTCTTGTAGCCACAGATATCGTGATCAGGTAAAAACATTAATTCATTTTTCGAGAAAATCGGATCACGGCATAAGTAGATACAACTCGCCGTGATCCGTGGCAAACTCAATCTGATAACGTGATCGGTGGAGATATACCCCTGTTGGTATCCGATTGAGCTGAAAACCAGGATCGCCTACTCACGAGAGAACTCCCAAACGGTTGATAGATTAACCTAGTTTTGTCTTCCTTATTTTAATAAAAGATTTTTTTTAGTTTTTATTTAGTAAATAGACATAAGTTTCCAAATAAATTACCAATATTTTAATATTGACTGAAATGTTACTAATAAACAGCAGCTGAATGGCGCTACGCAATCGCAATAGCTTGCATGCTGTGTCTATCGCATCATATTGTACACTATGCTTGTATCATATTGCTTGTATTATTAGGATAAACACTGTAACAATTTTAGGCAGGCCAATAAATAAATAAATAAATAGCTGTTAATTTGACAGTTAAATTTAATGTTTTTTTTAAGAAAATAAATAAAAAAGTACACTTCCTAAGTCGACAGTATTAATCGCTATCACAGTCCGCAGCGGTATTCTATGTCATCATCACTTGCCTAGGCTTTTCAGCTGAATATCAGAATTTTAAATGGATTCACTGCCTATCTATCCCCCACAAACCAGTTAGTACCGGGTAATACGTTACCCCTTGGTAAAACTGGTTGTTAGAGTTTCGGTCCACTAACATAAGCTAATGACAGTCAAAGATCTATAAATGACAGCCGGGACCAGCGGCTTAACGTGCTTTCGAGGCACGGAGGAAACTCGGTATGTTATGGGTGGTCACACATCCATGGACCAAACTAGGCAAGCGCAGCTTAACCTAAAGATCGACCCGGGCGGCTCATGCCACGATCTCCTCAACTGAATTTTATGTAACTTTGTGAAAATCATGTTACCGTTTACGAAAGCGGTTTCATTAACATATCTTCACGCCTGCAATCCCCGAAGGGATATGTTAGCCTTATCCTACACCCTGAACATCCGATTTTGATGAATAAGGTGTCAGTCGATTCGTTATTATAGCCCGGGTAACTTAAGCTACATTTAAACCGACTTCAACAATAGGAGGAGTAGAATTTACCTTGTAAACCCTGAATTTAATTAGAGCGTGATTTTTCAGTAGTCGGGTTTTTTTGTTGTTGTATATCACACAATTTTTTGTTATTATCCAAAAAAATATGGAAACTTCTCCAACGGGTATTTGTCGCATTGCCTTTAATTCTTTAGGTCACAAGTATTATGCAAATATAGTAATAACAAAACAATAATTATCATAATTGATTCATCAATAGATAAATTTAAATAGGTTAGGGTAAGTAAACAATATAGGCTATATCGTGATAGATTGATTCATCATCAAACATACCTCCTAATAGAATTTTTAATTCATACATTATAATTATCTAAGATGATCAACCGATGGGTACTCGTAATACGATAGTGTTTTGTTTTTGTATTTTCCACAATAATTATTATTAGTCATTCATAATGGACAACATACAGTCAGCTTCAAAATGATGTGAACACCGTCAAGAATTTATTTGATTGTCTACAATTTGTGTTTCATAATAATGTAACAATATTTAATAGGTACAATGAAGTATCCAATGATGAAAAATAGAAATTTTTCATCGTTGGATGTGGGGTTCAAAGTGATGTACTGTGGTTACCGTTTTAGCGTCCCTTCCATCTTGTGTACCTACATAAAGACGGAATTTATAACTACATAAAGTATACTCTACCCCTTTAACTGAATATCACTAAAAAGTTTCAAATTAACAAGGTTTATGAATGTCTATGAAACAGATATTTTCAACAACCTTAGTGAATTTACAATTTTCTGGAAATTGTTGACAAAATTGGTAAAGGAATTACGAGGTCGATGATCTCTCTCGTGTTTGATTTCCAGCACGTGCTATCGCTTGTGGTGAAAACGTGAGACGTACATAATAATTGTAGGTATCTACTTATGTATCTACATAGGTATCCTACATGAATAGGTACGGTATATAGTCTCCGCCAGTTTTAAATAAGCTTCAGTTAAGTACCTATAACCTGAAGCGGTTTTCACTCGACACCACTCGTACGCGCGGTCGGGCGATGAAGCGGATCTCACGTCCGTCGCATTCGTTTGTTTGTGGTCATTAGTTGAAGCCTTACACAAATGTACACCACCCGGACGTGCGGATGTGCGGCACTCATCGCCTCTCCGCGGGGCACGCCGCCACAAAATCTTCGCGCCACCGCCCGACCGCGCGGACGAGCGATGTCGTGCGAGAAACGCCTATTTAATCCACCTATGAAAGAGACTGAAGAAGTTGGGCATTTAGTTCCCTAAATGCCCACCTTCATCGTTGTTTCTTTGAACGGAACTTTGAATGAAATTATCACTCTGAGTATCTAAACTCCTACATAGAAATATAAAGCAGTCGTGTCGCTGCTGTAATTGGTAGGCTTTGTGGTTCGGTTTGCGGTCTTCATGTAGGTACGCTGCTAATCTATCAACTCTTGCGACTTTCAATGTACACACAAGCAGACTTTTCTATAGATCGAATTAATGAGTCCTCCGTCTTGCCCCATCAAAGGCACATTAAGCGTCTACAAAGTCCTAACAATATCCCACGGGTTATATGCTTTAAAATAACCATAATCCACGTAGGTATTACGATACTAATTGAACCAATCGTGATCAACCTTCAGAATATTGCATTTAAATTGATACCTTCGCTCGGTCTATAGCGTAGTTTATTTATAGGTCTTTACTAAGTAAAACATAACAATTAACTCATTAGTTACATATGTAGTCACTATGACCGCCTTTGAACTGTGAAACAAATAAAAATCATAATAAGATAATTCACAGGCCTATTTAGCACCACTATAATTACAGGGTGTTAAGGACAGCCCTCCACAAATTAATAGGGTGCGTTCTCCATAATTTGAATCATATTCCACCGGAATTTTTCTCAGTCTTTTTTTTTCAGTTACTATTCCTTTATTTCAATGTAAAATTACATTCCCTGTACGCATCACTCCATTTATGTAAATAATACGGCTAAAATAAAAAATCCAACAATGGATGTTGAAATACTCTAACGAACGACGCGTGAAATCAGCTGATCACTTCTTGCCTAGCTACAGAGTTCATCTAACTCGTCGACGCTCTTGCCGTTCGCTACGTGCGTTTTGCTGCGGTAACGATACATTGCGTTTGAGGAAATAAAACAAATCAAATTGATTGAATTCCCATAATATTCCTGAAACAATTCACCATTAGTTTGTGGAGGGATGTCCCTTATACCCAGTATATTACGATACGAACAGTAATCTAACAAGCTATGTTATGTTATATGATGTTAACGTATTTCTTTTTTTGTCCCGTCCTGTTGAAACTATAAATATTTGATATGCGTTGTACCTACCTATGTTTATTGTATTTTTTTTGTTATTTTGTATGATGCACGTCATGTCCCTGCGACAAATAAATATTTTTTCTTTCTCCTTCTTTCTTTCTATGCCAAACCAAATTAAGCTGATCTATCATTATACGGGAAGTTCATACAAAGCGAGGTCAGGTTATACTGGATCTGTAAGGCTTGATGTGTCGCCGTGTGTGTACAAGGATCTTTTTGAACGTGGCTGTAATAACAGCCACGTTCAAAAAGATCCACTCACTCGTTATAGCTAAACAGTGACGTTCCAATTGGAACGTCACTGTTTAAAGTAAGGCTTGATGTGTCGCCGTGTGTGTACAAGGATCTTTTTGAACGTGGCTGTAATTACAGCCACGTTCAAAAAGATCCACTCACTCGTTATAGCTAAACAGTGACGTTCCAATTGGAACGTCACTGTTTAGCTATAACGAGTGTAAAAGTACTATTAACGAAGCTGAAAGGCACTTATTCTCCTCGTCATTGCGATAATTTTTTTGTTCTAGACCATACCGGGGAACTTTCTAGTTACGGAGATATTGGGGGTCTAAGTTCCAACATTTTCACAAGTTTTTTTTTAAATACAAGTTTTTACTTTACTTTAAATAACTCCACGACCCCCGTACTATTTAATGCATCCATCAGCACAATGTTTTGAGTGCGTTTCATTGAGTTTTACCGTAAAACTTGATTTTTCATCCTCCAAAAAAAAATTCGTTTCCCAGTAATTTTTTGCGTAGAGTTTAGTTTGATGTACAGAATGCTTGGTTGACGGCTTCGTGAAGGGTCTGTTTACAAAGTGTATAATGTTTGTAGTGTTACATTCTTTTGCTACTTGAATGATAGGACAGTAGGAAAAGCTGTTGGTATCAAAACATTAGAGAAATTGTCTGTGGAAGCTATATTGCAATTAACCTCTTTTTTGGAGTCGGTTAAAAACAAGATGTCGGCGTTATAGTGCATAAAATCTAACTTGATTAATATGACAGCTACCAAACTAAAACGACTAGTCTTTGGTCATATCGAAATAAATTATTACAAATGCATATTTATGCAGTCAGTATTTTACCCTATGTAAATATGAACAAACTACTACAATCTGTCAAATTTCTTTAATAGATTTTCAACTTTATCCCTAAAACTTTAGGTTCAAGATTGATAGGGGAAATTTGGCAGTTTCGGGTAGCTTGATGTGCTGGCGTCTGTACATCCCAACAGCTGCCATTTTAATCAAGTTACACATGTTAAGAATAGTTCAGATTAAGGCCACACGCCAAAATAATCCTCCTATAACCGCCGTGCCCTCTGTCAACGTCACTAGAGCGCCAAAATATGCTTGTATCAATGTATTACCTAAAGTACTGGAAACCAGTGTAGGTAAGTAATACTTCGTACAAGTGGATATTATTCTCGGCCATAACAGTAATTGCCATGTTCTTCCCCACGCAAGTGCGTTCACCTTTTTGTAGAATTACACTCGAGGTGCAGAAATGTGGTTACTGGACCACATATTTTTTACTATGGTGGAAATGTGGAATCACATACAGTATAATCCGAAACTGAATAAATAAATAAAATAATGCGTATGCCTACTATACCTGTTGTGATGGCCCAGAGGTTAAGGCCTCGCCTCTCATGCATGAGGTTGTGGGTTCAAATCCGGGCAAGTACCAATGTGACTTTTTCAATTCATATGTACTTTCTAAGTTTATCTTGGACATCACAGACATCGGTGAAGGAAAACATCGTGAGGAAACCTGGACTTATAATTAATATAAGTCTGAAATCGCCAACCCGTCTTGAGTAAGCGTGGTGATCAATGCTCGTGCCTTCTCTGTATGAGAAGAGGCCTTTGCCCAGCAGTGGGACAGTAACAGGCTGGTATTATTATTATATAATGCGTATGCTGCTGCGTATGTGTGTGTGTATTCCACATTTTCAACACATTTTTTAATTCAACAGGTTTTGAAAAATTCAAAAAAACAAAAAAAATGCTTTCGTTCTTTCGTTTCTACAGGATCGATATTAAAGCTTTTTCGTAGCATATGTGAATCCAACACATTATTGACTTTGCCGTCGACTTTATTGCTAATAGAACATTTTCCAGGCTTCCACGGTCATTCATATGGCGAAGGTTGAGAGACCCCATATTCAGCAGCGAACGTCTTTCGCCTGAATGATGATGTGAAATTGGCATCGAACATCTCCTGGTTCTTTGCTGTAGGTACAAATGGCCAGAAAGATATAATTACGTCAACGTGAGCCTTTAAGTCAACGCACGGTTCCAGAAACTGCACGACATCAGCATCGCCGGGATTGCAAAAGACTGTTAGGCAGGAATTGGGGCATAAGCCCCAAAATCACCTACTGGCTACCACAGGCATCCAACCAATCATCACATACGGCTCTTAAGTTTGGTGGCCCAGGAGCAACCTGAGCACAGCCTAGAGGGATCTCGAGAAATTACAAAGATTTGCGTGTGTAGCAATCACCGGCAGCATGAGAACATCATCCACTGCTGCTCACAGGTGATGCTGGGGTTACCAACTCTACACCTTGTCGTAAGAGAAGAGGCGACCCTTGCGACTTTCAGGCTCGAAGTATCCGTCACCCTAAGTATAGTTTCCTTGAAGAGAAACCAGATCTCGTCGAAACTAATACTAGAATTAATGCCATAATGCCCTGGAACTCGTTACGGTACTGCAACACGGTGACACTACAATGGATTAAAGAACACAGTGGATCACTTTGAAACGATGCAGCTGATGAACTCGCCAGGAGTTCCAACACGAAAGCCTTCGGACCTAAACCCATTGTGCACATTCCTTTCAAACAGCTAAGGAGTTGGTTAAAGGATCATACTCAAACACTAGCGGAGAAACGGTGGACCTCGATACCAGGGTGTACGCAATCCAAGGAAGCTATACCATCCCTGAATACGAAGCTGACCAAGCGCCTTCTGCGCCTGGACAGAAATAGCCGGCGACTGGTGGCGGGGACCATCACTGGACACTGCTCAGTAAACTAACACTTTCACACCACAGGTTTCAGTGACAGTCCCCTGTGCAGAGCGTGCATGAAGCTGGAGGAAACGGTAGCGCATGTACTCCTCGAGTGCATTGGCATCACCCAGATCCGAAGGGAAACTCTTGGAACACCAAAATCCCTTGCGGAAGTCTTGAGAAGGCCGGAAAGATTGATCTGCTTCGGGAGGGAGGTTGGCTGGTTGGAATAACGGCCGCCATGGCTCACGGTCAATGGTCCACGGACGGCACGGTTGGCGCAGTGGCTGAGCGATTGGCTGCTGCGCTAAGTGTCGCGGGTTCGATCCCCGCACGGAACAAATATTTGTATGATCTACAGGTAGTTGTTCCGGGTCTGGCTGTTTGTGTATGTGAGTTTTAAATGTTTGTAAACGTACCCACGATACAGGAGAATTTCCTAGTGTGGGGCAAAGTTTAAAAAAAAAAAAAAAAACTGAATAGTTGAATACGTGATACTTAATGTAGCAGTTCCTGTAAGGAAAAATTGCTCTTTTTAACCGACTTCTAAAAAAGGAGGAGGTTATGTGACTGATTTTCGTGATTATTTTTTATTTGGTAGAAGAAGCTTGTACGGTGGTTCTAAATTAACTTTACTTGGGTAGTTTATGAATTATCTTCTATTATACGTATTTTTTCTTTTTCGTCCATGATGATGACACGATGATTATTCATTTTGATAACTTTTCGTTACAAAGTAAAATTTATATATGACAAGAATTTGTGTACGATATCTGAACTAAAAAGGGTAAAATAATTTTTAATTTCGGAAATCATTGACTTTGTTGCCACTGACTACTGAAAGTAAAGTTATTTTTCACTTTTTTAGTGTATTTTTGGAAGTCGGGTTAGTATTTTTCACTTTTAGATAAATATGCGTACCTTGTCATAAATTACAAACGAAATTTGAAAGCTTCGTCAAGAGAGTAAGTCATTAAAGCCATTCAAAAAATGAAGGAGGTTCGTTGTCTAAAGTGACTCGTAGATATAATACGACTTAAAAAATACCTACTACAATTTCCCCTTCGCTTCACCCATGTGAATGTGTCTATTTATAGAAAAGGATTTCCCCTTTAAATACGCTTGGCAGAAAAATTCACAAATGATTATGTAAACGTAATGCAATTAATTTAGTAAGGAATGGTTTTCTTTGTTTGCGACTAGAATGCTCTGCGTCTCAAATCTGACAGTATGTAATTATGGAGGTTGCATATTCTCACATTTCCTACATCCAAGAATGAATCTTTTTTGCGGAATTAAAACTAAATATTTTGCATAATATTTAATGCCAATATGAGCACGGAAGCGACCTACATAATTTAAATTTTAGTTCAACTTTTCCTCATTCACCAATGAACCAGTCACCCCAATTCAACCTTTCTCCGAAGACTGACTCACTTTGTTTACAAAACACACATTTTGGAGTCCCTAATTCCTAAAAACGTCAAGTGCGTATCCAATATCCAACCAATACAAGTTCTTGTATGACTGTACGAGCAAGCGCTTATCGCCGAACCGCTGGTAAAGTACCGCGGGTTCGAGACGTATCTCAATATAAAGAACTGGGTGCGCAAACGCAGCTCACTGGTGAACCAGCTTAGCTCGCTAATAGATTACATCACAAAACAAACATCGTCCAAATTTATTGATTATTAATTATAATTTAATTCGCGTCATAATGACGTCATTCACAGTGTTAGTGTCTTTTATTTTAATGAGCTTGTTATCTGCGCACGCGCGATTTACGAGCAAGAGTGAGTTTTTTAATTGTTTTTAATTGGAGGTTGCGGTCGTCCTCTGGTGTTATTTAATATGCTTTTTAACAGGATTCAAATGTATTTTTAAACTTCCTCAAGTTGATTTTTACAATATATTTGTGTCATACCAAATGTCAAAGGCCTTTAATTTGTATTTAAATTCACTAAGCATGCTCGATTCATTAATGATTATTTTTTGAATAATTATTATTTAAATAACCATTTATGCTTAAAGTTAAGAGTCGTTTAAACGTTAAAAAAATTATGATTAAGCACACATTTATAATTTCTTAACTTTGAGCACGTTGTATTAACACCTTTAGGCACCACCCCAGCCCAGGGGTGGTGAAGTGAAGTAAAAACGAAACCATTTTAAATTAGTACCCCTGTGTTAACCAAGCTTCTTATTTTCAGGCCAAGCACATGATTTCCCCTTCTACAGTAAGTCAGATTGGCGCGGCCTGCCAGGCACAGATGTGCGTCCCCTACATCTGCCAGCACCCTACGTCGTCATCCACCACACCTACATCCCGGCAGCATGCTACACGGTGGAGGACTGTTCATCCAAGATGAGAGGCATGCAGAACTACCACAACGGTCTGGGATGGGGAGATATTGGATACCAGTAAGTGTCATAATTAGACTTTTTTATACAGGGTGTAAACAGACCCTTCACGAAGCCGTCAACCAAGCATTCTGTACATCAAACTAAGTAACTTTACGCAAAAATGTTTGCTAGGAAACGACTTTTTTTATGGGGTCAAAAATCACGTTTTACGGTAGGACTCAATGTGACGCATTCAAAACATTATACTGATGAATGGATTGAAAAATACTAAGGACGTGGAGGTGTTTAAAGTAAGTTGTTACATTAAAAACTTGTATTAAAAAAAAACTTGTGAAAAAGTTGGAACCCCCAATATCTCCGTAACTAGAAGGTTCCCAGGTATGGTCTAGAATCAAAAAATGATCGCATTGACGGGGAGAATAAGTGCCTTTCGGCTTCGTTAAGGGTCTTTTTACACCCTTAATACTACTCTTCGGAAGTGACCTGATATATCGACTTGGAATCGAGTTGATCTGAAAGAGCATTCATAAATCCGCGAGTACTTATTCCGAAGCGGTGTGGATTTGCGTCTTCCGAACCAAAGTGAAGCGAATAATATCGTTTTGGTTTAACATAAAGCACTTTCTGTCTGGGCCACGATTCTACATTGGAAAGTGTGTCCCTTAGGGAAAGACCGTTGGGTAGACCACTATGACATGTTTGATTCTGGAGAAAACTCGCTCCATAAAGGAAGTGCATGACCCAGCAACTCAATTGTGTCACACACTTTCAATCACAATTCGAAAGATTTGGAAGGAGATTACTGATACATTACATCACATTTATAAATCATTCATCTGCTCATCAACGTAATTTAAGCGACAAAGCCCTTTAATCAAATAAAAAAATAAAAAATATGCAATTATTGCTGTTCAAATAAAAGGCATTGCCATGTTAGCGATCAGTGAAGGCATTCCAATTATCCAGCAAATCTGTCACACTTCGCGCCGAGGGTTAAATACTCGTTAGGGCCGGTCCGAATAACGATTTCGAGTAATTGAAAGCATTGCAGACCAATCATAACATTTTTTTTTTTTTTTTTTTTTTTTTTTTTTACGGATGGGAAATCATCAAATGACTTCTCCCGCTCTGGGTGGAGTGGGAGGGAGTGTCAGACTCTTACTGACTAAAACCCATCCATGTTCCTTCTTACGACACGGCCGTCGACACGGCCTGTCGTCATAAGACGGACGGACGGTGAGCTAACCCATTACTCACCGTCCACAGGCCCGCGCCTACGGTGGCCGGGAGCCACCACGTGGCCCCCGACGCCCGGTGCTTCGCCCGCGGCGGCTGGGACGTGAGATTCTCTCCCTCTCACGTCCCGCCACCTCCTTCGCTAGCATGACTGCTTCGCAGAAGGAGGTGACGGCTTCCCATTCCCTCTCGCTCCGGACCATGGCCTGAACCAGGGCCGGGAGCGAGAGGTCGCCGCCGCCGATCGCCGCTACGAGGACACGGCGGAGCTCCGCCCAAGCGGGGCAGACCTCCACGGTGTGCGCCACCGTGTCCTCCGGACGATCCTCACAATGATAACACCCGGGCGTTTCCTCCCGCCCGATTCGGTGCAGGAACCTCCCGAAACAACCGTGTCCGGTGAGGACCTGCGTCAGGCGGAAGGTGAGGGCGCCGTGGCGCCTCTCTAGCCACTCCTCAAAGAGGGGACTTATCGCCACTATTGTGGCGTGCCCTGCACTGGGTTGCGACAGTCGCTGTCTCCATGTCGCCACCAATCATAACATAAGGCGCACAAATCTACCGAACAGCATAATCGGTTTATAATGTTCCCCATGGTAAGGGAACAGGGCCTGCTCCCTGTCAGTGGGCCACAAACCATCATGCGAGCTCAGCGCGGGTTGGTAGATAAACTAAAACCGAACGCTAGTGATGATTTCGGACTTTCGACGCTAGAGTATCCAATGATTTTGATGCCGTAAAGGCGCAGACCCTCTGCGGTGCACGCTGTGCATGGGCACGCGGCGCATTTTAGCTGCAAATAGTACATTGTTACCCTAGGGGTGAAAGTAACTTATTTAGTCCCGAGACGAGGTTTGGCACCCGAGCGTAGCGAGGGCGCCAATAGTTCGAGGGACTAAATAAGTCTTTGACCCGAGGTAAACACTGTGCTTTTCATTACGAATACAAGGAAAGTAAAAATAAAAACATGAATTACCTAAAGAAAAAATGAGTGAATTTTAATTTACATAAATCAACAACTTTGGTGAGATATTTATTTAAAGTTTATAGTAAAGTTCGAACAATTAGTTATAGTTAGTGAAAGGTTTAGTCCGGGTATGTTGATATTTGATATTTTCTGGGAAACTTTAGTTTCTACTGTATCCTAGGATTCTTGGGTGAATGTTGGGGACATTGATATTTGTCTATTTTCTTCAGCTGTCACAGCAATGCTTTTGGATTGCACCAGATAATCTTTTCTTATGAAATCAGGCGTTAAATCCATATCTGAATCAGATGAACTCATTGTGTTAATACAAATCTCTGCTATACGGAAGTATAAACAAAACTCTAAAACTCGAAAAAACAAACTAAGATCGGATTGCCGCTTTCCCGCCTATTTTGTTTTTTTTCTGTGGCCGGCCAGCTATTCAGCCATTAATTTTCAATTTCATCATGGAAAAAATGGTAAATATTTTGCCCAAATCTATGTTATTTTAAAGAAATAGTTGAAACTAAATTATAATAAAGTCATTTAAAAATATTTTCTTTAATTAATACTTTATTTTATTTCAATTTTATATCGCGCTGTAATTGAGTGGCTGTATAGAAAGTTGGAACATGGTTCAATAGAAATGTGAAAACAGAACTAGTTTTTTTATAATTTGGCAGCTGTCAGTTGAAAGCGATTCTCCCTAGGGCTGAAAGTATCACTTTCAACCCGCTCCTCAGACAACTTCAGACCTACTTTCAGAGTATGAGTAATGAAAAATTCATTTGTTTGACAACGTGGGTCTACGTTTCCACTGCAGTACACACTACACACCCACAACTAAATACAACGCGTACCGCGGCATACTCGTGGGTTAATATTCATGTATAGCGTGTACCGCATGCACAGCGTGCATGGCGTTGACACCGTTGAACTATGTGAGCGCCTTATTCGAGCAAGCCACGAATGTGCTAATGATGTCATTTGATGCATAGCGTGTCCGCGGTTTGCAGCGGACACAATCACATACATTTTCTTGCAAAGCGAAGCTTAACACACGTGCGTAGCCTATCCGTGCGTCGCGGTGGAGGTGACACGTGCCACTATGACATAACTTCAATGGACTGATTATCATCTTATCTAGAGGATAACGGCCCTGGTCAGCTTATCGCTATTCACATCTGATCCGTCTTTAAAGATAGACTACCGAATCATGACGATCTGTTTTTTATATTTTAATCAAAAGGTTGCACCTTGTTGAAAAAGCAGATAATGGCATAACATTTAAAGGGATTATCATCAAATGATTTTAATAATCATCCGAAACCTTTCAATGGGATTACGATCAATTTTACGCAGTTTACTTATATAGCGTAATTAGGCGTCTGGTTTGAGGATCGGCAGCGATAAAAGCTTGACGGGTAATTGAGGCAACGATTAAAGCGCTCCTCAAATCTTTACTTTATTTTTTTGCTGTGAGGCTTTCAAAGCTTCACAAGCTATACATATATTTCCACGCTGGAATTAAGTCCCAACCAAGTCTTTTTAAGGGTTTTGGAGTTGTCAGATCGGATATCAGAAGGCCAATTCTGCTAACATAATTGCGTCGGAATGGCCGATCATTGTCGCTCGTAATTGAAGATTTTGACAGTTTTGGTAAGCTCCGAAAGGCGTTAATATGATATTCCGATGGCGGTTGATGCACGTTTGCCAATTAGAAACAAAGGCAAGATCTGCAGATGGGTGAGGGTGAGGCCGGCTAAAATGTACGCAGCGGAATGTCTGCCAACGAAAAAGTCGCCGGCACAAGAACCGAGATGAATATGCTGAGGTGGTCTGCAGGCGTCAAGAGACTGGACAAAGTACGAAACGAGCATATCAGTGGTAGTTTCAAAGTTGCCCCTATACCAGAGAAACTAACCCGTCTCAGATGGTATGGTCTCGTGATGCGAGGAGACGAGAAACATGTTGTGAAGAAGGCATTGAAACTACCTGAATATAAGAGAGGTACAGGACGACCTTTGGCTACGTGGTGGTCTAGCATGACGAAGCTCCTATTGGAGGAAGAACTGCCCGACCCGATAACCCAGGACAGATCGTTCTGGCACCAGAAAATTAGAAGAGCCGACCCCACCTAAGGCGCGAATTACACAGAAACGGCGTAAGGCGTAAGGTGCGGCGCAGGCGTGGAATTTATAAGGAAACGAAAGAACGGCGTGCCTGCGCCGCACCGCTTGAGTGTAATTTACGACATGTCGCCTACGTACATTTTGTATGAAAACGTTTTGAAGCGGCATCATGCCTGCGTCGCGCCTTCACGGTACGCCTTTTCTGTGTAATTCGCGCCTAAAGTGGAATAGAGCTAGGAAGAAGGCTGAACTTTTAATAAAAGAGGAATGGCGTTATCTTGGTACAGTTGTCACGACTAATAATTGGAAAAATGGCAGACTTGCGGGTATGAAACTTTATTAGAGTACGCGGATTTACTTTAAGTGTAGGTACCTACGTGCCGATATGAAAGAAGGATCAAAGTAGATACCTAAAAATATAGATAGGTACTTGTTGATAACGTTCTTTTACCTATTCTCCGTACTTTCACTTGTTTTATGCGTAATACTATTGTTGTGGTGTTGTGGTCCACTTAACATGTATCATGACGAATACATAGGTGCATCCCCGTAGTAATTTACGTATATTTAAATAAACAAACGGTACGTGGAATGAAGAAACCAATTATCCTATATTGTTTACCTTTCTCTCTATGTAGTACCTATTGTAGTGTGAGTTATGGGCACTTTGCCATGGCTTGTTAATAGGATATTTATCAACAGAATCGTGTAATATCAAGACGTAGTTTTTCATAATTAATTAATTGCTGTATCTAGTCATATATTATTACACCTGTAATTCCCGAACGGATAGACAGTGGTGTAGAGACAACAGTACATCTTGATTTCGCCAGTTATGTTTGAGTCCCATGTAATAATAGGCGTGTGCTTATTGCCATTCACCGGCACAAAATCCACACTGGCAGCTAATGGGAAATCGCTGAAGGAAAACCCAATAACATTTTACCCGACCTGGCGATCGAACCTTGGATGTCATGCGATGTTCATGCTGTTTGCATGTCTGTCTAGTTACACTATTTCCATTTACATTTTATTTATAACAATATTTACTAGATTATCCTTAAATAGTAAAAAACCAATCTTTGCATTTTTTATGATTATGGTTTTTCTTAATTTATGTAATTTACCCAGTCATATGTGCATTATTTATCATACATAAGTATCCTTGTTTTTCAAAGACTTCAAGTTAAAAATAGAGGAAAAAATATCAATTTTCCTTTGCATACACGAGGCCGAATGAATGAAGTTATCCTCCCTCATTCGTACGAGCAGATAAATAATACAAAGTCCCAGCTGATACGTACCTACATACCTACTTATGTAATGTGCATCAGACAAAATAGTTGCGTTTTAAATTTTATGTAAATAAAATGTCAAACATGTACCTGAGTGAGCGACATGTAGGAAATGCAATGATTTATTATTGTTGAATCTGTAGAAAACCGCACGTTTCTATTAATATTAGAAGTCTATCGATTTGTGGTTTCCAAGGTGCGAAAAGAAAAAACCGAGGAAGATACAAGGTCAACGCCTTTAACAGACAATACGTGTACATAAAGGAGGTTTACACGTTACGTTTAAAGTACAGTTAGTTCGGCCATGCGGACCACACAACGCATCAAATAAAATCAAAAATGTTTATTTGCAAGAAAATACATACAAATTACAAGGAAAGATCTAATGTCCTAAAAGTCACTGTATTCGGCCTGCAAGCAAGCGTGCAAATCAGAAGTGTGACAACACAAATAATTTGATTGCTATTGGACGCTGGAACAGATTTGATCATTATTTCTAACTACACACTTGCTTATCAATTTCACACATACTACACGCCCGTCAAAGGTCACAACACCACTGAACTTGGCACTGGCACAAAACAATCTGCCTTTGAAATTGAATTAAATGTTTATAAAACGGTTATCTTAAGCTATCAGGGGTCATGCTGGGGAAGCACCGTAGCTGTCAGCTGTTCAAAACTGCTTACTACGTAATAATATTAGTCATTGTAAGGAATACAGTGTTGCACTCCAAAACGCATATCGCTGACGTCACTCAAAAAGCAGCGAAGCTTAAATGGAACGGAGGGCTTCGCTTTAAGTCCGTCAACGAAGCTACTCCGGATTATATTCGGATTCATGAGTTTTGAAAATATGTAGGAAGTAGGGAAACTGCCATACCATCATTCATAATATACTAGACTATATGACCAAATAACTAATAAGTCCGTCAGATAGATTTCCAAAAAATAATAATCCCCGGGAAACGTCCGACGACATCGTGGCAGACCTACGTGAAAAGGGCGGGACAAGCTTGGCGCCTACGGTCAGGATTGGTAACATACTAACTCAGAACTGAGAAGATTAGAACAGGGAAAGGAGGCCTTTGTCCTGCAGTGTCTCGGTGGCATCCTTTGGGTATGGAACCTTAAAAAGCAGCAAAGATAAAAATGGGACAAGAACGGATCACCGGACATGTCTGCCGCATGTCCAACGGATCCCGGAAAGTGGCAGACCCAGGAGAAGATGGCGGTACGGGATTGACACCTGTTGAGAGGATTGGAAAAAAGATTTTTTTGCCTTGCAGTGAAACGAAAAGAAATTGCACAAGACCAAATGTTTGTAAGAAGAACGGGGAAGCATTTGCTCAGCAGTGGGACACAATAAAGGCTAGCAAAAAAAAAAACAAATGAGTCACTTTAGACCATTGTGGGACTCCCGCGCAAATTGGTTGATTGTACGATTAGGTAATAGACGCGATCAAGTTTTGGACCGGCGCGGCGGCGGTTATAAACATATGTAGACTGTAGATCACCTTTAATGCGAGGTTTTCGATTATGCTAAGTAGTTTGACTCATATGTGACGTCTTTTAAATAAATGCGTGAATATCCCATACTAATCATCACAAGTTTATGACGCACTGTGATCGGTATTTTGATTTTCCATTTTATCCTATTATCAGGTCATTTTACTGCAAGTTAACATAACGCATGAATCAGCACCATTCAACTCAATCATTTTGAAGGGAACTAAATGATCCGACACACGCGCCACCATCAGCGAGACATTTGAGGGAGCATGACATACTCTCAACCGCCAGGGCACATTCAGGTCAAGAAAAGACGTAGGTTTCCAGTGAATGATAACTTTCTATTACATAGAACTCACACAAAATTTAAACTTTATGTAAGTACAATACTTAGTGGTACATATCGTGGACTTAATGCCACAAGACATTCTCTACCAGTCAACCTTTGGGTTTAATAAGACAACATTGTTAAAAAGTAAAAAAAAAATCGTTTCGGACTCTTAAGGTAAACGCACACTTATCAGAGCCGAAGGAAACGAAGGAGCCGAAAGAATCAAATAAAATTACTTTTATGAAATCCTATGAAACCTCGCACACTCATCCGCGCCGAATCGGACGAATAGATAACGTTATACGTATGTATATACCCAGGTTGGCCGCAGCAAGGATAACCTGCTCAGGTGGAGATTCATTAATGACTCTGCCCTGGAGTGTAAATGTGATGCTGTTACACAAACAATGGGGCACTTAATATCGTGTCCTGCGTGCCCAGTTGTTTGTTCACTACAGGAACTGATGGAAGCTACCGAAAGCGCGAAACTAGTAGCTCAGTTCTGACACGCTAAGAAGAAGAAGAAGTTATACGTATGAAAGAACGTTTCGTTTCGTTTCGTTCGGCGCGGACAGGTGTGCGTTCACCTTTAAAATGAATCAGCACCGTACAGCTCAATCGAGCTATGTACCTATTGGAAGACCAATGAACTCAATACCTAGTCATCATGTCTAGTGACTACAGTAGACCAATTTTTCACTAAACAGCAATTAGGTATGCAAGTCATACACAATTATTTAACCAATAAGGATTGCTCATTGTCGAGCATATGGTGACGTCATGGCAGGAAACCACGCCCCCCAGAGTCCTATAGGTATTAAAATTAACTGATATTAAGTTCTCGAGACAATACCTACTGTATTTATGCACGGGTAGTAGTAGGTACAAGATATATTTACTAGAATGTATTATTCACTTAGTACGTTCTAGCGGTTACAGTTTCGTGTTCTGGTTGCGTACCTCTTAAATAAAACTACCACCACTGGAGACCAACAAAGCTCTTGGATTTTAAAAAGTGTCCACGAGTAGTGAATTACTTATTCTTACCAAGGGGTATCGTTTTACCCAGTACTAACTGGAATGTGGAGGTCAGATAGGCAGTTGTTCCATGTAAAATACTGGTATTCAGCTGCATCCGGTTAGACTGGAAGCCGACCCCAATATAGTTGGGAAAAGGCTAGGCAGATGATGATGTCCACGAGTAGTGAACATTTTCTTCTAAAGTCTGCTTTTCAGAGCAGAGATTCCTTAAAATGGGTGATACCAGACCTAATTTGCAATAATTTTGATCCGGATAACTTGGGATAGTTTTATTTGGAGATTTTCCACCTATCCACCATAAACTGATGATTGTGAGAAATCTGCGATGGTCAAGAACGTTAAACTGATAGTTTTCTAATAGCTCATGAACGAATGAATCCATTGAGAACCAAATTGTTAAAAAATACTCATATCTTGGAAAATTAAGCGCCATAAAAGTCATGTATAGAGGTTTTTTTAAAAAATCCCTTATCTTTTTCGAGGCAGATTGCTCAAAATACTGTTGTACGAATAAAATGAAACACGTTACATTAGGATTCAAGATGTCTCATTTGCACATTAATATAAATTGGGATCATTAAAAGGTCCAGTACTTGCAAAAACTAGGGGAACACCCAATAGTGGCAGCAACTATTTATCTCGAAGACTTACAAAAAAAAAAACAATATAATGCTTATTCCGGTTTCATTGTTAAAAAGCGGTTACTGACTTTAGCCAAATTATGTTCCGTCAATTTAATTCTATTTATAAATTATTTTGGACAGAAAAAGGCGGTATATTAAAATCGTGTTTGTTTTTATCCTTTTAATAACCTCAATGTAACATTTGAATATAAAGGGTGTAAAAAGACCCTTAACGAAGCCGAAAGGCACTTGTTCTCCCCGTCAATGCGATCATTTTTTTGTTCTAGACCATACCTGGGAACCTTCTAGTTACGGAGATATTGGGGGTCAAACTTCCAACTTTTTCACAAGATTTTTTTTAAATACGTGTTTTTAAAGTAAGATTTTTACTTTAAACACCTCCATGACCCCCATACTATTCAATCCATCCATCTGCACAATGTTCTGAGTGCGTTACATTGAGTTCTACCCAAAAACGTGATTTTTGACCCCAAAAAAAAAAGTCGTTTCCCAGCAAAAAAAATTCCGTAAAGTTACTTAGTTTGATGTCCAGAATGCTTGGTGAAGGGTCTATTTACACCCCGTATTAACCTAACCATTGCACTAACTCGTTTTCGCGCACTACAGGTAGTTTTTCCGGGTCTGGCTGTTTGTGTATGTGAGTTTAAATGTTTGTAACCACATGAGACACGATACAGGAGAAATTCCTAGAGTGGGGCAAAGTTTTTTTTAAAAAAAAAAAGGAAATTGAAACAGCTTTATTGCACCGGTTTAATGTAGGTCTACTAAACACCTTGTCCTTCGAGGAATCCAGGTATGGAGCTATCTAACCTTTACTTATCACAGAACTTCTCTTTGTCCTTAGTTTCTGCGTGGGTAGCGAGGGAGGTGCCTACGAGGGTCGTGGCTGGGACACCGAGGGGATCCACGCAACCATCGCTAACAAACACAGCATCGGCATTTGTCTTATTGGAGACTGGAGATGTAAGTACATCCTGCCTTTAAACGTTTTAATGATGCAAGAAAAAACAGCGCTAATTTAATAATACCCAAAATGGCCAAAACTTTAAATCGTCATCAGCTGCCTAGCCTTTCCCAAATCCATACTAATATTATAAATGCGAAAGTAACTCTGTTTGTGTTCTACTTCTCTCTCTCTCTGTTGTTTTTCACGACTAAACAGCCGATCGGATCATAATGAAATTTGGCGAGGAGTTAGGTTATATCCTGGAGAAGGACATAACCTATCGTTTTTTCCGCACTTATACTCATCAAAATAACACGCGAACGAAGTCGCGGGCAACAGCTAGTATTGTATATTTTGGGGTTGGCTCCCAGTCTAACCAGATGCAACAGAATACCAATACTTTACATGGAGAAATTGCCTAACCCAATTACAATACAGAATCGTACCTATACATAGTGATTCAAATTATTGAGATGGATGCTGGAAAATCTAATGTAGGTTCTTGGGGAATTTTGTAGATTTTAGAGTTAAATAAAACTGTGTTCAAGGATATATTTATCAGTCGAAGCATCTATCCTTATTGTAGTACGACGAGACGTACTGTGGACGGTGAGTAATGGGTTAGCTCACCGTCCGTCCGTCTTATAACGACAGGCCGTGTCGACGGCGCGTTCGTGTTCCACGCGCGCCTCAAAGAGATGTCAGCAACCAGGAAGGGGCCCGCAAGGGCCGATGCCTGCCGGGGCTGCGGGACTGTTCGAAAGAGAACGTCTGACACTCCCTCCCACTCCTCCCAGAGGGGGGGGGGGGTTATTTGAGTTTTTTCCATCCAAAAAAAAAAGACGTACCTACTACAATAAGGATAGAGGCCTTTTTTTTTTTTTTACGGATGGGAAATCATCAAATGACTTCTCCCGCTCTGGGTGGAGTGGGAGGGAGTGTCAGACTCTTACTGACTAAAACCCATCCATGTTCCTTCTTTGCCCTTTGTGTTCCAGGGCCGCGGTATCTCTTTCGAACAGTCCCGCAGCCCCGGCAGGAAATTGTAGTACGTCTACTGTATAATTTTTTTAAATTATTTTTTTACAGTGATAACTCCAACACCACAACAGCTGGAAACCACCCAAGCTATCATCGCAGAAGGAGTCAAACTGGGCAAGATCAGTCGCAACTACAAACTGGTAGGCCATGACCAGGTCAACCCCACCGAGTGCCCTGGAGGAGCCCTGACCGCTGCGTTCTCCAAATGGGACAACTATGCACCTGGAAAACCTAACTTCGATAATCGTAAGCTTTTATTGGTTGATTTAATTTTCACATTATGACGTCTTTCAAATTGAATTGCTTTGTAAACAAATTCAAGTGGCAATAGCAAAGCCCTTTCTGTTTTCAAATCTACTGAGCAAGCTTCATTTATTATAATTTTATTATGAATAAATAACCAGTTAGCTAATTAGCCATTTTGAAAATCGGAACTAACAACTAGCCGCCATCTTGTTATTAAGGTTCGCGCACATTAGGTATGTCGGGCCGCAGCGGGTCGGGTCGCAGTGCAAAAATCCGCTCAAATCGCTCTTATATATTTTATATGAACTATCGCATATATGAACTATGCCGGGGCGCAGCCCGTCACTAAAGTGCTAAGTAACTTTAGTGACGGGCTGAATTTTCGCTGCGCTGCGGCCCGGACATAATGTGCGCGAATCTTTAAAAGACAATGCAAAAATGTTTACTAACTGCGGCCCCTGGCAACATTGAAGCGCTAAAACATCCGTGTTGCTCTGTTCGCCTATGTATGTTAACCTCCTTCTTCATTCCAGTCCCAATGCGACCCTTCCCGTTCTACGACAAGTCTGAATGGCTTGGCCTACCCGGCACAGACGTTGAACCCCTGCATACCCCAGTGCCGTACGTCGTCATCCACCACACCTACATCCCAGCTGCCTGCTACACTGTGGAGGACTGCTCAGCCAAGATGCGCGCCATGCAGAGATACCATAACAGTCTGGGCTGGGGTGATATTGGTTACCAGTAAGTTTCTTTTAAGACTTTTTTTCTTGAGAACACAATTACATAACGTAACGTAATGGTGTGTGGCACAGTGCCGCACAAATGTTTCTTTCGGTGGACTCACTCAAGTGAACATAAACAAAATGTGCGCGTGTTCATCGACATGTTCGCGAACGTATATTGTGCGCAAACACATAGAAGCGGACTCGCATCTGCGAATGCGCACTCGCTGTTCGCGCACTTAATTTAGTACTCTAGGAGACCGATCTTCATTCCTCTGTTTACCGAATGAAAAATATTTATTATAAGCTTAAAATTTTGTCTGATAAAATTAAGTCAAGACCATGGTATAATTGCGACAACCGTAAGCCTTGACTGATTATACGTAGGGAATCTAATGCCACCTAAACCCATTTGCAGTTTAAGTATTTTTCGCCATAATGATTAGAATAACAAAGTCTATCGATTTTATACGGTTTTGATCATGAAACAAACCTAAAGGCCATGGGCTCTCGTACCAACACGTTCACAACGTTCGTAACAAAAATGTGCGGCACAAATGTTCGCGCACATTTTTTTGTTATTTACCGAGATTCATTTCATTTTGACCAATTCAAAGAAGAATGGCAGGAGCTTAAGCAATCTGGGGACCACACTTAGAGCTCGCGTACATTCGTAAAAATACTTCCAAAAGATAGGTCTCAGTCAAATTAAGATAAAAGGTAATCACAGCATATTTTTATAACATTGGATTTGGCTAGAATAACATAATTTATAAACCCACTTGTCGCGTGGGTAAAATGAGAACTAATGCCGCCATCTTATTTTTCAATACATTTTACAAGTATTTAGCAAGAACGCTCTCCTGTCAACCTCAATGGAGCTTCAAAAGATCCATGTAACACTGTAGGATAGACAATTACGTCAGCCGTAATGTCATTCAAAAATATTTTCATCCAAAATATCTTATACTTTATTACAAGTACGTAGAATTTAAGGAATGTCTAGGTATTTAGCCTGCGGAGCCCGCACTTGCACAACCCATCACAATCACATTGTCTTATGATTTTGCGGCTTATTCTTTAATGGCGCAATTACACTAATCGAAAAACAAACAATGAAGCTGGACGAGTCTGCCCGAAGACGGACGTACTCGACGGCGTTCTTTTACACTTGGTTGGTTGACGAATTCCATGGGCAATCGAATTCGGGCGGCCATGCGTAATTGCGCCATGGACTAGGGCAAAAATGAAACATTAATTACAAGTTGGATAAAACATTTATTTAAAGCAGCTTAACATTATAATCTTATAACAACTTCTTCAAATAACTATGCGACCGGCGGCACGGGCACGGGCATGCCATCATCATCGGCATTACCATAATCACTATATGATGCTCCTCGCACATACTAGCAGCAACTGTACTGTTTGTGTTTATGGCATTGTTTTAGCCTCTATCATATCTATTCACCTTCACTGTATGTTTCTTTTGTTGTATAGTTCACCACGAAACAAATAAGATTGTCAAACTAATAAAATGCACAACTATCCATAACAAAACCACACATCTATATTTTAATGCTCAAGACAGAAAAGTGACAATATTTATGACATTTATGACATATTCTGTTTTCATAGATGACATAGCTTTGAATGTTGCCATTTAAGCTAAATTCTCCAAAAAAAACGTTACGTACGTACTTTACATTTTTAATATCAGCATCATTACTAATTAATCATTTATTTAGTAACATGATAATTTAGTATCATAAAACTTGTTGCGAATCGAATAAGAGGCTGACTTAGAAGCAAAGAAAACATGTGTTTCCAAAGATAGAAGGAGTCTTAATCAAAATGGCTTAGATTAGATGAGACAAAACAGATAAAATATCGCAGCAATGTAAACGGCTTGTCTTATAATACTAGGTAGCAAACGACTTATATCTCTCACTATTACTACCAGCAAAATCATTAATTAGTATTATTATAGAAATTCCATTTTCTGTTGAATATGGTAACTCCATTGCTTCCGTCACTATTTCTACGTTTCGATATTACAAATGATTGCGTTTAGATGTTCAGATTTAGTAAAATATTTGTTTCTTCTTTTTTTACTTTGTGCATCTTAGTAAAAAAAAGATATTACGTGGAAAGAAAAGCCCCGTAATTGCTTCATATAATGTACATACTTTCATTGATGAACGCTTCTGAAATTAACTGGGCCCTAAAAAACCAATCTTCTTTAACCGACTCCTTGGCAATTCAAAAGAACTTGTAAATAAAAACAGTTTGGATTTTTTTAAGGAGTAGAATATAGTAGAAGCTTGTTAGTAATAAGGATCTTAACTCGTACTGTTTCTGCTTGCACCCATTTATAGAAAAAAAATTGTAATTTATGAATATTAAAAAAAACATCATACATGACAGCGCGCCTTTAAATATAGATTTGATTTTAATTTACACCAGCACGTACGTAGGTAAATCACCTTTTTTTCGTCCACTAAAATTTAAAAATAGAACTCAATTGACTGAACATAATTTGACTAAAAACGGTAACCGCTTTTTGTTCGACGTAACCGGATTTATCAAGTTTCTTATATAAACACAAGTTTATTCTTAGACACGAATATTTGCTGCCATGTCGGTAGTTCCCCTTTAATAGTTTTTTTTTGCTAGCACTTGACATTTTTTTATGATCCAAGTTTATATTGATGTGCTTTCCTTCACATATCTTAAATTTTAATTGGTTTGTGCTTTATTTTTTCCAAAAAAAAACGAATTTGTAATGGTTTTTAATTGTATGGTAAAAGATGCGTTGGTAAAATGTTTCGGGTTTTCGTTCAGAGGTATCAACCTCTGAACGCCAACACATTTTGAGAGAGGAGCTCGTGGCTAAATAATAGCAGCCGCTCGGGTCGATCTTTAGGTTAAGCCGTGCTTGCCTAGATTGGTCTGTGGATGGGTGACCACCCATTACAGGATTAGACAGAGGTGTAGGTACGTCTTTCGCGAGTTATGTTAAAGTCCCATGTGATAGGAGGCGAGCCTATTGCCATCAATAGGGCACAGGTCCAGGCTTCGCGGCTGATGCTGAGAAATTTCTGATGAAAAAACTCAATAAATAATAATCTTAGGTTCATTTATATTATCTGCCATGTACTAACCTACTACCATGTATTTATTTATTAAAATTACCTACATACAGTAGGTATTGTCTCTAGAACTTATCACCAATACCTACAGGACCCTGAGGGGCGGGGTTTTCCTGCGATGATATAGTTTAATATATACTCGGTATTAAACAATCCTCATTGGTTGTTCATAAACATTTATGAATAGTTGTATATGACAAGCATACGTAATTGCTGATTAGTGAAAAATTGTCATGATGACCAGTTACCTATTGAGTTCATTGGTCTTCCAAGAGGAGGAAAGCCACTTACTTGACTTAGCTAAACGCTGCTGACGATGTTTTTGAAACCGAAACGATATTCAGAGACTTCATCACGAATCTTAAGGCTGAGGCCAAACGAGCGTATTTTTTTTAACTGTGAGTCGTGTAAAATGAGTCGCAGAATTTACGCTGCATTCGGTTTCGTACTAAAGTCCTGTTTGTACCACACGGCGACGCATTTGCGACCATCAATTATACTCTAGTAGAAAATTTATATATTTACATGTCACTGGGTTGAATTCGTCATTGTTTACACTGTGTTACAAACAATGTGATTTGACTATTGCATTAGGTTATAGACCTGTAATGATAATTTAAGACATTTAAATAAATAAATATCTAAATAAGTGTTTATTGACACAGAAACACCAGTCTAAGAGCCTGCACGTACTATCGATTTACGTTGGCTGATAGTTCAGTCGCAATCGTAAAAAGGTAGTTCTGTCGTACAACTATTAATCTTCAAGTGCGCACACTGCCATATAACTCTATACTGATCCTCTGACCGATCAAACTATCTAAATCTTCGGCGACATACAAGCGTGATACCAAGTTATGTTATTAACACAATAATTCTCTTTGTCCTCAGTTTCTGCGTTGGCAGCGAAGGAGGTGCCTACGAGGGTCGCGGTTGGGACGCCAAGGGGGCCCACGCCACGGTTGCCAACAAGTATAGCATTGGCATCTGTCTTATTGGAGACTGGAGAGGTAAGGACACTGATGGATGAGTAAAGCAAAAAGTGCATCTTGGAGAAACTTAGACTATAGACCGACCGCTTTTATGAGTCCTCGCGAAAGTATCAATTTAAATGGAATTTTTTGAAGGTTGATCACGTATTGGTTCAATTAGTATCGTAGGATAGTCTCGTCACATGTCTTCGAATTTTTGGTTCTAGGACATGCCGGTTTCCTCACAATGTTTTCCTTCACCGTTTTGAGAGCAGTGATGATGAAATAAATTACACAAAGTAATGAGCCTGGCTGGGTTCGAACCCACGACTTACTGCTCGTAAGACGGGGCCGCCACCACTGGGCTACCTAACTTGATCATCGTTAATAATAACATATTCCATTTATTTCCAGTGGAAACACCTCCAAAGAAACAATTGGAAGTGGTCCAAGCTCTGATCGCGGAAGGAGTAGCGAGAGGCAAGATCAGTCCCAACTACAAGCTGATAGGCCACAACCAGGTCAGCGCTACCGAGTGCCCAGGTCCAGCACTAACGAAGGAGTTCTCCACCTGGGACAACTATGTACCCGGAATGCAACACTTCCCTGAAAACGATATCAACTGGAAAAAAAATAAAAATTAAAAATTTGTAATAAGCTAACTTGCCTATAATGCCTGCTGTATGTATGTCCGCGTGTCCACGCGACGATTAATTTGATTGAAACACGGTCTGCATCACAAATTTAGGCGGCGCGTCATCTCACATAGCTCAATACAATGTTCAATGTGATACCTAGTACACTAGTCAAGTTGTTATGGTACAGACGCCAGCAAATCAATTTACCCGAAACTGTCAAATTTTCCCAATCAACCTTCAACCTAAAGCTTTAGCGATAAAGAAGAAATTCTATTAAAGAAATCTGACAGATTGTAGTAGCTTTATGTGCTGGTGTCTGTACGGTGTGTGACGATCGCGGATCGTACCCCATTCTACTGCTGTATGTCTGTACAAAGAAACAAAACTCGTAAGCAATGGCCGTTTAACTTACTTATTATCACTGTAATGGTTGATGTTCCTAATTGACTGTATATTATATATTTATGTAAACCATATATTGTAAAAAGTATGGTCGTTTTTTTAGTTTTTTTTTTTTCGATTTCGTCTCGTCTTTTTGCATGGATTTATTTAGTTTGTAGAATTCAAAAATGATGTTCGGTTTTGTATCTCGATACTATTGTGACTGATCTCGGCATACCTTCGGATCTTCAGTTTTTGACTGACCTTTGCTCTTAAAATATGGACCTTGAGAGGTGCGCTACAATACTAATACACGGAGTAAGGGACTTCCTGACGCTGACTGTTACCACGGATTCAGTACAAATTGTTTTAAAACAATTAAAACAAAATTTTAAATTTAAAAAAATCTCCAACGAGAAAATAAAAGATGAAAGATAAATATCCACTTTCATCCCCCATATCTAGTAAATGGCTGCACCGATTTTGATAAAACGTATCTAAGAACCATTGCCAAAAAACTAGCTTTCAAATAAAAAAAACTGCATCCTAATCGGTTCACTCGTTTAAGAGCTACAGTGCCAGAGACAGACACACACACACATTGCGGTCAAACTTATAACATCCCTCTTTTTGCGTCGGAGGTTAAAAAAATGAAAGCTACCATACATTTTAACCGTGTCCTTTTGTATGCTTTTCTTTTTTTAAATTTAATCTTCCTAAAAATTCAGCACTGAAGGATCTAGGATCTTGTACTAAATTCGTGGTAAAATTGCGTGTTCCGAATCACGATATTTCTTACACCGTGTACTGTGGTGCGCTAAACTAATAAAGAAAGTTAGGTGTTATCCTATTATTTTTAAATTGTTATTTTTATATTTATTGTGATAAGTAAGTTTTCAATTTTAGATTGAATAAATTGTAAATACCTATGTATATAGTATTGATTTTTGGTTACCTACTTTGATTAGGTACCTATGTAGCTTTTTTTAAAACAAAAAAAAAAATCTTAATACTTACAGATGTTGTTTTATTTTTTAATCCAATATTGTACCTACAATTTGTGGTAAACCGCATTAACCACAAACCGCAACCGCACTGTCTATGTAGATACCTAAATACAAAAAACGGACACGATTTTCCTGATTCATCATCTGCCTAGCCTTTTTCCAACTATGCTGGGGTCGCGACTGCTTATCTAACCTCCACAACCGGCTAAGACTGGTTGTCAGACTTTCGAGCCAAGGAGAATCTGTAACGACTACCATAGATCTACAAATGCAAGCCGGGACCATCTGCATAATGTTCTTTCCGAGGCACGGAGAAAACTCGGTATGTAATGGATAGTCACCCATCAAAGGACCTTGGCAAGACCTGTTCAACCTTGAATATCGACCCGTAGGGCAGTTATTTTTAAGCTAGAAGGTCTACACAGTATATGATATTCTATGTACCTACAGGTGATGGTCGTGGGTGTTGTGCAGGGTGTTTTCCTGATTCTGTAATTCTGTATGACTTAATTTTAACAAATAAAAGATGTGCGTATTTCTATTTACTTGCAGTATCAAATAGTTTATCTGAGCCTCCCTAGTGATCAAATACACCCGCAGGGTTGCTAGATCAAGTTTCTGAATTTTACCCAAATTAAATATATAGGGTGACTGGTAATTAGTGACCGATACTTACACGTAATTGCGCTCATGATAACAAACAACTTTCCCAAAGAAATATTTTTTTTATAATCATTCACTTTTATCACAATAAAACTTACGAAGCGGGCTTGCGAGCCGCGCGGGTGCAGTCTGCCTACCCACTGTTGCACGGTACGATAATAGTAATGAGACAGAACGACGTTACGCGGCTAAGAGCTGATAGGTCAAAGGCGCGCGCGCGAGTTTCACACGGCTAGCGGCTGTTGTGTTATTGTGATAAAAATGAATGAGTATAAAAAAATCTTTGGGAAAGTTGTTTGTTGTTATGGTCACTAATTACCAGTCACCCTATATTTTGCCTCAAATTGACACATTTTTGCAACTTTTTTCCCCATTAAATTTTCGAACAGGAAATTAAACTACTAGGAAAACTACCTATGTGTATTGATAAAATGGACGGGTCACGCGCACACTCGCAGTGTTATGTCTGTGTCTGTGTGTAATGTCTCTTAATTTCCTAAGTTTTACAATTACCTGAAACCATGGAGATTTTTTTCCAAAATAATCAAGGAATTCATTTCCCCAAGAACGAATATTAGCAATAATCCGGAAGTAATTATTCTACCTCGTTCCATGCAAAAGTGCGACCCTTTAATTTGACATAATGATGACTGCAATGAAGTGACGTAATACACAAATGCATTGTTACATCATCGTCATTAACTATGTAGGTATACAGACCAAAACGTTTCCGGTCAATCTTTTCAGCAATCACATAAGTAAATAAAACTAAATGACTACCTAGGGAATATTTACCTACTGTAGATATATGCGTTTATGCCGTTATGCCGATACGTATTTGCCGTTATGTACGGTAATTAAACCTACGGGTACGTTTTGTAGCCTATGATTCTTGGAGAAAAAAAAATGAAACATAGGAACGGCATAAAAAAAAGATAAAAAAAAGATTCCGACGAATTGAGAAACTCTCCTCCTTTTTTGAAGTCGGTTAAAAATTAAGAATTTTATGAAGAGACCGACCGAAGATTTGATTTCGGTTTCGGCCAAGAAATTAGTTTTGGCCACAATTTCGGTTTCGGTTAATTAATGGCCGAAACTCGAAACTCTGTATTCGTGAATTGGTGGGGTTTGGGTTTTTATAGATTATTTTCTAAACCCTGGTTGCTTCAGACAGAAATGAATATACCTATTGTACATATTATGTGAAATGATAATCCAGAAGAAGATTTGCCTAAAAATGGAAAAGTCGCAGCTACAACCTGCTGTATAGCATTACCTATCCTTTATTTTGAATGTTATATGTGCAAATAAATTTCGGTTTCGGCCGAAACTCGGACCAAGCTCGGAGGTTCGATTTCAGTTTCGGCCAAAACTGGAACCAGGACCGAAGGTTCAGTTTAGGCTGAAAATCTTGTTTTGGTCGGACACTAGTTCGTGTTCCCGATCTTTCTCTGTAACCAATCATGGCCATGTTTCCCAGTCTGAGTCTTCGAGAGGGCCAATCACAAATGTCCTAACCGTTAAAGACCGTTGATGATCATCATGATGCATGGTTGTTAGTAGGTTTCATTAACCGTTTAGAGCTTATCCGGCAGGTGTAAGCTCCAGTGTCAGGGAATCACCTTATCGATTATAAAATCAAATAAACCATAATACCTTGCTTATCATAATTAGAATTCATTAATTAATATATTGTAATTACTGATTACATCATAGGTAACTTCAGAATAGGTATATATTAATAGGGAATGTCCACTTGTCTGATAACAATCAAATGCAATCATTCAGGCGATTCTGATTGACATTCAAATTAAATTAGTAGATCTATTCAGATTAAGCAGTTGGTCCCAAATATAATCCGTAGATCTTTGATAGTCGTTACGGGTAGTCAGCAACCCGAAAGTCTGACAACCAGTATTACCAGCGAGTTGTGGAGGTCAGATGTGCAGTCAATGTTAAACTGGGTATACAGCTTGTCCGGTTAGACTGGAAGCCGATCCTGACATTTTGGGGATATACGATGATTCAGATTTGGAGGTGGATGAGGATGAGGAGGATGTAGTGGCACTACAAAAAATACTACAGCAACATAGTACAAAAAGTACCTATTTCAGCGATTTCAAAATCGGGCAGTTAAAGTTATCCGTGACTTAAGACTATAATTATAGAAAAACCCGGCAACAATTGTCGGGCAGTAAGTAGCCCACCAGGCACAACACCCGTCTGGTCGGAGGATCCCCCCTTTTCTAATGGGGATGAAGAACTTAACACCCTGTTCTTCATGCCCCTTTTCGTTTCAGCCAGTTTCAGCCAGTTTTTGCCAGTTTCAATGGCTGTAGAACATTCACACGCACACGGCTACCGTTACCCAGCTGTCAGAAAACGTACCACGCAATACACCACCACATACGGCCGGGGCAGAACCGTGTTCTTGCGAATCTGCACGACATGCGACAGTGACAGCGCGGTCAGAGTATCATGTGAAATTCTTTATTATTATGTCATACATGAGCAAACCGGCGCGGCGCGGCGAGGCAACTTTTTAATTGACATTGTATGACTGAATTTTGATTATTTGTAAGGCCATGCGAGTTAGAAGGCAAATGTTTAAGGTTCTTTTTATGCAAGAAAATGGGTTGTCTCGCATATGCGGTTATGTCGCCCTGGTTAGATTTTCAAATAACACAATCCTAATTATATAAACCTTAGCATAGCTGGTCTGTAAAGTGCCAGAAATAGGTGACTGCAACCCTGGAACCTATTTCTCTAAGCCTAAAATCTAATCTATATCTAAATCCGTCGTAGCGGACACACTCGGTCAATATGCGATAAACATCATCAACTGAATTATTACAAAAATCACACTTATCTGTTGTTGATTTTGCCATAAGCTATAAAAACTTAATACACGTAATGTATCCGAAACGAAGTCTTAGTACAACAGAAAAAAATATTCTACATTATTTAGTTACCTACGTAATATTTTTGTGTTTATTAATATTTACACGCTATTTTTCCACCGATAATAAAATAAAGACGGTATGGAATCAATAGAGAAACTAATAGAAATAAAAAATATGATAATGATATCACACTAGAGACTTCACGTAGTCTTCTGAGTTCTAAAAACGAAGTTTCTCAAGAATTTGTAGATTTCTTCACTAGTATCCCACTTAAAACTACTAAAACCTTTAATTCCTCACCCTTGCTTTCTATTGATTTATTAAAAGCGAACGTTTCAGCCTGTGCGGTTGAGTTTCAATTTAAGCATAAAAACCACCTTTTGTACCACATTTAGCGCAAATAAATAAATTTGACTTGGACAGTATCACATCTGTTCTACAACTGGTTGTATATCCACGATGAGTTCAATGGATGCGGCTGGGTCGTTTTGTGCTAGATTCCATTACCTCGAGATCGTTTTATACAGGGTGTTAACCCTTTATAAGGCAAAGGGAATATTTTTCCCACCATATTTTTCAGCTCATTCATTAAATAATGTGTTCCTGGTAGGTATTCAATTGTTGTACAAAGGTTATTTAAAGACTTATCAATCACTCATTATATATCCAAAAAGCATAAAAAAATTTAAAAAAGTTGAATTTTATTTTCTACCAATAATACCTGTGCCTTTTTGGCATTATTTTGCGATTCCCAGATCGTTATGCCTGTTAAAGGGTTAACGGACCCTTCACGAAGCCGTCACCCAAGCATTCTGTACATCAAACTAAGTAACTTTACGCAAAAAAAAATAGCAGGGAAACGACTTTTTTTTTGGGGCAAATTCACGTTTTACGGTACGACTCAATGTAACGCACTCAAAACATTGTGCTTATGGATGGATTGAAAAGTACGGGGTCGTGAAGGTGTATAAAGTAAAAATCTTACATTAAGAACATGTATTTAAAAAAAACTTTGTGAAAAAGTTGTAACTTTGACCCCCAACATCTCCTTAACTAGAAGGTTCCCAGGTATGGTCTAGAATAAAAAAATGGTCGCAGTGATGGGGTGAACAAGTGGCTTTCGACTTCGTTAAGGGTCTATTTACACCCTTTATACTCCTTAATGTTTAGGGGTCTCTCTTAAACTTATGTAGAAGTTAATAAAGCGATGACCAATTGAGCCTTTAGTAATAATTAAATGATGATGATGAAATGATGTTATTTGGCGCCGGCCTTTCCTAACTGACGACGTTTCCGATGCTTGAGAAAAAAATCCCAAATAAACTCAGAGGTCCCTTTCTCTTTTAAATTCCAAAAAATATAAGAAAATAGTTGTGCAGCTGCTGAGCATGAGGTCTTGTGTTCAATTCCCAGGTGTAGCAGTGTCATTGGGATTTTCCTCTAATCATTTCTCAGTAGCAGCCACGGAGTTTGGATTTGTGCCCGGTTGATGGCAATAGGCTCATTAGGCTTGCCCCCCATTACACGAGAATTAAAATATAACTGGACTGGCACTCTGTGCACCTCTGCCTAACCCTTCGCGGATTACAGGCGTGATCTTAAGTTAGAAGTCTAACTGTCTGGAAAGGTCTTTTGAAGAAACAGACATTGCACCTTTGAGTTGACCTGTTCCAACAGACGACACGCATGCATCATGCCACGCATGCATCATGCCATCATTCAAGTTTATTAGCTCTAATAAGTGTTATCGCTCAGGATATTACCTATTAACGAATCAATCTATTTTGTTTATCTGCAACGTCATGACGCATAATTATTATTTAATCTCATTACAACAAAACTGATCGTTTGCAAAAAAACTCCCTAGAAATCCGCTATGATAAGATTCGACCTTTTTTTTGTTTGTGACTTTGATTTTGTTTTGATAAGCACGTCTGCGAACAGGTGTTAAGTGACTAATGTGAAAGGTCAAGGCAAGAAAAATGGCCAGCCTTAACAACATCTAATACTGTAGACGCGATGCCATGTTGTCTACAAGCAAACGGAGGAAAAGCATTGAAGATTTTAATTGCTTGATTCGGAGTTTCGCTGCAAAACATGATCACATTAGGCTAGGGGTCATTTAAAATGGCGGCTTTAGTAGTATCATAATAGGATAGTAATATGAATCAGGAGGAATTCAGGTCCAGTTGAAAACCAGCGTCGGGCACTAGTTGTCCGACATTTTGCTGAACTGGGCCTATTTGGCGCAGCCGTGACGCACACAGTGTCACATTATTTTATTTTTGACGTGACAACGTATAATAGGTAAATCAATGAACGCCGGCTGCATGCACGAAAAATGATGACTCATTGTCCCGTTACGCTCATTGTCTCGTTGTGCGCTTGCGCCGCATCTATCTCTCTTCCTCTCGATTGGCCTATGCGTTGTGTTTTGTTATGACGTTGTCACGTTAAACTATCGTCCTCCCTTATTATTATTATACTCTTTGCTATCATCCGTAAACCACAACAACCATTCTTTTTATTTAGATTTAAGTTTTTTGTTCTCTTTTATCTGCTAAAGTGACCATGTTTGGCCCCCAGAGCACACCGGGGACGACAGGGTAAAGTATTATCTTTACCCAACGGAAATTCTTAAAAATTAAAAGAAAAAGAACATGACTCGCTACGTAGTCGTAACAAGATAAAGATTTCAATGTTTAGAGATCGACCCAAACGCATCAAAGGGGATTTCCGTTCATGGTTATGTGAGTCCACTCTTCTCAATGTGAAATATTTTCAAAATTAAAAATGTAGGCCAGTCACAGGCACTTCTGAACTATTGAAACATAGACAATAATAAAATGAAGCTGGCTCCTGTAATACAGGTCTATCACCAAGCACAGGAGTCAGGAACTTCACACAATTTTGTAACCACTTTCTTATATAATAAAGATTATTGATTATATAGCTACTGTCCCAGTCACCAGGCATAATAATTGTGAAAGTACTGTAGTTGCCCATTCCAATGACTGAATTTCGCGTGACCTAAGTCCGTGTGAGAACCGAACGATTTTAATGTGTGTTAAGAATTCTATTTTTGACTACTTCTTGCTGTTGTAGTTTAGAAAAAAGATAAAATTATACAAAGGTATTGCTTACCATATTTTTTGCCATGTTAATTCCTGAGACGAAACGTGAAACGAACAGAAACAGCCGTGATGCGATGTGCTGCCCCATCATGCCATGCACATTCCCTGGCCCCATTCTGTTCTCCTGTGGGGTGCACCACTGACTGAAGAGGTCCAATCCTTACTGTAACCTCGTTATTCAGTCGATACCTGGAAAAAAACAAAACGATGTTTAAATAATAAACTCATCATCTGCCTAACCTTTTCCCAACTATGTTGGGGTTGGCTGAATACCTGTATTTAACATGGAGCGACTGCCTATGTGACCTCTAAAACTCAGTTAGTACTGGGTAGTACGATACCCCTTGGTAGGATAATACCTGTAACGACTGTCAAAGGTCTACAAATGACAGCCGGGACGCAACCAACGCGCAACGGCTTTAAGTGCTTTCCGAGGCACAGACCCCACGGACGACCTAGCACCTAGGACCTAGGACCTAGGACGGTGGATTGGTAACCCCACGGACGAACCTAGGCAAGCGCGGTTTAACCTAACGATCGACCCGAGCGGCTGTTATTATTTAACCGAGTTCATCCTTAGTTTAAATAATAAACTATAATCCTCTTTTTTTCGCTACATCAAGAATCTGTAAAAACATTTCATTCAAGGGGAGTACCACAACTTTACCGTATGCAGACCTACGGCTCGGAGTCTTTACCTGCCCTGCAGACTACCTGCTTCACGAATGATGTTATTAGGGCCCTCATGATATAAGATTTGGCAAATTAATAAATTGAAAAGAAGTGCAAGATCCGGTCATAAGATATCTAAAAATAATATCTTAATTAGTTTTTAATTGAGCAGTACCTACCGTGCCATTGATTTACGTTACGAAACCAGTCTGTATAACCGAATTATGTGCTCTGTTGGTGGTACAGCTTTTTAGGATTCCGTAAAAAATATTGACACCGATGTGCTTATTTACGATTACTTGTATAGGTACACAAGAGCTAAGAACATAAGAGAAGAGCTGTTTTGTATCTAATATGGTCAATGGCCTGAAATGAAAGTGAGCTCTTGGCTAAATAATAACAGACGCTCGGGTCAATCTTTAGGTTAAGCCGTGCTTGCTTAGGTTGGTCTGTGGATGGGTGACCACCCATTACATACCGAGTTTTTTTAACCAAGATTCCTATTTCAAAGGTAAAGTCATAAGTACCGTTTATTTCAATTAGACCATTAAAAACTCTTAGTGATTCATATTTGTCCAAGAAAATAGTACAAACTATTTATCTGTCTACTAAACCCATATACAATAAGATTAGTCATATTTCAAGGGCCTTGCCTAAGTGGTAGTTGTTGCCCCTATGGCGACATCTTGAAACTAGGCATGTACAGATACATCAAGCTACTACAATCTGTCAAATTTATTTAATAGATTTTCAACTTTATCACTAAAGTATTAGGTTCAAGATTAATTGGGAAAATTTGTCTATTTCGGATAGCTTGATGTGCTGGCGTCTGTACTAAAAGACTGCGACATCATAGTAATTATCGAGGATGTAGTGATTCATGATTGCAAATATAAATAGTTGTTTTTTGGGTTCCGTACCTACCGAAAAAACCGAACCCTTATGCCGTGTTTGTCTGTCCGTCTGTCACAGCCAATTTACTCCGAAACTACTGAACCGATTGAGTTGAAATTTGGTGCACATATGTAAGTCGGTGACCTAAAGACGGACGTGTAACGTGTAATTAGTTAATTTTATACATGGGGGCCACTTTTGGGGGGTAAATTAGAAAATGAAAATAAAAAGTTTTGCAAATTATATCGTGTTACATATTAATGAAAATGAAAGGGCTCACGGTGAGCATCTCAAATATGAAGTTATTTAACAAAATAGGTGAAAATTGACCATTCCCCCTTAACTAAAAACTACAGGGCCGAAAATTGTGAAAAAAATACAATTCTATTCTTTGCCTATAGATTAAAGGAAAACCTATAAGAATCTATGAACGTACGGAACCCCCACGCGAGTCGAACTCTCCCTTATCCGGTTTTATTTTTACTCAATCACACGATTTCAATGGGCCCGTGTAAATTATACGAGTAACTTCGCTCCTTAAATATAAAAAATAACACACCAACCTTTTTGAAAACACCAACTTTACCTTGAATTTCATGAGCAGGATACTGCAACTTTAGTTAGTCACTGCAGCTAGGGACTTTTTGCCACCAGTGGGTTCCTACAGAACCAGGGTCTGTTTCCTCGTCACCTTTCCGCCTTATCCTGGAATGTGTCAAACCGATTTCATTGGTATAGATTGACCATGACATGTCACGTTCTCAATCATATTTATTATGACATCAGCTATTAATTTGTGGGAAATACCCTGTCCCCAAATAAGAAAAAGCTGTTAAGTTAACAAGCTTTCGAGTGTTGTATTATTGGAATACGGACTTTCTGTCACTTCATCATCTGCCGAGCCTTTTCCCAACTGTATTGGGGTCGGCTTCCAGTAGACCAGATGCAGCTGAATAATAGTATTTTCACAACTTATGGTAAAAATAACAAAGAGGATTTGAAGCAAATAAAATCCTAAGTACTAAGTACCAGGCGTTGCACAGAGGGGGCTCCGGACAGGTCTTTTAAGAGAAAACGGTGCCTCCTCCCATGTGCTGACCACCGGGGTGGTATTAGTGCGGTAGAAATCCCACACTGGTCTTATCCCCAAAGACGGGTCGCCTTTGGAAGGTTTCCCCCCGTGAACCAAAAAAATAATGTACTAACTACAGAAAAAAAACAATCCTGAATGAGTTTAAAGTCTTTAATATTAACGGCAAGAGTTATTCTTGTAAAACGATACAATAGAGAAACTAACACCAGATATATTACGAACAAACGACAGTAACTTAACCTAACGAGGTGCTAATATCGAGTACTTTATTTAAAATAAGACAACCACGACAGTTTATTTAACGAGAGCGCTTTAAACCGGATCACAATACACAATAAATATGTATATTGAGTGTATAGAGAGCATACAACATAAATTTTTGAAGTCTATGCATAATCGCTTCTTAAAATGATGTTATCTCTCTTATGGTGAGTTACTTAAAAAATATAACCTGCTCTCTTTGAGTACACGGGTACTTTTCTTGAAACTACATTTTTGTATGACCCATACACTGGGATACTGTAGAGGTCAGATAGGCAGTCGCTCCATGTAAAATACTGATATTCAGCTGCACCCGGTTAGACTGGAAGCCAACCCCAATTTAGTTGGGAAAAGGCTAAGCAGATGATGAGTTTACTTTCGGCTTCCAGTCTAACCGGATGCAGCTGAATACCAGTATTTTACACAGAGCGACTGCCTATCGGACCAACGGCTTAACGTGCCTTCCGAGGCACGGAGGAAACTCGTATTTAATTGGTGGTCACCCATCCACAGACCAACCTCCTATCTAGGCAAGCACGGCTTAACCTAAAGATCGACCCGAGCGGCTGTTAATTATTAAGCCACGAGCTTCTATACTTTAGTTCAAGCAATTACTGAACTACAGAATAAAAAACTAATTTATAAAATTTATTATCTATTATTAAAAATACCATTAGGTATGTTATGTTAAGTTTCGCATACCAAAAAAGGGTACTACAAAAATTCTATTGCATAAAATCTAGTATCACCCAAATGGCGATGATGTGAAGTCTGTTTAGGTTCATGGCCCAGATATATGAGTAACGTGTACTTAGGGTACGATGGGCCGGAATACGCATTGCGATTATAAATGTCGCTTAATAAAAAAATATCAATAAAAGAATCTTATTAATAAAAAAATAAAAATAAACTTTTTGCATAAAAAAAAACAAAATGCAAAGTAACATTCTTTCAACAGCTATCTACCCATATTATGCAAATAAATATTTTAATTTTAATTCAAACAAAGTTCTACTCCTAAAATCACAAATTATCATGACTCACCTAATTTATGCATATAATAAAACAATTAAATATCATTAAAGTGCTCCAAATCTAAGTGATGAACTATAGGGGTATGCAGAATAGGGTGTAAAGTTCTTCAGCCCCATAGAAAAGGGAGGATCTCCCGAATAGACAGGTATTGTGACCGCTGGGCTATTGCCCAACAGTCTGTTGTATTCGTTTTTTTCTCAGAATTTTGATGCATGCATGCATCATAGATGGCGCTGGAGTACTTTTTGTACTATATTTCTGTAGTAATTTTTGTAGTACAATGTGATGGTGGCCTGAAATTGAAGAGATTAAGGAGGCATAGCATCCCATCGCTCCTGGACAGATTCATCTAAATGAAATGGGATAGTTTCATATTTAAATAGGATCAAGACGTGGCTTACTGTTGTCGACCACAGATTGCAGTGAAACAAAAAAACTAAAAAAACAAGTAAAATAAAACATCTTCTCCTAAAATACACTACTCCAAAAGCAGCGGAACCACACGCTGACTTTGACCGCTGTTTCTCGATACGCGCTCAGCTCAGGGGAATCACCCGTGTCCGCGCGAGGAAATGACTATATAAAACATTGTGTAGGGTGAATTATACATTTATACAGCGCTCTAACGTCGTGTTGTAGACGTATGAGTGTGTGACTTGTTGTTAAAAAAAATAGTCTTACTATAAGGATAATTTGTGGTCTAAAGTGATAATTTTATTGCTGCGTCAACTGTGTTACAACTTAATTGGTTCAGGTGAGTCGGTATTTATATGTTGTTTTTTTTTGGTTTTTATAAAGCTATGTTATATTTATATTCGGCAATTTAAACTGGCCTTTGTAGACTATTTTGAAAAGGCGGGAACCTCAAAATAGTGAAAGACGTTTTTCGTTTTAGCTAATCCCATGGTTCCATAAAAAAAGTAGAGTAACATAACAAACCATCACGCCTGTAAACGCAGGGTTAGCCAGAGGTGTACCTAATAGTTCACCCACATTTCGCCAGTTATGTTTAAGGCCCTGTCCCATGTAATATATAGGGGGCGAGAATATTGCCATCAACTGGGCTCTAATCCAGACTCCGTGGCTGCTACTGAGAAATTCCTGATGGAACAGCCTCATCCTCAGCAGTCGCGATTAGGATCACTAGACCAACGAGAAAAGTAGAGTATGCCCTTGGTATCTACTAGTCATACTTAGTCCCACTATGCATTTTTTAACTTTCCCAAGTTGCATCACAACAACGCCGAAAATAAATTATTCATGAAATCCTAAAATTCTATTGACTTAATTTGTAGGATAAAATCACTTTATAAATTCACTAAGTAGTTATCTACATCTCTTTCTGCAGTAATCATAAGTTTACCTCATTTATTTATCTAAACATTTTTTACATTTTTAAATATTTCTTAAAAAAAAATCATAAAAAAAAACATTTACCGCATACCGATAGCAAAAATAACAGGCTAAATCGAAATATGAATGTATATATATTTTTAAGTTGAAATATAGTATTTTAAAAAACTAATTTGAATATTTTAGAAATAAAATAAACTAGCCTTTAATCTATATTTAATTTTAAAGTTGGCTGATGACGTCAACACTGGAAAAGATTCCTTTTCCCATTCAACGGTTTAATACTTGAGTGACACTCGTCTCTAATCACATGGAGCTAAGGGCTTGTTTAGTCACGCGCGAACCGCGCAATTGCCATATGGGGCCGTCCATTAATAACGTGAAGGTCGAAAGGGGGGGGGAAGGGTCGGAAATCACGAAATAACACGCGATTTCTAAACCGAAAAGCGGTGCGTGACGTTGACATTTATATCACGGTGCTTAATTTTCCAGAATTAAATTAGGTTATACCAGTTAACCTGAATTTACAGAGAATACTCTGAATTTTTTTAAGATACTTTGTACCAAAAAAAATCACGTGATTTTGGGTAGGGGGAGGGTTAGTCTGAAACCTCACCACGTATCACCATGCGGGAGGTGGGGGGGGTCCAAAAGTTGCTAAAAAACATCACGTTATTAATGGACGACCCCTACCTTATCTGAAATTCTGAACGTAGGCTTAAGCGTATTTCACGATATTCCTTCTTGAGATAACATTGAAGGTAATAAAAAAATAAATTTCTTAAAAAATATAAATGAATATAGAGTATTTTTCCATTTTAACGAGAAATAAATTATTAGAGACCTTATTTTTTCACAATTTTATTTTTGAAAACTGGACAATCTCCATTACATAAAATTCATTACATTACGTAGCAGTATAATATAGGGTGTAAACAGACTTTTCACGAAGCCGTCAACCAAGCATTCTGTACATCTAAGTAATTTGACGAAGCTGGGAAACGACTTTTTTTTTGGGTCAAAATATCACGTTTTTCGGTAGGACTCAATGTAACGCACTCAAAACTTTGCACTGGTGAATGCATTAAATATAAGGAGGTGTTTAAAGTAAAGTTCTTACATTAAAAACATGTATTTAAAAAACTTGTGAAAAAGTTGGAACTTTGACCCCCAATATCTCCATAACTAGAAGGTTCCCACGTATGAGCAAAAAAAATATCGCAGTGACGGGGACGACAAGTGCCTTTCGGCTTCGTTATGGGTCTTGTTACACCCTTTATACCTACTGTGTGATGCACGTACCGTATGCACATCATTTTAGAATCAGAATTAGGGTTACGTGCAAAAAACTAAAACCCTTGAAATTGGTAACAAAATTCGATTCAAAAAGGGAAGTCGTATTTGTTTTATCTTACTAATATTATAAAGAGGAAAGATTTGTCTTTTTGTGTGTATATTTGTAATGAATAAACTCAAAAACTACTGAGCCGATTTCAAAAATTTTTTCACTATTAGAAAGCTACATTATTCCTGAGTAACATAGGCTATATTTATTACCAGAAAAAATTACGGGGGGTAGGGGAAAATAAATGTCCACCCGTGCAAAGCCGGGACGGGCCGCTAGTATATAATAATTTCGCTAGTTAACACTAAATCAAGTCAATTCTCCGCATATATTGCAACACAATCGTCACCCATTCATCAGAAAATGAATAAATCAGTTTTCCATTCACGAACTAACCATTCATTTTCTTGACTGAATGATTTAATTGATAAAACTTCAGTGTCGTATTACGGTAATACCCCGGCCGTGTGGCCGATTAGGAGTTACTAAGTCGATTTTAATTGATAGATTGAGTTGCGGTGAGTCAACGTTGAATGAGCAAGTATCACTTCAATGAAGATTCTGAATGCTATATCATAACATCACGCCTGTAATCCCTTAAGGATTGGGCAGAGGTGTACCTAATAGTACACCCACATTTCGCCAGTTATGTTATAGGGGGCGAGCCTATTGCCATTAACCGGTTACAAAACCAAACTCCGTGACTGCTACTGAGAAATTCCTGATGGAAAACCTAATAACAATTTGGCCGACCCGGGAATCGAACCCGGGACCTCATGCTCAGTCGCGATTGCGACAACTTTTGTAGGACGGTGTCTCGGTCCGGAGCTTCCGCAATTTGTCCGTAACGGTTTGACCGAACCTGAACGCCAAATTAGGAATCACCTTTTAAAACCTGGACTAATTTTCTTAAAATCAAAATGATTCTGAGGAAATACCCTCTGACCATTAGACAGATACCGGAATGACAGCTAGGATATTTATGGTCCTAAGTATACCCAAACGCGGCAAAGTTGAAAAGGGGGATAATATTTTTAAATACACATACATATGTGCAAATAGGGTGAACAGCAGAAGAAACTTAATCTTTCTATGTAAATTAAAATAACCTAAACTAACTTAACAATTAAAAAAAAAACTTAAAAATGGCGTCAAGATACTCCTCCTCAACGCTGTCAACTGGTAATGTCCCCAAGAGAGCGACGGTGCTGCCATGTTGTATGACAACGCTAAGCCTTTGGCCAAGGTAAAAGCCAGCCCTTGGGTCACGGGAAGTATCAACTAAGCGTTTTGAAATTTAGACTATATCTATAAAATATAGTATATCATAATAATGATAAAAAGACAATGTCTACAGAAATATTGTCTACATATGATCTCTACCTTATCGTCCAAAGGAAGATAATGATCCTTGTTTTAACATAAAGGTAGAGATCATCATTCTTATGCCCTTACCCCAATTCATTTGTGGTTGGCATAGCATATCTTCTCCTTCCATACTTCTTACTCGTCTTCTCAGCAGTCACCTCCTTTCTAGCCATTTAAACTTTCACACAGCCTATCCATCTTTCTTTGGTCTTCTACTAGAACAGGTAGCCATTCACATTCAAACTCAAGACTTTCCTCACGATCGCGATCACGTTAAAGTGGATATATTGACCTCTAAACCAGCAAATGACTCTTAAACTTCAGCTTGATGATAGATAATTACGTAGGTACAGATATTAATTGATCCCCCGTCACTGTGACGTGTGCATGACACGGAGTCACGACGCATAGCGCATGCGTACCGTAATGTAACACAAATTAATTTTAATTACAAGCTGCGCGCGCGGCTTTGTTTATGTACATGGTAAATTGGTTTCATTCAGTTCAAAATGGCTTTTGTTTGGGCAATCGTTCGGATGTCAAGTTTAGAATCAGTCTTTCCGACGTCGTCGAACAGGTAAGACGATTCGACGGTTTACAAAGCTCCAGTTGTATTTTCTTCTAGACTTGGTGAGCCATTAGATTCCGCGAGAAGGGAGCTTAAGCTTAAGTTTCTAGAAATACTTTGTAGTAATTAAATATAGACTAAAATGATCTGCACGTATTAGAATAAATTTGCACCGCCCGACTTTTTTGAAGCTAAAGAATTTGTTTTTTATTTTTTTTATTTGGTATCTACTCTAATTTCTGGTCCTCCTTGCTTTGGATCGAAGTACTAAGTTTACCCTAGAATAATTTAAAATCGTGTTTGTGTTAGTACACTGGTCTTCAGTAGCAAAGAGTCAATTTTTGTAAGATGAAAGCCGGAGTACATATCTTTAATGTGATTATATTATTTGTCTATAGAATACTGACTGTGCCATTTTTCAAAGGGAAGCCGGTAGGAATCGAGTTTTACGGTACCTTCGCTACTGCTGGTCTTAATTGGTCCGCGTACAAACAAACCCACATTTTCTTCAATGCACATAGTTTTAGTGTACGCTTTAGATAAGGAAGTATTTGAGTAGGTACGACAAAAACAAGCTATGATCAACTATGTACTAAAGTATATAAGCAGTGATAACAAACTAATAGCGTGTTTTGTTTCAGTGTGCGGTGAGACTGGTGGGCGTTGTGTTCGGTACATAAGTTGGTGATGATGATTTTTGTGCTAGTGTTGAGCTGTGTATTTGCTAGTGTTGTAGCCATGCCGAGTATTACTAATAAAGGTGAGGATTTATTTGGTTTTATTACTTTTGTGTCAATTTTGCTTAATATATATATTTTTTGTGATTTGTTTGCATAGACGAAAAGCGTAAATATTAGTAACTTATATACATTGATGAAAAAAAAATCAGTTGGCATTTTGTAATGCAGTTTTCATCAAGTTGATGTCGTTATTTATAGATTGTTATTGACATTCATAAATATATGTACATATATCACAACAAACTAGAAACAATAAAGCATAGTGTAGGTAGTTGTAGTAACTCTACCTATAAGAAGATGTATTGTACGCACGACGGCCAATCAAGCTTTACAAAACCAGTTTATGAATTTCTTCGTTCCATCATAGACCTCATATGCCTTACCGCTTTCCATCATGCGTGATCGAGGACAAGAGCAAAATGATGATCTCTCATTGTATAAGAAATCTATATAAAGCGAGGCCAAGTTATACTGGAAATGTACAGCTTCATGTGCCGCCGTGTGTACTTTCAACCATATAATGAAAAAAAAAACTTTTCAAAATCTGCGCAAACCACTAACAAAATCATTAATTCGTTCCAGCAGGTTCCGTAGAGAATGAAGTCAACACATACAACTTCCCATTCGTTACCCGAGAGCAGTGGCAGGCCAGGACACCCAAGAAGACGACCCCTCTCTCGATCCCAGTTCCTTTCGTGGTCATCCACCACTCCTATATACCCGCAGCTTGCTACGACAGAGAGAAGTGCTGCTCCGCTATGAGGCATATGCAGGACTTCCATATGGATGACCATGGATGGTGGGATATTGGATACCAGTAAGTATTTCTTGCATTTTTAACACGTTCATTGCCAGGCCAAAATGCTGAACTTACCTAGATGGGCAGAATAAAAAAAAATGTTGAATGACTTTCCTAGTGGGCAAAACAAACACCGGAACCCAATACGCTGCGCCCGCTATTTTATGGCAATTACATAATTGTAGGCAATGTTGTAATTGTGGCAATTAACGTGTTTATTTAGCTGTCACTAAAGACATTAAAATATCTTACTTTTGACAAGACAAAGCGATCAACACCGCATCAACTTGCAAAGCACGAATACAAGAGTTTACACGAACTTTACCAACAACAACCAGTTAGTTGCTGTTGGTAAAGTTTACAAATTTGCCAATTTGCTATAATATGAGGACAATGAGATACAGGATCACAGTTCTTCGAAAACATTCCTTCTGATAGCCTCTCTACACTCCTCTTTAATCCCCGCCAACATCATCATCATCATCGCCAGCATCCTAGCCATCTAGCATTTATACAAGTCCTAACCACGGGTGCCTAGCCTATTCACATTTAGGTTATTGGTTTTTTTTTTAGGTGGAGCGACTCGGCGTTACCCATCACCCAGATTAGTGACAGAACATGTTTTGTCAAAACTTTTACCTTGTAACAACCGCGGTTGTTTAGCGCCGAAGCAAGACATAGTGTCCACGATTATTCACAATATACCACTCAACAAATAATTTAACAGACCATAATAATGTCCACTAGGGAATGCAAACTTTTATTAAACGGTGTAGTTATCGCGTTATCACATTATTTGTACAACCTTGCCAATATCAATGGTCAGTCGATAAATATCTATGAAAGTGTTGTTACACGTGCCGATAGCCCTACGTTGAAGGACAATAACGACTATTCTCATTAATGGCATTTTAATAAAATATGTTTAAAAAAAACCTGTCCGATCCGTAAGGGTATTACTAGGTATCGAGATTAGATTCTATTTATGTAATCCTTTTGGAGAACAAGTAAAAAAAATCCTCGATGAAAATTAAATAATGCGTCGTAGATCGCGCTTATCAGATGTTGCCTGTCCTAAGCTGGATACGGATGAATCATCGACGATTGGGGGTGAGAATGCCGTTTCGCCGGAGAAGGAAGTAGGGAATGAGAGTAGAGCGAGTGACCCACAACATAAAGAAACGGTTGAATCTCAGTCAATGGATAATTTACCAATTCAAGACTTGGAGTCGCATGGCAACACACACGGGGATCGATTCTCGGGTAATGACGTCATAAAAAAACAATTGACGATCGAATATACTTATGCCGAAGATGGTGTTGTCACTTTTTAAAAGTTTGTTTGAATTTAGCGAAACTGTGTTAATTTGGGACAAAAATCATGCATTTTAAAATTCATAAATATTTTTACTTTTAGGAATATTTTATGTTTCTTATTCTATTTGGCAATGTCTTTGGTATAGGTAGCTTTATGACAGGTTTTTTTTAACATATTGTATAATTGAAATTAAATTGAATAACTTCCATTAAAAATTACAAAAATAACAAACTCAACATTTTTGGAAAGAGAAGATTGTCCTAGTGTCATAAAATCAAAGCTTTTTTTTTTCTTTCAATTAAGCCATAACAGGCACTTTTGAATTACCAGAAACAAAAATATGAAGCTACAGTCCCAGTCACAAGGCATAATAAATTGTGAAAGTACTGTAGTTGCCCATTCCAAAGTGTAAATATCGATAGAGATGAATGGGCAAGAAACTCCATGGACACTCTTTTAAATCAAAATATTGGTTATAATGTACTTTACCAAAATTTTGATTTCAATGAGATTAAATATATGTGTGACAACGATGTAGTAAGACGTGCACGCTATTCAGGTTTCTCATGAATCCAAAGTTTATTTAGTATCTACTTATTTACGACCGTATAATTAACACCATAAATCTCCCATCAGTTTCGGCGTGGGCAGCGACGGAGCAGCATACGAGGGTCGTGGCTGGGAGACACTAGGCGCACATGCACTGCACTTCAACACTGTCAGCATCGGCATTTGCCTCATTGGTGACTGGAGATGTAAGTATTTATTATAATCAAAATGATTAGCAAAATTTTTAACGCGGTTGAAGCAAAAGGGGTATGTAAGGCGCGAATTAAATTACACAGATACGGCGTAAGTTGAGCTCAGGCGTGGAATTTATAAGAAAACGAAAGAACGGCGTGACGTACATTTTGTATGAAAACGTTTTGAAGCGGCATCATGCCTGCGGCGCGCCTTCACCTTACGCCGTTTCAGTGTAATTCGTGCCCAAGGATTGTAGCAGGTAGCGTTTTGTAATTTGTACCTATCCCTATCGAAAATAACGTGAGTTTCTATATTAGCTAAATATCGAAGACAAGACAAATGTCAAATTTTCCACATGAAAAGCTTGATGGATGGAAAATACCATATTTTAAACATGTAGCTACTATCAATGTTTATCAGATAAAAAAACAGTCTGATAACTGGGACCCGCCCTCTCGAAGATTGTAATTCCTATAAAATATAGGCCTAGAATGGCGTATAAGCTAAATTGGGAGCATAATCAGCCTATAATGTTGCCACTGCTAGTACACAGACCTCATATCTATAATTGGGAGTATGGTATGTAGCAATTCAGGTGGCCTACCATGGAAAATGGAAAGAGATGGCGCTAGACGACCTGTATAGCTCTGTCTCTTGCCCACACTCGAAATACTCCTGCTTGAAGACGTCAAAGTAACTCCCCAGGTCCTAACAACAACATTATAAGACTACTAATCACTGTCGACAGCATGAGTATAATATCTCAGTTTTAAGAAGGTTTTCTTTGTAAAATAGTAGGAAAATCCGCGTCAAAATCTCTACCAGACGCAAAGAGATTTAAAACACTTATAGAGCTGACATTGGGAATATTTTCATACAACAATTTTGATCCCCAACATTTTCGATTTTGACACACGAATGCTACCTGACAAGCGGGCGAATGACACTAGTCAGAACGATTTGTTACTAAGTAGTAACAAGTATTGGATTACGATTTTTTTCGTCTTGTCCCGTCTATCGCTCGTAAACATTTGAATGTCTTTGACCAGGCGAGAATATTAGACGTTTTAGTTAGAACACCAGGACTACATCAGTGTAGACGTTAATAAGAACTTCTTTATGAGTGCTATATAGCTGGTGGTAGGTATCTCTCACAGAAAGCGCTTTTCGAAATCTTCCTTCAGCCTATTTCTAACAAACGGTCCTTCTTTCCAGCTGAATTACCACCAGCAGAACAGAGAAAGACAGCAATGGCTTTAATACAAGCTGGCGTAGAGCTTGGCTACATCAAGCCTGACTACAAACTCGTCGGCCATCGGCAAGTGAGGGCCACAGAATGTCCTGGAGATGCCCTCTTTAATGATATCAAGACCTGGGACCACTTCTCTCCCTTCCCTCACTCACACCATGATTTACTAGATGTAGAGGAGATTCCGGACTTTGTGAAGGATATTATAAGAGGGAATGGTACTACGCCTACGATACCTGCCTAGTGTAAACGGTCTTGTGACAGGAAAGACTTAGGCGCGAAATACACAGAAACGGCGTCAGGTGACGGTGTGGCGCAGGCGTGCAATTTATAAGGGAAAGAAAGAACGGCGTGCCTGCGCCGCGCCGCTTGAGTGTAATTCACGACACGTCTCCTACGTACATTTTGTATGAAAACGTTTTGCAGCGGCATCATGCCTGCGCCGCGCCTTTACCTTATGCCGTTTCTGTGTAATTCGCGCCTTACAGCACATGTAATGACCAGCATCAGTTTACATTTTTATACTATGCTTAAGGTTGCTCCACCAGTATGCTGTTACCGTTAACCATGTAGTATTCTTGAGCTCAGTGATTTTAATTACCTTGTAAAAACCATAGAGAATAATTTGGTGTTTTATCTGCTTTTCTACATAAACGCAATAACTCGATACAAATGCTTTTGCTCTCTCAAGTTCCTTATATAAATAGATTGAAGAAGTTTTTCATTAGTATTTAAAACTGCCAAAATGATTAACATATTTAATAAGATAGTTAAAATTTATTATAAAACTTTGTAGTTTATTAATAACATATATATATATAGTTGTAGAAGGTTATTGATTTTTTTATGAGAGTTAGCCGGTTTCATTACTTTTTTATTTGCAATTTAATGATTATCTTATTGCAAACTTTAATTAAAATAAGAAAAAAACATAGAGGAATGAATGTAAAAACAAGATTTATGTTATATAAAAAGATTTAAATACAATTCGACGCCTCCAAGCAATAACCCGGTAATCGAAAAATCAAAATTTTACAGGAGAAAAGATTTACTGATTTTGTCAAATATCTTTTCAACGAGTGGGACTATTGAAGTCATTGATGTATTAAATGAAAGCTATTTTTTTACGAAGTCTACCTGTGCCATTGATATGAAAATCCTTTTATTCAAAACTTAGTTATTTATGAAAATAAATAATACCTGAAATTTTATACATACAATATTACAGTAATACTACTTACGGGGTTATTGCAGTAAATTTATGAAATAAAATATTTCATAACATTACATTATGGGCTTCTACGGCGTTATTTTTTATTTTATGGCTGATAGATAACTTGTTTGTACGGAGTTATTGTGGTAATGTCAAGTAATTTAAAAAAAGGTATTAATAAATAACATTGTTAGTGAATATTACGGAACACGTATTTTAAAATTATTTCAACAAAAACCCCTATAAACACGTTTACCAAAAATTTCATGAAAATGATTTACGCCAATAACCCGGTAATCGCAACTTACCAAAATAAAAAAATAAATATTTTTTTCGTACAGACCTATAACAGGTTTTTTGCCGAAATATTATTGTGTCTAAATTCCCAACAATAAACACGTGTGTCATGATTTCTTTGTAAATATCAGTAGGAAAAATCTGAAAAAAATTGAGAAGGTGTATTCCAGTCCATAGATGCCGAATTTGACATAACAGCATAAACCCCGTAATAGTACATTACCGAGTTCTTGTTTGGGGGCATCGAATTATCCTTTATTCATTATTTTTAGTGTTTTTGTGTTTTAACTTATACTGTCACTTACGGGATATCTTCCGTGATTGATAATTATTTTGAGCTCCCGATATTTCGACGCGAAAAAAAATCACGGAAGATATCCCGTAAATGACAGTATAAGTTTCTGTGTTTAGTTAATATTAGAAACTATCTGCTAAGGCTGTGATTATAATAATAAGTTGTTTGTATGACATACGCTGGTTCGAACTGACTGCGGCCGGAGACATCGACCGGTGCTCGGAGCCGATTCGTGATTTGTCCGAAACCAGTTTGATTGATCCTTGACTTGATGTTGATTGACTAGTTTACATTCATAGAGTGTTGTTAATCAATGTTACGATATTCATCAGAAATCCAAGCGTCATCATTATTACTTGGTATATTTTTCAATAAAATGTTGTAATAGCTGATTGTAAATATTATGTAATAATAGTAAATACAAAAATTGTGCTAAAATAATCTCCTGTTTTCTTTTTATTCACCTTGAAGATGATTGTTTTTGTGTTCTTTGACCTTCTACAATCTTTTGACGTAATTATTTTTAATCCGTATCCGATACCTACTGAAAGATGATTGTGGAACGGATGTATGGTTTTATATACCTATACCAACTATATTTAATATTAATAATAAGTAGGTATACTAAACAACATCACACCTGTAATACCTGAAGGGTTTGGTACAGGTGTACCTAATAGTACACCCACATTTCGCCAGATAAGATAAGATTAAGTTCCATGTAATAGGAGGCGAGCCTGTAGCCATCAACCGGGCACAGATCCAGACTCCTTCGCTGCTACTAAGAATTTATTGATGGAAAAACCCAATACTTTGCCCGACCCGAAAATCGCACCCCGGAAATCGAACCCAGGACCTCATGCTCAGCAGTCGCGCTTGCGACCACTCGACCAACGAGGCAGGGAAGCAGTAGTGTACTAATTATATACTTGGTACACATAGTATTCTTGCTGAGGGTTAGGAATGAGCCCTTCGTATTTCTATAACGACTTTTCAATATCCTTTTTCCTATGTCTTTCTGTCACTAGACTGAAGATCCTTCATGCAAAACCGACTTCCATAGAACACACACACGTAACTTCAAGCCTATCGGGTGGCTCATTTGCAATCATGGCATCACCGGCAACACACGACAATATGGTTACTTTAGTAGGTTTTTTACTTGGTCTAAAAAAATTAAATAACTGAGAATTGAGACCTGTACATGCGACCTGCCACACATGCATAACCTATCGTCTATGGCCGGCTGTAAGCCGAGTGTACTCGTACTGCACTGCAGGCGCAATATACGCATCCATGCGTGTGGTCCGGGTCTCTATAGGGAATCGACGTAGAAGGAATAACACCTTACTGTGCATGCTTACAATAGGTATTTCGTGTTTGTTTTAATAGACTACTACAGATCCAATCACCTTTTTCTCTATCATCAAGCGACACAGATTAATGAACGTGGGCGAGGTGAAAGGAGTATGAAGGCGTAGCAGGTGGCGTTCTGTGGTGTCTGCCTGCGCCCGCGCACCCTCTGGAAAAAGGCGTAAGTTTATGTATGTACTAGCTTATGCGCGCGGCTTAGCCCGCGTGGAGTTCGATAATTGTCCCACGGGATCATACTACCGGGATCTTCTTCGTGTCGCTGATTCCCATAGTTTTTAAATTTGTTTCGACAAGAACTCAGCCGCAGGAGGTCAGGAGGTGGAACATGGTTTCGGATGAGCCTCCACAGTTGCACTCTGCTTTATCTGAATACTTCCACAGGACCAAGTTGTACCTACAGCGGCCCACCTGGCTTCGAAGTCGGTTTAGAGCCTTCCAGGTGGGCCATGGCCCCGCTGGCAGCCCTTCTGTAGCCTAAGCATAGAGAGCCGGAGGGGGATGTCTGAGGAGCCACAACTTTTTCCGAGCTTCACCAACGAGTATCGTGTGTTAATCCAGGTTATAAACTAACTTTGTGCTAAATTTTATCTAAATTCGTCCAGTAGTTATTGCGTGAAAGAGAAACAACCACCCTCACAAACTTTCGCATTTATAATATTATATTAGTAAGATAGGATGTACCAACTACCAAGTGACAGGTAAATGAATGATAAAATGTTATTAATTAATTAAACGGTGCTGAGCTGATCTTTGAAAATCCAATAATGCACCGTTTATGACGATGCATTTTAGTGAAAACGCTCTATAATAGGATTCTAAATAAACAGTCACTTGTAAACAAGGCACAGTAATCTTCTATGTTTTGTATTTGAGTGGTTTTTTTCTTGTGTTTACCGGATTGTGCTGATAGTAGTAAATAACGGCCCTTGGAATGATTGGAAAACAATAATTTACTGAGAAAAGATAAACGATTGTTTATAAAACAAACAATTGTTACACAATATTAAAACAGAATATAGAAACTAACGCCTAGTTTCTAGTTAGATTAGGTACACACGACGACCAATCAAGTGATCTAAACCAAATTAAGCTGATCTCTCATTGTATGAAAAGCTAGGTTGCGAGCAAGGTCAGGTTATACTGGATAAATACACATGATGTGTCGCTGTGTGTACACACAAATTACGCAGTGTCAAAATTCTGAAAAAATGTTGATAACTTCAATACCAAGAAGTTCATTACATTACATGAATAAGTAATTATTTGGATCGCGCCTAAGTTAAGTAGGTACCTACCTAATTTGTTATTGTTTATCTATTGTTTTATAACCGGAATAATTGGTTTTAATACGAAATTATTTCCCATATCGCGCAACTACATACAATCATATATTATAATTTACTTAATTCAAAATATACATGGGCGATTTGTTCTGCATTCAGATATTTGATACGTTACTAAAACTATACATAATACATTAAAATCCGTGAAACAATCAATTTAAAAGGCATGTAACTGCTTATTAAATAAATTGAACGTAGTTTATTGAAATTTCTTGGTCATTAGTCATACAAGTTTGAAAAAAATTGGGAATATTTATATACTTTTAATATGCTGTTTTTATACAGGGTGTAAACGGACCCTTCATGAAGCCGTCAACCAAGCATTATGTACATCAAACTAAGTCACCCTATACAAAAAATATTGCTGGGAAACGCCTTTTTTTTTGGGGTCAAAAATCACATTTTGTGGTAAAACTCAATGTAACGCACTCAAAACTTGGTGTTGATGGATGCTTTGAATAGTAAACGGGTCATGGAGGTAATTAAAGTAACGTTAAAACCTTAAAAACTAGTATTTTAAAAAAAAGAACTTTGACCTCCAATATCTCCGTAATTAGAAAGTTCCCAGGTATGGTCCAGAACAAAAAAAATATCGTAATGACGGGGAGAACAAGTGCCTTTCGGCTTCGTTAAGGGTCTTTTTCCACCCTTTTATTTTAACTTTAGTACTCCTAGCAAGTTATCTAGTCCCAAGAAAGCTAGACAACCAAAATCCTGACTTACAGATACAATATAGCTTCCCATGCCTGAACCGAGAAGATTCAATGACGTGCTCCCCCCTACAAACGCCAGTACCGTTCTTCGTCATCTACCATACCTCCACAGTACCCAGGTGCGATGGCCGGGAAGCATGCTGTGCCTCCATGAGACAGATCCGGGATTATCTCGTGGATGTGAAAGGCTGGTGGAATATTGGGTACAAGTAAGTCCCTATGAGTTATTTCTCAAACCAGCTCGAACCAAGTAACACCTTTCTAGCCATTCACACAGTCCATCCATCGATTCTTTGGTCTTCCTCTACTCTTACAACCGTCCACATTCACACTCAAAACTTTTCTCACGACATTATCCTCATTCCTCCGCATCATATCCCTATACCAAGACTACCGATTACCCCACAACTTTTCAGTCACCGGCCCCACTTTCAGACTTCCACTTATGTACTTATTTCTTACTTATGACTATAAAACTCAAAACTATTTAAGAGGATAGACAGATTTGTCCCACATCCGCACCCGCATTCTTCAGTCAACCCGCGATCATGGCGCTTGCAAAAGCGTCGAAATATCGGGAGCTCAAAATAATGAACAATCACGGAAGATATCCCGTAAGTGACAGTATAGGTTTATTTAAGTATATTCTGGATTAGGGTAACCCCAGGGAGGTCTCTGGAAATGTTTACAATCTAATAAACAAGAATAATAAAGGGGTACTCACAAAAATTTGCTTGTCCAACTGTTGTGCTAACACCACGTATACTGCATGGCGACTGCGACGTCCCGTGCGTCACTGAACATTTCACTCCCCTGTAGCTTATCCATGGGTTATCGCAAATCAAATTTTTTTTAGCTGCTAAGAGTACATAACCTACATTCAGCGTTTGCGAGTGCAGTTACCCATTTGATAACTGGAATCGTCAGTGTTGGTAGGTGCTAAATTCACATTTAGCGCAACGTAGCGGCTGGTGACATAGGGCGCGGCTGTTCAAATGATCATAAAGTATGCGATATTTTAATGCATTTTATTTAAGTTTTTTTTTTAATATAAAAATTAAATCTTGAAGTTGACTGACAAAAAATGCGCAGCCTTATTAATCGCTGGGTTCAGGATCATGAAAGACAAGAGTTATTTAAAAATCGAAAATAAGCACAAAAATAGGAAATCATAGGGAAGGATTTTTGATAATACATTCATAAAAGGGATGAATGTTTTTATGAAAGTTCGCCATTTTGGGGGTTGTGAACGAATGTTTTTAAACTGACATGCATCAATAGCACTTTAATTAATACTAAAAACGGGTTATTTACCATACTTACTATTACATTTTGAGTTCCCGATATTTCGACGCTGTTGCAAGCAAGATCACAAAACTTTTTTTGCAAAAAATAAAACCAACTTCAAAAACACAAAAAGGTGAAAAAATAACTTTAGCTTCAGAAGTCGGTGACTTTTGTTTGTTCGACTCAGTTTTTTTTTGCCACCGACTTCTGAAGCTTAAGTTATTTTTCACTTTTTTGTGTTTTTAGTTGTAATATCCTATACAAATATTTGCGCACTGCTCCAATGAGACAGCGAAGTTTCGGAGTAAACAAAAATATTATCGTTGTATTAAATTTTTAGATTTTTTAGATTTTTCAAAAACCGCTCGATCGATTTCGATAAAATTTAAATGGAAAGCAGGTATACCCTTTGAAAAAAAACAAAAAAAAAAGAATTTACCGAATCAGGTTTCAGATTACCGTATTTTCGGCGCCTCCACAAATGGGTGTAAAAGTAACTTAACGAATCCGAAAGGCACTTTGTTCTCCCCGTCATTGCAGTCATTTTTTTTGTTCTAGACCGTACCAGGGAACCTTCTAGTTACGGAGAGTTTTTTTTAATGTTGTAACTTCACTTTAAACACCTCCACGACCCCGTAATTACTATTCAATCCATCCATCAGCACAATATTCCGAGTGCGTTACATTGAGTCCTACCGTAAAACGAGATAATTCACCCCCAAAAAAAAGTTATTTCCCAGCAATCATTTTTGCGTAGAGTTACTTAGATTGATGTACAGAATGCTTGGTTGGCGGCGTCGTGAAGGGTCCGTTTACACCTTGAATAACCACCCTTACTGATTGCGCCGTCGACACGGTCATTACAAGTGGTGCGCATTCATGTACAAGTTGTATCATCCTGCTACATTACGGGCGAATGCTCCCGGTGATGGAGCACCTTAAGACACAAGTACCTTAATAAAAGAGATACTTTTAAAATCCTTACAGTTTATAAAAAAACTGAAAAATCCACAAAATACTTTCTAAACTTTGCTTATCTTGATATAAGCGCAGACTAGTAGGTAAACAAGAAAAATACCACTACAGGTCATGTCCGATAAGAAATATCAATGAGTACAAAAACCTGGAATGGGCCAACATTTGAACTGTTGTGCCCGATAATACGCATAGATAAAAAAACGTCTACGTACTTAACAATCAAAACTATTTGGATACTCGGAACTGTAATCACTGAAAAAAAAATTAGGACGAGATATCTTGAAGTGATCTGCAAACATACATAGATAGAACTGCGGCAAATTGCGGCAGGTCATGTTTGTGATACGGCGCAAAGTGGCATAAAAAAAGAATATCTTCAAGTACTTAGGCAAACACAGTATTCAAACATAGCAGGTGTACCTAACAAATACACCCACATTTCGCCAGTTAGTCCGTCCTATGTTATAGGGGGCGAGCCTATTGCCGTCAACCGGGTAAATATCCAGATTGCCGTGGATGCTACAGAGAAAATTCCTGATGGAAAAACCCAATATCACTTTGCCCGACCCGGGAATCGAACCAATAGATACTAATACCATAAATATTCAAACAATCAAGTAAGTAAGTACTGCGGGTTATACCCTGTCAATATTCCACACATTCACACGAAACACTTTGCTAAATCTTTTATTTTGCACAGCCAAGGAGTGGAATTCCGTGCCGGTGTTCCCAAGTTCATATGACCCGAATCTATAGTTAACAGGCTCCTTTTGGGTTAGCTCGTTCTATCGTCGACCTCATCTCTGTCCTCAGGACAAGATTGAGGTCAAGAGTAGACCCATATAATATAAAGGGTGTAAAAAGACCCTTAACGAAGCCGAAAGGTGCTTCTTCTCCCGAGATATTGGGGGTCAAAGTTCCAACTTTTTCACAAGTTTTTTTTTAAATACATAATTTTTATGTAATATTTTTACTTTAAACACCTCCACGACCCCCATACTATTCAATCCATCCATCAGCACAATGTTTTGAGTGCGTTACTTTGAGTTTTACCGTAAAACGTGATTTTTGACACCAAAAAAAAAAATCGTTTCCCAGCAAATTTTTTTGCGTAAGTTTACTTAGTTTGATGTACAGAATGCTTGGTTAACGGCTTCGTGAAGGGTCTGTTTACACCTTGTATTTAAAAAAAGCGACGAGCTCCTCTAGGGACCTACATAGAAAAACAAATAGTTTTGGACTAAGGTTTCGGTACACCTACTTCCGAAACTCCTATCGATGAAAGTAGATACTTATAATGACAAAAGCTTTAGGCTAGAACGGTTGAGATGGAGCGGGAAATATTAAACTTCAGGGCTCTTAAGCGCAGGCCACACCGCCAGCCTGGCGAGCTAGCGAGCGAGCCGAACGAGGCATAGTTCCACCTGTTTCATACTTTGGTTCACACCGCGAACTACCGAAAGAGCCGAACGACATATGAAAAGAAACTCGCCCGCCTCGCTCGCTCGCTCACAAGCTGGCGGTGTGGCTTGCGCTTTATGGATGAAAAGCCTATAGGTAAATTATTGTCATCATGATATTTTGTCTGACGTTCCTACATACCTATAGGTATATAAACTTACGAACAAAATAATGCAGAGCAGAATTGTGTAGATAGGGCCTTTATCAGTACCAAAAAATAACAGCTTTAAAAGCTAATAACATTCGCGGGAATAAATAAATATCACACATTTTTATAAAAATCGAGATATCTTGATGTTCCAGTCCCAAAAAATATGTTTCTTGTGTATCTACTTGAAGTGTTAATAATATCAATAGACCAGCATGCAATAATTTCAGATAGGTAGGTTTTTATCGTTGAATTTCTTCTAAGTAAAGGAAGTATACAACAATGGATCTATTGGGTAACGCCTAGAATATCGAATGTCGCTGACTGATAAAGACTGAAATGATAGTTATCTGTTTTTTTAGTTAGGTGGCCATTTCCTGATGATAAGACAAGGCAATGCATAAATATTTCATTGAACCCGTAAACTATATTTCACCTACTAAATATGCTATTGACGGCTACATTGGCTTTATAGCAAAAAAAAACTATAATGAAGGATCAATACGATCTTATTTATTTTTTTATCCATAAATAAGATCAGATAGTCAAAACGACTAATAAGAAAATGTTAGTTAAAATAACTAACAAAAAAATTACGGTCTAAACAACCAATAAGAAAACGAACTAACTACGATGTAACAGACTCCTACGTCACACGTCACTCGGTCATCGTATCGTATGACTCGTCTTGAATGACTTGATAATGTTGATGTGCTTGTTATCCCGCGCCGGGGAAAAACAACAGATTACCAATTCATTGATACAAAAACACCAGCGATTCGTTGATAAAATCAATCATATGCCTAACCTAAATGGATAAGCAAATATGGGCAACATGACGTTTCGCTCACGTGATGATTATCATTAAAAGAAATAAGCAGCCATACAAACATACAAAAACTCACACATTTTTTCTGTAAGTATACAAGGTGTAACTTATTAAGCGCGAGACCTCCCGTGCTCTGACACTCCCTCTCCCTTCCACTCCGGGAGGGGGGGGGTCATTTGATGATTTCCCATCCGAAAAAAAAAGTGTAGGTAATCTGATGCAAATGAAATATTTTCCCAGTCTGACCTTCTCGTAATCCCCGTTACACATAAAGGGTGTCAAAAGACCCTTAACGAAGCCGAAGGGTACTTGTTCTCCCCGTTATTGCGATCATTTTTTTGTTCTAGACCATACCTGGGAACCTTATAGTTACGGAGATATTGGGGGTCAAAGTTCCAACTTTTTCACAAGTTTTTTTTTAAATCCATGTTTCTAATGTATTTTTTTTACTTTAAACACCTTCATGACCCCCGTATTATTCAATCCATCCATCAGCACAATGTTTTGAGTCCGTAACATTGAGTATTACCGTAAAACGTAATTTTTCACCCCAAAAAAAAACGTCGTTTCCCCGCAATAATTTTTGCGTAAAGTTACTTAGTTTGATGTACAGAATGCTTGGTTGACGACTTCGTGAAGGGTCTGTTTACACCCCGTATAAACGAACTACTTGAAAACCAGTAAGACTGGTTTTCGAGACTTTTTACTCCCTTCTTCTTGCTCCTCGCAAAGATTCTCAAAAAAAGAAAGAAAAAATAATATGTGTCAAAATGACAAAAAAAACGGCCAAGTGCGAGTCGTACTCACATGCACATAGAGTTCCGTAGCAGCAAACATTATAATAAAAATATTTTGAAGGCTCATTCATATGTTGTAGTATTGTATTACAATCAACAGCAAAACAATTTTTTTTTATAGTGTGGTAGTGAAAAACAAAGTTACTGCTGCAGTTTGATGAAAAAGTCCCATATCTCTCAGCATGATACTATGCTATGGAGCCAAAGAGATTTAAAACACATATAGAGAGGACATTGGGAATATTGTCATCCTTAATATTTTCGATTTTGACACATGAATGCTACCTGACAAGCGGGCGTATGACACAGATGACACTAGACAGAACGAATTGTTACTAAGTAGTAACAAGTTTTGGATTACGATTTTCTTCGTCATGACCCGTCTATAGCTCGGAAATATTTAAATGTCTTTGTGTTATATGAATGCGACCTGACAAGGCGACGTATCGCACTGGACTGATCGGCTTGTTACTAATTTGTAACAGGTTTTGGAATTGTCAGTTTCTTGGTCTTGTCCCGTCTATAGCTAGTTATATTTGAATGTCTTTGTATGGGGCACACAGCACAGCACTGGTTTTCAGTGCTCACCGGAGAAAAAAAGATCTATGTACTACTGACAGCCGGGATTAACGTGCACGGATGGTAACTCATCCTCGGACCAATCCCGGATAGCGAGCTTAATCTTCGATCAAGCCTTGCGGCTATTATCATTTGCCACGAACTCCTTCCTAATATCTACAGATACAGACTTTTACTTGTCAGGCTTCAATAACTTTTATTATCACACTAAATCATCAATGGACTGAAAAACTGAATCGCTGATAAAACGTTATCTAGAAATGGTGCGGCATTTTTGTCAATGCAGATATTAGCTTCATTAATGATGGTTTTTTTTTTGGATTGGAAATCATCAAATAACCCCCCCCCCCCGCTCTGGGCCTCTGGGCGAAGTGGGAGGGAGTGTCAGACTTTTACTGACTAAAACCCATCCATGTCCCTTCTTTGCCCTTTGTGTTCCAGGGCCGCGGCATTTCTTTCGAACAGTCATGCAGCCCCGGCAGGCATCGGCCCTTGCGGGCCCCTTCCTTCTTGCTGACATATCTATGAGGCGCACGTGGAACACGAACGTGCCATCGACACGGCATTAATGATGGCTTCACCCACAATATATCTGTAACTAAAAGGTTCCGAGGAATGGTCTGGAACAAAAAAAATATCACACTGACGGGCGAAAAAAGTACCTTTCGGCTTCGTTAAGGGTACTTTTTACATCCATTAAGTAACGCTTATGAATATTAGGCTTAGCATAGCATAACACTGTAATCCCCGAAGGGTTAGGCAGAGGTGTATTTAATAGTTATGTTTAAGACCCATGTTATAGCGGGCGAGCCTATTGCCATCAACCATGCGCAATCCAGACTCCGTGACATTCCTGATGGAAAAACCCAATAACACTTTGCCCGACCTGGGAATCGAACCCAGGACCTCATGCTAAGCAGTCGCGCTTGCAACCACTAGACCACCGAGGCAGTAGACACGTGCACACTACATCAATGGACAGATGAAATTACAGATAATAATTATGAATACTTTTTATCAATATGTTCTCCGAACCATCATGATTATTGTCATGTGATTATTACGTGGACGACGCGCTCGCTCTGTGAATACCCTAATCTGTCATCTAAGCCAATCTATGTAGCCTATAAATATTTAATAATATTAGCATTCATTTAATGACTAACTGACTTACTGTACTGCATGGTGTCGGACGTAAAGAATAGCACCATCCCATATCTTCCCGTGGGTGTCGTAAGATGTCGCGCTGTGCTTTTTAACCGACTTCCAAAAGGAGGAGGTTATCAATTTGGATGTTTGTATTTTTTTTTTTTTTTATCTGTGTTCAGGCTTTGCAAAATTCTTTTTTTGTTCGAAAGGGGTTTATTTCGAAATGGTCCCATTTAAATTTCATATAGATCTGATGATGAGTTTCGGAGACAGACAACGGAACTCTTCAAAAACTGACAGCAAATCAACCGCGATTGCTGCTGTCGCATAAATATGCATTATTTACGCAATCACAAAACATAACATCACGCCTGTCGAGTGTACAGGGGTGTGTAAAGGGTAACGCAGATGTATTCAGTATATCAGGGTACAATCACATTGGTCCCACATTTTGACAGTTAGGTATTTTTAGTTCCATTTTATTGGGCTATTACCTAGAAATGTATTGTTAACAATAACACTGTGTGAAAAATAACACTTTTTTTGTGTTTTTGAAGTCGGTTTTATTTTTTGTTAAAAAGTTTTTATTTTTTCATTTTTTCTTTTTTAACAACCGTACTGCGATCGCCAACCCGCCTGCCAAGCGCGGCGGTTATGGCAAAACCACCCTTTGGTGGAGGCCTATGTCCAGCAGTGGAAGTAGAATGACTAACTGGTAGACAGCCTATGTCATAACATAACATAATGCTTAGGTATAATTACACGAACGAAATAATATTATGTGGGCTATATTACGCCAGTTATTTAGTCCCTTGAAACAGGGGCGAGCCTTTTGTAAACGGCAGGCTCCGAGCTAAAAACCAAATAACACTTTTCCTGAGCCTAAACTAAATTATTCAAACTTCATTAGTGTACAGACGCCAGCACATCAAGCTTCTACAATCTGTCAAATTTCTTAAATCGATTCTCAACTTTATGGCTAAAGAAGCATTAGGTCCAAGGTCGATTAGGAAAATTTGACAGTTCCGGGTAACTTGATGTGCTGGAGTCTGTAGGGACCGGTTAAAAGCAAGTTTGTAGTTTTATGAATTTCCGGAAAACAGCTAGCGTCAAATAAACCGTTTGAAAAGAGTCATTAGCATTTGCAATCTGACTGGTAATCGTAAAATTAGGTGCCATAATGACTGTTTAGTAAGCGGCTGGTACTTAGGTACTTATGTGTTTAGCTGCCATCATGGTCGTTGTGGCTGGTCGTTAAGTGGTCATGGACAAAGATTAGAGATCTATGATTGCAATGAAATATAAATGACAATACAGCAGACTAAACTTATACTGTCACTTACGGGATATCTTCCGTGATTGTTCATTATTTTCCCGATATTAGCTCCCGATATTTCAACGCTGTTCAAGCGCCATGATCGCGGGTTGACTCGAGAATGCGGGTGGATGGAAAATAAATTGTTAAGAGCAGACAAATCTGTCCCTCTTTCTTTGTCTTTTGCTACGCGCACTACTAAGTCACGGCAAAAGACACAGTAAATTATTAACAATCACTGAAGATATTCCGTAAGTAACAGTATAAATTTAGTCTTAAACCGTGAAACAGCAGACTGTTTCATAAAGTTGAGCCTAAATTAGAACTAGACTGAATAAAGACTGCACTGGGAAACCAATTTTTCAAATGCTGATGATAGCTTGATAAAAATTTAAGTATTACTTTATTTTCGCTACCTTTCGGTTCTTTTTGGTCAGCGTTACGCCTGGCTGGGGAGAATGGAAGAAAGATGTTGCTCCTACCCCAAGTTTTGGGTCATAGATGATGATAATCTATCGGTTGGGCTGCAGTGGGTAGTTTTTTTCATACTGAACATTATGAGGGAAACATCTATTGTAATTTATGATTAACCAATCTTTAATATATCCTTATATTCTCTTTTATTTGTATGCTTTCGAGTAAAATGAAGCGAACTGAATGAACCATTTTATTGTAACATCCTATTGTAATCAAATCAAATCAAATTTATTCGTAAATGTAGGTTACGTTTACGAATAAATTTGATTTGATTTGATTACTTATTCAATTCAGAATCTTGGTATTGTTAACCATGTAAATAGGAAAACCTAAGTACCATTCTAGGTAATTGAACACTACACCACGAGTCTTTACTTCCTAGTAGTTTAGTAAGTAAACCACAAACAATTTACTATTATTCTTTATAACTATTCATAGGCAAAATCACTTAATTTCCTCTGCCTCTATGTTCTTTTTTAACATTTATTTGTCAATTTTCCTCAATTCACGATCATTTGTATCTTATTTCGCACAGGGACTTAACCGTAAGAAAAAAATGAAAACAACAATATAAAATGGAAACACATTTTAATGACAAAGATGACTTTCACAAAAATAATTGTTTACTATAAATTGTTCTTAACTACGTTTTAATGATTAGGTATTCATTTTATCTATTGATAGAATACTATAATTTATTACACATTTAGATTTTTTACCGTGGATTTTTTACAGTGACAACATAATACCTAAATATTTTTTTTATATGGCAAATTAGTGTGTGAGCGTAAAGGATGATTTTACCAATGTCAGATTTATTTGATCCGTTGAATAAACTTTATGTAACAGTTTTCTTATGGGAAAAGTAAATATATAATATAAATTATTTATATAATTATTGATATTGAAAAAATCAACACTCATAAAGAAAAATACTAGCCCGTTAATTCCTTTTTTGTGTTTATTTTTTTGAACTTATGCAATGATGGTTCTTTACTATAGTTTTACAATCGAGAGGTAAACAATAGATACATTTAAAGTTAAAACTCCTTACGGATCTTCACTAGATTCTACAACGACAGTACATTCAATATTTTGGTAAATAAATTTTCTCAGTTACAAAGTATTAAAATGGTAAATACATACGTACACACATTTATTTAAATTATACCTGTAGTTTAGAACTTCAGGAGCATTTTAGCTAAATATATATTTTTTTCTTTTTCGTCGTTTTTAATTTTTATACATAGATGCTGTAGGTTTCAACAATACTATATGCCAAAAACAAATAATTTCAATCTACAAAATACGAATAAGAAATGCTCGTTTTCACTAACTCTTCACGGCATCTAAATAAATGCCTAAATTGGAAATGCTAATTTTAGCTGTGCGCTTTCATTAAGGCATACGTTTAGGTCGTCGGTCAAAGTTAGTAAAAACGAATATTAGTGTCAGTGTGCAATGAGGGCTATCGTTTTTGAGCTCACCAGATGGCGCCACTCGCGAGTAAGGTCCTGTCATTAATTACATTTTATACTTTAAAGTACCAATAACTTCATAAAAATAAAACAACATGGTATCCTGATATGTTAGAAAATGTATAATGCAGATTCCTTCGTGCGATGCATTATAAAGGGTGTATAAAAACCCTTAACGAAGCCGAAAGGCACCTGTTATAAAAAAAAAAAAAAAAAATCGCAATGACGGGGGTCATTGCGATATTTTTTTTTGTTCCGGAACATATTTGGGAACCTTCCAGTTAAATAATTAAAATGGTATAACTTCAGATAGGTACATATTTACAATATTGTCCCTAAAATTAGCAAGCATGAAACATTTAAAATCATTCTTCCTCCAAGTACTAGCAAATTAGATCTTAACTGGCTATTTTAAATATTCAGTCAAAATTAATCGGGAATGGCTCAATCTTGACCACAATCGTGAATATTAGTAAAAATACGTGATAAAAAAGCATGAAACACTATGACTTCTGTAATTTCTGAAGACCTTACTCTACACGAGCGCCTCTAGCGGTGAATTCATGCACGATATCCCCCATTGAAAACCTTTTTTTTGTGAATGACATCTCGCAGGTCAGCCAAGGAGGTTACCGTCTGCTTAACCAAATGACAAAACTTCCCCAGTTTAATAAGTGTAGACATAATTTATACGTGTTCATAACACAGACAGATCGGAATGTAAAGCTTGGCTTAGTATGGACTTAGGCCTGTCTTATAGATCCTACCTCTAGGTTTGTCTGTACTACGTTCACACCAAGGCAAAACTTTTGTTTGACAGTTACATAAAAAATAATCAATAAATAAACCAGTGTTGTAGCTCAAAACATCGAAAAAAAAACCTTGTTAGCTTTATGTTTTTTTTTCGTAAAAAGGCCCTGTGTCTTTTTGTCCCCGGTGTGAACCATGAAGGGTTATATTAAGCGTATGATAATCACAATAATTTGATCTGATAGACATCGATATTTAATAACAGCACAAAACATCTAAGAAGCCTTAACGGTAAAATTACAGTATACATAGAAATTTATTTATAAAGACAATATCAGAATATAGTAGCTACACCCAATAGAAACATTAAATAAATACGTTTTGTTCTCGCTTACATTAGGGTTTATAATTTAAAAAATATTCTTATAATTCTTAACAAATTATTTAATTGATCACTCAACGGTAATAGAAAACGTATCTTTTTACAATTTTCGTCAAGTAATCTATTAAATACTACTTAACAGTAAACCAACTGCTGGAAGCGCTAACCATAATATTACGATTAAACCTAACGTTTGGATTAAAGTAAATTAATAAAGACGAATTTCACCAATAACACTGAACCCGATCAGCACACCTAAACCGCGTTCAAGAGCTGTCAGTGTCAAAATGCGGTATAGATGTTTAGATTAGCTGATCACATTCAGTTTTTAAAGTGAAATATTCTTAGGATTAACTTGTGAGCTTGTACTTGTAATATGGACGAAATACAAAAAGCGCAGACACAAGAAACATTAGCTTACAATAATAACAAATAAATTATATTCTATACAGCGTGTATTACAAATGTGTGGTCATATTAAAGGTCATCACACATAGGCCATCATTCTGAACAATTTTATACATTATATTGTATATTGAGTCATCATTGTAAACACGAAAAATAACAGCCGCTCGGGTCAAGGTCGGGTCAGGTTAAGCCGCGCTAGACTAGGTTGGTTCGTGGATGTCTGACCACCCATTACATACCGAGTTTCCTCCGTGCCTCGGAAAACACGTTAAGCCTCGGTCTAGAGTCTCGAGCGTAATCGCGAAAAATAATCAGCTGGCCCACTATGTTTGGGTCGAGTAGGAATTGAACTGAACTATAGTTCGCAGGTCGAAAGTTTCGCGAACACGTTGTCGGTGTTCGCGAAACTATGGAGAAAGTTATTCAGTATGATGGTATATTATATCTATACTGTACCAAATATTTCTGCTACACGCTGTATATGTAGTCTTTGACCAACTAGAGTGCTCTTTTAGTATCTTACATTTTAACGGACCATTCAATTACAGAATTTTCCGGTATTTTGTTTTTTTTCTAGGATTTTCTCTACAATCGTTACTTTTTTTTAGTTTTTTGTCCGTACATTTTTTTTGTCAATTCAGTATTTGAATTTGCAAGATCTTCGTTTAAGTCAAGTTCAGTACTAAGTTGTAAAGAACAATAATTATTCATTAATGAAACATTATTTTTACAAAAATAAATACCTCTTGGTTCAAATATTTTAACTGGTTCTTTAAGTTTATAATCTTTCAGATTTCTCTAACAAATAAGTTCGTTTTCGTCACATTTGATACGCATTTGATTTAGGTTTTAAAATCTTCAAATGTTGTTTTTATATTTTCCCGTATTCTCAAAATAAGGTAAAGTTTAAGATACGAACTCCGCCCTATCTCCATATTTCGAAGTTGTCAAAGCGGCTCCCAATGATGTCTATTAGGTACCCACTTAATTTAAACTTGCCAAGTCGTCCCGTGTAAAACAAGCACGAGAAACGAGTTCAAGGCCCACTTGCACCACATATGACTAAGCGCGTTTAACGTTAAACGTAAGTACTTATTTAAAACAAATAGTGGTAATAACAATATTTTAAATTAATTTAGCGCTAAACGAATTTAGTGTGTTTTACATAACATCAGGCCAGTAATACCCGAAGGACCTAACCTAACCCTTTGGGGATTACAGGCGTGATGCGTACCTAAAGCAGAGGCGTACCTAATAGTACATCCACATTTCGCCAGTTATGTTTAAAGTCCCATAGTAATAGGGGGCGAGCCTATTGCCATCAACCGGGTCAACTATTCCTGATGGAAAAACCCAATAACTATTTGCCCAACCTGGGAATCGAACCCAGAACCTCATGCTCAGCAGTCGCGGTTGCGACCACAAGTGGTTGGTTTATACCAAAGAGGCACTCAGTTAAGTTAGTTTTACATTTTAATAAATGAACAAGTGCAGAACTACTCCTAAAAAAACGAAAATCATTTATTAATTTGGAAAAAAACAACAGCTTAATGAAACAAAGAAAAGTCAGCATTTCCGGCATAATCGATAACAAATTCCGCAGTATGGGGGTAGGTTACTAATCTAAATAAATTATGCACTTATATATTTTGGTCAGACAAGACGTAAGTACCAAAGATAAGGGACTTCCCTGAACGCGGACGTTGTCCAACGGATTCCGCAAAAAAAGCAAATAATACCTACACATTACATAATGTAGGTAAATAGCTTTCGAGCCAATCTTGATTGTCCAGCCATAAGTATGGGCTTAACTTGCTATCTGTGTATAGATCGAGGTAATACCGATTTTTTTGAATAATCATATCAGTTGGATAAGCCATAATTTGCGGTTATGTGTCGATGAGCTACTTTGGATACCTATCTCTAAAGTCCTCAGGAATTTAGGATAGTTTCTTCCATACATACTATAAGAGAGATAGGTTGAATAGACTCGGTTGGGACTTTATAATTAAACTAGTGGACTGTATAAATATACGTGTTTACACAATTAACATAGAGTGCAACCTATGAAGACCGTACATAGAAATGCCCGGAGTGGTCGACGTCTGTGAGCTCAGTGTGTGGTAGGGCGCACAGCGACGCTCGCGCAGCCGGGTTCGGTACCCCGACCCCGTGCCCTCCCCGCGGCTGGCCACGCATATGTGAGGCGCCAACATAGGTACTCCTTTTTATAGCATTTACGACCAAAGCTAAGTGGACTGACGGAGACGGGGTGTGCTGGCGCAGCTTGGGAGAGGCCTCCGATAGGCTGACTTGTAAACATATTGGCAGGACCCACGGCCTCAGTAATCGTCGTTATAAAATGTGCGATTTGGGTTTTAGCGACAAGCGATGTCATCATCTGCCTTGCCTTTTCCCAACTATGTTTGAATCTTCCAGTCTTACCGGATGCACCAGAATATCAGCATTTTACATGGAGCAACTGGCAATCTGACCTCCACTGCCCAGTTAGCACTGGGCAATACGATACCCCTTGGTAAGCTGGTTGTCAGACTTTCGGGTCATGACCTCCTGTAACGACTGTGAAAGATCTAAAAATGATAGCCGGGACCAACAGCCTAACTTACTATCTGAGGCACGGAGGAAATTCGGGACGTACTTATCTAACGGGTGGTCACCCATCCACGGACCAACCTATGCAAATGTATGGTGGAAAATAAATTGTATGGTGTATTAAAGAGTATTCTATCCTTTTTACTACTTCGGTTGGTATCTGACACGAACGTTGACTTCCAACATATAGTCTGGTAAATGAGTGCTCAAAAGGGGTATGTGGTTGGAAAAGTCGAAAGCAGAAAATCTGACTTATGAACTTTGTTTGGACTAGTTAGAAGATAAACATATTAAAAGTCCTGACCCCTCCGAGGTGAGCCCGAGGGATGGGGGGGCAAAGAAGGTGCCGTTTTTTGGTTTTTTGCTTATATCTCGAAAACGATGCGTCGTATAAAATTTTGTTGTACTACGTAATAAAACCTCATAAAATTCTCTACAACTTTGTTTGTCACACTTTTTACCAATGTTCAAAAAAAAATATATATATATATATAGCAAAGTTGTAGAGAATTTTATCAGATTTCATTGTGTAGTACAACAAGTATTCGTGCGACACACCGTTTTCGAGATGCAAACCAAAAACGAAGACGAACGGGACAGAGAATTGGACAAATTTTTAAAAATTGTTCGTTGTTCGGAGCTCATACCAATTCAACGATAAGAGATAGATAAAAAATTTGAAAAGCAACGTTGAAGAGAATTTTATGATGTTTTATTGTGTAGTACAACAAAATTTAATACGATGCATCGTTTTGGAGATATAAGCAAAAAACCAAAAAATAGGACCTTCTTTGCCCCCCCCATCCCTCGGGCTCACCTCGGAGGGGTCAGGACTTTTAATATGTTTATCTTCTAACTAGTCCAAACAAAGTTCATAAGTCAGATTTTCTGCTTTCAACTTTTCCAACCACAATCATTCATTGCCCAGGCTAATATGTAGCCTTGTTAGATTTTCTCGAGTTAAGAATTAATTCTTGGATTTTATGCAACAGGAAATACTTCAATAATAATTCCCGGAAATATAATGATTATGAGTGTTCAGATTAAATGTAATTTTATAGATATAGGTTTGACATAATTATTTAAATTATACATTAGATAACACTGTTAGGGCGGGCTCTTTGTGATATGGAAAAGGCACGAGTGGGGTGAATTTAAAAACATGTCAAATATATAAATAATTGTAGAGTTTTTTTTAATATATACTATAGATATAACTTTATTGTGTTTGCAAATGATATAGTAAATAGGATACTCTGATTTTATCTAAAAATACTATATCTAAACTTGTCTTTATAGAATTTAATAAAATTTATTTTTAAAGAATATCCCTTCATCCACCCTCAGGAGATCCAGATATTGGGAAACCGAATTGTTTTTTATACTGCATTTTTTTTCTGGTTAATGTTTTCTTTGTTTTATGTTCCCATAGTAAGGTTTTTTTTTATTTGAATTGATATGGTATGGTATAAACCTGCGTCCCATCTCCTTATTATGCTTGTAGCGAATAAATAAAGGCGCTGGTTCGATACATTTATGTCATATAATTATAGTTTTCTCCCTTTCGTATTTTTTTTAGGTAACGTCTTCATGGTTAACATTTGTAAATTAGTTAATTTTTCAATAGAGCTTTCCGTGAAGTATAATTTACCTAATTTTTGAGCACATTTAAAATGTGTAGGTTTTAATTATTTTGGCATCTCTCTTTATACGTGTATGTACTATTGTAGGCAAGAATTACAATTATCTATGTATTAACACCAATAACATGATTTAAAATGTCTTTTTTTTTGTTAAAGCCACATTTATTATAGTTTTGATATTTAATATTCTGAAACGATGACACTGATCTAATAATTTATTAAAATTTTGATTCACGTAAGTAAATAATTTTTATTTAAATTCCTTCGGTCTATTTAGACATTATAAATATCGATACTATTTATCCTAATACATAGCCAATATTTAAATATTTTGTCTACTTTATAAATTTAAAAATATTTTTTTCTATTACACTAGTTATGTCTACATTTTTGATAGACGGTCAAAGTACTAATTGATGGTCTACTTGATAGAAAATGCAAGACTACTAAGTGAATGTTCGGTCAATCTGGTACGGATTTCGAAGGATTTCGACGAAGTCCGAACACCGACCTCTAACAGATGATGTACTTAAGTATTTGTCAAAGTCTTGGGGGGTTACCATGGCGTCTTAAAGCAGTTGTAGTTCCAGTGTGAGAAAGAGACAGAGCTATACAGGTCGTCTAGCGCCACCTCTTTCCCACACTGGAATTACTCCTGCTTTAAGACGTCATGGTAGGCCACCTGATGATAGCTGAACCATTAATAGTTGATTTTCGCAATTTTAACCATCATACCCAACATTTAAAGCTCTTTTTACAGTGGCAACATTTTTCTGAAGAGTTTTTAAAACTTCTTCAAAACCTTTCCTTGCAGTCTTGTGTCTTGCATAGTCTACCAATAAGCAGTCATCGAGAATATCATAGTCTACATAGATGTATTGTTCTAATGTGATACTTATTTGTTCTCTATCAGAGTCTGAACTTGTAGTACGAGGTCCCTCGCGAGGGATAGCACAGCGGATGCGTCGTGTCGCTCTGCCATTTCTGTGAAGCAAATAATATAATAATACAATCAACATTATACTCCTGGTCCTATAAACTACATAACATCACGCCTATAATCCCCGAAGGATTAGGCAAAAGTGTACCTAATAGTACACCCACATATCGCCAGTTATGTTTTAAGTCTCACGTAATAGGGGGCGAGCCTATTGCCGTCAACCGGGCATAGATCCAGAATCAGTGGCTGCTACTGCGAAATTCTTGATGGAAAAACCCAATAACACTTTGCACGACCCGGGGATCGAGCCCAGGACCTCTTGCTCAGCAGTCACGCTTGCGACCACACAAAAATGGACCATCCCCATTTTACCAGTCATACACAACTTTCACTATGAAACTCATATTCAATCCATGAAACGCATCAACATCCCGTATCACTCGTGCACTCACCGTTGAAGAACTTGATGATGTCGGTGAAGTCCATGGTGTTGGCGAGTATGACGTCGCGGTAGGTCTCCAGCAGAGCGAGCGCTATGAACAGCACCATGTGCTCGGACGCCACGTGACGAGCTGCCCAAATCAGCTCCCATGCAGAGAATACCTGCAGCAAAAAGTTTTTTTTATCAAATTCAACAGCATCAGCAGCGCTCATCATTCAAATCGTAGTTATAGGTACATAGGACGTGCGTAATTTCATCATTCACCTGCCCTTATCCCATACTTCTCTATTACTCGTCAGCTCAGCAGTCAGCTCCTTCCTAGCTTGATCATCCTTCACAAATTCCATCCATCTTATTCCTCTACTCACAAAAAAGAAATCATACCAGAGCATCTTGACAATGTCACATTCTATTTCCGATAAAGATCATCGAGAAGCCACAAATGCTAATGTAAGTTAATTCTAAAAGTTCATGTCGAAAGCTAATTGGTTCTCCAATTAGTTACAACCAAAGACTTTATGTATTTATTTCTTCTTTGCTTTCTGTCTGGACACTGGACAGTCACGGCATTTATACCCTATAAGCTGTGACTATACACTAGTAAATATAATTACGAGTCCTGATTCTGAGAGCTAACCGTAATCCAGCAATAAGTAGGTCCATCATCATCTGACCAGCCTTGTCCCAGCTTTGTTTGAGTGGGCTTCCATTTTGACCGGTAAGTAGTATACATGGAGTGACTGACTATCTCACCACCACACCCAGGTGGATACAGCTAGTGGGTATACTCACGTCCTGGTATAGCAGTTCCCGCTTGAAGTCGAGCAGGAACCACCGGTAGCAGAAGTAGAAGTGTGTGTAGTCGCCGTGGGCGTGCATCAGTTCGTACAGCTCGCAGTCCAGGATCTGGATCAGCGACCTGTCACAATAATACGGTGATTATGTTCGATGATATTTTGATGATAATTATTGTGGTTAGTTGACAAACTTTTTACTATGAAGTAGTTATAAGATGTCTATGGATATCAGCAATGCCGGGTGCAGTGAAAGTCGAGTCAGTTAAGTTGCTTTTCCGTGAGCGCAAACGTAAACCGCACTGTTGAACAGCGCTTGCGCGGACGGGAAGTTGTCGGTGGCGCGGCGCATGAGACTGTTGAACAGCGCGTGCGCGGACGCCTCCTCGCGCATCATGTCACTATGTCCCTGTCAGTGTCCCACTCACCGCATGTCCGCGAAGTGCGCGTCCATGGCCTGTCCGGACGGGAAGTTGTCGGTGGCGCGGCGCATGAGACTGTTGAACAGCGCGTGCGCGGACGCCTCCTCGCGCATCATGTCACTATGTCCCTGTCAGTGTCCCACTCACCGCATGTCCGCGAAGTGCGCGTCCATGGCCTGCCCGGACGGGAAGTTGTCGGTGGCGCGGCGCATGAGACTGTTGAACAGCGCGTGCGCGGACGCCTCCTCGCGCATCATGTCACTATGTCCCTGTCAGTGTCCCACTCACCGCATGTCCGCGAAGTGCGCGTCCATGGCCTGTCCGGACGGGAAGTTGTCGGTGGCGCGGCGCATGAGACTGTTGAACAGCGCGTGCGCGGACGCCTCCTCGCGCATCATGTCACTATGTCCCTGTCAGTGTCCCACTCACCGCATGTCCGCGAAGTGCGCGTCCATGGCCTGTCCGGACGGGAAGTTGTCGGTGGCGCGGCGCATGAGACTGTTGAACAGCGCGTGCGCGGACGCCTCCTCGCGCATCATGTCACTATGTCCCTGTCAGTGTCCCACTCACCGCATGTCCGCGAAGTGCGCGTCCATGGCCTGTCCGGACGGGAAGTTGTCGGTGGCGCGGCGCATGAGACTGTTGAACAGCGCGTGCGCGGACGCCTCCTCGCGCATCATGTCACTATGTCCCTGTCAGTGTCCCACTCACCGCATGTCCGCGAAGTGCGCGTCCATGGCCTGTCCGGACGGGAAGTTGTCGGTGGCGCGGCGCATGAGACTGTTGAACAGCGCGTGCGCGGACGCCTCCTCGCGCATCATGTCACTATGTCCCTGTCAGTGTCCCACTCACCGCATGTCCGCGAAGTGCGCGTCCATGGCCTGTCCGGACGGGAAGTTGTCGGTGGCGCGGCGCATGAGACTGTTGAACAGCGCGTGCGCGGACGCCTCCTCGCGCATCATGTCACTATGTCCCTGTCAGTGTCCCACTCACCGCATGTCCGCGAAGTGCGCGTCCATGGCCTGTCCGGACGGGAAGTTGTCGGTGGCGCGGCGCATGAGACTGTTGAACAGCGCGTGCGCGGACGCCTCCTCGCGCATCATGTCACTATGTCCCTGTCAGTGTCCCACTCACCGCATGTCCGCGAAGTGCGCGTCCATGGCCTGTCCGGACGGGAAGTTGTCGGTGGCGCGGCGCATGAGACTGTTGAACAGCGCGTGCGCGGACGCCTCCTCGCGCATCATGTCACTATGTCCCTGTCAGTGTCCCACTCACCGCATGTCCGCGAAGTGCGCGTCCATGGCCTGTCCGGACGGGAAGTTGTCGGTGGCGCGGCGCATGAGACTGTTGAACAGCGCGTGCGCGGACGCCTCCTCGCGCATCATGTCACTATGTCCCTGTCAGTGTCCCACTCACCGCATGTCCGCGAAGTGCGCGTCCATGGCCTGTCCGGACGGGAAGTTGTCGGTGGCGCGGCGCATGAGACTGTTGAACAGCGCGTGCGCGGACGCCTCCTCGCGCATCATGTCACTATGTCCCTGTCAGTGTCCCACTCACCGCATGTCCGCGAAGTGCGCGTCCATGGCCTGTCCGGACGGGAAGTTGTCGGTGGCGCGGCGCATGAGACTGTTGAACAGCGCGTGCGCGGACGCCTCCTCGCGCATCATGTCACTATGTCCCTGTCAGTGTCCCACTCACCGCATGTCCGCGAAGTGCGCGTCCATGGCCTGTCCGGACGGGAAGTTGTCGGTGGCGCGGCGCATGAGACTGTTGAACAGCGCGTGCGCGGACGCCTCCTCGCGCATCATGACCAGCAGGGGCGCCGCCAGGTCGCACATGCCTTGCATGTAGCCCGTGTCTAGGTGCTCCCACACGTAGCTGGAATATTAAACATGAAAAAGTATTTATTTTGAAGCCTGAATAAGTTCGATCAAAACGGAACGGACAGATTGCGGACTGGATACTTCAAACCTAGTTTCAAGAGCTGCCAGTGTCATCATTGTCGTGGAATATTCCACATAGACAGGGAGCTCTCAAATTAATGCGTTCTATTTTTTTTTTAATTCACCCTTAGAAGTTGTTTGTGGATTGAACCATGTGCTAGGTTTTACACCTGACCGATTCCGGATCAAAAAAGGCAACTTTGAAATACCTACAAATCCTACAGATTATGTTTTCTAGCAACACAATTTAACGAAAAGACGCAGTTAGCTAAATAAGGACATGTACTTACGTGCACATAATATTCCTCAGTTTGTCCAGATTCTCGTCTGTGAAAAAGGGGTAATTTCGATCGCATCGCTGAACGTCCTTCTCTATGCGATGCAGGTTTAAGGCGAATGATTCCACCAATTCATTCTGAAATGAGACGGTTTTTTATGGATCTTCTTTATTGTATTTTAAGAGGAAGCCTCAAGATAACAGAAATATTGTTACGATGCAAAATAGATCACACGAGTAAGATTATAATTTCATACAGAACATCAATTTCATCTTCTTCTTGGCTGGAGGATCTTTATAGCGGATTTCAGCAATGAAATTGAACGCGATCAGTCTGTCTAAACGACATTCAAGATCTGACAGTGTTAATATTTCAAAGTAATTATGACACTAACCGAACAAGGATCGCCTTCCAAATCAATGGTAAAATTCGCCCAAAATGGCAATTTACATGTCTCAATTTCTCATAATCTTGCAGTTCAGCTAAACAAAATTTAGTGGAGAAGCAGTCGCTTTTACAGATTCGTAACTATGACATAACTCACCGAATAGACTCCACCGTTAGAGCTCGCAGGAGACACGCAGTTGGAGCGGTTATCCGGCGCGTTCCTATCGGCCGGCTCTAAGGTGTCGAAGCTGGCGCCGGCCGACTGCGACTCCTCGCGCACCACGCCCAGCGGGCTCCGCGCGGGACTCACTTGTGCTGAGACAAATAAAATATAACATCGCAACACACAACACAACTGCAATTCCCGAAGTGTAGAGGTGTTCCTATGATACACCCACATTTTGTCAGTTATGTTCAAGTTCCAAGCGAGCCTATTGCCATTGACCAGAAATTTCTGATGAAAAAACCCAATAACACTTCGCCCCGATCTAGGAGTTGAACCTTGGACCTCATATTAACATAAGTGAGTGCGACGACTAGAATACCAAGAGAAACCAAAAGTAAACAAGACATAATTATCTAGTTTGCCATTTTACGCTTTTGGAAAAACTGTTTGACGTATCTATTTTCTAACAGAAATTAGATGCTGCTGCTGTTGTGCTATTATGGCTCTAGTTATTGATGATGACAGTCTATATTTTAGTAACAGTTTTTAAGTCTTACCATAAATATAAATTGGTAACACAGTTTGAGCATTAGCTCACTGGGTTTGATTACTACCGAACAATCTGAATTCTCGTTTAAGCTGTCCTAAAATATTTTCCAAAAAACTGTGTAGCTAAATACTAGACTCACCAGTAGTCCCTCCAGAAACAGGTGACCCTCCGGCCGCGAGGTCAACAGACGGATTAGTTATGATAACGCTCGTGTGTTGCTGGTGAGGACTCGGCTGGGCCTCATCCAGCGACGACCGGAACTCGCTGCCATTCAACTGCGCACTGTCCACGCTGCACAACAGCCCTCGACCATCACCTGTTGGTACATACATATAATGTACTTTATTGTGAGAGCTTGTGGCTAAATAATAACAGCCCTAGGGGCGAGCTCAAGCTCAAGCAGGTCTTGCCAAGGTCGATCCGTGGATGGGTGATCATCCATTACATACCGAGTTTCCTCCATGCCTAGGAAAGCATAATATGCAGTTGGTACCGGCGTTCATTTGTAGATCTTTGCTAGTCGTTACCGAAAGTTTAACAACTAGTCTTAGCCGGCTGTAGAGTTCCGAAAGTCGCTCCATGTAAAATACTGGTATTCAGCTGCATCCGGTTATATTGAAAGCTAACACCAACATGGTTGGTGAAAGGCTTGTCAGATGATGCATTTTATTGTATACCAGATTTGTAACACAGCTCTTTTATAATATTGCTAATTCTATCATTTGAATGTTAATGTAACCTTCGAAGGAACTTTACGTACCTTTCTGAACAATCCCTTCAGCTAGCCTCTTGATCTCAGCTATGCTTTCTCTCCGCATATCCGGGTTTTCGACAACACTCTTCAAATGGACCTCCTCATCCTCTAAGTCTTTCAGACTGTCTACATCTACATCCCTACTATCACCGTTATCGTTATCAGTCTCTCCGTTCTGTTTCGTTTCTTTGTCTCTTTCAGAGTCCAGTTCGATGTTGTCGACCTGAAAGAAAGCATAGCATAATCAGCCTCTAATGTTCCCACTGTTGGGACACAGGCCTCCTCTCTATGAGAGGAAATGGGCTATAATCCACCACGCGGGCTCAGTGCGGACTGGTAGATGTCACATGTTTTCAGATTTTTGGTTCTAGGACCTGCCGGTTTCCTCACGACGATGTTTGATGACAGAAAGAAAAAACATTTATTTGCGCTATTACATAATGTGATATTTGCATAATAAGAATAAGTAAGGGAAAATATATACACTATGCGAGACAGTGACACTGCGCTAGTTTTCAGCGACAGCCAATGTTGATGTAATGACGTTAACTAGTTCAGCATGGAAAGGGAGAAGTAAATTAAAATAAATAAGATACATGTTTTGGGGCTCAGGGTGCAAGATAGGAGTTGGCTCACAGTTTGCGGCACATCTCCACCCGCCCCCCGCTGTTATTCCCTTGAAGGAGTTACAACCTATGCAGTGACAGCGGCGACGCCATGGAAGTGACAAATATTGAGCGAACAAAATATGAAATACTGGCGTGCCACCGACACGAAGAAGACAAAGAAAATACATACACAATAGAAGCGATGTTCTTCATGTATGTATTCTCGTATTATAAGATTTATGTTAGAGGTAAAATAGTTGTCAAAGGACTGTGGATAAACCTTTATAGTGTTACGTCGGCTGTTTTACGAGAACATTCTAGATTAATTTCGTTCGAGTCTTAAATGTTCCACTATGGAGCTGCGAAGAAGGTTCCAGATAGTAATTGTGGAATTTTCTCGAAGGATCGGTCGGCATATTAATATTTGTCATTTTTGCGGGAGCAGTCAGTCTGATTTTGACGATAAAACAAAGCAAATCGAATTGAACTCGAAGAACGATATCTAATTGATCAGTGGTGAATTTGTGATTGAGTTATAAGTATTTTGTGATTAATAAAGATATTTGGTGTTTAATCGGTAGTGTTTTAATGTATCCTATACCTCGTCTATGCTGGGAGCTCGCGATAGGACAGGTTTGTCCGGCCGCTTCTGTTCCGTGTCGCTCGGTTCGGGCGACACGATGGGTGGGTTGTCCGAGATCACGCTGCAGTCGTCTTCGAATACCTGTGCAAAATATAGAAGTTATTGAGAGGAATTATGTGAAAGAAAATAGAGTAAATGATAGCGTCACGCTAGGCAGCGTGACGCTTGTTATGGTTGACTGGAGTAGGGAAAAAATAAAAACTTATTTTGCCGAATATGTATATGGGGCAAGTTCAGGAAGATAATGACGATGATATCGTAGCTAAAACTATCTAATAACGAGATCAATACGCAATGAGTCACATCAACACATAAAAATATTACTATACAAGTTACTGCATTTAATTTGCGTACTCGTGCAAATAATAATAGTTTTTGTTTCATCGAAATCGGGCCAGGATTGTAAAGTTTCACCGCTTTTTTAAATTTGCGTTCCTTCGCGCGCTACTGCGATGACGTCACGCTGCGATGATAGGACAAAAAAACAGATACTTTTTTCTCGAGTTACCTATTTTTTAGAAATGCTGATAACAAAAAACATTGGTTTGACTCATTAAAATTTTGTTTAGACCGCCAAATGTTGAGCAGAAATTACAGATATTTATATAAACCTTCTTGGTGTATTTACATGTCTGACAGAAAAAGAACAGAGTATACAGTATACATAAATATTTATCTGATAGGTCTTACCTCACTAGTATCATTATTGTCAGTAGGCTTCAGTTTCCCCGAGGCCTCGCTGAGCCTGGCGATGGAGGCGGCGGTGGCCTCCCGGTCCCGCTGGCGCACGATGGCCTCCACGCACAGCCACTCCGACATCGTGGTCTCGTACTGACGACGACAGGCCGTGTCTTGTTCCGCGCGCTCTTCGGCTGTAGAACCGAATCTGGAAGAAGCCGATAAATATATGGATAAATCTTTATTAATAACTGAGTCGGTTGATTTTCTACAAAAAGATTTTAGATACTATCGATAGGCTATCAGAAGAAAGGAGATGGACAAAACGTGCCACAAAAGTGTCGAAAATAAAATGTGTTACAATTTTTTTTTATTTGCCTGTTCTGTCCCACTGCTGGGCAAAGGCCTGTCCCATTTCTTTCCAACTCTACCGGTATTTTGCCTCCTCTGGCCAATCAGTCAGGAACGAGTTCAAATCGTCACGCCAGCGTTTCTTGGGCCTGCCTCGGTGACGACGACCGTCTTCAAGCACCTACTGTGTGACGACTCTGGCCAATCTGTCTGACCCACCCAGCCCCATTTTAACCTCACAGATAAATAATTAAGAAAAGAAAAAAAGTTAAGAATTTTGGAAAATGATTAACGTAGGTAGTATAGCAGACGTTTAATAGAACTCGTAAAAAAGAAGTTTTCTTTTTAAATAATGAATGTTCGGATTTGATTGGAGTTCATCAGTAAGTCAGGACCAAACTTTTTAAAAATATTTTTCAGAATAACAAAAGACCTTCATGGCAAATTCTTTTATATTTCTATTGATCTGCACACTTTTTGTCTTTGTTATCGAAGAAACTCACTCATAGTATCCGAGTAGGTAGGGCCACACATGTCGCCTGATGTCATGTTGCACTCCTCCGTAGTACACCAGTCGGTGCACCTCGTCTTTGTCGTGAACCGCGCCGTTCTCGTCTGTCATCGCTAGCCATCGTTCATCCGTGAGACCACCGTCTGCGTTCTCTGCAAAGTTTGAAAAATATTAATCTTGCAATAAATCGATATATGTATAACGCAATAATAACCAACATCGTAATCGTGAAAAAATAATAGCTATCCCATACAAAACAATACCGACTTTAGACGGTTGAGTTTGTGACTGCACTGTACAGAATTTACTAAAAGCGTTCTTGTTTTTTGCTACAAAACTTGAGGTGTATCATCAGAGAGAGCGATTGCTCATCCTTTAGGGTACTGGTAAACGACCCCTTGTTCAAAATGTGCAAACGCTTGGAATTGTTATTTTTTATAGAATTGCCATCTTATCATACCTCTAGGAACAATGTTCGGATGTACTAAGCCGCTCAGATGTGTGCGCACGGTAGACAAATGGCGACAGTACGCCAACCAGCCGTAGAATGCGCGCGATATTATCTGACGGCGCATTGTACTGCACACTAACTCGATTGACGCAGCCTGAAAATCAAATGGAAGATTCAATTACTTGTCAGATGCACCAATTGTTTTTTTTCTTTGTTGCTATTCTTAAATAAAAGTGAGTCCCGTGCTGGGCGCCAAAATCAAAGTATTGAGAATTTTATGATAAGTTTTGACAAAGTTCCAAGTTGAATATTACACCAACATTCAGGATGTTATGAAAAATTTTAACAAGATTTAGCGCCCACATGTCATTAATACTATGAGTCCTGTAGCTCGAATTAAATGATTAAATAAATTATTAAATTAATTAATCAAATATACTCAATATAATATAACGAGCCCCGGGCCATCTCTTCTTTTCTTTATAAATCAAGTCTTAGACTCTATTTTATTTTTTAAATTATATTTCTATACCCTTGCAAGACTATGTATTCTTGTAAGTTCTTTAATTTGAATGTATTAAATAGTATTGGCAATATGGAAGGGCTGGTTTTAAAATAGTTTCATTTTTGACGTGTGAAAGTCTTTGTAAAAACCAGTTAATAAAATGAACATAATTTACTCTTTTATAAATAAGTAGGCTGTACATAAATATACTAGTAAGTACAGTTTCATACCTGTTCTATGGGTTGATGTGGAATCGGAGTCAGTGGTGGCGGTGGAAGTCCATTGCTGCCGGCCGATGGTGGGCAGTCCACCGACATGGTCGAGGAGTCTGATGATGTAGTGGATGTAGAGGCTAGCGGCCGACGCGGCGTGCGCGGAGGTGATTGAATTGCCCGTTCCAATAGAGAATGCCGCATCGCTGAAATTAATGACAAAGTTCACTGTTTCTAAATCTATAAATTCTTCAGTACCAGGCATACTTCTAAGGAAAGAAAGAAGAAAGAAAGAAAATACATTTATTTGGCACAAGCCACAAGTGCACACAATATATTATAAAGCAAAAATAATACAAGACAAGCAAGTGGCCGCACGCAAAATACGCGCTTTGACGTGGAGTTGCGGAAACCAGCCCGCTATACAAATACAAGACAAAAAATACCTTAAAACTGTACAAAAAAAGGGCGTTTCGAAGTACCTAGTAACAATGGGTGAATTAAATGACCGCAGGTACTTGTTTCAAGTCGGGCCGCAGTATGCTTCTTGCAATTCATTTCATTTGTTTTCATCGCAGTCTATAGGCCAAGTGGTTATAGTTTTTCTTTGCGATCGTGGATACTATGCCGCGTTTTTCAGATAATTATTAAGTCTAATAGATAAAGTCATGATAAAGAGCATCATCTGCCTAGGCTTTTCCCAACTAAATTGGGGTCGGCTCCACTCTAACCGGATGCAGCTGAATACCAGTATTTTACATGGAACGACTGCCTATCTGACCTCCACAACCTAGTTAGTACTGTGTTATATGATACCCCTTGGTAAGACTGGTTGTCAGACTTTTTGGACCACTGACTACCTAACGACTGACAAAGATCTACAAATGACAGCCGCGACCAACGACTTTACGTGCTTTCCGAGGCACGGAGGAAACTCGGTATATAATGGGTGGACACCCATCCACAGACCAACCTAGGCAAGCACGGCTTAACCTAAAGATCGACCCGAGCAGCTGTTTTTATTAAGCCAAGATAAATTTAAATACCTTCTCTATCAGCAATAGCGTTATTGACGATCCGGAACACGTAGTCACCGGCAGTTTCCTCCCATTCGGGCTCCTCTGTCTCGCCGCTCTCGCATAGACTCGGTAGCGGCCGCCGTCTCGATTTGCCTTTACCAAACACCTGCTGGCAAATGAAGAGTTAGTATATTTTGTTCACTAAGCTAGCTATAACCAATATCGGATGTTTCACTTTTTGTTCATGTCTACCTTTAATTTGGCATTTTTTATTCAAAGTGAAATTTCTAAACACAAAATAAATGAAAAATGAATTCATTAGTGAACCGACCCTTCGGCTCTCCGCCCTCGCCTAACGTATGCTCGAAAAATTAAACGAAAAGAGGAAAAAAAACATGGATGTAGGTACTTTCTTTCTAATTTAAACATGGTGTCTTGTCTTCGCTTGATATTGTAATGAAAAAGTCAGGCAAAGACCCAAAATGATATTCCCATACCTTTCCTGTGCCTCTTTGCGACCAGAGCGGCGGATCCAGTTGACCGTGTGGTAGTAGGCCTGTTTCCAAGTTGCTCAGGAAAGAAAGCAGATGTCCTCCTAGAACAAAAGACATGACGTACTCAACTAAGTACCTATACCAATTGTTCTTTCTTAGGTATTGTTCGTTGAGCTCCTTGGATTATGAGTCGAGCTACACGATCACTGACAAATGCTTGAACTGACTGGGCAGGTCCACTCAAATCTGTGTGGTTTTTTCTTCAAAAGAACATCTCAAACATTAATCTGTATGGTCCTCATATGACTTGACCAATGTCTGGACTTTAAAAGAGACTATCTCTGAGTTTGTTTCTGATGTTTCTTCTCAGAGTAGTCAGGTACAAAACACCGGCCCTATCTAGTTTTAAACATAACACACGACATGTAAAAGTGTTTTGTAAAACCAATTTACAAAAATAAATATGATTCATAGGTGCACAAAAAGCTAGCATACTATAAAATTTCGAACTTGTTACTAGCGGAGAAATCGCAGTCACTAATAACCAGCGGGTACCTCTGTTTTGCGTTGATTTTTTTAATATGCTCAAATATACATACCTAAATGTTTTTGCTACCTTTGTTAGCCATAAGATTTTGTTTTCAATTTAAGAAACAATCCTGACCTTGGCATTACGCACATAATATAGAAAAGTTCCAATGGAACCCACTTCAGTCCGAATTAGCCATTTATTATACTTGAAACTCGAGCCGAATATTTTCCGATTTTATTTCCAAACTTTCACACTAATGCTCTTAAATTGAAACGTAACTTGGCAATCTCGAAAGTTATTTTGATTGATATTGAAGCCGTTAGCTTTAAAATATCTTTTAAGTCCCATCCAGATGGGGAACGAGATAAAAGATAGGTAATCTTTTAACTTTGAATATTGGATAAGTTGCAAAAGAACGAAACTTATACACAATGTAAAAGTTTCGATTTACCTTACGTTGTGGTGGACACAATACGTTCTAGAGAAATCGTGTGTGCACAGTATAAAGATTACCAGTGAACCAACTAGGGTCTTTTTGCGAAATAAAACACTCGTTACGTTTGTCAACTAAACTTTTGGTTAGGTTGTTCTACAGTATATTTCTGTTCATGTTCATACATGGCGGCTCGGAAGTTAGCTGTGAGCGGCGGTCTGCGCATTATACAGTCAAGACGATGCATCCTCTCCGTCCCGCTGATACCTAAAATTGTTTTCTGCGCAGCTTTACGTTAAACGTTTCGAGCCGCAATAAAGTTTGAAACGTTATACCTGCACTGACCGTCACTCGCAGCCAACTTCCGACCCGCCAAAAAGTTTGAACAGACTATACATAACCACACTTATCTTTTATAACCTAACCAATTCTCTCCACGCCACACTACTTACTCATGAGAAATCTGGTGTGTGCACCGCTTCTAATTTTGTCGCTGTTCAAGAGAATTTTCTATTTTTGTACAAGAAGACTTTATTACCTTTTGGAAAATGTATGGGTGGTCTCTGGACTCCGTCTTGGCCGACCAGTATGAGTGCGTCGCTGGCCTGTGACCGATGCACGTGGACATACACCACCTCCCACACGCACACTTGTAGGGACATCGCCCAGTATACACTGAAAAGTGATAAAAATATTGCTTATCCCGTATTACATGGGATTTAATTATAACGTTCGAAATGTGGGCGTTCTACAGCGTAGACCACTGACGCAGACCGTCCCGTTGGTCCCATAGATAAAGTTGTTCAGTTTGACGGTCTTTATCTATGGGACCAACATTGAAATCTATACAGATGTAGAATAGATTTCAATGTTGGCTCATTTCGATATTTTAGTCGGAAACATTGTTTTTACTAACACATTTTTTTCGCAAAGAGAATTTCAAACTGAAACCCTGTAGAACTCAACCCTGCAGAAATCTAATTAATAAAACATTTTATGATATCCGAAGCAATCTCTCTGATTGGCTACTAAAACGGTATACTCCCAATTAATTGCGTCGTTACTGGAATCCCATCGCCATCCAGCAATATAACAGAAATGAAGTCTTGTTAACTGGACTTCCAGCCATATTATTTCTTCTAGTCTCTTGTACGATTATGTAGGTACCTAATCTTCTCATCATTATTACTTTTTGGGAGTGATGTAAACGGTGTCTGCGTGAGACGCTATATTCTCGACGTTACCGCCTTTATATCAGCCACATACTTGCCCAAACGACGTCTTCAATATATTAATATGTAAACAAGTCTATTAAGAATATTTGCTGGAAAGTTGCTGTCTCCAAAAGTCAGATAATCGCAGCAATAGTTCGGCCAAGCCCTCATATTCAATAGACTCTCCATCATCTAACTCTACATAACTCTATCATGGCACGAACGTGGCAATCCCCACAATTCTCTCACCCGTGGAGACGGCGCACAAACTAGCACTAAGCTCACAACACACAAGTGCTAAATACACCCAACAAAGTTGGTGGGCGACCGTTTTTAACCTCTAAAGGGTAGCAAAAGACCCTTAACGAAGCCGAGAGGCTCTTGTTCTCCCCATCATTGCGATCATTTTTTTGTTCTAGACCATACCTGGGAACCTTCTAGTTACGGAGATATTGGGGGTCAAAGTTCCAATTTTTTCACAAGATTTCTTAAATACCTTTTTTAGAGGTTTTATTTTACTTTAATTAACTTGATGACCCGTTTACTATTTAAAGCATCCATCAGCACTAAGTTTTGGTTGCGGTACATTGAGTTTTACCGTAAAACGTGATTTTTCACCCCAAAAAAAAAGTCGTTTCCCAGCAATTATTTTTGCGTAAAGTTACTTAGTTTGATGTACTGAATGCTTGGTTGACGGCTTCGTGAAGGGTCTGTTTACACCTTGTATGCCTTTAGCAATAAAGTTAAAAAGTGGTCAACCGCGAACTTGGTCGGTTGTACTAACTAAACACAAACACATACCAATCAATGCACAGAGGGCCGGCACAGCGTCGCCGGTACACTGTGCAGGTCGGCGCCAAACTGCACAGAACATACATGTGCTGGCACGCGGAGGCATGCACTAGGTGACAGCGGAGACAACTACACATAGGCGCTATATACATAACACAGTCTACAAAGCGACATAAAAAACAATAAAGGTGAAAATCAAAGAAAAACAAGTATGGGATAGCATAACGAATGATTTTAAGATGGCGCAAAAATTAAATTAAAAAAGTGTGTTTTACAATATCATGCTTTTAACAAAATATTTAATTTAGTAGATGAAACAAAAAAATTACAATATTATTTTCGAATCGTAAGCATCGAGTAAAAACCTATTCCGGTTTTGAAATTCACGTGTGCCGAAATTATTCGTGCTAACCTCTTTGTATCAATAAAACATTTACTTAATAAAAATACGAGATGAGAACGTTTGAATTCTAAAGAAAACTGAAAAATCTCCTAGATACAGTTGTAAAACTGCATCTAGGAAAACATTTTTCTAAACCAATTTTTCCTGGTAACACTAGGAGGTATTCTATAAGACCGTTTGCGAAAACAAACTTCATTCACCGTTCTCAGAAAACTTAAGAGCGCCTGCATAAAATTGACAGGTGGAGCAAAAGCTGGAAGTGTTCTAATCAAATTAACACTTTTCTTTTAAAAATCTTACTAATATTATAAAGAGGAAAGATTTGTATTTTTGTGTGTGTGTATGTTTGTAATGAATAAACTCAAAAACTGTTGTGCCGATTTTAAAAAAATTGTCACCATTAGAAAGCTACATTATCCCTGAGGGTACATAGGGCATTTTATCCCAAAATGTTTAAAAAATAAATGTCGACCCGTGCAAAGCCGGGACAGGCCGCTAGTTTTAAATAAAGAGACTGACTGTCCTAATCTCCTGCATAATTTGCATTTCAATGTCCCCCAGAGATCAGAGTAAGGACTTTAAATTCTTTGTAAAGAGTTCTCATTTGACCCATTTACCACCAAAACCTATTCTACACACACTTGGCTGAATGATAACTTTTTTAAAGCGCGTAGTGTTTTATTTTTATCCCCATGTCATTAATGCCTAACCTAGTGTCAGAGTGTATATAATGCTTTATATATGTATTTTATTTTAATTCCTTTTAATTTTATTTTTTAGCGTGCTTAAAAACTGCTAAGATTTCTACTACTATCTCTGTTTTTACTCGTGAGAACTTGTAATTTATTCTGTGTTGCATTAACAATTGTAATAGTTGTTGGCTCTCCTATTCATAAATAAATAAACAAAAAATATAAAGAAAATACTTCACTATTCAAAAACAATGGCTTATGCAATGTAAGTATAAATAAAGTTGGAAAAGTAGCACTTGGGCTGCAAAAACACGAGTGTAAACTTATACTCCACATATTACGTACATAACTTTGAGAACATTTACTTGACGGAGCTTATTTTGGAACGCCTCTTCGGTAATACTGTAATAATGGACGTAATAACGAGTTCAGTCACAGCTAAGGAACTTTAGGTACTCGTTTAGATTAAAACAAACGAATGACTTTGTTCTCAATTTAAATTATGTCTTTCCCTTCAAGAAACGTACTATAAAACCGAGGTGTTACCGTGGTTGGTTGTAATCAATAAAGCTAATGTACTCGTTTGTAGATAATGTGTGCATAATCAACCTCACGTTGTCACATCAGTGACAAGGGCCTCCTACCTGGGAGAGGTAATAGGCCATAATCCAACAAACGGGCCAAGCACGGGTGAGTGTATGACATTACGTCTTTGATTATCTATTTGCTCAATTATATGAGTGTAATTCTGCGATGTCTACGGGTGAACTTTCTTCAAAATTTCTATAAAACAAAACACTAAGAACAACATGTAAACAAAAAATTACTGGCTTGACTACATTTTCACAACGAGTTGGATCCAAATTCTAGTTTACCTTTTATCAATTCCCTCGCTCTCCGCGTATCCGTTCATGAGCTGGTTCGGGGTCCACTTAATGACCAGGCCCGCAGCCGTCTGATGAAGACTCAAGTACCCAGGCATCGGCTCCTCAACATCCTTCTATAATTACAATAGTTTAAAATACTTCAACGTCAAATTATTCCCAAGTGTCTAACTAAAATAATAATTTCGAATTCCACTTTAATCTTTGAGAAAATTTTATCAATACTTCAATTTCAATTATGTCTGACTAAATTAATTTAAAGTTTTAGACGTTCATCAAAGGTGGCTGGGCTGTAGAATAATACGGAGTTATAAGATGACAAATTTTAGGCTTAAAAGGCACACAATTTGACTTTGTAAGTGCCCTTGGAAATAAAACAACGTTAAAATGTAGTAAATTTATAGGTACACATTTTTCTGTAACTACCCACAAAAATAAGGTCTATAATACAATTCTGTCAGTTAAATAATTCCCTAAGAATTATTACAACGAAACTAGGCCGCAAAATATTTTCACAAATTGAATAAACTACCCGAAATCCAGAACATACGAGTAATTCCAAGTACCCGCTCGTATGATTGGACCTTTCCCAAAGGACCAGCGGATCCGATCCGTTTCCCAAATTTAATAAAACTCAACACACAAATCATAAACAAGAGCAAATAAATCTGTAGGAAAAAGGTTTTGTTTCTCACCGGCTGGACCCTGACGTTGTTCTTTCCGTACAAAAGCGTGGCGGTAGAGTTTTGGTGTAAGCTCTCGACGTAGTCTTTGGCACTCGAGCCGGCCGCTTTGCCTGTACCTAAAGTAAAAGGTACACTTTGTAAGTTTCCTCTTGAAAGAAAAGTAGATTAAAAAATGAACAGGAAAAACCTTGTTTTAAGCTTTCACGGTTTAAAACTAAACTTACACTGTCACTTACGGGATATCTTCCGTGATTATTCATTATTTTGAGCTCCCGATATTTTTTTTTAAGATATCCCGTAAGTGACAGTATAAGTTGAGCAGTAAAAACTTGGGTGAAACACAGAAAGAGGTGTATTATGCATCAAAGTAATTTTTATTTGAAGCTATCTTGTAGGAGTCCTGTTTTGAAAATAAAAAAGATTACCTGGATTATTTGAGCTCCCATCATCAGAAGAAGCATTTAAACTTCTCTTGAAATTTAATATTGGCCTCCTAACAGAAGGCGGTGTAGTGGTTCCTGCAGACATCCTGTGTCTTTGCACCTGTTATTTCAGTGAATTAATAATGACTTTTAAGTAAGCTAAATGCTACAAAACAACAGACAATCATGTATTTAGCAAGGAACTCATGTACTAACTGGAATGATTACAAACAAAATCTTGATAATAAAAACCGTTTAAAAAATAACTTTATCTCAAACATATAGAGTTCATGTTACTTTAATTTATTCAAAGGGGGAAAAAACTTTTCGAATGCTATTGTTGGAGCTTGGAGGCGTTTCTCTTCTTTCATAAAAGATAAAACTTTTTGAATAACTAGCCGTACATCACTTTTGAGGGGTTTCTGCATTTTATTTGCACTTTTCACAAATCAAACAAAAAACACGAGAGCACTCACACGAGACTTGGTATTTACAGCAAGAAAGGTCCACTTATTACTTCAAAATTCAATGAAATCAGTTGACATGACATGTCAGTTGCCAGGAGTACTATGTAAATAGGTTTTTTAGTAACTGGGCACAATATAAATCAGTATTGTCACAAGATTCTGCCAAAAAATATTTTATTGTTCGAATAAGTAAGACCCTCTGACCGAAGTTATACTCACTAGTTCGTCTGCAGGAGGATCCGTCCAGAAACAAGCCGGTGGTTTGGCCTTAGAGTACTCCAGGGCACAAGGACCAACCAGCAGGGAGCTGAGGATGCTCCCGTAGTCTGGGTCGGTAACCAAAGCGTCCCGTTCGTAGTAGCGGTTGGCGTTGTTGACTAGATGCTCGATGATCTTCGCCAATTGGCGCTCGAATAACGCTATGCGGATCCAAAGGTATCTAAAGACAAATAAAGTACCACATCAGCCAAGACTTGGACAGGAGTAGTGAGGTCCAACCTTTTTTATCTATCACATTTCAGTCAACCATGATTTTAACATACTTATGTAAGTGTTACGAACCACATCACCACACATAATAATGATGTGTTGAATTCTTGTCATATAAGTAAGAAGAAAATCTTCGGAAATACTGATACGATTTCGAAAGTTCATTCACTAATCACACTATTCCCGAGTGCCATAGGCTTGTACTTAAGAATCAAGACATTCCCGTGGCGTAATTTACGTGAACGAAGCCGCAGGTAAGTAGTAGTAGCTAGTATAAACCTTACCCCAATTTTAATAAAATGTGACATGCATCTTAAGCAAGATTTATTACAGCTAAAAACCTCGGCACAAAATACACGAACCAAGTTGCCAAATATTGAAATTTTAGACAAAGAAGGATTAGAGGTAGGCACAGACACCCGTCAACCGTCGTTACCCTGAATTCTAAGTACATAATATATTATGTATTACTTAGGTAAACGAACAAGGACAGAACACATAAATCTTGTCACATATTCCTAAGCGTAAACTCTCGGAAAGAATGGTAATATTTCTTTTGCGACAGAAAAATCAAAGAAATGTGAAAGAAAAATGGAAGCTTTTAGTGGCCGTCGTAAGCCTCAGGAGGCAGCCATTAATAAAGATCGCTGAGAAACAAAAACTCATCAATATCTTCTTTTATTTTTTGCTTTGAATACCGTTACACTTTTCTTTGAAGACTTACTTTCTAGATAGACAATCATTTAGGGGAAAATACGGATATCGCAATAGGAAAAGATAATGTTTTTGAAAACACCGACATTCTGCAGAATATTGTTCTGTGGTGAATTTAAAAAAAATAGACAAAAAGTTAACGATTTTATATATGTATAAATAGTCCTCCTGACCGTTTTCGGTCACAGCGGCCAATCTTAGCGGAGATTACCCATCGGCGCGGGAGATAATATTATAGTGCACAAGCGTGTGCGCAGACACAGGTGCACTCTCTGTTCCTTTGCTCTCATACTCTCGACGGCAATCCGACACGACAGGAGAGAGATCAGGCGCAGGAACAATGCCTTAACGTGATTTCCGAGGCACGGGGGTATCATACCGCCAACTACCAATCTCCGGGACCAATCTCCAATAGCACTTTTTGCTCGACCCGGGAATCGAACCCAGGAACCCGTGCTCAGCAGTCACGCTTGCGACCACGAGACCAACGGGTCAGTTTGATACATGTAATATGATTTGAAAGAGATTAGCTCGCTTTTAATCCCCGATAGTCAGCCAAATAATCGGGCCGTACCCTCCCTCTAGCCTTACAGGCTAACCTTACACCAAACTATTGTTGATTTAGGTCCAATAAACGACGACGTTAGCCCATTATTATTTATCGAGGAAAATTACGACGACGTCTCTAGAATAACATTTTAGAGAATTTCGTACCAGAAAAACTCAACCCCACTTAGGGGATAAGGACATAGGATGAGGATCAATAGCCACATACTAGAGGAATATCTATTATTTCTATTTTTTTTTGTAGCCCTTTTGAGTGTCCTACTGCTGGGCAAAAGCCTCCCCTTCCTTCTTCCAAACCTCTCTGTCCTGGGCAATATCTGGCCATGTTCGCCCCGCAAACGAGATCAGATCGTCACACCACCTTCGTCGCGGTCTACCACGATGGCGATTTACTCCGAAAAGCGTTCAGTGAGTGGCGATCATAGCCGATCTCTCGCCCACTCCCACTTCAGCTTGTCTGTTTTTCTGCACTTGAGTAATGAAGCGCAGGGTAGTGTTTCTTACGCGATCTGTCCGCTTAACACCTAATATGCTGCGCCCCATTCCCCGCTGGCAAATCTTGAGTTTGGAATTTTGTTGTTCATATCTAACAAAAATATTGCTTCTAATCATACGATAGTACTCAAAAATCCAATAAAAATGCTCATTATTGTCTCAGTTACGAGCCAACATTAACCGCCTATAAAGACGGATAGTCTAGGAAAACCCAACTTTTACGACAATGAAAAAGCCGCTTTATCACCCCGATATAAGACTTAAAGCTACAAGAAAATAATTATGTACATCTATATAAAGAATGATGTCATAAACCAGAAACAATCTCGTAAAGAACGAACATTACTAAGGTACACAGTTTTTATAAAGGTGAGTATAGACTACAACATTTTCTGGAGCATTACTGTGTAATGTAACGTTCTTACGAATGGTACAATACAGGCAAAAGCTCAGTTTCCAAAGCATTTCCATGTAATGTAACGTTCCTGCGAATGCTCGGCGTTATGTTACGGGTAAATCCTCTCTCGGGTCTCCCTCCGCGTCACCCCGCAACCGCGCATCGCCCGTACTCGTGGCTCGATGAAATGTTACACCAATACGCTCGACGAAATGTTACACCAATACGCTCGTTGGTTTGTAACAAAGAGGCGAGCGTGCTCGACGTTTAGTTCGTAAAAGGATGATACACTAGAACATATCATAGAGCGGCTCGTTGTTCTGTTACAAGTAAATGTTGTAGTCTATACTCACCTTAACGTAACGAATAAAATTTGCCCTTCAGAAGGTTCTTCAGGTGATTCAAAGTTTACATTCTTTTGTTTTTCAAACAACTAAGTACGGCTGAGAAACAAAAGGAGAGATATAATTTATGCTACATTTGTGTCTGGTTCTTTTATTAACCCCCGACGCAAAAAGAGGGGTGTTATAAGTTTGACCGCAATGTGTGTGTGTGTGCGCCTGTCTCTGGCACCGTAGCTCTTAAACGAGTGAACCGATTTGGATGCAGTTTTTTTATTTGGAAGCTAGTTTCTTGGCAATGGTTCTTAGACACGTTTTATCAAAATCGGTACAGCCATTTACTAGATATGGGGCATGAAAGTGGGTATGAAAAATCTAATATTTTAAATATACCCAAGTGGGGTATCATATGAAAGCGCATGATGTGTATTAAAATTAGACATGTTTTATCAAAATCGGTGCAGCCATTTACTAGGTATGGGGGATGAAAGAGGGTCAATCTTTCATTCAATCTTTAATTTTTATTTTGTCGTTGCGGGTTTTTTTAAATTTAATTTTTTAATTTAAACTTAATGTGGAAAAGAAATTTCGTGTTTTTGCCCAAACATAAACGTATGTGTTATAAAAAATGATTTAATCCAGACAATTCAATTTTTGGACTAATTGATTCGTCCCTCAAATGTAATAAAGGCGATTTCTGCACAAAAATATCCAGAAGCACAATATTTTTCTTAAAGAAAAAACACTTTCCCAAGCCAACAAAATCGGCGTCATAGTAATCTAGTGAAGCTGTGCAGTTGGTACACCTTCAGTGGATTTATTTTACCATTTCAACTAAATCTATTTTCGAAGCCTACTAAGACCCATTCAATTTACTGTTACCTAAAATACCTACAAGAATTTTATATTACCTACATTTTATTTCATTAGAGTTTTATGTACCTAGTAGGAACAATTTAATTTGACTCCTGGCACATCTAGTAGGTATGAGAAAAAGTTCGACTTTGTCGGCGCCGTCTCTCTCACTCATACCTGAGTTACAGACACTTTGTAAAGTCAATGTGTCATACTTACGCCCGGGTACTTCCATAAAGTACCCGGGTGGTAAAATGTCTGGCAACTCTAGCTACGAACACACATAGGTACATAAATTGTAAATGCGAAAGACGCTCTGTCTGTCAGTCTGTCTGGTATCTTTCATGTTAAACAGTTGAACGGTTTTCGAACTAATCATTAATGAGAAAGTAACTCGAGTTACTTTCTGTATGTCTGTCTATAAAGGGTGTAAAAAGACCCTTAACGAAGCCGAAAGGTATTTGCTCTCCCCGTCAATGCGATCATTTTTTTGTTCTAGACCATACCTGGGAACCTTCTAGTTACGGAGATATTGGGGGTCAAAGTTCCAACTTTTTCACAAGTTTTTTTTTAAATACATGTTTTTAATGTAAGATTTTTACTTTAAACAACTCCACGACCCCCGTACTATTCAATCCATCCATCAGCACAATGTTCTGTGTGCGGTATATTGAGTCTTACCGTCAAACGTGATTTTTGAACCCAAAAAAAAAGTCGTTTCCCAGCAAAAATTTTTGCCTAAAGTTACTTAGTTTGATGTACAGAATGCTTGGTTGACGGCTTGGTGAAGGGTCTGTTTACACCCCGTATACCAGACAGACAAGCCGACAAACCGATAGACAGAGCGTCTTTCGCATGTACAATTTATATCTGTCTGTCTGATAATTTTTCACGCTTTTACAGATGAACGGATACCGATAACATTGGGCACACAGACTGACGTGGATTTGAAATAATTTCTGATCTCCACGCAGGAAAAGCCGTGGATAAAAGCTAGGTATCTCCATTTAAAGGTCTACAAAGTTTTGGGTAGAGATGAATTCAGGACACGTATCCAAGTATTTCGCATGGTAAATTGGCAGACTGTGTTTTGAAGTTAAACAGTGCTCAAGTGAAACATGAAATAAATTCAATTTTACGCTCGCTTAGTTCAATGATCACGCTTTCAAAGTGGTTTTATCTTGGAGCGAAGAGCTTATTGGCTTTACATCTTTATATTGACTATAATAAACACTTTACTTTTGATTCACAACTTTGGTAAAGTATTTGGAGATCTTCGTTCGTGATTTTTCTGTCATTTTCTTTATTGGTTGAGTAGGATTATAAATTGGACTGGAAACAAAAATTGTATGAGTATTTTTTCCTTGCTTTTCTGTATCAATCGTGTCGCTAATGAGCTCATTATGTGATTATCTCACTGTTCAAACGCCCGTAAAAAGACCTTTGGTTATTTATTTACGTGTACGATCAAAGAAAATGACAGACCGCTGATCGACTATGAAATGCGGATTCTAATGGACTTCAGGTAACAAAACGCCGATATTAAGCGAAGGGATGGGCGAAGGTCTACAGAACACCCTCTGTTCATTAGTTATGTTAAGAAGCACCAAGGGGTTCTGTACTTTCTGCCACCCCCAAGGGAAAAGGGGAGAGTATAATATGTATGTATGAAGAATTTTGCAGATTTTTTTAATACTTTGGACTCGCGAAGATGACGATGCAGTTCCATGAAATAGTTGTCGAGCCATTGCCATTACCTGACTTTGATGAGAGACTTTGGATGGTACTGAAAAATTGCTAATAGAGAAACCCCAACATCAGTTTTTAAACTGTCATGGTCACTAACATATTTACTATATTATATATATTGCCATGTTTACTGTTTGGTAAACATCGAGTCGCGAGTGACAGTGGTAGCGGTACTGAGTGCAAAAAACAAACAAGAAAGAGGGTAGACCGATTTGTCTGCTTATAAACACCCACACGCAATAACTTCAGTTTATCCGTGATCATGGTGCTTGCAACAGCGCCCAAATATCGGTAACTCAAACCAAACAGAAAACATGGTAAATATCCCGTTTCTAGACTTTATGATAACCCCAATATCTAACATCGATAATTCAATTCAGTAGGTACTAGTAGAATATTTCGTTCGGTAATTTTACGCTAATAGGTCCCGAAGTTCCCTTGTTGCTATAATTGGGCTCACCTATGAGGTTAAGGTCGGCCCCTTGTCTTAGATGCCTCGTAGACCCAATTATAACTCGATACTACTAAACTGTACTAATCAATTGGTGTTCGTTGGCTTCAGTTATTTGAGACGGGTATTTCGGGTTAAGTTTAGTTAGAAAGGTAACAAAACTATTTGGCAAATATTTAATCTTGTCTTAAATATCAGATATACAAGCTTAGGACCCATCGAGAAGAATGAAAGAACATTTAAAAGTTTGACAATCAATTAGACGATAAATCGGCTAATGCACAGTGAGGTGGGCACGGATCGTCACTCACTGGACACCTGATGGAGGAAATCGCCGCCGAATAGACCGCGGCGAAGGTGGTGTGACGATCTGATCTTGTTTGTGGGGCGAACAAGGTCTGAGATCGCAAAAGATAGAGAGGTTTAGAAGAAGAAAGGGGAGACCTTTGCCCAGCTGTGGGACACATGACAGGCTACCAAAAAAAAAGAAAATCGTCTCATAAGTCTGCCTCATCGAACATGATAATCGCCACACATAGGGGGCCAAGACTGGCTTTTGAAGTCTTTCATATTTCAACAATCACTTCGAGCGGCATTGATAGAAGCTTAAGTAAATCAACACATCGTTTACTTCTTATCATAAAACAGTTACCGCTGATAGAATGTGATTTTCTCCAGTTCCTCTGTTTATCCAAAGGAATTTCTGAATCAAGAAGCTTTTAGAAGACGTAAGTGTCTGAAAATTCTGCTACAATATACTTCACTAACATTTGTGTTCATCTGACAAGACAAGCACAACAACACTTCAATGTTTGTTTACCAACACCCTGTGTTTACAAAATAACTACGTCGCACAACCCACAATTATTGTACCAGCAATAACTATGTAATAAGCTTCTATTCGTTGAGTCGACGAACTGACTAATTACCTCTTGAGTTTCAAGTAGAAAACTTCTTTTAAAACACACGTTCACAAGTACCACAAGAGTTTAACTCAGCTAATGAGGACCTCAGTACTTCACTACTGGAGCAAAACATTTGTAGATGTGACCCGTACTAGTCGGGCTGCGGGACTGTTCGAAAGAGATACCGCGGCCCTGGAACACAAAGGGTAAAGAAGGAACATGGATGGGTTTTAGTCAGTAAAATTCTGACACTCCCTTCTACTCCGCACAGAACGGGGGCTCATTTGATGATATCCCATCCGGAAAAAAAAACCACTTTTTACTAGTCACTTTTTATTTGGAAGTTTCATAACTTCAACTTTGCTAGCTATTTCCAAAACAAAGATGGTGGTTTTATTTGCGTATGAGAGGTCAACATCGATTGATGAGGTTTTGATTGCAAAAATTGCCCGATTTTACTTTTCACATCTTCCGACAAACATTTCTAATGATTAATTTTGTTTAGTACCTAAATATTGTAAAATAGTTCACCAATGTTTCAACAAACAACGACAAATAATCTAGGTAAAGCTAATACATAATGCAAAACGTGTCTAGAATAATTTACATTACACAATACGTCTTAAATATGTCCTTCATATTTAAGACGGCTTCCGAATTAAAGCCGAAACCATAATAAATTCATAGCAATACCGATTCCCAACAGATTCCACCCAAAATTATACTGTTATTCGATTACTCGTAATGTATTGTTCGATTAATCGGAAGGTGAAGGTAATCCGAGGCGGAGAACCGACAGTAATACGATTACGAAATAATAGGATTGCATGTTATTATGATAATTTGCATTTTAATAACATTTTGTAGATGGCTAAGGAAGGGCCTTTGGCAAAGAAAAAGATGGATGGATTGTGTGAGATCAATGTTAAGAAAGAAAAGTGAATGATATCGTGACGGTCGAGAGAGACAATACAATGTTGGGCCAACCACAAGTAGTATGGGACAAGGGCTAGTGAGATGGTGATAGTGTACTTAAGAACATTTGTCACGGTTCAATAGTCGAGTGCAATTAGACTTTAAGGTGGAGCGAAGTTTATAGTGGTCTGATTTTCATGGGGTTTTTTTTATTGAGTTCCTAGAGGTGTACAGAAGAAAGTTAAAAAAAAAATTTCGACGCTCGCGACTTTTTTTTTTAATTTTTTTTAATTTCCTATTGAATATTTTTTTTTCGCATAGGAATAACTTGAAATTCACCGGATTTATATTGTGACGTATGGTGGGACCTGTATGCATCCATTAAACGCCAATTTGGTCTATTTCCTTGTTCATTGGTGTTGACGAAATGCATATTTCCAGGTTTTTTAATGAAAATTTCCTATTTTTTCAATTATTTCTAAAATAACGAGTTTTAACACAAAGATTTCTTTTGTCATTGGTAACTAATAGTTTTTTACGGATAACTGAACGTAAAAATGTTCAAGAAATCCATATTTACGAGTGAAGTGACTAAAAATTCATTCGCAAATATCAGGAAATCGTCTAGGTAAAAGTTAAAGAAGGCAAATTTTCTCAAAATGTTTCTATGGCGGTCAACGTAAATATTATTCTGAAAATATCCGTATTAAATCAGCTATCTACAGAGAACATAAAATAAAAAAAATATTCGGAGGTACTCTATAAATGTTGATTATTGCTGACGAAGGTGGACTGGGACCGCTGGTAAACTCACAAAAAATATCGTAATTGGAACGTAACCATTTCTCACAATTTATATTTAGAATTAGTTGCAAGCTTGGGTCTCTGCGCCCCATTTAATATCAATACCGATACCGATACCGCTCCCAATTCTTACCGATAGATCCCTTTAGTCATGTTTTACTTTCTCAGCAGTAACTGATATTTAACAAGTATCCTTGAATATTTTTCTAGTTATTATACCTTATTAGATAGCTACTAAAATGAGGTTTTGAAAAATAATTTGCACATTGAGTTATATAGAAAAAATTCGAAAAAAAAAGCCTTCATTAACATAGACGATTTTCTGATTTTTGCGAATGAATTTTAAGTCGCTAAACTCATAAATAAGGTTTTCTTGAACATTTTCTTGTCCAGTTATCTGTAAAAATGTATCTGTTACCAATTTCAAAAGAAATCTTAGTCTTAAATTCGGTAACTTAGAAATAATTGAAGAAAATACGATATTTTCAAAAAAAAACTTGAAATATGAACATTGAACAAATAAACAGACCAAATTGGCCTTTAATGGATACACACAGGTCTTTCTATTATGCCTCAATATTAATTCGCCGAATTTCAAGTTATTCATAAAAGAAAAAAAAAAATTACAAAGTAAATCCAAAAAAAAAAAATACTTGCGAGCGGTGAAATTTTTTTTTTTAACTTTCTTCTTTACACCTCTAGGAACTCAATAAAAAAAGTCCCATGAAAATCCGACCACTATAAACTTCGTTCCACCTTTTGAGTATTTTTTGTCTAATTGCACTCGGCTACAAAGCCAATGCTTAATTCAAGACGGAGGAAGATAACAAGATGAGGAAACCGTCATGTGATGAAACCAAAAATTTAAAGGCATGTGACCTTCAATCAACCCCCACAAGGCCCGCGTAGTGGACTACAGCCTAATCTTCGTCACAATAAGGAAGCCCGTGTCCCAGCCAGAACTTAATAGGTTTATCATGAAAGCCAGAATTTAAGAAAATACGAGTTTTGGATTTGATTGTTAACATCATCATCATTCTCCTGTCCTTATCCCAATTTATTTCGGGTCGGCATACCATGTCTTCTTCTTCCATACTTCTCTATTCCTCGTCATCTCATCAGATCTCCTTTCTTGCCATATTATCCTTCACACATTCCATCCATCGTTTCTTTGGTCTATCTCTACTCTTAAACCCATCCACGTGAAAAAAGTTTTGAGTATGAATATACTCAAAACTTTTTTCACGACATTTTCCTCATTCCTCCGCATCACATGCCCATACCAAGCCATCCGATTATCACACAACTTTTCAGTCACCCGCGCCATTTTCAGACTATCGCATTGGAATCTTAACATCGAAAAGAAATAGAAAAATCTATTACCTACTGTATAAAAAGAAGCTATTATTTTTATTTTGTACTGAATATGTTTCTATCAGCTTTGTAAAACAAATTCATATTGATATACAATAAGTCGATTTACCTCTTGAAAGCGTCGCAGAAAAAAATACCAAATATTTTTCTAACAAAAATTCCCTGTTTAAAAATACTTTCATATTTTTATGATTTACGTCTGTAGCACATGGGTCCCTCATGTTTAATTAATTATATTTTACGGGCTTTTTTTCCTCTCTTCAAAATTTTATGTTAGGTTGCTTTTTGGCTATTACAGCTGATTTGCGTTATCAAACGACGTAGGAGCTAAAGTATCAAGGGCAGCCTTCAATGTTATGGTCTATTAATTTACCTATTTTATTGAAAGTTGTCATAAGGTAGTTTGACGTGAAAAACGATGTGTAGTTTCATTTTCTAGAGGAATTCAAGAAGTTTTTCTTTCAAACTGAACGGTTCAAACTAGGAAATTATCTCTTTGAAGAGAAGTGACCCGTAATCCACCACGCGGGCCCTGTGCGGTCAGGTAAATGTCACATGTCTTCGAGTTTTGGATCTCTTTGTAGGTTTCCTCACGATGCTTTCCTTTACTGTTTGGAAAGCAATGCTAATCAAAATCTAACCAGCCTGAGTTAGTACTCACGAACTACAACTCGAAAGACGCGGCCGTTACCACTGGCCCACACTGTTTTGAAAAACTGTCGAAAGCAGAGAATCTGCATTGCATCAAATCGTTTGCTGTAAGTTGTTTCACTTCTTATTCATCACCGCTTGCACAATCATTTCTTATAATCCTTGTAACAATCTCATCATCTGCCTAGCCTTCTCCCTACTATGTCGGGGTCGGCTTCCAGTCTAACCGGATGCAGCTGAATACCAGTATTTTACATGGAGCGACTGCATATCTGTTCTTCACAACCCACTTAGTACTGGGTAATACGATACCCCTTTGTAAGACTGGTTGTCAGTCTTTCGGGTCACCAGCTACTTAACGACTGCCAAAGATCTACAATTGACAACCGGGTCCAGCGGCTTAACGTGCTTCCGAGGCACGGAGGAAACTCGGCATGTAAATAGGTCTTCACCTATTAACGGCAAGGCAAGGGTGGCTTAGCCTGAAGATCGAACCGAGCGCCTGTTATTATTTAGCCACGATCCTTGTAACAATCAGAAATAAATAAATTCTCCGAATCGAAGGGCTCCGTTTAATCCGATATCCAGTTTCTAAGTAAACAGGTTAAAGAGTAAAATAACCTTCCTCCTCGTGCCTTGTTAATACTTCAATAAATAATCACAAACTTGCTGATCGCAATTTCCTTGTTTTAAAACGGAAGTTACAATCAAGATTGTGAAATACCGTTAATCTGCACGTGTAAGTGTAATCCATTTATTCATAAAAGAATGATTAGTTTTTTTTATATAGTTTTGTCATTTTCGTCCATTCATAGTAAGGAACGAGCCAAATCGTTCCTTAACTTTGAGGTTGAGCCACCCCTCGATCAGTCAGGCTCAAGGAGGTCGCCCTCTGTGTTCTAAGGAGACCGTGAAGTCGTGGAATCGTCCGTACTTGAAGATGGGCCCCGCTACACAATGACGGGCTGAAACCAGTCGGGGATGGCGCCAACGTACAAGGATTTCCTAGGCTCAGTAAGAACCGTGCGGTTTTAGTTAGTTGGGGTCCCACATAATTTTCCACCCATGAGCATTTCAGCACAACGAAAAAAGTCCGTTTCTTTTTTCTAAAGATCATAATCATTCTCTTTTCTTAAGATGTTTAGGTTCTGTATTGTCAGTCAGACAATGGGCATTGTCCAAATAATCTAACCTGTATTTAATTTTTTTTTTTGTTAAATTATCGTATTTTAAGAAACTAACTTGAAAATTTTTGAAATTCAATGGCCTGTTAGATTTAATTTTAAAGTTTTAGGGCTCATGACGTCATCACTGGAAAAGATTCCTTTGCTCATTCAACGATTTAAAACGCGAGTGACACTCTAATGACAGTTTGTTTTTTAATAGCATCCACGTGAAGCTAAGGGCTTGTTCAGACACGCGAGAACCGAACGATTGCAAATCGTTTGGTTTGGAACCTCAAAAAGCTTATTTGACTATATTCCTTCTTTAGATGACGTCATTGAAGGTCAAATAAAGGTTAACCACATTTCTTCAAAATAAATTAACTGGGAGATTTTTTTTATTTTAACGAGAAATATATAATTATTATTCCTCGAAATGGTTTGTGATTATCACAATTTTTGAAAAATGGACAATCCCCATTAGCTTGTCATGAAACTGTAATGTTTGTTAGTAATGAATGACTGAATAATAAAATCCATCAATCACACATTTTTCAAATGTTCCTTCGTGAAGTAGGCTTATGCGAAAGTCACTAAAACTTTGATGAGGAAGTAAACTTACCATAAGAGGACAACTTATCCTTTCTCCCCACGTTTGTGCCCTTCGAAACATCGTGAAGTAAATTACGATGAAAGTAGCATAATACGTAGGGATGAAAGAACTTTCAAACTTTTTCTCTCGAAGTTATAAATCATTGTCACGAAATAATTATGCGCTGAAAGTAATGGCAGCTTCTTTAGTCAAACTCACCGGGTGGAAAAGTGGTTTTTCAAATATTTTAGTGGCCTTCATTGACTAAGTCCCTCGTTGCAAAAGTTATTGTATGAATCGCCAACAAATACAGGCGTCAAAAAATCAGGGATTTGGGTGAATATCACAGCAGCAAATTTTAAGTGTCCACGTTGAGAATCGAGGTGTAAAATGATAGGATGTTTCTTATTTTTTTTTATAGTGAACTACGTAACTTGGTTCAATTAGAGCCACATTTTTTGTTTTTATAAGTATATACACGCTTAAATTTTGATCGTTTTAATCCCTTGGACCGGTGGTTTAACTTACAAAATACTATTCATCAAAAGCGTGCACAGCACTATACCCCTTAAAAAAAAAAAAATTAAGTGATAACGTAATACTCGCAAAATGAATGAATTCAGTAGTAGCCCCACGAGCTAGTTGCCTACGCGTGCGTCGCGTCGTCCTACCTACAAGTTAGGTTATTGACTCGCTCAGCTGATGTTCGCGTTAACAAATTAAATGATTCCAAATTTTCCTTCATACTTTTACGGGCTTAAGACCGTCATAATCGTAATCGTGCCGTTATGGCGAATTTAAAAATGTGGAATCAAAATTATTTATAATGATTTAAAATAAGTTCTGTTACATACCTAAATCACCTTTGATTTATTTAATACTAAGGGGCACTTCGCGGTACGTAATAATTGTTCGCGCACTTGATGACTACACTTACTAATCACGTGTGTCAAAAATGTTCATTTCGTTGATTAAATAGTCCTACACTCGTAAAAGTCGATTCGTCCGTCCACAGAATATTAACTTCGCGATTGTTTAATATCCACTGGCATGATTGCAAGTGGTTTGGTTCGCTGTAGAGGCGACTTGCCGCTTGCGCATCAAAACCCCCGATCGCGTAAAATTGCACCATGGCAACGAACTCCAGGTTGGAGTACACGTAATTACGAGACGCCATTACTTTCGCGCGACAAGGATTATCGTAACAACAACACACCGATGACGCCTTAGAGAAACTGAATTGTTTACATGACGTAGTCCTGTGATGCCCTTAGCGCGCGGGGTGCGCGGGGCGCGGGGTTTTTGCATTGCCAATCAAATGGGGTTTGGGGGCGGGGCTTGGTCTAGGATTGGCTAATTTTTGTGAGTCCACGTTGACTGCGCTTACGCATAATAGTTGTTAGTACCGAATGCTGCCTACTTATGTTTCGCATCGTTTTTTCACTCATGCGAGAATTAATTCGAGTTTTAAAAAAAAAGTATTTTATTTTTTAATTTTATCTTCACAAATCGATAGTGTTTCATGGACCGGATCTATTCTCCGCGGGATTAAAACGATCAAAATTTAACAGTGTATAAATAATCAGGAAAAAAAAAACACCTTGGAATTCAAGTTTGGTGGCTTGTCCCAGTTCCATTTTTTGATATAATTGCATTTGCCAAAGTAACAATTTGGGGTAAAATTGCAAATAAACAATTTCCTTAGTATATGCAAAGACAAACTATCTAAAAACAATTAAACCATATTAAATAATCTAATTTAAAAGCACAGGACACTCGATCAAAGTTTGTCCAAGCGAAAACCAAAATTTTCGTGGCACTTTTTAAATTTACATTTACATGAAGTTTCGGGCGTGTGTGATCAATCGTGTTTTATTATTTCGCATCTCTAAGTCTTGAACCAGCACTTGCGCGTAACAGATATGTGATTAGTGCTGTGATTACCCCCCAAAAACGTAAGTACTCACCTTGAGTGGCACGGGGGACAAGAATTGTTCAATTTTTGGTGGATCGATTTGCTGTCGATTTTAAAGTGTTTTAATAGTAAGCTACACGTTATAGCTAGTGATTAGGGTTTCGTATAAATCAGTAACATCAATTTAATTGGAACTCAAAACCCCTATTTTTAAAGATTTTTTTTATGCCTGGTCCCAATTTTGGTGGCTTTGGTGGCGTTTTCCCGCCACCAAAATTGAAAACGAGCCACCAAATTTTAAGTATGTATTGTATATGTATGGTTTGTACCTATATAGCCAGTTTTGACGTTGCAGGACAGTTTGATTAGCAAACAAATAAATGTTATGTACTTGGCAGTAAGTAAGACCAATTATTATAAGGGTGGCATACTAATGATCAAGTTTCTTATAATATATTTTTATTTTGTTGCTTTTAAGAATGCCAAAACAGACCAGCGAAGAGAGGCTGGTTAAAAAGAGAATGGCAGAAAGAAGAAAAAAAGCAAAAATAAAGAGCTATCCCAAACAGGTTGAAACACTGCGAAAAAGAGTTGTGAGGAAAAAAGAAAACGAGTGTTTTCTTGTTTTTAAGTTTTTTTTAGTAAAGATGAGAGAAGATTTATAGTTGAAAACTACAAATTCCTTTCTTAGATTTAAAGACTGATTGTAGAAACCATTGATCTAGTCTGGTGATTAGCATCCAAATATTGAGTAAAGGTTTTTTAGTTTAACTGAAATCGCAGAGCGTAGTCACTAGAGCGTTGGTGAAATGGTAATGATATGTTTGCTGTTTCACTGTGTCTCTCCTTGGATTTAATATTTTTTATTTTGTTTGGAACAACAAAAAATTACATAATAAAGCATTCAGTCCAAGCATAGCCCTTTCCATAGCTCGCTGAGCGACCTCGAATTTATGGACCAGCCGTACCGAGGGTGTCCACGTTTCAGCCCTGTAAGTCATAACAGGTAGGACGTACTGGTTGAAGACCTTAGTCTTTAGGCTCTGTGCAATACGCGACGAGAAGACCCGACGAAGTTTCCCAAAAGTTGCCCATCCCAGCTGAACTCTTCTGTCAGTCTCCCTCTTAAAGTTGTTTTTACCAAACTGCAGAGTTTGCCCGAGATAAACACATTCTCGAACATCCTCGAGAGATCCGCCATTGACAATAGGTCCTGGTTCCGGGTGACGTGTTCGTTGAACATAACCTGGGTTTTGTCCAAGTTCACCCTGATATCAATGCGTATTGATGAATCAATTAGGCCATCCAGCATCTGCTGCAAAGTCGTGCATCGCTTCAGCCAGTGTGACGATTTCATCTACAATGCAAATCTCAAGTGTGAGATGTAGTCGCCGTTGATGTTAATGCCAGGTACATTGGTGAGGGGCTGCGGGACTGTTCGAAAGAGATACCGCGCCCTGGAACACAAAGGGCTAAGAAGGAACGTGGACACAAGTCTGACATTCCCTTCCACTCCGCCCAGAGCGGAGGGGGGGGGGGGTCATTTGAAAAAAACAGGTGCGTTGGTGAACCATTTTGGCTAAATTACGTCCCCTTGGCTCACCCCCTGACGCAATGGGATATGCTCTGTTTGCTGGTTCTGAGTTTGAATGGTTATTGTGGTGTTTTCATAAAGAGTTCTCAGCACTTGGATGTATCGCCAGTCGCTGCAGAGACTCCAGAACTGACCAGGTCTCGACAGAGTCAAAAGTCTTCTCGTAGTCCACGAATGTAAGACACAGCGGCCGATTACACACTTCGAACTTCTGTATGAGCTGCCGCACTGTATGGATGTGGTCTATCTGTATCTATGTGGGAATCCTCCTCGAAACCCGGCCTGCTCCGGTGGATGAAAGTCGTCGAGTCTTCGCGCAAGACGATTCGTGATGACTTTTGAAAACAGCTAATACACGTGGCTAAGGAGCGAAATGCTGCCCCATTTCGTTATTCTTGAATTGGGTCTGGTACCCCTTTTTAAAGAAAAGAACGGAGCTGGAGTTCTCCCAGAGAACAGGAGCGAGTTGAAAAGCTCCCATAGCTCTCTTAATACAGGACTTCCTCCCGCTTTTAGGAGCTCAGTCGTTATCCCATCCTCACCAGGCGCTTTTCCATTTTTAAGCTGTCTAAGTGACGCCCCAATTTTGTTTTGGCTGAATTCTGGTAAGTCTTTTGTGAAATGGCGGGTTAAGGTGGCTCTGGAATCCTTATTTTCGAGATCAGGTCGAGATGCATGCGATGCGTACAACTTGCCGTAGAAGTTTTCGACTTCCGACAGAATCTCCGGCTTCGAAACGACCTTATCTCCACTAGATTTGGTCTTTATTACCACTTGACTTTGAACTAAAATATCTCAAAAAGTTATCGAGATTTTCTCAGACCTCTTGAAGATCACACACACACACACAGATATTTTTCACGAATAATGAAGAAAAAATTTCGCCACCAAAATTGAATAAAAATGCACGTTGTTGATATTCACCCATTTACATACGTAAACCAACGCTATTTTTTCAGGTATTTTACAACGCAACGAGCCTTACATACCTCCTACTACTTTTCCACGTTCATACCCAAGTACATCTGGTCATGCACTTACGCCCGGTTGGGAGTAAGTACTATGACTAATGACTATAAAGATTGTGAATTTAAATCCACTATTGGTTAGAAAATCCTCTCTTACAGAAATGGAACCCAGAAACAAGAGACGCCCTTTACAAGAAAGACAAGTTTAAAAGTAAATAAAACCCATATTTTATTTTTCTCGCAACAAAATTTTATCTCGCGTTTCAAAGCAAAGAAATCTTGGAAGACATTCATCACATTAAAACTTAAAGGTGTCCCTAGCTACAAGTCCTTGAGGTATAAATAGACAGAGATGGATGATATGTTGAATGAAATTAATGAGATGTCCTCCGAGATACAGATGAAGAAACGTCCGCATCGCTGCGGGATTTAGGCAGATAAGAATTACAACCGACCATTTAGGTCGACAAAATGCGAAAAAATATGTGAGTGAAACAACGATTTCTCAAAAAACAAAACATAACATCACGCCTGTAATCCCGAAGGGTTAGGCAGAGGTGTACCTAATAGTACATCCACATTTCACCAGTTATGTTTTAAGTCCCATGTAATTGGGGGCGAGCTTATTGCCATCAACCAGGCACAAATCCAGACTTCGTGGCTGCTACTGAGAAATTCTTGTTGTAAAAATTCAACAACACTTTGCCCGACCCGGGAATTGTTTTTTTTCTCAAAAAAATCTTTGGATGGATTGAAGAAGTTTAAAATGTCAGTTTCCTAATTAAGGAGTGCATATGCAGAGCGTTTGACGAAATGGTAATATACTGTCTGTGATGTCACCCCTTAATAAGTCAAAGGGAATAGTTTTCCCACCATATTTTTCAGCTCATTAATTAAATAAAGTGTTCCTGGTAGGTATTCTATTGTTGTACAAAGTTATTTAAAGACTTATCAATCACTCATTAAATATTCAAAAAACATTTAAAAAAATAAAAAAAATATTTTCTACCAATAATACTTGTGCCAATTTGGCATTATTTTGCGATTCCCGGATCGTTATGCCCGTTTAAGGGTTAAAACCCTGCTAGGTAAACATTCTGCCAAATCATCAACTCTTTTAACATCGACGTCTATCTAACATCATTTACAGTAGGATTTTGTCCACCACCGGAATCCAACATACTGGGACAATCAATACAAATCTGGCATCTCTCTCTGTCTGTCCAAGAATGAGGGTAATGCATTTATAATGTACATGCTCTAGTAGTACGAACTACTGAATCTCCAGAACATAATGGTTACTCAAACATCGCTCAGAATGCATGAATAAATTGGTATCAAGTCTCCCCCGTCGTCGTTCTATCTCAGTCAGACATACGACCTATGACATACAACTACAGCATGATGGGAACGTGTAGAAGTGACTCCTATTGTTTCCGATGTGAACCATCTTTTGTGCTAGGCTGTATTGTGATCCTGTGAGGCTTTGTGCCCCTTTTAGTGCAAAACTTTCATTTTGCGTCCACGTGTAACCTTGGGTTCTTGGTTTGTAATTATTAATCTTACTAATATTATAAAGAGGAAAGATTTGTATTTTTGTGTGTGTGTGTGTTTGTAATGAATAAACTCAAAAAATACTGTGCCGATTTCAAAAATTCTTTCACCATTAGAATGCTACATTATTCCTGAGTGACATAAGAACACAAAATTTTTAATATAGCCTATATTAAAAATTTTAAAAATGTCCACCCGTGCGAAGCCGGGACGGGCCGCCTGTTCAGAATAAAGAGATTGGTTTGATGATTAATTCATTTTGTTTTCTGTTTTGGTAATACCAAATACTTGAAATTGTTGTGTTTTGTTATTTCAATTGCTTCTCTTGTCAGCCTTGGTAAGTAATGTTTGTCCGTTGACAAAATACGTGGCTTGTGAAACTCGATCCAGTGATTGGGCTCTGACTGCAGTAGATGTTAAGCTATGGCAGATTTTTGCACATCCTTGTTTTTCACAGCCTTTATGTGCTCTTTGATGCGGTGTAACTGTAGTCAATTTTATACACCCCAGGATGTTCATCGGGATCTTATCATTCGGGGAACGCAGACTTAGTGTTATTTTCTTATGAGGAGTAACCACGGTCTTTATCGAGTATTTACTCAGTAATCAACCTATCTTGTCCCTTACTCCTCTAAGATATGGCAAGGAGGTTGGTTGACGCTACACTATAGATCTGGCAGCTCGCATCTTTTTCGGTCTTACAAGTCCAATATTAGTTTTGTAGCCATTCTTATGTAAATCCTTTGTACGTGGGATTATTCACCAGTAAGATGAGTGTTTCAAATTGTGAAGTACGTGGAATCCAGTTTTAAGTATCGTCAAAAGTAATAGCCGGCGTCATAATAAGGACTCCTCAAAATATTGTGATACTGTGAGTGTTTTTGCCGTGACTTTGTGTCGAGTTCCAGTGGTGCCCGTAGCAAAAGACTAAGAAAGAGAATAGACAGATTTGTCTGCACCTAACAATTAATTTACCATTCGACCCGCAATCGCCAGTCATCCGCAACGCCGAAATATCGGGAGCTCAGAATAATGGATAATCACGGAAGATATCCCGTAATTGACAGTATAAGCTTAATAACCGTGCAATCGGCTACCTTAAAGTACAGTTCTGCAGATGACCACAACCGCAAACCTCAGCTGCAAATCGGCAACCGCAGCCCAATCGCAGTAACAGGACTGGTTTTCTGTACTTAACTCGTTATCTCAATGAACACGTTTCCGTAACCGTTTTCAAAGAGTTCGACACAGTCCCTCAGTTGATTGTTAACCCTTAGATGCCATTGCGGACATAACTGGCATAACTAAGTTAAGTTAAGTAGGCGCAAATTGACAAGATCAGTAGTATGTAGCACCTGCCCGAGCGCGCGAGTAACCAAGTTAACTGCTTACTCGATAACCTGTCAATTATTGACCCATAAGTTGAGAAATAATTGACTTACTCGTAACTTGATAAAGGTAGATTGTGTACTTATTACATTTCCGTGTTTACCTGCGGGGTTCCTGCCAAGCACGACTTCTAAGCGTTAGATGAGTTCGATCCCGGGTAAGGTAAAGTATTTTTTCGATTTACTACCACTAACTTCATGTGTCACATCATGTAGTCTATATTCGTGCCTGGATAATGACAACCGCTCCGTAACAAGTGAATCCATCTCTGCCTATCCCTAGGAGAGCATAGGCTCATTGTCATAAAAACAAACAAACTTACCTTGATCTTCAAACCTTTCTTGTAAAGCATTGGTTCCCAACCTACTAAAGTATTCCTATTTATGTGAATGATTGCTAAAGTTTCACTTCGATCGCTCTTGTATCCTTCACTATCTTAAATCTAAAGGTTTTCATCTCATTTTCCAATTTTTCAATTGTGTGAGTTAAAGATTCACCCACCCTAGATGTAACCCTGTCGGTATCCTTGTTTATCTAGGACCTTATAGTCCCTGCTAACAATAAAGACACCAAAGTTATCCCTGTGCCAAGAAAGGTTGGGAACCAATGTTGTTAAGCAAACCGCCGTAATATGATATTCATTAATTTTGAGAACAAGGCCCGACCCTTTTCTGAAGGATTAACACCGCTAACAAGTTACTAACTATCCTAACCCTACAAATTACCTAGGTACCTGTCTAATAAACCAAAAACAAACAAGACGTTACCTAACACGTTTCGCTTAATCAGCTACAGTAACTAGAGCAAATAAAGATGGTTCTAAGATACACAGTACTGTAGTTGATATCCTCGCATTTGCACGGACGTTGAAAAGAACTGCTATAGAGAAACAAGCGTACGGCGGAGGCAGCACATTAGTTGGTCATAAAGAATTCTAGACATGTGTGTTTTGGTCAGAACGAAGTGACGTGTAAATGCGTTGCCGTGAACTCCTTTGCGTTTATGTACTCCTGGTACTTTGAGCTGCAACGTTATTTGAATAAAGTTTTGATTGTGGACGGCTATTATAAGAAAGATTTTGAGATTGATCTTGGATTTTTAAAGCTGAAACTTGGCTTAAATACGACCGAAGTAAACATTTTTGTTTGACATCTTTCGTTTTTCCTAAAGAGAGTATAAGTTTGTTTGGTTTTATAATACCTAACCTAGTAGGGGAAGACGAAAGAAATTATGGATGACCTGTGTGAAAGATGATATAACTAGAAAGGGTCTCCTAAGTAGTCAGAGAAATATAGATGAAGAAGACATGATGCACAAGGGAAGAGGGAATAAGAATAATATATTTCCGAACTCTAGGCTCGTACTGAGAAATTCTTGATGAGAAACCACACTACCCCATTCTGAACCCAACCAGATAAGAAGCAGTCATCCTATCATACTATACTAATATTATAAACTAGCTTCTGCCCGCGACTTGGTACGCGGATCCTGTTGCTTATGCCAGCAACAACGGGGTCGTCAAAATCGAAGATCTGAAACGTCTGATGTCGAATTCTAAGAGCCTGGGGACGGGAAAACAACGGGATGCGCGAGACGATTCGAGACGTTCCATATCTTTCATTTTTGTAAGTCAGAAGTCGATGCGTAGATACGCTTGGAACTCAAGCGTAATTCTCTATCCGTGAACGTCTCTGATTCGCGAGACAATGCATGACGTTCACGATCAGTGGTCAGTCGCGCATCATATTCTTCACAGTTCTCTAGAGACCTGGATGTAGATGCGTAAATACGCTGAGAACGCAGGCGTGCTTCGTTATCCAAGAGGAAGAGAAGAGAAGAGAGGAAGAGGTTTCCACGGAGCGAGTTGCAGCCTGATGTTCTCGAACAGCATCAAGTCTCTCCTGACGTTCTTCGGTAGATTCTTGGGATCTTATGATCCTCAATCTTTTAGCTCCTTTGGAACATTGGGAAAGATTTGACCTCTTTCTAGGCATGCTTATAGTTTTATTGTGAAGAAGATACTTGATCAATTAAAATCTAAGTGACTGCTCCCCTGCGTTACCGGGTAGGCTACCATGTCACGAAGATAAGTGGAAAAAGTCTAAAACACTCAAATAACATAAGCCCGAAGGCATATTTATTCGATAAAATAAAAAATAAATAGGAGTTTTGTCCAGTAGAGTCAAATTTTCAATGATATACCGTCGTCATCGAATATCAGTCCTAAACTGTTACCGCCTTCACCGCGTGGAGATACTCCCAGCTTATGTTATTTTATAATTATACAGTGAAATTAGTGATAGCTTTGATTTCCACATCAGATGTTTCTGATCTTCGATTTTTATAAGTCAATAGGAAATGCCCATCAGACCGAACAACTTTTGCTAAGACGTCATTCCTATATGTGTTATGGTGTAGCTGGGCTCTTGGAGTTCCACAACAGGTGTTCCAGATCTTCGGTTTTTATAAGTCAACAGAGAGTGCTCATCAGATTGAACAATGTTTGCTAAGACGTAATTCCTATATGTGTTATGGTGTAGCTGGGCTCTTGGAGTTCCACAACAGGTGTTCCAGATCTTCGATTTTTATAAATCAACAGAGAGTGGTCATCAGATTGAACAATTTTTGCTAAGACGTCATTCCTATATGTGTTATGGTGTAGCTGGGCTCTTGGAGTTCCACAACAGGTGTTCCAGATCTTCGATTTTTATAAATCAACAGAGAGTGGTCATCAGATTGAACAATTTTTGCTAAGACGTCATTCCTATATATGTTATAGTGTAGCTGGACTCTTGGAGTTCCACATCAGGTGTACCAGATCTTCAAATTTATTCTCTCAGCAGAAAATGCTCATCACGTGGAACAATTTTTGCTACAGTACCATTTTTGTATCTCTTATAGTTTAGCTATTCTATTGCGGTTCTGCATCAGGTGTTCAAGTTTCCAAGATAAATTATAGCCTATATGTTGCTCAGACTTAATACCTATACAACAAAAAAAAAATCTTTCAAATCCGTCTAGTAGTTCCGAAGATTAGCGTGTACAAACAAACAGACAAACAGACAAACAGACAAACAGATAAACAGACAAACAGACAAACAGACAGAATTTTTTTTTTGGATTCGTGCTCTATTACTGTTTCTAAACCCCCCTCAATTTTTTTTTTTAATATATTCAATGTACAGACACAGTTTTTTTACCGTCTTATTATATGTATTATATATTATATTATATGTATATAGATATATAGATTAATGCGAAAGTTTGTGAGGATGGATGGATAGATGTTTGTTACTCTTTCACGCAAAAACGAATGAACGGATTTGGATGAAATTTTGCACACAGATAGTAGAAAATATGGATTAATACATAGGATTCTTTTTTATCCATGTAGTATAATCCGAAGCCGCGGGCATAAGGTAGTACTTGCAGAAGAATGAAAAACAAATCCATTTCCATGATACCTCGCGCACTTGTTGCAAAATATTGCGAACGAATGAATAAATGGAGGACTATCATTCATTTAAATTAATGCCATTAGCAAAGCGCGTTGCGTTGCGGCAGATAACACGGGAGCGTAGGGCTGTCACCCGACTGAGGAGGGGACGACTGAAGTCGCTAGCTATGTCGCTAGTTAGCTATGTATGTAGCTATGTCAATCCAATATATTTTTTACTTTTCCGTCACCGTTGTCTTCTTTGGAATGAGATTTTATCTAGAATTTCTGGTACATAAACCCTGTAATTGTACACACATAGAGGTGTTCCTAATAGTACGGGTGTACTGCGACCCCTCGAGCCAACGAGGCAGACAATAGCAAGTTTCTGGTACAAAGTCTGTTAAACAAGTTGGTGTTAACAGTTGCACTTGTTAAACTTATTAAGTCTATTCATTAGCTTGTAAATGAAGAACTTCTTGAATTATTTCATTACCAATGAAAAATTTCTAGTATAGAATGATGTACTGAATACAGAGTACCACCTTGTAGACTAATCGCAGTCAACTACACCTGGGAAATTTCGTAGTGGGATGGGAAATGGTATGGGTATTGAAAGTAAAATAATCCAAATGTTAAGCTTTTAAAAACTATACTTGTCTCTTCTGCCAACCCTAGTATAAGCCAGGAAATATAATCGTGACGGATTTTTCCGAGCGCCACGGCTCGGCCTCTAGGCGACAATTTAATTCTCCTTAATTCTTCCTGATCTGTGCCGAACGCTGAATATAAACGAATAAACATTAATTATAATATAAACATGGAACAATGTTGTTTGTTTTGGTTCTCAGACAACTGTTGTGTATAATGATTTGACAGGTGCAGTGATTGTTCCGGGATGGGCTTCGTTTATCTCGGAAAATGAATAAATAAATTATTGTTTTGGGGAATTGTAATATTCTTTCAATGAATCAGAGATAGGTTTTCAACTAAAAGAGTAATCTGAAACTCTGAATCAGCGAGGTTTTGTAAATATGTAAATGTTGATACAAGTGCGGAAACTTTGTCATTGCAGCTGAGGTGGGTTTCAGACCCGAGCCAAAGGCGAAGGTGTTATGAAGTCGAGATCTGCAGTGATAATTGCCCACATGTATCAAACGACGTTATTTAATACATTTATAAAGAAATAAAATAATAGAACAAAAAGTGTTTTTGTTATTAATTTTTAGAAATTTTTGCGTTTTTCCCCGCACTTTGCAAGTTGTACTTTCGCAGGTAGACGCAGGTGCGAAGCTTCAATACAGCTCACGGTGCGCCGGCCTGGCAGTTAATGCAAAGAGTTAGAGTACACTTTTGAATCGATGGTTGCTACCGTGAGCCGGCGCGGCGCACCGTACACGGCACCGCACCGCAGCACGATGCCGCGACGTGGTGTTGTGTCCAGGACCTTAGAGTTCCTGTAGTGCGCTTAGCAAAGAATAAGAAAAGGGGTAGACAGATTTGTCTGCACCTAATAATTTATTTACCATCAACCCGCATTCTCCAGTCATCCCGCGATCATGGCGCTTGCAACAGCGTCTAAATATCGGGAGCTCACAATAGTTGAAAATCACGGAAGATATCGCGTGAGTGATTGTGTAAGTTTTATTATAATAAGGCACAATAAGCACCATGCGCTTTTAAAAGTCAGCTTTCAACCGAGTGCGTGTACAATCGGTTTCAAAATAAATTTTATAAATGTATCCTTGATTCATGGAAGCAACGGTGTGCCTAACAAATGACCCACTTTACCACGCGTATGCAAAACGACACTCGTGGAGGAAAAATCCAGGCAATAAAATAAATATAACATAATTTTCTATCTTTGTTTTGAAATCATACGTGTACCTAAACATACTAATATGAATAGTGCAAGCTCGTGGCTTTTATAATGTAATTAGCTAAAGAGTTGCGACTCGATTTAACTTTAACCTAATTTACATGCACATACGATTGTAAGTCTCTACGGAATAAGCAAAGTTACCAACTGTTTGAACACTACGTAATTAAAAACATGTCAGGTGGTCTTTGGTATATGTACATTAGCATAAAGTTTGCTAACTAACTGTGTGTGTAAGCGGTTTTACAAGGCTATTAGAGGATCTGAAGGGCATGAGCAGTGATATGTTTATGTGAGCCAAGAACTTCAAACTGCAAAAACCATTTCGTTAGCTAATTGGTGGTTACTTTCATTCTCGCTTGGTCATCCGAAATATCTTCCCCTATCGTTTATTAGTAGTCCAACGGCAGGCTTTAATTCTTTTACGTGATATCGTCGAAATCGAGAGAAACAGATGAATAAGGGCCGCACAGAACAGAGAAGACTAGCAGAAGAAAGGTGAGGCCTAAACCCAACAGTTGGTGATTCCGGGTTGAAATGATGATCATAATGCCAATAAAGCTATCAGTCACCGTATCACACAAAGTGTGAGAAGCATTTTATCGAATTAGTTATGGTCGTTCGCAAAATCTAATTAAAATGGAACTGGGCAGGCCGTATCTGCCGCATGTTGCAACAACATTGGGCGAAAGTGGCAATAGATTGGGTTTCGAACAACAGAACCGGCGACTTGGTAGGCCTAGAAAGAGTTGGCGTGAAGAGTTGGACTACCAAAAGGATTGGACCCAAATAGCCACAGTCACCATAGACAGAGGAAAATAGAAAGAGGGAAGGAAGACCTTTGCCCTGCCATCAAGCTCATAATAACAGTAAAAAAATAATCGGGTGAATGGAACATTGTGGAGTGGCAGTTTCTTCGGTATATCTTTACACATTAGTCACTTCTACCCGCAGTGGTGCTTCGTGTGGTTCTCAGAAATTATCTTACGAGAAGGTGTATAAACATAACATAACATCACGCCTATAATCCCCGAAGGGTTATGCAGAAGTGTACCAATAGTACACCAAATTTCGCCAGTAATGTTTAAGTCGCATGTAATAGGGGGCGAGCCTATTGCCATCAACTGAGCACATATCCAGACCCCGAGGCTGCTATTGAGAAATTCCTGACGGAAAACACAATAACACTTTGCCCTACCTGGGAACCTCCTTCTGGTGTTACTGGGATAATAAGTACCTTTTTCCAAATCTAGGATAGCCTGTGTGCTGAAGATTGAAATCCGTTCAGCCTATAAGAGGGAGCATTCTGAAAGATGGCAACATCGTAAATATCTTTCATATTATCGTTGTTATGGTGAATTTCTTTAATATTACTAAATGAAAATGAAATATCGCTCGTGTTACACTTAAATATTGATTAAAATTGCAACAACTAATATTGTAACACTGAATATTTAGTTTTAGATACAAAAAAAAGCACTAAGACATCTTCCAAATGCTTTTAATAAAAAAACAATAATCATAATAATCCATTTATTTCAGGAGATAAATACCTAAACCTGCCTTGCCCGCTTACCTGTGCTTTTGTAACATCTAAAGCTGTTTTTTGCAAAACAGAGTCATATTCATAATAATTTCATTCAGTAATCATCATCATTCTCCTACCCTTATCCCAACTTATTTGGGGTCGGCGCAGCAAGTCTTCTTCTTCCATACTTCTCATTCACTAAGTGCTCTAAAGTGCTCCGTTGCTCCGCGCGGTGCAGTTCTATATGAAACCACGCGGACGTCCGCTTTACGCAGTTTCAGGCCTTAAGGTGTGAAAAGGTAACAAACAGAGTAACTTAACTCATTTATAATTAGTACCTACTAGCGGCCCGTCCTGGCTTGGCACGGGTGAACATTATGTTACTCAGGGATACTATAGCATTCTAATGATGAAAGAATTTTTGAAATTGGTCCAGTAGTTTATGAGTTTATTCGTTACATACAAAAATACAAATCTTTCCTCTTTATGATATTAGTACAGATATAGATATTTATACATATAGTGTAGATTACTCTTAAGTATGTATCCAATTTTATCTTTCTTGAACAACACACTGTAAGCCATTTTCTTACTACAATCACGCCAGACCGTGAAGCAATCTCTACTTATACGAAGTGTGAAATTACTTCGGGCAACTTAGTGTGTAAAACGTTCACGAACAAACTTTTCAATCTAGACTGGAAAACTAACCATGTTAAAACTTCTCGCGTCCAACTCGTTCAGGTAATGTGGATAAACATCTGGAGTACTAGGAGTACAGAACTTTGTGCGAGTTTATCTGCGTAGCGCTACGGCGTAGCTCGTTAGTGAGCTACGATTCTGCGAAGCTACGAGTGTCATACTTATAATGGCTACGCTATTGTACCTTTCTGGGAGTTTCTAGTGCTTTCTGTTGAATTTCATGAGACTGGAATGTGAACATCTGTTTAGTTAGTTATTTCTACGAAACGGTACGGGATGGTCTCGTTAGTCGTTAGTGCTACAAGGCTCATAAAGGCTACACGGTTACACGTTTGGAGAGATACTAGAATATTCTGTAGAAGTGATGAGGCTATTCCTTTGACCACAAATCTAATTATAACTTGTTTGTTTCCTACCTTGTCGAATTAATAAATTTTTGTTAAGATGACTTCATTGATCGTTGTAAAATAATCTGATGCCCGATACAAATTCCATTAAAAGTTGGTTTTTCTTGGAGTTCGTAATCAAAAAGTACTGCAAGGACCACATGCTCTTTTCATGGCGGAGAATAACCTCAACACTTCCCAAAAAAAAATTGAAACCTTTTCAGGGTTCCCTACCTCAGTCGACAAAAACGGAACCCTCATAGGATCACTTTGTTGTTTGTTGTCTGTCCGTCTGTCAAGACACTTTTAGTCAGAAACGTGTGGAGGTATCAAGCTGAAATTACAAATACTCAGGTCAACGCGATCAAAAGATATAACCGCATATTTTGCGATTTCACAAGAAAATCAAAATCTATAGGGTACTTCCCGTTAACCTAGAATCATGAAATTTAGCAAGAACTTATTTCTACATGTAAAGGAAAAAATCTGAAAACCGCAAATATGTAGTTTAATAACAAAATACCTACAAGTTTATTCGGAACCCTCGGTGCGCAAGTCCAACTCGCACTTGGCCGGTTTTTAACCACATGCCGATACCGGTACGCCATCTCATAACACTACCAATCCGCACTGGATCCGCGTGGCCGATTATGACCCACTCTCTCTTAGAGAGAGAAGGCCGCGTCCCAGCACTGGGAACCTGATAGGATTATGCTATCCTATATCACTATGACATCCTCCACTTACCTGGACGTAGGTGGCGATCCTGACAGCAGGGACCCTGACCCTCTCTTGCAGAGCGGAGGCCTAGGGGCCGAGGGTCTTCGCTCTACTCCTGATGCGGAGCGGGTAGCCGGAGCACCTTCAGCGGCTAACACCCTCGCTGACACCAGCGCTGCTTCGGGGCAGTGCTGCAAAGAGATTCTTTGATCAGGACGTAGCAGAACTTATTATTATGAGACAGGGTAACAGTTAATTTTACGTTCCTTGAAAAGCGCAGTAAAACTAAAACTGCTCTTTCTTAGTGCTCCATAATTAGCACCCATTAGCACCCCATATCAAAGACCATTAGTTTTCAATGAAGTGATTGCCATCAACACGCTGAAAAACAGACCAATCTATTTGTGACTAATATGATGATATCTGATAATAACAATCCATTAGTCAGGAGGAGTGATCAATATGTTACAATAATCAAGAAACTGTCCACTGTATTGGTTGATTTGAGCGTCGTGTGCGTATGACAAGACACTGGTCCTATCCGAACTCAGAATAATGGAATTACAAAACAAACAGTCGGCTCACGATCCAATCAATATGTTGGCTATACCTACAAATACTGATAGAAACGTTTGCTTTCGGGGCTGACAAATAAACAATACAGATAGGCAGGTGGAAATTAAATGTCAATCAATCAAAATAGTTGTGCTTGTGACTCCATCCACGTGGACTTTGAAAATCAACATAAGCCCGTCAAGTGATTGCTTGCGAGCCGCCCTCTCCTCGTAAGAGCTACTCGGTTTTAACGATTATATTTATCGGAATATCTAGTACATTTTTCTTATGTACTTTAGTTTGTCGTGATAAAAACGATATACTTTATCAGCCCATGAATTCCGACTGCTGGGCAAAGACTCCCTCCCTCTCATTCATTCTTCTTCCTTCATTCTTTACACTTCTGTTGGCTGCTCTCTAGCGTGGTAAATTCTTCCACAAAACGATCTAATTCATATTTTATTAATCGCTGACACCCATTCCAAAAAATATTTAGCCGACTTCATGTTATATTTGAATTCATGTTCATTTTGCAAATATTGATTTGCAATAGTAAACTGTAGACAAAAACTCAGCCATAAAAACTTTTCGAAGAAGTTATTAAACGACAGACAAAAATACTACTTAAAATATAGGCATATTCAACCAGGGTTGACAAACCTTGTTCAACTTTCAAAGTGACAGATTTAGTTGTAAGTTGGGAATAATCCGAGCCCCAGACTTCTTAATGGAAATGAGTTTCTGCATCGTCTGCAATTAACAAAGAGTATGTCTTAGCTACAATTCCAGATAAGACGTAGTTTACTATATTACGTCTCAAGCAAACATTTTCATCATTACTCGTAGATGAGCCCTCAAAATACTTATGTATATACTTGTTCTAGAAAAGAAAATCATCACGAGAAAAACTCACATTAAGAACGTGAGAAACGGTAACTTGGTATATCCACACGGAAGTGCGGGAAAGATGCGGTTTTTAAAAATTTGTAAGCGAGACACGGTGCTATTAAAAATTCTTTGTTAACAAAACCAAAACGTGAACCTATTTTGATGAGGTTGTGTGAATCTAAAGCTGCATATCTTTAATCTCAACAAATACCAAATACACTTGTAATTAGAGTGAGAGCGAAACCAGCGCTTGTTTAATCTAAATTACTAACTGCCAAGTCCCTGATTCAGATTACCATAAACATTTGGCCGGTCCACGGTATAATCAATATGCGCTCCTTAAAATATGTAAAGTAATTCAACAACAAATGCTATTTATCAAACTGTAATTCCTCCAACGACTCCAAATGTTCGCCTATTCACATTTTCTTTACAAACTTCTCGAAATGTTCACGATACGGCGCCGAGCGAAATCGCATAAAAGAATTTCTCTTCAAAACTTTTTATGTAATTTTAATGATCGCGTGAAAAAATGCCTTTCTCTATAGCCCGTATTTTATTCAAACTTTTCAATGCCGAAAATAAAATTAATTCATAAAGTTTCGTAATTTGAATTCAAATTCGTCTAATTTGGTCACTATTGACAAGTTCGCAATTAAAACTTTTTCATTTGAGCCTAGTTTATTTTTGTGAAACAAGTTCGACAACGATCAATACATTTTAATCTACTGGAACCTTCACGAAACATTAGGCAAAATCGTTTATACTTCGTCTTGTAACAACAATCAATTTTCAACCAACCAAGTCCTAATCACCGCCTTTGAATTTTCTATTTGTTAAATAAACCTTTCAGAATTAAAATCTTTGTTCACTAGGCCTTCAACAAGGGAATTAAATGAAAATAATATTACCTGAATAAATGTGCTTAATTTCGTACGACGTTGTGTATTAGCTGGGAGGTGTTGTCAACTAAAACGACTAAAGGTAAGTATAAGCTTAATTTCGAAGCTTGTTCTAGATCCTTGACCTAGACCTTGTCATTTAGAAATAAAAACTAAATAAACAAGAACTAAATTCTACATAATTTATTGTACAGCATTTTCCCACGACCTCGCATCTTTTTGACAGTACATGAATATCGTACGTACATAAATCTGAACGTTTTTAAAATTGAAGAAGTCGGTTAAAAGTAATCGTGTCGCACATTATATTTTACTTAGTTTTAATATATAATAAGATATATTGTGCTTATCGCAGAAATTGTACAGTCGCCAGCGCACCAAATTACTGCAAACTGTCAAATTTCTCCAAATGATTTTAAACCATAAAATGTTGGTGTTTAATTTAAAAATCTAATGAGAAAAGTGTGCTGGCGACTGTAAATTTTGTTGTTTTTTTTTGCTATAAGCACAAAAAGTAAGTTGTAAGTATTTCCTATTCAAAAATTGTTTGAATTTAAGCAAAGTTTACGTCGTATGTTCATGCTAGAGCCTCTGTTCTCTTGTAACGGCACGAACTGCATAAGAGAAGCTCATGTTGTAGTAAATATACATGGAATAGTTGAAGTCAAACATGGTTACGTGGATTGTGAATTTGCAAGGTGATAGCGAGGCTCACTACCTAAGCTCTCTTCTGGGTGTCAACTTTTTAACGCTACCAATTAGCTGTGGGTCAGCTCATCAGGTCAGTCATACGAATCCATAGAATTTTATAATTCTTTTATATTTTATTTATTTGAATAAAGTAAATAAAATATAAAAGAATTATAAAATTCTATTGATTCGTATTCTAAAAAATCTCAACCATTTATGCAAAGGTGGGTCAGCTAATTGCTATAACTCACAGTACGTTAAGGACAGATTTAAATATTTTTATAAAGTACCTCTACTTGTTGAGGTGGAACAAAAGCGTCTTAATTTGGGAAACCCTCTTAGATCTTTTAAATATCTACTGAATAATTAATGAACGCATGCATAGAGTCAAGTTCTAAGCATTTGTTCAACTAATTAGAAATAGTTGCCCGTACAAGTTGCTCGTTCGTCCGAAAAAGTAAATTCCTATGGAAAATTACAGAGCAGTCCCTATAAGGTTCAACAAGTAGGTATCCATCAAAAACGGATCAGAAGTTTCAAAGTGGGGATAGTGACAGATAAGATCAAATGGCCGCATTACATGTACTACCAAGCCAAACGATTTCTTTTGAATCCACTATTTTAATCACATGGACTTAATCCCTATGAAGACCATATGATTAAAAGAGTGATGAATATAAAGGTTGAAGAATGGAGAGGAAGAAGAAAGCCAAAGAAAAGCTGGATGGATTGTGTGAGGAAGGATTTGAAAGAAAATTAAGTGAATGATAGCGTCACAATTGACAGGGGAAAAAAACGTGTTGCACTTACTCCAAGTAATAGGGGACTAGGGTAGAAGAAGGATGATGAAGTAGGTATACACCTATTTAATCATTACAACTATAAAGGAACTCAGATGTCCGAACAACGCGCTTTGATTCCACATTTTTACTGTGCGAACCGCCAGTCTGTGGAATCCACTGCCGGCTTCTCTGTTTCTCGATCATTATAATCTGGATCTCGTCAAGTTCGAGTGAAAAGATTGGAATACAATATCATCCTAAAGTGTTTATGTAAAACGTTAATTAAAAACAAAGCTTGAATAACAAATGGCAACACAAAGACACGCTACCCAAGGTCAAGAGCGTAATACACTGTACAAGTATCGATTCAACTCAATTGTTTGTGCCGTTACTCTCGGGCTGTCGAGCGAGAGATACAAACAAGTGATTTGAAACGAAATGTTTACTTTATCGATGCGTTTCGACAATTGAATTAATTTCCTTCGTCGTCAATAGAGACGATATCTCCTTTTGTGACAAATGTAATATTCAATATTATAACAATTTGGAAGAAATTATAGAGAGATGTCTGCAACCAAGACCAGTATTAAGTACTTTATTGATACTCCGTATGCCAGCTCAAGGTAAAGTGTTACCACTGACGATCAGCCTTCTGCTCACCCACGATTCGTCATCTATGTTAAAGTCACGTGTAATATGGGGCGAGCCTCAAATAAATCAGTTACAAAGAAGTTTGTGAGCAGTCCTGACTGCCATTAAAAAAATCCTGATGAAAAGACTCAATAACGCTGCACGACTGGAGGATCAACCCAGAGGGTCAAAAACTGACATTCAGTCATCGTTATCGATGGTGAAAAAGTCAATAATGTACTAGATTGATAGTTCCCGAAAAACTTATGTCAGTTCTTTTGAAAGCTGTTGTAAAATACACAAAACACCTTGAAGACTATAAAAACTTGTCTAGACCAACACATCCTCAAGACTATACAATCTCGTTTTTTTTAACAGTCTCGTATGTCCCACTACAGGGCTGCAAGGCTGTCCCCCATATCCCTCCAGATACTCTTCTCCTGCGCACTTAGATCCAGCCTTCATGATGCGCGACCAGACCATCTGGCCACCTCTTTCTAAGCCGGCCTAGGCAGCGACTTCCACTCTCAAGCACCCATTGCGTTTAAGACCAATAATAATATACCATTTAGGTCACCTTTTGACAAAATGAAAACAAGTATCCACACGATATCGTAAAATAACTATTGAAAGGTCATCGCCATCGGTCAGCTTTCGAGCTTTGGTTTAATTAAGACCATATTAATTGCTATCTGTTGCTGCGTCACGTTCACACTCGGCGTACTATACCAGCCAATCACTGGGCGGCAGATTGGCTATTGTATATATGCATGTCAACACGAATTTAAATTACTACTGAAAAATATAACATCGCGTGTTTGTATTACCCAAACAATGAGGATATTGATGATAGACTAGTAGTATAATAATTATTCTCCGAATATTTCAACAGGTTATTCTTGTCGATTCTCATATGTATGACGTTTTGACACCTGTCAATAATAAATAATCTCCTACGTAGCTATCCTCAGTACACAAAGAAGGATTTCAGGTAGACCATGATAGCCAAACATCCCCAGAAGGTAATTGCTATCATCCAGTAGCGACGGGTCAATTTCTGTAAAAGGAAAAAAAAATACTGACTGTGCCATTTTTCAAAGGGAAGCCGGTAGGAATCGAGTTGTATGGAACCTTCGCCACTTCGACAGCGTATCATCTAGTCAGATACTGGAAGGTTTGGTTAAGGCAAACTTCACACAGTACTTTTTAAGCGTATAAAAATAATCGCTAGTAAAGATTGATAAGTACAACGATCACAAAGTTTGGGGTACTCAGATTTGATTATTTGTAGGTTACCCTCCATCATCAGTAATAGACGTCCCATATTATAAATGGAAAAATATTATATCTATAGACAGGAACAGGGGAATAGTAACACTAGCAATTCGCCAGTTACCCCATCATATTATACAGGGGCGAGCCTATTATTATTAAACAGGCCCATGAATACTGAGAATTTCCTCAAAAAAAATAATTTGCTTAACTTGGGGTTCAAGCCAAGACACTGGCCTGCTCAAAAGTAGCTCTCAGAACAAAAACACGAAAAATATAAAATTAATTTTTCAATCACAAAAGGCCACGAGTAACAACCCTGTGCGAGATTAAAACAATTTACTAAACTGCAACCCAAACAGACTATTCGTCTGACAAAAGCGAAATCCTCTTTACAGCCAGTCAGGTAAATCCCGGGAGATAAGGCGAACTTGTCTGGATGTTACTTTGGAAAATACCCCTAGAAGGCTAGAGCATAAGGTACAGGTGAGGCCAGCGGGGGTGCCGCTTTGTTGGATGAAAGAGTCGACGGAGAAGCTAAAGTCGTGTGGATGTATAAAATATTGTGTGGAGAAAAATAAGTATGATAGATCGTAAAGACAATCTATACATCTACACAGATAAATAAAATTGTAGTGTCTGTTTGTAATATCAAAATAACAGCTTTTTACTGAATGCATAATTATGAAAATATATACGGCACTTATAACAAAAACACATTTTTTTCCAATTTTTGTCTGTCTGTCGGTTTGTCCATCCGTTTGTTCCGGATTATCTCCGAAACGGCTGGGCCGATTTTGACGGGACTTTTACTGGCAGATAGATGATGTTACAAAGTCTAAGTTAGGCTACTTTTATTTTAGAAAAATAATTAGGGGCCCGTGGGAAAAAATTAAAACACTTGAAATTAGTAACAAACTCCGATTCAAAAAGGGAAGTAATCTTTTTATAATAATTTCACGCGGCCGAACGTCGCGGGGCACAGCTAGTAGACAATAAATTTTACAGCAAGTTACTGTTACACTGTTCACTGTTTCATCAGCTTCCTAGCCCGTTCCCAACTATGTTAGTGTCGCCTTCCAGTCTAACCGGATCAAAATACCAGTATTTTACATGGAGCGACTGCCTATCTGACCTCCACAACCCAGTTATTCGGTAACACGACACCCCTAGGTAATACTGGTTGTTGAAGAGCGTACGATTTTGAAATAAAAATTTAAATAGTTTTATAGATATTAAATTCAATCGCGTCGTAATAATTTCATTCTGCATAACTTTTTTTTTTTTTTTTACGGATGGGAAATCATCAAATGACTTCTCCCGCTCTGGGTGGAGTGGGAGGGAGTGTCAGACTCTTACTGACTAAAACCCATCCATGTTCCTTCATTGCCCTTTGTGTTCCAGGGCCACGGTATCTCTTTCGAACAGTCCCGCAGCCCCGGCAGGCATCGGCCCTTGCCCTTCCTGGTTGCTGACATCTCTTTGAGGCGCGCGTGGAACACGAACGCGCCGTCGACACGGCATTCTGCATAACTTCATTGACAACACACCCTTTACTCGTAAATATGTAGATCATTTGTAAAATGTATGCAAACTCATTTTACACGTAACTCATTTTACCGATATCAAGAGACTTATGTACCACTTGTAGGTACTGTGTAACAGTATTTGTTACATAAATGATAATGATGTATTTTCCACCTTACACCCACTCCCCCTTAATAACAACATGTTATTTATCTGTACGCACAACGACCAGTCCAGCTATACAAAACCAGTTTATGCTGATCTCTCATGGTACGGAAAATTTATGAAAAGCGAGGCCATGCTATACAGGAAATGTATGGCTTTATGTGTCGCCCTGTATACACCGCTGGTAGTGATGATTATTAATAAAGGGAACAATGTACCCTTATTAACAGGTTAAAATAACCATAACGCGAGGTTATTTTGGGTAGGTAAGTAAATTATTTTTTCATTCCCCATTCCATATTTTTTCTCGTGACTAAATTTTGATCCAAACACAATGTTTTTCAAACACAGCTTGAAAAGTTTTTTCGTACAAAAATTAATTCAATAAAAAGGTCCTTTGTTTCTCTAACAAAAGCCTACTTACATAAACATATTGAATATGAAAATGAAGAAGAAAACAATATAAAACGCTGTGCGTGTCGAAACACCTCCAAATACTCAATTAATATTCGTTTTCCAAGAGTTATTAATCCTGTCTGATCCCTGAAAATGAAATCACAGCACTCGCTTGGAAACTTATATGAAATTCTATATCAAGTGGAATTTTCACGCTGCCGACGCGGATAATTTAATCTTTTAATATACTTATTATGCTCTGTTCATTTTCCGACGAATTCATGTTTCTGGAAAATTTTCCTTTTGCAGACAAGTTATCAAGACAAGTATACAAGTTGATCAACTTTTTTTTTTTTGGATGCGAAATCGTCAAATAATTCCCCCGCTCTGGGCGGAGTGGTAGGGAGTGTCAGACTTTTACTGACTAAAACTCATCCATGTTCCTTCTTTGCCCTTTGTGTTCCAGGGCCGCGGTTTCTCTATCGAACAGTCCCGCAGCCCAAGTAGATCTACTTGAGGTTAACTTTGGATAACAAACACAATATTTTGGTCAATGGTGCCCTCCATCCATTCAACTGATTGAGCGACAGACCACTCACAAAGTCCCAACCTTACCCAATATAGAGAGAAACCACAAATATAGATATACCTAGATAACGCTAGAGCTCCTACTTCGCGTGCCCGGTTTAAGCATTTTATGCTTAACGTGGCTACTGTCGCAACAAGCTAACTTGTTTAAAACAACAACATTGCAACTCAAGAACTTAATTCAAGACAATTTAGGAACAAAAACGTAGTCTGTTTTTTATAGTAATTTGTTTGTTTAGAAACTAAATAGTACTTACCTATCACGTCATATACACCGTGACTTTTAGTCGTCTTACAATGGCAGCCCACTTCATGTATTCAATGAATACTAAGCATTCATAAAAAAATAGGTATTTATGAGATTTTAATAATTAAAAAAAAAAATATTATGCAAAATTATAGTGCATGACGTAGTTAAAACACCCTGTTGTGAGCAAAGATCTACTGGACTCGAGCGCTGGGTAGGTATATTCTCCCGTTTGACACGTAAACATCATTAACAGGATGTTTCATAATTTTTTCTAATGTTTATTTATTTTTCTTTGTACCTATAACGGTAGGTAAAAAAAAATCGCGCCTACAACTATTTTATGTCGGGCACATTGAGTGGACCACCTTTGTAAGACGACTAAAAAGTCACGGTGTATATAGGTAGTCAAAAAATGACACGCTTGGTTTTCATACGGATCATTATGCTTACGTTGTCTATGTATATCTATATATGTGATAGAAACACAATAGAATACATATTCCTAAGAGGATACGTAAAAGTGCGCTTCTGCAGAAAGTTAGAAGTTCAAAATTGGTTCGCCCAAGTGCAAACTAAAGTTACGAGTGACAAATTCAATTGAATGTTGAAATCCAAAATGAATGCTGACAGAATTGCTGTAAAAGCTGGACGAAAAATAGAGACAAGCAACACTTTTTGAAATTCCCAACGTCAATAACGAAGCGAGGAACAAGTAAAATACTAAAAATGAATATTCCCTTCATTTCAAAAGCAAATTCAATTGAACTATTTCATGGCGCTATAAATCATTTTCTTTCCTCGTGAGGTTCAAACAGTTAAAGCTCTCTCGTGGACGACGAAGCACTTTAAAGGCTTAGTCAATGAACACAGATTGCTGAACAAAAAGGTGTGATTTTCATGATAACACCGCACAAGGTATACCAATAAAGTAAAATAGATAGAAAGAATACTATTTTTTTGTGTACGGTCGCGGTCAGAAGTCCAGTAGCAATCACACATGCTTATTCATGTAATTATACAAATAAATTTTCATTAAAACATGCGCAGAACCGTACAGGCGAATAAAGACATTGAGATTCTCCTGGACTTACGGCCTTCGACTGTAAACCATACCAATAACTTGTAAAAAAGTTGACATTTTACATCAAAATGGGTTAACAATGCGCGGTAGTATAGCGATCTATTCAGACAACATTTTGATGGATTTCAGGGAGAAGAAGAGGCCATACTGCAGCTAGTCAAAGTGAAATTATTTATTTGTCTGTGGTGTACATGTACATTCGTACATACGAAGCAAAGGAACTACCTACAAAAGATTGCTAGCAATAATAAATTTAGCAAGGTCCTCGGAATGTTACTGCCTCGTAGTCCCATAAAAGTTGGGTTTAGACACCTATCATCGGTTTGAGATAGGTACGAAAGGTAGATCAGATACTATCGTAGATTTATTTTTAGTTTCCCTTACTATTTAATTTTGTAATGTTCGTGAATGTAGTCTCGCGATTTTTCAGTACCAATGGTATCGCTCGTCTTATATTCTTCTACCGAAATTATTTTATTTCGAGCTAGTCATTCCAATTTCTTTAAGAGCCGATTCCACCACTGAAACAGCAATCAGCACATTTAAACCACGTCCATGAGCTGTCGCCGCCTGTCATTGTTTTCATTGGTACGGAATATTGACACTGACAGTTCTTGAACGCGGTTTAGATGTGTTGATCGCGTTCACTTTTCTTGGTGAAATTCACCCTAAGTATACATCGAAACTTCTGGTAAGTTAGTAACGTAGTTATTTTACTTTCATTAGTATAATATTTTTAGCTAGGAAAGTATGAATTTCAACATTTCTGTATTCACCGAGGTATTGTAATATCAGCAGTTGGGAGCACTAATGATCATCTCTAAAATATAATACAAAAGGTAGGTAGTAAGATACTATACAGGGTGATTTTTTCAAGTAGGCGTGGATGGCCAAATTCTAAACTATGAGGAAAAGTGAGAAATACTTTAAAAAGTCTCAGTCCCGATTTTGATCAAAACTAAAACTGCATTATTTTTGAAAAATCTATATTCCTGTTCACTAATCGAACCCGTTGATTACATAATACGATAGTGTCACTAAAATCCCAATTGAAAAAAAAACATGATTCAATTCAAATATTTTAGGATAAATCAAAAATTCAAAAGTAACGAGAATTTACCATTTCGTAAATCTAGAAAACCCATGTCAAATAAAATAATGTCTACATGGTCCCAAACATACATCAAAACATTAAATTTAAACAAGAAAGTACATACTGGTTATTGGATGTCCCTCCAAAATAATATTAGATAAACATTTTATAACACAAATCCCAAAATAATTCTGAAATAACATTATTTGTGAAATATTTTATGAAAAGTATTGGGGATAAAGTTTGTTATCTTAGTATAAAAAAGATAAAAGGCCTTTCAGACTGCTGCTAGGTTCACATTTTCATAACATTGGAATGGAGAGCCCGCGGCGACACGGTCCGGTCAAGGGCTTTGCGAGCTGCGCCTAGTTTTTAATATTCTTGTATACTCAAGTAAAGACGAAGCTTTTCAATATTTTTCTTCAATAAAAACGTGTATCAAAAAAGTTTTGTATCAAAATGTAAATACCTCCTCTTTGGTAACCATTGCGATGTTGGTGCCACGGAGAAAGTTTGATGGTCTGAATCTCACCTTGAATTATGACCACACTTTTCCAATTCCTGTTTCGGGTAAAGTGTTATTGGGTTTTTCAATCAGGAATTTCTCAGTAGCAACCGATTTGGATTTGGGCCCAGTTGATGGCAATAAGCACGCCTCCTATTACACGGGACTTTAAACATAACTGGCGAAATGTGGGTGTAGGTACTATTAGATAGGTACACCTCTGGTTAAACCTTCGGGGATTACAGGCGTGATGTTATGTTATGCTTTCTGATATAAATCTCAAATCGTTTATTGCTTTATCCATAATGTAAACTTACAGATGGTAAATAAAAACAAAATAGAAACAATTATGGACCCTGTTGGGAATAGCACATACTCTGTATATCTTACTGAAAAATGTACATATTTATATATGTACACTGAAAAATCGTAAAACCAATATCTTTTCGCCTTCAGAATATCGAATAGCCTGAAGCCACGGCAAACCGGAACCCGTGCGGGTAAAATACCTACATAGAAAATATCGCTTAGCGTTTACATAAGCGAAAATCGAAGTTTCCCATTACCGGATTGCCCGGCTTTTGAAGCAACCCACAAGGTCCGATACCCGACCGTTTGTCCGGTTACGATACTCGTACGATACATAATACAAAGAAAAGTAACGAAAATGGAAAACCTTGAAATGTGTACGCGTATTGGGAGCACGTAACGTATTTCCCAAAAAACCGAACCAAGTGCGAGTCGTACACACGGCGGCACATGAAGCTGTACATTTCTAGTATAACTTGGCCTCGCTTTGTATAGATTTACTATACAATGAGAGATCCGCATAAACTGGTTTTGTATAGCTTGATTGGCCGTCGTGCGTACGTACTCATACGCACACAGGGTTCCGTAGCACAAACAATTTAATAAAAATATTTTGTAGGCTCATTCATATGTTGTATTGTATTACATTCAACAGCAACTAAGTTTGTTTTTTATAATAAGTTAATGAAACACAAAGTTACTGCTGCAGTTTGATGAAAAGGTCCCATATCTCAGAACCTAAACATTAAATCTTATTTAAACCAATTGTTCGTTGAAATTTTTTTTACGTTATACAATCCTAATTTTTTTCAGAATTTTCCTCCTCTTGCTTTACAAATTAGAGAGGACACACACACATTTTACCACTTTGGAAGTGTATATCTTACAAACGTTTGACCATGAAAAAAAATGGTTTTAGGAGCCTCAATGTCATTTTTAAAGACCAATGTATAAACACACATCCAACTTTAACACCGCACATATAAGTTTGATGGAAAAAAAGGAAAAAATGTCAAACTTATATTTTCATTATTTTTAGTTCACGTGTATGTTCAATTTTTGCGGTGAAAAATCACCGTTTGTTTAGGACTCGATATAACGCACTCAAAACACTGTGCTGATGGATGCATTCAATAGTACGGGGTCCTGGAGGTATTTAAAGTAAAGCTATAACATTAAACATTTGTAAGGGTCTTTTTACGCCCATTATACTATTATTAAATGGTAGATTTATATTTCACTAGCTTCCGCCGTAAATATTTTTTTCAAAGTATCTTTACAAATCATAGAAACTATAAACTATATTACTGTTAAGTAATTTATTCTTATTCTTTAAAAGTTCCATCAAAATCCATTCAGTAGTTTTTACATGAAAGAGTAACAAACATCCATCTATGCATCCAGCCTCACAAACTTTTGCATTTATAATTACTATTATTTAATTTTACGTGTTACTAACTCGTAAAATTATACGTGAACTAAAAATTTGTCTCGCAATCTCTTCTTTTATGTTATTATTAATGTTGCTAGGCGGTTTATGTTATCCTGTCCTAATTAGAAAAGTTTAATAAAACAACCTACGTAACACTTGTTAGAAAATATACATAATTAAAAACGTCTGGTCCAACCTACGTCAAGATTCGACTACCTAAAATTAATCCTGAAAAATTAATTTCAAATTCCATTTTGTGTGTTAATTAAAAAAGCTTCTTTATTTTCATTCGAAACTCGTATGAATTCATGCCCAACTCATAACGTGGAGTACCTCATACTCGGACAGGGAACAAAATATAAAACTGAATTCAGAATTTCAGTTATATCTCTATTTTATACATATTTAACTGAGCTCTCTCTCGTTTTCACGACTGTAAATAAAATGCTTTATTCGATGCTGCTACTATATTGAAGGACGCCCTCACTTTTTATGGTTCCGTAGACGAATGGCAAAAAACGAAACCCTTATAGATTCGTCATGTCTGTCTGTCTGTTTGTCCGTCCGTATGTCACAGTCACTTTATTCCGAAACTATTAGGACTACACTGATGAAAGTTGGTAGGTAGATGTATTCTGTGAACCGCTATACGATTTGTATGCTCCCCATACATGAAACTGAAACTAAACAAAAATATTTCATTAAACCTTTCCTTCCTTCCCTTCTACACTACTAAGCCGCACCACTGGTGGTGTCGTGGGGATTTTTTTTTCCCTTCTACACTACTAGTCCAGTGGTACCGTAGGTAATTGTAAAATACATGTATTTGCGTTCCCTTCCACACTACTAAGCCGCACCACTGGTAGTGACGTGGGTATTCTTTTTCCTTTCTGCAATACTGGTCCAGTGGTATCATAGGTATTTGTAAAATACATATATATATGCTTTCAAAAAAGAAAAAAGAAAAACTCAATACAGTTTAGAGCCAAAATATATAATTTTTTTTTTTTTTTTTTCGAAAACAATTTAGGTAGTGTAATTAGGGAACGCATATATATGTATTTTACAAATACCTACGATACCACTGGACCAGTAGTGCAGAAAGGAAAAAAGAATACCCACGACACTACCAGTGGTGCGGCTTAGTAGTGTGGAAGGGAACGCATATATATGTATTTTACAATTACCTACGGTACCACTGGACTAGTAGTGTAGAAGGGAAAAAAAATTCCCCACGACACCACCAGTGGTGCGGCTTAGTAGTGTAGAAGGGAAGGAAGGAAACCTTTACGTGCGGTGTCTATAGATAGGTCTTTAAAATGACATTGAGGTTCCTAAAACCATTTTTCTCAAAGTCAATCGTTTGAAAGAGGCAATTCTTAGTCATATAATAAAACAAAATTAAAAAATATACCGATATTTAAAAAAAAGTTCATGTAAAACAAAGTTACTGCTGCAGTTTCATGAAAAAGTCCCATATCTCAAAAACTAAACATCAAATCTTATTCAAACAAAGTTCGTTGAAAGTTTGATTTACGTTCTACAACCACACATTTTTTCAGAATTTTCCTCCTCTTACTTTAGAAATTAGAGAGACACACACACACAAGTTTTACCACTTTGGAAGTGGTAAAACTTGTGTATGTGTGTCACTTCCAAAGTGGTAAAACTTGTGTGTGTGTGAACGAACTTTGTTTGAACTTTGTTTGAACTTTGTTTGCAGCAGTAACTTTGTTTTACATGAACTTTTTTTAAATATCGGTATATTTTTTAATTTTGTTTTATTATATGACTAAGAATTGCCTCTAAAGAAAAAAAAATCTAAAATAGATAGAGAGGGATTCACCAAGGTATAGGTAGCCCACGAAATTCAAATATTACAATTTGTGTTCAGTGTCAGATTGTATGTTGCAGTTAATTCAATAGATTCGCAATCGTAACAAATACATGATTATAATCATTGTAATCACCAAGAATTGAACTCAAATGTTATGATTTCATGAAATAGACTTTCAATAGTGTTTTTGAACTTAAAGACTTCTATGTTGATGATACTGTTGTATTATACTTAATAGTTTTCTTCACTAAAGAGTAAAAAACTTCTTTCAGATGCCAAGAACCAATCTGCCATCTGCAACGGCCTCATTTCTTGCCATATTTATTTCTTCCAACGTTTGTTACCGCTCCTGGTTGCTCGGTAAACCCCTTAATTGCTCTGTCACTAGAAAAATACTACAAAACAACGACAAGGAAATGGACTTACGAGTAAATATACTTTTGCCTTGTAATAGCGCAGCTACAACAAAGTTAACTTTTGTGGAACAACTTTTTAAAGTGTTGGGTGGGCAAAGTATAATTACAAAATGTTGTGTATTATGAAGCTTATTAAGATGGTGCTTAAGTGGGTTGGAGTGTGACCTTAGGGGCGATATGGAGCGAGGACTTAGAAAAAATTTTAGACTTAGAAAATCTCTATATTTTTTTCCGAAATTTCCTAATTTTATTGCAGTATCGGGTTAACCTAGACCATAGAAACCATTTAGGTTCTGAGACTTATACTCCTCCGACGCACCGTATCCGAATTATGGAACAAATATTTTTTTTCTGTCCCAGAAATTATTTTTTCAATAATTTTATTTTCTTTGTTTTATATTGCTCATAGTGCCTCTAAGCGTATACTCCTACTCCTACAAATCCCCCTCCAATAAGACTACCCTCTGATCCCTAAGTGTGAAGAAGTAACGTTGCCCAATATTTGAAAACTTGCAGTAATATTATAACTGCAGGATATGTTCAGCATCAGCACAACTCAAAATGTAACCAGCATAAATACATGCATGTATGTATGATCATGTAACAAACAAGTGACAATAAGTGTGACAGAAAGACAGTTTTGTTACTAATCGCGTTAGAAACACTTGCCCCACAAAAAGCAATACCCTGTGGCTAATTGCCAATGGCACATGAGTCGTCACACTATGCTGAGCGACAGTCGTTCGGTATTGCACGGATTTAAGCAAAGTACTTATACTATATTTCCCCATTCTTTTTTTTTACATGTGTGGAGTAACTCTGAATAATAAATTGAAGAATGAAGTTATACGAGAACGTTGCAGTTTAAAAGAAGATGTAGTGACAAAAATTGAATAGAGTATGCTTAGATGGTTTGGTTGTGTGGACAAGACGAGTGAAAGGCGACTAACAAAAGGTATAAGTCCCGTCACGTAAAAAGAACGCTGAGCGGCAGTGGAGGGGATGTGTTTGCGCACGTTTTACAGTCGCGTCCTAAAGTACTAAGCTATTGTTTTATAATATAAGTATAGTTGTTTCATTGTAGAATCGTAATAGGTACTTTACTAGCTACTTAGTACTTTGGAAAAGGCTGGAGATTGCATGCTGCTTCAAGTAGCTTTCCAGATTGCATGCTGGTTTGAAATATGATCCGCAGCAAGATTAAATTAATATTGCAACGCTTTGCATTTTATTTGCATCCGAGGGTCTTAAATTAGATTTGTAAGTCGAGTGGATGCATATTAATAAGTTTACATTGTTGGAAAATATAACATGCAACAATTGAAATTGTTTTGCCTTGAAGTTATTGATTTTAGAAGGTCTTTCAGTCCGACTTACTAATAAAAAATGCATAGTATGATTTTTTACTTGGATGACATGGATGTCTTCATGTTAAATTCAAAATTATAAGACACTAGCTTATGCCCGCGGCTTCGCCCGCGTGGAGTTCGATAATTGTCCCACGGGATCGTACTACCGGGATAAAAAGTATCCTATGTCTTAATCCAGGTTATAAACTATCTGTGTGTTTAATTTGATCCAAATCCGTTCAGTAGTTTTTGCGTGAAAGAGTAACAAACACCCATCTATCCATCGATCCTCACAATTTGTGGTCATTTAGGAATTAACTCTCTGGCACGTTGTAAAGAAAAAGGAAATAAACAATAAGGTTCAAATTAGATAAGAAAAGAGGAGACAGCTTAGTGGTATAAGTATTCTACTCTTAGCAGCTTAGACGTCCATCAAAGTGTGATAATTTAAAATGTGTATTTCTTTCCAATAATTATATCTGAATTCGACGTCTAAACGCTTTTTATTTATTACACTCAACGTATACCCAAATATAAACTCACTACATCACACAGCCAATCAGCTACAGCACTTAGTTTTTAGCTGGAAAGAAGAAGTGGCTTAACAAACTCTCAGCAACACATGAGTCAGAGAAGAATAGGAGAAAATACATTTAATATAATTATGATGATAATTAACAGAGGCTAAGATCATAATACTTTAGAAGTCTAGACTAACAACTAATGCTCAGTTTACAATGTTAGTATGTACCCTTAAACCTGAGCAGGGGCGTAGCTACCTCTTTAACAGCCCTATCAAAGATATAAAGCCACCAAACTACAGGGGCCCCATACATGTGTACAAAAATAAGTGAACAGATTTTTTATTAAAATTAACGTTATTTCCGTTTTTGTTACATAACTTTTAAGCTATAGGTGTGGTCGTATTCTCAACCTCTTCATCATCATCAACATCATCACCCACTGCTGGATATAGGCCTCCCCTTTTTTCTGCCACACTTCCCGGTTCTGAGCGTCTCTAAACCTCTTCATTTATTAAAATCATACAGATACCAATCAATCAAGACAGTCTGGCAAAAAGGGCCCCAAACGCTACTATTTTGATACCGTGCCCCTTTAGGACTAGCCACGCCACAGAAACTGAGGTCATACAACATGTTCAGCAAACATTGTAACATTACGTCAAGCTTGTGTTGGTAGATCAACACGCCTATTTGTGTTTAGGTAGATACTTCACTAAATAAACGTCGAACTGTATCGAGCATCGAGCAGTACTCTGCTCAGTCAATAGCAATCAACTGAACAGTATTAGTTGGTTCCAAAGTATCTAATTGATTGATCACCTGTCATAACTCTGAAATTGATAGCCGCTGGCTTCAGTTTAAATCATAGTTAGGTAAACTTTACGAAATGGATGTTATTGCCAACTTACTAGTACTTAGGTATTGAGCGGGAGCAGTGATCGATGTTCGTTTCTTTGGTTTTTATATTCCAGGCTATTATTATAAAATTAAATTGATAGACCTAAGCCTATATATAAGGTCCCATTAAAATAGATGGACAAATTTTTAGAAATCATTCAGACCACCAAAACAAGGACAATGGTAAAAAAAAATCGGTTACCTAATGCATTAACACATCCATGTCTCTGTTATCTCATAATTCTGATACTACAAAATGTTCAGGCGCACGTGACTACGTCACCGCGCGCCGCGTTCATTGTTCAATTTATATTTTAGGTCAAAATAAAATCACTTAAATCAGTGTTTTTTTTGCTTTATATCTTTGGTTAGACGTACTGAACGCTGTGTTAAAATCTGTCCATCTATTTTAATGGGACCTTATAAATATAATACTATTATATCTTTTTTTGTTGTCTCGCTTTGAAATCACTAAAAACAAAACTTTAATAAGCCATCGTTACAAAGACCATCTCAGACACTAATCTGCATAGTCCTCATGTGAGTTGACCAAGGATATGTCTGGACTTTAAAAGAGACTAAGACCTATGAGTTTGTTTCGGCTGTTTCTTCTCAAGGTAGTCAGGTACGAAACACCGACCCAGTTAAAAAAAAATTACGTGTAAAAGAAGTGTTTGAAAAAACCTATTTGCACAATAAACATCATTTATCAAGCACTTAACCTTACGGTTTCTGGAATATTTCGTTTATGGCCCTATTTTTATGTATGGTCCTGGGTTCAAATTCTAGGTCGGGCAAAGGGTTTTTCTATCAGGAATTTCACAGTAGCAGCCACGGAGTCTGCATTTGTGCCCAGTTCCATCTCATCTCATTTGTCATCGGTCTTACATGGGACTTAAAACAACATAACTTGCGAAATGTGAATGTACTATTTAAGTACACCTCTGCTTAGCCCTTTGGGGATTACAGGTGTGATATGTTCATTTAAGGCCATTTTCACAATTAGTGGTAATAACACAAAATGATAAATAAAAGCGAGCTGTTGGAACTCCAACTCTACGCTCACCCCCGAAAGCTGATAATTCAACAGCATTCATTATTTAGGTATTACCTAGTATTAGTTAAAACGGGCATAAAAGTTTCCAGACCTTTCATAACAACTCCATCATCAAAAGTCTTTATAAACCCCTTACACTGCACTTGTAACTTTGTGTACTTGTTTATCAAAGTCACTAATCCTACCTTCGAAGTTAAAATGAAGAAAATATTATTACTAAGTAAGAAAACTTAACTCATTAACTAAGGTGTACTTTAGTATTAGTATTAACTTGCTACAGTGCAGTGAACGGCTTTATAACTTTAATAACATGTAATATTCACTTTCGGGGCCTCTCCTTACTTTCGCAAAAACAGTTCGATGTTTTAGTTGTAACTTGATTACCAAAGCAAAGCAGCTTCCTTCCTTCCAGTGATTTTCGTTCCTCTAAGTTCATTTAACTCCATTGAATGACTTTTCATGAAATAGTTTTTGAATGGGGTTAAATGAACTTAAAGAGTTGTATTGATGATTTTAAAGGTTATAATTCTGTAACTCATTACGTTTTACTTGCGCGAATCATATTTTCATAAACATACAACCTGACATTGCCCTGCAATAGCTGTACCCCGCGACCTTCGTCTGACATTATTATAAAAATATTACTTCCCCGATTTGAATAGGATATGGTTAACAATTTCAAGGTTTTTATGTTTTTTGCACGGAACCCTAATCCTTTTTCTAAAATAACATCAGCTATCTGCCAGTAAAAGGTTCGTCAAAATCGGTCAAAATTTCAAAATGTTATAAATAGTTAGGTACCGTATACCCGGTATACCTAAACTTACATATGCATTCAGTAAAAAGCTGTTTTCTTCAAATTACAAACAGACTAACCACACGACGTTACTGAAAACTAGCGCTATGCTGTGGCCCCTCCAAAGCACAGCATCATGCTGAGTGGTAACCTGCTTGTCGCAGTCACGATGTTCAACTTTTTTGTTTCGTTGCGGTGCGTTGCATGATTGTTTTTTTTTTTCATTTTGTATTTTGCATGCACGTCACGTCCCTGTGACAAATACATATTTTTCTTTCTTTCTTTATGTCCGTAGATATAGCTCTTCCAGTTAAAAGCCACGACCCTAATTAATCCGTTATTGTCCCCATCTCACAAACCCGTGTGTTCGTTCTATTATTTAAATATAAGGCTCTATAATATACCTACGTCATGGAACCTTTTGTTCCAGCCTTAGCAATGAAAATGAGTTTCCAACAATGTATTTATGAATACATATTTTGCGACAGACGTGTTTATTTTTTCATTTCGATATTCGCAACCTTTTATGCCACTTTTATACGAGGTACGCGTAGTATTCAAAGGTTATTTTGAGTTTGTATTACATTCTGAAACATATTAGAACGTGCTTTATTACAAATGGTATCAGAGCAAATTAAAACCTGCTCATATGATGTAGGTAGGTAGGTACTTAATATCCCTAAACTATAGACAATTTCGATTTGCCATTGATGTTTACGTATTTAGCTAATAACGCCGAGTTTACTTACTTTAATTGATGCAAGTATAAACTTTTTACAAGATTGACAGTTGCCAATTGCAGCCACGTGTACTATTACGCAATTTCTTGAAATTAGATGAAGACGTTTTAAAATCAGGTACGTGTAGATGTGAAAATTCAAGGATCAAAATTGCTCCCTCTGCGCAGCGCCTAAAACTATCCAGTGTTTAACACAAAGGAGATCCACCAAATCTCATCCTCCAGATAATTGTCTCGTAATTAGTCGTCGATCTGTAATCCCTTAAAGCAAGTAAGGTATTAACTCACTTGAAGCCGTTTGTCACAAGTTGCGATTTAAGATAATCCTAACACGACAGATCAGGGCCTGCAAATTAGAGGTCCAAGTCTTGTTGGGGATTTGGGTTGCTATAATTTACATAACATAACACCGTATCCCTCCGAATCCCCACCAAAGGGTTAACCACAACAGACCCACATTTCGTCAGTTATGTTTTAAATCCCATGTAATAGGGGCCGAGTCTATTAACTCCAACTGGGCTAATCTAGACACTGGGTTGATACTGATATGTTAATTTAAGTTCTGAATGTTAACATGCCTCGCATAAATAACATAATAATCAGCCTTTACTGTTATAAGCTCGAGCCTCCTCTATTTGAGAAGAAATAGGCCAATCAAAGATACTAATTATTATGCTTACTGAATCTTAGATAGCTAGAATATATAGGTTGATAACACAATTTACTAACTATATCACAGGCTCACCAACACCACCAAGCCCCAGTTCAGGTTACGCTTCCCTTCAAACTACCCGCCATTTGTGGTGACTGACAGTTGTCATTAGTGTCAGCTACGTGACAACTTGTGGCCGTGAGATAGTGTTCCCATATCTATTAAATAGATACACTACAGGTACCCTTGTAAGCGTTGCTATTCAATTCAACGATTATATTTTTATTTTTATTAGTAACCTAGCTTCTTGCCTAGAATATGGCCTTTCTTGTAAACGAGACGAATAAAGAAATTTTATGATAAACACGTATTGCCATTTGCAATAATCACGACGCGTGCCTGTCGGATTGACAATCGCCATTATTACTTACTCACAAAGCTATTTTTTTTTTTTATGACTGGCAATATATTGATTAAAAACTTAAAATGATGAGATGACCACTTAAATAAATTAAAGAACATTCTTCTTTTATTTTTAAAGTGTAGATGTCTCAAAAAATATTATTTCATTCTAGTTATTCAAATGAATAAATTAAGAATACACCCCACAATAAGCAATTACTTTTTCTTTGTCATGATATCCACAGACAAGCGACAGCAGACGGGCGTCTTTTGTCTACCCAGCTTGTGTGCACTTTGAATATAGAATAGATAGAGTGTCAACTGTTTTCTTTTCTTTTTTTATACCGGTTTTCAAAGAGGTTTTCCTTTGAGCGAGCTTTTTGTGCTTATAAAAGGGAATCGTTCAGTTTATAAAAAAGAATATTGAGTCAAGTAAACAATAATAAACAAAATTATGTGTACATTTATAAAGGTTTTGCCATAGTTTTTCATATCGGCTACGGTACGGCACTAAAAGCACTTAAAAGCACTAAACATGAAAAAAAAAAAGTGCGCCAAAAATCGAGCTTAAATTTTCGCAATGTCACAAACAGGAAATTGGTTTAGTCAAAATGAAATAACTTTTTGTCAAGCTGACCTTTAAAAATAGGTAGGTACTATTGAAAATATGAAAGAATAGACAAAAAAATATCAACATTAATTTATCCCGTGCCAACAACACTGTAGAAAATTCTACGAAACAAAAATACAGTAAATAAAAATGTCAACCTATCCAATTACCCGTAAAAGCATTTTTCGTCACCTGATATTTTGCACAAAGGCCTAAGCCACCACAAAGGGGACTGGCCAAAAACGGTGTTAACACCACATGGGATGAAAACACAAAAGTGTTGATAAGATTTCACGTGTTTCGTGTCAAATCCGATGAGCTAACGAGATAACGGGATTTACAAACAATGGGGACGAAATCCATTGTTGGGACGAACAGAGGGGCTTTTAAACACGCACGATAAATAATCTTTGTATAATACCCTTTAAATGACGAGGTTTAGTATTCATCTTTAAATTCTAGCGTTTGAGAAATACGCCTGCTTAATAAAATAGCGCACATCAAACTACTACAATCTGTCAAATTTCTTTGATAGATTTTCAACTTTATCTCTAAAGCTCAAGGTTCAAGGTTGATTGAGAAAATTTGACAGTTTCGGGTAGCTTGATGTGCGTCTGCACATTCTTTATGACTTCTGGGATTCAAGCCTTAAAATGGAGTTTCAATTCTTCAACACTTGTTACTGCAAAAGCTAAACATTTTTCCAGCTTAGCTTTCATTTTCCCTCTTCCAAATAACTTTAACACTTAACGGAAAGGTGCGTCGAAGGAAATCGATAAGGAAATGGGGTCGCATTTTATCTTGTGACACTTCTCAACCCTGCCAACTGGCCGCCATTGCTGTTCACACGTTAAGGTAAGTGCACACTGACGGACGGCACAGCAGAAAGTTATATTTATTGAAATATAACAATTTTTTTTTTTTTTGTTTCCGAAATCGTCAAATAACCCCTCCCGCTCTGGGTGGAGTGGGAGAGAGTGTCAGACTTTTACTAACTAAAACCCATCCATGTTCCTTCTTTGCCCTTTGTGTTCCAAGGCCGTGGTATCTATTTCGAACAGTCCCGCAGCCCCGGCAGAAATATAACTCTCTGCTGTGCCGTCTCGAAGACTTTATAGACTTTATTGTCAAAATCCCAAAAGTTTGACAACCAGTCGTACTAAATGTTATCGTATAACCCAGCAAGTGGATTACAAAAAATGACATGGAACGAAATACGAACGAAACAAAGAATGGAAGTGAAATGGTATTCGGTTGCATCTGGTTAAACTGAAAGCTGATACCAACAGTTGGAAAAGCGCAAAACAGATGATAATGAAGCTCGGAGACACCTGGAACATTGTGCTAAACTCTTTAATGCTTACCTATATACAGGGTATTTGTTTTAAGTGGGACAATATGGGGAATATGAGACACCGGGAAATTAGTATGGCCATGACTAATAGATATACAGCCGCCTATGGACTATCTGCAATACCAAAGGCAGACTCGCGAGCTCTTTACGAAATGCTCTTAAAATACTAAATCCCCTCAACTGGACCACGGTCACGGTCGGTATGCCTTTCTTGCCGTCCGCTGTTGTGTACTAGCCCTAAGTCAGTAAAAGTTACCGTTTGATACCGGGAAGTGTGATCGTATAGGCTTATTGGATCATTTCGATATCACCTTTTCTTTTACGGTTTAGTAAGTGGGTAAGTTGGGACTCCTTTATCTTCCACCTAGACTTAATACAGCCTTGGAGGGGATTTCTACATAACATAACATCATCATAACATCACGCCTGTAATCCCCGAAGAGTTAGGCAGAGGTGTACCTAATAGTACACCCAGATATCGCCAATTATGTTTAAGGCCCATATAATAGGGGGCGAGCCTATTGCCATCAACCGGGCATAAATCTAAACTCCGTGGCTGCTACTGAGAATTTCCTGATGGAAAAACCCAATAACAATTTGCCTGACCCGGGAATCGAACCCAGGACCTTAAGCTCAGTAGTCCCGATTGCAACCAATATACCAATGAGGCAGTCATTCGAGGATAGTCAGTCGAGGATTTCTTATTATTTAAGTGCAGGTAGAAAATTATCTCACGGGAACGCACGCAACGACTAGGATAAAAAGTATTTTATGTACAAATCCAGTTAATAGACTACATGTGTGCCTAACTCCATCGATTATATTTAGCTGTTATGTGTAATTTTGCCGATAAGGGGTGAAAAGATAACATACACAAAATAGGCTAGGTACTACTAAAATGGCGACGACTATTTCTATAGAATGCACAACTGAATTTTAAAAAAAACTCAGCTTGGTAGAGCGTCACTCATATTATAAGTATCGAGTCTTTTTCTATAGACCGACCGCTTACAATTTAATAAGTCCTCGCAAAGGTATCAATTTAAATGGAATATTCTGAAAGTTGATCACGTATTGGTACAATTAGTATCGTAATAACTATATGGATTATGGTTATTTTTAAGCAAATAATCAGTGGGATATAGTGTTTTTTTCTTTTTTCCCCGTGTTATTAATGCTTAACCTGGTGTTTATAGTGCTTATTGTATCTTATTTTAATTCCTTTTATTTTATTTTTATCGTGCCTGTTATCTAGTGATCCTAAGATTTCTACTATCTTTTCTGTGTTTACTCGTGAGAACCTGTAATTGGCTCTGTGTTGCCTATACAATTGTTATTCATTTGTCATAACTGTTGGTTCTCCTATCTAAATACAAATAAATAAATATTGTTAGGACTTTGTGGACGCTTAATGTGCCTTTGATCGGGCAAGGCGGAGGACTCATTAAAGCGGTCGGTCTATAAAGCTTGAACTGCCATATTTTCACACGGTTTCTACATAGGCAATCGTTTTCCATATATCAATTCACTTCTCCGAGAAAGTTCTTAATTAAAATCTGAAGCCATAGCAAAACTCGTTAAGTGGTTTTCGTGATTAACTGGAGCCCAAATAATGCTATCCATTTGTACTGTAAAACAACGTATTTTCATGCTGCTTTACTAGAAAATATATTGCGAATAAGTGATTTACAGTTGTATAGACGTAGCGGTTGTTGCTGCTATGTTGGCAGCTCTCAAAGTTTAGAGTTAGCAACTACAAACAAGCGCAATTTTTTACAAAATGAGTTGTGAAAAGTTGAGCCATTTTCTAAATAAGTCAGTGCAGGATAATATATTTTTACATACATGAACTCACGCTTTTTCCCATGGGGGTAGGCAGAACGCCACCTGCTACGATCCTTACATACTCCTTTTGCCTCGTCCACGTTCAATATATTTGATTTTTTTTATATACTTACCTATATTTTTTAAATATATTTTCATTCATTAAATTAAAACTCCTATCAAAGAGAATGCACCCTTCAAATTTACAAACCCTACATAAGGATAAACGTATCGTTTCCAGCTGTAAAACAAACGGTAGGCTACAAAATAAATAGGTAATAATCAAAAAAAAATTAATGATAAAAGAAAAGTATTTCAAATCCACATATCTCCTAAGGATATTGAAAAAGAACATCAACAGCGCCTCGGAAAATTACTTCCTGAAGCGCTACACAGATGACGTAACAAATGACGTCACTGAGACTCGTAATGAGAATTCATCGCGAAATGTCAGTGCACTCCGAAAGGAATGTGCCGATCACTGACCCTGTTTACCTACATAGGGGTGTTGTTATACGCACGATATATACCGTATGTATGGCCACGAGCATAAAAATATCTTACCTACATTTATTTAAGACTCAAAAGGGAATTTTCCTGAAATATTGATAGAAATTTTGTAATAAACACATAACATTTTCGAAAACACACTACGATGAAATATGACTTTACTCAAAGTTGCGTCAAAATCGTTACTTAACAAGAAAATCGCTTTTGAATTTCGCGTATTTGTAAGGCAATAAACTTATGCTCGTACACTATTCAGTAGGTATTCGTAATCCCGATAGTGTTAGAAAATTATCGTACCTAAGTAGTTAAAGCGTGTTATGTGCCTAGACTCCGTGAAAGATCTCTTATAAAATATAATCCCTTTTTGCTTATTCACTGTAAGAAGTACAAGTTACACATTATGTATGTACGTCTTTAAAAGCTTTGGTAGAAGCTTTAAATCTACTATAAAAAATAATACACCCTACCTAATATTAACAACATTAAATTACATTAAACATTATTGAAGAAATTCCTAAGTTATGTTCGTTCAAAGTTACCCAAGGCAACGCGAAGGAAAATTCCTAGGGATGTGGAGTGGAACGAGGCGGCTTGCGAAGCCTTGCGAGCCAAATGTGAAGCCTGTAGCAAAACTTATTAGCGCTGTTTTATCTCAAGAACAAGCGATGGCAAGAACCCGACGATATGAAAAATTTCTTTATTAAAAAGCTGAGAGGTCACAGTACCTTGCAGTTTTTATTTTTTTATCAACTTGCTTTATTGACAACAAGGAGAAGAAAATGCTGGAAACTTAATTTTTATTATTACTTTTTTCTGTTTTATTTTTGGCCCAAAAAGCCTGACAACCAGTCTTACCAAGGGGTATCCTATTACCCAGTACTAACTGGGTTGTGGAGGACAGATAGGAAGTCGCTCCATGTAAAATACCGGTATTCAGCTGCATCCGGTCAGACTGGAAGCCGACCCCAACATAGTTGGGAAGAAGCTAGGCAGATGCTGATGACTTTTTTCGTTTGCGAAAGAAATGATATAAAAACTTCAGACGTCATCCGTTTGCATTCACCGTCATTATGGCCGAATAAATTAATTTTCTTTCTTTTAGCGGGTTTAAGCTAGTACCTAATGCAACGAATAAGTCAATTATTGAACTTAATGGTACTTTTATAACTTGCTAATAAACGTATAACAACATAGATACAAGTAAAAAGGTTGTACCGAGAACCAGAAAGTAAATACAAAACATTCTTTGCTACTCCGTAACATTCCAATACTGACGGGTAGTGGCAATACGGATATTTGCCAAGCAGCGATGTCGGTCACCCGCGGCGGAAACATTCTACATACTTCCACTTCGCAGTGGGATATCGAAAAATTCTTGCACTTAGATTCTTTGAGGGTGCTACATATGTACATGCTCACATTGTTGAGTCGACATGATTCTAATATTTTAAAGAGGTAACTTGATTAAGTATGTTTGACTGCCTGGTTGGTCTAGTGGTCGCAAGCGCGACTGCTGAGCATGAGGTCACAAGTGTTATTGGGTTTTTTCAATCAGGAATTTCTCAGTAGCAGCCACGGAGTCTGTATCTATTGCCCGGTTGATGGCAATAGATTCGGCCCCTTTTACATGGGACTTAAACATAACTGGCGAAATGTAGATGTACTATTAGGTACACCTCTGCCTAACCCTTCGGGGACCTGCCTCCGAAGACCTGATGTTATGTTATGTAATGTATGTAAAGTGCCATAGTTGGTGTTTGTAAAAAGTTCGGGAAAGAGTCGCTTCGCTTAGCTCGACTTGTGTGGAGACAACCAAAACATGCAACATAATGCTATATGGCGAACGGAGTTTACTGGTCGGGGCAAACTGAATAAAAGTCGAATATGTGTAGTATTAATATCAAGCCGGCTTTTTTGCTCAACAAAATACTGCTGAATCGAATGAGCCGACCTGAATAAGTGTATAACACTCCTTACACACGAGTGATTCCAGCAACGCGGCGTCGAACTCGACACGTAAAATTAAATATGAAGATGGAACGACACATTTTCACATGTCGCAAAAAATTACAGCGTGATGGATGAACGTTTTTACGTTCATCAACTCTGTCGATTAAAATCGATCAATCAAAATAAAAAACACTCAAAACCTTTTAGCCTCCTATCATTATCGTGGTTGTCAAAAACGCCACGAACAGGCAACCGCATATCTAAACAATCTTGACAAAAAATAAAATTGAAGTGTCTGTTTGTAATTTCAAAATAACAGCTTTTTACTAAATGCACTGGTTGGTGGATGTCAGATGTATTCGAAACTTCAATTCTAGAACATGCCGGTTTCCTCACGATGTTTTCCTTCTCCGTTATGGACAGTGGGCTTGAAATAAGCGCTGTCAGTGTTACTAATTTGACATTGACAGCATCTTTATATCGTAGCAGTAAAGATGAAAAGGACGGTACGGCTGTGCCTTTGTTTTTTTATTCTTGCTCGACTTGGCGGGGGCACTGGCGTGCCGCCAAATTTTCATAATGAAAACATTACCACGCAAAAACAGTAAGTAGTTAGTAGCAACCGTATCTCAAAGAAATCAATCGCATTATCACCTAGCCTTTACCATCTTCAAAGAATATTCTTGACTATAAAATATTTAAAATATATATTGGTACATTTGACATTTCGCAGCGAGCGAACACATATTGCTTCGATAGCTTGTTAAATCGACTGAATAGTCGAGTAAATAAATTGCTATTCCTTTTGAGTCTGAAAAAGTCCTAGTATAAAGTACCTGGGTACATTTATATGACTTTTATTGGAACGTAGCAGCTATAGAACTTCTAATTTTATCTATCACTAGCGGCCCGTCCCGGCTTTGCACGGGTGGACATTTATTTTTTTAACATTTTGGGATAAATATAGCCTAAGTTACTCAGGGATAATGTAGCTCTCTAATTGTGAAAATTTTGAAGTCGGCACAGTAGTTTTTGAGTTTATTCATTACAAACATACACACACACACACACACACAAAAATACAAATCTTTCCTCTTTATAATATTAGTAAGATTTACCTTAACATTTTCAATTTTCTTGGTCAGATTTAAGTGGGCAATATGTGTTATGTGTTTAACGTACCTATCAGCTTTAGCCCGCGACTTCGCCCGCTTGGAGTTCGAAAATTATCACACGGGAACGTATTACTGGAATAAAAACTATTCAATTTCCCAACAAGGTGAAGGTCTTTCCGCATGCCATTATTTTTGCATTACAATAAGTTTTATTAAGGATCTAAGCTTTGCTTCATCCCAGATCACCAAAAATGAACCCTGCGACTATTGATAATGACATAAGAAATGCCATAGGATATTGCAGAAATCTAAAAGCCGAGGAAAACGTTTTTCTAATAAATAACAGTAAATCGATTAAAGTGTGACTAAAGAAGATCAATGTCTTAATGATGGACCGGTTTCATTTGCTTAGTCCATCCAAGGATTGCGTCCTTAGGCGCGAATTACACAGAAACGGCGTAAGGCGTAAGGTGCAGCGCAGGCGTGAAATTTATAAGGAAACGAAAGAACGGCGTGCCTGCATTTTGCGCCGCTTGAGTGTAATTCACGACACGTCGCCTACGTACATTTTGTATGAAAATGTTTTGAAGCGGCATCATGCCTGCGCCGCGCCTTCACCGTACGCCGTGTGTATTTCGCGCCTAAAAAGCACTATTCCGCATACGACCATAGCGGGACCCCCTCAGTCAGACATAATATGTGTCACCTGAGTAGTTTTCTGTTACTATAAAATACGAACAACAACAATTAACTGGCTGTCATCAGGGGAGCCAACTAACCTTTAACATGACATGCACGTAGGCGGAGAAAGCTGGCAGCTCGTAACCGATACCAAGCTACCAACCATTTGTATCTCTACAATTTTATTTTATAGTGAAACTCTTTTATAGTTTTTAACCCTTTTACTGCTTTGCTGTAAACCCTTTTATAAACCTGATACCTCAGGTAAGACCTTGAAAGTTTACGAGTCTAAACCTGCAATTATAATGGATGTAAAAAATATCCTTAACGAAGCCGAAAGGTACTTGTTTTCCCCGCCATTGCGGTATTTTTTTTATTCTAGACATATCTAGGAACCTTCTAGTTACGGAGATATTGGGAGTCACATTTTTTTTTTCAATTTAAGAGTTGAATGTTATAACTTTACTGTAAATAGCTCCACTACCCCCGTAATATTCAATGCATCCATCAGAACACTGTTTTGAGTGCGTTACATTGAGTCCAATCGCAAAACGAGATATTGCACTCCAAAAAAAAAAGTCGTTGCCAGGAAATTTTTTTGCGAAGAGTTACTTAGTTTGATGTACAGGCTGCTTGGTTTACGGCTTCGTGAAAGGTCCGTTGACATCTTGCATTTCCTGTTAAGCCCCTAATTTGTGTTAAAACTCCAAGAAACTGGAGGTCACAGCTTCTCAGATCAGTGGTTTAGAATTGTTATCTCTATCATTGTCTATCCATGTAGCTTTATACCAGTATTTCACATAAAGCTAATGTCTATCTGACCCCCATAAGTCCACGACTTAGTTACTAGGTATCATTGTCTACCCTACTCTAGCGAAATGTATTGATTATGATGTCTGGTTGAGAAAACTCACCTGAAGTCCGCAAGAATGTTCGGCCAGGACAGAAAGCAAAATAAAAAGAAAATTACCATGAATACAGTTGTCCGGGAATTATTTGTCTTTGATCTCACGAGGAACTCCATTAAAAGGATGGTTAACTCCTGAAAGGATAACTTCTAAAGCTTCCATTTAGAAAATGTAATAAACATCTGCTCAATGTAGAAATTGAATTATAACTTGACTAGTTTGTAAACAAAAAGGCTGCGCCGACAATATGGGACCAACCTGTTGCTATCCAATCGTAAAACTCTTGAACTTGTGCCATGAAAGCAACTCGTAATCTACAAAACCTTGGAAATCTTTTTTATACTCTTTAGTCTAACTAATAAGATAGAAATTTAATAGATTTTCAACTTTTGTATTCGATTAATAGCCGAGTGCAATTAGGCAAAAAATACTCAAAAGGTGGAACGAAGTTTATAGTGGTCGGATTTTCATGGGAATTTTTTTATTGAGTTCCTAGAGGTGTAGAGAAGAAAGTTAAAAAAAAAAATTTCGCCGCTCGCAAGTTTTTTTTTTTTTTGAATTTCCTTTGTAATATTTTTTGTTATTTTATGTATAACTTGAAATTCGACGAATTTATATTGAGGCTTAATAGAAAGACCTGTGTGTATCCATTAAATGCCAATTTGGTCTGTTTATTTGTTCAATGTTCATATTTCAAGTTTTTCTTTGAAAATATCCTATTTTCTTCAATTATTTCTAAGTTATCGAATTTAAGACTAAGATTTCTTTTGAAATTGGTAACAGATTCATTTTTACAGATAACTGGAAAAGAAAATTTGCAAGAAAACCATATTCACGCGTTTATTGACTTAAAATTCATTCGCAAAAATCAGAAAATCGTCTATGTTAATGAAGGCATTTTTTTTTCAAAATTTTTCAGTGTAACTCAATGTGCAAATTATTCTCCAAAACCTTATTTTAGTAGCAATCTAATAAGGTATAATAACTAGTAAAATATTCAAGAATACCAGTTAAATATCAGTTACTGCTGAGAAAGTAAAACATGAAAAAAGGGATCTATCGCTAAGAATTGGGAGCGGTATCGGTATCGGTATTGATATAAAATGGGGCGCAGAGAACCAAGCTTGCATCTAATTCTAAATAGAAATTATGAGAAATGTTTACGTTACAATTACGATAATTTTTGTGAGTTTACCAGCGGCCCCATTCCACCTTCGTCAGCAATAATGAACATTTATCGAGTACCACCGAATATTTTTTTTCTTTTGTGTTTTCTGTAGATAGCTAATATAATAAGGATATTTTTAGGATAATATTTACAATGACCACCAAAGAAATATTTTGAGAAAAATGGCCATATTTAACTTTTATATAGACGATTTCCTGATATTTGCGAATTAATTTTTAGTCACTTCACTCGTAAATATGGATTTCTTGAACATTTTTACGTCCAGTTATCTGTAAATAAGTATCAGTTACCAATGACAAAAGAAATCTTTGTGAAAAAACTCGGTATTTTAGAAATAATTGAAAAAATAGGAAATTTTCATTAAAAAATCTGGAAATATGCATTTTGTCAACAACAATGAACAAGGAAACAGACCAAACTCACGTTTAATGGATGCACATAGGTCTCACTATTACGACACAATATAAATTCGGCGAATTTAAAGTTATTCCGATACGAAAAAAAAAAATTTCAAAAGGAAATTTAAAAATTAAAAAAAAAAGTCGCGAGCGTCGAATTTTTTTTTTTTAACTTTCTTCTCCACAACTCTAGGAACTCAATAAAAAAAACCCCATGAAAATCCGACCACTATAAACTTCGTTCCACCTTATAGTCTAATTGCTCTCGACTATAAGGGTAAGAACAGTAAAAGGAAATTTTGTAAAATATTGAAAACCATTTGACGGTTTATAGTTCTTTTATCTTAATGATATATTTTCCTTAAAAAACTTGTACAGTCACGAACACTAATATGTAAACACTTAAAAACTTTTAAAAGTGTTTTTCTCCTACTGTTCTGATTAAAATTTCGTTTTGATGAAAAAGTAATCTTCAAGTTACAATCGTTATTTCTCGCGAAAATTGCTTTTAAATTTAGGAAAGTGTATACATATTGGTGCTCGTGACTGTACCTAAACAATTGAAAAGGCCGTTATTATTTTATTCAATGCTTATGGGTATTACGCTACATCAGAACTACGCGTCACGCCCTGACGTCACGTAAAATCTACATCATACCAACAGTTATCTGTGAAATTAGGACACAAGTAGCTCGACCATCGGGTAGTAAGCCTACGAAATCTAACACCCGTCTGGTTGGAGGATCCTCTTTTCAATGGTGAGTGAGGCTGTTCCTCTATACATATTTATAATACGAGCATGATAAAAGGCCGAACTAAACAAATTCATGAACAGGACAGGGACCGATCTCATTGGTGTGTCCTTGAAAAAGATCAGGTGCGTAGTACTCACGGTGCTCTTGGACGACATTCAAGCAAAGGATTTACGTGGCTTATTATGAACTTGACACAAAGGCAAGAGTATCTTTGCATTTAATTTAAAATAAATTAAAACATTTAAACTACCTCCAATCATCGTCCTTACCATGGTCTCAATATAATTGGAGCCGGCGTAGCATGCCGTTTTCTTCCATACCTACTTCTCAATTAATCGTCAGCTCATTATGATTCACCCCCTTTCTAGCCAAATTTAAACAGCTCCCTAGCTCTCTAGCTCCCACACAGACCAAAACCGCTCTAACACCTAAACGTGAACAGTACAAAATTTAATTAAACTCCGCCTGCGATACAATAGGAACAAACAAGTAACACTTTCGCAACGTATAGTGCACGTCACCCGCACGCGGTATGTTACACAAAATCGATATGTAGAGATACTGTGTAGGGGAAATACAGTAAACCCGTTCTGAACCAAGTATTTTGGTTGGTTGGTTGACGGGGAGAAACTTCCACTTTACCTAACAATTTAGGGGTAGAGGTAAAGTTACGAAGTGTTTAATCGTCAAAAATGTGTAGTTAAACAGTTGCCAATCATTACTTCATTTGAAGTAGCGTTTACAACAGTTTATATTACATTATACAGGGTGGATACGACACCGACGCTAAAACGGTTACCACGTATCCAGTACATAATCTGACCCCCACCACATAAAAATTTTTCATCGGTAATTTAAAAAAAAATCTGTTCCATACTGTTTGACTGTGTGGGTATTTATTTTATTTTATTACACTTTTGTAAGAAACATTTTCGTAGCGCATAACATTCCGGTATCACAGTACACACACACCGTATCACATTAAATTTTGCGTAGTAACTTTATTTTACGTTTATAGTACAATTATTTTAAGTTCACAACCCAAGCGTCCTTCGTACTGAGCCTTCTACGTCCAACTCTATGCACAAAACATAAGCATAAGCACAGTCGGTCGCTATACTGTGGCGACACTCCGATAGTCGCTTGTTAGGACTTTGTTATTCATTTATTGTGGCTGTCGGTTGGGATGGGAGATAGTGTGGTACTCAGCAGTCGGAGAGCTTTCCACGCTTCGAATACTAGAGGCTGTTAGTACGGAGTTTAGACGTATTTCGTTTCATTAGAATAAGCAATATCACACGGACTCACAGTGAAACAGTATTGGAAGTTGATCGTCTTTGATCCAAAATAGAGTAAAATGTCGCTCTCCTTCTCGGAAAGTATTTCAATCAATTAATTAGCCTTTAATCCTGAACCATTCAGCGTGTTGTTTACATTATGGTGGTACTCGCAGAATGTATCTCAGTTCTGTGTGCTCCTCCTGGCATAGGCCTCCTCTAACGTCTTCCACAGCTTCCTATGTCCGTCCATCTCCACTTTGGTTGATCTATCTTTAAAAGCACGTCAGTTACTCCAGTTTTCGTTCTTATAATAATGTTCCTTATTCTATCCTGTTTTTTGACGCCAATCATGCTCCGCTACATAGCTCTTTGGTAGTGTTCTAGACTGTCTCTGTGTTGAATTATGAGTGACCAGGTTGTGTGAGGAAGATTTTTAACAGATCATAAAGAAATTGAGAATTTTCCTTAAAAATATGATTTTAGATTCGCTAAAACTTTAAATTAAGTTGAAAAATTCCCGAATACACCTACGTTTTCGTATGGGAAATGAAATCCTCAGTTTAGTTCGTCTTTAACTCAAAAGATTCCTCCGCTTCACTTCTTCCTAATTAAAGTAGCGGCTGCGGTCACAGTCAAAGCACAAACATGACAGCGAGTAGTAATGAGACCACATTTAATTAAAATTAATTCTCTTAACCGCAGACCACGGTAGGGACTAGCTACGTTGTTAATGCTTTGCAAGCGGCGCCCGCGAATAATCAAGGGTTTCTGTTAGGACTCCAGAATAAAAATAAAGCGTAAAATGCGGTTGTAAAAATAATACTCTACCTGTACAAAATTAACATCACGCCTGTTATCTCCGAAGGTTTGGGCAGAGGTGTATGTAACAGTACACCCACATTTTGCCAATTGTGTAAGAAGATATTAGTAGAGGGGCTTGCTAAAGATAAATCTATAGACTAATAGCTGATGCGCGCGGCTTCGCTCGTGTTAATTTAGAATCAATGCGGGTTGTACTCTGTACAGTATTTTTCTTCGGGATGAAAGGTACCTTATGTCCGTTTCTGTACACCCGACAACGTACGAGCAAAATTTCAGGATGATCGGTTCAGTGGTTGAGGCGTGAAAAGGTAACAAACTTACTTTCGCATTTATAATATTACCAGCGGTAGCAGCATTGCTGTATTCCAGGACAAACAGTGTGGGTGCTGCGTGTCCAAAACTTGCGGTGACTACTTAAAACCAGAAGGGCCACCCGCTTGTTAGCCATCACATAACAGAGCAAAGTCGGGCAAAGTGTGACTGGGTTCTACTATCAGGAAGTTTCCCAGTAGCAGCCACGATTCACGAAGTCTGTATTGTGCCCGTTTGATGGAAACAGGCTTGCCCTCCATTACTTTTGACACTTAGATACAACGTGCGAAATACTCTACGGGGATTACAGACCTGATGTTATTAACACAGAGGAAATCTTCCATTCAGCAGTTAGTAAGTGAAGCAGTATTACCTACTATATCATTAACGCTAGAAACGGTATATTTACCATGTTTACTGTTTGTTTTGAGTTCCCGATATTTCGGCGCTGTTGCAAGCACCATTATCACGGATAATGATAATGTTAGTGACTATGACAGTATAAAAACTTATATAGTATTACTTACTGCCATACAAACACACTCACGTATATATCCTTGTTAAAACTTCCCAACAACTTTACGCCAGGAATTCATAAACTTCCTATTTCTTCGACTGATCATTATGGAACTACTGAGCTCTTTGACAACTTGTAGTCGTACTACTAATTTGAAAGGAATTTCAGTACGGAACTACAGAAAGTAATTATAATTAGCGTTGAACTTTCGTGAAGATGTGGTGTCAACTTGTAGTTAATAGAGAGAATGTGCTTTATTACTTCTGGTTACAATGTAAAATTGATACTTGACAAGGATTTGTGTGAGATACCACGACTAAAAAGGGCAAAATAAAAACTTTTTTGCAAAATAAATAAGACTTCAAAAAAAACAAAAAATGTGGAAAATAACTTTACTTTCGGAAGTCGGTGGCAAAAAAGTCAATTAAACACAATTAAGTCACCGACTTCCGGAAGTTAACTTATTTTCCACTTTTTTAGTGTTTTTTTTTAATATTAATTTTACACTGTAACTAAATGTTATTAGAACATCATTCGCATAGACGAAGAAGAAAAAATCGGTACTATAAAGGGTGTAAAAAGACCCTTAACGAAAATGAAAACCACATATTCTACCCATCATTGGGATCATTTTTTTGTTCTGGACCATACCTGGGAACCTTCTAGTTACTGAGATATTGGGGGTCAAAGTTCCAATTTTTTCACAAGTTTTTTTTTAAATACTACTTTTTAAGGTTCTAACTTTACTCCAATTACCTCCATGGTCCGTTTACTATTCAAAGCATCCATCAGCAATAAGTTTTGACCGCATTATATTGAGTTTTACCGTAAAATGTGATTTTTGACCCCAAAAAAAAATTTCGTTTCCCAGCAAAAATTTTTGCGTAAAGTTACTTAGTTTGATGTACAGAATGCTTGGTTGACGGCTTGGTGAAGGGTCTGTTTACACCCCGTAGATAGAGTAATAAAAAATCCATACTCATAAAGTACCAAACCAAAGTTATTAAAATTTATATGGGACCTCCGCGCAAGCTTCTTCTACCAAGTGAAAAAATAATCACTTATATCGCACCAGTAATCACTCAAACCGATGCAGCAGTATTTAACATAGAGCGACTGCCTATCTGACCTCCACAATCCAGTTAGTACTGGGTAATACGGTACCCCTTGGTCACACTGGTTGTCAGACTTTCGGAGTTTCGGGTCACTACCTGTAACGACTGCCAAAGATCTACAAATGACTGCTGCTAACGTGCTTTCCGAGGCACGGAGGAAACTCGGTATGTAATGTGTAGTCACCTATCTACCAACCTAGGCAAGCGAGGCGTAACCCGAAGACCAATCCGAGCCGCTGTTATAATTTAGCCACGAGCTCCTCCATCAGATAAAACAACAACAACAATATAAATGTTAAAACATTATTCATTACTTAAAAAAACTGTTGCCTCTATTGTTTCCTCCCTACATTTTTACTCAAACCGCTTTCCCAGCACACAATTACACCGAAAGCTGTAAAACTCATTTTCCCTATCGTTATTTACTTTCCCGTTCTCTCCGAGACCTCATTTCAGCGCGTACCTGTGCAAATAGCGCACGTTACTCTAGCTGTGTGCCTTTGACGTTACACTGTTTGTGTATCGACTTCGGTGGTGAACCGTATTGATTAGCCGGTAAAATAGACGGATCCTGAAGGGATATAGTGGGCTTGCGTTTGCTGGGAGGAATTGGCGGTTTAATTTCGTCTTGTGTTTTCTAAAACACTTACGAATCTACTCATTATGGCCAGTTACTCTCGTAAATGGGTTTTTTTTTTCGGATGGGAAATCATCAAATGACCCACTCTGGGCGGAGTGGTCACACTTTTACTGACTAAAAGCTATCCATGTTCCTTCTTTGCCCTTTGTGTTCCAGGGCCGCGGTATCTCTTTCGAACAGTCCCGCAGTCCCTGCAGGCATCTGCCCTTGCGGGCCCCTTCCTTTTTACTGGCATCTCTTTGAGGCGCGTGTGGATCACGAACGTGCCGTCGACACGGCCTGTCGTCATAAGACGGACAGACAGCGAGCTAGCCCATTACTGACTGTCCACAGGCCCGCGCCTACGGTGGCCGGGAGCCACCACTCGTAAATGGAGCTTAGGAGTAAATTGTAACGTGACGGCTGACAGGGGAGACTGGAAATAAAAACGTGTTGCGCCGACAATTAGTGGATGTCTCCAGGTTTACCTACATCCTTAGCCAGGTAAAAACATCAAACAACATACTGGAATGCATGTGATTGCAATACCTCTACAATCTAGATTAAATCGACCACCCACAACCCACCGCGGTACGCCAAACTTATACCGAGGAGTTATAACAGCAATTAATCATTATATCTGATCGTTCGAAAATTGTCCAAATATCTACAAAAGTTAAAACGCTTAAACTTCGCACGATCAATTTCCCGGACTTTATTATGTCTATAGAACCCACAACTTTGTTCACAGTTATAATAATCTGTGGGTCTGAACTCAACTTTAATCCGATGAGATACTCGGAATTCAATATCGGGTCGAAAATCCTCTCTGAAACTACTTTATGTGCTAGAAACTATAAAGTATCTCGATATTGAACTCGTATAAAGTGCTAAAGAATGGTTTACGACTGTATATCAAATACATATTTCTTTTATGATTATTTTCTGTTATTTTTCTGTTGTAGGTACACCGAATATTCTTAAGTAACTCTGATTCTGTCTGTTACCTTTCTGCATCGATAAAAGGACCATAGGCACTTTTCTAAGAACTCTGGGTGTAAGACGTAACAACGCAATTAAAATATATCTCAAATAGCAGATTCTAATTAGGACTTCAATTCATTCCAAAATAACAGACATAGAGACATTTAAAAGATTTTGCCTTTTCCTGTAATTTTCCAAATAAAATAAACCTGTTTTAACAAGGTATAGCCTTACCGTCATAGCCTTTACAGTCCTTAGTCGATTCTAGAACCTCACCGGCCTAGTTCGGAACTGTGTAACTAATTTAAAAAAAACAAATGACAGTTGTAGTCAACTCTCCGTCACAGTACAGAAAATAACGTATCGGTCGTAGTTCTGGTCTCCGGCGACTTTGTAAGTTGTTGCAATACTATGGACTGGAGATCTTATTATGAGCTATGATTTGAGATACATTTCAATTCTGTTGGACTTACGCCCCTGTTGACCAAGACCCTTTGGAACTGAGGTAGATCATTGCCCGGATCCCGTGGGACAATTTACCACCTTCACGCGGGTTTTCATTGCTACGTTACTCCCATAAGATTGGCAAACAAATGCGAGAGATAGAAAACAATGGACAAAAATGGAGGAGGCTTTTTCTCTGCAGAGGGATTCTCATTCAAGTAATTGAAATTTATTTAATAACTAGAGACTCACCCCGGCTTCTCACGGTGCATAAACCTTCCTCTTAAATCACTCTATCTACTGCTGAAAACTGCATTAAAATCCGTTGCGTAGTTTAAAAGATGTAAGCGTACAAACAGCGGGAGCGACTTTGTTTTATACTATGTAACGATAATCAAAAAGTGAATTAATAATAAGAATTATAAATTGAAAATAAAAAATATAATTAAACCAAATTGAAGTTGTATTAAGTAAAAGTTAACTAAAAACGAATTATAAATATTATATTATAATATACTATTAATACCCTTTATTTTCATATTTATATTTCTTTACATATAATTTACAATATAAGTACTTTTAATTATTATTGTTGCATGAAAAAATTATAAATGTAAACTGCATTGAAAATGAGAAATAATAAAAGGCTAATTCATTTATTTTATGTTACGTTACTCCAAGAAGTCCCACGTGCTGATATATAACAACTCATGTCATTTAAGCTGCTTAGCCATTACCATTTAATCAAGATTTCGCTGATGATATAACCATAATCCCCTTACCAGTGCCTAACCACGAACTAATAGGATTCAATATGCTTAGTATACCTAAGTAGGTTTAGTGCTTAAATCATTCGCATAGATGGTGTAAGTATATTCATACAAAACATCAGGCCTGTAATCCTCGAAGGGTAAAGTAGAGGTGTACCTAATGCACACCCACATTTCGCCAAGTATGTTTAAGTCCCATGTAGTAGGGAGTGAGCCTACTGCCATCAATCCGGCACAAATCCAGAATCCGTGGCGAAATTCCTGATAGAAAAACCCATTAACAATTTTCCGGACGCAGGAATTAAACCCAAGACCTCATGTTCAGCAGTCGCGATTGAGACCACTAGACCAGCGAAGCAGTCGATGGTGATCATCATTAGTATCAATTTTACGTTATAGTTGAATACATAAAGGGTGTAAAAAGACCCTTAACGAAGCCGAAAGGCACTTATTCTTCCCGTCAATGCAATCATTTTTTTGTTCTAGACCATACCTGGGAACCTTCTAGTTACGGAGATATTGGGGGTCAAAGTTCCGACTTTTTCACAAGTTTTTTTTTTAAATACTAGTTTTTAAAGTGAGATTTTTACTTTAAACACCTCCACGACCCCCGTACTTATCAATCCAGCCATCAGCACAATGTTCTGAGTGCGTTAAATTGAGTCCTACCGTAAAACGTGATTTTCACCCCAAAAAAATAAAAAGTAGTTTTCCAGCAAATTTTTTTGCGTAAAGTTACTTAGTTTGATGTACTGAATGCTTGGTTGACGGCTTCGTGAAGGGTCTGTTTACACCCCGTATAACCCATTACATCTGCGCAATTTGGCTTGCAAAATTAATTTTAACCTATTTATTCAACGTCCATATCACAGCAAAAGACAATAAATACATTACTTATTAGTTACTACCATAGAGAAAATAACCTAGTCTTTGGTTACTACAGAACTATGTATCAACAGCTTCACCGAATATACCAATACAGTCGAACTTCAAATCGATCTGTCTCAGTTAATATTTAATATCCGTGGAGACGAAGCGAACTGAACCGAGTTTACCGCAAAACGCTCACCGGTTTAACTGGAAGCTCGTGAAGTTACGTGCAAATAATATTGTGAAGCCAATATTCCTATGTAAAATAATGTCGGTTTCATTTTAGCAGAATCGTTGTGAGATATTGTCTGTTTTGCAAGCATTTACATTTTTTAGATGAATCAGAATTCTAATAATGTATGATTATAATGATAGTTATAGGTTTTGCGTTTGCCATAAAACTTTTATTTTATTAGTAATAAGATTTCTTTATGGTTTTTAGGGCTCCGTACCCGAATTGTAACCAATGGGACCCTATAACTAAGCCTCTGCTGTTCGTCCGTCCGTCCGTCCGTCCGTCCGTCCGTCCGTCCGTCCGTCCCTCTGTTTTTTGTCGTCAAAGTACAGTCAAATAAAAACGGATTGAAACCAAGAACTATAAATAACTAGTTATTTACAAGCACTGGCTGATTCGGTTAAGTCTATCTACTTAGATTTCGGGATACGTTAAAGCCTATGTTCAAGGTGCGGAATGAGACGAGGGGAATGCAATGTCATACATTTTGACATACATTTATATGCATGACATTGAAACAATTGATAACAGACTAAAACGGAAGACTACGTAATGTCGGATAGTGAGTTAACTGGAACTAACTATCGCAGTCGAACTGGTTACGAATACATATGAGTACTAACGCGATAATAGCGTAACATAATATCACGCCTATACCCGAAGGGATTGACAGAGGAGCAGCTTATTACCATGAAGCCGGCATGTGATGATATGACTCGATATTAACAGCAAACGAACCCGAACAAAGCGCTATGCTATACAAAGGGTGTAAATAGACCCTTAACGAAGCCGAAAAGCACTTGTTCTCCCCGTCATTGCAATCATTTTATTGTTCTGGATCATACCTGGGAACCTACTAATTACGGAGATATTGGGGGTCAAATATCCAACATTTTCACAAGTTTTTACTTAAAACAACTCCACGACCCCCACACAACACAACGCTTGGTTGACGGCTTCGTCAAGGGTCTGTTTACAGTGCTGTATTTACTGTGCAAACCGTCAGTCTGTGGAATTCACTGCATGCTTCTCTGTTTCCCGATCATAATAGTCTAGATCTCTTCACGAGTGAATTGGTTTCTTCTAGACAAGCGTGGTGCACCCTAGGCCGCGTCATCGCTTCACATGAGGTGAGTTGCGGCCAAACGCAAGCTTACTTAGCATTAAAAAAAACACATTTCAGAATTTGATTGGGGCAAATGGCAGAGCTACTAGAACTTACTGGTCGTATAGAAAAATAGTCAACCGCCACGAAAAGAAGAAGTAGCAAGTAATAGCCACTATAGTCATGCCATATCTTTTAACAAATATACATGGCATGTTTTTACAAGCTTTTATTTATCTTGCAATGTTTCTGTTTGTTTAAATCAAATCTTGCAACTGAATTTTAAAACAGTTATTCCCAACCGATTGAGCTACACGATTGAGTTTACACGTTTATTTTGGATGACAATGCATGGTTAGCTAAGTGGCGTCATTCTAAATTGCAAAATAGTAAATGCTGAGAATGACGCGAAAAAATTTACGTCACACCTATATTTAAAAATTGGTTTAAAATAATATTTTTTTTTACTATGAGGTTGTTTTAATTTTTGTTTCGCTAAGAGTTAGGTCAATCGTAGCAAACCAACTAAATCGATAATGTTGCCACTTCACACTTTCTAAACACAGCTGGAACAATGCCTGAGAAATACCTTATGTTTTGACCATAAATCATTCATCACCCTGACCTTTAAATTGGTGCGTGACTGGGAACGATTACTGACGATTCTCTTCATTCACAAAAAGTATGTGATTTCATTCAACAGCCCGAAGTTAATGATTGTGCGATGAATGTGTAGATAGCTTGTTTTGTCCGAATAAGGCATTCATGTAAATATAGTGAGGAGAATGTTGAGTATGAATGTATAAAGGGTGTGAAAAGACCCTTAACGGAGCAGAAAGGCACTTGTTCTCCCCACCAATGCGATTTTTTTTTTTTTTTATAGACCATACCTGGGAACCTTCTAGTTACGGAGATATTGGGGGTCCAAGTTCCAACTTTTTTACAAGGTTTTTTAAATAGATTTTTACTTTAAACACCTCCACGACCCCCGTACTATTCAATCTCAGCACAACGTTCTGAGTGCGTTACACTGAGTCCTACCGTAAAACGTGATTTTTCACCCCAAAAAAATGTCGTTTCCAAGCAAATTTTTTGCGTAAAGTTACTTAGTTTGATGTACATTAGGCTTGGTTGACGGCGACGGATAAGCGTAGAGAAAGACCAAAGAAGCGATGGATGGACATGTGAAAGATGATATGGCTAGAAAGGAGGTGACTGCTGAGATAACGAGTAATAGAGAATGGAAGAACACATGCTACGCCGACCCCAAATAAATTGGGATAAGGGCAGGAGAGTAATGATGATAATGAAGACAGTCATTAAAAATTGAAAATTTTAATGATAATTATTTAATTTTATTTTTTATATGAGTATTTTTTGTATATGAATTTGATTTTTAAGTGTGTAACTAATAATTGTATGATTATTGCAAATTTTAATTTGTTGACTATTCTTATTTAATTTGTCAGTATTAATGTGTTCAAGTGTGTGTCAGTGTGTTGTGTTTTTGTCTTATTTTTCTAATGATTTTTAATTAATGTACCTAATGCTATTATATGATCCAATTGGTGATTGAAATAAAGGAATTGAATTGAATTAAAATTTCAGCAAAATAAGAGGATGCATTTGTCATTTTATTTTTGATGTACTAAAAGTGCTGACTTTCCGTAATTTGAGTAAATAACTTTTGATACTGAAATATCACGTTTTTATCACATTTTTATGACCACAATTCATCACGAAAAATAACAGTTTTAAAGTAATCAAAGCTACCAGTAATCCAAAAAACTTTTTAAAAGCATTCTCAGGTTAGTTTTTCTCTCATAAAAAGGTACGTAACGAAAGCAAATGCCGGCGACCTCTAAACGAGTTTACATGAAGTTGAGAGCTATTTAAATATCCATCTCATACCCAAACCCTGTTATGTAAGAAAATATTAGGTAAGGCTATTTTCAAAAATGGTTTTACAGGTTAATCATTTCATAGGTTAGGAGACGCTAAGAGTGGAGCGGAGGAATGAGGAAAAAATGCTGTTATAGGGAGACCAAAGAAATACTGGAAAGTAATGTGAAAGGTTATGGCTTGTGGCTAGAAAGGAGGTGACTACTGAAATAACATAACATCTCGCCTGTAATGCCTGAAGGGTTAGACAGAGGTGTACCTAATAGTATGCCCACTTTTCGCCAGTTATGTTTAAGTCCCACGTCATGTGGGAGAGTCTATTGCCATCAAACGGGCACAAATCCAAGCTCCGTAGATACTACGAAGGAAAAACCCAGTAATACATTGCCCGACCTGGGAATCCAACTCAAGACCCCACGCTCAGCAGTCGCGTTTGCGATCACTAGACCAACGAGGCAGTCTGACTGAAATAACGCATTATTGAAACGTCTCAGGCACAAAAAGGTTTTTATTTTCATGAGTACAACACTCATGAAAATAAAAATCGTTTGGTATAAAACAACCTTGAAAGTCTCGTAGAAAAAGTTATAAATTTTCATGAAAATTAGAAACCGTTCGTTTATTCTAAAACTTTGTAGAAGAAGGCAGAGGTACTGCATCGACCTCAAATAAATGAGAATTGTACTTGAAAATATGATGATCCGGGCACAAATCCAGACTCCGTGGCTTCCACTGACAAATTCTTGAAGGAAAAAGCCAATAACAGTTTGCCTAACCCGGGAATCGAACCCAGGACCTCATGCTCAGCAGTCGCGCTTCCGATCACTCGATCAACGAGGCAGTCTGGTCAAGGATTGTGCCCAGTTGATAGCAATAGACTCGCCCCCTATTACTTGGGACTTACACACAGAGGACAGAGGTGTACTATTAGGTACACCTCTGCCTAACTCTTGGGGGATTACAAGCGTGATGTTATGTGTAATAACGATGACGGAGAAATTCTACAGTTGCACCTATCAACAAAATTACTCTACTGCTGTAACAATGACAACATAAGTATCCAGAGATAGATAAAACAACAATTTCCTTGTGTGCCTTCAAGACTATATTCACAATCCAAAGAAACTGGTACAAGGAAAACTAAAAATGCGAGAACACAACCTTTTACCTTTACTAAATAAATCAGCCCAAGGCCGTTTCGAGCCTAATTTGTTTCAGCCAATTACGAAATTCCCTTCCAAATTGGCATTACAAACTGAAACGGGAATACAATCAAAGGGAGGACGCCTAAACGGAATCAAAGACTTTGAAATCAGATAAACTAGCCGGAGTAGATGGTTTAATTCGTTTTTAATGGCTGGTGGAAGGATTGGAGCTAGGGTTGTAAAAGATCTCTATTACAATCAGAAATTTTAAAAACCCCCAACGAAAAAATAAAAAATGAAAGATAAATAACCACTTTCATCCCCCATATCTAGTAAATGGCTGCACCAATTTTGATAAAACGTATCTAAGAATCATCGCCAAGAAACTAGCTTTCAAATAAAAAAAATTGCATCCAAATCGGTTCACTCGTTTGAGAGCTACGGTGCCAGAGACAGACACATACACACACATTGCGGTCAAACTTATAACACCCCTCTCTTTGCGTCGGGGGTTAATTACTGAAAAGGATGTCTTTTATAACAGAATATCTATCTACATCTCATGCATCTGCATGCTGTGGTCTCCTATAAGTGAAGGAGTACAGACCCGAGCACCAATACGTATCCACTTTCCTAAATTTAAAGGCAATTTTCGGGAGAAATAACGATTGCAACTTGTATAGGATCTTGTTCATAAAACTATGGGTTCCAAAATACTATGTTCGTAACAGCATTAAATTTTAATCAGATCAGTAGGAGAAAAACACTTTTAAAGGATGCTAAGTGTTTATATATTGGCGCTCGTGACTGTACACCTCCATAATAATTCATGTTGTCTATTATCTAGTAATGTTTTGTGTATATCTTTTGTTGAAGACCCTAAAATAAATAAACTCTATAGGGCTGTTACAGCAACAGAGTAAAAACTATCTTTTTTTGTTGCTTTTTATCCGCACTGAGCATGGATGACATCGAATGAGTGGCGGCGTTGACTAAGCTCGCTCACGCAGCGTCAAACCACCCCGTCTCCATAGTTCCCCATGTATATTTTTCGAGGAAATTGAAATCTGTAAACGTTTGCATTGATAGCAAAAAAAATTAACACCTTCACTGCGGATCACACAAAATCTGCCCGATTCGGTGCTTACCGCTGCCGCGCATGGTGAAAACTATATCTTTCTCGCTGGTGCGGAAAGATTATATCTAACCTAGTGGTGTTAGGTCAAAAAGGACTGATGCGCACTGTCGAAAAGGTTGCCAGGTGCCCTTTCCGACCGCCAACGCACAAGATAAAATGTTATGATTTTTTGCTGCAGCTAGCGTGTTAAAATCGTCCACCTCTAGTTAATCATCAGGATAGCCTGACCGTCTTGTTCCCGTCTCGGAAGCTACTTGAACTTGGCGTAAAATATTTTCTCTTCCATTGTTCCCTGTCAACGATCCCCGGACGTCATACCCTCAACCACTAAATAATTTATCATCCATCCCTAGACTAAACCACGTCTTGAACTCCGCCTGAACTTCGATCTGCGGCATCGGGCCAGTCTCCCTCGACAGAAACAAATCTAACTAGTCTAGTCCCACGGGGATGGATATCAACCCAGCACAGAATTATTAGAAAACTTTATTTATTAAAATAAAAACACAGACTGTGACGTACAACGTTTTTGCCAGCTGGTGTAGATCGTGGAAAAGTTTTTAATCAAGAAGTGACTTACTCATAGATCTGCATTTTTTTAACATCTGACGACCTTTGCAACGTTGCTGGTAGGTACCGTCGTTTCATTGTTATTTTATATCTGACTAGCTGTTTCTTGCGACCTTGGTTCGCGTGAAATTATTAATAAAAAATATTAGGTACTTCCCTTTTTGAATCGAATTTTGTTACCAATTTCAAGGTTTTTGATTTTTTTGCACGGACTCCTAATAATTTTTCTAAAATAAAAGTAGCGTATGTTAGGCATTACAACATCCCGTCAAACTAATAAAATTAGATCTTTACTTGATAATATTATAAATAGATAATGTTTCTATGTTTGTTTGTAGGCTTGGAAGTAGGGAGAAACCTTTGGAATTCCTGATCAGATTTAGAAAATTCTTTCACTAAATAAAATGGTATAGTGATATAGTGGTAATGTAGCTTACATTATCCCTGAATGTCATAAACGTTCCCATGAGATAATTTCCGACCATGACGCGAGCAGAGTCGGGGACAAAAGCTAGATTAGTAAAAAGGTGATTTTAGGCGATAGGGCAACAATTTTCAATGCGACTGTACTTCAAATCAATTTTATTCCTCATTAAAGAATTATTTATTCATTCTGAATGGGCTACTTAATACTTCAATATTGGCACTTAAATGTCAAGTACAATACTCCTGGTTAATAACCTCTTCAGAAACGTTTGGAAACTTCGAGAAATTCGTGGAAAATTCAAGCTACCTTTGAGGACGTCGTAACCTTGATAATAAAATATTAAGAACTCTTCAGTAACATATTTCATTTAATGAGTTGTTATTAAAACAAAATGAAAGGAGACTTGAGAGCCTAGCACGAGTTTTGACATTTTTAGTAACGTAAATACATCATAGTTAAATTCTCGTTTCACAAATAACATTTACATAATTTTAAGAATTTATTCATATCTATGGATGATACTGACTGTGCTTGTTGCCAACAATTTAACTAAAATACTGTTGGAGTCTTTACGTTACGAAAAATGTCAAAACTCGTGCTTGGGGATTTTGAAATGACGGTAACTTCTCATAGTTTAATACTCTAGTTTTAGGATGTGATAAAGTTTGGTTCTAACCCAAACTGCTAGTATCTAATGGGTCAATCTCCAAAACGGGCGTATTCGTGTGATCGCTCTGGTGCTTTTCAGATATTGATATTTCATGGTAATTACGTATCTCATTAAAAATAATGATGTTCAAATGGTATATTTTTACTAGTGGCCTTCAATTTTCACAAACAGTTATGGAAATATTTAAGTTCAAAAAATTTCGCAACCAGAGCAATCATAATTGGTGCCAGAGTGATCATAAATGGTGAAATCAGTGAAACAAAAAAATAAATATTGATTAAATATTATTTATTTAGCCGTTTTCTGTCATATTCAGTGTACGTGTACAAGATTATATGTAAGAGAAATGTTTTATTGACTTTACAAGCCATTGTGCGTATAGATCTGGATTATTTTTATCTTGGCCATTCTACGACGCTCAGCCTATTTCTTCCTAAGACGTTTTTCTTCAATAGATAATTTATTTCGAGGCATGATTTCAATCTGCAACAATAGTTGCGATTAAATTTTAGAGAAGGGATTACAGTTGTGGTAGCTAAATGCAAGGTATCATCAAGGTAAAATACGTCAAAATCTGTTTATGGGTTTAGGTTATCCGAAGAAACCCAGGAAAGGTTATAAATTAAAGGTTATATGCATAGTTCACTATGTCGATGAGTACATCTACTTGGGCCAGTTAGTTTCTTTCGAAAACAGGCAGGAAAAGGAAATCGATCGCCGAAACGACAACGCTTGGAAAAGCTACTGGTCAATGAAGACGCTAATGAAGGGAGATTTGCCGATGTCCCTGAAGTGCAAACTCATCGATATGTGTATCCTGCCCGTCCTAACCTACGGTGCTCAGACCTGGTCACTCACCGAATCGTAAAAGCCAAAGAGCAATGGAGCGCAGCATTCTGGGTGCACAGAGAGCGGATAAAATACGAAACACTACGCTGCGCTCAAAAACCGGAATTGCAGACGTAGATAAAAAGGCTGCCAGGCTCAAATGGGATTGGGCGGGTCACGTGAGCCGCAAGCATAACGACCGCTGGGCAATGGTTTCAACACGATGGATGCCTGACGATGGACGGCGCCGCCAAGGCCGGCCTAGAAAGAGGTGGCGAGATGATCTAGACGCGCATCACGAAGGCTGGTTTGAGGTGGCGCAGGAGAAGAGTACCTGGAAGGATATGGGGGAGGCATTTGCCCAGCAGTGGGCCAATCAAGGTTATTGAAAAAAAAAAATGCATAGTTCATCGTTTGACATTATTACAGTCCGGTACTACTACTTAAAATAGATTTATAACGTACAATTAATGCAAAATATCATCGCTCTGGTCTTTTTGGACAGAGCAATCAGAGCCATAGCGATCAGAAAAAGTCACAAAATCATAAATATAACCAAATTTAAAAGCAGTAGAAAATTGTGATTACGTCTCATAAACAACATCATAACGATCACTTAATTCACATAACAAACACATTCGCAAGCTTACTATTGAATTTAAATAACGTGCCATAGCAATCATAAAATTCGAGAACCAAATCCAGAGCAATCATAAACTTACCTTCGTAATGTTGGAATGCGGGAACGTGGCACACAGGTATCGTCCTCAGCGGTTAGACCACTACCGACGCTGCCCCGCGGGAGGGGAATAGAGTGTCTATAATGCGTAACTATGGATGAGGGCGATGTTTTACCTCAGCGCAGAGCGATGAGATAAAATGCCCGGTCACGATTTTAAATTCAAATTGTGGCAAAATTATTGTTAATATAACAAAACAAAAATTATTACTATGAAGATTAACTATTTGTTATGTAATCTAAATAAGTTGTTTCATAAGATCCTTCTCATTAAAAAGTTAAAGAATATTTTTTTCATTCAATCGGGAGTTGGGTCAACCCAGAGCGATCAGGATTTTAGGGTTTAAGATTTTTTTATAAATATTTATAATAAACTTATTCATAATATTAGCCTTGTACCACGTAGATTAGACACCGAACTGTCTATAAAAAAATATTTTGAAAAGGTTTTTCGATTTTAAAATGGGTTTATCCCGTCCGACACGCAAAAAAATGCCTCTGGAGATCGACCCTAATCCCAGCGAGACTTTGCATCATCCATTAAACCCCTATTTAATATCTTGTTAAACTAAATTACTTTAATTTAAATGTCTTCGTCGTTGATTTAGTGGTCGCAAAGGGCAACTGCTGAGCCTGAGGTTTTCGTCGGGCAAAGTGTTATTGGGTTTTTTTTCTCTAGAAAGTTCTAAACAACAGCTCGGGGTTTGTATTTGTACCCAGTTCACGTGAATAGGCCTACCCCTATTACAATGGCGCAATGTGGATGTTACTAACTATACACATCTGCCTAGCTCTTCCGGGATTTTAGACGTGTTGTTATGGTAAGTGAACAAAGAAGCGATGGATGGACTTTGTGAAAGTCGTATGGCTAGAAAGGAGGTGACTGCTGAGATAACGAGTAATAGAGAAGTATGAAAGAAGAAAACCTGCTGCACCGACCCCAAATAAATTGGGATAAGGGCAGGAGAACGATGATGATGTTATGTTATGTGAACAGGAACGTCTTAAATGGCTTCCATAGAAACACCAATCCACTTTTATCCTGAAACACGCTTAACTAAACTTAGCCTTGCTATAAAATACGTACCTATTGTATGTATAGTGCTTCAACTCGACACGCGTGGCTAAGTTAGTTAGAACTTCCGCACATAACGCTTAGCTAGATATTTCAGTCTATTCCCTAGTACATTGGTTACCAACCAATGAATCCCAAGAGTTAAAATATGGCCCGAAAAAAGTTTATATGATAATTATGCAAGCTCAAAAATAACACTGGAACAATTTTTTTTTTCTACTAGCTTTTTTTATTGTTTATTAATTAAAGAACTTGCCTATTTGGATCGGATTTTGATAACAATTTCAAGGGTTTTTATTTTGGCACGGAACCCTAATCCTTTTTCTAAATAAAAGTCGCCTAAGGCCTACTCCTAATAACATCAGTTATCTGCCAGTAAAATCAGTTCAACCCTTTCGGAAATTGGCCGGAACAAACAGACAGATAGTACAAAAATAAGTACCGTAATATATACTTTCATATGCATTGAGTAAAAAGCTGAAATATTTAAATTACAAACAGTCACTTCAATTTCATTTATTTGTATAGATTCAAATACATAGTATCTAGAAATAAGAGCAATTGCCACAGATCATTTTTCTTGTAACTTATAGCCCCTGCTAATACTAAAGAAATAATAATGATTCCTCGGTTAAAAAAGGTTGGGAATCCACTGCTCTAGCAGAATCTAATAAACAGCGAGGCAGCCCTAGCTGAAAGCCCAACAATATCGCTGAACCCGCTGAAAGCGCCACGCGGGTGGACATTTTGAATTAAATTAATACTGTACTCGCTGAGAGCAAATTGGACCGTGTTTATTTGTTCCAGTTATGTGTGAAAATGTACATTTAGGAAATGATATAATACGTTTTAACATTTACGTGTTGTATTGTACGAGGGAAGTAAATTGTGAATTATGTGACAAAGGTATAATAGTGGTTCTTCTAATGGTGTCAGAATATGCTTGGATATTATTTGGTGGGACGTTAAATTATCATAAATTGATATCATACCTTGAAGTACACAGCCACAGTTGATCAAAACAACGCTAAGGTGTTATCAATGCTCTTATCTGACTAATAGGCAAAGTCCCACTGAATCCTTTAAAAAGTGGTTGCCATAGTAACGTGCACGTCTTGCTACATTGTTACAATCTCAACATGAATGATGTAACCAAGGTTTTGTAACAATATTCTGATTTAAAAGAGTGCCCATGGAGTGTCTTGCCCATTCTACTGCAAATAGATCTACGCTTTAAAATTGCCAATATGTTACAATTTAAAAGTGCCTGTAATTGACCTACTTGAAATTAAAGCTATGCTTTGATTTCGATTAGCACCAATCAGACTAACAAGGTGATAATACCACATCCAGAAAGCGCCTAATGCAAGTCATGTAGTACCTACGTCACATAAAGGTAGGTTTTATTCCGTCAACATTTTCGCATCAATCATTATCTAAAAAAACCTGCTTTTTTAATTTAAAAAAGTTATTTTCCGGGAAAATCCACTTTTGACGGTAGGACTCAATGTAACGCACTCAATTGTGCTTATGGATGCATCGAATAGTTAGGGGTTCATGGAGGTATTACAACCTTTTCAATCCTCGACTTTACTATAGTAAAGCTGTGGATTCTGTTGTGTATGTGTGTGTTTGTATCCGTGTGTATAACTCATCAGATTTACAGTACCAACACACAAAACGTAGGGATATGAAAACGCGATCGTTTGCGGAAAATAGCGGTGTTCACTAGGGAGTACTGTTTGCGTTTATATTACGTTTGTAAACGGGCAGATTCGTTTTGTAAAGCGCAGGTAAAGCCAGGTCGTTTGTCTACATTTGGACGCCATTTTAGATTTGGGCTATTTTTGTTTTGTATTATTTTTGCTTTGGTACTAATTTATGCACTGCTGCATCTGAAAATATTTTATCAGACAGGGAGTTATATTTTTTTTATAAAACACACAGTAATACGTGAGCTCGAATAAATTTAAAGGATTTTCATTAAGATTTAGAGTGTTCTATTAAATCGTCAAAAATACAGCTCTTTAACATTTTTTTCTTAAACAATAATCTTGAGAAAAAAATATTTAAGCTTCTGTCATAATAGTTTTAATACGAGGAGGATCTTCCTCTGGGTAGATCTTATTAGAACAAAGCTAAACTAAATTAACTAAATTGTGTCTATGAATTACCAGGTCGTCTGTCTAAAATCCTACTAGCAATAAATTAAGATATCTTACAAACACGCTAAATTTTAAAAGAACAAACTCAAGAAACAATATCGCATCGCATGTCTATACATCATCATCATCTTCCTGCCCTTGTCCCATGTTACTTGGGGTGGGTGCAACACGTTTTTTTCTTCCAATCTCCCCTGTCAGTCGTCGCGCTCTCATTTACTCCTTTTCCCTTCATATCATTGCAACATGACAATCGTATATCTATACATCATCGCAAAATAATGACGACAGTTTCACAACATCAACTACTTACTACAACTTACACAGAGGAAACTTCTCGAAACATTCTTAGACAAACTCCTTACGTCCTTGTCCTTTCCGTAACGTCCATTTGCCCGATGGACCACTTAGCGAAATAGGTAGAACGTACGACAACGGACGACATTATTCTCCAAATTAGGCGAAACCAGCGGAATTATGGGTCAGACAATTCCGAGAAAATGCAAAGGCTGCTGGGTAATGTTTATTTTATTCTACGTGTGTAAGTAATGATATTCTTTTTAATGACACTTCGAAATTCGACCTATGCCGAGGTGCCCTCCACGGTGGTAAAATAAGGAATCGTGATGTACAGTAAGAGACATTAATTGTTAGTCAAATTGCCACAATACGTCACTGTTGCCGTGTTGTAACCATTTCATAAAACTGCAAAAGGTGCGATTTTAACAAACGGGCAATCCTATCTGGTAGCAATTTGTAAAAAAAAATAATGATTGTAGGTCCACAATAAGACTATTGGGTGGGTTAAAATCCACATTTCGAAACATACGTATTACAAGAATACGCGTTTGTTACTAGGCAGGTTGTCACAAAACCGCAGCTGTTCTCCCAATTATGATCTTACATCAAACAAGCTATCTTAAGCACTTACCTTAGCAATCTTATGCAGCAGAGCTGTGGTAGAGCTTGTCTTGAAGAGTCCTAGGGCTCGGCGCCTCAAGCCTTGTCCGAGGCACGCCTCGACAGCGCCGCAGAGGGCAGTCACTCCACCACTTTCTTCATGCACGAATTTTCGTGTAACAGCCTGGATAAATGTAAATAATTTTAGTTAAATTGTTGAAAATATTCGAACTCTTAATAAAAACTTGCTGTTATTGATGTCTTATTTATTAGTAACACTATAAGGTGATGATGATTTCAAAATTAGTAAAAAATTTAGTAGAACTATATTAACTGTCCCCGCAAATCTACGATACATTACATCACAAACAATGACTCAATAAGATCGATTAAATTCGATCGCTTCCGAATCAAGAACAACCTAACCACAAAACCACACAAAGGACAAGCATGTTACCTAATATATTCATTTGTGAAATATAATGCACAACCCTACTTATTCACAAATACATAGATCATAAGTAATTAATACCTATGACACCATTAAAAGATCAAGTCGGCCGTAGCAAAGACAATCTTCAGATGGAGGTGCATGGACGGCTCAGATCTCTAGTGTGCATATGCGGCTTGTCTCCACAAAAAATAGCGCACCTTCCATCTTGAGCTGCATGCCCTGACACCGGAACACTTGACGATCTTATGACTGCAAGCGGAGTTCGCATAGCTGAATTTTGGGCCAAATATATTTAATTAAAATTTGTCATGGACACGCTAAGACGAAGATCAAATTGTCCGTCAGTCCAGTAAACAGTTTGCAACAGTAATCACTAGTCACCGTCCAATCCCAATAATTATCTCAGTTCCAAGAACCGATAACGAGGATTAGAACGTTCCCGAATAAATCACTATTCACTTGAAACTGTTTTCGATAATATCAAGACCCTCGTCGGCTATTAATAAGGAGACTTAAGAGAGAAAATGTCTACCTTTTCATATCTTGCGCTAAAGGACTGATCTTTTTATAATGAAAAGAAAAAAGGAGCAAAACTTGCGAAAGCCCGATCAGAAAAGATTAATGTCTCACAAATTAAAGCCGATATCCGAGCTTAGAGAGAAAATCCTGTTGAAATTGAAAAGTAATTTTCAGTTGACTTCATCGAAAACTGAATGAATATAGATGTCTTTAAGGTCGACTTCAGTATGAGTCAGCGTGTCATGTGTCTTATACATCGTAGTTAGTAAATGTAATACCGACGCAACAATTCATTGCAATGATTGTTGACATAACGGTCCCGCATGACGTGTACCTCGTGAACGCCGAGAAAGATAAGCAAATCAAGTATCTTGACTTGGCTCGCGAGGTTGTCGACATGTGGGGTGTGAACTCAGTGATCATTGTGCCGATAGTTGTTTCAGCCAATGGCATAATTGCCTAGAGCCTCGACCAATACCTGAGAAGGCACTCGTTAGGCAGCTAGATCAAGGGCTTAATTCAGAAAGCGGTACTCCGGGACACGGCTCGTATTGTTAGAAGGTTCCTCTCTCTAGAGCCCTGACCGCCGGTAGCTTGGACCCTGTTCCCGATACCGGTATCTACATTTTTTATTTATTTTTTTATGTTTTTATATTGCTTTTTTTTAAGGAATTTAAAAAAATGTTTTGTAACATTGATAAGGGTAGTTGGAAAAACTTCTAAACATTTGGAATCTTTGAAATATCTTGATTACAAAATACTTTTAGTGAACGGAACTGTATACCTTCATAATTGGAAATAGCAGGGTCCAGTTGTCTTCTTTTTATTGAGAAAATCGTAAGTTATGAGGATAGTTAGTATCAAGTAGGTTTAGAAAATGAATCCTTATGAAAGACAGTACTTTGGACTGGTCATGGTTTGTCTACTTAGATATCAAAATGGAAGATCCCTTTTTGGAAAGTTTCTACGTGACATTACTTATCAAAATCCTAACACTTCGTAATTCAGTCTGAAATAAACAATTTGAGACATAATGTATTTCATTAACTTCTCCATGAAGGAATATGAAATAAGTTTAAATTAGCATTTAAAATGTAGGTCTAACCTCAACTGAATATTAATGTTTTACTCCCAAATTGTATGAGGCTTGAATTAATAATAGTGAAATAAAAGGGTTTTACTTAACCTTAAATAAACTGGCACTATTGAAACAGGCTCTTAAGAAATCTTAAATTATTTTTAAATTATAATATTTTTCTTTCGAGGTCTTTTGAAAATTAATTTGCAAAGGGAAGCTGTAACCGTAACAACGTCTTCGTGAGTTGTCTCGGCCTTAGTATGTGTCCAATCTTTCTGAAATGCTGTCACCGCTCCTTTATTTCTTCCAAGACCTGTATCTTTGCTCCACTGATACCTAATTTTGTCTATGTATGAACAAAACTGAATTCATCTCGCACAAATAATCGCACCCACCGCATCACAAGTACAAATAAAATCGAAATCAGCTAACAAAAGAAACAAAAACACCGAGATTGGTCAAACTTGATCCGCGTATGGTGTAATCTTTAGCGGATAGCTCTACCAACATGTATAGGTTGTTATTGGTTTAGTGATTATATTTTGTGAGGATCTATTAAACTTAGTAATAGTTACGTAGATACAATTACTACAAAGTGTAAAATGACTCGTCATATGGCTGTAATCGATGCATTCTGTACATCTAACTAAGTAACGTGTACAAAAATAAATGTTGAAAAACGACTATTAAGTGTTTTTAATGCGAAAAATCGATGTTTAAGCGCCACGAAAACACTCAGAAACCTGCTTATGAATATAATATCCAACTGATCAGGATCAAGTTCAAGGATCAAGTTGCCAGGGATGGTAATGGTCAAGAACTGAAAAATAATCTCAGCAACCGAAAGAACATGTGACTCTCAGCTTTGTTGAGGATCTTTTTACACCCAGTAGAGGTATGGGCACAGGAGCGTGATGATTGACAAGCAAAGAAACAAACCTATCACCCAGACGGGGACTTGATTTCAGCCAGTGCGGGTAATAGGCTTGGTCTTGGCATGTGTGGATGATGATGATGATGATCTTAGTGATGTAGTAACCTCTTCCATCAGCTGCTTGACCTCCTTCTTGACAGCCGCGATGAGCCGCTCCTTCTGCTCCGCGCTGGGGTCGGTTGCCGTGGCCGCCGGCATCTCCTCCCCTCCCTCGGCTAGGACAACAGTACTATTGCTTTTATTAATACAACCACAACTTAAAAGAGAGAAGAAAGTATGTACATTTATTTGGCCCGTGCCACAAGTACATAAGATATCAAACAAAAAAACGGATTAACCTTAAATTTAAACAAGAGGGAAACCTAATACTGTCTGCCTCACGGTTGCTCCAAATTCACATTTCGGAAAAATGTCAGACATCTAGGTGCCTGACGTTGGTTTTCAACTGGACCTTCTTGATCACTCACATTTTACTGCCGTGAAAATCAACGATTAACTCGACGTAAAAAACTATATTCCTCAGTGTTATATTGATCGCTGTAGAAGTCTGTAGACGGACACGGTAGCACCAACGTATGCACCGTGATAGTCAACAAGCTTCTTACATCCGTAGATTTTCACAGTAAAAAAACGTGTGTGTAGAACAAGCCTTAAGCATTCATTTCTATTAACTTTTTAGTACCCACAGAGTCCCGAGAGGTACAGACCGTTGAAAGGGTACACGGACTTTTAGAAAAAGTTTCGCGTAGTACCGTGTTTTGTAAGTCACAGTCATGTGTGACGATTGTGTCTAAAGCTCCGTGTGCTTTATCAGCACTCGTGTACTATCACTGTGTCTCTGGACGAAGCTTGGCTAAACCATTTATTGTCATTTTCAATTGTCAAATAGTCTGTTTGTCAGAAAGTTGAAACTATGAAGTTTTCCATTTCAAAGCTTACTGAATATCCTATGCAAAAGAATGGGCTGTAAAGTTTATGATTAAGATTACCTACTGTATTAAACCCAGTTCTAAATCGGCAGTTTTGACATGGCTGGGTAAACACGGAATGTATTGATTTGACTACAATAGAATGCCTCGGAATAGGAATGCCGAGCATTCCTTCCCATATCTAGACATTTAGATATAGGAAGGCTTGACTATACTTGGGTAGATGAAACACCAACATTGGAAGTTTAAAATGAAAGGACCATGGGCATTTTTCTATGAACTCTGGGCGTAAGGCCAAAACAATTGAAATATATCTCAAATAGTAGCTTATAATTCGGAATTTAATTAATTTTAAAACAACAAGTGCCCGAGTCGCCAGAGAACAGAAATAGAGTAACTTGAAACATGGTGCCTTATTCTTTATTTTGCCAAAGATTTGACCTATTATTCAAACGAATACTTACTAAACCAAGTTTAAAAAAAGGATTCCCTAAAATAAGGCTATTTAATAAATAGCCTTATTTTAGGGAAAAAAAATAAAAATAACGACAGTCGTTACTCGATTCTAAGACCTCACCGACCGAACTCGCCTAGCATTAGCAAAATGACAAAAAAAAACGTCAAAAATAACTTTACTTTCGCAAGTCAGTGACTTTGTTTGTTTCATTGACTTATTTGCCACCAACTTCTGAAAGTAAAGTTATTTTTATGTGTTTAGGTGTTTTTTTGTAAAAAATCATTTATGCCGTGGGATACTACACGGGATACTACACGTGGAATATTTATGTGTGATACAACTAAAAAAGTTGTAGTATCTCACAAAAATTGTTGTCATTAATTAATTTTACATTTTAAGTAGAGGCTAATAAGGAACATCATGTCTTCAACATAGGTCAAGAAGAAAAACTACGTATCAGAGGTGTTAAGTCATAACTATTTAAGTAAAGTTAATGAAATTATATGGAATCACGGGGTAATTGGTGTACATTTGTACATAAAAAAGATGGCCGGCTGAATACATAAACTACTCCTTTTTTAGAAGACGGTTAACAAATGACTATTGTTGTCAAATCTTCGGCATGGATATTCCAACTATTTTAATTAGCCGTAACTCTGGTCTCCGGTGACTTTGGTACTTGTCGCAATATTATATGAATTGGAGATTTAATTAAGAGTTATGATTTGAGATATATTTCAAATCTGTTGGATTTACGCCCCATTTGACCGAGACCCTTTGACTTGCCAAATTGTAATTGATAAATAATGTTTTCCTTTATACTATGCACAGATCTTCTGACTTTCAATCAAGCCCCAATACTACCTTGCAGCACTGGATATTACTTTGAATTCATAAACCCTTATTTTGGGAACAATACTTGTTACCAAAACTGGCATTTTACAATGATCCAGTCGTCAAATATAGAAATTCCCTCAGGACATCAGTTTACTCTTGTTCTGAAATTCTAATAAAAAAATCATGTAATTTTCCAGTCAAGGACCTTTTCAAGTATGACCTCTAAAATATTTGCTACCACAAGCACCAAAGGGTACGTTTTATACACAGACATTCTTGGGGTTCTCAAGAGGGACTCGCGAATATCCAGTAACAATGTGTGGTTTATTCTTTACTGTAACAATGAAAAGGTTTTTTTGCATAATATTCCTTGTTGTTAGTTTTTTGTTTATATATTTTATGTATTACTTGTCTGGATTTATAATGAAAATTATTAAAATTCCTATGTTATTGCAAATGTCTTAAAGAAAATAAAAAAACATGCCTTAGCAGTTCTGGTTTTTGCAGTGGAAGAATATAGTTTTTAGCTTTGGACAATCTTAGGAGAGCACTTAAGTACTGCTTATCTACTAGTGTGCTTATAGATGTAAGTACTCCCAAGTTCACTGACGGTCGAGCTCTTTTCAACCTTATTACTTAGGGCAAAATGTGGCAGATCCTCTGTGAACTCGTTAGTACCTACTGCATAATCTATCAACATACCATACGAGTTTTTGCATGAGAGCATGCTTTTGAAGCTCTGTTTATTTAATTAAGTCGCGTTGTTCTCCTAGACTACTCCACGGCTTCTGATACGGTTCTGATTATCATTAAGAGAAAATATTTCAAGGTTTATGTTATGTGTACATTACTAACATTTAATTTAATTATTACAATTACACATAAACACGTTTCATGAAAAGTCAAAATTGTTTGAACCAGTACCGCTACTGCAAGTTTATTAAAAACAATATTAAGGATTCAATCTTTACAACATAAAGCTTGCAAATTCGACGACCTCAGAGTAATTTCCGGAACCATCTAAGGGGTCAAGGTCACTCTCTCATTTCTCAGATTCAATGAAAATATGAGAGCTATGCAATGCTGATTGATGGATGATATAATATCATAACTAATTATCTTCCCTAATCAATCATATAATAAGTATTCCGAGTTCAAGTCACTCGGCCTTATCTTACAAAACAGGGTTGATCGTTGGACCCCGGTTTGGACTATTGAGCCGTTTTTGAATTTCGAACTTTTTACAACGACAACACTTAAGATTTAATTACAAAAAAAAAAAGTTAAATTGAGTCTAAGTTGTCAATTTTGTATTAAGAACTTTTCCTGCTCATAATAAAGTTTAAAGAAATACGACTGTTTCAGTTTTGACATGACTAACGCTTAACGTAGGAACTCCTTATAGGTACCTTATTCTTTAATAGAATGTTAAGTGTCCTATTATTTTCAATACAGGCTAAGCCAGACAACGTCTTCAAGGACCAAATAATCTCTAGAAGAAATCTTTCATAACATTTTCTTCTATGCTCGTTTTCTGTGTTCCTTTCATAATAAGTTGCCCATTCATCTTTATTTGATAGAAGCATTATTATTGCGGATTTCCGAAGATAAATATTATACGGATAGATTAATTAATATATTATGATTATTATGTATGGGATAGGAATTTGTTCAAGTATGTTTGTGAAGAATATACATACATACACTTATGTACCTATGTATATCATTGTCTCGCATAACATCACGCCTGTAATCCCTAGAAGGTTAGACAGATGTGTACCTAATAGTGCATTCACTTTTCATTAGTTATGTTTAAGCTCCATGTAATAGGGAGCGAGCCTATTGACATCAATCGGGCACAAGTCCAGACTTCTGATAGAAAAACCCACTAACTATTTGCCCGACCTGGGAATCGAATCCAGGACCTCAGGCTCAGCAGTAGTGCTTGCAACCACTAGATCAACGAGGCATCATACTATTTTCTACAAGCCGTAAACGCGCAACTTCTCTTGTGGTGACTCAGACACTGATACTGAACAATTTTTGTTCTATGACTTTTCAAAGTTGTTTCATGGTCCGACTGATTTGGCTGCCTCATTGGTCGAGTGATCGCAAGCGCCACTGCTGAGCATTAGGGGTTCGATTCCCGCGGGTCGGGCAAGTGCTATTGGGTTTTTCCATCAGGGATTTCTCAGTAGCGTTCATGGAGTATGGATTCGTGGTGGGGCACGGGACTTAAATATAACTGGCGAAATGTGAGTGTACTATTAGGTACGCTAAGCTCTGCCTAACACTACGGGGATTATAGGCGTAATGTTATTTGTTGTATTATCGAAATATCTCTGAAAATTTTGTAAAGGGACCTACCAAAGGGACTATCAATATCGTTTTTCTATTTCTATACAGCAAATAGAACTTTCTAGATTTAATACATAGGTTATTGACATTATACTTACTCGCTTTTGAAGGCAAGAGTTCGTTAACTAATGGATTGATGTAAATAAACTAAATTGAAATAGTTTATGTAAATCTTGATTGTTTTAACTACTGATTTATCTTTATCGCGAATAGGTAAGTTATTTTAAGACTTAGGTGTAAGATTGGTTTAATATTTACTGAATAAAAAACTTCAATTCAATCTTTGGCAGATACCGTGCTCACAGCCAGCTTGACAGCCAGCTACCAGCCAGCTGCCAGCCAGCTAGCCAGCATGTTTGCATGACAAATGGTAAAATATGGTTGAGCTTTGATATATTGTATATTACCCATATTTGCAAAATAATTCTATTCTATTCCATTCTAAATTTTAAACTGCTGGGTGTAGAAAGATGACATTTATTTTATTCACTTTCGGGCACATTTTGTCCATCTCCTTTACGAGACAACCATATAATAAATTAAACTCAAAATAAAGAAGGAATTTCGGCAGTTTAATCATATAAAGGGACTCAATCGAGGATAAAAGAAACTATGACAGTTCTTCATTTTTAACTATAGGAAATCTCATCCGCCACACAGCTCGTAATATCTAAAAGAATAATACTATTTCTACAAAAGGTTAGCGGTCAAAGATCGTCCCTTCTTAAAACCTACTTGGAATGACCTTGGACAACAACAAAAAGACAAGGCAGTTCATGAATTCAATATAAGGATCGCGTCTGGGTACAACCACAAGGGTTTTCCTGTCTTAGATCAAACAAAGGGCGCTGATACCTAAAATTACAAGATATTAAGTTATCTTAGCTTAGGTATTGGCTGCAACTCGTAACATACAACTTTATTTACCTAACGCCTAATTATATTGTAAACCATATTTTTTACTTGAAGGTACAAATATTTTTTTCTTCGATCGAAAGTCCAAGGTCAAGTCTGATCGGACGTCCTTTAGAAACCCACACCTTGTCAGTTACGTATATACTGTAGCTAGTACAAATTAATTGATTCCGTAATCCCTCCAAGTCATTATTACAGAAATTATACTATCGTAGCAGCGTAGCGCTACGGCGTAGTACGTGCTACGGGTAAATACAGTTTGCCACCTGGTGACTAGAACAAATATAAATAATTATCACGAGGTATCCTAGTTAATTATTCTCTTGATTCTTTTAAGATGTGTTATACAAGGTGTAAACGGACCCTTCACGAAGCTGTGAACTAAACATTTTGTACATCAAATTAAGTAATTCTACGCAAAAATTATTGCGGGGAATCGACTTTTTTTGCGGTCAAAAATGCCGTTTTACGGTAGGACTCAATGTAACGCACTCAAAAAAATGTGCGGATGGATGCATTGATTAGGTAAATAGAGTAAAGTTATAACACTAAAAACGTATATTTCAAAAAAAAACTTGTGAAAACCTTGGATCTTTGACCTCCAATATCTATGTAACTAGAAGATTCCCTTGGCCAAGAACGAAAAAAAAACGCAATGACGAGGAGAACAAGTGCCTTTCGGCTTCTTTAAGGTTACTTTTACACATATAATTCTTGGTAATCGACATATTTAAATTTCGAAACAAAACTTTTATGTATTTTGGTACAATTCACTTTCCTTACCAAGTGTACGTATCATTTTAGAAATCGTTAATGAACTCCACGAAAAATAATGTGTATTTGTTGGACCGTCGTGGATAAAAAATCCACGACGTTCCAACAATTACACATTCAATTCTTTCAATAAGTTATCTAAGTAGCCATGACGCTATATCCTTGGCCTCCATAAATTCAAACAAATATTCCTTATTACTATGGCTTTTATTCTTACAAACGTAAATAGTCGCAATTTTCTCTTTGAAAAACCTTTACTACAATTCTCTTTCATTAACATAAAAGCTTGTAATTGGCTCATTAATTAAACAGAACAATACTTCGTCACCTCGCGCCTCGGACGAAGAAAGTGAATTGGCTAATTTCATTTCATTTGTATTTTGTTGCCAACGTCAGGGGTTTGTAAGAATTTTTCTATTAGAAGCCTTCGGTTAGCGAAGACTATGAAATGCAGAATGTAATCAAAGGATAAACAAATATAAATTAACTAAAAACCCGCCCCTGCTTCGCGCGGATTTGACAAAAATCTTGGTAGATTTCTTCATGAATGTAAGTTAAACATTTGTAATATTTAGCAGTGATGTGTGACCGTCGGACTGCCTGAAGACATTGGTCCAAGATACGCACTCCTGATCCGGAACTATTTTATAATTATCACTTGCTTCGGTGTAGGCAAACATCGTGAGGAAACCAGCATGCCTGAGAAATATTTCTCGACAGCATATAAAGTCAAGTCAGAGGTCCATGGGCGGCATAAAAATTCTGACACCAGGTAAGGCACTAATGACACGAAAATTAAGAAGATTTGTTATACAATTTCCGGTATTTATACAGTTTTCGGAACAAAATCTCTAATTATTTAATATGTGGATGGAGAAAACCGCTTGAAAATCCGATACCGACGCTAAAACGGTTACCACGTTAAAAATCAGCTGTGCCTTACACTTTGACAGTGTAGGTATTACAATTTTGTTGGAAACAGCTGTTTTTGTTTTAAATTATCGATTAAATATTATGTGGGAATTCAGAGTGATGTAAGTCGGTGTCCCTTCCACCTTGTATTAAAAAAGTACTAGTTTAATGCTAGTCCTAGTTTTGCCTTTTCCCGAATTACTTTTAAGTGTCAAATAGGCTCGAACACTCGAAGATGATGACGATGATCCGTACAATATTATTTTTTTAAGTAAAAACTTGGGGTTACAAGTCAACATCTCACTATTAATAAGGTTGAAGATGTTTAAAAACGCCGTTCGAAATCGCACTGGTCATTACCGCGGAAACTGCACCTTATCTAGTAAAATAATGGTATTCATCTGCATCCGATGAGGCTAGAAACCAACCCCAAAATAACGAAGTAGCAAGTGCCATATGTCATTTCGTCCCCAGATCATTATGATTCTATAAATGCTATTGAAATCCTGTCCATCCATATTATCAGTGTTCATTTCTGTATCAACTCCTACCAAACACCCACAACCATCCTAAATGTAAAAATAATAATTCTGTTAATACTTAATTTTCTACCTATGATGCTTCAACTAATCGTTTAATTCCGACTGAGTAAAGAGTCGAGCACAACACGTTCCCATCCGCTCCGGATCAAATATTTGTTTGGCCAGCACATATTAGTACACCTAGTGTGGGTGTTTGTGAGTTTAGTGTTACTAACACCTACATCGTAGGAAATTATAGGACTAGCACAGCTAGGTTTAAAGTTCGTTGGTTTTAGACCCGGAAGCACTAAGCAGAATCAGCCAATAATGTTCCTAGGATATAGGACTCCTCTCTGCGAGGAAGCTGGACCATAATTCACTTTTATAAAAATAGATTATGGTCAAAAAAATAATTTTTAAAACAAGATTTTATAAAAGGTGTAAAAAGATCATTTTTTTGTTCTGGACCATACCTGGGAAACTTCTAGTTACCGAGATATTGGAGGTCAAAGTTCCAACTTTTTCACAAGTTTTTTTTTAAATACTTCTTTTTAAGGTTTTAACTTTACTTTAAGTACCTCCATGACCCGTTTACTATTCAAAGCATCCATCAGCACCAAGTTTTGAGTGCGTTAAATTAAGTTTTACTGTAAAACGTGATTTTTCACTCTAAAAAAAATCGTTTCCCAGCAATATTTTTTGCGTAGCGTGACTTAGTTTGATGTACATAACGCTTGGTCGACGGCTTCGTAAAGGGTCCGTTTACACCCTGTATAGATGTTCTAATAAGCCTCCTTTTGGGTTTCGCCGAAGTCGGGTAAAAAGAAAAAAATAAACTTTAAATTAAATCAAACTCGTCAATTTCTTACATTATACAATTTATATGTTATAAAAGATTGTCGCAAAATTTACCTGTGACTAATCTCGCGACAATATTTGTTTTTAAAAATCAGTTGCAAGATTTGACCTAAACAAAAACAAACATATATACTTACAAACATAGTATGTTAAAATTATTTTAACTTCCAATGTTTGATTTTTAAAACAGTTATCCCCAACCGTTTGAGCTGAAATTTTGCATACACCTTTACTTTGAATGACAACGCATAGATAGCTAAGTAACGTCATTCTAAATCTAATATGGCGGACTCGCAAAGAAGGGGGACTAATTATTTTTATGCATCCCCATGATATTGGTATCAATTAAAAGGGTATGCTGCAAAGAAAAGAAACTAGCAAAAAATAAATGAAAAGTAAAATAAAAGCTTTTGTAAAAAACCGTTATTAATCCTAACATTGCTAACCTATCGCCTAAATCAGATACCGCAGAATATAAAAGACAAAATGACGATGGATATTTTAACAAAGAATTTCGTATATTACCGTTTTGTAAATTAAATTACATTTTCTGACCTAGCCTTTTTATGGGGTTGTAAACCAGGTGGGTCGACTCAATGATGTCCAATATAAAATGGAAGTATTCCTTAGTTATAATAAACACGCTTCATAAACATTTACTTTTTCATCATCTTTAAGAGGCTTTTTGATTATGGTAAGCAAATATACCTCGTGTATAACGAGTTGGGAAAAATCTTGATAATATTAAATATTTTCTATCTATTCATTAAAATACCGGTTTACTATAGCGGGTAAATTGAACCTTTAACAAAAAAACTCGCTTTTTATGAAATCTAAGAGACCAGGAAAATGGTTTACATTACACGGATCTTTTACGGCGTGTTAACTTTAAATAAAAATTAATTCTATCTCCAAAGGAAAACACCTTTAAAAATAAATAACTTCTACCTTATATTTACTTAGCAGCAATAAACCGACCCTTTTCGCTAGCAAGGCGAAAAGATGAGTATTTTTTCTATTGTATTAGTTCATGAGTCCGTAGTTCCCTGGGTGTCTAATGTACGCTATATTTAGACACATTTACAAACTGGACCTCATATGGTCCGTAAAATTGGACTAAGCTGAAAAAATCACACCTGTGCCTAGGGATATCCTTTTTATGACGCAAATAAGGGTTAACAATTCTCTAAAGGACGAGCTTCGTGGAATTTATTCATGTTTAAGTAGGTCAAAACAAACAAGTATGTATGTTTAAAACCCAGATTTCGAAGCCACTATTATATTTTAAGTAGGTTGTATCATTATAATTTTAATGTGGAAGCGCAAGGGTAGACCGTGAAATTAAAATTTTCGTACGTTCTTTGCAATTTCCAGGTCAATGTCAGGTTGTAATGTTGATGAAAAATGAGTCGCGTAAGTAACACGTATGTAGTTACAGAATTATTGTGAATAAACTCATCAATACAACCCTCTAAGTTCATTTAACCCCATTGAATGACTTATTCATGAAATAGTTTGAATAAAATAAAATTTTAATTTTGCGGTGGCTCTTCCACCTTAATTCACAACCAGGTATTTATAACTACCCAACAGACAGTGGAATCTCGTTACAGAAACCCGAATTATAATTTTGCAACGCCACGTGTAGTTCCTGAAGTCATACCTACCAAGATTTGCAGACGTGAATATTCATATTGACCTACAGACAGACACAGTCTCAAGGTACGGTACCTAGGTAAGTACCTAAATACATCTTTAACTTCAAAACACTCTCTCATCTACCAGCAGTCAAATAACTAATCTATTTCGCTTTATTATCTGTGCCAAAAGAACGCCCCGAGGGAGACCTAAGTTCAAAGTAAGTACGAACGCTGTTGGTACAGTCAAGTAGATAATTATTTATTGGAGAACTGCCAAGCCTAACCGAAAGTAAATAATTACCTACTTTATCTACCTCCAATCTCATCAACCAATTTAATTACGAAGAAATTCGATGAAGTTAAATGAAAATCAGACTGCCATTCCAAAGCGGAGTTAATTTTGCGCTATAAGTATTTAAACGTCGAACCCAGCGAGCTCTTTGGTCATTTACTTTTTTTACTTACACAAGCAAAAGCTTTTAATTTTCCATCCAAGCCAAAGCCTTTTTATTTATTTTCAGTTACAGTTACGTGATTTCAATATTTATTACGAATCTATCTGCGATGTTTCTGTTCACATTTATGGGAAAGCCCTATGTAAATTCTAGCTTCGTGGAATATCTCCAGAAATGCTTTGAGTCGTGTTCAAAGGAATAGATAAGCCTCTATGGAGAGTCTCCGTAATATGTGGCTTTGTACATATTCCCGGCTTTAGAATGGAAGCCGATGCGAAGTCGGGAGCTTAGTCTTCCTAGACCAAGTTAGTTTGAATAGGAGGGTGTTCCGTCTGCTTCCTATTAAAGGATATTAAACTTAGTACGCGACGGATTTATGTACTTAGTACCTACCTCTGCCTACGCTGTACCTTGTTTAGTTTAGATGTTTGTTTCGTCAACATTTTCTGTAGGGATTAAACTTGAAACCCTCTTTGAAGGTCACGCATATTCAAACGGGTGAAATGGAAAATCCGAAAATTTCCAGTTTCTAGATTTTTCAAAGGAAAATATGAAGCTATGGGGAAGACCTTTGCCCAGGAGTGGGACAATACAGGTAGGTAATTAAAAAAAAGGTCATTCAAAATGCAAGTTACGGGTGGTCGTTACAGTTTTTCCTTTAAACCCTTGATTATAATTATCAATGAAAGGTTTCAGCTTAATATGGCCCATATCGGGCATTTTAACGAGACTGACAATTTAGTATGAGTGATATTGGCAGGTAGATACGACCCCCAACCCAGCTGAATACTTCCTACAACTTGATCAAGTCGATGTGTCATATTGTACGACAGATTGACATTTGAGAAACAGGTGGAATTTATCCTTCCCGATTTATTTTTTCTGACATGAATACAAAGCCTCCCATAGACACTCAAACACAGACAAAAGAGTGTCCATGGAGTTACTTCACTTTTCTTCTCCATAGAGAGCTAGGCTTTTACGGGCAGCTATAACAGTACTTTCACACAAATTATGCCTCGTGACTGGGACTGTACTTCAATTTTTTGTTTTTGACAACTCATAAGTGCCTGTGAGTGTAAACTGGGCTTTCTGAAATAAAAGCTTTGAGTTTGAAAGTCTCCTTTATGTTCAGGTGAGATGCTAGCAAAAAAGTAGGCTTAGGTACCTACGTTATGCCTGCCGGGGCTGAGGGACTGTTAGAAAGAGATACCGCGGCCCTAGAACACAAAGTGCAAAGAAGGAACATGGATGGGTTTTAGTCAGTACGAGTCTGACACTCCCTTCTACTCCGCCCAGAGCGGGAGGAGTCATTTGATGATTTACCATCCGAAAAAAAAAAGGTACCCACGTTAAAAAAATATAGGTATTGGTAGGGTACAACTGTACTTGAAACAGGCAAGATTAATCGTCTGGAACCGGCAGGCGACAGGCTACCACGCAATTTTGTGGCGCACAGTTTGCAGAGAGCGTACCAAATTGCCTGAAGACATCAATCATGTAGCCTTACCCTATTTATTTGTGTCACGAGGCTTGGAAGGGTACCGAACAAATTATATAGTTGGATAAAAATCTGCATGCTGGTTGATATTGGAATGTATTTAGCGCCAGTTTTCTAGTCTAACATATTTTGGCAACTCATAATAGCCATCAAAATATCGTATGGCTCCGAGTTAAGAGTTGGAGGACGCGGGTTCGGACTCAGGCAGGCACATAACTTTGTGATTTCTTGTTTCATCACCGCTGCTCTCAAAAAGGTGAAGGAAAATATCGTGAGTGAACCGGCATGTCCTAGAACCAAAAATTTTGAAAACATGTGCCTGCCACCAACCTGCACTGGAACCACGTGGTGGATTATGGCCCATTTAGAAAAATTGAACAGTTTGTAGTAACTTGGATGGGCTGGCGTCTGTACAGTAGGCCGCATGACACTGGTAGAATTGAATATTTCTTTATTATAAGTATACTTGCACCATACAAACAATAAATGGTAAGTGGTAACATAACCAGTATAAGCAGACCTCTAACTATTCAATTGAAACGCCGTAAATATTACGCTAATCCAGCTCTAGATGAAATACCACCGACTTGAAGCCAGTACATTTAGGAAATGGACTTTGATTTCTTCGAATGTTATCCAAAAGACCTAGTCAGTCTCATCCATAAAATCAAATTTACCTTGACTTAAATAATTCTGTGTAAAGAAAAACAATGATGACCTATGTACTAATCTACCCATCTACCAGGTAAGTACATAATTAAGCCTCTATTGAAATAACAAGTAACTCTCTTCAATCAAAGCATAAAAACATCTTCAAGAATACCTACCTATTACAAGACAGATAACTAGGTAACGATCATGAAAGCCCAAAAAGCTACAACTGTGTGGATAGATATCTACTATGTCTATAGGTACCTATAATAATAAAACATTGATTGGATACTTTCACGGTCATCCACGGAGCAAAGCGGCAACGTGACAGAACAGCCACAATCTATTCCTGCAGATTATCTATCCACGTAAATTGGTTATAAGTAGTTACCTTATATTCTAGATGTACCTTTAATAAATAGAAAAAAGTTCATAATTGGGTTTCTTGTTACTAAATAAGGTTGTCCGTCATCATTACAGCTCCCTAAAGAGGTATACTAAAACTATATAAGGCCATCGTACGAATAGAAAGATTAATTAGGTTCTACAATCTATTTTTCTCATTTTTATTAAACTGTTTCCGTCGAAATTTTCCACTACTCTTTCACAGACGGAAAATCTTTTACGAAAACTTCAACAGATCACCCAAACAGGTGCTATAGCTAGTGATATTTTTTATGAATATATGCCTACAGGTTCGGCCCTGAAAGTTTGAAACCCGCCCTTATCTCCACTCGCTATAAAAACAAGATTGCAAACAACTCAGAGGGCCGACATTCGCCTACGCTATATTTTATCGTAACTAACGTCAAAACGACAATACCAATAAATTAAAAGCCGGACAAAATATTTACAAGCTCAAACACCAAACACATATGCTTAAAAGCATTATCAATCATTAAAAAGTAAATTAAACATTAAAAGAGACACGTATTTGTTTTATTATTCGGAAAAAATCTGCGTGAAGCATGCTTACCTTTATTTTGGGCGGCCATTGTAGTTTTCTACCCACGGGGAGTGGCTCATTATTTTCCTCCCAAACTTTCACATTTCACAATGTTAATAAATCGTATTATCACGTCAGCGAGCGCCACTTGTTTATGAAACGTGTTTACAATACAACTGATGGTTGGGAATGGTTTGCTTGGTGGAAAAATCGATAGACGCCGCGCGCACCCGGCCGCTACTCACGAATGATAAGAGGCAAGAGCCGTGCCAGCAACAGCCTCGCAGCTATCCTGTCTGTCTATATAGGTACATACAGGTTTTAATAACTATGTACTCCTCGAAGTTCCGTTGTAGTTACCAGCTGATTCGAGGGATATGATGATGAGAATGAGAAGTTGCGTGTAATTATTGAGAATTCGTAAAAATGGTAGGTATTTCGTAAATTTTGGTGCATTATATGTTGTTGAATATTGCAGTTGAAGAATTTAATTGAAAACTGAGACCATTTCTTCTAAGAGATTCTAGCAGATACATTATTTTGCTGACTAAGTAGTAGGTACTTACTTTGGACACTTAGTAAACCATTTCATTAGAATTACGAAACTTTCGCAAAAAAGAAATAATTTTAAACTTGCCGCAATTTTGATAAAGGGATGTTGCGTATAGGATTTTTTTCTAGAAGTGATTTCAGCCCCAAACAAAAAAAAAATCAGGAAATTAAACACTTATATTTAAGTACATTGCTAAAAGAATTTCGAATCAGAAAACTTCTTCACCAAAGCAATACATTCTGACACTGGGAAAAAGGAAGTTTTATGCAGTTACCTTTGCCTTACTTATCAAATTGCAGTAAAAAAAATCTTCACGTTCCATAAGCCTCTCTTTTTCACAAATATCTTTTTAGACCTGTTAAAGGAGAAAATGCTTTTCCGATTTCATTTTCATGCTAAAGATGTAATTTTGGCAAACACACAGTGACAGCATGTCTCTTTTTATGCAAGTTTTTTTTATGATATTGATAATGGTGACACTGACAGTTGACAGGAAAATAAAAACAAAGTTGTCTGCTGTTTGTGATTCAGAAGAAAACTAAAGAAAAATACAGCAAAATGCGTGAAGCAAAGATGAGTACGCACCTTTCTGGTGGGAGACTAAATGTTGCATCAATCCAAGAATCAATGCGGACTGAGTTGCTGAATCTACTGCAGCCTTACCAAGGGCCAAAAGTATGTATCGCAATTTGATCTTTCCCATAATAAATCAAGTATTGGTTTTCCTCGTGATAAAGCCAATTTTATACTCAACCCTAGGCCGCAGCATCGAAAATTAAAAACTCATAATAAGATCACAAAATATCTATGAAGAACTTGACAAATTCCAACAACTAACAAAACAGCAACTTAATACTAAAACTTATTTCCTTCACAGGTTACAATATGGGACGAATGGCTGGCTGGTCCCGTAGGTCTAGTTGCTCAGTACTCCCTGCTAAAAGAACACGGAGTTACGGAGATGTTCCCACTCAAGCCTGGAAGTCTGCCTACCATCGCTGTCAAACATATTGTTTTTATTACAAGGCCTAAACTGGCATTGATGGACTTGGTTGCTGATTATGTTCTGTCACTGCGGTAATTGAACTACTGAAGCCTCTATAGTATAAGTGGTTTTTTTTTCATCTGCCCTTACCCAGTGACGCCCTAAGCCAAGACTTGTGCCCTTAATGTGCAGTTGCTTAGTTTATAAGTATATTTGGCCCTGGCTGAGGCTGGAGGTCTTACACTCAAGGCAACCCCATAGTCTGGTTAAGCAGAAGCCAGCCTCACAAGATGACCTGCAATATGCTACTCAAAAAAAAAACTTTTTTTATTTCTTCTGATTAATATTCCCCCTCTAGGTTTTGTACTCACCCAAATTTCCACAAGTGTGTCAGTTTTTTTGGCTCCTGCCCATTTGGAAACAATAACACTACAGTTTTTGTCAGTTGTTTGAGAAACATGAACTTGTTTGTCTAAAAACAACAAATATAAAGGCTATTCAGAAAACTATCTTTAGTAACTGCCACAACACCTACTGATTTTGAATCTGGAATTCAGTAGAATTCTCTTGTAATTATTTTTTCACTTGCCATTGCAAAGACTGAATGTCTGGCACTTAACTATAAACTGACTGAATTTATTGATTGAGATTTTACTGATATACTGGCCTTTTGTGGGACTGTCTAAAAAAATATTGGTGTTATGATTATCACTTAAATTTGATATAAACGACTATTGATTTCATTTAATTTGATAATAAAATGTTTTTTCTTGTATCATGCGAGTGCAAAATTTATTTATCTTAGGATCTTCAACAAAAGCTATAGACAAAATAGTACATATATGTACAACACAAAGTAAAACGTAGGTGTACTGTCTATGTACATTTCAACTAATCCATATAATTTCTTTATCCGCAGATCGAAGCAGACCATGCCAGTAGAGTTTCATTTATTCTTCGTGCCGCGCAAGAGTGAGTTCTGTAAGATCCACCTGACTAACAAAGGAGTGATTGGCAACCTGACCATCCAAGAGTTCAAGTGCGACATCTTCCCCTTTGAGAGTGATGTCATGTCCTTGGAGCTGCAGAATGATTTTAGGTAAATAAATAACTTAAACATAACATCACACTTGTTGACCTAAATGGTTTTGGCAGAGAAGACCTATTATTATAGTGATTGCCCAGTGGTGTGACTGTCGGACTGCCAAGTCTTAGGTCTCAAGTGCGAACCTAAGAATCATGAATGATTTTTCGGATTTTGAGCTTATTGTATAATTATCACTTGCTTCGTTGAAGGGAAACGTCGTGGGGACTAGAGCAGTAGCACTTGTGACTACTACGCCAAAGACGCAGAAAAAAAACCAATACTTCAAATAAATTTTAGTATGTTATTACAATTAAGAGGAAACAAATATTTTCGTCAGTTTCCTCTTTGTAAAATGTCTCCACAGATTTTTTTTTATCAACCAATTAATCAAACATTCACCGCCATGTTTTGTTTTAAACCATAAATTAAATTAAAATTGCTCAATGATTTTGTAATCTTGAAAATTGCCCATAGAAGTCTACCTGAGCCATCGTCCTAATTTTATTCATAGAACCAATACGAATCACAGTTATCCCAATACATATATTATTATGCATTTCTGAAATTATCAACTAATGAGAGTTATCGATACTAATGTAGTCGTGGGCGGAGTACTCATAGATTAGGAGTTCTAATCTCCATTATGACGCCATTCAAAAATAAATAATGATATAAGTTCAACAAATTAATAATTACGGTTTTATAGCTGACTAGCTGTGCCCGCGGCTTCGCTCACGTGACTCTGTATTCTATTAGAATAGAATAGAACAAAACGAAAAGAATAGAAACCATAGTCATAGGGAGGACCTCATGGCTGAATATTAAAAACTGTATGAGTCGATCTTCAAGGTAAAGCAGCGCTTGCCAAGGTCGGTCCGTAGATGGGTGACCATCCATTACATACCGAGTTTGTTCCGTGGCTCGGAAATTTCGTTAAGCCGCTGTCATTTGTAGATCTTTGACAGTTGTAATAGATAGTGGCCCAAAAGTCTGACATCCAGTCTTACCAAGTGGTATCGTATAAGACCTACTAACTGGGTTGTGGAATTCAGATAAGCAGCCGCTCCATGTAAAATACTGGTATTCAACTGCATCCGGTTAGACTGGCAGCCGATACCAACATAGTTGTGAAACGGCTTGGCAGATGATGGCAAGTCATAGTATATTCATAATAATATTCTCAACAACATCGGTTGTTTTGTTAATTTACACTAAAACATTACTAGGTACATCTTGGTTAAACAAAACAGTACCTAGTCATTTTCGTAACCTTTTGAAGAATAAACGGTAGAATATTAGTTCGACACTAAGTGCTCAACAGTGCTTTGAAAATCCAGGAAGCAATAAAAATTCGCCCGTGCGACCTAGGGCTAATCACTTTTCATTCTTACAGAGAGAACTATCTAGAAGGCGACCCAACGTGCGTGTACAACGCGGCGCAGGCGTTGCGGACTATACAACAACTGTACGGGATCATACCGAGAGTCTTCGGCAAGGGAGTCGCGGCCAAACAGGTAGATAAAACTATGTAAAACCATGGCACTGTGAATATTGTGCTATTCGAAATTGATGTAGTATCAAAACTTATACTGTCACCTACGAGATATCCGTGATTGTTCATTATTTTGAGCTCCCAATGTAGTATCCATTAGAATCATAAAATATACTAGCTTGAGCCCGCGGCTTCACCCGCGTGAATTTCGGTAACTGTCCCACGGGATCGTACTCCCGGGATAAAAAGTACCCTATGTGTTAATCCAGGTTATAAACCACCTGTGTGCCAAATTTCATCCAAATCCGGTCAGTATTTTTAGCGTGAAAGAGTAACAAACATCCATCCATCCTCAAAAACTTTCGCATTTGTAATATTAGTAGGATTAAGGGTACGCATACTACAAAATCTTGGGTCGACAGAACTCCAAGCTCAGCGGCTTTTTCTCGAACCATCCTAATCTTGAACCTTTTACTTCTTCTCTGAGGTGTGGGACCTCCTCTGCCGCCTAAACAAAGAGGAGCAGGGCCAGGGTCCGAGGGGCGCCGCGACGTCGTGCATCGACCAGCTGCTACTGCTCGACAGGGCGGTAGACTTCGCCAGCGTCATGGCGACGCAGCTCACCTACGAGGGACTAATTGGTAAATTCTGGGAAATTCTTGAAGAATCTCTTGAAACGGCTCAGATATTTTCTTCAAACAGACGGACATACAGACGTACGGACGACGGACACTTAGTAATAGGGTCCCGTTTTCACCCTCTGGTTGAAGAAACACGAAAAAACTGTGTAAATGTAAATTAGATGACTTTGGCAAGTTTTCACGCACCTTGGACGTCTCCTAGCACTTCTCTTCCCCCAACCAAAACGCCTGGCAATGTTATATTCGAATTAAATAATAATTAGCTATAATACTACATCAAATCTTGGCTCTTACTTTTTGGGACAAGCCGACCACACTATTCCCAAACCACTGCAACTTCTGAAAGCCAGAATCAACAGTGGCGACCACCAGAAAAGCGCAGAGACAATGAAGCTCGACGATCCAGAGCTCTATAAATTGCACACCTTCTATTGCTTTTACAACCCGTTTGTTTCCCAACCAATCTCACCCCCACCGCTGAACATCTGCCAGGCGGCCAGATCAATTTAATAATTATAGTATGGCAGACTAACTAGAGGGATTTCGTCGCTGTATAAATTGCAACAGTATTTTCGTAGCAAGCTCTCCGTCAATAAGAGAAAGACAGCTTTCCTACCACGCATACCTGTACCATTTTATACAGTTTTTCTAACAATGCAGACGAGATCTACGGCATAAAGAACTCGACAGCAACGTTCCCGGGGCACAAGTTCGTGAGCCCGGACGACGCCAGCCCGGAGGTGACGGCGCGCGAGAAGAAGCGCATCATACTCAACTCTAGCGAGGAGCTGTTCGCCGAGATCAGGGACTGTAGCTTTACATCGGTGAGTTTATGCTGAAGTGTAAACTTTAATTCAAAATCTTACAGGTCATACATATGGGTGGGGAAAAAGACCCTTAACGAAGCCGAAAGGCACTTGTTCTCACCGTCATTGCGATATTTTTTTTGTTGTGAACCATACCTGGGAACCTTCTAGTTACGGAGATATTGGAGGTCAAAGTTCTAATTTTTTCACAAGTTTTTTTTTAAATACTACTATTTAAGGTTTTAACTTTACTTTAATTACCTCCATAACCCGTTTACTATTCAAATCATCCATTGGCACCAAGTTTTGAGTGCGTTACATTGTGTTTTACCGTAAGCAGTGATTTTTCACCCCAAAAAAAAAAGTCGTTTCCAAGCAATAATTTTTGCGTAGGGTGACTTAGTTTGATGTACATTATGCTTGGTTGACGGCTTCGTGAAGGGTCCGTTTACACCCTTTATACATATACAAATAAATAAAATTGAAGTGTCTGTTTGTAATATCAAAATAACAGCTTTACTCAATGCATATGAGAATAGATACGGCACTAATAACAAAAACTTTTTTTTTCTGTCTCTCTGTTTATTCTGGCTAATCTCAGAAACGGCTGAACCGATTTTGAAAGGACTTTATTTTATTTTATTTTTTATGTTTTCTTCAGGTTGGAGCAGCCCTCTCAAAGAAAGCGCGCGTCATCAAAACACAACTAGACGAGCGACACAACGACAAGTCGGTACAAGAGATCAAGCAGTTTGTGTCACGCCTACCGCAAATGTTGGCCAACAAACAGTCGCTGGCGACTCACACCGGCATCGCCGAGTATATCAAAGAGGTATGTGTTAATAAGACGCGACAAGTCGGTGTAGTTTGTGTCGCGGCTGCCGCAGATGTTGGCCGACAAACAAAGGTGAGTGTTTTTGAACGCCAGAGCATATACGCACGCGCGTGCCCTCCATGCCACGCCACAATTTCACGTACCATTTGGTCACATATATGTGTCGTTTGGCGTGCGAGGCACGCGCTTGCTTGTCACGTATAGGTATGTGACTATGGCGGTCAAAAGGTTAATAATACGCAACTAGACACGCGACAAGTCGGTGCAGTTTGTGTCGCGTCTGCCGCAGATGATGCCAACAAACGGTCACTGGCATCGCCGAGCCTCACACCTGCAATCCCCGAAGTGTTAGGCAGAGGTGTACCTACCTATAGTACTCCCACATTTTGCCAACTACTTTCAAGCCCCAGAAACGACCTTGTATTTAAAAATCGCTTTTTTAATTAAGATTTGAAAGAATTCGACGAGGCTCGTAGGTTCACACCTAATAGACTCTTCAGGCGAGTTTACTAAGGAAAGGATTTTGAAAGATACTCCTTTCGTGCGAGCCTTATAATTACACTAGCGGCCCGTCCCGGCTTTGCACGGGTGGACATTTATTTTTTGAACATTTTGGGATAAAATATAGCCTATGTTACTCAGGGATAGTGTAGCTTTCTAATGTTGAAAAAATTTTTGAGTTTATTCATTACAAACATACACACACACAAAAATACAAATCTTTCCTCTTTATAATGTTAGTAAGATTACTATGTTTCGTTTTAGACAACAGACACGTTCGAGTTCCACGACATGATCCAATGTGAGGAGGACTTCCTGAACTGCGTGGACAACGAGAAGGCCTGCCCTTACATCGAAGACCTCATAGCGCAGAAAGAACCATTAACTAAGGTCAGCCTCTTTGTATATAGGGTGACTGGTAATTAGTGACCGATACTTAAACACGTGATTGTCCTCATGATAACAAATAAATTTCCTAAAGAAACTTTTTTTTTACGCACGATATTTGTGCATAGAATCTAACCACATTGGTTTAATAATTAATACGTGATGCTATAACAAACGAACATACCCGTAGACACAGACTGCAGAAAAAACTCTAAAAATGGAGATGGGAGAAATGGGTTATGGTAACCTACCATGATGTCTTAAAGCAGTAGTAATTCCAGTTTGGGAAAGAGATGGCGCTAGACGACCTGTATAGCTCTGTCTCTTTCCCACTCTGGAATTACTCCTGCTACCCTTTCGGTGCCCAGCACCCAGCATATGGGTCCAATGCCCATATTATGCTGGTTGCTGGGCACCGAAAGGGTTAAGACGTCATAGTAACCCCTTTGTGATCCTTTCACCCCCCTACTATTTTTTTACCTAAATATTTTAGATGTACAGAAACGCCAGTCTACAGATTTATTATATGTAAGATAAATATAGATTTTCCTTAATCATGAACTCATCACGCAGCGATGTCACAAACCGACGTAAATATATAGGGAAACCCCGAAATATATAAACAAATAAACATCATATTATATCAATAACCAGCTACCCACCCCGGCTTCGCACGGGTGCAATATACATATAAACCTTCCTCTAGAATCACTCTGTCAATAATTGAAAACTGCATTAAAATCCGTTGCGTAGTTTAATAGATCTAAGCGTACAAACAGCGGGAGCGACATTGTTTTATACTAGGTATGTAAAGATATAATGTCATATACAATAATATACCTGAATAATAATAATATTCTGTATCCGGTTAGACTGGAAGCCGACCCCAATATAGTTGGGAAAAGGCTAGGCAGATGATGATACAATAATATACCTACCTACAATAAATAATTCTTATTTTCCCCATTTAGGTACTCCGCCTAATCTGCCTCCAATGCGTGACCGGCTCAGGCCTGAAGCCGAAAGTTCTAGAATACTACAAGAAGGAGCTGGTTCAAGTGTACGGCCTGAACACTTGGCTCACTCTCTGCAACCTGGAGAAGTGCGGACTACTCAAACCGCAGCAAGGGACCAGGCAGTATGCTGTGCTGAGGAAGGTCAGATAAAGGGTGTTAAAAGATCCTTAACGAAGCCGAAAGGCACTTGTTCTCCCCATCATCATTGCGATCATTTTTTTGTTCTGAACCATACCTGGGAACCTTCTAGTTACGGAGATATTGGAGGTTAAAATTTTCAATTTTTTCACAAGGTTTTTTTTAAATACCGTTTTTAAACTTCATTAACCATTTACTATTCAAAGCATCCATCAGCACTAAGTTTTGAGTGCGTTACATTGAGTTTTACCGAAAAACGTGATGTTTCACTCCAAAAATAAAGTCGTTTCCCAGCAATAATTTTTGCGTAGTGTTACTTAGTTTGATGTACTGAATGCTTGTTTGACGGCTTCGTGAAAGGTCTGTTTACACCTTGTATATCCTTAGTCCTTACACAAGAATTTTACCTAGGACAGTGGCAATCCAATTGCGACCTTATTGTGACGACAATAAAAATCACTGTCATTTTGACAGACTTGTCATCAGCAGCAACCAAATTATAGCTGTACCAGCATTCGTGGCAGCCGGTCATGAAATGAGAAAGTGAGATTACGCGAGACTCAGTATACAAGGTGTAAAAGGACCCTTAACGAAGCCGAAAGGCACTTATTCACCCCGTCATTGTGATCAGTTTTTTGTTCTGGGCCATACTTGGAAACGTTCTAGTTACGGAGATATTGGAAATCAAAGTTCAAATTTCCGCAGTTTAAAAAAAAAATACAAGTTTTTATTGTTATAACTTTACTTTAAATGCCTCCATAAACCCTGTTCTATTCAATGCATCCATCAGTACAATGTTTTGAATGGCTTACATTAAGTCCTGCCTAAACCATGATTTTTCACCCAAAAAAAAAGTCGTTTCTCAGCAATAATTTTTGCGTAGAGTTACTTGTTAGTTTGATGCACAGAATGCTTGGTTGACGGTTTCGTGAAGGGACCGTTTACACCTTGTAGTCTTTAGCAAGTCACCATCGCATCTGCACGTTTTATGATCGCTACTGCCATGTGTCTTGCCGTTCTGAGTGAGTAGCATACCACTACCTAGCATCTGTCTTAATGGTACTAGCTTCCATACATGCATAAACTCACGCCTTTTTCCCAATGCGGTAGGCAGAGACTATACTCACGTACGAACGCCACCTGCTACGATCCTTACATACTCCTTGGTCTTCAATCAATAGTAATTCGAATGATAATTCACAGACTTTTCACCTCACTATGGACGAGACGGAGTTGAATGCGAAGGAGAAGAGCTACCTGAGCAGCAAGTACACACCACTGACTGTGAGGCTGAGCGAACATATCGCTAAGAACAAGGGATGGACGGGTGAGATACGACTAATATCTAGTTTACATGATCGCACCAAAAACATAACAGCCGCACGCTTGCCGAGATTGGTCTGTGGATGGGTGACTATCCAGAGCTTCCCTCCCTGCCTCGGAAATCACGTTAAGCCGTTGGTCCCAGCCGTCATTTGTAGATATTTGACAGTCGTTACAGGTAGTCAGTGGCCCGAATATCTGACTGACAACCAGTCTTACCAAGGGGTACCACGTTACTCAATAATTAGATTGTGGAGAGCAGATAGGCAGTCGCTCTGATATTCAGCTGTATCCGGTTAGACTGGAAGCCTACCCAAACATAGTTAATAAAAGGCTAGGCAGATGATAACGATTATAATAAAACATGTCAACGACAAGCGGCAATCCAGGAATGTTAAGCCTGCTTTGGGTAATATCTCCCCACACACTATATAGTCTACCTTCCAAGTTGCGCCGCATATCACGGCTATCACTTGTACACTAGATGACCTTCTGACTGCATCAATGAAGCTGAATTTTGAACTCATCATCATATAGCCCGGAATCACCCACTGCTAGGTATTATATAGGCCTCTCCTTTTTTGAACTACTTAAAATTATTAGACATTTTCGCCATCGATACGCTAAAAAATTTAAATTAGTTTTTTTGTCTCTATAGGTATGTCTTATTTGTTAACAAACACGAATCATGAAATTTCGCACAAATCACACTTGCCAAAAGAGAGGCCCCAATATCTATGCTCATGAATGTAGGGTTATCTTTAATTACGCCAAATCATTTCTACGCAATTCTGTTGACAATGTCTCAAAAATGATTACCTACCTACCTAGACACAGTTGCTATCAATCCGTTTCTATAGTTGCTGCCAGTTAAGATGGCAATGGCGGTCATTGACCCACCTACATTTATTAAAGTTCTTAACTTTGAAATCCACAAATAAGCCAGTTCATGTCTTGAATCGTCATCTATCGTGATCTTCAACATCTTTTCTAATGAAAAACGATACATGGTTCATTTGTTTTGGTTCGTACGAAGAGATATTATGGAAAGAGCAATGACCGCTATTGCCATCTTAACTGGCAGCAACTATAGTCCTTCATCTAAGAAAAACGGGAACAGACATGACAATAATAATAACTACCAATCTGACTCATGATGTTATTAAATTATGGCGGGTCAATTACACAACCGTTTTCACCAAATTCAATTACCCTAACATATTCGAAAAATTTACATGAACAGCTCATCAAAACACAAATATATTATCACAAAAATCATAATTGTCAAAAGAGTGACTCCATGTCATGAATGAATCATTCGTAGATAACAGACATACATATCATTATCGGGCACACAGTTACATGTTACATATGCTAATATGTAGTTACCAACCTCCCATATTAACACTCGGCCATTGAGTCAATTAGCCTACCGCTGACCTAATCAACTTCCTCGTTTTGCTATTTTTGGCCCAACAATGCTATGATACATTTCGGATAGGTTTTTTCACAATATTGAGCATTGCAAGTAATAATTGCCGTATCGAATGCTCTCTGATCGCATGATTAGCGAATATAATCCGAGATTGTAATCGATTTTATAGATATTTGGACGAAATATTCATTTGGATTTAGAAATTTGTACGCTGTGCCAATTAATTGTTACTTTTCTAGATATAAAATGTAAAAAATAATGTTTGCACGTTATTATCATTACTGTTTAATTTTACATTCTTATCATATCACTGTATGCCTGTTTATTGTAGTTTTTCAATGAGTAGTATCAATCTCAGACAAACACTGCTGAATTAATTCCGTGTCACATTTCGCCAGTTATGTTTAAGTCCCATGTAATGGGGGGCGAGCCTATTGACCAGGCACACATCCAGACTCCGTGGCTACTACTGGGAAATTCCTGCACGCGTAGCATGACCGAAACGGGTTTTTTCGACGGAAGAATCGACAAAATGACAGATTTCTTTTGTGCTGATGGAAAAACTCAATAACAGATAGCCCGACCTGGGAATCTAACCCAGGACCTCATGCTCAGCAGTTGAGTTTGCGACCACTAGACCAAAGAAGCAGTCTGACACAAATTACATGTCATTCAATCGCTTCTACAGGCAAAAAAAATCAATTATTATTGTAAAAATGCAAATTATACATCATTTCAGGTATCCAAGACGTCCTAGGGCTCCCAGGGCCTACAGTGGATGAACTACAGACATTACAACCGCGCATGGCGCGTCGCAACTCGATATCGAGCGAAAACTCCTCCTCCATGGAGAACCCTCGCGTTATCCTAGTCTTCTTCATCGGAGGATGCACGTATCAAGAGATATCAGCCCTTAGGACAATCAGCCAGCAAGAAGACTCCAATGTAGAATTTGTTATACTGACCACTAAGTTGATCAATGGAACAACATTCATAGAATCCTTGATGGAAAATGAATAATCAAATATTGTATCTCAATCAATAATAATTCCATGTATTATAATTATTTAAGTTTGAGTGTAACTTTGTATATTATTGTATTTAATAAAAGCAAAATAATAGTTTAAATAATCTTTTAATTCTCATGACTCCACACATTTCATGAATACGGAATAAAATTAAACATGAACCATAAATCTTGGTTTATTAAAATTTCATATTCATAACTTGCATATAATATAAACTTCAATTTGATCAGTTTCTTCTTTAAATAAACTTACAAAATCCTGCACGCTTACCAACTATATATTACAATTTTAAAGCTTTCAGCATAATAAAATTAATTTCGTACACCAACATACATACAAGTGTAATCTAATGACTATTCTCATAAATATTCGTTACTCGTGTATTTTGTGATGTTGGATTTCTTTGGAGGTGCTATGTAGACACCAAACTTCTTGGCTAGGTTCACTAGCTTCTCGTTATCATAGCCGACTTCCTCTTTATAACATCTGAGCATTAAAGGCATCACTGTGTCTAAAATAAACTTAAAATTCTTCTGAGCATAACTAGAGTCGTTGCCTAAGGAGAGCATAAGGCGCGAGTTGAATACCGCATGGATGCACTCGTCCAGTACGTCCATCATGTCCTTAGTAACCAGCTGCAGTCCTACCTTCTGTATTGTTATGACAGACTGCGCAAACCATATTGTACTACTTGATAAGTCCACCCATGTTTCATTTATTATGTACTTAGCTAAGATAAGGCCCAAATTTTCCATCTGTATTAAGAATTTATTAACTCCAGCTTTCGTATGCATATTCACAGGGGTCCACTTGTCTTCGGACACTTTATTCTTCATAGAGTCCATAATCTTCTCCCTGTATTCCCTCAGAGCTTTTACGATTGGCGCTCTCAAACAGCTGTTCATCTGAAATCTCAAATCAAGACCAAAGTCACAGAAAAGAGTACACTGATCCCTGAGACTCTTGACACAGTCCAACACAGAATCTAGAGCACACTGCGGAGTGAACACTTGTTTAATAATTTGACTCATTAACATTCTAAGTTGCATGCTAGCCCACACTACAAAAGCACTCACTTTATTCTTAGGAAATAATGTAATGAACTCGGTTAAGGCATCGCTGAGTGAGCAGAAGAACACCTCACCTACTTGCTTTACGTAAGTATTGATCGATCCTTCTAGTTGGACCCCTTTCACATGTACCTTTACGGTATGACTGCAAATAGCTAGAAATAACTCACACGCCTGGCTCGTCATGTTAAACTTATTAAGTATGTGCACCGGCTGCCTTGACGACTGCAGCCCGCCCCTCGGACTCCAATTATGAGTAACATCAAGTTCCTTCAACAATATTTCAATCAATACTTTCTGTTTCTGTTCAATTCTCTTCAATAAATCAGTTCTCTGTGGATGGCTTTTATTTTCTTCAGTGTCTAATGCCTTCTGGGCGGACACCATTAGTTCGTAAGTCTTTTGAAAATGTCTTTCAACAATTAGTACATCTAACTCCTCTGTTACATCAGCCAACCACTCCGGCAGGGGAGCCACTTGGGGGGAAGGTAGTTCTTCAACGGAGAGACTGGGGGACTCCAGTAACTCAGGCTTAGGTTTATCTAGGCCATCTTTTTTCTTTTGCTTTGAATTTTCCTTTTCGATGTACAATTTTTTTGCAATATCAAACTTATCCAGCCAATCTTTCTTGATTGCAAAACTATTGCACTGAAACACTCTTGTATCTGGGAAGGCTAACACTTTGAAAGCTTGTTTGACACTTCCCAAGTCTCTTACGTTCACTACTGCTAAAGTACTAATAGGATAGCTAGCTTGAAACTTATATCTATTAGGACCTCTACGGTTTGATATCCAAGATGTCAACATAAGGCAGTCATTGAACAAATATACATGCATCCTCTGCAGGGCAGTATTCTCCTCGGCGTCTATCTCGAGTAGGTCGCCTTCGTGAAGCAAAGTTCGATCTGGGACGTCTAATAAATTCATGCAACCTTCTACTTTCTCAGATATAAGGTTGAGCTTATTCTTGCGTTGTTCTTCGGCCCGCTCTGCTTCGACGTCGTGGTTGTCGAGTGATTCGCGGGATATAGCGTTTTCGTTACCTAGAATTGACGCGTGGGAGAGAGTCGTGAGCACAGTTCGCTGTTCGCTCAGCAGGTGGGAGAGCTTGTACATCTCAGCTTCTAGGTGGGATATCTCCGTCGCCGTCTCGATGAACTGCATGTAGTTCTCGTAGACATTCTTCTTGAGGGCACTGGCGGTCTCCTCGGCTAACGACTGTATCTTGTCCTTCTGTTGTTGGAGCTCCTCCCCTCCGACACAGGACTTGGCCAGCTCCTTCACGTAACGTTCGGGCACAAAGTCTGGCACTGCGAACTTCTCCATGTTGATGTCAGACATCGTTATAATATAATATTTACAGTTTCTACTCGTAATTAATAGTTAAAAACACTGGCTCACTCATCATTCGATAATCGAACGACAGGACGTATCAACCCATCAAATTCAAATGTCAGATTTGCTTGCGTTCCGTTACTTCTGAAAGGTATTCGTAGGCGTTTACATAATTAAACGTTTAGTTTTTATGCACAAGTGTGATGAGAAATTCCGTTTACAAAATTCTTAGAGTTTATTTTATGATCATATTGAAAAAATATATAATTACGTAGTCAATATATAGTCACGGAAACAATCTGCGACTCCCGCATGGAGAAGATTTATAAAACAATAGTTAGACCTACTGTCTTACATAGATCAGAATGTTGGGCCACAAGACCGATGTGAACGAAAGGCATTTGCATGTGGCTGAGATGAGAATGCTAATGTGTGGTGTTACGCGAATGGATAAAATAAGTATAGAGTACCTACTTAAGAGGAAGTCTGAAAGTTGCGACGGTAACTGAAAAGTTGAGTAGTAATTGGTTGTCTTGGTATTGAGGCTAAATAAGGGTAAGCTTACCTCCCTGTTCTCTGGCCTCAGCCCTGAAAAGCTAACCAGGAAAATGTTGACTCTCTCCCTGGTTGACTCTGAAGTGCCATGCTTGACCGACATGGAGAACCCTTGGAAAGTGGCTTTCCCGGACACGAATTGGCCCGAGAACCCGTTTTCAAAAACAGTGGGATGAGCCTCTCTGCAGTTGGTACGGAATAACCTTATTAATACGTCCAATACGACAATGCTGAGCGTGCCAGTCTGCTGGCTGTGGGTGAGTGGGTGTCGAGTAAAAATAGAAAAGGTTTAATATTATTCATAAATAATTAATTATTTGCTTTCATCAACAAAGTAACATTTATTCCTATTCTAAATTCAATAGTATTCGAATTTTCGTTTTTAATATTAAGGTGACAGCGCTAGGGTAGCCCGCGAAATTCAAACTTTCTCAAGTTTTTTGCAATGTGCATGTCAATGTAAGGTTTTATGTTGATTACAATATGATTTGCGCCCGTAATACACATGTATTTACAGAATTATAATCATTAAAATCATCAATACAACCCTTTTATTACATTTCAATCCATTGAATAACTTTTTCATGAAATAGTCATTAATTTCATTCAATGGGGTTAAATGAAATTAATGGGGTTGTATTGATGATTTTAATGATTATTACTCTGTAACATATAAGTAGCCTGACACTGACCTGCTAATTGCAAAAAACCTAAGAAAATTTTAATTTCGCAGGCTATCCTTGCGCTTCGCTGTATTGTGGCTTCTTACTTTTGTTTCTCTTTCAACCCACAAAGGCAAAGTGCAGCAAAAAAAGCAAATTAAATCATAGATTTCTTATAATTAATGACAAAAATTACTGTTCGTTTTATTATTTTATTTTCGTAAGTGTATTGAAAAACCTTCATACACGGGGGCTGAACCCCAAAAACCCCTCCCCCTGCCTTCGGCCCAGACGATGGGCGACGCAACGCCAAGCGCGATGTGAGGCTATAAACGGCCTGTGCAATGTGCATGCTCAGTGTTCACAGAAAATGATTAGAGGACACTTTTATTGACAAGGTGATGTATATGTATATTTGGATAGCAACCTAGAAACCATACTTTTTTTTTACCCAACTGAGTTCAAAAAGTAACTTTTAACTTAGCCTTGTCATGTACCTATTTTTTTCCAACAGGTACAACCGCTTGCATCCTGATGCCGGCGTTTATAGCACGGAGGTAGCAGTCATGATTCTACTGTACCTACGCTACTGAAAACCTCAGCTTCCATAGTGCCTCTAATGTTCTCGGACGATACATGCCTAACCTAGGAACACCAATCATCCATCTCCCAAGAATAGACCCTTGAGATACACCAATTTTACTGAAGCAAATCACTCTTTATACAATTTTTTATTGTTGCATTTTACATTAGCTCAAAGACAGTAAATTACATCTACTGGTAAGTGGCTCACGAGAGTTATCTATTTCGAAAGACTTATGTAATATGCTTTCAAAGGCCTTAGTCAAGTCATATATTATCACTAGCGGCCCGTCCTGGCTTCTCACGGGTGGATTTTCCTCTGATTCCCCACCCCCCTAATTTTTTATAGTAATAAATATAGCCCATGTTACTCAGGGATAATGTAGCAGTCAAATGGTGAAAGAATTTTTTAAATCGATCCAGTAGTTTTTGAGTTCATTCGTTACAGACATACAAATCTTTCGTCTTTATAATATTAGTGTAGATAACGAAGCAGTGATCGCCTAGTGGTGTGACCGTCGGACTGCCAAGTCATAGGTCTCAAGTTTGAAACCTCCAATTTTTCGGATTCATGTGCGTATTGTTAATTGTATAATTTGCTTCGGTGAAAGAAAACATCGTGAGGAAACAAGCATGTCTGAGAGATATTTCTCGACGGCATGTAAAGCCAAGTCAGAGGTCCATGGGCGGCATAATAACTGACAACAGATTAGGCACTAACCAAATCCACAAGCTAAAAAAGATAACAAAGGTAAGAGAAAAACAACAAAAGTAATAGCGACAATTTATTGGAATTGGCAGTATTTACTTATTAGTAACCATAATTAACCAACCACATAACAGCTTTCATCATCTTTATCGATTGGATTTCGACTTAAAAAAAAGAGAGCACGATTGTTCCACAGTCGGAGTTAACTGGCAAAACATTAGAAAGCCTACTTCAAACTTTCAATTCAATATTAGCACAAAATATTTGCCTCTTCTTTTTGTTTCATTGAACGATAGAAAAAGAGAGCATTGTGCCTGTAACAGTTGTTTCTTCTGTTTATTTATATTATATTTCTTTTAAACAATTAACAACTTATAACAAATAAGTCTAAATTTATTATTAACAAGATCTTACACTATCGAATTGAAAGTTTAAATTAATAATTTTGGAAAATCCATCATTTATTTTCACAACGAAAGCGCGGGTGATAAGTTTTATTAAATAATAATTTCATGGCACTGGCACGACAATAAACATCCTGTCAATATGACAATAGTGATGTTCTTATCATCCCGCGCTTTTATTACGATACTTTTTAGTCAGTTGTTCGGTTTTTTTATTCCTTCTTTTCTTCAGCTTTCGTTTCAGTTTTGGCTTCCTTAAGCTCTGTGACAACGACGGCAGGAGCTTCGGGGTCTTTTGGTGCTTCGGCTTCAGGCTGGCTGGTGTAGTTGCCGTCACGTTTGAATCTGTAGTACCGACCAGTAGCTACAACTGACTGAGAGTCATAGCAGTTAACTAGAGCATCACCGTTGCGTCCTGATAAAAAAAATGGGTGTCATACATACGTGGGAATAGGCAGAAACCACAAAATGCCACCTGATACGATCCTTACATACTCCTCCTCTTATGTGTGTTATAATAATCGAAGAAACAAACATTTTGAGTAATCTCAACACGCTATTGCATCCTGATACTTAGTAGATTAAATTAACCAAATAGAATAAAATCCCGTACCATTTTGGCAGGTGCAGACAGCAATATGTCTGCGAGCCATGCACACGGCTCCAGAGCCGCACTGACTGTTGCCGAGACAGGGGTCCACGCACCGGTAGCCGACGCAGGCCAGGTGATCGGAGCACTGGGAGTCCAGCTCGCATTCACCCTGCGAATTATAAACACAGTGAATTTAGAAAAAAAATTGTTTTACGTATACTCTTCAAAAGATCTAATAATATTCTTTGGCATATCTACATTAACGCCAATCAGCAAGGTGGTAGCTCCTAGGCTGACCTGACTGAAGGCCCAGTCTATGGTGCACAGGTTAAATAGCTGACTAGTAGAGAATGCCTTGTGGAATTTAGTCCGCCCTGTATCCACATAAAGTATAAATAAATAAGTAAAATAATAACTTACACGTTCGCAAGACACGAGAGCGTTGCCGATGTATCCGGTGGGGCAGGTGCAAACGGGACGCTCGGCGCCGGTGCGGTCGTGTCCGGGAGTGCACTTAGCATTGGCTCCGCAAGGGTTGGGCTCGCAAAGGTCACCTGAAAGGAGTATAAAATGTAGGTTGGAACAGTAAAGGACCGGGTATGGTGCCCTGACGAACACTAGTAATGTTAAGACAAGTTTTAAAGAGGGAAATACATGTAGTGCATTTCAATACATGTATTTCCAAAATGTATGTATGCAATGCTATCAAAAAAAAATTGAGTTCATAATATTCCATCAAAAATAATCACAATCACTATGTGGCACAAGTCCACCATGTCGAAAGCTTTCGAAAAATCTTCAACTCGTTGGTTTAATAACTTACGGGCTTCGAAAGGCCTGCAGTAGGAGAAGGGATCTCCGGTCATGTTCCTGGGGCAAGAGCAGACGGGTGTGAGACCACGGAGGTGGCATTCGGCGTTGGTTCCGCAGGCGTTGATGCAAGGATCGATGCAGGCGTTGTAGACGCAAGCAGGCTTGTAGCTGGGGCACTCGCCATCAGATGTGCATTCCGCGGAGCAGATCCTGTGAGGATCACCGAAGTAACCCTGTTGATGATAAAATTAAATTTGGTGAGATTTTGGTATTCCATATAAAAGCTTATAGTGATGAAGCTCATCAAGGCTTTTTAAATTTGACTCGAGTGGCTAGTATTATTAACTCCTTTTTAAAGCGTATTTCTTGTCAAAAACTTCTTCAAAACTCCGCTTTTGTACCAGAATCACTGGGAGTGGAATTATTTGCAAGTGTTAGGAAAATGAAGAAGCTGATGACGCTCGCATTAAATGAATGGGGAATGTGCAACACTTCTGTATAAGAGACGATGACAGACGAAATATTATACCACCCAATACGAACGGCGAACCACTAACAAGTGTTACTTACTCTTGGGCACTTGCAGATGGCGCGGTGAGCAGCAACAGTCTCACAGTCAGCGTTGACTCCACAGTCTCCACAAGGGCTGATGCACTTGAAGTCCCGGCACGACTGCTGGGCGCCACACTCGCCGTCAGTCTCGCACTCGTGGTGACAGCCGGAAAGAGGACTTCCCTGAAAAAAAAAGAGTAAACATTACAATCTAATTCTATACGTGTACCTACACGATACATCTTCTTAACACATTAACCTGTTTTGAACTCATTCAAAATTCTGTCAGACGTGAGACACTTATAGAATAAGTTTTAAGGAACCTGTAAAGTCAAACGTCTGTCTTATGTTCTGTCCGAAGGGAGTAGTACTAAATCAATAGGATGAAGCAGGCTGCCAGTAATAATGACGGTATAGTTATGATCTTGTTTGGCTAAACTGCAAACTGCAATAGATAGGTAGTTAAAATATAAAGACATACCCTGTATCCTGGTAAACAAGTACAAATAGCCTGGTTGTTGGCGACGTGGCACTTAGTGTTAGCACCGCAGGGAGATGGGTGGCAAGCTTCCTCTGTGAACAACAACAAACAGTAATGAAGACAGCCCTTATATAGAATATAACGAGAGTGAACAATATTGTAATGATCAGTATACCTGGGTCGGCGATTCTACAAGCGCTGAAAGGAGTGCCAGTGTAGCCTGGTGGGCAAGAGCACACCGGGATGTGGTTACGGACCTGTTGAATAAAAATAGGTCAGTCAATTTGATTTAAATAAGACGAACCAGGACTACGACGAATTTTACTAAGACGAATCTGTAAAATATTCTAAAATCCTGAAGAATAGAAGTTTGTGGAAAATTAACGTAGGTATAATAATAACTTACTTCGCAATTAGCGTTAACGCCGCAAGCCCCGGCGCAGGGGTCGATACAGTGCTGGTTCACACAGCTTTGGTGGGTGCGGCACTCGCTGTTGTCTACAGAGAAAATAAATAATTAGATGTTGAGCAATTAGATGAAGCTGCTACCTAAATAAAAAGAGATAAAATAAAGTAACACTTAATAACACAAAATAAAAAACTTGAAGATGAATGCTCTACCTTTGCAGGAGACTAGAAAATCCAAGAAATAAGATATAGCTTTAAGAAAATTATAATTTTCAATCAACCAAAGTTACTTACCAATGCACTCAATCTTGACGCACGTCGTCAGCGCATCTCCGGAGTAGCCAGGCAGGCACGCGCAGACGGGCCGCACACTGCCGTGGATACAATGGGCACCTACACCGCAGGTATGGGGCCCGCAGGTCACAAGGTTGTCGGAGATCGAGCGCCCGTGCTCGTACAGGTCGCGGCCCAGATAGTTGCGGGCATAGTAGTTTTGGTAGCGTTGTCCTGGAAGGAATAATGTGGTTGATAATATTGATTAATTTATGTAGCTAACCTTATGTAGATCCGACTGGCAGTGGCTGAGCGATTGGCTGCTGCGGTGCATGTCGCGGGTTCGATCCCCGCACGGAACAAATATTTGTATGGCCTACAGGTAGTGGTTCCGGGTCTGGCTGCGAGTTTATGTGAGTTTAAATGTTTGTGCATACAATACAGGAGAAAATCCTAGTCGGGAACAACGTTTTTATAAAAATGAAACATCGAAAGAGAGTGTCTTAAGTGAAGGTAACGCCATTTATGACATTCAAAAGATGATCAATCTTCAGAAGTATATCGAAATATTTGTATGCCCAATATCCGTGAACTAGTTTCAAAACAATAACAATAAATAACCAGAAAAGGTAAATGACGCAATTTGCTTGATTTAAAGACCTATTCATGTCAAACTACAAATCGATCGAATGAGTAATGTTAAAATTATGCGAAGATTAGTCATTAAGGAAGTAGGCTCACAAATAGATCACAGAGTTAACAACAATATGATTAGGATACAAAACAAACATATATAGCAAAAAGTATTTAACCCCCACGCGGAATCAATTTGCATGATGCTGGCAATCAAGCAAAAACATCATTAGGAGGAATAAAAAAGCCATAGAGCGGGCTATATATACATATAGTAGTCTATGGAGCGGGCCTTGGCAACGATCCATATGTGTAGAAGGCTTCGCCTACACGAGACCTTACGTCCTTGCCAACGCGCAGTGACGGATTTACATTACCTACATTGTTATAATTAGACCTAAGTAACTCATGTCAGGAATACTAACGTGTCCGTCTTTTTGTTCGTTGGCTTGAAATAATTTCTGCAATTTTGCATGCTTTGCACTTTTGACAGGTATGGAACACGATTGGTTACATATTGTAGTCGGAAAAATTAAAGTTCTACGTACTGACAATAATTTTGTGTTACCAAGTTTTATAATTTATTATATCTAGCTACCTACTGGTTTTTAGAATTTTAACTGCAATTACCATAATTTCATGATTAATCATACAATCCTCGTAGTAAACGAGGTAGAACAAGCTACAACTGATTGGAATTTTATCAGTAAGTATACGTTACTTACCTAAGTACTTGTACCTGTGTATGTAGGCAGGTACCAAAGTACCCTATTATCAAAATACAATGGTAAATTCAAAGTAACTCTTGATCGAAAAATCGAAATAGCAAACAAACATAATAAAATTATTATCATGATAGATATCTTTCTATTAGAATATAATGCGAGTTCACTGACGGTCGACCACTTTTCAACTTTATTACTTAGAACATAAGGGTGAAAAGTGGCAGACCGCCAGTGAATTCGGTAGTAGGTGCATCACAATTTTAATCAAATCCTACTTCATCATAATTGTTATTTATTGGTACCAAAAGAGGTCCAATGTGGAAGGGACACAGATGAACAAACGGAACAAACGGTTACCACGTATTCAGTACCTTCATAATGCTGAACCCCCACCACATAGAAATTTTTCATCGGTAATTCAAAAAAATATATAAAAAAGTGCAATACCTTCACGGTCAAAATTTTTGGAACAGCGGATTTTTCGGGGGTACATAATAATGTAGGTACCGAATTCGTGGTAACCACCCTGTATAGTTTATGGAACACATTCACAATTGAAATTACAACGGAAATTGAAATAAGTTTCAATTGTACATTGCAAGCGGAGCCGGATGTTTTTCCTAGTAATGTTAGGCACGTTGAAGAGTGCTGTGGGTGTATTCCGCGTGGTCAGTCCGTCTCGTGCAGCTTAACCTTCACGGACTCGATGACATAACAATAGCTTCATAATACTTAGTGTATTCTTTTTAATAGTTAAGTATGAAACACTGCGCTTTGTGAGTCATCGTATCTTTCATTTATTTGGATACGGCCCAAGTTTAGAGCCAAAATGCTCGCAATTTTACGCAAAAAATCAAGTTTAAATATAAGTACATATATATCCGCATTTTCCTGTCCCCAATATTAATTATAATTCAAAAATGCTAATAGCTAAATCGACAGGGTTAATTGAGATGTCAAATCATTAATCATCATATCATTTTGGGAAATATTTCTTTACGAAAAAAAAAATTAACTGAATCCACTTTCAACATTTGGGGGGCAAAGTAACAGGAAAAAAAACCTTAGAAGATTTTAGAGCAAGGCTTAAAAAAAATAACGAAGCTGGGAAAAGCGGTCCTAATGAGAGACAAAATAAAAGGAAAATATTAATTGAAACACGAAAAACCTAAGAAAGAAAAAAAGATGCCGCAAATTGACAAAGTAGATCACTATAAGCCGAAAATTGATGATAGCGTATGAAGTAGGTAATTGGAATTGAATTAAGATCCTTGTAAGTAGGCAAACTTAAATATAATAAGTAAGATAGCTATATCTTCGGCGAGCGGTGCTCAAAACCAAAGGTCAGGTTGACTAAGAGGTCGTCTTGAATGGCATACAATGTTCTGATTGCAACACATTACTTGGCTCCCCAATTACTGTCGCAATATTCAGTGCCGGTTTTAGCACTACCAGCGCCCTGGGCGAAATTTATACGGCGCCCCCTAACTGCAATTCAAACCCATATGTAAACAGGAAAAAGATATAATTAAATTACCATTTATTAAAAGAAATAACCATTTATAAAAATAAAAAAAACTAATAAAATTTGACTTTTCTAGCCTTTCTGTCGGCGAACTCTTTTATTATTTTATCAAAATCGAGGTTTTCAGCAATTTCATTCTCGATTGACAAAGTTGCCAAGTTTGTCAATCGGGATTGCGATATTGTCGATCGCAGATAGGTCAAGATTTGTTTAAGATTTGTCCAGCCAACCTGAGTCACATGGAAATAAAGGGGCGCCTGCAGCGGCGGCGCCCCGTTATGTCCGGCGCCCTGGGCGGTCGCCCAACCGCGCCCCCCCCCTAACGCCGGCACTGGCAATATTTACCGATGGTATTAATGGTAATATAACATAACATCACGCCGGTAATCCTCGAAGGGTTAGGCAGAGGTGTACCTAATAGTGCATCGAATTTAGCCTGTTACGTTTAAGTCCCATGTAAAAGGGGGCGAACCTATTACCATCAACCAGGCACATATCCAGACTCCGTGTCTGCTACTGAGAAATTCCTGATGGAAAAACTTACCTGACCCGGGAATCGAACCCAGGACCTCATGATCAACAGCCGCGATTGCGACCACTAGATGAACGACTAATGGTGGTTTATAATATACCATGCCATGCCAGTGCAGAATACATAATTAAATCTTTAAATTAAGTATGCGTAATAAATTCCTCGTCGAATAAAAAAACACATAATTGGAAAGAATAAAAAAGATGTCTGGTATATTCGTCAACTTACCCTCAACGCTTCCTAAAATGAGGAGCACCAGCGGCGCCAACAGCAACGCCTTCACACCCATCTAGAAGAACAGGATCCATTATTATTTGGATATCATTGGTTACATGATTGTTACCACCACTTATGCTGGGCAATGGGGTCTCGTCACTATTAGTTTATTAGTATTTTAAAAGCTCCACATTTTAACGTAAACATTTCTGTTTTTTTATTTGCCAAAAAATACCAGAGATTTTCTTTGGATTTTTTTTTTCTGCACTGATTAAATATTCTCTTTGCTAAACTTGGGCAATGCAACCTTTTTGAATTTTATTCAATATTATTATTGTCGCATTCCTCAAACGTTATTAGAATATGGTTATGGGCAGTTATAGATAGCTGTTAGGCATACATTAAACTGAATTAAGTACTTAAACGTTGGTATTAAAAATATAAAATAATATTTGAAGTTAGTCCCGTGTTATTATAGCAACCTTTCGATGTTTTTGTTACTGTGCCAAATATAATATAATAATTAATATCTTAATTGCCAAGAGCCTCGACCAACACCTGAGGAGGCTCGCGCTTGGCAGCTGGATCAAGGGCTTGATTCAGAAAGTGGTACTCCTGGACACGGCGCGGATTGTTAGGAGGTTCCTTTCTCAAGAGCCCTGACCACCGACAGCTCGGACCCTGTTCCCAGTGCTGGTGGCCTACTGTTTATTTATATTTTTAAATGTTTTTTTTTTAATATAATTTTTGTTGATAAAAATATTTAAAAATGTAACTAGTAAGGAAGTAAAATTAATAAACGAAAATATCATAAAATAACTTCATCGTATCTTCATCGTAGAACAAAAGATATTAATGAATAAGACGTTACAACCTCATTGAAGGTTGGATGTAGTGCACTGAGTCATACAGTAAATATAAGTCAGTACGAATGAGTGACCCCGCATTTTCTTCCTTATAAGGTATAACGACGGACGAGACGATTACAAACTTGTGCAATCTACTTCTCATTCACCAAAATTAAATTGATGCAGTTAATTTTAACCGAATTTAATTTGCAGTAAGGTACCTAGTACCTAGATACTTTTATTCAGTTGCTTCCGGTTAGACTGGAAGCCGACCACAACATATCCAGGAAACAGAGTGCCTTTGCCTAACCTTTTCCCTAATATGGGATAAGCTTTTAGTTAAGGAGATATTAGTGGTCCATGTTCCAACTTTTTCAGAAGTATTTTTTTAATATTAGTTTTTAAGATCGCGTTTCATTGAGTTAATCACTGTAAAAAGTGATTTTTTGTTTTGCTTTTTAGCAGACTTTTTATATGTAATACAGATTTTGAATAAATAAATTTAAAAAATATATAAATATTTCACCCCAACAAAAAAGTCGTTTCCCAGCAATCAATTTACGTAAGGTTACTTAGTTTGATGTACAGAATGCTATGTTGACGGCTTCGTGAAGGGTCCGTTTACACCTTGTAGACTATCTATATTAACTAGCTAGCTAATATACCTAATTCACCGTTGCAATGCAAACAGTACCTAACACAGGAACATGAAGTTTAAACAAAAAAATAACTGAATAAATAAGACCGTAACTATATATTGGGTAAGTACCTAACCCTACCTAACAAAAGTTTTTAAGCTAGTAGATGTAGACTAGACACGCAAAACTTATGATTCACGAATAAATAATTATGTTTACATTACACCTCTATGCCAAGTTTACATAACCATTACCAAAATGTTAGTATCCAGCATTGCTATTAAAATCCAGTATCACTCACTGCACAGTCGAAGTTATTAATTTTAATTATTATTTTTTTAATTTAACTTTTGTCACTTATTTTTTTAAAATTAATAAACGCTCTTCACAGCTAACACTTACGTCTGTTTCGTGTATTTTCTCGCGGTGAGATAACAGTCCGAGTCGCATGTGGACTGTCCTTATACTGTTTGAAGCGCCTACGCTGCCGCGGACCGCCTGTATATGCGTACTTTTTGTACAGGTGTTGTATTATGCATCATATATTGGAGGTGTGATCGACAGCCGTTGAACCCGGCTATGGGAAGGGCCTGCAAGCTTCGTAGAAACATTTGTGGTACAGCATATCAATTCTGAGCCTCTTCAGCATCATTCTCATTCAGCTGAAAACGTCCCCTACTGGGTGCACCAACCTAGACCTCCTTTAACAGAAGATTTTTCGTCCAATCTCAGGACCAATCGTGCACCTGTTCTCGACTTTTTATAAGTGCCCATGTAGGCCTATGTGAAATAAAATATTTTGATTTTGAATCTTGGAACCGGGAAATAAAAATTTAGATAAAACTTGCATCCCTCCTCTTTCTCTCTCTCTGGTTATGGTGCCGCTTTAGCTCCTTTCCATCATAAGTTCGCTCAATAACGTTGAAGCCATGCGTTGACGTCACACAAATTAAAGCAAAACAATGAACAGATGTCGAAGAAAAAATATGCGCACTTCCGGACAGCCTACTGCTTGTCAACGCGAATTCCGTACTAAGTACGTCGTGCCAAAATTACGACATCATGAACGATCGCGACTCAGGTACTTCCTAACTTGACATTCCACTTCCACAGGGAACAAATAAGTTACAGTATTTAAACTTAGTTGTACCACTCCTTTAAGTGCTGAACAAAATTTGTCTATTAGTAGTTAGTTTGTAATCACGTTCTCGAAAACGGCTCTAACAATTTCGATGAAAGTTACATTACATGCGTTTACGGAGGCGAAAAATCGATCTAGCTAGATCAGATTTTCACCCAAGTAGAGTCCGGTCTCCGGTATATTATAAATGCGTTTAGATGGATGGATGCTTGTTACTCGATCTCGCTAGAACGGCTGAACGGACCTGGATGAAATTTGGCACAAAGATAGACTATAGTCTGGAATAGTACAAGGGATACCTTTTTTTTTTCACACATACACACATTAATTCCACGCAAACGAAGTAACAGCTAGAATACTGTCGTGCCAGCAACACTAAGAAGAAATAGCAGTGCTGAGCTGTAAATTGAAGCTAGAACTCTCAGCACCTTCGCACTTCCGACCAACGAATCCAATGACCAACCAAGGCCATACCTCTCTCCAAACTGAGATTGCCATTGTCCTGATGACGTAAGCATTAAAGGCAACAAGTACTTATGAATAACTGCTTATTAAAATTGAAAGGATCTGCGCTACTCCGTACAAAAATGAACGGTGTACCTACAATCTGACGGATTGTAACGATTAAGTCGCCAAGTTTGTTTTAGAGTCAACGCCGCAAACTCCATAGAAGACCTGGGTTAGCCCCGAGTCTGGTTATTATCCTTCAGATTTCTTGTTAATTGTATCCAATGTAATTATTGCGGCGTTTGCGTTGGTTTAGCGCATGTGCTGAGCTTGAGGTCCTGGGTCGGGCAAAGTGTTATTGCAGTTTTCCATCAGGATTTTTTGCAGAAGAACTGTTAGCCAACCTTTTCCCAAAAAAAAATTACATAAGTGGATCTTGAAATATTTTTTCTTTTTTCTAAAATATTCTGTCGGAATTGCTCCCATTCCCAGAGAAATATTGTGTCTACAATAGGTTGGTGCCCAAATGTGTGGAACAGGATATTTTTTTAGTATGTTATGAATGGAATTATCAGAGCATATCGATCCACGTTTTTGTACACAAACTCCACACCCATTTCCCCGGTGAAAGAGCCCAATTCTGATCGAAAAGATAAAACTATTAACCTGTAATATCAAGCATAACGTGGAACAAAATCTAGGCTTAATTTTGAATTCAGTTGTTTCCAACGACTTTTCTTTCGCGCCATATTTGGTGCGAGCCTTCGTCGGCCATGATAGTGACTAGCGAGTGATACAAATCACGAGAGCAATGATGTCATTTCTACTGAATATTTAGATACAAAATATTTGTTTAGTAATGGTCCTTGGAGAGACAAACTAAGTAGTTTTTCCTTACATCCTATTACCAACCTCCGTATGACGTTAAATTGTCTTTTTAGCCTCTAACCCTTTTTCTTTCCTCTTAGACATCAATCAAAGTTTTTGACCGTGAAATTACCTCAGTGAATACCTAGATAACTTTGAAGTTTCCAAAAAATATCCGCAACCGTAAAAACATGGGAACAATTTTCCTCATACAGCGCGTCGTATCAGGTACGCGGATGACGCGGAACCCATTCGATACCAAGAATTAAACATCTCAAAACACATCAATGACAAATCTGGAAATCAATCTTCGAATCACGTCAAACCTACGCAAAGAATACGCTTGGTAACAAAATAAGAATATTAAGATCCAATAATGGCGAACCATAACAAACATTAAATAATAAAATCTTCTCAATTATCATCTAATATCCTGAAGATTCGGAAAACATAATAAGATTTAAATACCAACTTTAGCATATGTTTTTGGCAACGGACTAAACAGCCGTAGGTAACTGAGTCAGATTCAGCCCACACGATGATATAATATTTCTTATACACCTGATTCTATGGGTTTTTTATCAGAAAATAGTCTTGTTAATTATGTTAATAGAATTTTTGTTAGTCCCCGAGTCGCCGAGTCCCCTTATAGCTATTTGAGGTCAATTATGTCACCTTTAAGGAGTTTAGTAAACTTTTTAGTGGCAATTGTTTGCTTTATAAGACTGTCCTTTGTTTTCTTCAAAAAGGTCCATAATCTCGCAAGTTGAATGAGGTCTAGGTTGGATCGAACGGGCTCACCCAGAAGATGAGAAGATGCTATGATTACCTAGCCCTTATTTTGAACGGGCGGCTGTAGTTTGTGGTGGAAATAGCTATATAGGGTCTGGGTGACGTATAATTAGTGACCGATACTTAAATACGTGATGCTCATGAAAATAAACAACTTTCCCAAGGAAATATTTTTTTTATATTCATTCACTTTTATCACAATAAAACTTACGAAGCGTGCTTGCGAGCCGCGCGGGTGCAGTCTGCCTACCAACTGTTGCACGGTACGATAGTAATGAGACAGAACGACGTCTGGCGGCTAACAGCTGATAGGTCAAAGTCGTGCTGCGAGTTTCATACGGCTAGTGGCTGTTGAATGAATGATATTTAAAAAAAAATCTTTGGGAAAGTTATTTGTTATCACGAGTACAATCACGTGTTTAAGTATCGGTCACTAATTATCAGTCACCCTATACAGGGTGTAAACAGACCCCTCACGAATCCGTCAACTAAGCATTCTGTACATCAAACTAAGTAACTCTACGCAAACATTATTGTTGGGAAACGACTTTTTTTTTTGGTGTGAAAAATCACGTTTCACGGTAAAACTCAATGTTACGCACTCAAAACTTACTCCTGATGGATGCTTTGAATAGTTAATGGGTCATGGAGTTAATTGAGTTAATTAAAGTAAAATTAAAATCTTAAAAAATGGTTTTAAAAAAAAAACTTGTGAAAAAATTGGAACTTTGACCTTCAATATCTCCAGAACCTGTGGTTTCCCAGGTATTGTCTAGAAGAAAAAAATGATCCCAATGATGGGCAGAATATGTGGTTTTCGTTTTCGTTAAGGGTCATTTTACACCCTTTATAAGCTACCGAGGAGTTCGGCTTTGGCTCTGCTCAATATGAAGGTAGTTATGTAGAGAGCGCTAAGAGCACGACGCACTATCAGGGTAGCCCGCAAAATTCTCATTTTCTTACATTTTTTTTAATTTGTAGGTCAATGTCAGGGTGTATGTTGATGAAAATACAAATCGCGCAAATACCTCGTATGTAGTTACAGAATTATTTTCATTAAAATCATCAACACGGTTTTAGAAGTGGTCGTTCTATTCAGACTAATCTGACTTGTTTTATCTCTGATTAACAAAAGATATTGATGGAGGATACCAGGTTGATGCGATATACACAGACTTTCATTAAAATCATCAACACGGTTTTAGAAGTGGTCGTTCTATTCAGACTAATCTGACTTGTTTTATCTCTGATCTAACAAAAGATATTGATGGAGGATACCAGGTTGATGCGATATACACAGACTTTTCCAGTGCCTTTGATAAGGTAAACCATCAACTTTTATTACAGAAACTCGAATCTCATGGTATACATGGTCCAATTCTTGACTGGTTTAAATCATATTTGAGCGGAAGGAAACAAGTAGTTTCAGTGGGAGGTCACGAGTCTAGTTTGTATTATGCCAAATCTGGAGTACCACAGGGTTCGCATGTGGGTCCACTTCTTTTCATAATATTTGTCAACGATCTTGCTTCTCGAATTAGCTGCGATTTTTCCTTTTATGCTGATGATCTCAAAATTTTTAAAAGAGTAGAGTCACCAGCAGATGCCAGTCTACTTCAACTCGATCTTGATCAAATCAGTCTTTGGTGTGAATCTAACGGGATGACCTTGAATGCAGAGAAATGTTTTTGTATACGTTACAGTCGAAAATTACAGCCATTAATTTCCCCTTACAAAATAAACAATGCTATCTTGCAAGAGGTTTCAGAAATCCGTGACCTGGGGGTAATTTTGGACCACAAACTAAAGTTCACCTCTCATATCTCTGATACTGTGAAAAAAGCAGCTCAAATGTTAGGTTTTATCAACAGAAACGCGAAATCTTTTGGGGTAAAAACTAAAATAATACTTTTCAAAGCATTGGTACGTTGTCATCTAGAGTTTGCCAGTATAGCTTGGAATCCTATGTATGCTGTACATTCTCAGCGTCTCGAGAACATCCAGCGAGCGTTTACAAGACATATTGCATACATGTCCACAGGAATATCCCACAGATGTCCATACGAACAACGATTGGCTTTCTTTCACATTGAGTCGCTTCGAAACCGTCGTACTGTCCATGACTTAGTTTTTCTCCATAAAATTGTCAATAGCCAAATTGAATGCGAACAGTTGCTAGAACGTGTCATGTTGTCAGTCCCATATAATCGTCCTAGACAGCCAATTTCTAGACTTTTTCAACCGCCAGCCAGTAGAAGTAACATCGGGAGACACTCGCCAGTATCAAGAATGTGCATTCAATACAACGAACTCAATTCGAAATTGCCTGATTTGGATGTGTTCTTTGGTTCCCTACTGAAGTTCAAAAGTCAGTTGCGCACTCATTTGAACCGTCATTTGAACGGCTAAATTTAGTTTTTAGGAGTTTTTAGATTTTATTTGCATATTTTGTTATTTTGTATAAGCTACTTTTGTTATTAGTGTATTTTTTTTTAATCTCTTTTTTAGTTTAAGTCAAAGTTGTCATGTTTTCTATTTTATGTTACATTTTATTTCTATAACTTTATGATTATATAGCTGTATTCTCTTGAAAGAATGTTGTGTACACCTATAATTGGTACCTACATAAGAACCCTAACCTGTATACTTTTATTGTTAAATGTAAAATGTACCTATGTACTGTTGGCGTACCTATTTTAAATAAATAAATAAATAAAATAAATAAATAAATCAACACAATCACCCTCTAAGTTCATTTAACCCCATTGAATTCCTTTTTCATGAAATAATTATTACCCTCAGTTAAATGAATAATGAGAGTTGTATGTTGTTGTGCAAAAAACGTAAGAAAATTTGAATTTCGCGGACTACCCTGGCGCTTCTACCTTATATCATATAGTTTCTACCACTACTTATTTTTCAGATATGCTCGATTTTATAGACTGGAACTGTAGGTAGTAACTCAAATTAAACATATCCAAGGATATCTCCAATTCCTCCTAATATCCTGATAAACGATCATCAAATAAATTAATATAATAAACGACTTCACATTACCATATAAAAGAAATGATTCTCATTAACGCGGACCATCACGGATTGTATCATCCTACGTTAAAATTTGCATATAAAACGCCTAATCTATTAAATCTGAAAAGGAATGAGAGCACACCTTTTTTGGAGACCAAAATACATCTATTGACATTCATTTATATAGTTCTTTTGTTCACTCAAGTACTCACATGTTATTTGTGTTTAATTATTATAATTATATATGTGGGATTACGTATCATTAAACGGTTTTCATTAACTATGCGGTAACAACATGACATATCCGCATTAGCCATCCACATTAGGTGTAAGTACCTACTTAATAACTATAATAAACTAAACAAACCTCGTTAATTGTAATTTATTAATTAATAGAAAGACTAGACTACCTATTGATGTAGGCAATTTAATCAGGTTAGACCTATCAAACTGCCGGGGCTGCGGGACTGTTCGAAAGAGATACCGCGGCCCTGGAACACAAAGGGCAAAGAAGGAACATGGATGGATTTTAGTCAGTAAAAGTCTGATAGGTACTCCCTCCCACTCCACCCAGAGCGGGAGGAGTTATTTGATGATTTCCCCTAATTAAAAAAAAAAAAAAAGACCTACCCTACTCCTACTAATATTATAATTGCAAAAGTTTGTGAGGATGGATAGATAGATTTGGATAGACGGGTTTGGATGAAATTTGGTAATTAGATAGTTTAAAAAAATTTAATAATAATAATAATCCCGTGGGAGAGCTATACGCCAAATATCAGGCATTTTGTGCTGAGATTGATTAGGTAGGAAACATGTGTTCCTGCCTGGTCGTCCTTTGTTTTTGTCCCTTGTTTTAATAATATAATTTTACATCAATGTTACTAACATTTGAATAAAAGCTGTTTGTAATAGGTACTAACAAAATATGGATCACTGTTGTCCGAAATAAATGAATTTTATTTTATTTATTTATTTATAATTATCGAACTCCAAGCGGGCAAAACCGCGGGCATAAGCTAGTTTATAACAATTATATCTAGCACGTTGTTCTTGTGGTCGCAAACGCGACTGCTGAGCGGTCGGGTAAAAAGTGTTACAAGATTTTCTTTTACGAAATTCTCAGCAGTAGCCCGGAGTTTGGAACTTAGCGGTGTTACACCCCCATGCTTCGGAAAAAATGTTAAGGTGGAAGCACCAGGGTAGCTCGCCAAATCCAATTTTTCTTACGTTTTTTTGCAATTTGCAGGTCAGTGTCAGGTTGCATGTTGATTAAAATATGATTTGCAATTTGTAGAAAACGAATTTCGTGGGCTACCCTGGTGCTTTCCCCGTAAGTCGTTGGTCCTGCGCCTGATCTCTCCCAGGTCGTGCTGGATTGCCGGCCCATCGGACTATGATAGTAAAGGAACAGACCGCACCTGTTTGCGCACACACTTGTGCGCTACAATAACTTCTGCGTACCTACTTGTTGAATCTCCGTTGGGATTGGCCGCTGTGGCCGAAAAGCGGTTGGGAGGATATTGTTCCTAGAAACATTGTTACGATTATTTACCAACTTACCTGCTTAGTCAAACAAAACTTTAAAATAATTGCTTATAGGTACCTACTCTCATGTAGCATGTGGGCAGCTACGACCTACCTACCTACTGCTCGTCTATCCCGGTGGCATTGAGGATATTTAATTCTGAAGGTTCTGCAAGACCGAACTTTTGGAGTAGTACCTATGCTTCTGCGTAAGGCTTTTAAATAAATTGTATTTTTCGATCAGACGTGTAGGTAATTTGGCCAATCGTTTGACCTAGACTAGTTTGTCGAATATAGTGAATAGTTATCAAGAACATTAATCTTCCCGTTTGATTCACAAAATAAGTCAAATTATTATGAAACTTTTTGATTTACCGCAAATAATTTCCCGCGTGTTTTCGAAGTGGTAACAAGCCCGCTCGAATTTTTTTTCTATGTGCTATTTCATAACAATACTATTTACGAAATTATGGAAGTATACTATACTCAATGAAAACTATTTAGAAACTACTTTTTCTTCTTTCTTTCTATGGTGTACAAATAATATTTATAAATTATTAAAAGTTCAAGTTCTGGTCATTTAATTTTGCTCAGTATAGTTTTGGAACGCACCTTGACGTGTTTACTTTACTGTTTAAATTATTAATTACAACAATCATGACACAGTTTGGAAAAATAGATTTTGAGAATAATATTAAATTACTCCAAAACAACGAGATTAATTTGTTTTTTTTTTCTTCAAATTTATTTTTAGAAAGCTATTGTGCAGTTACTTGACGTGCTTTTATTTTACAATTATTTTCTTATAATTCTTGGGCAACATTAGGCTTGTGCTGTAACTTAAAAACCCTGAAACTAACACGTCCGTCACTGTCAATGTGACAGCAAACAGCTGACCATCCCGAAAAAAATCCTTGTTGACATTTCTCATTCAGTCTCAGTCACACACCAAAATGTATTGACAACGAGTAATCGTAACAGCGAAATCAAAAACGATTTCGTAAATAAAACTTGTCAGTGAAACAGGCCATAACCGTCCGGAGCACAAAACATGTCCGCTAGTAGGTTAGATGCTGTTTACAGAAGTATACTTCTAACCAAGTTCTTCACTAAAGGATGGGGGAAACCGGAGAACTTGCGAAGGTCAGAGAGTCATGATAGTACATGCGGTATTGGTATTGTGTAACAAGTTTGCCGCCAAGTTGTAAATTGGTGTAGTTATGTGACATTCTGTATTTGTTTACAAGCTGTTTATGTTATGTTTTAAGGTTATTCGAGTTCAGGAAAGTCGTATCGAACCGGGATGAATGCTTCAAATTAGTGGAAAGAGACTATCCTGTTACGATTACCAAGGTAAAACAGTGGTTTTGATATTTTTTCCTTTATTCAATATTTTATTCTGATACCTACTTTTGAGTCATAAAATGCAAAATGAGTCAGAACCGTACTTTGAATGCATTTTTGTCATACCTCCAAGAAGAACTAATTGAAGGTGAAAGGATCAAAAGAAAAAAAAACAATTTTAAACTTTTTACGATGGTAAATGTTTACTTCTTTAGCTCATTATTTACTATTGTTATGGTCATGGAAATTTCTAGAGCTGAGCCATTTAAACTGCGCCTTCACATAATATTTGTATTGTATTGTATTGTATAACGGGCTGGTTTCCGCAACTCCATGTCAAAGCGGTCATCTTCACATAATATAATAACCAAAACATTTAATTCCTGAAGTTAAGGTAAAAAATTAACTAAATATATCTTCATGTAGCATTTGATGTAATCTTTACAGCAACAAACGTTATCAGATTGCAAGCTCTACGAAGGCTACTTCATAACTCCTCTGGAGCGGTACCTGCCCGGCATAGTACCTAAGATAGCGCGGAAGGCTCATTTCCAAGCGCTGCTGCCACTCCACTGGCCTGAGAAGAACTGCAAGCCTGTGTGTTTACATCTAGCCGGTACTGGTGACCATGTAAGTATCATTTTATTATTTAAGGGCAGATTATCCAGTTGTCTAATAACTTTATTTGCATTGTTTTTTTTTTAAATCTAATTTATTTTTAAATCTATTGGATTCCTTTAACTAAAGATATCTGAAACTGAAAAATAAGGCCTTGTTAGTAATAAATCTGTTTCTTTTTTCTTAACTCTGTCATAAAATGGTATTAGAAAACTATTTTATGTTGTGTCTTCTATAGTTCATATTCCTTTTAATTTTGAGAGGTGTAATTTGATCATGTAGGTTAGTGCATGTTTAGTTTTAAAATAAAAGACACGTTCAATAATATAATTATGAAATGGAACAGTAAGCATTTTAGTACAATAAAGACATTTCTCATAATACAAACACAACTAAAATTGAATGTGGATTTGCTAACGTTGTTGGAAAAACATGTCACAATTCATATTAAAAGCTGTAACAATTGACTCCTAACTCATTGTCTGCCATGTGAATGAAAGTCACATAAAAAAATCAAACACTTTGTTTGAAAACTATGGCAACATTAAACATTAATGTTACCACCATGCTTAGTGCTGATTGGTAGGTCATACATATCATCAAATTTTTTAATTAAAATGATAGTTTGGAAAGGCTTAGGGAGAAGCGCCAGGAAGTATAATAATTTAAAATCATCAATACAACCCTCTAAATTAATTTATTAATCCCTTTGAGTGACTATTTCATGAAAAAGTCATTCAATCAGTCATTATTACTCAGTAAAGCCATAAAGGGTGTACAAAAGACCCTTTACGAAGCCGAAGGGCACTTGTTCTCCCCGTCATTGCCTACCTTCTAGTTAAGGAGATATTGAAGATCAAAGTTCAAATTTTTTCCCAAGTTTTTTTTAAATACCACTTTTAAAGGTTTTAATTTACTTTAATTAACTCCATGGTCCGTTTACTATTCAAGAGCATCCATCAGCACTAAGTTTTAAGTGTGTTACATTGAGTTTTACCGTAAAACGTGATTTTTAACCCCAAAAAAAAAGGCATTTCCCAGCAATAATTTTTGCGCAGAGTTACTTAGTTTGATGTACAGAACGCTTGGTTGACGGCTTCGTGAAGGGTCTGTTTACATCCTGTATATGTTACGTCGCGAATCATAATCTTAATCAACATACAACCTGACACCGACCTGCAAACTGCAAAAAAACGTAAGAAAATTCAATTTTCGCGGACTACCCTGGCGCTCCCACCTTAACATTTGGATCCTTGTCTTTACAATCTCATAAAAGCGGATTACATTACTAACACCACAATAAAAAAAAACCACTCGCTTTATCATCGCTATGAGCTAAACGGAAGATAGAATCCCATGACATCAAAGATTTATTAATCATATAATTATGTCAATGATATATTAGATACATTGTACCTAACGCTTACGACGTAAACAAAAACAAATGTTCATTGTGAAGGCGTTGCACGTTGGCACTATAAATAGCGCGTCATTTGTTTACGATGCCGACGATCCAATGACGCGAAAGTTTGCGCTGTGCAAAGATTAGCATCGTACTAACGAAGAGCATGATTGATCTGAGGCTTCCGTAAGGAAGGCCCTCTGTATATCTTTAAAATTAGTTATAATTAGCTGTGCCCTGCGACCTTCGACCGCGTGAAATGATTATAAAAATATCACTTCCCCATTTGAATCGGGTTTTAATTTGTTTTACTCGGAACCCTAATTCTTTATTGTTTAATAAACGTAGCCTAAGTTAGTCCTTTTAACATTTGCTATATGCCAGTAAAAGTCCTGTCAAAATCGGTCCTGCCGTTTCGGAGATTAGCCGGAACAAAGACAGACAGACAAAAATTTGCTTTGATATGCTTTCATATTATGCATTCAGTAAAAAGCTGTTATTTTGAAATTACAAACAGACACTTAATTTATTTATTTGTATAAATGAATGTCGTAGTCACGGCAAAGATTGCCCCAGAGTTATTCTCTATGGTAATAGTAGTACCCGGGCGACCGAGCACTGCTTGGGTGAAAAAAAATGAACACGAATTTTCCCAGATATGAGACCTAGCTAGATCGTAACTTTCATCGACATCATTAGAGCCGTTTTCGAGAACGTGATTACAAACATAATTATATACAAATATTGCTTATTTAATAATATAAGATAAGTTCCTGAGTTCGATTCCCAGGTCGGTCGGGCTAAGTGTTATTCAGTTTGTCCACTAAAAATCCTTAGAAACGGCCCGGAGTCTTAATACCCGGTTAGTATTGGCAATAGGTTCACCCTATCATAATGCACTAAAACGTAGCTATCGAAAAGTGGGTAAACGCCTATACGTCCATACGTATACCTCTGCCTATCCCTTTGGAAAACCAAAGCCGTGATGTTCTATGATCTATCAAGGTTATCGTACGAACACCGAAATGGAGTCGGCGCACTCATAGCCAGAACAAAACCGGCCAAGGGTTCCGTACCATCGTAGTAGGCGAGCCCCCTTTATAACGATATCATTCTTGGCCGCGGACTGCCCAGGCTCCATACAAATTTGCCCATTCTCCTTTGTTTGTAAGGGGTAATCTCTGGAATTAATGATTCAATTCTAAAAAAAAAAAATCACTTATAGAAAGATACAATATTTGTGGATGCTATAGGCTATAAATTATATTTATATCGTGCATATTAGCCGAGCTATCACAATTTTTGCTGACGAAGTCGTGGGTGAAGTGCTAATTTTATGATATACCGCAAATGATACGCGATCCATTTAAAATACAGATATTTTAATACAAGGAAGGAAGGTGGAAGTTGACCCCAACATATTTGGCAAAGGTTTAGATACAATGATGACGTTTCCTGCCAACAACAGCAACAAAATTAATTAATTTTAGTTAGTTTTCAACTTGAGGAGCTCGTGGCTAAATAATAACAGCCGCTCGGGTCGATCTTTAGGTTAAGCCGTGCTTGCCTAGGTTGGTCAGTAGATGGGGGACCATCCATTATATACCGAGTTCCCTCCGTGCCTCGGAAAGCACGTTAAGCCGTTCGTCCTGGGGGTCATTTGTAGATTTTGGACAGTCGATAGGTAGTGGCCCAAAAAGTCTGACAAGCAGTCTTACTAAGGGGTATCGTATTACCCAGTACTAATTAGGTTATGAGGTCAGATAGGCAGTCGCTCCATGTAAAATACTGTTATTCAGCTGCATCCGGTTAAACTGGAAGCTGACCCCAATAAAGTTGGGAAGTAGATGAGTTAGTTTTCAATTTTCGAAGCGAGGCCGACCGCTGAAAATCCAAAATCGTGAGTGAAAACGAGTATAATGTGCTGTCACACACTCTAAATATTAATAACTATCGCCTTATCGCTTCCTTATCTACCGTGCTGAGGATTAACACTACTTTATTCTGTCCATACTCTATCTGTTCTAGCTGACGAAACGTTTTTCTAAAACAATCGCACAGGGCAAATCGGCCGGAAAACATGTTTAAAACTAGGGCACCGTGGTATGGTTATGCAATAGCTCCGCGGCTGCATTCTCCTCTACAAAAAGAAAATCTAAACATATATCACGATTTAAAGGCACTAGACACATTTGCAGTTATAATTTGCATATCTTTGTTCATAATGGCAGTACGTAATAATAATTATCTACTCAATTGTTTTATACAAAATACACTAAATGACTAAATATTGCACTCGCTTGCATTTAGCTGCGCGTGCTGTTCATCAAAACAACCATAATGGTTCATCAACGTAACTAAACGCTGATTTAGTTTCCCATTGTTTCCACAGTCAAAGTCTTTACAAAAATACCTCACGTTATCAACTTTATAATATGTTATCAGTTTATCAGAACGTGTAATACCGAGATACATAGCGATAGATGACCACCAATATTGAAATTTTTATCAATGAGAGCAGGTTAATGACCTAGAAAGTCTGAATTTGTTCTCGGTTGAAGGCTATATGCTCGCACCCTATTACTTGAACATAACTGTGGCCTGACTATGAGTTTGAAATGTATTATTCGTTATCGAATAGTATCGCCCTGTCTCTTTCATATTCATCGACTGCTTTACGACACGAGAAGTACATCAGATAGTTTTCGATATCGAGGACAGTTTTCACAAACTCATAGTAAGGGCATTGGTGAATATGAGTGTACTTACTATTTAGGTACATCTCTGCGTAACCCTTCGGGGATTGCAAGCGTGATGTTGTGTAATTTCATCAAAAAACGAAAGTCATCCTGAATGCAATCGTCTTTCTGGCGTCGGGCCAACTAATAAACAACGCAAGCCTTGCTTGAGACTTGTTAAATGACTTATAAGTCATTCGAGTAGGGTAAAAATTTTGGAATAGTGCCCGAAGATTCTTCGAAGAAGACAAACGCCTACGCCTATTAAATTGGAACTTAATTTATACTAATATTATAAAGCTGAAGAGTTTGTTTTGTGATGAACTCGCTAATCTCAGGAACTACTGGTTCGAATTGAAAAATCCTTTTACTGTTGGATAGCCTATTTATAGAGGAAGCCTATAGGCTATATAACATCACGCTACGACCAAAAAGAACGGAAGATCAGTTTTTCGAAAACAGGGACAATGTATTTCTTTGCATATGGTTATCTTTTAAGGTTGACTCACTATAAACTTTTTTATAGTAATCAAATTTGTTCTAAAATTATGCATTATTCGCGAAGGTGTTTTTATAAACATGGTATTAATCCTTATCCTAATAGATACGTTATTCATCACAAGTATTAAATTTTGAACTAAATTGCCCTTAAGTTATTTGATTTCAATGAATATCTTAGGAGATATCACAGTTTTAAAATAACTCCGCAGCGAAATAATGATCAAGTATCGCGCGCGCATTTTTGTCATGCGACATGATGTGCGAGGCGGAAAATAGATAATGTTATGGGGAGTAGCTTAGGCTACTATTTTAGAAAAAGGATTAGGGTTCCGTGGAAATAATTAAAACCCTTGAAATTGTTAATAAAATCGATTTAAGAAGGGAACTAATATTTTATTATAATTTCACGCGGACTAAGGTCGCGGGCAACAGCTGGTTTGTTATAATTCAAGGACGATGCATGATAGACTAGACACGCCTTTTTCTTGAAGGGAAGCCGGTAGGAATCGGCTTCTTAGGTGCCTACGCGCCTGCCAGACTGTCTGGTCCAAATCGATGAGCGGATGCAGCATGCTACGTAAATGTTTGAACGTCAGTGAGGCGAATACCACATTGCGCAATGCAGCACCCACTCCCTATATCGTATTAACATAACATAAGGCCTGTAATCCCCGAAGGGCTAGACAGACGTTAAGCTAATAGTACATCCACATTTCTTCAGTTATGTTTCAGTCCCATGAAAAAGGGGGCGAGCCTATTACCGTCGACCTGGCGCAGATCCAGACTCCGTGGCTTCTACTGAGAAATTCCTCAGGGAAACACCCAATATCACTTTGCCCGACCCGGGAATCAAACTAGGACCTCATGCTCAGCAGTCGCTTTTGCGACCACTAGACCAACGAGGCAGTCTTACATTAATGTATACAAATAACTCGAGGGGTCACCCCCCTGCCTTGTTGTGACAATTCATCATTGAAAATAATGCTCCGAACCGACCATACGTCATTAGTTTATTACGCATACAATAATATGTACTCCAACAACTTCAAAATGTTGGCACACAACAACTGTAGGTGCTTTAAAAACAGTGTAGCTGTAGATGCATCAAGTCCTGATTTCTCACATACAGTCTGCACATTTTTGCGTATCATTGAAATTACATTTCATTTTGGTTTTTAAAGTTCATTATCCTTAGAACGTAGGTAAAGTGTAGGTATTAGGTAGTGGTAGACTTATTGGTATGAGATTTCTGATGAACAAACTTAAGAATAATGACAATGGATGAGATTCTGTCCTGGTAGATGAGGTTGAGGGTGTAAACGGACCCTTCACGAAGCCGTCAGCCAAGCATTCTGTACATCAAACTAAGTAACACTACGCAAAAATTATTGCTGGGAAATTACTTTTGTTTTTGGGTGTGAAATCACGTTTTACAGTCAAAATAATGTAACGCACTCATTACATTGTGCTGATGGCTACATCGAATAAAAAAAAATACTACTTAAACGGGTCAAGCTTTTTAAAGTAAAGTTATAACCTTAAAAACTAGATAGTATTTAAAAAAAAAAACTTGTGAAATGTTGGAAATTTGACCTATAATATCTCCGTAACTAGAAGGTTCCCAGGTATGATCCAGAACGAAAAAAATATCGCAATGACGAGGAGAATAAGTGCCTTTCGGCTTTGACAAAGGTATTTTTACACCCTTTAGATGTCACTATGACATCTATACAGCATATAATATTATCCAAAGAGTTTTCATCAAACATGTCTATCGTTTGTCCCCAGTTTTTCTGGCGACGGCGGAACCTGATGGTAAAGCCGCTGTTAAAGGAAGCCGGTATCGGCGGCATCATTCTGGAGAACCCATTCTACGGACTACGCAAGCCGACTGACCAAGTGTAAGTCATTTACTAGTGTCCGACCGAACCACCAGCTTCGAAATAGGCCAAAGTTTTGGTCGAAGCCGAAGGTTTTGAAAGTAAATTACTATAACTATACTAATTATATTAGAATTGACATTATTATTCCCTTTATTTATTTTGAACTAGCGTCCCGCCCCGGCTTCGCACGGCTGCAATATACATATAAACCTTCCTCTTGAATCACTCTATCTATTAAAAAAAACCGCATCAAAATCCGTTGCGTAGTTTTAAAGATCCAAGCATACATAGGAACAGACAGCGGGAAGCGACTTTGCGTTATACTATGTAGTGATAGGTATGCATTTTTAACAGTTTTAAATATTCCATAAAAAAAACAACATATAAAATATTTAAAATTATAAAAAAAATTGTAGCCCACCGGTATCCGGAACAGAGTCCAATCTACCGACGGTCGGGGCTCCAGAGAAAGGAACTTCTTTACAATACGAGTCGTGTCTAGGGAGCACCGCTTTCTGAATAAAGCCAGCCATCCAGCTGCCTTACGAGAGCTTCCTCAGGGTCGAGGCTCTTGGCAATTCAGCTATTGGCTGAAACGACTATCGGCACAATGATCGCCGAGTTCACATCCCGCATGTCGACCACCTTACCTAATTGTCGAAAATTGATATTAAATTAAATTGTTAATTTTACAGGATACAAGGTGATTTTTATCAATTCGACAACTTGATTATCTTCCAACATAAACTTTTTTTTTTTAATAGTTATTGAACCATCGACTTTGGCTTATTCTCGTTTAATTGGCTTCAGCCAGTAATGGACCTTATAGCCTTCACCTGTTCGATTCCCACTCGTTCGAACACTATTTATTACGTAACCGATTAAAGTGACAGTCTCGACATATGGGACATAGTGATATCAACAATCAAACAATGTTCTATGGCCCGCTAGTCGAACATAATATTGGGCTTGCGTAAGCTGGGACGCACAGATGACCCAAATACAAGTTTCGACACATAGTCAAGAAAAATATACAGTGTGAGTCTTCATAATGTACACATATCGAATGAGGGAAACTATGCTTACTTTTTCTCTCAAATCGCCACGAACGATATTATGAAAAAAAAACATGGTACCGGGACTTTTTTTGAAAGTTGCTCATCCTTTTCGGCTACTACACATTAAATTATGATTGGCCTTTTTAATGCCCTTCAAAACCGTGTGTACTTACCTAAACTGAAATATTTGTTCCTAAAGTCGTTCGTCGCTCCACAACGTGTCGGATATCTTCGTTATGGGCGGCTGCCTGATCCTGGAGTCGCTGGTGCTGTTCCACTGGTGCGAGCGCAACGGACTCGGCCCGCTCGGCGTCACCGGCCTTTCTATGGGCGGACATGTTAGTATACACACACACAAATACAATCAGTCGTGATGGGCGGCTCCTGATCCTGGAGTCGCTGGTGCTGTCCCACTGGTAACTTTCTACGAAAAAGAGTAAACTCCACTTTTTAACTATATTTAATTAATTGGGGAAAGTCGGTCAAAGCTCATTGTAGATGGCGTGACCATAGCTAGGTCTCAATTTGACCAATGAGGTCAAGCTATTTTGAACTGTAAAATGACATTCATAATGTTCTTAATCACTAATTAGAAAAATCATAATGCTAATTTGTTAATTCTACAACTGTTCGACAGATGGCGTCACTGGCAGCTACAAACTGGCCGAAGCCTCTAGTTCTAGTCCCGTGCCTTTCTTGGTCGACAGCCTCTGCAGTGTTTTTACAGGTATGTCTCTTTATTTGTCTACTAATGTAGCTTAAAATATATCATAAGTCCAACAATTCTGTATCAACGAATTTGAACTCTGTTGCAACGTTTAAGGTTCAAAATCGAATGGTTTTGTTCAAGTTATCTTCAAATTCTAGGGGGTGATGTCGCATTCAATAAACTGGGACTTGCTAGAGGACCAGTACCTATCTGACGGTGAGTACAGAGAGAAACTGTCCAAAATGGTGACCATAGTGGACGAAGCTTTCCTCGCCGGTAAGAAGTTCGCACGCACCTACTCAGAGACCATAGAGATACCCGCAACAGAAAAAACAACAGAAACCACAAACAATGAAACGAAAAAAAAATTAGATATAACATACAAAGAAAATGGTGCAGAGTCCGAAAGCCAGCAAAACATAATAGACGTTAATAGAAATATATTAGAGCTTAAAAACGAAGTGCCTAAGTACGAAGTAAAGACTGAAAGTTTCGCTCAAATGGAGAATTTACACGAAGACTTGAAACTGTTGTTAGATGAGAATAAAATTAGTAAGGAGTTGTACATGAAGTTGACTTCGGAGGAGAAGTTCGTTTTGGAGCCGGAAGACATTGATGACATTAACAACTTGAGCGAGCAGAGGATCAAGGAAGTATTACTAAAGTGTAAAGTTGGTAAGTCTACCTTTGTAATTGATAATGCTGGGTGTCCTTTAAAAGGTGCGTTAAAACCCATACGGACAAATTGCGGACATACGGACTTTCACAGATGCTTCAGTACTCTCGAGTTTACTGACGGTCGACCACTTTTCAATCTTATAACTTAGGACATAAGGGCGAAAAGTGGCAGGCCCTCAGTGGACTCGGTAGTACATTATCTGTGTAAGGCCGCTGTCTGGAGTCTGGTATCGGTATTAACGTACCTCAAAGGGAGAACGCAAGCGACCGTAAAAACTCGACCCGTCAAAAATCGGTTAGGTTAACAAAATACCTGTGAAAAATCAGTCAACCAGAAAAACCGGTCGAGTGCGTTCTTGCTAAAATATTCGCGTATCTACAACTGAGCCAATAAAGCCGATACACAATGCGTTACACCAACACATCAAAATATTACTGTAAAATTTTTAATGCGCGTACTCGTGCAAATAATAATAGTTTTTGTTTCATCGAAATCGAGCCAGGATTTCCAAAGTTACAACGTTGTAAAGTTTTACCGGTTTTTTTAATTTGCGTTCCTTCGCGCGCTGTTGCGATGACGTCACGCTGCGAGTGTCATGGCCGATTGTGGGTGATGCGTAATGCGTAGCGATAGTCTTTACGTCCAGAAAATTTGATTTGTAAAGTAGTTTGCACTTATTATTTGTCGACTCGCAGCTCGCAGGGTGACGTCACACGTTAGTTGGATTTTGCCGCGGAGGCCGTACTTTAACGTTTAATATCTCAGTCATTTTTGAAGATAGGAAAAAAGACATTCTTTTTTCTCGAGTTACCTATTTTTTAGATATGCTGATAACAAAAAACATTGATGTGACCCATTGGAATTTTGTTATTTTTGGCATGAGAATATTTACACGATTGCCAGTGTAAAACATACTTTATTGGATCAGCTTTAGATACGCGAGCGCAACATCCACCGTTACAGGTAAGTTACGTTAGCAGTCAACACTACCGGAAAGCACAATGTGGTGAGTTAAAGTGAGATAGTATCTGATTCTCTCTCTACCGCTTCTTCATCGATTTCTAACAATCCCCAAACACTTCTTCTTCATTTAGTGCCTCTACAATACTGAAGGTTTGCCATCAACTGCGAATATTTCCCAAAAAATAAAGAGCCACTATCTTGAATTTTATGGTTTTGTTGCTGACATTGATTTTGACTCTCTAAGCTCCTTATTCACTCAGGTCTCTGCAACCTGTCTCAGCAATTTGCTTACTTCTTCTTCTTCTTCTTTACGTGTCGATGAAACTCAGATGGTGTTAGACCAGTATGTAGCCACCTGCACAGCTCTAACATTTGCTTCGATTAAATCATGCAGAGGGGATTCACACTAGCATTCTGTTGTTGCTTACGATGAATACGATGCTTAAAATTAACATTGCTCTACACTCTTTTTGTTTGGCTTGGTTCATCGTCGTCGCATCACTAAAAAAATTAAAAAATATCTCATCCAGGTCTATCTGCGATTTTAACCATCTCCCAGCTAGCAAAAAAATAAACTTACAAATATCCCAAGACCATAATATTTTCAGTCTTATATCACACTTATAGATATTTATAAGTGTGGATTTGGGCGCACTTTATACACACCCTTGCAATTGCCTTGTAATGGTGTCGCGAAGAGTATTTTCAAACTTACAAAACTCTAGCTGATAGTTTTATAATGACAAACTTACAAGTGACTTACAATGGCGCGCTGTTAGAGTAGATAACCTTAGAGTCCTCTTACTAATGCTATTTTAAGTGTAATATCGCTAGTAGTCCTCTTTGTGATCTCCTAATAAGAGTGTTGTCCCAAACCGCTGTGAAGTTGCGAAGTGCTTTGAAACTTTTGCGAAAATAATGAAAAGTCGCATAAAAACGTAATCTAGTGTTATATTTTATTGCACTTTCCTACAAAAGCTAGTGTGTATGTTTTCTAATTTCTTACTAGTGTATTTGTCACGCACTATATGCGATTATTAGGTTGCGAAGTTGTTTTTCTCGATTCCTTTGAAATTTTAATAAAAATATTTACACGGGCCTTTTAAAAAATGTGCCTTTTACTATAAATTATTTCAATTATTTGTAAAATAATATCAAAATGTCGCCATTACGACCAATCACGACTCATAAGTGCTTTATCAGAGCAATATAAGTCCAGTACTCTTGTGTAAGGTTAATATTGCACTCGTAAAAGTCAAATTGAATCTAAAACCACTGTCTACACGGCCATGTAATACTCATAATTTTAAGGTTCCTTAATAAGTAAAAGCAAGCCAAACGACGAAGTCAGAAACTTAATGATAATATGTACTAAATATTAAAATGGTCAAAGAAAATAAATAACCCTTAATAGGGAATTGTTTAAGACACTTGTAGGACTTTCAAAGTGTACTACTCTTTTATAAGGTTGAATGTATTTATAAGTATTAATTAAGAATCAAACGCAATAAGACTGGTAAAAGGCGCTTATAATGCCACTGCTCTTATTAATATTATATAAAATTTTCTTGTGCACGTCTAAAAGAATATGTTACAAGTATGAATGCTAATTAAACTTAAATAGACTTATGAAATAGCACTATTAGAGTCCCTGTCTTAATCAGAACACATATAAACCTTAAATGAAACCATAGCTCTTATAAGTTTTGTTTGTAAGGTTATTTTGCTAGCTGCCATGTTTTAATTTTTTTAAATTTCTTTATTTATTCAAAACCATAGTAATATCATTTGGATACATTTGTATTGAGTAGTTTCCAAGTTTCTCATAAATATACAAACATCCAATCGAATTCTTTGTTCCAGCTGACTTACGAGGCTTATTATTACGGGTACAAAAAGAGGCCGAAGAAAAATCTGCACAAAAACACGCAGAGCAATGCGTCAACCAAAACCCTATCGTGATAGAGAGAACAAAACCCACGAAGGAACTGCTAAAAATCGTAGAAGCGGCTAAGAAAGAAATTATAAAAAAACCGGAAAAATCATGGACGGAATTTACCTCAGACCTGTGGGTGAACTTACCGTTCTTAAGATCGACTGGAAAGAGTGGGAAGAAGATAGATATAACTAAAATGCATTGGAGGGACAGAGAGACGCTACAGTTCATGAGAGGGATCATGGATGAGTGCACGCATCTAAGTAATTTCTCGGTGCCGTTTGACACGTCTTTGATTATTGGTAAGTGTTGTTATCAAATGCATAATGTCAAGCTAGGGAAATTTATTGTTTAGCGAATTGACTACCAACTTAATAACGAATCGATAGACACCTTATTCATCAAAATCGGATGAATAGTTTAGGCGCTACGGAAGAACATACGTAAATACAAACATACATCCATACACACATAGACTGCTAAAATCATAACCCTTCTTTTCGGCTTCGCCGTAGTCGGGTAACATGTTGGCACCAGTCGAATACACGTGTTACGAAGTAGCAAGCCTAGATACTATGATTTGTATGTACATTGTACAGTATTGTAATAAAATATGATAGTCACACCTGCAACAGTATTGGCACCCTTCCACGTGGTGAAAGTACAGTACCTATACATGAATTTGAAAACACATGCATACATACCCCCTAATAAAGGGTGTAAATAGACCCTTAACGAAGCCGAAAGGCACTTGTTCTCCCCGCTATTGCAATATTTTTTTTGTTCTAGACCATACCTGGGAACCTTCTAGTTACGGAGTTATTGGGGGTCAAAGTTCCAACTTTTTCACGAGTTTTTTTTTTAATACTAATTATTAAGGTTATAACTTTACTTTAAATACCTCCATGACCCGTTTATTATTGAATGCATCCATAAGCACAATGTTTTGAATGCGTTTCACTGAGTTTTACCATAAAAGGTTATTTTTCACCCCAAAAAAAAAGTCGTTTCCCAGCAATAATTTTTGTGTAGGGTTACTTAGTTTGATGTACAGAATGCTTGGTTAACGGCTTCGTGAAGGGTCTGTTTACACCCTGTATAAAAAATATCTCTTTTTTTTTCAAACTTTTTAACTGTATAAATATTTAATTTTAGTATGAAAAAGCAAGGTTTTCATAAATTGGCCCAATCATAGTTAAAGTCAGTCGTCTTTTTTTCATGACTACATTCACCGTCCTACGTGAAAGTCAGTTAGTCCAATTCAGAGTAGTTATTTTTTTAAATTGCGGGCACGCATAAAACCTAAAAAAATAAACAAGTATTGTGTGAGATAAAATGTTCTAAAGCGTCAGGTTTCCAAGTCCTAGAATCTCTCAAAGTTTTAAATGTTTAAAATATATCAGATTTGATTCCATTAGGCAAGTTACTTGTATGCAAGTTGCAAATTGCATACAACTTGAACAAACCTGCATACAAGCTACAACTTCTATGACGTATTTTGAACTTGTACATTTTTTATTCAAGTGACGTGCAAACTGAACGCGCAAACGTTAGTTGCACGTATCGAATTGCGAACGAGTGACGTGTCCTACTCAATTGTTGAACATCTCCACTTGTATGCAAGTAAAACCTGCATGCAACTTGTACGCAAATGTGACGTCAGACTTGCATGCAAGACTTGCCTAATTGTAGCGCTCCTTTAAATTAAAATAGCGGGCAGGAGACAGAGCCAGGCTTTCTACAAAAATATCCTCCATTCGAACACATTGTAGTAGTCTAAATTAATCATAGAAAGTGTATTCGTAAACACTTGTGCATGCCATACTAAGTTGTATTTATAACTAACTAAGACAGATTTTGGCAACTCGCTCACATTATTAGCATTGTGACTGATCGTATCGTGTGTATGTGTGATCAATATTTCCGTTAATGATAGAGCTACTAAACTTGCCCATAGCGGAAAACGAAGTAGATCTCTTTAAGTATACGCAGACGTATAAGTTGTGCACCAGCCCCTGCAGTCTCGACATTAGATAGCGACAAAAATCCGTCGCTAAGTCGTATCGTTGTCGAATTCCTTTAATAGATTTTCTACTTTATTTCGAAAGCATGGGGTTGAAAATAAATTGAAGAAATTTGACATCGATTACACTTAACGACCGATTTTTGTCGTTATATTTGTCGAGACTGCAGGGCCAGATCAACTTCGCCTTAACTGTAGCTGTCCAATATTCTTTCAATGAAACTTTATAATACAACACACTTATAAGCATCGGATCGAGATCAGCAAGTATATAAGAATGAGGTGCTTGTGCAATATCATTTAAGTCGATTATTATTTGTAGTGGATAGGCAGCATAAATACAAGGTATTCAGTACATCACTCTGAACACCCCACTGAAAAATGTCTATGTGGGGAATTCAGAATTATGTACTGAATAAGTGGGAACCGTTTTAGCGTCGGTATCCCTTCAACCTTGTATACATGCTATCCTTCTAAATCACAGAGTCTACCGCCAATGCAATTGCCAAGTGAGGCGATTTATGTTGCGATAAATTTTAAGACTGTCCAGTGTTGGTGATGTATGAAGAATAAAGTCAATTTTCAGCAGTGACATACTAATAGAATAAATCTACCTAATTCACACAACCCGCACGGAACTGATTATGAATGATGATAATTAATGGATTATTAATAAGAGTGAGTGGGACAGGGCTATTGATATGGCATTGTCGACGAAACAGAAACATAAATCTTTGAGTTTTGACTGTTACTTTGAAATCGAAAGTCAAAGTTACCGGGCACAAATCCAAGCTCGCTAGTAAGAAATTCTTCATTTCTATGTCAATTATACAGCGTGCCTCAGAAAAGAGGGTACTGAAGTTTTGAATGAGACAGCAGATTTTTTTTCGCGATAACGATTGGTCCTGTTGATAAAGTTGTTCAATTGTATGGTCTATACCACACCCTTAAATATGACCATACTTTTCTCATACATGCTGTATAGGTGTCGCTACAATCACACATGTGTAACCTATATTTATTGACAGCGGTGTGCGCGAAGCACGACGCGTACGTGCCACGCGACGACGTGGGCACGCTGGAGGAGATCTGGCCGGGCGCGGAGGTGCGGTACGTGGACGCGGGACACGTCTCCGCCTACATACTACACCAGTCATTGTTCAGGTAAGCGGTCACCACTATTGTAAGATTAGATTATGTTGTTTCATTGCTGCAAATGCGTCCTTTTACTTTCTTTCCCCAGCTAGCTTAGTCGAAGCTATGAAAACAGGGATATTATTCGGCATGTGACGATGCACAGCATCGGTGAGAGGGCGCTGTATACTTCCCTTTAGTTGTGAGCCAATCACAGCTCTCGTAGTCACGTGGTTCCGGTAGTCACGTGGTCCCAGGTTGCGTGTTCGCTAATGGCGGACTTTTACCTCATAGCGTCGTTACTTCTCGAACAAGCAACATCTATATTAGAGTTTGCAGCTACTTTTTAAATATTTTGAACTTTATTTTATTTTAAAGTGCTAAGTGTTACAAGTTAATAATAAAATGAGTGAAAATCAAATAAATAGTGCAATTGTGAATAATTGTGATTCGGATCAAGAAGTGCAGGTAGGCGACGACTTGATGTCTTCATCGAGCCGTAAACGCCGGCTACCAAGAAGCGATTCGAGTTCTTCGCAATCTGATTCTTCAGGTTCTGAGGTAAAGCGACGGAAATGCGGTGAGTCATCAGATATTTCAAACCTTGTGAACCAGGTGGCTGTACTAACGAATCTTTTAATGCAAAACGTGGGTACATCCGCATCCGGCTCGACTCCGAATAATCTTGCAGCGGCTCAGGTGCCCGAGCCAGTTCCTGGACCTAGCTCCGCGTTACCTTTAGACTTTAATTTGAATCGTCCGCCGGCGGCTACCAATAATATATTCAGTGAAGTTCCGCGTTTAAATTTAAGCATTGTTAATACGTCTCTAAAGGACCCTAAGGTGCCTCGCTCTAATCCGGACCACGTGAAGCGACTGGAAGCGTTACAAAAGTTCGGTGATTCTTCGTGGAAGGATGTCCGCTACGCGGACGCCTTGAAGATTCATAACGCTGCACCTGGCTTTGTCGAGCTTGATATTAACGATGAACTTCGACAGTTTGTTAAGGGTAAAGATTACGCGGCGAATTCGGAGAGGTTGATCGCAGCCCTGTGTAATGCTTTAATTTCACAACGCGAGTTACTCAATCAAAGCTTACAGAATTTTATTGATTGGACAGCTTCTTCTGATGCTGCACTTACAGCCTCTAGCATTTTCGATAAGATTTCGGAATCATTTCTACCCTCATCAAAATTCCACAAAATTAGTGAGGAAATCATGCAGCTAGTTTGCGGAAAACGAGCTGAATATATAGAAAATCGCCGGGAGCGTATCCTAAGCGAAATTGCAAATAAGAACCTTCGTGACGGTCTGCGTAAGATCCCTCCGAGTTCTAATTGCCTATTTGATGAGATTCAACTGCGCGCTTACATTCAGAATACAGGTGGCATGGACAAATGGTTACGTCCTTGGTTCGGCACCGAAAAAGGTCAAAATAAGACCACCCCTAAGGTGGCGAGCAGACCAAACAGACCAAACTTTCGCGAGCTCCCACAAAATAATATGCCCTTTCGTCAAAACGATTGGAACTCCAGAAAAGGCAAGAACCCTGCGAAGCAGAATAACAAAAACAAGAAGTTCCACAATAAAGACCCTCAGCCAAGCAAGAAGAAGTATGATAAATGACTCGCAGCCGCACCACTTTTACGGAGGCTGTCTCCGAGCGTATCGGAGACAGTGGCAGACGCTGCGGGCTCCGGAGGCCCTTCTCGGAATGATCACGGGAATGCGTCTGCCATTTACCTCCAAACCACCACTGATTCATCCATCATTACGAACCATGCGCCGATTCAAGACCGCACAATCGCTAGAGATGTCAATCCAGGTGGAACAATTATTAGATCAAGGCGTTCTAGAAGTTGTGGATCATCGCGATGCCGGTCCGAGTTTTTTCTCAACAATGTTTCTTACAAACAAGAGCGACGGGTCCAAGCGGCCCATATTCAACCTGAAGCGCCTGAACCAACACATAGTTCCGAAACCATTCAAACTGGTTTCTCACTTTCAGATACCCCATTTTTTACAAAAGGAAGACTGGATGGTGAAGCTGGACCTCTCCTCGGCTTATTTTCACGTGAGCATTTTGAGAAGCCACCGTCGGTTCCTCAGACTAATTTATGGTCAAAAAATTCTGCAGATGACCTGCCTGCCGTTCGGCCTATCTTGCGCACCAAAAAATTTCTCAGCGTTGACCAACTGGGTGGCCCAACTTCTACGATCCAAGGGTATGCGAGTCGTAGTCTACTTAGACGATTATCTGATAGCATGCCAATCGAAAAGTCTTCTGCGGTCTCAGGTAGCTTTGGCTTTAAACATGTTAGAGACGTTAGGGTGGACAGTAAATTACAACAAGTCTGTCACCGAACCCTCTCAAGAGATAGAATACCTCGGATTCATTTGGAACACCAAAGAAAATTTCAAGTGTTTACCTCCAAAAAAGACCCAGGCAATTCTATCGCTCTCGAAGAGAGTTATTCGCAGGGGAAACATTTCATTGAAGGAAGCGCAGATTATTTTAGGCACTCTCAACTTCGCCAACTTTGTAATTCCAAGAGGTCGTCTTCACTGCCGCCAACTTCAAATTCTTGCTCGGACTTTGAAGCGTCTCCCTCCTCGCAAACCTGTAGAAACTTCGCACATGGTCACAAAAGATCTGAAATGGTGGGTCACAACTTTAGAAGAGCCCTTAGTTCGCAGCAGCTTGCACCCGGAGTTGATCCACCATTTCATGACCACGGATGCTGCAGATTACGGGTGGGGAGCACATTTAGACGATCTTTCGGTTTCAGGAAAGTGGAAACCAGACCAGCGGTGCTGGCACTGCAACCGAAAGGAAATGTTTGCCATATTAGCAGCAGTCAAACATTTCCCATCTCGCCTTCGCGGTCGCCATGTGAGCCTGCAATCGGACAATCGCACAGTTGTTTCCTACGTCCGAAAAGAAGGCGGAACACGATCAGCGGCCTTACTTCACATGACTTACCAACTCTTGAGTCTTCTAGACAGGGAACGTATTTTTATGACTGCGGAATATATTCCAGGGAGATTCAACGATATGGCAGACAGGTTATCTCGCGGGAAACGGGCAGCAGAATGGCATCTACTAAGACCAGCTCTAAGATATGTTTTTCGCAAATTTGGAGTTCCCCAGATAGACCTCTTTGCCACCAGGGAAACAAGGGTTGTGAGGGAGTATGTTACCAAAGATTGTTCAGACTCATTAGCTCAATTTTGCAACGCCTTCAGTCGTCAGTGGCTATTTCAGCTGGCGTGGGTGTTCCCACCGCCGAGCCTGATCCCTCGAGTTCTTCACCATCTGAACACGGCTCAAGGCGTTTTCTTGATAGTAGCTCCAATGTGGAAGAGAGCTTATTGGTTACCGGATCTTCGACGCCGAGCACTCGGCAGACCCTTGAGAATCCCCAACCTAGCTCGAGTTCTAGTGGATCGGAGCACGGGCCTGCCACCTCCTCGAATTCAAGACATGGAGCTCTATGTTTGGAAAATAGCGGGTGGGGCGAAATAATTAGTAATTGGTCAGAAGCTGAAAGGTCCCTGCTCCGATCTAGCTGGAGGGAGTCCACTCTTAAAACTTATAGACCGGCCTGGTCCCGGTGGGTCAAATGGTGTGAAGATAACAATTTTGACTTCAATTGTCCCAATAATATTAGTCTGGCAAGATTTTTAGCATTCCTATTCATTGAGGAGAGATTAGCTTATCCTACCATATTGTTGCATAAATCTGTAGTTCTGACCTTTGGACGACCGGCCTGTAACGAAAATTTGAATTCAGACTTCTTAGTACAGCATATTCTTAAAGCTATCTCCCTCCAGTGTCCTAGAGCAGAGAAGCCTCCTATTTGGGATCCAAGTGAACTGATTGCCTGGATGCAGACGAATCCTCCTACTAACGTTACTTTATTCAAAGCGTCACGACGATTGGCTTGTCTGTTGTTGTTAGCGTCAGGAAGACGAGTTCATGACATTACTCTACTCAGGGTCTCGTCAAGTCACTATATTGATCAGGGTGATCATATCATACTGTATCCCGTGTTTGGGTCAAAGACTGACACTGCTGCGTACAGGCAGTCAGGCTGGAAACTATCTTGTCACGCTAACGAAAATATATGTCCAGTTAATTGGTTTAGGAAAGTTTTGGAATTGGGAAGACCGAGACGTACAACTGAATGTAATCATTCATTGTTTGTGTCAATTCGAGGTCCCGCACAAAGTGCATCACGAACTGTGATAGGTAATTGGCTTAAAAGCTTACTAAAAGATGCAGGTATATCTGCATCACCTGGAAGTATGCGTTCAGCCGTAGCTTCTTTGAATTGGTACGAAAATGTATGTAATGTGTTGTTGTTGAAGATATCCTCTCTCGTGGTAATTGGCGTAGACCGAATACGTTTGCCAAATATTATTGTAAACAGGTTATAGGTAAAGTTGTCACTTCACCAAGTCCGAGTAATCTCTCGAATAATTTTGAACCAGTATAAGATAAAATCGATGGTCTCTATATCGTTGTTAAGCTGATTAATTCTTGTTTTCCAGATTATTACATTATCCTAAACTATATTAGATGTATTAGAAATAAAATATTTCTAGGAACCTAAATTGAATTGTAAAGTTGGAGGTACCATATTCTGATCTGTATAATAAATAGATGTTGCTATGTAATTATGGTTTTTATTTTTCAGTAAATATTATCATATTCTCACATAGCGTCGTTGTGGTCACCAGGAGTTATAAACACGTCTCTCACCGATGCTGTGCATCGTCACATGCCGAATAATAGTGCAAGTTTTACATAAAAATAAAACTTGTATTATTTAGCAGAGACGATGCACAGCATCCATTCAAGGTCTCCTGGTGAGAGACTTCTATGAGGTAAAAGTCCGCCATTAGCGAACACGCAACCTGGGATCACGTGACTACCGGAACCACGTGACTACGAGAGCTGTGATTGGCTCACAACTAAAGGGAAGTATACAGCGCCCTCTCACCGATGCTGTGCATCGTCTCTGCTAAATAATACAAGTTTTATTTTTATGTAAAACTTGCACTATTATTGGTTAGTTTCACACACATACCTCACTACGCATCTTCGCACAGCTCTTGTGGAAACGTAACCTTAAAGCGAGTTTGAGGCAAGCCTAGCAATAGAAGAGCGAAGACGCAATAAGTGTATTCTGCCTTTTTTTCTACGCATACCGATATTTGGATTTTTGCCATCTACATAATATATGGTAATCAAAACCATAGCTTACAGTTCTAGAATAAAAGTGATGGAGCTAAACAGTACCAACCGTTTTTCTCACTTATAACTTCCCTAAACACCAGCTCAGGTGGTCATGGCAAACGTGCCTCCTTCACAGGCTTAACAAAAAAATACTTATAGGTGCTTAACTTTTTTATATCTTAACTGTACACACACTAAGGACGGTCGATCTCAGGGCCGCGGGACTGTTCGAAACGGATACCGCGGCCCTGAATAACAAAGTGCAAAGAAGGAACATGGATGGGTTTTAGTCAGTACGAGTGTGACACTCCCTTCCACTCCGCCCAGAGCAGGAGTGGTCGTTTGATTATTTCCCATCTGAAAAAAAAGAACGGCCGATCTAAATCTGAAGAAAATGAGTCTAGCAAATGAATTCTAAAACTTTTTAATTTATTTACAGAGGCTGCATCAAAGAAGCATTCGAGCGCTCAAAAAAGCGGTGGCAGGACGGCACCCATATTTACTGACAGTAGCTTTACTTTAGCACTAGTACGACGTTCCTTTACATTAAGATACTCAAAGTATAAGCTCAACACGTTGGAAAACGTTCTATCTACGGCTGTCTTTGAAAGGCAAGTCTCGAGGTCAGGCGGCTATTCTGCTAGCAAACAAAAAGCGTGATATTGACTTGGGACTAGTACAAGGGCTCATATAATATACCATGTGCCAACCCCCTAGATGCTTTCTGTTATGTTTTGTCAAACTTCGCGTGAAGTATTACGAAACTTGGTGCAATAAACGACGCGATACGATACGTATTTAGCGTATCGTATTTTATTTTCTGTTCCGTCTTTTTTATGTATAAAAATATGAATGAAAAATATTGCCATTTTCAAAAAATGACGGTGCCATTGTGTTTAGCACAAATTTTATAAATAGTAAGAAACTTCTAAAAACTTGACACTTCTTAACTTTTATTTGAAGTAGAAGTAGTAGTATAAATCTTCGAACATTCAAAATATTTGGGTAACGAACGAGTAATATGTCGGATATACATTGATATAATTATAAATATGTCTATCATTTTTATTTAATATGTCAATGGGTACATATAATAAAGTTCATGGCCTTATTGTGTTAGTAGTCGCAGGCGCAACTGTCAAGCGTTATGTCATGAGACTGATCCTCACAATGCTTTCACAGCTAAACCTCTGAGTTCGCGTCAAAACAACAGTCATCCTTATTCAATAAGATAGCTGTTCGCTTCGCTTGCAACCAATGACAAGTCTGAGAAAATGTCAGTGACATTATATGCCTTATAATCATAATAATAAGGTTGCAGTCATCAGAGGTAAAATAGCTTTGAAAAAAATGTTTTTTGACAGGTATTTTAACGCCAACGACTACAAAAAAATGGACTCCAGACGCTAACGACGCGTCAATAGCCAAAAAAAATGGATTTACCAAAAATAACGTTTTTTTTTTTGACCTCCTACCTTTTGTAGGTATGATATCGTCATTGGCAGACTGGGAATGTATTAATGTAACCAGTGCCTTAAATTCCCTTCTGGGATCTAACACCCTGTTTTCACAGAAACTGGGCCATAATGCTTAAATGAAAACGCACTGACGGATTTTCAACATTGGGCTGACCGCCAAGAGTTGAAAATCAAACTGTATGTATTGAGGCTTTATATTTATGTGTTGTCTAATATTAAAGATAGACAAAACGCGCAAAGTAACACATATCTCAGCTTCAATTTTTAAGTTATAGAAAAAAAGTACAAAGTTAATTTTCGAGTGCGTATTGTTTAGAATATAATTTCCAGTTACGCAAAGCTTTTAGAGTAATTTATTGTAGACGATTCTCGGTGTATATAAGAAGAAATTATATATTTCTCTATTGAGATTGTAAAGTGTACATTGTATTTTTCTAAATAAATGTTTTTATTATAAATTTTTCGTTTGTTTTGAATGAATAAAGCGAAGGTGAATAATTATTATACTCCGGTCGCGGAGCAGGAATAAATATACACTGACCTGTCATTACTTGTCTCTGTCGCTCCCGAATAAACGTATTGCCGTCGCGCTCGCACAAGTGCGTCGGCGCAGAGGTCATCGCAACTTTTTATACACCGTGTATCAATCAGGCCCCATATATTTGGGTCGAGTGGGTTTGTATGGGACGGCTGATTTTTTCGCGATTACGATGTTGGTTCCATGAAGAATGTTGACCAGACCTTTCTCATACATGGTTTATCTGCACTAGACGATCTAAGTTTCTACGGTTATAGGGTGATTGAGCAAGTGACTTTTTTCTTATTAGCTTGGGGACTGCCGCGTTTGGTCTTGCGGTCGGGTCGGGCACATTATTGGTTTCTCCATCAAGAATCTCAGTAGCAGCCACGAAGTCTGGATTTGTACCCGGTTGATGTTAATAGGCTCGTCCATTACACGGGACTAGGTACACCTCTGCCTAACCCTTCGGGGATTACAGGCTTAATGGTATGTTATTTTGGGGAAGTTATCAAAGTTGATATACCAGTAAAACAACAGAATACAACAAAACGCATTTATTCTGAACCATTCTTCGTCCGCAATCACACTGCAGCGTAAAACTCCGAATACAAAACAAATCATTTTAATAAAAACAAAAATATAATTAGATGTTACGGTGTCACAGGGTGCCTGAGTAAATATCGCTAACAAACATCGCTGATAATCATCATTTACATTATACAAGTGAAGTGGACTATAATACTAGATTATTATGAAATTGTGACTACAATTGAATCACATACCGCAAAACTGGGTTTGCGAGGGTAATAGGGACAAAACTTAGACTGCGACATCAACGTTGAACACAAATTGTTTGAAACTAAAAGGCATTAAGATTCTTATTATTTTAACATCACCTTGTGAACGCAAGAGCATAAACGCATGCGCGTGCGCTCCACGCCGTGCCACAATTATTTCACCTACCATTATGTCACATAAAGGATGTAAATAGACCCTTAACGAAGCCGAAAGGCAGTTGTTCTCCCCTCTATTTCGATCATTTTTTTGTTCTTGACCATACCTTCTAGTAAAGTTACGGAGTTATTGGGGGGTCAAAGTTCCAACTTTTTCATAAGTTTTTATTTAAATACAAATTTTTAAGGTTATAACTTTACTTTAAATACCTCCATGACCCGTTTACTATTCAACGCATCCATAAGAACAATTTTTTATATGCGTTATATTGATTTTAACGTAAAATCTTATTTTTCACCCCAAAAAAAAAGTCGTTTACCAGCAATAATTTTTGTCTAGGGTTACTTAGTTTGATGTACAGAATGCTTAGTTAACGGCTTCGTGAAGGGTCTGTTTACACCCTGTATTTGTGTCGTTTAGCGTACATGGCACGCGGTTGCTTGTCACGTATATGTGACTATGGCGGTGAAAAGGTTAATTAAAATTGTGTCCTTTTAGGCTACCAAAATCATTTCTTTAACACTGAAAATACTTTATAAGTTTTACCTGATTCACCAGAGTCCCTATTGACCCCATTTTACCGATATCATTGCTACAGTTCGCATTAAACGTCTATGGAATGAATGCGTGTTAGTGAACACGAAGTAAAACAATCCGATGTTGAGTATAACTAGAAAGTATAAAATCAGATTTATGTATTATTAAAATAGGTTAAATCAGTTGGGGAGCTTGTCTGAAATCGACTTGTCTTTGCAATATTAAATTCGTTAATTTCTTTACCCTGCTCCAAATATTGACATAACAATGGTCATCTATATCCCTAAATCTTAGCATAATCTCCAGGCAAAACATTGGAGGAACTGTCATGTTTTTTTTTTGTAAATTAGTCCAATTTATATGGCAGGCATTTTTTAGTTTTTTCCCGTAGACAAATGCTGCAAAAACACGTCAATTCCCAATATATACTCAAAAACAGACACAGTTCGAAATAACAATTTAAAAACAAAACTGTAATTTTAATTTGTACAATAAAATACTCTAACAGAACAATGAAGAAGCTTAGTGATTATATTCATTATTTATTGTGATATTCTTTCACAAATGAGTACCATTTTCGGTCTCAAAGTCCCCATTTTTATATATACGGGTTTTTTACACAGTTATAATAGTAATATAGGTATTTGAGGCTCGTTGCCGTGAAATATATATATAAGGGTACCTAGATACTAGCGATCGTCGCCTTAAAGACTATTCAGACCACCATACAAAGAGGATATTTTTGATCAGGACCATAGACTAGCTCCAGGTAGTATCATCCTTTTAGCAATATTTTCTCGAAGGAAAATACGTCATACTTGGTACGAATTTCCATCGAGTAAGGCTATCCTAAGACAAATACATAGAGATGTACTGACCGTCTTTTAATCTTAGTATAGTTTTGGAAAGTCAACATTCAATTTAATAGTTATTTATTTCAAGGACGAATGGTGTCAGAAACCATCCTGGTAGTGTCTAAAAGTTTTATTATGCTGAAGCACCGTGGTTTTGGTGTCAACATACAGTATAAAGCTTTGATCGTTATCACTCAGTATCCGATTGGTTGCGAATAACCATTGTTCTATAAAGGGTGTAAATAGACCCTTAACGAAGCCGCAAAGCGCTTGTTCTCTCAGTCATTGCGATCATTTTTTGTTCTAGAGCATACCTGGGAACCTTCTAGTTACGGAGATATTGGGGGTCAATGTTCCGACTTTTTCACAAGTTTTTTTTTGAATACTTGATTTGAATGCAAGATTTTTTAAGTTTGATGTACAGAATGCTTGGTTGACGGCTTCGTGAAGGGTCTATTTACACCCTGTATACATTTTGTTGACAGCGCAACTTTAGTGTCCCAGCATAACACACGTACCAAACCACCTCGACAACGGAATCATCGTCGTCATTCCCCTGCGTTTATCCCAATTTATTTGGGGTCAGCACACCGAATATGCTGATAGAAAAACCCATAGTTTTAAACAATCAGTCCACCTCTAATACAAAAAGTATCAACACTAATGAGTTTTCCACTGTAACCTACGGCGTTCGACTTTCGACTCTATATACACTAACTTGACAATCTACTGTTTCTTGAGCAAGAGGCTCCTGAAGTCACTGTTGCTGAGTGGTCGCTTGTTGTCGCCGTTGCTATGGGAACCGTTGGGCTGCTCGCTAGAGGCTGAGGAGCCGTTGGCCTCGCTTGTGGTTGGTCGAGCTGTGCTGGTCGATGCCCTTTGAAGGACGCTCGGGATGAAACTGCTGATCTGTGTTCGTCGCCTGGAAAAGTGATAGAAAGAAAATGTTTAGTATATTGAAGGTAGCCAGAAGTGAGCTTTAGGTCAGTTGGTTCATCAAAATAATCAACATAGCTTTCTATAAACCGCTACTGGGTCTCTATTCTAAGGTAAATCGATGACAAACAGCTAACAGCCTACCTGAACTTGATGTTAACTGGCTACCACTGCCTGATTTGCATCGTAGAGGCGTTGACATCTCTTGGTCAGAGTTGAAATATATCATTTATCGGTAATTCCCAGTACTTTGTGCGCGCGAGTTGATCAGCATTCAATTCGCGCGCCTAAAGTGCTTAGGAATGCGCGGGCGCCGCGAGGATCTGCTCGCACCCGTTACTTCAGGCCCCGACTGCATTCAATGAGCATCATCAAAGAGGAATACAGTAGCACTCGACGAGGGAAATACTGCTAGTATTTCTCCATCAAGCTCAGTATCAAAATACAGAGCTTTAAAGCTAAATGGCATTTATGGATACCATAAGCTAAAACGAACAACCGAGTACTCACATGCCACCTCCCGCGTCCCTTTTGGGCAGTCCCAGCGCGGGCAGGTCGGGCGCGCTGCTCTGTCGGGGCGGAGGAGCGCTGAGCGCTACGTCCAGCGCGCGCTCGGCCAGCAGCATGCCGTGCGTCTTGCTCACGGCCTCTGCAGCTGCCGCCTCGTCCTCGTACTCTATGTAGGCTAAGCCTTTTGGTTTGCCATCTCTGCGAAGGGGAATTTGGTTATTATTGCAAATAATTATTAGACAAGGGGATTCTAGGGGGGGTTTTCAGCAACAAAACATGGAGCACTTACTTATGTGTGACCACCCGTACATCCTTCAGCTTGCCGTACTTATCGAACACCTCCGCCAGCGCATCTTTGGTACAATGCGTGAACGGCAAGTTCTTCACGAACAGCTTGTTCTTCTCCGCCTCCGTCGAGTACTTGAACGTGGGCTTGGCCTTCTTCACGGAGTACCGCGACAGGAACATGGGGCGCCCGTCTAGAGGCATCCTGTCGTGTTTTATGGCTTCGTCTACCGCTTCCTGTAACAATATAAAAGTAATAAGATACCTTGTCAGTTTCTAAGACTAGTGTTGGGTGTCTATTGGAAATTATGCCATAGGGACACACTACCAGAATGAAATGTATCCTTTGTCTTATCATAGTTCTTGGTCTACCTGTGTTTGCCAAACGTCAAAATTTGTTCAGCTGTCAAGGCGTGAGACGAACAGACGAGAGTTAGTTCCGTTTTTATAGATTAAAGTTGTGACTAAAATAAATAATTAATATTAAGTTTACTTTGGTATACGAGACGCTCTCAACTTCCAACTGTTTCCGACGATGTTCGTTACTTACATACTATTTTATACTTATTTTTGTAAACTTATGACGATAATTACGTTTCTTATGTCTATCTGGGCAGACAAACTCAAAAACTCAACTCAAAGCATTTATTTCAAATAGACCCGTGACAGGCACTTTTGCATAGTCAAAAATAAGTTACCTACAGTCCCGCCACAGGCATAATAACTGTGAATGGACTGTAGCTGCCCATTCGAAAATAGTAGATCTCATGGAGAAGAATGGGCAAGAAACTCCATGAACACTCTTTTCAAATCAAGTTATTTAGTTATTTATTTTTAAGGGTACAATATTGTTGCTTCTATATGTGAGCACAGTGTAGAGATAGGAAAATAAAACAAAACTACAGTTAAAACCATAAAGATTAGGATAAGCCCTACTAACCATAATAGAAAGTCTACATTGTACTCACACTTACAAAAACTCAGATAATGCTTCTAATTTATATAAAACAATGGTTATCAAAGTAACTAAATTTCCAAACGGAAAAAAAAAAAGAACAGACAGACGCAGTCTTCAAATACAGAATAGTACTTTTCACCAAAACATTATTCTTTTCTCATTTAATAACGAAAACATACTTACAGGAGTTTTATACTGACAATAGCAGATGGATCCGCCGAAAGCTTTGATCCCCTTCCTGACCCGCAGTGAGATGATGTCGCCGTACTGTGACAACTTGTCGCGAAGATTCTGTTCGTCAACTCTAGAATAGAAGGAAACACCTTGTAATTACTTAAAGACTGGTTAGAAATCAAGACTAAGGAAACTAAGACAAGTAATTTTTCGTAGTGAGACGCCACTGCACACTGGGCGTATCATACGCCTCGAAACGGAATTCGGGATTTCGGAGAGCAATTTTCAGCGCGAGAATGAATCCTTTTTCCATCTAGAATGTATTATAGATAATCAAGTTATCATTTCACATGTTCGTATGGTTAAAATGGTGATTTTAGAGGCATGCAGATTTCAGGGAATTTAGGGATGCTACAAATATGTTCAGGTCGCACACAACATAGACTGGCAAAAACGAATGTATATTACGACCCGGCTGTACCGAATCGGGCTGATCCGATCGAGTGTAGGTACAGCACGCCTTACAAAATTAGTAAATCGTATTACAGTACATTCCTACCCTTAATTCTGCTGATATCAATGGATTATTTTGCCGTAAAAAAGAAAAGATTAAGTAAGTGTTTGATAAGGACACCATGCTCACTTGAACTCCAGGTTACTGATGAAGAGTGTGCAGGCATCTCGCGTGCCGAGTCGGTGTGGGCTCGTACTGTCTGTACGCTGGCGCTTGCTCTCAGCAACTGAAAATATACATAACACCACGGTGAGGCAGAGGTAAACACACATTTAGTACGAAAGACAATAAGTACACCCACATTTCGCCAGTTACGTTTAAGTTCCATGTAATAGGGGGCGAGCCTATTGCTATCAATCGAGCACAAAACTAGACTCCGTGACTGCTACTGACAAATTCCTGATGGAAAAACCGAATAACACATTACCCGACTTGGGAATCAAATTGAGGCCCTTGTGCTCAGCAGTCGCGCTTGCGACAACTAAACCAACGAGGCAGTCCATCAGAAAATATACAAGATATTTATTTCACCTTAGGTATTCAGGCCCGAGGCCTGGTACTACCTTACTGCCAACATTTTTACGATTGCAAGTCATGAGATGAGCTTTTAACAGTTTCTGCTGATTCATAAAAATTGTGGACCTCTAAAAATCTACAAAACGGCTTCTTGTAGGTCTTGATTTTGGACCCAGGAAGGCATTACTTTATGCAATTTTTTATTTCATCACCACTGCTCGCAAAATAGTAAAGAAAAATTTCGCGAGGAAACCGCTAAATAATAACAGCCGCTCGGAACAATCTCCACGTTAAGTCGCGCTTGCCTAGGTTGGACTGTGGATGGGTGACCACCCATTACATACGAGTTCCTCCGTGCCTCGGAGAGCATGTTAAGCCGTTGGTCCAGGCTGACAAATGTAGATTTTTGACAATCGTTACAGGTAGTCAGCGGCCCGAAAGTCTGACATCCAGTCTTACTAAGGCCCGGCGCCCACTATCGGTGGGCATCGGTGCGGCTCGGTAGAGCTCGAGCGCTTTACGCCGGCTTCGGGCGGCTTTGGGCGCCTTAGAGCTGCGTCGGGCGACTTCGGGCGGCTTTGGGCGCCTGAGAGCTGCCTCGGCAGTCGTAAACACGCCTAAGGACGCCGTAGCTGATTTTGGGTAGCCTAAGAATAGTTCTGGCTGCAGAAACATCGCAGAGCAGTCACTCGTAACGTTCCGTGAAAACAGTTATGTGTGTGTATTTATAATGGTGGATTGGGACTTAGTTCTCATTGTTCATCTTGCTGAAGAAGAAGAGAAACTTGGAGCTTTATAATATTGTTTTGTTTTTGTTTAGTTTTTTTTTAAGTTTGTTTTTGTTTAAGTGTTTATTCATAAGTTATTTTTGTAGCTTTTAGTCTCAAATTGTTTTGATATTTATTTTATTTTTACTTGGTATTAGAACATTTTTTATTAGTATTTTGGTTAAAAAAAAATGCCAATAACAGTTTTCTTTACGAATGTACATGCGCAGAAGTTCGCAGAGCCTATGTTATGTGTATGCAGGACTGCCAAGTTATTTTGCGTCTACTTGTACGATACGATAATGAAGGCGCGTGCGGTGATCGAAATGACTGTTCTGCGACGTGTCTGATCGGAAAATGCCACCCAAGCTACCCGAAGACCGTCTCGGCATCCTTAGCCATACTTAACATAAGATAAGATAAGATTCTTTATTTGCGTGAAATATGTTATGTACATGATGGTCTTATAAATAAAAAGGTTTCTCATATTTCGCTGACTTCTTTCAGCATGCAAACTTAAAATAAAATTCTTAACACAATGTACTCGTAGGTACGTAGTTAAAAAATTAATAAAACATTTAAGAAACACAAAGACAATAATATTATTATTTCAGAATTAAAAATACTCGTGTAGGATAATGTAATAAATTTAGAAAAAAAATAACAAAGACAGAAGACTAAATAACATCAATAAAATAGGAACATAAGCTACTTAACCATTAGAAATAGGTTTATGAGTCAAAAACTCATTAATTGTATAGAACACGTTATTTAAGAGCCATTTCTTCAGTTTCTTTTTGAAATAATTAATTGGTAGTTCTCTAATTTGTTTCGGTATTTTATTGAAGATTTTGACCGACATGCTATAGCAATTGTTTTGGAAGAGGGTGCTTCTACATCTTGTTATGGCCAGTTTGGTGGGATCTCTAGAGAGAAACTTTTTAAGGCTGCCGAGGCCGCTCGAAGTCGCCCGACGGAGCTCTAAGGCGCCCTAAGCCGCTCGAAGCCGGCGTAAAGCGCTCGAGCTGTACCGAGCCGCACCGATGCCCACCGATAGTGGGCGCCGGGCCTAAGGGGCATCGTATTACCCAGTGCTAACTGGGTTGTGAATATCAGATAGGCAGTCGCTCCATATAAAATACTGGTATTCAGCTGCATCCTGTTAGACTGGAAGTCGACCCTAACACAGTTCAGAAAAAGCTAAGCAGATGATGGTTGGAAACAATGCAGGCACATTATTTTATAAAATTTCTTACTATATAACCTCTGCTCGCAAAACAGTGAAATAAACATCATGAGGAAACCGGTAAGTCATAGAACCAAATAATCTAAGACAAGTGACGTCTCCCAACCCGCACTGGGCGCGCGAGGTGGATAAGAGGAGGCCTGTGTGCCAGCAGTAGGAACTTCTAGGCTGATTATGCTATGCTTTACCTAAAAACCTTCAAAACATCAAAAACTTGACATACCATCCTCCTTTTCATCATCATGAGACCTCTTGACTCCTCCCGAATTATCCTCGTCCTTCTGATCGACTTCCATCTCCACATCCTTCTTGCGCTTCCCCTTAGACCCCTCGTCGGTTCCGTCCGACTTCCGCTTCCCCTTAGACCCCTCGTCGGTTCCGTCCGACTTTCGCTTCCCCTTAGACCCTTCGTCGCTGCCGTCCGACTTCCGCTTCCCTTTGCTCTTGTCTTTGGCATCCGCTTTAGTCGATTTCATGGCGATTTTTGACTTTTTGTTGTCTTGCTTCCTTTGTTTCTTGTTACCGATCATTTTGTCTTTCATTGCTTGGTAACTGTCGCGCCATTCTTTTGTTTTTGCCTGGGAATTAGAGATAATTTGACTATAGCTGAGTGCAATTACACAAAATGAAAATCCGACCACTATAAACTCCGTTCCACCTTATAGTCTAATTGCAGTTGACTACTAGTGTACAGTCACGAGCACCAATATGTAAACACTTGACAACTTTTAAAAAGGTTTTTCTCTTACTGTTCTGATTAAAATTTCATGTTGTTACGAAAATAACTCATATTTTTATGAAAAAGGTCCTATCTCCAAGTTACAATCGTTATTTCTCGCGAAAATTGTTTTTAAATGTAGGAAAGTGTATACGTATTGGTGCTCGTGACTGTACCATGGTTATTTTGAATGACATTGTTTTGTTGGTAATTGTGCCGTCTCGCTCTAACGTCTTATACTACCACTAATATAGATAGCGTATACCATACTATACCTACCCGTTCTATTGGAGTTTTGTATGGCCTAACTTTTAGGCTGTTATACAGACGATGGACTTTTTGTCTGCCGGAAAGACGCAGATAATTACGACTACCAATGATTTATTTCTGTCTGGCGGACAAATAGTCCATCGTCTGTTCAGGGCCATAAAATACGTAATTTTGCTTTATGTATGGCATGTATATGGGATGCGTATATGAGGAGCTCGTGGATGGGTGACCACCCATTACATGCCGAGTTTCCTCCGTACCTCGGAAAGCACGTTGCCGTTGGTCCCGGGTGTCATTTGTAGATCTTTGACAGTCATTAGGTCAGTGGCCAAAAAGTCTGACAACCAGTATTACCAAGGGGTATCGTATTACCCAGTACTAACTGGGTTGTGGAGGTCAGATAGGCAGTCGCTCCATGTAAAATACTGGTATTCAGCTACATCCGGTTAGACTGGAAACCGTCTAATATAGTTGGGAAAAGGCTAGGAAGCTGATGTATGGCAGGTATACCTCACACGCGTCCAAGCACTCCCGCAGCGTGTTCAGATGTCCGTGGTCGCGCTCGTAGTCGGTCCACAGGCGCGCCACGGCCGGCGGGTAGTCCTGCACCGCGCGGAGGGCGCGACGCATCAGATCTCGCAGTTTGTTCTCCGTCGGCGGCGGAGTGCGGTTGCTTTCTAGTGTTATTAGAGCTTCCCAGTATTTTGACATGGTTTTGTTGTCGCCGTATTCTGTGGAACATTTAAAAGTTGAGTGATGTAGTAATTTAAGAGTTATTCTAACAGTAGGAAAGCCCACAACAACTTTAAGGTGGGTAAAGATTCTTATTCTTATTCTTTATTGCACACAAAATAACAAAAAAAAAATACACATACAAATTGCAATAATATAGCTTATGTACAATGGCGAGCTTAACCCAGAAACCCAGAGACCCTTAAAGATGCGAGTCGAGCGATAGTCGGCGCGAGGTGCCCAGTATATGCAGTCTGGGCTCGGAACAGATCGGCTCGGCTCGGCGAATATCGCTTGTCGGTTTTTCGACACGGATCAAAGGCATACGAGCGATCGTTAGCGCAGCTGATGCTGTGCCGTCTAAGTAGACGGTGTGGATGTACCAGGCGTCATAGCAGGTAACGGCGCGGTGCACAGCTCGCATGTTGCGACCCACGCTCCGTGTATACGAGTAGGCTTCTAATGTCGTTTAACTGTACCTTTACAATACTGACTTTACAGATTTGCCAGAGACAACCATCCATCGTAGAGTAAGTAGTATCTTCTACATTTTATTTGGAAATATCATTGAAATTACTAAGTCTAAACTAACACTACAAAGTCAATCTGCCTGGAGCGTTCCCTCAGTTCTTTCGGGCATATTATGCGTTCGCGTAGGTATTGTCTGGAAAGGATTAAGATGTTGGGCCGAGTGGAAGGTAAACGCGCGTTTGAGACAGTGCTCTCAGGATCAGTGTGCAGGATCAAGAAGGCTGTTGAAGGTAGCCTGTAGCGAGTGGCTCACATTGCAGGAGACCGCAGGTTTAGAGACGTGTCATTGTGGTTGCGATCCTCAGTAGTAAGGGAACGACGAAGAAGGAAGCCATAACTACAACTATAAACTTGGTCATGTTTAACTATTAATATTTTTACTGGCTGTGATTTTACTTTTTTATATTGTTTAATTTTATGTCTTATAGCATCGTATTGGACTTGGTCTGTAATGTTGCTATAATTAGTTAGTTGTAAATAAATAAATAAATAATAATAACTTACTGAATATTTCCTCGAAGATCATTTTGCCTTCCTTGGGCTCCTTCAACACCTTGTATTCCAGCCGAGCCCAGTACAGAGGTACTTCACAGTCATTCGCCTCTTCGCCCCATGCCTGCAACAGTGATATAAGTCCCATTTAATAGGGGGCGAGCCTATTGCTATTAATCGGACGCAAATTCTGACTCTGTGGCTAATGAGAAATTCGTGATGGAAAAACCCAATAACACTTTGCCCGACCCGGGAATCGAACTCAGGTCCTCATGCTCAGCAGTCGTACTTGCGATCACTAGACCAACGATGTAGTCAGTAAGTCGAGTTGGTCTTACTGTCCTACATTTTGGTATATCTTTGTGTAACATGCGCTCTTTTTTTTAACGTTTGCCCCGCGCTAAGATTTTTTCGTGTATCGTGTGTACAATTTATTTACAATCATTTAAATTCACATATACAAACAGACAGACTCGGAACAACTGGAACAACCTGTAGGTCATACAAATATTTGTTCCGTGCGGGATCGAACCCGCAACGCGCTTCATTAGCCAATCGCTCAGCTACTGCGCCACCGTGTCGTCGTATCGTACAGAGATCCAGAAGTTCATATAGAGTTAACTAGCGAAACTTCATAGACAATTCAATCTATTGACATGCCACCTTAATTGTAATTGCTTGTTTATGTTAATTTTGTCCGCAATTTTGTACGCCATATATTGGCAAAACATAGTGCACATATTTAAGACAATATTCTATCTGTAACCATACCTATGTTTAACAAAATAGATGATTGATTGATTTTATTCAAAATCAAAGGAAAAAGAGAAAAAAAAAGTGAACCCATAATTCCGAATTAAACTATCAGCAGCCGTTGCCCCCTAATCAGCGGTAGTCAATGCTGTGTCATACCTCAGCTTGCGAGTCCCAGGCGAGCCTGAAGGTGCGCCTGAGTGTCTCCACGTGGTCCTCGTTGTCCAGCGCAGTGTTGCGGCGCATGTACTCCAGGTAGGCCATCCACAGCGCCTCGTTCTGTTTGCACGACTCCATGCCTTTAGATAAGGCCGTCTCGAATAATAACTTCACCTGGAACCGCAAATGAAGTGTAATTTAAATAATAGGAGTTCAATCACATTGCTTAAATTTTGTTTTCTTTCGGAATTGGATTATTTTTACCCGACTACGGCGAAGCCAAAAGGGTAATGATTTTAGCAGTATATTTATGTATGTTTGTTTTGTATTTACGTATGTTCCTCCGTAGCGCCTAAACTATTATATATCTTGACCAATGTCTGGACTTTAAAAGAGACAGTGACCTCTGAGTTTGTTTCGGATGTTTCTTCTCAGAGTAGTCAGGTACGAAACACCGGCCCCATATAGTTTTAAAACAACATGATGACATGTAAAAGTGTTATGTAAACCAATTTACAGAAATAAATATGATGGTGATGATGATGATTTATTCATCCAATTTTGATGAACAAGGTCTCAATCGATTCGTTATATGACACAGGCTGGTCGATTTTATCTTGTGAATCTCAATTTTAATAAGAGCGTGATTTTTCAGTGGTTTAGCTGATCGATTTAGTTGACTTGACCAGTCTTACCAAGGGGTACCGTATTACCAGTACTAACTGGGCTGTGGAGGTCAGATAGGCGGTTGCTCTATGTAAAATACTGGTATTTAGCTGCATCCGGTAAGACTGGAAACCGACCTCAACAAATTTGAGAAAAGGCTAGGCAGATGATAAGTCTATACGTTTAAAAAGTTAGGCAGTTGATGAAGTATATAAGTTTAAAATGATAATTTATGAGTTTTTTTTTAATCTACTGTTTCCTACAAAAGTGCAATATCTACACCTCCTCGTCTACATGCTGCGCAACGAGTACGAGTGCGCGTGAGCGTGGCGTGGCGTGGTGAAAGTAACATGGGAATGGGGCAAGGGCACAAACTTCTTGACACTAGCAACACGAATTATAGACCGACCGCTTAAATGAGTCCTCGTGAAGGTATTTATTTAAATGGAATATTCTGAAGGTCGATCACGTATTCAATTAGTATCGTAATACCTACGTGGATTATGATTATTTTAAAGTAAATAACCTGTGGGATATATTAGGACTTTGTGGACGCTTAATGTGCCTTTGATGGGGAAAGGTGGAGGACTCATTAAAGAGGTCGGTCTATAGTATCAATTTATTATCATACCTGATCAAAGTCGTTGGTATCGTGCTCGGTTTGCTGCATGCTGAGCACCCAGAAGGTGGCGCGGCGCGGACAGCGCCTCGTGCACGACTCCAGCACGCGCGCGTACGTGCCGCGCGACGAGTACGTGTGCACGTGCCGCGCGAACGCGACCAGCAGCTCGTGCGACGCCTCGCAGGCGATGCAGTCTGTGGTCGCGCGGTCGTATAGTACCTGGGAAAATATGAATCAATATTAGTGAATAAAAGTATACGGGGTGAAAGGGACACCGACTCGAAAACGGTTACCAAGTATTCAGTACAACATTCTGAGCCCGCCCACATAGAAATTTTTCATCGGTTATTAAGGTATTGCACTTTTGTAGGAAAAAGCAGATTTTTTTTTTAAATAACCGATAAAAAATGTATCTGTGGGGGTGCTCAGAATGATGTACTGAATACGTGGTAACCGTTTTCGCGTCGGTGTCCCTTCCACCCTGTATACGTTACCCTGCAAGAAAGTCACACCAGTATTTACTTTGGATTAAGTTTAAGTTGGGCATAAATACAAAGTACTTGAAACGAAAACTTTTAAGTATTTCATATCGTTCTGCACTCCTTCTCCATACGAACGTTAACTTAACAATAACAAATCTCACACTCGTCCATATCATATATTTGGGCTACACCTGCCGAGATTTGTCCAGAGGGCACAAATCATAATTGAAAGAGGTGTGCAACTGTAAACTTCTCATGTTCAATTAATTTAGTTATTATTACTTGTTTTATATTGTATGTTCTGTGTGTTTATATTGTATGTCTTATAGCATCGTATTGGAAGAGTCTGTAATGATGTTATAATTGGTGGTAAATAAATAAATAATAAATATCATTACCAAAACGAAGCAAAACATTTATTCCATGACTTACCCTCAATACTCCGCTAGCATCGCACTCGGCATACTTGTCCTGTTGTGACAGATCCTTTACCATATCTATGTACTCCTGGTAGACTTGCAATTTATCATCAGGATTCCTGAACATAAAAATGAACATTTAATTAAAAACATTGGGGTGACTCCTCTGAAACCCTATCTAATATTATTAACAAGCTGTTGCCAGCGACCTTCGTCCGCGTGAAATTATTATAAAAATATTACTTCCTATTTACATCGGATTTTGTTAAAATTTTATGGGTTTTCGTTTTTTTGTACAAAACCCTAATCCTTTTTCTAAAATAAAAGTTTAGGCTAAGTTACTCCTTATAACATGAGTTATCTGCCAGTAAAAGTCGCCTCAAAAGCGGTCCCGTCTTTTCGGAGATTAGCCGGAACCGACAGACAAACATACAAAAATTTAAAACAATGGTTTTTTGTTTATAAGTACCGTACTTTCATATGCATTCAGTGAAAAGCCATTTTGAAATAACAAACAGATACTTCAATTTTATTTATTGTGAAGTTTTTTTAGGCCAATTGTACAGACAATTGCACATCAAACTACTAAAATCTGTCAAATTTCTTTAATAGATTTTCAACTTTATCACTAAAGCATTAGGTTCAAGGTTGATTGGGGAAATTTGACAGTTTCGGGTAGTTTGATGTGCTGACATCTGTACGTAAAATGAATATTCGCCTTACTCTAAAGTCAGCAACCTGTCCTCAAACGGTGTTACTTTGTTTAAGAAATCTGCTGCTGATTCGTGTTGCTTCTTCACCTAAAACAAAAATAAAATCACTTTAGTAGGAACTTTTTAAACGAGCTATTAACCCTTGGCTCAAACTGAAGCGAATACTGATTGAGACAAAAATTTAAAAAAATGATTTTTTGTTATAAGTACCGTATACAGGGTGTAAGGGACAGCCCTCCACAAACTGAAAGGGTGCATTCAGCTCCTCATTTTGAATCATATTCCACCGGAATTTTTCTCCGGTTTTTTTTTTCAGTTACTATTCCTTTATGTCAATGTAAAATCCAACAATGGATGTTGAAATACTCTAACGAAGACGCAGGAAATCAGCTGTTCACTTCTTGCCTTGCTACAGAGTTCATCGAACTCGTCGTCGCGCTTGCTGTTGCGTTTTGCCACGGTAACGATACATTGCGTATGAGGAAAAAAAACAATTCAAATTTATTGGATTTCCATAACATTCCTTCACAACCAAAATCTTAATCTAATGGGAATTCTGCGTAATAGCTCCCTAAAATTTAAAAAAAAAGTAACTATACAGTAAAGTAACTGTACATCACTATACAGATCCTTTGAACTATCAGGAATCGGCTAGGCAGAAAGTTGTAGCTAGTTTTAAAGAAATTGCAGACCTTATCCACATAGTCTTGATCATGCATTGTAAGCGCCAGTTCTTCCATCAGCTGCAATGCGTCTTCGCCCCGCAGTAGTGGTCGCGAGACGATCTCCTCGAGGCACCAGAGAACGCGCTCCTTCTGTGCCTTGAATTCTTCAGCATCAGCTGTCGCCCTATTGATAAAGTTTTTTTCTTTTTATTGAAACGAGAAAAGAGGCGCAATATCGAGAAGCCTTTGTGTCCCAGAAGTGGGACAACTCAGGCTGACAAAAAATAATAATTGAAAAGTGAATGAAAAATTGTGTGGTAATAAATTATTATAATAGTTATCCTGACCGTTTTAAATAGGCATAAACATTTTATAGAAAACCAAATAGTGACCAAAAAATCATACGCAACATGAGGAAATCGTCCAAGTAAAAGATCGCCATTTTTTTCAATTCTTCTATGAAACTTAACGTAAGTATTATCGTTTAAACATTATCATTTTATTATCTATCTAATGAGGCATTTTAACTAGAAAGTAGTATTAGTAATCAGTTCTTTTATATTCATAATCTTAATAATATAAAAGCGAAAAGTCACTCACTCACTCATCACGAAATATCGAAAACCGCTTGACGTGTAAAGATGAAATTTGGCAGGGAGGTAGTTTATAGGTAGTAGACGTCCGCTAAGAACGGATTTTGCTATAGGGCCGGATTAAAGGGGTCTAAGGGCTCTCGCAAGTTTGTATGAAAGTCCTTCATTTTTTGTGCTACAAACTTGAAATTTGGCCGGGAGGTAGTTAATAGTTAGTAGACGTTCGCTAAGAACGGATTTTGCTATAGGGCCGGATTAAGGGGGTCTAAGGGCTCTCGCAAGTTTGTATGAAAGTCCTTCTTTTTTTGTGGTACAAACTTAGAATTTGGCCGGGAGGTAGTTAATAGTTAGTAGACGTTCGCTAAGAACGGATTTTGCTATAGGGCCGGATTAAGGGGGTCTAAGGGCTCTCGCAAGTTTGTATGAAAGTCCTTCTTTTTTGTGGTACAAACTTAGAATTTGGCCGGGAGGTAGTTAATAGTTAGTAGACGTTCGCTAATAACGGATTTTGCGATAGGACCGGATTAAGGTGGTCTAAGGGCTCTCACAATTGTTTACGAAAATACTCATTTTTTGTGCTACAAACTTGAAAGTTGGCAGGGAGGTAGTTAATAGTTAGTAGACGTTCGCTAGGAACGGATTTCGTGACAGGGTCGGATTAAGGAGGTCTAAGGGATCACGCAAAAAGTAATTTAATGTTGTATACAGAACGGTATTTTACGCCTTTTGTAGTCATCAATACATGATCACATTTGGATCTGGCAGTCAGTTCTCACACATAACATAACATCACGCTTTTAATTCCTGAAGTATTGGGCAGAGGTGGACCTAATCGTAACTACACACACATTTCGCCATTTATGTTGAAGTCCCATGTAATAGGGTGTGAGCTTATTGCCATCAACCGGACACAAATCGAGATTTCGTGGCTGCTACTGAGAAATTCCTGATGGAATAACCCAATAACACTATTATTTATAGTATATTTTCAATTGCATTTAATGTTAAGTGGAAGAGCGGCCCCTTTTGTAATAAAAAAAAGAACCTAAGGGAGGCCCCCTTAGGTTCTTTTTTTTCCATTAATTACGTGAGGCGTTTAAGGGGGGGGGCGTCGAGCCGGATCTCACCCAATCCCACGAGGGAGAGGGGGTCTCGGCAAATATCACGTATTTTTTTTCCTCGCAAGAAACTTAAAATTTAGAGAAAACTGGGTTTAATTAAGTGAGCTTGTATCTGTAATCAAACACATTATTCTTTTTAATTCTACGCAATCAAGCACAGATTACCGTATTTATACTAAACTACGCCTTTTGATAAATCTCACGTGAGATTAGGAGGGGAATGAGGGGTCAAGCCAAATCACACGACATTTCACCAAAGGGGGTGGGGGGTCGAAAAATCGCAAAAATAGCCTCACGTAATTAATGGGCGCCCCCGAACACAAGCATCTGCTTGCTTAAAAGTTGATTTCCAAATCATGTGTGTGATAACTTCATGTCATTCATGAAAAAAAAAAATATTAATACTGCCCGAACCGGGAATCGATCCCAGGACCTCATGCTTATTAGTCGCTTTGCAACGACTCGACCACCGAGGCAGTCTCAGATATACAAACCAAAATTTCCACGCGAACGAAGTCGCGGGCAACAGCTAGTAATATTTATAAATGTATAAAAAGTGAAGTAAAACTACAGTACTTTCACAAGTTATTATGCCTTGTGTCTGTGACTGTAGCTTCGCTCTTTATTTATTTTTGTGACTTTCAAAAGTGCCTCTAATGGTCTAATTGAAATAAATCCTTTGAGGTTTTTTTTTTTTTAAACTTAAACATTATCAAGAGTAATTAATTTAAGACACAAATAATTAAACAATGGGTTACTTTCGAATGAGAATTTTACCTATTCAATAACCCAAGAAACTCTAACATATTATTGAGAATAAATTATATCAACATCATCATCTGCCTAGCCTTTTCCCAAATATGTTGGGGTCGGCTTCCAGTCTAGACAAATTAATAAATAATATATTAGATGAATAAGTCATGGGAGGGCTCTAATAAAATAAATTACTTGCTCATGTTTATAAATTTTAACAGACCTAAGACGTGTTGTGTGACTGATCTGCGAGGAACACGTCACAAATCAATAATAGTCGATTTAAAAAAGGATCAAAGGACCGAGGCGTATACGACAGAACCGTCTTTTTTACAAAGCTGAAAACCGGGATATTCCGGTTTTTAAGATCCAGGAAAAACCGGTCCCGATACTCTAGTTACAAACAAAGCCCACGAACCTGATAGTCTCCAACCGCTCCTTCTCTAGCTCGTACTTAGCGTCCCAGAAGATCTTGCCGCTGAAGGGGTCCGCGCCGGCGCGGCGTAGCACCTCGTCGTATTGCGAGCGCGCCTTACTCGTGTCACTCAGCATCGCCGCGAACGAACACCACTCGCTTAGGATCGGGATGGCTGTGTGGGATATAAGTTACATTTTATTTTCATGTGCATATAACAACACGCCTGTAATCAATTAAAGGAAAGGCTGATGTGTACCCAATAGTATAACTGTATAACCCACATTTTGCCAGTTATATTTAACTAGGTTTTGCCTGCGGTTTCGCTCGCGTTAATTTAGAATTTGACAATTAAACTACCATTACCTACCTACTAACACACTATTAAAGTTTCTATAATAATATAATTAAATCATGATTCGAAACACACGTGGCACCATCTAGTATCATAAAAACGTAATTGTTGTTTTCCTCCGGAACGGTACTTTTTTTCGGGATGAAAGGTATCCTATGTCCGTTTCTGTACACCTAACAATGTTTATGCACAGGATGATCGGTTCAGTAGTTTAGGCGTGAAAACGTAACGCTTACTTTCACATTTATAATATTAGTTAGGATATATTCCATCAATCAGGTATAAATCCAGACTCCAAGGTTGTTACCAAGAATTTTCTGATGAAAAAATCTAATAACACTGGCCGGTGTTGTCAAGCATAAGTACTACCTTCACCCATCTGTTTTTTATAATTGAAGATTTGTAATTGGCTGTCAGTTTCTCTAACTATTTTTTATTCTGTTTTGTTTAGCTGATAGTCTTCCATAAATAAATAAATAAGGTAAGGTTCCCACTGCTGGGAGATAGGCTTCCTCTCTATGACAGGGAGTGGGCTGTAAAACACCATGTGGGCTACTCATAAATATTTGAAGTTTTAGCGGAAACTGAACTTAATATGTGATGTTGATTATTTTTCCAAGAACATATATTTGTAAACATTTTTGCAGAATACTTACAGTAGCAATCCAGTACAGCTTCCTGGAACAGTTTGATCACATTTTCGCGCGATGCTTCCGTATGCGACAGTGATACTTCTGTTTGCAGACGTAGCAGCCAGTGCTCTGCCCGTATTACCGACAACTGCTGGAGGCGGTCGAAGGCGGCTCGCCAGCGCTCCAGTGAGGACAGGCCCCTATAATATAGACTAGTTATTATACTGAATCAAGCCTATTCAGTTTAGCCGCAACTAGCCTTATTAAATTAGTTATGCAGTGTAATACGTTGCAAGATCGCGCCTGTAATCTCCGAATGGTTAGGCAGAGGTGTATCCAATAGTACACACACATTTTGGCAGTTATGTTTAAGTCCCATGGAATAGGGGGCGAGCCTATTGCCATCAACCAGGCAGGCAGGCACAAATTATATAAGACCCTAGCAGGCATCCAAATAGAATGTGTTGCTTTAATAAAGTTTTAAACATAATAGTGATGAATGGTTAATTTAGTGTTGTATGAAGTTGACTCACCACAAAGCTTGGATAAGGGCAATATGCTCATCATAGTTGTATGGGTCTTCTGCGATGCGCCGTTCCAGTTCTGTCACTTTCCTCTCCAAGATCATATCTTCATCTTCATCCTGATAACAATACATTTTGAATGACAACCTATTTTTTTTATGATTTACAAACAAATATGACAAGTCACTGTTCAAATATGTGTTTTATCCGGACAGTCGGTTCTATGGTTTATTTATGGATACACAGAATTTATTGTATTCTCAAAGAAACAGGTAGTTATTTCTCTTTCATCAGTGAGTTAAATGTATGCAGCTATCCTAAACATTTTACATTATTTTTATTTTTTTCGCGGCACCATTATTTAACTTTGCATTGCCCAGAATATACATACCTCCCCAGTTTTCATTGATATAGCGCCAATAGTTTTTGGATACATTGGTGTGCAATTAAGTTCGACAAGTAGGAGGACATGAAGAAATTATAAGAGTTCTACTTTTGCCATTTGGATACAGAACTCTAAAAAGAACCAAAATTATTAAAAATCTCTACTTTGTGCAAGCTGTCAGTCATCATAAACTTTGATGACTTGCAAATAGTTAATCCTTTAGTGCATCCAATGCTTCATCATTAGACACTTTGGGTACACATTATGTAGACAATTAAAGTTTGATTGAATATAAAAAAATTGAAATATCAACACACTCCCACGAGTAAATCATAGTGTCAAAACACTTCTGTAGTCATTGAATGATAATATCTAATTCCAATATAGCATAATCAATATGCAGCCAAGTCAGAGGCCCATGGGCGGCATAAAAACTCTGACACCAGGTTACGAACTAACCACACGATAAAGAAAGAATATGACTTTTATAATAATATATATATTGTCTAAAAAAAAGCATAGATTGACTTAATATTGCAGCGGCAACACAGTATTCCAACACTAAAAAGCTGTGAGCGGCCCACCTGTAGTGTGCAATGATTCACATTATACAGGGTGGAAGGGACATCAGCACAGAAACAATTACCTCATATTCAGTACAACATTCTGAACCATCCACACAGAATTTTATTACCGGTAATAAAAAAAAACAGCTGTTTCCTACAAAAGTGCAATACCTACATGGTCAAAATTCATGGCACAGCTCATTTTTTTTTTAAATGACCAATGTGAAAATTTCTATCTGCAGGGAACGATGTACTGAATATGTGATAACCGTTAGTGCATCAATGTCGCTTCCACCCTGGTACAAAAGTAATGTAGGAGGATTTTTGCAATAGGCACAACCTGTTCATAATAATATGACATGTGTGTCAGCCCTAACAAAGTATTGTATTATACTGACAGTCCCTAGAGGGGATAAACAAAGGAGTTTGTCTTAATCCAATGTTTACAATGGGATTAACTCAATAATCTTATGATGGTCACTTTGCCAAGTAGGTAAATAAGATCTGAAAACATTCGGTATTTTACTGAACACACATGAATGTTCACTATATTTAATCTATACTAATATTATAAAGCTGCAGGGTTTGTTTGTTTGTTTGTTTGTTTGTTTGTTTGTTTGTTTGTTTGAACGCGCTAATCTCTGGAACTACTGGTCCGATTTGAATGATTCTTTCAGTGTTGGGTAGTCCATTTATCGAGGAAGGCTATAGGCTATATATCATCACGCTACGACCAATAGGAGCGTAGCAGCAATGAAAAATGTTGCAAAAACGGGGAAAATTGTATTTTTAATAACTTGACGCGGACGAAGGTCGCGGGGATCAGCTAGTTATTTATAAACTTGAGTTAATATCCTTCTAAATTAGCGTAATGATTCCTCTGTACTGTTTATGTTTACAGACATTTCATCTTGAATCAAACAAGAGTAACAGTACCTATTGTAGGTAATGTTAACAATTACTTTTACATTTTGAGTTCCAAAATGGGTACTCTTGACGAATCACAGACATAATAGGCGTTTATTAAGCAATATAAATATGCACAATCGTCATTGGACCCATAAGTAAGGTAAAAGTAAAAAGTACGATGTTCCGCAAACTGTAAAAGCTACAAAGAACTTCAATATTATTATTCCATAATCACGCGTGAAATGATATTTTTCGACTGTCTAATTAGAATGAGGTAGTCCCACCATCAATAAACAGTCAATTTTCAACAAATAACGAACATTTCCTAGCAATTACGTGAGTAATATGCCAAATATTGTATCATACGGGTGTGCATACATCAGAATCGTCAGTGTCTTCCGGTACATCAGGCTCGTCCTCCACTACCACTTCTATTTCGTTGTCCTCTTCCGATTCATTTCGTACTTCGTCCTCCACGATAGCCATCATTCACTAGAAAACTATAAACACTAGGGTTTTGTTCGCCTGCTGTTTGATAACAAATTCCGCAAATGATTATGATGGCGGACGAAAGCATTTATGCCAGTTGCCTGTCAAACTTTTTTAGAGATGTTATGCAAGGTGTTGGTAAGTCGATTTCCGAGAAAATCGACTAAAAAATGTTCCTAAGTTTGCAGCTTTCATCAACATATAAAATAATTATTTAGCAGGGCCTATTTCATATAAGCCCTTAATTAGACAAAGTTACTGCAGTTTCTGTGAATGGTCTAAATAAATATAAATTATTCGAGGCGGAATACGGATAAAAGGCGATTGCTGGGCAAATGTAATATTTAGGGGGGTAGCGCCAGAGTAGCCCCGAAATTAAAATTTTCTTGGGTTTTTTGCAATTTGTAGGTCAGTGTTAGACTGTATGTTGAACCAAATATGATCCGCGACCGTTATAGAATTATAATTATAATCTTCTGAGATTATAATCATTAAAATAATCGATACTCTAGGTTCATTTAATCCGCTTGAATGACTATGTCATTTACACAAAAATCGGCCAAGTGTGAGTCATTAAAAACATTGCTTGTAACTTCCTTTAATTTTAAGGTTTGTTTAATTTTAAACTAGCTTTAGGCAAGGGTTTCGGCCGCATTATGATCGGAAGTTATCCCACAGTAACGTTTCAAATATAGCCTCTGATGACACTCGGGGATACTGTAGCTTCAAATTATAGTGAAAGAATGAAGAATGTTACTAAGTATGCCGAATCGCTTGAAATTTTGTCTCGGTAAAGCCTGTATGTATACAAATACACTACTTTTTGTTGGAGTCAAAAATACCTAGTAGTTTTGATTTTATAGGCATTCAAAGTTTCTAAAAATATCGAGTCCCGCTAACAGTCACGTGACCGCTTGTGACGTCATGTCACAACGCATCGCGCCGAATCGCGCGGGCCGGGGCCCGCTCGGCGCTTAGTATCAAGTCGCCAACGGTTATAGTAGGTGTAATACGAGGGGAGGTCAAAAAGTTCGCGGAATGAAAAGGAAGGGTGGTGAAATTAAACATGAAATAATTTTTCCATTTCAATATATTCTCCCTTAACCCTAATACACTTCTCAGATCTTTCAAATAATTGGTTTATACCTTCGAAAAAAAAAGATTTGTCAAAGCCCTCAAAATAGGCAGAAATAGCCGACTTCGCTTCTTCATCATCCGTGAATTTCTTTCCACGAAGCTCTTTTTTCATGTTTGGGACCAAATAATAATCACTAGGACCAAATCTGGACTTAAGGATGGGTGGTTCAGAATTTCAAAGCCGCACTTATGCAAGGCAGCCATCGCAACATGGCTCTTGTGAACGGGTGCGTTGTCGTTCAATAGGAGCACACCTCGGGGCCACTTTTCCCTTCTTTTTTCTTGAATTGCATTTTTTAATTTTTCTAATAGCGTAGCGTAGTATTGCCCCGTGATATTGACACCTTTATCTTTATAATCGATTAATAAAATGCCCTCTGAATCCCAAAAAACTGAAGCCTAGTCTTTTCGGCCGATTGTGACACCTTGAACTTCTTAGGCGGTGCTGCGCCATTTTTGTGCCCCTACATGGACTTTTGTTTTGACTCAAGTTCATAGTGATGAACCCAAGTTTTATTCCCAGTCACAATTCGGGTCATAAACTCATTCCTGTTTTCGCTACACAGATCCTAAACTCGCGAGAACACTCGACGCGCTGCTGTTTTTGAAGCGGTGTGAGCATTCTCGACACCCATCTTGCATTGACCTTAGACATGCCAAGATGGTCATGGAGAATGCTCAAAATAGTCGTAAACGATACTCCAGTCATCTCTGCGATCTGTTTTTCTTCAGATGAGCAACTTCGAGGACAAGTTTTTCAACTTTTTCAACAATGTCTGAAGATGTTGCCTCAATCGGCCGACCAAAGCGCTGATCGTCTTCAATCGAGTCTCTGCCTTGCTTGAAAAGACTCTGCCACTTGTAAATCATCGATTTTCCAGGGCAAGAGTCCCCATAAACAGATGACATCTGTTCCATAATAATCGAATCAAAGGTTAATGAACCGATCGGGCTGAAAATTAGTATTTATAGTTGTATTGAGCCACCAAGTAGCGACAGGTAAAAAAAGTCCTCCCCTCCCTACTCTAACCCCTCCATTCCGCGAACTTTTTGACCCACCCTCGTAGCTTGCGCAGTATTTTGTTGTTTTTTCGTCCGCGTATTAAGTTAATAGTCTTATTAGATTTTTTTATTTTGCCTTTTTTTCGCATTTTAACGTCCTTTGGAACTATAAAAAACAACTTTTCCGGCGAATTGGTAGTTTTATTATTACATTTAGGCACCACACATGATTTCCTAGTATTTGGATTGGACATTTTTAAAAGTATTTAGGTATAATTTCGACGGCACGGGCGCGCGAATGGAGTGCTAATAATCTAAATTAGTTAACATTCTTCATCGGATCAGTAGTTCTGAAGATTACAGACAAACTTTACATCTTTATAATATTAGAATAGATTAATAAAATTGTTATTATTTATACCTATTATAGTGGAATAGTAGTACACACTCTGTTAAAATGTAAAGGGTCTACCTATTATAAAGGGTCTACATATAACCAGACGTACGAATTATAATTTTATATTCAAATGGGTCACATTTTATTTTTATTTTTCTGTCTTTTTTGTTTGTTGATCGAATGAATCAAGCTCGGACAAAGGTGTCCACGCTTAATTTTATGAAGCAACTCGTCGAACTAACGGTCTAGACAACCCTCACTTGGAACGTAAAGTAGAATGGGCCTTGAAGTATAGGCCTTTGCCCCAAGCTCCAATAACCATAAGATATCCATAATCGAAAAGAACCTTTGCTCAAATGGTGACCCAAAAAAGAAAAACGAAACAGTACCTACACATTGCGTTTCCAATGCAAAAATCCAAAATCGTTGAATTTTTCCAAAAAAAAAATGTGTGTAAAGTGTCGCCACAAATTGTATTTATTTGGAAATTGTAATTTTCAACTAATTCTGATTAGATCGTGTCATAAATAATTTTATATTTGAGGTTATACATCTAAGTACCTACCGAAAAATAAATTAGTAGATATCGGATTATAAAATACCTAAGATTTTGTTGTAACTTATGATTTGTGTTTAATATTATTTCATGTAATTAGTGTCAGATTTCAAAAGAAAAAATACTAAGAGTTATGGTAGTGTTTTCATATGTCGCAATATTATCTGCTAAATTTAATTTAAGACTGGAAACACGTAAACGGTCAATATTACCGATGTTGGGTGCTAGAGTGACTGAAACACACGTTAGATGGCTAAAGATTAATTAAAACCAAACAATTCACTGCTTAAATATATTGAGGAAAGGAGACATGAAAAGATTCTTGCATAAATCAGATAAAATATAGATGTAAATGAACACTACCTACACAAAACTGTAGCTCAACTCACAATTTAGGTCAATATGAAATACTTTGTTTGCAGCATGTGTCATCACTGGCAACACTTCAGGACGCAGGCAGATGAAACAGAAGCCTTGCCCACGTCTATCATCTTCTAAAAAAAGGACTCACAGTTGCAGGTGATATGAAATAAACACAGGTTGGTATGATTCATTTATATTTACTATAAAAAATATGATTACATAGAAGTTTCTTTTACATAAAAATTACATGGATACCGAGTAATAATAACTCGCAATCAATCAATAATACGGAAACTATGACTGTTTAATTAATGATTTTTAAAATAATATTTCGAAACTTTGGCACCAATTTAACTTCTAGGATTTATTAGATTTATATTCGATTCATCAATTAGTTTTACAATAATGGGTAGTTATCAATATCAATAAAGTACAAAATAAATGCACCAACATGGGAATAAATTCTAATTATACGAGATACTAAGAATTTTAAGTACCTACTAAAGTTATAATATGATAATAATTCAATTCGACTTTCCAAAAAGCATTTCAGCCTTCTATTCGATACAATCATTCCAATAATTCCTTAAAAATAATAATATATTTTCATGCAACTATCTAGTAGGACATTATTCTAATCTCCTTATATCAAAGAGTAAATTGACAATACAAAAAATGGAATACTCAAATAAAATATAAAGTCAGTCATCAAAGTAAAAATAATACCTTTGTCATGAGTGAGAAATGCTTGGACAGTATCAGCAACTCAATAAGAAAATCTCGAAAATGATTTTATTTTCGTAGTATAATAGTGTATTCCTAGTTTTGAATTACTGAATCTTTAATTTAGTTAATAGACACAAGATTTTTAGCTATGGTGGATCAGCTTGGGACAACTCATACGGGATTTACCTACCAAGGTAATATAGGCTAATCACGTTAGAACGAAATGGCACAGAGCAACAATAATAAATGCATGTCAGATCAATATCTTGAGGCCATTATTAACAACCTATCGTTACATATTCGTCGTGGGGCAGTATCTTAGTAGGCCAAAAGCTAAAGCTAAGTCTGCGTGACAGTTATTTTAAGTCGATTGCATACATGTCATTGTGCATTTTACTTCATAGTTTGTCTTGGAATTCTTAAAGGTATAATGTAAACTCTGAGAAAAACTAATTATTAAGCATCTTGACTACTTTCACTGCATAAACAAAACGCAACTGTCATTCTTTGACAAATGGCTATAACAATTCGACGTAAGGCGTCAATTTGTTTAACAATTAATTTCTCAGACGGTACCAATTAAACGCAGACGTAGACTTAGTGAGATTCTGCAAAGTATTCCATGTTCAATTTCAGATGTTCAATGGACTATTGATCAACTTAAACCGTAGTCGATTTATCGTAGCCCATGTCGACCACTAATACATTTACATTGAAATGCACCTTCATAAATAAACATGGAATATTTCTGCACTATGTAAATCAGTAAATATTGCATTTATCTTAACCCTTAAATTGGCAAATGAATTAATTTCTAAAATTTAATGATTTTTTGTTATTTCCTGTTATATTATGATCCCAGAAGACTAAAAAAAATTGTGAAAAAAATCTACTTATTACAGTTTTCGCGAAATTCTATGTACTCCGGGGAGCACATTGCCAACTATAGAGTAAAATATGTCTTCTTGTGTTTGTACTACGTGGAGCACGGTGCCAATAAATCAATTAAACACATCTTAGTAAATTATTTGCTTTATTAATCATAATTCTTACTAAACAATATTTATTGGCTGTGAAATTGCCGGAAGCAATCTCTTTTGTAACTTTCTCCTACCACAAAACACAGATGCATATTGCAAAAGACTTTAGTTCTTCCCTCTTTGCAAAACCTACAGCGTGATTGTTTATTTGCCGATTCTGGAAAATATCCGACAGCATCGTACCGGCCGTTCAGCAGTAGGTTTCTGAATTATTCTCCCCTTCATCTTCTCCATACTTCCACTTGACTTGTTTTGTCTGATGTTCACCATAACAGGGTTATCCACAAAGTGAATGTTGCGACGTATTTGTTGGTAACGTTTTAGGGGCATTTCATCAGCTATTAGAGGATATCGGGTTTTTCTTGCCTTGAAAGTGCTCTAATACCGTTTCGTTTTGTGTTTTATGAAGGTCGTGTATTCCTTCATCCAAGTAGCCCCTATGGCGTAAAAGAGATTTTTTCCAGCTGTAAATCAGTGAAAATTTAGTTTTCTTAACTTTTTTGACTACTACTGAAGGCTTTTTGCGTTTAGATCTAGTGATCGGCACAGGCGAAGCTTTTGGCGTGCTAGGGACTGGTGACTGCAGAAGTTCTACAGATGGAGAGGGTAATTTGAATTGAATTCAATGTTGGTATGGCATAATAATTATTAGTGGACGGAGACGGAAAAACCTTTTGAAGCGTTGGTGTTAGTTGTACATCATCAATGTTACAGTCAAATACGTTATCAGAGTCGTTGTGGTCGTCTTCTAGAATGTTCAGTCTTTCAAATGAGGAGTCTAATGAAGGTGGGTCAGAGCTGAGCTTTGGTGAAGATGGTGGAAGGAAGTGTGATTCGTCATCCGAACTAGAACTGTCATCGGAACATGCATTTTCAGGATCAAAGCTAAAATCTTATGCGATCTTGTCAGGTTTAAGCACTGCAGAAAAAGAAAAAGAACATGCTGTACGACTTACAATCCACACCTGAACTGATGTGATTTTATATCAATATCAAACAAAAAAACCAGTTTGCATATCTTTGTGTACTTGGCAATGTACTTCATGTATACCGAAGTCTATTTTGCGTCCTTTACAACGTACTTGGCAACGGTATTCACGGAGTACACACAAAGTGTTGTACTCATAAAATTATGATTACGTTATTTACACATAAAATCACGCACGAGTGTTATTGTTTATAATGTCCCAATGCAATGTAAAGCCTAATAACCACAAGTCCCTCCCAAAAAAGCATAGAAAAACTTAAAAAGCTTACCCATGACGCAGAGAGACAGGACCGCTTCGAAGACATTTTGAATTTGACGGATAATTTCCGATTTTACCACATGCTAATATTTTGTCTACCAAAATACACAATTATTGCAAGCTAAAAATAATAAGAAAGGGTATTTCTTTTAGATTACTACTACAATCGATTTTTTCAAACTGTATGTCTTAGGTGGAGTACACTGCCAATTTAAGGGTTAACACTACTATAGAGAGATAAAACATTATATTGTCTATAGATATGGGTATACCTATAATAAAATCGTCCTATTTTATAATAAGAAATGGAAAATAATATTTTAGTAAGAAAAATAATACTTAATTCTGTAATGTTCACAAAAATACATAGCTACGAATGCTTTATGAGTATTGCACGTAACTATTGAATACTAATCATTTTCTACAACTGACGGAATTTCTAGGAGACGTCACATGGTTTATTAACCCAAGGGTGATGTCGCACTAAAGTTCGTCCAGGCTCACGAATTACGATCGCAGAAGCTGGTAGAACGCAAGTGGGAAATCAACCTAATAGCTTACATGGCAACACTCATTTCTAGTGATGGGAAAAGCTACTACGACTAAACTAAGACTATTTAGGCGATTTTATAATAATATCATTTTATGAGTTTCTTTTTGAATGTTATGTACGAGCGATATATTTGTATGAACGTTACAGGACGTACGACAGCTACATCAGTTACATCTAATTGGAAGTAACGCAATAGGGGATGGCGCGAAGTATTGAGTTGACGACGTCACACGTTGCCGGCAGTTGGACAGCCGTACCAATGTCCAACTGTGGAATGAAACATATAATTAAAATTTAACGACAATGGCTGACAAGTAGTGCAGTGTCAGTAGAGCAGTAGTAATAAGGGGCCATGCTTTAATCACGTGAGGTTCAAACAGGATGATGGTGAGACAATATGTCAAGCACGTTTATTTTTGTTCGACGAGAGAAAGGAATTTAATATGTGAAAAAATATTTTTTACCTATATCGGAATGAATTGAATAAAGTGATCGCGTTAAAACGAGCAATCGAAACTGTATGTTTTTTTTTTTTTTTAATTCTGAAACTCTTTGATCTTTTCAAAATTAAAAATACACTTGATGCTGGGAGCGGAGAGGTGGGGTAGCATAAAACCTCACGAACGACTTGTCACCTAGGAGAAAGTGGCCTCACATGGATAATGGATGGCCCCTAAAATAAATTACACGTGCCTGCCTGGGTTCGAAATCGGAGCCACCTCTGCCAGGGACACATACGACCAGGGACACATAGGCAATGGGTGGTGTACAAAACTCGTTAGGTTACCTGTGCGGTGCGCGTGCACTATGCGGTGGTGGTGGTACTGGCCCCGCTGGCGGCCTGCAGGTTCATCTGACGCTGCATCTGCTCCAGCATCTCTTGCATGCGACGCAGTTCAGCCTCCTGCAAATTTAGCAGTGAGAAAGTAGACTATGATGTTGGCACTTTCGAGACAGGCCTCCTCTGTGTGAGACCGTAATCCACTTACGGCGCCTAGTGCGTCTGATTAGGTTTACCAATACGTCCAAGAGATTGCGCTAAGGTCGGTCCCGTTACGCTGGGTCGGCTTTCATAATCCTGAGGTGCCAATCCTCGCTGGTAAGCATCGACATCCGTAACGCCAAGCTTTAGCATATCCTTCCGGACATTTGTCATCCAGGCAGTTTGCGGTCTACCTCTCCCTCTTTTTTTTGTCATCGGGTATACCCATAACATGTCCGTATCACCTTAGCCTGGACTCTGTACTCTTCTTAGTAATAAGTGTTACTTTGAAACTCCCCCTTACGTGTTCGTATGATTGCGAAGGGGATACGGGAGCGCTGAGGTGGTCTACGAATTTTTTTACGTTTTTAGCAATCTGCAGGTCGGTTTCAAGTTGTATGTTGATAAAAATATGATTACCAACAATTAGACGTTGCTTTACGTCTAGTTAGGGATTGCCTAACGGAAGTAATATTTACAGTCAGTTATGACAATAGTCAACTTGCGTTATATATAACCAACCAAAAAATGTTCTCTTTATTGATATTTTTCATTGGAAGACTTACCTTTTCACGGAGCACGCGCTCGCGGTCTCCCGTGTCCTCAGATCCGTTCATCATTCCGTTCGCATCAACCTCGCTCAGCCCGCTCTCAGTGGATCTATAGATAGATAGATAATAGAAAATATATAGTACAAATAGTAACAGACGTATGAAGGATTGTGTGAGGAATGATATGAAAGAGAAAGGAGTAAATGATGCCGTGACGGGAAAATGGAAAAATGAAACGTGTTGAGCCGACCCCTAATAGAATGGGACAAGGGGAGATGATGATGATAAGTAACTGACGTATGAACGTAGACGCAGCAAAAGGAGTATGTAAGGATCGTAGCAGGTGGCGTTCTGAAGTTTCTGCCTACCCTGGTGAAGGATCGTCTTTACGCAATATCTTGTGGCGAGAGGACCTGGGTTCGACTCCCGGGTCGGGCAGCGTTATTGGGTTTTTCCACCAGGAATTTCTCTGTAGCAGCTGCAGAGTCTGGATGTGTGCCCGGTTGATGGCAATACAATATGCTCACACCCTATTACATGGGACTTTAACATAATTTGCTATTAGGTACACCTCTCGTAACAGAGAAAATTATTATATCTATTTCGTAACATTTATGTTGAATAGCTAACGTATGACAGGCACTTACTTTCACACCTCACTCGCAATTGCTGAAAACCTTACCTGCACCCATAGAAAAGGGTTTTGTCGACGGAAGAATCGACAAAATGACTGTTGTTCTTCGTTTCTGTATGTTCTTCCCTGTACCCGTTTCTACGGTCGCATGCTACGCGTGCTGATCATACAATTTACACTCACACACGCACGCACACACAGACACAAACATACACGCAAACAATCTCAAACTCAATACAGGCTTCTTTTAACCGCTTTTAATTTATTTATTTTTTGTTGTTACAAGTCTTTTTATTTTTGTTAATCATATTGCATAAGATTCTGTAATAACTTCTCCTGGGAGAGCTCATGGGCACTGGGTCTTGTAACACAGGTATATCACAGGACTTCACAGGGCTCAGGTACTTCACATAATTTTAACTGCTTTCTTGTATCATAAGGATTAGTATTTATTATTGAATCCTGCCTAACCCTTCTGGGATTACAGGTGTTATGTTATAATAATAATATATCATTTATTTCAGGTAACAAAGACCCATAACCTATATATCCCTTATAGACTATCATACATATTTATAAAAACCAGAAAATATAGACTACTACTGCGCACGGCTTATGCAGGGTGTTTAGTAAAAGGGCTGACACAATTTCTGGAGTGCATACTTCAACTTGACGGCTATACGGGTGTGAGAATTAGTAAGTCCGAACTGTCTTATTACAATCGTTTTACAACATCTCAGACAATTTACGTAGGTAAGACTCAGTTCCTGTACACCGTCACCTTGGCACCAATTTAGCTCAATTAGTAGGCAAATGAATACAGTAAGTGAACAACAACAATGTACTCAGACTCAAGTGCAATGTACGGACAAACAAGTCATTTGGTATACGGGCGACTACTTTAAAAGTAATGCTGGTTAAGGATACCACCCTCTTCTTTCCGTGTCGATGGACTCAAATTATATTCGACCAGTAGTTATGTAGTCACCGGCACAGCTCCATCGTTAAGTATGCCATACGGAACTCCCTTTCTCCTCCTTAAATTGTTTCACCGAAAATCATTATCCATAACACTATTGCTATAAACTTCAATAACCACAATGTTCAACAATTTGACAAAATTTCGAATTTTGTTTAGTAACAATCAGCCGTTTCTTACAAAAGTGCAATACCTATACAGTCAAAATGTATGGAACAGCTGAGTTCTTTTTTATAACCGAAAAAAAAATTCTATGTAGGGGGGCTCAGAATGATGTACAGAATACGTGGTAACCGTTTTCGCTTCGGTATCCCTTACACCCCGTATACTATCCACCGCATGCAAGTCATTCACGGAGCTATGGAACGAGCCATGCTGGGCATCTCTGTCTACGACCGGGTGAAAAACACCGAAATACGGAGACGTATGAGACTTGCGGACATAGCAAAAGCTATAACAAAAAAGAAAGTGGAAGTGGGCGGGCCATATATGCCCCAGATTGGATGGAATATGGGGGAAGAAAGTGCGGTAGTGGAGACCACGGACAGGACGGAGAAATGTGGGAAGACAACCGACTAGGTGGACAGACGATCTCATTAAAGTTGCCGGAAGAAACTGGATAGCTATGACACAAAACCGCCAAAAGTGGAGAAATTGGAAGAGAGCATTGGGCAGCATTTGGGTGGCCAAAGGTTGAAGAAGGCTAGAAAAATTGCTGGTTCGACTGCACTCAAGCACAATGTATGCTTATTTCAAGAAATGCATACATGATCATCGTTTCTCGACTGATCAGTTTACTTTCTCTAAATAGCATGCATTTTTCATACGGACTACAGTTTTTCCAATCATTTAAGCATGTAATTTATCACGAATCTGTGTAAAAAGTTTGCGTTTTAAATGTTTAACACGATTTGCGTTTTGTATCTTGGAGTGAAAGTCGTCTCCATTATTTTCTTGCCAATGTAAAATTATGTAGCCAGTCATCAAGGTAAAAGCGGAGTTCCGGCCACCTTTTAGTATCTTATATTAAAACCGCCTTTTCAACCAATGTGTCCTGCCAACAATAACGTACGGTGCCGAGACATGGACGCTCACAAAGGAGACTGTCCACCGAGTACGAGTGGCACAAAGGGCCATGGAGCGAGCCATGCTCAGCATAACCCTCTTAGATCGAGTGCGTAACACCGAAATCCGCCGTCGGACGAAAGTCTAAGACGTCGGGGACCGGGGCGTGCGCCTCAAGTGGACCTGGGCAGGACACCTGGCTAGACGCGGAGATGGCCGATGGAGCAAGGCTTTGACCGAGAGGTGGCCAAGGTTTGGCCAAAGAAATCAGGGCCGTCCTAAAGCTCGTTGGGTTGACGATATCGTCAAAGTCGTGGGAAACACCTGGATACGGAACGCACAGAACCGGGAAGCGTGGCAGAAAAAAGGGGAGGCCTATACCCAACAGTGGGTGATTCCGGGCTGATATGATGATGATTTAAAAAAAGCGTGTCACGGTGTTTGTGGTCGCACTCCTCCCAATCGGCTCGACCGATTTTTATATATTTTTTTATGAATATTTGGTAGGTATGAGAATAGGTCGTAAAGTATATTTCACACCGCCAGGTAATCAAAATGTAAATTAACGCGAGCGAAATCGCGAGCAAAAGCTAGTTACTCATTTAGTGATCAAAATTGAGCAAAATGAATCCATTTCGTGCACGGACTCTTAAATATCGTTACATATCCCGTCTGTGAAGTTCCACTAGCTAATTAAATGAGACATGGTAGAGATGGTAAAGACATCCAGTCCACCTCATCATCTTCCTGCCCTTGTCCCATGTGACTTGGGGTCGGCTCAACACCTTTTGTCGTCCATTCTTCCCTGTCTGCTGTCACGTTATCTGTTACTCCTTTTTCTTTCTATCATTCCTCATACCATCCATCTTTTCTTCAGTCTTCCTCTCCGTCTCCCTCAATCAACATTTATTTTGATACATCCACTCAACCTGTTAATAAAGTGTAAATCGTAAGTAAAGTGTATACTAACGTGTGACGCTTGGGCACCTGTCCGCTGCGCGCGAGTCGTTCGGATCGGTAGTTCTCGTAGTGGACCTCTTGTGTTACTTCTTGAAGGTCCTGCATGTGGGTGCTGAAAGAAAATTTACAAGTTATAGTACTCGGGAGTAAATACGTGGACTAGACTGGGGATACACCGGATTTTGACATAAAGGGTGTAAAAAGACCCTTAACGAAGCTGAGAGACATGTGTTCTTCCCGTCATTGTGTTTTTTTTTGTTCTGGAGATATTGAAGGTCAAAATATTGAAGGTCGAAATATTGAAGGTCGTTTTTTAAATAAAGGTTTTAAATTTACCTTAAATACCTCCACCTCCTACACTATTTAATGCATCCATCAGCACAATGTTTGCTTCCAGAAGCGTTGGTATTTTGTTTTGAAAATATTATATTACTGGGTGGGAAATAATGACTGTCACTATACAAACAAAATGCTCTGCAAATTGGCGAGCACGGAGGAATGTGAGAATTGGCATAGTTAAGGTTCATTTGCAGATCAGAAAGAAAAAAAATAAGAATTTCGGTTGAATTTCGACCACTGGGCGACTACTAGTCCTATAAATGTTTGTTTACTTATCTGTTTGCTTTTCTGCAGTTTGAACAGTAATGTCAGTAGTGACATTAGGCAGACATAATTAGGGCGTATCTCTTCTACAACATTCCAGACAGACAAACAAAAAGTTTTTGTCATTTATGAGATTAAAGTTATCTCGAAGAACCTTATTTAGGTTTAGTAAAATTCTCCTGACATTGTGGAATTATTCTGTCAGGATACCTGATTGTAAATGGTCATGGAAGTTCGGCAATTCCAGAGATAAAGCTGAAATTCCTTACGTATAATCACGAGTACTAATACGCATGCAGATTAGAAAGATTCAAAACTTTCTTGAGCAAGATCGATTTGAATTTAGAAAAAAAATAGGACTTTTCTTTAAAGTATACGAGTTCTAAAATACAATGTTCGTAACACCACAGTATTCTAAACAATACAGTGGGAAAAAGTGACTTAACACGTTAACTGCCAAGGTGTATTTTCTGTATCCTCCAAATTTAATTTCTTGCCTATTAATTCCAAATTAAATAATTATGTATAAAAAGGGTTCCCTTTCCTTTATTTTGATAAAAAAAATGCTAAAACCATGTTGAATATATCTTGCTTGGGGGCATGACAGTCAATTTTAATAGAAAAGAACACTGTAAACGTGCCAGGCGGCACACTGCGGTCATTCGAATTTGATGCTTGGTGTCAGTCACCGGTGACTGACATGGCCTTAACAGATATTGAGTCTGACAGACGCGCCGGTGCCTGACATGACAGTTAACGTGTTAATAAAGTTGCTCCGTGTGTACTAATGCTCGCCACTGTTCACCCACACCCATACCTTACAAACTAGAACACAGCAACGGTACAGTTCAGCGGAATAGATAAGCTATTAGTTATTCAGAAGACGAACTTGCTCACAAAGAACTTTCTTAACAAGGAAAAAGTTTTGGCGGTAGTAATTCGTCGGACGAACACTTACGAAGAACTCTCATAATAATAGTAGAATAAAAAAGGTAAGGTAGTAATAGGTAATAAAAGGTAGAACGCGTGGCTGAACTGGTGTCCAGCCACGCGTTCTACCGGACGTAGGCCTCCCCCAAGTGTCGCCTCATCGACTGTTCCCCCCTCGCATCCAGTGGTCTCCCGCGGCCATCACCAGCATAGCTATTCACAAACGCTTCGATTCGAAAAGTCGTATGTCTATCTTTTTTTGACATTACGGAAGCGAGCGAGATAGACTTCCCGAATCGAAATGGAATCGAAGCGTTTGTGAAAAGCTAAGCAGGTCATCGGTCGGTGGAAGGCCTCTCAACCATTATTGCGCCTTCTGGTCGCGGAAATTCGTCGGCCCCATCTGGTATCTGCTCTGCTATTGGCCACTGATCTAAAGAGTACCATCGACTCGAAAAGAAGAAGATCCGTTCTGAGAGAAATGCGCCGTGCTACGAGATTTATCGGTAGGCTTAGTTCTCCTGTAGATCTCTTCATTAAAAACTCTTGTACTACTAAAATTAAGTAATTATAATTATGGTAATTACTGTCTAAGAGAGGAGGCCTCTGTCCCAGCAGTAGGAACATTCTAGGCTGTTTAGCTTATGCTTATGAAACTCACATGAGCATAGTCCGGAGCTTGATGAAGTCGCAGTGTTCGGGGTTCTCGACCTCGACTACGCCCCAGGGGTAGAGGCGGCCGCGCACTCGGCGCCCGCGCACCTCCAGCTGTTGTCCCGCGCCGCATACCGCGAATGGAACTGCCGCTTTCAATTGACGGACCTATAGTTAACGAAAAGTTTAGTCACGGGGAAAATCCAACAACACGAATTTTGACCAGCGAAAAATGTTTATTGCTGGGCCTCCTGGTGAGTTAGCACCATAACCGTAATCTAAGAATTATCTCCGATGAATCACAAACTCTTTACTCTTGCGTATTTCATAAAATAGCCAGTCTACAGGGTGTAAACAGACCCTTCACCAAGCCGTCAACCAAGCATTCTGTGCATCAAACCAAGTAACTTTACGCAAAAATTATTGCTGGGAAACGACTTTTTTTTTGGGGTAAAAAATCACGTTTTACGGTAGGACTCAATGTTGCGTACTTAAAACATTGTGCTGATGGATGGGTTGAATAGTACGAGGGTCGTGGAGGTATTTAAAGTAAAAATCTTACATTAAAATCACGTATTTAAAAAAAAACTTGTGAAAAAGTTGGAACTTTGACCCCCAATATCTCCGTAACTAGAAGGTTCCCAGGTATGGTCTAGAACAAAAAAGTGATCGCAATGACGGGGAGAACAAGTGCCTTTCGGCTTCGTTAAGGGTCTATTTACACCCTTTATAAAAAGGTTCAGGTCATCAACCAGACAATGGTCAGATTTATGCGATTTCAACCTTATTTTCAAGTGGTTAAATACTATATGTTAAAAAGACCTGTCCGATCCGAAAGGGGCATAGGTATACAAATGACATTACCACATAAACACAAAATATTAATGAATTAAAAAATGCAATTTTGTCCCAAATTACCACCATTTCCCTAAATTCTAACAAACTTTAAAACGTGACAACACCATCTTCGGCGTAAGTATGTGCGATCGTCAATTGTTTGTTTGTGACGTCAGTACACTACCCGAGAAGCGAGCAGAGTGTCGCCGCCCGCGCCCTTTGCGGCCATGTTAGTTTCCTCATTTTAGTACATTTTCATCAGGGTATTTTTTTTACTTATTATCCAAAAAGGATCACATAAACAGAATCTAATCTCGATACCTAATAATACCCTCGCGCATCGGACAGATTTTTTTTTAACATATTGTATAGTTTTCTGTGCAATAATCTACTCAGAGTCATGGCTTCAAAATATATAAAGTATTCTCGACTTTACGTCTAATAAGTAAAAATAAAGTAGTAAATAAACGTGAGTCAATTTCCTATCTGTTTCAGACTAATTCTGAATGAGCTCACTGCACTGCGATAAGCAGATGGTGATCGCTCAGTTGACTCACTGTTCGCTTACACATGTGGTTACAATTCGGTCAACATCTCACTAATATCATAAAATGTAGAAGTTTACATATTTCTTACAAGAGAATGTCTTTGAATCTGCTCATTGTCCCCACCCAACTAATTGTTCTTTTGTCTTTTTTTATACCTATTTTACGACATCATCCTATGCCTAGGTTTTTCCCAACTATGTTGAGATTGGCTTCCTGTCTAACCGGATGCAGCTGAATACCAGTATTTTGCGTCGCGTCCAGGTGTCTTAAACGTTTTTATTTAATATCTTTTCTTGTTACTATGTGAACCGTAAAAGTTGGCACACAGGTAATCACATACACACATACAATTAACATACGATTCCGACCATTCATCCAGGATCATACTATCAAACTATGTCAGTTATTTTTGCGACTTTCTCTAGAATGTGACTGAAACCTCGGAAAACAACTATAGTCTGTTTTTTTTAATCTCGGAGACTAAATTGACAAGTGAAAATGTCAAAACTGACTTAAATGCTATTGAAATCTATGCCAGTTTGCCATTTGTACTTGTCAATTTAGTCTCAGAGATTAAAAAACAGACTTTAGTACCAAAATTAAAAGAGTTTAGAGTTTTTTGTATTCATGATAACTATGTTTATATTTTACCCACCGAATAAAAATGAAGTATGACAATTTATCCATACAAAACTTCAAAGTTATTCCTTGGATAAACCGTATCGATCATATTTACAGTTGTCGTTGAGAATTTTTTTTTTAAAGAAGCCATGCAACCTCCTTCCCGACTGCGGCGTTTCAGCCAGTACCTAAAATAAAATATAGAAAATTCTATTAACCAACCTGTTCCTTGTAGTCTTCATCTTCATCGCTGTCACAATCTGGGAGGGGGTAGATCTTGATGCCTTCGCGCTCAATTTCTTCCATGACCTAATCCATAAAATTACTTTAACAATTTATCAAAACAAATTAATAATGTCTTCGTGAAATTGTTTGTATTAGTTTATAAAACTGTTTTGTTTTGTGCCCCTTCAATGGTAATAGGCCTGTTACATAGGACTTTTAAACACATAACATAACATCACGCTTTGTAATCCTGGAAGGGTGTATTCACACACACATGTGTTCGATTTTTTGGTTCCAGGACATACCGTTTTCCCTAACAGTTTTCAGATTATACCTGTGCCTCTATCTGTCTAATGGTTGCAAGCGCGACTGCTGAGCACAAGGGCCTGCGCTCATTCCCGGGTCGGACAAATGTTATTGAGTTTTTCCTTCCAAAATTTCTCAGTAGCAGCCACGGAGTCTGGATTTGTGCCCGGTTGATGGCAATAGACTCGCCCCCTATTACATAAGACTTAAACATAGCTGGCCAACCGTTAGGATTACATGCATGTACAAGGTGTAAACAGACCCTTCGTGAAGCCGTCAACCAAGCAGTCTGTACATCTAAGTAACTCTAAGCAAAAATTATTGCTGGGAAACTACTTTTTGTTGGGGGTGAAAAATCAGGTTTTTTGGTAAAACTCAATGTAACGCACTCAAAACTTAGAGCTGATGGATGCTTTGAATAGTAAACGGGTCATGGAGTTAAAGTAAAGTTAAAACCTTTAATAGCGGTATTAAAAAAAAAATGAAAAAATTGTAACTTTGACCTCCAATATCTCCGTAACTAGAAGGTTCCCAGGTATGGTTCAGAACAAAAAAATGATAGCAATGACGGGTAGAACAAGTGCCTTTCGGCTTCTTTAAGGGTCTTTTTACACCCTTTATACTTATATATTACTTACCCTGGTCTTCAACCTCTGCACTTCCTTCTTTGTGAGGCAGTCGGCTTTAGCGATGACAGGCACAATGTTCACTTTGTTGTGCAGTTGCTTCATGAACTCGATGTCCAGAGGTTTCAGTCTGTCAGGTAGAAGGTAACATTTTGGAATATTAATGTGAAGAGCTCATGGCTAAATAATAGCAGTAGTTCGGATCGATCTTTAGGTTAACCCGCGCTTGCCTAGGTTGGGCCATAGATGGATTTTCTCAGTGCCTCGGAAATCACGTTAAGCCGTTGGTCCCGGCTGTCATTTGTAGTTCTTTGACAGTCGTTACAGGTAGTCAGTAACCCAAATAATAATGACAACCAGTCTTACCAAGGGGTATCGTTTTACCCAGTACTAACTGGGTTGTGGAGGTCAGATAGGCAGTCGCTCCATGTAAAATACTGGTATTCAGCTGCATCCGGTTAGACTGGAAGCCGACGCCAATATAGTTGGGAAAAGGCTAGGCAGATGATGATGTTTTTTTATAAAACATAGGACAAATCAAGCGACACTCAGCAATAGCGTAGCTTTCCTTCAGTGTAATTTTTTTCGTAATCGGATCAGTAATTCCGAAGATTACTCCCTACTTACAAACATACAAACTTAACCTCTTCATAATATGAAGTAAAAAGGTAAGTAATTACCCATGTCCGAACGGCGATATGAAGTAGAAGCAGCAATGTATACGATTATCCACGATGTTACGACGGTTGAGGCCGCTCTCGTCGCGCAGGAACCGCTCAAATTGTTCGTCGATGTATTGAATTATCGACTGTAAACAAACAAACGAGATTCCACATTCGTTCGTATAAATTTTCGTTTAGGTATGAAAGGAATGTCACTTGTGGTAAAAAGTGTGATTGTTTTTCAGTTAAACTATCGGCGGATATTGTTTATCTATGTGAGGCACAACATAATTTGCGATTTTTTGTGTCCATTGTTGTCTGTATTATTTTTCTTTTCACGAATTGAGTTTTTTACGGACTGTCGTTTAATATGACGACGTCGATGTCGACGACGCGAAGAAAAAATAGGTACTTATGCAGGTTACAAAATCAAAAGTCAGTAGTATCGTTTTCATACCCTGCAATTATATCTGTCTAAATTTCAGTCACCAAAATCATTAATACAACCCTCTAAGCTCATTTAACCCCATTGAATGACTTTTTAATGAAATAGTTTTTGAATGAGGTTAAATGAACTTAGAGGGTTGTATTAATGACTTTAATTCTGTTACTTGCGCGACTCATATTTCATTAACATACAACCTGACACTGACATGCAAATTGCAAAAAACCTAAGAAAATTTGATTTTCGCGGGCTACCATGGCGCCTCCACCTTAAACCTAAAGTTTTGGCAGTAACTCCACTGCGGCATTTCCGCTATTTGGATCAAGCGCAGTACGGCAAAGAATGCACCAAAATTGCAACGGAAAGCTTCGTCCTGCATTATTGTCTTCAAGAAACAATTACCGAAGGAACAAGTCAGCGCTCGGAGTTTATATAGGAATATCTCTTCTACGAGAAAATTATAATTTTTGCAGTTATTTCGTAGCAAAGAAAAGCTATAGTTGGCAACCGTGCGAACTTCATCTCAATGTTAGTAAATATTTGAGCGCCAAGCCGTCGAATAAAGAATCTAATGAGTTGACATGAGATTTGAAAACAGATTGATTGGTTTCATACAAACCAAGCAAAAACTCGCACTACTACTAAAATAGCGTACAGGAAGCTAACCAGTTTTGCGCTCAATGAACAGATGCCAACACATCAAGTTACCACAATCTATCAAATTTCTTTAATAGATTTTCTACTTTATCGCTAATCCATGAGGATCAAGGTTAAATGGGAAAATTTGACAGTTTCGGGTATCATGATGTGCTGGCGTCTGTATTTTCGGCGCCTTGAATTTTATTAGTAGTGTAGTCCTTCCTAGTGCCAGTTTTTACACTGACTAAACCTACTTGATCAGTAAAGTTAAATTAAATAAATTATGTTTCTCACCATTGTCACTTGAAACTGAAGTTACTTCGTTAATGCAATCGAATATGTCATTGTGTAAAAAGTCGCACTTGCCATTACTTACTTGCCCATTGTTCTACATACGAAATAACCCTTGTGAAAGGGTATAAAAATCAATTCTATTTCCTTTGTTTTAAAGTTTGACGTACATAAGTGCCTTATAATGGCCTACTTATTCGAAAAAAAATGTTTGACTTTGACATGCTCTATGGGTTGAAACAAAAATAATGAATATTATAAAGTTACCCGGAAACAGTCTGTGTTATCAATAGCGTCGCCGTAGCCTGGGGTGTCGACCACAGTGAGGCGCAGCTTCACTCCGCGCTCTTCGATCTCCACCGTCGAAGCGTCCAGTTTCACCGTCTGATTGGTCTTCTCTGTAAACGTTCTATCGCGTTAGTTTTACACTCTTTAGCGCTTTTTGTTTTTAGGATTTCTACCGAAAGGGAATATCATTAATTATTAATATTTATTCGTTTTTAACACATTTTAGTTACACTTTTAAATATTCTTATATAAAACAATATAAAAAACATTCAAAGATATAAAAAATAGTAGCCCATCAGCATTGGGAATAGGTTCCAAGCTACCGGTGGTCTTGAGAGAGACACCTACTAACAGTACTCGCCGTGTCCAAAAGTACTGTTTTTTGTTTAAATCGGACCAGTAATCACAGATAAATTGGTCCACAAACATGAAAAAAAAAACCGATGCTGGTGGAATACATAACCCTCTCCTTGTTTAAAAGTCGGTTAAAAACAAGGTAAATGATAGCTTTGGAGTACGACTCTTACACATTTCCGCACTATTTACTTATTCTGCTAGAATACGTGTTTTTCCCTATTATCAGAATCATGACAACTTTTATAACATACACACACTATGACTACAGATTATGAGAACAGGTAAAATGGATGTAAATAAGTTCCATACATTGTATTTCCTTATCATAATGTGTAATAATAGTCAAGGCTCTTATACTTAAGGGCCAATGAACAGTAATTTGACAAAAGCAAATACCCAAAAAATTTAAAAGGTTTTCAATTTTAAACCCCTCATGGGTGGGGGGGGGGATAAATGGAAAGTCAAGAATTGTAGTTTTAGCATGGCAGCTTACAGTTATGGAATAATACGCACATATGAAACCTAATTTTTTCTAATCTGTTTCTGCTATTGAAAACCAGCGGCAGGCACTAGTTACCCAGCATTTTGCTGAACTGGGCCTATTTTGTGCAGCCGTGAGGCACACAGTGTTAAATTTTTGTTTAGTTTTAAGTTTTAATTTTGTCTAGTATTATTTTTGTTTTATATTGTGTGCACTTGTGGCATGTGCCCAATAAATGTATTTTCTTTCTTTCTTTTCTTTCATCTTTCTAGCTGTTTACCGACTCTCACCAACTACTCCAATCATTCAAATTATTTTAAATAATTGATCCATTGATACACTTACCAATAGCATCAGGTATAACACGTTCAGGGTATAAGTCAGTCAGGAACAATGAATTGACAAGCGTAGACTTGCCCAGTCCACTCTCACCGACCACCATAAGAGTGAATTCAAAGCCCTTCTTCACCGATTTCCGGTGCACCTGGTTCGGTAGGTTGGCAAACCCAACATACCCGGGAGTTTCCAGGTTGGAAAACTGAAACAAAGAAGAAAATGATAACTGTCTTATGTTTAGTTGACAAAGTAACGACTTTACTACCCTAAGATTTACTTGAGTAAAAGTAATTAACGTACTTAAGATAAAAAAATTATGAGTTTAGAGTATAAGTGTAGTAACTGCTTGAAGTTAAAACTGTAAAAAATTAGAATTCTTAAGCTTAGCTTTCTTCCTTCTTGGTTCTTACTTCGTTCAAATTCTTGTCTCTTGCATAAAAAGGGTTACATAAGTAATTACTTTAACTCAAGTTATAACTTTGCCTTGACTATAGATACTAGGTTTAATGTCACTTGTACAGCACTCAAAACAATCTATTTACTTAAATGACACTTTAACACGATGTCAATCCAATTTACTGGGAAATGTATTGTGATAAAGCAATTCTGAGGTCCAAGACTAAAATACAATTTTATTGATACTAATAGCACAACAGTCAACTAAAAATAGCTTTGATTTTCCATGCACATCTATGGGAAGCATTAAACAAGACTCACTGAGGACGAAAACTCATTAACATAAGTACCATACCAACATATTTCCTAATCACAGGACTTGATAAGATGGAACACCGTTCAAACATCGGCATTCGTTACCTCCAACAGGCACAGTTATGTACAACATTGTGACACATTCACCAAAGTTAATATTCAGTTCGCATTCACACTGACACACTTTCACGGCGTAAATATCAATACAAACTGCTTTGAAATTACATGAAAATCAACACAAACAGGATATTGGTGGAATACACATAATAACAAGCTCGTTTACTTCGTTTAAAGTCACATAAACATTATTTGATTACGCTTCGTCGTGTCGTGATTGTATGAAAACGATTACTTACGTTCTTGTTAGCTGTTTCACTGGACATTTTACTGCTTTCTGTGAACGAATGTTGTCAAATGTTCTTTTCCCCCACTGTTCCGTTTGATTTGGTTATTAGTATTTTTATTTAATTTTATATATGAATTCTAATCGTATCGAACATACCCTCTTTGTAACATACCTTCCCCTAACTTTTTTTTGGAATTGATCATTTGGCATTTAATACAGGGTTGCCAGTTGGCGATTTAATTTTCTCGTCCCAAAGTTTCCACCATCGAGAATATCAGCGTAGGTCTGTGGTTTAAAATCCAACCATTGGTTAATTTCGTATTTCGTTCCATATTTTCATACGTGTGGGGAAAGCACCAGGGTAGCCCACGAAATCTAAATTTTCCTTTTTTTTTTCAATTTACAGGCCAGCTTCAGCCTGTATATTAAACAAAATATGATTCGCGATCGTAATACGTAAACAGTTTATTATTTTTAATGTCCTTGTATGTCCCACGTATAGATGCAAAACGGGTTTTAAACGTTTTAAACCATTAGGTTTTAAACCGTCTTTTTGATTTAAAACCACAATTAGCGGTTTGATATGGTTTAAAATGTTTTTGTTTTGTTTTTATTGTGTGCACATGTGGTATGTGCCGAATAAATGTATTTTCTTCTTCTACTTTTTTCTTCTCTCTCCTCATACCCTACGTTACGATTTTGGTAGCAAATTGCAAAATAAAAATACGGCATTGCCGTTATATTTTAATAAACACGCATTTCATGATTGTTTTCAGTCCGTGTAATCTTAAAAAGTAGTATAAGTATGATATATGACTTCACATAATATTAATAAAAATGCTAAATGATTTCAGTTAGCCTTTAAAAATAATTTATAATCAATGTACGGCCCACGTGGTCGTGGTTTTAAACCGTTTTAAACCAATTTAAAACCGGTTTTAACCCACGGATTTTGGTTTAAAACGGTTTATTAACAACTATAGTCCCACGGCTGGGAACTAATAGGGTTGTATTGATGATGTAAATGATTATAATTCTATAAAGCCATATTCCTCACGGTCTTTTTTTTTTTACTGTGTGGGAGGGAGTGTCAGACTCTTATTGACTAAAACCCATCCATGTTCCTTCATTGCCCTTTGTGTTCCAGGGCCACGGTATCTCTTTCGAACAGTCCCGCAGCCCCGGCAGGCATCGGCCCTTGTGGGCCCCTTCCTGGTTGCTGACATCTCTTTGAGGCCCGCGTGGAACACGAACGCGCCGCCGATCGCCGCTACGAGGACACGGCGGAGCTCCGCCCAAGCGGGGCAGACCTCCACGGTGTGCGCCATCGTGTCCTCCGGACGATCCTCACAATGATAGCACCCGGGCGTTTCCTCCCACCCGATTCGGTGCAGGAACCTCCCGAAACAACCGTGTCCGGTGAGGACCTGCGTCAGGCGGAAGGTGAGGGCGCCGTGGCGCCTCTCTAGCCACTCCTCAAAGAGGGGACTTATCGCCACTATTGTGGCTTGCCCTGCACTGGGTTGCGACAGTCGCTGTCTCCATGTCGCCATGAGATCGCGTCGGAGGTCTGTCCGCTGAACGGTGATTTGCCGCGGCAGCGGAGTTTCCCTCCGACGTAGTGCCTCCACGCGCCATTCATGCAGGCGCGCGAGGACTATCGCCTCCAGATCCCATAGCGGCAATCCGGCTAGGAGGCTCGCCGCCTCGCGGGAGATATATTTGTCACGGTCTCAAATCATATTTTAATGAAAATACAAACCTGTAAATTGCGACCAAGGAACTTATATACTAACTGGAATGAGTTCGAACAAAATTTTGATATCAAAAAACCGTTTGAAAATGAACTTTATCTTAAAGACATAGAGTTCGTATTTCTTTAATTTATTCAAAGGGGGAAGAAAACTTCGGAGCGAGAAAGCGACCAGAGTGGATTGTGTCCTTGTCTAACAATTGCCAGTAATCAAAAAAAAAAAAACTTTTTTTTATACAATGTCGCCCATGCGCATGTGACCGCCCGTAATTTTCTGAATATTCATGAAGAATTGTCGAAAATAAACTTCAAAAGGGGGGGTATATCTATAACATTTTTCATGTTATTCAATTTTGAATTTTTTAAGTAGAGTTTGTAGATTTGCTTTCTATTTTTTGACACATCTCCGAAGTTTATGGGTCGATTTGAATTCTGTTTATTATTTCTAAAAGCTTATGAGTTATTTTAACAGGTTAATTAACATTTTTACTAAAAATTATCGACTAGGAAAAAAAAACGGAATCGAAGTCATTTTTTCGGTAATTTTTTTAATATTTGTTTTAAAAAAACTTGTGTAGGTCCATAAATTATCCTGATAGGACGACTTTTTTAATCATTAGTTGTAAGCTACTACATAACAGCTACAAATTCATAGAACATTGTTGATACCTAACTGTAACTAAATCCAAGGTAAAACTCTAAAATCCTGATGAGTCAAATTTAGGAAAAGAAAGAATTTAGGAAAATGTGAAAGTCAATTGAATGTTGCTCTTAGCAGTGAGTACTAAAAGGTTAAATTAATAATGAGGATGATAATGGAATTAAAAACAAACAAGCAATAGCTAGATTTTTACTAAAAAATAAAAAATACAAGAATTTTTATTAATTAGATTTTCGAAATGGCCCCCACCCTCCTGTAAACAAATCAAAGCCCTCATGGCAACACTTTTGATTGTACGACGTAATTCTTCACGGTTTTCTTTTATTTCCGCAGCAGCAGCAGCAAAAATCCTAGCCGTTAATTGCTCGCGGCTTTCGATGGGCACGGCATACACTTTTTGTTTCATGTAGCCCCAAAGATAAAAATCTAAGGGTGTAAGGTCAGGAGATCGCGGCGGCCAAGCAATGGCACCTCCTCTGCCAATCCACCACGGATAATTTTGATTTAAATAATCACGAACTAGTCGTGCAAAGTGTGCTGAAGCTCCATCTAATTGCAGATACATCCGCCTTCTTGTTTCCAGCGGTACTTCCTCCAAAAGCAACGGCAACGTATTGACTATAAAATCTAAAAACGCGTGTTGATCTAGTCTGTTTGGTAACATGAAAGGGCCAATAAGTTCATCGTCAATCATTCCAGCCCATACATTAATGGAAAATTGAATCTGGAAAGTTGTTTCCCTAATGACATGTGGATTTTCAGTGGCCCACACATGGAGATTGCGATGATTTGTTATACCCGCCCTTGTGTTTTTTTAGAGATAGGTATCAACAATGTTCTGAGAATTTGTAGCTGTTATGTAGTAGATTACTTATAATGATTAAAAAAGTCGTCCTATCGGGATAATTTATGGACTTACACTAGTTTTTTTTAAATAAATACACATTTTTTAACCGAAAAAATGACTTCGATTCCGTTTTTTTTTTCGTCGTCGATATTTTTTAGTAAAAATGTTAATTAACCTGTTAAAATAACTCATAAGCTTTTAGAAATAATAAACAGAATTCAAATCGACCCATAAACTTCGGAGATGGGTCAAAAAATAGAAAGCAAATCTACAAACTCTACTTAAAAAATTCAAAATTGAATAACATGAAAAATGTTATAGATAGACCCCCCCTTTTGAAGTTTATTTTCGACAATTCTTCATGAATATTCAGAAAATTACGGGCGGTCACATGCGCATGGGCGACATTGTATATTAATCGGAAATCACGTTGATAGCTAATAAACTAATGTCTGTTTTTTAATCCTTGAGACTAAATTGACAAGTGAAATGTCAAAACTGACGTAAATCCTATTGAAATCTATGTCAGTTTGCCATTTTTACTTGTCAATGTATATAAGTTCCTTGACTTGGAGTATGAAAAAGATGGCTGTCAGATTGTAATTCTTGTAATATTCGGTTAACGTACAAAAAAACTGTATAATTTGGTTACTGATTGTATCCTGGCTGGTGTATAATTGAAATTGAAGCATTGGGTGCAACAAGGGCGTTACACAAAAAAGTGAGTTTTGAGATAATGTATAATAAATCTTAATTATATTATAAAGACGAAAGGTTTGTATTTTTGTGTGTGTGTGTATGTTTGTAATGAATAAACTCAAAAACTACTGTGCCGATTTCAAAAAATTTTTCACCATTAGGAAGCTACATTCACCCTGAGTAACATAGGCTATATTTATTGCTAGAAAAGATAAGGAATCCTTACTAAAACTTTAGTAACGTAACCCAAGGTCTAAAAAATCGATAAAAGGTAAAAATATAAAAAAATACATGTGCACCCGTGCGAAGCCGGGTCGGGCCGCTAGTTCTAAATAAATTAAGATAAATCAATAACACTTTTAAAATTAAGGGTACCATGAGTAAGTTAGAAGATTCTAGTATTATTATTATTTTAAGTGCTTCAATTGGATATGGAAAGCCTAAATTCTATTATATCTGAGTTTTCTATAGTGATATTTTTTGAGTTGCCATATGGGTGACCATTAAGCCTGTGAGTACCATAATAAATATAATAAAAAATGAAGGTACATTCACATGATTAATCATTATTGTGTATGTTTAAAAAAAGTTAAGCAAGGAGTTACCAAATTCCCGATTCGTCAACTAAACAAAACACGTGCAAAACAATTTCAATGTTATAATTTTTTAAATTAGTAAGTGTAGTTAGTTCAAGTATTTTTGGAACTATTTGTTTACTTGGTTACAAGACACATTGGTGTTTTTGTTTGGGTATAAACGGTAAGTTAAAAATAAATAAGAGCGTATAGAATATTAATTGTGGTATTTCTTTATTTTCTTTCTCCTGTGTCCTAAATGTACTTGCCGAACAAAAAGTTTGCCAAACGGGAATGAATACAGGCATACTCAAAAGTTGACAAAACGAGACTCAATGTATGAAGATCAAAATAGTTACAAAATGACACTGCAATGGTATTCTGTTAAGTTGGCGAATCGGGAAGTTACCAAGCAGCCGTAGCCGAAAAATTCACCCTGTGTACATTCATATGCATTCTGTACAAAGCTTTTATTTTTATATTACGAATAGACACTTCAATTTTATTGATTTGTACAGATTGTTTGTTTCAGGTTTCAGTGTAGGTCACCCAACCAAATCTGCACAGAGCTCAACTATATGACATGAAAGAAAATTGGACATCAACTGGAATATTATAAGCAGAAAACGTGAACAACCAACTATGGATTCAGACAGAATTTTTGGTAACCACTTTAAGAACTTTTTCAGGTTGCATTAACGTTTGGGATTAAGGGGGGGGGTGACTAGCTCTCGCCTTTGGCAAATGCTCTTTGTAACCCTCTTGTGTTTTCGAATGCGGGATGATCAAAATGGCATGATATAGTGGTAACAGTGGTGGACTGCTGAGCGTGGGGTCCTCGGTTTGATTCAGGGGGGCTCGTTCAATTTGTTTTTCCTTTCGAAATTTCTCAATAGCAGCCCGCTTTTGGTATTCGGCGGTATTTACCCCTCATGCCTCGGAAAACATGTTAAGCCCTTGGTCCTGCGCCAGATCTCTCTCCTATCGTATCAGATTGCCATCCCATCGGACCATGAGAGTATAGGAATAGAGAGTGCACCCGTTTCTGCGCACACGCTAGTGAACTATGATATATCCCGCAATGATGGCCATCTCCGCCGAGATTGACTACCATGACTGTAAACTGCTACTATTAATGCAGCTTTAGGAGCTTGTGCGGGTATGGAGATATAGGTAGCTTTTTATGTTCTACATACAACAACATTGGTGCTACAATTACATAATTCTGTTCTTTTTTTAAGGTTTAATCAAACGACATCGCAGAAATACTATTTGGTCATTAATAGTAATAGGTGGTGTGATACTTTGTATTGCAGGAGGGATTCTGATACATTATGGTCGTACTTCGGTAAGCACTGTTTATTTCTTATTTTTAATACAATTCATACTGCTTATGGAATTTAATAGGAGGCAGAATTCCTTATAAAATGACAATATATGTATGTATGAGCTACAGTTAGAGCCAGCTAACCGTGACATCATACCTTTTGCATTAGATGATCTGAAAGTTTTTGCAGACAACCAAAGCCAGGTCAAGTTAAATTCTTATACAATCATGTCACCCCAAGGTAAACTGGTAGAAAATACCTTGTCTATAGCACTAAGCCCATTTCTGTACATTTGAGTGCTGAAAATGTTTATTAAAATATAATAAACTAGCGGCTTCGCAAGGGTATAACATGCACGACGGGACAGTTATTTCTTCTAAGTTATAGAAATAGAAAAAATAAACGCTGTCGCGTCGTGCATGTTATACCCGTGCGAAGCCGGGACGTGCCGCTAGTTTTTAATAAAATGTAAAGCCAGACTGTATAGTAGTTCATCTAGTATTCGGAAGCTTAAAACTTTATTTCCAACACTTAAATATTTTTCCATCAGTTTTAGTTTAATTTCCGCGTTTGATGTGCATTCTACAAATTTACCTTTTTTTGCAGTATGACCACTACGACATTGTAACGGATTACACTGATTGCAAACGCGGCAATACTGAAAAGATGTGTAAGGACGTTTTAAAAGAAACTGGGACAGAATGCTTCTGTTATATAAAGATTGAAATAAATCAAACAATGAAAGCGCCTGTGACTGTTTACTATGAGTTGGAGTCTTATGATCAGATATCCAGCCATTATGCTCAATCTAGGTAAGAGGTATTATGGTCTGTTTATTTTTTGTGTGATTTGAGCTCGATTGATATCTCGCTGGTCCTGCAGCTGGATTGAGGACCAGGTCAGAAAGGAAATACGTAAGGCTTTGACATACAGGATGATTGATAATTCTTCCACGTATCTTGCACTAGTTAGCGTGCTATTTTTTTATCTGCACTAAGTCCGTGCGACTCTATGAAGAGATTACAGCCCAAACTTTAACAGATCCAACGCCGAACGGCACTTTTTCCTCAAAACATTCCCTTGGCCGTCGGAATATCTTTCACACTATAAAAATAAAAATCTGGAAAAAAAAAGGGAAAACCCAACTGATATGAGCCATGAGCCCTATGAAAAGTGGGTGGACTCGAAATGTGTTAATATTTTCAACTTTCCTGTTATGTATGAGTCATGGCAAGTGGTTATGCAAATAACTGCGCATTAAAGTATGTTATGTATGCCACGTATATAACGGCATTGAGGGATTGGCACCTAATACAATATAATAAGGTAGCCTGGTGAAATTAATTAGTTTTGGCACAGAATTCCTGCATAATAGTAATGAATGTATTATTGCTCATTAGTAAATTAACCTCGCACAATGTGGTTAGATAGCGTTGTGTCACGCGGTAAATGTTATCAAGTTGTGTTACAAAACATAAATAGCTACCTAATTTCCTCATACATTTCGTTTGGAATAAACCATTTTGTTTTTTATTTCCGAAATTGGAAACAAATTCCACGAAACACTTTTAGAGGATAATCTTGATGTTCTGGGGAAAGCAACGATAGCGCGTTAGTCAAGCTGAAAAGTCCTCGAGCACTCTTTTGATATCACTGAATATAAAAGACTGTATGAGCATAGCCTTTGTATAAAATTCGACGTAGACAATGCGCCTCCTTCGGATGTCCTGGGAAGACCGGGAAGTTTGATCTGCTTCTGGAGGGAGGTGCGCTGGTTGGAGTAACAGCCACCATGGCTCACGTACAATGGTCCACTTTAAGGACTAAGTGCGGAAACCAAATCCCTTAACATAGAACATAGATGCGCCTCCTTGCGCACGCTGTTGGATGCGCGAACTCCCAATATTACGCTTAGTGGATACGGACTGTGATATACTAATAAACGTAGGTGACACCTTAAGGTTCCGTGTAGACTAGTCCTCACTTATCCCGGGCAGCGAGTGCATGTACCCTTAAAGTAGTTCATCTATTTATTGATAATTTGGTGGTTTCCTCCGTGCTTCGGAAAGCACGTTAAGCCGTTGGTCCCGGGTGTCATTTGTAGATCTTTGACAGTCGTTAGGTAGTCAGTGGCCTAAAAAGTCTGACAACTAGTCTTACCAAGGGATATCGTATTACCCAGTACTAACTGGGTTGTGGAGTTCAGATAGGAAGTCGCTCCATGTAAAATACTGGTATTCAGCTGCGTCCGGTTAACCTGGAAGCCGACCCCAATATAGTTGGGAAAAGGCTAGGCAGATGATGGGGGTTTTATTCTAAACACTTAGTACCTAGTGTTTCTAGTGAACACCACCCGGAAGCTTGGAGTAATCCACTTAGCGAGCGTGATAATCAATGCTCATTCTTTCTTCGTATCAGATAAACTATGATTATTTCACAATGTGTTACTTATGTTAAAATTCACGCTGGCAGGGACGACGAACAACTCGCCGGCCATCTCTCCCCGAAGCCGTCGGAAAGTTGCGGTTCACAGTACAGTTACACCAACACGTCCGAGGGCATCAAGCCAATAGCACCATGCGGGGAGCTAGCCGACGCCATGTTCAACGGTACACTAACTTCTCTAAGTTTTAATTACTTGACAACATAACTTGAGACATCATGGTGGCGTTGCTTACTTAGAAACACGTCATCCACCTTTCAAAATTCAATACATTTCAATCGTAGTTCCAAATTCCACCTCATCTCAAGTTATGTTAGTCAAGTAATTCCTGTAATAGTTATCAGTAAAAGGAAGAAAGGCGATGCATTGGCGGTCGGTGGTGATGCGTTCGGGACAGCTGATAGAGGCTGATGGTCAGGTGACAATTGCAGATAATGCCGTCTGGGGCGGCTGACGCAGCCGTGATGACGTAAGCGTCTCGAGCCAATGTGCGGACTTTCGTGAGGCAGTACTTATTGGAAGCAGACAAATGTCATCATCAACTGCCTAGCCTTTTTCTCAACAATGTTGGGGTCGGCTTCTAGTCTAACCGGATTCAGCTGCATACCAGTATTTTACACCGAGCGGCTGCCTAGCTGACTTCCACACACCAGTTCCTGGGTAATACGAAATCCCTTGGTAAGACTGGTTCTCAGATTTTCGGGACTATCGACTACCTGTAAAACTGTCTCTCAAAAATCTACAAATGACAGCTGAGGGACCAATGACTTAACGTGCTTTCCGAGTCACGGAGGAGTCGCGTTCTGTAACAATAATCCCGCGTTCTTCAGATCGGTATGGCTCCATTGCTAATCAACTAATTCCCTATCTGCCTACAACGTATTTGTTGAATCAAAATGACATGCTATGATCTTTTTCTTCTTTCTTTTCTTTCAAACTTTTGATTTTCGTTGTAGTATACGAAGATTTAATACGGTTGTTGTTTTCTTACAGATTCGTTTACTTTACAAACTAACAACGAATATGTGTTGTATTACCGTTATAATTTAATATCAGAAGACGACAAGAAAAACTTCAAAAATCCACCCGGGCAAAATCTAGAAGAAGGTTGGTATTCTTAATCAGATATCTAGAAAGTGTTTCTGAAAAGGGGCCATTATATCTACTAAAATTATAAACAACTCTTACTCAAACTCAAACTCAAAGCATTTATTTCATTTAGACCTCTACAGGCAATTTTGAATGTCACAAAAAAACAAAGAAAGCGAAGCTACAGTCACAGACACAAGGGATAATAACTTGTGAAAGAACTGTTGTTGCCCATTCCAAGGCGTAGATCTCCATAGAGAAGAATGGGCAAGAAACTCCATGGACACTCTTTTCAATCAGAATATTGTTACAAAATCTTGGTTATATCATTCATTTGGACTATACATTTATGTGAGAATGATGTAGAAAGACGTGCACATTAAGAGCGTTCAGAGTAAAACAATATAATGAACAGTACATAAATAAAAAAACCATGGCAGCTAAGAGATGACCAGTCCCTACTGACAGCGCCCGTTCACGAACATGACGTATGAGATTAGTCTACTTTAGCTAGCCTGAAACCGGACTGTACTAGTTGGTCCCTGTTTCTAGTATTATAGTGATGTCTATCACCTCTTTTACTAAATAAATGGTAGATTTTTCCTAATGTACGCACGACGGCCAATCAAGCTATACAAAACCAGTTTATGCGGATCTCTCAATGTATAAGAAATCTGTACAAAGCGAGGCCAAGTTATACTGGAAATGTACAGCTTCATGTGTCGCCGTGTGTACATGATGTTTTCATAGGGGTCCATATTGGCTCACCTAAAGTTCTTTTCCCGAAATTGTTCTTCCTAACGATTTGTAATCCGAATGATCACTCTTCCTAAAATTTTTCATCCTAAAGTTTTCGTTCATACTATTTGTAGTGCTACCGGCGATGTTCATAACACTCATGTTTCCGAAAATTGTAATTAATAATATCATTAATGTAAATATATTTAAACTCCTACTGTTTTTTATCATAACGCTTTTATCCCTAAACATAAGTACAGGTCAGAGTGTTGTCTTGGGGGCACTATGAAAAAAAAACTTAGAAAAATCGCAACCAATTTCGAAGTAGCACTCGCCGGCCGCTGCCGCGGCACCGCTCGCTTCGCTCGCTCGGCTCGCGCGTAGTTGGTCACAGTTCTAACCTAACCTAACCTATGGATCCCTTCCAAATCGTTTTTACGACAAACGGTTAGTCGGAGACAAAAAACACCAAGAAACTTTTATTCTTACATTTAGGTGTTTTATACGATAGAATCGAGAAAATAAACGGTTTGCAAAAATAACACTTTTTTGGCTAATTTTTTTTAAGTCTAAACAAAGAAATCTAAACAAAAAGTATATGACTTTGAATAATAGTGTAAAAGATGGTTATGTTGAGAAAATATAGGAAAACAAATAAAAGTATAACAGATGTTTATTGCTACTGAAATTATGAAGTTGAATGCTTCGGAATTATAAAATTAGAGACAGAGCAGTTAGGAATTGTGATTGTTAGGATGAAAAATGTTAGGAAGAACATTTTCGGATTTCCAATTATCGGAGTTGAAAATTTAGGTGAACTTTGGCGCACCCGTTTTCATAGATGTATTGACAAGGTACTGTCATAATGTTAATTTCCTTAAACAGTTCTCTTAGAGAATCGCGCCTACGTAGATTATATATGGCTCTGATGGCTCTTTTCTGCAGAATAAATATAGACTTGATGTCTGCAGCCCGTCCCCATAGTAAAATACCGTATGACATAATACTATGAAAATAACTAAAATAGACTAGCCCCGCGGTATCTACATCAGTAAATTGACGGATTTTTCTAACAGCATATGCTGCTGAGCTCAGCCGTCCTGCAAGAGATGTTAAATGAGGACCCCATTGTAGCCTTGAGTCGAGCATGATCCCCAAGAAGACAGTTTTATCGACAAATTCTAGTTTCTCTTGATTCAATACTATGTCACAATCACTACTTTTGACAGTAGGTAGAGCAAATCTTATGTACTTCCTTATGTACTTTTTTTCCTATGGGATGAACCCTGAAGTCGCAAAGAAATCAGCCGCTCTATACATTTTATGCTCACTTATGAAATAAAGCCATTACAGCTGAGTTTTTACGCGATGATAGTGAACACGCGATAGTCGCGTTAAATTTTTCGGAAATGCCCTAACCTCTCGGCCAAGCGCGCCACGCACGCACGCTGCGGCAAAACCAGGAAAGAAATGTTAGTGCATGCCACTAATACATGCCAATATTATAACTACACATATCGCCGCATAGTTATAGCAGTGATATAGTTATATCTCTAGGGATATAGCTATTTCCCGGAATATAGTAATATGAAAATGATTTATAACTATCTTACTAGACGGATCTAATGAAATAATTATAAGTACTATATTTGATGTAAGAGCGAGCGAAACGAGGTCGGGACTTGGGGCACCTCGACTCGGACAGATTAGGTTCGAAGGGGATGGCGGGGTCTAGAGAGCTGGAGAACATAGACCCCTCCATCCCCATCTTGGTTACTTTAAACCCTGAAGCGTGACCTGATTTTAAAAGTCGGTAACTAAGAACGTAAAAAATCTCGTTTACAATATCATGGCCTGGTACCAAGAACTCTGGTATTTAAAAATAGATTTACATTTTTTCAGCATTTAAAAACTTCACGAAACCAATAAACTGGAAGAATAATGTATGGGAGTTGGATACTAAAATACCCGAAAATAATGGATTTCAGGTATGTTTATTGTGGATTCCAAAAAACCTGCTATCGGTTTATACTGATGTATGATGATGAATTCGGTAGCATGACAGGTGCAATATTTATAGGTATATGGCCGGACAGTAAAATAAATATTCTCGCGTAAAAATATATTTTGTAACTCACAAACTGTGCCAAAATTAACTTTATGACAATGACGGCAACGGAAAATGTAATAAAAATCACTGATTTTTAAATGCACATCAAAAAACTTATCACCCGTCAATTTATTTACATCATATATTATGCTATACGGCTACGGAACCCTAAAAATATTTTTTTAGGGTTCCGTAGCCGTATAGCAAAAAAAACGAAACCCTTATAGACTCGACATGTCTGTCCGTCTGCATGTCTGTATGTCACAGCCACTTTATTACAAAACTGTTAGGACTACACAAATTTGGTAGGTAGATGTATTCTGTGAACAGCTTTACGATTTTTATACAAAAATAAAACAAGAATTGAGATTTTTTTATATATATAATAAGGAAGATTTTTTGATTTTTAGTTAAATACTAGCCTTAAAAAATTGTAATAAACGTTGTTACAGAATGAGGCGTTTATAATATGGATGAACACGGAATTGAAACGTAAACCTGCTTGGCATGTTAATCACACAGGACAGTATGAGCACGGAGTTCCACCAGCTAACTACACGCTACGGGCTACATATGGTTTGTACACTTTCTTTCTTTCATGGTTATCATCACCCAATTTTTTTGGGGTCGGCGCAGCATGTCTTCTTCTTCAAGAGAGAAGGCCTGTGAGCACTGTGATGGCGTGCCTAGGGGCTAACAATACGGCAAGCCCATAAGGCAAGCAGACTGTTCAAAATCCTAACATCATGAAGAGTAGTTGGTTATAAGGGCAAGCCTAGCGTGTAGGCTTGTATGAAAGTATCGCCACACTGTGTATTATGGCAAGCCGTGCGTCTGATGGAATTACCCATCGGGAAACGTGACCAACTTCTGAACAAATTATCATCTTCTATTTGACCCTTTAGGTATTTGACATTGGAAAAATTCTTCCTTATTGCTCATATCTGCTAATAATATTATAAAGAGGAAAGATTTGTATGTTTGTAACGAATAAACTCAAAAACTACTGGACTGATTTCAAAAATTCTTTCACTACATACTATTGTCACATTATCCCTTTAAAAAAAAATGTCTACCCGTGCCAAGCCGGGACGGGCCGGTAGTTAGTTCATAAAGAACTCTTGCGCAATTTATGCAGACTCCGTGGGGCTTTGGCTGTGCATAGTTTGAAAGTGAATAAATTTAAGATTTTTACGAAGAGAAGGTGTGTGGAGTTCTAGAGCCAGTATATTTATATACATATTATTTACATATTTAAAAATGTAAATAATATGTATATAAATGAATAAACGAAATTATAATAAATATTAATAACCACAGTTAACTATTATTTATCAGTAGGTAAGTAGTAAGGTACTCTATACCACTGAACATAACTAAACGACATTATGGTAAATAGCTTCATTAATTTAAAGTTTTTCGCTTGTGTTTTTCCTTAAGAGGCCTTCGACCGTGATTTTTGCATTAAATGGTGAAAACTTTGGTGTTCTTATTCTGAGAATCTGAATGATTTCTACAACTTTTACTTATTAAGTGGTGGAGAATAGTTATTAGTATAGTTTATATGCGGTCTCCCTTTTTCAATTTTTTTAAATCTATTTATATGAAGCCAAAATTCCAAAGCTAGTTTTTCATAAAATGCGCACATTTTCGAGCTCCTAGATTAAACTATTCTATAGGGTGACTGGTACGAGTGACCGATACTTAAACACGTGATTGTACTCATGATAACAAACAACTTTCCCGAAGAAACATTTTTTTAATACTTCTGCCCATAGTTATATTTTAGAAATTATATACTGTCTTTGTACGAGGAATTAATCACCGGGACCCATTCACCGGTCGCATTCTTCGCACTCTACCTATTTCAATATTGGTTAAGCGCCTGAATCATTGCATCATCATTGTCATAAATGCCAATACTATTGGAGCAGTAAAAACCGAGATATTTGCAAAAAAAAAACGATTTTTGCGACCTTTGACCTTGAACATCACAAGTGACCTTATGAGAATTTCGAGAAGACATTTAGAATGCCAAAATAAAGGTTTATACAAAAATCCAGGTTATTCCATTTCTCGGAATAACGGATGACGGGAATAAATGTTAATTGTTTTTAATTCGACGACTATTAAGGTCAAATTAGTTGACATTACATACTTACCCGTTGCGTTGTGAATTGAGTCATGCGTTGTACACATGACTATTCTCACTCTATACAAGGTGTGAACGGACCCTTCACAAAGCCGTCAACTAAGCATTCTGTTCATCAAACTAAGTAACTCTTTTTCTATTATTTACAGCATACCCAACATCACGCTACGACGGTCGACGGAAAGTTATTATTAGCTCTACGGAGAAGGTCGATAATCTAACAGCATTTGTCTTTGGTATCTTACTAGTGATCATCGGTCTGGTGATGGTTATTATAGCAGGGTTAAGATTCTATAATGTGAGAAGAGAGAGATAATGAGAGAGAGAGAGGTGTGTTCTAGTTTTTTGTTGATCAACAATCAACGAACAAAGAGAAGAGAAGAAGAAGATCTATGATGATGCTGCAATAAATAAAGCCTGTTCCAGCATTTACATCAGCGAGTGAGGCGGACCGAACGATACATGCTGTAATGCCCGGTTCGCCTCGAGTGAGTGCTTTTAATGTTATTTATTTTTAATTTGTAAGTCACTTGTTTCTGTACAAAATTTAATCTTGGATTTTAAATTATAGACGAATGCTCCCTCACCGTGAGCATCTGTTTGTAATGTAACGCTCAAAATCTTACTTGGCTTTGTTACATTACAGGCGAATTCTCGTTGCTCCGGTAAGGGAGCGCCTTAACACTGTTGCCTTTGCACTGATTGATGTAAGCGCTTATTTGTACGAGCTTAGCCTGCTTACGGCTGTATAACTTAGCTCTATGGGTTAACTGGAATACTAACTTTTTTCTGAGACGGTGCCTAAGGTAGGTGCGCGGTGCGGGAGGGGGGTGTCGATGGCCATCGGCGTGCGATTGGCTGAGCTCTCGCGAAACGTCACCAGAGTCCCAGACCTCTCTGCACCGCAGCTACTTCTGACACCGACTCAGTTTAATGGTGCGAATGTCTCGAAACAACTGCCTTCCGTTCAAAGTAGAGATGCCGCGAATAGTCCGGTTATGATTCGCGGCCTTAACAAACATGGATTTACACAGGATTAATAGATAAAAATCCTAACGAATAAACTTCAACATGACTGATTTTTGGCTAAGTTTTTGTATAAATGATATTAGGAAATAATACACACTTATTGTTTTGTTTCTAAAGATTATTTAATTTTAAGTCTATTTAAGTTCATTATTCGTTCATTCATTTTTCTTACATACTAATTACATTTTAAAATCTTTTTATCAACAAAAATCATATAATTATAAGTTTATTTATATTTAAGTTTTTCTGTTCTTTAAAAGTTTGTTTTTATTTAGACAATTACTATTCGCCGAATGTCGAATAATAGACAGTATTATTCGGTATTCGACTAAAAAAAAAAACACTAATACCGAGTATTTGTGAATTCTTAACAGACAATTTAAATAAATAATAATTAGGACATACCTAATTATTATTTATTTAAATTAGTTTAAACATAGCGATCCTGATATTCGAATTAGATCTTATTATATTGTACCTATGTATGTTTCACAAATAAATCATTTGAATTTGAATCTCCTTGAAAAGATTTTGCTAATACTGTATCATATGGCTTTAGGGTGCCAAGAAATTCCAATTGTCCAATTCGTTAGGACAAAATAATACAAATTGCAATTAATCGTATGTTATACATTATTCTAAGTAACTATAATATTTATTGTTTTGTTTAGGTATCTAACAAGTTTGTAATAATATGAACTTTACCTGGCGAGTCTGGCCTTCTACATGTTCCCTGTAGTAATAAGCAGGTTGTAGGGATTGCAATCCAACAAAGCTGGATCTCACAATATCTTGCGGATCCGCAAGCAAAGAGAAGTGTTTTTTTTATATTTTAGGTACTTGGTTGATTTTATAATGATTCCTTAACTAAAAGACTAACCAACTACCTCAGATAAATCGTCATCGTCTTCCTGCCCTCGCCCCAAGTTACTTGGGGTCGGCGCAACACGTCTCCTCTGCCAACCGTCACGCTACCACAAATACCTCAGATAAATATTAGAATTTATAGTTTTAGATAACTATAAGTACGAAGTACTACCAAATATTGATATTTTGACTATTTAATAAATAAATAAATAAGTACCCAAAGAACAGTAATAAATTAGTCAATTAGGTACCTACAGCAAGATGTTATAGATTTTAGTAATTTTAAATAAATACTTGATTTATTACATTATCCAGCGGGATTGTGGACTAGCATTTTATTGTTATCTCATATTACCTAAAGCGTAATCGCATAGCATGGATAAAATGGTGTCCGACCGAATCTTCGGCTTCGGCTACTAAGACCACCTTTGGCTTCGGCTGAAGGTTTCTACCAAGCGCCGAAATTGAACGAATTGTTACGAATGCGCGAGAGCTCGATAGAAGAGACGAAGCGCGGAGGCGGGGTCACATTGCGTTGCGCAGTTGCGCCAACCGGCCGCTCTATAAGCACAAAAACTTAAAAAAAAAACGAAATTCGGTCGGAAACTAAAAAAAAAATAGGTATTTTATTGTTGTAATTGCTTTTTGAATATTATTATATTAAATAATAATTCCATTCATTATAATCTGCTTTTATATCATAAAGTTTGTAAGTTGAAGTTGGATTTAGGGGGTTATACCGAGACATATGATTAAGAAAATTCAGAATACTTAGAATTTATTTGCCTAAACTTCAAGGAGGTAAGTAACGTGGAAATGTGGATAGTTAACTCAAATTTAATAGCTCTATTTCGGAACTTTGACACTTTACGTGCCCAGCACCCAGCATATGGGTCCAATGCCCATATTATGCTGGGTGCTGGGCACCGAAAGGGTTAAAATAATTCTGGGATTTTATATGGAGCTTTTATCCATGTGTTAGTTACTTCCTTAAAGTTTAGACAAACAAACACCTATTCCGATATGTGGTTGTAATATAATAAGTTAAAACGTTCCCGTGGGATAATTATCGTCCATAACGCCTCGGGCAAAAGTTTGAATGGCTGATGTCGAACAAAGTAAGTTAGCGGTTCGGTCTTTTAATGTAAATAAAATACCGACTGATATTTGTGTAAAAAAAAAGTTTTGTGCGCTTATTTAGATTTAAGTAAAGCGAGTGTTTTAGTTTTATAATTACTTTTTTTTATTTCCAGTTTTTCAGTTGAATAATGTGAAAGATTATACAGACTATTTACCTCTTAATTTTTTCATTTGTGATTTCGAATAACCAACTTTAAATCGTTTGAAATGAAAAAGGATATGATCCTAAAGATAATTTGCAAATATATATTCAATGATACCCTATTTAACATAGTTCGTTCAGGTGGAAGCGCCAGTAGCCCGCGAAATGTTCTTACGTTTTTTTGCAATTTGCTGGCCAGTGTCAGTAGTCGAGTGCAATTAGACTTTAAGGTGGAACGAAGTTTATAGTGGTCGGATTTTCATGGGGTTTTTTTTATTGAGTTCCTAGAGTTGTGGAGAAGAAAGTTAAAAAAAAAATTTCGACGCTCGTGACTTTTTTTTTAATTTTTTTAAATTTCCTTTTGAATTTTTTTTTCGCATAGGAATAACTTGAAATTCACCGGATTTATACTGTGACGTATAGTGGGACCTGTATGCATCCATTAAACGCCAATTTGGTCTATTTCCTTGTTCATTGGTATTGACGAAATGCATATTTCCAGGTTTTTTAATGAAAATTTCCTATTTTTTCAATTATTTCTAAAATAACGAGTTTTAACACAAAGATTTCTTTTGTCATTGGTAACTGATACTTTTTCACGGCTAACTGAACGTAAAAATGTTCAAGAAATCCATATTTACGAGTGAAGTGATTAAAAATTCATTCGCAAATATCAGGAAATCGTCTATGTAAAAGTTAAAGAAGGCAATTTTTCTCAAAATGTTTCTATAGCGGTCAACGTAAATATTATTCTGAAAATATTCTTATTAAATCAGCTATCTACAGAGAACATAAAATAAAAAAAATATTCGGAGGTACTCAATAAATGTTGATTATTGCTGACGAAGGTGGACTGGGTCCGCTGGTAAACTCACAAAAATTATCGTAATTGGAACGTAACCATTTCTTATAATTTATATTTAGAATTAGTTGCAAGCTTGGGTCTCTGCGCCCCATTTAATATCAATACCGATACCGATACCGCTCCCAATTCTTAGCGATAGATCCCTTTAGTCATGTTTTACTTTCTCAGCAGTAACTGATATTTAACAAGTATCCTTGAATATTTTTCTAGTTATTATACATTATTAAATAGCTACTAAAATGAGGTTTTGAAAAATAATTTGCACATTGAGTTATATAGAAAAATTTCGAAAAAAAATGCCTTCATTAACATAGACGATTTTCTGATTTTTGTGAATGAATTTTAAGTCACTAAACTCATAAATATGGTTTTCTTGAACATTTTCTTGTCCAGTTATCTGTAAAAATGTATCTGTTACCAATTTCAAAAGAAATCTTAGTCTTAAATTCGGTAACTTAGAAACAATTGAAGAAAATACGATATTTTCAAAAAAAAACTTGAAATATGAACATTGAACAAATAAACAGACCAAATTGGCCTTTAATGGATACACACAGGTCTTTCTATTATGCCTCAATATTAATTCGCCGAATTTTAAGTTATTCATAAAAGAAAAAAAAAATATTACAAAGGAAATCCAAAAAAAAAAAAAATACTTGCGAGCGGCGAAATTTTTTTTTTAACTTTCTTCTCTACACCTCTAGGAACTCAATAAAAAAAGTCCCATGAAAATCCGACCACTATAAACTTCGTTCCACCTTTTGAGTATTTTTTGTCTAATTGCACTCGGCTACAGGTTGTATTTTGAAAAAATGAGTCGCGCAAGTAACACGTGTGTAGTTACAGAATTATAATCATTAAAATTATCAATACAACCCTCTAAGTTCATTTAACCCCATAGAATGACTTTTCATGAAATAGTTACACCACTTCCACCTCAACATCCATTTTTTTATTTTTCACAATATGGCGTTTGGTTGTCGCCATATTGAATTTTGATTACTGCCCTAACACTCGTAAGATCAAGTGGTTTGGTTAAAGGTAAACAAAAATTAAGCTTATATAAAGATGTAAAATATGTATATTGTGTACCGTACCTATTTTTAAGTAAATTATACTATTTATTAGCTTTGCCGACAATGTTTTGTCGATTATCGTTGATTTAGTTTGAAAAAGAGATACTTACATCAAAGCATTTATTATCTTTATTATTTTCTATTCTTTATTTGGCTATTAACTGTTAGGTATACTTTTATGTCTGTTTTCTGTGTTTCCTCAAAATTAGTTTCAAGGCTGAGCCGGACCCACCATCCCGGATTCTCATTTCGGAAATATCATTCACTAGATAGGAATTGTGTAAAATTCTAGATCGGCCAAGGAATCTCTCTACAAAGAATATCTCGAAGGAGTTAACGAATCATAATGCATAACACTTAGGTATCCTTTGTGTTCCGATTGTTTTTTGTGATTATTCTATTTTTGTTTATTATTCTACCTGCGGTTTTTGTTCCCACTTTTGATGAGAATATACACGCTTTTTGGATATTGTTATTGGAATATTAATAAATGTATTTTGTGTGAATCATGTGTTCTATCTCAATGACCTTACCTCACCCGGTTGGTGGTGCCACCTCTCTCATCGTCATACCTAAAATATGATCGGTAGGAGAGCCCAGGCAGAATACGCCTTTTATTTTAGAACTAATGTAAAGATATTCAACATTAAGCAAAATACTAACTAAATCTTCACAAAAAAAAGATCTAAATCAAGACTTAAACTAAGTACCTACTACTATATGCAATATGTTAAAAAAAAACAGTCCGTTCCGAAAGGGGCATACTCAGTACATCATTCTGAAACCCCACATCGAAATTTTTCATTGGTAATATATTAAAAAAATCGGCTGTTCCATTAATTTTGAGCGTGTTGCACTTTTGTAGGCAACAGCTGTTTTTTTTTTTAAATTACCGATGAAAAACTTCTGTGTGGCCCCGGGGTTCAGAATGATGTCCCTTTCGCATCGGACAGGGTTTTTTTAAACATTGTATATGTTATAGTAAAAGTATGTAATCCGTCATTGTTTTAACAATTCTTAAAAATAATTCGGAAATCTAAGATATATTTTGTAGTATGCACTTTTCCTAGGATATCTATAGTCTTCAATTTTTTATTTTAGCCCCAAAGATTTTGACTTCCTCCATAAACTGTTTGTCATGTGATAATTATTATATTATCTAAAGAGAAATTAAGTAGAGCTACCTTCACTGCATATATCTGCATTCAGTGGTACGACGAGGAATGATAATTCCTTCTCGTGCCACTGTGGTGGAACAAGTTGGTGGCACGACGAGGAAGAAGGGGAGCGGACGAAGCTAGCTCGAGACTTCGGGCACCCCGACCCGAGTTCGTGTTACGTTACTTTAAACCCTGTAGACAGAAATAGGAGCCCCGTCGACTACGGGGCTACGTCGACTACACCTTATTACAACATTTTGATATTTACCTTGACGTTGATTTTATTCGTGTTTTATTTATTTTATTCACAGAGAGCATTCGTTTTTATACATTTCCTAGTGCCACCTCTGAATTGCATACAATTCCTACGAAATACATGTGAAATGTTTCACAGGAAATGTGTGTATTAAAGATTCTTTGAAAGATTATTTTACACATTTCCTAAGTAGGCTCGGAATTATATATATTTCCATTTCATACATTTCCGGTAACATATACAACAACGACAATAGGACACTAGGCGTCAAAGTACTACGAAAGAAGGCAATACTAATTCTTTGGCCAAAGACAGAGCTAGTCGTCTGGCCTCAAGAAGTGTCGACCAGCCCGCAAGAGATATCCTTAAAAAGGAGACGCGCGTTCGGGCCCCATGACGTTTCGACCCCAACTAAACAGCTCATAACTGTAGCTACCAACAAAGCGCAACAAATAGGGAGCGGGTGCGGGACGGGTCGGGACTGGGCCGGATTTATGGGTGTGGAGGCCCTGGGGCAACCAAGAAGTGGAGGCACCGAAATTTGTTTTGGGACAAACGATAAAAAAAAATATAAACAAGATGTAACATAATAATCGCACAACCCTCTTCGAATAAATTAGGTTCTTTTTTGCTCATTCATTCAGAAATGAGAAAAGGAGTAAAAGTGTCAACTAATATTGAATTGAGCAAGTAACATATGATTAGGATGTACCTATTAGCGAGCGAAGCGAGCTCGAAAATTGTAGGTCGCCTGGGATATAGGTTGGTTTCTCTATAAATGTCCAAGACTCTTTGATGGACTCATGAACACAAAGGATGTAATATTTTCTTAACCAAGTTATGGAGGCCCCTTCCTCGTGGAGGCCTTGGGCAAGTGCCCCTGCTGCCCTGCCCTAAATCCGGTACTGGGTCGGGAGTACGGCGGGTTTAATTTTAATGTATTTATATTGACTGATCACAAGAGAGCGTGCGCGGGTGAGGCGCGGGAGCCGCGCCGGTGGGATCGGGCGGGAGCGGGTATTTGTAGGTACTCATGTACTTCAATGTTCCTTGTGAACCATGGTGCCTAAGGTTTTCAGTGCTTTATTTTGAAAGAGTTGTAGTATTTCAACATTTGTATGGCTTGTCGATCCCCACAGCTATATACCATAGGCCCATATAGGTGTTAGGATACATTTGTAGATGAGAAGTTTATTTTCCAAGCTAAGTGACGACTGTCTGCCTATAAGCCAGTACGTGTCTCGCAGTTTTCTGCTTGCTTGGTCCCTTTTGGTCTTAATATGTTCACGCCAGGTAAGTCTTCTATCGATGTGCATACCTAGGTATTTAGTAGTACTTTTCTGAGGCAGAACCTCTCCATCACGTGTCACTGGTGGGATCATCAAAAAATAAAAAGAATCATGAAAAAAGACGATTCGTCAAAAAAAATGAATAGTTATCGAGTAATGAGCTCTAACTCTTCAATATTTGTGCCCATTGCGAGATAACATTCATTTTGCGAAATTAATCGTTAGCTTGTTTGCAAACTTTATTTTTTCTTGCTTGCAACTCGACTGTGACATTTCTGCAATGACACAACCAACACGTATGTTGCCACCTTTATTCTTTTATTTTACCAACTAAAGTTGGTGGATATATTCGTGGTAATGCAAAATATCTATCTTTTGCTCATTGTTTGGTTGTCCTCATCTTGCACATTTGATCATGATTATTGTGACTTTGTTTCGATATTCTGAGTAAGCTGGTAAACTTCTATGAATTAAGTTTTTATTAAGTTTATATTTAGGTTACATTCGGACGGGGATAATATTTTCGTAAAGTTAGTAACACTGGTGAAAGAAATTTTTACAGTGATTTGATTGAGTGATGTGTTCGTAATTTTTAATTTTAACTTGAATTACTCACGAAAGTCTTGAAGTTGGATACGATGGCGACTTCCAGCGAAGCGTCCGATCACAATGTGAAATCCAGACGTCCTGCTGGTATTGTTTCATTGGCACACCTATAAAATGGCCTTGTGATATCGATTGGGGAATTTGACTGACTCAATTACTGTTTTGATTGTAGAGTCTGCGTTCAAACAGCAGCGCCTGCCTGCTTGGCAGCCGATTCTGACTGCGGGGACGGTCCTGCCAACGTTCTTCGTGATTGGCATTGCTTTTATACCTGTCGGTATAGGCCTACTTTACTTCTCCGATGAGGTGCGCCCTAATTTTTTACTAATTACTTATCGTATGTCTAATATATTATCAGTCTTCGTACTGGTGATTACAGAGAACTAAGGGTTTTTCAGAAATAAAACAGTAAATAACTTGAGCAAATAGTTACTTAATTAAGTGTAGGGAATACTGAACCTGAAGTCAATGGCAATAACATTGTTAAATTAAATGACTATGACAAATACGAAGACGTTAATTTAATGACTATGTTTACTTCCTTAGCACTGGCTCGAACTTCACAATTTTGTTACTCATCTCCTATATGTGCTATGTAGTAAGTTAAAACTAAATGAAATAAAGGGGTACTGAAATATTTTACATAAGTATGTGACTTACTTTTAGGTCAAAGAACATGTAATAGACTACACACAATGCACGAAAGATGGTGCAAACATCACTTGTGCGGACTACATCAAACAGAATGCCATGGATGAATGCATTTGCCACATCGCCTTCAATTTGACTGAGGATTTTAAAGGAGATGTGTACTTCTATTATGGACTCAGCAACTACTACCAGAATCATCGACGATATGTGAAATCTAGGTAACTACAATTAATTTTAATGCACTGCAATCACAGGAAAAAAATGATCAAATCTTTTATTGTTTCGCCAAATATCTAAGACCTGGATATTGGATACTATGATTGTTTTTGAAATAATATGAGTCAATAAAGTGGTTACTATAAGAAGGAAATAATATGTTAATCTAAAAGTCAATCTACGGCTGGCCATACACAGACAGCTTGAAGCAGTCAGGGTGTACTGCTTCCAGATATCACTGCATAGTAAACTAAAGTCTTCTACGTACACACATACACGGAACTGCTCGAGCAGTTGTAACTGCTTCGGGCGGTTGGCAGTGCGGTGAAATTTTATCGTGCCGTCAAACAGTAGCTGTTGACTACAAATGCAATAGCGGTCCGTGTATGTTGATCACTGGCTAACTGCTCAAGCAGACCGTGTATGGCCGGCCTACAACCTTTTCATACTTACTGATCAGAACATGGTTGAACTGTACCTGCTCGTCTTAATCTGTTACTGTATAACATTCATATAAGTGTTCATGGTCATTGTTGTTGTTGGTGGTGTTTAAGGGTTACCTAAGACATTGACTCTCACTATAACGATTTTTTCTTAATTTCTAATAATCCAGTCCTCCTGAACTCTCCTAGTTATCCTGTCTTCTTTTAAGAACAAGAATCCTCACTCAATTAATAACTAACTAACTAAACAAGTATCTGTATATTATTATTTTACAGGGATGACACTCAGCTTCTTGGTCGCCTGTCGTTGACACCTTCATCTGACTGCCTGCCGTTTGCTTTTGCAGTTGAAGATGGAAAGCAAAAACCGGTGGCACCATGTGGAGCTATAGCTAACTCTTTGTTCAATGGTATGAGCCTATGTAATACTCTTGAAACCAACAAATAATTTGAGGAAACTAACACATTATTTAGTTCAATGCAAACAATGAGGATATATTCAGTTAACCAAGATATCCGGAATACATAGTTTTATTTATTTTCAAAAATAACAAAACATGCAAAGTTCACAATTTTGGAACTTAGATTTATTTAAAAAACATAGACAACAAAACACATTTATATCTAAGGAGTAGTATAGTAAAATAAAGAATATGGCAAATGAACAACATTATTTACAAAATAAGATGATTGAAAAATAGGAAAATAATAGAATTTTAATAACCATATTGTTATTGCAATACCCTATTTATATTGTTATTTGTTTCACCAGATACACTGAAAGTCCGCTCACAAGACCTGAACAAGGATGTGCCCGTTCTTCGCACAGGGATAGCGTGGGATTCGGACAAGGAAATCAAATTCAGAAACCCACCTGGAGAGCTCAGTGTTGGTATGCGCTGTTTTCAATATTAATCCTTGAAATACTGCACCAAATCTATGTTCTATGTTGTTCTATGTTAAGGGATTTGGTTTCCGCACTTAGTCCGTAAAGTGGACCATTGTACGTAAGCCATGGTGGCCGTTACTCCAACCAGCCCACCTCCCTTCAGAAGCAGATCAAACTTCCCGGCCCTTCCCTTACTGCACCATAACATTCAAAACTATTATAAGTTTTGTATAAGGTCGAGAAAATCGCGATCATTTAAAAAAAAATATGGTACATTGTAAGTACTAAGAATGTTGAAAAAGTTTCGATAGTCTGTGGCAAAAAAAAAAGAAAACAACACTTCAAAATAAAAATCAGTGCTTCCACTGTTTCTGGGCGACGACAAACTCACGCCCCACAGTACACTTTTTCAACGCACAAAGAAGGTTTAATTTCTCAACGTTCGGCTCATTGCCAAGAGTTCAAAATACAGTCATCCTTGTCCCATGTTACTTGGGGACGGCGACGGCGCAACTCGTTGAAAATACTATAATAAAGTGGGCTTACTGAATAAACCCCGATGCGCCTTAGAATGTGTGAAAGGCAACTTATGGTTGGTCTTTATTGCAGCATTCGCAAATTTCACGAAACCGGAGAACTGGCGCATCCATGTGTGGGAGTTGGATCCTAACAACACTGAGAACAACGGCTTTCAGGTAATCAGCCTATAATATAATATCACTCTTATGTATACACTACTCTTGTGTAACCAGCATGCCTGAGAGATATTTCTTGACGGCATGTAAAGCCAAGTCAGAGGCCCATGGGCGGCCTAAAAACTCTGACACCAGGTTACGAACTAACCACACGATAAAGAAGACTCTTATGTATGAAGAAGTGCACCTATAGTACGCAGACAATTTGTCAGTTTTTATTAGTGTCATGTTATAAGAGGCTCGCATTTTGCTATTCACTGGATAGAAATTCTGACTCCAGGCGGTTATTGAGAAATTCTTATTACAAAACCCAATAGCACTCTGCCCAACCTGGGAATCGAAAAAAAAAATACTAGAATCACAATAAAAGAAAAAAAAAACAGATACTCCCCATACTACCTGCAACCATAGACTCCAAAAAGATCATTGACATATAATTCGTTTTTGTTTTATCGTGTTCATATACTAATATCGATTTCCATCGTGGAGTTTGTGTAGAATTCTAGATAATAAAAAGTAGAGTAATCCCTATATATTTCATATCTCCAAAGTATATAACCATATTAGTGATACATTGCAATTGAAGCTTTATTTGAACCATATACAAGTCATACGCTTCCCTTTCAGAACGAAGACCTCATAGTATGGATGCGCACGGCCGCGCTGCCGACGTTCCGCAAGCTGTACCGGCGCGTGGACCATACGCAGGTCGGCTTCAGCACCGGGCTCGTCAAAGGACCCTACGTACTCACTGTGACCTATAGTAAGTAGTAGCTACCTATTTCAATTATTCACAACATGAGCTTGTGAAAAACTAAGAGTTATATCGATTTGTCTCGTCATTATTTAGTATTATTGATTATCAGAGGAGCTCATGGCTTAATAATAACAGTCGCTCGGGTCGATCTTTAGATTAAGCCGTGCTTGCCTAGGTTGGTATGTGGATGGGTGACGACCCATTACATACCGAGTTTACTCCGTGCTTCGGAAAGCACGTTAAGCCATTGGTCCCGGGTGTCATTTGTAGATCTTCGACAGTCGTTAGGTAGTCAGTGGCCCAAAAGTCTGACAACTAGTCTTACCAAGGGGTATCGTATTTCCCAGTACTAACTGGGTTGTGGAGGTCAGATAGGCAGTCGCTCCATGTAAAATACTGGTATTCAGCTGCATCCGGTTAGACTGGAAGCCGACCCCAATATAGTTGGGAAAAGCCTAGGCAGGTGGTGATTATCAGAATAGTGAATAAAAAAATTGTTTATCCATTACATACCGAGTTTCTTCCGGGCCTCGGAAAGCATGTTAAACCTTTGGTCCCAGTTGTCATTTCTAGATCTTTGACAGTCGTTGCAACTAGTCAGTGGCCCGAAAGTCTTGACAATCCGTATTACCCAGTACTAACTGGGTGATGATGATATGCCCAGCCTGTTGTAAACTATGTTGGTTGATTACTAGTGTTTCACATGGAGCAAACAGATGTTCAGTAACCCTGATTTTCATCTCATCACACCAGGCAGAATTAAAATGAGAAATCTTTGTTATGTTTTATCCTTTTTTTTAAATCTGACAGCGCAGTTCAAGTTCAGTTTCAAGTATAGTTTTAGCGTTCTCTCATCATGCCCCACCATCAGTCTTCATGTTGAAAATGTTTGCTAAAAACTCTCTTCCAATATCGCCTACTACTGTGAAACAAGCACTATAACAAAACAATAATTACCCAGTACCCACATTAAAACTAAATTGTTCCACAGACTACCCGGTAACAGACTTCGACGGCACGAAATCCTTCGTAATATCGACGACATCGCTGCTCGGGGGCAAGAACCCGTTCTTGGGAGTGGCGTACGTGGTGGTCGGTACTCTGTGTCTGTTGCTGGGCATAGTACTCCTTGTCATACATGTCAAGTGCTCTAAGAGGTATGTATGGCTTTGGTAAACTGACGGAGATGCTGCACGATGTCGGAGGTACGGCGCCGGAGTAGCCATGCACTCGATGTAGAAGCGACATCATTGCGTTGCGACACCGCTCATGACTTGCGTAGCGCAGTGCGTTAAAATTATAGCGTTGCGACCACGCAAGTCGCAACACTCGTGTGGCATCTCTCTTAGTTAATCATTGCAATTGAAGTCCCATTTGAAGATAATATCACGTCGTAGTAGAAAATTTTAAAATAGAATAATTAGTGCTGTTGAATGTGCAATGCAAATGCTCATCGCATACCGAATCTACACCAACCCAACTCAGAAAGTAGAAAAAGTTGTGGAAGTTAACGTGAAATCAAACAAAAAATAACATTCACGTGTGTGAATTCGACTCGAGTGAAGCGTCTGATATTAGCTTCAGATAATTATCAAGTTTGCAACCATAAATTAAATCTAGCAAGAATTTGAGTCAAGTTGGAGAGGAGGTGTTTCGGTAGGCGACGGCCCTGACCAAATCCAAGATGATAATATGAAGAGAGGCCTCAGCCCTGCAGTGGAGCAAATAAACTTACAGTACAGTCCGCGAGGTCTAAGCTGAGCTTTGCATTTGTGTGAGTGCACATAGATAGTGTAGGTGTGACGTCGGCCTAAAGCGCGGCGCATCTTTTGCCTGGTTTAAACCGGTTTAAACAACCGGCCTGAGGCGCGGTGCATCCCCCGCGCGACAGATCTCCGCCGCGCACTTTCCACACTTCACCCCTTGTACCGTCAGCAGCGTGACGTTTTTAATTCTTAATATTATTTTGTTTTTGTGTTCGATTATATAGATACTAGGAAAAGAAATGTCTGCCAACACAAATAAACGAATAATAAGAAAACCGTTAAATAGCCAAGTAAAAGAAGTATTGTGTAATTTAAATACTTATTTTAAAGACATAAACGACAAAGACATGTCTAGTGTCACTACATCAGCCCAATTGGTAGCGACATCGACGGGAATCGCGCTGTCTACTGTCAAAAGAGTTTTATTGGAAGGCAAACGTCTTTTGGAGGACGAAAGCAAATTTAAATCTCCGAAAAAGACCAGATGCAGGAAAAATATAATTATCATTGACGATTTTGATAAAGCGGTAATCCGAAGAACTATTCATAATTTTCACATTACTGATAAAGAGGTGCCAACTATGAAACGAATACATGAAAAGTTGAAGACAGAAATAAACTATCCAGGTTCAATTTGGTCATTGCGTAAAGAAGTGTCTCTTTTAGGATTTAAATGGAAAAGGACAGAAGATAATAGAAAAATTCTAATGGAAAAACATGAGATACGTTATCTACGTATCAATTTTTTGATCAAAATTTCTGAATATCGCATTCAGGGCAGGCCAGTCGTTTATACCGACGAAACATATATAGACACGACTCACATTTCTTCGAAATCTTATTCAGATGGCAGCACTTCTGGTTTGAAGAAACCAATTTCTAAAGGAAATCGTTTAATAATAGTTCATGCCGGCGGAGAGGACGGTTTCATACCAAATGCACTGCTGATGTTCAAAGCAAATCAAAAAAGTGGTGATTACCATAACAATATGAATGCTGAAAACTACACGAAATGGTTACAAACGCAATTAATTCCAAATTTAAAGCCCAATAGCGTTGTGTTGGTAGACAATGCATCTTACCACAATTCGTTAGAAAATCCCGCTCCCAACTCAAATAGTCGTAAACAAGATATGATTGACTGGCTCAAGTTTCGCAATATAGATCACTCTACATCGATGCTTAAACCACAACTCTATCAATTGATACTGCAAAACAAACAAAGATTTATTGAATATAAAATTGACACTTTACTTAGAGAACATGGTCACAGCGTCCTTCGTCTACCACCCTACCACCCGGATTTCAACCCAATTGAAAATATATGGGCAATGATAAAAGGATACGTGGCGAAAAAAAACGTATCAATGAATATGGATACAATAATGAGGTTAGCGAAAGAAAAAGTTGACACTATCAGTGTCGAAGTATGGAAAAATGTGTGTGATCACGCAATAAAAGAAGAAACAAAGTTTCGTGGTCACGACGCAGCTCTTGATGATATAACGGAACGATTCATTATTAACACAAACGACACATCAGACGAGAGTGAAAATGATGACGAGAATGATAATGAAATTGATGAAGATGCAATGTCCGGTGGAGAAGAATAATTGTTATAGTTTTTTTTTTATATTTGAATTTTATTTAATGATCTCTGACTTCTCAGTCACACTTACATATGTAGGTACTCATCAGTCATACATAATTATCATAGCTAGCCTTCATTTTAAAAAAATTTGCTTATTTAGTTTTATTTTATTTTTAAACTTGTATACCTCTCCCACTTATGTTATACACTGTTAAATTTTGATCGTTTTAATCCCGCGGAGAATCGATCCGGTCCATGAAACACTATCGATTTGTGAAGATAAAATTAAAAAATAAAATACTTTTTTTTTAAACTCGAATTAATTCTCGCATGAGTGAAAAAACGATGCGAAACGTAAGTAGGCAGCATTCGGTACTAACAACTATTATGCGTAAACGCAGTCAACGTGGACTCACAAAAATTAGCCAATCGTAGACCAAGCCCCGCCCCCAAACCCCATTTGATTGGTGATGCCGCGCATCCCGCGCGCTAAGAAGGGCATCACAGGACTACGTCATGTAAACAATTCAGTTTCTCTAAAGCGTCATCGGTGTGTTGTTGTTACGATAATCCTTGTCGCGCGAAAGTAATGGCGTCTCGTAATTACGTGTACTCCAACCTGGAGTTCGTTGCCATGGTGCAATTTTACGCGATCGGGGGTTTTGATGTCGCGAAGTTAATATTCTGTGGACGGACGAATCGACTTTTACGCGTGTAGGACTATTTAATCAACGAAATGAACATTTTTGGCACACGTGATTAGTGAGTGTAGTCATCAAGTGCGCGAACAATTATTACGTACCGCGAAGTGTCCCTTAATATTAAATAAATCAAAGGTGATTTAGGTATGTAACAGAACTTATTTTAAATCATTATAAATAATTTTGATTCCACATTTTTAAATTCGCCATAACGGCACGATTACGATTATGACGGTCTTAAGCCCGTAAAAGTATGAAGGAAAATTTGGAATCATTTAATTTGTTAACGCGAACATCAGCTGAGCGAGTCAATAACCTAACTTGTAGGTAGGATGACGCGACCACGCGTAGGCAACAAGCTCGTGGGGCTACTACTGAATTCATTCATTTTGCGAGTATTACGTTATCACTTAATATTTTTTTTTTTTAAGGGATACACTGCTGTGCACTCTTTTGATGAATAGTATTTTGTAAGTTAAACCACCGGTCCAAGGGATTAAAACGATCAAAATTTAAGCGTGTATACCTACTACCTAAAACATAAAAATATATTTTTTAAAGTTTTTTTTCTGACTCTACTTTTGGTAATCACTCACACAAATGCAAAGCTCAGCTTAGATCTCGCGGACTGTACCCGGTAGGGGTTTGTGCACTTCGCAAAATGTGCACTTCGCAAAATGTGCACTTCTCAAAATGTGCACAAAGAAACTAGTGTTATCGTGCTAAAAATCGTGCAAAATAATTAAAAAAAAAATAGTAAGCAAACGTTTATTATTTTGACCCATTGTGATAAAATTCACACTCATTTTGAGTAGTGCTTATTTTGATAAGTGCTAATTTTGAGAAGTGGTATTTTGAGAAGTGCACATTTTGCGAAGTGCACATTTTGCGAATTGCACATTTTGCGTCAAGTGCACATTCTGCGTCAAACGCCCCGGCAGTACGGTTTCTTTCTAAAGCTCATTGTCACCCGGGTACTGTCTTCTTCCGTGCGTGTCGACAGACTCAAATTATATCCAACCAGTACGTAGCCACCTGCACACCGCTATTGTTGGCTTCGTTTAAATCCTGGAAGGTGCAGGCGGTTCTGTACTCAATGTAGTGTAATTTAGGGCGAAATTCACCAAGCCAACGACCTGAACGCAATCAGATCTTATTTTGTTACTATTATTTAATCTGTGCCCGCGTTGAGCTGAATGTCCATAGTAATATTGTCATTGGCAACTCTTGAACGTATTTAACTTGTGCTGAGCGCGTTCAGTTTCTATGGTGAAATTCGCCGTAAGACTACGGTCAATGTTCATTGAAAAGTCGTTAACCAAAGACGGCTAGAATAAAGTGGAGCCAATAGGAGTTAATTAGACAAAGCCCAGAAATTATTTCATGAGGCAATTGTACAATCGCAAAAAGAAAAGGTTACGCAATTCATTCTAGTCCTACGTAGAGTTAATTTCACTTTTTCGAACTGACTTTTTCATTCATGATGTTTACTGTGACATTCATTTTTTTTCGAATAAGTAATTAAGATTTGGAGTTTTGGAAAAATAAGTAATATCAAATAGATCTAACAGGAGTTAAGATGCTTCACCTTTTCTTATTACAATGTGATTGTTATAAGACATAATAAGCGTTAATTTGGCACATCGAGTAGAGAGGCACTGTCAACCGTCACACTGGTTTGAGATGAGTGACAGTAGACACAACATTTAGAGCGGTTTGCAGAATAGAGATTTTCGTGCGCGTATGAGCTCGTATCGGCTTACACGCGTACACGCGCCACATGCACTGTAGACAATCGAATGCGTTTACACGTGCTTATTACGGCGTGTTCGCGCAGGTAAGCGTGTATCGCGGCTCGCGCTTATACGCGCATCAACGCTCGTACGAGTAGCGCGTGTGACAAAAAGGGTGCGTATACGCGCCCTTAACGAAGACGACCTTTTTCTGCAACCCGGTGTGCAATATTAATGGCGGCGTAATGTACCTACTTGCATGTGACATCAGACACACCCCTCCCACCCAATCCTACTTCCTAAACGAGGAGCCCGCGACGAAAGTGCAAGTTCCGTAAGTTTTTATTTCACTTTTTTTGTTTTAATAATAGCCCGGTTAAGTTAGACAAGCAAGGGTACAAAAATTCGCATAGGGTTGAAAATTTGTACGAATGTTCGGAACACCATTATAAATTAAATGTGAAAGGTTTTTTTTTTTTGCAAATTTCGGATCGATGGTGACTTTTCATATTGCATTTGTAATGGTGTTCTCAACATTCGAACCAATTTTTAGTTCTATGCGAATTATTGTAACCTTATCGCTATATTTTTAGCTAACTTGACCGGACTATAAGAATGTAGGATTTTATGTCACTAAGATGTCATGGTGAAGTCGCCAACAGCCACGCGAATCCATCGAATATAATTATATTATTATGAAACGCGCGGTTTCGCCCGTGTGGAGAGTAGAATATATCCGGAAGATTATGATCTCAGTAGATTCATGGTTAAAAAAAATTAAAGCATATATTTTCCATATAAGGATCTAACCAGACATTGCCGGAATTCAAAATGCGGCGTAAGCATACTTTCCACCAAATGCTCAGATGAGAATGTACGGTTATTTTATGTATAGCGATTCTCTATCTGACATCAACCCAGTTAGGATCAGCGCAGACAGCCGCGAAATGCTTGCTGTCACACGCCACTGTAAATCAAGTCTTGCACTCTATGTTGGCCTTTACTACTTGTTACTTAGTTCTTTTTTAATGAAAAACGCTAATTCTTACTGTGCAATGCCGAGAGTTAAATCGGTTGATAGATTTTACGGCTATCATAGAATGAAATTCCTCTCTGTAATATGCTCACCGAGGCATGGTTGTTTCACCGTATCAAGGGAGTATTCTATTCATTCCTAAATCGCCTAGCTGCGGGCGAAGGTGCCATGGCATCTATCGGTACTGGTATATTTGCCTGAGAGCTCATAAGTCCAGTTATACTACGCTGTAAACAATTGTGAGCGAGATAGCGCATACTCTGCGTTTACGTACATAGAAAAGATGAGAACCGTGGTGTGTTGGAGCTGTGAATGTTTCAGTGTGAGAGAGACAGAGCTATACAGGGCGTATAGCATTTAATGTTATGCAAAATAATTGGTTTTAATTCCGCTAATGGACCCAGGCTTAGATGCAGGATGTAGTATCACCCCAAAAATAAGCACATGAAGGAAGTGCGAAAAATAAAACATACAACATGCATCCTATCCTATACTCGACAAGTGTTTTGCCCCTCCACGGGGCATCCCCAGGAGATGTGGACTCGATGACGAGCGGTCTCCGCATATAAATTCTTTAACTCGATATTTAAATATAAAGGGTGTAAATAGACCCTTAAAGAAGCCGAAAGGCACTTGTTCTCCCCGCTATTGCGATCATTTTTTTTGTTCTAGACCATACCTGGGAACCTTCTAGTTACGGAGATATTGCGGGTCAAAGTTCCAACTTTTTCACAAGTTTTTTTTTAATTCTAATTTTTAAGGTTATAACTTTACTTTAAATACCTCCATGACCCGTTTACTATTTAATGCATCATAAGCACAATGTTTTGAATGCGTTACATTGAGTTTTACCGCAGAAGGTTATTATTCAGCCCAAAAAAAAAAGTCGTTTCGAAGCAATAATTTTTGTGTAGGGTTACTTAGTTTGATGTACAGAATGCTTGGTTAACGGCTTCGTGAAGGGTCTGTTTACACCCTGTAGAGTTAAATATATCCATATAGATATTGCGAACAGGAGGGCCGGTGCTGCATCCTGCATCCAAGCCTAAATCAATTTACGGAATTAAACTAAATAAATTACATAACATTTAATGTAATAGATTCCCGCAAGGTGACGCTTGATATCATAACTTGGGCGTATGGCACCATCCCTTATTCGCAACGAAACAGTTATCAGACTTTAACACTTCATAGTACTTTCAGCAGCTGTATTTGTAAAATCTTGAGTTGCTCGCCCAAATATATCGATTAATAGTGCATCAACACTCGAATCGAATTGTTGTAGCGAGATGTGGAAAACGTACTCGGACTCGGTGGCGGTCGGTAGCTCGAACGAAGAACGAAAACCTATCGAGAACAAAGCGTACGTACGAGATAATGGTTTTAAAAAGTAGATCGTGGTGTTCTTACCTTAGGGCTCTCATTTTTATTCCTATCCTTTCCTCTCCACCTTTGAAATCATTAATATAATTCTGGACGTTTTGCACAGCATAAAAGATCATCATACTGAACATCTTTCTGTATGGGACCAATATCGTAATCTCAAATTATAAATCAACTGTCCGTACTTCTGGGAACTTGGCCAATTCGCTTCACCTGTAACTATGTATGTAAAAAAAAATCTTATAAGTTAAATTTGACTTACTTCCCGGTTTCCGATTGAGCTGAAATTTTGCATACATGTTTAGTTTGGATGACAATGCATGGTTAGCAGCCGCCATATTGGATTTAGAATGACGTCACTTAGACGTCATTCTAAATCCAATATGGTGGCTCCCAAAGATGGCGGTCTAGTTCTTTATCATGCATTCCCATGATATAGGTATCCAATAAAAGGGTTTTCTGAGAAGAATACGAGAAAGCGTGTTTTTTAGTTCTTTTAAACTATAATATTTATTCCAGTTGAATCGTATCTAGTATCACCATGTTATACTATCAGTCGATAACTCTAGTTTTGTATTTCAGTACCACGGAGATGATCAACGTGAACCCGCGCACTCCCTACTCTTAGATGACGTCATCCGAAGGTGAATACATCACTAAGTCCTTTCACACATAGTTTACGTCTGACATCAGCAAGCTAAAAATAACCTTATCGTTATAATAATAAAGATCGCTTCTATTTTGACAGTGACGCCCGGACTGTGCCGTGGCCTATCAGAAGTAAACTGCTGTGAGAGACGAGTACTATTTATGAGATTACTTATGTTTATGATATTTTGTTTATGATAAACAAATACCTAGCAGGAAGAAGCTGTCGTTCCTTTGTTTACAAAAGTTTATAGATTTTTTTGCAGTGTTTCTGCAGAACATTCGTAGTTTTTTTACTAAGTCCGCGCTGTATGTAATTCAACTTAAATCTTCAAGTTTTATACTGTTTATTTATTATTATTTTTTAACTAACCGTTGGTCGAATATAAAACAGCGCTTGGACTTAAAATGCAAATGACCCACAATGTATTCGAAACAAGTCAAAGTTAATAAATAACTTGCCCAAAACGAGTCTATATAGAATGATTTAGAATTGTATTGTGATAATATATTGTTAATATTCCGTTGTATTATGTGTTAATGTTATCTAATTATCAAAATCTTTGTTAGCCGTGGTAAGTAGTGAATAACACACTTCGTAGAAATAGTATGTTAATTTAATAAAAAATATTTTTAATTTTAATATTTATTACTTGGCTTTGAACAAAGTTACAGCAAAATTGCTAAAGAAAACAACAAAAATACAAGTAGAAATACAATGGTGTATTTAGAAAATCCATTTATAATATTTCCCTGTCTCTCTGTTTTGAAAAAGTAAGGATTCTTTTGTAGCATACTAGTTTCTGCGAATGATTTTGTCCGCATGGAAGCCAACTATACTGTAAATCATAAATCCTTTGGCGCTTTACAATAGTGTTGCCTATCACAGAATGATTTTTTGTATTTGGATCAGTACTTCTAGAGGTTACCTCTTACAAACAAACTTCTTACCTCCTCTTCTTCTTTTTCGTGTGGTTAGTGTGCTTAACCCACGGGCCTCTGATTTGGCTTTACATGCCGTCGAGAAATATCTCTCAAGCATATTTGGTTTCCTCACGATGTACCTCCTTATCATAATTAAAGAAAACTGTTGTTAAAAAAGTATGCGAAAATTTCACATCATCCTGATCGAGATATTCTTTTTACGAATATTTCAGTTGTTATTTTAATCGACTATAAATCAAATCGTTATCTGTGGTTTACCAACGACAATTTGATCGACATTTTAATTGATTGATTGAATCTTTTGTCAATTTATTTTCTGAACAAAACAAATTTTAAAAGAAAGTGCTGAGCTGGCATGAGTATTTAAAACAAGCAAAATTAGTTTCGTGTTAAAAGGAAAACAGATCTCACAACAACATTTTTTTTTGTTTAGAGAAATCTGAATAAATACTGCACTGCTAAAATTTGAACTTTCAGCTCTGAGCCGAACAAGGAAAATCTAGCAGAGTTCTTTTATCGAGATATTTATTAAAGTTTCCCTTAGCATTACTAAAAACGGGCATTAAAAAAAATTTCCCCCTTATTTAGTACACAGGAAAAGGTTAATTTAGCCCTATTTTATGAAATCTGTTTCAAATGTGCCCGGACTGTGAGTCTGCGTCCCATCCACCGAGTATACTTTTTAAAGCCAAATAAAACCCGTGATTGCCTCAATAAGGTTTACACTTGTGCCAATAAACATGGAGGCAGAATTTCGAATCTAATTTTGTACCGCCAAAAACACAATTGAACGTTTTGTATAAGTTTCTTCATTTCAACTTTATCTTAAGAGCACTGTATACGACTTCGTTTTTATCGCAGACGATCACCGCCAAGCCTCACAATAGGTTATTGAAAAATGGAGTTTAAGCCGTGTGTCAGAAAGCTTATTTTTCATGCTGCGGAAGTCAATTGATAACGAGTGGATATCTTGGTTTTCACTGTAATTAAAATAACTGAATATTTCTTTAAAGGGTCAAGGAACCCATAAATCGCGAAAAAAATATCACCAATAAATATTTACATATTGCCAAGTTATGCAGCGAACATGTATGAAGCTGCCAATTTTTTTGCAGCACACATCTTACGTCCGTTTTTCTATATTCTATTGAAAGGCAATAAGGTGCTGTTCTGTAAATCAACGAAGTCATTAAAATAAAGACCTAGTTGCAGGTTTAACCTATAACTTTGTTGTAAGGCATTAGTCCCACCGCCGGCGATAAGCGAGAAGCGGGTACAGCTACCAACTAAAACGAGTTGTCGTTGAAGTTCTAATCTAGTCCTCGTAAGTAAAATTTTGGCGGTTTTCACATTTTGATACCGTTTGCTTGATAATCAGAAGAGAATTGTTTCAGCCAATCAGAAACAAGCAACTCTCAATCTAATTTGAAGTGAACACAAATTCAAAAATGCACTGTTACCTAGGTATAATTACGCAGTTTTTTCACTCTACGGTAAAGTTGCTATTTTTGAGTTACGTAGTGTTAGAACTTTACCTTCGTTGTTCGTTTGACAGAGTTCTCGCTGATGACGGTGGTGAACAGTCAGCGATCAACGGTTAATAGAATATGTACCTCTTTCACTCACACGAGACCTACAGGGTGAAAACACGCACAGATCAGCATTTTCTTGCATCTTTTTTCTTTCAACTTACTTATTATTGCAACTCATTAAAGCGAGAGATCCTAACTCATGTTAAAGTGTTTACGATGCGGATGATCTTCTCGCTCCACCAATTGACGCGTTCACGTGACAGAATGAGATAGAGATACTCGGAACCGCTGATCCGTGCGTGTAAATGTGATGGTCACCTACAATCTATTCTACAGACATCAAGCTACTACAATGTGTCAAATTTCTTTAATAGATTTTCAACTTTATCGCTAAAACATTAGGTTCAAGGTTGATTGGGAAAATTTGACAGTTTCGGGTAGCTTGTTGTGCTGGCGTCTGTACGTTTCTTGAGCGAGAAAATCGTCGATACCTACTCGCTTCTAACCGACAGTGGGACAGCTGCCCGAGTAGTAGAATTCTAAAGAATATACTAAATGGTAGTTTTATTAACTAAGTGCCTTTTATATTATATAATTAGACGCTTTTGTATCTCGTTGTCGCTACTTTAAAGTATTTAATATTATCTCACTTATAAGTATTATGCAATTTATTATTGTAAGGGTTTTTTATGATGCGTGAATGTTTTGTTGTTCAAAAAAATGTGTTACATATTTTTTTTAAATTTTAAATAGATTTTAAGACTTGAAGTTCCAAAAATATATCAGGATTTCTTTTAATGTTATAGGAATATTTTTTTTATTAAAAAGACATACGCATCAAGTACTACGTTTTTTTATACAACTTAACATTTACGCATTAGCTATAATATTATTAATGATCACACATTCGATTTAATTTTAAACAAAATATTCATTAGTAAATGCTTAAGTTTTGGTAATAATAGTGCAAAATTCGAGCGTGATAAGGAACCTGGATACAGTCGGCTTAAGGGTGCTTGCTTAAAGATACAAGTTACCAATACGGGCAAGTCGAGACAGTCCAGTGCAGGAAACAGTCCCATTCTTTACATACAAAGAAACAGGTGCATATAAAAAAGACCACATTTTCCGGTATAAAGGGTGTAAAAAGACCCTTAACGAAGCCGAAAGGTACTTGTTCTCCCCGTCATTGCGATCATTTTTTTGAATCGTTTCCCAAATCGTTTCCCAGCAAAAGTTTTTGAGTAGGGTTACTTAGTTTGATGTACAGAATGCTTGGTTGACGGCTTCGTGAAGGTTCTGTTTACACCCTGTATCGACAACTTGGAACTGGAAAACCTGTACTTATCTACAGTCTAAAGGGTTACTTTTCAATGACCAAAATTTTTATTTTATTTTTATTATTTTATCGATTCTGAATCATCTCTGAAAATTTGACTGGTCATTGAAAACTAACCCTGTATATGCAAGCACCCTTAGGCTGTGAACACACCACTGTTTGGATACCGCTCCGAGAAATTAAAAAAAAGTACTTAAAGAAAAATAAATGTGCAGTCTGTGTTGCCATCATACCATCTTATGCTTGTATAATTAAAATTGCATTTAATTTTCTTGTCTGTCTATATTCACTTATTTTATTTAAAAAATTAAGGCTAACCTTTGTATGAAAGCACGAAATTAAATGTGAACTTAGCTTAATAGTTAAATAAATGTTTAAAAATTGACTTTTTGTTTAATTTTATTTCTCAATCATCATCTGCCTAGCCATTTCCCAATTATGTTGGGGTCGGCTTCCAGTCTAACCGGATGCAGCTGAATACCAGTATTTTACATGGAGCGACTGCCTATCTGATCTCTACAACCCAGTTAGTACTGGACAAAGACCCTAATTTTCTTAATAGCCAATGTTTTTAATTCAAAACGGGTAATAAGATTAGTCGATACAGGTACAAGATTATATTTATTATCGTGAAATATTGATACTATTACTATGAGTGTTATCGTTCTCACTATCGTGTGGCTGACTCTGGCTTGGCCACCATCACGGATTTTAATTTTGATAACACAAAAAATTAGTCGCTAATTAGTCGAAATTTGTCGCCAAATATCAGAATTTGTCGCTCACTGGTTCAAAAGATATAAGGGTTTATAGGTGGCCGATCTGGAGAGAGTCTCCCCAGCTTGGCCACATTTATATCTCAAAAACTAGGGCACCTAGGGAAGATCTGTTTTCTCCCATATTTAGTCGCCAATTAGTCGGAATCAGTCGCCAAATATCAGAATCTGTCGGTCACTGGTTCAAAACTTATAAGGGTTTATATGTGGCCGATCTGGAGACACTCTCCCCAGCTTGGCCACATTTAGATCTCAAAAACTAGGGCACCTAGCGAAGATCTGTTTTCTCCCATATTTAGTCGCCAATTAGTCGGAATTAGTCGCCAAGTCACAGATTTAGTCGGGTCTTAGTTTAGAAGATATAATGAGTCCAATTATTAAGGTATAGTCCAAGAGCTAGATCAAAGAGTTCACGAAAAATTGCCAAGAAAAAATATTTCTATTAATATGTGTAATATACTTCTAGTTTTATCGGTCTAAAGTCCTTAAAAATGTCCGAGAGAGACAAATTCTCAATTAAATACATGTTTTTATGTTTTAAATTACTTGGTTAGAGTGGCTTAAACTTATTTGATAACATTAAACCTTGCTCTTGGTCTATTTGGTGTCAAGTTGTACAGTCGCATGCAACTGTTTTACCAGTTTACAATGTTAAGCTCTAATTTACGTTAGAATAATAAAATAAGTTAAAATTATCGTACCTTTAGCAAAACGTTTAAAATACTTAAACGTTGAAAACGTATTGTAAGTATCAACCCATTGCTTGAAAAATACCTACCTAATAATCTTTAATCAAAGATGTAAATATTTAGATACCTAATATGAGCATTAATGGTAATTATTTTATTAAGGTTTAATAAGTTTATTTATTGCTCCTTAGAAATATAACATGTTGAACAGTAGGTATTTAAATGCAGTTAGAATTAAGCATAACCAATAAATATGATCGACTGCGCTTGAGCTAGGCGGAGCTTGTATTTCAGGTCACAGTTCTCTTCCCAGAGTTATGAGCGGTTAGACATTTCAGTAAATCGCTTTTTATGTACAGAAATAATAAATCAAAATCAAATCAAATTATTTTATAAAAATGAATTTCCAAAAAGGTGGTTTGATGTGTGTTGTGTATGTGTGTGTATTTTGAGGTGATTGTGAGTGTTGTGTTGTGGGTGTGTGTGTTGTGTTGTTTATGTAGAGTTTGTAAGGACGGATGTTGAGTTTTTATTTTATCTTAATTTAGGTTAGAATAATAAAACTTCTGATGTCGAAATATAAAATGATTTATTACCTTAAACTTATTGTACTTACAGATAATGAGACCTACTTAGTCAAAGATGTAGGATACCTATCTGTACTAATATTATGAAGAGATAAAGTTTGTGAATTTGGATGTTAGGGATATTCTCCGGTACCTACTATTGATCTGATTTTGAAAACTCTTTCACTGTTAGAAAGGTATATTATCCCTGAGTGCTATAGGGTATATAACATCACGTTATGACCAATAGGAGCGGAACATGAAAAATGTTGCAAAAACGGGGAAAATTTATTGCTTTGGCTCTTTCTCTTATACGACGCAGATGAAGTTGCGCGGGTCAGCTAGTTAGGTATATATTATATCTCTCAATTAAAAAATCAATGAATGTTTCTTCATTGGACAACCCTGCTTGAAACCAACACCGATGCCTATCGATACCTACCGACTCGACGACACGTCACCGACAGCTACATTCTTCATTTCGCCACCGTCACAACCGCGACCGCTATTTATGATTTCGCATTTGAATTTTGAATCTTCTGTACTATTGTGTATTCTGTGGCCGTAGTGTAGAAATGTGACAGTATGGCCATTTCGTTCAAATATTATTTATAATTTTCGGTAGCTTTGGAATGGGCAACTACAGTTCTTTCACAGTTATTATGCCTTTTGACTGGGACTGTAGCTTCATTTTATTGTTATCTTTGTTTCGACAGTTCAAAAGTGCCTGTAACTGGCGTACTTAAATCAAAACACTTATTTCAATAAATGTTTTGATTTTGGAAAGTGTTTACTTTTATTAGTAAGTGTAACTATTTGACTAAAAACAAAACAAAACGTTTTATTTATTTATTAACAACTCACGCGAGGAGCTCGTGGCTAAATAATAACAGCCGCTCGGGTCGATCTTTAGGTTAAGCCGTGCTTGCCTAGGTTGGTCTGTGGACGGATGCTACCCATCACATACCGAGTTTCCTCCGTGCCTCGGAAAGGACGTTAAGCCGGTGGTCCCGGGTGTCATTTGTAGATCTTTGACAGTCGTTAGGTAGTCAGTGGCCCAAAAAAGTCTAACAACCAGTCTTACCAAGGGGTATCGTATTACCCAGTACTAACTGGGTTGTGGAGGTCTGATAGGCAATCGCTCCATGTAAAATACTGATATTCAGCTGCATCCGGTTAAGACTGGAAGCCGACCCCAATACAGTTGGGAAAAGGCTAGGCGGGCGACGCTTCATATTATATTTTACACAAAATAACCATTTATAGGTACCTCTAACCCTTCTTGAATTATACTATTGATATTATTTCATTAATTAAATAATTAATAATTCAAGAATTGTAATACAATATTCGCCTAAAGAAAGTGTGCCTACCTACTGCTTCATGTTTTATACCAGGACACGAAGATTTCGCACCCTTATGAAAATTCGAATGGCGCGCGGCGTCTAGGTTTGAATCATACCCGTATTCATGATCTTAGTGTCAATCAGATTTTAAATTTACCTTATTCACAAAAATAAATAAGTCTACCTAAGAACTTATTTTTAATTATTAGTAATTAGGTTTAAGTTCATACAGTACGTAGGTTCCTAATCTATGTATAACCAATACTTCCTAGAAAAACAAAACAAAATGAACGTATACTTATCAATTCAAGTTGATTTACTGCATTGTTCTACTCTGCTTTCCGCGCAGCGTAATTTGTTACGTATCGAGTCTCTTTGCGCGGGCTGGGGTAAGCGATAATGCCTACGTGCGCTCGGGTTAACCTTGCCTTAACAAGCACCTGGGTAAGCTCGTTCCATCCTAGTTCTCATCTGCCTATCGCTTTCCATCAGGCGAGATCGATTTTATAATAATAAAAAAAAAACAGTAATAGCGAAATACGAAACTTAAAATTCCACTCAAATTACCTAGTAGGATTCTATGTAATTTGAGTGGAATTTTAAGCTTCGTAAATAGATACAGAATTTATTAATACGTAGCCATGTTTACGTAGGTCAGCCGCAGCACTACTACTTAAACAAAGCTATGTACGAATGTGAGATTTATCTAGGTAAATAGCTATTTTTGGAATAAAAATATCTCATCAAAGGGCATTTTTCAAATTAGGTACCTAATAACCTAGATTATTTTACTTACTTTATTTTTTTGCGTTCAGAGTTTAACACACTAACATTGATTTAAAATTTCCTTTTTAAATATCAATGCACACTAAGCGTATCATTTCAAAGTTATCCAAAGGCTTCCTCTGTTTATGTTTTTTGTTAATGTTGCTTTACACAGATATACCTATAAGGAAAAATATATAAAACACTCGAGTTCCTAACTATTCAAAATAAGTCCCACTTTAAACTGGCTGACTATAACTTACGTCACGGGCAACTCGTTCTAAGTAGCTCGTCTGTGGTACACGCGCATCTATCTCTCTTTCTAACTTACCGTAAATGAAAAGGAGCGCAGCGATCTATCTGCCAGCGACTAAGTGCACATTGTGTTCGATAAATAATTACTTATTTATTGTAGATCTGTTTATAGGTAATGAATACAGCTTTTATTTGGTGGGTTGAAATCATAGAATAAGTTTAAATTTATATATTTCGAAACAAACGTTCCTCCATAAGACGTCATAGATACTTTCTAGAAACTACTTAAAGTATTTTGTACTTGCTTGTACCACTATATGGGGAAATTGATTCTTTAATATCTTTTTAATTATACACCGACTAAATCTGTGACTTGGCGACTAATTCCGACTAATTGGCGACTAAATATGGGAGAAAACAGATCTTCGCTAGGTGCCCTAGTTTTTGAGATCTAAATGTGGCCAAGCTGGGGAGAGTGTCTCCAGATCGGCCACATATAAACCCTTATAAGTTTTGAACCAGTGACCGACAGATTCTGATATTTGGCGACTGATTCCGACTAATTGGCGACTAAATATGGGAGAAAACAGATCTTCCCTAGGTGCCCTAGTTTTTGAGATATAAATGTGGCCAAGCTGGGGAGACTCTCTCCAGATCGGCCACCTATAAACCCTTATATCATTTGAACCAGTGAGCGACAAATTCTGATATTTGGCGACAAATTTCGACTAATTAGCGACTAATTTTTTGTGTTATCAAAATTGAAATCCGTGATGGTGGGCAAGCCAGAGTCAGCCACACCTCACTATCAATTCACGCGCTTAACATCAATAATTATAATCAAAGTCTTTTGAAATCCTCGTTTACAATTCACATTACAATGAATATGAACTTTATGCAATCGTAAATTGAGTTAAATTCAGAATGACTTGTACTATAAACAAGAATCATTAAATATGTTTAAGCTGTAGGGCAAACAGTATTTTATGTCTTGGTTTTAAGGTTGTTTTTCCAGAAACACATTTGTTTACAAGTTTTGAAAGTGAATCGCAAAGCAGTATATCTACATCTTACTAAATCGAACGTACCGAACGTAATTGTGATAATAACACACCCTACTCGTGTTAAATTAACTTAAATTCGATGATAACATTTATTACCTACCTAATTAATTTAATAATAGTATGAGATTTGAATCTTTTAAATGATTTCCACTTTATGCATTTTTTACAATAACAAAATACGCAAGTCTGAAAATCGTATTTATTTTTAGAGGTGTTCTGTAACGATTTTCAAAGTCAATTAGGTACAAATGGCCGCAGTTCTGCCATAATGAATCAACCCACAATCTCTAATTCACTACGTCAAAGTAATCCAACACTCTAAATGTGTCCCTAGGTAAAGTCAGGTAGGGTAAAACGGGGTAATGGGAACCACTTAGCGAGAATTCAAGTAAAAACTTATTTAAAAATAAAATCTTTATTGCACTTATGATGATTTAATAAAAGTTTAAAAAAAACTGTTTTGATCCCCATTACCCCGAGGTGACGGCAATTGTGATCACCTTGTGGGAAATTAGGATCAAATGAAAATTAACACGTAGATATAACCATTGGTTGAGTCTCACCCGATACATTCTGCCTGAGCCCACAGCCCACGTGGTACTTCAGTTTCCTACCTTGTGACTGTCAAAAATCTACAATTTTGAGCCGGGACCAACGGCTTAAAGTGCTTTCCGAGGCACGGAGGAAACTCGGTATGTAATGAGTGTTCACCCATCCACTGACCAACCCACGCAAGCGCGGCTTAACCTGAAGATCGACCCGAGCGGCGGTTATTATTTAGCCGCTCCTCCTGAATGTGCAGCAGTATGACTAGGCAATTGATAATGAAGTTCATACATTTCTGTGTCCTCTCCACGTTCATTCGAATCGAAAGCGAACAAGTACTCACCATGGACGTACCCAGCATTTTCTAAGAGGTGGGGCAGAAGTAAATAAACTAAGTAGTAGGAAAATAAAAATGCTTTTCATTTACTGACTGATACGTTTTATTGACTGCACTACACCATTTCAATAATAACCTGCGAGGGTTCTGGCTAAATCTAGCTAAAATTTCGTTTTCAAATGTATGTTGTGCTTCCAGAACCCTCTTTCTATGCACACTCATCATACAGAGGCCGACAAGGCGGTTTTCTGTCATTGTTGACCTTAACCAAGTGATAAATGTTAAAGTACCCAAATGAATATTTAATTTTGCCTAAAAATTCTTAGCGGTGGGGCAAGTGCCCCACCCTGCCCCACCGTAGGTACGCCCATGGTACCCACTTAATATTCTTTGTAAAATATTACAAAGAATAATAAGTGGGTGCTTGTTCGCTCTATTAATTAAGTATTTAGTTTGCGTGTGATACTAATTGTACTTGACGCAATGATTTTGTTGTATTTTCGTATGAACTATCTGTCGATTTGACGTTAAGTTAACGTTACGCCATCGCCTCTGGACTTAAAAACCGACATAACTTAGATAGGCCTGCAAAAAAGTCCAACCAATGGAATATCACAAACACGGAAACCATCAGGAAATTAGACAATCTTTGGGGATATGATAATCTAATCAATAATATTGCTGGTATTATTAGATACGTTAAATTGGCGCGATAGCCTCTAGGCTCGCTGGTAAAGTGTGGTGTGGCCGTTAGTGCTGGGCCAACATGGCGCGAGTTCTGTGGGCGATCACGCTACTGGCCAGCACGGTGCTGGCTCAGAACAACGGACTATTCGAGCTTAATATAGTGCATTACAATGATTTCCACGCGCAGTGAGTATTTTTTTTATTTTATTTTTCCCACCTATTATTGTTTAACAATGGCGGTGTCCGCAACACCACGTACGAAGCACGTATTTTGCGTTCAAAATAGAACTGGCTAATGGCATGACTGAAAGATTGTTTTATTTACGAAAACAAGTTTAAATAATGTCTAGAATGCTCTAGTCTGGATTTACCCTCAGTGATGCCTTTTTTATCACATCTAAAAATTTTTAATAATTAATTATTTATTCAACTTTTAACTATCATTACTAGTACTCTTAAACCTAATTTGATAGTGTGGCCATCAACTGATACTCGTATTCCTAACACAGGTTTATTAAAAAATAAATATGTATTCAAAACGAGACCATGCCATGAAATTAATCCACTAGTCAAACAAAACAAAATATAAGGAATTAATAGTAGTGTGATAGTGTGTGTGTAGTAGTGTGTGTGATAAATCAATTATTAAAGGCTATATTAATCCCTCATTGTAATAGTTCTGTTGGCTAGTTAATATAAGAACTTATTGTGTGTGACTACTGTAGAGCCATGTAGGACAACTGAATCAAACGAAGTGGAAAATTGATGTTTTCCGGAAGCTAAAATACGGGAAACTACAACGATCAGACGAAATAATGGTGCTATCAATTTAAAAAACTGTTTGTTAAGTATTTCCGTCAAATGTCACCCAGAGCGACCAAAGTATGTTCTTCTTCTTAAAAAAAAAACTGTACAAAGGCGGACTTGGGCAATGCCTTGAGCATTTTCAGCCAGTTCTATTTTGCTGGCTCAAACAGCACTTCCACGATCGTCGGCAGCAGCGCAGAGGTCAATTTGGCTGCGAGTTTTGTGGCTGAGAGCGCAGAATAGGAGGTGGAACATAGTCTGCTACACAGCTCACACCAACACCCTGCTGCTGTACCGTCGAGGTAGCTTCATGTAGAGCCTACATCTTCTCACTTAGACCCGGAGGCAGTTCAGTTACCTACTTCCAGGTCGACAATGAAAGATTGGACCTTGCAGGGTAATGCTCATTTGGTGGTAGATAGTGAGTGGGTGGGGTAAGGTTAATCAGAGAACGTTTAATGTTGTAATATCAGGTAAACCTACGGTAATCTGTTTTTACTGATATGATTAAAATTTAATTTGTTTTATGACTTCTGATTGGTACCGAGTTATTAAGTCTAAACTTGACTTTGCAGATTACGTAGTATTTGCACTTGAAGCTGAGATAGAAAGTGATATGGATCGTTCTTATTTTACGGGCACCTAATACCCGTTTTCAGTAACAATATATTCTATATTTATGTCTAAATTGAGTCGCAATATTTATTTTTTAAGGCAAAGCTCAGCGAAGAGAGTTAAAATTCCAACAGTGCAATAATATTGGCGTTTTAATGTCATGTCATTGCAGCCGAGGTGGATTTCACACCCGAGTCACCAACAGTGACAAATGCCCACTTGAATCAAACGAGGGGTTTCAATACACCTGCGAACAAGTAGGTTTAGGTTATCCAAGATGACATACAAAAACGTAGACATAAGGGAACCCAGAAAAAGGATGCTTTTAAAATTATCTTCGATTCCCCCCTCCCCCTCCAGTTTCGACGAGGTGAGTCCACAAGGAACAGTATGCGTGCCCGCAGAGAACCCCTGCATCGGGGGCTTCGCGCGCCTGTACACGGCCGTAAAGCAGGCCTTAGAAGCGGAGCCCGACTCCATCCTATTGAACGGCGGAGACACCTTCCAGGGCACTATCTGGTTCAACTTCCTGCACTGGAACGTCAGTCAGCACTTCATGAATATGCTGCCGCATGATGCTCATGTAAGTGATTCCAGAGGTAGGCACGTTTTCACTAACAATAAGCGACTCCTAAATGATTGACTAAGTAAAAGTGGTTTGATTTTGAATGCTCTGCGCTGAGCTGAGGATGGAGGGTTGAACAGTGCAATAATGTTTAATCATGAAATTAGATGTCGCTTAGTGTTACACAAAACACTTGTTTACAAAAGTACCTATAGTTAAATCAATCTGGAGTTACGAACTAGACCTCTGGGGATAGGTTAGAAACTCCAACATCTAAATTTTGCAAAGGTTCCAAAATTAAGCCCTAAGAACAATCTCAAGTGCAGTTTTTTAGAAACCCAGAAATACACGAGCAACTAAAGATGGCCAACAGCGAAAGAAAAACTGTGCGAAAAATGTGCAGAGACTGAGCAAAGTCTTAGCTAAGAACCTCCTAAACAGATAAGGGATATAATCTGCTTAAAGAGATGGCAAATCCTGAACTTGGACCAGAGGGGCAGAAACAGTGAAGATATTCTAGTACTGAACCACGTATAAATGTAAAATGGAACATCACAAAAAATCTCATCCGAAGACCCCGTCTTATTATGGCTAGAAAGTCGATCGGAGATAAAAGGAGATCGCAAAAAAAGCCAGTAAAACAGTAGTCATTTCACCCCAGGTGTTAGGTAACCACGAGTTCGACAACGGTGTCGCGGGCCTGGTGCCTTACCTGGAGCGGCTGGAGTCGCCGATGCTGGGTGCCAACGTGAACACGACGTTCGAGCCCTCCATGACGCCGTATATCAAGAACCACGTCATCATCACGCGCCAGGATCGGAGGATCGGGATTATTGGGGTGCTGCTGAGAACGGTAAGTAGCTTCAACCTCATGTGTCCCACTACTGGGCAAAGGCATTTCCTTTCTCCTTTCAAACGTCTCTATCTTATGCGAACACTGGCGATATCATGTTCGCCCCGCAAACAAGATCGTCACACCACCTTATTTATTTATTTATCAACACTTTATCACAAGTTAAACTGTACAAAAGCGGACTTAATGCCATGGGCATTATCACCAGTCCACCTTAGGATGATGCAAATACAAAGAAAAATGTTAACTTGCAAAATAAAAAGATTTTTGTAGGCTGGTTCGAGGGAGGAGAAGAATACCTGGAAGGATATGGTGAGGCCTTTGCGCGGCAGTGGGACATACAAGGCTATCAAAAAAATTAAATATAAAAAGAGCATATCTAGGTACATACATACAGATAAACAAATATACTTAGCTAAGAGAGATCTGAATACACGAGCTAGCCTGATGTTGAGCTGCCTAGGCATTTCCAACCTACTTTGGGGTCGGCTAGCAGTCTAACTGAATGCCAGTATTTTACGAGGAGTGACTGCCGATCTGACCTCGTCAACCCAGTTACTACTAGGTAACAAGATACCCCTCGGTGAGACTGATTCTTGCCTGGCTTTCGGGCTTCTGAGTATCCTTAGCGACTGCCAAAGATCTGAACCACTTAACGTGGAATCCTGGGCCTGAGTTCCATTCCTAGGCCCTACAAAGTGTACAAGTCAGGATCCGTGTAACCATTTGCGTTACTATTCGGGGTTACAAACACGATGTAATATTTAGATAACTGTTTCAGTTTTCGGCGCCGATAGGGCAAGTAATAATGGAAGACGAGTTGGAGGCAGTGAACCGCGAGGCGGCGCTACTCACGTCTATGGGCGTCGACATCATCATCGTGCTGTCCCACATTGGGTACACCAGTGACATGTGAGTATTTAAATTGTTACAATTATATCGGGCCGGCGGTATTAATGAACCAGTGGCAGTGAACCGCGAGGCGGCGCTCCTAACGTCTACAGGTGTCGACACCATCTTAGTGGTGTCTCATATCGGGTACACTAGCGACATGCGAGTATTTAACTAAGATTGGATAGTTTGAACATTAAATGTGAAGGGCAGTGTGGCTGCTAAGTGTTCCCATCAAATAACATCAGCATAGCTATATGATATTAAAAAGTTTTTTTACACACACATTACAGTAGGTACGTACTACAGTGTATATGTTGGTAGAAATTTTATAAAATTCTGAGATGATACTAGGAAATGTATAACAACGAATGCTCTTTGTGAATAAAATAAATAAAAAACGAATAAAATCAACGTCAAGGTAAATATCAAAATGTGATAATAAGGCGTAGTCGACGTAGCCCCGCTACGCGGGACTCCTATTTCTGTCTGCAGGGTTTAAAGTAACCTAACACGGAGTCGGGGTGCCCCAAGTCCCGAGCTCGCTTCGCTCGCTCGCTCTTGCATCCTAAGTTTTCCTTGTCACAATGCCTTGTTTATGATGGTGTGGTGTGTAGTAACATAAAAAATAGGAGTACGATAGACGCTCTCGACTGTGTGCAGTGGCCCCCCGCACCAATATCCCCGCTGTACTTAAATATAGATATATAGATTTCCTAGGAAAAGTGCATATTACATAATATTTCATAGATTTCCTATATTTTTTAGGAATTGTATACATTTCATAGGAATTGTGTGCCGGGAACTCTTTTATGTAATGTGGAAGAAAACCCCGGCTTGTGTATTTCAAGCAGCTTTATTGAACTAACATTAATTACAGGAATGCGCATGTAATAAGGTATAACAGTAAGTACATGTGATCGCGGGCGTCAGCATAAAATTGTCGAGTGTGCTCGTACATATACAATGACGGATTACATACTTTTCCGTTAACATAAACACCGTGACTTTTTAGTCGTCTTACAAAGGTGGTCTCAAAGTGCCCGACGTAAAATTGTTCTAGGCGCGATTTTGTTTTTTTTTTACCTACCGTAATAGGTACAAGGAAAAATAAATAAACATCAGAAAAAAATATGAAACATCCTGTTAATGATGATTACATGTCAAACGGGAGAATAGCCCAGCGCTCGAGTCCAGTAGATCATCGCCCACAGCAGGATGTTTTAACTACGTCATGCGTCATAATATTTAATAATATTTTAATTTTAAAATTATTAAAATCTCATAAATACCTATTTTTTTTTTATGAATGCTTAGTAGTCATTGGATACATGAAGTGGGCTGCCGTTGTAAGACGACTAAAAAGTCACGGTGTATACATCTGCCTGCCCACCTGCTTACCTACTGGTGTTTGATATCGTTTTCAGACAACTTGCAGAGCGCGTTTCCCCAACCGTGGACATAATAGTGGGAGCCCACTCTCACACGCTGCTGTTCACCGGAGATACGCCCAACGGAGACACCGCGTTAGGAGAGTACCCTACCGTCGTGACACGGGAAGATGGACATAGGGTTTGAAACATTATTTATAAGGTTTATGATGCATTGCGTCCCATTCAAATTCGATAAAATATGGTTCATTAAAGGCGTACTGAAACTATAAAAGTATCAAGAAGACTGGTGTAGTGCTTAAACACTTTAACTATTATGTAATGCTGTCCGCCGCCGTCCACATTCAGTCTGTCCCAGCCACCTTTAGTAGATAGTCGGTCTATCTATGGTCTCCACGCTACGCTTGCCGATATGCGATTTCCACTCCGGACTCGTTTTTTTTTAACTAGATTATTGAACTATTGAAGATTTTCTAACTTAATTATTCATGTTATCATCTAGAATTATTGCTGATTTCCTCAATGTCTAATTATTGATTACTAGCGGCTCGTCCCGGCTTCGCACGGGTGCATATTTATGTTCCCCTAATCCCCCCCCCCATTTGTTTTTCTAGTAATAAATATGGCCTATGTTACTCAGGGTGAATGTAGCTTTCTAATAGTGAAAAAAATGTTGAAATCGGCACAGTAGTTTTTGAGTTTATTCATTACAAACATACACACAAAAATACAAATCTTTCCTCTTTATAATATTAGCGTAGATTATTCAGCCTGTATCATCCACTGCGAGACTAAGTCCTCCGTCTCCTTTCCAATCCTCTCTATTTTAAGGTGACAGGTGTAAGCACGTTAAGCCATTGGTCCTGCGCCTAATCTCTCTCCGGTCGTGCCGGATTGCTGTCCCTAAGGACTATGAGGGTTAGGGAAGAAAGAGTGCACCTGTGCCAGCGCACACACTTGTGCACTACAATATCTCCCACGCCGATGGCTAATCTCCGCTGAGGTTGGCCGCCGTGACCGGAAGCGGGTAGCATGACTATTATTTTGAGGTAGTATCTGTTAAATAAAACTTATAAATCCCACAGATCCCGATAGTGCAAGCATCATGCTACACGAGGTACCTCGGAAACATAAAGTTCTTCATCGACGCCCAGGGCGTGGTGCAGGACTGGAGGGGGGAGCCTGTCTTCTTGGGCACTTCTATAGTACCAGGTAGGTACTCCCTACAAAGTTGATGGTGGACCACTTTCTCTACGCTTTTAATAATAAGGTTTAAAAGTGGTGAACCGTGAACCCTACCACCTGAACATAGAAATTACTATACACAAACTTTTAACATGAAGTCTGACAACCAGTCTTACCACAGGGTATCTTAGCAGTAATTGGGTGTGGAGTTCAGATAGGCCGTCGTTCTATGTAAAATACTGGTATTCAGCTGTATCCGGTTAGACTGCAATCGGATCCCAACGAAGGATCGGTAGATGATGATGTCATCATGGCGTAAGCTTGTGTCATGGTGTCCCTTAAACCATGTGTTGGAGAATATTCTCTTGTTTACCAGCTAAAACACTATAATTTACCTCAGGTGTTTTTTTTTCAAATGTGATACGGGCAATAATTTTATGGGCGGGCCACTTTGGCCAAATACAGCAAATAGTGCTGCGACACTGAAAGATTGTCGGACCACGGCCACACTACTGTCCTTTCTGTGATTTTAACACTAACCTATTTCCGGGACTTTTACTTATCTGACGAAATGTGGATGTGCCATTAAGTACACCTCTGCCAAACCGTTCGGGGGTTACAGGTGTGATGTGATCGTTATTACAAATAGCTACAGATCATTGGTCATACAAGAACTAAGCTAGGAATAGGGTCACGCCATGGGTGTAACAGAATAAGCGCAATACTAGCAGCAGCAGTGATAGCCTAGTGGTCTTTCTTTATCGTGCGTCTAGTATAATTATCACTTGCTTTTCGGTGAAGGAAAACATCGTGAGGAAACCAGCATGCCTGAGAGATATTTCTTGACGGCATGTAAAGCCAAGTCAGAGGCCCATGGGCGGCATAAAAACTCTGACACCAGGTTACGAACTAACCACACGATAAAGAAAGAAGCGCAATACTTCTTAGGTGGTCATTCAGACCATCGCGGCATCGATCTAGACAACTTGAACAAAGACAAATGTATTAAAAAAAAAAAATATTCTTCATACTAATTCCGTCAGCCTATGTGATATTTTGTATGGGAAATCCAGATGTCCTTTGTGAAAGTTGTCCTGTTTGAAGCCTGAATTACCACATCCGAAGCATTACGAGGTATTGCGCTTTTTGCGTTATTGCATTGTATAATGAGTAGTGACCGGCCTTCCTCATTGCAGACGCCAAGATGCTGGATCTGCTGGAGCCGTGGCGCGCGGAAGTAGACGCCGTGGGTAAGGAGGTGCTGGGCGTGTCGCGCGTCACGCTCAACCGCTCGTGGTGCTCGCGCGGGGAGTGCAACCTCGGCAGCTGGGCCTGCGACGGCTTCCTCGACGAGGTATGAGCCTTATAGACTATAAAGCATCATAATATACAGTGCTACAAGGACCTTGTGCGCGGGGTTCCTTATAGGGCTGTATAAAGAGATATAATTTTTTGTTAAAAAAAAAGGTGTTCTGTACGTTTTGACCGAGTAAGTTGCACTTTTGTAGAACAGCTATTTTTACTACTACCTCAAAAGGAAAAAAACAGAACTCAATAAGGGTTCCGTTTCTTTCCTTTTCGGGATAAGGATTACTTTGTCGTCCGTCTGTGTATCAACAACCTTTATCTAAGGAACGCAAAGAGGCATCAAGTTGTAATTTATATCAAAAATACTATATTCCGTATGGGAGAACATGTTTTTCAACTGCAAATGAAGTTTTTTCTCGGGATAAATTTATCGAACCCAACTACACACAATGCTGGAGGGGGGCACACACGTCGGGCGTGTCCCGACACGCACTTGGTTGGTTTTTAAACGGTTTTATTTAGCTCACCCCGTTTGTTTTTTTTTATTTATTATTCTTGGGTCAAATTTAGTCATTCAAATTTCACCCTCTTCCTGTCAACCGATTAATCTGAAATTTTGTATACACTTTGGATTTTGGTGACAATACAATTATGTTTATCCATTATCATTATAAATTCAAGATGGCCGCCGCTACAAAATGGCGGATAATTTATGTTTTATTAATCCCATCAATATGGGTATCAAATGAAAGGGCTCAACAAGCAGAATACAATATACTATAACAAATTGAAATCCAAGATGGCGGCCGCTACAAAATGGCGGATAACGTAGGTTTTATCAATCCCATCAATATGGGTATCAAATGAAAGGGCTCAACAAGCAGAATACAATATACTATAAAAAATTGAAATACAAGATGGCGGCCGCTACAAAATGGCGGATAACGTAGGTTTTATCGATCCCATCAATATGGGTATCAAATGAAAGTGCTCAACCAGTATAATACAATGTACTATATAAAATTAAAATCCAAGATGGCGGCCTCTACAAAATGGCGGATAACTTAGGTTTTATCAATCCCATCAACATGGGTATCAAATGAAAGGTCTCAACAAGTAGAATACAATTTACTATGCAAAATTGAAATCTAAGATGGCCGCCGCTACCAAATGGCGGATAATTTATGTTTTATTAATCCCATCAATATGGGTATCAAATGAAAGGGCTCAACAAGCAGAATACAATATACTTTAAAAAATTGAAATACAAGATGGCGGCCGCTACAAAATGGCGGATAACGTAGGTTTTATCGATCCCATCAATATGGGTATCAAATGAAAGTGCTCAACCAGTATAATACAATGTACTATATAAAATTAAAATCCAAGATGGCGGCCTCTACAAAATGGCGGATAACTTAGGTTTTATCAATCCCATCAACATGGGTATCAAATGAAAGGTCTCAACAAGTAGAATACAATTTACTATGCAAAATTGAAATCTAAGATGGCCGCCGCTACCAAATGGCTGATAACAATTAAAAAAAAAAAAAAAAAAAAAAAAATTAAAATTAAACAGAATGCGAAATAAAAACTAAAAAAAAAATTAAAAAAAAAAAAAAAAATTAAACAGAATGCGAAATAAAAACTAAAAACTAGAAAATAAAAATAGGTAAAAAAACTTTTTAAGTTAAACGGTTTTATGTTAAACATACATTGCAATGTTTAAGATAAATGTACTAAAAACCAAAAAATAATAAAATAGATACAGTCGTGGGAATTATAAACATATGCATAGACTAGACTAAAATAAAACCGTGGGGCACGTCAATTGTCTACAATCGTTGATTAAAATGTTTGTTTTGTAATGTTACACTATAATTAGGCAGTTGTTCAACCGACAACGATGGACGTGTGATAAGTAGGGCTAGAATGTGGAAACAAGCTAGCAAGCTCGGTTATAAGCGAGTTTTAGGGTTTCATAGTGGTGAGCGAGTAGTACTTTTATCATATGTTTTGTCGATTAAAGACAAACTACGAGCAGTGAAACGATTCCTCGCCAGCCAGCAGTGTGAATGTCCAACGATAAACTAGTTGAAACATCTCTTTTATTTACATGGAGTGTATAACTATTGGAATTTCCATGAGCAAGAAAATAGTAAGTAATTTCCTCACCGTCTGCGGGCCAACTGCCTATTTTAACGACGAATTAAACGATTCTTCTATCGCACTTAATGTGCGATAGAAGAATCGTTTAATTCGTAGACAATTGACGTCGATAATTTGTAGACAATTGACGTGCCCCACGGTTTTATTTTAGTCTAGTCTATGCATATGTTTATAAATCCCACGACTGTATCTATTTTATTATTTTTTGGTTTTTAGTACATTTATCTTAAACATTGCAATGTATGTTTAACATAAAACCGTTTAACTTAAAAAGTTTTTTTACCTATTTTTATTTTATCTATAGACTGACGAAGGGTTCATAAATTATTTACGCCTTTCACGCTATTTCACCTCTGACTTTGCATCACTGGTATAAGGTTAGCATTGAGTTGCTTTGCTGCCACTGACAAGACTGTCAAAATTGAAGCGATCTTTATTTCCGTACCAATAAAGTTGCTGAAGTCAGAGACGTGACACATCGTGATCACGAAGCTTGTGTCACGATGTCCCTTACTCAGTGTGATGAAGTTGAGTGTTGCGTTACAGATGGTACCCCTAGCGACGGGCTCAGCGTGGAACCATGCACACGTGTGCCTCATCAACACCGGTGGACTACGAGTGCAGATCAACCCTGGAGGTGAACCTTTCACTAAAATCCTTTAATGAACTTTAGATAGGTGTAAATTAAGTTGATTTTGGAATGTAGTCAGTGACTCAAAAAGTCTGACAACCAGTCTTACCAAGGGGTATCGTATTACCCAGTACTAACTGGTTGTGGAGGTCAGATAGGCAGTCGCTCCATGTAAAATACTGGTATTCAGCTGCATCCGGTTAGACTGGAAGCCAACCGCAACATAGTTGGGAAAAAGCTAGGCAGATCAAGTTGTTTTTTCGAATGACTAGTAGGTAGGTACTATTGAAGTCATAAAATCAGTCATTCCTCCGAATTGAACTTTATCGTGTTTTTATTTTTCCAAAGCCATATTTGTATACGAAAAGGCGAATTTTTCAAGTGGGCGTGGATGGCCATATCCGAAATTACGAGGAATAGCGAAAAATGTCGCTTCCCAGAATTTGATCCTTATCAGCGACACTGTCGAATGGTGTTATAATACGTTTTTTTTTCAAAATCAATAGGTTCGATTCCTGGCTGGGAAAATAGATTTTTCAAAAATCCAATGATGCAGTTTTATTTTTCATCAAAATCGGGCTCGAAACCCCTTTGATATAAAGGGTGTAAAAAGACCCTTAACGAAGCCGAAAGGCACTTATTCTCCCCGTCATGGCGATCATTTTTTTGTTCTAGACCATACCTGGGAACCTTCTAGTTACGGAGATATTGGGGGTCAAAGTTCCAACTTTTTCACAAGTTTTTTTTAAAAATACAAGATTTTAGTGTTGTAACTTTACTTTAAACACCTCCACGACCCCTGTATTATTCAATCCATCCATCAGCACAATGTTTTGAGTGCGTTACTTTGAGTTTTACCGTAAAACGTGTTTTTTCACCCAAAAAAAAAAAATCGTTTCCCAGCAAAAATTTTTGCGTGAGGTTACTTAGTTTGATGTACAGAATGCTTGGTTGACGGCTTCGTGAAGGGTCTGTTTACACCTTGTATAACCCCTTTGGTATTTTTCGATATTCCTCATAGTTTCGAATTTGGCTAACTACGCACACTTGAAAGATTCATCCTATATATGTTTGGAAATTAAATTGCGCGAGACTATAAAAGGTCAAATGTTATTAGCTAGTGCAACGCGGTAGGCCTGACGTGAACCGATATCCAAACATGTAAGAAAATTACGTGTTTTTATCGGTTTTAGATATTGACTTGTAGCGTCTGCGTAGTATCGCTAGCTTATTTATTTTGACCCTGTAGTACCTAACTACCTACTCTATCTTGTTCCGCAGACGTGACAACAGAAGCGCTGCTGATGGCAATACCGTTCGAGAACAGCGTGCAGGTGTACGAGCTGCAGGGGAAGTACCTTCTGGAAGCGCTGGAGTTCTCCGTCGGCGTCAACTGGGAGGATACCTTCTCCAGCGGCCGGATGCTGCAAATCGGAGGTACGGCAGACGAGAAACATAACGTCATCATTATTTAATAAGGGGCGAGCCTTTTGACAGCAACCTGGCACAAATTCAGGATCCGTGGCTGCTACTGAGACTCTTGATGGAAAAACCCAATAACAATTTGCACGATCCGGAAATCGAACCCAGGACCTCTTGTTCAAAAGTCGCGCTTGCGACCACTAGACCAAAGATGCAGTTATAATCAGCCTATGTACCCACCGCTGGGAAATAGGTCCCTTCTGTATGAGAGGGACTGGGCAGAAACGCACCACGCGGACCGTGTGGATTTGTAGATGTCACATGACTGAAGAATTCGAGCCTATGCCTGTTTACATTTTTTTTTGTTGTTATTATATGTATGTAAGAAGAATTAGAAAAAGCTACAAAATTTTGAAATTACAAACAGACGCTGCAATTTTATTTATTTGAATAAGTAGAGGTATAGATTAGTATGGTCATCTTTCCCAGGCATGCGCAACACGTACAACGCGTCGCAGCCGATCGGGTCGCGCGTGAACGCGACGGTGCGCTGCATCGAGTGCGACGTGCCGCGCTACTTGCCGCTCGACGAGAACGCCACCTACCGTGTGCTGTCGCAAAACTACATCGGCGACGGCGGCGGCGGGTACTCGGTATGAATGCTGTGTCCCACTAATATGACCCCAAATAGTATAGGATAAGGGCAGAAAGCCATCAGTCCCACTAAAGGCGCTCTCCATCTTACCACGTATCCCTTTCTAGTGCTGTTTGCGGCCAATCTTCAAGAAAAGAGTTGAGCTCATCCCGCCATCTCCTGCCGTCGTATTCACAAACGCTCCGTCTGAGATTACGCCAAATAAATATAGACTCGGACTTCCGAATTGTAATCACCGACAGAGCGATTGTGAATACGCGGGCTGGGCCGGCTGCCTGCTGCGTTACCGATTGCTGTTGTTGGGGACCCATTGCGGGATAACTTCAGCCCATAACTCCTCCGGCGTGCGACAAATGTGGCCAGCCCAGTTCCATTTAAGTTTGGCAGTCGTGCGATCTACATACACGCCTTAACCTTTGGTACGGGATCCGGGACCTAAAGTCATCCAAAAAAAAGCGTGAGGTCGTTTTATCGTGAATCCGCGTTCCGGCACTATAGCGGGATTCCCCGTTCCTACCAAAGGTAAACGACCAGTGAGATGAACTCCTAGGATACTGCGTTCGTCCTGCCACTTTATGAATGATTGGAAACATATCCTTTGGCACTCAGGAATAGTGTAGCTTTCCATAAGTGAAAGATTTTTGGAAATTACATGCTTCATCCTAACTGTCATCATCTTCCTGCCCTTGTCCCATTCTATTTCGGATCGGCTCATGTTTTCTTCTCCGATCCTCCCCTGTCAGACGTCACGTCATCATTTACTCCTTTCTTTTTCATATCATTCCTCACACAATCCATCGCATCTTTTCATTCGCCTAACATGCGTTTCATCCCTTCTCATTACATGTCTTCCTACATCCAAACTGTACCTCTTAAAACATATTACTGTCAAAGACATCCATATTAATGTGCCCCCTATTATTTCAGATGATTTCTGACAACAGACAGAACGTGGAAATCTTAGGCATCGACTACGCGTTGCTCCAGAATTACATGCGGAAACAGCGCGTCGTCACCAAGGACCTCGATGGAAGAATAGAAATAGTTTACTGAGCCCTGTTACTTTATATTCATTTAATAAAAGGTAAACAGCATAATTATCGTTTTTAATTGTTTTTCCTTATATAAAATAGGCCTACTCTTGTCCTCTCTAGTCCTGAGGACAGAAATGAGGTCGACGATGGCGTTTAGTTAAACCGTGTTTTTTTTACTTAGCCTCTTGTCCCACTTCTGGGAAAACGTCTCTATCTCCCTATGGGCTTTATATGGCATATTAGCTACTGTTTTTATAATAAGATGTTTACCTCATAAAAATAAACAAAGTTTGCTGCGATAGTTTTGAGTAAACTTATTTTAAGAATGAATTTATTCTTCATATAAAAATTACCTCCTAGATCCTAGAAAAGAAGACGCTGGAAAGAAAATAAAATAAAACTGAATTGTAGGGTAGGTTTCAAATACAAAGAAAAGAATATTTTGTGTCCTATTGAGACTATTTTATTTTAAACTATAAGTAATAAATTTGACAGTCATTCTTTATTTCATAAATATTTTACGAAAGCCAAGATATTGTAGTTTTGTTTCTGCGTTAGTTAGCAGAAGTTTAAGTACAATATTTACAATCGGTTAGATATTTTATATTTGTATACTTCGCTATGTTTTTATTACGTATCTATTCCATATTTTTATATACAATATAGGTATTATTACCTAACGCCTTAATTAGTTTTATTTTTAATACAATAGATACCTATATAAAGTAGGTAGGTATATTATTAACATTATAGTATTCTGTACAAAGCTTTGGTAGATGTAACAAGCCAAGTATGTCAAAACATCGGAAACATTATTATGCGATATGTTTGCTTTTCGACTATGTTTTTTAGCGTATATTAGCTTATTCTCTGGTATCTAGGCACACAGAGCTAGCGAATAGTAGGCTATGTGCTTATAAAACGCGGTTATGCGACCATCGCAAGTTCTCGCGAATTTACTTCATAAGAACCAGTGATCAAACGGTTTTTTTTATCGATTGCCTTATCAAATCAAACGTGAGCAACCGGAAACAATTTGGGTTGGCATCAGCATCTTTTAAGGCGCGAATTACACAGAAACGGCGCAAGGTGAAGGCGCGGCGCAGGCATGTTGCCGCGTCAAAACGTTTTCATACAAAAAGTACGTAGGCGACGTGTCGTGAATTACACTCAAGCGGCGCGGCGCAGGCAAGCCGTTCTCGTTTCCTTATAAATTCCACGCCTGCGCCGCACCGTCACCTTACGCCGTTTCTGTGTAATTCGCGCCTAAGACTGCTCAAACTGAGACGAGTTCCACATGGAACGCGACCATGCGCATCTCTTGTTTTTATTAATAGGAAGACACGCAACAGTTAGAACAACTTCTTTCATGATAGTTATGCAGTAGTATTCTGCGGGATCGGCCTCGGTTTGAAAAACGCTTTAAAAGGTGCCTTGAAACACGTGCTTATACAGATCCTTGCAATGTCATCAAGCTTGACGGCCTTCGTCGAACAACCACTGAGCGCCTATCTTCACAAATTGTCATGTTAATATACCTGTAAGACCCATCCATACACACAGTATTTTAAAGAACTTAATTAATTTTATCAAAGGCGAACTGATTTTATGAAAACCAAGCGAAATGGGTAAAATATGAAAAAGAGAAGAACCGTCAAGCTATAAATGGGTAAGAAAGTTGAGGTATTGGACGGAATTAAGTTAGAAAACAAGAAAAATCCTAAAATATCGACATACGTCAAGCGGTTGTATGTAAACTTAAAGTAAGTAGAATATACTGTTCTGTCACAGGTAGTTTAAATCTGATTTTGCAACATCTTTATTCTAGTTGCTATAAGGTTCAAAATAAGGATTATGTCACAAGTATAAAGGACCTCAAAGAAATGCCAATCAGATATTAGCTGTATGACAATACGTTGCCGATTGTCCAAAGAGAGACGATTCTTCTCCTACACACTTTAAAAAGCAGTCGATGTGATTGGTCGAAGCTATACGTGATAATAAAGGTACTGATTTGAATACTCCAAAAATTTTAGATCCGCATGACTCAACGAAGCGAAGTTACTGTAATATATTATTGTATTTGTCTGTTCATAAACACTCATCATAACTTCAGTTTATCCGTAATCATGGTGCTTCCAACAGCGCCGAAATAAAAATATCGATAGTTCAAAATAAATAGTAAACGTGATTTTCCCATTTTGAGTGTTACTGTTCCTGTATTTTGTCACGTCAGTCCCTACATTTATTTTGAGGCTTTTTATACCCGATTTTTGAAAGCCTGTATATCACGCTAAACCCGCGAATTGTATTTTTTTTTATTACGATTTATGCTACCTTGTAGTATCCATCTTAAATCTGATAAGACTGTGTGTAGTTGACACCTTAATTAATAATAATAATTGCAAGAAAAAACTGAAAACCAATTAATTTCCAATTATTTATTAAATTCGATTTTTAGTTGCTTCGAAATCAATAAATAGTTGAATCATTGACTTAGCAAATTAGTGGTATCACAACTTGCTATTGCCATACAACATCTATGGTGGAATCAGGTTTTGACAGTTCAAAGTATGTCAACGGAAAAGGCTGGCCAAAGCTGATTGTAGATGGCGTGTCGATAGCTTAGTCTGACCAATCAGGTCAAGGCATTTTGAAATATAAAATGTCATTGACATATTCACCCAATGGCGATGCTTGGTACAAGCTCTGCTAGCGCCATTAGATTTCCAGTTGCCTTCCTCATTGTTTGTGGTGGTGTCAACTACCCAACAGCCAATCAAATAAATGCTTTAACAGATTAAATAGTAGCTCTCCGTAACCGGGTCTTTCACTTTCAGCATTGTCCTAAATCGACCCTGGTGGGCACGTGTATGAAGGGCAGGTCAGCCTTGAACGTGGTGATGTCGGGGATGAAGTCCGCGTTGTTCTCGCTGGTGTCTCCGATGGGCTGGCTCGCGTCTAGGTACGTTAGCTCGTAGTGGTTCTTTGCGATGGCGTCTAGAGATGACTCGTTGCTTACTTTGTGGCCCATGATCTGGTGGAGGAGAAATGACATTTTTTTTTATTATAACACCGTGTCATACTTGTGTGCACAACCAGCCTAACCGGAGAGTATGTCTAAAGAGTAGGTATGTTTAAAAGTGTAAACGATGCACATATTATTACTGTATTTGTACATAGGGATTGAACCAATTAAGTCTAAGTTTAAGATATGAGTATAGTTATTTGTGGAAATTTTCAATTTCCGCAGACGTCGTGATAAATGAAAAAAATTCACGTGTGTGAAATACTGCATGATGAACCTAGTGACAGTGCGATAAGAGCCAGTTTTGAAGTGTATTGCAAAAATATAAATAGTGCGGAAGACTGTGTACAGTCATGAGCACCAATTTAAAAGCAATTTTCGCGAGAAATAATTATTGTAAATTGGAGATAGGATCTTTTTCATAAAAATATGAGAACACTATGTTCGTAACATTATGAAATTTTAATCAGTACAGTAGGAGAAAAACACTTTTAAAAGTTGTTAAGTGTTTACATATTGGTGCTCGTGACTGTACATGTATAACCCATCACATACCTGTACAGACAGCTTCCTGAACTTGGACTTGTTTCCTGTCGGGAAGTGATCGTCGACCCAGGTCTTGATGTCTGCTAGCTTGATCTTTTGTATCGCGTCAGCCTACAAACGGAATCACGGTTAATAAATTATAATAAACAAATGCTCTCGTTAGGCAGGTACTTCTGGACACGGCTCGTATTGTTAGGAGGTTCCTTTCTTTGTAGCCCTGATCGTCGGCAGTTTGGACCTTGTTCCCGATACCGGTGGGCTACTATTGTTTAATATTTTTGAATGTTTTTTTTTTTAGAAATATTTAAAAATATTAAATTATATGTAACGAAAGTAAAAGGAATAACAATAACACATAACAGATGTATCCTGTTACTGGAGACTGAATCAAACATTTTTAGTAAAAGATTGGGCAGATGATGATGCCATCTTGCCGATTACGGCCACAGCGATTGCCTGCGACGGCTTTCTATCGCGATTATCAATATGCTATGCTGCTCTTTCTCTCAATGCCGTGTTTGTCCCACGACCAAACAAAATACTGCCACAAACATTCAGATCGAGCACAAAAAACATGATTAGCTAATTTAGCTGTGATGTTAAAACATGATGTATTGTCTTACCTCCAAGAACAATCGGTGGAACATGTATTCCCTGCTTATAATCTCTCGCCAGTTCCTCTCGACCTGGAACAAACAGTTTTAGTTTATTTCATTTATATAATGGTCGCAAGCGCGACTGCTGAGCATGAGGTTTTGGGTTCGATTCCCGGGTCGGGAAAAGTGTTATTGGATTTTTCGATCAGGAATTTCTCAGTGGTAGCTCGAAATCTGGATTTGTGTCCAGTTCATGGCAATAGGCTCGCCCGCTATAACATGGGACTTAAACGTAACTGGCGCAATATGCACGATGCACTAGAGATATTTGGAGATATTGTTGTGTTATTATTGTAGACCGGATTATATACAAATGCACATTAAGGCTGTTTTTAGGAAATAATGCATATTTTGGTTTAAATCGGCATTTCGTGAATGTTGTTCCAAATGATGTGAAATGTTGTCTAAGCGATCGGCTGCTGCGCTGAGTGTCGCGGGTCCAATCCCGGCAGGAACAAATATTTGTTTGACTTACAGGTAGTTGTTCCAGGTTGGCTATTGGTGTGTGTGAGTTTAAATGTTTGTAAACGCACCCACGATACAGGAGAAATTCCTAGAGTGGGGCAACGTTTTTTATAACTAAATATGCTAATCTCGCAGATAACTCTACTTGCGCGATGTAGGATTTAAATTCATCTGTTGCAAGATAGATGTCGCTACAGGTACACTGGTACCTTACCTTATGGTTATAACAGGCGTTATGTTACGAACTCACCTCCTCCTTGAGCTCGTAGTCGGTGGTGTGTTTGAGCTGCACGAGCGAGTGCTTGGTCGCGGCTAGCGTCTTCTCTGTGAGACGCTTCATGTCCCGCGTGAACTTCTTCAGGAAGGCTTCTACGCGAGCGTCCACGTATAATACGCTGAGGGAAGGAGCAGTTTCAATTATTTTGTAGCTTGTTTTTACACAACGACAACATAACTTTTATTTTCTTATATCCTATTTGTGAACAACATTATCATCATCATTTCAGCCGAAAAACGTCCACAGCCATAGGCCCCCCTAGTTTTTCCATCCAGAATTTCTCAGTAGCAACTACGAAGTCTGGCTTGTAGCCGGTTGATGGCAATAGGCTCGCGCCCTATAACATGGAACTTTAACATAACCGGTAAAATGTGGATACGCTATAAGTCCTTCTGCTTTATCTTCGAGCATAATAAGCGTGATGTTTATACCTGAACTTGTCGACCTGTGTGTTGACGGTGATGGAGAAGCCCAGTACGCCGAAGGTGTAGCGCATCATGCTGAACACGCTGTAGCCCAGCTGCTCCTTCGTGCGCAGACTGTCGAACACCGGCTCTTCCATCAGCAACTACAGCAAGATATGAACATTCAATAAAGATAGACCATACAGTGCATGGGGTCTTGGGTTCAATTCCCAAGTCGGGTAAAGTATTACTGGATTTTTCCATTAGGAACTTCTCAGTAGCAGCCACGGAGTCTAGATATGTGCCCGGTTGATGACTATAAGATCGCCCCCTATTTTTTGGAACCCTAACGAAAATGGGATTAGGCGGGTCACGTGAGCCGCATGCATGACGACCGCCGGGCATGTCTCCACATACAGGGTGATTGGAGATGGACGGCGTCGCCGAGTCCGGCCTGGTAAGAGGTGGCGAAACGACCTGAACCTGGTTCCAGGTGGAATGGGATAAAAACTCCTGGAAGGAATTGGGAAAGGCTTTTGCCCAGCAGTGGTACAGTATAGGATACTCAAAAGAAAAGTGGGTGTACTATTAGGTACACCTCTGCCTAATCCCTCGGAAATGACAAGAGTGATGTCATATATCCTTACCATGAGCACTTCCAGCGTGGCTGTGTCCTTGGAGGTGGTAGCCTCGCCCTGGTAGTAGTTAGTGATGATGCTGTTGGTGGAAGCTTCGTTCAAGCTCAGCACTCGGATCTTACGCTCGCCCAGGGGCAATTGGTGGACTTTAACCTGTATAATAAAATATCATTTAAGCATAAGAGCTGGTGGAGAAGGCGCCTTTGTAGAGCGGTCGACGAGTTGTATTTTATAAATAATTTCCTTTTTTAAAGAAAGTTATCTATCTGTAAGGGATACTGACGCGAAAACAATTACCACGTATTCATTACATCATTCTGAGCCCCTCCCACATAAATTTTTTTCATTGGTTATTAAATGTAATGTAATGAAAACGTGGTACCCGTTTTCGCGTTGGTGTCCCTCCTTTCCACCCCGTAGAAAGGCGGCAGTAACTACTTATAACCAAGCTGTCGGCTGTTCAATAAATAAATGTATTTCAAGTGAGATAAACCCTTTCCGCCCGAAATACAAGGTCAAATGTAACTAGCTAGTGGAACTGCAGTGACATGTATTAATATTTAAACACGATAAAACAACAAAAAACACTGTCATACTTAAAACAACTACACTTATTGCGTTCATCGACAACAAAAAATGTTAAATATTGTTTGTTTTTACCGACTTTTATAAAAAGAGGAGGTTATGTACTCCACCAGCACTTTATGTTCACCGATTCTCCGTGATTATTGGTCCGATTTAAAGGGGAAGTCGATGACTTTTTTGCCACCGATTTCCAAAACTAAAGTTATTTTGCAGTTTTTAGTGTTTTTTTTTTTGAAGTCTGTTATTTTTATTGCAAAAAAGTTTTTTTTGTATTATTAACCTAATAATTATACCTAAAATATTTGCACGCCATGAGAAATGGCAGTCATGTCGTGAGCTACTCTTATTTAAGATCTTGCATGCATCTATTATTTTAATTCTGTATGTATACACTTGTTTTAGCAAATAACATTTCTTATTCTTTGTTGTTTTCACATCTGCGGAGTTCCGCTATATAATTTAATTAATTTAACCGTGTTAATATCATTGAAACTATGATAACTTACTTCAGGGAACTCGTCATCGGCGAGCGCGTCCCAGTTCAGAATGCGGCGCACGTTCTCAGCTATCCTGATACCTTCGTGCCACGGTAGGTTGCCTTCCACCAGTATCTGTGAAGACAAACAAGAATCTTATTTAAATTTCGGGTTACCTTGGCGCATCCTCCAGCTTATAATATTCTTCTGGGACAAGATTTTCTTCTTTCTGTAAGAGGGAAGGGGCCGCAGTGCAACTCGCGGGTCTCGCTGCGGTTATTTGGCGAAATTTTTGTTCCAGGACATGCCGGTTTCCTTACTTAATTTAATACAGGCGTGGTATGTTATTAATTTAATACACCGTAAGTAGCACGTAGCAGCAGCCACGGAGTCTAGATTCGTTGATGGTAATAGGCTCGCGCCCTATTACATGTGAAATGTGGGTGAACTATTAGGTACACCTCTGGCTAACCCTTTGAGGATTATAGGCATGATGTTTCGTTATTTGTATTATAATTATACATTTTAGGCGACTAGAATTTAAGATTAAGTTTTCCATACAAAAGTCAAACAGCAGATTTTTTTCGCGATTACGTTGTTGGTTCCATGTACAATATTGGTCAGTTCGAGTCTAATATATCACACTGTTAAATATCTCTGATCCACGCTGTAGACTCACCTGGCAGTACATCTTGCTGAGCAGCCGGTCGCTGTAGTCCTGCAGCTCCTCGAGCGTGATGTCATGGATGATGGTCGCCTTCTCGCGCGGAGATATGTACGGCACCAGCAGGATGTTCATGCGCACGTCCCTGTGGTGGGCAATTATGTTTATTAAGTTAAGGAGGTTAGATAGGCAGTCTCTCCACGTAAAATACTGGTATTCAGCTGCATCCGGTTAGACTGGAAGCCGACCCCAATGTAGTTGGGAAAAGGCACATGATGACTTACTTGGCCAGTTTGTGCGGCTTGATGAGCACATTGTGGTAGGTCCGGGCGCGCACCTCGCGCATGGCCTCGAACATGGCGCTCGTGAGCTTCTGCGTCGACGAGCGCATCTCGCGAGTAATCAGCTCCACTAGTAACTGTATAAAAAAAAAGGTAATTATAAAAATTAAAAACCGGCGTCTGGTTGCCGCCATATTGCATTTTTATTACTGCCTTTGGTGACACTCGCAAGATCAAGACAAATCGATTGACGCGTGGGTCGATTTTGAAGATTTTTAATCATCAAAATCAGCCCACACGTTTGGTCTCTATAGCGCCACAAAGTAACAAACATACATAGGCTGATAAACATTACCCTTCCCTGTCGGGTAAAAAGGGCAGTGTTTAAGGTTAGGTGAAAAGTTGACAACGGAATGTCAAATATTCCTGCTGTTTTGACTAATAGGAGAGGTAGGTCAAAGCTCCGTGTAGATGGCGTGTCCATAGCTAAGTCGCAATCAGACCAACGAGGTTTTGGCTATTTTGAAATATGAAATGACATGACGATTTCGACGCGCATACATATACAAGGTATAAACGGATCCTTCACGAAGTCGTCAACCAAGCACAATAACCTTTTTTTATTTTATTATTACACTAAGCAACCCTACGCAAAAATTATCGCTGGGAAATGACTTTTTTTGGGGTGAAAAATCACTTTTTGCGGTAAGCCTCAACGTAACGCACTCAAAACATTGTGCTGATGGGTGCACTGAATAGTAAAGGGGTCGAGAGGTATTAAAGTAAAGTTATAACATTTAAAACATGCGTTTAAAAAAAAACTTGTGAAAAAGTTAGGTAGTAAGGATGTTTGACCTCCAATATCTCCGTAACTAGTAGGCTCCCAGGTATGGTCCAGTACAAAAAAAAAAAATCACAATGACGGGAAGAAAAAGTACCTCTCGACTTCGTTAAGGGTGTATTTACACCGTTTGTACAGCTCCATGTTGTATATTTACAACATATTATTAAATTAATGATATAAGAATACTCACATCTAAATTTTGACTATAGCCAGTCACTTTCATGGTAAGCCCCTTGTCGCCGACGTACAGTGAGTGAGACAGGTCCGCCATATTAGCTGGATACACTTCTTCCTATAAACAAAGTTTTTAATGAGCAATACCTATTTATTTAAGACTTTATTTCAATGTAGCCAAGGTTGATATTAGGCTCTGTAAATAGTTTTCAAGCGGTTATTACCTTTAGCCCTTGTTGTAGCACGTCCGTCCAAAGATCAAGAAGACACGAACTGTGAAAAAGACATATTGAATGGTATTTATTTATTTATTTAACAATTTATGTACACACAAAATACAGAAAAGAAGAAAGGAACAGAAAATAGTACAAAGGTGATGCTTATTTCTAAAGAAATCTCTTCCAGCATACCTGCGAAAGGAGATACTAAAAAAAAGATGTAGACATAGTGTGTAAAAGAAGAAGATAAAATGGAATACATAAAACACTTTATTTATTAAAAAAGTATTCATTGATTAAAAAATAAGGCCAGCTCAAACCGGTCACGGCGCGGTAGCATTTTATCTTTACCCAACGTAAAAACATACGTAGCTAGTCGTAACTCGTAACAAGATGCACATTCCAATGCCGCGAAGGGAACAATCTCCTTTGATGCCTTGGGGTCGATCTAGCTACGTGTGAATTTAGGTTGGATAAAGATAAAATGTGCCGTGCCGTGCTGTCCCCAGTGTGCGCTGGCCTTTATTGCTAACGTTAACGATGAACTTTAGTGCAATATAATATCCAACCATCAATTTTTTTTTCAGTTACTGCGCACAATTTTTTCCGAGTTCCTATATAATTATACCAGTTTAATCGTAAGCCGTTGACAAATCGAAATCGAATCGATTCAGTGTGATAGGGGGCGGCGAATGTCCCCGAATCCATCGCCCCTGGACCTTCGCAGGGGGGGGGGGAGAACAGGGCGTTGTGAGTCCAGTGGGCTGCTGCGGGTCTGAGCGGGAGCTCGTCATCTCCCCCTCCCTTTCCGCAGCTTCCTTCAGCGACATGATGCAAGCACTCTATGCCAGTTTCCATTGAAAATTGTCCGAACTCCTTGGTCAACGGCTGGTTGACTGCATACTCACTCTCTAGGCGACTTGAGACTGAGCGGCGAGATGAAGTAGAAGTACAGCAGCGCGGTGGGGAAGCGGAACTTGAAGTCAGGCTTGTACCAGAGCTCCATGTGACGGTTCTTACGGATCAGGTTCGGCTGGTCTAGTCTGAGGAAGGTAAAATATTCATTAGATATAACATAACACAATATCAAGACTTTTTCTGGGAAGGGGTAGGTACTTGTGTTACAGTACACCCACATTTCACCAGATATTTTAATTCCCATGTAATAGCTGTCGAGATAATTGATACTAGGCATAATACCAGAGTTTGGACTGCTACTATAACATAATTATACTGACACAAACAGTGTACGGAATATAATATAGTCTAACTAGCTTTTACCCGCGGCTTCGCTGGCGTTAATTTAGAATATGATAATCAATTCGGGTTGTATTCTGCTTGTAATAATATAATCCAATCATGATTAGAAAGACACGTGGCGCCATCTATTATCATAAGAACGTTATTGTTGTTTTCCTCAGGAATAGTACTTTTTTTGGGATGAAAGGTACCCTATGTCAGTTTCTGTACACCTGACAACGAATATGCAAATTTCAGGATGATCGGTTCAGTGGTTTAGGTGTGAAAAGGTAACAAAGGTGGATGGTTCTTAGCTATAGTTGGACCCGGTAGGTAGAGCTGTTTTCGACATCCATAAAAAGACAAGACGTCTGTCGAGTCAGCTAGTAATATTTATAGATATAGAGATACAGACATAAACATACCTAAAATGATTCACAGTAGCAATAAGATCGCCGTGGGTCAACGTCTTAGTAGTATCCTTGTTAGCAGCTTCGACCTTCTTATGTATATCCTTCGGGGAGCTCCTGAGGTCTATGCCCAGTTCCTCCGCCGTCTCCACGTACACGGGGTCTGGTTGGATGAGGCTGAAGTTCGTGGTGATGTACACGTTCTTCTCCGGGAGGAAGAAGTCTTCGACAGGCTCTGCGTTCAGCCAACGGTCGAGCCATTTGCCGGGGATTTCTGTGGAGAAGAATGATTATGAGTGGGATGGTTTATGAGGGAATAGAATTTGCGGTCGTTTAAAATGGAGTATCTTGTGACTTCAGCATATCAAAGGTACAGAAACTTGTTCCCAGTCGACGCATTTGATTGATCAGTAAGTATTTGTTGACCCACAAAGTCGACCCGAAGCGAAAATTTATATATCAGGCTTTCATTCGGGTCGTGCCGATCGGCAAACAGTTTTCAGGATTTACCATTGTTAAACCAGTTTTGGGTCGGCTCGGTACAACTCGAGTTAAAGCCAAACGGTTTTTTCATGAACTATCTTTGCATCAGGGCTTCTGACCCAAGTTACGCCACTAGAGGACGGAGTGTTGAAGTTCGTAGGGGAAAGTATGAAATCCTCATGGAAAAGACGCAGGCAAAGAGCTATTCATCATCATCTGTCAATCTTTTTTCCAACTAGGTTGATGTCAGCTTCCAGTCTAACCGGATGCAGCTGAATACCAGTGTTTTACATGGAGCGACTGCCTATCTGACTTATACAACCCAGTTGGTTCTGGGTAATATAATATCTTGGTAAGACTGGTTGTCAGACTTTCGGACCACTGAATACCTGTAACGACTGTCAAAAAAAATAACGAATGTCAAAATCAATCTACAATTGACAGCCGGGACCAAAGGCTTAATGTGCTTTCCGAGGCGCGGTTCCTTTCCACGCACCAACCTAGGCAAGCGCGGCTGTTATTATTTAGGCTCCTCCGGGCAAAGTACTAGTATCTACAGATTTTATTTACATTCGATTGTGCCGTCCGATTGTTCGCAAGCGACAGAGATAAGTAGCGATAACCCATAAAACAGGATTTTCCGTATTCTGCAACCGTACTTTATATAAACTTAATGATACTTGCCAGAATTGACGCTGAAAATAGCTAAAGATAAAGAAAAATATTATTTATAATACTTAGCTGAAGAAAAATCAAAAGGACTAAATTATTTAAAAGTTCAATAAAACTATCATAGTAACTTACTGAAAAACTCTGGTATCAATGTAATAATAACAAATTATTTATTTGTGCAGAATAAACAGTTTTTAATCGTTATTGGGACAGCGTACAAGCAGAGTTAATTTTCATATTCAACCGCATGTATATCACAGAAAGTTTATTTTCCCTTGTCACATTAAAACCTACCAATTTTCTTATGTCACTCAGTGCCGAACCAAATATGATTGATGAGCTTATCCGACATCATCATACTAAACTTTATCTTCTAGCCCTAGGGCTCCTGTACACGTCAAGTTTTCTTAACCGTACTGCGTGTTAACCGTACTGTTAACAGTGCAAGCTTGTACGCACGACGACCAATCAAACTATACATAACCAGTTTATGCGGATCTCTCATTGTATAAGAAATCTATCCAAAGCGAGGCCAAGTTATACTGAAAATGTACAGCTTCATGTGCCGCCGTGTGTACATGGCACGGCAAAGCTACCGGTCGAGACAACGACTAGGTGCGGCTCAGTTGAGATTTTTCTGTGCGAAAACGTCCGGCGCCGTCGACACTCGCATATAGACTGCGATACAACATATCACATCATGAGATTCACATGCGTAGACGCAGCGCGCCGAGGGGCAGGCCCGGCGAATATGTCAACAAGCACCATAGTGATCCATACAATACTGACAAATTGCCGTGCCTACATACGGCAATTTCCACGGCAAAAAAACGCGTGTGAACAAGAGGACTTTACGGTACTTACCCATTTTCTTGTACTCAGTGCCGAACCACTTTTCCTTGGCGTCGTAGTTGACAGGCGTGGAATGCTTGTTGGATAAGATCATGATGTTCACCGTGTCGGCGCGCATGCAGTCCAGGAGCTCAGTTATACCCTGAGAGAGAACAGTTTAGATTACTAGCTTATCTATTCAAAAAATAAAATTGAAGTGTCTGTATAACAGCTTTTTACTGAGTGTATTTGAAAGTATTTACGGTACTTATAAGAAATAAACCATTTTTATTTTTTTTGTGAATGTAACAAAAAAAAAAGATCAAGGACGAGAAGTGTGGTGGTTACTCGGGCAAAGTGTTATTAGGTTTTTCCTTCAGGAATTTCTCAGTAGCAGCCAGGGAGTCTGGATTTGTGCCCGGTTGATGGCAATAGGCTCGGCCCCTATTACATGGGACTTCAAAAATGACTGACGAAATGTGGGTGTATTATTACTTCTTACCTACCCTTCGAGGATAACAAGTGTGATGTTGTTTCGTTACCTTAGGATCATACTTGTAGTAGAGCCGGTCGCCAGTGATATAGTGCTGTGGAGGGTAAAAGTGCATGTTCTCTGATAGCGTCTCTACGTAGTCAGCCGGCTGGGACTCTTCCTCGAAGCGGAAACTCGTCTCTTCTATTGCCTATTAGAAGATTTAAATTAAATTAATAATTGAAAGAGTAATAAAAATCCATCCATCCTCACAAACTTTCGCATTCATAATATTAGTGGGATGTATGCGCGTTATACATATTATATTATTTATGATATATTTTTTATAAAGACTCTTTATTTCTTAGTTTGTTTATAGAAAACTGTTTAAAGTACTGAAACTAAAATAATAACAAAGTCTGCAAATTATAATGTGCTCGACTGTACGTAGGCAGGAACGCGCGCGCGTGAGCAGCGTATAGACACGCTCTCTCTTTCACACGCACGAGTGAAAGAGTACGCTCGTGATTTGCCCCCGCCCTCCCGTACCTCTGCGCACCGCTGATACCTAAAATTGTGTTACTGCGCAGCTGTAAGTTCAATGCTCCGAGCTGCCATTAAGTTTGAATCGAACTATACTATCCATAAAATGTATGGTTAGAAGTTCGGTTTATAAGAGCGCTGTCTCTGAGTCTCTTTCTAGGGCCAGTTTTCCACTAAAGCGAACCGAAGAGGAGTCGTGTGGGAATCGAGAAACCGCATTTGTTGTAATCCACATCGTGCCTTTTTTTTTTGGATGGGATATCATCAAATAACCCCTCCCCCCCGCTCTGGGTGGAATGGGAGGAGGGAGTGTCAGACTTTTACTGACTAAAACCCATCCATGTTCCTTCTTTGCCTTTTGTGTTCCAGGGCCGCGGTATCTCTTTCGAACAGTCCCGCAGCTCCGATCCACATCGTGCCTCTGGTTCTCTTCTGTGATTTATTGGATCCTGGCACGTCTTCTTGCTCTCCACTCTGCTCGTCTCCGCCTTAGAGGATCAACTTAGCAAACCAGCAATGCAACTTTACCTTTATTTCGTCGAATATTCTTTGTGAAGGTCCAATTTGTTTGAGCATATTTATGTATGAGAATATCGCTTCTAGCACCTGAAAAGACAATAATTATATTACAAGTAGTGCTTATGGATGCAATTTTTTATGACATCCAGCGCCAATTTCCATTAAACCAACCAACAGTAAAGAACTGTTGTTTAATTTTGTCAACCTTCTCAACGATTTGGATGGCTTTCTCGTTAATTGGCGAGAAGAGGCGCAACATTGAGAAAAGTGGAAGAAGTAGGGGCAGGCCTTTGCCTATGGATGGCACAGTTCAGGCTAATAAAAAAAAAACTGGCAACATAAAATAATAAAGACTATTTTCAGCCCTTCTTATTTCTTTTTTGCTAATGCTTATTTGCGGAAGGCCTTTGCCCTCGGAGGGACAGCAGTAGCGAAGGGTCAATTTTTGTAAGAGGCAAACCGGAGTACATTTTAATGTGATTATATTATCTGTCTATAGAATACTGACTGTGCCATTTTTCAAAGGGGAGCCGGTAGTTGTATGGAACCTTCGCCACTGTGGGACAGCAAATTTTCTTGGCGGACTGTACATTGTAGTTTAATTTGTAAAGACTATTTTATTTAACTTGAATATAAATTTGCTTGTACTCACCTCATCGACATGGTCCAGTCCTTCCTTGGTGAGCACGACTTGTGTAGAGAACAGGCTGTATATGGAGGTGTAGTCGATGCCGCTTTCTGAGTTACCCGTGTAAATGCCGAGCGCCCACACCCTGTATGTAAACAATTAGTTTTATTATCTATCTGGATTTTATGGGAAGTCTTGACAAAAGGCCGGACATATTATTTTTTAACTTTTCTTTTTCAGTACTAATGACTACTGCAGGGAGGCCTATTTCCAGAATTGGGACAGAAGAAACGTCATTTATAAACATCCCCTTAACTTCAGATAAGTCCAGGCAAATTAATAGAAGATGCTGGACAGTGCCCGGATGAGGGCCCAAAAAGCTGGAGACAGAAGTTGATAAGAAAAGAGATATGGTATGGAAAGTCAAGAGTTAGGAACCTTTTGGATAATATTTATAAGGTTTATAATAGTTAAAAATACTCTTGACGAAGCTAAAAGGCACTTTTTCTCTCCGTCATTTAGTTATTTTTTTTGTTCTGGGCCATACCTTACTAGTTACGGACATAAGTCAGGAAGGAGTCAAGGTTCCAATTAATTGTCACAAGTTTTATTTAAAATACAAGTTTGTAATGTTATAACTTTACTTTAAATATCTCCATGACCCCCGTGCTATACAATGCATCCATCAGCACAATTTTTGAGTGCGATACAGGACAACAAACGTGTCTTAGCCGTTTCCCAAAAATATTTTTTGCGTAGAGTTACTTAATTTTATGTACAGAATGCTTGTTTGACGGCTTCGTGAAAGATCCTTTTACACCTTGAATTTGACTATTACGTCCTGATGCATCATTTAACACGTCGTCATTTGCATCGTATAAAAAGACAATGTGCTGATTATGTTAAAGATTTTCAACGGCTGATCGTACCTATAACAGTTTAAAATAATATGTGACTAACTTTTTCCTTAGGTAGGACAGCAGACTGCCCTTTCCCTCGTGACCCAACAGGTAAGAGATGTACTGGTGTGGCTTGGACTCGTACTCAGACAGCAAAGACCGCATGCACCATGTTAAGTGAATCTGCGGGATGGAACAAGGTTAGTTTAGAAAGCTGATGTCATTTCGAGGCTACCTACTCAATTTTATAACAACACAAGCTGAAGCTATGCACCTAGACAATCATTTAACTACAAAATGCGGACTAGACAAAAAAGGCGCAAATAGGTAATTTTTTCTAGTACTTTCTCGTCGTAGTATTCGATCATCTCTATTTTGGTTGAACAAAAGCACTATAAGTTGATTTTTTGATGAAAGGTCGCAGGGACACCGATGCTAAAACGGTTACCCCGTATTTAGTACATTATTCTGAACCCCCCACATAGAAATTTTTCATCGGTAATTAAAAAAAATAAATGCTGTTGCATAGTTTTGTAGGAAACAGCTGTTTTTTTTTAATAACCCACAAAAAATTTGTAAGTTTGTATGTCTCTGAATACGTGGTAATCGTTTTAGCGTCGGTGTCCCTTCCACCATGTATGGGTAACAAGGGTCTTATTTGGCTAAAGTCAAATCATCACTAATAGGCGTAGGCGGGAATTCCGAGAATCATCCGATTTCAATAAATCCTTTCACTGATACAAAGCTGCACAATTTTATTTTAAAACCAGACACGTTACGTAAAGTCGCGTGTAGAAATTAGTATAAAGGGTGTAAAAAGACCCTTAACGAAGCCGAAAGGCACTTGTTCTCCTCGTCATTGTGATCATTTTTTTGTTCTGGACCATACCTGGGAACCTTCTAGTTACGGAGATATTGGGGGTCAAAGTTCCAATTTTTTCACAAGTTTTTTTTTAAATACTACTTTTTAAGGTTCTAACTTTACTCCAATTACCTCCATGGTCCGTTTACTATTCAAAGCATCCATCAGCAATAAGTTTTGAGCGCATTATATTGAGTTTTACCGTAAAACGTGATTTTTCACCCCAAAAAAAAATTTCGTTTCCCAGCAAAAATTTTTGCGTAAAGTTACTTAGTTTGATGTACAGAATGCTTGGTTGACGGCTTGGTGAAGGGTCTGTTTACACCCCGTATAATAAGAATACCAACCTCAGTAGTATCGCCCACAGGTTTGACGTAGTAGATGCTCCTAAACTCTGGAGTGACGTTGTCGCTCTTGAAGTTGAACTGACTGAAGTCTTCCGAAGGCAGCTTGTTGGTGGGGATGTGGCCGAAGGTGTTCACCACGTATTCTTCGAGGGAGGACAGGTCCATCCGTGCCTGGGGAGAAACGTGTGAGACTGTAAGTCTGTGGCAGGACACTCTTCTCTCAATCACTATCTACCACCAAGCGAGCATTTTTCTGCAAGCTTAACCTCATAGCATTAATTTCAAATAGACCAGTAACAGGAACGAATTGTTAAAGTATTCAGTCATAAACAAAAGTATGGAGCTACAATCCCAGTCACAAAGCATAATAACTGTGTAAGGACTATGGATGCCTATTGCTAAGCGTATCTATGCAGAAGAACGAGCAAGGAACTCCATGGACACTCTTTTGATGGGTCTGCTTTTCCGTGGTCCACTTAGAAAAATTTCTAAACCGTCTCTGAACCCTATAGGGAAGATGTTACTCCAGCTAGTAGGGGTACCTCGATGCGGCAGCAGGGTGTGAACGTGGAGCTGTCACAAACTATGCTCCATCTCCCTATTCTGATCTCTGCACCCCAAAACATGCAGCACAAAGTGACCTCTGCGCTGCCACCGATGGCGCTGTCAAATCGAAGTTTTGGCCCAGTAAAATAAGCAGAAGGAAACTGGAGATCCGTAGTAACTAAGCCCACATGGTTTAATAAAAGCTGCCTGGCAAACAATAAGGTGTACATATTTATTTAGTTGTATTTCCGTAATAGTCTTCAGAAAGGTCAAGAGCATAGTACTCGAAATCGGCTTGCGTGTATGACCAGATGTATGAACGTGGACGAGGCCAAAGGAGTATGTGAGGATCGTAGCAGGTGGTGTTCTGGGGTTTCTGCGTACCCCCATGTGGAAAAGGGTGAGTTTATGTATGTATGTATTTCCGTAATGTTTTGTATGTTTTCATACATAATTATTCAGTTTAGTTAAACATGCAGATCTATTTGTATGTAATGGTGTGCTTTTAAATCAATATCTTTATTGATTTTGTTTATGTCAAAAGAAGAAGAGTATAATATTGAAAGACTATTTCCTGAAATAGTCATTTAATTTTTGTAAATTCATTGTTAAACTATTTTTAAGACTGCCTGGTTGGTCTGGTGGTCCAAAGCGCGACTGATGTATGAATGTTATTTATTTATCGTTCTAATCAAAGAATGCGTCCTATTTACGCTTTCACCGTATTGTTTGACCTGCAGGTCGTTGTACTAATTGTAAAATATTTTCGAACCAGTAACAATATTTTGTTTGATACTATAATAGATCAAACGAATGTTTTTTTCGATTGTTTCTTATGATAAAAGAGCTAGACAATAAGAATTGATAATAAATGTTATTGGTAATATAAATTCTATATCCTGTGACATCATCGGTCGCTATAGTGTCGATGGGAAAGTAAACAAGTACGCCTTTTACAGATGACGTAAGCAGAAACCGGCGCCACATGACCTGGCATATTCTATTGATTAAATCGTTATTGGAAATCTAGTTATTAGATCACCATGAAACTTCTGATAGTAAATTGTAATAACAGCCAAAGGGCACATTGCAATAGGCTGGCACAAAAGCGCGGAGCTTGGCACAAGCAAAGAGAGGCCTATACCCCCCAGATGAGATGCCGAATAGACTGCCGATCGGCACAAACCGAATTTGTGTACTTATTGCTATGGGTCGGCTTTGTTATTCGACATATACTTTTGAATCGAATGAACAAGTAACAAATAAGCCATAACTGACCTGTACAGCAACCGTCATCCTATGCGCGCTGTAATGCCTCTTCCTAAAGGCATGCGCGGCTTGGTGTAGCCTCTCATCGTCATCTATGTCGTCCTTCAGACTGCGGAGGTTGCCCCACGTGAAGGTACGCGCCGGGTGACCTTCGGGGAACAAGCTGGAGAGCAGCTGGTCCTTGCGGTTCGAGTCTGATGGTGAGGCTATTGCGAATTCTGTAAAAAAAAAAAAATGTTTGAAGGCACAGATTGATGTGGTCGGATTGTTGTAACTTGTACTAGAGTTTTAGCGGTAACAGTCAAGCCATCTTCTGCGTTGTGTCGAAGATTCCTACAGTTTTAAATCAAATTAGCTTCGACCAGAACTCAGCCACATCGAGGGCGTTGGTAGTTCACCTGCACTTTAAGGGACCTGCCCTTAAAGTGCAGGTGGAGTTGCACAAAGAGCAGGTCAGGGTGGGCCATGGTCTCCACAGTCGCACTCTGCCTTATCGGAATACTCCCATAGGATGATAGGACGTAGTTGTACCTGCAGCGGCCAACCTGTCACACAGTCGATTAGTCTTCCAGATGGCCACATGCCAATGGATTACCGGTCTATAATGTTCCCCCTGGATTCAGGCCTCCTCTCTGGAACTTAACACCCCTGCCCCGTTGAGGAATACAATAGCAAGATCCTATAAGGATCTCATTGCTGGGACTCAGACCTCCTTGTGACACCGTACGAGATATAATCAACTACGCAGGCCAAGTGCGGGTACTTCATGAAATATTTATTTGAAAGTTTGATTCCAAGACATACAGTTTCCATACGACGTTTTCCTTTAGTGTTTTGAGAGACAGGCACAGACAGGAAGTAATCTGGTGGACCGTATGAAGCTAAAACCACAAGCAATGATCGCTTAGCTAAGCTACTCATTCATTATTATTGATGAGTTGTTTTTCCAAGCCTTATATGCCACAGATACGTGTCCCGTTTACTAAATGGACGTAGAGGACATGCTGGTATATTGTGGTCTCGTACTAATGTTCTTTATCATCAGTTGATCATAGCAGCCTACTGCTGGACAAAGGCCTCTCCAATGGCGCACCATTCAACTCGATTCTCGATCATCAATCAACTGAATCTGAGGGCGTCCTATCTTTCGTCGGTTATATTCAATTTCCTTTTCTGAATCATTCATTACCATATTTACCTTGGAACTTCAATATTTGTCTTATCACTTGTACTGCCCGCGAGGCAGACACTATTGTCAATAAAGCGTCAAGTTAAGAAAGTGTTCAGTATGTAACTAGGATAAGTACCACACACTCATGACAAGATATCAACCTACTACTAATATGAAGAAGCTGCTGAAGAGTTTGTTTGGTTGAACGCGCTAATCTCGGGAACTACTGGTTCGAATTGAAAAATTATTTTAGTGTTGGATAGCCCATTTATCGAGGAAGGCTATATAACATCACGCTAAGACCAATAGGAGCGGAGCATCAATGAAAAATGTTGCAAAAACGGGGAAAGTTATATTTTTATAATAATTTCACGCGAACGAAGGTCGCGGGCAACAGCTAGTATAATATAATTATATTATAAACGCGGGAGTTTGTTAGAATGGATGGATGTTTGTTACTCTTTCACGCAAAAACTACTAACCGGATTTGGATGAAATTTGGCACACAGATAGTTTATAACCTGGATTAACGCATACTTTTTATGCCGGTAGTACTATCCCGTGGGTCAATTACGAAACTCCACGCATGCAAAGCCGCGGGCATAAGCAAGTAAAATCATATTTTAAATTGTCGGATATCTACAAAATCATGTGAGTAACATTTCTAATATTAGCACTTGGTCATAAATATCGTCATTTTTTCATAATTAAATCAATAAGGAAAACCGCAGTAACTACTGGTCAGCTGTAGGCACTATCGGAATCAATGCAGTAATGTCATATAGTCAAGTGCAATTAGACAATAAGGTGGAACGAAGTTTATTGTGCTTGGATTTTCATGGGACTTTTTTTTATTGAGTTCTTAAAGAAGTCGAAAATGGGGGGTATTGTTAACATTGCAAAATAAATGCACAGAAAATATTTGTGTAGGATATTACAACTAAAAATGGAAAAATAAAATAACTTTAGCTTCAGAACTCGGTGACAAAAAAACTAAATCAAACAAACATATGTAAGTCACAGACAGACATGTAATGAGGAGGGATTAAAAGCATGTGACTAAAAGAGTGGTGGACATGAATGTTGATGGAAGGAGAGGGAGAGGAAGACCAAAGAATAAAAGATAGATGGATTGTGTGAGGAATGATATGAAAGAGAAAGGAGTAAATGATGCCGTGACGTCTGACAGGGGAGAATGGAAGAAGAAAACGTGTTGCACCGACCTCAAGTAGAATGGGACAAGGGCAGGAGGATGACGATTCATTATGCAGGTATCATATTATTAAAACCCTTGTAATAATAAACTTTGATAAAATAACAAAACCCTTCTAAGATTTCTCTTGATCAATATTATAAAGCCAAGTCAGCAGCTAACGCTAACGCCACAGCTGTTATAAACCCAATCGCGTGTCATATATGACCTTTCACAAGCTATTGGATTTATAATAACTTATAAGTTTTCTTTAGAACATAATCAGAGCGGCCATTCAAGTGCGAATCACATTCTACTCCTACAGATAATAAATAAAATGATGAGTGGTTTCAAAAGTGCTTCTGCTACAAGATCAGTCTTGTTTATTTTTAAATCTAACGTAACTGCACTACTTTTAGGCAAATGTTATTACTCTGCGAAAGACTTTCTAAATGATACGTATTTATCCAGATTATTTCCTTTATTCATATCTTTACAAATACAATTACATTTTTAAATATTCCTTAGAAAAAACAATAAAAAAGAACATTTAAATATATCAAAAAATTATAACCCACCGGTATCGGGAACAGGGTCCAAGCTACCAGCGGTTAGAGCTCCAGAGAGAGGAACCTCCTAACAATACGAGCCGTGTCCAGGAGTACCGCCTTCTGAATCAAGCCCTTGATCCAGCTGCCTAACGCGAGCCTCCTCCAGGTTATGATTGTTATAATAATTAATTGCTTGACCATGTAAGACTTATGTACCTGACTATAATATCACTAATTGACTTCACTTTAATTTCTGTTATGTTTTGTTGACATTATTTTGTTTGTATTGACATTTTAATTTATGTAATCATTTGCACGCCGTAAGGTAGACTGTAGCCGATCTCATTATTAAAGTACAACATCTTATACCTGTACCTACATTCAAAGCAAATAAAGTTCTGAATATGTATGTGTGTATGTAGAAATGAGAGTGTACTTTATGCTTTTGTCTACCTCTCCGAGTAAAGCCGTGATGGCATGTGTTATACACCGTGCCTGCAACACAATAACTTAGTTCATTTTCACCAAATCGACCGTAGACTTGATAGCTGAACAAATTACCTGTTGATGCATACCTAATCTGGACAGTTAGTGTAAGTGGATTACTATCGTCTGATCACCTAATCCTTGTATAAACCAGCTGTGCTCAACGTCTTATTGGGTTAGAAATAATCGGTAGAACTAAAATGAGATTCATATTAAAGAAAAGTCTAATTATTCCAGAATAGATTCGAGCGTTTTTTTTTCGGATGGGAAATCATCAAATGCCCCCCCCCCCCCCCCGCTCTGGACGGAGTGGAAGGGGGTGTCAGACTTTTACTGACTAAAACCCATCCATGTTCCTTCTTAGCCCTTTGTGATCCAGGGTCGCGGTATCTCTTTCGAACAGTCCCGCAGCCCCGGCAGGCAGACTTAAACCTAATGTTTTATTCATCCTTCGATTTTTGATAACGTACAGCGCAAAGTATACACAGCCTAGACTGCCTCGTTGGTCGAGTGGTCGCAAGCGCGACTGCTGAGCAGGAGGTCTTGGGTTCGATTCAGGGTCAGGCAGTGTTATTGGGTTTCTCAATTAGAAATTTCTCAGTAGCAGCCACGGAGTCTGGATTTTTGCCCGGTTGATGGCAATAGGCTCGCCCAATTTTACTTGGGACTTAAAACATAACTATGCGAATTGTGGGTGTACTATTAAGACACCTCTGCCTAACCCTTCGGGAATTACAGGCGTGATGTTATGTTTCCAATACTGGGACACATGGCTCTGTGAAGAGTGGGCCAGAATCCACCACGCGGGCCCAGTGCGGGTTGGTGGACGTTACATGTCTTTGAGGTACTAGAACATGCCGGTTTCCTCTCGAAGTCACCGTTCGCAATTTGAAAGCAGTGATAATGAAATAAATTACACTAAGTGCAGACGCCAAAATATCAAGCTACCCGAAACTGTCAAATTTTCCCAATCAGCCTTGAACCTTATGCTTTAGCAATAAAGTTGAAAATCGATTGAGAAATTTGACAGATTGTAGTAGCTTGATGTGCTCGCGTCTGTACATTTCTTGCCTGGGTTTGATCGTTCCCAATGGACCATCGTTCGTTACTCTGCTAAAAAAACGAATAAATAAATAAAAATAAATAAAATTGAAGTGTCTATTTGTAATATCAAAATAACAGATTTTTTACTGAATAGGTACATATGAAAGTAGGTATATAGGGTGCCTGGTAATTAGTGACCGATACTTAAACACGTGATTGTACTCATGATACCAAGCAACTTTCCCAAAGATTCTTTTTTTATAGTCATTCACTTTGCAAAGTTTGCCCGAATCATAATATCAACCATTACGAATTGATAACATTTTAAGAACATACTCTATTGTACAATCTTAGTTGCATGTAGGTGACCTATTCAATCGATTTTCGATCAATCTTCACGCTGGAAGGTCGTTCTCTGTAAACTTCATGGAAATTTTATGTTCAACCCACATTAAAATCATCATTTACTATAGCAACGGCAAAACAACAATACCATTGAATCTATGTAGAATTGAATGTGTTTTTATGACTCGTAACCAATGATATTATAGAAATGTACGCTACGTTCATGCTGAGCGGCGTTCAAATATCGTTGCGTTGTTACGACTGCGATAGACAATACGGAACGTATGATACAGACAGAGAGAGCTGTTGCGCTTGAAGTACTTAAATTACGACAATTGTCTGAATTTGTTTGCAACAATTTACGCGCGCTAGTGCGATATCTTCCTCTTTTTTATGATATCATTTCTCGTAACGATGTTTTAATGTGTTTCAGAAGACCGGCACGTGAAATGTTCTAAATAAAATTTATAAATTCACGTCTTTATCCCATGGGGGTAGGCAATGTTGTAGTGACTTGAAAATTATGTTATCCATGCTAACTAATATTTTAAATATAAAAGTTACTCTGACTGCTTTTAACACATGAACGGCTGAACGGATTTCGATATAATATGGCTAACAGGTTAACTATGGCAGTAAAACGATGGATGGATGGATAAAAAACAACGAATTAGTTTGTTTTTAACAATTACGGTTACATAAGAGGAAGTCTGAAAGCGGCGCCAGTGAATGAAAAGTTGTGGGATCTATTAGTGCGGAGCAATGAGGAGTTTTGAGTATGAATATGTTTTGAGTATGACCGAAACGATGAATTGTGTGAAGGATGATTTGGCTAGAAAGGAAGTGACTGCTGAGATGACGAGTAATGTAGAAGTATGGAAGAAGAAGACATGCTGCGCCGACCCCAAATAAATTGGAATAATAGCAGGAGAATGATGACAAAAAAAAATTGCTGGGCAACGACTTTTTTTGGAGTGATAAATCATGTTTTACGGTAAATCTCAATGTAGTACACTCAAAACATTGTGCTGATGGATGCTTTGAATAGTAAACGGGTCATGGAGGGTAATTAAAGTAAAGCTATTACCTTAAAAACTAGTATAAAAAAAACCTTGTGAAAATTTTGGAACTTTGACCTCCAATAAGTACCTCCGTAACTAGAGGTTCCCAGGTATGGCCCAGTACAAAAAATGTATCGCAATGATGGGGAGAACAAGTGCGTTTCGGCTTCATTATAGATATGTTTACACACTTTGCGTCGATTTTTGAATCGATTAAAATACAACAAAATCAATTATTAACATCCATCCATAGGTATGAATACATTCTTAAAATTATGAAAATACTAGCTTTTGCGAGCGGCTTCGCTCGCGTTAATTTAGAATTTTACAATTAATTTGGGCTCTACCTGCTACAAGCAGGTACGATTCAACCATGATTCGAAAGACACGTGGCGCCATCTATGAGCATAATAAAGTTTTTTTTTTCCTCGGGAACAGTATTTTTTTTCGGGATGAAAGGTACCCTATTTCCACTTCTGAACACCTGACAACATAATTATATGCAAAATTTCAGGATGGTCGGTTTAGTGGTTTAGGCGTGAAAAGGTAACAAACAAACTTACTTTCGCACTTATAATATTAGTAAGGAAGTAAGGATTATTTGAGAAACGAGTATTTTTAATTTTAAAATCGACGTATTTACGTTCCGTTTACACCGCGCGGTCATGATAAGGTTTCTGTTCAGTACACCGTAACGTAAAATGTAGTAATTACTTGGAAATTATGCTTTATATCATAATTTACAAGTCGTACAGTTGAGTGACGGTGTGCACCAGTACATGATCTAATACTTAAGTATGTGGTATTTATGTAAGTATCAGGTTATTTCGGGTTTTTCCCTAACCAGTATCGTTGCGATTAAGTTCAGATTTGAATGACAGGGTAATTATTTACGTTTTCATAATAAGTGGGAATTAGGGTTGATATTCGTTTGTTTTTAGGGTTTTGTTATGTGGGTACTGGGTGGGTTGAATCAGCGGTATGCAAATAGATCAGGAGATGTCTTCCACCTGAATGAATATGGCATCTCCATCTACTATTTTTTTTTTTCGGATGTTTGAATCATCAAATGACCCCGCCCCCGCGCTCTGGGCGGAGTGGAAGGGAGTGTGAGACTTTTACTGACTAAACCCCATCCATGTTCCTTCCTTTCCCTTTGTGTTCCAGGGCCGCGGTATCTCTTTCGAACAGTCCCGTAGCCCCGGCAGGCATCGGCCCTTGCCGGCCCCTTCCTTTTTGCTGACATCTCTTTGAGGTGCGCGTGGAACACGAACGCGCCGTCGACACGGCTTGTCGTCATAAGAGGGACAGACGGCGAGCTAGCCCATTATTCACCGTCCACAGGCTCGCGCCTACAGTGGCCGGGAGCTGCCACGACGCCCGGGGCGTATGTGGGCGCTGGGACGTTAGATCCTATCCTCTCGTTCCGTCTATACATTGTCTGTGTGCATAGTTTTAATAACGAATATGCGCATAGACGAATTATTTTGAAATTAATCCCCTGAAAAGATTGCAAGTTCGAATTTTAACCAATGGAATTTCGTTTGTATTGAAAAAACTGACCTGACTCAATAGCCTCCCTCTCCCTCTGCATGGCCTCCTTCTTCATGAGGGGGCTGACGAAGAACTGGCTGAACATATCCATGGCCGTGGGCAGGTACTTCTCTTGGATCTCGAAGTAGAACGTGGTCACCTCACAGTCCGTCGACGCGTTGTCTGAACCACCTTTTTTCTAGACAAAAAATGTAAAAAAACATTGCTATTATTCTCTTTCAAAAACCTCATTATATTAAAGTATCTAGTAAAACTGTGCAGAAAAATTTCGTGAGGGAAGTTTTGAGTATGAATGTTAGAGATGAGAAAGACCAAAAAAACGTTAATAGGGGCAGCAGATTGACGAGAATGGTGAATGGAACTCCGCAAGACGATGGATATCGATATTAAAACATGATACTACGATCGATATCGACACCCACAATCACATCTGAAGAGTTTCGCTAGCTAACTTTATTTGACCCTGTATTTTTTCATAGGCAAAGCTTACCTGTAAATACATTAATTCTTGAATATCTTTTCGTAACGACACTAAAAGGTCTAACTAAAATTCCATTCTATGGTGTTGTGTAAGACGTCGAAATTAAGCATCATCTCATAGTGCCTCCCAGAAGTAATCGTAATAAGTGAAATCAAAGTTTTTTTGTTATCATCATGATTGTCTAAAAAATAGGTAACTCGAGAAAAAAAATCTGTTTTTTTTTCCTATCTTCAAAAATGACTAAGATACCTTGGTCTTCCCCTTCCACAACACCCACATTAAGCCATCCACCTACATTATCTTCGAGTAGGGGAAGACCTAAGAAATATTATGATATCAGTTTATTAGCCGGCCCTTGTTAGGTTATTAACTTATTAGTTCGGAGAATCTGAAAGGCCCGGTATTGGTATGATAAACATCGCAAGCCAGGATTGTTTTATTTCCGTTTACTTTCCAATACTGTGTACTTTGGCTTCCAATGTTTGCCGCAAATTATTTATTACACAAACAACCGCTTGTTTGTGTCGGTCCACTTAAATAACAATACTTGTTGTACTTGTTTTTACATACTTATAACTTCAGGTTGGAACGAGAAGCATTTACTAACTTATATCCAAATATATCAGACTTCCTCATTAGCATAAATCCAGCATGTTGTGCTTTCACCATATTTGGAAAAGTTGTATTTCTTACAGATGACCTCGATGTTGAATGGATATTTTTAAACCTCACAAACAAACAAACAAGCAAACTTACTTTCGCATTTATAATATTAGTAAGGATTTAAAACCTAGATCTAAAGACACTGTCGTCTTTAGACCTAGGCCATATAATTTTATTTTTTTGTGGGATCACCATAGAAAAATTTATTCGAAATACCTAAAGAGGGTAATATACGATCCATTCAATCTTCTACATTACATTGCACTGGCGAGAATGAGATGAGGCCTCCCTACTCCTCTCTGAGATCACAGCTTATTAGGCCTTAATTCACATTTATGAATTCTAACGTAATTCATATTATTATCGTATTTTGATTCAGCTAAAGCCGCCATTTTAAGACCCCCGGTTGTTACTCTCTGGTACAGGTTGGTTTCTTCAGTAGCAACAGATACAATTAAACATCTTCATTATTTCCGCACGAGTCCGTCCACCACAGAGTCCGTGTGGTGGACGACGGCCCACTTCCTCTCATAGTGTGTCCCAGCAGTATACTGGTGGGATACTACAGAAATAATGTTATTTATGATATCTTACCTTAATAAAAGAATCAAATTCATTCTCCTTAGGATACTTCTCGCTGCCCATGAAGACCATGTGTTCGACGAAATGCGCCAGCCCCTGTATGTCTGCGGGGTCGCTGTAGCTGCCCACTCCCACACATATCGCGCACGCTGCCTGTGACAAGGAAATAAGGAGGTTTAATGATAAGGCGAGTTTGGCTTTGAAGCAGGCATGAGCACGAAGTCTACATGTTGTGGTAAGAGACATCATTTTGTGTTGCCAAATTACAAAACAATCCATCATCCGCCTGGCCTTTTCCCATATACTATGTTGGGGTCGGCTTCCAGTTTAACCGGATGCAGCTGAATACTGTAATTTTAAATGGAGCTACTATCTATAAGGAAATTAGCAGGTTTAGGGTTTCGCCTCATCTATTAGCACGGAATCGCATTTTTTCATGCTCCTATCCTTTTACTGTCTTAAGAGCGTTTACGACTTACGGCTTTTCAGACAAACTTTCAAGTCCTTTTTTTTGGAAATGACTGAACCGATTTTAATGAAACTTCATACACATAAGCACGATACATAAGTCTAAAAAGTTATCAGAGAACATTTTCGAAATGTCTTTAAAAAAAAGATAATTGGCAATTTCTGTTTCTATGGAAAATCTAAAATCAGTCTAATTTAGCTGTAACACAATTTTTTTTAAATGTTCTCTGATAACTTTTTATACATATTTACCCTGTTCATGCCTATGAAGTTTCATTAAAATCGGTTCAGTCATTTCGAAAAAAACAGACTCGAAAGTTTGTATGAAATGCCGTAAGTCGTAATAACAGTTTATTAAGTTATATTATGATCGAATCGCAAATGATTTTGGTATTACGTTTGTATAGAAAATTCATCATCCTTTGAACTCCTAAGATACAAAAATACAGGTTTCCTCATTGGTGTAGTACAATTTGTCTAATGTGAAAGAAAAAGTTATATTTCTATGAAATTGACATCACATTGAACTCAACAACATTTGGATTCATACTTTCTCCTTTCGCGCGACCAAGTGAGAGGGTCTCGTAAGGATATATTAAATCGGTAGTACTCTCAATCATGTTGACACCATAATTAATTAAACCGGTTTCAATAACTATATGTTAATCTATTCTTATAAATCTTCTATACATATAAATAAATAAAATTAAAGTGTCTGTATGTAATTTCAAAGTAACAGCATTTGAAAATTGAGTGCACAGTGCCGGATTTAGGGCAGGGCAACAGGGGCATTTGCTCCGGGCCTCCACAAGGAAGGGGCCTCCACAACTTGGTTAAGAAAAAATTACATCTTTTGTGCCCATGAATCCATCAAAGAGTGTTCAAACACCCCCCGAAATCTCGGACATTTATAGAGAAACCAACCTATCCCAGGCGGAATAGTACAATTTTCGAGCTCGCTTCGCTTGCTAATACATCCTAATCATATGCTTACTCAATTCAATATTAGTTGACACATTTACTCCTTTTCTCATTTCTGAATGAATGGACAAAAAAGAGAACCTAATTTATTCGAAGAGGGTTGTGCGGTTATTATGTTACACCTTGTTTATATACTTTTTTCGTCTTTCCAAAAAAAAATTCGGTGCCTCCACTTCTAGGTTGCCCCAGGGCCTCCACACCTATAAATCCGGCCCTGTGCATATGAAAGTATATGCGATTCTTATAAAAAAATAAAAATAAAATTTTGTCTGTCTTTCTGTTTGTTCCGGTTAATCTCTGAAACGGCTGGATTGGCCGATTTTGACGAGACTTCTACTGGCAGATAGCTGATGTACTTTTATTTTAGAAAAAGGCTTAGGCCTCCGTCCAAAAAAAATAAAACCCTTGAAATTGTTAACAAAATCCGATCCAAATAGTAATATTTTTATGATAATTTCTCGCGGACGAAGATCGCGGGCAACAGTTACTGTTAATTAAAAATTAAAATACGTGCAGATCATCTGATAACATAAACGAGAATTTTATGCATAAATGGCTTATGCCCGCGGCTTCGCTCGGTAACTGTCCCACGGGAACCTACTAAATCGATAAAAAGTATCCTATATGTTAATCCAGGTTATAAACTATCTATGTGCCAAATTTCATCTAAATCCGTTCAGTAAGTAGTTTTCACGTGAAAGAGTAACAAACATTCATCCATCCTTACAAACTTTCGCATTTATGATATTAAATACTATAATACCTATATCGCATAGGACTCTCATATCGGACAGAAAACTGTTCCTGGATAGGTTAGAGGTTTTGAGCTCAGGACAAACTTCTCCATGAGATCTACTATTTTCGATTGGGCAACTACAGTCCATTCGCAGTTATTATGCCTGTGGCTGGACTGTAGGTAGGTTATTTTTGACTATGCAAAAGTGCCTGTCACGGGTCTATTTGATTATTTCAAATAGACCCGTGAGTGCTTTGAGTTTGAGTTTGAAACTAAGACGAATCCAAAAAGGATGCGGGACGAATCCGCTCGCGTCAATAGCGTCGACCATTTTTGTATTTATACACGTGTTCATCTGTCGTGTCTTTCTAACCATTAAAACACATCACTCTTAAATGTATCTGTAAAAAAACCTGTAGGTTGTGCCGATCTCTTTTGTGCTCCAGTTATTTTGATGTTTTTTTTTTTCTAAGAGAAAGTGGAACCACTAAAAATAACCTTTAATAAAAAAAGGCCGTCCTTATATATAAAATCTCGTTTTTATGATTATTTCAGTACAGATAAATGAATTTGTTTAATACAATGATATTTTTATCTCAACTTGTAAAAAGAGAAAGCTGTACACTTGAAAGATTTCATAAAGATTCGCTTTCACATACTTTTTAGTGTCATTCCTTTAAAAGGACGTAAATAACACGATATACAGACTACCAAAAACGGAGTAATCGAACTGTAATTTAACAAACAAATCTGTAACTGCCCATACTTTGCACTTTGCTTTTTTACATTCAACCTTAAATCACTCTATTTTGTTCTATTTTACCGTTCGACTAATTTCTGCGCGCGTAGCATGACCACCATAGACACGGGTTTTGTCGACGGAAGAATCGACAAAAGAAATCTGTCATTTTGTCGATTCTTCCGTCGACAAAACCCGTTTCAACAATGGTCATGCTACGCGTGCTGACCTACCCTACCTACTGGATCTGGAACTACCCGCCTAACTACTACATACTGATACGTCCTACCAACTAATGGAAAGCGATACATTTTATTCAAAGATACAATATTTGTGTTACTAGGCATATCGTACCGTATCGAGTGAAAGCTGACTCATGAACAACTTGCATCGCTTTCTTAAAGATATTTTCTCGTACGCGCTCTTCAACATTCTAAGAAAATTTCGTTTGGTGTGACTGATGTCCTGTCGAAAGCATATTGTATTAGTAGTTTAGTTACTGTATTTTTTTCTTTAGTAAATGAGAAAGAGAAAGTGTCAGTTGTGGTGACAACAATTTGTGAAAAACATGAGGACAGGAGGGCATAGAACCTAAGTGGCATAGACCCCACCCCCGTCAACATTTATTTTTTCGACAACCCTAGAATATAGTGCAAACCTCTTTAAGCTTTGCTAGAATGAATTTGTATTTATCGTAGTCCACTGCTAGAATAAGTGCCTTCTCCCAAAAAGAATTTCCTATAATTTCTTGAAATCGACCGGTCAATTAGCATCTTCGGTTTTATCATTTATCCGAGCCTGAGTACAAAATGTATGAAAAACTATGGACAGTCGGCGACTAAAGTTGTTTTTTCATACACTTTCGTTTTCATAAGACCGACTTTACTTTCGACCATAAACTACTCCTAAATAACAGTGATTTCCCCAAAACTCGTGGACAGATATTGATCGACATTATAACTTGTGACAGTCTTTACTAATTGAAACTACTAGAAACATCCTGCATCAGCTGTTTTGACTAGAAACGTGTCCTACTACATCAGTGACTGATAGCGCATGTCGCGAATCTAGTCACAGCGATTTGTCACGTTCTCACTGGCCAAAGACAAAAATATATTCTTTTTTTATCCAAGATTTTTTAAATGATAAAAGAAAGAAGAAAGGCAATTCTGCAATGTGTGCAGATACTGACAGTAACAAATGGAAGCTGAAAGGCATCTTGTTACCTAGTCCCTTTTCAAAACTTGCTTATATGACAGACGTTTCGTAGTGTGTTCACGAAATATTTATTGCTACGGTCGTCGAAAATATAGTCGAATAGACTTCAAAATTGACAGGCTTATTACTGCTTTGATATTTTTTGTCTATATGTTTTCTACACTGACTGATACGTATTTAGTCTTAATTACTATAAAAAAAATCTTTTTTTTTTTTAATTTCAGTGTCATGATTTATTTCATAGTTTAAAAACATTCCTATGAACTAGAATTTCCATGTTTTCATTTAATGTCGTATTGTCGGCGCCACCCTATAAAGGGTGTAACAAGACCCTTAATCAAGCCGAAAAGCACTTGTTCTCTCCGTCATTGCGATCATTTTTTTGTTCATACCTGGGAACCTTCTAGTTACGGAGATATTGGGGGTCAAAATTCCAACTTTTTCACATGTTTTTAATATAAGATTTTTACTTTAAACACCTCCACGACCCCCGTACCATTCAATCCATCAATCAGCATAATATTTTGAGTGCGTTACATTGAGAGTCCTACCGTAAAACGTGATTTTTCACCCCACAAAAAAAAGTCGTTTACCAACAATAATTTTTGCGTAAAGTTACTTAGTTTGATGTACATAATGCTTGGTTGACGGCTTCGTGAAGGGTCCGTTTACACCTTGTATAACGTTGGATTTTTTTAGCAGGCAAAGCGGTCTTTCAGGAAACTTCACGAATACGCAACGAGCAGGTGACTCGATGACTTCGCCGTGCAACTATTAAATAACAGCATCGCTCTAGATCGCAAACAGAGTGTAACAAGACTATTCAACTGTTCCATCGTGATTTGTGAATATATTTCGACAGCCTGACGCAACAGTAACTGCAAGACTTAATAATACTGCTGCGACTATTATTTGAGTCTAGATTCACCTGGATAGACGAGGTCGTCTGTACTATCTTATTGCCTAAGCTACGCTTTGTTTTATGCATCTTAAATGGAGGAAGGGCTTTCCTTTTAAAACCTGGTGCTAAGAACTGCGAAGAATTTCGAAAGTTAAAGTTATTATGGATGTCGTGCACCTTGCGAGAGGTTTGTCAAATTCTAAGGGTTTGTTTGATTGAACGCGCTAATCAGGAACTACTGGTTCGAATTCAAAAATGATTTTAGTGTTGGATAGCTCATTTATGACGCTACTAATATCAGGAGCATCAATGGAAAATGTTGCAAAAACGGGGAAAATAGTATTTTTATAATAATTTCATGCGGACTAACTTAGCGGTCTCGATCTGTCAAAATCAGTGCCTTTTGGCGCAATTTTGACACACGAAGCGTAATTTTGCGGCAAGTGTGGTCTTTGTGTCTTACCAACTAAAATCACACGGTGCTCCTGCAACTAACTCTGGCCGGAGATTAGGTCTTGAAAGGCGCCCCTTAGCAGTATTTGCAATATGATTATACCTAGACTAGATGAATCTTTGACTGATATTGAATGACAACTCTTTATGCGTAAAAATTGCCCACAGAAAATATAATTAAATCCAAAACACTACTTATTTATGCTAATTCTTTTAAGGCATGTCAATTGTTAACAAAACATTGAAGTAATCGCGATTTCAAGGTCTATACTTCTGTTATATTATGCAAAGCTTTGTCAAATGACAATTATGTGACGGCGATTCATGATTTCAAAGCATTTAATTCAGGGATAATTTGATGCATGTCTGTGCATTGTTAAATAACCTTGGCAATGGTTTTAATCTTGCATTACCTTTTATTATACTTAACTAGCAAGTCACCCCTGCCATGGGCGTACTTATCAGTGGCGAAGGTTTCATACAACTCGATTCCTACCGGATTATTCCCTTTGAAAAATGGCACAGTCTGTACTCTAAAGGGTGTAAAAAGGACCTTTAACGAAGCCGAAAGGCACTTATTCTCCCCGTCAATGCGATATTTTTATTGTTGTAGATGACACCTGGGAACCTTCTAGTTACGGAGATATTGAGGGCCAAAATGCCAACTTTTTCACATGCTTTTAATATAATATTTTTACTTTAAACACCTCCACGACCCCCGTACTATTCAATCCATCCATCAGCACAATGTTCTGAGTGCGTTACATTGAGTCCTACAGTAAAACGTGATTTTTCACCCCAAAAAAAAAAGTCGTTCCCCAGCAATTTTTTTTGCGTAAAGTTACTTAGTTTGATGTACAGAATCCTTGGTTGACAGCTTCCTGAAGGGTCCGTTTACACCCTGAATAGACAAATAATATAATCACATTAAAGATATGTACTCCGGCTTACTTTTTATCAAAATTGACCCTTCGCTACAGGTACTTATGTTTTTGGAGATTTCTGTTCTATATAAATGTACAGCAATATCTATGTCTAACATATTTTTCAAGTATAAAATAGTGAGCAAAGACACAAATGTTTTGACTAACTTAATTATAAGACGTATATTGCAATGTGTTAAAACATATATGTCCTTGAATATTAATCACAAATTACTTGCACATGCTATGTAAAATAATGAGTTACCGTTGCCAATACCTAGGTAGGTAATAAACACTAAAACGTTTCAAACTCAATTTTGTTACGACTATCGGATTTTGTTAACAATTTAACCTTTCTCTAAAATAAAAGTAGACTATAAGTTACTGACTGACTATATATTCTCGGCAGTCGAGTTATAAGGTCACTGTAAAGACGAAGTGTTTGGGATGCTGAAAAGTTATTGAGTGCATGTTTTGGTACCAGTCAACGGCCTCAATGTGCTCAATGGGCCATTCAATTTACTCAAAGCGTGTACAACTGTACAAATATATGCACTTCACGGTTACCTAATTATGCTTTGTATTCACCTCCAATCGACATACATGGGCCTCTTTATTCCGCTCACAATATTATTATGTATTAGTTAGTACATAGTATTAACATATCGTGCGAAAATGTTCTTATACATGATACCGCAAAACGAGGTGAATAGAAACGCTGAGGTGAATCAGTATTTTTCATCTAACACATGGACCTCCTTACAGTCTGGTTTTAAATACGTTTAAGTTTTAAAAGTAGCTTAAGTTTTACCTAAATACGCTTTGACTTCAAACGCATCAAAATCAATCGATTAGATTCATTGTTATAAGTCGATTATAAACACGCGATACTTCAGGAAAATTAATGTTTTTCATCACGTAATTGTGAATAATTTGTATTACGGAAAATTATACTTAAGATAATTGAATTACTCTAACCAGCGGTTAACATAATAATAACTTTCTTTGCAACACGTGTAGGGGACCAAAGAAACGACGGATGGACTGTGCGAAAGAGGAGACTAAGGCCAGAAAGAGAGTAAATGCTCAGATGGCGACTGAATGAGAAAGAGAACGACTACAGAAGTAAAGCAAGCGCCTGTTTATGTTGCCATTGTGCTCAGAACTCTTGTCAATATGTTAAATTCAATTTCTTTTTAGGGTTCCGAAGCCGAATGGCAAAAAACGGAACCCTTATAAATTCGTCATGTCGGTCTGTCCGTCTGTATGTCACTTTATTCCGAAACAATTAGGACTACACAGTTGAAACTTGGTAGGTAGATGTATTCTGTGAACCGCTTTACGATTTTTATACAAAAACTAGCTGTTCCCCGCGACCTTCGTCCGCGTAAAATCCCGTCCCGTTTTTGCAACATTTTTCATTGCTGCTCCGCTCCTTTTAGTCGTAGCGTGATGTTGTATAGCCTATAGCCTTCCTCGATAAATGGACTACCCAACACTGAAAGAATCATTCAAATCGGACCAGTAGTTCCAGAGATTAGCGCGTTCAAACAAACAAACAAACAAACCCTGCAGCTTTATAATATTAATAATATTATAGTATAGATAAAAGATTATGTGGGGCTCGGATACATGGATCGGAAACTAAAAAAAAACATCAAACCTATACGTGCGGGGTGTCTATAGATAGGACTTTAAAAATGGCATTCAGGTTTCTAAAACCATTTTTTCTCAAAGTCAATCGTTTGAATGATGACACTTCCAAAGTAGTAAAATGTGTCCCCCCGTCTCTAATTTCTAAAGTAAGAGCAGGAAAATTCTGAAAAAATGTGGGATTGTAGAACGTAAAAAAAACTTTTAACGAAAATTTTTCGCCTTTTGAGCGGCCACTAACTAGATATGTCTGACGATTCACTTTCTAACAGGCTCACGGCCGTAGCCTATAGATCTCTACTCTCTAGCATTTTATCTATCCTACGTGTTCCTTTCAATGTTGAATCTGAGCCTAGATTAAGTTCCCCATTCTAGTTTCAATAGTTTATCTCCGACTTCGGAGCTCCTGACCTATATACACAGCTGTATTAAGTGGGTCATGGCCTGGGTCGGCGACCGGGGAACCGGTTCCAAGTTTTATTAAATTGTCGCAAATGCAGATGACTTTTCTGTTACTGTACCTCATCATCTGCCTAGCCTTTTTCCCAACTATGTTGGGGTCGGCTTCCAGTCTAACCGGATGCAGCTGAGTACTAGTATTTTACATGGAGCGACTGCCTATCTGACCTCCACAACCCAGTTAGTATTGGGTAATACGATACCCCTTGGTAAGACTGGTTGTCAAACTTTTTCGGCCACTGACTACCTAACGACTGTCAAAGATCTACAAATGACACCCGAGACCAACGGCTTAACGTGCTTTCCGAGGCACGGAGGAAACTCGGTATGTAATGGGTGGTCACCCATCCACAGACCAACCTAGGCAAGCACAGCTTAACCTAAAGATCGACCCTAGCGGCTGTTATTAACCACAAGCTCCTCAGCTCAGAACTGCTCAGAACTGTTTTGAGCAGCCACTAACTCGGTAAGTCTGACGATTCACTTTCTATCAGGCACACGGCCGTAGCCTATAGATCTCTACTCTCTAGCATTTTATCTATCCTACGTGTTCCTTTCAATGTTGAATCTGAGCCTAGATTAAGTTCCCCATTCTAGTTTCAATAGTTTATCTCCGACTTCGGAGCTCCTGACCTATATACACTGCTGTATTAAGTGGGTCATGGCCTGGGTCGGCGACCGGGGAACCGGGTCCAAGTTTTATTAAATTGTCGCAAATGCAGATGACTTTTCTGTTGCTGTACCTACTAGAATAAATTGAGGTGCTCGTGGCTAAACAATCAACAGCCACTCGGGCCCATCTTCAGGTTAACATGCAGCTTAGCATGCAGCATATTTTCGATGGACTCTGTTAATTTGTCTTTCATTACCAACCTATCTAGTAATAACGTAATTCCGGTGTTGACGGCGCGCTCAGTCGTAAATTGAGCGGTTTATAACGATTCGAGTAATCACATCCTCGTCACAAGTAAACATGTAGTGTATCATTATTCAATATTGTCGGTGTAAATACGGCGTAAACTACCTATGTTTTGACAAGCTACAAGTATACACGGTGTAAACAGACCCTTCACGAAGCCGTTTACCAAGCATTCTGTACATCAAACTAAGTTATCCTACACAAAAATTATTGCTGGGAAACGATTTTTTGGGATGAAAAATAACCTTTTACGGTAAAACGCAATGTAACGCATTCAAAACATTGTGCTTATGGATGCATGGAATAGTAAACGAGTCACGGAGGTATCTAAAGTAAAGTTATAGTTATAACCTTAAAAATTTGTATTAAAAAAAAACTTGTGAAAAAATTGGAACTTTGACCGCCAATAACTCCGTAACTAGAAGGTTCCCAAGTATTGTCTAGAACAAAAAAGTGATCGCAATAGCGGGGAGAACAAGTACCTTTCGGCTTCGTTACGGGGCTATTTACACCCTTTATTAGGGCAGAGAGGAAACCAATCACTCTAGGAGTTGTACAGATAGAGAGTATTTGAGGGGTCTCAAAGTGCAGACTTGTTTGGTGTGGGGAAGTCCTCCTGGAGCTATCTAAGAAGATTTCCTCCCCGCCATCTGAACAGGGAGAACAGAGGGTTATGTCGGACTCTTGCCGCCTGAAACCCGACAGGTTCTTACTACTATCATGAATCAGGGGGCCGGCAGATACTTTCTCGTGCAACCCCCGACTGGTATCAGCCCGCCATGACTAGCGGGCCCCAGCACCAAGAACAGCTGATCTCAACGTGTATGACTTCGAAAGTCAACCCTTTACCTAACTGAATGGCAAGTCTTAGAGCAAAAAGAACTAAACAAAAATAGAAAACAAGTGTCTGCTCGTCTTTATCCCAACTCAATTACTCATCCTGGAGAGCCCAATGCGATATGACCGTGTCATATAAATCGCTGGCAGAACGAGTCCTATCCTGAAGCGCAGCATGTGGTTCAAAGCAATTACCAATTCACTTCGCACTTGACACAGAATTAATAGAAGTCGTTACAGTAGTGACAAGGTTCACAGAAATGCATCTCGTGGGATGATATGATGCAATGAGGTTGATAATACTACTATGAGGACGATAATACTATCTCTGCGATCTTTTCCTTATGGGCTTGAGTAAGAGATGAGTAGGTAAAGCAATGGGTTTCCAGAAATTACGGATGACGGAAATATTACGAGAATTGGTAAAGTGCTTTCAGGTATCTGGTGCTGGTATTAAAGATGTCTATCTCGTTGGTATAATGCTCGCAAATGCTACTGCTCACTTGCTCAGCTGAGATCATAAAGTTGAGCGAAGTGTTTTTAGGTTTTTCGATCAGGAATTTCTTAGTAGCATTTGTAGCCGGTTTATGGCAATCCCCTATTTTACAAGGGGCTCAAACATAACGGCGGAAAACAATGTATATAAGCGGGAAGCAGCTAGACGGGGTCGCGGCAGACCAAAAAGAAGATGGAGGGACGCCTTTGGATGTCTTCCTCATTCAAAATTGGCGAGGGGAAGCAGAACATCGACCGAGGTGGAAGGGATGGAAGGAGCCCTTTGCCCAGGAGTGGGACAACTCAGGCTAACTAAGAAATAAGCGCGGAAATTGAAGTTTATGAATCTACTGTTTATTATTACAAACCCTGAGCCAACCAGTCACCAAAAGGGCGGGTACTTTATATTTGCTTTTGCTAATGGACGGATGCCGTCAGGTAGCAATAGTGAATTACTTCAATGAGTAACTGGCTCTAATTTTTTTTTTTTTTAACCTCGAACCGAAGAAGAGGTGTGCTATGAGTTTTACCAGTGGATATGTGTGTTTGTCTGTGGCATCGTAGCTCCGAACCAGATAAACCAATTTTGTTTGGTTCTTAAAATATTGCAGCTCTTCAAGCTGTTTTGATGGTATTTTTAGTTACTTTTGACCTTGAAAACAAAGCTGACTTTCAGCTTACTGAAGTAAGATATTTCTTAAAGTACTGCATTCAACCTTGTACCTACTTATTTATTTTTTACAAATTGAAAACAAACCAATAACAACTTACGTAAAACTTTCTAGCTTTCTACTTTAAAAAAAAACAAATAATGCAAAGGACGCACGTTATGCTAATACAATTGATCTGAATCAAGGTCAAACATCGGCGGCGTAATATGATGCAAGTTTACAAGTCAAGGTCTAAACACAAGGTCGCAACTTGAGTTTATTTTTAAACCTAACGCTACAATCACATTTTATTTATAATCGTGCCAAAAATAACTAAACGTAGCGTGGATACTCCTCCTTTTTTTATAGACTACCTTTTGTCCCAGTGTTTGCCTTGTAGAAGTCTGATATTGTCCAACGGGAATGTACTAAGTTAACTAAGTACTGGGATGAAATGTATCTCATGACTAGTGATCGGATATTCATTAGCATATTTATTTAAAGTGCATTTTATCCCGTCAAAGGTACAAAAGAGTGGAATCGGCGTCTTATAAAATATTTAAAAAAATATACAGGGAGAATTTTTCAAGTGGGCGTGGATGGGCAAATCCGAAACTATGAGGAATAGCGAAAAATACTCAAAGGAGTTTCGAGCTCGATTTTGATGAAAACTAAAACTGCATTATTACATTTTTGAAAAATAAATATTCCTAGCCAGGAATCGAATCCATTGATTTTGAAAAAAAAACACAGACTGTATTATTATTACTAATAAGAAAAAGAAAAACATTTTTTTTTTTGAGTCCTCGGTTCATAGCACCCCCAAGGCTACACTCCAACCAATGTTTCAAAGCTATTCTAGTATGAGTAAGATTTGCGTAATTTTTTCTGACCTTTATGATTTGAAGTACCTGAATTTTTAGACAACAATCCTATAATAAGAAGCTTTTATTCAGAATGATGATATTTCTTTTTTGAATAGAATAGAATAGAACAATTTTATTTCAGACCGGAGTCCATAGGGTTAGGGTTTCAATACCAAAAAAGCATTATTATCATGAAGATTGTACTATTTACTAATATGGGTTCATTATTTCTTTGTTTGGTTAAAATTCAGTGTGTATTTTTTAGGAATTTCTTAAACCCAGTTTTTAAGGTTCCATACCTCAAAAGGAAAAAAACGGAACCCTTATAGGATCACTAGCGTGTCTGTCTGCCTGTCTGTCCGTCTGTCATGGCTAATTTACTCTGAAACTACTGGAACGATTGAATTGAAATTTGGTAATCATATGTAAGTCGGTGATCCAAAGACGGTAGTGTAACGTAAATTAGTGAATTTTAAACAAGGGGGCCACTTTTGTTGGGTAAACTAGAAGGGAAAAAAAAAAGTTTTACAAACTATATTGTGTTATTGTATATCAAAAGAAAGGGCTCATTATGAGAATATAAATTATTTTTTAAAATAATTTTGAAATTATTTAAGAAAATATGCGAAAATTGACCCATAACTCTGAAACTACAGCGCCGAAAATATTAAAAAAAATACAAAAAATAGTTCTTTGCAGGAAAACCTATAAGAAAGCTATAACAACAAATTAATGATAAATTCAAAATTCTAGCGCTACTAAGATGGTATGGAACCTTTCATGCAAGAGTCAGGTTCGCACTTGGCCAGTTTTTTTTATTTCTAAAAATCGTTTTCAGTCATAATTAACTATAAAAAGCTTCACCTGTTCAGTAATAAGCTCTGGGGCTGATAGCAGATAGAAAATATAAAAAAAATAACCAGTTCAGTAATGCATTAAGAAAAGATATTGTTATGTTGCATAGAAAAATAAACAAATAATGAGTATCAAACCTTGTGAAATGCACATTAACTATTGTGCCTCATAGATTCATGTAACACTAGCCATTATTTTGAACTTACATAAAGTGCATTCTTGACCTAAAACATTTGTTTTAGGAATAATTTTTCTCCTGATTTCAACTTATATGCATTTAACTACGGACTGTTGCACACAAATCCTAGGTCATTCCATGTTTATGGAATGACCTAGGATTTGTATTTTTTATTTTAAAATAAGTTACTGACCAGTTTCTCCTCGTCGAAATCGCCGCGTCTCTTCGTTCCATGGTGGTCACTAGCCACCGATTGTCCTGACTTCCCACTCTCACTCTCAGGGTCTGTGCTAGGTTCATCAGAACTACTGGTCTCCTCCTCACTGGAGCTGGTCTCGTTCGCCGCTGGACGGCTCGGGTCCGATATCAGAAGGGCTGTTAGACCATTCTGCAAGCGAATAGTCCTGCAGAAAAGTTTAAATTTTTAAAGTTATTTTTTTATAAATAAACGTAGCACGTATTTATGTATACCTCATGTCTCCGTAATATATGACACGAATTAAGATTTTTGTATTTGAATTTAATTATTTCTACTCACTTGTATAGCTTTTTATCAGCCTCTGATTTGATAGGTTCAGGCAACACATCTACTTTCTCCTGCCTTAACGACATGTTCATCGTTATTTTTGGTTTGTTATTGATCACCTTCACTTCGGGCTTAAACTTAGGAGTTTTGTGGAAACTACTTCTCTTAGACATCGCAAGTAATATGTGATTTGTGCCCAGATAACCAGATGTTTTTTGAATAGAAATGGACAAGAATTTTGACATTTATTGGCGCATGTGCTGGTGTTACAACTTACAAGATATCTTTAAAAATTCTACTATTTCACGTTCTACTAATATTTTACATGGTAGTAATTAGTTTTTCTTTGAATGTTATAAAATAACTAATACTGTGTCAATTGTATTTAAAACAAACCATCAAATCGTATAATAATGTAACATGTTAGAAGATTTTTCTAAAGATTTAGTAACACTATTTTCGGACTGTACCCGGAAATGCCTAGAACATAATAGTTCCATGGAATTGCTCGAAATAGCTTCTTTGTTTTATTATCTATAGCAATCGCCAACTTTTATTCTTATTATGTTGGTAAAATGTTTTGTTGAAAATTAGTAGCTGTCAAAGTTGTCAATTTTCAAAAACTTTTTGACGCTGTTGTTTTCGTTATATTTTCTTTTGAGTAATTTTGTATTTGTTGCAAATAATGTATTAACAAACAAACAATTATGGATGAAACATACTCGGAGAGCGATGTGTCGCTCTCTCCCTCACAAATATTGGAACGTTTGCAAGTGTTGCGACAACTTCAGTTACTACAGCGCGGGAAGCTACAAAAACAACGATTGGAATATAGAGAAACCTCTGAAACTTCATCAAGTATCACAGAAATAGTCAGTCATTTCAGTAACACCACCAGTTATAACACATTTCGTAGTTTGTTGCAGTCATCGAATGATAATTCGAACGAGGGTACACCGCGAACGAACACCAGCGATTTATCACATAAAGTGCATGAACAAGACCTAATAGAAGGTGTTTCAGTACTAAACCTTTCTCAGGAGTCAGAGTTTATCGTCAATTCTCCATTATCAAGTAGAAGCAGAGCATCAGCCCCTTCCAGGAACCAAGTAGTTATTCGAGAAGTTGAAGCACCTTCATCAGAACCATCTCAAAATGCAAGTAACCAAACGTCCGTAAACTCTTCTATAACCAAGAATTCATTACTTAAAAAACAAATATCACTTGATGACATGCCTATTTTATCTCCTAAAAAAGATTTTGAAGCATTGCTATTAGAAAAACTACAGAATGAAAAGGTTGTATCTAAGCCAAAAAGCCCAGAGTGCAATAATTCTATCAAAGCTCACAACAAAAAACCTTTTCTAAGACGAGGTGAAGGAATAGCCCGTCTTGGACTTAAGAAAAATGACTTTGTTATACAAAACACAAATTCTCTGCCGTGGAAGAGACAATCTTTCCAGAATAAAATTGAATCACCTTTGAAGTTAAACCTAAAAAAACGAAAGGAACAAAATGAAGATGTTCAGAAGAGCAAAACCAGTAATGTTCAGAAGGACAATACCAATAATGTCCAAAAGAATGTTACCGGTAATGCTCAAAAGGTCACAAATAATAATGTACAAAAGATTACTAATACTGATGTACAGACATCTGAACCTTTACTAGTAACAGCTGATATAAGGCAAGCAAAATTAATTAGAAAGAGTCTACCTACACATAAGACTTCAGAAAATAATGTTGAACCATTAGAAACTATCAGCAATTGCACAGAGAATAAACACCAGACTGTAGATTCTGTAAGCACAAACAGTAGTAATAATCAAACTGCAAATAAAACGGCACGAAGATCTGAATTTCCCAAAAACAAACACCCACTAGTGGTCAACAAAGGTAAATCATGGGCTGCCGTACTGACTAAAGAACAAAATGACTTCCTTAGTCAATTAAAACAGAGTGACTATTACAAAAACTTTGCTTCTCCTACAAAAAGTGTGGCCTCAGATGTCAGTTGTGATGAGACAATGACAAGGTTAAGAAATGAGAGAGAAATGGCTGAACAAAACATGTTCGAGCTACTAGAAAACAAAGTCACTCATGAGAGCTTTAATTTAGAGAATTCTTTCTTCAACCGCTTCCTTCGAAGTAACTTAGAATGTTCCGGAGAAAGCACTCCTTTAGTACTACAAAAGTGTCTGTCCAACAATCCTGATTTGAGACATATTTTACCTGGATACAATGGTAAAGTTAGGAATGAGAATTCTCACAGTGATGCTGAAACCTGTTGTAGTAATTACACCGACTGCAGCAGTGATGCATGCTCTTCAGTATCATGCTGTTCATGCAAAACTGTTGAATCACAAAATCGTAATGATCATAAAGAGAAGAAAAGAAGAAGTATTGATCCAAAGAGTAAAGTAGTCAAAATAAAGCAAAAGGAGGTTGATAAGGATGACAAAGAATGTCATGATGACACAATTACAGATACTGATGCCATGAAAGCAAATATTGCAGAAATGAATGCCAAGCTAATTTCCACAAGTGAACTGTTAAAAGATAGACTGTGTGAGTTGGAAGACGAAATTGAAACATTTAGGAAGGAAAATGCGAGTTTGGCTAAATTACGTGAAGAAGTTGATCAAGACAGACAAAAGTTTTATGAAGAAAAGGCAGCTTTCGAACAGAAGTTCAATGAAGAAAAAGTTCTATCAGAATACTATTTAGCAGAAGAAAAAGAGAAACTAAATAAGCAGAAGCAAATGTACGAAAGATATGTGAGGGAAATGAGAGGTAGACTGAACAAGAAAGAAAAAGATGAAGTCGTTAATTTGAAGAAAGAAATAAGTGACCTCAAAGATGAGATAAGACTCAAAGATGCGAAGTCTACCTCGACTATAGCCAGACTCCGGAACCAAATCAAAATTATGGAAAAAGAGAAGAAAGACCAGCAGGAGGAGATTGAGAAACTAAAGAAACAAAACAGACGAATTCAACACAGCAACGAAGTTACAAGAAGATTGACAAATATAAAATATCTTGAAGAAATAAACAAAAAGTTAACAAACATGTCCAATAAAGACTCGCGACCAGAAGTAAGCGTCGACCGCGACGTGAAATATAAAGCTTATGAGATTGAAAGACAGAGCAGAAGTAGAAGAATTGAACCTGTTATTAAGGGTACCATAAGACCTAGAGCCAAGAGTGTTCCTAATCTTAATGTCACTTCTAGATATGCTAAATATTTTAGCCAAAGAGACACCCTAAGTAGTATAGAACAAGACAGACTTGGAAATGTGGAAAGGTTTGATTATTCGAATAATGAGAACTTGGGAGCTGACAATGACACTATTACTAATGAATCCCTTATTGATGATGACGATGACAGAAATGTAGATAACAATAATTTAGAAAAGATGTACATTGAAAGGTTTAAAACAGCGTCACCGAAAAGCAATCGGTCTAGCAGGTCTAGTGGTTCAAGCTTCAACTTTGAGCTTAATTTGAATGATAACCTGAATATAAATGAGAATGCCAAAGGCTTCTTCATTCAAAAATCCAGCTCAGGTTCGTCAAGAAATTCTAAATCTCCAAAGAGGACTATTTCGCCTTGTTTCAATAAGAATGAAACAAATAGTAACAAATCTAAGTCTCCAGTTTCTATACCCTCTAACAGACCAAATTCAAACAAATCTTCGCAAAATTCTGTTGATTACTTATCTAATTATTCTGGTCCAAACCTCTCACAGAACAGATCCAAGTCACCGACTTCTGCGTTCAACCATTCCTCACTAAAATCAGTAACTGTCATCCACAATGAACAGTACAGAGATAAATTGATGAACTTAAGTCCAGAACCTTCCGTAAGCAAAACCAGTTTTTCGAGAAATAGTCTGAATCCTACAGAAGTGAAAAAGCCGGATGGTTCTAGAGAGTTGAGGTTTCCAAATGGGAATTTAAAGTACATTTCCCCAGATGGTAAATACAGCAAGTTTGTGTACTACAATGGAGATATCAAGGAGAACTTTTATAGTGAGGGTAGAATAAAGTATTTTTATGCTGAAACTAAAACTTACCATACAACTCATGCTGATGGATTAGAAATTTTGGAGTTTCCAGAGTAAGTATCTTATTGCCTTCCATGTTACTTGAGACTTGATCATGCATGATACACCAAAAAAATCGAAATAGTTCCTCAAACATGATATTGCTTAGCAACCATGTGTGGTGGTTACCAGGCAGACGTCCCCTATATAAACTCACGCCTTTTCAACATGGATGTAAGCAGACACTAGACAACAGCACCTGCAGCCCACTGGCGAAAAATTCTGTTTAAAACATGATTTTTTAACTAAGCAGAGAGAGAAATACTTATTATCATGTGAATATTTTGCCAGCAGGATGCATTTGAGATAATCCTGAATATTATTACTGCGTATTTTTTTTAACATCACTCATTAATTTCCAGTGGTCAAGTAGAAAAGCGCTACAAGGACGGTTCATCAGAGATCCGTCTACCGAACGGCAGTGTCCGGTACTTCGATCCGAAGAACGAGCATGTCCGGGAAGAGTGGAGGTTTCCGGACGGCGCGGCGCTCACCGTGGCCGCGAGTGGAGAACAGCGCATCACGTTCAGTAACGGGCAGGTCGAAGTACATGCTAAGGATCATAAGGTAATTTTTTGATTGTTTTGTTCAACCATACAAGCATAACCTATTACTTGACAGAAGAGGGTAATGTGGTTATCAGCCTAAACAGGGTGGGTAAAGAATCGTGGAACAAACGGAACAGGGCGATAGTTGGGGTTGAATAAAGTGCACAGTGCAAGTTAAATCATGGTACACACGGGCATAAAAGCACTTTTGTAGTGATGATACATTTCCTAAAAGCAATTAAACACCACTAATTGCCTAGTGAGTAAAAATTTTGGTATTTTCTTAAAAAAACTCTCAAGTAGTCATAACTTTTAAGGAGATCAAGTTAGGACTCTGCCACACAGATATTTTTTACTGCAAATAACCCCAACTATCGCTCTGTTTCGTTTGATCCACGATTTTTACCCATCCTGTATATTTATGTTTGCTACTTTGTGGCGTTTGTGACGCCCTAGAGACCAAACGCGTGGGCCGATTTTGATGTTTCTTTGTCTTAATCTTGCAAGTGTCACTAAAGACATGAAAAAAAATTAATATAGCGACAACCAGACACCGTATTGATTGTTAGAAAAAAAAAAGCAACAAACTGTAAAGTGGGGTATCATTGAATAGGGGTATAATATGAGCCTAAACATGATTTTCAAATACGAAAATCATGTTTAGGTTTCTCATATCAGTTGTCCTCGTGGGGTTAGGCAGAAGCTATAGAACGCCACCTGCTACGATTCTTAAACACCAAGACCTATTCCTATATTCTAAAGGAGATATGCAAAGGTGTGATGGGTGATATTTCGAGAGCAGCGATGGCCCACTGGTGGCGGCCCGGAATTACGAGTAGTAACCACGATTGACTACTTCTGTTCGAACCCAGGCAGACGCATTACTTTGCGTAATTTATTTCATCACCACTGCTCTCAAAACGGTGAAGGAAAACATCGTGAGGAAACCGGCATGAGTCCTAGAACCAAAATTCCAACCCGCACTGGGCCCATGTGATGCATTATAGCACATTCTCTCTCATAGAGAGGAGGCCTGTGTCCCAGCAGTTGGAACATTATAGGCTGGGATAACACTGCTTGACCCAGGAATTGAACTTAAGATCCCTCGTACAGCTGTTGCACTTACTACAACCAGAAGTCACTGAATTTCTGGAGGTTTACTTCCGCCACATATAATGCTAGTTGTAAACAGGTAGCTGTTTTTGTCCTAATTCATTATTTTAGTTTATATTCCTCTTGATTCGAGCTTTTTGCAGAGCGATAAAGGGCGTAAAATTGATTACAACCCTATGTAGTACAGAGTGCACTGACGGCCGACCACTTTTCACCCTTATGCACTGAAATTAAGGTTGAAAATTGGTCGACCGTTAGTGAGCGCGGTAGTACATGAATTAGATACTTCAACGCTTTCTGTAATATTTATGGATGTTTTCTTCATCTCCTTACAGCGTCGCGAGTTCCCCGATGGCACAGTAAAGCTAGTCTACAACGACGGAACATCTGAAACACGATACGCGTCGGGACGCGTGCGCATCAAAGACAAACATGGCAATCTGATCATGGATTCAGCTCCCGGATGAAGTTAGGTGAATTTGTACCTTATTGACTGTTGATTAATGTTGATATTGGAATGAAGTGCCTTGATGATTTGTTACTTTTTAACTGTTACCCATCTCATTTGAGGAGTATCGCTAGGTAATTTAATTTGAACTTGTAGAATGAATTGAAATTGATTTATGTGTTTTAATCTCACTTCTAGAGACCTTCTGCTATTCTTTCTTTTCAGTATTTTTATTGTAAATGAACTATTTTGTTTCTCGTTTGGAAACCTCTTTTCTATTTCTTAACTTTTTCTTTCAATGATAGTACAATATACAATATACTGTGCATGTGACATTTTATAACAGTTTAATTGTGATTAAAAGCTACTACACTTGTTTATATGATTACTTTTAATGATCACCGTTACATATTGTTTATAGGAAAATTTTATTTAAGTTGTAAATGTTTGTAATCATAACTTTTGTAAGGAAAATGTCGGATTTAATAAAGAATGTTATATTTTACATAGTTGTATTGTTTCACTAGCTATACGTGATAATGCAGCTTTTTCTACCTACTCCTTGGGGTTTTACTACTCTATACCTACCCTACCAACTATTTCCGGGATCAAAAGTAGCCTATGTGTTAATCCAGAATATAAGCTATCTTGATAGCAAATTTCATCCAAATCCGTTAAGCCGTTTGAGCGTGAAGGAGTAACAAACGATGGAGTATCCCTTGATTAAGGCCGCATACTTTCTCATCAAAAGAAACAATCAATTTTAATAATATACAACTTTAATCCTAATACTACACTACAATAGAGTTCTAATTCAACTGGCAGATATCTGGTAGCGTGTTTGCGAGGTCGCCTTGGGTATGCCCTTTAGTTGAAAGTTAATTGGCTTCATGCTGTCTTCTGTACCGAATATCTTCTTGAGTGCTTCCCTAGCCGCCATTTCCTTTGCGATCGCTACTGACTCGCCGAATCCTGGAATTTTATTTTAGATAATTTTAGCGTGCAGAGAAATTAAAGTAGTTATTACAACTCAAAATTTTCGCAAATCTTCTTTACATAGTATAAAACAAAGTCGCTCCCACTGTTTGTAAGCGTAGATCTTTTAAACTGCTCAACGGATTTTAATGCAGTTTTCAGCATTAGATAGAGTGATTCAAGAGGAAGGTTTATATGTATATTATGTACGTTGCACCCGTTCGAAGCCGGGGCGGGTCGCTAGTGTGATAGAAAATGAACAGAAATAAGTTAATAAAGGAGTGTTGAACAAAAAAAACAAAGAAACTGATTCATAATATCCAATCCTCTTCTTTGATGCTCAGACTATGACTTTGTAAATCACGACGAGTAATATTTACGCAACTGGAAACGCGAGAGAGTAATTTTTATATAATTGACGTAAAGTTGAAATTGAAAATCATTATAATATTTGCCGGTCAGCAAGGCGATACTCAGTGTTCCAGAAATTAATTTCAATAACGCCACATACAAGGTGGAATCCCGTACCGACCCTAAAATGGTTACCACATATCCAATACATTATTCTGAACCCCCCACATAAAAATGGCATTTTTTTTAAAAACCAGCCATTCCATACATTTCAACCAGAGTTGTTGCGAACATCAGCATCAGCATCAGCATCCGCTGATCTTCAGCATCATTTTCAACATCAGCATCAGCATCAGCATCCGCATAGATCGATGCTGATTATTGATGCTGAAGTCGAGTCGTGACATGACCGCAGAGAGGATTATATCACGTGTAGTTTTTGCCTGCGACTTTGACCCATTAAAAGATTGTCTGCGGGGATTGTGATTGCAAACAAACACAAACTTGTCTCATTACGTTAATTCGTCATTACGCGTGAATGTTTTTGTTTTTTTTTTCCCCTAAACTGTTGAGTGTTATCTGTTGAAAAGTGGAATATGGACGTATCTTAAATTAAGGAGTCAAGAAACTGCAAACTACAACTTATGTAACAAGGATTATTCAAGCAAAGACCATACTAATACGGATTTTACTTTTTCCCTGTTTTTTTAAGAAAATAATTAAAATCAGCATCAGCATCAGCATCCGCTGATGTCAATGATAAAAGATCAGCATCAGCATCAGCATCCGCTGATGTGAAAAAAATATGCATCAGCAACAACCCTGATTTCAACCATTGTTTTTTTTTTTAATAACCAACCAATAATTTATATGGAAATGATGTACTGAATACCTGGTAACTGTTTTAGCATAGGTATCCCTTCCCTGTATAAAACCTTTTTTCTTTAAGCTAAGCTACCAAAAATAACAATATCGCTCACCTGAAGAAATCATTTTCTTGTCTACATAGAGTCCAACTCTGTAGCAAGCCAGTAAGGTGTTCTTGCCCGCCTCACCTATCAGCCGGGGTTCTATCATACCCCCATCCTTTTGTACTATTGATGTCAGCATTGACCATGGATCTTCTATTGGCAGGAACTCATTGATGTCTTGCCCTGAAATGTTGGGAGTAATTTATATATTATAATATTAGCTAGACATTCAAACTCAAACTCAAAGCATTTATTTCAAATAGACCCGTGACAGGCACTTTTGCATAGTCAAAAATAAGCTACCTACAGTCCCACCACAGGCATAATAAAAGAATGGGCAAGAAACTCCATGGACACTCTTTTCAAATCAAGTTATATATATTACATAGTCCTGGGTACCATATTGTTGCTTCTATATGTGAGCACAATGTAGAGATAGGAAAAAAAAACAACAAAGCACACATTCCACCGTTGATCCACCGCTTCTGTTATTGATTGGCTCCTAAGAGTCGTAGCGTGGTGTTAAAGCCTATAACATTCCTCAAGAATTGGGCTGTAGCAGACAACAGACCTTGTAACTGTGTGATGACAAAGTCTCTGACAAAATGTGCAGCTCGCTCTTCTCCCGCGGAGTCCAGTAATGCACCGACTACAGCCTTGAAGGTATTGGCTAGAATGAAGTTGTCTACTGGATATTCCTAGAAAGAGAAATGAACATGTTTAGTCTTGACTACAATAACAGATTCAGATTATTCCAGTGACCAGTTGGAAATATTATTCATTTATTTTATACTAGCGGCCCGTCCCGGCTTCGCACGGGTGGATATTGATTTTCCCCTAATTCGGCCCCCCTCCCCTATTTTTTTTTCAATAATAAATATATCCTATGTTACTCAGGGATAATGTAGCATTCTAATGGTGAAAGAATTTTTGAAATCGGTTCAGTAGTTTTTGAGTTTATTCATTACAAACATACACACACACAAAAATACTAATCTTTCCTCTTTATAATATTAGTGTAGACTAGCGGCCCATCCCGGCTTCGCACGGGTGGACATTTATTTTCCCTTAATCCACCCCCCCCCCTTATTCTTTTCTAGTAATAAATGTAGCCTATGTTACACAGGGATAATGTAACATTCTAAAGGTGAAAGTATTTTTGAAATCGGTTCAGTAGTTTTTGAGTTTATTCATTACAAACATACACACAAAAATACAAATCTTTCCTCTTTATAATTTTAGTGTAGACTAGCACTTTGCCCGCGACTTCGTCTGCAAAAATTGTGATAGCTCGGCTAATATGCATAATATAGCATCCACGAATAATGAATCTTTCTCTCAGTGAAAACATTTTTCTGTGCGGTGCATTTACCAACAAAAATCTAATATGAAAAGAGCAAGGAGAGCATAAAACTCAATGGTCAGTGTTGATAATCTTAATTTATTCTCCACAAGTGAGAAACACTGAAACATGTTCATGTTCTTACTTTCTCTTGCCTGTCTACTGTCTCTTGTGCTACCCTATAGTATTGTATAATGGGCTGGTGTCCGCAACTCCACCTCCAAGCGCGTATATTGCGTGCGGGAGTTCCGGGAGTTCGTGCTACCCTGTGAAAACGTTCAATCGCCCTTCTTTCACTAACTGTCAACTATCTGTATCCTAGCAGCTGTAAGTTTCGGTAAGAAATAAAATCGATACAGATATATGGATGTTTGTTACTCTTTCATGCAAAAACTACTGAACGGATTTGGATGAAATTTTGCACACAGATAGTTTATAACCTGGATTAAGACATAGGATACTTTTTATCCCGGTAGAATGATGCCGTGGGACAATTCAACAACTCTAAGCGGGTGCAGACAGGAGCATAAGCTAGTAAAACATAAATTTTAGTAGATATAAGAAAAACACACTTACAGCAGCTAGAATAATATCTTTAGTGCCTAAATGCAGAGAAACATTTGCCAGTGTAGCCTCACTGGTTAAGAAACTTCGGGCTCCCTTCACTCCTTCGATGGGGAACTTTGGCAGCACAGCCTCTAGGTAGTTTTGGATGTAGGCATTTATGAACTGGTCTCCTGTAAAATTTAAAAACATGTATTTGAAAAAGAGAATAGCATTTTACTGGCATGTTACTATTCAAATGGGAAACATCATTTGCCTAGCATTTTCTCAAATTAATTGGGATCAGCTTCCAGTCTAATTGGTTGCAGCTGAATACCAGTATGTTACATAGAGCAGTCAACAGATGCAGGCGTCTGACCTCCACAACCCAATTATTTATAAAAAAATGAACCTTGCAATAGGAATCATATCTAAGTTTAGAATATTAATAGACGCGCACAAACATTCCCAACTATGGTAATAAAAAAGCTATTTGTAATTGTGATTGTACACACAGTAACACGGCATTGCGGTATTTCATTTCAGTTTATTGTTAAAAGTTGATAAACAATGATTGCCTCATTGGTGTAGTGGCTGCTGAGAATGAGGTACAGCAACCACGGAGTCTAGATTTGTGCCCGGTAGATGGCAATAGGCTCGCCCCTAATAGGGGCATGTAATACATGGGACTTAAACATAAATGTGGGTGTACTATTAGGAACACCTCTGCCTAACCCTTCGGGGATTACAGGCGTGATGTTATGTTATGTTGATAAAATATTACCTATCTCAACTAACTCCCTATTGTCTTTCATTTTGATATCAAACTCCATTTCTTTTTGTTTCATCTCTTCCTTTATGACATAAGATCTATCTGTGAATGCCTGCAGTAGTAAATCTGAATCAAAATCCTCATTCAGTCGTTGTGCGAAAGCATATAGTTCAGCTTCTAAGTTCCATTCGAGAAAAGTGTTTCTTGGGTTGATCTTCTTCCCACCAAGTCTGTTTTCACGACGTTTGAACTCCATCAGTGTTGGAGCCACCCATCGATGTATCTTTTGAGCTAAAAGACATCAATTATATGAGAAAACTCCATCAATAGAAGTGTTAAGTAACATGAACTTACGATACAAAACAAAATTACCTTGCGTGGTTACGGGATGAATCTTAGCAACCCTCGCGAATAGAGGTACACAACGTCTTATTAAAGCCATGTTCATTCAAGACAAATTAATAATCCAGATCAAAATAATTCAATTCAAAACATCGCAAGCAAGAAATTCACAAAACAAACGTCAGATTTTGAGGTTATATTTCGTTTTTTTTTAGTCAGGGTTGCTAGCGCCCAAACAACTTGAAAATTGGTAGAAAACCTGACTGATGCGATTTTTTTCTACCATAGTTTATCGGTTTCATTTATTTATAGGGTTTCCACTAGCTTTCATGGGTGTACCAGGACGGAACAGGGGAAGTCAGCTCTACCCAAAGACATTAACAAACATCTGCTACGGCATCAACTATGATATTAACTTAAATTTCAGTACAGTCGCGCCGTAAATCATTTTAAAATTGGCTTCAAATGATTTAATCTGGGATTTTTCATAAAAAAACAACAATCTAACTAACTCAAAAACCACTGAACTTCGGTAGAACATTTGGTGGCTTAATTTGCTGCATTGCCGACACTCCTATTTCTTTACAAAACGTCAAAACGTTATTTAGTTCTTAAAAACATGGTAATGTGCTGTGATCAGTGGTGGCTACACAAAGATACAGAAATATATATACAGGGTGTAAACGGACCCTTCACGAAGCCGTCAACCAAGCATTCTGTACATCAGACTAAGTCACCCTACCAAAAATTATTGCTGGGAAACGACTTTTTTTTTGGGTTGGAAAATCACGTTTTACGGTAAAACTCAATGCAACGCTCTCAAAACTTGGTGCTGATGGATGCTTTGAATAGTAAACGGGTGATGGAGGTAATTAAAGTTAAAACCTTAAAAAGAAGTATTTAAAAAAAACTTGTGAAAAAATTGGAACTTTGACCTCCAATATCTCCGTAACCAGAAGGTTCCCAGGTATGGTCCAGAACAAAAAAAATATTGCAATGACGGGTAGAACAAGTACCCTTCGGCTTCGTTAAGGGTCTTTTTATACCCTTTATTTTGTACATATTAACAGTTAAATAAAACAATATCTAGGTCTTTAAATATTCTTTTCTTCATATAACAGTAGACAATAACACTGAGAAATACAAGATGTATAAAAATAAAAACTCATAAAAAAAACATAACAGCATCAACTTTTCCGGTTGGTGAGGAATCCTCTAACTGAACTGAAGAATCCTCTTTTTATTTTACTGTTTATTGGATGGATTGAGTGGTTACTGTAGAAGGAAGCTGACGTGTCGTAGATCGATGAGCTGACTTCCACAGCCTGAAAGAAACAAAATTATGAAAAGGTACTTTAAAAGAGTTACAAGAGAAGTTTCTTTACCTATCAAGATAGGCCCAAGCCCAAGGCCCAGCAAGGAGTAACTCTCTTCGAAACAGATCTTGGGCATGATCACCGGTTAAAAGAAGCGTGAAAGATGGAACCTTTAACTTGGATGCTCATAAGATGTAATCGGACCCTTCATGAAGCCGTCAACCAAGCAGGTGAGAAATTTCGTTTTTCGGTAGGGGACTTAATGTAACGCACTCAATACTTTGTGCTGATCGATGCATTGAATAGTACGGGGGTCGTGGAGGTATTTAGAGTTATGTTACTTAAAAAGTTGGAACTTAGACCCTAAATATCTCCGTAACTAGAAGGTTCCAAGGTATGGTCTAGAACAAAAAAATGATGGCAATGACAGGGTGAACAAGTGTCTTTCAGCTTCGTTAAGGGTATTTTTACACTCATTATGTCTGTCGAAGATCGACGAGAACTGTGGACCCAAACTGAAATGGAATGACTGACCAGAGACCAGTCATGGTCGCAATTATTTTAAGTATGTCATAGTGTATTTTATTTAATACATCTTAGTAATTAAATACTCACAGCAAGTGAAGTACTGATGTGGTATGAATCAATAGAACTATTGACGCTAGGCAGTTTGGGTGGTGCTATAACCGGTGGTTTAAGCTCTGAGTCTCCGGTCGATCTCATGACCAAGCACGACATAAGTCTCCTCAAGAACGGTTTCTTAGGTTTAGAATCCAGCTGCTCCAACTTAGTACACTTGTTTTCCGAGTTATTTCCGTCTTCTGAATATAACGAGTAGGCTGAGGTTCCTAGATTTGGTGTTGCGGATTTTCTGTGCCCTGAAAAATAGTAAAATAGAATGTGTGTATGAAAAATAGTAAGTCGTTTGTGTTAATTGATGAAAAGAACGGGTTATTTGGGAGAGATAGTGTTTAAAGAGAATCAGTTTGAAAAATCATTGTTAGGTTGAGAACAGTTCTGGCTCATTTACACGAGCGTTTTTTCTTGAATCTACTACAGTATTTATTTTCGTTATCTTAAAAGATCTAAAATGTGCTAATATGAGCTGAAAAACGCTAGTGAGTAACCACTTTAATCTACCTACCTCTGAATAAAGTTTGAAATGAGTTCAAATGACCTAAACTCGAGTCTGATATGGCTCCTACATTCGTCGATGAGTATGCTAGTTGCTTCGTGGCAACACTCGCGTAACGTATCTGCACCGAAGACATTGTTCTTCTAGTATGAGCAACGTGCTCTGCATCTTTAGCCTCCTCGAAATTGCCTCTGTTATCTTCAGCATTAAACAAAACAAAAGTTTCAACTTCAGAATGGTTCATTTCTATGTTATCGCGTTCACATGATGCATAACTGTCTTTCACTGCAGGTAATCGTTCTTTGCCGGCAAAGTTTGCGTTTACTCCGACGTCTCGCTCCTCGTTTGATTCTAGACGAGGTTTATGCATGTCTTTCTTTGCAATTAATCGTTCTTTGCCGGCCACGTTTGCGTTTACCCCGACGTCTCGCTCCTCGTTTGATTCTGGACGAGGTTTATGCATGTCTTTCTTTGCAATTAATCGTTCTTTGCCGGCCAAGTTTGCATTTACTCCGACGTCTCGCTCCTCGTTTGATTCTGGACGAGGTTTATACATGTCTTTCTTTGCAATTAATCGTTCGTTGCCGGCCACGTTTGCGTTTACTCCGACGTCTCGCTCCTCGTTTGATTCTAGACGAGGTTTATGCATGTCTTTCTTTGCAATTAATCGTTCTTTGCCGGTCAAGTTTGCGTTTACTCCGACGTCTCGCTCCTCGTTTGATTCTGGACGAGGTTTATGCATGTCTTTCTTTGCAATTAATCGTTCTTTGCCGGCAAAGTTTGCTTTCTTTACTCCAACGTCTCGCTCCTCGTTTAATTCTGGACGAGCTTTATGCATGTCTTTCTTTGCAATTAATCGTTCTTTGCCGGCCACGTTTGCGTTTACCCCGACGTCTCGCTCCTCGTTTAATTCTGGACGAGGTTTATGAATGTCTTTCTTTGCAATTAATTGTTCTTTGCTGTACACGTTTCCTTTCCCTACTCTTCTATAGTCTCGCTCCTTGAAAGTTTCTGCACAGGGTTTACAAATAGCGTGTTGTTCAGGTTCTTTTTTTGGCTTATCTTTTTTTAACTTTGCCTCGTCACGATCACTGCTTTCACCTAAGGTGTAGTCGCCTTTCATATCAACATATGCTGTTGTTTTGCGACTTCTGCTTTTTCCTCCAGTTTTATCAAAATGTGTACAAAGTGGCTTACAGCAGAAGCAAATGGAATCAGCTTTTTCGCACCAAAACTTGTTGGTTATTTCTGGAGTCTGGTCCTTGGCCTTCTTTTGAGGCAACTCAGGGTCCTTGACTTTTTTAATTCTTACTTCCCCGATAGATATTTCACTACTCTCAAACCTTGACAACAAATTGCTTCGTTTAACGTGACTACTTTTCTTGATACTTATTGTCTTCTGTATTGTTTTCTTTACCTTGTCGTATTGTTTCCGGGAAAGGATGATAGGTTTTTGCTTCGAGAACTTTTCCACTTGTAGGAACACTTGGATATTTCGGTTTAGTATTAATTGTTGATAGAGGGCAGATTTTCCCTCTGTATCTTCATTTTCTCCTACACTATTCTGTTTTTGGAGATTTTCTTTACAATTTTTTTTCCGACACTGTACGGACACACTTGCTTTTTCTTTTGGACGAATTGAATCGAAACAAGGACGCAGTTTGTGAAGCCCATAACTAATTTCTGTGACTTGACTTTCCTTGCTAAAAGAACATGAAATATTATAAATAAGAAAAAAAAAATCGAACAAATAAAAACAAAGAGAGAAATAATTAAACCATCGTTGCCGGTAGATACACTGATACGGAATTTCCACATTGTTATCACAACAACGGCTCTAAAAAAAAAGAAAAAGAAAAATTAGCAAAACATACAAAACATAGTAGCGAAAAACAAGCCGTACACGCTTACACAGAACGCAAGAAAGTGGTAGCTGGCTGCCATACCGGTGTCCCGGTTTGAAGCTTGGTATCCCGGTCAATAATTTTCGGCGTGGGTTCAAGCTGGGAAGCCTAATAATGGCCAACTGTATTTATATATGTGTGAGAGTAGAAGGGGACAAAATGAATGTAAAGCCTGGTTTCCCTGTGTGTTTGGTTACAGTTCTAACCTAACCTAATCCATTTGGTCGGTGTGTTCTAGCAATAAAAATGATAGTTACCGGCCGCACTTGGGTATATCCGGCTAGAACTAGGTGTAACATTACTTCGGCTTTTACCCGTAACATATAGGGTCTAACTTTTTAAACACGAAATATTTCAAGAGTAACTTCTACAAGTAGTAAAGTCGCCATAGCAACGAAAAAAAAATGTTATCTGAATGTTTTTATTTTTACGAAATTATTATAGTTCTAAATATTCTTGCGACATTTTGCATAAAACCTTTACAAACTTTAAACTTACTAAATTACTTTTACTTTTTTAAACTTTTTTTTTACTTTTTAAACCTTTAGACATTTTTATTTTGTGGGTCAAGTAATTTTTTTTTTTTTTTATTAAATTACACTTAGATAAAAAAAAAATTTTCGTTGCTATGGTGACTTTACGACCTATAGAAGTTACTCTTGAAATATTTCGTGTTTAAAAAGTTAGACCTTATATAAACAAAATATATTGCATTCTTATATTCAGAAAGTGGCTTTTTATTATAAAACACACTATATCTATCTAATATATAAAATTCTCGTGTCACAGTTTTCGTTGCCATAATCCTCCGAAACGGCTTGACCGATTTTGATGAAATTTTTTGTGCTTATCCGGTATCTATGAGAATCGGCCAACATCTATTTTTCATACCCCTAAGTGACGCAGACGAAGTTGCGCGGGTCAGCTAGTATAAGTATAATATTATAGTAACAATAAAAAAATACCAACCTGACATGCTTTAGAATGGGCTCTAAGATTATCGACACCAAGAAGTTCTCGGATCTGTTTGTCTCTCGCTATAGGATCGCATATGGAACAATCATCACCAGGGAAGTGCTTTATTGGGGCTGCAAAATAATCATTAAAACTTCATATTTAATTGTACCGTAGGTACCTATACAGGCCTCCCGATCATTTCCGGTCACGGCGGCCAATCTTAGCGGAGATTAGCCATCGGCGCGGGAGAAATTATAGTGCACAAGTGTGTGCGCAGACAGGTGCACTCTCTGTTCCTTTTACTCTCATAGTCCGATGGGACGGGAATCTGATGCGACCGGAGAGAGATCAGGCGCAGGACCAACGGCTTAACGAGCTTTCCGTGGCATGGGGTTTCATACCGCCAACTTCTAAACTTCGGGCTAATAGTGAGAACTTTCTAATGGAAAAACCCAATAACACGTTTTGACGACCCGGGAATCGAACCCAGGACCGCATGCCGTATCCCACCGTTAGGTACAGATTATGTGCAAAAAAACTCGCACCCGTCTTGCCTAGACTAGAGGTATGAACTTGGACAAAGCAAAAGGAGTAGGTAGTAAGGTCAATACGGACAGATTTACCTTTTTCTATATGTAATTTAACCCTGCACCGATCGGTACCCGCACAGATTTGTCTGTACCGGAAACCTGCTTCTTTATGTAAGCACCCTAATACCGCATCTTATCATCATATTCAATCTACAGCAGTCCACTGACGGACACAGGTTGAGGGAATGCAATCGCGATATCGCCTGTGCTCGCGAGCAAGTTTTCTTCGACTCTCGCTATTTGTTATATGAAGAAGTAAAGATCACCTGAGAATTCCGATTCCATGGGAACGATATCGGCAAGCTGAGCGGTAAAACCAGTTTGTGAGTTCTTATGATTATTAGAAAGACTTTTATCTTCACGCCTGAAAAATAAGGCCATAGATAAGTTTTAGTACCTACCGCACGGTTCTTTTAGCGCGTGGCCATAGTGAGAAGTAAAGCTGCCATCTTGTTTTTCAATACAATTTCCATAGACAATTTCACAAATGTCCACCAACAGCGCCCTCCTGACTAGGTCATTCAAGTGTCAACAGAACCATGCTGCACTATTTAATGTTCAGATTCCACACATGTTTTGGATACGAGAAATCGCGAAACAATAAAAAGCAATAAAAAATAAATCTACCTGTGAAAAATCTCTAGACTATCTCGAATATCGTGTATCGAAAGTCTTGAGCCATGTTTGAGTAACGGTAACTGATCCTCTGAAGGCTGAAACCAAAAAGCAAGAGGGTTGCAACTAGTGTTACTATAGAATGTCTGAAGAAAAGTCGGATGAAGATTATTTTGATATATCAATAATAGTGACTGGTCTTTGCTCCACACGAGTGCAATCTACTGACCGATGTCCGACATGCCAAAACTTCAAGATTTTAACATCCATATAGGTAATACATAAACCTTCCAGAATAAATGGTCTAACTAATGGTGAAAACCTTTAGAAAACACATTGCTGTGTACTTTTCAGGCAGACACAAAAAGCCTTTGTTTTTCACATTTGATAATGCCATGCCAGAGAAATGGAACGATACGGACCCTTACGATAATCCACTTTAAAAATACTTACTTTATTACAAAGCACGATTGACGGACTTCTCGTCGGCGAATTATTTCCAGACTTAAACCGTCTCCTCTCCACGCTGTCGGATAAAGGCAACAAGCTTCCCAACGGTGATTCATTGATACAATTTGGAACGTCCATATCTTTTATAGTTTTTCTAATAGTCAAACCAGTTGACATATTAGTTTGATCAAACAACACATTATAATATTCTCTGTCGCCGTCTATATTTATTGTTACCTTAGAGTTGTCAAACTTGGCGGGAATATAATCGTGCTGATACATTTGCTCAGTCAGTTTCTTTGTATACGTCTCTACTAAGGCTTTTTTTGCGAGAGCTTGTTCATTATTAGTTCCCGACCCGGCCTTTGCTTTTGGAATAAGTCTAGGAGTTTGTTCGATTTTGAAACCTGGGGGTGGTTTAGGAATAGACGTTTCTTGATTTTTACCCATCCGAGGTGTTATAGCATTTGGACGAGGTTTTGAGACCTGTGTCGCACAAGAATTAATTATAATATCATTTCCAGATACTTGTGTTGCATGATTCGAATAGAGAACTTCAGGTACCTGCGTTGCCTGGGACACCTGAGTTCTGAGAGGTTTAGTAGGAGACCTGCGTACTGGATATTTTTTAGGCACCATCGCTTCATCTATCGAATGTTTAATAGGAGCTATATTTCCAAAACTATCCCCGTCTTGCGTTAAATTGGACTCCTTAGCATATTGAGTGCCATTGGACGCAGTATAATTTTTTATTCTTTTAGCAGAGACCTGTGTTCCATTAGTCGTATTGGTTGATTGATATTTTTTGTCCGAGACCTGTGTTGCTTGAGACGTTGTGTGTCGTGGATTTCTTTTAGACACTTGTGTTGCAATTGATACGGTTATATTGTGAAGATTTTTGGAGCTGTGAGTTGCATTAGTTGATTTTAACGGAAATTTTCGTGGACTTTCCTGTTTCAATTTATCTTTCTCTCGTATCTTATCTTTTATAGTTTTCAGCGCTTTTTGTCGATCAGGACTTCTCTTTTCGCTGACTTGACCCTTACTCGAGTCGTCTGGTACTTTCGGTCTTGATACCTTTTTTACAGGTGATGGAGAACGACTCCTTACTGGACTTTTGTAGTTTCTTCTTGTATCGCTTTTATTTGGAGCTTTTTCTGTTTTGAACACTTGGTTACTTGAATACGTATTTGTTACCGCCGGTGACGCACTTCGTGTATTTACGGCAGGAGACAGAATAGATTTCATCAAGTCCTCCGGGCTGGATTTGGGGTAAACAGATATAATGACCATAGGGCTTTGACAGTCTTTAAGGGTGTTATTGTCCGACCTGTTGCCACAACAACTGCACTGAGTCTTCTTGTCAGAAAATGTACCGCACCTCGCTTGGGTCGTCGCAACTTGGACGTTAAAATTGACTTGAGTTCCGTGTGATTCCTTACTGCAATCAAAAGCTATTTTGACATAATTTTATCAATAACTAAAATATGTTTCTTATAAACTTGGCCATTATATGTTTACCTTACTGTTTCCGTGACTGGTGACTTTTCCATGTCCAGTTCATAGTTATAGTCAGCTTGGAGACAAGAGTCTTGTTGTTGTCTGTAAAAATAATTTAAAAATATCTCTATCACAATGCTGTCTTATTTGACCCAAAGGTTGACTGGTAGAGAATACCTTGTGGCATTAAGTGCGCCGATGTACCACTCTTGCACATGAAGTTTAAATAAATAAACATAATATCCTTTAATAGCCGTCATTCAATTGGAAAATTTCCAGATAGGTTGGACTTCATCAAATATAAGATGAAAATTATTTTACTAATAAATAGGTATAGACAAACTGTGAATACTTACATTGATGGTTCTTCAGTAGCGGGGTATGCGGTTTCAGCAAGAATAGGCGAAAAGTCGCGGTTTAACTGAGCGACATCCGACACAACTGTAAAAAAGAAAAGACGAGATTTTAATATGATACATGAATTATTATGCACAATGTACACCTCGTAAGACAGTGGATAGAAATCTATGCTCTTAAAAAAACATCGCGTTTAATTCCGAGGGTAACTGAAAACGGGTTGCTTATAAGCTGAGCTGCAAGCTTGCTGACTGTTTTGTGACTTGTAGTTTTATCCAACTCCGTTGAAGCAAAAGGAGGGTTATGATTTTGACTGGTGTGTCTGTCTGATCTGTTTCCCCATAAATTCTAAAAACAAGTTATCATAATTTGACAAATGAAATACTTCGTATGTTGGAAGCGTCTTAATGGTCTGCTGGTATATATACTTATATAGGCTATGTAACGCCACAATGAGTACCTAACTTAGGGCCCGCAGGACATAAAGTCAGGAACTAAAAATAAAAATATATTCTAACCGATCACTTAGCTTCAGGGCAAAGTGGCATATGACAATAAATTAATTACGTGTAAGTTGTTCATTTAATTGACGATAAAAATTGTTGTTTCATACTTTTTAGTGCACGATTTTTCAGTAGTCGTGTTTTAGTTTTTTTTCATTTACCATTCTGATTTGAATTTTAATTTGACGTAGTGAGAAGCTCTCTGATCATTATTTTAATTCATTTAAAATTTGATTAATTAAAGATACCTTCTTTATCGTTAACAGTAGCTCCATATCTCAGTACGTATTTGTCGTCTTCGGAGATCCCGAACTGTCCAAATATTCGCACGCGACTTCTTTTAGGCGAGTCCGGTGGTTCGCGCACGCAGGCGCAGTTAGTACACTCCGAGAAATGTTTCGATGCCTTGGTCTGCTGCGCGTCCGAGCAGTCCACCGCTGCCTTTTTCTCTTTCTTCTTCTTCTTATCCATATCCAGCGACTGGAGCAGATGTTTGAAGTTCGACAGTTCTGCTATTGGTATCTCTTCATGTTTCGAGTGAGTATCGTCGCTGGACAATTTCGCGCTACCCGTGGTCTTGATCTCATATATTTTCTCTTTTCTTCGTCCCACAACTATTAAGAATACGTTCTTAGTTTGTATGGAGTTCTCGCGATTTGACGAAGTACTCTGAACTTTAGTTGGTGTCCGTCTCCGTCTTCTAAGTAGTTTTGCTGCTTGTATTGAATCCGTTTTCGGTATGACGGTGACTTTGATGAGTGGTTTTTCAGAAGGATTTAGCTTCAGTTCTGGTTTTAGTAAGGGAGATGTTTTTGTCTCCAGATTATATACGCTCGGGAAACTTACAACTGAATACTTATGTCCTAGAATCTGTGGAAAAGAGGAAAAACACTTCATTATTTTAAACTAAAATGGACCGAAGACTTGAATATGAGCATCAGTAGGTTTATATTAAAACAAAGAGATTTCAAAGACTTTTATAGAGCGGACATTGGGAATATTTTCATACACAAAAATTTTGATCCCGAACTGTTTCGATTTTGACACACGAATGCTACCTGACAAGCGGGCGTAGGACACTACACAGAACAATTTGTTACTAAGTAGTAACAAGTACTGGATTACAATTTTCTTCGTCTTGTCCGGTGTATCGCTCGTAGATATTTGAATGTCTTTGTATTAAAATGATTCCCAATTTCACTACAGTAAATTTAAGTTGCCTGACCTGTCCCTCAGTTGTCTTCTTCAGTATCAAAGATGTAGAAGATTCAGAAATGTTGTCAGGTTTCGTGTTTAGTGCGAGGCCGGGTGCTAGACTGATTAACTTCTTGCGGAGATCGCTTAACAAATGCACGTCGTTCACGTCCGTGTTATAATAGGCACGAGGCCAACTCTGCCTGCTACTGTTGATCCTTTTCACTGGCGGACTCAAAAAGTCCAGTGATTCTAAACAAATAAAAAATATAAATAAAAATGCAGAGCAAAAAAACTTATAATTTTGAATCGAATAAAACAAAAATTAATTCAGACCGATAAATTCAGACTCTGCGCTGTAACAGTCCATAATGAATTTCGAGGCTGCATCAATAATTAATTAATATAAAATAAAAATATCGCTACGAAACAACATTTTTCGGGAATAAAATTTTGACAATGAACATGACTTTGACAACAACAAGTTGTTCTCGTTTTTTTCTTGACAATATATCGGTTGTGGATATATGCAAAAAGATTAGGTCGTAAATAAAATAATGTTCAAAGGTTTTTATGACAATACACTGTAATCTCGGTGACACGTATGACATTGTCTGATTGTCAAGAGCTCAACTTCATTTTGATATAAGTATTTTACTCTTTGAACCGCTTTAACTCAACCAGTATTATATAATGATGCTCTGTGAACTGAACCAAACATGCCAATTAAATCCATAGAATTTTAAACACGATTTAGTTTAGTTAAAGTACCCGTGTTTATATCAAATGAGTATCTCAACAATCAATTTGTTACCGTCTACCCAACTTCATGTAATCGAGACTCTATTATCGGAAATTATAAGTGGAATCCACTAGATTAGTAGGTAAAGCAAAATGTCAGACCAGTATGACGAGAAGAAGCTGACGACGTCGATGAAACTCCCGGATAGGATAAGAACTGCCATGATCATCCCGGTGTCGAAAGAAACGTTTTCGAATACTCAATGGAAGGCAAAAAGACCTCAACTGTGTGCCTATGACATGCTGTATCACCCTCCTGATTACAACCCTAAGGCTGCCCGCACGGATCGACAGGAACCGCAGATCATACGTAGGAATATCTGGGACCAAGTAATTTTATTTTTTCTTCACTTTAGAATAAGGTCTTCTTTCCTGTGTTTGTATAGTGTGGCATTATTATTCCTTTATTTACACATTAAATATATTAATTTGAAGAAGTAGCCCACCGGTATCGGCAACAGGGTCCAAGCTTCCGGCGGTCAGGGCTCCAAAGACAGGAACCTCTTAACAATGCGAGCCGGGTCCAGAAGTACCGTTTTCTGAATCAAGCCCTTGATCCAGCTGCCTAACAAGAGCCTCCTCAGGTATTAGTCAAGGCTCTTGGCAATTAAGCCATTGGCTGTCCCGACTATCGGCACAATGCTCGCTGAGTTCATAGTGTGTTCATTATTACTGACTAGCGTCCCGCCCCGGCTTCGCACGGCTGCAATATACATATAAACCTTCCTCATGAATCACTCTATCTATTAATAACAAAACCGCATCAAAATCCGTTGCGTAGTTTTAAAGATCTAAGCATACATAGGGACAGACAGACAGCGGGAAGCGACTTTGCTTTATACTATGTAGTGATAGTCTTTGTTGTGACTGCACATGATGATGATTTTCCGAAAGGTTAGGCAAAAGAGCACCCATATTTCATCTTTAATGGCTCGGAGAAAACTCTGCGATGTCTCTGGTCCGGGTATTACGGATGTCCTATTGTTCTTATGCGGCAGTGATCAATTTGATGCGGGTCACTTACAAACTGGGGCGGTTGGCTAGCTTTGGATTCAGCTTGTTTGTTAACCAATTTAAAAATACACTCTCTTGGGATTCAAAGTATGCATTAGGGCTCTGAGCCGAAATGACGATGAGCCTGGCAACTTGCAACTACCTGTTGAAGACGTTTTTCACAATTTCGAGAAACTGCGCAGACCTAGACGGTGCTATAAATATCAATCGTTCATAGTTGCGTAGTTGATTGGTGTGAAACTCGTGGTTAAATAATAACAGCCACACGGGTTGATCTTCGAGGTTAAGCGGTGTTTTGCAAGATCAGTCCTGGATGGGTGACCATCATACCGAGTTTCCTCCTTGCCTCGGAAAAGCCCTTGGTCTCGGTTGCTATTTGTAGTTCTTTGACAGTCGTTACAGGTATGCAGAGGCCCGAAAGTCTGACAACCAGTCTTACCAAGAGATATCGTATTCCCCAGTACTAACTGGGTAGCGAATGTCAGATATAGGATGTCTCTCCATGTAAAATACTGGTATTCAGTTGGAAAAACGCTAGGCTGATGATGAGTTGCGTCAACTAAAGTTGCTTTTATTCGCGCAATGCCTTGGGTCTTAGCCTTTACATGTTCTCTTTATAAAATAATATACTTTTTTTGCAAACAGGAATTCCACAAGGGCATACCATCAACGACTCACTTCAACCTTGGAAGGCCCAAGTGGCCCATCCCTGATCGACCTATGAAGCTGTTTGTGAGGGTTGTAGGTAAGAAATCAAATGAATAAACACAGTTTCTCTATCCAATCAATAGACCTAGCAAAAGGGACTGGGACAGACCGGTGAGGGGCACTAAATATTGGGATCTTGACGAGTGTACTGTATTGATTTGTAAGGGATGATTTTTGGCAGTTTGTGTGGCGATTGGAATGTAAACTCTTGAATCTTCTAAAATAATATTTATTGAAGGGCCCAATCAACTCGCCTGTGACAAAAGCAAAATTCTATGTTGCTAGACCAACTAAATTATTTCTATATATTAATGGAGGGAGGCCTTTGCCCAGCAGTGGGACACTATAGGCTAGCTATAATATAATAATAATGAATAAGTATATTCTGTTGGTGCTGCAACCATGCTGCGAAAACACACAACAGAACAATTTGTGTCTGTTTAGAAAGAATCAGATGGGACGTAAAGGTGTCTCTTACTGACTAAACCCACACGGTATTCTTCGACTAGCTTTAGCAAAGGTACTGGAGAACTTGCGCAGTTAGTCACGCTCCCCCGGGCAGGCATTAACCCGCATAGTCATGAGGTTCTGTCACCCTCTGTCTCTCCGTTCCTCTTGAGAGGCGCGCGCAGAACGCGGCGCACCATTGTACCGCGACTGTGTCTTCACGTGTTTTTCCCGCGTCTGATATCTACTTAATTGTATCTGATTGCTGTCCCATCCCACTATGAGAATGAGGGAGATTACCTCACTGAGCACTCAGTGTGTATAAAGGGTGTAAAAAGACCCTTAACGAAGCCGAAAGGCACTTGTTCTCCCCGTTATTGCGATCATTTTTTTGTTCTAGACCACACCTGGGAACCTTCTAGTTACGGAGATATAGGGGGTCAAAGTTCCAACTTTTTCACAAGTTTTTTTTAAATACATGTTTTTAATGGAAGATTTTTACTTTGAACATCTCCACGACCCCGTACTATTCAATCCGTCTATCAGCACATAGTTTTGAGTGCGTTACATTGCGTCCTACCATAAAACGTGATTTTTCACCCCAAAAAAAAAGCCGTTTCCCAGCAATAATTTTTGCGTAAAGTTACTTAGTTTGATGTATATAATGGTTGGTTGACGGCTTCGTGAAGAGTCCGTTTACACCCTGTATGTCCCGCTTATTGGACTAGTCTTTGTTGCTGCCGTGACCAACATTCAGTTGGTATAAATATTAATTGTATGTTTGTTTTTCAGTTAAAAACGAGAATCCTCATATGCGTCTGCACCATGTGTTCGAATGGGCTGCACTTTCCAGAGATATGATGAGTTTCTGCTACACATGAGAATCTCTGTATGTGGTATACACCTTCAAGCATAGTAAAGGTCTTCGCACATTACATAGACTAGGCGTCGATTCCACTACGACTTAGTAAAGCATTGAATTTAAGTTTTATGTTCAGTTCCATACGACATCATTTACGACATTTACTTGAAAGACACTGGCTATGTTGGAAATTCTACATAAGGAACACGATACTCTTGATTCACAGTAATGCATTGCAATGTGAGCTTTATATCGTGTTTGTTATGGTAGAATTTTCAATATGGCCATAAGTGTAATGTGCAAAGACCTTAGGCCGCATCCTCCCGAAGTCCTGAACTGTCGATGAGTGTTAAATAAAATTATTTGTGAATTTATTTTTTGGTTTATTTTCTGATGTTATAATAATTTACAACAACAAAACACACACACACACCGTCCCCTAAAAAAAACAATGAATTTGGTAAGAAAATTCGAAATCTTTTTCGAAATCCAAACTATTTTTTTTTTTGGAAGTTGCTGTCATATGATCTTTTTCCGAAAATCGTTTTGTTATAGGACTATATGCTTACACAAACTTACGCCCTTTTTCCATAGGTTAAGTCAGAAACTACAGCGCTCCACCTGCTACAATCGTTACATACTCCTTTTTCTTCGTTCACGATCATACATGTGAACGCAAATCACCAATGAGGTCACTTGGTTCGGTGAAGGAAAACATCGTGAAGAAACCAGCGTGCCTGAGAGATATTTCTCGACGAAGGTTAGGCACTAACCACACGATAAAGAAAGAAAGATGAATGAGGTCAATAAAGGGTGTAAAAAGACCCTTAACGAAGCCGAAAGGCACTTGTGCTCCCTATCATTGCGATCATTTTTTTGTTCTAGACCACACCTGGGAACCTTCTAGTTACGGAGATATTGGGGGTCAAAGTTGCAACTTTTTCACAAGTTTTTTTTTAAATACATGTTTTTAATGGAAGATTTTTACTTTGAACATCTCCACGACCCCGTACTATTCAATCCGTCTATCAGCACATAGTTTTGAGTGCGTTACATTGCGTCCTACCATAAAACGTGATTTTTCACCCCAAAAAAAAAGTCGTTTCCCTGCAATAATTTTTGCGTAAAGTTACTTAGTTTGATGTATATAATGGTTGGTTGACGGCTTCGTGAAGGGTCCGTTTACACCCTGTATGTCCCGCTTATTGGACTAGTCTTTGTTGCTGCCGTGACCAACATTCAGTTGGAATAAATATTAATTGTAATGTTTGTTTTTCAGTTAAAAACGAGAATCCTCATATGCGTCTGCACCATGTGTTCGAATGGGCTGCACTTTCCAGAGATATGATGAGTTTCTGCTACACATGAGAATCTCTGTTTGTGGTATACACCTTCTAGCATAGTAAAGATCTTCACACATTACATAGACTCGACGTCGATTCCACTACGACTTAGTAAAGCATTGAATTTGAGTTTTATGTTCTGTTCCGTACGACATCATTTACAACATTTACTTGAAAGACACTGGCTATGTTGGAAATTCTACGTAAGGAACACGATACTCTTGACTCACAGTAATGCATGGCAATGTGAGCTTTATATCGTGTTCGTTATGGTAGAATTTTCAATATGTCCATAAGTGTAATGTGCATAGACCTTAGGCCGCATCCTCCTGAAGTTCTGAACCGTCGATGAGTGTTAAATAAAATTATTTGTGAATTTATTTTTTGGTTTATTTTCTGATATTATAATAATTTACAACAACAAAACACACACACACCGTCCACTAAAAAAAACAATGAATTTGGTAAGAAAATTCGAAATCTTATCCAAACTATTTTTTTTGTAAGTTGCTGGCATATCGTTTTGTTATATGTTATTAGGACTAATGCTTACACATTTTCCCATAGGTTTAGTCAGAAACTACAGCACTCCACCTGCTACAATCGTCACATACTCCTTTTTCTTCGTTCACGATCATACATGTGAACGCAAATCACCAATGAGGTCACTTGGTTCGGTGAAGGAAAACATCGTGAAGAAACCAGCGTGCCTGAGAGATATTTCTCGACGGCATAAAGCCAAGTCAGAGTCCCATGGGCGGCATTAAAACTCTGACACCAGGTTAGGCACTAACCACACGATAAAGAAAGAAAGACGAATGAGGTCAATATACAGGGTGTAAACGGACCCTTCACGAAGCCGTCAACCAAGCATTCTGTACATCAAACTAAGTAAGTTTATGCAAACATTTTTGCTGGGAAAACCGACTTTTTTTTTTGGGGTGAAAAATCACGTTTTGCGGTAGGACTCAACGTAACGCAATCAGAACATTGTGCTGATGGATGGATTGAATAGTACGGGGGTTATGGAGGTGTTCAAAGTAAAAATATTACATTAAAAAAATGTACCTACTTACAAAAAAACTTGTGAAAAACTTGGAACTCTGACCCCCAATATCTCCGTAACTAGAAGGTTCCCAGGTATGGCCTAGAACAAAAAAATGATCGCATTGACGGGGAAAATAAGTGCCTTTCAGCTTCGTTAAGGGTCTTTTTACACCCTGTATGACCTTATTGGTGATGTTCTTCAGAAAGGTCAGGTCTGTACTACTCGCAACTTGTGAACTGTCTTCAGCTTACGTAATTATTATTCCGGATAAGGATCCTTCAGGCATTTGCATTTAGCTGCGATGAGAATGCTGAGGGTGATGTGTGGTGTAACGAGAATGGATAAAATAAGAAATTAATACATAAAGGAAGTCTGAAAGTGGCGCCAGTGACTAAAAAGTTGTGTGGTAATCGGTTGTCGTGGTATATGCATGTGGTGTGGAGGAATGAGGAAAATGTCGTGAGGAAAGTTTTGAGTATGAATGTGAATGGGTACAAGAGTAGAGGAAGACCAAAGAAACGATGGGTGGACTGTGTAAAGGATGATATGGCAAGAACGGAGGTGTCTGATGAGATGACGAGTAATAGAGAAGTATGGAAGAAGAAGACATGTTGCGCCGATTCCAAATGAATTGGGATAAGGGCAAGAGAATGATGAATGATGATAAGGTATCCTTCAGGAACTGTGTCAAACGTTTGCCTATCAAAGAATATCTGGGTTTGGTGTTAGTGTTCAGTAATTATTGCAACGGAAACCAATTACCGACACTACAGATTAAAACAGCCATGAAGTAGGTACGGACAGCAACTAAAGTCGACAAACACTTCGTTTTTTTAACACCTTCTGTTGCTGACCATACCCACTAGATAATCGCAACCGGTGTGCATGTATGGAGTATGTAAGTAGCAGAAGTCTTAGACTCTTAGCAAGTGGCGTTCTCTAGTTTTTGGATATCTATACATATAAAATTCAAAGTCCTGACTGACTGACTGACTGACTGAGATATCAACGCACAGCCCAAACCGCTGGTCCTAGAGACATGAAATTTGGAGGGTGTATTCTTTGTGAAGGGTAGGTATCCACTAAGAAAGGGTTTTTCGAAATTCCACCCCTAAGAGGGTGAAATGGGGTGTTGAATTTTCTATGAAACTTTTTATTCTCGCAGTCGATTGACTTGACAATTTGTGTACATACTATTCAGATAAAATTATGGGATACGTGTATCACAGTTTTTCCAAAATCATCCCCCAATTTAAAAATTTAATGTCTTGATTGGCTGACTGATATATCAACGCAAAGCCCAATCCGCTGGTTCTAGAGACATGAAATTTGGAGCGTGTATTCTTTGTAAAGAGTAGGTATTCACTAAGAAAGGATTATTCTAAATTCCACCCCTAAGAGGGTGAAAAGGGGTGTTTAATATTCTGTGAAACTTTTTATTCTCGCAGTCGATTGACTTGAAATTTAGTGTACATACTTTTCAGATAAAATTATGAGATACGTGTATCACAGTTTTTCCAAAATCATCCCCCAATTTAAAAATTTAATGTCTTGATTGGCTGACTGATATATCAACGCACAGCCCAATCCGCTGGTTCTAGAGACATGAAATTTGGAGCGTGTATTCTTTGTAAAGAGTAGGTATTCACTAAGAAAGGGTTTTTCGAAATTCCACCCCTAAAAGGGTGAAATGGGGTGTTGAATTTTCTATGAATTTTTTTATTCTCGCAGTCGATTGACTTGACAATTTGTGTACATACTCTTCAGATAAAATTATGAGATACATGTATCACAGTTTTTCCAAAATCATCCCCCAATTTAAGAATTCACTGTCGACTGGCTGACTGATACATCAACGCACAGCCCAATCGGCTGGTTCTAGAGACATAAAATTTGGAGGGTGCGTTCTTTGTGAAGAGTAAGTATCCGCTAAGAAACAGTTTTTTTAAATTCCACCCCTAAGAGGGTGAAATGGGGTGTTTAATATTCTGTGAAACTTTTTATTCTCTGAGTCGATTGACTTGAAAATTTGTATACATACTTTTCAATTAAAATTATGAGATACGTGTATCACAGTTTTTTCAAAAATCAAAATCATCCCCCAACAGAGTCAAATAGGGCTTCGAAGCTCACGTAGACCGGCGCATGGCGCGCAGCGTTGCGCGGGACGTGCGGGGCGCGGGAGTATTTACCTATTAAGTAAGTAGGTAGGATTTTTCTGAGGTAGACGTCTGTAAATATGGTTTATTCCACCGATTTTCGCGTTGGCTCGTAAGTTTTATGTCTATAAATAGATTCCTAATTAATCATTTGATTTTCGTCACCGGTGTCCAATCTCAAACCAAGGTATCAATATTCACATAACAATATGTAAAGTACCTAATTGATATTACTATGAACTAATATTTGCAAGTTATAAGCAACTATATAAAAACTATGTATCTACTATACATACATAGATTACTTATTATCCCAGAAGTAAGATCCCGTGGGCAATTCCCGAATTCCACGCGGGCGAAGCCGCGGGCATAAGCTAGTGTGTTTATAAATGTGTGTAGGAGTACTTCACCGACAAGGGGGGCGGGGGGCAGAAAGATGAAAAAAAATAGTTTTTAAGGGTTCGAAGGGTATCGCGTGGTCTAGTGAGCGAGCGAAATGAGTGAACTAAGACTCCGTCATCCACTTCGTGTAAGGTTACTTTAAATCCTGCAGACAGAAATAGGAGCCCCGCACAGTGGGGCTATGTCGACTCGGCCTATCACAAAATATTGATGAACCTAGAACTTTAGATGAATTTAAGTACTAATAAAGAGTCTATTCTATCCAAAAATATAATGATAAAGTTGTTTTCTTTTATCTCATTGTGTTGTAATTAGTGAATAATTAGATTTTTATGACAAAAAAATAATAGAAAGAAAAAATAGAAGCTTTATTTACAAAAATGAATTACAAAGTTTATTGTGCGCTAGTTATTATAGATATGCGTTCAAAAAAAGCTCCGCTTTTCAATTAATAGCGTTGCGCCACGAACTCAAATTATTGCTAAAATAATAATATTTTGAGGTAGGTAACGATTTTGCTGTGCAATCATTATTTTTTATTAATAATAATTTAATTTAATTCGAGCAACAAGACGACTCATAGTGTTAGTAACAAAGTACTTACACACTATGTTAGTATTAGAATTGGGTTTTTTTTATGAAAATGATTTTTTATTTTACAGTTAAATACTAGCCGATCTTATACGGGGTAGGAGGAACACCGAAGCGAATACGGTTACCACGTATTCAGTACATCATTCTGAGCCTGGGATACGAACAGCATTCTGAGCCCCTTGCGAAAATCCAATAGGTGTCGATTTAGAGGCTGAAAAAGAAGCCTTTGTGTTAAAAGTTTTTTCGCAGGGTTAAAATTCTAAAAAAAAAAACCTGAGCATAAGGGGGGCAGGGGGGCGGCTGCTCCCCACCCTCTCACCCCTATTCACACGACGCCCATGGTCATGTGTTATGACCCAAAATGCTTATTAATTTTATCGCTGAAAGATACGAATACACTGCTGCAAACAGACATTTACATGTTCGAAGATACACGGGCTTGTACAACAAGAAATAATTATCTAAACGCGCTAGCATAAATAATGTGGCTTGATGGGACGGGTAATTTACGCATTTCGACCTTTTTAGGTCTAGAAGGCAGTGTGTAAGGCTGTTTTTCAATTGCAAAAGTTGTGCATTTTAACTTGAAGGCTCCAGAAGAATTTATATTAATGTGAGTAATATTAACAGTTTTAAGTACGAATTTAAGATGTTCTGAACCATCTATCTGCTTTTAAAGAGTACTAAGAACAAGAAGGAAAGAGAAAACGTCAGAGAACGTCGGGTAGCCATAAACATCGTAACTCTATATGCACTACAGCGAAGCCTTGAAAAGCCTTTTAAACATCCTTTGCCACAACTTCTCAATCATATAAACTTATATGATTGAGAAGTTGTGGCAAAGGAGACCAGTCACGGTTCGTACAAAGTTCGGCCCAAAAGTCAAAGTGCCAACGAAAAAAAAGGTGTCACCACTGTTGTGGATTTGTGGAAGTCAGTTCGAGTATTTTTTACTACGGCACTTAAGTCTCTACAATCATTCCTTCAGCTGATTCTATTGGTTGAAAAATTGGATTTCCATACGTTTTATTTGATAAAAAAAATTATCTTCTGCTGGCAAAAAAGTGGTATGAGCTTGTTAAGATGATGACCTTGACACCAAACCGCTGTGAATATTATTTAACCGTTGGAAATAGGACAAGATTTAAGTGTTCATATGTAAGTTTGCTGATTTTCAACCTCCCGAACACACCGAATTTCGAAGAGGCTATAGCACCGTAGAACACATACATACGCTGCGGCAGGGTATGCAGAAGACCGAAGAGTTTAATCTGCCTCTCTGTTTAGCGTTTGTGGACTACTGAAAGCCTTCGATTTGATCGAGGATTGGGCTGTTTTGCAGTCTCTCCAACGGTACCATCGACTACCGCTACATCGAGATGTTGAAGTGTTTTTACACAAATGCCACCATGTCAATCCGACTTCAGGACCAGACCTTGGAACCTATCCTTTTGCGGTGAGGTGTGAGACAGGGAGACGTCATATTTTCGAAACTGTTCACCGCTGCACTGGAGGATGTCTTCAGGTTCTGGATGGAGAGGGCTAGGCATCAACGTCAATGGCGAGTACATCACTCACCTTCAGTTTGCTGACGATATAGTGGTCATGGCCGAGACCATTAAGGACCTCAGAACAATGCTCGATGACCCCAGTAGAGTTTCCGAAAGATTGCGTCTTCAAATGAAACATGGACAAAACTAAGGTTGAATGCCCATGTAACACCCGCTCCTATCAAGATCGGAGACTCTACGCTCGAAGTTGTAGACGATTATTTCTACCTGGGACAAACGGTCTAGTAAGGTAGATCTAACTTCGAGAAAGAGGTCAAAAGGTTTTTTTTTTGTATTAAAAAACACTCGGACTGACTTCCCCAACAGTAATGACTCGTTTTTTTTTCGTTGGCCGGACTTTGGTCTTTAGGCCGAAAATGAATGATCTCCTTCCATTTATTAATTTGGTTAATTAAACACTGCAAGTGTAATCGTGATGATTTAATGAGAAATGCGTGGTTTACGTAGATTGTGAAGCGGGTTCTGTGGTTGTTCTAGATTTTAATAAGCAAGGAGTCGATACTTACTGTTTTTTAGCTACCATTTAGAGGCATTAAAAAAAGATTGTGATTTTTTAAATTATAGGTAGACCAATGATACTACCTTGCGGAACGCCGAAGTAATTAAGTTTATTATGAATCGTTACCTTTATCTATTTGTATGTGTTTAATCAATCGATTTTGTAGTCAGACATATTTCTACTTTTTTGACAACGATATCTCAAAAGGACAAACTGCCTGATAAATAATAAACTGTTTTTCTTGAAATAGAATTGTCCTCTAGTACATCATTACAGAACAATTTCGGCAGTAACTCATAAAATAAAATTATCTTGCTGCAAATAGTAGATAAATATCCTACATTATTTTAACTTATACTGTCTCTTACGGGATATGTTCCATGATTATCCATATACTGAGCTTCCGATATTTCGACGCTGTTCGACACTGTATTGCGATCAGAAGATAATCACGGAAGATATCCCGTAAGTGACAGTGTAAGTTTAGTTATTAACCGTGAGAGCTTAAAACAGCCTTCATTATTTACCAAGAAAAACAAAATTGCCTTGTGTCTGGGACTATAGCTTCGCCTTCTTTGTTTTTCTGACATTCAAAAGTACCTGTTATGGTCTAATTGAAATAAATGCTTTGAGTTTGAGCGAAGTCAGAGGCCCACGGGCGGCATAAAAACTCCGACACCAGGTTAGGCACTAACCACACGATAAAGAAAGAATGAAGGAACCATAAAAACTTTAATTCCGCACACACATCTATAACTGAGATTATGAATGGGCAAGCAATTCGCACCGTATTCGTTCGTGGTGGTAATTATGTTCAGTCCGATCTCATTAATGTTAAGCATCTGTACATAAAGCACATCGACCACTGACTGATTATGCTACCATAGAAATAAATAATAGTGCTAAACTGCTAACGTAAAATCTAGGTATGTACTAAACTTAAAGTATTTTTAAACAGCTGCCACAATTTATCCAGCAGCACGCGTAGCATGACTGCACCGTAGAAACGGGTTTCTTTGACGGAAAAATCGATAAAAAGACGAATTGTGAAAAGAAATCTGTCATTTTATCGACACAATCTGTCATTTTGTCGATTCTTCCGTCAAAGAAACCCGTTTCTACGGTTCTACGGTGGTCATGCTACGCGGGCTGGTCCGATACTTTAAGATTTCACAATCTGCGTTCCGTTACATTATTATCCTGTGCCTTGACAAAAGGGACACTAATGCGGAAATGGTTACCACGTAAAAAAAAATTTACTGTTCCACTTCCATACATTTTGACCTTGTAGGTTTTGCAGGGACCAGCTGATATTTTTTTTAATTACCGATGAAATATTTCGATGCACCACATCGAAATATTTCATCGGTAATTAAAAAAAAATTACTTTTAATTTATATTTATTTGGGTTTGGAATTTACTACTGGAATGTGGTACTGAGTACGTGGTAACAGTTTTCCCATCCCCCTTCCACCCTGTATTTGGGCTGCTCCACCATCTTCTATACTTTTCTATTAGTCGTCATCTCAATCGTCAACCCTTTTCTTATTATCATCTTACACGCAATCCATCCATTGTTTCTGTTATTTCTCATCAATTTCTTTCTTTTATAAACGTTGAACCCCTCTCCAAGACAAGTAGCAGCCAATAGTTCAGTCACTACACGAAACGTGCCTTTTGACCGCCTTAGGCGCGAATCACACAGAAACGGCGTAAGGCGTAAGGTGCGGCGCAGGTTTGGAATTTATAAGGAAACGAAAGAACGGTGTTCCTGCGCCGCGCAGCTTGAGTGTAATTTACGACACGTCGCCTACGTACATTTTGTATGCAAATGTTTTGAAGCGGCATCATGCCTGCGCCGCGCCTTCACCTTACGCCGTTTCTGTCTAATTCGCGCCTTAGGACGCAAGGTTACCTCGTACAAGACAAAGTGACGATATAATTGTACACCCATCTCGCCCTCGATACTCAATCCCTGTAACACCTTGCTGGCTGGATTTCTTTTAATTTGTGGCAAAACTATTGAAGAAAAAATAAAGAAGTAAAGCAACTCCTGATGGCGGTGAAGATGGTTAAACCCCAGACTTAACCTTTGGTATGGTCTTATGCTCTTTCTGTAAATTATATATTAGATTATTTTTCTATTTCTTAGGTTTAAATAGGAATTGGTTTGGTGGAGTAGGACGTGTACCGAAACAAATCCGCAGTTAGTACTTATTATCTGTGTGTACTTATTATCGTAGTTCACATCGCACTCAAAAAAGAAAATCTTTTGTTTTGTTTTTGAAGCATTTAAATAAATGAAAAAAAACCGGCCAAATGCGAGTTGGATTCGCGCACAAAGAGTTCCCGCAGCACCAAAAAATAAAGGTAAATATTTTTAACGCTCATTCACATGGCAATTCACATTCGACGGCAAAACTCCTGTTTTTTTTGCCTTTTGGCAACGGAACCCTAAAGTAAAGTTAAAAACTGAAAAAAATTATAAACAAGACATTGACGTGGTTTTTTTTCTAAATAATCTCATTTATTTACAGATACGTACGATGCCATAATAATTGCATCCTCATTCATCAAAATCGGCTTGGTAGTTTAGTGCTACGGTTGAACAAAAATATTAAATTACAAACATACAGGGTGTAAACGGACTCTTGACGAAGCCGTCAACCAAGCTTTCTGTACATCAAACTAAGTAACTTTACGCAAAAAATTTTGCTGGGAAACACCTTTTTTTTGGGGTGAAATCACGTTTGACGGTGGGACTCAATATAACGCACGCAGGACATTGTGCTGATGGATGGCTTGAAGGTGGTCGTGGAGGTGTTTAAAGTAAAAATCTTACTTTAAAAACATGCATTTAAAAAAAAAACTTGTGAAAAAGTTGGAACTTTGATTCACAATATCTCCGTAACTAGACGGCTCCCAGGTATGGTCTAGAACAAAAAAAATATCGCATTGTCGGGGAGAACAAGTGCTTTTCGGCTTCGTTAAGGGTCTTGTTACATCCTTTATACATAGACTACTAAAATCATAACCCTTCCTTTTGGCCGAAGTCGGGTAAATAAATTAGTTGTCAGATCGGTGTGTGCGCACCGTAAGATGTTACAATACATTGTTTTATTCCCAGGCCTTGATTTTGAACTTTAGTACGTAAATAACGTATATTTTTACACAATTATTAATTAACTTAATGTAAGGACAGATTGTAAGATTAAAGAAGGTTATGGAAGTGTCTGGGTGGAATAAAGTTTTCATGCATGCTGTGTCTATCGCATCGTATTGTACACTTGGTGTGGTTTTTTTAGCTTGTATTATTAGAGTAAAAAGTGTAACAATTGTAGATAGGCCAATAAATAAATAAAAATGTGCAAGTTCATCTACAGGGTCTAACGCAAAAAGCGTTGCCGCATGATTGATTCTGCGCTTCCGGAATCCCGATAACTCAACAGAGTGAGTTTGGTAGCCAGCGTACCCTTGCAGCTCTTTCTTTCAAACTTTTGCGCTACATTGGCCAATATTGACCGTTCTTTTTGCGATCACTGCACAAACACGGTCACTAGATGTTACTAATAGGTTGGGCTCACTCCATTCCAGCCAGGTGATCGTAGATCCCACGTTGTTCACAATTTTTGCACACATCATCAGCACACACCCACATTTTAGTAGACACATTGTGCACACAAACAATTAAATGTCTACGTAGAAACAAGTGATTAAGTCCGCAAATAAACATGTGACTTATAATCATGATACAGTATACATTTATGATCATAATTCAGAAGTTTTGGTAGATTACGACGTTTTATGGCCAAGTAAATAAAGATGAGACATTAAAAAGTAGACTACCATATTGTGCAATAGTTTTTTAATCATGGAATTTTTTTAAACACAAATCGCATAACGCGTTATTGAGTTTTTCATTTTTCCATTAATTATTTCTCAGTATCAGAAAGCAGGCGCCATTTTCCAAAGTCCGGGGAGTTTTGATACCAAACTTTAGAAGATGGCGTCTGATCTCTCTCTTGTCGTGTAGTGTTCCGGTTCCATGGGATAATAGGTGATACTGTGATAGGTGTAGCTGTGGTAGGAGTGAGCTCACGAGCTCACCTGTGTTTGCGCACACACTTATATATGCACTATGATATCTCCTGCTTGCTTGACGAGTCTCCGTTGAGATTGGCCGCCATGACATGATGAGGAGGAGGTTCTCAATTCGGCTGTATTTTTTTAAAATGTTTTTTATCTCATAACTCCGTGATCACTGGTCTGATTTACGCATTGACTTATATATTACGTGATTCTTTCATTTGGTAGAGGTAGCTCCTAGAATCCATTACGGATCATAAAATACAGCCTGCTGACAGACAGCCTGACGTACGGACGGACGGACGGACAGCGGAGGCTTAGTAATAGGGATCCCCTTGATTACCCATCGGGTATGGAACCCTAAAAATATTGCAAAAAAGTTTTTAACTGCTGCGTTTTTGGCTGACTGAAACACTGAGACTGCAGGATAGCCTCTAGAAATAAAGTGCTAGCTTCTCTCCGGTAAAGTATAGATAGAACTACGAATTACCTCAACCTCCTGACATTTTAACAGCCAGACGTCCATGACGGGTTAAACTATGAATTGGAGATAAAGATGATAAAACTAGATACGTCAAATAAATTGGTCATGCTATCAACGCATACGTTCCTATAGTTCAAAAATAAATACAGGTGTCATCTAAGTACACCTCATGAGTCAGTTTCCGGATCGGATGTTTTTTGTGTTCCGAATATTAAATAAGGAAAAAGTGGCAATACAAATAATTGAAATATTAAAACATATATCAAATAAAAAATTCAATAATTTAAAAAAAAATGAATTTATTATTTCAAAACTGGGTAAGCACACCTGTACAGACATTGTCGTTGCCAAGAACAGAGCAGGAAAAACGAATGTATAGTAATTTGGCAGCAGAATCAGCTTATAATGTGCTTGCTGGGATACAGGACGCAGGCCTGCAGTGTGTAAGCTGCGCTCCTCCACAGGCCCACTGCAGCTTGCAGGCACACTGGAATATTTTCGATTCTTTGACATGGCGGTGTCCTCACGATTTTTACTTTCACCGTTTTGAGTGTGATGAAATAAATCACTCAATGTTAAAGTGCCTACCTGGGATCGAATCCCCGTCTTGTAAGTCGGGGCCAGTACGACTGCTCCTCGGAATGGCACAGAACCTAGATAATAATGATTAGCTAATCGATCTTTATATAATTTGCCCTTAGATTCACAAGGCCTTACTTAATGTTCGCTTTGTCCTTTCCCGCATATAAAGACGTTGTATAATGTCCTGCATGTCCTGATGCCTAAGGAGCTCGTGGCTTAATAATAACAGCCGCTCGGGTCGATCTTTAGTTTAAGCCGTGCTTGCCTAGGTTGGTCTGTGGATGGGTGACCACCCATTACATACCGAGTTTCCTTCGTGCCTCGGAAAACACGTAAAGCCGTTGGTCCCGGCTGTCATTTGTAGTTCTTTGACAGTCGTTACAGGTAGTCAGTGGCCCAAAAAGTCTGTCAACCAGTCTTACCAAGGGGTATCGTATTACTAACTGGGTTATGGAGGTCAGATAGGTAGTCTACCCATGTAAAATACTGGTATTCAGCTGCATTCGGTTAGACTGGAAGCCGACCCCAACATAGTCGGGAAAAGGCTAGGCAGATTATGATGTTCTGATGCCTGCACACAACAAGAATTGATGGGCGCCAATGATAGCGCCAAACTCGTAGAAAAAGATGAGGAATGGGAAACTCCATTTCCCTAGATACTAATAGACAATGTAAATTATTTTAGGTGATTCTCACACTCATATACAGGGTGGAATACAACGACACACAAACGAATACAACACAGGTATTCAGTACATCATTTCACATATAAATTTTTCATCGGCAATTTTAAAAAAACATCTGCTGTTTCATAAATTTTAATCGTGTCGGTATTGCACTTTTGTAGAAAACAGTGAAGTTTTTTTTTAATTGCCTATGAACAATTTCTTCGTCCCCTACGAAGAAATTGTTCATAGGCAATTTCGTCGGAATGATGTACTAAATACGTGGCATTTGTTTGTGCGTCGGTGTCCCACCCTGTAGACGACCTCGTCGACAGTTTATCTTTTTGAAAAATTGCTATAATCCTCACAAAAGTATAAAGTTATCTCTCAAACTCGTCACTGCCATACGTATTCAGAATATGATTAGCCAGTCATTATGAAAAATCGTCTGTATTTTTTTATTGATGATAACATGCTCGACTTAGGTACCTACAAAATTTTTACAATTGTTATGAAAAGATATAGCTAAGGCTTACCTACACAATATTTATCTTAATAAACCCATCTTATCTTTTTAGTACTACTAGATCATTTTATTATTATTATTCGCAATTTTTTTCAAGTCATTTTACTTTGCACTCCTAAAGTTTGTATTTAAGGAGACAAACTTGGAAAATTAGAATCATTCTGAGTTAAAACGGGGTGGGTCCACCATCAGAATCAAGAACGTTTTTTAAAGTGGAAATTAAGTTCCAAGATTAGGAAAAGGTGATTTATTAATTATCTTATATTATATTTATTAGTAGCTGCTGCCCGCAACCTTCGTCCACGTGAAATTATTTTTTTTAAATTAGGTACTTCCCTTTTTGAATCGGTTTTTGTTAACAATTTCAAGGGGTTTTTTTTTTCACGGAACCTTAATTATTTTTCTAAAATAAAAGTACCCTATGTTAGACCTTATAGCATCAGCTATAACAGACAAAATTTAAAAAAAAATGTGTTTTTGTTATAAGTGCCGTATATTTTTTCATATGCATAAGTAAAAAGCTGTTATTTTGATATTACAAACAGACACTTCAATTTTATTTATTTGTAATAAGGTATTACAAATAAATAAAATTGAAGTGTCTGTTTGTAATATCAAAATAACAGCTATCTATGTCTACATAGATAGCTCGTCAACCCTTTCATACCTTCACCCCATTCATGAGTCTTAGGGCAAATGCCTTCTTTCAATAGGTTTTTGTGAATATGACCACCGGCACCGTAAGGTTTTAAGTGGTACGAGTCCCATACGATATGGTCCTGGCAGAAGTCTTGTGATATAATCTAACCGTAAACGATAAACCCCCCAATGTTAAAGGGACCTACTTATACATTTTGTTTTTTAATAAGACAAAAGACGTTCAGCAAATTAACATTTTATTAAAATATTCTTCTCTTGTGCTGATCTTGTAGTGAGTATATAGGTGCAAATTATATAAACCCTTTTAAAAAACCATTTATTATAAAAATAAGGAAAAACAAGTGTCGCATTACATGTGATAAAACCGACTATTTCGGAATTTTCTTTAAAGGTATCAGAGGAGTTCGTGGTTAAATAATAATAGCCGCTCGGGTCGATCTTAAGATTAAACCGCGCTTGCCTAGGTTGGTCCGTGGATGAGTGACCGCCCATTATATACCGAGTTTCCTCCGTGCCTCGGAAAGCAAGTTAAGCCGTTGGTCCCGGTCATCATTGCAGCTCTTTGACAGTCGTAACAGGTCAGTCAGTGACCCGAAAGTCTGACAACCAGTCTTACCAAGGGGTATCGTATTACCTAGTACTTACAGGGTTGTGGAGGTCAGATAGGCAGTCGCTTTTTAGCCGCATCCGGTTAGACTGGAAGCCGACCCCAACACAGTTGGGAAAAGGCTAGGCAGATGATGATGAGCTACCTTTACACATTTTCACAAACCTCTCACTAAAAGAAAGTAGACTAGTTTTTGGCCACGGCTTCGTTCACGTTAAAAAGAAAGGTTAGCGGCGTTTAGCCCATACAAACGTATTCACGTTTTCTCCCTGAAAAATAAAACAAGAGCAAATATTTTATGACTATACCTACCGGGTGGAATTTTCAATATCACCTGGAGGGAAAGTACTGTAAATACTGGAGATAGCAAATTTTACTAAAAGGAAATATTCCTTTATTTTTTAAAAGAAACATACAGACCTGCATTCAAAGATTTTCGAAAATTCGCTCGCTACACTCGGGAATCGAACCGATTAAAATTCGAAAAAATAACATTCTGTACTTTTATGACATCAATCGATAGGGTTAATCATATGGATATAAACCTTACTCTTGAATCACTCTATCTATTGCTGAAAACTGCATTAAAATCCGTCGCGTTGTTTAAAAGATCTAAGCGTACAAGGAGCGACTTTGTTTTATACTATGTAAAGAAGATTGCTAAAAATATTTTGCATTCGGTAAGCAGATGAGTGAAGGGCGGCCTTAGGCGGGATTTTGGAGTCATCATCATCATCATCATCATCATTCTCTTGCCCTTATCCCAATTCATTTGAGGTCGGCGCAGCATGTCTTCATCACCCATATTTCTCTATTACTCGCCATCTCATCAGACCCCTCCTTTCTTCATCTCCATCGTCTCTTTGGTCTTCCTCTACTCTTATACCCATCGACAATCATACTCAGAACTTTCCTCACGACATTTTCTTAGAAAGGATCTTAGACTATAAAGCGGAAAATATACTTTTACTCAAGGCGCGTTATTTCAAGTACTTGTGTAGTAGTTAGTTATGCTACTTAGAAACTGCAACCGACAAATAGTCCCTTAACGACAATAAACAGAAAACACACACCTTAATGTAAGATTTAATCATTTTTCTTTGTCTATATTAGTTAGGTTTCGATATTTTAATTTATTTATTAGGGACAAAAAGCAGTTTTTACAGGTTGGAGTATTATAAATAAGAAATGTACCGGTATAATTTCTTGGTCATATTTTGTATTAACTATAGTATATTAATTGCGGACCTGCGACATGGACAAATTGACCACATAGTAGTAACGATTGATGGCAATTATTTTAAAAAGAGCGTTCTCATATAATTTTTTTATTGCTACTGTGAACAGTTTGGGTGGAATTTCTTTTTAATTGATAAACTTTTTTGTTTTTAGGTTTTCTGGAGCAGCTGTTAGTAAAATACCAACATGGTTTTAGCCCCCCAGGTGAGTGAAACTTTTTTAATTATTACACCTCTTTGCTAATCTGACGGCCTCGTTCATCTCGTAGTCGCAAGCACGGCTGCTGAACATGAGATCCATGGTTCGCTTCTCGGATCGGACAAAATGTTATTTGGTTTTTCAATCAGGAATTCTGGGTTGATGGCACGCCCCCTATTACATGGGACTTAAATATAACTGGTGAAATATGGGTGTACTATTAGGTACACCTCTGCCTTACCCTTCGGCGATTACAGGTGTATGAGGTTACGCCAGGCAACTTTAAAAAAAAAAGTTCTGGTTACTTTTCAACTAGTTTGCCGCGACAAGCGAGCAACCGTGTGGATGTGATTGCGGGTTTTTTATGCTAAACATGACACGTTTCAGTGGTGGTTGAAAATCTGCCAAAAAATAAAATTTAAGTCATCATCATTCGTCTGCCCTTATCCCAATTTATATGGGGTCGGCGAAGCATGTCTCCTTCTTCGTCCATACTTCTCTATTACTTGTCATCTCAGCAAAAACAATCAGTCACAAAAATCACATCTTTTTTTGGCAGTCGTGTAAATAAAATTAAATGTGTATGAACCGATTTAAGCGATCGCTGAATTAAATTGTAGCAACAAAAGTGCTTTTAAAAAAAAACGAGTGTGCTTATGACCACACGACTGAAGTGACTCTTCTTCTTATTATTTATTTGGCTATGAGAGGAAAAGAGAAAGAAAATGTGCGCGCGCACTGCTGTCTCTTGCTTATATCCCCCTCTCAATTCCCGTTCGCCTCGCCCGATCACACTTTTCGTAACGCTTACGTCACGCGTTCGCCAGCTTACTCCCCAAGTCAAGCGTGCGTAAAGAAGTTTCACTTCAAAAACTGAAAATCAAAGGTAGATTTTGTTATTAAAAAAAGATATTTCATATTCCCTGTTTCTGTAAACGATTAGAATGGGCGTAATTTTCTTACAAGCTTTTATTTAGTTACACCTCTCCCGGTGACAGTCTGTAAAGACATCATGTTGATCTTGTTTTTTTTGCCATCCGGTGGCTACATTAAGAAACGTAACTGTAAATCTAATAGCGCGCTAGCATAGCTTGTATTGTCTGGCATTTGTTATAAAAGGTGTAAAAATACCCTTAACGAAGCCGAAAGGCACTTGTTCTCCCCGTCATTGCCATATTTTTTTTATACTGGACCTTATCCGGGAACCTTCTAGTTACGAAGATATTGGAGGTCAAAGTTCCAAATGTTTCATAAGTTTTTTTTAAATACTAATTTTTAAGGTAAGACCTTTACTTTAATAACCTCCATGACCCGTTTACTATTCAAAGCGTCCATCAGCACAATGTTTTAAGTGTGCTACATTGAGTTTTACCGTAAAACGTGATTTTTCACCCCAAAAAAAAAAGTCGTTTCCCAACAATATTTTTTGCGTAGGGTTACTTAGTTTGATGTACAGAATGCTTGGTTGTCGGCTTCGTGAAGGTTCCGTTTACATCCTTTTTACTTATGACGTTACTCCCACCAGGATTGTGGGTGCCCAATCGTTGAAGAAGGGCCGAGTCTAGTCAACTCGCCTGTATGCAGTGGCAACTTCTTGTTCATGATACTCCTACAAAGGTACCTGTGGGGCCGCTGCGACATCTCCACGCCGTGCAAGCGGATCGAGTCGGTGGACGAAACAGAAGGCTCTTATGACTTTATAGTTGTGGGCGCTGGGTCTGCAGGGTCCATTGTGGCTGGCAGACTGACTGAAAATACTTCTTATAATGTAAGTGATTTTGTATTTTTTTATGTCATTTATAGACAGGAACGACTTCCTGTGGCAAAAAAGTCAATGAAACAAACAAAAGTCACCGACTTCCGAAAGTAAAGTTATTCGAAGTCGGTTGTTTTTTTTTTGCAAAAAAGGTTTTGTACAATATGCGCTAGCGATTACGATACTATTCTAGACAAGTGTACAGTCACGAGCATCAATATGTATACACTTTCCTAAGTTTAAAAACAATTTTCGCGAAAAATAACGATTGTAACTTGGAGTTCCAAAATACAATGTTCGTAACAACATGAAATTTTAATCAGAACTGTAGGAGAAAAACACTTTTAAAAGTTATTAATTGTTTAAATATTGGTGCTCGTGACTGTACATCATTTTCGACCGTTCCCCTTACTATCTGACGAGATATTAGTCAAGCGAACATATCTAATACATAAAATTCTCGTGTCACAGTTTTCGTTGCCATACTCCTCCGAAACGTCTTGACCGATTTTGATGAAATTTTGTGAGCATATTGAGTAGGTCTGAGAATCGGCCAACATCTATTTTTCATACCCCTAAGTGACGCAGACGAAGTTGCGCGGGTCAGCTAGTAATGTATATTAAAAAAAACTTCGGGTTAACAGAATACAGCAGATTATTCTGTGCAGGTGCTATTACTAGAAGCAGGTGGACCAGGACCACTCGGTGTACGAGTCCCATCATTCTACAGGGCTTTCTGGGGCAATGAAGAGGTGGACTGGCGAGTTCGCACCGTACCCGATAATTACTGTCTCGACCAAGATGGACAAGGATGCCAGTGGCCGCTAGGAAAAGGCTTAGGTAACTATGTATATATTTTAAATCACTAAAACTAGGGACTTTAGATTTTCTTCAAACTGAACATGACACAGCATTGGCCCATTCCTACCGTGCCACAAATAAGCATCATCATCTGCCTAGACTTTTCCCAACTATGTTAGGGTCGGCTTCCAGTCTAACCGGATGCAGCTGAGCTCCACAACCCAGTAAAAACTGGGTAATACAATACCCCTTGGTAAGACTGGTTGTCAGACTTTCGGCGCACTGACTACCTGTAATGACAGTCAAGGATCTTCAAATGACAGAAGGGACCAACGGCTTAACGTGTTTTCCGAGGTACGGAGAGGAAATTCGGCATGTAATGGATAGACACCCATCCACCGTGCTACAAATAAGCAAACTGTATATGGCCACGTTTTGCTTCTAACCTTATGGTAACCGGCATTATTCATTAGGATGCAAAATATGGATTTCTGCCGTACAATGACGTGAAAAAAACATTCCATTCTGATAATGAAACATAAAAAGCGGTAACCCATCTTAAAACACATTCCACTTTTCCCTATCTCAAGGAGGAACAAGCCAACTGAACGGCATGATGTACCACAGAGGCCACGCCCGCGACTTCGACGACTGGGTGGCAGCAGGAGCCGAGGGCTGGTCCTGGGACGAACTCAAACCCTTCATGGACCTGGCGGAAGGCAACAAGCAAATTGGGTCACTTGTTAGTGGGGAATACCACTCGGCAACAGGAAAAATGCCTATCCAAAGGGTAAGTAGACAGAGTAGTACTTATAAAGGGTGTAAAAAGACCCTTAACGAAGCCGAAAGGCACTTGTTCTCCCCATCATTGCGATCATTTTTTTTTTGTTCTAAACCATTCCTGGGAACCTTCTAGTTACGGAGATATTGGAGGTCAAAGTTCCAATTTTTAATAAGTTTTTTTTAAATACCACATTTAAAGGTTTTAACATCACTTTAATTATTTACATGACCCGTTTAGTATTCAAAGCATCCATCAGCACTATGTTTTGAGTGTGTTACATAGAGTTTTACCGTAAAACGTGATTTTTCACCCCAAAAAAAAAGTCGTTTCCCAGCAATAATTTTTGCGTAGAGTTACTTAGTTTGATGTACAGAATGCTTTGTGAAGGGTCTGTTTACACCTTGTATAAGTTTGTGAGTTGCAGTTGACCATTCCTCCCATATTTTTATCCAAAGCGAAGCTAAGTAAGTACTCGTGTGTCGTGTGTAGCTTGGCCAATCAATTGGAATCAATCAGGTACCTTTGTACTACCGCGCTCACTAAGCGTCGAGCACTTTTAACTGGTCGACCGTCAGATAACTGGTAATACCTATCTGATTGATACCACGTAGTCTCTACAACTTTACAGTAACTACTCGAAGAATTTATAGATTTGTTAGCAGACAGGAGAAAACACACTATAATTCTGTTGAATTATTGACTGAATGGTACGTACAGTCCTTCCGCAGTTATTTTACTTCTATCAGCAGCAACAGCAACCCAACAATAGGTAACTTTATTGTGACCAGTATAAAGCCTAGATGTCTGTGACTTTGACAGTGATGAGTGATGCAGAATCATAATCAGATGTAAATTAAGTGTGTAAGGACTGTACATTGGTACTAGTGGCATGGCAACGAAGCAGACATAATGGGTGTAAAAGTACCCTTAACGAAGCCGAGAGGCAATTTATCTCCCCCGTCATTGCGATTATTTTTTTGTTCCAGACCATACCTGGAAACATTCTAGTTACAGAGATATTGGGGGTCAAAGTTCCAACTTTTTCACAAGTTTTTTTTTTAATACAATTTTGTCCTGTTGTAACTTTACTTTAAATACCTACACGACCCCCGTACTCTTCAAAGCATCCATCAGAACAAAGTTTGGAGTGCGTTACATCCTACCGTAAAACGTGATTCTTCACCCCAAAAAAAATCTCGTTTAACACCAATAATTTTTTCGTAGATTTACTAAGATTGATGTACAAAATTCTTTATTAACGGCTTCGTGAAGGGTCCGTTTTCATCTTGAGTACTGTTGTAAGGGTCAAACATTGATAGCAATGTCACAACAATGTGTCTTTTTTACCCAGTTCAACTACCAGCCTAAGGCACTAAACGATTTAATAGAAGCCATTAACCAGACGGGATTGCCTATCATCACGGACATGAACGACCCGAACACTCCCGAAGGATTCAGCATCGCACAAGCATTTAATGAGTGAGTATTGAAGTTTAAAACAAGCGTTTGCCCGCAGCTTGCAATGCTGGCTGGTACCAGGTGGCGCACGAAGAGTACGTGAAAAAAATGGGGGAGGCCTTTGCCAAGCAGCAGTGGCGAAGGATCCGTAGAACCCGATTCCTACCGGCTTCCGTTTGAAAAAAGGCACAGTCAGTAGTAGACAGATAAAATATAATCACATTAAAGATACGACCTCCAGCTTACCTCTCACAAAAATTGACCCTTCGCTACTGCCAAGCAGTGGGGTATTCAAGGCATACCTAATCTTGGTGAAGGACTGCCAAATCTGTTCAGACGGCAGCTGTACGACCCACAAAATAAGGAGCTGGGCCTATTGCCAATGGAAAACGACATGAGGTGGAGAGTATGTTTCCAATCTCATGTTTTAGTTGAATGTTCTTTTTGGCACAAATAGGAGCCAGTGACACCTTGTGAATAATGTGTAGATAAATCTTAATTACACTTGTCTCTATAATCATTGCGATAAGAAGAGCACACATCATAATTTAATAACGTGTACTTAAATATGGATTTAATACATAATTACACACAATGTAGAGCTTCAGACAACAATAATAAATTATGTTTTACTACAAAAAAAAAATAAGGAAATAAAACTGATGGTACCTACGTTTTATCTGATTCATTATCAATTTTAATCTTTGTTACAATAATATTTGTTTATTGTTTAACATAGATTTTTCCGTAGATTCAGTGGCGTAGCGTGGGGGGTGCCGGGGGGGCCATGGCCCCGGGCGGTACATTTCAGGGGGCGGCAGAGAGTAAGAGCCAGGCCGCGGCAAGTGGAACCAGGCGGTAGCGTCAGGCCATAATTATCAGATCAGAAAATTACTAAAGTCATCGGGACTACGTTGCAAAAACAAGGACAACCAAGAAGTGGAGCATTTTCCTTAATATATGCCGCTGGCCCGGGGCGGCTTTTCATACAAGCCTCACGTCTATTCCGGTCTGCCGCCCCGTATTTTCTAGATACAAGCACTTAATTCTTCTAGCCTGCCGCCTCCCTTTTTATATCTGTATTTATGGTAAAAAGAAAATCGAACCTATCTGGGATGCTAAAATTTTCTAGCTCGCTTCGCTCGCTCTTACAGCTAAGTTTTTTTTAATCGTTCCATATCATTAATACATTCGCAGAAAAAGTATGTTAAACTCCATTTGTTTGAATCGTGAAAAGAAAATGTGTTACCTATCCGAGGCGGGGTGCTAAAATTTTCGAGCTCGCTTCGCTCGCTCATGCATCCTACTTACTCTCAAATCTAAAGCTTTAAAGCATAATTCGATAAAAAAAAAGCTTATTTATCTATTTGAATAGTTAAAATAAAATGTAATTTATCAGATGTCCTAAAAAATTTTGACCTCGCTGTTTTTGTTAATTTCCCGAACGGCAAACCTTATACACTAGGTATTAGCTATATTAGCAATTGAACATGACAAACCTACATACATACGAACAAATAATCATCATCATCATCCTCTTGCCCTTCTTATCCCAATTCATTAGGGATAAGCGCAGAATGTCTTCCTCCTCCATACCTCTCAACTCTTTATTACTCGTCATCTCATCAGAAACCTCCTTTCTTGAATGAAATTGTGTATAAAAAAGATTTTACGTTGAAAAATAAACTTATAGATTTTTTTTAATTAATTAAAAAAAAATGCTTTGTATTTCGACTCTTTCCTGTTTCTTGACTAATTATGAAATTAGAGGGGGCGGCCAAAATTACATTCGGCCCCGGGCGGCAAAATCCCACGCTACGCCACTGCGTAGATTTACTCAAGTTAAAACTTGTGTACCTAAATCTATGGTTCAAGATCCCAGGGCCGACAGATGTTACTTATTTTCTGACTAACAAAATGTGTGGCATCAAGTAGTGTTAGTATGAACTGTGAACGAACGCATATCTTGTAAAAAATAAAATAACGTCCAACTTTCTGAAGTCGGTGGCTACCGACTTCAGTTTTTGCCATTTAAGGTACTAGACGTCATTTTGCTTTTATAGTATTTTGTCTCATCACTAAGAGAGTAGCGGCACCCGTGAACCCGTGGACCAGTGGAAACGGGCGCCATTGTGGGTTGTAGGTGCCCTCAGGGATGCCCTCATCATACGACAGAAGTTTACATATCATCATTCAAATTTAAAATATTCCTTTTTCACAAAACGTGTTGCCTACAGTTATTTTATTAGTAGGTAACGTGATAACGTCATCCCACACGAAGATTTCTTCGGTTGCGTATTTATAGAGCTTGTTTTAAAACAACAATCAGTGAATTTTCTTGCGGTAGTCGAACCGATCACCAGACATAGCTGCCGCTGCCGGTGCTGCTGTTGCTAGGCATGCTGAGCTCTAGTCAATAGAAATAGACCGGGGATATTGAGTATTGAGTATTGAGTATTTGTGTCCTGTGGTGATTAAACCAATGACGCTATTTAGTTGTCTTCCTAAATCATGATCGATCTATTGGCGATTGTGAATTGTTGGATTATTACACTATGCTCCATCTATAGGAAAAGGTGTTATGTATTTTATCAAAAATAAATTCTTTTCTTTTCATTAAAATCGGGCTTTAAGTATTTTCGCTACTACTCATAGTTTCGAATTACGCCATCTTCGCTCACTTGTAAAATTCACCCTGTATATAAAAGTAGTCGCAAGCGCAACTTCTGAGAAAGAGTGTCCTGGGATCGGTTTCCAGGTTCGGCAAAGTGTTATTGGATTTTTCAATCAGGAATTTCTAAGTAGCAGCCACGGAATCTGAATAATTTGTGCCCGATTGATGGCAATTGGCTCGCCCAGGTGGCGTACATGCGACTTAAACATAACTGGTGAAATGTTGGTGTACTATTAGGTACACCTCCTAACCCTTCGGGGATTACAGGCGTGATGTTATTTAAAAACAATGATTCACGGCTAAGAACGTAGGATATCTCAAGAAACTAAAGCAGAACTTTCTATTAAAAGCGTCAATTGTTATTTCGCTTCAATTCTTCCCTAACATAATATCTTCCGCCTTCCAGCAAAGGCCAGCGCTACACCACAGCCCGTGCCTACCTGGCACCCAAGTCTGAGCGCCCCAACCTGAACGTGAAGCTCTATGCCCACGTGACCAAGGTCCTGTTCGACGGTACTAGGGCCTATGGAGTGGAGTATGTCGACGCGAAAGGCAACACCAAGACTGTTAATGCTACTAAAGAGGTAAGAGAGGACATTTTATATTCTGAGGAATGTCCGGGTCAGTCCGGGCCAAAGACTATACACATACTCTATGGTCCGGGCCCTAAATAGTTACCTAACGCACATTTGTAAATATTTGTATGGTAATGCTTAAATTCAGCTGCATATTTTGTTGGTTTAGTTCTTTTTAGTTTTCCAAAAAAAAATACTAAAGTTATATTTCTTTAGTAGGATGTGCAACCACATCGAAGTTTCTTTTTGTGGAGCAGCATTTGGATGATAACATTTAGCAACTTTCAAAAAGTTTTGCGACTCTGCTATACCTAACTTTTAGTTATCCGTTGTCTTTTCACCCACTAGTACTATGGACATGAAAAGAATCGGAAATGCGCCGGTGGTGACATCACGCAACCTACTTACAAGTCTGGCACCACAGCGTGCTTCTACAGAGCCGTGATGTTCAGCTCGAGGCGAGGGCGACAGTCAATGTCTGATCGCGGCGGAGTTGAGACGTCTTGGAACTGTAGACGATTCATTGTGCCCCGTGTTATTGTGTTAAGTTCTAATCTCAAGTAATTCGTTAGTTGTGCTAGAAACAGTGTATCTTGCGCACCCAGTGTGTCTTCATAGCACGAGCCTTACGGATTAAATCCTAACATATCTGACACTTACAAAAGTTGCTCCACAAAAGGATCTTTGGTGTTGATCTACCTTGCACAGATTATGAAAAGATGTCCCTATTATGTACCTTATACCTAGGTGTAAATTATTACTGATCCTATTTGTGATTATTTTATTATCATTTGCAGGTAATCCTGAGCGCAGGAACTTTAACCAGCCCCAAAATCCTGATGCATTCCGGAGTAGGACCGAAAGAAGTCCTGGAACCCTTAGGGATCCCTGTGCGAGCTGACCTGCCCGTTGGCAAGAGCCTGAAGAACCACTGCGGTGCCACGTTATACTTCATACTGAGTGCAGTCAACAACACTGAAGCTTTAGACTGGAATGGTTTGACTGAGTACCTGCTCACGAATGACGGTCCTATGAGTTCGACTGGACTTACTCAGGTAATATTTTATTATGTATAGCTATTGCCCGCGAGTTCGCTCGCGTTAATTTAGAATTTGACATCTAAACTCTTAACAAAATACTAAAGTTTCTATAATATAATAAATTTCAATCATGATTGAATTGAATAAGAACGTTATTGTGGTTTCCTCCGGAAGAGTACTTTTTTTCGGGATGAACGGTACCCTGTCCGTTTCTGTACACCTGACAACGTATATACAAAATTTCGGGATGATAGGTTCAGTGGTTTAGGCACAAAAAGGTAACAAATAAACAAACTTACTTTCTTATTTATAATATTAAAGTTAGGAAGTTAGGATGGTAAGGGAACTGTGAAATTTTCAACAAACAATTCTTGTTCTTCCACGTTGGAGTAGTGCTCGCAAGCCGACTGCTGACCTCTGATATCTGGGGTCGATACCCTAGACAGGCAGTAATTTTTGTTTTAGGATAATTCTCATGGCAACTTGTAGTGTAGATTTGTACCCGCTTAATGGCAATCTGCTCAACCCTAACATATTTAATGTTTGCAATCCCAACTGAGAGCGCAGCAGAAGATCTCGTGGCTAAATAAATAATAACAGCCGCTCGGGTCGATCTTTAGGTTAAGCCGTGCTTGCCTAGGTTGGTCTGTGGATGGGTGACCACCCATTACATATCGAGTTTCCTCAGTGCCTCGGAATGCACGTTAAGCCGTTGGTCCCGGGTGTCATTTGTAGATCTTTGACAGTAGGTAGTCAGTGGCCCAAAAACTCTGACAACTAGTCTTACCAAGGGGTATCGTATTATCCAGTACTAACTGGGTTGTCGAGGTCAGATAGGCAGTCGTTCTAGTTAAAATACTGGTATTCAGCTGCATCCGGTTAGACTGGAAGCCCCAACATAGTTGGGAAAAGGCTAGGCAGATGACGATGATGAATCTCAGCTGATATTATACTTTAACTTTCTTTCTGATGTAACACCTAATCAAAGGAGCTAGTCATCATCAGACCTTCGAGCAACATCATCATAACTCAAACTTTTCTCGTATTCACAGCTCACTGGCCTCCTCTACTCCAGCTACGCCGATAAGAGCCTCAAGCAGCCAGACTTGCAGTTCTTCTTCAACGGTCTCTATGCTGAATGCTCTAAAACTGGTGTCATCGGTGAACAAGCTGGAGATTGTTCCAGCTCTAGCTACAATGTATCGTCAGTAGTTTTTTTTTTATAATTTATTTTTACTACTTAGACGCGTACCAAAGGCTGTGGTGGCTCAGGAAAGGACACCTGGTATTTGGGGAAGGCCTTTGTCCAGCAGTGGGACAATGTCGGCTAAATAAAACTTATATACCGACCATGATTTACACCGGATCTAGTGACAGGGAAGGTAATAGAACTCAGGTACGGCTTTCTCTCTCATTACACTACATACCGAATAAAGTTGGGACTTCGACTCCGCCATCCAGATCAAAAATTGCAGAATATTTGTAATTAAGTAATTTATAACAAAATACCTACCGGAACTCCTGGTGCACGAGTCCAACTCTTGGCCGGATTTTAAATATATTAAGATAAATAAATGATACAATTCTCATCCAGAGCAAACGCAGTGGCCCTACTCCCGCGCAGTACTGGCTGGATGACCATCAACTCGACGGACCCCTTCGAGCAGGCACTGTTCTACCCCGGCTTCTTCTCACACCCGGACGACATGGAGATGATTAAGGAAGGACTCAAATACTTGCGCAAGATATTTGATAGTGATGTAAGCATTATCAAATAAAGGGTGTAAATAGACCCTTAACCAAGCCGAAAGACACTTGTTCTCCCCGCTATTGCGATTTTTTTTGAATGCGCTACATTGAGTTTTACCGTAAAAGGTTATTTTTCACCTGAAAAAAAAAAGTCGTTTCTCAGCAATAATTTTTGTGTAGGGTTACTTAGTTTGATGCACAGAATGCTAGGTTAACGGCTTGGGTCTGTTTACACCCTGTATATGCTTTTGGTTTTTTTGTGTATTTCCGGGATTCCCAGATCGAGCAGAGAAAATTTCTATCAGGGGGATTTCTTAGTGGCAGCCCGTAGTTAGGACTTGAGCCAGGTATGGTGACGCTGATCACCATATATTCAGCCCCTATTGCTGTAGCGGCCTGGGATTCAAACATAACACCTCTGCCTAACCCTTCCTGGATTACAGGACTGGTGTTATGTAATTAACTTTCAAAATATGCCACAGATACTGCAACAGAAATACAAAGTGGAGCTGGACCCGGAATACACGAAGCAATGCGATAAGAAGGCCGAAGCCTGGTCCGACGAGTGGATGGAGTGCATGATCCGAGTGCACACGGACCCGCAGAACCACCAGCTCGCTACGTGCGCCATAGGCCAGGTCATCGACCCACACCTTAGGGTGTACAATCTTACGAGTAAGTTCATAATTAAAATGATTTATTCCTAAGGTTTACTTGATCTGTCTTGGTAGAACAACCTCTCTTAAAGGTACAAAACTCCTCCGCCCAAGAAAAGGGTGAACTCTGCGGACTTCACATTGCGTAAAAATGATTGTTAAAAAAAAAACCATTCTTTAAACTGAAACACTGCAAACATGAATGATGTATAAACAGAGGTGGTATCCCCTACCGAAAAATGGGGTAGTTTCGTAGTTTAAGAATTCTATAGTATTCTATAATTCTATAATATAATGGCGGCGGCAATACGGGCGGCCGGGCCGCCGGCACTGCCGCCGGCAGACTGGCGTGTATTCGGCTTGCCGCACACACGAGCCGCCGGCATTGTGTGCCTTTACAACAAAAAATCGCGTCTAGAACTATTTTATGTCGGGCACATTGAGTGGACCACCTTTGTAAGACGATTAAAAAGTCCCGGTGTATATCTTGCAGACCTACACATTTCTTTGAATATTTTTCTATCATCTTCAGGTTTTGCATTGTATCATTGTCTCGGTTATATAGTCGCGAAACACACCTGCACTATAGAGGACACAAAAACAAACTTTAAAAAAATTTACTAGATGTCAAAAGACCGAATCGACAATTTAGTACTTACTAATTTCTTTCTTCCAGACATACGAGTATGTGACGCTGGCGCCATGCCTACTCAGCCAACTGGCAACCCTCAAGGTGCCATCATGGCGGTCGCCGAAAGATGCGCGCACTTCATCAAGGAAGCATGGAATTAAACCGATTTATCTTAAGCTCATAGCGGCTATGTGCCTTTATCTCATTAAATAACTCGTACAAAAAGCATTGTACATAATATACTTTGTGAATAAAATGTTGAATATTCATGAATTTATATTTTTTTATTTCTTTTATTGAGACGTAGGTAATTGTGGTTATCACTACTTTTAAATACTTATAAAACCCGGGAGGTTGTCACACTAAGTGATGGAACAATAAAAAAAAAACTATGAATTGAGAGATTATAAAACATTTATAATGTAAATAAATGAAAACAAATACATACATGATTACACAACTTATACACACATTATGTTCATACCATAAGTTAATTTTATTGAAACCTACAGACTAAACAATTCATAATTTAAAAACAAATAGTATTGTCATTAAGCTTTAAAAAAACTTCATTTTTGAAAGAAGTGTTAGTAAGTATCTAATTCAAGGAATGATATATTAATACTTTGCCAATTAAAGATTTGAATCAGATGGCAACACTGTAAGGACTGGTCTATACTGTTACAAGACATAGAAAAACTTAAACAGTTATTATCCTTTTCTTTTAACACAAATAAATTGATATATTTATGTATAAGCTTAAAATTCAATAAATGCCAACATGGAATAATATTGCACTCAACATAATTCTGTATTTAATACTTAATTCACTTTTATGAATCAATCTTTAAATACAATTTTTGCACGAGAGAATGCATTCTTTTTTTAGAGATGTGCATATATTAATAACAGTGTTGCCAGCAGTACTAACAACTTTAAAACTAAATTCTGAATACATGAATATAATATAAGAAAAATAAACACAAGCCAAACTTAAACTTACGATGGTCCAATATTATGGAATTACAATTTTAATTATAAAATGCGAGATTGGAAATGCAAAATTCGTTAGAACTAGGGTATATTTAGCACCTCAGTATCTTTAAGAGATTATTCTGAAATACATATGAATCTAACTTATATTCTACTGATTTTATTTTACCAATTTATTAGTTTGGCAATATAAGTATTAAAATGGCGTTTGGTAAGGCGGGTATATCTTACTTCAGCCAGAGGATAAGGATTTCTATCATATTTTTACCAATTACTAAATCATAAGTACTACATAATTATACCTCTGACTGACTTCACTAGAGAACTCTGAATAATGTAGTGTCAATAAATTGGGGCTTTTTAAACTTTAAGTACATAAGAAAATGTAGTCTGTGTCAATATTGTCATCCAGTCATTAAAATTCTTAGGCTATTTTCAATATTTTTGTTTATAAAATTGCATTAAAATTGTGACTCTTCCTGGTTCTAAATCTGAACAGCAAATAATTCCTAATTCAAACATCTCAAGTATCAAATATTATTTACTTTTCTTTCTTATTACTTCTTAAAAAGTATGCCAATACTTAGCTACATTTGAAACAACTGGAAGCCAAACCAACAAATTGACTAAGAAGGATGATTATTTTATGATTTCGTTGATCCAATAGTTGCTACATGATCTACAATCACTCTCTAATGTTGCAACCCACCTTTTTTTATAAAAAATCTTACTGCTCATCCTTGTCCTTAGCTCCATGTTTGAGAATGCGCGTGAACTCCACGTAGTCAAATAGTCCGTCGCGAATGGGTGCCTCGCGCAGCATTTCATCCACGTCATCATCCGTGAACCGGTCTCCCATGGTGGTGAGGAGCTCGCGGAGACGCTCCTCGTTGATCACACCCTGGTTCTCTTCGTCGAAGCATCTGGTGGTTTGAGTTTGTAAATGAGTGTTAATCAACTAGGTATCTGCTTATTGTATAATTATCACTTGGTTCGGTGAAGGAAAATATCGTGAGGAAACCAGCATCCCTGAGCGATATTTCTCGATGGCATGTAAACCTAAGTCAGAGTCTCATGGGCGGCATAAAAACTCTGACACCAGGTTAGGTACAAACCACACGACAATGTTACATTGACCAAAACTTGATAAACACCCCAAACAACAAACCCCAACATTCCAAACTCAAATGTTATAACACACTAATCCAAATTAGGTCTCAGAAATCCAAAGGATGTGAGACGCACAGGGTCAGTTGTGGCGTTGCTTGGGCGGCTATTTCAAGCTGAGGAGATATTTCTACTCTAATGAATGATGATGATGAGAATCGTAAACAAAATTCTGACTTGAACAATAAATGTTTACTAATGCTAAAATAGAAGTAAAATTCGATGCGTCAGCAAGAGTCAACGCGCGCACTCTGTGTGAAACGGACTTGACCTTTTTTTCTAAACGTGCGTCAATACGCTTTAATACGTGCGGATATAAAAGTGAGAGACTGGGGAAAAAAACTTGGCACAAACTCAGCATCTGCGGGGTGCTACACTACTCACTGGATGGGTTCGGCAGTACATATTTGTTGATCAATAAAGTCTATCCATAGTAACAGTTTTTCAGCTTCATAGCAGTAGCCAAACCCCGTTCGGCATCAGCTGCTATCGCTGCTTCACGTTCGGGTCGGCACAATTCGAGCTAAGCCAATCGGCTTTTTTCCCAAACAGATATCTACATAAATTCGATTTTGCTGCCCGGCTGTTCCGTATCATGCCGACAGCAACATTTGTGTGTTGCACCCCTGATACAACGAACACTAATTTTAAATATGACAGTGATGTGAAAGAAATGTTGTATTTAGTGTTTAAAGTAAAGTAAAATTTATTTGCATAGATTGCAAGTAGAAGTACATAAAATAAGATGTAACAATCAACCTTATATTAGGCATGCAACATTCATGAAATTGTTTACTACATTGAAAATTAAAGTAAACAATGGTTAACTGTTAAACACAATAGTCCGCATAGTACATTCATAATATAAAAAATAAAATCTACTTAATATTATTGTATATTTGGCAAGGAGACTGTTTGGATAGAAGGGAGTAGTCAAAGGAGTACCTCAAAGAGATTGAAGAGGCCTATTTCGAGGATTGGACTGCTAAAGGCTGAATGATTCCATGCACATGGGAGTCTGTGTTGTACTTGTAATAGGAATTTAAGCTGGTTTGTTATGGTGGCACTACACTTGGCAGATCTGAGCAAATATTCGCTTTCTACCATTAAGACAAAGTGAACTTTATCTCAATAGGCATAAAGAACATTTTTTTTCAATTCAATATCGCGAAAATTTTGACAAATACGCCATGTGAAGTGCCAGCATTACAAATATATGAGTTGAATGAATAAATACTTCAATATGGCACTAACTAAACTATTGTTATCTACCTCAACAACAAGGACAAAAGGTAAATTATCATAGATTATGTCATGGCTTAAAGTACTTTGCTGCTATACATTCCATGCCTTTTTTATTTCAAGTATTCATCCTTTTTTGTGTGAAAGTATTTTATTTTAACAACTGCATGACTGGCATTTCGCTGGCACAGGAGTTAGCAGATTGGCAAAAGGCTAGAGAGCAGGTGGTGAAGTCAGGCTGTGAATAATGCTGATAGGCCCAGGAGGAGTTAGTGGAACCACCTAAATTGACCCATACGTAATACAAAACTACAAAAGAGGGAAGGGGAGACAGGCTTTGCCTTCTAGCAGTGGGATCACATAGCATGTAATAGAAAGAAATACTTCAATTTTAATTTACCACTAATCTGTGTATAATACTCTAGGTCTAGCTCTAGACTACTCACCCAAATGCATTCTTGATGACATCCTCAGGGTCTGTTCCTTGCAGGCGCTCACCGAAGAGAGTGAGGAACATGGTAAAGTTAATAGGACCGGGAGCTTCATTCATCATACCCTCCAAGTAGTCCTCCGTTGGGTTCTTACCTGAAGTAATAATGTGGTTTAAATTTTTATCATTTTAAGATTCATCATTGCCTAGCTATGTGCCAACACTCTTAGGGTAGGCCTCCAGTCTAACTGGATCTAGCTGAATACCAGTATTTTACATGGAGCAAATGCCTATCTCTATCCTATCCAGTTAATTTTAAAGAAAAATTATGGTCAGTTTAAAACGGCGACCATACTTTTGTTGTATGGCACAGTTGGTGGGTATTTTTCATACAAACAAAAACATAAAAGTTTTATGAAACTCATAAATAAGTGGCTCAATACTGAGAATAAATGATGTTTTCCTTTTTAGTTTTAAATAATATTTTCATAGTAAACTAGAGATATTTACAGAACAGGATAACTGTTGATAAATGTTTAAGTCAACATTTATTTCTATATTTTTAACGAAAGTATCTGTATTGCATACTTTAGCTTTTGCCTGTGGCTTCGCTTGCATTAATTTAGAATTTGACTATCAATTCGGGTTTTACTCTGCTTGTAATAGTATAATTATTCTATCAGGATTCGAAGCCATCTCTTATCATAAGAACATTATTGTTGTTATCCTCAGGAACAGTACTTTTATTCGGGATGAGTACCCTATGTCCGTTTCTGTACACCTGACAGCAGATATGCAAAATTTCAGGATGATTGGTTCAGTGGTTTAGGCGTGAGAAGGTAACAAACAAACAAATTTTCATATTTATAATCTTAATTAGGATTTAGATTTATTATTATAGATATTCTTAATTTAGAACTGCAGTGTCACGAAAAGAAGCCTCTCCATGATTTTTGAGCCTTGTGCTACATCTAGCAATAAATTTAGTTTATTGAATAATCCTTTCACCATAATGGCTGAAGTCCATTTCGAAAAAAAAAACAATATACTACTCACCAAGAGAAGCTAACATATCATGAAGATCATCTTTGTCCACAAAACCATCTCTGTTCTGATCAATCATGTTGAAGGCCTCCTTGAACTCTGCAATCTGGGCCTGGTCAAACATAGCGAATACATTGGAAGTGGCACGCTGGGCACGCTTCTTGTTGGTGCCACGGCGACCAGCTGTCTTGCGGGACGACATTGTAATAGCTTAAAAAAAAACAAATTATAATGTCAGTAACATATGAAACAGATGGTCGAAATTTTAAAAGAGTGACCATGACTCACAGTTTTTTGACCTTATAGGGACAAAAGTAAATGCACAACAAAAAATTTAGTCCAAAATCCAATGTTATACCTCTATTTAGATACGAGAATAAACTTTTTAACGTAAACGCTGATAAGCCAGGTAGCAAACGTTCGACTGCGACTATTATACGTACACAAAATAAAAGTTTATAATTAAATTTTAATGAAGTTAAGGTGTCACTCAGCTTATCGTCAATTCGTCAGTTTCTTGCGCTAACGAGAAAGTGACTCATTGCCAAAACCGCCTTCCAGTATTAGTAACGAAGTTTAACTAGGGCACACGGTGTCAACACCAAGGAGGCAAGGACTTCCATAAATGGACATACATTTTCCATAAAACATCTGCTTGAAAATAGGCATTAATAGAAAGAGATTTTGTTTCAATTCAAACTGACCTGTATTTTTACACTTAACACAACAGGAAACAACGGTTCGTAACTGAAATATACGAATAAAACTTATATTTTACTCGGTGACTAATTATTTTTGACGTCAGATAAGTACTTTCGAAAACTTCGTTTTACTTCATGACATAATTTTCTCCCATTGACACCCAGATGTAGGCTTAGCTTAGAAATATTAAAAATCGTGCCCAGAAATTCGATTGTCACCGTTTTTTTTTGCACACGTGTCTGTATATATTTGAAACAATCAATGCTCTCGGACATAAGCTCTTACACCTTAATTTTATCATATTTTTTTGTAAAGAATGTTTAATGTTTGGAACGCATATTTTGTATTGCCAGTGGAATAAAAATTGACATCACAGAGCATGATATCATAGACTAATAAACCTTTAGATTTAGATCACATAATTATAATGCTAACATCTAGAACGAAAGTTTTAAATTCGATTGATTTCAGATTATTAGCGTTAATTCTGTTAGTGATAAATTTATAACAAAATGCTAACATTTTACAAATATTTGAAGTTTTTATAAAATGACCGTAGCTTAGCCAGCTGTTTTTTTTCAACAGATTACATAATTTTCGATTTGTTGATTTGTTTGACGGAAGATTTTCGGTTAAAAATGTCATAAATTGTTCTGTATTTTTAGTCACATTTTAATTTATCTCCGTGTGTCTCAGTATCTTTAATGCCTTTTAGTGCATTCCATAGATTTATTGAATTCAATTATAGTAAGTGAATAACATTGTGTACTTGTAGGTATTGGCAATTAGCTTCTTAACTTTAATGCAGTCGATCTGGATGTATTTTTTTTAGATGAAATTCTTGAAAACACCAAGACTGGTGTGTGGCGTAGTTCGGATGCTGAGCACGACGTTGCCGCGAGAGGGGTCCAACCACTACGACGCACTTGGAATCACTCCTAAAGCGACACAGGGCGATATCAAATCAGCATATTACAAATTATCAAAAGTTTACCATCCAGATAAATCCAACAACGTAAGGTTTTAGTCTTCACATAAGATGAAATTATACTTCCTTAAAATCAATCATACATGCCTACTTAGGCATACCTAACAATGAATGACCACTAGGTACTTGTATGAACATAATTAAAACCGATTCCCTGTAACATTTAAAACATTGCTTTTTCAGGATGAAGTAGCAGCGAAAAAATTTAGAGCCATTTCCGAAGCCTATGAGGTGTTAGGAAATATACAATTAAAAAAGATGTACGATAAAGGTTGGTTTCTTTAGTTGCAAATTGAATTACTTCATTCAAGCATGGAGTATAAAATATAATTATATTTTTCATTCAAATAGTAATTATTATAATCAGCTGCTATGTAGATCTTCTTTTATGTAGCTTTTGTATAGTTGGCCTTGAATCATTACAAAGTATTTTTATACTAGACTGTCTTCCTGTTCAAAAATAAATAATTGCCAAAACTCTAATTGATACATATGAGAAGCATGTAGTATAACATTCATCCATGTTTATTCCAGGGTTGCTAGGAGGTCGCGCACCAAAAGTAGAATATCAGCCAGACCCAGAGCCAACAGACCCTACACTGAAGTTCTATAAATCTCGCACACACCGCTCGACTGTACCAACCATGGACGGCAGACAACCTATTTATGACTTTGACACATGGTATGTTTTGTCCTCAAAACCATGAATTGAATAGTAATTTTATCACTGGTATGCGAAAATGGTTATGGAAAAGAGAGTGAAAAAACTGGCATGCTTTGGACCAAAAATTCAAAGAAATGTGACTCCCATCAACTGCGGCAATGGGCCTTGTGGGGAATTACGGTATGCACAGGGAGGGGGCTTGGTCCCAGCAGTAAAAATGTTATTGGCTGAATATATTCATCACTCAAATAATGTCAAGGAGGTACTAAGTTCCAATTTTTGTAATTTTTGTATAATGCCAGTGTTACAGCTAGCATAAATAGTAACTGAAGCTTTCGTGTGCCGGAACATAGATCTACACGAGACACAATGACTCTTTAATTGTCTATTGACTGGGCATACGAGTGGTTAATCATCTTTGTAAAACATTTCATCTCTACTAATTTAATTAAATATTTCATGTTACAGGTCTAAAAGCCACTATGGAAATTTATTTGAAAAATCAAAATATGAGAAAGAATTTCTTAGAAAAAAACGGGAAAAGGCAATGGATGTGCAGCATTCAAATCAGCAAGAAGCTTTCATCTTTGTTATGTTTGGCATAGTTGGCATGTTTATATTTCTTGTAAGTCAGGGCACCAGTGATTATGATATAGATAGAACTCCACTCAAACTCAATGAAACCGATGTAACAGAATAATTAAAAGAATAGAGATAATTATTATAATTAATAAAGCAGTTTTGTTCTAAACAACTGCTTGTAATTTATTAGCAAATTGTTAGATAACATAAGAAAATTAATTGTTGTGGTATCATACCATTCAAATATTCAGCTATATTTTTTCATTATGCCTTGTAAATACTGTACATAAATTATTTATGCAAGAACCTCGGTAGGTAGTAGACAGAGCTGGGCAAAATACATGCTTTGCTTGAATTAAAATACAAATTACAAAATACTATCTCACATGTATTTAAAATATATTTTTAAGTCGTGTATTTGAAATACAAAATACAGTCAGGTGTTAGGGTACTTAAATAGAATAGAGTAATTCACCGCAACATTCACACTTCTGCGGTTCTTCTTCTTCTTCTGTATCGTGCCTAACCTGGTTTCAGAGTTTTTATGCCGCCTTTTCGTACCTACTAATAAACTTATGTAATACACACAAATTACATTCAAATTTCGTGAAAATAACCGTTTAAGAATGAAAATGACAACTGACAAGATACTTGACAATTTGACGTACGGTACAGGTGCAGGCTTGCCCACTTTAAAAGTTGACATATTTAGCGGTCACCATTCCGCTTACGAAAAAAGCTATCGAGCACTATTTTCTGTAGAACGCACCCATTAATAAGATCGCTAAATTAATGTATTTATGTTCAAATGTATTTTGAAGCCATAAGTATTTGAAATACTAATTACAAAATACCTCAGCGTCAGGTATTTGAAATATCAATTACAAATTACATTTTTAAGAAGTAATTGAATTTCAAATACAGAATACGTATTTGTATTTTAATTACAAGTAATTCAAATACTGCCCAACTCTGGTTGTAGATAAAATGTGATAACTGATATTAAATAGAACTACAATCAAGTCCAATGTATTATTTAATTTTAGTAATCACCTAGCATCACATTGTTGTCACCTCGGGTAAAACCTGGAAGAGATTGGCACAAATAAAGAGGCCTATACCCGGCAGTGGGTGAAGTCGGACTGTGGATGATGATGATGGAGCCTAGCATTTTAAAAGTAAAAATCTATTAGAATAGAGAAAAACTGAAGCACTGTGTGAAAGAGAATATGGCTAGAAACTAGAGAAGAATGGATATGGAAGAAGGCATGCTGCGCCAACCCTAGAGTTATTAAGAGAATGGTGATGATTATTATTAGAAAGTTATTAATAGTCAAAATCATCAGCAAACAATTAATCTCTACACGAGTTTTTTGTAGCTTTCTTGATAATGATTCCTGATCTAAGTAACCTAATAAAAGAAGGGGTCAAATCAAATAAGCTTGGTAAACACGACAGATGTGATGGGCATCGATATCTAAAGAAGATACAACAAAATTGTTTGAAATGAGGTTATTTATTTAAAGCATCTTGCTGGAATTTATATAAGGTCTTGATCTCCGCATACATGGTTAAGAAGGCCCCACACCATACTTATCCACCCGTATTTATGGCCATATCTCCCTAGACAAGAGGCCAAGACCTCTTGTTGATCTGCGGTTAATTCAATTCGGAAAAAGTAATTCTTGAGGGTTTATTATATTTAGAAGCAATCTTTATTGGTGTTTCTGACAATTTTTTCATAGAATAGAAGAAAATGATTGAATTTCGATTTGTCTGTATTCGAACCTCTTGTCTATTTAGTTCGGTTTCTACAGTTCAGTTCATGCTCATCTGTCATGGACGTTAGACAAGGCAATATGGTCGAAAGACTAAACTTCCCATTAGGGTAAATTAAAAAAAAAAGGTCATCTGTCACCTTGTCTGTCACAGAGCATCTATAATCTATATTACATCTGTGGAAAAACTCATAGACAACGAGACATTGTCAATTTTATTTTCCTCGTTACCTATTTTCCAGGGCTGCCAGATTGTATAATTGGATACAAAAATTGTATAATTTGGTCACTGATTGTATCCTCTTTGTATCCTGGACCCTCATGTATAATTGGATACGGAAAGCCTAAATTCTACTATCTAAGTTTTCTATGGTGATATTTTCTGAGTTACCATATGGATGCGCGTTAAGCCTGTGAATACATAACAAATAAATAAATAACGTAGGTAAAAGTAAGTTAAAGTTTAAGTTTACTTGATTTAATCATTAAAAAAATTGTGTATGTTTAAAAAAAATTAGCGGTGTTTGTATCCTGGCATTCAATTTTGTATAATTTGAGAAACATTGCCGAATAATTTAAAAATATCTACTGGCAGCCCTGCTATTTTCACTTCTGAAGCCAAATTAGAATTTTACTTTGTTTTTTACTGTGATTGGGCTTGGACAATTGATTCACACAACAAATAGTGCCAGAATTAACTAGGAATAGCCATGGATTGTCTTGTTGGGTACGGTAGCGAAGATGAGAATGAATCGGAGCGTTATGGAAGCCAACAATCATCGGTAAGTTTTGGCGTCCTTGACAATATTTTTTTCTAAATGTACAATTTTTCTCATTGCTTAAGTGTTCTGAGTGTTTTTAGTATGTTTTGATGCAATTTATATGAGAATTATGGATATTAACCTGCGTTCTCTGCTTGACAATAGAATGATATTTTAGGTGGCAGCGGGCGGCGCTGGAGGCCGCCGCAGAGACGACGATACCAACTACGATGACGTCAACATGGACATGAGCGAGGTAACTGTCCCATATGTACGTCTACCACCATCACATATGCTAGCACAGTGAGAACCCCAGTTGACTTGGTAACTGACCATCTGATGGGGTCCCTCACTGTTATACTCTCCTTGTTCATGTGATGAAGCTAATCAGTAGACCTCTTGTTAACTAAGTAGTCTATTCTTCATCTATATTCAGGCATAGAGCCAGTATCCTTCACAGCATTCAAAATAGTCTTAATTTCTCATAATAGTAACTAAATAATTATCATAATAGTACACTTTTTATAAATAGAGTTATATAAAAAGCAATTTTGCATTATGCTGTTTTCAACGATGATATTAACACTTTTATTATTTTATATGTTACCCATTTGTAAATTGACACAAAACAAAAGTCAAATACCCCTTGAGTACGTGCCGAGGCTTCAAGATGGCCGACCGAGTCCATGCACACTGCGACCCTTTAACATCAGGCTCACGTGAGTACATAGCTGTAAGATAACCCAAACTATTTGGCATCATGATTTTAATCATATCCACATTTATTTTTTTATTCTAGAACAGTTTCAAAATTTATAAGAGCAGTATGTGATTTTAATGATCACACTATTATGAAATGTTTCATAGCATCCATGTAATTATCATATTTATTTAGTATATTATGTCTTGTTATTTCTATAGAATTTATTTTATCTATATAATTATTCTATCCAATTCAATGAATGTTTTGTCTTTTTTTTTAAATTTAAACAAAGTAGGTTTTCTGATGTCCTCTCTTTTTGTTATATTTAGGGCAATGAACTGAGAGGTCAACACTGTATGAAGCTATTTATAATAATCAAGATTATAACTTTCTGCTATACTTTTTCCCCTTAAAAACAGAATAATGTTGCCCAAGAGCAATGTCACCATCCAATTTTTGTGTTAAAATGTTGTTAAAACGTTTTGAGCTTGTTGTCTAATAAGACTTAATGTCTCTTTTTACGGAACACCTTTCGAAGCTCTCTTAATGATTTCTGAAATACATTGCCGAAGATGTTGTTGAAAAATTTGCGTGAATCCAAGATCCTTTCCATGAACAAGATCTACCAGAATTCACTATGCAAGAAGAAGAGAGTCTCATTGAACTCTCTTGCGGCAGCAGCCTTAAAAAAAGATTAACGTGTTCCAATTTAGTTGAGTTTTGGATATCGGTCCAAAATGAATATCATACTTTAAATTCAAAACCTCTAAGAATTCTGACTGCCTCGTTGATCTAGTGGTCGCAAGCGCAACTGCTGAGCATGAGGTCCTGGGTTCGATTCCCGGGTCGGGCAGTGTTATTGGCTTTTTTCCATCAGGAATTTCTTAGTAGCCAAGGAGTCTGGATTTGTGTCTGGGACTTAAACATAACTGGCGAAATGTGGGTGTACTTGTTAGGTAGGTACACCTCTGCCTAACTCTTCGGGGATTACAAAGCGTGATGTTATGTTATGCTCTAAGAACTCTCATTCCCTTTGCAACATCTTATTTATGTGAAGCCGGATTGTGTGTGTCAAAATAATTATAAAAACTCATCTTTTTTGACTTGCTAGGGCGCCGAGACAAAATACTAAACCTGTATGTGCGCCGCGAACTGAAAAAGTTTGGGAACCCCTGTATTAGGGAGTTTATGGTCATATACCCCCTTATAAACAAATTCTCAGAGATTCAAAATCTTGTTTTAAGGACTTGTCAGTTACTTGAAAGCTAAGATCTAGTTATGTAATAATAAATAAATTATCACAATAATAAATGGCAAGATGAAATCTGTGTGTAAAAACTGTAACAATAAAAGCAGCAACGTTAAAAAATGCTGCAAACCAAAACCAGTATGGTTTTGTTTTTCAGTCACATGCTATAATTAAGTATACGTTTCAAAACATGTAAAGTTTTGACTACAGTTTTAAAGCTCAACATTCTGATGCTGAAGTAGGTATTCAAAAACTATATTGGACGCTCTAGTAAAATGGGACTGCTGCTTCATTACCCAATCAACCAAGCAGTTGTGAAGTCCGAAGAATCATTGGTATCCATCCCGTTCCTGTGTCCACCATGTTTTTATATTCCCACAACAACAATGTCGTGGACTGAAGCCCCTTCATTGCTTGTTGACTTCAATTTTGTACATTATGGACAGTGTTAGTCGTATATGACTGCTCTCCATATGTTTGCATACATATTATCACTACTTTTTTTCTCAAAGTGATAGACAGACACTACACAAGGCCTCATTGTGCTGTGTTTCAGCAGAATAAAAACGAATATTTGGGAAAGAAAACAGATCCCAATTATCTTATTCCAATAATTAAGTTCATTAGTATTACACTTCAATTAGATTGGAAAACCCTGAAAATAAAAATATTTTGATTTCAATTCAACTGGCATTGTATTTTTATTTCGTAGAAGGAAATCAAATACCATAGTTTCCTTATCTTTACACAAGCATAAAACAAAACTACATTAAAATGTATGTGCCTATGTTTCAATTTATCCAAAACTAATTGAAAGCACTTCACATTTTGTGATACAATCGAGTTTGGTTCAATTCAAAGTATAAAGAGTCTTTGTAGTTATGATGTAGTGTAAGTGTCGTGTTTCTTGTCGCAGGATTCGCAGGCTGAGTCGGAGCCCGAACTGCCGCCCGTGGAGCCTACGCCCCCGCCACAGCCAGCGCGGGATGACCGCAGATCTAGTAAGTAGTAGTTTTTATATTATTTTCAAAACAAACAAAACACCGTGTCTCTTTGTTACTGAAGCCGTTATGGTTGCTAAGGCACCTGGTCCCACCACGACGAGGAAGCAATAAGACATCGATGATTATTTTCTCGCTCAAGAAACCGTGAGAAACGTACTAAAAACTAAAAAGATATATACTTGACTAGCGGCCCGTCCCGGCTTCGCACGGGTGCCTATGTTACTCAGGGATAATGTAGAATTCAAATAGTACAAACAAACAAACATATAAATCTTTCGTATTTATAATCTAACCAAGAACTGGTGTCTAGTTGTTAACGACGTAAATATGTCGATTTTTGAATCGAAACATAAATTATTCTACAACCTTTTATTTAAATTGTTTGCAACAAGCACAATCAATATCATCCATAGATATGAATAAATTATGAAAATTTATTATGTGTGAAACGAGTTTTTTTATATTTTAAAATCGACGTGTTTACGTTACGTTCACACGCGCTCGTGCTAGGGCTTCTATACTCGCTTTTTGATGTCCGTGTCTACCGCTAGACCTCCTCCACAAGATGTAATGTCTCAGGTACGTGTGTAAAGAGTAATTACACCAGCATTCATACCCTTTCTTCAGGGACACAGCAACATTGCTTATTGGCAGAATGCGGTTTGGCGGTAGCACAGCTCCAGTCAATACATACTTACATAATTTTGTCTTATTTCAAGCCAGATTTGAATAGAAATGACACATTAATTTTAATTTAGATTGGCCCAATTCAAGGCCCGTTACTTTTTATTGCATAGTAAAACATTTATAAATAAACCATGTTCCTAGGAATCTTATGCTCGGCTATTATTTTCTGTTTTATTATGAAGCTTAAGACGCTCCCTCACTGGGAGCATTTGCCTGTAATGTAAGAGTTCAAATAGATAAATATTATTATTCTCCCCTGTCGCAACTGTGGCATAAGCATAGCACCAGTCTATTACAAGCCCACTGCTGGCATACAGGCCTCTTCTCTGTGTGTGTTTAGTGGTAGTGAATTTATGATTGATGCCATGACAGTCTTGATGTGAGCCACAATTGGCACACCTCCAATTACATGGTACTTAAACATAACCGCAAAATGTGGGTGTATTAAAATGGTTGTAAAAAGACCTTTACCGAAGCCCAAAGGCACTTGTTCTCCCCGTCGCACAGTGTTTCGACTAGAACAAACTAGCTGGACAAAAACAACATTAACATTTCCTAGAAACATTAGTGGGGGTAAGTAGGGTATTAGTTGGTAATTACACCAACAATAATTGTTTTGGCATAAGTCATACAAAACTTCGTTAATGAGGGTAAGTTTATAAGACAATTGGGTCAAGTGCATAATATTATTTGCATTTTTGCTACTGACACGATTGCGTCTCCCGAGGTTATTTTAGTAGTTGTGGTAAATTTTAGTGATGGATTCTACTACTAAGGGTGAGTACATTTTTTTTATTTAGTTACAATAAAATAATATTCATACTAAATTAGAATCTGAGCGTCGCAAATCCGGAAATTGAGTTCTTTTTTTCAACAATTCAAATTCAAAAGACTATAACTAAAAATCCCCTGGTATCCCCGGTCTGTATTTTTTGCAGTTAATAGACACATGCTTCTAAATTATAATGAGGCCTTCTTTTTTTGCACGTTTTTTGCTCAAAAGCTGTTTTTAATTTTCTTTCGGGTAGCAGTTTTGCAGTCTCAAAAATGCAGCTTTTCGAAGCATGGGTGAAACATACAAAAAGTGACCGAAATAAGGCGCTTTTCATATTTGTTTCACAAAAACATGACCTCAGTGGTGTAACAGAAGCATCTGTGAAGGACATCAAGACTATTATTTCCCGTTTTTCTTCGAAACTTTCGGAGAAATGGGAGAATGTTAGCCGAATGCGGGACCGTTTCTTAGCTTGTAATGCTAAGTGGCTAGAAGGTGAATACATACAGTTTAAAGTATCTTATGACCTTGTAGAAGCATCAACGTCCTCGCATTCACTGCCTGGTCCGAGGAGACCGCCAGTGGATGTGGCAAACGCAAGTGCCAAAACCAAACGGCGACGTGTCGATGATTTGGTTCAGTTACGAAGTTATTTTGCCAATCGGGAAGCTTTCTCAGGAAGCTCAAGAAGCTCGCAATAAAGATTGCAGAAGGTTCCGAAGGGATAACAGCCGGAAGCGGTCTCATATTGCCACGAATACAGATTTGCTTAATATGTTGATCATCACATCTGATCCTGTAATTAACAGTCTCAGAGATATCCCCAAAAAAAAAGGTAGCCTCCCTTCTGCAGTCTTAAATCTTGTAAGCCCACCTGTAAATATTGTTAAAAATGCAAATACTGTAAATATTAATACAGAAGATTATTATGTAGAGGATTCTTCTGAGGATGAACTTAGTGATGATGAATAATTCCTAAGTTTGTTCTCATTATAATCCAATGAATAGTCGTTTTTAGTAGTAAGTTATAATTTAGTCATTATTTAATAGGTTTATTGTGTACATAATCTGCTAAGTCGTAACTTTTAATAAAAGTTGTATGTTAATTAGTTTTATTTATTCTTATAATATTAGTTTAATCGTTATATAATGTAATTAGCTTTAAATATGTACCCTTTATTTAATTGATATTTCTGATGAATCGCGCCATAAACACCATTATTTTTAATTAATGCATTTTATTTTCGGGGCCCGCATTTTTATGGGTTTCTAAGTATTTTAAATAATGAAATCATTTATAAAGGGTGTAAAAAGACCCTTAACGAAGCCGAAAGGTATTTGTTCTCCCCGTCATTGCGATCATTTTTTTGTTCTAGACCATACCTGGGAACAGTGGGATCCTTCTAGTTACGGAGATATTGGGGGCCAAAGTTCCAACTTTTTCACAAGTTTTTTTTTTAATACATGTTTCTAATGTAAGATTTTTACTTTAAACACCTACACGACCCCCGTACTATTCAACCCATCCATCAGCACAATGTTTTGAGTGCGTTACATTGAGTTTTACCGAAAAACGTGACTTTTCACCCAAAAAAAAAAGTCGTTTCCCAGCAATATTTTTTGCGTAAAGTTACTTAGTTGGATGTACAGAATGCTTGGTTGACGGCTTCGTGAAGGGTCTGCTTACACACTGTATTAGTATCTAACAGAGGCTTTGAAACCTATATCCATTAAAAAATAATTTTGTCCAGCAAGCTTGTTCTGGACGAAACACAGTGCGTCGTTGGAATCATTTTTAGGACCGTACCCGGGAACCTAGTTACTGAGATGTTGTAGGTCAAAGTTCAATTTTTTCTTTATGTTGTTACTTTATTTAAAATGTAATACTTCCTGTTTTGAATGCGTTGCATTGAGCCCTACCGCAAACTAGGATTTATCACCCCGTTGTTCCCGACCAATATTCTTGGGTAGAGTTACTTAGTTCGATCTACAGAATGCTTGGTTGACGGCTCTGCTGGCAGAGCCATCAACGAAGCATTCTGTGGTCCGTTTACACCTTGTATTATGTTACATGATATGATTACATAAGACTTAATAGCTACTCTTTCATATACTCAAGAGTTCGTGCCAGGATGTAGTACGAAACGAGAAAACGCTATTAGTGGAATTACCACAAACCATAACCTTACGTTAATGGTTCATGGTATGTTATAATCGCTTAGACACAGTATTTGGTAATTAATTTAGATTTACAACAGTTGTATTGTATGCATTTATCAACCGGTCGTAAAATGTTGCATGTTGAATTGAAATTAATGATTTGTAGATAATACTGTGTGCTATGCTGTAGGAACTAATAAGTCTTGTAACTGATTAGGTTTTATAGCAATTATAGCCTAGTGGTGTGACCGTCGGACTGCCAAGTCATAGGTCTCGATTTCAAACCCAACGCACGCACCTCTGATTTTTAGGATTCATTTGCGTATTGTATAATTATCACTTGCTTCTGTGAAGGAAAACATTCTGAGGAAACCAGCATGCCTGAGAGTGATGAAAAATGAAATGAGAATGACACCAAGTTACGCACTAACGACACGATAAAGAAGATTAGGTTTCTTATCAAAAAGTTCTGGATAAGGGCTCCAACGCCTCTAACCAGTTTACTAAAAAAACATCTTCACTCTTTATGCATAAATCATCAAACATCGCACCTGTAATCCCCGAAGGATTAGGCAGCGGTGTACTTAATAGTACACCCCAAAGACTATATAACCACTTGACTGCGTATACAGTGCCCCTACGCTCGAAAACTAATAGTAATCTGTCGCCTATGCATAGGCTACGATATTAGTAACCATTTTAGTTGTGTCCAACGCTCGCTAAATTATTACAAATAGGTATAACTTTTTATTCAATTATAACGCATCAAAATGCCTTCATGCGCGGTGAAGTGGTGTGGGAAACATTCCAAGACATCTAATTACAAAAAGGCTGGCATAACTTTTCATCGATAAGTAAACAGTACGAACATTATTGATCATTTAATCAGATTATGAGTCACCGCAGGGGTCTAGTTAAAATGGTGGCTAGGTGAAAGAGCACACAATTTGAGTCACGAGTTGATGTCTTTTGGAAATGTCTCGTTCTTTTATCAGAAAATAAAAATAAGGCGAAAATTTTCTTTTTTTCGCCATGGGTGTCATTTTAATGGTTTTTAGGGTCGCTGATAACGAAAATTTGGTCAAAAGCAAAATTCAAGATGGCGCCGATGAAAATTTTAGTTTTTTTGTAATTTTCGTGGTTTTCGGGATCACTGATAACGAAAATGAGTTCAAAATAAACAGAAAAATAAAAAAAACAGACAGACATAACGAATCTATAAGGGTTCCGTATTTTGCCATTCGGCTACGAAACCCTAAAAAATGCAGCGATATGGCAAACTTGGTACATTTATTTTTAGTTCTGTGTTTTCCCGCCTGCACAGAAAAGTTGACTTGATAATTCAAAACGTTTCTTTGTTCACAGATGACAGTCGTGAACGTGACCGCGATCGGGAACGTGATCGCGACCGCGGTGACCGCGAGTCCGACCGGCGCGAGAAACGCCGCGAGTCCCCGGTCCGTGCACGCAGCGATAGAGACCGCTCTGATAGACGGTCACCGCGCAGAGATGATAGATACCGGTACTTGTTAAACTGATATATTTTTATAGGACTTTCCGAGTTCCTCATGACTAGCTTGGTTGCTGCTAGTGAAAAATGAGTCAGATAATAAATAAATAACTTATAAGAAATTATCTGTAGTAACCCTGAGGTATGAAATTGCTGGTTTAACTCCTTACACATTACACATTAGGCATGCGTAAATGATGTTTATTCCTGTAAACCAGGTTTCAAGAAAATTCTGTAAATTGGTTTTTATACGTCAAAAACAAAGTCTTTTAGAGGTCGGTTTTTCCTATCAGATTACTCCGAAAAGAAACACCATTGTCACGTATACGCGACAACCATGCGCGTGCCCTGTACGCCAAACGACACAAATATGTGACAAAATGGTAGGTGAAATTGTGGCTTGACGTGGAGGGCACGCGCGTGCGTTTATGCTTTGGCGTTCAAAAGTTTAAGTCCAGACATGATTTTGGTCGAGTCATTATGTAACAAGTCTCTGCCCAAAGATGAGCGTTCATGGACACCAGGCATTGCTGATACCGTTACGGTACCTGTTTGGCAAAGTAGTTACTTCGGCTGAATTTGAAAAGTAGTTATAAACTATACTCCCTCCACAGATCGGACCGCGACCGTGACCGCGGACGCGCACACGAAGGCGTCCGCCGTGGTCTGCTAGGCGACCGGCCCGATGACCGCGAGAAAGTGCCAGCGCTGATGGACCTGAAGCCTTTCGTCAGTGAGGTTACCCCACCAGTTGATAAGAGGTCTCAGGATGCTAGGGATGCTGTGTCGCCCAGGTATGATAATTTTAACTGAATTAACTTACAATAGAAAACGATTGTATTCTCAATTATTAGAGCTGGCTATATACTAGTGTGGTAAAAATTTAACAAAATCGAAGCGCAAAGTGCTTGCTTTAAAAAATGATTGAAACACATACTAATATTATGTATTACTAGCTGACCCGGTCGCGCAACTTCGTCTGCGTCACATTCCGCAGAATAAAAATACGTGCGCGGTACTTGATCATTATTTTGCTGCGGAGTTGTTTTAAAATTGTGATATCTCCTAAGATACTCATTGAAATCAAATGAGTTAACGGCAATTTTGTTCAAAATTAAATACTTATGACAAATAACGTATTTATTAGAATAAGGATTAATACCATGTCTATGAAAACACCTTCGCCGATAATGCATTATTTTAGAACGAATTTGATTACCATAAGAAAGGTTATAGTGAGTCAACCTTAAAAGATAGACAGAAAGACGTGCACATTAAGAGCGTCCAGAGTAAAAGATTAGATCAACAATTTAAAAACAAAGTAGTTAAAATAAACCGTGGCAGCTAAGAGATGACCAGTCCCAACTGACAGCGCCTGTTCACGAACATGATGCATGGATCAACACCATTCAAATCAACCATTTTGAAGGGAACAAAATGATCCGACACACGTGCCACCATCAGCAAGACATTTGAGTGAGCACGACATTCTGTCAACCATCAGGGCAAATTAAAAAATCTCTTTCCATACTTCTCTTTTACTCGTCATCTTATCAGACACCTCCTTTCTTTCATATCATCCTTTACACTGTCCATAAGTACATTCAACTTACGACCTCCTTCCTTGGGAAAAGCCTCGTATCCTATATTCAAATCTGTCTTCGTTTCATCATGTTACAGGTTCATAGACCGCGAGCGTCGTGATAAGGAAAGAGACAGAGAACGCGAGCGCGACAGAGACCGCCATGGTCGACGTTCGGAGGAAAAACGGTAAGAATAACTTAGGATATAAGTCGTCCTTCACAGTCTTAACTTAAAGCTCGAGCCATCCATGGCCCGTAAGTCTACCGGTCACAATATGTTGATTCATTATCTGCCCAGCCTTTTCCCAATCATGTTGGGGTCGGCATCTAGTCTAACCGAAGTCAGCTGTATACCAGTACTTTACATAAAGCGTCTGCCTATCTGACCTCCACAACCCAGTTAGTATTTGGTAATACGACACCCCTTGGTAAGACTGGTTGCCAGTCTTTCGGACCAATTACTACCTGTAATGACTGCCAAAGATCTACAAATGACAACTGTGACCAAAGGCTTAACGTACTTTCCGAGGCAAGGAGGAAACTTGGTATAGACCAACCTAGGCAAGCGCTGCTAGGCAAACCTGAGCGGCTGTTATTATTTAGCCACGAGGCAATTACCTTCACTAATATAATAATGCTGTAGGGTTTGTTGTTTGTTTTAACTTGCTTATCTCTGGATTGAGGACTAATTCGGATATGGAGTTTGGAGTTTATACTTTTTGTAGTTTATAGCCCAATTCTTGAGAAAGTTTCTAGGCTATTTATCAGCTCGCTACGAATCCTAGGAGCTGAGGGTGAAACGTGATTTCACCCGTGGCACTGCTAGTGGTTCATAAAAGCACATATTGTGTTGCCAAGAGAACCATGACACACTCGAAGTAATCTTTTTTACTCTATCTTAGGTCGTCCAGCCATCGCCACGACCGTCGCGACCGCTCCCGCTCCAAGTCCCGCGGGGCTCCGTACTCAGGCGGTCACTCGTCGTCGTCGGAGCGCCGCACCTCCCCGCCCTCGGGCGACTACAGGCCTTCGTCCTACAAGGTCAACAAGAAACTCGAGGTTATGGAGAAGATGGGTTAGTACTTGGTATTTTGTTGTTATTTTTCTTAAGATATTGGGTTGAAAATTGGAAAAACTACTGCTTTGATAAAAAAACGAGAGCAATGAAGAAATGTTGTCCATGTTCATCTTTTCTTGTAAAAAAGTATTAATTAGCCTGTACGTTGTTTATTAATCAGTAAGTGGATAGCAGGGCTGCTGACTACCCTGCACCGACATCGAGAATCGACAAAATGCCAGATTTCTTTTGTTATTCTGTCATTTTGTCGATTTCTCCGTCGACAAAATCCGTGTCTTCGGTGGTCATGTTACGCGTGCTGGGCTGGTCTGTCAAACATCTCAGTATCGCCTCTTGTGAAGGCTATTTTACACAACAAAAAATAATTTTGTTCTTAAAAACCAGTGAAAAAAATTGAGGAAGGACTATTTAGGGTAGTACAGGCTAGCTATTATAGATAGTTTCAATAAATCAAAAAAACGCAAAGATAAGCTCCAAAGGCGCCTCAAAAAACATGTGCTAATTTCAATATTTTTACCTATACAGGTCTTCAGATCAAGACACCAGATGGATCAATGGCCACAGCGCAGCAACTTCGTGCTGCAGCCTGTGAGGCACCACCTCCGGGCTCGCATCTACCTTCATACTACAACCCCACCGCTGTCAATACTAGCAAGATTATGGACCAGGTGATTTATAAAAGCAACAAGTATCTTATTAAGGAGGCTGTCTAAGGCTAAGGGTACTTGTGGACTAAAAAACTATTAGAATCTCTGAATTGTATTGTATTATAAAAGGTGCGGCGCAGAAATTTTTTTAATTAAAAAAAATTATAAAACAAAAAGTATTAAATATATCATTTAAATTCATTTTATTTTAAATATTGGTACATTTAAAGTTTTTTTTAAATTGTTTCTTGAAAATTATATCTTGAAGGTGGCCTCTGTTTTGGTCAAAACATCATCCGTCATCCAGGGTTTTTGGACCACCGTTTTTACACCAAGGATTTAAGTATTTTGACTCCTATGACAAAGAGGGGTGTAAAAAAAAATCTCCTGTTTCCTACAATTTTTTTTTTCAAATTACTGATGAGAATTTTGCTCAGAATGATATACTGAAGACGTGGTACCCTTTGTGCGTCGGTGTCCCTTCTACCCAGTATTAAAAGAGCCATATCCAGTTATGGCGGCTGTGTGTGCGCAGCTGTTCGGTCAGACGGAGCACCTTTTTATAGAAGCGGCCATCACTAGTAGGAAGTGCTTCCTTGGCCTGCCTGCACTCACCATGGTCTAGCCACAGTTTGCAGTGTTGTTCCCTGTTGCAATTCCTTACCAGGAACCTGTTACTTAAAAAAAAAAACTACTATCCACACCATCATGGCCAGATAGAAATAAATGTCTGATGATTTTTATAACACATGAACATCATTGTCAGGTACAGAAGCGCAAGTTGCTGTGGTCTAACAAGAATAAGTCTGAAGCCGAGGAGGCGGCCAAGTGGAGTGGCACACGGTTCGCGCAGGACTCGGACGGCAAACAGGTCTCCAAGTTCATGAGGCTTATGGGGATCAAGGAACCAGGTGAGATTTTTGTATTTTGCATAGTATTTCGTTCAATGCAGGGTTTACACCTAATAAGTTGGCCCACTGAGGCTTAGTTGACTGCAGTCTACTGTTAAATTTAGGCCCCCGATGTTGCAGTCCAATGATCCAACGTTGTTGGACTACAACTTCGGTCTCCATCTGATAGATGGACTGAATGGTAGTACCTCTGTCCTATGTATCATAAAATATCTTGATTATCTTAAGGTGGTTCAGGACATAGTACAGTGCAGTACAGATCCGAAGTTTGTTCCAACAAATTCTCATAATCTAAGGTTGCCATCAGACGGACTGCATAGCAGCAACCGCGCGCAGTCGATATTTTCAACTGCATGCAGTTGTACGTTCGACTTCGTTAAGTCATTATATCAACTTCACGCGGTCGGCTGCAGTCGTGTGAAGTCAATATTAACTGCATAGAGTCGTGACTTCAACTTTACGCGGTCGGCTACAGTCTTGTAGTGTCGACGCACACTGTACATCGCTAAGGCTGCCATCAGACGGACTGCACCGCAGCAACCGCGCGCAGTCGATGAATATATCGACTGCGCGTGGTTGTTACAATGCAGTCCATTTGAGGGCAGCCTAAGATTCAAACAAACAAGAACTTATCAGTAACTCTATTCCCACAGCCGCAGTCAAGACCGAGCCGCCAGAAAAAGCAGTAGACCCAATCAAAAAGCAAGAGGAACTCTTTCAAGCCATGCAAGCACAGTACGAAGTGGCCAGAGCGACTACCCACACCATGCGCGGCGTAGGACTAGGATTTCAACGAGGACAGTACTAGAGGCTAGTACTGTCTCATAACTGACATCATAGTGATAGTGCCTAGTGTTGTGATGACATTTTTGTGCGACCTGAGTGTGCCTAGTGCGACGGAGAAAGAGACAGTGCAGTTTTGTTAAGTGAGCTCTGAATATGGTGAGGTACAGTTTTGTTATGGATTAATTATTATTGATTTTTTTCCCGGATTGTACACACGGCGGCACATGAAGCTGTACATTTCCAGTATAACTTGACCGCGCTTTGTATATATTTCCTATACAATGAGAGATCCGCATAAACTGGTTTTGTAAAGCTTGATTGGCCGTCGTGTGTTCTGTAATAGATATGAATTATGTGTCCAAATAAACTTGTTATATGTGGAATGCATTTGAAAATTCGTAACAGAACTGGTTTCCTATTTTAACAGTGCTTTTTACAAACTTTTTGCATAATTTTGTCTATGAAAATATCGCGCATGTGTTTTTATTTGCGCATTTGTTATCCTTAATTTAATTATGCAACTGCCATTGGTATGCGCCTAAACTACGTTTCTTTAGAGAGCTCAACAACCTATTGACCTATGCAATTGATCTTATGAATGTTAATACTTATGTGTTTGTATTTCATACTTATGAATGTTTGGCTAGAGGAATCAGAAAAGAGGATGTATGTAAAAGAATTGTTGTAGTTTGTAAAATATTAGGGTACTGGAATGCACTAGCTAGAGATAAAAAAGGCTACTACAAGTAGTTTAGATTCTGTAATCCATGTGACAATGGATTTGAGTCAATTGAATGTAGCAAGTAGCTAAAAGGACTTGAAATTAAAGGCTACATCCAAAATATCATATTTTTACCATAGCTCTAATACTTACACAAAAACAATGTAAATTATATTGACAAATACAAAAGAAATGTCCATAAAATAAATTAAACAAGATACTTAGCTAATCTGTCATTGGAATTATCTAGATAAATGAATTGAAAATTGTAAATAGCCATGACATGGTATTGTGAGTAAGCTGTCTCAAATTATTAAACTTGCAAAGAGTATCGTGTAGCAAGATGAATTATATTTTCAAAATACATTTAGATATGCGTCACGCGAATCGCGTGGGCTTTGCGAGTGGGTGGAGAATTACAATATGTAATGTGAAGTTCTATAGCTACTTCAGAAACCATACAGAAAGATTAAATGTAAACAAATAGCTATCTAGCTTAGCTAATTGGCTACCACTTAATTGACATGATAAAGGATGCATTATAGTATCTTTGTGTAAATCCCCTTTTTTGAAAGTTATTTAATCTGTTGTAACATCTTTAGTCAAGTGATGTGACTGATTTGTTAATGGTGACTTCTCAAAAAATAAAATTTTAAAATATTGTAAGTTAATTTAATGGTTTCAACTAGCTATGGAACTCAAAAAGTCTTATAATAAGTTCTAGATTTATTGCTATGTGTGATATAATGTTATTCAATTACCTAGTTATATGATGAAAATAATGATCAATGTGTGGATAACGTTTTATCCATTGAGATCTTCCTCTATGTTCCTAAGTTTTATTGAAATAGATTGCAATTAAGTAGACTAGTGTTCTTTAGTGTATTATCCATGCAATTTTTATTATTTTTGTTGTTGTTTAAGTAAATAAAAGATTACTAAAATTTTGGAAATTTTATTTTGTTATTATCGCGGTAATATTCTGGATGGGGATGGCACAAGAACGTGGAGCTTGGCACAAGCAAAGAGAGGCCTATTCCTACCAGGTTAGGCACTAACCACACGATAAAGAAAGAAGAAGCAGTGGGGGTCAGGCTGTGGGTGATGACAATGATGATAGTTTTTAGAAGCAGTTTGGAGTCTGGATTTATGCCTGATTAATTGCAATAGTACCTAAGCACAAGGGTCATAAACAACTCGTGAAATGTGGGTATAGCGAAGTCCCGCCCTTTCTGTTATACCTTTGCTTTTTTGTGGGAAACTTTCAAAAGACGACCGGTCTTTGGGGGTAACACCGGGGGTTGGGATTTTTACTTAACTAAAACCACCCCGTTGGTCACAATTCACACATGAGAGGAGGAGGCACTGTTTCCTCTTAAGAGACCTGTCGGAGTCCCCTCTGTAATATATCTACACATATAATTATGTTGAATTTGTTTCATTAGTTATACACAGCTAACTTCATGCCCTTGTTTGTGAAAAAAAAAGAAATGCAGTAAGAGGCTTGCCACACTAATTTGCGACCTACGTTATGGGAGTGGCCGTCAATTCACTGCAAGGCGCATCAGAGAAAGTAATCAGTTGCAAGGGGCTGTTCAAGAATTACATAAGCAGTTTTTTTTGCAATTATTAACCCCCCCTCCCAAATTGCACAGAACAGAGAGGTTTGGAGGGAGAAAGGGGAGGCCTTTGCCCAGCATTGGGACACAATGTAGGCTATCAAACCTCTCCCCTCCCCCTTGTCAGCAAAAGTAAGCAAAGCTCTTACCCCCCCTCCCATGTTTTTTTTTTCCAGAAGGGAAATCATCAAATGACCCCTTCCGCTCTGGGCGGAGTGGAAGGGAGTTTGAGACTCGTGGCCCCTAAACAGCAAAACAACTGACTTATCACCCAGATTGCCAAGAATTTACAAGATAATGAATGATAAGAAAAATGACAATGGTATAGTTGCTGCCAGTTAAGATGGCAATAGCGGTCATTGCTCTTTCCATAATATCTCTTCGTACGAACCAAACAAATGAACCATGTATCGTTTTTCATTAGAAAAGATGTTGAAGATCACGATAGATGACGATTTAAGACATGAACTGGCTTATTTGTGGATTCCAAAGTTAAGAACTTTAATAAATGTAGGTGGGTCAATGACCGCCATTGCCATCTTAACTGGCAGCAACTATAGAAGAAAAATATTTAATTCCGCCGTGATTAAGGTCCTGCGGTAGATTCGATTAAAGGCAAATATTGGTCAAAGTTTGGGTTTCTCCTGTCATCTAAGGTAGCTCCAGGAAGGCCCTAATTTAACGCTAAAAGTCATAAATGCGCGCTTTGCCCTGTTTAAACCCTCTAAACTAGGTAAAAACCTAAAATAACCAACTCATTTTCCGTTGTTTTCGTCTTTGATAAACAAAGCAGTTAAATTTAAACCGTGTGGGAAAGACTTTATAATACTATCGATTTTACACCAACAATATGATTGGACATCACTAGTCACTACTCAACAGTTTATCATCTGTCTCTGTCAGTCCCGCTGTCAAAGACGTGAGTGAAGTTCGCTGCGCTCTCTATTAATAAAATTGTATAGTCTGTGGTTATGGGATTCACCGAAAAGTGTTCACAAAAAATGTTTTTATTTCAAATCAGTAGATAAGGTCAAATAATAAATTCTAACATTCAACAGTTGAAGCCCAACTACCGCCGTTTAAGTGCGAAATAAAAACACAACCACAGTAAATTGTGAAATAGGTTAAAATTGCAATTTGTAACAGTGCGTATGTAAGCCAAACTAAATATAAAATAAAGGATGAATCGCGAAATGGAAGACGTCGTGACAAAACTGTGTGAAAATTGGTAAGTTTAATGTGCAATATGCGTGTTATGTTGTCAATATTAGTTCTATTTTAGAATACACACGTTCGCCGGCTATTTTTAGATTATTTGGAGCATTGCGAACATCGCAGCTGTCTCGGGAGCGCTTGTTGTTTACCTTACATCCGAATATTGTTGTGAAAAACTTCATTACACTCTTGTTTATTTGTTTAGCCTCAAGGGAGGTTTCATAGACATAGAATTGAGTGCAAAAAAATATATTCCTTTGTTATTGTGTTTTTTTATTGTCTTGTTTAATCTTTTTTACCTGTGTGGCTAGAGGTCAACGATCTTTATGACCTAAATTTTGCCCTGGATGACCTATGTATTACAGGCTACAAAATCAATTAACCCTGAGGCGGGGGATGAATTCCGGGAAAAGCCTGACGTCGAGGTCGGCCGGGTCGCGCTCTTTGATGCTTCAATAAAATTGCTTTCTCTTTCATAATAACTAAATACGTAGGTATAAGCAGATAAGGTACATTTTTGAACTACGTAGAACCATCTATGCAAATTATAACTACCCACTTAATAATAAATTAATCTAGGTACTTGGGACCTATATTTTTTGCGTAGTTTGTCTTCCCGCCTAAAGATTTGTTTTTAAAGTATTCGACTCATAAATCCTCTAAGCGTATTAAATTAAAATAAAAACAAAATCACTTGAAAAAAACGTAAGCTACTCGTAAAAACAATAGGAATACCTACTTCATACTTGGAACAAGTTTTCAACTAGGTACATGAATACTTTCAATTGTTTTGACTTAAATGCTAATTGTTACGATTGTGTTCCCGATTCATTATCTAATCAAATAGATATAAGGGGGTATTTAATTTTTTTTTTTACTTTTTCGCTATTTCATGGCACCCCGACAGGCCACCACAAAATTTCAACAAAATGATCTCGGGACGCGATCCTAATTATACCTTTATCCATAATTCACTTCAGCCCATTTTCATACACCACTGTCATTCCTCAAGTCTCCACCTTTAAAGTCTTAAAGACTGTCAAATTCACTTGGATTTTGATAACTCAGTCTGTAGTTATCATGAGTTTAGCAGTCGTTAGTTAATCGTCTTGAACTCTTGATTAATCTTTCAAATAGGGAGTCAGTCTTTAGCTGTGCTTGTGTATGTTTATTGTTTACATCCCAAATGTATAAGCTTAGACCAATTCCCGAACAAAACTCCGTGTGATCCCCGGCCGAATTCGCGTGATAATCCGCCACACATGTAATAGGTAGGCCTCCACTCGTGGGTAACAAAAAGACCATAACTCGACATTATAAACAATTACTCTTCGATGAAGAACGTCGAAAGTTGCTTTGGTTTGTTTCCGTACTCCAGTAGCTCGTAGAGTTGGTAGACCGTTGGTTCCAAGCCACACATTGCTTATTGCTACTCTACTCTCTACTCTTGTATATGTGCTAGGTTATAAGCTGCTAGCGAACCAACTCTTGGTTTTAATAATATTTCAACGCTGACGGAATTTCTCATTGGTTCATGCTATGCAGTCACCAAGCGAAGCTCCATGCCCTGTAGCTTCAGCCTAGGCTCCATACAGCGCTAATTAATAGTCTTTTGTGGACTCGGATTGTACACATACGTAACATAATGTATCCGCGCCTCGGCATGATCATTCATGAATCATCTTATAATAGCTACTGGACGAGACATTTTATTTTATTTATTTACAGACGTAGTACTAACTAGTACCAAAGAAAAGATAGATGGATTGTGTGAGGAATGATATGAAGGAAAAAGGAGTAAATGATAGCATGACGATTGACAGGAGAGAATAAAAGAAAAAAACGTGTTGCGCCGACCCCAAATAACATGGGACAAAGGCAGGAAGATGATGATTTACAGACATAGTACTTAACATAGTACTCAACAGGTCAAATGCTATAGTTTTGTAAAATCATAATTTAGCTCTAGTAACTGCAAACATCCATCCGAGACCAAGCCGTGTCAGGGACGTGAACGAAGCCGTGACCTTTTTTGATATTTACTAGCTCTGCGCCGATATTCACAAGGACATGTCTGAAAAGCGTCATTTAAAATGGACGTACAGATACTGTTTTATGCCGAAACACTACAACTCTGCTATTTTCATGGAACTGGCAATAAGGACACAGGTTCCGGTAAAGAATACTTAACAGTGTGAATAATTCATAATGTAGGTATGACTACATGAATCGTTTCCAAATGATCGTCCACTTGGCCCTGATTTAGGAGGTACACGGAGATCAAGGGTCAAATGAATGTGTAAATGCTGTTTTTACTTTTTAATCATCATAGGTAGAACTCTGACGATAATAATAATAAACGCTAAGATCCTCCACAATCGCGAGATATGCAGTGTCAGGGAATATTTCCTAGAAACCGACGTGGGGATGCATCGAGATGTGGTCGTAGTGGACAAGGGCCTCACCCCGCTCTCCTTGGTTAAAGAGAACTGGCGCAAAGCACGATATTTTGTGCGTTCTTATCGAATTTGTCCGCAGAACCGACGGAACACCACATCCTGGGGCCAAAAACTTCTTCCAACACCAAATGGCACCAAACACGACGGTATGCGCACCACAAACGCCTTGAAATTGACATTACGGCGCGACTCCAGTAGCTGTACTCTTGGCGTGTACTTCAACCTTTGGCGTTTGGCGTGATAATGACTGGTCACCGCGCTGGCCGGCCATGACTGTCTCAATCGCATTTCCTTAGTTAATGGCATCTAGTTCCGCCAGAGGTCAAAGTTCAACCCGAATAAACTAGTTATGGATTATGGCCCGCTCCACAGAGGCCATAGTCATTAGTTTTCTCAAAGTTTTGTTGAGTCTTCATAAGATATCTACATATATTTTCATTTTCACCTATCAAAGCGGTAAAGAAGTGGTCATTTAATGACAATTTCTAATTCTCTAAACAGACTAGCAAAGTTATATCAATTCATGAACCTTTGTCGGTATGCTTGCTACGTCACTGCGATCAACGCTCTCAGTCGTATTCCTGAGTTCTAATTTCCCTTTCGATAGGTAATCTATTTGCATCCGATGCTGCCCTGTGCGACTGACCTAAAAATTACATAATACGACTGACATTCGACCTTATCGGAAGTTCAATATGTTTTATTTTGGTATCTAGCCTGATTTCTGTCAGAGGAGGACCGTGGAAGTCAGAAAGGCGATAATATAAAGGTTTGGTGTTCTGTTAGAGAGTTTCTAACGTAGAAATGTGCCAGCCTAAGACACAACTCACACCTGACTTCATAAGCGTTTTCTCAGTCCATTCTTTATTCATAAGATTCATCATCCTATTATGGGACTGTTTTTAGAAGATTCAAAAATGGGGCAGAATTTGTATGACATCAGAATCACCTCATGCTTCTCATCATGAATGAACACTGCTTTTAAAACGGTGAGGTACATCGTGAAGAAACCGGCAACTCCTAAAAAATCGAAGACATCTACCAACCGGTACTGGGCTCGCGTTATGGATCCCCGCTCCACAGAGGCCTGGGTCCCAGTCCCAGCCGTGGGAACGTTGTGGCTCATCATACTTTGTTTTGTTGCGCAGTAAACGCGAGATCCCGGAGGTAAACTTCACGATCCACAGCGTGCACTGCGCGCGCAATATCCGCGTGTGCCCCGTCTGTAAGGAGCCGGTGCTTTACGCTGAGCTCAAGGAACACCATGAGAAACTGCACAAACTTCGTAAGTACCCATCATCAGTAACTTATGGCATGTAGGACTACTTCTCCCGTATTGGCACATAGTATTATACAGAAGGCCAGATACACTCTAGTTACTAGAGTCTAGTATTTATTGATTTTGCTATCCTCCTTAACGTCTTACTAAAGTGAAAACGCCCAATGGCTCAGTACATCATCATGAGTATATCAGCCGGTAGATGTCCACAGCTGGACATAGGCCTCTCCCAAGCATCGCCATGTCGACCTGTGCTTGTTGTATCCAGCATATTTCCGCGACGGTCACCAGGTCCATACTGAGAAAGAATAATTTTTCAAAACTTCGGCCTTGGTAAATCGAGGATTTTGGAAGTCGCGAGGTATTGCATCTAATCTGAGATTAAAACGCAATTACTGATAGCGTTAGCACGTCAGCGAAGTAGCACGGTTGCAGTCGCACCGTCACGAGTCATGGCCGTTGTCCATGTGTCACCGATGATTATATCCGCCAATTTTACGCGCTGCTTGTGTTCCCGGTCGTTACAAACTGGCTCTTACGTAACGTAACAAGGAAATGCGGGTTCTTTAGGGTTGCGCCTCACCTAGCAGACGGATCACATTTTTTATGCTCCTATCTCTTTCCGTCGCTCAGAACCGTCATTTGGTACAACGAGAAAATGTTCGTGCTGCCGAACACATCGTCGATGCTGTCGCGTGCGAAAGCACTCCCGCTTTGTTTCTCGCTCTCCAGGAGGCCTATTACCATATAAAGGGTGTAAAAAGACCCTTAACGAAAACGAAAACCACATATTCTGCCCATCATTGGGATCATTTTTTCCTTCTAGACAATACCTGGGAAACCACAGGTTCTGGAGATATTGAAGGTCAAAGTGTCCATTTTTTTTTCTACTTTTTTGCAACATCGAATTCTAAGCGTTAACACAAATTTTTCTTCCAAACAAACATTAGTAAAATTTTAAAATTTTCTTAACAAATTACGCGTTTGAAGTTGTTACGATGCAATGCAATGCACGCAAGCGCTCACCCACATTGACAAAGCCGCGAGTTTGTTCCACGCACACAAGTGCGCGGCATCAGCTGCTCGCATAACCTCGAGTCATTCCGAGTTCAACGCATAAATGCGAGCGGCCGTGTTAGAATAGGTACCCGCGCACTCAGCTAATAATAATAAATAATAATAAATCTTTATTCTGAATCCTAGAAGGTAAAATACAACATGAGTCTAAAACTAACAATCTAGGTATAATAATGTATGATGCCTGTACTAGGATAATCCTGTATCACAGGCTGCAGGAGCTCTAACAATATTAGTAGGACAGTAGTTCTTTTGTTCAATATTTAACGTTATATAATGACAAACTTATTTTGTTTAACTTAAACTCTATTAACTTAGAACTAAATACATATTTCTTACACGAAAATATTTGCGTCAGCAGAATTTTAAACTAGGTTGCAATACACACACATTCCGAGGCGCTCTTGTTTATATTTGACATTTGCACCTAGCGACTAATGTGCTTAGACAATCAATAAAATCGATGGTAAGTATGTCAGCGCAGTGGCCTGTTATTGCCATGCTGTGTCAGCAACATGCGTCCAACGCGGAAGTCTAACCTAGAGTATGACGCTCTACGCGCCCTCGTAGTCGATGGAGTTGATGTACCTATATTCTGCTATTTTCTTAGCTGGGCACTCAACATCTCCCGTTTTATGGTTGTTGGGCTTTTTAAACCGCGAGCACGTTGCACATTTAGGGGTGTCCGCTTTCTTCGCGCACTCAGTCATCGAATGTCCTGTTTCTCCGCAATGTCCACACGTAGAGTTTTCTTCTCTGCATGATTTTGCTGCATGACCAAATTGTTGGCATTTGTAGCATCTGGTAACCAAGGTAAAGTCTCTAACAGGGCAGGAAGTCCAATTAATAAAAAGCCTTGCCTGAGATATTAAAGCTCTACGTATCTTGGCTGGAACTTCGATAACAAAGTTACAGGTCGAAGCATCTTTCTTCCCAGATTTGTGGCTAAATTTAACTTCGGCCAAAAATATCTCCAGTGACATCGATGGAAACTTATCGGCGATGTTCTGCTCGTACATGAACCTGAAGACGTCAGTATCAGCCAAAGAAGTCGGCGTGCGTCTTTGTCGAAGTTCAAAGATGCCGCGATTGCCGCGCCTCGTCAAAGAAATTTTATTTCAAGAAGTTTATAAGAATTATTATTTTTTACTTTTATTAGTTCCGTTTTATGCGCCGTCGAGTGTGCATGTGTATTTTTATTACGCAACTTTTTATTTACCTTCATGTCAGTACAATACCATAATCGTGCGTGTTTCGTGTTGTGTGATACTTATTACGTTAGAGAGGTGATAGTAGAAGAGTGTTGCTATTGTGAGTGCATTGTGTTTGTGAGCGAGTGTGTTTTAGATGATTGGTCTCGTTCTCGGATGACGCCGGTTATCATTATTTATCGCAGGAATACGTAAGTACATGTTTAACTGTTGCGGTATGGCCTATGGAATTACGATCGAGGTCATTCGAGGCCCTATGCTGAATTAGACAGACGCACGCTTTACGCGTCCGTTTTCTCGTGCAGTGGCCACCGATACTAGATCAGCTAGGTAGATGACAACAAAGCGTTGGGCAGTAGGTACGTAGGCACCTACTTTCAAACAAGTATCTTTTCGTGTAAGTAGTTTAATCGGATTTAGTTTACCTAATACTTTTTGCTAGGTAAGTACGCTGCGTAGCGTTGGTTCTTAACGTGAAGTTATCTACCGACAGGCCGGAGGCGGCGGGCCGGCACGCCGCCGACGGCTGTGTGCAGTGTGCCGTGTCCGTATAGGCACGCACAACGCACACATTAGAACAGTCGCTTGCGCGCAACCTATTGCGCGCTACAAAAATCAGATTATTATTTAGTTCCAAAAAAAAATTTCATTTCCCAGTAATTCTTTTTGCGCAGTGATATTTTATTTCATGTACAGAATGCTTGGTTGACGGCTTCGTGAAGGGTATATTTACACCCTGTATCTTAAAGCAGTGTTATTTAAATCTTACTTCATTGTGTGAAAGAGACGGAGCTTGACGTCTAGTTCCAGTTCTTGCCCTCGATGGCTGATACCTAAGTGCCGTCTGCTGGGATAATAAATATACTCAAACTGCTTCTGGTACTTTCCTCGAAAAGACAGTCTATCTATCTTGCATTTTGTAACACAATAATATAATTAAATATTCAATGTCGGTACAGAGAACTTGAAAGAGACTTGATCCCTGAATTTGTTCCGTTGTTACTTCTGACTTTCTGAGGGGTAGGAGTGCCAAAGAACTCCTTTGAGGTCTCATTTACGGATAGGCAGTGTGTCCAGCTGACCGCGTTATCACACGCGCGAACACGAACATAAAGGGTGTAAAAAGACCCTTAACGAAAACGAAAACCACATATTCTACCCATCATTGGGATCATTTTTTTCTTCTAGACACTACCTGGGAAACCACAGGTTCTGGAGATATTGAAGGTCAAAGTTCCAATTTTTTCACAAGTTTTTTTTTTAAAACCACTTTTTAAGGTTTTAACTTTACTTTAATAACCTCCATGACCCGTTTACTTTTCAAAGCATCCATCAGCACTAAGTTTTCAGTGCGTAACATTGAGTTTTAACGTAAAACGTGACTTTTCACCCCAAAAAAAAAAGTCGTTTCCCAGCAATAATTTTTGCGTAGAGTTACTTAGTTTGATGTACAGAATTCTTGGTTGACTTCGTGAATGGTCCGTTTACACCCTGTATGACAATGAGCCTTGACACCTAAATGCACATTACATTAGACCAATTTAGTATTTAAGGAGATTTACGGTACCCATTTTTCTAGTAATATTTCTATTGTATTTATTCGCTCTACCGACCTCCTCTGGCATACAGGCGTGAGCTTCTAGCACAAAGGCACCACCATCCGTCGGCGTGTCATCAAAACAAGTAATCAAAACAGATGATTAAGTGCCGTTATAATTATCTCAGAGTACGCGCATGAATCCATCTCTTGTTTGGCAACACTACGGAGCTATTTGGGGCATCTAGAACAAAAGATTTCACTGGCTTTTAATCCAGGGATAAGCCTAATTGATATTTTTCTTGCTAATCGGGTTTATTGGATCCTGGAAAAAATAAAACCGGCAAAGTGCGAGTCGGACTCGTGCATGAAGGGTACCATCGGAGTAGGGGAGCACCCTTTAATTTTTAATTTATTTTTATTTTTATTATTTGTTGTTATAGCGGCAAAATTTTACATGGAGCGACTGCCTATCTGACCTCCACAATCCACAACCCATTTAGTACTGGGTAATACAATACCCCTTGGTAAGACTGATTGTCAGACTTCCGGGCCACTGACTACTTAACGAATGTCAAATATCTACAATTGACAGCTGGCTCCAACGGCTTAACGTGCTTTCCGAGGCACGGAGGAAACTCGGTATGTAATGGGTGGCTTAACTTTGAAGATCGTCCCATGCGGCTTTTATTATTTAGCCAGGAAGATGAATAATGTTAACATTATTCTCATAAAAAATAACTAAAGTCAAAGTACGCGCTGAGAATATTACTTTCATTGTATGTTTGTTTGTCATCAGAACCATGTAAGAAATGCGGTGAGAGCGTGTGCGGCACCGATTTGGAGGATCATATCCGGGACTCTTGCGCACATACCATCAAGTCATGCAGGTATCGTCAATTTTCTAATAGGTCATCATTATTCTCCTGCCTTTTTTGTCCCAAATTTTTGGGATCAGCTCAGCAAGTCTTTTTCCATACTTCTCTATTACTCGTCATCTCATCAGACAGACACCTCCTTTCTTGCCATATCATCCTTTACACGGTCCATCGATGGATGGACCGTGTGTCAACCGAAAACCACACAACTTTTTAGTCACCGTCGCCACTTTCAGACTTCCACTTATGATTATCCATTCGGGTAACACCACATCTCCCTTTTTCCCAATTTTCGAATAGGTCATGGAGGAGAAGCCGCGTATCGACAAGAGTAGACTGATAACAACGAGCTTAAAAAGGTGGCTGGCATAGACTAGAAGGCGGTACTTGTGTGAGGCCTATGTCCGGCAGTGCACTACGATTTTATGAGTTGATTGTTTGAGGAGGAGAAGATTCGCCGCCGGGTTTTTTGTAATGATTGCTCCAATATTTAAATGAACAAAGTTATTTTTATGGAGCAACTGTAGCAATTTTGTTGGACCATGAATAGTACATACCTATCGAAAAATATGATGCGTGTTGCTACAATGCAAGATTGTGTGCTGGTTCGCTATCAAGATTGTTTACATTCTAACATTACTTTACTGTTCATTGTATTCTGTATGGCGGAGCTCTTGTTCGGAGTTCTGAATTTGCGCGCATAAGCATTGCCAATGATTTTGATATTTTTAAAAGCGCTTTTCATCTTTATTCTGTTAAAAATCGTTCTTCTCCCGTCGTTCTACGCATTTCACAAGATGGCCGGATAAGCACTATCTATACATATAATAAGACAGTAAAAAAACTGTGTCTGTACATTGAAGATATTTAAAAAAAAAAAATTGAGGGGGGTTTAGAAACAGTAATAGAGAACGAATCCAAAAAAAAATTCTGTCTGTTTGTCTGTTTATCTGTTTGTCTGTTTGTCTGTTTGTCTGTTTGTTTGTACACGCTAATCTTCGGAACTACTAGACGGATTTGAAAGATTTTTTTTTTGTTGTGTAGGTATTAAGTCTGGGCAACATATAGGCTATAATTTATCTTGGAAACTTGAACACCTGATGCAGAACCGCAATAGAATAGCTAAACTATAAGAGATACAAAAATGGTACCATAGCAAAAATTGTTCCACGTGATGAGCATTTTCTGCTGAGAGAATAAATTTGAAGATCTGGAACACCTGATGTGGAACTCCAAGAGTCCAGCTACACTATAACATATATATCAATGACGTCTTAGCAAAAATTGTTCAATCTGATGACCACTCTCTGTTGATTTATAAAAATCGAAGATCTGGAACACCTGTTGTGGAACTCCAAGAGCCCAGCTACACCATAACACATATAGGAATGACGTCTTAGCAAACATTGTTCAATCTGATGAGCACTCTCTGTTGACTTATAAAATCGAAGATCTGGAACACCTGTTGTGGAACTCCAAGAGCCCAGCTACACCATAACACATATAGGAATGACGTCTTAGCAAACATTGTTCAATCTGATGAGCACTCTCTGTTGATTTATAAAAATCGAAGTTCTGGAACACCTATTGTGGAACTCCAAGAGCCCAGCTACACCATAACACATATAGGAATGAAGTCTTAGCAAACATTGTTCAATCTGATGAGCACTCTCTGTTGACTTATAAAAATCGAAGATCTGGAACACCTGTTGTGGAACTCCAAGAGCCCAGCTACACCATAACACATATAGGAATGACGTCTTAGCAAAAGTTGTTCGGTCTGATGGGCTTTTCCTGTTGACTTATAAAAATCGAAGATCAGAAACATCTGATGTGGAAATCAAAGCTATCACTAATTTCACTGTATAATTATAAAATAACATAAGCTGGGAGTATCTCCACGCGGTGAAGGCGGTAACAGTTTAGGACTGATATTCGATGACGACGGTATATCATTGAAAATTTGACTCTACTGGACAAAACTTCTATTTATTTTTTTACTTTATCGAATAAATATGCCTTCGGGCTTATGTTATTTGAGTGTTTGACTTTTTCCACTTATCTTCGTGACGCGGTAGCCTACCCGGTAACGCAGGGGAGCAGTCACTTAGATTTTAATTGATCAGGTATCTTCACAATAAAACTATAACCATGCCTAGAAAGAGGTCAAATCTTTCCCAATGTTCCAAAGGAGCTCAAAGATTGAGGATCATAAGATCCCAAGAATCTACCGAAGAACGTCAGGAGAGACTTGATGCTGTTCGAGAACATCAGGCTGCAACTCGCTCCGTGGAAACCTCTTCCTCTCTTCTCTTCCTCTTGGATAACGAAGCACGCCTGCGTTCTCAGCGTATTTACGCATCTACATCCAGGTCTCTAGAGAACTGTGAAGAACATGATGCGCGACTGACCGCTGATCGTGAACGTCATGCATTGTCTCGCGAATCGGAGACGTTCACGGATAGAGAATTACGCTTGAGTTCCAAGCGTATCTACGCATCGACTTCTAGGTCTTTAGAGACAAGTGGGGAACGTGATGCGCGACTGACCACTGATCCTGAACGTCACGCATTGTCTCGCGAGTCGGAGACGTTCACGGATAGAGAATTACGCTTGAGTTCCAAGCGTATCTACGCATCGACTTCTGACTTACAAAAATGAAAGATCTGGAACGTCTCGAAACGTCTCGCGCATCCCGTTGTTTTCCCGTCCCCGGGCTCTTAGAATTCGACATCAGACGTTTCAGATCTTCGATTTTGACGACCCCGTTGTCGCTGGCATAAGCAACAGGATCCGCGTACGAAGTCGCGGGCAGAAGCTAGTCTATTAATAAATAGAATAAAGAACACAATTTGTGAAATATTAATCGCCAGATAAGTTCATATGAACCTTATCAGGAAGTGTCGAAAGCCATCCGTTTTTTTTTATTCCTTATTATCCCTAGAATTCAAGGACAAACATGTTATAAAACTTTTTACAGATGATATTAAATTCAACAGTTCTCATCGTATATTATTCTATGGTTCATCCATTTTCGCTCTCATATTTTGTGAAATGTTTCTAATTTCTACATCTGTACCTTACGCTACGCTAGGTGTAATTTACAAATAAATGTAGCGCCCAACAAACTAACGGTGGCGTGTTAAGTGAGTCCCGATATATCCCCGGTGGCACTGGACGTTCCCTTTTAGTTGTTCTCTATTTACTGATAATTTGGTGGTAATTGATTTTCCCCACTTTCCCACACCCAAAGGTTCTGCGAGCTAGAACTGCCGCGACGCGACCTGCCGGCTCACGAGAACTACTGCGGTGTGCGCACGGAGCAGTGCCCTCAGTGCCACGAGTGGGTCATGATCAAGTACCGCCAGCTGCACGTCGACTCCAACCACGGGTTCATTCGACTGGATGACGGTAAGCATGCAAGAGTAAATGAACGTGCGGTCAAACCGCTGCCGTTGCATTGTGGACTGGTCTCTGGATTTTGAGAGAAAATGTACTGAAGAATCCGTGCAACCACTCCGCAATGTTCACCACCTTGTACCTTAAAAGTTACTGATACTGGCATTTTCCTGTTGCCCTTAACCCAATTCATTTAAAAAGTATCGATGCATATTCTCGCCTGTTCTTAGAAGTCTACGATTCTCTCTGGAACCTGGGTGCAACTCATTCTCTACATATACATCGCTTATATTACCTACCATAAATCGTTTCAGATCCCGCCCCTGCCCCAAAGAAAGAGATTCCAAGGAACCCTGCGAAGCCGCTTGTCAGCAAGATGACGAACACCAATCAAATCGCCGGGAATACCAACATGGCCTCCACTAGCAACAACGGTTTCTCTCGACCAACAACCTCTAATACCAATAATGGTTTCTCGCGACCAACCAGCTCGGCAAATGGTTTCTCTCGACCAACCACCTCGACTAATATCAACAATGGTTTCTCGAACCCAACCACGTCTAACATAAATACTAGACCTAACGGGTTGAAGAATATCAACTTACCGAGGCCTGACGTGGCTAGGACTGCAGGTCGTCAGGATACAAGGTAACTTACATTAGGATAAAATATTTACTTTATTTGCATGCAATATGAAATATTCTATAAAGGAGGAGCTCGTGGCCAAATAATAACAGCCGCTCGGATCGATCTGTAGGTTAAGCCGTGCTTGCCAAGTTTGGTCTGGAAATAGGTGAGCACCCATTACATACCGAGATTCTTTCATTTGTAGATCTTTGACAGTCGTTACAGGTGGTCAGTGGCAAAAAAAAAGTCTTACAACCAGTTTTACCAAGGGGTATCGTATTACCTAGTACTAACTGGGTTGTGGAGGTTAGATAGGCAGTCGCTGAACATATTTGGGAAAAGGCTATGCAGATGATAATGAAATATTTTATAAATGTGTTCCAATTTCAAATAATTAATCAATCTTCGTTTATTTTCGGACTTACGAACGCACGCTGATGACATGCAACATATAGAGCTGTTACAACCTTGAAAGCACTAGCGTGTTTTGTATTAACAACTCTATGCAAATGCCAAAACTCTTTTTATTTTGAGTGTCACATGACGAATAGGATAGCGCACTACTACAAAGAAAAGCAGTGCATAACTTAGAATATTGACGTTTGTGACGCGACGTTCGTGCTACTTCGGAAACAAGAAAATTACCGAAGCTCATAACTTTCTGGTTTTACTGCAACAACTTGAATAACATACAATTTCGGGGCTTTAACTTTTGACAGCACAACACAGGGTTTAAACGGACCCTTCACGAAGCCGTCAACCAAGCATTATGTACATCAAAAACTAAGTAACTTTACGCAAAAATTATTGCTGCGAAACGACTTTTTTTTTTGGAGTGAAAAATCACGTTTTACGGCAAAACTCAATGTAACGTACTCAAAACTTGGTGCTGATGGATGCTTTGAATAGTAAACGGGTCATGGAGGTAATTAAAGTAAAGTTAAAACCTTAAAAAGTAGTATTTAAAAAAAAACTTGTGAAAAAATTGGAACATTTACCTCCAATATCTCCGTAACTAGAAGGTTCCCACGTATGGTCCAGAACAAAAAAATGATCGCAATGATGGGGAGAACAAGTGCCTTTCGGCTTCGTTAAGGGTCTTTTTACACCCTTTTATAATGTGACTGCCAACATAAAAACTCATATTTCCTTATTCAAAGCTACTCCAGCAGTGGAAGTTCAAGCTCATCTTCTTCATCGTTGGGTGGCGAGGGATCGTCCTCTGATTGGAGGACACACCAGGCTAACCAAGCAAATGGCTCGAAGAAGAGGACCAATGATCAGCCTCAAATAAACACCAACGTGGAAGCTACTAACAAAGTGGATAAGGATTTGTAAGTATCTTGTTACTAACTGGATTTTTTCAGGTATAATGAGACCTCGATTTGGGCCTTGGTGGACAAGTGCTCCTGCGAAATATGGGTATGCGCACGGCGACCAGTCAAGCTATACAAAACTAGTTTCTACGGATCTCTCATTGTATGGGAAATCTATACAAAGCGAGACCATGTTATACTAGAAATGTATGTGTCGCCGTGTGTATTATAGGTATACCTCATTCTTCAGGTACTACAGACGTGGTGTTATGTTACGAATATTTCTTTTGTAATGTATGTAAATCTTTGACAGTCGTTACGGGTAGTGAGAGGTTTGACAAGCAGTCTTATCAAGGGGTATTGTATTACCCAGTTACTGGGTTGGGGACGTCAGATAAGCCGTCGCTCCATCCTCCAAAATATTGGTATCCAACAGCTTCCGGTTAGACTCTGAGCCGACCCCAGCATTAAATTTGTATCATCTGTCTGGATTATTTAGTAATTGGGACTTAAAGCTCTCATAGTAAATACTTAATACGTAGAAAACTGGTATTTCCCTTTTCACCGTAACCTTCAAGGTACCCTTATCTTTTAGAAGCATTTCCCGCGGAGCCGTGAAGAAGCGTCCGGCTCCGCAGCCGCCGAACCGTTCCCTGCCGCCCGCGTCCCCCGTGCGCGACCTGCCCTACTACAGCGCGCTGCAGCGCCAGCAGAGAGAGGAGCGCCAGAGGCAGGAGCAGACTGCCTATAACTTGTCTGTGGGTGAGTCGCAGCTCTTAGAATATAATATGGCTAGGCAAGAGCCACCAATGGTTGTCAAGAAGATATCACTATCAGCGATAAGAACGCCACTGCACCTAATAGCATTAGTAATATAATAAAGAGCTGTGTAACAGTTTGGAGTGCAATAAAGTTTATTTTATCTGTCTGTTTATATCTCTGACATTGTCGTACTACTATTTAACGGCAAAAGAAAGTGAGAGACGGGAATATATCTTAACCCAAGCACAAGCTATCTGCGTTTGTTTAGCTCGATTTGGAGAGATCAAGAATTATTTGGACTCTCCAAAGCGTTTAATTGTGTATCACATGACAAGCTTTTGCATAAACCACGTCATTATTCATTCCGTGTGCTCTACACGAACCCTTATTACTACTTATTTTTGGTTTCAATTTTTGTGGATAAAAATGGCGAGAAATCTTCCGGGATACCAGTTCAGTTAGGTGTTCTGCAAGGCTCAATACTGGGCCTAGTTTTATTCTATTTTCATGTATTTTTTGAGGACCACCAACGAAACTTGCACACAAACATAAACAATTTCATGAAGCAATATTAATGATATACCATAATTGGTATCAGCAACGATGTACTGTTTGCAGATGGTACCTCTCTTATTTTTGAAGCACACATTATGTACTCTAAGAACAACTAGCTTGTTACTATAGACAAGATTTTATCCCATTTCTTATTTGAACCATATAAGACTCTTTATTACGATGTCACCATGTCCATTCCAGGCCTACCACCAGTTTTAAGCCCAGCAGCTAAGATCGAGAAATTGCGCAAAATGGACGCTCTCCAAAACCCTGAAGCCCACGTGGACAAAGAGAATCGTCTGCAAGGTCGCATGTACAGGAGTCCGGAGAACCTGGTCCAACCTGGTCATGTCTTAGGTACTGTAGCGAACGAAGAATCTGAGAGGCGACGGCAGGAGTTCAAAAACCTGAAGCCGATGACTCCTCAGGAGTTCATGGAGAGGTTCAGTGAAATGCAGCTGAGGAAAGACGAGGATACGCGACAACAGCAGAACAGCGGGGAGGGTGAGGTGAGGAGAGAGAGTGGGGATCGGTTCAATCAGATCAAGTCTTCGTTGAGGGAGTTGCGGAGGGGATTGAATGAGGTGAGCTGCTGTAGTCTACTGTTTTTTTTTCAATAATGTTATTTGTGCCTTGATTCTACTTATAATAATTATTATAAGTAGGGTAAAAATATAACATCAACTCAGTGTTTTCCGAAGAGGAGATGACCAGATGTTGTCTCATTTTAACGCAAATGGAATTCTGCACAGGCAACACTTTGGTTTAACGAAACGTAGGTCGATGACTGGTGCGGGAGTAAAACTCATCAGTCACATTTAAGAATGCTTTTGGCATTGAAAAAGGGGGTACTAAAAAAAACACCGTACCCCCGTTGTCAGGCCTACGCAGTTCTCTCATGCTTGAGTTTTTTGTTGCTTGAGAACATTGTTAAACCAAATATGGTAATGGAGTTTCTTGCCTGATCTTCTTCATAGGAAACGGCAAACACGACACGTGCCCCTATTTTTGGACGTCTTGTAAGTGCCAGTATACCTAGGCCTGACTTTGAGAGGTATACCGGAATTTTTCACAAACTGGGTGTTAAACTTTTATTGATTTTTATAATAATACTCTTAATATTATCTTTTCTAGGTGACTGCTCCATACCATTCCAACCCGATCGTCAGCGCCAACCAAAACAACAACAATAATAATAATGGGTAAGTGTTGTTGTGTAGCGATACTATGTTTTTTTTTCTTTTTATACTAAACTAACTTTTGCCCATGAACCTCCTAACGCTCCCTTTGACTTTGGCTTCCGCCTCGGTGATCCAGCCGTTCCAATGCAATGTCACGCCACGCAAGTATTCTTAATATCTTGTCATCATCTGCTTGCCTTTTCCCAAATGTTGGGGTCGGCTTCCAGTCTAACCAGATGCAGTATTTTACACGGAGTATCCTATCCTATCTGACCTACGCAATCCAGTTACTGGTTGATAAGACTAGTAGAGATATTCAACGTCATATTAATATGTATTATAGAAATGAACGCGGCGGCCCTGCTTCTCCCGCTAACGAAGACGTGCGACTGCCCTGCGAGTTCTGCAACTCACTCATACCGGCACACAATCTGGTGCAGCATCAGGTAATGCTACAATTTCTATTCATAATTACTGGTGTTAAATAAATCCCGAAAGTCAATATAGTTTTTTAAACTGACATGGTCTCTAACACCGGTAAAAACGTAACGTGTTTACTGTTTGTTTTGAGTTCCCGATATTTCGGCGCTGTTGCAAGCATGCACCATGATCACGAATTAACAAGTTATTGCGTATGGGTGTGTGAACAGTAAACATGGTAAATATCCCGTTTTTAGTGTTAATGATAACCTGAAAGACATTTGTTACTCCCGGCATTGCGATCAATTTTTTGTATTGAATCATTCCTGCCATGCGAATCTTGTAGTTATGGAGATTTGACGGTCAAAGTTCCAACATTTTCACACACATGTTTTTTACAAATACAAGTTTTATATGTTCCAATTTTACTTTAAATATCTCTGTACTATTTAATGCATTCATCAGCACACTGCACCATGTTTTGAGCGCGTTCCATTGTGTGTTACCGTAAACAGTGATTGATCACCCTGGTTGCTGCCACTGACAAGTCTGTCAAATAACAGTGATTTTTATTCCCATAAAATAAGGTTGTTATTGGGTTGTTGCTGCCAGACGTAAACTTACTGAAAGAACAGCTAGCATCTGTATGGCATGTGTCCACAGACGGGCTGCCGGCCCGACCTGGCGCAGCTGCGGCCGCGCAGCGCGTCGCCTGCGGGGGCCGCCGCATTGCCGCCGCCCGCAGTCGAGCGCGACCCCGTCATCCCCTGCGAGTTCTGCGCGCAGTCGCTGCCGCTATACCTCATCAGCGAGCATCAGGTAGCTACACACAGACATCATCACCTCACCTCCCTACTAGAGTGCGACCCCGCCATCTGACTTCCATGCGAGTGAAGCCGTATACTTAAGATTGATCAAGACGGGATAACGTCACGACGCGAACAAAATCTCAATCTGCTTGCTTTTACGATGTATTAAATGACTAGCCTTCTAGTTGGTTCACTGTTTATTACCTTTATACTGTATCTTAAATATTTTTGTATTTAATTTTTTTCAGGAGCGTTGCGGCAGGGAGGCCAATCTGCTGTACCCCGACTGAAATAGTCTTCCTTATAAGTATTTACCATTTTATAAAATAAGCTATACTCATTTAGTTCATTCTTATGACAATTTTATTAAATTGTCTCTCTATGTACTATGTCATAAGGTCTACTTTGAGTTGCACTACTGATATTTTCTTGTTGGCAGCCAAAGTTTTAACAAATAATTTTGTCTTTGTACAGAAAAAAGTCAGTTATCTTTTTGGTATTTTCTCCTTTTGATTTAGAATCGAATACTTGTACATTTCATTATTTTGTTTAGAGTATTTTTAAGATTTTTTTTTTCTTGTTTCAGTGACCATATTTCTAATTCGAAACGAATACCCATTCCGCGAGCCAATCCAAACGCGTCAGTGCTTCAACTTATTATTATATTTTTGATATTGACTTTTGCTGTATAAAGACGAAGAAAGATTTGATCTCTTAATTTCTTTCAAAGGAATCGAGGTAGTTAGAAATAGGAACAAAAAAAAAATGGACGTCCTATAGATAAGAAGAATAAGAAAGAATGAATAAGTGAATAGATAGACTTGAAGGAAGTGACTTATTAAAATGCTCTTAAGAATGGCTAGGTATACGACCCCGTGTGGTTATAAAAGGTTTTCTAACTCTATGCCGAGGAAAAAGGGATATCTAAAAGATGTATTTAATTTTTTCTGTAGAATTTACGAGCTTAACGCCAAGGACTTAGTAAATAACGTCAAACCTACAAGGATTATACACGTACAGTCCAGCACATCTAGTTACCACAAACTTTCTCCAAATGATTTTGAACCATAAATTGTTGATGTATAAGTTCAAAATCGAATGAGAAAAATTTACAGTTGGTAGTACCTGCGCTGGCGACTGAACATTTAAGAACAAGGCCCGTACCACCACCGCTCACTTTAATATCACTTCAGTATGTGTGAGATGGAGCTATACAGGTCGTCTAGCTGCATCTTTTTCTATAATACCAATACTGCTATAAGAGGTCATGATATCCCAGCTGTCTCAGCAGTAAGCGTCAGAACCCCTGGACCAATAGCGATATTTGACGTTCAAAAAATAACAACATGCACTACCTTCTTGATACTATAAAATGATAACTTCAAATATTTACTACCTCGATGGACAGCGAAAAAACGTGTAAAAAAGTGGTCAGACATTCTGACGTCAGGATGTCTGGACCACTTTTTAGTAGTGCATTTTGGTATTTTCTAAACGTCAAATATCTCTATTGGTCCAGGGGTTTTGATGCTTACGTCTCAGCAGCATCTCGCATTTTTGTAGCCGTTAGCTGAAAACCGACGCATTTAAGAAAGGTATTTAAAATAACACGTTCAGCTAAGTACCTAGCACGCTGAAAATAAAAAGGGAGTGACCAATCGACGTGTAATCTGCTTGAGCCGATCACGTTTCACTGCATTTGTCGCATTTAGTTTGGTGCGGTGTCGAGTCGCATCGTCCTAACCGAACGAAAGGCGGATGGCTTCTTTTCTGCTGTTATTGCGTTGGCTTAAAAGTTAGTTTTGACCGTCTCAGGCCCCTTCTGCGTCGATCACTTCGGTCATCTTAAGGGATAAGCGCCAAGATAGCTCGCGAAAATGAAAATTTGCTTACGATTTTTGCAATTAGGAATGATGTTAGAGGGTTGTATTGATGATTTTATTTATTATAATTCTGTATATGCATGTGTATTACGGCCGCAAATCATTATTAGATAGATAAGATAGATAAATCATTTATTTAGTGCACACAAAAGACATAGCACAACACACAGAAGTACAATTAACCCCTCGTAGCCGGGCGACAATGCGCACCGAAGGCGCTGTTTGCCGCGGAAAATAGTACGCGCGCGGCAGTCCGTGTTAATATGTATTTCAAAAATATATTTTAAAGAAACAACGTAACTTACATCGTTTTTTGTTATTATTACATATAAATAGATACTTTAACTTTATTTAATTGTAGTTTACAACAAAAAATGATGAGTTATTTATTATTTATGAATGGCTTTTTTCGGCATGAAGAATCAATCAAATCAATCTCAATCATATGGGTTCTAAGTGATTCAAACTCGGTTACTCGTACAAAATTCATTTTTCGATGTCACGTAATTACGCGTAGATATACGCTCCGGCAGACAAACACTGACTTATTTTGAGCGTTGATCTACGTTCACGAGAGGTTAAATAATAAAAATTACACGACTATATAAAAACAAGGCGCCAATTTACAAAAAGAAAAACATATTTACGAAAGAGTATGTAATGGTGTCACTATACTAATTACAATTAGTTCAAAATACAGCCTGCAAATTGAAAAAAAAACTTAGGTAAGAAAATTTGAATTTCGCGAGCTATCCTGGCGCTTCCCCTTAAAGCCAATCGTCCACACCTGGCTTGCCACGTTGGGTGCGCGGTTCATTTGTTTGCCATGCAGTTCGAGTGTAGCGTGGCCGTGAGCCGCAGTGGACAATCGCGCCTATACAGAGTGGTATGGACATCAGCGCACAAACCTTTACTGTGAATTCTGCATATGAATCTAGAACCCCCAAATAATTCTTCGGCTCTGAAAAACAAAATTGCCGTTGCGGGACGCCCGGCAGATGTGAAATATCTATGTTAATATTAGAATTCATAATTAATAAAAAACCCATAACGAGATCTGGAGTAAATTAAATAATACATATTACATTAAAGTATTTTCTTTTATCGATATCTATCGATCAAATCTACATACGACCTAACTACATCACTAATTGAATAGTGTGGAACTTTCGAAAACGGAATATAGGTAGATCACTTATCAACAATCGATCCAAAAAAAACTTTATTCTATTGTGAAAAGGTTGACATAGAGGAGGTATCACGCCATGACAGCGAGTCGGTTTTACTGCCTAGGCGCGCATGTAGCTGTTTCATATAAAAAAATAACTAATACGTATATTTTGACCGCGTAAGTGTTGCGCGTTTTAGGAAACAGGGTCTAGATGCATACAGTGCTGAATTCCTAATAACCGTTTGGGCGTTGATGTCCGCTCCACCATGTATTTTGATACAAAGCAAGCTAAGGACACATGCGGAGCTTAGCCGTGGGCGGCTGTGGAGCGGCACCTTGAATAAAGTGCTTAAAATTAGTGCCAAAATTCTCATCACAGCTAACTGTACAGGAGTCTTAGGACATAAGGGTGAATTTCACGGATGAAACGAGCACGTCTAAACCACGTTCAAGAGCTGTGAGATTCATCACTGGAATTTGATATGGGCAGCTTTCTTCTTCTTAGCGTGTCGATGGCAATCTAAATTGTGTCAGCCCAGAACTGAGCTACTAGTTTGGCGCTTTCGTTCCTGTAGTGAACAAACAACAGGACACGCAGGACAAAAGGCAGCTTTCGAACGCGGTTTAGATGTGATCGCGTTCATTTTTAGTGACGAACATCACCCTTACATGATTTTTCTTTAGGAGTTGATAGTATTATTATGTTTGACAATAAAGCAAAGCTCAACTTTAGGTCTATTATTGTTTTTAAACTGTAATGTATATGAAATTATATCAAATCGACTCGACATTGAGCTGGAGCTCGCAAAATGTTCGTTGTGTAATGAACTATATAAAGGGCAATCTTCACAGACTTTACTTTGCAAGTCAGCGTTTATAACTTTATACCAATTTGAACATTATTTGTATGAAAAAACATTATGCTCCAAGATTCATGCAAAAACGAACTTTATTTTATTATACAAATAAGGGACAGCCCTCCGCAAACTGACAGGGTGCATTCAGCTCCTTATTTTGAACGATACTTATTCTACGGAATTTTTCTCCGGAAAATTTTCATTTTTGTATCGTTTTTCAGTTATTATTCCTTTATTTCAATGTAGAATTACATTCTCTGTATGCAGCACTCCATTTATGTAAATAATACGGCTAAAATTAAAAAAAAACCAACAATGGATGTTGAAATACTCTAACGAACGACCTTGTTACAGAGTTCAACGAACTCGTCGTCGCGCTTGCCGTTCGCTACGTGCGTTTTGTCACGTTAACGATACATTGCGTATGAAGAAATAAAACAAATCAAATTTATTGGATTCCCAAAACGTTCCTGAAATAATTTCTTGTACCGATCATCTTAATATCATATACTGAATTCACCCCATCAGACTGCGGAGGGCTTTCCCTTACACAGGGTGTATGTAATATTAAGTTTGACACGTCTACTTTAAATGCCAAAATTAAGTCAAAGTTGGGCTTGTGAATATTGCCCAAGTCTTAATCGATTGTTCGCCAAAAAATAGGCTGTTTGATGTAAGTGTAATTAGTTATGTATGTGTTTGTTATGTGCACAAAATATCGTTAATTCTTGATTTCAGTACATAACTGTAGGACTAGAGTCACAGGTTGCCGATGGTTGTCGGTGTGCCTTCTCCTTTGTAGACCAGCTCAATTGATGGTTTGTTGAGTCATGTAGTGTCCATATTTTGCCTTCTAGCCCTGTGAATAGTTACTGTTAGCTTATATCATCCCGCTGCTGGGCAAAGGCCTCATGACTTCATTTTTTTTTATCTTGGGTTAATATAGGCCACTGCAGCAGTGATAGCCTAGTGGTGTGACCGTCGGACTGCCAGAAGATAGGTCTCAAGTTTTAGCCTAAGACACGCATCTACGATTTTTTGGAGGCATGTACGTATAACCGTAAAACCAGCATGTCTGAGAAATATTTCTCGACGGTATGTAAAGCCAAGTCAGAGGCCCATGGGCGGCATAAAAACTCTGACACCAGGTTACGCACTAACCACATGATAAAGAAAGATGGTCTACTGGTCGTTGGGTTTGTACAGTTCGTCCTGCGATCTACAACGAGGTCTGACGCTCGCCTTCGGGCTGTTTCAGGGCGTCAGATATTGGTTATTTTGGCCCACACTCACACGGTGCGTACAGTACACTCATTTTCATTTTGGGAAAATCTGGATGCATATGCAAGATTTGTGATAAACTTGTTTAAAAAAATGAGCAAACTTAACTTGCAAAGTTTTATAATTTGTAGTCATGGCCTTTGCCCAGGAGTCGGACGATAAGGACTAACTTAAAAAAAGAAAAAGATACATGTGACTTTGCTAGCAGTAAATCACAGAAACAATAACATCAGTTGCAGTAGCACGTCTATAATCGCTTCGAAAATACCTTCTACACATGTCAAACTAATTGTCTGAACGTATACATGTAAGATTAAGTAACTTCCTATAAATGTTCAAGCATTTAAAAATATTTTCGAAAATTTATGTAATACTCCTCGTATGTAAAAGAATGAGTTGTAAGTATTTTATTTTTATTACGTTCGAATCTCATACATTAACCATTTTTTTTCTGTTTATAAGCTCTGAAATTTTATTTATTAAAGTACCTTTACCGTCATACGAAGTAAATAAATGTTTTCATTCTCAATGTTAATAGAAATATCGATGTGAAAAATATAAATACCAAGAAAAATAGTAATTAAATAGTTATTATTGTATTCTAATATGTGTTAGCCTAAAAAGGATGCCATTTATTCATAGCCATAAATAAAAAACCGAAGTCGCACTGGCAGGAGTCTACTATTTATGGCCATCTTGAAAATTGTACCGTAAGGAACATGATATCAAGCTCACATTGAATGCTTTACTGTGAGTCGAGTCGGAGGCTTGCAGGGAGACCTGGATTGTAGTAAAGTGTCTTCTCACGGGAAGAAAATAACTAACACACGTGGTATGAGGTCGTCGCAATCACAATCCTACCTAAAACCATGTTCTTTAGGTAACTAACGAATCGCCTGCCCGTGTGGCTTCAGCCTTAGATAGTCTATACGTGTGCCGAATTCAGCCAAGGCGTCCACTGACCGTATGAAAAATGTTAACAAAAATTTAAGTTTAATAATGAAATAGAAGCTCATCATAAGAAAAAATACATGCATAACCCTGGTGGTCTAATACTACTTTTTAAAGCAGTATTATTTAAATCTTACTCCAAAGTCCAATGTGTGCAAGAGATGGAGGGAGCTAGACGACCTGCACGGCCTATAGCTCCGTCTCTTTCGCACTGACGGGACATTAAAGTAATACTGCAGTAACAGGTGGTGGTAACAGGTATTTACACTGTAACAGGCCCTGTACTCTTGTTTTAAGAGGTCCCGCTTTACCGTACTTGTACCCATTGATAGTTTTCGGTGTCCTGTGTCCTACCTTTGGCTAATTCGGTACGTGACGTCCATAAAATAATAAAGTATGTTTACCTAATTAAAATTTCAGTGTGTATATAATTAATTTTAAATCAAATATTATGTAGAGTTAAGATAATTTACTCTGTTAATTTTATGATGACAACAATGCATTACATATCTATTATTATATTGAACGTTATATACATTGTGTTTTTGTTATATATTCGTTTCTTTTAAAGATTTGTTGTCTTAAAATGAACGGAGCATAATAAATTAATAACATGTAAGCATGTTTAGTTAATAGTGGATGTTTATATTCTTCTAGAACAATGACTGTTTATGTAACTTTGTATATTTTTGTGATAACTCGTAATTCTATATACTACGACGAATTAAATTGTGTAAATTCTGAAGGTTTATTTATTATCTTAGTAATACACGAATTGTAGGTACCTACATATACTTCCCGTCACGTAAAAAGAACGCTGACAGTTCAAATAAACTTTCTCAATTTTTTTATTCCAGCCTTTTCCAAAGTACTAAGTAGCTAGTAAAGTACCTATTACGATTCTATAATGAAACAACTATACTTATATTATAAAACAATAGCTTTGTACTTTAGGACGCGACTATAAAACGTGCGCAAACACATCCCCTCCACTGTCACTCGGCGTTCTTTTTACGTGACGGGACTTATACTGACTAACGACATTTAGAGTCAAAGAAAAATAATTGGGTAGTTCACACCATTAACCCATAATTCAAAGACGCAACTTCTATTTTTAGACTTTAACACAAGGGCGCGGTAAAATGTATTTTCGATATTCGTCGATTTCCCTGCCACCCTGTATACAGGGTGTAAACAGACCCTTCACTATGCAAAAATTATTGCACAATGTTTTGAACATTGTGTTGATGGATGGATGTAATAGTATGGGAGTCGTGGAGATGATTAAAGTAACAATCTCACATTAAAATCAAGTATTTAAAAAAAAACTTGTGAAAAAGTTGGAACTTTGACCCCCAATATCTCCGTAAGTAGAAGGTTCCCAGGTATGCTCTAGAACAAAAAAAATATCGCAATGATGGGGAGAACAAGTGCCTTTCGGCTTCGTTAAGGGTCTTTTTACACCCTTTACATAAAACTATAGGTAATCAAAATCGTCACGTTCGTTTCACTGCATTAAAATACCTGGATCAAAATGAAATAAGTTACAAATTAATTTATTATATTATATTTAAAAGAAAGCTTAAACACTAATAACAACTTAAGTAGTAAGTGTATGCTTAGGTAATACCTAGGTACATGATGTGTTAATTGTAAGCTTTCACATTTATACAAGCTTAGTTTTACATTATTACCACTTAAAAGCAGTAGCCCGCGAAAATATTTTTAATTTAATCGCATATAATGACTATTTCATGAAAAATAATTAGTAATTCAATGGGCATAAATGAACTTAGAGGGTTGTATACTTGTATTGATGATTTTAATGAAAATAAATATATAAATAATTTTTTTTATGGTCGCGAATCATATTTTGTTTAACATACAGGGTGTAAACGAACCCTTCACGAAGCCGTCTACCAAGCATTCTGTACATCAAACTAAGTAACTTTACGCAAAAATTATTGCTGGGAAACGACTTTTTTTTTGGGGTGAAAAATCACATTTTACGGTAGGACTCAATGTTACGCACTCAGAAAATTGTGCTGATGGATGGATTGAATAGTACTAGTACAGGGGTCGTGGAGGTGGTTAAAGTAAAAATATTACTTTAAAAACATGTATTTAAAAAAAAAAACTAGTGAAAAAGTTGGAACTTTGACCCCCAATGTCTCCGTAACTAGAAGGTTCCCAGGTATGGTCTAGAACAAAAAAATGATCGCATTGACGGGGAGAACAAGTGCCTTTCGGCTTCGTTAAGGGTCTTTTTACGACCTTTATAGTCTGAAACTGATTGCAAATTGCAAAAAAAAAAAACCGCGGGCTACCTTGGCGCTTCCCCCTTAAAAGTGTCTTTGTACTCATCACAATCAACAACTTTTATTCTCAGTACCTGGTGGCCTACCATGACATATTATTCCAGCGTGGAAAAGAGATGGCACTAGACATCCTTCATAGCTGTGTCCCGTTCCCACACTGGAGTGACATTAAAACAATGGTAACCTTACTGATATTGCGAAAAAATAATCTGCTGTCACTCACATTTTGACAGATGTGAATACTATGTGAATCAGAATCAAACGCTCCACTTTACTTTCATTTTGGCCTTTCATTCGTCATCGTCCGCTCGTCAGTAACGTCAACACATTATTGATAAAGAAATAATGAACAAATTCAGATTTAGGCACGAGATGTTTTGACTTGACAGAACAGGCGAACCCGATTCTATCTAATTAGCAAATATTGCTAAACAGTTCGGTGGGTTTATCACTCAATCAGTTCCAAAATTATGGAAATCGTTGCAATGTCTACGAACAACACATGAACTGCTCCTCTGGACATCTTGGTACACTTATTTGTAGTTTTGCACAGTTCCATATCTTTTCGCACCGACAGCGAGACCGGAACCTCCTCTTTCCAGGATGTGGGATTAGATTTTGCGAAAATAATCCATTAGTAGACTTTCCAAAGTAACTTTGTTTCGGCAATTGCCTCGGAGTCGGCGCTTTCGTGGTTTCCTCATCTTCATCAGCTACGGTCGTCGCTGTCGTCTCTTCCTCATATTTCGCCGTCACAAACTCGTCGCTCTGTGTGGCGTCTGCTTCAGAATTAAGTCCTGTGTTATCAATTGTGACGATTCTGTCATTAAGTATGCTTTCTGCGGGGAAAATGTCAGAATTCTTAATTTTGGGCAGAACAACATCGTCGGGATTAATGTTTTCAGTTTCTTCAGCTAGTTCTTTTGAAATGTTTTTTTCTGTGCTGGTACTAGGTTTCGTCTTGATAGAATATATTCTGTCTGAGTAGTTGTAAGTAGGTTGGCTGTTATTTGTGCTCGCACTTAGTTCGTTCTTGTTTGTGATTTCAGTGGGTTCCCCGTCGTTATTTCCCAGTATGGTCAGAGGGACCTGTTCTATTCTAGATTCTCTCTGTTCGGGCGTGAGTTGCTTGACATACGTAATGTTGCTGTTCGACTGAGGCGCTGGCAATGCTGTGCTCGCGCACAGTAGCAACGGGATCAATGTTCTGGAAAACAGAAAGAGAATATGTGAAAAAAAAAGAAATTTGAAATTGTCTTTTTTCTGGCTTACGTAGGTACACGTGAAAGTTTATTAATCTTTGCGTTTGATCATTATTTAATATTTTCGATTGTGACTGTGTATGTCGCTTACTTAGTCGTGTTCGGCAGATCGCTTTTGTTCAACAATAAATGTTCATTTATCTGAAGGTTATGAGACTTTATTAGCAAGAGTTGAGAGCATAAACTGGAGAGGATGCACCATTTTTATTGGTGGCACATCATTTTTTTTTATTACACTTCCTCGAAAAAGGCTCTAATCGCACTATGATTAGGTACAACATGCAACGTGTTTCACTGATTTTCTTTCATTTATCTTCTAGTGCGAAAATAAAATAATCCACAGATAAGTTATACTTATACTAAGTCCCAATTGGTTCAATTCCTATAGTTAGCCGGTGGTGATTGTTTTTTTTAATCGCGGCCAAGAGATATGCGCCTTTACGGCGTAAATATTTTTTGAATATTTAAATTGAATTTACAAAAATAGATTATCATAAATAAACATGAATATTTAAAAAATATTTACTTTTATGAACAAATTAACATTTATTTGGATTCTAAATTCAAAAATGTTTGAATGTAAAGGCATATGCACCTATTAGCAGAAAAAAAACCCCGACTATAGAATTGAACAAATTTCACTCGTCCGTCGGTTGAAACACGTGGCCACTTGTTACTGCAGTTCACGGTTTAATAACACCCTCGCCTGCAGCTCGGGTGTTAATTTCGCTTCGGCTGCAATAAAAAAGTTTCCCCACTTGTATCAAAATGTACTATAATATAATTGCCTAAGTGTATCTGATGTATCTTGGAATATTTTTGGGCTCTCGTGGCGCTCCAGAAAGCTGGTTATTTGAGGACATGTTTAGAATAGTCTAGCTACGTTGCTACGAGTCATAGTAAAACCGTGAGGTAAACCGCGCTCTTTCACACTCACGTTGACGATTTCACCTACTCACTAAAGACACCGTGCACTGCCACATTGGGCGGAACGTCCGTCGCGGAAGATGCGCGACGGAACGCCAATACATTGTATTCCTGTAGTTTGCCGTGACCGCTGAGATGATGAGGAATAGAGATGTTTCGAAGAAGAAGACAATGTCTTCTTAATTATTTGGAGTCCAAATAATTTGATCACTGATCTCAAATTGTATTATATTCTGCGAAGGCATGATGACGCATGATGTGGCGCTGGCATAATTCTACACCGCCTATATCTTTATCTATCCTATCATGGCAAGGTGTAATTTATACAAAAACCATGGAAAAATGATTATTATAGCAGTACACATGAGTCAAACTTAGACTAATTCTACTACTGTAATCTATTTTAAAATACATGTCAAGTGTCCGAGTCACACTTGATAGATTTGTAGTTACTGTTTCATGGTTTGAGAATTGATTCGTAAAATCGTAACATCCATACTTATTATATAAATGCGAAAGTAAGTTTGTTTATAAGTTTCGAAAGAATTAGGTAACAGCAGATTGAAATATTATAGTTCATTATCTTAATTAAATCAGTGGGTAATTATAAATTGGTTTTATATCGTAGGTAATAAATTTTTCATAGCATTCTAAACTTTGTGAAATAGTACACGGGTATACAAGTTTAAAAGATGAGGCAGCACCAGAAGAAAAAAAAATATATACTAACTTTATTATTGCGTAAGTAAATAACTTTCCACACAAATTCGTGTAGGTTAATACCATTAGGTACTTACTCGCTATGTGAAAATTATAACATCAACAGAGACACAATGTTGATAAAAGAATAACATCATCAACGTACACCGTGTTGATAAAACACCTACTTAGGGACCTCGCGCACTACGCGGCGGCCACGACCACAACTTGTGGCCGCAGAGGTTCTGACCAGGAAGAGAGTTGCCCTGTTTTGCTCGAGATAGCGGCCGGTCCGGCCAAAAGACACGGTCGAGGCCGTGTAGTTCACGAGATGCCTTATCTCAAAAGCTCTTCATCAAAAGTAATAAAAAAATCAATCAACTCATGAAAGGAATCGTCATACTCTTAAATCGATCTTGTCAGCTTGTTATTACGGAGAAATCCCCCGTTTTTCAAGTCGGTTAAAAATAAGTTATTGTTTGTTTTTTAATTTATTTGATGTTTATTTGATAGCGAATCGCATGCGCCAAAAATATTTGCTAATTCAAACTGTTGGCACACTTAAGACGGTAGGATGCTGCCATCGCTGCGTATATCCGGGCTTTTGAACATAATAATGGCGTTTCATGGTGCGGTGGGAAGCCTCAGCCCTTACCTCCTGAAACTACCTACAACAATAAATAGGCCACACAAACCCGTGCAAGTTGGTGGAAGATGGTATTTTCATTCCGTGGCCCACATAAACACACAACGACCTTTTTGTTTTATGTAAAAATAACCACAGTTGCCTAAATCATTATTTACAGTCACATTTATATTGAGTATAGACTACAGTTATGCAAAGAACGGCAAATGGAAACCGGGGAATGAAAATGAAAGAAGATTTCCCATTGACAGGACATTGCAAAATGACAGAAAAAATCCCACTGACAGAACATTGCATAATGACAGAAAAAAATCTTTTGACAGAACATTGCAAAATGACAGAAAAAATCCTGTTGACAGAACATTGCAAAATGACAGAAAAAATCCTGTTGACAGAACATTGCAAAATAATAGAAGATTTCCCCTTGATAGAAAATTACAAATTGACAAAAGAGTTCCCATTGATAGAATATTGCCAAAAGACAGAAGAACTCCCATTGACAGGACGTTGCAAAATGACAGAAGAATTCCCATTGATAGAACATTTCAAAATGACAGAAGAATTCCCATTGACAGAAGAAACCAACCCGACGAACTCGTGCAGAAAGACAAAAGAATAAAAATAAACGAAATATTGGAGAAGGACCGAAGAAGCCACAATGAGTTAAAAAAGAAAATTGACAGATTATTGCAGGACGGAAATTTACAAGTAAACAAAAGAGTGCGAGGTGGCGGAAGAATGCCAAATATCAGAAGAATGCAGAATGATGGAAAAATACAAAATAATTTAAAAGCACTAAATACTGGACAAAGTTTAGATGAGCATATACAAGAAATAATAAATGCAAGAACAATTGGATACGACGAAATGATCTTGCGTACAACAACCAAGGGTAAAACTAAAAATAAAACAAAAACAATAACAACCACAGCAACAACAACCAATGGTAAAACTAAAAATAAAACAAAAACAACAACAACCACAACAACAACAACAACAACAACAGTGATGCCGATTGAAGGGCGAAACATTACCGGCGCACCTGACAGTAAGTTCGAATTTAATAGGTCGACCTTGTAATTGCTTTCACAACAATTTCCAGTACCTAAGTCAATTGGAACACGAAACTAAGTAGTTGAAAGTATTTGACTGTCAAGTCAAGTTTTTTTATTAAAAAATAATTTTGAAATCTGTCAGCTATTATGACTGAGATATCGGTGAAAATACATAAAAAAAATACATTAAGTCGAACATAGGACATCCTCCTTTTTGGAAGTCTGTTAAAAACAGATAGACTTCCCCAATCAAAATCGTCTTGTCGTTTCATGACGGGCAGTGACTAATGTGATAGGGACCAAAAAATCCATCTCTAGTATAAAGGGTGTAAAAAGACCCTTAACGAAAACGAAAACCACATATTCTGCCCATCATTGGGATCATTTTTTTCTTCTAGATAATACCTGGGAAACCACAGGTTCTGGAGATATTGAAGGTCAAAGATCCAATTTTTTCACAAGTTTTTTTTTAAAAACCACTTTTAAGGTTTTAACTTTACTTTAATTAACTCCATGACCCGTTTACTTTTCAAAGCATCCATCAGCACTAAGTTTCGAGTGCGTAACGTTGAGTTTTAACGTAAAACGTGATTTTTCACCCCAAAAAAAAAGTCCTTTCCCAGCAATAATTTTTGCGTAGAGTTACTTAGTTAGGTGTACAGAATGCTTGGTTGACGGCTTCGTGAAGGGTCTGTTTACACCCTGTATTGCCCTCATCTATCACTTGGGCCCCGACCAAGACTTGTCGCATGACCGGCCGCTGTCTTGAACAAATCGTTCGGACGGCCGCTTCTGCGACCAAAAGACGTGGTCGTTGTCGCGTAGTGCGCGAGGCCCATAAACATTATGTCATTTGTCCTAAGACAACAAAAACTAGTGCTAGTGATGTGACACAACCAAATCATCATTTCATTCAAATCCGTTCAGTAGTGTTTGCGTGAAAGAGTAACATACATACATCCATACACTTTCACGAGTATCGATGTAATAAACCTCTTTTTACGGGTAAATATTACATTGAATGTCACTTAAATGAGAGGATTTGGTGATGATGAAGCTATACAGGACGTCTAGTTTTATCTCTTGCACACACTGAAGTTAGGTTCAAATAATACTGCTATAAGAGGTAGGCCCCCAGGTGATTGCAACGATTTCTTCATTCATAGCTTACTTTTTTATCTTTATTTTTACATATTATCGTGTTCTATTTTATATTATAAGGTGAACCAGCTGCTTTTAATTGTTCCAGCAATGACTACATTAACAGATGAGGAAGAAAAGAGTATATTTCAAAAAATAGCTGAAAAAATGGCGAAGACTATGGAAAACATACAAGGCTACCAGCCAGCGGAAAGCACACAATTGAAAATAAGGGCTTGCTACTGTATTGCAACAACATTCATCAGCGCGTGAGTCTTACTTGGCGTCTACTAAAAGTACCTTCATTTTGATACAAGTGATTGTTTGATGATTGGTTGATGTGAAATGGTTGCGATGATTATAACTCGCATGTACAGTAGCGGTCATAAGTGGAGTAGCAATCTCACGAAGCAATAGATTGACACTTCGATCTAACTTACGACCTTTTTTTAATAAGTAATTTCTGTACTGTAGAGTGTAGACACACAATTACATTCGTTTGCAATTGATTGTATTTCATAAATTCAATGCAATGTGTAATGTAATGTTATGATACTTAGCGGTTATCGTATTAGGATAAGCGCGTTCAATGTTTATGCGTAGCGAGCTGTGGGTTCGAACTTCGAATCTCACGCGCGGTGATCGTTTTTTTGAATATTTTAATTTACTGGTGTAACACACGTTTAGTTTTAACATTTATCATTTACACATCCTATCATGTATTAGATTCATAAGTAACTGAAGTTCATTGATTAATATGTTGTTTGAAAAGTTCCACCGCTCACTACTAGATGGCGCTGTGCCTATGACGCGCAATTCAGAACTGCGGTTTAAGATTCTCCGCCGCTTAATGACCCTCGCTGGAGCAGTGAACTTATTCAATGCTATAAACACAGCTAACCGTGAGGTGCATGGGTCTCGTCCTACTTGGAAGGATCACGTAGTAGGACACCCCTATTAGTCGGTGCCTAGTAAAATTCCTTAGGGAATATATTTTTGGATAGATTTGGTCGTGTGGGACTGTAGGTACCTACTTTTATATACAAAATCTATCTTCTGAAAGCCAGTAACTTTGCTGCTGAAATAAACATCACCTGAAGTCATCCCCGTGTTTCCTTCGAGTGTGACGTCATTGGCAACACCTCCTACAATCTGGCGCCCAACATGGTTTTGAAAGAGCGTATCCGTCATGCTTTTGCCCCAAAGAAACCTGCCTATGTCATATTCCAAGAAATAGTTACAGAAAAGCAAGACATCCGCACGACCACTGAAAGCTTCGTGGCACATAAGCGAATGCTGTTTGCTCAACTTCCGGAACCCGAAATACCAGACTCCCATCATCTTCATATGATATACGGTCAGCTGAAACACCGAATACGTGACAAGATTCCTCCATTAAAAGTTACGAGGAGTTATTAGAAGCAGTTCGGGGCGTCGAGCAGATGTGTATTGATGAAAAGAGTAACGGTGACGAACGCAAAGAGGCTTAGCCAAAACCGACCTCGAAACCTATGCAAACCTGCCCCTGTGTTGCGGCAGGCCGACGAAACAAAGCCCTACACTCTCAAGACCAATGCCAGTAGCTTCGCGCTTGGAGCAGTTCTGGTCCAGGGGGAGAAGGAAGATGAGCATGCTGTTGAATATGGGAGCCGATTGCTCACGTCCGCTGAGAAAAATTAATCCACTACGGAACGAGAAGCGTTAGCCGTAATCTGGGCGTTTAATAAAGAGCATAATTATGCCGAAGGTCGACCTGTGAGGGGGGCTCCAACGTTTTACACTTTTAATGCACCTCTGCTGCGTGTGTTTTTCACAGCCGCACATATAGTAAATTTGCGACACTAGTCCTTCCACCCTGTATTTTTTTAAATAAAACTCGAAAAAAATATACTTTCGTCACTGTGACTGGGCGCTCAATCCCACCGGTACGAGTCACTGCTCGGTGTAAGACCCCGGTTTATTATCCGACGTATCATTTGAAATAAACGAAAAAATTACGCGTGACCCCTTGCCTCCCGTGAGTGCCCGTCACCGCTTTGAGCTTTCCCCTAACCTTCCTAAAGAGGTACCTGCAGGTCCCGTCATCGAGTGACCCATCATTAAGAGGAGACAGGGCCTGCGAGGAATTTGAAAAATAGGTATTTGAAGAAACTATTGCCGTCGCGCTGCGTCAAGCCTGCCCCCGTTGAGTGCGATAGGGACAGCTGCAGCTCAGACCGAGTATATCACAAAATTTTTGACCAGATCGACGTTTCGTATTCCTCTTTTTTCTCCTCGAAAACTGAGCCGATTCATTTAATAAAGAGTGTGCCTATCAAATTTTTATGTTAAAAACTTTTCGAATTTGTCTGGTAGTCCTCTAATCAGGGCCGTAAAAATGGGGCATTTGTTGTCAATTTTGGAGGTTCATATTTTCTTCACTTATTTTATTAGTTGCTGAAAAAAGGAAATGACAGGGACGTGTCTACACTGGTCCTTAATTTTATGAAAACAAAATGATAGTTCTAGAGACATTATTCAGGAACAAAAAAGGGGAATACGAAACGTCGATTTCGTCAAAATTTGTATGGAGAAATCCAGCCCATTCCCCCTTTTAATATGCCTTATTTTACAGACGTGCAGATTTTAAAAGATACTACGAGAGGCGATATCTGTATGAAAATAGTTTAGAGTTTGAAGTCGGATATTTAGTAAGCGAAATAATATCGAAATATCAAAGAATGTTAGAATTATATAACATGGCAGTAGATTATTATTTCACATTGCCAACTAAACAATATATGCCAAGTACCTACATGCTGTATATGTACACAAATGTTTTGGAAATGGGAACGGTCATAACACATTTGTGTAATATGCTTGCTGAGATAGAAGATAAGTATGTCTATATGCCTGCCCCGTGGTCAGCCTTCTCGGACTACCATCTGCTATTACAGTCAAAGAGCAGTAAGTGGCTAAGTAATCATATACAGGGTGTAAACGGACCCTTCACGAAGCCGTCAACCAAGTATTCTGCACATCAAACTAAGTAACTTTACGCAAAAGAAATTGCTGGGAAACGATTTATTTTTTGGGGTGATAAATCACGTTTTACGGCAGGACTCAATGTAACGCACTCAAAACATTGTGCTGATGGGTGGATTGAATAGTACGGGGGTCGTGGAGGTATTTAAAGTAAAAATCTGACTTCCAAAAACATGAATTAAAAAAAAACTTGGAACTTTGACCCCCAATATCTCCGCAACTAGAAGGTTCCCAGGTATGGATCATTTTTTTGTTCCCTCTAGAACAAAAAAATGATCGCATTGACGGGGAGAATAAGTGCCTTTAGGCTTCGTTAAGGGTCTTTTCACACCCTTTATTATGTAGGTAATCTATACTTATGAAATCACTTATGCTGGGTGAGTACACGCACATCTCAAATCACTGGACAGATCAGGTTAAAATTTGGCATACTAGGTATACCTACCGTTTATTCATTTTGGTCTGAAGTGACATAAACGGTACTGCATAGTATCCCATATCTTCCCGTCGTAAGAGGCGACTAAGGAACTTACCAGAGAATGGGCAGCAGCGTTCTCTGTGCTTGTTTAACAACCGTTCTGCGATAGCCAGCCACGCCTGCCAAGCGAGGCGATTATGGCAAAAAACCCCCTTTGGGGGAGGCCTACGGCTGAAATGATGATGATGATGATGACAAGACTTTTTGGCGATTCTGACAAGACACCGCTCGTCCACGCGGTGGGGTAGTGTCACGGATCTCACGTCGCATTGACTTGGAAGAAATTAATGGAAAAAAAAGATACGGGCGGTGTACGTGTGTTCACGTACACCGGCGACCGCGCGGACAAGCGGTGCTCACCGTCATCACCGTCTCCGCGCGGCGCATTACTATACAGGGTGTAAACAGACCCTTCACGAAGCCGTTAACCAAGCATTCTGTACATCAAACCAAGTAACCCTAGACAAAAATTTTTGCTGGGAAACGATTTTTTTTTGGGTGAAAATTCACGTATTCCGGCAAAACTCAAAGTTACGCACTCAAAACATTGTGCTGATGGATGGATTGAATAGTACGGGGATCGTGGAGGTGTTTAAAGTAAAGTTTCAACATCAAAACCTTGTATTTAAAAAAAAACTTGTGAAAAAGTTGGAACTTTGACCCCCAATATCTCCGTAACTAGAAGGTTCCCAGGTATGGTCTAGAACAAAAAAATGATCGCCATGAGGGGGAGAATAAGTGCCTTTTGGCTTCGTTAAGGGTCTTTTTACACCCTTTATGAATCTTCGCTTCCTTCCCCTGACCCCGCGGAAGACCGAAAAAAATCACCTTAGTAAGGAGTTGAACGCGGATTCTGTTACCTACTTTAAAAAAAAAAATCTTTGTACATAAAAAGTCTCAATATGGTACATATACTAGGTACCTACCACTCTGTACACCAAGGCTTGTATGTTAGGTTTGAATAGTCCTCAGCCACCGGTTGAAGTATAATTATTGAGTATTTTTCAAAAGTAATTAAACAGTGAGTATTTTATTAGGTACAGGCCTGCTAATTACAATAAATATGAAGTAGGTATACTTGTCTTTCTAAGTTTATCTTGGACAGACATCGGTGAAGGAAAACATCGTGAGGAAACCTGGACTTATAATTAATATAAGTCTGAAATCGCCAACCCGTCTTGAGCAAGCGTGGTGATCAATGCTCGTGCCTTCTCTGTATGAGAAGAGGCCTTTGCCCAGCAGTGGGACAGTAACAGGCTGGTATTATAGGTATACTTGTCTAGTATGCCTTGAGTGAGTGAGATCTCAGAGTTTAGGGAGCTAAGGGAGGAATAATGGTAAGTACTCATTTATAGTGAAAAAGATAAATATTATGTTACCACTTACTTTGTTTAGAAGGCGACCCGGAAGTAAACATGGCAAAAGAAGCACAGAGATACGATAGAATTATGCAAAAGATCAAATTTCAGAAGAAAAAAGGCAAAAAGTTGCGTGCCAAGGATGTGAAATTGGATTCGGTGCCTTCTACTCCGGCCAGGGCCCACAAGCACCGGTGAGTAGCCAGGAGCCTCGCGCTCGTATCGCTCTCCTCAAACAGGCCGCAAGTCGGAGGAGCGAGTAGAGGGGTGTTACATGGGCAGGTCCATTAAACGCCCCTAACATACAAATGGCCGGCTTAGAGCCTTGAAATAATTAAAATTAAATTTAAAATTTAAAAAACCCCCAACGAAAAAATAAAAGATGAAAGATAAATACCCACTTTCATCCCCCATATCTAGTAAATGGCTGCACCGATTTTGATAAAACGTATCTAAGAACCATTGCCAAGAAACTAGCTTTCAAATAAAAAAAACTGCATCCAAATCGGTTCACTCGTTTAAGAGCTACGGTGCCGGAGACACACACACACACTTTGCGGTCAAACTTATGACACCCCTCTTCTTGCGTCGGGGGTTAACAAACAAACAAGTATTTCGTTGCTAGCTTGTAGCTCTAATTGCTTCTTGATAATCACCGGCGGCGAGAAATGACTTACAAAAATCTCAATTTTCTGGGACTTTAGTTAAACCTAGTAAGCATACGATGTCGATGACATATCGTGCGCGCCATGACAGTGAGCTGCCCCCTCGCTGCTCACACCCCTATTGGCTGGCTTATAATACAAGGCGTAAACAGACCCTTCACGAAGCCGTCAACCAAGCATTCTGTACATCAAACCCTACACAAAAATGATCACTGGGAAACGTCTTTTTTATTTAGGGAGAAAAACCACGGATCACAGACTCAATGTAACGCACTTAAAACATTGTGCTAGTGAAATTATTGAATAGTACAGGGAGGTATTTAAAGTAAAGTTATAACATAAAAACTTGTTGTATTAAAAAAAAAACTTGTGAAAATGTTGGAACTTTGATCTCCAATATCTCTTTAACTAGAAGGTTCCCAGGTACGGTCCAGCACAAAAAAAATCGCAATGAAGGGGATTACAAGTGCCTTTCGGTTTCGTTGATTGTCTTTTAACACCCATTATACAGATTGAAACAGAATAAGTGCATTTCCTGTACCGGTGCTCACTTCGGAGTATTCGCCTGTTATCACTGTTATGTAACAATCTAAGATTTTGTACAGAAACAAGTGAATCTGAACTGTTACATTACAGGCGAATGCTCCCGGTGAGGCAGCCACTTAAAAGCAATTCGGACCATCAAACTGGAAAACTTTCCCTTAGGAAAATATGTCGAAAAAAAATTGGACTCCTCATACAAATTTTTACATACAGCGATATTTTTTTTGGGATTTCCAAATTTTTCCTAAGGGTATGTTGGCGACAAAGCTTTTCGATTTGCAACCTAGCTCGCTGATATTAAGTTGTCAGCATGTGAGCTGACACTGTTATGCGTTCAAGGGCATGGTCTGTAGGCTCCTTAAGAAAATGTCGTTAAAAACAGACTTATCTTTTTTTACAGGTCATGGCCTATAGTCTATGGCTGGTCGATCGAGTACTATTGGTGATAATATCAAAATATTATATTGCCCTTCAAAGCACAAATAAAATACATCTAAATATGGTTGCATTATTTTATTAATCCATATGACGCCTACATCCATATCTTTTGTAACAATAAATTTATTGACACAAGTTAGGTAACATATTAATATAGAAAAAATGAATGAAATGAAAAAAATGAAAAAGCGTTTATTCGTGGTTCTAGGCATTACAAAAAAATGTTACTTCTGCCAAACTGTAAAGCAGTTTGTTGGCAGAACCACAAATAACACCACATTGGGTCATCCTATTTCTTTCTACAAAGATTTGACCGGTGGCATACCACCCTATTGCAAAGTGACGTGAGTAGGGCATCGAAAACTGGGCATTTTTCTGAACCGGTTTTTTCGGTTTCGGTCTTTTCTACTAAAGTACACCAATGTTGGTTACACTGTATCTATAGTCTAACGGCGAGTTTCTTCATCAAAAGCATTCGATTTTGTTGATCATGATATTTTGCTCCAAAAAGCTTATGAATACGGTATTCGCGGTATAGCAAATAAGTGGTTACAAAGCTACCTCACAAATAGGCAACAATATGTAGAAGTCAGCAATATTAATTACGAGAATATAGAATTCGCTTATAAATCTAAACTCGCATATAACAGAGTTGGAGTTCCACAAAGTACTATATTAGGCCCACTTCTTTTCCTGCTCTACATAAACGATTTACCTAACGTGACAAATCATCACTGTACCCTTTTTGCAGATGATATATCGTTAGTAGTTCCTCAACAACCTAATACTTGATCATTACAATAAAGAAGTTAACGAGTCTGTTCAAATCATCATCAAATGGCTAGAGTGCAATAATTTAAAAGTTAATATAGACAAGACTAGAATAATTCAATTTTACAATAGAAAACAATGTAATTACAAATTAACTATCTTATACGATAACAATAACATAGCACAATCCGATAGTATAGTTTTCCTTGGGATGTCATTAGATAGTCAGATCTCATGGAAATTGCACATAAATAAAATCTGCAACAAAATAAACAGGTATGTGTACGCTCTTTGGCGTCTTTGACGAATATCCAGCCAAAAAACAGCTTTACAAGCCTATCATGGATATGTAGCCTCCAACCTACGATATGGTATTCTATTATGGGGTGGCTCAGTAGAATTTAATAGAGTATTCCTAGCTCAAAAACAGTACATCCGCGCACTTTGTAACGTGGAATCTTTAACTTCTTGCAAACCATTGTTCCAAAAGCTAAATTTACTAACAGCACCATCCATGTACATATTTGAGTCTTGTATTTTCGTTAAAACACATCAGCACCTATACAAATCCTTTGGTGACTATTGTAATTTTAATACTCGTTATCCCAATAGCTTTCCCTTGCCAAACATAAAAACTGATCTGTATAGAAGAAACTGTTACCCCATGTCAATTAAATTATTTAACAAATTACCTAGTGAACTGAAAGACCTACCCATTACTTTATTCCGAAAAAAATTGTATTCCTGGTTAGTCAATAAATGTTTCTACACGACCCAGGAATACCTTAGTTATAAGAATCGAAAATTATTGTAACATAACACCTCATTATGTTCCTATTCTAGTGCAATAATTTGTTAAGTGAGTACCTATGAAAAAGAGTACAGATACGGGGTGTAAACAGACCCTTCACGAAGCCGTCAACCAAGCATTCTGTACATCAAACTAAGTAACTTTACGCAAAAATTATTGCTGGGAAACGGATATTTTTTTTGGGGTGAAAAATTACGTTTTACGATAAAACTCAATGTAACGGACTCAAAACATTGTGCTGATGGATGGATTGAATAATACGGGGGTCGTGAAGGTGTTTAAAGTAAAAAAAATACATAAGAAACATGTATTTAAAAAAAAACTTGTGAAAAAGTTGGAACTTTGACCCCCAATATCTCCGTAACTAGAAGGTTCCCAGGTATGGTCTAGAACAAAAAAATGATCGCAATAACGGGGAGAACAAGTACCCTTCGGCTTCGTTAAGGGTCTTTTAACACCCTTTATATCATCCATTCGTTTCTTTGTTATAAGCTTTTATTTTATATTTCGTATACCAGAAATGGTCAATATGAGGATACTTACTGTTATATTATGTAATGTAACATTTATATATACCACCTACTAACCCATATTTTACGAATAAATTATTTGATTTGATTTGAAAGTAACAGCCAAAGTAACGTCACAAAGTAATAGTAACGTTTTTTGTTTCTTCTCAATTTTAGGTGTTGGTTTAACTGTTACTTTTGTCTTTAACTTTTACTGCTCAATAAGGTGCTGCAAATTAAATACAACATTTTTTGTCGGTTAATTTTGTATGAATTTTTCGGTAGTTCATTTTCACCAAGCTTAGTATGACAATCATCCACAGATCGTTGGAAGTTAATTTGTTTTTCGGAAGCTTTACTATTTCTCGTATAAAAGCTCCCCACGATTTTTTGGGGAAAGTACGATGTTTGTGTTGTGGCAACTCTTTTGACTTTTAGTTTAGCTGTTTAATTTCTAATTTTTTGACCATTATGGTCAAGCAAAAGTTAATTAATACTTTTACTGATAACTTTCGTTGTTGATGAAGAAACTGGCTGTTAGTCTGGAACAATTGCGTTCTTGTTTAGTTTTTTTTTTTAATTTATTTTACCAAAAATCTATTTTAAAAAGTATAGTAAGGCCAAGGAGGAATGACTGAGTGAAGAAAGCATTGCAACTACCTGAGTATAAGAGAGGTAGGACGACCTCCGACTACGTGGTGGACTAGCATGACGAAGCTTCTATTGGAAGAAGAACTGCCCGACCCGACAACCCAGGACAGAGTGTCCTGGCGCCAAAAAAATAGGGGAGCTGACGCCACGTAAAGTAGAATAGAGCTAAGAAGAAGAAAAAGAGGACAGGGAGGTAAGTAGAGTGAGTGTATGGAACAGCTGATTAAAAAAAAAATACTGCTCGTCAATGATGTATTGAAAACGTGGTAAACACGTGTAGTGTGTACGTCGGTATCCCTTCCACCCTGTATTAATCATTACCATCTGCCAAGCCTTTTTCCTAACTATGTTGGACTCGGCTTCCAGTCTATCTGCCTGAGAAGGCTGGTTGTCAGACTTTCGGGCCATTGACTACCTATTACGTCTGTCAAAAATCTACAAATGACACCCGGGACCAACGGCTTAACGTGCTTTCCGAGGCACGGAGGAAACTCGGTAAGTAATGGGTGGTCACCGATCCACAGACCGACCTTGGCAAGCGCTGCGTAACCTTGAAGATCGATCCGTGAGGTTATTATTATTTAGCCACGAGCTCCTCAACATGTTCCTACTTTTAATTTAAAAGTTAAAAAAAACATTCTATTATTCACATACAACCGATATTTTGAACTGAATTTCTTAGTGCCCATTTACGGAGACGCGGTGCGTCGGGCGGCGCGTTGCGCGGGGCGTCGCGCGGCGCGGTGCGCGTTTTTTCCGTTTACGGAGAGGCGGCGCGTGCAGTAGCCCGCGTTATCACACGCCCAAACACAAACATATGGCAATGTACGATGTTGTTTACGGAGACGCGGGGCGGGCGACGCAGCGGGCGACGCGGCGGGCGACGCAGCGGGCGACGCGGCGGGCGATGCGGTGGTATCATCTGCCATATGTTGTATTTGCGCGTTTGCGCGTGCAACGCTGCGGGCGACGCGGCGGGCAACGCGGCGGGCGATGCGGCGGTGTCATCTGCCATATGTTCGTATTTGAGCGTTTGCGCGTTCGCCGCCGCGTTCGCCGCCGCGTTCACCGCCGCGTCCGCCGCCGCGTTCGCCGCGGCGGGCAACGCTGCACTTCAAGCAAACGCGCGTAAAAACGCTTCTCCGTAAACGCTCTCATACATCGCCATATGTTTGAATTGAAAGCGGGCCGCGCCGCACAACGCGCCGCCCGACGCGCCGCGTCTCCGTAAATGACCACTTAGGGTTATTAAACGTCGGACTTTAGAGGTAAGCGAGGTTATGTCACTCAGTGGCCCTGACACAGACGGGTCACAAATCTGTTAAACAAACATTTTGCGTACGGAGACCAATATTTGATTTACACCTGTTTACTAAAGGTTAGGTATGCAAAATTATTGGTTTACCTAACATTTATGTGTTATGTGAATTTTATGGACATGACGAAGTCCCGGGAGCCCAAAGTTAAAGTCAATTAATTACATTGATAATGATGGGTAAGTACTCAAATGACAAATAATACTTAAACTTGTTAGTTTTGTTAGTGTGTGGTCTGATTTGGTGGCCCTACTAGAGACCTATTTTCCCATGAGATTCCAACGTTAGGAACAATACGTAGGGCTTGATTTGAATACAGAATGTAGAGATAATATAATATAAGTAAATGGAACTTGTCGACGATGACGGATGAAGTCGAGGGTGATGATGACGCCTAAGGAGGAATTGTTTTCATAGCTTTCGGGGGTGTTCAAAAAGATATTGAGGGCAAAATAAAAATCCAAGATGACGGCTTTGAAATTTTTCAAAATTTGAGAATTTTCACATCTGCTATCCCCAAATATCAGGATATTGCAACTTACAGGTCAGGTAGTATATTGTCTCGGCGCCCTAACTAGCCGAAATAGGGTACAATGATACGAGGCAGATAGGCATAAAATAACCACAATATAAAGAGATTTTATATTTATACTAAAACACAAGAATACTTTCATTATTTAAGAAAAAAGAAATAAAAACAATGGCAACTCAATCTATGAGACGTCTGAGCTTGATGATCTCGACACTTTTCTAAGGCCCGGACTCCACCAAAGCGGAGACGAGCGGAGCGGAGAGGAGACGTGCGGACACCGACCAATCACATTAATTTATATCTACATCGTGTTTCTCACCTCTTCTGTGATTGGTTGAATCTTGCACATCTCCTCTCCGCTCCGCTCGTCTCCGCTTTGGTGGAAACCGGGCCTAAAGCATGGGATAAGGTTTGCTGCACTACTCTCATTTCTTGATCCCGAATATTCGTCCCTTTCAAATAGTGAAAGAATGTTTCAAATAGGTGCCGTGGTTCCGGGGATTACTTACCACTTACACATAAACTCACAAAAAACGCTCTCTCTCTTTATTATAATAACTCTACGTATTAAATCATCTCACTAGGCTTTTCCCAACTATGTTGGGGTCGGTTTGCAGTCTAACCGGATGCAACTGTTAAAGTATACGGGGTGTAAACAGACCCTTCACGAAGCCGTTAACCAAGCATTCTGTACATCAAACTAAGTAACCTTACGCAAAAATTTTTGCTGGGAAACGATTTTTTTTTTGGGGGTGAAAAATCAGTTTTTACGGTAAAACTCAAAATAACGCACTCAAAACATTGTGCTGATGGATGGATTGAATAGTACGGGGGTCGTGGAGGTGTTTAAAGTAAAGTTACAACATTAAAACCTTTTTTTACTTTAAAAAAAAGTTGTGAAAAAGTTGGAACTTTGACCCCCAATATCTCCGTAACTAGAAGGTTCCCAGGTATGGTCAAGAACAAAAAAATGATCGCCATGACGAGGAGAATAAGTGGCTTTCGGCTTCGTTAAGGGTATTTTTACACCCTTTAGATGTTTACAAATATGGAAGGTGGTTAGATCACTGCTTGGTATCTGTCAGTGGCGAATGTTCCATACAACTCCATTCCTACCGGCTTCCCTTTGAAAAATGGCACAGTCAGTATTCTATAATATAATCACATTAGTAAAATGTACTCCGGCTCACCTCTTACAAAAACTGACCCTTCGCTACTGGTATCTGTATCAGTTTGGCATAAAATTGTAAATGTTGACGTATCCGAGGATATTTACAGAGGCTGAGCTACGCGGACGACTGACGCGCGGCGCAACGTTATATATATATATTTAACGTTAAGTTATACGTTATCCCCGTGATCGTTCCGGTCACGGTCACGGTCGCGGCGGGCGAGCAACAAGCCGTCTGTCAAACCCGGCGACCCAACATAGCAGTGCAGATATCATTACTACGGGGCTCGCAGCCCTTTTCTCGTTGACTTATCGGGCAAAGCGGCTAACACGGGCTGATATTTCCGTGTTAGTTGCTTCAATCAAAAGAAAAATGAAAACAGCAAGCGCCTTCAGATGATTGCCGCAATAATAAACCGATCGACACTTACGGTATGCATCATGGTCGATGGCGTAGTTTTCTTTGGAAGTTCATTGTGGCTGATGTTAAAACCTCTATAGCCTGGGCAATGAATGATTGTGGTTGGAAAAGTTGAAAGCAGAAAATCTGACTTATGAACTTTGTTTGGACTAGTTAGAAGATAAACATATTAAAAGTCCTGACCCCTCCGAAGTGAGCCCGAGGGATGGGGGGCAAAGAAGGTCCTGTTTTTTGGTTTTTTGCTTATATCTCCAAAACGATGCATCGTATTAAATTTTGTTGTACTACATAATAAAACATCATAAAATTCTCTTCAACGTTGCTTTTCAAATTTTTTATCTATCTCTTATCGTTGAATTGGTAGGAGCTCCGAAAAACGAACAATTTTTAAAAAATTGTCCAATTCTCTGTCCCGTTCGTTTTCGTTTTTGCATCTCGAAAACGGTGTGTCGCACGAATACTTGTTGTACTACACAATGAAATCTGATAAAATTCTCTACAACTTTGCTATATATATATAAGTATATATATTTTTTTTTCGTTTTTTCTTTTTTTTTGGAGATTGATAAAAAGTGTGACAAACAAAGTTGTAGAGAATTTTATGAGGTTTTATTATGTAGTACAACAAAATTTTATACGACGCATCGTTTTCGAGATATAAGCAAAAAACCAAAAAACGGGACCTTCTTTGCCCCCTCATCCCTCGGGCTCACCTCGGAGGGGTCAGGACTTTTAATATGTTTATCTTCTAACTAGTCCAAACAAAGTTCATAAGTCAGATTTTCTGCTTTCGACTTTTCCAACCACATACCCCTTTTGAGCACTCATTTACCAGACTACTAGTCTGGGAGCTTCCTAGTTGCTGGTTGACTTCCATAAAAACAAGCTCGTCGATAATGTGATTCTCATTCGATAGAGGGTTTTCGCGTGGTAGTCCCATATAAGTTTTGTCGACTTTGGTTGAGCAGTTTATGAGTTAGCTCTTTTAATACGTATATTTTCTTTTTGGCCTATGTTTATGACATGATGATCTCGGAATAACTTCTAGTTACAATGTAAAGTTTATAAATGACAAGAATTTGTGTGGGGTAACACAATAAAAAAGAGTAAAATAAAAAAAGTTATTTTGAAAAAAAAATCGACTTCTAAAAATACCTTTACTTTGGAAGTCGGTGACTTTTGTTTAAGTCATTGACTTTTTGCCACCGACTTCCGAAAGTAAAATTACTTTCCACTTTTTAGTGTTTATTTTTGCTATGAAGAAACACTTTTCTTATAGGTATAGGGTGACTGGTAATTAGTGACCGATACTTAAACACGTGATTGTACTCAAGATCTTTTTTTTAAACGGCTTACAGCTAATAAGAATTTCATACGGCTGTTGTCTTATTGTGATAAAAGTCTGTGTGTAAAAAAAAATTCTTTGGGAAAGTTGGTTGTTATCATGACCTCAATCACCTGTTTAAGTATCGTTATATACTTAGCATATCATCTTAGTCGATGGTATAGTCTGTTTTTTAATCCCTGAGACTAAATTGACTAGTAAAAATGGCAAACTGACATAGATTTCAATAGGATTTATGTCAGTTTTGACATTTTCACTTGTCAATTTAGTCTCAGGGATTAAAAAACAGACATTAGTTTTCAATACCCCACAATATCGGGGCACCCTAGCTATGACCCTGCGATGATCTAGTGTTTGTTAGCCCACAAACCTGACAAAACTTATATAATGTTAAACTTATTACATATTGTTTAACAGCAATTGAGGCTACAGCAGTCTTATATATTATGCATATACATTTTTTATCTAAGTTAACCTTGTATTGTTCACAAAATGTGCAGAGAATCAGTTAGACATGATCGTAACAGATTACCATACAAGAGTTCATACAAAATATTCGACGGAGTCCATTAATTACTTAACAAGCACTTATATACATTATGTACAAGGTCTAGTTAAATTAGTTAGCGAAACTTTGCAGACACGGCTAGTATCCAAACACGATACTTAAAACAAAATAACCGATGAAGTATTTTTTGGGATCAACGACATCGTGTGCTGCAATTATTTTAAGGTATGATATAAAAACATGTCTGTTTTTTAACCGACTTAAAAAGGGAGGTGGTTCTATGTTCGGCTGTATTTTTTTTATGTGTGTTCACCGATTTCTCGGTCAATTATGAGAGACCGACTTCAAAAACACAAGATAAGGAAAAATAATTTTAGCTTCTGAAGCCGGTGACTTTTGTTGGTTTCATTCAGTTTTTTTTTGTCACCGACTTTTGAAAGTTTTCCCTTTTTTGTGTTTTTCAAGTCGGTTTTATTTTTTGCAAAAGTGTTTTTTTCTGTGTAAACATTACAGACCTTACCTACCTATTTATTAAATATAATAAAAGTTGCATAATATGTTAGACCTTATAACATCAGCTATCAGGCAATAAAAGTCCCGTCAAAATCGGTCCAGCCGTTTCGGAGATTAGCCGGAACAAACAGACAGACAGACAAAAATTTAACAAAATGTGTTTTTGTTATAAGTGCCGTAATTATTTTCATATGCATTCAGTAAAAAGCTGTTATTTTGATATTACAAACAGACACTTCAATTTTTATTTGTATAGATGTATACCTAGATGCCGCGGAAATTTCGGTGGCTTTAGTCTTTAGAGTACATAGCAACATTAACGTACAATCAGTGATATTCACTTTTAAAGTTACTTTGTGTTTCATTAACTGTTCGGGACAATTAGCCTATATACACCCATCATCATCTCAGCCCGGAATCACCCACTGTTGGGTACAGGTCTCCTCTTCTTCGGCCCATACCCAGCAGTGAGTGAATTCGGGCTGATGCCACAATTACGTCACATCCGTTTGAATTTATACAGACATGCCCGGCTTTTTATCCCTCGCTCGGAATTTGCCTGTTCTTTACATTTTTCCGGTTTTATGAGACTTGCGGAGTTTTTTTAGAATCCTAGTTTATTACAAGCAAAATGCAATTTCCTGTTAATTAGGACCAAAATAAACCTGTTTCTACGACTCAGTGCCGCGACAGCCATGAAATAGTATCTAAAAATCAGTAAGTTAATCATTCTGTCTGTTTTTAATTACCGCATAATGCCATTCCCCTTGTATTGTGTGAATCACAATGAATAGTTTTTTACTAATACAATCATGTTGTGTTTTATCGCTCCTAAGCTGTGAATGCGTGTTTTTAATTGTACTGTGGTTACGAATGTACTGGCAACCAAATTGATTGGTTATCAGCTAGGCAGGACTTTTTATGGATGATAGATTTTTTATAATATGAGAAAAATTGCTCATGTCACTAACGAAACGCAGCTTCTTTTTTTAAATTTGACTAGCCGATTTTTTTTTAAGCTATAGAAGTACCTATTCAATCTAGCACTGAATCTCAAGCTTTTACCCGACTGCGTGACGCAAACGTAGGGTTATGTTTTGTGAGCATACTTATCTAATGAATGAATGAAGTCATTGAGTATGTCCATAAGTTAGACCACGATGTTTGGTCAATTTGGGCACAGATTGTCTGAGAAGATCTTGAAAAATACAAAGTGTGGATAGAGGTATTTGTGTTAAGGGTATCCCTAGATGTTCACTGTTTGCCTACCTACTCACTAACACGTTTTGACGAGAGTACCTTGTTTGTTAAATTGACAATGAATGACCGGAATGCGTAGGTATGTATGGTTATAATATACGTCTGTGTCTCACAGGTACTTCCTGTGGAATAGTTTTAAACACAATAGGAAATGTAAGTCTTATTTTACACACTGTGTCTACTAAATCTTTTTTATCTACTCTCCTTTAGCATGTATGCTAGAAGATGATTCTTTATAAATAAGCATAAACTTCCTACCTATTTTTCTGTTCCTTTCTTCTTTTCTGTATTTAGTGTGTAAACACACACACATAAACAGTTAAATAAATGAGTACCTACGTGTACCTTTAAAGTTTAGTTAGGTACCCTTAATGACCCCGAATCGAAATTTCTGACAAACTCAATCATGGAAACGAATTCTTTTTTTTTGTAGAGAAAAATTGCATTTTACGGTAAAACTCAATGTTGCACACTCAAAACATTGTGCTGATGGATGTTTTGAATAGTAAACGGGTCATGGAGGTAATTAAAGTAATTACGTAAAAGACTAGTATTTAAAAAAAAACTTGTGAAAAATTTGGAACTTTGACTTCCAATGTCTCCGTAACTAGAAGGTTCCCAGGGATGGTCCAGCACAAAAAAAATATCACAATGACGGGGAGAACAAGTGCCTTTAGGCTCCGTTAAGGGTATATTTAACACTCTTTATAATGTATTTAAGTCGAACGTATGCTAAGTAAGAGAATCATTTTAAGAACAACTTATCCAGTAATTAACTACAATGCTTAACTTTATTTGAATAAGTAAATATTATTTGAATACTAATTATTGAAAAGTAAACATTTATTAAATCTACGCAATTACTTAAGATAAATCGGTGTTCATTATAATTCACAACTTAATCTTCCTACCTTAACTTCCTACATAATATAGCCATGTGTATTTATTTAACACAAAACTGGTTGGGGTTTACCATGGGTGTCGTTTTACTAAATCCTTTTTGTCTAATCGAAGTACACAGACAAGAAATTAGACGAATGTTAGAACGTACCTATTTTTATTTTTATACACTATTTTCAAAAACTAAAAAAAAATGAACTGATACTGGTCAATCACCAAGCAGCCTTGAACTTGATCTCAATCGAATAATTTAAAATTGAAGAATCACTTAAAACATAAAAATTAAATAAAAACGTGCACTAACCGGTACATAATAGTTTCGGAGTTCGGACAGCAACGATTCTCTCGTGCGATTCACGGAATACAACGACAAGAGATGCGGCACACACCTTATAAACAACCTATTTATAGAAAAAGACACTGTAAAACACCCAATGTGCGGACTACGGAGTGCGTATGTTTTTTTCGCGCCAAACGGTAAACGACTGAAGGCAGCCGTCCGTACAGCCTCAGAAGAAAAATGGTAGGGCGTGGGAGGATAATTATTATTATCTATCAATGATAAGTTGATTCGTATTTTAGAGTTCTTAACTGAAATTAATAGGCCTCTATCCGACTTACGTTTTTTTTTGCAGGCTTTGCCTATGTTTTCAATGCCGAAGGAACTAAAACGTGATTATACGGGGTGTAAACAGACCCTTCACCAAGCCGTCAACCAAGCATTCTGTACATCAAACTAAGTAACTTTACGCAAAAATTTTTGCTGGGAAACGAAATTTTTTTTTGGTGTCAAAAATCACATTTTACGGTAAAACTCAATATAATGCGCTCAAAACTTATTGCTGATGGATGCTTTGAATAGTAAACGGACCATGGAGGTAATTGGAGTAAAGTTAGAACCTTAAAAAGTAGTATTTAAAAAAAAACTTGTGAAAAAATTGGAACTTTGACCCCCAATATCTCCGTAACTAGAAGGTTCCCAGGTATGGTCCAGAAGAAAAAAATGATCCCAATGATGGGTAGAATATGTGGTTTTCGTTTTCGTTAAGGGTCTTTTTACACCCTTTATATTGAATTTACTAATTATGTTAGATGTACATAGGCACCTCAAGTGCCTGTTTCTTAATCGAATAATTAGAAATTTCCATTATAGCAGCCTGGAGAACAAACGTTGTGTTACCTTTCGGGAAGATACGGGAACGATGTTAATGAAGTGACACGTGAAAAACCTTCTTTTTTTTTAAACTTTGCCCCACACTAGGAATTTGTCCTGTATCGTGGGTGCGTTTAAAAACATTTAAACTCACATATTTACACAAACAGCATATAACAAGATTCTCTATGTATAATTTGTGCAGTAAGGCAAGACAAGACACCCGGTGGTCTGGTTAAAAATGTAGAGATTTGTTTTTTTTTCTTGATATGTATGTAACAATATTACAAACCAGCATGTGTTATAGACTACTTAACTTATGTAAAGTAGCATCTTACTGCTAACATACATGGCTTTGAATTGTGATGTCGTGCCAGCCGCACAAACATAATCATTTACTGTGTAAACAGTGTAAACCAATAAGACCTTACAAATATTATTTTTTGTCAGTCGTTAGATGTAAGAAGCGCGAAAGTCTGACAACCAGTCTTACCAAGGGGTACCGTGTCACGCACAAACTGGGCTGTGGAGGTCAGTCTCTAGATGTATAATACTGGTATACAACTGCATCTGGATAACATTAAGTTAGTAAGGTTGGTAACTTACCAAAAAAGTTGCAATAGGGAAGGGTCAATGTTTGTAAGAAGTAAGCTGGAGTATATAATCTTTATGTGATTATATTATTTGTCTAAAGGGTGTAAAAAGACCCTTAACGAAGCCGACAGGCACTTATTCTCCCCGTCATTGCAATCATTTTTTTGTTCTAGACCATACCTGGGAACCTTCTAGTTATGGAGATATTGGGGGTCAAAGTTCCAACTTTTTCACAAGTTTTTTTTTAAATACTTGTTTTTAAAGTAAGATTTTTACTTTAAAAACCTCCATCACTCCCGTACCATTCAATCCACCCATCAGCACAATGTTCTGAGTGCGTAACATGGAGTTTTACCGTATCACGTGATTATTCACCCCAAAAAAAAATCATTACCCAGCAAATTTTTTTGCGTAAAGTTACTTAGTTTGATGTACAGAATGCTTGGTTGACGGCTTCGTGAAGGGTCCGTTTACACCCTGTATAGAATACTGACTGTGCCATTTTTCAAAGGGAATCCGGTAGGAATCGAGTTGTAAGGAACCTTCGCCACTGTAAGGTTGGGTCTGGTAGCTGTCCCCAACTGGTTGGGGAAAAGGGCTAAGCAGATGATGATTTTAGAAGATTTCAACTTTGATTACCAATTCCGGCAGGGAGGATGAAGCTGAGAGGTTCTGGCGGAATTTCCCAAGGAATAGGGTAGTTTTTGTACCCAGTACATCTTGTACCCTAGTGATTATTGTGATTAGATTTTAATGAGTTAATTAAATGACATAATCATTACGCAGACTTGGTGTGAAATTGTGACATCCGACACTTAAAGTTAACTGTCAAATAGCTCGGTGACATCCTCAGTAGAAACGAAGGTGAAGGCTATGGTGGAAGGTCGTTGAAACAAAAACAAAATATGTTTCTGCTTATTATAATATACTAGCTTATGGCCGCGGATTCGCCTGCGTGGAGTTCGATGATTATATGTATTATGTGTATGTATTGTAATCTAGCCGGATAAAGAAGTATCCTATGTGTTAATCCAGGTTAAAAACTGAGTATCTATGTGCAAAATTTCATCCGTTCAGTAGTTTTTGCGTCAATCCATCCATCCATCTCACAACCTTTCGCATTTATAATATCACTAGCTTCGCACGGGTTTTATGCCTATGTAACTCAGGGATAATGTAGCATTCTAGATTTTTTGAAATCGGTCCAGTAATTTTAGAGTTTATTCGTTACAAACATACAAATCTTATATTTATAATATTTATTAGTGTAGAAGTAGATATAGTAGGTAGGATAGTAGGAAGTAGAATATGATAAATTCGTCCTATTCTATCTTCAGTCAGCCTGTGAGGAGCTCGTGGCTAAATAATAACAGCCACTAGGGTCGATCTTTAGGTTAAGCTGTGCTTGCCTAGGCTGGTCTGTGGATGGGTGACCACCCATTACATACCGAGTTTCCTCCGTGCCTCAGAAAGCACGTTAAGCCTTCGGTCCCGGCTGTCATTTGTAGATCTTCGACAGTCGTTAGGTAGTCAGTGGCCCAAAAAGTCTGACAACCAGTCTTACCAAGGGGTATCGTATTACCCTGTACTAACTGGGTTGTGGAGGTCAGATAGGCAGTCGCTCCATGTAAAATACGGTATTCAGCTGCATCCGGTTAGACTGGAAGCCGACCCTAATATTGTTGGGAAAAGGCTAGGGAGATGATGAGTCGGCCTGTAAGGTAGCAGTGTTTACTACTGGGGCACAGTCCTCCTCCCTGTGAGAGGAGCTCGTCTTTATTCATCACGCAGGCCCACAACGATTTGGTGCAAGTCAGAAATGTCTTCAAATGTTTGTTTCTAGGACAGTTTCCTCACGATCTTGACTATGTTGACGGTTTCCTCATGATGTTTTCCTTCACTTTTTTTTAAACGTTGCCTCACAATAGGAATTTCTCCTGTATCGTGGGTACGTTTACAAACATTTAGACTCACATACACAAACAGCTAGACCCGGAACAACTACCTGTAAGCCATACAAATATTTGTTCCGTGCGGGGATTGAAGCTGCGATACGCAGCGCAGCAGCAAGTCGCTCAGCCACTGCCTCAATCGTGCCGTGCGTGTTGTTTTGAGGGCAAACTTAAGTTTTTTTTTGTCAATATCCAAATATTTATTCCTAAAATGGTACAACTTTTGCAACTTTTTACCATTCTGTTTTTCCAACAGGAAAGTTTATGCACGAGATAGATCAATGAATATTTAAGCTGAATAGTGGATTTTAAACTTCGTATTCATTAGTAAAGTTGACATTTGCCTGTCTAATAAAAAAATTCCCAAGATATTTTCCCTAAATGAGCCAAAAAAGGACTGTTTTATAAAAACAGTATTGCATGAAATTTTAGGGGAAAGGAAAAATATTCTGTGTGTGTAGTAAAGTGGTAGCCTACCTGGGTAACCAACGCCCCACGACACATAGGTCAGGGGGACTGGGCCACTCACCAATGCTCTCTAATTGCACTCTTATGTAAGTATCTTCATTTAAAACATAAGTAGGTGCCTTGCGGAACCCAAGCTCATGACATTGTCATTGTATTTTATTTACCTATTACAAAAATTGCTCGAACTTGAAGAAGTAATTTCCCATCACTGGGAATGTTTTGGTGGAAATATGAATATGTAAAATTAAACATACCGGAAGTTGCATAACGTGGGTATTAATTAGTTATATTTTGGGTAATTTATTAAGTTTTGACCGTGGCCATGGTGATACTTATTCATCTATATCGCTATTATGAGTCACCAACTGGCATTCAGAGACATCCACTATTCAAATACGCTGCAAATGATGAGTTTCGAAGCCGGAGATTCTTTCGGAAGTCGAAGGGAAGCTTCGTCTGGTCTTTGCGTCGCGTATTCCAAAGACCAGAGTCTTCAACCAGTGCGTCCTACCTGTTATGACTTACGGGGCCGAAACGTGGACACTCACGGTACGGTTGGTCCATAAATTCAAGGTCGCTTAGCGAGCTATGGAACGGGCTATGCTTGGAGTCTTTCTAAGGAATAGCATCCGGAACGGGATGTTCCGACAGAGAACCAGAGTTGTCGGCATAGCTCACAGAATAAGTGCCTAATCTCAAATGGGAATGGGTCGGCTTTATTAGCCGTAAAACCGATGACCGTTGGGTAGACGTGTTCTTGAGTGGAGACCGCGAATCGAAAGCGTAAAGTAGGACGCCTTCAGGCTCGGTGGAGCGACGATCTTTGCAGGGTGGCTGGTGGCAACTGGATGAGAGTTGCCGGGGTATCGAGTTAAGTAGCATATAATTGAAGAGGCCTATGTCCAGCAGTGGACTGCTGTAGGCTGACGATGAATGCTGAGTTTTATTAGTTTGAGTTAATTTGTCCCAAGACCTGTACCAAGTACTTACTTTTTGTTATTTATTTCATTACCACTGCTCTCAAAATGTGTAAGGAAAAAGTCGTGAGGAAATCAACATGTTTTAGAAACAAACATTCCAAGACATGCGACATTATTCACAACCAGTCTTACCAAGAGGTGCGTATTACTCAGTACTAACTGGGTTGTGGAGGTCAGATAGGCAGTCGCTCCATGTAAAATACTGGTATTCAGCTGCATCCGGTTAGACTGGAAGCCGACCCCAATATAGGTGGGAAAAGGCTAAGCAGATGATGATGACGCTCTGGGCCTCACATCCTCTCACAGAGAGGGTGTGCCAGCAGTGAGAACATTATATGCTGAATTAGAGGGACTAGCCTAGTTCTCCATAGACATGCGACTGGTCGCAGTTGATTCCAAGATTGTTTACTCCGCGACTTTCTAATCGGTTATTCAAGAAGGAGAGAACCTGCAGTGGTCGGAAATATTAGTGTGAGCCTCAGCAAGGGCCGATGCCTGTCGGGGCTGCGGGATGTTCGAAAGAGATACCGCGGCCCTGGAACACAAAGGTCAAAGGAGGAACTTGGATGGGTTTTAGTCAGTAAAAGTCTGACACTCCCTTCCACTCCGCCCAGAGCGGGGGGGGGGGGTCATTTGATGACATCCCATCCGAAAAAAAAGCCTCAGCAAAGACAATCATTATCCTTTCTAAAAAAATAGTCTTTGTTTGTTCTTGACAGCACTCAGAACAGTATCTGGTATAAGTATTCTACTGTTTGTAGTATGGTCTATATTTTTTCCTTTTATGGACTGTTAGCGAATTATTTGTAATATGTGTTTTGTAAATATTGCAAGGCATAATTAGAGAGGGTAATAATTATTGTCCGTGGATAATGGATCTTACGCAACTATACATGCCTCTATAACGTCTGGAATCTGGTAGCGATTCTCTTATTTATCCAATAAATACAGACGTCGGCGCCAGATGAAATTAATGGAAAATGGCGACAATATAATCTGGTTTTTCTTCCAAGAGTGCCTACACTTACTTAAGCATCATGTTCAAACTAGTGTTTCTAATACATCAGCAGGCTTTGGCTGGTGCTGGATACAGCAACGTAGAATCGATCGGACACTTGGTGTTTCTTGAACCACTGTCCGGGATGCCGTCAGACGACTGCGAGGCACTGTCTCTTACTCGCGAAAACCAGGCCTAGGCCGTCTATCTATGCACTTCAACCCGTGGCGACCGCTTTGTTGTCAACAGTTGTCAACAGTACAGTCGCCAGCACATCAAGTTACCACAAACTGTCAAATTTCTCCAAATGAATTTAAACCGGCCTTTTAAACGGCTTCGTGTAGGGTCCGTTTACACCTTGTAGATAGAACAGTTACAGTGAGTTACCAGTTGGACTCGTTCCAGTGGAACGGAACTGCAAGTATAGCCGATGGAGTTGGCACTCGAGTGTAACGGGGCCCTTGTATTCATGGCTCCACGACGTATGTATCTAGGCTGCTCTAGACGTGGACCTGAATACATTAGTGATTCAATCAACAGGAGAACGTCCGGACGAAAAAGTGGTTCGATATTCATCGATCACGCGTGTTATTCACCGAAGGATCAGTGCAAAGGGTTATTCAAAGTATAAAAGTTTTCAAGATACGATATGTAATCCTTAGTGCGCGGGTCCAATGAGCAAATATCCAGTATTTTTAAGGTAGGTCTGTACCCGAAGGGACCCTAATACTAAGCCTCCGCTGTCCGTCCGTCCGTCTCTCTGTCTGTCAGCGGGCTGTATCTCAAGATCCGTAATAGGTAGACTGTTTAAATTTTCACAGAATGTGTATTTCCGTTGAAAATTTAGACTACACCAAAAAATAAAATAAAAATGAAAAGGGGCACCCCTTCTACGACGGTACCCTACACTTCATGCTCGAGTCCGAATCTTGGCCGGTTTTTAAAAGCCAGTCATTATGTTCATCCCACTGTCCCACCACAGTATCTAGGTAACCGAAACGAAAAAAAAACACAGAAGATATCAATTCTTCGAGACGAGTTAATATTTTCATCAAAAATAAATGCTAGGTGTACCATAATAATATGCAGCTCATAAAATTATTTATTATGGTCGCAATGCAAGGCCACAGGAGGAACATTACTGTATGGTCAATGGCCATCGTAAATTGCCTACGGGTACCTGTTATTCGTACATAATCAGGGTGGGATGATACTTCTTTTTGGAGCCGAGGAAGACGTTATGAGCGAGCCAGACCTTGGAAATAAGTCAAATAACTTGGTACCTACATAAAATAGGGAGTTATAGGCTGAGCCTGAGAAGAAAGGTGATTCTTATACGTGGCGACAACTTGGGAAAATCCCAATGCATGACAGATACCGCGCGGGAAACCTTAGCTCTTTTTTTTAATAGTAGATTATACAACAAGTGAAAAAAAAGGGTATTTAATTCGAGGTACTAAGTTGGATCCCGAGAGCAGCGAAGGATTCTAAAGTAGAATCCCGAGCGTAGCAAGGGATTCTAGAGTAGAATCCTGAGCGGAGCGAGCGATACAAGAACCGAGATGAATTTTTTTTTCACGAGTTATGTACTCTACTTTTTACCATTGACTGCGAGAAAATAAATAGAAGTATAGTATTTATATTTCTCGTGGGTGAATAATAACAACAACCAAGCTGGGTTTGCCAAGGTCGGTTTGTGGATGGGTGACCACTAATTCATTAAATACCGAGTTTCCTCCGTGCCTCGGAAAGTATGTAAAGCCGTTGGGCCGGCTGTCATTTGTAGTTCTTTGACAGTCGTTACAGGAAGTCAGTGGCCCGAAAGTCCGACAACCAGTCTTACCAAGGGTACCGTATTACGCACCCAGTGCTAGCTGGGTTGTGTTCTGGGTCAGATAGGCCAGGAAGGAATAGGCTAGGAATTTTAAAATACTGATATTCAGCTGCATCCGATTAGACTGGAAGCCGACCCCAATAAAGTTAGGACAAGTGTAGGCAGATGAGTATTTATCACATTTTATTATATCATCGGTAATTTAATAAGAGAAAAAAGGATTAATAATATAAACATTAAAAATGTAGGTATAGTGAAATTAGAACAATTTTCGAAATTCAGTCTTGTCGCCACGTTTTATTTCTTTTTTGTTCATAATTCGTGCATGTTCCAAATTTAAAAAGTCTTTATTCACTCAGTGAGTAAAAGAGCGTTTTATTCACTGTTATCGATGAATAAAATGCTCTTTTTCGAGTGGCAATGGTAAAAAAACTATTTTGGCACGTTAAATTTTTTGGTCAAGTGTGACTTGTCAATAATAAAAAAAAAAAACATGTTTTTCAGTTCTGGTTTCGTATAGGGATCATTTCATTGTATCAGAAGAAAAAATCGGACGACGGAAGTTCAGCAAATAAAAAAAAGTAGGTACCATTTGTATGGACGTAAAAAAAAACATTTTTTTTAATGCTGATCGACTCAGTTTCTTGTAAGGATCATTTCATTCCATTAAAGGATAGGAAGAAAGGAGGAGGAGGATAGGTATAATGGTAGGAACTCCCTGTACACACACACACTTTTTGCTCTGAACTAGGCTGTTAGTGGTGTTATTGAGAAATTCTTAGTGAAAAAGCGTATCTGGGGATCGTACCCTGGACCCCAGACCCGAGACCAAGGTATCATAATTGAAAATAGACATAATTATTTGCTAATACGGTCCAAAAAGCTAGCGGCGTTTACCCCATACAAACGTATTTCCCTGAAAAATAAAAAAAGTGCAAAATTGTTTTTAATATAAATCTAAAATCACCCCTAGCATGTTTAAGATTCGATTTTTTCCATGTCTTTTATTAATATAATAATAAATTAATGGACAATTAATTTAAAATTAATTTGCTATTTTTTATATTATGTTATGTTTTTTTTAATAAATTTTAAAAAATGTCAAAAATGTGTATGTAGAATGAATAAAGAAAGTAATAATTAATGGAAAAAATCACGGAAATACCTTTTCGTCTTAAGGTGGAAGCGTAAGAAAATTTGAATTTCGCGGGCTATCCTAGCGCATCCCCTTAACTGTGAAATTAATGGGGTTAGCATAGCTACTTCCAAGCACCGGCATTGGGTGAAAATAATTATGTTAATGTCACGCCATCTACAATGAGCTTGGATCCCCACAGCTGAGGCACAGGGAAGGAGTAATGAAACATAGAGTAAATAAATAAGATAGAGAACTCTAGAGTTTCTGAGCATAGATAATAGTTATTATCGTAAATAGAGATGGGTAACTAGCCAAAATTTCAATAGCTTAGCTAGCCGGTTATTTGTGGTGGAATAGCCAGCTAGCTAGCCAGCTATTTTGGCTACTTGGCTATTGAACAATAACGACTAGCGCTCGCTAGCGGCGCAGCGGCGTAGCTAGGTGGACTACAGAATTGAATGAATAACGATCAACTGTCCTGCGATTCGAGTTCGATCCTCGCCGCGGCAACAAATCTAAATGTGAATAATAAGTTAGGTAATGTCTTGATTTCGTTTTTCATTTACTTTTTATTTAATTTATTATCTTTTGAAAAGAAATGACTTCCCTTCGTAGGTCGTACGTATTATTATTGTAAGAAAACGAAAATCAACAGTGCACACAGTTAAGTTAGCTATCGGCTACTCGGCTACTCCAGCTAGCCAGCTACCGAAAACCGGGACGGCTGCAAAATGAAGTAGTTATATTATACTCTGTGGCTGCTATCCGCTATGCCGTATTCTAGCTAGCCAGTAGCCAATAGCTAGTTACAGTGTTGACGGATATCGTAACCGTGGCTATTTTGTGAATAGCCGTTATTTAGCTAGTTATGGCTATAGCTACCCATCACTAATCGTAAAGATTTGTCAGAAGCAGAAATGTCAAAACAAACCTCAAAGATGTTTTAAAGCAAGTGAACGCTTTTTGTCCAAATAATGAATAATGGTATAACGATATTTCAATTTTAATTTATAAAAATATTGTTAAAAGCAAAGACAACCCATGTAAGTAACGGAAAATGTCAACCAAACCAGTGCTCATGAAATTGGTGCAGTGGATATAAAGCTTCTTCATCATGGGTTAAGGCGATAGAAAATATGGAAAATGCCTCTCAATTCTCCAAAGCCAAAGCTCAAAATATGGTTTAAGACCGGAACTAAAGCCGCTGCGAAAATCTCGGGTAAAACCAAGCACGTTCTGGTACAGTCTCCAGCCAAAGGGAGGAATAATTTGATCTACGCTCTCCAGGTTGCTTTAGGTAGTCCACACAACGCTGTGGTAGGCAAAGCCATAAGCGCTCCCCACACCAAAGTCACTCCTCAAGACGCCACAATCTCAACCTCATCATGGAAATGGGTCACGGGTGCAGGCGGGGCGAATGCGGGGGCTAAAGAGGGCGTTGGTGCTGCATGGGCGAGTCTTTATGTACTTCTGATATTGTCATTGATCGGTTGGTTCCTGCTTAAATATTTTGAACGGATACACTGTAAACGCGGTCGCTGTAAACGGTGTAAACGCATTATAAAATACTACTAATGTCGTCGGAACTTGATTAGTTCCAAATATTTCTCATATAAACCTGTTAATCCCTGTAAATAAAACACGGTCACCACAATATTTTTCTTCTCATTTCGCAATAATACGGGTTTGTATGGATCTAGTAAAGTACGGTCAAGGGCAAAGAGTAGACTACAATACTTATACCAAAAGGAAGTCAAGGGGCACAAAGCTAATTTTTAAAATGCATTATTTGAATACGGTGTGAGTGCATGTCACCTTTTCGAACTTTTATCTTGTCTAATGCTGACTACAGGGGGCCTACCATGAAGTCTTAAAGCAGGAGTCATTCCAGTGTGGGAAAGAGATGGCGCTAGACGACCTGTATACCTCTGTCTCCCCTGGTCCCTAAAGGCGCTCCCTCACCGACAGTATTCGCCTGTAATATAACAGTTCAGATTCACTTGTTTCCGTACAAAATCGAAACCGATTATACAGTGTCTTTGGTTAACGGTACCGATACATTAAGGGCATATTATATTATCTATTTGTGAAGGCTGGTTGAGACGGCACGGGAAAAAAATTGGTTGTCTGTAAAGTTGGTTTACGGACGATAGTTTAACGTGACAACGTCATAACAAAACATTGATGAATGCGGCGCAAGCGTACAATGAGCGTAACGGGACAATGTGCGTAACGGGACAATGAGTCATCCTTTTTCGTGCATGCAGCCGGCGTTCATCGATTTATTAGACTTTGTCACGTCAAAGGGGTCAAAATTAGGGGAGACCTTTGCCCAGCAGAATACCTCTACAGGATAGTAAAGGCTGGTGAAGCAATAGTTTCTAAGGGTGGTATATCGTTTAAGTAGGTGTAAATTCAAGTCAATTCAATTCAAGTTAGGTTAATATCCTTGTCTGTACTAAGTTCTTCAAACATTATTTATTTACAGAAAATAAGATGCGTGAAACCTTCAAAAGAAAACTGCAATCATGGAGTTTTCTGATCAGACTAAAACTTTTAGTAGTCCCGGAAATAAAGCAAATATTTTCGTACCCTTATAGAGAAACAATAAAACTAAAATATCACAGTAAATACATATGAACACATTTTTTTCAATTGAATCGGTTATCGACCGGTTCAACTTGAATAAAATGGGAAAGCTTTAGTAGCTCTGAGTACTAAAAGTGATGATTGCACTTTCGTAAGTATAAAATGGGAGTGTAAAAATACCCTTAAAGAAGCCGAAAAGCGCTTGCTCTCCTCGTCATGGCGATCATTTTTTTTTTCTATCTAAGGTCTAGATAGAAAAAAAAATGATCGATGACTTGGGAACCTTCTAGTTACGGAGATATGGGGGTCAAAGTTTTTTTTTTAAATACAAGTATATTTTTTAATGTAAGAACTTTATTTTAAACACCTCCACGACCACCGAACTATTCAATTCGTCCATCAGCACAATGTTTTGAGTGCGTCACATTGAGTCCTACCGTAAAACGTGGTTACTAACCCAAAAAAAAGTTTCCCAACAATCATTTTTGCGTTGAATTACTAGTACTTAGTTTTATGCACAGAAGGCTTGGTTGACGGCATCGTGAAGGGCCCATTTACAACTTCTATAATATAACATGATTATAGTATCAGAGGACACAAGTGAAGATTAAATTTTAGTATCCACTTAGTATTCAAATGTAAGTAAGTAGGTAGCTAAGCTACTTCTACAGTAAAGTTCTTTTTGAAGAAACGGAGGGTCCGTTTCTATAGGCACACAATCTACACCGTGACTTTTTAGTAGTCTTACAACGGCAGCCCACTTCATGTATCCAATGACAACTAGGCATTCATTAAAAAAAATAGGTATTTATGAGATTTTAATAATTTAAAAATAAAAATATTATTCAATATTTCGAATTTATGACGCATGACGTAGTTAAAACACCCTGTTGTGAGCTATAATCTACAGGACTCGAGCGCTGGGTAGGTATATTGTCTAATTTGTCACGTAAACATCATTAAGAGGATGTTTCGTAATTTTTTCTAATGTTTATTTATTTTTCTTTGTACCTATTACGGTAGGTAAAAAAAAAAAAAACGCGCCTAGAACTATTTTATGTCGGGCACATTGAGTGGACCACCTTTGTAAGACGACTAAAAAGTCACGGTGTATAATGATATTATAAAGAAAGGCAAGCTTTATTTATGTTCCGGCGTCGAAATCCAATCTGCCAAGTTTTATCTTGTAAACGGTAGGAAATAAACTTGTTTTCAATTCGAGATGCGCTCGCCTTGCTCTGTAGTAATTACTTATATTGAAGTTTTCCATTTGCGTCGACACTGGATCGCTTTTTCGATTGGGAATCTATACGGTCTACCTTAGTGAGCGTTTTTTGCGTAATCAGCTTAATTGTTCCCATTGCTGGGAAACAGACCTTTTCTCTAGAGGTCTCACTATTGCTATTGCTTTTCTCTAGTGGATTGCGTCGTACGCACGACGTCCAAACAAACTATGCTAAACCAAATTTAGCTGATCTCTCATTGGTCGGTCTCATCGGTCATTTGCTTGTTTCCGCGTTTTGCGTTAGCAGGTTGAAGGAAAACCAAAGGTACTATGAAGCCGCTAAACAGCCTAATATGAAAAATAGAACGCAAATAAGTACCTGTTAATTTGTTCATAAAAGTTTTTTTTTTAATCATGTTTATTTATGATATTCTATTCATATATAACACAATTTAAACATTCAGAAAATATTTACGCCGTAAAGGCCCATAACTCTTTGCGGAGATTTAAAAAAAAAACAATCACCACCGACTATGCGAATTGAACCAATTTCGACTAAGCTGTGGAAATTTTATTTCCACAATAGTAAAGATAAATGAAAAAAATCCACGAGTGTGAAATACATTACATATTGAACCTAATTGTAGTACGATACAAGTTTTCGAGGAAGTATTGAAAAATGGTTTGCAAATTTTGAAGAGGACAACTTACATTTATATACATACTAGCTGTTCCCGGCATGCGTTGCAATGCACCTTTTTCCTATCCTACCTACCCTACCAACCCTACCTACCTACTTACCTACCCTACCTACCCTACCTACCTACTTACCTACCCTACCTACCCTACCTACCCTACCTACCCTACCTACCCTACCTACCCTACTTACCTACCCTACCTACCCTACCTACCCTACCTACTCTACCTACCCTACCTACCCTACCTACCCTACCTATCCTACCTACCCTACCTACCCTACCTACCCTACCTACCCTACCTACCCTACCTATCCTACCTACCCTACTATAATTTGAGATTTAAACTATCCTATCTCTCAAGTTGGATCGAACTGCACATGGTGTGCGAATTTTATTATAATCGGTTAAGTGGTTTAGGAGTCCATTGAGGACAAACATTGTGACACGAGATTTATATATATTAAGATAAACTTGTAATAACATGGCCATGCTTTGTATAGGATTCCCCTACAATGAGAGATCCGGTTATACTGGTTTTCTATAGCTTGATTGGTCGTCGACTCGTAATTATTTATTGTGGCTTCATCAAAACAAAAACGGGTTTTCTTGAAAAACAAGAAACATACCGAAGATTAATAAGTTTGAATACCTAACGAGTGATCAGAATGGTTGATGATGAGAATTAGGTATATATAAAATAACCATGTTGTTCGCAGAAGACTGCGTAATAGGAACTGGTTTTCTTTCCTATACGGGGTGGAAGGAACACCGACGCGAAAACGGTTACCACGGAATCAGTCGGAGCCGGCCACATAGCACAATTTGTTTTATAGATTATTAAAAAAAATAGCGGTTTCCTACAAAAGTGCAATGCCTACACGGTCAAAATGTATGGAACAGCTGATTTTTTAAATTGCCGATGGCAAATTTCTATGTTGGGGGCTCAGAATGATGTACTGAATATGTGATAACTGTTTTCGCGTCGGTGTCCCTTCCGCCCTGTATATTTTGATCAATACTCGCTTGATATTAGAATTCAGACCCAGGATGGTCCCAGTTAGGAATAAGGTACAGACGCCAGCACATCAATCTACCCAAAACTGTCAAATTTTCGCAATCAACCTTGAACCTAATGCTTTAATGATAAAGTTGAAAATCTATTAAAGAAATTTGACAGATTTAAGTAGCTTGATGTGCTGGCGTCTGTACATCACGAGCTAAGAAGAAGATGTTCATGGCCATTCTCCTGCCTGCCCTTAAGCCAATTTATTTGGGGTTAGCGCATCTTCTACTTCTCATCATCTCGGTAGTCAATCCCTTTCTAGCCATTACATCTTTTACATCCATCATTTCTTTGGTGTTCCCCAATTCTTATAGCTTCATGCCTGCCTAGCTTCCGCCAATGCATTTAAAATTCCGTTTAAGCTTGGCCGTTTTGTGACAAAAAGCAGCCACTTTTTATTTTCTCTCGACAAAAACTATAAGAATCTTCTCTCTCCAATCTTTTTTAATAAGTTTCCAAGCGTTGTGGAGAAACGCATCGTCGTGTATTTACATCCTTGCTATCCTTGCAGTTGAACTTGGCTGGCATTGAGACGGGTCTCGAACACAATACACAGATATGACAAGACGCCTTGGTCGCCTTGCCTTGAACTTGCTCGCCAATTTCCGAATATATTACTTCTTGGCCGAGTGCTGGCTGATATCAATAAACCGATCATAATGGCATGTTATACCTGTAAGGTTAGGCGGAGTTACATTTAAGCCTAGAGTAAAAGAATAAATGATAGTAATCTGGTTCTTAGGTATGTTATACAGGGTGACGCCGACAATACGACAATAAATTAAACTGCATATACATATGGACAGTCTTCATACAAAAATTCAATCGGATACATCCAGTAGTTTAGGCACAGGACATTATTTTTAATTTTCAGCAATATTCTACATTTAATGTAGAATTAAACTTATACTGTCACTTACGGGATATCTTCTCAAAGTAATGAACAATCACGGAAGATATCCCGTAAGTGACAGTATAAGTTTAGAACAGTTGTAAACCGCGAAAGCTTAAAACAGTGTTTAATGTAGAATTGTAGATGAATAGGCTAGCGCAGACAGGATAACGACCCCCGCATCGGTATAAGCACTAAACACAACATTTTGCCAACTCGCTACTGCAAAAACCTTTGCCAAATTCGTTGCTTTAATTTTATTTCCACATGCGAATTAGTACAAATTATACCTGAGGTTAGTAAACCTATATTTATAAATAGTGTTCTATTTCGTTAACAGTTTTATGCTATTAAGTTCTTTGTAAAAATATTTTTTTATTTCGATGTTAGGGTTTATTTGATAGTTCCTAAGAACTAGTATTTCCAGTGTTTTCATCTACTGTCTGTCGGGTCTGGCAACCCTAGGATTACCTCCTATATGTTGGTATGTTACAAGGAAGGTAATGAAATAGTTAAATGTATGAACTCATTTTGATCGGCAACTACCTACTTTATTTTTAGATTATGCTCACACATTGAAACAGCGTCAACAGGATAAATACGCAAAAAAAGAAATAAAGGCGAAAGAGTTCTGAACAAAACATTATTTATCAACTGATTAATATTATAATGGGTGTAAAAATACCCCTTATGAAGTCGAAAGGCACTTGATCACCCCGTCATTGCGATCATTTTTTTTTTGTTCTGGGCTATACCTGGGAACCTTGTAGTTACGGAGATTATGGGGGTTCAAAATTCTTACTTATTACTTTTAATACAATTTTTTACTGTTATATACCTCCGTGAGTCCCTTACTATTCAATGCACCCATCAGCACAATGTTTTGAGTTCGTTTCATTGAGTCCTACCATAGAAGGTAATTTTACCCCTTAAAAAAATGGCGTTTCCCAGCAATATTTTTTGCGTAGAGTTACTTAATTTGATGTGAAAACGACATCGTGAAAGGTCCGTTTACACCTTGTATAAAATTGTGCTTTTATCTCTATTAGATCGAAATTCCTAAAAAAATACCGTATTTTCATTGTCGCATTGGAAAATATTAATATATAATATATAACTAGTTTATACTTAATATACATTTGCATATTTATGTAATACCAGAATTTTAAGATCAATTCGTGATGTCATATTATATTTAACTGTATTGCATATTTGGAGGTCAATCACTTGTTCTAAAGTCTAGATCTTCTTTTTGTTGAGGCTATTAATCGTTGATTTTTAATGGACATAGATACTTAAAAATAACGGTAAAACTCTAGATTCTGATGTAAATGAACTATTCACACTTTTCATAACTTGTATTCTTGCGTGACGCGTACATTTTAAGATCAATAGTTTTGTCTCATTACCTATACACGCATATGATCAGGATAAAACTTTTTGTAACAAGAGAGAAAATAATAATAATTAATAATAATTATTTATTTATTTTCTCGCCACAATACACATAAACTTAAAAAACAAATAATAAACTTAATAAACTTACAAGTTTCCTAATTTTTGGATCTTTGTCCGGCAAACCGAACGTAAAATATTAGAAGTGGTCATAAAATCGACCCTTGTGGTATACCCGACTGCTTACGTTACCCAGAAGATTGTGTCGAGTTTACCGTAGATAAAGGTCTTTACAATATTACCTATCACCGAGACATCAATGTCAGAGTCATGATATTTTCTATTTAGCTACTGTTTTGGCTAATAACCTAAGGAACGGTAGCATGTGGAACTCAATCGAAAACTTGAGCCTGATTTCAGACTAATGAATGCGTGAATTGCTAATATAGGTAGGCATTGTATTAAATACAAATCTCATGGTTATCTTATAGTTACCTACTTATCTTTCTTTTTTTTCAACAAATATTACATAAGGGTATTACACAAATCTTCTGCCAAACTGCAGGACAGTTTGTCGGCAGTGTTCTCGTGAATACAGCTTTTAGTTTACATAACATAATTACTTTACTTATCATTACAAAGGTAAGGGAACACATAGTTTTATTATGATAAGGGTAGGCACATCGCCTTGTCATCTGCTTGCGGCTACAGTTACTAACTTAAATTTGAACCAAAGTTTTAGTTTGATACTCAATATAATATATTTTGATGAAAAACGCAGTCTTTTTCATTGTTTAACAATTTAACTTATCGGTAGCGCATTGCAACGGCCGTTCTGTTATCATCTGTTTACGTCATTTCGTATCTACTCGTTATAATGAAACGTATGTTAACATTGAAATATTAATTCTGGGAAAAGTCGCAACTTAGTAATACGTTTTAGAACTTACTTACGTCAATTGTTCACGCAATGTGGTTTTCAATGAACTTTGGAATCAAGAGCTAAAATATGACTTAGAGGTACACTGTGTTTTAATTGGTTTGAATAAAACAATGCTTTACAAACAAAAATGGAAAATAATTTGCAAAATGCTACATAAATATTATTTTTTACGACATTATGGCAAAAACTCAGCACCCAGAACTAACCAGAAGGCTCTTTTTTAGATTAATTCGATTCAATTTTTTAAATAAACTCGCAGTGAGAACAATAATGATTGAACTTATGAAATAAGTGATTATACTGTACTGTGTGTGTACTCTTTGTGACATAGTAAATTCAAGTTAAAGCCTTTTGACCCAAATCTACTGCCTCATACAAAATAAGGCAGACTGGCTGAAAAATAATTAAAAAGAAGTATTGATATTGTGCGATGTGGAGCAGATAGAGGATCGGTCGACATGCCGACGGTTGGGCAAGGCCTATGTCCAGCGGTGGACGACTATCGGCTGAATTACGCTGATGATAATCATAGAAGAGTGTTTAAACTATCTACTGCAATGCTTTCAGCGAAACCTGATCTGAAAGCATACTGCTGTTCTGAATTAAATAACAAATGCGACTTCGTGGCTACGGATTCCAAAGCACTAACAAATATCCTCGAGTATTTTTAAACTTTAGTAATTACTTTGAACATACTTATTATTCACTAAGTAAAACATCATATAATCGAGACCCGCAGACTCCCAGGAGACCCACTAACAATAGGCAGTTAATTTTATCTCATTACTTGACGCTTGATAGGGTGCGTCCACACTAAAAATAAGGCAAAAGATTTACATTAATTTATGTCAGGGTTCGGAATGATATACTGAATACGCGGTAACCGTTTGTGCGTCGATGCATTCCACCCTGTATAACACAAAAACATTGAGAATGTTATACAGGGTGTCCCCGACTACAAATTAAACTGCGTATACCTCATCATGACGTTCCCAGTGGGTCTGCATACAAAATTTCATTCGAATATTTCCAGTAGTTTAGTGCCAGGACATTATTTTTCGTTTTCGTGATTTACATTAATAGGCTAGCACCGACAGGTTAACGAACCAACTCGCTACTCCAAAAACCTTTACAGATACGTTCCAGACGCGAATTAGTGCAAATTAATCAAATGTTAGTAACCCTATATTTATAAATAGTGGTGTATTTCGTTAACAGTTATATGCTATTTAGTTTGTTACAAAAAATATTATTTTTTTAATTACTATGTTAGGATTTATTTGATAGTTTGAAAATATTCCTATGAATTACCAGTGCTTTCATTTATTGTAGTATTTTCGGCGCTATCCTGTATACTGTAGACGTGATGTATAACAAAAGTTTTGTTAAACGTTACTTAGTCGGGACGCACCCTTAGATTGTCTCACAAATAAATGTTACCGAGATTTTGGCAAACATAGCTTCTCTCGAAAAAAAATATCAAGTCGCGGTTGTTTAACTTTTGCTTGTTTTCTCACTTTTGTTTTTAAATCTGTCAAGTTGGCGGTCGGTTTCATCATCAGTATTGAATTACTATCATTTCGCTAACACCAGAACATAGTGACGATACGTGTACATTAGTACACGTATCGTCACTATGTTAGAAGAAGGCAGAATTCAGCGAAGTAGCAAGAACAATAGGCGTGCCACTTTCTACAATATAGCGAGTCGTCCTACGTTTCTGAGAAACTGGGCAGAACCTAAGAAGACCAGGAACCGGTAGACCGAGATATACTACGGCTCGAGAGAATCGATTTTTCGTTACGACCATGCTCCGAAATCGGCACCTCACGGCAGTTGAAGTAGTAAATAAACTTCGGGAGACCCACAGAATAGAAACGACGTAAGCGAGCGATTGTAAGGCGGCGGCTTCTTGAATTACTAATTTTACCCCAAATAGACCCAAATGGTCTATGACTTGAAAGGGAACATCGGGTAGCAAGATTACGTTACGTCCGCGACACGCACAATGAGGAGACGAAGAGTACTGTCTTCTGACGAATCCGAATTAATGCTGTACTAGCTTATGTTCGCGGCCTCACCCGCATAGAGTTCAATAATTGCCCAACGGGATCATACTACCGAGATAAAAGTATCCTATGTGCTAATCCAGGCTATAATCTATCTGCGTGCCAAATTCCATCCATATCCGTTCGGTGGTTTTTGCGCGAAGGAGTAACAAACATCCATACATCTATACATCCATATATCCTCACAAACTTTCGCATTTATAATATTACTAGCGACCCGCCCCGGCTTCGCACGGGTGGACATTTATTTTTTAAGCTCTCTGAAAAATATCTTTTGAATGGATTGTCCGATTGGAATAAAATAAAAAGTAATTTATAGCTATTGAAACAATCTTGCTCAATAAATAGTTTATTTGGATAAGGATTAGTATTTGACGATAATATGATCAATAAACATAGGCTAATAATTTTAATTACTTTTATTCTATGGAAAAGTGGTTATAATGGCTAAAATATAAATGTTTGGTTTATACTATCGCGGACTTTTTTGTAGGCATTATTGAGTTCTACAACTTTTCTGTAGAAGTCAACCATACATCTCTAACCATTTAGGCAGCGTTCGCGAGAATCGTTAACGTACGGCAGTTTTTTCGACGCCTTACTCCACAATTTTCACTACCACGAAAAATCCTATCTATTTTCCGGGATAAAATATAGCCTATACGGATTCGGAAGAATCCCTCTAAGTAATGGTAAAAGAAATTTTGAAATCGGTCCAGTAGTTTTTGAGCCTATTCAATACAAACATACAAAAATACAAAAATACAAAGGTTTCCTCTTTATAATATTAGTATAGATATAGTAGGATGCATATGATAGGCGGCACTATTTTTTTAACAATAATTTTAGTTTTTCGTACTGACGCGTATTCTTTGTCAGCGATTGTATGTATGTTCTTAAAAACAAAACACCAATGTAGTGTTGCACGGATCTTTTGGCGCTTGGGTGACATTATCAGGTATCTGGTACTTGATATAATTTTACAACTGTTTACCAACAGCGTCCTGTTGTTAAACATTTGTGAAATTATCTGTGAAAAGGGTCTTGGGCAAATTGAATTGAAATATATCTCAAATCATAGCTCACAATAAGTTCTCCAATTCATAATATTGCGACAAGTAGGTACCAAAGTCGCCGGAGACCGGAGCTACGGCCAATTGAAAAATTGATGTTATTTGATGTATATCTTATCGAAGATTTGACTACAACCGCCATTTGATCAAAATTGAAATCGATTAAATAAACTTTACACGCAACTCAGGTTAGGTCAGAGACTAGAATATTTATACCAAACAGGTTAGCTAACATAAATCTAGCGGTAAATACTGTGAACTGACAGCAACGATACAGGTAATAGACAATGATATTTTGACAAACACTACGCATACATTCTTAAAAAAACTAAACACGTTATTATATGTTATTTAATAAAAATATTGTTTAGAGTGCCGTAATTTTTTTTCTCGTATTTTTCTACGGACTAGTTGTTAGTAACTAGTCTGCCATATTAAATTTAGAATGACGTCACTTAGCTAACCACGCATTGTCATCCAAACTAAACATGTGAGCAAAATTTCAGCTTAATCGAAAACCGGGTAGTGGGTCAAATTAAACTTCTAAGAGTTTTTTCATAGTTAGTTAGTTAACGGTTAAGCTAATAAAACCGTGCTAAAAAGACATTCTTCGCATAGATTCCGATTCTTCTTCTTCTTCTCTGCTTCTGGTGAACCGTTGAACAACTCAGTCATTTGTTGCCCTTCGCTAGGCAGCTGGCAAATAATACACAGCAAACTGCCATACGATGAGCCGCAACCGACAAGAGTTTCGAAGATATCTTCTGGTTTCTTCATAAATCCTTCATGCACGACGATGTTAACAGTAGAGGTACCACTTCTTACTTAATAATATCAAAAAATGCGAAAGTTTGTGAGGACGGATGTTTGTCACTCTTTCACCCAATAACGGCTGAACGGATTTGGATAAAATTTGGTACACAGATAGTTTATAACCTGGATTAACACGAAGGATACTTTTTATCCCGATAAGTGTATCGCGGTCACATCGACTACGAGTTAAAGGGTGGACCCAGACTTTGTGTCAGGGGGTCACGAAGTCGAGGTCCAGACAGGATTAAAAGACTTAAATTCGATTACAATAAAAATCTAAATTAAAAATAAATAGCCTAATAATTTAGTTTTACGTCGAAACGAGTTACGAGTTCTTCAGCCAGTGACAAAAAAGTCAGCGAGCGAAGCGAGCTCCAACACTTTCGTAACTTGCCACGAATAAACCTAACCTGGTTCACGATAGGGAATTCCAACAATCAGCTCAGTGCCGACAGTTCAAATTCGAACAGTGTGCTTTTATTTAGACATTCGTTAAGTGTCACCTAGTGTAAGTTAAAACGTGCACGAGTAGGTCTATTTACATATTCTCATTGTCAAACTTGAAATATACACAGTACAATTCCAAAATAACATATCCACTTACGAGTAAATTTAAAAACATTAGGTGCCGGCCTAAAATCAATATTCCAGCTAATCCAATACAATCACGAATTCCCAGTCGTTCTTTAAATAAATGTAAAAGCATGATAACATTTGGTTTGATCCGATATTTGGGTCGATCTCCAGAGGCATTTTTTTGCGTGTCGGACGGGATAAACCCATTTTAAAATCGAAAAACATTTTCGAAATATTTTTTTATAGACAGTTCGGTGTCTAATCTACGTGGTACAAGGCTAATATTATGAATAAGTTTATTATAAATATTTATAAAAAAATCTTAAACCCTAAAATCCTGATCGCTCTGGGTTGACCCAACTCCCGATTGAATGAAAAAAATATTCTTTAACTTTTTAATGAGAAGGATCTTATGAAACAACTTATTTAGATTACATAACAAATAGTTAATCTTCATAGTAATAATTTTTGTTTTGTTATATTAACAATAATTTTGCCACAATTTGAATTTAAAATCGTGACCGGGCATTTTATCTCATCGCTCTGCGCTGAGGTAAAACATCGCCCTCATCCATAGTTACGCATTATAGACCCTCTATTCCCCTCCCGCGGGGCAGCGTCGGTAGTGGTCTAACCGCTGAGGACGATACCTGTGTGCCACATTCCCGCATTCCAACATTACGAAGGTAAGTTTATGATTGCTCTGGATTTGGTTCTCGAATTTTATGATTGCTATGGCAAGTTATTTAAATTCAATAGTAAGCTTGCGAATGTGTTTGTTATGTGAATTAAGTGATCGTTATGATGTTGTTTATGAGACGTAATCACAACTTTCTACTGCTTTTAAATTTGGTTATATTTATGATTTTGTGACTTTTTCTGATCGCTATGGCTCTGATTGCTCTGTCCAAAAAGACCAGAGCGATGATATTTTGCATTAATTGTACGTTATAAATCTATTTTAAGTAGTAGTACCGGACTGTAATAATGTCAAACGATGAACTATGCATTTTTTTTTCAATAACCTTGATTGTCCCACTGCTGGGCAAATGCCTCCCCCATATCCTTCCAGGTACTCTTCTCCTGCGCCACCTCAAACCAGCCTTCGTGATGCGCGTCTAGATCATCTCGCCACCTCTTTCTAGGCCGGCCTTGGCGGCGCCGTCCATCGTCAGGCATCCATCGTGTTGAAACCTTTGCCCAGCGGTCGTTATGCATGCGGCTCACGTGACCCGCCCAATCCCATTTGAGCCTGGCAGCCTTTTTATCTACGTCTGCAATTCCGGTTTTTTGAGCGCAGCGTAGTGTTTCGTATTTTATCTGCTCTCTGTACACCCAGAATGCTGCGCTCCATTGCTCTTTGGCAGACTCCAAGGTGAGATTTTTACGATTCGGTGTGTGACCAGGTCTGAGCACCGTAGGTTAGGACGGGCAGGATACACATATCGATGAGTTGGCACTTCAGGGACATCGGCAAATCTCCCTTCATTAGCGTCTTCATGGACCAGTAGCTTTTCCAGACGTTGTCGATTCGGCGATCGATTTCCTTTTCCTGCCTGTTTTCGGAAGAAACTAACTGGCCCAAGTAGATGTACTCATCGACATAGTGAACTATGCATATAACCTTTAATTTATAACCTTTCCTGGGTTTCTTCGGATAACTTAAACCCATAAACAGAATTTGACGTATTTTACCTTGATGATACCTTGCATTTAGCTACCACAACTGTAACCCCTTCTCTAAAATTTAATCGCAACTATTGTTGCAGATTGAAATCATGCCTCGAAATAAATTATCTATTGAAGAAAAACGTCTTAGGAAGAAATAGGCTGAGCGTCGTAGAATGGCTAAGATAAAAATAATCCAGATCTATACGCACAATGGCTTGTAAAGTCAATAATACATTTCTCTTACATATAATCTTGTACACGTACACTGAATATGACAGAAAACGGCTAAATAAATAATATTTTATCAATATTTATTTTTTTGTTTCACTGATTTCACCATTTATGATCACTCTGGCACCAATTATGATTGCTCTGGTTGCGAAATTTTTTGAACTTAAATATTTCCATAACTGTTTGTGAAAATTGAAGGCCACTAGTAAAAATATACCATTTGAACATCATTATTTTTAATGAGATACGTAATTACCATGAAATATCAATATCTGAAAAGCACCAGAGCGATCACACGAATACGCCCGTTTTGGAGATTGACCCATTTACGACCAAGCCAAGCACGATAACAAAAAAAATGTATCGATGATTTAAAATACTTATAATTAACATAATCAATTAGTATTAGTTAGTTAGTTAATGTTAAAACAGAGACTTATTTTTAGGAATAAAGAGAAGACACACAATTTTCTCACCAATTTCATGGACGATTTCAAATTTAAATTGGAATAAAACGGCCAGTTTAACTTACCCGTTAAATGGAGGTTTCAGGAGACACACTGCTAGTTGTAACAATGTTTCACTAATAAAAATTTTTCCCGGGGACTCTTGTTAATAAACTACATTTTATCTACAAGGAAAGCCGCGTGTTTATTATAGCGAGCCAATTAACACATTTCATGACCACTGCTGATGGACGGACAAATGACTAATATTATTCAAAAATGGTGGCCATAGTGATGTGCGTACAATCCCTAAAAAGGTCCGGGATTTTTCTAATACTTATTACTTCACTAGCTTCTGCCCGCGACTTCGTACGCGGATCCTGTTGCTTATGCCAGCGATAACGGGGTCGTCAAAATCGAAGATCTGAAACGTCTGATGTCGAATTCTAAGAGCCCGGGGACGGGAAAACAACGGGATGCGCGAGACGATTCGAGACGTTCCATATCTTTCATTTTTGTAAGTCAGAAGTCGATGCGTAGATACGCTTGGAACTCAAGAGCAATTCTCTATCCGTGAACGTCTCCGACTCGCGAGACAATGCGTGACGCTCACGATCAGCGGTCAGTCGCGCATCACGTTCCCCACTTGTCTCTAGAGACCTAGAAGTCGACGCGTAGATACGCTTGGAACTCAAGCGTAATTTTCTATCCTTGAACGTCTCCGATTCGCGAGACAATGCATGGACTTGCACGATCAGCGGTCAGTCGTGCATCACGTTCCGCACTCGTCTCTAGATACCTCGAAGTCGATGTGTATACACGCTGAGAACTCAAGCGTAATTTTCTTTCCGTGAACGTCTCCGACTCGCGAGACAATGCATGACGTTCACGATCAGCGGTCAGTCGTGCATCATATTCTTCACAGTAGATGCGTAAATACCCTGAGAACGCAGGCGTGCTTCGCGATCCGAAGAGGTTTCCACGGAGCGAGTTGCAGCCTGATGTTCCGAACAGCATCAAGTCTCTCCTGACGTTCTTCGGTAGATTCTTGGGATCTTATGATCCTCAATCTTTTAGCTCCTTTGAAACATTGGGAAAGATTGGACCTCTTTCTAGGCATGGTTATAGTTTTATTGTGAAGATACCTGATCAATTAAAATCTAAGTGACTGTTCCCCTGCGTCACCGGGTAGGCTACCGTGTCACGAAGAAAAGTGGAAAAGGAAATTAAACACTCAAATAACATAAGCCCGAAGGCATATTTATTCGATAAAATAAAAAATAAATGGGAGTTTTGTCCAGTAGTCAAATTTTCAATGACCGCCTTCACCGCGTGGAGGTACTCCCAGCTTATGTTATTTTATAATTATACAGTTAAATTAGTGTTAGCTTTGATTTCCACAACAGGTGTTCCAGATCTTTGATTTTTATAAATCAACAGAGAGTGCTCATCAGATTGAACAATTTTTGCTAAGACGTCATTCCTATATGTGTTATGGTGTAGCTGGGCTCTTGGAGTTCCACAACAGGTGTTCCAGATCTTCGATTTTTATAAATCAACAGAGAGTGCTCATCAGATTGAACAATTTTTGCTAAGACGTCATTCCTATATGTGTTATGGTGTAGCTGGGCTCTTGGAGTTCCACAACAGGTGTTCCAGATCTTCGATTTTTATAAATCAACAGAGAGTGCTCATCAGATTGAAAAATTCTTGCTAAGATGTTATTCCTATATGTGTTATGGTGTAGCCGGGCTCTTGGAGTTCCACAACAGGTGTTCCAGATGTTCGATTTTTATAAATCAACAGAGAGTACTCATCAGATTGAAAAATTTTTGCTAAGACGTCATTCCTCTATATGTTATAGTGTAGCTGGGCTCTTGAAGTTCCACATCAGGTGTTCCAGATCTTCAAATTTATTCTCTCAACAGAAAATGCTCTTCACGTGGAACAATTTTTGCTATGGTACTATTTTTGTATCTCTTATAGTTTAGCTGGTCTATTGCGGTTCTGCATCAGGTGTTCAAGTTTCCAAGATAAATTATAGCCTATATGTTGCCCAGACTCAATACCTATACAACAAAAAAAAGATCTTTCAAATCCGTCCAGTAGTTCCGAAGATTAGCGTGTACAAACAAACAGACAAACAGACAAACAGACAAACAGACAAACAGACAGAATTTTTTTTTTGGATTCGTGCTCTATTACTGTTTCTAAACCACACCCAATTTTTTTTTTTTTAATATCTTCAATGTACAGACACAGTTTTTTTACTGTTTTATTATATGTATAGATTAGTAAGTAAGGTTTTAGAATAATACCGTAATAGAATGCGCCGTTGGTAGAATGATGGGATGTGTGCTCGAAATTTGGAGGAATGGACCAACTAACATTTTAATATTGAATAAGGCTTCTATCACTGGGCCGAGCCGCTTTCTTTTATTTACAACTACGTTTTGCCCGCGGCATCGCCCCCGCCGAGTTCGGTAATTATCCCATGGGATCGTACTACCGGGATAAAAAGTCCTATTCTATATCCCGTGTGTTAATCCAGGTATCCAGGTGATAATCCAAGTACCTATCTGTGTGTCAAAATTAATATCACCCAAATCCATTCAACCGTTTTTGCGTGAAAGAGGAACAAACATCCATACATCCTCATAAACTTTCGCATTTTTAATAGTAGTAAGAAGTAAGATATTCGTCGTTTCTTTGTGCAAACAAGCAACATTATGAAAGCACGACTTCGTGGAAAAATAACAATACAATATCGCTAATACTTGTCTTGTTCAAAGTATTCGTCAAAAACAGTCACTCTGTCACGTCTGTACATAAGGCTCCTTCTATATGAACGATATCATTGTAAAAAAATAAGAAATTCCTTCTCTCACGAATCAACTTGCAACACTAATCAGTAAAATAGTAATCCCGTTTTTTCCCCTCACTAGTTCAGCAACGAACCCAATTTGTTATCGAATGCACAGGAAATGTGACAGGAAGACCGAGCCGTGGCCGATACAGAATAGCTCCCTAACACATTACAAATAAGTAATCGCACTTTACCCTAATCTAACTGTAATAAAATTTGACATAGCAACCATTAGGTACAAATATGTACATTCCAAAATCCGAATTCATAGGTTTTTCCCGATAAATACCAAAAAATGTTACATTCGATGATGTAGTATGCAGCCACTTGAGTCACATCGTGAATTTATGTATCAGGTACCTTTCCTGGTGGTATGAAAACATCAATAGTAAAACCACTATTTAAGAAAGGAAACAGAGAAATAATCGAAAATTATAGACCAATGGCGCTGATGCCAATTATGTCGAAGATTTTTGAAAAATACATTTACAAACAATTATATACGTTTAAGGAAAAAAATAATATTCTTTGTAGTGAGCAAAAAGGTTTCAGACAAAATAAGACAGTCAATATGGCGGTCTATGATTTTCTACACACTGTAATGTAACGGACTCCCACTTGCGCTGTGCTTTACGATATGACACAAGCATTCTACTTGACCACACTATTTTAATTAATAAACTTGACTCGTATGGAGTAAGAGGCAATGTTCTTAAATTAATTGAATCCTATATGTCTTATAGAAAGCAAATCACAGCAATCTCCAGAATAAATCGTACCAAAAAAGCGAGTACGTATTTTTCTCAAGAACGTATAGTGAAATTCGGTGTACCCCAAGGAAGCGTTCTGGGACCATTATTATTTATCATATATTTAAATGACTTTCCGAAATCTATTGAGCATCCAATGACTCTTTTTGCAGACGATAGCACAGTCACAATAGCATGTAAGAAAACTGAAACCTATGAACTTGAAATTAATAATGCTTTAGCTACTATAATTGACTGGTTGGACGATAATATTCTAAAAAATAATTTAAATAAAACACAAATCTTGCATTTTAGCCAAAGAATACCAGTAAGAAATGACATTAACTTAAGCTATACAAATCACACCATATGCAGAGTTGGTAATGCCAAATTTCTTGGACTAACCATCGACAAAAAATTTGATTGGAAAGATCACATAGAAGAAATTAGTAAAAAAATTATTAGTAGTTCTTCCAACGCATTGCATAAACTCGCCCCAATCGTAAATACGGATACATTGCTTACTGCCTATCACCGACTTGCTTGACTGAAACGTGATTTTTTACCCCAAAAAAAAAAGTCGTTTCCCAGCAATAATTTTTGCGCAAAGTTACTTAGTTTGATGTACAGAATGCTTGGTTGACGGCTTCGTGAAGGGTCTGTTTACACCCTGTATTATTATCACATAAATATTATGTATTTATATTTAGAATGCAAAAACGATGCACAAGAGCTAAAATTACAGACAGTTGGAAACCATATTTTATAAAACATCAAATTCTCTCACTTCTTTCCTTGTATTTATTAGAAACGGTATTATTTGTTAAAAATAATCCCCAACTGTTTCCGAAGTATTTAGATGGTTCCGAAAGAAGTCAACGTGATAATCGTAGACTTCGTTTACATAGTTCTAGACAGCTCTCATGGGTAATAGTTTATTCTGCATGGCGCCAAAACTATACAAGAAGGTACCAAAGGCATACAAAGATTTAAATATTAATAGGTAGTTTTAATAAATGCTATTATAATGTTGCCGACTATTTAAATGTTGTAATTTAGAAATTTTTCGCAATTAGACGTAACTTTATGATTTTTCTACTTTGAATCACATTATTATTGTATTTGTACGCCTTTCTAGGCAAAACATGTTGAAACTTTATTGTTTTTGTAGTCATTCCAACTGATTGTAAACCTACTCGTGTTTTTGACAAATAAATTTATCTTACTTTATCTTATCTCATCTTATCTTATCTTCGGTTTACAAACAATTAAATCCCATCATAATATCTTAACACTTTTTTTGTATACATACTCGTAGTAATTCAAAAGCGCCTGTAAATTGTACTAATACCTTATTGAATTTGATATTATAATAACCCCACTTGATGTTCCTATGATCACGTCAGTGACTGGAGCTGAATTTGGGGCCTGACATAATTATTTGAACTTTTAAAAAAGGAGGAGTTAGACACCGAAAAACCGCTACATAAATACAAGGTGTAAACGGACTCTTCACGAGGCCGGCAACCAAGCATTCTGTACATCAAACTAAGTAACTCGACGCAAAAATTATTGCTGGGGAACGACTTTTTTTTTGGGGTGAAAAATCACGTTTTACGGTAGGACTTAAAGTAGGTAACGCAGTCGGGGTCGTGGAGGTATTAACTTGTATTTCCAAATAAACTTGTGAAAAAAGAGTTGACTCCAATATGTCCGTAACTAGAAGGTTCCCAGGTATGGTCTAGAACAAAAAAAAATATCGCAATGACAGGGACAAATTACCTTTCGGTGGTATTTTAACCCGATTTTATTGGATTAAACCACACAGTACAATGCCTAATTGGGTTATTGTAAGGTCAGTTATTATTCTAACAAATATAACACAAGTACATAATAATAAAAGCCACGTCACCTAATGTTAAGTACCTATTACATAAATAATGACATAATTCCCTTCAGATACCAGTTAATTAAATATATTTATATAGCTCTCATATTATTAATAATTTTGTGCTCTACAATAACAAATAATGAATTCGAGCGCCATAATTTAATTTATCATCGCAAGGAAAACCACAATTTGAAACCATGTAACATGTGTTGGAAAATCCCATCCGAGGAAAAACATTACTTTACCTAATAAGTAATAATATCAAGCCATGTTAATATATTTAGGTTCAATAATGAATAACTCTGCTATTTTGTTTGTAACTTTGGTATATTTGTAATGAGCCAGAGTTGCAGACTAACCTGAGTCGAGCTCAAACTCAAACTCAAAGCATTTATTTCAATTAGACCATTACAGGCACTTTTGGAGGTCACAAAAATAACAAAGAGCGAAGCTACAGTCACAGACACAAGGCATAATAACTTGTGAAAGTACTGCAGTTGCCCATTCCAAGGCGTAGATCTCGATGGAGAAGAATGGGCAAGAAACTCCATGGACACTCTTTTCAATCAAAATATTGTTACAAAATATTGGTAACATCATTCATGTGGATACTATACATTTATGTGAGAACGATGTATAAAGAAGTATAAGCTAAGAGCATCCAGAGCTACGCGATAATTGACAAATGTTTGCACGGACACCACTCAAATCTGAGGGGTTCTTTCTTCAAAATACCATCTCAGACACTGGCTGCATGGTCCTCATGTGACCAAGATTATGTCTGGACTTTATGGGGGAAGCGCCAGGTAGCCCGAGAAATTCATTTTTTCTTAGGTTTTTTGCAAATTGCATACAGCCTAATGTATTATTTCACGTAAAAGTCATTCAATGGGATTAAAATAACTTGAGGGTTGTATTGATGATTTTAATTCTGTAACTAAATACGTGTTACGGTCGCAAATCATATTTTGTTTAACATACGGGGTGTAAACAGACCCTTCACGAAGCCGTCAACCAAGCATTCTGTACATCAAACTAAGTACCTAACTTTACGCAAAAATTATTGCTGGGCATCGACTTTTTTGTTTGGGGTAAAAAAGCACGTTTTACGGTCTGACTCAATGTCACGTACTCAAAACTTTGTGCTGATGGATGGATTGAATAGTATGGGGGTTGTGGAGGTGTTTAAAGTAAAAATCTTTCATTAAAATCATGTATCTTGTGAAAAAGTTGGAACTTTGACCCCCAATATCTCCGTAACTAGAAGGTTCCCAGGTATGGTCTAGAACAAAAAAATGATCGTAGTGACGGGGAGAACAAATGTTTTTCGGCTTCGTTAAGGGTCTTTTTACACCCTTTATAGTCAGACACTGACCTGCAAATAGGAAATAAGGTAATAAAATTTGATTTTCGCGGGCTACCCTGGCACTGTTAGTACTACGGTTAGTTCCGCTTGAAAGATAGGATAGATTTTGATATTATAATTTTACGCGAAGCTGGGGCGGGTCGTTAGTTCTGCTATACTATAAGACATAATAATAGCATAATTGGCCTATCTTCTCTCTGATGAGATCCAGGCCTCTGTGAAACGGAGTGGGTCTCACTCACTAGTCACAATTTTCTAATATTTGTATGCCATTCTATGGCGAAACATCATAACTCTATTTGTAAGACTTTAATGTACGAGTACCATGATTAGATAAAAATCATTCTATTCTAAAGTAGGTACTCGAAAGTCAAGAAACACGCACCAAAAAAACGATATGATTTTTTGAATACAGAGGTATTCAAAAAATCATATCGTTTTCAACTGTCGTCCAAAACTTCCCGTCCTTTCCTTCATAGTTTGGAAAGTCGTATGTCTATCTCGCTCGCTTTCGTAATGCCAAAAAAGATAGACATAAGTGCCTACGACTTGTCGAATCTAAATCGAAGCGAAGCGTTTGTGAATGCAGGGGCTGTTCAAACCTCCCTAGAGTACCTATTAATGTTCTGTGAATCATACTGTCATGCATGGCGTAGCGAGTAATAGGTGTAGATCTGGATCCCGCGGGATTCGGTGCTTTACTTAGATCCTTGTCATACCAATAACTTAGGTAACCAAATACCTACCTCTTTATTTATTTACTACATTCGGTACAGCATAAGCCAAGTAGTCATAAGTCTGACAACCAGCCTTATCAAGGGGTATCGTATTACCCAGTTCTAATTGAGTTGTGGAGGTCAGATAGGCAGTCGCTCCATGTAAAATACAGGTATTCAGTTGCATCTGGTTAAGACTGGAAGCCGATCCAATATAGTTGGAAAAAGGCTAGGCAGATGATGGTACAGCATTAGCCATTAATCTTAAACTAAGTTAGGTACCTACCTAAGTAATCCTTTAACTCTACTCTATGACACTCGGGGATAATGGAGCTTCCCGTTAGTAAAAGAATTTTCGGAATCGGATCCGAAGTTCCGAAGATTACTCCCAACATACAAACTTACAAACAAATACCCCTTTTTAATATTAGTAAAGATTATTTGAAGAAATAATCATCAAATAAACAAATTAATAAGATAGATGCACAATCTAACTAGGAAACACCTTATCGACATCATCATCATCATATCAGCCGGAATCACCCACTGCTGGAAATAGGCCATCCCTTTTATCTCCCTTCCCGGTTCTGTGCGTCCCTTATCCAGGTGTTTCCCGCGACTTAAACGATGTCGTCGACCCAAAGAAACGATCTTATCGACATAATGCAATGCAACACCTAGGTACTTACCTCTCTCAAAATCTCGGTCAAGGTCAGATTTCATCTGGAACGTAGTAGACTCCTTTTACTGTAGTACTTTATCGATTTGACATCCAGAATACAAGAAAGAAACACACAATTTTATTTAAAAAAAAACACGGGTCACTTGGCGTCACTCCTTTGTTTTGATATAGGTTTTTGTTTATAAAACGTAGGATGCTGGGCTTGCCGGTCAGTGGGTGGATGTCAAGTTCTAGGTGAAGGCCATTTGAAGACCTGCGCAGATTGAAGCGGAGGAATGTTGCCAATTTATCACGGAAAGCGCCTGATTTTTTTTTATAGCAATTTGTTGAGGTGTTGCGCGTTTTTATTGCTACGTGGGAGATTAAAGGATTTAAAACTTTTATTTGGTCGGTGTTCGTGTTTATATTGCCTTCTTAACTTTTTTGCGAGGGAAAATTAGAATATTCTTTTGTGAGATTGCTTAATATAAGTTTCTCGTTTTTATTTAGGTAGATGATTATACAGGGTTCTTTTAAAAGGTGTTGAATGTTCAATCAATCAGTAATAAATCCAAAGCCGGACCTGCAAACTGGTGACTTATACTTTTTAAATATTTGTACGAGATCATTTCATCTAGGGACTTCATTTTTCGCATCATTTACAAGCTTATATCCATTTACTACTGAAGCTTACTGGGGCTTGGCCAAGGTAGTCCGCTAAATACAAATTTTCTTAGGTTTTTTTTGCAATTTGCAGGTCATTACTAATTTGCAAGATTCGTCAGTGAAAAATCTTACGATATTACAAACTCCAGCCTTAGTAATATACAAAAAAAAGCGTACCTAGTAAGGCTCATTTTCTCAATTTATTTGCCTCAGATGTGTTACTTACGTAAATACGTACATGGGTAAAATTATAACACGGATATTACCTGAAGGGGTTGGCAAATTGTTGGGCACACCCACATTCTGCCGGTTGTACAAGTATTAAGTAATAGGGGGTAGCTCCCTGCTACCCCCTATTACTTATGTCTATTTAGAGGAGCTCGTGGCTAAATAATAAAAGCCGCTCGGGTCGAACTTTAGGTTAAGCCGTGCTTGCGTAGGTTGGTCTGTGGATGGGTTCACCACCCGAGTTTCCTCCGAGCCTCGGAAAGCACGTTAAGCCGTTGGTCCCAGCTGTCATTTGTAGATCTTTGACAGTCATTACGTAGTCAGTGGCCCAAAAAGTATGTCAACCAGTCTTACCAAGGGGTATCTTATTACCCAGTACTAACTGGGTTGTGGAGGTCAATTAGGCAGTCGCTCCATGTAAAATACTGGTATTCAGCTGCATCCGGGTAGACTTGAAGCCGACCCCAATATAGTTGGGAAAAGGCTAGGCAGATGATGAGGGAGCATGTCTATTACCATCAGGCATAAATCCAAATCCGAGCTATTAATACCGCTCTATTTGGGATCGAATTGAGCACGCTCAAAAGGCGTGCTTGCGACCACGACACCAACAAGGTATGAAGGTAGTCATCATTCCAATTTTAGTTTATAAATAAACATTTATCATGTCATGCACCGCAATGTTAGGTTTATTATTAATACAAATGAAACACACTTCGTAAATATATAATGTATAATGCTATAATAATCTAAGTAAAATAACGTAGTAATAAAATCAAATAGTACATAAATGGAGGTCACAAAAACAAAAATAAATCAATTAAAATATTTAACACAGGGCGGATTACACCACACTGAACGATCGATTAACGTAAGTTTAAGTCGGTGGCTAAGTTTACACTTCCCGTATCCACGTAGCAACAATATTTATTATTTTTTTTAGACCCCAAGATAATATGAATAAGCAAATAAAATAAAAACAACCTGCTTGTGAACTTAAATCAATCTTAACAGTAGTAAGTTGCAGTGCCTATGTCGCAGACATCAGCTTTATCTATTAATACATCTTTCTTTATAATTGGTTATACAGCTCAAAATATTACATGGACATTAATATTTACAAAGCATCGGTTTACTAACAAGTACTTATCTAAAGAATTCGTAAAATTTAATCAGATGCCTGCGACATCTACTAACTTAAAGTAAAATGAAATAAATAAACATTCTATGCTGTGAACCAGTTCAACTCGCATGGTGCAATCCGCCTGTACCAGCGATCAGCTGCCTTTTAACATAAAGTAATGGTGTGCTGTGTTATTTAACATTTTATTATTTAAAATAATAATAAGGTCGTCCGTACACAACACTAGGCCAGTTTCAAACACAAGAAAGAACGCATTAGGACTTACGATGGGGTCTAAAGGTGTACTTTTTTCAAATCATCCTGGTTATAAATGGTCCAACAAAATATGGTCCAGTATTTGTATTTTGAAATTCATTATTATTTTTTCTAGTCAACAAATCGTACTAGCTAATGAGATTTGGCAACGGTATCTCCAATCATACATTTCATCAAGCTTTTAAAAATCAGGGGTTTGTTTCTTCCACAAATTTGAGTGTTACCACGAAACTTATAAATATTTGAATTCAGAATTATCAATTTTTGGAACAACAAACTCATTTTCAAATTTTCTTTAGGACTTTTGGACATTCAAAAATCAACTTAAAATACATAACGCTAAAGTAGGCTGGTAAGTAAGTGGCGATGGAATATGAATTATCTTAGATTATGAATATTTTTATTATTATTTTAGGTCTGTAGAGGAGTAAATAAACGGTATATATCTTTTAAAAATAAACGGTAAGTAACAAAAGTAACTTAAAAAAAATAGAATAATAATTCAAATATAAATGATCAAGTATGGGACACTTATGTAGTCACATAACATCACGCTTGTAATCCCCGAAGGTTAGGTAGAGGTAAGCCAATAGTACACCCACATTTCGCCAGTTATGTTTAAGTCCCATGCAATAGGGCGCGGCCATCAACCAAGCAAAAACTAAACTTGTGTAGTGTTATGTACGGAAGACCTTAATGCTATATATCAGCTCGCAACACCAACTTATTAACTATATCCTTTAGGCCGTTTATATAGCAAATCATGTAATATGGCGTGTTGGTAGCCAACTATAAAATCTAGGGAGCAGGTATGCGATATCCGATGCTAAATTATGAAACACGAAGATTTGGACGTTAGTTGAAAACTATTTGATTTTTCGGATACCTCTTGGTGCGTGTGATATAAGACTTTCGAGTAGTTTAGAATAGAATAGAATATTTTTTATTTATATTTATAAAAACGTGGTACATTAACGTCTTATAAATAGAGTTAATGTACTTACATGTTTCGCCATAGAATGACATACAAATATTAGAAAATGTTATACGTAAAAACATAGCTTTGTTTGTTTTATAGGTGCTTAGGATTTTTTCTATATAATTTTAGCACTTTATAGTCTAATTCTAGCCGTTGGTCCTGGCTGTCATTTGTAGATCTCGTCGTTACAGGTAGTCAGTAGCCCAAAAAGTCCTGACAACCAGTCTTACCAAGGGGTATCGTATTACCCAGTACTAACTGGGTTGTGGAGGTCAGATAGGCAGTCGCTCCATGTAAAATACTGGTATTCAGCTGCATCCGGTTAGACTGGAAGCCGACCCCAACTTAGTTGGGATAAGGCTAGGCAGATGATGATGAGTCTAATTCTAGCCACGGTCTGTAATTATAATCTGGAGCTCTTGAATGTTCAACATTATTCCGGATATTTATCAAAATTGGTATTACTATCCGGATTTTGATTCGAATACATCTCGACAAGGCATGATATTTTTTTTTGCCAAATTCAACTGTACAAACTATTAAAAACGTGCATATAATATTAATTAGGTAAATATCTGTTTTACTTCAAATCGCGAGACGATTTGCCATAAACTCCCCCTTTTTTAGAACTAGTAACGGTCGCCTAAATACCTATGCAAAAAACGAGCTATGTTAACCACCTTTTCTTATAGGCAAACCATAAGTATTTAGCATCAAATAGGTACATTTTCTCCGCCAGATATTTTAAAACCCTCGTGTTTCATACTTTGGCTTCAGACGCGAAAAGCAATGCGAACCGTTTACCCTGATCACACACAGTCGGCTTGACATTCTCACTTTACATTGTATCATAGACTAAAGAGCCAAAATTGTATACAAGCTTCTGATAATGTTAACATGGCCGATCACATCGTCACGGAAGGAAGTCTATACTACAAGAGATATTTTCTCTCAAAAATTCTCATATAATCCTAGCCTAACATGGTCGTAGCTGAGTTCGCATATTAAGTAGTAAACAAACGCCTTTTTTTTTGTAATTTTATCACCCTTTTTCTACATCACAGCGTGGCGACACGAACGTCATTTTGATATTTCTATCTGTAAATAGTACTAGCAGGCCACGTGATTGATAAAATGCAGCATTCTTGTGGCTAAGCTTGTTCTCAAAATGGGCGGGACACCTAGCTTTGTAAAACTGCGCGGTTTCTTGTGATACAATATCTCCTAAAGACGTCGTTCCGAACCTGTGGCAAAATAAACAGACTACCGCCCAGGTCATCTGTCCGACTTGCCGGCGTTATGTAGATGATTGGGCGCGTCCGCAAATGCGAATTTAAGCCTATACGCCTCAGCTACCAACACACTTATATTCGAATCGGTCCAATTCTGAGTGGGCACGTTCTGTAGGAGTATCATGAGCCCCTGGAAATCTCTTTCCAGCATGAGTCTTTCCCGCCAATGGAGTAAGAAGGCCGCGCAGACGTACAGTTGGAAGGTGGCGAACCCGTCTGATTCGGCGAGGTATGTGTCCCACAGACGTATGGTGCAAGGAAGAGGTATTTCTCTAGTTAGGAGGTTGTTCATCCACCTGAATGAGAACTGGAGGTAGTCCACGCCGTGGGTCTGTAGGTGCTCGTGGAGAGGTAAGTCTATGCGACGTATGAGCTCCTTCAGTTGGTTCACCTGCAAGCAAACATTAGAATGTGAAATTGGTTTCTTTAACATACAAAGAACACAATACATCATGACCGGTAACAACGGCCGTTTTGTCGACGATTTTGGGGGGTTTTCCAGTCAAACAGATGAGATGACTGTCTATCTGATCTGACCTCCATAATCCAGTACTACGTAACACGATAATCAATTCCTTTGAGTGGAAATCTGTAGCCAATACAACAAAATAACCTATTTAAATACCACAATGCCTGCAGCACAGCCCACAAGGGTACCTATTTCATGCTACATTTGCCTGTTTGGCATGTCTATTTTCGGTGCTATCATTTTCCTTGGTTCACTCGTGTTAATTGTTTTTATCGGAACAAATGGCGCATAATATTCAGGGAATACAACAAACAGTTGGTGATAGTGTCCAATTAAGCGGTATGTGGTAGGAAAAGATTATTATTAATGTGTCTGTTTCCTTGTAGGGCTGGTAAACAAGGATAGACGAGCGCTTGGACGATGTTCGGTGCACGTTTACTGATAACATTGTAATGTCACGCCTGGGGGTCTAAAAAGGCCGCATTAGCAGAATCATAAAATAAAATGAATCAAAGCGGTCTTTTTACGCCCCCTGTAAGCACTTGTTATATAATAATATACGGGGTGGAAGGGACACCGTCGCGAAAACGGTTATCACGTATTCAGAAACATCATTCTAACGCCCCACACACAGGAATTTATCATCGGTTATTAAAACAAAAAATCAGCTGTTCCTACAAAAGTGCAATACCTACACGGTCAAAATGTATGGAACAGTTTTTTTTTTACGTGGTAACCGTTTTCGCGTCGGTATCCCTTCCACCTCGTATACTTTGATAAGTAGTTGTTGGAGAATGTTTTCTTAGTACGAAATAACCTCATGACCACTCAAACAGCTCTTTTGCAGTGTTGTAACACTACCACGCTGCATATTCCTGCCGCTATAGATAGATAAGATAGATAAATCATTTATTTAGTGCACACAAGACATAGCACTACACACAGAAGCACAATTAAATAATACAAATTATACGACTATTTAACTATTTCAAAACAAGGCGCCAATGTACAAAAAGAAAAACATATTTACAAAAGAAGTATAGTATTGTAATGATTTTAATGACTTTTAATGATATTTTTATAATTACCTACTTTACTGTTTTTATTTTATCTCAATTTATATTTTTTGTTGTATATGGGTATTTTGCCTGAATTAAAACACATTTTATTTTATAGTAATACCATGACATACTTCAAATCAAATTACGAGTATACAAGGCTACACAGCCATACAGCTTCTCTAGGTTTGAAAGCCCATTCCTTTCACATCTAAGCTGCTGTAAAAGCCGGGGAATTTCTTCATGAGTGAATGAGTTAATCAATTATTATCTAAAAAAAAAACGCGTCATGTCTTCATACTGCCTGCACACAAACCTTTCTTGTAGTGTTTATTTTAATTTCTTACTTATGTAATCATATATTTATGCTGTCTTGGCTTCGGTAAGTTTTTTCAAGGGTGACCACAGAAAACCAGCGCTGTGCTGTGGGCCCCCCATAGCACAGCATCATGCTGATTAGTAACCTGCTTGTCGCAGTCACGACGTGCAAGATGTCAACTTTATTGTTCCGTCCTTTTGTATTTATAAATATTTGTTTTGCGTTGTATGTTTATTGTTTTTTTTGTCATTTTGTATGCACATCATGTCCCTGCGACAAATAAATATCTTTTTACACCCACATTTCGCCAGTTATGTTTTTAAGTCTCATATAATAGGGGGCGAGCCCATTGCCATCAACCAGGCACAAATCTAGACTCCGTGGCTGCTACTGAGAAATCTTACTAATATTATAAATGCGAAAGTTTGTGAGGATGGATGGATGTTTGTTACTCTTTACGCGAAAACTACTGAAGGAATTTGAATGTAGATAGTTTACAACCTAGATTAACTTAACATATAGGATACTTTTTATCCCGGCGCGGTAGTATGATCCCGTGGGACGTGGGCGAAGCTAGTTCATTATAAAACCCAATAGCACTTTGCTCGACCCGGTAATCGAACCCAGGACCTCATGCTCAGCAGTCGTGCTTGCGACCACTAGACCAACGAGGCAGTGATGAGTTCTAGTCTTACCTTGTTCATGTTTATACAATGGCTTGGTCCTACTAAACTCAGCTATACTACGACTATAGTTGTAAATAAACCGTTTTAAACCAAAATTCTTGGTTTAAAACCGGTTTTAAATTGATTTCAAACGGTTTAAAACCACGACCACGTGGGCCGTACATTGATTATAAATTATTTTAAAAGGTTAATTGAAATCATTTAGCATTTTTATTAATAATGAATGAAGTCATATATCATACTTAGACTACTTTTTAGGATTAGACAGACTGAAACCAATCATGAAATGCGTGTTTATTAAAATATAACGGCAATGCCTTAATTTAATTTTGCAATTTGCTACCAAAATCGTAACGTAGGGTATGAGGAGAGAGAAGAAAAAAGAAGAAGAAGAAAATACATTTATTTGGCACATGCCACAAGTGCACACAATAAAAACAAAACAAAAACGTTTTAAACCATTATTAAACCGCTAATTGTGGTTTTAAATCGTTTTAAACCACAGATATAGATAGACCTAGATAACGCAAGTATCACAATCTGTATGAAAACCAAGCGTGCCATTTTTTGACTACCTCTTATGACGTCACAAGCACTATTTCTAAGCCGCAATGTAATACGAATGTTTTGTTTTTCTCAAATTTGTGCAGATATACAGTTTTTACAATTTATATTAGCACAATTACCCATTCAACATGTTATACACCGATGCAGACTGAGCGCGAAAGTGGCCACTTTTTTGTACGTACACACAATTTTTGTACGTAAGCTAGGCACGCGAAGCAGCACGCGAAGCAGTTGCTCTTGCGTTATCTAGGTCTATCTAAATCTGTGTTTTAAACCAAAAAGACGGTTTAAAACCAAATGGTTTAAAACGTTTAAAACCCGTTTTGCATCTATAACTACGACAGTAGGTTGGTATGTACAGACGGCGCACATCAAGCTACCCGAAACTGTCAAATTTCTCCGATCAAACTTGAACCTAATGCTTTAGCGATAAAGTTGAAAATCTATTAAAGAAATTTGACAGATTGTAGGTGCTTGATGTGACGTCTGTACTAGTAACACATAAAGGGTGTAAAAAGACCCTTAACGAAGCCGAAAGGCACTAGTTCTCCTCATTATTGCGACCATTTTTTTGTTCTAGACCATACCTGGGAACCTTCTAGTTATGGAGATATTGGAGGTCAAAGTTCCAATTTTTTTTTTTTAAACCACTTTTAAAGGTTTTAATTTTACTTTAATTAACTCGATGACCCGTTTACTATTCAAAACATCCATCAGCACTAAGTTTTGAGTGCGTTACATTGAGATTTACCGTAAAACGTAACTTATGACCTCAAAAAAAAAATCGTTTCCCAGCAATAATTTTTGCGTAAAGTTACTTAGTTTGATGTACTGAATGCTTGGTTGACGGCTTCGTGAAGGGTCTCTTTACACCTTGTATAACTAACTAACTATATAACTTATCGGTTACAATAGTAACCGAAGGATAAGTCACGTCTAGACACGCATGATATTCAGATTAGTTTATTCTTTGTTTTATTAGCTTGGCGTGAGAGCGTATTGTTCCGTAATTATAAGTAACTATTGTTGAAAATTTTATATTGTACGTACTAGTATTTTAAATAAGTATGTTTCATAGGACGTCTAGTAGAGATTGCTGTTAGCGATAAACCTGCGCATTATTTGAGCTGTTTCTCACAACAATGAATGCATACATTAGATTATTGTGTCTGATATCCTGTATTATAACTATTGTATAATGTCACAGTCAAAACTATTAATCAGTCAAAACTACTTTTGACCGGTTAAAACTATTTTAACAATAACTAACATTTACGTAGAAACTTATTAGGTCGTTAGGCTTTTTTTGTGACCCTTGCAAAACATTATGTTGTAGTAATTCTAGGACTAGGTAACTACAACGTTCGGAAACAACTTATTTTAAATAGAGAAAACGCATTTTAACATACCTAATAAGGGTTTTGACTGACACCTGTCAAAAGTGGTTTTGACCGATTAACAGTTTTGACTGTAACAAATACATACAATTCAAAATATTAGTTTATAAAAAAATTTAAAAAAATCAGAATCAGTCTGTCTTTCTTTTTCGTGTGGTTAGTGCCTAACCTAGTGTCAGAGTTTTTATGCCGCCCATGGACCTCTGTCTTAGCTTTACATGCCGTCGAGAAATATCTCTCAGGCATGCTGGTTTCCTTACGATGTTTTCCTTCACCGAAGCAAGTGATAATTATACAATACGCACATGAATCCGAAAAATTCAGGAGTGTCTTGGGTTCGAACTCGAGACCTATGACTTGGCAGTCCGACGGTCACACCACTAGGCTATCATTGTTACGAATCAGTGAAAGCACGGGACAGATAGATGTGTTGCTAGGAAGTCTATTCCGCCATTTCTTCTGTCCAGCTCCTTTTCGCGGACTACCTTAGCGCTTCGCCCTTAGGATGAAATTATCTTATACTTACATTAAATTAAAACAAGACAGTACTACAGCTAAGATTGCCACGCAACAAAAAGTAACATCTCACATAATAAATACTACTCAATAATAATTTTGAAAATAGCAGCAAAAATGAAATTGGATGAATTTGAAGTCTAGTCATAATAAGTAATTAGATAGTCATAATATTAACTTTCTCATATTTTGGACTCTTTGTATTTTTTATATTATAAAACTGCTGTTTCCTACAAAAGTGCAATACCTACACGGTCAAAATGTAAGGAACAGCAGATTAAAAAAAAAATTACCGATGAAGAATTTCAATGTGGGGGAGCTCAGAATGATGTACTGAATACGTGATAACCGTTTTCGCGTCGATGTCCCTTTCACCCTGTATAGCTGTAGACCTTACTTATAACTATAAGGTACCTATGGAACAATTTTCGTCAAATGGTCAGCTACATAACATACCACCTCTAAAGGGGTTAAATTGGACATGACAGCTTGTACGGCATTTCGTAATTTTTGTAGATGGGACATCTCATTGGGCATACGCTGAGTCTTTACTAAAAATTGAATAATAAGGCTAACGTTTCTTTTAGTATTCAAGCAAACGTAATAAAGTGACGTCATTTACTTGAGGTCAAGTAGTACCTATGAGGTGTACACCTATAATGTGGAAATCAATTTACTTAGCTCGAGTACAATCAGTTGTGTCGCTGTGTTCCTACGGACATATTTTAATGGCCAACTTCGACGAAACGTTATCTTTTTATGGAATTACAACTTGGTTTTCCTTTACGGAAAGAATGGGGTCGATTTTAATGATTTACAAATTAATAATTTAGCTTGCAGCTGAATGTAGAGCCGGAGGAATGGATTTATACATACAAGGTCTAAAGTAGGTAGGTCTCTAAGTAACTATATGCAAAATTATTGCTGGGAAACGACTTGTTTTTACGGGGGTGAAAAATCACGTTTTATGGTAGGTCTCAATGTAACCATTCAAACATTGTGCTGATGGATGGATTGTGGAGGTATTTAAAGTAAAAATCTAACGTTTAAAAACTGTATTAAAAAAAAAATGTCAAAAAGTTGAAACTTTGACACCCAATATCTCCGTAACTAGAAGGTTCCCAGACATGGTGTAGAACAAAACAATTATCGCAATGACGAGGAGAACAAGTGCCTTTCGGCATCGTAAGGGTCTTGTTACACCCTTTATACTAATGAAAAGTAATGGAAAATTCCCCGGCAAATAGTGTTGAAAGTTTGCTATTTTTGCCGAAGGGTAATTTCATTAGGAACACAACGTGTGCCATAATAACCCATTATGTTTCCTCTTGAAGCAATGCTATGCTATGTTGCGTATCGAAAGCACTGTTCTAAACCTCAATTTATACATAACTCAAATCATAGCGATTGGTCGACCAACAGCCAATCAAATTACTTGGTTTGTCAACTTATTTAAGCAAACCAATCAACTGTATCTATCGCAGTCCTCAGCTAGAAATAAGCCAACCGCCGCGCGCCGAGCGGTCATAGATATTCTACATTTATTTTTCAATTTTCAATTCTATTTGTCTTGATATAAGTTCAATTATTGCAAACCAAAGGAAGGGTGCCAATTCCGAGATTTTTTTAAAACTATAACGCTGACTGTAAATGAAAATAATTAACAATACAGCTCGTGGTTAAATATAATATCAGCCGCTCGGTTCGATCTTCAGGTTAAACTGCGCTTGCCAAGGTTGGTCCGTGGATGGGTGAACACCTTTCTTTTTTTTTTACGGATGGGATATCATCCAATGACTTCTCCCGCTCTGGGTGGAGTGGGAGGGAGTGTCAGACTCTTACTGACTAAAACATGGATGGGTCCATGTTCCTTCATTGCCCTTTGTGTTCCAGGGCCACGGTATCTCTTTCGAACAGTCCCGCAGCCCCGGCAGGCATCGGCCCTTGCGGGCCCCTTCCTGGTTGCTGACATCTCTTTGAGGCGCGAAAGAACACGAACGCGCCTGTCGTCATAAGACGGACGGACGGTCCACAGGCCCGCGCCTACGGTGGCCGGGAGCCACCACGTGGCCCCCGACGCCCGGTGCGTCCCCCGGGGCGGCTGGGACGTGAGATTCTCTCCCTCTCACGTCCCGCCACCTCCTTCGCTAGCATGACTGCTTCGCAGAAGGAGGTGACGGCTTCCCATTCCCTCCCGCTCCGGATCATGGCCTGAACCAGGGCCGGGCGCGAGAGGTCGCCGCCGCCGATCGCCGCTACAAGGACACGGCGGAGCTCCGCCCAAGCGGGGCAGACCCCCACGGTGTGCGCCACCGTGTCCTCCGGACGATGATAACACCCGGGCGTTTCCTCCCGCCCGATTCGGTGCAGGAACCTCCCGAAACAACCGTGTCCGGTGAGGACCTGCGTCAGGCGGATGGGTAAGTTTGAACGTGCTTTCCGAGGCTCGGAGGAAACTCGTTATGTAAGGTGTTCACCCATACATAACGAGTTTCCTCCGAGCCTCGGAAAGCACGTTCAGCCGTCTCTGCTGTCATTTGTACATCTTTGACAGTCGTTACAGGTAGTCAGAGGCCCGAAAGACTGATAATAAGTCTTATTAAGCGGTATCGTAATATCCAGTACTAACTGTGTTGTGGAGGTCAGATAGGCAGTCGCTCCATGTAAAATACTGGTATTCAGCGGCATCCAGTTAGACTGGAAGCCGACTCCAACATAGTTGGAAAAGGACAGGCAGATGATGATTAACGATAAAGGTAATAAGTATCAAGTATCTTGACTTGGCTCGCGAGGTTGTCGACATGTGGGATGTGGAATCAGCGATCATTGTGCTGATAGTCGTATCAGCCCATGGCTTAATTTCCAAGAGCCTCGACCAATACCTGAGGAGGCTCTCGTTAGGCAGCTGGATCAAGGGCTTGATTCACAAAGCGGTACTCCTGGACACGGCGCGTATTGTTTAGGAGGTTCCTCTCTCTGGAGCCCTGATCGCCAGTAGCTTGGACCCTGTTCCCGATATTGGTGGGTTACAATTTTTTACATTTTTAAATGTTTTTTATATTGTTTTTATTTGAAGGAATGAATAAAAATGTATCAGATTTGTATATAAATAAATAAAGGTAATAATAAGGTAATAATTTCATTGCAATCAGTCAAGCCGAGTAGTCGGCGCTTTTTACCGACTACTCTTCTTCTCTTCGTAGTCATTCACTCTTGATAGAGTGGTCGTGGTCATGGGGGGTCGCCTTCGCGATCCTTTTCAACCGGTTTCTATTGGCCGCATGGCGAGCACATTCTGCCAAAGGGGTCTTGGTGACAGATTTGATGGAGTCTGTCCATCGGGTTGGTGATCGACCACGTGGTCTCGTGCCTTCGACTCTACCCTGAAAGTCCCTGAATCACCAAAAACTCCATGGAATCATTGTTGCGGGTAACGTGTCCAAATAATCTGAGGACTCGTAACTACACAAGCGACGACAGTCTTTGTTTAATATTGAGTTCTTACAGATTAGTCCGATGAGCAGACCAGCTTATCCTGAGCATGCGTTTCCAACACCACATCTTCTGTCGGTCCTGCATACGCAAAGTCCATGTCTCCGCTCCATAGAGAAAGATCGGGAAAACCAGGGTGTCCATAAGGCGTATTTAGGTATTTTTAGTTATTCGGCGGTCTCTCCAGATTTTTTCCAACTTTTGTGCAGCCGATGGAGTTATGGCGCAACGTCGTCTAATCTCGACCGACGACAAATAGTCGATAGTCGGCTTACATCTCCAGTATGCATATAAAAGAAAATAAGTATTCCGAAATCAGAGGTAATAAACTAATCCCTTGATTAAGCCAAAGAACTAATAGCTTACAAAATATCACTTTGATATCATAGTTCTACTATCGTCCAGTTATAATCAATGCTTATCAATGATATGATTAGCTACCGCTGACACAGTTACCTGCATTTTTATCATAATTTCAAGGGTTACTGATACTAATCTATACTAATATTATAAAGCTGCAGTGTTTGTTTGTTTGTTTGTTTGTTTGTTTGTTTGTTTGAACGCGCTAATCTCTGGAACTGCTGGTCCGATTTGAATGATTCTTTCAGTGTTGGGTAGTCCATTTATCGAGGAAGGCTATAGGCTATATATCATCACGCTACGACCAATAGGAGCGTAGCAGCAATGAAAAATGATGCAAAAACGGGGAAAATTGTATTTTTAATAACTTGACGCGGACGAAGGTCGCGGGGAACAGCTAGTTAATTATAATACGATTATTTATTTGAAGTTGACCCACTTACAAATTCTACTGTAACATGAGTACGTTTATACATTCTACTTTATCGTGTGTTTAGTGCCTAACCTGGTGTCAGAGTTTTTATGCCACTCATGGCCTCTGACTTGGCTTTACATGCCATCAAGAAATATCTCTCAAGCATGCTGGTTTCCTCACGATGTTTTCCTTCACCGAAGCAAGTGATAATTATACAATGCGCACATGAATTAAAAAAAATGAGGTTGGCCTTGGGTTCGAACACGAGACCTATGACTTGGCAGTCGGTCACACCACTAGGCTGTCACTGCTATAGCTGCGTTTAGAAATCAACATCAATCACAAACCATAAAGAAATGTATCTTTGTCTTTTCCCAAACAGTTATTTTATACGAGGATCGAACTTGTAACCAACATCTACGAATTAAATAGTCTCGTTCAATTAGACATAAAGGTGGAACGTACTTTATAGTGTTCGAATTTTCATAAGACTTTTTTTATCGTGTTCCTAGAGGTATGGCGAAGAAAAAGAAATTCGGTATTTTAGAAATAATAGAAGAAAACAAGAATTTTTCAAAAAACTACTTGTAATGTTTTCAGCGACAACAATGAACAAATAAACAGACCAAATTGGCGTTTAATGGATTCGCACAGGTCACACTATTACGCCACAATATAAATTCGTTGAATTTAAAGTTATTCATAAACGAAAACAAAAAAGAAAAAGTCGCGAACGGCGACATTTTCGTTCTCATTTACGGGGCTTTACTTTTATTTTCATTTTCTGTGCATGGATGGATTATGTTATGAAGACTGCCTTGACGTAGTTACTAAGCTAGGAGCATACGCCGCCAGCATATCAATCTACTACAATCTGTAAAATTTCTTTAATAGATTTTCAACTTTATCACTAAAGTATTAGGTTCAAGGTTGATTGGGAAAATTTGACAGTTTCGGGCAGCTTGATGTGCTGGCATCTGTACGTCTTCTACTAACTTACGGGTCGCACGTTCGATTTCGATACTATTGTTTTTAATGACTGAGAGATTGTTGGCTTGGATTTAAGTATAAGTATAGATGGGTTTGACGCAGATTGTTCACTTCGCAAAATGTGCACTTGACGCAAAATGTGCACTTCGCAAAATGTACACTTCGCAAAATGTACACTTCGCAAAATGTGCACTTCTCAAGATGAGCACTTCTTAAAATAAGCACTACTCAAAGTGAGCATGTATTGAGACTATCAAATAGTTGATAGTTTGTTTCAAAATGTTAGGCAAAACCTGCTCATATGCAGAAGTGCACATTTTGCGAAGTGCACGTTTAGCAAAGTGCACATTTTGAGAAGTGCACAATCTGCGTCAAACCCGTGTAGACTATCAATGGTGTCTCCAATGTCCAAGGAATCGTTTTCAGAACCACCCATTTTCAACCAAGTAACGAATTTTGCCAAAACCAAAATTCTTAAGCAAAAAGAAACCGATATTCCACTTACCTTATATTGAATACCAAGTTGAGCAAATATATAATTATCCTGGATGCTATCCAAGAACTTGGAGAGGCACCAGAAGGAGTCAGCCTCGATGATGTCCCTCTGTTCCTCCGTCAGTTTGTCCAGGGGGAAGTTGTCCAACTCCTGGCCTGGAGCAGCTTCCTGAAGGAAGACCATGAAGAAAGGCGTCACCAGGTCGTTGATGCCTTGCACGTAGCCTGAGGCCGGGTGCCTGATCGCCCAGATGTACAGGATGCGTTCGAACATCACCTGAAATTAGGAAGTTGAACAAGTTAATTTGGAGTCTTTAAAAGTATGTATGACACTGGGAACTGTGACATGTCCATCTGATAATCACGCTATGGAAACGTCAATATTGACTACATGGTAACCGTTTTAACGCCTATTTTCGATTTTGCTGTACGTCGGAACTATTAACCTTTTACACTCCCCTAACTTTTTCAGATCGTAAATGTTTTCTAGTAGTTTTACTCTTTGTATGCCCGCCATATAGCTTAAATCAATAAAACACAGACTCTGTATTTTTCTTTCCCTGTGATAGGAGAAGAAAAATATATTCAACTCACAAGATGAATATCATTTTCTGATGTCAATGGGTACAACCCCAAATAAGAAAGCTTGAATTGGCTTGGGAAAGCGAACCCACCTGCACAGTAATCTGTTGGAACAAAGCCACAAGCGGGCTCATCCGCGGTATATCTATATGGATCTGTCGGTAAGTATCGTCGTCTCTCTCTGCATCGTAGTATTGTCGCACTAGATGCTTGTAGTCCGCTCTCTTTCGCTCCAGGGTCTCTACCCGTCGCTCCGCGTTGGGAGGCAGGTAGCCAGCCAGGAGACGCCATGTTATAGCCCTAGCCTGGAGAGAGAAGGAAAAGTATGGTTAGATTTTTGTTTATGGTACAAGAAAAAAAAATTGTCTTGTTCGGTTGGGTAGTGGTATGGGGGTTTTTCCTAAATGAATAGTAGCTTGGATTCTTGATTTGTGCTTGGTTAATAAGCAAAATGCTAACCGAGAAGAAAGGCCCCTATTGCATTGGACTTGGCGAAATATGGCTATACCATTTACCCACAGTAGACCCTTTCAACGAAAACGGTATGTATGAATATATTGCAGACCTACTTGAGGACAGGTAGGAAGACCTATTCTATACAGGTGTGATGTTATCATGTAAAAAGCAACTCCAATTTTCATAAGGTTAATGTTATTATTTATTTAAAAAATCCAAAAAAAAAAAGAAAATAAATTTGTTAAATAACAAAGCGCAGGCGCGCGTTGATGGTGGTATGACGATCTGATCTTGTTTGCGGGACGAACATGGTCAGGGATCGGGGATCGCACAAGACAAGAGAGGTTTGGAAGGAGAAAGGGGAGGCCTTTCCCAGCAGTGGGACACTTAACAGGCTAACAAAAAAAAAGAAACAAAAAAATTTGTCATACAATGTTGTGTTGTATTTAATTGGAAAACAAACCAGTGTTTTATTTATTTTGTTTGAACTTCTTATCAAAAAGTTGAATTCTTAGTACAGATAATATTACATTAAAACCACATTAGCAAGTCAAATTAGCTTGTACCCTGAATATTATGTAAATAAGCTTTGTTAAAATGTTGGCGTACAATTTATGAAGCTTATTAGAATATTAGTATCGTGTCCAATGAATAATGCATACATTTTCTCACAAGATGTTTACTTCTTAATATATTACGCGTCTTTAAAATAATATTTGAATTCTTGTTTGTTTTTTGTACTCATCATTATCTGCCTAGCCTTTTCCCAACTATATTGGGGACGGCTTCTAGTCTAACAGGATTGTTTGATTGATTGTTTTTTTGTACTATACGTATATTCTTACTAAATTTTGTTCACGACCTTCGTCCGCATTAAATTTGTATGAAAATATAATTTTCCCCATTCTTGCAACATTTTTTATAGATGCCCCGCTCCTATTGGTTGTAGCATGATGTTATATAGCCTTCCTAGATAAATGGGCTATCCAACACTAAACGATTTTTAAATTTTCAAGACATTACGCGCAGAAGCTATGTATTAATAAATTAAGAAACTACCTCCAATTACTGAACCTTGAAAAAAAAATGTGTTAATTGTTGGAGTTAGCAAGGTAGTGACAAAAATATTATGTTTTACGCACAAGGTTGTATTACAAGGTTGAATTAAGTGCACTGTCAAGAACCATTATAATGCAAATAAATAGATAATAATAATTACTATTTGCTTGATTCAGAAAGCTATACTTCTTTCTGTACAGTGATTGTATAGTTAGGAGGTTCCTCTCTCTGGAGCCCTGATTGCCAGTAGCTTAAACCTTATTCCCGATACCGGTGGGCTACATTTTTTTTGTCTTTATATTATTTTTACTTAATTATTAAAAATGCTATCATCAATAAATAAAAAGATGAATAAAGGAAACTACTGTTTGCCTCATTATTCTCTCCTGTTTGTTTAAGAGGTTTATTTTTTTAAACCTTTGTAAGTATTCTCAAAAGCACCATGACCTTCAGAGAAAGAAAGTGTGATGCTATTCCCAACCTCTGCAAGTCCTGAATGCCAGAATCAACAGTGAAAACCACCAGTAAGCAGAGGTACTGGAGCTTGATGAGTCACAGAGAAATGATTCAACTGTCTTGGATCCCACAATGAAATAAATAAGAGTAGAATAGCCTACTTGTAAAATAAAACATAAGTCTCATTATTCCAACCAGGGGACAGAACAGCTATGTCAATAAAATATCAATCAATATTTTTATTACACAAGAAGTGGTTACAAATCGTGTGAAGTACCTGACTCCTGTCCTAGTTGATAGTCCTGTATTATAAGAGCCAGTGTAATCTCCCAGGAGGTCAAAAACTCTGACAACCAGTCTTACCAAGGGGTATCGTATTACCCAGTGCTAACTGGGTTGTGGAGGTCAGATAGGCAGTCGCTCCATGTAAAATACTGGTATTCAGCAGCATCCGGTTAGACTGGAAGCCGACCCCAATATAGTTGGGAAAAGGCTAGGCAGACAATGATGCCCTCTCCCAGGAGTACATATTAGAGAATCTTATGCCATAAGTCTGTGTTCTTACACTGTACCGTGCATGTGTGTCACTGTATTACTGCTACGAAAATGTTGAGTTAAAAACTGTATGATGTGTAATATCATAATTAATAAGCTACTGGTGTTTGTGCAAAACAAATATGAAGTAATGGACAGTGAAAGCAAGATTCAGATCAGTGCAATGGGTTTTTCAACTGAGGATATCCACCATGCTAAGTAAGCTGACAAAGATTCAAATAATAACTTATTTAAATCTTTGTCGGCTAACAAGAAGAAAATATCTCAACAAAAAGATAAACGACACAGAGGCCTGGAGGACATCATAAGGTTCCTGAAGACAACTGATTCTGAGCTTATACTCATTTTTGTGGCTAAAGTAGTTTCTAAATTGTGAGCTGTTTGTTACATTTGATTCATTATTTAATATGTCATCGATGACATACTAAAGTAAACTTCCATCAGGCCGCTTAAAATTCCAATAACAATAAATACTTGTCAATGCCATGCTTGAAACAATTGTCCCAAAAGCAACAAGCACAACCAATCATAATTACAGAATGACTCATCTGAAATAGACACCATAATGACTTACTTTGACTGGGATGCCAGACCAACTGATCTGCTTGAGGTCATCCAGGTCTATGACAGTGCTATCATGCATTTGTTGGAACCTCTCGAGCTTGGACTCGCTGCTCTCCTCGCGAGAGGTCAGTGCCGACAGACGCACGGGCCGCGGCCGGCCAGGGTAGTGCCGCATCGGCCCCGAACTCCCCGCACCCACCCTACGGACCTCATTCTTCTTCACCTCCACCGCCTCAGCCTTTGGCTTCACAATCTCACTCTCAACCTTTACGTCATTTTTGTTTACGTTCCTACTACTATTCCTATGCGAATTTATCACGTTCAAAGCAGCAGTTTGCGATATGGCCTTCGATATTTTAGTTTCGGCGATTCCAGATATGATGTCGTCGTCGCCCAGGTCCCAGGCGTCGTTCACGGACGCCTGGAACTGTTGATACGATGACCCAGACATAACCTCGGTCCTTTTGACCGTCTGAAAAGGTCTGCCCGGGATCGCACGCTGTGGTGTCTTCCAGAATGTGTCAGACAATAATCCGTTCTTGTCATATTCGGGTTGGTGGCTTTCCATAATAAAATACAGCCGTGAACATTCTAAATAACTTTGTTGGACAACAAAAAATTACAGTGAAAATGTTGTTGATATGACATATCACTAGACTGACCAAAGACAATTTGCATTCCAACCTACGTCTCCATAATTATTCTCCTTTTGCTTGTGACGTGACCGGTATATCTCTCTTTTTCTGAACAGTTGAATTAGAAAGAGACAAACTATAAAACGTTCCATTTACGTATGCCAAAAATGTAAGTTAAACGTGTCAGTTTAAACACTATGAATCAAGATTTTAATTTTTTGTGATGTAAATTGCTATTTTATAATTAATTCACCAGACCAGATAAATATTAAAAATAAGAATGTAATCGAATTAAGAATCTCCGTTTAGGTATCTCGCGTGATTGTTATCTAAAGTAACCATAACACAAACCAATGTTGCTAGTAACCAATATAATCGAGGTCATTCTTTAGAGGTTAGAGGTCAAGTAGGTCAGTGAACTCAACGAAAAACCTACTTGAAAAAACTGAAATGCAAAAAATAAGTTGGAAGCAGGCAGGGTCCATTTAAATATGAAATTATGAAAATGGAATGAAAAGATTTCGCCGACGATTTAACGTTTTTTTTACTTCGAATTTCTTTTAAACATATTATATGTTGTTAATATGTTTGTAACCATCTTTTAAAACCCTCCATTTCTATACCCCACTCGATGGAAATGACAGAAAAAAAGAAAAATTCGAACTCCACAATATGGCACCAATATGTTTTTTCCTCGCGCCACCAATACGAATCATCCAAATCCGTTTATCCGTTTAGGAGTTACGAGGGAACAAAGAAACGAACATACACACATACATACTTACAATCAGGTTAAACACATAACCCTCCTTTTGGACTTCGCCGAAGTCGGGTAAAAAGGATGCTGGCAAGCAAAAAAGGGGTTTGTAGCCCTCTTTTGCTTGCAATCGTATGCGGCATGCCGTACCTACCCGCCTGCCCGAAGAAATCGAAACCCTATTCTACCCCGGTTACTTACGAATTCGTTTAATTTTCAAGAGTGAAGTGTGCGGTCTTTTCACCGGTAAAATAACTATGGAACGACTTGTTCGTACTGAAGATTTAGAAAACTGAAGTGTTAGTCAACCAGTGTCAAAAAAAAAAATCTATTTGGGGGGTTTAGAATGATGTACTGAATTCGTTGTAACCGTTTTCGCGACGGTGTCCCTTCCACCTTCCACCCCATATACAAGTATTCCTTTTATATTCTACTCTCTGCATTCTACTCTGGTACCATCCTTTTTGATATTATAAGTCATCTACTCTTTGGCACCATCCACAGATCATCATATATTTATAATACTACTGGTACCATCATTCAGCAATCAGCATTAAATAGGTTATGCCGGGATTTTTTGGTTTTGTAAATACATCAAATATTCTGATATTTTAAGTTTATGCAACATCAGTTTATTTTAAATTACTTGAAGTCTTCTAAAAAATAATAAAATCATTTATTTTACTTTTACAACGAATTCTATTTTTATATCCGTTGCCAACTAAGTTACCAACATTTTACCTCGATGGTTACCAATCAATAGTTTTATATCAAACCGCTGTTTCCAGGAGGCTTATTAGATCGATGAACACATGAAATTCTATGTCAAATGTAATCCGTGAATACAGTGATTAAAATGTCTAATCAGCGCACTGAATCTGATTCTATGTTTATGCACAAGGGTGATGGACCAAGAAGCAGGAGCCCCTCAACATCTGTATCTGTAACACAGAGAAATTCGTCACCTAGGAAAGTCGATTCGTCTGAAACGATTACCGTCAAAGACTTTTTTGATTTTATGAAAACTGCGTATCAAGTTTACGAGCACTTGGAGGGCAACGAAGACGAAGCAGCGAAGATAGATTGGGACGAATTGACCAAATTAACTGTTATCAACCATGTTATCGAACAGCAAGAACGAGATCTCCTACATCAGACCGTTTTCGCTGACGCCAAGGCGACGGTTAGCAAGAGCCAGTGTGTCATGGAACTAAAGAACGGCGACGACCAACTTGAAAAGAGATTTAGTTGCAGTGAAATCGAAGGTAATGTCCTGTTGACTGTTTTGTATTTTTTTTTAATAGCTTTGGAAGCCCTCATGGATGTTCTCCGCCCTGGGTTTGGCGAAGGGATCTGTCAGACTCGTATCGACTGAAACCACACTGTGTTCTTCGACTACCTTCGGCCGGTGTGCTGGAGTACTTGCGCAGTTCGTCACGCTGCCCCGGCCAGGTTTTGGCCCACATATACACGCGGACCCCGTCTCCGTCTGCGGCTGTACCCCGACCGTCGCGACAAGTTTACTGCGCTGCATTGCCCAGGCAGAGTATTATGGCTGTTGTCGGGGTAGTCTCCGCAGTGGTGACAGCCGGGCATCGGTTCTCTACCTATGTTTTACGGTACAGTCACTTTACGCACCCATGCCCTTGATGCCCTGAGAGTATCTGTGTCAGCCGGAAAGTCAGGGCGCCTTGCCGCCTCTCCAGCCACTCTTCATCACGGGTCTTACCGCCGTAATAGCGGCGTGCTCTGCATTCCACTGCAATACTAGGACCCGGCAGAGTGTTGACTGGTACCCATATTCTAAGTGCCTTAATGCTTATCTGATAAATTCATATGAAATGGAAGGTTTATCAGCTTGTATCCCCGTCGTGCTGACAAAACTTGACGCAAATTATACTCTGCCGAACGAGTCCTGCTGACTGACATACTTTTGCAAAAAGATTCGTAAATCCCATGGGCACCCCATCGGATAGTACTACTAGGGCCATCTGTCGGTCAGGAGAACTATTTAAAAGTCACGCTTGTTTTTAGGAAAATTGGGAAGACGCCGAGCATTGCCTCCTGAAGCGAGAGTGGAAATGCTAGGTATTTGGACTGAAGCCAACCTGAATTGCAAACTTAATGATGTAAGTTTACAATTTTTTTATCAAAGAGAAGTTGTAGTTGTAATTCATTTCAGACGTTTGGCAAATGTATCAAAAGATGGCGCTGAAACAAATTTTCATTTCAGGTACTAAACGAAGGGATATTGGATTCAATTCTGCCTTACCTGGCAGGCTATAAAAAAACATCAAAAACAACAAGTCTTTATACTCCTATAATCAAGAAAGTTTCATCAGGAACAACTGTTGAGATAAAGAAACCTGCTAGTTTTGGAGGTAAAAACATATAAAATTAAACGTTTGCTTGAAAACTAAAAGTAAAAACCATCGTTCATTAATTAAACTAAAATACACTATTTCAATTTAAGGCTTTGTGGATGAAAAAGAATCGAGGGATCGCCTGGGAAGGCGCAAATCTTCAGTAACCATAGCTCAAGACCGCAATAATACAAAACAAGAGTAAGTAAAATGTCTGTCTTCTTAGGGCCGATTTTTCAATGGTCAGTTAAGCGACGAGATAAGGTTAATTCCACAGTTAACAAGATTCTCAATTTTTCAATTGACAGATAGGCTCTAACGGCCAGTTAAGCTCTTTAACTAGCGAATTAACTTAACTGGCCTTTTACACCCCAGTTAGCACGTTATCTGTCGAGTTATTTGACGTTTCTGTCATTGCGCACGTCAGTGTTTGTAGGTTATATTTGTGTTATTACGGATTATGGATATTTTTGATTCTATTGACGATGAAACAATCGCAGAAGATTATACAGTGCTAAATTATTTAAATCCAGATAGAAGACAAAGGGTTGTAAGGGAGAGACCTGATAATATGTCTGTATGGGACGATAAGAAATTTCACAGAAGGTTTCGTCTCGAAAAAAGTTATTGAACTGTTAGCTATCTGACGTTTTATCTCGCTCTTGAAAAATCGGCCCTTACTGATATATTTTTTTCAATCGGGTAAAACAAGTAATTTTGTTACAAAATAAATATGATTAAAATACAAGTGGGTCTGTTGTGAACAACAATTTCAAGTCACTGCATAACATCCGATATGGTCTAGTGGCTAGGATACCTGGCTCTCACCCAGGAGGCTCGGGTTCGATTCCCGGTATCGGAATTCTTCTTTTGCATTTTTTTTTGCAAAATATTTTTCAATACACTTTCTTGAAAACTGAAATTTTTCAACAAATAAACTATAATTTTATTATACTAAGTCCAAATTGGTTCAATTCCTATAGTCGTCCATGATTGTTTTTTTAATCTCGGCAAAGATATGCGCCTTAACGGCGTAGATATTTTTCGAATATTTAAATAGTGTGTTTTAAATAGAATATCTTAAATAAACATGATTATAAACAAATTAACATTTACTTGTGTTTTAACTTTTAAATCCAAAATTATTTTAATTTTCAATTTTTCATATTAGGCTGTTTAGCGGCTTCATACCTTTGCTTCTTCTACAACCTGGCGAAAGCAAAGCGCGGAAAAAAATGAAAATTAAATAGTTTCCTATTTTTTTTATTTTTTTTACGTGTAATGAAAAACTGCAGTTCTCGGCCCCAAAACAACCTCGCCTGCGGGTCGGTTGTGAATTCCACCTTGAGTGCAATAAACAAAGACAAATAACAAAGTTTCTCCACTTGTATCAAAATGTACTATAAGTATTTCTTTTCAGGGGTGACGTAGAAATTCACGTTTGTGATGAAGTCAAAGGTCTAAAAAAAGATTTTAGGTGCCCGCAGAAGTTGTTAGTGTCCAAGATGGGATACTTCGCTGACGTCACAGCCGGCCAGAGACTTGAAGACATGGATATATCTGTACATTGTGATATACAGGTAACTTATTATAACTTTTCTACGTAAAGGTATTCATTTTAGCTATATGACATGAAAAACATGTTTATTTTATGTACCAAGACTAAGTACTTATAAATTAAATTAAGCCAATGATAATTGTAGTAACAGGTTTAAATTAACAAAAAATATAAAATTACGAACACTAATTTATTAGAGGTACCAACTTGATACTTCATCATCAAATCATTATGCTTAATATTCTCTTTTGTTTAGATTTTCGACTGGTTGATGCGCTGGGTGAAACGGGATACTATTTTGGTTGCCGACTGGCCTTTGCTCGACCCTCACAATGTAGTACCCATTCTGGTGTCTGCATCATTTCTACAGGTAAAACCATTATCACAATTTTTTTTTCTGAACCAAAGAGAAACAAAGGTAAATTTAAGCCTACACACACAGCATTAGTGGCCCCGACAACAGTTGTAGATCTTGGGTTTGCCATACGAAACCAAGCAGGCGCGTTACTGAGTGTTATGTATTCAACACCACAGCTATCGCAATGTTCGAAGTAAGCATTCGTAAGGAAATATGGAATGGCCTAGAACCAAGCATTCGAAGATGATATATGATGTCTATCAACTCGCACTGGCCCAGCAATATTTTTAAACGTTTTAAAAGACAAGAATGGGCAAGAAACTCCGTTTTTGCCCATTTTTCTCCATACGAAATGGATCTTTTTTTAAAGATTGCTGTTCAAAAGTGCCTGTTAAGGCCTAATTGAAAAAATGTCGTGACTTTGACCGCGTGGTGGATTACAGCCCACTGCGTCTTAAAAAGGAGGCCTGTGCTCGAGCAGTAGGAACATTATAGTCTGATTTTGTACAGATGGAGCCACTGCTGCATGACTGCCTGATATACTGCCACGCGCACATTAATGACATCGTGAAGACTTCCACCAACTTGGCGTGTCTCAGCGACGCTTTGCTCACCAGGTACATACACAATATATCAGTTAGTAGGCATCAGAGTCGGTATCAGTGGTGGGCAAATAAGATATTGATGGATTTTATGAGGAATGATATGAAAGCAATAGTAGGAAATGAAAGATTGACAAAGAAGTATGGAAGAGAAAAAGGTACTGTGTCGACCTCAATTAAAGTGGGACAAGGGCAGGAAGATGATGATGAGTATCAGGGGTGGAAGAAACCTCTTGGCCGCGAGACGCTCAAGCTACACGCCTCTTGCGGCAGCGACAGCGGAGCAAACAAATGAAAGAAGTTAATTAGGGTATGCCACGAGTCAACAAGATTGTCAACCGATGCGATTTGTGCGCAAAATTGTAAACGTCATCTGAGGATGCCTCGTCAGGCCCCGTGGAGAGGCGACTCGAATCGAGTACCTGTAGGTTTGAATTGCAGGAAGCGCGAAGTATATAATACTTCGCGCTTCCTGCATGTGTACATTTTTCCCCGGACGGTAGGGCGGTGCTGCATCTTGTCTCCAATTTAAACGACCGAAATTAAACTAAATAGGTATCTATAAAAAAATAGACATTTGTCTTCATAGACATTCGCAAAGTAACGACTGTTTCATAACTTATTTTACCCAGGTTGGCAGCCATGTACACGAATGCGGAGCTGGAAGCCGTCCGGGACCGCAAGGACAAGATCCATTCGCGTCTGTACTGCAAGATGATCCTGTCTCTCGCGGAGCCGGTTCCCGAGACCCTCCGGGGACACTACTCTACCCTCGCCACACTTTTTAAGTGTAACAAGTACGTTTTCCACAAGAGTTTTGGTAAAAGGAGTTCCAATGGGGAAGGTTACTGAAATTGATAGCCTAGCCCAGCCTAGCTAGTTCCAAGCATGAGGATAAGCGTATTGGTTTAGGGATGAAATTCTGTGAACGCCATTTTATATTTCAATAAAGCTTGAGCTTGATCAGATTGGGACTTAGTTGTGGACATGCCATCTAAAATAAGCTTTGACCGACCTTCCCCAATTCGGTGCTGTCAATCGATGTTCCTACCGACATTTTTGACAGCTGTGTGGATTTTGAAAAATGATTTTCTACGTACCTATACTCATTTTTCTGTCGTCGCAATCTTCTCAGCTATAACTTTACATTCTTATTTCCTTTGACTAGATGTAACAAGCTACTAGGACGTCATATCGCCGAGCAGGTGCCGTGCCAGCCCGCTAGCATGCGGATAGATCGACGAGGCAACGTGATTTCTTCCCACACCAAGTGAGCACGTCATTCAGCAGTTTACCCACGTCAATTATAATCATGTTCAATCCGTGAAGTTTTTCTGGTCTCGGTTTAGTGGCACTGAATACATGGGTAGTCCTCGTCTCATTGATCTACGTTTTCATAATAAGTATTTAGTTCTCCAGGCAGAATTCTAGCCGGTCTCAGCCGAGTCTATAGACATCGACGCACACCCAGGTGCATTCTCTTCCCATACTCTCATATTCCGATGGGACTGCAATGCAACCCGACACAAGTTCTGGAGATTGATCACGCAATACTTAACGTGTTTTCCGAGACACGGTGGTATCACATCGCCAACTTCTAAAATTCGGGGTGCTACTGAGAAATGCCCAATGGAACACCTGAAAACCAAATAATACTTTATCCGATGTGAAATGCGAATCCAGGAACCCATGCTCTGCAGCCTAACGGAGCGGCCTTTATCTGATGTAACCTTCGGTGCTGAATTTTCTCCATGATGTTTTCGCTAATGTCTTGCGCTTTGCTCAGGGACCAATCGTGGAGTCTGAACGAGTACATAACCTGGTTGTACGGGGAGCTGCGGTCTTGGCGCCGCGTGTACTGGCGCCTATGGGCTGACTGCCACTTCCTGCGCTGTCAGCTCTGCGACAGCTACTTCCCGGCCTATCAGGTAAGATCTCGACGAAGCAATTGGATACATGTAAGGGGAGTGCCACTGCTGATTATTATTTAACTGTTTCAGTAGACCAACCGTCAGTGTAGTGCTAATAGTCTCCGATTAAATGGCTGTGTCAAATTCGGACTGATAGACAGACGGACGTGACGAAATTATTCCGTATTACAGAGCCCTAAAAATAATGTAAATATCGATATTCCCTTTACTAATACGAAGCTAGAAACAAAAACGCTGTGGGAGTTTTTTTCCGCTAGAAAGAATACTTGTTCATTATTATGTACACCTTACAAGTTGCAGATTTCATACAAAAGTAAACATTTTAATGGGCGGTCTTATCGCTAGAAGCGATCTTTTCAACCTTTGGACATTAAATAAAGGATTCAAGTAGATATGACAGAATTTTCTGCTGTCCAGATGGAGTGGTGTTCCCACCACGAGCAGCCGGCGCACATGTTCGCGCTGGAGGGGCGACCCTCGCTCCCGGCCGGCCGGTACCCCTGCTGCGGAGAGAGGGCCTACCGCTTCGAGACCATCACTAGGAATACTGTAAGTGACTGTTACTATCTACCTTATGTTCTGAATCAACAAGTTGGCGAGGATTTAGAACTGCCTGAAGTAGCATAGCATAACAGCCTGGTAGACAATGGACTTTTAATCATCAGGGTTGCCAGTTCCGCGAGCATGTACCAGACGAGCGGCTTGCGATGGACTCGTCAGTCATGGAGCTGTACAACCAGTTCCGGGACATCATATCCATGAGGCCGCCGCAGCTCATGTTCCCCGAGAGACTCACCAGACTTGTGGGCAGAGGTACGCTTGATGTACAGCACCTTAGTGATTTGACTTCCTTTGGTTAATCGGTCTCCTAGTTTTGTAGTTGATGTGAGACGAACTTTAAGTCTTCAGTCCATGAAGCCAATTTGGATCCGGAGTTAACCGGCAAACTTAATAATCTAGTTTTTGATCCGTAATGAACCAGAAATCCTCATGATCTATAAAGTAAATGATGACTGCTGTGGTAATACCCGTGTTTTATGTATAAATGTTTTTACTTCTAGTGGACCTTACCTATACATTTATACTGATTGTAAATAGCACCAAACATATTCTAAGATTGTAAATATAACTAACGATTATAAGTTTGTATCTAAATTATTCTAAGTTTGTAAATAGCATCAAAATCATTCTTAGATTGTAAATACTAAATAGCACTATTTTCCTACTTAGTATTTATAAAAAATCCAGAGGCAGGGAATCCACTTTGCTTGCCTAGGAGTTGCAATTTCTTAACACGTGGGTTTACCACAGTAGATCTGGTCCATCGCCAAGTTTTTTTTAATTTAAAAACATACTAATTTCTTCGGAATTGTACATAAGGCCAGCTTCTAAGTTTCGCCCTAGAACCAGGTGAGGATAGCAACGGGCGGCTGCAGTGCAAGGAGGTGTTCTGGTGGGACGGCATCCAGCTGGTGCCCCCACGCCCACCGCTGGGACTGCTCGGCAAGTTGTACACCAGCAACAACAAGTTCAATCGTGAGACTCGCACTTTATTGATGAGTAGAAAGCGGGATATGGTGCGGTGATGTGTGAGATCCATGTGAGGCGTTTTGAGGACTAGTATTAACCGTATTTCTTAACTATTTTGAAGGGTACATTGTTGACTGTTCCCTTCAAAATCATCATTCTCCTGTCGTTATCCAACAACAACAACAACAACATGCCTTCTACAACAACAACAGCTACACGCTTTCATGTTTACTCGGCGTCTCAATCTAGCCAAACTGTTCCCCTCAAAATAATAGGGAATACTTAACGTGATTCAACCATCCAAAAATAAATAAAAACCTGACTTAAAGTGGTTTCTCACCAGCTTTCAAGAATCCAATTTTATTGTCTATTCGCCTTGTTTCTAAATATTTACTCAGTTTTGTATCATTAGTCCGATCGACACGTCACCGCACCACAAGCACGAATGGGAGAAAACCGCTGTAAATACGCTAAAACAAATTGGCAATACATGTAGCGGCCATGGGGACACGCTTGCAAAATTATAGGGCCCTTGCAATTGGCAACAAAAATATAGTTCTGAACAGTAACTATTGTAAATACACAAATTCAGACATACAGTGTTCTTTGGCTCAAAAGACCAGTATCCAAAGCGGCTGCGCGTAAAAATCGCCCGCCAACTTTGTATTCAGAAACACGAAATTATTCCTTCGTAAAAGAGCCAAAGAATCAAATAATAAGTATGTCTGTTTCATTTCTTTGTTGTTATGCGTGTAGCATCGACATTTTGGTTTTTGTCATTTTTGTTTGAAGGTCTGCAACGATGTGGTCAGCGATTAGACATCGTTTATTACATCGGTAACTTTATAATATGATAAGTAAACACAATACTTTAGTTACCTCAGTACAATATTAACCCAAACATTTTTGCCTCATTTACCGATGTTACACAGAAAACTTTGTAAAGCCTACATTAATTGACACACTTGTGGGGAACGTACGAGACGGGGCAAATAGTATCAGAAATACATATCAAAACGACGCATACACAGCCAACGTGAGACCCGGTTCGCCCGCATTGGGCACAACCCATGTGTCCACGCAGTCCCTCACCGCGAACTGCTCGACTGGCACCGTGGTCTCCCCGGAGAAAGAGGTCAAGCCCCCGAAACCAATCTCCGTGAAAGATTCCAAGGAAGAGGCCCATAAGACCAAGGTAAGCCAAAGGACCAAAGCCAATACGACCGGGCAGCCACGAGACCTTCTTGTACTGAAGGTTCTGCTACCTACTGTTTGTGCTGGTAATTAGGTACCTAGTTAGTGCATTGTTATATAGCATGTCATGTAGTGAGTAGGTGGGTAGTATACTCTTGTAGTGTAATGGTAAATATTTGAATTCGACTAAGTAGATGAAATACAGGGTGTAAACGGACCCTTCACTAAGCCGTCAATCAAGCATTATGTACATCAAACTAAGTAACTTTACGCAAGCATTATTGCTGGGAAACGACTTTTTTTTGGGTTGTAAAGTCACGTTTTACGGTAGGACTCAATGTAACGCAATCAAAACATTGTGCTGATGGGTGGATTGAATAGTACGGGGGCATGGAGGTGTTTAAAGTAAAAATATTACAATAAAAAATGCTTTTTAAAAAAACTTGTGAAAATGTTACTAGAAGGTTCCCAGTTATGGTCTAGAACAAAAAAAATATCGCAATGACGAGGAGAAAAAGTGCCTTTTGGCTTCGTTAAGGGTCTTGTTACACCCATTATTAAGTTGGGTAGTATGCATGCAACTTATACCTAGACTGTTGGATGTTTAATAAAAACAATTTATCTTTATAAAGTAGATATTAGGTAGGTAAGCCTTTCTTTACAAAATATAGGTACTTACATGCATCATCATCATCATTCTCTTGCCCTTATCCCAATTAATTTGGGGTCGGCCCAGCATGTCTTCTTCTTCCATACTTCTCTTCATGTCTTTCTTCTTATATAGGTAATTTCATGCATACTTATCAAAATGACCTACTTAGTAATGGAGGTATCTTTCTCAAGTTTAGTTATTTTCATTCTTCTATCTTTTTTCATTATTCTTCTGTCGCGTTAAGTAGGTACTAATTAGTTGAAACTTTAGTATTTTATTAAATTATTTCTTTAAAATATAATTGCTTCAAGAATTCCTCTGAAAATTATTCTGTAGAAGGAAGCTATTGATTGCTATTATTTAGTATTCAAGTACATAATTAGATTTTACAATACAATTTTAAATAGATGAACCCACCCAAATGGTATAAAAAAAATTCTACTTCAATGGCATGATTACCGTACCCAAAGAAGAAACACCTAATTAAAATTCAAGTAAAAAAATATAGGTATTTTTGAATTATTCAAGTAAAAGCCAGTTCTGCTATTTGCTCTAATATTCAGGATAACTTTCCTAGGTAGTTAATTTTAAAACTTGCTTTTATTACACAGGCACTTTCTGTTACTTTAAGTTCCAATAGTAATATTGCAGCAAGTGGTACAACAGGCGCTGTGGCCGTAAGCAGTGCGATCGTACGACCTGTCGGAATGGATGGTGTTGACGAAGTAGTAGGCATTTTTAAATATTATTTTACTTCAAGCTACAAATTGAAATTGCAACCACATATTTGCGCCGTGAAGGCATTCTAACATGTATACAAGTGATACGTTCAGAGATCCTGCTATAACGATTCACTAGCGATACGCGACACCTAAAATGAACGCCTCAAGATTATTTCAGATGGATTTTCAACTCTTTGCGCGGAGTCAAGCGTTGAAAATCTAACAGTGCGTTTTTTTAGGTGTACCTAGTTGTCTGTCAGTGAAAACGGGCCATACTTAAGTTCCAAAAAACAAAAGATGCCTACTACAGCTCGTAAACTCACACTGCTTTTGCTTACGGCCCTAACTAAACGTAAATGACAAATACTGCTGGTATACAAAGAAAGGCTCCCCGGGAGGCGGTGACTCTGCGGGCGAGTCTGGTGGCGAGCAGTCGAGCTCGTCGGATGACAGCGAACAGAGCTCGGCGAGCGCGCCCAGCGACGAGGAGTGCGCCCCCCGCCGTGCCACGCACCGCTCCGCCAGGAAACACTCGCATCCACACACTAATACCGCCACCAAGTGAGTAGTGACAAGTGTAGCAGAGAAATAATTTAAGCGGCTTCAGAATGGGCGTACCAAGCCAGTCTTTCTTGCTCTCGCTCGTCATAATATAATTATAATACTTGGATTCTAACAAGTCTGGGTCTACAAAACAACCTCTGAGCCCCTGAGATGCTTTTGATTATTATTTATTTAATTCTTCAAAATCTTGCTTGATTCCCCGGTGTTCACATAAACAGTTTTTCCTTCATATGCCGATGAAGGAAAAACTGTTTATGTATATCCTAAAATATGGTCAATAGATATGGTGTCTTCATTGTACAGATACCTACACTAAAATTGTTACACAGCTCTTTTATGATATTACTAGCTGTGCCCCGCGACCTTCGTACGCGTGAAATTAGCGGTGTGAAATATGCTTTACCTATACTCATATCTACAAAATATACATAAAAAAAAATCATAAAAATCGGTCGAGCCGTTTCGGAGGACTGCGGCCACAAACAGCGTGACAGGAGATTTTTTAGATAAGATTTAATCTGTATCATAATGGGTACCTACAATTGCGATGACTTGTCATATTGTAATCTTTTCTCCCAGAAGGACACGCGTGGTGGGTCGTCAGTGGGTCTCCTGTTTGTCAGCTCGCAGCAACCAGGATGGACAGCGGCGGTTCGAAGAGCGCGCCGCCCGACAGATGCGAACCGCCCTTGCGAGAACCGCGGCCCTACATCAGCAAAATAAGTCCAAGATGCCACCAGGTAACAATATGGTGGGACAATATGGGGTCATCCCAATCCTCTAGATGCGGAAAGCAGACCCGGTCTTTGTGGTGATCTCGGCAGAAGCATGTCAGCAGCAATGGACGTCTTACAGCTGAATGATGATGATAATGTTGGATTCAGCTTTCAGCACATGGGATTTCCTTCTTTAAGCTATCCATGAGCTAGCATAAGAAATTTAGAAACGGATACGGTGGGTGTCACTCACCAACATCGGCCATCCCGCAAGACTTAGGTACATTTGGTCTAAATGTCCATACTATTGATTCTCGTGCCTGGTTTCTCTTTTAGGAGGTGTTTACGCTCGCCTTGAGTCGGAATGGCGCGAGCGTCACGGGCAACGACAGCGCACCGGCGCCGTGTCGGCGCGCCCACGGTCGCACCAGCCCGCCAACAAGTACAAGTGAAAAACTAAATAAACATTTGCATCCTCAACAATTTATTACTTATACCTACTTCCTTAATATCACGCGTGTGTGGAGACACGAAGACGGTTGCGTTTACTTTCTTCACTTTATGGTATTTGAATACTTTCCGCTTAGGAAAAGGAAGAACCCTGTGATGCAGCACTTTTATTTAGGTGTTGCTACGAACGAGCAATAGACCATTAAAATATGGCTTCAAGTACGAGTAAGGGACATACATACACGGACCGCTCGTGTAGTCATACACAACATCTTGATGCTGCCATGGATAACTGCTGCAGCAGTCGGTTTCAATTCAACTGCTAGATCAGTAACAATTAAATTACCAGCAACATCGATTTTAAGCAACAAGCTACTTGAACTTTTGCTCAGGCGAAGACAACATTGGCGCAAAAATAGAAAATTGTGGGTCCATCCAATATCCATTTTGAACAACCAACTAACAATAGGCAAGCGGGCAGGCAGGGAGGTGCGCGCGGTCCGGATTTGGGATGAAGAGCCCGGGGGAGGGGATAACTGCACGACAGCTCGCAGTTAGTGTATGCCTGGAAACTGCTCGACCGCATGATGAAATTTCACCGTGCCAGCAGCACCCGGAACAGTCACAAATGCTCAAGCGGTTCCAAGTATCAAGTATGTATGCAAATAGAAGACAGTATTTCAATATGCAGTCGCAGTAGGCGGGCGATGGGGACAACAAGGGGGATGCAGGGAATGGAGTGTCTCATCATGTCTATGTGTTATGAGCACGACTTTGTAGTTGTTTGCCTGAACTGAAGCAAATGAGATTGTTTGTTTTGTTACAAACGCAATCTAAGGGTCAATTTATACTAGCGCAGAGTCGAAGTAGAAGCGCGTATTCGCCAGAATACGCGCGCACTCTTTTACGTGTAGTAATGGGCATCAACAGCAGTGCTATTACGCATGCCAATTTCCGACTGATGACGCGTAGGTTCGCTAGTGGGCGCTTGGAAACGCGAGAAGGCGCGCGCACCAATCAGCGTTGTTCACGCGCAGACGCGCGAATTCCGAAGAATGCGCGCGTCTTTTTAAAATCTCAGAACTAATGTGTGCGTTACGCTGTGGAGTTAAGGTTGAATTAGTTATGTTCAGTTTTGGATAGACGCGTCGATGCGCTTCGACTCTGCGCTAGTATAAATTGACCCTAACGGTTCCGAATCATTACCGTCGATATCAGTGTTTGAGGAAAACAAGCTAAATAAATAAAAGCCAAGCATTATTCACAGATGTTTATTGTGTCTTATCAACTAGAATCGCATCCTGTGGGGATACTGGCTGGAGCGGAGGCCGAACGACGACTTGAGGTAGCCTCGCAGCACCTTCTTGTCGGCGCGCTTGCCTATCGCCTTGACCACAGCCTCGTCGACTGATTTCTGGTCGGTCTTGCGCTGCTCTGATGGAACGTATTTCTGGAAAGAGAGAATAGAAGATAATACCATGTTACATTAGAATGATAAGATTATCGTATTGCTAGCACAATTTTGTCGCAACGTAATGTGACAGTAAAATGTTTACCTACTTCAAAAATCTTTCGGGGAAGGTTCTCTTTAGCTAAAATCTAGTAAGTTCCAATTTTGGTTACACTATACAATATTACTTGGTGGTTTTGACTTGCTAAACACAGGGAGATTCATTTCAAAATGAATTAATAGCTTTTGATGTTTAATAAGGCCCAATTTGAATTGATTTTTCATTACACTTAGCAAAACTGATGGCACTGAACACGATCTATCAATGAATTTCGATGACGTTTTCACAATCATTAAGAAAATGTATTCCTGACAGCTTATGTGTATAATTAACAAAGATAGAATAGATAGATAGAATCTCAGTGTTATGATAGCTGCAACATCAGTAGATTGAACCCATGCAAAAAGATAATAATTTACACATTGCGGTTTTGGTCAGTAAAAAACCTCTTCATCTGCCCTAGGTTTCACACTGAGGCGGGTGGAACGGTCAGTCAGACTGGATGGCCAGAGGAGACAAAAAAAAACAAGTTGCTAGTATTAAAAAGAAAACAAACCTCTTTCTTGGAGGCAAAGATGTCCTCTCCCGACTTGCGCTTGACGCTGCGCTTGGCGCTCTTCTTGTTCTTCTTGAAGTACTCGTCGTTCAGGTGCTCCGGCAGCTTGAAGTCGCCGAGGTCCAGCTTGGTGGACGTGCCGATGACGTAGCGCTGGGGAATGCGCCTCAAGGGGCACGAGTTGAACTGGAAAGAGCAGGCAGGGTTATTTTTGAGCTGTTCGTTGATAATACTGATGTCAGGTTGGTGAATATTTTTTATTGAGAATGGAACTATCACATAATCAAAGTAAAAGAATTGTATAGATTGTTTGATAATCTGTCGATTTTCGAAGATTACAGGATACGTTAATCACAGAGCAGAGCAACAAGATTAAACCAAAAGATAAGTATTCATTTGTTTCATTCAGTCTGTGTATCATCATTTAGATTAAATATCAAGCAAGCAAGCAATTCATCTCTAGGAGGTTGATTCATACATAAAACAACTAAAGCCCTATTATCTACCACCCTTCACAACTATATGGATAGTTTACTAAATGAATTAGGCCCCAAAACAGTTATTAGAAGGGCAGGTGATGTGGACGGAGGTAGAGGTGGAGGTAGGTTTCCAAAAGATTTGTGTACTATAAAATCACATGACAGCTCACACCTTATCTCATCTCATCATCAACCTGCTATAGTGTAAGGTAATCCTCTCCTGAGTTTCCAAGATGTTTAACTCACCGAGAAGGGTCCAGTGACAAGCAGCAGTCCGCTGGGAAGTACACCCACAAGCACGACGCGTTTGCCGGAGTGGCGACCAGCCAGCAGGATGCACACCGTACCGGGGGTAAGGGTGGGCCTTGTCCTGCGGATGTGCTTGCTGAACGTCTTGTGGTGGGGACGAGTGCGGATCCTGGGGAGTATAGGGATTAACGTGAATAAAGGATGGTTTTGCAGAAGACTTGTAGGCATGAGAAACTCTTATCATAAACAATTAATATAAATACTTTGTAAACATCCACTGCTACAAATAGTTTGGGTCGTTTAAAAAAAAAAATTGCCCCACACTAGGAATTTCTCCTGTATTGTGGGTGCTTTACAAACATCCAGACCCGGAACAAGTATCTGTAGGTCATACAAATATTTGTTCTGTGCGGGGATCGAAACCGCGACACGCAGCCAATCTCTCAGCCACTGCGCCAACAAAGATTTTATTAATAGATTTTGTTTCAATGAAAATGGCAGAATATAAAAGTGACAGTCTTGGTTGTTCAATGTTTGTCAGTATTGGAACAGAAGTTTCCTAAATAAAATAAGTAAAACTCTTGGTGGCAACGAACAGAAACATTTGTTTCTTCCATACTTTTGTATAAAACAGAAAAAGTGCTGGTAAAAGTTCGCGAATCAGAATCGAGTTGCGAGTGACAGTAGTAGCAGTACTGAGTGCAAAAAAAAAACAAACAAGAAAAGAGGGTAGACCGATTTGACTGCTTAAAAGTACCCACCCATTATAATGTTTAACCATGATCATGGTGCTTGCAACAGCGCCGAGATATCGGGAAATCAAACCTAACAGTAAACATGGTAAATATCCCATCTCAAGAGTTAATGATAATACTTTTGTATTACTCATCATATCATCAGTCACCTCCTTTCTTGCCATATTATCCTTGACAGTCTATCCAATGTTTCTTTGGTCCTCCTCTACTCTTATACCCATCCAAATTAACTTTCCTCACAACACTTTCTGGAGGAATGAGTCCTCCACATCACATGCCCATACCAAGCCATCCAATAACCGCACAACTTTTCAGTCACCGGCACCACTTTCAGACTTCCTCTCATTTCTTAATCTATGGCATACTACGCTTCTTGAAATTATTCACAGGTGATTTTGATTGTTGTGAAATTGATTGTTTATCGTAACATAACATCACACCTGTAGAGTAATCCTTGCAGAGTTATGCTGAGGTGTTTTTATTGCACTAGTGTTCCATAAAATGGTATTCTTTGAGTCTTACAGGTTGTTAACCAAGTACTAGACAAGAACCATATAAAAATTCTAGTAATATTTGTATTTAAGGTCCAAATGAAGTGTACTTACTTGTCCTGAGTAGGGTAGAAGGACTTTCTGCGGCGCAGCAGCACAGTACGGGTTCCTCCGTTCTTCTCACCACCGATCGTCTTGACAGCCACGGAGGGCTTCTTGGGCTTTTCTGGCTTGGGGTTCTTTTTGCCCACAAACCTGTACTTAGCCTGGAAAATAAGAAACGAGTTTGAGTTAGTTTGAAATAGAAAATTATGATTAGAATTAAGTAAACATCTATTGGGCTTGAAATGTAAATATACTTGTAAACAAAGATGAACTTGTATTGCAAGCTTACATATTCTAATGATTTCTCAGATAAGAAATTCTTCTTAATTTTGCAGATACATTTTACCACACCTTCAATTATTTCTAACCACAAAGGAATATCATTGCACAACAGTCATGTTCTTGGCTAGTCTTAACAGACAGACTTGTACCCATTTATAAGATGACTCTGTGATAAAGACAAGTAGTAGGTGCTCCAGGATAAGGATGAGACAATTTCACACATGGGCAGTTGCTTGTTGTCACTGTATGTTATTTACTATCTCGTAAATACCCTTAATTAGCCATATATAAATTGGCTTGATAATGAATCATGTGTTAAGGAAACCAGCTCACCTTCTTGTGGAACATCTTTGACTTGGAGAAGCGAACTACTCCATTTCCCAGGTCGTAATTCCTTGGTTTGCCAGCTTTGGCCTTGGTGACGCCGCCAGCGGGCGCTGCGGCGGGCTTAGCCGCCGCCTTGGGCTGTGGTGGAGCCATTTAGAATCTGCACAAACAGAAACACAACCTTAACAACAAACTCACCACCTGACTTCAAACTTTGAGGTTATAAGAGTTTCAGCACTTCTCCGTACAAACAAGTGATTTAGACACGATTCCTTAGCATTTACACAGCGGAACTGTTACAATTACACACGATTATCTATCCGTTCACTGATAAATCACAATCACTGAGGGAACGTCAAAACTTTCGATGTGAATTTAGAAGATGTTGAGTTTGACTAAAACCAAAATATAACGCACAATCACTTGTTTGCAGGATACTTTTCTTAATTCTTACATGGAATTGAGAAAATTAGTCAAGTATATATCTATTCCTTTGGATTTATTTTCATCGAAAACAACATCAACTCACATTCCAACCGGGATCAAGAAAAAAAGAAATTGTCATAGAAGTATTTGTCTATGGCGCTTGTAGAGTATACAAACTACAGATTGACTATCGGTCTTTTGGTTTTCTAAAGGTAGTTTACACGATTGCAATGTTTGTCAGACTTTGTTGGTAGGTTTTTATAATACCTAACTAAGTTTATAATTTGTTTCCTATTTCATAAATCAATAATCTGTAACCCCTTCATCCAACTCCAAGCAGTAACAGTTAGGAAATATTTAACTGTGGCTGCTATTTTCATTTCCAGTTTTTTTTAAAGGAAATTGTTGGAATTAAACAGCAATAGGTTTGTTTGTTGCTTATTATTTTTCAGTTCATTTTTATAACATTCTCAAATCTGTGATTTGAAAATATGTCTATGGTTCATAAATAATTAAATGAACGCGATCACAGAGAATTTAATGTCAAATTAGGAAAATGTCAAAAAATTCAGTGTTAAAAAATGGCTTCTTTGAGGAGCCCGTCTTCGCCGTCCGACGGTTATAAAAGGTTCAGTGATGATTTCGCAAACACCAGCATCAACAATTACGGCTCGAACGTCACAAGTAAACGAGAAGCTATGATTTTTATATGCACAGTAGCCGCAAGATTATGTGTACGCTTTTTTTTAATAACAATACATTTTGCGATTCATTTAACATTTTGTTTTAATTTATTTCACCTTGTTTTGAGCATTAACTGTTATATATCCATCCATATGCGGTCCAGCGAGATCGATTAACTGTTATACTGATGCGAAATCTGATATATGACGCATTAGAATGACTCATAAAGCTACCTAAACACTAACCTATGCATAAAATAAACAGTAAGATGCTATAAGCTTGCCCAGAATACGTAATTTTAAAGCTTTTGTCTTCTGTTTCTATTCTAAACACTTTTGCACCTAGTAAGTAAGTAGTAGTTGCTTGTTTTGCATGGCAATAATTTTACTATTTATCAATGTTGCATCTACATAAATCTATAATATTTAAAATCTGAATTGATTTTGGTCGATCTGTATCTGCTATTTACGTGTTTAATTAACAAAAATAAACCGCGCATATAAAACTAGAAATGAAAGAAAGGACCTATTTGTAAATGTGAATAGCTAGTCCTGTTTAGAGTAGGGATGTCCCCATTCAAAGCTATCTAGATAATCTATCCAGTTTCATCCAGTTGTAATGCTACTGATTGGCTAACTGGACTGATCCCATTTGCACCACTATCAATACAATAAACATTTGCTTACTATGATAACAAGTTGGTGCTAAAAATCTAATACTGCAAGAATTTGCTATGCCAACAAGATTTATATTATTTAGATTTGTGTTTATATCTAATTGGCAGCTACATATATTTTCACACATGAAATAAAATTACTAATGTTGCAAAATCTTTTGACTGTTTGATGAGTACCTAGTCTAGTCTGGGTCTTAGAATATTCACTAAAAAGTAATTAAGCCTTGGATATTTGCACCTTGTAGGGTAACTTAAGATTTTTTTCTGTGATTTATTTGAGAAAAACATGCAATAAAAACTCCTTACACTGTAAACTAATGCTCTAACTTTAGACATCTAATCAACAATATCAAATTCATGAGGTGTTCCACACAAAAGATATTTTATCACTGATATCATTATTGACAGCTTTTATCAGTCAGTGGTGTTCAACACTTGGTTGTTGAGTACCTACTGTGAGCTTACTTACAAGATAAATTTAAAAAAAAGTAGCCTGTAGCTGTCTATGATAATTTAGCACTGTCTTGTTTTCTATCAGATATTTGATTAATCAGGAATTCAGAATGTTTATAAGGTCAAATTATGATCAAATGAAATTGGTCTTGATAAGTCAAATACATTCAAAGTTTATCACCCCTGCCTTCACTATCTGAGTCTGTATTTCATTCCCCTCATGATTCAGTGAGAATTTGCGGAATTAATGACTGACATTATTAGTCAAATATTAATGAAATAATTTATAAAACAATAGCAGTGAGTGAAGTGTGATCAAAAATGTCGAAAGCAGTGAGAAATGCGGTTGATTCAGTGAATTATAGCATAAGATACCAGTGGTACAAGCTGAAGTCATGTGAGTTTCTTTATATCGAAAATATTCTCGAGTGCCTAAGCTAGGCTTGAACACATTCGACCTATTTTTAGGTCACGGTCTAATATATCGAACTAGGTAGGTACTCTATCCACCTTGGCAATATTATACATATAAAGCAAAAGAAACATCGTTATTTTTGTATTCCGAAAGTTAGAGCGCTTCGCTTTTGTGTCTCCGGTCGCGCGTTTGTTATAGAATGTGTACCCGGCTACCCGTTCATAGCTAGTAATGTATTGCAGAATAGTATTTTCGGGTATTAGAGAAAATTAATAAATCAAAACAGCATCATTCTCCTGCTCCTAATTTATTTAAGTTCAGCGCAGCATGTCCTCTAATCTTCCTTATGTAGTTGTCTATTAGTCGTAATCTCAGTATGTACTCAGCCCCTTTCTAGCCATAACATAAACATGCCGTACCATTAACATTAAAATAACAATGATTAGGGATAGACACATTATCTTGTAAGTATGTATTTTTGGCGTCCTCCCAGCAAGGGGTCGGATACTGGTCGAATAAGGACATCAGATCGTCTGCGAAATTTAAATGCGTAGCAACAACAACCCCAAGAAAATCAATGCTTCGAGAAATAGTGCGACGAACAATAGTTACCTTTTAAGTTAAGTCGAATAACATAGACAATATTTTATTCTAATCGCAGAGGTGTGAGCTAAACTTCTTTCCATTGGAATTTATAGAAGCATTTGGCATAAAAATTCAAAGTTAAGGACTTATTTTCAACAAACCTTGTCCAAACCACACTTTCAGCTTAGCATAAATAATGAGTCCAGTCTCTGTTTATTAACCCATCGCCCTTCCGGAGTTCCGGATCAATTCTCTACGCTAAATTCGTTTTTCGGTAACTTCTATAGCTGCAGTCCATTGACCCACACCGCTCGTATAAATATGCCAATTCATTTGAAAGGCGAAAACATTGTACCTAATCCATAAAATTTTACACGGTTTTAGTCCAACCAGTCAGTTCTGTCTCCATTAAATTTACGCGTTGCGATTTTCGTGCTTAATTTAGCTTTTAGTCAGCTTTTTGGTTTCCTTATCTATCCTATGGAAGTAAGCCAGATTAAGGATCAGTGGTACGACCACCATTGGACCCCTAGCAGTAGCTAGAACAACTTCTGATCATGGGGACCTAGTTTAAATCCCACGTCGGGCAAAGTTTATCAAAGAGTTTATCAATCTGGAATTTGTCAGCTTGAACTCTGGATTTGTGCCAAGCAATACGCCTGGCAGTAGCAATAGGCTTGTCCTGTTTTACATAAAAATGGACACGACCTGACCAAAAATCTCACTTACACTTCGGGGAATACATGCTGGCGTGATTTTACTCTATCTCTGAGGATTTAAATTTAGCTTGTAACTGTATTAAGTATCTGCAGCTCGATGGAATACGTGTGGCGTTGTATTTCAAAATCCATTGTTTGCAATGATCAGCATTGAACAAGAAATGTGACGACAAGGTCACGCGGACAGTCTGTGAAAGCGATTGTGCATAGATACACAATTACTGGTTGGTGGCTTCTACACGATGGACCATGATTGGCATATTGATAGGTTTCTAACTGCCTTGATTACCGTCTGGGTTGAAAATGGAACATTGATAAACAAAGGTTTCCTGTTCCATCCAAGACGTAATAATCTGTTCTCCCAGCAAGCGTCCAAGTTTACCTGCTATTGGACAAATAAAACCTATTTGCAAAGATTTTCATTCTTTTCAGCCTTCTGGTGGGAGCGCCAGGGTAGCCCGCAATATTAAAATTTTCTTACGTTTTTTGTTAATTTCATCCCATTAAGAGACTATTTCATGAAAAGGTCATTCAATGGGATTTTATGAACTTAGAGGGTTGTATTGATGATTTTAATGATTATAATTTTGTAGCTACATATGTGTTACGGTCGCGAATCATATTTTGTTTCACATATAGCCTGAAACTGACCTGCAAATTGCAAAAAACCTAAGAAAATTTGAATTTCGCGAGCTACGCTGGCGCTTCTACCAAGAGCTCAAGCGTTGACAAATGTTAATGAGACACAATCAGTTTGGTACGACATTCTTCGAGGGGTAATAAATTGTTATGTAACAACTAAAATTCTCCAAAGGAGACGATCCTCTACAGAAACTCCAAGTTCAAATGCATTTGACGATTTGTTAATAATTTTGTGGTACGCACGATACTATACAAAACGAGTTTATGCGGATCTCTCATTGTATAAAAAATCTATACAAAGCGAGGCCAAGTTATACTGGAAATGTAAAGCTTAATCTGCCGCCGGCGCGCCGTGTGTACACCGGATGCCTAGCAGTCATACGCAATCAGAAGTTCAGTCACTGCACTCAGAAATGAGAGATTCCCACCTTATCTGCGAAAACCATATAATTATCAGTGATGTTAAATGACTCATATTTTCCACAGTATAATGTTACATTTCTATGTCCCTTGCAAAACCATTCACTGTCTGCAAACGCGGGCTATAAAGTATACAGCATCATTTTATGGCGCACAGAATTTCATAACCCCGAGTATTTTTGCCGTGTGTTTTTATGAGCTCTTCATTCCCATGTCTATCTAATAACCAAATGGCTTCCCACCTGAACTGAGTTTCTACCGGGATACCTAGGTATCCCCAGTAGGCAAGGTATCCAACTCGTATGTATCAAGTCAATCTAGGCAAGGTATACCGATACCGTAATGCTCAAGTAAACATCGACATGGTTTGGCTAGGTAGATTTGGTGTTTTATATAGGACTAGATTTTGCTCGCGGCTTCGCTCCCGTTATGTACGGAATGTACTCGCGGGAACGTTTTAAATGTAGTCTATAACACTCGGGAACAATGCAGCTTCCCGTTAGTAAAAGAATTTTCGGAATCGGATCAGCAGTTTCGAATATAACCCTCTACAAACCAACAAATTATACCTTCGTATTAGTATAGATAAGCATAAATTAGCCAATAACTCCCCCCCCCCCCCCCCTCTGCTTGGATCCAGGACTTCTCTCTCTATTTTTTGAGTGATTGATGAAGATCATCCATCCAGTAACAGGAAAAAGATATCATGAATGTTCCAGGTCTACGAATCACAGAAACTGACAGATTTTGGAAAGTGTGTGACGATGACGAAATCGACGCTTCCGTTCGATGACCGATGCATGATGTCATCAACGTTCAGTCGTTCAGACGGATGTTACTGCATCTGATATTATCCGTGACCTTAGTGACTCGCAACACAGCATTCACCGGAACCAAAACTTGTGTAAAAGTTTGTGTAGTGATTCAACCACACATGAACGGGTAAACGGATTTGAATGTTTAGTAACGTAGGCCATCTTTTTTAGAGCTCACTGCGTAGGTTGCCCTAGGATGTGAGTAAAACAGAGTACACTCTTCTGGCCTAGATATCACAGAATAATTTAAAACGATCCAAACAGAGTTCTCCGTGGATGAATTCTATCCTATTTTCGGCGAAACTTGCATTTACTATAGTCTGTTTTTTAATCTCGGAGACTAAATTGACAAGTGAAAATGTCAAAACTGACTTAAATGCTATAGAAATCTATGTCAGTTTGCCATTTGTACTTGTCAATTTAGTCTCCGAGATTAAAAAACAGACTTTATGTGTGTATTATCCGAAGGGTTCGGCAGAGATGTATACTATTGCATTACAGGTGTGATCATAGATATAAGAAAGCGGCCTTGATGTTGTGTGAATCCTTTTCGTGAAACAAAGCCAATTAAAACTACGCGAATGAATGCTCAAGTTCTGAATCAAATAAATTCAAGGAGTTTCTTACAACACAGCACTTAATTGAAATCAATTGGCGTACAAGTCTAATATAGCGAACGCACTTAATTAGACACTGAAAGAATTAGTCGGCTCCGTAGCAAGTTCGCGATATTAAATCCGCTGACCTCGGAGTTACCCCACGCCAAACAATGGAATTAATAGTTTCTATGCTAAGCCCCGGTTAGACAGAACTAGCTAGCAGCTGATGGATTTACACGGCTAGTCGTTTTTAAAAGTGATAGTAATGAATTAGATTTATTGTCTTTATTTATCATTTATGCAATCGCTAGCTCTTCCTCGCGGCTTCGCTCACGTGGTTGCCTAGTTGTCCCACGGAAACGTACTAGGTACCGGGATAAAAAGTATCTTGTTCTTATCCTGGGGGCCTAAAATGCTATATGCTACGCCATAAATCGCTTAAGCGATAAACAATACAGGGTGTAAACGGACCCTTCACGAAGCCGTCAACCAAGCATTGTGAACATCAAACTATGTCACCCTACGCAAAAATTATTGCTGGGAAACGACTTTTTTTTTTGGGGTGAAAAATCACGTTTTATGGTAAAACTCAATGTCACGCACTCAAAACTTGGTGCTGATGGTTGCTTTGAATAGTAAACGGGTCATGGAGGTAATTAAAGTAAAGTTAAAACCTTAAAAAGTAGTATTTAAAAAAAAACTTGTGAAAAAATTGAAACTTTGACCTCCAATATCTGTGAATGATGGGCAGAATATGTGGTTTTCGTTTTCGTGAAGGGTCTTTTTACACCCTTTATAAATAAGACTAGGATAATAATATGAATCAAGAAATTCTTAAAATGTCATAGACGCAGTTAATATTCCGAATTGTCACTTTGTGAACATTTTACGAATTGTAATGTAATTCGTATTATGATTCTGCTAAAGCGGGCTTTTTAGGCCCCTGGGATTAGGACAGGATGCTTTTCCATCTCTCTCTGGCAAAGCTCCGACTTTTTAACACCCAAGATTCACCCAACTTTGGGCCCATTTTTCAATCGTCATAATTTTTATCTAAGGAATATGGTAGATAATGTGTTCCACAAAAAAATGCATAATTTTTATTCCTCAGATAGGTACCTAAAAGTTATCAGAAGATTGAAAACCCGACCCTAAACCAACTGCATAATTAATCGCTGCATCGATTCTGTAGTGTAAAAATAAGTTCTTTAAATAGTCAACCATACTCGTAAACGTTGACATTGACCTTCACCCGGAATAGACTGGATGCTAATTGAGCCTGATTAATATTTATTATCCGGATTAGTCATAGCGTACTGTATTGATTTTCATTTTCTCGACTTGTTTACATACAGGACCTATTTGTTATTTTTAACACTTTTCCTGTTCTTGGTGTGCTAATAACAGCATGGTTTTACGCGTTTTATGCAAGGTTGCATTGCATCTTAGCACCCGCATGAAATCCTAGCTTGCAGTAAAACTGTAAAACAACATATTATTTTTCGTCCGTTTGACAAGTGACAACTATGTATACTTCCACCAACTTATCTGTGCATGCGGGAAAACACAGAACTAAAATAAATGTAAGAAGTTTGACATATTGATGCATTTTTTCTTGACTAGCAGCGCCACCTTGAACTGCAAACTTAAAGTGGTCGCACTGTAGTAATACCGGTAGTGCTGCATCGTTTTTTCGCGCTTGACCATAGTCAAATTAACGCCGCCATATTGTTTTTGCCCTCCCGTCAGTGTCATTCAGGCGCCAAAAGAAACATGCTGTACTATACCTAAGTTATGCGGTCTTTATGCTGACCAGCATCTCATTACTTTAGCCTTTTGTCCACTAGGATTTACGTCATAAGTCAGTAGCTCGATCCAACTTTCTATTCTCTCCATTTCCCTAAGGAACAAACAAAGGTAGCCTAGATACACCAGAGTAGCTACGCCAGTGAAAGTTAGCCCAAAGGCTCACTGGAAACTATCGGAAACTGTCGGGATTTAAATGCATTGTTGCAATATTCTATCAAAGTTTTAAGGCATATGCCACGAACACTTTACTTTCTAAGATATATCGGATCGGTGAATCTTCGTACAGTTTTGAAAAGCTGTGAAAGGGTCTCCCAAGAGGTAATTGCCGAATTACCTACACAATATCTTACATAAGCCAGATTCTAATCTATACATTGTTTGTTTGGTACAAGCTGTCCAGATTTATTCGGATATATCCGGCTTTCGGCCCTCTGCCGTCCGGAATTTGTCGGGCCTTGTCCGCTTTTTTCAACTTGGAGGATTTTCAAGAAATAAAGAATGTTCAGTTATTAGGTAGTTACCGAAAATGTGAAGTGGCAGGTCTTTTTGCAAATATCAGGCTTTTTGACAGAACTTTTCCGAAATGGTAACCCTAATTTTACACCGATGCGTCATGTTAAATTGGAAACCCAATTACCGTTACAATACCGTTAGAGTTTAAAGCATTTTGTTTATGCCTTTAACCTCCGATATTGTGCCAACCGATGACTTATTGCTAAAGCTATCGCCTAATAAATAATCATAATGTCTACCCATTGAAAAGAGCGCTAAAGTAAAAGTATTTCTCGCCAAATATCACGTCCATGACCTTGTAACATGAACTCGCTTTGTGTAAGGTTTCGTTGGAAACCGTTTTGTTCGGAAATGATTTGCTTGTAATGCTTGTACTAGCGAGTTCACTGATGGTCGACTACTTTCAACCTTATTACTTAGGACATAAGGGTGAAAACTGGCAGACTGTCAGTGAACTCGCTAGTACATAGATAGACCTTGTCTTTTATTTACTGGATCATCTAGTAAAATATAAGTTTAATTTTTTTTATGTCATTTTCTAACGATGTTTTTATTGGAATTTTGATTTTCCGCGCCCGCCGAGCCCAACGTTAAAAATCAATTAGAGTCAATGATATTATAAATAAAAAGAGGTAGGTAGATATCGCACTAGCGCGCGCAAATTGTTGCAGATAAATTCAGACAATTGTCGTAATTTAAGTACTTCAAGCCTAATAGCTATCTCTTTCTGTATCATACGTTCCGTATTATCTATCGCAGTTGTAACAACGCAACGATATTTGAACGCCGCTCCGTATGAACGAAGCGTATCTTCTTTATAATATCATTCATCAGAATGCTGCCCTTTTGGTATTCATATGGGTGTCTCCAGCTGCAATGTAAACAAGCATAGGTAATTTTCATATTAAGATCTAGATAGGTAACTCAAATGCCGCATTTACCTAATCAATAAAGGCGAATTTCCAACGTTCGAATGTACTATGGTTGCTCGCTTCAGATAAAATAACTTCATCAAGTACTACTTAGTAGGTGTAGACACTAGGCACCGTTTTATAGTATCTGGTACAAATAAACCAACCCATCGCGTCTCCCACGGGTTTCACAAGAATCCACTTAGTAGATTGTGACAGTTACAAACGCGCCGGGAAGCTTCTGAGGCGTTAGTGGAAGACTGATGCTCTGCCGATGTTTTTAATGGCTGAAATATTTATTATCTACGTTGGACTTAAGTAGACGCTCTTGTAAATTTCGGGGGCTACTCTGGAGCTTCCCCCTTAGGCGCGAATTACACAGAAACGGCGTAAGGTGAAGGCGCGGCGCAGGCATGATGCCGCTTCAAAACATTTTCATACACAATTTACGTAGGCGACATGTCGTAAATTACACTCAAGCGGCGCGGCGCAGGCACGCCGTTCTTTCGTTTCCTTATAAATTCCACGCCTGCGCCGCACCTTACGCCGTTTCTGTGTAATTCGCGCCTTAAATATGTCAATTTTCTCCTAATCTATTTTATCTTCTGCACAGTTTATTGCATGTCATAATACTCTGACCCATACGTACCTTGACCAGGTCAGAATCTCAAACATCCGAGAAGCAATTTCCAATTTATAGGCCATTTAGTCGCGCCGGTGCTCGCCTAATCAAGTATTTGCACCTCACAATGGCTACCCATTGTCTTGTCTCCCTTGCACGCGTTACATTGTGGAAGCTGTGACGGAGATAGTCACGGTCACCACCATTCAATGGTTACGTCTAGCTGCGTAGTATGAGTTATGAGGTATTATACATGTAGTATGTAGGTATGAGTAGGTAATCTGAATGTATGTGCATCAGGGGTCGTCACGTGAGGTTTGAAAGGGGGGAACGGATCGGAAAAAAATCATGATTAACCCCGATGGGGGCGACGATAATGTGATAATCACGTTTAATTTTTTTCGTGGTTCGAAAAACATTAATTTTATGCGTGACGTGTAAAATTATTTTTTGCCAATAATTAATTAAAAACAAGTGAGCAAGTAATTTTTTTCCTAAAAAACCCTAGCAAGCGAATTTTTATCTAAAAAATCCGATATAAAATATTTTTTTATTTAAACTGCCTCTAAAACTATCTGATCTTTTCAATAATAAAAAATACACGTGTTGCTGCGAGGGGGAGGAGGGGAGGCCTAAGTAACTCATTTATTTGCATAGGTACATGTATAATTTCTAGCTCTTTAGTAGGACATACAATTACTCAGATGCACCGTGCATGCACCCTGTAAGGATGTATTCACGGTGCTCTGTAAAGGATTTGCAAGTCAGGCCATTGACTACCTAGTAGTTGACTACCCAGTAAAAAGCTTTTATTTTGAAATTACAAATTAAAATTGAAATTACAAATTACTTCAATTTTTTTTATGTAAAAAGTAAAGGTTTTGTGTAAAGTTAGCATGCAGTCCAACGCCAAAGTAATCTCCTTCCGCTGTCGTGATTGTCACGTACATGGCAGACAGTAGACTGTCCCCGCTATAGCCGCCGCGCCGGGCGACACTGAAGCGCTAACCTAATTCCTTCAGCTATCCACGTAACCACCGTGAAAGGCTTCAGTATACTTTGTGCATTGCTAAAGTGGGTTATTTATGGAGCTGCAGAAATGGAAAATGTTTTAATTCGATGTAGGAACGTTACTTTAAGCCTAAAATAACGCTATCCTGAACGACTTCATCCGAGTTTCCTCCGTGCCTCGGAAAGCACGTTAAGCCGTTGATCCCGGCTGTCATTTGTAGATCTTTGACAGTCGTTGCAGGTAGTCAGTGGCCCAAAGTCTGACAACCAGTCTTACCAAGGGATATCGTATTACCTAGTACTAACTGGGTTGTGAAGGTCAGATAGGCAGTCGCTCCATGTAAAATACTGGTATTCAGCTGCATCTGGTTAGACTGGAAGCCGACCCTAATTTATTTGGGAAAAGGCTAGGCAGATGATGATGAACGATTTCATACCAAATTCCCAACACTAAGCACCTAAAACGGCACCCCGGACACCGCTGAGTTAGGTTCAAAGTTCGTCTTTTGTTTCGGATTTATTTTGCCCCGTTGCCTATTCTAGCTGACAATGAGCTACGTGTCACCGTAATAAAAATCTTTGCAAATTAAGCTATTATTCTGCCAAATGCGAACCGATTTAAGTTCGTATTAGGCTTCCGTGATCCATATAATTTTCTCTAGCAACCGAACGTGGCAAGAAATGTCGCTTATTTGTTTGAATACTCACGGAAAAACCTCCTGCAATACTGCATAAACAATATGCATTTTATTAGCCTATAAAATCGTGTTGCACGTAATTATTAGTCATAGACTACAAGTAGTCTCATCTCCTCGTTATCATCATAATAAATTATCTTACAGTAATAAGATAACACTACAAAGTAGGCTTTATTAAGTCAACTGCACCTCTGTTATTGCCGCCATTTTGGATGTACGGATGGAAAAAAAAAGAGTTGATTGTGAGAATTATAAGAGAATTTATCAAAAATATACATCAGCATGAGGAATATTATATAAGTACATACTTAGGAATATTATAATACTTATGTTTCTTTCTCTATCAACATCATCATCATCTGTCTAGCCTTCTCTTAACTATGTTGGTGTCAGCGTCCAGTCTAACTGGATGCAGCTGAATACCAGTATTTTACAAACATAACATAATATCACGCCTGTAATACCCGAAGGAGTGGTTCCCGGGTTAGGCAGAGGAGTACCTAATAGTACACCCACATTTCGCCAGTTATGTTTCAGTCCCATGTAATACGGGCGAGCTTATAACCATCAACCGGGCGCAAATCCAGACTCCGTAGCTGCTACTAAGAAATTCCTGATGGAAAAAACCCAGTAACACTTTGCCCGACCCGGGAATCGAACTCAAGACCTCATGCTCAGCAGTCGTGCTTACAACCAATAGACCATAGACTCAGTCAGTATTTTACATGAAGCGACTATTTATCTGACCTCTCATAAATATAGAATGATAAAGGTCATTTGGTAATTAGGTTACTGTAACCTCATTTATGGACCAAAATAGACTAAAACGAATTAGGGAATAAAACTTCCTTTAGATAACGTCAATTGTGTACATAGACATACCTAATCATTACGTAATTCGAAAAAATAAATCCAAGCCGAAGATCTGGCAAAATGCCCAACAATTCTATAACATTAGGTATGGCATTATTTGTAATCGTCACCAACGTACGGACTACGGTCGCTAAAAGGTTTAAGGAAAGCTACTGCTCAAGGGGGGCTTTTAACAAATCAATAATACCTGGTACCTGCCATTTTGTTTTGTGTTCCTGCAACTAAACATGAGTTCCGGTCAATAACCTGTCGATACAATGCTAAATTGAATATTGCACGCATCATGCAATTTTCTACTGTCTCGTACGATTCCCCCCGTCATGTTCTTACGTTTAGGTGCTTGATCGTGATTTCTGATGTTTTGTATGAAGTATGTCGTTATGTCCAAGTATAGATACTTACAGGGAGTGTTGCCAGTGCTTAGGTAGTCACTTATTTATCATTCTCTTGCCCTAATCCCAATTTATTTGAGGTCGGCGCAGTCTTCTTCTTCCAAAGCTACTTCTCAAGTTCTCTATCAGAACTCATCACATGAGTCATCCCCTTCTAGCCACATAATCTTTCACATAGTTCATCCATCCTTTCTTTTGTTTTCCTCCTATCTTCTTGTCTGATATGATAATATGATATGATTTCTACGTAGGTAAGTAATTTCCTGTTATTTCAATGCAAATTTCCGGCCGGGCCTTGTAGCGTAAATTCAATTTTTTTAGACAATACCTTTACAAATTGTAGCCTTATGTGTTCTTCTGTTGTATTAGCGACATTACTGTAAAGTTTCATCAAACTCCGTTCCGTAGTTTTTGCGTGAAAGAGCAACAAACATCCATCCATTCAATCATTCATCCTCACCAACATTTAGCATTTAAATAGTAAGATAAGAAGAAGTAAGGTGAAAAACGTTCCCTAGTTACATAGGTAGGTAAATATTACTAGAGGCTTTTTTATCTTTTATCTGCTATCCTAGAGGGTTGAAAAGTAAATGACGTAACGTAAACAAGCTATACGAACACTTTCCTGTCTGAATCAGTGCGAAGCCTGTTACGGCTCCCCGCCGGCTAATGACATCAGCCTGGATCGATAGCGTCACCTTTTCATGAATGCTCTACTGCTGTCATACACATACGCTATTCAGATTTGGCATTTATAAATTATTCTTTATAATTTGTATTATACTAGCTTAAGCCCGCAGCTTCGTGCGCGTTTATTTTTGTTAGCCTTCTTAGTGTCACTGTTTTAGTACTGGGTAAAGGCCTGCCCTTTCTCCTTCCAAACATTTCAATCTTGCGCGATCTCTGGCCACTATAGCCCCGCAAACAAGATCAGATTGTCACTCCTCTGTCGCCGCGGTCGACCTCGACGGCGCGGCGCGCGGTGGTGTGCTCCCTCAGGCGTGCGTCCTAAGTGAGTGTCTTTCTCATCTCTCCGGGTGCATTCGTGCGCCAGCCGACTCCCACTTCAGCCTGGCTATTTTTTTCCAACATCAGCTACTTGATTTTTAGATCGCAGAGTGGTTTACTGACGCGATCGGTTCGCTTAACACCTATTATGCTGCGCCCCAATGCCCGCTGGAAAAACATAGTGAAAATTTAACAGAATCTGATTAGGAGGTAGTTCCGAAGATTATCGTCCAAACTGTAGCGTAGTAGTGGCCTTCTCAGTACTGTGCTTCTTGACAAACAAAAGACTTACTTGAGGAAAATCTATCGCAAAAAATGAAGGTGATAGAATTACGTCAGAACAGAGAGTATTGACAGCCAGTTGCAGTCCTCCCTTTTGTTTGTTAAATGCCTGTAGCATAATATAACAACAATTAAATCGTTAATACTTACCGCTACACTAAAGATTTCTCGTGATTTTCCAGTTTCCACTGAGACTACTCTTATCTTGTCATTATATCATTTATCGTCATCTTTCTCCTGCCCATATCCCAATTTTAAATATGTGGGCGACGCAGCATGTCTTCTTCTTCCATACTTCTCTATTACTCGTCATTCATCATTCACCACCTTTCCAGTCATATCATCCTTCACAACGTTCATCCATCAAATCTTTATAAAGTAGGTAACTAGTTGAATCGTCACTGAGAAAAGCGAGATTTAACTTGGAACTAACTTGGTGCAAAGGGAGTAAGTTAACCGACTTCGAGATAAGGATTTAGTTCGCAAGTTGAAGAGAAGTAATCAGCACATTCCCTTTTTGTTTGACCTTTGAGAGAAAACCTAAGATAGAGAATGTTTTATAGGAAAGACATTTACCAAACTGTTTCTAATGCTTGACTCAGAGCAGTGTTAAAAATTCTAACAGTGCAATAATATTTTGGTATTCATTTAGGTAAGTTATGGAATCAGGCGTTACTTTGCGGTAAACCACGACATTTAATGTTATAATGCAAAATATTTAGTGTTAATTCCGCGAAAAAAGATCCAGGCTTGAATGCAGGATTCAGGCCTATCCTCCCGTCATATGCAAATGCAGGAAAAGCGAAAATTACCATGCCATGCACCCAAACATATAGTCGACACGTGTTCCGCCCCTCCATGGGACATCATCAGAACATGATGACTCGAAGACCGCTCGGGCGCGAAAATATTTAGGATAATATCATTAAATTAATTCAGGTGTCGCTTGGACTCGCTGATATAGGTAATACTTTGGTAGTTTTCGTACTTTGGTAGAATCTCGTGTCATAACCGCACCTAGAGGAATGAAACAATTGACAGCCATACATACCTACCTATATTCCTATCGTTATCCGATAATATTTGAGATAGCTACGGGTCCAGGCTTTAAACCAACTCCGTATGAAAACCACTTCATTTTAACTAATTCAAGCATTATTAAAAAGACACGTTTGATGATAATTATCATAAGAACGTTATTGCTGTTTTCCTTGGGAACAGTACCTTTTTTCGGGATGAAAGGTAACCTATGTCCGTTTCTGTACACCTGAAAACGAATACAGGGTGTAAACGGACCATTCACGAAGCCGTCAACCAAGCATTATGTCCATCAAACTAACTCACCCTACGCAAAAATTATTGCTGGACGACTTTTTTTTTGGGGTGAAAAATCACTTTTTACAGTAAAAGTCAATGTAATGTACTCAAAATTTGTTTCTGATGGATGCTTTGAATAGTAAACTGGTCATGGAGGTAATTAAAGTAAAGTTAAAACCTTAAAAGGTAGTATTTTTTTTTAAACTTGTGAAAAAATTGGAACTTTGACCTCCAATATCTCCGTAACTAGAAGGTTCCCAGGTATGGTCCAGAACAAAAAAATGATCGTAATGATGGGGTGAACGAGTGCCTTTCGGCTTCGTTAAGGGTCTTTTTTCACCCTTTATATTTATGCAAAATTTCAGGATGATCAGTGCAGTGGTTTAGGCGTGAAAAGGTAACAAACAAACTTACTTTCGCATTTATCATATTAAGTTAGGATTAATAATGCTAAGTTGTTTTGCTGTCCGTACAGCAGCACCTACATTTCACTACTATCTTGTCACAACTTCAAAGCAAACACTACTTGCTTCCAATGTGCCCATTATTTTCAGTTTATGTCGAGCTTGATTTGCGTTCAGTGAATTTTCTTAACACTATTAGACGATAATAGTTATAATTTTAGATTAAATGTAATAATGAAGATCGATAGGTTTGTGAACAGTGTTAGAAGTGTTTCTCGGAATGTTTATTTGACTGTTAATGATTTTATAGGTAAGGCAGAAACCAAAGATTTTTAAAAGACAATACTGGGTACTCCAAATAGTGACGTCATAAAAAAAAGTTAGATTCTTCACGCCTATTGGTATCCGAAAATACCCCACGTATCTTCCGCGATTCTTTATATGTAGTTTTCGAGTTATAGCTTTTTGAAAATTGTATGGGATTATGGGAACCGCTGGTACTGTATGGTGTCGGATGTAAAGAATAGCTTCGTCCCATATCTTCCCGTGGGTATCGTAAGAGGCGACTAAGGGACATTACCAGGGAATGAGCGGCAGCGTTCTCTGTGCTTTTGTAAAAACCGTACTGCGATAGCCAACCCGCCTGACAAGCGTGGCGATTATGGCAAATCGGGGGGCTTCTAATGATGACCGCAACACAGAAATGTACCCGGCAGCCCGTCTACCCACGACTATGGTAGCGGTCGCGGTTACGGAATGAAGAATCGCGGAGCACACAAAGGGTATTTTCGGATACACTTAATTTTTTTTATGACGTCACTATTTCGACCAACCTATACAGGGTGTAAACAGACCCTTCACGAAGCCGTCAACCAAGCATTCTGTACATCAAACTAAGAAACGACTTTTTTTTTTGGGTGAAAAATTACGCTATAGGTAGGTACGGTAAAACTAAATTTAACGCACTCAAAACATTGTGTTGATGGATGGATTGAATAGTACGGGGATCATGAAGGTGTTTAAAGTTAAAATCTTACAATAGAATCATGTATTTCAAAAAAAACTTGTGAAAAAGTTGGAACTTTGACCCCCAATATCTCCGTAATTAGAAGGTTCCCAGGTATGGTCTAGAACCAGTGGCGTAGCGTGGGATTTTGCCGCCCGGGGCCGAATGTAATTTTGGCCGCCCCCTCTAATTTCCTAATTAGTCAAGAAACGTAGGAAAGAGTCAAAATACAAAGCAGTTTTTTTAATTATTAAAAAAAATATCTATAAGTTTATTTTTCAAAGTAAAATCTTTTTTATACAAAATTTCATTCAAGAAAGGAGTTTTCTGATGAGATGACGAGTAATAAAGAGTTAGAGAGGTATGGAAGAGGAAGACATTCTGCGCTTATCCCTAATGAATTGGGATAAGAAGGGCAAGAGAATGATGATGATGATGATGATCATTTGTTCGTATGTATGTAGGTTTGTCATGTTCGATTGCTAATATAGCTAATACCTAGTGTATAAGGTTTGACGTTCGGGAAGTTAACAAAAACAGCGAGCTCAAATTTTTTTAGCACATCTAATTAAATTAAATTAAATATTTGTTTATTTATGGCAACTAGGCCCAATTGTTAGTAACATTGATCTTAAAAACTATTGTTAGTATAAACACAGAAACAAAAACAAAAAGAAAATTTAGGTGTTAGGTCTTCTGACCAGCACCTCCACAGCATGCGACAACCAAGGTGCGTCGTACTTCTCCATAGTCATACTTAGGATGCTGTTAGAAATAAATTAATAAATTACATTTTATTTTAACTATTCATATAGATAAATAAGCTTTTTTATCGAATTATGCATTAAAGCTTTAGATTTGAGAGTAAGTAGGATGCAAGAGTGAGCGAAGCGAGCTCGAAAATTTTAGCACCCCGTCTCGGATAGGTAACAGATTTTCTTTTCACGATTCAAACAAATGGAATTTAACATACTTTTTCTACGAATGTGTTAAAGATATGGAACGATTAAGAAAACTTAGCTGTAAGAGCGAGCGAAGCGAGCTAGAAAATTTTAGCATCCCAGATAGGTTCGATTTTCTTTTTACCATAAATACAGATATAAAAAGGGAGGCGGCAGGCTAGAAGAATTAAGTGCTTGTATCTAGAAAATACGGGGCGGCAGACCGGAATAGACGTGAGGCTTGTATGAAAAGCCGCCCCGGGCCAGCGGCATATATTAAGGAAAATGCTCCACTTCTTGGTTGTCCTTGTTTTTGCAACGTAGTCCCGATGAGTTTTGTAATTACCTGATCTGATAATTATGACCTGACGCTACCGTCTGGTTCCGCTTGCCGCGGCCTGGCTCTTGCTCTCTGCCGCCCCCTGAAATGTGCCGCCCGGGGCCATCGCCCCCCCGGCACCCACCACGCTACGCCACTGTCTAGAACAAAAAAATAATCGCAATAGGGGAGACAAACTGCCTTTCGGCTTCGTTAAGAGTATTTTTACACCCTTTATGGAGCGGACATGAGAATATTTTCATACTGATCTCGAACATTTTTGATTTTGACACATGAATGCTACCAACAGGATGTCAAGCGTATGACACTAGACAGACCGATTTGTTACTAAGCAGTAACAAATATTGGAATACAATTTTCTTCGTCTTGTCCCGAGGCTCGTATATATTTCAATGTCCTTGGCGAAAACCTAATCGGAAATTAACGAGTAGAACCTACGTTATAGGCAGGTAGTGAAACTGTAATGCCTTTAGCAATACCAAATTTATGTCCGATACTCCAAATAATTAGGTTAGTCTTTAGAGGTGTCCTTACCTGCCGTACTTAGGTCGCGTGACAAAGTGTTTGAGAATTTAAAAAGAGAGATCTCGCTCATCCCGCATGGAAAGAAAAATAATTAGATATTTATACGAGGTGGAAGGGACACCGACGCGTAAACGGTTACCACGTATTGTGAACATCATTCTGAGACCATGAGAAGGGAAGGGAAATGTACAGACATTGCCTTTCCAGGCCATCGGTCCAGACCTTACAATTACGTTACTAAAAGTAGGTTTACAGCACAGTAGGACCCTTCAAGGTCCTTGTCGAAGTTCGGGAGAGCTTGAAGGCATAAAGCATGTTATATTTTTGTGAGACCCTCGCTTTTAGATACCCTCGAGGGACGAGTGCCACTGACGTTTTTGGTCATCTTTTAAAAACATTAATTTGTCTTGAAAATATAAGTCCTTGTGTAGCTGCAGGCACATCATTCTTGTTTTGCCATGATTAACATTTTAATTAAAAACTGATAATTAATGTAACCTGAGAAGATGTAAGTGTACCCTCTATTATTGTAACGGTAATAACATTTTTAATTACTTATCCGTCGTCATAATTTTATAGTATACAGGGTGTCCATTTAGTAACGTATCCGTCATAATAAACAATTTTCCCGAAGAAACCCACAATCGGATTTACAAAAAAAAAAAAATAGGTGCTATACAAATAGTAGACGAGTAATTCGATGCATGCGTGAAAACCAATTTTTTTTTTGGAGCAGGCACGCCTGAATGTTTGCCTAAATAAAAGCGCAAATTGTGGGTTTTTCAACCCTTAACTCAGCGTCGTGACTGTGCACTAATATTTTGACATTAATTTAAGTGTTTCTTAAAGTTAATGAGAATAAGTCTCTTAGGAATCATTCATCATCATTCTCCTGCCCTTATCCCAATTTATTTGGGTTCGGCGCAGCATGTCTTCGGGAGTATCGGTATGCTTGTCTTTATGTCTACCTTATTGCACAAGAGCCGCTTACATCAAAGCTTTATTGTTTCACATTCTGTTGGGGCTTGCAATGAATTGTTGTCCCCGGTCTCGCTTGTGTTTCATAAACCGATTAAGATTCAAGTAAAGTATAATATACAGGGTGTAAACAGACCCTTCACGAAGCCGTCAACCAAGCATTCTGTACATCAAACTAAGTCACTTTACGCAAAAATTATTGCTGGGAATCGACTTTTTTTTTGGGGTGAAAAATCACGTTTTACGGGAAAACTCAATGTTACACACTCAAAACTTGGTGCTGATGGAAGCTTTGAATAGTAAACGGGTCATGGAGGTAATTAAAGTAAAGTAAAAACCTTAAAAAGTAGTATTTAAAAAAAAAACATGTGAAAAATTTGGAACTTTGACCTCCAATATCTCCGAAATTAGAAGGTTCCCAGGTATGGTCTAGAACAAAAAAATGATCGCAATAACGGGGAGAACAAGTGCCTTTCGGCTTCGTTAAGGGTCTATTTACACCCTTTATGTCCTTTCGTAGTAATGTTCAAAAGGCCTTGGGTACGAATGTGTTGGTTTATATCTGGTCGTTTTTGCCGCCGAATTTAGTCAAAGCAAAGACCCCTTTCACACCGTGGGCAAGCGTGTTGTTGCCCTAAAATGTGGAACGGTCGGTAGGTAGGGACCTAATGAAAACTTTTGTGCCAGTGTTTTTCAAAGATTATGGTATTTTTAGCGACCAGTATAAAACTAAGCTCAGCTTATAAATTGGAGTCTCTTTTCGTGGCTGACTGCGTTTATGTCTTTTTTAAATGCTTAAGGCATTTTGACGCGATCTTCACCATTAAAGAATTCTTCAGGAAGATTTATGGGATACCATACCTCTTCAATGATTTTTTACTTCATTTCGATGTTTTTTTTTCATAAATGTCATAAAACCCTTTATTAAAGATAAATTAACACCACTATACTTATCAAGAAACTCGTGCCTACAAAAAAAAAAAAATAATCCTTTAGGCAGTTCCCTTTTAGTCGTATGTGCCATACCATGTTTATAAAATATAAAGGAAAAATCAAGTAAAACCGCGACGCTGCCAAGATTCCAGTACTAGAAAGAATTCCTCATATCGTGAAACTAGGGAGAATGTTATAGCGAAGGCATGCAGAGTATTTTCCAACTACTTATAAAACTTCTTCCTTTATATCAAATAGCGGGTTTTATTCGACGAGTATGTTGGCATCCCCAACATTTTTTTTTTAATTTTTTTTTTGTCTTGCAACACTACGAATATGTTGTCAAATTTTTTGACAATATTGATCTCTCTCTCTTGAATTTACTTTCTTAAAAGGAAAACATGTGTTTTATTCGTCACGATACCTCTCCGTCAATTCACCAGCCCCACAGCTGCATACAATTTCGTACAGAGACCTGGAATTGAATAGAATTTAGTTCAATCAGAGTCAAACTAATTCGAATCGAATTTGATTCAAATTGAGAATGTACGGAATAAACTAGCTGGTATTTACGTCCTAGGAAGCTTTTCCTAAAGCTTTGAGCTATTTTAGACAGAATTAATCAATCTTCTGTGTTTGGCTTGAGAAACTAAAGCCCCTTACTTCCAAAATGCACAAAGAACTCTATAAGTAGTGTAGAATAAAGGGTGTAAAAAGATCCTTAACGAAGCCGAAAGGCACTTGTTCTCCCCAATATTGCGATCATTTTTTTGTTCTGGAACATACCTACCATACCTGGGAACCTTCTAGTTACGGTGATATTGGAGGCCAAAGTTCCAATTTTTTCACAAGTTTTTTTTTTAAATACTACTTTTTAAGGTTTTAAATTTACTTTAATTACCTCCATTACCCATTTAATATTCAAAGCATCCATCAGCACCAAGTTTTGAGTGCGTTACATTGAGTTTTACCGTGAAAACTTGATATTTTACCCCAAAAAAAAAAATTCGTTTCCCAGCAATAATTTTTGGGTAAGGTGACTTAGTTTGATGTCCATAATGCTTGGTTGACGGCTTCGTGAAGGGTCTGTTTACACCCTGTATAGTCGTTGAGGCTATAATCTACTTTAAATAAAAGGGCTTTCAGCGACTTTACCTTATACTTATTGTTAACAATGGACCATACTTACCTATATATATTTATAAGGATCAAATTCCATTGCCATTTCCGTGCAAAGACGAAATATGTTCTTTTCCTAAATTACTTTTATTTCAAACTCCTTTGACAATCCGAATTAGGTTGGTTGTACCTTTTAAACCTTACAGTAGGTAGGTAAAGACTTCAGGCAAGGACTGACTGCGGACACCGACGGATACTTCAGTAAAGTCATCTGCCAGAGTCCGTACGGGTTTGGCTATCTATCAAAACCTTTTGATCACTATGGGACATTTTTTTTTTCTTTTGGTAAATCATCAAATGACCTCCCCTCCTCTGGGCGGAAGGGAGTGTCAGACTTTTACTGACTAAAACCCATCCATGTTCCTTCTTTGCCCTTTGTGTTCCAGGGCCGCGGTATCTCTTTCGAACTGTCGGGACTGTTGAATAGCCTAAGTTTAAATGGCGATTTGAAATTGAGTTGCATTTGCGAATTCGGCCGTTATTACCATTGCGCAACAGAAACGCATTCATAATTGCCGGAAACATAATAATTTATTAATCTTACGTACTGTGCTGGTAGTTAAAATATTTTCATTGCTTTGCTTGCACAAAAAGTAGTGTAAATGAATAGATGAACTGGAAATGGCAATTGTGATTTTTTGTTACGTATGTAATTGTACTTAAATGTAAAGTATAGCGGAACCGGGTGAGGTCCCCGATTTAAGAACTGGGTCGGGCAATATGACTTTTGGCATTTTAGATTTTCCTAAAAGCAGGCCGTACTCGGATGAGAGCAATGGTTGTTACTGGCTGTATGTGGGAAGATCCTTCCCCATCAGGGATAGGAAAGAAAGAAGAAGCCTAATAAAATGGAACAGACACATTATAACAATACCAGCTAAGGTAGTCAACACAGTCATAAACCACGCCTGTAAAGAGCTACGCCATATTGAAATAGCCTAAACTCAATTCAATAGTGCTTATAGTGCACTTTTCAGTGTTCCCGCTCTAGTTACGCCAACAATAGGTGACTGATAACTGTGAAGATGGAGTCCTAGATAACCCTATCGTATTCATAACCGATTGGCTATGGTCGATTTAATCGATCTACCAAGCGGCCAAGCGTGATATTTATAACACTGGGGACTGTTTGTTTTTGATAGAAGTGCACGTTTAGAGTTTGGTCTTGTTTATTCGACTGTTTAACAACCCATTAAGACCATGTGTCTGTGTATGTATGTGTAATGTTATTTCTGTTTATTTGATACTAGTGCATTGTACGGGCGAATTCGCCCTCGACCGCACGGGTGATTGGATTGAACGCGTTGTCATTTTTATGACGTCCTGGATTTTCAACTTATAGCTTTGCGTCAAGAGTTGAAAATCCAGCACTGCTTTTTTGCCTTAAAACCATAATACACTTCTTAAGGAGCTGTTTTTAAACATAGATCAATGGCGTGCCTAGGGGCTAACATTGCTCACAATACGGCAAGCCCATAAGGCCAGCAGACTGTTCATAAACCCCAGCATCATGAAGAGTAGTAGGTTATAAGGGCAAGCCAAGCTTGTATGAAAGTACCGCTACTAAGATGTCTCTTCTTAGAGTGAATCTATCTCCGTGACTCCGTGACCAATTACATGATTTGATTCAGCGTTTTAACCCTGGAATTTGACGTAACAAACAAAAACGCAACGAAGAGACTCGTTGGCATTCACAACATCAGAATGGCAGTATTGATAAATATTAGGTTAAACCGTTACGGACAAATTGCGGACACGACTCCGGTCCTAGTATTAATTACTAATTAAATATTAGGTTAAACCGTTACGGACGAATTGCTGACACGGATCCGGTCCTAGTATTAAATAACTAATTAAATATTAGGTTAAACCGTTACCGACAAATTGCGGACACGGCTCCGGTCCTAGTATTAATTATTAATTAAATATTAGGTTAAACCGTTACGGACAAATTGCGGACACGGTTCCGGTCCTCCGGATAACGGACATTGAAGCTATACCTAGTACACCTACTAAAGTATGTTTTCTTGTCCGGTGACCGCCTAAACAGCTTGTCCGTACCGGCTTGACCGAATCTTAATAATTGTAAAAAAACAATGCGCATGCATGAATTACGATTCTTCTAATCACGTTCAAGGAAGCTAAGAACTGCATGTTCTAAGATAATTATTTACATTTAATTGCGAGAACCTTGATTCTCAGCATTACCTAACAACGAATTGGACTTATTCATTGCGGTTTCCTGTTTTAAAACCATATTTTCTCTGACATAAGGCCAACGTAACTTTTGTTAAAATTAGATAGGGTTGCCATTTTCTAAAAAAAATATAATTTTTTGCTCAATTTTACTAATTAATTGATCTTATACTAATCTGCCAACCGCACGCACTGGGTCCGCGTGGTGGATTGAAGCCCCTTTCCTCTCGTAGAGAGGAGCCCTGTGTCCCAGTAGTGGGTACATTATAGGCTGATTATGCTTAATTAATATTAATTATGCTTTATGCTTATACTTATACCATTTTACTGAATTTTGTATGTTGTTAGTTTGGATGTAGGTAAGGGCTATTTTTTTATCCGATTCCCAATATTCTTTCAGCAATGGAAGCTACATTATCCCTGAATATCATGCGTTTATAACAATCCCGTGTGGTACCTACCTTATTTCCGACCACAGCGCGAGCAATGGGCAAAAGCTAATGCCTAAATTAAAGAACCCAGTAGGTTTTACAACGGTTAGCTCAGTACCGCCGTTGACATTCCTACAGTACAGCACAACAATATTTAGGAACTAGCTTATGCCCGCGGCTTCGCCCTTGTGGTGTTCGATGATTGTTCCACTGGATCATACTACCGGGATAAAAAGTCTACAGGTTATTAACTATCTGTGCTAAATTTCATTCAAATCCGTTCAGTAGTTTTTGCGTGAAAGAGTAACAAACATCGATCTATCCTCACAACCTTTCGCATTTATAATATTTGTAGGATAGTAGGATTAATTAAGGTGTCGTTTAGTACTAAAGGAGGATCGTTTTAAGGTGGCAAAACAACTGAATATGAACTTGCATCAAAACCTCGCAATTATAAAAGATATTTATCGTTACCTGTACTAACCGTCGCTAAAGTTACCCTAGTTACTGATAGACAGTTAACTCTCGTTCCCAAAAACTACTGAACCGATTTTAATTAAACTTACACTGTTCCCTAAGTTGGACATATCTGGTCCAACTAAAACAGATTTTTTTGCAATTCGACTTATAAGTCGAATTGCAAAAAAATCTAAAACTAAACTCAAACCACAACAACAACAACAACAACAATTAAATCTAAAACTATAGTTTTAGAGATTTGCGCGGACAAACATACATACATAACATACACTTATGAAATTTGGCATGCATGTTTAGAAACTGGTATTAAATAAAATTAATAATACAAAAAAATGTGCAATTTTGACAATATTGCATACATAGGGCTCGAATTGATAACCTCCTTTTTTGAAGTAGATTAAAAACGGACACGAGTACTACTACTAATTTAAAGGATCATAATATTTTGAGTTCCTCTCGCTTAGAGTCTGGGCCTTCCTGACCTCCTCTTGTCTATGTCTGCCAGGGTACCGTAAAGGTCAAGTAGGTACAAGGGTTTTTGACTTGACAAAAGGTGAGGTCAAAGCAGGCTCTTAAAACTGTGTTAAATCCTCGAGAATTATCGTTTCGCTGGTTTTTAAGTTGTCCTTTTTTTCGGCAGGAATCTTCTAAACTCAATTTCTGATGTATTTTGCTGACTGTTAACCTCCTCAAATTAATCAATCAATAAAGCGATCAGCACTAATATTGCGTAACACACTTTCTTTCATAATCTGATGGATTTTGAAGGAAATCACTATCCCAATGCTGCACATGTTTGAAAAACTCATCTGCTCGACAACGCGATGGATTTTGTCTACTTGTCAAAATAAATGACTATGTTAGACTAAAAGACTTAGGTTCCTAGTGTCACTAGTGATCATATCACTTATATTTTCTGTACTTCGCATTACAATCGCGTGACTGTATATAAAAAAGATCAATTAATTAAAAAAAGTACTAACCCAAGTAGGTACAATGTTAGTTTGTTTATATTCTTGCTGAACGTAAAACCAGACACTAGTTACGACCGCGTGTTAACCGTGTGCTAATATTGCCTTTGCGCGCGCATTTTGGGCATAGACAACCTAAATTATTTAGTGTAGCCACATTGTGTTGTTTGTTTTTTAAAAGTTGAAATAATGCTCGAAGGACCAGAATTTCAAGGGTTGGCATGAAAAATAAAAAACAAATTATTATAAGTAGCAAGTTATGGCCTGAAGTCGATGAAACATACGAATAGATCAGGGGATATAAACTAGGCAATTTATTAAGCATGTTATTAATCAGGTAACCGATGCTAACCTCAAATCCAAGCCTTTTAAAACGGCCATTTAAATTGCCAAAAGGAGGCGTGAGTTCTTTCAAGTGAGTCACAAAACCCACTCTTAAAGTTATGAAGTATATTTAGTCGAAGTCATGTACAAACAACCGCTAATTTTAGAAATGAAATAGAAAACGTCCAAACTAGTTTCAGAAATGATGCACAAGTAACTGGACCCTAGCTTCGAGCGTCCTCTCTAAGGAAAATATATACCTACAGACATTAATAACTTAAATAGAGCCACGGGTCCGTATTGTAATAAAAATGACGTATTAACATCACATATTATGTAGGTAGGTAAACTTTGCAAATATAGGTATGTAGAAACCCCTTCAGCTTTAAGTTTAACGATGTCTGCTTGTAGGTAGAAAGACTCTATTACTTAGTCAAAAAAACTCGACAGACGATGATTTTTATGAGGTCAATGACGCTGGCATACTTACTATTAAGAGTTATTAAATCGGTTCTTTTGCTTTGTCTTGTTTAGACATCAATACCGATCACACCAGTAAAGTTTCGGTAGGTAGCTAATTAAATTTAATCCTGTATAGGTACTAACGTAGCCGCAACAGCTTCCTGCAGCTCATTGTTAAGAGCAAGGATATTGAGTTATCTCTCATGGAGCATTGGACAAAACTACATGTACGAGTAGTGCGGTCCTAATCCAATGTTTCCATTGTTGTGTCTTTTGTTGTATTCGTATTAGATTATTAAAAAAAACATGTAGGTATGGATGATTATACTGTAATTTATTTGAAAAAAGAATGAATTGAATTGAATTGTTGTCGTACCATCCAAATGTATTCCGCGACAGCCCTGACTGGCAGTCGTAAGTCGGTTAGTAGGTTCAGTAGAGCGATGCATTCCGTTTCCATACCAGCTGACTGCCGCGTGTCCTACGTACCGCACTCATGGATAAACAAATCGAGAAAGGTACGATTTTATTTGTTAAAAGAGACATTATTGTGTGTAGGAGAAAGTTGTTTTTTTTTTACGGCTTAGTGAAGTTAATTCTCACCTTATGCGGTTTCCAGTTGGACAGGACGAATAAGATTGATTAAAAACATAACGAAATTAAAATTACATAGACGTGAGTACATAAACGTGGTATAAAGGCGGACTTAATGCCAAAAGGCATTTTCGAGCTTCGGGTTACACTTCGGGCTGGTAGGTTTAACCTTTAGGTAAAATAAACTAAATTAAATAGACAACATTGTGATAGGATACAAAAATAAATAAAACTTTACCATTCTGGTCGAAAATTATTAGCATCAATTTCTAAACGATCTACCTAAGTGGGTCGTCCATCATGTTTGTTATGAATACCTTAGTGCAGCGAACAAAGTTTAATCATCTAGTTTCGCAAGTTCCCTCTTAGCCGTTGAGCCGAGTCTGAACGTCTGAATTTTTAATCCGATCGAAACCAGTTCACCTCCCACCTCTTCCGTTCACACGGAGTTTCATGTAACAATCAGTGAAGCCAGCTTCAAGTTTGCACCGTATTATTTCATTTTGTAGTGAGCTATGGACCGCGTTTCTGCTTAAACACTCCTTAAAAATCGGAATATTCTTTAGTTCTAACAATTTATGTAAAGTGTGTGTGTGACTCAGCGGTCACCGACCTTGGTGGTGTTGTGACATAGCATAAAACTTTTTTGGACGAAGCCTGAATTTGTGTTTTTGTTCGTGTGGCCAAATCTGGCTATCCGGCTCGAAGGACCAAATTTTCTAAACGGCATCTTATCATGTGTCGTGCAGATACCCGGACGGGGACAGATGGTGCTGGCGACTCCGGCACCCTGGACATGGGCAGCCGGTCCTCACTGCACACTGGCCTCAACATGTCAGAAGATGAGCACTGGGAGATGAATTACCACGAGGCTGCTATATATTTAGAGGTAGGTTAAACTTCTTCTTTTCGTATTAAGCATATATCAGAAAGCTATCATATTTAAGGACGTGGCCATCAAACTGAACAAAAAATTTTTTCTTGAGACCAACATCGTAAAAGCGAAAAAACAGCTGTCCTGCACATTTGGGTCGAGTAAGTAGTACTGTTGATAATGATACACGCTGTACGTTATACTGTTTGGGTCCAGTAGGGGGCCCCATTTAACTAACCGTTTGCAATCATTTATTATTACAGGCATTTATTAATTTTATAGAAACCTGAAACAGTAAATACTTTACGGGCCGTTGTTTTCAGTGAATGTTGTACCTAATTAAGCCTTGTATTCTTTCGTAATTTGTCGGAAAACAGTGTGCTACAGTAATGAAGTAGGTAATTGTACAACCAGGATTTTTGACAATTTAGAAACTTTTTATATCATAATTGTATTATGAAAAGATCTCTCAAATATCTTGAGTTAAATAACCTACTTTTCTGTAGTTTATGCAGAATTACTTTTATGTATTACTTCTTCAGAATAGTCCTGCCTTATAAGTGTTACAAAGTTAAACGTATCAGTTTAAGACATACTGGCCAAACGATTTCGGGGCAAAACACTCGAAACTCATAAATTCAACCGACGCAGACAAATTGACAAGCTAATGACGAGTCATTAATTTGGAAGTAAACGAAGTACCTTCAGCCACGCAGTTTGTGGCAGCCATCAATAAAATAACTCTGAATTCAATGGAAACAACACAAAAGACTAACTGCGTACCTAAATAATACGAAAATAATGGTTTTGCTTCACAGTATTGTTTGAAATGATAATAACCTACTTTCTAAGACGTATTTTTGTGTGAAGCTCGTTTTGCAAAACAAGGTTGGTGATCGAGGTTCGAACAGCTGAGTAAAATTGGCGCTTAAGACCGTTTTTACATTACTATACCTACTTGTTTCAATGGGTATAGTAGTGTGAGAACAATACTAAGTATTATCTAGCTGCCTATCCTTGAGTTAGCTGAGTTTAGAATTTTCTGCGTTAAATCACGATAGTACCCCTATTCTTATTTCAAGGCTGCCGGAGAATTCTTACAACAATAAATATAATCAGCCATAAACAGTCTATTGCAGTTCAATGTCGTTTGTGATTTAACCAGTACAAGCATCTTACCATTTTCACATTCCATCAATTTTATAACGTCGTAAGCCAACAACCATATGCAGAGCGATATGCAAGATGGTAACACCATGTTCTTCTCTTTCTAGGAAGGTTTAAACAATGAGAAGTTCGACTCGCACCCATCGAGTCCCGAAGAGTTGCCAGCTTACCTGAGAGTCCACAACCCCTGGTACCATGGACTGGACCTGCTGGCTTCCCTAGTGCTCATCCTCTTAGCTTTTACTGAAGACCCCGCTGTGCCTACGTTTGAGGTAAACATATTGATTCTTCTATAGAGCCTGTAACACAAGTCTTTGGTCATATTTAAGGTTGTGGTACAGACCACCAAGCTGAACAATTTTCTCCTTGGGATCAACATCATGACAGCGAAAAAATAATCATCTGCCGCAACCGCCAAAAAAAAATCACATGTGGGTCGATTTTTCACGATCTATGGGCAAATTTATCACACCTGACTATGTCACAAAAATGTGTGATGAAGAACGCTCAACAAAGCCAACTATTTCTTAAAGCTCAATGTGCCATCGTCCGGGTATCATACATAATTGGGAAATGATTTAAATATGTCATATCCAAGCAAAACGGCTGCATAAAGCATCACTCAGCATAATGCGGCGACATTGGCAGAGAGCTGGTTTCCAACGACAGCCGCTGTTGCCGTGATGACGTCCACCAATGATGCATGGAATATTCTTGTGCACAAGTCCAAACTATTCTTCTTGCAATTCTAATACCTAATCTACCTAATGTCCTCATTCCAGTTACCAGTCTGGGCTCACGGCACGATAGAGTTGCTGGCGCTGACAGTGATCGGCGTGGAATTGCACTTGAAGCTCAAGTGGATCGGATGGGGCACCATACTCAAGCACAAGAGGACGATGATAAAGGTGAGGGACCTTTGGTTTTGACCGCTGGCTTATTGGAACAGGTGTTTCGTCTTCACCTCTATCTTGTTTAATTAACTGTATAGTATGAAGGGCGTGTTCGGTGCGAATACTATTTTGCCACGCCATGTTAAGCAAATTCCGTTTTACTACTAAATAGATTCCTTTTGCGCTTTCGAGAAAACTGTCAAATTTTAAGTCACTTGCAACGGGCCTATTACTTGAGTAGATATTTAATAAAGAATATTGTGTCCTTCGTAGTATATTGTTATGGTAACGTAATCTATATGTTACGGGCAACGTGATTAACTGGACATTATTAATAAGGACCGGCCGTTATTAATAATGCCCAAGAGCGTCGGGCAAAGTGATTAATTTATCACTTTGACCGGCCATTATTAATAATGCCCGACCGACCGTGGTCCATGTAATAAGTCAGTATTTGAGATAGCTTGAATTTATCACTTGGACCGGGCAGTATGAATAATTCCCTACTTGTAGCCGGGCAATGTGATAAATTGGTTAGGTTAGGTAACCCTGGACGGTCGACGTCAGGGGCACCCCGAGGTTCGGTTAGTTAGGTTCCTTTAAACCCTGCAGACAGAAATAGGAGCCCCGCGCAGCGGGGCTCCGTCGACTGTATTGTAATTAAATGATATTTAGTAGAAACGTGATTTATCCTAATGAATCTAAACGAGAAATGAAAAATGTATAGATGATTAAATATCATCTGATGCATTTGTAAAGAAGAATTGATTGCCAAATAAATGTATGTAAAACGAGTGTTTATAAAATAATACATTTGCGGAATAAGTTGTTTTTGAAATAAATAAACAACGAAATAAATAACGAAACGTTGGTTTTAAAATTAAAATTTGTCAATGGAGTTTTGGTGAAACCTTAGTGAACCGGTTAGGTTACATTTAATAAACAAAAACACCACAGTTCACCTATTTTATTACTTTGGCCAAGATAGGGTGGGCATTATTCATAATGGCCGGGAAAAGTGATTAATCATGCTGTTTTAATCACATTGCCCAATTGAGTCGGGAATTATGAATACAGACCGGCCATTATTAATAGTGCCCGGACTTATCAAATTGCCCGTAACATATATACATATAATAAGACAGTAAAAAAACTGTGTCTGTACATTGAATATATTTAAAAAAAAAAAATTGAGGGGGGTTTAGAAACAGTAATAGACCACGAATCCAAAAAAAAAATTCTGTCTGTTTGTCTGTTTATCTGTTTGTCTGTTTGTCTGTTTGTCTGTTTGTTTGTACACGCTAATCTTCGGAACTACTAGACGGATTTGAAAGATTTTTTTTTTGTTGTATAGGTATTAAGTCTGGGCAACATATAGGCTATAATTTATCTTGGAAACTTGAACACCTGATGCAGAACCGCAATAGAATAGCTAAACTATAAGAGATACAAAAATGGTACCATAGCAAAAATTGTTCCACGTGAAGAGCATTTTCTGCTGAGAGAATAAATTTGAAGATCTGGAACACCTGATGTGGAACTCCAAGAGTCCAGCTACACTATAACATATACAGGAATGACGTCTTAGCAAAAATTGTTCAATCTGATGACCACTCTCTGTTGATTTATAAAAATCGAAGATCTGGAACACCTGTTGTGGAACTCCAAGAGCCCAGCTACACCATAGCACATATAGAAATGACGTCTTAGCAAACATTGTTCAATCTGATGAGCACTCTCTGTTGACTTATAAAATCGAAGATCTGGAACACCTGTTGTGGAACTTCAAGAGCCCAGCTACACCATAACACGTATAGGAATGACGTCTTAGCAAAAATTGTTCAATCTGATGACCACTCTCTGTTGATTTATAAAAATCGAAGATCTGGAACACCTGTTGTGGAACTCCAAGAGCCCAGCTACACCATAACACATATAGGAATGACGTCTTAGCAAACATTGTTCAATCTGATGAGCACTCTCTATTGATTTATAAAAATCGAAGTTCTAGAACACCTATTGTGGAACTCCAAGAGCCCAGCTACACCATAACACATATAGGAATGAAGTCTTAGCATAAATTGTTCAATCTGATGAGCACTCTCTGTTGACTTATAAAAATCGAAGATCTGGAACACCTGTTGTGGAACTCCAAGAGCCCAGCTACACCATAACACATTTAGGAATGACATCTTAGCAAAAGTTGTTCGGTCTGATGGGCATTTCCTCTTGACTTATAAAAATCGAAGATCAGAAACATCTGATGTGGAAATCAAAGCTAACACTAATTTCACTGTATAATTATAAAATAACATAAGCTGGGAGTACCTCCACGCGATGAAGGCGGTAACAGTTTAGGACTGATTTTCGATGACGACGGTATATCATTGAAAATTTGACTCTACTGGACAAAACTCCCATTTCTTTTTTTATTTTATCGAATAAATATGCCTTCGGGCTTATGTTATTTGAGTGTTTAATTTCCTTTTCCACTTATCTTCGTGACACGGTAGCCTACCCGGTAACGCAGGGGAACAGTCACTTGATTTTAATTGATCAGGTATCTTCACAATAAAACTATAACCATGCCTAGAAAGAGGTCAAATCTTCCCCAATGTTCCAAAGGAGCTAAAAGATTGAGGATCATAAGATCCCAAGAATCTACCGAAGAACGTCAGGAGAGACTTGATGCTGTTCGAGAACATCAGGCTGCAACTCGCTCCGTGGAAACCTCTTCCTCGCTTCTCTTCTCTTCCTCTTGGATAACGAAGCACGCCTGCGTTCTCAGCGTATTTACGCATCTACATCCAGGTCTCTAGAGAACTGTGAAGAATATGATGCGTGACTGACCGCTGATCGTGAACGTCATGCATTGTCTCGCGAATCGGAGACGTTCACGGATAGAGAATTACGCTCGAGTTCCAAGCGTATCTACGCATCGACTTCTGACTTACAAAAATGAAAGATATGGAACGTCTCGAATCGTCTCGCGCATCCCGTTGTTTTCCCGTCCCCGGGCTCTTAGAATTCGACATCAGACGTTTCAGATCTTCGATTTTGACGACCCCGTTGTCGCTGGCATAAGCAACAGGATCCGCGTACGAAGTCGCGGGCAGAAGCTAGTAATTAATATGAGACATTACTTTTGGCAGAAAATTTCCTTGTTTGTTTTTTCATTAAAAGCAAATAAAGCTAATTGACAGAAATGGTTTTACTTTACCTTACGATTTAAACTCGAATCAATCAGTTTACAGTTCCTCAAAGCCTCTCCCTTATGTTTTAGCCAGCTCATTGACACCTCATTTCCTTTTTCCCTTAATTCCAGGGTATAACATTACTGATTATGGTGTTGGAAGCAGTGGTGGTGCTGTGCCGGCAGTCGTCCCACTTCCGCGTCACCAGGGCGCTGCGACCCATATTCTTAGTGGACACCAGGCATTGTGGAGGCGTCAGGAGGTTCATCAGACAGATCCTGCAGTCGCTGCCACCTATTATTGATATGTTAGGTAAGCAGGTAGTTTAAATCTAGGAATAATTAGTTAAATCTATATATATAAAATTCAAAGTCCTGACTGACTGACTGATATATCAACGCACAGCCCAAACCGCTGGTCCTAGAGACATGAAATTTGGAGGGTGTATTCTTTGTGAAGGGTAGGTATCCACTAAGAAAGGGTTTTTCGAAATTCCACCCTTAAGAGGGTGAAATGGGGTGTTGAATTTTCTATGAAACTTTTTATTCTCGCAGTCGATTGACTTGACAATTTGTGTACATACTCTTCAGATAAAATTATGAGATATGTGTATCACAGTTTTTCCAAAATCATCCCCCAATTTAAAAATTCAGTGTCTTGATTGGCTGACTGATATATCAACGCAAAGCCCAAACCGCTGGTTCTAGAGACATGAAATTTGGAGCGTGTATTCTTTGTAAAGAGTAGGTATCCACTAAGAAAGGGTTTTTCGAAATTCCACCCTTAAGAGGGTGAAATGGGGTGTTGAATTTTCTATGATTTTTTTTATTCTCGCAGTCGATTGACTTGACAATTTGTGTACATACTCTTCAAATAAAATTATGAGATACATGTATCACAGTTTTTCCAAAATCATCCCCCAATTTAAGTATTCAATGTCAACTGGCTGACTGATACATCAACGCACAGCCCAATCGGCTGGTTCTAGAGACATACAATTTGGAGGGTGCGTTCTTTGTGAAGAGTAAGTATCCGCTAAGAAACAGTTATTTTTAATTCCACCCCTAAGAGGGTGAAATGGGATGTTTAATATTCTGTGAAACTTTTTATTCTCTGAGTCGATTGACTTGAAAATTCGTATACATACTTTTCAATTAAAATTATGAGATACGTGTATCACAGTTTTTTTCCAAAATCACAATCATCCCCCAACAGAGTCAAATAGGGCTTCGAAGCTCACGTAGACGGGCGCATGGCGCGCAGTGTTGCGCGGGGCGTGCGGGGCGCGAGAGTATTTACCTATTAAGTAAGTAGGTAGGACTTTTCTGAGGTAGACGTCTGTAAATATGGTTTATTCCACCAATTTTCGCGTTGGCTCGTGATACGCGACATTGATATTAAATATTATGTAAAAGTTTTATTTCTATAAATAGATTCCTAATTAATCATTTGATTTGCGTCACCAGTGTCCAATCTCAAACCAAGGTATCAATATTTCACTTAACAATATGTAAAGTACCTAATTGATATTACTATGAACTAATATTTTCAAGTTATAAGCAACTATATAAAAACCATGTATCTACTGTACATTCATAGATTACTTATTATCCCAGAAGTAAGATCCCGTGGGCAATTCCCGAACTCCACGCGGGCGAAGCCGCGGGCATAAGCTAGTATGAATATAATTTCTTAACTTACCTTGTAAGCAAAAGGCGTACCCTATGTTAAGATCGTAGCAGGTGGTGTTCGTTGTTTCTTCTTACAACCTTGGCGAAAACCGCCACTTTATGTTTGTACGTATGTAACTTAAACCACGTCTTGCCTTCCGTCTTTCGGAGGCTCTGTGAAGGATCCACTCGCCTGTTTGCTCGGGGCGTTGGAATTCCTTATTTTGTCTCCGCGTAACGATAGGAATCTCTGTATACTTATCACATCTGAAAAAAAAAATACGAATTGCTGATCAGAAACGTCCTAAATGGTTCATTCGTATTCCAGGGTTACTGATGTTCTTCGTGGCTACATACTCGCTGCTGGGCTACTACCTGTTCTCGGAGCATGTTGACAATGGACACTTCCAGACCATTAGCGACTCCTTCGTCAGCATGTTCGTCTTGTTAACTACCGCCAAGTAAGTTTGTGTTTTTATTTAACAAACTGCCTTCTTAATGGATAATGGAAGGAGGATTTTCAAAGTCTCTCAAAGCCTGAAAGATGTTTAGGGTTACCTAAAATAAGGAATCTGCGGATTGGATAAGGTTTCCAGATATCGTGGATAAACTTGAGATCACGATAATGATTAGTATAAACTTAACAGCCTAGATATTTTATATTTTAAACACTAAGGCCAAGATCTATAAAAGTTACTTAGCACGTGCTTAAACTACGACTACTAAACGTTACAAATGTTTTCTTTCAGTTTCCCCGACGTGATGATGCCTTCCTATGCCAAGTCTAAATGGTATGCCGTGTTCTTCATACTGTACATCATTACAGTACTCTACGTGCTTATGAATTTGGTAAGTCTAATCTCCATCCGGCTCGAAGGACCAACATATTTTTCTGGTAACCCACTTCTTAGTTGGTCGGAAAAACTTGAAAAAAAAATGAATATTGAAAAAGATAAGAATTTTTCATGCATGAAGATGACAAAATGTCACCTGTTCCAGATGTTAGCCGTTGTGTACGAGACGTTCACTCGCATCGAGCGTGAGAAGTGTCGCGCCCTCCTGCTGCACCGACGTCGCGCTGCCCGGCACGCCTTCCGTCTGCTAGTGTCAAGGCGAGCTCCACATGCAGTCAGACTGAGGCACTTTGCTGGCCTCATGAGGCATTATGCACCACATTATAGTAAGTATTGGGTTATATTTACCACTAAAACTTTTAAGCGATTGGTGTCTTGGTTCATCATCCTGTCCATGTTCCATTTAAACCTATCGCACGCTATCATTCACTCTCTTTTCTTTCATATCATTCCTTATAGAAATCATTCTTTTTTAGCCTTCCTCTGCATCGCCACCCGTAAACATTTGCAATCATAACACGCGTTTCATCCCTCCTCATCACATTCCCAACATTGATTAGTTTCTTTGTTATACGATATGTTTAAGTTATTGCTAGGTTAAAGTAAATTGAACGTAACAATCAAATTCCCAAGTTCTTCGAATTTGTTGTGTCGATTGAACACACACAGTCACATACTCCAAGCCCAGCCCAGACCATGAGAAAGTCAAACTCTTCTAAATTCGCTTCTATAAACCAATATTCAGGCGATTGGCTTCATTAATGAAATCTGACTTCTTCTTCCACAGGTGGTCTCGACGTATACCTGATGTTCAAGCAGCTAAACCAGTCATCATCCGGCGGCCTCTCCCGCAGCGAGTTCGCGAACTTATACGAAGTGTTCGCGTTACGGTGGGCAGGCCAACAGTCCAGGGCTCCTTGGTATTCGCAGTCGCCACTGGAACCGATTGGACGGGCTGCTGCAGCTGCTGTGCGTTGGCCATACTTCGAATATCTTATCTGTAAGTTTTAGAACTGTCCTGAACATGTTTCGCCGACTCTTTTCGTCGCCTATTCTGCCAGGGTTTAATACTAACTTTTAAGGTCTTACATCAGTAGGTACGTCCGACCTGTTAAAACTTTAAGAGAAGATGCGGACATTAGCCGGACGGTTGGTCACTTTGAACTCGGAATTTGGTTTATTTTGACTAAAATGGCATTCGATTAGAAAAACCCTGTCGAGAATAAGTCTGAGTAAAGTGGCCATCTAAGGTAATACAAATTTTAAAGACCGTTGAAGGGAAGCAGGTAAAGAAAATCACTTACCCGGCCCTTTTTTATATTTCAGATGCTGTTATAATTGGTAATGGAGTCGCGATGGTACTGCGCGTGTGTGAAGCGGCCGGCGACCTGCAGGACAGTGCTCGACTACTCTGCGCATCCTGGGACACTTGGCTGTTCCTTACATGTAAGTGATTGTAGGTGGATCGATAACCTAATAAAGGTCGTGGAAGTCTCTGTGATAGTGATTTAGGGAGAGTTTTAAATTGGTGGTGCTTAAGACGTCTAAGACACAAGAGATTGGCCAATATTGGTTCAGTCGTCAGAAAAAGGACAGCGAGGCCTTTGCCCTGCGCTATAACACAGGCTGGTGGTAATTTAAATTTTAAAGACGGATTTACGTAGTTCTGATGGACCATTTTTTCTACATTCGTCATATGACTGCGCGAAACACATTTACAAAAAACTCTTGAAATAAAAAATGACTGTCCTCAGTATTCTTAATGGAAGCGGCTCTGCGCATGATGGCATCTGGTCTGCAAGTGTACTTGGAGAGCGGCTGGAACGTGTTCGACCTGAGCGTGACGCTGCTGGCTCTCATGGGGGCCGTGCTGCTCAGCATCGCGCCCAAACTCTTCATCGTTGTTATATTTAGACCACTGAGGTATGTGCCGGCTCCATTATTTGTGATCTGTTCACAGCTAAGTAAGTATTTTGTGTCAAAAGGTCCTTTCGGTAGCTGTTTTAAATCAGCGCTCATTCCAACCGTGAGTTTAGCTGAAATGGAGATATGATGCTTGTTACTACACAGTCTTCAATGTTCTGTTACCAACAATTTATAGTTAGTCGGTCTTCTGCAGTGTTGAGGTCTATCAGAACAAAAAGATTTGGGGATCCATTCCAGCGTAACTTTCCAATTATAAGGACCAAGCAATTCACCTGTTTCAAAGCTTCTTGTGGTGCAAGAAAGATCTTACTTACCCCACATATTTCTCCAAACCACCTTTTCTTCCAGATTGATGCGTCTCTACAAGTTAAAGAAGCGTTACCGCGACGTATTCGGTACCCTAGTCCTGCTGTCCCCCCTCATGTCTTCAGCCGGCTGCGTGATGCTGGTCATGTACTACTTCTTCGCCATCGTCGGCATGGAGCTGTTCGCTGGCTATGATCTGAAGAACTGCTGTGTGTGAGTATACATTTTGGACAGACCATTCACGACTGGGGCCGATTTTACAAATGAAACTCAACGTAATCATCCCATTTATACGATGTTCAAGAGCTGTCAGTTTCATAATTGATATGAAATATTGATATTCTGAAAGATCTTAAATGCAGGTTAGAACGCATCTTGCATTGAGTTTTATCGGTGAAATTCGACCTTAAATAGGAAATATTTAAAGACGCAGTAATTTTTTGAGTTTTTGACTTCACCCATATGTAAAACGAGACTTATCTAGCTTTTGGGCTTCTTTAATTGCTCTTCAGGCTAAGCGAAGCGTGGGCTTTTTCAGGGTGTCTGCAGCACCCGAGGGGAACTTAAATGATGACGTGGCCGTGGTTACTACAGAATATCATAATAAAATCTGTGATACTTATTAGGATCATGAACAATTAGGAATAAGGGTGTTTGACGTCCTAGTTAAACATATTTTTCTTCTTGGCCATTTATTGGCCTTTTTGACCATCCCTAACCATCTTTCTTCGACATTCCAGGAACACAACCGTAGAAGACTTCTACAAATACTCCCTGAACAGCTCGACGGCCCTGGGTTACTACTATCTGAACAACTTCGAGAACATCGTGACCAGTGGTGTGACACTTTTCGAGCTGACCGTCGTGAACAACTGGTTCATACTCATGAACGCGTACGCCACCGTCGCTGGGCAGTTTAGCAGGATTTATTTTATGGTGAGATTTGATGAGATTGGAAGAGGGGATATGGCAAATTCCAGTTAAAAATGGTAACTAGCAGTAGTTACCAAATACAGCCATTGGCCCTGAAACGAATGGTTTGATTGACATAAAACGCGAGACAGAATCAATAAAACACAAAAAGCAGGTACAAAGGCAAAATTCATTAAGGGCCTTTCACCTTTGCAGCCTAAGATATCTTCCAATAGATCGATAACATGGATATGAATAGCATTCGTGTAATAAAGCGATGTTTCAACTTCGTGTTTTTTCAAAACGGCAGACGTAATTCAACTGGTTAATTTTCCAGGTCTTCTATCTCTTCACGATGGTGGTACTGACGATCGTGGTGGCGAGCGTGCTGGAAGCCTTCAGATTCAGGATACAGTACAAACGCAGCACCACCAAGAGAGACGGTGAGTTGTACTCTACTAACAACTTTGGAGGATACGCAGTCTTTCTCTTCTTTTTATGTACGTGGCTAAGATGGATCCCCCCTAAAGGCTATACGAAAATTTGGAGAGCTTCAGTAGACTAGTATTGTGTGAGAAATTATATGAAAGAAACGGAATGGATGATAGGATAGCACAACAGTTGGCAGGGGAGAATGGATAGAGAGACCGTATTGCGCCGACCCCAAGTAACAAGGGATGAGAGCAGGAAGGTGATAATGATGAAGAGTAGGTACTCTCGTATTCAGTAAGTGCCTGGTTGATTTGCACCTATTTGTCACTAAAAATAATTTGCTTGTATCTAAATCCTCAGAGGAGAAGCTTCTTCACGAAGAAGTGCACACAAGTTGGGAAGAAGCACAACGGTTGGGCGCCAATGGAGACCTTGCTGATGAGCTGAGGCCAAATCTGCCACCTGGGGTAAGACAAACAGATTGATAATCACAAGAAATAAGTCTTTAATTATTGTTAGATTTAATAACAATAGATGGGTACCTATTCCTGCCAGTATCAATCTACAGAGATAACATAACCCAGTATGCTTAGTTTTCGAAAGGCAGTTAGCCCATTCGACATGGAGTAACTTGAAACATTTCTACATGATGGAAACGTAACACCTACCAACAAAAATAAGACTTATCTCAGTAAACATCTTGGTACCTATCTTATTTTCTTACTATGACGACTTTTAACCTAGGAATTGAGTTTTCTTGGAAAATCGTTTTTTTTTTTTCAAAATTTTGTTTATAGCTGATATCTACACAGTCACCATCGATATTCTGGACTCAAACTGAGGTGAAAGACCTAATTGGGTGCAACTGGTATACAGCCCACTTCTACCAAATAATTAATATTTCGAAATATAAAATTATCACGGATAATCTTTGCAGGTGGAGGTGACGTTCATCGGATCTCGTCCGCGTACGAAGGAGGTTCTGCAAAGGAGAATGTACCAGACTGACATACAAAAGTGGCTCGCAGAGGAGGATGAAAATGAAGGTTAGTATACCAAATGCTGAAGCCAAACGATATGAGTTACCCACGAACCTACTGTTCAGTGCTGTGATGAGAGAGACGCGAGCCCTTAGGTCGTATTTTTTAAGACATTGTGTTTTCCAGGTGTCCCACCCTCAACGACAATAACCTCAAGTGAGGACCCCCTCGCCCCACCCCTCATCCACCAGCCTGACAGCGAGAACAACCATCAGTTGAGAACAGGCTACCAATTGTAGAACATAATACAATTAGCGCTGTACCACAGGCTAATGTTCATCTGGGACGCACTCAAGAGCTTATGATGGGCCTTCTGAGGATGGGCCTTAAGCTGGCTACACGCTTGACCAAGGGTACAGGACGCTGAATAAACATAACTGTCGGGGCACAGAACAAAAAACTTTTGTTTATGGAATTGACAGATTGGATTTGACGTTTAATGCAGTGATTTGTTTGTGAAAGTATTGAAATCGGAACAAACTATTCCATAGTTTTATAGTTTTAATTATAATCAAACAAGCAAAGGTATTTTGTATAGCTGAACAAAGTGAATGGAATACCAAAGAAATTCCATTTTTAATGTTAATTAATCAAGGATTAAGTGATGATTTATATTTATGTGTACTCCAAATTGTTGTTTAAGAATTTTCCCGTAGGAATTCTATGTAAATTCGTAACTAATTGTTATAGTTAGATTCATCCCCTACCCGCCAGCTACTGTTAATACTCTGCCAGTTAGGACATTATTACCGAGTAGTATGTAAACTAAATTATTAATTAATATATTCTGAGAGTTAGTTTAACATCTGTGATAGAGTTTTATGAAATTAATTGAGGGTGTAATTCGACTGTACAGTCAGTTACATGTGTGAATAGACAGAGTAGACTTTTTCATTTAGTCTAGATATATTTCTGGGAATATCTATTAAAAAAAATGACATAGCTTTGTTATATAAAACTTATAATTTAATTTATAGTAAAATGGCAGCTTTACTATTCGCCTCTCCCTCGCAGATAATGTTTGAGCGAGAGGCAAGTATAACAGCAATAGAGCCACAGACTATATCGAATAATGAATACAGTTAGGATTTGACTAATGATTTATATGAAGTTTATTTTTAAAAGATTTTATAAGTTATTTTGGGTTGTGTTATTTTTCGGTTGTACCAAGTAAATTAAGCATAATTTTGCTAAAAGTACACTTACTAATTTAAGTTGTAGAATCCCTATAACTATTTATTAACATGTTTATTCTACCTGATTTAACTTAATCGTCATGATAAGATGACTGTATTAAAAATAAATTGTGGAATCGACAATTTAATGATATTATGAATGAATCGCCTTCGTAGGTTAGGTAAAAAGGTATTAAAAATCGTACATACAGGCATATATGTATAATTATGAAAAGTCTACCAATTATGAAAATGTGATTATGGTTTATTTTAATAATTTATTTTTGATGATTATTATGATTTGAACGCTAGTATTATAGTTGGCAATATAACAAGATCAAATTATTTATACCTTCGTTGGTAAGGTACAGTATTATAAGTACCTCTAGAGTCCTTATAAAGAAGAGAATGTTTTGCCAAAGAGGTTTGAAGCCATTTTGTTTAATTTGCCATCACGTATTGAACAATTTATGTAATAAAGGAATAATTCTACATTTCATAAATTATGAAACCGTAGTTTTTGCATTAAAGATCTGTATGTTCCATACAACTGTAAATACAGTGTTTCATAACATTAACCGACTAAAGGCAGCAATGGCGGACTTCCTACTAATTTTCATAAACTCCTCTTTATTTTAAAACAAAATGTCATTTTGGGATTAATAATTCATAATTTCTACACTTGGCTAGGTGCTGTAAGTTGAAAATTCTTGTGTTAGCGAAAACGGAAGTAAAAGTAGCCGCTTGCGCCTTGGGCCCCATTTCCCGGTTAAAACTTGAATATTTCTACATAAGGTAGAGGAATAGTCATTTAGTGTGATAACTAAAAATATGGACCATAAATCGAATTATTTATACACTTTACCTAATTTATTTTTTATTTACATTTTAACCAAATTTTTTTTTTCTTTATTTTGGCAGCTCAGTATTAACTGTTTGAGAATTCATGTTTTTTCTTTAATTTTGTAGTACAACATTTTATTTTATATTCTTATTTATTTAATTTAAGCGAGAATTATAATAATTAAATCGAAATATTATTTTTAAGTATTAATCCTATATTTTTTATCTCGATTGATTGTTAATATATTAATTGCCCAAACCTAACTATAAAAAAAAACTGTACCTATTAGAAAACAATAGATAAACCGAATTTCAGATTAATAATATGAATAATAAATGTCTACCAATATGAAAATAATAACTTTGATTCTATAATAATAACGAATAATCGAATACGTATGTTACAAATCACTAAAATTATATGAAACAGTTAGGGTGAAGACACGTGTGAAGGTACAAGATTTACCCTTTATAGTATTAGTCAATCTTTTGTCCCTTGTAAACAAGTCGATAACCGATCCTAGCCGATTTGTTCCACTTACATGTGCCTCCACCCTAAGTCTGCGTTTCCACCAGAGGCTGACGCGAGGCTGTGCAGCAAGAAATATTCGTAAAACTAACCAATCACATAGCTAGCTTAGCGCAAACCCTGAAAAAGAAGCGATATCATTGGTTAGTATCACACACATCCCGCGCTAGGCATGCTCGCTCATCTCTTGTGGAAACAGTCTAATACCGCATGATGAGAAATCTCTGTAAATATTAAATAAAATGTTACATAAGTTTAGTAGGTACAATATTAAAGTCCTGTTCACACCCTCATCCAAAACTAGAACGTTCGAAGATAATTCTGTTTAAAGCGTGTTTCATTACTTCTGGATAAATATTCACTAACATATCTGGCTGATACCGGACTGGTGTCGCTATATGGCAATAGGCTCGTCTCGTCCCCATTACATGGGTCTTAAACATATCTGGCGAAATGTGGGCGTACTATTTGGAGTGGAAGGGACACCGACGCGAAAACGTATTCCGTACACCATTCTGAGCCCACATAGAAATTTTTCAACGTTTATTTAAAAAAATCTGCTGTTTCCTACAAAAGTGCAATACCTACTCGGTCAAAAAGTATGGAAAAGCTGATTTAAAAAAAATAACAGATGAAAAATTTAAACGTTGTAACCGTTTTCGCGTCGGTGTCACTTCCACATACACCTATGCCTATCCTTTCGAGGATTTCAAGCGTGATGTTTTCTATCTGTCCAGAGGCGCTGAAACAGGCCCTTAGTGTGATAGCTCATAAATTGTTTCACATTAAACGTTAGATGGGACGCGAAGGAGATATGATATTAAATGGTGCTTTCGCTTGTATGTTCAACTTCGGAGTTAGCTAGACAATTGATAGTTTAATGTTAGATTAAGCGATAAAAGTCTGCTACTTCGCTTATTATCTGACTTTTAAAGCTTTGGTGAATATGCGTGGCATCTTTATGCTGGGACTTTGGACTGCACTCTGTGAGAGGTGGTGGGCCGCCAGCCGTATTCCACATTTCACCACACGAGCCCAGTGTATTTCATTACAATGCATCAGCCTATGTGTGATAGTACATTTTGATATAAGTGGGGAAACGTTGTTATTACATTCGAGGCTGAATTAACACCCGAGCTTCAGGCGAGGGTGTTATGGAGCCGAGAACTGCAGTAACAAAGTAAAACGTCGTTTGATAAAACGCCGTTTTTCAATACACTTTCGAAGAAATAAAATATATCTTATAAAAATATTTATAATATCGAAGAATTTGGAAGTCATGGAGAGAGGCCTTTGCCCAGCAGTGGGATGACACAGGCTAGCAGTATTAGTATCAGTAATAAAAATATATAATGGGAAACTATGATTTAATTTGCTTTTTTTCCGCGCTTTGCTTTCGCCAGGTTCAAGAAGAAGCAAAGGTATGATGCCGGCGATGCCATTAAACAGCCTAATATGAAAAATAGAAAATTCTAATATTTTTGAATTAAGAACACAAATCAATGTTAATTTGTTCATAAAATTAAATATTTGTTTTTAAATAATCATGTTTATCCATGATATTCTATTTTAAATACTCAAAAAAGATTTACGCCGTAAAGACGCATATCGCTTTGCCGAGATTAAAAAAAAAATATCACTGCCGACTATAGTCATTGAACCCATTAGTATAAATAAGTATGGTTATCTGTGGTAATTTTTATGTTCGCACGTGTGCCGAAAAATATTAAAAATCCACGGGTGTGAAATACGTTGAATGTTGAAGCTAATCGTAGTGCGATAAAAACCAGTTTTCGAGAAAGAAAGTGTATTGAAAAATTATTATCGCAATAATATTCGCCAAAGCCTTAAAAAATCCATGAATTTGTAATTGTTTGAAAAAATCTGGTCTAATTTTGTATTTTCTGTACATTTACTTACTAATTGTGAAATTACTATTCTACGAAGAGTACAGAGGGAGCTACTATCGCATGTTATTTTAAAAATAAATCGTGATCTGATGATTTTCATGATGCTCATTGATTACCCAAGTCTAAATGAAATAGATTTGTACGTAGAAAAAGTTGCAGTCTTTAGTTTTTGACTAGCAACACTTTTAGATGGCCAGTCGATTGTACCTTTAGGTATGTATTATTAATTTTTGGATAAACGCTATTAGAATTTAGGAAATGCAGGGTTTATAAGTCAAAGGTATTTCTTGCTTTTTGTTCGAATATTATTACTGTATCATTTCAAAATATTTTTAACTTTTCATTCCACTCTACTCAGCAAAATAAGTTTCTTTATATGTATTTTTATTTAGGAAGCTGCTTTTGTAGTAGATTATGCACCGAGAGGATTAAGCAGTGTCTAATGTCACGGGCACTATTTTGAATCCTGATTGATGCCAGGAATTCTAGGGCTTTCGAGCGGAGCGAGGGAGCTTTGAGTTAGTTCCTGAGAAAAGTGAGGGAGTCAAGACTAGAATTCTGAGAGCAGAAAGAGATTTAAGCTCGCCCAAGACGAAGGCACTTTTATCTCCTAGGAGCATATTCTACTTTTCACCCTTAATGCGAGTTAATAATAAACCAATTCGATTTCGAAATATGGTGTGAAATATTCCATCCGGGGGTACGCTAGTGTTGGTAGATTGGGGATTTTTTCCGTTTTTTTAGGGAAACAAATCGTCCTAGGGGATTTTTTTGGGAAAAACAATCCTTGGAGTAAGTAACACTACAAATAAGGTAAAATTTTGCAAATCAAGAAATATTGAACAGCCGAATTTCTAATCATTTGCGTATAATAAGGCGATTGCATGGTGTCGTGCGTGAACGCGATCAAGCAATACAAACAGACGCAAATTCATTCGATACCATTTGTACTTTTTGCGAATGAACATAGTTTTATATCTCTGTTTTGTTTTATTTCCTATTAGAAAAATATAATGGGAAAAAGTTGCAAAACTTATCATTTTGGGGGAAAAAAGATTGAAAATGAGGAAACTGGATCTAGCCGGGTGCATATCCGCCAATCAGCTGATGCGATGACTTGCCGCCATTACAGCTACTGCTAAAAAAAAAGTTTACAGCGAGTCAATTATTCAATCAATCATTTAGGACTTGAGTATTTGCAGAAAACAATTGTTTTTATTGTATTTGTTTTATCTATTTAATTAATTTACATTATTGCTATTCTTCTTAGTTGTTGATTCAATTATTTTGGTCATCGATGGCAACTAAAACCTACTTAAGTCAAAACGCTAAAAGCTTCCGTTTTAATTGGAGGTTCCAAATCACATTAATAGGGAACCCGCGGTTAGTAATGAAATTCAGTACAATATTACTGCCCGGCTAGAACCTAGCTAGAGCAATAATAGCGCCCCCCACACGTACAGTTCGGACCGCGCATCTTGGACTGCGTTCCAAACCGCAATTAGATCTGTACAGTTAGGACTGCGTATCAAACTGTTGTGCTAATAACGATTAAAAATGCATTCACAGTTTGGATTGCCGACGAAACTTACATAATCTAGACAAACGTTCCGAACTGTGCGTGTAAATTGATTTTCAAGAGTTTGGACTGCAGTTTGGACTGGCGCGTAGAACGTTATAACTTTTAAAAGTTTTCTCGCAGTAGTAAGAAAAATGGATGATCGCTTGGTCATCGCGTTAGCGTTCTGTATTTTTTTTGCTGACGAAATCGCGATCAGCTGAAACAAAACCTACTGACTTGCAAAAATCAACGAGCTCGTCATATGCTTTATTTCTTATATTCCTGTTACTATACTCCTTACTTTTTATCTTCCAGAGTTCATTCGTTTGTTCCGTGAAAATCCGTGTGGATGTTCACGGAACAAACGAATGAACTCTGTGATAGCTTCGACGCTCCAAACCGCCATTTTTGTAATTTACGTTTATACGTGATGCGCGCATAAAACTGTAAGACATGCGTTCGCGTCGATGTGCCAGATCGGATTGTTAGACCCGCACATCTACACGTACAGTTCGGAGCGAGGGATGGAACGGCGCGTGCTGTTTCCCGCGGTCCGAACTTTACGTGTGGGGGGCGCTAATAGCGCCCCCCACACGTACAGTTCGGACCGCGCATCTTGGACTGCGTTCCAAACCGCAGTTAGATCTGCACAGTTTGGCCTGCGTATCAAACTGTTGTGCTAATTACGATTAAAAATGCATTCACAGTTTGGATTGCCGACGAAACTTACATAATCTAGACAAACGTTCCGAACTGTGCGTGTAAATTGATTTTCAAGAGTTTGGACTGCAGTTTGGACTGGCGCGTAGAACGTTATAACTTTTAAAAGTTTTCTCGCAGTAGTAAGAAAAATGGACGATAGTTTGGTCATCGCGTTAGCGTTCTTTTTTTTTTTGCTGACGAAATCGCGATCAACTGAAACAAAACCTACTGACTTACAAAAATCAACGAGCTCGTCATATGCTTTATTTCTCATATTCCTGTTAATATACTCCTTACTTTTTATCTCCCAGAGTTCATTCGTTTGTTCCGTGAAAATCCGTGTGGATGTTCACGGAACAAACGAATGAACTCTGTGATAGCTTCGACGCTCCAAACCGCCATTTTTGTAATTTACGTTTACACGTGATGCGCGCATAAAACTGTAAGACATGCGTTCGCGTCGATGTGCCAGATCGGATTGTTAGACCCGCACATCTACACGTACAGTTCGGAGCGAGGGATGGAACGGCGCGTGCTGTTTCCCGTGGTCCGAACTTTACGTGTGAAGGGCGCTAATGACTTGCTTTACTTTGAGGTTTGAACGACATAAAGGGTGTAAAAAGACCCTTAAAGAAGCCGGAAGCCACTTTTTCTCCCCATCATTGCGATCATTTTTTTGTTCTAGACCATACCTGGGAACCTTCTAGTTACGGAGATATTGGAGCTCAAAATTCCAATTTTTTCACAAGTTTTTTTTTAAATACCACTTTTAAAGGTTTTAATTTTACTTAAATTAACTCGATGACCCGTTTACTATTCAAAGCATCCATCAGCACTAAGTTTTGAGTGCGTAACATTGAGTTTTACCGTAAAACGTGATTTGTCACCCCAAAAAAAGTCATTTCCCAGCAATAATTTATGCGTAAAGTTACTTAGTTTGATGTACTGAATGCTTGTTTGACGGCTTCGTGAAGGGTCTGTTTACACCTTGTATAATTTACAATTTGCGAGCAGGTGGTGTGAAAATTATCTTTTGTCTTCCATCTCATAATAATTAATTTCGAAAATATTTTGAGATTAGAACTGTGATCTAACTGTATACAATTTCGTTTTGAATTCAGGTGCCTCCACCATATACAATATTTTATGTCAGCGCGAAGTATTATTTATAAGGCGAAAAGGTTCAATTTCGTCTAACAGTATTAATCGATGAGTTTGCTACACTGGCTTTATAGTAATGTTTTAGAATACACTTTGTTGACATGCAACTGTAGTTGTAAAGATTGTGTTAATTTATTATGAATAAATGCACTTTTAAGTACATGCTCTGCTTTTTATTTTAGAGTTATACTCAAGATTCAATTCGTTTTTACCCTGAGTACCGAATAAGTAAAAAAAAAATTATGTATATTAAAATAAGGTCGATGTTCGGTTGTTGGCTGTCAGAGGTAAAATCATTTTGAAAGCACTGTAGTACGATCTGATATGTAGAAGACACATTTGTTAAAAATAAAACATAGAATAATATTCAAACTTTTTTATTCTGTTTCCAAAATTACTAAACTTTTTATTTACTCAACTTTTCTAAAATACATTTTCATTATTTTATTCAGCACCAATTAACACTAAATTATTGAGCGCGACAATATAAACACATACCTACTTAATGTAATTAAATAAAAACTATTATGAAACGCTAATACCCAAGATTGAAATCTTTCGATATTTTAGGAATGTCCTATTGTGAGACAAAGACTTATCTCGAGTGTTGCCAAATAATTTTCCAAGAAACTAAATTACAAAAATTTCGAACACAACATTAAAAACGCGGGAGAATGAGACTTGAAAGATAGCAACACTGGCCCCGTACCAAAAAGGTTTGATTACATAAACTTCATAGGAGACAAATAATCAGTTATATAAGATTTATCACAATTACACTGGAATAATAACAAATAAGCAGTCTCATGGAAGACGCGTATGATATATCGTTTTAAGTAAGTCCCGATTGACACACATGTTTACACTGAGATATTTTTTTTACATTAACTTTACATAGAAGCTATAGTATATAACTTAAAGACTCCTTATTGCAATGTGTGCATTTATAAGTAGATCAGACTGTTATCCGCGTTGTATATATTTTTGCCGCGTTCACACTTGCAGTGAATAAAATAATTTCAGACATTTTCAAATCAAACATAATTAAATAGTAACAGAATAATTATTTCACGCAATACTGTGATTCAAAAATATGCGAGACATTTAATTTTTTTTTTAATTTTTCTTCTGTCACTTATAAATAACGACAAACATGATATTACATTATTATTCGATTTTTATTTACACGTATTCCATCTTCTATTAATTTTAATGTAGCACAATTATAAGGACACCATTTATATAACAAAATATTCAGAAATTATCACTCACATGTAAAACGATTTAATTTGTGGATTCAGAAAGCCATTTTTACTCTTTAAAATAATTTAACAAAAATATTTTTAGTTTTGTGAAAAAAAGAATTTTGAAAAGAAAACATGTCGTAAATCTTGTTATAAACACGTAAAATAATAATAAAAATAGCAGATTGAGTCCACAAACATTCTACATTAAACACCCGTAATAATAAATTATGCGAAGAAAAAAGGTGGGTACTATAGAGAATTAAACTAATAAGTAATAATATAATAATTATATGCTATAATAAATATAATAATATCATTTATAATCATAACTAATAATAATTGGAACCGAAGTATTTCTACGTAAAGTCAAAATTGCCACGAACTAGAAAATGCGATGGATTCACAATTTCATAATTATATAAGTAACTTGTGTGAATCAAACCGCATTTCGAACATTATTTAAATAAATAATGTAGATTTCTTTAGATGTTATTATTTTTACTTTCCTCTCATTTTACATTTTTGTTATTAAAAAAAATAATTAATTGATTACCCTTTTTTATAATTTATTATAATTATAATGTTATGTTGTTTATCATTCTCAGTATAAAATTTGAAATTTATAAATTATTTATAAAGATTGGACTGATTAAAATAACAAACGGTAAAATATTTCGATGACAATACAAGTCTTGCCAGTGACAATTTTGACGTATATTATAATAATAGTTACGCATTGTACTGTGTACCTAAATATTACATAAATACAACCTGTCGACAGATATAACAAAACAATATTTTAGAGTCAATAAGACATGTTAAATATCTTGAAACTTGTGTTAAGTTCAAATGCAAGATGTTGAGGGCTTGTGCAGACATTTTTTATGGCCAATCAGTTGTGCTAGAGTTGCCTACACGTGCCAAAATATTCGTCCTTCACCCATTTATTTAGTCAAGAAACGTTTTCACGCAATAGTTGACAGAGAGTTGCGCAACTGTGGCGCCAGAAAAAATAAGTTTACACACACCCTAAAAAAGGTTTAAGAGGTAGAAAATATCATGCTTGATAGTTTACACAGACCTTTGTATGACAATATTTGTCACATTATGTACTTTCTATCATAAATTGGAAACACACAATCGTACACTCATCCAGTTTTTCAAATCACTCTCATTTGAGTTTGTAAACTCGCAGTGTTGAATTAAATATTAATTCTATTAAGGCTATAACAGAATAGCCGATTTCATTGATTCAAGCGTTCGTTTTTCTCTTCCCTTGAATCTATAAAAGAGATTACCTCATGAGGAATACGACAGTCACTCAATCATTGCACATTGGAACACTATAACCCTCTTCCCGAACTCCTCCTGCCGATAATACTGTAGTTGTATGACTACAAACATTCTAAACGTACCCAGGTACATGTTTTGACGCAAACCGTTTCCCTTCCCGGACAGTCCATCAGTTGTCATAACAAGCAATAGCTTGATTACGCAACTGGTTTACTAAATACTAAAACTATCGCTGCCATAATCAAAGCAAGTGTCGCACGAGAATCGTTGAGAAATCGCGCGATTGTCGCGCAACTGTCGTGCAACACTTGTTGTTTAAATAATATAGCATAAGGGGTGTGACCGTGGCTATGCGAGGCGCGGGCGCTTGCCTGGCGCGCGGTGTCACATCTCTATGGATACGCCAGACCCTCCCAAACGGGTCTCCTTCACTCGGAAGCCATTTTCTAGGAGTTGGCCGCAGAGGGAGTCTACTATGGAGCGAGGCGTCGTCGGCGGGATTAATACCATGGCGTATCTGTAACAAAGAAGTAAAGTTTAAAATACCTGCAAACACATGAAACTCAATAGTGAGTAACTGTGTGTTCACACAGGCCTCCCCATTACCATAATATCATATTGGAATCTCTCTCTCTCTCTCACTTCTCTCAATTGAAATCTTTTATCTTAGCAGACAACAATGTTTGTACGTGAATCTTTCACTGGTGCGATTATTATCCGCAATTCCTCCAGAATCAGGTCAACAAAAAGGTTGATGGTTCGTTTTCAAACGGAGTCATGGCTAACAGGTAACAGCTGGTTGATTGATTAAACAGATAGATGTTATACTAATAAATCCTAACAATGAAATGCACAGATCAACCACCTTCAATTAGGCTTTGCAACTAGTTTACAAAATTGGGAAATGAGAACGTAAACTTTTTAGTACAAAGACATTCTATCATTATTTTAAATTCGTAGGTATGGGATGAAACAATAAAGCACTTTGAGTATATTTATGATTTCTATAAAATCATACGAAAGTGAAGAATGAAGATTGAAACAATGCTCAATAAATTACATAAAAGTCTGTTAACAAAAAATCTCATAATATTTATAAAATAAAAAGTTTTCAATCAAGGAGTTTTATAATTATGCGTGTTTGACTAGTTTATATTCGTATAAAGAATTCGAGTTTTGTTTGAAACTGGTTGAGTGACTTTCGCGAGTTCATTCAACTTCTTCCGCACATTATGACGGATTTTTAGATATTTTGCCACCTCTGGTCTAGAAATAATAACTGCATAATAATGTTACCATATTTCACCAATTATGTTTCAGTCCCATGTAATAGGGGCGAGCCTTTAATATGTTTAGGTGTAAAGTTTTTCTTCCCCATAGAAAAGGGAGGATCCTACCAGACGGGTGTTGTGTCTGGTGGATGGGTGGGGGGGGGGGGGTTATACGGGGTGTAAGCAGACCCTTCACCAAGCCGTCAACCAGTTGTAGTGCTGCACTGCCGCTACATGTAATATAATAAAGTTGTATATCTTACCCGCCCCCGCCGGCGCCTGTGAGCTTGCAGGCGAGTCCCTTAGCGCGTGCGGCAGCCCGGATGACCTCGAGTGCGGGGTGAGACACCCCCAGGGCTGCCAGTAGGCAGTGGTTCATTTCCCATAGTTCCTGAAACGAAGAATAAACGGTTATATAGGGTAAAGTTTCTAAATATGCGTGGTTGGTGAAAAAGGAAACTATAAGTCGGGCGAATTTTTACACGACTATTTTTTATGCACTAGAATTTGAACTCTTGGTAATGAGCCGAGCATTGAGAATCGAGCGCGTCAAAAAATCGCTCTGCTCAGAACTAAGCCGTGCGTTTAGAAAACAGTTCGCAATAAAATCAAGGGGTAAGAACTTCTTACCCCTTGATTTTAAAAAGGAATAAGGAGGGGGGGGGGCAATTTAGGTAAACATTAAACAGCATCATGAATTTTTTGAAACATCTGATTAGTTGCAATTTGCACATTCCATGATCAAGAACAGCTTTATTCTGGATGTAACGTGTCTAGTTTAGTAGTCATGGTGATCTGTGTTTCTAAAGTTTCAACTTTTCCGGCAATAAATACGATGAGTGATGATGACTCTCATATTTATTTAAAATTCAGATCAGGCATAGGAACTAACAAGAATCCTTACGCACAAAGCGGAAAATAGCAACGTATTTGTCATAATTCTAAAACAACAACATTTATTTTTAGTTGGTCCTATACTAGGCGCTTACGCACCTACAAATTGTAGGCACTAAAAATCATGTAATAAAATATGACGTGCAGTTCGAAATACGTTTATTTTGATGCGTCGACAAAATATTTTTATAACAACCTGTATTTCACAACAAAGATTTGCTATTGCGGTGCGTCACGTCACGACACGCGACGTGTTTACTTTAGGTAGTAAAAATAGCTATAACACCACTTTTCGTCATCTTTGCTATCGACCCATAAAAAAGTTATGGAAAATTCTTATCGTACTTTAGAGCATGATTCTGTGGGATATTGCTATGATTCATAGCATACTAAGAAGAGTTACTCCTGAGTCCACTGAGGGTCGACCACTTTTCAACCTTATTAGTTAAGGCATAAGGGTGAGAAGTGGCCGTCAGAGCACTCGGCAGTACCTATTGTTTAAAATGAGGCTCGTTCAATAAATCGGTAGGTATTCCGACTTCAGAATGAGTGTCATTTAGTTTAATTCTTTTTTTTATTTGTCCGTTAGAAGTCATTGAATGCAGAGGGAAATTTCTTTGAAAACATGAAGTCTGCATATGTCGTTTATTTGCATAATCAGCCTATATGTTCCCACTGCTACTGCTGGGACACACGGCCACCTCTCCTCTATCAGAGGGAATGGGCTATAATCGACCACGCGGGCAGTGAGGGTTGGTAGATGTCACATGTCTTCGAATTTTTGTTTCTGGGACATGCCGGTTTCCTCACGATGTTTTCCTTCACGTTTGAGATCAGAGTGATGAAATAAATTACACAAAGCATTGCGCTTGCCTGGGTTCGAACCCACGACTATTGTTCGTAAGTCGGGGCCGCCACCACTGGGCCACCACTGCTGTTATTTCATTATGTTATTTCTGTCATTTATTTATAAGACCTGTATACATACTCAGGTTTTTACAAAATAAATATATCCTTATCTTTTCGCACTTAAATGGGTATTCAAGAGTAATCGTTATTTAACGGTGAAGATGACAGATATCAAAGGTATCAAGGTACTTACTGCTAAATGCTGGTATTCTGCCTCAGAATCAATTTCACACTTGCCACTGGAGAGTTTTTCCAAAACCTAGAAATAAAGAAGGATAAAATTTATTATAAACATGTTCGATTCAAATAATGTATTTAAAAATAGCATAAATAAGGTCCTAAGTACTACGCATAGTAAACTTTAGAACCTAACAAGCTGGTCCTAAGATTAAAATAGCTCAAGAGTGTGTCAATGTTCGCGATACTACTCAAGTTGTATCCAACCGAAAGGCACGAGTTGTCCACGAGGTAAGCAACCTGCCAATGCAATAGTTAGGTATTAATTTATCTGAGAATTACGCGCAGTCATTTTGACTAATAGAAATAGACAGTTTGGACACTTGTTTGGTATAATAAAATATACGATTTATATTCAAGGTATCTATACTATCTTCTACATTATGTTACATAAAGTCTGTAACATAATGTTACATTGTAACGTGCATTGTAATTACTAACGATTTTAGTAATGAAAAGATTATGAAACTCTGAAATTTCGTGAGATGTCCCGCGACACTAAATACAAAGCACGTGTTGAAAGATGGGGTGCCACTTCTTCGCAGCTGAACCGCTAGAAATAAGAGAATGGTGGCTACTATGGTATCTAATCAGAACCAAGGATAACGTCCGAAGAATTGTCAAACCTACGTAGCAGTGGGCAGGCACATTGCTCGCAGCTCATTCATTCATTTATATCATTTTTGGGGGTATGCTTTAACCTTTAAAAAAGGGCTTTTAAAATGATTTACTATAGATGATAAGCCATTTTCATCATGTTCATCATTTACCTGTAACCTGTGATTGGCGATTACTTAAAGATTATAACATCAAAAATATTATAAATAAAAAATCCTAATGAAACAAACCTGGGTGGCTGTATGAGCAATATGATCACAAGCGTCGAATATATGGTCCACTGCCGCTGTGTTCCTCTGCCTCAAGGCTGCGACCTTCACCACCAAGGCCTTGGTCTCCCTGGAGACACGAGAGTCGACCAGGAGGACTCGTAGGTCCATCTTTATGTCTAGGTGACGAGGCTTGCTGCCTTTCTTGAATGAAACTAGAGAGCCGAAGGTACAGGTGGCGTTGTCTATGCCTGTGGAGATAAAAAAAGTTTGAATAAGTCTATGATGTCATTGTCTGAAAACAGTTCTCTTCTAACCAAGAGTTTTGCTGGAGACTTAAACTGCTCTAGAAAGTTGTAAAAGAATTGCCATTCACATTTTTTTGAAGCCTTTGATGTTTGAGTTTGATTTTTTGGTGTTTGTGTGTTTTTATTTGATCACCCTCTGTTTTCATTTTGTTATGATAATTAAGTATGTCCTGGGAATTCCCCACACAATTTCCGAAGCTCAAGAGGTGACTTGCTTCACTTCAGATATCACGAAAAAAACTCAACAACAACACAAGTGCGAAAGAGTGGGAAATTCACGAAACATCTGGTTTTTTTGTGTACTCGTTCAATTAGTAGTTAGGTAGGTACATATGGAAGCGTTGTGGGTAAACAAATCTGAAGATCACTACGTCATATTGGTTTGAACGTGTTGAAATATTTGTCTGAAGCGGATACTTAGGTAAACATGGGAACGGAAAGCTGTTCATAAAAGACTGATCATTTATAATAATGACTAGCTGTTCCTGGCATGCGTTGCAATGCACCTTTTTCCTATCCTACCTACCTACCCTACCTACCTACTACCTACCCTACCTACCTACTTACCTACCCTACCTACCTACTCTACCTATCCTACCTATCCTACCTACCCTACCTTGAATTTTTCTCGCCGTAAAAACCATCCTTGAACTTCCACGAACATTTAAAAAAAAAATTGGCCAAATCGGTTCGTGCGTTCTGGAGTTATAGCGTCAGGAAGGAAAACCCGACTTATTTTTATATAGTAGAGATTTCCTGAGAAAATTGAACGGATGTTCAAGAGAAATAAAAGTGATGTAAGGATAGGTACCTACTTAGGTATACACTTAGATCTCGTCATCAAGTCATTGTATTTAATTACCTATGACGGCAATACACACCCACCACTTAAGTCATTTGTCAAGCAATATTGATACATCCTAATTAGCATAATCATGTTAAAGAGATGCATTATGTACTCGATACAGGGTTTTACAATATTTTATTTTAACCAATTTTTATGCATGTCGTGACGTATATCGTAAAACCACGATATATTTGTATAGATAAATATTAAAATGTGGTAAGCACACAAACTAAAATCATAATAAAAAGGGATCCGGTGTTATAATGTTATTGGTTTTGTTTTAATTATAATTATTTAGCGTGTTTGGAGTTAGTCAATATTTGAAATGTGTAATTTCAATGTTAGAAGGTTGCCATGCTGCCGTGCTATACATATCAATAGTATGAATAATTTATGAAAGACGTAAATTATTTTCACACTTTAAAATTCATTCATAAGTGTATTTACAAGTCAAACGTTCACTACTCGGAATCCAAACATTATGTTTGCCGAAAATGTGTTTGGGGAAATCCTGTTTTCGCTAACCGAGTATCTATTTTAACCCTCGTTTAAGATTAAACACGCAACAAACATTAGTTAATAATAGAGATAATGAGATAACAAGTCAAGGGCTGGCTCGAGGATGGACCACTTAGCAATGTTTATCTTGCTTCATTAAACAATGTGGGGAACGGAACTACACGCAAGAATAGACCAATATTTGTTGAAGGCGCAGAGAGCTTTGTTATAAGAGGGAGTAATGAACGGTTTGGAAATAGAAGGCACACGAAATAAAAGGACCACTTTTGCTGTCGGTATCCTTGGGATAGAGAGCCATTTGGTCTTACGAGCCGTATTTAGAATTCGACGGAGACTGAGAACTTCCTACAGAACCTTTTATCTAGTCAAATAAAATAAAACATCATCTATTTAAATTATACTGAGATTAAGGACTTATTGCACAGAAGAAATTAAATTAACACAGTCCCCAAAACGCCAGCTCTTCGCCTCTTCCTAGTTTTTTCCCCAGCAACACTTATTCTGCCTATTTGGTAAGAACAACCAAATCATTAAAACAAAATACAAGGTGACTAAAACATCTTCGTTTTGGATTCAACTGTCTAGTCTACCACTAGCGCGTGCTAATGCTACGACCACATATTGGGCAGTGGTCCCTATCTGTGCCAAGGTTTGACTCGCTTTCTATCGATACCGTATAGAGGGATACGATGCTGCCCAAGTCGCGAACTTGCCCTACTTCACTTAATAGATCCAGTTGATTCGTGAGTTGTGAACGCGAGACCTTCAATTGGGAAATGGGACTTGAGGGCAAAGACTTCGGTTGGTAAACTGGGAATATTTGTAGAGGAAAGTTTTGATTGTGTGTGAGATGTATGATACGATTGATTGTTTATACATATATCAGTGAAAGTTTACGCTATACAGAGTGGAAGGGACACCGACGGTTTGCAACAGAAGTGCAATGAAAAATTTATATGTGGGGAGGTTCAGAATGGTGAACTGAATTCGTGGTAACCGTTTTAGCATCGGTTTCCGCTCCACCTATATATAGTCTCGTATGTTTAGAAATCTTCAGAGATTAAAATTATATTGATCGGAAGAAAAATAAGGTTGACATGGCTTCCCACAGTGGCATGCATTCAAATCCTGATATTTGAACTAAAGCCAAATATAAGGAAAAAGAATTAATTGAACTTCAAAATGTTTAAAATTTGATATTTGTAAAAAGAAATGAATCATTCAAAATTCGGCGCACTTGGCATTTATCAACTCAAGGAGCTCAAATAACTTTACAACTTTTTTGAGGTCAATGCAGACGAAGTGTATGGCCCCTAATCTCGGACATATGTGGCCAAGGCACATCTCGAGCGGTCAAGGTGTTCTAACATCAAACAATACAATTACTGTCAATTTGCTCTTATATAATGTTTCAGCAATTCCATTGGAGAATATTAATTCTTCTTTGGACTTTGGAATTGATAATTCTTTGGGATAGTTAAGACCTTGCTCGACCAATTTTGGACAAAGTCAATGTCAATGGTTTTAGACCAGCATAAAATAAGATTTTATGTCTCTTGGACTTAAAAACCGGCAAGAATGAAAATGGTTTTGTCCCTTTTATACGCAAAAAATGTGTATGCACTTTCCCAAAAGTCATAATATAGATAGACCGAAGTTTTATCAAGTGCAACGATTTGAATTCAACCTATTGCGAAATTTTTGATGTAAAGATAATTTGGTATTGAGAAACATTAATGGCTTATTCCGAGACAAAAAATGATCTGTGGCATTCAAATGGAATTAAAATATAAGTTCGAACTAGATATTTGTAAAATACTTTTTGCTATCATAAAAAGCGTTTTGGCAATAGGATACAGATTAGTTTCTAAGATCAGGTTCACAAGTTCAACGTTTTCAACGGACAAAAATTTAGGTAGAAACACGATAAGTTTTTTTGAAAATTAAACAGTTGAGTATCTTTGAAAAACCTTATCAACGGGACAAAATCGACCCCTGAACTTGACGAAACTACCTAATATCTCATCATTTTAATGTCTAAAGGAAATGGAGTAATGAATTCTATCACCTACAAAGTATCCGAGGTTCCCGATAGGCCTTTGACGTCATACACAACTTTGTGTAAACTGTAGGACATACTAATATCAGCGCATACAGTGAAACCAAAACACCGGAGATGAAAGATTTACCAATGATTTCAAGATGTTTTTACCAGACAGACAAAACGATCAACACATTTGGTTTTAGACAGCTTAATATACGTTTTACTACAGAAATACATACATGCAAAGAAATGGATGCTTTTATAATGACGGTCGATTTAGAATTGAGGTCGACTAAGGTTAATGCGGATATAATTTGTATGTTATGTGACAGTTTGCGGGCTTATCGGCCAGTTTTGTTGCAAAAATATTAATGCTATTTATAAAACATCGAAGCTTATCGCCATAGGATTAAGATAAAAGCCTGGTTAATTGTCCTTGAACCTGTTTTAGAAATAGGAAGGTTAACAGTTTATATTGGAAATTAATAAAAGGAAAACGTAGATGAGGTAAATGTATAAATGACAACTCACCAGATGGAGACCCGTGCATTATCCTCTCGCAGTTATACGCCCATTCCGATATGATCTCTCTCTCAGTCATACTAAAGTCTTCACTGGTCTGATCGTAGAACGCGTCAAATGACGTCGAACTCTTCAATTTGAGGAGCTGAATCAGGGCACCCGCTAAACACACGGCAAAGGACGCCGAACTGCCCGTTCCTGCTCCAATAGTTAGCTCAGAACCTAATGAGATCTCCAAGGATCTGACAGGAAGGTTAGTACTTCCGAATATTCCGGAATATACGTATAGGAAACTGCGTAAGGAATTCTTCTGGTTGCTTTGTAATGCGTCGAAGTTTGGCTTGATGAGGTGCAGGAACTCGTCAACTCTTCGCAAGTGATTGTCGTGGTCCAGTTTGTCTGGTAATCTCCAGGAGAATTTTCCTGTGATGCCTGGAGCCAGCTTCGGATGGAAGAGGCTTTTGACTGTGGGTTCCAAAGGCAGGGTTTCTTCTAGTCCGACGCATGGTAGGTGGATCCGTATCGTGGGTTCCACGTGGTAATTTACTTCCTGTAAAGGAGGAGAATTATGGTTTAATTTTACAAAGCCTTGTCGATAAATTAAATTGGTTTTAAAATATCGGTCGGTGGCTTTGTGACTTTTATTTTACTAGTGATCTCTTGAATGACCGGCACAGGAAATTCAACTTTATGTATTTCCTATAAGTCAGTTTACTGATACTGTTAGCCTGTGTCTTCTCTCTGATGGGCAATGGCTTCTCCCCGTGACTTCAGAGTCCGTTTCCAAAAAATATGCGAAATCGAAAAAAATTATCCTCGAAGAAAGCTTACCTACAACCTACCATTAAGAACATCATTTCACATAATAATAGGACATAATTTTTTTTATAATTTACATATTCATAACACATAATTTGTTTAGTTATTTGCTACCGTACATCATCATATTTTAATATTAATAGGGACATTTACCAAAATGACCATCAATTTATTTGACTAAGTGCCTTATATTTAAACAAAATGAATTGTTTACGTTAAATAAATAGCTTCTGAAGTTATTAAATATACTACATAGCTATTAAAATTAACCGTTCATGTATGAAGCTATTAGTTCGAGGAGGTAAGAATAAATTATTGTTAAAATGAGGAAATTACTTCTTTAGGACTTTATTAATTCAATCCTCAACTTGGTAAAATTATTATTATTGCAAAAATAATTATAATTTAGAGTACTTCATAACTTTCAGTTATTAATTACATAATAGTGTGATAGCAATCAATTATTATTTTTATAAAATTAATATTTTTATAAATTCCTTCTTTCCTACATAGGTACTCTTACCTATTGCCAAAGGTAACTTTCTAAGTAACGATGTAGGCTATGCACCTAACAGCTATGTGAGCCAATACATTGGTAATATGTAAACGCCATATAGGGACACCTTACACATGACCAGTTATCTTATTACTACACATAACCGGATGTTAGTCTACCGTACTTTACGGAAATGTTTGAAACTCCCTTTAAATCTTCACAAGTCACTCACTATCTTGTCTGGGCTCTGGCTGTGATTGTGATGATTAATATTTTGAAAATGATTTTCCCAAAATTTTCCAATTTATTTTTGATTTTATAAAAGTGAGTTTACAGTGCAAAAATATGCACAACATCCTGAGAAGTGGAATAAATGGGGGATACTTTTGCCCACGAGTGGGACAATTGGGAAAATAAATGAATATGCGCATTCAGGGTGTACACAAACCTATCGCAAAGCCAAAATCTACTCATGCTCCACACTTAACTATCTCTATAACTAAAGTGCGCAAAAATTTAAACAAAAAAAACTCAAAACACAACACAAGAAAAATACTAAATAAAATACAGCAACAATTCAAACCAAAAAAATAAAATAAAATAAATGAAATGATTACCTTAATAACAATCGAGCTCCTGAGTCCAAGACTGACAGCAACCGCAGTCTTTCCGTACACAACCGAATGCTCCCCATGCAGGATCACTTTACCAGGAGCAGACACACTTACTGTGTACAAATTCTCTATTCCGTTCAACATTTTTAACAACAGTCTTTAACTTCTTTCTAACAGCAAGGAACCAATAAAAACAACATGTACTTTGTTCTACTTCATTATTATTTCCAAATTACATTTCAAGACTTCTGCGCGTTCCACTGTTCGACCGTTAGCGTCTTTTGCGTGAATGCGTGTATACTCTTCAGTTCTTCTTGAAGCACTGCGTTCACCAATCTGCGGAGCGAATTATTATACTTTAATAAGTATAATTGATCGATTGTTATTCTAATGGCAACGTTTGAACGTGTTAGTTGGAGATCCCAATCTTGGTGAATACAAAACGGTCTTTGTCATCTTATCGTTCGGGTGTTAGATTTTTATGAATGGTTTTTTTGCGCATCTCATTGACTTTTCAACCCTTAGTTTGTTTGTGCAGTTTCAGTTGCAAGCGTCAGTCTACGTCATCAGTCAAGGGTTATGTATTGTTAGTTCTAAGTTATTTGAATGTTTAAAAGATGTGCTCTGAATTTTTATGTCAAGTTCTTTGTCTAAAACTGCACGTCTGATGACGGCTAAGATAGGTTCTCAATTTGCATTCTTTTTGAATTTATATTTAGCAACAATACCTTTGCATTTTTGCGACAGTTTTTCCTCAAGAGGTTTTAGCTTAGAGGAAGTGTTTATGAACGGATCGACACTGATTGATATGCAACAAGAAAGAGTTAGTTTAATTATTTGGAAAGGTTGAAAATGAATAAAGGAACAATTTTATGAACATTTGTGCATTAATATTTGACCATGTCTTTTTATAGTTTCTATTTTGGCAAAGGGTTTTTTTAAATCATAAAATCGGTAAGGGACTATAGTTTTCGCGGTCACTATTCTAACAATCCCCAATCCATTATCCCGTACTACGATTGCGTATAAACCGTTGCTATCACACATGCATACATTGTCACCATTTTGTCAACTCTTGGCATTCAGCCATAGTTTTTATTGCAATTTTTGCACGCACATAGTATGCACAATGACCTTCTCATGGTCTCATTAGAACTCAATATCGGTAACAATAGCACTATTATGCGATATTGTTTGATTGTATATGACTCGAGACACGTAGCCAGGGTGTAAAGTGAGCTTCTTGGGAATACCAGTGTTATAATCGAATTTATTGTAACAGGAAAATGAAGCGATAATATACGCTAACAATTTGTGTCTCGTGCATCTCACACATGATATCTTTAAAAGACGATAACCAAATTGCAACCTCTCCTTATACAATGCTTCTTCCATGAATTTCGAACTTAACGAGCAAAATGCAAGTGATTTGTAAAGTACCTATGGGTTAGTCTTTTCAGCTACCTGACGGAGTAACTGGCCATTTTTTGTGGATGTTGAAAAAGGTGATAAGGAATTGTATTCGGAGGATGAGCAGCATTTTCATGAGTAAAAGATTGATTAACCGGTCTTTTCAAACAATACATAATGTGAGAATTAATTTACCAGAGACCCATTGTAACGCTTTTATGAATCGACTTGGGGAAACGAACTTCCAAATAAACTTTAACGGCATCGACAACGGGTGCCAACCTGCCAACGTAGTTTAATTACATACTGTTTGCTAATTTTGTACCAGATACAGTACATGGATCAAAATTCCCGATGCAGTCACAGTTTGTAGCTTCGCAGCTTCGTTCAGAAGGGAAGGACGAATGACTAAATGATTTGATCCCGGTGTTTATGTTACAATCAGTGCAGTGCCATTGAGTTCTAATTTGCGTTCATGGTCTCTGCACTTCAAAGCGATTGTTTTATTAATGCTTTGCTGATATTTTATAGGGTCAATTATCGTTCACACGTGACTTTCGCTTGTATCTGCTATCTGTTTTATTTATCGGTGTAAACGTGGACTAGTCTAGCATGAGATACGGATCATATGCCCCGAAATGACGGCGCGATTGGCGCAGTGGCTGAGCGATTGACTGCTGCGCTGCGTGTCGCGGGTTCGATTCCCGCACGGAACAATTATTTGTATGGCGTACAGGTAGTTGTGCCGGGTATGGCTGTTTATGTATGTGAGTTTAAATGTTTGTAAACGCACCCACGACACACGAGAAATTCCTAGTGTGGGGCAATGTTGTTTTTTTTTTTTAAAAGTCCTGTTTTGGAGCGGAAAACAAGTTTAAGGATATTTGTTCATATGTGCAGGAAACAAATGAAATAAAATCTATTGTTTATTGGTACATAAACCGGTGTTTATGCGTAACAATGGATCCCACAAATAACACAATGTCATGCTCAGAAATTCAGAACCCACACAGGATACATTTGCAACTGAAACTCACGACTGAACGGGTAGGTCCTAAATATTTTAAGCAGGTTATTTGACAACAAGCACTTTTCCAAACCCGTTATTTAAAAATCGTTTCTACTAAACTGCTTAAAATTTTTCCACAAAATAATTCCTTAATCATTTGAACAAAAAGTCAAAGATGTCGAAAGAGTCGACGGAACCGGTATGGGCAGATGTCAATGTTTGGGTGAAAAGTCTTGATAACAGGAATACCTAACGTCAAAATGTGCTAATAAATTGTAGGAACAACATTCGGGACTCACCTATGCCTAGCCAACAGCGGCTTCCCCTGGAACTTATCAGACACGATGAGCACAGAGAACTTCGCCCCACAACCGTCGCTATCATCCGTCACCTCCTGTTGGCAAAGAGACAGAACGTCAGCATTATGTCACACACAATACCTTACGTCATGAGCCGTAAGACTAAACACGATTTGTTCATCAGACAGTTATTAGTTAATTGGTCGATAGTCATCTTGTAGTAACATCTAGTAGGATGACCCCGTTTTATGAAAGGACTCGTCCGGGGTCTTCTTTAATATTCAGTACAACCTACTAATGCTACTTCTGCCGCCAGGAATGCAGTGGCTGTACTTTGGAAAGCTCGAATTATGGAAAAATATTATGGAAACCTCAAGCCAGAAATTCGCGTAGAGCAAACTCCTGAGTGTTGGTGCTAGCAGGTGTCAAGAGAATGTCATCAATGGAAAATCAGGTCACAACACAATCGAAGAATAGCGACTCATTTTACAACACACGTTGGATAATACGACCGGCGCCAACTTTGTTTATAAGATACGACAAATATCTCGCATGAATAGCCTGCTTTCATAATAACGTCCAAGAGAAGCGGTTAAGCTGTCGTATTCACAGTCATGTAAATTGAGCTGTTTTCTATTATTTCTATGTTTCTATGATACTAAATAAAACCGCACCTACATACGATTTGTTTGGCGTAACTTCCTACGCAACTCGTAAAGGGAGGAACGAGTTAGGTTGCGCGGGAAAACGGGCTAGACCCGTCGCCATACTTGTGAAATATTTACTTAAGTCAATTATAGAATTATACAACATAAACGGTAGACAGGCATATACCACACGTCGATTCCTTGTGTAATCTTTATACCCACATTAGTGGAAAAGGAACAAATATGCGATTGGCATAATCATTTTGTGGGGTCAGTCACACAAACTCAAAAAAACCGTGATTAGTAGGCGCAAAAGGCATATCGTTCGGGTCATCGAACCCTCCAAAAAAATTATAAGAAGATAAAAGCGTTAGTTAATGAGATTGTTACTACACAATTCCAATACTTAACAAAAGATTTTTTACACCAACAAAACCTCTTAACAACAAGACGCCCGCGCAGAGGTCGCGCAAAATTATCCAAAGATTTATGCTGTACCAGCTGACTTACGTTACACTACAACGGCCACAGACTAGACTATAGCAGTTAGATATTTCTAGAGCATATACATACATTACGGAGGCCCTGACATTGATTGGTGCCGAGACAAGAGAAATTGATGCGAATTGGCCACAATTGCCCTGGAAGAGTACTTCCTCAAGGATATACTGGTAGTTGGAGCAAATGTAGATCGAACTTCAAGTAGTACTGTTAGTTGTGCATAGAGTCAATAAGATAAATGAAAGGTCTGTCCTCCTTGACAGCTTTTAATTTACAATCATTATGAAACGTGACTACATAGAGATGCATAATGTTGATGTTTACGTTCTCCTTGAGAGGGTAGCAACACTGGCAACTAAGGATTGAACCATTGAAAAACTTAACATTATGATTTTGGGAAGCCCAAATATGCTCCTGTCAAATGTAAAAATGCTGACCGGAATATATTTACCCATTAATGAATTGATAAAGCGTAGATTTGTATCAGTTTTAACCATTTTAGATCAAACATAAAATAAACCTAAACATCCGTAAATACAAGAATTCTTTAAACAGAACATATTCTTCAAAGCCCATAAATCAAATAACAAATCCATTACAAGATTACCCATCCAAATCTAACACGTAAAGGCTAATTTATAACCTATAATTGTAATATATTACAATTACGTAGATTGATGATCATCCAAAAGTGTTTCAAACAACACAGACTGGTTTTGGTACCAAATCGTGTTTACAAGTAGTCGCATGGCAGGAAAATATTCTCACCATCTGTCTTTCTTTATCCGGTCTTTAGAGGTTACTAACTTTCGTGTAAATATGAGACGATGCGTGCTTTCCGGGCTGATGCAGATAATCTGGACACTGTGCAGACTGACTTGAAGTCTTATTAGGGTTACCAGTAATCAAGGAAGCTCCAAAATTGCTGGGAGATAGAACTTGATCAATACCTATTAGGTTTTTCTTTCTGGCACTGTTGATACCTTTCATTTTCAAGGTTACTTTAACCCGTACTTTTCCCTAACTTCATCATTACCTACTGACAGTGTTTCATAAAAAAAAAATATCTCATTACTGAGCTTGTTTTCGTAGACAATTTACTCTTTGACGGTACAAGCAACATCATCATCTGCCTAGCCTTTTCCCAACTATATTGGGGTCGGCTTCCAGTCTTAACCGGATGCAGCTGAATATCAGACCTCCACAACCCAGTTATTACTGGGTAATACGATACCCCTTGGTAAGACTGGTTGTCAGACTTTTGGGCCACTGACTACCTAACAACTGTCAAAGATACAAGCAATAATGTTTAAAAAAGCAATCGTACGAGTTTTTGAAAACGATACCCTCACCTTCTGTGAGGTTACAAAACATTTTATCAGTAGATAATGTTCGCCAGGTCATGACATTTGGGCACGTGGCATGCACGCCTGTCGATTATTTATTTATCGCTTTGTTTTACACTAATTCCGATTACTATCCCCATGTGCGAATGAAGAAAAAACAGATAGTGTCTGCCTTCCCACGCTAGAACCATCAACTGAGACAGATATAGTGCAAAGTAGCTAGTAAACGAATCACTGTTTTATGAACTGCATCCACGTACATAGAATCGATGCGAATTAAAAGAAATAGCAATTTATGGTTTAATATTAGTGAGACCTTCAGCTGCATCTGGTTAGACTGGAAGCCGACCCCAACATTTATGGGCAAAGGCTGGGCAGATGATGATGATTAGTCAGACCTTGCTTGACCATTCTTTTCCTCAGCGTATCGATCGCAATCTAAATAGAGTCTGCCCAGTATTGTTTATGGTTATAGAATTAGGTTAGAATTATCATAAAAGGTGGCCAATGAGCATCTAAATCTGTCCCTTCTAAAAAAATTATTGCCGCTATCGTTCTTTTTGAGAATCACCAAAGACATACCAAAATTGGGCTGCGGGACTGTTCGAAAGAGATACCGCGGCCCTGGAACACAAAGGGCAAAGAAGGAACATGGATGGGTTTTAGTCAGTAAAATTTTGGCACTCCACTCAGAGCGGGAGGAGTTATTTGATGATTTCCCATCAATAAAAAATAAAAAAGGCACCATAATTCATCATTCATAATTTCCCAACTCGTTTTTATAATGAACAAGGTGACATTTTATAACGTTTGACAGGTCTTAATTAAGTCAAAACTAACCTTCATTCTGCGACATTGGTCTCTCATAACGGCGATCGAAGTTATTTCATATTAACCATACAATATAAGGTTAATCGTTCTTTCGACTTAACCTTGAAGAATATTTGGGTGAACAAAGATTACAGTAGCATATCATTATGATGCATTTGAATTCAACGGATTCGTTCTTGACCGAAATGATCATACATAATCACGCAATTTTATATGCAAGCAGACTTAGTTTAAATGTTTACCTAAAGTCTTTAAAATTGAATCATTTTAAACCTTGTTGGATAAAACGATTGTACAAAAGATGGAAAACAATTTAAGAAAAATAAACAATCTATGTGTGTGCAGCCTTCGGAATACGACTCATGGAGTCGTCTTTCCGCCTCTTACAATGACGCATATAATAATATCATAATTTTTAGATGCACTATCTCTTTAATTTATTTAATTACTTGTTATGTATTTAATTAATGATTATCTCATTGTTACATAATAATATGGTGATTAAGTTTTTGCAGCATCTCATCTATCTACATAAGTTTGTATGTAGGGGGTAATCTCCGGAACGTATGATACAATTTAAAAAAAAACACTGGTATAATGATACATTATTCGCGGGTGCTATAGGCTATAAATTATATTTATATCATGCATATCAGCCGAGCTATCACTATTTTTGCGGACGAAATCGCAGGCGAAGTGCTAGTTTTACAAAAAAAGAAGTATGGAAACTCGGGAGAAATCACAGTAACTTAAGTAAATGTAATCTAATTCATAGTATAAAAATAAAAAGGCAACACTTGAATAATTTTGGAAAAACAACATATTTCACCCTCAATAAAAGTAATTTGTCTAGCCCAACGGGAAATATTGGCGTGCATGATCTTATGTTGCATGAAAACATTGCAGAGCTTGGATCAAATGGAACGGAACAAATCGATGTGTAAATGAAAAAACAACCAAGAAGTTTCATTTCAAATCCACACAGCAATGCAATCAGCACTAGTGCGATAAATATTCTTACATGCAAAACCTGAACAGTAGTTAATATGTCAAGTTAATTTATAAACAAGTTCTTTAAAATTCGCTACCATTAAAAATAACTACATGAATGACATTAGCTAGCCACTAGCAAATTAAAAGAATGTTATTTATTGCCAAAACAATTAGGCAGCTAAAGTAATATTACATAATAATTATGACCCCATTAAAGAAGGTCGTGCTCAACCTCATTCAACTAATATGGAGAATCTACTCACCAAACCTGCCCATTGGTATAATTAGGAGGATTAATCAGAATAATACACTTGCAACACGCATTTTGGCGTTTGAATTAAATTAACGAGATTTACATCATGTTGTTTATGGTTCAAAAGTATCAGAAGAGTTTTACCGTGAAACAATAACAAAGGAGGAGGATTCACATAAAGATACTCTTTGGTCAAAAGGATTAGAAAGGAGGAAGAAGAAACTATCAAGGACTCTAGTCCTTGCTGAAATAATTGATTCTAAAGAATTTAAGCTACCTGCCTGATCACAAATAAACGAGGGCCGTAAAATCAAAGATTTTATAGGTTACGCTAAGGTCGTACCTAAGTTTATCGTTATGCTTGGACGTGAATAAAATACTAATGTTAAAAGTGTTTACTAATGCAATGATTTTATGAGATAAAGAATATACTTACTGTTCAACTTATGTTTCTCTTATGTTTCTTTTCTTATGATGCTTTGCTAGCTCATATTTTAAGTCAAGAACGTGGGAACATAAAATTAAAGTATTCTAACTGTGTATGAAGTGGGCTGTATACAGTGGCCTGATTCTTCTCCCTATTGACTTTTTCAATTCCCGCATTTATGCTAGCAATGCGGATGCACTGGTCTACATGTACTTAAGTATTATTTTTATGCAACGGATTTTTTTCTGAGGGACTTTATTTAAGATTAAGTACCCAAAATCGTTGGAATGTTGAAGACTCCCAAAATCGATTCATCATTAGGCTTCACATCTGATAAATAATTGTAGGTCTGGCACGATCCCCCCTCTAAGTCGAGGAGTCAATCTTAGCACAACAAGAAAAGTCAATTTGGGAGGGAACCCAACGGTAATGTGCATAATTCTCAACATTAAATCACTTGAGAATTCAAAATTACTTTTCTGTAAGATTGAAATATCGTCCAGAGAAATTCGTCCCGGAATCGTGCGGTCCAGTCGAAGTAATATCCGTGTAATTTGCCCATTAGCCGGTACAGACGAAACGTGAAGCTCACGCCGTTATTTTAAACTCACAGTTCTCGTAAATCATTTTACAGACAATTACGGCGTGCATTATAAAAGGATGCCGGAGAAAAACAAGAAATATGGGATGCTTGAAGACATACAGGCTGTATATCTTAATTTTGAAGTTGGTGAAATTGAGAAAACTGTGATTTTAACCAAACCAGATAAATCTATGTACATGTATGTGTTATGTAGTACAGATGAAAAAATTGTGTTTATTTGTTTGTAACGCGCTAATCTCTGGAACAACCAGTTGAATTAACAAAAATCTATTGCATTGATAGCCCATTTCTTGGGAGCCGAGGAAATAGTTAGCAACAGCGAGTAAAACTGCGGGTCACAGCAACTCTTGTAATATGTCTGACTTTAAATATTCAATATGGAGTCTATTTAGATGAGACTGCTGAACAGTATGAAATGTGATCATGCGCAGTGCTCCAGAAAGCTGACAAAGATTGATTGAGACGATCCATCGAGTGCATTAGCAGTAGCAATTCTGTCACGAAACAAGCGACTACGGAAGAGGAACATGACTAACATGTAACCTATATGGCTTCGAATGTCGACCTACTAACCTTTCGAACCGACTAAACGTGAAGATGATACAAGCAAGAAACAATTTCATTTGCGTCTACCAAGGAGGATATGGTTTTACATTTACTTTCTCTTCCAAATTTAACTTGTAGCTGCGTACAGTCCGTTCACGGTTATTTTAACTTTGACATAAACCTTATGTCAATCAGAATAAAGGTAATTGTACGGCGAAATAAAAGGTATAATAACAGAGACAGGACAGTGTGCTTGCTTTGCCTCTAACAGCTACACAACGCATTGTGAGCTTGAATAAAAATGTTTACAGTTCATAGTAATGTTTACACTCGAGTTTTATACTCGCTTCAATGCTTATTTAGTGCAAAGACAATCCATATTGTTATAACTTCAAGTAACTAAACGCACTGTAAACATGCAATGGACATTGGACATGTTATGTGGATGACTTGATCTTGTTAGTTATAAAAAACGAAGCATTCAAACTCCTTGGAAGACTTTCAGTAACTAAATATGAAGTCGCAGCTACTCAAACGGATGTTGCCCATTAGAAAATAAACTTTCGAAGTAAACATAGATGTAAAGTATTAGCAGTTTGTACGGCAGGCATCGATCGTGTGCACGTAGTGAAAGCCGGACTTTAGAAATCACCAAACACCAGTTTTTAGAATAATTACCTATTAGGTATTTATTTATAATTTCTCTGTCAAAGGCTTAAGTCTGGAACTTTTACTTATTAATATTGGTTTCCGGTTTAGTAATGGCATTTCGTAACTATGAAATGCTATTTACTGTTTTTCTATCTTTGTCTAAACTGCTTTATTTTAATAAGAGAAAAAAAACTGTATTACAGAGTTATTGATTTTTTTTAAAGATATATGTAGTGTGAAGTTACCAGACTCCGGCTATAGGTCATCAATAACACTTCGTTGCTCAATAGTTGACTAAATACACCGTCCATCATATTTAAATTACCAATAATTTAAATAATGAACAAAGTCTTACTAATGTTATTGATAATAAACCTTGAACGTAGAATAAATGATAAAATTTTAAAATAATAATAAGCATAGACTACACTGAGGCTTACGACACGTAAAACAATCTTAAAATGCACGTACCTAATTCTTATCACTTTAAAAAAATAACTTCACTCATAAATCACGAATCACTTTGTCTATAGTACGACTTATTTTTTTTTAGAACGCGTTCGGATACGTGCAGTGGCGTGCACCGACCGCGGCCCGTCCACCGACTGACTTCCCGCGCTACTCGCGGATGCGGCTGAATGACCGGCTACGTGATTGTGGGCGTCTTGTTGGCTCGTAAATCATCAGCTTCGGCGAAGACGAGCCGTCTAGTTTTCGAGTAGGTCTCACTTGGGTTATTACGTGGCACCGAATGACTGGACCCCATATGTAACGATCTCGTCATGCTTTTTTACTGAATAGTCTTGCACTTGAAAAACACTCGTCAATTCAGAGGATGATGATTGATTAGGTTAGCAAAACAACCTACGAACAGATTTATTCTTCAGACGTGTACGTGCATTACTTTAGCTTCTGCATCTCCTTGACATTTCAGCCAGCAAAAATAGGAAAACAAGGACGTGCCATTCTCAATTTATTGCTTTCGGTGCTCAAGGGCCGGACTGTGCCAATATATCTTACGTCAAAAATTTTAGTAGCAAACAATGTGGATTCTGCGAAGAGTACATTAAACTTTCCGTGTTAAGAACCAAAATCAACATTAGTAGCTCGCACGCAACGCAAAACCATTGACAGGAAAGTGTGCTCGCACGCACGGAAAATAATCAAACATCCTCATTTGTAGGCCGGAGGAAAACCGATTAGATTAGTTTGTATTAAGACTTTAATTTGTTTAATAACGTAAATAACCCGAAATTGCAGACTACCGTTGTTTTTAGACACGATACGATATCTGAGTTTAGACTGAAATATTTGAAACCTTCTGTTTAGTAATAAAGCTATGACTCTTTTTATTCTTATCATTATCTCATTTCTGTCAGTTTGTCTGAGCTCTTCTAAATGTTTCGTTCATCAACTGGAAAAGCTCAAACGCAGTTCCATTAAATTACGATTTGTTAGATGATGTTTACGCTGTTGTAGGAATCAATCTTACGATCTCCAGAACGACGGACATCTCTCAAAACAAATTGCAGGGTATCGACATAAATCAGCTTTCAAAATACTGTTCTTGATACCACGCGTACGCGCAGGTGTACCAAGGCTATTTCAGGATTGCTGGGAATTTTGAACATACCATTAGGTACAAGGGCATGAATTGGATCAAGCGGATGCGTATCAAATTGCGGAACCTTCCGTTCTAGACCAAATTGTTGGTGACGCTAACAAAACCAATTATGTTTCAGTAATTCTTGCACCACTACATTTCGAACCTGATGGTCGTTAAACCACATACCATAAAACCAATTCATTTGTAAAACAAACACATTAACTTGGAAGATGTCGCGCGGTTTCATAATACGTTATAATTTGCCGGGACCTTGCCGCAATACCGGTGTTGATATTGCGCAACGCAAAGACGCGTATTTTAGCATACTCTTGATGTTGACTCTACTGCTTAGCTCTTTTGTTTGCTTTAGGACGCCAGATAAACGTGACATTGGCATCTGTACCGATATATCATTCTTTTACATGTTTATTTTCTATGATGTTTTATGGAAAGCCATGTGTTGTTTGAGAATAAACAATTTATGCAGTCCTGACTCATAGCGAGTCAAAGTGTCATCGTGACTTTAAGTTAGCATATTAGTCATTTACAACTGAAGATACGATTGCACTATGTACCTACCAGTATCGGCGTTACCGATTAAAATAAGCTTAGGAACTCATATTCGAAGTACAGCTGAAATTGCAAGGGCACTTAAGCTTATGATAGGCATTCCTAATGTCTTGACCTAGATACTAGTCAATTATATAGATTGATTTCAAGTTTTTGTAGCGAACATAACTAACTAACATAACCTGTCAAACAATTGCGTAAAAGCTACATATTACATTATTACAATTCTGAAAAACTGGATTCTGCATTTTACTTCATTAAAGACTGATATGTTTGGAGATTTATAAATTTAATTAGGTTCATATTAGTTGGGCTTAGGCTGAGGCCAAACGAGCTTAATTTTCTGAGCTGTAAGTCGCGTTAAATGAGTCGCGGAATTTACGCTGCGTTCGATTGCATGCTAAAGTCTTGTTTGTACCACATGGCGACGCAAAATGAGTTGTAACACGGCGACGCATTTCGCCGTACGGTACAACTCATTACTGATACTCCTTACTGTTCTTATGAAGACTGAAAATCTCACGTGTTTGGCTCTAAGCCAAAAATACCTTCTTCACGAGATCAATGTTTACTAAATCCAGGTTGCCAACAGGTAGGAAAGAGACCTGTAGTTGTAGTTATAATTCCCTCTACATTTTTCATGACCCAAGACGGATTCAACCGTTAAAAGGCCCAAAAATTACTTCGCAAGCCTTTTGCACAATGTAAAAAGACATTTTCTCATAGGTGTTATATAAAACGATAATTTTTACGCGCCCCCGCACTGCGCCCGTTCAAGGTCTCCTGACGTCGAACGATAAGGTGCGGTAACGTTATGCCAAGTTCTTATGACCGATACCAGAATCCAATCAATCAGGAATTCGGCCAAATAGATAAGAAACATGAATGAATTATGTACTTTCTCGATGCCATGCTGATGCAAGACAATTTCACTGTTAAGTAAGGTTATAATTGGCAGTCAAAAATTCTTGTGCAAAGTATAAGTCCCGTCAAGTAAAAAGAACGCTGAGCGACAGTGGAGGGGATGTGTTTGCGCACGTTATACAGTCGAGTCCTAAAGTACTAAGCTATTGTTTTATAATATAAGTATAATTTTTTCATAGTAGAATCGTCATAGGTACTTTACTATCTACTTAGTACTTTGGAAAACACTGGAATAAAAAAAAATGAGAAAGTTTATTTGAGCGGTCAGCGTTCTTTTTACGTGACGGAACCTATATTAAAGGTTGGAGTACTCCAGGGAGCATACTTGGACCCATCACTTGAGTAACAAAATACGAGGAATAAGGTAATTTTAAATGCAATAGGTTTCATAAAGCCATTTATAGTATGACCAAAGAGCAGAGTATGCAGAACAAAGGTAACAAAAGGCGCGAATGATGATTCAAGCTTGGTTCTCACATCCAGCTGGGATGATACGTCAAATAATTTAGATAAGACTTTTAGAGACCTTGGATTTTCCAAGAACATAAGTACACGCCGTTGTGGGATTTGCATTGTCTATTGTTCTTTATAAAATTAGTTTTATAAAATAAATCCGGACCGATTTCGCTGCATATACAAAAGCATGAAAAGATTTCAGAGAAGATTAATTTTAATATTTTAACCGGATGCAGCAGCTAAATACCAGTATTTTACATAGAGCGACTGCCTATCTGACCTCCACAACCCAGTTGTAGGACTGGGTCATACGATACCTTTTAGATAGACTGGTTGTCACACTTTCGGGCCACCGACTACCTGTAACGACTGTTATTTCGGAACAGGTATTGAATATTATTACTAGATATGCATGTTACCAGTGATCGATGATCAATTCCATAACAGAATATTCATCGATCATAATGGTTTCCCTCAATTACTAGTTTCTAGTTTATGACATAGCTACCAGCACTTTCATTGATGTAAGCGATATTATTGTAACAAAAAAAAGTCGGTTCTAATCTTAAGGCTAAGTTTCTATCAAATATTTGGCAATCTTCGACCTTGACGAAATGATTACACGTTACCTTGTGTTTTTACAATATCTACAGTTAATTTATGATTGTGCGACTGGACTTTGTAATGTATAGAGAAACATCAAAACATGTGAAAGTGAGGAGGAATGTCGCTCTCCTTTTTCCACAGTGAAAGGAGATTTGGGGCAAATTCTTAATGCGTAATTACTTTGTCTACGTTGCGCAGTAACTGAGATGGCAAAAACATCATGCTTTCTACTTATATATGTACTAGCTGTCGCCCGCGACCTTCGCCCGCGTGAAATCATTATAAAAGTACAATTTTCCCCGTTTTTGCAAAAAAAATCATTGATGCTCCGCTCCTATTGGTTGCAGCGTGATGTTTTATAGCCTATAGCCTTCCTCGATAAATGGGCTATCTAACAATAAAATATTTTTTCAATTCGAACCAGTAGTTCCTGAGATTAGCGCGTTCAACCAAACACACTCTTCAGCTTTATAATATTTATATATAAGTATAAGTATAGATAATGATAGCCTAGTAGTGTGACCGTCGAACTGCCAAGTCATAGGTCTCAAGTTCGACCCCAAGTCACGCACCTCTGATTTTCCAGATTCATGTGCGTATCGCATAATTATCACTTGCTTCGGTGAAGGAAAACCTCGTGAGGAAACCAGCATGCCTGAGAGATATCTCTCGACGGCATGTCAAGCCAATTCAGAGGCCCATGGACGGCAAGAAAACTCTGACACAAGGTTAGGCATTAACTATACGATACGAACGACTTATATCTATTTCTTTTGTTACTATCAGATCCAAGTATATCAGCAGAAATGTTTCAATTTCTTTAACTCTTTGCTGAAGATATGGAATAAATAAATGACGTTGATTAGATTGAAGACTGGTTTTCCGGTTCAATAACATCAAATAAGTTTGTTAAATCAATTAACAGACTTGGAAGAATGTAGAAACGTGCAAAAGGTATTTAATATTTATCTGTGATGTCGTCTGTTTGTTTAGCAGCTGACGTGATTTCGGTGGACACAATTTTTTTAAGTCATATCTAATCTACGTAGCCTTTTCCCATGTTGTGGACGGCTTCCAGTCCAACCGGATGCAGCTGAATACCAGTATTTTACATGGAGCGACTGCCTATCTGACCTCCACAGCCCAGTTAGTACTGGGTACTGATTGTCACACTTTCGGGCCACTGACTACTTAACTACCGTCAAAGATCTATAACTGACAGCCGGGTCCAAGGGCTTAACGTGCTTTCCGAGGCACCGAGGAAGCTCGGTATGTAATGTGTGGTAACCCATCCTCGGACCAACTTAGGCTAGCGCGGCTTAACCTGAAGATCGACCCCGAGCGGCTGTTATTATTTAGCCACGAGCTCCACACTAATTCTTTAAGTAAATCTTATTATCTCACTTATTAAACGTAACAATTATAACTACTTCAGATTAATTGATTTTTACTGAGCTGAGTTCTAGTTTTACATTGCTAAAAATAAATCATCTTCAGTCCTTGATTATAAATGAATTCGATTCGTGACATTTTGAAACTGGACTTTCTAGCTGCTTACACAATTCAATTAAAAAAATGATTAGACAACATAAATCGCCAAAATGTAATGAAATTGTTCCATGGCTATAAATAGACGCTTACTGTATATTTTGATACTGTGTTAAACGCTGTACTATGTACTAACATAAGCCAATGTTTATGTTGCTGCAAATGCAATATCTCAACGAGAACTGTAAAATGAAAGAAAGGTCAATGGCCAAGATAAACAAACCAAAACAAAGCTCCCAACACTTCTGATAGAGCATAAGCAAAATACAAAAGAATCAATATAAACCATTGAAATCACAAAGCTACTAATTCAATCAGGCTACATCGTAGGAAACGCAACATTTTCCAATTACAATTCAAGGCAGCTACAAAGGCTGCCAAGACTGATCTAAGCAAAATTAGCCACTTAATATGCGCACTATGAATGAATTCTAATTTGATAGACTGCAAATGGCAAATTCAATGTTGAATGGAACACGACATCTAAGTAAAGTGAGCTAGGCATCTAGCTAGACGAATCGGATAGGCCTAAGCTACTAGCAAATCAAGATGGGCGCGGGACTAGACAAGAAAGTTAGTACGGAAGACAACATCGCAAGCTACCAAGACCTTGGAGATATCGCTGACGACCTAGATAATGGTTGGCCCAATGAGAGATATCAAAGCCAATGAACTCGAAGATAACTTTGGCACGGTTCAAAGAAAGAATCGGCGAATATTGAAAGGGAAAGTTTTTACTTTCTTACGTTTTATAAACATAGACAGTCATCGTTATGGAGATGCGTGTTTTGCGCAATCGGTTTCGTCGATTACCTCTTTCTATTTTGATTTCATCGAGGATACGTTTTTTTTTACAAAACTTTGCTTTGGAAGTATCTAATAAATATTTAGGTAGATTTTCTTGCAAATATAAATGTGCATTTATAATGAATGACGTCAGGAATATCACTCACGCCATCTTATAATTATTAACACATAGCTGCTCTACGTCATTCTCGTTGACTTTATTCGACATTTTCATTTACCTTTAAAATCACAAGATCCTGCATGACCAAATCTTCGATTACCATATTATTTGCAGTTTTTTATGAAGAAATTGTATGGTTGAACTTTCTTTAAATAATATAATTGCACTTGCACGGTTGCGAAAACCTACATTATAATTTTGAGGTCAATGTCAGAGACGGTCTCTTTTGTGAGTTAATCACTTTTTATTAAACTAAAACAAAGTTGACAAGATATAACTTTTTGTGATGTTTGCAAAAAAGTTTCATCACAAACGAGTAGGTATTTCAACTGCATGTTATTTTTACTGCAATTAATGCAAATCGCATTTCATCTTTCTGATATGATGTTGCAACTGTAACTCTGGGTAAATCTGACATTAAACCTGCTATAAAAACGTCTAAAACATTCAACTTTAAGCTGTTATGAAAATATTAATAATACTTATCTAAATCGTCAGGTAGCCGCAAACGGTTTCGTAATTGGTTGCAAGACGTCCATTGTCTCTGGACAAATGTAATGGCCGTCGATGTGTGCACATTAGGATAACTGTGAGCGTAGCAAGCATGTGGCACATGTGCAATTCTCTAGAAGGTTAGCCTAAGTGGAGCAGCATATTATTGTGTCTGCAATTTTCTTTGCGGATTCAGCAGATTTTTATGAAGTATCTAGACGAGATATACCGGTGTGGCTTGATGGAGCGTACGGCAATCAAGTCTACATTTGTGATGCATAGCTTGTACCGCAACCCGGTTCTTGGTCTTACGACTACAGTAGTTTATGAGATAATCAGCTGAGGAAAAAAGTTAGCACTGTTAAGAAAATCTAAATGAAATGTTCTATGTACCCTTCATTTGTAATGAACTGAGAGCAAAAGAAGTCCAGACGATCTACTGTTTATTTTCAAATCGAATGTTTTGTGAGAGAGCCAGAAATTAACTAATGTATATTGTATATAAACAATTTACAGACTAAATCACGTTTTCTGATTCTACCGAAGACACGTGAGGTAAAACATAAATAAATTAAATAACTTATAGCAAAATACCAATAATGATAATTATAAATAATGAACATAATATTCAGGAATATAAAATTCTATGAAAACAATTTACGTGACAAATTGTAATGATTAATCATATTTACGAAATGACAATACTGAAAATAAAGGTAAAAAAGCCAGACGTTATCAAATACAAGGTTTTGCAAAAAAAAAAACGAAAGATTGGTATCTTTGGATTGTGGTCTTAGTCTTAATGCGTAGGAATTTCGAAATTTTTAATTTTCGTCACGAAGGGAATGACCGATGAGCTGACCACCTTGCAAGAGACCAGTTCCTTTTACGCCGGCGACCTTCGCGCCTTGTCAACTTAAAAATGATGTCGAAAGAAGACCTTTACAGGTTTTTTTTTATTGGCAATACCGCGGGATTAAGCGACATTTCACAAACAGAGGCCTACTTTTCATGTTACTGGAAATCATTTTCCGAACAAGTTGTTTTGCGCGGTACGACCTACGATCACTGTATGAATATTTTTGTGAAAAATGTTGGTTTTGAAACCTTGAAAATCATCATCTAATCAACCAACATCAAAAGCAGACAAACCGTCTTGTTCTCAAAACAGAGCGTAAGCAAATAAGGAAAGTCAATATTCACAATTATGAGAATGAATAATTAGCACAATTGAAGTTTTCAGGAGCGTACTCATCAGAACAATGAAATTAGCTGAGATTTCTTGGAAGCTACTAAGTCATTATCTTATGTCATCTTAGTAATGAGAACTCATGGGTATTGTCCCATCTGGAGTGATCTGCAATAGATTATGAAGTCATCGAATTGTAAGAAACATAGTGACATGCTTTTTTTATTTAGGCGTTATTTGCATTTCTAATTTTGCATATCAAAATGATTGACTGTAGAGTGTCGCAGTCTAATCAGTGTTTTCGCAGCAGTATTTCGAACATCAGGTACAGAAACTTATAATATCTCTATATGCTTAATACTCTATGTCAGGATTTTCCTCATGTACATCGATATGCCTCATGCATAAGGCACTGATGTGAATAATTTAGACCAGCTGGTGATGTCAGCTTCGAGTTCTCATTTGATTATAATGGGTGTCATTGTCTCAAAATATATGTACCGACTAGTTGCATAAATGGGTTTTTTTTGTTGCAAGACAACTGCAAGATGCCCAGTTAAGCTTAATTATGGCATTATAAATATACGGCTATACACACTCTGTGAAAATTGCAAGTGTCTTGCTGTTAGCCGTGTGACAGACGGACGAACAGACAGCCAGCCTTGGTATTAGGGCCTCGTTGGCACCTTTTGGGCACGGGACCTTAAAACAATCCTAGTCGTATGATGCCATAACTGGAAAGTGCAGACAGGAGTCCAATGTTGGAGCTGCTAGTCATCCGATTCAGAAACGCAAGATGTTTATACCGAATCCATGATTTTTAAAGCATTCACCGTAACTTAAACTAAAGCCAATGGATATTTGCCCCACAAAACGACTGGTGCGCGCCTAGAATAGTCACCAATACTTAATAAAGCATTACCTCAGCCTTTTGTTTTGTTTCTGCGTTTATATCTTAAAATGCGTTACCTATTGTCTATTCAAACATTAATTTATTACACGTTGCGGTTAATTCGGTTGAATTAAAGCGACTCCATTAAATAATAGTGGTTTAGGTACGGGTATTAAAAGAAATGATTCATTAAAAACCTCATTAATATCTGTTTCACGGTTTATTATTAATGTCTTAATACTGTTCGATGTTTACTCGGAAACATCTGGTTTCACTGGTTCAGACTTCTGAGGTACTGTACGAAAATACTGTAAACGTCGATTACAAAATGTTTAATCGTATGGATTTCTTTAGATATCACATAGATTGTTTTTATTGCAACCGTTATAGAGCTTGGTCATCATACTGAAGACTTTGACGGATGAATCATTACTTTCCTCTCCAAGATCATTGATTTCGACATCAAAGTGTGTATTAACATTGAGCATGACTATCTTGAATATTGCAATATTGATCAATCCAATTTTCATGGCTCATCTAATAGAAATATCGATGAATTAGATACTTGCGTGTACGTACGAGCATTAATGCACAGTCATTGTCGAACAGTTACTCAAGAAACCATGGACGAACATTGAAACAAAATTATATTTTTTTCATCAAGGTTAAAAACACCAATGTTGTTTTTTCACAAAAGGAATCTAGGGAAAGAGAATGTCATGTTTGATAAGGTTAAATGTTCTGTTGAAAAAATATAGTGGGACATAACTGGTGGAACCTGTTATGGGTGACCGGGTAACAACAATAATCATAAAATTCCATTACGATCAGAAGGTACTGCCATTTCACGTCACTTTGCACTTCGTTTTGGCAATACCGCTCAAAAGGAGAAGGGAACGACTCCATAGATTCCTGGGCCCAGGTGTTAACTCAATCAAACTAGTCTTATTTGTAAGAGGATATAATAACAAGGCCTCACTGAAAACTTGGTGAAATTTGGCTATCCAGGAATCAAGTTATATGGAGTACAGTAAAAGTGAGGTTACATTATAGCATTGTAGTTTTTTGAGGTTATTTGACAAATCTTTATGAATGGCTTCGGTTGTGTAATGATTTTATACATGGAGTGCAAGTAAAGAGCATCCACGTGCGACATGTCGAAGATCTGACACGTTTGGCACGCCCTGCACGCGTAGCATGACCACCGTAGAAACGGATTTTGTCGACGGAGGATTCGACAAAATGACAGATCACCAAAATAAATCTGTCATTTTGTCGATTCTTCCGACGGATGGATAGTCGCTATAGTCTCTACATCCAATTTCCTGCACTTAGAAGCAGTAGGTACTTTTTTTTTAAAGAGAGAAGAGGAAGTAAAATAAAACACCAATATTTATATATAAAATATTTATTATTCATCTTCAATAATTTTGATTATATCGTCTAAGAATTGTTCAGGAGGTACGATATTTTCTTGGTATCTTGCCCAACTGAAATACCATATGCGCACATTACATGGGCACAGCAGCTTACAGTCCTACAAAAGGGCAAGGCAAGGCAGCAGCGTACAAGAAGGTGGTTTTACCGCCGTGCTTACGGTGAACGACCGCAGCGGACACAAACACTGCAATGGCCAACTTGGGTTGGTGCTTCAGACGTCTCCCAAGAATCACATCTTGGGCCAAGTTCCAACATCCTTGGCATACATGTGTAGTTCTGACTGGTTACCTGAAATAAGTTAACAATTTAAATCATGTTCAACCATAAACAAGCTTCATTACATGTACCTAATCCTAATGCAACGGTCAAAGGCACATTCCATTGATTCGTAAGGCTAAATAATCAACTAATAAGCTATTAAGTAAGTATTGTTTTATATACTATCTAACAAAAAGACAGCCGACAGACCTGACGCCGGAGACCGTAATCAGTAGGTACATAAGTTTGGTTTTGTTCGCTTGATAGGCTAAAAGCTTGATTTGAATAGGTACTTACATGCACGCCACTGACGAATAACTGATTAAATCGCCCCATCGTCCAAGACTCTTCTTCCAATAGAGTTACTGCGACCACTCGCAATGGTATAATTCCACAGCGATCCATGTCGTCAATATCCGACCGATATTAGTAATCAGGAGTAATCAGTTATCCAAAATAGAGAGTTAGGTAATTTAAAGTACCAGGATCCGTCGAATAGTCCTTTATAATTATGCAAAGCCGAGGTCGTGGAGTTTTACACTAAAACATGGAAAATACAAGCGTACTCAGACCGAAAGAAAACGAACGAGGGCCGGTTTTTTTCTGCCTGTCATCTGTCAGGCACTGTCGGTGACCAGTGTTACCAAGTGACGAAAAATTAAAGGAACTCGATTCGCTACGAATCGATTCGACGAAACGCTTGATAAGCACCTGTCACTTGATTTTCATACATATTCTAAGATTTTACCGATTCATTTATTATCGATTACTAAGAATTCAGGCATGTATTTAATCGAGTATATAGTTTCATAACTTAATTTAACTTTTCTCGCTTCCTAGATAGAAACATGGTACTGTATTTTGTGACTTCCTTTAGAAAAATATAACGGATTTTTTGATACATATTTCAACTAGTTAACTGCTGGGCCCAGAATTTCCCCTCTCCTTTGACGATCTATCAAATAAATGAATTTCTACTAACATACTGGCACAAATTCTTCCATGAAAGCCAATTACTTTATTCATATCGACGATAAAAACAGGACCAAAATGGATCAATCAAATTGTAGCTCTGATACAAACAACAATTTAAATGACGCAGACGCCACTTATAGAGATGTAAAAGAGCAATAAGAATAACGAAACGGGACCAGTAACAGGCAACAATAAAAATATAAAACTGCTTTCAAAAGATTTCAAGTATCAAGACTTAATCGTTTCAAACATAAATGGATCACATGAATCGATTCGATTGATGTATCGGCATCGGCCATCTCTTTCTTTTAACATACTATCGAGGAAGGAGCAGGTTATTTATAAATCGACTCACGTATACACAAATTAGTTCTATTGTTCTGGTTGCCGATTAGTCTATCGTGAGTCAAACATTCCTGGGAGTCCCAGAAATCATTCCCATTGTATCGTTGATCGTTCCACGATATTGTTTCTTAGTAAGAATGGGTGACGCAAGTTTGGCGGTGCCCTACTACGGCGTAACGGCACGCTTCAATGAATTTTTTTGGGGAATTTTTGACAGCAGTGACAAAGTGTTCCTTATGATGTAACTATTAGCTGTAACTGTAACAGAAATGCAATGACACATCTTATATTTAAGATGTTGAGCACGTACTGTGGTTCTTTTAGTTGGACTTTTGGGTAAAATAGTCATACCATTCTTGGTACCGTTCGTACTCTTGGAATTCTTAAAGTCATGAACCCGATTATTTCCGACTTGTATGGTTAAGCTTAAATATAACATGACTCCTGTAACCCCCGAAGGGTGAGGCAGCGGTGTAACTAATTTCGCACATTTCGCTAATTATGATTAAGTCCCATGTAATGGCAAGCCTACTGCCATCAAACGGGCACAAATCCGAAGTCCATGGCTGGTACTGAGAAATCCTTGTTGGAAAAACTCAATAACACTGCCCGATCTAGGAATTGAACCCGTGACCTCATGCTCAGAAGTCGCGCTTGTAACCATAAGATCAACGAGGAAGTGTTCGCAGAAAGTAGTTCAAAAGTGCGAAAAATATTGCTTTACCATGGTATGTATTGCTTATTGAATTTCTTTCCGGTGTTGTGAAATGTCTGGCACTCTATATATCTACATTTTGCCGGTAGTTTAGGGTGTGCACACGCTATACATAGGTACGTTCATAACCTATGTAATAAATGTTTCCTTTATGTTTTCCTCCACGTTTGATTTGAATCTAGCTATAAATTCCGATTATGCGTCTACAAATGTTTGTACTATGACGTTTACGTCCGACTCTCATTTCAATTGACCTAGATCACCGCTTCAAATAGTCAAGCCTTATTTGTTTATCTGTTTATAATGCAGAAATAGTTCAATGTAACAAAGATTAGCATTCGAGATAACTGTAGTGACATTTTAATTAAGTGTATGACTACTGTAGCAGAATTGATATCCCTGTTATTCTTGACGGTTCCTAGTAGCCTTTCCCAATGTTAAAGTTCTACTTATACTCTGCCAATCACAGTCAACTTCTAGACGTCTGATATAAGCCTCACCCGTAGTGGGAGAGCCACTTCGTATCTTATCTGAAGCACCATTGAAATAGAATCAACGATTTCTGAGATAAAACTGCACTGATAGATCGTTACCAGCGATTTTGCAAATGAAGCGGATAACAATAGCGATGCATTCATCCAACCAGATAGAGGTACAACCATCAACATCTTTGTTGTCCCGTGTTACTTAGGGATGGTCTAACTAGCTTTTTTGTTTTCCCCCTTTTTCTTTCATTATCATCCCCCACACAATCCATCCGACTTATTTTGGTTTTCTTTCTCTCTCTATCCATCAACAGAGATCATCAGATAGCTGTACAACTAAGGGAGTCAAAGACAAATCGGCTTCAGGGAAAAAAATACCAGATTTTCAACAACGTAGATAATTAACGGCAATGATCAGCAGGAGCACTGACCCTCAGTTAATTTCTCTACCTTATTATGAAGAAGCGAAGGCTACAGCTAACCACAGCGTTAGTCCTAATATCTCCAATTTGCTCATAATGGCCGCCCCTCATTAGCCTAGCTAACGCGCCGCGACGCAAGCGCACCGTTATGGTGGCTAGTTTGCCAAACTTCTTGGCAGTATATGATTAGGTATAAATGAGACAAAAGATGTAGTATAGTCTGGTTATAATTATCCAAAGGTGCATCTTATATACTAACGACTTCGTGACGATAACAGACAGTAGAAACATTTAATAGATATTGAACGTGCGATAAAGAACATAAGATTGCGATGTAGATTGTAGATACAGCACAAAGATATTGTACTGTAACAGTACACCCCCCTTTAAAAGAAAAAAAAAAAAAAATATTATGGTAATAGTGTTTATAATATAAATTTGATCTAGACCTTACTAGTCATTTGCTGATGTATATAAATAATAATGCTACTGTACGCGGTGGAATTTGATGACGCCTGTTGTGGTGTTATTTGCTGACGTCTGTAATTTTGACTTAGCTGTTGCACGAGTGTTTATTATTTTTTTCCGTTAAACTCTTCATTCTTCTGTCCAGTGTTTTCATTATGCCGTAAATTAGGATCGCACCGATTGTTAAAATAATCTGTCCCATTGCAACATTTCTTGTCCACCGTAAGTCCTCCTGGATCAGGTTGCGGAGTTTGTCCGCTTCGTTTTGATTGAGGCAACTGTCCGTATTGTATGTTATCTGGTCCTTAGAACTTTGATTTCCCATTTTAGATGTCTTGTTGTTACGAGTAGTTGTGAATTAATGGTATATGTTAAGATCTATGTTAATATATATACGAATAACTTGCTTCTATCAGCGATTTTTATAGACGTACTACTGGCTTTACTTTACGTCCCGATCGTGTAGTGTACGTGTGTGAATGTCTGTCGTAATCCTTTGAATCTGGCACGTAGTTTGATTCGTCATTGATCATGAATGCTGGTTTCAATCTATCAATTGATATCACTGTCTCTTTATCCCTAATTCTAATGCAAAATGTTTTATCTGTTTTACTAATTACTGGGTAGGGTCCCTCATACGGCGGTGTCAGGGCTTTCTTCATTCTATCACACCGAACAAATACGTGTGAGCATTCTTTGAGTTCGGGATGCACAAATATAGCTTGGTTATGGTTTTTTCTTTTCGGAATTGATGTCATTTGTGTGATGTCCTTTTGAATTTGTTTTACAAATTCTTCGTACGTTGATAACTGTGCTGCTGATGACTCAAAAAATCCTCCAGGGAGTCGTATTGGCGTTCCATATGTCATCTCTGCTGAACTATAACCTGTGTCTTCTCGCAAGCTACTCCGCAACCCGAGTAAAACTGTTGGGATTTCTTTTAACCAATTTTCGTTGGATTCTCTTGTCATTAACGCTACCTTTAAAGTTCTATGAAATCTCTCTATCATTCCATTGGATTGCGGATGATAAGGTGTTGTCCTAATTTTATGTATTCCCAAAAATTGTGAGAGTGACTCAAATATTCTTGATTCAAACTGTCGGCCTTGATCCGTAGTAATGCGCAATGGACATCCAAAACGAGTAATCCATCCTTCAAAAAGTGTCTTGGCTACTGTTTCTGAAGTTATATCTTCTACCGGAAATATTTCGGGCCATGACGTACAACGATCTATGATTGTGATTAAATATCTCTTCCCTTGTGAAATCGGAAGTGGTCCGACGATGTCAATATGTAAATGTTCAAAACGTTGCGCTGTCATAAATGTACCAGGAGGTGATATCGTATGTCGTTGTATTTTTGATTTTTGGCAGGCTATACATGATCTACACCAATTATTGATATCTTTGTTCATATACGGCCATAAATACCTTTGGGTTATCATTTTTCTCGTAGTTCTTTTTCCTGGATGGCTCATACCATGAATGGTATCGAAAATTTGTTTGCGAAAATGCTTTGGTAAGTAGGGGCGGCTTTTTCCAGTAGTAGTCTCATGTCTGGTTATAATTATCCAAAGGTGCATCTTATATACTAACGACTTCGTGACGATAACAGACAGTAGAAACATTTAATAGATATTGAACGTGCGATAAAGAACATAAGATTGCGATGTAGATTGTAGATACAGCACAAAGATATTGTACTGTAACAGCTAGTCTCACACGCACTCTACTGATGCGAATTTGCTTCAGTGGTGTTACCTTGAATATGAAATTTTTAATGACATTAATTTATAGCACTCATATTGAGTTTTTTTTTGTCGATTTTAACAATTTCCGGCGATTTAATCATTTTTCTTGTTGCATAATTGTAGGATTTTCAAGGTTTACCTTGCACTGCGCGCATGCTTTTTGGAAATCTACAAAGGCATTAGTTGGATCGTCTTAATAGAGTATTGTTCTTCCATTAAAGCAACTGTTAAATGGAGGACGGGAATCATGGCATTCTCAATGAGATTTCAAGCTCTTTGTGTTAAATCTTTGGCGCAACCGCATTTCCCGTTCAATTTAATATTTCAGTCGTAATGCGTATGCGATGGCGCCTTGAACCAAACGTAGACCTGTCTCCCAGATAACATCACACTACTCGCGTAGAATTTTTTGTCTTATCTAACGATTGACAAATGGGCAAGTAAATCGATTCACATCACTGTTCGCGCACGTGCATGCCCAGTGAAATCATGCGTCAAATTATGCAACGCTCAGTGAAAACAGCACGCACACCGCATACCGAGCATTTGTGGGTTAGATTTGTGACAGTATTCCCAGTGGCATACTGGCCAAAAGTCGTCCAAAGCGTTGTTTGTTCCGCTAGTTCTTTTACCAACTAAAACACTAGTAAATTTCGAAGGGGTTTTCAGGGTACTGTCTTGTGTAATACCTGTTCAAGAGGCGCTTACTTACAGCCTAATTTGAAACATGATTTTGATTTTAAAAAGTACGCTAAACACGCATTCTTCTTCTTTATCGTGTGGTTAGTTCGTAACCTAGTGTCAGAGTTTTTAGGCCGCCCATTGGCCTCTGACTTGGCTTTACATGCCGTCAAGAAATATCTCTCAGGCATGCTGGTTTCCTCACGATGTTTTCCTTCACCGAAAAGCAAGTGATAATTATACTATACGCTCATGAATCCGAAAAATCAGAGGTGCGTGCCTTGGGTTCGAACTCGAGACCTATGACTTGGCAGTCCGACGGTCACACCACTAGGTTATCACTGCTATTACACGCATAATATTATGGTTTAAAATAATTAAGCACCAGCCAAAAACCAGTAAAGAAGGAAGGAAGTCTCTTTAATAGAGGTGCGAATACGATGTTCGTTGTAATCTGGGTCACATTGTCTTACTTTCTTTTACGTGTAGAAAAGGAAAATCTGGTGACCAGTATTTTACTTCACTTTCTGATAATTTCTGACCAATTCTATTGTACCCTGAAAGCACTGGCTGCTTTAGTTATAACTGGCAGAATAGTCGAACTGTACTGCATAAGTATTTGCAACGTTAATTATTTATTTCTTAACTCTGTAGATTATTATTAGCTTTATTATTGCAATGTGTGTGTATATTTTTTTTGATTTTGTGTGCAATAAAGACTAAGAATAGATTTTTAATCACAAGAACCACAAGGCCATGCAACCACTACCGCTGAGAATGAGGTCCTGGGTTCGATTACCAGGTCGGGCGAATTGATATTGGGTTTTTCCATCAAGTATTTCTCAGTTGCAGCCTTGCAGCCCGGAGTAGAAGTAGCTCGCCCGCTATTACATGGGACTTAAACATAACTGGCGAAAAATGTGGGTGTGCTATAAGAACACCTCTGCCTAACCCTTCGATAACTACAGGTGTGATGAGTGAGTTTAATCATACAAGATTTAAGTCTCGAAATATTGGTAATAGTCTACGATAAAAACTCGGTCATTCGCCCCACTTTTCAGATCACATTACTGCTCTTAAAATAGAAGTCTTTGGTAACAGTCTCGTGACTTTGTTTAACAATAAACTACTGTACTATATGTACCTAGTTGGTACTCCTAATATTCTCTTTCGCTCATACATTCCACCACTTTCATTCACACTTTTATTTTTGTTTTACATAATGAGTGTATTGTGAACTTGGCCCCATTTTCGGTCATTATATTTTCTCTTCTTATTTTAATCAGTATGAGTTCAACAAACTTTCTCGGCTCGCTAATTATAATGAGTAATTTGATCGTACATTTTAACAATAGATAAAACATAATGAGTCTGCCTACAAAATTGTATTTGTAGTGAGTGTAGACGATTTTAATTACAAAATCTGAACTAGTGGTTGATTTTAGCTTGAGAATTGTTACAATTTATTAAATTCAGCAGATACGTAACGTAATGGCTAGAATGATTAGAAAAACTAAATTCAATCAATCAGTTTATTAGATTGTCCTAATCGAAAGTTTAGCTAATAGGTAGGCAGATAGCATTATCTCTCCTACAACACAATAACCAACTGAAATGATTCTGAAATCAGACCCTTCTTGGATGAATGCAAATACATTCAAATATTTACCAGCGATAGACGGGACAAGACGAAGAAAATCGTAATCTGATGCTTGTTACTACTTAGTAACAAATCGCTCTAAATAGTGTCATACGCCCGCTTGTCAGGTAGCATTCGTGTGTCAAAATCGAAAATTTTCAACATCAAATTTTTTGTACGAAAATATTTCCAATGTCCGCTCTATAAGTCTTTTAAATCTCTTTGGATGAATGGCATTTAATTCGCACCATATTCAGTTTTATCGTAATTATGTTACGAGACAAGGAAACGCCGGTTAAATGTTAATAACATTATCAATTTCTTGAGCACCTTTAACCACCTTTTGTGCAGACGGAAGCAAAGTAAGTCGGGGTATTCCCTGCGTATTAAAACTTGAACTGCAGTCATTAAAACATTCACTAAGTTGTAGCTGATATTAAAATCAGCAGTTTTCTCACTATTATTATGATAATGTTGACCTCAACCTTTGTAGTGATAAGTTATGCGTAATTTCTCGACATTAGTGATATTGCCCTATCAATTACGCATACACGGCAGTGTTGAGTGTATAATTTACCCGGTCTTTTATATACCGAATGACCTATCGTAAATCATCATAGTTAATTAAGCCTTATGGGCATTATTTTTCAAGTCTTTTACTATTTTACTCCCATTGGCTATTTATCTACATACATGGGCTCGACATCTGGCTTGAATATGATAAAAAGCCACAAGGGCTCCTTATCCCATACTAGACATAGATTATCATGTGCCAAGCTTTTTTCTGATAATGTTGAGGTCGGCTTCCACTCTAACCGAATACAGCTGAATACCTTTGTGTTTTACATGAAGCGACCGTCTATCTGACCTCCACAACCCGTTACTGCGAAATATGATGCCCCTTGGTAAGACTGGTTGAGAAGCTGATTCGCGTAGTCATCGTTATCTCTTTGGTTTTTATTTGACTTTCCTTTTATTACAAGCGTCATACATTTCACAAGAATAATAACAGATTGCAAGTCCCATTACAAGGAAATAACATAAAGCCCTTGACTTTGTATCGTGAGTGAAACTTAAGAGGAAATGAAATGTAGGATATCTAGACTCAGATAGTAACAGTAATCGATGCGCCAATAGATATTACGTAGATATAAATATAGGGTGACTGGTAATTAGTGATCGATACTTAAACACGTGATTGTATTCATGATAGCAAACAACTTTCCCAAAGAAACATTTTTTTTTAAACTTCAACAGCTGATAGGTCACAGGCGCGCGAGTGCGAATTTCATACGACTATTGTGATAAGTGTGTATATTAAAAAAATCTTTGGGAAAGTTGTTTGTCATCATATTTTTCTCTATATACTGGTGTGTTTCCAGCTTTGTGGCGTAAGGCCTACATTATCCCTCTTCCAAAAATTTCCAGTCCCAGTATGCCAATTCACTACAGACCCATATCCATTCTCCCTTTCCTTTCCAAGATCCTTGAAGCGGCTGCTCTTAGGCAAATATCTTCTTACGTTCTCAAGAATAACCTGTTGTCCAAATTCCAATCTGGTTTTCGGCCCGGCCACAGCACAGCCACAGCCCTGCTTAAGGTTACTGAAGACATTAGGGATGGCTTGGAGAATTCGAGGGTTACGGTGTTGGTTTTAATCGATTTTTCCAACGCTTTTAACACCGTGGACCACGATATTCTCTTAGCCATACTGTCTCAAATTGGGGTCTCCTCGTTGTCATGTGATTGGTTTTCATCATATCTTCGTGGTCGCCAGCAGGCGGTGCGTGCTGATCAGGATTATTCCGTTTGGTGCGACCTGGCAACTGGTGTTCCACAAGGCGGTATACTCTCTCCTCTCTTATTTTCGTTATTTATAAACTCTATTACTACTATCCTCAAGTGCTCTTACCATCTATACGCTGATGACCTGCAACTTTACGCTCAATCCGACATTGCTAACCTTAATAATTGCATCTCTTTACTTAATGTAGATCTTCAAACTATCGGAGAGTGGTCTGCTAAATTCGGCGTTGCTGTCAACGTCGGGAAATGCCAGGCCATCCTCATAGGTAGTTCGTACTATCTGAGAAATCTGGATACTAGCCAGCTAATGCCGCTTGTGTTCGACAACTCTGTGATCTCTCTCTCACCACACGTAAAAGACTTGGGCCTGCACATTGACGAGACACTTAGTTGGAATAAGCAGGTGGCTCAGGTTTGCCAGAAAGTCACTTACTCGCTGCGGTCTCTCTATAGATTCAAACATTTTCTCCCATCTAGCACTAAATTAACTTTGGTCCAGTCACTTGTGGTTCCCATTATCGACTATGCTGATGTTTGTTACTCTGATCTATCCCAAGAACTTTTAAACAAATTGGATCGTCTTCTTAATAATTGTATTCGCTTTGTTTTTGGCCTTCGCAAGTACGATCACATCTCTTCATATCGTTCTCAGCTTAAGTGGCTGCCTATCCGACTCAGGAGGTCCCTCAGATCTCTCTGTATGCTCTTCACTATTTTGACGGATCCTCGTGCTCCCGATTACCTAAAAGAATATTTCAAAGTGTTGGGCAGTTCACACAATCGTAACCTTCGACCTTCTAAAAACATACTCCTTGAAATTCCCTCACATCGTACTGGTTTTATGTCCAATTCTTACGCTGTCTCAACTATAAAGCTCTGGAACGCGTTACCCCTTGGCATTAAAAAAGCTGAAAGCAAAATGGCTTTCAAAAGAACAGTACGTAAGTACTATTTGAAATCTGACTAAATTGCTCATATGCTTGTCATTAGTAGTCATAGTAATTATTATAATGTTTCTCGTATTTTGGACTATTTGTATGTATTATAATATATATTAGTTTATTTCATTATATTTGTATATATGTATTAGTATGTGCCTATTTATGTATTTCAATTTATGTTAACAAAATTATATTTTTCTTATTTATTTTTTTGTACTCTATCACTATGCTGTCCTATTTGACCCCAAGGTTGACTGGTAGAGAATGCCTTGTGGCATTAAGTCCGCCTATGTACCACTTTTGTACATGAAGTTTAAATAAATAAATAAATAAGTACAATCACGTGTTTACGTATCGGTCACTAATTACCAGTCAACCTATATAATCTATTAAAGTATATGACGCGTCTCCTGAGAACTTATGGTGCGACGTGACTATACGTTTAAAGATCCTGCTGTCATAACGTCAGAAGCCGATAGCAATCAATGAAGAATGGTAACTACTAAGTACTCATGATAAGAACCTATGACGATATCAGCCTGCCCATTTCGTATGGTAGTCGTGACGAGTGTAGTATGTAGGGTTTCTTCCTGGGTACCATTCCCAGGTCGGGCACGGAGTTTTTGAGTTTTCAAGTCAGACTTTTTTACACTAATTTGGCTTGCATTTGCATTTAATTTTGCCTGCACGGTAGATGGAGACTGGACTTTGGGTATGACAAATCAGGATTGTACCAGCAGTATGGTGTCATTTTATAATGACTTTAATTTCCCTCTGTGACGAGACTGTTCCGTTTGATTCTGATTCCTAGCATCGTTTGGTATCAGTCTATTTTGTAGTCAATCCATACAGCAATATTATCTAATACTGCTGTAGTAGGTACTATGACATCATAGCACGTTGTAGGTCAGCAGTTGGAAAGCCATACACCTTGGCCAATGGTGCCAATTAGTACCTACCTAAGTTATCTAATGGCCCTAAAAACATTTTGTACTGACCTTATCTGTTTGTCGAGTGGTTCACAGGTCCACTCTTAAATAATGTTTGATTATAAAGGCAGGGTAAAAGAAAATCAGTTTTGTGCAATCTACTAATACATTAAATTCTTTATTGGAACGCAATTTCGAAATTTTTAATAAATGTACTACTTACAGTATCGGTAACCATACATTTTTTGGTCACGTAAGAATACAGCAGAATATACATTTTAAGCACTATTTAAGTAACATAACGAGGAATTCTAAAAAGTGTATGAAAAAGTACAGAATATAAAAATAAAAACTCTTAAAATGTAGTAAGTTTAAAACTGGTAAGATTTAAAACCCTTAACTAAGGCAGTTTAGTGTAGTCAATGTATTTTATTTTCTACTTTCTTTTTGGCTTAGGAATAGCAACACAAGGCAAGCACACTGGTAGAGAAAACTGTGTGTAATAGAAATAGCAGAAAAAGAAGAGGAAATGTGCACAGGAATATGCTGCTATCAGGAGCGGGAAGATATCAGGCCACTGTGGAGGTGGCTTCACAAACACAGTGCCAACAGTCAACAGGATCATACCAACTACAGATATCACAAAAATAAGACTCACAAACGTCAAAAATGGGGAGGAATCTTTCTTAGTCGGCTGCACAATCTTAGCCACACGGTTAGCATTGAAAATTGAGAAATAACCAGAATTTGGCTGAGATAACTTCAAGCAAATACTGTAGAATGATGTGTAGATCAGAGTGGTAGCAATAAAAGGAAGTAGAAGACCATCTTTTAGTAACAATGGAAGCATACTAAATGTGGATACTAGCAAGAACCAGAAACACATGAAAGGATCTTCTGGGAAATGCAGCGCTACAGGTATAGCGGCTAACAAAATACTCTTCTCATGGACTTGGAATGAGAACAGGAAGAATGCCAGAGACACATTGATCAAGCATGGAACAAACTTCTTAATGTTTATTCTGAAGAAAATGTCCGCACAAGCTGGCCCCCCCGCCATAGCCGTGATCAACAAACATGTTTTTGCCATTTCTTGATGACTGTAAATTGTCTTAAGTTTGATAAAAACATTTACCATACACCACACATTTGAAACCTTATCTTCAAAGATTCCTCTATTAAATGGAAACAATCTATGTACAACCTGGAATATATTGTCCCATCCTTTTAAGAATGGATACCAAATAATAACAAAGCAAGCAATAACGGCAATTGCAAGTTTGTTGAAACAGCGAACAAAGTGAGACAGCTTGCCTCTCCCCAGTGGCATGCCTATGAAACATTTCCTGAACAAATAAAAGAAAAATGGCAAAGCATGATACAGTTCCATTTGTTTATAATTTAGAGCACAAACAAAAAATATTGTAGCTAAAGTATCATTCCTAATGGCTATTATAAAGAAAGTAGCCCACAAAAAGAAACCAAGAGACACACAATTGTATTGAAAGTGACCATAGTCAATCAATATGATACCGGGATACAATAAAAATAGAGTAGTTGAAATGTCCGTTCTTTTGAGAACACATTTTGGTTCTTTGGGTTCCTTCCCCAGCACTCTTTCAGCATCTATACAGATGCACAGCACTGCAGTCACATACAAATAAATGTCACTTAGGAACACAGTCCACCTCATGAAGGTTTTATGGGTGTCGCTTTCGTAACCTCTTGACGCAAACAGACGCACCGACTCCGGCTCGAGCCAGTCCGCCACCAACCCCATAAGCAAACTGTGGTATGCAGTGAGCGGTGGATAGTCCAAACCCCAGTACTGAAGATCATTTTGCGTCGTATTATGATACCATTTGTTACTAGGCGTGTGCACTGTTATTTCTTGCCAGTGTCTTTGCGCTTCGTAATCGCCGTACATCGGAGGTTTTTTGTATCCGGAATACGGATAAGCAGCCACGCACCATCTCACAAGCAAAGAGAATAATAAACCGGGAAGTAACGCCTGTTTTGTCACTGTAAATTTATCCGGGTCGGCTCTCCTTGTCATTGTGCCCGATTATGAGGTTATTAATTCGATACGGACACTTATTTTCATTCAAAATTACATGAAAACTTAACAACGCGGCACAGGTTGTTCGATAAAATTTTGACAGATTACTTACGACGTGAACGGCGTCCAAATCCTTGGTCAGCTTCTCCTTCAAATATCCCTCTGTATACACCATATTTTTTGATAAAAATCCATTTAACGTGAAACAAATACCATGCACGGTTCACGAAAATTATTTAACACTTCGATGGAATTTACTACAAACAGAAACGGGTTTGATTCACACAAGTAATGAATTTTTTCGAAAGTGACAAAACGAGAAAGCGCCTCACGAAAGTGAAATTGCGGTCGCCGAACTGACGAATTTCACACTGGGCGAGTTCCCATGCGTGTAAACCTACAAAATTAGATCATGTCCATTCGCTGGTCCGAGTTCATGAAATCCGAGAGTATTGAAATTAGTAGCTTAGCCGTGACCTTGACCACTACTATTTATTCGAAGCATTCGAATTATTCGATAACACTCATATTATTTCCGATTACCTTTCGGATTTAATCTCGACAGAAATTAAGTAATTAGAGTTAATGCTCCACAAACCACGTCCCAAGAAACAGAATGTTTTATTACATTAATTATAAATATTTTTGAGAATATACAAAAATAAAGATTTGATTTTTTTTAATAGTCACGAATGTGAGAATAAGCGGCTAGGACAGTCTGATTACGAGAATGCCTTCCATGAAATAAAAATGGAGATCATTATAAAGCGCTCCATTCATGCCAAGATTTTTCAAAACTATTTTCCATTCACTCGCGCAGCGCGACTGCCGGCGGCGGGTGGGAAAAGAAAAGTTTATTAAGTTTAGCGTGATGAATGGGCTCAGTACCCTTCATTGTCTATGCCACAGACTACTATGGTTTATGCCATAGACTAATAAATGGCGGTTAATTCAATCTTTTCAGATTTGTAATTTATTTTTTCATGTTTTCTTTTATTATTTCTCAATTAGTAGGATAACATGTCCGCTATGAAAATGGAGGGAGAAAGTTCTCCACTGAAGAGAAATTTGACCGAGTGGCGATTCAGTCAATATCCAAAATATATTTTGTTGCCGATTGATGAAAATCATGACCAAATTAGATCCAACATAAAGAACGTAGTTTTTTCCGAGGTAAATATTTAAACAGCAGCGGCGAGGCTAAGCCTACAGCATAATTTAACGAACCTGATAGGGTTATTTATATTTTTCGACTATTGTACTTTTGAACGCCAGGTCAATTATCAATGATGATTTTCAGGTAACTCCTCGGCCTCTGGAAAGGAACATACGACTGGTTTGCGCGTCACAAGATGCCTTGATCAATATCTTAGACATGGACCCTGACATTGCAAACCGGGAGGAATTCGCTGAATTCATAGCAGGACGGAAACTGCCGTACGGAGCTTTGCCTGTTGCACATAGGTATATTATCAGGAGTATATCATCGCAAAATGAGGCATTTGTTTTCCTTCTGAAATTACCTACCGCCTTATTTTGATGTTATTCCAGATACGGTGGACACCAGTATGGACTGTGGGTAGGACAACTGGGAGATGGTAGAGCTCATATTCTTGGAGAATACGTTAATAGGTAAGATACTTCAGGCTGCATTTATATTATTTTAATTACGTACCTATGAAGTGATTGCCAGAGATTTAATACTACCTGCTTTGTGAAATCTGTTACATGTACTGCAATCTGTTTTTATATAAATAAAGATTAAACATTAAACAAACCTACGTAGCTATGAAGCTCCTAACCAACGAGAGATCCAACACTCTAGTATCGCAGCACTGAAGAGCATAAAGAGGATTTGTGAAAGTCACCTAGTCACGCCTTGGCTGGCTTTACTTATCTACTGCCTGATTTATAGCTCTGTTTTTCAGACGTGGTGAAAGGTGGCAGATACAACTGAAGGGTTCTGGACAAACGCCGTACGCACGAGTTCATGACGGCCGCACTGTATTACGGTCTGCTATTAGAGAGATGATTGCAAGTGAAGCTTGTTACTTTCTAGGCATACCTACTACGAGAGCTGTGGGACTAGTAGGCAAGTTGAACCTTGAACTCCTTTCCAATCCACAAAATGCAATTTTTAGTGTAGGACCTGTATTGTTTTTTTATCACTTTGTAACATTTTAAACTTCCTTTTCCGTTGCTTCATTTTGGTCTAGGCATCTTCATTATCATATTATTGTATCCGCTACAGTAAAGAGAAGGACTGGGTTAGAAAAAACCATCATTATAAACCTCACACCTAGATAACACGACTTATGCCTAATGCCTTAAGCCAAAAGGAACTCAGCGATTTTCACGGCAAAAAACCTTCGTAAGATACATTCATACAATTACAGTGAGCGACGAAGCTATCGTCAGGGATGTATACTACAACGGATGTCCTCGTCGAGAGCGGGCAGCGGTCGTACTTCGCTTGGCTCCGAATTGGTTCCGCTTCGGGTCCTTAGAGATCCTGTCTAGGACTGGAGAGATCGCTGTTCTGAGGCAGCTCTCTGATTTTATTATAAAGGTTTGTCTAGTAATACTATTGGATCAACTGTGGTGGAGCTTAGAGCAGCAACTCGTGAAGTCATGGTGGTTTCGAGTTATAGTATGTGACATCCGTATTGGCCCCGCGTGACGTAGTAGATTACGGCACACTCCCTGACACAGACAGGAGGTCTGCGTCTCAGCAGTCGTACTGGTATGGGCTGATCGTGAATGTTATGTGATGTGACTCTACTATTTTGGAGTATACTACAGCTTTTAAATTATGATTTCTAGGAGTATTTCCCTGACATCCAGCTGACCGATGAGAATCGTTTCATTAGAATGTTCTCGGAAATTGCTCATAAGACATTGGACCTCGTTGCTAAGTGGCAAGGTAAGCTTCATCTCCTATCAACCTTCACTTTTGTTGGACACTTGGGGTAGTCTTGTGCTGAAGTTAAACACTGAAGCACCATACCCTACTAGTTTCATATTTACACCTAGTATTTTCAACACAGGTCTCGGTTTCACCCACGGGCTCCTGAACACTGACAACATGAGTCTCCTGGGCCTGACTGTGGACTTTGGTCCTTTCGGTTTCGTGGACTCATACGATGGTGGATTTGTTTCCAATTGCTCAGATGGAGAGGGAAGATATGCACTTGCCAAGCAACCTGATGTGAGATTCTTTAGTTCTACATTTCTACTAGTGGAAGGTATTTGTTGAATAAATAACTACCCAACCAACCTTCTGACTAGGAACCATAATGGATATAATTTAAATTACGGTATTATAGGTAGTGGTATGGAACATAGGACAGCTTGCAAATGCTCTGAAGCCTCTTCTGTCTTCCTCGCAACAAGTGCATATGTCGCACATATTGAAAACTTTGGACACTTATTGCAAGAACAAGATACTGTTGGTATTTTTTTTTTAATTTCTGAACTTCGTTCTTTTTAATGCTGCTTTTATGAATAATTTCCATCAATTCCTACAGGGAAACATTCCAAATGAAGATAGGGCTGAAAGAAGAACGTTGGGGTGACGACCAATTGGTAGAAAAGCTATTGGACATGATGCAACAGACAGGCGCTGACTTCACTGCTACCTTTAGACAACTTGGCGAGGTTTGTGATGTAGTCAAGGTTCTTTTAAATTGAAGCAATAACTATAGGCCTACCGTTTAATTGAGATGGTGCCTGAGGTAGGTACGCGGTGCGGGAGAAGTCTTGACGCCTATCAATGGGTGAATGACTGAGCTCCCGCGACACCACACCTCTTCCTCACGGAACATCTTCCGCAGGCACTGTCTACAGACAGTTAAGCCTTTAACAAAATAATTGTATTCTTATTATGATATAGCTGGAGCCTTGTGAGATGGTAAGCGAGATCAAACTGGAGGAGAAATGGTCTTTGAAGCGTCTGTCATCTCACGCGTCTTGGGGCTGCTGGTTGGACCAGTACCGTGAGAGACTTGACAAAGAAGCCGGTGAGGAAACATCGACGCACATTCGCAATAGCTAAATTTTTTAGATAGTTACCCTGACTGTTTTTCTTGACCGAACCACAACCCAATAACTAGATGGGTAATAGGATACCCCTTGGTATTGGTAAAACTGTTTGTTAGGCTTTCGGTCTTCTGACTACCTGTTACGATGGTCTAAGATCTACAAATGAGAGCCAGGACCAAAATAACTTGGCATTCCTTGTCAAAAAGATTCTCATGTAGTATTTTGTAAACCTTTTAGTACTTAGTCTAGTTTTATCCAGGCCTGGTTCTTCTTTCTACTCAGTAGATCTTTAGACATCATTCAGCTCTTTTGGCCTAGGTGTTATTCCCGTGAACAGTCGTGACTGTGGAGTAGCCGCAGTGGACGCGAGCTCTTCAGGCCAGTTCGAGGACGAGCGACGCCGACGAATGATGAGCGCCAACCCCGTCTACGTGCCAAGGAACTGGCTACTGCATGAGGCCATTGTGGATGCTGAGCAGGATGATTATCAGAAGGTTGAGGGATTTTATTGATAATATGTTCTGGGTTTTTGGGATGGGTTTTCTACAAGGAATTTCTCTCTCTCTCTCTGTAGAAGTCTGGATTTGTGCCCGGGGATTAAAAATAACTGGCAATTCCTCCAAACCCTTCAGGAATAAAATTATAGTCCTTATGTTATTTTTGGCTTTTTAAGACAATTCATACAGATGTAGTTTGAGCAGCGATTTGGACTCACTTTCCGACTAAACTGCATTGTTCTAAAGTCTGTTTTTTAATCTCGGAGACTAAATTGACAAGTAAAAATGGCAAACTGACAGATTTCCATAGGATCTAAGTCAGTTTTGACATTTTCACTTGTCAATTTAGTCTCCGAGATTAAAAAACAGACATTAGTCCCGTTCATCACTTGAGATTTGTAGACACAGATTTCCAAATACGGTGCTATCGCATCGTAGGTAAAATTTATTGAGAACTTGTTGTATGGTTCGACATAATCTGACGATGATTATTTTTCAGGTACGTTTCCTTCTGGAAGTGCTCAAGAGACCGTTCGAAGTGCAGGCCGAGGCAGAAAAGCGTGGGTTTTCCGCACAGCCACCTCAATGGGCGTACGCTCTTAAGATTAGCTGCTCCAGTTAAATGATCTTCTCTTAAATAAATATTTATTTATTTGTTAATTTTATGACTCCTTATTTCATTTACTCGGGGCCCCTTCAAGAAAAAGCGAGAAGTTCGCAAAGATGGTGGAGTTTTTAGTGGGTGCGATGCGAGCCTGCAAGCCCCAAATAACCATACCGCTGAAAACAAAGGCTTGCGATGGAAGTAACATGCGCCTGGGTTAATAATCGTAGAGCTAGTTTTTTGGAATGGATATGAGCGCTGTTAATTTTGTTTTTTTTTTTTTGTCACATTTGAACTTCTATTAAATTTTGAATGTATTAGGGCCACTAAACAATAATACATAAATTTAAAAAAAAAATACACATCAGGTTTTCTTGTGACATCAAAATATATATTTTAGTAAAAAGTACAAAAATCAGCTATACTTTGAGAAATTATTGATTAATGTACAGACGCTAGAACATCATGCTACCCGAAACTCAAATTTTCTCAATCAACTTTGAACCTAATGCTTTAGTGATAAAGTTGAAAATCTATTAAAGAAATTTGACAGATTGTAGTAACTTGATGACATTACACCCCAAAGCTTTATAATAGGTACATTATAAGTTCATTTATGAACTCTTTGTAGTTTCCCGCTTTATGAGTTCTTAGAAAATTTTGGACAACATCACAAAACATTTTCAGGCGAGCTTTTCCTGTTCATTCAGTTTTCCTTCAAAGCTTATCCCAGATGTAAGATCCCGTGGGCAATTCCCGAACTCTACGCGGGCGAAGCTGCGGGCATAAGCTAGTTATTATATATTTTTAATGAGGGTACACCGTACACTGACATATATAAACAGAAACCATCACAAAGTTCGTGTGAACAAAAAAAAATTCACGACCTACCTAAATTTATGGTTTTTTCGATAGATAACTCAATAACGATGAACGATAGGTGAATATTGTAAAGAACTTTAATTGTAGATCGTAAAAAAAGTAACAAAAAGTATTGCATCAAAATCGTATCTCAACGGAGAATCGAGTTACCTATTGTAAAAAAAACTGAATTTAACCCTTTTTTGAAGATGGCAGAAAATGGACATAGGAAATCTTGGTCGACAATTTGAAGTTAGCTTTTTTACATCCACAATTTAGCCTTCTCGGTTCACATGCAATTCCAAATGTACATAATGACTGGACTACGCCCAAAATCAAGAGAAGATAGAAAAATTACTCGTGTAAACAGTACGCACGAAATGTCAATGTCATCATTTTCTTGCTTGTCGTTGTCATGATAACTGGCAAAAAATTGACAGATAAAAATCTTGTTTTTCTCATAATTAAGAAAGAGAAAATGAACTTTAGGATCTCAGAAATAAAGCTAAATATCGCTCACACCAAAAATTAAGCAAAACACATGTTTACAAAATAATACAGAGATGATTACAATATTTCATCATAATAATTTTACGAAACAGGATATTGTGAAGGTAATTTAAAAAATTGCTCGATGAAGCGAGCTTTCTGTGTGCTAGCAGCTCTTATGAACGAACAGAAACCTAGTTTAGTGGGAAAAATGAAACCAGTGTCTAACTTTAAAGAGTGGAAGTTTAGGGACACTCCTAACTACGCTGCGCTGCCTATTGATGAGAATCCGGAGTATAATATGCCGATGGCTGTAAAGGATGCTGTGTTTTCTAAGGTAAGAGTGGAAACTTGTCTGGCGAAAATTAATTGATTACTAGAAACTCCTTAATCGATGCTGGGCTACTCTGTATATCACCCAGCTGTTGTTCTACCATTTTCTAACCTGTCTCTATATATCATTTATTTCAATTAAATTATTTAAAGGCACTTGTGAACTTTCAAGGAGTCAGATATTAGTCTGAAAGTCGAAGCTTGTCGCCTTTTTACAAAATCTATGGCCATCTCAATGGAGAAATATGAACAACAAACTCTATGGACACTATTTTCTTTAATCTGTTCACATTTCCAGGTGCCAACAGAGCCTCTAGCTGGAAATCTACACCTGGTATGTGCCTCAGATGATGCTCTCATAGACATTCTGGACTTGGACCCTTCTGTAGCTGAGACTGAGGAGTTCATCAACTTTATTGCTGGCCGTTATCTGCCGGAAGGAGGCCTGACTGTTTCACACAGGTATGACAACGGTAATCGTTAAAGAAAGATGAAATCTATCAAGTACACTTAGTTTATCAGATATCTGAGAGAACTTTTCATAGAAAAGTATTAAAATGTCAGTATTCTGTTTGATAAGGTATTTTTTGAATGTAAATGTTATGTAGTGGACTCTTTTGTCTGCATTTAAAATCACTTGGTCAGTCAAAATAGGGTATTATAAAATACAAACAAAAGTACTCATGTGTGGGTCAAATCTCAATAAAATTATGAAACAAAATTGTAGAAAAGTACTTTCAGGAGCACTGAAAATTTTTGTCTTTATACTCATTCTAATGTACCATAATATTGCCTATCCTAACAATCAAATACATAAAAGATAATGTAATCTTTCAGGTATGGTGGTTACCAATTTGGACAATGGGCTGATCAACTGGGTGATGGAAGAGCTCATGTCCTTGGAGAATATGTGAACAGGTAATCAGGTTGACTATTTAACGCAGGGCAATCTTTAGGTTAAGCTGTGCTTGCCTAATTTGGTCCGTGGATGGGTGACAACCCATTACATACCGAGTTTTCTCCATGCATTTTTTGACAACCTACTATGACAACATAAGAACTATTTAGTTACTAAACAAAATCGACTACAGTTTTGTTCTTTGAATATTTAGAATTAAGTTTTTGAGTTGTAATGTTGTTATTTAAAAAAAATAGCTCACTGCGATAGTAGAATAGTCAGGCATGCGGAGTAGGTGCTCTTGCATTATCTAGGTATATCTATATCTGTGTATGATTAGCTGCATGATGCAGGCTGTAACTTCAGACTGCAATCAATCATACTATAGTATGATAGTCCCCTGAATATTTTTTTTTAATAGATTAAAAAAAAAACTTGTCCCTAAGTCGAGCATTGAAAATATTGCAATGTGGTTAGGTTAGGCATCCCTCGAGTATACGCGTGTGTTATGGATTAACGCCCCTTTTTTTTGGATGGGAAGTCATCAAATAACCACCGCCGCTCTGGGCGGAGTGGGAGGGAGTGTCAGACTTTTACTGACTAAAACCCATCCATGTTCCTTCCTTGCCCTTTGTGTTCCAGGGCCGCGGTATCTCTTTCGAACAGTCCCGCAGCATGGATTAATACCCTTTGCATTAGATCAATAATTTTATTCTTCAACAGCAAAGGTGAGTCCTGGCAGCCACAGCTAAAAGGCTCGGGTGAAACTCCGTACTCTCGCTTCGGCGACGGTCGCGCGGTGCTGCGGTCTTCAATCAGAGAGATGATCGCTTCAGAGGCTTGCTACTACCTCGGGGTGCCCACCACTAGGGCCGCAGCTTTGGTGGGTAAGGTGGATTGCATTTGTTTGTTTTTAGCTTTGATATTACACCGGGTGTCACACAGCCTTGGCGAAGCCGAGAGGCACTTGTTCCTTCCGCCATTGCTATATTTTTTGACGTGACAACGTCTAATAAATCGATGAACGCCGGCTGCATGTACGAAAAAGGATGACTCATTGTCTCGTTACGCTCATTGTACGCTTGTGCCAAATAAAATTAATGAGTGCAAATAAAAGTAAATTTATCAATTAAATTGTAGATTTCATTTCACTCCTTCTTTGTATCCATACAAAATAGTGATAATTCAATAAAAATGATTCAATTTTATTCATAAAAGTATGCAATCAATTCATCAATGTTTGGTTATGACGTTGTCACGTTAAACTATCGTCCGTAAACCAACTTTACAGACAACCAATTTTTTCGGGAACCTTCTAGTTACACCTCATAACTTTTTCACAAGTCTATTTTTAATACAAGTTTAAAATGTTATAACTCTATTTTAACTACCATGATCCCCGTACTATTCAATGCATTCATCAGCACAATGTTTTGAGTAGGTGAAAAAAAAAGTCGTTCAGCGTTCGCCCAGCAAAAAAATGTATGGCAGTGTTACTTAGTTTGATGTACAAAGTGCTGGGTTGACTGCTTTGTGAAAGACCGAAAAATATGTATGCTTTTTTATTGTAATAATGTTTTGTTTAAAAAATTCTCAGTTAATGATCACAGATGTTTGACCGACCTTTTTCGACTAATAAAAATGAATAAAAAAAAGGACCAAGGAAGAGAAAATTTTTAAGTGTTGCGCTGCCATCAGGAATAGTCCTTACGGTGGTCAGACGCAAGTTTGAATGACTATACATACATCTGGAACACCCCGGGGAGTTATCACTGCTACCACCTTATTGACTTTCCAACATTTTTCATTCTTTCTCAGTGAGCGACGACCACAAAGTATGGCGGGACAAAACCTACAGCGGCCGAGCGAGACAAGAACGCGCCGCTGTAGTGATGCGTCTCGCCAACGCGTGGTACCGCATCGGGTCGCTCGAGATACTTGTCAAACGAAAAGAGCCTCATACTTTGAAGATGTTAGCTGATTTTATTATAAAGGTAGATCTCTACATTATTCTAGACTGCCTCGTTGGTCTAGTGGTCGCAAGCGCGACTGCTGAGCATGATGTCCTGGGTTCGATTCCCGGGTCAGGTAAAGTGTTATTGGGTTTTTCCATGAATAATTTTCAGTAGACAGCCAAGGAACCTGGATTTGTGCCAGGTTCATGGCAATAGGCTCGCCCCCTACATGGGACTTAATCATAACTGGCGAAATGTGGGTGTACCTATTAGGTTCACCTCTGCCTAACCTTCAGAAATTATAGACGTATACATCCGTTATACGTTCAAATCTTCTCTCTATAACAGGAATTATGATCTTTTATTTCATTTTCAGCACCATTTTCCTGAGATCGAGAAATCTGGTGAAGACAAATATGTGAAGTGGTTTTCAGAAGTGGCTCATAGGAATCTTGATATGGTGGCGACCTGGCAAGGTAAGTTAAAACCCAATCCAAAACACAAATATTAACTTAGTCAAACTTAGTTTAGTCAAAGTTACCGAAGTTTTACCGAGTTTTCTCCGTACCTCGGAAAACACGTCAAGACTTTGGTCCCGGCTGTCATTTGTAGATCTTTGACAGTCGTTATAGATCCTCAAAGTCGTTTTCAACAGATCTTACCAAGGGATATCGTATTACCCAGTACTAACTGGGTTGTGGAGGTCAGGTAGGCAGTCGCCCTATGTAAAATACTGGTATTCAGCTGCATCCGGTAAAACTGCAAGCCGATACAGATATAATAAGCCAACAGATGATGATAGAGTTTATATTCTGACACAAATGTGCACGGTATCAATCAGTGTAATCGGCTTGAGTCGATCAAAAAGAGCATTAGGTTTATGTAATATAAGCCGCGTCGATATCCGTGGTCACTCTCTTAGGCACGAATTACACAGAAACGGCGTAAGGCGTAAGGTATGGCGCAGGCGTGGAATTTATAAGGAAACGAAAGAACGGCGCGCCTGCGCCGCGCCGCTTGAGTGTAATTTACGACACGTCGCCTACGAACATTTTGTATGAAAATGTTTTGAAGCGGCATCATGCCTGCGCCGCGCCTTTACCGTACGCCGTTTCTGTGTAATTCGCGCCTTAGAAGGCGTTGTTATATTCATAATCCTGTCGTTCGATTCTTGCGTTTTTTCCTTTATGGTTGACCGTACTTTTACATCCCCAGGTCTTGGCTTCACTCACGGCGTGCTAAACACGGACAATGTGAGCCTCTTAGGCCTGACCATAGACTACGGTCCGTATGGTTTCATAGACCATTACTCTCAGCATTATGTGCCCAATACTTCCGATGATTTGGGCCGGTACGCGTTTAGCAGGCAACCGGAGGTGAGTTTTAATAAGATAAGCTAGCTCAGTTAACTCCTTATTCTACAGCGTATAAGTAAAAAGTCTGTTCTGCTTCTGAGGGTGTCTATGGCATTGCCTGTTAAAATCCTTGCCGAATACAGTAGGGAGATGAATAGAACCGCTATCTAGATAGTATGAAAGTAGTTAGTTGGTAGAATCGACAAAATGACAGATTGTGAAAAGAAATCTGTCATTATGTCGACATAATCTGTCATTTTGTCGATTCTTCCTTCGACAAAACCCGTTTCCACGATGGTCATGCTACGCGTGCGACCTGGACCTACCCACCTAACTTATGATAAAAATTTGCTTATTTTATGCACTTTGCAGATTCTTCTATGGAACCTGGACAAATTAGCGCAAGCCCTGGAACCTATTCTGTCGAAGCATCAGAAGCAGGAGATCAAAGACATCCAAGCTACTCTCAAAAACTACGTCGAAACTAAAGTGTTGTAAGTGTAATCTCAGCTAATGTAAAATGAACTTTATGTGCAACAGAATACGGTAGTAGACTCTGTATAGACTCCGGACCCAGGTTGGTCGCAGCAAAGAAAACCTGCTCAGGTGGAGATTCATTTTTAATGAGCCCTGGAGTGTAAATGTGGTGCTGTTCTACAAACAATGGGGAACTTAATATCATGTCCTGCGTGTCCTTTTGATTGTTCACTACAGGAACTGATGCTACCGAAAGCGCCAAACAAGTTGCTCAGTTCTGGGCTGACACTAAAGGGTGTAAAAAGACCCTTAACGAAGCCGAAAGGCACTTATTCTCCTCGTCATTGTGATCATTTTTTTGTTCTGGACCATACCTGGGAACCTTCTAGTTACGTAGATATTGGGGGTCAAAGTTACAATTTTTTCACAAGTTTTTTTTTAAATACTACTTTTTAAGGTTCTAACTTTACTCCAATTACCTCCATGGTCCGTTTACTATTCAAAGCATCCATCAGCAATAAGTTTTGAGCGCATTATATTGAGTTTTACCGTAAAATGTGATTTTTGATCCCAAAAAAAATTTCGTTTCCCAGCAAAATTTTTTGCGTAAAGTTACTTAGTTTGATGTACAGAATGCTTGGTTGACGGCTTGGTGAAGGGTCTGTTTACACCCCGTATTTAGATTGCCATCGACACGCTAAGAAGAAGACGGAATACGGTAATATATTGCAAGGCGACTTGTGACAAACGCACATAATTTACTTAGCGATTACGGAATGGTAATCCCTCATATAAAATACTACTTTCTTTATTTACTACGTTCAATTTCAGGAAAACATATCTGCTAAAGCTTGGACTAAAAGAAATTAAAGATGGCGACGAAAAACTCGTGGAAGATCTGCTTGAAATGATGCAGCTGAAAATGGCGGACTTTACAGCTACTTTCAGACAACTCGCTGAGGTAATTGGTCACATAAGTTAAGCTTTTCTGGCGCTCAGAACCATCATTATAGCACGCGGCAGCACCGACGATGCGGTCGGTAGCACACAGAAAAGGACAGGAGCATGTAAAAATGCAATTCCGTACTGCCAGATGAGGTGCAACCCTAATTGGGTTTAAAAGTTAACCAGTTGGACCTATAACTCATATGTTTGATTAACATTCAACGAGTTAACCCGGTCTCTGGGTTGCTGCCATTGACAAGTCTGCCTGTGCCCTGTTACAATAACTATCTAAAAATTACGCCCCACGAATTTCATGATTTTTGACCTGTCCTTGTCGCTGCTGGTCTCATTTGTGAGACCCCTCCCTAGTGTGACGTCACATATTTGCAACAATTTTACATATTATTCATACAGATAGAGTTGGATTAAAAAGTCAAAAGTTTAACATTATTAATTCAAACAACGTGTTTTAATACTAAGATAAATTATATTTTGAAATGTGACGTCACGAAGTTTAGCACCCAAGTCCCAACCCACCCCTCAGTGCCGGTTTTAGCACTACCAGCGCCCTGGGCGAGATTTATACGGCGCCCCCTAACTGCAATTCAAACCCATATGAAAAAAGGAAAAAGACATAATGAAATGACCATTTATTAAAAGAAATAACCATTTAATAAAAAAATAAACTAATAAATTTTGACTTTTCTAGCCTTTCTGTCGGCGAACTCTTTTATTATTTTATAAAAATCGAGGTTTTCAGCATTTTCATTCTCGATTGACAAAGTTGCCAAGTTTGTCAATCGGGATTGCGATATTGTCGATCGCAGATAGGTCAAGATTTGTTTAAGATTTGTCCAGCCAACCTGAGTCACATGGAAATAAAGGGGCGCCTGGGCGCCCCTTTATGTCCGGCGCCCTGCGCAGTCGCCCAACCGCGCCCTACCCTAACGCCGCTACTGCCACCCCTTGTCACACAATGTCACATTTCGTCGACAGTCTCCCCGCCCTTAACGTGTGACGTAATAAGGGGGTGAAAGGATTGTATGTTTATTTTAAAATATGCCTTTTCTTTCAGGTAGCGCCAAATACGTTGACAAATAAGTCAGTTGTAGAGACGAAATGGTCTCTCAGTAAGTTGAGTGAAGCACCGAATTGGGAGAAGTGGGTGCAAGCATACAATGATAGACTGAGCAAAGAGAACTGTAAGCCGATTTTATGACCCTGTTAATACCCATACAAAGTGTAAACGTACCCTTCACGAAGCCGTCACCCAAGCGTTCTGTACGTCAAACTAAGTAACTCTACGCTAAAACATTTTTTTTGGGGGGTGAATAATCAGGTTTTACGGTAGGAATCAATGTGACGCTCAACACATTGTGATGATGGATGCATTGCATAGTACGGGGCTCGTGGAGGAATTTAAAGTAAAGTAACATTAAAAACTTGTAAAAAAGTTGGAACTTTGACCCCCAATACCTCCGTAACTAGAAGGTTCCCAGGTATGGTTTAGAACAAAAAATTCTCGCAACGAAGAGGAGGACGGCTTCGTTAAGGGTCAGCTTTTACATTATAATAAAAATGCATACACTCCCACATACGTCTGTCTGACGGTAGACAGTTAAAATGTTCACAGAATGTGTATTTCTGTGGCCGCTATAACATCAAATAATAAAAATAACTTAAAAGGGAACACCCTTACTGCGATGGTACGGAAGCCTTCATGCACGAGTCCGATTCGCACTTGGCCGGTTTGTGTGAATTGAACTGACGGTTGAAGACAATCAGTTCGCCCCCCATTACATGAGTCTTAAAAATAACTGGCCAAATATGGGTGTATAAGTCCCGTCACGTAAAAAGAACGTTGATCGACAGTGGAGGGGATAGGTTTGCGCACGTTATACAGTCGCGTCCTAAACTTATATTACAAAACAATAGCTTAGTACTATAATTGTTTCATTGTAGAATCGTAACTTTACTAGCTACTTAGTACTTTGGAAAAGGTTGGAATAAAAAAAAATGAGAAAGTTTATTTGAGCGGTCAGCATTTTTACGTGACGGGACCTATACTATAGGAACACCTCGATCAAAACCTTCGGGAGAAACAGGCGATGTGTGTTTTTCCTTAGAAAAGTAAAATTATTATTTTGTCACGTCATGATTTCAGTGCCAGAGGGAGAGCGAATCGAGAGGATGGTCAAAGTGAATCCAGTGTATGTACCGAGGAACTGGATCCTAGAGGAGGCTATCAAGGATGCTGAGAACAATGACTTTGAAAAGGTATTACTGTTCATAGACACAAGCTTCATACATATAGTCTGTTTTTTAATCCCTGAGACTAAATTGACAAGTAAAAATGGCAAACTGACATAGATTTCAATAGGATTTATGTCAGTTTTGACATTTTCACTTGTAATTTTAGTCTCAGGGATTAAAAAATAGACAGTAGTTATACCTAGATTCTTAGTTTTAGACTCATATTGTATTTTACCTTCTAGGATTCTGAATAAAGATTTATTTATTATTATTATAGAAATAGTTTCCAAAAAATTATTCTGGAGTTGCAATTAGTTCTTTCAACACTTACTTTGTGTTCCCAAATTCACATAAAATGGGGTCACCATAGTGAAACAAAGATTCCACTTTGGTGTCCCCTGTAAAACCCTCTATAATAAAACATTTTGGAAATCTGTATATATCTCTAATGTTTTATCTCTGTTTCTATGTGAATTTAAGGGAACGCAAAGAAGTGCAACTTAAGGCGGTCATGTGACCAAAATAAATGTTAGTAAATTAATTTAACATTATGATGTCTTCCGCCTTTCTCCTAAATATATTTTGTTTTTTTTTCAAGGTGCGATTTTTGCTGAAACTCTTCAAAAACCCGTATGAAGTAAACGAGGAAGCCGATAAGCGAGGATATTCAGCACAACCACCCAGCTGGTCCTATGGACTCAAGCTTAGCTGTTCTAGCTAAAGATATAGTACTGACAATGTACATTTTATCGCCTGCCCCTAACCTAATTTATTAGGGGTGGGCGCAGCATCTCTTTCTCTTTCACACTTCTCTATTAACGCACATATCTGTTTCATAAAATGATACTACGTAAAATTAGGTATTGATTAATCAAAAGCAATAATTAATGATATCAAAACTTTGTATACTTAGCTATTGGAGGATGACTGGTAATTAGTGACCGATACTTCAATAAGTGATTGTACTCATGATAACAAGCAGCTTTCCTAAAGAAACATTTTTTTATACTCATTCACTTTTATCACAATAAGACAACAGCCGAATGAGATTTGCGTGCGCGCGCCTGTGACCTATCAGTTGTTATACTAATTACCAGTCACCTATATAGAACAGAGGTTAAAATGTTGTTTTCGACGGTCAAAATTGACGAAAATGTTAGTAAAGTAAGCAATACCTTGAAAAGGTATTAGAATAAGAAGTTACTTTATGAGTGTAAGGAACAAGGTTTATTATTAAGTATCTAATTTATTATTTTTGTACCAATTTATTTGCGAAAATATATGCTGTTATGTTATTTTTCTTCTACTTTTATTTTTATCCCAAAACAATAAGGCTCCACGCAAACGGGCCACCGACCACAGCCACCGGTGTGTGGCGCGCGCCACGTCCTTTGGTACCGCGCAAACGAAGGTGGTCAGTGGCTGCCACGAGTGGTCGGTGGCCGCTGTTTATTTTAACACTCTCCTGTTGTAGTTTTACGATGGAGACGGAAGGTTTGATCGCTCTCCTAATAATTCGCCACCGGTGGCGTGTCGCGGACTCCAATCGCTACACGTGTGAGGCGATTCCATACAAAACGTTTTAAAAATCATGTAAACAGCTTGTCGCCAGCCACCGGTGGCTGTGGAAAGTGGCCCTTTTGCGCGGAGCCGAAAGGACAACTAGTATGGGATTATTTCTTGGTGACAATTGTTGAAAAGATGGCCTAAAGCCAGGAGGGTAGTTTATATAAAAGGCAAAATACAAAAAAATACTGTAATCAACATAATATTCTTTCCATAATGTAGGCATTTAAACTTAAAGAAAAACTTATTTACAATAATCAACATAATTTCCTCCCGGGTATAAATGACCAGCATTAAATATTCACTTGTAATCTTCATCAGCACTATCATCAGGTTCAGAGTAATCTTCATCAATTTCTATCTTCCTTCTTTTTGGTTCTGGAATATTCTCTTTTTCTGCTTCTATAGCCTTCTCGGCTTCGACTTGTGCAGATCTGTGGTGGAAAACAAAAGAAATAGTCTTTGCTAAGTCCCAGCACTGCTTTAGAACTAAATCTGCTAAGCTTTTCTTGTCTGCACAATGGTACCAGTTGGACAAATCTGATGTGCAGTCAGAATTTTCTGGTGGAATCGTAACTTGGATGTTGTTAACACATCTTTTGCATTTAAACTTGGTATGTGTGTCTGATAATGTGTTTTCTTCTAATCTAAATAAATCTTTCAAGTCATCAGAAGTGAAGTGTCTAAGAGATTCCTCATTTTGATCAACAACAGTGTCACTTAGAGCCTTTTTGTGTGCTTGTCTTTGGAATATCTTTTCCTCTATGGTTCCTGTTGCAAGGAGCCTGTATATGAAGCAAGGTTTCTTCTGTCCATCACGCCAGACTCTTGCCATGGCTTGGTCGTCATTGGCAGGGTTCCAGTCAGGGTCAAACATGATCAGTCTGTTTGCTCCAATTAGATTAAGACCACAACCACCAGCTTTTGAACTAAGCATGAATATCCATTCTTTATTTTCTTTATTGTTGAAACTCTCAACTACTTTAGCCCTCTTCTTGATTGTCATAGAGCCATCAAGTCTCACATATAAATAAGATCTCTTTCTACATAATTTCTCAAATAAATCTAAAGTTTGTGTATAATTCGAAACAAGTACAATTTTGTCATCAGTATTGGTCTTCAAGTTAGCAAGAATGCAATCTAAAATCATAAGTTTTCCTGACAATTCTGGTTTCACATCTTTTATGTCGTAATTGCTTGGTAACAGGCTCAAGGCTTTTTCGAAACCTTCAGATCTTTCTAGAATCTTGTCATAAACCAAATCTGGATGGTTACAGAGTTTCTTAAGAGTAGTGATGCTTGATAGAGCACTGAGAGTGTTCTTTTCTCCAGTTCCGCTGAACTTGTTGCGGATAGCATCGGAGTTGATGAAGTTCTTATACAACTGGGTCTGAAGTGGAGTCATCTTCACACATATGACCTGTTCAAACTTAACCGGCAGGTATTTAGTGAGCAAACTGCTTGTTCTGCGGATCATACATTTGTTAACAATAGAGGTTAGAGTTGACAGACATTCCTGTGCCTTTTCTCTTTCTGAAGCAGTAGCTAAAGCATCTTGGCCTCTTAAAATTGGATTCTCATATCTCTTCTTGAATTCTTGACCAGTCCCTAGGATACCTTCATTGACAAAATGTACTAAGCTGAAGTATTCTGTCAAATCATTTTGGATTGGTGTTCCTGATATCAAAATTCTTCTTTTAGCCTTCAAACCCATTAATGCTTGGTATGTTTGGTTCTCAGAGTTTTTCAGTCTATGTCCCTCATCACATAAGACTAATCCAACTTCAGAAGAGTGGAGAATATTGGAGTAAATTCGAAATGTTTCATACGAGATGATTAACACTGGGGTGGCTACTCGAGTTGTGGTAAATGTATTCATATACTGCTGTAGCTTCAGTGTTATGTCAGCTTTAGAGCCTCCATCCATGGCCAGAGCATTGATTCTCTGTCCCAGCCACTTGTGGATCTCATTGTACCAATTCTTGACCAAACTACTTGGACAAACAATGATTGCTTTACAGATTGTAGGCTTACAGTCCGGCCCTTGCCTCAAAAGAGTCCATAACAGAGTAATACACTGTAACGTCTTTCCTAAACCCATTTCGTCGGCCATGATGCAACCATAGGCGTTCTCTATCTGTTGTCCTGTGACGCAATCGTACATAAACTTCACTCCTTCTCTCTGATGAGGTCTTAGGATGTTCCCCAGTACCGGATCCACGACCACGGCCACTCTGATGTCGTTAGGACTCATTTTCATCTTCTCATGTTCAGGGATGTACGGTGGACGGTACAATACCAACGCATTTGGCTCATCTGGATCGTGTAAGGCTCGCCTAACCTGAGTCCTTTTCAAGCCCAAGCTTTTACCGCAAAAAGAGGACACATAGTTCGGTATGGGAACCTTGAAAGGCTTGTTCAGTATCTGCTTGATTAAATTCTCGTGTTCAGAAGCAGTTAATGCTTGAGAAGCTGATTTCTGAGTCAATGGAATCTTGGTACATTCCCGCCGTTTATTTCGTTTTGATTCTAGAAGCGGGCTTTTGAAGACGTTGTCGCTTGAGCCAACTTGGCTCGGCGCTAGGCTGCGCCGCATTTTAAATCTTTTTTACACCATTCATAACACGGAAGTTTAACAAAACAACACACTTGTTAGAACTTGTTTTGAAAATGAGGGAAAACAAAGTTGACATTGACATTTAACTTTAATGTTGCTATAGAAAAATAATTGAAGTTTATTGTAACTTTTAATTTGGGAGCTAAAGGTGGCCATTCACTTGAATCGTGACGATCTCATCACTCATCATCATTTCAGCCGAAAGACGTCCACTGATGGACAAAGGCCTCCCCCAAGTGTCGTCACATTGACCGGTCCCGTGCGTGTCGCATCTAGCGGATCCCTGCAACCTTCACCAGGTCATCGGTCCACCTAGAGGGAGGCCTTTCAAAGCAACGTCTTCCGCTTCGCGATCGCCACTCCAGAACTTTTCAGCCCCATCGGCCATCCGTTCTGCGAGCAATGTGCCCTACCCACTGCCACTTAAGTTAGGCAATTCTTCGAACTACGTCAGTAACCTTGGTTCTCTTGCGGATGTCTTCATTTCTGATTCGATCACGCAAGGAAACTCCGAGCATAGCACTCTCCATTGCCCTTTGCCTTTAAACCTTCTGATGAGGCCCATTGTGAACGACCACGTCCAAAGATATAATATACCTACACTGTTATTTCATTATACGGTCAGCAACAAACTTTTGATTCTTTGAATTATAAAAAAATCTGTTAACTACGTTATGTACATAATATTCTCAATTTCAAGGATGATATCAATACATCTTTTTCCCTAGTCTAAATAAAACGGGGTCAACTCTTTACTATACATGGGTCGACTGTCATTTGACCAATATAATGAATTACCGGAATATCATAGAATTTCATAATTTTAAAAGACCCATGGAGTTTCTTGCCGGAGAATATAGGAAACGACCATCCTGAAGCGTGCACCTTTTCTCGACCTTGTAGGCCCTATGTGAAATAGAATATTTTGATTTTTTGGCATCCTTTTTATTAAATCCGCGAAAAAGGTGCCAGATAACCGCCTTTCTGCATAATGAAAATTTCTAGGCACACATTGATTGGTTGCAGTGTGGTTGGGGCCAATATTAGTGCAAAATATAAATACTCGTCTGAGCCAATTTCATTTCACCATCTGGACAACTATTGTCTAATGTCGTAGATTTCAGTTCCTACACAACATCGCGACGTTCCACAATGAGATACGACATCGTATCGTGTCATCATCATCATAGACAGAAGCCTTTTACCAATTATGTTGGGATCAGCTTCCAGTCTAACCGCTGCAGCAAAATACCAGTATTTTAAATCGTATCGTGTGTGTACGGACGCCAGCACATCAAGCTAACCCCGAAACTGTCAATTTTTCCATTTTTTAGCTTGATGTTCTGAGACTGTACATACATATTTTAGCTCAGGGTACGTCGAACATGGGTCCGTCGAAATAAAACAAAACGAAGGTTACAAAAATACTTAGTATTAAAAAGAAAACATTTAACAAAAACTTTCTCTTACTTTTTAAGTTACAATCGGTACAGTATTGATGTGTCACATCAATACTTTACTAGCATGATTCATCACAGACAATTTTTAACTTAAAGTATACTGTATACTGTAGCTGATTTTTAGTCCGAGAAATAGTATGGGGACATGCGATTATAGCTTTTCAAAACATGTTAAATGATTATAAACTCTTTCATTGCATCAAAGTTGATGAATAAGAAAGTTTATAAAACTTTTAAAACACAAACCAACGCATTTGCGCGAATACTTACACATTTTAAACACAACATTGATTAAGAACTAAAGAAAATCATTACATATCATCGTCATTATCTGACTAACCTTTTTCCCAACTATGTTAGGATCGGCTTCCAGTCTTACCGTGTAGTCTACCGTTAGTACTAGGTAATACGATACCCCTTGGTAAGACTGGTTGTCAGACTTTTTGGACCACTGACTTCCAGTAACGACTGTCAAAGATCTACAAATGACAGCCGGGACCAACGGCTTAACGTGCTTTCCGAGGCACGGAGGAAACTCGGTATGTAATGGGTGGTCACCCATCCACAGACCAACCTAGGCAAGCACGGCTTTACCTAAAGATCGATCCGAGCGGCTGTTATTATTTAGCCACGAGTTCTTTTATAAAATTAAATTTAATCATGCATTCAATTAAAAAAATAAGTAATAATAAATTTTCGGACATGCAAGTGTGAATACATAGTGGACAATGGTCTAAGATAGCAAAATGCGCTGTCCATACGATGGATTATTTTTCCGCTGGACAGAAATGACAGCTCCGGTCATTCGTTGCCGCGTTGGATTTACATCAATTCGCTCGTTTGCGACAATGATGTCATAACTCAAAAATTTAGACTTTTCGATGTTGTATATAAAATTAACGAAAGTAAGTAATAAATTAAGTAACGAAATACGTAGGTAACGTAAACCTTGTTATCGATAAAAAAATCTTTGCAAAAAAGATATTGGCAAAATAATGAAAAAAACGCTGTGCTTTCTTATTTTTCGAGTTATGTCATTATTGTCGAAAATAAGTGTATTGATTGACGCCTATTGGCTGCTGCAAATAGTCCGCGAACTAATTGTCCATCACCTGCTCAGCATTTAAAAGTCTTAAAATCCATTATTTAAGTATTTTTGTGCGATTAAAGGTGTTATATTTTGGTTTTATTTCAATTTAATCACAAGGCATTATTTTTATTGCTTTTTTGTTTACAAAAATGATCCATTACACTGAATTAAACTATAGGAAATAAGTTTTTGGACAGATCCTTCTTTTTGAAGTCCATTGAGACCACTTGACACCTCTTACAAAATATTATGACATCGTAAACGCGAGGTGCCAAGCGAGCCCTCCCACACACGGACTTTTTAACGCAACCACTTTTATTACGCACTTGGATTTTCAGCGCACTCTTAACGCCGAGTTGAAAATGTAACAGTGCGGTTTTGTGAAAAGCTCTTAATACCCGGCTCAAAACTGAGAGTTGAAAATGGAGTGAGCGACAACAAATCACCCTTGTGTGAGGGCTTACAGTACCCCCGGACGGACGGTATTATGACAAATCGAGATTTAGAAAGAGACAACGCTATACAAAGCCGAACTACTTCTAAAACCCGATGTTGCCATACCATAATAACCGGCCGCATACTGTAAGTCAATGGAACTATTCTTTCGCATCTTCCTTTAATGATTTCTCGGCAATGGCATTGGAATAAGTAACGTTATAGTATTACTTCTTGTTGCTACGTACGACCTTGATGTTCGTACCTTCGAAGACGCAGTCAGTTCGTGATGGGTATACGTTCTTGAGGTTTCCTTCGAGATCCACTACTTTCACCTAAAGAAAAAATAAATAAACGATTAATTGGACGTAGTTACTTAAGTTGACTTATGTGCACCAAACTGTTACTAAGTATCGATACTATCAATGAATGAATATAACGCAATGAGCGTTAAAAATATTGTTATTACGTTGTTTGGTGATACGGAACCATTACTTCGTGAGTCCGACTCACATTTGGCCGGTTAATTTTTTCATCAGGTATTTCTCAGTTAGTACCCTCGAGTTTAGATTTATGCCCGGTTCATGGCAATAGGCTCGCCCCCTCTTACATAACTGATGAAATGTGGGTGTACTATAAATATATCAGTATGAGGTCTGCCCATCCAAGGGGGCAATATTGGCGTGATGTTATGTTATCGTTTTACTATAAGCATTGATTTATTTTGGCTTATCTATAACCTTGGAAAAGACAGTATCATTCAGATATCATAGGCAAATGGCGAGTAATTTATGTTTAAGCTACAATGGAAGGTAGTGGAGTAGAGAAACCTATTGCAGCATCGCGTCTGTATAACCTCCAGTTTTCGTCAGAAGTACAGTATGCAGCGAAAGTAGATAAACATTGTTAGTTTTATACATTGCAGCATTTCAGACCCACAGATGGATATACTGTATGAGGTAGCACAGCTTGGCAGAACCCTATATAGCTTACTTATGTTCCTGACCGTCCTATGTTATCTTACTAATATTATAAAGAGGAAAGATTTGTATTTTTGTGTGTGTGTGTGTGTGTATGTTTGTAATGAATAAACTCAACTACTGTGCCGATTTCAAAATTTTTTTCACCATTAGTAAGCTACATTATCCTTGAGTAACATAGGTTATATTTTATCCCAAAAATGTTTAAAAAATAAATGTCCACCCGTGCAAAGCCGGGACGGGTCGCTAGTTGCTAATATTTTACAACATTCGCTTACTTGCTGCACAGTCAGCGTGTGGAAGGCAGCGTCTGGCTCTTGGGGCCCTATGCCCAGAAGCAGGCACTCTTGCAGCAGCTTGTTCATCACAGTCTTGCAGGCGCCGAGCGACGTGTGCGACGTCACTTCAACCAACATCGACTTGCTTTCTTGAGACATCTGAGGACATTGTCTTTGTTAGAAGTTAAAGAAGAAGAATAATGTGTGGGTTTACTATGGTAGTGAAACATTAACACCCATTGATGCCCAAGAATATAGTGGCCGCAGGACAATGAAATAACTTGTATTATTTCATTTTGAGAATGGAGAATAGAGTTTCAAAATAAAACAACAGTTTAAAAAGGGTAGTAATAGAAGCTCCAAGAAAATGAAATAAAATATGAGCATACTCAAAAGAAGAAATTTACTGCTTTACTAATTTTCCGACAACTTATATGCGAATACAAATAAAGAAACTAACCAAATAAAATACTGAAAATTCCGGAAAATCAGCTTAAATTACGTTTTACCAAAAACTAAAGTTAGTCATTTTCATCGTAACTCATCTATACTAATCTATACTATAATATTATAAAGCTGCAGTGTTTGTTTGTTTGTTTGTTTGAACGCGCTAATCTCTGGAGCTACTGGTCCGACTTGAATGATTCTTTCAGTGTTGGGTAGTCCATTTATCGAGGAAGGCTATAGGCTATATAACATCACGCTACAACAAATAGGAGTGGAGCAGCAATGAAAAATGTTGCAAAAACGGGGAAAATTGTATTTTTAATAATTTTACGCGGACGAAGGTCGCGGGGAACAGCAAGTAATATAATATTATAAAGCTGCAGTGTTTGTTTGTTTGTTTGAACGCGCTAATCTCTGGAACTACTGGTCCGATTTGAATGATTCTTTCAGTGTTGGGTAGTCCATTTATCGAGGAAGGCTATAGGCTATACAACATCACGCTACGACTAATAGGAGCGGAGCAGCAAAGAAAAATGTTGCAAAAACGGGACGGGATTTTACGCGGACGAAGGTCGCGGGGAACAGCTAGTCTATTATAAATTCAGAATTAACCTATAAAATAAATAAAAAAAGGAATTAAATCAACGTGAAGGTAAATATCAAAATGTTGTAATAAAGCGTACACGACGTAGCCCACGGGTTTAAAATAACCTAACACGAAGGGAATGGCCCCTTCGAACATAACCTGTCCGGAATCGGGGTGCCCCAAGTCCCGAGCTCGCTTCGCTCGCTCTTGCATCCTAATTAACAGAGCTTAAGAAAACGATTATTTTAGCAGATGTTTTCGGAAACTTAGTATTTTTTTTCGGAAGTTTGGTATTTTTTTCGTAAAATTGTAATTTGAGTAGGCTCATGTTTGTTTTTTAAATACAACATTTTTTGTCAGTTAATTTTGTTTCAGCTTAGTTCGTATTACAGTCAACCACAGATCGTTGGAAGTTAATTTGTTTTTCGGAAGCTTTATTATTTCCCTTTTAAAAGTACATGCCGTGCTCATATGGATAAAAAACGTAAGACAAAGTAATAACCTCCAAAATAACGTAGATAAACTAAACTTGTCAAATTAATAAAAAAGTAGAGGGTAGATTTGAAGGTGTGCCCAATTGAGGACGGCAGGCGTAAATGGGTTGAATGGAATAGAATAATTATACTTTATTGTACACCAAAATTGAAACACAACCGTTTTACACTATTGCTAATTTTATTAAAGTGCTACTCTTGTGATTTCTGTAAATAATACTTTTTAATTCATGCTAATTATATATGCGAAAGTAACTGTCGGTCTGTACTTTTTCGCGACTTAACGGCTGTATGGATTTCGATGACATTTGCACAAGGGCAGTTGCCCTTACCCAGGTTAATAAAATGGTTTATTAGCCTTGGGTAAGGGCATACAATACTTATCATCCCTATCTTTACTCCATGCAGGCTAAGCTGTGGGCAAAAGGTTGGTTCTTTATAAATATTCACCTTAGTATCCTCAGAGTTGGTGATGGGTGGGAAACTGATGACCTTTCCGCCTGCGTCTTGCAGGCATGGGTACACAGGCTTGCCTTCTAGTAGGTACAGGTATCTGTAACAAAATAATATGTACACAATTAATTTTTATTATAGTTGAATTGGGTTCAATCAGTTGTAGCTTTAATTCAGTGTTGCATATCTATCTAATCGAAACGCAAGATGGAGAAAAGAAGAATGTACATTATTATAATGTTTATCAACCATAGGCACATTTGTGAGAAAAATAAAGCGATTATAAAGAAAAGAAAGAAATGGTTAGATATGACTCATCAGATTAGCAAAGGATATCTTTCACATTTACTAGTAATATTTTTTACAAGTAATATAATTTTCACATACTTGTGAATCCCAGAATAGACATTCCTCTTCTTTTCCTTGCGTAGAGCCTCAGCTTCTGCCGTGAGCTGCTGGAACAATTGCTCGCCGGAGTAGGGTCGCAGCCGTGACAGTGGGGTCAACTTCAGGGCTGCTGGGGCCTTTGCTGTGTATACCAGGTCACCTGGGAATATTTGGACAATTTAGAGTTGGCTGGGTATTAGTTTCTTTGTTACATTAAATTTAAAAAGTTTGAAATAAAAAAAACTCTGTCAGTGGGTGGTAGTATAAAAATACTATAGAAACAACTCATCAATAATTTGTATCAACTGTTTCTAGTAATATTAGGGCAATAAAAAATGGAGTAAGTACCTGGTGCAATCTTATTCAAGTCATGAGTAGCAATCGTAGCAACATTTCTCTTATCGCAGACCGTGTCATGCAGTTTCGTCTGAAGCTGTATAAACTTTTTAAAGGTTGACTCATTGAAGCTCAGGTCAGTCACGATGCAGCACAGGATGTAGGGACGGACCACAGCTACTTGGGACTCAATTATCTTAACCCGTTGAGTATCATCTTCTACATGTAAAATATTCATTGAATGGCAGAGATCGCACTCTACTTCCTCAGGTGTTGGCTCTTCCTTCTTGCCCTTTTTACCTTTGCCCTTGCCTGCAGGCTGGGTCTGGTCTACCTTGGGACAGTGGTCGCGGATGTAGTCCAATATCTGCTTGGTGCGACACTGGTCTACGAGTTTCATGAATCTCTTGTCGGTGAATTTGTTGCCCTTGAGGTTAATTTCTGGAATAAAGGCATTAAGTGAAGGCATTGTTGGTTGATTCCAAAACAATGGGATGCACTATGAATTTATTGATCCCAAGGTTTGTCAACTGTGGTGCAATATTACAACATTATTTCATAATACTATTAAATACAATGAATTTATAGCGAGTAGGGAAAAAGTAAAAATGGAAAAGTACAGTTTTGTTGATTAATATTACAAAGTATGTAACAGGATGGGGTAAAAGAGAAGTCTTACCTTTCAACTTAGCCATGCTGGCCACTTCTCCAGGAACTGACTTCAGTTGATTGTCTCCGATATCAAAGTTCTTCAATGAAGGCAAGCTACTGACAATGTAGCTCGGCAACGCCTCAATAGCATTACCTTTGATCTTCAGATCAGTCAAATGAGCCAGCACAGCATTCTCCAGGTCCAAGAAACTCGTCAATTTGTTATTTGAAACATCAATAGTAAGCAAACTGGGAAAATCAGTGAATTTCGGCATTTCTTCTATTTCATTCGAACTTAGATTGATACTAGTCAACTCTTTCATGTCATTAAGACTCTCCGGAATACTTTTCAGCTGGTTTCTCGATAAATCAAGCACTTTCAATTTTTTCAAAGAGGTTATGTTTTTATTGAAATCGGTTATTTTGTTACCAAATAACAGCAAGGACTGGAGGTTTACCAGGCGACTTATACTATCCGGTATAGCTGATAGACATGTGTCACTGATATTTAGAAGGTTAATATTTGTTAATTGAAATATACCTTTGTCTAAACCACTTTCCGAAATACGTTTCGAAATCTCCGCACCCGCCAATTTGATTTCATGGCGATTTTCTGACTTTGCAGTCGTAACTTCAGGCCACGCACTCATTTTTGTGACAAAATTATAATGTCTACGCAGCTAAATTGGTATCAAATAAGAATTGAAATAGAAAAAACGCGCGCCACGACGGTTACAAACAGAAAACATGAAAGAAAAATCAAATGAATGAAATGACTTTTGTTTGACAATAGTTAAGTGACAGTAAAATAGTATTGCCAACGTAATAATATTTATGAAATTCCTTGAATACATATACAAAATATTTAAATAAAATAAACTAGTATTATGTACAGATTTAAACCTATAAAAAAAAATTAAAACTTATCTTAAAGCTAAAAACATATGTACGTAACTTATTTTACTTATAGTCTGAGGTGACTGCCGGTGTAATATTTTCTACCATCTTTAAAATTTTTATTTATCTTTTGGCAATTGAGTGAAAGGGACAAAGGTCTCCCTTATGGCTATCTCTCTCGCTTCGGATATGATAGCTTAACAAAAGTAAACCTACGGCGTGACAGTTATGGTTCATTTTTGTGTGTAACGAATATCTCAGAACTCAGTCCTGTTTGTATACTATAGTCTGTTTTTTAATCTCGGAGACTTAAATTGACAAGTGAAAATGTCAAAACTGACTTAAATGCTATTGAAATCTATGTCAGTTTGCCATTTGTACTTGTCAATTTAGTCTCCGAGATTAAAAAACAGACTTTAAGTCCATGATCTGCTGTCAAACGGTTGCGCGCCAAATGTTTTTGTTGTTTTTTTGAATGGTGATGAATGAAAATGGCGGCCATTTTGTGCGCCAGATTACAAATTCAAATATGTTTATTTGTGACACAGGTAAAAGTAAGTACATGGTGTTATAAAAAAGTTATGTCTCACTATGTGCTGTGTAGGGCATAGCAATCTTGATTTAGTTTTTTTACTAAATGCTCAATGTGTATTTTCCAATATTCCAAATTCCAATATAATATTATAAGGTATAAAGGGTGTAAAAAGACCCTTAACGAAGCCGAAAGGCATTTGCTCTCCCCGTCAATGCGATCATTTTTTTGTTCTAGACCATACCTGGGAACCTTCTAGTTACGGAGATATTGGGGGTCAAAGTTCCAACTTTTTCACAAGTTTTTTTTTTAAATACATGTTTTTAATGTAAGATTTTTACTTTAGACAACTCCACGACCCCCGTACTATTTAATCCATCCATCAGCACAATGTTCTGGGTGCGTTATATTGAGTCCTACCGTCAAACATGATTTTTGACCCCAAAAAAAAAAGTCATTTCCCAGTAAAAAAATTTGCGTAAAGTTACTTAGTTTGATGTACCGAATGCTTGGTTGACGGCTTAGTGAAGGGTCTGTTTACACCCTGTATATGTTATGGGTCTTTGTTACCTGAAATAAATGATATATTATTATTATATAGCATAGGAATAACAACGGGCCTAGTGCACGGCCTTGGGGTATGCCGTAGTTTATAAATCTTTGTTTAGATAAGTAGGTTTTTTCTGTTTTGGTTCTAGGGCATACTTTTTCTATTTTAGTTATCTGTTTTCTATTGACTAAGTACGACTTAATTAGCTCTAGGACATTGCCCCTAATTCTAAGTTTATTTAATTTTATGAGTAGGATTCTGTGATCTACAAAATCAAACGCCTTCGTCATGTCCATGAATAACGCCAAAACCGGGGTTTTGCTGTCCATGTTTGTTATAATTTTATTTATTAGTTCGCACTGTTCTTTAGTAAGAAGATTGTTTTTTTTTAAGACATGAATAAAGCCCCAATTATAAATCACTTTTTCAATTATTTTGGAAAACACTGGTACGAGAGCAATAGGTCTATATTTTTTCATATTTTGTGGATTTTCTTTTTTATGAAGAGGTTTTATAATAGGTAATTTTAAATCTTCATGGAATTTTCCACTCTTTATACACACGTTTACAATATAGCTAAGAACTGGAGAGATTTCTGTAACTACGTTTTTTATTACATGTGTAGAAATTTCATCATAACCGCAACTGTTGGTATTTTTAAGAGCAACAATAATTTTATGAATATCATGAGGAACAGTCGGTGCTACGAACATTGAATTAGGGTTGGAGTTAATTTATGAAGTTGTATTATCGGTGTTGTGGTTTTTGTAGGTAGTCACGCTAACTCTGTGGGTATGCCCCAGTCCAGCTTTCTTCTAACTTTCATGATGTTTCGCTACTCGAATCGCGACTTAATGTAATACTACTGTTTTGCAGCGGAATGCGTTTAGCAGCGGAGGTGTATTATTCCAGACCAGACATATTTATTTCAGACCAAGCACACATTAATTGAAACAAGTCCATATTATGTTAATAGGTAGATACTTACAGCTATGTTAGTAAAATTTAAAATAATTATTATTTTGGATATGCATGAGCGGCCAATGTCTCAGGATTTGGCTGTCCACTCCGACACCACGCTCAGAAACGTGTTGGTGCTACCTTTTACCCGAGACCGCAGGGAGGCCGTTCTTTTGCGAAGCTCTGCCTGGAAGCCGTCCGTGCTTTGGTCGGCAAACATGCCGGAGGCACTGCACCGCCATGGGAGTCCCAGCAAACCCCTGAACGCGTTGTTATACTGGACGCGCAGAGCATTGCAGGCATTTTTAGTGTAATTATCTCAATTATTTTATTTTTTATAAAATATGTTTGAAAGTAAAAAAGGTACCTGTTATTATTCATGATCATGCTTGATCTTGCAAAAGGAAGAAGTGCGGATTTTCAGCTTCAGATTCAGGAATATATAGCATTTCAAATACTGTGAGTTTGATTTATTTCGTTAACCTGCACTATAAACTTTACGTTAAATCCATAAAAGCTGTAATTAGAAGCATTTTTTGAACGTAATTATCGAATCCTGAGTATGTCTATCTTCAAATATTCACCCAGGTACACCGTACAGCATTACCATGCTGTTTGTGTCTCCAGGTGGCTATTGTTATAATATTTTCATTAGACATTTTTCTTTGATTAGCCTTTTCTGTCGCACTACTAGTGGCAAAGCACTCCTTTCCAACTCTCTCAGTGTTTTGCCTTCTCTGGCCAATAAGTCGTCAGAGACATGAATGGCTAAGAGGCACTGTTTCTTTTTTCTAAATTATCATATTCTCTTATCTACCGCTAGCAAAATCCAAACCTTGCGACCTTAAGCCAGCACAGCTGTAGCTTGAGTTCTAAATCAAAAGTTCCGTAACAATGAACATGTAAAATTCATGCATTAGGCAGGTACATACCTACACTAGGGTCAAGTATCACGCACAGATATTCACGCAGAAAACATACCTATCAGTTGTCAGGTTGCTATCTATCCATGATTAACAACGCTATCACGTAGATTAGCGCTTAATTATTATTGATTAGTTAATAAATCAATTAAGTCATGTGGGGTGCAGTCGTGATTTTAGCAATAGTCGCTGGAATTTCGGTAATTATTACATAATTTATTAAAATATTTCATTCAAGTTTGCCAAGTAAACGACAGTGACGATTGGTACAAATTATGTGCAACTTCTGCAAGAAGAATGCTCTAAGGTAGCTCGTGAAATACAATTTTTCTTGCGGTTTTTTGCAATTTGCCAGTCTGTGTCAGGTTGTATATATGCCTTAAGTAGAAGTTGCTCATTTGTATATTGACTAGACAGTCAACATTTTTTTCTACTGACGTAATAAATCTGTGCATTTCAGGCATCTGCTGATGTTCTACAGGCGGCTCCTGAAGTATCACAACATGGTAACGTACCTACACATACAGGGTGGAAGGCCCTATCGAGGCACAAACGGTTACCACGTGTTCAGTACATCACATCATACCGAATAGACAGAAATTCATCGGTAATTTAACAAAAGAAACGAGCGATGTACTGAACACGTGGTTTAGATATCAATTTAGGTGTTCCCAGTTTCATAATGTTAGTGAAAATATACATTAGGTATTCACCGTAAAACCAAATGAGGCTGGTATCTTATGTATGAGAGAGGTCGAGTAATTTGAGGGTCTATCTAGTCCAGCTAGAACTAGACTATCTAACATATACTGAATTTTTAGGCTGATGGTGATGACACGATTCATTAACCGACCTCTTTTATTTATAGACTCTCGCATAGTGTCAGGATGGGAGGCGCGAGAGGGCCAGTTCCCGTACATGCTGTGGTTGCGCACGGTGAGGTGGACCGGCGACGTCACAGCCTGTGGGGGTTCCATCATACACCGCAGCTGGGGTCTGACCTCCGCTAGGTGTACTGCTCAGTAAGTATTCATTTATAGAGCCACCATGATTGAAAATATCCCTAAAGCTAGGTTCATATTGCTGTGTTGGGGTGTGTCGGGGCGCTATCTGTTGTGGCGCTGAGTGTTCACATTGATGTGTCGTGTTGTGTCCGGGTGTGGCGCGGTATAAGATCATTGTCAAGTCAGATTTGAGGTAAAACGCACGTATAAAATGTTTTCTTCAAGTAGTGATTTTGATGAAGATATTCAATTTCTTTTAAGGACGAATCTTGTTAAAAAAGATAAAAAGAAAAGAAGATATTGGGTACATCCTTTAAATACATTAAGGGAGACTAGAGGAGCTTTTCACTGTCTCGTTCAAGAATTAGAACCTGATGGTGAAAGATTTCACCGATATTTCAGAATGATTAAAATGCAGTTTGAGGAAATAGGTACACACTTTAATTGAGAAGGATATTAAAAAAATACATACGCAGTTTCGAAAACAGAAACAAGGGAAAGGCTGACATTTTTATAAAACACGACGTTACCCCTCGCTTTAACGCATCGTACTGCTAGATTCACATCTCTGTGGTGCGATGTGTCGCGACAGATCCCCCACCACCTCTCTGGCGCGACCGGGAGCCGAGCGATGTGTCCCGCGACACACGCCGCCATAACAAGTTGCGACACACCAATGTGAATCTAACCACAATATATGAACGAAACCGATAGCATTCTGTCGCGCCACGACACACCCCGACAGAGCAATTTGAACCTAGCTTAATGATGATGAGTTCGGCTACTGCTTCTCTCCAGCTGGAACACAGGTGGAAAGGAAGGTGGGGCGCTTGCCACATCCTCTACCCTGGCCAAATAACAAAATTTAGTAAAACTACAAATTATTAATTTAGTAAAACTATAAATAAATGGCAGTGTAAAATTTTCGAGCTCGCTTCGCTCGCTCTTGCATACTAATGTCTCTTAATCATTCTGAAACTTTTATAAGTTAGTTTGGTAAAGTAACTTCTGTATCTGCTTGAATAGCCTAAAGAAAACCTGAGCAATCGGAACCGACGAGTGACTTAAATGTTCGAGCTCGCTCCTACATAACCTGCATTCTACACTCTCTGAATTACTTGACACTTTTATACATTGAGCAGTTTAGGCGTGATAAAAATGTGGTTACATTCGACGATGGCAGAGGGACAGCTTGTCGGCCTCAGCATGATTAGTGTACCATGTGTTGAACTTCTAGAAACCTCTATTTAAATATGATTATGTAAACACTTTACCAACATTTAAAAGCGTTTTTCTCCTACTGTTCTGATTAAAATTTCATGTTGTTACGAACATAGTATTCGGGAACTCATATGTTTATGAAAAAGATCCAATCTCTAAGTTACAATTGTTATTTCTCCCGAAATTTGCTTTTTAAATATAGAAAGTGTATACATATTGGTGCTCGCGACTGTACCTACATAAGTAGAGGGTTCTAGAAGTTCAAAACTTCAAACACAAAGTTATCTTGTCCATAAAAGTATTTATTTGTTTTTAATAATGATGTTTATCTATGTTATTCTATTTATAAACACAAAAAATATTTACGCCGTAAAGACGAATATCTCTGCCGACATTTAAAAAAAAAACAAACACCGCCGACTACAGTCATTGAACCCATTTGGACTAAATAAAAATATTTAAAATGCACTCGTGTGAAATTCATTGCTTGTTGAACCTAATCATGAATATTTTCTGGTCCAGTTATCTGTGAAAAAGCGTCAGTTACCAGTTTTAAGAGAAATCTTAGTCTTAAAACTCAAAATTTTAGAGAAAATTGCAGAAAATAGAAATATTTTTTTTTCAACTTTTTTTCCACCTCTCTAGGGACCCAATAAAAAAGTCCCATGAAAATCCGACCACTATAAATTTCGTTCCACCTTATTGTCTAATTGCACTCGACTATCGAGTCCATATTTTTTTGTTACCCGTAAGCAAATTTAACGTACGCGCATGATGCACCTATCTGATTTTTATTTTTGATACTATTTGGCACCAGTACTAACTGTATTTCGTGGCTACTACAAGTGAAGGTAGTCCTGAATTTCTATATTTTGTAAAAAAAAAACTCGGTTATCAAATTAAAAAAATTATAATTCATTTATTTCGGACAACAGTGATCCATATTTTTTTAGTATACTTAATATTACAAATAGCTTAAATTCTAGTGTTAGTAACATTGATAATAAACCAAAAAAAAATTAAAGCAAAGGATGACCAGGCAGGAAAACATGTTTTCTACCTGATTAACCTCCGTACAAAATGCCTGATATTTGGAGTATAGCTCTTATTAAAGATAAACATTTATTTTAAATTCTGAAACAGTGTTAGTCATTTGGTTAGTTCATAAAAGCAAATATTTGTTTTAAATAATCATTTTTATCTATGATATTCTATTTATAAACACAATTTAAATACTCAAAAAATATTTACGCCGTAAAGACGCATATCTCTACCGAGATTTAAAAAAAAACAAACACCGCCGACTATAGTCATTTGGACTTATACGTACACGTATTTTCCGGAAATCAAATGCTGTTTAAAACGATGAAATAGTAATTTATTGAATTATAGCGAGTATATTATGCCCATTTCAAATTACACCACATTAAGAACAAAAGCACAACCAAAAAAAAAAAAAAGTAATGCCCATAGACAAACAAATAGCCAGAATTGTATGGAACACTGTTAAAAGTTCGTCATTTTTTATTATTTTCTTCTATAATAGCTTTTAACTCACTGTCTTCTTTTAATTTGCATTCTAACAGTATTTTGAGACGTGGTTCTACATTCACCACGTTTAGTATGAATTCACAAATGGATTTATTTTTATTATACGACTGTTCTCTTTTGAGAACGTCACTTATATATTTCATAGCAAAGATATCGCCCAACGTTGTGGGTACAAAAATCGGGATATCGTTTACTACGTTACATATAATGCCAATCCTGTCCTGTTCGTTCTTCAATTTTTCAAGCTCATATTTAATGTCGTCCAACTCATTCTCACTGAAAATTTTATCTTTATGTGCATTGAAAACAGCGTAAGCACCTAACAATTCATACCTTTCAAGTAAATGCTTTTGTTCTTTCATAACCAACATTAAAACGTCAGGATTAAACGCAGTCAATTTCATTTTTTCTTGAAAGTGTATTGTTCTAATTTTAGTATCTATCAAATGTTTGTAAAATGTAAAGTCGTCGATTTCTAAAAGCCGTTTATGTGTAGTTTGTCTTGTGTATTTTAGTTCATCTAGGAAATATTCAGCGAATAAGTAGAGGTCTAACGGATTTCTTACAAAATCGTTCTGGAATGTCATAAATGCAAAGCATTTATCATAAAGTGTATTAAGAGCATTCGTTATGCGTGGTGGAATAGGGATAGATTTAAGTTCTACTTTTAAATAACAAATGAAGTTAATGTATACTAACAGAATTGGCATCTCATTAAGTTCTGACGGCTTGTTTTTCTTCAAAAACAAATCAATTGTGGGACTTTCTGACATAAATTCGATAAAGTCGTAAATGTTTTCAAGTGGGCATTCATGATTGTTCAGAATCTCATTTGTTATCCAAAACAGAAATAGAAACAGATTCTGCTCAACCCAAGAAAAGTTTTCTAAGTCATACGACACCTCGAACTCTTTTTCTAAAAACTTATTTATATTTGTATACGATCTGCTTGTGATCCATATTTTATGTTTTATAATAGGATACCTCCTCAGGGTCCTTATTAAAGCAAGCGCCTCATTCGCATAATGCGGACAGATTTCATCAAATCCATCGAATAAGAATATTAGTTTTTTTCTATTATAAAAATGAAGGAATATTTTGAGCTCAAATATGGATAACTCATCACCGGTACAAGATTCTAGATACAGTTCATAATTACGCTCTTTCAGTGCAAATCTTACATTTTCCTTATTTTCACCAAGTATCACTAGAGACATGAATTTTAAACATTCCAAAATATCAATATCTGTTCTATTTTTCTGCCACCCGCAGAATTCGCCGCAATATTCAATCAAGTTTGTTCTCACAATCCACATAGTTTGATCAACTTTCTTTGTTTGCAGAATTAAGTGGTCGAATAAGGTTGATTTGCCTGCCCCAGGCTTCGTCGCTAAAACGATAACATCATCGTCTAAGTCGTGAAGCGTATCGATATGAATAGACTCCTGCTGCTGTTCATTAGGCTTATTGTTGCATGACTCTGTTTTTTGCTTTTGAATTCGTGGAGCACACGTTTCATACTGCAGACGTTTTAGACGTATCAAAGTGTCGTCTTCAGCCTGAATCCGCACTACTGGTATATCTCGTTTCTTATTGCGACAGACGCGTCTGCCAATATACATATTTTTTACATTTTTGTTACTTGAATTTTGAACTGTTTTGCCTATTAGGATGGTTTCGTTATGAATTATTTTACATAACACGTCTCCTTTAACAAATGTCATTGAAATTTCGTCAATAATTGATTTTAATTTAATTTCTTGTCCTTGAAATTGTATTTTCTTTTGCAGGATACGATGCTGTGTGTCCTCACACAAATCTGTTAGATTGTTTTTGTCATCATTTACAACATTCAATGTTTTCGAGAATATTTCTTTAATCATTTTTTGTTGCTTATAATGGTCAGTAATTAACTCTCCTGTTATTATAATTGTCAGTTCGTTCTTTATTTTTTTTGCAAGTTTCTCGATTTTTTTATGTGAGTCATTATCAATAAGAATATTACTGAATACTACTATAATTATTGTGTCTATGTTCGTATTTTGTAATTCGTTGAGTAATGTTTCATATTCGCTTGGTAGTAGTTTCAAACTATATTCTAAGTCTATTATGTCATGTTTTTTATTCTGCAAATACTGTTTTAGTTTATACAGCGTCAGTGCGATACTTTCGGTAATGAAGATATATCCTGGCTGAGCATTGAGCTCTAAAGAATCCATCACTTTATCATTAAATGTGAGATCAGCTTCCTTGGTTTTTATCTCATACATTCTGTTCATAACTGTCATTGGAGGCTCACTGACAACAGTTTTCATTGCATTTTCAAATATGTTACTTTTCTCTGTAAGATAATCGCATGTAATAGGTGACATCCACCAATTTTGTATAGCATCGTGATATTTTAAAAATATCAACTGTGATAGACAACTATTTTTGCTAACTTGGTTTGATTTGAGTTTTTCTATTTCTTCTCTGAGTATCTTTCCAGTGCGATTTTCATCAGCTTGACTCGTATAAAACAGCAGTCTATCAAAGAAGTCCTTGGCAATATTCTTGTCATGCTCACCACATTCAAATGTTAGTCTTGGGAAAGTTTTAATTTTCACATCTAGGCGATATTTTGATAAGTCAAAAGTTTCATTTTGTTTTAATTTTGTCAACAGGCGTTTAGCATTATCTCCGAGTTCTTGAATGGTCTCATTGAACATCAACATTTTGGAGTTGTTGTCGAAAACTAAAAGATTACCAACAGCACCAGCTAAGCCCCCGTTTAGCTTTAGAAGTCCTTTGTCAACAGTTTCATCTATGGTGATGACATTATTATGGTTCGCTTTACCAATCAATTCGATGATTCTGGATTCTAAGTATATCAGTCTATCATCTTTACTAATAATCAAATCTTTATTTCCAAAAGGAACTGGGACTTTAAATAAGTTTTGTTTTGAAGATATCATTTCTCTTCCAGCTATTTCTATTGCGTTATCTAGTACCCCATTTGGAACATGTAGTGTGCTTAATCGACGCTTTTGGTCGTCATTTATTATTTTAATATTGACAAAGTCTAATTTACCATCTTTATGGGTTATAACACATCCGATAAGTTTACTAAGAATTGTTACATCAGATGGTCTGTCGAAGAACATAGTGAGTAGGGTTTTTAATTCGCTCTCATCAACCTTTCGTTTTTCTATCATTTCTTTGTACAATGAACTTTTAAAAATGATGAGGAATTCATCGTTAGTATTAAAAAACTCTTGTCTAACGCGTGCCAACCGATGCCCTTCAGGTTGAATGTCAGAAACATCGCAGAACTTTTGTGCCAAAATGGCATGATAGCTTAACACAAGTTCATCACTCATAAGCATTTGAAGATCAGTTCTTCCGCCAAAAAATAACTTCGCTATCGGTTTTGCGAGTTTAGTGATTTGTTCCTTCATAATAACGTTGTACAGACACTCCACATCTTTATTTTTGACAACCATCTGTTGGCTGCATTGAGTTGTGCATATCATCTCGTCCAATATACCGCCGAAAGGATTCTCAAACCATTTATAGTTATAGTCTCCTCTTGCAGTCGTGAATATCACAAAGAAACATTCTACTTCATGATATTGTCCTTTAAAAATCAAGTCTTTACTACCTGGTTTGAAAGCTTGCTTTATTTTCAAGTAGCTGTCGAAATATGTGTCCAAATCATTCTTTAGTAGTATATCGTTTTCTCTGTGCTTGGCTTGTACAAACACGGCGAATGGCTTATCAAACGTCTTTGCTTTAAATCTTATACAAACGTCGTCAAATATTCCGATATTGTCCACATTAGTAGCTAAAGAGAAGCTTTCAATATTGACGTTATGTTTCGCTCTAAAATGTATCAAGCTAATGAGTTTGCTTTCGTACAGCTGTCCACGGATACCTGATGTTCCGGAACGTTTTTTATATGTTTTGCTAGTCATGATTTTCTTTAAAAGGTAAAAAGAGAAGACCTACCAACTTCACCTTATATCTTGCTACAAGGACGGATTTGATTGGAAAACTATGCTCGTTTCAAATTAACTTTTAACGTCACTGCAGATTTCTGAAGTCACTCAGGCTCTTGACACCGACTTCGACTACCAATTAATTATGCAAATGTCATCTTTCTATGAATTTATTTGAAAAACTAGAGATGACGTCCATGTGGTCTTGCGATCTTGAAAGATCATGCAGCAAAATCTTGACTAATCTGAAATAGACAAAAAATAATTGAGTATTTGGATGATTTTACTTCAAAATACTATCTCCTATGGCCAAACGATTTTGAAGTTCGAAAGCTCCATACAGTATTAATGGTCTGTGTCACAAGTGACCAGGATGCTCTATAGTATCCCGTGGAGGAAATTGTTTGCAAATACCCAACAGCTTTGCATTAGGTGATAGGTCATATTATGTTGCAGTAAGGTTCCAATCTCTCAACGGGACGTACGCATATTTATCAAATTATCATCAAGAGTATGGATTTGTCTAGAATGTAATGAATAATTCTACTTTATGACTGCCTCGATGGTCTAGTGGTCGCAATCGCGACTGCTGCGCATAAGGTCCTGGGTTCGATTTCTGGGTCAGGCAAATTGTTATTGGGTTTTGCCATCAGGAATTGCTCAGTAGCAGCCACGGAGTCTGGATTTGTGCCCGGTTGATGGCAATAGGTTTGCCCCTTCTTACATGGGACTTTTAAACATAACTGCCGAAATATGGGTGTACTTTATGTTATAGCTGTGCCTTCGGAGATTACAGGCGTGATGTTATGTTATGTGATGAAATCATGAAAACGGTGAAGGAAACCTGAGGAAAACAGGCATGTCCCATAACGAAAAACTCGAATACATGTATTGTGACATCTACCACTGGACTGGACCCGGCCATTCATGGTTATAATTGAGAGGAGGCTAAACCGAGGAACCCAAACTGATTATAGAGGCCGATTCTAACTTAGACAAATTGTATTGTTGATTCTATTGTTGATATAGGTTAGAACTACGACCAAATGTTGTGTGGTTGCGAGTCACCGTAAAAAAAAAACAATTTTAGCGAAACGGCAGACTGAAGTTTGTCCGGCAACTCTTAAGGTTATTTTTACACCCAACTTTATCCGTAACATAAAGGGTGTAAATAGACCCTTAACGAAGCTGAAGGGCACTTATTCTCACCCTGTTACGAATAGCCAACATAAATTTTAAAAAATAACATTTTCATTATTTTTCCGTCATGAATCGTTTGTGCATCGTTTGTGAACGTTTGTGTCACTAATGATTTTTTTTGTGTCTAATTAGTTAATTAGTAATTAATTTTTTAATTTTCAGCTTACGATTAGCCAACATTTTTTTTAATTAATCGGAAAATAGACTTCCGGGTACTTAATCGATCGGAAATCGTTTGTGAATTCCGAATATGCCAACAAAAATGTTTGTGAATAATTATTTATCGAGAAAATAGGAAAAATAAAAGTTTTTTTTTCATCATATCGCGTTGTCTTTTCTCGTCATTCCTTGTAATTGTAATTGTCTGCTTTAATACCACCTAGTGTAATACATAATAGCTAACCTTAGTGGAAAATGACAGCACAATAGCTGTATATTATTTTTATTTATAACCTAAAAAAGAGTGAGATCGAAAGATAAATGTCATTTCGCATAGAAAATGGTAATTGGATTATTATAAACTAATTGTTGAGTCTCCAAGCTGGACTGATGGCATCAAAAAAAAATGGAATGACACTCATTCTCAATATTCTAGTGAGATAAACGCACAGAGAACTTATAATTTATTTTCGGAAATTTTTGCTGGATTTTTATATCATAAAGCTAAAGCATTTAATCTTTTTAATCCTCCAGAATGCTGGGATGTAAGTTAACAATATTTTAATTATTTTTTTATTAAAGATGAAAAAGAATTTATCTAAATTATTTTAGAAAGAACGTGGATATGGATTGACAACAGTAACTAGTTGCGAAGGCTTAGCAGTTCCATCATATTTTTATATTCAATTTGTCTGGTGTTTTGCATCTTTGACTGGAATATTATTATTTCTTTATGCAACTCATCTCAGGGAATCTATTTATGGAGGTTTTATAGCCAGTTTAAGTTATTTTTTTAATTTCACCGAACGTACAAGAGTACAGTGGACATCTCCTTTACGTGAGAGTTTTGCTTATCCAATATTGTTGTGGCAAATGTTCTCTGTGACTACAGTTTTTGATAAGAATAAAACTAAAGAGAAGAAGCAATTTCAATGAAAAGATATTTTTGATAATTTTCCTTTTTGGGTGAGAATTTTTGATAATTTATCAATGTATTAAGGAATATTTATAATTTTTATGCTGAAAGGTTAAGATAATTATTTTTATTTCAGAAAATTTTTACTTCTACTACATTAAGTCTAGCATGCTGGCAGTTTTTTCAATTTGTTTTAACAACTCTACTCCTTTGTTAACTTATTCTACATTGGATAAAGATAATTCCATGTGAATTATTATTGAAAATAACGGCAACTCATGGATTATCAATAATCATCAATAGCTTATTCGGAAATCATTGTGCTTTTTCAATTTATGCAGCTTCGGCTGTTGGAATTTTTGTAGTGATAATTTGAATACACAATTAGAGAATACTTTAAGTCCAAAATGGCTTATTTTGATAAATATACTCAGTACAACTATTTTCACTTACTTCCAAAAGTTTGCACTTGATATTGCTTACGTGGACTACAGCCATGTTTTTGATATTTTAAAAGCCAAACTCACCAAATACAAAGACTTTCATACTTTGCTTTACACTTGCTCAGCAGAATTTAATTTTCTGCCATACGAAAATTATGAAGTGATCATTAAAACGTTTCTGCTTTCAACAGCAATTCTAGCAGGATTTTTAGCAGTATATTTTTGGTATAGAAATTATAATACCCTAGGTTATTCAGATTGTATTGAACCTGGAATGACTTACAATGATGGAATGAATGACAAAGATGCAAAACACCAGACAAATTGAATATAAAAATATGATGGAACTGCTAAGCCTTCGCAACTAGTTACTGTTGTCAATCCATATCCACGTTCTTTCTAAAATAATTTAGATAAATTCTTTTTCATCTTTTATAAAAAATTATTAAAATATTTTTAACTTACATCCCAGCATTCTGGAGGATTAAAAAGATTAAATGCTTTAGCTTTATGATATAAAAATTCAGCAACAATTTCCGAAAATAAATTATAAGTTCTCTGTGCGTTTATCTCACTAGAATATTGAGAATGAGTGTCATTCCATTTTTTTTTGATGCCATCAGTCCAGCTTGGAGACTCAACAATTAGTTTATAATAATCCAATTACCATTTTCTATGCGAAATGACATTTATCTTTCGATCTCACTCTTTTTTAAGGTTATAAATAAAAATAATATACAGCTGTTGTGCTGTCATTTTCCTCTAAGGTTAGCTATTATGTATTACACTAGGTGGTATTAAAGCAGACAATTACAATTACAAGGAATGACGAGAAAAGACAACGCGATATGATGAAAAAAAAACTTTTATTTTTCCTATTTTCTCGATAAATAATTATTCACAAACATTTTTGTTGGCATATTCGGAATTCACAAACGATTTCCGATCGATTAAGTACCCGGAAGTCTATTTTCCGATTAATTAAAAAAAATGTTGGCTAATCGTAAGCTGAAAATTAAAAAATTAATTACTAATTAACTAATTAGACACAAAAAAAATCATTAGTGACACAAACGTTCACAAACGATGCACAAACGATTCATGACGGAAAAATAATGAAAATGTTATTTTTTTAAATTTATGTTGGCTATTCGTAACAGGGTCTTATTCTCTCCATCAATGCGATCATTTTTTTTGTTCTAGACCATACCTGGGAACCTTCTAGTTACGGAGATATTGGGGGTCAAAGTTCCAACATTTTCACAAGTTTTTTTTTAAATAGCTGTTTTTAATGTAAGATTTTTACTTTAAACACCTTCACGACCCCCGTACTATTCAATCCATCCATCAGCACAATGTTTTTAGTGCGTTACGTTGAGTTTTACCGTAAAACGTGATTTTTCACCCCAAAAAAAAAGTCGTTTCCCAGCAATAATTTTTGCGTAAAGTTACTTAGTTTGATGTACAGAATGCTTGGTTGACGGGTTCGTGAAGGGTCTGTTTACACCCCGTATAAAGGGTATAATAAAAAAAAAAAGATTCTTAACGAAGCCGATAGGCACTTGTCATTGCGGTAATTTTTTTGTTCTCGACCATACCTGGGAACCTTCTAGTTACGGAGATACTGGACGTCAAAGTTCCAATTTCGTCACAAGTTTTTTCTTAAATACCACTTTTAAAGGCTTTAAGTTTGCTTTAATTAACTCCATGACCCGTTTACTATTCAAAGCATACATCAGCGCTTTTGAGTGCGTTACATTGAGTTTTACCATAAAACGTGATTTTTCACCCCAACAAAAAAGTGTTTTGGATTTTATTACAATTATCAGAAGTGTGTTATTTTAAATTAGTTTCAATCGAATTATAGCCGAGTGCAATTAGACAAAAAAGGTGGAACGAAGTTTATAGTGGTCGGATTTTCATGGGACTTTTTTTTTGAGTTCCTAGAGGGAGACAAGAAAGTTAAAAAAAAAAATTTCGCCGCTCGCGAGTTTTTTTTTTTTGGATTTACTTTGTAATATTTTTCATTCCTGCAACTAATTCTAAATATAAATTATGAGAAATGGTAACGTTACAATTACTATATTTTTTGTGAGTTTACCAGCGGCCCCAGTCCACCTTCGTCAGCAATAATCAACATTTATCGAGTACCTTCGAATATTTTTTTTATTTTGTGTTCTCTGTAGATAGCTGATATAATAAGGATATTTTCAGGATAATATTTACGTTGACCGCCATAGAAACATTTTGAGAAAAATGACCTTCTTTAACTTTTACATAGACGATTTCCTGATATTTGCGAATGAATTTATAGTCACTTCACTCGAAAATATGGATTTCTGGAACATTTTTCGTTCAGTTATCCGTGAAAAAGTATCAGTTACCAATGACAAAGTAAATCTTTGAGTTAAAACTCGTCATTTTAAAAATAATTGAAAAAATAGGAAATTTTCATAAAAAAACCTGGAAATATGCATTTCGCCAACAACATTGAACAAGGAAACAGACCAAATTGGCATTTAATGGATGCACAAAGGTCCCTACTATACGTCACAATATAAATTCGGTGAATTTCAATTTATTCCTATACGAAAAAAAAAATTCAATAGGAAATAAAAAAAAAGTCAAGAGCGTCGAAATTTTTTTTTTAACTTTCTTCTCCACAACTCTAGGAACTCAATAAAAAAAAACCCCATGAAAATCCGACCACTATAAACTTCGTTCCACCTTAAAGTCTAATTGCACTCAACTATTAATACATTATTTAGATCACAGAAAATAAATTCGCGTCTCAGTTGGTTCTTAGGCGAACGATGTATGGAAGCCGAACAATGTCCTTTTGATTACTGTTATGTCTTTAGTGACACAAGCAAGAATAAAACAAATTGATTGCCGCGTCAGGTCACCCTGGCGCTTCCACCTTAAGAATCATCAAAATTGGCCTACGCGTTTGGTCTCTAGAGTGCCACAAAGGAACAAACATACATTTGAGCCCGATAAAAACGTACTCTCATCAGTCGGGTAACAAAAAAAGGTTTTTTTATATTAAATCAAAAACTGACTTACCTCGACTAAAATACGAAATATTCAGCACTTGTACATTATACAGTAATGACTCGATTTCTTTTAAAACAGTTGAATGTTGGTACGAACCTCATTCATTCGTATTGATAAAGCAGTGAGCAATACAACGTAAATAAACATGGTACAAGTAGGTGGGGATTTTTATCGAACAATGACCGCAAGTAATGTCATCAGGGTAGCCGCGAAATTCAAATTTTCTTACGTTTTTAATCAAAATACAGCTTGATATATTGACCTGCAAATTGAAATGACGGAAGAAAATTTGGATTTCGCTGGCTACCCTGCGCTTCCCCCTTAAGTATGAGTAATGACTTTTGGAAATGGCACTAATGGTAACAGAAAGTCTAATAGAGCCATCGGTGACTTAAAAGTTGTGAGTTAGTTTGTGTCATGGTATCATGTAGGTACCCAACGCGGATGAATGAGGAAAACGTGAGTAAAGTTTTGAGTAGGTATGAATGTATACAAGGTGTAAACAGACCATTCACGAAGCCGTCAACAAGCATTCTGTACATCAAACTAAGTAACTCTACGTAAAAATTATTGCTGGGAAACGAATTTTTTTTTGGGGGTGAACAATCACGTTTTACGGTAAAACTCAATGTAACGCACTCAAAACTTAGTGCTGATGTATGCTTTGAATAGTAAACGGGTCATGGAGTTAATTCAAGCAAACTTGAAGCCTTTAAAAGTGGTATTTAAGAAAAAACTTGTGAAGAAATTGGAACTTTGACGTCCAGTATCTCCGTAACTAGAAGGTTCCCAGGTATGATTCAGAACAAAAAAAATATCGCAATGACGGGAAGGACAAGTGCCTTTCAGGGTTCTTTAAGGGTCCTTTTACACCCTTTATATGCTATAAGAGTACGGGAAGACCAAAGAAACGAGATGACACATTTCGTCTGTACTCTCGCACACTGACGCTTTTGGTATACTTAATTATTGTACTGATACCGATAGTCCGATACCTAATTAGATTGCTTGAATTGAATTTTCAATGCACGTCTCACTGCAAAGAGTTGAAGTTTCAAAAGAAGGTATAATTTAATACATATTTATTTGGAATTTTTTTAGGTGTTATTTAGTGTCATGGAAAACGGGCATTTGCTAAGAATCTAAAGAACCTAATCTATCCATGTATAAACAAAAAGTATGACGGAGCATCACTTGAGGTCAGCTCGACCGATTTGTCAGATTTTTTTTTTTGTGTTGTGTAAAAAAAATTTTTGATTGTTTTGATTTGCTGATCCCACTTCCTAGTAAAATAATTTCTTTATTAGTAGAATTGCACCCGTGTCTAGATGGGGCGAGTCGCTACTTTACAATAATACTTAATAGAAATACAATTACACCTACAGGACTACTAACGGGGGCCACTATTGTCCGCACATAACTAATTTCCAGACTACTAAAACTTGAAAATCATGCTTCCAGGCGTATCGAGATCGTCATCCACGCTGGCAGCGTCAACCGTAACACCCCTCGCGTGATCATGCAGGCCCGCGACTCCTTCAGGCCTCCTGGCTACGACGACTCCATGCAGCCCATCACGCAGCCTAACGATATCAGTCTGATCAGGTTCAGCCAGGATCTCAGTTTCAACAGTAAGATAATTTTTCAAATCAAATCAAATCAAATAATTTATTCGTATAATATGGGTTAGTAGGTGGTATATTTAAATGTTACATTACATAATATAACAGTAAGAATCCTCTTATTGACCATTTCTGGTATACGAAATATAAAATAAAAGCTACTACCTTAACAAATATATATAAGTATAATGTATAGGTACTAACTTAACAAATTATTGCACTAGAATAGGAACATAATGAGGTGTTACAATAATTTTCGATTCTTATAACTAAGGTAATCCTGGGTCGTGTAGAAACATTTATTGACTAACCAGGCATACAATTTTTTTCGAATAGGTAGTGCTACAAGGCTCTTTTGGAGGTGATGACTCTGACAGAAGGGCGTTGTCGGTAAACATTTGTGCATTTGGTTTGAAAATGTATTGAAAAAACCAGATCCAACAATGTCAGGAATATTTTTGCTTTAAGAGAATTTAACGGTACTAATTCTCAATTTATGTGTACCTCTACCTTGTCCGGCACAACGAGAGCAATGCGGGAATGTAGTAATGGGACTGACAATCTTAATTTATCGTACTTAATAAGTGCTACGAAAAAATTGCTACTGGTCACACCTTTTTTGTTTTTGTTATAAACCTATCCATGAAAAAATACTACAGATATTTCCAAAATATTAAAATAAATTATATAAATTTATAAATAAATTTTACCAAAATAGCTTTTGCCCACGGTTTCGCTCGCATCATGGTCGGAAATTATTCCACGGGCATAGCAATATAAAACGTTCCCGTGGGATCACTCGGGGATAATGTAGCTTACCATTAGTGAAAGAATTTTCTTAATTGGATCAGTAGTTCCGAAGATTACCTACTTCATCCAAACTGACTTCCTCTTCATAAGGGGGTAAGGGCAGGAGAATGATGATGATGATAGATACTCACCGTTATTTTCAGACAACATCCAACCCATCAGGATCCAGCGCTCCGCCGACCGCGACCGCGACTACTCCGGCGTGTTGATGACCACCAGCGGCTGGGGCACGACCTGGACCTGCCTTGAAATTGACTGTAAGGTTACAGCATTACTTTAAAACTGATATTCTTATTAGACTTTGACTCAGCTCAAGTCAAGCTAGACACGCCCTAAATCCTTCCCATTGGACACATTGACGGTTATAGTTTGTTTATATATTGACATAAACGCCCGAATGGATTTTTTATAAGGTAATCATCTGTAAAATTTGGGGATCCGCCATTTGCGGCTAAGAATACGATTTGGTGGGTGTTTTTAACCTGTGTCATGATGGCTGAGTCTAACTGAGCTGAGTAATTGACTTAAGACGGGTGTTGGAATACGAGAGTAATAAGAATACACTAGCTACCTGAACTTTGTGTTTGTCTGTAGTAGTAGTGACTGTGTTGGGGGTCCGTCGAAATTCCCTTGAACATTTTTCTATGGATGCCGACGTAGTTATCCCATCAACATTTTGATTTGCCTTCAAAGTACGCTGAAGAGCGCACGATATAGAGGAAAAAAATGTCCAGAGATATAGTTGCCTAAAGTAACGCGTTGCTAGCTACTAAGAGGTAAAGTTTTCATATTTAAATCTCATAGTTTTCTTCAGTTTTTTTGTGCATTGAAATTTTGAAGAAAAAATCAAAATGATGGATGGGGTAACTGCTCCACTTCGATTCGGCTAGAGAGCCAAAATTTTCATATTTCGGTCAATCACTAAACTTCATCGGAGAAACCTCTAGTTCTTGTCGAATAGCTCACGCATCTGCGTTGCCTACATCCTGTAATATTGCATACAGACAGTGAAAATTTGAAAAGCCGTACAAGATATGAGCACGCTGTTGAATTTGCAATGTTCAGCTCAGCGCCTAAAGTTGAGATTGCAACAACACGTTAATGTTCCTGAAGACATTTAATATTTGCACCACTGAAATAGCTGCAGGCGGCAGCTACCTACTAGCATTACATGAGCCGACTAATTGTTTCCTTACCCAAGAAGTGGATGCCAAGAATAATCACGTCTTATCTAAACCTTCCAGGCCCAACCCCGGTGATCCTGAACTGGGTGCACTTGACGGGGATCTCAAACTTTGTATGCCTGCTAATGCACAACTCCAACTACCTCGTCAGACCCACGACCATCTGCGCCGGACCTTTCAACGTTACCAGCCAGTCTATATGCGGGGTAAGAATGATGGAGATCGAAGAAGATGGTGATCCTTTTTTTAAATCTGTATTCCCAATATTGTGAACAGAATAGTAGAGGGAAACACCTGGATGAGGAACCTATGGAACTGGGGAGTTTGACAGAAGAAAGGGCAGGCATCCAGCAGTGGATGATTCCGAGCTGAAAATGACGGTGAAGGTGAAGTTATATTATAAATACGAATGTGACTCTGTGTGTCTGTTACATTTTTACTCCTAAATGGCTGATCTGCTTTAGAATATGGATAGACGTTGATCTGGGTTAGGACATAGGATAATTTTTAGCCTAGTAGTATATTTTTCGCCGAGCTGCTGACTAAACCTAATCTTACTTAGTACCTAGTAAGATTAGGTTATAGTCAGCAACTGTTCGGAATGATGTACTGAACACGTGGTTACCCGTTTGTGCGTCGGTGTCCATTCCAACCAGTACACCAGATTCCCGGCAGTGGAAACATTGTAGGGTTATAACTTTATTGTGTTATTTATTTACCTTCTATTCGTATTTATGTTTCCAGGGTGACAGCGGTGTGCCACTGACTGCAGTTGAAGCTGATGGAGTGGCGACTCAAGTTGGAATCGGTTCATTTGCTTCTGGCTTTGGATGCCACGTTGGTATGCCTGGAGGTAAGTCTCTTAAGAGAAATCAGGATAAAAAAAAATTTTTGTTACTTATATCTAAATTGGTTAGATGGCATTTAGCGAGGTTCCACTTGCGACTCCAACTTAAAAATAAATCCAAAGAGCTGAAGACTTGATCCTTAAAGAAATAGCAAATGCTCCCTGGTTCATAAAGAACTCAGAGGTTCATCATCACCTGAAATTGAGTAAAGGACGAAATAAGAGCCTATGCAAGTGCTTACAACAAGCGTCTTCAGCACCTTATGTATCCACTAACAGAGCTGTTCACTATTCCTAGCATACCTGTATCTGCATATTTTGCGCCACACTTGTAAAGTTCTCTATAATTTTTTATATATCTATGGCTAGTCTTGGCTAAGATTGTCCGCTAAGTCCGAATACAGTCAAGGATGATATTTTTTTGTGCTTATCTCCAGGTTTCACTCGACCCGGTCACTACCACGACTGGATGCGTCAGGTGACCGGCATCAACTTCGACCAGCGCTCGGCAATGGCTGATGATGTCCAGGCTGATATGCTGGCAGAACCTGTGCCGATATCACTACCACTAGTAAAAGAACCAATAGCTATGTAAAATTCATTTCAAATTATGACTCTTAATTTTGGTTGTGTTTTGTTATGAGTTTATGACATAACATAGCGTATTTCTATTACAGTATTTTCTAAGAACTTGATTTTCATTCCATTTTGAACTGTTCAATTAATGAATTACTTATGTCTTGGGGAGCCAAGGATAGCATTGTTTAAACAATCCCCAAAGACATAAGTAATTACTAAGTACTTTTATAATATGTTAGAGTAGTGATCTTCAAATTAATTTGAAGATCACTACATACTCTAACATATTATAAAAGTTTTAAAATCTAAGAACTTTCTGTTTACGCATGTTTTGAGACAAACATACTTGATTATTGTAAAACAACGTTAATGCTGATTAAACCATAATTCATTTCATAAATAATTGTGTTTTTATGATTCCTACTGAATTTTTAAATGAATATGCCCCAGTAGATTAGACATCACTTGTGTAGGTACACAAGTTTCCTTATTCTGGCCCTACATTCTAAAAATTCTTTAAAAGTAGGCTGTTGGTCGTCACACCGCCTTGTACTTTGCATAGGTACCTACTGAAAAGCGATTTCCGATGAAATTCTGCCTCTACAACTTCAAACAGTGCCGGTCCTTTCCTTTTGACAGGAATATCCTATAGGATCCACTTCACGTAGCCCACTGTCTACGGATTATCATAATCCAGTACGCATACAGTGTTACAAGGATCTTCAAGCTCGCTGCCGCGTCAATGGGGTTGACAAAGGGGCTGCTGTTGATAAACATTTCTGAAATTGTTGTTGCCATGAACTGGGAGGAGTAATTCCAGTGTGGGAAAGAGTCAGCTATACAGGTCGTCTAGCGCCATCCCTTTCCCACACTGGAATCTGGAATTACTCCTGCTTTAATTAAGACGTCATGGTAGGCTACCTGGGCACAAACCTAGAAACTGGGCTACAAATTGAGAAATTCCTAATGGATAGCCAAATAACAGTTCGTTAGACTTGGGAATCGAACTGAGCAGTAACATGATCCAAAGTCACACTTCGCGAGTTGAGACCATGGCAGAATTGGAAGTAAAGTATTATAATAAAATTGTACTAGTTCCATGATTAAAATAGATATTATAACTTCTTTGAATAGCTTAATTAATCCTTAAATCCTAATATCAAGTGCACAAGCAGTAAAATAATTGATAGTCCTATACATATATGTATATTGACTTATTCTTATCGGAACATTATTTTTATCAAAGGAAATTATTTATCTGTTAATGCCTTGTAATCTATGAAACACGTATGTTTACACGTGTTACATACAAACAAAACCATTGTTTGATCTGATTTCGGCGGAATCAGATCAGATCCTGGTTTTAAAAACGATGATGGTACTTAGGTACCTACCTAATTATGATGTTCAAATAAAATCATTCGGCTGAACAGTGACATCATAATCTTCCTAGCCTTTTCCCAACTATGTTGGGGTCGGATTCCAGTCAAACCGGATATAGCTGAATACCAGTATTTTACATAGAGCAACTGCCTACCTGACCTCCACAACCCAGTTAGTGCTGGATAATACGATATTCCTTGGTAAGACTGGTTGTCATACTTTCGGGCCAATGACTATTAACGACTGTCAAAGATCTACAATTGACAGCCGGGAGTAACGGCTTTCCGAGGCACGGAAGAAACTAGGTATGTAATGGGTGGTCCACCCATCCACGGATCAACTTAGGTAAGCACCCGTTGGTCCTGGCTGGGAAAGTCTGTCAATCAAGGGGTATCATTTTACCCAATAACTAGTTTGATCAGATAGTCAATCGCTCCATGTAAAATAGTGGTGTTCAGCTGTATCCGGTTGGGGTTGAAGTCAACCCCAAGCTACCCAGCTACTCGATATTTTTGTGACAAAGACTGCGTGACTTACGTGACGGTTGGGAAATGTAGGTAAGTGGTAGAAAATTCGGGCTTTTTATGCGGAGAATTTAAAAAGACTTATCCGATTAGTAGATAATACATACCTTTATCGGACGGCTTAATGAGACTTGGCCCAAATTCATAAGGAAGGTAAAACCGTAATTATACTTGCTGAAAAACCTAATAGGTACTTAATTAGGGATTTCCTGTCTGTAATTTTCGTAAAGTAAGAAGGTTCGTATTAGGTCGCTAAATTCTGTAGTTGTTTATGTAATTTTGCATCGTGAAAATAACGTCACCGACGCACAATTTTTTGCGGTCATTGCCATCTTGGATGCTACGCATGATTTTGCGAATAACTGAGAGAATTCATGAAAAAACTTACACGTTATTCTAATTATTTTTGAAGGAACTCCGTCAGTTCAGACTCGACCAAACAGAAATTTAATTCTAAACTGTGTAATGGGGTATGTACTCGTAACTACAGGGATTCCAAAGGGATCGCTGTATAGATTTAGGGGTCACTTTTGACTCGAAGCTTCTTTCTAACGCACACATTGATATTATTATTAAAAAAGCTTTTAAGGCTTCATCTTAAGGATATCAAACAATAAAAAAAAATCAAAACATTCAAAAATCTTTATTGTGCTTTTGCACACACTCATCTCGTATACTACTCACCAGTAGGGAATCCTTTTAATAATACTTACGTTAACCGAATCGAAAGTATTCAAGAGAAACTCTTAAGGTACATTTAGTATAGATCGAAAACTTATTTTCCAAACTATTAAAGTTGCTGCAGGAAGTTTCACATCCTTCCACTAATTGACCAGAGCAAAATTGCCGACATGATATTCTTGTTCAATCGGGCTAATCGTTTAACCTACTGTTCTGAACTGATAAGCAAAATTGGGCTGAATGTTCCATTCTTCACCTTAAGGAATCATTCAATCAACCTCTGTATTTTCCCTCTGTGCGGTGCATTTATCCAGAAAACTCTTATAGGATAAGAGCTAGCAGAGCATTACAACTCGATGTGTTGATGAGCTTAACCACCAGTGTTCCTACAAAAAAAAGTCTTCTGTAATAACTTGTGACTTCTTTGAAGATCACTGAAACTTGTTCAGTCTTTTCATAATTCTCTCCGAGTACTTACTTCTTACTGTCTCTTGTGCTACCCTAATGTTGTCAGTGAAAACTTTTAATTGGCCTTCTTTCACTAACTGTCAACTATCTGTATCCTAGCTGTAACTGGTTTTAAGAAATAAAATAAAATAAATTTTATACACCTTGTCAATATTTCTGGAGATGACCCTAATACAGAACTACTAAGAAGTGGCTCACAACTTAAGAAGATTGGCATCGCATCGGCACACCACTTTGTACTTGGTTTCCAGGTGTCATTGTGTCTATAGGGGGGGTGTAAATACTGAGCCCTTTTAAAACTTCCATTCAAGGATTAAACACTATTAGATAGGAAAGGCCGTTTGACGTCATATTGATTTTTTTATCTCTGTAGTCACCTTATCATTGGATAGATAATACTCGGATGTCACACTAATTAAACCCATAATCTGCTTATCCAAATAAACAATGCCTACGTAAACTAATCGTATAAAAATGAATTGGTAAGACGGGAGTTGGTGTAAAGGGAAAAGGGATCCTATACAGGGTGTAAGCAGACCCTTCACGAAGCCGTCAACCAAGCATGATGTACATAAAACTAAATTACTTTACGCAAAAATTATTGCCGGGAAACGACTTTTTTAATGGGGGTGAAAAATCACGTTTTACGGTTGGACTCGATGTAACGCACTCAAAACATTGTGCTGATGAATGGATTGAATAGTTCGGGGGTCGTGGAGGTGTTTAAAGTAAAAACATGTATCTAAAAAAAACTTGTGAAAAACTTTGACCCCCAATATCTCCGTAACTAGAAGATTCCCAGGTATGGTTATGCTTTGACCACGATAAGAGAATAAATTACTGCCTTAACAATATTATCACACCTCTATTTTTAGCATGAAGTTCAGAAGTGTAGTTGTTTTCGCGCATTTTTCAAACGTATACGGTTTCTATTAGTCATCCGGCTGCTGAGCACAGGTCCCTCCCATGACTTCTAGTTCTTCCATTCTTCCAATCCGGGGCCAGTGTGGACTACTGGTCGTTGGTTTTGTCCAGCTGGGCTCACCATTGTTTACAAGATGAGCTGGTATGTGACTCGTGTACAGAGTGACCGCAACGCCTTCTGTCTCCACGTACCATAATTTAAGTGGAACAGTGCGAAATTAATGTAGAACTAGTAATATCGATGTCATGATGGTTCGATGACACGAATGATTACTTCTAGCGCTTACAAAACTTCCATTCAAGGATTATAATATTATTTTCATTAGGAAAGGCCACTTGACGTCATTACAATAATTTATTTTCGAAGACTTTATCGTCTTATCATTAGATATAGAACAGTCAGATATACCAGTAATTAATTAAGCTAGATTAACAAGCTACTTATACAAATAAACAGTGCCTACCAGTTTGATATAAATCGGTTACAAGAGAGACTGGGATGTAAAGTGACTTGAATGAAACCTTCTGTAGCTGGTATAAATAAAATGATTACTATTATTCTGGCCGAAAAATCATTCCATTTTGGATTCACAGCCATGCGTTTTAGAGCATCATCGTCACTTTTTTCAATACTTTTACTGTTAGCTGTAGGTTCGCCATTTCTTCTTTTATAGTCTATTTTAAAGCCACAATGTAAAGGCCTTTGATTTGGTCACAATAGAAATATGCATTCGTTTAAAGCGCCCTCGATTATCACGGAAATGACATTCATGACGAAAAGTTCGTTACTTTTTTCAGACGCCATCTTTGATTTTGATTTTGATCCCATATTCATTTAGAGCGCCCTCGATTACCATGGAAATTCCATCCATGATGAAAAATTCAATAGGTTTCGTAGCCGCCATCTTTGATTTTGAATACGATTCATTGTAAGGGATCTTATTTCCCGCTAGTATCCGTTCGTGCTAGTGTCTATCGTGCATGTGTAAAAAAATTAAAAAACATAGATAAAACGTAACCTTTTCTTTACTTTGCAGTCGGTTAAAATCATTAAGTATAGCAGCTTGCACGAAATCCTTCTACCTCGACCGCTAGGCGATATATGATGGTCTGTGGGTAGGCGGTCCCTGCGCAAATATGGCTGACGTTACTGTATTCAAACTGTTATTATATGGGTTTTGGTGTACTAATACTTTCAGTTTACGTAATTTTTTATGTTTTTTTTTATATTGTCATGTCATTTAACATCGGTCCTTCAATAAAATCAAATAATAACACAAATCGATTAACAGAAAATATGTATTTTTTAATGTATTTTGGACCTTAAATGATGAAGTAATTTTGAAAAGAAGAATATTAAAGTATTTATTGGCTCGATAGATTTTGCAATATACCTTCTGTTTACTCGGAAGGAGTGCTGAAAGAGAACCTGGATTTGGGATGGACGCGAGGGACCTCTTTTCAACACCTGATTCACCCAAGAAGTGCGAGTTTTATTAACTTTAAAAAATACGTAGGTACTTATTAAGCATATTATAACTAATATTGCACTAAAAATAACTATTATTAATTAATAACTTTAGCCAAAAAAACATTAACCAAAATTTCGACGAGTTTTCAATTATTTTGGACTGGGCTCTAACGAATGTTTAAACCGCGGAATTTGGTAAAACCTGAATTTATATCAATTACTAAACAGATAGTACAATAAATTATCAGCTAATTAATTGATTTATCGTATCACATCTAGCAAACATATTATATAAGATGAAGATTTTGAAGTTTTTAATCAGTTTTGTGCTTGAAAAATGATGTGGGGTGCTGTGTTTTTGTTGGCTGTTTCTGGGACGGTAAATACCCTTATTAATTTATAACTAAAACGTAAAACAAATATTTTGCCCCAGTTGGAAATAATCATTGTTCGTATCAATCAGAATGTATCGTAATTAAAGAAGGAAAATTGTAGTATCTACCTGATAATGCAATTCTGCGTACGTTCCGTTTTCTTTGATTCCATAGGTAATAATGATTACTTTTATGTGTGTAGTTTTGTCCTATTGTAAATTAGGTTTACAATGTAGATGAAAATGAAATTTTAACCTAAACTGCAAACTGTTTGCTTAAAATTTCAGGCGCTCGCCGACCCCAGGTTTATCTTCCCTGAAGATGCAAAAGGTATGTAAACAAACCAATACACATACAACAGAAACTATGGAATTATTCTAAAGGAGGATATTTACTCACCGCAAGTATTCGCACTGCGAATTTTCAACAAGAGCCATTGCGTATTTAGGTTGTTGAGCAGACGAATTTTTCGAACATGTGTGGATCGCAATGGATGTGGAATTTGCTTTAAAATCACAATAAACAATTACAAGACGTCTCCTCTCCTCTTTGCTCAACTGTTCCCGCTGAAGCTTAGCGGAAACGAGAGGTTTAAAATATAACACAATTCTATTGGTGGTTTACAACACATCTCACTTCTCGTTTTGTCTCCGCTTCGGTGGAGTCCGGCCCTAAATGGCATTCTGTGCTTGCGAACGAATGTTCGTTATAGGATGGTTCCACAAAGGAACGTTCGCCTCGTGAAAAAAGTGCAAAACGAATTCGCGACGAGTAAAGTACCTACTCTTTTTTCGAGCAACGGCAATAACAAAGCGAATGGGGCGTAGCATACGTCCCTACACGTTGATCAAAAACAGTGTCCAAAAATGAGACTTTCAACTAATACTACAGCACTGATCTTAATTATCAACAGTGTCGGGATCCCGTATCGTGTCAGGATGGGACGCGAATGTGGGCCAGTTCCCTCATCAGCTGGGTCTCCGTATGGTATCCACCGCTGGAGCAGTCTTCGGCTGCGGGGGTTCAATTCTTACCCCCGAGTGGGGTCTTACTGCTGCCCATTGTACTGCTGCGTAAGTTTTTTTGCTTGGCACTAATTCACAAACACGTACAACGTGCCATCTTCCTCTCACAGAGAGAAAACCGAAAAGGAGTCCCATCTCTGTGACTGGTGTGTAAATTATTTTTTGCTCATCTGACTCTTTTGAGTTACAAGATTGATTAATGTCCGAAAGAACTTAAATGCTAGAAATAAGCCTTTCCAAAGTATTTTTGTAGCTAACTGCCCCACTAGGTGCAACGAAGACGAAGACCAAGCGAAAAGCTTATTCTTACTAGTGGTAGACAGATGAAATTGTTTTTTTTTCCTCTCCAGCCGTGTGACCGTCGTCATCCGCGCTGGTACCACCAACCAGACACAGCCAGCTGTGATCTTCGAGACCACCAAGTACTACAACCATCCCCAGTATAACGAAGCTATCCCTAGCATTGTCCAGCCCCATGACATTGGTCTGCTGGAGTTCGGCAGGTCCCTCACTTTAAGCGGTAAGACCCAATTTAATACACGGTAACACGCCTTATAGCTATTTAAGGATTTTGGTTTTCAATACATCTCACAAAACAATTTCAGAATTAATCTCCAACAGTGTCCTCTACAAACGTCATTTCAGCGACAAAGGATCCTTGTATCACTGCAGCTTGTGTAATCCATAAGCATGTAGTAGAACTAAACAACTTTGGAATTTGTTTTGTGAAATAATCTCTGATATAGACTCGTTGGATATGGACCAATTTCAAAATCTCCATTCAAATTCATAATTTGATCAAGTATTAAGGTCTAAAAGTGGTATTTGCTAATTCAAATCTTATTTTTCTAGAACTTATTCAGCCAATCAGGATCCAGCGTTCTTCTGCCAGGAACCAGAACTACGCAGGTGTGCAAGCCATCGCCAGCGGCTGGGGTAACACCTGGACTCAAGGTAGGCCCTCTAGGAATACTGAGAAAAATGTTTGAGGAATGAGAGAGAGATGAGAGGAATGATAATGATTTTGTTGCCGTAAAACATAACTTGGCGTGATCTATGTTCTTATCTTTCACTTATTTACAGGATCTTCCCCTGAAAACCTTAACTGGGTCTACCTGAGGTTGGTATCCAACGAGGAATGCCGGGCTTCCTACGGAGGCAGCTCTATCATCGTTGACTCCACCATCTGCACCAGAGGATGGACCAGCCCTACTCAATCCACATGCCAGGTGAGAAGGTCCTGGGTGAACGAAAATTTAGTGAACGAAACACTCATTCGATTTGAAGTTTCGGTTCATGTAAAAATCGTCTTCATATTTTCCAAGACTCCAATTTTTCACGAGCTGTGATCTTGGAGTTGCAAATAATTTTCCTGAGGTGTCCGGGGTCAGTGACAAAAATTAACTAGAGAAACTTTGGAAAAAGTATTTTTGACCGTCACGTTGGCAGCTTGAAGAGCACGCTATTCCGTTGATATCATTATCGATTATTACGTACCTATACGCTCGTCACAAGAAGTAAGACATTTAGACAGAGTTTTAACAATATGCACATTTTTCAGGGTGACAGCGGTGGTCCCTTGACCATCATTGATGATGACGGTGCCCTCACCCAGGTTGGAGTGACTTCCTTCGTCTCTGGCTTAGGATGCCACGCTGGCATTCCCTCCGGTAAGTGTTGTAATGCTAACATTGGCTTGGCCTTGAAATACTTGAATATATAATTTTTGTATCGAATAGTAACCGTTTTATAGATAGATGAAGCTGTATGGGGTGATTATCGAGTAAATGAACCATCTTGTCTAAGGAAACTATTTTGACAGTAACTAGATGACTAGGAAAGTAATGTAGCAAAGAATGATTACTATCCGAATATTAATGACATCGGGATAGTCTTTGGACTTAAAGTACTTAGACTGTTATGAGAGATGCTTCATACACGTTGCGTTTTAGACAAGAGACTTGTATGAAAACCCAGCCAAAATAATATATAATACACGTTATGCACGGGATTAAAACATTACCTATAAGTACGTACGTAGTTTTTACAAAACCAAGAATATCACATTATAATTGGGACCAATATTAACAACTTTCTATTTAATTTCAGGATTCATCCGTCCCGGCCATTACCTTGACTGGTTTGAAGAGCTGACCGGCGTCGACTTCGATTGGGAATATGTACCTGAATCTGATACCACTGACCTTCCTGATGAAGAAGGTACCACTGTTGATTCTGGAGAAGATATCACTGACACTCCTGACGACCTTACCACTACTGCTCCTGAGGATGATACCACTGACGCTCCTGAAAACCTTACCACTGCTGACTCCAGCCAGTCCTCTGAATCCAGCGAATCTTCATCCGAATCTTCAGAATAAACAAAAACAGTATAAGGGACCAAACCTCATCCACTCACGAGGCCGAACAAACATCATGTTACACAGCTGAGCTTGTCACAAAGAACATTAATTTAATCATAAATAAAATTTGACTAGTTTATTGATTTGTAGAGTTTTATTTTATCCTGCGTTAGCTATCTAATAACAACAGACAATGACTGAGTTGAAATACTATCGCTGAACTCGAGCGTAATGATCGAGTTCCGTCTACTTAGCTAATGCCTACTTCCGTCTTAAGCAGTATTAAGATCTCCCCTATATTTCTAATTCAAACTTCTTTTCCACAATTAATCAAGTGATGCAAATACATCATAATCTGCATAAATCCTTAAAATATCAGTTACGAAAACAAGCGTAGGATTATTCAGATTAGACTTAATGCGTTATCATTTAATCGTAATATTTTATCAATTAATTCCCGGTTCTGAATTAATATAAGCTAACAGAAATTATAATTTAGTTAGTTTGTGAAAAATATGGCGATGTGGGGTGCAGTATTTTTGTTGGCTGTCGCTGGGACTACGGTAAATATAGATTCGTTAACATTGTTATGCTCCATTGTAGAGGTAATGGATTTTGGCGAAATAGTCCACTGGAGGTTTTCGTAAACTGGAATGGTTCTACAATAATTTGAACAGAGTATAAAACCCACTGCGAGGCTTACTTGAATTACCTCTAATCGCCATCAATATACCATAAAATATTTGAATATGGAAGTCAAATATGCTAAATATATGACTTAAATAATTAATGTCCTCATCAATAAATTGAAATATAAAGGATAATAATCATACGGAGAGGAAGTCCGTTTCCACTTTAGTACAAGTACAAGTATGTGCCAATGTTCAATTGATATTGTACATTTCAGGTTCTCGCCGATCCCAGTCTAATCTTCCCTGAAGACGCGAGAGGTAAGTTAATCGAACAAACATACTCAATATGTTAGTTTATTATTAAAGACCTTGGTGTACTGTTTGATAGCAAACTGACCTTTCATACACATATTATAAGCTTAGCGAAAGAATCTTTCAGACGCTTAGGTTTTATTTTACGTAACTGTCAAAGCTTTAAAAACCAGGCTGTTATCAGGCTCTTGTTCAACGCTTTAGTTCGTTGCAAGCTCGAAACCAGCGCTTGTGTATGGAATCCTCACGAGGTTACCTATACACTCATGCTGGAAAAAGTACAAAAAGCCTTTCTTAGATACCTCTACAAACATATGTTTGGTTATTATCCATATATGTATCCTACTAACTTTCTTTTAGGATGTATGAATTTTAATTCCCTTAAAGTTAGGCGTGCTATTGACCAAATAACAACAGCGTATAAAATTTTACATGGTTATACCGACGCCTCAGATTTACATGCGGAGCTGTGTCAATTATTTGTTCCAAATAATTATAATCGCTCTAGAAAGCATAAATTGTTTAATGTCCCATTTTGTCGCACTGTAGCTCGATCCACTTCCCCTATACCGCGTATGCTTAGGATGCTCAACGCGCTCGTGGAGACCAACACTGGATTGGACTTGTTTGCTGATGAATGGAAGACGATAATGTTAGAATGTTTGTGGTTCTGTGAGAAGACCGAATAAAAGGATAACTTCATTTAGTATTAATGGCTTATGCTGTACTAAATATAATAATAAATAAATAAATAAATTATTCACTCCAAAAATAGAGCTAATTATGTAGTTGCTATTTATTTAATGTGTGTAAGCTATTTGGTTATTAGGTGAAATGTAATGGTGTAGCAACTTTTGGACCTCTAGACTAGGGATGTTCACTCCGATTCCGATAAGTCGGAACTTCCGATTAATATTACAATTCCGACTTCGGCTCCGATACTTTTAAATCGGAGGTTTTAATCGGAGGTCGAAACATAGCGGATTGGCGCGACGACACACGGCGGCCGCGGTCAACGTGGAGGTTTATGCATGTCGCGCCGTGAACCCTCCCCACGCACTATCTGTCATCGAATTACTCTTTCATTTATCAGTAACGATCCAATATTGTGGTGTAAAGTGAATGAAAATATACAAAATTCCAATCCCTTAAATCGATTGCCCGCCAATATTTGTCGTGTCCACTAGGCACGCCAGCAAGCGAACAACTGTTTAGTGGTGCTGGCCTAATCTATGACCCACTAAGAAAGAGATTTGACGGAGACAAAGCTGCAAAGCATTTATTAATAAAATATAATTAATTTGCTGTTCCCGGAATCATTTTATTTGATTTAATTTGCTAACTGTTATTGAAAACATGATTATTTTTATGCTCCACGCCTATGTTACGTAGGTTAATTATTTTTAATTGAAAATAAAGATTTTGACTGAATAATGCATTAACTATTATATTTTTAACACATCTCTATTCTGCCACCACCTCCGAATCCGACTCCGATTCCGATTCCGACTCCGACAAACTAAATTTAAAAACTCCGACTACGACTTGGGTTCCGACAAAACCACCTTCGTAACATCCCTACTCTAAACACAGGGGTACATCTCTTTCTTCCAACTTAGCTTAAAGATTAGGAACGATTGCATTTCTGAAGCAGGCATCAGTTACCAGAGATTTACGATCAACTGATTCTTATTATCTATTTACAAAAAAAAAATCAGAGACAAAATCCGAATCCTCTTTCAAATTCTTCTAACTTTCTTTTTACTGTTATGCAACAGGTGCTGCCTCCCGTATCGTGTCAGGATGGGAGGCAAGAGACGGGCAGTTCCCTCACCAGCTGTCCATCCGTATGGTTAACCCTGCTGGAGGCGTGTCTTCCTGCGGAGGCACCATCATCCACGCTGCATGGGGTCTTACTGCCGCTCACTGTACTGCCTCGTAAGTCTTCTTCTTCAGCTAGCTTCCATGGAGTCTTCTGTGGCAGCGCTGAGGTTACTTTGACTGACTGCATGTACAGCTGTTGTAAGACCAAAGTATTCCCTACTTTACGAGTACGGAGATACGAGTTCCAGAACTAGCACTATTTTAAGTCAAATCGCGCAATAACGCTCATTGGTCATAAGCAGTTAATTGGTTTATTAATCTGGAGCCCTTGGTATGATTTCTATATGATTTTTCCCCTGATTTTGGCAATAGCCCAATATTTTGGTGGTGGGTGTAACTGAAATCACTATAGGATACCATGGGACTGATAACATAATTAACATAGTTTTAAATTGCTTATTCTAACACAAATGTTATTAGTATGTATATTTAGGTTAAGGTATTTATCTATAGGTCTTTGTCACATGAAAATAAATAGATTTGTTTTTGGATAACTACAAACATCCTTACAAAATCTGAGTGTGCTATACCTCTGCTCTACGGAGATTATGAATTTTCTTGTAATGTTCCTAAACTTGTCCTCTCCCTTCCACAGTCGCGTGACCCTGGTCATCCGCGCCGGCACCGTCAACCTGACCCAGCCCTCAACCATTTTTGAGACCACCAAGTACTACAACCACCCCCTGTACAACGAAGCCCTGCAGTCGGTCGTGCAGCCCAACGACATCGGTCTTATTGAGTTCGGCAGGAACCTTGTGTTCGGTGGTAAGTTTGTGTTCACTGTCACCATCATTTAGTTAGACGAAAGACGTTATGTTTATTGATGGACATACGGTTGTTACTCCAGAACGTTTTGGCCTCACCGACTTCATTCTGTAAGCGAACGTTCCGCGCATTGCCACATTTTGCTTATTCTTCGGACTATGTCAGTTAAATATGTTGTTTCGGCTATATAACTGTACACTGTACCTACTGGCAGCTGATAAAAATATGTCCATTGATTGGTAGTATCAACCAAATGATACAAGAATGTGCGGCTTGCCTCACATTGTCCTAAGTGGTCCTTCACCAGAAAAGTGTGACGACCAATGTACTACACCATACCTGGGAATCTTCTAGTTTCGGAGAAATTGGGGGTCAAAGTTACGACTATTTCACAAGTTTTTTTTTTTTAAGACACGTTTTTGATGTTATAACTTAATTTTAAATACTTCTCCACGACCCCCATATGCATCCATCAGCATAATGTTTTGAGTCCTACCGTAAAATGTGAATTTTCACTAATAAAAAAAAGTCGTTTCCCAGTTTCAAATATTTTTTGCGTAGAGTACTTAGTTTTAATGCACAAAATGCTTGCCGGCATCGTAAAGGGTCCGTTTACACCTTGATATAACTATACTCCCTCACCGCAAGCATTCGCCTGTAATGTAACAGTTTTAATATGTTACATTACATGAGAATGCAGGAAGCGCCTAACAAAGCATATGATTGTCACTCATTAGTTTGGAAAAGCGGAAGGCGTGCTCTGAAAAATTTCGAAAAACATATCTTTCTTACTTTAATAGCTATTGCCTGCGACCTTCATCCGCGTGTACTTATTATAAAAATACTATTTTCCCCGTTTTTGCAACCATTGGTCGTAGCGTTATGTTATGTAGCCTATAGCATTCCTCGATAAATGGGCTATCCAACACTAATATAATTTTTCAATTCGAAGATTAGCGCGTTCAATCAAACAAACTCTTCAGCTTTATAATATTAGTATAGATAGAAATTACTGGAGTAATATTTAAAGCGTCCTTTAGTATGTTGTTATAAAATCTAACTGTTATTTTGCAGACACTATCCAGCCCATCAGGATGCAGCGCTCTGAAGCGAGGAACGAGGACTACGGCGGGGCTCGGTCCATCGCCAGTGGCTGGGGACGCACCTGGACTAATGGTAAAGCTTTACTTCCTTAAGTTATATATATTACATACTAACATACATAAGCTCACGCCTTTTTCCCATGGGGGTTGGCAGAAACCACAGAATGCCATATAATATAATTACACAAAAATTGTATAACTTATAGAAATGATATGCAGTTTTGCTAAAAATAAGCAAATATTAATCCACCACACCACACGCTGAAAGCAGAATGATCGGCTTGTCGCAGTCTACTAGCACTAATACTAGGCGTAGGCGCACCTATAGAAGGTACACAGACAGACATCATACTTACTACCTTTTCTGAATGCAGGAGCTTCTCCCGAGAACCTGAACTGGGTCTTCCTGAGGGTTACTACCAATTGGGACTGCCTGCTCGCTTACGGAGGCAGCTCCATCATCCAGCCTTCCACGATCTGCGCCAGAGGCTACAACGTCACCAGCCAGTCTACCTGCCAGGTACGGAGAACTACTATGCCCTTTTTTAATAGCTTTGACTCTTTCATTGTTGACATACGTACAGATCAATAAAATTTTGATACGTTATTTGTCAGTTTTTGAGAACCCGATTAGTAATGTTCATTGTGGTGTATTTTCCTCAAAATATGTACTCATTTATTATTGTAACCTAGTGGGTACTTCTGTTGGTCCAAATTAACTCTTATAAATATGCCTATGATACTGATGTTCCATGATGCGGGCAGTACACGGTTGAAACTCTTCAACTAAGAATGAATAACTGCGTGCACACTTCAGGACTTAAATGAGGCAAAAAACAGAGCGGTTCAGGTCGCCTCGTACTTTTTTTTTTGAGCCCGATGTGTCCCACTGCAGGGCAAAGCCCTCCCTTCCCTCTTTCCATTTATCTCTATCTTTGGCAATTTGGTCCCAATCCTTTTGGCAAGGCCAAGGTAGGTCGCGTGAGTTTACCACTGGCGCGCTTGCGATTCATTTTATGTCTGTACTAATAACCTTGACCGACATACATATGTTGAAATAAAATAATACTTCTTTATTTACAAACTACAATTTACAGGTCTATAATAATAATAAAATGTGTACAAGTACCAAAAGGGGAAAAGAATTACAGGGCGTCAAAAAATTCGTCCACATCGAGTTAAAATAAATAAAACTAAACCAGATTTCGTTCCACAGGGTGACAGCGGTGGCCCTCTGTCCATCATCGACATCGACGGTGAAGTCACTCAGGTCGGAGTAGCCTCCTTCGTATCAGCAACTGGATGCCACACCGACTTCCCAGCTGGTAAGCAAAGAATTACTGAATTTTATTCGAAAGATATTAACCTAAGTCATTTCAAGCAACTTTAACTTAACTTAAATTTCTGAAATCCCTACAGGGATTTCCGTAATGTAACAAGTGGCTATCAATTTCAAGCCGTTTCTTTTTACTTCAAAGACATGCAACCGGGCTTAATATACTTTGACGCAATTTTGACTTTCCTGTCATCTTTATCGGCGCTCTGCTTATTTAAAAATTTCTATTAGTACGGTTCGCTTGTCGTTGTTGACACAGAACATAACTTACTTGTAATCATAGGTACTTTTCACAGTCATGCTAGTTCTTATTATTTTAAACAAATCCGTTTTCTCCTTGAACAACTCCATAATCATGTTATGATAGTCTCATAAATATTGATGCGAATACTTTATATTTCCAGGATTCATCCGTCCCGGCTTCTACCACGACTGGTTCACTGACGTGTCCGGCATCGATTTCGACTGGGAGTATTCCAACGTGACTACCGAATATCCTGTCAACGTCACTACTACCGAAAGTCCTGTCAACGTCACTTCTACCCAAAGTCCTGTTAATGTCACTTCTACCCAAAGTCCTGTCAATGTCACTACAACCTTAAGGCCTACCACCACTGAGGCTGATGATTCTAGCGAATCAAGCTCGTCTTCTGATTCTAGCTCTTCCGAATCTAGCTCGTCGTCCGAATCGTCTGATTCTAGCTCATCATCTAGTTCATCATCCAGCTCGTCATCAAGTTCATCATCCAGTTCATCATCCAGTTCATCGTCTAGTTCATCATCGAGCTCATCTTCCGATTCTTCAGACTAATCCTTATGAATAATACATTCCAAGTATCAATAGTTTCCTTTTGGGGTCATAACTATGGGTACTATGTTGAACACCTGTCGTTTTGTTTATTTAATAAATAATAATACTATTTGTAAATTACAGTTTTAATTTCATTTTAAATCTCACTACATTATCCTTCCGAATCTAAATTATCGTAGGATTCAAGATCATCATCCGATTCTTCTGACTGATCCTAAGCAATTGCTACATAATAATGCATAAGGTCCGAAATCAATCCCTACTGGAATCAAATTAACGATACAAAATTATTGCAGGGAAACGACTTTTTATTTTGGGGTGAAAAATCACGTTTTATACGGTCACCCCAGAAAAAAAGCCATTTCCCAGAAATAATTCTTGCATAGAGTTACTTAGTTTCATGTACATAGTGCTTGGTTGACTGCTTCGTGAAGGGTCCGTTTACACCCTGTGTTTATCAGAAAATAAGTAAGGTCTGGCCGCCCTGGGATCTTGCTCTATTAAGAACCACTGAGAAAGGGTTTTTTTTAGAGATCTATGCAACCAAGCAAGTTTTACATAGTGTTTTGCCGATTATAGATCGTCAATATAAGACCAAAAATATATTTTATTTCGTTTTAACGTAGCTGACTTAAACTTAAAATACAATCGCATGCAAAAGCTTATTTCAAGCTTTGAAGATGTATCTCTCGATTCCGCAATTTTATTCCTAAAGCTGTTTTTTTTTGTTCAAACCCACCATACGATCGCCAAACTACTGCATCTCCTGAAAGCCAGAATCAACAGTGGCGACCACCAGAATAGCACCGAGACAATAAAAAAAAATAAAAAATATATATATAAAAAAATATAAATCTTTATTTATCTCGACATCAGAAATTACAGGCGCTGGTATATGCACAATCTTATTTAGAGAAAGGTGTCTGAAGTAGGAAGGTCCTGAGGTACAGATCACCTCTCCGGCTTAGATCTAACATTTATTTATAGCAATTTAAGTCAAGATTCTAGAGTTAAAATTGGAAGTAGGTAAACAATTACTTAAAATTAATTCTTTGAAATTTGACGACAATGAAGCTTGACGAAGTCCGAGAGAAACAATATAACTGTCTTGGATCCCGCAACGAAATTAATCAGAAAAGAACAGCGGAGGAGTAGGAAAAACATAATTTTCTCTTCCCTCCTTATCAGCAGGAGACAGAACAAAACAAGGCCAATAAGCACAAAGGGAAACCCAAAGCTGATACCAAAAATACATATAGGATGAGCTTTGCATACAAGCAACTGGAGGTCAAAGATCACAGCTGTTGGGGTCACCACAGTTTGCTACCCTGCTTCTTGTGACACTTCTGTGGCCTATATTTCTAAACACCGGTTCTTGCAGGCCTATTCAACTGAATAAGCGTTAATATTTTGGTTAACTAAACATCGCAATTGAGAGCGGATTTCACCAATAAGACGAAATACAATCAGCACATCTAAACGGAATACTGGTATTCAGCTGCATCCGGTAAGGCTAGAAGCCGACCCCAATATAGTTGGGAAAAGGCTAGGCAGATGATGATGACATCTAAACGGCGTTCCAGATCTCTCAGTGTCAATATTCCACAATAATTATCGTACTGACAGCGTTTGAACGTGGTTTAGATGCCATTCGCGTTTCGGTTATTGGTAAAGTCCGCCTCAAGAAACCTGGTACAAGTTTTCAGTAGAACTAAAAGCAGACAAAAGACAATCGTTAAACTGCTCTTTGTTGTGGAGGTTCGCATGACAAATACAGTGTCTGACACATTGTGAACCCCTAACCTTACCCCTCATAATTGCCGACGCCGCCGCCGCCGGTCGAAATCGATTGTAACACCTAAGGGTTCCATGAATCAAAATCGGTATACAAAAGCCGACTGGTCACAGATAGGACGATGTAAAAGACAGATTGGATAAAGAAATTACGTAGAAAACTGTTGGCATTATATGTATTAGTGTTTTATGTAATTTTCCATAGTTTTCTTGTGTCGGAAACTCGCCAAACGCAGGTGCGAGTCGCCGGTCGCGTGTAGCGGCGACAAATCGCAAGGAAATAAAAATAGGCGCATGGTGCTACAGCGTCGTATTGCAGTGGCGGGCTACCGCGCATGCGTGGCAGTGTTGCTAGCGGATGAAAGAGTTTACCCACCAAGGGGTCAAAATTTTTATTCAAAACTCAAACTCAAAGCATTTATTTCAATTTGACCACTACAGGCACTTTTGAATGTCAGAAAAACAAAGAAAGCGAAGCTACAGTCACAGTCACAAAGCATAATAACTCGTGAAAGTACTGTAGTTGCCCATTTCAAAGCATAGATCTCTATGGAGAAGAATAGTCAAAGCCTCCATGGACACTATTTTGTTTAAATAATCGTTATGTCGTTATGGCCCACAGGTTAAGGCCTCGCCTCTCATGCATGTGGTTGTGGGTTCAAATCCGGGCAAGTATTAGAGTGACTTTTTAATAAAATTCATATACTTTCGAAGTTTATCTTGGACATCACAGACATCGGTGAAGAAAAATATCGTGAGGAAATCTGGACTTATAATTAACTAGCCGCCCCCGACTTCGTGCGCGTGGAAATTTTGATGGGTATGTGTGAGAAAAACAAAGAAAACCTATGTCCTTCTCCAGGATATAATCTATCTCCTTGCCAACATTGCGATGCGATCAGCCGTTTTAGTCGTAAATAGGTAGCAAAGGAGCAAATCTAGTTGCTTTCCCATTTATAATATTAGTATGGATACTTTGCCAACCTGTCTTGGGCAAGCGTTGTCATCAATGCTCGTGCCTTCTTTGTTTAAGAAGAGGCCTTCACCAGCTTTGTTATACTGATAGTAACAGGCTGGTATTATTATTATAATTAATAATGAAATGTTTGTTTTGTCACTTCGATAGATAATTCTAAAGGTCAAGTCAAATCAGAGCTATTTCAAAATTAATTTGACTTTTAGCTATGAGGCATAAATCGGCTGTTTTCAATTACTTATTGTAAGTCAGAAATGTCACCCATAATAGGTGGAAACCATACAACAGTGGCAACACTTGATTGCATTTGGCGCGCGCGCGAATCGCCCTACCAAATCAACATGGCGAACGCTCGAGGAGCGCGCCTCGTCTCATAAAACAACCGGGTAATCTCATTTTCACGTCACCACACGTAATTATTATTTCTACCAACCGTTCGTGGATAAAATGTTATAGTGTCCGGTCTACGGGTGTGAATAGTGAATTCTTTTGTGTATACTGTGAGTTATTGTTTATTGCATGAGTGGAGCTCATGGGGTGGCCGACGTACGGGACGATGGACGCGACTCACCTGCCAGCACCGAACAGCTAACGTAAGAATATTAAATTAAAATCAAATATTGAACGCAACCTTCGCAAGCGGAACTTCTATGGCATTCGCTTTGCTTCCCGATCGAATTCGCTGTTTGTGGGGTTACAGTTAGGTACTATGCATAGTGAAGGTTTACCGCACCCCTAATGGCAGGCTTTCCTAGGAAAAATGTGATTTTATAGAAATATACATAGAACTCGTGTGTGGTTTGTATTTGGTGTAAAATGTTGACAATGCTTCACAGTTTTATGGATTCGGAATAATTTGTCATTTTTATTTATACGTCGTGATTTGGTCACATTTTTGGTTGCGGATGTGAATCAACCAAAAGATATTGAGCTTTTAATGTAGATACTAAGAATTCATGAATGCGTCGACGAACTTTTTTTTTGCAGTTTTCATCAGTTCGTTTCTTAAAAATATATTAGTCACATTACGGTACGAAGTTTCTTACCAACCTTAGATTTGTCTTGGTTTGAAGAAAAGTAAAATGCGACACCTATTTTCGACTTTTTTAATTTTTAATTCTAAAATCAAAATTTTACTATCTACAATGTATGTAGAGCCATTGACCGATTTTCGGAATTCTAATTAGGATATTTTTATCTGGTTAATAAAGAAAGCAATTTTTGGTGCGACTTAATATACATATATTATGTATATTTTCTACTATATACTTTTATTGTGGGACACATTCTTAGTTCACATTGTCATATAACAAGGACAAGTAACCATGAAATCTTTCTAATGATGCGTTGAAAGCCATTTCGTGCGATCGACAGGCCGCCGGCTGTCAACAGGATTGTCTATACAAACTACAACAACTTGTCACGATATGTCTGCACGTTTAATAATTATGTGTAGGTACTTATATATTGAAGCCGAGAAATTCTATTACGTCTTCTCTTTGTGATTTTATATGAGATTTTTTGGGATGATACAGGCCGAAAATTGTGGTGAAGTTATCAAAAACCTTGATGCTGAAAATTTAAAAATCTAGTTATTTCCTCCGAAATCGCTGTTCATTTATTTCCAAAATGGCTGAGTGCATAACTTTCGAAATCCTACTTTTTTTAATACAACACAATACTTTCCTAAAGTAATCTAGGTAGGAACGCATGTAGGTAACGCGCCTTTATGATTTTCTTTACCTTCATACCGAAAAAAAAATTAACACCAACAAAAAGTCCTTGATTCCTCGAAGTCACGAAGTCGAAGAACATTATTTTCCCGCAAAGATTAACCTTCTATTCGTGACATCTACTAGTAGCCATAAAACATTGTTGTCGGACGAATTCAGCCAGTGTGTCAGTCAAGTTGGCTGGTTGCCAGGAAGACGACGGTTACGCCTCAGACGACGTCTACGTCATCTTTGCGTAAAAATCCATACGTATTGTGTAACGCGTTAACTTGTCAGCTTCGAGCGTCACTGCGTTCGGGGCTATCTGTGAGAAAGATATATAAGTACCCCATTTTGATTTGATTTCTGGCAATGGTAGTAAAACCTAAGGTTGTGACAAACCCTTACTTAAGATATGTCAATTTGAAGACTGATATGGTTTGGATTTCACATACAGGGTGTAAACGGACCCTTCACGAAGCCGTCAACCAAGCATTATGTTCATCAAACTAAGTCACCCTACGCAAAAATTATTGCTGGGAAACTACTTTTTTTTTTGGGGTGAAAAATCACGTTCTCAGGTATGGTCCAGAACAAAAAAATCATTGCAATAACGGGGAGAACAAGTGCCTTTCGGCTTCGTTAAGGGTCTTTTTACTGAGTTGCTGACTAGCCGTGATAAAAAAGGAACATCTTTGATTTTTTAAATTCCACAAAGGTCTAGGACTTTTTTTTACATTTAATGCGTAGTGTGCATGTGTGTGACTGCGAAGATCTTTAGCGTTAACTATCTTTAAATTCAAGAGTTTATACGGAAGAGCGAGTTTTTTTGAATTTGCGCCAATTTGGCAACATGGATCTTTAATGCGTCGCCCAACATTAGATTTTTAGCTTCTCTTTGTTTGCTGAAAGTCTTCTCAGACTCACACGCACAAATCAGACTCAATTCATTCACTGTCAGACGATAAGCAATCCTTATAAATGCAGGGTGATTGGAAATAAGGGTTTCCTTTAAATAGGTGATACCAGACCTAATTTGCCAGACCTAGTTTTAACTGCGTTTTTTAAAACTGGGTTTCATTGGAGAAAAAATGGCCGTTGAGGAATACAGTCAGGTTCACGCGTTGTCATAAAATCAAATACCACATATTTACACTCATCCATATCTTATACCTCTACCTACATTCATAGCAAATAAAGTTCTGATTCCCATTGCTGCCTATCCTCTTGAATAATATTATGCTTGATGTTCTAAAAGCATTGGATAAGAGGCTCATTATTTCGACTCTGTTTTTAGACTCATATCTGAGGAAGAGCTCATTATAATGATTACACTTGGTCGTGTAGGCGCATTCTAGTAGTACAGAGTAGGTAACTACTAACAGAGACATGTAGTTATGAAATAGGTCATGAGATTTTAAATTGCTTTTGTTGATATTGTTGATAGCACACTAGTGCACTCAGCATAATGTTGCCACTGCTGTTTCGCAGGTCTCTTCTTTTAGTCATCATCTGCTTAGCTTTTTCCCAATTATATTAGGGTTGCCTTCAAGTCTAACCGGATGCAGGTCAATTCCAGTATTTTACATAGAGCGACTGCCTATCCGACCTCCACAACCCAGTTAATACTTGGTAATACGATACCCCCTGTTAAGACTGGTTGTCAGACTTTCGGGTCACTGACTACCTGTAACGACTGTCAAAGATCTACAATTGAAAGCTGAGACCAACGGCTTATCGTGCTTTCCCGGCACGGAGGAAACTCGTTACTTACCTAATTTACCCGTTACGTTACCCAACCACGGACCAACCTAAGCAAGCTCGGTTATATGTATCCTGAAGATTGACCCGAGCGGCTGTTATTATTAAGCCACGAGCTCTACTTTGTGTGAGGGATCTATTTAATTCCAAGCCCAGTTCAGGTTGGCGGATGTACTATACCGGTTTGCATTGCGGTTTCTCCAGAGGTTTTCCTTAACCATTTTGAGAGCGGTGGTAATTATATAAATTGTACACGATACTAAAGTGCCTGTCTAAGTCATCACTGCTATTACACATACTACTAGTTCCATTACTCCATTTCGAAAATCAGTGCTTATGAAGGCTAAGCATGGTCTTAAGCTTTTAGTATTTGATTTGACAGAAAAGATAATGTACGATACTACCAACGAACGATTCGTTTTTTTTTTTACGATGATTTTAACACCAGCTGGTTTAAACTATAAAGTTGTTGAATTATTAGTATGATACAAGCGCAAATTATCTAACAAAATGTTATTTTAGTTTGATATAACCAATGGATAAAACGTTTGCTAGCATTATTCTTCAGGGATAGCATTGTACAGTCAAATAAATTAATTGTCTGCTTACGTTAAATAACCATATTACAGCCATTTCATACAACTGTCAACTGTGTGTCACAGAATGACAGTTATTATTTGAACATACGGAAAATATGGTGATAGTGAATTTGAGACTTACTTGACAAAAACGAGTGAAAGAATAAGAAGTTAAATAAAAGCTTGTATAAGGAAAATCATCAGGCAACACAAAGCGCGAAGACGGAACATGGATGGGTTTTAGTCAGTAAAAGTCTGACACTCCCTCCCACTCCACACAGAGCGGGAGGAGTTATTTGATGATCCCATCCTTAAAAAAAAAGGCTTTCCCGTCCTTGATGCTTTTCTCTCCTAAGTCACTATTATTTTAGTAAATACAGATATTTAGTGTGTTTACGAGATAAACTAAATATAAATAAGTTTATTTCAGTAACAATACCGGTATATTTTAGTTCGGAGGGAGCTATTTATAATGGATCCCAGTTGACCGTGAGCTACTAGCGGGTGGCTTGTGGTAGTCGTCAAAACAAGCTGGGATAATGACTTCCAGCGTTGTATTAATGTCGTCTTTCAAGGATGAGACTATTTTGTGAAGGTCGAAGCAAGGTCTAATGAACATGATGGTGATGATTAGGAGTGGGATAACTGAATACGAAATCAAGGAAAAGCTGATTTAAACTTACTCACTCTAGAAGGGTTTTAGAGTGTATGTTACCTCAAACCCTCTTTGTTTTTGTTTTTGATTCTAAACTCGGTATTCCTATAGAAGGAATCCATAACTTATGGATTCGCGAATGATCAAGAACCAACTCTATATCGTCTAATTAGCTTTGCTTGAATTTTAAATTAGGTCTATATTTTATGCATTGGTATCTATTGATTTTCTATATATAGCCGAGTAAATATCAGTTCGCGAAGAAAATGTTATGACAGTTTGTCCGTTTATTTAAAGTGCTCTGTGTAAAACGAGAGGTCAATTATTACGGAAGTCCAGACGAATATCAGTTATTTTCCAGAACTGAAAATTAGTTTAATTGGATCAAAGATAAATTCATAAACGTCATTGCCATAACAGTTGACACAAATATTGGTATAAAGATTTCATCCGCGTCTTAGATAGAGATAAATAAAACTGTACTGGGTTACTGAGTCGGGACACATGCCAAGGCAAACGGACCTACATACTTCATGCACGAGTTTCGTTCGACGCCAACATGTCTGAGAGCGCTTAAAAGAAAAGTTTGCCTTGTAAATGAATTATGAACATTCAGAGCTCGTAACAAAGCCTTTTATGACGATTTCAAGGATAATTGACGGTTGTAACTCATAAGGGAATAAGGAAGTATTTTCTTATTGGCGCCCACTGTGGGACCTGAGTAGATAATTTGGCGCCCGACGTGGAACATCTATATTGTTATTATTTCTCGGAATAGTCTGCAAAATGTAAGAATTTAAATGTTTTTAAGCTTATAATATAAGAGTACAGTGTAACATTTAATAATATTTTCTTTGTGCCAATTTGAGAGCCGATAAACGCAAATGGCGCCCAGTGTGGGTCATTACTAAATTTACTTTTTATGTGGAAATGGATCAACCTTCTAATTATATGTTTATTTGAACTTAATATATATACCGTAGTTGTTATTAAGCGGACTACACGCGGTGGTATATTTACTTGCCTTGCATTATCCAAGGCTGATGTTAAAACCGTGTTTAATAATAATTACAGAACCTTAATATTGTTTACGAAATCAACCAAATTACAGACCAGCAAAGTCTTTCAATGCCTTTGTAATTATCGGTTTCTTACCGTTAAAAGACCAGAATGTATGAAATCATTCAGCAATCAGTAAGCCCGCAATCTTTACAGCCATCATTACGTCCTTTAACAGTCCGACCGCAGGGACTAAATTCTGCTCAACACCCACTACCCCATTTCGGTGTTTACTCCCGACCCTCGCTCACGGCTTCAGACGTAACGTCACTCATCTAAATGTCAATTAACTTGTAAGCTTCGCGAACATTCTCGTTAATTAGTTCAGTAATTATGACACTGGAATATTTTGTGAAAGTTTGGCTTGGAAGGATGTTGAGAAGTAGACCACCTAGCTAAAGTTTGGCGTTTTATTATTGCAAAGTGCTAAGTTATGTCTGATGGTTTGTGTTACTAAGGTACTTGCAAGCCTACAGTGTGAACGAACAAAATGAATGCTGTTGTAATAATACATAGTAAATAATAATATAGTTAAAAATCTAAAAAACACGCTTTACAGAAACGTCATTTAATGTTTTGTGTTTTTTATTCTTCCCTTTCATTTCTTACCCGTCTCATGGGAACGCGTAAAAATGAACTAGTCTCATCTTTGGGATTCCGCTATATTAGAATTAGAATGACATCACTTAACTAAGCATGCATTGTCACCCAAACTAAACATGTATGCAAAATTTCAGCTCAATCGAAATCCGGAAAGTGGGTCAAGTTTAACTTCTAAGATTTTTTACAAAGTTAGTTACAGATGAAGCTAATAAAAGCGTGACAAAAAAAAAACAAATTTTATGATTTCGGAATAGCATCATTACTGTTATAGTCTCACCGAGTAATTGTGTCAAACAAACAACTAAACTTCAACCTCTATAAACATCTAAACCTTTCCTCTACAATTTAAACTACTATGGACCGCAAAGGCATATTTAACGCTTTACAATTCCAACAAAACACGTTATTTCTTAAATAATAACCAGTACAGTTTAAACGAAACGTTTATCAGCTACTTTGCTCTCTATCTGTGCTTAATATCAAGTAGCCTTCAAAATTCTGCGCAGCCATTGTCCCTCAAAATTGTCCCCTCTCGAAGGGGAGGGTCCTCCTCGTTCATATAAAAGAGGACCTTGGCATTTATTAATACAAAGCGGCTAAGCATAATAGAAAAATACCGGTTTCTGAACAATTCACACTTTTGTTAGCAAATTATTACGATAGGGTTGACTTGTATTTATTTTAATTAATTTTTTTTTGTACAGTTTCTGTGACGACAAAATGATTTATTTTTGAGACATAATGAAAGAAACTCTAAGTTCAGTTGAAGTTATTGTATTAAAATCACACTGTCGCTTTTTATTACCACTCTAAAAAGGAAGAATAAAATTGACTTTTAAGTTCTATTACAAAGGCAGTATGACTTAAATGAGTCCTCCGCCTTGCCCTATCAAAGACACATTAAGCGTCCACAATGTCCTAACAATATCCCACAGGTTATTTGCTTTAAAATAACCATACTCCACGGAGGTATTACGATACTAATTGAACCAATACGTGATCAACCTTCAGGTTGAAGGCGAGGACTCATTAAAGCGGCCTGTAGAGGTAAGCGTTTCCACATCATTCAAATAACAGACCATGGTATCCACCTATCATGTAAATCTACTTTCAAAATATGCGTCAAAAAGTTTGTAGCTACCCTCATTTCACAATTATCGGTGGCAGTTTAAAACAATAATCCAGTGGGGTGGAATAGCTTTTCGACTACATAGCTGAGCTACGCTTGGCTGGATTTATTGTTATCAGCTGTAACGCCCGGCGCATGATAAACAGGTTCACAGTGGTAGGCATACAGTGGATCAAGTCTGAATATTTTTTTGTTAGGTGAAGCATGAGTAATATGCTTTTTTATTGTATACTTTATTTTTGGCTGCATATTGTAACAGAATGTCGTTTATTACAATTAAATTTAAGAACTTTATTACTTAAAATATGTATAGTAATGTGTTGCAATCTTAGAATATTTTGTTCATATTTGTAGAAAACGTCACTTTACATTATTACAGGTTAATAGCATTAATGAAAGGTTATTCACAAAGGAATGTCACGTACGAGCTATGCGTACGAGTAATTAAATAAAAAATATTATAGCCCTTAAATATATTGCCTCAAATATATCACCAAACATATGCATATTACAAATGAAATACGTTCATTCCTAATTCTTAGGTATTTTAACGAAAAAGAATTCCAATGGAGGCACCGAACTAGGTTCTGCAAAAGATGTAAGTGATAACCTTATCGAGATGTGGAGCCATACTACGCAAATTGTAGCTTTAGCTTGTATTTAAAAAATAAAGACTAGTTTTTCGTAGGGCTTGGTATCGCGGCAACCAATGGCAGTTGGATAGAAATAATGAAGGTGACTGTCATTAATTTGTTGTATAATTGTAATTGTAGGATAATTAGTTCGTAATGGTTTTAAAAGTCAATCAATATAGTTTTACAAATTACAGTCAGCAGCATTTTAAATGTTACTTATGACGTCAATTCTAGTTCATCAATATTGTATCATTAGTGCCTTACATACTTATAAATTTGTTACTTTAAAAACTTCTCTTTCCGTGCGTTGCTCTGGTGAAATATTCACAAAAAAACATGTTTTCTGATGAGGTACATGATTTCAACTAAGAGAACATAGACACAGGGAAGATAGTGAGACGGAAAGAGAAACAGAGAATACACCTTGCTTTATGAGAATGTTTCGCCAGTAGAACGACAAAGTTACTTCGGAGTTGACTTACTGTATCACCATGGACACTGGCACCAAAATGTAACGTGCGACGCACACTGACTCACAGCGACCTTTCAGGCTATCGATTTTGTACCCCAAGTGAACGCCGTGCTTGTTTTAACTGATCACCGTCTTTATAGACCTGCCTTGACATTATCTTGACAATCAGGGGCTAATAAACTTGGGGGGAATTGGAGAAAGACGTCGGTGTTTTAAAACCGGTGTAGCACGATCAAGCATGATGTCACGACGGTGCGATTGGGAATTAGCCTGATAATTGTTCAACGAAGAAGAGTGAGAATTATTTATGTATCTTTAATGTTGTCTTGTTATAGGGTAGTTCCAGTTTGAGTTTATATCTTTCTTACCTCCTGTACCCAAAAGGATTAATTAATTGTATGCTTAGAATACAAACCAATATTGTATTGTATGGATCAGAATGTTGGCCCACAAAAGGGATAATTAAAAGGCATTTGAATGTGGCTGAGATAAGAATGCTATGGGAGATGTCTGGTGTTATGCGAATGGATAAAATAAAAAATGATTACGTAAGAGGAAGTCTGAAAGTGGCAGCGATGACTGAAAAGTTGTGTGGTAATCGGTTGTCGTGGTATGAGGATTTGATGCGGAGGAATGAGGAAAATGTCGTGAGGAAGGTTTTGAGTATGAATGTGGATGGGTATACGAGTAGAGGAAGACCAAAGAAACGATGGATGGTCTGTGTAAAGAATGATATGACAAGAAAGAAGGTGCCTGATAAGATGACGAGTAATAGAGAATAATGGAAGAAGACATGCTGTGCCGACCCTAAATAAATTGGGATAACGGCAAGAGAATGATGACAAACCCATAACCAGTAGTTACGATTTTTCATCATTAAAGTTGCACGCTTATCGGTCTTTTACAGACTGTACTTCGGTGAGTGTGCAAAAGAGCTCTACGAGCTCATTCCACTATCTCCTTTCGTCCAGCGGGAGACGACGTACCACGGGTTATTACCCATGCCTTGTCGATGTTCCACAGATTCGCACGAAACGCTTTGCTACATCTTTTATTATGCGCACAGCCAACGAGTGGAATTCGCTGTCTGCGTCGGTGTTCATATGACCCCAATCAATTTAAGTCGCAAGTTAATAGGCTTCTTTTGGGTTAGCTCGTGCCACCGCCGACCTCATCTCTGTCCTCAGGACAAGATTGAGGTCAAGAGTAGGCCCATTTAACATAAAAGAATATTATTATCATATCAGCCAAAAGCCGTCCACTGCTAGACAAAGAGCTTCCTCTAAGCGTCGCCACGTCGACTGATCCAGTGTCTCTTGCACCTAGCGGACTCCCGCGGCCTTCATCAGGTCTTAGCACTTTCGATGAATAAATCAAATTCTCGACAATGTAGAAAACACAATATTCAATAAGGTCGGGTAGTTGAAAAAAAAAACTGCCGAATTCTGTCAGTAAGGACCCTCGAAATTGACATTTATGTGGACCCTAAGTAATTCCATTACTTTGAAAGCGGGAACTGCTATCCAAAAATGGACCTGTCACTTCCAGGAACCCTATTGTGACATTTCATCCATTTTAATTTACCTACCTAAATGCTAAATACGGTGCTTTTGGCGACCCACGCAACACGGTTGATAATATCAGTGGGCGAATCACGGAATCACGTTGCATACGTCAGCAGGAGCGGTTGGCATAACGTTAATTGACGGCATTCATGACTTTGCTAGCAAACGACGCGTGGTTTATATTTTTTTCAATCTTTTTCAATGGCTTCTTTGAAGATGAAGCGTACACGCGTAACGATGAGGAAATACCAGTGCCCACTCAATTATTTTACTGATTCAATGATTTTATTGAAAAGCCTTGAAAGCTTTTCAATACAATCACACAAGTAGGTGTGTATAGGTAATACGAGTTATAAAATTCTTGTAAAAATTCTGAATATTTTGTATCGGCTGATTGGACATAGAAAGTGCAACTTAGAGACTATAATGGAAGGTTGAGCGATCTAAAAAACCGTTAAAATGAAATTCATACTAACCTGAGCTTTGTACTGTTGTAGAGAGATTGTTTATAAATTGCTACAAAAGAACTCATAACACGTCACCATTTTGTGATAGGTACCTCAATAAATAATATAGTCTAGCTACCTGCGCCTAACGTGTCTAAAGACTAATTTATTTTTCATATTTTAGAAAAGATAGCCTTTTGTGGCCTCAGTTAAAGAGTCATTAAGGTTGTATTCAGAATACTCGGAAGCCAGTGAAATGATTAACTTGGAAAATAAAGGAAACCATCCATTTTCATGATTCCTACAACTAAGACTAACTCTGTATAAATAGACCATTTTGAGATAACAGCCTGCGCACTAAAAACATGTTTACTTTTCGTTAGCTGGGTCTAATGTTATTGTATGACTGATATTCTGTTAGTTATTTTAAAAGTCAGCAGATAAAACGGCTAGACATAATATCCATAAACGACTTTATGAGGTTTTTTTCAAGTTTATAGTACAAGGGTTTTTGTCCAAAATCATTTAGAATATAACTTTTACAGCTTTGTGCTTTGATTAGACCCTAGTTTTTTATTCGTCCTTATGTGCCTACTGATAACTTGTTGATAAGAACTTTACAAATTGCCTTTAGTAAGGTTTCATGACGTAAGCAAGATACCTACGTCACAAACAAAGCTTTATTAATTGAAAAGCGTCTAGTACCGTCTGTGTGTTACACTTCAGCAATTATTCGCGACAAATGAGGGTAGTTACAATGTTTCGTTATGAAAAGGTGTTCGGACGACCAATTATAATTCGGATATTACAGTATTAATATTTATTTAATTATTTTGATCGATATAATGTCATAGAAACGTTGAAGTTAGCGAACAATGTCAGTTTTAATTTATTTAAAATCGTTATTGGCGCCCACCGTGGGTCTTAATTACAATTTATATTATGTAGCATAAAACCTTAATTAAAGTCTAAAAATACCTACGTTATGATACCTCTTTAGAACTAAACCTTTTTCATTAGTTAATTTAGGAAATCTATGAGATGCTATTAAACCAACCAGAGTTAATAACATTTTAGCATAAAAATAATACATAAGTAACTATCATTCTTATTATTCTTTTGTTTCCAAAGCTAAATAAAATAGGTATAAGCTGAATTTTAAAGCGAGGTTATAAGTGTTTTTTTCAAGTATGATTGTTTAGGACCGGAAAAATTAAGGCTAGAAAATTGCATAGTTTAACGCTGAAACAAGGCAAGTCAGGCTTAAAAATGCGTTCAAACCGTCTCTCGAATCCTTCGTCCATTGTCGTCTTGGTTAGTCTTGTCACCGCACCCCCCGCACCCCCCACATCCCCCACACTCGCCGCACTACCTCGGTAACTACTTAATTAGCCTGTATTGTCCCACTCGCTCCTCCTTATTCGCACAAATCTGGCTTTTGATCGTCGGCACAAGCTTGGCTAGCTGGCTGGTAGAAGTCAAACTCTTCCTGCCAACTTCACTTTGGTAATCAGGGATAAAAAAATAGGTGTTTGAAACCATATTATATCGATCAAAATACAAAATACATATTCTGTGAGAAACAACTCTCTACCTATTAAGAATCATGAGATACAGCTCGCTGATAGACAGACGGACGGAAGAACGGTCGGACGGACGGAAGGACGGTCGGAAGGGCGGACGGACGGAAGATTGGACGGATGGACAGCGGAGGCTTAGTAATAGGGTCCCGTTGTTCACCCTTCGGTTACGGAACCCTTTAAGGGAACCACATTATGTATGCTTAATAGGTAACTGAGCTTTTGCATTGCATTCATCATAAACTCCTGGTTATATTCCGTTCTAATTACATTAACGTTTGAAAGCCCTCAACCGACGCTAATGATCAGTGTTATGGCTAAAGCTGAAATCGATAGCTTAATTGTATTAATATATTACTTTCATATAGCATATACACCCACAACGCCGACGGGACTAAATGGTACCGTGTATAAATTATTATCTTTAACTTTTTTAAAGTCTTTTTCAATTATTTTAATTCTTATACTTATAGGTTATGTTTTAACTTTAGTTACTTCGTTAAAGATTTTTCAAACGGATACGGTCTCATAAATATATTTTTTTAAATTATAATTAGTAGCCTTCAAAGGCAAAGGCCTTCCTTCTCTCCTTCCTCTTATTCATAGCTGTTATTCGCCAATCCTTGTGAAAAGAGTTGAGTTCGTCCCGCCATCTCCTTCTGGGTCTGCCGTGTTGTTGGTTATTGCTGTTTGGGACCCATAAAAAAATCAAATGTGGATATAATAATTTGCCTCAAATAAAACCACAACTTGGATCTTCTATTATATCTATTTTACTACTACTATGTCACCATCATTCTCCAGCGCTTTCACCTATTTGTTCTGAGTCGTTTGTATGTATAACCAAAGTTGTTTCCAGTATATGAACTTCTTGGGGGCTCCACCATGATTAAGTGAATCTCTTGGGCAAGGTATATGAATACCTTCAGTGCTTTGTGTTGTTCTGTACCTTCGTCAAAATCTGCCAGGCTGTTGTCATATTAGGTATTAAATTGCTTCCGTGCAAACCCGAGTCTGCATATTATAGGTAGGTAGTTGAATATTAATGTATCATATTTAAGCTTCCAAGGCATGAAAAGCTTATAGATTATAACAAAGTAAAATATAAAGTAATTTAACGACCAGGGTTACCAAGTTTAACTTTATAGAGCGCCAGAGCGTCGCCTATGGTTGGTACCAGCTTAAAGGATGGAAAAGTTTTGGTCCCGATAGATAGCGCCGAGCGGAATAGGTGCGGGTAGCTAGTCTACCTTTTTTCTAAATCAACCTGTATTGTCCCACAGCTGGGCAAAGATCTCCCCATAGCTTTCCACTGATCCCCCACAAATGCTTCCAGATCAACTGCATTAGGGACCCACCAGTTGCGAAGGTTCCATACAACTCGATTCCTACTGGCTTCCCTTTGAAATCGGGCACAATGAATATTCCATAGACAAATAATAAAATCACATTAAAGATATGTACTCCGGCTTACCTCTTAAAAAAATTAACCCTTCGCTACTGGTACCCACAGTAAATTACATTTCGAAATGTGACTAATCCAAGCTCGGCTGGTGGCGTTTCGTTAGCCTTGACCGCAGGGTGCAGCGGGCGCGCCCTGCTCGGACCATGGAAATGCTAAATGCTGCGTCATACGGCGTTTGTGCCAAATTACTGATGAATAGGTCACGGACAGGACTGATCGGAAAGATAGGGTAGATTGGAATACTGGAAAAAAGATTTAAGATCGTACTGAGAGGCTAAACGAAGCCGAAAGGCACTTCTTCTCCCCGTCATTGCGATCATTATTTTGTTCTAGAGCATACCTGGGAACCTTCTAGTTACGGAGATATTGGGGGTCAAAGTTCCAACTTTTTCACAAGTTTTTTTTAAATACATGATTTTAGTGAAAGATTTTTACTTTAAACACCTCCACGACCCCCATACTATTCAATCCATCCACCAGCACAATGTTTTGAGTACGTTACATTGAGTCCTACCGTAAAACGTGATTTTTTACGCCAAAAAAAAATTGTTTCCCAGCAATCATTTTAGCGTAAAGTTTTAGTTTGATTTACAGAATGCTTGGTTGACGGCTTCGTGAAGAGTCTGTTCACACCCTGTATATATACAAGAAATGTCTTAGAAAAACAGTGAAATCCTATATTTCAGTGATCAGCAGTGATAGCCTAGTGGTGTGAGTCATAGACCTTAAGCTCGAACCCAAGACACGCACCTCTGATTTTTCGGATTCATGAGCGTATTGCATAATTATCACTTACTTCTGTGAAGGAAAACGTGAGGAAACGAAACTAGTATGCCTGGGAGATATTTCTCGACGGCCTGTTTTTTTTAAATATCAACTCTTGACCTCAATCTGGTCCTGAGAACAGAGGTCGACGATGGAACGAGCTAACCCAAAAGAAGCCTATTAAGTCGCGACTTAAATATGTAGATTGGGGTCATATGGACTTGGGAACACCGACGCAGGCAGGGAATTCCAATCCTTGTCTGTGCGCACAATAAAAGCAAAGCGCTTCGTGTCAATGTGTTAAACATCGACAAGATATGGGTGATGACCTGCAGTACGGCCAAACCAGAGGCCCATGGATGGCATAAAATCTTTGACACCAGATAAGGCACTAACCACACGAAAAGAAAATAAGAAATTACAAGTAAGTGAATCATTACAGACCTGGTAACTATGCAATTTAGGTTTATACACCGTGACTTTTTAGTCGTCTTACAACGGCAGCCCACTTCATGTATCCAATGACTACTAAGCATTCATAAAAAAAAGGTATTTATGAGATTTTAATAATTTAAAAATAAAAATATTATTGAATATTATGACGCATGACGTGGTTAAAACACATAGGGTGTTTGTGACAGATGATCTACTGGACTCGAGCGCTGGGTAGGTATGTTCTCCCGTTTGACACGTAAACATCATTAACAGGATGTATCATATTTTTTTCTAATGTTTATTTATTTTTCCTTGTACCTATTACGGTAGGTAAAAAAAAAATATCGCGCCTAGAACTATTTTATGTCGGGCACAATTAGTCGACCACCTTTGTAAGACGACTAAAAAGTCACGGTGTATAAACCTAAATTGCATAGTTACCAGGTCTGTAACGATTCACTTACTTGTACCAATGCTTTGGTTATGGCAAGTAGAAAACGATGTTCTTGCTCTGTCCTTTCTATCGTCAGTAAGTAATATGTATATTAGGAGGGTACAGAGGAGGCACATTTCTGTGTCCGCAATATTGATAGATAGATAAAATGTCTAATCTTCATTGCCCACCATAAAAGTCGAGTGGTCACTAAAACGATACGCCTACATCTACAAAGCACTCACCATGCTGTGGGTACTTGTGCATCGATATTTGGAAAAATCCAGTACTACTTGACATTTTATCAGTTTTCGGAGGTATTAGTGGATTATTCCTGGCTTTTTCACACAGAAACACTTCGGAAGCGTTGACTTTCGCGAAACTGAAATGGACAAATGCCGCTGCCGTCGAAGTGACGTTGCGTTTGGAATTTAGTTGCTTGCAGTTGGGATCACCTTCGGAAGTGTAGTTGTAGGCAATCTCCTTATCATTGTAACTACTACTGCTGGTTCCTTACTAATGGGAGTATTGGTAAAGAGATTTCCAAAGATTGTCTGGACACCGTTATCAACGATAAAATCGCTATTGTAACCATTTTTTATTATTTTTAAATAGCCTTTATTTCTTACTACTGTTCGAACTTAACATAAAAATAATAAAGTTCATAATATTCTTGGTACTTATGGTTACTTATATGTATAGATAAAGTTAAGTAGTAGTTAGTAGTAGTCGCCTCTGCGGCGTAGGCCTCTACCAAACCTTTCCACACATCTCTTTCCACCACTTGTCAACATCTTGCGTTGAAGATGTCTCTCCACCTTTTATTTTGAACCATACAATTAGTTATATTGTAAAAGAGTTGTGTTACAATTTTGGTATACAATAAATATTCTAATAAGAATAAGAAAATTTTAATTAGATGAAGATTTAGATAGAAATCTATCTATCTAAACCCTTTATCCTTAACCTATATTTACCGGTCGTCAATGGTCTATTTTACGTTATCCACATGTTAGGACATCTAGGTATACACTAGCATTCGTATATCGCCTGTCAAACCCAGATGTATCCTCAACCTTTTGTGAAGGTGTATTGTAATGGATTCGAATTGCGAAGTGCTCTCAGCTTATTACATTTTCACCGGTGGTGGGTGCAATGTGATGAAACCTCTGCGAGCTAGATAGTGTAGGTGGTCAATATAATCGAATGCTTTTAGGTAAATAACCTGTGTGAACTTGGACGTAGTAAAAGGAGTTTGTAAGGATCGTCTTTAGTTTCTGCTTGCATGAGAAACATGCGTCAGTTTTCGCTCGCTCTCTATTACCTTAAAAATGACCGGCGAAATGTGGGTGTTCTATTAGGCACACTGCCTTACCCTCCAGTATTATAGGCATAATATTATGCTATATTATTTAAGTTTTTATTTTGACTTACCTTGATATTAATATTTAGTATGTATTAAAAAATGTAAAAAATGTGTAGTAAAATAAATAAAGGAAATTATAATTATCCGTACATACAATTATTAAGGACAAAAATAAATAGGATTTATAGAATAAATAAACATCCTCCTGCTCCATAAAATAAATATCTAGAACTGCCACAAACAACACAGTCTGGCTCAAGTCTAGCGCAGGTATACAATTACGGTGGGCGTTTTATTAGTTCGTTCCGGGTAAACGGTGCTCAGTCTGGCATAGTTTCCGAGGAAGCCCGACCTAGACGTATTCCAGACTTAGCTCGGTAACCTTTGACGCGCCGTGGATTCCGTCTAAATGTAGATATTTTATATACAGATGGTATGTAGTAAAATAATAATATATATATATATATATATATATATATATATATGTATATTTCAATAAAAAGGTGTACATTTAAACAACATTAGGTTACAAACAAACAGATGGAGACGTTATACACTAATATGTTTGGAAACTCTAGCACCCTTGTTAAGTTGACAAGACAACTTGTATTAAAGGTGCTAGCTAGGCCCAACCCTTTCATGGGTGCCTTGAAAAGCAAGTTTGTCTAATTTACGAGATTTTGTTTTCATTTTTGCAGCAGGTAGATGGACAGACAAATAAATTATTTAGCAAATAAAATAGGGGGGGGGGGAAGAAGGATTCAGATAAAATAGGTTAGTATAGGAGTTATGATTTAGGTTCCTGTATTAAGAATAAGGAGTTTCCGCATCAAGAGGGTATTCATTACAATTACTGTTGCCATTTCGAAAGTCTTGACAGAAAGCCGGACATCAACATTGTAACACATAACATCACGCCTGTAATCCCCGAAAGGTTAGGCAGAGGTGTACCTAACAGTACACCCACATTTCACCAGTTATGTTTAAGTCCCATGTAATAGGGCGCGAGCTTATTGCCATCAACCGGTAGCAAATCTAGACTTCGTAGCTGCTACTTTCTCAGTAATCCAGACGGAAAAATCCAATAACACTTTGCCCGATCTGGAATCGGACCCAGGACCTCATGCTCAGCAGTCGCGCTTGCGACCACTAAACCAACGAGGCAGTCAACATTTTAAATCTTTCTTTTCTCAGTATTTATAACCCTTTGTTTTATTTACAAAAGAAAGAAAATCCTTAAGGTGAAAAGCCCTCACAGGGAACAAGGAACTAATTCCGGATAGGACCCAAAATGTGGAATAGGTCAGGTCAATTCCGGGCTGATGGTAACCCTTGCATCAACGGCAATGGTGTATTTACCTACTATAAGGATCGACAGTGTAATGCAGTGATTTGTAGGTTAAGAAATAAAAAGCGTTCAGACGTTGAATTCACATAATTATTGGAAAGAAAATAATAAAACATTGACCCACTTTGACGGACGCCTAAGCTGTCAAAACTTTTCTTATTCTAATTTCGACCTTATTGTTTGTTCCCATTTTCTTTACAAAGTGCCAGAGTTAATTCTTAAATGACCACAAATTTTAAGGTCACAAAGTACAATACTTCGTGCCATTGCTTTGTTTCTTGAGCTGAAAAAGAAACCCTTTTACTATGATATCTATTTGGCAGACGTCTCGACTTCATCTTGTACGTATCTATATAGTTAATTTCCTACATGCAATTACACTAACAGGGTTTCTTGCCAAGCTAATTTATCGTGACGAATATAATGTCTTATTTTCCTATTACCTATACTATTTTCTTAACATCACAATTTGTATATAAACTGATTTCGCTCGACAATATGCGGCGTCACCGAAATAAAGTGATGGCCAGGAATGTTCGCTCTATTATTTTCTAAGAGCCACTGCCGGAAAGACACCCACTACTCATTTTACGCATTACGTTGAGACAGACATCGTCACTCGTCAGCACTCAGGATGCAATTATAGTATCACCTTGTGCACATTCTGAGCTAAGTTTAACTTCCATTTTAAACATGTATTTTGTACGATGAACGACACATCATCATCCTCCTGCGTTTATCTCAATTTATTTGGGGTCACCGCAGCATGTCTTCTTCTTCGATACTTCCCTATTACTCGTCATCTCATCAGACACCTCCTTTCTTGCCATATCATCCATCACATAGTCCATCCATCGTGTCTTTGGTCTTCCTCTACTCTTATGCCCCATCCACATTCGTACTCTTTACGACTCGTTGCTTACTATTGTTGCATCTTTCATCATCCTCCGTCACCTCCTGCCCTTGTCCCAATTTATTTGGGGTCGGCGCAGCATGTCTTCTTCCATACTTCTCTATTACTTGTCATGTCACAGACACGTCCTTTCTTGCCATATCATCCTTCACATAGTCCATCCATCGTTTCTTTGGTCTTCTTCTTCTCTTATACCCATCCACATTCGTACTCAAATGTACGACTCGTTGCTGACTATTGTTGCTTCTCTCATCATACACCAATTTATTTGTCGTCATATAAATATAATGTTGTCTTCTTCTTCCACATCTACATCTTTATTTTCCGTTTCCTCAGTAGGTACTCCCTTTTATGCGCACTTTTTCCCTAATAAGTATTAATTATTCATCTTTCACACAACCCTGGACCACCATTGTCTTCGTTTCCCATCTTTTGCTTCTAAACCGGCTATTTAAAGCTAATACTATTTTAAAATCTAGCCCCCAGACTATTTTAATGAAGTCATTATTATAAAGGATCCTTGTTTGTACACATAACTAATTAAAGTTTGAAGAGAAGTCATTATGCGCTTATGTGTGGCCTATAAAGTAAGTGTGCTCTGCATTTTAAGTGGACTATTATATATTAGTTGCGGTAATTGCTCAGTCCACAAGGGAGAGTAAAAGAGATGTTTCTATTGCGTGGAGTTATACTGCTTCCTTCGTCTAGCACTGAGATATGGGTGTAGGTTTGAGGAATTTTCGTTATAAATCATCTACTTAGTCATTTTGAAGTGTATCAAGTCAATCTCATTCCAGTTACCAAAGTCAGAGGATCTTTCCTATGAAACGTTACGACGTATCTATGGAAACTTCTGCTTCAAACGCATTCGCGCTGTTAGCACACCTTCGGCTTCAAATAGCCTTAGCTTACCCCCGGTATGACAGTTAAAAAACCTATATAGTTGGAGAAAATCAAAATTACCTAAGTGTATTTGAAGAATGTTCTAAAAAACGCGGAGTGTGTCGTTGCAATCCTATAAATCCACGCACTTAGTGACATAACATCACTATAATGGGTGTAATACCCTTAACGAAGCCGAAAGGAACTTGTTCTCCCCGTCATTGCGATAATTTTTATGTTCTAGCTAAGTTCTAACTTTTTCACAATTTTCTTTAGAAATACAAGTTTTTTTAATGTTGTAACTTTAAATTCCTCTGTAGTATTCTATGCATCTATCAGCATCATTTATTGAGTGGGGTACATTGAGTCCTACAGTAAAACGTGACTATTCACACAAAAAAAAAAAAAAAATCCTGCAAAATTTTGCGTAGAGTTACTTAGTTTGATGTTCAGAACGCTTGGTTGACGGCTTCGTGAAGGATCCGTTTACACCTTGTACAGTATGTATACTTGTATAGTCAAGCATAAAACATGGGGACCCGGGGTTTATCAGGTCATGGCGTGTCACTTTAATTCCCATTAAGGAAGACAAGCAGGGTGCGTCGTGTAAGTCCCTGAAACGGAGGGAGCCTTTGATTCCGCTGGATATCGGTCAAACTCATTTGTATCGTCGTTAATTAGAACGTAAATAAGCTTTTACCATTTCTGGGCGAGGCATTATGGTAGATAAGTATTATATATGGCATGCTCTAAAAGCCGCAGCTCAAATGATGACGTTGATGTTTTCGGTATATAAAAGGGCACTCACTTTCAGTTTTGTGTTTATGTCATAACTTAAAAGTTATTGCAGGTACATAAAGGGTGTAAAAAGACCCTTAACGAAGCCTAGATTACGACAGACTTACTTAGTTTGATGTACAGAATGCTTGGTTGACGGCTTTGTCACGGTCTGTTACACCTTGTATATATTATATCTATAATAAAATCGAGAACATTTCTACAAGAAAAAAGAATGTCAAAGCAACCATTAAACACCCTTTGTGTCTTCACTAACTTCGACAAGAGTCTCAACGTTTCTATTAAAGTTTGTAACAGCCTGCTCGAGAATAAAATAAAAAGCTGGCCGGAACCACGCCTTGGTTATTGAATTTTTAATAGTTCCTATTAGTCGACACTTAGGGCCATGATTCCAATTACTTTTTACCTAGACATTGGCGAATCGGTCTATTAGATTCAAGGCTGAATTTTGAACTGATTCGTGGATACCAACACCGCTTTTTCGTAATGAAGAAAATTTTGAATGAATGTAGATGGCTATAAGAGTAGAGGAAGACCAAAGAAACGATGGATGGACTGTGTGAAGGATGATATGGCTAGAAAGAAGATGACTGCTGAGATGACGTGTAATAGAGAAGAATGGGTGAAGAAGACATGCTTCGCCGACCACAAATAAGGGCAGGAATGGTGGAGGAGAATGATGATGATGATGACCGTTCTTTCGTACGTACTTCATAATAAATATCTACTTGGTAAAATCTTTTGGGTATAAGCGATTTTTATCAGCCAGTTCGCTAGCTTAAGAGCTGGTTGTTCTTTAACGAAACCCTTTCGATAGTAAATAAAATAGAAAACATATTTTAATTGATCCAATGAGTATTATTAATCTGCCTGCCTGCAAGTCTGCTTTCAAAATAGAAGCTATAATACCTACAGGACTGCAGGGGCAAGGGACTGCCTCGTTGGTATTGGTCCTGGGTGCGGTTCCCGGGTCAAGCAATGCTATGGGGTTTTTCTAACAAGAATTTCTCAGTAGCAGCCACGGAGTCTGGATTTGGCCCGGCTGATGGCAATAGGTTCGCCCTTCTTACATGGAACTTAAACATAACTAGCTGAATATGGGTGTACTATTAGGTACACCTCTGCCTACCCTTCGGGGATTACAGGCGTGATGTTATGTAATGCCTACAGATGAATGATTTGAACTCGCCAATACGTGTGCCACCAATTTCTGCCTAATCAGAATAAATTAACAAATCAATATCTCAGGGGTAGTGCATGGCAACAGTTTCAAAGCAACCCCTACAAGAACCCCTTGCAATACAATATGCAGCGACTTCCGGGCGCCACAGCACACCCCTTCGTTTCGCGAGCGGCCCTACCCTGCCATCGACCTGCCATTTCCGGTGAAATTTGAACACGGAAAAATTAACAAATTGTTTTTTATTACCATACTAAGTATGGTTTTATCTTACTTATATTTTTTGCGACTTTCGTTATGAAAAAAGAAATGTAGTGCCGACACCAGTCTGTGATAACGACAAGAAAAAAATAGATTTCTATCTTCGAGCACCAAAACATGTAGATGACCTACGAAATATTGCAGTAATAATAGGCACCAAATGATCATTATCATTGACACTAAAAACGGGATATTTACCATGTTTACTATTTGTTTTGAGTCATAAACACCCACCGCAATAACTTCAGTTTAATCCGTGATCGTGGTGCTTGCAACAGCGCCGAAATATCGGGAACTCAAAACAAATAGTATAGTTCTGTTCAAACTTTATGGCGTCTCGGAAGTTAGCTGTGAGTGACGGTCTGCGCATTATACAGTCAAGACGATGCGTCTTCTGCACCCCGCTGATACCTAAATTGTGTTCTGCGCAGCTTGACGTTAGATGTTTCGAGCCGCAATAAAGTTTGAACCGTTATACCTGCGCTGACTGTCACTAGCAGCTAACTTCCGAGCCGCCATAAAGTTTGAACCAAACTATAAACATGGTAAATATCCCATTTTCAGTGTTTATGATAATGTTATTGACCATATCAGTTTAAAAACTTTTACTAAATGATCACTCAAAATAACTGTAGGTAAACTGCACTAGAGGGACGAGCTTTCCATGAGTAAAGAAATGTTTTAGTCCCGTGTAATAGGGGGCGAGCCTATTTCCATCAACTGGCCCTAAATCCAGACTCCATGGCTGCTACTGAGAAATTCCTGATGGAAAACCCTATAACACTTTGCCCGACTTCGCAATTGAACCCAGGACCTCATGCGCAGCAGTCGCGCTTACGACCTCTAGACCACCGAGGCAGTCATACATATGCAGAGGTACATTAATTGTCAAAAATTCACAGCCCCAATAGCATCACACAAAATTATAACAAGGTAAATAATGCTGAAGTCTCAGAGGATTCTGAGGAGAGAGGGATTAAACAATATTCCTTAGGAATTTTCCCGTTTGTAAGCTTGAATAATGTACGAAGCAACGGCATATAAAATGAATTATTAACACGATAAAACAATTAAGTAAAACTGCTTAACGTTTAGCCTAGGACTTGGAGGGGAAACCTAAGCCATAACGTATACACAGCTTTAAAATACAAGCTGTATTTTCTAGCACTTTATTTTCGAAGTTATGAACTCTGAAAAGAGATTGAAAAATGTTCATTTATGCGTCGACACGCAAGCTATAAGCTAAGCGGGGAGTCTAGTTTAGGACAGTAAAAGAGTTAATAAATTCAAAGTCGTTTGCTGTAAACTTTTTCACTTAAATTCACACAAACCTATGCCTATGCATGTTCTTAGCGTATTGTGGCTTACATATTATTTAGATCTTATTTTTCCACAGTAAGTACCTCATTATTCAAAATAGGTAGGTACTCTAAACCAGGGGTGTCCAGCATAATTTTATGGAGGGCCAAGTTTAGTATTTTTGTAACGTACATTCGCGGGTCTCACCTACCCGCGAATGTACGTTACGTTGGGGCGGATAGGTAAATATGACGCGGGAATTACTGACTTCGAGACATAATAACAGCCTTCGGGACATTTTTTACACCTTTCATTTTTTTATTTTTTATTTTGACTGCTTCGTTGGTCTAGTGGTCGCAAGCGCGGCTGCTGAGCGTAAAGGTCCTGGGTTCGATTTCCTTCGATTCCCAGGTCAGGAAAATTGTTATTTGGTTTTTCCATCAGGAATTTCTCAGTAGCAGCCACGGGGTCTGGTATTATGCCCCGTTGATGGCAATAGGCTTGCCCCCTATTACATGGGAGTTACAAACATCACCGGTGAAATGTGGGTGTACATATTAGGCACACCTCTGCCTAACCCTTCGGAGATTACAGGCGTGGTTATGTTTTTTATGTTATATCTTTCTCTTAATTCGTTAAAACGATATCTGAATAGTCTTTACTCACAGTCAGACCGTATGTCGCTCGGTATACGTCAGCAAACGCGTCGTTAAACTGAGACTCGAAATAGACGAACAGCTGTTTTGAAAATGACGACACGGTCAACATATCGCTTGACGCGTTTCTTCTAAAACACAGCTGGCATCTGGCATCAAAACCATTCTAAAAATGTTGCCAATTATTTGTAGTTTTTCTCCCATTTTGTCATGTGTTTGGTCATTACTCCGAGACCATCTGATTCTGACAGCGATGCTTAATTGTTTCGTCTATTTGTAAGTGGACTTTAATCTTTTTAGTCACTACAGTGATTACATGAACGACTTGGATATATTCTGAGAAATAGAAACTGTTGAAAGATACAAATAGATCTTAGTATTACTAAGTATTGCGAAACATAAACTTTTAATTAGAAACATGTCAATTAGCTTTTAATGTTGCGTAGAGGGAGTGGACTGTAGTCTACCACGTAGGCCTATTGCGTGTTGGGACGACACGATGTTCGTCATTACAGTTTGCGGATGTTAATATGAATTCAGATAACTTTTAAAATGATAAGGGTGGGTAGGTACGGGTCCTGGGGTAAGTTTCAGCTTTTGATATTGAAGATGTCTCCTCATCTGCCTAGCCTTTTCCCAACTATGTTAGGGTCGGCTGCCAGACTAACCAGTTGCAACTGAATACGGAGTGGAGACGGAGCGACTCCCTATCTGACCTCCACAACCCAGTTAATACTGGGTAATACGATACCCCTTGGTAAGACAGGTTGTCAGACTTTCGGGCCACTGACTACCTGTAACGACTGTCAAAGATCTGCAAATCACAGCGTGGACTAACGGCTTAACGTGCTTTCTGAGGCACGGAGGAAAGTCAGTATGTAATGGGTGGTCACCCATCCACAGACCAACCTAGGCAAGCAGAAGAAGATTGACCAGAGCGGCTGTTATTATTTAGCCACGAGCTCCTCTTCACATCTGTTATGCCCCTGATATTGCAGATGTCTATGACAGCTAATTTATAAAAATCAAGAGGAGTATGAGTAGGTTAGGCCAAAGAAATCAGGGCCGTCCTAAAGCTCGTTGGGTTGACGATATCGTCAAAGTCGTGGGAAACGCATGGAAACGGGACGCACAGAATCGGGAAGTGTGGCAGAAAAAAGGGGAGGCCTATACCCAGCAGTAGGTAATTCCGGGCTGATATGATGAAGAGGAGAAGAGTGTCCATGGAGTTTCTTGCCCATTCTTCTCCATGAGATCTACTATTTTCGAATGGGCAACTACAGTCCATTCACAGTTATTATGCCTGTGGCGGGACTGTGGGTAGCTTATTTTCGACAATGCAAAAGTGCCTGTCACGGGTCTATTTGAAATAAATGTTTTGAGTTTGAGTTTGAGTTTGGAGTATGTGAGGTTCCCAGCAGGGTGGCGTTTTGTAGTTCCAGCTCACCCCCTTGGGAAACAGGAATTAGTTTTATGTATGTAGTGTAACGGAGAGAATTTAATGAATAACAACGTTGCAATCACCGGGACATTCCATCCCGTACAGTTTGTCAAACACTTCGTACGTCAGAACTAAGTGCATTGTTAACTTTATGAAAACATCTTTCCGTTTATCAAGTTCAAAGTTCAGTTAGTCTCTAATTAATGATGTCGAGCAACATCAGCTGTTTCGTAATTGTAGACATTTTGAAGCGAACAAACTCAGCAGTTCTGTGGTAGTAGTTTATCATCTTAAACCAATATTTGCCTTCCATTACATAGCTATTGTGGGCTGTGTGATAAGCCGACTCAGTGGCGCATTACAGTCTGATTCCAATTAAGATTTCGTGCATCTACTGTACATAGTTTTATTTTGTCGGAATTATTTCGATGGCCTGGTTGATATTATGTCGGTATGCTCAACTTTTTGTGAGTTTCTTCTTATGGTCCTACATTCTGCAAAAAATGTCTTAGTACATAGCAATTATACAGGGTGTAAACAGACCCTTCACGAAGCCGTCAACCAAGCATTATGTACATCAAACTAAGTAACTTTACGCAAAAATTATTGCTGGGAAACGACTTTTTTTTTGGGGTGAAAAATTACGTTTTAAGGTAAAACTCAATGTAACGCACTCAAAACATCGTGCTGGTGGATGGATTGAATAGTACGGGGGTCGTGAAGGTGTTTTAAGTAAAAATCTTACATAAGAAACATGGATTTAAAAAAAAACTTGAGAAAAAGTTGGAACTTTGACCCCCAATATCTCCGTAACTAGAAGCTTCCCAGGTATGGCTTAGAACAAAAAAAATATCGCAATGACGAGGAGAACAAGTACCTTTCGGCTTCGTTAAGGGTCTTTTTACACCCTTTATATAGGGTGTAAGGGAAATCAACGCACAAAATGGTAACCATAAAAAAAAAATTGTTTCAACTATTCTAGTTACAATGGGGAGAATCATTTTAAGCAAATTGTTTGCTTGTTTTAGGATGCTCCGCCCTTCCCCAGGTTATGTTTATTCAGCATATGATTCTAGACATCCCAGCGTCAATATTTTCGTAGGTTATTTAAAAAACCAGACAAGTGTGCAAAACTTGTAGTTATTTTAAACGATATATTTATGGTTTGCAGATTTTTAATTTCATTTGTAATTAGTTATAAGTAACAATTAAGTTAACCTAAGTACATTTACCGCATTGGTTAGCTGTAATGGTAGATGTAAGTTGATAAATAAATAAATAAATATTTTTTTTCTTTTACATGTGCTGCAAGACATTGCTTCTTGCCAACGGGAAGTACGGGAAGTATAGGTTTTGATTCCCTTGAGAAATCGGAAAATATACGTCATAAACGGCCATATCTTATAATCGATTGAGTATTTGATATTAATCTCAGCTTGATACCTCCTCGCGTTCCTGAGAAAAAAGTCTTGACAGATGGACAGGCAGACAGACGGACAACAAATGATTCTATAAGGGTTCCGTTTTTGCCGACTGAGGTAACCAATACACAGTCAAAATGTATGAGACAGTTGTTTTTCCTATAGAATTCTGCTGAGTTCATGGTAACTATTTGTGCATCGGTGTCCCTTACACAGTGTATGTAAATACAGACAATCACAGTTCAAGCATAGTTTGAGCAAATGGCTACATACACAACACTCCCGATACAATACGTAACTAGTGTCGACAGCTGCACGTTGCAAATGTTTTCTTTCCTTTCATTGTTTACTTCTTAGCTCTCTTCAAATGACTCCTTGGTTCAGCTTTAGTGGTCCCGTGTGTCTCGGTTACGATCAAACATTTCTATGACAGAATCCCAATCATAGAATTTTTAGTATAGTATCTTACTGAATTCGTGGTAATAGTTTTCGCGTCGATGTCCCTTGCACCGTTAATCACATGCCATTAACGTGAAGCAGAGACCACGTCGCATTGTCTTGTATGAAATCCGTTGATGCCTGACACACGTACACCGCCAGACCTCGCTGACGAGCGGCGCTCACCGGCTTCCGGATAATCCGCTTTGCCGCGCCGCTCGTCCGCGAAGACAAGCGGTGTCGTGTGAGAATCATCTTAATGAATAAAGGGTGTAAAAAGACCCTTAACGAAGCCGAAAGGCACTTGTTCTCCTCGTCATTGCGATCATTTTTTTGTTCTGGACCATACCTGGGAACCTTCTAGTTACGGAGATATTGAGGGTCAAAGTTCCAATTTTTTCACAAGTTTTTTTTTAAATACTAGTTTTTAAGGTTCTAACTTTACTCCAATTACCTCCATGGTACGTTTAATATTCAAAGCATCCATCAGCAATAAGTTTTGAGCGCATTATATTGAGTTTTACCGTAAATTGTGATTTTTGACCCCAAAAAAAAATTTCATTTCCCAGCAAAAATTTTTGCGTAAAGTTACTTAGTTTGATGTACAGAATGCTTGGTTGACGACTTGGTGAAGGGTCTGTTTACACCCCGTATACTTCTAACCAGATTCTGTCTTTTCCAGGAAATGCGGAGAGAAGGAGGTGAGCGACCAGGACTGCGTGGCTATAGGTAGCAGGCTGCGCGGCGCGATGGGGACCCGCCGCCCGGCCAAGTTCTGGCCGCAGCTGTGGGCCACCGTCGTCAGGAACCTCCTACTCAAGAAACGGGATACTAGGAAGACTCTTGCGGTAAGTGGACTTATTACTTGGTTTTTCAATAACCAGGGTTGTTTAACAACTAGTTGTACCAACGACCACTAAGGATACCGTGATGTTCGGTAACTGGATTATAGAAGTCAAATAGGCAGTCGTTCTACTCGCTCTATGTACAATACTGGCAATCCACTACGACCGGTTAGACTGGAAGCCGACCCCAACATAATTGGGGAACACCTAGATGAATAACACCTAGTTGTGTGTGTGTTTTTTTTTATTTCGACTGTACATTTTATTTTGAAACCTGCGAACGTAGCGTCAACATACGTGTCTTTTAAAGAGCCATGCTTTACTTTAGTATGCTGCTTATGATTCTTGAATCTTTTGGACTTATTCAGATAAGAAACTACTAAATCCATATTAAAATCATGGTTTGTTTTGTAATCATCTTAGAGGAAGACCACCTAAGACATGTCAGAAACCAGTAAACAGGTCGGTTCTAACTCCTTCAACTTCTTCAAAATTACTAGGAGGTGCTGGTCCCACTGTACTCTCTGGGGGTGCTGATCTTCCTGAAGATGTTGGTGCCGAACCCCAACTTCGCCGAGGTGCGTAAACCAGGTCGACTGCTGAGGATACACCACGACGCCTTCCCGGAGAACCATTCTGTGGCTGTTGTCGCGGACTGGCTCAACGCCAACGGGACTATGGTAAGAGAAACGATTCGAAGTTTGTTTATAAATTTTATTCTGTATTGATCTAGTTGTTGACCTTATCATGTCTTGTGAGGAATATTTTATCAAATTTTTTAGTGTTTCTATCACAGAGGAAGACCAATTTCACAAAATACCCCTTTTAAGTCTGGTCTAGACATTGCCATGGATTTCGTCAAGTACAGATGCAATTGTCCATGCTTCGGTTCCGTTTTGGCCAATATCCAAAACAAATTACTTACTACTGATACTGATCAAGCAATGAGTGTAAAACTTATTGATTTAATCTTTAACTTCTCAATTCCATTGCAGGGTTTCCTGGAGGAGATAAACTCGTTGCTGGCAGAGTCCCACCAGCACCCGATCCGCTGGATAAAGTACAACAACAATTCGGAGCTGAACGACGCGTACCACAACGACGCCAAGAACTTCCCCATAGCCGTCATCTTTCATACTGACCCTACATCCAATACTGAAGCCCTTAGGTAAGGGATATTGCAAGCAAAAGTCGAATTGTAGGCATCTGTCCCACCTCCGACAAGAAAGCGACTAACTATCGATTATTTTATTATTATTACATAAGATCCGGCCGGCGTTTCGGATATGTATCATTAAAAGAGATGAAAAACTCAAGGTTTTTGGTAGTACTCAGTGTAACGCATTCAAATTCAAAACATAGTGCTGATTATGCATTAAATAGTACACTGGCTATGGAGGTATTTAAAGTAAAGTTAACTCTTCCGAAATGGGGAAGATCTCCATCGCCCAAAAAAGTGTATTCGTGCAATATTCAAAATGCAGTGGTCTGACTCATGCAGGCCTACATTCAAGTCGCACAATGCGGTGGTGGGACGGGTGTCGTAGGGATTATTGTTGATACGATGATTTTACAGAAAGCCCAATTCTTATCTCACCCCGGTTACCATTGGTTACCATTGGTTACCGTGCTATTCCACAGGATGGAAATAGCATTGTCATCAAGGATTATTACGGGATTAACAGGCCACAGTCCACCAAAATGATTCCGCCGCGCAAGATTAAAAACTGTATTTAGTGCTAGCTTTTGCCAATAGTTTCGCTCGCGTTATCGTCGAAAATTCTCCCACGGGAACGTTTTAAATATAGCCTAAGGCAGAGATAATTAAGATTCCTATTTTGCTATGTATTGCTAAATTCAAATTGAGATTCAGTTTCTCAAGGTAAATACATTATTAATTAAAGACTATTAATTAAACTAAAATAAATAAACTAACAACAAACTATAAAAGGGCATTACCAAAACTCCTCCTCAACGCTGTCAGCTGGTAATGTGCCCAAGAGACTGGCGGCGTTGCCCCGTAGTATGGCAACACTTAGCCTCTGGCCAAAGTAACAGCCAGCCCTTGGGTCACGGGAAGCGTCAACTAGGCGTTTCGAACAACTTTTATCTCTGACAACAACAGTGCAAGTAACCATTCCAAATTATTACTCCATTCATCGTATCAACTAACAATCGTTCAATTTACAAAAGATGCGCTTTATGCATTGATTACGATCAACAATAAAGAACGGATGCCACTTTACCCAACTACGCAAAAAGTCACGTGGGAACACTACGCAGTAAAATTGCATATTGCAGACTATCATTTACCCGAGGCTTCTCCTGACTCTATGTCGGAATTTGTCCCACGGAGAGAGCAACTGAAATGAGGAGTAGAGTAGGTACCCTGTGTTCTAGATTAGGTATCTTCCTTATATAAAGTATGCTGAAATGCATCGAAGTCTGTCAAGCCGTTATGGCATGAGTGAAAAATTGCTTAACACACGTAGATTATGTTGTTCAAGTAAGTTCTACTCTATTAATAACAAGCTCCTAGTGAAAAAAATATTTTTTTTAAAACAATCTTTTAAATAAAGGGTGTAAAAAGACCCTTAACGAAGCCGAAAGGTACTTGTTCTCCCCGTCAATGCGATCATTTTTTTATTCTAGACCATACCTGGGAACCTTCTAGTTACGGAGATATTGGGGGTCAAAGTTCCAACTTTTTCACAAGTTTTTTTTAAATCCATGTTTTTAAAGTAAGATTTTTACTCCCCATTTTTACCCCGTGCTATTCAATCCCTCCATCAGCACAATGTTCTGAGTGCGTTAGATTGAGTTCTACCGTAAAACGTAATTTTTGACCCCAAAAAAAAAATTGTTACCCAGCAAAAATTTTTGTGTACAGTTACTTAGTTTGATGTACAGAAGGCTTGGTTGACGGCTTAGTGAAGGGTCCGTTTACACCCTGTATAGGTAGGATGTAATTTTTATTTTTTCATATTCTTCTCAACCACCCCTTTTAACTGATAGTTTTATACCCATATGATGAGGGGGCATAAAAAATAACTAGTCCGCCATCTTTGGGGGTCCCCCATATTGGATTTAGAATGACGTCACTTTATCACTTAGCTAACCATGCATTGTCATCCAAACTAAACGTTTTTGCAAAATTTCAGCTCAAACGGTTGGGGATAACTGTTTCAAAATTCAGTTGCAAGATTTGACCTAAGCAAACAAACATACAAAGCAAGTTAAAAAAAAAGTTTGTAAAAATAGCGCGTATCTTCACATGTCTTTAGGAAGTAAAGCGCGTAGGAAGAACATGAGACCCATTAGCGCTGGAATGGACAATGTTACTTCTGCCAAGAAAGCTGTTTTCAGTTGTTCATGTGTTGTTGACGATGAGCTCAGACGTAATGATGTAGCAGACGTAATAGTAAACATCCTAGAAGATCCATACTTTTATAACATTATAAATTGTAATGCGGAAATCATTCTGTCTGTCGCCCTATCTGGTAGAACGGATGTTGATGCTTGATAACACAGGTAGACCATGAACTGGATTAAGATATGGGATACTTTTATCTCGGTATTATGTTCTCGTGGGGTAATTTCCGACGTCCACGCGGCTGAATGTTTATTATATGCCTGTCTCACTGCAGGGCAAAGGCTTCCCTTCCCTCCTTCCACTTTTCGTGAGCTAATGCGATTGTAGGTCAATCCTTTAAGGAAAAGTCCAGCTCATGCCGCCATCACCTTCTGCTAGAAGGTAGCGACGCGTTCTTGCCATTTGGTATCCACTGAGTGGTAATTTTTGCCCTTTGCTCCTCCGACATGCGGGTGATGCGGGCAAAAGTTAGTATCTATACTAATAAATATTATAAAGCTGAAGAGTTTGTTTGGTTGAACGCGCTAATCTCAAGAACTACTCGTTCGAACTTAAAAATTCTTTTACTGTTGGACAGCTCATTTATCGGAAGGAAGGCTATATAACAATACGCTACGGCCAATAGGAGCGGAGCATCAATGAAAAATGTTGCAAAAACGGGGAAACGCAGACGAAGTTGTGTGGGTCAGCTAGTTGATAATATAAGTTCCTCATTTCTGGTTATAATGTGGTAGTGACAGTTATTAAGTTAACAAAAAAGAACTGTCATCTTATAACCGGTCAAAGATTTCAATTAACCATGATTTTTTTCTTCAGATACACCATCAGGACCAACCCATCGCACATAGGCACACCGTCCACCCGAATTCTCACGACGTCACCAGCTAAATGCCGGGAGAGAAGTGCCTCCAAAGACTGGTCCTCTGACTGGTCGAGAGGAGGGCAGCTCATCCCATTGTCGGAGATGCATGGGGAGGACACGTGTCCTGTGCTGCAGTATTACTACTCCGGGTTCCTGGCTTTGCAAACGCTCATCGATTATATTAAGATTAAGGTAAGGTTTTGCATTGTAAATTTAAAAAAAATGAAAAAAAAAAATTATAAACGATATTTTTAAAGATCGAGCTACTGACTCTTTCACCTGAGACTTCAGAGAGACCAGCAATAGACAGAAAAAAGTTCTTTCAGTAGACAAACCTAACATTAGAGGCCTTTGGAAATTCAATGAAAAGAGGAGAGGCTTTGAGAGCAATATACCAGCCACATAAATGCCAAAAAATTTGACATTTTCCTTAAAACTCTGTGCGTTTGGCACGATAGATAAAAGATAAGCATCTTAGATACTTCTTTTGATTTTTACTAAATTGAGCAGTTGAATTTTTGATTCCCCAAGCTATATTTGAAAAACAAAACTTTTATTTTTTCTTTTTAGTTCTTGTTTTTGTCAGCTAGTTATTTAGAGAACTCCTTTTTCAGTGGCCAAAGGAGGCCTTGGCGCGACTGCTGAGCATGAGGTCCTGGGTTCGATGCCCAGGCCGGGCAAAGTGTTATTGGGTTTTTTCATAACGAATTTCTCAGTAGCAGCCACGGAGTCTGGATTTGTGCTCGGTCAATACAAACATAACTGGTGAATTGTGGGTGTACTAAGGGTACACCTATGCCTTTAAAACCTTTGCCTCACGCCTCTCTTCGCCAAAAACAGCTTTTTGTCAGCTAGTTATTTAGAGAACTCCTTTTTCAGAGGCCAAAGGCGGCCTTTTGGGGGACTGTATTTTGTGATTCTGACGTTCAAAAAGTGCTGATTACATAACATCACGCCTGTAATCCCCGAACGGTTAGGCATATATGTACCCATTAGTACATCCACATTTCACCAGTTATGTATCGACCGGGCACATATCCAGACTCCGTGGCTGCTACTGAGAAATTCGTTATAAAAAACCTGGCTGGCGACCACGGGACCAACGATGGCAAAAAGTGCTGATTATCCGTCTAATTTGAATAAATGACTTCATGTTTATTTTTTCTCGACAGTTTGACACCGACGCACCAATCCCTCCCCCCCGAATAGACCTCCGACAGTTCCCGAAACGTCAGCACACAGGTGATTGGCTGGTCATCTTCCGTGTGATCATGCCCATGTACATGGTGATGACGCTGTCGCAGTTCATCACATACCTGCTCATGTTCGTCGTGGGGGAGAAGGAGAAGAAGATCAGGGAGGGAATGAGGATCATGGGGTTGAAGGAGTCGGTGTACTGGTTAGTAGATACTTTTTTGGGACTTACAATGTTTTTAAAGATTAATGTCACTGTTATGTTTGCTCACAGCCATCTTCAATAGCCAATTCTTCGGATAAACTCCTCGTCTTTAAAGTAGACTCCTTCATTTATGTTTTATTTTTGTTTTCAGGGGTTCCTGGTTTTTAATTTACGCGGTTTTTGTTACAATTTTGTCCATCGTCAGCACAGTTCTACTTTTCACCCTGAAGGTAATAATTTAGTTAATACCACGGCCCATAATCTTATCTTACTAATATTATAAAGAGGAAAGATTTGTATTTTTGTGTGTGATGTGTATGTTTGTAATGAATAAACTCAACAACTACTGTGCCGATTTCTAAAATTTTTTCACCATTAGAAAACTACATTACCCCTGAGTAACATAGGCTATATTTATCCCAAAATGTTTAAAAAATAAATGTCCACCCGTGCAAAGCAGGGACGGGCCGCTTATTAGTTATAAATACATAATCATGTTTTAGATTCGTGTTCTTCGGTTCTTCTTTAGTTGCAATAAAAGAGTATTGATATGCACGAAATTATTAAATACTGGCCAGAAAAAAAAACCGAATTTCATATCACACAAAACAAATGACGACCGGCGAATAACAAATAATTTTGTGAGCATGCTTTTGTAACCGAAAAACAAAAACAAAATCAAATGCAAAAGAATTGTAATAATTACACTATTATATAGGTTTCGGTTAGTTAAAATAAATTAATATTTTTGTTATTTTCAGGTGTTCCAGCATTCATCTTACATATTAATATTCTTGCTGATGCTGTTATTTGGCTTCACGATTATCACCTTCGCTTTTATGCTGACTCCGTTCTTCGATAGAGCCAGGGTAAGAAAACACATCAAATATTATTTTACCATTTCGTTTCTTTGTTATAAGCTTTTATTTTATATTTCGTATACCAGAAATGGTTAATATTAGGATTCTTACGGTTATATTATGTAATGTAACATTTATATACCACTTACTAACCCATATTATGCGAATAAATTATTTGATTTGATATAATATTAATCCATGTTTCCTTACCAAATTAGACAATCGCGGTTTATGTCGTAAAATTAACTATAATATTCAGGAGAGTGGTCAATGGCAATTTAATTCTAAACTACTCCACTTTTTCACCAATGATTTAATCAAGGCTGCTTGGCTGGTGGTTTTTTATTTAGGTTGCTGCGCTGCCTGTCGCGGATTCGATCCTCGCACGGAACAAATATTTGTATGGCCTACAGGTAGTTGTTCCGGGTCTGGTTGTTTGTGTATGTGAGTTTTAATGTTTGTGAACGCACCCACGATACAGGAGGAATACCTAGAACGGGAAACATTATAAAAAAAAAGAAGACGAAAGAAAATAGTCCTCTCTGAACTCTTTTAACGTTAAAGCTATGACTATGACAGTCTCTTCACTCTTACAATTTATTCTTCTCTACCAGACGGCCGGCATCCTGGGCAGCTTCGCGGTGAATCTGATGAGTGGGCTGTACTTCATCCAAGTGTTCGTCTCCAACGCGGACTCACTCGCCTTCTGGTTCGTGTCTCTCATCAGCTCCAGCTGTTACGCTCTCGCTATGGATAAGGTAAGGGTTCCACTATTTCTTATGTATTTATTTTGTTGGGCTTTCTGTAGAAAAGGTCTCCTAACGCTGTTCTGTATGAGCAACACAGGGAATGATGGACAAGTTAGTAAACAACTCATAATATTGGATGAGATCCCAAATAAGACTAGTTCCAAGAGAGAGGAGTAACCATACCTTTGTATTCATTTGGTTATTATTAACTCAAGCTATCCCTATTTTAGAGATAAGTGTATAAAAGAAGACTCCTAATGAAAAGGAGTAAAGACATAAGAAAAATTTAGTACTTATTTAACCATAAACCTACCTGGTCCCCCCCAATTATAATTCAGAGCGATTGTTTAGTCTTGTTCGCGAATTCTGAAAATGTCAATCCTACTAATATTATAAATGCGAAAGTTTTTGAGGATGGATGGATGTTTGTTCCTCTTTCACGCAAAAACGGTTGAACGGATATGGGTGAAATTTGGGATAGTTTATAACCTGGATTAACATATAGGATACTTTTAATCCCGGTAGTACGATCCCGTGGGATAATTACCGAACTCGGCACGGGCGAAGCCGCGGGTATAAGCTAGTCTACTCATAATTATCCTATAATTTCCTATCCATAGGCTTTAGTCCTGGACATGGCTGGCGTCGGCGTCACGTGGGATAACCTGTGGAGTGGTCCAGGCGTTCCCTTCGGAGGCAGTCTCATCATGATGGCCGTCGACACGGTGCTGTACGGACTGGCCGCATATTGGCTGGATGCTGTCATACCTAGTGAGTCAGGAAGAAGTTTATTCTAGATTTCGAGTTTATAGTCGGTCGGTCGGTCGGTCGGCTAGGTTTAGATTGACTGCTTCGTTGGTTGGGCTGAGCATGAGGTCCTGGGTTCGATTCCCAGGGTAAGCAAAGTGTTATTGAGTTTTTCCATTAAGAATTTCTCAGTAGCAGTCACGGAGTCTGGACTTGTGCCCCTTTGATGGCAATAGGCTCGCCTCTTATTACATGGGACTTAAACATAACTGGCGAAATGTGGGTGTACTATAAGATATACCCCTGCCTAACCCTTCGGGGATTACAGGCGTAATGTTATGTAGATTTAAAAATGTAGCCAAAAATCTACAATAGTTTTTTTTTTGTTGTTTAGGTTAGGTATGAGTTCAAAAGACTTCTGCCCTGCACTTTAGTTTTGGTATGCTGGATGCCATTTCGCATTTAACAGGAATCATCTCAAGTTCAAAAGCACTTCGAGCCTTCAAATCTCTGTTTTAAAACGTTTACTATCGCTCCAATCAGTCCAAAACTTCTAATCATATTGACTTGTCAACGAAATCTTCCTATATTTTGTCAAATAAAATGCTTACCTCAACCAAATTCTTTCTAGGTGAGTACGGAATCAAACAGAAGCCCTGGTTCTGCTTAACGCCATCATTCTGGATCGGCAGCAGGCGAGGCAGGGTGTCTGCAGTTCATTTCCATTCCAACGGCGAGGCAGCAGCTCATAACAAGGATATTGAACCAGTGCCCAGGTATATTAACGAAACCAGAATACAAAATTTCAAATTATTTTTTAAACCTATTGTATCCTATTGTATCTGCGGGACTGTTCGAAAGAGATACTGTGGCCCTGGAACACAAAGGGCAATGAAGGAACATGGATGGGTTTTAGTCAGTAAGAGTCTGACACTCCCTCCCACTCCACCCAGACAAAAAAACCTATTGTATCTTCATCGCTTTTATGACACCCGGAAGTAGCCATTCTACCAAGTTGCTTTGATCACAGATATTTAGTTAAAACCTTGTTGGTCTACTTGTCATAAATGCAACTGCTGGCCTACCATGACTTTTTTTTATTAATAAAACGTAGCCCCACACTAGGAATTTTCCCTGTATCGTGGGTGCGTTTAAAACATTTAAACTCACATACACAAACACGAAGACACGGAACAAATTTCTTTTGGCCATACAAATATTTGTTCCAATGGGGGGATCGAACACCGCGACACGCAACGCAGCAATCAATTGCTCAGCCACTGCTCAACCGTGTCGTTTTAAAGCAGTAGTGAGAAAAAGATGGAGCTAGATGTCCTGCATACCTCAATCTCTCACCCACTCTGATATAAGATTACTCCACCCATTACTTAAGATTACTCCTTAGCGTGGGATTCATGGTTCTGCCAAGTAAAGTGGCTTTCGAAAAGAATTTCAGAAGTAGCCTGGGGTCGAGTTTTAATGCTTAGTTTATGGCTAAAACCTCACTAACTACCCTTATAGAAAGGCGTATGCCCACATAACTAGCAAAATATGGTTGGTCCTTCATACACTCACACTTTTGCCTTCGGTAGTTAAAGCCGTGATGTTCTATTACGTACTTCTAACCACGACAAGACAAAGCATGCTATATACGAGTCTAAATCAAAACAAAAACATCGTCGTCGTATTTACAATCAATTCCACGGCATATGTAGCTGTAGACGCTGCTGATTGGGCTTTCTGCCAAATTGTTGAAGCGCCATAGCCCATAGCATTACAGCTAAGTGCCAAAGCGCCATTAAATGACTCGTAGTGCACCTTCTATGATTAGATCCAATTAATTTACTATCAGTCGAATCTCTGAGAATAGTATGCGACATGTTTTATGGTACTATTTGTAATGGATTGACAAAGTCCATTTCTAATTAAGACTCGACTTATTTAAAAATCTGTAAATTTTTGTTGGCGATGTGCAATTTGCCTTAGACTGCTCAAAAGTCGACACCATAAATGGTTTTACCTTTTAGCCTTAGGAGCCCATTCATCAGGATTTTCATAAGAGCAATTCTTTATTAGAAGTAGCTCGGAATCTGGAAAGAAATATTGATACCACAAAGCAGTCCTTCTTTTTCCAAAATAAATGTTTCAGACTCACAACAACCAAGAATAAACCTAACGCATAACTTGTCCCCAGGGAGCTTCAAGATAAAGAAGCCATCAGGATCGTTGGCTTACAGAAAAGCTTCCGGCACTGTCGTAAGCCAGAAATAAAGGCCATTGACAACATCGACCTGAGCATCTACGAAGGCCAGATTACAGCTGTGCTGGGCCACAATGGTGCTGGCAAGTCCACGCTCTTCAACATCCTGACTGGACTGACGGCTCCCACTAATGGGACTGCCTATGTTTATGGACTTGATGTTAGGTGAGTAACTGATTGTTTGTATTTTGGTCAGACAATAAAGCAGTTGATAAAGTATGACAGCATAAACTTCATCAGGTTTTAAAGTTTTGTGGTAGGTTGAGATTATAGATGCAAAACGGGTTTTAAACGTTTTAAACCATTTGGTTTTAAACCGTATTTTTGGTTTAAAACGATTTAAAACCACAATTAGCGGTTTAATATGGTTTAAAATGTTTTTGTTTTGTTTTTATTGTCTGCACTTGTGGCATGTGCCAAATAAATGTATTTTCTTCTTCTTCTTTTTTCTTCTCTCTCCTCATACCCTACGTTACGATTTTGGTAGCAAATTGCAAAATAAAAATACGGCATTGCCGTTATATTTTAATAAACACGCATTTCATGATTGTTTTCAGTCTGTCTAACCCTAAAAAGTAGTATTGGTATGATATATGACTTCACATTTATTAATAAAAATGCTAAATGATTTCAATTAGCCTTTTAAAATAATTTATAATCAATGTACGGCCCACGTGGTCGTGGTTTTAAACCGTTTTAAACCAATTTAAAATCGGTTTGAAACCACGGATTTTGGTTTAAAACGGTTTATTTACAACTATAGTTGGGATTAGTATGAACCGTTGAGATATGGTCGTTGAAACGTGGGTTCCACCCCCTTCCTCTTCACGATTGCTTAGGGAAAACTGTCTCTAAGGTCTACACATAGCAGACTAAATAGATTATTGAAGTGATTGTAAACAAAGTGTTCACAATGCAGGGACCCCAACGACATGCACGAGATCCGCCAGATGATAGGCGTTTGTCCTCAACAAGACGTGCTCTTCGACCTGCTCTCCGTCAAGGAGCATCTGCAATTCTTCGCTGCTGTTAAGGTAACTTAGTAATATTTTAAACTGAATTGGGCTAGGTCTGTCTAATCAGACCAACTTAATTTAAATAGCTGTCTGCTATGGTAACTTTAAGGACAAATGTTTTAGTTCAGACTCTTCTAAGATTGTTTACATTTTCAGGAGACCTTTTAGTCTAGTGTGTGTGTCATGGGTTTGATTAGCAGGTCAGGCAATGTTTTGGGAATGGTCCCATCAGGGGATGAATGCATCAGAGGATGGAATACTCAATACTGTTTCCAATTTTTCTGCGCCCAATTTCTGGTAATTGGCTAAAATATCAGTGGCGAAATGTGACGATCAAAATACTAACCCTTGTGAGAAAACAAGCCCAATGATGTGTAAACGTTTAAATTGCAGGGTATTCCTCGGAAAAGACTACCAGAAGAAATTCATAAAGCTCTTTCTGATGTCGGTCTACTGGATCAAAGTAATGTGTTTGCCAAACATCTGTCGGGTGGACAGAAGAGAAAACTTAGCATTGCCATCGCGTTTATTGGGGACCCTAAGGTAAACTTTGTATTTAATTACTTTTAATATAGAACTCCGCTGTTGATCAGTCAGTTGAAGTCTGCTAGTAAACCAACCCGTTCAACGACGTTCTTTTTTTGACCTAACATCAATTTTCTGATCTCCACAACATAGTTTGAAACTAATGATTCAAGATTTTGACCATTCACGTTTTCCCAGATATATATTTCATTCACCACACCACAAACTCCATGTTCAACATGGGCATAGACTTGTCCGTTCACACGTCCTTCTTGCTCGATGCTCAGAATCCATCACAGAAATCTCAGATTCTCTCATCCAGTTGCCACCAGTTACAATTATCGCTCCACCTAGTCTTTGCTACAAGATCATGATCATATTCCCGACCTCCAGATTATAATCCTGGACGAGCCTACAGCGGGCGTCGACCCTGTTTCGCGGAGACAAACATGGCGGATCTTACAGCGAGCTCGACACGGGAAGGTGTTGCTGCTGACCACGCACTTCATGGACGAGGCTGACATACTCGGAGATAGGAAAGCTGTCATCAGTAAAGGCAGAGTGAGTAAGAATGTCTTAATTATTACCAGGTTCTGAAAATAGAGAACAAAAAATTAATATACAGCGTGTAATCCACAGAGTGTACCAGAAAGGCGTGGTCATATTTAAGTCAAACTGTCAATCAGACCATCAAACTGACTGAAAAATAGTCATCTCCCCCATTTAAAACTTCAATAAATACTTGACCAAATGTATGGGACAGCTTATTATTGTTTCGCGGTTTCGATGTTGGTCCCATGGAGCAAGTTGTTCAGTTTGATGGCCTATGCCACGCCATCAAATATGACAGTGGCAATATTATAGACTGCCTTTGTGTGATTGAATCTTGATGGTATCGTCGTTTTACAGGTCCGTTGTGCTGGCACGTCACTATTCCTGAAAAACAAATTCGGAATTGGATATCATCTGACTTTGGTGTTGGACGGTGAGCAATTTTGCATGATTCAGCACAGTAAATCACAGTCGTAGTAAAACTACTTGGAAATACTGCGAATTATCTGACACAAACTGGTTATATATTTCGACACCGGTCGTGACTGTAGATTCGGTCATATCGCCATGAATTGCAAGATGTTGTATGTCAATCACCACCATTTCGATGGCTGAGTTCACTGCTTGTTTCCATAAGTGTACTTAGTACTACGGTTTTCAGTGACTCTTTCATGGAATCCTACTAATTAGGCAACTTAATTCATTCCTTAGGAGTATGCCGGGAGCACCAAATCACCCGCCTTGTCCGGGGGCATGTACCCCGCGCGGAAAAGGCACGTCGTCACGGCAGAGAGCTGTCCTACATCCTGCCGCACTACGCCGTGCATTTATTCCCGCCGCTCTTCATCGCGATAGAACAAGAGGTCAAGGAGAAGACCAACAGATTGGGTAAGTCACCTACTTGGTCCAGGGCCACAGATGCAGCATCGTCACTGCAGAGAACTGTCCCGCGTCCTGCCGCACTCTCTCCTTATCATTCTCCGTTGATCCAGATGCCAATAAGACCGGTTACTTTTTACCATCTTCAGGTTGACTGACTGATTTTTTGTTATCGTAATAGTCCAGAGTATAATCAAATCCTCCACCCCTCTACCGAGAAGGTGGGCTGGTAAAGATCGCTTGCCAAGTTGGTGATACACAGTAATCAGAGTTTTATGACGCATTTTTTTAAGAGAAGCCACAGTTTTATATAAGAAGCCCATAACATTATAACTCTAAATTGGTCTTAAACTCATTTGTTCACATTCTGTTTTGATTTCTCCAGGTATCACAAGTTACGGTGTATCAATGACGACCCTAGAAGAGGTGTTCCTCAGCTTGGAAGGAGAGAACGCTGAAGAGACGGAAGCTGTTGAAGGTGTGTCCTCTGTGAAGCTGGTGAGGGCAAGGGCGCTCTCCAGAAGTTTGTCGTTACAGAGCAAGACATTGAGTTACCAGGTTAGTTACCTATTTATTCTAGTTTAGGAGTGAGTAGGTAAATATAATAGATATAAAAGTGCACACTCGCAGCCTGGGGGTTAAAAAGGTGCGCGCACGACTGTTTTTTTTTTTTTTCTTATTATATTCACAAAACTGATGTACAATCACAAATGCAATAAGAAAAAGTTACAAAACAATTCTTCTGGTTGACAGTTACTAGATGTGAATCTAGCATGCATATGTAAAACACTTACTATTTAAAAAACACAACAATTAAACAAATCTTACAAATTGTGAACTTTTCCAAAAAAAAATAATGAAAAAGTTTTGGGAAAGAAAAATTAAATATAAGAAATACTGTTATGCGTAGGGTTAGATTTTCGGGTGATCAAACGGAATTTTTCATAACTAATTTCACATCATCTAAGTTTGCATTTGTAAATCCTTAATTTATGTACAATAACTTCGCTTCTTGGTGCATAGCAAATAGTAATAATTGCGAAGTGTGGGTTTAATAAACACTTGTTCACCCCTTCGGGCAACTGAGGCGTTATGTTTTACTTGTTGCCTCTAAACGTCTATTGTCTTTCTAGGAGCTCAACGACAAGGATGGTCAGAAGGCGACTTCCCTACCCACGCCACCAGCGTCACACGCGCTGCATTCTACCACTCACGGCGTTGAACATGTCAAGGTAAAGTTTAGGATGAAATTATCCTAATAAAAAAAGAGCTCTTATTTTGCTTGAAGAAGCAAGCACTCCAATACTTGCAGAATTTTTATTTTACTATTTATATTTATTTATTATTTCATGTACATTTATTATTTTTCTCTCTAGCCATTGCTGACCCAGTGCTGGGCAAAGACTTCCAAGCCCCTCCAGGTATTCTTTGCACGCGCCACCTCGAACGAGCCTTCGTGATACCAACACGTCACCTCTTTCTGGGCTGCCCTCAACGGCGCTTTTCATCTTCATCACCATTGTGTAGAGATTCTTGTCCAGCGGTCATTGTATTATATTCATACTAGATGCCCCTGCTTCCCACGGATGCGATTGACTAATGTGGTGACATGTCAAGACATCGAGGTTTCTATATTTCCGGAATTCTCTAAACAGTGGTGAAAACATAATCAAAACGCATAGTGTAGTTTAGACGGACTAACCGCACACAGAGACAAACACGAAAACTAACTTTATTTTACAGTATTTATAGATAGATAGACATAGATTTCATCCTAATTCCTCAATTCGAAAAGGCCTTTAAAATAGTTTCTATTTTCAGGTCGCTCCCGAAGTCCCGATATCAGTAGACGCATTAGGAGAGACAGTTAAGACCAACCCGTCTTGTTGGAGAACCTTCTGCGCACTGGTCTACATCAGAATGGTGCGCATGATCAGGGACCCCTACAAGCTGTGGGTCATGATCTTGATGCCTATAAGTAAGTACCCTGTACCCTGAGCCTTCTACTATGACCACTCCTTGGTTCCTGGTCTCCTGAGTTTGCTTTTCTTTTTGAAATCAGTTTAAATAATTGACTGTTTGTTTTCAGTATCCTGTGCCCTGGGTCTCTGGATGAAATCCCGACAGATCGTGTTCTTTCGGATGCAGCCGCTCAAACTGGACCCCAATGCATACTTCAACAAGACCCCAATAGCCATATACAGTGAACAGGACAATATCAAAGAAATGACAGACCTAAGGGACTCTCTGGAGTCTTTAGGAGCATTTCCAATTGTAGACTTCGACGGAAACTTCTCAAGTCTTCTAAACATGGAGAATTTTGGAGCGTACAGTCTGAGAGATAGCTTGATACCGTATGGAAAGTTCATGGCCTATTACAATAGTACTTATACGCACAGTTTGCCTATCATAGTTAATTTGTTGGATAATAGTGTTTATAGGTAAGTTAGAGTACTATAGCACGTCCGAAAGTATTGATTTGTTTCAATTATACACTTGTATAATTATTTGGAGACTTATTCATTGTTTACCACATCTTTAACATTATCGCTGGTCTAATGGTCGCAAGCGCGACTGCTGAGCATGAGGTCCTGGGTTCGATTCCCAGAGCGGGAAAGTGTTATTGGGTTCCGTTGCTGCTACTTAGAAATTTCATTAGGAATTTCTCAGTAGCAGCAACGGAGTCTGGATTTGTGCCCGGTTGGTTGATGGCAATAGGCTCACCCCCTATTACATGGGACTTAAACATACCTGACGAAATGTGGGTGTAATATTTGCCTTACCGGTCAGGGATTACAGGCGTGATTTAATGCATAAGAATATTTAATATAACAATAAGCAAAGCTTTCTTAGAAAGATGGCTGACATCCAATGGGTGTGGAATTCTTGATCCTTAGTTGGTTTCCTTACATAGTGCTTCCTTTATTTATGAAGATTTTTCGACTTTTCCAATATAAGAATCATCTTTGCACTAAAATCTTACTTCCTTGTCCTTGTCATTTCACTTACAAATTCAAAACCTATGACTAATTCCACCTTCTCCCCCCAGGGTTCTAATGACAGCATCAGGTCTAATAGAAAGCTTCAAGCCTATCGAGGTGTTAGCTCACCCGTTTCAGCAGACGGAACAACAGGAGGAATTCAATCTGGGCAACGTGGTCTGCGCCATCTTCATGGGCATGATCTTCGCGCTGGTGCCGGTCACCTTAGCTGTGGACATCGTGTATGATCGAGAGGTGAGATAAGAAGGAATCTGAATAAACGACTAAGTGTCACTGAGGTCTCTAAAATTGGGGCTGCGGGACTGTTCGAAAGAAATACCGCGGCCCTGGAACACAAAGGGCAAAGAAGGAACATGGATGGGTTTTAGTCAGTAAAAGTCTGACACTCCCTCACACTCCACCCAGAGCGGGGGGGGGGGGATATTTGATGATTTCCAATCCCAAACAAAAAAAAAGGAGAAACTTTATGCGTATTGGTTTACAAATTAGAGAAGTATCACAAATTGGATTTTAGCAACTCTGATAAATTTTATTCTTACTAATTAAGTAAGACTTCGTACTAAGTCTTCTTTTTCGTGTGGTTAGTGCCTAATCAGGTGTCAGAATTTTATGCCGTCCATGAGCCTGTGACTTGGCTTTACATGCCGTCAAGAAATATCTCTCAGGCATGCTGGTTCCTCACGATATTTTCCTTCACCGTCTCAAGTCATAATTATACAATACGCACATGAATCCGAAAAATCAGAGGTGCGTATCTTGGGTTCGATCTCGGGACCTATGACTTGACAGTATATATACTTGACAGACCGACGGTCATACCACTAGGCTATCACTGCTTATAACTAATTCTTACCAATACAATTGATTGTATTGCCTATCTTAACATTTCTAAACGGATACTTGGATAAAAAAATAAAATTATTTTCGCGCTCGACCTCTATGTTTGGCTCGACTGTACTAATGTCAAAAAATTATTTTAGATAAAAGCGAAAAATCAGTTGCGAGTCAACGGGCTTTCGATGAGCATGTACTTCCTGACGTACTTCACCGTGCTGATCTTCATTATGGTGCTCACCAGCATAGGAGTACTAGTCTTGGTGAGTATTAAACATTCTTAGATTCTGATGAATGAAATGTGACATCGTTTGTGCTGTTTCCACTTCCACGCTATGTGATAATTAAGGTGAATACTGGAAGTTCCTTCGTTTATCAGAGCCTAGCTGATCCGTTTCGTCCTGTAACTTAATGGGATGCTCCACATAAATGTTCGGGCGGCCTAATTGAATATACGAAAATAGTGTGTCAGAAAAGTGTAAGTAAGAGTATGTGGCAGCTGATTATTTTAGAGATGAAAAAGATGTTCTATTTGAGGGTTTGTAACACATCCTTAAATATGATCACACTTTTCTGATTCATGGTGTATGTGGACAGATCTTTGGAAATATGCCGATGGATTTAGCTCGAATTGTGCAAAGCCGAATGTGATTGAGCGAGTTTTAGTGCCAAACGGACATTACCGATGATTGCTTCGGATCGGTTTTGTTGTAATAAATACTGCCAAATCAAATCTGTCGACCTGAACGTTTGTATAGCACTTCTATCTAGAGCTATCATTGTTCTGTTGCAAAAAAACAACATCAAAGAATGATTGTAGGAATAAATACAAAAGATAATTGAATTAACAACTGCTACCGCTCTGCATGTTTTCCCTCTAACCCTCAAATATTTTGCTCCATCCTTCACAGGTCATCCTCAACGACATCCCCAGCCTCACCAACGGCTCAGCGATCACGATGCTCTCCGGCCTGCTCCTGCTCTACAGTCCGTCCGCCATCTTGTTCAACACGTGCCTCTCCTACGTCTTCGACAAGATGGACTCCGCGCAGAGCATCATGCCGAACATTACCACTTGGGTTGGCGTTATTCCCTTCATTTTGGTTGCGGTTTTGGATACTTTTAAATGGGGTAAGTTTGTCCTAGAGATTAACTTAAGTTATTAATATTTTTGGAAACCAGTGTAGATTTCATTGCGAGATCTCCGTCTTATACATTTTTGGGTCATTTGCAAAAGTTCTATTTGTTTTATAGGTTATGACTAAGTTTTAAGTCGCCAGATGATTGAAAAATCTGCTACTGCTTCACCATGTTGCAGTTTTTAAATAAAATAAACTGAAGTTTCTAAAGTTATCCATCTAACAAAAACTTGTTTAGACCTTGGCCATGCCTTGGGACCTGTTTAGTGTGCACCTGCTCCTTACTTTTTAGACGATTTTGTTCATACGGAAACCTTTTTATTTTCAGGTAGTGACATCGCGTTCTACTTGCACTTGACGTTCAGTTTCCTGGACGTGATGTACATACCTTACGCGATTATTTACTACGTCGATAGGTATGTCTCTTTCTTTTGTATGTATGTTAGTAACTAGTGGTCCTCATCGGTACTAGCTTATGAGGCCTGTCAAAAAATTCCATCAATGTTCGTGAATAGTTGAGCAGTGATGGCTCAGTGGTAATGGTCGCGACTTAAAAGCTGTACGTCGTAGGTTCAAACCGAAGTGGGCACATTACTTTCATTACTACTGCTCAGAAAAACATCGTGAGGAAACCGGCATGTCCTAGAACCAAAAATTTGAAGACATGTGACATCTACCAACGCGCCCTGGGCTCACGTGATGTTGGTGAGTATTTATCGTGACTATTTGTGATGTCCTCAGGGTGTACCTAACCTGCAACCTCCGCGACCTGTGCACCACGCCGCCTCTCAGCAGCTACTTCACGGCGGAGGTGTGGGTGCTGGTAGCGGCCATGTTGTTCCACGTGCCGGTCTCGGGCGCCGCGCTGCTCGCTGCTGATCGACTCAAGTCGGGTGGCCGGATATGTCCGGTGAGTGACACATTGTGTGGTCGGTCACATTTTAGACGAAAAACAGACTTATGTTGGCAGAAAATAATATATAAATAATATTATAAATTACAGACGTCAATAACTTTTGCCCATTTAAAGAGCAAAGGACATTTTGACTTGACAAGACTGTGCCTTCCATCAACCCGTAATGCGAACGTGGTGGATTATAGCTCTTTCATAAAGAGGAGGCTGTATCCTAGCAGTGAGAACATTAGTGGGCTGGATTTGTGTGAAGGGAGACTGGGCTTTGTGAATTAAACCCAAAATCATTTTCTTTATTCTACCCAGCGCAAGAAAAGTACTTCAGAGACTAGTGGTGACGCGGAGCAGGAGGTGGGCGGCGAAGCGTGTGAAGACGAAGACGTGCGGCGCGAGCGACGCCGCGTGCACACCTTACTGCAGCAGCCCGCGCACAGCGCGCCGCCTTTAGTCGTGCATGTATGTTGTACAGAATTCTGTTTTGCAATCAACTGCCCACTTATGTATGGCTTCCCAGTTCTAAATTATCTACAGTTCTCCAAGGAAAATTATGCGAGATCTAATATAGAGCTGCTACAACCACGGGAGTACTTCCCTATGTTGTATTTTGATAATAATATGATATGATGATATGATAGACAGGGATCTTTAACCGTTAACACAACAAACAGAAAACCTCAAACAAGCGCACAGTAAACAAGGTGGCGACCACAATACGACAACAAATAAAAACACTGGTAAATACTAGATCATAGGCATATTTTTAAACTATCAATAATCATAACGAATTTGGCAAAGGTTTTTGAAGTAGCGACTTGGCAACATGTGTTTAGTGTTTATACCTATGCGGGGTTCGTTGTTGGTGCCAGCCTGTTGATCTATATCATGTAAAAAATGCTAAAAATCCTGTGACTATCTACCTATTGGATATTTAGGATTGAATTTGTATATGCAGACTGGGAACGTCATGAGTTACACGCAGTTTAATTAATTTTCGTATTGTCGTCTCCACCCTACAGAAGAATTACCGAAGCACATGCCTTTTCTGGTGTCTGTTCTGGTCTGCCGTCTCTGCAGGAACATTGATAATAAAAACTCGGTTCTTAAAAAAAAACTTGACGAATAAATTATAAATTTTTTCATTGCTAAAACTTGGATAAAGTATCACATATCAGAAGTTTAAGAACTGACACCTTTGTTCCCAGAATTTGCGCAAAGAATACAAAGTGCGAGGCACAGGCAGTGGTGGGTCATGCTGGTCATCACCTCAAGAGGAAACAGCCTCCCGGGTGCGCTCGCGCTTCGTGGGGTTGGCGAGGCTCAGCCTGGCCGTGGAGGGTGGGGAGGTGTTCGGCCTGCTCGGACACAACGGGGCCGGGAAGACTACCACCATGAAGATCATCACGGCCGAGGCACGGCCCACGCATGGCAGTGTGAGTTTTGGTGATTTTGACATAATTAAGTTTTCAAACAAGATGGCAGGTCACGGTAGAATATTTTATGGGTTAGCAATATGGTAGGGAGCCGAGTCCTTTGACTTCTAGCTGCCAGCAAATAATGAGTCAGGATTTCTCTGGTAAGCTTGACTCAGGAGAAGTCTCAAGTCTGGTCAGTCTGTCATTTATAGCTGATTGTACCATGTATAATAGAAACAAGAAACCTCACTTAGTTCCTGCCCGCTTATTTATGATAGACATTTTTCTAGGTCTTAATTTTTTAACAACATTATAACTTTCAGGTGATGCTGGGCAGTGAGAACATCGACGAGTCGCAGACATCCGCGTTCATGATGCTGGGCTACTGCCCGCAGCACGACGCGCTCTGGAAGAACGTCACTATCCGCGAGCACATCGAGTGCTACGCCGCCATCCGGGGCGTCAGCAAGGCGGACACTCCTCGGTAGGTGTAATTAGTTCTTGTGTCGCATCTTGTTGTCATCTTTCAGGTATGTGGCTTCCCATTTGCGGCAGTAATTGATTTTTAAGCTGCAAAAATGACAATTTCTTGAACAATCGTACAGAAGATACAATTCCGAATGGGACCGCAACTGCAAACCGCAGCGGCAAAGCCACCCCATCGCTACGACAGGCAAACACGACTGGTCTATGAATACGCTTCCGTAGTTGGCGGCTACAGTTTGCTGAAGCTATAGGAAGACCTTTATTAACTTGAACTCTGCGGTCCATCTCATCGATCTTTATGCTAATGAAATAACTTGCATGCAAAAATGACTGCGTTTTCCAGCCTTTCAACCTTGTACTAACTATCAATTCCATCCCACAGGATAGTAGATGCGTACTTGAACGGTCTTCAGATAATGGAGCACGCGAATAAGAACGCGGAAGAGTGCTCGGGCGGCACGCGGCGCAAGCTGTCGTTCGCGCTGGCCATGGTGGGTAGTCCGCGCGTCGTACTGCTGGACGAGCCCTCTACCGGCATGGACCCCAGGAGCAAGAGGTTCCTCTGGGACACCATCCTGGCTAGCTTCCAGGTAAGGCTCATTATATGACGATCCTGGTCCATCTGTCCTTCCTCTTGCATCTTGTATGTGTGACGTGCAATCTCATTGTAACCTCGCAGATTTATCGCTGACATCGGTGCTTGTCTTCAAGCATAATTATTTTAAATTTTTGAGTCAAACAATAAAGGTTTTTAACCCCGGACGCAAAAAGAGGGGTGTTATAAGTTTGACCGCTATGTGTGTGTGTCTGTCTCTGGCACCGTAGCTCTTAAACGAGTGAACCGATTTAAATGCAGTTTTTTTTTATTTGAAAGTTTGTTTTTTGGCGATAGTTCTTAGATACGTTTTATCAAAATCAGTGCAGCCATGTACTAGATATGGGGGATGAAAGTGGGTATATATCTTTCCTCTTTTATTTTATCGTTGGGGGTTTTTTAAATTTTAAATTTAATCTTAATTGAAAAGAAAGTCTGATTTTCTGTATATACGTTTTCTAAAACTTCCAAGTTCTTATCTAACAGCAATAGTCAACGGCTAAACAATCTTCGTGATGAATAAAGTGATCTACTGTTGCAGGGCAAAAAAGGTGCTATACTAACGACACATTCCATGGAAGAGGCTGATGCTTTATGTTCCAGAGTCGGCATCATGGTCAAAGGTGGCCTGAGGTACTCATAACACACAAATGATTCTGAATATATATGTGAGGCTTCATTCAAAAAGCAACTTATAATTTTGTTTTTTTTTTGTTCAGATGTATCGGCTCAACTCAACACTTGAAGAATTTGTACGGTGCGGGATACACTCTTGAGATGAAGATTGGACAAAGTAATCTAAAGCAGGTAAATAACATTAAAAACTTGTCCCATGTACACAGGAGGGAAACTTTCAACGGGGCAGTAAGGGGAACTACCTTAACCGTTGCAGCTAAACAGGATCGATTAACATTAAAAAAAATGTTGGTTAAAATTTTTAAACAAAATGTATGGGAAAAGATTTTTGCAATTTCTGGCATTTTTAGTACTCTTACCTGGGTTCGTCCTATTGAAGTTTTTGATCAGGATTAGAAACAGGAGCGATTGACATCAAAAGAATGTTTTGGGTAAAATGGTAATTTTCTAATTTTCTTGTATACATTTTTTTGAAAATCTATGAATGGGTATCAAAATTTCACAAAAAATTATGGAGAGTCCCGTAAGACTATTTTCGTGTAGCCGCAACGGTTAAGGAAGTTCCCCTTACTGCCCCGTTGAAAGTTTCCACCCTGTATTGGCAGCCATTTTCTTTACAGGCAAGCTCGTAATGGCGCCCATACTGGGATCTAAGCACAGTGTTTATTTTGTATTTCTTCAATAAATACTGTGGATATGATATTCACACATGAATAAAGAATTCAATCAATTTTATAATTCTAAATTGAAGGATGTGCAGGTCCAATCTAAGTTAGCAGGTCATGGGTGCCAATTGATACTCCATATTTTTCAGTACCTACTTCTACTTGGTTATAACAAAAGTAACCTTTTTCTTCGTAATCAGATAATGGAGTCGGAGTCGCTATCACCATCACCACTCAGATCGAATGAGAACTCGCCGTCACTAGGAGAAGCAGATGAGGGTAAGTTAAAATTTCCTACACATAGTTCCCAAGATGAAGGGTTTTGACAGGCAGACGGACAGACGGACAACAAAGTTTTTTTTTTTTTTTTAAAAAAACGTTGCCCCACACTAGGAATTTCTCCTGTATCGTGGGTGCGTTTACAAACATTTAAACTCACATACACAAACAGCCAGACCCGGAACAACTACTTGTAGGCCATACAAATATTTGTTCCGTGCGGGAATCGAACCCGCGACACGCAGCGCAGCAGCCAATCGCTCAGCCACTGCGCCAACCGTGCAGTCATAGTTATCCTAGAAGGGTTCCGTTTGTTCCTTGTGAGGTACGGAACCCTAAAAATCAAACTGTTATCATTTATTTCAAACAAAAAGCTATATTCTCAGCACTATATTTGGTTTTACGAATAAGCAAAGTTCTGAAGGCTGACAATCCAACTAGGTGCCAGTAGAATTAATTTCAGTAATACCATGGTTCACGTGGCTCGTTCTTCCGGCAGGCGGTTCGGGCGCGGGCTCAGTGTGCGCGGAAGCGGAGGGGGAGGCGGAGGCGGTGGACGCCAGCATACACACGCCGCTGGTTGCCGGCACGCCACCGCCGCCTAGACTGCAGCATCACCGGTAACTATACCTCAATATTTGGGCAAAAAAAAAAACTAGTAAACGTTATACGTAATTTTGGGAAAAAGTCCTCGTTGGTGTATGGTCGCTAGCGCTACTGAGCAACAAGACTGAATTTGTGACCGGTTGATGGAAATGTGAGTGTACTATGGCTACACCACTTCCTAACCTTTCGGTGAAAACCGACGTGCTTGTATGTTGCATTTTTAAGCAAAAATAAACATATCTTATGCGGGGTGGAAGAGACACCGATGCGAAAACGGTTAGGTACCACGTATTCAGTACATCATTCTGAAAAAAAAAATTCTATGAAGGGGTTCATATAAATTTTTCATCAGTTGTAAAAAAAATCTGCTGGTTCCTACAAAAGTACCATACCTACACGATCAAAATGTATGGAACAACTGATTTTAAAAAAATCATTCTATGTAGGGGGCTCAGAATGATGTACTGATTACGTGGTATCCATTTTGGTGTCGGTGTCCCTTCCACCTATACACCCTATTTACTATTTTCAGACCTAAAACTTATAAATCTTATCTTCGTAGGACGGAGTCCGGTGGAGGTGGCGCAAACTCCGAAGCGGTGATAGCACTAGTCGGGCAGATATTCCCGGCGGCAGTCCTAGAAGAGAGCTTTGCGGAGAGGCTCGTGTTCTCCGTGCCGCAGTCTGCTGTGTCCAGCCTCGCCAGGTGTTTCCAGCAGATTGAGGACGGTAAGTTTTAGTTCTGATCCCATGTTGGGCGCCAATTAAAATAAGTTAAATGGGATAATAGTCGTAAAGGTTGCCTTGGCCTTGTCAGTAGTTTTTTTTCATTTCACGGCGAATAGTTGTGACACCCACCATTTATTTATAGCAGATGGAGTACGGGTCTCATGTCAGCCGACAATTACGATTTCGCTCTAGTTGATTAGCAGTAATGAAGAGTAGAATAGTGAGTTGGGTAATTTCAATCATGATAGTCCACAGTTTTGAATGACTATTGTTTATTCTAACAAATGTTAGTCCGTAAGATTTTTTCTGGCCCCATGTTGGGCGCCACTTTTGTTGTCCTCCATTCGATCAGTAAAGAAGAGACAGTTGCTAATCCACTAGTCCAATGGTAGATCCCAGAAAGAATTAAGCTCTAGTTAGTCTACAGGTATGAAGAAAAAGTTGGTAAAAATATTCATAGACAAGTCTGTACTTCGAAACTAACAGATATTTCTTATAGAGTAGGGACAGTAGGTTTATGTAACGGTCCCACGCTGGGCTCCATTAATGTTTTGTGGAGAAGATTTTTACAGGACAGCTATTACAAAATTACATTACTATACAACTTTGAGTATTGATTAATTCCTTTATTTACAGCGAAAGAAAAACTAAACATAGTAGAGTACAGCTTCAGTCAAACGACATTGGAGCAAGTGTTCTTGAAATTCGCACAAACTGAGAACGTCGATGCATCAGACCAAGAACATTAAACCGTTAATAGTATTGTAAGTATTACGTCACTGTTCTGACTTCGCTACACTTGGAAAGTAATGCAAAGAAAAAAAAAGAATTTTGAAAAAAAATTGTCATCGTTTGACTTGGCTTGATGTTTTGCGATTCGCTATTAAAAATCTTTGACAAGCAAAAATGTTATTGAGTTTAAATATAAATCTCATTCCCCTAGCTAGTTTAGTTAATCACCTTATTGAGCTAAGTATATCAAAGATATATTTTTGACTTGTTGACTGTTACAATGTTATAAGATTCTCCTAAATATGGCAGCTAGTTAAACTAAGAAAAACATTAATTGCTAAAGCATTTTTGGTTGTGAAGGACGGCCAAGTCAAAACAGTGAAGTATTTTGTGCTTTTTTGAAAAGAAAATGTAAAATAAGAATCGCTTCTGATATTACAATATTGTGTAGTTAATTTAGTTGAATTTTGTTTATAGCCAGAAGGCTTATAGGAAACTTTTGTGGCCTGTTTGTTACTACCACATAATTTAACGTACCTCCTCATATTAACTAACAGACACTTACATCTCTTGAACGGAGTTTAAATGTTATTGATGATCGCGTTCAGGTTCATTGGTAAACTTCACCTGTAGGGCTTGATCTGGCTTTCTACCTGGTAGGAACCGGGTATCCGAGTATCTATATCAAGTCCTACGATTAGTAGATTTGCTAGGTATGCAATTTCATCTTCTTCACTACCAAATGTTAATGTATTACCTTCTTGTATAGACGCCAGCACATCAAGCGACTAAAATCTGTCAAATTCCTTTAATAGATTTTCAACTGTATCACTATAGCATTAGGTTCAAGGTTGAATGGGAAAACTTGATGTGCTGGCCTCTGTACTTAGTATCACTGACACTATAAAATATAGTACTTTTATCTACAACCTACAGTTTTGTTAAGTAGACAAAATCAGTTTCCAGAAAAAATATTTTGTTTTTTTTTTCCTATATTTGGACAGGGCAAAACAATTTACTGAATGATGACCAACATAAGGTTAGATTACAGCAAAAGTTTCCCATAACGTCTTGGCTAGAAGCTTTGTAATATTTCCGGTCGATGAGAGAATATTACCTAGGTGTGTAGACACAGGAAATGTTGACTGTGTGACGTTTTATAATGATTTGATACGTTTATTAGCCAGTTTTATATTGTATTAGGTATGCGGTACGGTGAGCATTGTGTTAGTTGTTGAATACTTATGTAGCATTTCTTTAATATGTTTTTGTTGCCATAATTGTAAGAAATATTGTTTCCTTGGAAAAGAAGAATAGGAATTTTAAAGAATTGGTACCTAACTATCTAATGGGTCTTACTTGACCCATATGATCGTGGGACCTTTGAATATAAGCTTGTAATAACTTAAATTTTTATTGAACAAATATTGAATTTCAATAGTTTTACATTTAGTATGGCCTGCTGCAGTAACAACATAATTTCTATTCTGACTATAACCGGAGAATTGTATTAAAATTTAAGTTAAGTTATGATATTTATCAATCGGTTTCATTACGTGGACCAACAAACACAATGCTTACTACCATAAATAGTATAAAATCATTCACTGCATACGGTCTAACAGTGCCTAGGATCACATTGCTGTCAAACCATATGTGAAAGTTATATAACAACAAAATATGTGATTTTTAGTTTTAGAAGGAACTTTTGTGATTGATTTTCTAGTCGGCAACACTGTGTGCCTCATTTTGTATTTGGAAAGAAAAAAAAACGGTTTGTCTTTAAACACTGTCAGTTATTTGTAAAAATAACTAATATAATAGAAGTAGTGGTGCCTACATCGTAGAAAAGCTAGGTAGAGTGAATTTGTGACCTTGTAAAAAGTCCGCCATTTTGTATTTACCTATACCTAAGAATTGTTATGATCTGACAATGTAGGTCATTTCCCTGACAATTTAAAATCTAAAACAATACTATCATCGTCATTTCCGTGTTATTTATTGATCTTAATAATCGCCAGGGTAGTGACTTAAAAAGTCAACGGTACAAAACCAAATACAGAATGATGTAAACATAAAATGTTAGATTAATTTATAGAATTTTACAATTTCATATATGTTGCTACGTTTCATAATGCCGAAACTACCTACGTATAATATATTATACTGCGATTGTTGACAAGTTGTCTAAGAACCTAGTCTTTAAGATACGGACTATAAAGTATAATATTATGATCAGTTTCGAGAACATTCGCCGTGTCGGGTGGAAGATAATAAAATTGTAGCGTTGGCTGGAGACTAGTAGGTAAGGCAGGGAAATCCAAAATTATAATTTTCTACAGTAATGGATGTAAAGAGACCATTAACGAAGCCGAAAACCACATGTTTTCCCCGTCATTGCGAATATTGCGATCATTTTTTTGTTATGCAACATAGGTACCCGAGAGGCTTCTAGTTACGGAAATATTGAGGGTCAAAGTGTTGGAACTTTTTACACAATTTTTTTTTTAATAGGTAGGTGTTTGAAATATTATAACTTTACTTTAAATACCTTGATGACCCCCATACTATTCAATGCATCCATCAACACAATGTTTTGAGTGCGTTACATTGAGTTATACGTAAAACGTGATGTTACACCACAAAAAAAGTAGTTTCCCAGCAATCATTTTTGCGTAGAGTTACTTAGTTTGATGTGCATAATCCTTGGTTGACGGCTTCATGAAGGGTCCTTTTACACCTTGTATAAAGTAGGGATCGGAATAAGTAGACTTTATTTGGCTTAACTTCAAAGAAGTGAGTGACATGTCGACAATACCTCCTTTAGTTTAAGACCTTTATTTTGGAACTTAAAAATCATTCCGAAATTTTATAGGGAAGCGTTATCCACATGTTACTTATTGCCTTGAAGTTTAGGCAGATAATCTTGACCTGTTCCGATCCCAACATATAAAATAACATCACGCCTGTAATTCCCGAAGGGTTGGGCAAAGGTGTACCTAATAGTAACACCCACATTTTGCCAGTTATGTTTAAGTCTCATAAAATAAGGCTTAATGGGTCGAAGTGAGATCGCCCGAGCCCAATTCGACCCATTAAGTCTCCATACAAGCTGAGACTAAAAGATTAGGTAATAAGAGTCGTCCCCTAAGACATTATAAGGCTATAGAGTAGTAATTGATCTGTAAGTAAGTTTAACATTTCGTGTTCAAAACATTACGCAAAAATCTTAACTGCGAATAAACGCAACAGCAAGGTAAACAGTCACACTAAAAATTACCAAGAACATTCTTAGATACAATTAAATTAAACCACCTTCAATATAACCGATAATAACGCGCACAGTTTCCTTCTAATCCATTGCAAAATTATTTACGATACCCAGCTTTACAATCTCCTAGCCAACGAATACTTATAGCTATTTTAATATTCTGTTAAAATATAAAGAATGGACTTATAAATGTTCGGAAAAACGTTACTCCAAGGAATGGGTTTAATATTACAGTTGGTAGGTTAAACATACTAGGGTTAATATCAGTATTAGGTTAAGATCGCTTTTGTATCAGTTATTTTAAATCAAATTCTACAAGTTTTACCAAATCTTTTTTGTTTTTGCTGCTTTTATTGCTCGGTAAGTAAGCTAATTTGGTAAAAAAAAATAAGTTGAATCTACTATTTTCGCGCCTTGAAATGTCAAATAAAATTTCCACAGACAATAAAATGACAGATATAGAAAGATTGTAAGAAAACCTCTTTGTTGTATCGTTATTGATCATAGACAAAGTATTATTTGCTTATAAAGCCAGAGGAATGAATATTGTTGTAATCATGGTGACTGTGTTTATCTGAAAACATTCAGCTGTGTTTGGTCATGGATCTTAAAACGAGCCTATTTTAATCTTGAAAAAGAACAAGTGTCTACTTGTTTACCTAAGGGAGGAAGTAGTCAAAATATCATGATTTTTTTAATTACAAAATGTGTCTGCTCTTGACCTCGATCACGCCTGATGGAAAGCGCTGGATCAGGTCTATGATGGAACTAGCGTGCTCATTGTGTCGAGATTTTTATACATGTTGTGTTACTTTGATAGTGACAGAAAACAAATATGCGTAAGATAACTAACCGTTTTGTTCAAACGGAAACGTCTGATATGATTAAATATTTACAAGATTTCAAAATGGTTCCTCTACTCTCCTATCTATACAATTAAAACTTTGCAATGTCAAACAAGTTAAACACTTCTGTCCATTTCGTATAACTAAGCGACCCTTACCTAGTATTAAGTTGCTCCTATCCTATGTTTAGTATAGTACATAACGATAGTTTTAATTAAGATCATGTAAACAATATTGTCTATGATATTCGTATGCGTCATCAAGACATTTCCTCTTGGCTTTAAGCATTTCATATCATTTAACATTTAGTTTTCCTAAAGTAATGGTACAAACCTAATATCAGGTGTGTTAAAGATTTGATGTTAAGAGAAAGTGTTAAAAGACTACAATTTGTTGTGTGATTTTAGCTTTCGAAGCTGGAACGAGTTAGATGTTGTTTACGCTTATTTTATTGATAAGTTTAATGTAAACGTTTAGCAATTAACATTTTGACAGGGTCATTCATTTGACTGCAAATCTGGAGTAAAATCGGATCCGCAAAAGCAGTATTCGGTACTGACAAATATGATGTAGATGCTAAAAATGGAGAAATATAAAATAACCTAATTCAAAGAAATGTATAAAACGTGCAAGCTAGATGGACAATAAGATTCGTGACAGTATTACTATCTCATAGATTTGCATCAATTGTCTTCAGAGAGAACCTTGAAATCTAATCTTTACATGAAACATGCGTAATACTCTTACAACATATTGAATTTATGACATCAATAAATTCAAAGTTACATAATTTCTCTATGACTTTTTATTACACCTTGCCAATGTTAATTGTTAAGTCGTTCATAAAAATATATTGGTATTTTTATTTTCGCATATAAAATTGAAAATGTAACTTGAGACTTAAAAGATTGGCCAATCTCCGAGGTTATTAAAACATTGACATTTCGCTGACCTCGAAATATTCAGCTAAAGCCTCTATGGTAAATATCAGAAAACACGCTTGAAAGATAAAAAAGGAAAAGAACTAGAGTCAATCAAAATAATGTTACTAGTGGTAATTTTAGTTAGTTTAGTCATTTAACAAAAATAAATAAAAGCTAAAAAGTATTGTGAATTTGATTTGGCTACGTGTAAATGTGTAATAATCATTTATTAAATAATTATTTATTTACAATGGCTGCGTGATCGTTAAGTGTAGACTAAAATAATTTTATTTATTTGTCAAATTATATTCTTATCATTAGTATTACGTACAATAATTTATAAATTAAATTGTGGAGGTAATTAAGTTTTAGGTAAACTTACAATCACAGAAAAAATAAAATATCTTATGTATTGGTGACTCTAGTGGAAATCTTTTCAGTTAATGCGAAAATAAAAATATTCATAGTTATATTAAGAGGGCCATGTCGGGCAGTCTGTACCTATATGTGCTGTTACCATTTCATTTCATTTGTTAGTGAATTTTAGTCAATTAATTTAGTACAGAATAAAACATCCGACACGATTCAAGTTTTTTATTTAGAATATAAATCTCCTGAAATCATTTTGCCATATGTAAAATCAAAGGTGAATGCGCTCGGTAAGGGATTTTCTTTGACAGGCGTAGCGAAAAGTTAGTAACCAAAAAGCATGGAACTGTGTCACCTTTTTTTTCTTTGCGGCCAGTCATCAAACTTAAAAAACTAGGTACAATTTTTTTATCAATACAAAAGTTAACTCTGTAATTTTCAACAAAGACAGAAAACGCGCATAGATGTACATTACTCCATACAGTCATACAAGCACTTAATTAATTTACAAAACGATACATTAACACGCACAATCGTGTCCCTGGCATCAATTAACAGCATCTTTTTTGCCGATATATGCAACCAGGAAACTGAAATTTTATGTTACATTGATATCCTTTGTGATAATTCCTCTGCTTAGTATGCCAGGAGAATTATTAATTTATATATTTTTTTTTAATATTTTTCGTCGCTTTTTGGACAAAAATAGGAGATAAGAGGAGCTCGTGGCTAAATAATAACAGCCACTCGGGTCGATCTTTAGGTTAAGCCTTGCTTGCCTAGGTTGGTCTGTGGATGGGTGATCATCCATTACATACCGAGTTTCCTCCGTGCCTAGGAAAGCACATTAAGCCGTTGGTCCCGAGTGTCATTTGTAGATCTTTGACAGTCGTTAGGTTAGGTTAAAAAGTCTGACAACCAGTCTTACCTAGTACCAACTGGGTTGTGGAGGTCAGATGGGCAGTGGCTCCATGTAAAACACTGGTATTCAGCTGCATCTGGTTAGACTGGAAGCCGACCCCAATATACTTGGGAAAAGGCTAGGCAGATGATGCTTTTTGGACGCCTCGGGGTAATATGACGTCTTAAAGCAGGAGTAATGGTAGGCCACCTTTTTTTTCTGATGGGAATCCCCCCGCTCTGGGTGGAGTCGGAGGGAGTGTCAGACAGTTTTACTAACTAAAACCCATCCATGTTCCTTCTTTGCCCTTCGTGTTCCAGGGCCGCGGTATCTCTTTCGAACAGTCCCGCAGCGTGGTAGGCCACCTGGTGGAGGAAATCGCCGTGGCGGTAGACCGCGGCGAAAGTGGTGTGACCATCTGATCTTGTTCTCTTGAATCTGGACCCTAAGCAACACTGTGATTAAGTAAAGTAAAGTAAAATAAAGTACCGCCACTATATTCCTATCTAGTGGCGGTACTTTCGTACAAGCCTGAAAGCTTGGCTTGCCTTTATAACCGACTGGCTATTAATCTTTATGTTGTTGGGGTTTGGACACACAGTTATGGGTTGCCGTATTGTTGGTCCCTAGGCACGCCACTGTCTCCTATCTGTGTTCTCTTATCACAATCAAAACGAGTAGGTAGATATGAAGGTATCCTGAAAATCAAAAGCACTATATAATAAGATTATTTTTCACATTTTTCAATTCTCACACTGTCATGCATAGCCATGCAATTGCATATGCTAGCATTTTATAACAACCTGAAACAGTACAGTAATTATTTATTTGAAATCAAACGCATTTCTGAATAAATGAAAATATTATACTTATTTGCGTAGGTGCCACCACGCTGCGATTACTTTTAAAACAAACTAATTTAGAGCAATAATAAAACTAGAGTGATTAATAAAACGACTATTACTCCCTCGTTGGTCTAGTTGTCGCAGGTGCAACTGCTGAGCATGAGGTCCTGGATTCGATTCCCAGGTCGGGCCGTCAAGGGCCAACAAGGCAGTCTCGTCACCATAACCTGAATGCATAGTTGTATCAGTTTACGTGTCAATGTCCCTTACATATTTTACTTACGTCAAACTCTTACGTCAGTTAAAAAAACTAAAGATAAAACTATTGTCTTACGTGACGGATGCTACCTAGATAATCAAGCACGTCAAAGAAGTAATCTTTTTGTTTAAACATAATCCCTAAACTAATACACATGGCCAACAAACATAAATTACCGAGTATTCATAAATATGGCAACATTGCAAGATACCATAATTTACTCGCCCTCGTTTTTATTGAAAATCAATGTAGAACAAAAAATATTTCCTCTTGTATGAGCCTTTTTAAGGACATGAAACAATATGCTGAATAGTTTGTATGGAATGACATGTTTTTCCTGCGAAATTTATACAAAGAAACAATTAAGTTCCTGTTGGTAATTTTAGTCATCAGTAATATTTTATGGATTTTATACTGATAGGATATTGAAGAAAACACGTGAAGGGCACAGGGGATAAACATGAGATGTCACAAAGACAATGAACTGAGAAATTGCTAAATTAGTCTTTTGGTCCATGAAAAAGGGTACATTAAAGCTCGCATTAAAACAAAGAAATATGATGTCCGAAAAGGGAATCCAACAAATTTGATTTATTTTATTTTCTCATACGCAATGTATCGTTACCGTGGCAAACACACGTAGCGAACGGCAAGCGCGACGACGAGTTCGATGAATTCTGTAGCTAGGCAGGAAGTGAACAGCTGATTTCGTTCGTTAGAGTTTTTCAACATACATTGTTGGTTTTTTATTTTAGCCGTTTTATTTACATAAATGAAGTGCTGCGTACAGAGAATGTAATTTTACATTTAAATAAAGGAATAGTAACTAAAAAAACGTTAAAAAATGAAAATTTTCCTGGGAAAATATTCCTGTGGAATAAGATTCAAAATAAGGAGCTGAATGCACACTCTCAGTTTGTGGAGGGCTGTCCCTTACACCCTGTAGGTATATTTATTTGTAATGGACGTTTATTTGTTTTGCGTTTGTAGTACAAAAAACTTCTATATTTATAGAGTTACAGAAAAAAAATCGAACAGTCACAAAATACAGCATGAAATAGTATTTGTTTACGCTTCACTATATTTCATCCGTAAGATGTACCTAATTACTTAGCTTTTTGTTCACAAAACTTGGACATTGCTTGTTAATTTATTACACTGTACCAATATTTTTCTATGAAGATTACTCCCGCTAATGTGCGTTTTACTTCAAAGTGTGTTTTGGCGGTTCGTACTACCACCTTTGTACTACATATACGTACTATTATTACCAGTTCAAAAATATAAAAATGTGACATTACATTGTTTTTCCCCTGTGCCCTTCACGTGTAAATATTTCAGGAGATACAATCAAGTAGATACCTTTAAAGATATATTTATTATGTAGGTATACAGTTTGAGAGCAAAACAATGAAAAACTTATCGTCTGCCAAGGTGCCCTGTTTGCCCCGATACAGCGGAAATTGGGAATTTTTCAATTCAAAATATTTATTCCGAACATTTTTGATTTCGACACACGAATGCTACCTACAGACCTACCATGAAGTCTTGTAGCAGTATTGTTCTAAGAGATTGCGCTACCTTCGTCCTTTTTAGCCTTGCTGGGGAGTTTGTTCCGCCACTTCTTCTTCAGTGGCGAAGGGCGGGCGTTTTGGAAACTTTGACATTCAAAAAGTGCTGAATTAACAGCCTAATTTGAATAAATGACTTTTGACTAAGTAGTAACAAGTGTTGGGTTCGTCTTGTCCCGTCTATCGCTCGTAATATTTGAATCTGTGCCCCGATACAACGATTTCAAGCTATCTTGCAGTAGGTACTCGTGCTGGATAATTCCCTGCCAAGTGCAAATCGGACTTTAATTTTTTTTTTATAACGGCAACAGGAATACATATTCTGTGCAAATTTCAACAGTCTACCTATTACGGTTCATGAGATACAGCCCGTTGACAGGCGGACGGACGGACAGACAGCGGAGGCTTAGTAATCGGGCCCCGTTGGTTACCCTTCGGGTACGGAACCCAAACAAAGGATAGGAACACCAACTTACTGGCTTAACATGCACTTATAACTTTAACCCCAAGCCAAGAGGAATTGCATCATTAATACATAAACAAATTAAAACAACCAAACATTATGGTGGCACTACACTTGCAAGATCTGGGCAAATATTCGCCTTTTATCATTAAAACAAAGTGAACTATATCGCAATAGTCATAAAAAACATTTTGTTTTGATCCAATATCGCGAAAATTTTGACAAATAAGCCAAGTGAAGTGCCAGCATTACATAAAGCGTTCATTCAGGAAATTCGTGACAATTCATTGCCAACACGTCACTCAAATATTTTACACGCATCACATCTTATCACAATTCGCAAACAAAGTAGAGTTGTATACAGTAGACATACAGTCAACAGTCATATAAGTGACAGATCATTTATAGGACGTATATTCCATGGCCTTCTGTTTTATCAATTACAGTGGCAGAAGGCTAGATTACACCAATATTTATAGTGCAATTTCTCCATGTGTATTGCAAGAAACGATACGATAATTTTCGCTTTTCAGTGGAAACCTCACATGACGTCGGGCAAGTTTATGTTTTTGCCAGGCTTGTTATAACCCCAATGCATGGAAGGTTTCTCTTCTTTCTCTGTCCAAATCCCTATTATCAACGATTAAATTACATCGGGCCTTATCTAACTTGCAAATATACCTTTGTCCAGGATCCTCACACCAGCATATTCGCCTCGAGAGAATATAGACGACAATATCTTCCCTCAGACGTATATCAAATGTCAATTTTGTTTATCATTCCTGCCATCTCTCTTCAGCCTGGCTATTTTTTAACCGCCGAAAACTAGGACGAGGTTCTCAATTCGAAGAATATTTTAACATCCACAACTTTATAAAAATGATTATTACAATGGTAAGCTTACTATGTTAGTTGTATTAACCAGCCTAAAACGGTCCCTATCAACTGAAGACAACTGTACACAGTAGGCGACAAGTATCTGCGTAACTCGACAGTTTTAGGTGATAAGATTTAAAACGATAATAATAGTTCGTCTGATTGACTCCATCTAAAAATATTCCAGTACTTTCCATCTATACAAGATTATATAGGTTGCGCGTGCGATACAGGCTATCTTGAATTCAACTACTTATAAATAAACTGCGAACTCTGATTTCGGCCTAGGATTGCAAAGATTAGGATTCAAAATTATGTACCTATGATAAAATCTAAACAATGTTGATGGATAGTATGGAAGAGGAAGGCAAACGAAAAGATGGAATAATAGTGTGAGAAATTATACTAATGAAAAGGGAAAGGAAAATAATGTGACAGCTTACTAGAATAGAAAAAGTAAGAAATCATTTTGCACCGACCCTCATTAAAAAAGAGACAAAGACTGGAAGAAGTCTGCATCTGAAAGATGAATCTGCATAAAAGTATGTAGAAATCGGACAAAAATAGTATACAAATAGTTCTTCTAATACAGCACACTGTTATAGACTCGCGAGAAGCTCAAGAAAAAAGATTTATGCTGTTCAAAAGAATCCAGATTTAAACAGGCACAAAACCCAACCCAACCGTAAGCACTGATGAATTTGAACCCCAAACATAGAACAAGAATGAAACGGTGTAAAAACAATAATATCTTTGAGCCAAACCGGCATTAAATGGCCGTCAAAACCCTTCCGTTTTGGTAACCAAAATAAGAACTATGTAATTCGATAATGCACCTATTCAAGGTTTTTAGAAATGCCCGTAGCTACCGAGGTGAAGGTAGTTGCAGTGAACTTGCTAAACCCTTGTAGTAGGCCATTTTATGTAACGGAACTTAGGGTAGGGCGCAAAAGAACCATTACAGCGATATTAATTCATATTTCGAGAAAGATTCTCTGTTTTTTTAATAGCATCACGCAGGTCAACCTATGTGGCTGGCTCAGTGCCGGATTTAGGGCAGGGCAACAGGGGCACTTGCCCCGGGCCTCCACAAAGAAGGGGCCTCCAGAAATTGGTTAAGAAAAAAATTACATCCTTTGTGTCCATGAGTCCATCAAAGAATGTTCAAACACCTCCCGAAATCTCGGACATCTATAGAGAAACCAACCTATCCCAGGCGGAATACTACAATTTTCGAGCTCGCTTCGCTCGCTAATACATCCCAATTCCTAATCCTATATTTACACAATTATTCAATATTAGTTGACAGATTTACTCCTTTTCTCATTTCTGAATGAATGAGCAAAAATAACCTAATTTTTCGAAGAGGGTCATGCGGTTATTATTTTACACCTTGTTTATTTTTTTTTTTCGTATGTCCCAAAACAAGTTTCGGTGCCTCCACTTCTTGTTTGCCCCAGGGCCTCCACACCCATAAATCCGGCCCTGGGCTGGCTCCTACTTAACCACTGTTCTATGGGTGCCTTGAGTGTAAGGCCTTCAGCCAGGGGCAAAAAACTTATAAACTAAGCGTCAGCACGCTAAAGCCCGTGCCAATGGACCAGTGGGGTACCAGTCTCGGCTTAGGACGTTGCTGGAGAGGGCAGCAAAGGGTCAGGCTGGATCTGAGTGAGGGTTCTCTGATCTCCCTAAGCCGTTTATCATAGGACAACGCTCGTCCGCGCGGACGGGCGGTGAAGCGATTCGTACGTCGCATTGGCTTGTATGACATCCGTTGATGCCTTACACACGACTACTCGCCTTATAGTCCTACCTCTAAATAAACAGTATATTATCTAAACGCGTACCTACCGTAAGTCCTTTATCAATAATACATATAGGTAGATGCCTGCAATGTCTAGGTTCGTAGATAATTTACCATGTGTTAATGACGGGTCTCATGTTGCGATAAATAGTAACGTACCTATTCAAACTATCGTATTAATTAACGAGGAATGGTAAATTAATTAATGTTTATTTCAGCATAGGTGTAGGTTGTTATCGTACGTATACCGAAGATTGATAGTTTTTTTTTAACGGTTAAAGATAATTTGATGTTTTTCTTTGTATACATAGATTTTTCACGAGTAAATTGTATTAGAATCCTACCCAAAGTAAACAACCGTAAACGTTGATGAACTTTACAATACAATGACGCATATTTACTAGAAGTCGCGCCGCTTATGCCTTATGCCAAGTGCTATCACCTATCACAGCACCCGGTCGCCACACATATCGGCGCCCGCGCAGTAATGAAACGCAACAGGGGTGTACGCACGCGCAGACCTTATATAAACCACTATTAAAAACACGCGAAGTATTCTCTGTTAAAATGACTGTTTAGTTCTGTGAAGTGATATTGAGTTACTTAAATAAATTAAAACAGGTTTGTTAATTTTAATTACTAATGAATTCCCGCTTCGTAGGTAACTTTGTTAATAAAGACGGTAGACTAACAAAATTGCCCACGCACATTGTTTTATAGATTTCAGTATTTAGGAATATTAAAAATTAGGTCTTTGTTGAAAATCGTAATAAGTATTTCTTTTATGGTATTATTTTTATGTGCGATTACGTTGATAACGATTGCAAAAACCGGTCGGCTTTCCCAGTCCAGTTTTCAGTACGACTTGAATATACATATCTATCCACCTACTTCATTTTTATGGGCTAGATCCAGGGGACTTCCAACCTTGCATACCTACCTGATACTTAGTACTAAATTTGTTATTTATTTATTATTCTCAAAATCCACAGCTCTTTGAAATTTTATCTTGAAATATTATAAACTAGTCTTACAGACCATTACGGATATACAATTCATTAGCTACTATACAATAGATTGCTAAGTGTACATCGTGGATGATGTGTAGGAGCGTGTATGAGGAGTTGCAAATGTGTATACCTTCTGTTCAATTCTATTTATTTAGTTTACTATGCATTTGTGTTTGAATTATTTTAAGATATTGGGGTTCTAATGGGATTAGAACTTTAATCGAAGTCTATATTACTGTTAGGAACTGCCTGTAGGCAAATAATCCCTTATTTTTATAGGGGTGATCTTGCAATTCATGAGAAAGCTAGATTTTTCTTGCTTGTTGCAAGTGCTAACATTATTCCTGTAGCATCTAGAAGAATAATATTAGCACTTGCAACAATCTAGAGTCTAGATCATAGAGTGGACATTATCATAACAAAATAGAAAGCACAAATATAACAAAAATTTCTTCAGGATAAGTTAAACCATGCTGAGTCTTGATATGGAAATGGTCATTGAAAATGGACCGTTGCTGATGTATTTTGTCCGATTAGAATATTCTGCAATCATAGCCTTAAAAAAGTCAACGGAGGATGCTACACAGTGTCAAAAGCTTATGCTAAAAGACGCGGCGTTCTCCTAGGGTCTATAATATGTTCATTTCTTTTTACACGTGTATTAAAGAATCTTATTGTGTGTTGTTATTAAAAAGTAGTGACTAATCAAATGAAGTTATGAGGAGTGTACCGTAGACTTAAGGTAATTGTTACAAGATCACCTATGTTTGTACTGTTAAAAGTACGTGCAGTCTTGAGTTGCTTATGTTCTATTGATAGTCTTTTCAACATCCTCTGTTTTAATGATTTTCCATGCGTTTGTTAGTCAATAGCGTGAATCGTGTTTCATCAACAATAACATTGTGTTTATGTTATTGTCACAATTGTCACTCTTACTACCAACGGGTGGAATAAGAAAACGGAGCTGAGGGTCACACGTGCTTTCCGACATTATCAAATGGTCTTTGACAATGTGATTCTACGATTTTTAACAATGCTAAAACGTTTTAGCGACTTATACATATAGGGTCTAACTTTTTAAACACGAAATATTTCAAGAGTAACTTCTACAAGTCGTAAAGTCGCCATAGCAACGAAAAAAAAAATTTTTATATTTCTAAATATTCTTGCGACATTTTGCATAAAACCTTTACAAACTTTAAACTTACTTACTTACTTTTACTTTTTTAAACTTTTTTTTACTTTTTAAACCTTTAGCCAGTATTTATTTTGTGGGTCAAGTAATTTTAATTTATTTATTTTTTATAAAAATACACTTAGATAAAAAAATTTTTTTCGTTGCTATGGTGACTTTACGACCTATAGAAGTTACTCTTGAAATATTTCGTGTTTAAAAAGTTAGACCTTATATACTACTATTTATATTATTTTTTTTTATATAATATCGAAATGTTGATTGTCATTTCTGTTGAAAGTTGCAGTAGAAATATGAAACACTTTGAATGAGATTGTCACTTCTTTTTGCATAACATCACGACTGTTATCCCCGAAGGATAAGGCAGAGATGTACCTAATAGTACACCCACATTTCGCCAGTTATGTTTAAGTCCCATGTAATAGGGGGCGAGCCTATTGCCATCAACCGGGCACAGATCCAGACTCCGTGGCCGCTTCTGAAAATATCTTGATGGAAAAACCCAATAACACTTTGCCCGACCCGGGAACCCAGGACCTCAAGTTCAGCAGTCGCGCTTGCGACCACCAGGCTGGACCAAAAAGGCAGTGTTTTTATTACAATTATTTTTGCTTAAAGTCACTTAGTTTAACATACCGAATGCGAAATTGTCGGTTGCGTGATGGTTCTTAACTTAGGTAGACCCTACGCCTCTGTAGTATGTATCAGTTGTGAAGGTTCCATACAACCCGATTCCTACCGGCTTCCCTTTGAAAACGGGCACAATGAATATTCCATAGACAAATAATAGAATCACATTAAAGAAATGTACTCCGGCTTACCTCTTAAAAAAATTAACCCTTCGCTATTGGTGCTGTGAACTTGGAAATAATAACAAAGTTTTAATTGTTGTGTGAACAAACTATTCATAATTCGTTAATCGCTAAATCGCTAATCGGAATTAGGTACAGTTATAGCCTCGAGCAGCTAGAATGTGCAATTCCCTTGACACGTTGTACATTCATCACTGTAGTACTTACATAGCACGAGATCATACAAATTGACCGATGATTAGATGCGTCGAACTTATGTAGACGATATACTTAGGTACTACGACTCTATGACCGATGGAAAAGGCTTTCGTTTTCACAAATCGACAATATTTACTGTCATTAACGCTTAAAAACCTGATATTTACCACGTTTATTATTTGTATTGAGTGCCCAATATTTCGCGCCATGATCACGATAAACTGTGCTGTGCAGTTTGTTATTCATTGTGTCGTTTACATTACCGAGCAGACGATTTTTTTTACATTATGTATGCCCCAATTTTTATAAATAAATAAAAAATAAAAGTTTTCATTTTTTCTCATACAATTGTTCTACAAAATTGAGGCAGCCCCGGTAAGTTATAAGGATACTTGGAATGACGAATTTCTCAAAAAAAAAATAGGATTGCGAACGCAAGTGTGTTTCGCAATCAGGATGCTGGACAACAGCCGCCGACACAGACCAACCACACTGGTAGAATATTTATTCGAGAAAAGTCGGCAAGCTTTGTTAAAACTATAGTAATTATTTTCGTTGTAATTACATCGAAATAAGACGACATCATGAATCAACCAGCATCTACAATCTGAGGCAAAAAGATTTGTTATCAATACGTCACGCAAGTTTGCATGATGCACGCCCACCGTTCACCACCTTTTTGTTGATAGCGCGTAGCCATTCATTGTTTCAAACTGTACAAGTTAGTTTGATTATCTTCTAAGATTAGGAGCTCGTGGCTAAATAATGAGGAGCTCGTAGCTAAATAATAACAGCTGCTCGGGTCGATCTTAAGGTTAAGCCGCGCTTGCCCAGGTTGGTCCGTGGATGGGTGACCGTCCATTACATACCGAGTTTCGTCTGTGCCCAGAAAGCACGTTAAGCTGTTGGTCCCGGCTGTCATTTGTAGATCTTTAACAGTCTTTACAGGTAGTCAGTGGCCCGAAAGTCTGATATAAACCAGTCTTACCGGGTATCGTATTACTCAGTACTAACTGGGTTGTGGAGGTCAGATAGGCAGTCGCTCCATGTAAAATACTGGTACTCAGCCGCATCAGGTTAGACTGGAAGCCGACCCCAACATAGTTGGAAAAGGCTAGGCAGATGATGATCTTCTAAGATTAGAAAAGATCTTAGAAGTTAACGGAAACTCCTTCCAGTATGATTTCATTGCAGATGCTATTGATGCAGCATGTCTTTTTCATCCCTATACCACATCTCCACTATCTGTCGTCATTTCGAGTCACATTTCGTTATTTGAAACTATTCGTGTAGCACCCGGTGATGCAAAAAAAGTTGAAAGAATCAGACCCATAGGTTCCGATCATGAGAGTCTTTCCCTCGCTCCCCAACAAATACGCTGCTAGGCTGAAATGGGATTGGGTAGGTCACGTGAGCCGCATGCATAACGACCGCTGGGCAAAGGTCTCAACATGATGGGTGCCTGAGGATGGACGGCGCTGCCGAGGCCGGCCCAGAAAACCGTATGGAGATAATTTGGACGCGCATCACGAAGGCTGGTTCGAGGTGGCGCAGGAGAGGAGTACCTGGAAGGATATGGGGGAGGCCTTTGCCCAGCAGTGGGACAAACAAGCAAAAAAAAAAAAATACGTACCATCTATTTAATTTTATTTCGTTAAAAAACTTTCTCTTTCAATTTTCCTCTAAAATTCGTAATGAATACATCCGCTATTTGCCAGATAAAGCCTCAGAAACTAATTAAATTATTCATGGTAATTTTACATCAGTCATTTTAAAAAAAAATCAGCTGTTTCCTTCAAAAGTGCAATACCTAATTACTTACACGGTCAAAATGTATGGAACGGCTGTTTTTTTTTTACAGATGATAAAAATGGCTTTCAAAAGAACAGTTCGGAAGTACTATTTGAAATCAGACTAAATTGCTCACAAGCTAGTCATTAGTAGTCATAGTAATTATTATAAGGTTTCTCGTCTTTTGTACTATTTGTATGTATTATAATATATATTAGTTTATTTCATTTTATTTGTTTATATGTGTATTAGTATGTACCTATATCAATTTATGTTACAAAATGGTATTTTTCTTATTAATTTTTTGTACTCTATCACAATGCTGTCCTATTTGACCCAAAGGTTGACTCGTAGAGAATGCCTTGTGGGCCACAAGCGTAACATAACATATGTGGCATTACGTCCGCCTATGTACCACTTTTGTACATGAAGTTTAAATAAATAAATTTAATATGGGTCGAGTTCAAAATGATGTACTGAATACGTGGTAACCGTTATTGCGTCGGAGGATTCCACCCTGTATAGAGGCCATAAATTGTACTTTCTATAGAACTTTAAATAAACCTATTGTTAAATAAATCAATTAATATCATACATAGGTAGGTACGCCATTACATCTGTAGTTAGGTATGACCTCAAGGTCAATAAACTTAATACTTTTTGCATAACAGATTATTTGTGATTGTTTAACACTAAGTAAATACCCATAAATCGCTAGGTATTATGTTATGTTTCATTGTCTATAAATACTTTAATTAAATGTTATACCTACATGTTTTGTAATCAAGAAAGTATAAATTGTTTAATGTTCCATTTTGTCGCACTGTAGGTTGATCCACCTCCCCTATACCGCGTATGCTTACGATACTCAACGAGCTCGTGGAGACCAACCCTGGATTGGACTTGTTTGCTGATGAATGGAAGACGATAATGGTATTTAGAATGTTCGTGGTTATGTGAGAAGACCGAGTAAACGGATTACTTAACTTAATTTAGAAGGTATTAATGGCTAATACAGGGTGTAAACGGATCCGTCACGAAGCCGTCAACCAAGCATTCTTTACATCAAACTAAGTAACTTAACGCAAATATTATTGCTGGAAAACGACTTTTTTTTGGGGTGAAAAATCACGATTTACGGTAGGACTCAATTTAACGCACTCAAAACATGGTGCTGATGGGTGGATTGAAATAAAAACCTACTTTTTTTAAAACTTACCTCTGCCCTTTTCTTTTATTTGAGGGTACTTTTTACAGACACAAGTGCGGCTATCGAAACTGATAACTTAGTTATTGAAGATACAATTTTCAGTAACCTACGCTACAAGGACTTAGTAGAAGAGAATCGAACCAACGACCCGAAGCCCACTTGACTCAGCCATGAAAAATACGGTAAATTGACAAGTGAAAATGTCAAAACTGACATAAATCCTATTGAAATCTATGTCAGTTTGCCATTTTCACTTGTCAATTTAGTCTCAGGGATTAAAAAACAAACTTCAGACGGTTACACCCCATAGACGGAATATACCACCCTGACCTTACCTATTTATTTATTTACTACATTTAGTAAAGCATATTATTATGAGAAGTGTAACAAAACCCTTAACGAAGCCGAAAGGCAAGTGTTCTCCCCGTCATTGCGATCAATTTTTGTTCTAGAGTTCTAGACCATACTTCTAGTTTCGGAGATATTGGGGGTCAAAGCTCCAACTTTTTCACGAGTTTTTTTTTAAATATAATTTTTTAATGTTACTTTAAATAACTCCACGACCCCTGTACTATTCAATGCATCCATCAGCACAATGTTATGAGTGCGTTACATTAAGTCCTACCGTAAAACGATGATGAGTACCTAAGTCGATTTTTCACCCCAAAAACAAAAGTCGTTTCCCAGCAATAATTTTTGCGTAGAGTTACTTAGTTTGGTGTTGGTTGACGGCTTTGTGAAGGGTCCGTTTACACCTTTTATTTAGTATCGTTTCGTTATACCTACAGTTTCCTTGTGATTATTATTTGATTATCAATTCATACGATATTTGTCAGGTTAATTAACAAATATTTATTAAACACCAGCAGCATTAATATGACCATAACGACATAAACTTGACAAAATTCCACTAAATTAGTGGAAATACAAATATTGTTTTAATTATTATAATTAATTAATGTCCAATTGATTAAGTAAATTATGTTTTAATGCTAATTAGGACCAGCCAACTGAATACATATCATTATTATCAGACCGTTTGTGTTAGCATCGGAGTTATTTTTAATATATTGGATTAGGTTTCAGAATCGTGTAACTAACTATAATCTACACTAATATTATAAAGAGGAAAACTTTGTTTGTTTGTTTGTTTGGTTGTAATGAATAGGCTCAAAAACTACTGGACCGATTTTAAAAATTCTTTCACCATTCGAAAGCTACATTATCCACGAGTAACATAGGCTAAATTTTATTTTGGAAAAAAATAGGGTTCCGTAAGATATTTGGGTTTTTCGGACACAAAGTGTAAAAAATCAACCAGAAAAGTTACTTATTTTGCGTACACTGCCTAAACTATAAAAGATAGAACCACAAAATGTTCAAATTAATTGTAGATCTTATAAATATCTACAAAAAAGTCCGTGACACACTATACCTATCTATGTCGAGTGAGGCACAACAACCATTTTTTTATCTTGAATTTTTTTTGGACTACATTTAAACGCATTTATTTTACTCATGCTATAATCCTTATCAAAATAAATTATCTCCTCACTAAGTACAGTTTATGTAGATAATATTTGGTCATTGAATGATTCAAATTGGACGTTTGGTTTTGAAGTTATGGCGAAATTAAAATATTACGATTTCTGCTGCACGGCCCGTTGCGAAGTGGGCGTCACCAAGGCGGGGTGCGCGTGCGGGAGGGGAGTTTAGATCTATGAGTAAGGTACCCGCGCGGCTCAGACGCTAACCCATTACTCACCGTCCACAGGCCCGCACCTACGGTGGCCGGTAGCCACCACGTGGCCCCCGACGCCCGGTGCGTCCCCCGCGGCTGTTGGGGCGAGAGATTCTCTCCCTCTCACGTCCCGCCACCTCCTTCGCTAGCATGACTGCTTCGCAGAAGGAGGTGACGGCTTCCCATTCCCTCTCGCTCCGGACCATGGCCTGAACCAGGGCCGGGCGCGAGAGGTCGCCGCTACGTGGACACGGTGGAGCTCCGCCCAAGCGGGGCAGACCTCCAAGGTGAGCGCCACCGTCTCCTCCGGACGCTCCTCACAATTATAGCACCCGGGCGTTTCCTCCCGCCCGATTCGGTGCAGGAACCTCGCGAAACAACCGTGTCCGGTGAGGACCTGCGTCAGGCGGAAGGTGAGGGCGACGTGGCGCCTCTCTAGCCACTCCTCAAAGAGGGGACTTATCGCCACTACTGTGGCGTGCCCTGCACTGGGTTGCGACAGTCGCTGTCTCCATGTCGCCATGAGATCGCATCGGAGGTTTGTCCGCTGAGCGGTGATTTTCCACGGCAGCTGAGTTTCCCCCCGACGTAGTGCCTCCGCGCGCCATTCAAGCAGGCGCGCGAGGACTATCGCCTCCAGATCCGGTTAGGAGGCTCGCCGCCTCGCGGGAGATCGTGCGGTACCCCCGGATTAGCCTTACGGCTACCACCTTTTTGGGCGCGTTCAGGTAGTGGGTGGCACGCCGCTTAATTGAACGCGCCCACACCGGGGCCCCGTAAAGGGCCATGGACCGCACGACCCCCGCGTAGAGCCTACGGCAGGAGGCGTTTGGACCCCTCAGGTTGGGCAAGAGCCGCTTGAAGGCAGCCCCAGCCCATTTCAGTTTGGGAGCCAAACGTCGGAAATGCTCAACGAAGTTCCACCGGCTGTCGAGGACGAGTCCTAGGTACTTCAAAGTCGACGCGACGCCGAAGGGAACCCCTCCTACCGTCAGCATGGATCCCGACGGTGGCGCATTCCGAGGCCTATGAAAGCACATGGCCTCGGATTTGTGCAAAGCCACCTCGAGACCCAATTACCGGATCCTCTCAACAACTATCGGAACTGTGGGGAACCCCCTTAATCTGTTATTTTTCAATTATTGTATAGAAATCGTAAAGCGGTTCACAGAATACATGTACGTACCAAGTTTCAACGGTTTAGTCCAAATAGTTTCGGAATAAAGTGGCTGTGACATTCAGACGGACAGACAGACAAGACGAATCTATAAGGGTTCCGTTTTTTGCCATTCGGCTACGGAACCCTAAAAATCGTGTTTGGGCTCATTTCATACACCTTGATGAGAACTTTAGAATTAGCTGGAGTATGACTTTCATCGAGGGTCTGACGATGGAGCGGAGGGCAGCTGCAATAGGACCTCAAAAGTTTACAGCATCTATATCGTGTTCGGGCTCATTTCATGCACCTTGATGAGAACTGTAGATCTAGCTAGGCTCTGGCTGTCATCGAGTGTCTGAGGATGAAGACGTAAAGGCTGTCGAGGGCAGCCCTTATTTGGAAAAACATAATAAGAATAGTTTAGTGATTCTTATTCTGTATTGTACACAAAATAAAAAACGCCGAAAATTTATTCCTTTTGAGAGCTTCCGTTGCGTCCGCTGCGTAAACGGTTAAAGTTACGCAGCAATCATGTATGACGGAATTGTTCCTTTTAAAAGTTCTAAAAAAAGTCCGTGATAGCATATGTATATCTTTTAACTTACACACTCATCTTTTTTATGGTTCTCAATTTTCTTCAAAAATTATGCATTATTTTTGCAAAGGTGTTTTTGTAAACATGGTATTTATCCTTATCCAAATAAATACGTTATTCATCAGAAGTATTTAATTTTGAACGAATCTGCTCTAACATCATTTGATTCCAATGAATATCTTATTCATTTTCATCATGTACTGTGTGATGTGCTCCTTTAGGATTGTATAATAGGTGCCTACGACCCACCCTCTCTAACCCTCTCTTATGTGACGCAGACGAAGTTGCGCGGGTCAGCTAGTAAAAAATATACTTATAATAAGACATCGCGCCCGTAAGACCCGATGAACGCTTATTGCCATCGACCGGGCATAAACAAAATTCGGCCCTAACAATATTCTAACTACACTGGCGGGCAAAATTGATGAGCCATTTATCAGCCACTGGGCAGGTAGACAATCATGTGCGCTCGATGCTCTCAGACGTCCAGATCGCCAATTTTTTTTTTGCATTTTTTTTCTAACTGACAATAGATTAAGATAACACAAAAACTTTATGGGTCTATGGTCTGAATTATGCGGCCGACTATACGCTGTGTGTGAACGTAACCTAAGAATGCGTTCATAATTATCCATTATATTTTTTTTAATCGATTGGCCAAACTTGCATCACCCTGACCCTTATTAGATTTTTCGTTTCTTTGAAAATAGAAAACTAATTTAATTTGCATTTTAAATTAATTACACAGATGATTCGGTAATTATAAGTCAAACTTTTAGCCACAGTAATGTAGATTACTAGATTACAAGGAAATATTTGTTATGGTCATAATTATGTTTGTAATTTTTTTTTTAAGTTAATTTGTGAATTTCGGAATTTCGTGAGAACTACCCAAAAAGTGATTGACAAAATCGTAGTGCCGTTGTAAAAATCTTGTGTTATTGCTTTTTGTGAAGCCTAGATATAGTATGGACAGAGGAGCTCGTGGCTAAATAATAACAACGGCTTGGGTCGATCTTAAGGTTACGCCGCGCTTGCTAAGTTTGGTCCGTGGATAGGTAACAACCCATTACATACCGAATTTCCTCCGTGCCTCGGAAAGCACGTTAAGCCGTTGGTCCCGGGTGTCATTTGTAGATCTTTGACAGTCGTTACAGATAGTCAGTGGTCCGAAAGTCTGACAACCGGACTTACCAAGGGGTATCGTATTACCCAGTACTAACTGGGTTGTGGTGGTCAGATAGGCAGTCGCTCCATGTAAAATACTGGTATTCAGTTGCATCCGGTTAGACTGGAAGCCGACCCCAACATGGTTAGGAAAAAGGCAGGGCAGGTGATAGAGATGTAGCAGGGACAGATAATATCATTCATTAATTAAATGAATTATTGATATCATCTATCTACTCTTCAAATCTCAATCTCATGTTTAGATAAATAAGTTTCTGCAATTTAGCTCTTTTCAATTAGTAACATGGCTATTACACAATTCATTCATTTCATGGTTCATTAATCGTTGATATTATCCGTAGACTACTCACGTACTAGGCCGTGCACATAGTATTTTGGTTATTAATTGTTGGCATTATCATTTATCACCAGACCATAGGCTAGGCCATTAACGGGCAATTATTGTATTCCAACCTCTAAAGAACTATTTTAACATTGAATTGAAAATTACCTTCTGCTAAATGAAACTTCTGTCCTTAGTCTCGACTACACGGTGTATTAAAAATAAAAATCACACCGGTTTCGTAATCTGATCCTGACCAAATAGTTTTATAGTGATTATAATATTTTTAATGACATTAATTAATACAAACAGATATTAAAAAACAACAGAGAATAGCTTGTTTTGATATAAAATCTTGTAAGTTGCGTGTATTTTACCTAAAATCGTTTTAAAATTAGCTCAAGTGAATATTTATAAGCAGACTGGCAGATTGGCATCTGGCGCCAAACGTACATGAATACGTATAAGTTTCTTATGAAATAAGTAGAGAATTACTGATCAATATAAAACATAGGTACCTAGGTACCTACTAATGGGACTAAGCAAGCTTGTACCTAGACCTATTTATTACCTAATCCATGTACTTAAATATTCGATAATAAAACATGCGTTTGGTTTGTACATGTTGCAGATTTGCATTTCAACTTGAGTAAGTACATAAAAGTTAAGTAAGTGCTAAAATGAAAAGAACTTGAACCTGGTCCGAAACCTCATGCAATAGGCGCGAATAACACAAAAATGGCGTAAGGTGAAGGCGCGGCGCAGGCATGATGCCGCTTCAAAACATTTTCATACAAAATGTACGTAGGCGACGTGTCGTAAGTTACACTCAAGCGGCGCGGCGCAGGCACGCCATTCTTTCGTTTCCTTATAAATTCTACGCCTGCGCCGCACCTTACGCCTTACGCCGTTTCTGTGTAATTCGTGCGTTAGGTAGATCCTGTGCTGCAGAAAGAAAAGAAGACGACTCTGGTGCTTTCACAGTTCCTGTACTTAGAATTCAGAATGCAAAATCCAGTAGGTACCTCAAGTTAACAATGCTGTTTGTTCTAAAAATATCCGACGTAAATCAATCGGGACGACATCGACAGCAAAGTGCACCTATTAAGATTTATCGATAAAATCGCAAATGGTCAGAACAATGAACTTTTATCTAATAATGCGCGATGCCCATACACCTACTACCTATCTACCGACCACAACAGATTTACTCCCGAATTTAACCCTTTAACAGGCATAACGATCTGGGAATCGGAAAATAATGCCAAATAGATAGCATAAGCATTATTGGTAGAAAATAAATTTCACTTTTTTAAACAAAAAAATATGTTCTTTGAATATTTAATGAGTGATTGATAAGTCTTTAAATAACCTTTGTACAACAATGGAATACCTACCAGGAACTAATTTTAAATTTGATAAATGAGCTGAAAAATATGGCGGGGAAAAATATTCCCTTTGCCTTATAAAGGGTAGGCCTCTGAGCTCCGCTACCATGACAGTTGCGTCAACGAAACTGGCTAGGAGTGGGCAGCAACTAACAGGATTAGGGCAGCGTGTTAGTTCGTACCAATAATAATTTGTGTTGATCTGCAGAAACTGGGTGTAACCTTAGGTAGGTATCTAGTTTCGTATCTTTTCTCAATCTCGAAATGCAGGTTGTGACATAGTAAGTAGGTAGGTGCCTCGGAAAGCACGTTAAGCCGTTGATTCCGGCTGTCATTTGTAGATCTTTGACAGACGTTACAGGTAGTCGGTAGCCCGAAAGTCTGACAACCAGTCTTACCAAGGGGTATCAAAACAAATGACTTTATTGTAACAAAAACATATTTCACGTACGTTAATAGCTGCATTAGTTAAAAACCTGTGTCACAGCTATTAACGCCTACCACCAAGAAGGGAGACGACAGCGTTCCAGATACAAAAATCAAAATAGTAAAAAATTAAAATAGTAAAACATTAACATAGGAAATTCATTACGTAAGTATCGTATTACCCAGTACTAACTGGGTTGTGGAGGTCAGATAGGTAGTCGGTCCATGTAAAATACTGGTTTCCAGCTGCATCCGGTTAGACTGGAAGCCGACCCCAACAAAGTTGGGAAAAGGCTAGGCAGATTATGAAGTAGATAGGTAGGTAGGTATTATGCAACTATAGTTTTTAGAAAGATGTTAGACCATTCATAAGTAGGTTTTTAATTTAAATAACTGTTTAACAGAGGGTTCTTTTATCTTTGATCTCCAGTTGAATGAACCACCATTAAAAAGATTAGCAAAATCTGCCCTAATCACTTATCAGATAGAGTTGTCCATCCAGGCTTCATGGATGATGGACTGATCGTAAGATAGCCAATCAGTGCATGCTAACTAAACCGGATGTAGGAAATAGTTAGCAAGATAATCTTTAGCTACCTACATTGATCTGGAAGCCTCAAGAGCAAGTGCTGTGAGAGCTGTCCTGGGTTCAATCCCCGGATCGGGTAAAATGGTGCGTGTATGACCAGATGTATGAACGTGGATGACGCAAAATGAGTAGGTAGGTACAAAAGGGTTAACCCACGTGGTAAACCCGTATTTTTTTTTTTTTTTCCTAGCCTGCCCTGTCTGTCCCACTCCTGGGCAAAGGCCTCCCTCCACTCCTTCCACTTCTCGCGAACCCGCGCGTCCTCTTTCCAGTTCGGACAGAACTTGTACAGTTCGTCCCGCCATCTCCTTCGTGGCCTGCCGCGACCCCGCCTCACTGTGTCAGGGCACCAGTTTCCTGCTATTTTGGCCCACAGTTTGTCCGGCATGCGGCAGACATGACCTGCCCAGCCCGTATAATGGATATTTAATCCTAATAATTATACTATTTTAATCCTATAAATGCGAAAGTTTGTGAGGATGGATGGATGTTTGTTACTCTTTCACGCAAAAACTACATACCGGATTTGGATGAAATTTGGCACACAGATAGTTTATAACCTGGATTAACACATACGATACTATTAACCCCGGCAGTACGATCCCGTGGGACAATTATCGAACTTCACGCGGGCGAAGCCGCGGGCGTAAGCTAGTTAAACATATGTGTTATAACTTGATTAATCGGTCCCTACTTCTAACATAAATTGGTGAAAGGTGGCTAGCCAGCCTAACCACCATTTAGGTGTATCCCGATATACGCTGTCATCTTGTGTATTTTTTTGCCTATTAAACAACATTAAGATAAAATCTCAACCAGACAGGTACTTTACTTTGTGTAATTAATTATTATTTCAACATCACTGTTCTCACTGCGCCGTTGGTCGAGTGGTCATAAGCGCGACTGCTGATCATGAGGTCCTGGGTGCGATTCCGGGGTCGGGCAAAGTGTCATTAGGTTTTTCTATCAGGAATTTCTCAGTAGCAGCCACGGAGTCTGAATTTGCGCCCGATTTATGGCAATAGGCTTGCCCCGTATTACATGGGACTTTAAAATAACCGGCGAAATGTGGGTGATTAAGGTACTATTAGGTACAGTCACGAGCGCCAATAAGTATACACTTTACTAAATTTAAAAGCAATTTTCGCGAGAAATAACGATTGTAACTTGGAGACAGGATCTTTTTCATAAAAATATGAGTTCCAGAATACTATGTTCGTAACAACATTAAATCTTAATCGGAACAGTAGGAGAAAAACACTTTTAAAAGTTGTGAAATGTTTACATATTGGTGCTCGTGACTGTACACCTCTGTGTGTGTAACCCTGTTCACTGTTCTCAAAACGGTGAAGTAAAACATCGTAAGATGATCGGCACATCAAAATCGCTGGGTCCGCGTGGTTGATTCTGGCTCACTCCCTCCCACAAAGGGGGGCCTGTACCACCATTGTCCTAGCTGTGGGATCATTATAAACTGATTGTGTTAAGTTTTCCAAACTCAAAACATTTATTTCATTTAGACCATTACTGGCACTTCTGAAAGTGAAAAAAAAACAAAAAGATCAAGCTACAGTTCGAGTCACAAGGCATAATAACTTGTGAAAGTACTGTAGTTGCCCATTCCAAAGGGTAGATATCTATGGAGAAGAATGGGCAAGAAACTCCAGATTTTAAATCAAAATATTTTACAGGTAAATCTGTACCTAGGTACGGCTGTACATACGTCGATAAACACGTAAACATTGTACCTACAACAGGTGTTTACGTAAGTATGGGTCGTGAGCGAAAAGTGCTTCAAAACATGTTTTGCTTTTCCTAAAAAACAAAGCGACTAATGAATAGGTTGGTATATAATACTAGTGTATCTTTATTTGCGAATATATCACTTCCTCTCATTTATAATTCCTAACTATCTTAACTAATATTATAAATGCGCAAGTTAGTTTGTTTGTTTTTTACCATTACGCAGTGCCGGATTTAGGGCAGGGCAACAGGGGCATTTGCCCCGGGCCTCCACAAGGAAGGGGCCTCCACAACTTGGTTAAGAAAAAATTACATCCTTTCTGTCCATGAATCCATCAAAGAGTGTTCAAACACCCCCCGAAATCTCGGACATTTATAGAGAAACCAACCTATCCCAGGCGGAATAGTACAATTATCATATGCTTACTCAATTCAATATTAGTTGACACATTTACTCCTTTTCTCATTTCTGAATGAATGGACAAAAAAGAGAACCTAATTTATTCGAAGAGGGTTGTGCGGTTATTATGTTACACCTTGTTTATATATTTTTTTTCATCTTCCCAAAAAAAATTTCGGTGCCTCCACTTCTAGGTTGCCCCAGGGCCTCCACACCTATAAATCCGGCCCTGCCATTACGCCTAAACCACCGAATCGATCATCATGAAATTTTGCATATACGTTGTCAGGTGTACAGAAACGGACATAGGTTACCTTTCATCTCGAAAAAAAGTACTGTTGTCGAGGAAAACAATAATAACATTCTTATGGTAATAGATGGCGCCACGTGTCTCGAATCATGATTGAATTATATTATTACATGCAGAGTACAACCCGAATTGATTGTGAAATTCTAAATTAAAGCAAGCGAAGCCGCGGACAAAAGCTAGTGAGGAATAGTTTAATATTGTCGTCAAAACAATGACTTTGTAATAGTTGCTAGGTAATTATTTTTAAATTCGTCAATTTGTAAAAAAAATGTATGACAGATGATGGCGTGATATTTTGAGGCTGGTAACAACATATTTGCCATTACAAGAACTCCAAACAATTATTAAATCTGAAAATTTTTACCTAGGAATTATAAATTGTACTACTTTCATCGAAATATTGCCATACCATTGGTAAAAATAAAATTAACGCCAGTAGCGCCTACCATTATTCTCATAGACACAAGTTGCTAGATATTATGTGGTTGCTTGGAACGCAGTGAAAGGACGATACATTGTTCGGTGCTAAATCAAAATCATTCAATAATTCAATAAATCACTGCTTAGAAAAGACAAAATAAGCTGTTATATTCCTATTCAACCAGCAGTCGTGAATAATTACAGTCCTAGATTTTCACAAGAGTGCCTTTTTACCCGATTGCCAAAGAAGTGTAATGTTTTTCGCGCGTACCTTGTATGTTTGTTAATAAATTTCTTTATTACCTCGTATCTTCCAAACGGCTGGGTGGATTTCGACAGTTATGACATCGTTATATTCTTTTTAAAAACCCAAGTGTCCTTAGGTGTTTAAAAAAAACTAAACCTATTACCTAATAGAGTAGAGTATCAAAATAAAGGGAATCAAGAGGTGATTACAAAAAAAAATATAACTATTGTTTAAATTTAATTAGGAATAATATAACAATAACAATATTTGCAGACGGGTTTAATTTTTTAAATTATGTAACTTGTTAAATACTGAAAAATGTCGTGTAGAGCAGCGCCCTGTGAACGGCCGCTATGGGTATTTAATTAACTTTTAGTAGAAAATCAATCATTTAGGATTTTAGGCCTACAGTCTATAAAGATAAGACAATTTATCTAAAAGAATTACTATACCACCTATTTCAATCAGTATAGTAAACTTATAAAAATACTGGTTTTTCTGCTAAAGATAGATAAGTGCCGTAGTTGAGACTGGCTTGTAGGGATCGAACCCGCTACGCCGTAGTACGGGACATTGCTACGGCTGCCCGGCTGTTACGAGTCGAGAAGAGTGTAGCGTTGCCGGCCTTTCCAAGAATTAGATCCTAATTAGCGACACTATCGAATGGAGTTATATTAGTGTTTTTTTTTTCGAAATCAATGGCCTGGCTAGCAATATTGATTTTTCAAAAATCGAATGATGCAGTTTTAGTTTTCATCAAAATCGGGCTCGTGACTTGTTTTAGTATTTTTCGCTAATACTCATAGTTTCGGATTTGGCCATCCATGCCCAGTTGAAAAATGTACCCTGTACATTTTTAATTGTTATATGTATATCTTAGAATTATGTATTTATATAAGTATCAAGGCTGTAAAAAGACCCTTAACGAAGCCGAAAGGCACTTGTTCTCCCCGTTATTGCGATCATTTTGTTGTTCTATAGCCATACCTTTCATAGGTTACGGAGATATTGAAGATCAAACTTCCAATTTTTTCACAAGTTTTTTTTAAATACTACTTTTTAAGGTTTTAACGTTACTTTAATTACCTCCATGACCCACTACTATTCAAAGCATCCATCAGCACTAAGTTTTTAGTGTGTGACATAGAGTTTTACCGTAAATCGTGATTTTTCACCTCAAAAAAAAAGTCGTTTCCCAGCAATAATTTTTGCGTTGGGTTACTTAGTTTGAAGTACATAATGCTTGGTTGACGGCTTCGTGAAGGGTCCGTTTACACCCTGTATATTAATATTTACTTATATGTGTATTTATATTTAATATTTTAGGTTAAGTTGGGTAAGGCACATAAACATATTATTCTCTTCCTTTTCTCACGCACTAATGTCTACATTTCTTTTTCATTTCTCCTTTTGCAGGTCTGCTGGCAGAAATTTCTTAAATACTATATGTTATTTTCCTGTATTGTCTACTGCGTGTACACTGTACATACATAGTTAAATAAATATGTTAAATAAATTACTAGTCCCATGTCGACGGCTGAAACCTTGAAATGTGTTCTAGTCCAGTGCAAATCATTATCTATAACATAACACCACGCCAGTAATCCCTGAAGGTTAGGCAGAGGTGTACCCATTAGTACACCACACTTCGCCTAACTGGCGTGTGTGACGTGTGTATGTTTCCCCATGTAAGAGGGGGCGAGCCTATTGCCATCAACCGGGCCCAATCCAGATTCAACGCACACTCATAGTATTTCATAATCAGAATATTAAATATTTACATAAATAATGATGACGACGTATTAGTTAAATGCTTGCCCCTCTTGGGGCAGATACCGAGCCAGCGGAGGTTCGTGTATTACGCCCCTCACGGGTACCGAACTACTTATATGGTTAATAGGGAATTATCTGAATGGTGTTTTCACATTAAGTCGGTCACATTCAGTTTAACCAAATTGATTCATCCCCGTTTACCCTAAATCGATGACCGAATCGGTCAAAACGACCTAATGTAAATGAGCCATTATTTTAAGGGCCAACATTAACAAGAATTTGTGTGGTATAGGTACTACAACTAAAACCCAACTACTGAAAAATTACCCTCTAATTAAATTCGGAGTTTACAAGGTCAAATCGACTCCTATTTTTGAAGTCCGTTAAAATGTAGCCTATGTTACCCGGGCCTTAATAACGAATTGGGACATACGTAGACTGCTAAAATCATAACTCTTCCTTTAGACTTCGCCGTAGACGGCTAAAAAGAGAATTCACTTTTATAATGTTGCGTAATTAGCAATTCTCATAGCCTTTCCTGGAACAATGAAACAACAAAATGGAAATAATTCAGATTTTATTTAACAGTTAACAAGAGCTATAAATAATAGATAACAACATTAATTAACTCACTATTCCAATTAACAAAAACATAGACAATCATATCACTAATAATACCAACAAAACATCAACTTTATTTTCGTCAAAGTAAATCGCTGTGTAGGTTCACTATTAAATAAATATACTTTGGAATTGCATATCACAGACTATACAAACGTATCTAAATTAGCTATGCAGCGAAAATTAAAAAAAAGCACAAAATGTTTTTTTTTTGCCGCCTTTTTCAAAACATCAGTTTGCTGCCATCTATTTTATTTTTAAAAAAATGTTTGTTATACATCGACATGCAACCGGCATAGTCTGCAAAGATTCTGCACATAACAAAAGTGTACATCGACTCTAGAAATTTGAATATCATGCTGTTGTACTTTCGGCGCCAAGCTGGCGATTCAAATTTTCGCACTCGAAATGTCAAAGAATACAAATCCAATTAATTTTCAAATACGGTTCAAAAATACTTAAAAATATTTTTTAACTTATTTAAGGACACTTTACAGATCCTTTCTCAAAACATCATTGCAAAGCTTCGCTAGGAACTACAGTCGTTCCAGTATATTCTTTAGCTCTAATAATACTGCCATCATTATTATACGTCTTTGTAACATTATAAATCTAAAAACAGTTTTATAAAATTGACCTTTAAATGTGAATATATAATTCATACAATGATTGTACGCCTTTTTTATAAGCTTTTATTTTTCAATACAAAGGATCACGATTTAATCAGTGTTGCAATCCAAAAAAAAAGTATAGGTACTCACTGATGAAATCCATTTCCTTTTCTTAAATACTATGTATTTGGTGTAATTTTTGGTGCCTTGTGTACTTCTAGCACAAAAACATCTAGTTCTAAATGTTCCAACCTACATCATAATTTGCATCAACATTTTTCTAATTGAACTACTACAAACGTTTTGCTTTAAATACCTGATAACAAACATATGCCAGAAGTGCTATAAAATTATTTAACAAATAACCATGCACACTCTCTGTCCATAATATTGGACACATCGGAAATTAAATATACCAACACAATATTTTTTTGTAAGATTTTTTCGAGTTATTCTTACTTGTTCGTGTGGTTAGTGCCTAACCTGGTGTAAAGTTTTTATGCCGTCCATGGGCCTCTGACTCGGCTTCACATGCTGCTGAGAAAAATCACTCAAACATGCTGGTTTCCTCACGATGTTTTCCTTCACCGAAGCAAGTGATAATTATACAATACGCACATGAATCCGAAAAATCAGAGGTGCGTGTCTTGGGTTCGAACTGGAGGCCTATGACTTGGCAGTCCGACGGTCACACCGCTAGGCTATCACTGCCCATCTTTTTGGAGTTATGAAAAGAGCAAAAAAAATTTGGCTGTCATCATTTACAGGTACTTACTACCTAGTGCACTGACGGTCTGCACTTTTCACCCTTATGCCCTAAGTAATAAGATTGTAAGTGGTTGACCCTCAGTGGACTCGGGAGTACCTACTTACACCGTTTTTGACCGAATAAATAAGTGACTTAGCACATGAAAAAACACCAGACTGAGAGGTGACTGAGACCAGACAAAGAAGCTTTTAGCTTTTGTGATAGACTACATTAACCTTATCCAGATCTAAAGTTGCAGATCTTGGCTAACAGATTCATAAATTTCATTCTTAGGCTGGCTGTATATGGCAACAACCGCTTGCGCAATAATATTCGCATAACATAACATCACGCCTGTAATTTCCGGAAGGGTTAGGCAGAGGAATAGGTACCCTAATAGTACATTCCACATTTCGCCCGTTATGTTTTTAAGTCCCATGTAATGTAATAGGGCGAGCCTATTGCCAACTACCGGGCACAAATACAAACTCCGTGGCTGCTACTGAGAAATTCCTGATGGAAAAACCCAATATACCACACATAATGACTATATCCTACTGTGATGTTCGCCCTTCGAGCTCATTCTAAACATCATCATCTGCCCAGCCTTTTCCCAACTATGTTGGAGTCAGATTCCAGTCTAACCGGTTGCAGCTGAATACCCGTATTTTACATGGAGCAACTGCTTATCTGACCTCCATACCCATAACTGGGTAACGTCTTTTTGCAAAACTGATTGCTAGACTTACGAGCTTCTTACTCCCCGTAACGACTGTCAATGATCTACAAAATATGACAGCCGGGACCAATTATTTAACGTGCTTTCCAAGGCACGGTGGGGTCTCGTTATAAATTGAATTGTCACCCATCCAGGGGTCAACCTCGCCAGCTGAAGGACATAACATTAATATAGGATGTTATGTACTACATATGTACAGTTAGTTATTTAGTTAGCTTAGATCATACGTTTACAGTGGCAACACGAGGCAATATCTACTCATTGTAAATATTTACTGCTGGAAAACATGATTTGCTCACTAGCATTATGGAAGATAGCATCACGAGTATACAAACTCTTGCTACTAGGGTACAATGCGGAACTTTTCTCTGTAGTTTTTTTTTTTATGGTACAAAAGTATCAAAATATGTTTATGGCAGGTCAAAAGCTTATTGATCAATAAAACTAACGCTCGCTGCACATGTTCACACTCGCACTCATTCACGATACTGGGCTGATGTGGCACTGCCGTCTGCCGACACGAGTGGCATTGGCGATGCCAAACAAACAAGATGGACGCCACAGATTTAATTACGGTATCCGCTACTGTTACTCCAAAAAAGTATCTCAACTTCGCCACTTGCATCCACGCTCATGTACGTGCCTGCGTCGAAACGTGAGAGGCAATGCGGAGTTCGGTACGCCGCGCCGCTACAGGTTTTATAAGCCGCCACGCGCGCGTGCCTTGTGATGCGAGTGTGAGCATGTGCGGCAGGTGTAAAAGTTTAAAAAATAATAGCAACAACAATAAGCCTAAAATAGACTCAACTGTTCATTTCTTGAACACTTTTCGGTAGGTTTCATCCATTATCCACGTGCAAGTGTCGTCTATAGGTTTAACTATGAAAGGGATGGAGACCAGGCCCGCCCCCACTGCTATCAGGTTCCTAGTTAACTTGGGCGTCTTCGTGAACTTCCTCAAAACTTCCGTGGTGAAGAAGCATATCCTGAAATATAGGTAAAAATGGGTTTAAACCACTTTTAAAAATAATGTATTAAAAATAGTGGATTAATGGTGAAATCACATTTACACGCACAGATCAGCATTTTCTTGCATCTATTCCCCTTTTTACCCGACTGCGGCGAAGCCCAAAAGGAGGGTTATGTGTTTGACCTGTATGTATGTATGTCTGTTTCTATGTTTCCTCGTAACTCCTAAACCGATGAACTGATTTGGATAAGTTGTACTTCGTTAGATTCGTCTTGGTGGCGCGAAAGTCAATGGTTACATTGAAATGAAAAATGGCGCATTTCGGGTGCCATTTCGTAGCGTTCCAATTTTTTTTTTCTTCTAGTACCATCTAGTGGGGTGTCAAAATGAGGGGTTTTAAAGGATCCAACGCCAAGCGGTGTTCCCAGGCGGTCAGCTATCCTAGTAATGATCGCGCCCGATGTAGCTTAACTTCAGTGGTCTGGCGAGAGTATAGTGAGTAGAGTGTATTCAGCGTAGTAGTAGCCAGCGTCCACGCTAGGAGCAGCCCTACCCGACTGTTTCACTTGTATATGGGTACAGCAGGCTGCACGTCTGGACCTGGAGTAGCAAAACCGCTTTAAGCTAGCCTCGCATTATATTGAAACTCCGTATGCGCTAGGTCAGCTTAAGATTGCGGCCTACTGTACTTTTTAGTTTGTCTGTTTTGTTTGAAAGTGCTATTACCTGTTAATAGTAAATCCGGGTATGACGACAGACGCCAGCGTCTGCCATATCAGCGCGTCTCCCATTTCAATGATCATCTTGTTTATTTGCCCATCTCTCTGTATTCATCATGTTTACGTATTAATTAACAATATTTTACGCATACATATAAATATTAAAACCTAAACTGTTGGGACTAGAAACATGAAAGGGGTCCTTAAATTATTTGACCTGCCTTACTTCCGACATTTTATTTAACACTAGCGACCCGCCCCGGCTTCGCGCGGGTGAAATGTTGATAGATACACATACATATACCTACGTATAAACCTTCCTCTTGAACCATTATCTATTGCTGCATTAAAATCCGTTGCAGAGTTTAAAAGATCTAAGCGTACAAACATCGGGAGCGACTTTGTTTTGTACTATGTAAAGATTATTTTAATGGATATTTGACTCATACAATATTCGTGAAGAGAATTGAAGAAGGATTTTTTTAATTCGTCCCCTAACATAAGAGAAAGAAAGTCTGTAGGTATTCGTACTTCGTAGTTCAACATTTTTATCGATGGGATATTGCATCGATATCGATGGACAGAAAAGGTTAAAGAGGTGACTACTTGAATGATGGCTATTAGAAAGATATGGAAGAAGCCACGTTGAGGCACCCCTAAGGCGCGATTTATACAGAAACGGCGTAAGATGAAGGCGCGGCGCAGGCGCAGTGCAGGCATGATGCCGCTTCAAAATGTTTTCATACAAAATGTACATAAGCGAGTCGTGAATTACACTCAAGCGGCGCGACGCGGCGCGACGACGGTACGCCGTTCTTTCGTTTCCTTGTAAATTCCACGCCTGCGCTGCGCCTGTGCCGCGCCTTCACCTTACGCCGTTTCGGTATAATTCGCGCCTAATATTGGGATTAGGGCGACAGAATGTTTTTTTTTTCCTAGCCTGCTCTGTCCCATTCCTGGGCAAAGGCCTCCCTCCATTCCTGATGGAACCTGTCGAGTTCATTCCACCATCTCTTTCGTGGCCTGCCGCGATCTCGCCTCACTGTCTTAGGGCACGATTTTCCTGCTATTTTGGCCCACAGTTTGTCCGGCATTTGGCTGACACGTCCTGCCCAGTCGCATTTGAGTTGGGCAACTTTTGATTATAATATTAAGTGCCTATTTTATGCACTCTTACAACAGAACTGTTTAGTATCTTACAGGGTGAAGGCAGGAAAGAATGAGATGGGTGAGTAATTAAAAGAAAGTATTTTTTTTCTACGTACTTTATATGATTTGTAACTTTTGTCCGCAGTATCACCAAGCGTATAAGCGATAGAGACTGCGTAGGAGGCCTGTACATATTTTCTGGCAACAATTGGGCGGCACGACTCCCCCACCTCATTGGCATACCCTGAAAGATGAACCTGTTTAGTGACCGATACATCACAAGGGATGAAGGGTGAGTACAAGTACACATTATGGTTTATATTTTGATTATATATATTATTAAAGCTACTCTGTACTGTCCTACTGCTGGGCAAGGAGACATCGCATTTTTTCTATTTGTTCTGGTCATGCCAATTTTTAATACATTATAAAATTATTTAGTGACCTATGTTTTGACAAATCATAATAGTAAAAAAAAGATCTTCAGACATTATTAATCAAATAGTTTAATAATGGAGTTCCAGGACTGAAGGGAATAATATTAAATAGTGGCAGCTAACAGAGTTCTACCAATTTGCCCTTGAATACTGTTCTCTCTAAGTGATTCAATTGAGCTGTTATACTACACCTAGTTTCAACTAATAACTAGGCCATCAAGGAATATTGTTTTAAGTGCTTTTAATTCCTTACTAGGTGTTTTTTTTTTTTGCATTATGACATAACTTATAAGGTATAAGTAATAAGTAGTCAAAATTAATATACTTAATTCAATTTTTTTTTGTGAGTTTTCCAACACAAATGAAACATATTATAATTATTATATTTACCTAGGTATCTCACCCATGAGTCCCTCCAGATATCCCTTTCAATTGGATTAGTCATAATCGACGTTATTTACTGAGTTTTATGACACAAAACCATTTATTCCATCGCAGTTAAAGGACAGAAATTCGTAGGACTACGTATGTTTTTATGTTAAATCCAGTTGTCGCTCATTTGAAATACGGAAGTATTAATAATATACCATAAATAAATCTATTAGGTAACAATATCAGGTTAAGGCAAATCTTACGACGACTTATATGGAATGTTTTGTAGAAAGCAACGTTGCCATCTGATAAATTTAACTGATTCTGTACCTCTGTCCCATTATTACACCGATCACGATACGATTTAAATTGTGTAAAAACACTGAATTAAACTCGGAACACTTCGATCGAACAACAGCTATTGATTATTTTGACATATTTGACAGTTTTGACACCGTTGACACATGGTTAACTGACAGTAATGACAGCACTTTTTGGGGCTGCCAGCATTTAGACTCAATAATCCCCACGTCTCTCAACACAGAACTCGGAATTTTACTAGTCCTAATTATTTTGGCAAATTGATTGTTTCACAAAACTTGACTCTGTGGCGAAGAATAGAAAAAACAAATTTAATGTAAAATATCGAATGTCTCCTTAATAGTGTTATGTATTTTGAGATTGAGGTTGAAAAACGCTAGAATAGGTTAAATGGCTGCCTACCCTAGATTATAATTTACATAATTCGAGATGTCCTTAAAACGACAGGATGTATAAATTACTATGTTCGAAAATGTGGTCCACATTCAAAAACACCCGATTACTGGGTAAAAAAAGAATTAACATAGTAACACAAATTTGGAACAATATTGCTATACATGAAAATTTTGTTCTTTTTATTTTGTTATCAGTCAACATAACCTTTTTCTAATCAGATCAGCTGTTTCGATAAAAAAACTCAACGTAAACAGAAGATAAACATTCAAGATTATTCAGTGGACTGTAGGATTATTAATAAGAATTCTGTTTAATATTACTTTATTAGATTAAGCTTCAAAGACAAAGTAATTTTTAAATGAAAAAAATATGTATAAAATATAATCATTATGTAATAAAGTAAGTAACCCAAAATAAAAACACAAGATAAAATTTAATATAACATCAAAGGAAACTCTGAGTTCTGTCTAAAAAAAAAATGAATAAGTAATAGTTTTTTAATTCACAAATCTACCCAAAAATGTTACAAACGTACCTAGTAGCCAGTAGGACCGAGTCCTATCTTCACAATGAATATGCATTATGCAGTATAATAACAATCAGCAATGTCAAAAAGCGACTATATACCTGCTAGTTTAACTGATTTAACTGAAATTTTGATTATGTGGTTGAGTAATTAGCCTACTTATTTATAATTCTTTCAATTGAAAAGTCTATCTAATTTTATATTGCACTTACTAAACTTTCAATGTCAAGATCGCTTTTATTGGCAAAGTAATGGCAAAGTACAGTCGTGCAGAAATGTAGACAGCGCGAAGTGACGTGAGGCGCTTGCTTACTTCAAATACTTCAGAGTCAGCTGTTCACTCACACCGAGTGAAGTAGGACGTGTATTTAGGTTATATTTAGCTTTGTCAATAGCAACAAACAATTCTGTGTTAGACGCATTATGCTGTGGTGAAGTGTACGCAAATTAAAGAAGTTAAAAGTGATCAAGGACTTTATTAATCGTGTCGTGTACCTAATATTGTGTATTCACGTAATTACCATGACAATATTCCCAATTTCATGTGCTGTTTGCTGTTGCTAACAAATGGTGGGTAATAAATAACTCTGTTGTTTTGACACTGAAAATAAAAAATGCAAAAATAAAATTGACGAAATTAACCTTCAGTAGTGATGTGACATTGACCAGATAATCCAGATATTCGATGTCGAATTATTATTAAATTGTATGTATTTTTTTTGCTTTAGAAAAAATTCTGAGACAAGCAAAATACATACAATTTTCAGAAAAATGATTAAATATTATTTCTTTTGAAACCAATTCGTTCCATTTTACTGATAATTATACATAAATTGTATAGGTAGGCAATCTTGAAAAATAAAGCAAGGAAAAACTAAAACTGTAGCTCTACATATTGTTAAATTAACCATTGAGAAAAGTGACGCAAGAGAACGTTTTATTTATAAATCCAATAGTTATTTCGCACGTACAAACTTACCTTAAAAACTCGCGTCCTCGAAACCGCAGCTAGTCAATTTAAATGAAGCCCGTAGATAATTATCTGCCTATTCAACAAATTGGGTACGTATAAACAATACCTCCTCATCATAGGTCTAAAATTACCTCTGTTGCTTAAGAACTAATTCTCAGCTCAACAGACGATTAAGTAGGTATCCAGAAACTTGTTCAAGTACTTACATAAATACATTCGTACGTGACATGATAGTGTTCAATTTGTTTTCATTATACCATGTCACCGTCGTCATTCCACTGGTTATACCTATGCCTCTCTTTGCTTGTTGTGTCCATTTCCACGCGCTTGTGCCGCACTCATCCAAGCCCAATGTTAAGCCAATGTCACGAAATGGCAACAATGTCGTCAGCCCATCTCGCCTCTGCCCATTGACGACCCGCAGTCCTCCTTACAGCCTTGGACCTTGGACATTACTCGGTCACCTAGCAGCATCTTCGTACCCTTATCTCATGTTACTTGGGGTCGGCGCAACGCTTTTTATTTTTCCATTCTCCCCTGCCGACCGTCACGCTTTCATTCGCTCCCTTTTCTTTCATAACATTCCTCAGACAATCAATCCGCCCCTTTGGCTTTATCTATGTTTTTCCGCCCGCCATATCCTCGTGTTCCATGAACATTGCCTTGCCATAGAGGGATACTTCACTTAGTTCCGCTTAATTTAGACACCTGTCTTGCCTGATGAGATCGACGATAATTCTGGCTCTCGCTGGCCTAGTTAGACTAACCCTAGCAAGTAATAGCCTATCAACTCTTAAATAAGTATAAGTACCCAAGTTACAGCTATTGGAAATTCGGGAAACACAGGCTCTAGCGAAGAGTTCCACTTCTACCGTACGATAAAACGCATTATCGCAATATTCGCTGAATTATACCGAAAGACTGGGTCGAATTTACCATACATTTGCATAAAAAACGGTGTTGTTCCGTTATTGCCCATATGCGTTGATAAAAGTTAGCAATTAAAGGTTACGTCGTTGACTCCTCCATCGTCTCTAAATATCTCCCAAATTATCGTCTTGCTGATATCCCAACTTTATTAGGAGTTGCCAACGTAGTTACCTACATTAACTACGTGGTGTAGGTATGTACGACTTTTTTCTCGGTATTCACCTTCTTCCTTCATTCTCCTTAGTCATTATCATATTTCACACACACAATATGTTGCCTTTATATCCTCGTCTTGCTTCTAGCCATCTATATCGCCATTCATGACTCAAGAATCTGTCTTGTTCAGCTAAGGTGTAAAATTCCAAAGAACTTTATTGTTTTTATGTAATAAACATTACTAAATACCAGTAATTCATACGCAGCGTGCTAAATAATATCGTTTATGAATAACTAAATGTATGTACTTTTGTTTCCTGGATCTGATCGAACGGCCATGTGTCCGTTTGTATGTTGTTTTGTCATCACATACGGACAGACAATAGACAGTGTTTACATGTTCTGAGAATGGAAAGTACAATGAATATTGTAGGGTTGCTTATTCAATGAAGTAATTAAATAAGTACCTACGTAGTTGTTAATCATTATACAACTTTACATTCTGCAACGAGCAAGAGAGATACGCGTCTTCGTCCACCACGTTTGGTCCCGGCTGTCATTTGCAGATCTTTGTTAGTCCCTAGGGGTAGTCAGAAGCTCGAAACAGCCAGCCAGCAGCTACGTATTGTAGATATATAGATATCAGAGAGACAGTCACTCCATGTTAAATACTGGTATTCAGCCGCAACCGATTAAACTGAAAGCCAATTAAGCCGACCCTAACATATGTAGTTAGGAAATCAAATTAAGAAAAAAAATTCGACTAATTGATAACCTCCTTCTTACGGAACATAACATAACACCTCACGTATAGTACACCCGAATTTCGCCAGTTATGTTCAAGATTAGAATGATGTAAAAGAGTTAAGTTCTATTGTCTGTATTTCCCATACAAACTGTCCAAGAGATTACTCTCAGATTGCCGTAGTGGATGTTTAAAAAATACATCACATCCCCTTTTGCCCGCTTTTGTCAATCTGACAAACAAATAATTGGCACCGTAAAAAACTAGCTGTTATGACGTATAGACAAACCAATAGATGCTTATTTTACCACATTTCTATTGGTCGCAGTGAAAAGTAGAAAAAAGTAGTGTCCGAACTCTTGATTATTGAATTTGGAGTAACATTTAAGTAATCGAAAAACTTTTTATAAAGTTATTCTTTATCGACACACCACCGCCGCACATCACTAGCTTTAACCTAAAGTTAACACAGCACTTTATCACGGTAATAATATTACCGTGACTTTATGGTGTTGACGATGTTCCGCAGTAGGTAGTTACAAGATTTTATTGGGACTATAAAATTGCATGGTGATGAAACCATTCGTCTTCTCATTTATCATATCATGTAGAATTTTCGATCATAAATGCCATAGCTAAAATATTTACAAAGTGATATAGTACAAGGAGGTTAAAGCCATAACAGTTTATAGTTCCAGCTACTACAGGTTTTTTACTTTTCTTCATCATACATGTTAATGGAAAGTTAGATAGTGTATAACTCATAAGTATTTCCACATTCCATAAACTAGAAGTCATATATGAGCTGCATTTTCCCATAATATGCTTCCTCCTAATGCAAACTAGAGGTGTACAGTCAGATTGGACGTCACTGCTATAATAACTGCTAATATTCATACTACTCCATAACACTCTATACTACACTAAGCCAGCTCAAGGTCAAAATGTTACCACCTTACGGTGGAATGTATGTGAAATCTGACTGTGGTTCAAAGATCATTCAGTCATCATTATTCTCCTGCCGTTAGACAAAATTTGGTTTCGGAGCAGCTTGTCTTCTACGATACTTCTCTATTACCTACTCGTCATCTGATCAGACAGTCACCTCCTTTCCAGCCAAAGAAAATATTTTTCACCCAATCGCATCTGTCGTTTCTTTGGTTCCGTTTCTAAAAATAATAGCGGACTTTTAGGTTCCTACCAATCTACGAATACACGTAGATGAGGCTTTTTTAATCTTCAAACTTTAATAAATAGGTAGGTTCACATAATACAATATGTAGATACCCCAGTCGCCCAGCAAGGTCAACAAGTAGGTAATGCAAAAACCAAGCAAAAAAAAAAAAATTATAACTAAGATGAGTATGTATTCTTTGGATGGGCGTAAAAAGCAGCCATTGAATTATAAGAGATTATATTTTTCCTTATATGATTATGGAAAATATATTCTCCATAATTATTATAAATTAAATTCTCTATTTGTGTCCGTCCGTCGTTTTGAGTATGCTTAATGCTACATTAATATTAAAAACTGTGCGAAGTAGGGAGGTCACTAGTACTTCTATAATATTATGAAGAGGTAAAGTTTGTAAGTTTGGATGTAGTGGCAATCTTCGAAACTACTGATCCGGTAAATTCTTTCACATATAGGAAGTTACATTATCCCCGAGTGTCATAGGCTAGGCTATACCTGTTTAAAACGTTTCCATGGGATAATATCCGACCATAACGCGAGCAAAACCTCAGGCAGAAGCTAGTAATACATAAAATCATAACGTACTTAGAATAATAATTACGATTTATAAGAACTAGGCGCTAATAACACTTCTTAGCACCAGTCTTATAAGAAGAGTTAGATAAACGGACTACGTAGGTGTATAAAAACGTCATATGCAAACATTTACATAGTTATCTATTCGCGTCACAATAATGGCGTTTGGGTTTTTTAAATCATCGAGTTATGACTTATGATCAAAGTCCAGATTATGAGCATGCAATTGAATCGCGTTTCGTGTAATTCTAAAATCGTAAAAAATCAGCGAAACACTTTGTTTTCTATAGGAACACTACCTTAACTTTAACCACAAGATATGTTCTCTTTCTATCTAGTAGATAACTTAGGTACCTATTCATAAATGTGATTCCTAATAGGTAATGCCAAATAGGACTTATATATTTTTTTAATTTTAGACTCCCCTCCAGCAATCATTAAAAGCAACAAAGGTAATTTATTTTACCATCTAACTCTGTCCTCTACCACTTGTACTCTGTGCCTATTCTTAATGAATGACATTTTACAACATTGACCCTGTTTCAAGCTTGAAATAACCTCAAATAAATAGGTACAAGGAAAATGTCGATAACATTTATTTTTTATCTGTCCCAACACTATCAACTTCACTCATTCAAGAAATTATTTAGACTCAATTTTTATTAATTCGACCAAATCGTTCTTCATTTGTTTCAATCAAATTCTGGTAAAAATTATTTCGTTTCGTCGTTATTTTGCACTTATTCCTATTTATTTGGCCCCCCTTAGTTCATAGCTGTACAAAATCTTTCCATTTGCATACTAATCCTACTCCAATAAAATTTCCTTGAAAAAAAAAGAAGAATGGCTGAAACTGTTCATTACACACGCAAAGATTGACCATGAAAAATTTTCCTTAAATTGTCGCCTTTTCAGGGTTTAGAAATGGGTATAAACTGCAATTAAATCTTGTGTAGTAACTACCTACGAAATGATTACTGATACTGATACTGCTAGCCTGTGTCATCCCACTGCTGCGCAAAGGCCTCTCTCCATGACTTCCAAATTCTTCGATCCAGAGCCAATGTGGACCACTGGTCGTTAGTTTTGTCCAGCTCGTCCCGCCATCTCTTGCGAAATGATTGTTTTGAATAAATTATAAACTAAAGATTGAGGATTAGTAGCTGTTTTACTTAGGAACTTAGATTTTAACAAACATTGCTCGTACTAAACAATCATTAAAGTTTTGGTGCATAACGCAAGTAGTCTAGCACTGAAATTTACATAGTTACTATACTAACAAACTATACAAATAAAGACGAACGTATTCGACGTAAGTATTTCCCCGTATGAAGATGTTGTCACTTACCAAAAATAAGACGAGGAAAAGTCATAAGTTTACCTTCTAACTAAGTGTAAATTACCCATCATTGAATCATTAAAGTGTCCGGAAGAAACGGGATAGCCTGACACAAAACCGCCAAAAGTGGAGAGATTTGGAAGAGACCTACACTCAGCATTGGGTGGCCAAATGAAGAAGAAGAATTCAAGAAAGACCTAATTAAAGTAAACGTCAAACATAAAGAAAGTAGAGATAGAGAATCAGAGAGACAGATGGCGTAGAGATTTTGAACTCAAATCTCATAAATAAATTAAACATGACGATTCTAAAACTAGATAGGTACAGACGCCTGCACATCAAGCTACCGAAACTGTCAAATTTTCACAATCTAACTTGAACCTAAAGCTTTAGTGATAAAGTTGAAAATATAAAGGGTGTAAGAAGACCCTTAACGAAGCCGAAAGGCAATTGTTCTCCCCGTCATTGTGATAATTTTTTGTTCTGAACCATACCCGGGAACCTTCTAGTTACGGAAATATTGAAGGTCAAACTTCCAATTTTTTCATAAGATTTTTTAAATACCACATTTAATAGTTTCAACTTTACTTTAATTAACTCCATGACCCGTTTACTAATTAAAGCACCCATCAGCACTAAGTTTTGAGTGCGTTACATTGAGTTTTACCGTAAAACGAGATTTTGCACCCCAAAAAAAAAATCGTTTCCTAGCAATAATTTTTGCGTAGAGTTACTTAGTTTGATGTACAAAATGCTTGGTTGACGGCTTCGTGAAGGGTCTGTTTACACTTTGTATTTAAGAAATTTGACAGATTATAGTAGTTTGATGTGCTGGCGTCTCTCCACATGAAAAGACACATGGTTAATTAATGGGTAACCTACCTATGCCAAGAGTAGTTTTCAATGCATAGTGAGTAGGATCTTTCCACAAAGGTCAGAGATGTCGCGAGAGCAATGCGCGCGGGCAACCCGCTGTATGTCATGCAATAATCATTTATTGATTGCTCAGCCCACGTGTTGATCGCAATGTCAGTTACGATTTTACACGTGACACTGAGATGTCACCAGCATCCAACAACTTCCCTTAAAAAAAAACCGACTTCGGAAACTTTCGAAAGTAAAGTCATTTTCCACTTTTTAGTTTTTTTGGAAGTTGGTACTTAATTTTTTTTTCAAAAAACGTTTTTATTTAACCCCTTTTAGTTGTGGTATCTTACACAAATGCTTGTCAAGTGTCAATTTTACATTGTAACTAGAAGTTATAAGAACATCATCCACATAGACGAAGAAGATAAAATGTATATTATAGAGGATAACTCAAAAAGTACCGAAACAAAGGTAATAACATGTATATGGGACCACCGCGCGAACTCTCTCTACCAAATAATAAAAAGAATCACTTAAACCGGTCCAGTAACCACGAAGAAATCGCTGAACATACATGGTGGAATACATAACCTCCTCCTTTTTTTGAAGTTGGTTATCAATAGGGATCCGTTTTTACCACCATTTGGCTACGGAAACTGAAAAAAGATTTGTTGACCCGTAAAAAGGAACTATTTTGACATTGTTACGCAGACTGCGGAAAATTATACAATTCCCGACCATTATTATATTACCTAGGTACCTATAACAAACACTACTGCTGCCGGATACTCATCCAACAATTAGGTATCAAGAATATCTACTGATATGATAAATTGATAACCTATCTACAATATCATAACACTTGTCTTTTTCACATAGATAACATTTGAAACCTTAGATCTCAACAAGGTGCCAGTGATAAGAAGAAGACACGTGCACATATTGAGTGACAGTAGGCCTAAATCCTACCGCGGCCTTTGCAAGAAAATGTATGTGATTGTGTCCACTGCAAACCACGGACACGCTATGCATCAAATTATGTCATTAGTGCATGCGTGATTTGCTCGAATAAAGCGCTCACATAGGTCAACGCTATGGATGTTGTGCATGCGGTACACGCTATACACGAATATAGACCCACGACTATGCCGCGGTGGGCCACGCACGCTACAGTTGTACATAGTTGTGGGTGTGTAGTGTGTACTGCAGAGGAAACGTAGACCCACGTTGTCAAACAAATGAATCCACACAGCTAAAATGCGCCGCGTGCCCGTGCACAGCGTGCACCGCGGTTTGTTTGCGCCTTTATCGACACGTTGGGGACATGTAAAACATAATAAGCATTACAAGATTCGACTTTCCAGTCGTAAAAAGCGGCATCGTATTACCCAGATACAAATCAAATCACTTTATTGCAAACATGTTGTACATGGAATAATGTTATAAGTATCAACTATACACTCTGTAAGGGCACTGCTAAACAAATAAATTACATTACTATATAATACATTTAATAAAGTGTCAATCAAAATAATATGTGATATGATAATATATCATTTCACATTTAACAAAATGATTACAATAATTAAATAAGGAATTAGAATATTAAGTCAAATCAAAATGTTACTGGGTTGTGGAGGTCAGACAGGCAGTCGCTCCATGTAAAATCATCACCATCGTCATCACCGCTTTAGACACATATTATTACTTTATATTACTACTTATAAAATGTGTTCTACTCGTTTGTGTTGAGGGTGCAGGTTTAATAGAAACGACTGCAGTTTATTTGCGACTAAACTTCTCTGTATCACGGGCGCAGCCGTGCGTCACCAATAACATATTCGCTGAGTAAGCTTGTACATACATTGTGTCCCTACAGCTGCAACCGGTTAGGCTGAAAACCGACAGTTTGGGAAAGGCAGGCAGATGATGATGTCATCCAATTATTTAGGACACTGCACGGTTCAACCAAATTTGTTCTCAAAGATTGAAAACACGCAGAAATGAAAGGCTACGGGCCTTTTTATTGTCATGCGTGTTTGCGCTCGCGTGCAGGCCAGGCACGCATGCTTGTTGCGGGCCGCATGCAGAGCAGATTATTTTCGTCACGCCGCCACAGTATTGTGCGTGTATGCCAGGAAGAGAACTCCTGTCAAAATCTCATATTCATATTGATCATACAACGTGCGTGCGACCCGCTTGACAGTAAAAACAACACTGACTGTCAAGGTTCGCCACAGGCACACGGGCGGCACGCATCCGTGCGAGCCGCCCGCGATCCGTCCGCGTGGCGCGCATGACAATAAAAATATGTATACGATAGGTTGCGGGCAGCACGCATGCGTGCCTGGCCTGCACGCGGGCGCAAACACGCATGACAATAAAAAGGCCCTAAGCGTAACGCGTACGGTAACACGATTCATTATTTGGTTGACTCATCCAATTGAAAGACGTTAGGGCAATGCGAATAATTGACTAAAAAGTTTTCTAAAAATTGGTTTATTATAATTTCACAGCAATAATCATACTTCTAGTCAGTCTTCAAGTCATAGTTCTGGTTTACCTGTTTTTTATTTTTAAGGTATTGTACTAGATATGCCTAGTGAACGAAAAAAGATTCTGAAATGTTATACAGGGTGTTATAAAGGGACACCGACGCACAAACGTTTACCACATATTCAGTAAACATCAATTTACTAAAATCTGTCAAATTTCTTTAATAGATTTTCATTTTTCAACTTTATCTTTAAAACTATAGTTTCAAGTTTGATTGGGAAAATTATACAGTTTCGGGTAGCTCGATGTGCTGGCGTATGTATGTGCCTGTGCATCACTCAATAAATCAGCTGTTTCCTAGAAAAGTGCAATACCTACACGATCATTAATGTATGAAACAGCAGTTTTTTTAATTTCCGTGTGGTAAACGTTTGTGCGTCGGTGTTCCTTCCACCATGTTTATTTCCTATTCTCGAGTTTTCAAATTGTCATATGCATATATAATGAACTATTGATGGCAGTGGGTACCATTGTTATAAATGTAAGTATGTTTAATAGAATTGATAATATTGTGATAACACTTTTGACACATAACAAACTTCTTGTGAGCATTGGACCCAATAAATCGTGATGAAAATAAAGATATTTACTAGAATGCACAGGTAGATATTAATTAATCATTTTGCACTGAATAGATGAAAGTCTAAGTACGTAAAGTAGGAGTCTATGTACCCGTAGGTACACATTTATGCAAATTTTCAGTACCTAGTGTGATAATAATGATGAATGCCAAAAAAATTATTATTTGTTTCACACATCCCAAAATACACAATTCGCACCGACAAAGATAGGTACCCACAAAGGTACAGCAAATATTACGGCAGGGTGTTAATTTATTAAAATGAGGAAGTCTTGATATAGTCATTTTACGTCTCTTCTGACGGTTTACCAAAGATTTTCAAATGAGATTATCAGCATTAGGATATGATAATGTTATCAAATGATCGCTATCCCAACAATGTCAAGTCATTCGACACGTGTCGGTCGTGTTATAGTACGACCACTTTAAGTGTACAGTTCACGGTGGCGCTGCTTGTCATGAAAATTTGCATCGATATGTCAAACTTGGTACATTTATTTTACTTCTGTGTTTTCCCGCCTGCATAGATAAATTGGTTGAAGTGTAGGTACGTGTTATCACATCTCACGTTCACGATTCCGAGTTGACGTCAAAAGTCATGTCATAATATGATTTTATAACATACAACAACAATATGGAAAATATTGCGATACTTTTAACGGTCGAGTCCCAGTAATCGTGTTTCGTACGCATACATATAATTAATAATAATAAGACTGTTAGATAATTTATTATCTTTAGGCGAATTCTGAACTTGCAATTCTTACATGCCAAAAGATTTACGTGTGCTTCGCCTCGTCTTTCATAAAACAAAGAAAAACTGAAAACTTGTAACTATAACTGCTCTTTTCTCGGGCATTATATTTTAACAACTAACAACACGAAATAGACCTACCTAATTATATCGTGTGCTTATCAATATCCAAAAGAGGTATCTATCGAAATCCCACCTTCGCCAGGCAGACTGGCCAGTAATCGATCAGCTATTGATTTACGTCGACGTGCTGCGAACGTTAGTGTCGTCGCCGAAAATTATCGGCATTTTCGCGCGCATTTTTCCCGCGATATTAATTTTAACATTCTAAAGTTTTAGGTAAAGTGCGTATAAAAAGTGTGCGAGTGATTGAACTCGTAATTAAGAGATTAATCAAGTCAACTTTAACAGGTATTGTACACGGTGAAAGAAAAGTTATTGTGCTTCATAATAAAAGTTAGTCATAAGGTCAAAAAAAAAAACAAATTAACAAGAAACCGTGCCGTGACTGTCTGGAATATAATCACTGTTAAAATAACAGGAATGAATTCAGAAAAGTAACTTGAGACGTCAGTACTCTGATATGTTAACAAAAGTCATGTCTAATTGGTAAACAGGCTGCATTACACGCGTTTGTAGCGATGTATAAGCGCGTTTAAAATTGAAATATAATTATCTATGCTGGGTCATAACTTGATCTCTTAAATGTTTGACTCAAACCGCTTTTAATCGCTTTTTATCGAATTCAGTCCAAACAGGGAATATTTTATTTTCAGTATTTTAATAACTATCACTCTGGTCCTAAATTTTGAAATAGCAACAAACAAAACAAACCTAACAAAAAATTATAAAAAATTCTCTTTGATGAGATACAACTTTTTTAATCTTTGACATTACTTGTTTGGATACGCCTGGACTCGGCAAATCGCGTTCGGATAAACGTAAAGTGACAATGACAATGATTTTTGTTACTATCTAGATAATTATCGAGAGAAAATTATCAAGGTATAGTTATCAAGATAATTATCAATGACAATTATCACTTTGAACCCTGTTAATTATGACACTTGCTCTGTTGCGGTTGTACTCGTCCCAGAAATAGAGAAAGCCACCACATCCACCCTAATTTTGTCAGAAGTGCTATTATAAGTAGATAATGACATTAATATAAGATAACTACTTTTTATTCCACTAACTTGTTAGCCTGGCTTCGCTCGTGTTGTGGTCGGAAAAAATCTCACGGATGACGTTTAAAATATAGCCTATGACATTTGGGTATAATGCAGCTAACCCATTAGTGAATGAATTTTCGAAATAGTACATTTTGATATAAGTGAGGAAATTTTGTTATTGCATTCGAGGCGGAATTAACACACGAGCTGCAGGCGAGGGTGTTATGGAGCCGAGAACTGCAGTAACAAATCCCCACGCGTATCAAACAACGATTTTCAATACACTTTCGAAGAAATAAAATATTAAAACGGATAGTATTTTTGTAAGGAATTATTATGCAACTATGATTTAATTTGCCTTTTTTCTGCGCTTTCATTCCACCAGCTTGAAGAAGATGTGAGATGCAAAGGTTTGATGCCGCTAAACAGCCTAATATGAAAAATAGAAAATACAAATATTTTTGAATTTAGAACACAAATAAATGTTAATTTCTTCATAAAAGTTAATATTTGTTTTTAAACTGTCAAGGTTACTAACGGTGACGATTCTCTCTTATCCGTGATCATGATGCTTGCAACGGCGCCGAAATATCGGGAACTCAGCACAAACAGTAAACATGTTAAATATCCCGTTTATAGAGTTAATGATAAGTAAATATTTGTTTTAAATAATTATGTTTATCTATGATATTCTATTTATACAGGGTGACTGGTAATTAGTGACCGATACTTAAACACGTGATTGTACTCGTGAGAACAAACAACTTTCCCAAAGAATTTTTTTTATACTCATTCACTTTTATCACAATAAAACCCACGGCTTGCGAGTCGCGCGGGTGCTCTGCCTACCCACTGTTGCACGATACGATAGTCATGAGACAGAACGGCGTCACACGGCTAACAGCTGATAATGTCAAAGACGCGCGCGCGCGAGTTTCATACGGCTGTTGTATCTTTGTGATAAAAGTGAATAAGAATAAAAAACAAAAATTCTTTGGGAAAGTTGTTTGTTATTATTAGTACAATCACGTGTTTAAGTATCGGTCACTAATTACCAGCCAGCTTATAAACACAATTTAAATACTTACTCAAAAAATATTTACGCCGTAAAGACGCAATATCTCTTTGCCGAGATTTAAAAAAAAACAATCACCGCCGAATTGAACCCATTTGGACTTGGTATAAGTTTAGTTATCTTTGGATTTTTTCATTTCCGTACGTGTGCGGAAAAATATTAAAAATGGACGTGTGTGAAATACATTGCACTAATCGTAGTGCGATAAGAACCAATTGTCGAGAAAGTATTGAAAAATAATTATTTGTCGCATGGACATGACTTGCATACAAACTAAGAAAAGAAAATTAGATAAACAATAAACAAACAACGCATAACAAACATTTTGAATCCATCAGGACGGAAAAAATAAAAAAAAAGTTGCCAGCTTGCACGTCGTGACTGCGACAAACAGGTTTCCCTTCTGCTGCGAAATCGGATCAGTAATTTCGAAGATTACCCCTACATACAATCTTACAAAGTTTACCTCTTAATAATATTGGTAGGTATAGACAATAGAATTCTCGGGCATAAGGAAACACACGTGTATACTTCTGCGACCGACGAATACTGGCTAGAATAGTGATGGAAAAATTTACCTAGAATTGCTAAACGTCCATAGAAAATACTAGAAGCACAACTAGGTAGGTATAGTACTACTGAACCATTGTTACAAATTCCTCTTTTCCCTTTCCTTTCTATTATTTATCAACTTTTATGCAGTATATTAATAACTTAGGCAAGAAAGAACTTCTATCATTTCATTTGTATCCTTAAGTGACAATAGATCGTTCACAGAGTAATAAGTGATTTCCATGGATAAACTTCAAAGTATTATCGCCAGTACTGTTAGGTACGTACTGACTTGTTGGTGTCTCTGTATGGATTTATTTACTCTAATGTGATATTGTATGTCGGGCTGGGCTGGCTTAAAATGGCCGCCTGGTGTCCGCTACCATACGTCCAAAACTCGCAAGTGATATTTTGGACTATTTGGCGCTCTTGGTTTATTTTATCTGTGGGTCGTGCGTATAGTTGTAAATAAACCGTTTTAAACCAAAATCCGTGGTTTAAAACCGGTTTTAATGTTTAAAACCACGACCACGTGGGCCGTACATTGATTATAAATTATTTTAAAAGGCTAATCGAAATCATTTAGCATTTTTATTAATATTTACGTGAAGTCATATATCATACCTATACTACTTTTTAGGATAAGACAGACTGAAAATAATCATGAAATGCGTGTTTATTAAAATATAACGGCATTGCCGTATTTTTATTTTGCAATTTGCTACCAAAATCGTAAGGTAGGGTATGAGGAGAGAGAAGAAAAAAGAAGAAGAAGAAAATACATTTATTTGGCACATGACACAAGTGCACACAATAAAAACAAAACAAAAACATTTTAAACCATATTAAACCGCTAATTGTGGTTTTAAATCGTTTTAAACCAAAAAGACGGTTTAAAACCAAATGGTTTAAAACGTTTAAAACCCGTTTTGCTTCTATAGTCGTGCGTGCGTTTATTCTCGTTACACTTTTACTAATTAGAATTTTTTCATTTCTAAAAATTAAATGTCTGAATTTGAGATTCTTGAAAAAAGCCACTTGTAATGTCGATAGTCTATTCGCAAATGGCTGGAAACTGATACAGCGCACAACATGTGTTTTAAAACTAGGTCTCGTTTTTACTGAATTGTAATAAAAATTGTGGCAATGGTAATTGATCCAAGTAAAATGATCACCATCAGCCTAGCCTTTTTCCAACTATGTTGGGGTCGGCTTCCAGTTCCGGTTCGGATGCAGCTGAATACCAGTATTTATTTGGAGCGACTGCCTATCTGACCTCCACAACCCAGTTAGTACTGGGTAGTACGATACCCCTTGGTAAGACTGGTTGTCAGACTTTTTGGGGCCACTGACTACGTGTTACGACTGACAAAAATCTCGCTTAACATTTTAATTTAATTTTAAAATATTGAAACATTAACAAAAGAAAGTGGTTAAAAAAATTCAGACTAATTGATAACCTCCTCTTTTTGGAAGTCGGTTAAAAATTACAGTTTGGATCTTATTAGCACTCGAGCCGAATAAAAATGAAAGTTCAATGCACTTCAATGTTACTTGCAAAATGCTCACAATACGATATCGTTATATTTTTATTCTTGGGAGTGGATGAGCAGGTTAAAAAGCTTAAAGAAATTATTTTGAACTCTAGACAAGATTAAATTAAGTTCACTTTAAAGAAAGAATTTCTAGCTACTTTTAATATTTTCACGGTTTCCTTGTTTCGCGATGTCCAAATAAATAAATTTATACAAAAAAAACTCTACCTACATAAAGTATTTAAAAAGACCCTTAAAGCGGAAAGGCACTTGTTCTACCCATCATTGCGATATTTTTTTTGTTCTGAATCATGCCTGGGAACCTTCTAGTTACGGAGATATTGGAGGTCAACGTTCCAATTTTTTTCACAAGTTTTGTTTTAAATACCTCTTTTCAAGGTTTTAATTTTACTTTAATTAACTCGATGACCCGTTTGCTACTCACTATGTTTTGAGTGCGTTACATTGAGTTTTAGCTTAAAACGTGATTTTTCACCCAAAAAAAAAAGTCGTTTCCCAGCAATAATTTTGCGTAGAGTTACTTAGTTTGATGTACTGAATGCTTGGTTGACGGCTTCGTGAAGGGTCTGTTTACACCTTGTATTTGTTTTTGAAGGCTTTCCTGTATTTTTGGTTACCAATCTAGATCGTTGACAAAATATCAAAGATAGCTGAAGAAAACTGCTCGATCGTTTTCTTTTTTTTTTCAAATAATAAATAATTTTGCTTTTGGTTTAGAAGACACACATACGATAAGTTCTATCTATATTCCTTTTACGAATCACATGACGTAATGTTTGAAAAAAGAAGGTGTTATATTTACAAATGACTTTAATGGTTTACATGGCTTCTACAAATGTTTTGAAACATAATCTTACAGGGCTTATCTTTCTCTAATATTTGCATTTCTCAAGTATTTGTACAAAAGATAATGTGTACCTATAATGCAGTGTCATTACCTTTAATCCAGCCAGTGTTACTGGACAAAGAAATTAGTAACGCCGCCGCGCAGCTAAGTCACGCAGTCAGCACGGACCACGCTAGTCACGCGAAGTGCAATTTTTCAAATTAAATAACTTGTTTTGTTACTAATGATTGTTTCGGTTTTCTTAACGTAAGGAATTTAAAATTTACATATGCATCATGTGAGTACAGTAAGATTTCACAGTTCCAGTTGTTGTATTGTGGACATAATTTTACGGTTCGCACACTGCGGTGTTAACAAATAATTATGTAGTATTGTTTTGTCAAACAGTGTGTCAAAAACACTTTTTAAAAATAGCAGACTTCCAAACAAAAACACAAAAAAGTGGAAAATAACTTTATTTTCGGTAGTCGGTGACTTTGTTTGTTTCATCGACTTTTTGCCACCGACTTCCGAAGGTAAAGTTATTTTCCACTTTTTTGTGTTTTTGTTTGGAAGTCGGTTATTTTTTTGCAAAAAAGTTTTTATTTTGTATTTTCATTGAAGTCGGTTTTTTTGCAAAAAAGTTTTTTACTTTACCCTTTTTAGTTATGGTATCTTACACAAATCCTTGTCAACAGTCTAACTGCAAGCCAACAATGAAACACATGGATAATGATAACTTTTAGCGACACGTTTTCCTAGTTATTAGTTTTTGAGATAGAGATTTTAAGTGTGAAGCAGACACACTTAAAATCTCTATCTCAACAACTACTGAACCAATTTTAATTAAACTTGCACTGTTCCCTAAGTTTTTTTTTAGAAAGAGTTTTTTCAATTCGATTAGTTGAGCGGTTATTGTGCATAAACTCCAGGGCACCACCCTAAACAAAGCCGAAAAAAAAATGCTAAAGGACAATTTTGTGTTGCGCTAAGTCGCGTAAAGATGGTATTGCTCTTTGCGACTTACAGCCCAACAAATTGCTTAAGAAACCGCACGATGAACAAGCGTTGCTCGAAATGCAACGATTAAGACTGTTGAACTCAAATTTCTTCTTAATTTCTTTATACAAGCTTTCTATTAATTATAAAAAAAACCTGTTTAGTATTTTTTTTAGTTACATTCAGTAATTTATAAAACCCTCTATCTTGATACCCCCTACTGATCAGTAGGTTGTGTTTTTTTTTCTATTTTTAGTGTAAATAATCGTAAGTGTACGTAGGTATACGTAGTAAGTGAACTACTACGTATACCTACGTACACTTACGACTTACTTTTTACTTCTTATAACTTGAGTAATTAATCTGACTTTGATTTTGACTTTTAACCGTTAAGGAGTTTTACCTTCCATAATCAGCTCACCTAGATGACCTAGATAACCTGAAAGAATACAACTAAACGTCCCCATAATATTTTATTAAAGAATTATCCTCCAACTCCTAACCGTTAAGGATTTATACCTTCCACCATCAGCTCATCAACATGAGGTGATGACTCCCAGATGTGCATACTTGAATAGCTTTAGAAAAAACACGAAACACGTAATACGTTTCAATAAAATTTGAGGTTTGCCCTCGATTTCCCTGGGATTCCATCATCAGATCCTGACATGGTGTCATGGGACCACCTCGAGAGTATACTCTTTCGAATAAAAAAAGAATTTTGAAAATCGGTCTACAATTGACTGAGATATCGGTGAACATACATAAAAAAAAATACATGCAGCCGAACATAGAACCTCCTCCTTTTGGAAGTACTGTCCTAAAATTTGGCTAAAGATAAAATATTCTAAAGTATATTGCGTATTGGTTGGAAAAAAGACCACACCATTGACTCCTGAAAATTACGAGTACCTACGTTTCTGAATCGTTACTTTTGTCTCCACCTTTGCTGAACTATCATCATCATCATTTCAGCCCGGAATCACCCACTGCTGGGTAGAGGCCTCCCCTTTTTTCTGCCACACTTCCTGGTTCTGTGTGTCCCTTTTCCAAGTGTTCCCGCGACTTTGACGATATCGTCGACCCAACGAGCTTTAGGACAGCCCTGGTTTCTTTGACCTAACCTTGGACACCACTCGGTCAAAGCCTTGCTCCACCGGCCATCTCCGCGTCTAGCCAGATGTCCTGCCCAGGTCCACTTAAGGCGCTTTATGTTCAATAAATATTGATTTTATAATAAAGAAAATACTAGACCATGTGATATAACATATAGGTATCGGAATTTGTTCTAAAATAATAACGAAGTCAGGCATAACATAACGAATGTTTGTCTAATTGCTAAAATGGCGTGAACGTGCGTAGGTTACTACTTTTTGCGTGAACAGCTATGAAATTGATGACGTCAATACAAATAAATAGGTTGCCAAAAGTAAAGTCTTTGTAAGTAAAAACTTGGTGATGACAATGAAATGTTTTCCTTATCGTGGCCTTAAAAATTTGGGATTTCCAAAACTCAAGTCATTTTGCAACTTACGGCTAAATTGACAACACGATGCGTGTGCGAATTTGGAAGAATAATGTACAAACATTCTTGTATTATATTATTATCTGTGTTGTTAAAAAAACAGATGCATTTAATGAGTGCCTACCTTTCATTTCTGCGCATTTCCACCAAAGTTGACTAATTTGGGTGAACCATGTAACTTTGGCTTAATTGACTTCAACCAGTTGATCTTTGTAGCTAAAAAGTTTAATAAATATCTTTTATTTACTAACTACACAGACTAAGAATGTATCCAAAGCAGAAAAGAATTTAGCGTCAAAAAATTCAACAAATTCAAAAAATCATTCTGTCAACGGGAAAATAAGAAGGCAATGCTAATTATTTCCCTCCCTCTGCCCTCTAGTCACGCTAAGAGTCGGTTGGCGATGTCCCGAAATACTAGGAGGTCACTCGGACCTCATGGCCCAAGTGTTTCAACCCCAAACGGCTAAAACACGTAACTATCAATTCAGTTACTGTATTACGCCGTTTGAGGTTTTCAGCACCTGCAGCGGTAGCCCCAGCAAAGCCGTGTTAGGAAGATAGGATGGAGCAAGGATGTCGACACATGTTGCATCCCACACAAAAGGCCGGCCATACTTACAAGGCATTATGGTCATACCGTCTGGTCTCCCCCCATCCTCGCGTGCTAAGCCGTTGGGTTCTAAAACGGCTGGCACCCCGATGGTGGCAAGAGCACGACGGATGATGTCATTAATGCTGGCGTGTAGTGCTGTCCGACCTGCACTCCTACTGCACGAAAGGCCATGGTGTCCGAGGCAGTTGACTGGTTAAATATCTTACACAAAACAACAGAGTTACTTTACACTTAGATAAACTTATTGTAGATGACCAAAGTGATGATTTTATGAGCATTATTTACTTGAACAGTAAATATTTTAAAGCGTTATGGTTGACAATGTTGTGGACCTTAAGTGAGAAAAAATAAATAAGTGATAAAAACATGAGGAACGGTGATAAAGCAGCTGATTGGGAGAAGGAGAAGCTGGACCCTAACGGATGGTAAGTTTTATAGAATAAGCTTTATTTGAAACAGCGTTTCTAATGACGCAATTACACGTGGGCGTTAGCCCGTATGCGGGTGCTCGGAAGACTATTCGAATTCGGGCACCCGATGCTTTTATTACAATACGAGTAGTTTTTTGCATTTTTGAACACTTGGTCGTTTGTCTGAATTCCAGTGGCAATCGAATTCGGGTAAACGACCAATTGGAATTGCGCTATTGGATGTTTGCTGAGGAGTTTGTAGCGCTACTCCTTCATACCAGGTAAACTTCTAGATATTGGCGAAGGTCGAACGTTCTGAGGGATTGTCTTATGTCATTCTTGACGTTCAAAAAGTGCTAATTCTTAGCATTTCAGTAAAAAACTTATTTAATTCTTTGTCTTGAATAAAATTCTTCCGAGCGCCTGCGCTGCTAAAGTAAACCTGAACTGATATTGTGCTGGCTTCATTTTATTTCTGAAACCATGAGGATTATTTAATCATTCGTATAGCATATCAAACTGTTACAATTGAAACCATTGATATTAACAAGTGCATGTTTATCAAGTGATCACGTCACCTGTCCATCACAACAGAACCTGATTGCCATTTTCCCGTGTTGGTTTTTCTTGAAATGATTATTGTTTTAATCATTACAATTAGCTATTCATAAGAAACGAGTTATTCTGCAATAACATATTGCCTATTTGCATGTACTTATTTCTCACTTAAGTACCTACTCATGTAAAGTTTTTATTTGGCTATGTACGCAATTTACGTCTATATTTTTTATTTCGTAATTAATAATTTACCTAGGCTAACAGCAGTTAATGTTATGCCTAGATGTTAATTTGACCAGCCAAACTGCAGCATGGATGATATTTTATTTCAATGTTTGACGAAAATGAGCTAGTGGGTACAAGCCGTGTGCCATACAAATTACCCTAGGGGATGAATTTTGAAAAATCCGTGCGTTTTGATAACTTTCGATAAAAAAGCAACTGTTGTACGCACGACCACCAGTCAAGCTAGACAAAACAGTTTTTACGGATCTCTCATTGTACGAAAGCGAGACAATGTTATCCTGGAAATGTATAGCTTGATGTGTCGCTGTGTGTACATTATTTCAAGCTTCTAGATAAAACGATGTGTTAACTATAAATTAACAATCATTATTTGCTACGTTAGTATTAAGATAGCTTAAAAGTGTTTCAACATCCGGACAAACCTATTGAGGTTTTTGTGATGTTTCTGTTTATATTTTGTTTTGTTCTTAAATTAATAAATAATAAAAAATAAAAATAAAACAGTTCAGGCGTTACGCGTTGTCTGTCAGCGAAATTAAGATTTTAAATTTGAAGTACATTGTAGATGGAGGTTGTAGAATTGGAATAAACTAAACCAGACTGGAAGCATACATGAACGGTTGTTTTTGTACATGCATGCACTTGCGCGTGCAGTCTAACTAAGATAATAATGATAGACTCTTGTTTTGAACAGCGCCACCGCTGTCCGTTTAAACTACATATACTTTTGCAAGAGATAGGAAGTGTCTAGTGGCTCGAAGGACATCAAGGAAATGCGACAACGCGATAACATATGTAAATCGAGCTTCCAAATATATTTTTGTTATATTTTTTAGGTTAAATAGTTTTGAAGTTATTTAATAAAATAGGCGAAAATTAACCATTCCCCCTCAACTCCGAAAATACAGGGCAGGAAAATTTTCAAAAAATCCAAAAAATAGTTCTTTGCCTAAAGATTACAGAAAACCTATAAGAAAGCTATAACAACAAATAATAAAAATAAATTAAAAATTAAAGGGAGCTCGCCCACTGCGATGGTTCGGAACCCTTCATGCGCGTGTTTGACTCGCACTTGGCCGGTTTTTTTTTAATAAGAATTTCCCGTGTCTCACCCAGAAGAATAATTACCATTTGAATATCAGGCAGCTGGACAACACACAATAATGAATAAGTGTTACAATTGCAATAACAAAACAAAAACAATGTTATTATACTTAGAATGGTTTCTGTATGCAACTGTGGTATGTGACAAGCAGGATTGTTTGTGCTTCATTACTTGCAGAGTGTGTTATTGTGGAGATAAATGAGCTCACTACCATTAATTCTCTGCACTACCATTCATACAGGGTGTAAACAGACCCTTCACGAAGCCGTTAACCAAGCATTCTGTACATCAAACTAAGTAACCCTACACAAAAATGATTGCTGGGAAACGACTTTTTTTTTTGGGGTGAAAAATAACCTTTTACGGTAAAAGTCAATGTAACGCATTCAAAACATTGTGCTTGTGGGTGCATTGAATAGTAAACGGGCCATGGAGGTATTTAAAGTAAAGTTAGAACCTTAAAAAAAATATTTTAAAAAAAACTTGTGAAATAGTTAGAACTTTGACCGCCAATAACTCCGTAACAAAAAACTATCTCAATAGCGGGAAGAACAAGTGCCTTTCGGCTTCGTTAAGGGTTTATTTACACCCTTAATAACAGGTCACAATACCTTAATTTTTACAGTATCTCAGCAATATTCATTCCTTCAGTTAATGGATGGAGAGGGAGAGGAAGGTCAAAGACTCGATGGATGGATTGTGTGACGAATGATATGAAAGGGAAAGTAGTTAATGATGCCGTGACGTCTGACAGGGGAGAATGGAAGAAGAAAACGTGTTGCGCCGACCCCAAGTAGAATGGGACAAGGGAAGATGATGATGATCTATTCCGGGATTCCGTCAGTTACGATGATTTGAGTGAATATTCCAAACATGAAGCGGTCTGAATTATGTTGAGACTGTTTAGGCTATGTATTGTATTGCCGTTGCCATTGTCGGGCCTAGTTTAGGCTATGTATTGTATTGCCAACAGGAAGAAGATTATGAATTTTAATGAGGTGATACGATATGACAGGATGACAGGATACCACGTGGCACGAGAAATACAGTACTGTATACAGAAGTTCTAAAGTCGAGATACGATCTAAAACAAAATAAATAACAGTACCTGAACACAAAACACAAGTCCGCGATAAAGATAAAATAATCAATACGCGTCTGTTATCAGTGACTTTAGTAAGCGGCCGTGGCTGTATAGGTAAATAAACTCGTGTTTTACGTCTTTATCGGACGAGTACCCATTGCCTACAGCTGTTGAGTAAATGAGATTCTTCTATTAAGTAAGTAGGTACTGTCACGAGCACCAATATGTAAACACTTAACAACTTTTAAAAGGTTTTTCTCCTAATTTTCTGATTATAATTTCATGTTGTCACGAACACGGTATTCTGGAACTCATATTTTTATGAAAAAGATCCTATCTCCAAGTTACAATCGTTATTTCTCGCGAAAATTGTTTTTAAATTTAGGAAAGTGTATACATATTGGTGCTCGTGACTGTACATGGACTTACATGGGCGGGATATTTTTTAGTCGTAGAGATGTTGTCGATCGTAAAAGTTCTACAAATGTACATAAACTCACTACTTTATCCCACGGGGGTAGGCTTAGTAGGCTCTGGTTCCCAGATCTCTGTTTGTTTTACTGGTGAAAATTCTGGACTTTTTTCTTTTAAATTGTCCGGTACTATACAAGGTGTTAATGGACCCTTCACGAAGCCGTCAACCAATCATTCTGTATATCAATCTTATGTTACTCTACGCGAAAAATATTGCTGGGAAACGTATTTTTTTTTTGACTTCCGGACATGTCCGGAAAATTCCGCACCTACGGGAACTCAAACCTAACAGTAAACATGGTAAATATCCCGTCTTTAAAGATACTGATAAACTTATAACGGCATCCCTAGGATAGGCAGAAACCACAACGCCTCCTGCTATGATCCTTACATACTCTTTTCGCCTCGTCTACTCAGCCTAGTTCATCAAATAACACAGTAAGGTCTCAGATCACAGAAAGTAATTGAGTTATATTCTGCAACGACAGTTTCCTGTAAAAAGGACCGTAGTTTTATCACTCCTTGTCATACACAGAAAGAAAATAACGAATTAAGAAGTGAATAAAAAAACCGCTACTTGGTGCGAGCAACTTACTAGCCTATATTTTGATAATTAATTGAATAGACGGCCATTAAATGAAATTCAGCAAACCATCTTCAATCACAGAAAGATATTCTTGTCAGCCAGTCCGCCTGACAAAAATATCATAGCAACGTATAAAAACGCAAGACGCTAACATCTTTTGCGCCGGATAAAATTATTATAGCAATGTGCGACATTGTCAAACATTGCCTTCGCAGTTTACGAAGGCGCATTTATGTTCGATGTTATAAACTGTCAGGCGTTATTTCCAAGAAGCTAAGTCCTGGTTGACACTCACGCAGAGTAGCGCGCTCATCAGTAGGTGGAACAAGGCTGGCAATGATGATGACGATGATGTGTGAAATACTTGGTTACCCGAGGGGTTTTAATCGAGTTATTTTTTAGGCTTGGGTGAAAAACCCTTGAGTAACCCGTATTATAGGGTTAATCAGCCACAGTAACTGTTTCAGGCACAGAGTAAATTTTTCCATGTTAAAAAAATATGCAAAAAAGTGACGAAGTTAACCCGCGCTCGGTGCTTTGTCTCTTTCATTCTGGTTAATCAGCAATATTTAAATGGTTAACCCATGTATTAAAGGGTTAACCCTAATTATGGTTAATCATACATATGGGTTATAGGTATAACCGGTTAACCTTGATTTTACAACTTGTTTGTTAGTCTGCCTGCTTCGTTGGTCTAGTGGTCACAAGCACGACTTCTGAGCATAAGGTCCTGGGTTCGATTCCTAGGTCGGACAAAGTGTTATCGGGTATTTCTCAGAAGCTGCCAGCGAGTCTAGATTTGTTGATGGCATTTGCTCGCTTCCCTATTACATGGAACTTAAACATAACAGGAAAAGTGAGTGTTATATTAGGTACAGCTCTGCCAAACCCTTCGGGGCTCACAGGCGTGATGTTATCTTCTTAGCCCGGAATAACTCTTAGGTGCAAGGTACAAAACACATCACGTGAAAGCTCTTATATCGACATAAATCGTGAATAATGACGTCAACATTATTCACAGATAAATACTGCACAAACTTCAGTTAATTATTCGATCATGTGACCCATTATCATCTATGAACTCGGTATCAAATCGTGTCAGTGGGTTATTGCAGTGGACTCCCCGTTCAGATATTTTGTTTGATGCACTGGAATACGCCATCCTGGTTATCCTTTGCTTAGGGAAATATGGGTAAAAGGTACAGGTACAGGTATTTAAACTGGAATCTAATTTACTGTTAAAAATTAGAAAATTTGACAGCGCACTTCAAGATGTAAAAAAATCTCTAAAGGCAATTATTATTATAATAATGAAATGATATAAATTCACTGTACATGTGTATGTCTGTGTACAGTATAGAGGGTGTAAACAGACCCTTCACCAAGCCGTCAACCAAGCATTCTGTGCATCAAACCAAGTAACTTTACGCAAAAATTATTGCTGGGAAACGACTTTTTTTTTTTGGGGTAAAAAATCACGTTTTACGGTAGGACTCAATGTTGCGTACTTAAAACATTGTGCTGATGGATGGGTTGAATAGTACGAGGGTCGTGGAGGTATTTAATATAAAAATCTTACATTAAAATCATGTATTTAAAAAAAAAACTTGTGAAAAAGTTGGAACTTTGACCCCCAATATCTCCGTAACTAGAAGGTTCCCTGGTATGGTCTAGAACAAAAAAGTGATCGCAATGACGGGGAGAACAAGTGCCTTTCGGCTTCGTCTGGGTCTATTTACACCCTTTATATCCAAACATTCCATAGTTGTCTTTGTTTCGTAAATTCATTAGTGTGTATCCATCGGACTGCGTTGAAATGGCAAAAATGCGTGGTTTGGTGCCAATGGTCATGAAATATTTCTGCCAAAAAAAATTATGAAGTGTGCATCTGTAAACTATTGAGCGTTTGGGGGGTTAGTGTGCAGATTCACACCGCTGCACCGATATCTTTATTGTGACAAGAAAGGCGCAAACGGCGCGGTTGGCGCAGTGGCTGAGCGATTGACTGCTGTGCTGCGCGGGTTCGATTCTTCGATCCCCGCACGGGACGTATATTTGTAGGACCTACAGGATCCGGGTCTGGCTGTTTGTGTATGTGAGTTTAAATGTTTGTAAACACAAACATTTAAAGTTGCATATACAAGCACCCAGAAGGATCGAACCCGCAACACTTAGCACATCAGCCAATCGCTCAGCCACTGCACCGCAACCGTGCCGTCTAGACCCTTAATAAGGCAAAGGGAATAGTTTTTCCACCATATTTTTCAGCTCATTAATTAAATAAAGTGTTTCTGGTAGGTATTCTATTGTTGTACAAAGGTCATAAAGACTTATCAATCACTCATTAAATATTCAAAAAACATTAAAAAATAAATATTTTCTACTAATAATACTTGTGCCAATTTGGCATTATTTTGCGATTCCCGGATCGTTATGCCCGTTTAAGGGTTATTTTGTTGATTGATAACAGTTAAACCGATTTACCGTTTACATAAACAGATAGGTGCCAAGAGTACAACCATGGATCGTATGATTTAACTCGATGGTGACTGAGGAGGTTATCTGTGTGACTCTCGCTATAATTTGTATACAAGGTGTTTCTAATTCACGAGTAAGGTTCATGTCACCTAAATAAATAATTACAACAAAGAAAAACGTACGTTCACAAGAACATGGTAAGCTCATTATCGGTGACCATATAACTAGATGATAATGAGGCTGACTTTAGCTGAGTACCTAAATTAGTTCCATAATATCCATAATATTATTAGATCAACAAAATAAGCCCTTGAGTGAGCCATGGAATAACGGAGTCTTGGACGGTTATGCGAAAGAAGAAAAATCGGCAAGTGCGAGTTGGACTCGCGCACCGAAGTTTCCGTATAAACTTGTAGGTATTTTGTTATAAAACTACAAATGTACGGCTTTTAAATTGTTGGCTTTACATGTGCTGTAAGACATTGCTTCTTGCCAAATTTACGATACTAGGTCACCGGGAAGTACCCTATAGTTTTTGATTTTTGATTCCCTTGTGAAATCGCAAAATATGCAACATAAACGGTAACTTTTGATCGCGTTGACTTACAAGTTTGATTATTTCACTGCTGCAAGGGGTAGCAGATTTTAGTATTTCATATTAATTTCAGCTTGATACCTACTCGCGTTCCTTAGAAAAGGGTATTGGTCTTGACAGACGAACAATAAAGTGATAAGGGTTCCGTTTATGCCGACTGAATTTGTTATTTTGTATGGTGAAAGGAATCTTGCTGTTTATTTTTAAATACGTAGCCATGTAAAGATTTAAGGGTCATCACACTATAAATAAATAGTGTTCGATATCTACCGACATCACATGACTATCCAGAAGTAAATGATATGGAATGATAAGAGGTCAGGGACACCGCACCGCGAAGCTTATACTATCGTACCAACTTTTAATTTACTGTAACAGTGGTATTTTAACTGAGAGCAATTTTTATGGTCAGCACCTTTTCGCCAACCGGTAGATGGCGAAAATGCTTTATGGTATTTATAAAAACAAGAAAATGACGTATATGGTGGAAGGGATACCGACGCGAAAACGGTTACCACGTATTCAGTACATCGTTCTGTGCAAGAAAAAAAAAACAGAAATTTTTCATGAGTAATAAAAAAAAATCAGCTGGACCATACATTTTTATCGTGTAGAAAACATCTGATTTCTTTTTTAATAACCGACGAAAAATTTCTATGAGGGGCTCAGAATGGTGTCCCAAATACGTGGTAACCGTTTTCGCGTCGGTGTCCCTTCCACTCTGTATACACCACATGCAGACGTTGATCCCGGAAAAATAAAGCTACCAAGTAATTTATTTTTTGTTTTATCACGTTTAGATCCCATCACGTTTGCGGAGTTGGCCTAGCTATAGTTAATTTGACCCTGTATCCACCAATCCCTTCAAGATCATACATTAAACCTTAATGTCATAGATTTAATCTCCACTATTCCAGAGGTTTGGGAACTCCGACGAATGAAAACAACACACAATCATCCAAAACTTCTACTACGTTTGTTAAATTATTACAGTCACGCAATAAAAACTAGAGCACAACGTTACAACAATAATAGATTGTTGTTAAAATAAAACTATAACTAACTATTAGATTCATGCCAAACATCAAGTAAAAGGCACACAGCACGTTCTTATTGTACATTATGTACATGTCTTTAATGTCGTAATTTCATCTACAAATGCAGGTAGATGTAAAAACAAACTATGTACATACGTACATATACACTGTTGATTTTCAAGCTACCCTTATTACAGTGTTTTTTAAGAACTGTAATCATAAGGTTTCTTAAAGAGCTGTTCTGAAATTTCAATTACTGTATTTATTTCATCAGTGCGAGGTCATTTTAAAATGAATTTCTCTAAAAAGTGCCCAATCGTTGAGCGCCCAGCCATGTCGACTTGCGTTATCAGACAACTATTATAGGCTCCAGTACCGAACTAACCGATTGGCTCATTAGACGTCCATCAAGTTATTACATTAATAACCATTTATAATGACATTAAAATAATTTGAACTAAACTGTTTTTACAATTAGTAAATAGAGGTGCAAACAGTGTGACTGAAAAAATAGTTCAATATTTTTTCTGGGTGATATAATTTTTGTTAAAAGTGGTGTTAAATAAGCTGTTTATAAAAACAATAAGTGATGGTTGTTAGCTAATTTTTCCGTTGTTTTTTTTGAAAATTATCCCGTTGATTACTAGGTTTTTCTAAAGTGTAACGTGTGATTTTCTGATGATAAACGAAAATAATAAATTACAAGTTTAAAAATAACACATTATAATTAGGTTTCACACCTATCTTATGTAATAATTTTAGAGTTTAAGTCTGAAAATGCGTATGAAAAAGACGTTTTTAATATTCGAGAGTGATTTTGAAAATGATGATGAACAAGAACCTCTGTTACGTGATGATGACGACGATAATAATGAGGACTGGCAAGTTTTTCTTTTAATTATTTAAAGAGATTTAAAAACTTAAGAATTTTTTAATATAAACGTAGGGAACATAATGTGGAGAACTAAGGAATATGAGCATTAGTTTGTATTATTAATTTTACCTTTATTCAGTGTAAATACAAAATTACATTTAAAAGTAAATAAAATAGTAATCTGCTGCCGATACCGGTAGTTAGGAGACAGTCCAGACACAGGAACCTTCTATTTATTTTTGTTTTATATAACAATTTGTTTAGAGGAAGACCAAAAAAGCGATGGATGGATTGTGTGAGGAATGATATGAAAGATAAAGGAGTAAATGATAGCGTGACGGTCGACAGAGGAGAATGGAAGGAAAAAACGTGTTGCGCCGACCCCAAGTAACATGGGACAAGAGCAGGAAGAAGGTAATGATAACAATTTGTTTAGCATTATCTCTCTATATCTGTGATCTTAAAGATATCCAATAATAATTCTTCTGGATTCCACTGTTATTGGAGTCTGAGGACAAAAAGTAATAATAAACAAGATTTTGTGTGGTATACTACAACTAAAAAACCCGCTAATGAAAAATCACGCTCCAATTCAATTCAGGGTTTATAAGGTAAAATCGACTTCTCCTATTGTTGAAGTCGGTTAAAATGCTATGCCATGATAACTAATCGATTGACACCTTATTCATCAAAATCGGATGAATAAATGAGGAGCTACGGAGGAACATACGTAAATACAAACATACATAGACTGCCAATATCATAACCCTTCCTTTTGGCTTCGCCGTAGTCGGGTAAAAAAGTCCCGAAAGCTTTATAAAAAATCTTGACATCAAAAAAAGGAGGGATTTATGTGTGTACCATGTGTTCTCCCAGTAACCATTAAAAGTCTAGGACCCTAGTGGTAGACAAAAATTTAGTCTTTAACACCGCTACGAAGACGGAAACTCAAAAATCAATGAAAAATCTACGTAGATCTAAAATACAAAAAAAGATCATGAAAATAATTAAATACCTAAGCCGTAAATAAATAACCATCATGTTTTGCTTGAGTGAGTGTCTGCAATAGCCCTAAGTAAGCGTGGCATGACGCAAATCAGTGCAATCAACGCCAAAACCTATCTTTAGCGGATGAAACAAGGTTTCATGGTTGAATTTGCATGATATCTAGGCTGATACTAACTCTGGAGTATATTCATCTGACAACTTATTCCTTGAGGATAAGTATTGCCCAAGTGTTGCCTTGGCTAAATAATAACAGCCGCTTGGGTCGATATTCAGGTTACGTCTCGCTTGTTTAAGTTGGTCCGTAGATGGAGTTTCCTTCGTGCCTCGGAAAGCACGTTAAGCCGTTAGCCCCGGCTGTCATTTGTAGATATTTGATAGTCGTTACAGGTAGTCAGGGGCCCGAAAGTCTGACAACCAAGGGTATCGAAATACCCAGTACTAACTGGGTAGGGGTGGTCAGATAGGCAGTCGCTCCATGTAAAATACTGGTATTCCACTGTATCCCGTGAGACTGGAAGCCGACCCCAACGTAGTTGGGAAAAGGCTAGGAAGATGATGAACTCATTGCCCTGATCGTTATGGGTAGTCAGAGCCCCGAAATTCTGGCAACCTTCTTACCAAAGGGTATCGTGTTACCCAGCGACTAGGTTGTGAAGATCAGATAGATAGGGCTCCATGTCCTATTGATTGAAAGCCGACATAGTTCAAAAAAGGGTAGGCAGATGATGACTTTGAATGCCCCTATAATCACCTTTTGTCTCAGCAAAATTAAAGTTATTGGCGAAAGGTGGAAAGCTGCCCACTACATTCATTTCAATTTTCTCTGATCTACTTCAGTATTGTTCAACGGCACGGTTGGCACAGTGATGGCTGAGCGATTGGCTGCTGCGTTGCGTGTCACGGGTTCGATTCCCGCACGGAACAAATATTTGTATGACCTGCAGGTAGTTGTTCCGGGTCTGGTTGTTTGTGTGACTTTAAATGTTTGTAAACGCACCCACAATACAGGAGAAATTCCTGTGTGGGGCAATGTTCTTAACTATACAAATGATATTTTAGGAAATTATTAGTCTCCATAGGATGGAAGAACCCACCTAACTACCATTTACCTAGCTCGTATATGAAAATGCTACCAAGAATATTGTGACCGCCTATGTTCAGTCTAATTAGTGATTATTCGCTTTTGCTTCCGTCCTGCTCACGATCTATGTGCGTATCATCTTCCACTATCTCGTCCCGGGCTTTGCCGTAGCCCGTAGTTTATAACTGACTAGCGGCCCGTCCCGGCTTCGCACGGGAGGACATTTATTTTCCCCTAATTCCACCCCCCCCCCCATTTTTTTCCAGCAATAAATATAGCCTATGTTACTCAGGGTGAATGTAGCCTTCTAATGTTGAAAACAGTTTTGAAATCGGCACAGTAGTTTTTGAGTTCATTCATTACAAACATAAACACACACACAAATACAAATCTTTCCTCTTTATAATATTAGTAAGATATAGTGTAGATATTAAAAACACAAAACAGTCCTTATATAATCAACAAATCTATGTACAATTTAATCTATTTAAGAACGTAACTTTATCGTGAAGTAATCTGTGGCTCAGTAACTGTCAAGTCAACGCCACAATCCCGCTGCAGTCATGAACCCTTGTAAACAATAAACAAATTGCATGTTTGTAACATTTTATGAATTAATCAACAAATTATTCAGACTGATATCAATACTAGATAAAATTAATTTTTAACCTAAAACAGTTGTGCGTCCGTAGATTTTTTTGTGGTATCTTGTGCGGGATTTTTAAAAAGTTTTAGACGTTCCCAATCATTGGTATAGTATTTTATGGTATTTCTTGGTCCAAATGGACCGTCCTCTTATTGTAACTTACAAGAAATAGTAGTTATAGCTTAGCTTCTAGACTTCTTAGCAAATCTACATAGAAAGAGTTCATCCCTTAAAAACTTGGCCAGTTTGGATCAGGAGAGTTTTGTCATCAGACTATATGAGTAGGTACCATTAGATCCTGTAGTATCAGGGTCTAAACTAAGGGAAACTTTTAGAAAACAACCTTTGGGAACACTAGTAATTTATAACATACAAATAGGGTACACTCTGTTATTGTATTGTCGGCTGGTGTCCGCAACAGCGTGTCGAAAGCGCGCATTTCGTGTACACACAGCAGCACATGAATTCGCTTTGTATAGATTTCCTATACAATGAGAGATCCGCATAAATAAACTGGTTTTGTAAAGCTTGATTGGCCGTCGTGCGTACATTCTGTGACCAGAACAAGATTAATCGGTAAATGCTAATTCATCATCATTCTTCTCAAGAATAGGTCATAGGTACTGCAGTCGTTTGACCCGAATACAATCGTCCAGACACGGAACTATGCAATATAACTACAAATTATTACTTTGTATGTAATGTGAGAACGATACAATGTGCTAAATTTACAAATTGGAAATAGCTGCTAATGATATACACTCATTTAAAATATTCCGCTCCTACGTAAACAATGAACGGCCGTATATCGAACTTCAAACGGAATAAACTAACTTCGTCGGAGAAGTTAATGAAATTACTTAAACTGCAGGTATAAATGTTTAGAAGACGGTTTCTGTAGAATAAAGGATCATGGGCATATTTCTATGAACTCCGGGCGTAAGACCAACAGAATTGAAATAAATATATATAAAATAGTAGCTACCTAAGTCGTAGGAGAACAGAAATAGAGCTACTTGAAAGATGTTGCCTTTTTCTGTAATTCAAAAAATTGGCCTATTATTCAAACTAATAATAAACCAAGTTTAACAATGGGGATCCGTAACACAACCTCTACAGTCCTAAGTCAGCTCTAGGAGCTCACTTGCCTAGCTCGGATTAATTACTGTGTGCTTTAGATCATGACCACATGATCTACTTTAAAAACAAATGACTGTCGTAGCTCATTTCTCTAGCGGCTTTATACTGGGTGACGACTCGTCGCAATATACTGGGTGGTCCAAATAGTGACGTCATAAAAAAAAAATATTTCTCACGCCCAGGGGTATCCGAAAACACCCCATATATGTACCGCGATAAATGTAGCTTCTTGAAAATTGTATGGGAACCGCTTTAAAAAAACGATCTTTATTTTTACAGGGCTTTTTGTTCTTGATACTAATGATATTAAAAAATGCCTGTAGTTAACATTAAATAATGTGAAAAAGCCGTGTAATTCTATTTGGACTATTTGGATTTGAGATACATTTCAATCCTGTTGGACTTGCGCCCATTTTGCTCAAGACCCTTTACAACAGAGCTTACGTTAATATGGAAATTCCAGATGTATATCAAAAGTCTATTCAAGTCCGAATTCAGTCAAGATCATGAATTACAAACGTAAAAATACAATTCAAATGAAACTTAGATTTATAAATACAACGTCTTCATAGCTGGATCACGTTTCCAGTGCCTATATGCCATTCTTGAAGACTCCTGAATAACCTTAATGGTTATGTTTGTTCCCAGGGCCCCGGTTGCGCCCAGGACAAGTATCCAGCAGCTCAACATAGTCAGACGCGTGTATCACCAGGATACCCTCAATAAAGATGCTGACTATAAATTGCCTGAAGTCCCGCGTAAGTTCCATTATTCTTTTTCTTCTTCTTTCCAGATTGAGCTGGCCACCTAGCCATCTCTGTCATTTACATCATTCATGTTGTGGAGGGTGCAGTAAGTTGTGCACGACAGTCAGGAGAAAAGTTGTAGCATATCCTGTGTTGGGACTCCACACTCGCAGTGTGTTCGGAATGGGTCGATTAAGTTCTATAAACCATTTATTTTCACCTCGTATCGGCACGAACCATATTAAGGTCGGGCCAAGATAAAATTAACCCGAAAAGAACTGGAAGTACTGACATACATAGCTTGTAGAGTAAGCAAGCTGAATTAGCAGTGGAACGGCCATGTTTATCGGAGGAACGGCAACTAATGCAGTACTGAACTGGAGACCGCGTGTCTGCAAGCGCAGCGTTCGACACCCACCCAGCTAGATGCATCTTAGAAAGGTTATTGGAATGGTGCGGTCACAGTTGTCTGGCGCAGATTGGCACAGGCCTATATCCAGCAGTAAATTGCATTATGCTCAGTTGGTTCATAGGAGGTAAAATTATTAGCCAGTCGGTAGGTAGCGGGGTTGACTGGCCACTCTGTTCAGGCAACGCTTCCCAGAAAAACCTGAACTCTAAATGCCCGAGCAGTGAACAGCAGCCCTCAGAAAGTTGGTGGCGTGACAACCCCGTGCCTCGGAAAGCTCGTAAAAACCGTTGGTCCTGCGTCTGATCTCTGCCTTGTCGGGGCAAATTGCCGTTCCATCTTATTCATTAATTAATTTGTCTGTTATCCTTTTTCGCAGTGAGCGAACGGTGCAAGAAAGTAGTGAGAAGTTGTAATTTTGGCGAATGCCTGCTGAACTCGATACCTCTGGTGCGATGGCTGCCAAAGTACAGTTTTCAGAAACACCTGATTGGCGACCTAGTGGCTGGCGCTACCACGGCCGTCATGCATATACCACAAGGTAAGGGATCAACGAAGTCCTAATGACCATAATGAAGTGACCATACTTATCGAAATGGAATGATTCAACGCGGGCGAGTTGCGTCGTCCGAATCAAAATGAGGAGAATGACATCTTTTTTGTTTTAATTATATGGACAAAAGTTACTTCCGGGCGGAAAGTTCGTTCGTTGCCGATGTTAAATCTCATGGGGCACACGCTTGCCTTTCATAATATTTATCAACAACATATTGTTTCCAGGTATGGCATACGCGCTCCTAGCGGAGGTACCCCCGATAGTGGGGCTGTACATGGCATTTTTTCCGGTCCTGATGTACGTTATCCTTGGAACTTCTCCTCACGTGTCCATGGGCACCTTCGCGGTAGCCTGTCTCATGGCTGGAAAGGTAAATATCAGGTTTTATGACTTTATTTAAACGTGGACAAAGCCAAATCGTAGTGGTTTGTGACTAACGCTATGGGAAAAGTCTTTGAGTTTATGTAGTTTAGGATATTCGTGCCTAGGAAAGCACATAAAGGCCGCTGGTGGCAAGACCGGGGAAATCAAGCGAAGGATTTCCCCGGTCTTATCGATTTGCCAGAGTAAAGGAACAGATAGTGTACCTGTGTTTGCGCATTATAAGAGAGGGCAGACGATGGCAGGGCTAGTCTCTGTTGAGATTGGCCGCTGTGGCCGAAATACGGTAGGGGGGATATTATTTTGATTACTGGAATATTCCGCAAAACCACGTGCACCTTCCAGGATTGTGTGTTCCAGTGAGTATGAATAACGCCTCTGACGTTGCAATAAACGTGGCCCAGTAGGTGGGCCCAAACTGTATCATACGGGTATAAGGGACAGCCCTCCGCAGACTGATTGGGTGAATTCAGTATATCATACTACAATGACCGGTACAAGAAATTATTTCAGGAACGTTATACGTTATTACGAATCCAATAAATTTGATATGTTTTATTTCTTCATAAGCAATGTATCGTTACCGTGGCAAAACGCACTCAGCCAACGGCAAGCGCGACGACGAGTTCGATGAACTGTGTAGCTAGGGAGGATGTGAACAGCTGATTTCACGCGTCTTTCGTTACAGTATTTCAACATCCATTGTTGGGTTTTGATTTTAGCCGTATTATTTACATAAATGGAGTGTTGCGTACAGAGAATGTAATTTTACATTGAAATAAAGGAATAGTAACTGGAAAACCGATAAAAAAGAATCCTGAGAAATATTTCGGTGTAATATGATTCAAAATAAGGAGCTGACTGCACCCTGTCAGTTTGCGGAGGGCTGTCCCTTACACTGTATAGAATTAACATCGATACAAAAAAAAATATAAGAACGTGAGAATTGTCATTATATGATTTTTAATGCGCTGTGCTGTGGGCTCGCCATAGCACAGCATCATGCTGAGTCCTGCCTCACCTGCTTGTCGCAGTCACGACGTGCAAGATGTTAACATATTTTTTTTCTTTTTTTTTTGTCCCGTCCTGTTGAAATTATAAATATTTGTTATGCGTTGTACGTACCTATGTTTATTGTATTTTTTTTGTTATTTTGTATGATGCACGTCATGTCCCTGCGACAAATAAATATTTTTTCTTTCTTTTTTAATTACAGTGCTGGCGTAGACTTAAATCGGCACTGTAATTACGTAAAAGTAGAGGAATAAAAAAAAATCCAACTACATATTGGCTTATTATTTTCAGGTGGTAACACAACACGCGGTGCCCCCAGTACATCCTCCTGCCATTTTACTTAATGTAACTGGAACCAACCATACTCAATTGTCAGACAGTAAGTTTACCTTTGATTATTGTACTGTAAATTAGTTTCCAGTTTAAATACCAAGCTGTCTGTATACTGAAGGGGTAATCAGAAGCCTGCCTCGTTGGTATAGTGATCGCAAGCGCGATTAATAAGCTTGAGGTCTTGGGTTCGATTCCCAGTGAGTGTAAGTGGGATTTTCCATGAAAACATTCTCAGTAGTACCCATGGAGTATGAATTTGCGTCCAGTTGATGACCCTAGATTTGCCTTACTCGTCATCTGCCTGCCCTTGTCCCATGTTATTTGGGGTTGGCGCTACACGACTTTTTCTTCCATTCTCCCCTGTCAATCGTCACGCTATCATTTACTCCCTTTTCCTTCATATCATACCTCACAATCACGCAATCCATCCATCTTTTCTTCGGTTTTCCTCTCCCTCTCCATCCATCAATTTATACTAATCGCTCTGTTAGTCACATGTGTTCCATCCGTCCTCATGCGCCACTTTCAAACTTCCTCTTATAGGCACATTTCTTACTTTATCCAATTTAGTCACTCCACACATCCGCCTCAACATTCTCATCTCTGCTACATGCAATCTTTTTCATCCGTCTTCTTTACTACGGAATTACGGACCTGTATGTCTTCCCCTTAGACTTGCCTTACTACTTGGGACTTAAAGCTGTGATCTTTAATAACACATAGGCTACTAAAATCAAATCTAATGCGAGCGAAGCCGCGGGCAAAAACGAGTTCTATTATAATTATGTTTCTTTCAAATTTATTTTTTGTTTACAGTATTATCATTGCTAAAAGCGGAGCCCATTCCGAGCTATACACCTTTACAAGTGCTCAGTGCAGTGTGTCTGTGCGTGGGAATATTTCAGGTAACTACACAAAATCATCATACTCCTCCATATTTAAAAACTTCCTCCGTATTTCATGTAAATAAAGATATTATTGATATTTTCTCAATTACACTTTAAATACATAGGTAGGTAAAACTTACAACCAACTAGAAATTACATTTTAAATATTCCTTTAATAAAATACCATTCGAGTTTTGATCCAAGTGCCTAAAGGAAACCTCTTCAGGTGTTGATCAAGGCTCTTGGTTATTATGCCATAATCCGTCACGACAGCTGTACTAACACCTCACATGTGGACAATCTCTCATCCAGGTCAAGATACTTACTATAATGATTATTCCCCCAGGTGATAATGTGGATCCTCCGCCTCGGCGCGGTATCTACACTACTGTCCGAGCCCCTGGTGTCAGGGTTCACGACGGCTGCCTCCTTCCACGTGCTGGCTTCGCAACTCAAGGACCTCTTCGGAATCAAGCTAGTCAAGTTGTCAGGAAACTTTAAAGTTCTATTTGTAAGTATGGACAGAAGTTTTAAAAGCAGCTATCTACCACCTAAGCTTGTTCCACCGCCAAGCAACGTTGCTGTTTGCGGATCTGGCGCAGCCGAGAGTCACACAATATTATCTGTCATTTTTTTTTTCTTAGTCTGTACTGGCCCACTTCTGGGCAAAGCATAAGCATAATCAGCCTATAATGTTCCCAATGAAGCCCATCCGAAAAAAAAGAGGTTGTCGTCGCGTCGCTGGGTTGCCTTATTTTGAAATTATGAAAGAGTTTTACTCCGCAACACAATAGCAACCTTATAGTAAAGGTAATACAGATCACTTTAATATTCACGGTGATATGTAGTAAATAAACTGCACCACTTATTGTTATTGTTTTGGTTCCAGACGTTCATAGAGGTGTGCAAGAACCTGCCGGCTACCAACTGGGCGGCCTTCACCATATCCTTCATCACCTGCCTCATCATCGCACTTAATAACGAAAGGCTTAAGGTAAATTATGGCACATTTTTCCCCTAATTTTTTATTTATTTATTTAAAAAACGTTGCCCCACACTAGGAATTTCTCCTATATCGCGGGTGCGATTACAAACATTTAAATTCACATACACAAACAGCCAGACCAGGAACCATGACCTGTAGGCCATACAAATATTTGTTCCGTGCGGGGATCGAACCCGCGACACACAGCGCAGCAGTCAATCGCTCAGCCACTACGCCAACCACGCAGAGTATACGAGGATACACGAGGGTATACGAGGATTATGGAATTTTATAAGACAAACAATGGATGGGATTGAGGACCGATGGGATTTCCGATTGGCAGAATTTACGATCTTCCATATTATACAAGGTGGCGCCGACAATACGACAATAAATTAAAGCACTTGTACCAAATACTAGTGTAATATTTTTAAATCATCAAATAAATACTACTATTGAATTTTTATATAAAAATATTTTTTTTCAAACAAACTAAATAGCATAGAACTGTTAACGAGATACGAAACCATTTATTGCTATTTACTAACCTAAGGTATAATTTTCACTAATTCGCGTCTGGAAATACAAATTGAGGAACAAATTTGGAGAAGCTTTTTACTTAGAAATTAAGATGTGTTTAGTGTTTATACCGATGTGGGGGTTGTTAACGTGTCGGTGCTAGCCTATTAATCACCCTGTTACGAATAGCCAACATAAATTTAAAAAAATAACATTTTCATTATTTTTCCGTCATGAATCGTTTGTGCATCGTTTGTGAACGTTTGTGTCACTAATGATTTTTTTTGTGACTAATTAGTTAATTAGTAATTAATTTTTTAATTTTCAGCTTACGATTAGCCAACATTTTTTTTAATTAATCGGAAAATAGACTTCCGGGTACTTAATCGATCGGAAATCGTTTGTGAATTCCGAATATGCCAACAAAAATGTTTGTGAATAATTATTTATCGAGAAAATAGGAAAAATAAAAGTTTTTTTTTCATCATATCGCGTTGTCTTTTCTCGTCACTCCTTGTAATTGGCGCTGTTGTCTGCTTTAATACCACCTAGTGTAATACATAATATCTAACCTTAGAGGAAAATGACAGCACAACAGCTGTACCTATATTATTTTTATTTATAACATAAAAAAAGAGTGAGATCGAAAGAGAAATGTCATTTCGCATAGAAAATGGTAATTGGATTATTATAAACTAATTGCTGAGTCTCCAAGCTGGACTGATGGCATCAAAAAAAAAAATGGAATGACACTCATTCTCAATATTCTAGTGAGATAAACGCACAGAGAACTTATAATTTATTTTCTTAAATTGTTGCTGGATTTTTATATCATAAAGCTAAAGCATTTAATCTTTTTAATCCTCCCGAATGCTGGGATGTAAGTTAACAATATTTTAATTATTTTTTTATTAAAGATGAAAAAGAATTTATCTAAATTATTTTAGAAAGAACGTGGATATGGATTGACAACAGTAACTAGTTGCGAAGGCTTAGCAGTTCCATCATATTTTTATATTCAATTTGTCTGGTGTTTTGCATCTTTGACTGGAATATTATTATTTCTTTATGCAACTCATCTCAGGGAATCTATTTATGGAGGTTTTATAGCCAGTTTAAGTTATTTTGTTAATTTCACCGAACGTACAAGAGTACAGTGACTGTGGACATCTCCTTTACGTGAGAGTTTTGCTTATCCAATATTGTTGTGGCAAATGTTCTCTGTGACTACAGTTTTTGACAAGAATAAAACTAAAGAGAAGAAGCAATTTCAATGAAAAGATATTTTTGATAATTTTCCTTTTTGGGTGAGAATTTTTGATAATTTATCAATGTATTAAGGAATATTTATAATTTTTATGCTGAAAGGTTAAGATAATTATTTTTATTTCAGAAAATTTTTACTTCTACTACATTAAGTCTAGCATGCTGGCAGTTTTTTCAATTTGTTTTAACAACTCTACTCCTTTGTTAACTTATTCTACATTGGATAAAGATAATTCCATGTGAATTATTATTGAAAATAACGGCAACTCATGGATTATCAATAATCATCAATAGCTTATTAGGAAATCATTGTGCTTTTTCAATTTATGCAGCTTCGGCTGTTGGAATTTTTGTAGTGATAATTTGAATACACAATTAGAGAATACTTTAAGTCCAAAATGGCTTATTTTGATAAATATACTCAGTACAACTATTTTCACTTACTTCCAAAAGTTTACACTTGATATTGCTTACGTGGACTACAGCCATGTTTTTGATATTATAAAAGCCAAACTCACCAAATACAAAGACTTTCATACTTTGCTTTACACTTGCTCAGCAGAATTTAATTTTCTGCCATACGAAAATTATGAAGTGATCATTAAAACGTTTCTGCTTTCAACAGCAATTCTAGCAGGATTTTTAGCAGTATATTTTTGGTATAGAAATTATAATACCCTAGGTTATTCAGATTGTATTGAACCTGGAATGACTTACAATGGTCTACAAACAGGAGCTTTTGTATTAATGGCTGTAATTAAAAAGTGAAGTTTTATTCTTGTCAAAAACTGTAGTCACAGAGAACATTTGCCACAACAATATTGGATAAGCAAAACTCTCACGTAAAGGAGATGTCCACTGTACTCTTGTACGTTCGGTGAAATTAACAAAATAACTTAAACTGGCTATAAAACCTCCATAAATAGATTCCCTGAGATGAGTTGCATAAAGAAATAATAATATTCCAGTCAAAGATGCAAAACACCAGACAAATTGAATATAAAAATATGATGGAACTGCTAAGCCTTCGCAACTAGTTACTGTTGTCAATCCATATCCACGTTCTTTCTAAAATAATTTAGATAAATTCTTTTTCATCTTTAATAAAAAAATAATTAAAATATTGTTAACTTACATCCCAGCATTCGGGAGGATTAAAAAGATTAAATGCTTTAGCTTTATGATATAAAAATCCAGCAACAATTTAAGAAAATAAATTATAAGTTCTCTGTGCGTTTATCTCACTAGAATATTGAGAATGAGTGTCATTCCATTTTTTTTTTTTATGCCATCAGTCCAGCTTGGAGACTCAACAATTAGTTTATAATAATCCAATTACCATTTTCTATGCGAAATGACATTTCTCTTTCGATCTCACTCTTTTTTTATGTTATAAATAAAAATAATATAGGTACAGCTGTTGTGCTGTCATTTTCCTCTAAGGTTAGATATTATGTATTACACTAGGTGGTATTAAAGCAGACAACAGCGCCAATTACAAGGAGTGACGAGAAAAGACAACGCGATATGATGAAAAAAAAACTTTTATTTTTCCTATTTTCTCGATAAATAATTATTCACAAACATTTTTGTTGGCATATTCGGAATTCACAAACGATTTCCGATCGATTAAGTACCCGGAAGTCTATTTTCCGATTAATTAAAAAAAATGTTGGCTAATCGTAAGCTGAAAATTAAAAAAAATAATTACTAATTAACTAATTAGTCACAAAAAAAATCATTAGTGACACAAACGTTCACAAACGATGCACAAACGATTCATGACGGAAAAATAATGAAAATGTTATTTTTTTAAATTTATGTTGGCTATTCGTAACAGGGTCTATTAATCTATATCATGTAGAAAATGCTGAAACTAAAAAATGATTTCTTGTGACTACTGGATATATTCGAATTCGAATGATTTTTTGTATGCAGACTGGGAATGTTATGAGGTATATGCAGTTTAATTATAAGATCTGACTTTTCACCTGTAACAAAAAATAAATAAATGAATTATGAATTAATTTATTGTCGTAGTCGGCGCCACCCTGTATAAGTATGATCTGGTTCAATTAAATCACAATTTCAGGCACACAACGCGACATTACACCCCTTAAAACACCTACAATAAAGTATTCTTCTTTCTCCAGCCCTGGGTAAGCAAGAGATCCCGAGTACCAGTTCCTATAGAGTTGCTGGCCATCATTATCGGCACACTAGTCTCCAAATTCGCCCACCTGCATGAACAGTTCGGCATAAGCCTGGTTGGGGAAATACCTACCGGGTGAGTACTGCGTCATTTGAGTTTTAACTCTTGTGCCATTGTAATAAAGTATAAATAGGAACTATGGTAGCGAGTTCCGTTAATGCTACTGCGGTTGTCCGGACGAGTCAAAAGCTTACTTAAAATTGATATAACATTTTGTTTTCAGTCTCCCTGAACCAACGTTGCCTCCCGTAGACCTGCTGCCAGACATCGCCATAGACGCGTTCACCATCACCATGGTAACGTACACCATCTCCATGTCTATGGCTCTCATCTTCGCGTCCAAGGATAAGTACGAGATCGACGCGAATCAGGAACTCTTAGCGTTGGTAAGTTGGTCTTGTTGGCTGTATTATTTACTAGCTCATGCCCGCAGCTTTGCTCGCTTTATGGTCTGACAATATTCCACGGGAACTTTTTTAATATAGCCTATGAAACTCGGGGATAGTGTAGCTTCCAATTAATGAAAGAATTGTCGGAATCGGAAAAGTAGTTCCAATCGTTTACCTCTTTGTAATATTAATAAAATTAGTGAAAAAGAATCCTTAAACGCCTCACGTAATGAATGGACGCCCCCAAAGCACAGTTAGTCACACACACAGTACACAGCACACTCAGTAACAAAATCGTTCTATTTCAGGGCTCCAGCAATATTTTTGCTTCATTCTTCTGCTGCGCACCTTTCTGCGCCAGTCTCTCACGATCCTACATACAGTATCAGGTGAGTTCTCTAGTTTATAATACACATCCACAGAGGTAACGTGGCTAATTTGTAATTTCTTGCATTACTAATTTACTATACTTGACTTTATGTACAGTCACGAGCAAAAATATTACACTTAACAACTTTTAAAAGTGTTTTTCTCCTTCAGTTCTGATTACAATTTCATGTTGTTACGAACATGGTATTCTGGAACTCATATTTTTATGAATAAGATCCTATCTCCATGTTACAATCGTTATTTCAGGAAAGTGTATACATATTTGTGCTTGTGACTGTACTACTAAATTACCGATGAAAAATTTCTATGTGGGGGGACTCAGAATAATGTACTGAACACGTGGTAACAATTCTGCTTCGGTGTCCCTTCCACCGTGGGCCAAGGGCCAAGTTCAATTAGTTAACGTAACTTCGCAGACGGGTAACGATAACTGGTGAAGTTAAAACCGTAACTAACTTTATTCCGGTTTTGTCCAAGACATCCTTGTACATCTCTACAATTGTACAATGATATTTAGGTGCGTGGCACACATCGAAACTAAAGCTGACATCTTCTTTATAAAAACAATTTCATGAATAATCATCAGCAGCGCCCGAACAATTTCATTCAAGCTCCAATAGACTTCCTTGTTGCACTGTTCACACGACGACCAATCAAGCTATACAAAACCAGTACTAGCTGATCTTTTATCGTCCAGAAAGTTTATACAAAGCGAGATCAGGTTAAACTGGTTTTGTATAGCTGGATATTCCGCCGTGTGTACTAGAACGGTTTGTTTTCCAGGCAGGCGCCAAGACAGGTATAACCTCCGTAGTCAGTGCCATCCTGATCCTGTTCGTGCTGCTGTGGATAGGGCCGTTCTTCGAGGTGCTGCCGCGCTGTGTGCTGGCCTCCATCATCGTGGTCTCGCTCAAGGGGATGTTCATGCAAATCAAGGAGCTTGACAAGTTAGTACATATGTTACGGCTAAAAGCCGAAGTAAGGTTATACCTACCTACCCAGCCGGCTAAGTAAGGTTACGCCTAGTTCTAGCCGGCTATACCTGGGTGTGGCCGGTAACTATCCTTTTTATTGCTAGGACACACCGACCAAATGGATTAGGTTAGGTTAGAACTGAGACCAACCGCGCGAACCGAGCGAGCGCTACATCCAAATTGGTTGCATTATAACAAACTGTTACCGGCCGCACCTAGGTATAGCCGGCTAGAACTAGGTGTAACCTTACTTCGGCTGTTAACCGTAACACATATAATAACAAATATCATAAATTCAATTATTCACTCGCGCAGCCATAACCGGGACTGGATACATGAGAGATTTTTTTATATCAACCCCATAAAGGTATAAGGGATGAAAGTTTCTGATGGGAGATTCTACCAGGCACATGGCTTGTAATAGAGGAGCTCGTGGCTAAATAATGACAGCCGCTCGGGTCGATATTAAGGTTAAGCCGTGCTTGCATAGATTGATTACATACCGAGTTTCCTCGGAAAGCACGTTAAGCCTTTGGTCCCGGCTGTCATTTGTAGATATTCGTTACAGGTAGACAGTGAGCCAAAAGTCTGACAACCACAATGTACTCTAGAAAACGGTTGTGGAGGTCAGATAAGCAGTTGCTCCATGTAAAATACTGGTATAGCTGCTTCCGATTAGACTGAAAGCCGACTCTTACATAGTTGAAAAAAGGCTAGGCAGGTGATGACATGGCTTGTAAAAGAATATATCTTCTAGTCGTAGTCCACCAGGGGGGTTATTATGACGACTTAAAGCAGTATGGAAAAGAGATAGAGCTATACAGGTCGTCTAGTGCCATCTCTTTCCCACACTGGAATTACTCCTGCTTTAAGACTTCATGGTAGGCCACCAGTATACCTTTCCCCCACCCACTTAATATCGGGTGGGTGTGGGATAGGTTTACTGTACAGTTTGCAACCGGTGTTCGCTGGGTTTTCTGAAATACAATATCATAATTTATTATCATCAGGGTAAAATATCGTTAGTATTCTATACGTGAAAAATTGTTTCAGGTTCTGGAAGCTGAGTAAACTTGACGCCATGGTGTGGCTTGTGACCTTCTTGGTCACTATCTTCATCAACATTGATATTGGGTAAGTTTTACTTATAACAAGAACTCACAAAAATTTCCAGACTTAAACTTAAGTCAGTCGAAAAATTCACGTGAAATTCATTGAGTGAGCGAGACAGTACTATTCAAATGTCATAATTAACGAAACAGAAATGTGGGTAATATTTGTTTGAGGTAGCAGGGCAAATCTAACGATTTTAATATTTGGCCCCTTCTACGTGAATTCCAGCACACTACTTTCACAGAGAGAAGGGTAGCTGTTCAAACGTTAGCGTATTTTTGGCGCGTATAAACTAGTCTTTGGACGTGCGTGTAAGCGCGTGTTTTTCCACACACGCATCTTGTACGCGCTATTTAAGTATACTACAGCATAAGCCATTAATACTAAATTAAGTTAATTAATCCTTTCACTCGATCTTCTCACAGATGAATGTTTGTGCATTTTAACATTATTGTCTTCCATCCATCAGCAAACCAGTCCAATCCAGGGTATAAGCGCCTATTACTGACTGAACCCACCGGCGAAAACGCTAGAATAAGCGTGGAGACGATTTTTAAACCGCAAAATGCGTAAGCCAATACGAGCATACACGCGCAAAAAAAAAAACTCTGGTCTGAAACTGCTCATAAAGACTGATCAGATATTGTGTTTAGTCGAGACGTGGATCTAACCAACATCTTGTCATTTCTTTCCAGACTTGGAGCTGGTCTGCTAGCGAGCTTGGGCGCGCTGTTCTTTCGCTCACAAAACCCCTACGTCTGCCTGCTGGGCAAAGTGTTGGATACTGACATTTACCTCGACATCAAGAGGTACAGAGCTGTAAGTACTTTCTTATACTTTTGCTTCTGCACGTACTTCGTAAGAATATTTTTATTGACTTCGGCTTCATTGTGCCGATTGTCGTAACGGCTAGTGGCCTGGTGGTCATACAAATATTTGTATACCTGCGACACGCAGGGCAACAGCCAATCGCTTAGCCAGTGCGCCAACCGTGCCATCGAGACTTGATAGCTGCGTAGGTAGGACGCAAAGACATTCAAATATTCCCAATGTCCGCTCTATAAGTCTTTTAAATCTCTTTGGTAGGACGTGATGAAAGAACGCTAAAATTCAAATCTTTAAAATCTGATATTTTGTATTTTTTTAAACATTATTCAGGACAAATAGATTTTCCATTTTCCGAGTAGTAATTTTTGCTGATATATATCAGTCAGATTCTTCAGATTTAGTGTAAGGCCAATATCTTGGAAAGTAAGTTTTGTCTGTTTAAGTTATTTTGGTTTAGGCCCCGTACGATGAGATGAAAATCAACGTTGCTGAACATCCCGTTGTTGATTTTGGCCCTTTTTTGAAAACTGAATGTGGTCCCGTGCCATAAGGGGTCTGAAACTTTTCATAGTATAACTTTAGCGTTCTCTCATGACGCCCTACCTACTCAGCATCATAATAAACATCAAGACTCAAACTTGGGATCTTGGACTATAGTGTTTAGGTTTACTGCTTACCCGCCCTGGGCCAATGTGGTGGATAACGGGATTATAAAGAGAGAGTGGTCCCTCTCACACTGAGTAGATTAGATAGAGTAGATTTGAGTACCAGCAGTGGGGAAATAGTATGCCGATTGAGGTTCACAAATGGTTAGGGTTTAAACTCGCTATTTCTGGAAGATCCATACTAATATTATAAATGCGAAAGTAACTCTGTTTGTTTGTTTGCTATCTTTTCACGACTAAACAGCTGATCGGATCGTAATGAAATTTGGCGAGGTGATAGATTATATATATCCTGGGGATGGACGTAGGCTAACTTTTTTTTTCTCCACTCATACTCATCAAAAACACCACGCGAACGAAATCGCGGGCAACAGCTAGTTTAAAATAAGTCATAAGTTTCTTAACTTTACCATCATCATGAGCCTGTTGTGTCCCACTACAGGGCAAAGGAATCGCCTCCCTCTTTTCCATTCTTCTTCTGAAATAGCTCTAGAGAGAGAAGAATAGAAAAAAGAAGGGAGCCCTTAACTTGATAGTGATGGAAAATAAAACAACAAAAAATACATTTGTACTTTTAATAAAAATCACAGAATTACATTATGAACTTTTTGAATTACATTATGAACTTTTATTAATTATGAATTTAAATAACAAGACTGAAGATAAATGAAATCACTTGTCAGGCCGAGTTCGGCACACACCCAGCAGTAGTAATACATGGTCTTCAATTTACACTGGACAGCATTCCGGCCATGTCCATTTCATTTTGGTTGTGGATAGCTAAGATAATGAACTGGGCAAATGACATTACCATTATGTAGATTATCGTAAATAGGATCCATTTTGTGAAGTCGCATACACCGATTTCGTAGGTCGTAGCATACGGGTACGATTTGTTGTTACACAGTCTCATTTTAAAGCTTTACTGTGCTGTCCACCATTTTCTTTAGTTTTTTTGTAGGTTCAACTTGTGTTTCATTTCCCGAGACATTTTTGATTAATTGACAGATCTTTTATTTGACGTAAAGTTTATTTTTTCGGATTGAGAGTTGCTTTTTGGTTTTGGCAGAAACTTTTTTGAGATCCAAATAGATTTTGTATACGTTTTTTATTTCAAAGTTAGGGATGTATCGCTATTTCATAATTGTGTATTTAATTAAATACAATATTGAGGATTTAAAACTGCTTAATCGTACTCATTACTTTGTTTTCTTTTCTCCTTTGATTATCAAGTTTACCCTGTATTATCAATTTTACCCTTCGTTTATCCACTTTACTGTACACATTAAATAAAATACTACATCATATTTTAAATCGAAACATCTTGATTTGATGTTTACTACTGTTGTAATGGATGTAAAAGTCCATAACGAAGCTTAAAGACATTTGTTGTCCCCGTCATTGCGATATTTTTTTTGTTTTAGACCGTACCTGGGAACCTTCTAGTTACGGAGATATTGGGGGTCAAAGTTCTAATTTTTTCACAAGTTTTTTTAAAAATACATTTTATAATAAACTTTACTTTAAATACCTCCACGACCCCCGTACTATTGAATGCATCAATCGGCACATTGAATCCTACCATAAAACGTGAACCCCAAAAAAAGAAGTCATTTCCTACCACTAATTTTTTCGTAGTTACTTAGTTTGATGTATAGAAAGCTTGGTTGACGGCTTCGTGAAGGGTCCGTTTACTTACATCCTGTATTGTTTGTTTTTGTTGTTTTCTAAACATAACATTTTTTTTTCTTTAAATGCATTTTTTCCATTTACAGGCCGAAGAACTCCCAGGCATCAAAATCTTCCACTACTGCGGCGGCCTGAACTTCGCCACTAAGAATATGTTTAGGACCAAGTTGTTCCGTAAGATTGGGTACCTGAAGCCGACTGATACGGCCGTCCACGACGAGGACAACAACCTTACGAAGAACGAGTCTTTCGAGTGGGACCCTAATATTAGTAATAGAGTAAGTATCACCATCACCTTGGTTGACTGGTAGTGAGCGTTGGTGGTAAATACAAGGGTGTATTAAACTCTTGACGAAGCCGAGAGGCACTTGTTCTTCCCGTCATTGCAATACTTTTTTGTTCTGGACCAAACCTGGGAACCTTCTAGTTACGGAGATATTGAAGGACAAAGTTTTCACCCTTGTTTTTTTATTAGACGTTTTAAATGTTATAACTTTACTTTAAAAACCACCCCTGTAATATTTAATGCATCCATCAGCACAATTTTTTGAGTGCGTTACTTTGAGCGCTACCGAAAACTGTGATTTTTCATATTTTTTGCGCAGTTACTTAGTTTGATGTACAGAATGCTTGCTTAACGGATTCGTGAAGAGGCCTTTTACACCTTTTTTATTTTTTATACACGAAAATAATTGACTACCAGCTATCTTCTTCGCCTTGTCGTCAGTAACACGTTTGTTCTGAATATACATAGGTTTGTTTGACAGTGTAGATAGAGGATATCGACGCGCTACCGGTTCCCATGAATTCAGGACGTGATTGCAGACTAAAAATATTCATCAGTTATTTTTTTTTACTTGCGGTGCCTCAATTTCCCTTACACTCCGTGTATATGGCCGGTCCATTGCCACTTTAGCCTAACTTTCTCAGACACTGATCCAAAGACATGGTCTGCTCGGGGGCATTTTTCTGCAAGATGGCGCTGAAGTCCAAATTTTCCAGTTCATTTAGCTTTATGAGTAACTGGTGTATTAAATAATTAGTAAGATTTTAAGCCTGAATTTTGTCATTCTCTTGTTTCCAGGTACAATGTGTGATAATAGATATGACAGCTCTGTCGTACGTGGACGCGCCGGGCATCAAGAGTATAGTCGGCATAAAGAAGGATCTGAACGGCAGCCATATCACTGTACTACTGGCGGGAGCCAATGGTAAGTGCCTCATCATCATCTTCCTGCCCTTATTCCATGTTACTTGGGGTCGCCGCAACACGTTTTTTTCTTCCATTCTCCCCTGTCAACCGTCACGCTGTCATAAACTCCATAGTTCCTGCTGCAACCATATTAATTTTGTATTTGTTATTTTTGGTTGGTACCAACCAGCTTTTGTTAATTAATATTTATTTATGTCGGAATCTGTGGAAATTTTTTTTGGGTAGTATATTTGTTATGTTTAATGTAAAGATATCTCTGTTTATTTTTAGTATACCCTAGCATGCATGTTACGATAGTGAAAAAAAAAATACAAGGATCTTTTTGCACTCTTATGACGTTGACATACGCGTTGCTTGTAAGGGTCAGTTCAGACAAAAAAAAATATTTAAATTAGAAAATTGTACGAATATCGACGCCATGTGGACACTCGCGCATGCTCTCGACTCGGTCGCGCGCCTTTTAGCTAAAGGCTATTTTCAATTTAGTCAGTAAATTGCTCGGGCATTTTTCCGTTGTCTGAACAGTTGTTTTGTTCGTTACATTTTGGGCACGTAAAAATATAACAATGGCTGCAAAGGAAACTTTTTTTTATTTTTCAAATATAATATTTTTTTGTTTTTCTTTCTTCCACAGGTCCAGTTCTAGAAATGATAGAAAGGTACAACTCCTTACAAGCAGATAATGATCAACTGCAGATGGATTCGTTCCCGACAGTCCACGACGCGGTCTTGTACTACAAATATTTAGAAACTAAGAAACATGGGATCACCGTAGTAACCACGTGAGACCGGAGAACCTCCCCCTTAGGGGGTTTTGTAGTAGTCAAATACCAAGAAAGCCTTAGTAATGTAAGGTCGTATAGCTCAATCAGCTCTTACCCTTTTTTTATTTTTAACTTACCCTGATTTTCTTTTCTCATTTTTATTATTTTCCTTATGAACTAATGTTGGTTAAAAAAATTAAAAAAATGGCGTTATCGCACGTTTTCTCGCCAGAAATAGAAGTGATTTCACGTTTTTTTTATTTTTTCGTTAATTACGGCTTGGTTTCTGCATTTGCAGTTTCTATATCGGATATACGATTTTTACAAAATACTTAATTCTTTTTTTGTAAGAAACATACAAAAAAAAAAAGGGTAAGTGTATATAAAAATAAAATGTATCAGCCAAAACAAACTGATAATTATGTATATTTATCTGAACTTGGGTAAGCTTAATTTTGTTATATATTTATAACGGATGCAATAATTATATTTTTTTATCTTATAAAGATAAAATGTTACAAAGTTGATTTGACAGTAATCATGAGGCATTAGACGAATTTTATTTTTATTTTATATGTGTATTTAATTGTCAGCCCCATTTAATAGTTTTATAAAATAGTTTAGCAAAATATCAAGTACTTAAAGGTACTTAATCGCTTTAAAGATTTTAGTTAATTTATTAAGGAAAGCTCACATGGATCAAGATTTTGTTGCTATTATATAAAATAAAACAGTCCTATTATTAATTTTATTGTACAATTTTTTAGTGTCATAATTTAATAATAATCCTAAAATTACTTCCAAAAAACTGTACACAGTGTATACGTATTGAATTATATTTTTTCTCTTTTTGGGTTTCAGTCTACACAAAAAAAATGGCTGCTTCAATATACAGGGTGGAAGGGACACCGTCGCGAAAACGGTTACCACGTATTCAGTACATCATTCTGAGCCCCCCACATAGAAATTTTTCGACGGTTATTAAAAAAAACAGCTGTTTCCTACAAAAGTGCAATGTACACGGTCAAAATGTATGGAACAACTGTTTTTTTTTTTATTACTGATGAAAAATTTCTGTGGGGGGGGGGCTCAGAATGATGTACTGAATACGTGGTAACCGTTTTCACGTCGGTGTCCCTCCCACCCCATATGTGTTTTTGCTTGAAATACAGAATGCAATATGTAAATGATATTATTGAATGCAATAATACCTGTACTTAATTGATTTAATATAACTACCAGTAACACTAAAAACGGGATATTTACCATGTTTTGAGTTCCCGATGTCGGGTTTCAGTTTATCCGTGATCATGGTGCTTGCAACAGTGCCGTAATATCGGGATCGGGAACTCAAAATATTTGTTTTTAGTTTTAAGTTATCCGTTTTTAGTGTTAATTTGATAGAGTTAGTGACATACGACATACATCAGTTTAAAAACTGATTTAATATAAAATTATGTATACAAGGTGTTAACAGACCCTTCACGAAGCCGACAACCAAGCATTCAGTACATCAAACTAAGTAACTCTACACAAAAATTATTGCTGGGAAACGACTTTTTTTTTGGGGTGTAAAAACACGTTTTACGGTAAAACTCAATGTAACGCACTCAAAACTTAGTACTACAGGATGCTTTGAATAGTAAACGGGTCATCGAGTTAATTAAAGTAAAATTAAAACCTTTAAAAGTGGTATTTAAAAAAAAAACTTGCGAATAAATTGGAACTTTGACCCCCAATATCTCCGCAACTAAAAGGTTCCCAGGTATGGTCCAGCACAAAAAAAATATCGCAATGATGGGGAGAACAAGTGCCTTTCGGCTTCGTTAAGGGTCTTTTTACACCCTTTATTATGTAGGTACAGGACCTATTTCCTTTGGAAATACATATATTTAATGAATACGCTACGATAGACATAGATTTCACATAGTTGATATTAATTATTGCATTATAAGTATAGCATAACAACATGCTTATGATCCTCGAAAGATTAGGCAGAGGACTCTGACCTGGGAATCGAACCCATGGACCCCATGCACTAGCACTAGCGCCCACTAGACCAACGAAGCAGGCATAATATTATTGTATATTGCAGTCAGGCATGTGTGTACAGTTTTTTGCAAGTAAATGTATTTATTTCTAAATCTGTCGTGATATTTAGTACGTAATCCGATTGTACAGAATGTACTTAGAATATTAAAATATAATGTTGAATATATTTTATATTTTGTTTGAATTTATTACTTACCCTTCATCCTACACTTATGGTCCTTCCTCGCCGGGAGCATTCGCGTGTAATGTAACAATCCAAGATCGGATTTTGTACAGAAACAAGTGAATCTGAAGTGTTACATTACAGGCGAATGCATTTTGATCCCTATTATTTACCCTCTCGAAAAGACATTCGTGAGTGCATTATTCAGTTTTCAAAGAAATCTATAGATTTCATAGATTATGCGCCCAGGGGATCTAGCTAGGGATTCTTCTTAAATCCCCAATCTACCTATATTGGCGCACCCCCGCGGACGAATGTTGGTGTGCGATACCATATTTCGAAATTCAAATTGTTTTTAATTTCTGCCTTGCTGCATTCGGGATTCAAAACAGCGTCCGTGACGTAAGACACTGCTTTATCCCCTTCCTTTGTGCATTATCTACTATTATTACTTTCAAATTAAATTAATAATTTGTCTTATACACCCAGCCAATAAGGAACAACACAAAGTACAATCGGAAACTGAATTCTTAAGCTAATTGACAACCTTCATCAATTTCAGAATTACTTGGTTGTGATTTGATTTTTATGGATTATGTAAACAGTAATTTCCCTGAATATACATGTCATGTAACCTACATGTCATTTTTAGAAATTAATCTGTTACCACGACTCCACGATTACTTACTCGTGGTAAAAGATTAGTAAAAAATAACTAATTGAGCGTGCCATTCACGGCTCAATTCATTAGCAGATATCAATTATAAATCCACTACAAAGAGATTAGTTCTGATAATATTTTTGATAGGTAAGATATTGTTCTAGTGGCTTGTTCGATTTCAAATGCAAGTCAACTTAAGATTAGATAAACTTGCATATAATCAATCAATTAAAGAATGAGACGATGCAAGTCGTCTTACATAGAACACCTAGCAAGACGAAGTGATGTCAGGTGGACTAAGGCTGTCACCGAATGGCGTCCAAAAACGAGGTAAAGAAATGTGGGTCGTCCGATAGTAAGATGGGCAGACAACATAGTTGGAAAAACCTGGATGAGGCTGGCACAGGAACGTGGAGATTGGCACAAGAAAAGAGAGGTAGATACCCAGCACTGGGTGAATTCCGGCTGTGCATGATGATACTGATAGGTATGGTAGGTAGGTATGTTGTGATTGAAGTAAAGACGAAAATGTGGATGGCTATAAGAGTAGAAGAAGACCAAAGAAAGATGGACTGTGTGAAGGATGATATGGCTAAAAATCAGGTGACTGCTGAGATGACAAGTAATAGAGAAGTATGGAAGAAGAAGACATGCTGCGCCGACCCCTGATAAATTGGGATAGGGGCAGGAGAATGATGATGATGATGTACTTAGAAACCGCTGTTCAATATAATATGAGAGAATGCTAGATTTTACCATATGAAACATCACGCCTATTTTTTCGACATTGGTGAGTTGATCGTGCTGTAAAAGGCCGCGTGTACTAAAAACCGGCCAAGTGCGAGTCGGTGGTCCATACCATCGTAGTGGGTATTATTTTTTATTATAGCGGCAACAGAAATAAAAATTCTGTGAAAATTTCAACTGTCTACCTGTTACGGATCGTGAGATACAGTCTGCTGACAGATAGACGGATAGCAGAGGCTTATTAGTAATAGAGTCCCGTTGATTACCCTTCGGATATGGAACCCTAAGAACTAGACACAAATCCAGCCAAAAACATGCTAATAAAACACTTTGACTAACCAGAGAATCGAACTTATCACCACTCCATAAGCAATTTCTAAACTAACGAGATAATCAATGAATTAATAAGCTTTAATTGTTGAATAGGTAACAGCATTTTACCGCATTGAAACACATGCTGATAGATAAGCAGCTGACAGATATCCTCAAAAACAACGTGAAATTAAGCGTGAAGCCAAAAATATAAGTAAAGACGTAAAGATTAATGATAACATCATATTATCTGCTAAGCCGGTGGCAACGAGGTGGCAAGGATTAGCCGCCACTTAAATAGTTGGTGGCGCGATCTCCTGCAAGTTGTGTGCTCAAGATGGCTGGTCTGTACTTCTTGGGATTGGTTCTCGTGATTGGATTCGTGCAGGTAATTAAATAATTTAGGATAGATACAAAACTGGCTGGCATTTGGCGATCTTTGACAGTCGTTACAGGTACTCAGTGGCCCGAAAGTCTAACAACCAGTCTAACCGAGGGATATCGTATTATCCAGTACTAACTGGGTTGTGGAGGTCATACGGGCAGTCGCTCCATGTAAAATACTGGTATTCAGCTGCATCCGGTTGGACTGGAAGCCGACCCCAACGTAGTTGGGAATAGGCTAGGCAAATGATGATGATACAAAACATAAGTTTTGGAATCAGACGTTACTTTGAGGAACTCCATGACATTAAATGTTATGCAACATACTTAGTGTTTATTCCGCGAAAAATATCCATGCCTAGATACAAGATGTAGCACCCGCAAAAATAGGCACGTGCAGGAAAAGCGAAAATTAGTATCTAGGTATGCGTGCACCCAAATCGATACTCGACACGAGTTTCGGCATCTTGTATGTGCTCCTTGGATGAGTAAGTCGCCATCTGTATACCCCACCCACCGAAAAATCCTGAGAGTGGTTGCGTTACCGATCCTTAACGTTTTAATTTTTTGGTTTAAATTCCAGGGGGGACCTGTCGACTCCGACCTCGCATATATCGAAGACACTCGATTTGGTAAGCATTCAATTCTTTTTTAAGTTAAGTACTTTAAAATGGGCTGCGGGACTGTTCGAAAGAGATACCGTGGCCCTGGAACACAAAGGGCAATGAAGGAACATGGATGGGTTTTAGTCAGTAAGAGTCTGACACTCCCTCCCACTCCACCCAGAGCGGGAGAAGTCATTTGATGATTTCCCATCCGTAAAAAAAAAAAAAAAAAAAAAAAGTACTTTAAAATCACCGCGAATTTGATCAATAACATCCATAACATAACATCTCGCCAGTTATGTTTAAGTCCCACCCATGTAATAATAGAAGGCGAGCCTATTGCCATCAAACGGGCACAAATCCAGACTCCGTGGCTGGTACTAAGAAATTCCAGATGGAAAAACCCAATAACACTTTGCCTGACCTGGGAATCGTACTCGGGACCCCATGATCAGCAGTTGCGCTTGCGACCGCTAGACCAACGAGGCAGTGAATTGATCAATAAATAACCTAAATATCAGAAATTATACCTAGAGATCTAGATCTCCACAGATATTTTACCTGTGACTTTGCGTCACTGCACTGTCAAAATGACAGTGCATCTTTATTTTCATTGATAAAAGTTTGCTTTTGGGTTACTGTCACTGATAAGACTGTCAAAATTACAGAAGTTATTATTGTCTTTACAATAAGGCTTGACAACAGCTTTGTCAGAGTAAAGTAACTTTAAAAAAAGACTTTATGAAAAGACTAGGTAAAGAATTTCACATGACATAATTACAGCAGATATGCTGTACTTATCCATACTAATATTATAAATGCGAAAGTAACTCTGTTTGTTTGCTACCTTTTCACGACTAAACAGCTGATCGGATCGTAATGAAATTTGGCGAGGAGATAGATTTTATCTTTTTTTTTCTCAATCATACTCATCAAAATTACCACGCGAACGAAGTCGCGGGCAACAGCTAGTATCATATAAAATTCTTAGACTATAAAACTGCAAAGGACCACCTAATAGAATGTCGTACCGTTTTTTCCAGCTGGAGGTCAAAGGATCGTAGGAGGATGGGAGGCTGAAGACAACCAGTTCCCGTACACCGTCAGTATCCGTATGGTGGGGGGCGCGGGCGGCGTGGGCGCGTGTACTGGCTCCATACTCTCAAACGAATGGATCCTCACAGCTGCTCATTGTCTTGCCAGGTTTGTGATTTAATTGACTATCAGATTGCCAGAAGTAAAGCAGTGAAAGGGACAAGAACAGCCAGAACATCCAGTTCTCACAAATATGTGGTTAGAACTCTGCTGAAAACTGACACTTTTCTGGTAATATTGAGTTTATAGGGGAAAACAATCTACAAAACTGGAGAACTGAGAATGAGATCTCTCTTCTGAATCTTCATATACTTCATTACTTCATTAGAAACCTTTGGTTTTAACCACGCAGCTAACGTGCCGATCCTCACCAAACACATCCTGCGTTGCAGTGGAATTTACGCTGATGCACGATCAGAAATTCTGGAGATCCCTTATTAACTTTCCCAATTACCCCTTTTTCAGACGCTACACGTACGTAGTTCGCCTGGGCCAGACCAACATCACCAAGCCTGGCTACATGGTGGAGGCTTCGGAGCGGTACATCCACGAGGGCTACAACCAGGAGAGCACCGGCGTACAGACTGAGGACATTGGAGTGCTGAAGCTGGACCATTACATTCCTTTTGGAGGTAAGACTATGCACATGATCTTTTTAGAAGCTTTAGAGATTTGAGGAACAGGGGGTGTTCCTCGTGCTTCATAGAAGAGGATCCTCAGGAGGACACAACATCCGTCGATCGTCTGATCCTCAGGGATCCCCCGACTAGACGGATTTAGTGCTTGGCGGTTTCTGTGCATTTTTACATGGCGCGAATAACTTCAATATTGCGATCGTGGATTTGACGGTTTAGTCCGTATGTGTCGGCTGATGTGTGGTGCATCATCGTCGTTCTAGCCTTTTTAATATGGATTTCGATTGTTGGTTAAAAGTAGGGAGAGACAACAACAAAAAACGATAAATGTGCTTGTATCAAGAAAATACGGGCATTGACTCCCATCGTCCTTAGGTGGTGTTAACAAAGATTCAAATATTTTCTGTACATACTTACTATGTTTCTTTTGTTTACAGACTCCATCCAGCCTATCAGGATCCAGAGCAGCCAACGAGTGAACGTGGAATACGGCGATGTTCGGCTGACCGTCAGCGGCTACGGACGTACCGATGACTGGTGGGCTGGTACGTATTTATTACCAGTTACAGGTGTTACGCTTAAAGTTTCAGTTAAACTGGACACGGACTTCGGACAGCTCCGAACAAATACTTACCAAAGTATCTGTCTGTGTCCGTGTCTTGCTTAAGCCGCGTCCACAATCTCTCCGTATCAGTTGGACTGATTATTAATCGAGGCGGTGCCCAAGCATTGCGGTGCAGGAGAAGTGTTGCTGTAGTAACGTGACGCGAGAGCTCAGTCATTCACTCACTGACGGACGTTAACGCCGCTCCCGTCCCTGGCAGCATTCTCCCGTTCCTCAGCACGCAACCCTATTTTTTTCTGAAATAAAAGTTACCTGAGTTACTCCTTATAACATCAGCTATCTGCCAGTAAAAGTTCCGTCAAAATCCGTTTATATTAGCTGGGACTGGACTTCGTTGAGTTTAGCTGGAACAAACAGACTCACAGACAGGCAAACATTAAATAAAAATGTTTTAAAGACCGTGTATACTTTCATAGGTATTCAGTAAACGCTGATATTTTGAAATTACAAACAGACACTTCAATTTTATGTATTTGTAATTATTAATTATTGACAATAATTGAGACGAAAAGGAAACCTAACTACGAAGCACAGTAAATGACTGGAGACCGCGTGTCCGGAAAATTGAAGTAATGCTGTCTCATAACATAACCACTATAATCATTTGGTGGACACAAATGATCAGGCAATTCCCTCCATTCAAGTGTGTTTTGCAGTTCTCAGCTGGTTTGCAGTCCACTTTAGATTACCTGTCAGAGGAATCAGATATTAATGTCTAACCATGCATCGGTAACATTAATACAGGGTGAAAACGGACCCTTCACGAAACCGTCAACCAAGCATTGTGTACATCAAACTAAATAACCCTACACAAAATTTGCTGCTGGGAAACGACATTTTTTTTTGGGGTGAAAAATCAAGGATTACGACAGGACTCAATGTAACGGACTCTAGACATTGTGCTTATGGGTGCATTGAATAGTACAGGGGTCATGGAGGTATTTAAAGTAAATTAGTAAACATTAAAGCTTGTATTAAAAAAAAGTTGAAAATTTTACAAAAAACATCTCCGTGAGTAGAAATTCCCAGGAATGGTCCAGTACAAAAAAAATACCACAATGACGGGAACAACAACTGCCTCTCGGGTTGGTTAAGGGTGTATTTACACCCTTAATAATTATGGTAAGGAATGCAACACAAGGAGTGTTGTATTCCTTATCATTATTCTCAGGATCTAAAAAATATGTGGTTTGGAATGCTTATGATATGCTTATTACTTTGCCCAGGTGGAATCGTCCCAGACATCCTCTACTGGACGTACCAGCGGGGTATGACCCAACAGGAGTGCCGCACTTGGTACCCCAACAGCCAGGTCATCAACGTGCAGACCATATGCTCGCAGTACTACGACGAGCCCAGCCAGAACACTTGCACGGTGAGGTCCTTCTACCATACTTACATCGGTCTTGGTGTAGTTATAACACTTCCGCATTCCGAAGAATTTTTGAAGAATTTCGTAAAACATAGTTTCCTACAAGGTGTAAACGCACCCTTCACGAAGCCTTTAGAAACCAAGCATTCTAAACATTAAACTAAGTAACCCGCCAACTGAGTAAAAAGCAAAAATTATTGTTGGGGTACTACTTTTTTTGGGGTGAAAAATTACGTTTTAAGGTAAAAGTCAATGTAACGCACTCAAAACCTCGTGCTACATTATATTGTAAACGGATCATGGAGGTATTTAAAGTAAAAACTAGTAACCTATATTAGAAAAAACTTGTGAAAAAAATGGAACTTTGACCTCCAATATCTCCGTAACTAGAATGTTTTAAGTGTGGCCCAGAACAAAAAAAAATATCGCAATGTGGGGGAGAATAATGCCTTTCGGCTTCATTAGAGGTCTATTTACACCTTTCTATTTGAAAAATTCGTCTGCTCGACGACGTAATAATGCAATTTTTGTGTACATTGGCAAAATTAGTAGTGTGTTACTCAATGTAATTACCCCGCAAATTCACTACACAAATGGCAGTCGTGATCGTCATCCGCAAAAATACTAACGCGACTGTCCTTCGACTATCTGTGTTGATAAGCTTGTATATACTTATATCAACAATATATCCTATGCCTTGGGCGGGTTATTTCCTTAATTTGCAATAATTCAAACCACCAATAAAACCGTGATGAAGCACGAGTGGCGATATTGAACGTCTGGCGACCTGATATGTCAGCTCCGCTACCAACTTGCTGACAGTAAATTCTAGCGCAGATTAGTTGCGGCGCACAGCATTGCAAGAATCCTCCTTCATTATTTTGGTACATTTTGTGTGACCCATCCGTACCGTAACCACTTTTAACATAGCATAAGCTATCCTGATATAAATCATCCAGATAAGAAGAAGAAAACCTAAGACAAAAGATTACCTTAGTTGAAATAGATTTTTATAACTAGAATGGCAAACAATATCTCTTTCTTCCAGGGTGACAGCGGCGGTCCCCTGACCTTGGTGGACATCGACGGCAAGACCACACAGGTCGGCATCATGAGCTTCGGATCACAGCGTGGTTGCAACACACCCAACCCTCAAGGTAATAACACCCGCTATCTTTAACTTGAAATCCTAGACTAGATAAAGTATGATAACATAGATGAAAAAGATTATATTAAATCGTGTACGGTGATATATAACAGACGAAGACATTTTGCAAACATACACAACACACGATTCAAAGTACTCCAGTTATGATGTGGGTCTCATAATTAAGTAGGTCAGCCATTTGCCGTACGCAAATCTTCGGGCTACCACTGATAATTTGCTAATTTTTCCCTACCTGTGGACCGAACCGTCAATGACATGCTCAGTAGTCGCTCTTCCAACAACTGAATAGATCAACATTGGAGACAAAAGCTTCCAAAAACAAAAACATTGCTGACAAAACTTTCAAAAACATAGTTGTTGACAGCTCAAGGATGTTGCCCAAGATAAAAATGGGCGCTGTTTCCCCAAGCTCAATTTAACGGAACTGCTATTCCAGTTAGTGAAAAAGCTAAGAACCTTGGAGTTTAGATCGTCCAACATCTCTCTTGGGGTCCCCAGGTGCAGGACGCAAGCTGCAAAATTTTTGCATCTGCCAAGTCCCTGAGACGCGGAACTTTCTTCCAAACGCCTCTAAAACTGCGCTTGCGCAAGCCTTTTATTTCCCATCCTTGACTACGGGGATGTCAGTTATCACTCACTGAGACCCAACTAGATAAACGTGAGCGACTTCAAAACGTTTGCGTTAAGATTTATATTTGGTTTGCTCAATTATGATGAAATGACGTACAAACTTCAAGTGGCTTCCCATAAGACTTCACCGGAATTCTCATATCTTGTCGCAGCTCTACAATATTTAGTTCAATCGAAAACCCCCTCTCATGACACACATAATAGATATCTGAGGTCATCGGAAAACTTGAAACTGGAGATGCCGATGCATTCTACCAATGGCTATGGAATGCTTTGCTCGTGTGAGTAAGGCAATCCTTGTACACTTTTAAAATTATGATCAAGACGCACTACCTCTCTTGAACATATAGTTCTTCTCCTTATACGTATAGTTCTTTGCTCTTTTCATGATTACTATTGTATAAGTATAAGTTTTATAAATGTATGTATATATTTGTTTTAATTATGGTACAGAACAACTCCCTACAGTATTGTCTGTCCTTCTCCCTTAAATCCATCCAAAGGTTGCAATTGTCTTGAAAAGATCGCTGTTATCGATAAGACTTCCCATTTTGTCACCCTATATTTAATATAATACCTATAATTTGTATGGTGCACATAATAAGGAGTATTCTATCTATCGATTTACACGACCACTAAAATAAATGCTTACATTTTCAGGTTTCGTCCGTCCCGACTACTACCAAGCCTGGCTCCAGAAGCAGACCGGCATCAGCTTCGACTGGAATGTCGAGGACTTGGAGACCAAGCCAGAAGATGTAGTGGCATAACACAAGACTGTTATTTTAACATATAACGTACCATCACACCTCTAATCCATGAAGGATAAGACAGGGGTGAACGTGAACTTGGTAAACTCATAGTTCGCCCAAATCTGTAATGTAATAAAGAATGTTACACCTACTTGTGTTTTTTATATTCCTTTGTGTCCCATAACACTGGAGGCCCTCCAAGAAGAAGAAGAAGAACATCGTTTTCATATCGTTTTATATATTATCCTACTGTAGGGCAAAGTCCTCCCTTAAACAGTTAGGATATGCAGAGCAGATATCGCCAAAACTGGTTCATCAGTCCAAAAGTCAAAATATTTGAGGATAGACTAGTAGATATTATTTAATGAAATAAGTGCCAAATAAGTAAGGTTACGAAAATTAGGTGTAGGTCACCCAACTTATTATATAACTAGGTAGCCTAATTATCCAGGATTATGATAAGTTAAAGATAATATGGAGCTAATCTACAAGATTAATAATATAATTTCGCCATTGTGTGCAATTATAACAATAATTCTGCTGCCTAGAGATGATTATTTATTGACTTCAGAAATCAGACTACCTAACAACCTAACAATGACTTTTCGCGAGATTAAAGTAAGTTTACATGTAAAAACAGGGCAAGTGCGAGTTTGACTCGCGCACCGAGGGTTCCGTATAAACTACCTACAGGTATTTCGTTATTAAACTAAATATTAATGGTTTTTAGATTTTTTCCTTTACATGTGTTGTAGGACATTGCTTCTTGCCAAATTTCATGATTCTAGGTCAATGGGAAGTAGGTACCCTATAAATTTTGATTCCCTTAAGAGTGTTGAAATATACGTTTTTTGCGGCATAAACGGCCGTATCTTTTTTTACGTTAACTTGATTTTTTAACAGCTTCAACTAAACATAGACCTGACTATACGGGATGTAAACGGACCCTTCACGAAGCTGACAGCCAAGCATTCTGTACATAAAACTAAGTAACTCTACGCAAAAATCTTTGCTGGGAAACGAAAATGAAATTGCTGATAGAAAAACCCAATGACACTTTGCCCGACCCGGGAATCGAACCCAGGACCTCCTGCTTAACTGGACCACTAAACCAACGAGGCAGTCGTGTTGTCGTGTATAATATAAATGACAGATAAGAACACCCGGTGAAGAACCTAGGTAGCAGATAGCTACCTACTCGGAAAAACACAACCATTGTTTTTCTTCAGTGCTGAGTTGTTGTGCTGGGTAAAGCCACTGTCCGTTGCAGACGCTGATACTATAGATAGCACTGATCTACGCACGCGTATCCGGTGTAATCCAGGATTATCGAGTTCATTAAAAAAACACAATGACACAGCGTAGGGACACCACACTGGTGAATATTTTAGGACTGTTCCTTTTTTCTTCAGAGCAACAGAGTTTGGTCAGAGCAGCCGCGATTTAAGAGTCTATTTTTGGTTGTAACTTATCATTTGGTTTTTATTTTATTTTATCATATTTATGTTAGTCTGTAAGGTATATCTATGGGTCAAAGTTGCCAGACAATCAATGAATGTTGTTGTTGTTGTAATTTCGATCCTAGATAGGCACTTGCAGGCTTTGCAGCACCACTGATCAGAAACGGTGAAGGAGAACATCGTGAGGAAACCTAAGAACCGAAAATTGAAAGACATGTGAAATTCCACGACCTGCATTTAGGATCCACGTGGTGATTTATATTTTTGACATTGACACTTGTATCAAATTGTACATTTCAAACGAAAGAAGTCATTCCTCAATACTTCTGTATGATCCCTTACTAGACCATACATTACTTTTAAATGAGGGGTGAATGGAATTAAAGCAGGTAAAGTACTAAAACACTTCTGTATTGTCACAAAGGTATCATCATCTGCCTAGCCTTTGCCCAACTATGTTGGAGTCAGCTTCCAGTCTAACCGGATGCAGCTAAATAAATACTGGATTTTACATGGAGCGACTGCCTATCTGACCTCCACAACCCAGTTAGTACTGGGTAATACGATACCCCTAGAAAAGACTGGTTGTCAGACTTTCGGGCCAGACTGCCTGTAACGACTGTCAAATATCTACAAACGACAGCCGGGACCAACGGCTTAAGGTGCTTTCCGAGGCACGGAGGAAACTCAGTATGTAATGGGCGGTCACCCATCTACGGACCAACCTAGGCAAGCGCGACTTAACCATAAGATCGACCCGAGTGGCTGTAATTATTTAGCCACGAGCTCCTCGTATTGTCCCAAAGGTACTTAAAGTAAAATGAGCTTGATGGTGTGGAAATGAAGTGAAGTGAGTGACGCGGCCCTTGGCCTTGTTGGCTGTAACGAGAACGCCTGGCTGACTTGATAACCCAACGAGAACTGAAACAGTTATTATGACTTGAAATGAATGTGGCGTAAACTGCTGAATTGCAGAATATGAGATTGCGCCGTACAACTTTATTCATACAGTTTGGTAACCCTACCAATGCTGAAATACCCAACCATACCTACCTACCATAAAAATCCTAATTAATTATTGCTATCATAATCCGAGATAATGACAGAACATTATCATTTAATTCTAATGTTCGATACTGGCAGATTAATATTAAATACGGTGCAAGTCAGCACTCGTTAGGCGATCGTTCAAGATGGCGGCCGCGTACCTATTGGGAGTTTTCTTTATTTTGGGCTATGTGCAGGTAAGATTCTTAAAACATTCATAAGCAAAATATGATGTCATTATTCCTACTCCAGCTCCTCCGCTATACTTTTCTGATTAATTTCGTTGCGGGATCCAAGACAGTTAAATTGTTTCTCTGGGACTTCGTCGAGCTTCATTGTTTCGGGGCTTATCTCGTTGTCACCACTGTTGATTCTGGCTTTCAGGAGTTGAGTGGTTTGTGAATAAGTGTGGTGGGGTTGTCCCAAAAAAAAGCAAAACATGAGAATAAATAACTAAGTACAACAAATAGGTCAATTTGGTTCAGAACTTCAGTAGTTGTTGAGAAAATCGGGGACTTACGGGTCAAATAATTATATCTACACTCTTTGATTGGTTAAAAAGCGTTTTATAATGATGTCGGTGTCAGAATATATAGGTTCGTATAAAAATAGAGGACATAAATGAACTACAATTTAAAACACGATAAGATAGGGATCATGGCGTATTGAATCGCTAGATATTACTGAGTTTTATTTATTTACTAGCTTCTGCCCGCGACTTCGTACGCGGATCCTGTTGCTTATGCCAGCGACAACGGGGTCGTCAAAATCGAAGATCTGAAACGTCTGATGTCGAATTCTAAGAGCCCGGGGACGGGAAAACAACGGGATGCGCGAGACGATTCGAGACGTTCCATATCTTTCATTTTTGTAAGTCAGAAGTCGATGCGTAGATACGCTTGGAACTCAAGCGTAATTCTCTATCCGTGAACGTCTCCGACTCGCGAGACAATGCGTGACGTTCACAATCAGCGGTCAGTCGCGCATCACGTTCCCCACTTGTCTCTAGAGACCTAGAAGTCGATACGTAGATACGCTTGGAACTCAAGCGTAATTCTCTATCCGTGAACGTCTCCGATTCGCGAGACAACGCATGACGTTCACGATCAGCGGTCAGTCGCGTATCATATTCTTCACAGTTCTCTAGAGACCTGGATGTAGATGCGTAAATACGCTGAGAACGCAGGCGTGCTTCGTTATCCAAGAGGAAGAGAAGAGAAGAGAGGAAGAGGTTTCCACGGAGCGAGTTGCAGCCTGATGTTCTCGAACAGCATCAAGTCTCTCCTGACGTTCTTCGGTAGATTCTTAGGATCTTATGATCCTCTATCTTTTAGCTCCTTTGGAACATTGGGAAAGATTTGACCTCTTTCTAGGCATGGTTATAGTTTTATTGTGAAGATACCTGATCAATTAAAATATCTAAGTGACTGCTCCCCTGCGTTACCGGGTAGGCTACCGTGTCACGAAGATAAGTGGAAAAAGTCTAAAACACTCAAATAACATAAGCCCGAAGGCATATTTATTCGATAAAATAAAAAAATAAATAGGAGTTTTGTCCAGTAGAGTCTAATTTTCAATGATATACCGTCGTCATCGAAAATCAGTCCTAAACTGTTACCGCCTTCACCGCGTGGAGGTACTCCCAGCTTATGTTATTTTATAATTATACAGTGAAATTATCATACAGTGAATGAGCTTTGATTTCCACATCAGATGTTTCTGATCTTCGATTTTTATAAGTCAACAGGAAATGCCCATCAGACCGAACAACTTTTGCTAAGACGTCATTCCTATATGTGTTATGGTATAGCTGGGCTCTTGGAGTTCCACAACAGGTGTTCCAGATCTTCGATTTTTATAAGTCAACAAAGAGTGCTCATCAGATTGAACAATTTTTGCTAAGACTTCATTCCTATATGTGTTATGGTGTAGCTGGGCTCTTGGAGTTCCACAACAGGTGTTCCAGAACTTCGATTTTTATAAATCAACAGAGAGTGCTCATCAGATTGAACAATGTTTGCTAAGACGTCATTCCTATATGTGTTATGGTGTAGCTGGGCTCTTGGAGTTCCACAACAGGTGTTCCAGATCTTCGATTTTTATAAATCAACAGAGAGTGGTCATCAGATTGAACAATTTTTGCTAAGACGTCATTCCTATATGTGTTATGGTGTAGCTGGACTCTTGGAGTTCCACATCAGGTGTTCCAGATCTTCAAATTTATTCTCTCAGCAGAAAATGCTCATCACGTGGAACAATTTTTGCTATGGTACCATTTTTGTATCTCTTATAGTTTAGCTATTCTATTGCGGTTCTGCATCAGGTGTTCAAGTTTCCAAGATAAATTATAGCCTATATGTTGCCCAGACTTAATACCAATACAACAAAAAAAAAAACTTTCAAATCCGTCTAGTAGTTCCGAAGATTAGCGTGTACAAACAAACAGACAAACAGACAAACAGACAAACAGACAAACAGACAAACAGACAAACAGACAAACAGACAAACAGACAAATTTTTTTTTTTGGATTCGTCCTCTATTACTATTTCTAAACCCCCCTCAATTTTTTTTTTTTTTTTTTTTAATATATTCAATGTACAGACACAGTTTTTTTACTGTCTTATTATATGTATAGATTTAAAAAATATGTACAAGTATAAAAACACTGTACAACGGTGGACTTAATGCAATGGGCATTATTTTTATTCTAATTTAGTCATTTAAATATTCTTGTCATTAAACTTATTTTTTTTTTATTTTAGGGTGGTGTCTTCAACTCCGAGCCAGCGATCATCGAGGACTTGCGTAAGTGAAACTTATTAAATAAATTAAATCAAACAAAATTAACTACATATACAACGGAAAAAAATAAGAAAGACAATGTATGTAGAAAACAAAGGGTAATTTTCAAATAGCTACGTCGTAGCGCTCTGTGCTTCGGCGGAAACGGCTTTTCTCAACCGACACCGCCGTCACTTGCTACGGCGTAGCGCTACGCTGCTACACGATCACGAAGATTGTTTAGGGAGTGACCACACGTCTATGACGCAGTGTCTGAGCGACTGGCTGCTCCACCGCGTGTCGCGGGTTCGATCCCCACGCGGAACAAGTTTTTGAATGGCCTACAAGTAGTTGTTCCGGGTCTGGATGTATGTGTATGTGAGTTTAAATATTTGTAAACGCACCCACGATCCATGAGAAATTCTTAGTGTGGGGGCAAAGTTTAATAAAAAAAAACTTTTTTTATATCTTATTTTTACCTGCTGCCCCTAGCTGACTACCAAGCTTCTAGGGTCGTGGCTGGCTATCCCGCAACGCTAGGCCAGATCCCGTACCAGGGCTCTCTGCGTATGGTTAATAACGCTGGTGGTGTCAGCTCCTGTGGCTGCTCGCTCATCCACAACAAATGGGTGCTCACGGCTGCCCACTGCCTGGCCAAGTAAGTACCCTTACTAACTTTAACCCACCATTTCGCTCCTGTCAAATTCGGTGCTTGTTAGCCTTTGTGTTATTGCAGGTCACATTAGTCAAACGCTTTCATTCATATAGTGTGCCACGCCGCACAACGCGCTGCGTCTCCTTTAACGAGCCCTTAGAATTTGACCAGGACTTCCCTGTCCAAATACACAAATCAGAAACTGGCAGGAAGTCCGTCTGCGTCAGCACCAGTAAAAATATCATATGAAGTGATTCCTGCCTATTTTACCTCCACAACTAGATAACCATCACATATGCGGAGACAGTACCTAATTTAGTTTGACTCTATAGTGTGTGTGTGAGTGGACTGGAGAGTGGCCCGGATTCTGACAGATAATGGATTAAAATATCTGTCACAGTCCGCTGGTGTCCGGTCTGCTCGGTTTGTCCGTGCCACCTAAATGATACACTTTTTGTTTACAGCCGTATCACATTCGTCGTCCGCTTCGGTCTGACCAACCTGACCCGTCCCGAGATTCTCGTGGAGTCCTCCAACAAGTACATCCACCCCGAGTACGATGAAATCCGGGCTGGAGTACAGACCGCTGACCTTGCCTTGGTCGGACTTGACCAGGAACTCGAATACTCCGGTTAGTGCGACCATTACCTATGTCTTTCATAGTACAGGGTGAAACGGACCCTTCTCGAAGCCGTTAACCAAGCATTATGTACGCAAAACATATTGCTGGGAAACAATTTTTTTTATGGAGTGAAAAATCACGTTGTATGAATATAGTACTACACTATTTATATGGTGTAGGACTCAATGTGACGCACTCAAAACATTTACTGATGAATGGATTGAATTGTCCGGGCGTTGGTGAGATGAGTAAAGTAAAAATCTTACATTAAAAACATGTATTAAAAAAAAACTTGTGAAAAAGTTGGAACTTTAACCCCCAATATATCGAAAGCTCGAAGGTTCCCAGGTATGGTCTAGTACAAAAAAATGATCGCAGTGACGGGGAGAACAAATGCCTTTCGGCTTCATTAAGGGTCTTGTTACATCCTTTATATTTAATTAGCGTTAGAGACATCATTGTGTTCTGTGTCGGTGACCTTATCTGGTAAAAATAAACAAACCCTTAGAACCTTGATTACATCTTAATTGCTAAATTAGCCTGGCTTCCCGTCGAATTCCGATTTCAGTCTACTAGGCTGTGATTTGCACGGCCCTGTACAGTCACGAGCACTAATATATAAACACTTAACAACTTTAAAAAGTGTTTTTCTCCTACTGTTCTGATTAAAATTTCATGTTGTTACAAATATAGTATTCTGGAACTCATATTTTTACGAAAAATGTCCTATATCCAAATTACAATCGTTCTTTCTCGCGAAAATTGCTTTTATATTCAGGAAAATGTATACTTATTGGTGCTCGTGACTGTACACCCTGTCATCTATCCCAACCATGTCTCAACAAACTACAAAGATTTTTTGAGTAGGTCAGTAGTTTTAAAAACTAATGTGCGAAAGATTCTTATAAGGAAAATCAGCTCTGTTCGACGTTACCATTTTGATACACATCACAATAAGGACGCCTGTTTCTACTCCAAACCTATTTTTTTCGGATGGGAAATCATCAAATGACCCGTCCTGCTCTAGGTGGAGCGGAAGGGAGTGTCAGACTTGTACTGACTAAAACCCATCCATGTTCCTTATTAGCCCTTTGTGTTCCAGGGCCACGGTATCTCTTTCGAACAGTCCCGCAGCCCCGGTTCTACTCCAAACCTCAATTATTATTTTTTCTTTTATTTCTAACAGATAACGTGCAGCCGGCCCGTCTCATGAGCAGGGCTCAGAAGAACATCAACTTCGCTGGAGTCCACATGATTGTCAGCGGATTTGGACGTACTGACGATCTCTGGAACGGTCAGTAACTTGTAGTAATGCTATAACTCCTAATTCTTCTCAGTTAAAATGCTGTTTAGAAAGCTGAGCTGACCTGGTAGTCATGAAACTACTGAAAAAAAATATCTCCATAATTCTCGCACAAACAAAAAAGAAGTTAACGATTCGTTGTTTGTTACTCGCCCGAAGGCGGGATGATTAAAAAGATAATGGTAACAAAATATGTAGGTTTCTCTTTTATGATCCTGTAATTATATTGTACCTACCCATACCCAGGTGGTGCTGCCTCCGAGATCCTCCTGTGGACCCACCAGCAAGGAGTTGCCAATGACATTTGCCTGACCGAATGGTATCCTACCAGCCAGGTCATCCGGGAAGAGACCATCTGCGCAGGATCCTACGACAACCCCTCTCAGTCCTCTTGCCAGGTAAAAATAAAGAACTAGTATTGCTATCATTCAGACGGCCAATAGGTACATCTTGTACAGTATGCGGACCTGCTGCCATGCCAACTCAATGAGGTGTAGAAAAAGTGACTAAGGGGCAACATGTTACGGCTTAGTGAGACTGGTTGTCAGACTTATGGGCTTCAGACTATCCGTAGTTAATTCTAATCTAATGACTGCATCCACTGCCGGGACATAGGCCTAACATTCTTTTCGAGGCATTCTTATTTTCTTTGCCCTGGCCACTCGCAGTTCAACTCTATAAGAACCATCCTCTTTAGCCCTTCTTTATATTATAGCATCGTCAAATACTTAATTTTGTTATTATCACCAGGGTGACAGCGGTGGCCCCCTGACCTTCGAAGACGCCGACGGCCAACGCACTCAGATCGGTATTGTGAGCTTCGGATCCAGCCGTGGATGCAACAGCCCCTGGCCATCTGGTGAGTTATGATAACATGTTATAGCATCTTCTTTCATATCGGCATGAAAACTTTTTTCACAACTTTTTTTTTTAGTTTATGTATATTTATTTTTCGGTATCTACCATGCGGTCGTAGATCGAAAAAAAAAATCAATTCATTTATATCATGCATCGTTAGATACTGATAGCCATCACCTTCTGCAGTTTCGCTAGCTAATTTGATTTAACCCTGTACTTTCCTAGAAAGCGACTCTGTTCGAGTGCTTGTTATTTTTGCTGAGCGGCAAAGAACGTAATACTGAATGTGTCTACCTTCCTCAGGTTTCGTTCGCCCCGGCCACTACCACGACTGGTACACAGAGGTGACCGGCATCGACTTCGACTGGGACAGCGATGCCATCAAACCCGATTCTGAGGAAGAGCCTGAAATTCCCTCTGCTGAGGACGTTCCCTCCTCTGAGGAAGTTCCCTCTGCTGAGGACGTTCCCTCCTCTGAGGAAGTTCCCTCTTCTGAGAGTGCCGACAACCCTTCCTCTGAGAGCTCTGAGAGCAGTGAGGAAGCTCAGAAAGTGCATGTTGTTGACTTCTAAAAAGTTGGGAAGGAAATAAAAGTTGTTTTATGACTTCAAAACTTTGTTTCAATTGATTAATCCGCTGCCGCTGATGCTCGCTGATGCAAGGTAGGATCCCTAAGCGTCGTTATACGGTGAATAACCCGTGTCACTACGAATTCTACTACCAGTAGGTAGTAATACGGTTAATCCCACTCCCTTTGTTACTGCTGCAGTAGTAAGTTGTTAGATGGAAAATTAAAAATTTACCGTGTGTCTACTTTCGAAAGTGACACTTGATAATAATTTCCTTAGGCGCTAATTACACAGAAACGGCGTACGGCGAAGGCGCGACGCAGGCATGATGCCGCTTCAAAACGTTTTCATGCAAAATGTACGTAGGCGACGTGTCGTGAATTACACTCAAGCGGCGCGGGACACGCACGCCGTTCTTTCGTTTCCTTATAAATTCCATACCCGCGCTGCGCCTTACGCCGTTTCTGTGTAATTCGCGCCTTAGGTGGGCACCACAACGGCCTAACGCCGCTACGTCAGTTTAGACGGATAATTTTGCCCATAAATATAAATATATATAAAGCCCTGGGGCTGGTCTGGACGGTTTTGGAAAAGGAAGGGAACGTACAAAAGGTAACGGAGTCATCATGTTTCATGTAAAATAACAAACATTTTTTAGGTATAACTTAAAAACTTTATTATTTAGTCATGTGTACATTAAGGCTCTTACACCACAAATCAATCAAAAAATTTAACGACTTTAAGATAACTTTGCGTTTCTCACAACCGTTTGAAGATTACAGAAAGTAATGTGTATACAAGGCGGCGCCGACAATACGACAATAAACGAAAACACTGGTAATACTAGTTCATAGGAATATTTTTAAACTGTCAAATAAATCCTTACTTCGAAATTAATATTTGGTTGAACACAACATGTGTTTAATGTTTATGACCGATGTGGGGGTCGTTAATCTGTCGGTGCTAGCCTATTAATCTACATTATGTAGAAAATGCTGAAAATGAAAAAAAAAAAAACTAAACTACTGGATATATTAGAATGATTTTGCAGACTCGACTCTCGACCTCGATTGTCGTAGTGTCGGCGCCACCCTGTATACGTCTAGCGTTACATATATTTATGATTGGAGGTGTAAACGGGCCTTAATATGCAAAATCTGGCTAGAATAAGTTTTCACAAACTGATACACACAAAAAAGTTATCAGGTACTTGTAAATGCAGTTAAAAGCATATCACATAATGTTAGCTCAAGCTATGTTGTTATTTATTATGAAAATGTTACACTAACAATGTCATTAAGACGTTCTTTTATTAATACATGTACTTATTGTAGTTATATTGTTTCTTGTTTACAAAATGTATACAAACTATTCATATCTTAATAGTTATTATATTAAGTCCGTATTAAAAAATCGTTATCACCATTTTCATTTATTTTAACTTATCGATAAGTCGATGGCGGGAATTTGAAATAACGTACGGGATATTTAGCATGCCATTTTATTTTCAACTTTGGGCCCTCGATGTCCTGTAAGGCATTTCAAATTTTCTCCGTCGAAGTGCTCGCAATAAAAACCACACTCAAGGGACAATACTTTCGGATGTCTAGCTCCGCCTGCCTGGATGCTTCCATCATTATCTATTGGTTCACATGTCGAAACAAGAGACAATCTATCCAATCCACGAGTGAGAGAAAGGGTGGTTAAGGGTATAGAGCACGGAATCGCTGCGCCGGCGCCGGCTGCATGTAGAGACAGAGACAGACGGCGAAGTTTGCTGAGCGCGCAACCTCCGTTAACACTTTCGCTGCCCAACACCCCGCGTAGTATGGACTTTGGACTCATATGCTGGGTGCTGGGCAGCGAAAGTGTTAAAGCCGTCAGTTTATACAGGATTGTAGCATAATAAACCCAAGACCTCTCGTGTGGTGTCTCAGACCATGAAACACAACGTACACGTATTTTTTGCCGAAGTGTAAATAAACGGTGACACACTTGTTTTTTAAGGAAAATGATAAAAATGCTACCAGCGGCCACTGCTAGAGCCGTCGAAGCGTCTCCGTGCTCTGTGAGTCAATGCACACGAAAACTTTCCATCACGCCGTCATCGACAACCTTTCTGCGTTAGTATTTTGGCTTTTTTTTGGATGGGAAATCGTCAAATGACCTTATGCCCCCTTATCCAGGACAGCCAAAAAAATATACAAAATTGTAAACTTAGGTATTAAGCGTAGATAGACATACAATGCCCCTATGAGGGTGGCATGGTCATACTGATCAAACCCTCTATAAATAAAGAAAAAAAAACCTTTCTGCTTTGCTAAGCTATTCACAGCAACATTTAGCTAATTGCGGTTGCATTAACGTTTACAGCGCGTTTTTGTTGCGTCGTCGACGCGTAAAAAAGTCGTCGTGTGTAATACTCTTATAGGCAATTTTCGACAGCTGAACACGCTAGCATTAGTTTATATTGTATTATCTACGATCATTTACACCTGCATAAATGTATTTACAAATAAAGTAAATGGTCTCCTCTCTATTACTAAATTAAATTACTTAGATACAAGGATTAATACAATGGTTCGGTACAAAATGTAAATCTTTACATTGTTGAACATGTATGTAGGTTAAACTAACAATTCTTGGACATTTTACATTATTTTAAATTATTTTGTTTTGTACAATAGAGTTCTTGGCCTCGAGAAAGCGCTGAGTGTTAGTTAATTGTTAAAGCTACCTTGAATTAAAAGCGATCGATGAATCGGCAACAATATAAATCATTTAGCGCCATCTCGCGGCAGTTTGCAGCAAGGAACTCCATGGCAGCTAAATGAAAGTACAGTCCCTTCACAGTCACCAAATAACAGTGACCTCTATCCGCATTACAATAATAGCTATTGGTTTGCTGCCACTAACAAATCTTTCAAAATAATATCGATCTTCATTTTCCCAACAATAAGGTTCTTGCTAAGTTGCTTGTTGTGTTAGACGTAAGTTATCTGAGACTACAAACGACTCCCTACTACTAATCATAGAGTCTGAGAGAAAAGGACTGAGTGTTGACAGTTACTTTGACCCATCTCTGCAAAACTAATATCAGTTTTCTTACCCATTGCAATATGCCAAATAATCAATATAATTTAGTACCTACAGACAAGAGATCACATTGTATAACACACCATGTTATCACTATCTATCGGCGTGCTCCACATTCCCCTGTTCGGCCGTCGAATGGAAAATGGTCTGTAACAAATCTTGGCAATACAGCTTCTCTTCTAAAAACCTGTCATCACTTAGTTCTGGTCTGTTCAGATGGTCTTGCAGGACTTTTTTAAGGTTATATTTCTGATCTTTACATAGTCTTAAGATGACTGGGTCGTTGGTACTGACTAAGACTTGCAATACGCTGAGTAAATGCTCTGTGCTCTCGTTTCTCGCCGCTCGAAGCTCTTCTGCTAAAACCCTTATGATGTTTTGTTTTACGAATTGTTCTGGAAATGTAATAAAAAAATATTAGACTGTTAGTTGAGTACCTTTTGACCGCCATTGTCACATATACGTGACAAGGGAGCGCGTGCCCTGTACGCCAAACGAGACAAACATGTGATAATATGGTCGGTGAAATTGTGCGTGCGTTTATGCTCTAGCGGTCAAAATGTTAACGAGCAGGTCTAGGAACTATTATGACCGTGTCTTGTTTTACCGCCAATCAGCGTTGGCGTAAGGGTGTTAAGTCCCCATAGAAAAGGGGGGGACAGTTGTTGTCGCGGTTTTCTCTATACTCTTACGTCGCAACTCGTCGTAATAACTTTAACTGCGCGATTTAGAATTTTGATGTTAGTAGTTCATTTCTATCATGCCGTGCTTGGCCGTGGGTGACCACCCATTACATTCCGAGTTTCCTCCGTGCCTCGGAAATCACGTAAAGCCGTTGGTCCCGGCTGTCATTTGTAGATCTTTAACAGTCGTTACAGACAGTGGCCCAAAAAGTCTGACAACCAGTCTTATGTTTACTATGTTTCTGCAGTATTTTTATTTAGTGCTGCTACGATGTGTTCAGATTTGGTGGTACATGGTGCAAGTGGCGGTATGGGACAGGCACATGAGACATGGGAGCTTTACCTTTACGATGAAACGCCCCTGACTTTGAAGATGTCTACTTACCATTAGGTACGTCAAACTAAATATGGCGCTTTTAAACATCCACAGGCAGAGTCTAACGCGAGTTTCGATGTCGCTAAATAGTTATGACAAATGCCTGCGCCATGACTTTGGAATGAGACTGCCTTTGACTGGTATCTCACTAGCAAGAGGCACATACCACTTAAGTAAATCTTTTATTGTATACAAGTATAATAAAACCTCTTTAAACGAAAATAAATGGTAATAAGTAAACATAATGCTCTTACTTGTAGCGTCACCGTAATGCTGGGCGAAGTGTCGGATGAGGAAAGCCGCCTTTGTCTTGGCAACTGGGTCGGGGGAGTTCAGCAGTTCCACCAGGACTGGACAGCCGCCCTGCTTGATCAGCTCCAGGCATGTAGGGTCGTACCCGCGAGACATACCTGCAAGGAAAGTTAAATACATTTTGAGACTGAGAACAATATCAGATAATTGGAACAAACTCACTCCTGGTCTCTGGGACGAAAATGATCAACACGTTAAAATTAAACACAAGTGTGTGATTGGTTGAATGAATTATCAACAGCTAACCACATTACTTGACTTCCGTTTTAATTTTGACACCAAATTAAATTCAATAATCATTGTAACCACAAATTTGTAGAATTTTTAGCACATTTATTTATTTATTTAAACTTCATGTACAAAAGTGGTACATAGGCGGACTTAATGCCACAAGGCATTCTCTACCAGTCAACCTTAGGGTCAAATAGGATAGCATAGTGATAGAGTACAAAAAAATTAATAAGAAAAATACCATTTTGTTAACATAAATTGATATACATAAATAGGTACATACTAATACACATATATACAAACATCACACACACACATCTTTTGTTGCTATGTCCCAAGTGTAGGTACATATGAAATTAGCTAATGGTAAATCAAATTACTACCGGGATGAAAGTATATGACATGGCCTAACTGTGTACCGAAATATGATGAAAATTCGTTCAACGGTTGCTGTGAAAGGGTAACGTACTTTTGTCCATGTAATAAATGCGGTTATTCGCCTTGTTTCGGTTCGGACAAGGCGAGTCGACACAACTCGACACTGCACCAAACTCAATATGATAACTGTGTTGATAAGTCTGGTTACTACCTAATCCAACATCCGCATGTTGTCAAGCGTGAGTAGATGGATGGCTCATTTCTCGAACTTTTGGTACTGCCAATGTTCTGTTGTTGTACTAATAACATAACAACACGCCTGTAATCCCCGATGGGTTAGGCAGAGGTGAACCTACTAGTACACCCACATTTCGCCAGATATGTTTAAGTCCCATGAAATAGGTGGCGAGCCTATTGCCATCAACCAGGCACAAATCCAGACTCTGTGGCTGCTACTCAGAAATTCCGAGGGGGAAAACTTTGCCCAACCCGGGAATCGAACCTAGGACCTCGTGCTTAGCAGTCCCGATTGCGGCCACTAGACCAACAAGGCAGTCCTAGTGTTGTACTTAAGTTCAAGTAAAAACCACTGCTGCAGTTACTTACATGATAAAGCATACAGACACTTAGCAAGCGCTGTCCCCTGCTCCGTCCGTACCAAGCTAAGCAGCACAGGCAGCAGCCCACTGTTCAATGCCCTCTCCTGACAGAAAGGGTTGTTCTGACACAACGTGCCTAGTACTGAGCTGGCACGAGCCCGCAGGTCTTCATTCTCACTGCTGTAGCAGATCGGGAACATAGCAAACCCACCCATTTTGAAGAAGTCTGAAATTTAAAATTTCTTTAGTTAAAAGTCTAGTTAGATATTATGTTTATTTCAGTTGCTCCATTTAAAATACTGGTATTAAACTGCAAGCCAACCTCAGCATGTTTCTTCTCAGAGTAGTTAGGTACGAAACACTGGACCCATCTAGTTTTAAAACATAACATGATGTGACGTGTAAAAGTGTTTTTTAAAACCAATTTACAGAAATAAATATGATTAATCTGTGAATGTGGCAATAATGTAACCTATATCAAATATTAGCTGAAAGATCTCCAGCATATTCTATAGCTGTTTATGTTGATAACGCATGTCAGATTGAATGCTAATTTGTGAGTAATAGACAAATTAGTTGGCATTACGTAATAATGAATCAATGAAATTGTAAGACTTTTTGCTACATGCTAGGATGTCTTCGTCTTAAGCCTAGTTTTTCAATCTTATTGCCACAAATTAAGAACATGGCAAAACAAGAAAGTTACACAACTAATAAACTCATTAAAAAAAACAGTGGTTGAATTCATTAACACATAACACCATCCAATTACAACTATAATCCTACGTAAACCAATTTACATAAGAACTAAAATCTAATTCTTAACAAACTATCAGCTTACCATTGGCCACATCTAGATCATCAACATGATCCAGTAGGACAATGAATGAATTCTTCACCTCATCCGGCAACTGATCCCCTTCTTTGATATTGGCCAATAGTTCCCTGTTTGTCAGCACTTTAATGGCAGTTGCCAGCACTTCTGTCACATTTACTGCTAAGCTCCTCAGCGCATCCTCGAGGAATCTACGCCTCTGTAACATTATGATGTAATATTTAATAAAATTTCATTGGTTGAATAAGCATAAGCATAATCAGCTTAAAATGTTCTAACTGCTGGGCACACAGGCCTTCTCTCTGTGAGAGAGAATGGGCCTATAATCCACCATGTGGGCCCAGTGCAGATAGGTAGATGTAACATATCTTCGAATTTTTCAGTTCTAGGGCATGCCGGTTTCCTCTTATTTGGTGGAATAATTAGTATTAATAAACACCTTTGCCCAGCAGTGGGAGAAGACAGGTAGAGGAAAGAAAAAAATTATATTGTCATATCCAAAATGATATTGCTAAAATCTTATTAGTCAGTTCCATATTTTTGCATACTCCAAAAGATTTCTCATGTGCTTAGTAAAAGGCAATTAAAACTGAACATGTGTTTTATAAACCAATTGCTAAATATAAAATTGTGTGATGGTACAAACCTGATCATCGAGTGGGGCTATGTCTGTATTTCCTGGAGCATCTTCTGCCTGGGTGGCTTCCATAGCAAACTTCAACAGACTCTGAAAGCATAGAATATGTCATTATGTAAGCACTTAAACATTTAAAAGCCTGCCTGCTGTAGGCTCTTCTTCTACTCAACTTTATTTTTTTTTATTTAATTACTTACCTGTAAATTTTTTGGTTGCCTCCGTGAACCTTGACTGCCAACACTGCCAGTGGTTGAGTTAACTTGAGCATTTTGTTGAATATTGCTAGAGGCCAAACTTAATCCTCCAGTAATGTTTTGTCTTTGTTGCCCATTATCCTGACTATTAGCAGGAATGGCAACCGCGTTATTAATTCTTGGGGGGTTATTTGAACCCATTTTGATTAATCAAAATTTGTTATCAACACGAGTTGAACTTCACTTTAACTGACGACAAGTGTCTCAATAGATTAATGTTACACTACTAACAATGTACACAGACTACAATGCTTTTATTCAAGGTGATTATGAATCACCTACGCTACGACTCTAAACTTCTGGAAAAATTAAGAATTATCGAGAACCAAACGCAGATTACCACATTGGTCTAACGTCAAATTGTAATGACATGACAGTCAAGTCACGCTGTCAACTGTCAAAAGTGCTGCCACCCATGATTTTGGATTTCCCTCAGTTTTTCGAGAAAATCCTCCACAAATTAATCATCTTTTTTCCCTTAATTAATACAAAAAAATATTTAACAAGAAAAGCTTCATTATTATTTCATTACATCAATAATCTATGTCTCTAAACAGTCTTAAATGGTTGATTCTAAGTACCTACTCAGTTTAGTTGAGTTGAGGAATCTTTTCACTATCCAGGGTGTGAAAATCCCTAAGCATTTGACGAAACATGTAAGTTCACAACCCTATTTATAAGACCTGCCTTAGACATGTTTTTAAACAAATAAAGTTATTCTCTTCATACGCATCGGGCAAATTTAATTTTGTTGCCTACTAAATACGTCGAACCATTCAATACTACAGAGTGTAAACGGACCCTTCACGAAGTCAACCAAGCATTTTTTATTTTTTTTCATTAATTAATCACGTTTTAAGGTAAAACTCAAAGTAACGCACTCAAAACATTGTGCTGATAGATGCATTGAATAGTAAACAATCACGGAGGTATTTAAAGTTAAGTTATAACGTGAAAAATTAAAATATATAATATTTAAAAAAAAACTTGTGAAAAAGTTGGAACTTGGACCTCCAATATCTCCGTTATTTGAAAGTTTCCCAGGTAAAGAAAAAAAAAAGATTGTAATGAAGGGCGAACAAGTGCCTTTCGGCTTTGTTAAGGGTACTGTCCCCATCACTATACCCATCATAAAAAACTCCCCAGAATACGAAAAAAACCGAAGTTTAAGGGAAAATTCTTTATAGTAGTAACACTTGCCTGCCAAAGTGACAATGATGACAATTGCAGAGCATAAAGTAAAAATGTTTCATTATTTACGGTGACAGTTGTTTCTAGTAAAGAACTTAGTCTTTTTAGCCACACAAATATAAAAAAAAAACATAAGACACTTTTCACATATTTATACACATTTTTCTGAAATAATTATCATTTCACCGTGAGAATTCGGAAAACTGGACCGCTAACTTACGTATGTTTGTCAAAATAAATATGTTCTTCATGGATACATATAGGAAACGTTATTTCCTGAGGAAAAAGTAATACTTACCTAATTTTGCCAGTCGTAAAAGCCGCAAATCAAAGATCTATTTTAGACAAGGATATTTTATACGGTACGGCTACGGGACTTACTTAACACGTATGAGTACCCCAAACAAAACTGTTACTCTCATTATATCGAACTGGTGTCCGCACCTCCACGGCCAAAGCCCGTATCTTGCGTACGGGTCGGATACGAGTTGCATCTGCATGCTGCCTATGACATTTTTTTTACGACTTAAGGCTGACGAAGAGATGTGTTTGATCATTTACCTATGGCCAAGGCGGTAGAGCGCTTAATTCATCACGCGGGTCTTGCAGCTATTGCTCATCACCTTCTATATAGCCATCTTTCTAAAGTGCCCATGGCCAATAGGCCACACCCTAAAGTGGTCAGAGATAACTGAACTTACACTGATACCGGGCTCGTCTACTGCGTCTAGGAAGAGATAACTCTTGGCCTCACGCTACCTTTCAGCAGCCTCCTTTGTGACCGTGTCTTCGCCATACATGACGACTATGGGCTGAACCACGGGAATATTATTCGTCCATGAATAGATATAAACGTTATACATGTTATCATTAACTTAATTTGGTATTGTCCATGATCCTCCTATTTCTCTTACATAAACTCAGGTCCTAAATCGTGTCTAGACGAAGGCTAGCTCTTTCTCCATGACTTAGCATAACAAGATAACATTCGTCAACACAACAAATATTGATGCGGTTATAATCACCATCATGCCATAATTTAGGGAATTCATTTGGGAAGGGTTATAGAGTTGATGATTGTATTTACATAAAATTTAAAGAAATCTCCGTGTTTAGTCAAGGCGTAAAAACCGTTCGAAGCAGGGTCGGGTCCCTAGTAATGAGATAAAACATGATCGTGCTTAAACTCAATCTCTACTCTCAGCTCAGGTTATTGAAAGTCATTTCGTTACTATGATAATAAAATACCAGGATTATTTGCTGCCTAGATAAATATCACTTCAGATAAGTTATCACAAAGATAATGCTTAAGCGAAGTAACATGTTTTCACAATAACATCCCACGCAGCGGGAGATCCCACGAACACCTTAATGTTTTACAAATAAACATTTTAAATTCTTTTTGGCTGAAATTTTTTAACGTGTGGAGTGTTTTTTTTATACTTCATTCATAATAACGTTGATCAAACTAGCAGTTAGACGAAATTAGTAAGAAGTTCAATTAATTTATTACAAAGAGGTAAGTAATCACATGATTTTTTATTTTTACCCGAATACAGTAGGTTTAGATAAAGTGCCTAAGTTTATTAAAAAAACCTTTACGATACTAGTTTATTGCAGTATTATTAATGATTTAATATGTATTTAAAGTATTTTTATCCGACGAGAAAAGCCTGCTCCTTTTTTCGTCGGTTCTTCTCAAGCCGGCGCGTATTTCATCTATGTATGACGTATAACTTTATTAAAATCAAGGTAAACTAATAAATCTATTAATAAAAACGCAAACAATGTACCTACTTAGGTATGTAGCTCTGCCACTACGAATTAAAATTAATTTGAGCGTAATTTGTAACAAAAAAAAACGGGATTCTACGACTTTTATACCATTCATTCCATATTCACAATATAATAAAGAAAATATTAAATAACAGTGTAGTTATCGCCGTGATTGATAAGGCAACAACATGATACGATGCTTATTTTAGATTATTTACTATCATTAAAACATTTTCTCGTAATCTGAAAGAAAATGCTACCTAGGATATTCTCACTCTCGTTTGAATACCTACATTATATTATGTGGACTATCAATATACATATTTCTAGACTAATCAAAGGGATTTTGGGTCTGTTACGCTACCTACAGTTCCATAATTTCATATTTTCTTTTACCCATTGTTCAAAACCGTATACGACCGCTAAGAAGACCCCCATCCTTTACCATTGTACATGACAGTGCATATTCGGCATCGTTATTTAAAAACCAAATATTGTGTCCATTAACAAAACATAAATCAAATAACAATATTTTACGCTACACCAACTCTCAGAGAAAATAAAACAATGTTCGTCGCACAAGGACGACCCGTCTTATCGGATAAAATTATCTTGTATCATATGCAAATCGATAACGCGAATAAACAGTTTCAATTACATTATAATACAAATATGACTGCGAAAGACCGGTGCTGGGTACTCCTCTGTTCATCCATTTTCTATAACAAGGACTACGTTAAAAACGTCAAAATTCCATTAGTATTTGTTTATAACGTTGGGTTTTTTCCTTTACTAACTAGTTCATCAATCGATTTCCAGCGATGGCGCCTCGGCAGGACATCGGAGCCCAGCCACAGCCGATCAGAATAGAGCAAGGGAGGCAACCCCCACCGCCACCGCGGCCCGGCCGCCTCCAGCGACCCCCGCACGACAACCCCACCGTCTACATAAACAGGCCCACGAATATACCTCGCAACAATGTCAACACCAGTGAAATCGCTCGCACGTAGGAAAACATAGTGAATGAAAACAAAATTGTATTTTCAGGCTAGGCTGTGACATATTCGTTTTTTTATGAACGCTAAACTGGTATAAATGGTGGCTAAAAAGGCTGTTATCTCAATATTGTAAAAATAAATATCTTTTTTGCATTCTTATTATTTTTGCCGAAAAAGAAAAGTTCTTATGGTTTTGTTGTGATCACAAGCGATTTTGAATATCTATCTGCCGTGGAACTAAAACATTGATTTTATCATTTGAATTCACTGCACTGTATCTAGGTTTTCACTCCACATCCTAGTTGCCTAGACAGCAGAAGACAGATACCTGCGTTCTCAATTCAAGGTGGAGTTTCCCACCTATAAATGGGAAAGTATTGTAAATGTAAAACTAGATACATTCATTCAGACCATTTTATTTTTTATTGTTAATATTTTTATTCATATGAAAGCTTTTTTTTCGATCCAGATTACTTATGTGCAATACGAATGTAACTACTAGGGTGCCTATTAGAGATCTATCATGTATAGTCTGTTTTTTAATCTCGGAGACTAAATTGACAGGTGAAAATGTCAAAACTGACTTAAATGCTATTAAAATCTGTCAGTTTGCGATTTGTACTTGTCAATTTAGTCTCCGATATTAAAAAACAAACTTTAAGTACAAAAAAGAAAAAAATGATTTTCCAACGCGAAAATGTAGCCTTTCAATTATGATTATGTATAAAATATGGTTGTATTAGAATAATTAATGTGTAGGTACCTAGCTAGGTAGAGAAATATTATGTAGGGAAGAACCTATGGAAGTAAGACTAAATCATTGAATAAAATATTATAATATTTTGTATGAAGTAGGGGTACTTAAAAGTTTTTTTTTAAATTGGTCACTTGGGCAAGCAGATTACCTACTTAAGTAATAGGGTACACACGGCAGCACGTGAAGCTGTACATTTCCAGTATAACTTGGCCTCGCTTTGTATAGATTTCCTATACAATGAGAGATCCGCATAAACTGGTTTTGTAAAGCTTGATTGGCTGTCGTGCGTACATAACTTTAGCTGTTATTTATTTTTAAGCATTTGAGCGTAATTAAATACTTCTGTCTGATCTATCTGTCCGTCTTATCTTATATCTGAATAAATCTCATGAAATGAGAATTTTTCATGCGTGTAATTTTATTTCTTAACAATAAGTCTGTGCTATATGTAGAAATCTAAAGGTAAGTTAAAATCATTAACATGCATGAGTCTTCCTTTACTAACATGACTACGCTAATATCTAAAGGTTAATCACGTTAATTCTTGAATATCCAGAGGTCGTGCAGGTACCTATAATCTGGAAGCAGAATTATCAGGTGCAAATGCAAATCCTATTTACATCACGTCAGATCAATTAGTCAGGACAGGTGTCTAGCTTTATGCATATGTACCGACTTCCACAGAAAGGTCTATAAAGTTCTTTTCTATCCATAAAAACTTTTTTATAGTTGGAAAGTAAAATCCGTCTCGTTTCTTTTTATTTAAAACTCTGGAGTTATTTAAAAGAACTTGAAGAAACATTCCAGGAATATAAAGCTGTGGAAAACAGCTTAATACTTTTCACAGTTTAAAAGATGTAAAATTCTAAAATGGCCGATCGAAAGTGGATGTTGGTGATTCCATTTTCAAATAATGCATTGTCCACTAAAATATCACTTCCGAAATACCTTGTGTGTTGTTGTGTGTGTATTTGTTAAAATGGCCATCAAATGTGTGTCAGCCCTGTCAGGAATAACCTAGGCGAACTAGGTAGAGGTACCTACAACTACATAGTAAGTACCTATAGTTTATCGATCTCGGCCTGAGTGCGGTTTCAACGTAAATCTTGAGAATACAAGGTTATACCGATATCCGTTAGATAGGAAACGAAGTTGCTTCAGGTGGAAATTTTCTAGAAGCATGAGATGATGAGACGACAGGTCGCAATCTTTTTTTGTACGTGTTCTTGTCGTAGAACTAGGGTTTGAATATTTTTTATTCCTTATACGCCTACGATCACCTTCCACGTCAGGCTAGGTTCCGATCGACGAGTTCGCGAAAGATTTCTCCGCTGCAATGCTGAAGTGACCTGTGACACAATTGCTCCAAGCTACTTTTTTGAGGAACCCAACATAGGCTGATCGGCATAACTATAATAGGGGAAGTATGTGGCCCATCTTGTTTCGTATCTAATATCTACTGATTTAGTCTAGTTAAAACCAATTTCTCTACAATCTAGGGAACGTTTTCTCCAAGCTTTAAACTAGTTTTTGAAGCTATCTGCCGATTCCAAATCATCAGTAAGCATCTAGTGGTCGTATTTAGAAACATGGAGCAGTCTGACCATAAACGACGGTAGAAAACTTTGAGCAATTAGAAGACAATGAAATGGGTCTAAAATGGCCGCTTTAGCAGAATCTTAATAGGATATTAATATGAGATGTAAAAAAAATGAAATGGTCATATAGACGCAGTTCATATTAGGAATTGTCACTTTGTGACCATTTTACGAATTGAAGCGTAATTAATTCATTTTATTATCTTTCTGCTGCAGCGGCCATTTTAGACCCCCTGGTGTTAGCTTTTGGAACAAAGGAATAAGGCTAAAGCTATGGTCATTGCCTCATTGGGACCACAATAATCATCACCACGATTAGCAAATCGATTAGAGAGAAAATATTTATGGAAAGAAAACCCAATTTGCATGGATTCATAATAAATATAATACTGAATTGAAACTAGATTAAAGTCTCAAAAATCACATTAATGCATATACGAATGACAGGGTTGTTTTAGTTTCAAAACGTTACAAGTTAGCAACAGAAAAACATTTCTTTGCTGATCGATGTTTGCTAAACACTTCATTGTTAACTTTGACTGTGATATAAATTCTGATCCTTATAAAAAGTTTCTTGGCGTAGTTAATTGGAAAACATGCACACGGAGATGAGTACATTATTTGATTCATGCCTTCGAAAATGGACTTAGCAATCTTAGCGTTAATATACAAGTTATTGAAGAAGATCTGATAATATCTTTCCATTTCTTCTACAAAATGTACGAAATCTTCGTGAGGGATAAATCGTAGATCGTAGGCTTCGTTATTCGCCTGACCGTCCCCATCCATGTTAACAATTTCCATTTTGTCATCAAGAATCAAACACGCTTTCAACTGTTGACAATCACCGTGTAAGTTCGCACATTTGTTGAACAAGTGACTACTAATGTATCTCAATCTATTATCTTCAGGTAATTCAATTTTACAATAATCTGAACTTGAGATTGAAGGAGTATTGGGTTCTGCGATTGTTTCGTTACAATCTTCTTCCATCCGTAAATTTTCTTCTGCTTCTGAGCTTAACATGAACCCTAATTTTTCTGTGTTAACAAGTAATTGTGTCAGATCCCCTGAACCTTTTCCTTGTTTACCTGGTTTTATTATATTGGTAAAGAAAATTTTCCTAAATGCTGACACAAATTGTCTAGTGGTAGGCTTCTTCCTCTTGCTGCGGACTTGTCCAAAGAAAATGTCGGTAACGTCTTGATTTAACCTTCTGGTGAGGAGATTGTTGTAACCTTCTACCCTGAGGTCGTCAAACAAAAGCAGGATAGATGTTATCGTAATTTGATACCCTGTGATGAACTTGGCAGTGGACGTCACGTCGCGCCCCGTCGTTACATTAATTAGTCTCAACGATTTAAAAAACTGAAGCATTTCATTCATAAATGTTATTTGTGTAACACTTCCACAGAACGCCTGCTGGTATTCACATGTCGAGTGGCCGGATGAAGAATTTAAAATGTCGAATAAGTCATTTATCAGTTTGATGAACTTTACAGTTTCCTTCGCGGATTCATGTATAGCCTGAAAATCGATATAACATGAAATAGCTGTAGCAACAGTATGGCTTAGAAGTTCTACAGCATACTGCACTTGAATTTTCTCAAAAATTGAGGGTTTAATATGACTCTCTGTTAGTTTAGGAGCAAGTCTTAAAGTTTTGTTCTTCTCACTTTCATAAAATTGTAAAATATGTTCGTATTTTGCAACTGATCCATGAAAATAGAAATCGTTCGTTATCAGATTGTTTCGCAATGATTTAATCAAGTGCAGTGCGTCAATTATGTAGAATATTTTTCTGTTTTTAATGAAAAAGTAAGGTCTTTCAGTTAAAATCGTATTCCTTTTTTCTTCTCCTAACAGATCCGATCCAAGGTCAGAAACGAATGTTCTAATATCTAGTCCAACATCAATAAGTTTTTCTAGTAATTGTTCGATCCAGTTTGATATGTCATCGCTGTTTTTGGATTCCCCAAGAAGTGCAAAACCAATAGGTTGTTGCCAGTTTCCAAATATGCCTCTTATTATAACTACTAATGCCTTTTTTGCCAGGACCGGAGTTTGAAGTCCGTTCACCTCTTGTAGTCCGATGATTTTGTCCAAGTTTATGTTATAGAATAGACTAGTTTTCAAGCAAATAGAATCAACTACAACGGAGCAAATTTTTTCGGAATTCATCATGTTATTGACTTTCGCTTTCAGAGTTGTCATCAGATGCTCATTAACTTCTGTGCTGATCGGTAATGAGTGTCTGGCTAAAGTCGTAGCGTTTGGAAGGCACAGAGCTTGCTCCAGTAATTTGTACGCTTGTGGACTTGTATAGTACAAATTAATACAAAATTGTTTATATTTGGGCGAGTACCTATTCCCTTTACCGTGAAATTTTAATTTAGTCTGTGCTTTCACAATTTCTGCTAAGGTTTTTGTTAAGAATTTGTCGCAGAGCTTGTGAAACGTGTCTTTGGTGAGACTGCTTGATGCTGCCGACTTCATTTGTTTTTTGCATGTAATTAGTTCTTCTTTCAGTTTTTTCACAGATGGGAGGGACGTTGTAAGAAAATTTGCTGTCTGAGATCCTTTTTCAATTTTCAATACATAAAAGTCTGTCTGCGCGAATTTGTTGAGTGTTTCCGTTATCTCAGTTTGTGTTGGTTTAGCCTCGGATCGTTTGGCTGGCAGTTGAAGGGAGGGTACAGAGAATCTCCTCAATCTCTTTCGTTCAGGGGTGCCCTGAATGCTGCCGGGGTCGAAGTGTTCTTCGCAGACGACATAGCTGTGAGCTTGCTTGTCTTGCAACTCTTCCCTTGAGATTAAGTGCAACCATATGGCACGTCTGGAAAGAAATAAAACTAGTTTAACTCAAGTGGTACTCAAGAGGCATTTTTGCTGTCGGATATTGACAATTAATGTATAATCGTAATATAGGTGACCAAGTTTCGGCAGGAAATTCAACTATATTCATTGCGTTGCTATTAGCGATACATGAATAGCAAAAATGAACGCGATCATTAGTTTGAGAAATAATTCGGTTCTTCATTTAACATTTTACAATCATAAATTATATGTATGTGCCAGCGATGAAACATGAAGGCTACAATATCCTTGAACTATTTCGCGTAGGAAGTCCCAGGTTTCCCTAGTCTTCTCCCCGTGATGTAATCATAATCAATGAAAGCGGAAATATAGCGTGGGTGGAGGAGGGAGGCAGCCTATGCACCGCACTTACGCACTACTCAGTACTCAGTCGCCTGGGCGCCATCGTCGTTGCAACACGCCGTGCCCCGCCGAATCTCCGCAGCTACGAGACTTGCCCCGTTTTCACAACCACTCGGTCCGAGTTTTCGAATCGTGGCTCACTTTTGACACTAACGAAAGCGAGCGAAATAGACATAGACTTCCCTAATCGAAACGAAGCATTTGTGAACATGGGAATTGTAATCGTAAAAACTCCCGGTTGTGCCTGCATACTCAGTGGAGAGAACGAATTCATCTTTGGCGAGATTTCATCACACGAATCTACATGTCGCAGTTTCATTATCGATGTTTTGCTAACAGTTAGTTATTGTGTGACACAATTAATAATCACCTACCCCTAACCACACCCTAACCCAATTTATTTGGGGTTCGCACAGCAAAAGCTGTCTTCTTTCACGATAGTCATCTCTATCATACTGCTTTGGTGTCGGAACTTGATGTCCACCAAAACAAAGAAGAACGGAGCGGAGACGTACGAGAATCGACCGATCCCATTGGTTGAAATCCACATAGCGTCTTTCGTCTCTCCCGTGTTTCGGTCGAATCGTCGTCTCAGCTTTGGTACAAACCAGATATCAACCGTATTCAGAATGCTTTATAGGTGGTAGATGGTATGGTAGACCACCACCTGCAGGTTCATTGCTGTCGTTCTAGCCAAATCATCACCAAATAACCTTTTGCTAACTTAGGATCTTTCTTGTCTATTGTATTTACGTCACAAAAATTTAATTGTATGAGTTTTGTAATTTAACAATTTCCCGGCCCCGCGGCTTCGCCCGCGTAAATTTATTTTTTAAAACACTATATCTATTTCAACTATAGTCCATTTATATTTCTACGAGTATATTACTAAATGGTTTCATCAACATCCATCCGTTCAGAAGTTTTTATGAGAGAGAGTTACATAAACTTTCACGTTTATAATGCCTAGTAATTAAGATAACTGTAAGCGACCTTTACATGCTGTATTTAGTAAAGTTACCTATATGTTGAACTTTTTACTTTTAAGGCCTCACTGTACTGTGTCTATTTCATGACAATAAAGATGATTATTATAATTACAACAAAATAATGATAAAGAATGAAAGATCAATAGGATCTTGAAATGTCATTTAAATCACAAGCCACAATAACGATTTTTGCCGAAGCTTCCGTTTTGCAGCTTCCATACTATCAGACGTTCAAGATAACCGCAGCGGTGTAGAGTGGCACAAGGATCTTTTGGACCCTGTTACGAATAGCCAACATAAATTTAAAAAAATAACATTTTCATTATTTTTCCGTCATGAATCGTTTGTGCATCGTTTGTGAACGTTTGTGTCACTAATGATTTTTTTTGTGACTAATTAGTTAATTAGTAATTAATTTTTTAATTTTCAGCTTACGATTAGCCAACATTTTTTTAAATTAATCGGAAAATAGACTTCCGGGTACTTAATCGATCGGAAATCGTTTGTGAATTCCGAATATGCCAACAAAAATGTTTGTGAATAATTATTTATCGAGAAAATAGGAAAAATAAAAGTTTTTTTTTTTTTTTTTTCATCATATCGCGTTGTCTTTTCTCGTCACTCCTTGTAATTGGCGCTGTTGTCTGCTTTAATACCACCTAGTGTAATACATAATAGCTAACCTTAGAGGAAAATGACAGCACAACAGCTGTATATTATTTTTATTTATAACCTAAAAAAAGAGTGAGAACGAAGGAGAAATGTCATTTCGCATAGAAAATGGTAATTGGATTATTATAAACTAATTGTTGAGTCTCCAAGCTGGACTGATGGCATCAAAAAAAAATGGAATGACACTCATTCTCAATATTCTAGTGACATAAACGCACAGAGAACTTATAATTTATTTTCGGAAATTGTTGCTGAATTTTTATATCATAAAGCTAAAGCATTTAATCTTTTTAATCCTCCAGAATGCTGGGATGTAAGTTAACAATATTTTAATTATTTTTTTATTAAAGGTGAAAAAGAATTTATCTAAATTATTTTAGAAAGAACGTGGATATGGATTGACAACAGTAACTAGTTGCGAAGGCTTAGCAGTTCCATCATATTTTTATATTCAATTTGTCTGGTGTTTTGCATCTTTGACTGGAATATTATTATTTCTTTATGCAACTCATCTCAGGGAATCTATTTATGGAGGTTTTATAGCCAGTTTAAGTTATTTTTTTAATTTCACCGAACGTACAAGAGTACAGTGGACATCTCCTTTACGTGAGAGTTTTGCTTATCCAATATTGTTGTGGCAAATGTTCTCTGTGACTACAGTTTTTGACAAGAATAAAACTAAAGAGAAGAAGCAATTTCAATGAAAAGATATTTTTGATAATTTTCCTTTTTGGGTGAGAATTTTTGATAATTTATCAATGTATTAAGGAATATTTATAATTTTTATGCTGAAAGGTTAAGATAATTATTTTTATTTCAGAATTTTTTTACTTCTACTACATTAAGTCTAGCATGCTGGCAGTTTTTTCAATTTGTTTTAACAACTCTACTCCTTTGTTAACTTATTCTACATTGGATAAAGATAATTCCATGTGAATTATTATTGAAAATAACGGCAACTCATGGATTATCAATAATCATCAATAGCTTATTCGGAAATCATTGTGCTTTTTCAATTTATGCAGCTTCGGCTGTTGGAATTTTTGTAGTGATAATTTGAATACACAATTAGAGAATACTTTAAGTCCAAAATGGCTTATTTTGATAAATATATTCAGTACAACTATTTTCACTTACTTCCAAAAGTTTGCACTTGATATTGCTTACGTGGACTACAGCCATGTTTTTGATATTTTAAAAGCCAAACTCACCAAATACAAAGACTTTCATACTTTGCTTTACACTTGCTCAGCAGAATTTAATTTTCTGCCATACGAAAATTATGAAGTGATCATTAAAACGTTTCTGCTTTCAACAGCAATTCTAGCAGGATTTTTAGCAGTATATTTTTGGTATAGAAATTATAATACCCTAGGTTATTCAGATTGTATTGAACCTGGAATGACTTACAATGATGGAATGAATGACAAAGATGCAAAACACCAGACAAATTGAATATAAAAATATGATGGAACTGCTAAGCCTTCGCAACTAGTTACTGTTGTCAATCCATATCCACGTTCTTTCTAAAATAATTTAGATAAATTCTTTTTCATCTATACATATAATAAGACAGTAAAAAAACTGTGTCTGTACATTGAATATATTTAAAAAAAAAAAATGAGGGGGGTTTAGAAACAGTAATAGAGCACGAATCCAAAAAAAAATTCTGTCTGTTTGTCTGTTTATCTGTTTGTCTGTTTGTCTGTTTGTTTGTACACGCTAATCTTCGGAACTACTAGACGGATTTGAAAGATTTTTTTTTTGTTGTATAGATATTAAGTCTGGGCAACATATAGGCTATAATTTATCTTGGAAACTTGAACACCTGATGTAGAACCGCAATAGAATAGCTAAACTATAAGAGATACAAAAATGGTACCATAGCAAAAATTGTTCCACGTGATGAGCATTTTCTGCTGAGAGAATAAATTTGAAGATCTGGAACACCTGATGTGGAACTCCAAGAGTCCAGCTACACTATAACATATATAGGAATGACGTCTTAGCAAAAATTGTTCAATCTGATGACCACTCTCTGTTGATTTATAAAAATCGAAGATCTGGAGCACCTGTTGTGGAACTCCAAGAGCCCAGCTACACCATAACACATATAGGAATGACGTCTTAGCAAAAATTGTTCAATCTGATGATCACTCTCTGTTGATTTATAAAAATCGAAGATCTGGAACACCTGTTGTGGAACTCCAAGAGCCCAGCTACACCATAACACATATAGGAATGACGTCTTAGCAAAAATTGTTCAATTTGATGACCACTCTCTGTTGATTTATAAAAATCGAAGATTTGGAACACCTGTTGTGGAACTCCAAGAGCCCAGCTACACCATAACACATATAGGAATGACGTCTTAGCAAACATTGTTCAATCTGATGAGCACTCTCTGTTGATTTATAAAAATCGAAGTTCTGGAACACCTATTGTGGAACTGCAAGAGCCCAGCTACACCATAACACATATAGGAATGAAGTCTTAGCAAAAATTGTTCAATCTGATGAGCACTCTCTGTTGACTTATAAAAATCGAAGATCTGGAACACCTGTTGTGGAACTCCAAGAGCCCAGCTACACCATAACACATATAGGAATGACGTCTTAGCAAAAGTTGTTCGGTCTGATGGGCATTTCCTGTTGACTTATAAAAATCGAAGATCAGAAACATCTGATGTGGAAATAAAAGCTATCACTAATTTCACTGTATAATTATAAAATAACATAAGCTGGGAGTACCTCCACGCGGTGAAGGCGGTAACAGTTTAGGACTGATATTCGATGACGACGGTATATCATTGAAAATTTGACTCTACTGGACAAAACTCCTATTTATTTATTTTAATTAACGATTAAATATGCCTTCGGGCTTATGTTATCCGAGTGTTTTAGACTTTTTCCACTTATCTTCGTGACACGGTAGCCTACCCGGTAACGCAGGGGAGCAGTCACTTAGATTTTAATTGATCAGGTATCTTCACAATAAAACTATAACCATGCCTAGAAAGAGGTCCAATCTTTCCCAATGTTCCAAAGGAGCTAAAAGATTGAGGATCATAAGATCCCAAGAATCTACCGAAGAACGTCAGGAGAGACTTGATGCTGTTCGAGAACATCAGGCTGCAACTCGCTCCGTGGAAACCTCTTCCTCGCTTCTCTTCTCTTCCTCTTGGATAACGAAGCACGCCTGCGTTCTCAGCGTATTTACGCATCTACATCCAGGTCTCTAGAGAACTGTGAAGAATATGATGCGCGACTGACCGCTGATCGTGAACGTCATGCATTGTCTCGCGAATCGGAGACGTTCACGGATAGAGAATTACGCTTGAGTTTCAAGCGTATCTACGCATCGACTTCTAGGTCTCTAGAGACAAGTGGGGAACGTGATGCGCGACTGACCACTGTTCGTGAACGTCACGCATTGTCTCGCGAGTCGGAGACGTTCACGGATAGAGAATTACGCTTGAGTTCCAAGCGTATCTACGCATCGACTTCTGACTTACAAAAATGAAAGATATGGAACGTCTTGAATCGTCTCGCGCATCCCGTTGTTTTCCCGTCCCCGGACTCTTAGAATTCGACATCAGACGTTTCAGATCTTCGATTTTGACGACCCCGTTGTCGCTGGCATAAGCAACAGCATCCGCGTACGAAGTCGCGGGCAGAAGCTAGTCTTTAATAAAAAAAATAATTAAAATATTGTTAACTTACATCCCAGCATTCTGGAGGATTAAAAAGATTAAATGCTTTAGCTTTATGATATAAAAATTCAGCAACAATTTCCGAAAATAAATTATAAGTTCTCTGTGCGTTTATGTCACTAGAATATTGAGAATGAGTGTCATTCCATTTTTTTTTGATGCCATCAGTCCAGCTTGGAGACTCAACAATTAGTTTATAATAATCCAATTACCATTTTCTATGCGAAATGACATTTCTCCTTCGATCTCACTCTTTTTTTAGGTTATAAATAAAAATAATATACAGCTGTTGTGCTGTCATTTTCCTCTAAGGTTAGCTATTATGTATTACACTAGGTGGTATTAAAGCAGACAACAGCGCCAATTACAAGGAGTGACGAGAAAAGACAACGCGATATGATGAAAAAAAAAAAAAAAAAACTTTTATTTTTCCTATTTTCTCGATAAATAATTATTCACAAACATTTTTGTTGGCATATTCGGAATTCACAAACGATTTCCGATCGATTAAGTACCCGGAAGTCTATTTTCCGATTAATTTAAAAAAATGTTGGCTAATCGTAAGCTGAAAATTAAAAAAATTAATTACTAATTAACTAATTAGTCACAAAAAAAATCATTAGTGACACAAACGTTCACAAACGATGCACAAACGATTCATGACGGAAAAATAATGAAAATGTTATTTTTTTAAATTTATGTTGGCTATTCGTAATAGGGTATCTTTTGGCGCTCTTAGGCAATCTTTTGTCAGTTTAAATTGTTTTGAGATAAAAAAAAAACAAGATGGCGGCCCTAAGCTGGGCTGCCCGCCCACTGGAGCGAAAACGATAGAAGAGGAGCGGAGCTGTGCAAATTTTAACCAATAGAGTTGCATTATATCTTAATTACGTTCCGCTCCGTTTATTCTATGCAATTCTATTGATCAAAATTTGCACAGCTTCGGTCCTCTCTTCTCTTCTCTGCTCTAGTGGACAGCCTGCCTAAGTTTCGATTTTGGCCGGGCTTTGCCGCGCCCCATTGAAACCCTGCGTTCACAAACATTGAAACTCATCTACACAAACCGGAACAACTACCTTAGGCTATACAAATATTTGTTCCGGGCGGGAATAGAAACCGCGACACGATAAGTATCTATCAAAATTAAAATAGTTTATTTAATTGCGATGTAAGATATTATTGTACGTACATATTGGGTGTAAGCCTCGCAAGAGTATAAATCGGTATCGAAATTGGGGTTTCATTTCCCTGCAGATACCTATTCTGCTTCTTTACGTGTCGGCTGAAATCAAACTCTGTATTGTAAGGTTGGGTTAGGTTAGATCTTGCTTGATAGCCAAGGCCATGGTCGATTGCAGGCGGGCATGGGAGGTAGCAGCATCCTTCTGCGAGGACGTCATCTCGCAGAAGGAGGAGGAGAAGCACGTCAGGGAGGAAGACGCGCTCGCTGAAGCGATTCGGTTCAGGGCGGAGGAGGCGCCACGCGGCGGCCTGATCTCGCCCTAGGCCAGCGGGCGATAAATCGGGGTCGTATTGATTTCGGCCCTTTTAAGTGGTGGCGATGTGTCAGGTGAGCCTGGACATCGCCAAAGGAGTTTAGTGCCCGGAGGCGAGCTGCGCTGGATGGGTCGCACACGTCATGATGCGTAGTAGGGCTCGCTGCTCAAGCGCCAAAGTGTCAGTAGGCTCACGGCGGTGTTTTTTAGTGGGTGCAAACCTCACTAAACCAAGTCGTCTCCCCGGACGGTGCGGTATGCGTCAGGCATTTTTCATCGCTTAATAAAAAAAAGACCTAAAGTAATCTATCGTAACGAGAAAACCGGCTAGGTACAAAATCTTTATATTTATAAGACCTATCTACTAGATTCTGCGGAAATCAATAATTCCTTCAGCTATTTCCGTCATGTTGCATAAAATGTGACTACCCGGACGACCTCATTCACAAAGAGCTTACTACGGTGGCGTGGCACCCGACGTTTGCGTTATAATTTTAAGTACCTACCTACCTACTACAGAACACTACTGCAGATACAGACACCTTAAACCGGTGCAGCAGTGGGGGTCTACTTATTGTATACTATCATATAGATGTTTTTGCGTGTGTACAGACTGAGCACATCAAGCTACTACAATCTGTCCTTTAATGGATTTTCAACTTTATCGCTAAAGCATTAGGTTCAAGGTTGATTGGGAAAATTTGACAGTTTCGGGTAACTTGATGTGCTGGCGTCTGTACATACTATAAATCGCAAAATGGCCGGCGCGTCACGCGGACTCACGCGAGTGAAGCGTACCCTCCGGCCTCCGCCCGCGGCGTCGGGTCGCATTCTGTATGTGCCAGCACAAGTACGTACATAGACATACGCATCGCTCGTTATACTGCGTATAAGGCTAGCGATGCCTATACATGTGTATAGTATAAGTACAGCATGCTTCAGAAAAGTATGGTCATAATTTAAGGGCGTGGTACAGGTATACGTACAGCTACAGACCATCAAACTAAACAAATTTGTTAATGAGACCAATATCGTAATCGCGAAAACAATACATAGGTGCCTACTCGATCCTCGACTATTATTTCGCGATCACAATGTTGGTCCCATGGAGAAACTAGTTCAGGGTTGTACCACACCCTTAAATATTACCACAACTTTCTGATATACGGTGGTACTTATACTTGTGCTGGACAAATTATAACGTAGGCAGACGAGTGTTCAAATTACAAACTACAAGACGTGATCAAATACAGAACGTAAAATGTATTTAAAGATCGAGTTTAGCGTGCGGCTCTTGCTATTTTTGAAAAATAAAGTCAAAAGGAACAGCCTGTAAATAGTACTTATCTGATTTACATATTATTGGTACAACATGGATATTTTGGTTTGTCGTCAAAATCGGAACAAACGCCGTCGCCATCGCCACCTTATTGTTTTTTTTTTTTTTTTTCAAAACAATTTCACGCATGAAACGGCACAGCGCACCCTGTCAAGAGTTCAACGACATCTCAGTGCCAAAAGATCCCTATAACACTGTACTCACAAGTCTGTTACCTGTCATCTTCTGAAGGCAGCGAAAAGAACGATATCTTGGGCTTGTTGACATTTGTGTTGCTGCAGCCAAACACCGAACAAATTTTTTTCGCCATTTCAATACTGGCTGCCGTACGTTCACAGCAAGCCAAGTGCCGGCCACAACTGGTTTCCCCCCGCTAAACTCTGTGTAAACGAACAGTTGTGTATGTGTGCGTGATAATAGCCATAGACACACAAGTGCAGCGAGATGAGTTTATTTTTGTATGCAAAGGAAATATCAGATTGTAGTAATTTTTTTTCAGTGTTTCGCATTCTTTATTAATTAATCTAATTAGGGTTTAGCAATACATACATTCCTTGCTAATTAATAGATAAAGATAAATCATTTAGATGTATGGATAATAATCTAAGCCCAGGTCAACTCCAATTTACCTACTATTCATAAATAATTTGGTTTTAAACGAAACGCAACGCGAAAAATTTAATAAGTCACGAACTGATAATAAATATTGCCAATATAATAATAGAATTTTCCCAAAAATAGGGTAATTTAATTAAATCATTTAGAATTCAAATTACAACGTTATTTATGTATGTTTCTCTATTCTCAATTGATAAATTATTAGGTACTTAAAGGTACAATTTTATTATAATACACGTTACGGATCCGGTTAGCATAACTTTTGAAAGAAATACGTAATATGTAAAGTATTATTTTCACAACACGTGAAGACGGTGTTCTTGTGTTTTTTTTTTCGGGATTTGGGTTTTATGTTAGTTGACAACATTCCTATTATTTTCTTTTTCGTGATCTCATTATTGGTTACCTGCTGGCTGATAAGGGTTACGGTTATTCAGATTATTTTACTGCGGAATTCACTACATCGCATTAGCTTCAGCATCAGTGGTCATAAGTGCTACTGCGGAGCATGAGACTTCGATCCTCAGGATGGGATTCTATCAGGAATTTCCCGGTAGCAGCCGCCGAGCCTGGATTTGTGCCTGGTCGCTGGTAACAGGTTCGCCCCCTGTTACAATGGGACTTACACATAACTGGCGAAATGTAGTTGTAGGCGTAAGTACCTCACCTACCTGCCTAACCCTTCGGGGATGGCATGATGTTATGAATTCACTAAAAGATTTAGGTAAGCAAATCATGACTGTGTCATCAGTCTCGGCTTGGCTAAGGACAATCAACCACATAGTCTCACTTACAATTATGTCATTGTCAGAATTTTGGATTCCCAGAATTCTGACAAGGACAATAATTGGTGGTCTAACCTTGCAGCGGAGTCTGATCGACTCAGACTGACGCCAGCTCATTAAATATATAGGTACTTACCCCGTTTTAGTAAGACTGGGAAGAAAAATAACATAACATCAAAAGTGGTAACAATTACTATTCTGTTGATCTTGTTGAGAGTAAAGAGGTTACTATGTAAGTGGGCAGGTGTCATTATTCCTTCATAATAATTGATTGGCAACAATAAAAATAAACAGTAAGTGTTGCGGAGCGGGCGGCGGGCCCGGCCACAGAGCGGCAACGTCGCACGATCGATCGACACCGCGTTTAAGGCCAACAGGAGTTTCCCCGTACGAGAAATACACTCGGAGTTTCTTTACAATCAGACTTCTTTCGTTGAATGTTCCGTAAATACCTACTTATTTGTTGAGAAAACATTTCCCAGAAATTCTGGACAAGTTTGAAGTTAATTGAAAAACATTTAATTGAAGAGATGTGGGATTGTGGAGTCGTTTATTCGCAGTCGTAGAAACACATCAAGTGCCTAGATATATTCAAATTGTATGTTAACGATACGAGGGTACTCGACTATATCTTTAATTAATGCATTCAATAGATATCTTCATCATCCTATCAATCAAATAAATTGCAATCAGTAAAGTTTTGAAATAATTTTGTTCTCCCTTGAATATACTCTTTCCATTTTTCAAATTTTAGGCGCAACAAGATGCTTTAATTCAATTCTTTGGATATCCTGGATAAATTAGCTCCAGGGTAAATCGCAAAATGCGGCCCGATACATAAAATGTTTCACTGGGCTAAAATGGCGGACATAACAACTTTATAATGTGGCGTCGACGTCGAAGAAATCCGTCATTCATTATTCTGTCGTAGATAAATAACTCGCCCACGTTATGGACGGTTCATTCAATTACGGGCTGTGAAAAAATAAGTCGTTATCAAGAAAATGTTGGATATTAAGGAGCATGAATTGCTAGGTTAGAATTTTTCATGGCTTCAATTTTCAAAAGTTATATGAAACATTTTTAAAGTCATGCTGTGTGAGTTTTGAATGCAGAAATTTTATGGTGCACACTTTTGCTAAGCTTTTAGTGTGAAGTAAAAAATCACATTCAGCAACATTGAGTTATAATGTACAGACACCAGCACATCAGGCTACTACAATCTGTCCAATTTATTTAATAGATTTTCAGCTTTATCGCTGAAGCGTTAGGTTCAAGGTTGATTGAGAAAATTTGACAGTTTCGGGTAGCTTGATGTGCTAGCGTCTGTACTACGTAGTACAATATAACTCAATAATCAGCAAAGCGATTCAAATGTGTTATTAACCGTACAAAAAGACAGCTTTGTATCTTACTACCAATTAGAGCTCATACTAACACTGTACCTTGGTATTCACGTTCTGCTGATGCATTAAAAACCAATCAGGTAAAAATTTACAGAATGTTTGAAAGAATCTCAGGTTCTACACTAAATCAATAAAGCATAAGAATGAAAGGCTCCACTGTAATTTGTCCAAGTTACAAAAACATTTCGTGACCTCCAACCGAAGAGCAAGCTTGAGAAGATCAATAAATGTGCATAACGAAAGGAGGTATGCTAGCCGCAAGGACAGAGGCAAGCGTTGTTCCCTTCTCTACCTAAGACAGATCTAAAGTGTTTGTAACAACGGTAGCCCATGTTGTCGATCGACGATAGCTAACGTGGCTTGTAACGCGCCCACATCGCGTTTTGCACCGACAACTGGTTGCAACTTCAGTGGGAAGCGGTTAGGTGAAAGTTACGAATCTCTACAGTTAGTAGAACGAAATAAAACAAACATTATTTGCAAAAGAATGCTATTATTTAAAACCATTGTTTCCATTCACACCGCTGTGACGTCAAACGGAGAATTAATGAGAGTAAATACCTGCTCGAACTCGAATCTAACGCCTTAAATCATTTCCATAATGACAAAGACTACACAAATAAGTGTGTCGCCTATGCAGTGGTATAAAAATAACATTAAGAGATGACTCATCGATTGCCTTCTACTGATCACAAATTGCTTTTAAGGTGAGAAACGTAAAAAAAGTCGATTTGTTGACGAAATTACAGTTTAAGACGAGATGACGTGGTTTAAAGATAGACGGTATCCTGGTGATGATTGGAACTATGCAGGGCATTCATTATCACTTTTCCAGATTCTCTTTTGAAACTTCGAAATGACAGGTGATGCAGTTGACACACTTTTTCTTCTGGTAACATACAATAGCAACTGACGCCAGAATATCATATTTATATACGCCGCGGTCCATATATTCAAAGTATCTGCATAATATGATACTTTTATGCTGTGCCATGAACACTATCTGACTATCATATAGATTGTATGGAGATATGGGGTAATTGCGACGAGTCACGACTTCGCGAGTATGCAGCTATATGATGGATGGATGAGCTATGTGAACAAACTCTGTAGACTGAATGATGAAATTTGGAAACAGAAATGATGATTATTTATTAGAGGTTCTGATTCCTACACGACCAGCAGCATTTTCTGTTTTCATGAATGGACTCATTTATATTGATTTAAGCAATGAAATCCGGTAGAGGTATATGAATAGTTTAGAAGGCAGTCCAACCCAGGCGTCAGGCAGGACCTACATAAATGTAAAAAATGAAAAGCGTCTTGTCAGCCGAAGATTATCTTGGCAGTTATGAACCACCCACCTATTTATACCGCGTTGTGTCGGACGCCGCGACGTTGCCAGCTCGCACCCGCTGGCGAGCACTTTGGATTTCGAACGTGGACCGGTATTATTGCTAGCTCGAAGAACTTGCCCATTTTAAGAGAAAACGAACATAAATAGAATTTGTAGGCGTTTCTATATTTTTGTTTAGTGAAAGAATATCTCTATCTTGTTAGTACATATTCTATTTAAATGTATTTGGATTTATGGTAATCAGAATAAGGTTATACCAAAAGTAGATACACGAAAAGAAAATGGAAGGGAGAAGAGTTAGAATAGTCAAGGAAATAGAAATAAGACACATATGCAGGTACCTTAAGGTATGCCTTACTGGTGATATTTTAAGAACTAGAGCAGTTAAAACAGCAATACCTTTCTAACCTCAAAATTCACAGAACCGAATTACATAGCGGCAATTGGTGTTAGAGAAAAGCTTCATTTCAGACCTATTGGTTCATTCATGCATGTCCATTGTCCATCTTTTTAATTTTGTTTGTGGCAGTAATTTTGGAAATTTGGAAAATTTATCATTATTTTTAGGGGAAATTTATCTAGAGCTGGCAGCCCCAACATTCTTGTGCCGAGTTCGGTCCGACCAGCACTCGGCGCGCGGGCTTAGATGTAGTAGCGCGTATGCTTGCTGATCATTCCACGACACGATTTTAGACGCGTATTTTTTTACGATAAACAACTTGACACTTTGAAACATGATTCGGAATGAAGGTGTATGATTTCTGAAATGTATTTTAGCGTTCGTCTGCAGTATCGCTGTCTGATGTAGGTATATTCTGATTATTTAAATTCAGATGAATAAATGAGATGCTTGCATTTATTTTCAACCACACATTGAAATACGCTGTTTCGTGTCCACTGTGGGATGGGAACCGAATTCATTATCCGAGCACTTTAGTTTATTTTTAGTGTAATGAGCTAACGAAAACTTTGCTTTGCACTTTGCAGAGACAGTCGTGAAGTAGACAACTAAAGTCTGTTTTTAAATCTCGGAGGCTAAATTGACAAGTAGGTACAAATGGCAAACTGACATAGATTTCAATAGCATTTAAGTCAGTTTTGACATTTTCACCTGTCAATTTAGTCTCCGAGATTAAAAAACAGACTATAGACACAGAAATAGATAGTCGATTATGTTTTGCTTTTACGTTTTTCATGAACAGATTGCAGAAAAGAAGGCACTATAGTTGCTGACAGTTAAGATGGCAATGGCGGTCATTGACCCACCTACATTTATTAAAGTTCTTAACTTTGAAATCCACAAATAAGCCAGTTCATGTCTTGAATCGTCATGATCTTCAACATCTTTTCTAATGAAAAACGATACTTACATGGTTCATTTGTTTTGGTTCGAACGAAGAGATATTATGGAAAGAGCAATGACCGCTATTGCCATCTTAACTGGCAGCAACTATAATAATATTCTGATACCTAAGACAGTATCACTCGAAATTCTCGATAGAGAGTCCTTTACTCCTTTGATTGTCTTTAGCTTGGAGATACTGCTGTCAAAATGTCCTGTGGAACTGGTTCTCGTTAGGTAGCATCACCATTTACTGAGAATATTTTTGTTTTTGATTATTTGCACAAAGCACGTTACGGTTCTTTCATAGAAATAGTCACCGCACGGATACCTAATACCTACCTACAGCACTTATCGTTTAGCACTTGTGTGCAAAAATCGAAATGTGTTTTTCATACTTATTTTTTATCTATGACTACCTACTGCAATGGGGTCTAGACGAATAGTAATCTACGGCCGTGGTCTCCCAAATGAAGTTAATATTGATAGGTTAATCCTATAAATATAAAATCTACTGAGTTGTAAAACATTGACATCCCAGTCTACCCAATACTCCTAAATTGTTTACCAACGATCTGATCAGAAAATAAAAAACGTAACTTTACCGTCACTTTGGAACATAAACCGCTGGAGTCAACTCAAATGGGTCACCGTTCGGTGTATGGGTAGTCTGAAATCAATAAACTGGATGCGTTACTGCTGCATGTGACCGGCTACTAACAATATACTAACGTATAGATATAGCTTGGTTGTCTCTGTATCCCTAGTACTACAGTTCTTTCACAGTTTACTTCTGATTGGGCATCACAGTCAAAATGACAGCATCTTAATGGTCATAGCAATAAGGTTGTTGTTATAACATATACAGTAAACTGCGTATTGATATAGCTTCGTTGTCTATGTCCCCAGGTGGCTACCTACGTTCTATGACAGTTCTAGGCGCGGTAACGATACCTATGTGAAGTGGTTATAGTGCAGCGTTCGTAGTTCCTTTGGCACTTCAATGGTATTGTCAGGAGGGCGCTTGGTAAACATTTGTAAAATTTACTTTGGAAATTGTATTGAAAAAACAATATGGCGGATTTGCTTCCGAATAAGGATATGAATCAAAAGAATCATGCTGTGCACCTATTATTTATTATACATAGAGGATGTGTGAATGCTTGTTTTTTTTGGAATAGCGCGCTCTTAATTTATCTTAGTAAAGTATCACGCTTTATGGTAAATGATACCATAGAGAAAATTTATGACCAACTGAAAAATTTACGGCCCTTTAATGCAGTAGTTTGCACATCAATTCCAGCCGATGCCAGCTCCTGGACTTGATCCTTAGGTTGAGCTTTTTCAGGGATTATCCAAAGAATTGAAATAGATGGCGAAAAGAAAATAAGCGCCACATGAAGCACAATGCTTAGCGCGAACATAAAAATAGTCACACATTGAGATGAAGAACGGATGCGTCAGTTGTCTGTCTTCCCACGAAGCCATAGGGAGGTGGAGGACGTCAGGGCGATGACTTACGGTCTTATAAGAGGCTCACGTAGACAGTATTGAAGGTAGAGCACAAATAATAGGGATCCTTCAATTTAAAAAGGATATCTTTAGAATATGTAAAGAGTAGCTGTCCACGTCCAGGTTGTCGACTCAGTATTCTTAGTAAACTAGAAGTAGAAGATATTACATGAAGATCAATCCAATCAGCCTATCGCAGTCTTCTAGACAAAAGCAGAGGAATTTGTGGTGTATGCCTCTTCATATATCCAGCAGAGGGTAGGCTGTTGTGTAATTGTGTGGTAGAAGGCAGAGGGCAGGGCGTGGCACGGCTTGGTCTGCCACCAGAACAGGCACAGGCTCAAAACGGGTGGCGGCACGCCGTGTTCCGCGCGCGCCTCTCATGAGGAACTGCATCCGGGTATGGTATCAAACGGCCACGGGGTCCGCATCATATGTGGGCCAAAACCTGGCCGGGGGAGCGTGAAGAACTGCACAAGTACTCCAGCACCCCGGCCCAAGGTAAACGAAGAACACCATGTGGTTTCAGTCAATACAAAGGCTGACAGACCCCTTCGCCTACCCCAGGGCGGAGGACATCCATGAGGATTACCTCACGCAAAAAAAAAGAGTGGCACAGCTTAGGAGAGCCTAAACTACACAACTCCATGCCCTCCGAAAAACTGTTAACAAGTCTGATGAATGAAAATAGCCTACTTACTAAATTAAGTACCTAAGTGCTATCTGCACGTAGATGCACTAGTTTACGGATGGTTCCGAAAAGCGATTTAGTTAAAGTCAAGCCGGATTTCTGAAAATATAATTCTAGCTAACAGAATTGATTTATTTTATCATCTTTTATTCAACGAGCAACTAAATTACTTACAAATATTTGCAAAATTCCAAACAGAATTTCGCCCCTACTCTGCAGCAATAAAACGACTTAAATAAATGCATGAAGAGAAAGATTTTCTGCTAAGATTTACTAAGCAAGACTAACGATTAAATGCGAAAGTATACTAAACAGTTTCTTCAATCATTTTACGGTTCGCCGCGCTCACTCCTGGCATGGCGTCACCAGAATTTATTTCCAAAATGGCGCACCTGTCAGGGTTTTGAAATTCGAACACGCCTCTCCTGCCTTCGCTCGCTACGTTGCACACATTTCACTTTTCACAATGAAACGCGTGTTGTGTACCTACATGAAATAAAAGGGCTCAATAATTATATCTAATTATGTCATTTAAACGACGGTAAAATTCTCCCCTATTGACACGTTAAAAACAGGAAGTTGTTTCCATGCTAGCAATATTCCGTCAGTTTCTTTCAATGTATTTCAAAAGCTTTGCCAAAAAGGCCCCCAAAAGCGTTACAAAAGATTTTTTTCTTTGAAAATGTTAAAATTGAAGGCTGTATTTTCGTTTCATATCATAGTAGAACGCCCCTCGGCGAGTCGAGAATGTTCTACCCCTTTTCATCCCAGTGATCCCCTTCGCTATTTAATCAACCTGTATCCACCCGCGCGCCGCTAGTTATAGGTCTCTGCTCTCCACGCTTGCTTGAATAATTTCATCGGTATGATATCGACATTTTCAGTATGAAGTAACCATAGAAATGGATCTATGCCTCTATGGTCTTGAAACGCAATAAAAAAACGACAAGCACCTGCTGGCATATTTTTTCCAGAAGTACCTAATACACTACCAACAGAATTTTAGATATAGGTAGTTAGGTACTATGAAAAATGTTAAGAAACCGGCCGGTTCATAAAACTGTTAGGTGGGTAAATAGATTATTCTACTACTACCTACCCGGTTTCGGAAATGTACCGTTATGAACCAACCCACAGGCGACACCCGTTTTCTGGGAAACGTATTCAAGATACTTTATGTAAAAAAAATACTTTAAAAAGTTCTCCATCACGAACGGGTTGCGTAAATTCTAAAGGACAGCTATTCGTTTGTTTATTTTAGAAATAAAAGCACCTTCCAGTTTCCACACCCCGGGCTCGGCTAATGTCACCACGTTACTGTTTTTCTGCGGACTTTTTAGATCTTTTTCGCAGGAATTGCAAAAAGTGTTGTTACAGCATGAAACGTGCACGGAGTGATAACAGTATAAGGTATACATCTATTTTAAAAATTTCCAGTATTAATAAACAAACATTATAATTACGACAAAACCAAATCCCTAGGTAAGACCTTCAAATCTCCCGTTCAATGTTTCAGGCTTATAATTACACAGCGCAAATTCACGTGTCATGTTAGTCTTAACGTATACGTGAATGTTGGTGATTCTAGTGTGGTAGGGGGGTGAAAGAGGGCGATGCGGGGCGGGTGGGGTACTGTGGTGGGGCGGCCCGGGGTGACGACCTTCGCGGAAGTCCTACTCGCAGCTGTAATTACTGAAACGGCCTCAGCAGCCCTCCAACTCAATTTTCTTTGGGCTACATTGATTTTCACCCGCCAACGTGGGCGACACGTACTACTTTTACGTTCGCCGCGTGCCTCGTGCCCTGTTGATCTTTGTTGAAGAATGAGAAAATCAGCTGGCAGAATTGTCACGTGAATTGTTTTCAGAATAAAACTTGTTATGATTTCGTAACTTACATCTTCACAGGTAAAATTATGTGCTGATTAACTCTGAATGAGGAACGAACAAATCTGCTGTTATTAATGCAAAATATTTTAATGGGACCGTATCATAAATACGCGGGAAGGCCGCTGCCATTACCAATTAAAAGAAATAAGTTAACTTGTTTAAGCTTGGCAAGAGTATGCCTATGGCTTCGGTATGTACGTACAATAGTAAATGGTTGGAATCGTACCAAAGAGAACAGCATTCGTGGCCAAGTGAAAAGTAACCTTTTAGCTATAAAGTTGGATCAAACACGCTGTTTGAACTTATACTGGGAACAATCCACTAGTAGTAAAGGTAAATAAACAGGCTGCTTGAAGAATAAATAAAACTACTTGTCCGTTGTACGTAGGTACGATAAAATCTCAGTTTTTTAAACAGGCTATGTACACACACGGCCTTGTATGTATGTGTGGTATATAAGTATGTAATTGAATACACGATACGGCATCCAACTCAGCGTGAAGATGTGATAACGTCTCCGTACACCTAATTGGTCTTGCAGTTACATACAATTAACTATACATGCTTTATAACGTTCAGCAGTTTCTAGATTCAACGACTTATAAGCCGTACTTACTTTTAAATATACACGTATGGGTGGAATTGAAAGGAGTGCTGGTTTAGCATAGACAATTATGCATACTTTGTGGTTAGTTTCTATGGTAACAAGCAACTATTATAGGTATGATGTTCGGACCGTGTTCGTAATTATTTATGCAAATAGAAAGCAGAGACGAGTTTTCCAGCGACGGACAGTCTGCTCTTTATACATATTATTATAAATATGAATTTATGTTTTAATTTCCGCAGAATAGTCACTTGAGCCGACCTACATACATACTTCGAAAATGTATACTTCAGGCTAGAAGATCAAAAAGCCTTGATAGTTGGCAGGAACAAAACACCATGAAATCCGACATAAGAGCCAAGAATCTAATCGTTGAGGATGCCAAAAACAAGCGAACTGTAGATAAGTGGATAACTTAGTAGGAAGGCAGAGCTGACAATGAATGGGTGTGGCCTGGGGACGACAATAGAAAAAAATGCTATGAAAACAATAGAGTCATAGTATTGCCAACAGCATTCACAGCTCACAGTGTTGAACGCAATCAAGAAGACGAAATCACCAACAGTGGTAATGAATAGTTAAAAATCACATTCACACTTCACATAAAAGTCTATTAGAGTTGAATCAAGCCAAATGTACCTCGTAAGATTTAGATTTTTTATTGATTCATCTTGCCCGTTGAGAACCACGACTTAAGCAAGATGGTATTCCAGACCGTAGTTTTTTAACCCGACGTTGGACATGGCTTCAGTGACATCATAACTTTATTTTCCTTTTACGGCGGCATATAAAAAAAAAGTGCGAGGCGTCTCCTATCCTCACACGGTCACACCCCACTTATACGACTGCGACATATTTTATTATTAGTAGTAATATAAGATACAAGTCATACAAGCTACCGTTGTCTTTCTATTTGTATTTCCAACTTCTGTTTTGATATAACAATAAAACACGATTGTATGTATGTCTATAAACAGTAAAGATGACTAAGATCGTTCTCTTGGTCAAAAGTAAACAAAGGACTAATATAATTACGGTATGCTAGCTGTTCCTTTGACTTTGCCCGCGTTGTGTTCAGTTAACGAGGATTTAAGATAAGATGAAAAAGTTGAATAAGGCTAGCTCTGTTAGAACGTGAAGTTCTGGCTACGTTAGACCGGTTTTTGAGAGTTTAGATTAAGCAGGTTGTTGATTTTAACTGATGATAGGCTTCTAAACTTTCTCATGTTTTCTGTTGTTCTGTTTTAGATTTAGTTTACCGGTTTACTTACCTGTGTATTAGCTCTAATGTTCCTCACTAATGGCTAACAGCAACTCCATCAAAGTCGTCGGCTTGTCGACAAGTTAGGCCATTCTAGGCAGCCACTATAAAATAATTACAAGTACTATCTAGTTTTTGCTCTTTAACACAAGCCATACTGAGATTCTGAGATCACAAACAGATATCACAATCTTATTTATTTGTGCATACAGATAGGGACGTGACGCTCTGGATACAAGCCAACTTGTTTGAATTGTATTAGATATGGTTTTATTGCAACATTGTAATTAATATCAGTCGTAGAAATGGTACGCAATATTTCGTAACGAAGAATAATCGAGCTGTTTGTGCCAATAGATGGCGCTAGTCGGTCTGGCACATTTTTTTATGATTTTTATGACGGCTAAAATTGAATTTCTCATAAACACTCAACAGATCTGAGAAATTCAATTTGTTTGAGCATGCCATGCAGGGATTTTTTCTTTTACCGTTGAGCAATTATACATTGTTTGTTACATTATTGTTAAATATCAGGTCCATAAACACTTACAACTGAGTCTAACATCATTCTTACCTACGTAACAAAATTACGTATTGCGCAATAGTTGGACATTTTTATTAACTAGACCTAGACTATACAGGAAATCCGTAGACTTTTCTTTTGTATTTTACTTTCAAAAAGGTATAGATTTCACGCGACAGAAAGCGTGCAAGTAGGAAATCGAAACGCTTCAAACGTCAGTTTAAAAATGCCACAGCCATGTCTGGCAGAACGTGGGATGTCCATCAAAACCCGGTACCGGCTTGTCTCGTGGCTACCCTACTCAAAAGTCAAAACAGGCGAGAAAAATGCGCACGTTTAATTTCAGATTTTTTTGTTTTATTAAATGGTATATCTACCCTCTTACACCCAGACAGCGCTCTACTTAATTTATGTATTTAAATGAGAACCCACTGTCATTTTATGGACCATTCCATTTTAAATAGAGGATTTTTAACCATCTTGAAAGTTCGAAACCCTGAAGCGCTTATCCTCGTAAAACGGCGATACCGAATTTAGTTGCTTTAACATCGTGTCGATTTTTGAAAATGCAGACTAAATAAAGTACTTTATTTTACCTAGTAGTTAGTACCTATATTATTATGCTGACAACATGGGTGGCATAAATTCTGCCTCCAAAAACTTGCAATCAAAATCCGAACGATTTGGATGGAAATTTTATTATGTTTGAAAAATTCGTCTGCTTGACAACGTATTAAATTATGTGTAACGCAATTAGGTAATATGATAGGTACAATTAAATGTGTTACGCAATTAGTCTTTTAGTCACATAAAGAAACCGCTGATAACATTAATTTCCTCAATCCTCAATTCCTCAGCCGCTTCTAGCAACAAAATATGAAGCATAATATTCATACGACGTTACGTACAGTCCCTTCACAGATATTTTACCTCCGACCTAGCATCGCTGTCAACATCACAGTGAACTAACTCTATGCTTATAGAGTTCACTGTGATTTTAATGTAAGCTTGTTCTTAAGTTGCTATCACTGACAGTCTGTCAAAGTTACAGTGATCTTTATTTTGGGACAATAAGGTTGATGTTGAATTGCAGCTGTCACAAGTAAATTAATTTTAAAAGGACCGCATTCAAACAGTCTACTCTACTACAATGTGATGTCTATGGTTGATCTTTGGTTTAACGACTCAGCTGGTGCCAGCTTTTCTGCGAAACTCGTGTGTGGTCTGCTCCTCGACACGAGAATAGCCATCCTGACACTTTTAGTGTCAGCGTTGCTGTCATGCATGCACTGAAATACCGTTCTGAAATAAAACGCCTACCGTACACCACGAACAGTGAGTACAGGAAAGTACCTAAATAATACTACATATAGCTCGCTTGGCACAAATAAAAACTTATTTTCTTCTTTGTTGTTTCTTTAAGCGACTGTGAACCTTATCATTAACTAAAAATGACTGTTCGACAATCGACTCCCCATTTTTTTCATTACACCTAATTCTGTGACTATAATAACATAACATCACGCCTGTAATCCTCGAAGAGGAAAGGCAGAGGAGTACCCATTGGCACACCCATATTTCGACAATTATGTAATAATGATGAAAATTATGGAATAAGTCCCATCTAAAAGGGGCGAGCCTATTGCCATCAACCGGGCACAAATCCTTCCTTGAGTTGCTACTGAGAAATCCCTGATGAAAAAACCCAATAACACTGCCACCACCAGGTCTTCATGCTCAGCAGTCCCGCTTACGAATACTAGACCAACGAGGCAGTCGGCAGTATTATAAGTATTTTCTAAAACTAAAATACCCTGAATATAGCCTGGGCCATGTCTGCCGTACACAATAAGCTGTAGGACATGTGGAACTTTAACACACCCAGAAGGTGTCGCAGCAAGTAATCATAGCAGGTGACAGGTCGAGCTGGACAATATCAACGACCATTGGTACACATTAGCCCTGGATCCGAAGAACTATGGCACTATGGCGCCAGCAGTTGGATGATGCTGGCTAACACTATAAGTAATACGTAATAGGAAAAATGGCACAACTAACATCTTCTTTACATACAATACATAGGTACCTATACATATTACCTATACCTACTACTTACATCAGACAAATAACTGTCTGTTTGTAATGTCAAAATAACAGCTTTTTACTAAATGCATATGAAAGTAATACGGTACCTACCTACTTATAACAAAAAAAAAACTATTTTTATGTCTCTATATTTTGTCTGTCTGTCTGTTTGTTCCGGCTAATCTTCGAAACGGCTGGACCGATTTAGATAGCCGATTTATTATTTTTATTTTAGATAAAGGATTAGAGTGAAAAAAATTAAAACCTTTGAAGTTGGTAACAAAATCCGATTCAAATAATCCCTATCTTAATTAATATTTTATAATAATTTGACGCGGACGAAGGTTGCAGGCAACAACTGCATAGTTGGAAATAATTAAGTACCTATCATTCTTTGACTCATCCTTGTTTCAAGGAAAGATGATCGACATTACTCGTTTCCTATAGGACCCGTCACGTAAAAAGAACGCTGAAGGATCAAGTAAACGTTATCTTTTTTTAATACCTGCCTATTCCAAAGTACTAAGTAGCTAGTAAAGTACCTATTATGATTCTACAATAAAACAATTACACTAATATTATAAAACAATTAGCTTAGTACTACAGGATGCGACTAAAGCCAAGCAGACACAAGGACCCAACCCCTTCACTGTCGCTCAGCGTTCTTTTTACGTGACGGGACCTGTACCTAAGTTCACATCTGCAGCACGCTTTCAATTCACAGTTTTTAATTTATCTTACAGAAATCATAATTATTTGTCAACTATATTACGTCATCTGTTATTGCATATTTCTCTTGTTATCTCAACGATTACAATGGTTACTCGTATAGTCGTATCTACCGATACGCTTGTGGTGACTTAGTTATCTGCTTTTGTCTGATACTACTCGGGTACCTACGTTCAACATATTATATACCTACCTACCTAGCTAATGTCTGATGTAGGTGAGTCCACATAACAGTATTCAATGATTAACATCTGTGTCTGTGTTCGATATAACACGTTATCAGAGCTCTTGTGCAGTGTGCAGTGTGCCCCACCTTCCCACCCACCTATAGGTACTTTGTGGAGTGCCCTCTTCGCTCACAGCTCTCTAGATCCAACCATTATGCTCATAAAATATTACCAACTGATTTAAAGCTAACCGAGCACGTTCCATACACAAAGTTCCTCGTGAGCACTGCTGTTAAAACATCTATAAATATACGTAGTACGGCACGGTTACGTTAATGGCTAGGTACGGCGCAATAGCACATAGGGACTGTATGTATAGGTGCCTACCTAACCCGGCTCACTAAGCACAGACTGCTGCATTGAAGCTACCTAATTCCTCCCTGGGGTGTCCTATTTCGCAAAAATTGTGAAACCTGGAACGGCGCCATAGGGGGTAAGCCATCGTAATAACTCTCATTTTGCACCATTCGCATGAAAGTTACAATGTTAAGTCGAAGTGGTTGCGTGTTGTGTAACGCCGACCGTTTGCTTGTCTATATGTAGGTTAGCGCATGGCTTCGCGTGTCTAGGGCTAGGTTCGTTAGGCAGGTATCAAAGGGCCACGGGGATTTCGCCGACTTTCGTAATCTGTGGAAACGTGGGCTCGAATGCCGCAGCGAGTTGGCAACGTCGCGCGCGCGACCGACGACCTCGCGTTATCGCCCGCGGTGACGCGATACGCTGAAAAGGTCACCAGTCGCCACTCCACTCACCACCATCCGCTAATGTCTTCGCCATCTAAACAGTTGCAGTTTCGACATAGAATCCCATAAGTACACCGTGAAAAAAATATTGTTGCGACGTGGCGTCGTGGTGCGTAGCGGCGTCTCGCTCGCGCGCCCGCCGCGTCCCGCTCGGCTCCGCCCCCCTCCGACCGCAGCGCCGCGTAGCGGCCGCGGCGCGAAGTACACGTCGACTATAGAGCAGCGTTGCCATTCCGTACCTATAATTTCGCTGGACGTAAATTTCAACCGAAACAGTTCAATGGACTTTTCGAAAACTCTAAACGTGTCATTTTACGTAAAAAGTCCTGTGTTACATAGATTATTGTAGGGAGTGGTGTGTGACCGTTTGTTTTGTTTCTATCTTGTGATATTTGAGTGTGAGTTGCGTGTCCGTGCTTGTAATCCGTGAACAAAGTCCCGTTGGGAGCTAACACGTCTGTTTTCGGCTCTAAGGTGAGTACTAGAACGTAATTTTAATAATGCACAGCTTAGGATTCATGTACATTGACCGTTAGACGTGATAGAGTGTGTTGAAAACTATCTCAATAGTTCCCCTACTTTTACTATTCCGTCGTCGAAATCAAGTTTCTAGGTAACTGCGCAAATAACCACGGCGTCAGTTTTCTCTTGTAAAGTGTAGTTACATAAATTCGTGAGGCACAGCGTGGTGCCATGGTGGTGCACGTGCTGGCACCAGCTTATGTAAACCATGATAAGCTCAAGATAAGTAGTGGCGACAGCCGCCGGTGGTCGCGCATCGTTATTTTTATCTTGGAATGCCCTTTGGCCAAACATTAAAATAGCTGTGCATCCGACACCAGCACCATGTATCGATCAGTGGTGCGTGTGTAATTGGGTTGTGGTGTGAACGGCCAGCCTCGACCGCTGAGTAGGCCTATATCGGTTCAGGGCTCGCGGAGTCGCGGCGCCAACGCCAACCGACTAACGACCTGCTAGCACTTGCCCGTTCCTAATATAAACCTGCACCGAGTCCTCGAACTACGTTACCGAAATGACTGGCCGGTTAAAAAAATGTGAAAAGAAAACAAAGAAAGTGTCTAGCATGAAAATAGGTTGAGAAAAGTAGTTTCTAAACACAATACTCCCACTCATAAAACAGCCAGTGTTTGTCAAGATCATGCCAGGTTATTTTAGTACATGCGTAAATTACTGTGAGATAGTGCTCGGTGGCTCAGAACCCCTTTCTTCTTAGTGCAAGCGATAGGTACTCGTAAATAGAATTCGTATAAAAAGTGACGTGGCTAAAAGTGCTATCTTGTGAATATCAAGTAAAGACGGCTTATCGTCGCCTGATATGATATACCTACTCGTATCGCGACCTCGCCTCACTGTCGGTCACCCATCCGCATAGCAGTACTTTTAATACCTATAACGACGACACAATGCCTATCACAGTACTCAGTTAGACCCAGACATCACTTATAGGCAATCACCACATTCACCACGCTAAGCTAATGAAGTTGTGTAGTCTACCTAACCTACCTACCTTATCTTTAGAATACCTACTGGGGTACCTACACGATTGCTTCAATACAATTCCGTATTAACTAAATTCTTTTTTACCTTTTCTGTGACTCAGGCGGGTTAGCTGTGGCCACTTGCCAGTGTATACCTAATACCACGGCGTATACCTAGGTCCTAGCAAATTTTTCCTCAATTTCCACGTTATTCAGTCGATATCCTCATTTGATCAAGAGACGAACATTGAATTCTCATTAAACACAAACAATGTCGATAACTAGGTTTCCTAAGTAAATATACACATGTCCAACCAAAATAATCATCATAAAATCATGGTAAAGGGTGTTGACTCGAACTCACAATGCCATGGTATGTTAGGTACCTAGGTAGGACGGCGTAATGTTCGTAAAATTATTTCTGGATGTTCTAAAATCGATACTGGCCGGTAGTTATAACTTTTAACACTGAAAAACGAAAAGCCAGCCGAAAAGTTCTGGAGTGGCGACCGCAAACCCGAAGGCATTGCGTTGGAAGGCATCCCTGGTAAAGGTTGCCGGGATCCGCTGGATGTGAGACGCACGGGACCGGTCAATGTGGCGACACTTGGGGGAGACCTATGTCCAGCAGTGGACTTTATTCAGCTGAAATGATGACGATGATAATGACTGCAAAACGGAACATATCGAATTCAATGTGGAACATAAACTGCACCTGCAAAACTTCGACATTCAAAATTCCAAAGACAGATAGACATTTTTTACCTAATAATAAAGGTACAGTATTAGGTATTTTATGAATACCTCATTTGTATGCAATCTGAACATATTCGCATAATTTTTGCCGATGGGTAACATGTGACTAAAAATTGCACGTTATTTATGTATGTATGTGTATAAATAAAACCGATAGCAACCTACATAACATACTACGTAGGTAGTTAGGTACTTACCGTATTGCGCAGTAATTTCAATGCGTCTGCAGTTACTAGTTTCCCAAACTGCTTTTGTTGTTTTGAAGTTCCCCCTTGACTAAAATTGGGATTAATGAATGACGCTAGCAATACTTTCGACGATTTCAAAGACGGAGAACAACTATTCAGTATCCGTGTTGAATTGAAAGTCTTTGTACATCTACAATAATTGTAGCCCCTCTGTAACCATTCGGCCATCTTTTATAATGTTAATGAGCTGAATATAATGTGTCCAGCCTCAATTCATCGTCGTCAACCGTTGCACTGCAGTACTGTGTATAACGAATTGTTAATCCCACAAGTTCCATAAAGTCCCCTACCTGATACTAAGGCAAAAATAACCGCTTATTATGAGTCACAGTATTACTGAAATAGTTTGTATACCTATGCCATGCATGACCACTAAAAATGTTATGAAAATATAGACGTAATACCTTTACCTATGGGCGACTGCCAAGCGCAGTTTGCGAAATCAGCTTACGACCGTTTCTGATAACTATGTTATGGTACGATAAATAACACCACGCTTGTAATCCCTGAAGGTTTAGACAGAAGTGAATCTTATAGTCTACCCACTTTTCGACAGTTGTGTTTAAGTCCCATTTAATAGGACGTGAGCCTACCCGACCTGGCTATAGAACCCAAGACCTTATGCTCAACAGTCATGCTCGCGACCCCAAGACCAACGAGGCAGATCCACTGGCACGATGATGGCCATATTCGTAGTTCTACCTCTGGAAAAGCTCTTGGAGATTCGGAGAGGAGCGGCTTGGGGAAGTGTTTGTGAACAAACTAACAGAATTCCACTCAATTTTAATCCTCGTAGCGTACCTACTTTCTTAGAAATTTAGTAGTTGCTTTTCCTGCACTTGCCCTACCTCTCCTCAAATGGATCTAATGTCACTACATTATTGTTATTATAAAACAAATTCCCTTCGCCGAGTCTGTCTGTCTGAACGCGACAAATTAAAAAACTACCGAAAAGATTTTCATACGGTTTTCAACAATAGACGGAGTGATTCATGAGGAATGTTTAGGTGTGTAATTCATTAAAGTTTTATGTAAATTGGCTGAAATATATAATGAAAAATATTGAATATTATGTCGGAAAAAGTAATTCCGACTTGGAGCTTTACTGGATCCCGTATTTTTGATCTGTCATTTTGTCGATTCTTCCGTCGACAAAACCCGTTTCTACGGTGCTCAAACCACAATAACACTTTGTCCGAACCGGGAATCGAACCCAGGACCTCAATGCTCAGTTTCATCAAAATCGGTTGAGCCATTTCGGAGGAGTGCGACCACAAACACCGTGATACGAGATTTATTTATTACCTTCCCTAGCCTTGAGATAATTTTCAACATCCACGCTGGCGAAGCCGCGGGAAATAGCCAGTAGTCGATAATGCAGTTCTGCCTTGCCCTCTAGGGATTACAGGATTGCGTTATGTAACACTAAATTAATTATGTCCTCTGAGATTCACCGGGTGATTGCAATGTATTGAACCATACAATATTATCTCTGCAATCAGATAAGATTAGTTAATAGGTCGTAGGACAGATCATGTTGTGATAAATCTTGATTTCTGCATGTTGATATAAGTAAAGGGCAGTTTGCCTAATCTCCAAGCTCTGTACTTTTTTTTTTTTTTTGTTGAAGTCCACATGGATGTCCTCTGCCCAAGGGTGGGTGTCTTTCAGACTCCTACTGACTACAACCACACGGTATACTTCGACTACCTTGGGCCTGAGTTCTAGCTGGAGTACTTGCGCAGTTCGTCACGCTCCCTCGACCTGGTTTATGCCACATACGGACCCCGTCACCCTCTGCGGCCATACACGGCCAGGCTTGTGTCTGTTCAGGTGGCTACGGGGTTCGTGTTATGTCGTGTTTTGTTCACCACTACTATTGTATGAACTGTTTAGGGAACCAGGTGTCGGCAGTACGATTAGGACGAATAAATTGCTGGAGAATAGTCCTTTTATTATACAGCGTGGGTAAAAAATCGTGGATCAAACGAAACAGAGCGATAATTGGGGTTAATTGCAGAAAAAAATATCTGTGTGGCAGTCCTAACTTGATCTCCTTAAAAGTTATGACTACTTGAGTGTTTTTTAAGTTTTTTTTTACTAAATAGGCAATTAGTAGTGTTTACTTGCTTCAAGGAAATGTATCATCACCACAAAAGTGCTTTTATGACAGTGTGTACTTACCATGATTTAAAAGTATTGCCACTTTATTCAATATCTTTTAAGTCTCACGAAAAATTACCCTGATAACCCCAACTATCGACCTGTTTCGTTTGATCCACGATTTTTTACCCACCCTGTATAAGTTTTTAAACTGACATGGTCATATAACATTAATTTATCATAAACACTGAAAACGAGAATTTACCATGTTTACTATTTGTTTTAAGTTCCTGATATTCCGGCCATTTTTTTTGGTTATTTCGGTTCCCACAATAACTTCGGAAGACTAACGGATAGAATTCCTTTGTCACTTTTTATGATCATCATGAGAAAAATGCCTAAGAAGCAGTACTTAGTGTATAATAGCTGTGGTAGTGCCTCTTACCAACTTACCAGACAATGTCGTGGTAATAACTGATTAATCATGAACCTAAGATGTTCACTGGTTGCGATACGTCCCCAACTCCTCATTGACGGCTCTTAAGAACTTTCATCCAAAGAATCTCCAGAGTGCCAATTCTGACAGTTCTTTCTACTTCTAGGAGACGTCCCAAAAGAACTGAATACTTACTTATCCAAATGACTAATTCTGTAACTCCGTAATCATAAGCTTGGAACCGTCTACCCCATAAAGGAAACACGAGCGTGTAGATATGTGATCCATTTCCCCAATTACCCGGTTAGGAATAAAAATAAAGTTTGTCGGTATACCGCGTGACCTAGTTTTCGTCTGAAAGACCTATATTTTATATCCAGGCAGCTATATCCATTATTGGTTTGCTATTTAAACTGTTAACCGCTTCGTTATTTAAGCACCGAAATTCATTTGGATTGGATTCTATAAACGTTTCAGCAGTAGTTCTCTTTGATCCATTTCGTCAGACTCGTCTGGTAATTTAGTTTAGACAGTAGGACAGGCTCACAGACTCATCGATCGACTGAACGTGACAAAGTGTTAACGTAAAACCTTGAACGTGTACCAAAAGTTTCTGGGCAAATAAAAATAAAGGTTTTGCCACGCCGCTCCGTAAATGCGACAAAAAAATTACAATATGACTGTCATTAGATGAACATAAGGTTCCTTACCTAACTGAATTTACCCTGATTACGGTGCCAACCGGAACCAATGCCCATTTTTAATCCTACGGGACAGCCTCAATCCACGTTTCCTGTCGTAATGACTTCGTTTATAATTTTATAAACCCGATGGCACGTCAGCAGACAGCCATTAGTATAAAACACGCTCACCTTTCTGTGTAATGGGCGACACAAACTCGACAGCAGCTAAATGACCTGCAAACACGTGGACAACTGGACATGCGACACCACTGGTTTGTGTAATTGGATTGCCAAAGTGTCGCCTTGCGGAATGTCAGTGTCGCTGCAATGCATAGCCCTGTATTCGTCATGTGACTCACATCTTTGATAATAGTTGTAGATTATAGTATAATAAGTCCTAATCCTGATTTTTGATTGAGCATCCTCCTAGTATATTCGTAGATATTTTGGTTTTTGGCTTACCACCTACATCTGATCCTCCTCATCTATAATTTATTGGTTCACGAATAAAGAATTCTTAATTGTTTCTGTCGTGGCAAGAAGTAACGTAGCTTTGGTCTTGTCTTGCCTTGCCTTACAAGACTACAGTTATTCTACCGTTATGTTATAACGCGGTTCTAATACTAAAAATACTCGCGCCAACTGCGTCCTGTCTATTCTCTCCCCACCTGCCCACATAGACGGTGTTTTTGCGTCCATCGACACTGTTGGTATTAATACCATAGATAAGGGGAAAAGGTTTAACAAACTGAACAAACGCTGCAATTTATAACATTTATACTAAAGAAAAGATATGTACCCATTCTGAGAAGATATGCACAGCACACATCCCGAATCCCTTCCGGAGTACGCCCAAAATTCGGATCCCTAAATTCCCATGCCTTGACTGCACGCCAAAAAAAAACTGCCAGTTTTTTAAGGCTTTTTCTTTCAAACCTGTTTGTTGGAACTTGGAAGCGTCTCGACTTCGACATTCAGGTGTCATCTAAAAATATCAAACCATTTTGGTATTAGTCATCCGAGCGAAAGGCAGGAAAATCTTCAATAATAGTTTTTTTTTAAGAGCCGGTCTTTTAGCGCTAGACTTCTCTAGAGACACTATCATCTAAAGTAATCAATAGATAGACACGTTGAAACTTTTCTGCAAAAAGTGAATCTTTTATATATCTAATTGCATTGCAGTACCGACTTATTTGAGCCTTACTCACACAGCCTAGCGCTGCTTCTGAAACCCTCGCGCCGCTATGGGTGGACGCTATAGATGGGACCTTGCTATAATGTAACCTTACTAAACACAAATAAATCCCTTGAGTACAAAAGACCTTTTATTTTATTTATTAAGGGCATGCAAGGCCCTCATAAGTCACTGTAGACATCCCACTGAAAAGTTTTTGACATGGCACCGCCTCATCAGTCTAGTGATCGATGTGTGGCTGTCAAACTGAACTCCTGAGCTCACTCCCCAGGTGTAATTGATTTAGGAAAGATGTATCGACCTTTTGGGTTGTTTTGTATGCTGGGGGCTTTGGGGTCACCTCTTGTATCATAATTGGTATTGAAAGGACCTTGAACCGTTCTTTGGGGATGTCAAATTTTCATTTCCCTTTTTTATAATCGTCTTCGGTCTTCTGAAATGATGCTTTAGTGAAGATGTATCACTCTGGCGTATTATGGAGTTGAGTACTGTGTTGAAGGACTTCAGGGTCACGCCGTGTATCATAAACGGTTCTAAAAGGATCGAAATTTCGATCTATTTTTGCTGTCGTGTTCTACCTTCTGAAATGATGCTTCTGAATGTTACTGAATAACACGAAAAGCACAGAATGCTGCTTTTCGTGTAATCAATATTGTGCTGGGAGGTTTTTGGATGATTCTCTGCATCATAAATGGGACTGAAAAGACCTTACAGTTTCTGTAGATGTAAAATTATTTTTTGTTTTTTTCTCTTCTAACTTAATCTTTTGTCGACAGGTTATCGGTGCAGTGTCGTCGGTCGTGTCGGTCGTGTGCAGTGGTGTGTCGTGTGCATCCGTGTTTGTGTGTGTTGTGCGAAGTAGCGCCGGCATGGCGCGTAGCTAGCGAGCCGCGCCTGCCGCGGCATGCGCGCCGCCTAGCCATGCCTGCTGTGCAACACGAGACATGGCGCAGTACTCGCAACGGACACAGCCAATGCACAGGTACATAGTTGTAGATTATGGAGCTAGGACTTATGAAACTGGAACTGAAAGTTTTGACATGAGACTGGAGCCCACAGGCACCACAGTCATTATCCTTTATACGTATAAGTTAGAGCTGTGAGACGACGCTTGTTGTCAAGGACATTTTTTTTTTCTTTAGGACGATCTAAACCTGATTTTCTGTATACCAGGCATTTTCTGATGTTGCATAAAATATGATTGAAACCAATTTAAATGTATTCCGAAACGACGTATGACGTTATGTACAGCCACGGTCCGATCGAATCGAACGAAAATTGGTTCCGTTCAATTTTGCTCCGTTGAAAATTGGGTCCATTTTCATATTATCTCCACGTGTAAGTACGGTTAATGGTATTCCTTTGAATACGTTCTTTTAAAACGAAAAGAGCAGAATAGCTGAATAATCGGACATACGTGACTTTTCATTGGCGTCTAGAAAATTCTTTGTGTTAATCATTACTGTACTGGGGGATTAATAACGGTTGACGTGCAGAGTTAACTGGCATGCCATATTGAATTTCAATTAAACAATAATGTTCTCGTTGGTTGGTTCATCTGTTCATCTCAGTATTACTGCTAGCCAGGTATTGGAAAGAACAGTAAAACCGGTGCGTTGAGCCGCTGAGCCGGACTGGCATTGTTGCGAACTTGCGACACAAGTGCCGCACCCACACTGCGTCGTTATATCGAGAACCTCTTACTCATTATTGGATATTTTTTTAATAAGGGATTCTCTTGTTATTAACCCTTCAACCAAGTTCGTACGTAATTGCCATCGACTGCCATCGAGTTATTACGTGAGATGTTTTGACCTTGGAAAGAAATCGGGACACGCTGCCGTTTTTGCAGCATGCCAAACTCTTTTGTGTGCGTTTCATATCCTTATCCTTTTGTTTTCCAGATTATTAAATCCTGAAAATTCCTATCCCAAGATCTTTGAATTTTTATAGAAGGAGTAACTAGCCAATCCACTGTTCTACGTTATTTTTTCGTAGACCGTTATGTAATACAGGGTGACCTAATAGAAAATAGGCTGAACTAACTAAGTAGAATTCAGAAATATTTTTATTTTCTTTTTTTGTTCTGTCTGGCTGGACGTTGGGCCAGACAGCCTGTATTTAAAATAAATAATTTTGCCGACAACACAACTTGAAACTTTTTTTTTCTTTACGTTTTTCTACAGACAGGGTACGTTATGTATGTAATAAAATATTTATTAATGATTATTTTAATCCAATTTGCTTGGACAGCTAATTTGAACAGGAAGGGTTCCTATGTGTTGGTCAACCATTGTTTCCGAGCAGCTGTCAATTATGATGGTGTAGCAATAAAAGTGGAACGCAATATTTTAATGTCTTCATTATATTTAGTTGGCGAATATGAACTGACGTCGTTAATGGCAGATGGCTCGTTACATCATCACTGGTTGTTAGTAGTATTCGTTTTTCTTTATTACTACGACACACGCCATTAAATCGATACGAATTACGTTGGAAGGTGTTAAATAAAAAAGTCCTGTAAGTATGTATTTAACATTTGTTTTTCTCGCCTTCGGTATTTTGTAAAGTCAGGGTAATTAATAGTTTAGCAAATCGACTTTCACGTTAAATTGCACGTATATTCGATAACAACAGCTGTCAGTCATTCTTTGACAGTTAAATATTTTAACAACAGTTAGCGTTACGCGGCAAGGTGTCGTAGTATATCAATTTGATAAACTATTAATTTCCCCGACTGTTCATGTAGGATTTTCTTTGAAAACTTCTACACCGAATTTGATAAGATCTCCCTTATCAGTGACGCATATGTTATGGTCTATTGATGATTTCCGAAACAATATTATATTATTTTGTATTACGATGATTACAATCCAGATGACAAGTAATCAATACGTTTATTAAAAAGCATGTTTCATTCTAAAAATAACCTACCATTATTCACTATGATAATGATTTGTTTTGATTCACACATTATGCCACATATCCCTACATTACATTAGCCACGTTGCTGCGTTTAATTTTATTAATACGAGCAGATAAATACTAATGGGAGTTAATTAATTTAGTTGTAATAACATTAAATTATATTTTTCGATCCACTTACTTTAATTGATTAAGTAATAAAGTGAAAAAATCAGGGACGGTGAATTGTGCGGAATTATAAATTGAATTGACTATGGTTTATACAGGTTTGGAGTTTTTGATGATCGATGAACATGTAGAGAAAAAAAAGTACATTACATTTGAGTGGGATCTTTGGGAAATAAAAGAACCAAGAGATACTTGCAAAAAAGTGACAGATGCGGTAGACTGGGAGAGAGGTTACTTTTTTTTTCTCTTTATTGTTTTTATTGTTTGTACAGGCATCGAACTTTGTTTTACCAACATTATTTCTAAGATTTAAATTGTATTTATTGTGAAAATTGTAATTTTGAATAAAGATATTATTATTTATTATTATTATTTATTACCTATCCACAAGGACACGTCAACCCCATGTATCTTACAACTAAATAATTCACTACAAAAAAAAATGGAATATAAAAATACTTGGTATAGGTACTTGTTGTAATAGTAAGCTACGTTGTGAATTGAGATCAATGAGCGAGACTGACCGAAAATCCTATCAGATGTATAGGTATAGTATACGCCTGCCGGGCGTTTAGGCAAAAGTCATTCATCGTCCTACTTTAAATTCATCACTATTTTAAATGGATGCATTTGAAATGTAACTACGATGCAACATTTTTAACACGCTTTTATTATTATCTCATATTTTGTAAACACTACACTATGTCTGGCTAGCTACATTGGTTTTAGGGTAAACAATCGTACGTTGACCCTTCGTGACATGACGACATTTATCGTCGCACGTGCCATCGCCATCTTGGATTCAATTTAACCTAAAAAATAAACTTTTTGCTTTTCAAGTCTGCGGTAAGTATGCGTACATTTTATGTATTTTGAGTTCATGCCAATATTGATACTAAATAAATAATTTCCAAGAAAAGTTATGTTTATAAGACTTTGTCAAGCTAAATGAATAATTGACTTGACACGGATTAATAGATGTACATTCAAGAAAAATGATTGTTGGGCAGTTTGACATACAAACGTCAAATTGACGTAGTACCGTCAATTTGTCGTGTTATCCATTTTATACGACTGTAAAAGAATTACTTACAGTTGCTGTATTGTGCTTTGAATTTACGATATATTTTAGTTGATTTGCTAAATAATTTCCCTAGATTTTTACCACTGAATGCAGATGTCAAAAAATACAGGACATGCTGTATATTCTACCTATTTACCATTTTATCAGAGTAAAACCGTTCGGGCAACGGTTCTCGTCGACTGTCGAGTGATACCAACAAATCCACCGCTGAATTATTAACCACCATTCATTTTATTCATTTTACGCAGAAATTGGAACGGTGCTCAACCGTTTCTCGTTAGTAGGCAGGCAGTATCTATCAATTATCTGTAAAAAGTTTGGATCACATTGAGCAATAATTTGTTTTTTAATTGATTAAAAATTACGTAGAAATCGATTTGCTGTGACATTCAATAAACATTGATTTGTTCTCTATTTTGATTTTACACAGCGCAAGGCAGATTTTTCACCCCATACGGTACATTGACCCTGCCTGAGGCCCTTATACAGTCATAATATGCACGATCAACAAAAAACGTCCCCTCAAAACTACCGTGCTTTCACAGTTTTATTTTACTTCTAACATAAACCTTATTTCAACGAACACAAGGGTCACTGTACTTTCTGCAAAATTAGAGATAAAATAACAATGAAAGGACTAGTGATTGGTTGACGCTGTCAAGCAGGCCCATAGACAATGCTTCTGACAGTTTAATCTGTGGTATGAAAGGATTTTGTAAAGCACGTGGCGCGAAACGGGGTTTCAGATGGGCCTTATGACGCATTCCGTATGAAGTACCTACTACGTCACAACATTCTGCTAGTTCGGAAAACCGAAGGGTGCCCGCTGCGCGTTGGCTTACTTCGAAAGAACGAAACTGTAACCAGCAATATGTTAGGTAGAATATTCAACCCTAAATATAATCATACATTCTACGTTCATTATGTTTAAACTACAGTGATGTGATGTGTGTGCATTTCTATGTAAGTACCTAATAAACATGCAATGTCCACTGATGAATGATCAACTCGGAAATGTTTGTATCATCTCTATGAACAATCAAACGTAGCAAGTACTTACCAATAAATACATTGAAGTTCTAAAATAACCTGCCCTTATATTACACACTTTAATAATACACGACAAGGTTGAGTGAAAGTGAACTACATAAATAAAATACATACTATGACCGTACTACAGACTGCAACGAATATCCGCCGTCAAAGCAAATCGTCCCTAAATGACGATCTGGCAACGTCGCTTTGTACCGAACATAGGCGAAGTTACCCGAAGCCTTGAATGCGACGCGACGCGACGGGGGCGGCCGCTGGCGCTAGTGGCGCCACGCGACGCGGCGGGGCGGAGCGGGGCGGGACGCTAGCGTGAGCGGCCCAGTTAGCTCGTAGAGTGCGGGATACGTGCGTCGTGTGGAGAGTTAAGAATACAAAAATAACGATTTCCCGCCAAAATATGATTGATATAGAAAGATTAATCGAACTTGTCAAGAAGCACGAGTTTATATACGATATAGGCCATAGGGAATATAAGAACCCTAGCCTCAAAAATACGACATGGGAATTAATTGCCAAAGAATTGGGTGGAACAAGTAAGTGCACATTTTTTGTACAACAAATTATTATCAGACTATTGTTTTTTATTCCCCAGTCAGAATAATTAACAATACTCAGGTGTAAACTATTAGAAAGATTGCTTATTACCTTAACTTTCATTTTTTATTAATTTTACACATCTAATCTGTTAATGAATTGTCGTTATCTTTTATTATCCCTCTAATTACTCGACTACCGCAGAGGGTTATAATTTAGCCCGTATGTATGTATGTTCACTTGTTCCCGCATAACTCCTAAACTTCTTATCATAGTTCGACAAATGGGGTATCACTAGCAGCGTCTTCATTGTCCACTGGTTATAGCTATAGGCTATGTGACGTCACACTAAGTTCAATAGGGCGCCTTCTAGAAGACATTAACACGTTCATTCCTAAGCAAAAATACTGACGATAGCCAAAATGTTAAATGTCTTCCCTAGTGGCCAAAACAAATACCAGAATCTAATACGCTGAGCCCGCTACTTTATGGCTCGTACATAATTGTAAGGCACCATCATACGACGTACGTCGCGTGAACGGCCATAGCATAACAGGCCGCTTCACGCGTTAGGTATCCTGCCTTTTCAATTTTTATTTTTTCTCAATGGGCTTGAATGTCCCACTGCTGGGCAAAGGCCTTCTTGTTATTTAAAATTAATTTACAAATTTTCATTTGATAAGCAACGATTGGCAAAAATCTGGTTGGTCATTTCATCATTTTACAACAACAAATAATTCACTTAAAAAAATATTTACCCGATAAACTTTCATTTGATAACGTATCATTTGACAAACAATTCATTTTATATTCATGTGATCTCATAAAACAACGTTTGAAATAAAAACGTTTTACAATTTTTATTGCATTTCCCATTATGCAATTTATTGCGCTGGTATTCAGCTGCATCCGGTTAGACTAGAAGCTGCCCCCACATAGTTGAGAAAAGGCTAGGCAGATGATGACACATTCGCAATTTCAACTTATTAAATAGGCACAACGGTAATTTTAATTAATGGAACAACAAACATTTAGGATTCAAGAGCGAGCGAAGCGAGCTCGGGACTTTTTGGGGCACCCCGAGTCCCCGACGTTAGGTTAGGTTACTATAAACCCTGCAAACAGAAATAAGAGCCCCGCGCAGTGGGGCTACGTCGACTACGCCTATTACAAAATATTGAAATTATTTACCTTGGACTTTAGGTGAATTTGTGCACTACAAACAATCGAAACTAGCTGAAAACAATAGTACTATAAAAACACGCCATCACAAAATGTACAGTGCCTCCAGGCCATGAATCAATCGGCAGCGCCATTTTGTCATCATAGGTATTTTGCACTTTGACATATAACTATACATAGATATTTTGAACTATTAGGTATAATAAGTCAGCCTTCAGGTATGTTAAACTTTTAGTTTTTTTTAATACGTACCCTCATGATCACTTTGTGATAGGCACTGGTTTAAAAGATTTATTATGAAATGATATTTAGGTTAAATGTGATTTTGCCAAAAGAATCAAAATATGAAACGAAAAATTTATAAATGATTAAATATCATGTGAATTATTTGTAAAGCGAAGCTTTTGCCAAATAAATGAATGCTTGTAAAGTGAGTGTTTACAATTAAATAAAACATCTGCGGAATAAGTTGTTTGTAAAATAAATAGTATACGTAACGTATGAAACGTTGGTTGTAAACTAAAAATTTGTCAAAGGAGTTTAATTAAGTGAAACATTAGTGAAACGGCAATGAAGAATGTTAACTAATTTTGATTATTAGCACCCCATATTCTCTGTCAAAAATAAAAAATACTAGTGAAATAATTACTTCGATACGTTAACTAGTTTCCGATTTAGAAGTAAAACAAGTTGTAACCGCACGACGCGGGCTGCCCCGGTGACGGTGTGTCGTCATCGCACAACACGCTCAGTCTGGCTCACTCAGTCCGCTCGCGGTTGCGCGCCCGTGCCGTCGAAATTATACCTAAATACTTTTAAAAATGTCCAATCCAAATACTAGGAAATCATGTGTTGTGCCTAAATGTAAAAATACAACTACCAATTCGCCGGAAAAGTTGTTTTTTATAGTTCCAAAGGACGTTAAAATGCGAAAAAAATGGATAAAAGCTATGAAGAGGTTAGATCCATTTGGAGATAAAAGTACAGTTTATTGTTGTGAAGACCATTTTGACGTAAGTATAGTATTCATATTTTATGTAGGTACAGGTATCTTGTAATGAAACTATTTCTAATCGGATTAATTGCGTGTTTATTGATTTTACATTGGCAGGAAAAATGTAAAATCAATAAGCACGCGATTAATCCGGTTAAAAATAGTTTAATTATAAAATACAGTGATCGTGAATACCTAGGACATTACCTTTTGTAGTTTACATTTATTTAATACCTATAAACATAAAATCTGGTCAGAGGTGCAAAACCTTTGGTCTCAGAACTTTCCGTTATGTTTTTACATAGTATTACATATTATAATATCTTGAGAACACTGCAGCTGTTTTGCGTTATCCTTTGTTTTCTATACAAGTTTTAATCTATACTAGACTGTGCCTACTGCTCTGCTCGCGTAGGCTAGGTGTAGATGGCTAATAAGATTTTTTCTTGTTTTAGATTGAAAATGATATGGAGAACTATACTAAATATAAGTTGGTCGGGGGAAGAATTAAACTAAAACAGGGTATAGTTCCACACAAATTCAAATGTCAACAGAAAAAGGAAGATAAACCTCAGAGATCTGCAGTGCAAAAACGTAATCGTATAGAATATTTTGAGAAACTATTAAATAAAGATGAAACTTCGACGTTAGAAAAACCTGAAGAGATATTTGTTGTTAGCTGTGAAGACGAAATAGTAATAGAAGATCCATTAAGTTTTGGAAATAATGATCAATGTTTAGAAATATCAAAAAAAAGTAAGGGAGTGCAAGTAAACCTAGATAAAGGTGTCCATAAATCAACCATGACTGTTAACAAATGTTTAAAAAAAAAGAGGAAAATAATATTTTCACCAGATGCAGTATCTTTTGGTAGTATGAACGACATATCTTCAACCGCCTCTTCACATGAAATGTTTAACCTTGTCAAGAATCAAAGAACCCTAATGAACATTCAGATTCGGAACCGGAATGCGAAACACTTTTTTTTAGAAACTATATGCAAAAGGCTGCTCTTTTATCCATATCTAGAGAACCACAACTGTTGTTAGGTTTACCTAAAGAATGCTATTTTTGTATTAATATGTTATCTGAAACAACAAAATGTACTCCGCGAAATATAATGATAACTTAAAAAAAAATACGCTTGTATCAACCTAATACTATTCTGGCCTTATTATTTATTATCATCAATAATATTTACTATTATTAGACTATTAATTTAATACGCGGACGAAAACACAACAAAATACTGCGCAAGCTATTACACCTACTATAACCGTGGCGGCTTGATACTAAGTGGTCATTTACGGAGACGCGGCGCGTCGGGCGGTGCGTTGTGCGGCGCGGCCCGCTTTCAATTCAAACATATGGCGATGTATGAGAGCGTTTACGGAGAAGCGTTTTTACACGCGTTTGCTTGAAGTGCAGCGTTGCCCGCCGCGGCGAACGCGGCGGCGAACGCGGCGGTGCACGCGGCGTTGCACGCGCAAACGCGCAAATACAACATATGGCAGATGATACCGCCGCATCGCCCGCCGCGTCGCCCGCCGCGTCGCCCGCAGCGTTGCACGCGCAAACGCGCAAATACAACATATGGCAGATGATACCGCCGCGTCGCCCGCCGCGTCGCCCGCAGCGTTGCACGCGCAAACGCGCAAATACAACATATGGCAGATGATACCACCGCATCGCCCGCCGCGTCGCCCGCTGCGTCGCCCGCGGCTTTCGCCGCGGCGGCGCACGCCCCGCGTCTCCGTAAACAACATCGTACATTGCCATATGTTTGTGTTTGGGCGTGTGATAACGCGGGCCGCTGCACGCGCCGCCTCTCCGTAAACGGAAAAAACGCGCACCGCGCCGCGCGACGCCCCGCGTAACGCGCCGCCCGACGCACCGCGTCTCCGTAAATGGGCACTAAGCGGGCCGCGGCCCGCGCGGCGCGTTGTGACATGACGTCACAAGCGGTCACGTGACTGTTAGCGGGACTCGATATTTTTCGAAACTTTGAATGCCTATAAAATCAAAACTACTAGGTGTTTTTGACTACAACGGCTTTACTGAGACAAAATTTCAAGCGATTTGGCATACCTAGTAACATTCTTCATTAACGTGCAAGTTATAAATTGAAAAAAAATGTTTGGAAGGTGCAGTGTTGGGTATCAAAAGAAAGGGGTTAATTATTAGCACATTTCAAATATATATCGCTGAACGCACTAAAATTTGTAAACTTTGTATTTTATACATTTCAAAGCGCGATATTTCCGTAGTCGGGTTTTAACTTACACTTGTTGTGACTTGAACACAACTCTCACAAATTCCCTCATCTCATGTTTACCGTATCTTTTCAGGTGACATTTGTAGACTCAAATGGAAGACTGTCAGAGATAGTTACATTAAGTACAAGAGACTGTTAAAAAATTCGGATGGCACAAAAGAGATCGACTACATCTGGAGTAGCAATTTGAAATTCTTAGATAATCACAATGTTAACCGAAGCAGTTTTTATAATATGGTTGGTAAGCGAAAAGCTGAAGCAGAATTACTGGTTCGGGATGAATTACCGCCTGAGATATCGTCTTCTCCGCCGCCCCTAGCACCGTTGGGATCGTTAACTATGGCGGAAGCTAGCTACGCATCATTTCAATCTAATCAAGATTTACGAATAAATGTAGAAAATCCAATAGCAAAATATAAGGAAATTGACGCCACTGACCTTCTCTTCCTGAGTTACTCGGCAACATTCAAGAAGTTTCCAGCGAGGCAGCAAACCTTTATGAAGCTAGAACTAGCGAAGGTATTTGCGAACGCAGAACTGCAACAGTTGGATGAGGCAGAACAAAGTGCGGTAGAAATTACAGAAACTCTACCCGTCATTATTAAAACAGAATATCCTGAGAGAGGTGAATTAGATATTTCGGAAGAATTCAGCGGTGGCATCTCGGAGATGAACACGATAAAACGCAAACGGCGTATTTCTAAGCCACGTCAGTGAAATAATTTATTCTAATATCTTAATATACGCACTGCCAGTTAATACGACCGTGCCCATGTGTCCCTAGATGATGATTTCTGTAACGAACGCATTAATTATGTCGTCTCCAAATAAGAAGGCCATTTCTGAAGAAAATCGGATTCACGTAACTACGAATTTGTTCTTTGTTAATATACGTATATTTTATATAGAATTTAATGTATACGTGAATGATCGGAACATCGCTAATTGAGTCAGTTCCAGTAAGTTACTTCTTGCATTAGGAACTATTTTAAACTGTAAATCTAGTTTCTAAGTACCTTTAACGACATAGATCATAGTTTTTTTTAAATAAAGATAACACGAAAGTTATAAGATCGTCTCTTTTTTCGACCTTGTTTTCTCTGAATTCAATAATATGGTTCTCTCTTAGTACCCTGCTTTAAGAAACTCGACACGCTTTACAGATCTGATCCTCGTGTGAGAGACAGTTCTATGAACTATAATATTGTTTGGCTCAGGTATTTATGACATCAGTGAGTCGCCAGGTCTGCGGTACGGTATAATTATAATAACTGCATTGTCTGAAGCACGCCCACTACTGCTCGGCTTTGTGTAGATCGAACGTTTTGATTTGCTCATAGCCTGAGCCAAATTCTTGGAGTTGGAGTTAAAATGTTTTAGTTTTTTTTAAATTAATTTATTCTCGCGGTTTCGCCATGCTACCGGGATAAAAAGTATCCTATGTTTTAATCTAGGTTATAAACATGTGTGCTAAATTTCATCCAAATCCGTTCAGTAGTTTTTGCGTGAAAGAGTAACAAGTATGCATACATCCATCCTTCCTTACAAACTTTCGCATTTATAATAGGAAGTAGGATGCATCGTTTTTCAAAGCCCGAAAGTACATGCGTTTTTTTTTAAGAGTAACAGCCAAGCGTCTAAGCCAAAAATATAACCCAAAAATTCTTGAAAAGTATGTCAGGAAAATACTGCAAAAGGAAATTGAAATACCTTGACATCGTTACGACTGTCATGGCAACGTTTCCTCGATCACTGTAGGTAGCTATCGGAAATACGGAGTTGCATGAGAAAACTCAGAAATGTTCGGAGAATTTAAAGTAGGAAGTTTCTATGGCAGCCACAAAGAAGCCGCGTCTAAAATGTAGTCTAGACTAATTTCACGAACGAAATAATACATAAATGTTTATTATCAGTTACACAACAGCGATTTCTATTGAGCAGCGTGCCTGGCCGTGACTCCGGACGACTGTCAAGGTTTCACTCATTGAAACTTTTGCTAAGATTCAAGTTTATAACACGTGATTTGTTTAAATGCTCCGCTCGGTAGTTACTTTTCCTGGAAAGTCTTATTGAAACGTGCTGGAACTTAATTATGAAGAGTGGTGTTTGTGTTTTGCTGAATCTGAAATTGCTAATTAAGAAGCGAGGAACGAGTTTCGAGCAAGATTGCACAACTTATTAAGATCTTTTTATGAAGTTTCGACGTGGAAACCTTAGCAGAGTCGTCCGCGAGCGCGACAAAATGTTCGACACCCGTCGTGGCCGCGTGGCGCTTACGTCTGCGTTATTATAAATTCTAAACATATTTCCGAACGTCACACTCACGGATGACGGTATCAGAGTCGATATGAACCAATGCTTTTTTCCTTCTTTTATATGGCCGTCTCGAACGCTTAAGGATTGGATCTATCTTCTATTTAAAGCAGTGTCTTCATTATACAGGGTAATTAAAATAATGTTTTCAAGTGAGTAGTTTCCATCAAGATTAAACCACCAAAAATAGGATGCTAACCTGTGTAATGTGCACAACTTCAGCCTTCACAAAATCTACCTTCCTCGCCAACTCATTAGTTTCGCAAACCAATGTGCGTATTAGCGTAATCATCATTTCCTGCTGTAATAAAGCTTTAGCTATAACATTTAATATGAATTCGTGACATTAGCCGAGTGATCACTGAAACTTGGTTTTTCTTCGCCTTCGCGTGTCGTGTCTATGGCGTGACGCCTGAGCAGCGTGCGCCGTGCCAACGCCAGGCGCAACGCGTTCATATCAAATGGCTTAGTTAACTAACTACATTTGAGTGACAGATTCCGACTTGCTATATTTATGTGGTCTGACTTCTTTGAAGATTTTTTTAGCGCTGTATACATACTTCCTTTTAGATAGGCGTATTTTTGGCAGCTCTGTTTGAATTCGTCTTTCACACTAAGACTATGTATTATAGAACGATACTCAAGCACAGATCTCACGTTGAGTAAATTTGTTGGTATATGAAGATTTAAAGCTGTTTGATTGATTGAATTGAGCTTTATGTGCCACGGGCGTTAGACTTGGTATTTGGCCCTTATTACCATGAAGTATATTATAACCTGATAATACATGTATATCAAAAAAAAATCTCTAGAAACACCTGGATGAGGGACGTACGGAGTCGGGAAGTAGGTATGGCAGGTGATACCTAGACGCAAGTTCCATATTTGATATCAACATAATCTTATTTATAAGTATTCCTGTACCTTATGTTAATCTGGTTAATAGGTATTGAAAGTGTTAGTAAACACTAAGTTCCTTTAAGGCTGTGAAATGCCAACAATATTCTAGCGTTGTCGTCCTCGGCTCTATAAACCTAACTATTGATTTTTCATTCATTGGAATTGAAATGCGGTCAACAGCTAAAAATACGTCCGTCATCGATTAAGTAAAGTCTGCAACTATTTCTGTTAAAGAACGTTGACCTGCCCTTATTTGTTAAATAGTGCTTGCATGGCATGACCCGCTGTGACCTGACGAGTAATAGGAAAACAGTAACGCTTAGGCAGTGAAATTAATTGTTTATCAGATTGACACCACGGAAATTGGTCGTCATATAGCCAGTTTGGATGACTATAAAGAATGATAGCTGTGATAAATAAGTTACTAGCGATCCGCCCCGGCTTCGCACGGGTGCAATATACAAATTATAAACCTTCCTCTTGAATCACTCTATTTATTGCTGAAAACTGCATTAAAATCCCTTGCGTAGTTTAAAAGATCTAAGCGTACAGACAGCGGGAGCGACTTTGTTTTATACTATGTAAAGATATAACACATAGTTAAAATTAGTCAATTTGGTGATCAGTCCGGATACTATTTAAGTCTTTCTTTTTAGGATTCCGTACCTCAAAAGGAAATCGTTTTGTTTTCCGCCTGTCTGTCTGTCAAGACCCTTTTTTCGTGAACGTGTAGAGGTATCAAATTGAAATTCATAATTATCAAATACTCAGGTCTACGATCTCTTTAAGCAGTGAAAAAATCCATCACGATATGACCGTTTAAGTCGCATATTTCGCCGATTTCACAAGAGAACCAAAACCTATAGGATACTTCCCGTTGACGTACAATCATGAAATTTGGCAAGAAGCAATGTCTTACAGCACATGTAGACAAGCCTGACGAAGTCTTCAAGCACTGTAAGTAATTTCCGTATTTGTGAAATCAGTTCCTAGGTACCACGGTCACCTTAAAAGTTCAATAGGTACTAGGTATACATAAATAGCAAGAGCAATCTGCATTTATAGAAATAAACCAGTCTTGTCTAGCCACCGTGTCAGGTCACAATATTTATGAACGCCCAACTGAATGGCTATCGATTTTGAATTAAAATAATCTGGGCTGCTGCGCGGCTTTCGTCGCAGTGTGCGATCGTAAAATAGAACGAACTAAACCGAGCTTTGGAAATAAGATATTTTTGGTATCTGTGACGTAGTTCCTCTTATCCTCTATTTATTTTGATCATTGATTCTTATACAATACATTCGGCTGTACCTGGTCTATGTGACTTCGACGTAAGTATAAGTAAAACAATATTTTCCTTCTTCTCTCAGTCGGGCTAAAATTAGCGAAAATCCGTGTCGACATGTTAAAAAGAGTACTTGACAGCCTGGCACTTTTCATTTTGCACTAATTTTTGAGTGAGACCAGCTCATGCAGTCGTCGTTGTAAAATTTGCAATTAAGATGGCCGCTACGACATACGATATCTTTATCTCTCATGATCTCTTCAGTCTGCAACTCTGTACCTTCAGTAACATAAAGTTGTACCTACTACAAATCTTACGGGTTTTCGGGATAGGAAATAAGTATGCTGACAGAGTAAAATAAAGTAGTAAAGAAAATTGAGACACTTCACTTTTCACTCAAAAAAACATTCTGAACTTAAAACATTTTGCTATCCCAATAAACAGATAAGTACAGAAGGCCAGCTGCGTACACTGGGCAAAATAACAGACGCGCGGACTCGTCGTTTACGGACAGTAGACCTATCTCAAAAGGAACAAATTAAGACTCTTGAGAGCAGCTCTCATTGCAGTAAGACACATGTGTACTTGAGCTTTCGCTTGTTGTTTGGAGTCAGCCTTCTGTACCTATCTATTTTGTGGCCAGATGTGATAGCACGATCGTGTCGTCGCGCGTCGGCCGTCCGTCGGCGAGGTGCCTGAAAACGCCACACAAACTCGACAGCACCCGGCAGTATCGACCGCGAGCTTGAAGCGGTCGCACGTATTCCTTCGCCGCTCACACCATGGCTACTAATCCTAAATTAAAAAAGGTTTGCGCGGGATTAGAGAACGCCGTAATAATTAAAGTGTTAAAAATGTATAAAAGGAATCCTTGTCTGTGGGACACCTCACATAAATATTACCATAATAAACCAATCAAAAATGCTGCTTGGGAATCGTTATTACAAACATGGCGGAAATGCCAGCCCCGCGCTACACTGCACGATGTAAAAATTAAAATATTTCATATGCGGACCAATTACACCCGGCAGAGAAGAAAAGTAAGTGATACCTTTTTTATTGTATTTAATTTAGTTTTATATTTACAAAAATACATTATAATTTATAACGCCCATATTCGTCACAGGGTTAGGAGAGACTCCTAAAATACATATATACAATACAGGGTGGAAAGGACACTGACGCGAAAGCGGTTACCACGTATCCAGTACAGCATTCTGAGCCCCCCACATAGAAATTTTTCTACGGTTATTAAAAAACTAACTGGTTCCCACAAAAATGCAATGCCTACACGGTCAAAATGTATGGAAGAGCAGATTTTTTTTAATAACGATGAAATTTTCCTATGTGGAGGGGGCTCAGAATGATGTACAGAAACTGAATACGTGGTAACCGTTTTCGCGTCGGTGTCCCTTCCACCCCGCATTTCACTAGTTATGTGCGCACGACGGCCTATCAAGCTATACAAAAACCAGTTTATGCGGATCTCTCATTGTATAGGAAATCTATACAAAGCGAGGCCAAGGTATACTGGAAATGTATAGCTTCATGTGCCGCCGTGTGTGTGTATGTGTACATACACCTCCGCCTAAACCTTCAGAGAATAAAGGCATTTGTTTTTCAGGTGTTTATGAGTAACCAGAGTTTTTATGTTTGTATTTAATAATCTCTGTAAATACTGATCCGAATATAAAAATTATTTCACTGATAGATAGCTATCCTATTACCGTATGTCATAGGGTTAATTACTGAGAACAATAATAAATCTTTAGGTAGGTAATTATGTACAGTCGCACATCAAGCTACCCGAAACTGTCAAATTTTCCCAATCAGCCTTGAACCTAATGCTTTAGCGATAAAGTTGAAAATCTATTAAAGAAATTTGACAGATTGTAGTAGTTTGATGTGCTGGCGTATGTGTACTTAAAATCGTGTTTTATAAGCGATTGGCTTATTATTATTGCCGTGCGCTGACCCAACGGTTAGGTATAAATAGATTATGGTGTAAAAAACAGTCACTTTTCGTGATTGTGTTTATCTCAGTTTTCGTGCAACATCACAACACAACTCAACACTATTAATGAATAGTGTTACGTCAGGCCTCTGGCACTAGTACATAGTACATACTGCTCGACATAAGGACCTACAGCTCGCAGCAACCGCAAGTTGTTTGTTAGTCAGTCAGTCAGGCTCTGTACGCGCTCAGCGAGACACGTACGACGCGATCATGCAACGCCCCGCAGCCGCATCGTTTTTATTTCATTTTTGTTTTTGTGCATCCTTCGTTATGGCATCAAAATTAAATCGTAACACTAACGGTTGTTGTGTGGACGGATGTTATAATAAACAGAAGAACTCAGAGTTTTCTTTTTTTACGTTACCAAGCGATTGTGAAACGTAAGTTAATTCCATTCCATAATTAATTACGATGTATATAATTTCATATGCATTCAGTAAAAAGCTCTTATTTTGAAATTACAAACATACGCTTCAGTTTATTTATTTGTATAGATACAGTTTTAAGAAAAAGGCGCCCCGCGCCCGACAAACTCAGCGACGCGAGACGCCGCGACTGCGACGCCATGTCTTGTGCTACCTCCTATAAACGCGATAGTACCATCTCACAAACCTACATTTTTCAAGAGCTTTAGTTATTTTTTGTCACTCTCTAACAGTCATATTTTTTAGTCGTATTTTTTTTTGAATAGCGAAAAATACTCGAAAGGAGGAGCCCGATTTTAATGAAAACTAAAACTGCATCATTAGATTTTTAGCGCTAATATTTTAACGGGACTCTGAACGCACTCTTAATCAGGGTTGTTGCTGATGCATATTTTTTTCACATCAGCGGATGCTGATGCTGATGCTGATCTTTTATCGTTGACATCAGCGGATGCTGATGCTGATGCTGATTTTAAATATTTTCTTAAAAAAACAGGGAAAAAGTGAAATCAGTCCGTATTAGTACGCTCTTTGCGTGAATAATCCTTGTAACATAAGTTGCAGTCTGCAGTTTCTTGACTCCTTAATTTAAAATACGTCCATATTCCACTTTTCAGCGGATAACACTCGACAGTTTACGGAAAAAAAAAAACTTTCACGCGTAATGAAGAATTAACGTAATGAGACAAGTTTGTGTTTATTTGCAATCACAATCCCCGCAGACGATCTTTTAATTGGTCAAAGTCGCAAAAACTACACGTGATATAATCCTCTCTGCGGTCATGTCACGACTCGAACTTCAGCATTAAAATCAGCATTAATAATCAGCATCGATCAATGCGGATGCTGATGCTGATGCTGATGTTGAAAATGATGCTGAAGATCAGCGGATGCTGATGCTGATGCTGATGTTCGCAACAACCCTGCTCTTAATTCATAGCTATAGCCGCCCTTTTCTCGCGCTGCTTGTTAGTAAAAGATAGCGATTCTCTCATTTTAGTATAGTTATTGAACAAGAGAATCGGCACTAGTGGTCATGGTAGCCCCCCCTGCACAAATAATTCACATATAACTCACTCCTGATTTCGAATCTTATTTGTTTCAGCCGAAATAAGTGGTTAGATGTCATTGGGAGACCCGATTTACTCAATAAAACTAACTTAAAGCCACAAAGTTACAAAATATGCTCAGTACATTTCGAAAATTCCATGATGTCCGAAGTGCTTGTGCGAAAATTGCTGCCAGGTGCAGTACCAACAAAATTTCTCTCGACCAAGTCTCAACCTAGGACTTCAATATGTGTAAAGGAATCACAGAGTTCTGAAGTGTCGACACAAACAAAACATTCATATGTAGAGGAATTGTCTGTCGTTAAAATTAATAATGCTTTTATGGCCATGGTTCACACACAAACTGACACTCCAATAAATGAACGAGAAACACAAACGTCTTTAGCTCTTTCATCAGGTACAAAAAGGAGGCTCATTACTCAATTGCAGGAGTCTGAAAATAACAAAAGGCTACAAAATGGGTTAGATACAACAAAAAAAGAAACCGATGCCAAAAACTCACTTTCGCGTTCTCCTTCCGGCAACCAATCTGTCAATGGAGATGACGATGAAGTTACTGAAAAGTTTGTTAAAAAGGTACGTAAAGAACGCAGCCCATAAGTTGAACCAAAATGTAGTCGTCCACGCGGGTACTATTTAGACAAAAGTCTATTGAGACCTTAAATGCGCAGCCCTAGTACTCGGTCTATTGCGTGTACGGTGCTGTACGCGGATTTATTTATTTTATTTACGTAGCCACGCCAGCATATCAATCTACTACAATCTGTCAAATTTCTTTAATAGATTTTAAACTTTATCGCTAAAGCATTAGGGTCAAGGTTGGTTGGGATAATTCGACAGTTTCGGGTGCTGGCTTCTGTACCTATAATGGAACTTAAAACAACGTGCGGAATGTGGGTGTACTATCCATAGTTAATCCTTCTGGGATAGGCATGCTGTTATGTTATTTAGGTGTTTATAATTAATCAGAATTTGTATATGTATTTGTATTTGATAATCTCTTAAAATATTGATCAGATTACGAAAATTATTTCGCATTTAGATAGCCACAGTATTACCGAATAACATAGGGATAATTATTGAGAACAAAAACATCTCTATGCAGGTAGGTTTGTCATGGACTTAAAATTGAGTCTTATGAGATTGGCTTATTTTCTTAGGCGTGCGCGGAGTGAGACCCAACCCAACTGTATAGTAATACATAAATAGATTATGGTAATAAACAACGTCGCTTTTCCTGATTGCATTTATTCTTAGTTTTTCTAACCGGTCATTTTGGACTTCGATGAGGATATCAACATCATGGAGATAAATTATTCCGGGAGGTTTATGTTAACAATAATATCCAACTTGATAAAACTGTATCACAGAAATCTCGATGATTTAACAGTATGATTGTTACCACACTCAATTGTATCCGTGCCTATCACGTCAAGAGCGAGTAGCTAGTCTTTCTTTCTTTATCGTGTGGTTAGTTCGTAACCTGGTGTCAGAGTTTTTAGGCCGCCCATGGGCCTCTGACTTGGCTTTACATGCCGTCAAGAAATATCTCTCAGGCATGCTGGTTTCCTCACGATGTTTTCCTTCACCGAAAAGCAAGTGATAATTATACTATACGCACATGAATCCGAAAAATCAGAGGTGCGTGCCTTGGGTTCGAACTCGAGACCTATGACTTGGCAGTCCGACGGTCACACCACTAGGCTATCACTGCTTTTAGTAGCTAGTTAAACAATATTTATAAAAAAAATGGTAGTTTGTATATTTGTACCAGGTTAGGTCTGGAAATACAAATCCGATTACAAAACTTCTTTCACTAATACAGAGCTACACTATTACTGTGTAACATAGCGTACTTTTTATGGCAAAAAATGCACGATTTCTATGAATATCTCTATTAAACTGAAATATGAAAATACGCAGGGTTCATTGCCAGCGATGTAGATGCAGTGGGAGGGGGCGGTAGGCGGGCCTTCTAGTTCAGCGAGATAGGTAGCCGCGCGGCTCATTCGCGCGGTCGGCTCCTCACGCGACACTCGTTTCCGATTGTTTTTTTTAAGAATTACTACCTCTTTGGTAACGTTCACTTTCGGACGTTCTTGAATTTCGAAGCGAAAGTTCTTTTCTTATATTATGGTGTATTGTTTTTGTTGATTCTAAAATAATTTCTGTTATAACGACATCATGAGAAAAAAAACGAATCTTAATTCTTATTCAGTCAAGTCGAAAAAGGTTAAATTGCGCCGAATGAGAGAGTCTTCTTCTGAGAGAGAACGACGTCTGGCGCAAGTAAGAGAGCACTACAGGGAAATGCTTGCCAGAGAAACTAGTGCTGAGCGGTTGCAGCGACAAACTGAAAAGAGGCAATATTATGCTGATTTACGTGCTCGCAGCCGTTACCGCAAACGCTGCCAGAATCAGCAGCAGGCGCTGGATAGTCTAGCAACGACAACCAAACGGCCTGGCACTAGAAAACCAAGAGCAAATAAACGATCAAAGCAAAATGCTGTCGTAAGTTCCTAACCAATATTTTTGAGACGGTACGAAAATCTTCTGCAATGTCGAGTGTCGATAGGCTTACTTAAGGTCTCTGCACACAGCCGGCGTGGCGTGGCGGGGCGCGGCGTGGCGGGGCGGCGACGCTGCGCTGGCGCGGCGGCATCGGTCACACTGCGGGCGCGATCACCCATTCACGCCGACCGTATCGCGACGCTATTCATTCATCAAAAAGATGTTGAGCGATTCAGACGTGGAAATGCTCTTGCTCTTATTTGCGCTAGCTAAGAAAAAACAACGTAAACAGAAATGGGTGCATGAAATAAATGAAAACCGCGGCCGCGCCCGTCCCCGCCGCTTCTGACTTGTATTCCCGCTCGGCGCGGCGGCGGCGTGGCGCGACGGTTACCGTCGCGTCGAGCGGGACGGCTCTGTGTGGCGTCGTCCGTAATATCTAGTACATTACAACTGCTTAGTGTCGCGTCGCCGTCCCGTCCCGCCGCGCCGCGCCCGCTGTGTGCAGAGACCTTTAAATAATACTATACTACTATGCTATACTTAAATAATTAAATCCATATCTCTATATTAAAAACATTGTCATTTAGACTTACCGCTAAGTTCTTTTAAATTTTATACGGTTTCAGATAATTAATTCGAGAATGTTTATAAATGTGTATAATTAATAGGTACCTGTACCGTAGATGTAGCCCAAAAATTGTAGTGAGTCGTATAAATCATACATCGTTTATTAGCTTATATATTGGTATACTACTAGACCATTCTTCTCCAAAATACAAAAAACGCTCTCGTGCATGGGGCGCCGGTGATCAAATGGCGAGTGCGCGAGGAACGGTTTCAAGTCTGCCATGACACCCGACTCGCTAGTTGGACGTCAGCGCTCCCTTCGGCTAGACGCGTCGAGCACCGTGCGAACACTGCGCTCAGCCGCGCACTATTTATTTATTTCAACTTAGTACAAAAGTGGTACATAGGCGGACTTGATGCCACAAGGCATTCTCTACCAGACACTATTCATTCGATATGTTAGACAAAAGTGAAAAACGTGAGCTTCTATGTAAATTCCTTAAACAGTTCAAAAAATCACCATGCTTGTGGAACGCTGACAATATTTACTATTACAATAGAGACGCAAAGGATGACGCCCGCTCAGTTTTATTAAAGATATGGAATAAATATGAGCCTATGACATTACGAGGACTAAAACTTAAAATTCAGGGCATACGATCAGTTTATCGAAGAGAAAGGAGAAAAGTGAGTGTTCATAACAAAATGTTTGTTTACAACTATTATGTATAAAACTTTTTGCAGCGACTTAAAAAAACATTTTAACATAGATATATAATACGTATGCTAGAATGTTTTCAAACGTCACTCATCTGTTGTTTACTTTAGTTGACGAAATGTTTGATGAAATCTTGAATTTTCTCAAGTGCTGTTTATAAACATTAGCGCTTGAAGCCCGATGCGGATATTTTCTCGGTTTTTGACCAGCATCGTATTCACATGTCGGCCTTTCGTAACTTTAGATTAATATGTTTTTTTAACTAAAACGAGCTTTAGGTAGGTATGAGTAATAGACATAGGAAAATGTATTAGGTACATACAAAAAAGTTGGGTCAGCAGCAATAAAAAACCACTAGGCTATATAGCTTATAAGTTACAGATAACTATAGTAGGTATTAAAAATATTCTGATTACGTATTAAATATTCTAATATTCGGATTATTCTGATAATAAGAACTAGATGCGCTACTTTATTCCCTGATAGGTTTGACGCGTAGCCGTGGGCTCTTCTAGTATAGAATACTGATTGTTTTCCTCTTTTTAGGTTGAATCCAGTGCTGGTGCGTCTGTTCACTACATACCAACACTATGGTACTATAAGCATTTGAACTTCTTGTCTGGCAAAAAGGACACTGATTCAGACGATTCGGATTCTGACCATAATGACGTAAGTAGCGGAATAAATTAATAAACTGCGTTCAACTTCAACAGCCGTCAGTGCCAATATTCTGGGACAAAGTTGACACTCTTGAACGCTAAGATGTGCTATTCGTATGGTCTGACTAATTACTAATGACTAATTTATAAGTCCTAATTATAAGAAATTTGACATTTGCATTAATCAGCACTTAAAACAACCATGTTATGGTTAGTGACCAAGTCAGTTTAAATCCTCATATTTTTCATTGCTGACCTACTGATAACCTAACCAGCGTAAAAATATCCCAGTTTTGTCTAACAATCTATTAAGTAAAGAGTCAATAGTTGAGACAGAAAACGATGGTTTACGTGTGGGTGTACTATTGCTACACCTTTGACAGTCGGCCGAACCCATCATGTGTTACAGGCGTGATGCTGTTTAATATTGGCCTGTTAGACGTTTCGATAAATGAAAGCATAAATAAAGATTAAACTTCTAACTAATTCTACTTTCTAACTACGGTTCCTTTGTCAAGCTTGTTTCTCTTTAAATGTTAACCTCTTATTTCAATTTCAGGACACCGTTTATGTGCGACTTCCACGTAGTATAAAATGGCCACCAACCACATCAACATCAACCGACCAAGAAGGGGACCCAGAAAGGGATCAAGAAGGGGACTCTGTATCATCGGTAGACGCATCAGCAGCAGCATTCGGTAGATCAGTAGGAGCTCAGTTGCACCACTTGTCCAAAATGCAGAGATGTATCGCAGAAAAACTTATCTCTGATGTCATTTACCATGCCAAAATGGAGCAGCTGTGTCTGGACACATCTATCAGTGTAAAAGAAGCTGTAGAAGAACAAGCTGCTATATTAATCCCCAAAGCAGGAACATCCTGGTATGACACGGACCTCAATAATGGTGCACAAGAATCCTCCGTTAGCTGTCCATTACTTACAGAAACTACCGAAGATCTAGTCCGAAGAGAAATGGAGGAAACACAAAGTGCAGTGAATTTTATCAAAATGGAAAGTGATCACACGGAAAGTTATGTTTTTCAAGACGATGACGATGAACTAAGCCATGCAATAGATATTGTGAAAGAGGAATTGATGTAGATGTAGCATTTAAGCCAATTTAGTTTTTAAGTTAATTAAGGCAATCTCAAATACATCTTTTGTTGATAAGTACGTCTTTAGTTTTATTACTCCTACCGTTTACCGTTTTATTATTGATACCTGGAAAATTCAATGTTTTTCTCTGAAATCTATACGAACTATGTTTTTGTAAAAATCTTTTGCCCCGTGGGGCGTTGAATGTATGTGGTATTTCGCCAGCTAGCAATATAGCGAAGATGACTGCTAAAAGTGTGCCACGTCACATCTGAAGAATTATTCTACAGGTATTGATGGTGTAAATTCTATCCGTGTATTAATGAAAAATGATCCATGAGAATGTGACTGTATTGCTCTTTGTATTCCCTGAACAATGCTAGTCTTAGCTGTAGTTCTGAATCATCTGTATTTATTATCGGAAGCTAACCGTTGTTTAATATTAGAACATTTCTTACAATAAAACCATTTTGACTGATACCTATGCGTTCTACATTTCATTTCATACATGTACTTATGCAGAACTTTTCGATAATTTCCATCGAAAACATATTCCGTTTGGTATAAGTACATATAAGTCGCGGTGGTTGGTAGATAAATGACTGAAAATGTACGTTTGCGCTGCGTATTTGCTGGCTGTACCTATCAAAAAGGTTCCAAATAGCCATTCGAATACTGTGATTGAATCCTTGCTATGTCCATAAAACTGATTCTAGTGATAGGAATTAGGACCATTTAGACAGAATTTGTAAATGTTTTTGTCGGCGTTGTCATTTAGCTTCGCTTAGTTTTTAAGGTCACGAATATAATTATAATTATCCTAAACAATGACGATATAAACGATTTTGTCTGTTACTCAAGTTTTTAGCCATTAAAGCTTTTAGTAACGAAAGCATTCATCTCCCACTCACGTTACGTACCCTACCTACCCCGAGTTCCCGAACAGAATCCCACAAAACAGAATCCAGTTTTAACGCACACAAACAACATAAACTTGTACGCGCGCTGTATAGTAAACACACACAGACGCAAGGTACAGCTGATCTTGCCCGATCACTCCGAGACGGGTAGCGAAATAGCGCCGTGCGGCGTTGCCAGACCGTGCGCCCGATGTTGCCGCTCCGCACACCACACCGCACAAGTAAATATTCGAAATTCGAACTTGGATGGCATTGCGAATTGGATAACGTGCAAACTGGTGTAAGTATGTATATGTGTATAATAAGTAGGTATGCAATAACGGTTCCTTGCCAATTAAATGGGCCGAAACTGGTTTTAATTTTGGGCGTTTGTTAATTGGACGGTAAAGTAAGAAAAACATCGGACGTGAATGCGTTTTAATGAGGTTTTTTATACTCGATTGCAGTATCTCTTGTAAGTTTGGTTTAAGATTCGGTACTTTCAGGGCTTTAAATGCGAGGTCCTTAACAATTATGGAGATCGAAAATTTTGAGGCAAGCCAACTCTGCACGAAGACCGGAGGACCACTACGACTCGTTATTTCTTAAGTTTTTGAAGTCTAGTGTCCAAAGTTCCAAACAGGCGATACTATGGTTAATGATTAAACATTAAAAAACTCCCATAAACATTAGAATCGTGCAATCTGGGTTGATTTTCAACTGATTGGATTCTCCTCCCGTTTGTTTAATTTTAAGGTTCTTGAGCAACCCTTGTGTTCAAGTTTGAGCTTTCAGACTACGTGCCTTTGCCAACACTTTTCGTGCCTTGTTTTTGTGCTTTTATTCTACTGTATCTTGTATCTATCCCAACTATTCGTTTAAGTTGTGTAAAACTATCACTTAGAATGACCTAGATTAATAAACTCTTTTGAAATCTTCACTATGGTCCTGTCAGGAGCTACGATTTTAAAAGGGACTACTTGCCGTAACCTTTTCTAGATTATTTGTTATTAAGGTCCTCACGTGCCTTTGCCAACACTTTTCGTGCCTTGTTTTTGTGCACTTATTCTACTGTATCTTGTCTATCTCAAATATTCGTTTAAGTTCTATAAAACTATCACCTAGAATGACCTAGATAAGTAACTTTTTTGAAATCTACACTATGGTCCTGTTAGAAGCTTCGATTTTAAAAGGGTCTTCTTGCCGTAACCTTTTCTAGATTATTTGTTATTAAGGTCCTCACGTGCCTTTGCCAACACTTTTCGTGCCTTGTTTTTGTGCACTTATTCTACTGTATCTTGTCTATCTCAAATATTCGTTTAAGTTCTATAAAACTATCACCTAGAATGACCTAGATAAGTAACTTTTTTGAAATCTACACTATGGTCCTGTTAGAAGCTTCGATTTTAAAAGGGTCTTCTTGCCGTAACCTTTTCTAGATTATTTGTTATTAAGGTCCTCACGTGCCTTTGCCAACACTTTTCGTGCCTTGTTTTTGTGCACTTATTCTACTGTATCTTGTCTATCTCAAATATTCGTTTAAGTTCTATAAAACTATCACCTAGAATGACCTAGATAAGTAACTTTTTTGAAATCTACACTATGGTCCTGTTAGAAGCTTCGATTTTAAAAGGGTCTTCTTGCCGTAACCTTTTCTAGATTATTTGTTATTAAGGTCCTCACGTGCCTTTGCCAACACTTTTCGTGCCTTGTTTTTGTGCACTTATTCTACTGTATCTTGTCTATCTCAAATATTCGTTTAAGTTCTATAAAACTATCACCTAGAATGACCTAGATAAGTAACTTTTTTGAAATCTACACTATGGTCCTGTTAGAAGCTTCGATTTTAAAAGGGTCTTCTTGCCGTAACCTTTCCTAGATCATTCGTAATTTAGGTCCTCTGAGCGACCTTCGCCGTGGTGACTAATCAGTTTAGAAAGTGCGCAGAACTGTCAAGGTTGTTGTCAATTTATTTTTAACAATAATAACATGGTCACGTGGCTATAAGCAGCTGCTGATAATCGTGACTTTGAGCTTGTTCAGTAGGTACCTATGGGCAAATATTTGTACATACATACTTAAGTACGTACTACAAACCGACCTTCCTCTTTTATTAATGTTGGAACTAATAAGAATGGAATTATTGAAACTTCCTTCCTTTTTTCTTTACCAGTCAACCTTCCGATACTTGGAATTCCAATCAAATTATGTTTGCTACTAATTGATATTGCATAGTCTCACCAATATCATTATTTTCCTCTCCTTGTCCCGTGTTACTTGGGGTCGGCACTACACGTTCTCTATATTATCACTGTCAACCTACCAACTGCCGATATAATAAACTCTGTTTTCTTCCAATATCTTTATTTTGGTCTTCGTTCCATAGATACTTATACTATATTTTACGTAAACTAAATACCTAAGCGAAAATATACATATACCTTCCTAGCTACCTCCATACATATCCGACGTTACCATAATATTAGGCATCGTCTTCATGCTCGCAATCGCTTGCCGATAGACGCATGAATGACTGATGAATTCCACGAGAACGTCCAAGCCTCCAGGCGAACCCACGCTTGTGCAAACTAGTCATGCACACACATTGACTATCGAAGCTAACGCACGAAGACTCCCTTCATCCATAAACTCTACAAGGTGCAAACGGGCCCTTCACGAAGCCGTCAAACCTTTAAAAGTGGTAAGTACATACCTATTAAAAAAAAAACTTTTGAAAAAATTGGAACTTTGAACTCCAATATTTCCGTAACTAGAAGGTTCCCAGGTATGATTCAGAACAAAAAAATGATCGCAATGACGGGGAGAACCAAGTGCCTTTCGGCTTCGTTAAGGGTCTTTTTACACCCTTTATGATATGGAGTGGTGTCTGGATACTTTTGGCTATGTAAATACCTACCTAAGATGTTCAGTGGGTCTTCAATCCTCCAAAGAGTTTAGTATTGATTTTGAATGTTTGTTGAGTACGACTGAACTGAAACTTTGGTCCTTACCAAGCTAAGAAATAGAAAGGACTAATTCGACATGGCACTTGAAATTATTTTAAACAATACAAACAAGAAGCCAACCAATTTTAACAAGAGAACTAAGTAGGTAAGTACCTAACATTCTAGATGATTTAGTGGCTTTATCTAATAAGCTATCAAAATTCTAATTTTGTCTGCGATGCATTTAGAAATTAAAAATAGAACGGTAGAAGAAAAGCAATGCTAGTGCCAGTCCAAAGTAATAAAAGTTGACTGAAATAAAATTGCTCATCTACAATCGACTTCAGCATTCGAGCAAAAATAGCCTAGGTACTTTCTCGTAACCGTTGTTTTTCGACTTACTCTATTTTCTTTCAACCACAAAGATATTTCTTCTAAACATTAAATAGAAGCTGGAGCGTGTGATAGTATTCGCACTTCGCAGTCGGGCGAGCCTGAAGCCGGGCCGGCCGACAAAACAAAGTTGGAGCCAGCCGATAAACGTGGCTCGGCATCGATCGGCGACGTTGCCGCTCCGCCAGTGCTGCGCGTTGCCGTTCCGCGCGCCTATTATTATTTATTATGTTACGCGCGGCCGCTGCACGGCTTGCGTCACTCGTGCATTGCCCGGACTCGAGTGTTTCATGCCGGAGTGTCTTCAGAAAGAGGATGATGGAGAACTTAAAGCGGGGTAGTCCCTACAGGAAATCTGAGCCATGACTCAGTTCATTGCGACCTAGATCTGTTAGAAACAAAAGTAAAATACTAGACAACATTTAGCCGTCCTAGAAATCCATAACTTTGTTGTTTCGACAAGCAGCAAAGCATTCGCTTTTTCAGCTATAAGGAAAAAAAGCGAAGGAAAGGAAGTTTACTGAACGTGTCCTTTTGCAGCTTGATATCTTTCCAGAAGTCAACAACGATGAAAAACATTCTAATGTAACTTTCACTTTCGTCCAACGAAAATTGTGAGCGATTTGAAATTTTGTGTTTTCATTTTTTCATTCAAGCCTACTTTAGTGAATAATTTGCTTTCGAATTGGAATATGTATAATTTTGTTGTGAATAGTAATAATAATATGCGATATCGTCGAGACTGTCCTGTCTTCATAGACTGTATTTTAGTGATCTTCAGTCAGTTTTGTGCTCTCTCTAAATCGATCGGTTGGAATATTGTAACTTGAGGATCATTCCAAGGTCGGAAGTAAGTTTTCAGTTTTCGGAAAGTACGGGATGTAGTGTATTTGTATTCAATAATTCAAGTAATTTTAAACAGGTGCAATATCCCACCGAAGTATGCAATGTAATCAAGCATGAGTGAAGGAAATACACTGCTCTAGAATTTATAAGAAATTCTTAGCTATTGTCTTGAGTAAGAAGTCGAATGGATTAGGATTCCATTCGCGAATCATATCGTCGAGGTAAACAAGTTTTACAAGTCGGACACACATAAGAATAATAATAGCAGCAGTTGGCAACAAGAGGCACCTTATACAATAGAATTTTACCTGCTTTTAAAGAGAGAGCAGCTTGTGTGTGAGAACTGAGAATACGCCGCAGCCCCAATGAATTGTAACATTGGAACTGGATACATTGAAAGCAAATCTCTTTAAATTGATAAAGGTTCGACTATTATTGCTGCAAAATCTCAATTTCCAACGTCTACATCTCCTATAACTTTAACACTTACATCATCATATTTTTTCTCGGAATTCGACAGTCTGTCTTTGTTAAAAGAGACAAACACGGCAATTTGGTGTGACCTTGCATACCTCCCTCGCTTAGTCTTCGTCCATTAATCTCTATTCGGTAGCAGTCGGCGCAGATAGATTTTTAAGAGATATAAACTGGTTCGATCTTGTTGTTTTAGGTCTACAAAATACAACACTTGTTTTTCTTCTTTGGCTCCTTTTTTCTTTTTAATAAAAACAGGGACTTTGCTAGTAGCGCCTTCTCGGTAAAGAACTCTATAATGAAAGGCAAACAGCATTGGAGTTTTTGATTAAAGAAAATGGTAGAAGGTTATTGTGTTACAAATGATCTCAACGGTTGATTAGTAATTAATAATACATCACAGTTACATCACTGGCGCTGCCGGGTCTATCAATCAGAAGACGTCGGCATAATGGCTAGTGTTGTTATTCATTTAAATTATTATCATATAGCTAGAAGCAGTTGATTTTTGTATCTAATCGGGACTGAAATTATGACCTGGGATAGCAAGAAAAATAACTGAGAGAAGGAAATGGAAGACTCGAACCAAATTCAACATGTTATTCTTGTGCTAGCTAATGTAGATGATACATATAACAGTAGCAGACTAGAGATTGTTACTAATGACATGTGGTTGGGATTCCATTGTGGTTAGACAAAAACACTAGCATCAGTAGTTATAAACCGCTATGTCCGGTCTTTCGTATTTGCATGATCAATAAAACTCCAGCGTTGCCAAAAGAAATTAGCGATGAAAACCATGAAATAAATGACGGTCCTATTTTATTTGAAGCAGATGAAGATGCGCCACTTTGGGCTGGATGGTTCGCACCTACAGAAAGTATGATTGATTTCGTGCTGCCGGCTCGTTTAAAAAACTGCTCCTTTTCCTGCAACACTTCTTCGGGCATTCTCATTGCAATTGCAACATATAACATCGTAAGAATAGACACAAAATGCATAATAAGCAAATGAACATGGGACATTTGCTCTATCGACAGTTGTTTCCTAAATTATTCAGTTCACATATGGTTTAAAAATTTGCCTCAGACGTAGAACTAATCAGCTACTTTGAATACATGAATGGAAAAGACTTGACACGGCAAACAAAATACTAAATATTATGCAAAATTGGCCTTGTTTGTGAGTCTTTGTCTGCTGTTATGCCAATATTTATATTTTACCGGGATATTGTAAAACATGTGGTGATTTTTACGTCTTTACCAGCGGCAACGTGCACATTGCTCTTTTAAAGGATAATCTGTAATAGGTTCCCACTAAAGCTATCAAAGGGTTTAAGCCGACTAATTTCCTAGCTTATGGGATTACATTAATGGATGCATTATCACGTTTACCTGCGAAATTACACTGTATTATAGCCTGTAGCGTGATCTCTAATCCACCATTAGGAATGCTGGTAACTGTAAAGTCTTCACCTGTTTGCAACGTTTTATTACTGGGCTCTAAAACCGGATGTTCCACGCCCGGTGAGCATAAAAACTCTAGGGCGATCTCCGAACAAAAAATACATCCTACTTATTACGCAGCTGCGCTGAACACCCTGCCTCTCAGTCTGCCTGTTGTGAGGCAAACAAAGCTCTAAGTGGCAGGTACTGTCGTGTCCTCGGAGGGTGACGGACGCCGAGCTCAGTGCGCTATAAACATTATAGATTTTCTGCCTCGCCCGAGATCTAGTCCAGGCACACCCAGTTTGTTGGGCCTTTACTCGTACCTCGCTTGCGGCTGCGTACATATCTGTAAACGAGTTTGTGCAGCTCGATTTTAGCTTACATTTCTGTTCGAAATTATTTCTACAGTACCTGTTTACTAACATCTATAAAGCTTTAATACCAGCTGTTATTCCATTTGCCAGAGTCGACAATTTTCCAGCCAGTTGCAGCAAAAAAAACCTAAGAAGCATTTATTAACTTTTGAAAACACCTGCGCAATCTTATAATTGCTGAACCCGTTAAAGCACGTACAGTGTAATCAGCTGTGCGGTGCTATGTTTCACGAGAAAAGGCTTTATTATAAGCAACCTTATTGCTTGAGAACTCTCACGCGATACTGACATCGAGTTTTATGTGACTCATGGACTACATAGGGTTCTTTGCCACTGCAATAGAGGCGAGGTCGTGCCGCCTGTCTTGTAAAGGCCTTCGCGTCATTTGGGCTAGAGTAATGTATGTTTATGTCACACGACCTTTTTATAAACAAAGCGACCATAGATTCATTCCGCTGTGTGTATACTGCATCAATTTTACGGTATTGCGCATATCGGTTGCCTAGTTTTAACTGAACTGATTGCTGCTAAAACGAATTAGTAGAGCAATTCATTAGCAGCTCTTAACCTGATTAGTAATTATTTAGAGTACAAACTACCTTTCTGTTCTATAGAATATGTTTCTGGGTTTTAAACAAGAAATAATCCCTAAGTACTTTTGTCATTATCTTCTGTACTACTTCGTCATTTGTTTCTAAGAGGGATATTTTCGTCTCTCATTCATTAAACGGTAATGAGGCCCTAATGTCTGTGATTCGTGGTAGGACACGTTCCATCAAACGATTTTAATTCCAGAAATGATGGGTCTTCCCTAATTTGTAATGGACATTATTAGGACGTTTTGTCGTGTAGTAAGTCGTTTTGAATCGAACACTTAAGTTGTAGTAAATGATAAAGAAAATTATGAAATAGATGTAAGATTCGGAGTGTTGAACTGGTGAGTGACGATGAGGTGAAAGATGTGGATTTTGGTCAAATCTAAACGTTAAGTCAAACGTGTGTACATTTCCAAAATTCTGACGCCTATGCTTCAGCACAATATATCAGTCATTCATTAGCATTACCTACTCAACGAGGTCCAAAGTAAATACTGACAAAAATAAAACACTTCCATCAGGTGCTTTCCGAAACTAATTTTATTTATATTTAGATTCAGTCTTGTTTACAGTTTCTTCTATACTTAACCAATATCAGCCATGACATGCTAAAGTTCCTTACTCAAACATTCCTTAGTAGGTATTTGTCTTTAAATTTTCCATCTCATTGACGAGAAAGTCTATTTGTTAGAACTTCGATATCATTTACTACCTACGCAGTAAGTTTTTTGTTTCAAATTTGTTGCTGATTTCATTATTCTTACAACTCTGTGATCAAAAAACTGCTGTATTTTCGAGTATGATGAGAAAGTCGCAAGTTTTTAAGGAGTTGGGTATCGAATCTAAACTATTCAACAACAGACAGTATTCCTATACTCCTATCTGTTGCTGAGTCGTTTATTCGTCGGTTTATTCTAATTTTATTCTCAAAATCTTGCACTTCAGAAAAGTTCACGAAAGTGACGATAAATGTGTAGTTTTATTTATTTGTAAAGGAAAAATAGTCAGCATAATTTCGAGATTTCGCATTCCGCCTCCATGATAACCCGTTGGCTGCACGTTCGATGTCAACCAAACACGTGCTTCAGTACGCTCAATGATATACGCAGTAGGTATAATGTATGTGGCTGTCGGAAGGGTCAGCCGCCCCGCGCTGCGCCGCTCCCCCGCGTTCTATCGATCGCGCCACGTTGCCGCCCCGCTACTTTCCCCGCGACGTTGCCAGCTCGCGGTTACTATTTAGACAGATTATTGTAACAAGACTGACTGGTGTATCATTACTTGTTGCCTGTTGCCGGCGCTCCTCACTGTAATCCTACGTTAGATCTGGGCCTGGCATCGCTGGGATGTTTACAATGTTCAAATTAGCTATACTTTGTAAGCTAGCCTCCATCTTGGCCTTTTTTGCTCGTCTGAGTTTAAGTTTAAAATACATTTCTCCTAGTCCCGGGCCTTTTCGTATTATTTTGTTTATTACATGAGGGATCTGTGTAGCTTTTCAGCGATAAAACGACTAACGGCAACGTTATTTCACTTGCTCTAAATATGTAGGTATCGTCAGTGCTCTATTTATAAATTCTGATGTTTATAAACTCGATTCATTCATCTTTATACTTTCGTATTGGACTATACTTACGTATACAGATGCTATGGGCCTGTGTGTACCCATACTACCTATCTATTTGAGTATTTTAACTTCACTGGGTTGTTTTGTGCTTCCATGTCTGAAATATCCTGAATAGATGTTTAATATTAATAAAGTATCATAAATTCATAATCGAGTCGAATGTTGTGTAATCTTTAGGACCTAGGAAAGTAAAACTGTTTAGACACCTAGGAATGGATGAAAGAGTTACCTAAGCTATAAGTAAAACCGATGAATTTGATGATGGCTTATGGCTGCGATAAAAAGAAGCAGAAAAACACAGATGCCGAGCTAAGTAAATTGTAATAAGGAAAGGATTCGGGGAGAGAAGGTGATGATATGGATGAAATAGTAGTATTGACAGCCTGCAATATCGTACTGGGTGGGTATGGCTTTCCACTGCCATCTATTTGTAGATACTCAGATAGTAAGGCTTTATTTAATTACTAAAGGAAGTCCAGCTCACATCGTCATCTCCGTCAATGAATACAACAGTCTTTACAAAAAACGTAATTTTATTTATTATAAAAAATGGAATGATGAAGCAACAGAACGTCTAAGAGAAATCACCTGTAGATGGGTCCAACTTAATATAGTTCCGTTTACCATTGGAAGACCTTAAACCCTTAATTAAGCACAACACTTCACTTCTAAATTCTAATTTTTGGTCCATATTAAACTCCCTAACTGCAGGTAATAATGATTCGAAGAAAGACCTGTCCTCATCCTCAGCAGGAGTGTTAAAACTAACTGAAGCGTCCGGGAATGGTGTATCTACGTATTCTATGTCCGTTTCCTGCTTGCTGGATCTTTTTCTTTTTAAATTCTCTATAGTGGATGGAGAATCTTCCGGGTCGCTACCCCAGATGCTCGAGTCATTTAACAAATCGAACTTTCTCGTTCGAACACCTATTTTTTTCAGTTTAGAATCTTCTTCCTCGCTTTGGTCATCGTTTTCGCATTCCACATCGCTTCCCGATTGACTGTTCTTATTATTGTACAAGTCAGACAGAAACGACAAATGTTTCGCGTACACATAGCCCTTTTTCCCATATTTCCTTTTACGGTGACGCACGAATGAGTCCCTTATATTTCTCCATTTTCCGTGCAGTTTACGATCTGGAATGTGGAATATTTATATTTTATAGTTATTTTAATATTCTTTTATTATACCACCATATATGTTAGTAATCTAATGGATTTTTTCGTTAGAATTTCACGTTTTACACATTTAATATAACATTCGCTAGATTAAGTAAAAACAAAGTCAAAAACAAATGTAGAAATAATTTTATTTTGCAGCCTAATTGATCAAAACACGAAGAATTAAATAACACATCTTCTGGGTAAACAAGTAGGAAAGTATTAGATAAATAAACAACTATCTATCAGTCTGCAATCACAATCAAAATGCTACACTGCCCTGACGCAAATAAATTGAAGATACTATCCAAAAATCTCCCATGTGACAAACTGTAGAAAAGATCCTACGCAACGTCAAATAACAATAAATAGTCCCAGGAGATGATTGCTATATTCATTACACCCATTTCCTCTTCCGAAAGAAGTTAACGCTAGCCGAAAAAAAACCGGAATAGTTGGGAGTCCTCAACTCAGCCTATCACAGCTTGACATAATTATGCCTCTCTCAAGCTGCGTTTAACCTTTTGGCCGCCAGAGTATAAACGTACGCGCATGCCCTCCACGCTAGGCCACAGTTTCGCCTACCATTTGTCACATATCTGTGTCGTTTGGCGTACAGGGCACGAGCTTGCTTGTCACGTATATGTGACAACGGCGTTCAAAAGGGTAACACTAACTCTTGGTTCGTACTATTCACATTTTATTTATTGTAAAGCAACATAGGTACAGAGAGTATCATGCTGAATGCAAATTTCTAATTGATTGTCTCTTTCTCTTCTATAGTCTTAAAATAGGTTAGTTTTGTCTGTAGTAGTTGTGGAAACCTATGTATCTCCTATGTACCTTTTCATCACCTTCTATGTTCTACATTGGACACGAATATACTCCACACTGCTGGATAAAGTTGTCCATTTGGATTAAAATGAAGATCGGACAATCCAAGCAATTGCCAGAATCAGCTTTGTTGTGCATGTGGGATTTTCTATTGTTCATCCTACCTGGTTGACGCGACAAACCATTATCCTTCAAGGAATTACTAAATAAAAATTAAAAAAACCGGCCAAGTGCGAGTCGTACTCGCAAGCAAACAGAGTTCCGTAGCACCAAACAATATAATGAAAATATTTTGTCATTCATATGTTGTATTGTATTAGATTCAACAGCAAAACTAAATTTGAAAAAATGAAAAGCAAAGTTACTGCTGCAGTTTGATGAAGAAGTCCCTTATCTCAAAAACTAAACATCAAATCTTATTCAAACTTACTTTTTTTCGTTCTACAATCCTACATTTTTTCAGATTTTTCCTCGTCTTTCTTTAGACATTAGGGGGGGGATGCACATTTTACCACTTTGGATGTTTCATAGCTTCAAACGATTGACTGAGAAAAAATGGTTTTAGGAATCTCAATGTCATTTTAAAGACCTATCTGCAGACACCCCGCACGTATAGGTTTGATTTTTTTTTTTAGTTTCAGTTCTGTGTATGGGGCTTTATCTTTTTTATTTTTGTATAAAAATCGTAAAGCGGTTCACAGAATAAATCTACCTACCAAGTTTCAACTGTGTAGTCCTAATAGTTTCCGTATAAAGTGGCTGTGATATACGGATAGACAGACAGACACGGCGAATCTACAAGGGTTCCGCTTTTTGCGATTCGGCTACGGAACCCTAAAAAGTTGATAAATCCCTGGCGAAATAGGTAGGAATTGCAGCAAGAATGGCCTTTTGTGTTCATTATTGACTTATACAAGTTACAAGAGCCTGACACATGAACTAGATTTCATTAAAACTGTAACTCACTTCAGTCACCATCGAACACTCATCAGAACTGTAGAAGCACATATTCAAAGTAAGCATATAAGTATTTTCCTTATTATAAGCACCGAGGAATAACCTGAAGTGAATGGATGCGTCGTTGTTGCACACACAGCGAAAGGCAACGCTTCGGTGCGACCACGAACGCGATCAATCGACCGACTGGTTGCCCAACCGCGCATCGCGACCTCTGCTTTCAAGGTGACGCATTTCACAGGTATACGTTGGATAGCGCACGTTGTTATTATGTAAATAAAGTATCGAGTCGCCTATTCACCACTAGATCTTTCTGAATCTAAACGCCACTGAGCTATACCGACTGTCGATAATTTTGAAAAGGTGTTTATGCTTAGGTTTTTTTTCCGTCAATAACCTAAGTCGTGATGAAATGTTTTTGTATTTTTGCCAATTTTAGACTAAAACTAAACTATTTGTTTAGATTTTTAGGAAACCGGGCCGTTACTAAGACCTAAACCTACATAATGTATAACTATCTTATCGAGCTGTTTGTTATTTGTTACACTTCTTGAAGAGCTGATAAATTATGTATTCTATCTGATTTGTATGCTTATTGTGTTCGTGGAAAGTGTCGTCATACTTACAAACATCGATTCTTTCCTTATCAGGAATTTCTTCAAAATCAGATATGAATACCCGAGCTATCTCCGCCCAGGCGTTCTGCTTCTTACTCTTGAACCTGTGGTCTTCACTGTTTATGTCCCATATTTCTGGATACTTCTTCACTTCACTTATAAACGATTCAACGTCAAGGCAGTATGAGCTCATGATTGGCACTTGGGAAACGCCGCGATTTTACTGCGACAAACAAAACACGGCAGCCGGTACGAACGATCGACGCGGAATGACGCAGCGGGGTCGCAGCGGCCCGCCGCCACGCCGCACCTCAGCTGCGTTTCGTGCACGATCTGGCAACGTCGCACGCTCGCACGCCGAGCGGTCGTCCTGAGTTTTTGTTTTAATTTATTGTAATTTATTTGTTTACCGTATTGTCTAGTGGTAATCTGAATGACGTAGGTAATTTAAGTCATTATTATTACATGATATTATCAAATGAATCAATTAGGTTTATTTTTATCTCCGTGATTGTAATTCCTGTTGTGTCGGTCTTATGATTACCGACAGCCATATTGGTATAATGTTATGTACAGTTATTCCACTATCAATGCCGCCACAGTGGATATATGCTCTATTACATATAGATACGATACCAGCAGGCAAACGTAGGAAACATCAAAGGAAATACCTTTCTAAATAAGGACCGGGTCATGTGCAGACTGTGTAGTTGATATTTTTATTTATTAGTACATACTTACCTATGTTGTGCCTAGCCTAGGTCAGTTTATTTATTATTTCGAGGGCGATTTTTAACCTTATAGTACCTAACTTAATTAAAAGGTAAGGTACTGCTTACTTGTGCAAGTACTATGAATAGACCTCTAATTTTATCTGCTACAACCACACCAAAAATCCACAACATACAAGGTGTAAACAGACCCTTCACGAAGCCGTCAACCAAGCATTCTGTACATCCAACTAAGTAACTCTACGCAAAAATTATTGCTGGGAAACGAATTTTTTTTTTGGAGTCAAAAATCACATTTTATGGTAAAACTCAATATAATGCGCTCAAAACTTATTGCTGATGGTTGCTTTGAATAGTAAACGGGTCATGGAGGTAATTGAAGTAAAGTTAGAACCTTAAAAGTAGTATTTAAAAAAAAACTTGTGAAAAATTTGGAACTTTGACCCCTAATATCTCCGAAGCTAGAAGGTTCCCAGGTATGATCCAGAACAAAAAAATGATCACAATGACGAGGAGAACAAGTGCCTTTCGGCTTCGTTAAGGGTCTTTTTACACCCTTTATATGATATTATGATGCTCTTTGATCCATAATCTTTTAGTGAACATGGCTTTGACAGGATTTGGCATGACAATGACATTTAAAAAGTGGAAATAAAATATTTATGGTGCCATTTTTTTATGATTTTTAAAACCAAACTTTTTTAAAAGTTTATTTCAAGCTAAAGAAAAGTGTGTCTACCTCTGTACTCTAACCTTCAACGGCATTAAGCAGGCGTACCTCGGGGATCTATTTTAGGACCAATGTTAAATATCAGCTGAAATGATCTGGTTTTTTGAACTCTCCTTGTCCTAATTTTATACGTTTTTATTATAATTATGGTATAGCCTTGCCTGTTAAGTTCTCGTGTCTAACATAAGTAAGTTCGAGTTGTAAGTTCTTTAACTGCTTCGTACCCACGAAGCAGTTAAAGAACTTACAATTTACCACCCGGTCTTATTTAATCGAATAACGCCGAGACACATGTTAATTATAACCTATACGATTAATTGAACACTGTGAAATAGTTTTACGAATTTATAGGTGTCATATTAGATTTAGCGTTGCAATGCTAATTAATGTTCTTGTTTTTTCCTTAAACTGGTTCGAAATGATTTACACATAAGGTTTGAACAGTTGTGCGCAGTATTCATTGCGTAAGTCATGTAAATAAACATTTGTAATTAATAGTTCCATATATTTGCCAAAGTTGTAATAAATGTATATATCAGGGACTTATTGTGAACTAACCAACGCAAAGAAACATGCGCTAAAATTAATTAAATTATGTAAATCTATGATTTACACTCTCAACGTCTCAACTTAAAAGTTACTCTTTTTCTGGCTAGCAAGCAAGCTAGCAAGCTGAAAAATTAAAAATATACTAAATTTCAATTTTTTTCAAGTGCAAAGGGCCACCCAACCATTTAAATGGTAATGTTACCTATGTATAGAAGTATTAGAAGTATAACCAATTTCACCTATGTTATTAGTCTCGTATTGTGGACGTATTCTATAAACCCAATTCCTCCAAGTCTTCAGCTCAGAGAAGAAAACAAGAGGCTGCATTATGATGTTTCAGCAGTCGCGGTAACCATAGATCCAGCACCAGGGAAATGAGAATATCCCACTAATGTATAAAGCAAAGCGCACAACTCCAGGAATTATTACGGAACTTTAGAATAATCGCAAAACTTTACAATTTAGGGCGCGAACTTCCTACGAACTGAGTTCCAAGTTCCAAACGCGAAGTTTTGCATTTCGCCAAAAGATATGGCGGGAAGCTAGAAAAATTCTGGCCGCGTTTTTATAACTTTTTCTCACTTATAGTGCCAACTTCGCTTTGTTCGAAGATTTCCTAGAACTTTGTGGTTTCGTTTGTTTTTTCTGGTTCTCTTTGAAATAGACATTAAGCTTTTTCAGTTTACCCAGAAAATATACATTGATATTCAATACCAAGTTTACTAATTTCTGCTTGACTTTCCTGTGCCCATTATTTTTTTATTAAAAATACAAAATAAACTAACGTAATGTTATTTTTGTTCCAGGTATAAACCCATGAAATGATCGTCAATCGTGTGTAACATTGAGGTAAAATAATTCAACGTTGTGTAAAAAAACTGATAACATTTATTAGATTAATAATAAAGTAGGTAAACAGGAAACAAAGACATCAAAATGTACAAAACAGGCCACTCCAAATGTAACTGAGGAAAATAGCCGGGATAATAATAATTGCGGTATTTGTGAGTAACATTTTCTTACATAAAACGTAATATTTATTTAAACTTCATGTACAATAGTGGTACATAGGCGGACTTAATGCCACAAGGCATTCTCTACCTGTGAACCTTTGTATTAAATAGGACAACATTGTGATAGGGTACAAAAAAATAATATACAATATGTATAAAACATAACATCTTCTTTTCGAAAATTTATTCACTTATTTAGATACTAATACAGATGTACAAATAAAATATATTAATAAATATGTTAACAAATAAAAGTAAACGAGAAACCTAATATTACTGTATTGTACATTGTACACCTATTTAAGGAAGCATTGCTGGATGATTTTAAATAACAATCATGCCTAAATGAAAACCAGATAATTCTGCAATGTTCTTTTATTTTTACTATCTCTATTAATATATTATCTCTTACTAAACTAGACTAGAAATATAAAATAATCCTTAACTTACTCCTGGAATTACATCTAACAATACTCATTACTAAGCGATATGCAGCTTTGGTAACTTTACGTCGTTACAAAACAATAGAGTAACGAAAACCTAAAAAAAAACGAAATAGACAATGGCGCTAGCATAGCTGGTTCCCAACATCGTCATTGGTTGAAAAACCGTTAATTTCAATTTATATTTGAAAATAGAGTGACCTCATTGGTCAGATTGGAACCTATTTATGGACACGCCATCTACAGTGAGCTTTCACTGACCTTCCCCATTCAATACTAAAGAAAACACTGCAGTCATAGACAAGATGCTAAGATTGCATCATGGTTCTTTTGGCGCTTGAATGAAAAAAAAACAAGTTTTTATGAAAATTAAAAGAAGAAAATTAGGTTTATCTGTCAACATTGAACGCGTATACAAAATTTCGTATCCGTGCTGTAAACCGTTGAGGAGTTCTCTCGTGAGAAGGCGCTCCTGGCTGCAGGATACAGCCATATCTGTCATAAAAATGTATTGTCATCGGAACCAAAGGCGTGTGCAAAATTTCAGCTCAATCGGTTGGGGGGAACTGGTTTGAAATTCAGTTACAAAATTTCAAGACAAGTTAAATATAAAAGCTTATTATAAGATGGCGGCGTACACCTCTGGGGGCCCACAACACGGTATTTCAGGCAGAATGCATGGGCATTTCTCTGGCGGCATCAGCCATCTTAGCCAGGAAGGTTGTGGATCACTCCATTCGCATACTCTCAGACAGCTTGGCTGTACTGCTAGCACTAAGCAACCACACAGTCAACTCTGGGTTAATACACGAGTGCCACCAACGCCTGAACCAGGTTGGTAATCTCAATAATATAACGATCCAATGGATCAAAGGACACAGCGATTCCCGAGGCAATGATGCAGCGGACGAACTCGCTAGAAGGGGATCGAGTATGGCACCAGTGGGACCCGAACCCATCGTGCCACTCCCCTTCGGGTACCTACGCACACTGGTAAGGAATCGAACTAGTGAACAACACCACAAGCTGTGGCTGGACCATGGTGAGTGCAGGCAGGCCAAGGAAGCACTTCCTACCATCGACGGCCGCCTCACCAAACGGGTGCTTCGGCTGACCAAGCTACAGCTGCGCACACTCACAGCCGCCATCACTGGACACGGCTCTTTTAATAAACACCTCTCTGTCATAGGAGTCACAGACAGCCCCCTGTGCCGAGCCTGCATGGAGGAAGACGAGACAGCAGCCCACGTGCTTATGCACTGCCCAGTGGTTGCAACATACAGGGCAAAGTACTTCGGTAACCCAGGTACTCTCCGCGAGATCGTCAGCAACACCAAGGCGCTGCTGGGCTTTCTCGGGGAGTTGGGGTGGATCGAATAGATCTCCCACCCGCACGCAAAATACGCGCTTTGACGTGGAGTTGCGGAAACCAGCCCGCTATACCATACCATACCATACCAAGATGGCGGCGTTAGTTCCGACTATGACCACGCGCCAAAAGAATCATGATGTACTCTCACAAGATAAGACTTTGTACCGCAGTCCGCATAAGTAAAGTAAACCATAGCAAAAGATTTTTTATTTGACCCATTGCCAAAAACGGGTCCGTTTATATTAGCGTAACTAATAACAAAACAAAAGCAACGATCGTAAACTCTGTTTTTGCCAACAGACTTGGATATCGTCCATACATCAGATAAATATTTTTATTTTGAACTTGGCGAAATGTTATGGGTATAAAAGTAATGTAGTAGTTTGCATAACATATCGTCGTATGGACCTTATTCTCTTGAATATAATGTGAAACAATAACAGCATTTTGCATTGAATATCGTTTTGGAAGACCTACCCAGAATCAACCTGATCATGGAACTTCCATATTTGTCCAAATTATCAAAGAAAATGTGAAAAATCCCGGTATTTTTCCATGAAATCCCCCTTCTTGATAGACTAATTAACAAAAGTTTTTATTATACTTTAAGTATACATCATTATTAGCAGACCTACCCATCAATCTAAAACAGACCTCAAAAATCCTAACAAAATTAAATATCTAAAACTTAAACAAAATAACAATTTTGATATTAATGCCAAGAGCCACCAATAAAACTATTTGGAAGGATCCGGCGCCTATTCCGTACTGTCATGTCGTTGCCGTTTGATGTCAATTACGTCAATGAAGTTTCTATCCCCTGAAGTGCCTGGCCTTGTGTTGTTGTAATGGCAGGAGACTGCTTCCTGCATGACATTGGCTATCTGGGCTCTCACCCACATCTTTATGTTAATCGGTAACTGCCTCATTTCTGGTAAAAACGATAATAGGAAGAGCCTATCGCTGTCTGTTTCATTCTCAGCCATTTCCACAGGGAACATTGGCATTTCTAGTTCCTCAGGAGGGTGATGACTGATATCACTGGACTGCCGTTTCTTCTTTCTCCGTCTAATTTTCTTCACTTTGACTTTCTCGACTGGTATTTCTTCTTCCTGGTTCGGCACCTCTATGGTAATGTCTTGGTCGTCGTCCGGCTCTCTGGTGACAATAGATATAATTAATTGCGACCTAGTATGAAAGATCTGTCCTTGAAAATTAACTGTATTTTGACCGATTGGCCGGAAAAAGCAACAGCCAAACAGATCAATGGAAAAGTATGTCGACGCCTTTGCTTAGCAGATAGTGAAATTAATACTTAATCGAAATTATTCCTTATAAACGGCTTATTTAGTCATTATAAAAAAAAACATTAAATCAACATACTCTTCAACCTCCTCGCTGATCTCGCCCTCGTATCCTCCGAGGAAGCTCATCTTCTTGAAATAGCGATACACTCGCCGGTTGACCCTGTGTCCAGAGCGGCGTGATCGCAGCTCTCGATTGTACGCGTCCCGCAACGACCGCCATTTTCTTTGTAACTGTAACACTTTTTTAAGAAAATTGAAGGAATTAGGACCTAGAAAACTTTAGAATTTTTATACGCTCTTATTCTACACTAATTACTGAGCCCCCAGTCCCAGAGCATTTTCCTTCAGAAAGTTTTAACGCACTGCGCCTTGAAACTCGTTTGTCTCAGCATGTTTTATAAACCAGTCTCAATACCGCGTTGGTGTACCAATCGCAAGTGCGACTGCGTATCGTGGGGTTCTGCGTCCGAGTCTCGGAGATAGTCAAGTATTATAATTCGTTTTTTTTTTTTTATAGGAATTTCTGGCACCTCAAAGCGAAATCTGAGACTAGAACCCAAGAGTCGTTGCCCTTACTCTCGCAAGCTGAAATGAAGGCCATAAGCCTGTTATAGGCAAACTAATCTCGCTTCCTTCAGTAACTAGTGTGCATAAATGAACAAGTATTGAACAGTTTAAAAAACCCGACGCATCATTAAATCAAAGTGCTGGCTATAACTAGAACCGCCATCATCTGGTCGTAATGAACATTGTGATTCATACTAAATGGCGTAACATACTGCGTTCATATTAACGAAGTTCAGCCGTTTCGCACACGCGTCACAACGGCATGCAAATTACATTTTGTGTTTGCTATAGGAACCCATTATTATAATGTACTCATACGCCAGACTATTTTAATGCGGTCAAATACCTGAACATCATCATGTTAAACAATTTCTTTATGACAGTAATTAACATGATTAATAATTAATAATGATAAATGAATTTAGAATATGTACCCGGAATACCGTAGGTTAAATAATAGGTACAAAAGTTCAGTGTCATGTACTACGAATGACGTTCTTTTATTCATTGTTATTATTATGGTGATAAACTCGCAATTGCGTTTCATTCTCACCAGTACAGAAGCGACATGATAATACGAATTGTTATTACGATGTAGCTACGTTACATTATTTCCTTATTGGGTTTTGGTATTAAATTGTAAAAACAATGTAACAACAAGGGCAAAAGGGCGGGAAACGGATAGCGGAATGCGGTTATCATTAATCGCGGCGCGTCGCTGCATGCGAGACACTGAACGACTGACTGACTGGTTACCAAACGTCAATGTTGTGTAGGTATTTCGACTTTTTATATCCTTGTTTTTTTGAGAACTAAAGTTACCTAACTTAGCTCACAAACATTAACATATCGTTCTACTAAAATCAATATTTAAACCTTACTACGTAAATCGCGTTAAAAAAAAAACGATTACAAAATACGAAAATAATGTGTGACTCATTTCACGTACCAAGTTATTCTCAGATTCGACATTGACATAACAAAGGTTAGGGCCGTGTATTTTCCAAACTAACCTTTATCATACGCTGTCGCCTTGTTGAAGGTTTCCCAACCATGGTAAATAACCGATCCTATTTCCTTCCATAACGCCAATTTCTCCTCACGGTCAGCAGGATGTTCAGCTCTATACAATCCGGGCCGATTCTTAACTTCTTCTATCAATTGAACAGGATTAAAGACTACTGACATTTTGACAATTCACTTCAATCGTCGACGTAAAGGCGTAGTTACGATTGCGACGAAAAAAACGCCACCTCCGCAGCGGGGCGCGATGCGACTGACGCATTATCGCGCGTTTGTGCGCACGCTCGACTCTCGTGATTGGCCGCGTTGCGACTCCGCTGACAGAATGCCCGCCCACTGCGACTGGCGTGTCGCCGTGTCGTAAACTTTGTCGAATCGATTCATTTTAACACGATAAGAACCTAAGAACTTGTGTTATTTTCATTTATAGTTATTGATAAATTGTATTATTGTTTCAATTCCTACCTCGCACGACAGATGTCCGTGAAAAATAAATAAATGCTCGTATGTGTTAGTAAACAATAAAAGACCATTACTTATTCAATTAGTTTTGAAGAACAATTATTTGAAAACAATAAAGATACAACTTTTCTTTTGGTTAATGAATAAATGTTTTGATGTACCTACTCGTAATACCAACTCAGTCGGAATTTTTGCAAAACAATTTTTTTTCGAATAGAACGTTCAATCTGACCCCACCCACCCACTTACCCACCTGCCTTAAACCTGGCTATTCATTAAGCCCATGTTGCAGGTATTTATAAAAATATTTAAAATAACCCTTTGTGGCTCGGCACGACTCTCGAGGCAACCGCAACGCGTCTTGTGTTTGTGTTTGCCAGCCAAGCAGCGTGCGGCTGGGTCGTGCGACGTTGCCAAATCGTGCACGCACGGTCCGCTGTCCGCTTTTCTGTATTTTTTTTTTATTATTTGATGCACTTTTCATGTTTTCACGCTAAACCTTCGACGCGCTAAATATTACACAAAGGATGTTGATTTTCAGAACGCATAAATATTTGTTTTTGCATAATTTTAATTGGCGTCTGGATTTGGAGTTGAGATATCGCTATTTATATCTGCAGAGCTATTTCGTTTTAGTAAACAGATGAGTGTGCGCTTTGTTTTTTTTTGAGTTCGTAATAGAAATGGGAGGGTTTTTCCATTGATTGTCAACTAGTATCATTTGAACAGTTAAGTGTCCAATCATTTCCAAAGTAAAGTGGAGAGATCCAAAGACACTCGAATCTATCATCCACATCCAGTTTGCCGTGAAACTGGAACACTTCTCACCTACAAACGCGTATCGATTCCGTCGACTCTTACTCGCCGCGCCAACGGACAAGCTGCAGACATTCCTCGTTTCTATTCTTATAGTGTTTCTCTTTTAACACATGAAAGAGTAAGGCATAAATAGAATGTTTACGTGTTGTAACGTTAGCGTTATTCTAGGAATTGCCACGAAGTGGGTTGTTTCTTTCCTTTCATATCTTTGCATAGTGGCGTCTTTGTAGAATTCGGAAAATCAAAACGTAGTAAGTCGATATTGAATGGTTGAACGTTCGCAGTTTCGCATATGAAGTCTTTCTCCAATTATTGAAAGTTGGCATCAACTCCGAATGTGACTCCTTGTCATTTGCGTGATGGAACTTCCAAAGAAACTAATTAGCTCATTAAATCACGGGTTTAATCATTCACTTCTTCTTCACGACTGGAGTTTGAGGAACCTATCATAAAAGCTTATTACTAAGCCTGCTGGCTGCAGCAACAACTTTAATTGCCCAGTCTTAGTTTGAGGTCCTCAGACATCCAACAAAGTTAGTTTTGCTAAGTTCTCTTACTACTTTGATGTTTTGGGCTTTAATATGTAAGTATACGCAGAGAGAGAGACAACATAATTATATTCAGAGCAGTAATTACTAGAAACGGATGTACAGGCGGCTTTGTTGACTTCGTGAAGGGTCCGTTTAAATCCTGTACTCCTGGGAATTCCCTGGAAAGCTAGCCTTCGGTAACGCGAATTTATACACCAATCCTTTCATCACAATGATTATATGCTTCAAAAATTCGGGTCTTGGATCCACAGACAACACCAAAAATCCCTTTCAGAGCTACAGACCGACCTTTAGACCTTCTTTCTAATTGATCACTTCTTTTTTCATACGTCCTATGTTATTTTCTGGGCCGAACAGTCCTTTCAGGGTCTCTATAAGTTAAAGAGTCATCTATAAATTAGTCAATATCAGCATGGTGCATGGCCAACGTGTCATATAAAATATTGAAGATGTTGATCAAGACCTAGCTTGCTTGGAAAGAAGTGCGTGTCAAAAGATTTACAATCATCTATAACGACTAGCATCAGGATTCCAAATGTCTTTTTAAGTGCAAGTTACCACACATATTACATCAAATGATTACGATTCTAGCAGATTCTAGACAATTATGTAGTGTTTGGTTGGTATGAATGTTTATTTGATCGTTTTTGTTACTCGCAGATGCAGTAATAGACGTTCATTGCTTTGATTTGTGGGGACGTGAATCGCTAAAGTAATTTATAGTCGCAGCCCGTTCTATTTAACTACATATTACTCACACATAAATTAGATACTTACACATACATAATGGGTACAGTGTGCAGTATTTGAGCTTAGCAAATACATTTTTCACGGACTGGTACCTACAGGTAAATCTGTTTCAAACTTTTTAATGACACCATTTTTGTAAGTAGGTAGGTACTAGATAAAAAGTTTGATTCATTGAGCTGGATGATTGATTAGCCCCGACTGTTCAGGTCTGCAAAAATGTTAATGAATGGCTCCCTTTTACTTGAATGTATCGAGCCCGAATTTATCGACGATACAATATGTGGCAGCTGGCAGCGCTGCACCACGCGGCGTTGCCGCTCTGCGGCCGGTACCGCTATGCGACGTTGCCGCCTCGACCCACTTCCAAGGCGGCAACAGGCGCACTTTTTTCACTCGCCAAATTGACGGAGTTTATATTATAGGTAGCTTTAATTGCTTGCAATTTTTAGATATCAAAGTTCTGCTTGGCAGCAAAGGCATCGATTTCGTGAACTTTACTTTTCCTTTTGTTGTTTACGTCGTGAGCTCAAGTAATTTAGATTGAAAAGCTTTTAGAGTAGGTAGTCAGAATTGGACTAGTTTCGCAGTTTATTACCCTTCTAAAGTCGTTACCGGTATTTATAGCTGCATTTAATTTACGGCTAGGGGCACGTCTAGAAATGGACGTCCCCTGTGATTTTTCAATAATTAGGAACATAATCCTGTGTTTGGGACCCTTGAAAATTGAACGTCATTTTGAGAGAAGTGAGCGGCTGATCACCTGGTTTAGGTTTAATTTACAAACAAGGACAAAAAACGTATACCTACATGTGAGAGGTGCACGGTGCACCGTGCACTTGAGCTAAGTATTTTTATATCAAGTCCGACTACGTGATTTCTGATTCAGTTTATTTTCTCTGTAAAGCAGGTCTTACTACCTGCTTGGTTGAGATATATACATATACCTACCTATAGTAGGTACATCATGTACTTATACGAACTTATGTCGTCGCGTTGTGGTAGGGATCAATATACAATGTCGTTCGTGCGTGCGGGCTCTTAGTTCTACAAAGCTTATATTCTTGGTTAAAAAGCAGCTGTTCTCTACCCCAAGTTCGCAACAATAATAAATTGAAGTTTTTTGTTCTCCTTACCAAACTTTTTTTGGCTCAAAATGTACAGGTACAAGGTAATGTTGATCAGCACGGGATCCATAAAAAAGAGAACAAATAGCGGTTAGTTATGAAAACAACTGCCATTCTTTCTACGGAGAAATTACCTATAATAAAACTTTGTATCGAAAATGTTTTGCTCATCATACACATTCTCTTCGTCGTTCTTCCAATGCTGATCGCGACCACAGCGCGTGTTGTACATACATATTATTATATCGTCAAAGGGACTCTTAAGAACGGAAGAGGGCACTTATTTAATTATATTTAAACTTTCCTACAAGCATACGTCACTCAATATAAGTAACAGAGGTTTCTCGGGATTTCTTATTATTAGTCTAACTTTCTTTGAAACAAGTCTGACGGGATATGGGCATGGCTCGGAGCCTCGAAGCGGTGAGGTACAACACAACATCCCAGCTTGGCCCGCCATCGCCCCGGGCTTGCACCGCCTCTGTCTCGTCTCGAGTAAAAGATATCTACATTTCAATTCAATCATTTGAGTGCCGACAAAAGTGACAGATTTAATTTAAAACCGGAATTGAGAGATATTAGCGATGCAGTGATACCAGTTCGTTTTCTTATTCTCGAATCTGTAAAGCACTTACATGAAGCTAGTAGCGGTACTTTCATACACGCCTAAAGCTTAGGTTGCTCTTATAACAGTGCTATTCTTCATTATGTTAGGGTTTCTGAACTGTCTGCTTGCCTTAGGCCCTAAGGCAAGGATACTGGCCCCTAGGGCCTAGGGGCTTGACGAATTATTGGCCTCTAGGCACGCCACCACAGAGCATGGAGCTCTGCATTTGCAAGTTTCGATGATAGAAAACGAAACGGAGCTAGTAATACCAACGGATTTGGAGTGTAAAAGTGATTTGTAATTTCCTATAGTAGTGCTTGTAAAAGGATAATTTCCGTAAGCAATAAAGACAGCGATAAAATGATATAATCACTGAGAATAAAAATCTCATAGAGCTACGCAGTTACAGCATCGGACTTTTATTGCGTTTATCTAGACGACATAGTTATTTCTACAAAAAAGGTTTATTAGGTTTGTGGTTCATCTTCACTTGGAGCTTAATTAGTGTCATGTCTTAATCCTTTACTTTGATTGATGTGAAGCTAAAATATCAAGAATCTCCTGATTTGCCTTGGGGATCTAGGTCACTCAGTTCAGTTCCGAAAATCTGTTAATTAGATAGGAAGTTTGAAGATTAGATGTAAATCAAGTAAGTATCTAACTACTTACTTTTATTGCCCAGTTCTCACTAGTTGACCTGAGTTGACCAATGCATTACCGTCGTCGTCGGCTCCAACATAAAACGAGGAGATATTATCTTAAATTAATGTCTGCGCAAAATCACATAGTAAATTACATCGTGGGGCTAAATAAATTGCTTGGGGCAAAAAAACACCATGGCACAGTCATTAGGTAAAGCTATACAGTTAAAAAAGTGCTAGGTAAACAGCTCATTACTAAATTACTGTCGGAAATTGATATAACATTAGGAGCAAGAAACGTTTTGAATAAAGCTAAGACTAACGACATTTTAGCACACCGTCCTGTGTCATTTTCTGTTTTTAATGCAAAACTCGTATCGGAATCCCGGGAAATATGCTTAACCGACGCAAATGTGTAGTTGTATACAGAGCCCATACAATTGAACAACCGGATACATCAGTTCCTAGAACCCATATGCAGATGTTAACAGCTCAAGGATTTCTTTTACTTCTGTTTGAAGATTTGCACTTTGATTCATAGTTTAACTCATCGGTTTGATAGCGAATTAACGAGGTGTAAGAGAGCGATAAATTAACATCTGAAGTAACTTTTCTTTTCAAACCGAAATCGAGAAGTTTGAATTTATTTTAGTCTTATCGATTACTTTGTTAATAACATTATCGAAATCTGTAGAAGTTTTTGTAATGATTTCGTTTGTTACGTCTACAATTACATGTACTGCAGACATAGCAGAATGCAACAATAGTCCAGCAATATGCATGTGCATATTTTGCATGTGTGCGTTGTTTATGTGTTAGCATCAGTTGCGGCCACAACGCGCATCCGGTGCATTGTCGGTGCCACACAGATCTGCATCTTTATGCTCCCTCGCATATGCAAGCGTAGGACGGCCCCTTGCCATGAAACGTTCACAACGTTATGTTTAGTACTTAGGTTTTCATGGACGTCAAAGACTGCCTTCTTTGTCTAGGATTGCGTTCAAACCATTTTCATCTGCCTAGCCTTTTGCCAACAATGTTGGGTTCGACTTCAAATCTAACCGGATGCAGCAGAATACTAGTACTTTATGGTGACTGCTGATCTGCTAACTTATTACTTGGTGGTTGTCAGACTTTTGGGCGTCTGAGTCTATTGACTCGGGTTTCCGCTCCAGCTCCGAAGTCAGCCCTCAAAGGCGGACTCTGAATGTTTCCATGTTGCTTAGATGTCAGGGTCAGCCAAGTGTAAATGAAAGTTCTAAACATAGAAGCATCTTCTAATCTCTGACCATTTCCCTATAATGTTGGTCGTGTGTCGCAGCACTCGTAGTGCAGGTCAATGCGGTCGAGCGCCGGTCTACTCATCAACGCCAGTAATTGGATTCGTGAACGTGCAGTAAATTGGATTACGTAAGTCCACAGGCTTTTAAAAAGCATTCAAGGACTTGTGCAGCTTCAGCCTTCTTTACTCTCTAAATAGAAAGTTGCTTTCTAAAAGATTATTGCAAAAACTGCTAGTTTTTAAGAAAAAACTTTTTTTTTCTAGATTGCGTGCAATGCGGTCTGTGGTTAGATTATGTTTTATTATTGATTTCAAATCATTTACCGATATAAGCTATTTCTTGTTTTAAGAATACCTACGTTATTCAATTAGCTAAAGTCCTTATTTATTTAATGAACCAAATGCAGACAAACCACTTTACTTTTTTTGATGCACTTAGGTAGTTCATGATCAAAAAACCCAGCAATAAGTATGATAAATGCGTAATTTTTTTGCTATCTGATTCTATCAAAATTATTGAAGACGTCATTAATCAATTTTATTACTTTTGTTACGCCCAAAAATGTTATCTTTGAACCGGCGAACATGTTTACTCGGTAAACGACATTGACCTTGACTAGTAAGAATGTCTGCCTGCTTACGTGGTTGAAGTGCTTATACTCTTTGTATGAAGTTATGAACTAACAGCTAGGATGAAGATACGATGCTAATTTAATTACCAAGGGACATGCAAATGGAATAAGGTCCTCGATTTCGCGGTACTGGTTGTGAAATTCGCAATTTTGCGCAATATTCTGGGTAATGATCGCAGAAATGCAGTTTGAAATGCTGTCTCATAATTTTTTTTGTGATTGTGTAAATTGGCAGTATGGAACTAACGAAGTATTGAGAACGAAAATTACTGAAAGGGTTAAAGTGATAAAGAATTAAGAACAAACAGATACAGGGAAACTCTGATAAAAGTTTAATATTTACAAAAAGAAAAATCTTTTAGTTACCTAATGCATTGCATTTGCGGCTGATTGAAAATGTGCATTATCTATTGCATAAAATGGGATTGGCCGCTTAACTTATTCTGGCTTTTCAATTTCGTGTCAACCATTAATTACTGAGTTCTTAAGTGCCCGGTGGGCGAAATAGGAGCCAGAATTGCGTTAGGCAAAATTAGAAAAAACTTCTTTAGAATTTCCTTCCAGTATTTACCTAGGTAGGTACTATAGCGGTTGCTGTGTTGACTACATTATTTTTAGCGGAAGCATGTGTCATAAAAACGTAGTAGGTACGTAACCTAAGTACTTACTATGCTGTTTTGAAATCCAATCGTTTCAGGAAAACTATAACATGCACTAAAGCATGTCGAATAGTCGAAGCGTCGTCAATCGAGGGAAATACATAATGAATGTTGCATGTGGGATCTGAGTCATGCTGAGAACAATAGGTCTTAAAAGGAATGACGGTTTGTAATAACTTCATCAGTCGATAACTAAACAGGTTATTGATAATCCTGTCTATGGAAAAATCTGTGTTGTTCATAAATCATAATTCATGTGAAAAAAAAAAAAAGAATAGCGCTCTGTATATTTTTTTCTCATTTCATTCCACGTTGTTTTTTTTCTCAATGCTTCATGTTCGTTCGGTAAGTTAATTTTGTTTACCTACCTACCAAGCTGAGAATTTTAAAACTAGACCGAGCTGCCAAAATCTGCGCAGCAAGTTAGTGCCTACGTGACAATCCTCCTGAGAGCATTCTTTTGAGTCTAGGTCATCTGCTTTCATACATTCTAAACAGTTTTACCCAGCTGAATGAGGCTTGCTTTGCGATGCCTTAGTAACAGAAAACCAAATAGGTATAAGATGTTTGGCAGCAATGGTAGCTGGCCCCTCATTTGAAATCTGTTGATATTCTCGCACTAAATAATAACAACGATTAGGTACCTACCAACTCAAACTATCAATAACTTTAACCTTCAATTCCCTTGAAATTAAAACAACAACTTCTATATAAATCGATGCTATCTCCGTTGAATGTTAACTGCTGAATCAGTGCGAGACGTTGCCGTTCCGCGGGGGCGTGTTGCCGCTCTGACGGATACGAGGCGCCACGTTGCCAGCTCGCACGGTGCGGGCGGGCGCCACGCGCCGTTGCCGTTCTGCGCGGTATAAACCGTAAAATACCATTCATTCAATTAGTGTGTAGCAATAGCAACATCAAACTTTTAATGAATTCACAAATCTTACATGCGAATGTCAGAACTCGTTATGTTAATGTAATCAAGTGCGTTTTAGTTGTGCGTGCTACCTATTTGGGGGAAAAATGGAAAATACTAAAACTTTATCACAGGCATTCGTTCTACGGTTCAAGTGCATCTTGAAGTTCATGACAAATCATCGATAAGAGTAAACAAACATTTAAAAAGAAATATGCGATTGTAACGTGCCTTTGAATTAAAATAAGTAATACTTACTTCAAGTACACCAGCTGCTGTCGTTTACTTTCGCTTCCATCAAACTGTGCCGACTGTAGTCAAAATTCGTACCTATGCATCTCTAAAATAATAGCACTTGGCGATCAACCAAAGCTAGTGATTTTCGTCATTTTAATAGGCTCACCCCGTTTTTGTCGTATATTCTCATAAGTGTGCACAGTGGGCCCAGAGAAAATCAATAGTAGCTGAAAAACTTTTTATTTCTAAAGATTTACCAGCCCTGGTGTGGCTGGCTGGCTGTTGGGTCGTGATTCGAGAATCGAGACCAATCGTAGCGTTAATGGCCCGGAATTTCGTTGATTGCGCGATTTCCGTACCCCTTCGTCCCGTTTTATCTCCGCTCTAAATCCTTTCGTCCTTACATAGGACGCTAGCCGGTCAAAACCCGTTTTTAGCTGGATTATTCCTATTTGTGTCAGCGGAAGGGTTTATGCCCATTCCAAAATCCATTCACCCAACCCTCTCGGCGCTCCATATCGTCGTGAAATCATTTCACCATGTACTGCATAAAAACTTATTTTAGCTTCTAAGGATTTTATCAAGCCAAAACGGGACTTTTTCGACATAGAGCCATATTGTTCGAGTTTCCAAGAAGGACATCATACCTTCAGTGTTTTTACGGCGTCACGGCATACATATTTCATTACTTACGCTGATACACGACACAACTATGCGAGAGTGAGCATAAAATCTTAATAAAGCTGAAGTACCCACTGGTAGCAATTTATGACGCAAATCTAAATATCCCTTGCCACGCTTGCGCTCGGGGTGAAATTTATTCACATATTGCGGTATTTTTGCGTTGATTCCAGGCTATTAGCCAAACTGACGGCGTTGCAGGCTTGCCATACATGTTAAAGTCTTATTACGTAACGCGCAAACCTTGCAGTCAGTATCGAATGAAGCTAAGCCGCACTAAAATCATCTTCAAGAACTTAAGTATTTCTGCTTTGGTGTCTTTACAATACTTCCTGCCAAAGAGGTTTTTGTTTTAACAAATATTCACTCTATTGATCATGATCCCAATCTAGATGGTTTCAGTCTGGGTTAGGGACGCAGTTGTATTCTCCGAATAGTTGCCAAATCATCGAGCTATGGGCAATTCTTTGAAAATATGCTTCTTGATCACACGTGCAATGACTGTCAGTAGTAGCTATACTAAGTAGGTATACAAAAATGTTTATTTCAGTTACTGCGGCTATGCCAGAATATATAAAGATCAGTTCAGATCGAGTGTTGGCAGTGGCTCCATGTTTATAACAAATAACTAAAGCACTTATTCCTGGCACATATCCACCATGCGGCTTACTATGCCATGGACTGTTACAATACTTCCGTTTCATTCATTTTTACCGAGTCTGCATTTTTTAAATTGGCATTCTTTGCCAAAGGAAAGAAATGAAAGTATTCGTTTGGAACATAAAGCTTTCGCAACATACTTTTTTGCTCTTTTTATTTTTTTGCTGGCTGTTTTCTGTTTGTGCTTTTATTTTACATGTGCTTTGAATTTAAAATTCAATCGTTGTTAATAGCGATATTAGGTATGAATATATTAGTTTTACAGTCGCAAACTGTGCCTGGAAAGAAATGAAATCATAAAGTTATGCCAAGTTAATCATTTGTATTATATTCATGAAAATATTGCATGTGTGTGTGAATTCGCATGGCTGCGTGAAAGTCTATACGTCCGTTGGGCCAGCAGAAACCTGATCGGACGGTCGCGACTAGAATGACACGGAGCGACTGAATAAGTAACATGCTAACATGTAGACATGCAACTAACCTATAGACTACAAACTCATGCACCTGTTCATACCACGTAAGATTTTGACTAGAAAATGATTATTGCAAGCCCCTGTCGGCGAAAATCCATACTTGGTCAGGTACGCCAAATAAATTGGGATAATGGAAGTAAATTGATGTGTTAGGTAGGAATATGTAAGGGTCGTTGCAGGTGCCGTTCTGAAGTTTCAGAGTAATAGACAAACGACATTAGTGTAGTGTATGTATGAAAGATGTTATACTTATACTAGGCAGGTGCGGTATTAGATAATTATCTCTAGTTAGCGTAGTTTCTGTAGATCAAGAACTTGGCCTTGCTTTACCTGCCACGCCTTCAAAGTGATAGTTGGTTATGGACTCAAGAATTTAGCACATTCACTGACATTTCAATAAGAATAATAAAATACTTGGTGGGTGATAATAATAAAGAAGAATAACCAATTAGTTCCATTGTAATTTTGTATCCTGTTCTTAATATTAATTTATTCTTATTTGACAGCATTGTCTTTATCGTGAGAATGTAAGACTTCGTTTGCACATCTTTAAAGGGGTTCTAAGCACTAGGCAGGTGATTTCAGATAATTTTATGTGGTCATTAAAAGCTTATAACGGGTCGTCGTGGGTAAAAAGTAAGATTTAAGTAGGTAATAGGTTTGTACTTCTAGTTTCGTCTGACAAGGATGTAGTCTCCAATTAAGCATTAAATGTTGCTCATTTTGATTCTGCCTTAAGAACTTTAATTAGGTACTTTTCATACAATGTCAACTAAAAGTTGTACCTATTCAATGAGCAGTAGCAATGTGTCGTGCGAAAAAGATTACGACGTAATTAATTATTCACAAGTCAAACACAAGTGCAATGACGCGAGACTGATTATATTAGCAACACACTTTAGATCCGCCATAATTTATTATTAAAACATTGTTTTTATTTTGAGAGTGTGTGGCGTAACAAGTTAACAACTGACTAGCTCTCATCTGAATTGCAAATGGCCGCCGGCGTGGAGACGCGGCAACGTCGCACGGGTGGGTTGGTGCAGAGCGGCAACGTTGTCTCGTGCGTATTTTTATCAAAGTAACAATCGTGGAGTTATCTGTTATCAAGAGGTATTGTGGTGTTCTTCTCTGTCGGACGACTTGTGGCAGCTCCTACCGTATACTGTACCTACATCAGTTTATGCTGCGTACCCCAATTACTATTGGCACAGTTCAAGCTAAAATATCTTTAGTGGAAAATAACAACAAAGTGGCGGGCCTGGGCTGACTCAGTTACATAAATGATAAAACGGATGTTAATAGATTTATGCGAATTTTACGACTCTGTTTAGAAAGTTGTTGTATGCTATGTGATAGTAGGTATTATCTTGGCTTCTAGTTTATTTTTAAGATAAAAACCTGTACACACCTTTACTTTAAAGATAAATAACAAGAAAAAAAAACCGTAAAAGAATCAACTTTGATTGTTTCCGGACAAAAGTTAGCATATTTTTGTCTCGACTTAATTAAAAAGAACCCTCTGTGCAATCTACATACAGTGCAGTTGTTTTTCTTTTAAGTATGCTTAGCTATAATAATTTTTCATGGTAGGTAATATCTAATGTAGCTAGGTAATTTAGAAATGAATGATTTTCACTTTTCAGCTGAAGTAGTATATGATTTTTATTTCTGTCATATTAAAAATGCAGATAGATATCTACCTACCAGTATTTATTTTATACTAGCTGTTCCCGGCATGCGTTGCAATGCACCTTTTTCCTATCCTACCTACCTATCCTACCTACCCTACCTACCCTACCCTACCTACCCTACCTACCCTACCTACCCTACCTACCCTACCTACCCTACCTACCCTACCTACCCTACCTACCCTACCTACCCTACCTACCCTACCTACCCTACCTACCCTACCTACCCTACCTTACCGCCGTAAAAACCATCCTTGAACTACAACGAACATTTAAAAAAAAAAATTGGCCAAATTGGTCCAGGCGTTGTTGAGTTATGCGCTTACCAACACATTTTGCGATTCATTTTTATATTATAGATAAGTACCTGTACTTAAGTATTTACGCAGTTTATAGTTCTCCTTCAGCAAATACTCACAAACATTGATTACTATGTTCATACAAGTTTGCCGACGAACTCGGCCGGTTTAGAGCGAGACAGGCGAGGGAGGGTTGCGCGGGGGGTGTACAGGGGTTCTAAATTAGATTTCTCCCGGGGTGTCGGGGTGCGCCTTCCCGGGACCTTGAGGCACAGAATCAGCTGTTCTGGTACCCCGCCGAGTTTCACCTTATTGGTAGTTAAATATCAAGTCGCACGTGTAAGGGATCGGGGGTTGTGAAAAATTTGGACTTTGTTTGCGAAACTATATTGACTGAGGTTACGTTTACATACTAGACTAGTTAGAAGTAACAATATATAAATGGACGCTGTTCTTGTAATACGGTCTAATATTCTGTTACAGTCCTGCATGTTTTTGCTCTCTAAGTAATAATATTGCCAGGAGTGCGCTGTTGAAATTGTCTGTGGTGTATTGAAAAATAAGATGGCGTCGTTCGTTCCGAATTTATGATTTCCGAGCTATAAATATGTTTATATTTATAGCAGTGTTAGATGCATTCTTCTAATCACTAAACCCCACTAAGGTGAAGTGAAGTCTGGATTTGCACCTGGTAGAAAATAAACATCTTCATACTAGGCAGATGCAGAAAATTATTAGTAGGTATCTGCTTACTTGCTGGTTTTCCATCTAGTCGGGTTAGAAATTAACATTATTGATTAGAGTAATCAATCAAATACCGGTTCTAATCGTAAAGGTACGCTCCCATATTTTATTTATGAGTCGGTAAGCAGTAGGTAGGTACAGCAGCACCCACTTTCATAAAACATTAAAAGGAATGAATAAAAAGTCGCGCCCACGTTCGGTCCGCATAAAAGCCCTACCCTAAATCATAGGCTGGCAACATTGGTTGCTAGGCAACGGTCGCCCCCAGAGGACGCGCCCTCCCAACGCAATTAATCGCGAACCCTCCAGGAATAGGACCGACCTTGCTTGCCCTGCTGGTTTCATTTCGACCGTTATTTATGTCGCCAAATGGCTATGATGAAGTATTATTTTGTGTGACTTAATTAGACATAATGCTGGCTGCATATGTGGAGAAAAATCACAAAAACATTGCAGTTGTACCTATGTAGGCACTCAATACAATTATTATTCAATAGTTGCAAAAAATAAAGCAACGCACTTCGGTTCTCATTTTGAATTTATTTCGAATACGCTTACGACTTCCTATATTATAATCAATAGTACTAAGTATTTACTTATTTAGTTATTTGATCAAAAATAATCTAACCATTGATCTCTATTTAAATCTAAAATAAACTGTACTTGATGTGAGGTATGGAATGTGTCTGGTAGTTATCAAAATTAAAGCCGGCACAAACTCCAGCACTTCATAACAGAATAGTTATATATATATATTATACATCATTATCTGTTATCCTATTCTGTTATACATCATCGTAGTAATACACCATCACATCGGCAGTAGCTAGCAGCAAAAATACTAAACCATAATAGGGCGTAATATCTCGTAATGGTGGCACAGAAGTCATAATAAGGTGAGTTGCGGATTGTCGCATAAAAGCTGTATAAGAGCATTTAAAGCGCTAAAACGAATGCATTTTTTAATTTTTATTAATAAGTTAAAATTGTTATGGTGATGTCATATCATATTTAAGAGCTATGCAGTAGCTCTCATATAACCATGACAAGCTCGTGCAGTGTTTTCTAAATGTCAAATACACTTGAAAACTGAAGTCAATCTAATTTTGTTTGGTAAGATTGGTTTCGTGGAAGTGGTAGTAGAAACTCATACACAAATCATTTGTTTGCATAATTAAACAAGCTCCGTACTGCATGCATATTTGCCGCAGTCAATATTCCAGATATTGAATAATGCAAGCGTCCAGCATAATTGCAGATAGCTGGCAAGGAAAACGTCATTTACTGAGAGCGATGCCTTAAACAGGAAAAGTTTGTTTTGCATCGCATACGGATTCATGCACGAGTGTGTGTAGTGCGCACTTTCGTTTTGCGCGTGTGTGCGTTAGTGCGCAACGCCCTCATGTGCCCGCGCCGCCAGACGCTCACGTTATCTCGCATTCCACAGATACTATACACCTACATTGTATCCACCTACACATACATACATAATTGTAACCCAAATAGATATAGCGAGTTAAATTCGACTTTAATTCGTATTTGTCGTAGACGTGTTCTCAAGGGCAATGCTTCTGAGAATCTCTGGGTCTTGGTGCACGTAGAAGATAGAAATGGTCATGCAATGCATGTTTTATCGTCCTCATCTCAACATTTTCTGGCCTATTGCCAGAGTCGGCTTTGTTGAGAGGAACTTGCGTTTATTAGCAAACACATGGCTACTTTGATTCTGCGGCCACGATACGGAGAGATTCTGGTTTTAGGAACTCCTAACAATTATGAAATATAAGATGATCTTTGATGTAACAACATAATCTATTTGTCATGCTCGGTACATGAGAGTACATTATAATTCAGTGTGGCCTCTCTAGTATCGACCTATGATCAGACCTAGTCGTTTCAACTATTCTTAGCTGGGGATCACGATCTAAATGTCACATCGTGCATGTTTATTTAGAGTAAACCTGAAAGGCGAGATCTCTTATTTTCAAATTCCTTAGGCCTGTGTTGCAATGATAGGCTAGCAATTATAACTCTGAGGCGGTTTTTGATAATTTATATTCTTGTTTACCACTGGATAAGTTAATCTAAAGCGTAAGGCGTTGAATTCATAAAAGTGGGACCTCTTATAATTTCGTCACGGCTGTTATCCGTTGGTTAGCAGCTTTCTATTCCTTTGTTCAGTTAACAGGTTGATTTTTTGGGACTATTGCCACATCTTGTGTCAAAACTGTCTACTTCTGCAGCTAAAAACGTTAATTGCTTGGTGATGCCCGTTACTTATGTTGTAGTCAGTTTTTCCAAAAACACAGCTACTAAAAGGCCCGTGTCCTACCCAACTAGCAAAATAATCCTGAAATGCGATTTTATAATGCTACGTGGACTTATAAAGCTCCTATGAAGGTTTTGGTGGTTGCTACTACGCTTTTAACAGCATAAATACATGCTGTTTTTACTCAAGTACGTTGTATCCTATAATTTGTACTTATATCCGTATATAGGATCATATTTCCTGACAAATATAGGATCAAGACTCCTATAAAAGCATGAAATAAGAGTAATTACACTCAAGAGTAATTACTCCGGTAAGTCAGACTTAAATGCGCCTATAAGATAACATCTGCGGGCCATTTAAATCTTAATACTCCCGTAGGAGCATGTACCAGGAAGATATGCACTGAAGAGCAATTACTCTTGTTATTTTTACTTATAGCCTCATATAAGCTAATATTTTGTGATCAATATAAGTAAATTAAAGTTAAATTACTTTAAGTCATTTATGTATCTGGTTTGGTTTAACATAAGCTTAGAAGTAACTGTTAAATGAATTTCATATCCACGTTTTAAAAATAATAAATCACCAAGATTATAACAGCACTCGGTAGGATAAAATGTTCTCTGTATTTTTTTTTTAGATTTCACGTATGCCGTTTTAAACCTAGACATATTTATATAGGCATTCCACAGTAGTGTTATTGTCTAAGTAATCTCAAACAATCCTGGTTAAAACTCTTAAGAAGCCAATTTTGCTTGTAACGACCACTACAGGCGAAAACACGCTTTATATAGTTTTGCAAATTCTATTGTAGGATTTGACATCAGCCATTTAACAATGGCGAATTTTCTTCGGTTTTGAGATAATCCAATATAGAACCAATATACTTATATTGGTACTATGTCACACTTGGAAATGCTAAAAATACTTATTTTAGCACTATGTCACACTTGGAAATGCTTACTAAGAAAATGTCAGCTGCCTTCATAATATCAATTTAATATTAATTAATACTAAAACGTAAATAAGCAAATTTCAAGAGGCGCTTTAAAATTGTTATCAAAACCATGATAGATTTCACAGAAAAATCATGTTCCCCTACGAATAAGCAATAAGACTAACAATTTGACAACAATAACATTTTGTTTTTCTACTATGGTTGACATTAATAAGTTCTGATTCATAAAAATAGATGTTAAAAATATTTTTTTACAGAGCACAACAATGTCCGATACACTCACTTCGACTGTTCACAATATATGAGCTTATGGAAGCATTTCTAGGCGCGTATTAATCTAATTTTTGATTATAACTTACTTATATTTAGATTAATAGGAGTATTTGCATTGACGTAATTCAATTACAGGAGCAATATAGGCGTATAATGGCATTTCAGCGGTCTAATATAAATACGTTATAAGTAAAAGTAGACTTATAAAGTGGGCCCTTTTCGCGACTTATATGTGGATATAAGTCTCATATAGTCCTCGATAAATGTTGGTTCTAGGATAGTATAAAAACCACTTTTTGCTAGTTGGGTAGATTCTTGTCTTATTATGAAGTACCCTTAGCGAGGTTATCCTTAACAAGGTGAATCAGGCTGACGTAAACCAATCTCTACCTACTTCATACTGCTACAACAGCCAGCATCTTTGAAGTCTCATAAAATATTACTCATTCAGTGTCCATCTTGTGAAACCTTTCTGGACATGGTCAATGCTCCAGCGCCGTAAGCCAAATTTCAGCTGCAATTAATCTAGATTCTAGAGCGATTCTTACCTTCTGTTTCTCTGATATTATAGAGTGTAGGTTGGCTGAATTTAATTATGAGTGTAGCTTCGTAAACATATGACGTCTACCCGGATTTAAAACAAATGTGAGTGTTTTCTTAATTCTTGCTATTGTTTATTCTGATTTCTGGTTGACTGTCTCGCTTCTCAATCCGAGCTTACCTATTACCGTTTCTGAGAATTCTGAGTAACTAAGGTCTGTAGCTACTTATTTTTTATTTCCAATTACAGATAACAATTCGCAAATGTTTGCGTGTATTTTTTGGAACCCCATGTTTCAGTGTTGTTTAAACTTTTTACTCTGCGTAAATGCAACCAACAAAAGATGTGGCACGTGGCAGTCTAAAATTATGTCCGGAACTGTTTTTGCTATACTTGTACTTACGTTGTAGATCGGTCTAAAGTTCATGCCAGCAGCTATAGTACGAGAAAATACACAACCCGAAAAGAAAATAATTACAAAAATAATTTACTTATTGAACAAAAAAGTCATCAGGAATTTGTTTAATTTATCTTTCGATTGCGGTGAGTGAGGTAATCATTAATTAAGATAAAAAGATATCGGGTTCAGATAAGATCCACGGTGTTGCTATGCAAAAATATAAGTACATATTAATAATCACGAAGTGAGTGGTGTCCTATTAGTCCAGTCATTTCGTCCGAAAAAAAGGCAAATAAAAGAAAATGAATTTGCGCTTCTAATTTTTTAATATGTTGTAGGGGATACCTAGAAAAGCTTAACTTGAGATTGTCGACCAAGCTTTCCTAGGAGCTTTCGCCGCCATCTTGGAAAACGCTTAAAATTTGTTTTTCGGCAATAACTCGGCTATCCGATGAGATTCGAAAATTTTTGAAAGACACTTTTTGTAGCTTTCTTTGTGCTCTACAATAACGCCTCAATCATTTTTAGCGTATCATGCATCGTTATCGAGATATCGATCGATAAAGTCAAAAATTTAGGACTCAATTTTTGTTTTTTCTTTTTTTTTTCTTTGGGTCTTAATAAATATGAAAAATTGTGGAATTCAAACTTGTAGAGCATATTCAGACCTACAATTTCCTTCTTGGATTTTTTTATGTTGGACAAAAATTACGATCTCCAGCGCGCCGCAAAGTCGGTGAATCCACGCTCAGCGTCGAGCGCGCTCAAGTTAGTATATCGTATCGTGTTGAGTTTTTGCTGTGCGTAGTGTAAATCGAGGGTTCCGATATTCTGGGCAAAAATTTCGATATCTAGTTGGCTGTAAACTATTAAAGCTCATTTCCTGTAAGTGTAAAGGAAATTGTGAGGCCGCCTGTGGGTGCAGAAAAGCGGGAATCAGTTGCTCCGTTATTTGCATGCACTGCAGTGGGCAAACATGCAGTAACGTCGCCAGAGTCGACATTTTGCTTGACGACGACGACGATGTCTGTAACGATGATGATGACGATGCTCTCATCGAATCAGCATCATTTCCAACGTTTCAACAGACACAAGATCTTCAGCCTGGACCATCCAAGCGAAAAAAGACATGAAAAAAGTCCATCGTTCGTGTCTCGAGTGCAGAAAAAAATATTTTTCTTTCCGTTTATTTTGTTTTGTTTATTTTGTATTGTAAAAAAATAATATTTTTTACTGCACAAACAAATTATTTGTTTAATAAATTACTATTGTGTGATCCTTAATTTGTTGCTCTATGTACTTATTTTTTATCCCATCAATTTCCTGAACAATTTCCCATTCGATTCGACATCCAGACACAACCGAGCGAGCAGCTCGCTCGACGCTGAGTGTGGATTCACCGACTTTGCGGCGCGCTGGAGATCGTAATTTTTGTCCAACATAAAAAAATCCAAGAAGGAAATTGTAGGTCTGAATATGCTCTACAAGTTTGAATTCTACAATTTTTCATATTTATTAAGACCCAAAGAAAAAAAAAGAAAAAAACAAAAATTGTGTCCTAAATTTTTGACTTTATCGATCGATATCTCGATAACGATGCATGAAACGCTAAAAATGATTCAGGCGTTATTGTAGAGCACAAAGAAAGCTACAAAAAGTGTCCTACAAAAATTTTCGAAATCTCATCGGATAGCCGAGTTATTGCCGAGAAACAAATTTTACCCCTTTTTTCAACATGGCGGCGAAAGCTCCTAGGAAAGCTTGGTCGACAATCTCAAGTTAAGCTTTTCTAGGTATCCCCTACAACATATTAAAAAATTAGAAGCGCAAATTCATTTTCTTTTTTGAATGTACGTAATGACTGGACTATATCTTATACCACCACTATGAAGCTAATGAACCTATAAATGTTGCACATGAAAATCTATGCATGATTATTTCAAAGACTTCGAGCACCAAGTTTTACTAAATAATAAAAAGGAAATTCCCTAAGCTAAAAATCGTCATAATCTAATTGAAATCGATAAAAAAACAAGTAAGACTAGATAATAATGTTATTTTTTTTTATTTCGTAAGCACATTTTCACTAAGTGTATTTCTAGGTTATGTTGATTGGTTTGCCAAAAAATGTTACGACTTTACTTTGTCGATGTTCAGAACTGTTATTGTATGTAAATAAGCATACTTCTGGTACAAGCAATGAGATAACTTCGTTAGAAAATTAGTATGTCACACGTGTTAGTCAGTTATTGCATTGTTTATGTTTCCGAAATATCACTGTTTTTCACGATTTAACCAATGCTCATGAATTTAATTTGATTGTTTCAGGTACTAGTCAAATATTGTTGCTGTCACTGATTTCTCGTTTGAAAGGTACCGTTTGTTCACTTGGATATTTAGCCCAAACAAACTGGAACTTCGGAATATTTGCGACAAATTATTATATGCAAAGACACGTTGCCAACACATGTAACTCACTAATTAGATTTTCTTTCATTTTCACCTCTTTTTTTTCGATTTTTACGGAGCTTGAAACTTTATTTTTAGGTTATGTTTTGTTTCTTTATTTTTTTACCTAAAACCTACGGCACTACTGTATTCGTAGCAATTACATCGACTTGATTGTATTATTTAGCTTCAAGAGGTCACTGGACACTCCGAACACATCCTCGAAAGCTTCTATCATCCTTTTTCTATGTTGTATCGAACACTTTCAACACGTTCGACATCCGCAGCACGACTGCCGCGAAATCCATTCAACAGGCCGACAGGATGTGGGCGGGGCGAGCGGGACGCGGCGTCATTGGGCGAACGCGCGACTCGCAGTGATGGCCGCCGTCGCATTCAACCAATGAGCGGCGCGCGAGCCGAACGCGCGTCCGTCCGGCGAACGTGCGACGTTGCCAGCTTTTACCAGAAAAAAAAATACCAGATTCGACCTTCTTAGGACCCCCGGTTTTTTTTTGTTTGGCCGCGTTATCATTCGGGAACGTGTATTGAGGTCCTTATCCGTTTGTGAGATGGTTCTGCGCAGGTGGATGTGTTGTGTTGTGTTATAGTTTATTATGGTGTGGTCCACGCAAACTGGCGAAGTGTTGATTGACATCGTAACGAGGTACGGTACATGTATAATTCGTTATATTTTTATTGTGTACATAAAACACGGCTGAGTCATGTGACATACCATTACCTCATTCACTAACCAGCGTGAGCATTATCACGGCTAGTGACTGTTTATCGCTTAATTCGATGTTTTGAATAAATAAAGTTAGTGATATCGTTTATTTGGAGTGACTACGTATCAAAGGTTGTTGACGTTTGTTTCACAATCTCATTTGAGATGGGACATAGAAGTTGTATGCTCATGTTGCACTCTTGCACTGTGGAGGTCGTTGACACCACCAGTGCATCTAATATAGTGTTTGTAACATGAACTTTGAAGCCACCAACAACTATTATGGGATTATATAGCTAGAATGCTATTGGCGAATAAGGAATGTTATCTCTGGATCTTCATTTTACCTTTAGTCAGATAGCTATTGCAGATTAGCTTGTCTGCAGCTTCAAGTTCCAATGACACTGCAGGTACCAAGACTGAACACCTACCTTCAAGGTATCTTGGTACTTACCTACTTGGTATATCTACATGCATTGGGAACTACCTGCATCAAAAGTAAAACTCCTACCAAATGCCTACAACTTCTGTTCCTAATCAAACTATAGTCATTTAGGAACTGAATCAAAGTTCGATTGATCTAGTTTGCAATATGCCAGGCGAATAGTTAAATCTTTATAGGTTTAAGTGTGTCATAAAATATCACTCGGAAGGGCCAGCTGCAACATACTACCTACTCTACCAGTTTGAGGTAAGTAGTAGCTACGTCACATTTTCAAGCATAAGATGCAATAACACAATAACAACATCACTATGCAACTGTTTTAAGAGTTCTTAACAACTTTATAAAACTTTTAGTCTTAAAATAGTTTTATAACTGGGTAAGCAAAACAACCATAAAACATCGATCATAATCTAAAATTATTTAGGTGACCTCTCTGACTTTAATATGACATTTAAACTACTAGAGGACCTATAAAGGATTTTCGAGATTCTATGATTTGAGTAAGTTATTCAGATCAAAAGTTGACAGTTATTCAATATGTCATCACGTCCCCCCCCCCCTTATTGATTTATTTCTGACTTCCTAAGTATCCTAGGTGTAGCTACCAGTATTTCTAGATGTGACATAAGTGGAACGACTGTTTATCTGTACCATGACATCAGCTACCTTATTGAGACCAAATAAATCCTATCTTCTTGACTCCAGTAAATAGTCATGTTTATTTCTGTTCTTTCAAGGTAATAGGCTTGCCCCCTATTACATAGGGCTGGCGACATGTAGGTGTCCTATAAGATACACATCGGCCTTACTCTTCGGGGATTACATCATCTTATGTTATGCTAGCTGCCCAATAGTTAGTACTAAATATACCACTTCCACTTTTATCCAATCAGTATGCACCACAGAGTATGTAAGACAGTGCACCAATGAAAACTAACCTACTTATTGGAGCCACGTTGTCAGGACTATTATTATTAACGCTGTGGCCATGTGCTGTGCTGTAGGCAAAATTTCATGAGACTGCACAGATATAGGTTAGTGGATGATGTCATCACAATTTGTGGTCAATTTAATTAAGTTACACAAAGAACTCGTTATGGATGTAGGTAGGAACTCGAACGTACCTAAATCCCCTTAACGATGACTGACCTCAAATACTAATGAAAGGCTAATGCCAATGTATTTTGCTTTAGGTATAGAATCATCACCCTCTCACCAGCCACATTTTGACAAACTGAATGATCGCTTGTACAGTAGACCACTCGACAATGGTAACAAACCAGTATTAGCTGGCCTCGTCTTTTATTGTAACTTCGTACCACGCGAGGCCACCTCAAGGTTAGTGTTACTGCCTACGTCGTGTTGTCGACTGTATTCGTCCCGAATAGTGTTCAAATGTTCCTAGATTAAAGTAATTCCAAGGTGATTTGTCTTTACCTAACTTAGAATAGGATTAGCTTTATACTGCGATAGGCTTAAATGATTAGAAAACTTAGCTAATTGCCATGAGTCATTTACTAGAAATGATCGTACCGGGATTTAGTTTTCTGATAACACTGCTTTACCATCATCAATTGATAGATAGATGATTACAATCTCTTGTCAGCCCAAACAATGTAGAGGACTAAACCTTAGTAAGACCATTGGTAGACAATAGACACAATACCTCTCTTCTTTATCCCAGAATGCAGCAGGTCATTAGAAAATGAAACTGATAAAATTTGCTGAAATCATCATGCCGAGGGCCTCGTGTCCTGCTGTGTGCCTTTGAGGGACCTGTTGCGATGTGGCAGAGTTCTGGCCCAAGTTCATTTAACTCAAATATAAAAATCTTCGACACCAAAAAGAACAATCTATGCCAAACACGAACCTAATCACATATTATACAAAGTGTGTTGTAATTTTCAATCTTTATCGATAACTGCTCGTACGTGCAGAACAGCAGCTGATAACGAAACGTCTACAAACAGTAACAGCACACTTCAGCACAGTCATGTAATCAACATTAAATTTAATTAAAATAATAGCTATTGTCCGCGTGGACCTCGAATTGATCCCACGGTAGGATTATCGCTCGTATCACCGGGATGAAAAGTCCTTTGGCCTAACCCAGATTACGGACTGCCTGTGTACCAGATTGGATTAAGCGGTAGCAGAAAGGCAGTATGTCTGCCTTTTATGTTATTTTTGTATTTATAAAAGTTAGTATGGATCGTTTCTTTTGATAAAGGAAGGTGACCCTACCTAATTCTACCTGTTTAAGAAGTCTAGGCACTAAAAGCTATTTCTAGCTGACCAACTCGACCGTCACTATACTCTGACACTATGCCCTTGGTATATCACGATAAACTAACCGAATTATATGCGCATGCACGTCTGCACTGACTGATTCAGCTTTAAATAAAGAACAGGTCTCCTATTTTGAATGTCGAACAGACTTTGGAAGGAAATCATAACTTAAACCTCCGCGGTTATAGGAAAACGATAACTTATAAAACCTGCCATGTTAGTCTATGGAAATGCGTTAGAATATTATTTATGTTGAAAATATTTGCACTTTAGTTTTCCCTATAAGCGTATACATGGCGGAATGGGTAACTGGTTCTGCTAAACTACTTGGTTATTAATGTCGAGATTTATTAATAGGACTAACATTAGCATTTGTAGCGGTTTGCGTACTAAACCCGGCAATGGAAGCAATTTAGGGCACGTATGTAATAAAATATGATTCATTCTGTGGATACTAGTGTCTTTATGTGCTTTATTGGGTCGAAAATAATCTTAACAGATAACTCTGATGATCTATTGAAGGCCCTTTCAGTAATTTCAGCCATCTAACTCATGTATGTTAAATAACAACTTAGTGTTGAAATTTAAATTTTTACGATAAATGTAGTGGATGGGTGCAAAAAATCGAGTCAAAAATCTTAAAAAAATTATGCAAGGAAATGGTGTTATTTAAAATGGAGTCATATCCGTAATGATACAAAAATGTGTTTTTTCGTATTTGCGAAATGGACCTACATTTTTAAATGGCTGAGTTGCCTATATTTTCCAACATACACTTTGGTTGTGCCTGCGGCAGGCAAAAATTGCGTGACTACCGTTGCAGGCCACGGACCCTAGGGAAATTGTTGGAAAATGAAATTGAATTGACTGCGCAACTTTTTTCCTGAGCTGCATTTTACAGTCATATAACACACGAATATCATGTACCTATGTGCAAACATTTTAAACTATAATATGCATCAGTTTTTACCTTGTAGGTAACCTACATTTTGCTGCTTTAACAAGGGGGCTATACAACCTTTATACGACTTCTAAGATGCATCGTGCAAATCACCCATAAGATTGATCAAATTATAGTGTTATTTTGGGATAGTGCTTCTTAATACAGCATTTAAATGTCAGTACATACACATAATCATAATATTATCTTTATCGGTATATATAAAGCGCAAATCTCAAGACTTATCGTGCAAAACTGGTTTACTTGCCCTTACATGTACAAATATAGGTACAGAGTACAGATAACCCCTTTCTAGTAAACATAGGCTTAAGATGTATATACTTGGGTTTATGTAATGTGTGCAGTTAGCTGATAAGCTCGTCCTCTTCACATTAGTACATGGGGACTTAATACCACCCTTCCCAACTGTACCTATGTAACTGTTAATGCTGCTATAGTACTAGGTGTCGCCCGCAGTTCGACTCACATCTTAAGGAAACAGCTATACGTATGTACCCGGATAAAAAGTCTCCTATGTTTTAAACCAGGTCATATTCCATCTGTGTGGCATATTTCATCCAAATCCGTTTAGTCATTGAAGTGTGTTTGAGCGACAAACATACTAACTTTCACATTTATTTAAATCACAACAAACAACCAGTTTTACTTAATAACTGGGTTGTGCAGGACAGATAGTCAATCATCATCTGCCTGCCTTTTCCCAACTATGTTGGGGTCTGCTTCCAGTCTAACCGGATGCTGCTGGATACCAGTATTTTACAGATAGTCAATCGCTCCATGTAATACTCGTATTTAGTTAGACTGGAAGCCAACCCCATAATAATTGGGATAAAGCAAGGCATTTGATGATTAATAGAATCCCTTTGCCAGTCCAGTTATACAAAGGAGAACTGAAAAATAGTCACGGTAAAAAAAAATATAAATGATAATTCGATAAATATTCATACCTATATAATTAAAGCACAGTCATTGCCTACTAATTGTAATATAATAATGACATACAAAGTCCACACACGCGCTTCGCTGCCGCAGTGTCGAACATCGATCGACTAGCGACGAGGTTCCAATCGGCTGTGACCTCATAATTATTACACATTGGGTAACTAATAGAAGACCATATCCTGGATGGATGAACTCGGTGCTTCGTAGGCCTTGAATAGACCATGAAGGTTGTTAGTTGTTTAACGTGACCCTGCAAGCAGTTCGCGTGAAATCCTCAATTTTCTGAAGTCGGAAGAGTATAAGTACTTCTTGAAGTTCCCTATTTATTTGGGGTCAGTCACCTTTCTAGCCATATCATCCACACAAACCATCATCGTTTCTTTGGTCTTCCTCTACTCCTATACCCATCCACATTCGCACATAAATAAGAGCGCTAACAAAGTATACTTAGGTAAGTACAGTCAATGCACTGCATAATGCATTACCCCATCCCCCTTTACCCTCTTACTTGTAGGAGGGGTCTGGTAATGCAGGGCCCTGGATATATTTACATGGGTAACTAAGTACTAAGCCACCCTGCCAAAGCTCATCGCACTTTAGTAATTTACTCGTGAATACGTACGCACGACGGCCAATCAAGCTATGCAAAAACAGTTTAAGCGGTCTCTCATTGTACGAGAAATCCATACAAAGCGAGGCCATGTTATACTGGAAATGTCGCCTTGTGTGAACCAACAGACTTCATTTCTCAATATAATTTCTGGAATTTTGTTCCGGTTCCAATATTGTGTTACAAGGACTAGGGCCAGCCAGAAACCCCTGAATACTCCATTGAAATGCTTTGCGAAACTGCCTCCGTCTAATTTTAGAAACCAGATTCTTATAGAACCTCCCCGTAATTTCTCGGAAACATAGAGTACGTTTTACGCGAACGTTCGTGGAAAATGTCAAAAATTTCGAGTTTCATTAACTGATGCCGTAACGACGACCCATTTGAGACTGTAAATAGTTGAGTCATCGTCATGACACTATTTATTATGTTCAATGTTGGCCATGGGCTAAACCCACTACCCACGTCTTGGACCAGTTGAATCATCAAGGTGTCTAGCTACTTGTATGTCATAAATAGATGATGCTGTTGATCCCATAACCCTCTGATATTCGGCCACAATTGGATTATTGGAATTTGGAACACGCACGACACAAATATTCGGAGTTTTTTTTTTGTTGAAGATACAAGCATCGTAATGTATTGCCAAGATATAGATTCCAGTCATGGCCAAAGTTCAGTTTTTAACTATATGCTGTAAGTGTGTATGTTAAAGTGGTAGGATATGTATTTGGCATCTTACAAGTACACAGCGTTCTTGTGTAAAGTACACAGAATTCAGATAAGAAACAGTAGAGCATTCAGATACAATCTGTGGCATTTTGAGTTATCTATTTCGAGTTAACTCTGGGCAATCACAGTAGAAAACTGAAAGCGAATAAAACTATGTTACAGTTACAGGTAGAAATACAATGTATAACAGATATAGTTGATAAATACGTCATCAAATGAAAGTAAAACCAGCAGGATACGCGTTGCGCGGCGTTTCTCAGAACCCTGTCTGATTATATTATTGACCGCCTGGCGCGCTTCCTGTAAACACCGACTATGCGTTGCTATGCAACCAGCTAGGTAGTAGTCTGTGTCTAGATATCAATAACACCGTAGTACTTACTACCTACGTCTATCTACCATCTACGTCTAGCTTGATTGACTGCATCTCTGTGTCTCTGCTTCGTGGCATGTCGCGGGAATTTGTAAACATAAGTTATTGTTTTAAACAATCGTTCTGACGTGAATGTCGCATTGGAACTCTGTTGTTATGAAACCATGAGCAGTTTCCACGTAGATTCTGTTTTTATACGAGTCGCACATTAATGTCAATCTGATAGGAAAGAGAGAAATATTGTGTTTCTACACGCCTCTGCCGCCGCGCGCCGCGCTCTCACGAAAGAATGTTTTGATTGCGTTTACCGAGTTACGTGTTGTTTCCTGCGAAAGTTGATTAGTTTGTCAAGTTATCGGCTGCAGAATGATCGTTCAGTTTTATTGGTTTTGCTATCTTTACAAACGAGCTTTCATAAACCAGCGCTGTAACGGTAAACAACTTTTGGAAATAGAGGCTTCTTTGTATCATTATATGAATTCTTCTTTATCTCTGCACATGAATACGAAAACATAATAAAAAACTACTTCAAAACATAAAACCTCATCTCTATAGCGGGAACGACGGATGTTATTGAGAGAGGACTGAAACAGCTACACGCACGCCACATTTACACGACCTCAATAGGACTGTATTCTGTAAGCATTTTCGCATGCATTTGCATGAGACCGTTAACTACATGAAAACGGCACAAAAGCTGAGCTATTGACTTTTAAAACGGTCAGCTAGGGTTGCCAACATCCGGCCTTCTATTGTTTTTGGGGATTTTATTAGGTCATTCAACTTATCAAGTAAAATCTTATCGTACGTGGTTTGGTTGCGCATTCACCTTTATAAAAAGAGATTGCACAATTCCGTGCAATGATTATGCGGCTGATTCTTTCTTTAGTAAATACAAACCGAGATTGTATAGTCGTTTAATGTGTTCCGAGAAACTCTTGCTAGTGCTCAAAAAATTCCATAACTAATCTTGATGTATTAAAATCTTCAACTGTAAGCCTACAATTAGGTATCAGACGGTTCTCAAGACTCTGTGAAATATTTTCAATCAGATGTGCTCTTGGGTCTATTTCGAAATTTTGGAATATCCATATTGAACTCATTTGGGTCAACCCTATACAATTTCCAGTTTTAGGTAACAAACAAACCAAAATGTAAAACCTCGGCTAACTGTCCACGCTCACGATGGCGGTACCAATTGCCAATTTCGGCAAGAAATACCAATTAAATGGAAGTTCACAATAAAAGTAAAGGAAACCGGTTTCATGAAAAAGGTGCAGAACTTATTTTTGTTACCAACGAGGCCATGGTATGCAGGTATGGGCATTTTTTTGTTATTTACCAAATAACACACAAATTAACTACGTTTAAATAAAACTAATATGGAAAGATCATAGCAGGTGGTATAGTTTCAGCCTGTTAGTTTTTGGTATGTAATAACCTTGAGGGTTCGAACAGTTCGCTCGGTCGATTCTTTCATTATCAGAATTTTGATGATATAACCTTATAATTTAGACCTTCTTCAAGAGCTAGTATTTCGGAATCTGACTTTGTTTGTCGCTGACGTGGCTACTGCTCTTCTAAATATGACCGATACAAAATATAAGATCCATCCGTTGTTGAAGACCATAGTCGCCATTGTTAATTCATTTATTCATTGTGTTGACATATTTTTTCAATTTTATTATGCTTCGGCATTCACCGGTTGAGTCGAGGAGCGTTTACAGTTAGGTTCCAATCTTTGCGTCACTACTTCACTAGTGTGACTAGCCACTGAAAAATGTGCGGATGCTGAGGAGTGAATCACTATAAAATGCTTCATTTGGCACGTGGGTTCTTTTTGGATTATTTGTGAACTAGCTTATGCTCACCTTCGCCCGCATGGAGTTCGGTAATCTAGTTAATAAACTATCTGTGTGCCAAATTTCACCCAAATCCGATCCGTATTTTTTGCGTGAAAGAGTAACAAACATCCAGACATCCTCACAAACTTTCGCATTTATAATATTATTATAGTAGGATCCAAAATTCTGCTTACAAGCCGTGTGGGATTTCCGATGAGAAAAAGATATGAACTTCCATAGTAACTAGCGTCTTAGCATTCTCTTTTTTAACCCCTTAATGAGAAGAATTTCCAAAAATCCTTCCTGGATGGTCGCTTTCGTCATACAATATTTATAATATGAGGAAAATGTGTGCGAAATCATGCAATCTGCTTTTAGAAGCAGAGGTTTAAGCTGGCTTTTATCTGTCAGTAAATTAATAAATGTATTTTTTTTCCTCGAAATATACAATATATTTTTATCATCTATACCTGCACTGCATCTATATTTGCCGTGGTTCAAAACCACGGCAAAAACTTACTGTAAAAGAAGTTAAAGTTTTTAGCGACCTGCCAGATGGCAGGGCCAATCGCCATAATTCGAATTAAATAGAGTTTACCCTTATCTCTACCGATAAAAAAGTGTTTAAGATAAGATAAGAGTTCACTTACAGATATTTATAGGTATTTTTAGAGTTTCCGGCTTAAGACGCCATAATTAATGGCAAATACAACGAATTAAAAATGATCTCACGTGTTCAAGGACGAAATAAAATTCTCAGAATCTATTTGATTAATTGTGAACAAGAAAGACTAAGGATTCATTTATTCCATTATTATATGCTAATTTGTGTATCGTAATAATGTCTATAATGGGCATGTTATTTAAATTTTCAGTCGGAAGGTTCTTGTTTTATATTACTAGACAATTGATCAATGCGGGTAAGTTATCGCCTTTTTCTTTGTGTGAACTTGCATTTGTAGAAAAACTATTAATTGGACCATTTTGGCTTCCGCAGAATATATTTATTGTTTAAAGTATCAACGAGGCGACATGTCTGTTTATAAATACTTCGACGGTTCACAAAACAAGAATTATGAGAAAAGTGTTAATGTAATTTTAAAGTAAACAGTTTAGGTACTCTACCATTCAGTGCGCAAAATGTAAAAATAAAACGTTAGTAAGTACAGGAAAATTATCTCCAGAAACACGAATAAGTAAAGCTAAATAATAATGTTACCTACATCAAATTGAGGTCCATGTGAAGTCCTATAATCTAACTACAGAGTTGAAGATACATAGGTACGGTAGAGGTATGCAGAAACGTTTTCTACACTAGAAGAAGCCAGCAAAGTGGACTGGTTAGAATCACATTCCTATACGTTCAACGTTCATTCTCGTTGCTATCTCTCCGCGACAATATAATACATGATAATTACGGACAGACAGCCAGCTGCATTTCGCATCATCAGTTCTAAACTCGAACCGGGCCGTATCTGTTTTCGTTTACGCGGTACACTGCACTTGTGTAGCGCGCAGTACAAAAATAAAAAAACACGAACGCTTTCCCGCCGCTTTGCACTTCAATTGCAACTTAACCTACAAACACCGCGTATTAGAATTTGAATCTTACGTGTTTGAAATAAGATTGTTTTTTTTTGTGTCCGTTTGAGTGCTTGTGACCTTTCGTTCGGCGGGAGTGCATGCGTCACACGTAATGGCGGACGCGCGGGCGGGTGGCGCGCAGGTCATCGGCTCATCGTGCTTATACTATGAGTATAAATATACAGTATGTATAGCGTTGTTTGATCCAATCTCTATACAACGTGTATATGTATGTGTACGGACGTCGGTTTTACGTTACGCTGCGTTGCCAGCCGGCTGTTTGTTAGCGAACGAAGGTCACTCGACTCGAGAGGTGATTTCGCTGTCTTGACATACACATAGACATGTTGGTACCGACAGGGGACATTTTTGTCCCTTTTTTACGTTATTTATTTTTTTTGTGCAAGAATGGTGCTTCGTTCTTTTCACTCTACTGCTTTATTTCGAGAAATATAAGTACCTACCTAGTAAATAAAAGGTATAAGTACTTAGTAGCGCGCTGTATGCTAAAGAATGACTAAACTAATCAATAGTATCTCTGGTTTATTATGTTCTACTGGGAATTTTATGTGGCAAAAGTACATTTTACGAATTCAACATAACTATTTACTTTGCATACGGCAGTTATTATGAAACATAGACATGTCACCATTTATTTGCATTTTCAGCATAGCAACACTGAATTGTTGAGTAAATACAATTACTGTTTGTACATGGTATTGCATCAGTCATCATGCGAGACTAACGAATAATAACAGTGAGTCAACCGTAGTTGTTTTCTGACTAATTCCATCCTTTTTGATGTACCTACTGACGTGTATAAGGAAATAATTAAATAAACAGACGTAAAGTCTATTCAAATCCTTGTTGCCAATTGATGTCATTTCCACAGTTTCCACTTAAACAAATATCAACGTTGAATTAGTGTTAATTATGCTGATTTAGGTCTTAAAATTCGTTGAGGGTTGCAGCACCAATTGAACCTTAGTAGGTGGTTTTTTTTTAAACCATCAAGTATTTGTTTATATTTTTGGAAAACAATTTCCGAACGCAGATAGACATAGGAACTCTTGTATACAGTAGGTACTTCGCAGAATAGTGATTCTCTTGTACTCTTCAAGTCTTCAATATATTCAAGTCATTATTTAAATAGGGTACAGAGAGCGAACAGAGCGTAATATTTGACACTTGACACTAGGGTCCTTCAGTGCCAAGAATAGTTAGCTGCAGCCTTTCTACATACGACACTTGAAGCCAGTCTCGAGCAGATATGTATCTAGTTAGATAAGTAACAATTTTGACAGACGACTGATGCAAGACAAGTTAGACTTTGTGAAATAATTGTTTTGTGAATCTAAGAAGCACTGAAAAGGCTTCCTCTACATAAGGCCCGTCCAATATACGGCCCCTGGGTCACTTAGCGGCCCGCATAGGTCTTTCATCCTGCCAACTATTTAAAACTTTATAAAACACCAATACTTATGCGCGAATATTGTTTAAAAAATGTCCCGAAGTCAGTTATTATGTACCGAAGTCAGTTATTATGTCCCGAAGTCAGTTATTATGTCCCGAAGTCAGTTATTATGTCCTGAAGTCAGTTATTCGTGCGCCATATTTACCTACCCGCCCCACCTCATCTACCCGCGAATGCAGACCGCATCATCGCAGTCTAGTTCGGCGAAGCTAGTTTTTTAAATTTAGAGGTTACTTTGCATTTCTTTTGGCCCAATACGGTTACAAAAATACTAAACTTGGCCCTCCATAAAATTATGTTGGACTGCTCTACATCTACATTCACACAAAACGCACCCTGACATCAAAAGTGACCTAACACGAGATTTTGTGTTTTGTGGGTAATAACAAAATTGAGTTATTTAGTTCGTGTTCGCGGAAATGAAAGAGATTTAATGATTTTGACTTTTTGATTCACTAGACGATAGCCCATATCATTTAAGAGTAGTTTTATGTACTTATTTAACTCAATTCGCTGTAATTTTGAGTTTGGTCACTTTCGTTCTGACTGTGTGAAAAGGCTACGGAAAGCCAAGCATAGCGAAACTTTTAGCTATATATACAAATTATACAATGTATTATTGTGATTAGGAAAATGACTTGGCAACTAGCAAATAAATTACGTGCATCCCTAATTACTATTCCGGTCGTTTAAAGGTTATTTCCCGCCAAAACGTTGCACAATAAGTACTAGTTTTATCATAATTATTAATAGCACAATAACACGTGGTTCGATGTTTATGCGCCTGAGTTGTGGTAATCTATAGTTTATGTGTAGTTAATTAACCTTTAGTCGTGTAATTAAGGGTCAATTTTTCCTCATCGAAATATGTCATTAGCTAATGTATGTTGTTTAGACTGGATTCCCTTCATCACGGATAAAATTTATTTAATCAGTAGGTCGAATATCGGAAACATTTTTTTTATAAAAAAAAATAATTGTGTACCTATAACTTCCTATGTCACAGTTATACAAGGTACAGTTTATTTATAGCATAAAAAAACTCAGTACGACAACGATAAATCGGAGCACGCTGTTTTAAAAAAAAAACAACATATTTTTTCTTTTTTTTATCTTTCGAATGTGTGCCAGTAGTTGTAGTGACAGTAGCGTTCGCGTGATATGTCAAAAGGTGGCAGTTGCAGCACCAAGGTTAGGGCGACACGTGGGTGGCGATGGCGCGGGCGCAGTGTTCGCGAGTACGTGTGTGCGCACCAGGATGTCGGCAGTTAGCTCACCGCGTTAATTGAGTTTTTGTACTTGAACCAAAATTGGCATTCTGTAATATGCAATTTGTTGGCCTTGACTTCTTTCCAAAGATTACTTCTTTAATGACGTGTTATTTAATAACTAGCTGTGCCCCTCGATTTGACCCGCCGTTTCTGGCTTTTTTCTGTTTGCCGTTCCTAAGGGTCGAAGCTTTTTAAAATCATGTATATATAGCCTAAAAACTTCCTCAAGAATTGGGCTGTCAAATGAAAAATAATTATTCAAATCCGATTGGAAGTTGCAGAGATTAGCGCGTTCAAATAAACAAAAAATCCCTCCCCAGGTAGATATAAATTAATTGGTCGAAGGAGCACAGTTTAAAAGTGTCGAAAGACGACATGGTAACATTAGCACTCATTGAAAGTTTAGTGTCATATTGCAGTGCGAAGTACGTTACCTAGGTGTCAAAAACTCAAGAAAATCCACACGAATTTGCACACCCTACAATTATCATTACATCATGAAATTTTAGTAAGTATCATGTAAGCAGATACTTTAATACAGACGCCAGCACATCAAGCTCCCGAAACTGTAAAATATTCCCAATCAACCTTGAACCTAATGCTTTAGCGATAAAGTTGAAAATCTATTAAAGAAATTTGACAGATTGTAGTAGGTTGATGTGCTGGCGTCTGTACGCACGACGGCCAATCAAGCTTTACAAACCAGTTTATGCGGATCTCTCATTGTATAGGAAATCTATTCAAAGTGAGGCCAAGTTATACTGGAAATGTACAGCTTCACATGCCGCCGTGTGTACATACAATTTTCTATAGTCTCAGTGACTAGTATTCGAGTAATACTCGATCGTGCAAACATTTCGTAATCATTGGCAAGTTTCCTCCACATTTGTATAGAAGTGAAGTGGGTACCTACCTACCTACCTACTCACGCCGAACAATGTGTGGTCACGACCGATTTACTACTGCTGCTGGCGTCACGCGACCAAGTCCACAATGGTATTTCTCTTTCACAACATTGTAGGAGTTGGCGGCAGCCGGCAGTGAAGCCAGTGATAGCATACCAGACATTATCAGGTCAACGAATTTTTGAAATGCTTCTACGCTTCTACGTAATACTTGTATCTTCTGTTTGCAATAAGGACTAAAATAGTGCACAGATATTTTACGTTGTTATTTTTTTTTGACTGTCCCGTTGGTCTAGTGGTCGCAAGCGCTATTGTTGCATGGGGTCCTGGGTTCCGAGGTCGGGCTATGTGTTATTGTTTTTTTTCTATAAAGAATAGAAATTCTTTACTAAGAATAGTAGCAGCCTCGGAGTGCGATTTGTGCCCAATTGATGGCAATCAATAGGCTCGCCCCTTAATACAAGGGACTAAAACAAAATTGCCGAAATGTGGGTGTACTATTAGGTCACCCATCAGGGATTACATGCGTGGTGTTAATTTGTTATGTTTATTTTTTACCTTTGCACCTACTGCATTTTTTTAGTCTATGTCAATAAAAAACTCCTCAATCAAGCTTAGTGTGTCAGGCGTCTCTAAGAAGTTAGTTCAATAGCATGTTAGTGTATTATTACTAATTAGTCTGAATTAACAGTATAATAAACATGAAACATCTAGGTCACAGTTTACGAGTTGGCGCGATAACCTCATCCGTCTCGTAGTCATCCGAGCCATCCATTACGTCTTACGAACAGAAATAACATATTTCTTACGACCATTGTTTATGTTTAGGGTTACGTACCCAAAGGGCTCCGCTGTCTATCCGTCCGCCCGTCTATCACAGGGCTCGATCTTTTGAACCGTAATAGGTAGGTACTTGAATTTTTCAGGGTGACTGTGCCATAACAACAAATAATAAAAATAATAAATTATTAACTTAAAATCTATTATGACGTTATTTACTATGCAGAATTATAGCCCTTAACTAAATTAAAAGGGGTTCCGGCTGGGCATTCGAGATTTCCCAGGTTTTACTATGGGTCATGGGACCGAAACCGGGTTACGCATGCGTTTTTTTGCTCGACAACGGAACCATTCATGTGCGAGTTCGACTCGCACTTGACACCGCTTTTTTACGACCTCTGAAATCGCTCGTAAAAGGGACACTACCCTAATAATTGGCAATAGATTTCACCTTTTTTCTAAGAATAGAAACTATAAATATCGCTTAATGGCATGTTTGTTGCTTTAAACTACGCATTCTTGCTTTTTAGAAAGCTGTATTCACTGTAGGAAAAATACCTTACATTAATTTATATGGCAATAAATACGACGAACTCTTTGGATTGCTTTTCTGAGCTGGTAATGAAGATATTATTAATCATTTTTGATGTTCAATATTTTCCTTCGTTTCACTCATGAAATAATAAGGTAGCTAGAGTATTTTCGATTATTTGTGGATTCGAGAACAAAACTTTTCACATCAAGGAATATTATCAGCTTACTGTTTCGGTAACCCAAAGAGTACTTACTTAAAGTAAGTACCAAAAAATATAAAAGCCTTGGATTTCATGCGAAGCTCGTACCGAAATCCTATACTTACTTTTATTGAATCATATTTATAAACATAAAAGAGAAGAACCAAGTGGGAAAATTCGTGGTATTTTTTCTTGAAGTGGAACCTTTTTGCCTTTTCAATGACGAGGTCAACGTTTTTTGAAATGCTTCATATTTCGAATTGTGTACAGCAATGAGCCTTATTCTTTTATTTCTGGCCTGAAGTTTTTTATCGACACCCACAGAGGTTGATTGTGGCGGTAAAATCTTTAGGGGGTTTTCTGTAGTATGGTTTTGTACCTAAGTTTTTTTGTATGAGATGTTACTGGAGATTCGAGCACCACTTCGGAGCCGTAGCCAGGGAGAAAGAAACCTTATGTTAACTTGGGAAACGAAGATATGAATCCAAAGACGGTGGTCCAGCGCTTTATTTCCCAAAATACGTCCATGTTTAGTTAGTACCAGTAGATTTTCAAAGTAAGATTTCTTGTGCAGTGTATGGCTGCCATAGCAAGCCTCTTACCAACAGAACGTTATTTTCTCCAAATTAATATGTCAATTGGTTTCTCATCCATACTACGTAAGGTGTGTGTGAGTCATTCACCTGGCTCACTGGCTGTGCACAGCTCACAGTCTCACACAATGGCGTGTGGTGTGAGACAGTGACTCACCGCTGACATCTGTCGGCTGCTTCGCGTATTGTTAATCTGCATTCTGTTACTCTGTGGCTGACGGAATTATTTATTCAGGCTTGTGAGAGGTGTAAACAGAGAAACAAGGCTTTAGGGCTTTGCAGTGTGATTCAATTGTTTTATCAAGTAACGTGTGATCTCTTCTTGTTGGTATTTCATATACCACTGGTTTGTTTTCTTTCTTAATAATTACTGTTGTCGCTCGATTGTTTAAATCTGCAAGTAAGTTTAAAATGATGTGTTTCTTGTTTATCATTAATTCCCAATGTGTCTTCTTCATCTAAACTTCTCCATAATTCTTCATCTCAGTAGTCACCCTGTGTTTCTTCTTCTTTGAAAATACTGTAAAAATCCTTGTTTGTCGTGTGGTCGCAAGACTGCATGCAGTCAGCATGAGGTCCTGATCCCGGGAATTTCTCAGTAGCAGGACTTCAAGATAACTGGCGAAATGTGCGTGTACTATTAGGTACACCTCTGCCTAACCCTTCGGGGATTACAGGCGTGATGTTATGTTATATAAAAATCTGAAGGGGCTTTTACTCATTTTGCAGGAGATGGTAAATAAAGAGAAAAAAAATTGCGCTAACTCAGCATGCAAAATTACAGAGCCAACTTGGTGCTTATTTTTTAGCATGATTGAATAGCGACCCGGATCACAAATTCACAACCCTTGCCAAGACAATGTTTTTTTGCAATGCCGACCTGCACTACCTCTTAAAAGATATGATTAATTCTCTCTTTTTTGATGTTTTGTTAGGACATCTTTTTTGTGGGATCCTTTCTGACTTGCAGATTTAGCAACAATAAGTTTTTGATAAAATCAGTATGTGGCTGCATCCAGTGGTGGTACATTGGGGTCATATTTAGGGTAAGCCCCGGCAGATTTTTTACCTGCATATCCTACTTTACTAACGATTTGCTGTTTATTTCTTTTCGGTTCAATACGAAAGAAAAATACAAACTAAAACCTATCTAAAATTCGGAAACTTCCCTATTTTTCGTAATCGCATTCCTCACCCCCAAACTACAACATAAATAACTACATTATAGTCTGTTTTTTCTGTCCTATATCCCTATGGCATTGACTTCGGTTGGCCAAACACGCTATACAATCGTTATTTATATGGCTTACAAAAAACCGCGAAAACAGACTTACGAAGACGCGAAAAAGGATGGTCTAAGAAAAAAAAAAGTGCAATAGACAATAAATTCACGGAACAACGTAATGTATGTCGGTGTGATGTTATTCTTATGTTAATCATTGCTTGTACTGATAAATTAATTGTTATAAGGGTATTTGCGACGTATTTTTTGCCACAAATAACATAATTTGTTCCGTTTTTTTACACTTATTTGAATACCTACATAATATTATTGCAACCCTTTGCTTTCAAATAGACCATGTCTAGACGCCAGCACATCTAGCTACCCGAAGCTGACTTTGAACCTAATCCTTTAGCGATAATGTTGAAAATCTATTATCTAATAAAAATCTATTATCCTATAGCGATAATGTAGAAATTTGAGAGATATGGTATAATAACTGTGTCAGGACTGTAGTTGCCCATCCCAAAGCGTAGATCTCTATGGAGAAGAATGGACAAGAAACTCCATAGACACTTATTTCAAAAGTCGGCGCTGAGACGAGCGCTTAATTTAGTAAATCCGGCAAATCTCTTTTGTTCAATTGTCTCCTAGTGGGAAAACGGACATCAATTACTTATTATTAATTGTTTCGAACTGTTTTAGCCAGAATTACTTAATCAAATTGAAATGTATTTTTATGGGCTCAATTACCTGTAAAAATAAATAGGTTAATTAGTTATTTCCGTGTTTTCGTGGACTAACATAACTTGTTTTATAGTCACCTTTTTTTCTGGAAAATGTTTATTACGGTTGTCTGTTAAGTCGTTTCTTATAAGTTATAACTGAACTAATTTGTAACTTTGCTTGCAATTTCTCGTACGAGTGCAGTTAGTCCAGAAAAGGTATGCGCTTCGGTAATCTTCGCATGCACGAACGTTGCGCCACAGAGTGACCCTCAACACAGACAAAGCTATTAACTTGTGTGTTAGCGCACTATCATTGCTCGTTCGTATGAAATTTTCTCTTTGTCATGTTACCTACTCCGATCGCAGATAGTCATCCCCCAAACAATTATTATTATTTTACTTAGCGTCTATTGTCCCACTGCTAAAAACTAATCTTAACAAGCTATACAATACTTGTTTGTACATCAGACATGTACAAACAAGTATTGTATAGCTTTTTTAGATTAGTTTTACTTAACAGTAGTATTTACTAACGGTAAATATGTTAATATCCACCACATATCTAAAATTCGCAACCCCGCTATCTCTATACGTAAATTTTGAGTGGCAGTGACACATATTGCTATTGTTTCAGAAACAGTAGTTAGCAGTACACCTTTGTTTGTCCGTGAAGCAACACCAAGTAGTTTCAGTATTGTGAAAAAACTATCAACACTAGGTGTTAAACCATTACTCCTTTGTAAAATCACCTTCCATGACTTTCACTAGTGCTAGAGAATCTATCATTGTCCTCATGCTCTTATCCTATCGGGCTGTCGCTTCTGTCTTTACTTGTATTCTCAGCGTTTCGTTCTACCAATAGTTCATACAAAAATATCTCGCTGTTCTACTTTCGTCATTCCAATTTATTTGAAGTCGCCACTGCATTTCCTCTTTTTCCATGTATCTCAGCCGCTATCTCAGTATTCACTCTCATTCTAGAATTCATCTGTGGTCAGCTTATCTTCTTCCATACTTCTCTATGAGTCTTCCTCCAGGATTACTCTCATTCTAGCCATATGAATGACTTTTGTCATTCTACTGTCCAATTTATTTGGGATCAGCGCCAAATGTCTTTTTCTTCAATACACTTTTATCACTCTTCATCTCAATGCTTTTCGTTTCCAGCCCATCCTCTTGCACATAATTTAAGTGAAGTCTAGTGCTACAAAATCTTGCCATTCTACTTTTTCCCAAAAAATTATCTGTGCCGCAGCACATCTTTTTCTTCCATACATCTCTCTGGCTTCTCTCAGCTTCATCTTTCTGTCTTTACCTCATTTTAGGGATCGCCACTGAATGCTTTCTTCTTTCTTATATCTCTGTCAGTGACCAGCATTCGCCCTTTTTCTGCCATCTTTTACAAAATCCATCCATTTTTTTTTTGGGTCTTCCTTTGCTTTTATCGCCTCACGAGACTCCACTTTTTCTTCTACATCAAACGGCTTTGCTTCCTTCTTCTAAATATTGCTCCAAGTTAAACAACTTGGAACTGCACAAGTATTATCTTTCAAAGGGACAAACCGACTACTGGACCGTCCCGAGCCGGGTTGTCTCTTCGAATGCGGCTGGACTGCTTCCTCTCTGAACAAATGGCATCAATTTGTCGTGCACTGCTATAGATTGCTATAGTCACTGCATAAACGTTTATTCGAGTAAGTACCGACATTGTCGCTCGTCGCATTGTCCAATGAACGTGGGTTACGTTGTGTGAGTGTCATCATAACATTAGCAGCAATGTAGCTAGATACTCCTATAAACAGTGGATGAGAATGGTGACAGAATATTTCCATCATTGTCATTGATCGCCTCGATACGATCACACAGTTTTTTTTTTCTATGTGTTTTACAATTTCCACAGGAGGAAAGGACTTTTAGGAGGAATATCTAGAAAAATCGTAGTCTTATCGTCATTACCATCTAAAATATTGTCTATGGACAGTAATATCGCCATAAAGCTCGCATGTGGAACGTTATAATTGTATAATATTATGGTCTCCATGTCTGATCTTGCCTAATGTATGGGAATTCTTAGCGTTTTTAACGTACCGTAACTCGTAAGAAGTGTAATAGAAAATATGCCATGCCGTTACCCCGTTTATTACTCTAATAGATCCTCAATCAAATTTTCGTGCTACGTTGGTGCTGCATACCTATTTCGGGAATCACCCGTTACGCAACTCCACATAATCGAAATCTACTTTAAATATAGGAATGTATTAAACTATTAATCAGCCGTTTTTTTATGGATATCCGGTGTTACCGCCGCCATCCCGTGGAAGGGTGACTGACCCGTGACTCATACTGATTCGCGAACGGATACCTATCGGTCATATTATTTATTATTATTGCGTACATAACGGCATGTTGTTTATATGTCTGTGATCATTTGCATACATTTATGTCATTAACTCATTTAATTTTTTGTTTATTTTATGTACTTATTTTTTTGATACTTGAGAGTGAAATGTATGGTGTATGAAAGGGAAAGTCTTTGTCTTGACAACAAAGTGGTTTCAATACTTTCAATGTTTTCCATTGTACTTTTTCAATAGTCCATGTGTGAACAAAAAACCGATGAGTAGACAAAAGTAGCAGTTTTTGATGACTGACAATTTATTATTTGCGATGTTCAATTGGGTTTGTCTTTGTTGGTCTTTATTCGGTTAATAGTTGGCAACCTGTCTCTTTATTACTATTTCTCTCTTTAATAACCCTCACTTGAGTAGATGAGTACCCCGCTAGTATTTCAAACACAAATTCGAAAGAGGTGTAACACTAAATGTCTTGTAATCTTTTTCTCTTGTGTTGGCACGATTTATATGAGAAAAGCTGATTCTGATTCTGTAACTCAAAGCTGTTCAGAAACGTCGGATGCTGTAGGAACAACCTTATTCCTTAGCCAATTATCAAGCCTAATTGAATTGTATACTCTTGGTGATATGTGCAAACGTTTATAAATGAAGCCTAATTCGCAATCGCAACAGCATCCCTAAATCCGATCAGAGTCCTTTCCTCTGATCTTGTTCGATCCGTTCTTTGATAATTTACCTTTCTTCTTTGTTACTGACGTTTGTGTTCTGTTGCTCCAGGCCCGGGCAGACGGATCACGGGCACGGCGGCGGCGCGCTGGCGTACGGCGGCAAGCCGGCGGCAGGGGGCGTGGTGGCGCCGCCGCAGCCTCGGCCGCCGCCCGCGGCACCCTACGCCCCACAGCCCTACCCTCCAGCACAGCTGCGGCTGCACCAGCCAGGATATGGATCTGCGGCTTTATCATACAGGTGGGTTGAGCTTAAGTTGCTGCTCTGTTCATGAACTTGATGCGTTCATTACTAGCTTGGTGTTGGCCCGTCCGCAAAATTCGTGAAGTTCCGTGGGCCCAGGCTAATAGAGTGAATAGACTTATCGACGCGGGCTTAAGCCGATTACGAATCACCACGTTTGGCGCATTTAGTTTCGTGTCATGTCCAAACTGAAACGCGCCGAATGACATTTTTATCGCCTTTATTGCATGGACATCGAGTTTTTTCTGACCGGCGAAACCATCCATAAGAGTGGTCACACCCTAAGACAAGAACGTCTATAACGATTCCACTTCTGCCTGATTACTAACTGTTCCAATAACAAAGTCTCTAAAGCCAGGGGCCAAGGCCGTGCGACATGCCCCAAATATAGGATGCCCTTAATTACCGTTGCTCAGCCGGAATACCACAAGTTCTAAATCCGGCTGAGAGCCACCTGCGTTCACTAATGACACTTAGAAATATTTAGGACAAACTATTTAATCGGAGAACCAACACCTTGAGAACTCACATTTGGGGTGATTAGATCGATTTTTGCCCCATCACAATTGCATTTTCCAACAATGCAAAGTTCTCCACTACTGGACATTGACCTCCCCGACAATGAACTAATGATCCTGGGTAGATACTCCCTTAAGCCAAGCTTAGCTGCTTGATTGATGAGCGCATTATGAGAAAGGACGCACTTAGGGATTACTCTTGTACAATGGTCTCATGTTGAAAATGCTGGCTGAATAGATGTTTAATAAAGCCTTAATAATTAACGTGTCTTTTCTTCTAAAACTATTTCGCAGTCTTCACAGATTGTAAATGCAGGTTCTAATGAGTTGTCGCAATCATTTCTAAAAAACGACAGGGACAATTCTAGCACTTTTAACAGTATTCGTAAACGACTTGACGCTTTAATTTATTAACAACTTGTGAACATTCTAAATTGGTAGAGCGTTCAACTTATTAGCACCATTTGAATTGATAGAACCGTCTTCTGTTTTACCTTCGGACCTATTATTACTTTGAGACGCGTCTACACAACGGCCTACTTCTTCACGTGTTTCTGCTATTAAAGTACAATTTACAATACTTACGCACTTTATATTCGTGTACACGATTTCACCTTTTTGAGATATATTCTCAGAAAGTCTGTATAATTTTTTTGTTACATTCTTTTCTGACGTGACCTACAGTTGAAAAACTTGAATAAAAATGTCTCATTCAAATCGTGTCTTTTGAAATGCTGAATAAAGAAGATCGTTATTCTCAGTCTGCTACATTGCAGGATTCTTTGCTCCTTGAATTCGGAGCAGCATGTTTTGAATATAGTGATTTGCAAAATAATAGGGGTTTTTTTGACAGTACCTACGTCTTACGTAATATATTCAGAGATAACCCTAGTAGGTGCGATTCATTAACATACTAAATTTTGGGAAGGGTCTTCAGTTCTTCACAAAGGATGTTTGTCCTCCGACCCTACTTCATAAGCGGTTATAAAAGTGGAATTCTTTTGAGAACACTCCCAAGTATGATACACTTCTAAACTATTCGTAACATAACAAGTTTTTGGGAGGAAAAAGTAATTTTCCAAACGCTTGTGCTCTAAAACGAGTTCTTGACTTCGTCATCTCTGCCATGGTGTCTTGGTGGACGTGACAGACGGCAGGTAACATAGAAAGAGTTCTATTATTCAGTCATTGGACATACGGTCATCGTGGCACGTGCTCAGACTTTTATAGTAACTGTACTATTTAGTTACTGTAATATTTTGATTGTCTCAACGTCGTCATATCAGCCCTATTAAAGCTAACATTAACCTACTAAGTGCTTAGGTTAAGCTCTATTTCCTGTGCCAATTCGCCAGTCCTTAAATCTTCTACTTTCTTTTGTTTCTTCACAACAGACAAAGAAATTTCTAAAATGACACGAAAGGAAAAGGTGCAAATGATGGAGTGACGGTTGACAGGACAGAATGGAGGAAAAAACGTGTTGCGACCCCAAGTAACATGGGACAAGGGTAGGAAGATGATGACGAATGAAGCTTGTCTAATCCCTTCTACCTTAACTTTATCTTCCATTCCCCTGCTCTCATTTTTCTGGAGACAAAAATGAAGCAAAACTATCTCTTTCACTAAATAGTAACTAGAATCCTCACAAACTTTTCGTATCCACGGAGATATTAATGGTCTGGTCACGTCTGGCTGGGGTAGGGGGCCTCACGTACGGTCCTCTGCGAATACCAAGCGTCTTGTTGTCATTCATAACCATTATCTGCAAGCAGGCATGGGAAACATTGCTTAAGTTATAGAGGAGGGGTCAGAGGGGCAGGTCATGTTTGGAGAGGTAAGGGAACATAAGGATGGGAAAGGGAAACAGGGATGGGAATTTGTATGAATTTGTCGATACAAGACAAAATCGTTTATCCGTACTGATCAACGGACAGCTCAAACCACTGGATGGATCGGGCTAAAATCTGGCATACAGACAATAATATATTAAGGGCATATTTTGCGATGACCAAATATCCACTACTTACCAAATAAATTCAAAAATGGATCAGAATTTGTATAAAATTATCTGTCAAGTACGTTAACGGGAACTTAATCGTAGGTGGTGAAACGGGCCCTTAATATAAAAAAACCTAGATGCACAGTTTCTTGCAAATGTCATATCAGAAAGTGTCATCGATAAATCAAACTACCACAAGTTCTGATTGACTTGATAAAAATTTGAACTTACACAGACCACATATATTTGTTTTTTAAAAGCGAGAAAAGCAAGTTATGTCACGTTTCTAATTCAATTCCCGAAAAACAAAGGTTGTCAAAGCGCACAATTCGAAATTGAGCATACTTTTTCTGCGGACTTTTTTGAGACGTTGAATGTGTATCTTGGGTTTTTTATATATCAATGCATACAGACTACTGTTATGACGTAAGCATCCGCTAAGGAAGGATTTTGTAAAACCTCACCCCTAAGCGAACGAAAGGGGTTCAAACTTTGTATGAAACTCCGTCACCGAGTGAAGTTGGTGCGGGTTGACTAGTCCACAATATGAAATAGATATTGGTGGTACGCAGTTTGATACGGTTTCAAATCAATACAGAGAGTACAGTGACTCAAAAGATAAACTTATCTGTTGATTTGTGTTCGAGGAACTCCGAAACTAGGCTGTTTTGATTAACAACGACCGATAACTAGTTATTGCGTGTCTAATATAAGCGCTTCATAAAAATAAACTTGTAAAGGTACCGACAGCTGCATTAATTGGTTACCCCCTTTTCTCTATATAAGGTATTTTCATTTTAATACGGGAAGTCCGTAATTATTGCAGCTGTCTGTACTTCCTCATTTAGGTACTTACATTATTTTTTAGAATTTCTTTAAAGGGGTTCCGTCAAGATAGAACTCGAATGTATTTTTGAACAAATTGATAATTAAGAATATTTCGTGAAAACATGACGATTTCCAGCACGAAATACAATTTCGATTGATGTTTTAAATAATTCAAATTTCGTAATTATTTTATCGTTACTGCTTCAAATTAAATTAAGGTCAAAGGACAACGTGGAAGGAACAGCGCCACAAAATTCGTAGAGATTTTTAACTTCACGAGGTTCTTTAAAGGCGCACCTTATATTAAATGTTGTAACTAGGTAAAGTGTGTTTTCATTACGAGAATCACTTAAGTTTACTGGATAGAGTTCTCTAATGATACGTTAGAAGCTGTAAAATCTAAATTAATGGACGGACAGACTTCTAGTAATTGCTTCGTGTTGGTTTCAAAAAGAAATGCATTCGCAACAGACTCACCGGCTCTTTAGAAATAAGGAAAGGCGTTATTTCTTTAGTCGTTTAATTGCAGTTTTTGTGCAGTTTTCTATAGTTTTGTTAATGTTAAAACAATTAGGTCACGTACAGACGCCCGCAGATCAAGCTACTACAATCTGTCAAATTTATTTATGAGATTTTCAACTTTATCACTAAAAATTAGGTTGAAGGTTGATTGGGAAAATTTGACAGTTTCGGGTGGCTTGATGTGCTGGCGTCTGTAAATAAAATGTCGCCAGTAACCCCTGACAGGTTCGGCATCCTCATTTCATCAGTTGGGTTGTCACCAACCGGGCACAAGTCCTGACTTCGGGTTGCTGTGCAGCGAGTTAGGTTATTAGGGTATATGTATAGTTGTATACTGTACCAACGAATACCATTTTAATCATGGACTTCGTCACATTATTGTAGCTGTCTTTGTCTTGAACAAAGTATTCACTTTTGACTGACGTTAGCGTTTAACAAGTTTCTAAGTATAAATATACAAGGTTCTCTAGGCACATAAAGCTGATACTTTACAGCCATTCAAAGAAACACTAAACATCTGACATGAATCCTATTATTATTACCTAATATTATATTATTAGTATGACCGTCCGACATCAATAATTATGTCATTATCTGACTAAGTTTTCTTGCGTTTTCAGTCAGACTACCATGCTACTTTTACGCAGATTATAGGCAAAACAATGAGAGCCGACGTTACGCTGAGATAAGGAAACAACACTATTGTACTGCCTAGGGTTGTCCAATAACAGAGTCCTTGGAAAATATTTTGTTAAAATTATGAACAGAACATCCCTCGTTGCCGCGGGCATTCCGTGGTAATTTACAAAAACATCAGCCATGTTTTTTCGCGTTACATATTTTTATCCTCCGTAATTTTTTCTAAACATGACGTCATCGCCAGAGCTTATTTATGTTCATCGTTTCGCAAAATTAAATTTTCATGTAATTATTATACGAATCGTTAAAACTGAACAAACTTTTTAGATGAAAAATGTCTTAATTACGTAACATCTGTGTTCTTATTCTTGGGAGACCTTGAACTAAATGGAGGTTAATATATTTACTATGTTGTTGCCATATAATTAGAGAACTGTTTTATATTTAAAGTTTTATCACTGATTTGTATATTTTTAGTACTTACTGATCTGTATACATTGCCAAAAAGGTCTTTAGACAGGGCTGTTGATATACTTTATTGACTTTTGTGCAAAATTGTTACGTAAATTGTATTGAAAAACCAAGATGGCGGCTAAGTGCTGATTTTAGCCGTGTGTCGTAACTTCGTAAGATCTTTGCATAGTTAATAAATCTGTTGAGAATAGATACGATAGTAATGTCATATTGTTTCTGTTGATGACGTAGCATCAATGTTTACTCAGATTTAATCAACGCATTCTCATCATTTAACACCAATGTAAACTTCATACCGTTCTTTTGCACAACAACCGTCTTTAACATGTGAAGTAAAGTCGGTTTAAAAGAAGCATAAAATAGAACTTAGAAGATTCAACCAGAGGAAGGATCATAATAGGATAATGATAAGACATATATTTATAATTCGTAAAATGGTCAAAAATACTCACAATTCATATTAATTACGTCTGCGATCATTTTAAGAATTTTACCATTATTCATATTATGACGTTGCAAAAGCGGCCATCTTAGCCCCCAGTCCGTGCAACCCTGGGGTTTATTGCAGTCTTGAGAGATGTAATGCCCGTCTACCTACGAACCAACGACAATACCCGCCATGGGAAGCGATTACAATGTTTTTGCACAATTGAGATTTCTTCACAAACCTACAAGCAAAAATAACCTGAAACACAAAGCAAGGAGGTACATTATACTTTGAAACAAGAAAACGGATTCAGATTTCACCGTGCGAACAAGAATAATTGTTTTATTTGTGATAAAACTTGGTTTTGTAATGATCGGATTAAGTATAACTACAAAATAATGCTCAGTTTCTGCTTTATCCTCTTCATTTGCGATCTCCAAATCTCCATGTTTTTTATTTGTAAAAAGTAAAAACCCACTTTTTTGGCTATAATTATATGCTTAAACATACCAGCGAATACCTATTATAATATTTAGTAACCATTTACCTAGCTCTAAATTTGAGAATTTTGTTATTTGCCTGCATGAGAATGGTAAATTTCTGGGATCCAAACCAGAAACCATAAAAATATAGAAAATACTCAACGAAGTCTTTTCAAGGGAAAATTCACCCTACTTAATATCTATTCAAAAATACAATCAAACAAGTTACAAAATTGTATAATACGCACCAAAGTAATTCTATACAAATGTATGTTACAATACTTACAATGCTAAAGTACGAATCAGAATATCTGAAAAGATCTTTAGTAATTTACAACTATAGAGCATTCCATTCATTTCGTCCCTAATATCCCGGCCCCAAAAATTGTCAAAAAAACTCTCAGCTTCTAAAGCAGTCAAAAAATGACTATTAACAATCAGGCCTCGTGCATTCTTATTGAAAACAAACATCTGGACCTGTTCCAACCAGCGTGATATTATGAAAGGTGTTAGAAATAGCCCGACAACCAACAAATATCATTCGCATGCAATTTACTCGGCTGTATTTTTTGTATTGCTACCTGCAATACTCGCTACTTGAAATAAATGAGAATATGTTTGTATGGACAGATTTCTATCTTTAACCTAAATTCTGTTTGTGGATGTTCCAACCTCAACAACGATTCTGCATATCGATTTTGAAACTTCAGCAATTATTCAAGCTTTTCGTCCATTCGTAAAAAACTATGTTTCATTTCGTGTCTGCCCCTGTGAGGATTCAAAACTGAATTGTCAGGGCAATAAAACAATCTAATCAATGCTACCAATATAAATAATAAAAACGTGGGAAATCTCATATTAGTTCCACCTCCTGCGATTTTTTTTATTTTTTTTGTACGCAATACTGTAAAAATAACATCACGCGATGGTTTGAGCTCAATCACCTTCCTCCGTGATCGTCGCAAAGCACGTGTTTTATTAAAATTATTGTTTCTGCTTAATTTTATTGCCATTTTACGGTAGGGTACACGGCCATGTTGGCCATGACTACATGAGTGGCCGTGTGTGTTGCCATGTAATCTTCTCTGACAGTTGAAATATTCTTTACCTGTTATTATTTCTCGGACAAATTGCAAAATTACTGTGAGATTATTTGGCTACATAATGCGCTGTTTCCTACATTAGTCATGTGATAAACAATAAGTACAATAGTACTTATGTACCTATCAGCAAATATTTCGCTTATCGACTGATTGTTTTTGTTAATGCTAATGATCTAACTGAAAAAGATAAAGGAAAATTACCTATCGGATAAGATTATGTTACAAAGTAAGAATTACTGAAACTTGTTAGGAAGGTTTTAATTTAAACTATAGATAACCCAGTACTTGACCCGGATAACGGACTGGGTGGGCATTCATTTGGCAACAAAATTTGATACAACGACGTATTTTGAACGCAATGGAAAGGAAATTCCCAAAGCAAGAGCAAAGAAGATCTGTACATCATTAGATAGAAGTCGAACTGCCCTGAACCTACATATACGCTACGTATCAAATACGTGACATTCTCGTGATGTTGGCAGCCCTGTTGGCGGGCGCGTTCGGTTCAATGTTTATTTTTTATTATTATTCAGTGCGCGTCTCGGCCCGGCCACCACGTGGTGGGCCAACGTGGCGCGCTAAATACAGACGCGGGCCGTATTGTCGCGTATCGCCATCATGGTTACGTCATGCCCTGTCTGTCTATAGCATTAGCTTCATTTTTGTGGCACAGGCAGGATGAGATTGCATTCCGCGGAATTCCGGAATAAAAATACCACGTTGCAACTATCCAGCTTTTAGTGTTTTTAGAGTTTTATTAAAGATTAAGTGCCGAACTGGTTTCTTGATTTTATACTGTTGTTCGTGGCCCACGAAACGTGGGCGACGGACTGGTATTTCTTAGGAGCAAATCTACATTATAGCGTCTCTAACTTTCTGATAAACTTCGTGGTTTGCTATAACTATTTGATATAGCAAACCACTATGATGACTAGTTTAGTAGTATTAGGTCACGTGGTATTGGGACCACCATAAGGAAATTCCTTATCTTGCTTTATTCATTCTGACTTCCGATAAAACTGCTTGTTTATGTAGTTCAAGTTCATTTTCAATCACATTTATCACTTTTGTCTTTTGTTCTTTTGACGAAGATGTTTTAAGTACAGCGCTACTTATAAAAAGTATAAGATATTAATGAAGCAGCCGACATCGAAGTTAGTCCCTTTCCCTCTCCTTTTTGAGACGTCTTAAGCTGGCATTACCAAAATCTGGCACTCAACAAAATGCAGTCGTACAATTTATTACAGACTTCTTATAGGGCAAATCGAAAATAGTTTCAGTGCTAAGACCCAAACAGATACATGTAAAATGTGAATCTCAAGTGAACTTATTTCTGTAACGGCGCGACCCTGCCACGGCTACAGTTAGCCCCCCTCCCCCCTACCCCCCGCGCGCAACCTTGGCCTTCTCGTCGCGGCATGCGATCGGCCACAGATTACTAACAATACGCATTATTTTCACAACGCGCCTTATTTATTACGTCATCTCTTGTTTAGTTTGGTGAAAGTTTATCAGCATTCATGTTTTAAAGTTATAACTACACTCACGTATTTTTATGTGTAACGCGGAATGTTTTTGCAATTTTTTTAGTAAGATACTCTTTGTTAAATTGGAATTTTTATTCGGTAACAAATTGAAAATAATGCTGCAATTCATAATCATTCTCCTGCCCTTTGCCTAAGGTATTTGTGGTCGGCGCAGCATGTCTTCTTCCATACTTCTCTATTACTCGTCATGTCATCAGACATCTCCTTTTATGCCAAATCATCCTTCACACATTCCATTCATCGTTTCTTTGGTCTTCCTCTACTCTTATACACATCCTCCACATTCATACTCAAAACTTTCCTCACGACATTTTCCTCATTCCTCCGCATCACATGCTCATCCAATTCCAAGCCAACCGATTACCACATAATTTTTCAGTCACCGACGCCACTTTCAGACTTCTTCTGTACTTAAGTAGGTACTCATTTCTTATATTATTCATTCGCGTTACACCACATACCTATCCCCTTTAGCATTCTCATCTACCCACACGCAAATGCCTTTAATTCATCCCTGTTGTGGCCCAACATTCTGCAAATATTATATTTAATAGTTTTTATCAAGGCTGTTTAAAGTACGATCATTGACCTTTGTTTTGTTTGTGCTTACAATTACATGACTGTCAAATTGACAACCAATGTCAAACGCTAAATGGATAACGTGAAAAAGAAAAAATAGAATTCATTAAAATAACATTTTGTAATATGTACTCAATTGATGATAGTGAACTGTATAACAGTTAATTATTGCAATTTGAATGGAGGTGTATATTGGCAGGTGATCTACTAATTACTGAAATGGTGAAACTGCGTCCATTTTTTTACCCTGTATTTGCAGGGGATTAAAGACGAAATAATTCAGTCCATTTATCTGTAGCTGCTGACACACATGTGAGTATAGCTGTATAAGTATGATAGAAAAAATATACACACAGAATAAATAATTGATCACAATATTCATGCCTGGCTTTGAAAGGCACTCTAAAAATGGCGTTACGCCTGCCATCTGTTGAGCTTAGCATGAGCAATTTCGTATTGAGGTCGTTGACGGTTGACATTTAGGCGCATCCCAACAAGGAGGTATTATTACCACACAAAGCAGACACGCGAAAAAGGGACCCGTACAGTATAAATTGTAAATGCACCGATCATCCTATCTAAATTCGTTTTTAATAGCTAAATTTTATAGATTACTAGCTGTTCCCGGCATGCGTTGCAATGCACCTTTTTCCTATCCTACCTACCTATCCTACCTACCCTACCTACCCTACCTACCTACTTACCTATCCTACCTACCCTACCTACCCTACCTACCCTACCTACCCTACCTACCCTACCTACCCTACCTACCCTACCTACCCTACCTACCCTACCTACCCTACCTACCCTACCTACCCTACCTACCCTACCTACCCTACCTACCCTACCTACCCTACCTACCCTACCTACCCTACCTACCCTACCTACCCTACCTACCCTACCTACCCTACCTACCCTACCTACCCTACCTACCCTACCTACCCTACCTACCCTACCTACCCTACCTACACTACCTACCCTACCTACCCTACCTACCCTACCTACCCTACCTACCCTACCTACCCTACCTACCCTACCTACCCTACCTACCTACCCTACCTACCTACCCTACCTACCCTACCTACCCTACCTACCCTACCTACCCTACCTACCCTACCTTGGTTGGCTATTTTAAGGGTTTTTCCGGCAATTATTCGAATTTTTCTCGCCGTAAAAACCATCCTTGAACTCCAACGAACGTTTAAAAAAAAAAAATTGGCCAAATTGGTCCAGGCGTTGTTGAGTTATGCGCTTACCAACACATTTTGCGATTCATTTTTATATTATAGATTTTTATTATTTGAGTTCACGGCCACTTCTTGTTGCTTTGCCCTCGTTAGGGCTGGCTCTTGATTATAAATAATGTGAAACATGTCTGACCATAGGACCTAAAAACCTTATCCTACCACTGACCAATAAAGACCTTATTCAAAAAAAAAAAAAATTTAAAGTTCCAAAAGCACTAAACTGAGTACTGACCATCTCATTTGATATTCTATTAGAACAAAGGTTCTGGGGTTCAGTGGGGTTCTTATCCGAACCCTAACATTAGCCTGGGGCTTTGCCGTGCTTCTAATCGACATTAATGGACAGCTCAGTCAATGATTAGTAGTCCAGTTCATTGCCCGCATGCACCCCTTGCGTTTGCGCCGTCTGCCCTCCCGCCTTCGGGTTTACACAATGCATTTACGCCAGCTGTTACTTCAACCGCTTATTTGTGTCGTTATTATAGTATTCCAACTGTAAGAATGTTTTCTTATCAGTGTTATTTGGGGTGTAGTTGTTACATGTACGATTGTGGTAGTCAAAGGCGTAAACATCAGTACTTACACGTACAAAATTGTCAGTTGACGGAAAGCGAAGGCTGGCTGTTGGATTAGGCTTAAGGCTGGTCTCTTCTCCTATGTTTTGAATTCGGTCTTCTAGCTAGACAAATGAGTATTTAGTCTGCCCCTCCGGCATAATCCTCTCACGCGTTAAAATTGGTTTAACAGAAACTTAACCTCACCACACTTGAGGAAAGCCTGGGTCTCTCGGAGAAACTAACTGATGTAGAACTGCTGACAGATAACTGATGTGCTTCGAAACGTCACCAGACCCACCAGTCTTATTTAATTATCCATATCTTTTAGTAACCAATCAGTCTTGTGACCTTACCTACTTTCACCACATATTCTGTAATACTAACAAGACCATGTACATTTCCAGGGACAGCAGCTACGTCCGCGGTGGCGGCGCGGTTGGATCCGTCGGTGGCGTGGGCGCAGTGGGCGCGGGCGCGGTGGGCGCGGGCGAGTACCGCGGGGGGCGCGTCTCACTGCTCGGCGCGGCCTACCTCCCCCCGCCAGCGCCCGCCGCGCATCACCCGCCCCCCGCAGACCCTCCGCCCTTCAAGAAGATCAGGCTCACAGCTGAACGGACGCCACTGCCACATCATCAGCCGCTTAGGGTTGATACTAGGGTCAGTATCTTCATTTAGCCTTAAAATACCTGCATTGGCGTGGGCAGACACTAGACTAGAATAGTCGTCAAACAGCTAGAGCGTTTCTGGGATGCCTTGGCAGTGTGGAAGGCCTGTCGAAGCCTATTGCAGATAGCGTGACCATGTCCCAATCAGACCAATGAGGTCAAACTTTTTTGAAATGTGTGTAAATGGAATTCACAGATTTTCGACGAATGCGTAACATTTCAAGCACTGAATGCTTGGAACTAGCTATGCTACCGCCATTCGTTACACAGTTGCCATCCCCATTACGCAATTAAGATATGTCATCAGCGCAGCAACGGCCCATTCACCAAGACCGTCATCAGCGTCGTATTGGTGTTGTAGAAGCTAAATGTAAAGGTCATAGACAGCTGAAAGCCGGATTAACAGTTCAGCAGGTTTTCTGCTCGCTACCTTAGTTTGGAGCTCCAATATGGGCAATTCTTTTCCTGAGATGAAAAAAAACCCATTTCATTAACAATATTCTTGTCTTTTCTTTCCAGGAGCCGGTGAACCAGTACAGCACAGTAGAAGTACTCTCTCCTAATCCGCCATCTGAGCCCACGATGGAGGACCAGAGCTTCAGAACCACTAAGGATGACCTATTACAACAAATATCCAAGGTAAGCTTACCACATTACCTCCAGGTCATTCATAAAAATGGGAATAAGAATTGTAGGAAGGTTTCAGGATAATATGCAGTCTCTAGTTGAGTTTGGGCAGATTCCACTCCACACTCCATCTAGATTCAACTGGGGATGGTGGTAGCCTTTGTTCATGAGTATTGGGGTTAGCCTACTCACCATTCTCAAGTTTTAGAGCAGCATAAATCAGCCAATAATGTTCCCTGTGCCCAGGCCTCCTCTCTAAGTGACAGTGGGCCATAATGTACCATGTGGAGTACTGGTTGGTTTAGAAAGTTTACCAAAGACTAGCCTTTTTTATCATATTGGCAGTCCACTGCTACAATCACTCCCACGATAAGCTAAACAATAAACATCAGCCTTTTTCTTGTAAAGTTTAATAAACTTATTCATAATAGGACATGAGTAGTTCGCAGTAACTTTACTTAGAATGTTAGTTCTCAGAATAATAATTCTGATTACACTGGATGCGTGTCCTATTTGATGAATTCACATTAATTGTCAACCATTGGTCATCAGTCTGGCTAAAAGTCAGCCATCATAGCTGGGAAAAGGCTAGACATGATTATACATTAATTCTATTATTGTACGGTTTCATTCTGTTCCTGATGTTGGTATAACTAACTCCATCCCTTTCATATCCACAGGTGGACAGAGAAATGGCGTTATCAGAGTCAACACTATCAAAGTTAAAGAAGAAACAAGAAGAGTTAGAACAGACCGCCTCAAAGCCTGCTCGGGCGGAAGAGCCAGAAGAAACAGTGCCGAGACACAGAAGTCTGGCACAGTGCGTGTACGCGGAGAATAGGAAAAAGGTTCATATTATCATAGTATTTGCACCCATTATCATCTGTATAGGAAAGAATTTCATTAGACCATAACCTGTACATCATTATTGACCCCATAATAATCGACTAACAACTCATTATAGTAGGAAGGAGTGATTATGCTAGTCATTCAACTTTGAAAGAAAGGTTGGGGAATCGGCTGAGTAGAATTTTAAGGTCCTTTTCCACCACTAAAGAAGCGTAAAGCCAGTCTATGTACCGCTACTGTACATAAAGTTATAATGAATAAATAAATATGAACAAACCTTTTTTATAGGTATTTCTTAAGGCCAGATAAATTGACAGTTAGCTATGTTGTTGGTAGTTGTAATGAATTTACTTGGCTCCTACATGTGCAAAAAAATTCGCTAATTGGTCCTTGTAAATCTATAAAATAACTAATATCCTGCAAGCCTACATTTTATATCAAACCTCTTGAATACTCCGTTAAACTAATATTGAATTAATTCTCACTAATGAACCTGTTGTACATAGCTACCCTCATGCCATGCTCATGCCGGGATGTAAAAACTACATAGTGTATCAGTTGCTTTTGTCTGTGAAGTTGTGAACCATGGAAACTTAGAATCTAATAGGGTCTAACCTAGGACCTTAGCTTACGACAAATGCTTTGGAGTAGAACAGATAGGTAATCCTTCTCTGGAAACGTTACCATTTGAATGCGTTAGGTGACTAGGTGCAAAATATGCTGCTGTTAATTTGAGGTCAACTTGTTGAACCTCAATAGGTGCTTGGGTAGTCCAAGATGATGAAATATGTAATTTGGTTCTTTGATGTAGTGTTTTCAAAGATCTCTCTCACTTTTAGGCAATATTATGTAGGTATTAGCCCGATTAATATTTCTCTTTCTAAAAAAATTCGCTATGGTAGTGTAGAATTTCTGAAAGAATCTGGATATTTTTAAATCGTCCAAGGAAACCGATTTTTCGTCTTCGATGATTGGCTTCATGATAGTAATAGAAATCTATTATATTTATATATTAATAATAGTGCCAAAATAGACAACCAATTATGTACCTGTTTATTTATTTGACACTTGTAATGATGTTTTTTTTTTCTGTATTTCATTATTGACTTGCACGGGATCAATAGACTGATACATTGTATGTTTTTTTTCCTTCCCAGATCAGCATGGATAATAAGCGGCAAATGGTATTTATAATTTGTTTTATAAACTATTATAAGTACTAAGATTATTAATTTTTGTAGACTATCCATTTTCATTTTGGTAGATAAATTATTAAATAGTATTTTTAAAATATTCTAAATTGATTTAATTTTATAGTTGTTGATTAAAATAAGGCATGCTGGTATTTATGTAGGTATATATGTATACATGTTTAGTTGTATAGTCTTTGTACTCTTATACCAAAGATTTTTCTTAGATATTTGTGTATAAATACTCCAAAGAAATATTATGTGAACATGGAACATGGTAAATAACATCTTAAGACCAAGAATAACTGCTCTGAATATAAACTCGAAAGATTTTATCAATGGTGCTGCATGCTTCAATGTTTTGATAATGCTTTTTAGTTCTCTAAACAAACGCCGTGTCATGTTGTCAACCACTAGTATAAATGTTTACTTATTGTAGTCCAGCAATTTCTATAATATTGAATATATTTTTAAATGCATTAGAATTTGGGAAAGTTCATATTCACAACAGTTTCAGCACTATAGAGCTCCCAATAAATGGTTCACAAATATTTCAGAGGACTTTAAAAAAATATTTTTTCTTATTGTGTATAGCACGTGTATAATCTAGACTCGAGTCTCGCGGAACTAAAGGGTTAATAAGCTTCGAAAAGTCTAATTTTGATCTGGAGATTGATCAATGTAAAAATGAGCTAACAGACTTTCAAACTCATGTTAATGGTGCAGCAAATCATACCGACACCTGTTTCTATAAACAACCCATAGTGATTACTTTACTAATAGTAATTATTTACGAATTTTATCCTGTAGTTTAGTGATTGCTTGGAGTTAGAACTGTCAAAAGTTACAATTCTGACCTTTGTTGACGGTTCTAACTTCGTTTAAATTCTTGTCTATTGCAAAAAAATGTTTGCATAAGTAATTACTTAAGCTCAAATAATTACTTTACTTGACAGTAGACACGGGTGTTAGACTGGTACAATTCGCTGGTATGGCTGGTATGTTTTACTGACAGCAACAAACACCAATTAAATCACTTAACATGAAATTGGCAGTCCATAAGCAAAAGTAGATCAGTCTACCAGAAACCAGCTTTTATATATGCAAAACTTGCTTTCAACCCTTTAATTCCGCTGTGCATCCTTGCTTAACAAATTTCAAAAAAACAGTTTGTGAAATGTGTATGTATCAGCAGGCGTCATCAGCGCACGCAGTGGTCGCGCACCTTGGACCCCCGGTGCTGTACCCGCTGTACAACCAGCCACAAGACACTGAGGTCTACCACGAGAACATCAGGCGACATCGAACGTTTCGGAAGCGATTGGCGGAACATATACGGAAGCTTAAACTTGAGGCGGAGAAGGTATGTTGTGATGATTATTATAACTCCACAATAACAATAATTAAGAGGTAGAAATACTCTCGCCTCAAAGACCATTCAGCACATCACTGGGGCATGCACAACTCTCACATAGACAGAGTACACCCATAGACACAATCAGGTAGCAAACGTCATTCACCAAAATCTAGCTCACAAACATAAACTGATACAAGACACGTCGTCCTCGTCACTACAAATACACACTAGAAAGAGTTCTTGAAAACACTAGGTACACAAACTCTACTACGACCGCGGGCGCGGTATTGTGACCGACAGGACCATTCATTACAATAGACCAGACAAAATACTTCAGGATAAAGTTAATAAAGTCTTTTACTTACCTTATAGACATAGTAGTTCCTAACACATAACTTGCACAAAACAATAGGTGAGAAAATGAGTAAATATGCCGAATTAAAAGAAGAGGTAGCCAGAATATGGAAACAGGAAAAAGTTTACGTAATACCGATTCTAGTCTCCACTACGGGTGTTATACCCAATCACCTCCACCGTAGCCTCAAATTAATAGACCTCAAGGACTCTATCTGCATTACACTCCAAAAAGCCGCAATTTCAAAACACCTGCAGAATAGTAAGGAAGTTCAAGCAAATCGAGGAAAATGAAATTTCTCCCCACGACTCACACACACACGCTACGTTGACTTGTTAGTGGCCAGTTAGCGTAGTAACAAATATGTTTTTAAGTACAAAAAATTAAGAAACGTAAAATTAATAAATATGTCTAAAGTGCAACATTTAAATAGTCGGCAACATTGTAGTAGCATATATTTATTGAAAGTTTTTTCATGCTATTAAAACTATTAATATTCAAATCTTTGTATGCCTTTGATACCTTGTTGTATAATTTTTGGGCCATGCAGAATACACTCTTACGCATAAGAGCTGTTTAGCACTATGGAAACGAAGGTTCCGATCATAATCTTTGATATCTTGTTTACAGCGCGAGGATGCGTTAGCGGAAGCGTACAGCAGACGAGCTGCCGAGTGGTTGAGGAGAGTGGAGCGGATAGAACAGGGGCAGAAGAGGAAGGCGAAAGACGCACGGAATAGAGAGTTCTTTGAGAAGGTATGTGTATGATACTGCTTTTATTACGAGTAAGGTTGTGGCGCCATCTATACCGTCACGTATAAACTAAAATGACATCATACAACGTGAAATTAAAGTTATCCCCGTGATTAAGAAAGAACAAAATTTAGAACTTATATTTCAAGTATTTTACCAAAATTAGAAATATATAAAACTTGATTAATTTGACGGGGGAAAATTAATTGGAATAGATTTCTTTCTTAAGTTTTCAAAACTATAAAAGGATTAAAAATAAAATAACAGAAATAAAAGAGAAACTCGACATTAACCGTCGGCCAGTAGCCCACCAGAGACAACAACCCGTCTGCTCGAAGGAAGGACTTTTCTATGGAGAATGACAAAATTTCCAAACTTATACTGTCACTAACGGGTTATCTTCCGTGATTGTTCATTATTTTGAGTTCCCGAGAAAGAGGGTAGACAGATTTGTCTGCTCTTAACAATTTATATTCCATCGACCCGCATTCTCCAGTCAACCCGCGATCATGGCACTTGCGACAGCGTCGAAATATCAGGAGCTTAAAAAAATGAAAAATCACGGAAGATATGTAAGTGACAATATAAGTTTAGTTGTAAACCGTGAAAGCTTAAAACAGTGTTTGACAAAATTTCCATCCTGTTCTTCGAACCGCTTTAAAAGAGAGATTGTAAAAACAGGCTAAGAGATTGTGAATGGTACTAAATTTCCGGTCTTTTATAGCCGCTGATCCGGCTATAATATATTATTCATTTATAATATATAAATCTGTTGTCTAAACTCACGTCAGCCTCTCTGTGATTGTCTGTCCGAAATAATTACAATGGCACAGGTTTTGTAGCAGACGAAACTGCTGGCTTTCAAAAACTAGCTAAATAGTTAACTGCTATAAACGAAGTAAAGGGGCTTTGCCTTTAGGTAGAGGTGCTGAAGGATAAAAAGTCCAAAGTTCTAATAAATCTACATTACTTAACATTAGAATTGAGGTCGGTATCATATTGATAATCTGATCTGGTCTTGTATTTTCAGTAGGTACCTATGTTATTGTGATAACTCATCAATTAATCTTCAATAATAGTGTCCTTAGTTATGTATCTGAACCGACTACATAATTATGATAACAACAATGAGTAACCAGAGATGAAACTACTATGGTAATCTGCGAAATTGTCATCGTAACACCTAGTTTTTACTTAGTAATCAGACGAATACTTCCGCCTACCCTCATAGGCGGCTAATATGACACCCTTTTGAGCGCATGCTAAAACCCACATCCTCCTTCCAGGTCTTCCCCGAACTGCGAAAGCAACGCGAAGAAAGAGAGCGGTTCAACAGGCTAGGAGCCCGCGTGAAGTCGGAGGCAGAACTCGAAGAGATCGCCGACGGCCTGCACGAGCAAGAGCATGAAGACAAGAAGATGAGGTCCCTGACTGTGGTCCCCCCGCTCCTCAGGGACCCTAGCGATGCCACGCCCATCTATATTGACACCAACAGTAAGTATTTAGAGAGTATAGAAAGTGGGGCCCATGGCTAGGTAATAGAGCCCCACGGGTCGATCTTCATGGTTATGCAACGCTAACCGTGGTCAGTCTGTGGATGGGTGACCATCCGTTACATACCGAGACTTCTCTATGTCTCGGAAAGCACATTAAAACTTGGTCAAGGTTTTTATTCGTAAATAATTGACAGTCTGTATGATAGTCAGACGCCTGGAAGTCTGACACTCAGCCTTTCCAAGAGGTATCGTGTTACACAGTAACTTCTTCTTTCGTCTCGATGATACAACTTGTTTAAATTACACAGAAAACAGTAACTGATCCATGTAAAATACGTTCTAGTCATCTGCATCGGTTTAGACTGGAAGCCGACCCCAATATAGTTGTGGAAGGCTAGGCAGATCATGATAAATCAGATTGGCGGTTCTGTAATAAAATCTTCATATTTTCGTCAACCAAAATCTAATATACTTGCCTCCACAGGACGATGTATGGACATGGAATCGGAACACAAAGAGCTGCAACTCCGTAACGTGTGGTCACAGGCAGAGCGGGAGCTCTTCCGTGAGAAGTACCTACAGCATCCCAAGAACTTTGGCCAGATCGCGTCCTTCCTTCCTCGGAAGAGCGTAAGGGACTGCGTCAGGTATGCGTGCGTTATTTCTCTTTATACACCGGCTGTGGCGTGTTTGTTGGCAGCGAAGGGTTTGAAATAGTGATCAATGATCAGAGAAACCAATATCGACGAAGGTAATTCGAAATGTCGGGAGAGCTCGGTTGGATTTTCAACTTTATAGGTTGAGCTGAAAGTTGGAAATCCAAAGCCAATTCTAATTACCACCGTTGATAATTTGCTGGTTGAAATGGCCTGTTTAGTTACATTAGTCCGCCGAATGATTAATAAACTAATGGGAGAATAGTCAACACTCGATTTCGGGTTTTTCTTCCATTTTTTAGAATCGGGAGAAACTTTATTAACTTACATATGGTTTGGGCCTACAAACCGGCCGCATTAATCGCTGCATCTGTAATTCTGTAGCGTTCATGAGATTACCTCAAAGTGTGGCTATACTGGCTTTTGGGGTAACGAAAAGCAAGGGTACGATTTTATTAGTAATGGTATCATTATCATAATCATAATCATTATCATACAACGTCTTCAATTGAAAATGCAACCAATGACGAATCGGGATGGAAAATCTACCATGTCTTTTTATAAATCATTTGAAAAGCTCGCTTTATACAATAAAAATAAAAAATACAATGAATTTAAGAATTAAAAAAAAAACTGGCATAACAGGATTGTGTGTCTCAGATAACGCCATTATTAAATCAAATCATCACGTACCCTTCGCCAGCAACAAGCCAGACACCACTCCAATCTGTACCACATCACACTACCATTTCCTCTCCCCACAGATTCTACTACCTGTCCAAGAAAGCTGAGAACTACAAGCAGTTGCTACGGAAGCCCCGACAAAGGCGGTCCGCACGGAATCCGCCGAGGGCGCAGCCGGAACCGGAACTGCCGGCCGGAGTTACTACGAGGCTACAGCGAAGCCAAGGTTAGTGTTGCAGGTTGAAGAGTGGAAGGGGTAGATGCATTTATTGGGTTACTTGGATTACGGACTCAAATGCAGCCGCAATGGCGACTCCGAATTGTGCTGAGTTTTCCGAAACTACAAGTAATTAATAACATACATTTCGGCGGTACCTCGAATAGATTCGAACTCAAACGGAGGCAAAATTATACGGAAGTTTGAGAAACATCCGCGTTAATCACACCGTAAAGTTATAAAGTAAAGCGGATTTTATCACGTATATTTTTCGGGATACTTCGTCTAGTTACATACGAAATAAGAGGTCTTATCGCCAGTCTGAAATGTCCTGGTAAATTCACATGTAATTAAACCGTAACTTATCCGGCAAAACATAATTCTAACATATGAAGGGTACCCAATAATAATGCCGCTGCGAAATGTAGTGCAGTCAATTGCTTGGCTTTGTGTCCAAAGTGTACCAGTCTCCTGTATCTAGGCCCTCAGGTGAAATTACACTGACTACGAATATTATCGTACGTATGTATGAAGTTGTAGTAATTTAATTATCGTCTGTATGAAGAGCTCCTTCAATGTAGTTTAGAACTACATATTTCTTTTCTACATTGACAGAGGTCTACACACAAGATTTCAGAAATCAAAACTAGAAAAATGATTGTATGGGAGTGAAAAAATCCCATACAAACTTACTGACTTTGAAAGCCTAACATTTGCCTAAATATGACGTCACTAAAACAAAATGGCTGTCAATACAAGTGTGATATATGTATTTCTGTCTGGTCCCTTAGGTACAACGGCGCGAGGGACGGAGAACAAAGAGCCAAACATGGATGAGAATATGCAGCAGGTCACTGACCCCGTCACCTGTATACCTATTCCGACCGCAGCGCCCGCGCAGCCGCCTAGGTGAGTACATTATATTGTATTTTTTGACGAAAATCGAATTGTAATAGAATTTAAAGTACCTCCGCACAGTTATAAGCACGGCATCAGCTTAGCCTGCTGGGTATGTATGACGTAGGCTCATTAGCCTCCGGGGAAGTGTTACTGTGCTCAAAACTCAGCCTACTAAGTGATTTACATCTAAAGACTTTGGAATGGGCAACTACAGTATTTTTATAAAGTTAATATGCCTTGGGACTGGGACTGCTACTTCATCTGTTTGTTTATGACATTCAAAAGTGCATGTAATGTTGGAATTGGAATAAATGCTATGAGTTTGAGAATACATGGCAGCCTTGATACTCAGATAAGCTAGGACATTTGTGTCAAAATATGAGAAGCAGGACATCATTCTTAGCATTCATCACTTGAGGGAAGAACGAGAACTTTTCTGTAACAAAAATATAGTAATTTAAGTTTACAGCAGTGTATGAAATTATTCAATTCAAAATGTGTGAGTGTCGAGAATAGACTGCCGAGTAAACGTCAGTTCAAGACGTTTTTTATTGTTCATCTAAATCTACCACGAACGCCTTATCATTTCATGGTGTATAAAATGTTGGAGCAGCAAAAGTACTAGATTATTATCATCATCCCAATTCATCAGGGTCGGTATACACGTCTTCTTCTTTCCAACATCTCACCTGTAATTAGTAGCCTTATTACCTTTCACGCAATCCGTACCTACACTTATGTTATGGTTCTCCCCTATTATTGTATTATTAGCGAATGCTCTATTTTTGAGAGCAGCGATGGCCCAGTGGTGGCGGCCCCGTCTTACGAGCAGTAAGTCTTGTGTTCAAGCCCGGGCAGGCGCATTACTTTGTGTAATTTGTTTCATCGCCATTGCTCTCAAAACTGTGAAACGGTAAACATTTTGAGGCAACCGGCATGTCCAAGAACCAAAACTTAGAAGAATTGAGACATCTATCAATCCGCACTGGGCCCGCGTGGTGGATTACAGCCCATTCCCTCTCACAGAGAGGAGCCCTGTGTCTCAGCAGATATAAGGCTATAGGCTATAGGAATAGGCTGATTATGTTCTATGCTCTAGTTTTACCTTCTTTAAACACAAACTGATATCATCATCTGCCTAGCCTTTTCCCAATTATGTTAGGCTCGGCTTCCAGTCTAACCTGATGCAGCTGAATACCAGTATTATACATGGACATGCAACTGCCTATCCTAGATCTCCACAACCCAGATAGTACTAGGTTTACGATACCCCTTGGTAAGACTGGTTGTCAGACTTTTTGGGCCACTGACTTCCTGTAACGGCTGTCAAAGATCTGCAAATGACAGCCGTGACCAACTGCTTAATGTGCTTTCCGAGGCACGGAGGACACTCGGTTTGTAATAGGTGGTCACCCATCCACAGATAGGCAAGCACGGCTTAACTTAAAGATCGATCCGAGCGGCTGTTATTATTTAGCCACGAGCTTCTCAAACACAAACCGATAATGTTGGCTTAAAATCTACATTTGGGGATAACATAAAAATACCAGGAATGGTAGATTATCATAATGCTATTATCATAGGTAAATAATATGCATATGTATTAACCGTTATGATGTTAACGCAAGTTTCCTGGAATACATTAGCTCTAAAATCTACAACAAACATCACGGACGATAGGCCAGCAAATGCTATTTGATCTACTTCTCTTTGAAAACCAAAATTTCCACGAATAAATCGGATTATTCATACCAAATTAGCATATTTGCTTTGCTTGTAATTGAAATACTGACATAATTTCATGATAGAATTAATTAACTGTATTTTAAATCGTTAAAATTAAACTGTACTTTGTTGTACAGTCACGAGCACTCATATCTATACAGTTAGCAAGATTCGAGAGATGGTAAAAACAATTGCAATTTTGAGATAAAACCTTTGTCGTAATTATATGGGTTTCTAAATACCATGTTCGTAACAAAGTAAATAACAGTAATGCAGTAGTAGATAATATTTTAGTTTAAAAAAAAAGTAGGCTCTAGAGTGACGTCATTTTATTTTTGTATTCTTCTCAGCAAACCCTTTCATTTGGTACCTATATTATGAGAATTTTCTTTGCGTGTCCGCCATATTGGATTTATATTTTTAATTCTTTATCAACAGTGACTTCTTTTCAAAGTCATTGAAAATAATAAATTAGTGAAAAACCTTGCATTGCACCACTATAAAACTAGGTACATCGCGCTACTACTTTCGCGGTACTAAAGAATAGACAAAAGCAGTAACTACACTAGCTAAAAAACAAAAAAAAAAACACCAACCACGAGCGGGAACCATCATAATTTTTCCTTCAATATCTATACAGAGAGATTTTATACGATTCCGTGGAGTCGGGCCGGGCTTTTTAATTACACCGTGTCAACATTGAACGGCTGCCGTCCAATGAATTATTCACCAATAGCTGTGGAGATGGCGGCTGAGTTTTTTTGCCGCGCTTCTTCACTGAGGGCTTTTTTCCTTGTTTGTAATTCGCGGATGTAATGTGCTCCTGAGTGGATGAGTTAGGAGCTGCGGTCCATTGTCTTGAGTAGTGTTTGATTTGGTCGTAGTTAAGTAGCTATCGTTATGGTTGAGCTGCATTTTGAGTTTGTGATCTTGGAGGAGCTTAACAGAGTTTGCACCATTAATTATATAATAATAATATAATAATATTGATTTGAAGAAGTCTTAGTATTTACCATACTGAGACTTCTTCAAATCAATATAAGACTATTGTATGTGCTAGTGTAATAGGCAATTAGGCATCTAAAATAGGTCGCAAAAAAATAGGATCCACGTTGAAGTGATTGAAACTATTTCTGGCAAATGGCGTATGTAAGCTGTTAATTTATGGCTGACGTATAAGCTATCTTTCTTTCAAAATAACTATCACGGGAAATGTAGTCACTAAAGTACTTGCGTACTCTTTCAGAACATCAATATAGTCTTCCTAAGTAAACATTTTAACAGATGAAATGTATGTAAACCATTACTAGGTTGTAGGTACTCAGTAAGTCTAAATACTGTACCTTCTGTCTACCAAGAAATCATATTATCATTCTAGTAAACAACTTATAAAAATTGAATTTTTGATAGTTCCATCAAAAATTCAATTTCGTTGAGTTACTTAATTCCCAAATCTAATTTTCATAAAATGGTTCAAAAATTCGTTCCAAAAAGACGTATTGTTTAAGCAAAGGTTCGCTTACTACCCTCCGCTCTACCCCAGAATACAGGGCCGGAATAAGAAAACATTACCGGGTTAAAATACATTATTTCCTTTGATTTCGGCATGCTCTAAAATATGTAGAAGCAATTTTTCAGTAAAATCAAAGCAGCTTTGGACGCCTTGTTTCCTGTAATCTCCCCTAAAGCTAGACAAAGTCTAAAGGCCCAGACTTCGATCTCTTAATCCGCTTAACAAGTCTTCGAACATCTCGAACTAACTTCCAAACTCCTTCATTAATAAGTCATCATCCTTTCTCAGAGCACGGCCCCGCAAGTCCGTCCCTGCGGACGTATGTTTGCACGGCCACTCACTTTTATGAGCTTCAGACAATGAGAATAAGTCAATTTTTCATCGACCAGATTAATCGTTTAAAATTCATGTATTTTTATTTCAATCGGTACGGGGAAACTTGGCAGATTTATTTTATTGGCTCGGCTACTTGTGACCGGGAGTTAGTAGTTTTAAAGCGAGTTCATTAGAAGTTTGCTAGGTTTTATGGCACTTTGCGTAGGTCTTTATTCAGGTCCTAAGTGTTAAAGGCAAAGTTGGCTGTGGGAAATGGGCTGTTAAATAACTTAAGGCAATCTCGGGCATTGAAAATAAATTAAGATTAGACCAATGAAAGTATAAATGTGTTTAAAAGATACACGAAAACTTTAAATTCGGTGTTTCAGTCCACCTAAATACGTCCTGAAAAATTCAGCCGAGTTGCTTAGTTTGCCGATACTTTAAAAAAAGACAACGAATCAAAAACCACATTGTGAACAAAAAATATCTTTCTTCACTTATTGACATTTCCTCGGAATTTCAACCGGTTGATCCTACCTACCTAAAGGGGGTTTTCGCAGAAATAATAAAAGAGAAATATGTAATAATAATGGGCGTGTGTGGTGCGTGTGTTGACAATCACTCCGGTGATTATTTGCGCAAGTCTCCCGCGGGAATCATGGCGGGCTCAATCAGCATACGTGACGCGACTAGATTATCGATAAACTTTTTAAGTAGGTGAATGGGAGTTCGATTAAACATGTATTTTGTTATGATTTTTTTTTGGATCGAAGAATGGGTATGGACTGAACTTCAATGAAAAGCGTATGGTTTAGTAGCAAAGATAAACCTTTTAGTGCAATTTTACACAATACTAAAGTGAAATTGCAAGATATTTGCAATGTTTGGCAGGTACTTCAGCTGTTTAATTTCTTCAAGTTTAATTTACATAGGTACTTTAATTAGTTTAATAATTCTAAAATTAAATTTGTTACAATCTCCAACATTTTCTACAATTTTATCGACAATTCCTTAACCACTTTTCTAAATCACCGTTATCGATAGCAACAGCACATCACTATCGCCACCGTTTCTCCCGACACGGTTTGTTTAGATTTTTACGCAAACACAGGGCCGACCCATCTTTCTAATTGCCTTAATTAAAAGCATCTACCAATCGAGAAAGCTAAATATGAGGGAAGAGAGCGGTGGAAAAATTCTCCTCTGTTTTGGCAATCGTTTGATTTGTCGTGTTTGCTTATTGATATGATGGATACTATGAAATATTACGTAAACATTTCTTTTCAGAGTGTGTTTTATCTATTTGAAAGTAGAAAAGGCAAGATTTGCACGTAGAACCAAAATAGTGACGATAAAAATATGCGTTTCAACTCGCAAAGCTCTAGAGCCGTTTCCGGACATAAAATGATAACTGAAAAAAAAATCAACTGTTGACGATTGAATATATTTTTTATTCGAATTTGGTATACATCGCTTTGCCTCCACTCTAGCGCAAAGCATGCGCCATAAAGCAGTGGACAAATACATGCAATAAAAAGAAAAATAGTTTCCAACATGAAATATGGTTGCATGAATTCGCGGTACGGTCAACCGCTTACAATTGTAACATAACTACGAAAACCGGTTTATAATAAACTAACGCTTTATAAAACAGAACCAATGGTACTAGGCTATCAGAAGCCTATAATGTTCTCACTGCTGGGACACCAGGCCTCCGTTTCTATGAGAGGGAATGGGCTGTAATTATTCATCACGCAGGCTCAATGCGGGTTGGTCAACGTTTTAAAGATGTCACATGTCTTCGAATGTTTGATACTAAGGCATGCCGGTTTCCTCCCGATACTTTCCTTTAATTCCGTTTTAAAACCTACCGTGCTATCAGTGTCAAATTCCTACCATGTTTGCGCGGATGTCTGTACTATTTCAGTAAAGGGATGAGATTAATTTGATTGTCAGGTTTACCCACGTTCAGCCGTTGTTTGTTCGGCGGGGTGCGCCGTTCGCCCGCGGATAATTACCACCCTGGCCGGTATTAATTGGGCAAATTTTAATGATGTTCAAATAACGACGAACCGTGTTAGTTAGTGTCGGGCTCGCTTGTTTTTCGCGGCTCACGATTTTTTTCGTTCAGGTTTCAATTTTTTGCGGCTGTGAAACGTTGGCGTTTTTCGCGATGCATTTTTTATAGGGTAGTTTGAGCTTTTGTTAGTTGCCTGTCAATGTTGAACTAGTATTTGGGTAAGGGATGTTCGGGATGAGTACTTCACACGCTTGTTGTCAAAAAATGTCTCAAATGCAGAGCTAAAGACAAGGCTTGGTAGAAATCTGACATAGCAACAGATATTCTTTAAGTTCAACTTTTTCCGAAACCAATCTTGATTGTTATTTCGTTTAGGACATTATGTTATCGTGCATTGGTTACAAATATCTAACGAATTGATAGCTGATTTTGGATCGCTATCCAGCCTCATAGAATGAAATAGATATAAAGTTTGACTGCCTCTTTGGTCTATTGGTGAAACGCGACTGCTGAGCAAGGGGTCCTGGGTTCGATTCTCAGGTCTGGCAAAGTGTTATCGGGGTTTTCCATCAGAAATTTCTCAGTAGCAGCCACGGAGTCTGAATTTGTGCCGGTTCATGCTCGCCGCCTATTACATGCGACTTAAACATAACTGGCGAAATGTGAGTGTACTATTAGGTACACCTCTGCCTAACCCTTCTGGGATTACAAGCGTGATGTTATATTATATATTTTATTGATCTCAGCCAGCAGCCTATTATGGAGTTACGCCTAGCTTATTCTGATTATTATGAAGTCCGAGAGACACCTCAATTTCCCAACACGTTCACAATGATCCTCCCCGAATCGAATCTAACCGATTAATTGAATTCTTCATCCCCTACATCGGTCACAACCTGCCCCTCCCCTCCCCCATCACCCCTGCGCCGCGGGGTAACCGCTGGTAATTAAAAGAGAGGCGAATTGAGCTAATTATGTTTGCCATAACTCCCCGATGCACCCGCCCGGCCTACGTAGTACTGATTGTGTTTTGCTTATGTAATTAGCGGGTAGTTTACTGCGATTTATAATTATAATTAATGCTGGGTTAATTTTGGGGTTTAAGAGTTGATATTGGTGGGTTATAATGTTTCTGTGTAATTTGGTTTAACGTTAATTAATCAATTGCCTCTATCTAGCGTTTATACTGAAAGTTACGTTGCAAGTTGTCGTTATATATCATGAAGTTAATGAAAACAAAAAAAAACCTTATTACCGGGTTACTTATTAAACTCAAATCTGAGGTCACCAGTCTCACCTCCAATCACTGGCAAGCCTTTATGCCAGTATGCCTTCGTTATTGGTCTTTCTAAGGGAGCTGGGTATGGATCGAATTATCAATTTTTCCAGCTGTACGTAAAATAGTCGCATTGTTGCATTTGCGGACACTAGCTCGATATAAAACCCATTTAACCTCTTTAGTACACCATCTTCACCACTCCTTTCTTTGTCACCAGGTCGGAATTAACACGAACACCGCCCTTACCACCATCGCCGCCACCGGCGTCATCGGCGCCGCCCGCGCCGGTCACGTCAACACCCACGCCGATGTCGGTGGCGAACAGCCCAGCGGCAGCGCCGACACCGCCTGCCGTCGACGTGCCGCTACCACCGGTCACGTCAACCGATGTTACGCTTACTATCACTCCAGTTTCGGTAAGTTTGCTTTGTTATGAAGGCACCTTTACCGCCGCCGACGAGGAAGCAACTAGCTATCAAAGATTTCCTCGCTCAAGAAACGTATGAAAGATTGTAGGATTATACTCCAGTTTACGTGAGTTTACACTAAGAGACACCTAAACATATTGCCTGAGCAATAAGCAGTGATTCGCGCCAAAGATTTAAATCACTAGATGTTCTGTTACTGTATTTAGCTACTTCGTGAGATAAGAATGGTTTCAGAATTAATTGTCTTCGAGATATTTTCTACCAATTCACTAAATATAGAAAAAGCTCTAGGCCGGATTCTAAATCTTTAAAACTTAGTATCAAACTACCTGCAACCTCCTTTCTGAAAGTCAAGATTTTTTCTAAGTCCTAATCTTAGATCATTTCACAGACACCAGTAAGCGTACCAACGAGTGTGGCGCCGACCTCATCACCCGTCACTTGCATTACTTCGACGGCGGCGGCGGTGGCAGCAGCCACGTCAGCGCCTGCCATGTCGAGTGGCAGTGGTAGCGGCAGCGGCAGCAACAGTGCGAGTTGCAGTGGCAGCGGCAGCGCGCCACCTACGCCACAGCCAGCGCAACCACCTACACCGACACAGCCTCCACCCACGCCAGAAGCTGGTAAGTTGTTGTTTGGAGAAGTTTTTATATTATCAGGTCCTCAGATCAATGATTTCTTGGAAGTGAGAAGTGAATTTCTTGATTTTTGTCTTAAGATTAAGATCCATCGTTTATGTCAAGAAATAGGTATTAATATTTCGCTATAACCGTGTACTTTTGTGTGTTACTATACACTGTGATCGCTAATCCGTTTGCCAAGTTAAATTATATCGGTTTTCCTACGACTACTCGACTCGATGTCTGTGTTTAGCAGTGGCTATATGTATATTTAAAAGTGTGGTTTTCAGACAGTAATTTCACTAGTTATTTTAACATAACAAAAACTGCGAGATACAATTATTAAGTTCATAAAGACTTGTTTCAATTTTTAACTACGTCAGTAATCATTACACATACACGTGTCCGAATAATCCGATATTTCAGTAAAGATTTCGACGTAACAATGATAAAATATCTTCACCTGAAGCGTATGTATGTCTAGCTTCCCATCTTCCCAAGTATAAATACAAGCTCTAAGATCTGTCGCCAATAATTTACAACTGGGGTTTATTGGAGTAAAATCTAGTAGGGTAAGTAGCAATACTTATTTGTATTGAACCAATTAACTGCTGTAATATCAATGTTTGTTACTTGATTCGATTTTAATTAATTAGGCGCAGACACATTAATTTAAACCTTTTAACGTTACTGTTAAGTTATTCATAATTATAAATCTCTTTCTTAAACTTTTATCCTTTTTTAAATGTTCCGAAGTAAAACTTGTGTCATAGAAAATTATTTCGGTATGTCTAATTTACACATTCGTTCACAAAATTTATCTTTTCAAAACTTGAGTCCATTCGAGAGAATTAAATGAAACACGACGTACCTTTAAACATTTATTATAACAATAGTACATTTAAACCGAAACACGTTGTAAGCAACATCGTAAGCTCGCTGAGATCACTCAATAATACTGATATGTACGAATTCACTACGGCACGGCGTTCACTTGGCCGTGGAGGTGGAAGGCTCAGGTTCTGGTTCTGGTTCAGCCTCCCCTATGGTTTCCTCAGCGTGGCAGCGTTTGCGGTGCTTGTGCACGAAGTAGTAAGAAGGGAACTTGCAGCCACAGGTCTTGCACGGGTAGTAGTGTAGGGTCGTCCTGGTTTGAGACTTGCGGTGTCGGCACGGCCAGGATCGCTCCGGCGAGTTCTCCCGCCAGGCCACGTTGAGGATCCGGGTGAATTGCACTGGACCGTCACACGATGCTATGTCGAGGACTGTGTTACTTTGACGTTTTGGCGGCTCAGGAGCCTCGATGCGCTCGACATCCAACTCGCTGGACGTAGTCGATGATGGTGAGGGCGGTGGTGGTGAAGCCGGTGGGGATGGGACTCGTGCTCGGCGCGGCACGGGCCGGTGAGCCCCCGGGGGAGGCGCCGGGCGCGCCACGCAGGGGCTGGGCCCCAGCCACGCGCGGTACAGAGACAACATGCTCGCTCGCGGCCGCTCGACGACTGCGAGCCGCCGGCTAGAGGCCCTCTTTATATACACAGCGGTATGGTTCAACTTTCAGGCTACAAGTTTCATTTTCAGGAGGGAAGATTGGGAACTTTATTGGACATTGCGATGCTGTGATTTGATTTCTTATTGGGTGTTTTAAAGGGTTTAATACTACTAGTTTGGTACGAAACGACGACAAACCTGTTCTTTCGAAATTACATGAATTCTGCGTTTGCATGTATTTTTTTTTAAATTGATGTAAGGGCTCGTTTGGTTTCAACAACTTGTTCTCAATATTCCTAATAATTCTATTCGATGTAGTGAGGTTTTCTTTTCTTTTCGAGTCAATGTTAAATATATTATTAGGTTAACAATGAGTTGGGCTCAGTAAAAAGTGAAACTAAAAACACAATAATTATACATGAATTTTCTTAGCTTCACCACATTCCAATCACTTTCCCATCTTTTGGGAGTATTATTTACACAAAGTGAAATATGAAGCGTATTCTGCGACGCTCCCCGGACAATAACGACTATTCAGCCGAGTGTCTGTGACTTTACAAACAGTTAATCCACTTACAAGTCCCCCGATACCGCCATTGACTTTGTAAAACGTCATCTTTTCAAAAATATTAACTGACAAAAATATTCTTTACTTTGAAATCCTCCATTTTTTATTTGCAAGTTGAGACTGATTTCAAACTGATTCTGATTTTTTTAATTTTTCCAGGAGTATATTATTATTATTTTCATAGCTGCAAATTGACATTTATCTATAGAGCGACCGCTTTAATGAGTCCTCCGTTTTGCCCCATCAAAGGCACATTAAGAAGTCCTAACAATATCCCACAAGTTATTTGCTTTAAAATAACCATAATCTACGTAGGTATTACGATACTAATTGAACCAATACGTGATCAACCTTTAGAATATTCCATTTAAATTTAAACCTTCGCGAGGACTCATTAAAGCAGTCGGTCTATACCAACTTACTTGTTTACTAGTCAATTTCCGAAGTACTTATAGCTGAGTGTATGATTTATTTACTTTACCATTAGATGAGATGCCTCATAGAACATGTTGAGATCGACAATTTGACTTAACGATTACGTTTTGAGTAATTAAGTATTCAAAACTAAACTTTTTGTAATAAAAAATCAAAGATTCCTACGAGAACACCACGGGGTTGAAGTTTCTATGTGAATGAAATCGCGGAAAAAGTAGTTTTGAAAGTTTCTATGAGTACTGCTCCATACATTGTCATCCCTTGTCTTACTTGAGGGAGGGAGTCTGTTTAAAAATGCGCGATTCCCCAGTGACCGCCGTTGGGTTTAATTTCAATGATGCTTTATCGCTTTGTGGACTACAACAAAAACCTTTTTATTGACAAAGAAACTTTGTATTTGTTTGATAGTCAAGCTTAGAATATCTAGTAAATTAAAAACTGGTCTCGAAATATGACTTTCGATTTTTTTAAATTCATTTATCGCTATATCGTATTACTTTATTTCAAATTATGGAAACTGCGTGAGATATCATCCAATTCCAAAAGAAAACAAAAATTCGTCGAAAAATCTAATATTCAATTAACACAACACCCGAATATTTCATCACATTATTCTTAATCTCGCAATAACGATCGGGAACATAAGTTAATCCGCACAACATTAGTGGATGACAGCCATAATCCCCGGCTTGGTTGACAGCGTAAACCCGACCAACTCACCACACACAGAATTGTAAATCGAGCATTGGGCATGCGAGACCAACGTGCCTTTTGTAAGATTAACAGATTAAACGGTCCGTCCAGACTCACTTTGCCTTCACACCAATCATTCACGTAATTACTTAAATTATACAACTACTAATCATATGGAAACTGATATAATTAGCTCTATGTTCCGCAGTAATATGAGATGAGACATCAATTATTAATCGTGAATTCAATATCAATTTCATGTGAATATACATAAATACTTTCAGTAATATTAAAAGGTAGAACGGCATGACAAATTTTATATTAAAATCAACACACGTTCAGCATACAGGAGGCATTTAATCTACAAAATGTCTGCGTCTGTTTGCGCGGTAAATAAACACAGATAGCCGGTCTCATCAAATTCTCGCGCTTGGCTGAACATCGGTGCGCAAATAGAGGTGACATCCCGCTCCACGGCTTGTTCGCCCGTGGGATCTGAAGTGTGGGGAAATTGTGTGCACTCGTGTTCGTTGTTTGATTATAAACAAGTGAATAGAAGCAGATTTACTGTTTTTAATGTTTTGGGTCCCTGCTGGGCGCCAATTTCTTTTATCCACCGAAAACTTTCCTAAAAAATATCGAATGTCTGTGATGATTTAACTAACAATAATCAATTAAAATTTACGAACGATCTTCATAAATTCATTAAAAAGCTGATATATGTTAGATGAAACGGATCATTCGGTTAGTCCCAGTCGGGCGCCATTTCATCAAAATGCTGTATAAGCTTTGGAATTGAATAAAACGTTGAATCGTGATCCAATTAGCGCTTGTGTAAATATCAGTAATTGGCGGGATTAATCGACAGTGCTCGGCACGGATAATAAAACTGGAACAGACTTCAAAGCTTTGTTAAAGTTTGATTTTCTAAAATGAGGGTATTTGATTTGCTTTCATTATGAATAGATTATTTTATACAGTGAACCCAAATAGTCTTAAATTATAATTATCAGTACCAATATTTCACTCTATTCAACAAAGAACTGTGGTCGTTTCCAGCACCCAGTTTATCTTTGGCATGTTCACTCTGTAATAGTCTGGTATCTGTAAGACAAACGTCGTTGGTTTGCTCAGGGATTGCAGACGCTAATTAGCACTCAGAGGCACTGAGCTACACACAGACGAGATGCTGACTATGTAGATATATGGAGTGGTATGGCAGACGTTTTGTGATTAAGGATCGATTTATGGGAACTATGGTTGAAAGAAAATGAGAGATGTTATGAAAGATGAGGTAGTGAATGGTATGGAATGGTTCGGTTGACGGGGAAGAATGGTAGAAAAACGTGTTGCGTCGCCTTAAGGAACATGGGGCAAGGGCAGGAATACGATGATGGTTATTGAAAAGAAAATACATACTGAAAAAGAAGCAAGTTTTAGAGTAAGATAGATCCATCTTTGATTATGGCTTCAGTTTGGAGTTCATTTTATCCTTCTTCTTATTTACATTACAATAAAACTGTCCCTTCTTTCTTTAATCATTTCTTGTTAAATTAAATTTAAAAACGAACACTATACTAATTTCATCGACCCTCAAATCTATAATAAAACTTTTTGAAATAAAATCGACTATAGAGCGCACCTCCAAAAATATCCTACTCTATGATCTCAACCGAAGTGCATAAATGTAATTACACAGCAGTTAGAGAGTTATTAACTGCGAGCTCAAATCTGTTCGTATAATAGTTAATTATTTAACTTGCGCCGATGCAGTTTAGCGCGCCTTTGCTGAAGCCCGACTTCTACTCGTCAAACTATTTGTTTGAAGTCTGGCTTCTGTTGGGTTTTGCATGTAGCCTGAACATTAGGGTTATGAAATGGTTAGAAAATAAATATATCTAGGCGTTGAGTTTAATAAATTGCTATTGACAAACGGAACAAAACTAAATAATAAATGCACATATTAATTCAAACAAACAACACGCATGTATGACGCGCAGTAATTCAATTTGTATAACAAACAGCGATAAATAATTAAACAAACAGTGCATCGGTATCGGAACTAAATTGGCGCTAATCTGCTTTCGCTGGTTCGCTACAAATTGGCGCCCAACGTGGGCCTCGCTGAATATTGCACGATTCGCCGGCTCAGTTGCGACGTGATTTACGGATCATCTCTCTCACTGTTCTGAATAAACTTGTTAATATGCAACTAACGCTTGAATAATGAACTATATGGGAACTAGATTTTCGTTTTGTTGTTCTGCTAAATTGTTTAGTTGTTTTGATTTTATTTGGTTTGTGAGTAAGTTTTGTAGACAAGATTGTATTTGGAAGTGAACGAATAATCACCGTCTTTTAACTTCTACCACTGAAAATGGAGATAAAATATGTTTTCTTATGGATTATGTGTACATTTAACGCGTCTGGATGTTCGATATAAAATATGAATCTGTGATCACACGAGCTTTGCAAACGGATTCGCAATTGCAAGATATATTAAACAAACGACAAGAACTATTTAAACATTGAATTATCAGTATCTTTAGGAGTATTCTAACATCAAGAAAGGAATCTTAGGATAGCTCTTATCATGTTAAATGTACTCTTTCTCAACAGCTGTAACAGAGCGCATCGGCACGCCCTCATCGACGGCCACACTAACAACGACGACAATTACGACGACATCGTCCAACTGCGCAGTGTGTAACATGTCTGGGGCTACACGGACCGTGTCCAGGTCTCGGGCAATACACTATGGGTTGAAAGAAGAGGCTGTTGGTGAGTGTGGTACTTGTTTTTGTTTATTTGTAGATTAATTATATTCGTTACCCTGATTTTTTTTGTATTACGGATAATATTTTCTATGTGCGGGGTCGGAATGGTAAGCGACAAGCTTTTGCGCGTGGGTGACCTTTCCACCCTGTATTATAAAATGGTTACGTTTTCATTTCCTCTGTTTCGAGTTGTGAGTACTGTTTATTAACAGTATTCTATCTATGTTGATGAAGCACACAATACTATTTTTCTTATATTGTGTGCCCTCGGTTCTGCTATTAATAAACATTATGTTCATTTAATGTTTCCAGGTGCGAGGGTATGCGAACCGTGCCACTGTAGATGTGTCCGGTCGAGGTACACGCGGTGTCCGGTGCCAACGTGTCCGGGGCCCAGGGTGAGGGCGAAGCGGCTGAGGCATCTGCCGCCGCGGTGGCACGACCTGTCACTAGAGCTTAAGAGGCCGCTTATGGAAGAGTTTGGTGAGTTGAACATTGTAACTGTAGTTATAAAATTTTTGAAAAGAGGTTCGTGAAGAACCTTTTGCTGATTGTGTTACTCACTCGAAGTTAAGGCATTATTCCGAAGGCGATCTCATCCGCAAAGCCGTCCCTAATCGATATGACTATGTAACTTGGAGTATATTACTGTATTATGTACGCCTCCATGGAAGGCGATATTGCCGTGTGGTGCCGTTTTCATTGAGTAAACCTCTTCGTGAATTTGACTTGTTGAAAACGAGAATAATTTTAAAACACTATTGTTGAGTTAAAATATTCTGTCCGTAACATTATTAGTTTAGTAAAAATTACCTATTTTTAACAACCCGTCTAACCCTCCATCCACAGAAATCCCCAGTGAGTTAAGCAAATGCTGTTTAGCTTGCTTCAAGAGAATAACCAGGAGGTTAGAAACCGTGGTGGAAGGTGGCCTAGCGCCTGAACCCACGGAGGAAGAAGCTGCGAGGTTCCGGTCGCTGCTGCGGGAGCATGGCACGGCGTGGGACAGGATCGCGGCCGTCAGCGGCAGGACGCCGGCCAGTCTGAAGGCGTTCTACTTCACCTATAGGTGGGTGTTGTTTACTAGTAGAGGGTTCTTAAGATAACTAGAAGGTACAAAGTACAGTTTCCTGTATGTAGTACATGAGCAGCAGCCGAGTCCAGTGTTGAGATGGTTGCCGGCCTAAATACTAAAACATTATTTACCAGCGAATGTGACATTTTTAATGAAGTTTACTCTATTGGTTTGTTGTAAGTGCATTATTTTGGTAACTTCGAAATGCTTAGGTTGTACTACACCGTGAAGTTTTTTGCTGACGCTCGATGTCATTTAATAGGGGCCAACGTGGATCTATCTTCAATGATGAACAATCATTAATTAAAAACAAATGTTTAATGAAACCATTAAAACCATTTTTTCACCAACAGAAAAAAGCTGCAACTTGACACGTCCGTCCTGGACCGGCCGTCCCTGCCGTCGAGCGAGGACAGCGCGCTGTCTTCGGCGGACACGGACACGGCCAGCGGCGGGTCGCCGGCCGCGCCGCCCGGCCCGCCTGCGCCCGCGCCGCGCACCGACGCCGTGGCACCGCGCCGCGCGCGCCGGGACGAGTATGACTCCTCCGCCACCGAGACCGCGGACGAGGAGAACGATGCACCCAGTGCGAAGGTACCTATATGAATTGCTATTCATTTTCACTTATTTGCTGTTATGCACAACCATAGTGTATGAGTGACCTATTTCGAGTCTTCCGTATTGATAAAAGTTCTCTAGCAAAAATAGACAATTTGTCGCTGCAACGGTCTAGCATTTTGTAAGCTTCACTCCGCTGAATTTAATCCAAACCAATCATTTTTTGTCTAGTATATCGCCGGGTTAACCTTTCGAAACCCGAGACTCTGAACGTAAAAAACTGTCAAAACCCAGGCGTTTTTTAGGTTCTGACAGCTGGCTCCCTGGAGAGCCGGTGGGATTTCTACGAAATTATACACAGGGGGCTTTTTTAATTTATTTAACAAAATCGGATTTTTAGCTTGTTTAAATTTATTATTAGAAAATTCCGATTTCGTAACATTATCATTTGAGGTAATTAGTAAAAATGTCTTTAAATGTGAAATAATATTTTATTGATGTCAACATTATACATGTTTGGGGTCACAAGGTTGGAGTTACAGAAAAAAAAAGAACAAAATAGATACTAAATATATATTAAAAAGAAATCAATTTGATTATTCTAATTGATCCAGTGTGTGATATTCAAGCCAGCACGTTCCAATGCACAGACCGACTTTGCAATCTTTGCACATAATAATGACTTGTGAGCGTACCCCACGAACTGAGCAACGGGCGCAGCGGCGCTTGCTATGCTTGACGCCACTCAACATTTCTGTATAAACCGGAAAATGCTTGAGTTCATTATTCAATCTCGTTTCACGTGCAGGTGGAAGTGGACGTAAAATTGACGTCCGTGGAAAGCGCGCACACAAGCCTTCTGCTACATGCAGCCTAAATTGCCTATGGCTTAAAATGCGGAACATAGGGTTCTTACAATAAATTATATAAGAATTTAGAAGGCTAGTGTTTAATAGCCTTCTAAACACTTTAATGTACCATTTAAGGCCTCGTTTTCTCTCTAACAAGTACATGGATAATTTCTGATCTTTTAAATCTACACCACCCATGTACTTGTTATAGTCGACAATGGCAATCGGCTTGTCCCTGGCTACACCTGCTCGGCTGCTGGCCTCCATCTCATCATGATGATAAGTTGAAATCGCAGTGACAAGTTTCACGTCCTTCCAGGCCGTGACAGCTATGTCACTGCAATGGCAACTTATCCTTTGCCCAACGTTCATGGCACGTTCATTGGCACTTTTTATTACTTCGGGCACATGTTGCCTACGCCTATTGAGCGTGCCAAGAACGTCAGTGTGCCGCTGTTTGAGATATCTGGTGAGGAGTAACTGATTATACCAGTTATCCATAACTAGAAGATGGCCAACATCGAGGAACCCATCCATGAGTTTCAGGACTACCTTAGCGGTAGGTGTCGTAAACCCATGAATGGGCCCTTCGTGCATCGAAGAGTTCTTGCCAGCATATATTATGCACCTGACCATATACCCCGTTGTGGATTCGCAGAGTTCGAATGTTTTTATACCAAAGCGGGCCGCCTTAGTTCGGATGCATTGCACCCAATTAAGACGACCTTTCCATAAGAGAAGTGACTCGTCAAGGCTCAACTCTCTCATTGGCGTATACAGTAAATGAAATTTTTCGTTACAATGTTGCACAAGGGGTTCAATTTTAGCAATTTTTCTAGCATACGAGCGAACATCATGGGGAATATACTGGTTATCAACAAAATGTAAAAACCGTGATAACATTTGGTATCGGTTTCTGGACATGATTTCCCTGAAACTTGGCATCCCTAAAATACCAGTAGTCCAGAACTCTTTTATACTACCGCGTGGATTCATAGCCATGAACATGAGTATGGCAAAGTATCTATATAACTCAGGCACCGTCGTTTCCGACCAACTCTCTAAATTTTTGGTAATACCCCCGCATTCCGAGAGCTCCCCAATAACGAGCCACGCGTAGCGATTTGTCTCATTGGCTATGTGTTCCATGATATTTGCATCCCAAATGAGCATAAAAATGTCAAGACCATTTTGTGTACCGTATGTTGGCCCAGGATCACGCGTATATTGTTCCTCTACACTCGTGAATGAGTTAAAATCGGACATCCAACTAAATTCAGCGCTCGTGTTTTCCACCGCAGTAGTAACATTGTTGCCTCCAACAATATGGTCCTCGTCACCCGCTATTTCCGCGTCCTCATCATCTGTCAATATGAGCTCTTGTAGAGTGTGTGCTACCGTTCTAAGGCGATCAGCATCGTCATACAACTCCCCTATGTTGTCATTATTATCATTCTCGCCATTGTCATCATCATTCTCGCTGCCTTCGAGTTCACTGCCGGAATCCCGCTCGAGACATGATGAAATAAATTCATCCGTCAGTGCACGACGACGCAAAAGACGACGAGACTTTCTTGGGGGTAGATTGTGGGAAGACATAGACCCTGAGCCCGACGCAACAGGACTTCTGTCGATCGGAGAAGCTGCCCCCGGCGAAGCTAGTATCGGCGTCATGGGCGGTTTCCAGGCCTACAAAAGAAAATATTTCAAGCACATTCCCAACACCTAAGCAGCATAGTAGCCCTGATCCTCGGCTAAAGTGGTGCATTGCCATGCAATAAAGCTGCAGCTGATATATACCTAACATGCTTTTTGTAAGTAGCGCGTTAATTTTTACTCATTAAACTATTTTGATTAGACAGTACTTCACTGTTATATCGCAAACAAAAAAAAACCTAAACCTATATAAGAGAAGCCGTGGGCAACAAGAAAAAAAAGAATTTATAGGTACATACTTCAACGCGACGGCCGACACGTTGCACCAATAAGGGGTCCCCATCGACGTGAATTGCTCCACCCGGAGTCATCGCCACTGGGTAGGCGACAGAAAACGCTATAGGGTTCGCCTCTTGATCACTCATTGCAAACTAAAATTAGAACATCTCATGTAAAAATTGTAACACCAATTTGAAAATGCTAACATAAAAGTATAGCACCGGCTCCCTGAGTAGACGGCGGGTACCATCACAAAATAAAAAAAATAAACATGCTGTATTTGCAATTTCGACCAAATATGGCGGCGGCCAACGGCGGCACTGAACCCGTCGTTGAATTATCAGTCAAAATATGTTTTCAATCAATAATGTTTTTGATTTGAAGTATACCTGAAGATGCCTGGTAATATTTGCGATAAATAAAAAAAGCCGTATACTTACAAGTCTAATTTGTAATTACGTAAACACGTTATATTGGTACTATACCGAAACGGTTGATTTATTTACAAATTTCTTGAATCTACATTGATTTTAAACTAATGTTTTGGTATATATAGACTATAAAATGTATATAAAGGAAAATAAAAGCGGATACTTACGTTTTACTCACACTAAACTCAAGAAATCATGAAAAATACACTCAACCACTAACACTTTGTGTAACCGCGCTTTTTTGTGTCAACTGTCAAAATGATCATAGAGTATTTAGTACCATTGGATAGCTAACTTCACGCCCGTACCCTTGCTATAAAATACTTGTTAATATCAGTCTTATTACTATAACAAAAAGGCAAAAATTTGAGTGCGGCTGTGCTGGCTACCTGGGGAGCCAGCGGTTACCAGAGGAATTATACTTGTGACTCTCTCAGGAGTCAACGGGTCTCGAAAGGTTAAAGGCAAAACCAACTATTTAGGCCAAAAAAGTCAATGTAAAATTTTCCGTAAGGGCGTTTACAAAGTTTGCAATTAAAATTAAGTCCTTAGTAATAAAATTATATCAGTCGCAAATATATGAACGTGTTCTATAATTATCTTAGTTTCTAACAGTTACATACTAAACACAAAAAATAACTTAATTTGTTCAAAAAATAAGTAAATTAAAATTAACCCCCACTTTTAGTTGGTTTTGCCTTTCTAGTACAAATACGAGCATATCTGAAAAAGTAATGGTCCTGTATCTCACAGACTTGGCATTTACGTGAGTTAAAGTATTGTCTTGATAACTTGCTAGTAAGGCTGATTTTAGGACCATTCGTTTTGAAATAATTTAAAAAATACGAAAAAATAGTTGGTTTTGCCTTTCTATTTCATAAGACATGTCTTCGAATGTAGAATGCAAAATTGTACTAACATTATAAGTTACTGATTTGTATTGCTTAAATCATTCAAATTGTGTATTACTAGCCAGTATCAGCCAGTACAAGAAAACATTCAGAAAGTAAAACTGACAGGTCACAAGAAAAAGCATTTATTTTATTGATATTTTACTTTGTATGAACATAAAGGTTTCGTAATCTAAACAAACAATAAGGCCTTTAAAAATTAATTTAAAAAGAAAATCACTTAGTCATCCGAATTCTCCGGGTCCTCTGATTCTTCAGAAACCGTAACATCAGGTAGACGATCCACTTTTTGGCCATCAGCTCTCAAACTTTGGAACCATCCATGATATTCGTCAGGAATGACTCCTCTTTCACAAAGTTTCAATAGATCGGCTTTTTGGCTTTTGAAATGCATAATAGTTCTATAAATAACGGGGACAGTATCTGTGGAAGACATTGTCTTTTGTGGCTTGTGGTGGTGGTTCAGTGACAACTTTTTGGACTGGCTTGACTTTGCGTGCTTTGACTGGAGTCTGCCGCTCTTAGCTTGCGCTTTAACATCGTTCTTACATAAATGTGTAGTCTCCACATGAATGATGTAACCAAGATTTTGTAACAATATTTTGATTGAAAAGAGTGTCCATGGAGTTTCTCCATAGAGATCTGCGCCTTGGAACGGCCAACCACAGTACTTTCACAAGTTATTATGGTGTCTATGTCTGTAGCTTTGCTTTCTTTGTTTTTTGTGACATTCAAAAGTGCCGTAATGGTCTAATTGAAAAAAACGCTTTGAGTTTGAGTCGAAAATCGCATCGCTGGAGAGGAACAACCTCCCGAGCAAGCAGGCTTCCGTCCCGGACTTTCTACCGCCGATGGAGAGAGAATACACTATGTCCAAGAATATATCTACCAGGGCCAAATAATCTCCTTCCAGGCGAGACAAGACAAAGAAGTTGCAAGACGCACGGAAAACGCCTGGAAGAGCTACTGGTCAATGAAAGAGCTATTCAAGGGCGCTTTACCCATCCCCTTAAAACGTAAGCTAGTAGACATGTGTATTCTCCCCATACTGACATAGGGTGCACAGACTTCGTCATTGACTAACATCCAGAAGTCCAAACTCAAGGTTTGCCAACGGGCAATGGAGCGCAGCATACTTAATAACTTAACGTTAAACTTACGATCGAATAAGGAATACTTACCACACTGCGCTCCAGAACTAAAATTGTTGACGTGGCTCAAAAAGCTGCTAAACTGAAATGGGACTGGGCAGGCCGTGTCTGACGGATGCCGGAAAAGCTGTGGGCCCGTATATCACAAAACTGGAGCCCTGAGACAGTTAGACGGGGTCGCGGCAGACCGAGGAGAAGATGGCGGGACGCCTTGGATGGCTTTCTCGTTAATTGGCGAGAAGAGGCGCAACATCGAGAAAAGTGGAAGGAATGGGGGGAAGCCTTTGCCCAGGAGTGGGACAATTAAGGCTGAAGAAGTTTTGGCATATCTGAGATTTTACTGTTGTTTATAGAAAAAATTCTGCTTTGAATTTGATCTCTTTGTAGTTCGTTTTCTATTAAAAAAAAGTCTGACAACCAGTCTTACCAAGGGGTATCGTATTACCCAGTACCAACTGGGTTGTGGAGGTCTGATAGGCAGTCGCTCCATGTAAAATACTGGTATTCAGCTGCATCTGGTTAAGAATGGAAGCCGACCCCAATATAGTTGGGAAAAGGCTAGGCAGATGATGTAGTTCGTTTTCTATTAAGCGCAGTTGTTTTAGTTGGTTTTACTTCTATTAAGTTCAAAATCATGTTTTTCTTTGCAGTATAGCTTTGAGCCGAAAAATGCACTGTATGACCTCGTCGTTCGCTGCGCAAGATTCGACTTAGTCCCCGTAAAGCCCTCGCGCTGCTGTTGTCGCCCTCCCGCGACAGCGGCAGCGCGGGGAAGTACCGACTATAATAATTTAATCGGTTTTGCTTCTAGGCAATTAGCTAAAAAGAAACCGAAATACCGAATGCCAAAATCGACTATATTTATATAATATTTATTTAGTTTGAATGTTTAAGTACAAAAAGGTGCTAATCCAATATATTATTTTTTACCATTAGTGATTAAGACCTTCCTTTGACATTATTGTAGGACTAAAAACCACCAAAAACGTTTGGTATTTTTTGCATCTATATTTCGAAATATTCCGGACAAATTATTTCGAATTATAGGTTTTTAATTCTCTAAAAATACACTATTAACTATATAACCGGTTTTTACATTCGATAACTCGGGAACGGTAAGTCCTGCGGTTTAGTTGGTTTTACCATTAGATAGAGAATAAAATACCGATTCGAATGGTATATTAAAGTGAAAAACTGCAAAAAATCACAGATAGTCGGTTTTGCCTTTAACCCGGCGATATCAGTGATAAAGTACTTCGTAGAGCATTAGCAAATATTCCTCAAAATTACTTGCAGTTCTCGGCATATAATCATCTAAAAATCCTCTCTGTCCACAGATCGTCCCCCCAACCTCGCTCCCAACGGTAGTATCATCAGCATCGTCGTGCAGCCCCGTGGTGGCCGTGTCCGCGGTCACAGCCTCCCCCGTGACGTCAGTGGGCCGCAGTACGGGCGCGCCGCAGACGGTGCGAGACGTCGTGCTCAACCTCATCGAGATCAGCCTCACGAGGGACTCGCAGCCACAGCATCCTAGCATCAAGCCGCATCAGATCAAGGTATGATGGTGGACCGACTACAGGCCTGTAAACTGGGACGGTGCCCGAAAAATCCAATCACACTGCTTGAGCTGGAAAAATAATTGATTCAGGAGCAGTCAGGCTTGCGACTATTAGATCAGTAGTAAAAAGCATCTGGAGAATATTACGAAAAATTTGCATTTATTAAAAAAAAAACTGCTCAATTTAACCAATCAAGCTGGTAATGTAATGGGCTAAAAAATTGGAAACATATAATCTAACTTGTTATCTTATTATAGCGGTGTAATCCCTCAATAAATAAAACAAAATATAACACAAAAATTCTTTCACAGGTCACCTCGTCCTGCGCAAGCGGTAGAGAAGCACTGGCAACACTATCAGTAGTGAACAGTTCCCACGTCGGAAACACGGGCGCCTCCAGCCCCCAACGCGCGGCCACCATCACCCCTCTCTCTCACTCCTCAACGAACGACAAGGACGTCATGGTTCTCCACATCGAGCCTCGGGCGGAAAGACCCGAGCGGCCCGAACGGCCTGATAGACATGACCGGCATGAGAACCTGCTGTTGAGACAGGAAAGGCATGAGCCGTTGTTGGATCTCAGCGTGAAGAGGCCGAGGCATGATCAGCCGTTCCCGCATCCTAATAAGTCGGTTAGTGTTGGAGGAGGTTTTTGATAATGTTTCAAATATTTCTTATTCTGTCGCAGCTTAAGCAAAATCCACCACGCAGTACTTATTCCCGAATGTCATACATTTAAAACTTTCCCGTCGGAATTTTCCGCAAATAATCAACGCTTAAATTAAATCTCTCATATGTTTATCTATATCGAGTCTTTGGATTTTTCAAATAGCCCATTCTCAACTATAATCATTATCTTCCTGCCTTTGTCCCATGTTATTCGGGGTCGGCGCAACACGTTTTTTCTTCCATTATCCCCAGTCAGTCATCACGCTATCATCCTCACACAACGATCCATCTTTTTTTTGGTCTTCCTCTCCCTCTGCATCCAGCAACATTTATATCCATCGCTCTTTTAGTCACATGTGTTCCATCCCTCCTCATCACATGTTCATACTATTCTCAACTATAATCTAAAGGGTGTAAAAAGACCCTTAACGAAGCCGAAAGGCACTTGTTCTCCTCGTCATTGTGATCATTTTTTTGTTCTGGACCATACCTGGGAACCTTCTAGTTACGGAGATATTGGGGGTCAAAGTTCCAATTTTTTCACAAGTTTTTTTTTAAATACTACTTTTTAAGGTTCTAACTTTACTCCAATTACCTCCATGGTCCGTTTACTATTCAAAGCATCCATCAGCAATAAGTTTTGAGCGCATTATATTGAGTTTTACCGTAAAATGTGATTTTTGACCCCAAAAAAAAATTTCGTTTCCCAGCAAATTTTTTTGCGTAAAGTTACTTAGTTTGATGTACAGAATGCTTGGTTGACGGCTTGGTGAAGGGTCTGTTTACACCCCGTATAACATTAATTTCTTCCACCAGGTATACCGAAACTCAACAGACTACAGACCCCAACAAGAACGGGAATCTCCTAACCAGTACAACTCAAAGCCTAAATCAGTAGGGGCACCTCCAAGACCGACCTTAAAGCCAGCACCCAACCCTAAAGGCTCCATAACCCTCGGGACCCCAGTGGAATCGAGGTTCGAGCCGCATAGGAACCCTCCGGAGCCCAAGACGGGGTCTATAACGGCGGGGACGCCGGTGCACGGGACCCATCACCTTCCCGACAAGAGGACGTTGGACTTCTACAAGAGAAGGAGTCCGGGAGGCCCCGGCCCGCCCGGACACGCGTACTATGCGCAGGGCAGTCAACCTAGACCACAGTCACCGAGCTTTTCACCTGTGAGTAGATACTTCTGATTATAATATTTTGGATGTTGAGTTAGATAATTTTGAAATCGGAAAATAAATAAAAAGTTGCAAGTCTAAACAGTCTACACTTAATTGCTTCTAAACGGAAACGGAAGAAAGATTTTCACTACAAATATTAAAAAAAAAGAATAAGCTTTAACTTTAATTATTTTGATAAATTATGATTGTTACGTAGAGTTACACCCTAGCAGTCTTCAGGAGAATGCTCTGAATTTCATAATAATACAATTATAAAACCGACACGACGGGACTATTCTAGACCGGAATGGTGATCACAGTTGCTTTTATCTCCCTCTCTCTCTTTCACAACTCCTCGAAGACCATAGGAAATTCCATTTCGTAAAACATACTAACCTAAGTTCTCCTTCACAGACGGGCAGCTCCGGCTACACCCGCAACCCCTACGGCCTAGAACAGCGGCAGATCATCATGGCGGACTTCATAACGTCCCAGCAGATGCACGGCGGCGCGCGACGGGAGCGGGAGCGGGCGACCTCGCCGCAGTTCAGGCGAGACGCCGTGTCTGTCATACAGCGACACACGCCGCAACACAGCTACCCGCATCCACATCCGCATCCGCCGCCTGGTCAGTACATAAACCTTCTTATTGATTCAGGAAGGACCTGCATAGAAGTGGTCATTACCAACGTACGGATCAGCTCTGAAAGTTATAAATTCAACAACGCCTTCATGTCCCTTCGGCATTTCAAGTCAGCAAGAGTTAAAGGATTGACTGCTCGCTCAAAGTTTGAATATCTTCATATGCAAGGGGGGTATGAATAAGACAAGCTATCGAGCGTCTCAAGGAACTATGTGGGGTGGATGGGCTGTTTCAATATATTTCCTTATTTAAACTGTAACAGGCTGTTAAGATTAACAAACTGTAAGGTTGACTCGCTTGGAAACGAGTCTGTAACAATCTGTAGCAACCATCTTGCCTCAATTTAGGCAGTTTCGCATTTTTATGTGGTATTAATGTGTGTTTTTACTTTTATATTTTATGTAATGTAGGTGTGCAATTGAACACCTGTGCCTAGTCCATCAGGGAAATACAGGCATGAAATTGTGTTTTGTGTGTAGGTAAACTACTTTTGAACTCAGCCATATTATACCCTGACTTCATCAAATATTATCATCGATCATCAACATCGATCGAATGATTGAAATGCTTTATAAAATGTAGACGTGCACCAAAGTACGTGGCGTCTCTATTGACTCGTGTAAACTGGCGCTATATAACTTGTCTTATTCTTACCGTAAGATGAGCGCGCGGCGTCGCCTCAGTTCCGGCGCGACGCGCTGTCCGTCATACAGAGGCACTCGCCGCAGCACGTCTATCAGCACCAGCATCCACAACCGCCACCAGGTAAACTATCTAAAACATCCTCTACTAGATTTTGCAAATACCTGGGAAATTATTATTAAAAAATACTGACGTAAATCTGCCCAGCAATATCGGAGCAATCTATTTAGGATTCAGTAATAAGTAGTACTTGACCTGAAATAGATTAAATTCTAAACGAAAAGCATTACCTACTCTACATTTGAGCTACATTCACTAGCTTTGTGGTTTTTTTTTTCTTATTCGCCAAAATATGACCCATATATCTACGGATTTCCTCAATAACAGAATCTAGTTTATCAATGTACAAGTCTTGGGGAAATCGATTTGAGATTGGTGGGCTTAGTGTCAGTTTTATCACTGACAAAACGTATTCGAACTCATTAATGAAAACTTAATTTGTATTGATAATATTGTGCTTCTCATTTTTGTTACAAGACAGCACTAGCTTGATGCTGAGTCAGCAATAAAAGTCTCACATAACACATGTTACTTTACATAATTTCCGAAAAAAACACAGAATCACAAGATACCCTTTGACTAAATGTTAAATTGTTCTCAGGTCACGAAGCCTTCACGTCATTAGTTGACGTTGCGTCGGCCGCAACGGCACTGCCTGTGCCGCGCGGCTCGCAGCCTGACGGCAAGCAGGAGGCCAAGCAACAGTCGCAGCAACAGCAGCAGCAACAACACCACGACCTGAGGTATGTTGACGACAACATATTCTATAGACTTTTTACCTTGGACTGGCTCGTTGGTCTAGTGGTTGCAAGCGCGATTGCTGCGCATGAGGTCCTGGGTTCGATTGCCGGGTCGGGCAAAGTGTTATTGGGTTTTTCCATCAGGAATTTCTCAGTAGCCGACACGGAGTCCGGATTTGTGCCCGGTTGATAGCAATAGGCTCGCTCCCAATTACTTAAGACTTTAACGAGACTAAATGTGGGTGTACTATTAGGCACACCTGTTGTGTGATGTTAATTTATGTATGTGTCAAAATATTCGCATTGTTTGTGTGATACAACACATACCTAATACATGAATAAGAGTATCAACACGAATATTTGCGCAAACAAGCCATGATTATGTCACTATATATGAGAAAGCCAGTAAGCGAAAACACTAGGTACCTAGTAAGTTTTCGTAATACGTTGATCAATTAATTCGGTGTCTTTAACACGTCATTGTAAACCACGAAGCAGGAAAAAGTTCGAGATATTGCAACGGTCGCTCATATTTTAAGAAATAAATAACATTTATGGTCAACTAGTTTCAACCAGCGGCTTCGCTCGCTTGCTGAACTGAAATTATTCCACGACAACGTAGTATCGTGAAAAAATCCTTTCCTATGCCCTAACCTAGGTGTCTATCTGTGTGCCTTTGGTCCTAATCCATCCAGCCGATAAGGCCTGGAAATGTAGCAGACAGACAGACAGACCGACTGACAGACAGAGTTCCTTTCGCATCAATCATAATTATTAATATTAGTATGTATCATAACTGAAATTGGCTTGCAATACCTACGTAACAGTACAGTGATAATATAAGGAAAAGTCGAATAAAATTGTATTAAATGTAGTTATTATTTTCATTTCACAGATTTATGGCGCAGAAATTCCCGATCAGTTCGCAATTCCCGGTGAGTACTTAATTCTTTGCTTGTTTTTGTCCACTTTCATAACCCACTACTGGGCTAAGTTAAACACTAAATAACGTCAATAAAAATGTAAAAGAACCTTATTGTAGATGAATTAAATAATGTAAAGACATAAATGAGTCCATTTAAAAATATTTTGTGTATTATTTTGCAGCAAATGTTGGACAGAAGAGTTCAGTCGCAACCTCAATACATGGAGAGAGACAGACAGATACAAATACAGAGGAGAGACGCGTAAGTGCACAACTATTATTAGAAACATTTTCACAAGTTTTGTTATTTTTCACCAATGTTTCCATCATATCTATTCAGCATTGCTATGTTCGATTTTAAGTCAAGACAAGTATTCATTTTTCAAGTGTTTTTTTTTTTGTTTTGCACTCAAAGCATTACTTTAGCTTCACGTTTCTCTTGCTTAACTTTATATTCCACCTCTTAGCCGTTTTTTTTAAATATTCGCATCATTGTAGCCACAATATGTATCACACAATACCATGCCTCTATACCTGCAGACCTAAATCCGCGCCACAAATCTCTTAATGTGTTTAACACTAAAAATACTGACAGCATCACACTGTCTTCATCATGTTTAAACGATTGACAGAAGCATAATCATGTCTGAAATTTGTGTAAGTAGTTGTTAATGTATTTATTTGTCTGGCACAGGACAAAACAAAAATACAAAAGTAAGAAAAGAAAAATAAAATAAGAAAACATTAAAATTAAGACATATGTATGTACATTTGACTAAATTGCTCCTGTACGAGGCCAAAAGCACCACCTATCTCAGCACGGTTTAGCGCTAAACGTTATTAGTCATTTGTTTTGCACACAGGCCTAAATATTATTGTACCAACAGCCAATAACAGATTTAATATTGTTGCAGCGAACGCGCCATCCACGCGATCCACGAGCGGCACGCGATGGAGCAACAGCAACAGCAACAGCACCAGAATCAACAACAGCAACAGCATCAGGCGCAGATCATCCACGAGCGACATATGCAACACTCAATCGTAAGTTTTGTTTATATTTGAGAACAGTGACACTGAACCAACTCTATATTTTAACGTCTTTAGATTTGGGTAGGGTTTCTGGCCTTGAACTGTTTTAATAACTCTCGGTTAGATAATATATAAATAACTTTTGTCATGTCATAATTGCTTTGTTTACAGTAAATATCGTTAAGTTATATGATATGTCTCATGATCACCGAATTTTTTTACGGTGACCTAGTAATTAGATTCAGCAGTCTTATAAAATAAAGGATTTAAGTTCTGTATTTGGCTGGATTGAAGGCCGACCCCACGTAGTTGGGAACACCCTAGGCAGACGATTTAAGCAGCAAATATCTTGAGATTTTCGTTAGATCTTATAATATGAAACGCGATATATCGAGTTGGTACAGTTACACTGTGATCTACCTAATATTCTAGCTGATTGCTGACCATTCTCCATAGCTGCAGGCTTCTATAAAATATCTGCTCAGCGATTTTACAACCATCATTTAGCTGAGATTAATACATAAGTCGTACGATATAGCATGCGATGCAGGAGCGACACGCCGAGCAACAACAACACCAGCAGCAACAACAACAGCAACAACATCAGCAACAACAGCAGCAGCAGCAGCAGCAACAACAACAGCAGCAGCAACAGCAACAACAACAACAGCAGCAACAGCACCAACAACAGCAACAGCACCAGCAACAGCTGCAACAACAACATCAACAACAAATTATACAAGAGAGACATCATCAGCACCTTATGGTCAGTTTATACGTATACTGGCTGTTGTCGTTAAATCAGGAATTGTTCTTCTCATGTATTGGCAACAACTAAATAAGAATAAAAATTTGTTAGTCAACAAGATGGTAGTGAAGCTGCCTCCCCAGGCTGCGTTTATGGAAGCTCAAGTTAATGGCGATTAGTCCACTAATAAAAAAATCTTGCTGCCGAAGGAGTTCGAACCTCAATATTTGCATTTTTTTTAAGTAGAATCCGTTTAAATACTGACTAGGTTTTAGTTCTAGGGCCAGTTTTTAAAGGTTACACCATAAAATAACCACCTACACTTGAAAAGGTGTAGGTGGTTTTAGGCTACGTAAGAAGGTTCCCACTAAAAATACATCGAAAGTTTAAAGCTTATGGGTTTTGCATTTCTTGTTAAAGAATTGGACGGTATATCTGCAATAGAAAATGGATGGTTTCCTCTCTGTATAGGAACAGGCCTTTTCCCATCAGTGGGACAGTAGAGGCTGGAATTATTGCGGAAACTGGTAATCACAACATATTTTATTAACAACATGCAACATTTTTTCATCCGTATTCTTTACTGCCCAGCATTCCGATCCATACCGTACGACAGTCTTTCTAAGGGTGAAACTCAGAAAAGATAGGAAGATGATGATATTTTAAAATAGTAGGGGAGAAAGAGAGGTTTCTTTCTCCCCCTATGTAGTGTAGTTTCTAATTAGGCAGTTACTGTACCATGTGTTATCATATCGTTATGTGTTGTCCTACAGAGCGTGTCGTCGCAGGATGGAGAGCGGCGCATGATATCCTCGGTGACGTACAGCACGCCAAGCAAACCTAGAGCGCAGACGCCGCATCATCTAGATAGGAAAGACACGTATGTATCAAAGTTATTATTTTACTTGTGTAAGACTTATGTCTTACACAAGTAAAATATTGGAGTTTACGAATTATTTGGAGTTTACGCAAGATTGGTCTTCGAGTTTTTGTACGAGATCTTTTATGATATTAAAACTCATACTAGTATAAGCATAATCAGCCTATAATGTTCTCATTGCTGAGACACAGGCTTCCTCTTTATGAGAGGGAAGGGGTTATAATCCACCACGCCGACCCAGAGCGGGTTGGTAGATGTCACATGTCTTCAAAGTTTTGGTTCTAGGACATGCCGGTTTCCTCACGATGTTTTCTTTCACCGTTTTGAGAGCAGTGGTGATGAAATAAATTACATATAGTACTGCGCCTGCCTGGGATCGAACCCACGACTTACTGCTCGTAAGTCGGGGCCGCCACTACTGGGTCACCACTGCTCTGTTGCTAAACTCACACTAATTTCATAAATATTGCTGAATATGTTATCCAAAGATATTCTTAAATTTCATACATTTGCCATGTATGGCAGCAATTTTGGGATCCACGCTTTTTCATGATCCTCAATCTGAGCTTTACCAAAAAGTACGCGCCCGTGTTCACCACAAATGACAAATGTTTAGCGCTTAACGCAGTGACATTAACACATTAGTCTGTTATTGTGAATCGTTGAAGACAGAATGATGTGTAAAATGTATTCAAGACGTATTGAGTGATTTGTGGCGCAAGTGGGTGGTGTGTTTAAGGTCTTTTTATTAGGATAGGAGAAGATTCCTTTTCTACTATATTTCAACATACTAACTTGCCAATGTCCCTTTCAGGCGCACAGTTGTATCATCAGTATCAGTGGGCCCAGCCGTAGCGGCCGGCGTGGCAGGCGTGGCGGGCGTAGCGGGCGTAGGTGGCGCACCAGGCGTGGCGGGCGCGGACAATCGACCGCGACCGGCTGAAGGCACGCTCACTGCTGCGTCGTTGATAGATGCGATAATCACTCACCAGATCTCGCAGAGCTCCGATCAGAGGTTCCCGGTAAGAAAACTTTACTTTTACACTAGGAAATGTTTACATGTCCAAAAACAACATTTAATTTTGAAGTAGGTTAAAGGCTTTTTTTTATACTCGTTCACTTTTATCCCAATAACAAAACAGTCGTATGAAACTCGCGCACGCGCGTGCGAATTTACGTCACGAGGCTAACAGCTGATAGGTCACAGGCGCGCGAGCTCGCATTTCATACGGCTAGTGTGTTTTTGGGATAAAAGTGAACAAGTAGGTATTAAAAAAAAATGTCTCTTTGGGAAAGTTGTTTGTTGTCAAGAGTATAATCACGTATTTAAGTATCGGTCACTAATTACCAGTCCCCCTATATATGCTTCATTTTTAGTATGCAAAAATAAGCAATAGATATCACCGAAAAGCGTTTGTTCAAACAAAAGTACCTATCTATTTATGAGCTGTATTTATTCGATTGAATAATAGAATTTCACCATCGATTATATCCCGCTGAGTTATTCTTGAGTATCAATGCAGTAAAAGAGCATATATGTCATACTATTCTTATTTAGTTTCTTGTAAATGTACTGTTGTAGCATAATTTCCCGACAAAGGCCCTTCTCCATAAGTTCCAGTTCTCTCGATTCTGGTCTTTAGTTATGTTAATAACCTGGTGTCGCTGCCCCTAGGACCGTCCGGACCGAGGCGTGACTCCGGCCGAGCGCGAGCGTGAGGAGGCGGCGCACGCGGCGGCGGCGGCGGCCGCACACACCACCAGCATCAAGTTAGGAGATCTAGCCTCGAACATCATCACTAGGGACTTCTGTAGTCCCACCACCTCCATTATGCACCACAAGTAAGTGTTCCACCAAATCAAATATTGGATTCAAAACCTTATGCCGAGACCCATAAGAGCTACTTTACTCTAGTTGAGCACTTTTCAGATGATACGCTCACCAAGCTTGAGTAAAATCAAAGTTCGATCTATAAAATTAGCACTCCAGGACAAATATCGCGTTTTGGAACCACAAACTAAAGATAAATTCTATTGTAACTCAATTATTTTTTCGTCGGCATTTTATGTTTGAAACCCCGTTTCGTTTTCATTAGCTAGCTAGGCTTTTTTTCACGGCTGTGAATCATCAAAGCTTGCAGATTGAATCCTGGAATTGGCTAAAAAGTTAGTGATTTTTTTCGACAAGTAATCATCAGGAACTTGGCGGTGTGACATCCCGTCGTAAAGCGCGTCTTTGCTTGACTTTTGAAACAACTAAGGCACAAATCGACCTCGAAATAACACCTTTATTTCTTCTCCAGTAACAGGTTCAGCGTCGGCAACTCTGAGGGCTACGTGAGCGGCGGCGGCGGCGAGGAGTGGAAGCGCCGCGACGCGCCCAAGCACGCGCCCTACCTCGAGCCCGTCAGCCCGCCCGACAACCATCCTGCCAACAGGTGCGTAATCTCACGTACTTGCATCTTCCATCACGATTTCTAACTCCATATGCAGGGCACTGTAGCCTATTGACGATTCATAGCCCGACTACACCTCCTGCTGAGTATGGGTTTCACTTTGTTCCTGCCAAATTCTTAAGCCTAGACAAGGTTTATTTATCTATACTAATATTATAAAGCTGAAGTGTTTGTTTGTTTGTTTGTTTGTTTGTTTGTTTGAACGCGATAAACTCTGGAACTACTGGTTCGAATTGAATAAATCTTTTAGTGTTGGATTGTCCATTTATCGAGGAAGGCTATAGGCTATACAACATCACGCTACGACTAATAGGAGCGGAGCAGCAATGAAAAATGTTGCAAAAATGGGACGGGATTTTACGCGGACGAAGGTCACGGGGAACAGCTAGTAAATGGTATAAAACGAAGTCGCTTTTCGGGTTTGTTTGTGGCAAGGTAAGACTGTAGACACCGTGCGAAGCAGAGGCGAATCACTAGTTATTTATAATGATCGTCCAACATCGGATAACCGTCCTATGTCCGGTAAGGTATTTTACACATATAACGTTGATGCCTATCTTTATAAAACTAGCATTTATGGCAAAACTCGTCATGGGAACGACTTGAAATAGGTATCAAAAAACCATCTGGTCCATTCATCACATGGTGTAATGCACTTTTTAAGCTGATGTGACGTCATAATACTTGTTATCTAAACACGTATTTACCAACATCTGTATTCGTTGCAGAAATAACAGCAACCGACGCTACAGTTGTGTAGGCTCATCCGTCGGGGGCGCGGGATCGGGCGGCGCGGCGGGAGGCGCAGGGGCCGGCGGGGGCGGGGTGCTGACGGCCTTCGACTACGTCACCAACCGCATCGTGGAGGTGATGCGCAGCGACGCGGACGAGCGCACCAAGCCGCTCGCCTTCCCCACCACGGCCTACGCCTACCCCTACTCCGCGCTTAATGTGGCCACCACGCCTGGAGATTGTAAGTTGATACTGTTTTTGCTTTATTTCATTACCATACATAAGACACAAACTCTTTATGTTTATCGCCGTTATCTTGGATTTGAAGAATAACTAAATTTTTGGTATCAGCCCCCTCAAAAATCTTAAAAACTAAAGACCTATGATGGAAAATGTACCAATTTGATGGCTGTCAACTTGGATTTTTATTTTTACCACATTTTCTGCGTACACCCGAGAAAACCTTGAAAATTACACCCATAATACAAAACCATTAAAAATTGAACATATTTCATCACCGCCATCTTGAAGTTTGATTTTGGCGCCAGCGCCCCCGAAAATCATGAAAATGTCTCATGAGTAATATTTATCCACCTGTCCAGCGTCCAACAACGCGACGGCGTCCCAGGCGGTCCCCACGCCGTGCCCGCCGCCCCCGCCGGAGCCGGCGCCGCTGATGTCGGCGCAGTACGAGCCGCTGTCGGACGAGGACTGACGCGCCCTCCCCGCGCGCCCGCACCCCACAGGGTAGCCCCGCCGCTGCTCCGTTATCTGTCGCTCGGTCCGCCCGTGAACGTGCGACGCTGTATTGATGGCATCGGATTGAAGAGATCCTGGGATGTGAACATAGACCCGGGATGTAAGGTCCTGGCTTGTGACGCTGCAGCATTGAGCGGCAATGCTTCAGGCTCAAAAAGCTTCAACATTTGATCGAAGCTTTAAACCTTTGCTGAGGAGATATAGACCGGTTACCCTCCAGCATCCAGCATCGATGCTTCTGGCTGAAAAGGTTCAAGATTGAGGCGAAACGCTCCATCATAAAATAGTCATCGCTTTTGAGAGGGCAAAAATAAAACTGAAGATTAAGGTCCGGCTTTAAATCGTCGAAAATAAGGAGTAAATGCCAGCATAGAACTGGAAACACACCTGGACCATAGAAGGAGAAGTACCGGGTAGAATTAGGCCAACAGTGGACAAGACAGAATGAAGATAAACTAGTGCCCCAAGCAACTCGCAGTGTACGTGCCCGATAGGTAGCGGAGTGGCCGAACTTTGTGAACATTGTGACAACTCCCGGATACACGTCAAAGTGCGTAGATCTTCAGTTATTTTGACGTATTACTTTCATATACACACACCTTAACAGACTTTGTAAATAAGTACGAGGTTTTTCGTTACTAAGTGACTCGGTAGTGACGTGTATCCAAAAGATAACGGAAACAGCGGTGTACAAAAGACATTGAAATAAACTAGTAAGCAAGTATCGACATGTTAAGGGTGCATTTCGTGTGATCTCGGTTATGTGTCTGCTGACCTATTGGACCTATTCATGTTAAGTATAGACGATGGTACTAAAATTGTATATTTATATGTTGTTTTGTAATGCAGGGATTAAATACCGTTCATGTGTTGTGGGAGAGCTTTAAGTGTCCGGTAGTAAGCGATAGTGTGCACTGTGACCTGGACCCGTGGCACCCGTCCGGCCACCATACGCTTATGAACATAATGCTGTCGATTAGTGAGAATACGATTATGAATTGTTATTTATTTAGTTATTCAACATGTTTCTATTATTTTCTCGTGTAACTGTAGTCGAACATACGTGATTAGAACACTGCCGCTGAGTGACGCGAGTACCTCACTAATTGTTAAGTGGCAGAATTACGAACGTTTCGGTGATTCAAACGATATAAAATAAATAAGAATGTATTTTTAATCCAGTCTTCCATCGCCACTCCGACGGGGACTCCCCACACTAGGCTAGGGATCCGCGCGACTTCGTCCAATATTAGCTACACTTAGGAACTGTATATTTGTGAATAGACGCGTGACTATGATCGACACTTGCCCCGGCATGCATTTCGCAGATTCCTCGTTATATTAAGCTGTCGACGTGGAGCGCGCCGCTCTTAGTTAACATTTTTTATTGCTTCGCTTCGGATTTCGCTGTCGCCTCATCCATTAGGTTAGGCTACGCGTAGTTCAATTTATCATTTGTTAATTTCGTATTGTAAATATCATTCTGTCGTTCGTTTAATGTAAACTTTGTGTATATCGGCCCGCCACAGCGAAGTCCGGAACGGTCTCCGAGCATTGAAATCGAAACTATACTCGACTCGACTCGGGAACTGTCTACACCCTTACTATACATATAGCGTTAACGTTAACGGAGTAGCGTAAGTAATATAAATTATATACATATGTAAAAGTGTATGGTTATTATGTATATGCATTTGTAATTATACAGGTTAGCTAAGAGTTGAATTAGAGATTTGATTTGGTTTTTTAGTTAGGAGGGTCTCGTGTGACCGATATAAATATAGCGGGAGAGGAAGGAGCCTCGCCGCCGCCGCGCTCGAGCTGCTGCGCGCTTACTTATGTGTACACTCACCCGCGCCGCTCTACTCACGCCCGCTCACGCCACACTCACCCCATATACACTCATACGTACATTCAGTGCTGTTATATTCCCCGTAACTGTCAGTTTTATGACTTCCCTTATCCAATGTAAAAAATAATCTCACCCAAAGTGAATTCATCTCTTGAGGCGATATTAGAGCAGCGCGCGGTGTTTTTGTAAATGTTTTCGAGTTATGTGTAAAAAACGACTGATTAAATTTACTTTGAGCGAGTGTATGGGTGGCGCGGCGGCGGCGGTGCTCGCAAACACATTGTGATTTCTTTATAAAACGTTGTAATGTACTGTAAGTAGCCCAAGAAAAAAATAATCCTTGTAAGTCCGAACATAAGCGAAAAAACAACTTCTGGGAGGACAAATCAATAAAATAAGATGCAAATCTAGCCTGTGTTTTATTTATACCGTCCGAATTTATTCTTGTGGGTGTATCTACTTAATGAATTTAAAAAAATGTAAGAGTAACCACCAGTTACCAGTCAGTTTGCCGAATAGCCTGGTGACGGCCCCCGGCTTACGTGTCGCAGGTCGTGGGTTCCCGTCAGGAAGGTTTCTTTATCTAATTTATTTCATCACCACTGCACGCGTAGCATGACTACCGTGAGAAAGGGTTTTGTCGACGGAAGAATCTAAAAAATGACAGATTGTAGCAAGATTTCTGTCATCGTAAGCATGGCAATATTAAAAATATAGAGAAGAAATGGTTCTATTCTTCAGTCGACAAAAGGGTACAACGTCAAGCATGATGGCAATTTTTTCTCTACTTTTGACACTTGGGGGTAGAAACATTTTCTTCTCGACAAATGTCAAATAGTCTACATCACATCGGACTGCTGTACGAGCATTTACCAGGGCTCTTGATGTCTCAGCTGTGTACGGCAAAGATTTTACCAGACAATGCCTAATTGCCCGTTTTCACCAACACTAAGTGAAACGACGATCGAGATTCGTAGAATATCTACATCACTAACCATCCCCGTTGTTAGGGAAATAATTTCTATGTCTTTGTCTTCGTAGATATTCGCGTTTACGGTTCACCCCATGCTCGTGCAGAAGATATATCGAGTTGTATAGAAACAGCTTTGTCTATTCTTAGTAGAACAGAGATGGAATTGTCATGCTACGCGTGCTGTTCTTGGGATGGAATGGGATAACACGGCGAGGAAACCGATGAAGGGCATGTCCTAAAGCCAAAGATACGAAGACATGTGACGTAATATCCATCACCCTGCATCGGGCCCTTTATGTGGATTATGGCCCACTCCATTTCACGGGGGTGGCTTGCGTCCCAGCAGCGAGAACGTTATAGAGTGAGGAAGCTTATGCTATTTTCTTTACACCGGTTCTTCAAATTAAATTTTTGGTTTACATTATAAATTCAGGGAGAAAAGAGGGTAGTCCTGACTTATGAACGGCGACGTCGTGGTTTTACTCTACTATGTACCTGTTACTGTAATTATTATATGCTAAAATAAAAGATTTTTTATGTTTTTTTCCATATTTTTATTACCAACTACTAAATATTTCAGTGATTGAAGCTTCAAAACAAACGCCTATATAATTTATAAATCCAATCATTGCTATTCTAACAAGATGTAAGTACAGTGGCGTAGCGTGCGGTTTTGCCGCCCGGGGCCGACTGTAATTTTGGCCGCCCCCTCTAATTTCATAATTATTCAAGAAACATAGGAAAGAGTCAAAATACAAAGCATTTTTTAAAATTGTAAAATCTTTTTTATACACAATTTCATTCAAGAAAGGAGGTGTCTGATGTGTTAAAGAATAATAAAGAGTTAGAGAGGTATGGAAGAGGAAGACATACTGCGCCGATCCCTAATGATTTGGGATAAGAAGGGCAAGAAAATGATGATGATAACGATGATCATTCGTTCGTATGTATGTAGGTTTGTCATGTTCAATTGCTAATATAGCTAATACCTAGTGTGTGTCACGTACGGTTTGCCGTTCCGCAAATTAACAAAAACACCGAGCTCAAAATTTTTTAGAACATCGGATAAATTACATTTAATTTTAACTATTCATATAGATAAATAAGTTTTTTTATCGACTTATGCATAAAAGCTTTAGACTTGAGAGTAAGTAGGATGCAAGAGCGAGCGAAGCGAGCTCGAAAATTTTAGCACCCCGCCTCGAATACGTAACAGATTTTCTTTTCACGATTCAAACAAATGGAATTTAACATACTTTTTCTACGCATGCATTAAAGATATGGAACGACTAAGGAAACTTATCTGTAAGAGCGAGCGAAGCGAGCTAGAAAATTTTAGCATCCCAGATAGGTTCGATTTTCTTTTTACCATAAATACAGATGTAGAAAAAGGTAGGCGGCAGGCTAGAAGAATAAAGTGCTTATATCTAGAAAAAATGGGGCGGCAGACCGGAATATACGTGGGGCTTGTATGAAAAGCCGCCCCGGGCCAGCGGCGTATATTAAGGAAAATCCTCCATTTCCTGGTTGTCCTTGTTTTTACAACATAGTCCCGGTGATTTTAGTAATACCTGATCTGAACTATGACCTGACGCTGCCGCCTGGTTCCGCTTGCCGCGTCCTGGCTCTTGCTTTCTGCCGCCCCCTGAAATGTGCCGCCCGGGGCCATGGCCCCCCCAGCCCCCCCCACGCTACGCCACTGTAAGTACTGAAGCTGTAGCTAAAATACCTATTGGTATCTACACAGTATTAACGCTTTTTTCTTTGAAAAGTAGGGTGAAGTAAGACCACGCTGTCTTTATTATCTGCAAATCATTATTAGGAACTATCGTAGACTTGTAAAATCAATATTTGGGCTCCGTTCTCACACTGTGACATACATTGAGTCGGTAATCTGTGCAATGCGATGATCAGTACGATAATTTTAGAAAATTTTAGGCTCACACGTCAACATCTCTCTTCATTCAGTTAAAAACAAATAAATGCAGTATAAAAACCAAAAAAAATGCTGCCGTTTGCCCCCAAAAACAGTCAAATATCGTACTGATCATGGCCTTGTGATCGGGATTATACCGTGCTGTAGCTGGCTAGTGAAATAACTGAGAAATGAGAATCTATGCGATGCCACGTAAACTCTCTTTTGAGCTCTGAAAAATACAAAAATTTTAATGCAATTGTAAAAAAGTTTGCATTAAAATTGAAAAATTCTTGCGCTCGACTCATTTAATATGAAATCAGAAAAAGAGAAAAAGTTGTTGTTAATAAATTATTTGTTGTTGTTGATATTTTTAATTCATTACGAGTAGGTTTACATTGCACAAGCATTGCGTAGCTTTCAGAATGCTGCTTAGAGGAGTCAGATTTAACAATAAATGATGTGTGTCTCGAATTCAGACATCAACAATAAAACTAACCATGCCAGGTCTGCACAACGAGCATGATCATGATGGTGGGCTGGCAGCAGACGCACCGGCTGTCAGGCCAGAGGCCCACTCCGGGGTCTCGTACAGGGCCATGGATTGCAAGACCCCTAGGTACAGTAAAACAAGCCAATAGCCGCCGGGATCACATATTGTGGTCGGGGGAACCCAAATTACTGTCGAGTCCACATGAAGTATCTGGAATTAGTGCTCGAAAGACGTTGGGACTTCATCTCCACTTTCAGCGGCTGGTGCCGAAGTTGATGGGCGCGGAGGGCAAGTTGTCAAAGCTGCTTCCCAATCTGGGGGGCCCGAGCACCGCCTATAGGAGGTTGTACGTAGAGATCGTGCGATCGATGGCCCTTTACGGGCCCCCGGTATGGGTGACAGACGTGACGGCCGGCACTATCGCGGCTCTGCGCAGACCGCAGAGGTTGATGGCCGTCCGTCAGGGGCATATGGAAATATTACACGATCATATGAGGCGGCTTGTGTACTGGCTGGATCCCCGCCGTGAGACCTGGAGGGGAAGACCCTCGCGCAACACACTGCACCACTGGCGCGAGGAGGCCAACGATCGGGGCGAAAGGCTGGTGGAACGGCCGATTACGCTTTACCGATCTCAGCTCCGGCAGGTCATGGTAGCGGAATGGCGGGAGAGGCTAGAGCTCCATACCGCCTCGACACAATCGAGGCGATTCGGCCAGTACTCGTCGACTGGATTGGGTGGACACGTCTGCTTCGGGAAATACCTGTGTCGCATAATCAAGGGGCCGGACGCCCGGTCACTAAGTGCCCATTTACAGAGACGCGGCGCGTCGCGAGGCGAGTTGCGCGGGGCGTCGCGCGGCGCGTCTCGCGGCGCGGTTCGCGTTTTTTCCGTTTACGGAGAGGCGGCGCGTGCAGCGGCCCGCGTTATCACACGCCCAAACACAAACATATGCCAATGTACGATGTTGTTTACGGAGACGCGGGGTGTATCATCTGCCATATGTTGTATTTGCGCGTTTGCGCGTGTGACGCCGCGTGCACCGCCGCGTTCACCGCCGCGTCCACCGCGGCGGGGTCATCTGCGGGCAACGGTGCATTTCAAGCAAACGCGCATAAAAACGCTTCTCCGTAAACGCTCTCATACATCGCCATATGTTTGAATTGAAAGCGGGCCGCGCCGCACAACGCGCCGCCCGACGCGCCGCGTCTCCGTAAATGACCACTAAGGGTCAATTTATACTAGCGCAGAGTCAAAGCGCATCGAAGCGTCAAATTCTTTACAACTAAAGCGAAGCCGCACGAATACGCGCCCTAAAAATAAATTGACCCTAAGCTGCGTTCACTTTCAGGAGGAACTGGCATGGCGTTCGCTAACCGGGTCTGCCGCGTGGGATGAGCCGCGCCGTGCCCTCGTTACCTATCGCTGCCGACCGTTGTTCGTTCGATGGTCGACAGTGCAGAGTCCACTCAGACTCTGCACTGCCCAGGTAACAACGTATTGTTGTTGGTGATGCGGAAAGGGAGAGGGAGATGACGAGCTCCCGCCCATCCCGCAACAGACCCACCGAGCGTCGTCAGTGGGCGGACAATACGCCCTCCTCCGTCCCCCTAAATAGGTCCAGGGGCGACGGATTCCCGGACATCCGTTACCCACTGGACCCGAGACGGCGGCGGCGGAGTGTTCCACGCAAGCCTCTCTTATACCTAAACCTAAGGAGGGGAGTTTTACATCTCACTTATACCTCCGGCACGAGGCCCGCAGGTCAAGCGGACCGGGCATTAGTCCGGGGCAGGGGATGTCGCAATTAGATCCCGCTGCCCCCCGATGCAAGTGTGCGAGGGATCACCGGTGTGATTTTAGTCAGTACGAGTCTGACAGACCCCTCCGCTCTCCCCAGGGCGGAGGCCATCCATTCCCACATCGAGAAAATACTTAATAAGTTAGGTTAGGTTAGTAAGTTTGGGGGGCCCGAGCACCGCCTGTAGGCGGTTGTACGTGGGGATCGTGCGATCGATGGCCCTGTATGGGGCCCCGATATGGGCAACAGACCTGACGGCCCGCACTATCGCTGTTCTGCGCAGACCGCAGAGAGCGATGGCCGTCAGAGCCATACGGGGATATCGCACGATCTCCTACGAGGCGGCTTGCGTACTGGCCGGATCCCCGCCGTGGGACCTGGAGGCGAAGACCCTCGCGACACTGCACCAGTGGCGCGAGGAGGCCAGGGATCGGGGCGAGAGGCTGGTGCAGCGACAGATCACGCTGTACCGGTCTCAGCTCCGACAGGTCATGGTGGCGGAATGGCGGGGCAGGCTAGAGCTGCCTACCGCCGGCCTCGACACAATCGAGGCGATCCGGCCAGTACTCGACGACTGGCTCGGGAGGAAGCACGGCTCCCTGTCGTTTCGGGCGACGCAGGTGCTCTCGGGGCACGGCTGCTTCGGGAAGTACCTGTGTCGCATAAGCAGGGAGCCGGACGCCCGGTGTCATCACTGCGTCCACTGTCTGGAGGACACGGCGCGGCATACGCTGGCCGAGTGCGGCGCGTGGGATGAGCCGCGCCATGCGCTCGTAACAGAGGTTGGAGGAGACCTGTCGCTGCCGGCCGTCGTTCGCTCGATTGTCGGCAGCGCAGAGTCCTGGGACGCAGTGATGACCTTCTGCGAAACCGTCATGTCGCAGAAGGAAGCTGCGGAAAGGGAGAGGGAGATAACGACCTCTCGCCCATCCCGCAGCAGACGCACTAGGCGTCGGCAGAGGGCGGACAACGCCCTCTTCCGGCCCCCCTAAATAGGTCCAGGGGCGGCGGATTCGGGGACATCCGTCGCCCTCCATCACACTGGACCCGAGACGGCGGCGCGTAGTGTTCCACGCGCGCCTCTCTTAGACGTAGCGGGGGGAGTTTTACACCTCACTCCCCCCCGGGACGTGGCCCGCAGGTCAAGCGGGCCGGCACTAGTCCGGGGCAGCGGAAGTCGCATTAGATCCCGCTGCCCCCCGACGCAAGTGTGCGAGGGAACACCGGTGTGGTTTTAGTCAGTAAGAGTCTGACAGACCCCTCTGCTCTCCCCGGGGCGGAGGAAATCCATGAGGATTTCCACATCGAGAACAAAAAAAAAAAAAAAAAAAAAGGTTAGTAAGTTAGGTTAGGTTAGTCATTTAGGTTAGTTTAGTAAGTTAGGTTAGATTAGTAAGTTAGGTCAGGAAGTTGGGTTAGGTTAGGTTAGTAAGTTAGGTCAGGAAGTTAGGTCAGGAAGTTAGGTTAGGTTAGGTTAGTAAGTTAGGTTGGGTTAGTAAGTTAGGTTAGGTAAGTAAGTTAGGTTAGGTTAGTAAGTTAGGTTAGGTTAGTAAGTTAGGTTGGATTAGTAAGTTAGGTTAGGTTAGTAAGTTAGGTTAGTTTAGGTTAGTGAGTTATGTTAGGTTAGTAAATTAGGTTAGGCTTCTTAGTTAGGTTAGGTTAGAAAGTTACGTTAGGTTAGTAAGTTAGGTTAGGTTAGTAAATTAGGAAAGGTTTGTAAGTAGGGTTAGTTTAGTGAGTGAGGTTAGGTTAGTAAGTTAGGTTAGTTTAGTAAGTTAGGTTAGGTTAGTAAATTAGGTTAGGTTTGTCAGTTAGGTTAGGTTAAAAAGTTAGGTTAGTAAGTTAGGTTAGGTTAGAAAGTTAAGTTAGGTTAGCAAGTTATGTTAGGTTAGGTTACTAAGTTAGGTTAGTTTAGTGAGTTAGGTTAGGTTAGTAAATTATGTTAGGTTAGGTTAGTAAATAAGGTTAGGTTTGGAAGTTAGGTTAGGTTAGTAAGTTAGGTTAGTTTAGAGAGTTAGGTTAGTTTAGTGAGTTAGGTTAGTTTAGTGAGTTAGGTTGGGTTCGTAAGTTAGGTTAGGTTAGTAAATAAGATGACTTTAGTAAGTTAGGTTAGGTTAGTAAATAAGGTAACTTAAGTAAGTTAGGTTAGGTTTGTAAGTTAAATTAGGTTAGTAAGTTAGGTTAGGTTAGGAGTCTGACAAACCCCTCCGCCCGCCGCTGGGTGGTAGACATCGATGAGGATTTTGCACCCCGGAACAAAAAAATAAAGCTCAGGTGCAGGCAAGTTAACCTTACTTGCTTACCTTTCTGAAACCTGGTTTCTGATTGAAAGCTGAAATGGTTCTTACTATCTGTTCAGGCTTTTTAAGATCATCAGCTCATTTCCTAAAAAGGTTTTACCAAGATTTGGTACGTACAAGACTTTATAACCTGGAGCTGATGCTGCAGCATAAAGTTGTCGGCGGGATACCCAACCCCTCACTCAGCAACTGACAGCAGATATAGCGTGTGTGTGAGCGGATATCGGCAAGCAACATTGCCATTGTAATTTTGTGTTTCGATCGGAAGACTTTTTACACGTAAATGCGGAGGCAGATACAGTTTTGTCACTTTTCACCTATTAAATTACTAACCTAACCTAACTTACTAAAATCACCTTATTTACTAACCTAACCTAACTTACAAACCTAACCTAATTTACAAACCTAACTTAACTTAGGTTAGGTTAGAAAGTTACGTTAGGTTAGTAAGTTAGGTTAGGTTAGTAAGTTAGGTTAGGTTAGTAAGTTAGGTTAGTTTAGGTTAGTGAGTTATGTTAGGTTAGTAAATTAGGTTAAGCTTCTTAGTTAGGTTAGGTTAGAAAGTTACGTTAGGTTAGTAAGTTAGGTTAGGTTAGGTCAGTAAGTTATGTTAGGTTAGTAAATTAGGTTAGGTTTCTTAGTTAGGTTAGGTTAGAAAGTTTGGTTAGGTTAGTAAGTTAGGTTAGGTTAGGTCAGTAAATTAGGTTAGGTTTCTAAGTTAGGTTAGGTTAGTGAGTTAGGTAAGGTTAGTAGGTTAGGTTAGTAAGTTAGGTTAGGTTAGTAAGTTATGTTAGGTTAGGCTTCTTAGTAAGGTTAGGTTAGAAAGTTACGTTAGGTTAGTAAGTTAGGTTAGGTTAGTAAGTTAGGTTAGGTTAGGTTAGTAAGTTATGTTAGGTTAGGCTTCTTAGTTAGGTTAGGTTAGGTCAGTAAGTTATGTTAGGTTAGTAAATTAGGTTAGGTTTCTTAGTTAGGTTAGGTTAGTAAGTTAGGTTAGGTTTGTAAGTTAGGTTAGGTTAGTACGTTAGGTTAGGTTAGTAAGTTAGGTTAGGTTTGTAAGTTAGGTTAGGTTAGTACGTTATGTTAGTTTAGTAAGTTAGGCTCGGTAAGTAAGTTATGTTAGTTTAGTAAATTAGGTTAGGTTAGGTTAGTACGTTATGTTAGTTTAGTAAGTTAGGCTCGGTAAGTAAGTTAGGTTAGGTTAGTAAATTAGATTAAGTTAGAAAGTTACGTTAGGTTTGTAAGTTAGGTTAGGTTTGTATGTTAGGTTAGGTTAGTACGTTAGGTTAGGTTACTACGTTAGGTTAGGTTAGTAAGTTAGGTTAGGTTTGAAAGTTCGGTTAGGTTTGTAAGTTAGGTTAGGTTAGTTTTGTAAGTAAGGTTAGGTTAGTAAGTTGGGTTAGGTTAGAAAGTTAGGTTAGGTTAGTAAGTTAGGTTAAGTTAGAAAGTTACGTTATTTTTGTGAGTAAATTAGGTTAGGTTTGTATGTTAGGTTAGGTTAGTATATTAGGTTAGGTTTGTAAGTTAGGTTAGGTTAGGAAGTTAGGTTAGGTTAGTAAATTTAGTTAGGTTAGTAAATTTAGTTAGGTTAGTAAGTTAGGTTAGGTTAGTAAATTTAGTTAGGTTAGTAAGTTAGGTTAGTAAATAAGGTAACTAGTAAGTTAGGTTAGGTTTGTAAATTAGGTTAGGTTTGTAAGTTAGGTTAGGTTAGTAAATAAGGTGACTTTAGTAAGTTAGGTTAGGTTAGTAATTTAATAGGTGAATAGTGACAAAACTGTATCTGCCTCCGCATTTACGTGTAAAAAGTCTTCCGATCGAAACACAAAATTACAATGGCAATGTTGCTTGCCGATATCCGCTCACACACACGCTATATCTGCTGTCAGTTGCTGAGTGAGGGGTTGGGTATCCCACCGACAACTTTATGCTGCAGCATCAGCTCCAGCATAAAGTTGTCGCTAACATAACTTACTAACCTAACCTAACATAACTTACTAACCTAACATAAACCTAGCTTAACTTTATAACCTAACCTAACTTTCTAACCTAACCTAACTTTTTAACCTAACCTAACTGACAAACCTAACCTAATTTACTAACCTAACCTAACTTTTTAACCTAACCTAACTGACAAACCTAACCTAATTTACTAACCTAACCTAACTTACTAAACTAACCTAACCTCACTCACTAAACTAACCCTACTTACAAACCTTTCCTAATTTACTAACCTAACATAACTTACTAACCTAACATAAACCTAGCTTAACTTTATAACCTAACTTTCTAACCTAACCTTACTTACAAACCTAACCTAATTTACTAACCTAACCTAATTTACTAACCTAACCTAACTTACTAAACTAACCTAACTTACTAACCTAACCTAACTTACTAACCTAACCTAACTTACTAACCTAACCTCACTCACTAAACTAACCCAACTTACTAACCTAACCTAACTTACAAACCTAACCTAACTTACAAACCTAACCTAACTTACAAACCTAACCTAATTAACAAACCTAACCTAACTTATTGAACTAACCTAACTTACTAACCTAACCTAACTTACAAACCTAACCTAATTTACTAACCTAACCTAACTTACTAACCTAACCTAACTTACTAACCTAACCTAACTTACTAACCTAACCTAACTTACTAACCTAACCTAACTTACTAACCTAACCTAACTTACTAACCTAACCTACTAAGTATTTTCTCGATGTGGAACTGGATTTCCTCCGCCCTGGGGAGAGCGGAGGGGTCTGTAAGACTCGTACTGATTAAAATCACACCGGTGATCCCTCGCACACTTGCATCGGGGGGCAGCGGGATCTAATGCGACTTCCTCTGCCCCGGACTAATTACGGCCCGCTTGAACTGCGGGCCTCGTCCCGGGGGGGAGTGAGACGTAAAACTCCCCTCCTTAGGTCTAAGAGAGGCTTGCGTGGAACACTCCTCCGCCGCCGTCTCGGGTCCAGTGTGGGGGGTAACGGATGTCCGCGAATCCGTCGCCCCTGGACCTATTTAGGGGGGACGGAGTAGGGCGTATTGTCCACCCGCTGACGATGCCCGGTGGGTCTATTGCGGGATGGGCGGGAGCTCGTCATCTCCCTCTCCCTTTCCGCAGCTTCCTTCTGCGTCATGACGGTTACGCAGAAGGACATCAACGTATCCCAGGACTCTGCGCTGCCGACCATCGACCGACTGTAACCCTTTTGATACTTGTACTTACATATTTTTATTACTATTATAGATTTGTAGTTTGTAAATCTTTGAAATTAAAATATCAGTTATGTACTCCCTGTACATACGTAAGATCAACATGACATTGAGTCTGTTTTATTCGAGGACCTGGAGGGTAGGCAGTGGGTTACAGAATAATAAAACATCCGCATAATAACCAGTTATGAATTAAATCGCATAAGGCAGCCATACTCCGGGAGTCCGGACTGCTGCTGCTAATTCCCTTGTAGTAAAACCCAATACTGCCCGGCCTGCGAATCGAATTTAGGACCACACACTCGTCAGTCGCACTTACGACCACTAGACTCGTAAGGCAATTATGTAAACAGAATAGTTTTATTCATACAAACCAAACGCACGCTAAAAATAAATAATCCCGTGTTGATTCAGTGCCAAAACTGCAGTTCGTTGCAGAGTATAGGTTTAAAAGCGACTATGGAGAACAGTCCTAGGTTTTGTTATAGTAATCCTAAGGCCAGGACCTGGACTGGAGTGACCGTGTTCTCAGCATACCTAGTGCTTCTCATGGTGGAAATATACATCGAGATTTATGAAAATGGCACACATTTGCGCATTTACAATAATATATTGCGTTATTGGAAATAGACAGTGTTCAAGAAGAGAATGCGATTAGGAAAAAAACCCTATTGTAAGTCTCGTTTTTGTATGGTTTACTGTGAATTTGAGGTTTTACAAAACTAAAGAAGCCATGGTTTAGACACTGATTTTCATTAATTTATGTTCTCAGCGTCATGTTTTATTTCCTCATCTCTTACAGTCTATGCCAGTTCTAAATAAAGTGACTATCTTCCTATCTGCTGCAGTATCGACGATCGTTGGACCAGAGTAGAAATCGTGGAACCGAGTATTCCGATGCAGATGCACCGTTGTCAAGCAGTTGGCGCTGTCTGCTACAGTACAACTGCATGAGCAGATAAGCTGAAACTGCCTATGTTTCCACAGCTGACCCCGGGCCTCTTGGTGAAAGGGAGCTGGCCTAGAACGGATTACACGAAGAGATTTACCGAAGAGTAACAAGTGTTCCTACTTTACAGCACTGCAACTGACAAGTTTGTCAAAATCGCATTGATCATTATTGTCGTTACAATAAGGTGGCTATTGGGTTGCTGCAGAGGAAAAATATCTGTGAAAGGACTATAGCAAATGTATAGAATAAAACACAGGAGCGTAGTACTCGCAACCGGCGTGCATGTATGACTAGATGTATGAACGTGGTCGAGACAAAAGGAGTATTTACATACTCCTTTTGAATCGTAGCCGGTGGCTTTTGTGGTGCCTGCCTACAGAAAAAGGCGTGACTTTATGTATGTATGTAATAAAACACATGTTTATCATACCGTTGTAATTTAATTACCAACATAACACACATCACAATATTTACACAGTACTTCCATACTTCCTCATCTTTGGGAGACAGATTGTAGTTATGAATACTTTACATTTCCAAGCTTGATACTTGCCTGTAACACAATGTAGCTTCTGAATATAATATGGTTTGAATACAAAATGCACTAATAAAAGTGATTTTTGACGTAATTAATGTATAGATCTAGGTTGTAATAAATATACTTCAACATACATTTTCTACTGTCGATCGGGCCGTATACATCTTACTTTACTGATACTGTTTGGTGAAGCTTACTATTACGACGAATAGCATAACTTTAGTTTATACAATGTGCAGCTATATTAGGTACTGATTTACAGAGTATACTGCAAATATCCTCATCTAATATCGCTACAATTTGTATAATTATACTATAAGTGAGAACGTTATGTGAGAACTACTGACAACTTTCTACCAACTTCAGAACTATTCCAAATAATCATGATTACTACCGTTAGTAAATAAGATGACTTTAGTAAGTTAGGTTAGGTTAGTAAATAAGGTAACTTAAGTAAGTTAGGTTAGGTTTGTAAGTTAAATTAGGTTAGTAAGTTAGGTTAGGTTAGGAGTCTGACAAACCCCTCCGCCCGCCGCTGGGTGGTAGACATCGATGAGGATTTTGCACCCCGGAACAAAAAAATAAAGCTCAGGTGCAGGCAAGTTAACCTTACTTGCTTACCTTTCTGAAACCTGGTTTCTGATTGAAAGCTGAAATGGTTCTTACTATCTGTTCAGGCTTTTTAAGATCATCAGCTCATTTCCTAAAAAGGTTTTACCAAGATTTGGTACGTACAAGACTTTATAACCTGGAGCTGATGCTGCAGCATAAAGTTGTCGGCGGGATACCCAACCCCTCACTCAGCAACTGACAGCAGATATAGCGTGTGTGTGAGCGGATATCGGCAAGCAACATTGCCATTGTAATTTTGTGTTTCGATCGGAAGACTTTTTACACGTAAATGCGGAGGCAGATACAGTTTTGTCACTTTTCACCTATTAAATTACTAACCTAACCTAACTTACTAAAATCACCTTATTTACTAACCTAACCTAACTTACAAACCTAACCTAATTTACAAACCTAACTTAACTTAGGTTAGGTTAGAAAGTTACGTTAGGTTAGTAAGTTAGGTTAGGTTAGTAAGTTAGGTTAGGTTAGTAAGTTAGGTTAGTTTAGGTTAGTGAGTTATGTTAGGTTAGTAAATTAGGTTAAGCTTCTTAGTTAGGTTAGGTTAGAAAGTTACGTTAGGTTAGTAAGTTAGGTTAGGTTAGGTCAGTAAGTTATGTTAGGTTAGTAAATTAGGTTAGGTTTCTTAGTTAGGTTAGGTTAGAAAGTTAGGTTAGGTTAGTAAGTTAGGTTAGGTTAGGTCAGTAAGTTATGTTAGGTTAGTAAATTAGGTTAGGTTTCTAAGTTAGGTTAGGTTAGTGAGTTAGGTAAGGTTAGTAGGTTAGGTTAGTAAGTTAGGTTAGGTTAGTAAGTTATGTTAGGTTAGGCTTCTTAGTAAGGTTAGGTTAGAAAGTTACGTTAGGTTAGTAAGTTAGGTTAGGTTAGTAAGTTAGGTTAGGTTAGGTTAGTAAGTTATGTTAGGTTAGGCTTCTTAGTTAGGTTAGGTTAGGTCAGTAAGTTATGTTAGGTTAGTAAATTAGGTTAGGTTTCTTAGTTAGGTTAGGTTAGTAAGTTAGGTTAGGTTTGTAAGTTAGGTTAGGTTAGTACGTTAGGTTAGGTTAGTAAGTTAGGTTAGGTTTGTAAGTTAGGTTAGGTTAGTACGTTATGTTAGTTTAGTAAGTTAGGTTAGGTTAGGTTAGTACGTTATGTTAGTTTAGTAAGTTAGGCTCGGTAAGTAAGTTAGGTTAGGTTAGTAAATTAGATTAAGTTAGAAAGTTACGTTAGGTTTGTAAGTTAGGTTAGGTTTGTATGTTAGGTTAGGTTAGTACGTTAGGTTAGGTTACTACGTTAGGTTAGGTTAGTAAGTTAGGTTAGGTTTGAAAGTTCGGTTAGGTTTGTAAGTTAGGTTAGGTTAGTTTTGTAAGTAAGGTTAGGTTAGTAAGTTGGGTTAGGTTAGAAAGTTAGGTTAGGTTAGTAAGTTAGGTTAAGTTAGAAAGTTACGTTATTTTTGTGAGTAAATTAGGTTAGGTTTGTATGTTAGGTTAGGTTAGTATATTAGGTTAGGTTTGTAAGTTAGGTTAGGTTAGGAAGTTAGGTTAGGTTAGTAAATTTAGTTAGGTTAGTAAATTTAGTTAGGTTAGTAAGTTAGGTTAGGTTAGTAAATTTAGTTAGGTTAGTAAGTTAGGTTAGTAAATAAGGTAACTAGTAAGTTAGGTTAGGTTTGTAAATTAGGTTAGGTTTGTAAGTTAGGTTAGGTTAGTAAATAAGGTGACTTTAGTAAGTTAGGTTAGGTTAGTAATTTAATAGGTGAATAGTGACAAAACTGTATCTGCCTCCGCATTTACGTGTAAAAAGTCTTCCGATCGAAACACAAAATTACAATGGCAATGTTGCTTGCCGATATCCGCTCACACACACGCTATATCTGCTGTCAGTTGCTGAGTGAGGGGTTGGGTATCCCACCGACAACTTTATGCTGCAGCATCAGCTCCAGCATAAAGTTGTCGCTAACATAACTTACTAACCTAACCTAACATAACTTACTAACCTAACATAAACCTAGCTTAACTTTATAACCTAACCTAACTTTCTAACCTAACCTAACTTTTTAACCTAACCTAACTGACAAACCTAACCTAATTTACTAACCTAACCTAACTTTTTAACCTAACCTAACTGACAAACCTAACCTAATTTACTAACCTAACCTAACTTACTAAACTAACCTAACCTCACTCACTAAACTAACCCTACTTACAAACCTTTCCTAATTTACTAACCTAACATAACTTACTAACCTAACATAAACCTAGCTTAACTTTATAACCTAACTTTCTAACCTAACCTTACTTACAAACCTAACCTAATTTACTAACCTAACCTAATTTACTAACCTAACCTAACTTACTAAACTAACCTAACTTACTAACCTAACCTAACTTACTAACCTAACCTAACTTACTAACCTAACCTCACTCACTAAACTAACCCAACTTACTAACCTAACCTAACTTACAAACCTAACCTAACTTACAAACCTAACCTAACTTACAAACCTAACCTAATTAACAAACCTAACCTAACTTATTGAACTAACCTAACTTACTAACCTAACCTAACTTACAAACCTAACCTAATTTACTAACCTAACCTAACTTACTAACCTAACCTAACTTACTAACCTAACCTAACTTACTAACCTAACCTAACTTACTAACCTAACCTAACTTACTAACCTAACCTAACTTACTAACCTAACCTACTAAGTATTTTCTCGATGTGGAACTGGATTTCCTCCGCCCTGGGGAGAGCGGAGGGGTCTGTAAGACTCGTACTGATTAAAATCACACCGGTGATCCCTCGCACACTTGCATCGGGGGGCAGCGGGATCTAATGCGACTTCCTCTGCCCCGGACTAATTACGGCCCGCTTGAACTGCGGGCCTCGTCCCGGGGGGGAGTGAGACGTAAAACTCCCCTCCTTAGGTCTAAGAGAGGCTTGCGTGGAACACTCCTCCGCCGCCGTCTCGGGTCCAGTGTGGGGGGTAACGGATGTCCGCGAATCCGTCGCCCCTGGACCTATTTAGGGGGGACGGAGTAGGGCGTATTGTCCACCCGCTGACGATGCCCGGTGGGTCTATTGCGGGATGGGCGGGAGCTCGTCATCTCCCTCTCCCTTTCCGCAGCTTCCTTCTGCGTCATGACGGTTACGCAGAAGGACATCAACGTATCCCAGGACTCTGCGCTGCCGACCATCGACCGACTGTAACCCTTTTGATACTTGTACTTACATATTTTTATTACTATTATAGATTTGTAGTTTGTAAATCTTTGAAATTAAAATATCAGTTATGTACTCCCTGTACATACGTAAGATCAACATGACATTGAGTCTGTTTTATTCGAGGACCTGGAGGGTAGGCAGTGGGTTACAGAATAATAAAACATCCGCATAATAACCAGTTATGAATTAAATCGCATAAGGCAGCCATACTCCGGGAGTCCGGACTGCTGCTGCTAATTCCCTTGTAGTAAAACCCAATACTGCCCGGCCTGCGAATCGAATTTAGGACCACACACTCGTCAGTCGCACTTACGACCACTCGACTCGTAAGGCAATTATGTAAACAGAATAGTTTTATTCATACAAACCAAACGCACGCTAAAAATAAATAATCCCGTGTTGATTCAGTGCCAAAACTGCAGTTCGTTGCAGAGTATAGGTTTAAAAGCGACTATGGAGAACAGTCCTAGGTTTTGTTATAGTAATCCTAAGGCCAGGACCTGGACTGGAGTGACCGTGTTCTCAGCATACCTAGTGCTTCTCATGGTGGAAATATACATCGAGATTTATGAAAATGGCACACATTTGCGCATTTACAATAATATATTGCGTTATTGGAAATAGACAGTGTTCAAGAAGAGAATGCGATTAGGAAAAAAACCCTATTGTAAGTCTCGTTTTTGTATGGTTTACTGTGAATTTGAGGTTTTACAAAACTAAAGAAGCCATGGTTTAGACACTGATTTTCATTAATTTATGTTCTCAGCGTCATGTTTTATTTCCTCATCTCTTACAGTCTATGCCAGTTCTAAATAAAGTGACTATCTTCCTATCTGCTGCAGTATCGACGATCGTTGGACCAGAGTAGAAATCGTGGAACCGAGTATTCCGATGCAGATGCACCGTTGTCAAGCAGTTGGCGCTGTCTGCTACAGTACAACTGCATGAGCAGATAAGCTGAAACTGCCTATGTTTCCACAGCTGACCCCGGGCCTCTTGGTGAAAGGGAGCTGGCCTAGAACGGATTACACGAAGAGATTTACCGAAGAGTAACAAGTGTTCCTACTTTACAGCACTGCAACTGACAAGTTTGTCAAAATCGCATTGATCATTATTGTCGTTACAATAAGGTGGCTATTGGGTTGCTGCAGAGGAAAAATATCTGTGAAAGGACTATAGCAAATGTATAGAATAAAACACAGGAGCGTAGTACTCGCAACCGGCGTGCATGTATGACTAGATGTATGAACGTGGTCGAGACAAAAGGAGTATTTACATACTCCTTTTGAATCGTAGCCGGTGGCTTTTGTGGTGCCTGCCTACAGAAAAAGGCGTGACTTTATGTATGTATGTAATAAAACACATGTTTATCATACCGTTGTAATTTAATTACCAACATAACACACATCACAATATTTACACAGTACTTCCATACTTCCTCATCTTTGGGAGACAGATTGTAGTTATGAATACTTTACATTTCCAAGCTTGATACTTGCCTGTAACACAATGTAGCTTCTGAATATAATATGGTTTGAATACAAAATGCACTAATAAAAGTGATTTTTGACGTAATTAATGTATAGATCTAGGTTGTAATAAATATACTTCAACATACATTTTCTACTGTCGATCGGGCCGTATACATCTTACTTTACTGATACTGTTTGGTGAAGCTTACTATTACGACGAATAGCATAACTTTAGTTTATACAATGTGCAGCTATATTAGGTACTGATTTACAGAGTATACTGCAAATATCCTCATCTAATATCGCTACAATTTGTATAATTATACTATAAGTGAGAACGTTATGTGAGAACTACTGACAACTTTCTACCAACTTCAGAACTATTCCAAATAATCATGATTACTACCGTTAGTAAATAAGATGACTTTAGTAAGTTAGGTTAGGTTAGTAAATAAGGTAACTTAAGTAAGTTAGGTTAGGTTTGTAAGTTAAATTAGGTTAGTAAGTTAGGTTAGGTTAGGAGTCTGACAAACCCCTCCGCCCGCCGCTGGGTGGTAGACATCGATGAGGATTTTGCACCCCGGAACAAAAAAATAAAGCTCAGGTGCAGGCAAGTTAACCTTACTTGCTTACCTTTCTGAAACCTGGTTTCTGATTGAAAGCTGAAATGGTTCTTACTATCTGTTCAGGCTTTTTAAGATCATCAGCTCATTTCCTAAAAAGGTTTTACCAAGATTTGGTACGTACAAGACTTTATAACCTGGAGCTGATGCTGCAGCATAAAGTTGTCGGCGGGATACCCAACCCCTCACTCAGCAACTGACAGCAGATATAGCGTGTGTGTGAGCGGATATCGGCAAGCAACATTGCCATTGTAATTTTGTGTTTCGATCGGAAGACTTTTTACACGTAAATGCGGAGGCAGATACAGTTTTGTCACTTTTCACCTATTAAATTACTAACCTAACCTAACTTACTAAAATCACCTTATTTACTAACCTAACCTAACTTACAAACCTAACCTAATTTACAAACCTAACTTAACTTAGGTTAGGTTAGAAAGTTACGTTAGGTTAGTAAGTTAGGTTAGGTTAGTAAGTTAGGTTAGGTTAGTAAGTTAGGTTAGTTTAGGTTAGTGAGTTATGTTAGGTTAGTAAATTAGGTTAAGCTTCTTAGTTAGGTTAGGTTAGAAAGTTACGTTAGGTTAGTAAGTTAGGTTAGGTTAGGTCAGTAAGTTATGTTAGGTTAGTAAATTAGGTTAGGTTTCTTAGTTAGGTTAGGTTAGAAAGTTTGGTTAGGTTAGTAAGTTAGGTTAGGTTAGGTCAGTAAGTTATGTTAGGTTAGTAAATTAGGTTAGGTTTCTAAGTTAGGTTAGGTTAGTGAGTTAGGTAAGGTTAGTAGGTTAGGTTAGTAAGTTAGGTTAGGTTAGTAAGTTATGTTAGGTTAGGCTTCTTAGTAAGGTTAGGTTAGAAAGTTACGTTAGGTTAGTAAGTTAGGTTAGGTTAGTAAGTTAGGTTAGGTTAGGTTAGTAAGTTATGTTAGGTTAGGCTTCTTAGTTAGGTTAGGTTAGGTCAGTAAGTTATGTTAGGTTAGTAAATTAGGTTAGGTTTCTTAGTTAGGTTAGGTTAGTAAGTTAGGTTAGGTTTGTAAGTTAGGTTAGGTTAGTAAGTTAGGTTAGGTTAGTAAGTTAGGTTAGGTTTGTAAGTTAGGTTAGGTTAGTACGTTATGTTAGTTTAGTAAGTTAGGCTCGGTAAGTAAGTTATGTTAGTTTAGTAAATTAGGTTAGGTTAGGTTAGTACGTTATGTTAGTTTAGTAAGTTAGGCTCGGTAAGTAAGTTAGGTTAGGTTAGTAAATTAGATTAAGTTAGAAAGTTACGTTAGGTTTGTAAGTTAGGTTAGGTTTGTATGTTAGGTTAGGTTAGTACGTTAGGTTAGGTTACTACGTTAGGTTAGGTTAGTAAGTTAGGTTAGGTTTGAAAGTTCGGTTAGGTTTGTAAGTTAGGTTAGGTTAGTTTTGTAAGTAAGGTTAGGTTAGTAAGTTGGGTTAGGTTAGAAAGTTAGGTTAGGTTAGTAAGTTAGGTTAAGTTAGAAAGTTACGTTATTTTTGTGAGTAAATTAGGTTAGGTTTGTATGTTAGGTTAGGTTAGTATATTAGGTTAGGTTTGTAAGTTAGGTTAGGTTAGGAAGTTAGGTTAGGTTAGTAAATTTAGTTAGGTTAGTAAATTTAGTTAGGTTAGTAAGTTAGGTTAGGTTAGTAAATTTAGTTAGGTTAGTAAGTTAGGTTAGTAAATAAGGTAACTAGTAAGTTAGGTTAGGTTTGTAAATTAGGTTAGGTTTGTAAGTTAGGTTAGGTTAGTAAATAAGGTGACTTTAGTAAGTTAGGTTAGGTTAGTAATTTAATAGGTGAATAGTGACAAAACTGTATCTGCCTCCGCATTTACGTGTAAAAAGTCTTCCGATCGAAACACAAAATTACAATGGCAATGTTGCTTGCCGATATCCGCTCACACACACGCTATATCTGCTGTCAGTTGCTGAGTGAGGGGTTGGGTATCCCACCGACAACTTTATGCTGCAGCATCAGCTCCAGCATAAAGTTGTCGCTAACATAACTTACTAACCTAACCTAACATAACTTACTAACCTAACATAAACCTAGCTTAACTTTATAACCTAACCTAACTTTCTAACCTAACCTAACTTTTTAACCTAACCTAACTGACAAACCTAACCTAATTTACTAACCTAACCTAACTTTTTAACCTAACCTAACTGACAAACCTAACCTAATTTACTAACCTAACCTAACTTACTAAACTAACCTAACCTCACTCACTAAACTAACCCTACTTACAAACCTTTCCTAATTTACTAACCTAACATAACTTACTAACCTAACATAAACCTAGCTTAACTTTATAACCTAACTTTCTAACCTAACCTTACTTACAAACCTAACCTAATTTACTAACCTAACCTAATTTACTAACCTAACCTAACTTACTAAACTAACCTAACTTACTAACCTAACCTAACTTACTAACCTAACCTAACTTACTAACCTAACCTCACTCACTAAACTAACCCAACTTACTAACCTAACCTAACTTACAAACCTAACCTAACTTACAAACCTAACCTAACTTACAAACCTAACCTAATTAACAAACCTAACCTAACTTATTGAACTAACCTAACTTACTAACCTAACCTAACTTACAAACCTAACCTAATTTACTAACCTAACCTAACTTACTAACCTAACCTAACTTACTAACCTAACCTAACTTACTAACCTAACCTAACTTACTAACCTAACCTAACTTACTAACCTAACCTAACTTACTAACCTAACCTACTAAGTATTTTCTCGATGTGGAACTGGATTTCCTCCGCCCTGGGGAGAGCGGAGGGGTCTGTAAGACTCGTACTGATTAAAATCACACCGGTGATCCCTCGCACACTTGCATCGGGGGGCAGCGGGATCTAATGCGACTTCCTCTGCCCCGGACTAATTACGGCCCGCTTGAACTGCGGGCCTCGTCCCGGGGGGGAGTGAGACGTAAAACTCCCCTCCTTAGGTCTAAGAGAGGCTTGCGTGGAACACTCCTCCGCCGCCGTCTCGGGTCCAGTGTGGGGGGTAACGGATGTCCGCGAATCCGTCGCCCCTGGACCTATTTAGGGGGGACGGAGTAGGGCGTATTGTCCACCCGCTGACGATGCCCGGTGGGTCTATTGCGGGATGGGCGGGAGCTCGTCATCTCCCTCTCCCTTTCCGCAGCTTCCTTCTGCGTCATGACGGTTACGCAGAAGGACATCAACGTATCCCAGGACTCTGCGCTGCCGACCATCGACCGACTGTAACCCTTTTGATACTTGTACTTACATATTTTTATTACTATTATAGATTTGTAGTTTGTAAATCTTTGAAATTAAAATATCAGTTATGTACTCCCTGTACATACGTAAGATCAACATGACATTGAGTCTGTTTTATTCGAGGACCTGGAGGGTAGGCAGTGGGTTACAGAATAATAAAACATCCGCATAATAACCAGTTATGAATTAAATCGCATAAGGCAGCCATACTCCGGGAGTCCGGACTGCTGCTGCTAATTCCCTTGTAGTAAAACCCAATACTGCCCGGCCTGCGAATCGAATTTAGGACCACACACTCGTCAGTCGCACTTACGACCACTAGACTCGTAAGGCAATTATGTAAACAGAATAGTTTTATTCATACAAACCAAACGCACGCTAAAAATAAATAATCCCGTGTTGATTCAGTGCCAAAACTGCAGTTCGTTGCAGAGTATAGGTTTAAAAGCGACTATGGAGAACAGTCCTAGGTTTTGTTATAGTAATCCTAAGGCCAGGACCTGGACTGGAGTGACCGTGTTCTCAGCATACCTAGTGCTTCTCATGGTGGAAATATACATCGAGATTTATGAAAATGGCACACATTTGCGCATTTACAATAATATATTGCGTTATTGGAAATAGACAGTGTTCAAGAAGAGAATGCGATTAGGAAAAAAACCCTATTGTAAGTCTCGTTTTTGTATGGTTTACTGTGAATTTGAGGTTTTACAAAACTAAAGAAGCCATGGTTTAGACACTGATTTTCATTAATTTATGTTCTCAGCGTCATGTTTTATTTCCTCATCTCTTACAGTCTATGCCAGTTCTAAATAAAGTGACTATCTTCCTATCTGCTGCAGTATCGACGATCGTTGGACCAGAGTAGAAATCGTGGAACCGAGTATTCCGATGCAGATGCACCGTTGTCAAGCAGTTGGCGCTGTCTGCTACAGTACAACTGCATGAGCAGATAAGCTGAAACTGCCTATGTTTCCACAGCTGACCCCGGGCCTCTTGGTGAAAGGGAGCTGGCCTAGAACGGATTACACGAAGAGATTTACCGAAGAGTAACAAGTGTTCCTACTTTACAGCACTGCAACTGACAAGTTTGTCAAAATCGCATTGATCATTATTGTCGTTACAATAAGGTGGCTATTGGGTTGCTGCAGAGGAAAAATATCTGTGAAAGGACTATAGCAAATGTATAGAATAAAACACAGGAGCGTAGTACTCGCAACCGGCGTGCATGTATGACTAGATGTATGAACGTGGTCGAGACAAAAGGAGTATTTACATACTCCTTTTGAATCGTAGCCGGTGGCTTTTGTGGTGCCTGCCTACAGAAAAAGGCGTGACTTTATGTATGTATGTAATAAAACACATGTTTATCATACCGTTGTAATTTAATTACCAACATAACACACATCACAATATTTACACAGTACTTCCATACTTCCTCATCTTTGGGAGACAGATTGTAGTTATGAATACTTTACATTTCCAAGCTTGATACTTGCCTGTAACACAATGTAGCTTCTGAATATAATATGGTTTGAATACAAAATGCACTAATAAAAGTGATTTTTGACGTAATTAATGTATAGATCTAGGTTGTAATAAATATACTTCAACATACATTTTCTACTGTCGATCGGGCCGTATACATCTTACTTTACTGATACTGTTTGGTGAAGCTTACTATTACGACGAATAGCATAACTTTAGTTTATACAATGTGCAGCTATATTAGGTACTGATTTACAGAGTATACTGCAAATATCCTCATCTAATATCGCTACAATTTGTATAATTATACTATAAGTGAGAACGTTATGTGAGAACTACTGACAACTTTCTACCAACTTCAGAACTATTCCAAATAATCATGATTACTACCGACTTCAAATAAAAAATATACAATAATAACCTCTCCTTGAATCCTGACTGTTTGAAACAGATAATTGTTTGTGTCCGTACCAAGTCTGCTATTTCTTTTCTGTACAAATTCAATCCATTTACAGGTCCTTTTAACATCAAATCGACAACCACCAGACCAACATCTTTAGGACTGTGAAAAAAATGTTAAACAGTTTTCAAATACATTTCCCACATGGCGTGGAGATGGCAACTCTTTTCGAACTGTCACATTCACTGAAATTGACAGTTCGAAAAAAAAACTAAGATGTTTAATATTATCATTCTGTGACTGAACACATTAATACTCATATCCCATTGGTCGTCGCTTCACATAACTTCCTCACTGTCAACTTATTGCTTAGGCCCGACCCTCTACAATGTAAAGGTGTTTACTTATTGACGAATTTCTCTCCGACGGCGATGTTCTTCTTGAGTTCAGGGAGGGCTGCCTTGAGCAGGCTCTGTTCGTAAGCGTTCAGTTTTCCGTAGCCCAGGTTCTTCTGTACTCCGTTCTTTCCGAACTGCACGGGGTTGGCGAAGTAGGAGGCTTCAGTGAGGTCCGACTTGATGTAGGCGCATTCTACGACGTTGCTCTCGCCCTACAAAAGATACAATTTAGTGTTAAGACGGGTACAGTATTGTCAGGATGAACGGATTATAATTCGCTCCAAATTCATTCATAACTGCGCTGTTTCAATGTTGTTTGGTTATTTTGGCATTTGATTGGCATTGACAGAAGAAAAAATGTTTTCCAATAGCGGGAAAATGTTTGTGAAATAATTGTCTGTGGTTTTTTTTTAAAAAAGATGGCGGCGTTAGGCATGATTAAGTTCACGGGCCAAAATATCCATGTACAACAAATATTTTATGACTAGACGTCTATGTTACGCCTAGTTCTTTTTTTCTCTTACACTGGTTCAGCAGTTACTTCTTTTTTATCGGAACTGGTGCAAGAAATGGAGGTTGTATGAGCCCAGAAGCGGGATAGATTAGCGGTACAAAATAATGTAAATTTGTAAATAGTGGTACTTACATTGAGACCCCTGAGGATAGCGTTGGTGAGCCTGGCGCCCGCCCATGCCATGGAGAGGGTGGCTGAACCACCACCAGCCTTAGCCTTCACCACCTATGGAAACAAACAGTTTATGAATTAGCAAGAGAAAGTCAGTTCGTAAGCGTTAAAAAGTTACTACAGTACAAAATATTGTACTAATAATTCTCAATTAGACTATACAGGGTGGAAGAATTTCCGTGTGGAGGCTCAGAATGAGGTACTGATATTTGGTAACCGTTTTCGCGTAGGTGTCCCTTCCACCCCAAATAACAACAACAATCCATTTATTTTCAGGTAACAAAGACCCATAGATAAATACCTTAACCTAAATATAAATACTAGTTAGTAACAACATAATAATACAGGACAATCGTAATATACGACAGGCATCGTCGTTCGTAATATTGGACAGGCATTTTGAATGAGGGTTATCGTTTTTGAGCCCACCAGGTGGCGCTACTGGCAAGTAAGGTCCTGTCATTAATTATATTTTATACTTCAAAGTACCCATAACTTCATAAAAAGTTTATTTCATTAGGTACGTATAACAACATAGTGTAAACTTCCGATACATATTTACAATATTGACCCTAAAATTATCAAAATCGAAACATTTAAAAATCATTCTTCCTCCAAGTACTAATAATTTAGATCCTAACTTGCTACTGACAGTTCAACAACATTCATTGCGTTATTTAACTTGTCAGTTGTCGTATAGACAGTTTTTTAAGATTTTAGGAATTTTAAAAAGTGTTTCGCAATCGGGGTCATTTGAGGTGCTGAACATTAATACTAATGTTTTTCCGTTTTAGCAATAGCGGTTAATCACATTTATAGACGTTTTTTATTTAAAAAAACATTCTTTCGTTTAATGTCCTGAACCTACACCTATCGTGATACTCCACACTTTTTTACAAATGAAAAGATATTGGAGAAATGACAACGAACTCTTGCCATGCTAAAACGTAACATCTACAGATGTCGCTGATGTATTTACTTGTCAACTAATACCAACCTCAGTACCGGCTTCCTGGATCCTCTTAGTGAGAGCCTCAATCTTGGCCTGGTCACTGAGCTTGGGCGCAGGGTTGCACTGGGACAGCAGGGGAATGATGGTGACTCCGGAGTGACCCCCGATGACGGGGATGGTCACGGAGCGGGGGTCCACGCCGTTGATGACACCGACGAAGGCACACGCACGGACCACGTCGAGTGTGGTGACCCCCAGGACGCGGTTGGGGTCGTATACTCCGGCCTGTTGGAAAAATTGACATTTAAAAATATAAAGAACACAAGCTGTGCCCCGGATGTTCTCTTTTGCTCGGCTCCTAAGGGGTGTTAAAACGATTTTTGAACGTTTCCCCAAAACTGCTGACTGAAGCCAGTAATTAGTATGATGTCTAAAGTTTACTTTGCATTTGTAAGAAATTCAATCGGGTAACAAAGAGAGAATGAGACGTTCGAGAATATGAGATCATTGTTTGCCCGCGTTTACATAAGGTATAACGATGCATTCAACCTACATGTTGCGTCACGACCGAATACAAGCTGGAAAGAATAGTTGTTTAGAAAACTTGTCTTGATAACACATGCATGTTAAACTGTACGATAGACAGACAGACTTGTTTATACATTTAGAGGTACGAGGATTAGGGTGTAAAGTACCTCATCCCCAGTTATAAAGGGAGGATCTTCCGACCAGACGGGTGTCGTGCCAGCCGGTTGATGATGGTTGATGCCGGGTATTGTGTCCACGCTTAACTCGCGGATAACTCTGATAGCGTGATGCAGGATTTTAGGTCTTAATTTGCGTCATAGATGTCGCTAGCGTTCTTTTTGTCAACTTGTGGAGAATAAGTAACAAACTAAATGTAAACGCAGGGTTTTGAAGACAGATTTCTTTGTACAACTTATTCATTACAAATAAAACTGCAATCCAAATGATAAGATACAAGAATGTACTGCATTGATGAATGATCACATGAGTAAGCCACTGTCGCTCACAGATGCGATGATTGAGGAAAACATTGAAGGTAATATAATAATGCAGTTAAGAATAATATTTGCTCTTTGGCTTTTCCTATATCGGCCATGAATGCCGTTCAAGCGTCATTAATTACTTTTATATTGTTTTATAATTTCACAGGTTTTTAGACATAAAGGGTGTAAAAAGACCCTTAACGAAGCCGAAAGCCACTTATCCTCTCCTTCATTGCGATATTTTTTTTGTTCTAGACCATACCTGGGAACCTTCTAGTTACGGAGATATTGGGGATCATCGTTCAAACTTTTTCACAAGTTTTATTTTAAATACATGATTTTAATGTAAGATTTTTACTTTAAACACCTCCACGACCCCCATACTATTCAATCCATCAATCAGCACAATATTTTGAGTGCGTTACTTTGAGTCCTACCGTAAAACGTAATTTTTCAGCCCAAAAAAAAAGTTTTTGCGTAGAGTTACTTAGTTTGATGTACAGAATGCTTGGTTGACGGCTTCGTGAAGGGTCCGTTTACACCCGGTATATTACAATTGAACATTGTACAGTTTCACACATAAATGACGTAGTTATTACAAATGCTATTTAAAACCTTGTTGCATTGCTAGCAAGGTCTGATTCAGACAACTGCCAGTAAGCAGGGTCGCATGGTAGGTAATCACAGGCAATTTATGCATGAAAACCGAGCTCGAACTACTTTGAATCGCTATAGAATGACTTATAAATTACTAGACTTTATGTAACTAAACTATACATTTGCAGTTAGATCTATGCAATATCACGACGTTAAAAGAATAATGTACTTCTTCAATTTAGGGTACCGTACCCGAAGGGTAACCACGGGACCCTATAACCAATCTTCCGCTGTCCGTCCGTCCGTCTGTCCGCGGGCTGTATCTCATGATCCGTAATAGGTAGACAGTTGAAATTTTCACAGAATGTGTATTTCTTTTGCCGCTGTAACGACAAATAATAAAAAAAAATTAAGAGGGCACCCCTACTGCGTCGGTACGGAACCATTCATGGGCGTGTCCGTTTCGCACTTGGCCGGTTTTTAATAAATTGTAATTATATTCAAGTTTTTTTATTAACTTCAAGTCGTAATACTTTTTGAGTTTGTATATTTCTCAACAAACTACATTACATTACAGTTTATTGCGTAAAACGGCGATACCACAATAAAACAACATAGATTAAAACGTGCCTATCCAATAACAATTTCATTGAGCTCAATAGTAATTTATTTATAAATATATAACAGATAATATATTAGTAAATAAATTATTATCTATTTATATTCACATCTCGATAATAAGACGGGGAGTCTTATTATCTAGATATTCATCTCGTTAAGTATCTGCATAAAACATGAACACAATACGTGATCAATAATTTCTGCTGCACTTTCTGTCAACAAACTGTCTTTTGTTTCAATGAAACCTGATATATTGGACAAGCTGGATGAGTATTCTGTCTTGCTCAAGCGTAAAATGAGTGTAATGCCTCTTTGACTAAGACTAGACAAGCAACACCTAAATAAAAAAAAACCCAGCCAAGTGCTAGTTGAACTCGCGCACGAAAGGTTCCGTACCATCTTAGTAGGGGGCTTTTATTTAATTATTTGTTTTTATAGCGGCAACAGAAATACACATTCTGTGAAAATTTCAACTGCCTACCTATTACGGATTATGAGATACAGCCCGCTGACAGACGGACGGACAGCGGAGGCTTAGTAATAGGGTCCCGTTGCTTACCCTTCGGGTAAGGAACCCTAAAAACGAGCTTCGTGTTTTCAACGATCGGCTCAGTGTTCGTGGAAACGGCCATTAGTTACAATGCTATCGAACTGTGGCAAAGACTATTATTATCTATGAATTGTGGAGATTTATAGGAGAACTTGCTTTTTTATCGCTTTTTAGATTAAAAGAAATAAAAGTAATTTGTTAGTTATCCACTCAACATAATATCGTTAAAATCTTAATGCTTATTTCTTGTTTTGTTAAAGCTGTAAGTGTGATAAGAAATTCGTTGCTGGGTAAGATTAAAATAAGTAAAATATAAAAGGCAATACATTATGAGACCATGATCATCATCCTCCTGTCTTTATCCCAATTTATTTGCGGTCGGCGCAGCATGTCTTCTTCTTCCATACTTTTCTATTACTCGTCATCTCAGCAGTCACCTCTTTTCTAGCCAGTACATCCTTCAGATCACCAAATGATGTAAAAACTGATACCGCAATTTTAATTGGCAGTGCGATTATTTTTGCTTGTGCACGTTTCGTTCATGTCCCTGACACGATATGGTCATGTGAACTCATGTGCAATTAGACTTTTATCCAATAATTAGCTAGAGCAAGGGTTAAAGTTTACATTGTACGAGTAGAATGCAGTATCTAATTAAAAGGTAGCGTAGCATTACGTATCACTGTTGCTCGCGACCTTCGTCCGCTTGAAATTATTACAAAAAAATACTATTTTACCCGTTTTTGCAACATTTCCTTTTGGTCGTAGTGTGATGTTATATAGCCTATAGCCTTCCTCGATACATGGGCTATCCAACACTAACAAAAATTATCAATTCGAACCAGTAGTTCCTCAGATTAGCGCGTTCAACCCAACAAACTCTTGAGCTTTATAATATTTGTTAGTAAGTTAGTTTTTACGAAATAATATTATAAAATACGAAAGATAATCTATCTGCCAGTTACTTTTTCAGCCTTATTGGCAGGACGGGTTTTGATGAAATTTGACACACGGATAGACCATGACTTGGGTAAGAACATTTTATCCGGCAAGCGAAGCCGTGGGCTGAAGCTAATGGGCCTTTATTAGCGGAAAGGTATACAAAAAAAAAAAAGTTTTCGTAGATATAATTTTTTTTTTTTTTTTTTTTTTTTTTTTTTTTTATTAGCCTGTACTGTCCCACTGCTGGGCAAAGGCCTCCCCCAATTCCTTCCATGTGCTCTTTTCTTGTGCCACCTCGAACCAGCCCTCGCGGTAAGCGTCCAGATCGTCTCGCCACCTCTTTCTGGGCCGGCCTCGGCGGCGCCGTCCGTCTTCCGGCAACCATCGCGTGGAGACTTTTGCCCAGCGGTCATTGTGCATGCGGCTAAGGTGACCCGCCCAATCCCATTTTAGCCTAGCAGCCTTCTTGCCGACGTCTACTATGCCAGTTTTGGAACGCAGCGTGGTGTTACGAACCCTGTCCTGTCTTTTGACACCCAGAATACTGCGTTCCATTGCCCTTTGGCAAACTCCAAGGCGGAACTTCTGAGTCTCGGTGAGTGACCAGGTCTGAGCTCCGTAGGTTAGGACTATATAATATGTTTGTTTATAGGTACATGTTTTGGCAAGCTATTATCAGAGATAACCAGACCGACCAGTCAAAGGAAGCCGTGTGCAATGTAAATAACTATTTCGTTACTGTATAGTTGCTATACTCGCTATGACGTCAATATATTTATCGGTTTATTTGTTCAACTTTTTAGTGACCTCAAACATGAAGAAATTGCGTGATTCAATGTTAATTTTGATTGTATTACTGTTTTTAATTGTGGCTCTTTTATAAACGCGGTTGCTAGCTATCTAGTGGTGCTTAACGTTTTCATTCCCCGATTGTATCGAGTACAATCCAATATGCAAGTTAAGCATATTTCATGTTGTTTCAGATAACACCATCGAGTCTTGTTATTTTTTTTGTTAACCTTATTCTCATATTTACATGTTTTCTAAAACTTTTGTATAGTGTTTACAACTTGTTTAGGTGTACCTAATAACCGAACTCAGTAAATCACGTTAAGTACAAAATACAATACAATATGTTTTATAAGGGTAGTATTTAAACGAGCGAAAATATATTTTAATTATAGGTGTTAAATATTCTGAACTACCGGCCCGTCCCGGCTTCGCATGGGTGGACATTTATTTTTTCTAGTAATAAATATAGCCTATGTTACCCAGGGATAATGTAGCATTCTAATGGTGAACGAATTTTTGAAATCGGTCCAGTAGTTTTTGAATTTATTCGTTATAAACATACAAATCTTTCCTCTTTATAATATTATATTATTATATTGTAGATAGTGTAGATATGGGCGGCTGAAATACTAAGTAGGCGACAAACAGTGGGCGAATACAAATGTTTAAAACGGCGACTACGACATAGCCCCGCTGCGCGGGGCTCCTATTCCTGTTTGCAGGGTTTAAAGTAACCCAACAAGAAGGGGATGTTGGGGTCTTAGCTCACTAGACCCCGCCATCCCCTTCAAACCCGAAGTATATTATTCGCCCGATTATTAATTTCATAGTAACTTGGAGCAAACGCAAAGTCATAAAATACAGTTAACAATAATAATATATATCGGTAGAGAATAAAAGTGGAATATTACATCAATCATGAATACATAAGGCCCCGTTATCAATCACGATAGTGCCCACTTCTCGATATCACTTACATCGTAAGTTTGTTATCGCACCTCTCGACAGCTACCAAATAGCTCAGTTGTTTTTTATTAACTACTGGAAATTTTACTGGATTTTGCGGTAGATTTCGTACATAAGCTGTAATATCAAATGCAACTTATAAGTAATTTTGTGCATACAATAAAAAACAATATTTTACCATTGTTAAAACCTTAGCATTTTTTGCCATTACAAGCTTTTATTTAGTTTCATTAGCCTGGTGTCTAGCTGTTTTATAGTTGAGCCTGAGGGAAGAAATTCAGCAATTTTCCAACAATCTCTCCTACAAAAACTTAAAATTTTCTGGGTTTAAGTGCCTTCTCCAAAGCAAGGTATAAATAATATCATAATTTCAAAATTGTATTGTGTTATTCAATCTACCAAAGCTATCTTTATGGCATTCTAGATTACAGTTACAGTATGATACTTACCATGCAATCATTGTTTGAAGTGAGCAAAAATGAATAAACTTCTATAGGTAGACTGTTATCAACCCATGGAAATTGAATGCTGAACAATAATGAAGTATTGGGATTCTGTTTAATAACCATATAAAATACCACCCCACAGATAAGCTAAAAAAGTCTAAGAAAGAATGAAAGTCGATAAATTTTTAAATTTTGCAAATGAAAAATCAATACTAATATTATAAAAGGTACAAATTTGTAAGTTAAGATTTAGAAGATAATCTCTGAAGCTACTCATCTGATTTCAAAAATCCTTTAACTGATGTAAAGCTACCCTACTAGTCTTACTTTCCACCAAAGAGAGGAGAGGCGAAGTGCAGAAATCGAGCAACAGTGGCTGTAGACAAAGGAAATAGCAAACTGATTTTAACATTAATTAGAATCAACATACCTTCTTGAGTACTTCGGAGGCAATTGGCACCATGGAGTTAACAGGGTTGGTGATGATGGCAATGATGGCTTTGGGGGAGTTCTTCGCGACACACTCGGCCAGGTCACGCACGATCGACGCGTTCGTGTTGAACAGGTCATCTCTGGTCATGCCGGGCTTGCGGGGAACGCCAGCGGGGATCACCACCACATCCGCCTCTGTGGATGACAGGAAAATTAAAACTAACTCAAAGCATTTATTTCAATTAGACCGTTACAGGCACTTTTGAATGTCAAATACAAAAACATGAAACTACAGTCCCAGTCAGAAAGCATAACAACTTGTGAAAGTACTTTAGATGCCCATTCCAAAGCGTAGATCTCTATGGAGAAGAATGGGCAAGAAACTCCATGGACACTATTTTAAATCGAAAGTATGATAGGTTTTGGAGTCAGTGGCTACATGTTGAAATATTTGCAGAGTCTAGAAGCTTTATTTAAAATATTGATAGTCAGCAAAACGTAATTAAAGAATCAGCTGTCCGAAAATTTCAATTATGATGACAAAGAATGACAGGCTGTTTGTTTAAGTCAATTTACTATCTAATGAATTGCAAACTGACTTGGGATGTGATTGCTAATAGATGGCTAGTAAAAGTCAGATCATACCTGTATATTATTGACTGGTCTAGTTTCATACGAATGTTATAAAAAGGAGGTTCTACATAGCTATTGAAATTGTTACTGGCAGTTACTTTTTTCATAATCTTTTTTTCTCTAGGAGAAGGTTCTTGTGAATGTAAATACAGGGTGATTTTCTCTTCTATTCCCTATATTTTGTATGAAATGATCCTGGAACAGTTGTTGAGCAATTTTTGCTCTGTATCATTTAACTACTAATATTCTTGAGATGTTCACTACTTAAGAAACTAAACATAGAACTTTTGTGTCCTTATCAGTACCAGACTTATCTACTTGTACAAACAAATGATTGAATTGAACTAAAGGAGCAAACTCCACATTTTTAGATTATAACTTAAATGACAACAAATTAATATTATATAGGCCCGAAAAATATTATTTAATGTCAAGGTCAAGATATTCGGACGTTATTACGAAACGGATTTAATCTTACATGAATGACCTTGCCTTGAACGATCTAAATTTAGCGCCAAACATCAATGAACTTGAAAAGTTTTAGGTTACGTTATGTAACATGCAAATATTTGAAGTGTAACACTTAATTGGTACATACGACTGACGGCACTGGCGAGCTTGTCGGGACCCTGGAAGCCCTCGACCGCAGCGGGGGTGTCCATGTGCGACAGGTCGACGGCGACGCCAGGGGTCACCGGCGCGATATCGTACAATGCCAGCTTGGTCACCAGCGGGTTCTGCTTCAGCAGCAGCGACAGCGGTTGCCCGATACCGCCGGAGGCACCAGCCACCATCACTTTGAATTGCAGCTGGAAAAAAACATCGTTTACCCAAAATTCTGACCAACATTCCACTACACATTATTCGTTTTGGAACACCGATTATTACCTCAGAGGTGGTGGAAAAATTTTTGGCACCATTCTGGATGGCCACCGTGGCGACGGGTTTCAATGCACGGGAGAACATCTTGTGTCGTCTGTTTTTTAGTAAAAGCCACTAATTTATGAAGACAATAGCAAGAAGTCCACCTGACCCGGGTGACCTTTCGAAGATAACTAGTGATGTAACAACCCGTCTGTCAAGTTGAATTATCACGTCATATCTGTCAAGATAAACACGTCACCAAAAGCATGCAAAATTAAAATCGATAAATCATCAGTAATTTATATACTAATACTTATTACTACAGCGTATTTTATTTTTGTTAACAAGCGAACTTACACAAAGGTAGCAATATGTGAAGAAATTGATTTCCCAGACTTCTTTTGTAATAGTATTTTTCCGGTTATTTTATCGTCACATTTTAGAAAATTGTTTCATCTTACCACATCTCTCCAAATTCACGTCGCTTGACAGAAATGGACGTAAGACAAGGCAATATAGCCTTTCCATCGGGGTAAATTAAAAAAAAAACATTTGACAGAAGATCACAGACTGATGTCAATATTTTTTTCATGACATTGACATATAAGTGTTTGAAAACAATTTCGTATTTTCTGTTGAATATCCAAAAAATCAAAAAATTTGGATGTTGTTTATAATTCTATTTTACAAAAAAAAAACAAAACGGATGTTATTCAAGCGGTTTAACAGTATATAACTAGAATGACGGAAGAGAGCGGGCCGGGAATTAAAGTTATTCTCATGGATAAGGAGACCGTAAGTTGTACGCCCCATGGATTGTGACCGAAGACATGGTTCTTGTTTCTAAAAACAAGTTTTATTGTATATTACATAAGTATAATGATATTACTGATTGTATGATGAAATTATTTACAGTCTATCATGTAGTCAAGTATGTAGTTTTGCCTGTTAGACACTTATCTGAGGCCTTCAGTCGATTCAATATGATATTTATTTTGTAAGTAGGTGATATCTAGTTTTTTTACATTTCAAATTAGATGAGAATGGTGTTTCCTATCATCAACTCAGAGCGGAAATTTTAGCAGCTCTCCTCCGATTTGTAACACTTTATTTAAACCATTTATATAGGCTTTATTGAAATGAAATGTCTCAGGAACCTGAAGACTTAAGAGATGAATGAGCAAAGTGAGCTTGAAATTTTTTGTGCCCCTCTTATATGCTAGATTTTCTTTTTATAATTTACTTTGTCGACTTGCGCATAACAGTTTAAGAATGAATAAGTAATTGGACTCTTGAATGCAAGAGCAAGCAAAACGTGCTTGAAAAGCTTAGTAGTCCTCGGATTTGTATAGATTTTATTTTTTACCATCTATGTTCTAAGGGTTTTGGTTTCTGCACTTAGTCCTTAAAGTGGTCCATTATGCGTGAGCCATGGTAGCCGTCACTCCAACCAGCCCACTGCCCTCCAAGCAAGATCAAACTTCCCAATCTTCTCAGGACATCCGCAAGGGATCTTGGTGTTCCAGGAGTCTCCTCGCGGATCTGGGTGACGCCGGTGCACTCTAAGAGTAGGGTGCGCCACCGTTTTCTTCGCCTCCATGCACACTCTGCACAGGGGACTGTCAGTGATACCTAGGGTGTGGAAGTGTTTGTTCAGTGAGCAGTGTCCAGTAATGGTCCCCGCCACCAGTAGCAGGCTATCCCTGTCCAGGCGCAGAAGGTGCTTGGTCAGCTTCCTATCCAGGGATGGCATACTTTCCTTGGATTGCCTACACCCTGGTGCCGTGGTCCACCATTTCTCCGCTTGAGTGTGATCCTTTAACCAACTTTTTAGCTGCCTGAAAAGAATGGGCACAATGGGTTCGGGTCCGAAGGCTTTTGTGCTGGATCCCCTTCTCGCGAGTTCATCAGCTGCATCGTTTCCAAGTGATCCACTGTGTCCTTTGATCCATTGTAGTGTCACCGTGTTGCGGTTTAGTACCGTAATTCATTCTAGGGCATTATGGCATTCTAGTATTTGTTTCGATGTGATCTGGTTTCTCATTAAGGATTGAAGAACTGAGGCACTGTCGGAAAGTATACGAATACGGGTATCTAAAGCCAGCGCCATTAGGCGATGGACAAATAAAAAAATCTTTCATCAAATCTTTTGAGAGATTCTACTACTAATTCAAAAAAATATATATATTAATTCCATTTTTAATTCCTACTTTTTTTTAGATATATATATAGGTTACTTACACCTAGGTTTTTAGACTACGTAAGGAGGTTCCCATTAAAAATACATCAGGGTTAAAGGCGAAAAACCACCAGTTACCAGTCAACTCCGAAAGGAATGCTGTACTAGCATTAACTGGGGCTCTTGATGTCCCGGTATGATGTGTACGGTGTGTACGGCAAAAAAATTACCAGATAATGCCTCATTGCCCATTTTCACAATGACCAACACCATAACAATATTCAGTTAGTTGTCACTTAGTTTTGGTGGTTGGTCGCCTAATTCCTGTTTTCACCAACACTAAGTGTCACCTAACTCAATGACTAATGCCCGTTTTCACCAACACTAAGTGTCACCTAACTGGCTGCCTAATTCCTGTTTTCACCAAAACTAAGTGACACCTAACTCAATGCCTAATGCCCGTTTTCACCAACACTAGTGACACCTAACTGAATGCGTAATTTCTGTTTTCACCAACATTAAGTGACAACTAACTCAATGCCTAATGCCCGTTTTCACCATCACTAAGTGACACGACGATCGAAATTCGTAGAATATCTACATCACTAGCCATCCCCGTTGCTATGGACATAATTTCTATGTCTTTGTCTTCGTAGAATCTCGAGTCTACGGTTCACGGCCCCATGCTCGGGCAGAAGACATGTCTAAAGAGCTTTATCTATTCTTGGTAGAATAGAGATGGAATTGGTCATGCTGCGCGTGCTGCTCTTAATGGGAAAACAAAGCGAGCAAGCCGACATGTCCTAAAGCCAAAGATACGATGACATGTGACGTAACATCCATCACCCTGCGTCGGGCCCTTGTGACAGATTATGGCCCACTCCATTTCACAGAGGAGGTGGCTTACGAGCCACAAGTGAAAACATTATAGGGTGAGAAAGCTTGCTATTTTCTTTACATCGGTCCTTCAAATTAAATATTTGGTTTACATTATAAATTCCGGGAGAAAAGAGGGTAGTCTTGACTTATGATCGGCGACGACGTGGCTTACTCTACTATGTACCTGTTACTGTTATTATTATATGCTAAAATAAAAGATTTTTTTATGTTTTATCCATATTTTTATTACCAACTACTAAATATTTCAGTGATTGAAGCTCCAAAACTAACTCCTATATAATTTTTAAATCCAATCATTGCTATTCTAACAAGCTGTGATTACTGAAGCTGTAGCTAAAATACCTATTGGTATCTACACAGTATTAACGCTTTTTTCTTTGAAAAAGTTGAGAAGCAGGGTGAAGTAAGACCACGCTGTCTTTATTATCTGCAAAAAATAAACAAATCATTATTAGAAACTATCGTAGACTTGTAAAATATCGTACTGATCATGGCGTAGTGAACGGGATCTTACCGTGCTGTAGCTGGCTAGTGAAATAACTGAGAATCCATGCGTCGTCACGTAAACTCCCTTTTGAGCTCTGAAAAATGAAAAAAAGGGCCTGTTTTATAACTCAACTAACAATATCATATAATACGGTTTGCAATAAAATTGAAAAATGATCTATTATAATTTAAAACTACTTCAAAACACACAAAGGTGAATATTTTTATGTTTACCTGTGAAGCATGATCAGCACTGCACTCTTGGCCCTCTTGGAGCTGTTGTACCAGCCACAGTCGTACAGGGCATCCGCAAGGCGCTTGCTCTGTCGCAAACAGATTTCAAATAATTTTATTTCAGCATGTAGCGAATTATTCAAGTTGGATTCCCTAAAAATCCCCTCCCGTGTGGTTCCGAGAATTCATCTTAGGGTCTCTCAAGGGGAGAGGGAGGAGTTAAGCGGAATAGCCCTGTGTTGCTGGGGAGTTTTCAGCGAAATTTCTTCCCCGCTCCTAAATGTGGTGAAGTGCTGAAGGACAAGCGGTTTATGTAATTTTGACGTTCAAAAAGTGATCTAAATGCCTGATAGAGTCTTCTGTATGCATGCATGTTGAATAGGCTCAAATACTCACAGAATCGATAAGCTTCTGTCCATACCAGCACAGCAGCCAGGTCTGCGTCAGCGCCGTTACTAAGAACGACTTGTACGCCACCTCGTTCCACGCTTCGATTAACTGGATAAAAAATTACATAGGTAACTATTTTACGAAGAAACTTTGTATGCAAACTATGGTCTATAGCCTGTTAGACTAAGGTGTCAGCTATCAAAACGGGGGGTCTACCCGAACCTCCAAATTCCAGTCTAAGAACCTATCTGTCAAGAATGCACAAGAAAGAGACAGGATTCACTTATCTAGGGCCAAGATAACAACAAGATGGGTCATAAACCTGCAAATCAGGTGCTGAGTATAAAGCAGAAGAAGCATATGGCCAAGTAATACTTACCACGCAACAGAATCCACAGAAGCAGATGATGATAGAGCTGTTCATGAAGTTGATCAGTAACGCCAGACTGAACATCTTCTCCACGTCGCCAGTCAACCTGGGTAAGATTAATGAGCTTGGTAGGTTCTTCTATATAAAATATTCGGAACAAGTATCTCACTTCATCACAAGAGATCGGAATAATTAGAATTTATTTGCCTAACATAAACTTCAAGGAAATAAGTAGGTACAACCTAACATATTTACGTGTGGGAAAACCCGCGCTCTAAAATTCCCGAAACTTTTGAAGTGCCAATAACGGTAACAAAAAATGTTAAATTATTGGAACGTGATATCTACACGTAAATATAGGTAGGTACCTACCCTACCTGTTCCGGACTCTGTTCATCATTTAAAAATAAAGCTGCCCAATAATAACTAGAACTATTCGAAAATCTCTCAACAACACCATTTACCTGATCAACGCATGATGTCTGTGAACAATCTCTCTGATATCCTTCTGATGCCGCTCGTCCCAGTTGTCGCCCATAGTCTTCACTCTCGCGCCCTCTGTTCGGAGCATTTCTTCACTGACTGAAGCTGTCAGTACACAATTATAAGAGTAGACCATGTAAAAGAACTCCAGAAGAAAATATCAGTGCTATGTAGTCCTAAAAGTGAGTACGCAGGCCGCGACAGGAGAAGAATTTACATTCATTTTATTCATCATAGACCTACTAACCCATCGGATATGAGCGGACCAGCTGCTGATCCACACTGACGTAGAACAGCCGCCGCACGCGCCTGGACAGCAGGTCGAATTGCGTGGTGATGTGGCACAGGAACAAACAGAACAGCATGTCCCACGCCACGTTGAACCAAATCACCACCAGCGCTGACAACCAACGTTTACACCAGTTTATTTGAGGAGTGTAGTGAGTTCCTAGATGTGGATGACCACGTCCACGAAGTACTTGATATAGGTCAAGCACAGCCATTCACTAGCCGGAAAAAACTAAACATTTAAATCATTAATTTAAAAATAATTAGCACTTTTGGATTATTAAGAAGTCAGACAAAGAATGCAAGCTAGTTGCCCATCCTAAGGCGTAGAAGGTTTATAAGCAGAAGAACAAAATAAAACCTCCATGGATGCTGTACCTAACAATGCGCTTCCCGTCCCATATTATGACGTTCACAGGGCATCTGGAAATCGGTCCACTTTGTCGACTTCATAATTCCAGAATATAGGTGTACCTAATAGGTATTGGGGAAAGACTTTCATCTCATTTTAACTGCGTTTTATTCGGGACGAGTAGGTATACAATGCCACAGTCGCCCACAGTATTACGTAGGTTCCCGCCCGCTCCTTGCTTAGCGGAGTCGGATCTGACAATAAATGATCTGTGTCTCGAATTCAGACATAAAAAAAAACTAACCGTGCCAGGTCTGCACAACGAGCATGATTTCATAGTAGGTGGGCTGGTAGGGGTCGAAGGGCAGCCAGTACAAGAAGTGCAGGCTCATGGGCGAGTCGTAGCCGAAGTAGCGCGCGATGGTGATGAAGTACGGCGGCGAGAGGAAGCTGATCAGCAGTGCGTTGTTGCACCAGTAGTAACCTGGGAAGTAGTACATCGGACTAATGCGTTTTATAACCGCTATGGCAAGTACTGCAAGTGCAGCTGCATCGTGGAGTTCAATTGCTCACTTTGAGCTATGCCAAATCGTACTCTGCAGGCACTTCAAACTTGCAAAAGCAGTCTTACAATAAGTAAGAGGTATTTAACTTATCAAGTTTAGTCACCTGTACCACCGCCGCCGAGGATACGGCTAGTTATGGACTCTTCCTTCGCTCAAGAGACGTACTACAGATTGGATGTCCTGTGTCAGTAAAAGCAATGAAGAGTCGAATGACAACTAATTTTTACTTGGTTATTTTATCCGCTTCTCGCTGATCGTCGGTGGAGAAACAGGAGCCTAATGAGCTGAGATTCCAAAATCTGTGGCGGAACAATTCATACAGACGGAAAATGAAAATCGATAGACCCAACCTTTAACAATTAAGTTGAGCTGTTTGAGCGCTCCCTTGATGATTTCGTGCTCTTCATCTGACACCTCCCCTTCCGGCCACATGTCTCGTAGCTCGTTCGCCAGGTTCTCGTACACAGGACGGTGGATCACCATCTTGATAGACTTGAATATTGCTGCGGTAAATTCAATTAATTAATTGTTGTATAAGCGTTTGGTCACAAAAGTTAGCAGTAAGTTGCTAGATGTTTTATGCTCAGGTGTTTTTTGTGATGGCATGCTAGGCCATTGATCTCTTCTTCTAAAGTGGGTCTTTTAAAGTGCTTTAAAATACCTACCGCTGCAAATAAGTAGGTAGCAGCTCGGTAATTGAAAAAGATGATGTCCAGGATGCGTAGCCTTCCCTATGCCCAGTTGATGACGAAAGTCCCCCTAAACTGTTACATGGGATGATGGGACTTAAAGATAACTGGCGAAATGTGGATGTTCTAAAAGGTACACCTTTGCCTTATCCTTCGAAGATTAGAGGCGTGATGTGGATAATAGTTCTTGCATTAACTAACGGCGAAAGTACGCACATAACACGACGCATCCGAAGCAGGGCATCATGCGGAACACCTTGATGGAGTCGCGGAAGGTCTGCGCCTCGTACGCCGTCACCGACATGCAGACCAGCTCCGACGGACCCGCGAGGAACAGGTTCGCCAGCTCGAACCAGTAGAACATGTCCCACCATTTGCTAGTGTCGGAATACGCATGAAAATTATGATCTTTTTATTTATCTATATATCTATAATCCTATAGGTATACTAATATTAAAAAGAGGTAATTTTTTTTGTAAGTTTGTATGTAGGGGGCAATCTCCGGAACTAATCATCCAATTTTAAAAATTCTTTCACTGGCTGAAAGCTACATTATTCGTGAGTGCTATAAAAGCTTTCATAATTTTTGCGCACACAGTCGCGGGCGAAGTGCTAGTATTTGTATAATCTTGCAGTGGAAGTCAGTTGGCATTTAATAACCAATCCTACTACTTGTGTAGTATCTGGTTTGATTTTATAATTCGTGCCTGTCAATTAAAAGGGCCTTTTTTTAATAGGCCGCACATAGTACCTTAGGGAATCCGTATAAAATGTTCGATCAAACCGATGGAAATAGATTACGGACCAGACTCCGGATAAACGAAGATAAAATATAATGTACTGAATCTGTTAAAGTCCGGTGTCAGCCGGTCCGCAATCTGGCCGCACTAATTAACCTAAGGAGGATGCGCCAGAGTAGCCCGCATACGTGTTACGGTCGCGAATCTTATTTTGTTCAATGCAACCTAAGCTGACACTGATGCAAATTACAAAAAATGTAAGAAAATAAATCTTGGCGCTTCCCCCTTAAGGGATTTGATCATAGTAACATGATTTAGGATCTACTCGGATGTTTTGCTAAAAAGTATTCGATAATTTAGCTAAATACATACGTTCTTGTCTCGGAGATGTTGTGCGTCATGCGGATGGCCACCCATCCTAGCACCTTCTTCGTTGGCGAGTATGACTCATCATAGTCGCTCTTAGTATACACCTAGAAAAACACAGTTATAAAATGTCGTGGTATATAGTAAGTAGTCTAGTTGAAGACCTAAGAGAAGAGAAGCAAGCTACTAATTTCGGCAAAAAAAAATCTCCAATAGCAACTTTGGCAGTGACATAATAATATGATCATTAAACTACAGAAACAGTATTTGAACCGTAAAATGCTAGTGCCGTAAATCGAGAGTCCCTCGAGACTTCAGAAACGCCCAGACCAAATTGAGATTTGCAATTGTGATTTATAGCACATTTTGTCTTGAGTGTTGAAACTAAAGCTGCCATTTATGAAAAGCAAGCAATGAAACCGTTCACTGCAGAAATAATTAGCAAAGTTCTTGCAAATGCTAATTAGACCATCCTGATTAAACAAATTAGACAATGCTCACTTTCTCATTACTCCTTTGCTTAGATTTTCTCTTAAAGCAATATTTTCTGAACAAAGAAGTCATTCTGCCTCGGAGCGTGATTTCTTTTTGTTCAATATTAAAGCACCTCACTTTAGAGTACTATCTAATAATTTTCTTAATTACATAGACTGTGGGAGAAAAACACAAACCCTTCTGAAAATTATACGCCTATTACTTTGCATTCGAATCGGCGCACACACTGGCTTCTTGGTCACAAATCCAAATAACTACGTAAAACTACTGGCATGGCCCTCTGCTTCTCGGCTGGCGATTTTGCATGCTCAGTGTGGCATCGATCCGCTCATGCCCGATATGTAGTTCATGCAGAATTATCACTGGCTGCTTAAAACCAACACCACTAGCTGCATATTATTATATGTATACCCACTCGCAGGAGTGGAGGCTCAAGCTCCCCCTGAGGTCGGAAGAGAGGTTGTGTACTGTTCTGAAAAATAATAAACAAGAGACAGACAAACGTACTACGACTCCTGATTCCAGAAGATGTAACGCTATAACTTCAGTTTACCCGTGATCATGGTGCTTGCAACAGCGCCGAAATATCTGGAACTCAAAACAACCAGTAAACAGTAAGTTATTGAATCCTACAATAATGAGACAAAGGGTCAAGGGGTACGTTGATGATGATCCATTAATCTGCAGACAAACTGTAAACTGGTAACTCTTCACTGGTTTGTAAAATTTATTTCAAGTGTGCGCTTACTCTTAATAAAAAGTATCCTCTGCTTGTGTTATTATTGTGTCACAGTTAATATTTAATCATGTTTTTATTTCTCTCTCTGTATCATTAAACCCGTGCTGGCGTAATTAAAAAAGTTTATTCTAATTACACAACGCCCTTGCCGCTTTGTGGAAGCCATTAATAATTTATATCCAGCAATTATTTACACTGAAGTCCTGTTCTCACTATATCGTCGGCAAACCGAAGGTGAGAGATATACTCGATATTTACGTTGATGCCTAGCCCACACCAGTCCAAAACCTTGAACACATCTTCCAGTGCAGCAGTGAAGAGTTTCGGAGATTTGACGTATCCCTGTCTCACACCTCGTTGCAGAAGGATAGGTTCCGGGGTCTGGTACTGAAGTCAGACTGACATGGTGACCTCAGTACAATGCTCGATGATCTCAGTTGAGTTTCCGAAAGAGTGGGTCTTAAAATGAACATTGATACAACCAAAGTCATGTTGAATGCCCATGTAACCCACTCCTATCAAGATCGGAGACTCTACACTCGAAGTTGCACATATTTTTAGACACAAATGAATTCAACGTTGAAAACCGTTCAAAGTTTTGCCCCCATTCACCCTCGCATGATCCCCATTCACCCCGTTTTATGATAGTTTATGTCCAGTTTTGTACTGCCTGTACATGCATACTTATCCACGGTGCAGAAAGCTCCAAATTGTTCGAGCTCGCATCGCTCGCTCTTTGATGAAGGCTGAAAATCATTTGTTTAATACTTATGGTTTTACCATTTGTCGGTTTGGCCGCACTCGGGGTTTTGGGGACCAAAAAAACTGATACAGGGCCCTAATAGGACTAGCTACACCACTTATCAGAATATAGGTTTAAAAGCGAATATCGAGAAAAGTCCTAGGTTCTGTTATAGTACGTAATGGATTGGAGTGACCGTGTTCTCAGCATAAATGAAAATGGCACACATTTGCGCATTTTTTACAATAATATGTTGCGTTATTGAAAATAGTGTTCAAGATGACGGCGATAAAGAAAAAATACCCTATTGTAAGTCTAGTTTTTATGTGGTTTTCTGTGAATTTAAGGTTTTACAAAACTAAAGAAGGCATGGTCTAGACACTTCTCAGCGTAATTTTTATTTCCTCATCTCTTACAGTCAATGCCAGTTCTAAATAAAGTGACTTTCTTCGTAACGATCGTTGGAGCAGACGAAAGTGGACTAGACTAGAAATTGTGGAACCGAGAGTATTCCGTTGTAGATGCACCATTGATAAGTAGTTGGCGCTGACTGCTACAGCAGAGCAGAGCATGAGCAGATAAACTGAAGCTGCCTGTTTCCACAGCTGGCCCCGGGCCTCTTGGTGAAAGGGAGCGGGCCCAGTACAGGTTACAAGAAGAGATTTGCTGAAGATTAACAAGTGTTCCTACTTTACAGCGCTGCAACTGACAAGTTTGTCAAAATCACATTGATCATTATTGTCGTTACAATAAGGTGGCTGTTGGGTCGCTGCAGAGGAAAAATGTCTGTGAAAGGACTGTAGCACTTAACAACATTAAATGTATAGAATAATATACAGGAGCGTATAACGTGGACGATACAAAAGGACTATGTAGAGATCGTAGCAGGTGGCGTTGTGTCTGTATGTATACGCAGCAGGACCCTACGTTTAATCCAATTGAAAGCTTCAATCGGATTAAACGTAGGGTCCTGCTGCGTATACAGACATGGTGGCGTGCTGTGGTTTCTGCCTACCCCCATGGGGAAAAAGGCGTGAGTTTATGTATGTATTTAATAAAACACATGTTTATCATACCGTCGTAATTTAATTACCAACATAACACACATCACAATATTTACACAGTACATACTTCCATATCTTTGAGTGAAACTGACAGATTATAGTTCAACGAATACTTTACATATCCAAGCTTGATACTGCCTGTAAGTCCTGTAACACAATGTAGCTTCTGAATACAATATGGTTTAAATACAAAATGCACTAATAAAAGTGATTTTTGACGTAATTAATGTATATAGATCTAGATTGCTTCAACATACATTTTCTTACTACTTACATTACTACCGACTTCAAATGAAAAATATACAATAACCTCTCCTTGAATACTGATTGTTTGAAACAGGTGGTTGTTTGTAACCGTACCAAGCCTGTTATTTCTTTTCTGTACAAATTCAATTCATTTACAGGTCCTTTTAACACCAAGTCGACAACCACTAGTTCCGCCACCTTTAGGCCTGTGAAAAAAAGATAAAACAGTTTTCAAATACATTTCCCACATGGCGTGGAGATGGCAACTCTTTTCGAACTGTCACATTCATTGAAAGTGACAGTTCGAAAATAAAACTAAGATGTTTAATATTATCATTCTGTGACTGAACATTAATACTCATATCCCATTGGTAGCTTCATAACTTCCTCACTGTCAAGTTATTGCTTAGGCCCGACCCTCTACAATGTAAAGATGTTTACTTATTGACGAATTTCTCTCCGACCGCGATGTTCTTCTTGAGTATAGGGACGGCTGCCTTGAGCAGGGTCTGTTCGTAAGCGTTCAGTGTCCCGTAGCCCAGGTTCTTCTCTATTCCGTTCGGTCCGAACTGCACGGGGTTGGCGAAGTAGGAGGCTTCAGTGAGGTCCGACTTGATGTAGGCGCATTCTACGACGTTGCACTCGCCCTACAAAAGATTCAAGTTAGTGTTATGCCGGCCACACACGTTACAGTATACTTGCGCAAGCTTGGACTTGCGCAAGTATACTGAAACGTGTGTTGGAAGATAATTGCGCAAATTTCCGACTTGCACAAGTTCTTGAAAAAGTTCAAAATTTCAATTCCCAACTTGTGCAAACTTGCGTTTGTGCAAGTTTACATGAACGTGTGTGGGAGCATTTCGCGCAAGTTTCAGTATTGTTTTAGCCACCTACATGTACGCACGTCATTTTCGCGCCAAAATGAACGAGACTACCGAGAGGCAAGGAGTTCGCGATATTATAGAAGAATTAATAAATATGTACAGAAATGAGCCATGTCTTTGGCAAATAAAAAGTAAAGACTACCACCACAGGGACAAAAAAAATGCTGCTTATAATAAACTAGCTGTTCCCCGCGACCTTCGTCCGCGTCATGTTATTAAAAATACAATTTTCCCCGTTTTTGCAACATTTTTCATTGCTGCGACGCTCCTATTGGTCGTAGCGTGATGATATATAGCCTATAGCCTTCCTCGATAAATGGACTACCCAACACTGAAAGAATCATTCAAATCGGACCAGCAGTTCCAGAGATTAGCGCGTTCAAACAAACAAACAAACAAACAAACAAACAAACAAACACTGCAGCTTTATAATATTAGTATAGATTAATTGAGCAATACCGAAAATTCGAACCAAACGCCAAACGTGAAGTAGTTGTTAAAAAATTAAATGCTTAACGTACGAATTATCGTAAAGAAAAGAAAAAGATTGAAGGGTCAAGAGAGTTTTTTTTTAATATAGGGCGTTACCATCGACAGAAGGTTTTAATAAGTTTCTTCATCCATACGCAGATTATGCCAGTCTTTGGGTGCAAACAATTCATTCAACAAACTGATGTGCGAATATTGCTCTCTTTGAATTTTTAGTTTTTTGTCGCTAAAATAAAGCCAACTACTGCCATTGCGTCATCCATAGCAGGGTTGTTGCGAACATCAGCATCAGCATCAGCATCCGCTGATCTTCAGCATCATTTTCAACATCAGCATCAGCATCAGCATCCGCATTGATCGATGCTGATTATTAATGCTGATTATTAATGCTGAAGTTCGAGTCGTGACATGACCGCAGAAAGGATTTTATCACGTGTAGTTTTTGCCTGCGACTTTGACCAATTAAAAGATCGTCTGCGGAGATTGTGATTGCAAACAAACACAAACTTGTCTCATTACGTTAATTCGTCATTACGCGTGAAAGGTTTTGTTTTTTTTTTCCCGTAAACTGTCGAGTGTTATCCGTTGAAAAGTGGAATATGGACGTATTTTAAATTAAGGAGTCAAGAAACTGCAAACTGCAACTTATGTAACAAGCTTATTCACGCAAAGAGCGTACCAATACGGACTGATTTTACTTTTCCTTTTTTTTTAAGAAAATAATTAAAATCAGCATCAGCATCAACATCCGCTGATGTCAATGATAAAAGATCAGCATCAGCATCAGCATCCGCTGATGTCAATGATAAAAGATCAGCATCAGCATCAGCATCCGATGATGTGAAAAAAATATGCATCAGCAACAACCCTGATCCATAGCATAAGTAGCTCGCTGCATGTACGCACACTTGTACAAATATCACTGAAATGATATTTGTGCAAGCATGCTTGAGCCGTTTGTGATCACCTCCGAAATACGTGTATTTGTGCAAGTCTGGACTTGTGCAAGTATACTGTAACGTGTGTGACCGGCTTTAAGATGGGTACAGTATTGTCAGGATGAACGGATTATAACTTACTCCAAATTCGTTCATAACTGCGCTATTTCAGTGTTGCGTGGTTCTATTGGTGTGTGATTGACACTGACACGTTTTCCAATAGAGGGAAAATGTTTGTGAAATTATTGTCTGTGGAAATTGTTTTGAAAAAACAAGATGGCGGCGTTAGGTACATACGATAATTAAGTTCACGCGCCAAAATACCAACGTACAACAAATACAAGGTGTAAATGGAGCCTTTACGAAACCGTCAATCAAGCACTCTGTACATCAAACCAAGTGACACTACGCAAAAATTATTAATGCAGGGAACCGACTTTTTTTGGGGTGCAAAATCACGTTCAATCAATTCAATGTTACGTACTCAAAACATTGCGCTGATGGATGCATTGAATAGTAAACGTGTCGTGGGCGTATTTAAAGTCAAGTCAGTCAAACCTCAAAAACTAGTATTAAAAAAAAAACTTGTGAAGAGGTTACAACTTTGACCCCCATATCTCCGTAACTAGAAGGTTAGTATGAGGATCCTTATTACCATTACCATCTATCTACCCATATCATGCGAATAAATTATTTGATTTTGATTGATTTGAAGATTCCCGGGTGTGGTCCACCACAATAAAAAAATGATAGCAATAACAGGGGTAACAAGTGCCTTTCGGCTTCGTTAAGAGTCTATAATTTGCACCCTGTATAGTATGACTGCACCTAGTTATTTTTTTTTGTTTTACACTGATTCAGCAGCCACTTCATAGCTAGAATGGCAGAACCAATGTTTTATTGGAACTTGTTCAAGGAATGGGCATTGCCTTGGCTTAGCAGTAGGAAAGATAAAGGGTTAAAAATAATGTAAAGTTGTAAATAGTCGTACTTACGCTGAGTCCCCTGAGGATAGCGTTGGTGATCCTGGCGGCAGCCCACGCCATGGAGAGGGTGGCTGAACCACCACCAGCCTTAGCCTTCACCACCTAAGGAAACAAACAGCTTATGAATTTGTCAGTTGGCAAGAGATGACGCTGATGTATTTACTTGTCAACTAATACCAACCTCAGTACCGGCTTGCTGGATCCTCTTAGTGAGAGCCACAATCTTGGCCTGGTCAGTGATCTTGGGCGTAGGATTGCACTGGGACAGCAGGGGAATGATGGTAGCTCCGGCGTGACCCCCTATGACGGGGATGGACACGCTGCGGGGGTCCACGCCGTTGATGGCACCGACGAAGGCACACGCACGGACCACGTCGAGTGTGGTGACACCCAGGACGCGGCGAGGGTCGTATACTCCGGCCTGTTGGATAAATCGACATTTTAAAATATAAAGCACACAAGCTGTGCCCTGCCGTTTCTCTTTTTGCTCGGCTCCTCAGGGGATGTGGTGTGACATTAATAGGTTTTTGAACGTTTCCCCAAAACTGGTCAATGAAGCCAGTAATTAGTATGGTGTCTAAAGTTTACTTTGTATTTACAAGTAACTCAATCGCGTAATAATAAGACGCTCGTAGGTACGGCAATATGAGAGATCATTATTTCTCCGGGTTTAAACAGGGTATAACAACCAACCACCAACCAACCTACATGTTGCGTCTCAACCGAATACGAGCTTTAAAGAATAGTTCTTCAGGAAACTTGTCCTGATAATATAGGTACACATTACATTGTACGATAGATAGGCACCAACGACTATATAACCACTTGACTGCGCATACAGTGCCCCGACGCTCGAAAACTATTAGTATTTTGTCGCCTATGTAGTACCATTTTAGTTGTGACCAAGTATTAGACCTATGTGCACGGTAAATAATTACAAATAGGTATAACTATATTCACATCTCGATACTAAGACTCATTAATTTCGTTAAGTATCTGCATAAAAAATGAACACAATACGTGATCAATAATTTCTGCTGCACTTTCTGTCAACAAACTGTATTTTGTTTCGATAAAACCAGAGATATTGGACAAGCTGGATGAGTGATTATTTCTTGCTCAAGCGTAAAATTAGTAATGCCTCTTTTACTAATACTAGACAGGCAATACCTAAATAAAAACTAGCTTCGTATTTCCAACGGCCGGCTCAGTGCTCGTGAACACTGAACACGTGGATTAGTTAGTTACATACAATGCCATCGAATCAGAGGTTTATAAGAGATCTTTCTTTGATCGCTTTTTAGATTAAAATAAATAAATAAAAGTAATTGTTAGTTATCCACCTATCATAATATCGTTAAAAACTTAATGCTTACATCTTGTTTTGTGTGATAAGAAATTCGTTACTGGGTAAGATATTTAAAATAAGTAAAATATAAAAGGCATTACGTTAAGAGACCAACATCATCATCCTCCTGTCTTTATCCCAATTCAATTGGGATTGGCGCAGCATGTCTTCTTCTTCCATACTTTTCTATTACTCGTCATCTCAGCAGTCACCTCTTTGCTAGCCATAACATCCTTCAGACCATGAACTCCGGTAAAGCTGATGCAAGATTAACGCAATTTTAATTGGCATTGGGACTATTTTTGCTTGTTCCGGTCACGTTCCTGACACGATATGGTCATATGAACTCATATGTAAATTGTGCAATTAAACCTTTATCCAGTAATTAGTTAAGAGAAAGGGTTAAAGGTTGTACATTGCACGAGTAGAAAGCAATTTCTAATTAAAACGTAATAACATCGTCTAGCGATGTTAATAATATATTTTATGAATGATTCACAAATCCAGACGGCGATTCCTTGCCGAGGTCTCACCGTTCACAAGCGGCAGCGGATGCTGTAGCGGTTTTGCTCGCTATACTTGTATACTAATATTATAAATACGAAAGTAAAACTATCTGTCAGTTACCTTTTCAGCCTTATTGCATTGCAGAACGGAAAAATCAATACTACCTAATATTATAAAAAAGGTACAATTTAGTAAATTAAGATGTAGCAGATAATCTCTGAACCCACTCATCTGATTTCAAAAATCCTTTAACTGATTCAAAGCTACCCTACTTGACTCAGTTTCCACCGAAGCAGAAACAAAAGGAGCGGGAAGGAGATGTGCAGGAATCAACCAATCGAAATTGGTTGTAGCCAAATGAACTAACACTTGCAACTGATTTTAATAATAATTAGAATCAACATACCTTCTTGAGTACTTCGGAGGCAATTGGCACCACGGAATTAACAGGGTTGGTGATGATGGCAATGATGGCTTTGGGGGAGTTCTTTGCAACGCTCTCGGCTAGGTCACGCACGATCGACGCGTTCGTGTTGAACAGGTCGTCTCTAGTCATGCCAGGCTTGCGGGGCACGCCAGCGGGGATCACCACCACATCCGCCTCTGTGGATGACAGGAAAACTCAATCATTTATTTCAATTAGGCCATTACAGGCACTTTTGAATGTCAAAAACGAAACGATGAAGCTACAATACCAGCCACAAGGCATAATAACTTGTGAAAGTACTCTAGTTGCCTATACCAAAGCGTAGACCTCTTTTAAATCGAAAAAATTATAGGTGTTGGAGACAGTGGCTACATGTTGAAATATTTGCAGAGTCTAGAAGCTTTATATAAAATATTGACAATCAGCGAAACATAATTAAAAAATCAACTGTACGAAAATTTCAGTTATCAAATTGACAAACTGCACCAAGACCAGTCAAGTCAATTTGCCATATAATGAATTGCAAACTGACTTGGGATGTGCTTGCAAATAGATGATGAGCTTTAGATCAAGGTCGAGATATTCGGACGTTATTACGAAACGGATTTAATCTTACATGAATGACCTTGAACGATCTATATTTATTTAGCGCCAAACATATTGAGCTTGAAAAGTTTTAGATTACAGTACGTAACATGCAAATATTTGAAATGTAACACTTAGTGAGTTACATACCACAGATGGCTCTGGCGAGCTGGTCGGGACCCCTGTAGCCTTCGACCGAAGCGGGGGTGTCCATGTGCGACAGGTCGATGGCAACGCCAGGGGTCACCGGCGCGATGTCGTACAATGCCAGCTTGCCCACCAGCGGGTTCTGCTTCAGCAGCAGCGACAGCGGTTGCCCGATACCGCCAGACGCACCAGCCACCATCACTTTAAATTGCAGCTGGAAAAAAACATCGTTTACCCAAAATTCTGACCAACTAGGCTAGTCAACCAGTTCAAAAATGTGTTAAGCCTTACTTCTATATATTATAAAAGCGAAAGTAAATTTGTTTGTTACCTTTTCACGCCTAAACAACTGAACCGATCATCCTGAATTTTTGCATATACGTTGTCAGGTATACAGAAACGGACATAGGGTACCATTAATTCCGCAAAAAAGTACTGTTCCCGAGGAAAACAACAATAACGTTCTTATGATAATAGATGGCGCCACGTGTCTTTCGAATCATGATTGAATTATATTATTACAATAATATTCTGACAATTGTCGTAATTTAAGTACTTCAAGCGCAATAGCTATCTCTTTCTGTATCATACGTTCCGTATTATCTGTCGCAGTCGTAACAACACAACGATATTTGAACGCCGCTCAGTATCAATGTAGCAGCATATCTTTCTTTATAATATTTTTGATCAGCACATAAAATAATGCAGTTGTTATTAACAAATTAAGATGAAAAAAGATGGCATTGAGTTTTTCGTTAATAACTCAAAAACTATTAATATTTGAGTAATTTTGAAGAAAGATCCTTAAAGAGTACTGGAGGAAATTTCCAATCTCCCAGAACTCTATCTCCATTATTTATAATTTGAATTCCTGATGAATGACCCATGAAAGAATAAATTCCCGTTGGAAAAAAAAATTAGCAATTTTTTCCAAAAAATACAAGTAGGCATTTCCAGAAATAGGTAGGTATTTTCAGAACTAAGTATTTAGCGAATTAGCCCTTTTTCAAGCTGTTGGTTATTTTACGAATTGGGCATTATTCGACTAAGCCATTTTCTGGTTTCTAGAAAATGCCACTAATTTATGAAGACAATAGCAAGAACTCCTCCTGACCCTGCTGACCTTTCGAAGATAACGAATGATGTAACAACCCGTCAGTTACGTCGAATTATCACGTCACATCTATCAAGATAAACACGTCACCAAACGCATGCAAAATTAAAATCGATAAATCGTATACTAATACCTACTACTGTAGCGTATTAAAATTTTGTTAACACGCGAACTTACACAAAGCAAGATATGAAGAAATTGATTTACCAGATTTCTTTTGTAATAGTATTTTTCCGGTTATTTTATCGTTACATTTTAGAAAATCGTTTCAGCTTACTACATCCCTCTAAATTCACTTGACAGAAGATCCTGCTGTCAATTTTTATTTACTGACAGTGACATTTATGTGATATGAAAACAATTTCGTATTTTCTATTGAATGTCCAAAAAATCTTAAAATTTGAATGTTGTTTATAATATTGTAGTGTACAGAAGAAATCAGAATGAATGTCATACAAGCGGTTAAACAGTATATAACTAGAATGACGGAAGAGAGCGGGCCGGGAATGAAAGTTATTCTCATGGATAAGGAGACCGTAAGTTGTACGCCCCATGGATTGGGACCGAAAATATTGTTCTTGTTTCTAAACTCAAGTTAAATTGTTAATTACATCAGTATAATGATATTTCTTATTGTATGATGAAATTATTTAAAGTCAGTCTGTGTGTAAACAGGTTATAGTATGTAGTTTTGCCAGTAAGACACTTATCTGAGGCCTTCAGTTGATTCAGTGTGATATTTATTTTGCAAGTAGGTGATATCTAGCCTTTTTTACATTTCAAGTTAGATGAGAATGGTGTTTCCTATCATCAACTCTGAGCACAAACACTGAACTATACTCAATGTCTCAGAAAGTTGGTACTATGGAGGATATGATATTTTGTTTAGCAGTTGTAGAGTTAGTTGAGGATCATCTCAGTGAACAATAATGTTTACCTATTTATTTGACAAAACATGCTTAATACGGCAGATGTTGGTACATATTATGTTGGGTGTTATAAAGCACTAGCTTTTACCCACCGCTACGCCCGCTTGGCCCTATTTGATTCTGTTGGGGGATGATTTTGGAAAAACTGTGATACACATGTCTCATAATTTTAATTGAAGAGTGTATACACCTTTCGAGTCAATTGACCCAGAGACTAATGGCTATAGCGCATAAATCGCCTCTGGAGGCGTTGGTTTAAGGTCTTCTGAAATATCAGATGTCATAGTGTTCATGCGTTGCAAGCTTTTATCGCATATTTTTACTAATATTCACGATTGTGGTCTAGATTGAGCCATTTCTGATTAATTATGATTTAAAGATTTTAAGTAGCACCTTAGGATCTTATTTGTTAGTACTAGAGGTTGAATGATTTTTAACTGTTTCATACTTGCAAATTTTAGGGAGAATATTGTAAATATGTATCTGAAGTTTACACTATGTGGTTATATGTAAAAAATAAACTTTTTATGAAGTTAATGGTACTTTAAGTATAAAATAGAATTATTGACAGGACCATACTCTACAGTGGTGCCATTGAGTGAGCTCAAAAACGATAGCCCTTATTTCTAAAAACACTTGCTTAGTTAATACCTACTCTTCACAAAGAAATTTGGAGGTGGTAATTTGGGTACAGGGACAGCCCAAGTCTGCGCGTTCATATCAGTCAGTCAGAAATTTATATGTATAGATAAACAAAATACTTACAGCGTTACAGAAACAAAAATACATTTTTTTTGTGTTTCTTTCTTAAAAATAGTACATCAAGGAAATAATAGCCAAATTATAGATAAAAATTTCCAATAATTTAAATTTTATAGCAATTTTCTCAAATCCAAAACATTTTATGTATTTTTTGTGTCTTTGTGTCAATGTCAAACGTATTTTACTTTTCTTTTCAGACAAGTGTCGTCAGCATGGTCTTCAGCCAGTCTGAGATATTGCAAAAGGAGGTTTACTTATTCGAGAGGATTGACAGCCATTCAAAGTGGGACAATATGAAGCATATGAAATGCATTGTGTTTGTGCGGCCAACTTCAGAAAATATTTCATTGCTATCTCGGGAATTGAGATATCCGAAATATGGAGTGTATTTTATATGTAAGTTTTCACTTGAAAAATGTGTAATCTTTACAGGTGAATTTTTCAAGTGGGCATTCATAGCTAAATTCGAAACTATGAGGAATAATCAAAAATACTGAAAGGAGTCTTGGGCCCAATTTTGATGAAAACTAAAACTGAATCATTGGATTTTTGAAAATCCAATGAACGAAACCACGAAACGAACCCTTTGATTTTGAAAAAATAAAAAAACTAGATAGTGACTAATAAGGATTAATTATTGGCACGTAATGACATAATGTAAATGTATATGCATAGATTTAAATTGTTAGATTAGCCCAATTTGATTATCTTGTGACATACCCAAGATAATCACATTCACACAATTCTTTGTCAATGACATTTCATTAGTATTGTCTATTTATTGCAGATTTCAGCAATGTGATATCTAAAGCTGACATCAAGACGTTGGCAGAGTGTGATGAGCAGGAGACAGTGCGAGAGGTACAAGAAGTGTTTGCCGACTACCTCGCGGTAGACCGACATCTGTTCTCATTCAATATTGTTGGATGCTTGCATGGTACGTTATTAAGTAACCTTACCCACTAGCACAGCATTTACAAGAAACTAACAATGTTGTCTGATGAGGCTCTTACTAAGAGATGAGATAAATAGAGATTTCAAAATGTTTTAATGTGAATATTTTGCCAGGGAGAATGAACAGGAAGGTAAAAGGAAAGGCTGGATCTCGTATTTGTTTTTATGTTATGGAAGAAGTACTTAGGACGTTTTTTGCCTGGCACCGCATAAGTGCATTCGCTAATTATTTTCTGTATGGACCTCCAGCCAGTATGTGCACTAACACCGAACATCCCACCCATAGGGTTGAACAGTTCCAGTTTCCAAGCATTTAAAGTTTAAATTTAGACAACTTAAGGACGCTTTTACATTTTTCTACAAATAACAGTGTTTTTCAGGTCCCATTTTAATATATAAGCAATCACAAATAGGAAGATATCATGGTCTTAATTTAAAGATAATATATTCATCTCCAGATTGGCATCAGAAAAATTGTGTGACATCATACAAAATTTTCGCACAAATACGTTTTTCCCATCACAATAACCGCAGAAAATTTTAAAAAATAGGGTCAGAATATGTACCAGTTTGAAGTAAATTTACAGCATATTTTATCTTAAAAATTATAATAAACTGCGGTTTATATAGTCTTTTATAGGTTCAGGTAATTATTTAGTATCAAAATCAACATATTTTCCAATTATTCGCTAAAATAAAAACATGTGCCGACTCCTTCATACATTTTGCACTCGCGGTTCATCATTCCGCGCTCAGAAGCGCTCGTGGAAGGACGGGTGTATCGCTCTCTTGCAAAAAATAAATACGATAAAATTCCTAGAAAATATTGTAGTGTGTATGCGTGTGAGTACCGTCGTCGTCGTATAACGTAATCGGAAGGAGTTGATACTTTTTCGGACTTAAATAAAAGTAAGTACGAGTTTCATACTTTTATTATTTGAATTTGGTTTAGAATTATGTTGGGTAAGATCGGGATTTGGATGGGTAAGGTTAAGCAATTGTTGACAAGGTTGCGAAATGGATGGGTAGAGTTAAGCAGCTCTTAGTAAGTTTAGGATTTGGATGGATAAGGTCAAGCTGTCGGCGGTGAGGTTTGGAAGTGGATGGGTGGGAGGAGGGTTATGATTTTAACCGGTTTGTATGTATGTATGACGACTATGGAGACAAAACCAAAATCCAAGATGGTGTTGATAAAAATTGACAACTTTTTGTCATTGGTGTCATTTTCATGGTTTTTGGGGTCGTTAGTATCAGATATATGATCATACATAACCAAAATCCAAGATGGCTGATAAGAAAAATTTGACAACTTTTCTTCATGGGTGTCATTTTCATGGTTTTTGGGGTCGCTTATATCGAATATGGGGTCAAAACCAAAATCCAAAATGGCACCGAAGAATATTTGACCATTTTTCGTCATGGGTGTCAATTTCATGGTTTTTGGGGTCGCTAACAATGAATATAGGGTTACAACCAAAATCCAAGATGGCGCCAAAGAATATTTGGCCACTTTTCGTTATGGGTGTCATTGTCATGGTTTTTGGGATCGCTTATAATGAATATGGGGTCAAAACCAAAATCCAAGTTGGCGCCGACGAAAATTCGGCTACTTTTGTCAATTTCATGTTTTTTTTTGGAGTCGCTACTAATTAATATGAAATCATAGTTTTCATGTGCGTTGTTTTGTAAAAATTATTATCTTTATTTTTTTAGATGCCCCGTATTCGGAAATTTGGATATAGACCAAAAAAATCTACGAACGTAGCAGTAAATAAAAGTAATGAGACTGTAAGTATTTTCACTAGGTAGTTTATTAGTTAATTGAAGTAATAGTTTAGGAAACCTTTTTTAATTTTGTTGTTAACGTCTGCAGAGTTTCGCTAGGTAACTTAATTTGAGCCTGTATTATGTTTTGTTAACAGGGAGAGCAGCTTAGATGTCTCGTTAGACCATGATGAGCAGTATGAAATTTCATTTGTAAGTTTTATCAAAGTTTATTCTTTAATTGTTTTAATTTTTTTATCGTAGGTACACACTACTAGTTCCATTTTATTTTCAGGAACAAGAATGCGCAGAACAATTTAAGCCAAAAGGCAAGAGAATAGTTGAATTTGATTACCTATTTGAGCAGATAATCCAAATTGGAAGCCACACTTCCCTTTTCGATTGCGGTGTGAAACAGCTAGCGATAAATAAAGAAAAAAGACATGGCCTGCATTCTAAATTCGAAATTGTCTGCAAAATGTGTGGTGAACAGTTTGAACTTGAAACAGTGCGGCAAGACGATCTTAAAATGGATATTCATCAGGATGTTGTATCCGGAATTATGTCTACTGGTGCCGGATACACCCAGCTTAATACAGTCCTTGCCCATGCTGACATCCCACCGATGTCTCTGCGGTTATACCAGGTAACGCATGATCAAATTTCCCAATGGTGGGAACAAACGGCGGATCATTGTATGTCTGAGGCAGGAAAGGAAGAGGTCGAACACGCAAAACTTGTCGGCAATATGTCAACACAAGGAACACCAATGATAGCTGTTATTGCGGATGCGTGTTGGAGTAAACGTTCATACGGCACAAATTACGATGCTTCTTCAGGCGCCGCAGCAATTGTTGGCCAGCACAGCAAAAAAGTCCTTTACTGTGGGGTGAAAAATAAATATTGTGTGATATGTTCCCGATCAATAAACAAAGGAATTGAGGCACCTGCACATACATGTTTTAAGAACTTCAGTGGCCCTTCAACTGCAATTATTACCGAAGGGTTTAAAAGTTCTTTATCTGACCATGGACTTATTTATTCTCATTTAATTGCTGATGGAGATGCTAATACCTATGCATGCATTAGAAATGCCCGACCATATGAAAATTTAACTGTTTGTAAAATAGAGTGCAAGAACCACCTTTTGCGCAATTATTGCAAAGCATTGCTGGCAGTGTCCACTAGCACATCCTATCACATAAAAGCAAGGAAGCTCGTCAAAGGAAATTATTTGAGGTTGCGTTGGGGAGTGGACTCTTCTGTAAAATATTGGTCTAGGCAAAACATCCCCTTCGCAGAAAAGGCCGATAATATAAAAAACGATATCCAAAACGGGCCCCACCACATATTCGGTGATCACAGCCATTGTGCACCATATTTTTGTAATAAAACAAACTCTGAAAACTTTGTCCCAGAATTGATAGGTTTTGGAGTGTTCCAAAAACTAACCGATTTGGCGTATAGGCTTTCCCAACAAGCGTGCGAGACGACCAATTCTGGAAGGAAAATATGGAAGGACATTTAGTAAAATTCTACAATAACTGTTTACTTCCAGAACTGGTTGACCCTCGATACCCAAGGTCTATGGGCCTAAGGGACCATAGCACACACATACGCAAAAACGCATTGGGTGCAAAAAATAATGCATAAAACCTCAGGTTGTAAATAGCATTACTGTCGGAATACTATAGTAACATGCCTTATTTAAATATATTATAGATTTTTACTACTTACGTGTGTTTTAACTTTTATCTAAATAACCCGAAACCTACACCACAGACTAAAAGATCATTCGGAAGTCGAGATTTATTTAACCATTTTTGTTTTTACTAAATTCTCAGGCTAGTGTGTTATTATTAGCTATGCTCCAAAGAGGAGCTTTAGATAATAATATTTTATATGTTTCATGTAATAGTAAAATGTTCAGGTCGTTGTTTTAATCCTTATGACCGGAAATTATTTTATTTTAAGTACCTACTTATTTCATATAGCCTTTTTTTTTAAAAAAAAAACCTGTTTACTACAATAAAGGGAAAACTTATTTTCTTTTCGGAAGTCGGTGTCGATACCTATTGTTTTTCGTTTTTCGCCACTGGACATTTTTCATTTTAGTTTTAGTGGGTACCACATATTGGGTGTACATCTGTCTGCCCCCTAAATCCGAACAGTCGTAATTTTATGTTATGACATGGTGAAAACAATATATACACAGGAACATAATACCGAGATAAACGGTCTCTTGTGTGTTATTCCAGACTATGACTTATCTCTAAACTAAATTTCATCAAGATCCATTCAGTTGTTCTGTTTATATACAAAGTGGAGCAGGACTCTTGACAATCCTTTAAGCCACGTATAGAGTGTCATGTTCTTTACCCGTATACAAAAAATCAATCAAATCCAATGAATACTTTAGCCACAGGAAATTATTTTTCATTTTCTTATTTTACAACATGATGTAGATCTGAGTCCGTAATAATAGGTAAACATTGTAAGGTCAAGAACCTGTGCAAAAACGTACGATTCTATTCTCTACGTCTCAATATGCTTGAAAGACAGAGAAAGGTGTCATACCATTACACTCTTACGCGCCCCGCCCACTCCCACAAAATACTACAATTAGAAAGAAAAAGAAATATTACTTACGCAAAAAATGCATTAGTGGTGCATAGAAAATTGCGAGTGTGTGTTTGAGCGGAAATTTTTCGGCAAAAAGACCGTTATTGACTCGCATGTCAGTCAGTGCATAGCGGCGCCCTTTGATGAGCGCACACGCATACATTTGTTATCGCAAGACCGCGCGCCATTGTTGTGATTCTAAGAAAAGTTTTAGTTCTTATTGTGATTAAAGACGATTTATGATAGTTGGATTAGTGCATAGGTTATTGTGAGATATTGTTAAGTGTTAGTGTAATATTAGTTAGTTAATTAGGCATTTATTAGTTAGTTTTGTGATTTAGGTTAGGTTTGTGAGTTTTTTAGTTTAATTATGCCTCAAATAAGGTACAAAGCTACCGAGTACACTGACATGGTACTTATGTACGGAGAATCAGTGGCGTAGCGTGGGGGGTGCCGGGGGGGCCATGGCCCCGGGCGGCACATTTCAGGGGGCGGCAGAGAGCAAGACCCAGGCCGCGGCAAGCGGAACCAGGCGGTAGCGTCAGGTCATAATTATCAGATCAGGTAATTACTAAAGTCATCGGGACTACGATGCAAAAACAAGGACCACCAAGAAGTGGAGCATTTTCTTTAATATATGCCGCTGGCCTGGGGCGGCTTTTCATACAAGCCTCATGTCTATCGGTCTGCCGCCCCGTATTTTCTAGATACAAGCACTTAATTCTTCTAGCCTGCCGCCTCTCTTTTTATATCTGTATTTAGCTAAGTTTTCTTAATCGTTCTTTATCTTGAATACATTCGTAGAAAAAGTATGTTAAATTCCATTTGTTTGAATCGTGAAAAGAAAATCTGTTACCTATCCGAGGCGGGGTGCTAAAATGTTCGAGCTCGCTTCGCTCGCTCTTGCATCCTACTTACTCTCAAATCTAAAGCTTTAATGCATAATTCGATAAAAAGCTTATTTATCTATATGAATAGTTAAAATAAAATGTAATTTATCAAATGTGCTAAAAAAAATTGAGCTCGCTGTTTTTGATAATTTCCCGAACGGCAAACCTTATACACTAGGTATTAGCTATATTAGCAATTGAACATGACAAACCTACATACATACGAACAAATGATCATCATCATCATCATTTTCTTGCCCTTCTTATCCCAATTCATTAGGGATAAGCGCAGAATGTCTTCCTCTTCCATACCTCTCTAATTCTTTATTACTCGTCATCTCATCAGAAACCTCCTTTCTTGAATGAAATTGTGTATAAAAAAGAATTTACTTTGAAAAATAAACTTATAGTTTTTTTTTTTAATAATTTAAAAAAATGATTTGTATTTTGACTCTTTTCTACGTTTCTTGACTAATTATGAAATTAGAGGGGGCGGCCAAAATTACATTCGGCCCCGGGCGGCAAAATCCCACGCTACGCCACTGCGGAGAATGTCACCAAAATGCGGCTTTAGTATTGCGTACATATCGGGAGAGTATGCTCGAGAAGTGAACACTGTGGATGATTTAAAAATAAGAATAATTAATGCCTTCGACAAACTTAAAAGAACAGATCCCCATCTGTTCTTTAACTTGTTAAGACGAGTCCGTGAAAATTTAATAAGACGATGTCGCTTGTGCATAATGAACAATGGTGGACACTTTGATTTAAAAATTTGACTATTGATGATTTACGTCCCGCACCGCCGCCGCCCGCTGCACCCCGCTCTACGCCGCGCAAAGGTCAGTGACTTTTCGAAGGTAAAGCGTGTTTAGTTTTTATGAAGTCGATTCTGCTATTTATTTTGTTTGAAAATTGCAATTTTTAAATTTTCCATTAACTACTAATTTTCGTGTTTTAAAACGTTTCTATGGACTAGTACTGTGCTCGTTTTAATTTAATGTCGTAAGTCCAGATCCACATTGTATAGTTAGACGATGCTGCGCTCGCAAGTCATTTGATGATTGTGATTGAAGAATTCCATTGTCTATCTCCGAAAATCTCAATCAGTAGTTTTTGGAAAATCCCGTATACATTATGGGTCGAGCACCTTCTTTTTTTGAAGTCGGTTGAAAATACTAACCTTCATATCACGACGACGGTACTAGTTACTAAATGCATTTTCAAAGGTCCAGGTAATCTTCCGGAATCAATTTCAATAAAATTAAAAAATAATATCACGGACCAAGATTATAAAAGTGAAGTATAAAATCGAGCGCTCAGAGTTGTTCAATGTGTGCGTACGTGATGTTGCTGTGTGCGACTATAGATACCTAAATTTGAGTTCATCGAAAATGTAACAGCGTCCTTAAAAAACTTCACTTATGATTTTAACGCCTTTTTTTCATAGTGGATTAATTAGACAGCTGTTTTTAAGGGAAGACACGATTGAGAACTCTCAAATTCTTAAAAAAATTACTAAACTCCAGGTCGCTCTTGGAACCAGCATCATCTACAGCGCTGTGCCCAAGGCCTGCTCGCCCTCCTCCTGTCCGTGAAGCGCCGCGCCGTGGTCCGGTACGAGGCGGCCTCGGAGCCCTGCGCGCGCCTCGCAGAACGAGTGCGAGACTTACTCCGCAGGGAGGCTGTGCTCATTGATAACAACATACCGTTCAATGGGGAGATCCCGACGCCTCAGCTGCTGATTATTGATAGGAGGGATGATCCTGTTACACCGCTGTTGAGTCAAGTAAGTTGTAATAATATTTTGATATTATCCTTTTTAAAACACATAATAATGGGCTTGAGAATATGTGTTTCACAGATATGATAGTGCTGATAGCCTGATATCATCCTTACTCCTTACTAATATTATAAATGTAAAAGTAAGTTTGTTTGTTACTTTTTCACGCCTAAAATACTGAACCGATCATCCTGAAATTTTGCAAATACGTTGTCAGGTGTACAGAAACGGACATAGGATTCCTTTCATTCCGAAAAAAAGTACTGTTCCCGAGGCAAACAACAATAACGTTCTTATGATAATAGATGGCGCCACGTGTCTTTCGAATCATGATTAAATTACATTCTTACAAGCATAGTACAACCCGAATTGATTGACAAATTCTAAATAACCGCGGGCAAAAGCTAGTATAAAATATTTTGCAGTTCTTATTCCTTTTCAGTTAATATTTTTTTTATTTTAGAATAAGTTACCTTTGGTGTTGTTGTTCGTCAAAGGGTTACCCACCCATTTACTAGTGCTCTGACTGGCTAATATTTTTACACAACATGAGTTTATTTTGAGATAATTAATGATCGCAAGCGCTACTGCTGAGCACGTGGTTCGATTTCCAGGTCGATTTTTCCCTGAGGAATTTCTCAGTAACCGCCTCGAAATCTGGAATCATGCCTGCTTGATGGCAATACGCTAATAGGGGTATTACGAGTACGTGGGACTTAATCATAACTGGTGGTGTATGGGTGTACTATGAGGTACACTAATGGCTAATCCTTCGGGATTACAGGCATGCAACTGTAAAGTTTTGTTCACACTTCATAAATAAGATGTTATGTAGTGTGTAATAATAATTGATTTTCTTCACAGTGGACATACCAGGCGATGGTGCACGAACTGCTGACGATCAATAACAACCGCGTGAGTCTGGCGCACCTGCCCGAAGTACACAAGGACTTCAAAGAGGTCGTGCTGTCATCTGAACAGGACGAGTTTTATGCTAAGGTACGCATTTGTGATAAATACTCGTTTAAAACTATTGAGTAAAATAAATATCGAGTGGTCGCAAGCGAGACTGAGTGCTGAACATGAGGTCCGGGGTTCGGTTCCCGGGTCGGGCAAATTGTTATCGGGTTTTTCCTTCAGGAATTTCTCAATAGCAGCCATGGAGTCTGGATTTGTTCCCGGTTGATGGCAACAGGCTCGCCCCCTATTACATAGACTTAAAAACATGACATCGGCCTAACCCTTCGGGGATTACAGGCGTGATGTTATGTTATTTGACTTTAAGCCTCTAGGTCAGGAATGTATAAGAAGGACATTATCATAGCAGCAAAAAATGGGCTTCAGTGGTCTACTTAAAAGTGATAACATTGACCAGCTTTAAAATCTTACAAGCCATCAAGTATACATAACATGTTGTCCTAAAATGTTGCAGAATCTGTACTCGAACTTCGGCGAGATCGGCCAGACCATGATGTCGTTGATGGACGAGTTCCAGAAGAAAGCCAAGAGTCACCAGAAAGTGGAGAGCATTGCTGACATGAAGAACTTCGTTGAAACCTATCCATTGTTCAAAGTAAGTTTGTATTATTTTGTTTTATCTAACTCGGAAACGTTGCGTTCACTAATTACGATAAGTGTGTTAGTGATGTTGTCTAATATTGATGTTGTCATTGTTATCTTGAAATCAAAAAGTTAACATTAATAATACAAACACAATTAATAAAGCTCCCGCCCATTACGTCTTAGAGAGGCGCGCGTAGAACACTATGCGCCGCCTTCTCGGGTCCAGTATGATGGTCGCAAGCGCGACTGCTGAGCATGAGATCCCGGGTTCGATTCCCAGGTCTAGCAACTTGTTATTGGGTTTTTCCAAATACTCAGCAGCCACGAAATCTGAATTTGTGCCCGGTTGATGGCAATAGGCTCGCCCTCTATTACATGGAGCTTAAACATAACTGGCGAAAGTCGAGTGAACTAGTAGTTCACCTCTGCCTAACCCTTCGGGGATAAGCGTGATGTTGTAAAAAAAACAAAATGGTCAAAATCAGAACTAACACCTAGTACTGGTTTTGGCCGTGTGCAAAATGGTCCTGAATATATTTAAAACAGATTTTAAATATTATATTTGATAAATTTTTCAGTCTCACTAGTTCTCCAAACCTCCCTCGTCTACGGCCACGAAGTCAATTGTACTCACTTTTCCCTGCAATGAATGATCCAATCCAAATTTGTCTTTTAGAAAATGTCGGGCACTGTGACGAAGCACGTGACAGTGGTGGGCGAGCTGTCAGCGTGTGTCACGCGACACAACCTGCTGGAGATGTCTGAGCTGGAGCAGGAGATCTCCTGCCAGAGCGACCACTCGAAGCACCTGCAGGTATTGACGGACCTTGTAGTGAATACACTATATAAATAATCAGACTATAATACACAGTCCCTTACATATAAAGTCATACCACACGCCGATTACCTAATTCGCAGCATATAGGGCGCGCGTGAGTGTGACTGTGTGTGCATTATCAATGTGTTTTATTTAGGGTAATGCATATTTGTCAATGTTATAATATGTGGTCTTATATCTGGAAATAAAAGATTTAATTTAAAACCCTCACCTATTGTATTGTATAACGGGCTGGTTTCCGCAACTTCACGTCAAAGCATGTATTTTGCGTGCGGGTGGGAGATCTATTCGATCCACCCTAACTCCCCGAGAAAGCCCAGCAGCGCCTTGAACTTAAACACCTATCACTGAAACCTTTTATTTCCACACAGCGCCTAAAGAACCTGCTCTCAAACGAAGCAGTCCGTCACCACGACGCCGCGAAGCTGGTTGCCTTGTACGCCCTCCGTTACGAGAAGCACGCGAGCAACGCGCTGCCGTCGCTGGTGGAGGTGCTGAAGACGCGCGGCGCGCCCGAGCTGCTGGTCAAGGGTGTCGTCAATCTGCTGGAGTACGGCGGCGCTCATGCTCGCCAGAGTGACCTGTTCGGGCGGCAAGATCCTGAGAAAATTATGAAAAGGCTGTTTAAGGTTGGTGGTGTTTGTTTTTTTCATGCTCTAGTGACGATGCCAGGTTTATGTCAGTTCCTCCTGATATGCTTCTGAGAAAAAGTGCTACAATTTCTTTGATAGAGATATAACTTATATTGGAAGCTGTATGTGTTTAAAATTAAATATTATGATGAATTATGAGCTTGAGTTGTCCAGGGCAAAGCTGTCCCTTTCCTCCTTCCATTTATCGCGATCTAATACGATGAAAGGTTAATCCAGTCCAACTCATCCCATCCTCTCCTTAGCATACCGTATGATCAATTATTACTTTATTATTATTGAGGTTACAATGGTAGGCGATGTTAATATTATTTTTTATATTTGCCACATATTCGAACAGTCCTGCTCCGTTTTTGATCCAGTAATGCCGATTGTAATACAATTCATTCATATTACAGGGTCTTGACGGCGTAGAAAACATCTACACTCAGCACACTCCTCTTCTAAAAGACACTCTCGAAGATCTTATCAAAGGAAAGCTCCGGGAAAACCTGTACCCAACCCTGGGCGGTGATGACGGCGCCTACGGCCGACGACCGCAGGACATCTTCGTGTTTATCGTAGGGGGCGCCACCTACGAGGAGGCGCAGTGCGTGCATCAGATCAACCAGGCTTACCCTGGAGTCAGGATAGTGCTTGGAGGCACGACAATACACAACTCCACCTCGTTCTTCGAGGAAGTGAAGGCAGCTATGCAAGGAGTGCACAGAACGCATACTAGGCATATTAGAAATGTTTGAGCGATTTGGTGATGACTTATGTAATTAAATAAATAATTAATATCAAACTATAAAAGAGTAGGCGTGCTAAGCTGAGTACCCACATGTAACAAACTCGCCAAAAAAAATGTGAAACAGCAACACAACCATCCACTTTTCTTTTAAATCGGTTAAAAATGTGACGGCCCATTCCAAAATTAAAAATGTGTCACTTCTCCTGAACATTTTTTTCGTCGACTCGACGCAGTATCTACACTTTGGATTTGATAACTTGTAATCTCCCCTTTTTGAGTTTTTGGCAAATATCTCAATAATAATGAGATTTTCCTCACACTTTTGTATAACACCCCTTGGGATGTTGTCTACAGATTATGACCCTTAATTGACCTCTCCCGTGACCTTGGTAAAAAATTGTTGGATTCAGTTCGTGAAACATAAGCTTGCTTAAGTTATGGTCTTCTCCTTCTTGGCGTGTCTATGGAAATCTAAATAGATGTGGTCGTGATGCCCAGTCTCACTCCGAGGCTGTATTTGGGATGCTGTCATGGAAGCGAGGATAGGGTAATTCAACTTGCTGTCTCGCGGTGCGAGACTGATCGCCGTCCACATTATGTGTTACATTTGGTTGCGTGTTTCTTTTTTAAGTGAGGACATAGCTAATATAATTATGTAATTTCTTCGAGTCGGCGAACAATTAGTTCGAAGAATCTACCGATCAACTGCATAGTACGCCTAAGTACCTGATGTCCCGATGCATTTAGTTCATTATGCTTTGACAAAAATATAATTTGGTCTTTCCTAGTGGTGATTGTATAACAGAGCTTCATTTTATCTAAATAGTGAAATGATTGTAAAGTGTGCAAGAAATGCTCTTTATTAGACAAGTATGTTACTTATTCATAATAATTATGTGAAATTGTTTTATTTTAAATTATTTTAGTAATATATTCACAAGTATTCGTAATTAATTAAATTATTTATTCATTATAAAAATTTGTTTTTCATTTCTAGTGCGTCTTATCTAGCTAACACTGCCTTTCTACCAAAGATGTGGGTGGCCCCTGAGTGGTTAGGTACATACACTGCTTAAACAATTAGCGACATAAATTAAGGCAATCTACATAAACGGTACAAAACGAGAGGAGGATGTCTGATTACGAAGCGATTGCTCAATGTAGAACCAAAGTTAAAAAACTATTATTACGCGCTCGGGAACAGTATGAGCACACGAACAGTGCGTTCAGGAGTTTGCCGAGTACTTCTATATGTATAGTGTATAGTACGGAGCAGCAGAGCGGGCGGGGCGAACGGAGCGGTGCGGATACATCTTGATCACTTACAATCTGTTGGACGTATGTTGCGCACTGTAACAACTTAACCGAATCTTTAGGGATTGTCAAACCGTTGCAATAGGTATATTTATAAATGCCTGAATGGAGCTGTGTCCCGAGACGAGGAAGATTACTCGCGCTGTTTCGGTGCCAAAGCGAGGCTCAGGGATGACGACGGTGGATTGTAATAGGCCAGTTGCAGTGCTGTCGACCCCGGCTAAGGTTTTTGAAGCTGCTAATCATAAAGCATATTTCAACAGGCCCGCAGCCAGTTAACAGACGCTTAGCACGGGTTCCGACCGGCAAAAAGCATTACTATCAATCTCCGGTTACTCTTGTGCCATCGGTGAACAGTGGGGGGCGCGAACTGATACTGCTTACTTGGATTGCTCAAAAAGTTAGCGGCATTTTTATTAAGCGGTAGGGAACAATATGTAGACTATGCGGGGCACAAATATAATAATAATCATAGCCATATTTTACCACCTATGGGCTGAGTGTTGGAGGTTGGGAACCCACCGTCAGGGCAGTTACCTTGGGCCTTTGCAGTCCATTCTTATTAAAGACTGAAGAAGTTGTTTACTATTTGATGATGATCTCAAGCTAATGATTTATTTCATTGTTCTCTAAGCAAAAAATGCATAGTTTGTAATAAGTTACAAAAGTTAATTTTGTTATTTTGTTTTGTGTGTATGTGTGTGTGTCGTAAGATGGAGAAAACAAATAAATAAAAGATGTGCTAAGCTGCAGGAGCCTGTTAGTTCGGCGCAGTATTTCAGACGAACAGATTATCGATGGGAAAATATTAATTAAAACACAGAACTGTTGTGTTTAAAACACATTTTTTTACTTTTTTATTGAAAAATATTCGTCGACACAGGTGTTGTGTGTCCAACAAACGATAAACGATGCCATACTTTGGCACATTCCTCTTCACGCGCCCGTCATTGGGCTCACAAATAAAAAGCACTTTCACAAATCAAATCTTTCATCGACAAGCGGAATTAAGCAGCAATTTCATACAATATTATATTTGGAACGAATCCTTAGAATTTGTGCCAGGTAATATGATTACAAAATGTAGATCAGGTACCCCAGTGCCAGTGATAGTTTTAGTAAATTACTATTTCACAGTAAATGTCTAAAAGTTCATTTCTAAAAAGCCATGGCGCCACGTTGTTAGTCCATCAAATTCTAAAGATTCGTCTCAAAAAAATTACAATATTCAATATTAGAGTTATAGGCTCTATATTTCACTCCTATTAAAACCAATTTCACTTTACAATTACCTCTGCTTACTCCCAAACATTATTTTTCCCTTCAGTCTTTACAAAATTTACACCTTCTATACTGAAATGTTACCAAAATGCTTCTTTAATAATTATTATAGATATAAAGTTGTTTGAATTATCTTTTTGATTAGATATTGAGCATTTTGTTAAAACTTCGAAGTACTAGGGTCCACACGTTGGTAACATTCTTACACAATGCCCCGGCGTCGTGCGCAGGGCAACACACACATTTATAAGGCAATTTCATAAAATTTTATCTATACATACACAATGGGTTTTCGAATCGTCCGTGCCGACAGTGGAGCCGGTAACAAATATTTACATGTTAGAAAGTGCCTTATACGAGGTAAAAAATGTATGAGCTGCTCAGATTGGCTGAGTCTTCAACTATCATTTTTACAATATGATTGTAAAAATGATACGTTTGAAGCTTCAATCATGCTTAATATTAGCAAGTGGCAAGTCGTTGGGCTGAGCTTTCGACCAGCTAGCTGCGGCGTGTCCTGAGCAGTCTAAAATGAAAGTCAACTTATGCAAATTAGGAAATCAGGGAAGAACATAAATACTATTGCCACTTGCTTCAAAAGCTTCATTAGTAAACAGTAGTTGTTCAGACATATCTTAGATATAGAGGGCCTAACTCTATGGATGTGTATCTTAATAATAGACTAACCCATTTGTTAGTATAATTAGAATTTTGAAGACAGTTTTTTTTAAGTATTACTTTAGTAACGTATTTAGTCTTATTTATCCTTGTCCAGAGCGGATAGTGATGATTTTTGCCATGTTTTTCATCTAATCTAGTTTCAATTGACTCCTAGGTTCAGTATTGATGAGGAATGTGACCTAAAGTACTGTCTGAACAACTTCCATTCACTCAAACTATTAATATCAGTACCTTTTACTTTGATACGTAACAGTTCTAGTCATTATTCGTGCTCGAGTAGTCATATGTCACCATTGATAAAGGCACAATGGAGTCATTCCTTTACCCTAGTTTTGACGACATTTTTGCACGTCATGTTGCAGGTTGATCGATTATACAAGGAGGGCAATTCACAATCAGATCTCTGATTTGACCCTCTTTTTGGTAAATGCACCAACATGTGCGTTGAATAATATACTCAGTAGTACATTACGGCGCGCTTTAAATCGTTGCATTTAATATGAGAATCTTATAAAAAATGTATACCACAACCGTTATAATATAATGTGGCCAAAGGAACTCGAACGTTTCGTAAGCACGTACAAATTTTACGGGAAAAAGAAGTATCCCTAGCTAAAACATAACATCCGCGCCACTAGTGGTGACACCTCACACAAAAAAATAAATCGATAATATTTTATGGCGCATAACAGACAACCACGCACATACATCTTTTTCACTTTCATTTCAACAAACATACGCGGTGGAGTCACTCACGCGATAAAAATTTAAATTAAAACAAGAAAAAAAAATGTGAAAAAAAAAGAAAAATAAAACAGTACACGAGACTCCATACCATGTTCTCGAACACTACGAGTCACGAACGTGGTACGGGTCTGGTAGGCCCTTTCCGCTTTATACTAACTTTATTTTGTGATTTTTTGAAATGATAACATGGTCGAAAAGTCTTTACACATCACAAAATAATAAGCCGTTTATTCGGAAAGGGCACTAGTAACTCCCTTCTAGATCATTATATTTACATTATATACAACAATGTTTTAATCGCAATTTGTTTGTTTATTTATATAAATATGTCTATTTTAATTACTTTAAATCTACACAAATCATACATTCTGCGCGGTTTATCCTCTATGTATCGAAACAGAGCAACTCATTGGGAGTGTTTCATAATGATCTGTTTATCCATCAAATTTTACAAAAGGAATGTGCTTATATATAATAGGAAGAACTCGAATGTGTTTATAAAGGAATCCAGCAGCACTCCATGGTTATTCATTTAGCATGATTGTTATAAAAGAATGTGAATGTCATCGTCCACATTTGGCGCTACCCAGGGAGCACCGCGCGGAGGTCATGGACTTAGCTCCCCTTGATGCCACACTTTTATATTAAGCATTTTACGACCCTCGATTCAAGCTGAAACTTAATTAATAAATACCTATACATCACTATGGGAGAAAATAGTTTTTGATTGTGCAAACCTTGTGAGCCTTACTTTTATTTAACGAAATATATCCGATGACGCATTTCTGTGACAATCCTGACGTTAATTTATGTGAACAGTGTCAGTTTCGTCGTAAATATGTTTATGCGTCCTAACTTCCTTACACCTACCTATCAAGTTTACATTTTTATTGTCAAACCTACTTGCGTCTGTAACGCATCCTGTTACAATTCCTTGAAACGCGAAGGGTAGCTTAACAAATTTTTGAAAGCCTAGTTTGGATACGCAAACTTAGTTATACTTAGACCTGTGCTCATCAATATTTAATCAATCGGTTACATGTTTAAACGTGTAATCGTTTGATTTAATGTTGGTAAACAAAGACCTTAGTATAATCCTCCGTCTGCTTAACGAAACTGGACTTTCAAAAAATTGTTAAAGCACAAAAATGAAATAATATTCCGTTTGAAATTATAGCTGTAAATAAATTATCACATAGGAATTTTACAATTTACCTATTAAAACATATTATGTAGATGTTAGAAAATTAAAGTATATTACATTTTTACTTGATGCTGGCAGTAAAATTAAAGATTAAATCTGTAAAGCGTTAAAACAAGACTATTGCATGACCTCGCAGGTTTAAGAATTTAACTAAATAAAAAAAGAGAAAATAAGAACCTTCGATTCGCACAATATATTCGTTACGCTTGAACAAAGGGGACACAAAACATAAAACTTCATAACTTAGATTAGAATTGGTGGTGAATTTTCAGAAGACTGGCCTCGTTTCCAAGTGGCAAATAAAATAATGTGAGGCCATAATAAATACTTCATGTATTCTGCAACGCGAAAAACATGAGTCCACAGAATAGTAATTTGCGAAAAATAGTTGTTTCTATCCACCCCGTGACCTCTACAAGGGCGATAGGAGTCTCGCAACGACTCGCGACAGGAATTATAATATTATGCAGTTCTTTACAATATCCTATACTTAGGGCTGAGTTTCACTAACACATTCACCCTGAAAAGGCGCATTACTACATTCCATATCAAAGGAACATAGGAAATGTTTTACGAATAATTACTTTCTTTTAAAAAGAATAAATAGCACTTGGCTACGGGTGATATTTGTAGCAAATACGCTAAGTAGTGAGCGCAAGTGAATTGGCATTCTCAATAAGGAGTCGGCTACGATAGTCCGAGTTATCATAATTTCGGGAGTCCGTATCGTGTCGTAGGTTATAGTTACGTTGCCTTTTCAAAAGCTGCAAATGTATAAAATAAAATAGAACTAATGACTCGTGAGACAGTAACGTCACATCTTAGTAAACATTGAGCATCTAGGATGGTCCCGATACTTATTTTTACTGTAACTGTTCAATGAAAGACGTTGCAATATCTTCCACATCGTTCTGGCATCTTCAACACCGCCCATAATTTACATTACGAATTTAAATAGTAACTATTTGCCAATTTTATAAATTAATCTTTTTAAAGTGCAATTGACACTTTGGAATTGTAAGAAAACGCGGAGGGTACCTTAATAATAATAAACCCTAAACCTAAATAAATACAGTTAACGAACTGACCGCTGTCTCAGAATGGCGCTCGTTGTTATAAACGAAGAAACAAAGATTACCGACCAAAACCGAAAGGAACTTGATACTAACTACTACTTTTAGTATAAAAAGGATCATTTGCCGATAAATATAAAACTCTAATAATAATAGATGTGTAGACTATGTTGTATCAAACTTTATTATGATATTTAGTTCGATTTATTTCATTTTATTTTTAAATATAAAACTGACATGCACCTTATTTTACTAGGTGCTTGCCTGACTCACAATACATAAGATAAACTGATGAGATATCTACCAAATTCCTCCCAGTTTGTATCGATAAGTATGATAGAGAGTGAATTATCTAATTATAATACATAGTCCACCCCCAGTACCGCAAGAGGGTGGACCGCACTCCGTCCGTACAAGACGCACTATTTTCTTACACACACACACATATACAATCTTCCATCCATTCTTAAATATTTAATATTTTTTTCCCCGCCGTGCTAAACTAACTAAAGTATTTTAAACAGTGTTTTCAAGTGAATGGCAACACTGACTATACTATCAAAAACTTGACAGAATGGTCAGGTATTCATATTATTTCAAAGATAATACACATTTTCCGTTTTTTTCACGTGACAACTATAATTTTATACAAAATTGAACCCATTTTTTTAAATTGTTCAATAAGTTGTGGTTTTCCTTTTAAAATTGGCAACTATAGGTTGTAAAAGATGTTTTCATATCTTTGGTATATATCACAATAATCAGCGTCAGTTAAATTATGATGAGTAGAGAAAAGTGGTACATTTATATCCAAAATGGATAATTTCGTATTATATTTTTTTACTGTACTAGAGTTTATGTAATTCACTAAAGTTAGATAACAAACAATAACAATTAAAACTCGAAAATATCTTGCCACGTGAAAATACCGAGTAAAACTTTTAGAAAAACATTAAAAAACATCAATTATTGCGATGAACGTATCAATACGAAGAAGGCATACAAGTTATTACTTTACGTTGTATTTTTAAAGTTAGAAAAACATTACAGCTGCGTCACCCCCATGGGTTATAAGACTACGCACAATGATGACATCTTGTCACTCCTAATAAAGGCGCAAACTCACCGCGGCGCATGCTGTGCACGGGCACGCCGCGCATTTTAGCTGCGTGGATTCATTTGTTTGACAACGTGGGTCTACGTTTTCGGCTTTGGCAGCGTTGAGCTATGTGAGCGCCTTATTCGAGCAAGCCACGCATGTACTAATGACGTCAATTGATGCATAGCGTGTCCGTGGTTTGCAGTGGACACAATCACGTACTTTTTCTTGCAAAGCAAAGCTTAATACACGTGCGTGACCTATCCGTGCGCCACGGTGTGTATGCGCCTTAAATACTTGAATATCGCCAAATATTTTGACGGCGTTAAAAGTATAATTAATATTTCGTGACGATGATGACTTTTTTTTATAAAAAAATGAAGGCCTCCTAGTCTACATGCTAATTTTGATAAAAAATTAAAAAATGTCAGCTTACTAATTGTAACAATACACAGTGTGGATAGAAGCGCCTTTTTAAGTAAACCTGCATAGATTTCCCGCGCCTTCTACCTCCACAAAAGTCTCTACGGACATTTGTTACAAATATTACATAAAAAAGCTTTGCAAGTGCACTTTTAATACAAATTTTGATACTTCAAATTGTTTTCGAGTAAATTTTGATCAGATTATAAAATTTCGCGTGTGTTAATAATTGAAGATGTATTTCGAATTAGCGAATCAGTTTGTTCGTTTCTACAAGACCGCAAAAAATAAGTGATGCTGCCAGCAGCAAAATTAGGAAACTACTGTCCAGCAATACTTTCACAATGATTCAGTTGGCAGAGACCTCCAAGCTGTTCTACATTACATTGCGTTAGGATAACATCGCTATTGATTCTACGTTCAATACCCATGTTATAGACCGGTGATCGTAACTACTCAGTACATCGCAACATAATGAAAGTTACACAATATATCGGATTGAAATTGAATAGTTACAACGAATAGCTTACTTCGACTATTTACATGTAAATCCGATATAAACTATTTCCTTTAATATAATTACATCGGTAATAATATGAAAACGAATACAAGCAAGGAAATAATATGAGCTCATCGCTCGAAGCACAAAGTGTCTGGGCGCGCAGACCGTCCGGCCGGCTGTCCCGCCGCAGTCAGCACAACACTGCACACGTCACTGTCACCGCACGGTCAGTAGTCGCGCGGGCGGGCGGCGCGCGGCGGGCGCACGGCCACGCGCTCGGTGCGCACGAGGCGCGCGTACTGCGCGTACTGCGCGTACTGCGCCACGTACACGTTGTAGTTGTAGCTGAGGCTGAGGCGGAGCTGCGGGCGCGGGCCGGCGGGGCGCGGGGCGCGCGGCGCGCGGGCGCGGCGAGGCGCCAGGTCGCGTTACGGGTGCGACCCGCCGCTGCCCACGCCCGGCGTCGTGGACCCGCCCGACGACCCGTGGCTGGGCGGCATCAGCACTCCCTGCGGACGTCACGCACGCACACGTTAAACGACTACCTGATATTAGTCACAAAAACCCACACCACAAAATAGTTAGGTACAGAATGCCAGCTCCTTCCGGCGACTGAAAAGGCTCACACGTTGGTGTGCGTGACTACACTATGTCCACCTCTACGTACAGCGAGTCGAGAACATCGCATAGAATCGCCCTACATACAAATGACTCACGAAAACTTTAATCATACTTAGAACCTAGTCACACCGTACGATGCTAATGACGACGTTAACAATGTGACATAAGTAACGAGATGTGACTGACTAAGTCCAAAAGTGATCAATGTTATCGTAAGGTGTCTGTCTCCGCTGTTTGCATGGAGCCGACCTTCTATATCTATCTACTTCGTGCCCACACAATAAACAAAAGATGCGATGTTATTCAGTAGGGCTATCAGTGTTGTCAGTACGCGTTATCGATTATCGAATCTACTAATACGAAATGAAACTCACATTGTACGAACGCGTGTATGAAATGCACAAGATCCAGCTTCGGATCATCAACCACGCCAGCAGACGGTGCACATGCACTCACCGGCGAAGTTCTGACGAGACAAAGATTACCTGTAGTTGCACCGCACATGGTTCAAAATCGCTTGACATTTCCAAATACGACTTTTTTTACAGTTTTTGTCATATCTTGGCCTGATGTAAAAGTGCATGGTAACCTCCCTGATCTCGGTACCCTGACACCTAGTGGGGACTGACCACTGACGAGTATTTTTTGGACTTGTAATAATGGTAAAATTAAAATGGCGGTTGATGTAGTACTAATTACGGTGGAAGCTAGGTAGAAATTCGGGTCCGTCCGGTGTTTCCGCGACAGTATTAACATCCACAAGATACTGGTCAGTGGGGCTGACGCAAACAGTGCTGCATGGAACTAAACGTGACAAGTTGTTGCAATAACTGGATGTGACATGTTCATGACGTCGTCGTTCACAAGTACAATGCTACATGGATCTTTTGGATAACGTTGACAGACAGAGATACTCGAAAACGTTGATCCGTGCATGAAAATGGGATTTCACCATACTTTTGAGCACACCTTTCTAATACAGGCGTATATCGTCATCTCGGCACAGAGATCCATGTAGCACCGTCGTTGTGGTGGGAGTCGCGGTTACCTGCAGAGAGTGAGGGTGCGGCTGCGGCGGGGACGCCGTGGGCGGCGCGTGGTTGAGGTAGGCCAGGTGGTGATGGTGGTGGTGGTGCCCGCTGGCGGCGCCCGGGCCCATCAGTGGGCACAGCACCTGGTGGTACGCCTAACAACAAAAAAAATACTGGTTTAGAAACTGATATAGGCTTCTTTGGCGCAGCCTCAAGGCACACATCTGCTGTCAAAGATCTACAAATGACAACCGGGACCAACGGCTTAACGTGCTTTCCGAGGCACGGAGGAAATTCGGTATGTAATGGGTGGTCACCCATCCACTGACCGACTTAGGCAAGCTCTGCTTAACCTCGGAGATCGACCCGTGTGGCTAATACCGATTTAAGCAAATGCGAAAATGGTACTGTACGCGGCGATTATTATCGAGTAAAAAAAAACAATCGGCTTCGTCGAGCGTCTTCTCTGATACTGATAGTTGTGTGTCTACCAGCTTCATAATCATCGCCGTTTAACTCATTAATTGATCCTTGCGGCTCAGTTACTACGGTGATATTATTTGATTCGTTGATCTCCTGCTTTTATCTAAATGTATCTACTGTAGGCGCAGCATAAAATCTTTTTTTTTATTCGCACGAAACAAAACGGGAAAAGTTGTAACCTGCTGAAAACGCGAGCGGAGGCAAACATGTTCCGAGCCGGAACATGTCGTTATCTCAGTAGTCAACCCCTTGCTAGCCATATCATCTTTCTCACTATTTTTCTCACCGCATCTTTCTCACTTTTTGTGAGAAATAAACTTGGTTGTAATATTCGCTACAAGCACATAACTCAGTCACTCGTGCAATACTCGGCTGCATGTATTACCTGGAAAGGTGGCTGCTGGAAGTGATGGTGCGGATGCGGGTGCTGGTGCGGGTGCGGGTGCGGCGTGTGCGCGGGCGAGGGCGGCGGGTACAGCGCGGGCGACGCCGCCGCGGGCGACGGCGCGGGCGGCGGCGCGTAGCCCTGCACGGCCTGCACGCCCACCTCGCCCTGCCCCAGCCCGCCGCCGCCGCCCACGCCTCCCACTGCGCCCACTGATCCTCCTACACCGCCGTGGTACATTCGGACCTGGATGGATACACACACAAGTTTTTAAATTGTTGTCGGATTTGATCTGCAATAATACAGACATTGGTGGAATATGTTCCATAGGAGTTTCTTCAAGTATATTTGTAAAAAGTAATTTCTAGAAAAACTAATCCGGTTACAAGAATTATATCACTGGTAGAAAACTGCACTATTTCAGAATTAAGATAGATACTTTTTCTTCTTCTAGAAAAATGCACAGTTCTTCTGGGAATCACCATGGGATAACATTAGCTTTAAAGAATTTTAGTCATTTATACGGTAGAAATTCGAAATTATCATAAGGGCAAGTGAGCAGCTATTGGATTTTCAACTTTTAGTGCTGAGCCGGGTGCTGCAAATCCGCGCTCAACGTCCCATAAGCATAACACAGGCCTGCTCTCTGGGAGAGGGAACTGCTGTAATCCACCACGAGGACCTAGTACGAATTGGGGGATCTGCAATGTACCGGTGTACAATATTGTACCATCAATATAAAGAGTGTAAGAAGACCCTTAACGAAGCCGCAAGGTACTTGTTCTCCCCGTCATTGTGACCATTTTTTTGTTCTAGACCATAACTGGGAACCTTCTAGTTACGGAGATATTGGGGGTCAAAGTTCCAACTTATTCACAAGTTTTTTTTTAAATACATGTTTCTAATGTAAGATTTTTACTTTAAACACCTTCACGACCCCCGTACTATTCAATCCATCCACCAGCACAATATTTTGAATGCGTTACACTGAGTTTTACTGTAAAACGCAATTTTTCACGTTTCCCAGCAATAATTTTTGCGTAAAGTTATTTAGTTTGATGTACAGAATGCTTGGTTGACGGCTTCGTGAAGGGTCTGTTTACACCCTGTATTAGTACTCACCATGTGCTGATACTGCAGCGCCGGCTGCTGATGCTGCGCGGGGTGCGGATGCGGGTAGGGCACGAACTGCTGGATGGGCGCGGGCGCCAGCAGAGGCTGGCCCGTCGCCGCCGCCACCTGCATGCCCGAACCTACGCCCACTACACAGTCAACCAAGTTAACATACACAACACCCCTGAGCAGTGATGCTGAGACCCTTCTGCCTTCCTTGTGCTCTCAATTTTGCGTTGTTTCAATTCTATTGTAATGGTGCTCCTTCTTTTGACACTTGAGTAAAAAAGAATATGGCAGATTCTTTTTTTTAACTGATTTCACTGTCAATGTTCACTGCTTTGAATTTCATGCCATTTCTTGGTTTGCCTTTAAAACAATGGCTAACGTAGCAAATAATGGTTCTTCAGTCACTTATCTCCTGGAAATCCGGTTGGAGTAAGCGCATATTTTGCTCTGCATTTAGGTTCCAAGCTCATCAAGAAAAATGATAAGACCATAGACATAATTCCACTATGGTTGACGTCATGCTTACCTTTCCTGAAGTTCCTCTGTTGCTGTGACTGCATGGGGGGCTGTCCGCCACCCCCTGAGACGCCCCCGACTCCTCCGCCGCCCCCCATGGCGCCATACGCCAGCTGTAGACACACCATGTATGATTAAGTTGGGACTTTAACAGTAGTTTTGGCATGCTTTTTAATTGGGGCAGTAATGAACGTGGACAGACACTGGATATATATAAGTATTGCAGAAATGCGAAAAGAATTAGCCTGATGATGTCGCAACTGTAGCGCGATAAGCCGGGAACAGAGTGGCCACGCTATGCCCCGCGTCGTCATGTGATGGCGTCGACTGTACCGTATCTGCTACGGCCTTTACCGTAGTTTAGTTCAAATAAGGAATTATTATGCTATTCAGAACCGTGTCACGAAGTAATGCAATGGAATGGTTAATGAATTGATATGTAGTGTTTGGTGTGTTAGACACGTAACGATCTAGTATACAGGGTGGAAGGGACACCGATGTTAAAACGGTTACCACGTACTCATTACACCCTTCTGAACCGCACAGATAGAATTTTTCGTCGGTTAAAAAAAACAGCTGTTTACTAAAAAAACTGCATAAATCATCATAAATCATATTTATTTCTGTAAATTGGTTTTACAAAACACTTTAACATGTTATGTTTTAAAACTAGATGGGGCCGGTGTTTCGTACCTGACTACTCTGAGAAGAAACATCCGAAACAAACTCAGAGGTAATACCTACACAGTTAAAATGTATGGAACAGATGATTTTAAAAAAAATTACCTATGAAAAATTTCTATGTGGGAGTTCAGAATTATGTACTGAATACGTGGTGGTTTTAGTGTTATTGTCCCTTCTACCTTGTACAAACTTTTTTTTTTTTAATTGCCGGGTTACGCTGAAATATCCTCATTTACAGTTAAGTAAGAAGTTTGAGACGGAAAACACTTCAGTTTTTTAGACAATTAAAATCAATCAATTGCTTTTATATCATCATCGATCATCAAGATCTTATGTGCTTATAATAAATTAATTTCTTTCACCTATGTCCGTTGATAACCCGAGATAACGAGCAAATACCTAGATAACCATATCCGTGTGTAAATCAATACCTACAAAATGTCAGATTGTGTGTAGGTACGAGATTTAAAACAAGATTATTTGAATGTTTTGTGGCTTCTACCATTGTGTTACAAATTAAAGTAGATTTTCACTTTTTTTTTCCTAGCCTGCTCAGTTCCACTCCTGGGCAAAGTCCTCCCTCCACTTCTTCCACTTCTCGCGAACCCCCGCGCGTCCCTCTTCCAGTTTGTTTTTACTATAATTTAGAAAGTATATTCCTTGTGTATATTCATCTATATTGAATTTACATATTACTATATGTAAATTCTAACTAAAAGAAATCTTGATGATATTTGCAAATCATGAAAGCGTACGAAGAAGCGCGGGTCGCTAGATCTACATAAAGTTAACGACCTTACAGCTTATCTCTTTCTCTGACCGGCGAACTTCGCTTTTCGATTGTATTTAAATCAATGACATACCTATTTATCTATCGTTGAATAGAACAAAACTTCTATAAGTCCGGTCAATTCAGGGGGAAGCGATAGGGTAGCCCGCGAAATTCAAATTTTCTTAGGTTTTTTGCAATTTGCAGGGTAGTGTCAGGTTCTATGTTGAACAAAATATGATTCCTGACCGTAACAAGTATGGCTTTACAGAGTTATAATCATTAATAAAATCATCACTACAACCCTCAAGTTCATTTAATCCCATTGCATGACTTTTTCATGAAATAGTAAATTTTAAAACCGCACATAGAGAAGAATGGAAAGTTATGAGGGAGGCCTTATGACAAAAAAAAAGTAAATTTTAATTTCGGGGGCTACCCTTAAACATGGATCTTTTTGCGCTTGAATAAAATTAAAAGGAGGGTGTTGTTGGTAAACACAATTAAAATTGTCGGAGAAAAATGCATTGGAAACACAAAATAGCGGCGTTACTTCCAATTTTAATAAAACTTTTGGAAAAGGAAATAAAAGCCTTTGCCTTTAATTGGGATGATTGTGACTATCCCCGCTTGAAATACTTAACAAGTGAATCTATCAAGCAAGCAAGCTAATTAATGGCAGCTGCTATAACTCGGTTATCAATGTAGGAACAAAGTCATGAACTTTGATCTAACGCTGAGACTCAACATCTGTGCTGAACAACATATAGATCGAAAGGTTCATATCATCTGCCTAGCCTTTTCCCAACTATCTTGGGGTCGGCTTCCATTCTCACCGGAGGCAGCTGAACACCAGTATTTTACATGGAGCGACTGCCTATCTGACCTCCACAACCGAGGTAGGACCGGGTAATACGATACCCCTTGGTAAGACTGGTTGTCAGACTTTCTGTAACGACTCTCAAAGATCTTGAATTGATAGCCGGGACCGACGGCTTTACGTGCTTTCTGAGGCACGGAGGAAACTCGGTAAGTAATGAGTGGTCACCCATCCACAGACCAACTTAGGCTAAGCGTAGCTTAACCTGAAGATTGATCCAATATAATCAACGCACAGACAACGTCGCCGTCGTCGTCGTTCTAGGTTCAGTTCATACTAACTTTGTAAACGCTAAGTGTTTCCAACTTTTCTTACTGAACTTTGAGCGTTTGGATTTCGAAACATTGTTATCGGATAATCGGCTTTAGATATTTTAGAAACAGGTGTATCTGTCCCTGATATCGAAAACCACAGATAGTAGGTAAATTATCTTTTATTAATTATCATTTTAATAAGAGATTGTGGGGAAAGCAGTCAAATTAATTTATATTACGATTTATTATATTCAATTTTAAACTGGACAAGATAGACGGGAACAAGATGACGTATTTATATCAAACAAATTTAGTTACAAATCAATCGTCATGATCAATAAATCAAATTTAATTTCCTATATTTACTTCCAACTTTGAACCTACTATAATTGCCGAAGTCGAACAGCCGGACGGACGCAAACTGTTTACAATATAGAACGGATAACGATATAATTTGATAACAGCCACGCGGCCAGAGCTGATAATTAGTACGTTCACATGATTTGACATTAATACAGATAAATCTTCAGTGACATTGCGAGAACGACGCGGGTAACACAACATTATTGAATGATTATAGTCATATCATCTGTGCAAATATTGTCTACATGTTTTTTGTAAGACTGAATATAAAAGTGGAGAAATTATAACATAACTGTGCCAAAATGTGGTTAGTGTGGCTGATTTTAGGACTGATCCTAATAAAAACTTATAATAAAATAACGAATGGGAAGTGTTACTCCGACAATGTCATGAGTGGTAAAGTGGTTATCGTCACGGGCGGTAATAGCGGAATAGGTTACCAGACCGCCTTAGAACTGGCTAGGAGAGGCGCCAAAGTGATATTAGGCTGCCGAGACGAGAACAGGGGCAAAAAAGCTGCAGAATCCATTACCAAGAAGACTAAAAACCGAAGTGTCAGATATATGCACTTAGACTTAAGTTCCTTCGCTTCTGTGAGGAAATTCGTTGAAGACTTCAAAAATTCCGAGGCGAAATTGGATATTTTGATCAACAATGCTGGCGCTAGCGGTGTTCACAGAGACAAAACTGAAGATGGATTAATCAGGGACATGCAGGTCAATCATTTCGGACCCTTCTTACTGACTGTACTCTTGGTGCCTATATTAAAGAAGTCTGGGCCAAGCAGGATTATCATAGTGACGTCAACGCTGCACAGGTTTGGAACTGTCAGCGACTTGAACAGTCCTCACTCATACATGAGAACGTACTGCGATAGTAAGCTATGTAACATTCTCTTTAGCAACGAGTTAGCAAGAAGACTGGAAGACACTGATGTAACCGTGAACAGCTTACACCCTGGTCATGTCAATACAAGTTTCTACAAAGCAACAATATTGGAAAAGTTAAGAACTATGGTGTTGTACTCTTTCTTCAAGAATCCTGTAGAGGGGGCTCAGACGACTTTGTTCTTAGCTATTTCAGATGAAGCCGATCAGACGACGGGAGGGTATTTTGTGGACTGCAGAGAAGGCTATATGGGTATGAAGGCCAGAAATGAGGACCTGGCTGCGAAATTATGGGAAGTATCTGAGCAGATGGTTGGCTTAAGGCCTGAGGAAAGGATTGTATAAATAAATAGATTTTTTAAGCTTATTTTTGTTGTAAAAAGAAAGCTATTCTATTTGGAAGACTATGTGTAAAACAAATGATGATAGTGTTTAAGTAGGTTTTTTTATATGTGGATAAAATGTTTTTTGGAAGACTATAAAGTGATGGTTGTGTGAAATCCAAATTGGTTATGTAATTAATAATGTTTAGTGCACTTAAAACAACAATCAATTGGTATTAACATAGAAAACCACTGCAAACAACATTAATGTTAGTATTTTAATAATATAAACGACTTAAAGACTAAGTACTTTCGAAACGAATAAATTATTTTTTTATATCTTGTAATTATTTTTATATTTACATTCCTATGTTCCGTTACGTATGTAATTAATTATAATGAGCACTTATCGATGTAACTACATCTCATTTACACTACGACTAATAACATTTTCCCATCTTTGTTTATCTAGAGCTGGGTTCAGTTAAGTTTTTATTTAAAAGACGAAGAAAGCCTAGCTTTCAATGATGGTCATGGCATTTAAAGAGAATCGAAGTATCCAACACAGATGCCACCATCAACGGACCCTTGAATGACCAAAACTATCCAAAATTCCTGAATTATTTTAACTACTTCTAGTAAAAACATTGTCTTGTCGGCCGATCTCTTATTTGTATGGTATTGTATATCGAGCTGGTGTCCGCAACTCCACGTCTAAAGTGCATATTTTGCGTACCAACCGATCTCTAATCTGATACTATCGTGATTGAGAGCTCTAATTACGACAGCACAATCATTTCATTGGTGGTCGATTCATAATCTTATTTCCAATTCAAATGAGTGCTGATTGTGCACCATTTCTGAAAGTAGTGAAGAAATGTGTGACAGTCTTAAAAACACACATTTGCGGTTTCTACGAGTTTTGAATACCCTAATCTACATAACATAACATCTCGCCTGTAATCCCAGAAGGATTAGGCAGAGGTGTACCTAATAATACAACGACATTTCGCCAGTTATGTTTAAGTCCCATGTAATAGGGGGCGAGCCTATAGCCATCAACCGGACGCAAATCTTGACTCCGTGGCAGCTACTGAGAAATTCCCGATGGAAAAACCCAATAACACATGCCCGGCCCGGGAATCGAACCCAGGGCCTCATGCTCAGTAGCCGTGCTTGCGACCACTAGACCAACGAGGCACTCCTCTACCCTAATCTACTTCGTACATATGCCTGGCTTATTTTCAGAGGCTTGATTCCTTCTAATTTATCAACGTTTCATTGATTTGTTGTTCATTTGCGTTTCCTTTAATATGGAATCGCCAGGGTAGCCCGCGAAATTCAAATTTTCTTAGGTTTTTTGCAATTTGTAGGTCAGTTTCAGGCTACATGTGAAACAAAATATGATTTACAACCGTAACACGTATGTAGTTACGGAATTATAATCATTAAAATCATCAATACAACCCTCTTAAATTCATTTAATGACTATTTCATGAAAATGTCATTCAATGGGATTATATTATGAACTTATAGATTGTATTGATGAGTTTTATGACTATAACTCTGTAAAGCCATATCTGTTACGGTCGCAAATCATATCTTAATCAACGTACAACCTGACACTGACTTGAAATTGCAAAAAAACGTGAGTAAATTTAAATTTCGCGGGCTGGCGCTTCCACCTTAATCCTTTAAAATGGATCAAAAACATACAATCAACGAACCAATTAAAATAAACATTTGTAAGTTTGTGGAATCGGGGCCCTGATTGTGTTTCTAATTTCTTGTTCACAATTTTAATTAAAATATTTTTTTCAAAAAAAAACTATTATAACAAATTCATCTATGCTATAAATTTTATGTCCGTGTTTTCAATTATTCTCAAAAGTGTAACACCATCAAAAGTGCTCAATCACAGGTGGGTACAAAAGAAAACAGACGATCACTGAACTCAAACGCTGTTGTTATTTATTCAAACGAAAATCACTCTGAAGCGTTAGCGTTGGTTGGTAAGACGGTTAATGTCCATGTGCCCCGTATAACGTGGGGACAGATTACATAGGAAATGGATATTTCACTTTAGACTCAGTCAAACCGGTATGGACAAGCTGGACGCGGATCTGGACATAATATATAAAAAAGGACCGATACGTCGGTAAGTACTAAGTACATACGGACGGCGATTTAGTTACCTGGATCCTACAAGGAGTCTATCCGTCATAAAAAACAACTTTCACGAAAAAACGTATTACACATTCATGCAAAAAATGTAGCTTTTCATATATGCATCGAAACAGTCTATCTGTACTGTTGTATAGGCATTCGTTTTTTTCATGAATCGGTTATGAATTTCTTTGGGAAAGATGTTTAATATGACGGATAAACTCACCTCCTTGAAGAATCCAGACAACTAAATCGCCACCTGTATTTGTATGACCTCCATACTAATATGTACATTGTTTACTTGAAATCCGGAACCGTATCCGCAAATTGTCCATACCGGTTTTGCCGTAAAATAAGTAGCACGCATGAATAGGTACGCGATACAGTCCTTACAGTTATTTTTCCCTTGATTTCACACCACCATAAAAATCATAGTGAACTTTAATTTTTATTGTCGTTTCAATAAGACAGGAACCGATTAATCGCGTTCAAAGGCAAACCTGTTAGAACTCCCATATGTTTGATCAACCATTATTCGTGTTAACCCTTTTATATATTGTTTAACAATTGAAATATTGCTGATTAACCAGAATGACAGAGCCATAGCACCGAGTGAAGGCTAACTCTGTAACTTTCTTGCATATTTTTTATGTACAAAAATGAACTCTGCGTGGACTGGTTATGATAGGCTGATTAACCCTATAATACGGGTTAACGTTTTACTCTAGGGTTTTTCACGTTACCCGAAAAAATTACCCGATTAAACCCCTATATGGGTAACCTTTTGGCCCCCTGAAATAAAGCTTAGGTATTTCTTTCAAAGAAAAAATAACTGTGAAATGACTCGTATCCGTCCGTCATTTTTTAATGCATACAGTAAAGCACCCATTTAGTACGTCCTGTGGTGGTGGGTTAGCCACGCGGTTAGCGAGGCAAGCACCCTTTGTACAAGTACATGAAGTTACGACACACTGCGGGAAAACGGAACACTGCACGCGGGCGGAACGTGGGACAACGAACTTATTTGGGACAAGTACCATTATTATCGATTTTTCTCGTCTTACCCAAAAAGGAGTTGACATTACTGATTTTATGAAATTCTCGATTTTTTTTTTCTGCGAGCATATCATGTCTGCTTAGATGGCTGATCCTTGAAGTTATGGTCAACCTATTACGATAGGTTAAACAAGAATGGACAGCAGATTTACTGATCTATAATGAGGCTTTCAGCAACTAGTGAAATCTGAACACGATTTCGTTAGTCGGTTTTCACGATTTAATCTTTTCAAGTCTCGTATATCGAAAATTATGAAGTCTAGTATTCATTTAAATACTTGTCACAAATAATTCGTCATCCCATGAGTCCACTAGTGTGCTCACCGCATCTGGGCGGTCCCTTTTGTCAGGCACCATGAATATGGGAGGCGCGTACTGCCGGCAATCGCACCCCATCTCCATCTGTCGCCATCCCCAACATGTTAGCTCCTTTATCATGTTTTTGTATACCAATACAATAACATTCCTATTGTGTAATAGGCCGAGTATCCAACAGTAATTTACAGCTAAAAATATGGCTGTGAAAGTACGCCAGACCATGATTTGAATTCAACTTTACAAGATTACATATTTAAGTAAGTTAAGATTTAAAATTTTAAATGACATTGTGCAATAAGTCTTGTGAATTTTCATCTAAATTTCTACATTGATGACTTGAAAGTCAGCAACTGAAATACGTCGAATTAAAAATGGTTCGGTATGAAAGATGTCTTCAGATTTTTTACATAACTTACTGTAAAATAAGAGTGGCTATGTGCCTATTAATTGTTCATTTTACTGAGTGTGCTATTGTGTGAGTGCTATTTTCGTCTCAATATATCAAAAAGCCTCTAATTTGCTCCAATTTTTTTCAATTGGCTTTCTGTGAACTTTTGTAGTATGACAAAATCTGTTGCCGTCTTACAAATAGCTATGTATAAAGCTGGGTACTCACAGCAGGGTGCGGATGCTGCAAGTACGCGGGCGGCTGCTGCGCTGCGGCGGCCGCGGCCGCCATCATCGCGTACGGCACTGCTGCCACCTGCGGGTAACATTGCTATCCACTACGTTATCTAGCTCTTTTGTGAGGTCATACAACTTGTGGTTGAACATTGAATAGTTTTGTTTAGAAATATAGTGCTTATTGCATAATTTTTGTGGTGTAGCAAAGAGTATAGGAGAGAATAATCTCTTGGAAACTCATTGTTATATTAATTGATCTAAGAAAGAAGCGACAGACATTGCAGTATTTACATGATGTTTTATTCAAAGACTACTAAGCAGCAAATTGAGTGCTACTCATATTCTGAGAGTTCCATCATGTTATAGAAACGGCATTTTGTGAATGAATAAACGTAAAATAGCTTGGATGGGTGGGACTTGCAAAGTAATACACATAAACATTCGATTCTGTCCTTTTCCATATTATTGAGAACGGGACATCTATTTCTACTGCAACATAAATAAATAGTGTTAATACATACCATGGGAGGCGGAGGATGTGGCGAAGGTACATAGCTGACTCCGGGCCCCATGACGCTCACGCCACCTAGGTTCACGCCCATGCCGCCCACGCCTACTCCCACGCCCACGCCCACGCCTGAAGGGGTGCCTGGCGTGTGTGGCCTGAAAATATAAATAACACAATTGTAATCGAGTTGTTCATCTCCGGTTTTAGGTGAGATACAACAGTGTATGTTCCATTACTTGAAAAAAAAAATCGAAATAACATCAATCTTTAAAAAATTGTACTTTAAGGGTGATCCTGCCGGGGCTGCGGGACTGTTCGAAAGAGATACCGCGGCCCTGGAACACAAAGGGCAAAGAAGGAACATGGATGGGTTTTAGTCAGTAAAAGTCTGACACTCCCTCCCACTCCACCCAGAGCGGGAGGGAGTTATTTAATGATTTCCCATTCGTAAAAAAAAAAAAGGTTCATTCTATATTTCAGGGCGCCTATCTGAAGAACATTACTTTTCTGGTCCGGTGACTTGCATAAATATAAACTTGGAGGTCCAAAAACGCACACGCTACGGATTCCTGAGGTCTCAGTGTACATTCTGCATCTTCCTTTCTACAGCTTGAGTGCTTCCTTGATTTTTTTCGATTTTTTCGTGATTTTTTTTTACAAAAAGCTGATATTGGTAAACTCACCGACTGGGATTCGGAGTGCTTGGACTCCTTGGCGTGAAGGGCTTGGCTGCGGGGTTGAACTCCTTGGCATTGGGGTTGAGCGTAGACTTCTTGATCTGCGCCACGCGCTCCATGCCGGGCGACGCAGAAGAGGGCGGCGACGCGGACGGCGCGGAGCGCTCCTCCACCGACATCGGGGAGTCGCCGCCCTTTGGGACCACGGGGGGCTGTTAACGTTTTGGGTATAGAGAATAAGAGATAGCTTTGGGTTGTTTGCGGTTCCGTTAGTTTTTACTGTTAGGTTGTTAGTTATGTCTCTTCTGCATTGTTTGTTCAAAGAATTGATCAGTAGCAGCCGCGGAGTCTAGATTTGCGCCCGGTTGATCGCAATAGGCCTTAAACATAACTGGCGAAATGTGAGTGTACTATTAGGTACACCTCTATCTAACCCTTCGAGGGTTACAGATGTAATAAAAAAATACGCAGACATTAAGCGTCTCCTTGCGCATGCTCGAGGATGTGCGTGCGCCCAATTTTATACTTAAAGGCAATACTGTTACAGTCCTTTATTCAGTGATATCAGAAAAGTGGGTGTAAACGAACCCTTAAAAGATATTGTACAGGATCAGGAGGCCTACTATGACGACTTAAAGCAGTAGTAGTGTTTTAATATTATTCCAGAGTGGTAGAGTCGTACCTTGTGCTGCGTGGGCGGCGTGTGCTGCTTGGGCGGGCGCTCGCGCTTGGCGTGCGGCTCGCCCGACGCGCACACGTTGGCCGACACCTCGGGCGGGCTGGGCGCCGGCGGCGGCTGGCTCTGCGGGACAGTACACTACTTTATTTCCTTTCTATCAAACACTGATAAGTGCACGCAAGATGTCAATTTGATGAACGTGTCGATAACATTTAACATTTATAATTGCATGAAATAAGTATAATACGGTATGTCTAAAACATTGATATTTAGTTGCCTTCTGACTACATTGGAAACTGACTTGAATAATGTGTGTACAATATTACACACTAGTGCATTCTGTATTGAGCGCTCCCAAACTTACGCACAGATACCGTATAAGATGGATGGAAAGCAGCATTTCAAATATAATTTTTCTATATTAGTATAATTACTTTATGGCGCTTTAGTGCGAGGATAGCTAAGTATATTACCGGTGGCTGTGGGTTGATTATGGGCTGCGGCATCACCTGCGGTGGCAGTGGCGGCAGTGTGGCCTGCGGCGCGGGCGCCGGGCCCGCGCCCGACACTAACTTGAAGTCCTGACCGAACTTGCGCAGCTCCTGGAATGATGATATGACATAGTTTAACAACATGATACGGTTTTGTAATGGGTTATATGGTCTGTGGATGATGCAAGAAAATCGAAAGTTGTAATTAGAATTTCATTAGTCTGTATTTTTAATAGTATTTCTTGAATTTCACCATCAAACTTTTATAATGAGTAGAAATTGATTGTAATATTTGCCTGCAAGATCATTCAATACTAGAAATAGTGTCTAACCGAAGCTTGAGGAGAAAACAGAAGGATTCATTTGCACCTGGTGCTGGTGTCATGAATACATTCTTCGAACAAAACCAGCGTAGACACGTCAAAATCGAACATTCATTTCAACTGAGCACATTTGAATTGTCAAGGAATCGGTTAGTCAGAAAGGTATTGGCATTTAACCGAGAAGGCGTCCGAGGGGACCCCGCACGGCGCCGGAAAGGCGAAGAGACCAATCAGCTCTAAGCGAAGTATTGTCAATACAAGCTCAGGTTACCATCGCGACGTTAAACCACGCTCTGTACGAAAACTCAAGGCTTGAATGATGGAGATGCAATAGTACAAATACTCACCTGCACGTCCTCCTGCCTCCTGGGTTCTGGCGGCGGAGCGTGGTGCCGCGGAGGTCGGCTGTGCACGTCGCCCGGCGGGGGCGGGTTCTGTGGATAACATTGGCATATTAGCGTGACATGTTTCCTTCTGTACTGTGTAACACTGTACAAATACAGCGTATGACGTGCTGAGAACTGCTTGTCTGTGATGCTTACCTTGGAGGTAATGATCTAGTGATATAGTCCAGTACATAAAATAGATGTTTACCAATACAAACACGCGAGCGTGCACCTGCGCTCGCACACGCGCGTGTAACGTACGCCCTAGGTATAGTGCAGCGGAGTAGCAGACTACAAATACGTGTGCTCTCAGCAAGGCCTCGAGCTGCGAAGTCCTCCAACCAGAGAAAATGTTTTAGATGCCGAAAGTTTTGGCGGCGACTCGATTTTGGTCACGTGTCAGTTCTAATGGAAATACTTAACGGATTGTACTATGTACCACCAGATGGCTAATAATTAGATGAAAATCGGTATAAGTGACTAGTTTCCTAATCTTTCGTTTCATTGTTCCCTCCCACGTTCCATACACCACACAAGTCGGTGTAAATATCGGATTAGGTATACATACGTGGTGATGATGAGGTGGGAATCCCTGCCGTGGGTGCATCGGTGCACGTGGCTCACCATTCACTTTGTTAGCACTGCTCGGGGGCCTGACACAAAAAATCATACATGTATTATCATTTGTCTAGTACAAAACATTCAAAAGTTAGAAGGTGCTGAAAAGGAAGACTTAAGCCTGTGTCACAAAAGGTAATGATTTTAGTAGAATTATCATCCGTTGCACTGACATTTCTCAGTTTCAGTATCATTCCATTCAGAACGTTTGTTGAAAGAGCCTGTTTGGACGTCTAAGTCAAGCAGTCTACGAGCTGGTAATAATTCAGTTAATATCAGCAGCAAATAAATGCTCCCTTGCACGGCTTGCACCACAACCCACTATCGTTTAACGCTAAACGAATTTACAACATCACTTTTTCTGTTTATTCTTAGAAGATGTCAGAAACAAAATGATGTTTCAAGTATGTCTGGTCTACTGATGAGGAGACACACTGGAGGTCACACTCTAACTGCCACAGGTCACAACAAACCTACTTATATCTAATGCTGATTGCAGTTAAACAAAGGGGAAAAAAAAGATAAAGCGTAGCTTCGAACGCGCTTCAAGTTTAGTGGTGCAAGCTTAGCCTTTTAAGATATGATATTGATGTTGTATCTACGTACTGGTGCGGTTGGTGCGGCGGGAAGGGCGGCACGTGGTAGCCTCCCTGTGCCGCCTGCGCCGCGTAGCTCTTGCCGCCCGCGTTCGCTCCCACACTCGGCATCGGCTGGAAAATATACCAGTTATATTAATGTAAAGGAGATATAAGATTCAAGTAAGGGGTATCAAGATTAGATGGGGTCGGACAGCTGGTGAATACCAGGACATGGAGAAAGAAGAAAGACAAATTATTTTAGATTATTATGACTGCTCATCTGGCCTTTACAACCTGGTCACTGCGTAACACAATATCACTTCATAAGAAGAATTGTGAAGATTTTCAATCTTCTGAAAACCCGTAGCGACCGCCAAATCTTTTCAGGATGAGCAGCTTACCTTATTATGATAAGACCAATTTTTTTAGAGAATCCATTTAACTTCACCCTTTTGCACTGCACTGCCATAAGGACGATTTTTGGCTGAATTTTCAATATGTGTGCCACAGAACTTTGTCAGTTCCATGGTGTTTACGGCGGCAGAGCAGAGGTCCCGTTGACGTAGGGGGTGGAACATAATAGTGTGTCTCCTACATGAATAATGATGATGGAACTGCAAATTGGTAAGTAAAGGAAAAGTGTACTCACAGAATCGTCCTGGCGCCTGTCAGCGGGCGGCGTGAGGTGCGGGCGGGGCGCGCGGTGCTCCTTGTCCTTGTTGCCGGCGGGCGGCGCGGCGGGCGGCCCGGCGCGCGCCAGGGGCGAGGGCGGGGACCCGCCGTTGTTGCCCGAACCGCCTGGCTTGCCGACGAGCTTGCCCGTCTGGAAGCGGAAGGATTCATATGTGAATTTTGATAGTTAAAATTTGCTTTGGGGATTGACTTACTCTGCTAAGGGACAAATATCTCTAACTATTTTCCGCAACGTAAGTTAAAGCTAAATGAAGACATTGATGTATCTGAAACGACTGCGGCACTCATTCTAGTCTTTACAAGCTGAAAGCCTGATAGTATTTCTCATTGGGAGAAATGACAAGCATCTTTCCTTGTATTACCCCCTTTAGGGGATCAATTTTCAAAAGTCCTTTCGTAGTTTAAATTTCATTTACCCAGTGGTTTAAGCTTTGCGTTGTGTGTCATTCAATAACTAAGGATTTTATAGTTTTATTCATGTGCCTTTACGTAGTTGAATACCAAAGCTTTTGTATGCATGAAGGTTTTATTCAGATTCCAATTCTTTAAGCTTAAAAGTATAACAAAGAGCAGAAATAATCAATGTTAGGTAAAACAATCGTCTTACAATCGAAAATGTGCTCACTGTCATGCAAATGTGATAAAATTTTATCTTTATGTAAATAATAAGGAAATATCAGCATTGTATCGGAATAGTTTGAATTAATTTACATAAATAAATAAATACATGTTTTAACTTTGCCTGCATGCCTGACGATGGATAAAGAGAGGATTCATCATGATGGGAATAAAAATGGCAGATTATTATTACAATATTATGATTTCTTAAGAAATAAGCAGTACCTATGTACTTATAATTATATTATAATGTTATTTTCCTGTGTTGTCTACTGTGTGTACATAAATAGTAAAATAAATAATAAAATATATCGAAGCGTATCTCAACATTCATCATCATCATTCTTCTGCCCTTATCCCAATTTCTTCGCAGCATGTCTTCTTCTCTCATACTTCATTATTACTTCCTCTCATCAGACACCTCCTTTCTTACACAGTCCATCCATAGTTCCTTAGCTCTTCCTCTACTCTTATACACCTCCACATTCGTACTCAAAATTTTCCTCATATCGATCCCCTTATCTCAATTTTGAAAAATTTGAACAGATTGCTCAAAGTAATTGTTACTAAAACATAGAAACAAAAAAGGCTAGGTTCTATTTATGTAATACATTGACAACTGACGTAACACGTCACATCAGGACACTAAGCTGTAATGTCACATGTTCCGGTAAACTGGGTGCGTTTAGCCGACACAACATCTTGGCAGCACTAAAAGAAAAATGGCGATTGCTGAGTAGCATAGGCTGAGGCGGCTGAGAAATGCTAAGTGGCAATATTCAGATTGGATAGACACGTGGTTTTAGACACGTGTACTTAGTGAAGAACATAACCTAAGAAAGAAGTTTGACAGGATTGATTGTTTTAAATATTTGTGTTAATAATTAATTGTCAATAATGGAAAACAATTTGAATGATGAAATAATAGATGAAATTCTCGCGGATGAAATAGATATGTTAAATGATGATGTAGTGAATGTTGCAGAATTGATTGGCAATGCTCCAATAAATCCAGGTACTTAACACATATATTATTTTTCATTTAATTCATAATATTATGACGCAAAAATATTTATTTCATTGAAAAAACAAAAATTAAAAAATATATAAAAAAAAATGAAATAAATAAATAAAAATAAATAAATAAAAATATAAATTAATAAATTTTTATTTTTATTTTTTTTGGTTTATTGTCAATATTATAAGTAAGTCAATCCAAAATAATATTAGTTTATAGTGTATATATACTTACCAGCTATTAATTTGTAGTGAACTAATTCTGTGTCTTCTATTTCAACCATTCTGACATCATTTAAGTTATAATTTTTTTTTATAATGGCCATTGTACGACTTAATTCCAATAATTTTACTAATGCACTGATGTAAACAAACATTCAACTACCGGAATTTTGACAATCTCAAAAAGTAATATGGCGAAATATTCAAGTGCTAACTGCTAACTTCACTCTCGTCTAACTCAGCATGGTTTCAGCCGATAATTCAGTCAGCATAGCTGAATGCTGTTCAGCATTTTCGATTTCTGTCCAGTCTTTCTGTCGGCTAAACGCACCCATTGCTTTGCAGGGAAATGAGATCTTGGTAGTACTTCCGTGGACGAAGTATTTCCTTTGCAAAGAGTTTATCTTAAAGTCGATATTTTCAAACGATAACAAATTAAACAAGTTTCGACTAGAACCAGGCACAAGAGTGACTCAGGAACAAACTTTATTATCTTACTATTATTATAAATGCGAAAGTTTGTGGGGATGAATATATGTCTGGATGTTTGTTACTCTTTCACGCAAAAACTACTGACCCGATTTGGATGAAATTTAGCACACAGATAGTTTATAACCTGGATCAACACATAGGATACTTTTATTCCGGTAGTAGGATCCCGTGGGACAATTGCCGAAATCGGGCGAAGCCGCGGACATAAGTTAGTTAGAAATATTCCTAGATCACAAACCTGCATATTCTTCCTCTTGTTAGGAATGACGTATTTGCCGGCACTGGGGGCGCCGTCCTGCGGCCGCACGACCGCGGCGAACCGTTCCTCCTCGTCGCCGTTCTCGAGCTCAATGCGCGCCTTTGACGCTGACGCGTTTTCAATCTCGGCTGCGATCTCTTCAGCTTTCGCTTCTGCGTCCCTGGAGAGATAGAGAGTGGAGGTGTAAGTAGGGAACAACACTGAACAACAAAACTGTTGCGCTGTCAATTTTGAATGAAACAGCAGTGCTACATGAACTAAGTTATTGATGAGTGAAGCAATGCAAGTGATCTCCCCTAATGAAAGAATACCAGATCCGTTTCTCAATCTATGTAAATGCTTGTTTTCTTTTTTTACAGGTGCTTATTTCTTCTCCAACTGCTATTACTTTTCTATATAATCAGCCTTGCATGTATCACAGCTGAGTAAAAGATTCCCTCTCTTTTCTTGGGCAACCCCAAACCAGTCTGCTATTACTAATCCAAATTAATAATTTTCTAAGTGTAAATCCACCAATTTAAAGGTGCTCATTTGCAGAATACACCAGCCACACCCTGTTTTGTTTTCCAAACGTTGGGAGACATTTTCCTCGACAATTTAGTCTACATCTCTCTTAGCTTTCCTAAGTAACCTATTGCGTATTCAACTCACCTGTAGTCCTGAGTATCCTTCCTCTGCAACGGTAGCGTGTAACCCGCTAACGAGTGATCATAGGTACTGTGGACTCCATACACCTCCTCGTTCTTCCGGAACATGTCGTTGGCATCCCATCCGTTAGCGCGATGGTCGAGCTCCAACTCTTCGAGTAGAGCGTCCCCGTTTAGCTGAGGAGCCTCCCCTACTTCGACGTCACAGCCGTCCCAGGGCTCCAAGTAACGCTCCTCGCCTGTCCTACCGTTGCCTGCGGCGACACCTAGGGATAGACCTGTTATTATTATTGTCACTGCTCTAGGGACATGTCAAGTAGAGGCGCTGTTCTTCGTGAAGACGTGGCAAAGTAAATTGTGCCAGCCCACTCAGAACTCGGCTGAAACTGAAGTCAGTTAACATGTTATGGAAGATTATGTCAGAAGAGGAACATTACAAGGATCTTTCAGCGTACAAATGACGTAGAAAAAGGGTCGTTGTTGGTAAATGAATTGAAAAAAGAACATGGCGGCGTTAGTTCCGATTTTCGTCACGCGCCAAAACATCATTGTTCTCCATCCATAAGATTAGGATGTAACTAATAATAAGTAAAGGATAGAAGCTAATATACTTAATCTTCACACTTCGTATAACTTTAACTTATGTGACTCAAATTATCTAGTAAGTGCTACTGAACACTTAATGACGCATTGCAAATTAGGTGTAGTTAAAATACATAATTTGTAAGGAAATCCGTACTCAATATTACTCATAGCTAACCAACACCCATTCACCCATACATTACAAACTTGCCCAACTTACTTTCTATACATAAAATATGCATTCTTAGTCACTTAACTTTACCATACTTGCTTATCTCGAGTGGATTTGCTCAGCACTTCAAATAAACTAAACAAGTTACAGTTAACTCGTTAGGTTATCTCAGTAAATGGGAAAAAATGTTCTAATTTTTAATTTCAAAGGTGAAGTATTCATTTTAAGTGTTGGATTCGTAATAATAAAATAAATCGTAAATTGTGATTTAACACACTGGGTGAAACTAAAGTAAGACAAAAATACTAACTAGTAACTAAAATTAAATGAGCACTATTTGTATATTTGTAATCACGTTCTCGAAAAGGGCTCTTATGATTTCGATTAAATTTGCAATATGGTAGTTTACGGGTGCAAAAAATCGATCTAGCTAGGTCTCATATCTGGGAAAAAAAACTAATATTACACTTTCTCTGCATTCATTTAAAATATTTAGGTACCACCAAGTGGAGAGTCATAAGGATAATGCACTTCAAAGTAAGTAGACAAAGCACTTTTCAATGACTGTGCGTGTTAATGACTTTAAACGGAGACTAATATAAATAAATAAAGGTTAAAGTGACTGCTATGCCCACCATCACTATTTATATCATATACTCATCATCATCTGTCTAGCCTTTTTCCAACTATATTGGGGTCGGATTTCAGTCTAACCGGATGCAGCTGAATACCAATATTTTACAAGGAGCGGCTGCCTATCTAACCTCCACAACCCAGTTAGTACTTTTTAAACTCGATCTACATAATTTTTTATAGGATACTTCACAAAAATAGTAAACATTTTATTAACCAAGCAATGAGTCTTAAACTAGACAGTTAGTCTATATCTTAGGGTATACTAATACGATAAACAGCTAAAGTTTGTAAGTTTGAGTGGTATAGGTGATCTCCGGAACTACTTATCTAATTTAAAGAAAATCTTTCTTTTCAATTATGGAAAGCTAACCTATACCAATATTATGCGGCACGAGGTAACGAGGGCAGTTTGTAAGTTTGGATGTGGGTGTAATCTTCGAAACTACTGAATCGATTCTGAAGAGTGTCATAGGCTATGTTTAAAACGATCCTGGGGGATAATTTCTTACTAAAACGCGAGTGAAGTCGTGGGCAAAAGCTAGTATTCATAAAAATAGTGATAGTTACCATTAAACTTGCTAGAAATAGCACTATCAGTCTGGAAAACATCGTGGGTGGCGTACTCGAGGTCGGAGTCCTTCGCCCTGATGGACACTACATCCTGGGGCTTGAAGATGAGCTTCTCGACTACGGAGTCAACCGCCACCACTCCTTCCTGGTCCACGCGGTGGGCCACTTCTAACACAACCTGGAAATAAGAAAGAAAACTCAATTATTAAAGAATTCTGTTGACTGTCCGTAGACTACATTACCCAGAGAGCAAACTGGAAGAAATTTAATAACCATATTTCCGTTGGTTTTTAAGGGGCGGCGCTTCATCTTCCCATAAGGCAGTAGACATAAGAAAGCTGGTCCTGGATTGGCTGGCCGGCTGTCATTCATCTTTGGTCACTATAAATGTCAGCCGCAGTCAAGAGTATGATGGATCGACAACATTATTAAGCTTACAAGGCGTGTGCCCGATGTGATTTGCCATCGGCAAAAATACAAAAATCCATCGCTATTTAATCTATTTAGGGGAAGATTTATTCGAGATCTTTCCTTTATACTCACCTTCGTCATATAGGGAACTCTTGAGCCAAATTTGCTTGCCATATTTCAAGTCTCGGCGGTTAACACTGTGCGTTGTCAGTGAGTTTAATTTAAGAATTTTATTGAGTCAAAGATTTGAAACACCTAGACAAACCTAGAGCATAACATCCCTTGAGCTTAGTATGTAGTTTAGCATCTTCATGCACGCGTAACATGACCACCGTAGAAACGGGTTTTGTCGTCAGAAGAATCGACAAAATGACAGATCAACAAAAAATAATCTGTCATTTTGTCGATTCTTCCGTTGACAAAACCTGTTTCTACGGTGGTCATACTCATGCTACGGGGACTGTTTGTAGCTTAGCCTCTTTCATTTTAAACTGTAACTCCAGTTAATCATTTAAAAGGAAGGAGGTTATGCCTTCATTGGATTGAAGAGTCTATGAATGGATGGATGGACATAGTTTATAGTTCCGTTAAAGAGGACGCCGTTTAATTTCAATAGGTATAGACTATAGTGAATGGCGGCTAAAGCTTTGTTTACGTCCGCAGTACGTTCCTTTTGTCTGGTTTAACAAATAAATACGGGGTGTAAACAGACCCTTCACGAAGCCTTCAACCAAGCATTCTGTACATCAAACTAAGTAACTTTACACAAAATTTTTTGCTGGGAAACAACTTTTTTTTTTGGGGTCAAAAATCACGTTTGACGGTAGGACTCAATATAACGCACTCAGAACATTGTGCTGATGGATGGATTGAATAGTACGGGTGTCGTGGAGTTGTTTAAAGTAAAAATCTTACATTAAAAAATGTATTTAAAAAAAAACTTGTGAAAAAGTTGGAACTTTGACCCCCAATATCTCCGTAACTAGAAGGTTCCCAGGTATGGTCTAGAACAAAAAAATGATCGCATTGACGGGGAGAACAAATGCCTTTCGGCTTCGTTAAGGGTCTATTTACACCCTTTAAAATGGTTTATCATGTCCTATGCAGTGATCACGTCTCTAAAATTCGATGTGGACGTTGTAGAAAATATACTATGGGAGTAATGTCTTGCTGTCAACGAAATGTTGCGGACGCAGACCATACCCCCTACTTAATTTATCGTCTCCCTGTCTTCAAAAATTGTCTGGTAGATATCGCTATTAGAGATAAGACCGCCGTTGTACCCTGTTGTTATATTGCTGTACAAATAAAACACTAGAAATCGGATATTTACCATGTTTACTGTTTGTTTTGAGTTCCGATATTTCGGCGCTGTTGCAAGCACCATGATCACGGATAAACAACATATTCTATCCATCTACGAACATTTTTTGGTTTGCCATCTTACGTATAAAAATATAGCATCTTTATAGCGGCTTTTTAGATTACGTTTTATGTTCTGCAGTGGAACTTTACCGCTTGATATAATAAGATGTCCATCAGACTAGATTATCGTAGTCAACAGACAACGTCCGTTCGTCTAGTTGAATACAAGAGACCGGGAGCGTTCGTTACAATGTCCGATGTGCGAGGCCTTTGTGCTACTGTGCATGTCTTCCGGCTGATAGGATGACTGTCTTTTGTACAGATTGGATGGGATGACTGTGGATTATGACTCGGTTTACGCTGGATTTATGGGCTATGGTTATCTATTTGCATGTAGAACTAAAGATAGAAGAAAATTCATTGCTAGAGTGACGAAAACTCGAAAGGAACGAACATTTGAACCCAAAATCTTGTCAATATCATTCTTAATTGCAAGAATATTACTTCAAAGGGTAGGTTAGCTATGGAGATAGCTAGCAGACGAAAGAATAACACAACAGAGTGTTATTTTGCATAATTTCCTTGCCACTGCACATACCTACATCCCAGCGGAAATGACTAACGCAGACATTAGGTATATTTCTTTCAATATCTCTCACCGATACGACAAAAATACACCTACCTAACGGTAATTCTACAAACATACATTCATGCCTTATTCGCAGAAACACTAGTGTTTATTTATTTACTATTCACAAAATTCACAGCTCTTTGAAATTTTATCTTAAAATATATAAACTAGTCTTACAGCCAATTACGAATTTACAAATTAATAGCTATACAATATATGCAGCAGAAACAAACATACAGAGCAGCAGCGAAGGGTAATTTTTTAAGAGGTAAGCCGGAGTACATAATTATCTTTAATGTGATTTTATTATTTGTCTATGGAATACTGATTGTGCCAGTTTCCAAAGGGAAGCCGGTGGGAATCGAGTTGTATGAAACCTTTGCCACTGATACAGAGTGAAGGGAACTAGCATAACTAGCCGCTGCATAGCTTTTTCAGGTAGTAAGTGGCATTCCGCTAAGGTCCGTCCTTACATACTCCTTTAGCTTACTCCACAAGCATCAAACATCTGGTCACACACACACGAAGGTAACAGTACTTTGCACTAGACCTTTCTGAAGATCATCACCACTAAGATCAATTAATTCCGTTCGTCTAGTCATCTACGTTTTGACACGCAGTTTTTCTCCGAATATATTACGGTACGAGTGTTTATAATAACCTACATTGTTAATATAAACACGAATCGACTTATGAATGCATTGTTCTTTGTGCCGCTATTGTCTGTAATTTATTGGGCTTTATATCTCAAAATATATTATCAGATCAGAGTTTTTTTTATCTTAGGCTGAAACTGTGGGCTACGATCAGGTGTGCAGGTGAATAAACCTTCTGCTGTTAAGTGCTTCGGATTAAAATAGCTTCTTTACTCAGCCTATTGCACGCTACAGGCCTCTTCCAAGAAAACATTTGGCTTGCAATCATCATAATCATCACGCTAGATAGTTAGGTTATTGGCCTTTAAAAATGTGTGTTTTGGTTTAACAAAATTTGCATATTGTGTCTGGCGTCGACTGTATGAATACGAATGATAGATTTCTGACAAATCAAAACATAATATTTACCATGGTTTGGATAAGAAGAACGTTCATAAATAAGACTTTCAAGATAAACCGCTAGTCACTCAATATCTTGAAGTGTTTTGCGTTTACTGTTTCCATATCAACAATAAACATTTTTGTAAAGTTTTAATAGACCACTTCAAATTATGAACACTTTGAGTCCATTGCTTAAAAGAAATAAATTACAATTGAAACAATTGACTACAAGAAGTTGTTTTCTATCAAATTAAAATAAAACGACATGTTATACTTATCTTGCAACGACAAGGTTTGAATCTATCACCACAAGTCACATACTTATCCTAATCTCCTAACTAATATTATAAGTACGAAAGTAAGTTTGTTTGTTACCTTTTCACGCCTAAAACACTGAACCGATCATCCTGAAATTTTGCATATACGTTGTCAGGTGTACAGAAACGCACATAGAGTACCTTTCATCCCGAAAAAAAGTAGTATTCCCGAGGAAAACCATAACAAAGTTCTTATGATAACAGATGGCATTATGTGTTTTGCGAATCGTGGTTGAATTATATTAATACAAGCAGATTACATCCCGAATTGATTGTCAAATTCTAAATTAACGCGAGCGTAGCCGCGGGCAAAAGCTAGTGAATTTATAATCCTGCGGTGTCACCTTTTATCACCTTGTGAAAGTACAACAAATAAGGCTAGTCATTATATCACTAAAATGATATGTCATGGATTAAACGGGCATAAAGAGAAAACAGATCAAGCAAACACGCTAAAATTATGGAACCGTATCCTTAAACTGGGCTCTGATAATCATAGAATAAATTATGATACTCCATATCCTTGTTTAGCTGTTTCTCGATTGGGTTTGGCATCACAGCATCTTTTTGGGTGGTTATTCAGAAACTGATGTGACCAATCAATAACGCAACAGCCGTGTGAGATTCATGCGCGCGCGCGCGCTTGTGACCTATCAGCTGTTGGTCGCTTGACGCAGTTCTGTCTCTCACTGTGCTCTGCCTACCCACTGTTGCACGGTACGATAGTAATGAGGCAGAATGTCGTCACGCGGCTAACATCTGATAGGTCACACGCACGCGCGCGTGAATTTCATACGACTGTTGTGTTATTGGGATAAAAGTGTTAACCACAGTTTGTTGGTTTGTCCAGCAGTTCCGCCATCTTCTACGTAAGATATTTGATATTTTTAATTCAGAATTGTATTAAAAACAGTAAATAAGCATTAACATATAACCGTCAGTAACCGATTACAGTAAATAACACCGGTTATTCAAACGTCAAAGGTTAACGATGAAAACTCTGTGCGAACGGTTTTCGTAGCTACAGACATCTTAATGTTTACATGTTCTAAGAATTAAAGAAAACGTTACGCGCATGGTGTGAAAGTCAGAAATATAGTTGTCGTGGTCAACGCCCTGTGCGGGATTTCCTTTCTGCATAAAGACGCGCCTGAGGAGCTCGTGGCTAAATAACAACAGCCGCTCGGGTCGATCTTTAGGTTAAGCCGTGCTTACCTAGGTTGGTCTGTGGATGGGTGACCACCCATTACATACCGAGTTTCTTCCGTGCCTCGGAAAGCACGTTAAGCCGATGGTCCCGGGTGTCATTTGTAGATCTTTGACAGTCGATAGGTAGTCAGTGGCCCAAAAAGTCTGACAACCAGTCTTAGCAAGGGGTATCGTATTACCCAGTACTAACTGGGTTGTGGAGGTCAGATGGGCAGTCGCTCCATGTAAAATACTGGTATTCAGCTGCATCCGGTGAGACTGGAAGCCGACCCCAGTACAGTTGGGAAAAGGCTAGGCAGATATGATAAAGAGGCTCCTGAGAAATTTGTATTAAAGACTGCAAAAGACTGTAGCCTACAGAAAATAGGGGTTAAAATACCGGCACCCTTGAATAATAGATCGGTCATCAGTCTCGCCAAGTAATCTAATCAAAATATGCGATTGGAATTCTAGATACGCCTCCGAATCAGATATAAAGTTATTAATCATCAATCAATATATTTTATATGAGCTCATCACTATCTTTGGTACAGATTTGGTTTCTGTCCTTCTGATTACTCTCTCGGAAGCCCGCAGGGTCACACTAAAGGAATTCCTGATCATGAATTCTAGATGTATAGTATACGCTCGACCTCATACATGTATGATTCCGATAGCAAGGAACCGTGTCACTAGTAGTATTTATTCATCAATTCGCACGATGCGTTATTCATTCGCGTTTCAAAGGCAAAGTAGATAGATGTCCAATCATAAGCGGGATTCCCCCAATAAATAACTTAATTTGTAATCAGCTTTCAGTTGAAGAAAACGTACAAAAACACTATAAGCTCGGAGTTTTTGTGGGGAAACCCTATAATTCTAATAATAAGGCACTATCATGACGCCGCACCTTTTGACATTATTTCAGTTGCGTTGTCATACTGTTATATTGAGAAATTACTTTATCTTACCGTTATCTCGTCTCGACCTACCATCACTGGGTACGCGCTTTTGTTATTTTCTAAATTATAATTTCGAACGCTGACATCATTCTTCTTCATTTTTAATAACTTGCCCATAGTTCATTCATTTTTGTGGTGGACTGATCATCATCATATTACTTGACGAGTCAGCATCAATTTAGGAACGTACTCCTATTTTTTGAGGGCTATAAGTAAGATAGACAACTTCCTAAGGATCCTCTTTAGATCGCTGGCACGGTATGATATTTTAATGGCCATTCCACTTCTTAAATATGTAACCCACGAAATGATGTAAAGACAGTAGCGGTTTGTTATAAAAAGCTAAGATTACCAGAGATCCCATAAACGAAGCAAGTGTCCGTAGATTAAATTAAGCAGTGGTTAGCAGTAATCTAATATTACTTCCTCTAGCTTTATCGTACCCTGGCCCAATGCCAGGCGGCTGTCCAACGGAATACTTCTTCCATTCAATCTTACTGTCGCTAATTTGTTTAGTATATCAAACTCCCTTGAATCACGTCTAGACGTAAAATCAATATGTTAATATATAAAACCGCAGACATATTCGAAAGTGTATTGACATTTGCAACTCCAGCTATACTATATATCTAGTAGTTTATTGATACCGATGAAAGAGTATGGTCTCAATCGTCAATAATAAATATTGTGACTGTGTAACGACTTGAGGTCGTTGCGTTACGCGGAGATCCAATCGATATCAGCGAGGTGGCACCGCCCGCCGCCATGTGCAATATTTACGGTTAGAGGTTAGGATTGCAATGTTTTGACTTTTACTCACAGAAAGGCAGAGTAATGAGAGTGTAGAATGTAAATAAAGTGTGAGGAGAGAAAGGACTTCATTGGGAAATAATACATAGGTATGCAATAGTGAGGGTTATTCAAACAAGTATGGATTTGAAAGACATATAATCATGTAAGAAACGACAAACTCGGAAAAGGTTATGACTCGCAGACTGAGATGATAAACGCTTGTTGCCATGCGGCCATAATTTCCTTGATTTACTTGTATTGCAGTGTCGTACCTGACAGTAACAATAATTGCATAGTCATGATAATAAGCTATGTGGCGAATTTTACAGAATGCTCGCTCTTTGCATATAGGTGCTAATTAATCTGTACAGGTATTATAAGTACTTGAAGTCTAGTATTTTTATATTCTACAGCTATTGAATCAATGAAGGCTATCAATGTTTAAATGCATGTCGTAACTATGAATAGATAGATAGATGCATAAGACAGAACCGACGAGTTTTATGGTGCAACTTAGGAGAAGGTAATGTCCAGAAGACATTTCTTGTTGCTCCATAAATATTGTCTACTACTGGTCATATTAAACCACTAGCTGTAGCACGCGACCTTCGTCCGCGTGAAATTATAAAAATACAATGTTCCCCGTTTTTGCAACATTTTTCATTGATGCTTCGCTCCTATAGTTTGTAGCTTGATGTTATATAGCCTATAGCCTTCCTCGATAAATGGGCTATCCAACAATAAAAGAATTTTTCAATTCGGACCAGTAGTTCCTGAGATTAGCGCGTTCAACCAAACAAACTCTTCATCTTTATTGTATAGTATTAGTATAGATTAATAGACCGATTCAATAAAGAATCTACGATGGACATCACCAAGCAAGGCAGCATTGATGATCAGATAAATCAGAAGAAAAGTTGAATTTTTGACGATTTTTTCAAACATCGAAGGGTAAAGTGGGTTAGTCTTGTACTCTTTGTCTCTTTAACAAAAAAAAGGTTGGCCAACCAGTGGACGAGGCAGCGACAATTGTCAATTTGTCAGTCAATGAATGCCCAGCATTCTTCAGTCAGAAATTATCTTTCAAGGAAACAAAAGAGGAACAAATCTCTTTGTCTCACAAAAGCGATAATTTGAACGGGCACCACCACACCACCATAAAACAACTAACCACAACTTTACTGCTTATCTCAATTATTCCAGGAACTTTCATAATCTAAACTGTATTACTATGTAGCTAAAGTCTAGTGTTACATGGGAAGTTATTGATAATTACATATGTATGAGCGATAGTGTTTCAGGACATCTATAGAGCTTTATGTTTATCTTATGATGATTGGAAGGGATGTTGTGTTTTGTGTGTTGAGATAGATAGAGAAATTAGTTTTGTCGGTGATTTGTGCACATTATTTTTTTTGCCTGTGTGAGAATGGCCAGATATACAGGGTGTAAACGGACCCTTCACTAAGCCGTCAACCAAACATTCTGTACATCAAACTAAGTAACTCTACGCAAAAATTATTGCTGGGAAATGACTTTTTTTTTTGGGGTGCAAAATCACGTTTTACGTCAAAACTCAATGTTACGCACTCAGAACTTAGTGCTGATGGATGCTTTGAAAAGTAAACGGGTCATGGAGTTAATTAAAGTAAAGTTAAAACCTTAAAAAGTGTTTTAAAAAAAAACTTGTGAAAAAATTGGAACTTTGACCTTCAATATCTCCGTAACCTATGATTTCCCAGGTATTGTCTAGAAGAAAAAAATGATCCCAATGATGGGCAGAATATGTGGTTTTCGTTAAGGGTCTTTTTACACCCTTTATGAACGTGGACATGAACGTGAAAAGATGTAAGGATCGCGATCGTAGCAGATCGCGTTATGTGGTTTCTGCCTGACCCTATGGGACAAAGGCGTAAGTTTATGTATTATGTAGGCACGAGTGTCTTAGTGGAAAATTGTACAGCGGTGTCAAAAATTCAAGCAAGTTGAAGGTGCAGAGGAGTTCGTAGCTAAATAATATCAGCCGCTCGGGTCGATCTTTAGGTTAAGCCGTGCTTGCCTGGGTTGGTCTGTGGATGGGTGACCACCCATTACATACCGAGTTTCCTCAGTGCCTCGGAAAGCACGTTAACCCGTTGGAACCGGGTGTCATTTGTAGATCTTTGACAGTCGTTAGGTAGTCAGATGGCCCAAAAAGTCTGACAACCAGTCTTACCAAGGGGTATCGTATTACCCAGTACTAACTGGGTTGTGGAGGTCAGATAGGCAGTCGCTCCAAGTAAAATACTGGTATTCAGGTGCATCCGGTTATTCTGGAAGCCGACCCTAATATCGTTGGGAAAAGGCTAGGCAGATGATGAGTGTTTGAAAGATGAAATGCTACTTGTCTTTTAAAATGTCGATTCAACTGCATTACAAAATACTCCATTCACAAAAAAAAACGTACGAAATTCAGCAACCTTTTAGCACAAAAAAACTCAAGTTATCAGTATACCGAATATCAGAGAGGTCACCGAATCTGTATACATTTCTGTTATCTAAGTATCTGTTCCTGTGTATCACTACTATGTACACGGAAACAGCCGTGCTTCTGTTTTGTAAGAGATAATTTACAAACTGAACCGTCGAATTAAGTAATTATTCTAGTCTTCACTAATTGGATGAGCGTTGCATTTCGTAATTTGAAATTTCGAAGCTGCATCAAGAAGTGGAGTATTAATGAATGATTTATAGTTTCGGTAATATAATTTCATGTATTTGTTTATTTACATTAGAAGTGTACCCAAAGCATGCCCACATTTTGCCAGGTATATTTTAAGTCTCATGTTAGGCTGCGTAAGCCGCGTCTCCACCGAGGATGCGTAGCGAGGGATACATAGCTAGAATACCTCAAGCTATGAAAAAGAAGCGATATTACTGGTTAGTTTCACACACATCCTTCGCTACGAATCCTCGCTCGACTCTGGTGGAAACGCAGCCTAATGGAGGGCGAGCTGACCATCAACTGGACACAAATCTGTTACAAAGAACGACCAAAACAACAGAAACCGAATAACATTTGAAAACTAGAACTCCATGCTAAGCAAAGCAGTAACGCTTAAGACCAACGATGCAGCGAGGATTTTTTTTTATCAGCCTATTCTGTCCTACTGCTGGGCAAAGGCCTCCCCCATTCCTTTCCAACTATCCCGGTGTTTTGCCTCCTCTGGCCAATCAGTCAGGAACGAAGGTTATTCGAACTAAATCATAGGTGGAGAAATTCGTGTTTTCGTTCATGAGTTAAAACTAGATACATAGATAAAATAGTGTCGTTAAGTAGTTTGTCACAGAAGTGAATGTACTCTAGACCGATGTCATTCTTTATCATCAAACGGTTATTATGGATAGCGCAGATGTCACTCCCCGAAATATACATGTGCTAACAATTCAAACGACCGTTGACCTGAGCTACACAATGGCAAAGACCTTGGTTCTTACTATCAACGAACATTACATACTTTGCATACATACTTCGTATTCATAGTAAGCTATGTGTATCTGAATCTCCTTGACAACACTATGCATTTAGGCGTCACAAGTTATAGGACCTAAGTTCCACAAAGAGCTGATCTGATTCTGGGATGATCACAACAAAGTTTCGATACTATTAGAATATTGCTTCTAGTTGAAAAGCAGGACCGGTCGTTGTGGCGATGGTTGGGAGATGCCTATGTCTAGTAGTGGACTACATCTCTCAATGATGATGACGGTGAAGAACCAGGTTTTATTCAGTGACAAACAATCCTTAAACCGAGTACCGAAAATCGAGTGAAATGCCATTAACAAAACAACAAATGCGTCGCGTGCGCAAGTTCACGCGTTCATTCGCAAGTTCGCTGCCTTGCATTCATAAAGGCTGGATAAAGCGTAAAACAAGAGTCAATTAACATGTGTCATCGGCCAGGAATTTCCACCGTCTCGACGTGCGTTCCGTATGAAGGTCGAACCGCGTCTGAGTTCTGACTGATTCGAACGTTTTCGTTGCATTAACGGACATTCATGTTTTGAGGTCGACGTTTGTTTCCGTTGTATGTTTTGTTCTGTTTTGAGTTATTTTTAGGTGGATATTGGAAATGGTAGACTAAAACTTTTGGTTGGTCTATGTCGAACTGTCTGTAACTATTTTTCGAAGCTATTGTAGGGACATCTACACTATTGTATTTGTGTGTGTGTTTGTAATGAATAAACTCAAAAAGTACTGTGCCGATTTCAAAAAAAAAATCATCATTATAAAGCTACATTCACCCTGAATACATAGGCTATATTTATTACTAGAAAAACAAATGGAGGGGGGGATTAGTTAATAAAAATGGGGCTAGGCTAGCCCTGTATGTAGAATGGCAGAGGATCGCTTGGAAATTTGTCATCTGAATGTTTGCTAAAGAACGAAAAGCGACGCCGTGGAAGACCCACGCGAACAGCCGGGATGAACTTCCTTACGACGCTTTCTTGAGATTGGTCCACAACAGTCAACAGTTATAGGAAACGCAAGAAATGGTGGGAGACCTTTGTAGCACATTGAGACAGTATAGGCTGATATAATAATAACAATTGCACGATAGCAAGGAAACCTCAACACCAACTTCAGCCACAGGAGAGATTGTTCACCCGTCACAAACTGTCTCGCTAGTAAACAATACATCCACTTACAACAAAACTAATTAAAGAAAATTGCATACCAGACAGACAAATTAGTCCAGCATCCCTTTCAAGCCTCGCATTTCATAATGCACTGTGCACATGAACACGACATCAATGGACACCATTCAATTAATAGCAGTCTATTAACAATGGATGGACCCTCGATATTTAATCCTTACGTCCCCACCTGCCTCCCCTAGCAGACTTAGTTCTCTCACAGTTGAAACTTCAGATTTTACGTGACTGCTTAAATCATAATGAACTTTAGATTCTTTGTTTTAAGGTTTTCGTTGGGTTACTTCAACTGACAAGTCTATAATGGGTGTCAAAATACCCTTTACGAAGCCGAAATGCACTTGTTCTCTCAGTCATTCAGATATTTTTTTGTTCTAGACCATACCTGGGGGTCTTCTTACGTCTTACGATATTCGGGGTCAAAGTTCCAACTTTTTCGCAATTTTTTTATGTTATAATTTTACTTTAAATACCTCCACGACCCCCGGTACTATTCAATGCATCTATCAGCACAATGTTTTGAGTGCGATTCATTGACTCCTACCGTAAAACGTGATTTTTGACCCCAAAAAAAGTTTGATGTAGGTGAAGGGTCCGTAAACAGCTTGTATACATCTCGGTGATTTTTATGCCCGTTACAACAAGGTTGCTTTTGAGTTGCTGCTTTCATAGTTGAGAAAGGACTGTAGTGCAGTCTCCCTTCCTAATTGGCCGTTTCAAATTAGGGGGCTGGCCCAAATCTAGGGTTTAGCGTGCCCTTTTATTCAATATTTCCAATTAGAGCCTTTTAATTTTGTACATCAAACGAAAGCCTAGCGGAGGCGGGAGTTTTATTACTGAGTTGGAATACAAAGTAATTTTAGGAGGTGTGTGTTACCTGATCAAAGGTCTCGACTTGATTAATTTATTAGAAAATGCCCAAAAGTTGGTTTTAGTAGTGGTTTTAATTACAGATTAAGCCAATTACTAAAAAAATCACAGACTTTCAATTAAATTAAACAAATAGAATACACGTGCAACATTTTTGAGCGTGAAAAATATGTTTGGTAAACAATGCCGAATTAGCTGAAGTTACAGGAATATAATTTATTTTAAAAAGCCTTTTATATAAATAATCGAGTCAGAATTTTATTCAGCTCTAATACAAATTTAAAAAATATTTAGAACGCAAATATTATTTAAAACTGACTGTATACAAAAAAGCCATTATCTATGAGCCGTCCTATCTACACATCATGGCTGCAACGATGTCCATTCATTCAACTAACACACAATACATCAATCAACTCCTACCAACTTAACAAATAAATTATTAAAGAATGACGACACTAGCACAGACACCGAAATAAATTAGTATTCCGACATTATAAAAACTTGCAGTTATTTATCGATCACTATCGAAGGCAATGGCACAGAAACACTAACCGGGCCCTAACGCATGCCCTGAGAATCGAGGCAGACAGCGCCATCTATTCGGCTAAGATGGGCCATGAATCTCCGCCCGTGTGGCTCACGAGACAGACATCCATCAATGACTTGCAATACATTAAAACGCCTACCTATGCCAGGAAATGAACCCCGTAAAGACTAAACAACTCGGAGAAAAATAGTTGGAATTAAATATTTTCAAGACTATACACTGTCACCGTATGAGATGGGATATCAAGTTCATTGATATCTCAAATACATGCGCCGAAGTTTCTACTCCATTTGAAATAAAAAAGCACCCCTATAAATTTCTAAAGCTCAAAATAGCAGGCATAAAATCAGCTGGTTTACCGCGCATGTCCACTGGCGGCGGGGTGAGAGCACTCCCAAATAAGCTGGTAATCTAACTAACTCGACACTACATTGCACTTTTCACATATTACACCACTCAGGTTCAAAGAGCTGAGACTACACTGAGCCGAAGCAAGTCCTTTGTGTGACAAATCGAATGAACCCACTACACAGGATGAAAATACGTCACTAACACCAAATCATAAGTATCTTTTTATCACTCATGGGAAACACAGCATCACTCACTCATCACTTCACACTTCACGCAGGTGATACCAACGTTGAAATACTTTTTAAAATGTCCAAAAGCACGCTACAATGCGTTTATTGATTCGACCTACATTTCATAGTTTCGTGGGGGTCACGCCAAGCGCAGATAACACAAACTGCTGCGTTACTACGATGCATTTTATTTCGCACACACCCAATAATTTTGACAATAAAACGAAACTGTCGTGTGATTACGTAATTCGTTAAATGTTAATGTATATCGCAATATGCAAAACAATCGCTAAAACATATGGTATGCAAGCTCGAAGTATTTAAAATAGGTTATCAGCACTGCATTGGTTAGAATGTTTAAGATCTGTGGTCGGACGTAAATTCCGTGGCCTTATCAGCCTTCGATTGGAACTTAGCCTATTTTCTATGTTTGCTAGCAATGTGACAATTTATACGAGTACAAAAATATTGATTACGGTCATAAATATTGATTATGTAATTGAAAATAGTAGCTTTTCTGCAACGCAAAGCTCGACGGTCGCCGGCCGGCGGGTTGGCTGGCAGGCGGTCGCGTGGAGGGCGCGGTGAGACTGACTCTCAGGATGAATCTATGCACATTTACGTCAGTTGGGGTCGTTCCTACTGTATTATTTATGGTTATATAATAATATGGCTGCGCCCCGGGGCGTGCAGGCGGCGCTGCAAGTTTGTTTCGACCATTTCGTAACTTACACAATACTGTAATGGTTTATTTTCTAGACTACACTTTCAATTTGAAGTTCAACTAGTAATGTGTTCATGAATAATAAAACCTGTTTGGGGCTGTCAATCACCAAATAATCCGTCATACGTTAGTTAATACCCAGCAACAGCTACTGTTGTAAGAAACCGGCCAAAAAATAGTTTTTATGTACTAAAATAAACGGCAATTAGTGTGGTAGATTTAAAATGGCTTGAACGAGTCGACAGTTCACACATACCATTCTAATCGTTATTGTTTCACTCCCGAATGTGTGGCACACGCAATACTTAGACATTCGATCGTTTATCAATTTTACAAGTGGCATTTACATTGCATTTTTGAATTTAGAATGCGCGTAATTTTTTAATGCACGCACTTGATATGAATTACACAAAAGTGAACTTTTTGTCTTTGGTTAAAATTGGCCCATTTATGAATTCAAGAGACATCAACATACAAGTTATTAATCAATGAATGTTTGTTTCGACAACCTAATTACTATGCCACTTAAAACAATATCATTATCATTTAAATGGTGACTTCTAATGTAATGACACACGCCTGATTTGTTATTCGTATAGTCACTCGCTAGGGCAACATCTATTTTAGTCCCAATTTTGTGTCTCGAGTTAAAATTCTTTGTCCACCTGAGAACCTAATTAAATTAGAAGTCTGGTAGACGACTTCTAATTTTAAGGCCCAATTTGAATAATTATCTCAAATGAAAGACGGGCTTTATCTTATTTTAATAATATACAATTTTATAAGCGGCAGACAGAAGAAAAGATGGCGGGACACCTTGGATGAGTTTCTCGAGAATTAGCGAAAAAAAGGAGAAAATCGAAAGAGCCGGTATGAATGTGGAGAGGCTTGTGCCAAAAACAATATTTGCGTGTCCTGTCGATTTATAGAAGACTTCCTCAAAGTCTTGACACATGTCGCCTGTTGCGTGACAAAAATTGCTCATACAAGCTAATAATCTCGCCTTTTATTCAGTAACGGTGACATAAACGGATACAGTTTTGTTTTTATTGTGGCGTTAGCTCATTTGGTTCACTCATGCTTTCTTTGTAACGTTTAGTATCTTCCTTTGGCAGTCTTTCAACGACCGCACGTATTGTTAGGAAACGTCCTGTCTGATTTTTAAAATAAAGGCATCTATAACTTTTACACATATTTCTTGGATAGCCATTAGAATAATCACCTCTTTATTAAGTTGTTGTGGTTAGAGTACCGTGTAAAAACATTAAAAACCTCTTGACTAGACTCTTGAGAAACTAGCGAAAAATGCTATTACATTTATGAATCATGATGGAGCAAAAAACTGCGGTTTATCGATACCAGTAATTCAAGATCAACCTTATGAAGTCACAAACAGAAAAGCAATTACCTACACTTCAGATATTTAGTAGAAACATAAATGATTGGAAGCCCCCAGACAGGACAACCGGCTTAACGTACTTTCTGAAGGACGAGAGGGTCTCAGTGGTCACTGGTCACCCCTTCGAAGTTTGTACACAGTTGCTAAACCTGATCTTAGATACAGACATTATTATATTGCAATTTAATAATGTCTGTAACTTTGAAGAGAACGAAATAACAGAACCAGTTTAAATGTACCTTGATGCATGTCTAACCGTCAATGGTTGGCGTGTTAAAGTTATAATCTGGACATAACAAAACACGTGGCATTTAGCTATTATGTGACCTGAAATCGCCATTTGTTCACATTATTCTATTTCAGGATTTTATTATAATTATTCTATTACGGAGTTCTATTTTCGCCCGGATATTTAAATATTTCTATTTCGGAGTTATCTTTTCTGTAGGTAAGGATATTTTGAGACAGTTGTCAAATGAGTTTTCCTCATTAACAGCTGGCGGAAAAGTTGTAACTTTTTGAGGTTTCTTTCCTCAAGTTTTACGGGATTAGCGACGGTCCAAAAGGGTTCATATTTTTAGGGAAAACGACTTTTTATTATCAACCGTGATTTAATAGCTTACAACATTTGGGGAAAATGAACAGAATCGAGTAACATGCCTATGTATGAATAGACATCGAAACTTGGACGTGTAATACGATAATCAGACTATAGTTAATACCATGTATTAGCAAAAGAAGTCTGTTCTAATATCTGGTGCATCTAGAATAAAATGTAGCACAGCACAAGTTCTAAGGCATTCTACAGCTAACTACAGCCTTGGGGTGTCCTTCCTCTATTAGGTCAATGGTTCGCTGCAATATTTCCATCATGGGGTGTCGCCAATCAAGACGCTGGGTAACCGTCCGTTTTACTTCGGCCGTCATCTCAACCGCTGAGGTTAGGAGACTATATTTTGTCTGAAGGCCAAAAATGACCGCAGCCATTAGGCCCGCGTTGTTTTTCCATCTGCTCACCGCTTCAGGGTCGAACCACGCCAAAAGCACAGTTCTTGCTGCCATTCCATGCTTTATAATATTGTAGTTCATTGACTTACCTCAAACTGAGCGCTAAACGTTTTGAAGACGCCTTCCCAGAGGCTCCCTGACTGCGTGAGCACCTGAACGATATCGCCAACGTGCGACGTCGCGGCGTGCATGAAGTGTGCGTTGTTGTACACGCCCTCTGGCACAACTCGGCCTCGTGGTGACCTGGTACAAAGAAACAGGTTAGAGAATAGGATAGTCCTCCTTCTCTCGTGTTTGAGAACTGCAAGAGAACAGAGGAGATGTGTCGTGGGGTCTAAGAGACCAGCGGAAGACAGTGTTTACTTAAGAACAGCAGACAGAAATACTAAGTCCCTTGGAATGTAGCATGCCTGTTTTAGTCAGCCTCACTATGAACTCGAGGCAGACTGGCTTTCCTCCAGAATCGTGCAGGGAGTGAAGTGGAGATCGACGAAAACGTTCACCAGTACAATTGTTTCATAGGCATTCGTCGGAAGCCATGTCTCAGCCATGAGTTGGTAAAGGTAGGCTACAGGAACATATAACGTCTTCCGTGAACGCTGTCCTAATGTAAAATTATGCCTTGTTTCACAGGGATTATGGCGCTGTCATTACTTTTCCTTGCTTTAGTAATAAATGTGCTTAGTCTAGGTTTATATATAAAAGAGAGAGCGATGTTGTACAACTGCACTTCGGCGACTCAAGGAAGCTAAAGGCGATTCGATGACAAAAATAACAAGCTATTCATTATTTACAAGATGGATTTCATACTGGATAACAAAACAGAGGTAAGATAGAACTGATTAGCATCCATTTGACTGGTGACAAAAATCCACGCTAGATCAGTACCGTTTATCTTTTAAAGGCGATTGAACCAAGTATTTAGCGAAATCATGTGATTTTAGTATTTACGCTACTCCGGTCACTGACCTACACTGAAAAGCGGCGCCCTTGGGTTTTTTAGATGCGCAGACTTTTCGTATCAGACTAGTTACGTGTCTTAAAAACGGTTACATCATCCCACTTGAGTTAAATTAACTGGGAAAAATTTGTTCTTCAGGTGTCCAAAAATAGGTGTACCGCTTAACATTGTCTACCTAGAACGAGGTGATCGAACTAAATTCCTTTGCAGTCATGTAAACATGCTGCTTAGTGCTCGCAAAAACTTGGGACTTAATTTTTAGGCTAATATCGCATTAATATGGAAACAGTCTCGTGTTAATTATGCTTTTGCCATCGTCGCAACGATGAGAGCATCTTCAGAAACAGGTTCATGATTTGTTCAATTCTTAAATTATTTGATTGCAACGGTATCTACACTAAGCAATATACCTCAACAGGATTTTGTGGTTTCTGTGGTTTATGTATTTATCCGTACTGCCTGAATCATATGAGGAAAAGCTATCATATCGGTGGAACCTGGCTTAGGCCGAAATAAAGGAATCAGTGATTCATCATCATCTGCCTAGCCTTTTCCCAACTATATTGGGGTCGGCTTCCAGTCTAACCGGATGCAGCTGAATACCAGTATTTTACATGGAGCGACTGCCTATCAGACCTCCACAACCCAGTTAGTACTGGGAATACGATACCCCTGGTAAGACTGGTTGTCAGGCTTTTCGTGCCACTGACTACCTGTAACGACTGTCAAAGATCTACAAATGACACCCGGGACCAACGGCTTAACGTGGTTTCCGAGGCACGGAGGAAACTCGGTATATAATGGGCGGTCACCTACCACAGACCAACCTAGGCAAGCACGGCTTAACCTACAGATCGACCCGAGCGGCTGTTATTATTTAGCCACGAGCTCAAAAAGAGCACAGGAATCAGTGATTAATACTATCTAATTGTGCACTAACAATTTCTGCATTGTAAAGTTCCCATCAACTAACATGGAACAATTTATCGCTATTGCGATGACTTTCACTGCTCAGCTGTGTCCGTGTCATATAGTGTTTATAAATACAACTTTCTCAAGAAACATTCTATGATGTGAATGCCATGTTCAGTACTGTTGCTTTGCCGGTAAAACTATTAGCGTATTTTGTGAATGGACTTCCAAATCACCATGTCATTTTTTTTTAGGTGTGGGAAATCATCAAATAACTCCTCCCGCTCTGGGTGGAGTGGGAGGGAGTGTCAGACTTTTACTGACTAAAACCCATCCATGTTCCTTCTTTGCCCTTTGTGTTCCAGGGCCGCGGTATCTCTTTCGAACAGTCCCGCAGCCCCAAATCACCATGTCTGGCGGTAGCTTTGTTTCTGCTAAGAAATTTACATTTTCTGCCCTTAGTATAGCATCCGATCAACGTTGACATGTTCATTTCCCAACATGAAACTTCATACTTTAATTACAGAACTGTCAAAGTACTGTTAAAAGCTTTTCACTAAAACTTCGGCCGAAAACAAAGGAGACAGATGTGTGTGAACAAAATACAACGATGTTTTTGTGTTTCAAGCATGATTGATAGATATCAAGCGGTATTGATTATGATACCAAGTATTGGGTGCCAATCCGAGACCGGTACAGAGAACACGTAAGGTTTGATGCTTATAAAATTGCACAGCCATTGACAATTATGCTTCAAAGAACGACTGAAGAATCTTTGCATTGTGGATATTTTTTGATGGATAGACGAGTCTATTATGGTTTCACCGTGTGTAGTTTTTTTTTTGTCAATGGGCTGCGCAAGGGAATTAACGTTCCGAGTGTAAGGTAAATTTTCAGCCAAAGAGATTTAAAACACATATAGAGAGGACATTGGGAATATTGTCATACAATATTTTCATCCTGAATATTTTCGATTTTGACACACGAATGCTACCTGACAAGCGGGCGTATGACACAGATGACACTAGACAGAACGAATTGTTACTAAGTAGTAACAAGTTTTGGATTAGGATTTTCTTCGTCATGACCCGTCTATAGCTCCGAAATATTTAATGTCTTTGTGTCATATGAATGCGACCTGACAAGGCAACGTATCGCACTGGACTGATCGACTTGTTACTAATTTGTAACAGGTTTTGGAATTGTCAGTTTCTTGGTCTTGTCCCGTCTATAGCTAGTTATATTTTAATGTCTTTGTTTTCAGCGAACAAACTAGGTGTTTATTACAACTTCATGGCTTAAGCCTTTCCCATTATGTTACGATTTAAAGCGAAAAATGGGGACCTGAGAAATTTGATATGATGGATGTAAAAGACTAAAACCCGGTTTGGCATTGGCTAGTCGCACAAATAAGGTTTTATTGTTGTCTCAAGGTCGTGGATGGCAGTTATGTGCAAACTTTAGTTAGCGGCATTTTACATATCTGTTAATATCCTAGACACGTGCGAAATTGTTTTCCGGTTTCCAGATGTAGAATACTCTTTAGAACAATATATTCTATTCAATTCTATCTATACTTATATTAATTATTAATATTATAAAGCTGAAGAGTTTGTTTGGTTGATCGCGCTAATCTCAGGAACGATTGGTCCGAATTGAAACATTCTTTTAGTGTTGGATAGCCCATTTACCGAGGAAGGCTATAGACTATATAACATCACGCTACAACAGTGGCGAACCTATCTTACAAGCCGGAAAGCCGGGCTTGCCTAAAGATCAAACTCAAGAAATAAAAAAAACATTTTTACAAAAACATAAATTTTTGTCAAACAAGAACAAAATTCGCTATCTCCACAACTGTATCCTCTATGACAGAAATTATTTTAAATTCGCGCGCTTATTCTCCGATGCCGGCCGCGATACCCTGGCTCGCTCTAACACTATACAAAAAAAGAGTTAAACGTACCTACGCGCGCTCGCTAATGCTTTCTCTTTCTCACCCACTGGCTTGCATTTGGCTTCTCTGACCTTTCAGTTTTCCTAACAAAATGTCTCTGTTATTGATAACATTGGTAGGTACTGATTTGAGAATTTGTATAGAGTTTAAAGCTGGGCTTTTCTTTGAATGTGTGCGTGTAAGTCTGTGTAAGTTTGAGAGAGAAGTGTGTTCGCACCGAGGATGCGCGCAATTTATACGCGCTTCGCGCGAATTTTGATAGGTACAAAGTACGATTTCATGATAGTTCGTATTTTAGTTAGTTTTGAGCGATTAGGAACTGGTGCATTTGTTTTTTGTGGTTTTATTTTTTCGATTTCTTGGGATTTAAAGTTTTTTGATTAGTTATTGCCGTAATTAACTTTGTTTTGAAGTGAACACTAAAATTAATTCGGAAACGCAATTTTTCCTTGTGAAGGATTAAAGTGTCTGTAATCGGTACCTACTTAGCAAGATAAATACTTTGAGTTTTACATAAAAATATAATCTCGTTACTTCACCTAAATAAACCTACCCCTGATTTGAATATTCTCAGAAAACTAAAACCCATAATGTGCATTTTAGTCGATCAGCGTAGGTTAGCGTGTTCAATGGCTGTTCGGTTGCTCTCATTCAAACAATTTGAAAATCTATCTAGTAATAGATACGTGGTGACTTCTGTGTACTTTGTTGTTTGTCATCTGTCCGGGGTAAAGAAGCGAATAATGAAGAGTTGAGTTGTGGCTGTTTACATTGTGAGTAATTACAAACATTTTCAATAATGTGTAGTTAGAAACCAATTTATTGTTCGTGCGCCATCTCTAACAAAGCGAGGGAAACAATTACGAATTGACTGGAAGAGTTGAGTTGCTACATTTAAGTCAATAGATGGCTCTTATATCATTTACTTGATACTGACAACTTAATTGAATTAGTTGTTGTAATTTTGTGACGGTATATAAAATATGAAAAGTTAGTAACCACTATTTGTATTTTATATTTAGGCATATTTAAATAATAGGAAAATAAAACCGGCGTTATTAAATACCAATGTCAGAACTCGGAACAGATTTTCTCGGTCAATTCCCCCCCCCCCCCCCTAAATATTTTCAGTTGTTTATTCAAGGCTTTGACTCGATTTCATTCCGAGCACGCCACTGCGCTACAACCAATAGGAGCGGAGCATCAATGAAATATGTTGCAAAATAGTGTTTTCATAATAGTTTTACGCGGATGAAAGTCGCGGGCAACAGCTAGTTGGATTATATTTTAGGTTTCAGTTGTAGAAATAGCAGGATTGGGATCAATTTGTTTTTTTTTTGGGTTACTAATGGCAGACCCGTCTTTGGGAGAAATAACTGGAGCGGACCTATCATTTAACGTATGTAGTCTACTGATGCTTAACCTGCATATTTTCTTATTCATCTCCTATTTATAAGCAGTACAATATGTACAGCTTTACGCGTATGTCCGCCTGTACAGGTCAAACTCGAATACCTTATAATTTATAACCAAGATTTCACTATCGGAAAGCTTAAACAGTCGTTGTAGAAGATCAGCAGAATGTCAAGCAAAGAATGCACAATCAAATATTGATATTCTGCCATATTCTGGTTAGACTGGAATCTGATTAGCATACTTTAGCGAAAGCTAGCACGATTAGGAAATGCAGTGTTTTGAGGTGATATTTCAATTTGTATTTTTCTGTATAGGATGTAAAATCTCCGGTTACTGCATCCGGTCTCTAATATTATGTCAATAAATTTCATTGGCTGTTGTTATTTCCGCCAACCAATCTCACAAGAATAAAATTATTTGTTTTATATTAATATACAAATATTTAATTATATTAATATAATTTATACAAATATATTAATATAGTTAATATAATTATATTAATATAATTAAATATTTGTCCTTTTCCTAATATTAGATCCTTTCATCGGTGTGTTTTCCGTGTAAGTACTTACTATCAATATTGACTAGGTATATTTATCCTTACTAATATTATAAATGCGAAAGTAAGTTTGTTTGCTTCCTTTTCACGCCTAAACCACTGAACCGATCATCCTGAAGTTTTGCATATTTGTTGCACAGAAACGGACATAAATGATACCTTTCATCCCGAAAAGAAGTACTGTTCTTATGATAATAGATGGCGCCAAGTGCCTTTCGAATCATGATTGAATCATTATATTATTATTACAAGCAGAGTACAAACCGAATTGATGGTCAAACTTCTAAATTAACGAGAGCAAAGCCGCGAGCAAAAGCTAGTAGGTACTTAATAATGCCAATGACTACTGCAAAAACCCGAATATCGTTTGCTGAACCGGATTGTACCTACCTACATTAATATTTTCAGAAACAAAATACCATCCTAAGGTAACACTATAGTAGTTTCTAAATCGTCTACCATGATGTAACATAAGGACGTGAATAATAATGAATTATGACATTGTCATCAAACAGTGCCACCGCTCACCCTTGACCTATAACAAGTACGATGCCTATTCGTGATCTGCCATTGTTTTAACATAGTAGCAAATAGGTTGTAGTCATGCTGAAGATTCTAGTTTTGTATTTGTAAACTATTTGAGGACTGTGGAAACTGCAGGTTTGTAAAATTTGACTTTTGCATTTGACACTATTAAATTATCCTATTAGCTTAGACTGTGGCGAGATAGTGCGCCCCTACCCATCCAATTTATTTATTTTAAACTTTTAACACAGAGTACAGAGGCGGACTTAATGCCGTAGTTATTTTCTACCAGTCGACCTTTGGGTGATGCAGAGAAAACAGTGGTAGAAGTAAATCTGAAAATTATTTTTATTTAATACTAAGATATACTACAAGGACATATAAAATACTATAATTTTATATCCTATTCATTCCACCTGCCGAGAATCTCCCACCAGGACAAGAGTTGCCTTGGCTAACCAGGAAGTCTCTTAACAGACTCCGGACACAGGTTGGTTGAAGCAAAACCCTCTCTGGTGGAAATTTATAGACGACTGTACGTTGGAGTGCAAATGCGGTTCTGATTTGAAGGGTGGTAGTGAAAAACTCATTATTAAGTTCTGGGCCGACTCAATGGGCTAAGAAGAAGACGACCAGGCAAGCATGTCAGTAAAGGAAGTCCAGACACAGCAGTTAAAAAAAAATGGTTTATTTCTTAACCAAATCAAGACAGCAACTTGATGAGTTGTTGTTGTTGTTAGTGGGACAAGGCTGCTAATGATGATTCTATTGTGATTTACTTTACTAGCTATGAATTGGATGTCGTTAAGTATATCCAAAGCTGTTAAAAATGGAAATGGAAGGCAGTACGGTCAGTGTAACAGGTGGAGAGCCAATTCCTGTGGTGCATCATGGAAGCCTGTTCTTAGGCAAAGGCTTCTCTCAGTAAGTATGTACTTGAGAAAGTTAGGACTTCTCCCAGTATCTGGCAGAAAAGAGTCTCTTCTATTTTGATTCTAAACAGATTTGATGACAAAGTGAATAGATACATTGTATGAATGATAGATAACGCTGATAGGCACGACCAACAAGTACAGACAATACAAATTCTCAACTAAAATAATGGTCTACAAAGAAGTAATCTGAAATACTACATTAAATCATTTCATTCAAGGAAAACCCTACATTGTAGACAATTACAGCAGGCATAATTGAAGAGCAAGCTACGTTTAAAGATATAATTATCTCATGTAATCAAAGGGACATAAGATTTACATTGAAGTGACTTACAGCTGCCTGCGATGACCTTAGAAACTTGTGCTTGTGATTGCAGCCTATAATCAAAGTTAGACCTTGCCTAGATTTAAGATGCAGTAATATCTTTAGTTTTGAATACAACATAACATTACTTACATCTTCGGGCTAGGACGAGGGGGAACCCACAACAGGTGTGTAGACACACACCCAGATTTCGAGAGTTATGTTTAAGTCCCACGTAAAAGGGGCCAGACTTTTGCCATTAGTCGGGCTACTATTAAAAAAATCTTCATGGAACAACTTGGCCAACGAACCTAGAACCAAATGCTCAGTACTAGTGATAACTATCACTAGAACACTACTAGAAATGGTATCCTTTAAAACTGATGCCTATATTCTCAAGAACAGTGCTGCAATCAAGAATTTAATTGTAAAATAGATGTGAAGTACAATTTAATATCAAGCTTTCAATGTGTGGAGTGGAAATTCATACTTGAGATCATTTTACAATAAGGGTGTAAAAGTACATTCACCTTAAACAATATAAACAGGGTGTAAACGGACCCTTTCACGAAGCCTATAACCAAACATTCTGAACATCAAACTAAGTAACCCTACGCAAAAAAAATTTGCTGGGAAACGACTTTTTTTTTGGGGTGAAAAATCACGTTTTACGGTAAAACTCAATGTAGCACATTCAAAACATTGTGCTGATGGATGCTTTGAATAGTATACGGGTCATGAAGGTTATTAATGTAAAGTTATTACCTTAAAAATGAGTATTTAAAAAAAAACTTGTGAAAAATTTGAAACTTTGACCTCCAATATCTCTGTGACTAGAAGATTGCCAAGTATGGTCCAGTACAAAAAGTGATCCCAATGATGAGGAGAACAAGTGCCTTTCGGCTTCGTTAAGGGTATTTTTATGTAGATCCTAACCAATATATATAAAAAAGTAAATTCAGAAATCCTATTTCAAATAATGCCTCAATGATGATGGCTTGATGATTCCTTCTAGCCTAAACTAAAAAGAAATTGTTGACAAAAACTCAAGTGGCGGCCACACTTTCAATGGCTGTTCCACACTAATGAATGACAGGTCATTAATAATCTATTTTATTAGCCTGATAAGCAGACTATTTGTCACTTTCCAAACATTTTTGTTAAGTATTATTTGGTAATGTTATTGTAGTGGTATTTTAAGTAATTAGATCATTAACATTTTTTTATTCAAATAGTTTTAATGAGACATCCATTAAAACTTGTTTTTTTTTATCATGTATTTTGATTTCTTGCCTTTTTTCAACATAGGATCTTAGTATGCTTTTAAATGGGAACTAGCTTTCATCTTTTTGACTGACGGACTCCAAGACAATTCAGATGGCTGTAAATGGTTTAATTGAAATAAATGCTTTGAGTTTTGACTTTGAACTGTCTATTTTGTCTGCTGTTCATAAAAAATCATTTTCAATGAGTAATGGTTATTTTTAAATTTGAAGTTTCTGTCTAAGTTGATACAATATAGGAAATTACTATCAGAAGAACTTATTATACCTCTGTCAATAGTCTGCAAGCTAATTAGTTCACAAAACATGACAATAAAAGTTCATGTTAATTAGTAATGGCTTTGTTATCAATGTGATGTTTTCCCTAAAGTTATTGTTTTTAATTTTTGTTATCAAATTGGGATTTAACTTTTTTCGACAGGAAAACGATAACAGGCACAAGTCATCCTCTCCATATCATCATCTGCCTAGCCTTTCCCAACTATTTTGGGGTCGCTTCCAGTCTAACCGGATGCAGCTGAATACCAGTATTTAACATGGAGCGGCTGCCTACCAGACCTACACAACCCAGCTAGTACTGGGTAATACAATATCCCTTGGCAAGACTGGTTTTCAGACTTTTGCGCTACTGACTACCTGTAACCATCCATGGACCATCCTAGGCACATAAGGCTTCACCTAACGATCGACCTGAACAATCTGTATTAATGTTTTAAAAGCAACATTTCATTAATTTGTTAGCAGTAAGTGGTAATTTCAAAACATTTTACACTCTAACCATTCAATAACGTAAATATTAAGAAAATCTTGTATGTTAAAATCAGAGTGTGTTATCTTATCAATCAACATGACCACTGCATCATGTAACCTACTTCCTAACTTGTATCCAATTGATAAGCTTCTTTCTACACTGTGTGCCTCTCACTTGCACTTATAACAGTTAAGACGTTATGTTTTAATACCATTCTTGGTCATGCATCTTTGATTTCAATGATAATATGGATAGGTAGTGGGGCTACATACATACATAAATACACGCTTTTTTATGGGGGGTAGACAGAAAATACAATGACTGCTATGATCTTTACTCCTTGCTACTACGAAGCAAGGCATATACAGATGTTTACAGACAGTTATGGGAAGAGGAGCCATTGCATTATTCAAATGACAGCTGAAAGAAATGTATGGGAGAATATAACCTACTGTGCCAACCCAGAATTAATGTGATTGTGTAACCTGACAATTTCATAGTGAGATTCAAAACTAAGCGGTGTACTAGGATATAGGCTTTAAAATAACCAAAACAGATAATGTATAATGGGTAAATAGCAGCAACAAACAATACTATTAGGTATAGTGCTGGTACTTTCATACAAGCTTAAACGCTTGGCTGGCCTACAAACTACTACTCTTCATGATGTTTGGGTTTCTGAACAGTCTGCTCACCTTACGGGGCTTGTTGTCTTGTCGGCCCCTAAGCACACCACTGATTAGGTATTTACGCAAAATACGCGCTTTGACGTGGAGTTGCGGAAACCGGCCCGCTATACTATACTAGGTATTTATTAAGCTCTACTCAATGATTGCAAAGGTAATAGCATAACAATGTATGAGAGCATGCTGACTCAACATGTTTGAATATCAGAATGTTGATAGTGAACACATCATCATAGGAAGGCTGATTACAATATCATAACTACAATTCAGATGCCGCTTAGCACATCTGTCAAAAAGAACCCTTTTCATGAGCAGAAGATTAATAAGGCATTCAGAAAGTAGATACCAGACTATGGCCCACTTGCTGGAGTGTCCCAAATGTATCTGTGACTGCACTTTAGAAGACATAAAAAATGCCAATGAAACCGGAATTGACATGAGCATCTGTTGGGACCAAGTAATTTGTCAAACATTCCACCGATACGAAAGAAGAAATCATTTTAAAGCCTCAATCCATTGACCAGGATGTACCATTATTCATGCAATAGAAAAAATCTACACCATGTATGGAAAACCTCACATCTCATTTGTGTTGCAAATTATCATTTTTTCTTAGAAAGTTAGCATTGCAATGCAAGTTATAAAAATAGCTCCCATAGATAGCAAATAGTTTTGCTAGCTATGCAGATAAAAAATAAAAGTTTTGAGTAAAATATTGTTTATGATTTGTAGGTTAATTGCTGAAACAATGTGTGCTATAGTATAATTAGATGATTGATGTGTGATATTATCATGGTTTTGGTGATATTTTAAGCAAAGGATAGTTGTTTGCCTTTGGAGAAAATCAAGATAAAAAACAGACTGATAATAATTCAAAGGTCTCTTGTCATTCATCATTAAAACTTGTTAAGTATGTTATTTATGTTTAACATTTTGCTGGCATTTACCAACACATTCTTAGCTGAACTAAATGGTCATCAATAGGTTTATGGTTTTATGATTAAAATATCTTAAAAAGTACCGAGATGGAACTGCAGTTACTCAATGTTCATGTAATCAATAATTATCTCTCTATACTTATAGCTCTATGTTTGATCTGGTAACAAATTAACAACATTGTTGTTAATATTAATTTGTTACCAGATAATACATAGGATGTTATCGCAAAACGTTTCAAACATTACAACATAAATTGGTCAGTAACAAACTATCAATGTTGTAGAGTTTAAAAACACCATAAAATACTACCATTATCTCATCAAATAATATTGACCATGCAATTTAAGTTCATTGATAAAAGAAAAATATTGTGAATCATCCATTTAACTTCCCACACAAGACAATTGAAAGGGATTGGGTATTGTGATGCTCGTAAGCAATGATCTAGCTAACACCACTGTGGCTCTGAAAACAATATATGTTCATGACAATGAGCAGCACTGACAGATCAACTTGGAAACTGTAATCTTAAAACATCGGAAAGAGCATTAGAACATGCGAACTGTGCAAATTAGAAAGTCTGAGCTCGTAGCTAAATGTAAAGGTACAGACAACTAATGGTATCCTCTTTTACACTTCCTAAATGTGCAACATGATGTTATTGACAATAAACTTTCAACATTACCGCACAATCACATAACGTTAGCCATTTAATCACTAAATAATAATCACCTCATGAAAATTTATCAGTCACAGTTAAAATTCATATGGTAACCAACACTAAACACAAATTATCAGCATTAAGAGAATTCTAATTAAGAACTTTGGACTTTTGCCAGTAATTATATCCACCATCGTACTAACTAGTGAAAGTGATTGAAAATAAAAGCATTTACCTTACTTCCTATTACAGAATGTTATAGAACGGCACTTCTAACGCGACCTGCCGTCAAGCCATTGGTCGTTTTAGCAAAATTTAGTATGAAAGTGACAGTTTGCAATGTTGAGCTTAGATAGTAAATTGCAGTTCATAATTAGTACGGTTTGCGACTAGCGTACTGGGATCGCCAACAGCTGATCAGACGGCTATATTAATCGTATCGAGTACGGAGCAAAAGTAGGCCAAACATCTAGACTAGAGCGCCGCGACGCGCCGCATCGCACGCGCCGATCTCACACCACACAACACGGCACAATCTCATTTTGTTTACACTGTCAGCGTATCCATGCTTAACAACCTCCCAAAATCTGTCAACGTGACAACAAAATGTTCGCTCCTAAGCGGACACTAGCCCCAACAACAAAGACATGTCAGCTCGATGCTCAAAGATGATGTTAAATGGTAGTTACCTCGGTGGCCCTTGGCGGTTTTTGCGCTTGTTATTCATGTCCGTTTCGCCTGCTTGCCCCGGCGGGTAGGCACCTTCTCGTCTGCGCGTAGGGACCGGAATTTTGGCTAATTATCACTTCTTTCTTTTACAACACAGTCCTTTCAACTTTCGCGGATGCACAAAAATGCAGTAGATATTAGGAATTAGCACTCAAAATGCGACGACAGGGATGCATCTATTCCACTAAAGTTGTTTGACATTTGCCAACAAATATAAATTAAAATATATTTGAGTACAAAATCGCAGTTCGATTTATTTTCGGGAACTAATCCCTGAAAATAAACGGGTTGGCAGATTTCTCGTGCCTGCAATCAGCGCAGGAATACAACATGGCGCTGTGACGTATTCATTAGGCGAATTGCAAATTTTTATAAACGCACTTTCCTATATTCAAATCACAACAAATAGTTCACTAAATGTGTAAGAAAATTTTAGGACAACTTTTTTAATAAATACCGTCATACATTATATAGAAATAACTAATAGGGTCAACGTTTGACCGACTTCCCACTTTAGAACTTTCAATATGGCGGATAGGTATTTGACTTTTAGTATTGCCAAGTTATAAAACAGAAAAACAAAATAATGAGAGGTCCACAAACAAAAAGAAAAGTTGAAGACGAAAATCGATTTTGTTAAACATTATTGAGATACGGCAAAAAACCGTAAAAGATATGGAATCAGTAGTTACAACAGACAATTTACAAAACATTTAGTAAGTTTTGTGCGATATGTGTCAGTTGGAAAATCATTTTGACAACAAAATAAACTACGTGTATATAATAACAATTCGTTCTTATTTAATTGAATTGGACTCGTATTTTTTTTGTTGATACCTGTTTTGTGCTTAGTCGAATTTTATGTTGCTGTGTCATTGACTTCTTCGGAACAGTACTGCAACATTAAAAACCTAATAGAGCTTTCCGCGCGCGCGCGAAATTTCATTCCTATCAATAAAACCGTCGAGTTTATTATTGATCGCCGCGGGACTAGGTCATCAAGATGAGTCTCAAAAACGGGGCAAAAATGTCTCAACGTGAAAAATTCGAGTTAATTAACTCTGAAGTGCGTTCTTTCTATGAATATTGTAAGGAAGCTGGCATGAGCGATGAAGAAATGGATTTGATTTGTCGGCCTTTGACGAATTCTGTGAGAAAAGCTACTATCAAGCGTTGGACAAGGGTGGTTCTGGTTTTGATTATGGGGATAGCGATTGGATACACGGTCAGCCAGACGGATACTTTCAAGTGGCATGCATCGGCTGTAGCCAGGATTGTCCTCATCAAATTACTGCCTGTTTGGGACTGGACCCCTTTGTACCACAACAAGTGTATGATCGCGCGACCAGCGGAGCCTCCTAATGTGGATGCAGGAGCGTCAACAACGGATTGCATAGCCTGTGAGGCAGTCAGTAAGTATTTCATTATTTTTGCAAATCTTATTGAATGGGTGTTGTTGGTGATTACGCTTGTCCATCTTGTGTTATTAGGGAAAGATATTTATGCAAACGCACTCGCACGTTTCGAAAATAGGTGACTGCTCGGAAATATCATCAAATCATTATACAAGCGTAAATGCCTTTAGAAACAGAACGCTTGTGCATTCGCTTGGATTTAAAACAATTTTTCTTTTTATTCCTCAGATGGCTAGGATGACGGAAAAGATTCATTGAAAAAGTCTTGGATTTGATACGTAGCAGCACTAGCAGTCTCTAGTTCGCCATTAATTTTAGATTTTCATTTTTATCTAAGCACGTTTTGTAGTGAGTGTTCATTGTTAATGCTTTAATTATTTGTAAAGTGTTCGTACGTATGATCGGAAAGGAAAATACTCTGTGATCGGTATTTAAGTCCCATATATCTGCTCACGAAGGCTTATTTGTATTGTAATTAATGCTATTGTACACAAAGGCATTATAAACAAAACTAGCTTATGCACAACTCGAAAAAATAATATTAAAAAACAAAAAAGGTACTTAAGTCATTGTGCACAAGAGCAATAAGTTTGAAAGTAGGGTTTGATTGAAGTGTGGTTTTATATTTGAATCTTTTTACAATAAATATTAGAAAGTAGATGATACCCTATCGTTTTTTACTCTTCAACTTTTTGGGAATATTAATTTAACCCCGCCTGTATCAGTTGAAGGACCTCAGTTCATTAGTCAAAGCTACCTAAAGGCATACGCGAAGCCAACGGATCTGCAATAAAACAAATGTACCTATTTGTGTAGATTCCTATAATCAACGTGCAATAAAGTTTGCTCCACCACAGAGATTCAACAGAATATCATGCAAGATAGAGGCCCATATTAAAAAGGCTTATTTTTGGGAAAGATGCTCTAACTGTTTGCCAATTAAATGAATGACAGCTAAACCAAATTATGTATATTTTCGCGACCGCAAGTAGGTTGACGTTATCAAACATGATATTTAGGCCTAGGTACTTCTGGATTTAAAACTGATGTCGACTACAATTGAAACTTAATGTAGGTACTCCTACTTAAATACAGCATAGTATAGTCTTTCTGTTTTACTAACGCATGTACGAGTAAGCTGGGTAATCTTTGCCAATAACTTAGTAAAGTTCAATAAGGTTGAAGTTAATTTGAACAAGCCATTTTAAGGTCTTGAGTCTAAGAAATTGATTAATTTTAGACTGAACAGCACAGTTTTTTCGCCTCCAACTCCGAAAGAAACCAATTTCCATTCAAATGAGATAACTTCGAATTTGGTGTGCAGGCGTGTCCCATTTACATTTATCAAACATCTGTCGTCTTGAATTGAATTTATTGGATATTGGATTGCATTGAACTGTTAAATTAAGAATCGATAGGAACTAGAGTTCTGAAGGATACAATGTTCACAATGATGTTCTAATTTTTCCAGAAGACATTGAGCGCTTGTCGGACACCTCATACAACGAAGTTTTCAACCACCACCTTCTCCGCGGGGCGCCGGTTATCGTCGTGGATGCCCACTACGACTGGTCCTCCCGCGATGAACTCAACCTGACCGGCCTGATCAGCGACGATGACCGACTCCGCGACTCAGTTCCTTGTCGAATCCTCACCAACATACGAATCGGTCGTCAGCCCATGGATTTGGAAGAAATAGTTTCTAGAATAACGAACACCGACATACCGAGTTGGTTTGTCCATTTTCAGAACTGCGATATTCGTGCGGTTAAATCCTTTAGGGTTCTCGCACCTAGACCTTATTTCCTGTCCCCTCATATCCCTCCTTCCCACTTTAATTGGTTGTTACTCTCTAAGAACTATGATACTCATAGATATAAGTATTTGGAGCTTGATGTTGGGTTAATTATCATGTCTCAGTTGAAAGGCAAGTCGTTCATGCAGTTGCGACCGCGCGCTCCTTGTGAAGACGACTGCTACACTCTAAACTTCGAGTTGTCAGAAGGAGAGACTCTTGTGCTGGCCAACTCCCTCTGGGAGTTCGATTACTTGCCGGGTAAAGGGGAAAACGTGGCTATGATCACGGAAACCGATTGGAATGAATCCTAATGTACTTAGATAACTCGTGTGAATTGTCCTTCGTTAGTAGATAAATGAATATGAGATATGTACCGATTTGAATCGATCATTTACTTCCGAATTGCTATTTACCAAAAATTTACAAATGCAGTAAATTCGTGCGTGCCCTTTGCATTTGATATAATCGGTACATTATCTAAAAGTTAAATATAAGGTGTTCAGGAATCTATGCTATGAGTATCTTTACAATACCAGAAATATAGAACGTTCAGAGAAAAGAATCGAGATAAGCTAGAAATTGGAGCTCTTATTTTGATCTATGAAATAAAAGAAAACTAAAGTCCTGGAAAATATAGTAATTCTATTGTCGCCCTTGAAATTGTTTTAACGAATACTGTTTTAAATCTTTAATAATTTTGATCTAAAACCTGTTTACTAAAATTTCAGGAAATCAAAATCCACAGACACAAAATTAGGCTTTTTTCAGGCGAAACATTTCGTAAATGCCTGCTTATACTTACAAGAAGTGTTATTATTGTTAAAAACCTTATTTGCATGCGGCAAGAAAGACGGTAATCTATCATAATAGCTTATGGTTGAGTTATTGAAGGACGTGTCCACATATCAATCATCGTTTACATTTCAAGTTCACTTCAATAGTCATTAAGTTAAAATTATGTACTGGGGACGGACTTATTGCATGCTAATTATACTTCTAAAACTACCATAATTCATTGTTTATGAGCTCATGCTTATAAACAATGAATTATGGGAGTTTTAGTATTTCCTTTATTTTTTTCACACATATTAATTACATTTTTAAATATTCTAATATAAAAACATTAAAAAATATTAAAATAGTAGCCCACCAGCATCGGGAACAAAATCCCACCTACCGGTTGTCAGGGCTCTTGAGAGAGGTGAACCTCCTAACAATACGCGCCGTGTCCAGAAGTACTGCTTTCTGAGTCAAGCCCTTGACCCAGCCGCGCAATGAGAGCCTCCTAAGGTGTTGGTCGAGGCTATTGGCTATTAAGCCATTGGTCGACACGACTATCGGCACAATGACTGATGTACTCACGTCCCACATGTCGACAACCTCGCGAGCCAGATCTAGATATTTGAATTGTTTATCTTTCTCTGCTTTTACGAGGTGGAGTTATTATTACTGTGTTCGTTCTTAGTTACAGATGCGGTCGCTAGAACCGCAATTTTACAATTTTACTGTTTTTAATCAGAACTGTGTGGGTACGAAAAAGCATTTTTCTACGAGATACATTATTTATTTACAAGTCCCAAGGTACTACTAAAACAGTTACAAAAAGTAATCTGTTTACAAAAGTTTTAAAGTTACTTAAATCATTTCTATGTTATACATTGCTAACTAGTAAATCCCTCACCTTTCACCGATAAGCCGGTCTCCAGCACATAAGCGTATAATTAGATTAAATTATAATTGAAACAACACACACAATGTATTTTCTGCACAATGATATCGTAATATAGTTAGTTATGTAATGTTTTGATCGGATTCCGACTCTGATTAAGTACCTCAAGTATTAATAATGATACATTATATAATTGAAGCAATATTCTAGTTTTATTTATTGTCCAATCTAGATTTTTTCTCAGTGCATTTCAGTCTAACCGGATGCAGTTGAATACCAGTATTTTACGTGGAGCGACTGCCTATCTGACCTCCACAACCCAGTCAGTACTGGGTAATACGATATCCCTTGGTAAGACTGGTTATCAGACTTTCGGGCCACTGACTACCTGTAACGACTGTTATTTTTCTCTCTCTAAAAAAATATTCAATTGACCTCAAACCTACTCTAGAAGGTTGACGCAAATTTGGTACCAGATATCCCGAATTAGGAACCGTTAGGCAGCCTTCAGTTAGTAGCAATTTACAAAACTTACATAACATCACGCCTGTAATCCTCGAAGGGTTAGGCAGAGGTGAACCTAATAGTACACCCACATTTCGCCAGGTGTTGTTAGTTAAGTCCCATGTAAGAGGGGGAGAGCCTATTGCCATCAACCGAGCACAAATCCAGATCAGACCACATGGATCGACTGCCTATCTGATCTCCACAACCCAGTCAGTACTGGGTAATACGATATCTCTTGGTGAGACTGGTTGTCAGACTTTCGCGCCGCGTCGTCTTTTTCATCTTGTATTTAAGTACAGACGCCAGCACATCAAGTTACTACAATCTGTCAAATTTCTTTAATAGATTTTCAACTTTATCGCTAAAGCATTAGGTTCAAGGTTGAATGGGAAAACTTGACAGTTTCGGGTAGCTTATTGTGCTGGCGTCTGTACTACGCTCTTGTCAATTTACCACTTTCCAGCTTGACGGTAATTTATTTCAAGCTGCATTTTTCACATTTTCCTTGAGCTCTGTAACTCAATTAATCACACTGATACTGCTAGCCTGCGTCATCCCACTGCTGGGCAAAGGCCTCTCCCCACGACTTCCAGTTGTTTCGATCCAGGGCTAATGGGGGCCACTGGTCGTTGGTTCGGTCCAGCTCGTCCCGTCATCTTCTACACCCCTTTTTCCATTAAAAAAATATAACAAAACACCTTTTAAAATAACAATATTTATTACTTTATTCACAGTACATTTAATATTAACTATTAAATTAATTAGTAAGTACTACTTGTTCAGTCAGTCTTCTCCTTATGAATCGGCTTGCCTCTGAACCAGAGTAGCAAGTTCTTCAGGGACAGCACCACGGGGAACATGATTGGTAAGAACAATGGAATGTAGATTGCGTACCTGGAACCGAAAATAACAGACTTTTTAGGGGACTGCTTACTTCTAAATACTTCTGCAAAATCAATGGGAAGTATAACCAAAATGATTGGAATTCAAAGTTTGTAAATGCGGGCACTGAGGATGGACGGCGCCGCCAAGGCCGGCCTAGAAAGAGGTGACGAGATGATCTTGACGCGCATCACGAAGGCTGGTTCGAGGTAGCGGAGGAGAAGAGGGAAGGATTTGGGGGAGGCCTGTGCCCAGCAGTGGGACATTCAAGGTTATTGAAATGACATTGAAAACTAAGGTTGAAACTTGCCCCTTCTATTATTGACGTGAAGCTCTATTTTTCTTTTGGTCTGCTAAAACCCCTTCGCCTAAAGACTCTTGCTATTGCAACACATAATATCACGCCTGTAATCCCCGAAGGGTTAGGCAGAGGTAAGAAGTGTGCCCATTAGCTAGTACACCCACATTTCGCCATTTATGTTTAAGTCCTATGTAATCGGGGGCGAGCCTATTGCCATCAACCGCGCACAAATTCAGACTCTGTGTCTGCTACTAAGACATTCCTGATGGAAAAATTCAATAACACTTTGCCGGACCTGGAAATCGAACCCAGGACCTCATGCTCAGCAGTCACGATTGTGACCACTAGACCAACGAGGTAGTTCTCGTGATTAAACTCATGCTAAAACATTTTCTGGCTCAAGAAACGTACAAAAGACATAGGTCCTTTGTTCGTAAAAGAGATACTTACAAGGTGTAAACGGACCCTTCACGAAGCCGTCAAACAAGCATTCTGTACATCAAATAAGTAACTCTACGCAAAAATTATTGCTGGGAAATGACATTTTTTGGGGTGAAAATCGTTTTACTTTAGGACTCAATGTAACGCATTCAAAAACATTGTGCTGATGGATGCATTAAAAAGTCAGGGGTAATGGAGGTATTAAAAGTAAAGTTATAATAGGTGGTTTAAAGATAAATATGACGAGAATCCATACTCACTTCTGGTCATCAGGGAAGTACAGCAGTGCCAACAGACTGGGCTCCATAAAAGCTGTCTCGGCCGCTAAGAAGGCGCTCTGCGACATCTTGTAGGCCTCCACTAGCGCGCCCTTCTCCATCAGCGCGCTGGCTTGTTGGATGCTGTCGACTGCCGAGTTGATTGAAGCGCCCACTTCATCGTTGATCACGATGTTTGAGATTTCGCCTGGAAAGGATTTTAAAGGTGATGACTTCAGGTATTTAAAACGTTGTTTTTATTTTATTTTAAACTAGCTGTTGCCCGCGACCTTCGTTCGCGTGAAATTATTATAAAAATATGACTTCTCTTTTTGAATCGATTTCAAGGGTTTTAATTGTTTTGCACATATCCCAAATTCTAATCTATAATAAAAGTAGCCCTAGTTACTCCTTATGACATCAGCTATCTGCCAGTAAAAGTCAACAGTGTAGCAGTGCCGAAGGTTCCATACAACTCGATTCCTACATTCTCCATTTTCAAAGGGAAAAGCCCCCTTTGAAAAATGGCAGAATCTCTATCTCTCTCAGTATTCTATAGACAAATAATATAATCACATTAAAGAAATGTACTCCGGGTTACCTCTTACAAAAATTGGCCCTTCGCTACTGCAGTGTAGTCCTAGTAGTTTCGGAATAACGTGGCTGTGACATACGGACGGACAGACAGACAGACATGACGAATCTATAAGGGTTCCGTTTTTTGCCATTCGGCTTCGGAACCCTAAAAAGCCAATTTGAAGATGATCATAATTGAATTTAAATAACGATTTCTTTACCGAGCAACTGCGCTAAAGACTGCAACGTCCTCTCAGCTGATGTGAGCTGTTCCAGAGTCCTAATGCGGAGGAGATTGTCGATCTCCCACTGGCGAGGAGTCACAGAGCGCAGAGGTTCCAAGTGACCGCCTTCGATGTGTTCCTGAAACGAGAAACAACTGCTTTAAAATCCTTCGTACTTGGTTTAATAATAAACGCCCCACGGGTCGATCTTCCAGATTAAGCAACGTTTGCCGAGGTCGGTCAGCGGATGGGTGACCATCCAGTACATATATAAAATATCTTTAACAATATTGGTAATTCTGAAGGACCAAACAGAGATCCCTCCCTCCGTGGCTCATACAGCACATTAAACAGTTGGTCCCGGCTGTCGTTCGTATACTAAGTAGCAAGAGACGATCGACTCACCGGATCAGTGATCCCCAGCAGTTTCCTGAGCTGTGAGATGAAGGTGCCCATGACGATCCGCACGTTGGGCCGCCAGACGGCGCGCGCGTCGCGACAGTCGGGCTCGCTCGGCCCGCCCAGAACCACGCCGCCCCACTTAGGGGACATGAAGGCTTGCACGTGGGATAAAACCTTTTCGTCTGTGGAAGTATTGATGAAATTTTACATAAATACAGCGTGTATCAGAAAGGTGAAGTCATAAGGGGAAGGGGGAGGGGGTAAGTTGTAAGGGGGGAGTTAATCACACCATCAGACTAAATAACTTTCTCCATACGACAACATCGTGAATGCGAAAAAATTATCAGCTTTTCCATACATTTAAGTCAAGAAGGTATTGAAGTTTTGTATGGCGTACTCAAAATTAATTGGACGCCACACAGCCACACAGAAAAATTTAATTCCATCTTATTGTCTCAGCTCCACTTGTATATTGCGTCTATTTCTTGCTGCAGTTCTAAGCAGTCACGTTCGGAGTTAACTTAGACAATTTCAGGTTTTCGGTATAAAGGGTATAAAAAGACCCTTAACGAAACCGAAAGGCACTTGTTCTCTCCGTCAATGCGATCATTTTTTTGTTCTAGACCTTACCTATGAACCTTCTAGTTACGGAGATATTAGGGGTCAAAGTTCCAACTTTTTCACAAGTTTTTTTTTTAAATACATGTTTTTAAAGTAAGATTTTTACTTTAAACACCTCCACGACCCCCGTACTATTCAATCCATCCATCAGCACAATGTTCTAAGTGCGTTAGATTAAGTCATACGGTAAAACGTGATTTTTGACCTCAAAAAAATAAATTGTTTCCCAGCAAATTTTTTTTGCGTAAAGTTACTTAGTTTGATGTACAGAATGCTTGGTTGACGGCTTCGTGAAGGGTCCGTTTACACCCTGTATATGGTGTATTTGTTGAAGCCAAGGAAGACGAGCAATATATGTTCTTATTACCAGTACATGACAACATGGACTAATATTAATCGCATTGATTTCCAAAACTCACCATTACTATCGTATATGACAAGTGGCGCCCTCTCACAGTGCACGGCGTAAAGCGCAAGGTTTATCGTGGGCAGTTCTGACACGTGCGTGGCCATGCGCTCCTCCAGCTTGGTGAGCAGCAAGTGCAGCCGGTCCTGACGCACGGCGAAATGGCGGCCCCAGTCGCTTGTGTCTTTTACCTGAAAGAGTGGTATTGAATTATTTGGCTTGTATTGTATTTTCAACACTCGGTACTGAGCCGAGAATCGAGAATACAACAGAGTGCATATCAACGTAAAAAAGCGAACAGTAGGTAAGGCACATAAACTCATTATTCTCTTCCTTTTCTCACACACTATTGTCTACATTTCTTTTTCATTTCTCCTTTTGCAGGTCTTCTGGCAGAAATTTCTTATGAAATAAGCAGTACCTATGTACTCATATATTATAATGTTATTTTCCTGTGTTGCCTACTGTGTGTACATAAAAAGTAAAATAAATAAACAGTTAGGTTTTGAACTTTCGACGCTGAGCAGTGTGTAGAAAATTCAGTGAGAGATAAATAGTCTCATTAAAAAAAACGCCCCTGCCGAAAAGGACTTATCGCGCTGGTATCGGGGCACAGAGGACAAGGTATGTTAAGGGGGAAGCGTCAGGGTAGCCCGCGAAAAACGTGAGAAAATTTGAATTTCGCGGGTTACCCTGCCGCTTCCACCTTAAGTATCTTGATGTTTGTAGAATTCCCCATTTAATTACAGAACAGCTCCTGAACTGTAAATGTGGTTCCATTATTGTTCGTCCTGTTATACAACCTCCTTTTTCGCAACGAAATCAGAATGGCTTCATAATACGGTCACAGATTGGAAATGTCCATAAATCCCACCAGAGAATTTCCAAGCTTTGTTTAACCTGAAGTCCAGCACCAGCGCGCGGTGTAAACGTAACCCAACAACTTCAATTTTAAAATTAAAAATACTCGTTTCGCATTTAACAATTTCATAATTTGAAGAATGTATTCATATCTATGGATAACACCGATTGTGCTTGTTGCAAATAATTTAACTAAAATGCTATAGGATTATTGTATCTTCGATTCAAAACTCGATGTATTTACGTTACGTTTACACAACGTGCTCATGCTAGCACCTCTAATCTCGAAGTCTAGATAACTCTTGAAAATAAGAAACCTGCCATTTTAAAAGCTAAAATTGACCACAGTGAAACGTGGATACTATGAAACTTTTTTGCACCTACCTCTTTGGCTTGGAAATCAAAATCAAGAAGATGTAGCCACTGCGATTTTAATGTGAAATTGTGGAGGACGCTCAGCTCATCCACAAACGACCCGATGTAGTCTGAAGACAGAGAACAGGTGAAATGTGAAGCTGGAGATAGGAGTCGATGTGAAACAAATATCTATACAAATCTTCTAATATATAAAATTCTCGTGTCACAGTTTTCGTTGCCATACTCCTCCGAAACGGCTTGACCGATTTTGATGAAATTTTTTGTGCTTATCCGGTATCTATGAGAATCGGCCAACATCTATTTTTCATACCCCTAAGGGACGCAGACGTAGTTGCGCGGGTCAGCTAGTATATTATAAAGATGTAAAAGTGTGTAAGTTTGTTTATAGGGGGTAATCATCGGAACTACTGATCTTATTCCGAAAATTCAGATTCTGAGGAATAACATAATAATCGACGTGCTTAAAAAAACTTAGTCCAACCTGGGGACGCCTGGGGTTCTAAACCAGAATTCTCAACGAGGCAGTCAAAGATCTTGCATTTTTTTTATTATTTTATCATTAGTTGTAACTGTTCCTTCGTTTTTCCTGTCGTATTTCATACGTAAATATGTGTGTACAAAATAAAGTTAATAAAAAATAACATTAAAAAGTACCTTCCACAGCCTGCCCAGCATCAAGCTCGACCCTCAACGCATCAGGTCTAGGATGTACCACGGACAGTACGATATGGTACCCGCCTCCGGGAGGGAACCTCGTCTGTCGGGCTGCGTCGGCTGTCTCCGACTTGGCGCCTTCTACGACTGAGGTCTGGTAGACTACCCGTTTGAGAGCTTCTACGACGGTTATTGAGGCTGTAATGGTAGAAAAATTGCATTATTTTACTAATTATTATATCTTAAGACTCGAGAAAGTTTTGATAACATTTTTGATTATTAGGAAAGTTAGTAAAGAAAGTCTTGAAGGGTGGACACCCTTCTAACAGTTAGAGTGATGGTCGATTGTGAATCCTTGGCCATTATCCATTTTTGTTTAGACTGGTATGTCCCACTGCTGGGCAAAAGCCTCCCCCATATCCTTCCAGGTATCTCTTCTCCTGCGTTACCTCGAACCAGCCTTCGTGATGCACGTCTAGTTCATCTCGACACCTCTTTCTAGGCCGGCCCCGGTGGTGCCGTTCATCCTCAGGCACCCATCGTGTTGAGACCTTTGCTCAGGGTCGTTGTGCATACAGCTCACGTCACCTGCCCAATGCCATTTGAGCCTGGCAGCCTTTTTGCCCACGTGTGTGAATCCTATTTTTGAGCGCAGCGTAGTATTCCGTATTTTATGTGCTCTCTTTACACTCATAATGCCGCGCTCCATTGCTCTTTGGCAGACTCCAAGGCATTTTTTTATTCAGCAATAATAAAAATATGCAAGTACCTAACGTTATTAGCACATTTGGCGAAGCAAATAAACACCTGCCCCCGTATTAGTAAATGCGGACTGACCATACAGTTTTCGAGATTTTGTCAAGAGAGCTGCGCTGTCAGTTCATTTTCTGAATTGACTCTCAGCCATGAATTTTCGATTTAACATTTCCTACTGGTTGGATGAGAGAAGCACACGACTGGTCGATGTGGCGAAGCATGTGAGGAGTCTATGACCAGTAGTGGACATCATCATCATCTGCCTAGCCTTTTCCCAACTAAATAGGGTTCGGCTTCCAGTCTAACCGGATGCAGCTGATACCAGTATTTTACGTGGAGCGACTGCCTATTTGATCTCCACAACCAGTTAGTACTGTTAATACGATACCTCTTGGTAAGACTGGTTGTCAGACTTTTTGGGCCACTGACTACCTGTAACGACTGTCAAAGATCTGCAAATGACACCCGGGATCAACGGCTTAACGTGTTTTCTGAGGCACGGAGGAAACTTGGTATGCAATGTATGGTCACCCATCCACAGACCAACCTAGGCAAGCACGGCTTAACCTAAAGAGCGACCCGAGCGGCAGTTATTATCAAACAAACACGGTTGTTATTAGTGAACATCTAAATGATAATATTTACCTTTAGCATCTCTAAAGAACATGATCCTCTCCCCCGCGAGCCAGGTGTCCTGGAAAAGTGGCTTCCTCTGTACCACATAGAAGCTGTTGTGTTTGGTCAGGTCATAGGCAGCTGCCACTTCTTCGACCGCCTCATGCTCGTCAGCTACGGAGTCCAGGGTCGAGTGCAGTTGTTTGGAGATAATGGCTTTGGTTATCTTCAGTTTTATTACGTCTGGAAAAACGAGAATTTTTGTTAGCAGTGTTCCACAATTTAGAATTAGTAAAAATTAGTCGCGCAGTGATTTGATTTGTTTTATTGTAAATTTAAGGGCAATCCTTTATCACTAGGTTTAGTGGACAGCAAGATGAAAAATCTAAGAGAATATACCAGATTTGGAATTGGAAATCAATGTAAAATCCTTGTTTTGCAGATGGTTGTAGGCTTGCAGTGCGTAAGGAGACAGGCGTTTAAAATTATTTATTATTATTGTAGTAGTGAAAACAAAATATTTAAAAAAAGTAATAGTTATTTGTCCAGCTCTTCCCGCCATCTCTTGCGAGATCTACCGCGTCGCCTTCTGGCTGTGTCAGGGCTCCACATCACATGGTTATTTTGGCCCACAGCTCGTCGGGCATGCGGCAGACATGGCCAGCCTAGTCCCAATTTAGCTTAGCGGCTTTTTGAGCAACATCAGTAATTTGTGTTTTGGAGCGCAGTGTGGTGTTGCGTACATGGTCGGTAAGTTTGACGCCTAGGATACTGCGCTCCATTGCACGTTGGCAAACCTTGATCTTGGACCTTTGAATTTTTGTCAAAGACCAAGTCTGGGATCCATATGTATGGGAAGAATGCACATGTCCATGATTTTTCGCTAACGACCAGTGGTCCACATTGGCTCTGGATCGAAGAATTTGGAAGACATGGAGAGAGGCCTTTGCTCAGCAGTGGGATGACACAGGCTAGCAGTAGTAGTAGTAGTTATTTGAAGCAACGAACGAAAACATACAATTTCAACGTAACGCGTACGCGTTTTTTTTTTTGTAATAGTCCTCTTAAGAATTCTGTCCTTTTGCTTTTATTTATTTAACCAGTTTGGATCTCCAAGCTCAAATCTTACTTACCAGAATCTTCAAAAGCCTTCTCAATAAGGCCGACCATCTCCGAAGCCGTCGCTTCATCATTGGCCAACACAGTCAGCTCAGTGGTTATCGAATGTGTAAATGTATCGAACGAGCTGATCTTGTCGTATGGCAGCGATACTCTGGGGATCAGAAACGGTTTATATCAAAATTTTGAAGGGATCATCATTCTCCTGCCCTGATCCCAATTTATTTGGGATCGGCACAGCATATCTTTCTCTTCCATACTTCTCTATTACTCGTCATCTTAGCAGTCACCTCCGTTCTAGCCATATCATCCTTCACACAGTCCAGTCTATCCATCGTTTCTTTGGTCTTCCTCTACTCTTATAGCCATCTACATTCATACTCAACATTTCCATACCACGATAACCGATTACCACACAACTTTTCAGTCACCGGCGCCACTTTCTAGGGTTCCGTGCAAAAAAATTAAACCCTTGATTGGTAACAAAATCCGATTCAAAACAGGGAGATAATATTTTTTTATACTCATTTCACGCGAAGGAAGGTCGCAGGCAACACGTCTGGTCGTCGAATAAAAATCATATCCCTAAACTGTTCCACAGAACCGCATCTAGGTAACCAAACCTTGTTTTGGTGCCGAAAGTGGAATAATTTAGGTACAGTTCGCTTAAGTGCAGTTAAAATCTCTCTTCTGAGTGGAATACCTTAATTTATGGGGCTAAGCGTTGCTGTTGCTAACAAATAGCCCAAGTAGGACCCATAAGTGGCCTTCGATCTTGACACTCTGCTACAATTTTGTCAAGTGCCTAATATTTACCACAGCATTTTACCGCAACATTCCCGAAGAGGAGTGGCAGGTCAGACACTCAAGAAAAGACGCGCAACTTCAACTAAGTAGAATTTATCGATCCCTCGAAGTAGTTTCGTAATTCAATCTGTGCACTTCAAGTCAGCCAATCACTTAGTTTTATTTACTCCATTACTTAGGTTACTTAGCTAAAGAAAAACCGTCAGTGAAGGACTTCGAAGGTTAGTCATAAAACTGCATTTATCTTAATATAAATACTGTATAAAAATGTTATCGGGGGTCATAGAGCAATTGGATTGATAAGGAAAAGAATCATAACAATCACATAAAGTCGTAAAATTTTGGGTTGTATTATAAATAGCTTTTATCTCTTATCAGTGGTGAGTGAAGCCCTGAGGGTCAATTAATGTCATAATACTTATTAGCGAGACACGAGACACGGTCCCTATAAATCTATTTAATCTTTTTATTGGCCTTTATTATTTATGGAGCTAATCAAGAATATTTAGCGGTAAAAAAGTATCTTTTGAACGCCAGCGCGTAGATACCTACAAAAAGAATAGGGATTCCAAAACTATTTAATTGTTTAATTCGTGTTTTATTGCACCGCACATTTTTTGGCACATATTTGTGTCGTTAGCGTACAGGGCACGCGCTTGTTTGTCATGTCACGTATAAAGGGTGTGTTAACAAATCCGAAATGCACTTGTTTTCCCCGTCATTGCGATCATTTTTTTTGTTCTAGACCGTAGCTAGAAACCTTCTAGTTACGGAGATATTGGGGGTCAAAGTTCCAGCTTTTTCACAAGTTTTTCACCCCAAAAAAAGAATTCGCTTCCCGGCACAATTTTTTGCGTAAAGTTACTTAGTTTGATGTACATAATGGTTGGTTGGCGGCTTCATGAAGGGTCCGTTTACACGCGTTCGGATTCTAGAAGGATGAAGAAGATGGCAATGTATGACAGCCACGTTTTTAAGCTACTGTAACCTGTTGGGTCAAATAAATTTCGAGCCTGCATTTTGTCATACTTGCCATTTTCCTGACACAGTTCTTAACTCAGGTGTCAGGAGAATTTCCAACCCAATAAGACTGTCCGGCCTGGAAATTGATTCCAGCCTTTGATTACAGTGACCGCGCTTGTGACCCCTGGACACCATTGACGGAGCTTGTGCTTAATTTCTTTTAATAGGTAGAGGCCACTGGCACCACCATTTAGATATCTGGTGATCCTTGCTTGCTCGGATATGTCTAGTAGTGGAAATTTTCGGCTGTTAAATGATAGTGATGGTTGTTCTAGATTCTAGTAGTAACAAGGAGTCCCACGACCTCTTGTCTCTTCTTAGGCTCATTGACATGCCTCACCTGTAGACTTCTGTGGTCTTCCACCAGAGAGGCAGACCGATGATAATGAGCACCCCCACGAAGGAAGCACTCGCCCACATCCGGTTGGATTCTGTAAATAAACATCATTATAATTAATAATTAGTTTGATAACATCTTTGTTTAGTTAAAGAGAGCGAGAACAACATTCTTGAGGAAAACTATTTGAATGAGAATCGAAGTAATTTTCAGGGAAATAAATTATCGTGGATATTTCATAGATTTTTTAGATGAGATATGATAGAGAGTGTAAGATTGAATAGTTCCTTCTTTGTTGGAGCAGAAATTATTACCCTATAGTAGTAAAAGTAGTACAGAAACGGCGTAAGGTGAAGGCGTGGCGCAGGCGCAGCGCAGGCATGATGCCGCTTCAAAACGTTTTCATACAAAATGTTCGTAGGCAAGGTGTCGTGAATTATATCAAACGGCGCGGCGCAGGCACGCCGTTCTTCCGTTTCATTATAAATTCCACACCTGTGCTGCGCCTGCGCCGCCCCTTCACCTTACACCGTTTCCGTATAATTCTAGACTATTTGGTATGTTATCCTATCGGTTTCTAAACATTTAGCAGTAGCTGGTATGATGCCATTTAAAGACAATGCGGATCACATAACAATTACTTATGAAACCCAAACACACGTGTGTTTAGTAAGAAACGAGTCTGGAATATTCTGGCTTACTTCCGTGGAAAATTGATTTGCGTACATTGTATCGGGTATCAAAAAGCTCTCAACAACCACTCTAGAAAGCCATCGAATGCAGTCGATCTGGCCGAGATGGCTAGATCACATCATCATCATCAGGAGTTAGTAGTATCATCTATATTTCAAGCCGGTAGTGTGCCCTCTTTCATACACGTCTGACTTTAGTCATTATAGGCCCTCGGGTTTTTCGTCTTCTCTTCTTCTTCAACCTTTGACCACCCAATACTGGTGTAGGTCTCTTCCAAATCTCTCCACTTTTGGCGGTTTTGTGTCATGGCTATCCCGTTTCTTCCGGCCACTTTAATGAGATCGTCTGTCCACCTAGTCGGTCGGTTTTTTTTCTTGTTCAATATCATTCAATACAAATAAGCAGGGCAACTTCTCAACAGAAATATGTCTGACTGGAAAAGTACATCATCATCTGCCTAGCCTTTTCCCAACTACATATGTTGGTCGGCACAAACTCTAACCGGATGCAGCTGAACACCAGTATTTTACACGGAGCGACTGCGTATCTGACCTCCACAACCCAGAGTACTGGGTAATACGATACCCCTTGGTAAGACTGATTGTCTTTTCAGACTTTCAGCCCACTACCTGTAACGCCTGTTAAAGATTTACAAATGACAGCCGTGACCAACGGCTTAACGTGCTTTCCGAGGCATGGAGAAAACTCGGTAAGTAATGGGTGGTAATCTATCCACGGACCAACCTAAGCAAGTGCGACTTAATCTGAAGATCGCCCCGAGCGGCTGTTACTTAGCCCAGGAGCTCCTTCGACTGGAAAAGTAGATATCAAATAAAATATTCCACAATACTGATTGTGTTAGCGTTCTATTAAGTAAGCCTATATTTAGCAGTTTTGCGGATGTCACGATGATTCGTCATAGTTTTTAGCAGCCTTGGAGAGTACGCTGACCTTCCTTGTCGTTTGTCACATGCATATATAAAATACAGGGTGGCGCACAAACGGTTACCACGTGTTCAGTACATCTTTCCGAATGTAGGGGCACATGAAAATTTTTCGTCGGTTATTATCACTTGTTTGGTGAAGGAAAACATCGTGAGGAAACCAAAACAGCATGCCTGAGAGATATTTATCGACGGCATGTAAAGCCAAGTCAAAAACTCTTGACACCAGGTTGCATACTAATTTCACGAAAAAGAAAAAAGTGGGGAACAACAGAACAGGTTTCTTCTCTTTAGTATAAAAAGCTTGGGTTTACGTATGTAAAACCAAAAGCTAACTTAATACTTAGACTAATATTTGCTCCACAGATGTCAATATCTGAATGAAAATCAAAACGCTACGACGCAGATATGACGTTTGCGCATCTATTAAAAACTTCGTGTTAAATTGCCCTCAATTACCGCTCATTCTCCTGCTTGACACCTGACCTTTGTTATTGATACCGTCACCAGTACGCAGCATCATGTACCAGGGTCACAGAACCCTGGACTAGTGAACTTTATACAGTACCTGGCCGAGAATTTGGCATAGGGGCTTTGGAAAAAGTTGGGTGTGTAGAGCGTCGTCTCTTTTACTCATACATGTCTGACAGTCTCTTTCTACCCCTCCGTAAGTTATATTTTCTGGTGGCTATTGTAAGTAGTGATGGGTCAATTTAAACTGGATCTATTAATGTGCCACGCCTACAAATTGTATTGAAATAAATACGTTTGGAGCACGGAATTTAGATACTTATAAACAATCGTTTTGTTTGTCGGATCAGATTTCGGTTTGTTGGTTCGTTTCCACGTGTTGACATGAAAGTCAAATGAAAGACAAAAGCGTAGGATATGAATGTTGATGGATTGAGAGGGAGATGAAGGCGAAGAGAAGATGGATGGATTGTGTGAGGAATGAAAAGAAAGAGAAAGGAGTAAATGATGCCGTGACGTTACATTCTGACAGGGAAGAATCGAAGAAGAAAGCGTGATGCGCCGTCCTCAAAGTAAAAAGGGACAAGTGCAGGAAGATGATGAAGAAAGTTGAATAAAAGAGATTGGTTTCATTATGTACCTTTTGATACCTACTTTTATTCATTGTTAGTTGCTTTATAACCTGATGCACCGAGGTACTAGTTTTAGGAGCTATTAAAGCACCTACGTGCGTTTTATCACGGATATAAGTGCCTAGCTGAACATTGCATCACAATATAGACAATGTAGTTGTATCTAGAATGTAGTGGTAGACCATTTGAATAATATTATTAATGGCTTCATAAAACAAAAGAGTGCATGAGCAGGATTCAGTTAGGTCCACCGTTTTTTGTAAGCCAGGATTAGGTACTTACATGGACGAACAGGAATTGACCATAGAAACTTTTCTATTGTTACAGGGATTTGTATATTTTAAGAGTTTTTTTTATATATTTTAGACTAGACTTTGTTATAGGCATGGTTGCAAATTTTGCACCAGTGATTGGTGCAATAAGAATACGAGCGTTAACGACTTACATTTTCATACAAACTTACTTGGTTTGATTGATTGATTTACCCCCCCTTTTAAAGTTTATTTTCGACATTTCTTCATGAATATTCAGAAAATTACGGGCGGTCACATGCGCATGGGCGACATTGTATAGCTCTAAAAAGTTATCAGAGAACATTTTGAAGTACACCAAATACCATAGTCCGTAGTCTTTTCCTATTCACACAATACGCCTATTGTCCTAAAGATAATGCAGGTTTCAACTTTCTAGGACCATAAATTCCTCCAAAGACAACAATGACAAAATAAGGAGTCTTCAATCAAGGAAACATGCAATCTTGACTCAAATTGCGTAATAATTAAATACAAAGTAACATACATAGGATGTAAATGACAAACGGTATAGGTATAAACAAACCGTAGTACATTGTAAATTGACAATGTACAAACGGGTCATTGTAATCTACTATTCTAGACCACTCGTATGACCTAAATACGACTAGGGTTACGAACAGACTAGACTCTATTTATTTATTAGAGTATATTGACTTATGAATAAATGTTTTAAAGCATCTTTTGAACGCCAGAGCATAAACGCACGCGCGTGCCCTCCACGCAAAGCCACAGTTTCACCTACCATTTTGTCACATATTTGTGTCATTTGGCGTACAGGGCACGCGCTTGATTGTCACTTATATGTGACAATGGCGTTCAAAGCAGTATTGTATCTGTAATATGTCATCGACTATGTCTGGCGATGGCTTGAGGGTATGCCATGTTATTTATAAGAATCATGAAGTGGTTTCCAACGTCCTACGTGGTTAAATGTCTTTAACCACGTAGGACGTTGTCGTTTCAATTAAAATCCAAGTACTTTTTTAATTACGAACTATATTTTGAGGTAACTTAAAACAGCTTCTTTTGAATCAGTACCTCTGGATGGAGCAAGTTTGCTTTAGGTCTAAGTAGGGGCCCGCGAACTTAGGGCCGAGTCGTCGCTCGACTAGCCAGGCCTTAAGACGTGGCGCGCAGTGTTTCCTGCGTGCCTTTTGTTGTATCTCCTGGGCTCCCCCACACATGGTAGTAGTAGGAACTGTGGGTTTTTAGTCGGTTAGTGTCCGACATAACCCTACGCTCGCCCCAAACGGAGGGTATCCATGACAATTTTAAACTAAAAAAGACAGTTCTCCCTTTTTACACTTAGGGTGTCCTTATTGTTACAGGTAGTCAGTTGCCTCAAAAGTCTGACAACCAGTCTTACCAAGGGGTATCGTATTACCCAGTACTAACTGGGTTGTGGAGGTCAGATAGGCAGTCGCTCCATGTAAAATACTGGTATTTGCTGCATCCGGTTAGACTGGAAGCCGAACCCAACATAGTTGGGAAAAGGCTAGGCAGATGATGGTGTCCTTATCGTGTTTAGTTACTTCTAAGATTTCTTCGACAAGTTCCCAATGCGTGACGGACTCTCAAGGAACATACCACCATAAAACCATAAATGACTATAAATCTCTGCTGACATGGAGCTTCTATTTGATAACTGTTATCAGCAACTGCCGAAGCGATAGGACTTATCATCACTCTATCGTAGCTGTCACCCTTTACTTTGAAAGTAGGCCTTTAACTAACATATCTAGTCATAACCACAGTCTAAACCATATATAAATATTTAACATGACAATTGAGGGTAGAAATACTGCATAATCGGGGCACCATTTTATTTAAAGTCTTGAAGAATAACTGCGGGAAAAAGTGCAAACATTCAGAATCTCGCGGTTTCAGAGAGTACAATAACCGCAGTATCTTACGCCATATTTGGATTTTAAATTAATATGGGTTTGTTGAATTTTAGGTGAACGTTCCATATCACATATTGTTCGTTATCATATAACAGGCTAACAAAACACATAACATTGTTAAAATTTGTGTAAACGCATCGGGTGTAGAAGCTTCGGAATAATATCAATAGTTTATGTTATTCTATTTGCAGTAAGTATTCATAGAATAGTCGGCTTCTAGTCTACAACGCCACATAGGTACTATGAATGAACATATCTGACAAGATGCAAAGCGCTGCATCGCGAAAGCAGAGTTATCCGCGAGATCAGGAAATTGCAAATGCCCGACAACCGTCGGGTAGTAGCCGGAGGACCTTCCTTTTTCAATGGAGGATGAGACACTTTCCGCCCTGGTCCATAACTATAACCTTATTAAATTAAAACATAACTGGACGGATCGAGATAAAATTTGCATACAGATAGCTATTATGACTTAGCCATCCACTAACAAAGAGTATTGGTAAAAACAATACCTAAGCGAGTAAAATAGGGGTTGAAAGTTTGTATGAAAATCCGTCAACGGGCGAAGCTGTACCGGTGCGGGTCGTCCATTCCAACTTCGCTTAAAAATATTGACATTTGCTGAATAAAGCCATGTAAAATGTACACATGTTTTCCCTACCGACTACTTAGGAAACTCGAGCACGTAATGCGACCACAACTTGTAACCGCGACATTCCTTTGTCAACGACTGCAAAATGTGATGACTATGATAGCTACGGAACTATACTGTGAATGATAAACATTTTCCTCTTCATGAATGGACACTGTGGGTAACGGGATCTAGGGCATTATCAGGTGGTTACTGTGGTCCTGTGGTTAAGAAGAGTCCATTCGCTCACATAATCAAATAAGTTTTATTGAGTCGAAGTCCCATTGGAGAGTAGAATCCTTACCCTTTTTTTGTCTTTCTTTTAGCAGCACAAATATGAAGCACAACCCTGAGAGAGCCCTTTGGCCTTATGACTTTATGAACGTCGATCGCGGAAATTTCTAAAAACTTCAAGTTGTTATAAGACATCATCCATGATTTCAGAATAAGAATAAAGTCCGATTAAATTTTTGGACGTAGGTAGACTAAAACTTTAGTGATGATCTCCACAATTTTTTAAAGAAATAGTCTTTAAAAATCTGTGTCCATTTTTCTAAAAAAGGATGAACTAGAACCAGCAACTAATATGAATGCAAACATTATAATATTGAATGAAGCATTAAAATTACTTGTTATCGCGACAGGCAGCAAACATACATTCGTTTGCCAAGCTAACCCAACAAGTTTTAGGATAGAGATACGAAATGATGAGAAAATAAATAAACAAGAATTTGGGCCATCGCAGGTGGATGAAATCTACTTGTTATCTGATAACGGTGCAGTGTCATTCACATACGCACTGGTTTTAATCGCATCAACTGGCAAACTGTCTTAAAGTTTAGTACACAGGACAAACAATTTGTTTTAGTTTTGGTTGTCATTGAACAAACTGGGAGATTCCAGTGAGGCTTTCGATAAGATGCGTTTAGTTTACTCATTATATTCAGAGTACTGTCCTGGTCAAATTCTAGGTTCTGTTTGTTTTAAAATCCTCTTTGAGGCCCAATCAAGGCCACATTTCTAGCTGTCGCTGTATTTCTTACTGTTTGGTCTTCAAGATGGAAGATTTAAATTCTAAAAATCTTTATAGCGAGAACCATATTCTTATATTCTCGTTCTATAAAACTGGTGAAGAAGACTGTAGACCATCATCCATCCGCTCAAGTCTAGATGGTTCTTCTATTACATTTGAAGATCCTTGATTCAAATTGATCTTGACAAAATTCGTTTCAAAATCTGCTAACTTCATAATCATATTTACTAACTTTAATGAAACGTGACGTCGCGCGTCGTTTCACAAACGAGTGTGATGTTAGCAGAATTTATTTGTATTAATTTGTCTAACAAGCAGTCCATGGTTTTTCAGTTTTGAAAATGTTTAGGAACTGGTTATATCTGGAGGTATTGCGTCTGTTGCGTTGTTCACGTCTGTCAGTTTCTTACTAACTTTAGCCTTTGTGTCAAGTACGGAGCTATTTTTGCTGAACCTTATAAGAAAATGTATTTCAACATTTCTGATTAAATTTAAAGTTTTATGTCTAGCTTGTTTGCAATTACTATTTTCATTGCGGTTTTCCAGTGGTCAGCAGACTGCAATGAAACTGAGGCACTTTGAGACAGCAAAAACATACAGGCCTCATCCCAAAGCTACTAGGAATCACCTCGCCAGTGGTTTCAAGGTCTCCTGGGAATAATTTATTCTCGTTTCTTGGAAAAAATTCACAGGAAAGACGAACAGAATTGTCCGATTCAGGTTTAGTAGATTAATAATAATATAATAATAATAACTAACTAAGATCTCCACTACGGGTGTTATACCCAATCACCTCCACCATAGCCTCAAATTAATAGACCTCAAGGACTCTATCTACATTACACTCCAAAAAGCCGCAATTTTAAACACCTGTAGAATAGTAAGGAAGTTCATGCAAATCGAGGAAAATTAAATTTCTCCCCACGACTCACACACACACACGCTACGTTGACTTGGTACATGCCCGTTAACGTAGCTAAAACTAGCTAAAGAGCTAAGACACTATATATGTTTTCCCAAAATAACTAACTAACTTAACTACAGGCGTTACCCACCTGCTCCATAAGTCAGGTAGTCCCGCGGAACCCAAGAATTATAGACCGATCACTTGTTTGTCAACGGTCTATAAACTTCTTACATCCATTTTGAGAGCAAAAATTAATACACACATTGACAAAAACTCCATAATGTCTGCCTCTCAAAATGGATGTAGGAATGGGTCCCGCGGTACTAAGGAGCTACTCCTCATCGACATGGCCATTAGCCAACAGGTTCGTCGATCCCGCAAGGATCTGTCGACATGTTGGATAGATTATAAGAAGGCCTACGACTCGGTGCCACATACATGGCTCATGAGGGTGCTAGAGTTGTACAAAGTAGATGCAACTCTACGCGCCTTCCTTGAGTCGTGTATGGGGCAATGGAGGACGGTCCTTCGATATCCAGGATGTCGACAGATCCAGGGGAACAATGAGCCTGTATGGATTAAACGGGGATTATTCCAGGGCGATAGTCTGAGCCCACTTTGGTTCTGTCTAGCCCTGAATCCTCTGAGCACATTGCTGGAGGATTCTGGTCTAGGCTACCGGTTGAGGAGAGGTGGTCAGGTCATATCTCACCTTCTTTACATGGATGATCTGAAACTCTTTGCCCCCAACAAATTGCGACTGATGGAGCTACTGAAAGTAACTGAAACTTTTAGTAGCGCCATCAGGATGGAATTTGGTGTGGACAAATGTGCAGTCATGTATGTAAAGCGAGGGGAGATTATGGAATCCGAGGGAATTCAGCTCTCGGATTCCATACACCTGAGATCCCTCTCCTCATCCGAAAGCTATAAGTATTTGGGTATGTCGGAAGCGTTAGGCATTAACGTAACTGACATGAAGCAATCGTTGAGGGAACGCTTCTTCGGCCGCCTGAAGAAGGTACTAAATAGCCTTCTTTCGGGCGGGAACAAGGTGCGCGCCTTCAACGGTTGGGTCATGCCGGTTTTAATGTACTCTTTCGGCATACTCAAATGGACTCAGACCGAACTCGATGCCCTGGATAGGAGAGTTCGTACACTGCTGACCGCAAACCGGATGCATCACCCACGATCATCGGTGATGAGGCTGTACATCCCGCGGAAGTGCGGGGGTCGAGGCTTTTTAAACGCGAAGACCCTCCACAACCGCGAGGTGTGCAGTCTCAGAGAATATTTTTTAAAAGCTGAGGTGGGTATGCACCGAGATGTGGTCGCAGTGGACAAGGGATTCACCCCGCTGTCCATGGCTAAAGAGAACTGGCGCAAACCTATAGTACTTACTACCGATGACCGCAAGGAAGTATGGCAAGGCAAGGAGCTTCACGGACGCTTTTACCGGGCTCTTCATAGCCCTGATGTAGATTTTCTAGCGTCCGTGTCCTGGCTACGTTTCGGCGACCTCTTTGGGGAAACTGAAGGTTTTGTCTGTGCAATTATGGACGAAGTTATGTTGACGAACAACTACCGGAAATATATTATGAAGGACGGGACGGTTGATGTGTGTCGGGCATGTCACCGTCCGGGTGAGTCCATCAGACATATTATTTCCGGTTGTTCTCGTCTGGCTAACGGCGAGTACTTGCACAGGCACAACACAACCAAGTAGCCAGGATTATTCACCAGCAACTTGCCTTGAAATATAAACTTGTGGAATCTGAGGTACCGTACTACAAGTATGTGCCCGACCCTGTTCTCGAGAAAGACCATGTCACGCTGTACTGCGATCGGTTTATCATTACTGACAGGACTATTGTCGCCAATAAGCCTGACATAGTAGTGATAGACCGATCAGCGCGCCGCGTAATGATAGTCGATGTTACCATCCCGCATGACGAGAACCTCGTGAAAGCTGAGAAAGAGAAACAAATAAAATATCTCGACTTGGCACACGAGGTTGTCGACATGTGGAATGTGAACATTGTGCCGATTGTCGTGACGGCCAATGGCCTTATGGCCAAGAGCCTCGACGACCATCTTTCGAAGCTCTCCTTAGGCGGTTGGATCAAGGGCCTGATTCAGAAGGCAGTACTCCTCGATACGGCTCGCATTGTGAGGAGGTTCCTGTCTCTGGAGCCCTAACCACCGGTAGCTTGGACCCTGCTCCCGACACCGGCGGACCACTATTTTTTATATTTTTAAATGTTTTTTTAAATGGTTGTTTTAGAAATATTTAAAAATGTCAAAAATGTGTATATAAAATGAATAAAGGAAATATAAATTATTATTATTTGTTAGAATTACATTTAGCTATGAGTAGTGATTTGGGCCACAGCTTCAATGATACGCAACAAAATACGCAGTATTCCGACTGACGCACATTTTAACACTTTTCACCTTCAGATATTACCTTCATAAAAATATTTCAAGATGTTTTCTTTGCATGGGGCTTGGTAGATTTATTTTTGCGTTTGCTTGCAATTTGGTTGCAGACTAGAGCTTTCTGGTGACGTCATGTAATAAAATTTAGACTTCTTTGTTTCACGATCTGTCTGTCTGTATTCGCTTTTATTGCTTCGAATTCATAACAATATAAAGTTATGGGGTTGTTAACAATGGAAATAAAAGTGCTGTTTTATATTTCAGTTGAGTATAATAATGAAAGGGTCATTATTCAAGATTATTAATATGACTAGAATGATTATATCCACAGTTTTCGATACAGGGTTCATGTCATTATAAGTCTAGCTTATTAATATCAACATTGCCTAGATTGTATCTTTACAAAACGCCATTAAGATACTTGATCTGACAAGGAAGGTCTGTTCCTAAGTACCTTTATGAGTCGATTAACGCTTAACTTGTCTGTATAGCGGTAGGTAACTATACTTAGAATGATTGCTGTCTGCGACCTAGCGTAATAGCCTAGAATTATGACCAAGCTTGACCTAATAAACCAAGGAAATTACTAGGTTTTTAGCCAGCTTAGAATATTACTTGAAATTGCTATGATAATTTATGTTTAAGGTTGTAATGATGGGCTACAAGCATTGGCAGATAACTTATTTTATGAGCTGGAAATAGTTTTAAGAAGAAACTTAACGAGGTCGTCTAAGCTTTAATATTAGAGAAAGGATGATAATAATATACCTACTCGTAACCGTTTAAAAATTATGGCGTTTGACTCATCTTCTTAGCGTGTCGATGGCAAAAAGTGCAAATGTTATGTTTAGCCCAAAACTCAGCCACGCGAACCCCACTCACTGATGCAGTAAGCAGATCATCAAGTGCGCAGGTGACAGGGCATGCGGTGCAAGATGGAAGGTGGGCCATTTGACTCATGAAATTGTAGGTCCAACATGACATGTGATTTCATCCAAATCCATATTTCAACAGTGCTTATGCCTGAATCAATAAATTAACTTACAAGGAGGATATTTATAAAAGTAGACGTTAGTTTTAGCTATGAATGAAAGAATCGGGTTCAGAAATTGAACCAAGGTGTCCAAGTGATCCACCGCCTAGCTTTGGTAATCTAGCACTTTAGTATCGACTTATTAATAGGTCATCATCTGCCTAGCCTTTTCTCGACTATATTGGGGTCGGCTTCTAGTCTAACCGAAGGCAGTTGAATACCATTATTTTACATGGAGCGACTGCCTATCTGACCTCCACAACCCAGTTAGTACTGGGTAATACAGTCACACTTTTTGGGCCACAGATTACCTAACGACTGTCAAAGATCTACAAATGACACCCGGGGCCAACGGCTTAACGTGCTTTCCCAGGCACGGAGGAAACTCGGTATGTAATGATTGGTCACTCAACCTAGGCAAGCACGGCTTAACCTAAAGATCGACCCGAGCGGCTGTTATTATTTAGCCACGAGCTCCTCGACTTATTAATAGGTCGGTAATCCGAAATCGTATAAGTTATCAATATCAAGCTTTAAAATTCGGAAGGCGGTTCCTATATGCAAGTGTGTTTGGTCTTGTGACTATTTCACGTGGGAGTATTTTAGATCTTCGGAAGATTTGTAGCCAGATCGTAATTCACTTCAGCTAAATATATCGAGGTAAAAAGTTAGTATAACCTTCCGTGTCCTTACTCTATTGATGTTCAAAGTCCAAGTGAGCTCGATGCTCTTGCGTAAGCGGTATTGAAAAATATTTGCGTCAGTAAAGTGTTGAGTTTCTTTCATCCTAGCAATTATCTCAGCTCATTGACGAGGCACGTGGGAGGCTATTAACGAAGAATGAAGAGGAGGTCTGTATCCAGCAATGGTTGAGTCCCGACTGTAATGATGGTGATTGCAAATATAATGCTTTTGGGCAGTAATCCAACTAGACTATAAACCTCTTTTAGGCCCAGACTCCACCAATCACGTTGGTTGAAATCTACATAGTGTCTCTCGTATCCCCTGTGATTAGTCGAATCTTGCACAACTCCTCTCCGCTCCGCTCAACCCCGCTTTGCTGGAGTCCTTAGTTTGACTATAAGCTAGTAAGATAACAAGTACTTCTTTAAACTTTATATTTGCCCTACGCAGTTTTAAAAGATTGATACTTTCAGTGGCCGATCCTCTCTGTTCTCCAATCTAATTTTTAAAGTGATGTGACTGTCTGCTGTTATTGAGACGGCAGTTTTATTTACCAGAGAGCCTTGAAAAACTTTTCAGAACTGGTAATTTTTTGGTGCTGTTTGTATTTTATCTAGTTGTTACAATGCTTCCTAAGTTTAAATCTTTAGTTTTATTTAAGTACTAGCGGCCCGTCCCGGCTTCGCACGGGTGGACATTTTTTTTTAAATATAGCCTATGTTACTCAGGGTGAATGTAGCTTTCTAATGGTGAAAAATTTTTTGAAATCGGCACAGTAGTTTTTGAGTTTATTCATTACAAACATACACACACACAAAAATACAAATCTTTCCTCTTTATAATATCAGTGAAGATTTAGTACTGTTGAGAGGAATTATACTTGTTTGGGTTATTGTTACGTGCCACAAATTTCAATTGAGCGAGTGAAAACATAATTTACCCTTCTTCTTCTTCTTAGCCTGTCGATGGCAATCTAAATTGTGTCGACCCAGCAGAACTGAGCTACTAGCTTTGGAGCTTTCAGTAGCGTCCATCAGTTCCTGTAGTGAACAAACAACAGGACACAATTTTCCATTTAAACCCGTTGTGTTGCAATTAATTTTATAACCAAACGTAATGTGGAAGACGAGTAATAATTAGAGAAAGGGATTAAAATTACGATCCGTAATATACGACGTAAGTTAATGTGTATTAAGTCGTAAATATAGTCTCGACAGACAGGAGATACTAAGATAGGCATGTACTAGCTGAATGATGATGCAGCTCGTGTAGCTACATAAAAGATCATAATTTTATAGCGATTGAGTAATGGAGTTTCAACATCTTCGCAGTAAACCTGAAACATGTCGAAGTTAGAGGCTGTTTTCCAAGATACAGAGCTAAGCCTGACAATGATTGAACTTTATGATAGAGACTACTAAAGAAGACAGCTAATCTTAATAACTAAAAATATGTAAACTGAAGGACTAAATCACATGGCTATTAAAATATACTACTTTAAAATTGCTATTAAAAAGGTATTTATTATTAACTAGCTTTTGCCAGCGGCTGCGCTCGTGTCAATTTAGAATTTGACAATCAATTCGGGTTTTACTCGATTATTCGAAAGACACGTGGCGCCACCTACTATCATAAGTTGTTTTCCTCGGGAACAGTACTTTTTTTTCGGGATGAAAGGTATCCTATGTCCGTTTCTGTACACCTGACAACGTATTTGCAATTTCAGGATGATCGGTTCAGTGGTTTAGGCGTGAAAAGGTAACAAACAATGTTACTTTCTTTCGCATTTATAATATTAGTTAATTTCGATTTTGATACAGTTTTCCTGCTATTTGCGAAAGTGTGTCACGCTAACTATTATATAGTTCTATAGGGAAACTAGAAAAGGAAAGGAAACTATTAATGATATCATAGAGTTGATTCGTATAACATTTTCAAAAATAGATTCTGTATCCGTCATCATCATCATTTAAGCCCAGAATCACCCACTGCTGGATATAGGCCTCCCCTTTCTTCTGCCATAGTTCTCGGTTCTATGCGTCCCTTATCCAAGTGTTCCCGCGACCCAACGCGTCTTTGGACAGCCCTGGCTTCTTTGGCTCAGCCTTGGCAACTTTCGGTCAGAACTTGATTGTACCGGCCATCTCCGCGTCTAGCCAGATTCTTTATCAGTGCAACAGATAATATTTTTTTAACTTATTTATCCTTGAACCTCCAAAAAAAGCTTTGATAACAATACATCTGCACGTTTAACTGCGCCTGCGACGCTCGCAGTTTTTTATACGCAGACTGGTCAAGGGCAAATCGATGATTATGTGACCATACAAATTAAAATGCAGGAAGTATCAGCCGCGGTTGTTCATTAAATACTCCGCCAGGAGGCGCATGTGTCAATGTCAAGTAACGCGGTGATTGTGCTATTTGATAGCCTTAAATAGTGAAATTTATAGTGTACCTACTCAATATGTCTGCATTTTAATGTTTTTTTTTGTATTTACTACTTTACTGAAATGTCCTTGAGAATCCATAACTTAGTTAGACTAAGTTCGTGTAAGTATTAGCAAAGATCAAAATCTTTCTTCTTTAAAAATAAGACTTGTGCTAGAGATCATACAGGGTGTAAACAGACCCTTCACGAAGCCGTCAACCAAGTATTCTGTACTTACATCAAACTAAGTTACTTTACGCAAAAAATATTGCTGGGAAACGACTTTTTTTTGGGGTGAAAAATCACGTTTTACGGTAAAACTCAATGTAACGCACTCAAAACATTGTGCTGATGGATGGATTGAATAGTACAGGGGTCGTGAAGGTGTTTAAATTAAAAATCTTACAATAGAAACAGGTATTAAAAAAAAAAAACTTGTGAAAAAGTTGGAACTTTGACCCCCAATATCTCCGTAACTAGAAGGTTCCCAGGTATGATCTAGAACAAAAAAATGATCGCAATGACGGGGAGAACAAGTTCCTTTCGGCTTCGTTAAGGGTCTTTTTACAACCTTTAGACTATTTTTCAGGGGTGAAAGTACTTATTCATGAGTATGAAAATCAATATTGTTCCATACATTTTGTACGCAAGCAGGGGAAGCAATAAAGCTGCAATACGTATATTATGTAGATATGCTAGCAACATTTGAAACCTAAGCATAATGGATTATCAATTAGAATACCTTCATGTACTGCGATGGAAAACTTTAAGCAGTGATAATTGTGGTACCTAGGTATGTATTATTTAAATATTTACCGATTAACTTAGCAAGTACCTAGTACCTATTTTATTATTTACCAAGCCATTTCGTTGTTAGTCTTGCAATAGTTATTTTCCTTAGTAAAGTATGTTTATTTAGATGACGTCAATCAGCTTAGCATAATTATTTATGTAAGTGATGTAAATCTAAATATCCTTATGTATTAGCCAATTAGATATGTACTTAATTGCATAATTAAAGCTAGTTGCGACACTCATTAGGGGCCATCCATTAATCACGTGATGTTTTTTTTGGCATTTTTTGACCCCCCCCTCCCCCTTGGTGATACGTGGTGAGGTTTAAGACTACCCCTCCCCCCTCCCCCCTATATCACGTGTATTTTTTATAAAAAAATACTGGTATAAGTATCATCTAATTTTATTATAGAAAATTAAAGACTGCTATAATAAACGTTCAGAGGTAGAAAGAAAGGTTGCAGTTTGTTTTTGACTGACATAAAAATAATGAAAGAAATGCGAAAAAGTTTTTTGTACTAGTAGGTACATTAACATTATTTAATGTACAATATTTTCGGACCACGGATTAGCAAGACTTTCTTCAACACCTTAACAACAACATTTTGTACGCGTTTGACTAAAAATAAATACATGTAACGCCGCTTTTCGGTTGAGTATCGCGCGCTTGCCGAAAAAATAAGTACACGTGATACGGGGTGTAAACAGACCCTTCACGAAGCCGTCAACCAAGCATTCTGTACATCAAACTAAGTGACTTTACGCAAAAATTATTGCTGGGAAACGACTTTTTTTTTTGGGGTGAAAAATTACGTTTTACGGTAAAAGTCAAGGTAACGGACTCAAAACATTGTGCTGATGGATGGATTGAATAATACGGGGGTCGTGAAGGTGTTTAAAGTAAAAAAATTACATTAGAAACATGTATTTAAAAAAAAACTTGTGGAAAAGTTGGAACTTTGACCCCCTATATCTCCGTTACTAGAAGGTTCCCAGGTATGGTCTAGAACAAAAAAATGATCGCAATAACGGGGAGAACAAGTACCCTTCGGCTTCGTTAAGGGTCTTTTTACACCCTTTATATTACTTTACCCCCCCTCCCCCCTTGTGATATTTCGTGATTATAGACCCCTCCCCCCCCCTTTCGAGCCTCACATGATTAATGGACAGCCCCTTAGATGAAGATTTTATTTTTAATTTAATTTATTTATTCTTATAACAATTCGCATTGTGTTTGAATTATGTAGTTTGAATTGTGTAGTATTCTTTCACATGTGCCTCAAAAAAAAAATAAAGACGTATAATTTATCCAAATCGGTACATCCGTTTAGGAGTTACGAAGTCACAATGGGATGGACATGCATACATACGAGATACATACGCGCGAAAACAATACCCTCCTGAAAGAGACAGCCTTATAGTTCTTTTATTTTAAAATAAAAGAACAGTGAAGTTCCTGATTTAAATTTAATTGTGGCGCAATTTGTTACACTCACTTACGACAAACAGTAAACGTCAACGTCACGCATTCAAAACATTCTCTTCAGTTCTAGAACCATCCGATATGCAAGTGATAGTACTGGCAGCCAAGCCCCCGACTATTGCTTAACCCGCCACCGCCGCCTGCTGCTGATTCGCAGTCGGGCTGCGTAGCCGTGGGTGTGGCTGACCCGCCCGCGTTACGTCAACATAACAGGCGAACGTGACCTTTGCCAGTACATCCAGTGCTCGACATTACTGCGTTCGTATATTTTGCCGTTCATAAGGAAGGGGTTATGGGTTTAATATTTTGTTTGAAAACTGTTTCGGTACGGAATTTCATGAGGAAAAATGTTTGATGAGGAATGTTTTTCGCTATTTTTGTTGTAAATTGGAATCGTGGGTTTTATATTAATATAGAAATCACTCTCCGAATTTTTTGTAACATCCTGCGTAGGGTAGGGATCCAGCAATAGAAGTCGAAAGAAAAAACAACGGTCTCTATACCATACCATAAACAAGAAAGATATACATATCTGTTCTTTTCTGTCTTGTGGCAATAAATCCTCCTTATGTACCACCATTGTACAATAAAGTAATCCTTATTTAAATGCAAATTGCTACATAATGGCAAGTTTAATTAAAGAAACGTACAAACACCTGCGTAAACGCATTTCTGTAGAATGAGGTATTACTGTAAACAGTGAGCGGTATAAAAATATTAGTGTAAACTTTTCTATTCCGATCTAGAAATGAAGGAAAAAGTTTATGCTACGACCTATTTACAGAGATAAATCTTAAGGAATTAATATACGTTTTCTAGTTTGCATTTCGGTGTAAGATTAGATAGTGTTAGCTAGCTGCGATTCAGGTTAAGAGTAAATCCACGAACGGTTATAAAGGGTGTAAAAAGACCCTTAACGACGCCGAAAGCACTGATCTCCCCATCATTGCGATCATTTTTTGTTCTAGACCATACCTAGGAAGTCTGGGAACCTTCTAGTTACGGAGATATTGGAAGTCAAAGTTCCAATTTTTTTTTTAAATACCACTTTTAATTGTTTTAATTTTACTTTAATTAACTCTATGACCCGTTTACTATACAAAGCATCCATCAGCACTAAGTTTTGAGTGCGTTACATTGAGATTTACTGGAAAATGTGATTTTTCACTCCAAAAAAAAAAGTCGTTTCCCAGCAATAATTTTTGCGTTGAGTTACTTAGCTTGATGTACTGAATGCTTGGTTGACGGCTTCGTGAAGGGTCTGTTTACACCTTGTATTACTGAAGTAAACTGAAGAAAAGCCTCATGTGCCTGCAATTGTACTAGTACGGGGAACAGAGCGAATCAGTTCTGTGTTTACAACCATATAAGTAGGTACCGACACCTGACAAACAAAAGTGTAACTACATCTACTGCTTATTTGTTACTTACCGAACTGTGCAAGGTTGTTATTTTGATTTGGCAAATAAAGAAGTTTTTTTTTTTTTTTTTTTTTTTAATTACGCTGGAAAACATCATCATCATACTCTTGCCCGTATCCCAAATCATTTGTGGTCGGCTCAGCATGTCTTCTTCTTCCATACTTCTCTATTACTCGTCATCTCATTAGACACCTCCTTTCTTGCCATATCATCCTTTACACAGTCCTCCATCCAACGTTTCTTTGGTCTTCTTCTACTCTTATACCCATCCACATTCATACTCAAAACTTTCTCCCTGGAAAATACATACTTACCCTTCAACGCACTTTCGTGGCAGAAACTGGTGTGGGTGTGCCGTGATCAGGCTTGTCCCTATCTAAGCATTTATAGAAAACAAGAAGGGATGATGGGAGTTGCCGAGGATCGAGTAGAACGGCGCGGTTGTCGCAGTGGCTGAACACTCGGCTGCCGCACAGAGTGTCGTGTGTTCGATTCCCGCACGGAACAAATATTTGTATGGCCTAAGATGTTCCGGGTCTGGCTGTTTGGGTATGTGAGTTTAATAGCGGAGAAATTCCTAGTGATGGGCAAGGTTATGCAAGAAAAAAAAAACAAGGATGGGAGAGGCTAATGTCTAGAAATTGCCTGCAATATTGATGATCTTGGAGTTTATCTTTAAAATCAAGATTAATTTTAGTTAGTAGAAACTGGTAGTACCTAACAACCACATCTTAAAATAAACTCAGAATTGTATGTACCTATCTCCTTGAAGATTTTAGACATAACATAATACATAAGGCAAGGCCATAAACACAAGGCCACTTGTTCACTACAAACTTGAGGAAATACAAACGATTTTACGCGAGTCGTCGCGACGTATTTTTTTCACGTCTTATCAAAACGATTGTATAATGCTGCGCAAGAGTTTATATTTAACCAATGTCTTTCATAGGGAGCCGGGAAGAGATTCAGGGTCACAGCTGCTATTCAACTATTTTTGTGTCAATAACATTGATAAATTCGCGTAATAGTTTTCCTTGTTGATTTCTATTTTTTTCAATGGATTTTTTAATTGTAACCGGGATGTTTCTCGAGAAATATAATTCGAACTCAAAGCATTTATTTCAAACTAACTTTTGTCCCCGGCTTCGCTCGCCTTGTGGTCGCAAATTATTTCACGTGACCGTTTTAAATATAGCCTATGACACTCGGGGGTAATGAAGCTTTCCATTAGTCAAAGAATTTTCGGAATCGGATTAGCAGTTCCGGTGATTATACCCTACATACAAGCTTATAAACAAATACCTCTTTATAAGTGTAAGATCAGTTACAGGCACTTTTGAATTTTCAAAGTAGGTATCAGTTAAAAACAAAATGAAATGAAACTACAGTCCCAGCCACCAGGCATTATGACGAAGAAAGGACTGTAGTTGCTCATTTCAAAGCGTAGATCTCTATAGAGAAGAACGGACAAGAAACTCCATGAACACTCTTTTAAATCAGAATGTACAAAACCTTGGCTACATTATCATATGCCTAGCCTTTTCCGAACTATGTTGGGTCGGCTTCCAATCTTACCGGATGCAGCTGCCAATTTGACCTGTACAACGCAGTTAGTTACTCGAATATTGGTAAGACTGGTTGTCAGACGTCAACCTTGGTTACATCATTCAAGATGAATTCACTGAGAAATCCTTCACAAAAAGAAAAATTCAATGATAAAATTTAAAACGTCTTGCACGTTTTAAAGTATGGCCTTAGAAGCCTGCCAAAAAGCTGTAATATAACTTAACTTTATAATGACTTTTTCCCTATTCTTTTAGTCCTAAAGGTCACTTCCATAAGGTTCCAGGGTTTCTGTATCTCTGCACCTATGGATGGTTCTAGTCGTAGATCAGGTAAGCTGAATGATATGAGCGTGTTAAGAGCGTGCATGCAAAAAGTTGGCAACGTCGCAAATAGCTGTCAAATATTTACCTGTTTTAATTAATTTGGCAATATTACTGTTTGCAAATAAGAAATATGGCTAACTAGTGAACTATAATATTAATAATGAATTGCAATTAAAACACTGAATTTGATGTTGTAACCGTTTTAGGTGTAAAAAAAGGCATTGGGAAAGTTTCCTAATTTTTTTTTTTCACCTAAAACTAAAAATTCGGTGTTACGATATTAATTATTGCATTAGTATGTATTATAATCAATATTTTAGTTCACTAGTTAGCCATATTTCTTATTTCCATACGGTAATATTGCCAAATTAATCAAAACAGCGAAATATTTGACAGCTATTAGCGACGTTGTCCACTTTCTGTATAAACTTTCCGTATTCGACACCAGTTATGGACTTGCGGGGCGTCTCACTCTAATTGTTTTAAGCAGGTACTTAAGCTAGTAGCCTAACTGTAATTATGAATATGAATTAACCTTATTATTCTCCTTTATTTTTATATAAAAACATTTAAAAATATAAAAAAATTGTAGCTCACCGGTATCGGGAACAGGGTCCAAGCTACCGGCGGTCAGCTCATAACAATACGAGCCGTGTCCAGGAGTACTGCTTTCTGAATCAAGCCCTTGATCCAGCTACCTAACGAGAGCCTCCTCAGGTATTGGTCGAAGCCATGGGCTGATACGACTATCGGCACAATGATCGCTGAGCCCACATCCCACATTTGACAACTTCGCGAGCCAAGTCAATATACTTATTATGTATTATTAGTTTGGCCGAAAAACTATAGTTACAGCTTTGCATTTTGTCTTTGGTAGAAAGAGCGAAGCATACCATTTGCATCAGGGGCCATCCTTTAATAACGTGAGGTTTTGTAGGCCACTTTTATACCCCTCCCACCCTCTTGGTGACACGTCGTAGGATTTTAGGCCAACCCTTTTCCCCCCTCTCAGCATCACGTGTATTTTTTATTATTGAGAAGATCAGAGAATTTTAGAACCATGTTTAATAAAAAAATAAAACAGATTTTTTTGCCACAAATTCGATTGCTCGGGTATTTACATGGTCACGCAATCAAATTCAATCCGATATTGGTAAAAATATTTTATACGTCACACGAAAATAAACCACGTGGTTGTCACTCTATCCCCCCGTATCGCGATTAATTGTAATTTTTTTCTAACCCCTTCCCCCACTCTTTGAACCTCGCGTAATTAAAGGACGACCCGTCATCAACTTATTACGATCCCATTTCTCAATGCCTCCAGGTGGCATGTGGCCCAGCAGTCGCGGGGAGGCAGATTCTTCCAAACAACAACGGTTAGGCATACTTGAGACATTTATTCCTCTTGAGATTTTGCTATCAATAGATATATATATTAGTCTATTACGCATTAATGATTGCATCATTATAATAATAATAATATTTTTATTGCTTCTGGTTTATAAATAGATCTAAAGTGGTTATGAAAATGTGAATATTACGCACAAAATTGGAGAAACGTGCACGTAATCACTTTTATTATGGCACCGAATACCACCTAGATCAGATCACCACATCATCATCACCAGGGCAGGTTAACACATTAGAGTTACTACATCAATGTACTGAACAGCATTTTTTTTTTCATTACTAAATGTTTGTCCTATAGTACAAGTTGTTCATGATGACTGTTTGCCGCGTGTTTAACTGTTTACGTATCGGTGACCAATTAAATTATCAGTTTCCTCGTGTTCAAAGTAAATTTTATATTTATAAACTTATGATATAGGGTTAAAACTAGGTTGAAGTGACATTTGGCTAACCTTCATTAAAAATAATACTAAATATCTAATATTTAGACGACTCTACAAGAAATATCTACAGAAATTTAGTATTTTTTTGGTATTTTGATTGATAATGTTCCAATATTGCAAGTTTTGAGTGTCTGGTAAAGATAGCGGTAATATTTTTCATACAATCTTTGAAGATTGGAATCGTGCTTGTTGCATTCTAATGAACCCGCTTTATCGGCATGCAATCTGTCTCGAACAAGGTAAAATAATAAATAAGCAATTAAAATATTATTTTTTATAAAAATAATAGAATAATAGTAACACCATTAACATACCGAGTTTCCTCCGTGCCTCGGAAAGCACGTTAAGCCGTTGGTCCCGGCTGTCAATAGCAAGAGCATGTATTACTATGGCCATTATAACAATATAAATTAAAGGGGGTATATACCATACATGAAACATGATATATTCGGCGTTTTACGGAACCCTTCGTGTGCGAGTTCGACTCGCACTTGGCCAGTTTTTTTAAACTGTCATTGAAACGGGTCAATGCAAGCATACATACATCCTTCTATTCCAAACCAGTTTTATCAAGCAGGCTCAAAAGCTCAATATTACTTCCGTGCATATTATTTGTATATCAAAAACTATTTCCGTTATAGCTGTAATCAGATAAATTCATTTTAATATCTAAATACATATAAAATTCAAAGTCCTGACTGACTGACTGACTGATATATCAACGCACAGCTCAAACCGCTGATCCTAGAAACATGAAATTTGGAGGGTGTATTCTTTGTAAAGAGTAGGTATCCACTAAGAAAGGGTTTTTCGAAATTCCACCCCTAAGAGGGTGAAATGGGGTGTTGAATTTTCTGTGAAACTTTTTATTCTTCGAGTCGATTGACTTGAAAATTTGTGTACATACTCTTCAGTTAAAATTATGAGATACGTGTATCACAGTTTTTCCAAAATCATCCCCCAATTTAAAATTCAATGTCCTGATTGGCTGACTGGTATATCAACGCACAGCCCAAACCGCTGGTCTTAGAGACATGAAATTTGGGGTGTGTATTCTTTGTAAAGAGTACATATCCACTAAGAAAGGGTTTTTCGAAAATCCACCCCTAAGAGGGTGAAATGGGATGTTGAATTTTCTGTGAAACTTTTTGTTCTCTGAGACGATTGACTTGAAAATTTGTGTACATGCTCTTCAATTAAAACTATGAGACACATGTATCACAGTTTTGCCAAAATCATCCCCCAATTTAAAATTCAATGTCCTGACTGGCTGCCTGATATATCAACGCACAGTCCAAATCGCTGGTCCTAGAGACATGAAATTTGGAGGGTAGTATTCTTTGTGAAGAGTAGGTATCAGCTAAGAAAGGGTTTTTCGAAATTTCACCCCTAAGAGGGTGAAATGGGTGTTGAATTTTCTGTGAAACTTTTTATTCGCTGAGTCGATTGGCTTGAAACTTGCCCGGGTGTGAGGACCTAGTGGCTAAATAATAACAGCCGCTCGGGTCGATCTTTAGGTTAAGCCGTGCTTGCTTAGGTTGGTCTGTGGATGGGTGACCACCCATTACATACCGAGTTTCTTCCCTTTATCGGAAATCACGTTAAGCCGTTGGCCCCGGTTGTCATTTGTAGATCTTTGACAGTCGTTAGGTATTCAGTGGCCCAAAAAGGCTAACAACCAGTCTTACCAAGGGGTATCGTATTACCCAGTACTAACTGGGCAGTGGAGGTCAGATAGGCAGTCGCTCCATGTAAAATACTGGTATTCAGCTGCATCCGGTTAGATTGGAAGCCGACTCCTTAATATAGTTGGGAAAAGGCTAGGCAGATGATGAGTCGATTGACTTGAAATTATGAGACACGTGTATTACAGTTTTTCCAAAATCATCCTCCAATATTAAATTCAAAGTCCTGACTGACTGACTGATATATCAACGATTCTACGCACAGCCTAAACTGCTGTTCTTAAAGACATGAAATTTGATGGGTGTACTCTTACTCGTACTTGTAAATATTGGGTATCCACGAAAGAGTTTTTCGAAATTCCACCCCTAAGAGGGTGAATGTATGATAAACGATGAACTTTCTGTGAAACTGTTTGTTCTCCGAGTCGTCTCTCGGATATATTTAATATATGTACATACATAGATTACTTATTATCCCAAAAGTAAGATCCTGTGGGCAATTCCCGAACTCCACGCGGGCGAAGCCGCGGGCATAAGCTAGTATCTAAATATATTAGCCCAGGCTGACCTTGACCTCATAAGTCTTTGTGACATTTCTGGCAACAATGGCCCATGATGGAGGTTCATGGAAGCCACGCAAGTGTCATTCGGACTAATAAAGTAGTTTGTAATCTGTGGACGCTTGTCGATGTCTCTATACCATCGATTGTTTTAAGAATCTTAAACAAATACATATTTATTACAATTCAACCTACCTACTTGAACTTGATGTTTACAGTTATAAATATTGATTTACATTTTTAACGACTACAAGTTTTATATGGATTCTATGGATAATCAAAAAACACGGAAATACTGGGCGCACTGGTACGTAGTTCTTGATTGATGCGTTGACAAAGTATCTAATTTTGACAGTACCTACCTACTATAAGGATTGACAATAATAATCAAAGGCTTTCAAAATGTATTTTTTGTAATAAATCTAGCTGTCGTTAAAATGAAAAACGTTTACAAAGTTTCGTACTCGTGGTATTAACCGTTGAGGAGTTCTCTCGTGAGGAGGCGATCCTGGCTGCAGGAGAAAATCACGTCTGTCATAAAAATGTATTGTCACCAGAACCAAAGGTGTGTGCAAAATTTCAGCTCAATCGGTTGGTGGGAACTGGTTTGAAATTCAGTTACAAGATTTGACCACTGCATACTAACTAACTAACAAGGCATGTTAAATAAAAGCTTATAATAATCATTGAGAAATTAGTCTTCATCTCTTTTTAATACAACATGCCAGTAACTTTTTAGATGCCCGTGGAGGTTACATCTCTACATAAGGCAGACTTTAGGTACCTAATTGTGCTCGAAAATTGAGCTCAATTAACTTAGTAACAATATTTGGTCTTAGTCAGTGGACCCAGCAGTGGCTGGGTCAGGGTGGGCTGTTGAAGGTCGAACCTCCAATAGCGCCAGGTCCCAGTTTACGGGTTAAGTTTGGGGTCTTTGTACTTTAAATTATACGTCTCGAACTCTCGATTCCTTGTTGTATGTAATATGGAAAACCTAATTTGGGGTTTAGCAGGATAAATAATTTGTATTTAAAGGTAAACAGGAAAACGATCAAAACCTATCGAATGGAAGGAAACAGTACTCAAGTAACTTTTTTTATTAATGATGTAAAATCGGGTCTAATCATGGTTTGCCTGCACGTTTCAAATGCGACCGTGGTAACGGATGACCGTAATTTGCTCCCAAGAAAAATGTCGGTACTCAACTCAAATGTAGACATTTTATAAAAGGCGCGGCTCGAACATTACTACGAAGACTAGTTCCGTAATTACATCGGTCGGCTTCCACGAATGAAGACAGGTGTATAAATAATAGTAACAAATCGCAGACAATCTGGAAACGCCGACAGAAACAGGTCACAGGAATTAGACATAAACCTCCGCAGGTTAACGTACTACCTGTAAGTTTAACCTTAGACAAACATTGATAAATGATAACTGTCTGGCAAAATATTTATTGTCTGTACAATACTGACCTGCCATTGTCACGTGCTCGAAGGTTCACACACTCTTGATTGAAATTAAAAATAAATAGGCTGAATGCGACGCGTTCGCTTTGCCCGACACGAAGCACTGTCGAGAAAGAAAAAAGCGCGGGAGCGTCCGGCGTTCAGTCAGTCCAACGGGTCAGTGTGTGCCCGCGGTTCGTAGGGGTTGCACGACTCTTCGTCGTATTTACGCGATTTAATATTTTCGTACTGTGAAAACTTTTAATAATAACGTACTCGTGTGGTGTTATTTTTGTCTGCGACGCTTGGTGCCGTATTCCGCGAGGATACAAAGGATTTTTCAATTTCATATTGGTGAGGCTGCGTTTTATTATTATTTATTTTCGAATTCTACACGTTTATTTTATGCGATGAAAAAATATTTCCAACAATATTCATACTTTCGAAAGCTTCACTAAGTCCAAAATTCTGTAGTGTTAATTCTAAACACAAGCATTATAGTTTTAATACAACATACTAGAAACATCAGCGAGAAGTAAGAATGTTGATGGAAACCATTTTACGACTAATAAGAGTACAATATAACTGTACCATAACTATAAACAATAAAGATAAAAACGCCATATTCTCCAATCAAGACGGTTTTATCAATGGTAAACGATATAAAAAGTTAAATGTTAAAACGCATATCGATAAAAATGCAAAAAAAACTCGATCCAGTGGTAACTGCTACTGGTTGCTTAACGAAAAATAATTAGGTGTAAAGAAAAACAAAAGAATGTTCAAAATCACTTTACATACAATCAATCATGACTTCGATATTTTTTTGTTCAAATTCACGTCAGACACTAGTTAATATTCAACAGGCAAAGACGTAAAAACTAGATAAATAATTCTACACATTTAAATATGTTGAATATATAAATACATACATAAACTCTATGGCAATGGAATAAATATACCTACTAATATTTGAGGAATCATTAAGGACACTTGTAATGAACGGTTTATGAGTTTTGCAGGCTCTTATATTTCTACCTTCAAAAACGAAGCCAGAAAGAATCCTAATGATATATCTCAAATAACTGCTACAAAAATCAGAACCAGAATATACACATAACAAATCAGTCTATGAAATAACCAACTATGTATAATAAAATCCTTGACGATATTACGCACAAACGGAAAACCTATGCGGTTATCGAAACATACGACCACAAACCGAATAAGGAACAAACATTTTAATCTATACTAATATTATAAAGCTGAAGAGTTTGTTTGGTTGAACGCGCTAATCTCAGGAACTTCTGGTTCGAATTGAATAAAAATTTAATGTTGGATTTCCCATTTATTGAGGAAGGCTATAGGCTATATAACATCACGCTACGACCAATAGGAGTAGAGCAGCAATGAAAAATGTTGCAAAAACGGGGAAAATTGTATTTTTAATAATTTTACGCGGACGAAGGTCGCGGGGAACAGCTAGTATTATAATATGTTCACATAATAATTGTAAATAATGAAGGCCCTGACATTGTGCCTCATAGTATTATCCTTACTGCGACTTTTACTACGTAGTCACACGATAATAGTCCACCTTATCATAATGCTATTAATCTAAACTAGGCAACTTTATAATATTTGTTGCAGTAATGACTGTGTTTTGAACAAAATGTATAGTATAGAATCTGTACATTTTGATGATGTATATCTACCTACATACATAGATATACATCATCATCATCCACAGCTAGAATTTACCCACTGCTAGGTATAGGTCTCTTTTTTTGGGGCACCACTTTCCTGCCTTGTCCAGGTTTTTCCAATCATCTCTCATTCGCTAATTTCAAGAAAAAGCGCGTTTTAAAATGTTAATAGATATAGTTTCAACTTCACTAAAATTATTATCATCGACGTAGTAGGCGTATTATGTGGGTGCTAAAGCGTATATGGTTTTATCTGGTTGATATATTAATCAGGAACAAAAACCAGTAAAAACCGTATCTTTTTGTCCTAGTTTTTGTATTTGCTTCAAAGGTCAATGTCTCGCTGTTATCTGACGTTGCACTTTTTGAGGAAGATTGTGATTTGGACAAATAAAAGCAATATTTGAAAAATCTAATCTGATCGCATTACAAGCAAAAATCAATTTATCATCAAGCATCTTTTCCTTTATTGTCTGAAATAACAAAATGCTACAAACGTTGCAATTTCTGCCAGTAGTGAAAATCACAAAAATAACGTAAGTAACATTCAGAGGAAGCCCCGAAAGCCGTAATATCAGGATTAACTGTCTCCACACTTCTGCAGTATTGATAAACAAATAAAATACAATCTAGGTCAAGCTACAGCCAAGACTGCGTAAACAAGCGAAGGAATGGGAGGAAAGCTGCAACATTTTCAGTTAAATCTGAAGAAGATACCTAAATGTACAATAACATTGCATTATTACGACGATTCTGTTATAGTACAAGTAGAAGGAGAACAACATGCCATCGATGATACGTTAGTAAGTTCCATGATAATAATATGAAAATTGAAGTAAGAAAGAATATCATTTAATGTTTTGCTTTATGAGAAGAGGCTCGTATTCAGCGACGCGACAGTATCCAATGTACGTATAGTATCAACATTACCATCTTTGTACTTAAATTTCGGTATACTGACCCGTCTTCCGTCGCAAATACTTATTCTTATAGGTATTCAACTGGTTCAGGTTTCAGACAATGTTATCTGTTATTTAAAGTTAAACTCAAATCTGAAAACAGTATCTTTACGAGTTTTTTAAACCACTAAACAGAATCAAGGTTACAAGATAACTCCACTACAATTTTAACTTTTATTTACTTAGATTTAACACGAAGCGAAAAACAGAGGTGCGTAGACCGAATGACATACGCTGACCCAATGAGCAGACAATGACTGTATGCCCTGTTTTACCTTCCAAGTCGATATCATCTGAGCAAATAATACGTATTTGTTGAGACTACATAGAATGAATACAATGAATGAGGATTCTGATTTATGCTGTAGATTTTTCAGACTAATTTTAGCAAAATTTTCATTTAAAGACATGGGACATTCTGGATTATTCAAAAATACCAGACAATTCACAATAGAACCAATATATCACGTTAAGCACTTTTCTTTATTTCATGTTCATGACAGTATGACGCAAGCGGAAGTCTGAAAGGCATTGAAAGGAGGTGTGTCAAAATGGCATTGAAAGTATTATTCAAAGAACTTTATCTTACTGCTAAATAGCCTTTTTATTTTGCAGCAATCATTACACGCCATATTAAAGACGTTTGTAGAGAAAAACGTGAGGAATGCAAAGCAGAACGAATTATATCTTAGATAAACATATGCTTTGCCATAAGTGTACTTAATGTTAATAAACGCTATAAGCCGTGACTAGATAATGGTTAACTATGGGATGACTAAACCATCTGCTTAATAATAGGAAAAAATGGAGAGCAGGGTAACGATATTATTGTTCAAAATTAACTACATAATTATAAGGTCATATTGGAATCTGATGAATTATGAAACGGAAGGGGAACTGAAAGAGTATTAGCGAGAAATAAAACAATCCAATATCTACAATATTTTGAAACCATACGACAGTACCAAAGTAGGTAAGCTAAATATCGAACGAAAAGACAACTCACAAATGGATCTAACACATTCTAGAAACAGGTACCAAATACCTGGTAAATTGACACACTTGGCGTTAAAACTTCAAAGAAACAACACAGTAGTGAGAAATATAGTATTTACAAAACACTCCATTGCTGTGGTGAATGAAACAAAGTGCGTGAAGGTGGTCCGGAAAAGGTCAATGCAATACATTGCTCCCATTTTACAAGAAGTCTGTGCACTGATTTTAATGCATGAGCATGAAATGTTAGGGTAGAGTTACATTGAACAATCTACGAGAAGCTTTGTCAGCGACTTTATTGATTTGAAACTTTGTAGTAAGTAGATTTGATATAGCTTTAGAAGGATCATCATTATCAGCACTCCACTGCTGGACATGGGCGTCTCCGATTACACGCCTCTCAGCTCATAAAGGAGTATGATTAGCCCATAGTTTCTATTTATAATGCAGTTTTAGCTAATAAAGACGCATTACTCGTAGAAACGGAAAGTTTCGAGATTACTGTACGGAAAGAACATTGTTAAACAAAGAATTACACTGTAAAATATCCAACTGCTTATCACCTACAAATTCTTAGATGGTGTGACCAATTATGAATTGCTTTCGTCATAGTCATACGATTATTGGACGTAAAGTGCATTTGAAAATTTGTGTTGAAAGATATATTAAGTTTGGGCTAAATCTTCCGAACTTGACTCATACACAGACGGTGGAAATTTTGAGAAGCAAGACATCAATCAACCTTTTGTGCAAATGCAATATAATTTGTATGTTTACGATGGATGTCGAGCTCACGAAGGTATTGAGCTCCGTGGTGAGAATTAAAATTCGGAGAATTTATTTACAGTATTTGGAAGTGTGTATTGTACTTTCGAAGGTTAGAATTTAACAAGGAATCTGTGGTACAAACGACTAAAACTGACAATTTTGATGAGTCCCTTGAGGCACACCAAGCATTTCAATGGTAATAAACAAAACATGTTGTGCAAATTAAAGATATTGAGTGTAATATGAATAAAACAGGTCACGCATTTACTGAAATGTTATATATAAAGTTGTGATTCACGAATGCAGGACAAGACCTGGGCCTGGACTACTCAACACACAAGAGCTGGCTGAATAACTCAACCATCTCTTTATCTAATTAACTAAATACAGCAAATATCTTATAATTATTTGATATAGAAACAAAACAGACTGGTGACTGTTCTAGCCATTCTCGTCACAAAGTTGAACAATGAACATAGAGCTACTGTCAATCATCTTGTACACATCTTAGCGCCATAGATATATCTATGTGAAAACAACAGCACCCAACTACTCAACTAGATAATTTTGGTTAAGACAATCCAAGAGCTTTACCAATCAGACAATCACTTAGCCGGGATATTGCCACTATGCGGAGATTCCTCGGGAATTGCAGATAATAAATCCCAAGAATTTAAGCCAAGAGTCTTCACGAACTTGATCTATAAAGTGTATCTTGGCAAGTTAAGCACGTATTGGCCCCAGGTCAAGTCTGCGGATACGCTCTCATTAGAATCCCGTTATCTCTGACCCGTTATCAAGAATCACTGTTAAAGGATCAAAGTTTTATGATTCACCAAAGCATTTGATAACCTATATGATATGAGAGTCGTTAAAAATTATCATGGAATTCAAGTGCATTATTTGGAAGTTAAATGAGCGGACATCTTTATTTCTTTACCAAGTTTGTCAAAGTTCAAGCAAAAAATTAACACGTGTGTTCGGAAGAAAACAAATGATGTTTGCTATAATTAAAAACAAAATGTTGTCAGACTAGCATAAGACCTTGGAGAGTACATCGCGAGAAATACGTTTTATTGTAATTATTATTTATGAATACTATAAAACAAATTGACATCATCAATGACCTAATAGTAACGGATGATGATCGTACCACCTTAGCTATTGATTAACTTAATTATATGAAAGTGAAAACCGAATGACACTGTCCAAGCCACCCGGGTGCATGTTATCCTAATTAAGATAAGAATATGAATCGTGATACCCCGGGTAACAGATACTTACATAATGATCATGCCACATGATTAAATTACTGACCTTAAGCTTAAAGAGAATATGTTGCAGATTCTTGCAATACCTAACGGTTAATTTGAAACGAATTCTCGGAATTATGAGAAAGTTTATCATGGACGATTAATTAAAGATGGCCTATCGATATTATATGTATTGTGCTAGGTGCTACAAACAAGAGATTTTCTTTATGATTATCATTTTATTCCACTCTAATGGCACTGCAAATAAAGTACATATCCTTCCACTTGTTGTCTGAGTATCAATTATTTAGTACTTGAAACAAAGCACCTTTCCTTCCATCTTTCGACTGTGTATTCATCCTTTTGTTTCTTGTCTTAAGTAAAATGATCTCATTCTCGCAACAGGTGATATCTATGAGGATACGTAATGATTGCTTTCCATTAGGGTTCTATAGTTCGCACGTGTCTTGCTTATCATAGACACTTGACTATTCAAAGCAGGCTATAGAAATTGCTTGCGGGTTTTCCGGTTCTTTCTAGTATCATCAATGGCGAATTGTTAATGCTTTAAGTCGTTCTCTTCGTCATTATATTTCATAGTCACATAGCTTTTTGTGTTGGTGTTCAAATTCAGAAAGTAATTGTAATTATTTCAGTATTTCGACCATTATTACTTATTTTACGTATAATTGAATAGGTACTTCTCCAAGATTCTAATAATTACTGCTCTATTTTGTCTTGTAATGAATGATTACTTTTCAATGTGACCCATTGACTTCTCTTTATCTGAACATCATGTAGCATTCATGTTCAGTCATTGTACGTTAGATGATATTCTATTAATACCTCAACAGCAACTTTATAACTTGTAGTATCAAGAGGTGACACGACCTCAGAAGGTGTGATTTTCATGTGATCATTAATGATTTGGTCAGAGGTTATACGATAACCTCTGACCAAATCATTAAATTACAGCAGTTAGCTCTTTTAATTATAGCAGTATCTAACCAGTCTAGATGGCTGATAAAAAACTCACATATTCTGGTCGATGGGTCTAGAAAGTTGTTAAATGAATCAAAGCCATCGGTTGTGATAATTTCTGGTTTGTTTTAGAACTCTTTAGGCAAATCTTTTTTTCCCAAAAAGACGTCTACAAATCGGACCGGATTTCTTTAAATAAATCGACGAAAACCAGTTACGTAATAAAGCCAAATAATAAAAAAGTTATTTTTGGAAGTCGGCTTGAACTTTTGGTAGCAGATACTTTAGACACTCTTCTCTGGTGCACAATAAAATTAATAAATCGAAAAAAAAAACAGAAAGTTCAAAAGAAGATGGATTCGAAAAAATATGGGAAAATTGATGACAATGGCCATTATCTAGCAAGGATAACAATATAGATGAACGACAATTAGACGCAGTAACATCTAGTTTAGATTTCACAATAAATAGTAATAGTGGTAGAGATGACCTTGGCTTGGCTATGATTGAAGACAATAGACATTGATATAGCAATCAATTTGCGTGCACATCACAAACTTGACGACATGAGTTTGCCTTCAAACGGAACAATTAATGTGACGAGCTGTAGTAGTATATTCTTATTCACTTATTACATTAACAGGTTCTTTTACTGTACCTTTATCATTATTGCAAATGAGGTAGTCATGAGCATAGTTCTAGGGTTTCATTACTTCGTATGTCTGTTTGTCATCATCATCATCTGCCTAGACTTTTCCATCTATGTCGGAGTCGAGTTTCAGTCTTATCGGATGCAAAAATAATGCCAGTACTTTACATGGAGTAAGTATCTTTCTTACCTCTACAGTCTACCTCTGGGTAATACGATATCCTTTGGAAAGACTGGTTGTCAGACTTTCATGCTTCTAGCCTACCCGAATACCAGTAAGGACAATGTGCAATATCTGTGTGGGATTATTCATAAAGAGCAAATTAAGTCTGACATAGTAAATAATAGACACTCTGACATGTCGAGGACTTTTCTAACAGAATTTGCCTAATCATCTCGTTAATTCTACAGTAAACTAACCGAAACGAGTAGCTCGAGTGGAACGTTGTTAAACGACCTAGTAATTCTACTAATTATCTGTAACCGCGATCTTTACCGGTTATTGCCGAACGTGACTTTACCTAACACAAATAATAGTTTACAGGTGTTGAAACATATTTATGAGTTAAAGCCTAGAACGACTACGGACAAATAACAATTGTAAAGAAAGGTGAAGATAAGAATAACAAGCATATCGATAACATCGTTAAAATAGCATTTGGAATTGATGACCGAATCGAAACCGATCTGCTAGGCTGTAGAACTGCTCCATTAAAGATATACTTGAAATCTTTGAGAGAACCCGTTTATATAAAGAGAGTTTTCAAGAATTCATCAATATCTACAGTGAGGTGTATATTAAGGAGTAAAGTGCAAGGGTAACATTATCAAAGAATGCAAAGCGTGATGTTTTCATGACAGGAGATCAAGGGTCGTTGCGCACGCGAGATCATAACCCCAACAAAATGAGTACGATAAAAAATTAACTTCATTTTAATAGGTTAAATGAGACTGATAAGAAGACACGATTCTATTTTATTTATTGACGTGACAAAACTAGCAATCAAACCAGAATTCACCTTAGTTAAGTTCGGATTGAAATGACTTCTTTGAAAAAGACTCTTTTCAATGAAAATTGAATGTATATGACGGACAGAATTCATCAGATATTCTCTAAGAAACAACATGATATTTATTTACTTACAGTACCATTTTTATACCAATCCTTACCGGTTATGTACTAAATATTTCCAAACTACAAGCAAGCAGAACGGGTTGCGTTGCACTTTAACAAACAACGATAAGGAGTTAAAGTAGAACTGCTTTTGATAAGAATTTGACTACCTTCACGACGCTAAACAAAAAGTTTCAGAATATAAGATTATGGGCCATGAACAATATCAGAATATCGATACAGGAAACATTCAATTATAAACGTGGAAGCCTAATCAAAGACAGGAAGTAAAAAAACATAAAAATGACAACACAAAATAGATATAAGATGAAATAGGCACTAAAGTGACCCTGTTCGGAATAGGAGATAGTAATGTCCGAGACCAGGAAAAGAGAGGTAGCAAAACTGAAGCAAGGACAACTACCTGTTTTGAATGTTGCTAAACATTCACCCGGTGCATACGTAAGGAAGTTTTGAGACTAATCGTGATATGTGGAAGTTCAAGAGGATTTTTGCACATGCAAAGGAAGATCTATAGAAACTAAATTAGGTTAGGAGCACTAACTTCAATAGGATGAAAGAGTACAATAAAATGAGCAAAAAGCCTTGACTAGTTAAGACAATAGATTCAATAAAAACAGGTGTCAGATTTCTTTATACATATTTATTAGTCTGATAGATAAATGCATTGCAATTTGACACTGCAACGACATTTACAATAGTACTACAAGGTCTTGTTTTAATCGGGATGTTGGTAGGTACAATTAAAAGATAAAATACGTTTTATTACCACGTGTATTTATATACTGTACAAATTCGGGACGAGACGCAGCTGATGTAACAATGCGTTGGATATCGTCACTACTTTTCAATGTTTCGAAATTACTTTTAAACGTTTTGAACTTTAACAAAGTTGTTATTTCTTATCTGTTCCTGATGCCCTCGAAGTCAGCAGACCTTAAAGACAATAATATGTCCTTAGAGTTAAAACTCAAGGACAATAATAATAGTTCTTGCCGAATGAGAATACATTAATATTTGATGCATCGCTAATGCTAAAAGGCGTTGAACTTGATGAACTGATGATGATGAAATAGATAAAAGAATGCAGCTTAATGATAATACATCAAAAGACTAAAGAGACAATTATGATAATGATATAAAATGATCCATTAACCGCACAAGTGCTGCTAAATGGGTCTTGCAAGGCAGCCATTTTGAAAGACACCCGACTAATATTGGAAATGTCCCAGATATGAGGAAGGCTAAATTTGAATGCACTAATATTATGAAAATTAGAAGAGAAGTTGATTGACCCGCGAGCGTGTGTAACAAAAAAGCGGCTTGACTGGTATTTCTTGAAGTATTAATTGCATAATTTGATAATGGACTCACTTGTATGTATGATTATTACCTTTTTGGGGGCTTGGCTTCGACAGTTTCGTCTCGCTTGAGAGCTCCATTGGAGTTAAAAGCAACGTCTTGAAACCATTCAGTTTTATGTCGTATGTTTTAACATTTTACGTTCATTACTTTTAACTCTTTGTAAATCCAAAGGGTATTTGAACTGCGGGCAGTTCTTTGTTAACTGAGGAAGAGTTCATTGAGTGCTTTCAAGCTTTCCCTTTTGTTAAGATTAACTATATATACCACAGTTTCTTATACATTAATGGTAAGATTTACCTATAGTCTTGCCACGTGTTGCGCATCTGCCAGACGTCCTGGTTCTTGAATTAATTAATGTTGATTTTAGTCTAGCACGCCTCGCGCATTTTGTCTGCCATTACCTGTTTATTATTCATCTCAGTATTATACTGAAGTAGTTTAATATGGGCGTGAAACGTGGCATCTTAATGTAATGCTATACGCCATTGTTTTGGTGATTTATTATAGATGATTTGTTTATGATTTAAATTTGATTTTACAATCAAGTACACAATTTGTTTGGCTATAATCGTTTTGTTACACACATTGAAAACCGTCAATGTCATGTTTATGTAAAGGTATTTCCAATTTGTTTTGTGTTGTTGTGAGTTCCAAAGGTTTCTTTAATTTACCAAAGGTGTATTCAATATTTGGTGTTTTACAGAATAGTTATGAAGCCTCTGTTTTCAATTATGTAATGATTTCAAAATTCTATATTTCTAAATTGGCTTAGTGGAGAAGGTCGTATTAGCTCAAGAAACCTTTAATGTGGTCACATCTAATTTTGTTGATAACATCGAATCTATAGAATATCCTCACAATGATCTTTTGCTATTTATAATACCTTTTCATCCTAACCAAATGCACCATAAAGTGATCTATCCTTACTACTATCTTTATTACAGTAGAGATTTAAATCCTATTCAGTGATCACAAAAACTAAAATCCTAATTAACATTTTGAAAAAACGCTCAATTCGTTAGCGTAAAACTACTACAATTGTAATCAGGACGACGCCACACCATATCGCCACACAATTTTATTCGACCAATCAGAAAGCACCAGTTGCAACTACGTGACGATGGAGGTGTGTTTCGGCGTTACTTTATACCGACTATCGTGTTGTTTCACACTGACGTCATCAATTTATTTCAGAAACATGATATCAAGTAACAGGATAATGATCCTTATAATAGGGTATCATCCGTTCAGTAGTACGTAGGAAGGTTATAAACACCAAGATTCTTATGGTGAATTTCACAAATGAAATTGAACGATTTCAGCACATCCAAACCGCATTTAAGAGCTGTGAGAGTGAATACTGACAGTTGAAGCTGGAACGCCGTTTAGATGTTCTGATCGCGTTCAATTACATTGATGAAATCCGCTCTTAGAAAATGGGGTTGACCTAATGATCCCAGTGATCGCACAAGAGATTTCTACCTTGACATAAGCCATTCTGTTAGCATTGAAAAGAAGAAAGATAATGACCTAGTAGTGACGGAAAATGATTTAAATTCACACAACGACATATTTTTTTTTCGGAAAATACGCAAGTCATCTTGCCAAGGAACACCTTCAAGGAAGTCAGCCGCCCTTGACACATAATGTCTGATTTGCGTTGCAGATTTACGTCACGTTTGCGATTAGGCAGAAGATCTGATGATAGATAAGATTGTTAAATTCAGTTGAATGTCTTGTAATTTTCACTGATTTGACGAGATTTGGTGATACCGGCTTTTTTAAAGAACAATGACTAACATGATGCATTATTTGTGAAAATAGCGTCAGGTATAAAAATATCCCAATAAGAGATAAGCCAAATAAGCCAATTACCTGTGGCTGTGGAATATGTATAAAAGAAGTTGAAAAACATTAAAACATTTACAATAGAACTGTATTAAGTGAATCGTCAAGTCAATCATGAAGATGATACAATATATTGTCATTTGAAGAAATCCATAAAATTAATGGAAGTAAACAATACAATACACAACAGAAATCTCTTTAACAAGACACTGTGGTCATTCATAATGTTGAAAAGGACAACGCCATTGCATTATCTGGAGTGGAGAACCACACATAACCATTTAAGTATTGTACAGGCAAATGAAACAATTAAATTAATGTGTTTTCTGACGATAACTACTGTTTGCATACCACAAATATTGTCTACTTATGCTTAAGCGATAAGGTACGTTTATTTGGGATATGTAATCTGGAAACTCTTCGATTCAACTTGGTTTCTAGTCTTTTTAAAGTTAAATTAACCTCTATTCCCAATGGTCTTCCTAGCAACAAACAGCTAGATGCATTCGCGCATGCAATAGGAATTTCACAAATAATAGCACTCTCGAATACCTACAGATTCTTTAAGTCTTGGTTCTCCAATAAATTTGTTTTAGCGGGGATCCGCTTCAGCTTAGACATCTTTATTTTTACTAAGATTATGCATAGCGTGATCGGAAAAATCTATTACAAAATTCTCAGTTATAGCTCCACTTGGATCTTTGCCAACTGAAGTGCAATATACCCTGGTCACCTTGCGAACTTATGACGTTTCTAATGAATCATTAACGGCACCATCATCATCATCAATTTCACTATTATTTCTTTATGGATTAGGAGCAGAATGGTGTGCTACTGTATCCCAAGTTACGTCAATGATTTCAAGGTTATCCGTCTCTGTTTCTAGTATCATTTCGAACTAGCGAGATTTCCTCGTGATGTTTTCTTTCACGTTCAAGTGCGTGGTAGAAATAAATCTTACGATTTTTTACAAACTATAGGGTTTATTTCGATTAAAGCATTTTAAATTTTCTAAGATTTAATTCAGCTTTTTGTTGAATTTTTCCAGAGACGAAATTGGTCAGGTTTTGACGGCTTATGTATGATCTTGAATTCTTATCGGTCAAATAAATTGTTTTTAGTTTATAATGTTCGTAATATACAGAATTACAGATTAGCACACGAGAAACAAAGCCCGATTAAAACTGTAAAAATAAATCAGAATTTGAACCAGACATATTTATTTGAGTTTATCACAAACTGACGCCCTTGAAAAATGTGCTGATTATTGTAATTCGTAGGTTACAGAGTTTATTGATGTATTATTGTTGACATTAAAATGGCAATGTTATTTATTTTCATACCAGATCCAGCAATATAAAACTGGTTTTAACCGGTTATTATTGGTAAAACAAGTTTATTATACTGAGTTTATTATAATAGCAAAGGAAACTCGACACAATGACAGGTGATACTCAATTCTGCAGAACGTTTGGCATTTACAAAGCGTACTCTACATAATTTCGATACAATGCATGCCTATTGACATGGCTACTGCCAATAATGAAATTTTAGCCGTGAAGATGACGGATTGTTCCATAATGCTGCAATTATCGTTCCATTCCACTTACTAAATTATTTTAAGGAATTTCTCAGCAGCAGCCACGGGGTCTGGATTTGTACCCCCTTGATGGCAATAGCTTCGCCTCTTATTATTTAGGACTTAACATAACTGACTAAATAAGGGTGTACTATTAGGTACACCTTTGAATAACCCTTCGGGAATTACAGGCATGACGTTATGGTATGTTTAAATCATTAAAATACTCACTAGTTTGGAACCGAAAACAACAATTAAATGTCAGATTCTGCAATGATCAGCCAACTAGGTTATTGAAATTGAGGCAAAGGCACTTAAGCCATAAAGCAACTCCTTTCAAGGACATGAAGCCACGGACTGCTGAGTGAGAGTAATAGCTACGGATGTTAAATTGAAACGTGATGTGATGCACGCAGATATCCCGCGAACCTCACGTGGGAACCTTGATTTTGCCGGGTTATTTCGGTCCTACCGTCCAAACAACCACAGATATAGTACTAAAACTCTGCCAGTTGTATTTATAAAGAGAGATTGGTGGCACTTGCCGCGTTCTTTACGAGAAAATCGTTGGTGAAAACCTGTGGGAACTATACACCGTATCTTGCAACAAGCATTCAACCATGACTGTCTGTCTGTTCTTTTTGAAATTCAGATTAACCCGCTGAACGGATTTTGATGAGCCGTAAGCATAATCTGGGTTACGACCAAAGATATAAGAAATGGTTACGACAAAAGATACTCTAAAGGCCAGGACTCCACCGAAGCGGAGACGTGCGAAGCGGAGGAGAGGACATGCCGGGGTGTATCCTAGTGTGCTTGTTAAGCCGTTGGTCCCGGCTGTCATTTGCAGATCTTTGACAGTCGTTACAGGTAGTCAGTGGCCCGAAAGTCTGACAAGTCTTATCAAGGGGTGTCGTTATTACCCAGTACTAACTGGGTTGTGGAGGTCAGATAAGCAGTCGCTCCATGTGAAATACTGGCATTCAGCTGATTTCAAGATTTTCAGACTCTGACTTTTTAAAATAATTTTGAGTGAACTATTGATTCAAATAAACCATAAATAACTCCATACTCTTCGTAACATATTATGGCATTACTTGAATGATCGAGGACGTTTCTGGTGTTATCTCATCTTTACAAGTGTTCCTTCCGTTACTGATATGTAGGTCACATTCCATAGCAATATTTATGTGCCTATGTATGAGCAATTAGTTCAAATACAGTTATCTATTGGTTACAAAACACCTATATACTATGTGTATACAAGGACTAGGTTAAATAATTGTTGATTTAGGTAATAATTAAGATAAATATGGAAAAATATGAATAATTTAAATATTGTATGATTATTTTATAATTGAATCGGAATAAGGAAGATCAAAGAAACGATGGATGATTGTGTGAGGAATGATATGAAAGATAAAGGAGTAAATGATAGCGTGACGGTTGACAGAGGAGAATGGAAGATAAAAACGTGTTGCAGCGACTCCAAATAACATGGCACAAGGGCAGGAGATGATGATTTTATAATTGAATTGATGCAACAGAAGACGAAATAGCTTTTAAGTTTCTTTTGAGCAACAACTGAACATCGTCTGGCTGGACTTTATCCTACCCATATATGTATAAATGCACAACACCCGTCGAAGGTCCTAGATTCGTCTGTTTTACCGACCGTGCTTGCTGAGAAGCTGTCTCAATGTTATGCCCCTAAATGGCAGCCATTTTGAATGAAAAAATGTATTTCGCCAAAGAATGTAGATACTAGGTCCTGTCCTCACGCCGAAGGCATGTTGCTTACTAGCACATCTTGTGAAAATTTTGCGCACTGCGTCATCGTTCCCTTAGCACAATTAAAAAGACACAAACAAAATGAAGTATTTTAGATGACTTCTCCTGATTAACTGGCAATGTCTGGTCAAAAGTTTTGCTTGAAGTCAATGTCTTCTGGTGATTGATCAATTAATCATTGTGCGATCGATAATTAACGATAATTAACGAAGATTTTAGCAGCAAATCAAAATAGCTCTAACAACGATGAGTAATTAATTAACTTACTGTTTTATAGTATATATTTACAACTCGATACGGCAAGATAAATTATGATTCATAATTTCGAACCTTATCTTTCATTATATAATCAAAGCTTTCATTCTTAAATCAAATCAAACATGTAATGCTATCTCTCTACATTCATGAAACTTGGCAAAATAATTTCCTACTACTAATATTACCCACTGGAATTTCATTATGTAGTAGCAGCGCGATGGCACAAATCCAGACTGGATTTGTGCCTAGTTGATGGCAATAGGCTCGCCCCCTATTACATGGGACTTAAACACAATTGACGAAATGTGGGTCTCATTAACCCTACGTTGATCACATGCGTGATGTCACCAATATTTCTAGTACTATAGACCGCACAGTGGTTCGCACGCGTCTGAAGGTTAGACAAAAACATACAAAAAATTCTACGACAGAGGCGCCACTTAAATAATGAATGACGACATACATGCTCAACACCGCATAGTCACGGATAAACGTTTTTTTCTTTTGCCAAACTGGATTTTAACTAAGCGTTACGTGAATACGGAAGCATGGGTGTTTGAAACTAATTGAATGGTGTTTTTATAGCTTTTTTTGTGAATGAAGATGTCTTGTTTATTTTTATTATAATTAATATACAAGGTGTAAACGGACTCTTAACGAAGCCGTTAACCAATCATTCTGTACATCAAATTAAGTAACTCAAGGCAACAATTATTGCTGAGAAACGACTTTCTTTTTTGGGTATAAGAGTAGAGGAAGGTCAAAGAAACGATGAATGGACTGTGTAAAGGATGGTAAGTCAAGAAAGAAGGTGTCTAATTAGATGACGAGTAATAGAGAAGCCCGGAAGAAGAAGACAGTCTGCGCCGACCCCAAATGAATTGGGATAAGGGCAAGAGAATGATGATGATGTCATGTATCAACTAATACTGACAGAAGGCTGAAAAGTTGAACAAATACTGCAAAAACTTATTTTCAGCATTGTCACCAAACGAGGCACTTATCTAGCTATATTAGGCATGTTTATGAGGAAAAGGCCATTTTAATTAACGCCTCTACATGGGCGCTGAAAACCGAATATATTCAATGATCGCTCGAACACTTACGTCATTTGTGTGAATATTTGATTATTTGTACAAATGACACTGCGCTTTGAGTGTATTTAATCTATCAGTACAATAAGTGGATAGGAGTGGAATTCACTATTGAAAATTATCGCCATGACATGTGTATCTACACTATATTTTTTATTAGAGGTAAAGTTCGGATGCGTGGGTTAATATTCGGAACTACTGATAAGATTCTTCTCTAATTTCTTCGTCTCTAATAAGAAGCTACAGTATCCCAAAGTGTCATAAAATTGAGCGCGAGCGAAGTCGCGGGCAGAATCTATATAAGGATAACTTTATTTAACCATACTGCAAAATATGGTTGCTAAATCAATATCTTAACAGCACTTGGTAATAATGAATCTGTTCCCTCATACAGAGAGATTTATGATTGCGCCTACAGAAAAGGACCTGTATGATTAAATGTATACAAGATAGATAACCGGTCAACGGATATCGACCATAGACAGCCACAAGTCGGCCTCAACCTCAACCTTGTCTCTGCTCTTGACCTTGCGAAGGTACTGTGATACTGTCTTTGCCACAGCTGTCCAGTAAATCTATTACGAGACTTGAGGGTTAGATAGACATTTTATAAAAAGAACTTTATTGGCCTTGCTTTAAGATTGCTTGTTCTTTAATTAATAAGAAAGCAATATCTTTTTTCATAGCTCGATTAAATCTTTAATGAAAATCTCTATGTTTAAGTCTTAATCCTGCATAAAATTAATTTTCTCGGCCTCCATTTTTATTCACTGAAACACAAGGCCTATAAAAACGTGTCCTTCACTACTTCCTCCAGTTACTAGTTGTTTGCGTATCAAGTTCTGAGCCGTTTAAGTAATTACGTACAATTGAGAGCGTGCAGTTGATCGGTAAACACTGTCTGACGCTGTCAACAAGACAGCGTCAAACATGTTTACAGCGCAGGAGTTTTAAACGTTGCAATAATAAGATGATTTCAGTTTGAGTAAGATGATCAACAATGATAGCAGTCATTACCTACTAAGGAAGTAAGTTCGGTCAATTAAGGTGTATTGTTGTACCTTAAATTAGAACTAGTTCAAAGGTTTTTGGACCAAAATAGAATATCTAATTATTCTAAAGTTGACATATTATTTAATTCCTGAAAAAAATACAACTACTAGTGACTACAATGGCTATTTAAAAATTCAATGGGTTTAAATGTCAACAGCTTCAAAGTAATTAACTATTTTACAAGTATAATTTCCAAAATAACTGTTTACGAATTCGCTTCTATGTATATTATACTAAAATTACCATTAAATACCTAACTGTGCGGGTAGTTCTTTGTTTTACTGAAATAATGATTCTCACGACACGATAGTAACGTAGTAACATACTTGGAATACTTGGGTCAGACGTTTATACGAGAAAAGTAATTAGAAGCATTATAGCTGTAACAGAATGGAGCATGTTGACAATCTAATGTTATGAGAGTGTCAAGTTTCCAACGCACCATGGACTTTCCAACGTGCCTATGAAACCTGCAAAATAACCCGATGTTTGAAACACAATCATATGAATACATCTTTAATGTGATTATATTATTTGTCTATAGAATACTGACTATGCCATTTTTCAAAGGGAATCCGGTAGGAATCGACTTGTATGAAAGCTTCGCTACTGGTTTGAAACCTGTCATGTGATAACCGCGATCATTCTATCTTCAGATCAGACAATCAGTCGGTTTGACGTAAAAGGCACGCCTCCCGTTTTATTAATAAAATCCCAAAGGTTTTGCGTCACACGAGAAACGTGAATTCTTAACGTGTAGGCGTCTATGATCGACCTTGGACTTTGAATCAGCTGATCCTATAGATAGATATTCGTTTACTGAAATATAGAGATTTTTGAAAGCCATAGCCGGGCATTTTAATGTGAGCTTCATATCGTATTCCTTACGGTGCAATTTTCAACATGGCTATAAGTGTACAATGCGCAGACTACGCGCCGTACATTTCTTTCAAGTAAATTTTGAAAATTTCACCGTAAGACCTTTAAGGAATAAAGCCGCAATCAAATCTACACGTAAACCTGAAAGTGAAACAAATCTTAAACACGATTCTAAAGTTTTACATCGATATAATGAACACATGTTATTAGAATTGCCATCATACGTAAGCATCCGTTTGAAAACATGAATGATTCTAAATTTCTATTTTATGCTGATTAAGAAAACGGAAGGTTTTCTTATGTAAACACATCATTTTCCTTTCAATGTCATTTGCTTTATTATAAAAACTAGCGGTTGCCCGCAAGTCGCGACCTTCGTCACGTGAAATTGTTATAAAGAACCATTACTTCCCTTTTTGAATCGGATTTTGTTACCAAATTCAAGGGTTTTAATTTGTGTACCCTAATTATTATTCTAAAATAGCCAAAGCTACTCCTCATTACATCAGCCGTCTGCCAGTAAAAGTCTCGTCAAAATCGGTCCAGCCATTTCACAGATAAGCAGGAAGAAACAGTCAGAAAAAATTTAAAAAATGTTTTTAAAAATGTGTCTTTGTTGTAAATGCCGTATATATTTTCATATGATATATTCCGTAAAATTATGTTATTTTGATATTACAAACAGACTATTATTTTTATAGATTATTTTGTCCACACAAAAATGATTTTAGGCGCACTGTGGTGTCATCATCATTCTGACAATTTGTTATTTTAAAATCGCATTAAGAAGGTTTTTTTTACACTAGGTGCATATTGAAAAATGTATTATTGGGAAGACCTCGAAATCTTTTCGTCACGTTTTTCTCATTTGAGAGTAAAACTCGTGACTAACGAATTAACATGACAATAATATTACATTGGTGTGAAATATGGAAATTGGTACAATTTGTAAATATATCCTGTCACGTTCGATGCAGATATTTCAAATTTGTAGAAAACTATCTTATCTAACTGTTGCTCCCGACTTCGCGTGGAAATTTTAATGTGTATTCGTGAGAAAAAAAGTAGCCTATATGCTATTCCAGACTATAATCTATCTCTGTTCCAATTTCATCCAGATCCGTTCAGTCGTTCCGGCGTGATTGAGTATCTATCCAAACTTTCGCATTTATAATGGTATAGTAAGATAGCAGCACTATCTGTACATTAGAAATTAAACAGAAAAGCACTACTAGATGCCAGACTACATACCACATATATTTATACATTCAACCAAAGCCTAGGTACTCTTTAAGAGGAGGGTCGTTTTTGACGACCAGTCTAGGAAAGGAATTTCCAAATTGCAGCCACGCGCTCGGGTTACGAGTTAACATCCTCATGCCAAAATACACTAATACATAATACCTACCTACGTGACTACGCGTACGTGATCATTTACATGCAACTAAATTATGTCAAGAATTTCTTATAATTTTCCTTCTAAATTGCATTCTGTCATAACCCTGCGCTTACTCAGGTTTAGTTTATATCTAGGTAGGTTATGCGCACAGGTCATGCGCCCTTACCAGGAATTATGACTATGTTTTTGGAACGTATCGTGGATTTTTGGGCTTTCACGACAGAACATCTATTTTACTTTGGAATTAATGAAAAATGGGCAATGTGGAGATCTTGATGGTTAGATTTTTGCAACTAAAAGTGATTATTTATATTATTAATCTCTCATGCATAAATCTGTTTTCAAAATGAGCAACGATGATTGACAGACATTTTCAGGGACAAACCCCTATTGTGCTAAACACACAAGAAATACTGAAAACGTCATTCAAGAAAAGCGTAATATAATTTAAAATATTGCTTAGTTGTTATCTAAGCAAGAATGCAAATGTTATGCACATAACTTATTTTATACAAACTGCATTTTTAAACATACATAGATAAAGCAATACACAACAGAGTTAACTCTTTAGCACTACAATGACGGAAACTATGGATCTGATAAGGACTGCGGTAAACGTGACAGGAAGACGGACCACAGACTGACTACAACATTGTTGTTAAACTATGTTACGTCAGATTATTTAATGTTTAAAGAAGTGACAAAATGAGGAAACCTACGAGTAGAATGAAACTTCTTGAAGACATCTGCAATATAAATCAATGGCAATAGTCCTACGTAACTATCATTGGGGAATCATTAGGATAATGGCATTTGGAAGTGTTCCAAATCCATGATCTTCATTTAGTAGTGCCCATACTTCACTTACAACCGCCAAACAAAGAATGCTGTGTTCCTGTTAAGTCTAAAAAGATAAAGACTCCGGGTACAAGCAACTTTCAATTTTGCTTCAAAGTTGGCACGTTGACAAACTATCAGCTGTATGAAGGAACCACTTTCCATTAGTTTGGCCTTCGGTTGGTTTGCCAACAAGGTGTACAAAACAAGTGCCACAAAAAGCTCCTAACGAGATGATAGTGCGTATACATTGACGATATACTGGTATCACACTTAAAATAAAAGCAATAAAGCTCTGACGTGAACGGTCAAGAACAAATGAAATTGGGAGCAAAACATTATCTGTTCCAATAAAAGTTAACGAGACACTTGAAGAAATTATTCATCTGATTCTTCCTTGACTGTGACGCTATTTTGATCACGAACTTAACCTGTATGTGTCATGCATATCTGAGTTATCGGAAAGAATGTCTGACAACAGGGCCGGTATTGGAAACCCTGGTTACTTTAGGATAATGGGGTCTCTATGGAGAATGAAGAGTGAGCTCGGAATTTACGTAACCTGTCTCTGACAGTTTGGGTCTTGCCTTGATACTGGCAATTGAAGGGACGGCCCTGTCTACCTATAACAAAGAGGGCAGGCAATAGTTGCATTATACATAATCATTTGGTGCTTTATAATTTGCATTACTCATAGGTTTCGTCTAGATATTTCATTAAGAGGATGGGAAATCTTCTGTCTTCCGACAGTAACAAAATATCTAGCGTAGTTTTATTTTTGACCGTAAAACCGAATATTTTTCTTTTTTCATCAGATGACGCCTTAGTTTATGTATCTAAGAATTGTAATTATTTAATTAAGATATTTTGATATTATTAATCGTTGTCTAAACATAACGGAGATATGGTTGGAGACAATATGTCTGGAAAGGAACTTATGTTATTTTATTGATAAAGAGATGTTATCAATTCGTACAATGAAATGTTTTGTATTATTGTAGGCGCGACACCGCTAATCTTAATTTTTATTTGTAAAACAATCGTAACTGAAATCATTTCCTTTCGTGATTTCAGCGTTTTTTTGTGATTTTTAGTCAAAGGATAATTCCCGATGTAACAGAGTCAGTATTAGCAAAAGGGAATAACATCCCATAACACTTGTCTGCATAGCTGCACTTAATATGTTTACAACTGCAAAAACAGGGTCCTTGTCTCACAAGGGCGACTACTTATCCCATTTTAGTTCATATGAAAGTTCATGCACTTGTAGGCTTCTGTAGTTTCTGCTTACACCCATGGGGAAAAAGCTTGTATTTGTGATGTATGTTATGCATTCTGCCTAAATTGAATAACACGTTTCAACTGTGCAATATTCCGCCAATTGTTCTTTTTTCTTTTTCTAAATAATGAATGACTGCAATGTAACAGCTCAATCGTTTGCCTAACAAAATGTTTCGTAACATCAAATGAAATCATAACAGCGCATTGGAAATGATTTCCTCTTGAGCACACGAGCAGCTGTTACACAAGATAATAATTTTCTTCCTTTGGACTTTGTTACTACTGAAGAGAAATTTATTAATACACAGGGCAGTCCCAATGAGTCGACTGTATGGATATAATTATGTACAAGAAGACGTAGAAAACTTTTGGCGGCGAATTGTAACACCTACTCCTACCTACCTATGTCGCAATTGTGGAATCATTTATTATTATGAAATTACAGCTTTGTTTGAATGAGAGTAAAATCCATACTAACATTTCCTATGAAATGCGAAAGTAACTTTGTCTGTCCTTCAAGCCATTACGGGTGAACATATTCGGATGAGCATAGACTATGTGTTAGGTAGGACATAAGATACTTTTTATGCGAGTAACTAGTACGTTCCCGTAGGATAATTTGGAACCTCCACGAGGGGAAGCCGCGGGTAAAGGCTAGTCACTTATAATTTACTCATAGTTTTTATAGACGTGTCTCGTCATGGAATAACTCATGATACATAACTTAAGTGGTTAACCGCAACCAATAGGTAGTGACTACGCAAATATGTAAGTAAGACGCAATATTTTATCTGTTTTGGAACCCTACTTACAGAAAATACATCATGACGCATTTGTGATCACAAGCAGGTACTTCAAGAGTTCCTTTCTTACTACTAAGAGGTAAACTAAGATCCTCCCTTTAAGGCTCAATTCACACCGAATGACCGAAGTGACAGCGGTTGGCAGTTTCACTGTCAAAACATTTTAAGCTTTATCTCGATGAGTAAAAGCATAGTATCGTTTGAAAGACTCAGGAGGGACGCGCGGCCGCTCGCGGCCCCGCCACCCCGCCGCGAGAAGTCACGCGGCCCGTAAAAACCGCGCGCTAGAGCAGTGCTAGTCGCTGCTGGCCGCTGAAATGTCCGTTTGCAAATAATTTAGGTGTTGCTTAGTGGCCGTGAACGAGCTTTAATAACGCAAAGGTTTGCGTTTCGACCCACAACGTAAACGTACACGTTTACCCTCGTCGAATCACGTGTGGGTGCAAAATAGTAGGTCGTCCAAGAACGTCAACAGTATTATCAATGACAATTATGTAAATGTGAAATGTGACAATTATGTAATGTGTTTAAAGTTAAACTGCTTATCATTATACTTAACAGGAATGTATTAAGGCGTGGCGAAAGATGTATAAATATAGTGAAAATATTTTTGAACTATAATAATTATGGGAAGAGCAAAGATTTTGTTTTATTCAAAGACACTATTACATACATCATACCGTTCTGAAGAATCTCACCACCTGTATGTATATGTTACGGGCAACGTGATTAACTGGGCATTATTAATAAGGACCGGCCATTATTAATAATGCCCAACAGCGTCGGGCAAAGTGATTAATTTATCACTTTGACCGGCCATTAATAATAATGAGCGACCGACCGTGGTCCATGTAATAAGTCAGTGTTTGAGATAGGTTGAATTTATCACTTGGACCGGGCAGTATGAATAATTCCCTACTTGTAGCCAGGCTATGTGATAAATTGGTTAGGTTAGCTAAAAAAAGAGAAATTAAATGAATTTTGTTTTCACAAAGCACAAACCCCTCAAACAAACACAGATGCTGACAGAAACCCTAACCCTAGACGGTCGACGTCAGGGGCACCCCGAGGTTCGGTTAGTTAGGTTCCTTTAAACCCTGCAGACAGAAATAGGAGCCCCGCGCAGCGGGGCTTCGTCGACTGTATTGTAATTAAATGATATTTAGTAGACACGTGATTTATCCTAATGAATCTAAATGAGAAATGTATAGATGATTAAATATAAAAAGAATTGATTGCCAAATAAATGTATGTAAAACGAGTTTTTATAAAATAATACATTTGCGGAATAAGTTGTTTTCGAAATAAATAGTATACGAAACGTTGGTTGTAAAATAAAAATTTGTCAATGGAGTTTTGGTGAAACTTTAATGAACCGGTTAGGTTACATTTAATAAACAAAAACTCTACAGTTCACCTATTTTATTACTTTGCCCAAGATAGGGTAGGCTTTATTCATAATGGCCGGGAAAAGCGATTAATCATGCTGTTTTAATCACATTGCCCAATTGAGTCGGGTATTATGAATACAGACCGGCCATTATTAATAGTGCTCGGACTTATCAAATTGCCCGTAACATATATATGTACTATTATTGCTCTTTTACTTGAAAAGGCCATGTAAAATACTGGTATATCCGGTTAGACGGGAAGTCGACCCCAACATTGTTGGAAAACAGCTAGGCAGATTGTTTGTTGGAAAAGGCGAAAATGTCAGTCTTACCATGAACATGCGATTAACACTTTCGCTGCCCAGAACCCAGCATATGAGTCCAAAGTCCATATTAGGGTGCTGGGCAGCGAAAGTGTTAACTGTGCCTGTAAATTAGTTTATAAAACAAAAACCTATGCCTTGATTATTATTTAAACAGTATAACTTAAATTCCATGCATCCCATAATAATTATTCTCATAAGTACAATGACCAGTTCATGCCTCCTGTCCTGCCCACTGAGCCCCAAAATATGCAGCTGGGTGAGCTCAGTGCTGCCACCGTTGAAGTTGTGGAAGTAGCCAAGTTTTGGGGTAATAAAATATGTTTGCCAGAACAATATGAAGAAGTAATATGTAGTAGTCTGATGACCATTTAAAAAGTGTGTTAATGATGTGTGTAATAATAATAAAATTCCTAGGAAATTGTGTTGTTTTCCCACCAACCACATTGTGGTTTCTTACCACAGTTAAGTATTGCATCACAGTTTGTTTACTTACAACTTGCAGTAATTTTATTGTAGAACTGAATATGGATGATGCTGTTATGATAAACAATAGTCAATAGAATCTATTTAATTAAACCACTATATGAATGAAGAATTTAAAATGAGCAAAGTAATATCAGTAGATTTTTGGAAATGGGTGATTTATATTGATTTATTGGTAGCATGATATTTATTTTGAACTAACAATAAAGACTAACAAAGTGGTTCAGAGAATTGTTCAGACCCAAATTAGAACAGTCTTTGATGTCTAGGGGTATTAAAGTAAAATTAAGGACTACTGGGCTCTTAATCTCAGATAACAAATACATCAATATTTCTATAGCCAATGTGTTTTGCTTTACACACTTGTTGTTGCAAAATGATCACAAGCAAAAGCAGCTTCTAAATAAAGATATACGTTAAACTGGTTCATAATTACTAACAGATTAAAGAGGTTATGTTGATATCGATGATTCGATGTTCGTCAGTTAGATTACTATAGATAAACAGCGTTTATTGAAAATTGACAAGATTTGTAATGAAATTCTAACCTAAAATTAATCATGGGCACCGACTGGAAACTCAAATACTATTACTGTAAAAAATACTTAAGCAACATGCGGAGGAGCTGAATACTCGTAGATTCACCATAATATTTGGTAATCACAATAATATGTCGAGTCTAAACTCGATAAAACTGCGCTAAGAGAGTACATACCTTCCACTTCGCCTTTAGTCTCGTGCTTCGTCATTGTAGACACAATATCACTAACGGCACATTAAAATACACCAAAGAATAGATTTCAGTTCTATCTAAAGGCTTTCATTAAAAATTAAAGCAATAAAACAGATAATTATTTTGATTGTAAAGTCTTGTTTTGATTTCAATGACATTGACATTAATTTTCTTAATGTTGCCTACTTTGCATTGTGGCCGGTTTACGTTTCGTTACTCTTTGCGCATTTGAAATCATCATGTCGGTTTTAATGAATAAGTAAGCAAATTAAAATAAAACTACTAAAATTAATAATTCTAATATTACTGAAATTATTTAAAAAAAAATTAAAAAGATTTCTATAATTATTCCGTGCCATTTTTGAGGAAAATAAGTTAAGGAACGTTTTGTTTTAGTTAAAACTACCATGTTTTTACCTGTAAAATCTGTAAAGCGTCTTGAATTGCGAAATTCTAATTTAGTTAGTTGTCATTTGGTTTTGATTGGAGGTATCGCGTGTTGGATAAAATGACTCAATCGCGATTTGTTTGAAATTGTACAATTTTAGCGGGTAATTTTAACTTTGCTAATTGGCTATCTTAGTATTGAAGCAAAATGATTTTTAAAGTAACTAATTACTGTCTTCTCTTTCAGATGGTGCCAAGAATGTGGAAATTGTGAAACCAAAATAAACATACAATAATTTTGGAGAGATTTACATCATAAATAACAATGTCGAACCCGGTAATAGAAAACGGTGTGCCTGAAGAACGGTAAGTTGTACATGTAAACAAACCAAAAATCGACATGTTGTATGTTTGATAGCGTCTCTGCAACGTGACGCTATCAAATAAGTACAGCACATAATATTTAGAAGTATAAAATGGGAAAACATTTCGAATAAATTGAATGGGCTAACTAAGCCGTCATTATCTTTTTGCGCGAAAACAGCTTGTGTTTTCTGTGTTCGTTAGCTAGTTGCATCACTTCTATGTTAGTTTAAAAATAGATTGGAAGCATGGTAATATTTTAATTTCGAATTATTTATTGCAAAGCTTTACAAATAAAAGGCCAGCTATGTAATTTTGTATTTAAAACGAATAATAAGAATGGAAATTAGCCTATACATACAAGGCATCACCCAAAATATAATAAGTAGATAAAAGAATCATTATTGTTGGCTTCGTTTAAATCCTGAAAGGTGGAGGTGGTGGTATAGGATGAACGTGTTGAACTGCTTACCATCATCATTCTCCTGCCTGTATCCCAATTTATTTGGGGTCGGCACAGCATGTCTTCTTCCATACTTCTCTATTACTCGCCATCTCAGCAGTCAACTCTTGTCTAGCCATGCGTTGAACTATTTACATATAATTTAATGTCTGGCACTCCGACTGATGTGTTCACCACAGTCTATTTATGTTTGTTCAATAATGTTTCAGTTCTACAACATATTACTTCCCGAAGACTGGATCCAGTGCTACAATATGGCAGAGACTGAGTCTGTTTGTGTCTATATACTGGAAGGCACTCATTGTGGTGCTGACTCCACTGATACTACTGCCTATACCGATTTTGAACCATGACCCTGTAAGTAACATATTACACAACATATTATACATATACATATTTTTCTAATGACCTGAGGTCGGAATGGGTAGAGCATATTTGAATATCTTTTTTTCTACAAAAGTTCCATAAGTGGGTATTACACAAATGTTCTGCCTAACTGCAGGACAGTTTGCCGGCAGTGTTCTTGTGGATACAGCTCTTAGTTTACATAACATTACAAAGGCAACGGAACATCTATGGTGCATGTTAATTTTGGAGGATTTTGAAGTGTAGGTTAACCTTTTACCTCCATAATCACATATTCGTGATAAGCATGTGCGTGCCCTGTATGCCAATTGACACAAATATGTGACAAAATGGTAGGTGAAATTATGGCTTGGCGTGGAGGGCATGCGCATGCATTTGTAATCTGGCGGTCAAAATGTTAATAAACTTTAGGTACCTAAATATTCCATTATTTGCTTTTGGGGTAAGATTAGAGAAACAATTGGCCCTTAACAGTTTTCTCTATGAACAGTAATGCATTCAAAAATCACACAAAACTGATATGACTATGAAATACACCTATCTTTTGATGTTTTATAAATGCTCATGTGGGCTTGGTACTGTTAGCCTGCATCGTCCCACTACTTGGCAAAGGGCTCTCCCCATGTGGGCCTAAGTAAATTTTTTAATTTTAATTTTAAATACATAGAATATCGAAACTCATGCCGTTTGTCCAGACAATCTCGTTGAAGCCAATTCTTGGTAAACAAATTGACCATGGTAAAACCTTTGGAAATAATCATAAAATTGTAAATGATTATAAATCATTCTCAATTTATACTTAGCATAGCTGTCTTGAAGTGGTCCTCAAATTAATGACTACTCAGTGTTGAGTGTGAGCAAGTGGTGAGCACTTCATTCTTCACAAGGCAAACTACACACCACTTTTTCAATAAAACATGTAGGTATCTTATAAACACTAACTGTCTTTCCCAGTTTCTTGTGAATATAAAGGGAGCAATATAATCTACATCAACTCTAGAGATGGGATATTCACCACGTTTACTGTTAGGTTTGAGTTTCCGATATTTCGTCGCTGTTGCAAGCACCATGATCACGGATAAATCCCGTCTCCGTCCCGTCTCGGTCCCGTCTCTAGAGAAAATGATAATGTTAGTGATCATGACAGTTTAAAAACTTATACATCAACTCATTTTACATAGAGCAAGTTAGTAAGACACCTATAAATAAATTACAAGCATAGCCTAATCAGCCTATAATGTTCCCACTATGGAGACATAGGCCTCCTCTGTATGAGAGGGAATGGGTTAAAATCCGCCACACGGGGTGGTAGATGGCAAATGTGTTCGAATTTTTGGTTCTGAGACATAACGGTTTCCTCACGATGATATCCTTCACCGTTTTGAGAGTACGCCACCATTGGGCCACCGCTGCTCTCCAAATTACAAGAGTCTCCTTCAAAATGTTCAATTCAAAACCTTTTCTTTCCAGGCATACAGATGCATGTACGTTGTCCTTATAATGGCAATATACTGGGTGTTGGAACTCCTGCCATTGCCTGTCACATCCATGCTACCCATCGTACTGTTCCCAACGATGGGTATCTTAGACTCGGATAAGACCTGTGCAGCCTACATGAAGGAGACTAACATGATGTTCATGGGTGGTCTCATGATAGCCGCAGGAGTACAGCATTCGAAGCTACCGAAGAGAGTTGCGTTGTGGACTGTGCAAGTTGTTGGGTGCTCACATAGAAGGTTAGTTACTTTTTCTTTCTGTAATGGAGTCCACACACCAGCAGTGGCGAAGGTTCCATACAACTCAATTCCTACCGGATGCCCTTTGAAAAATGGCAGTCCGTATTCTATAGATACGTACGTGATTCTTAAAGATACGTACTCCGGTTTACCTCTCACAATAATTGACCCTTCGCTACTACACACCAGCCAAGTCGGAGGTATGCCAAATGAGTGCGTACGAAAGTTACCGACATGCATGGCTTTGGTGTGTAGGCCATGACATCAATTATCGTAAGGTTTAAATAAGATAGGGTTTGGCGCGTTCCGCGTAGAATTCACCTCAGTGAGTGTTTGAACTTCTTAAATAGTGGCTAAAATTAATTGAGATAAAGATAATGCTTCATTTATTCACACCATAATAATTATTCTTTTCTTCTTGCAGACTGAATTTCGGCCTAACATTCGTTACGATGTTTATATCCATGTGGGTGTCGAACGCCGCTGCCACGACCATGATGGTACCCATCGTTGAGGCCATATTAGAAGTATTAGAACAGGTAAATATTTTACAATATCTTATTATATAATTATGTATATTTAAACCAAATTTTTTAAGTCATCCATGTGATTTGAAAAGGCTGTTCAAGCCACTGATCAGTTAATCTGTTGACAAATCTCATGTTTAATCTTGTGATTCGTCAATCAAATTAACAACAACGAAATGTGAGTCACAACTAAAGAGTTTCTAATTTAATTCGCAGCAAGGACTTGGCGAAGTCTATATAAACAAGAAGAAGAACCAGCCAGCAGAGAATGGCAAAGATACCAAGGCGGTCGCTAAGACTGGTGAAGAAGAGTAAGTAACATTTATTTAAATCCCCTCTCCGGAAAGCACGTTAAGCCGTCGGTCCCGGCTGTCATTTGTAGATCTTTGACAGTCGTTACAGGACTTACAGTCAGTGAGCCTAAAGTATCACAAACTATCTTAACAAGGACAGGTCAGGGCAGGACAGGCACTTTTGCCCTGGCCTGTCCTTGTTAAGATAGTTTGTGATACTTTACTTATTACTTTGCCGGCACTAGTCCGGGGCAGCGGAAGTCGCATTAGATCCCGCTGCCCCCCGACGCAAGTGTGCGAGGGAACTCCGGTGTGGTTTTAATCAGGACAGGCACTTTTTAACAGTCAAAATTAAAAAGATGAAGCCACAGCCCAACCACTAGGTATAAAAACTGTGAAATGATTGTAGTATTGCTCATTCCAAAGCGTGGATCTCTATTGAGAAGAATGGGTAAGAAACTCCATGGACAGTTTTAAATCATATCCATAATTTGATGATTAATACGCATTTCTTTCGTTTCAGAGCCCCAATGCCGAGTGACATAACAATCTGCTACTACTTGAGTATAGCGTACGCCTCCACTCTGGGAGGATGCGGTACTCTTGTCGGAACTGCTACCAACTCCGCCTTCAAAGGAATCTTTGATTCGTAAGTTTATTTTGTTACTCGTAATATTTTCTTTCTATGTGTGCTCTGCCATTATAAACTCATACTTCATAGTCTTGTATCAAAGGCGACTATTGAAACATCAAACGAAGAAGATTATTTAGTAAACACAGCAAAATGTTAATAATTTTCTCAATTTATTGCTCTAAAGCAAGGCTGCTCAACCCCAGGCCCGCGGGCCACAATATGGCCCGCTAACAGTGGTCAACCAACGACAGTTTTTTGAAAACAGAATTTCAGGATTTCAAACCAGATTGCAATTTTTTTTTAAATAATTTCTTCTTTTTAACCCATTCTCAGTAATCCAATATCCATAAAAAAAAAATAGATTTTTTTTTGTGAAGTTATCTTTTCAGCCACAGCAGTCATCAGAAATTGGTTCAAAAAAGTTACTATAGGCAATTTTTATTGACTAGATGGCCCGCCGGTTGATACCTTATAAGTTGAGCAGCCTTGCTCTAAAGGCTCAGTGGAGCATTCTCTTGTTGTTCATCTTGTCTCTTGTCCTATCCAAGATCGATTTTGTACAGAAACAAGTGATTGCTACAAATTGTATCGTCATAGATCGCGCACTATAATCCTAACACACTGATGTAATGGACGAACTAGGTCACGTCACCCAATCATATGCGTGGTGTTTAAAGTAACAAAACAATTTAATCCATGGGACACCATGGTTAAGGTGGAAGCGCTAGATAGGCAGTCGCTCCATGTAAAATACTGGTATTCAGCTGCATCCAGTTAGACTGGAAGCCGACACCAACATAGTGTTACTAAGCTTAAAAAACTCCAAAATGTCTTTATGAAAAACCCGCCCTAAAATTTAACAATAATAATTTAGTTAGCCTAAAAAAAAATAATGTAAGTAATTGTTTTTTTTCTTCCAGCGAGTTCCCCGAATACGGAAGTTCAGTGAACTTCTTCTGGTTCATGGCTTACAGTACGCCACCCATGCTCATCATGCAGCTGTTGGTGTGGTTCGCTCTGCAGGTCACCTTCATGGGCTTGTTCAGGTATGTTACTCCTGTTCCTAGTGTTTTGATATGAGGAAATCCTCATGGATCTATCTGCAAAGTAGTCTTGTGTAGTGCCAGTTATGTTTAAGTCCCATTTATACGGGGGCGAGCCTATTGCCATCAACCGGTTACAGATCTGATCAGGCTCCAAAAACCCAATAACAGTTCCGACCTGGGAATCTAACCAAGGACCTATGCTCAGTAGTCGGGCTTGCGACTACTAGACCAACGGGACAGTCGTCAGTTCCCTTACATCTATATCATAACATATTTTATTTCTGCAGGCCAAACAGCCCAGCTGCCAAGAAAGTAAACATGGCGTCGTCAGGATCAATGACTACAATGAAAGTCATCAAGGAACAGTACAGGAATCTGGGACCTACCACTTTCCACGAAAAGGTGAGTTTATTATCAATCAAGTTACGATGACGTATGAGAAACTAGCTTATGCCCGCGGCTTCACCGGCAATGAGTTCGGGAATTGTCCAACGGACTATGGGATCAAAAGTATCCTATGTGTTAATCCAGGTTAGATACTATCTGTGTGCCAGATTTTATCCACTTCCGTTCAGTATTTTTTGTGTGAAAGAGTACTTTGTACAAGTACGAGTAACCTTTGCATTTATTATAGTAAGTAAGGTAAGCCATTCGTTTCGAGCAGGTCACTAAATCTACTACTTGATAATAAATTTACGACACACAGGGTCTTCTAGAACCTTGAAATTTCGCAATGAAAAGAACGTGCTGACGAAGGAATTTTTGAAAATTCATTCAAGTCGTTGATCGAAAACTCTCCTACTCGTCCAGCCTTATTCCTTGAACCAATATTAACTTTTATATATTTTGTCGCAGGCTTCCGGTCTCCTGTTCATCTTGGCTGTGTTCCTGTACATCTTCCGCAGTCCTGGATTCATGCCCGGCTGGGCTGACGTGCTCACCAGCATGTAAGTTAAGATCATAAATGTATATTTTTTCGAGTAAAGCAAAAAAAACACCGCTTTGGTCCACTATGTTGTCGAAATTCGTACGTGTTTCCCGTTACTAATTCAAATACTAGTTTCTGCCTGTGACTTTATCTACGTGGACTTGTTTACCGGGATAAAAAGTATCCTATGTGTTAGTCCAAGTCTTAAACTATCTGTGTGCCAAACTTTATCCAAATACGTTCAACCATCTTTGCGTGATTGAGTAACAAACATACAAACACATTAATATTTTTTTTTTTACAATTTCCATTTATTATTAAGCCAAATCATAACAATAATATAAACACTTTTAAATTAAAATAACCGAAAGTAACTATAGTCTGTTTTTTAATCCCTGAGACTAAATTGACAAGTAAAAATGGCAAAATTAAAAAACAGACATTAACTTAAAAATAATACAAAAAAATGGCGTCAAAAAACTCCTCCTCAACGCTGTCAACTGGTAATATACCCAAGAGACTGGCTGACTTTATAATATTAGGTTTTTCAAGCACTTCGTGGTTTTCATAATTTTATTCTAAATGTTTATTTTGAGGTAACCCAAGTTTTTCTATGCCACAGGAAAGTGAAGGATGGAGTGACTTCAATGTTTATCGTCGTTCTCATGTTCATTCTGCCCATGGGCTGTGACTTCCTCAAGTTCTTCTCCGCCTCTTCATCATGTAAGTACACTCTTGTACATACAGTCTTTTACGTTAAATAAGGTGTTACGTAAAGTTTTTAATTTTAATATTAAAAGGAAATACCGAAAATGCTACTCAAAATATGTTATTAAAAGGAGAGGTAAATCAAAAGTATAACAAGAGGGACATACAAATCTAACATTTATATATTTTTGTAATGTTTTCAGACGAAGAACTGGCAGCATCTAAGCCTTCACCCAGCATTGTGACCTGGGGCATCCTCAAGGAAAAGATCCCATGGGGTCTACTCTTCTTACTTGGTGAGTATTACATCACCTACAATCACATATAGCCTATAGATTACTATGACTAAAACTCCCAAGAAGACGTCTGTAAGTACGCTGTCCTCTAAAATCGTTAATGATAATTTAATTGATATTACTGAAAGAGCGCCATGAACTATGTCTCGAAACTTGGTTTCCGAAAGCTTCAATTTAATCTTTCTTCAAATCTCATTTTATGTGTTTTATTTCATCGTTTGTTGCTTTTTGTCAAGGACAACAGCATACAGCATACGGCACTTAAAAAGCGTTGTCTCTCTCAGTCATACACCTGAAATTCAAGTCCTAGCACGCGTAGCATGACCACTGTAGAAACGGGTTTATTTGACGGAAGAATCGACAAAATGAAAGATTGTGTCGACAAAACGAGAGATTGTGTCGACAAAACAACAGATTGTGTCGACAAAATTACAGATTTCTTTTCACAATCTGTCATTTTGTCGATTCTTCCTACGTTATACTACGCGTGCTGAAGCGATTTTTGTGTACATACCACATTAACCTTTTACTCATTTCTAATCCATTCTTTCCCCCACAGGCGGCGGCTTCGCCCTCGCCGAAGGCAGCAAGGCCACCGGCCTGTCGGCCATGATCGGCTCCTCGCTGGAAGGCCTGCAGGGACTCAACCACGCCGTCGTACTCCTGGTCGTTGTGCTGGTCACACAGTTCATCACGGAGTTTACCTCGAATGTTGCTATCGCGAATCTTATACTGCCTGTGTTGGCCAATATGGTAAGAGTTTAAAATGGCCATGAATACTTTAATTTTATATGACGGAAATAATTGAAAGGGGTGTGGACGCCCCGGTCTTCAATTCCACTAATTTAGAAACGGTTCTGCAGTTTCTCGATTCTGTGTTTTTGTCAGACCGCTGAATCAGAGTAAAAAAGTGGAGTTGGGACCTTGGAAGGACAGTGAGAAAATAAACGTAACATACAATGGAAAATAATAGTGGGTTCAAAAACAATATTGTTTAGTTTTTTCTGACTTATTTATTATTATGAGCCTGATGTGTCCCACTGCAGGGCAAAGGCCTCCCTTCCCTCTATTTACGTTACATTTTGCATCACAGAATGTCACAGGTAAGTAAACGCCAAAATCCGCAGCAGTTGAGGTCACAAAACTGGGACCGAGACGACACGAGACGAGTCTCAATATTTCAGAATTGTACTACATATTTGCAGCCTTTTTCCCATATTTTATGAATACTACTACAAGACGTTTATAGTATTATAACCGAAAATGTCTAAGAAACGTTATTCATCCATTCTCTCTACCCCCAGGCCCGAGTACTCCACATCGACCCTCGCTACCTGATGATTCCCGCCACGCTGGCCTGCTCGATGGCCTTCCACATGCCCGTGGGCACGCCGCCCAACGCGATCGTCGCCGGCGTCGCTCATATACCTACTTCTAAAATGGTGAGTACTGTATTATCAGGTCTTTTAGTTGTTATTGAGGAAGTATCCTTCAGAAACACAAAAAGCGACAAAACACGAAAAGAAAACTTAGGAAACAAATTCTACTTTAAATGTTTAAGATACAAGATGTACGAAGAATCGCGCGTTAGTAGTTACATGTAGCTTGAACTACGAAAAACGATTTATTACTACCTTACTACTAAAAGCAGACGATTACAAACATTATCTAGCTGAAATAACAATGTTAGCCTATAAAGCCGGTTTAACCAAAATCATTCGGGCTGGTGCCCGCAACTCTGTCTAAATCGCGTGTACTAAAACATAATACGTGATAACCGTAGAATGGAATCGCAACGCTTTGGAATAAAATTGGACATCTTGGTTTAAAATGCGGGCATCGACACCAACAAAACGCATTGGATTGTCTGAGACACGTCTATTCCGTAGCGGTATTATTTGAAGTCTACTTTTCAAACCAATTATACAGTTAACTTAAATAATCTTGTCTCTTTCCAGGCTGTCGGCGGCATAGGCCCGAAAATCATCACCACCCTAATAGTATGGGGCGCCTACCCCACATGGGGCTCATTAATCTTCCCCTTCATGGCTCCAGTCACCCATCTGACCAACTCCACAGCTTTAATGGCCAACAAAAACGCGACTTTAGACTGCAATGCCACTTACGCAGCTCTACCTACCCTCCTGAACTTCAATTGTACAGTACCCAAATTAACCAATCATACTGGTACTATTAATTGCAATTACTTACCTTTTACAAGTTAAACCAAACTTAACATAGGTAATTTAATATGTGAAGGGATTTTTATGGCTATGTGCTAGACTTTCATTAGTTTACAAAGATAGAATGATGTACAGGTATGTGCCATTTTGTACCAATTTCAAACTAAGGGAAATTCCTTAGTTTTTTATTTAATGCAATCTCAGTGTGAAAATATATTTTTAAGTCATGTTTTGAGGAGTCGATTGGCCTATATTATCTGTATTTATGATTCAATGTTGCCAACATAATGATAACTATAAATCATAGACAATTGGCGAGGTCGCTTCATATTTTTGGTCTGAGTTTAAGATAAGTATTTACTTATTTTTGCGTACTTAAAATTATGAAAAAAATGTTGTTGTGGAAATTTTACTGTTGTTTTGTTTTTCTATGCATTTTTAGCAATCATGCAGTGATTGTGTATCACAATATATTTTTTATATCAACTTGAATTTTCGGCATTTAGTGCTTATTCCAAAAAGGTGCTATTTTATATTAAACCACCATATTTAGCGACTTTGTCAATAAGGCACTGATAAATAAAAAATAATATTTTCGTATTTTCTACAGTATAAAAGCATTTTATATGATAATTAACATTAAAACAGCATTTATGTATGTATGTGGAGTATGACAGTCGCCCCACCGACTAAGTACATTGCCAAAATATATACATAACAATATAAATACGGGGTGGAAGGGACACGGACGCGAAAACGGTTACTACGTATTCAGTACATCATACTGAGCCCCCCCCCTACAAAAGTGCAATACCTACACGGTCAAAATGTATGAAACAGCTGGTTTTTTTTAAATAACCGATGAAAAATTTCTATGCTGGGGGCTCAGAATGATGTACCGGTAAAACGGGGTGAATAGGAACGCAGGGGTGAATAGAGACAAAACTTTGATTTTTATTATTTGGATTTTAACGATGAATTGATATGTTATGTTACCAAAAAAAGTACTCTATTTTATTTACTTAGTTATACTAAATTATTAAGATAGTTTGTTTGCAACATAACATATCAATTTAATGTTAAAATCCCTTTCAAAGTTTTGTCTCTATTCACCCCTGCGTTCCTATTCACCCCGTTTTACGGTACTGAATACGTGGTAACCGTTTTCGCGTCGGTGTCCCTTCCACCCCACATATATTTTGAATGCAGTTGGATGTAATTTAAAATGACTAACAAAGTTTGAGAGATATCAAATTGATACAATAGTAAATAAGAGATATGTTCACACCAAACGGTATTTATGTATCAATGGACATGTTATATTCAGAGCGGGTTATTAGGATTAAAATTGTCCAAGTTACAGTTTATACAAAACCACCATGCTATGCAGGGTGTAAACGGACTCTTCACGAAGCCGTCAACCAAGCATTATGTCCATCAAACTAAGTCACCCTACGCAAAAATTATTGCTGGGAAACGACTTTTTTTTGGGGTGAAAAATCACGTTTTACGGTAAAACTCAATGTAACGTACTCAAAACTTGGTGCTGATGGATGCTTTGAATTGTAAACGGGTTATGGAAGTAATTAAAGTAAAATTAAAACCTTAAAAAGTAATATTTAAAAAATTGTAACTTTGACCTCCAATATCTCCGTAACCAGAAGGTTCCCAGGTATGACCCAGAACAAAAAATGATCGCAATGATGGGGAGAACAAGTGCCTTTCGGCTTCGTTAAGGGTCTTTTTACACCCTTAATATTGCTGTTCTTCCAAATTAAACCAATTTTCCCCCCAAGGGGAAGAAAATTGATATTTCGGGTCTTGCCGTAGGCCTGACCTCTGAGATTACCTCTCCTATTTATGCTCACGAACCGGTGTGTGTACCCATTATCTATCCCGTTCCCTCCCTAAACAACCTATCTATCGCTGTCTCTTTCTCATGCTGTGCTTGACGGCTAGGGTCGAACCGCGCGGCGGCGCGGTTACTTTCTTCAGTACCATGGATCAGCCGGCAAGGAATTGCCACGGTCAGGCCTACGGCAAGACCCGAAATATCAATTTTCTTCCCCTTGGGGGGAAAATTGGTTTATTTCGGCTCTGTGCCTATGGCCTGACCTCTGAGATATGTCTTAAATCTGCCGGCATGTTAGTTATCAGCACAGCAGCGTACTGTGATAAGTTTCATAGGGAAAGTAAATTTGAACTACTGGATAGATTTCAGAAGGCTATCAGTAAAGAAAGAATAAACTTAAGAAATAAAAGTTTTATTCTAAATGTTTTCAGACAATAGAGGCATTTTGAGGCTAATCAAGCCAGAAAACTTACTATACATTCTATTATATAGGTATTAGATCACATGAATTAAGTATGCTTCATATAGGTTCTTATTTATAAAAATCACATAATTAGTTATGATACTAAACAAATAGGCTTTCATTCAGTCTACTTACTCCTTTGGTATATAAAATGAACACAATAACAACTTTATAAACAAGTAACAAAGACTTAAACTACTAAGCATAATAGTAATAATTTCTCATAGACTGGTACAAGTACTAACATGTACATTCAACATAAAATCAAGTTTATAAATCTAAAGAGAACATAAAATAAATGAGATACTTAGTATCACAATGGCACAAAAGATTCAGTGACTGTGTTATCATTATTAGCACTAATCTCACCGGTTGCTGACTTATCAATTTCTTTATAGTAATGTTTAAAAAAGTTGTTTGGGCCTTGCCAATTTCCCCTCTTCAATACTTCATCTAGTGGTAGACAATTATTAAATCTGAAAGTGGCCACTGCGGAGCGGGTACTGCCTGCACTTGCTTCAATTCCAGCTGACAATAGGGCAGTTCTCACCCACCCAGCTATTACTGAACGAGAGGCTGGTCCCGTTTTTCCTCTTGTCTTCACAAATAAAAATGGGATTACCTGGCCATTGGCATGTCGTCTTGATTGTGATATTACAATATATTTTTTAACCCAACTCACAATATCCCATAGTTCTTGATCATTTTTCACCAGTTTCCATCCTGATTGAATATATTGCAACTTATCAGTCTTTGACCCATATTGTGGCCAGAATATTACTTCATTTTCTGATTGTACTAGAAAATCAGCGTCTATCCTAAGAAGGGTTAGATCATGAACTCTCCGTCCAGATGCTAATAGTAGCAATATTGCTAAATGTCTGGAAACTTGAAAAAGATTACTTGAATCCGGAGAGTTGTGGCGTATCCAGGTTAGCAGCTTATTTATATCCCATATTTTGGCCCGTGATGTCTGCGGGTTTGCATTTGAAATTCCTTTTAGGGTATGTTTTATTAGTGGGTTGCTAGAGATTTTGTCAGAACATAGAGGATTTGAGAATGTTGCTATTGTTGATTTGTGCAGATAAATAGTTCTATAAGACATATTTTTCTGATAATATAAGTAACAAAGATATTGAGCTACTTCTGTTGGATCTGGGTTATTTATTGAAACTTTTTTATCTTTAGCCCACCGACACCAGGTCTTCCATGCTGCTGAATAAGTGCCAAGAGATGATTTGCGCCATGAAGTCTCAAGAATTCGTTTTTCCTGGGTTGACCAATCTTTTACTAAATCGGCCCACCCCGTACTTTCCATGCTTCCAAGTACAAATCTTGTATTTTGGGAGGAGGTCGACTGGTTTGAAGGTCTATCAAATGGTTGGCCAAGTTCCGTATTGTGAACGGTCTGTCTATAGCTCTTTTCTTGAGTATTGGTCGCCAAAATACATTCTCCCACCTGGGGATTATCAATATGAACGTCCCTCGACTTTGGTTGAGATGTTGTAGGATCCTGGGTATTAAAGGTGGAGGAGGAAATATCCATCCTAGCGTGTAGTCCCAGATCCGTGTGAATGCGTTCACAAATTCTGCCTGCTGGCATGGAAATCGCGTGACGTATTTTGTGACTACTGCTGATTGTTGGGTTGCGAATAGGTCGATACAAGGCGTGCCCCATTTTCTGAATATCTTTTCCAGCATCCTGTGAGATAGGTGCCAGTCTGGTAAGCTCTTGCCTCTGGATAGAGGATCTGATATTACGTTGTAATGCCCTGGAATATGTTCTATTTGTATTTCTATCTTCTTGCGCATCGCTATATGCAAGATATCGCTTGCCAGTTTTAGCAGTGACACCGATTTGGTCCCCCCCTGGTTCTTTAAGTATGCTACCACCGTTTTGTTGTCGCATTGTATGAGTATACTTTTGTTTTGAAGAATATCTTGGTACCTTGACAAAATTTTGTAAACAACATACATTTCTTTTTTGTTTATGTGCCATTTCTTTTGATAGGCAGTCCATAGTCCTGAGATTAGTTTGTCTTCTAATTCTGCACCCCAACCTGTATTTGAAGCGTCCGTGACTAGGTGAATTTCCGGCTCCTTCATAATTATCTTTGATTTTCCTTCTAGGTTTTCTAACCACCATTCTAACTCTTGAATAATTTCGGGTTTTATTGTGACTTGCAGGTTGGGTATGGATTCTGGTAGACGGTTCACCGTTCGCTGAATTTTTCGACAGTGTAGTCGAGCTAGTGGTATGACGAACGACGCGAATTCCATTTTTCCCAATATCGACTTTGCTTGTTGCCAACTCCATTTTTTGTTTTTTATGAGTTTTAGAATGGTTTTCTCTAGTGCTTGTATTTTTTCTAAAGGTAGGCTCTTCTGATTCGATTCTGTGTTCCAATTTATTCCAAGGAATGTAATTTCTCTGGACGGGTTTAGTACTGACTTTTCCCAGTTTATTCTGAAGCCCAACTTTGCAAGTGTCTCTATAACTATTGACACCTCTTCTCTCAGAAGCCGTGCGTTTTGATTCACTATCAAAAAATCGTCGAGATACACGATTAAACGGATATTCTGTTTTCTGAGTAATTTGGCAACCCAGTTTATTATTTTTGCAAATATTTGAGGCGCGGAACTCAGGCCAAAAGGGAGTGCGGTTAGTGCGTAGGTTGATTCGCGGTAGTGTAGTGCTAGGTAACGCCAATGCCTTTTTGCTATTGGAACATGCAGGTAGGCCTGTGAAAGGTCTATTTTTGTCATGTAGTCTCCTTTTTGTAGGAAGTATTGTAGTTTTCGATGATTTACCAGTCGAAACTTTTGTAACTTGACAAATTCGTTCAGTCTTTTTAAGTTGAAGACTGGTCTCCATTGCCCGTCTGACTTTGGAGTTAGGAACATTTTTGAGAGGAAGCCAGTCTTGCAATCTAATTTTATCATGGTTTTTTGTTGAACCATTTTTATGACCTCTTGGTCCATCAGCGACGAAGCTGGTGTTTGGAATTTTTTTAGCAATAATGGTGTTAGGGTTGTGATTGGTGGTTTCTTTGAAAACGGAATTACGTAGCCTGTTATGATGCTTAGGATGGATTTTGGTGCACCTAGGTTTTTCCACGCTGATATGTGGTTGACTAGTTGTCCCGCTCGAAAGCATTGATTGTCAAAGGTAACGCCGTCTCTCCCCTCCATTCCTTTCCTTAAAATTGTGACGTTTCTGGTCCTTTGAGGGCTGTGCTTTCTGGGGTCGCTGTTTGAATTCTGGTTTTCTGAACTTTTTGGTACCTTGATGTGGTTTCCTGAAGGAATTAAAGTCTCGGGGTTGCTTAAATTTGTTTTCCTTGTCTGTATATATATGATTTGATAATATCCGACGGGGAGCCGGAGCAATTTTGGAGAACCCATGTGTTTTGATCGCCTCTTGTAATTTTTCTTCGTCCCATAAATGGGTTCCTGAAGGTGGGATATCATTCAAGACGGATCGATATAAATTATTCTTCGGCTCATAAAGTTTTCGCCTAGACTCAATGACTTCGGCACGTTTGCCACAGGTATATTGAAGCAAGTCGTCGGAAATTGAGCGGAACTCACTGTCTGATGCTAGCATTTTTTTAAGGCTTTCCGTGGCTTCTGGGTGTTGTTCCGCTACTTTTTTCAGGGCTTCCTGAAGTTTTAGTCGTTGCGCCAAAAGTCCATGATTTATGGTTCCGAATGCGGAGTCACATTTTCCCAGTAGATCCTTGAGCTGACTGGGATGGGAGTTTTGGTACATTGTTGCATTTATGCGAAGGCAATGGAATACTGGTGAAGCCTGTAGTTTCTTCTGCGAGTCAGCGTAACGAATCTTATTCCATGTTTGTTCTCCAAGTCTTTGGCATTTTAGTCCTTGTTGTTCCAGAGTCGGGTTTGCCCTGGGTATGGCCGGTTCGCTCTCTTTTGTAGAGGGTGAGAAAATGTCCCAATTATTATTCGTCTCCTTATCTTCTAATTCTTGATCAGGTAAATCCAGTATAGGACTCGGAGCCCTCCAGCTCGGAGTGTCGAGACTGTGGTCAATTTCCTTGTTTCTGCTCATCATTTCATATAAATTTTGAATCATGCCCTCCATACGATCTAGCCTAGATTCGGTAGCATTCCCTTTTGGTAAGCAGGGAGATGATGATGAGTAGCGTCTACGTTTGGGAGCGCTTCTCTCCGAAGATGTAGAATAAAAACGATCTTTTGCTGACTGATCCGAGTTCTCCTCAGAAGAAGACGATGGCAGCCTGGGCCGCTTTCGTTTTAATTGTCTGACTGGGTTAACACTTCTGGAATCTTTAGCTCGAGAATGACTGATTCGATTTTCGGAATCAGATCGAGAAGAGATCCTGACTCTATTTTGATGGGATTCTACGTCAGTGGTTAAGACGTCTGAAATTTGTTCCCTGGAGCACACAGACGCTCTTATTGTTTCCACTGCCCTCCTGAATAGTTCGGCCTGCGCTGAGGATCCGCGCAGTTTTGCCGCTATATGGTTCGGATTTGTAATTAGGGCCCTGGCGATATCCCAGTCCAAAAGCTTCAGTTTCATGTTTTTGTAGGATTTTTCGCCGATACTTTTGGCTTCGGGAAAAAAGGCTTGGGCTAGTTCCACTGATGGAATAGCAAAACGTATTTTGTTCAGCACCCTGTGATCTATTTTCCTCCCTAGAAGTTCCTCCTTGGTCCAGTCGATGACCTTCCAGTCTCTCCAGCCCGTGGGAAGACTATTTTCAATTATAGTCTTAACCTTTGATGATAGCTCCTCATCTTCCTCTTCGCAGTTCCGGCCGAACAGCTCACCCAGCGTAACGAAGTTTTGTGAGGTCGCCATCTGTCGATTGGAAAAGAGCGCTTAAATAACTAGCGATCATCATCTGTTGGTCACGTGGCAGCCGATGGTGCTTGGTCGGCTCGGGTTCTGGGTCTGGTTGGATCACCCATGGGACCCGATCGGGTAAGACTTAGGACCTAGTCGGATCAAACTCCGGGCCTGGTCGGGCCAAATTCGAGGCACGGTCGGGCAAGACTTCAGACCCGGTCGGGCCAGACTTCGTATGCGGTCGGGCCAGATTCCGCACACGGTCGGATCAGACTCCTGGTCCGGTCGGGCCAGACTCCTGGTCCGGTCGGGCCAGACTCCGGGCCCGGTCGGGCCACATTTTCCATCCGATCGTGTCAAAGATCGAGGCCGGTCGGCTCAAATTTCGTGCCAGGTCGGGCCGCTCACGTATACAATAACGTGATTCGAGACTATAACCGTCTGGGCTTGAACCCGAGATCGGAGTCTAATTTAAATTACTGTTAGTTAACCTATAAATCTGGCTACAAACCAGGATAAATAGGTACTAACGAATTCTCGTGCGAAAGAGCAAATATCTGAGAAAAAATAAATATTATTAGTTACTCACCTTAAATATTAATCCTTTTATCGAACGTTACTCAACGTTTTCAACACTTTCAATATTTTTCACTTCGTATTTACGTACACACACCACTCGCTTGCGTAAACAAAAGCGTACTGAAGAAAGTAACCGCGCCGCCGCGCGGTTCGACCCTAGCCGTCAAGCACAGCATGAGAAAGAGACAGCGATAGATAGGTTGTTTAGGGAGGGAACGGGATAGATAATGGGTACACACACCGGTTCGTGAGCATAAATAGGAGAGGTAATCTCAGAGGTCAGGCCATAGGCACAGAGCCGAAATAATAACTTGCTCTAACATTTTAAAATTATATGCAACTGTAAACTAAGTTACAAATCGTGGCCAAAACCTAGTGCCTACACAATCCAGCCTACTGGGACAATAATAATGCTTAAATATATTATCATTATTTAATAGTACATAATTATGTATATTACGTAACGGAATAAAGCGGGTGAGGATTTATATAAAGTTGTACTCTTCACACTTGCAACGGATTTTATGGGAATATGATTGATAAAGCCTTTGATATTGATGGTATGTCGTATGTCAATGGTGTAAAGATTATTTTCGCTTGGCAGAGTAACAGGGTGTCAGGGGGCTGATTTTTTTATTTATTTCTATGAGATAATATTAATATTTATTTCTAAATTATGAGATGCAAAATTGTCGGTGTGGTTTTCATTTAAAAAGTACTAAACCTCTCCACAAATCAAGAATCTCAAGTATTAAAGAATAAATAATGCATACATTTTATACCAAAAACATCAACCTCCTTTTTCACCATAGTTGGGTAAAAACAGTTGAGCCGGTTCTCATAAAACGTTTACCAAATAACGTTTGCGAGTGTGAAACCAACAAAAAATATATTTTATATAGAAAATGTTTACGTGAAGGTGTATTTCAAATAATTATGTTTATTTAAAATCCCTATGTAAAGGGGTGTTCCTAGTTTTAATACCGTGTAGAATATTATGTGTGAATCGTGTATTTGTGTGTGGACTTTCAGAATGGACCCTATTAAGTGTAGAGGAAGTCTTTGTTTAAAGAAAATACTATTTTCATTTTTGGACATTTTCTTCTGTAAGATATTCCATGTACAGTTCTTTCACAGTACTTTAACTAATGACTGCATTACTGTCAACATCAAACTGATATTTATGCTCGATAATATAAAGTTGCCAACACTAAAAAGTCTGTCAAAATTTAATCCTTATTCACATCGTAGTAAGGTTGATGTTGGGTTATTTTTGTCAAAGGTTAAACGACTGTGAAAAGACTATAAGGCTTCCTTAGTAAATATAACTGATAGGTGCCTTAATATTAAGTCAATGAAGAACAAAGTGTGCTTTTGTTGTGAAACTAAAATAATATTGTGATGCATTTTTATGTAAGTGTGTGAAAAAGTGCAAATTAGACGTAATTATTATTAGTAATGTGTGTGTAAATGTTTTTTGCGTACATTGTGAATAAAGGAGCTCTTTTGAAACCAAATTAAATGTGATTTTTTACATTTTTATAACTTCTCCACCTCCACCAGATGGAGCTGCTCGTCCTGCATAGCCTATACAGAGTGGAAGGGACACCGACAAACGCTTATCACGTATTCAGTACAGTCACGAGCACAAATATGTAAACACTTAACAACTTTTAAAAGTGTTTTTCTGCTACTGTCCTGATTAAAATTTCATGTTGATACGAACACAGTATTCTGGAACTCATATTTTTATGAAAAAGATCCTATCTCCAAGTTACAAGTTACGTAATTTCTCGCGAAAAATTTAGGAAAGTGTATATTATATATTGGTGCCCGTGACTGACTGTACACATAGAAATTTTTCATCGGTTATTTAAAAAAAACATACTATTGCATACATTTTGACCGTGTTGGTATTGCGCATTTGTAGCAAATAGCAGATTTTTAAAAATTACTTATTAGTAAGTGTTTGTTCGTCGGTGTCCCTCCCGTCCTTCTGCTCGGGTGAGATTGAAATTATACTGTTATAAGAGAGAAGGCCCCAGGTAGCTCCGTTTTGCAGTAAATACTTCCCAATTCAGTAAGGGTCACTGTTTAATGTCGTTTTTTGAAGATTTATCTTGATCTAAAAATGTAATAACGACGTAGTGAATGGTCATCAAAATACTCTTGATGATTGTTATTAATGGCTTTTAAATCGATGTGTTCATAATTATACGCTATATGATTACAATGATATTATGTACAATATACAAATTATGCTTGCGTATATTCGAAAGTATACAAATAGTTTAAATATGCAGAATTTGACCTTATTGTAACTATTTGAACGGAAATATTTATACAATTTATAATGAAGCCTTTTCTGTGAATTGAAAAGAAGTTATACTGTAGCTTTTTCGATATTTATTAAAGTATGTTATGCCAAAATGCTCTTTATAAGCATGTTTAAAAAGTATCTAATTGAAGATAATATCCATGTTGCCTCAGTGATTTTTTCAAGGTGATTGTTACAAATCTAAATTATCCGAATTTTGAATATCTTGTGATCCTTATTTTTGTATCAGTAAAATGTCAATAAATCATGTTTTGATGATGTTTTCTCGTGGTACTTATAAAAGATGCAAAACCAAAATATGAATGTACGTAATGTGCTCATTTGTAAATAGTGAATTGAAGGAATGTGTTATTAAATAAATAATATGTTGCAAATATTCATCGTGTTTTTTTTCTTGATTGATTTTCTAGGCAATAGCCTACCTATACCTAGTATTCCTAATCTGTCGTTAATCTATAAAAATATAGCAAAAAATATTTTTCAATTTTCTGTGATTCACACTAAATTGGCATTTTAAGAAGTCGACATTTGGAGAACTTGGCCTTTTGCGATGGTACGAAATATTAGCCAGAAGAGGAACATCTTTGTTACTCATACCTGTCTGACAGTCGCGGTACTCTTTCGAAGGCGAGTGCATCCTCTCACAGCGGCAACGTTTTCTGATAGCCAGGCGGCAAGCAGACCGTAGCGATGCGACTGAAGCACCTTTAAGGTGGCATCGCCAGGGGAGCCCGCGAAATTAATTCTTTTTACGTTTTTTTGCAATTCCATTAGTTACAGAATTATAATTATTAAAATCATCAATACAACCCCTTAGAGTTCATTGAATCCTCCCATTGAATCACTTTTTCGTGAAATAGTCATTCAATGGGTTTAAATAGCCCGACCTGACCTGACCTGCAAATTGAAAAAATAACGTAGGTGAGAAATAATTTCGCGGGCAATGTAACGTACATACGGTAGGTATATATGACCCGTACACCAACTGTAGCTAGGTAAAACTTTTTTTCATCTATATGCAAAACATCTAATAATGAACTAAGAACCTCAAATCAATGTTAAAAAAAAAAACCATACAAGGAATACTTAAGTAATATTTTATTAACAGTTAACACCTACCCAACCTACACCCTTTTCTTAAATACCTTGAAGATGTTGACCTCGGCCCACTCGGGGTTGAGCGAGATCTCGTCGGTCCAAATGGCCGTGGACCAGACAGCCACTGTGAACCACACCACCACTATTGCTATCAGTGAGGGACCGATCCCACCGTACATCTGTCAAAGTTTAGGAGAAACAGATTGAATTGATAAGATACTGTCCTGAAAAGAACCAGCCACCACGTGGACCGGCAGAGAACTGTCCAACGTGGCTGCTGTCACCAGGTAGTGCGGTTTTATGAGCGAACTTACTAGCCTCCAAGGCGGGATGTGCACATACGCGTAGACCATAGCGTAAACAGGCGCGGGCGATCCGGCCATACGTCAAACGGCAACGAGCTGGCGAGCGTTGGCGCCATCATCTGATAGTCGGGGTTTATGTTGCAGAACTAACCATTCTCCAAGGCGGGATGTGCACATAAGCGCAGACCATGGCGTTGACGGGTGAGCCAGCCACCACGTGGAACGGTAGGGAGCTGGCCAACGTGGCCGCCATCATCAGGTAGTGGGGGTTTATTTTGCAGAATACACTCTAAACAAGAAGGAGACAATCGATTGTTGTTGTTGTTCATTTTGTTATACCAGCAACCGCCCATCAATGGTGATTATAATATCATTGATTGACAGTGACAGCCTTTACGTTGTCGTAATAAAGCAGTTTTTTTACACAAGTTTTTCACTGATTGGTTGGCTTTCTTTGAAGAGTAATGTCGACAAAGATGGAAAAGAATTGGGGTAGCTGATATAGCTTAGTGGGCCAGTCTCAATTATGTCATAGGACCGTTGGCACTTGAACCGTAAACGCAGTGTTTTTAGGGTTCCGCAGCCGAATGCCAAAAAATGGAACCCTTATAGATTCGTCATTTCTGTCTGTTCGTCCGTATGTCACAGCCACTTTATTCCGAATCTATTGGCCCATAAATACATATTATATATACCTTACAGACTAACATAAATATTATAAAATACAATTTTTGTTAGTAAATAAAAGTAAGTAACAATTATAAGTAAGTCTTATTTACTTTTTTAGATGACGTCTTAGGGATAGTTATTAGTCATCATTGTTGTAGTAGGCATGTGTAGATTACTGGCTTATCTCCAACATCAGATTATGTTATCTCTTTTAAGAGTTAGAATATATCTGACGTTGGCTAGGAAAACCGAATCTTCTACTCAAAATATGTCGTGGCACCTTTGTTTGGAAAGTTTTGTGGAAATCGGCTGTCATGGTGTAAGCAATTGGGCATGTGATGCGGATGAATGAATTTTATGTATGAATATGTAAGGAGTGGAAGGGGGGCACCGAAGTGAAAAGGTTACCACGTATTCAGTACATCATTCTGAGCCCACATATAATTTTTTTATCGGTAATTTAAAAAAATCTGCTGTTCCATACATTTTGACCGTGTAGATATTGCACTTATGTAGGAAACAGCTGTTTTTTTTAAATAACCGATGAAAAATTTCAATGTAGGGGGCTTTAGAATGCGTCGGTGTCCCTTCCACCTGTAGATGGATTCAAAAGCAGGAAAAGACCAAAGAAAGCTAGGATAATGGAATACGTGACAGATGACATTTCAAGGGGTAACTACTGAGAAGAAGACATGCTGCGCCGGTACCAAATAAATTCGGCAAAAGACTGATGAAGTTGATATGAACGAAATATCCAGGTAAAATAATTAGACGAGTCTACTTACCACTTTAGCAATGGTAGGCAACAGCGAGTAAACCACACAGAAGTCAGAACCGAACTCCGTGAGTATTTTGCAGAACACCACTATGATGAAGACCACAGCCGACGTCGGCCAACCTTCGAAGTTCAGGAGGAACCGCTCAAACTCATCGGTCATTTTTGAATCCCTGAGGGACTCGAATAGAGTGCTGCTGCCGACTGAAAGAAGAATATAGGAGAATTTATCAATCAGGCAGACTGTTGCGAACCCATAAGCTAGTTTTTGCAAAATACGGCAAGCCTTTTGCCATCAACCGAGAAGTAGGTAAGTAATCCAGAATCGAGGCAGCATGCTGCTGAAAATACCTTAGTCTACAAAATCAGCAGCACTGCCCGACCGGTTTAGCTAGGACCAAAATAAACTCCTTTGCAAAAAAACGGGCGGTTTTCTATTTTTCAACAGGATTGGTAATAATTTAGTTCTAAAGAGGTTTTAATAGCCAAACTTTGTTCCTGGAACTTAATAGAGAGTCTGGGTATGATAAAAAGTTTATTCCAAATTCAAAACTTTTGTTTTTTTAAATAATAATCCCTTTTTCAGTTTGTGACTTTTTATTTACTTTTCGCGGGTTTGCGCTTGAAAAGTTAAAAGGCAACTAAAAAAATTGACGAAAGTGTGATTGATCTAATATGGGTCAATGACTTGAAATAAATGTTTTTTTAATTTTTTTATTGAGCATGTATGGGACCTCCTTATAAAGCGACGACTATCTATCCAACCACCTCCACAAAACATCAGGGAGCTCTCGTCTGAGTGGGAATGGGAACACATTCCACAGGACACCATCAAAAGCTTGGTGGGAAGAATGCCAAGACAATTACATGCCGTAATCGCTGCAAGTGGAGGTCATATTCGTTATTAATTTTTATTCTTTAATGTCTTTTTTTATTAAAAAACCATTAAAATACTCGTAGTCTTAATTACATTATACCCATAAAAATGTCCATGTGAACACGGCTCTCTGTTTACATTGACTAAAATACCGATTCCAGGATATAAGTGTTAAAAACTAGAATCTCATTCATAATAATAAGAAATTACTAGTCATCTAATCTAATGACATACTAAAATTTTTGTTTTTTTTTTTTTTTGTACTTGCACAGACACAATCTAGTAGCTAGGATTATCCACCAGCAACTTGCCTTGCAATACAACCTTGTGGGTACTGAAGTACCATACTACAAGTATGTGCCCGACCCAGTTCTCGAGAACGGTCATGCCACATTGTATTGGGATCGATCTATCATCACCAGTGATCGGAGTAGGTAGATTGAACTGGGGTCATTGATCCGAAACGTTATATTACTATGGACATTCCTCCGGAATTGGTGGATTATTGGTGTGTTTGTTTTTATTATTCAACAGATAAATAATGAATTAATTTAGTTTTGATACCTTCCTTTAAATTTTGAATTGAGTAGTAATAATTATCACTACCAACATTAACAATATTTAAATGAATCCGGAAATACCGGAATTACTTTCCGGAAAAATGGCTTATCCATGTTATTCTTTCTGTGTGCATTTATGATACAAGTACCAAAAATCAATCTACCTACTCCGATCACTGATCATCACGGACAGGACTATTTTAGCAAATAAACCTGATATTGTGGTGATAGATCGCCGAGAGTGCCGTGCAATGATTGTTGACATCACTGTCCCTCATGACGAGAATCTCGTGAAAGCTGAGAATGATAAAAAAATTAAGTATCTTGATTTAGCACACGAGGTTGTCGACATGTGGGACGTGGATTCTGCAATCATTGTACCGATAGTCGTTACGGTTAATGGACTAATAGCAAAGAGCCTCGACCAACACCTTAGAAGGCTCTCATTGCGCGGCTGGGTCAAGGGCTTGATTCAGAAAGCAGTACTCCTAGACACGGCACGCATAGTGAGGCGGTTCCTCTCTCTGGAGCCCTGACCACCGACAGCCTGGACCCTGTTCCCGATGCCGGTGGGCTACTATTTTTAAATGTTTTGTTTACTTTTGTTTTTTAAAATATTTAAAAATGTATTAGATATGAGGAATGATGAATAAAAGAAATTACTAGTCATCTAATCTAATGACATACTAAAATTTTTAATATTATTATTATCCATAGAAAAGCTAATGACTGTAAGGTGCCTGTTTTTTTTGCAAAGGATTGTATATTATTTTAGTCTGTCGGCAGCTATTTATGAATTCTGATTAGGACCTCTTCAGAAGAAGACGTTTTCGGGCTGTTAAAATCAACAGTCGAACATCAATCAAGGTGCAGCTGAATATAATGTAGATTAATGGCTTACAGCTACTAGCCCGTGGCTTCGCCGGCGTTCGATAAATTGTCCCAGGTGAACGTGCTACTGGCATAAAATGTATCCTAGATGTGTTAATCCAGTTTATAAACCAACCATTTTTGTCCAAAATTTTATCCAAATCCGTTCAGGAGTTTTGACGTGAAAGAGTAACTAACATCTATCCATCACATAAACACTAACTTTCTCATTTTATGTTTATATTTACTAGCTTTTGCCAACGGCTTCGTTCGCGTTAATTTTGAATTTGACAATCAATTCAGTTTGTACTCTGCTTGTAATAATATAATTCAATCATAATTCGAAAGACACTTGGCGCCTTCTATTATCATAAGAACGTTATTGTTGTTTTCCTTGGGATCAAAACTTTTTTTCGGGATGAAAGGTACCCTATTTGCGTTTCTGTACACCTGACAACGTACCAATAAGCAAAATGATCGGTTCAGTGGTTTAGGCGGGTAAAGGTAACAAACAAACAAACTTAGTTTCACATTTAGCATAAAGTTAGGATAGGATTACGTTAGGATTACTAAGATATTCTACATTAGAAGTACCAAATACCTAACATAATGTTAAATTCTATTTCTGTCAGTTTACCTATAATTATCGGTATGCTCCAATGAATATCCCTCTTCACCATGTTCCAACTCAGACACGATTTGGTTTGGGTCGTGGGTAGCGGCTGGCGGTTCCCATCTAAATATAGGGTTATTGATTATTTGTTATGGCTGAGCGTCATTCATGTGACAAACGTGTGGTAGGCGATGTTAATGCGATGATTTTACTTTGCAAGGTTAGAGGATCACCTGTCTGGAGTCTTGCTGTAAGCAAAAATGGTGCATAATATCTGAGAAAAAATAAATAAAAATGAGCCTTACGTACTAGATAAATGGTGCATTTAGTAAGGCTGATTTTTCTTTATTTTGAGTCCTTAGTTGGGCCCCTTTTGCTTTCTTTTCGAGGCCTTTGCCACTACTCAAAGCTACAAAACGAAAACCTTCCAGTTTTGCGCCCCTCTATTTTCCAAATTATGAAGTTGGGTCTGTCAGATCCAAGACTAAGATTGGCCTTTCGGACAGCCAGTACCAAGTTTTCATTTCTGTATTGCTGTTGGCTCTTCGAGAGTCCTCGTCTCCAAGTCCGGGAGTCAGCCACGCTGGGTTCAGTATGCGGCGATTTTTCTAAACCCGAAACTTAATATAAAAAGAAAATACCACAAAACAAAACGAATGGTATGCTATAGAGGTTTCACAGCATAGCGCTGGTTTTCTTTGGATTGCAGATACGTAACATTACATAGTAACAATAAATTCACCTGTTCGCCTCTTGAAATATTTCATGAAGTCCAAATTAACAGGTATGATGAAAAGTAGGATCACACAAATGAGACATGGCGATGAAACTCGGTAGTGACTGGAATTAAGAAAATATTCAAGAATATTAATATTACCAAACACTAAGATTAAAGTTTTAATTTTATTGACAACAAGTGAATATTTACATTATAATTATATATTTACATCATAACTACAAATATATAATAGTAAGAAAAAAAAATGTACAAGTATCAAAACCATTACAGGGCGTCAAAAAATTCGTCCACATCGCTGTCAGCAGGAAAAGTGCCCAGAAGGCTGGCAGCATTGCCACGTTGGATGGCAATGCCCGCTCTCTGGTCACGTGAAGAGTCGAAAAAAGTTCAAACACTTAAATTACTTATCCGATTTATCTAAAACATCTGCGAGACCACAGCACGCTTCTTCCTAGAGCTGGCCTAGCGTAGAACGGAGTTTCGAAGTCAGCCTACACTGGTTATGTTACAACTGGCCAGTAGCTTATTACACCTAACCAGTAATAAGTATAGGCAACGTCAGCTTGATACCCATACAGGACAGTAAGTTCTTCTTCTTCTTCGATCGCTTCGTCACCTCAACGGCACCGCCGAGGTCACTACATTTAGGATACCAAGTAAATAGTACGGATGGGACGTTACCTATTAGAGTAATCTCTGATTAAGGTAGGTATTTGGTAAAATTAATATAAAGGGTGTAAAAAGACCCTTAACGAAGCCGAAAGACACTTGTTCTCCCCGTCATTGCGAACTTTTAGTTACGGAGAAATTGGAGTTCAAAGTTGCAATTTTTTGACAAGTTTTTTTTTAAATAGTACTTTTTAAGGTTTTAACTTTAATTACCTTCATGACCCGTTTACTATTTTACAGCATCAAGTTTTGAGCGCGTTACATTTAGTCGAGTGCAATTAGACTTTAAGGTGGAACGAAGTTTATAGTGGTCGGATTTTCATGGGGTTTTTTTTATTGAGTTCCTAGAGTTGTGGAGAAGAAAGTTAAAAAAAAAAAATTCTCTCGCGACTTTTTTTTTTAATTTTTAAATTTCCTTTTGAATATTTTTTTTTCGCATAGGAATAACTTGAAATTCACCGGATTTATATTGTGACGTATAGTGGGACCTGTATGCATCCAATAAACGCCAATTTGGTCTATGTCCTTGTTCATTGGTGTTGACGAAATGCATATTTCCAGGTTTTTTAATAAAAATTTCCTATTTTTTCAATTATTTCTTAAATAACGAGTTTTAACACAAAGATTTCTTTTGTCATTGGTAACTGATACTTTTTCACGGATAACTGAACGTAAAAATGTTCAAGAAATCCATATTTACGAGTGAAGTGACTTCTAAAAATTAATTCGCAAATATCAGGAAATCGTCTATGTAAAAGTTAAAGAAGGCAATTTTTCTCAAAATGTTTCTATGTCGGTCAACGTAAATATTATTCTGAAAATATCCTTATTAAATCAGCTATCTACAGAGAACATAAAATAAAAAAAATATTCGGAGGTACTCAATAAATGTTGATTATTGCTGACGAAGGTGGACTGGGACCGCTGGTAAACTCACAAAAATTATCGTAATTGGAACGTAACCATTTCTCATAATTTAAATTTAGAATTAGTTGCAAGCTTGGGTCTCTGCGCCCCATTTAATATCAATACCGATACCGATACCGCTCCCAATTCTTAGCGATAGATCCCTTTAGTCATGTTTTACTTTCTCAGCAGTAACTGATATTTAACAAGTATCCTTGAATATTTTTCTAGTTATTATACCTTATTAGATAGCTACTAAAATGAGGTTTTGAAAAATAATTTGCACATTGAGTTATATAGAAAGATTTCGAAAAAAAATGCCTTCATTAACATAGACGATTTTCTGATTTTTGCGAATGAATTTTAAGTCACTAAACTCATAAATATGGTTTTCTTGAACATTTTCTTGTCCAGTTATCTGTAAAAATGTATCTGTTACCAATTTCAAAAGAAATCTTAGTCTTAAATTCGGTAACTTAGAAATAATTGAAGAAAATACGATATTTTCAAAAAAAAACTTGAAATATGAACATTGAACAAATAAACAGACCAAATTGGCCTTTAATGGATACACACAGGTCTTTCTATTATGCCTCAATATTAATTCGCCGAATTTCAAATTATTCATAAAAGAAAAAAAAATATTACAAAGGAAATCCAAAAAAAAAAAAAATACTTGCGAGCGGCGAAATTTTTTTTTTTAACTTTCTTCTCTACACCTCTAGGAACTCAATAAAAAAAGTCCCATGAAAATCCGACCACTATAAACTTCGTTCCACCTTTTGAGTATTTTTTGTCTAATTGCACTCGGCTAATTGTGTTTTACCGTAAAACGTGATTTTTCACCCCAAAGAAAAAAGTCGTTTCCCAGCAATAATTTTTGCGTAGGGTGACTTAGTTTGATGTACATAATGCTTGATTGACGGCTTCTTGAAGGGTCCGTCTACACCCTGTATGTATGTACGTGTAGGCGAATATGACGGGGCAAAAGGAGTATGTAAGGATCGTAGCAGGTGCCGTTTGTGGTTTCTGCCTACCCCCGTGGGGAAAAGGCGCGAGTATGTAGATAACAATGGTACATACTTGTGAAACGCGGGACTGCCATGAAACGACTGGTCGATTTGTGCAGTGCTGCTCGTCGCCTGCAGCAGACCAGTTAACACCACCACAGCAGAGACCACCTGATGTTGTCAAAATTCATGAATTTTCACGGTATGAACCTATGAACTACGTTTACATCATGATCGCAGGGTGACTGGTGATTTGAAGAATGCGGGTAATATCTGGTTGGCTAGACGCGCTAACAGAGAAGCATGGCACAAGAGGGCTCCTCCTTTTACCTGTCTAAGCTCAACAGTGGATGGAACAAGGCTGCGAGTGGTGATATTGGAAATGCGAATGATGATTATGGAAAAAAATATGAATGAGAATGAAAGAGAAAATAATTAAGTATTATAAAAAAATACAAAAATCTGCTGAACAATGGCTGAACATACATTGGCGTGATTCCGGTAGCATAGCCTTGCATGGAAGCCTTCTAAATATTTTCTTTTCAGCTATTATTATTATTATAGCTAGCCCATATTGTCCCACTGCTGGGCAAAGGCCTCCCTCCATTCCTTCCAAAGGTCACGCTTCTGAGCTACTTCTTTCCAATTCTCAAAGAAGACATCCAGTTCTTTTCAGTAAACAGTATTTTATGGGTCTATCTAGAATGAGGCTATGACAGGTGAAACATATTAATTTTTGCTGCTATACTAACAAACTCATGAAACTTAAGTTTCCCGAGCTGCTGATACTGCGTTACCAATAGGGCGTCGATATATTGAGCCTCTTCTTCCGTCATTCCAATTTCTATGTCGCTTCGGGATCTAAAAACATAACTTTCAAATAAATTTAGCTTTCCGTTACAGACCTTTTACTTGTTAAAAAAGACTAAGATGGGATTTGATTTGAACCTTATTCTATAAAACTTTTTTCGCGTGCGTAAATTGACAGCGCAAATGTTGGCCATTTCTCGTGAAAAAATAAGTAAGATGCCATAAAGTTTTCTTTTTAATTGGTTTATTTTAAATGCTCAATCGGCGTTAATATTTTTTTTCAGGTAGACCAGTCAGCAACATAAAAATACTTAATTCTCTTTTTAGAACAATACGACCTCTTCCGATCGCATCTTTTTACCTTCGCCTTCCTGATTCCAATTTTCTTGAACAAGGGTATGTTAAGAAAAAGTATCTCTGATGTGTTTGTATCGTAATTTTAACCTATTATAATACTGTTTCGACTTAACCTGAACATCCCTAAGAAACTGAAGTTCATCCACAAATACAGCAGAGTCTCCATGACGAGAACTCCTGGGAGATTCAGCAGCATGAAATGTGGGAACTCAATCTTCGGTCCCACGGGGAATATCCTTGCAAAGAAATCATACAGAATGATTACGTACCTAACGTAGTAAAGTATAGTTGTAGTTACGTGCTTGGCTAAAATCAGAACAAACGCCGCCATCTTGTCTTTTTCAAAACATTTCACAAACCATAAACATAATAATATTGTTTACCAAAACCGCTCCCTCCCTACTACCCCACCCGCAAAAAGATCCTTGTAGCACTGTAGTTAGTAGATATTTATTTAGGTACTGTAGGTTGTATTTATAAATAACCCAGGTGGTAGGTATCGCAGACAACAATAGCAACCTTCACGACATTGTGTCAAGGGGTCATTTACTAGCTCTAACAAAGAACGGAGGCTCTTTTTTCAAGACAAATAATGGTATTGGTGTGAATTGAGGAAAATTTTGTAGTCTAAAGCAGGTTCAGCCGTTCAGCAGCTTAGTTGTATAACTAATGCTGGAATTATCAAACGACACTCCACTTAAATTAAAACTTTAATCAAAAGTCTTCAGGTACTATTGAAAGCAAGCACGCTCGGGGGATCAAAAGCTGCGTTTGAATTTTCTTCCATGTTTTTTTAGTAAGGGGGAAATATAGTGCTGTTGGAATTACAACTTTAAGCGATGAGCCGAACGTTGAAATCATTATGTAGACTTCATTATTCAAAGGAGTATTAGTACCTAGGTATAGTGATACTATTGGTACAGAAGCAAAACTTACGTTTCACAGTAGATCTTGAATAGTTGATTGTGCTGACTACCCAACATTGTCGCCATGGCACCTGGAATTCAAAATTTCCCAATTTATGTCTTGGCGTTTTTCAGCATAAAGCTAGCGTTAAAGTATATGATAGGACAGTCGACCGCATGGCAGTGATCTGATAACAATTATACCTGGCCTAGCGTAGTATAGAGTTTCAATAGAACACGAGGGGGAGTAATAATGGTCTTGCCACTGATATGTTTCATGTCAAGAGTTGTTATTTTGGTCAACCAATCCCAGTAGACTCTGGACACAGGTGAGTTGAAGCAAGGAATATCTGTTCAGGTTTCGGATGGGAAATCATCAAATGACCCCCCCCCCCCCCCGCTCTGGGCGGAAGGGAAGGGAGTGTCAGACTTTTACTGACTAAAACCCATCCATGTTCCTTCTTTGCCCTTTGTGTTCCAGGGCCGCGGTATCTCTTTCGAACAGTCCCGCAGCCCCGGCAGGCATGACTCTACCCTGGAGTGTGACTGTGGCGTTGTTCCACATATGATGGGAGACTTCAATAACGTGTACTGTCTGTCCTGATGTTTGCACATCACAAGACCTGATGGACGCTACTGAAAGTGCCAAACTCGTCGCCGAATGGGCTGATTCAATTTAGGTTGTCACTTACCATCGATACGCTAAGAAGTAGAGCAGTTAAGTATTATAGGTACTTATATTTAAATGCATGTCAGTTAATATAATTATACGTGTATAAGTAAAAGTTGTCACACGTACCAATGGATGACGAATACGCAATTCCGAGAAAATAAAATACGGTGAAGTCTGACGGCCTTGGCACACTGCAACAATTAACATTTGTTTTAAGCAAAAACGGTTTATGCAAAGAGTTGACAAAAAATTCAAGACATAAGAGTTGTCGACATGTGGGATATGGACTCAGCGATCATTGTGCCGATAGTCGTATCAGCCCAAGGCTTAATTGCCAGGCTGGACTAATACCTGAGGAGGCTCTCGTTAGGCAGCTGGATCAAGGTCAAGGGCTTGATTCAGAAAGCGGTACTGAAGAAACCTGGACACGGCTCTTATTGATAGGAGGTTCCTCTCCCTGGAGCCTTGACCCTGTTCCCGATACCAGTGGGTTACAATTTTTTTATATTATTTTTATTTTAAGGAATATTTAAAAATGTACTAGATTTATGTGTTAATAAATAAAGGAAATAAAACAAAATAATATAAATAACCCTCCTTTTGGGCTTTGCCGCAGTTGGGAAAAAAGTAAACTTAAGAAAACAATACAACTAGTACTTAGCCCCTCCATAATAATGAGCTTGCGAATGTTAATCTTGAAAATATTTATCATGATAAATATTATATTTTTATTGACCTTTGTTCATGTCGAGTGGATTTCTGTTGAGCTTTTCCAATGGTTTGGTAGATTTCCACGATCCCCATCTAAAATGAATATTATTAGTTAAGTAAACCGTACAGCACATCAGCGGTAACGCTTGCACTACGAACGTTTAGTGAACAAGCAATAGCCTAAGTTTATATGGGCCAAAATTGTGACGAACTGCTCAAGTACTCCAGTACCCCGGTCCAAGGTGGTCGACGAACACCGTATGGTTTTAGTCAGTAAGAGTCTGACATACCCCTTTGCCCAACCCAGGCCCTGCAGTCTCGACAAATATAACGACAAAAATCGGTCGTTAAGTGTAATCGATGTCAAATTTCTTTAATAGATTTTCAACCTTATATTTTCGAAATAAAGTAGAAAATCTATTAAAGGAATTTGACAACGATACGGCTTTTACGTATTTTTGTCGCTATCTAATGTCGAGACTGCGGGGGCAGGCCGGAGTACATTCCTTAGTTTTACCTACCTACTAAATCTTACCTTTTCAAGTTCAGTAAGAATGGCTTTAACGAGAGGTATCATCAATCCACAAGCCTGGATGTTCGATACCCACATTGAAAGAAACATGGTCGAGAAGAACAGTAGGAAACTTAATCTGAAATCAAGATGGTAATAGAGAGAGTGAGAACTTCATCGAGTTCAGGCAAACTTCTTCTCTGAGAGGCAGTGCTGTAATGAGCATCTCATCCACCACACGGGCCCAGTGAGGGTTTGTGGATGCCACCAGTGGAGCGCCTAGGGGTCAACATTACGGCAAGCTAGTCCAAGCCCATCTTCTTCTTCTTCGTATCGCTGGCAAGGAACATCGCCACTTCCACAGCGTCGTCGTCGGTGACAGCGCAAAGGTCACTTCGGCTGCATGTTTTTGGGCTAATAGGGCAGGATAGGAGGTGGAGCAAAGTTTGCGACACAGCTCCACAACCACACCCCACTGCTGTTTCATTGAGGTAACCCCACTTAACGAGTCCAAGCCCGTAAGGCAAGCAGACTGTTCAGAAACTTTTACATTATAAAGAGTAGACGGTTATAAGGGCAAGCTAAGCTTTTGGGCGTGCATGCAGGCACCGCCCGCCACATAACATTGCTGTTTAAAATATTGCGGCTGTAAGTAAAAGGGGCGCATCTGAGGAAAAGGAATGGGAGAAAATAAGCCTGACTAGATGCTCCTTTTTTGTTTAGTAACATTAAGTATTTTATTTAACATTTTTCCTCAGATATAATATATATATCCCTTTGCATACGGTGGCAGAGTAATCCAAACCATTGTAGCTAAGGATCAGGCCGTTTCGATGTTCTCGTTTTCTTTACCTATAATGCGAGCATCCAAACACGAGCAGCACTTTGAGGGCGAGCCTTTTGTGTACATTGCAGTTCTCTATAGCTATCATGATCATCATCACCCCAATGCAGTCCAGCAGGTCATTTCGGATGTACATCTGGAAACATAAGCGAGCTTGAGGACCGACCCACAAACAAGGCCTAGGGAAGTTAGAATAGTTAGGATTCCTTTTAGCTATAAAATGGCCCTTTCTGTCACCTTATTTAAAATGTTTTTTTTATTGATCGATTTATATAAGGTGTAACGCAAAAAGCGCAATACCTCGGTGGTGATTCAGACTATCAAACTGAACAACTTGCTATAAGGAATAAGGATTGAAAAAGAAAAACTTAAATACCGCATCGGCTGACGCAATTAGGATTTTTTTTTGTCCATTTTTACTTTAAGCCATAAATAATGATGAGTTAGTTTCATGACCTCAGACGATGCAACTTGCGATGCCACTTGCGTGGCATGAGCGTGAGTATCGTACATCCGCAAGTCTCGTCTTGGTGACGGAATGTTCTAATTCAACCAATTCTTTCATCCTTCTTTTCTGCGCAGTCGATGTCGTACGGAGCGTTTTGCGTGAGTGTGTGTGTGTGAAGGTCATGACTGGCACACAGGATGAGTGGCAGAGTCACAGAGAGGTGCATGACAAAGAATTTACATAAGTCAGGACTTAAGTCAGATCAATCATCATTACCATCATCCTGCGCTTGTTCCAAGTTAATTGGAGTCGGCGCAACACGTTTTTTTCTTCCATTACAATGTCAACCTTCACGTCATTTACTCCTTTTTCTTTCTTATCATTCTTCACACAATCCATCCATAGTTTCTTTGATCTGCCTCTTCCTCTCCATCCGTCAAAATTTTATATTCATCACTCTTTTAGTCACATGCGATTCATCAAATTAACGCCTAGATACAGAACAGAGGTACCCAGTAATAAAACAATGTAACAAAAACACTTTTATATGATAATTTATGATGCCTATAAAAATGCAATAAAGCTTTGATAGCACCTGTATCGTTTTACGATCTCGGTATGTCATTCTGGAAGTTTAATTCTTATTCTGGCAAACGACGACGCAACGTCATGATATAATGCTCCCCATCATATGGAATGTGGAAGTCCAACAACATAACCCTCCGTTCTCCTCATATGGAAAGTAGGATTCCAACATAACCTTACATTTTTACCGTATGGAAGGTATGACTCAAACATATCACTTCATTTTCACCCTATGAAAAGTAGGAAACCAATATAAACCGGTCCTTCAGATAAAGGGATATTAATCTATCCATGAGAATTTTCTCACAGAAAAACAAGGCCTGCCAACATCAGCAGTAAATATTACCTGACTAATAAAACTCTTGCCGAACCCGGTCATGATGCACGAGAGGCCGATAGGCATGATGGCCAGCACTGCAGGATGGTGCACGTCCAACGTCCAGTACACGACCATCAGTAGGAACACGTAGAAACTCTTGTAGGCCTGCAAATGGGGTGAAGGAGCTCGTCTTGGTACTCGTACGAGGTGCGTAGTTTCACAGTTATTATACTCAAAAGCTAAGCAAGGCGAGCCTCTAGGAAAGGCACCTGTCAGTGTATACGTAGCCTTTTTTCAAACCTTTTTTTTACTTGAGAGCACATGATAGAGCAGCACACCAAAGCTCTCGACAACCTCTCTAGAAAGCCATTGAATGCAGTCGCTGTGGCCATGGGCGTACCCAGCATTTTCTAAGGGGTGGGGCAGAAGTAAATAAACTAAGTAGTAGGAAATTAAAAATGCTTTTTATTTACTGACTGATACGTTTTATTGACTGCATTAACCATTTCAATATTAACCTGCGAGGGTTCTGGCTAAATCTAGCTAAAATTTCGTTTTCAAATGTATGTCGTGCTTCCAGAACCCTCTTTCTATGCACACTCATAATACAGAGGCCTACAAGACGGTTTTCTGTCACTGTTAACCTTAGCCAAGTTTTTATTTTAATGTGAAAAATGTTAAAGTACCCAAATGAATATTTAATTTTGTCATTATATTAATTTTACCTAAAATTTCTTACCTTCGGGTCAGAGAGCAGGGTGGGGCAAGTGCCCCACCTGCCCCACCCTGGATACGCCCATGGCTGTGGCCGAAATCGGCTAGATGGTATCATCATCATCGGCCTTTGGGAATCCTACCACTTAATCCGCCCTGCTGGCAAGGCGTTTATAAGATCAGCTCATCCGGTTTAAGGTGTATGTCACGATGATTGTATGATTCCAGCTGAGGCATATATCAGACCAAAAGGTCTGAAAAGCAATGCAATGTTTCTAATCTAATAACGAATCTGCGATGCCTCTGCACGCGTAGCATGACCAATTCCATCTCTATTCTACCAAGAATAGACAAAGCAGGAATGCAGAAGTAGGTGAAAACAGGAATTACGCATTCAGTTAGGTGGCATAGTGAGATAAGCTCATACAGCATTCCTTGCGGAGTTACTTTCATTCTTCTCGGCCTAAAAACAGAGGAGAAGGCGATGGTAGAACCCATGTTTTTAAAATCAATATAGGTCAGTAAACACAAAGAATAGTAATAAAAATAATCTTGTCTAGAAGAAATGTTTCTACCCCCAAATGTCAAAAGTAGAGAAAAAATTGTCGTCGTGCTTGGTTGTAGACTTTTGTCGACTGAAGAATAGAAACATTTCTTTTCCAAGTTTTTTACATGCTTAATTTTCTTCCGTCGACAAAACCAGTTAGCACGGTGGTCATGCTACGCGTCGGGTAGGTATTACAGATATCTGTAGAGAGATGGCAGTGGCTTCCCATACTGTTTTATAAACCAAGATCATATATCACGTGCTCGCAGATTTTGGGCTGACTAGACCTTTCTTACTAGCTAAATAGTCTGGCAACACCGTACCTACGTACGAAAAAAGCTTGCTGCTAAGATGTGTGTGCAACAATGTGTTGGCGCGTGGCGTTAATCGGAACTAATGGAAAAGAATGAAAGAAAAAATACTGCACAGTCGTCCATAAAAAAAGAGAACAAACAACGCATAACAAATATTTATAAATGCAACAGGACGGAGCAAAAAAAATTGACACGTACCATCTTGTCACCATCATCGCCCCGTGACGTGACAATTTCCTATAATCGCTAAGTCAATATTTATTAAACTATCCTTGCAGAAGGACACATACTTTTGCGCATACTTTAATTTGAAAAGTAGGGAGCTCTTTCCCACGTTTATCTTTGTTGCCCATGAATATTCAGGGGTTTTAGTTTTAAATATTTGCTAGGCTTTGCCAGTAGGTACTTACATTTTTATTACTGAAAAGAACAACTGGTAATAAAATAATTGGAGTAATGAAAATGACCAATATTCTCCAATAAGTCCTGCAGAATAACTTATACCGATCTCTTCTGGTAATTATCACAAGGTTCGTAACGCTGCTGTGGAAGAAACAATATACGTTTAAGTAATTGAAGTTGGGTATTTCATAGTAATTAATGGTTCCACAGACTCTTCAGAACAACTTACGACGATGTATCAGACTCCATGTTTTAATTTACAACTTCACTCAGATACCTGTTATTATTGTATTGCTTAAAATTAACTAACTTGACGTTAAAAATATGTCGCGAAGGTTTCGGTAATCACGATGGTTCAGTCACCATTTCAATATTTATGATTTTCTAGTTAACCCTTAAATATTACCATTTTTTAATATTTTTGGGAGAAATCTATTTCGAGCAATGGCAACATTTATAGAGACCTATCATTTTAATTGTTAATTTTTTTCATTAGTTGTCAATTTATCGCGTTCGAGGTTGGGTGTGTGTTGATCATTAACAAAATCGCATAAAATTTACGATAAAATAGATAAAAAAAGCGTAAAGATGCAAGTGGATTTAGAGTTCGATTATAAAGAGGCGACAGCAGCCATGGATAAATTTTCCCAGGATGAAATAAACGAGTTACGTTACTGGACGCAGAAGCTGGATAAATCAAAATATGTGCCTAAGGATTTAACGGATAAACAATTAGTGTTGTTTTATAATGCTTGTTACGGGGACATGGACAAGACGAAAACGTGTATAGAAAAGTATTACTCATGCAGAAAAAATGGACCAGAACTGTTCGACAACAGGATCCTGAAAACCGAAGAATTAAAACAAAGTGCAGAGGCTCTGTGAGTATAATTCTTTTAATTTAATAATACTATGTCGTCTTAAAAATACAAACAGTCAGTTAAACTGATGATATTGGTGTTTCTGTCATTTACAACCTCTGAAACTGGCAGCTGTTTAGGAAACATGCTTGTTTATCTTTGGCCTACATTGCATAATCCACTAAATTCTCCTTTACTTATGTACGACGATCATGAATGAAAAAATTACCTAACTCTACATATATTTTACTTTTTGCGACTATGTAATTTACATTTCTCTATTCCATAATGCATTGGCATAGAAAAGTAGGATTAATCACCAGGATAGCCTATCCCAAATTATTTAATATAAAGAAAAATCAACAGTGGTACACCAATGCAAGAATATCTTCTACAGAAAATTGTGAAATATATTGCTAAAATAATGTTTACAAATGATTACCAATCTGGTACCTAATTAATCCTTGATTGCATAAAAAAAAACATATTAACACAGACATGTGTATTTCTAAAGCAAAGAAAATGATATGTTCAAGATGTGATCCTACACATGTCTCTAATAATCAGTAGGCAGAAACAATGGAAATAGTTGTTATAATAAACAATGGCAGCTATTTAATAACAACTAGACTTACCAGTACTTACTGATTGTCATGTATGTACTGCCATCATATATTACGCTAAAAACTCAAAAACAAAAAAAATGAATCTCACAGTAATATCACAACAGGAATGTTTTGAGTATGAATGTGGAGTGGAGTGGAGTAGAGGAAGACTAAAGAAACAATGGTAGGACTTTATGAAGGATGACATGGCTAGAAAGGAGGTGCCTGCTGAGGTGATGAGTAATAGAGAAGTATGGAAGAAGACATGCTGCGCCAACCCCAAATCTATGGGATAAGGGTAGGAGAATGATGAGTAACTTGTACAATCTTGTTAAATTACTATTATTCTAAGATGCTTAAGATTGACTTGTATGTACCAGAAAACATGATTTCAAAAATTCAACTGTCTTAAAAAACCATCCTTTCCTAAAAGAATCTACTCACACCTAGCTATTTGGCTATTGGTGCCAGTAGATGCCAGTGTGACTGCTGACCGTCCTGGGTTAGGAAAGAAAAAGATATTTATTTGTTGTAAGGTTATGACGTGGGCTGGGTGGGTGACACCGGTGTGGTCCCCAGGTCGAACATTATTAGCAATTTTTCAGTAGCATGCTGGATTTGAGACATAATGTCACATACAATGGTCCACTTTAAGGACTAAGTGCAGAAGCTGAAACCCTAACATATAACATAGAGATATAATGTTCTCATTCTTTATATGTATAAATCAAATCAATCTCATTCTGTATAAATTGCAATATTACAGCTCAGTTACAAAGGCGAGCTTAACCCAGAATTGACTTCCTATGACTCTTATTTAGAGTAAACATCATTGTGATAGAGAGAAAAAGAGACCCCTGTTGATGACATTAGCTTTGCCTCCTATTACGTGGGATTTAAATGGAACTGGCAAAATAGGAGTGTACCTAGTATCAAGTAGGTTGAGGAGTTAACACAGTTAATACTGTTTAAGTTAACTAATGGCATAATGCATAACAAATACAGAACCTAATATGCAAGGGAGCATAGGTGCAATGTTTCCCATAGATGCAATAGATCAATGGTCTAATTGCTGTTGAAATAAAATGGGGTTCATTCTTGTGTGGTAGTATTAATTTTATATTTTTCTTATCGCGTTCAAAATGTATTTTACGAGTGAGTGCGCATTACGAACAATAAGAAATGATTCAAATTGTGATTAGTGCTATTATTTTTACTACCTATTAAATGTTCGGTGTTCATATATCACGCCAGTGTCCGCAGTAGAGTTGCGGATACTCGAGCCACGTTCAAGCGCGTTTTTTGCGTACTGTAGCATGATTAATTAAGATTCATAAGAACATTATAGGATGGTTAACCTTCAGATAAGCTAATGTATACAGGAATACGTCGTCGAGTTTCAATCTATTCTAATATTTTAAAGAAGATCCTCTGATTCCGAAAATGTTTTCACTGGTGGGAAACTACGAAACTACCTTATCCTCGAATGTCATAGGCTACCTATATGTATTTAAAACGTTCCAGTGGGATGATTTTTTACCATAACGGGAGCAAAGCCGCAGGCAAAAGCTAGTCATAGATAAAACTGAGCCAACCAGAAACTTCCAAGTTAACTAACCCTTTGAAAATATTCTAGAACTACTTCCAATTGACGGAGACCATTCAAAGTTTTGAACGAGAAAAGTTCGATTAAAACCTTCTCGGACTGGAAATTGCAATACACAAGTCCAAGGACGAAACCCCGCAATCGCGTTTGCTAGTTTCAGAATGGAGCGAAAACTAAACATGTGCTTTGTTTTTGATCCTATAAGAAACCACTATTAATGCCGCTTGATATTATTAGGCGTCATTTAAATCATCATCTGACTTCCAGTCTAACCGGATGCAGCTGAAAACCAGTATTTTACATGGAGCGACTGCCTATCTGACCTCCACAACCCAGTTAGTACTGGGTAATACGATACTCCTCGGTAAGTCTGGTTGTCAGACTTTCAGCGACATTTAAATGAACACCAAAATATTCTTCCACTCGTGAAAAGTGAACACTCGGCGCTGTATCCAAGCTTTGAAAATTCAACAAAGAACTTTTATTTAGGTGTTGCCTTGTTTTCACGAAAACGGCGGTTCACTATTCCGTTCTGAAACGATCGCTCGGTTCGCCCTTTAAAAAGATTGGCCTTGACGCTAACTTTCGTCTTTTTCCTCCGTTGTCTTTTGACGTCACACTTTCTGCGTTCTTTCGCTCCAATACCTACCTACTCACCAATTTTGTCGGATTTTTATAAGTAATTAGAAGATCTATCCAGCTCATTTGGATCATGCTTTCCATTTTTCTGAGCCCTTTCTGTTAAGTTAGCTGCTTTGCAGTAGCGAAGGGTCAATTTTTGTAAGAGGTAAGCCGGAGTACATATCTTTAATGTGATATATTATTTGTCCATAAAATACTGACTGTGCCATTTTTCAAAGGGAATCCGGTAGGAATCGAGTTATATGGAACCTTCGCCACTGCTGCTTTGCCTTTTGATCGCCATTCGGTCTGAATTAAACAATGGCAAATTCTGCCATTAGAACTTCCGTCCATTTCAAATAATTATGGTGCTGCAAATCACCCAACACTTTTAGTTACGACTTTCTTTGCCACACACGTCACTAGTATACTCCTATCGAAAAAACAATGCGCAATAAAGTTATCCTTTCTTGAACAACCAATTATTTTTATAGGTTTCTGTTTGCTCTGACGTCAGAGATTCGCTCCGGAGTTATTATCCTACATCAATAGTCGGTTATTATTCTACATAGTACATAGGTACTAGGTATGCTATTAAAATGAGAATAATAGTCAATCGTTTTTACTATAAAATGTGACATGTTAAATAACATTGTGTTCCTTTTTATTTTTTACGGATGTGAAATCATCAAATAACTCCTCCCGCTCTGGGTAGAGTGGGAGTGAGTGTCAGACTTTTACTGACTAAAACCCATCCATGTTCCTTCTTTACCCTTTGTGTTCCAGGGCCGCGGTATCTCTTTCGAACAGTCCCGCAGCCCAACATTGTGTACCTTTTTTTTTTTTTTTTTTTACCGATGGGAAATCATCAAATGACTTCTCCCGCTCTGGGTGGAGTGGGAGGGAGTGTCAGACTCTTACTGACTAAAACCCATCCATGTTCCTTCATTGCCCTTTGTGTTCCAGGGCCACGGTATCTCTTTCGAACAGTCCCGCAGCCCCGGCAGGCATCGGCCCTTGCGGGCCCCTTCCTGGTTGCTGACATCTCTTTGAGGCGCGCGTGGAACACGAACGCGCCGTCGACACGGCCTGTCGTCATAAGACGGACGGACGGTGAGCTAACCCATTACTCACCGTCCACAGGCCCGCGCCTACGGTGGCCGGGAGCCACCACGTGGCCCCCGACGCCGACGCCCGGTGCGTCGCCCGCGGCGGCTGGGACGTGAGATTCTCTCCCTCTCACGTCCCGAACATTGTGTACCTTGTGTCACGTTTTGCTTTACAGTTTTTTTTATTTAATTTTTGACGTTCAAAAACTACTGATTCTTTGCCTACTTTGAATAAAATACTTTTGATCGGTTGAGTCGCTATTGGTAAGATATGTAAAGGATGTGCTGACTCCGAAGCAGTGACAACGCCCTTACCCCCATTCGAGGCCAAATCTATTTTAATACGAGGGAAAACTCAAGTTTCTTCAGAAGTCATTGATATTTTGAACAAAATTATAATGGGCGGATATTGACATGCTTAGTGGCCATAGAACTAATGGCTACCCAACTTGGAATGAAGTTTCGATATGACTTTGACATTCACGTTTTGGATATTTAATATGTATTTAAATAACTAGCTGTGCTAGGTCTTGGCCGCCGTTTCTCATTTTGCTCGTCCCCTTAGGGGGTTAAAAAGTTGCTAAAAACATCTCGTGATTAATGGACGACCTCTAAAGGTCGAAGTATGATGTTTTTGTGATTTTTAGGGTTCCGTACCTCAGACTGCAAAAGCGGAACCCTAGGATCACTTTGTTGTCCGTCTGTCAAGACCATTTTTTCTCAGGAACGCGTGGGGATATCAAGCTGAATTTAATATCAAATACTCACGTCTGCTACCCCTTGAAGCAGTGAAAAAATCAAACTTGTAAAGTCAACGGGGATCAAAAGATATGTCGCACATTTTTTTTGCGATTTCACAAGGGAATCATAACCTTCAGGGAACTTCCCGTTGACCTAGAATCATGAAATTTGGCAAGAAGCAATGACTGTCTTAGGGCGTTTGTGCACTATAAGGAATTTTACTGTCCGGCAGTCCGATTTTTTACGGTCCGATGTGGCATGAAAAAAAACGGATGATTTGATTTTTGATGGCTTGTGCACTTGTCCGTCTTTACTCGGATCGGTGCTGCGCAGTTTAGGGTAACTTTCTTTGAAACTACACGCAACGCACGCGTAATTACGCTAGGAACGATGCGTTTCTTGGAACGTCGGCAGTTGCTGGCTTTATTACTCTACGTGCGAAGACAAAAATAATTTTCGGTTCATCCCCTTATAAGTGAAAGATACCTGACAGGGTCATTTTACATAAACCACAATAAATTGAGGCAGGACGAAAGAATTCATTTTAACTAGTATCGGATGTCTACTACTTATGATTTTTTTAAAACGGTCCGGAATTGGGAAAAGTAAAATGTCGGACGGTGAAATAACGTATAGACAAACTAGTATAAATATACATTTATCGCGTGCCATATCGGACCGTAAAAAATCGGACTGCCGGACAGTAAAATTCCTTGTAGTGCACAAACGCCCTAAGTGTAAAGGAAAAAATAAACCGTAAATATGAAGTTTAATAACAAAATACCGACAAGTTTATACGGAACCCTCGGTGCGCGAGTCCAACTCCCACTTGTCGCCGGTTTTTTTAATCTGACTGGTTGTTCCAAAGATCAACCCGTTCAAACAAAAAAGCAAACAAACTCTTCAGTTTTATTACATTATATTAGTACTAGCTGTTGCCCGCGACTTCGTCCGCGATAACTACTTCCTGCCAAATTTTAAGTTTGTAGCACAAAAAATGAAGGACTTTCATACAAACTTGCGAGAGCCCTTTAAACCTCCTTAATCCGTTCCTGTCGCAAAATCAGTTCTTAGCGGACTTCTATTAACTATAAACTACCTCCCTTCCAAATTTCATCTTTATACGTCAAGCGGTTATCGATATTTCGTGATGAGTGAGTGAGTGACCTTTCGCTTTTATATATTTAGATACCTACTCAAATAATCTGTTGGAGGTTCAGCCAACTCTGCTGCCTCTCTAACTGTTCTGAGCTTACTAAGTGGTTTCTCCAAAGACACGTCCTTCACCAAGTTGCCTGTTTATTTGACTGGATGGATGAAAATCGGGCTCGGTACCAAATAAAATTCTTTGGAGAGCGTAATCAAAATCATTTAATGAAATTCTCCGAATATATGAGAGCTTGCTGACATTACGAGTATCCTCTCACAAATGAAATTCGTAAAAGGCTCCTAACATAATTTGCTTATTCCTTTTGATCTGAATTGACATAGATGTTGAGATTGTTAGAAAAATGTTTGTGTATTTTTTTATGTTATTTGAAGGATTTATTGGATACTAGCTGTCGCCTGCGACTTCGTTCGCGTGGAAATTTTGATATGTATGTATGAGAAAAAAAAAATACAAAAACCGGGCAAGTGCGAGTCGGACTCGCACATCCGTACCATCGTAGTAGGGGAGACCCCTTTAATTTAATTTTTATTATTTTTTGTTATAGCGGCAACAGAAACACATTCTGTGAAAATTTCAACTGTCTACCTTTTACGGATCATGAGATACAGCCCGCTGACAGACAGATGGACGGAAGGACAGCGGAGTCTTGGTAATAGAGACCCTTAGGTTACCATTCGGGTACTGAACCCTAAAAAAGATATGCTATTCCAGACTATCTATCTCTGTGCCTTTCATCCAGATCCATTCAGCCGTTCTGATGTGATTGAGTAACAAACATCCATCCATCCAAACTTTCGCATTTATAATAGTAGAAAGATAGTAAAGATTCAGAGTTACCATGCAAATGAATCTGCTTGTTACCAGATATTTTGCTTGTATCTTATGGAGATATTTATTTTATAAGCAGAACTGCCGAATGTGGCATATAGTGCTGTGAGGGCTACTGCCATTTTTCGTTCAAACCTGAAAATGTTAACAAGATAAATAAATAAATAAATAACAGTAGATAAATGAAATACCTCTTTCATTACTAAAATATTAGAATACGGTACCTTCCAATTCCATTGTCATGTAAATTCTATTTATTTAAGGTGAGAGCTATTGAAATTATTCACCATTTGAGGCATTTCAATTAAAATACAATTTTTCGGAATGTAGTGAAATAGATCTTGGAGGCGTTACGATCGAGGATATTGTTCATTGGAGCATCCTATTATTCCACAGTTGCCGAAGTCTCGGTGAAAGTGAAGTTTATATTTGACTAGCTTTTGCCCGCGGCTTCGCTCACGTTAATTTACAATTTGACAATCAATTCACACTGTACTCTGCTTGTAATAATATAATTCAATCATGATTCGAAAGACACGTAGCGCCATCTATTATCATAAGAACGTTATTGTTGTTTTCATCGGGAACAGTATATTTTTACTGGATGATAATTACCCTATGTCCGTTTCTGTACACCTGACAACGTATACGCAAAATTTCAGGATGATCGGTTCTGTGGTGTATGCGTGAAAAGGTAACAAACAAACTTACTTTCGCATTTATAATATTAGTTAGGATGTTCAAGCAAGCTTACTCTACGCCATTACCCGCTGACTAAAGAGGACCCGTCTGGCTACTTGAAAGGGCCCATTACGCCGATTTATGGTCGGTGCCACTTAAGAGTTTCCAGGGCAACGAGCATTCGTCCATATCTATTTTACAATGCGTATTGATCTGAGGAAAAGCAAGACGTAAAACTAGACCGGATGGTAGATGGAGGAAGAAAGTACTGGAGTGGAGTGAGGAGTGTGGCAACCGACTAGGTGAACAGACGATCTCATTAAAATGGCCGGAAGAAACGGGATAGCCATGACACAAAACTGCCAAAAGTGGAGAGATTTGGAAGCGATCTACACTCAGCATTGGGTGGCCAAAGAAGAAGAGACGAAAAATGTGTAAACGTTTGTCTGAAGTTAAGATAAGTTTGCTGTTTACTACGGCTGGAAAAATGTCTGATGGTTTTCGGTGACAAATCAATGGGCGGACCCTTTCATTTTTCATCTTTATTAGGTTCTTCTTGAGACTTCGCCTGCCTGGACTTCATTTACCGTGATAAAAACTCCTATCCTATCGTATGTGTTAATCAAGGTTATAAACTATCCGTGTGCCAAATTTCATCCAAATACGATCAACCGTTTGTGCGTGATTGTGTAACAAACATCCAAACTTTCACATCTATAATACGTATGCGATTTAACTGGTGACTGCTATCGCGACTTTGAGAGACCTCTTAAGACGTTCTTCTTATTTTTGTGTCTATTGACTACTTTCAAGATTTTCTCCGCCTAGGAAATTATTACCTAGACAGCTCTGTCATTCGCCGGTCTGCGCAAGTGGTCGATGGTTATAAGAAGAAGTATATCTTTCAAAAACCACCATAATACTATGTATTTCGTCTGAGAGCAAAACCTTGTCTTCTCAATATTTAATGTCTTGATTAGACAAGGTTATTGCTTCTACAACTTTCAACATTTTTCCCCAATTACAATGATTACCACCCACAATTATACCCGAACCAAGTAATGCGTGATTTCCTATAATATCTTGAATGTCTTGACATTACTTAATTGCTAGGTAAAAGGTCAGAGGCATATTCATCAAGTAAGCAGCAATAAAAACGTTCACTTCCATGATTTTAGCGTTAATAGTTGTAGGAAATAAGTTGACATTTTGTGTCGTCAGATATTGAGGCAATGCCTTTGACTAGACTGTCATTCTTGAGAGATTTGTTGTAATAAAGCTGCCCTGCATGGTGAATAATCGACGTACATTCAGCTTAATGTGAATGACAAAAGACACGCCAAAAAGGCTCAGCAAATACCTGAAATGTTCAGTTTTAAATACCCCACCACGTATTCAGACATTTCGTAACGGTTGAAATACCTCAATTTCCCGAGCATCCATGGACTTTTAAAAGGGCAAGGGTCGCGGCCATTCGTTATACGATCTCTCTGCGTTAAACATTGTTGCCTCCCGAGAGATATTCATGAATGTTTCGAAATGTAATATTATCTGCTGCGTAGATCAGACTACATGCAGAGATACGTTGCAGTCACGTTCTTGAACTGCAGCAGGAATAATTACCTAGCTTCTTTAATCTTTTGTACAAAACCCTGAAGACGGATTAACTTGTCTAAAGTAACTTGGCAAGTACCACAACACATTCGTTTTGAGTTTTCGGAGTTCAGACATGTTTCCGAAATGTACAACTGCCCGGGGCTTGGAACTTGAGTATCTCGGATACATCTTACTGAAGATCATGAAATTAATTCCAAACCTCTTCCAGAAATCTGAAGTGGATCGAAGGTCGCCTTTATATGCTCGTTCAAGACCAGAAAACGTCCCTTCGTTAACCCTTACCCTTCGTTCGTTCAAGTAACTGTTGCGGAGTGACCTCCAGAGGAAAATTTAAATGAATTCAGTTTATCACATCTGGTAACCCTGAAGGCCACTTAAGACCGCCTGCCATCCCTCATCCCGTTTTAATGTGGCAATGAGACGTGACAGATTTGCAAACCCTTTTAAAAGCTCCAATAAAATTGTACTCTTTTTTCATTTAAGGCTTCAAAGTCCGTATCGATGTCAACGCGATATCATGTTATATTTGCACAGCGATTGGGAGAGATGTACCTGATGTAACACACACGCGGAAAAGCATTACTCTTCTTTCGTCACGATCGGTTACAAAAAGCGTCATAAGTGTTTCTTCACGATTACAATCTCTTTCGTGCAAAAACTTCGCGTAAGCGTTCGACATGTTATTATGATGTTTACAATGGACTCACACAATGACATGCAAAAGATCTTGTATCGATTTGACCTGTCAGCGGTTTGTATAAGTAATCATGCTAATGCATACACAACATTGTGTTTTGACGTCTACATTATTATGTTTATGTAGTGCTGTATTATTCCTTTTATTGTTCTGGAGGTCTTTATTTAGAAACTGCAAACTTATGACTTGTTAAGACAGTTTGATTGTTGATCATTCAAGTTCTTGGTCCACTTGACTCCTATTGATTTTAAATCGTATTTATTTAATTGACTCTTCGCCGCACTAATTAAACCACTGCACTGTCTCAATATTAATGAGTCAGTATCAAGAGCTTTGCCGTTCAATTTTATTGTCTTGTAGAAGTCCTATTTGCTATGCAATTTTCAGCTCATCTTGGTCCATTAGTCATTCATTCACGCATTTATTAATTTTCATTTATCAAAAATACATACACTTCTTTCTCTGCCATAGTGTCTTCTAACCTCCACAACCCACCTAGACTATGGTGGGTCACCACTACTTCTACTATGAAGTCTATTGATCCATCAAAACTGCGCGGTGTACTCGGACCCAGTTAAACCACGCGTTGTAATGACACCTAATCAGGTCACTGGCGCATTGTCGGTGTGTTGCGAAACCAGCCTTCTTGGTATCCCTTTGGGAATGGAGACAGTTTTAGCCTTTAGAGCACTTAAGTGCTGTTGCGAATCGGAAAACGACTGGTCTGAGAAAACCGTTTTAGTTATACATTCGTTTTAGGTTAAATTACGCTCGGATTCGGGTTAAGTCGCGCTTGGCTAGGTTGGTCTGTGGATGGGTGACCACCCATTACATACCGAGTTTTCTCCGTGCTTCGGAATCAAATCGAAAGCAATATATTTGACAGTCGGTACAGGAAGTCAAAGGTCCGAAAGTCTGACAACTAGTCTTACCAAGGGGTATCGTATTACCCACCACCCAGTACTAACTAGGTTGTGGAGGTCAGATGGATGCGTGGGTAGGAACGCTGTGATGTACTTAAGCGTACATTGATGGTTTAGGCTCTTATAGTCCGGTTAAGTAGACGACAACATCCCAGGGTGATCTGCGAGATGCTAGTCTATTGCTCCCAATATACAGTGTGTTTGGCTACCGGTTGCCGATACTATAAGGGTATATTTTATGCTAATTTCTATCGACAAAAACACGTTTATAAACCCCTAACCCCACACCCCGCGAATGGCAGCCATCTTGGTTTTAATCGTTTGTCTAAATAATCTAAATCTTTGACGTGTATTTGTCGATAGAAATGAGTATATAATATGCCCTTAAAATATCGGTAATCGGTAGCCAAACACACTGTATATAGTATGTATATGTTTAAGCACTTATATTTGCAACCCCTACGAATTAACCTATTCAAATATTTTGCCTCTATACTCGAGAGTGATATTACCATAATAATTCTACATATCGTGGCACATATTTTACCTTGATAAAACGGGCTTGAAACATCGTCTCGTAGTACCTAATTTTATAATATCAGACGTAGTGGAGAGTCCCTTAGGACGCGATAATTTAGTACCTACCCCCGTCTTGACAGGAGGAATATATTATAGTCGACATTGACTTTCAGGCAACTAATGCATGAATATATTTAATAGAATTACTCATTTCGTTTGTAAATGTTTATGTTTTTGTCCCTTTACAAAACATTCTGTAACATCATTGTGCTGTCCTCATCTCAATTTATTTTGGGGTCCGTGAAGTCGGTTTTTATTTTACCCTTTTTAGTTGAGATATCCCACACAAGATTAGCATAAACTTTACATTGTAACTAGAAGTTATTATGATTATGATATCATCATGTCATCACAGTACGCAAAGAAGTAATAAAAATAACTCGATGTAAATAAAATGTAAACACACGAACATAGAACCTCTTCCTTTTTGGAAGTTTATTAAAAGGTTCGTACCTACCAACCAAAATACATTTTAAAAGTCACGAACTAGATCAGTCACAAACTATGACTATTCTATTTTGCTAAAAGTTCAGCCTAGACCCACAGATACCTATAGACTGTACCTAGGTCATGAGGAAAAACAGCTGGTGCGAGCTAATACCTAAATTTATAATGGAGCTTGTCAGTCTGCCCTTTTATCGCTTCTGTCGCTTCATGAAATATTACCTCCCCTGTAAGAAACTAGCGCTGAAGCGGCTGAAAATAGATTACTGGGTTTCTAGACGATCAATTAGTTAGAGTCATACCAGCTTTGCTAATAAATGAAGCTTTCTCAATTTATATTTCTTCGAAATGGTTTTGTTTGTGAGGGGCTCGTGGCTAAATAATAACTGATAAGCAACGTTTGCCGAAGTCGATCAATGGGTGGGTGACCATTGAGACCTCTCCGTGCCTTGCCAAGCACGTTAAGAAGTTGGTCTCGGCTGTCATTCGTGGATCTTTGACAGTCGTAACTGATAGCCCCAAAGGCCTAACTGCCAACCAGTAACCAAAGGTATCATCTGACTGGGTTGTAGTAGTTAAAAAGGCCATAACCGTGTTTGTTTACCAAATGAGATTACAAAGCGTCCATACAAACACTACACACACAACACAATACTCACACTCACAATCACCTCACAATACAACACACACACACAAACACAACACACATCAAACCAACTTTTTGGAAACTGATTCTTATTATTTTCTGTACAGTCACTAGCACCAATATTTAAACACTTAATAACTTTTAAAAGTGTTTTTCTCCTAATGTTATGATTAAAATTTCATGTTGTTACGAACATAGTATTCTGGAACTCATATTTTTATGAAAAAGATCCTATCTCCAAATTACAATCGTTATTTCTCGCGAAAATCGCTTTTAATTTTAGGAAAGTGTACAATAACAAATTGGTGCTCGCATATTGTGACATTCAAAAGTGCCTGTAATGGTCTAATTGAAATAAATGCTTTGAGTTTGAGTTTGTCCAGTTGCTCATATTTATTATTTGTGCTTAATTGCAACTGCACTTAAATAATGTTCAACATGTTATAAAGGGTGTAAACAGACCCTTAACGAAGCCGAAAGGCACTTGTTCTCCTCGTCATTGTGATCATTTTTTTGTTCTGGACCATACCTGGGAACCTTCTAGTTACGGAGATATTGGGGGTCAAAGTTCCAATTTTTTCACAAGTTTTTTTTAAATACTACTTTTTAAGGTTCTAACTTTACTCCAATTACCTCCATGGTCCGTTTACTATTCAAAGCATCCATCAGCAATAAGTTTTGAGCGCATTATATTGAGTTTTACCGTAAAATGTGATTTTTGACCCCAAAAAAAATTTCGTTTCCCAGCAAAAATTTTTGCGTAAAGTTACTTAGTTTGATGTACAGAATTCTTGGTTGACGGCTTGGTGAAGGGTCTGTTTACACCCCGTATTTTCAACAAGAAAATAAATAAACTTATAAAGAAAAATAAACTGTGCTTATGTGACCATACTTTATATTATTCGGATGACGCACCTAACGTTCCTACTAGGTATAATAAATTAATTGGTTTTAAATTTCATATACCACTAGCTGTTCCCGGCATGCGTTGCAATGCACCTTTTTCCTATCCTACCTACCTATCCTACCTACCCTACCTACCTACTTACCTACCCTTCTCTACCTACCTACCCTACCTACCCTACCTACCCTACCTACCCTACCTACCCTACCTACCCTACCTACCCTACCTACCCTACCTACCTTACCTTGGCTGTACCTTGGTTGGCTGTTTTAAGGGTTTTTCCGGCAATTATTCGAATTTTTCTCGCCGTAAAAACCATGCTTGAACTCCAACGAACATTTTTTAAAAAAAATTGGCCAAATTGGTCCAGGCGTTGTTGAGTTATGCGCTTACCAACACATTTTGCGATTCATTTTTATATTATAGATTATGTAACAAAAAATACCTTATACGCAGAAAAACAATGATTAAATCCACAATACAAAGCAAACAATTTTATTAATAGAACATACATAGTATCTTTGATATTAAATTTGCATTTAAAATGAATAAACATTAATTTTGCTGCAAAGAGGTTTGACTAGATATTGTGGTCTATGGCTCTATGACGCATGTTTTTATCTATTGCCAACAAACAAGGCTTGTTTTGCTCTGATAACTAAATAATTACGTGCAAAGGCGTTAAAAGGGGTATGATATAATACGGTATTTGAAAAGCTATAAAATATTGCATAATTCAAAACAAGCTGTGTTTGTCACATTATACAACTTGTTGGTTTAGTACTCGCAAGCGCAACTGCTGAGGTCAGGTTGATGTCAATAGGCTCGCCCCATTACAAATATTAAATATAACTGTCGAAATGTGGGTCCACCTCTGCCAGACCCTTCGGGGATTACAGGTGAGGTGTTTTTATAGTAATAGAAGCTCCGAAAAAAAAATGAGCATACTCAAAATATCAAACTGCTATACTGCTTCAAATACTAACCTTGCGACAACTGAAAGGACAAAGAAAGAAACGACCGAATAAAATACTGAAAATTCCAATAACATTTGCTGACGTAATATTTTTCCACCATTGGGTTTAACCCATAAAATAAATAAAACGAATAAAATCAACGTCAAGATAAATATCAAAATGTAATAAGGCGTTGTTGACGTAGCCCCGCAACGCGGGGTCTGCAAGGTTTAAATTTAAAGTAACCTTTTATTTTTCGTAGAATTGTAATTTGAATAAGGCCATGTTTCTTTGTTAAATAGTAATGATAGTTTAAGGTGTTATAAATAAATAAATAAATAAATAAATAAAAATAAATAAATAAAATTACAAACAAAAAAAAAAACAAAACAAACCGAAAAAACGAACAAAAAAACCAAAACACAAAACATACCTACACCATATTAACCGGAAAAAATGCCGGTTAATTTTGTATAAATTTTTCGGTAATTCATTTTAATCAAGCTTAGTAGGTATAACAGTATTTACAGTCAACCACAGATCGTTCGAAGGTTTTTTTTTCTGAAGCTTTTTTTATTTCCCATTGTAATGTAATAACAATCTGAACTTGATTTTGTTTATGCTTCATGTTAATTAGGCACTTATATATAACAATTTAGAGAATTTTAGAATCTTCAAAATAGCTCACATTTACACGAAGTAAATCAAGCAAGTGCCTCCTTCTTTATGGCGTCGTAAATATACTAGATAACATTATTCCACATACCTAAGCGAATATGAACCTAGATTATTTTAAGATTTTGAAACAAAAGGTAGGTGCATAATACGGTGGCATATCAAGCTACGTTACGTTACGATACGTTCATAAAAATCCACCAGTAAAACATGGCCTCGCTTGTATAAATTTCCCTTACAGTGACAGGTCCGCTTATACTGGTTTTGTAGAGCTTGATTGGTCGCCAGACGTACTACGTCATTTTATTACTAATTTTATGACCCGATATTAAACCTACCACAATTTATGTCGTAAACCGGTATTTTACAATACCGGTTCCGGATTCGGGAACCGTATTTTACCATACCGGTGTAGGTAAGGTTCCCGGATCTATCATTTCTTTTTCCGCAGAAAAATCCGGACATTTGAAAAAAATACCGGACTTTTGTCTCTTTGGATTATGTATACAGTATAAATTCGTTGTTTTTTTAAATTGTTTTTCATCCATTTAATTACATATCGAGTTTATCATTAACTCTAGAAACGTCGATATTTTCCATGTTTACTGTTTGTTTTGTGTTCCCGATATTTCGGCGCTGTTGCAAGCACGTGACCATGATCACGGATAAACAAACAACAGATCGGGAACTCAAAACAAACAGTAAACATTGTAAATATCCCGTTTCTAGTTTTAATGATAATGTTAGTGACCATGGCAGTTTAAAAACTTATGTATCGAGTTTACTCCGTGCCTCGGAAAGCACGTTAAGCCGTGTCAATTGCCCCGGTTGTCAATTGGAGATATTTGATGGTTGTTACAGGTAGCCAGAGGCCCAAAAATCTGACAACCAGTCTAAACAAGGAGTATCGTGTTACCCAGTACTAACTGGGTTGTGGAGGTCAGATAGGCAGTCGCTACATGTTAAATACTGGTAATCAGCTGATTTCAGATCGGCTAGCAGCCGACCCTAACATAGTTGGGAAAAGGCTAGGCCGATGATGACATCACACAAAATCTCAAAAATGAGCTAGACTTGCGAAATAAGAAGTAATTAAGTATGCAAAAGGCTTCTATTTGCATACTTAATTACTTTTGTAAACCAAAAATAGAATTTTACATATTCGTGAAATATGTAAGTAAATAAATGTAGAGAAAAAATCCGGAATCCCGAAATTAACCCCGATAGAAGGCCTAAACCAACAAAAGAGAAACTTTCCCTGTATATTTTTCAATTATAATAAAAGCTGCCGGTACCAAAAGGGAACCTCTCTCAATAGCTTTGTAACTGGCCGTAGAGAAAACACTGAAAATTCAATTTTAATTTTACACAAAAGCATTTTCTCTTTTTTGAACAAAAGCACCCTTGAGAAAACGCGCGAAATTCAATTTTCGTTTTTATTTTCACTAACGTACGACAAATTTTTTTGCCATATTTCGCCGGCCAAGTTTTGTAGGTGATAAGTTTCGCGTAGGTTGCACCTGCTTGGTTTTGGCACCAGTTTAGGCCTCGTTTTAAGTACTTTAAAGACCACTTAAAGAGCTCTTGTTCTGAAGGCTTTTACGGCCGATGGCAATATTTTTTGGTCTACAGTTTTGTAAACTAAGGCCATAGAAGAAAATTTTGGCTTTTAGCTCAAATGTGTTTTATGTTTTGTCCTTTAAATTGGACAAGTTGATTCTAAGCAGTAATCATGCTGCTGGTCACATTTAACGATGATTCCCGATGTCCACCTCCGGCCTGTACACCAGTGGTGGACAGAGGCACAATTTATAAAAATAATTCTCGCTGTCCACCAGGACAGAGACAAAACCTTTTGATTTTTCACCTTAGACAACACTGGTGGACAGCGACATGATTTATTAATATTATTCCCGGTAACCACCACTTTTAAGTATTTTTATTACTTTATCTGAAGACTAGTTCACGTTCATTTTGACATAATATATGTATTTTCACCGGGAGAACCACAGACACTGCGAGTCTTGTCATAAATTGAGTTTCATAACTCAATTCCATAAATATCTTCACGTAATCCATCCCTGCGTTACTGACATTCCACTATGCCAGCAGCAGTTTGCCTCAACATATTATGAGAATAACTTAGGAACGAAATTTATCTCTAGCGTTTATATTGCCGAAATTTCTAGCCTTTCTAGCCACACCTAAATTCTCTTTAGTCTTCTACTATAGATATGTTACGGCTAAAAGCCAAAGTAAGGTTACACCTAGTTCTAGCCGGCTATACCTAGGTGCGGCCGGTAACAGTTTGTTTTAATGCAACCAATTTGGATGTAGCGCTCGCCGGGTCTCCTAGCAATAAAAAGGATAGTTACCAGCCGCACCGCACCTAGGTATAGCCGGATAGAACTAAGAGTAACCTTACTAAGCCGGCTAGAACTAGGTGTAACCTTACTTCGGCTTTTAGCCGTAACAGATATATTAGAAGACTAAAGAGAATTTAGGTGTTCAATCTTAGACCATTACTCAACAAGCAAGAATAACGTAGTGTATTAGAATGAGCTATATTCTAGATCCCTAAAGACATCACTCATGACAGCCCGTTAACGTCGTCAGCACCTAAAGAGAACTTAATGAGCTTTTGCTGTAATTGCATTGCACTAGCTAAAGAAAAGCTAATTTCAGTAAGTCGCTACTAACGTAAACGAAGAACTATGTAACTTTGTATCCAGTTACACCCACGTGTTTCTTTCGTGTTTAGTTCAAACTATTGGAGTTGGACACGCGACCTCGCCTCGTGGTAAGCACATGCAGATGGGTTGCATTTTATTTCGAAAATGTCAGTCTTTAAATAGAGAAATACCATAAATGGTCATGATCGCAAATGGATCTAGAAACTTAGAATAAACTATAAAAAGATCTTCGCGATTTGTCTTTATAAGTTGCCAAATCTTTTCATCCAAGAATTAATCAATGATTGTCGTAAGAAAAAATCGGCATGTCCTAGAATCAAATCATTCGAAGTCATGTGTGTTATTGATCAAACCGCACCGCACCGGGCTCTATCACAGAGAGGAGCCTTGGGTCCCAGTCCCAGCAGTGGGACCGCCGTAAACAGATTCTGTTATAAACCTTAGCATCTGTTTTATTTGCAGGGAGTTCTCCGTTCTCCCGGGCAAGTCATGCGAAGGGTTCGACATCATCTACCATCGGCTCCACGACACTGAACCCTCGAAGTACAACCTGGAATCTGGATGCAAACTGCTCTTCATGACTGTCGGTAAGTTATCTTACTTCATCTTTGTGTAGCAGATTTGAATGAGGGAAAGGGTCGTGACTCCTCGTCCTTAGCTCTTGGCAACGAGCTACGTCAGCGACTACGGAGGAAACAAAGGAAAGTTTTTTTAGAAACTGGTGATAATGACAGTGATTCTGGCTTAATTCCATATGAAAAAAAATTCAGGAATTTTGGGAGTATTTGATTCTTTCTGTCGCAGTGTTCATTGATCCGACACCATGTTATGTTAAGACTAGCTGTGCCCCGCGACCTCCGTCCGCGTGATATTATTATAAATTATTAATAACCATTTAAATCGGATTTTGTTAACAATTTTAAGGGTTTTTATTTTTTTGCACGGAACTTTATTATTTTTTAGGGTTCCGTACCTCAAAAGGAAAAAACGGGACCCTTATAGTATCACTTTTTTGTCCGTCTGTCTATCAAAACCCTTTATCTCGGGAACGTGTAGAGGTATCGAGTTAAATATGACTTAAAACCATAAACCCAGACACTTGAAGCTGTGAAAAAAATCCAACTAATAAGTGATCGTAAAAAAAGATACGGCCGTTTATAAAAAAAAAGTATATTTCGACACTCGAGGGAATCAAAACCTATAGGGTACTTCCCGTTGACCTAGAATCATGAAATTTGGCGAGTCCAACTCGCACTTGGCCGGTTTAAAAAAAAAATAAAAGCCTAGCAATAACATAAGACACCTCACACAGCTCCTTAAAACACCAGCTATCTGTTAGTAAACGTCCCGTCAAAATCGGTTCAGCCGTTTCGGAGATTAGCTGGAACAAACAGATAGACAGTCAAAATTAAAAAGATTGTTTTTTTGTAAGTACCGTATATGCATTCAGTAAAAAGCCGTTATTTTATAATAATTACAAACAGACTCTTCAAATTTATTTATTTGTTTAGATATACATGTAAAGATTAACGTAATCTTTACGCTTCCATTATCTTTTTAAGACAGGTTAATGTTAATGCTCAATAGACGTCTCTTTCAATCATTTTAATATCATGAAACACAAATACAATCACCTCATTGATGACAACACGAACACTGTGCGCTGTTTGCTCTTGCAGGACCCTCTCAGTACAACAGAGCATTCACAGTGCATTGTCAATACGTCAGGTCAGGTCATTTATACCTGACTAGCTTATGCCCGCGGCTTCGCCCGCGTGGAGTTCGGGAATTGCCCGCGGGATCTTACTTCTGGGATAATAAGTAATCTATGTATGTATAGTAGATTCATGGTTTTTATATAGTTGCTTATAACTTGCAAATATTAGTTCATAGTAATATCAATTAGGTACTTTACATATTGTTATGTGAATATTGATACCTTGGTTTGAGATTGGACACCGGTGACGAAAATCAAATGATTAATTAGGAATCTATTTATAGACATAAAACTTTTACATAATATAAATCAATCATAATATCAATGTCGCGTATCACGAGCCAACGCGAAAATCGGTGGAATAAACCATATTTACAGACGTCTACTTCAGAAAAATCCTACCTACTTACTTAATAGTCAAATACTCCCGCGCCCCGCACGCCCCGCGCAACACTGCGCGCCATGCGCCGGTCTACGTGAGCTTCGAAGCCCTATTTGACTCTGTTGGGGGATGATTTTGATTTTTGAAAAAACTGGTACACGTATCTCATAATTTTAATTGAAAAGTATGTATACAAATTTTCAAGTCAATCGGATATTTACTCTTCACAAAGAACGCACCCTCCAAATTTTATGTCTCTAGAACCAGCCGATTGGGCTGTGCGTTGATGTATCAGTCAGCCAGTCGACAGTGAATTCTTAAATTGGGGGATGATTTTGGAAAAACTGTGATACATGTATCTCATAATTTTATCTGAAGAGTATGTACACAAATTGTCAAGTCAATCGACTGCGAGAATAAAAAGTTTCATAGAAAATTCAACACCCCATTTCACCCTCTTAGGGGTGGAATTTCAAAAAACCCTTTCTTAGTGAATACCTACTCTTTACAAAGAATACACGCTCCAAATTTCATGTCTCTAGAACCAGCGGTTTGGGCTTTGCGTTGATATATCAGTCAGCCAATCAAGACACTGAATTTTTAAATTGGGGGATGATTTTGGAAAAACTGTGATACACGTATCTCATAATTTTATCTGAATAGTATGTACACAAATTATCAAGTCAATCGACTGCGAGAATAAAAAGTTTCATAGAAAATTCAACACCCCATTTCACCCTCTTAGGGGTGGAATTTCGAAAAACCCTTTCTTAGTGGATACCTACCCTTCACAAAGAATACACGCTCCAAATTTCATGTCTCTAGAACCAGCGGTTTGGGCTTTGCGTTGATATATCAGTCAGCCAATCAAGACACTGAATTTTTAAATTGGGGGATGATTTTGGAAAAACTGTGATACACGTATCTCATAATTTTATCTGAATAGTATGTACACAAATTATCAAGTCAATCGACTGCGAGAATAAAAAGTTTCATAGAAAATTCAACACCCCATTTCACCCTCTTAGGGGTGGAATTTCGAAAAACCCTTTCTTAGTGGATACCTACCCTTCACAAAGAATACACCCTCCAAATTTCATGTCTCTAGGACCAGCGGTTTGGGCTGTGCGTTGATATATCAGTCAGTCAGTCAGGACTTTGAATTTTATATATATAGATAAAGAATAAACAGTAACACAAGTCATCCATAAAGATAAAATATATTATATACTAATAATATTATAAAGACGTAAAGTTTGTTTGTAAGGGGTAATCTTCCTGCCGGGGCTGCGGGACTGTTCGAAAGAGATACCGCGGCCCTGAAACACGAAGGGCAAACAAGGAAAATGGATGGGTTTTAGTCCGTAAAAGTCTGACACTCCCATCCACTCCGCCCAGAGCGGGGGGGATGGGGTGGATTTGATGATTTCCCATCCGAAAAAAAAGGGGAATCTTCGGAACTTTGTGCCATGTTACTTGGGGTCGGCGCAACACGCTTTTTTCTAGCATGCTCCTCCTCCTCTGTCAACCGTCACGTTATCATTGACTCCTTTATCTTTCATATCATTCCTCACACAATCCATCCATCGTTTCTTTGGTCTTCCTCTCCCTCTCCGTCCATCAAAGTTTATATTCATCACTCTTTTAGTCACATGCGATTCATCCCTTTCTCTGATTCTGAAAATACTTTCACTAATAGAGAGCTACATAATCCTCGTGTTACATTCATCATCTGCCTAGCCTTTTCCCAACTATGTCAGGGTAGGCTTCCAGTCTTAACCGGATGCAGCTGAAAACCAGTATTTTACATGGAGCGACTGCCTATCTGACCCCCACAACCCAGTCAGTACTAGGTAATACGATACCCCTTGGTAAGATTGGTTGTCAGACTTTTTGGGCCACTGCTACCTGTATCGACTGTCAAAGATCTGCAAATGATAGCCGGGACCAACGGCTTAACATGCTTTCCGAGGCACTGAGGAAACTCGGTATGTAATGGGTGCTCACCTATCCACAGACCAACCTAGGCAAGCACGGCGTAACCTAAAGATCGATCCGAGCGGCTGTTATTATTTTGCCACGAGCTCTTCATCCTCGAGTTACATAATTTTCGACCATAACGGGGGCGAAGCTGCAGGCAAAAACTAGTTATTTTAATAATGCTGTTATGATATCTCTAGCCTTGTGTGATGCAGTTACGACATTATATTATTTTCGATTCGTTTCACAATGTCCTCCGTGTCATAATTATTTATTGGGACATTAACATTGATCTTTTTGTGAGTCATTGACTTTGGTGCTGTGAGACTGGTTTGTACTGACGAATGAATAAATTAATAAATAAAAGGTTGATGCCTGAAATACGTGAGGAAACACGAAATGTTCCTGACCTCTGACGGTTGAAGTTCCATCGAGCTTAAGAAAGTTCATCATACTCTTCAAAGAACTTAGGTAGACTAGGTTAGGGTCAACATCCGTCCAGATTTGACCGGACTTTGTCTGGGCCTGTCATTCGTACTGACATTACAACATAACCGGTTTTTTTTTTATAAAAAGAAACAAATGACTATCGAAAAAAAATTAAGATTAAAAAGCTAAATGTCCGGCTTATGTCACGACTTTTCGAATTTCGAAATGGTAACCATTAACCTATAGACTCGGGCTTTCTATTCGTGTCGTGAATTAAGAGTGATCACACCAAAGGCAGACTATTGGAAGAGAATGTTGCAGGTATTCGATCCATGCTGTTCAGGATTTTGAGGTTCTTGTAATGCTATTGATTGAATCAATGTAGAGATTGCTTTTTAGAGCCCCAAGGGAAATTATTGCTAAAAAGAAGAAAGGGTTGGGTAGGTACTCCTGAGTCCACTGAGGGTCGACCACTTTTCAACCTTAATACATAGGGCATAAGGGTTTTTTAATTAATTTGCAGTTTTAAAACAGAGATTTTAAGGTTGACTCCCCAAGGTTGGATGTTCCCTTATTTTGCTATATGGTGTTCAAGGGCCGGAATAAATATTTAATTTTAATTTTAAAGCCATTTGGACAGTAGTGTTTTTCCGTTTCAGTGTAAAATTTTTTTCTCATTTAATCAACTAAGTAAAATGTAAATAAAAGGAAAATACTATTTAAAAATAAAATCTGAGTTTTTTGTCTTTATTTAAAAAAAAAAACATTGTTTGCTTTGAACCGAAAGGAAGGTCGAAGTAACGAGGTTACTGACATTAATATAAAATAATAATAATTATGTAGGTTCACGTACATGCATGCCACTTTATTGTTTAATTAGCAAATATTGATTGCATTAAGATCGCCGATCGGGTATGTCCCGCGTCTAACCTTCAGTTTTTATGCAAATATTTCGAATTTAAAACGAAAAAAAAATCTATAAGATCATTATCCTCATCTTTCTGCCTTTGTCCCTCATATTATTTGGGGTCGGCGCAAGACCTTTTTTTTTCATTCTTCCCTGTAAAGTACAGACCCCTGGGCTCCTATCATAACTTGTCTCGTTTGCATTTTGTAAGGTCAAGCATGAAAATGTCGTGATGGCCCAGAGGTTAAGGCCCCGCCTCTCATGCATGAGGTTGTGGGTTCAAATCCAGGCAAGTACCAATGTGACTTTTTCAATTCATATGTACTGGTGATCAATGCTCGTGCCTTCTCTGTATGAGAAGAGGCCTTTGCCCAGCAGTGGGACAATAACAGGCTGATATTATAAGGTCAAGCATGGCCTGAATTAAGAACATTTTGCTGTTTCCTACAAAAGTGCAATACCTACACGGTCAAAATGAATGGAACACCTTTTTTTTTTAATAACTGATGAAAATTTGAGATTGACTGGTAGAGGATGCCTTGTGGCATTAAGTCCGTCTATGTACCACTCTTGTACATGAAGTTTAAATAAATAAAAATTTCTATGTAGGGGCTCAGAATGATGTACTGAATACGTGGTAACGGTTTTTGCGTCGGTGTCCCTTCCACCCTGTATTTTCGCTCGTGTAACATTTTCTCCATCGCATTAGGGGTAGTCTTCCAGACATGACTAGGTAATCTACTGCACCACAAGATTATGTAGATGCTATTTTTGTTTACTTCGTGCACATACAACTGTAGCATAATAATCAGCCCTTAATTTCGCCACTAACTGGCACACCAACCTCATCCTCTATATGAGAGTAAGTGGGCTGTTATCCACCAAGCGCAGCGTGTGTTGGAAGATGTAATTTTTTTTGTTAACCTGTACCCTTGAGCTCGTCGCTAAATAATAACAGCCGCTCGGATCGATCTTTAGCTAAAGCCATGCTTGCCTGGGTTGGTCTGTGGATGGGTGACCAGTGACCACCCATTACATACCGAGTTTCCTCTGTGCGTTGGTCCCGGTTGTCATTTGTAGATCTTTGACAGTCGTTACAGGTAGTCAGTGGCCCAAAAAGTCTGATAACCAGTCGTACCAAGGGGAATCCGTATTACCCAGTACTAACTGGGTTGTGGAGGTCAGATAGGCAGTCGCGCCATGCAAAATACTGTTATTCAGCTGCATCCAGTTAGACTGCAAGCCGACCCTAACATAGTTGAGAAAAGGCTAGGCGGATGATTTCCTGTACCTTTGAGAGTTTTTCCCAGTCAAGGTCTCTAGTAAGTCGAGAGAAATGCACTTAAAATTTTAGAACATCTTTTCATAGAATTTTAATGCAAAGGAGAATGGGCAGAATTGCCCTGGCGTCCAATAGCGTTAAGATATATACCAATAGATAGATCTCTTTAAGAAGAACATTTCTTATTATGGCGACTTCTCTCGATTCAGAGTCAGAGAGGAGCTACAGAGGTCTAATGTTGAGAAATTAAGTTAGATTAAATACTGTTATTTCGTAAATTTTTTAACTTTCATTAATACTGTACGTTTCAAACATCATATTATAAGCCTATAAACATCATTTTCAAAATATTGACATCTTAAAATGCTATTTTAGGAGCAAATCCTTACTGTAACAGTAACTTGGATAGATCGTTAACACAACCCCAACGCCCAATAGCGTCAAGATATGTATCAATGAATTGATCTCAACAAGAAGAATATTTCTTGCTTTGACAACTTTTCTCGATTCAGAGTCAGAGAGGAGCTACACTTCGGTGCCTAATCAACTACCTAGTTAGATCAATAAAACCGAACAGACTACGAATTAGCAAAAGTTGTATAGTAGCAAATATTCTAATTGAAAGCTCTTTCGAATGGTGTACGTCTTATAGCTACTGGTTACCCAGAAAATGTTAACTTCGGTGCTCAATTAGACACACATTTAGGTCAATAATTCCGAATAGACTACGAATTAGCAAAAGTGGTGCTAGTAGCAAAAGTTCTCTTTGAAAAGCTCTATCCAATAGTGTATATCTTATGACTATTAGTTGCCCGTACACTCTTAATTGGTTGTAAATAAAATCTTAACTTCGGTGTCCAACTAGTACCTATTTAGGTCAATAACTCCGAACAGACTGCGAATTAGCAAAAGTTATGTTAGTAGCAAAAGTTGTCATAGAAGAGCTCTCTCCAATGGTGTATATTTTATTGCTATTGGTTTCCCAGAAAACGTTAACTTCGCTGCTCAAACAGTCACCTATTTATGTCAATAACTCCGAACGGAAAAGGAATTAGCTAAAGTGATGCTAGTAGCAAAAGTTCTCTCTAAAAGGCTCTATGAAATGCATCATATGTTATTACTATTGGTAACCCAGATAACCTTAATTGGTTACTAAGAAAATTTTAACTTCGGTGTCCAACTAGTCAGCTATTTTTGTCAATAACTCCAAACGGAATACGAATTGGTGAAAGTCATTAAATGGCAAAGGTTTTTCTTGAAAAGCTCTATACAATGATGTATATCTTATTGCTATTGGTTACCCAGAAAATCTTTACTTCGGTGCTCAAATAGTCACCTATTTAGGTCAATAACTCCGACTGGAATACGAATTGGGAAAAGTCGTGTAACTGGCAAAGGTTCTAGTCAAAAAGCTCTATCTAATGATGTATATCTTATGGTTATTGGTTGCTAAGAGAATCTTAACTTCGGTGTCCAACTAGTCAGCTATTTAGTTCAATAACTCTGAACGGACTGCGAATTAGCAAAAGTTATTTTAGTACCAAAAGTAGTCATTGAAAAGCTCTCTGCAATGGTATATATGTTATTGCTATTGGTCACCCAGAAAATCTTAACTTCGGTGCTCAAATAGTCACCTATTTAGGTCAATAACTCCGAACGGACAACGAATTGGCGAAAGTCGTGTTTCTGGCAAAGGTTCTCCTTGAAAAGCTCTATGAAATGGATTATATGTTTTTACTATTGGTTACCCAGACAACCTTAATTGATGCCAAGAAAATCTTAACTTCGTTGTCCAACTAGTTACATATTTAGTTCAATAACTCCGAACGTACTACGAATTGCCAAAAGTCGTGTTAGTAGCAAAGGTTCTCCGTGAAAAGCTCTTTTCAATTATGTGTATCTTATGGCTATTGGACCTTGGGGCATATGCCTATACATGGATGCCCATTGTCCTTTATAATGACCCATTTTCATGCTAAAAAACTAGCTGTTGCCCACGACTTCGCTCGCGTTGCATTTTTGACGTGTATGCGTGAGCAAAAAAAAAATTGAAAAATGCTGTTCCAGACTATAATCTATCTCTGTGCCAAGTTTCATCTAGATCCTTTCAGCCGTTCTGGCGTGATTGAGTAACAAACACCCATCCGTCCAAACTCTCGTACTTAAAATAGTTTTAAGATAATGAAAGAGGATTTAAATACGAGTACAGCTATTTCACGAAAGTAATTACACGTAACTATCTTGTAATTAATTTATCAAACACATGGTACGGATTAATACCCTAATCCGTATTCCGCAATGTGTAGATTGATTTGAACACGTTGTTATCGAATTTATATCGCTTTGCATATTAAACACGCATTGTTTCCTGCCATGTTTCGCGGATAATTTATCAATTGAGCTAATTAGGTATGATAACTAATTACGACCAAATTGGAAATTGCCAACTGCCTTCTTGACGTTTACAAGAATAATATATAAAGTGGTTAAGTAATCTATAATACAAATAAATAAAATTGAAGTGTCCGTTTGAATCCTCAAAATAACAGCTTTTTACTGAATGGATATGAAAATACAGGGTGTAAACGGACCCTTCACGAAGCCGTCAACCAAGCATTATGTACATCAAACTAAGTAAGTTTCCGCAAAAATATTGTTGGGAAACGACTTTTTTTTTGGGGTGAAAAAGCACGTTTTTCGGTAGGACTCAATGTTACGCACTCAAAACATTGTGCTGATGGATGGATTGAATAAATGAATAGTACGGGGGTCGAAGAGGAGTTTTAAGTAAAAAAAAACATTAAAAACATGTATTTAAAAAAAAAGTTGGAACTTTGACCCCCAATATCTCCGTAACTAGAAGGTTTCCATGTATATGTCTAGGACAAAAAACATATCGCAATGACGACGAGAACAAGTGCCTTTCGGTTTCGTTAAGGGTCTTGTTACACCCTTTACAGTGACACTGACGAGCAAGAATGCAATATGTTTAAATCGTTTCATGAAGACTACCATGAAGTTCCTCTGTATTTATGATGGATGACAGATCGTTAGATAATGAATGACTTTATTATGAAAATATTTTCATAGTGTTATGAAAATAAGAAAGAAGGACACCTGCACGCACAATACCTTCAACCAAGATACATATTATGAAAATATGTTTTCCTTACATTGTCAATTGGCCTCTGTAACAGTCGGAGAGGTGAGAGGGTTAGATATTTTTAGCCAGAGCCAGCAGACCCCTGTGAAGGACATAAATATGGTTCGGTTTAGTTTACACTTCGTAAGTAATTCACGCTTTTTGCAATGGGGGTAGGCAGAAACTACAGGACGCCATCTGCTATGATCCTTTTTTTTTTCTTCGGGTGGGAAATCATCAAATAACCCTAGAGTGTCAGACTTTTACTGACTAAAACCCATCCATGTTCCTTCTTTGCCCTTTGTGTTCCAGGGCCGCGGTATCTCTTTCGAACAGTCCCGCAGCCCCGGCAGGCATCGGCCCTTGCGGGCCCCTTCCTTTTGCTGACTTTTGCTATGATCCTTACCTCATACTTACTCCTTTTTCTTCGTCTTTCATGCATCTGGACAAGGACATACTCGCACTTATTCATGAAAAACTTATAGACAGGCCACATCCAACTTGTATTACAAGTTGGAACACTTAAACTCAAAACCAATTCCAATTTTTAGAGCACGGTTGACGAAGTGGCTGAGCGATTGGCTGTTGCGCTGCGTGTCGCGGGTTCGATCGCCGCATGGAACAAATATTTGTAAAACCTACAGGTCGTTGATCCGGGTTTGGCTGTTTGTGTATGTGAGTTTAAATGTTCGTAAACGCACCCACGATACAGGAGAAATTGTGGGGCAAAGTTTTTTTTAAAGAAGACAAAGAAAGAGAGTCATCGCTGTTCTCTCATCAAAAATCACAACACCTTGGAAAAACTAAAGATCCACCCTTCCTAGTTTCATCTTTCCGTAATTCTTTACTCTATCTTATTCAAGGGTCCCTGATTTTATTATGGCCATTGTTTACCCCATAATAAGTACTTATCTACCTAACGAACCCCGAAATAAGATAGCGTGGTGTAGACAAGGTCTGCAAAGGACGCGACCTACATAATCCTTCGCGGAGACTTGCGAAATGATCCCTTCACGCACATTGTCTCCACAGCCAAGGCTGACGGGTTCTGTTACTTTATTTACTGCTTCCATAGTGCATATTACATTTGTTGAATATTTTAGCTAAATACGATACTTTGTTATGATGTAGCCAACACTACTGATATCAAGTAATATTTCGCCCGTTTGCGACAAGGATGACGTATAACTCAAAAATTTAGAATTTTCGATGTTCTTTAAGTTGAATATACAATTAACGAAAACAAGAATTTAGTTAAGTAACTTAATACGTATAATAAACCTTTTTAAAACTGTATATATCAAAAAAATATTGGCAAAATAATTAAAGTATTTTTAGTATAATTTAAAAAAAAACTCTGCTGTACTTCTTATTTTCCGAGTTATGTCATTATTGTCGCAAACAAGCGATTTGTGTGATCAGTGGAAAGTTACAAAGGAAAGCTGCCTCGATAGTCTAGTGGTCACAAGTGCAACTGCTGCGCATGAGGTCCAGGGTTCAATTCCCAGGTCGGGCAAAGTGTAATTGGGTTCTTCCATCACGAATTTCCCAGTAGCAGCTACGGAGTCTAGATTTGTGCCCGGTTGATGGCAATAGGCTACCCCCTACGCAATAGGCGCCATATTAAAAGTGGGTGTACTATTAGGTACACCTCTGCCTAACTCTTCGGGGATTACCAGCGTGATGATACGTATGATGTTATTATGTACAAAAGAAAAAGTTTTACACAGAAACACGTCTGCTATTACCAGAAAGGTAGTTTCTGTTTTACGAATATGGGTCACGGACGGTCATGGTACCTATCGGGTGTTTTCTTGTAATATTTACGGGTAATCTTGGCGTTTTGCAAAAGGGTCCTGCTGCCCAGTAAATGGGTTTTGGAGGCCAATATAAAGTGGCCTCAAAAACATAAAATATAAAGTCCTGCCGGGGCTGCGGGACTCTTCGAAAGAGATACCGCGGCCCTGGAATACAAACGGCAAAGAAGGAACAACAGGATGGGTTTTAGTCAGTAAAAGTCTGACACTCCCTCCCACTCCACTCACTGATGATTTCCCATCCCAAAAAAAAAGACGAATCTAAAGTACTGGTATTTAGCTGCTCATGAAGAGTATATAAAAGACCTCGAGCAAGAACTGTATAAGACTCACACATACCAGGGAAGTATGAAACATGAGGGACGCTGAATAATCAATATTACTAGACGAAGTCTTGCGTGAAGCGAGCCGAGATTTCACGGTCGGGAGACACTTAAAGCAACGTTACTATATAGGGTAGGTAGGTATAGCTAGCTAGTCGAGTACTTATTTCTTCCTCCTCCCTTATACAAATGCTGTAGGTTGAGGTTTAGAGGGCTGATACGATTATGTGCCTTATCCAATTGATATGAAAGCCTACAATGCCCAAACAGCCCGTGGCATTCGGTTATGGCAATGGAAAGTGCGAATAGACGGAAAAATTATATGCCCATGGGAATAGGCAGAAACCACAGAATGACCTGCTACTATCCATACATACTCCTACTGCTTTGTCCACGTTCATACATCTGGTTACAAACGCCCGCCGCGCCGGTTGTGAGTACTAAGCACTTGACGGAAAAATTAAAGGAAATAATATACGGAAAATACCCATTAATTTAACTCTTGGTCGCGTGGGGTGTTACACACTGGCAACACATCCTTAAAGGTTTAGAACTTTTTAAATTCTGAATTTAGAGCGCTGAAGTTCCCTTTAGCTTCATAAAAACACGTTTCCTTTATGATCAAGTATCGAGCATAATCGTGATTTTGCATGTACCTATTTCGTATTTGAATAGTTTAAGTGAATCTACGGTGTGATTGTGTTTTGAAATAAGTGTTAGATTTTGTCATTTGTATTACAGGGGCGACATCTTCAAATTGAACAAGCCCCTTAAATAAAGAAAAAAAAATAAAAATGTATTTCGTATTTGATTTATATGTTCGGGGTGTCACGCACCCCATATGACCGTTTACGTATCTTTTTAGGCGCGACCAATTAAGGGTTAAATTGGATGCCTTGTACAGATTGCAATTGCAATGTTTCGTTCACAGTCTATCAAACCATAGAGCTCCATAAACAAACACAGACTTTCCCACAGTTTACGTACTACTACACTACTCGTATGTACAATGCAGTATTTACTCTGTCACTGCCACGGCACTGCATTTCGACCATACCACAGTCTAACAAAAATTTAAATTGCTACGTCTACGCAGCGTCATAAGTGCGCTGCTTTTTTAATGAAGGCCCTTGTTTGGCCTTCATTAATAAAGGTCGATGTACAGCAACCCATCCACGGACCAACCTAGGCAAGCGCGACTTAGCCTGAAAATCGACCCCGAGCGGCTGTTATTATTATTTAGCCACGAGCTCCTCTTTAGATTTCCCATAAGCTTCTAAAGCCACTATTTTTCGAGCGGCATTCAAAAATTTTATGTCAATTCAACGCATCACTGACAGTATTGATTGAGTGAATGTTTACATTGTGGTTACATAGTACTATTATATACACTGTGGTACCAAGTATCTATGTAATCAGTGCTGCTACCGAGAATAGCTGTCGAGGGAAATTGCCATAATCACCACGCATTGCAGTCGGATTACTGGTCGCTGTATTATTTAGCAATTTTGTATTTATAGATACACCTACATTGTACTATTATTGACTGGGTCATTTGTCTTGAGTTTATACTGGCTAGTGAGTGACGAAGCTATAAGAGACTTGACTGTACATAATGTTTGATGCGCAAAAACATATCCAAACTTCAAGTACCTTCATAAAATCAGGCCTTTTTTCTCATATTAGGCAGACAGTTGAATGAAGACAGGTAAATGCCACGAGCACAAACCTAACCTATAAAAAAAAGTTTCTAAATAACATAACATCACGCCTGTAATCCCCGAAAGGTTAGGCAGAGCTGTACCTAATAGTACACCCACATTTCGCCAGTAATGTTTATGTCCCACGTAATGGGGGGCGAGCCTATTGCCATCAACCGGGTACAAATCTAGATCCGTGACTGCTACTGAGAAATTCCTGATGGATAAACCCAATAACACTTAGCTCGAACCGAGAATCGAACCCAAGACCTCCAGCTCAGCAGTCGCGCATTCTAAATTTTGTGCCTTATCTGCTCAGGACAACAACTATGCTTAGAATTTGCATTAACTACGTAGCAGCTGTAATTAACTACTTAGACCTTAACTTATTGACCTGTTTATGCAAAACCTGTACAATAAAATTGCGATCAAACCACTATTAAATATTAACCCATAGCCGTTTCCTCTTGTAGTTAGCCTCGTGGTTAAATAATTACAGCCCCACGTGTCGCTTTTCAAGGTCCCATACTTGCTGTGGACCGTCTGTAGATGGGTGACCAGCCAATAAGAACCGACACACCTCCGTGCTTAGGAATTCACGTTAAGCAGTTGGCCTCGACTGTCATTTGTGGATCTTTGACAGTTGCTAAAGAGCGGTCGAAACCGGAAATCTGGCAAGTGACAACCAAACTTATACTGTCACTTATGGGATATCTTCCGTGGTTGTTTATTATTTTGAGCTCCCGATATCCCGACGCTGTTGCAAGCGCCATGATCGCGTGTTGACAACAGCGTCAAAAAGTGATAACCAGTATTGCCAAAGGATATCTTTGGCCAATAAATGGGATGTCGAGGTCAGATAGGCAGTCGTTCCATGTAAAAAACTGGTATTCAAGAAAGAAAGAAAGAAAGAAAGAAATAATATTTATTTTTCGCAGGGACATGACGTGCATCATACAAAATAACAAAAAAATACAATAAACATAGGTAGGTACAACGCATAAAATATTTATAATTTGAACAGGACGGGACAAAAACAAGAAATACGTTAACATCTTGCACGTCCTGACTGCGACAAGCAGGTTACCACTCAGCATGATGCTTCAACAGCATCCGGTTTTACTAGAAGCTGTTCTAACATAGTTGGGCAAAGGTTTTAAATGTAGGTAATTATTCTCGAATCGATGACTCAGATTATGTCCGACTATTACGTAGCGACCTGCAGGCGTAGCATGACCGCCGTAGAAGAGAGTTTTGTCGATGGAAGAATAGACAAAATGACAGATCAACAAAAGAAATCTGTCATTTTGTCGATTCTTCCGTCGACAAAACCCTCTCCTACGGTGGTCATGCTACGCACGCAGTACTGCTCTGTCGTTTGTCTCATTCAAGTCCTGGTCCTTTTCTCCTCTGATATCATAGTAAACAATGATCTAACATAGACTAACATAGTTAGCACATAACATAACAGTGATATAAGCAGACTATTATAGGCACTGCAGTCCACCCGTGACGGAATAGCGGCGTATTGATTATATGAAATCAAAACATGACGTCAGAACAGAGACGTACGGTCGGCCAAAAAAGATGGCCTATCAGTTTTTGATAACATTTTCTAGCCCATGGATATATCGCTTTGGTTTACCTTATATTCTGTATAAGAATCGCACTACAATATACGAGTACCTATGTATAAGTATAAATGCTGTAACCATGATAATATTGTAACACCAAATGATTTGAAAAGAGTAACCATGGAGTTTCTTGACGGTTGTTCTCCTATAGGAAACGACCAACCCGAACCGTGCGCCTTTTTGTCGACGTTTTATAAGTGCCCATTTGGCCTATGTGAAATACCTAAAACATTTTCATTTTGATATTGATTTGGATTGATCAAAAATAGGGCGCATTCGGTTAGTTAGTTATAATTTATTATTATTTGTCGACTTCTTCCATTTCTCATTGCTGTTGTGGAACCAGCTCTCATGAAAGCGTCTAGTTCGTTTATTTATTTATTGTGAGATAATTTTTCCTAGTGAAAATACCCCTTTGTGTCGACGTGAACACATTGTTCAATCTTCGAATGGTAGAACTATTTTTGGTCTGACTGTACCTAGCTCGGAGTCTGCGAAGGCAACAAGATAACCTATCTGTTTGAATCTTTGATGCCTGTTCGTATTTTGAATGTCTGAGACGTTTTGCTGTGTTTTTTCAGGTCCTTTGAGACAATTTATTTTATAAGTATAAGACCATAAACAACGAAAATTGCCTCACAAAACCTTTTTAGTAGGTACACGTAACTGGCGTGCGTGCGTGTATGACCAGATATATATGAATGTGGACGAGGCAAAAGGACTAGGTATGTAATGGTCGTAGCAAGTAGCGTTCTGTCCTTTCTGCCTATCCCCGTGGGAAAAAGGCGTGAGTTTATGTCTATTTTACGTAGCACCTTGTTAAGTAGGTATGCTTTTTTAAGTTCTTCGAAGTAAATTAATTTGAAAGTTAGATCTACGCTTTACGTAAGATCAAGACTTGGAAGAAACCTGATTTTAAGAAGACTTGACCGGCGTAGTTAATAATAAAAATTCTAGTAAATGTTTTATGCGTTAAGTACTTTTTATTAGTATTATATCGATGTAAGTCTACATATACCTAGCAAAATACGCGCTTTGACGTGGAGTTGCGGAAACCAGCCCGTTATACAATACAATACAATACAATATACCTAGGTAGGTAAAAATTGCTAAACTAGACAGGAAAGTGTTATAACCACATACATTATCATAATTTAAAAGTTGTTTTATTTACCATAAAATTAAAGATGCAAATAAATCATTGTAAGTTAAGTCAAGAACAGGTCAAGGATTTTTCATTTACGATTTTTTCTAAGTAGCGAAGTTATCTGGGCTTCTAGACATTCGCTTAGAAAAAGGCACGACTATTATATTTACTCTTACTTACTTATTAGATACTTACGTAAACATCGTAAAAGTCCCGAAAAGGCAGCTATGAAAATTATCTTAGCCTTGAGACGAAAGAAGCCCGCGAAAAATCAATGATCCCGCCTATGCAAAAGCTACCATTTTAGTAGACTTTTGTTACTATTAGATTTTTTGCAAACTACCATTTATTTATTCTCTAATTTCTTTTTTTCAGACTTATGTCTCACAAAGCGGGGCCCGCAGCCGGGCTACATGTTCCTTTTCGATATGCGTGGAGTAAAATTCGGCCATCTTACAAGAGTTAGCTTATCGTAAGTATCTTATGTTTGAGTTTGTGCTGTGGATCCATTATTCTTTGGTCTGTCATTTTCGCGTATATTTTGCAGACCTACTAGTGCGATCTGTAAAAGTTAATAAAATTACTAAAATTATTTTCTACTACAACAGTACCTTTAGTGTAGTTAATATGTGATGATCTTTGTTATCCCAACATAATGGATTAACAGCTGCAAAACAATTTAAGAATATTATGTTTTTAATAAAAAATATTATGATAGTATACATATTTATATTTTCATAGCTTCCAAAAGGATAGACAAAGGTAAAAGATGTGCATAAATGTCCCACTTTTCGCTTGCAAATTTTTAAATTAATGTCATCATTTTTTATCATGAGAGTTTCTAAAACATAACATTGTATTTTTTTTCAAAATAAATGTTTTAGTTACGACGCCGACGTAGTGATTATTGTACTAGTATGCCATTTTAAAAAAGAAGTCTTTGTACCTACTTTGTATCGTCATAACAATTGGTTACTTACCTACCTAGTTACTTATCTACCATATATTAAGTGGTTAATATCCAGTTTTTGTGAATCGTGATTGAGAAAATTAATTCTCTTCTCACCAGACGGAGACGTTTATGATTATTAAAATAAGAAGAGTTTAATTATCATACATTATAACTTCAGTGGAGGTCCCGAGTGCAAAATACAGGGTGAAAGGGACACCGACGCTAAAACGGTTACCACGTATTTAGTACATCATACTGAACCCCCCGGAGACATAGAAATTTTCGCCGGTTATTAAAAAAACAACAGCTGTTTCCTACAAAACTGCAATACCTACACGGACGAAATGTATGGGACAGGTGTTTTTTTTAAAATAAATTATGTACCGATGAAAAATTTGTATGTGGGGGGAGGGATTCAGAATGATGTACCCAAAACGTGGTAACCGTTTTAGCCTCGGTGTCACTTCCACCCAGTATATATTTATTTGTTGTTTAAAAGCCTATGCTTGCAAATGCATAATTGTACACGATACATGTATGTATACCAACCAATAACGTGACCTGGAAAGTTGCTACAAAGTCATTAACTATCATGAGTCCTTGGATGTAAACTAGCCACAAGTTATACAGAAAGTTCACAATATTCACACAAATTCCAACGCTTCCAGGTCCCTCCGAAAATTCTTCCAGTATGTCCAGGAGGCGATGCCAGTACGCATGCGCGCCATACATGTACTCAACACAGAACCAGTTTTAGACAAATTAATGTTGCTCATTAGGCCGTTTATGGATAAGAGGTTCTTTGATATGGTAAGTTTTTACTTCGTTCTAGAACTTTAAACCCATAAAATATAAAACACAAAGCAAGCAATTTACGGTAATGCACGTTGAGTAATGCATTTTCTACAATAGTAAAACTTTGCATACATTTGAGGAAGGAAACAGTAAAAATTGTAGGTCTTACTTTTATGTCTGTATTACCGTACTAAAGGTAAAAGGTCGACTTATCTGTCCAATTTATCTTTGATTTTAATCTCTTTATGCAGTGTAGTGTAAAGCAGCCTATTTAATAGTGACGTGCCTAAAGAATTTTCATAAAATAAGTTTTGTTTTTAATTGGAATTAAAACAATACCTGCATTACTTAATTTATTTTAAAACTGCTGTTGATCGCAGTTTATACCAGTTTTTAATAAGGAACGAGTTACTGTTTTTACCTTGTCATAAATCAAATATTATAGAACTGCGTACAATGTGCCTATAAGTACTACTTTGTACATATGTTGGTAATATTTGTTTGGTCTGACACTACTTTATGTAAGTGTTTACTTCTAACTATTCAACTTGCAAAAGAACCATATGGCCTTGGCATAGATAAGATACAATTTTGAATCTTGTGTCTATGAAAAAAGGTGGAAGAAATATTTTAATTTAATTTTAGAAATCGTTTATGGAAAATAACAGGTTTGATTTAAAATTGGAATTGTTTCTTGAATGTGATTCTGTGTGATGGTATGTAGTTGATTCGAAGAATAGTTTGTCTGACAATCCATCATGTCATTTTCACATGTTTAACAGGAATTGGTATAGGACTAGTTATTTTTAATTCACTGAATTCCACAATAACCACTTCCTCAAACTAAACACTGATGAAACATTAATGTGTTTTAATTTTATTACTGTGATGCTGGTTGCTTTTGTATTAAAATTTAAGTGCCGTACCTATCAATGTGCAACCGTATCGTTCAGCAATGAGAATCGTTTTGCTGTTCAATGTGAACAATGTGATATTTTATCCAATAGTATTTTTTAATCCGTTTGTCAGTAGTTAGTCGTTTTACCGAAAAATGTTTTTAATCGAGTTTTGTTTAACAATTTTTTGCCATTTATTAATGTAGAATTCAAAAAAAGCGAGAACAAGTCTATAGTAAAAATGTTTAACATGAATAAGTGTTTTAAATCTCTGAAGTGTAAAGACAATGCTGAAGAAAGATAATCTTTGTTTCTGAGGCTCCATGAAATATGCGTTAAATCAATTAGCCATCCATTTTCTTGTATACCTATCCGTCTCTTGTACTCAGCCCATCATTAATATTGCTTGAGACATTGGCTTAGATAATAGTGTTTGTACATATTTTAATTTTACGTAACGTTCACATAACTTAAATATTATAAATTAGTAAAATATTAAATATTCATCTAAGCATATTGGACCTTGATCTTGACCAAGAATTTATAAAATAACTATGCAAATTACCGGTTGGTATTAGGCACAATAAATCACTGATAAATTTTGACTCAAAGCGTCACCAAATTTTTAATATTCTTTCCAAGAGATTCTGCCAACATTTTCACGACCTCGGAATATTATAAAACCGCTTTAAACCAGTTCCACGTATTAATTCTACCTTAAAGTCGATGGTGGTTAACTTCGTGGGTCGGTGTCAAGGGAATAAGGTTGCATCACTTATACGGTCATCATACGATTAGAGGTACAGAAATGAGTAAAACCAGAATCCTGTTTTGAGCGCTTCGTCCTAAAAGCATAGATTTGAGGTCGATTACGAAAAGTGACCGTGTTATTCCCAATAAGGATTGTTGCGAAATATTTGCATTTATGCACTAATGTCTGGTTTAGCCCAGGTTTTGTAAATATCATATTATCATATTTCACAATTTACTAAAAATATCCAACTTATTTTTTCAGCTCAAATTCCACAACAAGAATGAAGACTTGGAGAAGTTCTACGAGACAGTAGTTCCGCGATCATCGCTGCCTCCAGACTACGGTGGCACCCTCCCTGACACCCAGACCCTCCACAAGAAGTGCATGCAACAACTCCAACTTATGGAGCCCTATTTCAAAGCTGAAGAGGAGCAGAGGATCGCGGCTTTACCAGACAAGAAGCGAGAGAAGGCCATGGAAAGGGCTTTCAAGAACTTGGATATCGACTAACTCTTCGACCTTTAATTCGATGTTATCCTGGTATTATAATGAAAAATTGAAAGGTATCTCTGTCTGTTTTCAATAGAGTAGTTTAATTGGCGATGGATATACCGCTTGTTTCCTAATAACTTGTATTTAAATGTAATCCTTTCTATTTTGAACGAATTTCAACAATGAAACTGAATGAGATCAGCACCTAAGCTGCGTTCAAGAGCTGTCAGTGTCGCAGATAATTGCTATGGAATATTGAAGCTGACAGCCCTTCAAAGTCGCGCGCGCGTCGTTTAGATGATCGCGTTCAATTTCATTGGGAAATTAGCTCTTAAAGGTTGTTTGAGTATTTAGTATGTAGAAGAGATTTTTAACAGCTCTAGTTACCGTTTTCATTATATTGCCAGTTCAGTCCTTGGAAGGAGTTTTTATTTTAGTACAATATGCATTTCAATATTACTTAAGTTGGAAGTCATTAAATTCAATGATATGTAATGTTGAGTAAGATACGTTTATCGTATCGCAGTTACTTTTGGGTGAATATTATTTATGTTCGAAAAAATATTTTCTTGCGAACGTGTATTTCAAATGTCGTCAATTATAAATCTATAATTACAATAGATAAGGATTGAGATAGTAGTGATTCGGTTATACAGAGTGTAAAAAGACCTATCAACAAAATCTCTACAACCTGTATGTGTTGGAACTACAAAAAAAAAATTGCAAAAAATATATATTTTTCGGAGATTGGTCATTTTACATCATACATGTAGTTAATATGAGAAAAATAGACGGCAGATCAGAAATTAATGTACATAAAAGTTTTATTTTTGTTAAAACAGATTTGAATATTATTGTTTTTTATTAAAATCTATATGTTAGGCAGTCATTGCTAGGATTTGACAAAACCTTTCTTTAGAGTTAGCTTTATTTAAGCTATGAAAATATACATGACGCCAAACCATGGCATTATATTTAAGGTTAAAAATTGTTAAGTGTTCAGTTGGCTATATTTATAATTGCTAATATGGATTAAAAATAAAACGTATCTTAACCAATCAAATTGAATATGATATATATCTATGTAATCTTTTATATTAAGTGACAGAAAAAAAAATGTGTACCCAAAAATTGGGTGACTTTCGATTAGTTAGCTAAAATGAGAAAAGGTACTTACATTACTTAATTTTATTGGTGTCCAATATTTTTTTTGCAATGTCTATCATAATACTTTTTATTTAAACAGGACGTGATAATCACTGTTGCCAAGCATTGTAAAGAAAAAATAAATTGTATTGACACGCATTTGTACCTAAAGGATTGGATTTGGCTTCTTAATGGTTATCACCTGATAAAAAAATTCTTAACAACTAATCAATTATTCATTTGTGATATGAATTAATTAATCTTATTGGCCATGAAAGAAAGGCATAATATTTGTAAATTTTTTACCAACTTCAAGAAGGAACAGGTTTTTATTTTATTACTTTATTCACCGTGGTAATTATTTTACTTTGCTGAAAACAGAAAAAAAGTAAATAAGTCATTGATGAACATTTGTGTTCTTCTAAGACATTTTAATAAATAGACGGCTAGTAGTTCTATCGTTGCAAATCCTTGACCTTTATTACTTTGAAAATACTAATTACTATTTAATTTAATGTAACATTTTCATAGTTCCAAGTATGCGCCGCATCATACACATACAACAATATTGTATCTTATCGACATGTGATACAAAAGTGAGAAAAATAGTAACATTTTAAAAATGGCGTCTACGTTAGGTACTTAAAAACCCAAAAAAATAAAATAGTATTCGAAAAATGATACTTAGTTTGAAAATTGAAATTAATATAATTTGTGACAAAATCGATAGGATAAACAGGTGAATAGATTAATATAATTACATTTTTGAAAGTCCGATAGTGAATGTTTTGGTTTATATTCTACATATTCCAATTTAGTATGTATTCCATGAAAGATAAATTTATTATTCATCTCTGTCTGTAAATCTTGCTAAATGGTCTATAATATCTATTAGGTCTAAATCTGATAACAGTAAATATAAGTATTACTTAACGTGAAAGAGCCAGGGTAGCCCTCGAAATTAAAATTTTCTTACGTTTTTTTGCAATTTGCCGAACAGTGTTAGGCTGTATGTTGAACAAAATATGATTCGCGGTCGTAATACGTATGTATTTACAGAATTATAATCATTAAAATCATGAATACAACCTTCGAGTTCATTTAATCCCATTGAATGACTATTTGATGAAAAAGTAATTCAATGGGGTTATATGAACTTGGAGGGTTGTATAGATCATTTTAATGATTATTACTCAGTAAAGCCATATTTGTTACGGTCGCAAATCATATTTTAATCATCGTTCAAATTTAAAAAAAAACGTAAGAAAATTTTAATTTCGCGGGCTTCCCTGTCGCTTCTACCTTAAACCATTGTAACAACAATGTCCAATATACAACACAATTTACGCTCAATAATGCATTAAAAATTAAAATGAGCTAGGGGTCATGTTCATTGAAAGGTTAAGTCATTAATAGCATTACATTGGTAACTGGTTACTAAATGGTAAGTATTTAAATAGTCATTTTAAAATTTTATTGTTAGTTACTTAGTACTTAGTTACTACGAATACTTAATCGCAAAATCAGAATGATGTCCTTTTTACCCTACTGATTAACGAATCGATTTGACAAAAAATAAAAGGTGCGCCATAGATAAATGAGCTAATATGACAAAAATAAATTGGGACCTGAATCGTTAAAACACGCATTCCATGATAAATTCTGGTCCTAGTTTTAAAACATGTCCTGTGAAAATTCGCGCGTCATTACTAGGTGGCGGTAGCGTAGGTACTTAAGGTTTTGTATTTATGTGCACAGTAGTTTAGTTTTAGTTGAATATTCCACTTTATTCCTTATCAAAGTTTGTGATATGCTTGTGTTACTGAAAAAATGTGTTATGTTGATTCCAAGAATCGGAAATTGTGATTTGAATTAGAAATATATTTTTATGCAATAAAGTGTATTTTTATTGATCGAAATTTGTTTGCAATAGAAAATGTAAAATGGTTTCTCTTAAAACAAGAATAGCTCTTAAACATACTATCCGAAAATACGATTACCGAAAACTAGCGGCACCCGTCACAATACAATAAATTGATAGCAATAGTAGAAAATGTTTTCTGAAGTGTGGCAACTGGATTTATTTAACTGTCAAATAATAACGGTTGCTCAACACCTGCCGATTTTTTGTTTACAATCTTCAAACGGAAAGTTATGAATGAAAATTATTGTTCAGTTAATAAATTATTGATTTACAGTGAAGTAAATTTTGTTTTATATGTGAATATATTAGTTTTCTTGATGTTCGCAACATTATTTTGGATTCCTCAAGGTATGAAGTTACTATTCATTGTCTTATTTTTATTGTGAACTATTAAATGAAAATGACAAAAACATCGTATAAAATATAGGAATAAAGGTATTATTCCTATATTGCAAACTCTCTTGGAATTTATCAACAAATAATTATTAAGAAACAAGCACCCCGTCGGTAATATTTTGCCATGCTGTTGGCATTGTTATCTTACAAACATATGACAAAATAATTCTGTAGTATTCAAATATCTATATCGAGAGTCATGTTTTTGCTGATGCACTCATGGATTAAAATAAATTATTGTTTATTTTACAACTTATTTATGTAAGCAAACATTCAGATGACCCACTGAATTTCTTAGTCTAAAAAATACATTTATGTTTAATTAACTTCATTTAATTTAATTTCCAGACTGCAATGGACTCAATAGACAACAATCAGTTTGAAATAAAACCTGGAAAGAGCAAGCGGAAGATTGCAACTCCTTGCTCCAACGCTTACCTCAACCCTGCTTTAGACATCCTTGCAAACGAGGACCCTATGTGCAACACTGCAATGGAGATTCCAATAAAGAAGAGGAAACGGACCCGAAGCTGTGGTGATACCGCCACGTTTGACAACTCAGCTCTAGACTTAGGAGTAAATAAGAACACAATAAACAAACTACTGGCAAGAGAACTTGAAAATGTAAAGCAGAATGTCAGATATGGCACTACAGATGATACAAGTATGGATGCACTGTGTGATAGCGAACCAATTTATGCAAATTTGTCAGAAGTACCCCAGCTACTGAAGCGACAAGATAATTCTTTAAATTTAACCAACATGACACAAAATAGTTTTAATTCACAAACAGTGGTGCACAATAATGATGTTATGGAAGTGTCAGTGACAAATGAAGACTTGGATTCTGGTATTTCAGTGTTAGAACAAAAGTCTTTAAGCTCTATGACTAATGATGACACCAAAGTATTCTCCCCTATAACTAATATACAAACTAATGTCACAAACCAGGTATTTATCAACAATTCAGGCAATTTAAACCTCAGTTTTATTGACAGGCTTGCTTTGGACTCACCAAATCTGTCAAATCAGTCTTTATTCTATGACGATGATTTGAATGAGAGCAATATTATGGAGATCAAGACTATTACTATCATAACTAAGAAGAAAAGGATTAATACTAGAATTACAAATCCTTTCTTAGATCCAAACATAGGCAATGTTAATGTTCCTATTGTAGCACCTAGCCAAAACCCATTTTTGAACCTGGATGCTACGAAACCTGAATTAGAGTATAATGAAGAAGTTCTAAATAGACCTGTAGAAGTACCAGTTCAAGCGGACAAGGTTATTGAACCTCGCAGGTTATTTGGAGATACAAACAGTACAATTTCAACTGTTAATGAATCTTTGGATGGCCAACCTGAATATGAAAATATAGATAACTATAGATCTGAAAGCCCTGTCTATGAAAATATTGATGAGGCTAACGAATTTAACAAACAAAGCAGGATTCTAGGGTATGATGTATCCCACTTTAGTGCAGTAGACATCATAAACTTAAACAAAAACGCTCACCAAGATTCATCCAATGAATCTAATGACAGCAAGAAAGCAAAGAACCCTTTCTTGAAAGTTGGCAACAGATTATCGAAAAGAGTATTCAAGACTTTACGAAAGACTTTCAAAGGAGATAAATCAGAGAACAATGTTACTATAAATCCTTATGAAGTGCCAAGAAAACTACCAAAACAAAAAACAGAAACAAAAGAATCAGGAATTGAAAACCCAGCACTAAACTTGGACAATTCTGATGAAATCGAGATAGAAGAAATTGATGATCTCGACCACCAATATGAGACTGTAAAAACTTTAAGAAACACACATCTTAACATGAATATAACTCCTTTAAAAGAAAGAAGTGAGAATGCTGATGTGTCGACCCATAATAAAACGAATACGCCTGGTAAAAAGGTTCGGTTTGATTCAACACTGAATCAGGAGAAGGTGATTACCGGAAACAGCTTTAATTATGATGTTCAGAGCCCAGGGATTGATGCTAAAATTGATAAGTATCATGATGAATTGGAAAACTGTATTAATGAGAGGAAGTTTTTGCAGCAAAATATGTGAAATAATCAGCTTTTTTTTAATGAGCATAATAATTACTGCATAATTTTTTTTCATGATGTTTTTAAGCATATTTTTCTGCAAATAAGGATATGATGCAGATTGTTTGTATTTGCCATTACCTCTATATAAAAGAAAGTATCACATTACAGGCTTTATTCCCTACAAGATTTTTAAATCTACCTTTGTATAGATATTAAGATCTAATTATGTACTTACTTTATAGTTGTGATTTTTATACATTGTCATTTATTTTTAGGATGTAATTTATTAACTTTATAAATTAAGATTTTTTCCTATGTTGCCCAAAGCATAATAAATTCCAAAGTGATAGTTATAGGATACCTATAGTAACTAGGCTATGTTTCAGTATTTGTTCATTTTTTTTAAATTTAATCCAAACGAAAGTCTTGTAACATTATGTTAAACTAGAATTATTATTTATAAGTAGACTGTTTTCACTAAGACTACGGAACTCCTAAATAAAACCGCACCTCGCTCATCTCTGGTGGAGACGTAGTCTTAGTCGCCCCACCGTTTCTTATAATTCTTTTTATTTATGAATACTACCTAAGTATAATTATTCAGAATAATTTCAGTGTCTGCTTGCCACATTCGTTAATGTAGTATATGCATAGTTTAATGCTACTTTACTTAGTGTAAGTTTTTTTTAGTTTACGTGTATTTATTTTATTATTAATATTATACTTTAGTTGAACTAAATGTAGACTTTAATTATTTATAATTGCCTATTTATAGACTGAAAACCAAAATAACTCCAAATAAAATGCAGTTTTTCGAACTTGGTATTTGTCTTACTTTTCCGAATCGGTACTTTCCCTTAAATATTTCTTCCATATCCGGGTTCATGATGGAATTCAGCTGCAACTTGTTAGACCAAAAGCCGACTCCAACATAGTTGGGGAACGCCTAGACAGATGATCTTAACATTTAATCAATTAAACCGCAACGCTACTGTTTTCTTTAGCAGATATTATACTAATATTATGGATATTAGCTGTTTTTGGTAAAATAATTAAATTTGAAAGATCTCGTCTGCCTGGTTGGTCGAGTGGCCGTAAGAGAGCGACTGCTAATAAGCATGAGGTACTGGGTTGGATTCCCCGGGTCGGGCAAATTGTTAGTGGGTTTTTTCATCAGGAATTTCTCAATAGCAGCCACGCAGTCTGGATTGATGTCAATAGGCTCGTTCCCTATCAAATGGGACTTAAACATAACTGGCGAAACTGGTTGTACTATTAGGTACACCTCTGCCTTACCCTTCAGGGATTACAGCACAACTAGGTACTAGACTGCAATACGATACCATTAATTTGATGGGTAGGAGAAGTACCATCGCAACAGCTGCAGTCGCCGTTATGATGGTCAATAAAATAACGCACCTGCCATTACTGAGAAAAAAAACCGGCCAAGTGCGAGTCGGACTGGCGCATGAAGGGTTCCGTTCCATCGTAGTAGGGAAAAATACTAAAAAATAAATTAAAAGGGGGACTCCCTTTAATTTTTTATTTATTCTTTGTTATAGCGGCAACAGAAATACATATTCTGTGAAACTTTCAACTGTCGGCCTATTACGGTACATGAGATACAGCCCGCTGACAGACAGACGGACGGATAGCGGTAATATTGTACCGTTACTCCCGTTGGTTACAGAACCCAAAAAAGGTCTGTTTTTACCATGGAACGAGCGTGTTTTTTTGTAGTTCCACCAGATGGCATGACCGCATAGAAAAAATCGATCGAACATTGCAACTCGTCAATGTTTCACATTAACTTATGAGGTGCTCTGGTCACACCTGGGGCCCAAAATTTTAGTAATTTTGTGTATGTAATGTGACTGTATGCGTGTGTAGTTATTTTTTCTATGACTCAGTTATACTCGAATTAAAATGTTTTTTTTTTATAAATTTTATTTAAATGGCCGCTTTAGCAGAATCATTAAAGGATAATAATATGAATCACGTTAAAATTCTTAAAATGGTCTCAGACGCAGTTAATATTATGAATTGTCACTTTTAGACCCTTTTTTTTCTTTTTTCTTTATTACAAAATGGTCCTGCTCTTGACCTCGATCACGCCTGATGGAAAGCGGTAGACGAGGTCTATGATGGAACGAGCGTGCCCAGAAGATGCCTGTTCACTCTTGCTTTGAAGGCAGACGAAAAGTAACGTAATTATATTATTATCCTATAATGATTCTACAAAAGCGGCCATTTGACCAAGGGGCCTAACCCCTGACCATTAGGCTGGTCCATTCCTTGTTACTTGCTGCATCGCCAGTCAAAGTACTGAAGTTGTAGCTCCAAATGATACCTATAGAGGGCCTGTAAACATTGGTATAGCAATATTACTTTAGCGTGCGTTTTGTAGTTTTATGAATCTACGATACACAGGCGTTACCGACTTACGAAAGAAGGTAACTTCTTTGCAACACGAAGAAATTGTTTGGAACTTTGAAAGAAGGAGCAGCAGTGTGGTTAACTATTTTCAATGGCAATACGTACTTATGTGCTAAGAGTAGCCAGTAATTAATAGTGTGCATAGTATTGCTACAAAAACAATACAAAACAAAAGGATAATACAAAAGGAGCTCATGACTAAATAATAACAGCCGCTCGGGTCGATCTTCAGGTTAAGCCGTGCTTGCTTAGGTTGGTTTGTGGATGGGTGACCAACCATTACATACCGAGTTTCGTCCGTGCCTCGGAAAGAACGTTAAGCGGGTGTAATTTGTAGATCTTTGACAGTCGTTTGGTAGTCTGGCCCAAAAAGTCTGGCAACCAGTCTTCAAGGGTTAATTTTTGTAATGGTAAGCCGGAGCACATTTCTTGAATGTGATTTTATTTTTTGTATCTGGATTACTCATTGCGCCCGTTTTCAAAGGAAAGCTGGTAGGAATCGAGTTGTATGGTACCTTCGCCACTGCAAGGTCACAAACATATAAGTAATCAACTTTATTCCCCTCAAGGTACCACACTCGGTACCTCCAACAATTGGATGCATTCACAAATTGCAACGTGCACAAGTCTATTGAATAATAGCTGCACGTGGGGTCTATATTCGAACCTGTAATAGAATAATAGGAGGTCTAACTGAACTGTTGTTGGAGTATGTAGTGGCTAGGAAGTCTGACTAAACTAGGAGTCATCAGGTTTCCACGTATTGTTATTGTGGATTAGAATATCTAAGTAGGCACTGCGTCATTTTATCATAAGGCATTTTGAGGGTTCTGTACCCGAAGGGCGTAACAAACGGGACCCTATTACTAAGCCTCCTCTGTCCATCCGTCCCACTGTCTGTCTGTCGGCGGGCTGAATCCGTAATAGGCAGACAGTTGAAATCTGCACAGAATGTGAATTTCTGTTGCAAATTAAAAATTAAAGGGGGCTCCCCTACTACGATGGTACGGAACCTTTCATGCGCGAGTCCAACTCGTACTTGGCCGGAAACTTTTTACAGGAAAATGAGAACCCTGCAGCAATGATTGTGTTATGCGCGATTCCTAAAGAAAAATTAAATGGAATGGAATGCTATTCCTAAATATTCCCATAACTGGTACACTAGCCTCTTTTTTGTCACTAACCTGTACCTTGAAAATTTTATAAACTAGATCGTCTAACTTATATTGTTTGAAAAATATTAGCCACTTAGATATTAATTTATTATAGAAATAGAAATTAATAGTTTAATTTTAAAATTCTCCTTATAGGTACATTTTACTAAGTCAATGCAAATCTTATTAAAACTTTATGCACATAATGTACAAAGGCGGACTTAATGCCTTGGGCATTTTCTACCAGTCTACCTTAGGGTGATGCAGAGACAAAACAGTAGGTGCAATAGTACAGAAAATTTCCTAGTCCAAGTATTCTCAAATCTTGGTTACAGAACAGACGGACTAAACAATAGGTAATGTTGCGAAGGGACACACCTAATCTCCAATCACCTACAGAAATCTGGGTCAATAGAAATATCTCCTAATCAATTAGCTTGAATACACTTCACTGCCCAATTTTGATTGGACACCATTCATTATTTACCTATTTACGTGTTCAGTTCATGAGGATCTCAACCCACCCACTTTTACGCCTGATTACGTACGAATAGTGTTATCTCGCGAGATCTACTTACGTCAGAAATTATCAAAATGAGATCGCTAGTGCGTGCACAGGAAATCCTACAGCCGCATTTTTGATTTTGACGCAATATGCACCCCAAGATTTGCGTCATTAGTTGAAAGACACGTTTACATTCACAATGAAAGATAATAATCTAAAAGTTTATTTTTATCTCGAGAATTGAAGCACCGTGTTAAAATCTGTTTGCTTTTGTTATGATATTGGCCTATTGGGTGGCGCACAATACCTGAATGTAAGTGCAAGGCCACTGTCGCATATGGCACAGAACAGGTATGGCATTAATGTTGTTACTTGTCATCCAAGAGACAAAACTGAAGTGTCTTATGTGCCTAATAATCGCATTTCCGGGATAAAAAGTAGCCAATGTGCTATTCCAGACTATAATCTATCTCTGTGCCAAAAAATTCATCCAGAGCCGTTCATCGGTTCTGACGTGATTGAGTAACAAACATCCAGCCAAACTTTTGCATTTATAATAGTATGCAGGGTGTAAGGGACAGCCCTCCGCAAAATGACAGGTTCATTCAGCTCCTTATTTTGAATCATAATCCACCATATTTAAAAAAAAATGTAATCGTTTTTTCAGTTACTATTCCTTTATTTCAATTTAAAATTACATTCTCTGTACGCAGCAGTTCATTTATGTAAATAATAAAGCTAAAATCAAAAAACCAACAATGAATGTACTCGACGCGTGAAATCAGCTGTTCACTTCCTGCATAGCTACAGATTTCATCGATCTCGTCATCGCGCTTGCCGATCGCTACGTCCGTTTTGCCATTGCGTATGAGGAAATTAAACAAATAAAATTTATTGAATTCCAATAAAGTCCCTGAAATCATTTTTTATACCGGTCATCTTAGTATAAGATACTGAATTCACTCCATCAGTCTGCGTAGGGCTGTCCCTTACACCCTACATAGTAAGATTTGATAGTCACAAAACCGCAGCTCATATTGAGTTTTATTACATTCAAAGAGAACTAGCCAACAGGAAAGACATATGTATTAGATAGACTGTAACGGAATGTCTTCTCCATACATTAATGAACACAAGTTATTAGATCAATGAGCATTTTCAGACCGTGATGGATCTCTGTAGACGCAATCAATCGAGACAATAATGCTTTTCTAGTCGCCTCTTAACAATTTTTTACGAGAAAATAGCATCAAGCTAAGGCGTTACCTAATACCTGGTATTACTTAGTAAAACCTAATGCCCTTTAGACCTTTTAACATAATTATGTAACATCACGCATATGACTGGGCCTGAAAGGTTAGGCTGAGGTGTTCCTATCGCCAGTTGTCGACGAGCTTATTAGTTATTACCATCACTTGCACGAGTAAGCTAGGACTTTTTACTGATGGATAATACCTAAAGGACTAAGGAGTGTTATGGAGCCTACACACCAAAGTCATGGTAAGCATGTCAACAGAAGGCGCGAATTATACAGAAACTGCGTAAGGTGAAGGCGCGGCGCAGGCTTGGAATTTATAACGAAGATAAGATAAGATAAGATAAGATAATATTTATTTGCTTAAACATGTGTCATACATACAAGAAAATACATGCATGCAAGATGGTAACAAGAACAACATTATTAGGTACAGGCATGTTTGCCACATGATGTGACGTGCAAATGTCCAGAAAATATTATTAATTAAAACATTCTCATAAAACAACAATTAATTAAATAATAAAAGAATAATAATACATTTTAATTAACAAAAATGAAATAAAACATTAAAAAGATCAATAAATAAGTAAACTATTTCATTATAAATTAAGAAACACAAAAAAATAATAATCAAATCAAATAAGCTACTATGTCAACACAAATCTTTCCTCTAGGAACTCGTTAATATTATAACGATAAATAGAACATTAAAAACAAAAATAAGTTATTAAGACTAATATGCAATCATGATGTCAACACTAAAAAATAATAATAAAAAGATCAATAAATAAGTAAACTATTTCATTATAAATTAAGAAACACAAAAAAAAAAAAAAATCAAATCAAATAAGCTACTATGTCAACACAAATCTTTCCTCTAGGAACTCGTTAATATTATAACGATAAATAGAACATTAAAAACAAAAATAAGTTATTAAGACTAATATGCAATCATGATGTCAACACTAAAAAATAATAATAAAAAGATCAATAAATAAGTAAACTATTTCATTACAAATTAAGAAACACAAAAAAAAAAAAAAAATAATAATCAAATCAAATAAGCTACTATGTCAACACAAATCTTTCTTCTAGGAACTCGTTAATATTATAGTACGCTTTATTTACTAAATATGTCTTAAGTTTTCTTTTCAAGTGCACATTATTAAGCTCCTTCCAACTTTTAGGTAACTTATTGTAAACAGTTGGAGCCATATGAAAAACACTTTTGCGCATAAGTGCAGTCCTACAGGGAGGTACACATAGTTGAGTTTGGTCACGCCTGTTCCTGGGAAATTGATCTGCTCTGAGCGTGAATAATTTAGGATTGTTCCTGACAAACATAACAGTCTCAAGAATGTACATGGATGGCAATGTTAAAATTTTATGCTTTATAAAGTAGGGTTTGCAGCTGTCCGTGGTTTTAAAATGGAACATTGCTCTAAGGCATCTCTTCTGTACTTTAAATGCTACTTCTCTATTAGTCGAGTTACCCCAAAAGATAACACCATATCTGAGAACGGATTCAGCCAGACCGTAGTAAGCTGTTAATAACGCCTCCCTATTGACATTTCGTGATAGTAAGTATAGTGCATAGGCACTACTACTAATTCTTTTACTTAGAGCCTCTATGTGATCCTTCCAATTTAATTGTCGGTCAATAATTAGTCCCAGAAACTTAGTTGTACTAACCGTGTCAATTGTAATATTATTATATGTTATGTCAAGATTGGAAAATGTCAATAAACGTTGGCTAAAATGCATAATTACTGTCTTACTTAAATTAATTTTCAAATTATTATTGTCCAACCATTGTATAGTATTGATCAATGTATTAGTAATGTCATATTTATATAGGTCTTTATTATTACAGGGTATAGTTATAGTACTGTCATCCGCGAAAAGTGTTACAGGATGGTCAATTGACTTTGGAAAGTCATTTATGTAAAGGGTGAAAAGTGGAGGTCCTAAAACACTCCCTTGCGGAACTCCGTAGGTAACGGTTCGTTCCTTCGACAGAATGCTTTCTTCATGTTTAGTTTTAGTGTTTAGCCTACTTACTTCAGTTACTTGTTTTCTTTCGTGCAAATATGATTTAATAAGTTCAAGAACATTCCCTCTAACACCGTATGCATCAAGTTTTTTAAATAAAATATCATGTTGGACATAATCAAATGCCTGTGTCATGTCACAAAATATAGCACATACTGGAGTATTTTTATCCATATTTGACATAATCGAGTGTAAAAAGTCATAAACTGCCATATTTATTGTTTTCTTTTTTCTAAACCCTTTTTGTTCATTACAGAGTATATTGTTCACTTCTAAATAAAAACTAAGTTGATTATAAATATAGTATTCAATTACTTTTGAAAACATCGGTATTAATGCAATCGGCCTGTAACATTCCATTAGTTCCCTGTCTTGTTTTTTAAACAATGGCTTTATTACCGCCGTTCATTCGAAACGAAAGAACGGCGTGCCTGCGCCGCGCCGCTTGAGTGTAATTCACGACACATCGCCTACGTACATTTTGTATGAAAACATTTTGCAGCGGCATCGTGCCTGCGCCGCGCCTTCACCTTACGCCATTTCTGTAGAAATCGCGCCGAAGGCGTGCACAAGTTGCCGGTTTTGGTGTGCAGGTTCTATTGTAGACAAGGAAAGTAAAAGAGATCATCGTCATTCTCCTGCCCTTATCCGAATCTATTTGGGGTCGGTGCAGCATGTCTTCTTCTTTCAAACTTCTCTAATACTCGTCATCTCATCAGACACCCTCTTTCTTGCCACATCATCCTTCACACGGTCCATCCTTCGTTTAATTTCTGTCTTTCTTTTCTGAAAGTAATAGAGATATTTACCTGAAAACGTAAAATTGCTTGGACACTCTCATATATCCTTACATTCTAACCAGTTTCTTTCTTAATGTTTACACAATGAAATTGTTTTTAATAAAATATCCCAACGTCATCCAATATTCCGTTTTATCGAGTGCAATTGAAACATTCAAAATTTATGCGCAAGCGACCAATCCCAATGCCGCGCTAATAAAAAAGCTATGCGATCAATGAAGAGTCATTGGCAGGTCACCGGGGACTTCTAAACACTCCAGCCGTTGATGGATCTGACCTGTGACATCTCCTGGTATTACGAGGCATTGTACTTGTTGGTACATTGTTGCTACATCATTTTTATGGTAATTGTCTTTATTGTAATATCACGCCTGTAATCCCCGAAGGGTTTGGCAGAGGCGTACTTAGGAGTACACCCACATTTCGCCAGTTATGTTTAAGTCCCATGTAATAGGGGGCGAGCCTATTGCCATCAACCGGGCACAAATCCAGACTCCGTGGCTGCTACTGAGAAATTCCTGTTGGAAAAACACAATAATACTTTGCCCGACCCGACAATCGAACCTAGGACCTCATGCTCAGTAATCGCGCTTGCGACCACTCGATCAACGAGGCAGTCTATAATGTAATGTTTTTATTTTTCAGCTCTTTATTAACTAACACTTTGGATTCTTGACTTGATTGAGAGGGGGGACAAGGACGAGGGGCAGATTCTTCACAGCGATTAGTACTGAATCCTTACGTTGGGTGACATTATGATGCTAGTTGACAATGGCCGTAAGATTGCACCTAACCCTACGTACAGTACGATTCACGAAAGATGACCACAAATGGCGGCCGTCTGCGCACGTTTACTCATGAATAAAAGACTTAAAACAAAATAATATTTTAATGTTAGTTAAATAATTTGTGTGTGCTCCGGGCTTGACGCATTCCGCCCGCGCCTCACCCCGCACCTCCAAAGGGACCTAAAATATGCCTTCTGCGCCGTGGTCATCTTTCGTGAATCTTACTGTACTTAGATGTCATTGGATACTTGTTTTTTTTTTTTTGCCGCCTCTTTTATTCCACTCCTGGGCAAAGGCCTCCCCCATTCCTTCCACTTTTCTCGGTGTTGCGCCTCTCCTCGCGAATTAACGAAAAAAAAAATGCGAAAATTCTAGTAACTTTGCAAAAAAAAACCGTGTCTTATTGTTTGGCGTAAAAAACTGTTTTTCCAATTATCCTGGGATATCAACAATGGCTTATGGTATCTAGGTAGAAGATAAAGCTAAGTCATATTTACACGGGGTTGGTAACATCTCGTCCTACAGTAATATTGCGGAATCAACAAGTGAAGCGCAATGCACACGGACCGGTGCACCAAATATTGCCTTTGCTGAGCAATATTTGGAAGTCGTTCCCAGCTGGCGGAGCAATTTGAACCTCCTGCCTATTTGACCGTGGAACGAAGGATATAATAGAGAATATTGAAACCGCAAACATGGAACTGTCCCTCTTAATTTTGACTTTAAATGGCTCTAAACGGAATCTATACTATTAATATATAAAGGTGAAGAGTTTGTTTGTTTGGTTGAACGCGCTAAACTCGAGAACTACTGGTTCGAATTGAATAAATCTTTTAGTGTTGGATTGCCCATTTATCGAGAAAGGCTATAGGCTATACAACATCACGCTACGACTAATAGGAGCGGAGCAGCAATGAAAAATGTTGCAAAAACGGGACGGGATTTTACGCGGACGAAGGTCGCGGGGAACAGCTAGTAAATGATAAAGTGTCAACAGAAAGAATGGATGAAAAAACCGAGTTGCGCTGACCCCAAGCAACATGGGACAAGGGCAGGCAGATGATGATTAGATATTATGGCACTAGGTTCTTTAGATTACACTACGTTTTAAAAAAGTCTGCCACATTCCTTCATTGACTGTTGTCTTTGGTCGATAGGGCCGATAAGTTCTGGATTGGCGACGGCGTACGTCAAGAGTCAGCATGGGTAGGCCTCTCCCATAAGGTGGTGGAACGATGACCTGGTGAAGGTTGAGCGAATTTGCTGAACGAGGGAAGTACAGGACTGATCGTTGTAGCGATGTTTGAGAGAGGCCTATGTCTGGCGGCAGTCGTGTTTCAGTTTAATGATGATGATTTCGTATAACAATCTAACTGATCTCAGGATTCTCTACATTATGCTAAGGGTACAAAATAACTTGGAATAACCCAGGCATCAAGCGTGATTGCTATACCCGTTACCAAAATGATAGAATATAATATGACATGATCATCATCTGCGTATCCTTTTCCCAGCTATGGTGGGGCCGCTTCCAGCCTCAACAAATGTAGCTGAATACCAGTATTTTACATGGAGCGACTGCCTATCTGACCTACACAACCGAGTTAGTACTGGGTAATACGATACCCCCGAAAGTCTGATAATGTCTGATTGTCAGACTTTCGGGCTACTGACTAACTGTAACGACTGTCAAAGATCTACAAATGATAGACGGGACCAACGGCTTAACGTGCTTTCCGAGGCTCGGAGGAACCTCGGTATATATTGGGTAGTCACCCATAGTTGCCACGGACCAACCTAGGCAAGCGCGGCTTAACCTAAAGATCGACTCGAGCGGTTGTTATTATTTAGATGTATACGAGGAATATTCTACTGACAATAATCTTCTTAGTGTCGATGTCAATCTAAATTGTGTCGGCTCAGAACTTGGCAATATGTTTTAAACTTTCACGGGTTAAAACTAAACTTATACTAGGATATCTTCCGTGATTAGTGCCATGATTAGTGGTGATGTGATTAGTTGGCTCAAAATTATGAACAATCACTGAAGATATCCCATAAATGACAGTATAAGTTTGGCAATATGTATTTATACGTACAATCGACTGCCTCGTTGCTCTAATGATTGCAAGCGCGACTACTGAGCATGAGTTCTTGAGTTTGATTCCCAGGCCGAGCAAAGTGTTATTGGGTTTTTCCTTAGGAATAACTCAGTAGCAGCTCTCGAGTAGCTTATAAATAAAGACCTTTATCTCTGCCCATACCCCTATACCTCTCGTCGTGATAAACATCGAAGTTCCCGTAGTTTTCTCATCATGATGAAATATTTGCCAAGTTGATTGAACGTAGGCCCCGGCATTGTGTGGCCGGCAAATAGTCTGACAACTAGATAATTACTGTTTATTTTGATCCAGCAAACATGCAGGCTATTTATAGAGAGGGATATAAAGGCTCCATTAGTAGACTGCGTAGAGGTATTTCTTAGAAGTTAAGGGAAGGTTTTTACCTAGTAAATGAATCAATGCCGCTTACCATGGGCGTACCCAGCATTTTTTAAGGGGTGGGGCAGAAGCAAATAAACTAAGTAATAGGAAATTAATTCTATGCTTTTTATTTACTGAATGATACCTACGTTTTATTGACTTCACTAAACCTTATTTCAATAATAACCTGTGAGAGTTCTGGCTAAATCTAGCTAAAATTTTTTGTTGGTTGTGCTTCCAGAACCCACTTTCTTTGCACACTTATCATTATCATACAGAGGCCGACAAGACGGTTTTCTGTCATTGTTGACCTTAACCAAGTTTTTATTTTAATGTGAAAAATGTTAAAGTACCCAAATGATTTTTTTTTTTTTTTATTTATTTAGGGACATTTATAATCACAATGCGTATGTCAGTCCCATCGTACCCTAAATACACATTGTTCATATCTGGGCCATCAACCTAAACAGACTCTTCGCATCATCGCCATTTGGTTGAGCTAGGATCTTATGGAATGTGCCTACTTCAAGTCTGTTGAACCTCAATACCCTAAACAGATGATTTCTTTCAGACTCATACCGAACACAGTCAGCCATCAATAAGTGGTGTAAGTCTTCAACAACTCCACACTCCACATATTTAATTTTGTCATTATATTAATTTTGCCTAAAAATTCACAGCTTCGGGTCAGAGAAGCCCCACCGTGGGTACGCCCATGCCGCTTACCGTACAACGTAGGCACACTTACTGCCGTAATCGATTGTAAGTAATCGCCAGCACATCGGCTACCCGAAACTATCAAATTTTCCCAATCAACCTTGAACCTAATACTTTAGTGATAAAGTTGAAATTTAAGAAATTTAACAGATTGTAGGCATGATGTGCTGGCTGCGTATGTACATATCATAACATTACGCCTGTGATCCCCGTAGGGTTGGGCAGAGGTGTAACAGGGGGCGAGCCTGTGCCAGCAACTGGGCAGAAATCCAGACTCTGTGGCTGCTACTGCGAAATTCCTTAAATTAAAGTTTTCACAAAAATATCGCTTCAATAAATGTGTAGATATATTTCTGTTAATAAACGTTAGTTTTTATTCAAAGACAATTATCGTGTTTTGTGTTTGATGTCTATGGTAACTTGACGTTTGTTTATACGTTGACAGCGCTGTGTAACGGGAAAATAACACGTTTGTTGTGTAGTGTTCACAATTCCAATTTTAAGTTTAAATAAGTGCCTAAATTACGGTGTAGCCATGACCGCTAAAAGTAAATCATAATTAAAATTAAAATTTAAAAAACCCCCAACGAAAAAATAAAAGATGAAAGATAAATACCCAGTTTCATCCCCTATATCTAGTAAATGGCTGCACCGATTTTGATAAAACGTCTAAGAACCATCGCCAAGAAACTATTTTTCAAATAAAAAAAACTGCATCCAAATCGGTTCACTCGTTTAAGAGCTGCGGTGCCAGACACACACACACACACACATTGCGGTCAAACTTATAACACCCCTCTTTTTGCGTAGGGGGTTAAAAATGAGAGAATTTCTTTCGGAAACTAAATGCTAACAAAAGCAGATATCTCATATAGCTCAGTCCTACATAGAATCTCCGCTTGCAACATGCAAATGAACCCGGTTAACTTATCAAGACATACCTTACACTGTTTTCTTAACTTGTACTAACAAGACATGACAAACATTATTATGCTTCTTGTTTACCCTTAACAAAAACAATAATTGTTTATCTCTGGCGACTTACGCAAAAAGATAAACGTTGTGGCGTAATAGGTGATTTTAATATCATAATAATATCGTAAATATGTAAATAGATACCTACGTCTACATAGGGGGCTCATGGCTTCATCGGGTCGTTGAGGATGTGTGATAAGATCTAAGAGGGTAAGGTTAAGGTTAGAATAAAGAAATTAATCTACTTTTACATTGTTTAGGAATATTAAAGCCGTTGATGTATCAATAGAGTCTGAGATTTTTTTTTGTGAAATATCGAAAGTACCTACGGTCTAATGCTTAGCACGGCGGCTGTTGCATATTGTGCTGCAAAACCTCAAACGGCCCACAAATACAATAACTTAATAGGTAGATTTCCAGCTGCTTGTTAACTTTTTATCTTTTTTTACATCTTTTGTAGTTAACAACGACTTATTGTCAGGCCTACGCAGTCCGGCATGTCCCCCCTGTACCTTCAGTGAAAAGTGATATAAATGAAAAATCATAGTTTTGAGTAATTTAAGGTTAAAGATTTAAAAAAATCTCGTTATTTTTCTAACGTTCTAAAATAAAAAACGATATGTGGTACGTGTAGATAATATTATAAAGATTATAAAGAGCTTGGTTTGAATATATTATTTTGCACGGAATTTAAGTAATTAGTAAAAATAGCCAGTTATATCACCGTACACTATAGTTTTCTTTGCTTATTTTTGTGTATTTAAATTTATAATGAAATGAATTATTTTACACATATAGTTACCGTTTTGTGTGAAATGTTATAAGGCTTGTGTTTTGGCATGTTTTGCCTGCAAATAGTTGTTGTGAGAAAAAGTCGTAAAACTAATATGATCATTTTGATTATCAGCAACCTTTTTTCATTGTTTTATTTAAAATTCCTACGTAAATATTCAATTATACCTCTAAACACCAATGTATTTTTCAAACTAGTAAGTGATTAATGCTACAAGCTAGAATTTATTGTGATACATTTTGTTTACATCGAAGTGTTTATTGATACAAGTAATAAGTATTTTCAAACGTTTTTGTCACAGAAAGGGTAAAACTATGTTAATATCATAATAAAATAATAACTAAATTAAAAAAGCGTTTCTTTAATAAAGAATTCTTGAATAAACACTTTTTTATGAATTACAAGTAGTAGCAAAACAATAAAACATTTTTATAAATCAAACTTAAAACATAACTTTTAGACCTAAGTAGGTATTTATTGTTAATCTGATTATCAGAGTAGGTATCGTTAGTCTTTAAACATATTAAATCAGGCTCAATAAATCAAACAACAGATTTGTTGTAGCACTTCAACTATTCGCTATATAAAACAATATAATTAACATCCTTATAAAAAAACATAACTTTTAAACCTACTTATTGTTAATCTTGAACAGAGATCGAATTAGTCTTAAATCGTATGAAATCAGTACATCAACATTTTCGCTTATAACTTTTTTTATTTATAATTCTACGACAAAAAGATACTGGACCAAAATTGTAGAGAATTCAATTTGCAACAAAAAATGTTGACAATTTTTATCAGATAAATAGTTTAAGAGATAAATCGTAATAACCATTTCAACCCCTATTTTCAAGATGGCGGCCGTGGGGCAAGGGTGGCGACCCCACAAACTTGATTTTAGCTTTACACTGACCCCCCCTACACATCAAAAAAATAAAATTGCGTCCTCTAAAAAACGCAAGGTAAGGCCTAAAAAATGTAACATTTCAATGGACTATAACTCTTATTAACTCTTATAAGTAACCAACCCCGCAACGCCTGGACAGATTTTGATCGTACTTTTATTGGCAGATAGCTGATGTTATAATGAATAATTTAGGCTAAGGATTAGGGTTCCGTGCAAAAAAAAAAACCCATAAAATCGTTAACAAAATCCGATTCAATTTGGGAAGCAATATTTTTCTAATAAATTCACGCAGCAGGGTCGCGGGAAACAGCGAGTATCTTATAATTAGTAAAAGTATCAACGATATTATGCCCAATACTCACTAAGTAATATCCATTAAAGTCAATACACTCATATAAATCACTATCCCCCATCACCTAATTCTATTTGCCAAAGAAATCGATAGATTACGTAGCCGTCAGAGGAGTCATAACCTCATGCTAGTCGAGATTGAGTAACGTCCTGATAGTGACAGTGTATGTGGTAATCGGTAAGTTTATGAGGTGCTGATCCTGGGGTGGTGGGAATACCTAAACTCGATTCAGTTCCGGGGTGACATTATGACACTGGGCTTGTTTAACCAAAGGGTTCGGCTAGATTATGCGTCGTCGTGGGCAACTACAGTACTTTCAGAAGTTATTATGCCTTGTGCCTGTGACTGTAGCTTCGCTTTCTTTGTTTTTTGTGACATTCAAAAGTGCCTGTAATGGTCTAATTGAAGTTTAGTTTTAGTCGCACTCTTGCCTTAATAACATATTCCATGACACTGGCGGATCTACGCATTATTGGAATTACATGCGGGTGGATAATATCAGCGGGGCAGTAAGGGGAACTACCTTAACCGATGCAGGTACACGAAAATGGTCTCAGGAGACTATCCATATTGTGTTGTGAAATATTGATCCCCATTCACAGATTTAAAAAAAATAGAGTAAGGAAGAAAATGGCCATTTAACACAATCTTTTTGTTGATGATGATTTTTTCCGGACACCCCAGAAGAAAATAAAAAAAGAATTTAAAAAACACGCGAAACGAGCAGTAATATGATATTACCCAAATAATTCACCGCCTGGCTCACTCGTTTTCGGCGCGCCGCACCTAGATTCCCCTGACACAAAAGGTGCCCGGGTTTTGAACCGGATACTTTTAAAAATCCCTCCCGGACGAGCTCCAGACGCCCTCCAAACTAGGACAAATCCGGGGAAACCCGCATTTATGGCAAGCGAAAAACTCCTTAGATTAGACGTGGGTGTTATTCCTATAGATTTCCCGTAGGAATAAATTCTGGCCGTCACAGCAGTCAGCTAACTGGTTTCCATGGTTCCACCTGAGGGCTATCTGGGACCAACATCGTCTACGTCTCCACCCCAATACTGCCTATTACGTCGATACCGATCATTCATAACAAATATACCTATGTTAATGTTACATCTACAAGCTAACTTCGCGTGCTTCTTGCCCTGCCCTAATTTTTGGAGGCCGAATTCAGTATTACACTGCTATAGGTCTGCACTGACGGTCTGCCACTTATCATCCTTATGCCCTAAGTGATAAGGTTGAAAACTGGTCGACTCGGGAGTGGACTCGGGAGTACCCACTTAAGTGAAATACATTGATTTGTTCGATTGTACCTAAGTACTTTGCAAATTAGTTTCTTTTGGGTCCGTGGGGAAATTATAGTATTTTTATAAGTTATTTCTAATAGTGCATTAACCTATGGTTGTCGATCGATGGGTGTTTAACTATTTTTGTCTAACCTACTTAAAAAGAAAGACAGCAAGACAAATTGCCATGGGGTGACAGTCTCATCGATTGAAGACCCGATGGAGGTGATTATTAAAATATTCAGACTTGCTGTTGCTGCAAGTCTAGATAAAATTTAGAGAATTTTAAAAAGCTATGAAAATAAAATAATTATGTCGTATTTTTTAGGATTTCACTTCCAAATCTTCTTTGCTGAATGTGTTGTAAGACTTTAGGAATTTGCTGATATCATGTATTTTCTTTCCAAAATAAGATTTTAAATGTGGAGTGGTTCTGTTTGTAGGTATCGTTTGTATATGGTTAACCCGCTGAAACGATATTGATGAATTTACACATTTACACCCTGTTTTTTTTTCTAACAATTATTTTCCAACGTGGACGGAGTTCTTTACAAAGAAAACACTAGTTATTTGTACCGGACAAGAGACGCCGATCAAAGAAATTGGTCAACCACAGTCTCTACTATTCTCAACATTGTTCGTTCAAAGTTTTTCCATATACAGTGTAAATTAGCGACAATAATTATATCCGTACATTTCCCTACAACTTTGTTCATGAGTAAATACTACAAAGATACTGTTCATTACTGCTCAAACATAGTTAATATAGGGACAAACAAGATGCAGAGTGCATCATATTTTACTCCTGGCATCTTTACATGTCTGATAAGAGATAACAAATATAAAGAACAAGAGAGCATCACGCTTGGGTTCGTCGTAGGGGCGGGCCATTACCATCAATGCGCAAGTCTGCTTCCGGCCGGTTACTGATACTGATACTGCTAGCCTGCGTCATCCCACTGCTGGGCAAAGGCCTCTCTCCGTGACTTACAGTTGTTTCGTTCTAGGGCTAATGTGGGCCACTGGTCGTTAGTTCTGTCCAGCTCGTCCCGCCATCTTCTACGAGGTCTGCCGCGACGCCTTCTGGCTGTGTCAGGGCTCCAGAAAGTGGTTATTTTGGCCCACAGCTCATTGGGCGTGCGGCAGACATGGCCAGTCCAGTCCTACTTCAGCTTAGCGCCTTTTTGAGCAATGTCAGCAATTTGTGTTTTGGAGCGCAGTGTGGTGTTGCGTACCTGGTCGGTTAGTTTGACGCCTAGAATTCCGGCCGGTTATTTCCTAATAAAATCCAGTAACATTTTACACGAACTGGGGATCGAAGTCAATATCCCTATAGTTTGTGGTGGCAATCACTAGCTACTCCAAGCAGACGTAAACTGCCTTGGATGTACCTACTTAGAACAGCTGAATCCGAAGAATGATCAGACCCAACAGAACCGCAAAGACTTGTCAAATATTAATAATACAGATTTATTTATACTTCTGGATTTAGAACAATTGAGTACTTACAATACAAATATTAAACAACCCATCCAACAACTTAGCATTTGTTTAAACGGTTCCAGTTGTTCAAGTATTTGAACAACCATACTTTTTGCGTCACATATGATCTATTACTTCCGGGTGTAATACTACTGTTAGATCAATACTGTACTCAAGGTTCTTCGAAATAGCAGAGGTTCGATGTAAGCATACGAAAGAAAGAAAGAAAGCTTCTAAACCTAGTTTTGTCTTTCTATCCACATCAGACGTGGGATGACTTCACATCAGGCGTAGGTCGACGCTGCGCAAGCGTCGCGTTGCCATGATTGTATCGCAACTAACGTCTGTCGCGGTAAGTGGGCGTAACCATTGCCTTTAGCCAGCGAACGCCTACGCTAGCTATTACAAAAATCGACCCTAATAAAGCTGAAATATGGCCAAACTTGGAAGGACAGCAGAGAGCTTAGGTTACGTAATTATTATTTAGATACAGTAGAGCTCATCAGTGGTACAAAAACCGCCCTTACTGTAACAACATTAATGTACAATTTTGCGGTTGACTATACAGTCCATAATCCTGAAATACCTATCAACCAAACTAAATATCAAATTAGGTATAATCACTCACAAATAAAGCTTGCCATTAAAACAGTTCACTTCGCTTGTATAACTCCGCTTGCATCACAAAGGGTAATAATAGGCTGAATATTTAAGTAGAGAGTGAGATCGCCCCCACTGACCCCATTCGGAGGGTTGTCGACCGCGGCAGGTCAGCCCGCTCAGTATAATAACCCCCTGTGTATTTCCTATGGAGGGTTAGGCTAGTGGTAAATGGAAGATATTTGATATGGAATTAAGTGTGTTCTGTGCAGAAGGAATTTCAACCGACATAAAAATACCAATAGACTGCCTCGTTGGTCTAGTGGTCGCCATCCTGACTGCTGAGCTTGAGGTCCTGGGTTCGATTCCCAGGTCGGGCAAATTGTTATTGGATTTTTCTATCAAGAATTTCTCTGTAACAACCATGGAGTCTGGATTTGTGCCCGGCTGATGTCGTATTACATGGAACTTAAACATAACTGGCGAAATGTGGGGATACGATATAAAGGGTGTAAAAAGACCCTTAACGAAGCCGAAAAGTATTTGCTCTCCCCATCATTGCGATATTTTTTTTGTTCTAGACTATACCTGGGAACCTTCTAGTTACGGAGATATTGGGGGTCAAAGATCCAACTTTTTCACAAGTTTTTTTTTAAATACATGTTTTTAATGTAAGATTTTTACTTTAAACATCTTCACGACCCCCGTACTATTCAATCCATCCATCAGCACAATGTTTTGAGTGCGTTACATTGAGTTTTACCGTAAAACGTAATTTTTCACCCCAAAAAAAAAAGTCGTTTCCCAGCAATAATTTTTGCGTAAAGTTACTTAGTTTGATGTACAGAATGCTTGGTTGACGGCTTCGTGAAAGGTCTGTTTACACCCTGTATAGGTACACCTCTGCCTAAGCCTTCGGGGATTACAGGCGTGATGTTGTTTTATAAAAAATATCAGGTAGTTGATTGCGAGCCGAACATGTCTAGTCTAGAAAAAAGCGTCAGAAACTTCCTGTTTCTGACGCTTTAGAGATAATAAGTAGTAGTAATTAAAATTAATGGCATCATCGTAATTATACCTAACATTATAGTGGTTTCAGGCTTCCGGTATAACCTGCAGATATGAAAAAAATGCCAATCCTATGGTTATTCAGACTATACACCCGTATCTATAAAAAGTCAATGTCATTACTTAAGTAAACGTCATTATCTATATATATAAAATTCAAAGTCCTGACTGACTGACTGATATATCAACGCACAGCCCAAACCGCTGGTCCTAGAGACATGAAATTTGGAGGGTGTATTTTTTCTGAAGGGTAGGTATCCACTAAGAAAGGGTTTTTCGAAATTCCACCCCTAAGAGGGTGAAATGGGGTGTTGAATTTTCTATGAAACTTTTTATTCTCGCAGTCGATTGACTTGAAAATTAGTGTACATACTTTTCAGATAAAATTATGAGATACGTGTATCACAGTTTGTCCAAAATCATCCCCCAATTTAAAAATTTAATGTCTTGATTGGCTGACTGATATATCAATGCACAGCCCAAACCGCTGGTCCTAGAGACATGAAATTTGGTGGGTGTTTTCTTTGTGAAGAGTAAGTATTCGCTAAGAAACAGTTTTTTTAATTCCACCCCTAAGAGGATGAAATGGTGTGTTTAATATTCTGTGAAACTTTTTATTCTCTGAGTCGATTGACTTGAAAATTTGAATACATACTTTTCAATTAAAATTATGAGATACGTGTATCACAGTTTTTTCAAAAATCAAAATCATCCCCCAACAGAGTCAAATAGGGCTTCGAAGCTCACGTAGGCATGGCGCGCAGTATTGCGCGGGGCGTGCGGGGCGCGGGAGTATTTACCTATTAAGTAAGTAGCCTAAGTAGCTAGGATTTTTCTGAGGTAGATGTCTGTAAATATGGTTTATTCCACCGATTTTCGCGTTGGCTCGTAATACGCGACATTGATATTAAATATTATGTAAAAGTTTTATATCTATAAATAGATTCCTTATTAATCATTTGATTTTCGTCACCGGTGTCCAATCTCAAACCAAGGTATCAATATTTCACATAACAATATGTAAAGTACCTAATTGATATTACTATGAACTAATATTTGCAAGTTATAAGCAACTATATTAAAACCATGTATCTACTATACATACATAGATTACTTATTATCCCAGAAGTAAGATCCCGTGGGCAATTCCCGAACTCCACGCGGGCGAAGCCGCGGGCATAAGCTAGTTTAACATACGATTTTTATTCCGTAGTTTGACAGTTCCAACTTCACGCCATTACGCTTGAAGTTGGAACTGTCAGAAGTTAGAACACTTACCTTTGCTTTCTTTGACGGTTCTTACTTCGTACAAATTCTTGTCTATTGCATAAAAATGGTCGCTTAATTACTTAAACTCAAGTAATTACTTTAACTTGACTATAGATACGAATCTTCTGAAGACTTCTGAAAACTACTTACGAACATCATAATGTTCTAGAGCTGTTGTTCCTGAGTTCCTTTAAAAGCCGAGATCATTTACGGCGTTTGAAGCTAAGAAAAATCATAAAAATATCCACTACTAAGCACTACTGTGTGTTAAGCACTACCAAAGTAGTGCTTAACACACAGTAGTGCTTGGATTTCCTTTAGCCATGATCACTTAACAGTAGGAGGAAGAATTAACTCATAATCCCCAATGACGTAATATTAATAGACTCGTCATGCATGAACATCACGGCGCTAGAAAACAGCGTAAATACTATCGGTAGCTAGATAGCTACTTAGATGCACGAAGAAAGGGAAAGAAAATTAAATGTCAGCTACGGAATTCCTGTTGTTAGAGAGAGATAAATATATTTCTTAAAGTACGTTGTCATTCTGTGGTGCATGCTCATTGGATGAGCGTGAATGGCATGTGACTTACCTCAGGCTCCAGTCGCCATTAGAAGGCATCGAAAAAAATAAAATATAATTCATTTTTCTTGATGCTTACGCATGAAATGATACTTTTTATCTATACAGTTGCAGTATAATTTTACATTTCCTAAAAACACAGGACGGCATTTTTATTTGTTATTTGAGGAAGTTATTCAGACAAGTTATTTTAATGTCACGTACAGCCACGGCACTGGATGGTACGCGACTAAATGGATGTCCGGTAATTACCTTGCATTCATGTTGCCACTACAGAGCGCGGGCAACGTATCTGTAGTTTATAAAGGGCGTAAAAAGACCCTTAACGAAGCCGAAAGGCACTTGTTCTCCTCGTCATTGTGATCATTTTTTTTGTTCTGGACCATACCTGGGAACCTTCTAGTTACGGAGATATTGGGGGTCAAAGTTCCAATTTTTTCACAAGTTTTTTTTTTAAATACTACTTTTTAAGGTTCTAACTTTACTTCAATTACCTCCATGGCCCGTTTAATATTCAAAGCATCCATCAGCAATAAGTTTTGAGCGCATTATATTGAATTTTACCGTAAAATGTGATTTATGACCCCAAAAAAAAATTCGTTTCCCAGCAATAATTTTTGCGTAGAGTTACTTAGTTGGATGTACAGAATGCTTGGTTGACGGCTTCGTGAAGGGTCCGTTTACACCCTGTATATCATTGATAATCCCACGTTAAACTGTCAGTTCTGCAAGCGGCCTAACGGTGTTTATTTTCACCGGTTGTGCGACGCCAGACGTCCTGACCTACGCTGCCAAGTATTTCCATTTCCTTAATAATGTTCCACATTGATACAGATACATAACGGCCTATATTATGTGCCTGGTGTTTTTCCTCGCTTTAAAACTGTTTACTTTGATATCATAATACTAGTAATGTAAATATCGATGAAAATGTTTGGATTTATTGATTTTGGCTGGTTTATTGCTTGCCAAAATATTTTAGTTAACGAAAAAATATGAAAGATTCTTTCGTCAAAATTTCAGTCCAAAATGATGAAGACATACCGTTCGATTTTCAAACATGACTTAACAAAGGCTTGGTTGGCAGTATTACAATGGTTTAAAATTGGAACATTGACTTTTTTTTAAGGCTAATAATAATGTATTAGGACCAAACTAAGCCAGGTGTATCCGAGTATTAATAACGTTATTCTTGGAAAATGCCTGCTGTTCTGGTCCGGAAATGCCGGAAAATGTAAGCGATGTCTACTTTGTGGGGATATAAATAGTATATTATGTACTTACTTGTACTGCAATATTTCTTTTACAGTTGTTAATGTTTTATTTTCCACAAAGAACCGTGTTTTATCGCCGTTAAAACGTTTATTTACCATCACAGGCAACAATACTGCTTTCTTTCTTTCATGGCGGAAAAATCGTTCTACAAACTGTCATGATGTAAATAATGAACTAGAACATCAATCTAAATAGCAATACCACTTAATTTATTGCTTATTTTCAAAGTAATAAACGCAAAGAGCTACTGTAAGTATACTCATTGATAATATTCTAGAATTAAAACAGTTACTATCATGAATATTTGCTAACACAACATTTAATAAAATGATATTTATTTAGTGTCACATTCATTGTCTCTTGGCTGTAACGTGAACGTCTGTGCTCCTCTGCTCTCATCTTAAAAAAAAAACAAAACGTCATTTTTCCCGCGCTCAGCGTCGAGGCGAGCGTCCCTCTACGCATGCCTCTCCCAGTATTGAATGGACGCGCTCTGATCACAGACGGCCGTTGTACCAGCATGGTAGACTTATCGATCCACGCTAAAGTGTAAAATTTAAATAAAATAAACATGTGGCAGTGATTTAAAGTATTTTATTAGGAAAACACAGTGCCTTCTGGGAGTGTTGTTTAACGCATAACTTTGGTAAGTAAAGTAGGTCACAATAATATTGATTACTCGACGAATTTAAATTGTGTACATTTTGTATGTTTTCGTCGTATTTTTTTTGGTGTTTTCAATTCAGTGGGTTAATTTATGTTCGAAGGAGGTTTTGGAGGTTCTTCTGTTATTGTTTACGGAAGGGTTCCGGTATCGATTGTGTGCCTGTGCCTGGCACGATCGTTTACGGTTTTTCGCGAGTTTTTTGGCGACTCATACATAGGTGTAGATCATCAATCATGTACGGTTTATAAAGCGGACTTTATTGAGTCGGACGAAGCTCGTGATTTATGAACATCGGTAAATAAAAAGATAATTTACGATTAAAATAAGAATAATAACTATCCTATCGGGTTTTTATTTTAGGTATGTTTTTAAAATGTACGTCGTAGATGATTGAACTGCGTATTCTACAGAATTTGCGTTTGACCTTAGGTACGATGCACGATTATCTACTTGCGTATTTATATAACAAAAACAAGTGAATCGAAAAACAAAGATAACAGAACGAACAAAAACAAAGAATCTTGCAGCTGATATTATTTTTGTTATAATTAAATCCAAACCTAACAAATTCAAATTCTTAACGACTTTTTTATTACTTTACTAATTTAACTAACATTGCTCTGGATTCCATTAATTAAGTATGAAACCATAAAAAAAAATATGTTATACGTAAATTTTGTTGACTTCAAAGGAAAACTATTTGGATTATAACATGGTCATGATTGAATAATCATAATTAGAGGATAAATCATAATAAATCAGGATCTACCTACCGTTTGAGTGATATGAATATGACACAAACTATGATATGGATTATGTTTTCGTTTGTTTGATGTTTCATTTAATATTTATAAGCTCTCGTATCTCATTATTTTAATTCCCAGGGTACTTAAATTGCCATTTACGATATTGTAGGGCTGCTACGATGTAAACCATGACAATGTCATCGATAAACGTAAACTATCTCGGCAATTGGTTGCTGAAATTGGTACTTGACATAATTTTATACAGCTAAACAAAACCGAGACCCATCAAATAGGATTTATACAGATCTTAGGCGAATCAGTCTATTATATTTATCAACCTTTCCTACGTATGTATATCATCTTCTACCCAGCCAAAGAAAAAAGCTTTTTCTAACTATGTTGGGGTCGGCTTCCAGTCTAACCGGATGCATCTGAATACCAGTAACTTTCCTACTCTTAATATATCACAAAACATATTTGTCAGTTGATTAGTGGGCTCATAGCTCTAGAACCACTTATTCAATTTACGTGATTATTTTTTAAACTATATTTTCAGGCTAGATTTTAATAGAAACTTGCAGAAATAGCTCAGCAAGTAGCGCCATAAAGTAAATCTCACGTGAACTAGAACATGTGTATGGCTAAAGATATGTACAGTGTCTGTCTATCGCTGTATCGCAGGGTGCAATACCCTCAATCGACTTCTGCGACTTGCGCAGAAAGATAAACAACCTGATACATTCATTTCTTTTATTTTTACCTCGAAGGAAGTGCCGAAATCTGTTTATTGGAACTTCAACAACATCAATGTTTTATAGTCTTCTGATTTTATTTCTAATATACAAACTGGGAGGAATAATTAGTTGATCGTATTGAGAAGTAATGAGCTACAAGATAACTTCTCTTCTTCTGAGCGTGTCAATGACAAATCAAATTGAGTCAGCCTAAAACTTGGCGACGAGTTTGGCATGTTCAGTAGCGTCCATCAGCTCTTGTGAAGTGCAAACAACATGACAGGCAGGACACGATATCAAGTCTCCCATCGCTAGGTTAGTTATTATGTTGTCATTTGTAGATCTTTGACAGTCGTTACAAGTAGTCAGTGGCGTGAAAGTTTGACAAAAAGTCTTACCAAGGCGTATCGAGGTGTACCTAGTACTAAGTGGGTTGTAGAGGTCGGATAGGCAGCCGCTCCATGCAAAATAGTGGTATTCAGTTGCGTCCGGTTAGACTGGAAGCCGACCCCAACATAGTTGGGAAAAGGCTAGGCAGATGATGATATTATGATGGCTGACCTCCCGTAGGACTCCCGTATTTTTTGTGCATATACCTCTAGTAAGCCAACTTAATGGCTAGCGATTAATTAACTGTGTAAGGACAGTGGGGAGACAATCATTATCTAGCAGTTGTAAAGCTCTTTTGTAAAATAGTTCATCCGTGGAAGAACCAACAACGTACACCTAGGTATTCTTCCCGACGAGCAAAATTGCCGTGTTCCGGTCTGAAGCTCTAACTGCAAGCACTCTAGACGTTTAAACTTTATCTCTGCATGGCAGGCACACTGTAAAACGGGCCTGTGGACGGTGTGTAATGGGCTAGCTCACCGTCCGTCCGTCTTATGACGACAGGCCGTGTCGATGGCGCGTTCGTGTTCCACGCGCGCCTCAAAGAGATGTCAGCAAAATGGAAGGGGTCCGCAAGGGCCGATGCCTGCCGGGGCTGCGCGACTGTTCGAAAGAGATACCGCGGCTCTGGTACACAAGGGACTAAAAAGGAACATGGATGGGTTTTAGTCAGTACAAGTCTGATACTCCCTTCCGCTCCGTCCAGTGCGGGAGGGGTCATTTGATGATTTCCCATCCGAAAAAAAGGCACACTGTAAAGACATACAGGGTGGATCTCGGGCTATGTAGATGTATCTATATTACGTATCTAAGATGGTAGGTAAAGACACGTAAGATCTCTCAGCCTGGAAAATCAGGTGAGCTGTCTATTTTTTTCTTTGCCATTCATCATGATCACCAGCCTAGCCTTATCCCAACTAGGTATGTGGGTGTCGGCTTCCAGTCTAGCTGGAAAAAACTGAAAAACTGCCCGGTTATCTGGTATTAGATGGCAAATAATTACCAACAAGAAAATAAATGAGATGTTTAACAAACAACAGAGGGACTGCCTGTTAGTCCAGGTCACAATCGTGACTGCTGAGCATGAGGTCCCTGGTTCGATTTCCGGGTCGGGCAAATTGTTATTGAGTTTTTCCATCAAGAATTTCTCAATAGCAGTCACGGAGTCTGGATTTGTGCCCGGTTGATGGCAATAGGCTCGCCCCCATATAATAATATGGGTCGAAACATAACTGGCGAAATGTGAGTGTACTATTACTAGTACTACGGGGATTACAGGCGTGATTGTGATGTTATGTTTAACAAACCTGGACATTGGACAACCCACACTGGACGCGTGTGCTGGATAATGGCCCATTCCTGCCAGCGGTGGGGCCGTTATGCAATTTTAATAGTTACAGGATAACGTTATTTTGTTATCAAATTAAAACCAGTTCCGTCACTTACTCAAATAAAAAAATTACAACACTTCATCTGTTATCTATCACGAAACTTGTTTAATTGCAAAAGTAATTAAAATTATCTTTTTGTTATGTTTATGAAGTTGGGAACTTCATAATTAACCTTAAATTTAACCTTGAATATTGTTATGATCAATCTCGCTAATTCTTACTAATTATAAATGCAAAAGTTTATGAGGATGGATAGATAGATGTTTGTTACTCTTTCACGCAAAAACAATTGAACGGATTTGGACTGGATCCCATGAGACAATATCGGAAGCCGCGGCTAAACTCCGAAACGGCTGGACCGATAATGACGGAACTTTTAGTGGCAGATGGCTGGTGTTATAAGGAGTAACTTACTTTAATTTTTTGAAAAAGGATTAGGGTTTATTAATAACTTCAAGCGGACGAAGGTCGGCAACAGGTAGTTATTACCAAGTTTTTTTTCCTTTTTTTTCTCTGTGTGATACATCGTCTGTCTTTACCTGAGTCAAAATGATTTTCTTTCTAATATTTTGTCTTTTTGCTCCGCGACTACTCAATGTGCTCGGGTTACTTCTTTATTTTAAGACGAACTCTTTCCAAGGCTTTAGCTCCCTCTTCAATATTGTATACTTAGCAGTATGAAAACGTTAATCTGCCTAGCCTTTTCCCAACTATGTAGGGGGCGGCTTCCAGTCTAATCGGATGCAGCTGAATATCAGTATCTTACATGGAGCAACTGCCTCAATTAAGCAGTCGCTCCATGTAAAATAACAATCTGCTGTTTCCTACAAAAGTGCAATACCGACACGGTCAAAATGTATGAAACAGCTGTTTTTTTTTTATGACCGCTGAAAAATTTCTCTGTGGGGGCTTGGAATGATGTACCTACTGGATACGTGGTAACCGTTTTCGCGTCGGTGTCCCTTCCACCCTGTATACAGGGTGTAAACAGACCCTTCACGAAGCCGCTAACCAAGCATTCTGTACATCAAACTAAGTAACCCTACACAAAAATGATTGCTGGGAAACCACTTTTTTTTGGGGTGAAAAATAAGCTTTTACGGTAAAACTCAATGTAACGCATTCAAAATATTGTGCTTATGGATGCATTGAATAGTTAACGGGTCATGGAGGTATTTTAAGTAAAGTCATAACCTTAAAAATTAGTATTTAAAAAAAAACTTGTGAAAAAGTTGGAACTTTGACCCACAATAACTCCGTAACTAGAAGGTTCCCAGGTATGGTCTAGAACAAAAAATGATCGCAATAGCGGGGAGAGCAAGTGCCTTTCGGCTTCGTTAAGGGTCTATTTACACCCTTTATAACCTAGTTTCATTAGAATTACTAAGAATTTCCGTAGTTCAAACCAAAATATCTATACATTGGTTTTGATACGTATAGTATTAGGGCACCTATGTATACATAGATAGCTCCGCCATGCAGGGATGAGTACCGGGAACCACATAATGTATCTTGCTCGATCCCAGTTCCAGGTATCGGCATGAAAACAGGGTACCATCCCACGTACAGTCGCGGCCACTAATATGTATACACTTAGCAATTTTTATGACTACCTCATTGGGCGAGTGGTCGCAAGCGCGACTACTGAGTATGCAGCAGGTCCTGGGTTCGATTCCCGGGTCGGGCAAAGTGTTATTGGAGTTTTCCATCAAGATTTTTTCAGAAACAGGTCTGAGTCTAAATTTGTGCCCGGTTGATGTTAAATGGCTCGCCCCCTATTACATGGGATTTAAAACATAACTGCCTAACCCTTCAGAGATTACAGGCGTGATGTTATGTTAGTCATTTTTAAAACGGATTTTCTGTACCGATTGTAATTTGATGTTGTTGTTTTGAGACCCGTGCCATTATGAAATAGATCTTATATCAAAATTGCAGTCGATATCTCTCGAGAAAATCGCTTTTGAATCTTGCAAAGTGTATACATGTTAGTGCTCGTTACTGTACATAACAGGTTTGACCTATTTCCTTTGTTTTCGTAGGGGTTCCTAGAAGCTGATTGATTGATTTAATTCCCAGCCTGGAATATGGAATATTCTGTGTGTCGGTAGGGTGGGAGATTTTGTGTTGGGGCAACAGAGTGTAATCTGAACCTATGCGAGCTTGAATTGAGGTTATGATTTATTTTGTTATTGTTTTTATTTACTGTTGCATATACTTACACTATTTTCGTACTTAAAAATTATATTATCGACAAATGGATTGAATTATATGTCTTATATGTCAGTGAAACGTTAACAAAGCTCATTTATCAAATCTATACAAATTAAATAATATTGAAGTGTCTGTTTGTAATTTCAAAATACCAGAATTTTACTGAATGCATATATGAAAGTATTAGTTTGACTATCAGACTGAGATAAAGGCATAGCAACTGAAAAAACGATTAAAAAAATGAAAATTTTCCTGAGAAAAATTCCGGTGGAATATGATTCAAAATAAGGAGCTGATTGCACCCTGTTAGTTTGCGGTGGGCTGTCCCTTACACCCTGTATTATACCAGGCATTATTTAATAGTTTTTATCTGCCTCGAGTTATACCGCTTCACTTAACACTTTCGCTGCCCAGCACCCAGCATATGAGTCCAAAGTCCATATTACGCGGGGTGCTGGGCAGTGAAAGTGTTAAAAGAATATCTACCTAGAAAGTTAATTAAAAGCTGCAAAACTGCATTTTTTTAAAATTTAATTCATGAATGCTAATTTTAATAAAACTTTGTATCTACTTCAGTGCAGTCAAGTCAAAACGTTAGGAGTTGTTTTTAATTAATTAGAGTCCTTTTTGAACTTAGTGGAGAATAATTTTTCCAGTTACATATTATGTAGTTATTTTTGCAGTCGCTCCATGTAAAATACTGGTATTTAGCTGCATCCGGTTAGCTGGAAGCCGACCCACACGTACTTGGGGAAAGGCTAGGCATAATATGATAAAGAGTTAGGTTTTTTTTTTGTTTTCTTGTATTTTGCCATTATTTTATACAAATATTTTCGTTACTAGTTGTAACTGGAAAAAATTACGTATTTTTCAAGTTCCTTACTAAATTACAGAGTACAGTAAGCACTTCATAATTAGCTCGTAATTCCCCGCGTAGCCTTACAAATGGTAACATGTCGTCTACGACTTGCTACGAAGCCTACGCGTGCTACGAGCCTAGGGTCTACGCGCTACGACATTTAGCTACGATCACAAAATATAACTTTTGAAGGATACTATTTAATTCATTGGTTTTATTGAACTGAATTATTAATAGTCACTGTTTCGGCTACGTATTCTTAGTTAATTTATTAATGAATCTAATAATATCTTCGGTCGTTCATAATGAATATAACTTATAACTTCGTAGGCCCGTAGCTATATAATGAAAAAGTTATGTAAGTAAAAGGTTGTAATACCAGTACAAATCTAACCCACTGACCAGAAAGGCGTTCTTTAGCCCCATATTACAGCCGTACATCCTATGTCAGAGATTCATAAATGTATACGTATTTTTGGAAGCGCGATTTGTATTTTCTGCGTGTTTCAGTATCATAATAAATATGAGCTCTGTAAACTTCAAGTCTCGAGAGAAATCGTTTCATCGTCCTTTTGAATTAATTATTAATTCTATATTCTCCATAATGTTTTAAAAATGTTGGTTCTGGTATTTTTTACCTGTGGGTCATACCCAACTCGGTCCCCGTCCAGGGTCTGATTTATTTATGTCTAACGGTTCTGTACCTGTCTGACTGTAAACTTATATATTGTACCAGCTTTTAACCGCAACTTCACTCGCGTTATAATCGGAAATTAACTCACGGGAACGTTTTAAATTATATGACACTCGGGAATAATCTAGCTTCCCATTGGCGTAAGAATTTTCGGATTTGAATCAGTTGTTTCGAAGATTACCCCCTACAGTCAAACTTACTTTACCTCTTTATAATATTAATATAGATGGGATTCTATACCTTACCAAACGTTAAAGGTAAAAGTTACTGTTAGTCTGTGCCATCCCACTGCTGGACAAAGGCCTCTCCCCATGACTTCCAAATCCTTCGATCTAGGGCCAATGTGGACCACTGGTCGTTGATTCTGTCCAGCTCGTCCTGCTATCTCTTGCCAGGTCTACCGCGTCGCCTTCTGGCTGTGTCAGGGCTCCACATCGTAGTGGTAAAAGTAACTACTAATTTTTACCCGACAGCCCAAAAAAGGAATGTTATGCTTTTTAGTTTAATTTACGACTAATGTTTAGTGACAGATAATGATGAAATAAATGATAATATTACAACCATATCTACCGACCGTTATCGTAACATAATTTTTGATAGCGAAGCTTTTGAAATGACTCAATAAGTCAATACTGAACGTTTAAAAATGTCATGCTACGTGTTAATTTGTGAAGTTTTCCTTAGCCTTGATTTCGATACGTGTTTTGTTCCATTAGACTGGCATGTTACACTTTCTGTACAAGGTAATTTGCGACACGAAGTGTGATAAGTAAGGAGGTACTTATACTATTGTTAGATATTCGAGACAGAGGTTGGTATTGATAAAGTTTTCTATAGCTTAGAAAGTTATTTTAAAGTGACAGCTCAGAAAAACGAGGGTGGAGTTAGGTCTTTATTTTTGAGTAATCGTTATGGTGAGTTAATATTATAGTTTAAAAAACGTGCTTTAGAGTGACGTTATTTTATTTCTCGTATTTTTCTCGAGAAATCCTTTCATTTGATACCTATATCATGGGAATATATAAAAAATGACTAGTCCGCCAGCTTTGGGAGTCCACCATATTGGATTTAGAATGAGGTCATTTAACTAATCATGCATTGTCATCCAAACTAAACATGTATGCAAAATTTCAGCTCAATCGAAAATCGGGAAGTGGGTCAAATAACTTCTGAATTTTACAAAGTTAGTATGAAGAGTGCCTTGTTCCCAAAGTGAAGCCGGTAGCAATCGTCTTCTTAGGTGTCTTCGGGCCTGGTACCTACTTATATCAGACGGTATTTCCCCTCACGCAGACAAATGACCCTAATCTCGCAGAAGCTTCGAGCAAGTGCCTGATTGATCTGCATCTACTAAACGAGGTGTCACTTGCCTCTATACAAGCAATTTATTTTGCCTCGTATGTAAGCAATAACGTTGTTCTTTTGTTTTATGTACTCTGGAAAAATGAAGGTAAAAATATTTATAACGTAATATGTTTCCCTTATACAATATTCAGGAAGTTTGAAGAGTTTTCTTATTTGCTAGTTTCTCTTTCTGGCGTCTATAATGCAGGTCTCTTTGTTTGTTCTTTTGATAAAATAAACTACTTTGTTAGTTTGTTATAACATTGTCCGTCTCATTTTTCAAAAACGAAAAGTTATATAAGAGATTTTCTTGACGAAAATGTTGGAAATAAAATGGTACCTTATAAAATGCATTTGAAAAGGTTTTATTTAATATTGTTACTTGCAGTTTCTCATTTTTCATTTGAAAGATGATTCAATTTCTTTAAAAGAAAAGGCCTTTTTTGTGTCTTTTTAAAATTGTGTCGATGAAAAGATAACAGAAACTAGTATAGACATTATTTTGTATTTGATTTACGCAGTCGTCTTGTCATTTTTATTTTATTATAACCTAGATATCCCACTGTTTGGCACCGATTTTCCCCATGGACTTCCGGTCTCAGCTTCCCTTTCTGGTCAATCCACACAACACATATATCTGGCGAGCTTTTTCCCAACTATTTTGGGGTCGGCTTCCATTCTTACAAGATGCAGCTGAATACTAGTACTTTACTTGGAGCTACTGCCTATCCTTGACATAAAGCACGATACACTGTCCTGCTGAACTGTGATGTTCAGCAGAAAAGTCAGGTGCGTAGTGCTGGCAAATTATGAGCGTGTACGAAACATAAGGAGGATACATCGCCGGCCTGTCTAAGCATCAGCGATAGTAGGTGGCGTTCAGTAGTTTTTGCCTACACCTATGAAAAAACCTGAGTTGTTGTATGTATATGTTACGGCTAAAAGCCGAAGTAAGGTTACAGTTTGAGGTAAAGGTTTCAGGGTCAGAGGTTTGAAACAACCAATTCGGATGCAGCGCGTTTGGTCACCGTTCTAAACTAACCTAATCCATTTTGTCGGTGTCGCCTAGCAATAAATACCTAGTTCCCCGGCTAGTGGCTAGTAGTGGCCGGGTAGTTGCCCCGCTAGAATTAGGTGTAACCTTACTTCGGCTTTTAGCTTTAACATACGGGGTGTAAACAGACCCTTCACCAAGCCGTCAACCAAGCATTCTGTACATCAAACTAAGTAACTTTACGCAAAAATTTTTGCTGGGAAATGAAATTTTTTTTTGGGGTCAAAAATCACATTTTACGGTAAAACTCAATATAATGCGCTCAAAACTTATTGCTGATGGATGCTTTGAATAGTAAACGGACCATAGAGATAATTGGAGTAAAGTTAGCACGTTAAAAAGTAGTATTAAAAAAAAAACTTGTGAAAAAATTTGAACTTTGACCCCCAATATCTCCGTAACTAGAAGGTTCCCAGGTATGGTCCAGAACAGAAAAGTGATCACAATGACGAGGAGAACAAGTGCCTTTCGGCTTCGTTAAGGGTCTTTTTACACCCTTTATATGTATATGGTCAATTCAATCCGCCATGACACCGCGTGGACACAGATTATTGGATGTTCCATCTGCACTCACAGTTTCTCATTCTAACCTCCCTTGGTTCGCACCCTGGCAATGCTGAATGTTCTACTGAAATCGACACTGGTGTGTGATATATTTGCCTCGAGATTGGTAGACGTGTGTCATGGATGCTTGAGTTTCTGTGAGAGGATGAACGAAAAATGGCTTTTTCTTGATATTTTTAAGTATTTTATTAAACGTTTTTATCGTTTCTTATAGATATGTTTTTTTAAACTGTGCAATAGCTTTGATTTAAGTCTGTTACACATATTTTCTCAAATAAATGAATGAATCCAAGTCGTCACACCAGTGTGTTACTTGCATATTATCTCATCATCTCTGGCAGCTCCCAGGCCCTCCATGATTGATAGTAATTACTGACCACATTTGAGATCATTATCTTAACTATGGTTAATAGATTTATTTATTTGGTCATTACAGTTATTGTTGATGAGTCTATTGCTCATCACTGATGATATATCACGATTCGTAGCCTGGTATAAGCCCAAAGATACTATGATTATATCCCACACAAATGACTCCTAATAATAATATCATCCTAATTTTTGACCAAGGCTAGGTGGTTTTACATATGAGATTGATGTGAACGATTATAAAGACTCTTACAATACCGGGGAAGAGGTATTAGTCATAGCTGTGGATAGCTATGGATGAGGGCCTTATTGAAGCTCATAAAACATCAAATATTACCGGGCGGACGACACGCCGCGAAGGTCAAACCTCCACGTGGTAGCGAGTGGGTAGTTAAAAAGGGTGTAAAAACGAACGAAGCCGAAAAGCACTTGTTCTCCCCGTCAATGCGATCATTTTTTTGTTCTAGAGCATACCTGGAAACCTTCTAGTTACGGAGATATTGGGGGTCAAAGTTACAACTTTTTCACAAGTTTTTAATGTAAGATTTTTACTTTAAACACCTTCACGACCCCTGTACTATTCAATCCATCCATCAGCACAATGTTCTGAGTTCGTTACACTGAGTCCTACCGTAAAATGTGATTTTTCACCCAAAAAAAAGTCGTTTCCCAACAATTTTTTTTGGGTAAAGTTACTTAGTTTGATGTACAGAATGCTTGGTTGACGGCTTCGTGAAGGGTCCGTTTACACTCTGTATGTTTCTGCCTTGCTCCAAAATATTCCCAACTACATGTACAAAAACAAGGCACTCTAGTAGAGACCTTCATTCCGTAAGGTCAGCACAAAACTTCAACTGGAATACTCATTCCAGCAAGAACACAGTTCAGAATAAGTTCGCCTCCGTGCCAAACTCGCCAGCACACGACATTTTAAACAAGCCCATTGGCTTTTCATTGTTTTTCAAGTACCTAGGTTAGTACATGAGTGTTAATTTCTAATTTTGTGGCGCTGCGTATTGAGACGGAAATATATTTACCGCTCTATTGAGTTTAATGGTTGGCTAAATGAGTTTTGTGCACCACGTTAGATTTTGTGTGAATAAACCACTACGCTACGCAACACTATTACGGGATCACTTCCTAATTAGCTAGGTAGGAATAATTAGCTGATCGTATTGAGAAGTAACAAGCTACAAGATAACTTCTCTTCGACTTCTTAGGCGCGAATTACAGAGAAACGGTGTAAGGTGAAGGCGCGGCGCAGGCATGATGCCGCTTCAAAACCTTTTCATACAAAATGTACGTAGGCGAAGTGTCGTAAATTACACTCAAGCGGCGCGGCTTCTTCTTAGCGTGTCTATGACAATTCAAATAGAGTCAGCCCACGTAGTCAACTTGGCGTCGAGTTTGGCACGTTCAGTAGCGTCCATCGGCTCCTGTGATATGCAAACAACATGACAGGCAGGACACGATATCAAGGGTCCCATCGCTAGGTTAGTTATTATGTTGTCATTTGTAGATCTTTGACAATCGTTACAGGTAGTCAGTGGCCCGAAAGTCTGACAACCAATCTTATCTAGGTGTATCGAATTACCCGGTACTAACTGGGTTGTGCAAGATAGACAGGCAGTCGCTCCATGTAAAATACTGGTATTCAGCTGCATTCAGTTAGACTGGAACCCCAGCACAGTTGGGAAAAGCCTAGACAGATGATGAATAAATAACATGCTTTTGAAAAAATATTTTAAATTCGCAGGCTATCATTATGGCGGAATGAGTCCTGCTCTATAATATTTTTATAACATAAATATAGTAAGTTACTTACTTTAGGAAAACAGGAAAATTGTGATAGCCATGTTTGGCAGAAGGATTAAATCGTATTTTGAAGGCGTAAACTCCTCATGCTTTCTTTCTATTTTCTATTCACCAAATCCACAGACACGTGGTCCATTATTTTCCAAGCGAACACATTTAAATAGTAAACAGTTTTCCACATGAAAAAGTTATTAAGTTTTCCTTTATAGCAAGCTCGTAAAAATAATATCATGCACCCCTGTACAAAATTCCTTCACTAATTTCAATATCATGTACACACTTAATCAAATTAATGAAAAAATGCTATTAACCTACGTTACCTATGTCAACAAACTTGGCGCACACGCTGCTAAAATAGCCAAAACACAGCTCACGAATACCGCCACTATTTGGGGTGACAGAAAGGTGAATTTCGCATACATTAGGACGAAAATAGTAAGTTTCTCCAAAATAGTTAATTGGATGATGTCGGCACGTAGGTGCTTATCTATTTTTGGAGTAAGCTCATAAATCATGTATTGCAGCCACACTGTATGGCGTGCCACTGACGTAATGCGTGTGGTGCGCATATAAAAATGTTAAAACTATTCGGAATTTCATTGAGCTGTAGTGTGGATGCTTTAGTTAAAAATAAAAGCATAAAAAGTTGTATTTCCGCGGGGTTGGGTAGAGGCGTACTTCTAGTCCTACTATGCGTTTCGACTGTCAAGTATAATGGTGTAGAGGAATGAGTTTAGTTGGCCATTCATTAGCAACAATTTCTAGCTGTAAATGTTATGCAAGTTATTCACCAGGACAAAATACTTAGGTCACATTTCGACATTCGGTTTACAATGAACGAAAACTCATCGTAAGCAGATCCACCGTAAATAAATGACGTCTCTTTTTTTAAATGCGACATTGATTTAATAAAATAACTTTATAAGTACTGGAATTAAAATCGATTAAATAAACGAAACTTTTTAGTGCTCATAGCCTTTTTAAGGAAATTTCCAAACGCATAGTTGACGCTTCCCGTGACCCAAGGGCTGACTTTTACTTGGCCAGAGGCTAAGTGTTGCCATACAACGGGGCAACGCCACCAGTCTTTTGGGCACATCACCAGCTGACAGCGTTGAGGAGGTTTCTTGATGCCGTTTTTAACCGACTTCAAAAAGGAGGAGGTTCTATGTTCGGCTGGATATATTTTTTTTCATTTTATTTTATAGTTTGTTTGCTTGTTTCGTTTAGACATTGAATCCGTTTTTCGGAAAAATATATCTCAATTTCGCAAAACTACAATTATTTTGTCAACTAGCAATGTAACACGGCTATAATTTCCTGATATGACGTAGATGTGTACATATCAATTATGTAAACTACGTTCCAGCTTTCGCTTCACAAAACACGACGTTTGACCTTTACCTGAAGCGTTGGAAGTCTTAAGGCTGCACCCGGTAAATACCGTGTTATGTAACATCGTAGGGCATGTAGTACTTGAACGGAACCCCTTTTGAGTACAAACGTAGTTCATGCGTTAAGAAACTCGTGGAGTAAAAAAATTTTTTGAATATTCTAGAAGAGTTAGCTCAGGTTTATGATTGGTTGTGGTACTGTATTCTGCTTATCGGAAAAGGTAGGCATCTATAAAATATCTTATGATCAGGAATTTGATCAGATAGCGTTTTTGTAACTCTGGGTGGTTGTTTTTGTCGTCAACCAACCACAGTAGAATCGCTCAGTGCTAGGTAGAGCTAGTTTTGGTCGGAGTTTAAAAAAAAATAAGATCCGAAATTAAATTAACCAGAAAAGCACTGGAGTTACCGTCATAGCTTGCAGACATAGCAAGCTGAAGTAGCAATTGGGGTGGCCTTCGACCTATGGGCGATATGGAGCAAACGAGACCTGGAGTGGAGATTGGCCCCGGCTGTCATTTCTAGATCTTTCACAGACGTTACAGGTAGTCCGAGTGGCCCGAAAGTCTGACAACCAACCAGTCTTACCAAGGTTATCGTATTAGCCAGTACTAACTGGATTTTGGAGGTCAGATAGGCAGCCGCTCCATGCGAAGTACTGGTATACCTACAGCTGAATCCGGTTAGACTGAATGCCGACCCCAACATAGTTGAAATTGGCTAGGCAGATGATGATAAAGCAAAATGTAGTTTTAGGTGGATATTGTATAGACAAGCGCAACCCCCAGACCCCAACTACATGGACTGGTCAGCTAGTCTAAGTCCCGTAGAGGTCTGTAACGCCAACCTGAGGACTTGATAGCTGATTTATTAACAAGACTCTTCTAGAACCTATGATTACTCTGTACGTTCATTTCAATTAGCTCATTTTCTTTTTACAAACTAAAGCTTCAATTAAGCAGTGGCCGTGACCGTATTAACCTGACGCCTCGGAATTCTTAAGGCTGCCTCCTTAATCCACTCTGCCGGTACGATTAATCTTAACTATGACCTTGTTACCCACTTAGAAGAGTTCATTCTGTTATGCAACATTATTTTAGCAAACTTTATTTTCTTTGAATGTGTTGTTGGTTTGATTTTTTTTTATTTAACCGTTATAGCGATCCATACATGTAATTTGGCTATACACATGGCCATCCATATTTAAGACTGGAGTTCAGGTAACCCACAACTTGCAATTTTGCGATTCGGTTTTTTTTTAATTTTCATGTGAGTCTGTTTTGAACTCTGCCTATCCCTGTCCCTGTGATGTGTGTAGACATCATGGTTCTTTCCTCATTTAATATCATATTAAAAAGGTAAATCAACATTATTTTAACTGTAACAGTCGACGGACATAGAGACAAACAAATTAAAACTAAACAAACATCGAAAATTACTCTATTCAACCGAAGTTATCAGTTAAACAAACATACCTGTAACACACTGACATTGATATGTATATAAAAATATGCAACATAAGTCTTCATAGATGTAACGTTTAAAATTGTTTGACCTGAATATACGATGTAAAAAGTTTTATTATTAGTACTAGTATAAACATTGCTGGCTGGAAATAATAAAATCGCTGAGGTTTTTTTCTCGTTCTTAATATAAATACCTGGATCACAAGGCCCAAGGTCTTGACCTGTATGACTGCTTCGTTGGTCTAGTGGTCGCAAGCGCTACTGCTGGAGTATGAGGTCCTGAGTTCGATTGCTATGTCGTGCAAACTGTTATTGGGATTTTCCATCAGGAATTCCTCAGTAGCAGGTTGATGACAATAAGCATGCTCTCATAACTTGTGACTCTGTAACTGGCGAAATGTGGGTTCAGTTTAGGTACTCTACCTAATCCTACAGGCATTACTGGCGTGATGTTATGCTCGATGTTGTACAGACACCTGGATACAAGGTCTTGACCAGTAGTTAGATTTCAGAATTGGTAAAAGAAAGCTGGCGCCGCGGTAGCTGATCGTATGCCAACCGCGTCAGCACTATTTAAAATCGGTTTTTGTATTGGTCTAGGTATATCCAGATTGTCCAGCTGTTCGCTTAGATTGGCAGAAAGGAATAGAAGATTTTACTTAGGTACTTTAACATTTAGTTTCTTACCAACCTTACCTTTTAATTCTTACATAATCTTATGTGTTGTGATATCATTGGATGTCAAAACTTTACATAAGGACAATAGAAAATGGGTAGGCAGTGATAGCCTAGTGGTGTGACCGTCGGACTGCCAAGACTTAGGTCTTAAGTTCGAACCCAAGAAGAAGTCGCACCTCTGATTTTTCGGATTCATTTGCGTACTGTATAATTATCACTTGCTTCGGTGAAGGAAAACTTTGTGAGGAAACCAGCACGCCTGAGAGGTATTTCTCGACGTCATGTAAAGCCAAGACGGGGCATTAAAACTCTGACACCAGATTAGGCACTAACCACACGATAAAGAAGAGGATAAGGATAATATTATTGTACATTGACTATTGTGCCCATATAAGCAAATAGAGCAGGTGAACTAAATTGAATGATGTTCAAAATGGGAAAATCTCGCAAACATAAGAAAAATTAGATAGCAAAATGAAAAGGTCCTGTCACGTAAAAAGAGCGCTGATCAACAGTGGAGCTGATGTGTTTGCGCATGTTATACAGTCGCGTCCTAAAGTACTAAGCTATTGTTTTATAATATAAGTATAGTTGTTTCATTGTAGAATCGTAATAGGTCCTTTACTAGCGACTTAGTACTTTGGAAAAGGCTGGAATAAAAAAAAATGAGAAAGTTTGTTTGAGCGCTCAGCTTTCTTTTATCGTGACGGGACCTATACCTAAATTACTTTTTCTTCCCACACAAAGGAAATAAAAGCCAACATCTGAGACAGATCACCTCATTCCGGTTACTTTCATTCACTCACTCATTCATTCATTAATGCCATTTCCTTCATTCATTCAGGAAGATTCCCTATACTCGTATTTCTTTTTAATTCAGTGTTCAGCTGTGTGTTATATAAACAGTATATATTTTAGCGGTTTCCTGTCGAGTCGTTGAGAACTCAATTTTACATGCCCTGTTGGTCTGTTTGTTTGAAAAGCTGGTCCGTTTAGTATCAACCTAATGTAATTATGTTATTTGGAACGGATGCTTGGATCCGACAGACACTGTCTTAATAAAAGTGTTTGGATAAAAAGTTGTAATTGGGACTAGGTTATTAAATGATAGTTTGTTTCTTTTTAATTAGGTTGATGTTTCTTTTTCTCAATTTTATATCAATATTTAGAGGTCGTACGGGTCGATCTTCAAGGTTAAGCAGCGCACGCAAGGTCGGTCTGTGGATGGGTGACCATCATTATATATCTCCGGGCCTCGGAAAAGCATGTTAAACCGTTAGTCCCGTCTGTAATTTGTAGAGCTTTGACAGTCGTTACAGTGGCCCGAACATCAGACAGCCAGTCTTACCATAGGGTACCGTATTATCCAGTACTAACTGGGTTGTGCTTGTGGCGAACAGATAGGCAGTTGCTCCATGTAAAATACTGGTATTCATCTGCATCCGGTAAGACTGGAAGCCGATCCCAATAAATTTGGGAAAGGCTAAGCAGATTATGATTTAGAGACGGAATGAATGTTGATATGGTTGGTTGGTTGACTACTGAGATGACGACTATCGGAGCAGTATGGGAGAAGAAGATATGCTGCGGCGACTCCATATGAGTTGATTGGGATACGGGCAGGAGAATGATGACGATGATGATTTGGATAGGGAATCATAACATATATTTTATCACACCTGTAATCCCCGAAGGGTTAGGCAGAGGTGTACACCCACGTTTTGCCAGTAATTCTCATAGGGGACTATTGCCATCAACCGGACACAAATCCAAGTTCCGTGGCTGCTACTGAGAAATTCCTGATAGAAAAACTCTACCAATTTGCCCGACCCGGGAATCGAACCCAAGACCTCGTGCTCAGCCGTCGTAATCATAATCATAAACCCTAAACCCTACTAGCGTTTTAAGATAAATCAGTTAATCAGCATTTATCATTCAATATTTCCAGAAAAAAACTTACATCTACTCTCTTACAAGGCCAAACAAAACACATCATTAAGAAAATCTAGTTTTCCATCAAATTAATTGCAAATGCTGGAAATTTTCCGAGTAAAGCCGTGTACCTAGTACTACTTATCATCCGGGACAAGACTCGATTAGGAGAAGTAGGTTAATGGAAGCTGCGGGCGATAAGCCAGATCGGTCACTACTACATTATACTGTATTTAAAACCTAGTTTTTTTCTTTAAAGAGAGGAAAAGAAACAAATCTTAAAAGAAAAGTAAAATCTTAATCGGTTTTAAGCTTTCACGGTTTATAACTAACTATGACAGTGCTTACACTGTCACTTACGGAATATCTTCCGTGATTTTCAATTATTGTGAGCTCCCGATATTTCGACGCTGTTGCAAGCGCCATGATTGCGGGATAGCCTACAATCATCGAAAGTGTAAGTGATATCTTCCGTGTTTTTCAATTATTCTGAGCTCTCGATATTTTGATGCTGTTACAAGTGCTATAATTGCGGGATAGCCTACAATCATCGAAAGTGTAAGTGATATCTTCCGTGATTTTCAATTATTGTGAGCTCCCGATATTTCGACGCTTGCAAGCGCCATGATCGCGGGATAGCTCACGATAATTGTAAATCACGGAAGATATTCCGTAAGGGACAGTGTAAGTTTACATCTTAATCTGTCTTTGTAAAATTTGGAAGTCACACCCACCAACTCGCTGGGCCCGGTGTCCTCGGTCAGGTTATCATGCACTCTCTCTCTCTCCCTAAGAAAAGGCCTGTATTGGGACTATGGAGTCCCAGCAATGGGATCGTTATAAAACTCAAGGCACATTGCTTTGTCGTATTTATTCCATCACCATTTTTCTCAAAACCGTGAGGGAAAACATCGTGAGGCAACCAACACGTCCTAGAATTAAATAAACGAAGCCATGATGACATCAAATGTTGAGTATGAATGTAGATGGCTATATAAGGTCTAACTTTTTAAACAAGTAATATTTCAAGAGTAACTTCTATAGGTCGTAAAGTCACCATAGCAACGAAAAATTTTTTTTTATCTAATTGTATTTTTATTTAAAAAAAAATCAAAATTACTTGACCCACAAAATAAATACTGTCTAAAGGTTTAAAAAGTTAAAAAAAGTTAAAAAAAGTATAAGTAAGTAAGTTTAAAGTTTGTAAAGGTTTTATGCAAAATGTCGCAAGAATATTTAGAACTATAATAATTTCGTAAAAATAAAAACATTCAGAAAAAAATTTTTTTTTCGTTGCTATGGCGACTTTACGACTTGTAGAAGTTACTCTTGAAATATTTCGTGTTTAAAAAGTTAGAGTAAGAGTAGAGGGAGAGCAAAGAAACGATGGATGGACTGTGTGAAGGATGATATGGTTAGAAAGGGGGTGCCAGCTGAGATGACGAGTAATAAAGAAGTATGGAAGAAGAAGACATGCTGCGCCGACCCCAAACAAATAAGGATAAGGGCAGGAGAATGATGATGACGTGTTCTATGCCCTCGTGGTTCATTACGATCCTCTCACTCCCTCAGAGAAAGGGATCTACTGAATCCCAGCAGTGGGACAATAAAGGCGACTTATGTTTTGACCTACATGATCCTAGCAGGGGTTTCTTCCCTACCTAAGTATTGCCGTTATCGCTAGTTTTTCCAGGATATTTTTACACTGTAATTCCTCGATAATTATTTTTTCTCTCGATCCAGTAAGCAACGGATATGCTTCATATTATTATAATATGTACTACACCTATAAATCTGTTAGCGCAACGTGATTAACATAAAAATACACTACACAACGTCATCTCTATAATATTTGTTTTCATGTTTTTTGATCATACGAATTACACTTCAAAAATAAAAATGACATAGTGCCCGATAGCACTTGTTATTTTGTTGATTATTTTGTATTTTTAATGAATTTTGAAAAGAGATTGTTGAAAAACATGAATTGAATTTCAAGTATGTACCTAATCGAGAAGCTTTTGATACAGTTCACGCAGTTTTTTTCCATTTAAACACACTTCCTTCAAAAAATAATAAACAAAAACTGGAAACAAGCAAATAAACACATAACGTACAGCCCAATTTCAGTAACGAATTCAATTTCAAACATTTGCGCTGCGCAAAAAACATTCCCGACTCCTCACGACTCCATCGAACCTGGCCTTGAGCACCAACCAATAAATAAAAATATCTCAATATGCAAAGGTCACCCGATTCGTCTGCAGCCGGTCAAGAACTCAAGATATAACGATGTAAAACATACATGTTCTGATAGTAAACATGAGCTTTTTATAACCAAACTGCGTAGTAAAATGATTCATAATGCGAGGATAAACTGGGAGCTTAGTATTGAGAGCATTATTTTCTTTGTGTTATATTTGAGAGTGTTTTCTGTTTAGAGGAATTGCAAGGTTAAGGTGTTGGGTAAGCAGGACAGTGTGCAGGAGTAGCATGAGGTATATATTGGACCCTGTTGCGTTTATAATAAGTTTAGGGCATTCAAGACTTCTCTCGTAGTACATTATAATTATCTATACTATAATATATAAAGGTGAAGAGTTTGTTCGTTTGGTTGAACGCGCTAAACTCGGGAACTACTGATTCGAATTGAAAAATTCTTTTAGTTTTGGATAGCGCATTTAGCGAGGAAGGCTATAGGCTATATAACATCACGCTACAACCAGTAGGAGCGGAGCAGTAATGAAAAATGTTGCAAAAACGGGGAAAATTGTATTTTTGTATTTAATAATTCTACGCGGACGAAAGTCACGGGGAACAGCTAGTTTTATATAAAAGCATTTGCCAGTCAACTACATACATCCTTAGCACAGTGTTTTTTTAAACCCAAAAAGTGACATCAACTTTTTATTGAAAACTAGCTTTTGCCCGCAGCTTTGCTCGCGGTAATTCAGAATTTGCCAATCAATTCGGGTTGTACTCTGCTTGTAATAATATAATTCAATCATGATCCGAAAGACACGTGGCGCCATCTATTATCATAAGAACGTTATTGTTGTTTTCCTCAGGAACAGTACTTTTTTCAGGATGAAAAGTACCCCATGTCCTTTTCTGTATACCTGACAACGTATATGCAAAATTTCAGGATGATCGGTTCAGTGGTTTAGGCGTGAAAAGGTAACAAACAAACCTACTTCCGCATTTATAATATTAGTAAGGACTTCTACTCAATAATTCAATACCAGGAACAGTACTTTTTTCAGGATGAAAAGTACCCTATGTCCTTTTCTGTATACCTGACAACGTATATGCAAAATTTCAGGATGATCGGTTCAGTGGTTTAGGCGTGAAAAGGTAACAAACAAACCTACTTCCGCATTTATAATATTAGTAAGGACTTCTACTCAATAATTCAATACAAATCTAGTTACAATTTTTTTTCGCCGTATACAGGGTGTAAACGGACCCTTCGCGAAGCCGTCAACCAAGCATTATGTACATCAAACTAAGTCACCCTACGCAAAAATTATTGCTGGGAAACGACTTTTTTTTTTTGGGTGAAAAAATACTTTTTACTGTTAAACTCAATGCAACGCACTCAAAACATGGTGCTGATGGATGCTTTGAATAGTAAACGGGTCATGGAGGTAATTAAAGTAAAATTAAAACCTTAAAAAGTAGTATTTAAAAAAAAATTGGAACTTTGACCTCCAATATCTCCGTAACTAGTAGGTTCCCAGATATGGTCCAGAACAAAAAAATGATCCCAATGATGGGCAGAATATGTGGTTTTCGTTTTCGTTAAGGGTCTTTTTACACCCTTTATACGTCCATGACGTCGTACCTAATGAAAATTGTTGTTGAAAATCATCTATAAGACGAATCCTTTCGTGGTACTGAAATGGGGTGGGTCGATAAATTAATCAGTTTCCAGACGACCTACAAATAAATGGTAGATTTATTTAACAAACAACTCCATATTGAATTTATTTAGGTTTGTGGGTGCTTTTGTTGAGGAAAATTAATCTTGCCCTAGAATTAAATTTTCGAACAATGGTCTGTAGGCTCAACCTGTAGATAGATACTTTAATATTTTGGTTGAAATGCCAAACCTCTTTTCCCCCGATGTTAAGAAAGCCGATAGATGTTTATTTTTTTTTTGGTTGGCAAACAAGCAGGCGACCCACCTATTCGTTACATCTGCCTAGTCTTTTTACTATGTTGGGGTCGGCTTCCAGTTTTACTAGATTCAGTTGAATACGAGTACTTTACATTGAGCGACTGCCTGTCTGACCTCCATAACCCAGTCCGTACTGGGTAATGCAATACACCTTGGTAAGACTGGTTGTAAGACTTTTGGGCCAATGACTACCTGTAACGAGGACGACGACCCACCTAATGGTGGTCACAATTGCTTATGAATCTGCAGTAGTAGAGACGTAGCAGAAATATCGCATGTGTCTAATAATAAAATCGAACCACTATTGTTCATATTTTTTAATGTTTTTATATGATTATTTTTAAAGAAATAGAGATAGAATATTTTTCATAAAATATGAGTACCAGAATACTATGTTCGAAACAACATGGAATTTTAATCAGAACAGTAGGTGAAAAACACTTTTAAAGTTGTTAAGTGGTTACATATTGGTGCTCGTGACTGTACACAAGGAAAAAAAATGTGAATAAAGTTGTACAGTGAAGACATATTAAAATGCGAACTTCTGCCTGCTAAACCAGTTTAGGCTAGGAGCTTATGTTTTAGGAGCCAATGTCCCTTTAAATGATAGGTACAGTAATGGAATAGTCAGTCATGCAAGTTGTTACACAATGCACAATGAACTAACACTAGTATTAATACAGTTTAGTGACAGAAATGATAGGTTGTTGGTGGTAGTAATTCTCCAGACGAGCTCTACTCCTAATATAGGTCGCTGTTCTTAACATTTATTTTGCAGTAGGTATTATATACAGAGTGTTAGGGCACGGTAATATTATAATACAGTACTCCAACTTCATACAAACGGACGAAACGCGAGCTATACCTACGCGCCTCGATCGTGGGGTGCGCTCGCGGTGCAGACAGTCACGGCTGTACCGCAGTGTCGCACGGGCGGTGTGTTGTTTTTTTAACAATAACCGCGCGATTTTTTCTCTAAAAATCAGTTAATATGACGAGTAGGAAATATTGTGCTGTTTTTGGTTGTATGGATTCGCCAATAACGCTTTTTGATTGTACCCAACGATGATTTTGTGGAATATATAGAAAAAATGGAGGAAATATTCCGAAATTCACTTAAAACCAAACATGTAAATTGTAAAGTAGCTGCAGGTATCTATAACCAAGTAAAATATATTCCATTTTCTCCACCTTGTCCATGTTTCCCAAAACAATTTTTAATTAAGCTTTATATAAGAATGCGGATTTATTATACCTTAAAATTTAACAATAAAGCATTTCGTACGACTCAGTCGAGGCACAAATATTTTTCGGTCGCAAATTTATAAGCCCGATTTGTTTTTCAAACAAAAACATGTTTTTTTAATTAAATCTACCAATCAAAAAACAACGCATTTTTATTGAACACTTCCTATTCAATATGCAAAGTATTTCATTTATTTATATAAAAAGGATATTTACAATCACAAAACTAAATAGAAACAGAAAGTAGGCAAATGTAATTAAAATGCTGGGGACGGTCAGCCCTAACGCATGTTTACGTACCGCGCGGCTGTAGGCATTTATTTCTATCATGCGGCCGAGTTACATTACTGTATTATAATATTACCGTGGTTAGGGACAGCCTTCCGCAGACTGATAGGGGTGAATTCAGTATATCATACTAAGATGACCGACTGAAATAATTTCTTGTACCGGCAAAACCGACCGGGAATACCGTACAAGAAATTATTTCATGAACGTTATGGGAATCCATTGATATGTTTTATTTCTTCATACGCCATGTATCGTTACCGTGGTAAAATGCAACGATGAACTCTGTAGCTAGGCAGGAAACGAACAGCCTCAATATCCCTAGTTGTTTTTTTTAATTAGATAAATAGAGTGCTGCGTACAGAGAATATCATTTTAGATTGAAATAAAGGAAAACGAGCTGAAAAAACGATAAAATAAAAATAAAATTTTCCGGAGAAAAATTCCGGGGAATATGATTCAAAATAAGGAGCTGAATGCATCCTGTCAGTTTGCAGAGGTTGTCCCTTACCCTGTATAAATGGTGTCTTTGACTGTGTACGTGTACTTGTTACCCGCTAAACGGCCGATGGCAGAACAGCAATATTCTATTTCGTGCATACCTTACATCAAACAAAATTTGAAGAGGTGGCTGTTGACATAAATGATAGTAGGTACCTTGGATGCAAATCTTTAACACTCTAGTAACTTATGTTTATGATTCGACTGTCTATGCTTTTGTTTAGATTGTTCATGAGTAATTTATAGTGTTTATAAAAAAAACAAAAATTTTGACAATCATAGTATACATCATCATCTGCCTTTTCCCAACGATATTGGGGTCGGCTTCCAGTCTAACCGGATGCAGCTGAATACCAGTATTTTACATGGAGCGACTACCTGACCTCTACAACCCAGTTAGTACTGAGTAATACGATACCCCTTGGTAAGACCGGTTGTCAGACTTTTTGGGCCACTGACTACCTAACGACTGTCAAAGATCTACAAATGACACCCGGGAACAACGGCTTAACGTGCTTTTCGAGGCACGGAGGAAACTCGGTATGTAATGGGTGGTCACCCATTACATACAGACCAACCTAGGCAAGCACGGCTTAACCTAAAGATCGACCCGTGCGGCTGTTATTATTAAGCCACGAGCTCCTCATACAATCGTAGTACACATGAGGAGTTATTTTTTGCTTCTGTTGTTTATATTCCAAACATCATATGTTAAATATTTGGAAAATCCCAAATAGTATTCAAATATATTAATATAAACCACACCAAGTTCAATAATCACATTGTTTTAGCAATTTAAAATATTTTAAAAGTTTCCATCTTGGCCATGTAACGGTTGCAAGAAGGGTATGCTAATATATCAGTAATATATGGGCGTTGGTGTAACACATAGGTAGTATATTATTATTTAAAGATTTCTTGTGTTTTGGAGGATTTGTACTTACCTCTACTTATGACGATATAGAGTAGAATTATATTTGCTACGTTAGTATTAAGATAGCTTAAAAGTGTCTCAACATCCGGACAAACCTATTAAGGTTTTTCTGATGTTTCTGTATATATTTTGTTTTGTTCTTTAATTAATAAATAATAAAAAAAAACTATTCAAAAGATTTGTGATATTTTCTCGTGAGCAAAAGTTTTGTAACTAAAACAGATCTTTAATAAAAAGTGAAACTTTAAACATTTCCTTTTGTATTCCCGCCATATAATTATGAAAGTTACCGCCTAAAACAAAGTTAAAAGTTCTACTTTCACTGTTTGCATTCATAACCATTATTTACAAATATTACGACCCACTTAAAAATCCATTCAACAGTTAAATGGCATTCGTTTAAAGATTTGTATCGACATATCTCCCTATAAATTTCGCATACATACACGCGTCCTAACACGCGATATTCAAACTTGCACGCATGCAAATACACAATCACGCCAACCCGCCAGTCAGATTCGCAATACGAAAGTCACGTCAACTCGGTCAGGACATGAACAGTCGTAATAAATACAAATCACGTAAGACTCGACGAAAAAGAATCACGAAAGGATTATAAAAACGTCGTTCGGAGGTAATCGTGCATCGTACATTCGCCAAATTTTATGCGCATCTTTATTTAAACGTTGATTCGGAGCAATTGGATCGATTGGTCGGGCACGCCACCGCGATAAATTACTTTTTGCTCGAGTTTTCGAAGAAAGCGGTGCATGGTTTGCAAGCAGTCAGTCGTGTGAGCACGCGGACGCCGCTCGTCTCCTCCCTCGCTCGCCCCCCATACGTATTCAATCGAATCACGATACGACAGCGCGCTCGTAAAACTGGCAGGTGTCCCTAAGGAGGCTCGCGATATCCCCTTGCGGGCCAAAAGTGTCTGTCTAGCGGAGAGGCCGCGCTCCAAATATGCTCGCGCCGTCCGTAGCGCCGATCTTAATAACCGCTCACGCTTCGCCGACAAACAGTTTTTCCAACGGCCAGCGTCCACTGCCGATACCAAACGCCGACCGAGTAATGTTGTTGTTAAACAACAAAACAGAAAAGTAGTCGAGAAAGTTCCTTTCGCAGTTTCCGTACAAAATTTATCCATACCTATGAAGTACGCGGACGAACCGCAATCCAGGCATTCGACCTCCAATCCTCCTCAGAACGTATACAATCGACGGATCGATGTTAACAAGACTAAGCGTTGTAATCCTCCTAAACAGGTCGGCGACAACAAGAGGCTGTGTGACACTGCGGGCTGCGGGAAAGGGACGGAGAACAAACTGCTGTTGCAGATCAGCGAAGCCGAACAAGTGACCGACTTTGAAAGGATTCTTAATTCTAATGCAATACTGTGCGAGCGAGTGCGCAGCCACGTGTGGCATGGATGTGTCGCACCGCCGAAGCGATCAGCGTCTGTGTTGCCGAGGCCAAAATCTGCCTACTCCCTCTACGCCGTAAGTCAGACCTACCACTACCTGTTCCGTCAGCACGAGGAATCCCTAGAACCTCTCATCGAACAGTACCGTCAATCGAACGCCGAGAAAAATAAATCTCAACCCAGCATCCTTGAAAAGAACTGTTTCCAGAACCTTCAGAACTTATCCGAGTACTACGACGACGACCAAGAGTTACGAGAACAAGTTGAAACTATCGCAGACCATTTAGTTGCTGACGAAGTTAAAACTGTCGAGGATCATCATCAGGCAAGCAGTAAAAGATACAAGAATTTCAACGTTAACTTGGCAGATTTGATTAGTTTGAATATACAGGGAGAGCGCTTATCTCCGAGTCGCGAGGACCACGGGCCGTCGCCCGACGTAGAAAAGACAGACGCAGAAAACGAGGAGGAATGGCTTGCACCGAGTATGAGCGCAAACTCCGATGACCGCGACTCCCAGAACGACACCAACGTGGACTGTTTGGCACAAAACTTGGATTCTGTGAAAATAGACAGTGATGCAAAAGTACCTACGATAACATTCAGTAACTGTTGTGACGGGTACGCCAGGAGTGACCTGCCGAACAATAAGGGCGTCGACATTCATTTGGCCGTGCCCGCTATTGACAGCATTGATGAGGCTCGCCCTCCGATGATGTGATTAGGTTTTGTACGTTTAACAATCACAGAAAAACGAATCAAGCAAAATGATTGCTTTAGAAACTGAACAATCCCTCCCCAGTGAGGAGCGGATGTCCAAACCGGAGGCTACAACATCCCATCCACAGAGAACATTAACACGGTCGAGTGCTGTAAGCCAAAAATCCGTCGAAATAATGGTTCATCCGGAGGGCTCTAACAATCCTCTGCATCGATCGAAACTAGCTCCAACTAGGTCGTCGTCAGAGACACAGTCTTCCGGCAAGAAGACGTTAAATTTGAGAAAAACGAAAAACTCATCAATAGAATCGACAATGAGTCTGCCGAATCAGAAGTCTTTGGAGAAGAAACATGGTGGCCTGAGGCATCAGAAAGCTGTGGTGGTGCAGGCCCATTCCGACATAACTTTAAGCACTCAGCCTTCGATGTCGGACGACAGGAAGGCGCTCAGGGAAGCGTTGTACCAGGGTATCTTTCACAGGCACAGGAGGACGATCTTTGCGGTAGGCTCCTTCCTAAGGATGCTGAGGAGCAAAACGTCCAACTATGATTCAATAAGGTCGGACTCGGACGAGATATAGCACCCGTAGATCGTCTAAGTGTATTTTTAGTAAAAAAATGGTGCCACAGACTGATTGTGCTTTGTAAGGAGAGAAAATATGTTATTAGTGTTTAAGAACAGTTTGTTTGTATTAAAATGTTCCTAATTAGTTGTGACTGAGTTTTTGTTGACCCCGCTTTGAGAAGCAGTAGTATACGTATATATGGTTGTTATTGCGTGTTCACGCGGTTGGCCGGTGGACTAACATTGGTTTCGTTGTAATACATATTTCAGCTCAATATTTTGTTCGAGACTCGTTACTGCCGACACGGTGATATTGATTTCCATATCGGTAAACATTTTCAGCTATTGTTTCACAGTTATTCACCTGTTAAACACTCTGCACTGTCAACGTTAATAATAGGGCTGAATGTAAAGATATTATTGACCATTTCACATGTTGACATACAAAAGGTAAATGAAATAACTGCGATAGCAGCAGTTATGCAAGCTTAACTCTCATTAACATGAAATATATCTCTTTAAAAAGTTACAAAGTTAAAAATCAAAACAAAAAATATCCCAAGACGAAATAAAGATACGATAACGACTGTAAAGTTTGGTATAGACCGAAATTGACAGGCTCGTTATAAATAAGGGGAAAAACAAAATAAAAACAGAGTTTATGGTAATAATCAGTTGACAAGGATCGAATCGCGTGCCACGGATCAAGGGCGCTCACCATCAAATCACCTTGACTTTTTTCAGACGCATAAATTATATGAAAACCATTTTTCGTAAGCTAAGCTTGTGAAAAGACCATCGACATTTACAATGGATTTATGGTACTATAAAGTTGGCTGGTAAAAGCTAAAAAAACTTACTTTTTAACGCGATAAAAATCGTGGTTTTTGAGCATTAGTGATTTGATTAATAGAGGTGTTTAATGATAAGGTTTTGTGGACACAATGTTTCTTAGTCTGAATTTGTATTTAAGCGCCGCCAAAAAGGTGCGATACACGTAAAAGCTTAGATTTTTTTAAATGAAGCTACAAATGTGATGAGTATTTTGAATGATTATATTGAGACACGAAATCCAAAGCTATACCCCTTTTGAACAGCATTCGTCTTATTGATATCTAAAACCAAACATTGCCATGATACGGCGATCAAAAACCCATTAATTTTACGATATAGAAACGGTACAATAAAAGTATTGAAGATTTATGGCAATCTTTTTATTACAAATGTATTTCAATTGTATAAAACCAATGTTAGGCCATGGTCGATTTGTTATAAAATAAGTAATGTACTTGTACCTATTTTAAATAAATATTTGAACGATGGTTGAGATTACGTGAGTAACCATTTGTTTTATTTTCAAAGCATAAAATTGATTCGATAGACTTTGAGAAAAAAGATAATCTTGTGCAGGACTGCTTGCACCACCGGTGTCTGAACGCGATTAGTTATTTAAAACATTGTTTTGTTTCTGACAGACGTTCAAGTTGAAAGACACAGACAAAGAGTCTTAGGGCCTGTTTCATCACCTACGATTAAGTACCCGTTAACTTACTTGGCAGATAATTTCATGCAATTTTTTCATTTTATTCAGTAAGTTTTATAATATCACTTTAAGGTGCAAGGGGGCCTAATTTTTAACCGACTACCCAAAAAAAGAGTGTGATGTTTTCAGGGTTCATGTATGTATGTTTGTATTTCTTTTTCGACGAATACCTACAAATCTATAAACGTTATGTTATAAATCATTCACTAACAATAGACAAAAAACATGACAAATTAGCTTAACGGCGTACTAATGGAAAAATAATTATTCGAGTTCTATACTTGATTGTCAGCCATCAACGCGTGACATGCCCTGAAAACATGCTATGTACTTGATAGGGTGGGTGGACGTGTTAATGTCTTCACTAATGACAAACCCGGTTATTCAGGTGAAAAAAATGTTATAATCATCATCATGGAAATACCTACTATATGATTATGAGGCAGTCAATGTGTAAATCGAATGTTTTTTTTTCAATTTAATTTTTGTGAATACAACCTACTTGCACCGCAAATCGCTGAATGTAGTTATCATTAAACGAATTTAAAACAACGTTTTAATTCTGTCTGAATATGACAGGGAATGAAAAATATTTTTTAGCAATCTTAATACATAAACAATCATATTACGAATAGGTTGCTTGATGAAATTAGGTTGACTATTTAAAGTGCGACTGGACCAATTTTACCTAATAACACCGTGTTTCAAATGATCTGTATTTTAACATGTAATAAAAACAGTAAACAGATAATTTTACATATATTCATAAAAGCAACTGACCTATTTATGCCTGACGAATTGTAGTCGGGAGTCGGGAGTGCTTTGCACTTTCAATCAATATTGGTGATGCTAAAAAAAAAAAATTTCATGATTTTTTTTGCTGAAGTTTGTTTTGTAAAAGTTAGACATGACTTAATTTTATCAGGCAAGCCATTCGCAATTATGTTTTACTCTTGTATTACGATTTCTAAATAGTATTTTTCATTCGATACGCAGATGGGTGAAGGTCGATCTTAGGCAGGCTCTCAGACTAAGAATGATGTTTTAAAAAAAATATTTAGCCTTCAATGTATTTGGTGATTAGTGGTGCAAATGTTTAATTATAGTCTTTCCATTGTAAGACTTGTGCATTATAGAAAGAACATTACAAAATCTCCATCTAAAAATATTTCTTTAAAATAAATCGATGCTTGAATCGAATAGAGAGCTTAGTAGATGAAAATTCCATACATAATATATTATTTAGAATTGTATTTTCCTTTGCAATGGTTGTTAGTGATATTATATATTATGTAGAAAGAAATTAGTGGCGAGACAATGGATTGTTGATACACATTTTTGGAACATTTTATGCACTTTTTTATATATTTGTACATCTGAAATTTTGTACAACGTGTTGTTGTGTAGGGAATTTATTAAAATGTATGATTGTCGATGGTTTGAGGAGTTTTCTTCAAAACTGAATGCATTAACCCGATAACCGTTTAACTCTTTAAATAACCTGCAGGTGCAGAGGTATTATTAATAGAAATTAACGCAAATAGCATTTATTTTCAGTCTTCCTTTTGTAAATATTTGTTCAACTAATTTCTCTTCCAAGGTATGTTTGAAATAGTTTTTGCATCAATATTAATAGCAATATTAACGCTTTCTTTGTGAAAATTCTTTAGAACATGAGTGTATGTTATTTTAAAATGTATTCGTATCTCTGTCTCAAACAGTTTTGGATTCAGAATCTTGTCCGTAAATAAATGTTTCAATAAAACTTACCTAACTTATTTATTCCAAACTAAGTAATCTGGTATCTATTGAAACTTGAGCGGTAGCAAACTCACTTTTCTACTAACTTTGTAAACCCGATCTTGATAGAATCACACGAGTTCGTGGAAAAAAACTGTTTTTCTCAAACTTAGGTAAGATTTTTCCACCATTTGTAAAGATAAGAATCTAAAACGTGGATTTATAAATCTTTTGTAAACCTGTTTTGAATGTGAAAATAGTAAATGTTTATTCAGAATGGTTTCGTTGGGTTTCCAGGTTATAAACAGACTTACAAGAAGCATTTCCTCGAATAAAATCAATGAGAACACTCTCTTTCTGTTACTATTAGGTATTATTCGTCTAAAAGTACCTAATGCTTTTACTTACAATTATTATTTATATAGGTATTTACCTACTACTTTCGAAATAGGTAGGTATAATAATAAATAATAGTTATTATTTCTCTAACAAATCATGTTTTTCAAAAGGATGATTCCATAAAGTATAGGTATTTTGATAAAATGTCTGAAAAAAATACCTATAGGATAACATTGAGGTATTTCAAAGCCTACAGAGAATGCCTTCCATATACCTATAAATGTATATAGCTTTATCTACCTGAGGGGATTGGTCCCATACTTCCCTTTTTGTCCCTTATCCGTCGTGTTCCATTATATATCCGATATTTACCGACAAAAACCTATCTTATTGGGGTAGGATTATTCGTAAAGTTACGGTTTTATACAAAGGAGGTATTATATCAAATTCTTAAGGATCGTCTTGTTATGTAACTAGATTTTTTCTTGTGGTTTTTGTACTGAACATGCCTTGAAAATAAACGAATAATATTTTTAAAATTATAAAATGAGTAATTTATTTGAAAAATATGTCTGAAAATAATAAATAACCTGTTCAAAATGTTTAAAAGACTATATTTAACAAAAATTGTCTCAAACCATCGACAAACATATAGAAAACATGAAAACATGAGCTTTGTAAGTTTTATTACTATAAATAGCTTTTTTACACTAGACAGTTAGTTCATTTTTAATATTGTATCGTTTTAAGCTATTATGTTTGCGCTGGTTGTACATAAGCAAGTAAAATTATATATTGGACTGTGATAGGAGGAGAATGCTATATTATACTTATTATTCTGTTATGTATTAACAGGATAAATAAATATTCAATGTGGATAGGTAATTTTTTGTAGCCACGCAATGTACATACGTACCAATCCGTTGTACTTTCCATGCAAATGGCGTTTTTAAAAACGCCCGTCTCCGCCGATGCGTTAAAAAAAACGCGTTTGTGAAAATAAAATCGCCGTGTGCATAGGCATTTTTACAGCATTTCAATTGTGCATTTTTGTTCTACACTGTCCATTTACATATTAAATGTTTGTCCTAGTTTAAATGTTAATGTCACATAATTAATACAAATAATAATTATTTGCGTCAATGTTCATAATAACAGTAGTTTTCGTAAAAGTGTAATTTAATTATGATAGACGACTTAAATACACGTGAAACCTGAAATTGGATTATTTCAGCACGTGCTTCGTCAATGAATTCGTTCGCGTAAAGAGCACGTGTTTTTTAGACATATTTATGTTACACTTTTACCGATCAGTAAAAATATTTTATCATTAGTTGTAAAATGATAATTTTGTTAGTTATTACAATAATTTGTTAATAGTAGATAAGTTAGGTAGGATTAACTAATAATGTTAAATTTTAGTTTGTAAATTGTAATAGAAATATAATTTTAATTATTGTAAAAGAAAAATTATTTCGATATTAATTTTTGTAATTATTATTGTAGAAGTACATTCCGTAACGCAATTTTGTGTAGAAAAAAAAACGTAAATTATTCTGTCCGATATGATTACAGTAAATAAATAAGACTGCGTAAAAATTATGAAAAAAAAAAGAAGAATTGTTAGCCAATAAACGTTTCAGTTGTCTTCTGTAACCATTTTTCATTCGTAATTACATACTGGTATTATAATTACTGTTTTTTTTAAAGCCCCCGAGGAATGTGTAAAATTGACCATAGAAAGGTAAGTTTGAAACGTCTGTACATGGTGTAAACGGACCCTGCACGAAGCCGACAACCGAGCATTCTGTACGTCAAACTAAGTAAGTAACGCTACGCAAAAATTATTGCTGGAAAACGACTTTTTTTTTTGAGGTGAAAAATCTCGTTTTACGGTAGGACCACACAAAATATTGTGCCGATGGATACATTGAATAGTACTGGGGTCAGTGACGTATTTAAAGTTATGTCACATTATTAAAAAATTGTATCTAAAAACTAACTTAAGAAAAAAACTGGGACTTTCACCCCCAATATCCCCGAAAATAGAAGGTTCCCAGGTATGGTTAACAACAAAAAAATGATTGTAATGACGAAGGGAACAAGTGCCTTTCGGCTTCATTAAGGGTATTTTGACACCCATTATAGCCAACATACACTACTTGAACTTGACATACCGAAGAATTATGCTTTTAATAAAGACTTAAGCGAGTTATAAATTGTCAACGCTGCTCGTAACAAGTGGTACGTAAGCAACAGGTTGACAAACCAAGGTCTCGCTACAAATTTATAATCTTATGCCTGTTTTTACTTCTTCTATCAATATATTTTGACGGCACAGTTTGCGCAGTGGCTGAGCGATTGGCTGCTGCGCTGCTTGTTGAGGGTTCGATTCCCGTACGGAACACATAATATGTACTTGTATGGCCTATAGGTAGTTTTTCCGGGTCTGGCTGTTTGTGTATGTGGGTCTAAATGTTTGTAAACGCACCCACGATACCTACAGGAGCAATTCCCAGTGTGAGGCAAGTTTAAAAAAATATATAAAACGTGTAACAGAAAGGGTATAGTCATATGCAAGGATATGCTGCAGACCATCAAACTGAACAACTCTCTCCTTGGGTCCAATATCGTAAATACGAAAAAATTATCAACTATCCCATACATTTGGGTCGAGTAGGTATTGAAATTTTGTATGGGACAGCTGATAATTTTTTCTCATTTACGATATTGGACCCAAGGAGAAAGTTGTTTAATTTGATGGTCTGCAGCATATCCTTTCATATGACTATACCCTTTCTGTTACACATTGTACATGTTATTATGGATACCGGATTATCGATGTATCGATGGTAAAGAGTTCAGACATATTTGGCCCGAAATTCAGCTACGCGTACTCCGCTTGCCGATACAGTGCAAAGGTCATTATGTTCACAGGTGACAGGGTATGCGTTGCAAGATGCAAGATTTCACTATCACTTATTGTTCTTCGTCGTTTTTGTTAGGGATGCCTCAGTATGAATCCGGACTTGGATTGGAATGGGAGATGAAAAACAATGGAAGTTGGAGGTGTGCCACGTCGACGTCGGTGCCGGAAATCAGGTAAGGCGTTGGCACCTGATCTCCCCCCAGCCACGAAGAATTTGCCATTCCATCGGAGTATGTGTGTAAAGGATTTCATATTACACAGACTCGACGCCAGCTCCACCTTGAGGCAACTCACAGCAATGCCTTGAAATGTGAGCTGTCTATCGTGTTCTTCACGGTAGAATCATCAGCATTTAAATATTTGAAAGAAGTGTGGACTACAAGTAGTCCACGTGTCGTACACTTATGTATTACTGAACGTAAGGGCACCTGTGTTAGCACACACACCGACCCTCTGACCACTTAATACTAAGTCATTGTTATATTACTCACCATTATAAAGTCCATTTCCCACTTTTGACGTGCACGGAGAGGTTCTACGTTATTTCGTGCGTAGCTTGGCCATGTGGACTGTTGTGGACATGTCGTATTGTATCGTATGTATGTATATAGGGGTGCGCTTCCACTGCGGATGAAACAAGGAGTTGAGGCGGCAAACCGCATTTTACCATTTTCACCACAATGCATCTCTCTTCATGACACCATGATCAAAATCTCTGCTTATGTTAACAATCATCATCTGCCTAGCCTTTTCCCAACTATGCTGGGGTTGGCATCCAGTGTAACCGGATGCAGCTGAAGACTAGTATTTTAGATGGAGGACTGCCTATTTGACCTCCACAACCCAGTAAGTGGGTAAGACGATTCTCCTTGGTAAGACTTTTTCGGGCTACTGACCACTTGTAACGACTATCAAAGATCTACAAATGACAGCCGGGACCAACAGCTTAACGTGCTTTCCGAGGCTCGGAGGATGCTCCTTGGTTTTAGTTCGGTTGTCAGGCTTTCGGGCAAAGAGTATAATACTTGTACCAAAACTTTCGGGTCACTGACTACTGGTAACTACTGTCAACGATCTACAATTGAAGGTCCAAAGAGTATAAGTACCACTCTACGATGAAGACAACATGACGGCGACGACGGTACGTACGACTCTTTTGTCAGGACCAACCATTGTTTGACGTGCTTTCCGAGGGGCACGGATGAAACTCAGTATGGAATGGATGACTAGTGGTCACCCATCCACAGACAAACCTGGGCAAGCGCGCCTTAACCTTTAGGATCGACCCGTGTTTTTATTAAGCACGGGTCTCCCTTGTTTGACCGAAAGGCATTTGACAAATTTTCACTTCCCAAAAAATTTTTCGCGTAATTTCATTTGCCAAATTATTACTTAGCAAAAAATCTATTCACAAAAAATTGTAACGCAAACCTAATGCTTGGGAAGTGAACGTTTAAACTTATAACTTGTTTACCAACAAGTACTTTTAACATTTTTTATTTAGTCAAATATTTCAGTTGGAATAACAGTTTTTACGCAAAATCAAATAAGACAAATTCTAAACAGGTTATAATAATATGAATATTAACTATTCTTTTTTTTTTAGTTAGTAGCGTTTTGTTCCATATTTTTTTTTCTATATAATGTAGTCGTTCCTGGAGGTTACAGTTTTAACCTAACCTAACCATTTTTTTTTTAAATAAGTAAGTAATTATCCTAATCTAAATTGTTCAGTTCCGGGTAACCTACTAAAAACAATCTCTTTTTTCTATTAATGCAAGTCGTTTCTGGCACTCGCCGGCCGCTCCCGCGGCACCGCTCGCTACGCTCGCTCGGCTCGTGCGTAGGGGGTCACAGTTTTAACCTAACCTAACCTACCCTATTTTTGCTTTAATATTTTTTGTCTTAACAAATCATACAAATCATTTCACCAAACGTTTATTGTCTGAAGATTTTTTGCTGTAATAAATCATTTGAGTAAAGACCAAATGCCATAATGACATTATACTTGGTAAAATTTTGCCAAGTAAAAATTTGACCAAGTAAAAATATGCGTACTAAAATCATTCGAAAGATTGCAATGGTATAAAAAAAAGTTGCTAAAATTTGTTTGGGTAATGAAATTTGGTCAAAATCTTTTCGGCAAAACGGCAGGCTCCCATTAAGCACACGAGCTCCTCCTGCAAAAACTACTGCATCTTAGGACTTCGTTTACCGGGACGTAGGTATCTTATAGCAAATGGTGTTATGAAAATGTTTAGTATTGTAATTAGGTAGGTACCCTGGGTACCTAAATTACGAGTACTTACTTACTACTTACAGAGGTTTTGGGTTCGATTCCCAGGTTTGGCAAAGTGTTATTGCGGTTTTACCATCTGGAATTTCCGGAGTCTGGATTTGTGGCCGGTTAATAGCAATAAGTTGGCCACCTATTACGTACATGAGACTTAAACAATAGCTCAAAAAACCTCTTCTTAAGGTGGATACAGACTTTGCAAGGCATGCGCCACGAATGGCGCACAACGAATGCCTCTGCTTGAGGCGTTCGTGTTGAAAAATTATACCAACATATGCTCGGGTCGAGCCATCGCGTGCGAAGCAAACGTGTCGTTTGTCTGTCTTCCTGTTTGTTGCGAGGCATGTGCTACGCACAGATGCGCGCGTGCGAGGCGCGCGTGTGCGGCGAGCAGTGCGTTGCGTTTTGACGGTTGAGTCCGTCTCGCTATGATTTTTGCGCGCAATATGGACGAGAAAGAAATTTTACGAAAAGCAGTTGCATTAAATAAAAGTAACCGATTATTATGGGATCCAAAACATCATTATTATTACAATAAAAACAAAAGAGAAGACATATGGCAAAGGTGCCATCTTGACTGCTGCTGCGTGGGTTGGATCAGCCCGAGCATGCGCTGCGCGCTGTTTGGCCCGAGCAAACGCAGTTTCATTTTCTCAGTCGAGGCGTGCGTGGATATCGTTCGCGGCGCACACCTCGAACGTGCACGACTACGTCCACAACTAATGTAATGCTCGCAATGAGGCACTTTGATCTTGAAGCATTTGCCGACATACGTTGCCTCGCCCTCGCACGTGCGTAGCACATGCCTCGCCACGAATGTAAAGGTACAAACCTTGCGTGGCATTCGCTGTGCGCCGTTCGCGGCGCAGGCCTCGCAATGTCTGTACACGGCTTTAGACAATCCTCCACATAAACGTGATGGTATGTTTTGGGAAAATAAATAAAAATAAAATCATCATAATAATTTCAACATTAAATAAAAATCAAATCGTTCAGTTACATCACCGATTCAGTCACGTGAACTCACCGTTAATCATTTTCTCGTTAACGTTAACTTAATAACCAATCGTAGATTACATTTTTGTTGGGAACTTTATGACAAACGTTGAACCTTTGATTAAAGTACGATTAACCGAACAAAAGGTTTGCACGCATTTCTGGCTTTTGAAGATCGAATTCTGTAACAAGGAATTTATTTTATTTGAAGCCTGTGTTGTCTTGTCACACTGAACGCTCGGATTCTGTTCATTTAAGATTGATGTTTTAATTTTATCAAAAACATGAACTTGAATGAGCGACCTGGTGGAACCACTACAAGAAGTGAGACCTAGATCTGAGGCTGCTCATGATGTTGCCTCAACCGTAGTCATAGTGCAAATGTCGTCGCCTCAGTCAACTCAGGACTACTTATTTTATCATTGCCTGACGCCACTTTTTTTATTATTATTTAGCGATTAGCTTCTTAGCTTCTCGAAATCTCAAGCTTTGTCATCATTTTCATCATTTTGACCATTGCTAAGGCTCCAGGCTTTTCACGTAGCTCAAGGGGACAATGCAATGTTATGCCCGAATATGATTGTACTCTCGACGCTGAGCCGAGAGTCATCATCAGTAAAAGCAGATGTTAATCTCACATACAAGGTGTAAACGGACTCTTCACGAAGCCGTCAACCAAGCATTCTGATATCAAACTAAGTAAGTCTACGCACAAATTATTTCTGGGAAACGATTTTTTTTTTGAAGTGAAGAAACACGTTTTACGGTACGACTCAATGTAACGCACTCAAAACATTGTGCTGATGGATGCATTGAATAGTACGGGGTCGTGGAGGTATTAAAAGTAAAGTTATAACATTAAAAACATGTTTTTTTTTTAACTTGTGAAAACGTGGGAACTTTGACCCTCAATATCTCCTCAACTAGAAGGTTCCCAGGTATGGTCCAGAACCAAAAAAAATATTACAATGATGGGGAGCACAATTGCCTTTTGGTTTCGTTAAGGGTATGTTTACACCCATAAAAAAAAAAAAAAAAAATGAAAATTTAGTCACAATGACCAATGCGGAATTTATACAGGAACACATATAGGAACCTCATTGTTAAGTCCTACTAATATCCTACTTCCTACTAATTTATTATTTATTAATATTATAAATGCGAAAGTTTGTGAGTATGTATGGATGGATGTTTGTTACTCTTTCACGCAAAAACTACTGAACGGATTTGCCTGTAATTTTACACACAGATAGTTTATAACCTGGATTAACACATAGGACTTTTTATCCCGGTAGTATGATCCCGTGGGATAATTATCGAACTTCACGCGGAAAAAGCCGCGGGCATAAACTAGTTATATACATACATGTAGAGGCTACCTATACACATTCTCCAACTGTATTTACGTACAGATACCTATACATAAAAGCCGCACCCCGAACAATAGGCCAAGCTCAGAGTATTGCGTTCCGTGTAGGATGGGAATTCCATTACTTCCATTAAATGCTGTGGGCATAGCGTCTATGTAATGAACAGTAAGTGGACAGGAACGGCCTGTGTAATGTAATTATGGAGGAGGTATGGTTTCATGTAGGCAGTATTAACTTGAGTGTGTAGATGTAGAACTTATGTTCAAGGACTGAGTTGTTAGGCAAATAGTGTAACTTCGTTGGTTTGAGTGGTTGTAAGTGCGTCTTCTGAGTGTGAGGCCCTGGGTTCTGTGGGACTGTTCGAAAGAGATACCGTGGCCCTGGAACAAAGAAGGAACATGAATGGGTTTTAGTCAGTACAAGTCTCTCATACTTTCCGCTTCGCCCAGAGCAAGGGGGTCATTTGATGATTTCCCATCCGAAAAAAAGGCCCTGGGTTTGATTCTCAGGTCAGGCAAAGTGTTATTGAGTTTTTCCATCGAAATTTCTTAATAGCAGCCACGGAGTCTGGATTTTTGCCGGGTTGATAGGCAGGCTCGCCTCTATTACATGGGACAACATAACTGGCGAAATGTGGGTGTACTATTAAGTACTCCTCTGCCTAAGACGTCGGGGATTACAGGCGTGAAAATGATGATGATGATAGTGTAAAAATGAAGAACATCTGGTCAGAGAGTCGTCTTAGGGACCGGCAGGGACGGCTCTTTCGAGTGTTTTCACTATAATAAAAGTGTACTTTAAAATTATTTCCTGCATCGATGGCTAGTGCGATTGGCCGCCATGATTGAAAACGGCCAGAAGGACTATTTATCTGTGGAGTGTATAACTATGTAGCAGGTACATACGGTTACTGAGCTCTAGAAATAACTAAACATAACCAAATAATCATCTGCCTAGCCTTTTCCCAACTATATTGGGGTCGGCTTCCAGTCTTACCGGATGCAGCTGAATACCAGTATTTTATATGGAGCGATTGCCTATCTAACCTCTACAACCCAGTTAGTACTGGGTAATACGATACCCCTTGGTAAGACTTTTTGGGCCACTGACTACCTAACGACTATCAAAGATCTAAATGACACCCGGGACCAACGGCTTAACGTGCTTTCCGAGGCACGGAGGAAACTCGGTATGTAATGGGTGGTCACCCATCTACAGACCAACCTAGGCAAGCACGGCTTAACTTAAAGATCGACCCGAACGGCTGTTATTATTTAGCCACGAGCTCCTAAACATAACCAAATAATGCTTAATAAATTTCATTTCGAAAAGCACACCTGAAAAGCGACTGAACTCAAAACACCCAAACTTGTGTTTAGCAAAAAAGATACGTCGTGTCAACGAACGAACGCACGAACCGTATCAGAATAATACCAGTACAATGTATGATACTGATTCACCCAAATTGATTCGGTCTGGAAGCCGACCTCTACAGTATAAAGAATTGGAAGAATACAAACGCAAGCACGTAGGTACCTACGTCAAATATGTAAACTGTACTGAAGGGATAAGCATTGCACGTTATTTTGGTAAAATCAACTAAATATAGATTGACTTTGGGATTCTTTGTACATATAACTTCCTGAGTGTTCGAGGTTAAGTCCAGTAGCTACTTTTGAATGAGGAGCACTGTTTAAAGAGCAATATGATTCGTTAGTAGTTCTATGATTGTCGAACTCATTGTCCGCCGACTGCCGAGTTCGTCCCAACCATGTAGGGGTCGTCTTCCAAGCTAACTGGAGGCAGCTGAATACCTGTATTTTCATGGAGCGACTGCCTATCTGAGCTCCACAACTCAGTTAGTACTTCGTTATACGATACCCCTTGGTAAGACTGGTCGCTATACTATCATTGTCGAACTACTATAATAATAGTAGACTGACTTTACCGTCTCTTTGGTCTCCTTTTCGCTACTGGGTTCGATTCCCAGGTGGCGCAAAGCGTTATTGGGTTTTTCAGTTAGGATAGTCTCACTAGGAACCCGGAGTTTAGAAGTTGGAGGTGTGACACTTCGGTGCCGGAAAGCAGGTAAGGCGTTGGCACCTGATCTCCCCCCAGCCACGACGGATTGCCATTCCATCGGAGTATGTGTGTAAAGGATTTCACACATTACACAGACTCGACTCTAGCTCCACCTCGACGCGACTCACAGTAATGCATTGAAATGTGAGCTGTCTATCGTGTTCTTTACGGTAGAATATTCAGCATTTTGGTATTTGAAAGAAGTTTGGACTACAAGTAGGAAGTCTAGGTGTCGTACACTTATGTGTGTACGTAAGGGCAGAAAGTGCACCTATGTTAGCACAAACACCGACCCTCTGACCTATGCACTTAATAGTAAGTCATTGTTATATTAATCATCATTATAAAGTCCACTTCCCACTTCTGATGTGCAAGGAGAGGTTCGCTACGTTAATTCGTGCGTAGCTTAGCCGTGTGGACTGTTGTGGACATGTCGCATAAAAAGGTATATTTATAGGGGTGCGTTTCCACTGCGGGGGAAACAAGGAGTTGAGACGGCAAACTAGATTCAACCAATTTCACCACAATGTTGTCTCTGCTTATGTTAACTATCATCATCAAATCAAATCAAATCAAATCATTTATTTCTTTGCAAACATGGGTAATAAGTACATAGATGTTCTTTTATAATAAGGTTCTCCACATTTTGCCCTCACATGGGCATGCAAATAGTTTGTTTACAATTATAAATTTCAAATAAGTGGCATGTCATTGGAATTTTATACAATAAATAAAATCATCTGCCTAGCCTTTTCCCAACTATGTTGGGGTTGACTTCCAGTCTAACCGGATGCAGCTGAATACTAGTATTTTAGATGGAGCGACTGCATATCTGACCTCCACAGCCCAGTAAGTATTGGGTAAAACGATACCTCTTGGTAAGACTTTCAGGCCACTGATGACTTGTAACGACTGTCAAAGATCTACAAATGACAGCCGGGACGAACAGCTGAACATGCTTTCCGAGGCTCGGAGGAAACTCGGTATGTTAAGGGTGGTCACCCATCCACGGACCAACCTAGGCAAGTGCGACTAAACCTGAAGATCGAACCGAGTGGCTGTTATTATTAAACCAAGAGTTCCGTTTTAGCCTCTTATGTTAATTAATATGCAAGTAGAAAAAATAATATAATTAAGTTTCTATGACTTCTGAAAACATGACAGCACACATGACACGACACGACACGTGACACGACACGACACGACACGTACACGACACGACACGACACGTTTCATGCATTTACTCATGACAACGATGAATCATATTATCGCTAATAGTAAAAGATAAGTTGACATTTTTGATGATGATAACCATGATAACACAACAACCTAAAGCGCAGGCCACACAGAAAAGACGTAAGACGCGGACGGGGCGCAGACATATCTCTCTTCCGCGTCGCTTTCATACAAAATGTATAGAAGCGTCGTGACGCAAAACATATAGAAAAGACAGGGCGCGGACACGACGCCGCGACGCTTCTATACATTTGACATATGTCTGCGCCCCGTCCGCGACTTACGTCTTTTCTGTGTGGCTTGCGCTTAAGAGTTTGGACGCCATTGGATAATAATCTTCACTACATATCAACCCAGTGCTGGACTGCTGTTTTCATGAATTTTCTTGCCCATTCTTCTCCATAGAGATCTACGCCTTGGAAAGGGCTACGAGAGTACTTTCTTGGGACTGTAGCTTCATATTTTTGTTTTTGACAATTCAAAAGTTCCTATAACTGGCTTACTTGAAATAGATCCCTTGAGTTTTGTTTTTTTAATAAGTACATCTTGTCAACGTCAGTGACATAATTATACAAGTTATAACGACATCGACCGTTCCAGGCCAAACCAGTGTGGTCCACAGCAGACTGTCTGGCTATCGATGTGGAGGCGGTCACTTTCGGTTGGTCAACAGCGATCAATCCTAGTCTGGTTGCAATTGTCAGTCAGTCGAAGTACCAGCTTCCGTGGTGTAAGGAACATTCTATGGCTGGTCATCATAAAAGATTTCCCAACAGTGATTAGCATCTACTATATTTGACTACTCTAATTTAGACTTTGTACATTAACAGGCTACCAGACTATGGAAAAATACTTACCAGACAGACCCGACGTTACCTTTCTTCAGATTGTTTTTTTTTATTGTTCCGCAGTTTTTATGTTATTTTGGTTAGGTTGAAAATAAAAATTAAAGATATCATTAAAATAATCTGATTTTATTTCATGTAACTTCATTAACTATGTCCAAGCATTATTGGCGTAACATACATATAGTAATAACTACACAACAATATAATTATTTTCTTTTACTCTATCAGCCGAATACAAAACCTTTGGTTACTAGCTTATTAGAAAATTTACATTTAATATTGGTGTTTCTACCTTGAGTATTTATTCTAGCTTTTGTCTGCGTTCAATCTTATGAATTTACAAATGAAAGCTGAATTTTGTTAAAAGAATTACAGCAAATACAAATAAAATACGAAAATTGTTTTTAAACAATTGGAAATATTTACAGTGCAAAGAAAACAAATTTGAAACGTCCAATCTATTACAAATACAGACAAAACTATTGAATTAAACGTAGATACAGATTTAATGAATGATGAATCCAAAAATGAACATCAGACCGGGGATACACGCAGCAACTTGCATAAAAGTATGGATGTAGCTTGCATGCCACTTTGACACACATGTTGTAACCAATCAGAAGGCATGTTTTGACACAATGGCGTGCCGACTACTTACATAAATTTGTACAAGTAACCACAAGCCTGCAGTTTGATTGAGACGATGCTTGAGGTAACTGCGTGTTGACATGTGTGTGGACATGTGAACACATCTCCCTGCCGTACCGCGCAGTTACCGCAGATACTCCCTCAATCAAACAAAAGAATTGTAGCATGTGTATTCCTGGCCTCATTTAAAAAGGCATTGAAAACAGGTATGTAGACGAAAGCAAAGCCTTTACTGAATAAAGCCCAGTTTAAACTGTATAGGACTAGACTGTCACGTTTGCAAGCATTGTTTATACTTAAAAAGTTAATATAACGAAATTAAACTAAGATACAACAACGTAATGATTATCACATTATAAAGAAAATCATCTATGATGAATATTTACATAGCTTAAGGCACAAATTATAAATTGGCTTTCAGCCACTATAACGTAGGAGTGCTGAAGCGAGCAAGACAAGACGGAACAAGAACCTGTATCTGGTTGAATCATGTTTGACATCATATCTATTTTGGCACTATTTTATATCTAAGGGGAAAATAATCATGTGTTGAGTTTCTATCCACTCATAAACTTAGAACGAACTTCAATAGTTAAAACGCAATTAGGACATCTAAGCCAAGTTCAAGAGCTGTATGTGTTAATCTATACTTAATATATAAAGGTGAAGAGTTTGTTTGTTTGGTTGAACGCGGTAAACTCGGGCACTGCTGGTTCGAATTGAATAAATAATTTAGTGTTGGATTGCCCATTAATCGAGGAAGGTTATGGGCTATATAACATCACGCTACGACCAATAGGAGCGGAGCAGCAATGAAAAATGGTGCAAAAACGGGGAAAATTGTATTTTTAATAATTTTACGCGGACGAATGTCGCGGGGAACAGCTAGTATTTTATAACAATGAAAACTCTGACTCTTAAACATGGTTTAGAGCGATGCTGACCGAGTTCTGTTTAATTGGTGAAATGGTCTAAGAATATCAATCCCTCTTTTCATCAAGAAATCAATCTGAGTTTACACGACTCCTAAAACCCTTCATTGTCATCGCTCGCCCCAGTCACCCTAGGACTCATAATATATACATAATTGGCCCCAAAATAATGCTGTTGATAAGGATTTAAAACTATAGTTTCTATACCATCACACTTAATCGTTTCTCTATTAACTACTTTACTGATAGCTTCTACTCCAACATTTTTCTTTCCATCTAGATATCTTAGATCTACAATTTACTAGAATAGAATATTAAAATGCCAGAGCTCAAACTATGTAAAATTGGATAATTTCAAGACCAGATCTAAGATGATCCAGCGGTTCTGTGCGATGTGCCACAAATATATACAAATAGAAGAAACGTATATTTTTTTTCGTTTTTCATATTTTTTTTACTCTATACATAATTAATATTTGAATATATTATTTATCTCTAGCCTCGGACAGTCTTTCCGTACTATATTGCTTCTCAATCACAACTCTCATTCAGTATTGAATTTTGATTAATTTAAAATGAATTATAAATGTAACTTAGTTTTAGTCTGACTACCAACGAAATGAAATTCATTCATTCAGGTCAACAGCCCAATTTAAATAATAGATTAACTCATTTGCACGGTAATTACTTTACCATAATTCAGCGTGTCTTTGCTATTTTTAAGTATGGCTTTATTAAAAATTCACTCCATGGGTTGTTTCCAGTGTTTTATAAGCTATTAGTTAGAACATTATAGTCCACTCATTGGTGGTCAGACCATTCTAATCGCCGGTATACATTAAATAAGTTTTGTAAGCAACAGAGATCATACCGAATATCTCTAGGCTTCCAAATATTCGTAATCACACCATCGTCTATATATACAAAATAGAACGTCCTCTACAATACTTAGTATAGCACACTTTTCGTACACATATTACAATCTAGCGCGCTTAAATTCACAAAACTTAACCCTTTGGAATGATTGGTTATTGTTATATTCCTATTAATTAATAGTTTTTGATTTTGTATTGTCATTTCCATTTGGTGATATCCTGTTCCCAAGTCTAATAGTGACATACAAAAGCGATCGAAATATTTTGTCGTTCTTTAAATAAATTAACTTGCGATGTAACTTAGTATTAATTATTTCACTGAAGAAATGTAGATACTAGCTTCTCAATAAACGCTTTTGTACTCACCAAGACTAGTGAAACTGGATGCAACTGAACATTTTGGCATCTTGACACAATAACCAATACTGGGGCTCATAATACTACCCGTAGCTAACGGCTGTTTAAGAGTCACGCCTTTTTCTTCCCTTTACTTCCATTTTCTACGAATATTTCTTTGAAGTCAGTGAGGAGTATGTCGACGACATTGTTTTGTTGGATGCAGTCCACCGCGATGTTGTGGGCCTGCTCCGGGGGCGCCCACAGGAGAGTGGGACCGAATACGATCGCTAGGTTTGCCGTGTGCATTCTGTTTTGCTCCTTATGTTGTGTTACCCTGAAAAATATTTTGAAATTAGAACTATTTGTATTACTAGAATTTTGATGAACGAATGGACTTTAATTTTTTTTAAACAACATAATATAAATTCTAACTTTGGGCTGTCGTAACAATTTTATATTAAAAAATATATTGACCTAAATACTGCGATGGGATAAAATCTTTTTTTCAGTGTCTGACTGCTACCGAAATGGTTTATTTTACTTGAAGACTTACCTAAGCAGATGCTCTAATAAGAACTTGAGCGTTTCCCTGTTGCACTGTGGTAGAGCCTTCACGATCTCTTGGAACTCCTTGATTCTCGCTTCCTTGGGTTTTAGTGCTGAAATTGAAACATAACCGGAACATTATTTATTGTATCTTTCAATCAACAATTGTTTTGTACCTACAAATCTAAATATGTTTAGTTGACATTTAATTGTAAATTCAGTGTCGTCTAAAACAATGTTATACAATATTTTTTTTCATATTAAAACAAAATAAATAAGCCGCTTCTATAAATGTTTCGGGACTGGTTATAAACAAGCAAAGTAATCATTTCAGGCGTGTTACAATTCCCGGACATTCCTGTCCGGATCAACCCTTCCCTTCAACCCTTGTCGGCTTCAATATTAAACATTGAAGAGGCTCTCAGAGGGATGGTATTGGTATTAGATTTTAGATTTGTAGTATGTACGATATGATACGGCCGTAATCCTCGAGAGTATTTATTCAAGTGCTTTAAAATATTCGCAATTTTGTGATACGTGTTCATATATCTGAAGTTTAAATAATTCAATCAATATATTTTAGTAGGTGAAGGAAATCGCGAAGAATCGTGTATGTCCTAGAACCAAATATTCGAAGTTAGTACCATCTACCAACCCGTACTAGGCAGGTTTTGTGGATACCAGTTCAACCTCTCTCAAAGAGAGAAGGCCTGCTACCAGCATTGGGAACATTATAGGCTGATGAAGTAAACATATTGGATGCAATTTAATAAAAGACTGTTCAGAATCAGTAATTTCTCAACTAAACATTTTTATTCTTTGACCAAATAAAAATACTCTGTGAAGAACTGTTTTTTCGTAATGTGTCAATGCAGCTTTTACCCTATTGCTCCATAAAGAGGGTGGCCTGTAAAAATGTATAATAAAGGTACTTACAGCAAGCAGCGAGTACTCTGTCGAACATGGTGCATGGAATCAGCGGTTCTTTCAGCTCCCTGAAGAACAGTTTCAGCGAACCGGTCAGCACGTGGATATCTGTGTTGTTCTCTATCACCGACATCTTGTTTTGGTCCACCTGGGAACATGAAAACTGTTGTAGCATTCAAAATTCTGAAAGTGCTGTGCACTTCTATAAGTGTCAAATTTACTATACCTAAAATAGTTTGTGATTTATGTTTATGTATGTTTTAGTGAGTAAGTCGTTGAAGTGCACTTTAAATAAATAAATAAATAAAATGTTGAAGGATACTCCATAATGTAGATATTAGATTGAGCATTACGAGGTAGTGTTTCCAACTAACGTAGGGACCACAAATAAGGAATGAAGAGAAGAAAAAGGAAAAAAGTAGAAGTTTATTCGGCACAGATAAAACATGAAATACTCAAAATAACTGTGAGTTCAAAATCCACAATTATTAATATTCTCTTAAATGGCGTATGTTATTAAATAATGTGGTTTCTAAATCAGCAGCATAACGGTTTTAATGATGATTATCATCATAAATAATGTCATCACAAGGAAGGATAATATCGACGTGTTTACTTTCCTCTACACTAGTTATAAATAAACCCTTAGTTGTTTAAACTGCTGTGATATCAAAATATGTATTTGTTTGAATAAAGCTGATTGCTCTTAGAGAAGGTATCTGTGTATCAGGACGGCTTTTTATAAAATAAATCATGATGACTCTTCTTTCTTTTTGTTAAGCTGTAGGTATATTTATGTGGGTACTTGATTAATTTACTTAGGACCAAAAGGTCCTCAAAAGCGCAAGTCTATAATCACTTTGGACACTCCTACATTTAGGGAGCACCGCAATTTCAGTAGTTTTCGAAAGGATCTTCTATCAGTATACCATTTTTTTCTTAATTGTGTTTTCAGCGGCCTACTTGGTCCACCAGAGTGATGGTATGATGATAATTATTATGAAGATTAGTTCCAGCTGCATCTGGTTAGACTGGAAGCCGACCCCAACATAGATAATGGGAAGGCTGGGTAAAGATCATGATTATGAAAGACTCACCTCTAATCGAATCTTCTGAACCTGACTGAGGTTACCGCTGGCTCGGTACAGCCCGTCCGTGCACATATTCTCGTCACTCCTCTCGATCTCGGTCACACACGCCACCACGAACTCCGGGACCCTCGGACTGGTGGGGGGACATACCTCCTCCAGGTTCCGCCCGAATACAGGCTCGTCTGTTGAGAAATTGGTTCATTGGTTAGATTTCAATCGTAGGTAGATAATATTTTTTATTAACAAATGATTTATTATTATCAACAATATCTATTATTAAAATGATTGTTTTAAGATTTGAGAATGATCAGCTCAACTTTCAACAAGCTTTTATCGAACAAGTGTCCTTTGATTAATTTTGATTAATTAAAATCTAGATGTGTGGGCGTATATTTTCTTATATTTTAGGGGAAAACCTTGAAACACATAGATAAATAATTCTCATGAAAGAAACTATAAAACATTTACAAAATAAACACCGAAAAAAATTAATATGGTACCCAAACGAAGTTTCGAATGACGATTCCAAAAACCTAAAGAATTCCAGAAGAAATTCTTCAATTTCATCTTTAGCTTGTTATTCACCATTGTAGGAGACTTATTCACCGATAACAGAGAAAGACAAGAAAGCACTACCGATCCGAACGAAGGAATAGTTAATACTAAAGCTGCGGATGAAGAAATTTGTAAAGCTTATTTACACACAATTCAAGCTAAGATTAACCACAATGTTTACAACGAAGAGTAGGCATTAGAAGCTGAAAACAATAACAGTATACGTGTAACAACGTCTCCCGTTTACTATGATGAAACATTGGAAAAACATCCTCTTTCGTCATATTAAATCCACGTAAGGCTTTTAGAATCCTTTACACCAGCTGAACCAAATAGCAACCCATAAAAGAACCGTACTTTGAATCGCTCGATGCAGTCTTAAAAACATCAATAACATTGTTTTTAAATTAATAATGAAACGTCACGATTTGTTTACAAAGTATTGACTTTACTTTTATGACACATTTAATAAAAAAAATTATTGTAGAAAACTGTTACGTCATATTTTTCCTACGGATTATTAGATATTGTGCAAATATAATACAATATACAACTGTCCCATCTACTCTAGCAAAACGGTCAAAATACAGGCGCACATAGGTAAAAAATAAAACACCAATTAGATTTTATACAACTAATTGTTATAATACATAAGTGTGAAAACAAATTTACAAAACAATATATACATAATAAATGCAACTGTCTAAAAATAAGCACTTACCTGTGAAAAAAATTTGAGCACTGGAAACTTTAAACTATCAAGCAGTGTTTATGCAGAAATTAAAGACTAAAATAAACCCAAATTATTATACAAACTTATGTTAACACTCTGTTTAGTTCACTTAATCCCAAAATCTTCAAAATTGTTACAGTAAAAGTTCCAGTTAATTTCAAATCACTTTTTCACCAACTACTAGCTACAGTTAACTCCAAAAAGGTTTTAACTCACTCCAAAAAATGTTAGCTTCTTTTCACACCAAACCAAATCTACTGTCTAAAACTACATCTACTCAGTGCCACTCAAACCATCAAAGATCAAATTTCGAACCTTTGTAAATCCCCTTCTTCACAAGTTGCTCCATGGCTGGTCTTTTGGCGAAGAATTTTCTTAACCTACTCCTCACATGTGATTTCTGTATAGAAACTTCTGTTGAGTCGCTCAGATCTTCATTGCTGCTTCCACCAGCTGGAATGTAGAACATTGAAGATGAAAAGGAATCGTTAGTTGGTATATCAAGAAGAGATTGAAATGGTGAAGCAGGAGACAGAAGGCTACATTCTTTGGGCAGTATTCTTTTTTAATACATTTTTTTTAAATATTACACAATATAAGCACAGCTATTTACCTATGTATTTTTCGAAAAGATTACCACACAACACGATCGCATCAAATCAGGTAACTCTATGAGTATTGTTCTCATTTTAATTTAATGTTAGTCGCTGCGGCAAATTTTTCCTTTGACTATTTTCAGAACAAACGAACAGATTTGATACGATTATGTAGCCAGAGGGTTTGTGAGATTGCATGCTGCCAATCAGTGGATATTGGCAGTTTGATTACTAAAGTATTGGCGGTAGAAAAGACTACAGACAAAATAATAATGTTGAAATCTTTGCAATTGTATTGAACTCTTTTTCAAGTCTTTCCCATCGCCAGTACTTTAAAGGACAGTATATATAATTAAGGTACCCCATTCCACAGCAAGATAGTTTGGGTTCAAAGCCATAACCAGAAAGGCAGAATGTAGTATGGATTAATATTAAACGCTGCTTCGGTTACGACACAGAAATTAAGTTGCAATAAGTTCATGGTAATGCACCTACCTACTTAACGACTCATAAGAGAATCTTCAAAACTTGTGTAGAAATAACAGTTACTGTTAAGGTTTTTTGAGGTAATAATGCAGTAAGGGTACATGAGCTAGTCTTTCTTGCAGAGGAACTACTCGAAGGAAACAAGTAGCATCTGCAGAATGACTGGTGTAAAGTAAAACATCGTAACAAATAAGGTTAAAATATATAGGTTTTAAATTATAATTGTCATCTCAATAAATGGGTCACATAATGTTAAAACCAAAAAGATGAACTTTGAATTAGAAGATTATTAAAATGACACGGACAATACAAGTTAGGAACAGGCATTTGAGACAAACACAAATTGAGGCCAAAACATTCGAGAATATTAATTTTGTTGTCAATAATTTACCTTTTTCGCCTGTATCCTGAATTCACACCATAAACTATAAGAAAATAACTAATATTTGTGATCTAGAATCTAATACTAGAATCACTAACGATGAAAAATGTTGACGAAATTATGACATCAATTCCAAAAAGCACTACACGTTTAATGCAATATTTCTTTTTGGAGATACTAATACAAGAAATACAGTCAATACTATTGAAAAAACAGTAGAATTCGTCATGCGCATGCTACAGATAAATTGATAGGAGCTCGTTATCAATTGTGTGTGGACACGATAAGATGGTATCGACACTTATTTAATACACCGTCGACCATTTCGACTTTACCACTATTCTGTATGGGAGTGTCTATTTTATTTTCTTGGGCATCCGCTATATCGTTACGTCCGGTGATAATCGACAGATCTAAGATTTTGTGCTGTAGGGTTAAGATTATCGTAAAGCGATTATGGTGTTTATCACTATGAGTCATAGAGTCCACATGCACATGTTTCAATGTTGACTTGTTACATTTAGGTTCGCATTTGAATAAAACTGTACCCAAATTGCGTAGGTAATAAAAATCACTGTCGTATTGGAGATACAACAAAGACCATTGCTGCATATGTTTGTGGAATTGGTTTGTACGACAACTCGTTCAACGCAATGTATATTGTTGAATATACGAATTAAGACTGCGGTGTAATTTGCCGGCTCAATCAACTTAGAAATTGTGTGGTTTCCTTAATCAGCCTCAGAAAATAATGAGATTCAGCTGTAAATGGTTAAACTGGAAGTCAATATAGTTTGAAAAGGCTGGGCCGATGACGACACGCCTGTAGATATAGCTAATCATGGACCCCTTAGAGAGCCTGATCTACCAATAATAGTTGATAAGCTAGCAAAGCATGTGGTGAATTGGCGAATTATCACCAAATTCGATGATGAACCTTTTTTGGGTAACATAAAACTTCAACAGAAAGATAATATAATCTGATAACAGAAGATATGCCTACAAACACATATTTGTTCGATACAATAAGGACACTTGTCGATGAAAATAACAACAATTTTAATTTTAGTTGCTGATAATTTATAACGTGTCCTAAAATGAGGACATTACAATCAAAAAACACCTTTGTTGTTAACCTACGGATTAATGGTACATTACGTTTATGGGATCCAAATATTCTCAAATCATGATGGGATCCAAAATATTCCTTAAACTTATTCGTCTTTTCCGTAGGGCTTTTCTTCGGTTTATTCATTGAATCACTGGGCATTTTCTTATGTATATAGCGCACTAATGAGTCTATGACTTTCTGTTCCATTTCACTTTGAATAAGGTCCAAATTCACTTAGCACTTGACACATACACATTTTTTTGCACATCCACTTGTTTTTTTGAGTACAACAATGTTTTTAACAATGTTGGGGACTTGTAACAGGTCTGGATGAACACAACAATAAAGATATTTGTAACCTAGCAATGCAGATGACAATGCCCCATTATAGATTGTTAAACACTAAACGATTGGCGCAATTAGTGATTATTGTTATCAATGAGAGACCTTATCTGATAATGAGTACAGTCGGTAAAATATTGCGGATGTGTTTTTTGATTAAACGTTCTATGATAACTCCAAAATGCCCAATTTTGGAGTTAATCGGCTCGTTAAGGTTATTCAGTTGATGTAATTGTTTTCTTCCGAGATACTTATCTGAGCACACCCTATTAAGCCGTTCCTAATTTTCGTAAACGCGACGAAGAAGAAAAGACAAGAGACAAGATAAATAATGACGTCATAATTTATTGTGATTGCGTGAATCTCTTTGCTAATCTCGATGAGTCACATTATATGTCACGAACTGTATTTTTATTTTCTTCAATGCATCCAAGATGTTTCACTGGCTGATAATGAACTTTAATTTCAAAGTCTTTAGGTACACGTTATTAAGCATTTAGCAGCTTTGCTTTGTGAGGAACTCGTGGCTAAATAATAACAGCCGCTCGGGTCGATCTTTAGGTTAAGCCGTGCAGTGGCCCAAAAAGTCTGACAACCAGTCATACCAAGGAGTATCGTATTACCCAGTACTAACTGGGTTGTGGAGGTCAGATAGACAGTCGCTCCATGTAAAATACTGGTATTCAGCTGCATCCGCTTAGACTGGGAGCCGACTCCAACATAGTTGGGAAAAGGCTAGGCAGATGATGATGACTGTTATTTGCTTTGTGGTGCTTTGTGAGCAGATTGGTTCTTAGGTCTGCAGTGGCGTGCAAGTTATGGAAATTCTTCAATGAAATATTCATTAGACGTTTTCAAAACTGAAAATTTGTTTCAGCACACAGGATGGATTGTGTAAGAGATGATATGGGTACTACTGGGCTAATAGAGAATGTTGAGACCGCTGCTCTCAACATTGCCGCGCGCCAGCGGCAGTGAACGAGGGGTGCGGGGACAGCGGGGTGTCAGCCGGCCGACGGCCGAGCGCGGGCTCCCACACCATACGAGTCAGCTGTTGCAGAGAAATATGGAAAAAGAAGACGTGTTGCGCTGATCCCAAACAAATGGGATAAAGACAAAAGAATGATAATACTTGGAACTGGAGACGCATTACGCACAAAAGGTCCAGGTTTTTGGGTCATTCTTCCAAAAATAGAATTCATTAATAGTTTCTAATTTAGCACAAATAATTGAATATTCTCAGTACCCGTTGAGCATGAGTGTAAGGACTAAAATTAGAAGTTTTCTCTATTAACTACTAAGAATGAAACATGACATCATGGATGTATTGAATGCGGTTTTGAGGTTGAACTTTGACTTCTACTTATCTTACTAGGGTAATTTATTAGAATGGCAAACTAATGTCCGTTTGACATGATACCTAAATGGGTGCCTAAATATGATTGCATTGATGGAACTTCAACTCTAGGCACTGAACAGAGAGTTGACAATTCAACTGAGTGCTTTCATTTAGTATTCCCTAGAGTAAATGAAAGCACTCAGTCCTTTATTGAGTTCCTAGAGTTGTGGAGAAGAAAGTTAAAAAAAAAATTTCGACGCTCGCGACGTTTTTTTTTAATTTTTTTAATTTCCTTTTGAAAAATTTTTTTTCGCATAGGAATAACTTGAAATTCACCGGATTTATATTGTGACGTATAGTGGGACCTGTATGCATCCATTAAACGCCAATTTGGTCTATTTCCTTGTTCATTGGTGTTGACGAAATGCATATTTCCAGGTTTTTTAGTGAAAATTTCCTATTTTTTCAATTATTTCTAAAATAACGAGTTTTAACACAAAGATTTCTTTTGACATTGGTAACTGATACTTTTTCACGGATAACTGAACGTAAATATGCTCAAGAAATCCATATTTACGAGTGAAGTGACTAAAAATTCATTCGCAAATATCAGGAAATCGTCTATGTAAAAGTTAGAGAAGGCAATTTTTCTCAAAATGTTTCTATGGCGGTCAACGTAAATATTATTCTGAAAATATCCTTATTAAATCAGCTATCTAGAGAGAACATAAAATAAAAAAAATATTCGGAGGTACTCAATAAATGTTGATTATTGCTGACGAAGGTGGACTGGGACCGCTGGTAAACTCACAAAAATCATCGTAATTGGAACGTAACCATTTCTCATAATTTATATTTAGAATTAGTTGCAAGCTTGGGTCTCTGCGCCCCATTTAATATCAATACCGATACCGATACCGCTCCCAATTCTTAGCGATAGATCCCTTTAGTCATGTTTTACTTTCTCAGCAGTAACTGATATTTAACAAGTATCCTTGAATATTTTTCTAGTTATTATACCTTATTAGATAGCTACTAAAATGAGGTTTTGAAAAATAATTTGCACATTGAGTTCTATAGAAAAATTTCGAAAAAAAATGTCTTCATTAACATAGACGATTTTCTGATTTTTGCGAATGAATTTTAAGTCACTAAACTCATAAATATGGTTTTCTTGAACATTTTCTTATCCAGTTATCTGTAAAAATGTATCTGTTACCAATTTCAAAAGAAATCTTAGTCTTAAATTCGGTAACTTAAAATAATTGAAGAAAATAAGATATTTTCAAAAAAAAACTTGAAATATGAACATTGAACAAATAAACAGACCAAATTGGCCTTTAATGGATACTCACAGGTCTTTCTATTATGCCTCAATATTAATTCGCCGAATTTCAAGTTATTCATAAAAGAAAAAAAAATATTACAAGGGAAATCCAAAAAAAAAAAAAAACTTGCGAGCGTCGAAATTTTTTTTTTTAACTTTCTTCTCTACACCTCTAGGAACTCAATAAAAAAAGTCCCATGAAAATCCGCCCACTATAAACTTCGTTCCACCTTTTGAGTATTTTTTGTCTAATTGCACTCGGCTATATATGTTTAAATATTTCTGACTCAGATTCACGTTTAGATTACGCATGACGAAATATCTAATCAGCATCTCAACCACGTAAATGTGGATTAACATGACGTTGTACGTTTGGATACCTACTACTTTACTGCGGCTACCAATTGTTACGTCTATTCCGCAGGTTACGCTATTCCGCAAGTTACGGCTATTCCGCAAGTTACGGCTATTCCGCAAGTTACGGCTATTCCGCAAGTTACGGCTATTCCGCAAGTTACAGCTATTCCGCAAGTGAAAGCTTTTCGATACCACAAGTCAGCCAGTTACCCATCCGAGGGTTGTTATAATGAAGATAGAGTTAGACAGCTATATAGTCTTCTGGTCCAATGAATGCATTGATTGATTCTTCTTTGTGCTTTTTACTTCACCATATTATTGTTTTGTATTGAGAGTCAAATAATTGCGTAAATTTCATAGGAGTTTTTATTGCTTGGCACTCAGTTTGTTATCTTACACGAGAGCAAGAATAACGCAGAAGTCTCTAATAAAAATCTAACAGGAGACTATGAAGTTTTATCGACCATAAACATGGTATGCACGCACGACGGCCAATCAAGCTATTTAAAACCAGTTTATGTGGATCTCTCATTGTATAGGAAATCTATACAAAGCGAGGCCAAGTTATACTGGAAATGTACAGCTTCAAGTGCCGCCGTGTGTACGTACCCGCTAAGTGAAACTTCACAAAGCTCAAACCACACGCTAAAAATATCACATTATCATCAAACATTAAGGACTAAAAAACTGCAAAAACACTGGCACAAAATCTAACCTCACTAGAAATTGTATATTGCTGAAATTACGACCTCAAAAGAGATCCCTCTTAAAAAAAAGAAATAAAATCTTCAGCAGAACCAACTGTATTTTCTAATTAATAGGTATTATTTTTCCACAATTATAAAGAGTCAAATTAGCATAACCCCGGAGAGGTTCTGTGTATCGACGCCAAATAACAAAAAAAAAAAACTTTGTCTAGAACGACCTGGAGTTTTTATTTAAGATAAAGGAACAATTGCAATTAACTATGACGTATGTAAACAGATAAACACTTGTTTACTTTAATAGAACTGATGTTTGTTTTTTGCAGTGTAATGACATCATTTGTTTTAACTAGGCGATGTCATGTTTCCTCTGAGTGCTATCTATAAAAACTAGGTATGCAGTTACGGGCGGAATATTTCTGGGAGGAATCCTTTGTTTCTGAGTTTCAAAATACATTATTAAAATGAGATTTTTGCGAGCTTAGGATAGCGCACACTATACCATAATATTTTTTCTTTATGGCAATTGTGCCGAAGTCGACAACTCTGCAAATGACAATTATTAAAAGAAGGCTGTGTTCTACAAACGTTACTTAGCAGGGACTATTCCTGTCACTCACTATCGCACACGTGTCAAACTACAAGTGCAAGATAGACGAGAAAATGGTTTAAGCCAAAACACGTGCTAAGTATTCCTTTAAAGATCTCAATCGATGATGTAGCAAAATGGTTCTTGTATTTATAAAATATAAACATACTCATAAATTAAATCACAACGTAAATAGAATAGAAAATAACGTGCAAGATTTAACTCCCTTAATATAAATATAGGTAAATATTTGTATTACCATGTTTTTAAATAATGGATTATTTAGTTTTAATATCACAAACAGCCTGATATTGGGATAAGTACCTACCTACCATAAGTACATAAGTAGGTTACCATTTTCAAATCTAAAACTGACGCATCCGGCTGGATGGATTCAGACAGAAGAGGTCCAACTAGTATGTACTAGAAAAATGCATTTTGAACTTGACTAAACCTGATAGTAAGAAAGTAAATAAAAAAATGCTTACATGAATTCATCGGACTATAGCCGTTACTTATACACCCGCACAATATAGTCATTTTACACGCAAAACGCAATCACATTATCAGTTCAAAACAAAAATAAAAGTGTGTCCACAGTATAAAAAAAAAACAGTTCGACAACGCAAATTAATCCACAGATAAAATAAAAAATCAGCGTATCAACACTTTAAAAAAAAATCACAACAGAATTCTTTTCCCGAATATTTTCTCACTGAAATTCTAGCCAGTTATATTGCCACTACACTAAATGAACACTGCATAAACTTTCGCGTCTATGGTTCGAATAATATTTAAATTCTATCAGCGGGAGTTCGCACAGTGCTCGCTAATACGTGAATGAGGAAAATCTAAACAGCCAGTAACACAGCATTTACCGGGAAGCGATTCGTCATGGCCCAAGAAGTGGGAAAAATAAACAATTTACACAAAACGTGTAGTGATTTAAATAATAAATATTATAAAACTGAGAGACGTGAAAACATAAAATTTCTTAGCGAAAGTTACGACTTTTATTAATATGTTTTTCACTGGTTTTACCAATGGCGTTGGGTTTTCCTCGCTCAAAGATTTTGCATGAGACAAAAGGTGAAGAGCAGGAAATTCTAATTATTCCTTGTATTCGTGATGAAGAATATTGTTTTCCACATTCAAAGATTTAGGTACATCTGACAAAAGTTGAAGAGCAGGAAAACCATTTCACAATTATTCATTCCTTGTATCCGTGATGCAGGGTTTTGCTCAGTTTGATGTGAATGACTTAAGGGTATCCCAAAGAAAAAGTTTTTACACCGTCTGTGGGTTTCTGCGATCTTTTCACAAAAGGGGAAATATTTTACCAAAATAAACGGGTTTTTTTCCACTTTGGAAATTGTTAAAAAAAGTAGAAGCCTGTTATTATGTAGGTAAATGCTTTCATCAATTGCACCTCTGTCTCAGAATGGTGGATCAGAAAACCTTTTGTGTAAGCACAACACCATATCTTTCAAAGTAATTAATGTGTAAAATGTTCCAAACTAGGTAATATTTTTGTTGCATGTTACCTTTAAATTCCCACTCATATCGTGGAGGCCAGGGTCCCATCTGTGGGAATATGATATGCTGATTCGAATGTTATGTACCTTTCTGTTTGTTCCTGTTGACGTGTCTGGCGGCTGGGGGGGTCCTTCCTAAGCTCTCCAGGTCTGTATTGCTGCTCTGAGAAAACGCTGGTGGCGGAGAATCTCCTGCCAGGCTGCACTGGTACTGTGGAAAACATTATGTTGTCAGTGATATGTGGTTCCAGTGAAAGAGGAGAAACAAGAGATCGATAAACATTTCTTAGTACATTTTTTGACTAAGGGCGAATGCCACAATTGTAATTGTACGCAATCAGTACATGTGAACGATGTTCAAGAGATGTCAGTACTACTATGGAATATCGAAGTGACAGCTTTTGAACTCGGTTTAGATGTGTTGATCGTTTCACTTTCATTGGTGAAATCCGCGCCTTGTCTCTATCTCCTTCTTGTCGTATCTGATCTCTCACTTGCAGTTTGAAAGTTTGTACGACAGCAACAGGAATACCGCTTAGACAAAGTGTATGCTGAGCAACATTTATTGATCTACGTTTAAGAGTTCATTGGAAGCTTTGCTCCAATTTCTGCTAATAGATAATCTTATACCCGAATAATTTGCTCATAAGATAACAAAAGTCTTAGAATAGTGTTTATTATCTATGTATTTATAACAAATATCGGCTATCAGCATTAATACTTTTATATTTAATGATAAGGTTGTTTTTAAACAACATTGCCTCACTCAATTAGAATTGCTGTGAGCAATAAAAAACATGCATACAAAACGAATCCACACCAGTCATGTGATGGACTACTGCCCACTCCTTCACACAGAGTGGAGGTTTGTGTCCCAACAGAGGGAACGTTATGGGCCGATTACGCTTATTAAGTAATAACAACAACGTAGTCGCTAAGGGCGAATTACACCAATAAAACTAAACGCAATCAGGCATCTAATCTGCGTTCAAGTGCTGTCTTTGTTAATATTCCACTGATGACAGTGACAGCTCTTGAACTCAGTTTAAATGTCCTGATTAAGTTCAGGCGTATTGGTGAAATTCGCCCTTAGAAACTTGAATTTGCGAATTCTAAAAAGTGTAAAAAGTGTGAAGTAAAAGCTAGATTCTTACCAGGTTATAAATAACTCCTCGAATATGTCCGAGCCACTTCCTGGCTCCTTCTTCTGTTTCATCCTGAATCAGGTACTGATCGTATCCCACTATGAGCAGGATGGATCTAATGTACCTATAAGTAAATTACAATGTTATTTAGAGTTCAGTTTAGATCGACTAATAAATCAAGATGATATCTTTAAATGCTGTTGCAGATTTTTCGGTAGTTCACTGAAGCTTTTCATAGGTAAACCCTATCAAAGAAATAATCACAATGATAGCCAGAACTATCTGATTATAACAACTATCACCAATCTTATCAAGCCAAGCCAATGAATTAGGCCCTATACGGTCAAGGGTGACCCATTTAGCTTATTTAAATTTAGAATAACCGAAAAACGGCAGTAGCTACAATTGTAAGAAACGGCAGTAAAACAAGTTCTAGGACCTTGTTGTTAGCTTGAACTGAGTTTAGCCCCAAGTGTAGATCTTAAACAGGCTAAATGAAGATGATACTGGTAGATATAAAAATCCCGTTACCTCTTGGTGTGTTTCTGTATGCACTGCGTGGCGTGTGCGTTACGCAGCGGCAGCACCAGCTCGGCCAGCGGCGCCGACGGGCTGGGCGGAGTGCCCGGGGGACGAGAGACTTTCTGTAATCATATGCTGGGTTATTATAGTACTCCACTTCATCCACCAACCTCCCAGGGCTATCGTCTCAGAGAGAGGCTTGTTTGCAAGCAGCGGGAAAGTTGTAAGCTGATTTTGCTTCTCCATGTGTATTGGTATGGTATGATTTACCATGGTGTAATAAATTGGCAATACTAGTTAATAATCTTTGGCCAGGATAGTACATTTGCAGGACCACCTGATTGAACCAGAGCACGTCAAAATCGTCACCCTCGAAGGCTTAAAAATATATTGCTCGCAGCCTAAGATCAGAAGACTATGAGGTTTGGACTTATTTAACCATATTGATTTAAATTAGGCGTTTGATGCCTTTTTTTTGGGTGGGAAATCATCAAATAAGCCCCCCCGTTCTGGGAAAAGAGTAGGAGGGAGTGGCAGACTTTTACTGACTAAAACCCATCAAGAAAATCTTCTTCGTGATGAAAAGATAGAAACAATGACAGGGACCGAACAGAGGAATTTTCTGTAATTTAAAGAACTTGTAATACTCACAGGAGCATAATACGTCCTCTGGTCTTTGTAGAAGACTAGGGCGGTGGGTGTGAGGACCATGTAGCAGTCTATCCAGTTCTTCTTGGTCTTCTTCGTGCCCTCCAGGAACTTGGTACGTTTGATAGGACTCTCTAGAATCACCTGTGAATTAACAGCACATTTTATTAATTTTGTTGTACATTTACTCTTGTATTTTTTGGAAGTAACGAACTTTTTTATCCCTTTGTGAAAATATGCTACGAAAACTTAGATGACATGCATCAAGCATTAATGGAAAGTGAATTTTGCGAAAAAAATATTGCAAAATTCACTATCAACTCTCTTTTAAGGAGAGTCAGTTACTGCGGAGCTATATTAAATGTTGCAGACTGCTGTTTAGGTGCGAGAAGCTAATTTTCAGGAGCAGTGTTGAAAATTGTTAAATAGCCAAGCAAGCGATTGATAAAATCGAAATTACTTTCAAGATCCTTACTTCAGACGGTTGCTGCAGCGTCAACCTAGGCGCAGGTATCGGTGACTGCATCCGATTCTTAGTCGCGACCATCGACCTGGACTTCCTATTCCTGACATACGCCGGCTCCCGTTCCCTGATCTCCACATCCAGGCTGTCCCCAGACGAGGACGCTGGGAGCTGCAGGTGATTCGGTCTTCTGGGGTTAATGAGAAGGTTTTCTGTGGAGCCTCCTGGAAATTTGAGATGTTTTGAATTAGTTTGATATAGTTTTTATAACAGGTCACTTACCTGGGAATGGAATACTGGGTAAAAATGTGAGTTTCTGTATTATTTATTTGATTTTGTATAGTGTGTAAATTGTTAATGATGTCGCGAGGACTTTAGTATATTTACTTTTTCAAAGTGGTTTTAACAAGAGTAAGCCTCTTTATAAGGACTTTTCTTTCGTCTTAAGGCGCGTCGCTCACTGGTAAGTCGAAGCGACGTCGCGTCAGCGGCGGTGCGGCGTCGCACCACGGGCGAAGATAGGTCTCTGCGTAGAGTCGAGGCGCAGGCGGCTATGCTTCCTTCACATTTTACGTAATTTATTCACCATGTCGTCGTCATCAGATCGTGTTTGGTCATAAATACAAGGATTTAATTGAACAATTTCAATGAGTTTTACGTTGGTTTCAAAATCGTCGCGCATATTTAAAACGTCTAAACGCAGCTACGCACGAAACCAAATGACAAAATGGCGGTGGAGTCGTGGCTTGGGCACACTTGAGCGCCCCTCCTGCGCCTGCACCTCGCCTCCGCCCCGCCTTCACCTCGCCTCCGCCCCGCCTTCACCTCGCCCGCGCCGCAACTCTTGTATATGAGCGCACTGCCATTCATTTGTAAAGAAAACTTTGTTGCGGCGTGCCTCTTAACCGCCCGAGCCTCAACTGCACCTCGACTGTTAATCGTGTGAGCGACGCTCCTTAGACTGGCTGGTAAACCACAACCGATTGTTTAAATGGAGCCGATACATATAAACAATCCTTCCTTCAAATGATTTTAAAATCTTTCGAATCGAGGTTACTCTAATGTGGTTGTGGGGGTGCTGGGTTGTGGGTTCAATCTCCAGAGTTGACGCCACTTACCCAATCTTTTGTTAATCCGGACAAAAGGCGGGCTGTCGGAGCTGGCCTTGTTGTACCCAAGGTCGAGTTCCGCGCGGCATCGCTCGGAAGTGGGGCTCCAGTTGTTGAGGTGCTCGTACCCGCGCGCGCGCAGTGAGCCCTGCTCTGGGATGTCCTCCTGGAATCATGGAAACATCGTGGTTAGGTTGACACCAATCAGAAGAAGAAAAAAGCTAGTAAATGATCTCTGTCTAACGTATTGGTACTACGAAAAGAGATTCCAGATACCATAGAGACGCTATCGGAAGATTTGAAACGGAGACAAAAAGGAGCAACACAAGTGCTTGCGTGACAAAGAACCTTAAATTCGATGACATGGTGACTGGTGTCATCTACCAAACTTATCAAATCCTGTCTGCCTGATGGGTATCAGTCTGATAAATTATATTAGAGGGATACCGAGTTATAGCTGAAGTCAGAAACGAGAGAGATACATAAAACGAAACAAACATGTTGTTGCTAATAGGGAAAAAGCCATTAAATTAATTGTTGATTATCTCTATTAGCCTCGCAATATTAAGGAAAGGATAAAATAGATCACAGACTGTTATTCAAAACAAATCAAAATAGATAACCTAGGTACCTTTTTCAGTGGACGTCATCGTGTTAGTTAATTTAAAACGTTTGTATGTTTTTTTTACCTAATATCAGTCGACCACACACAGTTTACGGGCAAATAAGGAAAGGAAAATAGGTGATCACAGCGTCCGGTCGCAACTCGGTTGATTTAGCATTTTATCTGCTCTGCCGGCAATATATTGAACTAATTAGAAATATGGCACGAACATAATTTTGTTTACTTTTATATCAAAACATAAATCTGCGCCTAATGAGCCTGATTTCGTAACCCCTAGATACTAAAACGGCACTTTTAAGGTGGAAGCACCAGGGTAGTCCGCGAAATTTAAATTTTCTTAGGTTTTTTGCAATTTGCAGGTCAATTTCAGGCTACATGTGAAAAAAAATATGATTCGCGACTGTAACACGTATGTAGTTACAGAATTATAATCATTAAAATCATCAATACAACCCTCTAAGCTCATTTAATCCCATTTAATGACTTTCTATAACTCTGTAAAGCCATATTTCATTTCACCTGACATTGACCTGTAAATTGCAAAAAACCTAAAAACAATTGAATTTCGCGGACTACCCTGGTGCTCCCACCTCATTCAAACTGGCAACAGACGAGCTGACTGCGGACACTAGAGAAGGGACACTGTCAGATACTTCAGCAACAAGCAGTCCGCAATTCGTCCCTACCGTTTCGGAAGAACTTTAAGACGGTCTTAAGGACCTAGATAACTGGTAATCGCTTTCTTCTAGTCGTTGATATACGAAAGGTTTTGTTCGTATATCGACGACTTTCAAAAGGATTTACATTATGACCACTGTAAGTGTGCAGTTCAAGGTGGCCCAGGAAAAAATGCATTGATATGTCAAACTTGGTAAATTCACTAAACAAAACAATGCGATTTAAAGTATATTATACCCGTACTTCGGAGTATGTTAGATCTAGTAAGAAGAAATACATTTTGTCCACATCTTCCGCTGTTTCTTTTTGTCTAACCCCTGGTTACAAAGAAACATCTGGAATCCAACTAAATGTCTGTCACCAGCTGTCATGCTACGATTTCCCGACTACATATTATAAGATATTACCAGTTTACTGTCAATGACTATCATTATCTACAGGCTTCCTTTAGCAGCTACTCTGTACAATACTCTACAGTATGACCACTTTAAGTGTGCAGTTCAAGGTAGACTTGCTTTTCAAGAAAATTTGCATCGATATGTCAAACTTGGTACAGAAGTTGGCTGAAGTGTAAATAAGCTTTTCGGCAGCTTAAGTAAGTAATAGAATGTCACTTTGTAGGCCTTCTGAAAGTTTTTCTGTCTCCACATTACTCCGTAAAGTGAAAGAGATAGCATATATTATCAGTAGTTATTCTATTTTGACGTTTGAGTTAGTGAGAACTGGCAATGTCTTGCCTGATGTTTCATGACATCATAAGCAGAGATAGTCTAGTGATGTGACCATCGAACCGCTAAGTCATAGTTCTCGAGTTTCGTCGATTCATGTGCGTATTGTATAATTATCACTTGCTTCGGTAAAGGAAAACATCGTGAGGACACCGGCGTGCCTGAGAGATATTTCTCGACAGCATGTAAAGCCAAGTCAGATGCCCTTGGGTGGCATAAAATTCTGACTCCAGGTTAGGCACTAACCACACGATAAAGAAGAATATTACGTCCACCAAACTAAGGAATTACGTCATTGCATTACACCCGATAGGACTAAGTTGGAAGTCCCGTGGGCTAATGGCCTTATCAGTTCTTGTTCACGTCATCATTTAACACAGTAAGGTGGTATGACAAAAATAAATACGCGTAAGAACATTTATGGAGTTCTACTGTTACTAAGTACCTATAATAAATATAGAAGCAATAACATAGAGTCTAGACTAGACAAATGGTTGTCGCTTTCAAAGTGTGTATGTAGTGTGTGTGTTGTGATTTATAAAACATTAAAAAAAAAATTGATATTAAGCTTTTATCGGGTTTCAACAAGATTGATTGAAGCTTTGCGGTAGCTTATATGTCGTCCTAATAGGATTTTGACTTTTCCAACACCATTCAAGCTAATAAAATGTCACTATGTGCCAAGAGGTCTCCACGTTTTCCCAATAAAACTTAATCGAAATCAATTCATCCGTTCAGGAGCTATGATGGATGACATCAGACAGACACACAGATGCACACTACAAACTTATAACATACCTTTTTTTCATTGCGGGTTAAAAAGGGTCACTCTTGACCTTGATTTCACCTGGTGGAATATTATGAATTAGGTCTACTATAGATCGAACGTTTCCAGCAGAAGAAGCCTGTTCACTCTTGCTTTGTAGATTGACAAGTTACAAATAGCAGGGGAACATCCGAACGTGTATAAAGGGTGTAAAAAGACCCTTAACGAAGCCGAAAGGCACTTGTTCTCCCCGTCATTGCAATCATTTTTTTGTTCTGAACCATACCTGGGAACCTTCTAGTTACGGAGATATTGAAGGTCAAAGTTCCAATTTTTTCACAAGTTTTTTTTTAAATACCACTTTTAAAGGTTTTAACTTTACTTTAACTAACTCCAGGGCCCGTATACTATTCAAAGCATCCATCAGCACTAAGTTTTGAGTGCGTTTCATTGATTTTTACCGTAAAACATGATTTTTCACCCCAAAAAAAAAAGTCGTTTCCCAGCAATAATTTTGCGTAGAGTTACTTAGTTTGATGTACATAATGCTTGGTTGACGGCTTCGTGAAGGGTCTGTTTACACCTTGTATAATGTAGGTGAAATCGGTCTTTGTCCATTTTGACAAAGACTTCCATTTTGAGCACTTGACTTTGAATGAGCGCATAAAAAATATTGAGAAGAACCTCTGAAAACGACTTGTCGGAACATCAACCAAGGCTTATAATCGTTAGATAATTAGTTATTACAACACGCTACACCACGCGGCCATATTATCAGTACGTGTTTATTAGTCCTTCGAGCCGGATACATTTCAGCTCTACTCCAAATAAATAAATGTCGGTGAATAAAAATACATAACCGGAAGCGTCTGATATCCGTGTCTAATCAGTATTTCCGATTCGTTGACTCCTGGTCCAGAGTCGGTACAGATTAGTTGAGGTTATAACAATCAGCTGTTCAACAATGATCCAGGGTGGCTAGATGGTGTAAAGGACCTTTACACTTAGGGAACATTTTGACTTCTTGACACACTGATACTTAATTCTTTTCTTATGGAATTGGAGATACGGTCTCTTTTCTAAGGTCTGTGAGTTTGTAACCTTATTCGCGAAACAATATTTATTCGAGATAACACGTGCCATTTGTGCGAGAAATAATATTCCAGAGAGGTAAGATGGCATAACGGTTGAGTCTTGGCTCTATCCCTGTAACTACTGTCTTACAGAAGTCCGCATTTCTTTACCAGTAACACAAATAAGGACGGACAAGGACGATTCTCTAGTTTTCTATTTCGAATATTTGTTTGCAAAACCATTACTCCTCAGCGTCAACTCTAGCTATTGCTTCAGTAACTTAGTTATTTATTAGCTTTCATCAACAAAATATTACTCAGTAAGCATGTATTACAATTTCACGGTACATTTTTAATACACGAAAATTAAGGGCACTGGAAACTTTAACTTCGTAAATGGTTGTATCTTTAAGCTTAGCTGTCTTATTGTTGTGTGTGTTTATTATTAGTATTGTGTCATGTGCGCTTACCTTGTCTGTCTCTACGACAGACACTTAAGGTGGAAACGCCAGGATAGCCCGCGAAATTCAAATTTTCTTAGGTTTTTTGCAATTTCCAGGTCAGTATCAAGCTATATGTGAAACAAAATATGATTCGCGACTGTAACAAGTATGTAGTTACAGAATTATAATCATTAAAATCATCAATACAACCCTCTTAGATCATTTAATGGCTATTTCATGAAAAGGTCATTCAATGGGATTATATGACGCTGGCGCCTCCATCTTAAATAGTTCAATTGAAATTACAGCTGGAAGACTGTGACTCATCGCGCCCTTATCAGACACAGTTCATTGAATCTTGCGATTATTTTCGTAAATACATACAAAACTATGTTTATTAAGAATATAATGTTATGCAATGCTGAAGGCGTAATGACCGTTATTAGTTTCAGTATTTTGTTGTTCGTGACACATAGTTCGGTAGCTATGAATCACGGTTTCACATCTCATTGGTGACCTCTTTATATGGTCATGTATTGAACTATTAGCTATATAAACAGAGAACTATATTTAGGTAGGTTTAGTCTTCTATTTACTTTTGTAACACCTTATGTAAGGGGCTTTAAATAATCTCCACGGTTCTTCAGAAAGATCAGGTAACAGGCGTGCGTGTGTGACCAGGTGTATTAACATGGACGACGTAAAAGTACTATGTATGGATTATAGCATGGGGTCTGCAGTTTCTGCCAACCCCCATGGGAAATAGGCGTGAGTTTATATAGGTTGGTTGGGTGTGGATGGTGAAGATGTGTCGCAAAACAATGTTCTGTGAGAAGTAGAGAAGATCCATTTTGGGACGATTACTAAGGTAATTAGTATGTTGGGATGAGTTTTCAGTCTCATTCCATGTAATTAGCTTTTGGTCTTTCATACAAGGGATTGCCTTATTGTCAGATGGTCCGTAGGGCTGGATGGAACATTCAAGTTCCCATCAATGGCTAGACCTACATACATGTCTAACTGCTTATCACACTCTGCATTTGTAATGAGAAGAGCTCACCCATCCCATACGTAACCGCGGCAACTTTGCTTAGCCGTGTAGACCAATCGACCTGCGCTGTAGCCACTCCTATAGGAACAATTTATGAACAAATAATATTAAAACATTTACCTCTCGGAACCACGTCTTCCCTCTTTTCAGTTTAAACATAATAAAACTTTGAAAAACTTTGTTTTAACTTATATTTTCACTCTACACCACTAGGCCACATATTTGTTATATTATTAATGTCCAACTAAACGTATAAATGTGTTATAAATAAGGTAATATTTAAAGGAAAACGACAATAAATTCGTCTTGTTCGTGTAGCGGGTGACACACTGACTGCAGTTGTGTCATTGTAGCGATATTGTTTAGTGATGGGCATACGTCGATGGTTTTTGTCGATGTTTTCGTGATGAGCAAATATGTCGATACTTTTTTAACGGCTGTCATTCCCTATTTTACTAATACAATGGTTAATTACGAATTGAAACAAATATTTTGTCAACAAGGAAATATGTAGTTAATCGTGTGTATCCTTAATAATAAATATTTCTATTCTCCAACAAATAACAAAATAGTTAATATGACGAATTTATAACTTGTTGGGTTTGGTTTTCAGTCTAACCAGATGTAGCTGAATACCAGTATTTTACATGAAGCGACTGCCTATCTAATCCCCATAAACCTATTCACTGGGTGACATTATAGATACCCCTTGGTAGGACTGGTGGTCAGACTTCCAAACTCATGTTGCCACACTAAATACTCCTACGAATTGACTACGGACAAAAGAATATCTGTATACTCATGGACAGGTGTACACATAGACACATCGCGTATTCATCATTTTCCCTACAAATGTCATGTTCGTTCATTTACAAGTACAAAGCAGCCTGTTTGCTACATTAATAACGAAAGGGAACAGAACAAGGAAAATTTAAAAAATATTAAGTAATTAAATGGTTAGTGCTTTACGTATAACAATGAGTGGTTAAAATGAGTAACAGCCGTAGTAAATTTAATAAAATACCAACAAAATGTATTTAAAATGGAAGAAACTATGGTATAAAAATGATTGAAAAATATAATAAAATGTACATACTTATATGTATAAACATTTTTTTTCATAGCCTGTTCTGTGACCCACTGTTGGGCGAAGGTCTCCTCTTTCTCCTTCCATGCCTCACTGTTTTGTGCAATACAACATATAAGTTGGTAAAAAGCTTTCATAAGTAAACAATTCAAGGAATTAGCAAAGATAAATTTCCGTGAAACGCTGCTAGAATCAATATTTTCAAATTTATTTAAAGATTAAGCTAAGTAAAGTCCGCATTTCGAGTCAAGTTCCGGAGAACGGAACAAATAATGTCGCATCACTAGTGCACTCTTATCTGCGGCGGGTCGTCAATTCGATGTTAGGAAGTGTATTGTTATCTTACTTTATTACACTGCACTGATTATAATTGTGTTGTCTGTAGCCACACTAGGCGGTACCACTGACAAGGGACAACTATAGTAGAACCACAGCCTAGCTATGTACAGTTAGTCAACAATATTCCACGAAGGATTGATGACTGAGCAAGCTAGCGTAATAATGTCATTAACAGCTTTGGATGTAAAATTCAGACTACCGTCCTTACAAAGTTTATTTTCCGCTAGTTATTCTGTTATTAAAATGAGGTTTGTGTAAAAAAAATATGTTGTACAGGGGAATAATTCAAAACTCAGATTAGCAAGCCGTAAATAAACTGTATAAAAGGACTGTGCTATCGTAATAATGACATAAGCAGCTTCGGTTGTAACATTCAGACTAGCGTTCTAATTTTAAAATTACATATGTCATTCTGTATTCGTGTTATTTGTGTCGTACGTTGACCCTGTCATTATGACATATGACGATGAACCACTGCATTTTAACTACTCTGTGGCCGTACTAGCGAAACCTGAGACTTCAATCATCCCACGTATATGTACGTGTATGAGGAAATAGCCCAGTTAAATCTGTTGTTACTTTGTGTGCTCGCTTTAACCTTATTTCCACATAATGTCGACCATTTGTTTTCATTACATATCTATAAAAAAATATTAGGTCTTAAAATGTTAATATTAATTTGCATTTCAGCGCTGAAGCTGCAGAAATTTCGTTAAGACTCGGTACGCGAACTGTATGAACGTAAACTGATGACGTTTTTACACCTTTGTTATGTAAACAAACGTTCAAGATTACGAGTAAACATAAGTGATGCTAAACACGTGTGTTCCATGCAGCAATAACATCGGTAAAGGTGCATCAGTGTAAGATTCATTGCAGAATTGATGGGTCATCGCTTGTAGAATTACTTAGCTTATTTTTACTCGATTAAAACTGTTATTAATCATTTTATACTAAACGTTTGTATTCGTTGTAGTCAATTTGGTAATTCAGTGTCTTCGTCGAATTTTGAAGTCCGATTCGAAGGACCAGAAAAATATTAAAAGAGCTATGTTAAGGGATTTGGTTTCCGCACTTACTCCTTAAAGTGGACCATTGTACGTGTTGAAAGAGCTTTTGAGTGTAAGCTTGTCAATAGCATAATTCTCCAACTATGAATACTATTTAAAGTTGCTACAAAACTGGAAACAATCTTTTATTTTTTTAAATTATGCTTACATACTTTATGGGATTTACAAACAGCCAATTAACTTTGCGCACCGTGAAGGTTCTAATAGCATTCAATATGTATATTTCAACAACTACGTAAGTTAGTGTTAATAATATTAAACGTAAATCTCATTAGTATGCTTGGTGCCACTTAAGTGTGTTGCATTAGTGCCGTTCAAGAATACTACGAGTGTCTACAATACGTGCATTTGTAATTATGTTTTTAGTTTTAATTACCACACAACTGTAGTGGAGCAATTTTACGTTTATTTCATAGCTCCTTGACTATTCTCAATTAGCCTCAGATTTTGCCCTCAAGTCCTATTGTCATACAGGAATTATTGATTATTCAACTTTGCATGGACCTATTGTCCACCGGACTTATAACCTGGCCCATTCAAAACTTTTGAATCTTTGGTTTCCTTCCAAAATCAATTCTAATCATAGGTGAATAAGGATCTTTTGGTGCGTCACTAAATAAAATGGGAGCCAAAGCCGCCATCTTGTTTTTTCAATACATTTTAATTACTTTACAAAACCAGCACCTCCTGTAAACGTCATTCGAACGCCAAAAGATTCTTGTTGCATTATACATGAACCAATTCCCAGCCTGTGCATGAAATGTGAAAATAAATCAGCATTGACGTCTGTTTCCATTGAAAGCTGAATTCCATTTGGATTTCGCGAATGAATCGCGCATTGAGTCGATACATTGACATGAAGGGCGCGCCGGATACTCGCTATTGGCCAGAACACGACGCCATATTATATTTAATACACTGGACAGATGAATTACAGAAATCGAAATCGAATAAAACCTCGGAAATATTGTAATTTTTAATACTGGTACCAATTCGACAAGAGTTCACAGCTAAATTATAACAGCTGCAGTTGTCAATCGAACTTTAAGCTACGCTTGCCAAGGTCCTGGATGGGTGACCCTGCATATCGAAATCCTTCCTTGCCTCAGAAATTACGTTAAGTTTACGTGAAGATCTTTGAAAGTCAGAGATCCACTCTCTTACCAAAAGGGCATGGTGTTGCTCAGCAACTGGGTTATGGAGGTCAGATAGACAGTTGTTCTATGTAAAATACTAGTATTCAGCTGCATCTGTGTAGACCTGTTCGGTACATAGTTTTGATCATGCTGGCCATTTTTGGAGGCTTATAAGTACCTATATCAAAAGTTGTGCCATGAAGACTACCAACTTCCAAACTTGACCTACGGTTCTTTCCCTACAGTCTGCCGGCCGCCATATTAGAACGGGTGAACAACACAATGCGTGCGTTTGCGCATAAATTAACAGCACGACGAGCAGTAATCGGAAAAATTAGCACAGACCTATGGTCTTGTGATCCTCGCTGACTCACGACACGCCTTTATTCTGTTCGCCTGTATTTTGCTGGACAAGGAAAATAGGTTGGTACCTAACTTGATAGTAGAATTTGTTAGCAATATCCTACTGAATAAATTAGTTACGAATAGCGCCATCTAGTTTGTGTAATAGGAGGTAGTTTGTTTAGGAGCCATTTTATTATGATTCAACCATGCTCATTGGCTTTATAGGATGTCTACTCGTAATTGGTTGTTGTCATATTGAATTAAGGTTAATACTGGGCATTTGGTTTACTCATCAGTCACTAGGCTTTCATATGAAAGTACGAGATTCTATCTGTTTCTTGTTTAAGCGCTGAGCAATACGTTGTGACTTTAAAAAGGACTTTTGATACTTGCGAAAGGGTCAAGGTGCGGGTGCAGCATTGTCTACGTCTGCGTAATTTCTTAAATTATATGGAAAACATTATAAACGGTAGTTACCAGTTGCCTAAACTCGAAGTTCAAAATTGCACCGTCAAAGCTACAAGTTATAGAAAACGGTTTCTTCAAAGAATTACAGAAGCTTTCTACGTCGTAATTGCATATTGTACTGTGCTATATGTTCATGGTTATTTAATATAACAAGGAATGCAACGTAGATGTAGCGTTATCAGCACCTCTTATCGTTTCGGATATTAGCTAAATATACCTCGTTGTGCTCATATGTTGCAATGTAGGGGAAGGGGGGACATTTTGCTTTGCTTTGTGCATTCTTTTTGAATCAACATAACATACATACTTGATAAGCCCATTTTCTGATGGGGCACATTATCAATATATTATTTTTGCTTCGTCTTAGTTTATAATCTTTGCAATACGCGCGTGTCGACCGGATCTTTTTGAAGATCATAACTGATCCAGCAGATGAACGTACGCGGGCGTCTCCTGTGTCGTTTTAGTTCAAATTCAATTAATTACATGAAGAAATGGAGTCTCTTATAAAATAAAATCCCCAGACAGGTGTTTAAATTCTCGTGAGAACCTCAACCATCCGAGGTGTTGGTAAGGTGCATATCTTGTTGATCCAAAAACTTAAAGTTTTGGTCTCTTACCTCATGATATCCATGTCCAATCGGCTGCGCTCTGGGTCGAGGAGCCCTGAACTGCGTAATGCGAGGGATGACTAGAGGTGGCCTCTGTTCTCTGCTGTACACTGCACATTCTTCTGGTGTTATCCACTGTAAACAAGGAGAGGTTTTATGTTAGATACTGGCAGAGACAATTTTACACTTGCTGTAATTTTTTTGGTCCTGGCAGACGAAAGTTGGAAATTAAAGTTTACATTTCACAGGCCACTAAATCTGAAAGACCTGAGCATGGGATGCTTATGGTTTTTAGATTTGAAGCGTTGTTGAGAAACATTATTGAAGTGTATCATAACAAAAAACAAGATGGCGGACTTAGTTTCGACTTTGGCCACGCACTAAAAGATACATAGGTGAAGTACTCAGAGTTGCTGTCAAACATCACTATGAAATTCGAACGGTAACGGTGTCGAGGTATGAATCCGAACTAATTTAAAAATAAAACAGTTAGCATGTTGTTAATATGAAGTCAGTTGAGTAAGGTTCTAACGTTCGAAGTATTTGACAGTATAACCCTACAGAGATCCACGCACTAACATAATAAAATTCGCAACAGGCAATAGCATTACTATCCATTAAGACTAAATGCTAATTGATGGTGAAACACAATGATTTCCTTTCACGATCATGTTTCAGCTTGCTCAGTGTTCCTTGTTGCACATCCTGCGTTGATGGCGCCAGATGGGGATCAATGGAAGGCCAGTTAACACCAGTCTTTATTGTACTTACTGGCTTCCCTACTTCAATGGTTGTAATCCCTAAGTCTTTCATGATTGATGTCTACTTGGTTTTATTCGAAAAGTGGCAACGAAAATCTTTTAATATGGCATTGGCATTATTACAGAATTCAATGCAACTGATTTTTCAATTAAAAACTATCTTATTTAATCTTGCGTAATTCAGCAATTTTTGAATGGTAACTATTAAAAACATCATTAATCTAAGTATATTATAAATGCGAAAGTAACCCCGTCTGTCTTTCAGTCTGTCTGTCTCTCTGCTTGTTACTTATTCAAGCCTTAACAGCTGAATTAAATTTGAATAATTAGCACACGGAAAAACAGGACCTAGATTAAAACGAACCAAACTTTCATCCCGGTAGTATATTCCCGCGGGATAATTTACAACCTCCACGCGAGTGAAACCGCGGGCAGAAGCTAGTTACCGTTAAACGGGGTGAATAAGAACGCAGGGGTGAATAGAGACAAAACTTTGAAAGGGATTTTAACGTTGAATTGATTATATATTAACTTAGTTATACATAATTACTTAGATACCTCGTTTTCAACATCATATTATTAAATCAACGTTAAAATCCCTTTCAAAGTTTTGTCTCTATTCACCCCTGTGTTCCTATTCACCCCGTTTTACCCGGTACTTCAATAAAAAATATCTATCTCATCAGTAATCTGTAACAACACAAGATCATCTACAACATGATTTATTTTCACATACGTCTTCGGTTGCTAAGTCACACTCTATCGAGTACCAATCATTTGAGTTATGTCTGTCTTTGTATCTCGAGTTCTTGACACTTGGCAGATGTAGTTGAGGTTATGAGAGATAGGTGGCGTTGATTGCAAGTAAGAGTTTTAGAGATCTAGATAAGATCTCACTTGCAATCTTGGCGAGTTAAAAGTACAAGTGGTACATGAATCTTTATTGGATAAATTATAGGTGTTATGTAGACAATAGCTGGAGTTTGATCCACCAGATCTTTCCAGCTTAAACACTAGGAAGTGGTAAGGGCGTTTTGGATGACTGTCTCATTTAATCTTAACGTTCAAAATTACCCTCCTTCTGACGCAGTTGGGTAAAAAGTGCTGATTATCAGCCTAATTTGAGGAAATTTGATTTGATTAGAGCTTGCTTAGCCTTATTTCGGTTAATGTGTCAAAAAATAGGTCATTTACCCAGTTTAGTCAATTCGCAGCAAAAAATTGTGGTAAAAAATATTGGTCCTTGGAGCTTGGAGCAATGAATGGACACAGTATACTTGAGTCTATTACATATTAGTAGGTCCCCCTGGGCCAGAGACCCCATTATGGGTCAGATTACAGGCCAAGTACAATAATAATTACCAAATGCTTAGCAAAACTTCTGTTATGACTAACAATAGACCATTTCATACATAATACGTCCATTCCATACCTACTTTCTAAGAGTATTTCACACGCATCCACACAATTAGACAATAATGATCATCTTTTACTAGGTACTCAAAGAGTCTGAACAATTTGGAATTTTGACATTTAAACGTCAAATCAGGAAATGTCATATTGCATAACATCCTCCATTAAAGACGATTTTAAAATGTATTACAATTTGATTGTAATGTTATCGTTAATCATTTGTAAATGCTATAACGTTCCGTAATCAATGCCTGAATAGAAGGCCCAATAAATCTTGAGCTACGGCGAAATTAGGAACTACATTTTATTGTGCTGATTTTCACTTGTTTGCGTTGCAAGCAGCGCCTCAATGAAGTTTTAAATTATACTGGTATAATGACATACTGTAAGTCAGTCTCGTTGGTTTCCGATTTGTAGAAAATGCTTAGTAATGCCACCTGATTGTGTTATGTACCTATGGTTTTCGATGCCGATGCTGACCTTTTGCCGAGAAATCGAAGTTACTCTCATTATATTGATATTTAAGACTTTTTTGGAGATGTAGGAAGTGATGTGGTATTTTGTAACATAAGAGAAACCTCCAAGTTTGAGTTTAGAAACGTTGTTAAAGAAATCACCATGGATTTGGACAATGAGACAGGGAATGAAATTCCAAAGCAAATTCAATCTTGAGCCATTTTCGAGATTGAAGTCGTAGGAAGAGTCTTGTTTTTGAAATCTTGTACGATATCTCAACCGTATTGGTCGAGATTACGGACGAGATTCAATTGGATATCTCGTCGGGAAGCTGTCAAGATTTGGGCAATTTTGCCAAAATTGACCCTAGACAGCACGTGAAATCTCAAGTGTCAATTCGAAAGATGGTGTTCCCTAAATTTGAGATATGGCCCATAAAGGAAAAGGGATTTATAGGAAACAGTTTAAAAAGTAAGGACTATCTAGCTACAAACAGCGTAAGCAAATAAAATATTGGTACCCCCTGACTAATAGTAGGTACCTCTTCCTTGTAGTACGAGTATGAGTAACAAACACGTGCACTGGAAAAATATTTACGTCAACCTGTGTTGAAGAAAATATACAGTCTTTATTTTATGTCATACACAGCAAATAATAGTTAGACTACATAACGTAAAGAACCTATTATGAAGATTTATTACACAATTGCCTGGCGAAATGGAAACTTCACAAAACCTGTATAAACTATCTTATGCTAGCTGAATGATATCTTTAAGTTCATTAATTAATTTTATCAATTTATTTGGAAATTCCCACATCTTTCAATATTTTTTGCCCAAATTAATGAAATAGTTCACTGCTATTATTCACTTTCACATTTAATATCCCTATCAGACTTTGAGGTAGGTAGATAAATATCTACTGTTGACACCATTTTATGTACTGACCCAAGTATTGTCATAATGTCATTATCACCAAGACCACCAAGAACCACGTAAATAATATTAATAAAGATCGACAAAGATATGGTAGCATAGTCCACAGACTTTTTTTTACACTATTCCTAAATACTCCTGAAAGCCGAAATCAACTGTGGTGATCACCACAAATGCGCTAAGGTTCAACAAACCTCTCTTTTTTAAAAAGACATTTCGAAAATGTTCTCTGATAACTTTTTAGACTTATGTTTACTTTTATTTTTTATTTATTCATTAAAGAACAAAACAAAATATAAACGCTCAATAGGTTTGTCCGGATGTTGAAACACTTTTAGGCTATCTTAATACTAACGTAGCAAATGATGATTGTTAATTTATAGTTAACACATAGTTTATAACAAATTGTGAGGTAGTTCATAATAATAACTAAGAAAGATTACAAAAAACAACGACAGCGCGGGTCAGACATCGCGTCGATGCTAATTGCTACTTCATCCCGCAACGAAACTAATCAGAAAAGAAGTAGAGGAGTAAAAAAGACACCTAATAGTCCACAGATCAAGTGTAATAAAATCCAGCTCTTTCTTGTCCGATCTACAGTTAGTCTGCCCAGTCAGAATCCGTCTGGCCTTGGTACCACTTCCCATTCTAAACGGCACCCGGATATTGGTATTTGTGACTGACCTGCAGGTCGTTCATGTGACTCACTCTCTGACTGGGACAACGCCTCTTCTAGCTATGACGTCAGTTGAAAAGAAACCGCTGGTGGTCACTCATTTACATCCTTGGAAACGATTACTGAAGAATTTCTGCTAATATCCAAGCACGTCATTAAAAAAAAAATCTCATGGAAAACATTATGGGTAGCAGGCTAGATGAAGTCTACTATCAACAAAACCCATGTTCATGATATTATGCATCTTCTATAGAATTAGGTACTAAATTCGTTTACGCAGGTGGACGAAATTAAGTGGAAGCTTTTGTCCAGAAATGGCTAAGCCTCGCTGATAAATTGCAATCAATTACTTGGCTCAGCTTCACTATCGCAAGATAAAGGCTTCCATTTAGTTAAAGCTCAATAGCTTAGCAGTTTTCTGACTTTGTAAATAAATTATTGGCATTAACCTCTACCTGTATCAGTGTCACATTAGGATCTTAGAACGCATATCTTTACGGCTATACATCCCAACATTATTACAAAATAGTCTAACAAAGAAATTTGTAACAAAAACTAAGCATTGACAAAATTTGATTTTAACGCTGCTTTTGAATTCACCATCTCTTTTAAAAATTGATTCTTTTAAATATCTCAACCTATCAGTCACCATAACAGCAGTGTCATCAGCATCTGACCATAATGACGATGCAGCAGGGTTTTTCCATTTTAACAATTACATCTTACGTCTTTCCTTCAACGTCTACCCACAGCCATGAATCACTCAAATCATGAATGAGATGATGCGATTTCGGAACCGGTTACATACAGTCTCCTTGACCCTAAAGACTAGTGTGCGTTGGAGTTTGTTTACAGAGCTAATAGTAGATAGATAAAACCTGCTTGATGGTGTTTTGTTTATAAACGAAGTTATGAATGGTACTGATTAATGTGTTGATGCTAATAAAGATTTGGCGTCTGAGGTTATTGGTCTTGTAGGTGTTGGCAATGAAACGTTACGTTTAGAGACAAAACATGATGGACAGTTAAACATTTAAAGCGATACAGCTGACATAGTAAAGACGGTAGTTCTTGTGGAAATAGTATCAGAAATAGTATCTAAAGGGCCGGCGTTCCGCTTTTGAAAGCATGTAATAAGATTAGTTCCAGAAAATGGCAAAGGGATGTAATAAAAATTTAATGGATACAATATTTTAGTAAGTTTATCTACAGAATCACGTCAAACTGTAGTAGATAGACTATCTACGTAATTAAAATCCAAAGTAATTTAATCAACTGCCGAAAGAAAATGTCCACATGTAAGTAACACAACTACATAAAACATGTTTCCGTTCACGTCGCACAGACCGTGACTCCAATAGATAATGCTAAACAAATACATACAAACTACAGTGCCGAAGGACCACAATGTCAGACGGGAACTATTTAACATATCAAGGAAAGCATTAATTATAATCAAGAGAATAAATCATCTCTATCAGTTGTATCACAAGCAATAAACTTGAGATACGCGACTATATGTCTTTGATATACTGATCTAAGGAATCACTGTACTGCTTCAAATTCTATTTCTTGCATTCGGAGACGCGGTTTGAGAGTCAGATGTTTTCTTTTGTATTGTTGTAGAGTTAATTTTGGAGCTGGAATAATCAAGGTTAGTCTGTCTACTTATAAATAACTATTAGCGACATCAGCTGAAGTTTGCTCGGATGTAAAAGTGATCCTAATTCAAGCACATTCTCATTTAGATTCAGAATATTGACAGTCTCCAAAGTAATTGTCCAAGTGCAATGGCAATAGTTACTTCTAATCGTAGAAGATATCAAACCATAAAAAAATATATGATATACCTCGGGCTTCGACTTACGCTTCTGGTCTTTCTAGAAAAACAGTGAAACAATTACCCATGGATGAGGATGACATACTAATTTGTATTCATGATGAAATCTTCTCTAACTGAGCTGATAATGCTAACTTATCTTGACCAGGATCAAAACAAAGAAGAAATGCACACCTGGCAGCTATAACTGAGCTTGTAGCAACTACCTAACTGTACTATAGAAGGGTTTCCATTCCATTGCCTCAAAGTCTGTTCCGTTGCACATGCAAAACAGGACACGACGAAGAATAAATCTTGCAAATAAGTTGCATGCACTGATTTCGTTGACTTCAAGCAGTCTGGCGAACAAAGTAAATTACGAGAGGAACTCATTCATTATTTGCTATCGTACTATCATAAAGTAAATGATATCAAGCCGTTATTGTTTCTTCTAATTGACATGTGTTGTCTCTGTCGCACTGAATAAGAATATGAATGAATTGATGATGCGGGCGTTCAATTAGGTGTTAAGGGGAAGTTTGATGCTGTAGCTTTTAAATTCTGTGATGATCTTATTTTATAAAAACATTTTATGGCAGGGGCAATAAAACATAGATAAGGATGGTCTCTCTTCCTGCATGATAACGAAAAGAATAGACATTCTTATGAAGTTATTTAAAGGTAAATCCAACTTGGCAGGTGCAAAACTACAATTAAAAATCTCGTAAATCAGTAATAATTTGTATGCCTTTCACTTTCCATCCCAGTGTACTTTCCATTCTTTTAATACCCCTTAATAACATGATATCAAGAGTTGAACCACCTTATTGACCTTACAAGTCAACGCGAATGGAGCTCCCATTCATGAGTTCGATGCTTTGTCCCTCTCTGGCACAGCGTACGCTCAGCTTGCGAAACGAGACAGGAAGTAAAGTCAATGAGAGTCAATTAACCATGATACTTAATTGGATTCGCTGTAGGATACCATTTTAGTCGTGTATTCTTAATTCAAGGAATGATTGGATGATAGTGAAAAAGTTTCTTTACTGTATGTGACAGACGCTGAGTTCAATTGAAACAAAAAACGAGCGATTTATAACTTGTGTTGAAGAATGATGAGAAACTGGCCCCTGATGCGTACTTTTTCTTGGGAGTTTCTTAGATTCTCACCGAGTGCCATATGCTAGTTGTCTACGGCGTATGTTCAATAGTAGCTAAAGTTTAGTACTTCAAAGTAGCACTTTCAAATGAAAATTACATAAAATAACTTCAAAGTAGCACTTTCAAATGAAAATTACATAAAATAAGTTACTTTTTATGGGAACAATGAAGCAAACATAGTTAGAATTCAAATTATAATTCAGTTAGTGACACAATTAAAGAAATTAAACCAAAAACCTACAGACTTGTTGATAAACAAAACGAATTGTAACAGAGAGAAACCATTCCAGGCAAAAACGTTAAGAAACAAATATCAATTACCATCCGTTGACGTGTGTAACACAGAGAGGCACGTTCAAATGATTCTTTATTATTTTTTCTTTCAACAAACATAGCCATATTGGCCATATAAGAAACAATCGAATAAGAGATGAGAATTTCAGTGTTGCCATATGAGTGCACTTAGCCGAGCCTGCGATTAAACAAACAATAGTATCTGTCAAAATATTGTTACTAGCGAACGGATGGTGGTGTATTGTTGGAATGAAATGTAGGAATGATGACAGAGTTACGATATGTGTTGCTATTGATATTGTAAGTGACCATTCTCATTCTATATTCGTTAATCCAGCAAGACAAGTTGAAAATGGTTTGTTTAGCTTACAAATGTTAAATTGGAGGCGAGTAAAGACAAGAAGGTTGTCTGACAAAATAGTATCGATGATGATAATGATGAAACAAACGTTTTTACTTTGGACAGAATTGAATACTGGTTCACTCTGTTTCTTATTTGTATTGGATAGTCTAGGAATGAAATAATTTGTTGCAAGAGGTTTAAATATACACCTGCAAGTCATAAATGAGGAATTAGTGATGGAAAGACAAAGATCGATAATTTCTTGGAATTATTAAAGGACACGATAAGTGAAGACCAAGGTAAGAAGCAGGATTGAAGAGAGGGAGATATAGACTTATTAAGTGATGCTGTGTGAAGTGGCTTATTGTTCAAAGTGGAATTATCGATAGTAGGACAAAATAGGCAGAGAAACAACAGCCCGGCAACTTTTGATTCATAAAAATATACCTAACAGAAGAGCATTAATACCTATTTAAATTAAATATGTATTAGAATCTAATTGACTAGCTCCCACGGCAGAGGGCAAAACATTTCAATTATCCTTGTTTTCAATTCATTTTAACAGCAATTTAGTTATTTATATCCATAGAACAATGTTCATTAGTATCACTCGTTATTGGGTAAATCCCTATGAGATAGTTATATATTTCTAGCCTTGGTAACCGAAACAATATAAAAAATTAAAATGTAGGTAGAGGAAAAGAGAATAACGTACTCTCAATTACAATTACCTTGCAAAAGTAGCAAAACCCAATTCAATGATAGCAATAACCTAAAGTCTTGGAATGTCCAGAATCTAATTATACTTTCGTAAGGAAGGACTGCATTATCAACATTGCGGAGTTCAGTAAAATAAAGTCAACAACGTAGCTTTACCTAAACAACGGGAAGACTGAAAATCATCATCATCATCTTCCTGCCCTTGTCCCATTCTATTTGGGGTCGTTTTCTTCAGAAGATTGAAAAGAAAGAGCGAAAAAAACAATTGCGATATTTTGTCACCAAAACAAGCTTAAACACAACATAACAAAATGGCAAAACGAATAACAAAGCAAAATAATGAATAAAGTATTATAAAGGTTGGGTACATTTCAAATAACGAGAATGATAATAATTTGCAACGAATTATAAACAAAAACATTGCTATCCACAACATCAAATCAAGCGAACATAACAATAATAACATTTATAAACCACATTCCTGGAATTGAAACCGAATTCAAGGAATGATAACTTTTGTGGTTTCCTCAATACCATCACGTTTACATTTAGTTCTATGTTCACTTTGTTAGGTATTTGATTAAATCAAGCTACACGTGATTCACAAAGGAGTGTTTCTTCAATACGTGAATTATCTATTTTATGTCTAATAGTGATGTCACCGTGTACACTTAGGTTAAGTCATTTTGTGGCGCCGTCTTCATTAAATCCGGTGGCGTTCCGATTCATTTTATATGACACTTCCTTACACATTCTAAGAACAGATAATATTTTGTTACTGTAGATAATAATATGAATAAGGCCTTTTATTTAGGACGAAAGAAGTAAAAATGTGACGGAAACTCTTGAAGAATAATTCAACAGCAAAATGCAACAAGTGAAGAATACGGTACTATTAAAGCAGGAGTCAGGACTGAAGAGATAGATTTTCGAAAAGCTGATGTTTGAAGAGGCGGATTGTTTAGCAGTGGAATCATCGATGGCCGGAAAAAAATAGACGTTGGTTCAGATGTAAGTACATTCAGGTCTTCTTCAGGTTTAGCTCTTTCAACACAGGCCTCTCTGAGTTATGGAAGGACAGAAAAGGGAGAATTGGGCCCAGCAACTGCGAATCTAGCAAAAATGAAAATTTATCAGGCGAATCCAACAAAATCAAGAAACAAGATGAACAGAACCGTAATGCCTTACTACTTGTTTATCAACCGTCTAAAAACTATGATGAGGTGTCGTAAGATAGTAAAAGGAACGGATATAAAAGTACATACCTACATGAAAGTGATCTGTTTTTGTCCAGATATGAAGCATATTTTTAACATCATAAGTCATTTTCCAATTCTGGAAGCCATATTTCACACCTTGTGGTGTACACAACGGCCTATGGATGATGAAGAGAAGCAACATGTTAAGTGTTGTCAGATATGAAAATTTGTAGAGATTTAACGTAAACAAAGGCCTTATAATATTTGGTAACCTTTTTGGGCTGACCAATATTATGTATGAACGCAATATTGAACAGGAAAAGGAATTGTAAGAATTACAGCAGGTGGGGTGGTCTCTAGTGTCTCATGTAAAGGCTTATTTCGGGGTTAACAAAATCATTAGAGAATTAATTGTTGGGATTAGAAGATTTCCCCTCTTCTTTCTTCATCTTTTTTCTCTAATGACGACAATGTTGGGGATTTCCACTTCCCACTTCATTAAAAAATAGTTACGCTTCCATGAAATGCCAATGCGAAACGATTATTCGAATTAACATTAGCTGAGTTTCATCATCATACGCCAAACTTCACAGTCTGTCCACATTGTTTCACATAGCTCTTGACTCCACATTTTCACAAGTAGGTATCAAAGTTTCTCTCATACTTGCTAACTTAGTTTGATGATATCATAAAAGCATTGTGTTTTTGTTCGTCCATCGTCTCGTTAACCGCAGGACGAGGTTCAATTTAGTAAATACATTTTGGATGTCCGACCATTAATGAACATGAGTCAATTTGGTCAATGAGAATGAATTCTATTGTTTCAATAATTGTGTTGAACACTTGCATTTAATATAGTCGTAGGTAGGAGCTCGGGGCTAAATAATAACAGCCGCTCGGATCGATCTTTAGCTTAAGCCGTGCTTGCCTAGGTTGGTCTATGAATGGGTGGCCACCCTTTACATACCGAGTTTCCTCCGTGCCTCGGAAAGCACGTTAAGCCGTTGCAGTGTTGGTACCGGCTGTTATTTGTAGATCTTTGACAGTCGTTACAGGTAGTGGCCCAACGGGTATCGTATTACCTAGTACTAACTGGGTTGTGGAGGTCAGATAGGCAGTCGCTCCATGTAAAATACTGGTCCTCAGCTGCATCCGGTTAGACTGGAAGCCGACGGGTCCCAAAATACTACTCAAAAATAATTATTGCATTTATAAGTGTAATCCGGGACTGCGGTCCCGGTCACAAAAGCCCCTCGACCCCCTTTATAGCTACAGTAATACCAAACTCTTATTCAAGCAATGGACTGCTAATATTTGTTGAAACAGAACTATTCCTGTTATCTGGCGATGATTTCATGCCTACATCATCACGCCTATCTAAAACAAAACAACATACAACAGTACTTTCGCAATTTACCTAGAACACATAATTACAGTTATCAGTACACAGCCATGCCTCGTTTAGACCGGTGCTAACTCGCTGCTAGTAGCTAGTGTGATTCAGAGCCCTGCGTGCGAGTTGTTACTTGTTTACATTACTGGCCTAAAAGAGCAATAACCTATATAACTGACCTTAGCCACTACTATTGGTGATTATTTCATGGCGTGAGAATGTCGATTAAAACATTTGAAATCTGCATGTCACTGTGTTGAAATGCTATCTGTAGTGTGTTTTGTATGTAACTGTGCACACAGAATTTAAATCATTCCTAGTTTTATTATTAACCTTTATATATTTTAACTTGACTGCCTCGTTGGTCTAGTAGTCGCAATCGCAACTGCTGAGCTTGAGGTGCCGGGTTCGATTCGCTGGTCGGGCAAATTGTTATTGGATTTTCCATCAGGAATTTCTCAGTAGCAGCCACGGAGTCTGGATTTGTGCCCGGTTAATGGCAATAGCGGCCCTCATATTACATGGGACTTAAACATAACTGGTGAAATGTGGGTGTACACCTCTGCCCAGATTTCTACATTTTAACATTTTAAATTTTCAACATTTTAACTTTTTCATTGGACTGAATTTCTGGTTTTAGAATACGCAACCATCAAATATTGTGTAGTAGTTCATAAAGTAGTAGTTTTAGGGTCTAGTTTAAAAAAAAACTGCATGATAAAATTTATCTTCAAACCTACTTAATCTCACTCACACTTGAATTAACTTCTCGTAATCGTTCGAGTTCCCATAGTTAGTCCCGAGTTGTTTGTTCAAAGCATACAGGAAGTTACGGGCGTTAGTAGACGCGCGCGGAAGGAGTCGTCAATAATGCGTGTGCGCAGCATTGTGACTGGTTTGTTACCGAGTGTTATACGACGCGTACGTGGGGATGGGTCATAATAATTATGGCTATGTGTAGAATAGGTATGGAAATGTAGGGCCGATATTATATTGAATTGTTTATGAAAGGCCTCAGGTGCCCGTTTCTCTTTTTAACTAACTATAAGAAACAATTATGTGAATATCATTAGGCGCTTCTATTAGGCATCCATTTAGGTGACGTCTTCTGTTAGTGAAAAACTGAAAAAGCAAATGCAAAAAAAAAAATTTTGCAAATCCGTCTAAATACGTATGACGGAGTTATGCCCTAACATACATAAAAAAAATATAAACATCCGAATTGATAACCTCCTCCTTTTTGAAGTCAGTTAAAAATAATGCAGTAACTGTAAATGTTACTCACGTATGGTTTTAATAGGCACTAAAACCTTTTGTGATTAACTTCTTTAATGACTAAAGATTGGGTAGGTATTGGTATTGGTTTTGGGCGGTATTGGGTTGGTATTGTATTTTTTTTGTCATTTTGTATGTTGCACGTCATGTCCCTGCGACAAATAAATATTTTTCTTTCTTTCTTTCTTTTCTAAACGGGGTTCTCCGCACTATAAGCCTTATTACAATGGAACAGGAAAGGACTTTCCAAATTATCAAACAAGTAACATTTAAATAAAGTATCAAAAAACCCGACTACAAATTATATTATGTACCTATATTTACATTTATATGTTTATAATCTCCTTTTAATTTCTATACTCGATAGGTTTGGTTAAAAATAATAATTAACGACTTACAATAAATTTACTGCCAAAAATCCGCCATTTTGTTTTTTAGAACACCTATGGACACTTGGGTTTTTGAGACGAATCTAATGATACCTTAATCGTCGAAATCCATCCAGCCATTTGGAACATACGACGTAATAAAGAAATTTACAAAGAAACATACAAGATACGCGTGAAAAACATAACCCTTATTTGGTAGTCGGGTAAAAAGGCAAATGACATTATTATTATGACATTATTTATTACGCATTACTATGTTATGCATAACCTCTTTTAAAATTCACCTACTTTTTTACACATTAAAAAAAAAAGTAAAGCCCATGCCACACTGCGGCGAATCTCGCGCGAGATGTGAGACGAGACTGAACGCCTCGATTACTTTAATAGCTAAGAGCGGCTTTCCCCAATGAAACTGAACGCAATCAGAACATTCAAACCGCGTTCAAAAGCTTCTTCTTCTAAGCGTATCGATGGCAAAAAGTTCAAATATTTTTAGCTCAAAACTCGACCACGCGATCTCCACTCACTCTCAAGAGCTGTCAGAGTCATTATTGTTATGAAATATTTAGGGTTGTACAAATTAGTTGAAAGAGTCGGATATACCCGGTACATGCCCTACAGCCCTAGAAATATTGAAACTGACAGCTCGTCAAATTCACCCTAAGAAGTAAGCGGCCTATTCACGTCAGTTTCAACATCTCTTTACAAGTTGTCAATTGAATTTTGCGCCACCAAAGACATTCAAAGATTTACGAGCGATAGACGGGGCAAGACGGAAGAAAATTGTAATCCAATACTTGTTACTACTTAGTAACAAATCGGTCTGCCTAGTATCACACGCCTGCTTGTCAGGTAGTATTCGTGTGTCAAAATCCAAAATCTTCGGGATCAAAATTTTTGTATGAAAATATTCCCAATGTCCGCTCTATTCGTTTTTTAAATCTCTTTGTGCGCCACAAACCGCACAGTCTCGGCATTCAACAGCGCCTCAGTAAAACCAGAGCTTAAAAGTTAATAAAAAGGTAGGCCGCAACAATAACCATTAACCCATTGAAATAGAAAATCTTTTTTTTTTTCTCAAATCATAAGATTCTTCATTCATTGTTCTGTAGCCAGATATAGACATTTATCTAGTGGATATGCCATTGTATGTTAATTGTGGGAATTAATGTTACAAAGAAGTATATAGTAGTTACATGATACGAAAGTGGAATTTATAATGGAGTTTTATAAGAAGACGTAACTTGACATAATCTTTGTAATTGCTTGTTATCATTAACGAGTAATCCGTAGTTGGGCATTCGACCAAAATAGTAAGGTACCATAGAGAAAATTCTCTTTAGATTTTCGACTTTGAAAATCATCATCATCTGCCTAGCCTTTTCCCAAGTATATTGGGGCCGGCTTCCAGTCTAACCGGATGCAGCTGAATTCCAGTATTTTACGTGGAGCGACTGCCTATCTGACCTTATACCCCTTGGTAAGACTGGTTGTTAGACTTTTTGGGCCACTGACTACCTAACCACTGTCAAAGATCTACAAATGACAGCCGGGACCAACGGCTTAACGTGCTTTCCGAGCCACGGAGGAAACTCGGTATGTAATGGGTGGACACCCATCCACAGACCAACCTACGCAAGCATGGCTTAACCTAAAGATCGACCAGAGCGGCTGTTATTATTAAGCCAAGAGCTCCTCTTTTCGACTTTGAAAGTCAGAAATCTTTAAAGAGAATTTACTCTTTAAACACACATGTACAGTGGTGGCAATTTCGATCATTCAACCTTTGGACGACGCAGAGATAAACAATAGATGCAGTTTACAAAATAAAGTGACTTACTTACTATTAAATTATCAATAGCCCATTCCCAATAAACAATATTATTATTTGCAAGATAGGACGAAAATTAAAAACTTAATTTCGTTGATCTCTGTCTGTGTCAAAACATTTTATTAAGTGTACTCGTATTTATATTGAGGCCGATACCACGAAATAGATAAAATCTACTGATACGGCTTTCAATATTGTCGATGTTGCATATTGCAAAACATTCAATAACACCAATCCTGTAAGTACAGACCTACCTAATTAAATTATATTTACACTAAATTTTACCTCTGATAGCAACCCCATCAGTAACCTTATGGGTACGAAAACAAAGATCACATTAACTTAACAGTGACAGTACGCTAACTCGGAGGTAAAATAATTCTAAAAGGACTATACAAGACGATAAATAATAATCGAGTTCTAATTTCAAAACACAGAAACGAAACAGACTGTAACACCATGCACAAATAAAGAAAGAAAAAAACAAATGAAGAACCAAGCAGGTTTCAATTCATTTCCATACAACCTCATTATTATTTAGTATCGAAGCACGAAGCTCCTAATATATCTCATTAAAGAACGTGAAAACCCATATCAAACAAGGAAGTGACATTAACAGTGTATTATAATACACAAAGGGAACATTTACATATCACTTAAGACCTCGACTTAGTATTCAAACGCTATTGTAAGGACTAGGCGTGTCCCTACCTAGGTGTAGGGTAAGGTGCCACCGCAAGCGATTTGCAAAAGCGTTATCTACCTAGCTTTTTCTCAACCAAGTTGGGTTCGGCTTCCAGTTTTATCGGATGCAGCTGAATAACGAGTGGCTGCTTATCTGCCCTGGACAAACCAGTTACTGGGTAATGCTCCCTTTGGTAGGACTGGTTGTCGAGTTGCGAAAGCAGATAAGACTTAACAAGCGGGAGATAGGGATAAGACTACATGGTAGGTCATCATCTAATGGCGAGTAAAAGTCTCATCCCATTTGTGCTATGCTTCCCTGGTCTGTGTGAGTCTCATTCAGACCTGCGGTTTTATGTAGGTAGGGATGTAACTAAATCATTGAGAGTCATCTGGAAATGTCCAGGGATATCCACAATTAAACATAACTTGAGATCCATACAAAAATACTATTTATTTATTAAAGCCAAAATTCCACACACCACATTTTTACCTTCGGTATCTCAAGAAGGTCTTGTCAGACTCATCAAAGAATATATTATGAGCCAGCAATCCAACTCTGTAATAGTTATGGTAATCATAAAAGTTTAAAAGTCAATAAAATCAACACCACAGTTATTTCATTTACAATTCATGCACGAATTCGGTTCATTAGGCATTCTTCACGTCCTCTTCGAAACCATTAAACGTCACTTTACAAAAATTGTCGAGAACCAGTTTAAAAGTATTTTCAATCCATTTCCTAAATATTTTTAAGTTATCTTAATTTGTCAAATTAATCTGACCGAAATATAATATGTCATTGTAATGCTTTGGTAATAGGTAAACTCTACATCTAATGGTTAGTAATAAACCTAGATACATACTAAATAAAGTGCTGCTTTTCCTTCGAAAACTATTTCAAATAAAAATATTAAGTCGCTAGAACCGCTCCAGTATTATCCCTCAAGCCATTTGCCAATTTCATCATCTCACTTCTTTAACGTGCAGCTCATCACACCATCTATTTTTAGGGCTATTGCAATGCCATCCCATCTTCAGTGACATCACTGTCATTGTCCAACCATTCCTTACTAGCTGCTAATATCTCTCTTCTTACGTCATGCCCGCCTAGTACATCCACATCTACCCGCTGTCAGTCGCACCCATCTCTACTTATACAAATTCTATCCATGAATCGTGGTCCTGTGTCCATATTGGATACATGAGTTAGCTCCTTGCAGGGCGTCCGTCAGTCTACATGTCAAGCTACGTGACTGTCGGCAGGCCTTTACCACGGACATTGTGATTTTAATCAAGTGTCATTTTGATTTAATATTGTTTTTGCTATGAAATATTGGACAGAAATGCTGGCATTTGAAATGATTTTATGGAAAGGTTTGCTGAGGCGAATATGAATGGAAATTGAAGAGTTACCATACTTGAACGACAATATTATAAAGGCGAGCGTAACTCTGTGTGTCACCTTTTTACGCCTAAATGACTGAATAGTTATGTTTGATAGATAGATGACGAAAACGTCACGTGGACGAAGTCGTAGGCAACAGCTAATATGGTCTACCTTTATGAAGATAGCAGACTGTATAGCTTCGATCAAAGAACCACACACCAGCTACCACTATGGTAGTCTTAGGTGCTCTAAAAGATGACGCTGATTATTGCTCATACTTAACAAGTTTGTGTGGTATCTTCCAAGCATGGTGATCAATATCAATAAGCCGCTTATTGTTGCCTACAATGGCAGACCCATGTTTAGCTTGAGCTGATAATGACGTCGTTAAGAATACCACTATACGACCCACTCGAAAAAGTAAGTTTGCGTATCCTTTATAATAGTTTAAGGGATGCCGCAAGGTTCAAAAATATTACAAAAAAACACTATCTAAGAACACTAGAATCTTTCATCAGGTCTTATCAGATCCACTTAAAAACGTTTGAAACCCCGTCCAAACAACCCACTTAAATTACAAAAAAAAAAAAATTCCTACTACATTTTCTTCTTTCGTATTTCGCCGACCACTTGACTTCATACGATTTCACAATCAGTTGCATCTGAACAATAACTCTAAGCGTTAGTATTCAGTTATTACGACTATAAAGGTGTGACCACACTTCACGCGGATTGGCTTAAGCCGGGGAGAAAGAGCTTACATATCATATACAGTCTGACTTCACCCACTGCTGGGTATAGGCCTCTTTATGTTTATGCCAGTGCCAGCCTCTTGAAGGTTTTACCCGCGATGGCAACAATTTCGTCTGCCCATCTCGGCCCCGGATGACAGACACTTCTCTTTCCTTTCCTTGGACAGGAAGAGCTTTATTTCCATAGATAGAATAAAAGTGAATATGTCGACGCGTAGTCTGAATCAAAACGAAGCGAATCACGCCTTTTTCATTTTAATTGCATAGAAAAAAAACTCTTATTGACCGGCTCAAGCCGACAAGTGAGGACACTCCTTTATAAACCAAAACAAAACGGTTTTTCGCAGAAAGGAAGACCCCAAACGTCGCCTGCTCAATACAAGCAAATAAAACAGTTCTTGAAATCGGTAATCAGCTGGAGCCATCGCAATGCATGTGCAGTGCAAATGTCATATAAAGATGCGCTGTTGACATGGATTAATTACTTGTGGCATTACGCGAAGTGACTACTGGCTTGATGTTTTTTTAATAGTTTGGATGTATTTCAGTTTTTAATGTAAAGTTCAGACTTCAAATGTTATTTGAACACAAAAGCTAGGGCAACACAAATACTTTGAGATAATCCCCGTCCGTATCGGACACTAACTAAAGATTTGAAATTAAGAAAGCAAACCAACAACAGACTATAATCCGTAAGAATTTGTCAGATATTGGGATTCTAGGCTAATATATTTATTTTAAAGTATTGTTAACTAGCATTTGCCCGCGACTTCGCCCGCGTAGATTTCGATAATCGTCTCACGGTATCGTACTACCGGGATAAAAGTATCCTATGTGTTAATTCAGGTTATAAATTATCTGTGTGCCAAATTTCATAGAAATCCGGTCAGTAGTTTTTGCGTGACAGAGTAACAAACATTCAGATATCCATACATCCTCAAAACTTTCACATATTTTATAATATTAGTAGGATAATGTTTCTATTGCACACATCAAAATTCCATGATAATCCAGAGGAAGGAAAAACAAAAAAGAAGCGGAGAAATAACAACGTTTTCTAGTTATTATCACAGTTCTATTCAAAACATGACGTAAACGTCAAATGTTTCCACATAAATTACAATAATTTAACTCTATATCAGTGATTTACAAAGTTGTATAGATTTACGAAGCGATTTCAGAGAAAAACTGTTGTACTACTTTCAGCTTCCAGAAACAAAGATAAATATAATATAACACGATCTTCTCGAGAACTTCCTGAAGATATACTTATGAAGCATTTCGTATTTCTATAACGACACTCAACAGGACTACATAAATATAAAGTAGTTTACGTTTACATTATAAAGTGTGTAAAAGTCCCCTTAACGAAGCCGAAAGGCACTTGTTTTCCCCGTCATTGCGATTTTTTTGTTCTAGACCATACCCGGGAACCTTTTAGTTACAGAGATATTGAAGGTCAAAGTTCCGACTTTTACACAATTTTTTTTTAAATAGAAGTTTTTAATATTATAACTTTAATTCAAATATCTCCTAGACACCCGTACTTTTAAATGCATCCATCATCACAATGTTTGGAGTGCTTTACATTGAGTCCTATAGTAATACGTGATTTTTACCCTAAAAAAAAGTCGTTTCCCAGCAATATTTGTCAAATAGGCAGTCGCTCCATGTAAAATACTGGTATTCAGCTGCATCAGGTTAAACTGGAAGCCGACCCCAAGATAGTTGGGAAAAGGATAGGCAGATGATGGTAATAAATTAATATGAAATAACAAATTAAAACACAAACTTAACACTTCATGACTCAACAATGACGTACATATCTCTTCCTCACCATTTCAAAACTATCACAGAGCTCTCTCAATCACTGGAAGTCATAACCACAAGCCTTAATAAACAGGCAGTGGAACACATGACTAATGATTATTACTATTATTTTACATAATAATATAATAAAAACTACTACAATAGGATCAAATCCTGTGTCATCGACTCATCGCATGACGTGGGGTACGGATAAGCGAGTCAACATCCATTCAACTTCGATAAATGCTTTACATCATTGTAAGCGGCTTCTAGTCTTACCGGATGCCAGTGGCGAAGGTTCCATATAACTCGATTCCTACCGGCTTCCCTTTGAAAACGGGCACAATGAGTATTCCATAGACAAATAATAAAATCACATTAAAGATATGTACTCCGGCTTACCTCTTAAAAAAATTAACCCTTCGCTACTGCCGGATGCAGCTGAATACCAGTATTCTACGTGGAGAGACTATCTTTCTGAGATCCAGAACACAGCTACTGGGTAATATCCCTTGGTAACATAACATAACATCACGCCTCTAATCCCCCAAGGGTTAGGCAAAGGCGTACCTAACAGTACACCCACATTTCGCCAGTTATGTTTAAGTCACATGTAATAAATGGCGAGCCTATTGCCAACAACCGGGCACAAATCCAGACTCCGACTGGGAAATTCCTGATGGTAAAGTCCAATAACACTTTGCCCGACGTGGAAATCTAACCCAGGATCTCAAGCTTGCGACCACTAATCCAACGGCGCAGTCCCCTTGATAAGACTAATGGTTATCAGACTTTCGGAGTTCTGACTCCCCGTAAAGATCAAAGATCTACAAATGACAGCCGGGACCAACGGCTTATCGTACTTAATTAATACTTTACAAAGTGTTGTTCTAAAATGTTTTACAAACATAAATAAATAGTATAATACAATAATAATATAATATATAATAATATAAAGGGTGTAAAAAGACCCTTAACGAAGCCGAAAGGCACTTGTTCTTCTCGTCATTGTGATCATTTTTTTGTTCAGGACCATACCTGGGAACCTTCTAGTTACGGAGATATTGAGGGTCAAAGTTACAATTTTTTCACAAGTTTTTTTTTAAATGCTACTTTTTAAGGTTCTAACTTTACTCCAATTACCTCCATGGTCCGTTTACTATTCAAAGCATCCATCAGCAATAAGTTTTGAGCGCATTATATTGAGTTTTACCGTAAAATGTGATTTTTGACCCCAAAAAAAAATTTCGTTACCCAGCAAAATTTTTTGCGTAACGTTACTTAGTTTGATGTACAGAATGCTTGGTTGACGGCTTGGTGAAGGGTCTGTTTACACCCTTTATATATAATATTATATATTATAATATAAGTTCGCGAAGGATTGGTCAATGAATGCACGGCCATGAATTCAAGCGATGTCTCTATTTATTAAGGTCGTTTTTTCGCCATACTTTATCAATATGACCTTCAATTTGGGACTTTGTAACTGAAGTGCGTTGTTTGTGCACGATTCAGAGCACAAATGTTTAGTAAGAGCAAACAATCTATAATATAAAAATGAATCGCAAAATGTGTTGGTAAGCGCATAACTCAACAACGCCTGGACCAATTTGGCCAATTTTTTTTTAAATGTTCTTTGGAGTTCAAGGATGGTTTTTACGGCGAGAAAAATTCGAATAATTGCCGGAAAAACCCTTAAAACAGCCAACCAAGGTAGGGTAGGTAGGGTAGGTAGGGTAGGTAGGGTAGGTAGGGTAGGTAGGGTAGGTAGGGTAGGTAGGGTAGGTAGGGTAGGTAGGGTAGGTAGGGTAGGTAGGGTAGGTAGGGTAGGTAGGGTAGGTAGGGTAGGTAGGGTAGGTAGGGTAGGTAGGGTAGGTAGGGTAGGTAGGGTAGGTAGGTAGGATAGGAAAAAGGTGCATTGCAATGCATGCCGGGAACAGCTAGTATGATATAAGTTTGGAACATTTGGAGCTTATTATTTACCTAAGCTTAAGTACAGTCGACATTGTAATTGCATTTACGCTTTCCCTGTTTTGACAATAATTGCCGATACATTGAAACTTTAGTCAGATTGAAAATATCAACAGATAGACCTTGTCGATTTTTGACGTGTTAATTGAATTTTTTAATTGAATAAATCAATTACGAAGTTGATTATGCCTTTTTTTTCGGGTTCGAAATCATCAATTGACCCCCCCCCCCCGCTCTGGGCGGAGTGGAAGGGAGTGTCAGACTCGTACTGACTAAAACCCATCCATGTTCCGTCTTTGCCCTTTGTGTTCCAGGGCCGCAGTATCTCTTTCGAACAGTCCCGCATTATGCCTTCAAACAAACATTCAATCGTGTAGTTTCGAAAAAAATCATAACCATACTTTTAGACTTCATTTTTGAATGCTGAAATCTGTCTCTTTGTCTACAGAAAGCGATGTGTTTACATGTGCTCTGAATTATTCAGATTAGGAAGCGAATATGCAGATGTCATGACGTCGTCTGCGCTGGAACTGTTCAACTTGTAAATTTATTCTCGCGTCTGAAGAAAGACGTCAAAGTTGTCGTGAAAACTGACGAATGAGGAATAATTTCTACGATGTCTGGAACACAGATAACGAAAACTTTGTTTAGAGAATAATTACTTAAACTATCATAATTATTGATGAAGACCTACCAAGACTTTGGGCGGTTCCAGGAATAGAGCTAAGGCAGAGATGCGATTTTACTGATATCTAGACAGGATAATTGCAGCTTACAGGTAAAAATACTAATAAAACAACTACAAAAATGTAAAACAAGATTGAAAACCAATAAAAGACCAATCACAGAAACGTGTCTTTTTTATGTCGATCACACCTGGTACTTTTTATGGTTAGTATGTATTGGTCAAATCTTGCAATTGAATTTCAAACCAGTTCCCCCCAACCGATTGAGCTGAAATTGTGCACATAACTTTGGTTCTGGTGACAATACATTTTTATGACCGATTAGACTTGATCCTGCAGCCCGGATAGTCAACTCACGAGATAACTTATCAACGGTTAATGGAACGGACACGAAACTTAGTATAAACGTTTAATTTTGATAGATCAACCTAACTTCCTTCGTTTCATTTTAAGAAAAGCTTGATTTTTTTTAAAGTTTTATTACCAAACATAAAACCCTTTAAAACCAATTTCCACTAGACTTTCAAACAACCAGTGACATCAGTAGAAGTCATCTGTTTTTAAGGGAGTCCAAAACAAATGACTGCATATCCTTTCTTCCTTACTAATCTTAATATATATAAATCTCGTGTCACAATGTTTGTCCTCAATGGACTCCTAAACCACTTAACCGATTATAATAAAATTCGCACACCATGTGCAGTTCGATCCAACTTGAGAGATAGGATAGTTTAAATCTCAAAGGGTAGGTAGGGTAGGTAGGGTAGGTAGGGTAGGTAGGGTAGGTAGGGTAGGTAGGATAGGTAGGGTAGGTAGGGTAGGTAGGGTAGGTAGGGTAGGTAGGGTAGGTAGGGTAGGTAGAGTAGGTAGGGTAGGTAGGGTAGGTAGGGTAGGTAAGTAGGTAGGTAGGGTAGGTAGGTAGGGTAGGTAGGGTAGGTAGGATAGGTAGGGTAGGTAGGGTAGGTAGGGTAGGTAAGTAGGTAGGTAGGGTAGGTAGGGTAGGTAGGGTAGGTAGGATAGGTAGGTAGGATAGGAAAAAGGTGCATTGCAACGCATGCCGGGAACAGCTAGTAATATTATAAATGCGAAAGTAAGTTTGTTTGTTACCTTTTCAAGCCTAAACCACTGAACCGATCATCCTGAAATGTTGCATATACGTTATCAGGTGTACAGAAACGGACATACGGTATCTTTTATCCCGAAAAAAGGTACTGTTCCCGAGGAAAAAAACATTAACGTTCTTATGATAATAGATGGCGCCAAGTCTTTCGAATTGATTGAATTTTTACAAGCAGAAACCCGAATTGATTGTCAACTTCTAAATTAACGCGAGGGAAGCCGCGGGCAAAAGCTAGTATAAAAATGAATATCAGTAACACATTACACCGGCTATTCCCCTGCCAGTGCCAGATGCCAAGCCAGAGCGACCTCAATGCAAGATAAGTACTGTGTCCATTACACACGTACGTACTACTACAATATCTGTTTTACTAGTAAAGGGCCTGACTTTTTTTCTAGTAGAAATAAGTTTGTTCAAGACCAGGGTCATAACGTAAAAATTATGTTTCATACTATTATGTCACCTCAAGGGGTTGCAGGAACTAGGTTGAGGAAGTCACGGGGCCTGAAATGACCGCTTTAGCAAAATCATAATAGTATAATAATATGAATGGTCACAGACCCAGTTAGTATTATGAATTGTCACTCTGTGACCATTTTACGAATTGTAACGTAATTCAAATTATTATCCTATAATATTCTGCTAAAGCGGTCATTGTACGCCCTCCAAAAGGCAGTCACTCCATGTAAGATATTAAGCTGCATTTGGGTAGACGGGAAGGCGACACCAGCACAGTTCGGAAAAGGCTGGGTATGTCACCTCAGTCGACGACCTATATAATTAATTAATTAACATTTTTGATAAGCCGATTATATGTTTTTGTGTTAGTAGGTATGATTGATAAAACTGCCCATCCCACTGAATGAGTCACAAAAGGCTATGCGTATAGGCCTCAGTTAGACATGGAAACACAGTTTTTAACCGACTTTCAAAACGGAGTAAGTAATTTATTATTAAAAATATTTGACTGATCCGATAACAGTTCTAAAATATTTGCTTTTTAAATGTGCAATTTGCATTTTAAAAAACACAACATTTCTGATAGATTTATGTTTATAAATAGGGAATATGCAAGAAATACAAAACTTTTATTATTTCTTAAAAATGCCTTGTATAGGTCCATAAAAACATTGTGGTACTCTTGTTTAATTTTCTAATACAACACTTACTTTACAATTTAATATTTCATGTAGCGTGTTTTTGGTGAAACGGAACGCAAACTCAAAACGCATCGCCCCTCGATAACGCCGGTAGTGACGTCAAATACCATGTGTCAAAGAAACACTTTTATTTGAAAAGTACTTAAAGTTTCACTAAGATTTTATTATAATATTGTTATTGCATTGTTTACTTGAATAAAGGACATGCAATTTGCCAAATTAATATATTAAGGGTAAAAAATTAGATGTAAACAAGGCAGATAGAGGTAAATGACGTCACATAACATGACATGAATGGCCGCGACAGTCACGGACGTTTGAACTGTCGTAGAAAATTGTAGGAGTTTAATTTATTTTTTGAGCGACAAGCAGTAGTTGAACTTAACTTTTAATTATTTTCTTGGGTTGATAGTATTGTATTTTACTGATTTAAGTGAAGAAAAAATTACATGCATATTCCCTATTATATTTTTCGTGTCGAGTCCGCCCCGCTATGCAGTAAAGCGATTGATCCAGTTCAACTCAAGCGCATAGCAGACTATTTAAAGGTTTACCACCCTTATTGACAGCTAGGGAAGCGTAAACTGTGGTTGAAACGGTTGACCTTTAGATCCGCACTCTTCTACCTGTGGACCTTTTCAGGGGGGCCTACCATAAATAAAGTAATTTTGTCTTTAGATACATGTATGACTAGCTTCGTCGGCCGTTTGACAAGATAACTCAAATTTATTAAAGCCTTAGTAGTTGTGAAAACAGTCATTTAAACAAAAAATCCTGGATCCCATGATTCAAACATAAACCATTTTAAGAATATTATACTATTATGATTCTGGTAAAGCGGTCATTTTAGGCCCAATGACCTCCTCAACCTAGTTCTTGAAACCCCTTGACGTGACAAAATATATAAAACAGCCTTCATCTCAAATGGCACACCTAAGTGAGAAGAAGAGCAATTGACGAAGATCTAAAACTGAATAAGTTTAAGCATTCGAGGCAGTAATTGGTATTTTAGAACTGCTGTATCTTGTTTATTCAATTGATCAGCGCCATAATATCTTAGAATAGAATATTATTGTAGATTGGACCTTTACTACTTCCATATAAGATTTAGATTAGGTTATAAAGTGCCTCAAGACTGGGCTCACGGTCCACACAAATTGCCCCTTCTTCTGTAAGAAAGTTATACTTTTTATTTTGCCATTAGCATTGGCAAAACTGTGCTTCCTGATTGGCTACACAAAAAAGGTAGCTACTACTAATACTTTAGTGCCACTACAGTCTTAACTACCCATCACTTTGCTTACAAATTAATACTAAGTGCATGACGTTGGCAAACCTGACGTCACCCATACTAATACTAGCCGACCTCCCCAGCTTTGCCTGTTGACGAATTTTCATACAAACTTTCTAAACCTAATCCACCCGCTTAGGGGTTGAATTTTCCAAAATTCTTTTTTAGCGGATGCCTACGTCAAAATATTTATCTGTATGCCAAATTTCACCTCGATCCTTCCAGCGGTTTGAGCTGTGCGTTGATGTTGATGGTCAGTCAGGACAAACAATTTTATTATATGTAAAGAGTTAGCAATAATTATACCAATAAGTGTCTTGCATGTAGGTGGATATTAGTAGTCAATGGTCGTTCAGAATGAGCTTCCTGTCCTTGGGCACACATGACCAATCAGTCGGAACCTCGCTGCCGTAACTCGGCATATGGCAACCAATTACTACTTGATAGATTTATGATACTCCACTGCAACGAAATTGCCTAGGGCCGGGCGGAGATTGTCATTTGTTTTTTTTTTCTTTATTTAAAAACAGAAACTGGTATGTAGCACAATTTTTTGATTTAAAACAAAAATAATGTTAAAAGGATTTTCTAACATTTTTGTTCTTTTTTAAGAGTCAGTATAAAAATCTACGTAATTCGGGGTCAAATAAAATTTGCTAGCGAAACTCAACAGGCATGATGGCCACTGATGGCAATAATAACTAATTACATAGACAACGTTTTATTATAAAACGGTTATACGAAGATCTCGAGAAGACCTGGATGAGACTTGCACAGACAACGGAAGCAGGTCAAGAGTAGGCCCATTTGATATAAAAAATGGACAAAAATGAACTGGCCTATTCTCAACAGTTGGTAGAAAAAGCTGTAAATTATGATAATATTTTGATGATATCGGTATCCATCAGTATTACAGACAATCACTGCTAGTTGTTATGTAAGTAGTCTATTTGGAATTTGACTTGAAACCTTTTGACAGCAGCTTTTAGGGTTGCCACTTAAAAACATACATATTAAAAAAAACAGCACTCAGCAATACCAGCTCATACATATAAATTATGTTAATACGTTGTATACAAGGAATTGCAACAAACTGCTCATTTATCGACCAACGACTTGTGTATTTATGTACATTTTTTTCTATCCTTTTTTTGTTTCTTTCTTGCTAACAGTTGCTCATTGGATTGTGAACAGTTTCTCTAACTAATCAACAATGTAAATGAGTTCAAGTCGCTGGTACAGGCTTGTAATGAGGTAAGTTGTTGACTTATTTATGACATTGATAGTATCGCCAGCGGTATACCTAGTGTTTATTTACTAAAGAGATAAGATTTACGGAGAATTCGTAGTACAGAGCCGTTGCAACAGAGCTATAATGTTTTGCATCCATTAACATGTCGGTTAGGAATAAAAAAGATATAAATGGATTTAGAATTTTATGAGGAATGTTTTGACTAATTAATATTTTTGTTACAATCCAGAAATACAACAAATACATTGTGTCCAAAGATTAGAATTACAATATTTCATATTGTTTTACGTCAATAAATAATATTGCAGAACTGCAGTCACGAAATCTTTAGAGGGCACACGGAAAACGTTACATATTATTTCGATATTTTACGTAACGAATAACAATAGTTGTATATGTTGACTTATGTTTTACGCTTTTTCACATTTGACGGTCGAAAGTCTGGCAAAGGAAGTGATGCTATATTTCTTCAGTCACCCTTTCGGTGGAGTTGCCGTGGTTGCGATATTATAGTACCATTCGCTTTAGGTTAGGGAAATTCCTAAACCAAAAATGACATCTATGACACAGCTGTCAAAAATGACATCTAGGACACAGCTGTCAAAAATGACATCTAGGACACAGCTGTCAAAAATGACATCTAGGACACAGCTGTCAAAAATGGCATCTATGACACAGCTGTCAAAAATGACATCTAGGACACAGCTGTCAAAAATGACATCTACGACACAGCTATCAAAAATTTGACGTTTTGACTTGAATAAAGCCTACAGTCCTTTCAAAGTTTATTACTGCTAGCTATTACATTGTCTATCTTACATTGTTTAACTCTCCTGCAGAATATATTTTTTGTACACAAACCTCAGGTTATAGCCAACTTAAATAGCTAGCGGTAAATTATTTACCACTGTGAAAGGATATATGTCGCTGCTCAAAAATCTGGCGTTTCTTTTTAAGTTGTCAAAAATGTCTAAAACGTATTTGAGTCGAGTGTAAAGACTTAATTTAGGGGGTCAGTATTTTAAATTAATAAGATAGTTAAATAAAGTCGTCTTGCATCTCAACAGTCTATGTAATGTTGTGCACTATATTTAGATCAATTGAATACTTTCGACGCGGACATGACATAAATTCCGTCCTGTCTGGATGACTGATTGACATTTTGTGACCCCGCTAATTACTGCATGTAGACTTTGATCTATGTTACATGTTCTGGATGGGTCAGTGAGTTTCACTTTCGTATAATAGGTAGTTTAGATTATGGAGAAATCAATTATTATGGTCTGTCAACATCTAAGAATATTTAAATACGCATGAGTAATGTTAAGAATGGGTGTAAGATTTCAGAAAATTGGGTTTTGAAGAAAAAAAAAGGAGAATGCTCATAAAAAACTTAAAAAAGCTGACCATTGATTTAATTTTTTTTGCCTCATATTATTGGCCTTATTCATGTTAATCAACTCGGAACAAAACACCGATAAAAAAACCTTCAATTTTACAAGACAAAAGAATTATAAAACAGAACCATTTCATAAACATTGATTACTTTCGAAGGTTACCACACTTTCAATCACTATATTTTGATACTAGACTCTAGGTTGCCTAAGTTTTAAACACCAATGCATGTCAAAAGTTTTAGCGTTTATTGGTCCATTGGCGCTTAGTATTTTTTGCTCCAACACTTAAGCAAGTGTTCGCGTGCAAAACATTGCAATATGCTCTACTAGTCAATAAGGCTTATGATAATTGATTTTAATGTATTTGTTACGAAATAAAAGCAATAAAAAATTGTGATATTCAGTCCAAATTGTTGACAATGTGTCGACGTAACTGGGGCGATAAATAGTATATTTTGTTGTCGCTTTTGGGGGAATACAGGAAAGTTAAACGTTACTTGACTGCCTATTAAATCTGTTAAGGAAAGTAGAAGCGGAATAACTTTCAATAATAATTAGGAGAAATCTGGAATAACCCCTTTTTTGAGTACTTTGGATATACAGCCCTGAAACTTTGGTAAAAGTCTTTGGACAACGCCAGTAAATGTATATAATAGTTGTTTTAAAAAATAATATAATAAGTTATATTATTATTCCAAATTACAACACAAATTGCAAAAACTTATAAACTTTATCTGATTTTAAAAAACGGATTAGGCCTATTAGTAGATGTAATTAGTAATCTTCAATATAAAAGAACGAATATACAATAAAAGCAATTAACCGCAACTAAGTACAGCTACCTGAACTAATGACTTATAGGAAAACGCTAATGACGCAAGTTTCTAAGAAAGCATCAGGTAAAATTAGTTCCAATTATTAGGGATTAAGTTTTTTCTTAAGTATTTTTTTCCCAGTAGCTGCCCGGATTTTGAATCTCTGCCCCGTGGCGGTTAGGGCAATAGGCTCGCATGCTATTAAATTGTACTTAAACGTAGCTGGCGTAATGTGGGGTGGTTATTAGGAACACCTCTACCTCTTCGGGGAATATGGGTTAGCTTATATTATAAGCAGTTTTATTTTGTTTTCAAATAGCATCCCCTTTACAGTTTCTCTATATTTTAGATAACAATCAGTGTGTAGTAAAACAGATTCAACTTAACATTCCATATTGGGGCAGTCGTGTCAAAAGGTAGTAAAGAGAGAACGCACGAAAATTGGACCAGCAGTTTTTGAGAATGTGAATGGACATATTTCTAACAAGTTAACAAGGACAGCCGTCGTTTAACAACATGTAGACATGTTAACTAACAAGTTTTACTGTAAGCTTTGTTATAGTTGGATATTTATATAAACAAATGAAAATTGAAGTGTCTGTTTGTTCCGGCTAATCTCCGAAACGGCTGGACCGAATTTGACTGGACTTTTACTGGCAGATAACTGATGTAATAAGGAGTAACTTTTATTTTAGAAAAAGGATAAAGGTTCCGTGAAAAAAAACCATTGAAACTGGCAACAAAATTCGATTAAAAAAGGGAAGTCATATTTTTTATAATAATTTCACGCAAACGAAGGTCGGCGGGCAACAGCTTGTTTGAAATAAATTGTTACTATGCAGGAACCTAGTCTAAAATACCATGCGGAATTAATAATAAAAATGTCCTGATTGTTACGATAAGGCTACGAATTGTTTTACCACTTATGACAAAATGTCCTTATTCATTAAAATTCTGTGCCCATATTGACAAACTCATTACGACGTGTTAAAGAAATAATCTTTTACCACTTTTACTCAAAACAAAAAGTTCCTTACTCTAGCGTTTCAAGCGATGACTTTTTATGATTACAAAAATATCCCTTCGATTTTGCAATTGCACATTCTTACATGTGGGGAATACCAGGAATATTCCTAACCTAACCTTTTATAGGTTAGTTTTCTCTATGAGTAAATCCTCAATGGATGCCCTCCGCCCTGGGAAGAGCGGAGGGGTCTATCAGACTCGAACTGACTGAAACCATACCGGTGTTCCCTCGCACCTAACATAGTTTATTTTTTTATTTTTGGACAAAATACCCGACTGTTGTGGCCCATACTAAATCACCCATGGTCCTTTTGGTCCTTAAGTCCTTACATAAAAAATGTCTTCAAAATCAGTGTCATTCTTTGTGCCTTATTTTGTTAAATCTGTGACAGAAAGTTCATTAAAAGCACTAAAGAACTTCAGGTAGCTAACTTAAACTGGTTAGGTTACATTTTAAAAGGACCTCGAGGTTTCAGAGTGGCACTTTACCGTAACGAGATAAGTTCCTGATTAAATTAATTAGGAGCTAATGGCGCCCGAAAACTGCTACAACATTTTGATCTAATGTAAAATTGGCAAAGCAATGAAATAAATTATGAAAAAGATATAAATATTAAAATCATTATTTAAGTAATAAGACCAAATCAAAAAGGACCAAGGAACAAGTTCCAGTGACTGCTATTGCAGGAAGCAGGAACTACTAAGGACATAAGTGAATAATTTTGATGCTATTGGTACCTAAGCACCAGTTGCTAACACAATTTCAATGAAAATTTTAAGGAAATTCAGAATCCATTGCTGAAACGAATTTTTCATTTAAAACATTTACTTAAATGTTTGAAAAATTCGCAATCATAATAAAAAAGGCATCGGCATGGCAATGTGTTATGTAATTACCCGGCTGTAGAGACTTCTAAGTTGAACACAACTTATTACGTAGATAATTAGATTAATTAGTAATACTATTAAACTAATTGTCTCTACTACACTACAGTACATTCCTACACACTAGTTCAAAGGTTTTATCAATACATACATACAGACTAACAAAACTATATCTACATACATAGTACGAGAGGTAAACAAACTCCAGCCCGATATTAATGCCACGTGCAACTGGCAACGATGTTTGGTTTAGATACGAATATGCACTGAACGGACGTGTAGCGGGTACAGTCATGGGCACTAATATGTATGTAATGGGTGTAAAAAGACCCTTAACGAAGTTGAAACGCACTTGTTCTCCCCGTCGTCATTGCGATAATTTTTTGTTCTGGGCCATGCTTGGGAACCTTCCAGTTACGGAGATATTGGGGTCAAAGTTAAAACTTTTTGCAAGATTTTTTTTTAAATACACGTTTTTAATGTTATTACTTTACTTTAAATACCTCCTGTACTATTTTCAATGCACCCATCAGCACAATGTTTTGTGTGAGTTCCATTGAGTTCTATCGTATACTGTGATTTTTACCCCAAAAAATAAAGTCGATTCGTAGCAATATTTTTTGCTAGGAAACTTATTTTGATGAACAGAATGCTTGGTTGACAGCTTCGTGAAGGGTCTGTTTACACCTTGTTTAGAGCCATCTACATTCATGCTCAAAACTTTCGTCACTATGAGCACTATGCTTTTAACTACATCAAATTATCATCAACACAGTAGGAAAAATATCTATTTTAAATGTTGCTTCATGTACACATATTGGCGCTTGTGACTGTACAGCTAGCCCATATGCTCTGTAACCCATTTTGTCCAGGGAAGCGGAAGAATATGCAGTAAGCAGCTGTTTTGGGAGCTGTCAAACTGTTCGTGTGGATATTGGCATATTAAATTGCATGGTCTTTTTTGTATTCTTTATTCTTTTGTTATTTTGTCATTGGATGTCGAATGGGATATTAATTAAGTTGCATCTAGGTGCAGACTGGTTAAAAAGCAGATTTAATGTGGGTTCGGTTTTAGTTTTCTAGAATCTTTTGTCGCAATAGAGCAGCTGATAAGGGAGTTTCTTGCCTCAGAACATAAATAGAGGCACACATTTTTATTGTTTATTTATTTAACAATTTATGTACAAACTAAATACAGAAAAGAAGATGCTGGTGATGCTTATTTCTAAAGAAATCTCTACCAGCATACCTGCGAAAGGAGATATCTACTAAAAAAAAAGAGATGTAGACATAGTGCGTAAAAGAAGAAGAGAAAATTGAATAATTGTCAATTATTTGGTAATAGAGTAACTAAAATCATAGAACTGTTAAACGGAATAAAGTCGTTGAACTTAAAGATTTATTTTTGGCAAAAAATATTTTAACCTTCAATTTAATTTCAAACACTCCCAGACTTAAGACAACCAGAATCTCTTCAATCAAATTCAAGTCAAAAAACAAACATTCAATTCATAAAGAATGCTCCACTGAACAAGTCGGTTAACATTAACAATAGCTCCGTAAAAGTCCACAATGGTACTATATGACAGTATGACGCGTCTTAGGATATGACATCATGACAGGCAGGCTGGTTTAATTATAACTTCTGAACATCGCGACAAAGCCAAATAAAATAAAGACAGAAGGGCGAAAATGGGAAGTGACGTATACACTGGGAATGCCTTTCATGTAAATAATCGAGGTACTTTGGTGTTAGATTATATTGGACTACTAGCTGTTCCCCGCGACCTTCGTCCGCGGCAAGTTATTAAAAATACAATTTTCCCCGTTTTTGCAACATTTTTCATTACTGCTACGCTCCTATTGGTCGTAGCGCGATGATATATAGCCTATAGCCTTGCTCGATAAATGGACTACCCAACACTGAAAGAATCATTCAAATCGGACCAGTAGTTCCAGAGATTAGCGCGTTCAAACAAACAAACAAACAAACAAACACTGCAGCTTTATAATATAACTAGCTGTTCCCCGCGACCTTCGTCCGCGTCAAGTTATTAAAAATACAATTTTCCCCGTTTTTGCAACATTTTTCATTGCTGCTACGCTCCTATTGGTCGTAGCGTGATGATATATAGCCTATAGCCTTCCTCGATAAATGGACTACCCAACACTGAAAGAATTATTCAAATCGGATCAGTAGTTCCAGAGATTAGCGCGTTCAAACAAACAAACAAACAAACAAACACTGCAGCTTTATAATATTATTATATTATATATAATATTAGTATAGTATAGTATAGAGTATAGATGTGAGCTAAGGAATAGGGTGTTCCTGTGTTAGCACTTAACACTCTTGTGAGAATATTCCCTGCCTCGATGGAGTCTCCGCTAAAATTGGCTGCCATGACCAAAAATAGCGAGGAGGTGTATTACTTTAAACGACAATAAAAATGTCGCTTATGTTATTTTGGCACGTCTCCAAAGCCAGGTAATCCAATTATTAAAAGCTTAGTTGCCAAAATTCTTTCTTAATGGTGTGAAAATACCTCTCTCAGAAATATAGTCCTTCGTGGAAAAGATACTTAAACAAACTATGTCGCTTATGACTTTGACTATGTCGCTTTTGACTTTTTTGCTCAACATTACCGAGGCCAGTTTTAATGAAGTTATTAGACGAATATGTGGTCATTATAAATCTTAATTTGCTGGTGATTGTAAAACAAGGCATAAGTCGTGTTAAGTCTTTTAAATTCCGTAATTGTTCAAGTAAATGAAGCGTTTAATACCAAATGATTGAAAAATTGGCAGCAATTTAAATTGGATTTGTATAAACGTCAGGCTATTTACGTTTTCGTGTGTTTAAATAAAAACCTCTTATCGCTTTAAATGCTAAACTGGTATCTTTGAGTTCAATTTGAAGGCAATTTTTTATCTGAGACTACGCAAATGACACACAATTTATTTGGCAAAAAAAATGATAAGATAGATGACAAAAGTAGCAGCTGTGAGCTGTCTGTCGCTTACCTCATTTCAAATCTAGAATAATTGACGTAAACAACAGTCAGATAGTACAAAATCAGTTGGTCCTAAGATCTAAAATCATAACCAAAGGACAAATTAAGGACTATAGACTCAGAAAACAAAATCTCACAAAACATTTAGCATCAATCTTCACAGTGGCAGTGCGTAAGAGCCACATCCGTTGGTCCACGGCCTTGCAAGAGACGTTTATTAATCTATTCAGAAGCACTTTGGATCAAGATGAATGGAGCCCACGCTATTCATCATAGCGTAAGTGAGACCAAGGAGGCTAGAATTAGCATGGAGTTTCTTACGTCAGCATTCCGATCTGAGACACGGTATCAAGAAGGATTTAATGGAAAAAAAAAAAACAATACGGAGGGATAAACGCTAGAGCTTCTGTATGGCTATCTTTTGGAACGTTTTCAAAATAAGAATTAACGCCGCCATATTTTTTATCCACTGTTGTTTTATAAATGTTTACTGACAGCGCTCTCCTGTCAATTTCATTCGAGCTCCATAAGATTTTTGTAGATCTGTTTACTATAGACTCAAGTAAGATTATCCTTTGATTCTCTGTAGAGCGCATCAAGAAAAACAAAACGAAGAAATTCTATCTGGTTTATGCTTTTAAAGATGGGTTTTACGATATTTTTGCAGCACCAGCATGATTTATGCAGTGACAGGTATCTTTATAGTCATCCAGCCAACGTAAATATCCATACTCATTATAATTGCTTGCAATCAAAGAATTTAATCATTATACGCTTGAATGTTATTTTATGAATCATCTAGAAAACTACCAGCTTGTCTATGTTATGATAAAACTATGCGTTTTGTTTAGTATGCTTGGAATTTGTCCTTGGATACTATAGACCTTAGTATATACAGGGTGTAAACAGACCCTTCACGAAGCCGTCAACCAAGCATTCTGTACATCAAACTAAGTAACTTTACGTAAAAAAATTGCTGGGAAACGACTTTTTTTTTTGGTGAAAAATCACCTTTTTACGGTAGGAATCAATGTAACGCACTCAGAACATTGTGCTGATGGTTGGATTGAATAGTACGGGGGTCGTGAAGGTGTTTAAATTAAAAATCTTACGTTAAAAACATTAAAAAAAAAACTTGTGAAAATGTTGGAACTATCAATATAACTACCCCCAATATCTCCGTAACTAGAAGGTTTCCAGGTATGGTGTAGAACAAAAAAATGATCGCAGTGACGGGGAGAACAAGTACTTTTCGGCTTCGTTAAGGGTCTTTTTACACCCTTTATATCTGCATCGTCTTCTGTTAATAAATTAGTCAGATATCTACAACATATATGGTCTTTGGTCTGGATACTTAAATATCTTTAATTCTTCGCATCGCATTTTAGGCGAAACTTGGTCGTATAACCATCTTTGCAATGCACAACATTCTTACCTTAGAAGTGGTCCTACATTTTTGGTTAATCGTGCTTTTGGACCGCGTTGACATAACTTGAGTTGGCAGTCCACACATTTATACCGCTGGTTTAAGACATAGTAAAGAGATTTTTGGTATTTAGACATTTTTCTAACAGATATAGAGTCTTTATACAATTCGTGTCCTTCAATTTTATTCTTTTGATTTAGGTATTTGTATTCGATGTCAACCATTTCCGGATTTTCTATAACAATATTAAAATTCCTGTTTTACGTCGTTATTGTAATTAGTATTACTTATTAAACAACATTATGATGCCTTAGTCATTATGGTTGAATAGAAACTAAAAACATTAATTAGTACGGGTGACGCATTGTTTACATAATTTTATCCTACTTGTTCTATCAACTTTAATAATGACTGTTGTTACGTCCTCAAACTGACGAATATTGTCTTCTATAGTACAATGACTGAGTCAAGCTCTTGTACTTTAATGTTTATCAAAATCATTGTTTAATCTTACACTCATTTTAATTTAAACATTACTCAAGCAAGAAGAAATTGCTTCCGTTCTCTCAACATTACAAAATTCAACTTTAGCGTCTTCGAGATACGTTTGAATCTTCTTTAACTCTTTTCGGCCTCTTATAAATGTTTGTTCATGAACAATAAATTAATTCTTAATCAGAATTCAAGGTATGTCGACATTTCAAGACTTCCCATGATCTTTCATTCACATCCTGCCTTTTATCGGTTGTTCAAGATAGTTACATAAATAAACGAATTTTCATTGATACGGAAGCTATCTACTGCGGACTATAAAACTGACCAGCAAGCAAATAAAACGGTTCATTGGCGTAAAATGTTACGGATCATTTTCAATTTTATTGTTACTACGATGTTTTCTTCACACATTTTCGGGTACTTTATAACGCTCAACAGCACTTATAAACTCTTTTAAATCAAAACTTGTACTGTCACTTACGGGATATCTTCCCTGATTGTTAATTATTTTAAATCATCACTAAGATGACCATTATTATTTTAAGAATTCACTGCATATTTAAATAGGATTAAGAAGTATCGATGATGTCTTCTGAAAACCATTCTTTTCTTGGCACATTTCTGTGTTCTTCTCTCGCTGTACAGCATTAAAGAACTCTTTGAAATCATCATTGTAGTCTTTTATTGCTTTATGAATACTCTCTTTATCTATACTTATTACCTTCTTATTCGTATTCTTCTCTATAATCCAAACTTGTTCTTTGAAGTGATTGAGTAACAAAATTCAAACAGGCTTGCAAAATATACGCTGGTTAGTTTCCGATTTCAGGAAACATCAAAAGTAAAACCATGTTAACTACCATTTTATACTGCTGTTATATTTATTCCAAGACATATAACTATTTCTTGTTTATTTTTTATATCTGACGCAACGACGGACATACCAACAAGAAATGTTGTGTTTTTTATTTATTTAGCCGTCAGTCTTCAATCATAAATATTGCACATTACTTCATACGATTTATGTTTGTATTGAAAGAGTTGTTGTTATAAATAGTGAGTCAGATAGGCTTGGAGAGAATAATGGTAAGCAATGATTTGCATTGATGAGATCACTTTCCTCAGGAAACTACGTTGGCAAGGGACATTACTTTACCCTGATCTTTTCTGGATCTTCACCATACGTATTTGTATGTTTTACGCATAAATGCGTCCATGGATTTGAATAAAACTTCGCAAGAAGATACATCAAACTCTGAATTAATATAGAAAGTATTTTTTATATCGGTAAATGGAACAGTTCCTTAAGGAAACGAGTGAAACCGCAGGCAACAGCTAGTAATAACCCTTGTTTATTTCTTCTATCATAATATTATGATCTGTGCGCTAAAAATAGTTCACCCTGCTCCTAGTGATGGATCGTGAGCAGAGAAAAAGGGATTATATCTGACAGGATGGGCAGCATCCACCTGTGTACTGATTAAATCACAGAACGCAAACAAACTTGATTTTCTTAAGGGTTGTCGAGGACAAACGGAAATGGCGGAGAGTCAAAGAAACCTGCCTTTTATAAAGGAAGTTATCTTGAATTTATCAAGTGTATGCACTGCGCCTTTATCCAAAGCCGATCTTATTTTAATTCAAACGGAATGAAAATAACACAGCCTTAATTTACGTTCTAATTAAACCTCTAACTGAATAATCGAGCAGGACCTATTCACACTCAAGGATAGCCTTTCTACGCAACTAACAAAGCTTATTAACATTTAATGAATAAACACTTACTTCGTCTTCCTCGTCGTCGTTAAAGAACGGATCCAGTAGTAGGTTCTTCCAATGAATAACATCCGGAGGTATCGCGTATGCGTCGTGGTCTCTCAGATTCGCGTACAAGGGACTGTCACGGCCGACACCCTCAGAACTGGCACTGATCGAACAACTTTCCACTTCAACACTACCACCGCAAGAACACCCCTCGTCGGTGTAACTATATCCATATTCGATCTCCTCGTATATATTCTCGTCGGTGATCGCGTCCCGCACTGGCTCGTAGCCGTCGTCCGCCGGCTTGTCGGGCGTCATTGCTACTGAGCTACTGTCAACACACCTGTCCTTACATTCTCCCACCTCGTGCAGCGAGTACACTGAATACCGAGCAGGTATAAAATCGCTCGCTGTGTCGAACGATAGACGCGATACTGTAGCGTGGTGCTGCGATAAAACGCGACGTAATATTTCGTCGGAATTGTGAAAGCCCGTAGAGTGGGCCCACACCGCGGCGTAAGGGTTAGCTTCGTTGTCGTCAGTACTACACTCTTTGTAGCTCCAGCACGTGCTCTCTGAATCACTCGACGATTCACTCTCGTGGTTATTCGATTCCATATCTGTAATCGAATTGTCGCACATCGATTTTAACCGAGCCCGCCGCGGTGGTACCGGTGTGCCGATGCCCTTGTCGAAGATCGTGTTTACGTTATTATTCACTTTGACACTAGACGGTGTGCTCGTTACGAAAGAGACGTCCGATAGGGTCGATTCACATTCACTCTCACTTTGTTTTGTTTGTTTTTCTTCGGTCATGCGTTCCAAACATTCGTCGAATATGTTGAGAATGCTGAGGGACACTTCTTTTTCGGAGGGCGCCAGGTGGCGCTGGTATTCATCGAGCTTGTAGATCTCCTTGCCGAGCTGCGACAGTATCTCGTCAAACTTGCTGTCAGAAGTGTCGGGTTCGGGCTCGGGCGGTGTGACCGTGATTAGCGGGTCGTACTCCTCGATCGCCAGCCGGATCGTCGTGAGCCATTCGATAATCGGCTGCGCTGTCTCGGAGCGCAGTGTGTCCGCGACTGCGTTCGGAATCCAACTTGCTAGTTCACACATTTTACCGCCGCTGCACGATAACCGGTGTATGAATCAACACGCGGGATTCCGCGAAACTAAGCTTTGACGTCTCCATAGCAGTGTAGAGCGCGCGTACGATATCGACGACATTTGCACTCGACCGCGATCGCTTATCATTATTTTCCTAATTATACACGACGAACGCATATTTGACCTTTGTTTGATAGCTGACTATTTTCGCTCCTCTTATTTTTGGTGAGACATCACTATATTTTTCAAAATATTTTCTGTCACAGCACTAAAGGGTTTTTCTAAAAAAAAATACGAAAAAATTTTAGGCGGTAATTTTGACACTGACAGTTGTAAAGTTCGCGCGCTTTTTATTAGTTTTAAATTATAAATGGTGTAGCGGAAGCGTCCGCGCGCGGCACGTCCACCACGATAGTGGTGCGCCGTCCGGCAATTAATTGGATGCGTTCATTCTGCGCTCGCGTCTGTGTGACCGATATTCTACGTTATTTCTGTGGCAGCTGGAGCAAGCGTGGCGCAACCACACTAAAACTAAATGCAATGTGCATTAGATAAGACAGATCAGGCGCCGAGACATGTACATATTTATTGCTATGTTTAATTGTATTGATACGGGCCGTAAAGTCGTGTGGCTGGCCAATAAACTTAAAGTAAGTTAGTATGTACAGACTTTGGAGGGCATAACAATTTAAATTTATAACCATATGTGTTCCTGTTCGAGTTTGAAGCAATATTTGTTTAAATTTAAATGTATCTATCTGTTTTACTCGATATTTTCCTGTCCTGAACTTGGGAACGCCAAATGCGTCTAATAAACTCGGGAGCCAATTTAAAACCTATTCTCTAACTAATAAGGAACATAATAGCAGTGTGTTGTTAAATCCTCTGAACAGGATAATCGTGAGGAGCGATTGAACAATAAATTCCATGGAAACTGTACCATGTGTTCTGGATTTTGTGAGGATTTCTGAAATATTGTAAGTCTACCGGAACTGATGTTTTATGTCTCTTTGTGACGTTGATGCAAGTTGCAGGCGTCATACAAGTGACTAAGCATTCATATTAGGTACCTATTTACTTATAGAGAGGTAGATACTTAATGTCAAGGTAAAAGCAACATTACCCTAGCTAGTAGCTGGATGCCTTATACAAGATGGAAGGGACACCGACACAAACGGTTACTGACCCCCCGCACTTATAATTTTTTTCATAAGTATTTTTTTTTAATGCTGTTTCCTATAAAAGTGCAATACTTACGCAATCAATGTATGGAAAAGCGGGTTTTTTTTTTAAATTACCGATGCAAAATTCCTATGTTCAACAGTTCAGAATGATGTACCGATCACCAATTCCGCAAATTCTTTTTTTTTTATCTCAAATAACGTTGCCCCAAACTCGGAATTTTTCCTGTATTATGAGTGCGTTTACAAACATTTAAACTCACATACACAAACAGCCAGACCCGGAACAACTATTTGTAGGTCATACAAACATTTGTCCCATTCAGGAATCGTACCCGCAAATTGTTTTACTAAACATGGTAATTTTGGTATACCATACCTTAAAACTACTGTTGAGGGAGGTCCATCACAACAGTAATTCCTGGCTTTTACGGTTTTAGATCTAAAGCAAAGCTCTTTAAAACACCCACTTAAAAAGTGAAAAGCTATCAAGTTATTATATGCTATTAAAGAAAGGAGATACATCTTTGTTTCGCAATTCTAAACTACATCAAACGACTTTTATGGGCGTAGTTTTCCTTAAAATTCACTTTGAATGTGGTCGCAGGCGCAGCCCACAGAAGTTAGGGTGACTACACTTTGCGTAAGTTACGGACTTGACACCAATATTGAGTTGAGAGTGACCACAGTTCTTGGTAAGAATAGTAGGTACCTATCCGTTTGATTCAAAGTGAAATAAGTTTTCCAATATATTTTTATTCGTTTCAGTTGAAAGTCTTGAGAACCACTGTTGTATCTAAAAAATGATGAAGACATAAATACATGTAACTAAGTTAAATTGATATGATAACTTGAAATAAAAAGTACAAAGAAGACTGTAAAGTTAAAAAAAAACTTTGTTATGAATGCGGAAGTTTGTGAGGATGGATGTATGGATGTTTGTTACTCTTTCAAGCAAAAACTACTGATCGGATTTTGATGAAACTTTATAGTAACATAGTTTATACATGAGAATAACACATAAGCTATAATTTATAATGATATTGTGAAAAATAAACAAATTAAAGCGGGCGAAGCCGCGCGCTGAAGCTAGTAATACCTTAATTCTACTTTTGGGATGTTACCTACAATCCATGTTTCACGTGAAATATATTGTTACTCAAAAAGTTGAAAAAGAAAGGTATTCAGGCACATCTGGTGAGAGTGAGACTACCAGCCGACCCACATAAAGTTTGTGGAAGGGCTGCGATGGGATGATGATACATTGATGACCTAGGCCGAAGCATAATGTTTAAATTCATCTTTCGGAAATTATTTTAAGTACCTCTATAGATAGATATTTCATGGCTTTCCCACATATCGGGTATGTCACATTTCCGAACAATCATTTGCGGTATACTCATAATTTCTATTTTAAAATTTAACGAAACTTTTTATCTTCAGTTATATTTTTCCTATTGTATCCTTTAATTATTGTATTAAAAAAAAAATAGCTCAGCACTGGTTTTCTCTTGCAGTTTGCCGTCCCGGAAATTAACAAAAAAGAGAGCGAGCGGAGCGAGCTCAAATATTTTAAGCACCTCCGATAGATAATATTTCTTTTAACTATTCAAAAACTCTTTTATTTTGAACCTAGCCGATGTATGGCTCCATCTCAAACTGATTTAAATAAAAAGCAAGATTACGCTTGACGATTTTGCTGCAGGATTTTGAGTCTTACGCCTTTTTACGCAAAAAATAATGTTTATATTAACTAAGCTAATCTACTCTATCGTTTCACTTGTAGCTGACGTTCTAATGTTTAACCTTTATAAGGTTTCAGATTATGACTAAAACGAATCCAAATAGCCAACATCTGGCTAGACTGGAAACTAACCCTGACACACTTGGAAAGGTTGGGCCGATGATCTTCCTTGACTTTTGTTGCCGTGGGAGAGCGAACCGTTGTACATTCTATGGGTTTTAGTCAGAGAATTGTTGTTAGTAAGTACTACAGGCTGGGTGGTTGCCAGGCAAAAAAAACTAAAAACCCTTTTTAGTTGTAGAAAGTATACCACACCAATTCTTGTCATGATTTTATTATATTGGAACTAGAAGTTAGAATATTAAGGGATTATCATGACAGGACTTTCATCAACTTAGCCCAAGAAGAAAAAATACGTATTACAAGAAAAAAACAAGCTAGAGCTACTGATCCGATTTTGATGAAATTTCTATGGGTGGTTTCATAGAAATTACGGAAAGTATATGCTTCCACATAAAAAACGATTTTTCAAATCGGTTCATAAATGACGGTGTTATGAGGTAAAAAAAACTAAAAAAATACAACCGAATTGAGAACCTCCTCCTTTTTTTGAAGTTCGTTAATTTTTTTATCTGTATGTGTATTTAGGCCAGTTTTTCTCTTAATTCACATTCCCATTACAAACCAAGGTCTAACTTTATTTTTTTAACGTTCGAGCCAATTTTTTTATCGTTATCGAACCAAATAATTACCTATAATATAATTATTTCGCCTCTTCTATTTACCCTCTGACCAATTGACTACGACGAGGTCTTCGATTGGAGGGTTCGAATCCTAGGTCGGGCAAAGTGTTATTGGGTTTTTCCATCAGGAATTTCTCAGTAGCAGCTCGGAATCTGAATATGTGCCCGATTGATGGCAATTGGCTCGTCCACTATGGTGAAATAAGGACACCTCTGCCCAGCTAAGAAAACCTCTGCCTAGCTCTTCGGGGATTACAGGTGTGACTTTTTGCTGCGTATGTATGTAGTGAACAAACGATCCATCCATGTTGATGCGGAAGAAACATTTTATTTATTACATAACTTTTGAACTGAAATCAATTTGGTAATATCATTGTGAACATGCGAAACGACAATAATATTAATTTACGACTTTCTATTTAATTCCTTAAAAAACGTTCGTATTTTTATAACAAAAAAAAAACCACAGCCCAAACCAAAAGAAACATAGTAACCAACTCAAACTAAGGAAACGATGGATGGAACGTGTGAACGATGATATGGCTAGAAAGAAGGTGACTGCTGAGATGACGAGTAATGTAGAAGTATGGAAGAAGAGACATGCAGCGCCGACCACAAATAAATTGGGATAAGGGCAGGAGAATGATGTTGATGATTTTTATTTAATTACTCTTACTAAGGAAGGGTTTCTTTAAGTTACCTCTTATTAAGTTAATGAAGTGCTTACGTTGGCTTTTCTGTCGCGCCTCTTTCCATGAATTTTTCATCATATGTTTGTCAAAAACACATCGTCTTCTCATCTCCATAAGGTTCTGAATAATACAATCTCTTCAGTCGCGATACGTCTGCCTGCCTGCCTGCCAGGAAGGGTTTAATATTGTATGACTTGAGGAAATATACGAAAACTAACTGAAGAAAATTGTGTACAGACTTCATTTTCTTTTCTCGTGGTCTCGTTTGATTACAGCTCTTTGTTTTGATGGCTCTGCCAGCTGCTGCTTGGTCCAAATTAGGTAAGATTTAATGCACCATAATCAGCCTATAGTATATTTTCCCACTTTTGGGACAAAGGCCTCTTTTCTATGAGAGGGAATGGGCTATAATCCACCACGCGGGCCCAGCGCGGGTTGGTAGATGTCACATGTCATCGAATTTTTGGTTCTAGGACATGCCGGTTTCCTCACGATGTTTTCCTTCTCCGTTTTTGAGAGCAGTGGTGATGAAACAAATTACACAAAGTAATGCGTCTCCCTGGGTTCGAACCCACGATTTACTGCTCGTAAGTCTGCCACTGGGCCACCGCTGCTCTGATTTAATGTAGAGTCTAAAGTAATTACAATATCTGCAAAATGAGATGGCACAGTTTGGTGAACTTGTAGAGTTGAATGTATTTATTGCATGGCCTTATTATCCGTATGTTGCAATTGCAACCTGAACAACCAACTTAGCAGCTTTTATCCCAAAATTCCTCAACAGTATGGTCACTCTCTAAAGCTCAATGAACAAAGTTAACTGCATCACAAAGCCCATTCATGTGGAATACCAATATTACACCTCTTACTACAATATCAACTTAAAAATCTACGTGTTAGAGTGTGATTTTATTTGGCAAGACATGATATCCCACTTCTGACGACGTAATATCAACTTTAGCTTTTAGAATATAACGTGTAATGTTAATTGGCAGGTGTTATGGAAGCATGTATATGAATGGCCACTGTTTTAGGAGTTCGCATGTGCATGTCAAGATGCTATGTTGAGGTAGTGGCTACAGCTTTCATTTCCTCCAAGGAAATGAGGAACAGAATAAGCTAGAAAGTAGGTAAATTTGGGATGATTTTATCCTAATGTTATTTTAAGTTTTCAGCGACAAAAATCCAATTGGATAATTGTCATTATTAAACAGATTAACAACTAGATACTTTACTTATTTACAAAAAAAAGTTTATTGACGGTATTAAAAACAAACTTTTACGCACATATCCCAACAACCCTGTGATTTGTGTCGACTAATACAAATATTCTTTCCTTTGGCAAGGAGCATCAAACGCGGAGGTATCGAAAAGAAATTCAGCAAATTGGACGACATTCTGAAATCAGCCAAAATTCCACACTGCCTGAAGACCCGTCTCTATAATCAGTGTGTTCTGCCCATCATGACGTATGGTGCTGAGACGTGGACGCTCTCACGGAGGCTGTGTAGAGACTCAGAGTAGCACAGAGAGCCATGGAGCGTTCCATGCTCGGCTAATAGACCGAGTTCTAGGAACTAATGAAAAGTGTATCACGAAAAAAGATGGCGCAAAATTGGTAGAAAAATATATTCCTTTAGTATCTACCTACCTATAACTGGTGCATATTCATTGCCGAGGTCTATCTACCCGCGCAAACTGACTTTTTAAATGTTATTGTGTGCTAAACCAGTAGGCGATCCACCTGACGTTAATTATTACATAGTTACTAGCGCTATTAGACATCTGCAATACTTGAAGCATCTGTAGTACCTGAGGCTATGCAGGTGCGTTGTTCTTGCACAGACAAAGACTGACTGTTTTAAATACGTACGCACTACGACCAATCATATCAAACCAGTTTATACGGATCTCTCATTGTTTGGGAAATCTATATCAAGCGAGACCATGTTATACTGGAATTGTATAGCTTGATGTGTCGCTGTGTGTACTACTGAGTTCACTAACGGTCTAGCACTTTTAATCCTTATGCTCTAAGTAATAAGGTGCAAAAGAAGCCCCTCAGTGGACTCGGGAGTACCTAAGTAACTAAAAGTTAACTTAAAAGTTCCCAAGCACTCCAAAGTTCGATTCCAAAAGGTTCCGTTTGCGTAACTCGTTAGCAGTGAACGTTTGGAGCAGTTAACAGTTGAACTTTCAATTTAAGTTAGTTCGAGAGTAAAACAATAAATATCATTGTTAAACTTTACGAACATTTACTGACCAATTTATTCCCGGCGCCATTTTGAGCTCAGTTTTGTACGCGAAAATCGACGCAAATGCGCAATTTAAGTTTATGTTTATTTTCTTGTAACAAAAGTCAGTATAGTTCAGTAGCGAAGGGCCAATTTTGTAAGAGGTAAGCCGGAGTACATATCTTTAATGTGATTATTTTATTTGTCTATAGAATACTCGCTGTGCCATTTTTCAAAGGAAAGCCGATAGGAATCGAATTGTATAGAACCTTCGCCACTGGTGTAGTTAGTACATAACATTCTAGTAAGAATAGTAAAATTTTGTTTTAATTCTGCAAAAAACTAGGTCCAAGCTAAATTACAAAATGCAGGAACCAATTTCCCACAAAATATGCACATGCAGTAGGTGCGAAAACTATAACGATTCCTTAACGTAACTAGGAATAATATGTAGAAAAAAAATCGAGACAAAGTAATCTAAGAAACTAGATAATATTAATTTATTTGCACTGACGTATTTACACTATGATCATTACAATAACAAGGTGGGTATATTTACATTAAGTATACGAACAAGCAATAGAATAGTACAAGATAATAATATTAGTTTCAGAGTTAGAAGGTTTTCATTCCGAAATACTAGCAAAAGTCAACATAAATATAATCATACAAAGCACGAAGTGTCATGAATTTCATGATAAGTAAGAGCATTTAATAAAACAATAGATTATATTGATAGAGATGCCAATTGAAATGTCGCATAAAGCACCGACATACAAGAAGAATAACTTAAAAAAATATTAAAAATATCTTGTTCATGAAGCATCAATTACAACCAATGTTTGATTGATACTTTCAACCAATCGTAATCAATCAATCAATTGACATTAATACTACGAACCACCCATTGATTCAAATAATTTATGACTTTCCTATTTATAGAAGACTTACAAAGACGACAATACTGACTTCGCCTTTCTTACCACTGAATTTTCAAATGTCACATTACTTTATGACGCTTTACGAATTCTTTTTGTCGCTAAAGTACACCTTAGGGGGAAAGTGCTATGGTAGCCAGCGAATTTCAAATTTACTTACGTTTTTTGCCAGTCAGTGTCAGGCTGTATTTTGAACAAAATATGATTCGTAATACGCATGTTGAAGGACTGTACAATAGAGATATTAGAGGGTTGTTTTGATGAGTTTAATGATTCCTCTTCTTCGTGTCGCTGGCACGACAATTTTTATATTTTGTTAGCCCAGAACTTCGTCACTTTCACCGCGTCGTCGGTGGCAGCACAGAGGTCACTTGGGCTACATGCTTTTGGGCTAAGAGAGCAGGATAGGAGATGGAGCGTAGTTTGTGACACAGCTCCACAACCACAACCCGCTGCTGTTTCATTGCGTTAGCCTCACCTAACGAGGTTGGAGTTACATCTTTGTTGGAGTTCAACTCTGTAAAGTCTCTGTTTCGCTCGCGAATCATATTTTAAGCAACATGCAACCCATCTCTGACCTGCAAATTACAAAAAACGTGAAAAAAAATATTTCGTTGGCCTACCCTGGCGCTCTCACCTTAAAGTGACAAACACAATATGAGCTTTAAAATGTTTTTCTTTTCTTAGCCACTATTGTCCCACTGCTGGGCAAAGGCCTCCCCCATAGCCTTCCATTCTTCTCTCCGTGCGGTTTTTTCTGGCCAATCTCTCAAATACGCGTCTAGGTCGTCACGGAAAAATGGTGGTCGTTAGAAGTGTTCAGGAAAGGAATAAGGGAACATTTCCTGTCGAAATGATCAATATGTAGGTAAATAGGATTCTACATAATATAGACATTGTATTGTATATATATTGTATGTATTACGTATATTATACTGTATGTATGTAGTTTAGTTTATAAAATTTATTAATTTAAGTAATAAGATGTTCTGTTAATGCACATAGGTATATCCTCTTATGCAAATTTCGCAATCAAAATTTGGTTTGCTGTAAGAAAACCCAATTCTGGGTTAAGCTCGCCATTGTACATAAGCTATATTATTGCAATTTGTATGTGTATTTTTTTTGTTGTTTTGTGTGCAATAAAGAATAAGAATAAGAGTTACGAGTCTATAAAACTATACAGTTTCTGCCTAGTTAAACCGTCCTAGCCCGTTTACCATGAATTAAACGATCTTCAAGCTCATGTAGGTAATTAAAACTTGGTTTATTATCTTAGCTTCAGTTGTTAATTTTTCAATTTCCAGTAGGCCTTACTGCTTTGCTTTCTAATCGGAAAACTAGCCTGGTATAAAATGGCGTATGTAGGTTGTTATCGCTAACCTGAATTACTAGACAGACACACCCTTTTATTCTCGATTAACAGTATATCAAGCCTTTCATGGGTCTTTATAATTGTAATCAGAGTGACGACAATCAAGATTGAAAAGGTGGTGACTTCATGTCATGAACTCTCTCACAATGTGTCCTGACTGACTACTGATTTCTTGAAGATATAACCAATATTGTCAATATTATGCCGAAAGATCATCAGTATGGACTATGGTATTTATGGGATAATCACATGACGTCACATCACTAAGAGTCTGGCGATCGGCTGACGATACTTCAATTGTCAATATTGGCAGGATTTTAATATCCGTAAATCAATGAAGTCAGAAGGCGACGCGGTAGTCCTCGCAGGAAATGGCGCGACGAGCTGGACTGAACCAACGACCAGCGGTCCACATTGGCCCTGGATCGAAGGATTTGGAAGTCATGGGGAGAGGCCTTTGTCCAGCCGTGGGATGACACAGGGTAACAGTAAGTAAGTAAAGCAATGAATGGGAACCTATAGCCATAATATTTACGTGAGCAAAACAGCAAGCCGAAAACACACACCACAATTTAATCCACAATAGTGTCCAAAAACGACATGATCTTCTAATTGAGCTACATTGGTCACAATTAGTATAGCTGCTGGCGAGTCTAAATTGCCTGAATTGGACCTCGACCGGGTGACTGGACGGAACAGCTGTCTGTCAACTGTTCAAGAGCACACACACTTTGGAGAGCTAGTTATCGCTCTACAAGTTTTTAAGAGGCTCTTAGGAGAGTGTGAATATTAGAAGAGGTTTGCCTCGTTGGTCGAGCGGGGGAGAGGTCCTGGGTTTGATTCCCGGGTCGGGCAAAATGTTATTGGGTTTTTCATCGAGAAATTCTCAGTAGCAGCCACGGAGTATGCATTTCTGCCCGGTTGATGGTAATAGGCTCGCCCCCTAACCTAAGCCTACGAAGAAATACAGGTGTGATGGTATATTTTGTTAATTTGGGAAACAAAATGGAAAGGACTGTATGGGTTCATCTAAGTCTGGTAACGCCAGAAGAGATAGCACCGTGTTTCGGGCAATAGCATCCGTATGCTTTGTTTTGATAAGTGATAACGCATGTACCACCCATGTATATGCAGGTTTTCCTCATGATAGCGCGAAAATCGATGATTTCGGACAACGTAAAAGCCGTATTTGGTCTGTACTTATGAGATAACGAAGTATAACAAGTATTGGCTCACAAGGGCACTGCCACCGAGGTCTACTGAAAGATAAAACTGACAGGAAATTATATAAAGGGTGTTTTCCCCGTCATTGCGATATTTTTTTTGTTGTTTCTTTTGTGCTTTTATTTAACCTTTTGACCGCCATTGTCACATATACGTGACAAGCAAGCGCGTGCTCTGTTCGCTAAACGACACAAATATGTGACAAAAAGAAAGGTGAAATTATAGCTTGGCGTGCAGGGCACGCGCGTGCGTTTATGCTCTGACTCATGGTTTGACAAAAAAACATACGTATTAAGTGAATTTTATGGGTACGTACTCCTGCTTTTAACCCGCTCCTCTATTAAAAATATGTCGTAATACCTCTCAATTCAATCAGCCCGAAAGTGCTAGCACTATTAAGTACGTAATCAAAGTGGCTTCTAGACCAGGACAAGCTTTTTATCGGCTCTCCATTAATGCAACAATTCGATAGCTCGTAAATATTTTATTAGGATCCATTGCGTTCGTAAAATGGACGAACTTAGTAAATATAATAAATGCTGAGTGGTGGGTGGTTATTTTAGACGCTTCGTCTCCGAGAGAGTAATTTTACATAGAGCATTGTCCGAACAGTCTAAGTTGTATAGTTTTCACCGACGTTAATGTACCTAGTTTTTTTTTTCGGATGTGTAATCATCAAATGACCGGCCCCGCTCTGGGCGGAGTGGAAGGGAGTGTCAGACTTTTACTGACTAAAACCTATTCACGTCCTTCTTTGCCCTTTGTGTTCCAGGGCAGCGGTATCTCTTTCGAACACTCCCGGCAGGCAACGGCTCTTGCGGGCCCCTTCCTTTTTGCTGACATCTCTTTGAGGCGCGCGTGGAACACGAACGTGCCGTCGACACGGCCTGTCGTCATAAGACGGACGGACGGCGTGCTAGGCTAGCCCATTACTCACCGTCCACAGGCCCAATGTAGCTAGCTTCACTTTCTATTGAAGTTTACCTAAGAAATTTTTTTTTCTTTAGGTAGCCTTTATTGTCCCACTGCTGGGCAAAGGCCTCCCCCATAGCCTTCCACTCTTCTCTCCGTGCGATTTTCTCTGGCCAATCTCTCACAAAGGCCTCTTAGTCGTCACGCCAGCGTTTTCTAGGCCCCCTTCGACGACTAAGACAGTATTCGTGGTCCACGAATAGAATAAGTAGAACGATCAAAAATGCCGCATTGGGTATCGAAATCAAACGTTACGTTGTTAGGTACCGCTTCAAGTTCAGACTAAGCTATTTAGATTGGATATCTCCTTACTAGAAAAATGCACTATTTATAGTACACATTCTTGTCAAAGAAATTCATGTCGAATTCATACAAGGTAGGCTCAGTGGCGAATAAAAAAACAAATAATTGCCGTATTTCCGTGCAATCTGATATGCAAGTGTAGAAAGCATAATTAAGTATGTAATTAGCTTTTTACATTAACCACAGTGTTCTCTGTTCATCTGCGATGCGTATCATGTAATGATGGTACGGGTTCGATTCCCGGGTAACGCATACATATTGATACGCGCACTACGCGTTGCCGTCGTGTTCCGTTTCACAGACACGCATCATTTGTGTTTTTTTAATTTATATTATTTGTATGGATCAAGTGTTCTTCTTTCCTATCTAAAAACACTTTACCTGGCTAATGACACAAAAACACTTGGTCAAACTCAAACTCAACTCAAACTCAAAGCATTTATTTCAAATAGACCCATGACAGGCACTTTTGCATAGTCAAAAATAAGCTACCTACAGTCCCGCCACAGGCATAATAACTGTGAATGGACTGTAGTTGCCCATTCGAAAATAGTAGATCTCATGGAGAAGAATGGGCAAGAAACTCCATAGAAGGTCGTTAGCCCGTATTCGGGTTGTCGAATGAGTTTACTCGAATTCGGGCACCCGATGCATTTATTACACTGGTCATAGCAATGGAATACGAGCTAACGTCGAGTAGTTTGAAAGAAGTCGAGTATTTGCACCTGTCCCCGAAACGATGAAGCCGGACGAGTTTGTCCGAAGACGCGCGTACTCGAACTCGTTGATAACACTTGGTGCAATGGAATACCTACGAGCTAACGACGAGTAGTTTGAAAGAAATCGAGTACTTGCACCTGTCCCCGAAACGATGAAGCCGGAGAGTCTGTCCGCAGACGGGTGTACTCGAACTCGTTCATTAACACATGGTCGTTTGCCCGAATTCCATAAGCAATCGAATTCGGGCAAACGACCAAGTGTAATTGCGCCATTAGGAACATGAACATAAAAATGTGATCAAGTTGGCTAAAGATTGATAAGACTGAGTAATTTTACATTTGCTAGAGTCTTGGCTGATTCAGCTGGAAGTCAGCGTACATCATACCTAGTTTGAAATCAAATTAAATTAGCCAGTAAAACTTCTCGACGGATATACCAAATTGTGAAAAAAAAAAATGGAAACTAATAATTTCATCTTTTAACTGCACCTTTTGTTGACAAAATTAAAAGTGATTGTAGATCGGCATAGATATAATTATAAGGTAGATAAAGCTCGTAGATTCCGAAAAAAACGGTGCTGGTGGAATACATAACCTCCTCCTTTTTAGAAGTCGGTTAATAAATTGAATTGACGTGACCTGCATAAAAAGCAACGATATGTTTTATAATGACAAAAGGGTTACCTACATAGGGGTGTTACCTTTTAATTGATACGAAATGATATCGTATTATTAATCGTATCGCCCGCATGATAGTGTCAAAACATGATAGTTATTATTTTTATCACTATAGGGGTGCGAATAAAAACATAAACGTACCTATTATGGCTTAATTAGTAGAAAAATAAGGGCAATTTATAACAACAAGATTATATCTAAAATCTATACAATCAGTATGACCAATGAGATTTGCAATCGGCAAAACTGACGAACTTCAATACAAACTTTAGTCTCCCAATCATCTCGTATTTTTTAAATATTCTTCAGCGCTAGCCTTCGTTATACGTGTAAGAAAAACTGCGCAAAAATTCATGTTGCTAGACCCAAAGTAAATGAGATTTAAATGAAACGTCTCTAATATCTGAATGAGTTCAGTTAAGTCTTGAGATGATAATTCCTTAAAATACTATAGGTATGCGGAGACTCCAGTAATGCAAAGACTCTGCGTGTCCTGTTGTTTGTTCACTACAGGAACTGATGGACGCTACCGAAAGCGCCAAACTAGTTCCTCAGTTCTGGGCTGACACTATTTAGATTGCCATCGACACGCTAAGGGCTCATTCACACTGGGTCCGTCAACGACGATTCGTCAAAAAAGACGATACGTAATGACGGATGAACGTTCACATTGCATACGAATCGAGTTTTTTCACGATTCATCAAAATATCCGAATAGATGTTCACACTGAATTCGTGATTCAGACTTCAGTCTTGGACAAACTATCCAACACGATGGATGTGAATATGACTATCTTGTGTTGGTATTACCTTAATTATTTGCGCGACATGTCTTTACAAGTCAACGAACGGTCGTAGTGTGTGGGTGCAGTGCAAGGCATAGACGTCCCGACCGATCCGTCATAACGATTCGTGATTAAAAACTGAAGGTTTTTGAAAAAAGATGAAACGTTATTTAAGACATATCCGTCATTTTACACGATTCCGTAATAGTGTGAACACAGGCAATTAAAATGTATAGCCACCCATACAAATCAAAATAACGATTCGTGAAAAAAGACGATTCGTCAAAAAACACGAATCGTCTTTGACGGATTAGTGTGAATGAGCACTAAGAAGAAGTAATGCAAATCCTTGACAACAGAATAGCTTTAAAAAATGCTATGCTAGATTATTTAGCTCTCACCAGCCTGCAGGATAGCCGTCAGAAATCTATCAATGATGGTGTAGACTTACCTGAAAAGAGAAAAAGGAATTAGCGTTGATTTGTATTAAAACCGTATGAATGTTTAATAATAAGTCACGCTGTATCGCCAAATAAATTGGAATATGAACTGGTGGACGATACTGATGACTTCGGGACCTAATTGGCTGAAGATCAAAGACATCTCAGCTGAAATTTAGATTATGAAGGATACCATCATATTAAGACGATAGCAGACATTTTCCTTCGCGTTAATCTTCGTGTAGCTTCGACTCTCTCAAGCGAAGCGGAGGCCTTCGTACACACACCTACATTGAATATCTCACTAGGGGGCATCCATTAGTTGCGTGAGCTGCTTTTCTTTTTATATGGACTCCTTCCTCCCCCTTGGTGAGATATAGTGAGATTTGGTGGGACCCCCCTCCTCCCTTACGTGAGATTTACACTCTAATTGTTAAAAGACTAAATTATGACACTTGCTCGGCACTTGCTCCAATTCGGGGAATCCCGGGTATAGAAAATAATCGATACTGTATAAGCCATTTTTTCTTTCTTTTAAAAATCCTGTTTTTTTTTTTTACTTTTTTCTTAGTCTCGAAGTAAATGTTTTTAACAGCCATGAGATATTTTCACGTACAAAATGATATTCTAAGAAAATTAAAAGCAATGTTTTTTTTTTTTAATGATTTTAATAATTTATGTTTTTAAAGTTGATTTTTTGACGTTAGATTTTCAATTATGACCCGCCCAGTTTAAATGAGATTTTACTGGACCCCTCCCCCCCTATTTTGAGCTCACGTAATTAATGGATGCCCCCCTAGTCGAATACAAACTTGTATGAATACCTTCAGCAATCGTTATCAATGTTTATGTCTCAAACAATAAAACAAAAGAGTCTTTAACAAAATTAAAAGAAACATTATTTTTACTTTGTATTTACGAAGTTATTGCGACTTCAACGATAAACCAATGACCCGTAGTTATTGAAATCATAAAATGCAAAAATAACATGTTTTCTGAATGTTATTTCAAGGACTTTTTGCTGAATATTAACTGCAGCGAGCTACCTAATTAGCTAAAATGCTTGACACCTACAGTTTCTTTTTTGTTCAGTAGAAAATGACGGCATTGACAATCTTATTTGCATATAACATTCATAATGTATTCGTCGCCTACGAAGCATAAAAAGTGACACCAGTCAGCGAGTTAAAATTGTAGAAATCTTTAACGAGGCAGTATTTATGAATATTTTATTTCTGCTTCATTATTTCAAGGCATACATTAATTATGCTATTGTTGAAAAAAATATAGTGGTGGGTTGCCATGAGCTATTTAGCTGATTAATAATGATTACTGCTTTCAACTTTTTATACAAAATCTTAACCTGCTTTTCCAGATTCATTGAGTAGTTTAGACTAATCTTTTTGTCGGGACACACCAATTACCAAAGAGTAATACGTAGGTAAGTTGTACTCGACGTCTTACGCTCAACTCATCAGCATCAGAATACCAATTGCGTTACACACTTACAATCACAACACAATCCGAAGGATTTTTTTTTTTTTTTTGGAAAAAAATCATCTGGATAACAAACGTAGTAACTAATTGTTGTTATTGAACTGTCAAAATTAACAAAATGTACGGCATTGCCATCGAAGTATACTACGCAATTACCTTCCCGTTGTTCAGCTCAGTCCCATGACCTTCCTAGTTCACTAATTATTCAAAACCTGTTACCAGAAGTATACGGGGTGTAAACAGACCCTTCACGAAGCCGTCAACCAAGCATTCTGTACATCAAACTAAGTAACTTTACGCAAAACTTTTTGCTGGGAAACGACTTTTTTTTTTGGGGTGAAAAATCACGTTTTACGGTAAAACTCAATGTAACGCACTCAAAACATTATGCTGATGGATAGATTGAATAGTACGGGGATCGTGAAGGTATTTAAAGAAAAATCTTACATTAAAAACATGTATTTAAAAAAAAACTTGTAAAAAAGTTGGAACTTTGACCCCTAATATCTCCGTAACTAGAAGGTTCCCAGATATGGTCTAGAACAAAAAAATGATCGGAATGACGGGGACAACAAGTACCTTTCGGCTTCGTAAAGGGTCTTTTTACACCCTTTAGGTCCCGTCACGTAAAAAGAATGCTGACCGCTCAAATAAACTTTCTCATTATTTTTTTTTCAGTCTTTTCCAAAGTACCAAGTAGCTAGTAAAGTACTTATTACGATTCTACAATGAAACAACTATAGGTACTTATATTACCTATAAAACAATAGCTTAGTACTTTAGGACGCGGCTGTATAACGTGCGCAACGTTCACGTTATACAGCAGCGTTATTTTTACGTGACGGGACTTAAAAAACTTAGAATCCTCCAAAGTTCTGCTCACTTACTCCCAAACTTTACCGTCTTCAGACGTCCGTATGTTACAAAACATGAATAAACATTAAACATTCTCCAATACAACCATAACACCAATGAAATATGAATGCATCCAATGAATCTATCAGATGCCCTATTTGTGTTTAAAAATATATCTATTATTAGTGCACGTTCGCTGCAAGGCACGTGTTAATATAATTTATGGGTTTTATCCCCCATACAACATGGGAATCGATCGGTGGGGATGCATTGAGGATGTGGTGATAGTCTACTATTTGGGTGGCCAGAGGAATGCTTGGAAAGATTTATACTTCCTCGTAAATATTAGTTGTATTTTGTGGACTTAATCAATTTATTTGATAAGTTTATTAAACTTGTTTGTTATTGTGTGTGAATTTAAAAGTAAATATAATAGGCAATTAGGCATGCATTCTGAAAAAAATATTTTCTTATTACATAGTTAATTTAGTTCACGACCGAATGAGTCGATTACGCAATAATTACTTTTATATTTAGATTGAGTTACGTTTATTTTTTACTCAAAATAAGGACAATAAGTCAATAACTTGTTTATCTACAGTGCAGAATATGAGAATACACCACAACGAATATTATTGAAAAGAACGGATGAAAGTGGCTGTTAGCGCCATCTAGCTACACTATAATGAACTACGCGCAAGCTTGGAGTATTCAGTGACTCAGTATAGTTGGCTCTGTTTGATTCTTTAGTTTGCACACGATCGAACTAGATGGCGCTAGCAGTTCTTGCTAATGAATCCATGTTGTTTTGGTGGGAACATTAAAATTCACACGAAGCTTTGAACAACAGTGTAAAATTAATTATGTATTACTTACTTAAAACATTATTGTATAGAACCAATTAACATACATTCTTCTTTATTATTTACTGAGACATAAGACCCTAAATATTATTTTATTAAGAACTAGCTAATTATGTGGCTTAGCTGGCTTAAGTTTTTTGAATTCACTGATTCAAAATTTATAGACAAAGTCCAAATCCGAGGACGGCAATTATTTTAACAACACAAAACCCTGTAAAAAAACTCTAATTTCCTCAAACAATAATCTAATAGACCAATATAACATGCATTAGTAAGAAACTACTTATAAATTGACCTTCATCAGCACATTTCCGGTTAAAAAATATTTCAACGTTTCATTTTGACAAGCCAAATAACTCTTCTTATAGATTCGAACCTCCTTTGATATCAAGACATGGCTTTAGCTGATAAATGGAACGCATTAATCAGTTATTGAGACGAATTTAGTGCTTTCTCTGGCCTCAAAACTGAGTCCTTTCTAAGAAATAAATCATCGACCTTGCTAGGTCAAAGCCTGCACACACAATGGGCCATCTAACGTTCCGGTGCGCAGGCGCAGTCAAGCCGTGATTTATGAAATTGTGGTTGCGCAAGAGACTGTAATTGGATCTGTGCGATGATTGGTTTGGTTAACAGTGTGATATTCGCATACCTGCCTGCTTTCTCTGTTAGTTTATGTGGGTGTATTAAAAGGTCAGAAAGAGTATTTGAAAGCATGTACTTAGCATAAGAATAAGAGTAAATGGCAGTGGCGAAGGTTGCATACAACTCGATTCCTACTGGCTTCCCTTTGGAAAATGGCACATCAGTATTCTATATACAAATAATATAATCACATTAAAGATATGTACTGCGGCTTACCTCTTAGAAAAATTGACTCTTCGCTACTGGTAAATGGCATAGGATTATAATAGGTCTAGTGGTCGCAAACGCGACTTCTGAGCAAAGGGTCCTGGGGTCGATTCTCGGATCGGGCAAAGTGTTAGGTAGGTATTGGGTTTTCCATCAGGAATTTCTCAGTTGCAACCACGGAATCTGAATCTGTGCCCGGTTGATGGCAATAGGCTCGCCCCCTATTACATGGGACTGTAACATAACTGGTGAAATGCGGGTGTACTATTAGGTACACCTCTGCCTAACCCTTCGAGGATTACAGGCGTGCTGTTATGTTATGTTACAATATGTAGGTAATTATCAATAACTTGGCAAGTGTAGACATACAGATACGCCGTCGGGGAGTTGGTTGCGCCACTTATTTTTCCAGCTAACTTACTTGGAAGCGGTTCGAAATTATTTTTATTTTTGTTGTTATAGCGGCTACAGAAATACATATTCTCGATACCTGCAAGGAATAACATCGTATTCTTGCTGTACAAAATATGCAGATATTTTTTGCACTCACCCCTGCGGCTAAATTCCTTCATTTCCTTTTTTTTCTTTTTTTACGGATGGGAAATCATCAAATGACTTCTCCCGCTCTGGGTGGAGTGGGAGGGAGTGTCAGACTCTTACTGACTAAAACCCATCCATGTTCCTTCATTGCCCTTTGTGTTCCAGGGCCACGGTATCTCTTTCAAACAGTCCCGCAGCCCCGGCAGGCATCGGCCCTTGGTGGCCCCTTCCTGATTGCTGACATCGCTTTGAGGCGCGCGTGGAACATGAACGCCTTTATTTTTTTTCCTTTATTTCCTTTACGTAAATTTTGATATTTAGCCGCAAGTGCCGTGAGTGCAAAAAAATCTGCATTTTCAGTACAGCAAGAATATGATTGTAACTCAAAATTGCCTAAAACTGAGTTACGATGTTATTCCTTGCAGGTGTCGTTCTGTGAAAATGTCAACTGTCTAGTCTACCTATTACGGATCATGAGATACAGCCCGCTGACAGACAGACGGACGGACGGACAGCGGAGGCTCCCGTTGTTTACTCTTCGAGTAGGGAACCCTAAAAATGACAAGATTTTGATTTTATAGCAAAATAGTACCAAGTACTTAATTTCTTGTTTTTGGAACATGGTTTTTATGCTTGCATGATGCCTTGGAGAGTAAAATGAACGAAAACTGATTAATTAATTATGCGTAGTTTTCATGTGGGTTGTAAACCGTTTTTATAGACATCCTATATGGTATGTGGTGCTAGGCAGCAGCTATCAGTGGCAGATAGGCTACCCACTGGCGCCACCCACGCAAATCCTACTAATCTAGGAACGACAAAAGTATCATTAATATTTTAATTAATTACTGCTGTTAATGACGTTGTTTTGACTAAAGCAGATTCAGAGATTTTTTCTAATAAACACTTCAATTTGTGCTCCTAACTATCAACTTATAACTGGCAGAGTACGCTAACAGAGTAAGCTAAGCAGTGATAGCTTAGTGGTGTGACCTTCGGACTGCCAAAGTGTTAGGCATAGGTCTCGAGTTTGAACCTAAGACACGCAAGCATCTCTGATTTTTCGGATTCATGTGCGTATAGTATAATTATCACTTGCTTCGGTGAAGGAAAACATCGTGAGGAAACCAAACCAGCATGCCTGAGAGATATTTCTCGACGGCATGTAAAGCCAAGTCAGAGGCCCATGGGCGGTATAAGAACTCTGACACCAGGTTAGGCATCAACCACACGAAAAAAAAAGTATGAGCTTTGTAAATGTGGTAGGCTCACTAAAAATACTTTTAGTGAAATATACTTCATTTATATCTTTTATTGACTAAATCAGATAGGTAGGTATAGATCAGCTTACAAGTCGGGGATTTTAAAGAAATTCCAAGTGGGCCAAACATTTGTATGACCTACAGAGAAACATGTTCCAAATCAGGTAGTTAGCATTGTTTGCGTACGTGATTTGTATGAGTAATGCCCAGGCGCCGAAGATGCCGAGAATTTTAAAGTAGAGCTCAGAAAGACGCGACAACTGTGTCGGTGACCTCAGAATTTTGCCGAAGATGAGAAAATACCTAATTCAGTGGCGAAGGGTCCATACAACTCGATTCCTACCGGATTCCCTTTGAAAAATGGCACAGTCACTATTCTGTAGATAAATAATATAATCACATTAAAGATATAAAGGGTGTAAAAAGACCCTTAACGAAGCCGAAAGGCACTTGTTCTACCCGTCATTGCGATAATTTTTTTGTTCTAGAGTCTAGAAAACATTAAAAACGGTTCCCAGGTATGGTCTAGAATCTAGACCATACCTGGGAACCGTTTTTAATGTTTTTTTCTTCTTTAAACACCGCCACGACCCCCATACTATTCAATCCATCTATCAGCACTAAGTTTTGAGTGCGTTACATTGAGTTTTACCGTAAAACGTGATTTTTCACCCCAAAAAAAAAAGTCGTTTACCCAGCAATAATTTTTGCGTAGAGTTACTTAGTTTGATGTACTGAATGCTTGGTTGACGGCTTCGTGAAGGGTCTGTTTACACCTTGTAGATAAATAATATGTATAATCACACATTAAAGATATGTACTCCGGCTTACCTCTTACAAAAATTGACCCGTCGCTACTGGTACCTATTCGAACGAAACCCAATAGATTGACTGATAGACTTCCAATATTAAATGAATGATTCTGAACTAAGGTTATTTCGGACTTCCTCGTTGTCGCAAATTCTACTGCTGAACAGTCATGGGTTGGATTACCAGGTCGGACAAAGTGTTATTGGGTTTTTTCCATCAGGAATCTCTCAGTAGCCGCCACGGAATCTGGATTTGTGGCTGGTTGATGGGAATAGGCTCACCCCCTTATTATGGCGAAATGTGGCTGTAGTATTAGGTACTAATACTCTGCCTAATCCTTCGGGTTTTCAGGCGTCACGTATGTCTCTTTGTTACATATTTTACGGGAATTTCATAGGGACGATCGTGTCGGTAATTGTTACCTGCACCCATAATTAGTGAAAGAACGTGTAATAAGCACGAAACAGCGCCAGTTACGAGCGACCTTGCATTTTGTCCTTGGGTCAACGTTTTCCAGCTGGATGATTTACAAGGATGGTCACACACATAACCCACGCAATGTCGGGATCAGTTTATACGAGCTTATTTACCAGACTAAGCGGGCTCGTGGCTAAAAAATAGCAGCCACGCGGGTCTTTTTCAAGGTTAAAAAACCCTTGCCGAGATCAGTCCGTGGATCGGTGACCTTTCATTACAAACGGAGACCTATCGCAGGGATAAAAGCCGGATCCACCGGCTATCCGAGATACGGAATGACATCATCTGCCTAGCCTTTTCCCAACTGTATTGGGGTCGGCTTCCAGTCTAACCGGATGCAGCTGAATACCAGTATTTCACATGGAGCGACTGCCTATCTGACCTCCACAACCCAGTTAGGACTGGATTATACGATACCCCTTGGTAAGACTGGTTGTGAAGTGCTTCGAGTTTGATTCTTAAAAGCTACTTGCCCTCTAAAGTTAATCAGATTCTACGGAGCTTGTTTAGCCGGCCTTGTATCACGGCCTTGGCAGCGGCTTTCCAGCTGGTTGTTCGCAAGGATGTCAGAAGGTCACACGCTCGACACCGATAGCAAAACCGGTAGTTATCGGTTCTTCATCGATTAGTCACCGTTGTTTTGGCTTTTTAAAGTTTGCTGCTGTCTTCAAATCAATTTGTTAGTTTTTTTTTTTTTTGATATGGCTTCTCGCAGTGCAGCCTATGAGTCTGGCTTTTGCTTAACCGGACTAATCCTGTGGATGCCTTGGGTGTAAGGCCTCCAGCCAGGGGATATTTTAAGTTTCTAACGGCGACTGTATTTAATTAACCTGCTGTCTTCTCACCAGCTATTGAAATCTGGTAACAAAAACCGTGTGAGAGAGAGAAGAGAGACTTCCAGACGGCGTCACGGCCCCTGGCTGGAGGCCTTACTCTCAAGGCAGCCACAGGATACTCCAGTTAAGCAGACAGGTTGACCTACCTACCACACAAAAAAAAACAGCGTCACGGCTGACCTCGAAAGAAACCGCGGACTTGCTCAACAAAACATACTCCACATTTACTCTGGATCAAGGGGAGGGAAGTCAAAGGAAAAGGCATTTGCCCAGCAGTGGGATTACGCATGCTAACCGTATCAGTACGTGGACTTTACTATCCTGGCGAGATTTCTACTAACAGAATCCAACAAATACCACTGAATATATCTTAATTCTATAGGATGTTGTGGACACTTGTGGAGGCAAAACGCAGTCATGTGTAACGATACGGTCAACGGCCCACCCAGCAGCCACGCCCAACTGATCGAGTTTATTATTATACCTAAATGGGTAGGTATAATAATAGGTATAGGTAGGAGACGGAGGTTTATTTAGCCTCGGCTGTCATGTGTAGATCTTTGACAGTCATTACAGGTAGTCAGGGGCCTAAAAAGTCTGACAACCAGTCTTGCCTAGGGGTATCGTATTACCGAGTACTAACTGGGTTGTGGAGGTCAGACAGGCAGTCGCTCCATGTAAAATACTGGTATTCAGCTGCATCCGGTTAGACTGGAAACTGATCCCAACATATTTGGAAAAAGGCTAGGCCGATGATGAAGAATAGGTATAGGTACATGTTAATAGACAACTGAGTAACAGATGCGTGGGACTCCCAGATCCAGAGGAATTTTGTGCATAAATATCAAACAAGTCTAAGTGCACAGATGGCTGAGTTAGAGAGTTATGGATGTTTGAAATGCAGCTGAAAACTGCGAATTAAGATCAAATCTATGTTATTCGCAAGAGTTGCAAGCGCGACTGCTGAGCATGACGTCCTGGGTACGGTTCCCAGGTCGGGCATAGTGTTTATTTATTTATTTAAACTTCATGTACAAAAGTGGTACATAGGCAGACTTAATGCCACAAGGCATTCTCTACCAGTCAACCTTAGGGTCAAAAAGGACAGCATAGTGATAGAGTACAAAAAAAATAAATAAGAAAAATACCATTTTGTTAGTGTTAGTGGGTTTTTCCATCTGGAATTTTTCAGTAGCAGCTACGGAGTCTGGATTTGTGCCCGGTTGATGGCAATTGACTTGCCCCCTATTACATGGGACTTAAACGTAACCGGCGAATTGTGGTTGATTATGGGATGCAGCTCTGCCTAACCCTTTGGGGATTATAAGCGTGATGTAACGTTATGTTACATTTTACCATTTTTAATGGTAAATGGTACTAATGGAAGTATCATTCGATATAAGTTACATCTTAAACAGGAAGAAGCTTCTGCTATCTACAGGTAAAAAAATAATACCAGCCTGTTACTGTCCCACTGCTGGGCAAAGGCCTCTTCTCATATAGAGAAGGCACGAGCATTGATCACCACGCTTGCTCAAGACGGGTTGGCGATTTCAGACTTCTATTAAGTATAAGTCCAGGTTAAAAAACTTCGCATAATTTCAGTTAAAGATTTAATTGGCATCCAAAACTTCTCAAATTATGCTGGCGCTTCACTTGGTATATTTGTCAAAATTTTCGCGGTATTAGATCAAAACAAAATGATTTTTATGTCTATTGCGATATAGTTCACTTTGTTTTAATGGTAGAAGGCGAATATTTGCCCAGGTCTGCAAAGTGTAGTGCCACCATTATAGAGATTGTATGAAGTCCTTGGTATCAAGAGCAGACAGGTGACTCTTCAGACTTCTCAAATTGTCAAGAATTGTTTGAGGACAGTTCTCCAAGATATGCTGACCTTGAGGATATGCTGGAGGACTTGTCTAAGGTAAGTTATTGAGACATTCGTTCCGAAAGTATAATTCCACACACTTGATTAAAACACACCCGGAAGCGAAAAAGTAGGTAATCCTAAGTTTACGATTGCAATTAAAAGTTAATGGTCATTGTTCAATTAAAATCTTAACTGGAAAGTTTAATCACAGGGTTTTACTACATCATGACAGTAATAACCAAGGAATAGGTAATTAACAATAAGCTAGAGGACTTAGATAAAGTGACATTTTCCTCTCAGCTGCCTTTCAGTCACTCTTTTGTGGCCCAACATTATTTTTCTTCATTCATGACAATTCTAGATACTGAAATTTTCTTGATACATACAATCGATGGTGGAAATGTCAAAAATGTATTGGGTTGGCACACAGGGTGAAAGGGACATCGACGCTCAAACGAATACCACGTATCCAGTACATCATTCCGAATATGGAAATTTTTTATAGGCATTTAGCTCCCGCGACTTCTTCCGTGATAACTACTTCCCTGCCAAATTTCAAGTTTGTAGCACAAAAAATGAAGAACTTTCATAGAAACTTGCGAGAGCCCTTAGACCTCCTTAATCCGGCCCTGTTGCAAAATCCTTAGCGGACGTCTACTAACTATTAGACTACCTCCCTGCCAAATTTCAATCGTCAAGCGGTTTTCGATATTTTGTGATGAGTGAGTGAGTGACCTTTCGCTTTTATATATTTAGATTTATTTTGGGACGGTCCATTTTTTTTTTGTTATCAGCCTGAATTGTCCCACTCCTGGTCAAAGACCTCCCCCATTCCTTCCCCTTTTCTCGATGTTGCGCCTCTTCTCGCCAATTATCTAGCAAGCCAAGGCGTCCCGCCATCTTCTCCTCGGTCTGCCGCGACCCCGTCTCACTGTCTCTCTGAGTAAACTGGGCTCCAGTTAACTCATTGATATCATATCAATGTGTCAACTGAATAAAATGGATAGTCCCAAAATAAAAGTCCGTTTGAGCCGCCATTGATTTAGTTTCTAATTCGGAAACTGGTGGCTGTCTATTTGGGACGGCGCCAAACTGTCTGGCCCAAATACTAGCCAGTTTATTTCTACCCTAACTACTTTATCTTGTGACTTTCAATAAAAAACTAACCTTAAAGCTAGAAATCTACAGTCTAAAATAGCATAACAGCAATTCACACTGCAACAATCTGGTATTGCAAGAGAAAATATACCCTATCTTTCAGACAATACCATTCAAAACCGTTACTCAATACATTTTTAACAAGTTGGTATTATTTGACACAGCAAAAAGGACTTTATAACGTATGAAACAAGATTTGTAATGAGTTTGAAAGTAGGGAAGTTGAAATAGTTTTGACATTTCAAAATTAGTGTTGTACGACTGAAAATACGGTCATGTATATTTGGGAAAGTCAAATGATTTATGAAATAGGTGAACTGCTAGTTATATCACACTTGACTGCCTCGTTGAGACCAGCGCGTTGGTCTGGTGGTTTAAAGCGCGACTGCTGAGTACGAGGTTCTGGGTGCGATTCCCAGGTCGAACAAAGTGTTATCGAGTGTTTCCATTAGGAATTTCCCAGTAGACAGCCAAGCAGCCTGGATTTTTGCCTGGTTGGTGACAATAGGCTCGCTCCCTATTGCATGGGACTTTAACATAACAGGCGAAACAAGGCTGTAGTATTAAGTATACCTCTGCGTTACATTTTGTGTATTATTGATCGTTTCCCGGTACTTTCTTGACAGAACAGTATAGCTGTTTCAGATTTTCGCGCGGGAACGGTAATGGGCTATGAAATGCATGTAAAGCCACTATAATTAAACTATTTAAGTACCTAGTATCAAGATATCTAGTAGTTTCATTTGATTAGTAATTATACAAGACTACAAACTTTTACGATTGCCATTATTTTGCACCCACAGGGAATAACTTGCTTATGACTTTATGGTTTCTCAACGCCAACATCAAATCATACGACTGTTAAGACAATCTCTCATCAAACTTCAGAGTTTCTTGTCGTAAATTCAAAAGAAAATCTGCAATCCGATGAAAGATTAATAGAAAAAACAATTAATAACGTAACGTAATTCATATTATTATCCTATTATGATTATGCTAAAGAAGCTCGTAGCTTAATAATAACAGCCGCTCGAGTCGATCTTAAGGTTAAGCCGTGTTTGCCTAGGTTGGTTTTTGGATGGGTGACCACCCATTACATACCGAGTTTCCTCCGTGTCTCGGAAAGCACGTTAAGCCGTTGGTCCCGGGTGTCATTTGTAAATCTTTGACAGTCGGTGGCCCAAAAAGTCTGACAACCAGTCTTACCAAGGAGTATCGTATTACCCAGTACAAACTGGGTTGTGGAAGTCAGATAGGCAGTCGGTCCATGTAAAATACTGGTATTCAGCTGCATCCGATCCCAATAAAGTTGGGAAAAGGCTAGGCAGATGATGATGATTATGCTAAAGCTGCCATTTTAGGCGCCCTGATATGAGCTAGCGTAACATGACCAGTGACCAGCGTTAACCAGAAGAACCACAAGACTCCAGGAGGACATGACAGATTGTAGCAAGATATCAGTATATGGACTGCTAAAAATGGTCAAAAGAAATTTCAAAAGACAGAGATAATGTCTTCGTAGAGTAAACGTAGGAGAGGTCATAGTCATAGTTACAAGTGTTTTACGCTTTTTACTCTTGTTTAATCTGCCTATAATGTTAGGAACATAATAATAAATAATAATACCAGCCTGTTATGTCCCACTGCTGGGCAAAGACCTCTTCTCATACAGAGAAGGCACGAGCATTGATCACCACGCTTGCTCAAGACGGGTTGGCGATTTCAGACTTATATTAATTATAAGTCCAGGTTTCCTCACGATGTTTTCCTTCACCGATGTCTGGAACACCACCGATGTATGATGTTAGGAACATTGTAGGCAGATTAAACAACTGCCGGGAAACACGCCTCTTCTCTATAATCTATCACGAAAATGAAATAAAATAGCGTATAATCCACCTCCATCTCAAGTTTTCGTTTTTTTTTTTTCTTCTTGAACATGTCGGTTTCCTGACGATATTTCCTTCACAGTTCACTGTATTGAGAGCAGGCTGGTGAAGAAACAAATTGCACTCTAATTGTTACCTACCAAAATTCCATGATAAACTACCTAAAGAAACTAGCCACACCGTATCGTAAATCATCAATTTCTCACAATCTCCCACAACAATACCACAATTTGTTTTCTCGCCTCTCGTACGGTACGCAAAACGGATTAGCAATTAATAAACAAATGCATTGTCTATCAAAAGAACCGTTATATTTCGTAGTTTATCTGCACCCACGCCAGACACACAGACAGGCAGACGATGGGAAGTAGGACACCGATAACTTTGAATTGATTTGCCGACAGTCAATGCAGATTGATAAAACAACCATTAAAACATGTGAGTCAATAACTAATTGTGTGAAAAAGATTGTGTCCATAAAGGCATGTAATAATAGAACATATTTTGAAACAGTACCCAGGCGTGAATAAATTATAATTATGGGCCTGTGACACGTCCAAACTTTAGAAAGATTCCACACATGGCTACTGGGCTAGTGGTCGAGAGTCGAGACGACGACGTTCAAGGTGTAAAGCCACAGCCGAACTTCTATTTTAACTATGGTGCCATATTTACGGGCAGATACTGTCATATTTAGCAGTTGGTAGTATGGCTTATTCTATGGTGATGGTCAGCTATACATACTCGTATAATATGTGCCACAAGATTGTTAAATATTGTTTCAGATGACGTAGATATATTTCACTGCAGTATGATGAAGTTCACAGGAGTAGCACTAAAGTGCATTGAAAATGTTTAGAGGTGTTTTGAATTGTAGGTATTTTTAAATGTATTCTAATTGTGTTTTTAATTGTATTTTTGTTAGCTAATGTAAGTTACAGTTATTTGTATCTTGGTGGTAGTAACATCGTATTAGCGGTTTAGCTGTTAAGGTGTTATTTACGTTATTTTAAATAAATAAATGAATAAGTGTTAAAGTGAAATTTACAGTGTTATTAAAACAGAGGAATAATAATTGTAAAAAAAAACGGATTTGCTTATGACCACTCAACATTATAAACTGTACATTACTACCATTACCAAATAGACTCAAGTTAAAAAGGAAAACTTATTTTGACCTTCTGCTGTCACACTTCGCGGTCTTCTATTTCTCAAAGTGCCTCTCCAACAAATGAAGGTTGCCACTCAGCGTTGTGTTTCTCTTTTGTAAGCACTATGGTCACTTGTAGATCTTCAACCAGTGCCCATTTTGTTTTTCTATAGTTACTTAGTTAATTTAAAGAGTGTAGTGGTACTACAAAAAAGTACTACAGAAATATAGTGCAAAAAGTACAGCGCCATCTATGACACGAATGAAGAACTAACATCAAAATAAAATTCTGAATCGCGCAATTAAAGTTCTCCGAGACTTGAGACCGTTTACGACTTAAGGCATTTCGTACGAACTTTTAAGTCCTTTTTTTTTCTAAACGACTGATCCGATTTTAATGAAACTTCATTCGCATAAGCAGGATACATAGTTCTAATAAGTCATCAGAGAACATTTTCGAAAAATAGTGTAACAGCTAAATTAGACGATTTTAGATTTTCCGTAGAAACATAACGAAAAAATTCTCTGATAACTTTTTAGACCTATGTATCCTGCTTATGCGTATGAAGTTTAATTAAAATCGGTTCAGTAATTACGAAAAAAAACGACTTGAAAATTTGTATGAAATGCCGTTTGTAAGTCATAAACGCTCTTAAGACCAGATACAAAGAAAAACCCGACAATATTATATACTCCAAATGTCGAACATACTAGCTTAGAAGGTATTACGACAATTCCGCTAACGGACAGAATCCAGTTGGATCGCCGGCATTTTTCGGATGCCATCAGACCGCGAGCCAAACGCCCCACTGACCTTTGCGTTACGACTATCAATTGTATTGCACATTTCTAAGTGAATGGTATTTCCCTCATTATATTTAACCAAATGTTACTACACTATTTATTTATAGGTACCAAATACTTTTTATTTTCTGGAAATATAGTTTCGTACCCGTTTTGCTTCATAGGAGCCTACTCATCATCATTGTGCTGCCCTTATCCCAATCTATTTGGGGTCGGCGCAGCATGTCTTCTTTTTCCATACTTCTCTATTACTCGTTCATCTCATCAGACACCTTTTTTCTTGCCATATCATCCTTCACACAGTCCATTGGAACGACTACGCTTCGGAATAGGCAATTATCTAAAATTTTGGCACCTTGACAATTCAAATGTGTCTGTAATTGGAATATTTGGTAGAAATACTTTCATTGCGATTGTTTAAGGAAAAAAAAAATAAGATTGGTCGCTTTTCTTCAATAAGTTCGGAATATGATGAGATCGTAGGTTCGTAGGCAAGCCATTTTTAAGAGGAGTAACAAGAACTAAATAATTGTTGTACATTATACAGACGAATGAAATTAAAGAACGAATTTAGAACCTCCTCCTTTTTTTCGTCGGTTAAAAAACGAGATATTACTTACAGTACACACAAATTAAAAGAAGTAAAGATGTTTTCCGACAAAATACATAAGTTTATCACCAGTGCTGCAGGGCGTCAGGAACACAGGAATGATAACTTACCTGAAAAAACGAAAAAACAAGAATTAGTATTGCCATAACTTTCAAATCCACTCAAAAAGAACCTCACAAGCATCGGAAACTAATCAAAAACTCATATAAACGTACAAGTGAAGAGAAAGTCGACCACGAACCCATGATGGAGGCTATCAATTAAAACCCGTATTATTCACTATAGTAAGTATATTTTGTTACATGGGTGCCTAACGGGATCCTCGCGACGAGACCAACCTGTTTGGAAGCAAGGTGCAATGTTTAGATGAAGTATGTGGTACATGCGACGGCACAATACCAAGCTACACCTACCAACATTCCCATTACAACCTGACCTCGTATTGTAAAGACTTTCGGTACACTAACAGATCACTTTATACTGGAATGTGTAGCTTGATATGCCGTCGTGTCTACCGTCTACGTGAACATTAGTATGTACACCTCTAATAGCCTGGTAGAAGTTTCAAAGTTAATTTTGGTTATAATATTAATGTACTGGACCTAACTTTAGCTGTTAGTTAGATCCGTTGGGATTTTTCTCGTATAAAGTTATTTCCCTTTAGAATATGTCTGGGATCTAGTTAAAAGCAAAGGTTGGCCGTTAATAGATACTTTGGGAAAACTTTGATGAACATGTCTTCGTTCGTGTTCTTTTTTCTTACCATTTCAAGGGGTTAGGTAGGGTTACCTCAATGAAACAGCAGCGGAGTGTGGTTGTGGAGCTGTGTCGCAAACTATGCTTCACCTATCCTGCCCTCTTAGCCCAAAAACATGCAGTCGAAGACCTTTGCGCTGCCACCGACGACGCGGTGGAAGTGGCGATGGTTTGGGCTAACAAAATATAAAATCTGTCGTGCCAGCGATACAAAGAAGAAGTAGATCATTTCCAGGTTTTTCTAATTCGTTTATCGTAGAATCTTACTAGTGTTGTCTCTAAAATTTAATTTCCCGACAGGTTGTTCGACAATTAAACTACATTCGTTCATTCTTTTATAAAGACACATAACAAAAATGTTAAATTGCTGTGTATCAATTTTGGTTTTCCGTAAAGTATATTCTATTCTATTTCTATTTAAACATTTAATTCACTCTTTTAAGCTTTCACGGTTTACAACTAAACTTATACTGTCACTTACGGGATATCTTCCGTGATTGTTCATTATTTTGAGCTCCCGCGATCATAGCGCTTGCAACAGCGTCGAAATATCGGGAGCTCAAAATAATGAACAATCACGGAAGATATCCCGTAAGTTAAACACTTCATGAACCGTATCTCCATCAATTCCTATTAAAACATCACTATTACCTACTTTATCAAACCATCTAGCATCACTTAGCACTCTAAAATCATCAACATTTTCCTTCATACCTAATTGATCTCCCATGACCTAATTATATAATTGCGAGTCAGCGACGATCGTACAATTGCCGTTAACAAACAATTGTTTTGCAACTGTCTCGGTCAGTTGCTAAGAGGTTTTCATGTCGACCGGCAGTTAGGATAATTGCTGTCGTGACGGTTTTGCAAAACATTATGCTGTTACAGCTGAACCGTTTATCTAAGAATGTTCTTGGTATCATGAGGTAAAAACGCAGGAAAATAAGATTAATTGTGTCAAAGATGATCTGGTTAAGAAAGACGCAAGGCTTAATGGAGCTTTGTATGATAGGTTTAATGAACCTTTAAAAGGATGATGAGCCAGTGTATATTATGATAAGCTGTAGACACAAATAAAGGCAATGTTGAATGCTCTTCCAACTTTCGCGTAGGTAGAAATTCAACAATTTCCGAACAGTTAATTCTAACACGATCAAAGTAGCCAAAAAAGTCGCCGAATTCTTAAAAAAATTAAAAGCCTATATTCAAACTACTTCACAACTCTGTTCTTTACAACATTTTGGTAACGTTTTTCTTTCATGCATAATTCATTAATTCTCATTATTACATGCATCCATCGCTCTTATTTAGCGTTATGTCCACTCCAATTTTCTGCACACTTGTCCTGGCTTTGCCATCTCAGTTCACTTCTGCTTCCTAATGAGGTCATTTCATACTGTTGTATTCATCTTAGATAAGAGACTTTATATTATACCTACGTCACTGGAATGTGGTTCATCTATACTAACATTATGAAGAGGAAAAGTTTGTAAGTTTGGCTGTAGCGGATAATCTTCGAAACTACTGATCCGATTCTGAAAATTCTTTCACTGTTAGGAAGTTACATTATCCCCGAGTGTCATAGGCTATCTTTAAAATGTACCCATGTGATAATTTCTACTGTAATTCGAGTGAAGCTGCAGGCACAAGCTAGTTACATATAAAATCAACTCACGTACATCTTTGCGTCTTATCTCTCTTTAACTAAAGTGTGTATTTCTCTGTATTCTTTTTTCTTAGATATTCTGTTATCACAGTCTCTTTGCGAGTTCAGATCTCAAAGTATCTTGCACTTTAGTTTAAATGTATCTCCCTTAGGAATCCCCTGAGATATGTTTGGTAAAGTAGTGCTTTGAAATAGTCAAATACACAACACAAATAGATTAGACACATAGATTTGACGAGTTTCTTTTACGTCTAGAACCCGCAACTCTTTTTTATCGTCAGATAATTTGAGCATTTTATCCATTTGTCAAAAACTTCACATATCCGTGCTTCTTCGTGTCGATGGCAATTTTAATTTAATCAGCCCAAAATTTAAGTAGCGTCCATCAGCTCCTGTAATGTGCAAGCAACAGGACAGGCAAGATACGGCATGAATTGTCCCATCGTTTGTGGAACAACTCCACATTTACACTCCAGGGCTAAGTCATCTATGAATCTCCACCTGAACTGGTTTTTCTTGCTTCAGCCAAGGCAGGGTGGAAACTCGGTATGTAATGGGTGGTCAACAATCCACAGACCACCCTAGGCAAGCACGGCTTAACCTAAAGATCGATCCGAGCGGCTGTTATTATTTATCCACGAGCTCCTTCAATCAATCCTTTCAGAAGCAGTGTACGAATTAATATTCATTCCTACTCATTTTCATTATTACGTACCACCCGAACCAGTCAGACCGGACCACCTTACCCAGCCAGTAACAAGATTACCCGTCTATTGACTAGTTTATTAACAACAAGGTCGATCGGATATCACCGTTAGCTATTATTACTTTCGCGCCAAGTAATTGTAGAGCAAAGGTCATTAAGTACAGCTACCGAGAAAATGGCGGCGGGACAGACAATCAGTTTGGAGATTTATTTGAACTGAAACAGTAAAAAATATTTCTGCGATAAATCTGAGTTTTCAAGACAAGCTTCTTCAAATGAAAGGGTTTTATGGTCGATAGCTCGCAAAAATGATTTAATTTTAAAATGGGCGCTTTTTTTTGGATGGGAAATCATCAAATGACCCCCCCCCCCCCGCTCTGGAGTAGAAGGGAGTGTCAGACTCTTACTGGCTAAAACCCATCCATGTTCCTTCTTTGCCGTTTGTGTTCCAGGGCTGCGGTATATCTTTCGAACAGTCCCGCAGCCCTAAATATGGACCTCGGACAACATTACTAGGTCAGATAGACAGTAGGTCCATGTAAAATACTGGTCTGCAACTAAATGCGGTTAGGCTGGAATCTGACCCCAACATTGTTGGAAAATGGCTAGTCAGATGATGATGTATAAGTGGTTTGCTTTTGGCTATTAACTAAGTCCCTCGGTCCCTCACTCTTACTAATAATGTCCTAAAACGTCACTGTTACGATGTAGTCGATCAAGTATCTTGCTGGTTATTCCGCTAGGTACTTCTAGTGGTGTCATCGAACTTTTAAAATCTGATAACCAAATCCGGACACTAGTTCTTTAAGTTATATCTTCCTCTTCAACGCGATTAACAATGTAACCCATCAATCATCCCACCCTTAAAAGGGCAGTGTTAAAACATCGTATATTCAAAATTCCATACACGTATCTTCAAAAACATGATGACCATAAACCGAACTTTAATGTCTTCTTAATCAAGCTTGATCGCTTTAGGAACAAAAGAGGTACCGATTCTTACACGAAGCTAAATATTGGTGGGTGCTCAAAGGGGTATATCTTTGGTGCTCTAAGCATTGGTGCTCTTGTGCTAAAAAGGGGAATACTTCGATGGCACATGTGGGTGGATTTCATAACCATAAATCGTCGTGATCAATGATTCATCAAGAACCGATAGCGTTGACTTAATACGGGCTATTTAATACGGGTTATCCCAAGAAATAAAGCCTCCTATCATACCGAGAATAAAAGTATGAGAAATGACGACACTTGATATCTGCATCCTGGCAATTTTAGCGCAAAAATTCCCGGCTGCTGACGGCAAAGATTTTCTAAGACATAGTAATCTTTAAAAATCGCAATTTATGTTAGATTTGCAAACATCATCATAGCCAACTCAATACGAAATAATAATGAAGAAGAAAATGAATTCGGGGCAAATATTGACACAAGGGCTTTTCAAAAGGGTCGGCCTGCACTTAATTTGTTTACAAAAACGTTATCAACCGAATACCAACCCTCTAATGTTCATAAAACATACCAAAAATAGAACCATAACAATATCAGATTATGTCTATGAAGTTCCTCCTACACTGCGATCCCAAAATACGTCGGAGTGGGCTCGAAAGGAGGTGGGGGACCATCCATCATCCCCCAAACGGCGACCACTTACAAGGGGGCGGGAGAATGTTGCCAACTGCAGAAATAAAGTGTGCGAAAATATCGCGAGAAAATTGTGTTGCCATATATTTTGTAGGCTGAAGCCTCGAAAGATTGAATGAACACTGATGTTGTTACATACATAGATGAGAAACACGACATGTTTATCATAGTTTACCCGCACGCGTAGCATGACCACCGTAGTAATGGGTTTTGTCGACGGAAGAATCGACAACGACAAGTACCTGTGTTTAAGACTGTAAATATCCACTGTCTTCATGAGCTTTCTCAAAAAACTGCTGCAAGTGTATGTATAGTGCATACCTTTTGTGGGTTATTGTAGTGTCGGTTCTGAACTTAGCTGGTCTTTAAAAAACTAAAAAACACGCTTCTTATCAGTAAACCCTTTCATTTGATACCCATATCATGGGAATGCATAAAAAATAACTAGTTAGCCATCTTTGGGAGTCCGCCATATTGACATGCAATGCATCGTCCTCCAAACCAACCATGTATGGAAAATTTCAGCTCAATCGGAAAGCAGGAAGTGGGTCAAAATTAACTTCTAAGATTTTTTTCCTGCATTTTAATTCTAGATTTGTGTATGTAGATACCTATAAAATTACCTGTTCAACTCGAAGTAGAAAGTCTAAGTGCCCAAATCCAGACTTGAACAAACTATACGATTAAAAAAAATGCGGTCAAGGTCGATACAAATTGAAGCATAATGGATGAACTTATCAATGGGACAACGGCATTTGGAGGAACAGTCATTAGGGCCTCAATTAGACAATGTCGTCGCGTCATCCTCAATAGATGAATAGATATTAGCCGTAATACACCAATTGCTAAGTTCCGGGACTTTAACAAGAACTGACATATTGTTGGACAATTCTTTCCTAGACTACAAAACACAGGAAGAATTAATTGCTACACTTTTAAATGCTTCTAAGAAACGTTTTGGTGAAGTCGTAAGTGTAATATATAAAAATTAAATCCTGTATTAACTTACTTAAGAAAATGTATTACAATAAACAGCCAGTGTTCTTCCTCCTCTCTCCTACTTTATCTATGCTGTGCCCGACAGGGTCCATAATTGTGACTAATATACGGGGTGTAAACAGACCCTTCACCAAGCCGTCAACCAGGCATTCTGTTCATCAAACTAAGTAACTTTAAGCAAAAATTATTGACGTTCACGTTTTACGGTAAAACTCAATGTAACGTACTCAAAACATTGTGCTGATGGATAGATTGAATAGTAAGAGGGTCGTGAAGGTGTTTAAAGTAAAAATCTTGCATTAGAAACACGTATTTAAAAAAAAATACTTGTGAAAAAGTTGGAACTTTGACCCCCAATATCTCCGAAACTAGAAGGTTCCCAGGTATGGTCTAGAACAAAAAAATGATCGCAATGACGGGTAGAACAAGTACCTTTCGGCTTCGTTAAGGGTCTTTTTACACACTTTATTTGTTTCCATACCAACTACTTACATTATGGTACGCAATAAAGAATTGAGAATTAAGTGGTGATCCCAGGATAGTATGACATCAGGAAGCAGGAAAGTCAAATCACTTATCTGCGGGTGTTGTTAACCAATTGGCAATAATTGAGGCGTTATGACTTCAGTTTTCCTTTTAACTCCTTCATGATTTGAGTGATAAGCACTATTTGGCTCATATGTCCAACTTCCTCTTTTGGAAGTGAAACAAGTTGGCAGTACAATGAGGAACCTAATTATTAACCTGTCCATGCGAAAGGTAAATTTGAATAAGGACAGTATTGCCTGGAATTGAAATAGCAAGTTATTTTAATTCCAGATTTCCAGTACTGGCATATATATGCATGTTCCACGAAGTCAAGTTGAGCTTTTCTACTAAGCATCTATTTGAGATCCTCATAGATCCTCCTCCTGGAGTGTAAATGTGGTGATGTTCTACAAACGATGGGGCACTTAATATCGTGTCCTGTTGTTTGTTCACTACAGGAACTGATGGACGCTACCGAAAGCGCCAAACTATTTGCTCAGTTCTGGGCTTACACTATTTAGATTGCCATCGACACGCTTAGAAGAAGAGATCCTCATGCTTTAGTTAACAATATTGCTAAATTACTGGCTTAGTAACAGTTTATAAGATAAATTTGAACCAAGCATATGTGTCCCCCCCCCCCCCCCTCAATAATGCAATTTCCCCTCCCAATGCAAAACATGACTCCAAGAATCTTCACACCTTGCCAACCTCATAACAATATCTTTCAGTTCATTAAAACTAAACGCTTACATGGCTCTATTTTTGGCAACACCACCCTAAAGGGGGCTGTGGTAATAGCGCCTCCCCCAGATTTGGAGGGGAGGGGCGAGGGTGGATGCTGCAACGCGCCAAGGCCACTCCGACCTTGACATTTAGCGGGTCACCGAGAGGAAATCCCTGTGTAACTGTGTAAGTATAAATGCTACCTACATGTCTGATACAGCCGCCTGAGCGAAAATATACGGAAGGTTTTTTGAATTGGGTATTTTAAGATAGTGTCCAATCCATCGGCACCTATTACATGATACTTAAACGTGACTAGCGAAATGTGTGTCCTAACCTATCAACTACATTTGTGTTTACTGTCATTTGTAGATCTGTGACAGTCGTTACTGGTAGTCCTGAAAATCTGACAACCAGTCTTACAAACAGGTATCGTATTACCCAGTACTAATTGGGTTGTGGGGGTGAGATAGGCAGTCGCTCCATTTAAAATACTGGTATTCAGCTGCATCCTGGTATACATTCCCAACATAGTTGGGAAAAGACTAGGCAGATGTTGATGACCTATGATCTAATTTTTCGGGAATTATAGGCGTGAAATAATTTTACGATGTTGTTAAATCCCATGGCAGAAGATCATAACAAGTTGCTTCTTCCGATTCCAACTAAGAATAATTAATTAAAGACACAATGAGGAGGTAAAGCTTCTGGGGTTTCTGAATTCTCAAAGTGTTCTTGAATATGACTAGATTCAAAAATCTTTTTTACCTATCCCGTCTTAGAAATTATTAATTAATTACAATATGACGCCTTAGAGTGAAAACCTCGTAAGTGTAAAGAAGTAACTTTTCAAGAGGAAGAAAAAACTGTAAAATTTTTGTACGGCGCTGTTAGTTTATGTTTTTTTTATGAATTAATATGGAAATTTAACCCGCTTTCATATCCAGAACTGTTCGATACTACAAGATACTTCAATTTTCAAATAAGAAACGACAAGTTCGTTGCAGGGTATTCACGCCAAATAGACAGATGCGAGTATTTATGAGGTTCTCATTTACATGGAGCGACAAGTATCGAATGAACAAATTAGTCAGATCAGGATGTGCGTTGCGAGGTTTTATTCCTAGGAACGCAATAAAATAAATTTGAGCAAAAATGCATTCCCGAGGTTTTCACACTATGGCGGCGAAATACAATAGGAGACAAAGCTAAAGTAGACCTAGATGCAGTACAGAATTCTGTAGAACATAAAACTACTGAGGAATTCCCTGAAGAAATCAGTTGAACACCTAGGTTTAGATAAAATTGAACTTGCAACTAGACACTGAATTTTTTATGTTCCACTGCAGAGAAAAGATGTAAATAGGTGATCTTATAGCCTAGCTGGTAATTCGAAGTCTTATAAATAATGCAGGTTTGTAGTTTCTAATACATACTAAAATGATTAATTCCGTTGTGTAGAACAAAGGAAGTTATGGTCTAAGTATGTAATTTAGTGCTAATCTCTAAAATCACTGAATCGAATTTTATGAAGGTAATTAATTTTGTTATCAGGTTTTACTGCAGTTCCTTCTGCAAGATACTCCTAAAATTAAATTTTGGATTCTGTAATAACTTTTGTGCCTGTTCTAATCAAAGTAGTCTAGTATACCGCGGCCCTGGAACACAAAGGGCAAAGAAGGAACTTGGATGGGTTTTAGTCAGTAAAAGTCTGACACTCCCTTCCACTCCACCCAGACCCCCGCTCTGGGTGGGGGTCATTTAATGATTTCACATCCGAAAAAAAATAGTAGTCCCTGGAAAAATAATCAACAGAGTGCTTTTCATCGAATTCGTTTTTCGTCGAATCATCATGATAATTTCAGCCAAAAGACGTCTCCAGCGGAACATAATTAAACCTCATCAAGTGTTGTCGCCATATTGAACAGGCCTTTGACTCATGTGCGGTCTCCAGCTGCCTTCACTAAGTTATTGGTCCTCCTTGTGGAAGACCTACCAATTTTCGTGAGCTTATGTCAAATCCTCGCAAAGGACAAAGAGATTGAGGGTGTAAAAAGACCCTTAACGAAGCCGAAAGGCACTTGTTCTCCCCATCATTGCGATATTTTTTTTGTTCTAAACCATACCTGGAACCTTCTAGTTACAGTGAGTGAGATATATATGTGAGATATTGGAGTTCAAAGTTCCAATTTTTTCACAACTTCTTTTTTAAATACCACTTTTAAAGGTTTTAAGTTTACTTTAATTACCTCCATGACCAGTTTACTATTCAAAGCACCAAGTGTTGATGAGTGATTTTTCACCCCCAAAAAAAAGTCGTTTCCCAGCAATAATTTTTGCGTAGGGTGACTTAGTTTAATGTACATAATGCTTGGTTGACGGCTTCGTGAAGAGTCCGTTTACACCCTGTATAATAAAGACCAATCTGGAGTTGAGGTCCAAATAATCGGAGAAGCTCCCGAAAAAGAATATCAGATTCAGGCATTTCGATTTGTGACAGATATCCATTTTACTTTCTTAATGCTTCACGGCGTACCCAAACACATGGTTTGTCCTGCATTTCATTGTATTTATGAATAATTTGACAATTAATAATCTAACTAAACATAATTTTATCCTGGTGAATTTGTTACTGTGCGGTTAGCTTAATTTTGATGGTGGTTACACAACGGGCTGTAATTATAATTTTTCTCAGTTTGTTGGCATTATATTTTGCATTCCAAGTTAGAATCGTCTTTAATTTGGCAGATATTTGTGAGATATAGGTAAAAAAAGTTTTAAACAGATTACAAACAATTATTTTAAAATAAAACGTTAGAATTGGTACATACCTTTTTCACACCGAACCTTTTGCAACATTGTTCTAATTGCTTTGGCAATAGTCGTAATGCAATAAGGTCAACGACCGCTAGCTGTCAACCGTCCAACTATGTAGCATGTAATTTATAAGAAAATTGTCTAGTAGCAGCTATTATCAACTCATTTGTAAACCAACTGTTTTTCTTTAATTAATCGTAATAACAAAGAAGTTTTTAATACAATTTAAATGTGAACGAGGACCTTACAATGGAGGTATGAATGCTAGTGGAAAATGTTGGCATAGAACCCTGAAACCAGTTGTAACTTCGTTTTTTACCCCCGGCGCAAAAAGAGGGGTGTTATACGAGTAAGTTTGACTGCAGTGTGTGTGTGTGTGTCTCTGTCTCTGGCACCGTAGCTCTTAAACGAGTGAATCGATTTGGAGGCAGTTTTTTATTTAAAAGCTAGTTTCTTGGCGATGGTTCTTAGATAAGTTTTATCAAAATCGGTGAAGCCATTTACTAGATGTGGGTATGAAAAATCGAATATTTTCAAATATACCCAAGTTGGGCATCAAATGAAAGCGCATGAGGTGTATATTAAAATTAGACATGTTTTATCAAAATCGGTGCAGCCATTTACTAGATATGGGGGATGAAAGTGGGTCTTTTATTTTTTGTTGGGGGTTTTTTAAATTTTAAATTTAATTGTTTTTCTTTTTGATTTGTCAAAGTGACACGAGTGTTAAGAAATTAATAAGGGACCATTTATAAATTCACAATTTATTCCTTAAAACATCTAACTAAATAAAGTAGTTCGTTTTTCAGTTAGTGCCTAACTAATATAAATAATCGTATTGGTTTAATAATTTATTTATTATTAAATAAGTATTAATGTAATGGTTCATATGTTTTTTTTTTTGTTCGGAAACCAGTAATGTCGAGAGTCTGAAACGAAGCAGGGAAGTCCCGTATAGATGTGAAGAAGTTTGTCTAAGAAAATAATCGTTTCAATTTTCATAAAGTCACTAACATTTTCCTTCTGTTCGGACCCTCGAATCAGACGGCCTGTCATAGATAGAACTGAGGCCCTAATAACTAGGCCTCCAAAGTGACCACCTATAAATCGATATTCAAAAATGTTTGGGATTGTCATAAAATACTGAAAAAAATATGTCGATAACTTTGAAAAGCGCTGTAGAAAAGAAATACGAATAGTAATCGAAGCGATTGTTTCTTGTAAAGGCCTTCAGGTCTTCAACACGATCTTTTGTAGATCACCCACTCATCTGGCTGATGGTCTATCAACGCTAATTCTACCATCTCTAGGCAACCATTTCTTACTGGCGGCGTTGCCATACAACGTGGCAACGCTGCCAGTCTCTTGAGTTCATTACCAGTTGACAGCGTTGAGGAGGAGTTTTTTGACGCCATTTTTTAAGTTAGTTACTTAAGGTTATTTTAATTTATTAATGTATTTAAATAATAAAATTGAAAACAAAATGTAATTTAACATAAAATTTCTTACATTAAAAGTTTTCACCCTAGACTTAATACTGGTTCATTCATTTTGCTTTCAGTTATGAAAAATTTGGTCTTCTTTTCCGGAGAAACCAGGTTCTCTATTTACCACAACAGAATCACAAGTTGTCTTCTCTATGTATTCCGTTTTCAACAAAAGACCGCATCAAACACACAGCCATCTAAAATTCGCAACTTTTTCTAACCAGCCAGTCGATCGTCGGCGCACTAGGAAGCGTATGCGCAGCCTAAGGTCATCACACTCATTTAACTGGCAATCGACACGTTACTCATCGCTCCGTGCAACGTACACAATGCTTTTATTACGGTAGACTTTAATTGCTGGGATGCCCCTGGCGTTATTTCTCGTTTAGGATATCTACGCTTAAGGTAGTAAACCTAAATGTTTTATTGAACCTAGCCTGTTGTGTATAGGCCTCTCCCTAAAATACGCCGCAACACCAGGTCCTCCGAGTTCCGCATTTAGTCTGACCCAATCATCTGAAGAAGAGAAGTTATAATACCCGTAGTCACGGATTTTAGAATAAAATTACAAGTACATAATATTATGCAGAAATAATTTTTATCGGAACACTCACGAAAAATGAATCTAATTTAATATTAATTTTACGAAAGGTCGGAATATTAATCGCTATTTTTAGCTTACTCCCACTGCTAATAAACTGTGTTCATCCAACAAAAGAATAAAGATAAAAAATATTACAGAAACGATCGTAGAACAGAGAAAGATAAGGCTGACTAAGTACTAAAAAGGTTAGGACAATGTAGAGGCTTGCCCACAAGAACTGATTAATGAAGGCTCCGAAGATGGAAAGATAAAGATAGGATTATCGATTTATGATAAATTAAGGACTGAACGTGTAGGAGGGAGCGAGAGGGAAGACCTTCATACAGTGTTATCGTGATGAACTTACGATAGCATGAATTTCACATCGCTTAGCAAAGAGATCGGATTGTACCATACATGAACCCTAAGTATTAGTCCATTTTCATGTCAATTTTGAAAGAGAAGGTAATTCCATTGGATGTTACTCAAAGAAAAGAACCAGTGAGATAAAACTATTGCTAAGACAAAAGAATTGAAGACCAACTTTAGAACAAGCCATTTGGAAGCACTCATAATAATCCAATCTCCTAGACTGCAGTAAAAAAGAAATTAGAAAAAAAACAATAAGAAATTCCCATAGAAAGTGTTAACAAAATGAGACTTTAACAAAAGGCTTATCCATCTATCTATTATAAACATTATCAAGATCAAGTCAGACGCATGTATTATATAACTAACTGGTCGGTTCAACTCTAGTTATCACCAAGGTTTCAATATTCAATAACCTGTCTTTAACTGTAGTTACTGGGAGCTCACAGTTAGCAGCATTTAACCGTGTCCACCTTTTATGGGTGACTAGTTTTTATGTGTTTATTATAACACCATTTGTGCATAAATACATAATATTGAACACAAAAAACGAAAGATCAAAGAAAAGATGATGATAACTTACTGTTATACAATGAAAAGAAATCTCTGGCAGACAGACAGCTTGAAAAAAATATAAAACTGTGATGCCTTAAGAATGTAAATGAAAATTTATATAGACTTGTTAGTATCCTAATGAGCACTCCAGACCAAGCTACAGTAAATGAAATCATTATAGATATTCATGAATAACAACGAAAAACAAATGGTATTTAAAAATTAGATGCAGGTAGCAACGAACGGCATAATTTAGGCAAAATTCTACTTTCTTGTTGCTAGCTTACTCTAGCTCCCAATTCACGAGATTTCTGCAAAGTGCAATGAGTTTTTTAAAGCATTATTCGAAGAACTCTTAAAACTAGCTGGCAAAGAGGTAACAACAAAGCATGACACGAAATTTTCGGTGAAATTCAAAACCGCAAGCAACTGATGTAACTGGACACAATAGATCTTTTTTCGGTACGTAATAACCACCATAAAAACGGGTAAACTACTGTTTTATTTAGACTATTCACAGCAATCAAAAATATACTGTATTTCCTTGGAGAAAATTCCTATAATCGCGTGTAATTCCTTTGTAAAAATGGTAGGTCTCATGCATATTTGTAGCAGCATTTTAATAAGAAGGTGTTATGAAATAAAGTTCAAGTGTAATTAATGCGTTGATTACGAAAATTCTTGAACATTACACGTAAAGCAACCATTTTATTGGTACGCATATTAATTGTTATTAGTGTGGTCACAATATAATCGTTGTAAATCCAGTGTTTTTTTTTTCGTAACGGTCATATTTTAAAAATAAGACCAATCTTTATTACGTAACAAGACCAAGGAGTTTCCGTAATAATTAACGAACTGGTGATGCTTCACAATTTCTTCCAGCAAAATTACTAGAAGTCAAAAGATTTCAAGATGACTATAATATGGATGAAGAGTATAAAGGGTGTAAAAAGACCCTTAACGAAGCCGAAAGGTACTTGTTTTCCCCGTCATTGCGATCATTTTTTTGTTCTAGACCATACCTGGGAAACTTCTAGTTACGGAGATATTGGGGGTCAAAGTTCCATCTTTTTCACAAGTTTTTTTTTTAATACATGTTTTTAATGTAAGATTTTTACTTTAAACACCTTCACGAGCCCCGTACTATTCAATTCATCCATCAGCACAATGTTTTGAGTTTTGATTTGATTTTTCACCCCCATAAAAAAAAGTCGTTTCCCAGCAATAATTTTTGCGTAAAGTTACTTAGTTTGATGTACAGAATGCTTGGTTGACGGCTTCGTGAAGGGTCTGTTTACACTCTGTATGATTAAGTAAGAAAGAAGTGAATTCTAAGATGACAGCAGAAGTTTACAGAAAAAGATAACTTCAAGTTGTCTAAAGCCTAAAAAATCAGTAAATAATACAAAACCCATACAAAACATATATTGCATTCACTTCCAACTCCAATACAGATAACAAACTCGACTAAATTACATCACCAAACGCCAGTATAGAGTACATTTCTATACTCTTACTATCTAAGTATCTACGATAATGGCTTCCAAGATTGGCCGGACGAGATTGGCCAACGAAGCGTCTTTATCTCATTATGTGATGTTACCTTTGAAACATGTGCAGTAGAGATGATTTATCAGTCATTGTTTCTTTTATCTTCATGTTTCGGTTTTAATTATTTTGCCTTTTTCTACTGCGTCTATAATTTGGATTACCCAAAGTCATCATTACCATGAATCTCCTGTCCTTATCCCAATGTATTTGAGGGTGAGTGCAGCATGTTATTTCCTTCCAAACTTCTCTGTTAGTCGTCATCTCAGTTATAGCTACTCCTTTTCCAGCCTTATCATTCTTAACATTTGGTCGTTTGTTTTTGCCTTAATCTTACACAGCTTCTGACATTCCTTTTGGTTTTAAACGTCACGCACGACTGATGATTTTGCACGCTAATTTAATGAAGGTAACTTAAGTATTTGCAAATTCTACAGGTGGATTCATCTATCTATTATTTTATTTTGCAAATTATCTTTTGTAGCGATCCATGGACGTGGACGTACGATGTGGTTATGTGTATGTTTTAAAAACTGCACAAGGCATTTCTATTTCCATTATCTAATTCGTCTTCCGCCATTCTCTATAGCTCTTCTTTTTTATTTTGACCTGTCATTATTTTAAAAAGTAGCTCAAATTTATATCTCAGATCGCATACAAATCTATTCTTAAACACCAATGCATATCAAGTATCGTCCGAGACCTGAATAATCTCCGTAGCATGATTGGCCAATATGATCAATTATACATGAATTGGCATAATAAATGTTAAAAGTAGCAATATAATAAAAATAATACATGTATTATGTATATTGTATAGACAGTGTGGTGCAATATGGAGCGCGGGATTTAAAGAGCGAGAGAATGGACGGCCTCGAGTGTTGGATAGTGCAGTCGTAAAATGGAATCGAGCTGCAGACATTTTGTTATAGTTTTATACATATGTTAAATAATAACAGCCGCTCAGGTCGATCTAAAGGTTAACCTGCGCTTACCTAGGTTGGTCCGTGGATGGGCGACCAGTTAACCACCTATTACATACCGAGTTTCCTCCGTGCCTCTGAAAGCACGTTGAGCCGTTGATGCGGGCTGTCATTTGTAGATCTTTGACTGTCGCCCGAAGTCTGACACCAGTCATACCAAGGGTTATAGTATTACCCAGTACTAACTGGTTTGTGGAGGTCAGATAGTCAGTCGCTCCTTGTGAATTACTGGTATTTAGCTGCATCCGGTTAGACAGGAAGCCGACCCCAACATAGTTGGGAAAAGGCAAGGCAGATGACGAGAATTACGATGAACATGGTCTTAAGAGATCGAGACTAAAATATGGATTGATGATATAGATAGATCATGATTTAGATAAGGAAGAAGTGAACGATCAGATGGCAGCTGATAAAAATGGTGAATAACGAAGAAGTACAAGGAAATCAGGATAAGAGTAGATGATGATGGTTGTGACTTGCATTACTAAAGTTGTCGAAGATGTTGATAATAGTGAAGAATTACGGACTCGGACATCCACGAGACTTCTAATCGAATTCGAATCTTAACAAGTAAATGATTAATTTCTGAATATTATCATCATCATATCAGCCCGGAAATACCCACTGCTTGGTATAGGGCTCCCCTTTTTTCTGCAACACTTCCCGGTTCAGTGCGTCCCTTATCCAGGTGTTCCCCACGACTTTGAGGATATGAATATGATTACTGTCAAACATCGACACAACACTGCTAACTTAGATTCCGGATAAGCTCATGTACGAATGCCCTTTCCTCAAACCTTAGTGGTTAGGCATTGCAAAATCTTCGAGTGCACTAGGGCAACAACATTGCATGCTGATAATATCTCCCTGCGATTACTAGTCAGCCTGCCAAGCATAGTGACTACAGGTCTTATCCCCCTAAGATCGTTAGCTGATCATAGATGTACCTCAGCAGGGTTTTAGACTTTGAATTCATTGTTACGTTCTCAAGTGTTAGAAGTTCTTAATGATGAATACAACAACCATAAAATTTTACATGGTTATACCGACGCCTCAGATTTACATGCGGAGCTGTGTCCAAATAATTATAATCGTTCTAGAAAGCAGAAATTGTTTAATGTCCCATTTTGTCGAACTGTAGCTTGATCCCCTTCCCCTATACCGCGTATGCTTAGGATGCTCAACGCGCTCGTGGAGACCAACACTGGATTGGACTTGTTTGCTGATGAATGGAAGACGATAATGTTAGAATGTTTGTGGTTCTGTGAGAAGACCGAATAAAAGGATAACTTCATTTAGTATTTATGGCTTATGCTGTACTAAATATAATAAATAAATAAGTAGACCACTTTTAACATTGTAAGACCAACACTGATTCATCCCTTTTGGTTGTTTTGATTCTATTCAGTGATGGTTCTGTAAGACATGATAATGAGGGAATAAATGATAACGTGACGGTTGCCAGGAGAGAATGGAAGAAGAAAACGTGTTGCGTCGACCCCAAGTAACCTGGAGCAAGAGCAGTCCTATAAAAATTAATGTTCACGAGTGTGTTCGCTATATTAGGCACCTATAATTATGTATGTACACAAAGAGCCCTTGATCTTACAATAACGCGATGAAAATCAGTGATGTGGAGAATCTATTTGTAAAAGATCAAATAAGCGGGTTTCTTTGCTATCTTATCTTTAGAGAAGCCTCTTTGGTTCAAAGAGAAATTGAATTGAAAGGAAATTGTGAGAAGATTCTATTTTTGTATATGAAAGTCCTCCGAACGAATTGGTGTGTGCTGTGCGCGGTTCCAAATTGATCTGTAATTACTTTTTTGTCTAGGTTGTTTTTGCCTAATACGGTATATAGGTACGTATAAAGCATCGTTGGTATAGTGATCGCAAACGCTTCTACAAAAAATGAGGTCTTGAGCTCAATTCTTGGGTCAGGAAAAGTTCTATTGGTCTTTTGTATCAAAAAATTCTTAGGGCCACCCTATTGCTATCAACCTGAAGTTCAAATCCAGACTACGCGATTTGAGCCTCGGTTGATGACAATAGGCTGCCCCCTAGTACAAGCCACTAATCATATGGTGCAAAGCAGGTGTAGGTAGAGGTACGCACGACAGCCAATCAAGCTATACAAAACCAATTTATGCGTATCTCTCATTGTATAGAAAATCTATACAAAGCGAGGCCAAGTTATACTGGAAATGTACAGCTTCATGTGCCGCCGTGTGTACTATACATATCTACTAGGTATCTATCGATATCTTCGGGGTCTACAGATGTGTGATGTTATGTGGTGTTAATCTTTCATTTTTTCTCACGATTTTAATCGAATAATCCCATAATTCAGGAAATAATCAATAGTTTTATAGACATAACATATATCATTCCTAATGTAGGCAGGCAAAAAAAGCAATTTAACAAGATTTCTAGCCGGCATCCGTCCGCTGGAGGAAGTTAATACCACCGATTGTAGCGAAGAGGAAAGCATTAAACACCTAATTGTATAACTTTAAATAGAATGATGCATGCTTATTATTAACATAATTTATTCTACCTTCTTATCTTTTGAGGAAAAAAACATTGTTTTAGAACTTCATACAACACCGACTCGGATATGTTAATTAGTAGAGACCGCCTCGTTGGACTAGTGATTGGCAGCGATATTGCTGAACATGAGGTACCCGATTTTATTCCCAGGTTGGGCAAAGTGTTAATCTGTCACTCCATGTAAAATACTGGTATACAGCTGTATCCGGTTAGACTGGAAGCCGTACCTAACATAGTTGGGAAAAGGCTGTAAGCAGATGAGTGAAGTTTTACTTGGTTCTTCCATCAGGAATTTCTCAGTAGCAATCACAGAGTTTGGGTTGGTGTCCGGTTGAAGAATCGCCGCTTACTGGGACTAAAATAAAGGGTGCAAAAAGACCCTTAACGAAAATGAAAACCACATATTCTGCCCATCATTGGGATCATTTTTTTCTTCTAGACAATACCTAGGAAACCACAGGTTCTGGAGATATTGAAGGTCAAAGTTCCAATTTTTCAAAAGTTTTTTTTTTAACCCGCTTTTTAAGGTTTTAACTTTACTTTAATTAACTCCATGACCCGTTTATTTTTCAAAGCATCCATCAGCACTAAGTTTTGAGTGCGTAACATATGAGTTTTAAAGTACAACGTGATTTTTCACCCCAAAAAAAAAGTCGTTTCCCAGCAATAATTTTTGCGTAGAGTTACTTATTTTGATGTACAGAACGCTTGGTTGACGGCTTCGTGAAGGGTCCGTTTACACCCTGTATAGCAGCTGGCGGTAGGTGTACGGATAGTAGGTATTTCATCACCTATGCCTAACCCTTTGGGAATCCGAGGCTGCGGGACTGTTTGAAAGAGATACCGCGTCCCTGGAACACAGGGCAAAGAAGGAACATGGATGGATTTTAGCCAGTACGAGTCTGACACTCCGCCCAGAGTGGGAACAAACCCTTTGGGAATTGGAAGCGTTATGTATGTTATGTAACACGACGAACCTAAACAGATAGTTAGAATCTGAGTCTGACTATTGTTACATGTTCATATTATATCGTCCCAAATAAACTTTAAAACAACGAAAAACACAAAACCTGAAACACTATACAGTTTTGTTTACGGAAATGCAAAAGAAGACATTCCTTTCCAAAATAAAAACGTCATAAATTCTAACCATCTCTCTCTTTCCCTTCAAAAGGCACACGTGAGAGCGAGACAGATATACTTGTGGCAGCTGAATAAACCGTGGAAGTCTTTTGTGGCGCTTGCGACGTGAAAGTAAACATGTCGATTGTCGGTTAGTTTTTGTAACGTGCGCCGGCGCAGTCTGGCTTATTGTTTTGACGCAAATTAGCTTCACGTCACTAAATATATATTTTTGTATACTTTGGTGTTACCTATAAAAAGATCGTGAGGTAATTTTTAGAGGGACTGTTTATCATTTTTATAGGCCTAGCGATCATGACGGATATAGCTTATTAGTTGATTAACAAAAAACTGATTATTAATTTTACAGGGTTTATTATTAATTTTGAAGGAGGAACTTGACAGATATGATGGTTATCGTCTGTCAGCAGTGTATAAAACAAAATAACCAGGTAACAGGGTGTAACAATCCATATGTGTGCCCCGATCCTATCGGTCTCCGATCGAAATCTTGTAAAATGCTCTAAAAGTACTCATCATTTGCCTAGCCTTTTCCCAACTACGTTGGAGTCGGCTTCCAGTCTAACCTGATGCAGAGGAATACCAGTATTTTACATGGAGCGACTGCCTATCTGACCTCCACAACCCAGTAAGTACTGCGTAATACGATACCCATCGGTAAGACTGGTTGTCAGACTTTCGGGCCACTGACTACCTGTAACAACTGTCAAAGATCTACAAATGACAGCCGGGACCAACAGATTAACGTGCTTTCCAAGGCACGGAGGCAACTCGGTATGTATTGGGTGGTCACCCATCCACGAACGCAAGCGCAGCTTAACGTGAAGACCGACCCGAGCTCCGCTATAATACTCTGAACACTGAAAAGCATGCCGTTCCCTGAACAGCAAACGCAAATTTAAGAGAATGTAAATATAGGTGAAATGATTGTTCTATTAGCGGTACTACTAAAAGCAGCATACTACTGGCATCGTGCCAATGTTGTAACCGTGAGTTCGATTTCTATTACATCATATTATAATGCATAGATCAACAATTAACTCATTATCCTTTACTTGCAAACACACGAAGTTCAAAATCTTCACTAGTCTCCTTGGTCGTCTACTCCCTGTCCTATAAAAAGTTTTGTATTCACAAGTCAGCATAAAGCAGCAACTATAAGTAGTGATAGTCTAGTGGTGTGATCATCGGAATTCGAACCCAAGACATGCACCTCTGATCTTTCGGATTCATGTGCATATTGTATAATTATCACTTGCTTCGGTGAAGGAAAACTTCGTGTGCAAACCAGCATGCCTGAGAGATATTTCTCGACGGCATTTAAGGCCAGGTTAGAGGCCCATGGGCGGCATAAAAACTCTGACACCAGGTTCGGCACTAAGCACACGATAAAGAAGAAGAAGAACATTCACAAGTCGTCGATCTGAGCATTGCTTTGCAGAGTAATTTTGAGATCACACGGCAACCCAAAATTACAACCAACTATGAAACTCCGTAGTGCATTTATTTTGAACCGTGAACCCTGGCTGTATGCTGAACGAGACGTCTCGCAAAACACCGACACGGGACGGAGACCAATCGAGGAACACCGATGCTAGACGTGCGCTTCATACGGGGTGGAACATCGACGCACAAACGTAATTACCACATGATCATTAAATCATTCCGAACATAGAAAATCGTCATCGGCTTTTGTAGGAAATAGCAGATTTTTTTTAATTGCCGATAAAAATTTTCTATGTAGGGGTGTTCGGAATGATGTAAGTTACCCAGTATACATTTTCGCAGACACTGGGTGGCCAAGTCCCGACAGGAGACACCACAATAACAAAACACGATCAGTTCAAATTCTTTTCCTTCTCAGTAGTACTTAGGTACATTACCATCTACTTACACATGTAGGCACATAGGACAGGCATTGTTCATTGTTCGAGCCTGATCACCCGTCGATTTATACCGTCTTGATCAAGTTGCGATATTACGCATTCATTTAAACTTGACTCTATTGTTACTTGGCGACTGTTTGGCACCGAGGTTGCGATTCTTCTGTTTGTTTATTAATAAATATCGGGCAGTGTGTGGTCTTAGCAAGGAACAGGGGAACTCCCTTAGCAGTTATCGAATAAAAAAAATTCAAACAAAAACGCTTTTGACGATGTTGTCCTGTCGCAGTCGCATTAGACGCATTGTCTATGGTGTGAATAAAATAATAAAAGCGTTCTCAAATCCATTGAGTCCAAAGAAATTCAAAGAATCTTCAATTCAGACAAAAAATCACAAAAAAAATTGGCGTAAATTCATCAAACTATCCGAATACAATTAATATAATATTGAAAGCGTGTTTTGACTTGGTCAAGGGATTTACAGGAAAGTTTATTAAGAATCCGTTATAAAGCTCAGTCGGTTTACGGGAATTACATCAGATATCGTCTACGTCTACGTCATACTTTTAAGATTGGCGCAATTATTTTACCAGAGATACGATCATATCCTGTGTTATTGCCGCAGATAGACGGAAATAGAAAACTACGTCAATATGCCGAATATGACAGTCGTTTGGATAATCACAAGCTTGAAAATCTAACAGTCTGGACAAAAGGAATCCGACATCTGTTACCAAGTAATTGGGTTGTGTGGGCCGAAAATGCTATAGCTGCATGTAAAATACTGGAATCAAAATGAATCCGGTTAGACTTGAGTTCGACCTGAACATAGTTGGGAAAAAGCTAGGCTAAAAGAAAGAAAGAAAAAACATTTTTTAGCTAGTAACGTAACGTTCAAAAAGTGAAGTACACAACAATCAGTAAAACGGCCATAGCTCAGAATAATGCTGTTAAACAAAATAACAAGAGATGATGTCTATATCCCGACTTACGACTACATATATACGGCTGCCCATATATACGGCACTGCTGTGATAGGCATGTTGCCGTCAGCAGGGCCGGTTAGATGTTGCCTTTTTATTTATTTTTTTACTTTATTTATTTTATTTTTGTTTTATTATTCTTTGTGTGTTGTTTGTATATGTCTCATCACATATGAGTTAAAGTTGCTCGAAATAAATGTATTTTTTTTTTTTTTTTTTTTTTTTTTTTATATATCTGAGGAGACTATAATTATAGTGATTTTTCACAAAAAAAGAGAAGATTTTAACAATGTCATCTTTCTCTTTTCGATAGCATGCATGTATGCATGCATAGTAAAAGAAAAAAGATCAAATCGTGTCTTGTCTAGGTATTTTGAACAAGTAAAAGTAAAACAAAACGCGTTCTGTCCTTCGTCAGGTTAACGTCAAAAAAGGTTTTGTCCGAACAACCAATCACAAACGAGCGGACGCCATTTTGACATTTGACAAAACACATTTTGAATGAATGGATGTCATTGCAAGTTTACGAGGTTATGTGTTGCAGTTTGTTATGAATGAATGAATGAATGAATGAATGATTTATTAAAAATACAATTTCTTAAGGCTAGTTACATTGCCCCACAAAACTGCTTACGCAGTTTAACTGTGAGATCGTTGAGTCTCTAATACATTAAACATAATATCAGGTACATCCATAAAAATTAATAATTATTATTGTTAATTTTGCAGTTAAATTGTATTATTTTATTTTGTAGAAAATTGAAGATATTGCAGTCGAAACAGATTCTACTAAGCTGCGTAGGTCGCTAGCCGATACTGAATTTCCCGATAATGTAATTTTCGTGTAAGAGCTACCGGTCCGCTCGCTGCCTGCTATAATCTTATTTATTGCTGCTATTACGAACATTTTAACGAAGTTCTGCTTTCAATTTCAGGATTCGAAAGAAGCCAAGTGTGTCGCCGTTGAGTTATAGTATGTTCATGTTGTCAATTAGAGTCAATTAAATTTACTACACCCATGTAAAGGTATGTGTGTAATGGTGCAGTAGGTTAGAAACTCGTAATAAGGTTACATGAACGATGAATAAACCCGGGGCTGCGGGACTGTTCGACCGGGGCTGCGGGACTGTTCGAAAGAGATACCGCGGCCCTGGAACACAAAGGGCAAAGAAGGGACATGGATGGGTTTTTTGTCAGTACGAGTCTGACACTCCCTCCCACTTCGCCCGGAGCAGGAGGGGGTCATTTGATGATTTCACATCCGAAAAAAAAAGGATGTATAAATCGATTCCTGGTTTTAGAAACTATGGGTTAATATAACGATGCTACCTATAGATAGAATGGGGAGTATGGGTAGGTAGTTTTCTTATTATGTACACCTTACAAATTATGCGTCTGAAAAAATTGACTTTACAATGAGCACTTGAGCAGTCTTATCGATGAAAGTGATCTTACCTCTTCTTGCGTCTATAAGACTCGACTCTAAAAATATGAAAAATCAAAATTTAACCCTACAGAAAACATCATTAGCTCAATTAAAGCATTTCATGTTGTTGGTCATTCAAATAAACACATGAATGGCCAACAAGCCATCTTTAAAATGCCACATACTGTTGTTTACTTTTGTTATTATAACTGTTCCTTACACTTTCAACACGTTTTGTCTCAACAGCTGGTATCCATAACCTTGCAAATGTCATTCAGGACACCTTGGCATTAAAATTCAACTAAACAGAACAGGCACTAATTCAATTCCCGTTTTGCGCAAGTCTACAAAAATAACAATAGTCGGGGTTAACCACAGAGTAATTAGCAAATGGAATGCTATGGTGGATGCATTCTTTAATGCAAGATTTACTACGATAAGATTCACAAATTTTACATTCGATATTCGGCGCTGGATGTGCTAGGACGATGTTGTGTTCCTTTTAAGACGTAGTTATTTATTTTAAACGGTTAAAAATGGAAGATAAGAGTTGGAGTATCCTTACTTGTATACCAAAATAAAGCCAAACACGTGTCTAATGGCAAAATTTCGATGCAGGTAAGCTTGCAACGTCAACAGATGCTCTCGAAATCGACTCCATCATACTCCAAGTGACTCGGCTTCGGAATACTTAGATAGCAGACATGATGGCTCTTTTTTCACCCTGTATATGATTGTCTAAAATAGACTTCTTCCTAAGACTGTTTTGTGTTGCTTTTACGCCATATGCCCCTTACATGGTCACTCCAGTTGCTACTTCCTCCGTAACGTTGAGCAAACAAGTATGCATTATCTTACCGTTTGTTACCGTCACTCATTGTGTGAGGTTCTCAGGTATCTGTGATACCAGACGTATCATTTTGCAATTACTTAGTCGTGGCTGGAGAAAGGTCTTCATTTTGTTCAAAATGAATGACTGTATTTACTGCTTGTTTACAGGAAACATTAAAATCTGTTTAGCTATTACTTTTGTTAACGCCTACTCTTTCGCTTTTACTGTTTCTACAAGGAGCCACGTCTCTATTACTTTTTCGTTAGTTTTATTTGAGTTTCAAATATCATAGTTTTCAGCATTGCTAGTCCTATTGCTGCTGCCAGTCTTGTCTTATTCTTTAATTATAAATATGACGAAAAAGCCAATCAAAGAAATGAATACTCTTGGTTGGCAAGAATCTACATCGGAAAACAAGCAAAACAAAAACACATTAGCATCAGAATGTGAATAATTTCAAATAAAACACAATATCGCTGATTGAACACAAAACGTTGCGTCTAAAATTATATACAAGGACGATTACTGAAACTAAGCTCTTTTAGAAATATAAATTAACAAAAAGAAACTTAATAACAAAAGTGTTAAGAAACATAATCATAAAAACTTCGTATCTGCACATTTAAGGTCGCTGCTTCTTATGTATAAACATAAAACTCTATTCAAATGCTACCAGACGAATTTTAGTAGCCATTAATCTGTTTATTACAGACGGCGTTTCTCTCAGAATAATCTGAATATATTGACCATAACCCAGAGATATATAGAGTGGACATAATGATGTGAATACTGATGATGAATTAAAATGCAACGATTAATATAATAATGGAGGCCGTCTTATCATAAAAACATTTCTCTGGCTGGCAGATGACACACCACCGTCTAGACTTCCGAAGAATGAAACAAGGGAAGAATAGTCTTTCCTCCTGAGCTACTCACAGTTACTATTATTATATTATCTACGTCACTTCAACTTATTTGCGTGTCGATAGACTCAAATAATACCCGACCAGTATATTGTCGTCGTTGGCTTCGTTTAAATCTTGGGAGGTGCAGGTGGCTGTGCAGGATGGGCAAGAAAGAAAGTGGGGCATATCCTGCAAAGGGGCTCCACACTGACATTGTATTTGGGACGGGTCGATGATACCCCATTTGGCTAGATTATTTCTGCAGCGGCCAACCTGAGCCCGCAAACGGTTAAGAGATGGAATTGGTCATGCTACGCGTGCTGATGCAGATTAAAACCCTAAACTTCTAATGCTAATTAAGGGTCAAAAACTAAAACCGTGAAAGGTTTATCCTGTGATATTATCTTACAACATCGTCATCATCTTCCTGCCCTTGTCCCATGTTTTCTTCCATTCTCCTCTGTCAACCGTCACGCTATCATTTACTCCTTTTTCCTTCATATCATTCCTCACTCATCCATCTATCATTTCCTTGGTCTTCCTCTCCCTCTCCATCCATCAACATTTATCTCACAACATGATGCCATTTATTCGTGCTTATTTGGTCGAATACTAGCCTGATGGACCCACAAGTGGCTGAGACTTACTGGATCTGTAAGCTAAGACCAGTAGTAGTCTGTGACAAACTGAGTTGATTGATTAATTTGGTTGACTACCAGTTCCCCTAATAGAACACCGATGAAAGAGAAGAAGAGATGTTTCTTCATTTACAATTCCGCTTTCCATCAGGCGTGATCGAGGTCAAGAGCAGGCCCACTGTAGAATTAAAAAAAAAAATCCTACGTCGTTGTTCCAGGTCTGGCTGTTTGTGTGTGTGAGTTTATTTTTTTGTAAACGCACCCACGATACAGGAAAAATTCCTAGTGTAGCCAAAACTAGGAATTTCTCAAGTATCGTGGGTGCGTTTACGAAAAAAATTGATCTGTTTCCTAAAAATATACTATACAAGTACATTCTTATCTCATACCAACTATGATGACAATACCAGAATAAACAAACAAAGGAAAAGGAAATAAAAAAAGATGAGTTTTTCGGCCAGAAATGAATTATTCCTATGCGTATAAAAATAGCGAGGAGTAGCGTAATATTGTGAGTGTGTAGGAGTCGCTTTAGTTACATAAATGTGTTTTCATGTTACTTGTGACGTAATGACAAGGAAGGCTTTCGTGTAAAGGCAGTTGTTTCAGCATTCGTTCAATATTTATGAGTATGTCTTTTATATCCATATTTGCAGATTATAAATTGATACATTAAACACCAGTAAAGCTGTGATTAAAGCAATACGTAGTCTCGTTGGCCCTTTAAATGACCGTCCAACCAAGTTCAATGCTAATTAATAAAATAATATAACCAGGAAGGGGCCCGCAAGGGCCGATGCCTGCCGGGGCTGCGGGACTGTTCGAAAGAGATACCGTGGCCCTGGAACACAAAGGGCAATGAAGGAACATGGAGGGGTTTTAGTCAGTAAGAGTCTGACACTCCCTCCCACTCCACCCAGAGCGGGAGAAGTCATTTGATGATTTCCCATCCGTAAAAAAAAAAAAAAAAAAAGTTCAATGCTATCGGCAATACAATGTCGCCCATGCGCATGTGACCGCCCGTAATTTTCTGAATATTCATGAAGAAATGTCGAAAATAAACTTTAAAAGGGGGGGTCTATCTACAACATTTTTCAAGTTATTCAATTTTTAATTTTTTAAGTATAGTTTGTAGATTTGCTTTCTATTTTTTGACACATCTCCGAAGTTTATGGGTCGATTTGGATTCTGTTTATTATTTCTAAAAGCTTATGAGTTATTTTAACAGGTTAATTAACATTTTTACTAAAAATTATCGACGACGAAAAAAAAAACGGAATCGAAGCCATTTTTTCGGTGAAAAATTGTGTATTTATTTTTAAAAAACTAGTGTAACTCCATAAATTATCCCGACAGGACGACTTTTTTAATCATTATTTGTAATCTACTACATAACAGCTACAAATTCACAGAACATTGTTGATACCTATCTCTAAAGAAAAAACAAGGGCGGGTATAACAAATCATCGCAATCTTCATGTGTGGGCCACTGAAAATCCACACGTCATTAGGGAAACAACTTTCCAGACTCAATTTTCCATAAATGTATGGGCTGGAATGATTGACGGTCAACTTATTGGCCCTTTCGTGTTACCAAACAGACTAGATCAACACGTGTTTTTAGATTTTATAGTCAATACGTTGCCGTTGCTTTTGGAGGAAGTACCGCTGAAAAAGAGAAGGCCGATGTATCTGCAATTATGCAAATTAGATGGAGCTCCAGCACACTTCGCACGACTAGTTCGTGATTATTTAAATCAAAATTATCCGTGGCGGATTGGCAGAGGAGGTGCCATTGCTTGGCCGCCGCGATCTCCCGACCTTACACCCTAGGATTTTTATCTTTGGGGCTACATGAAACGAAAAGTGTATGCCGTGCCCTTTGAAAGCCGCGAGCAATTAACGGCTAGGATTTTTGCTGCTGCTGCGGAAATAAAAGAAAACCGTGAAGAATTACGTCGTACAATCAAAAGTATTGCCATGAGGGCTTTGGTTTGTTTACAGGAGGGTGGGGGCCATTTCGAAAATCTAATTAATTAAAATTCTTGTATTTTAAATTTTTTTAGTAAAAATCTGGCTATTTCTTGTTTGTTTTTAATTCCATTATCATCCTCATTATTAGTTTGACCTTTTAGTACTCACTGCTAAGAGCAACATTCAATTGACTTACACATTATCTTTTCCTAAATTTGACTCATCAGAGTTTTAAGAGTTTTACCTTGGATTTAGTTACAGTTAGGTATCAATAATGTCCTGTGAATTTGTAGCTGTTATGTAGTAGATTACAAATAATGATTAAAAAAGTCGTCCTATCGGGATAATTTATGGAGTTACACTAGTTTTTTAAAAATAAATACACAAATTTTCACCGAAAAAATGACTTCGATTCCGTTTTTTTTTCGTCGTCTATAATTTTTTAGTAAAAATGTTAATTAACCTGTTAAAATAACTCATAAGCTTTTAGAAATAATAAACAAAATCCAAATCGACCCATAAACTTCGGAGATGTGTCAAAAAATAGAAAGCAAATCTAAAACTATACTTAAAAAATTAAAAATTGAATAACTTGAAAAATGTTGTAGATAGACCCCCCCTTTTAAAGTTTATTTTCGACATTTCTTCATGAATATTCAGAAAATTACGGGCGGTCACATGCGCATGGGCGACATTGTATGTTAAGTATGTTTTCAGGGTAATGCTAATTTGATTATAAAGAAGGCACACTTTGAAACATAATTATACGATAGCTATTAAAACAAATCAGAGAAACAGCATATAAATATACAACCTAGGCTGACCAATGACCAATGATGATGATGGCTGATGATGATGATGATGGCTGATGAATGATCTCTTGAGATATCAAGATGGCGCTGATTGCAAAAAGACTGCAAATCAAATTCGAGACATTTCAAATTAGTTCTCTTTTTTGACGTGTATCAAGTTCCACTGGCCACGGGCAGTCGGACACAGTAATTCGGAATGCGCGTAATTCACCGATTGACGCTACCGTTAGAGGCAAGTGCGAATTAACTTTGAATGCAGGTTAACGAATCCAGTCGAGGCTAACAGTCGTGGTCAATCGGGTGGAAGCTCTGACGTCATAGTATCGAGAGAAACAGAATCGGTATAAGACAGTTCTATGTCACTTAAGAAAGAGATTTTGGGGAAAATTTAAGAAAACTATCTTTGAGAGAAATAAATTCCTTGTTATACGAATTACGGAGAGAAGAGTGGAAGGCTATGGGGGAGGCCTTTGCTCAGCAGTGGGATAAAAAAACGAATTACAATCTTTGTGCAATATTTGTGTAATTCGACTGTCTGGTTGGTCTAGTGGTCGCAATCGCGACTGCTGAGCGTGAGGTCTTGAGTTCAATTTTCGGGTAGGGCAAATTGTTATTGGGTTTTTCCATTAGGCATTTCTCAGTACCAGCCAGTCTGGATTTGTGCCCAGTTGAGGCTCGCCGCAATTACATGGTACTTAAACATAAGTAGCGAAATGTGGGTGTACTATTAGGTACACCTCTGCCTTACCCTTCGGGGATTACAGGCGTGATGTTATGTATATTATGTTACACACTCTATCAAACCTCATTATATTATACGTTTATAATATTTTGACACAAATCCTAGAAAAGTAACGTTAATTATTGTGTCCACGCTACAAATAATGGTCACGTTTAATAATTTATTATAAACAGGATTAATTAGCATTACGAACGAGTTAATTATCTAATTAAACACATGTGGTTTGAGCTTTGGTCCTACTGTGATAACAATTAGATAAATCTTGTTTTCTTGTTCGAATGATCAGTTGGGTAGCATTGAAATTGATGTAAGATGTCTTTGTCAATTTTATACTATTTAATCACGTTTTATTTTATTTCGTATTTAGAAAGAAAGAAAGAAAAAGTTTTTATTACACAGAACAAAACAAAAAATGGTTGAATTCACAATAAAACAAAAATAATATAAAAAAGTAAATATAACAAAAAGATAAAATAAATGAAATTGGTCCTGTACGAGGCCAAAATGCTCCTATCAAAGGATACGAATATAAATTTATAATACAAAATAGAGTGTGTATGATGTGTGTGATGTATTTAGATACATGTATGGTGTAGTCAGAAGCCACCACCCACCACAGTTTTACTAAGAGGTATCGTATTACCCATTTGTTACATTATGAAGGACAGACAAGCAGTCGCTCCATGTAAAATACTGGTATTCATCTTCATCCGATAGAACTGGAAGCTGATCCTACCACAGTTGGGATAAGGCTGATGATAATTTAGATACATAGGTATGACTAGCTGTCGCGATCTTCGTTCGCGTGAAATTACTAGAAAAAATATTACTTCCTTATTTGAACCGGATTTCGTAAACTATTTCAAGGGTTTTAATTGTTTTTTCACGGAACCCTAATCTTTTTTCTAAAATAAAAGTAAACCTCAGTAACTAATTACAACGTCAACTATCTGCCAGTAAAAGTCCCGTCAAAATCGGTCCAGCCGTTTCAGAGATTAGCCGGAACACACATTCAGACAGACAGACAAAAAAGCTGTTATTTTGAAATTACAAACAGACACTTCAATTTTATTTATTTGTATACTTAGATTAAATCTCAAACTCAGTACTTATAGAATAATTGACAAATGACACAACAGAAACAGTTCAGCCAATGGATAATCAAGAAATGAAACAACTCCAGCAAGACTTTCATTGAGCAAGCGTTTTGAAAGTGCTCGTAATTGTATTTATGCAGATATCCAAGTCTTCCACATTTCTCCGCAAGTGAAATGTGGAAGACTTGGATTCTTTCACGTCCACACGGCATAATAATGAAAATCTCAGCATTGCCATCCAACGTGGCAATAATGCCTGCCTTCTGGGAACTTTTCCCATTGACAAAGTTATGGACGAATTTTTTGACGCCCTGTAATTTTTTTCCCATTTTGATACTTGTTCATATTTTTCAGATCTATTAGTAATTTGTAAATAATATAATACTGAATTCAAATAAATTTTAATAAATAAAAATAAAATTGATTCCGTAACATTCTCTTAAGAAAGTAAAGGATGGAAAGAGGCAACAAATACAGATCACACTAACACTGCAGATACATCTAAAAATCTGCATGAACTTCTATTGGTTTAGAAAACACATTGAAAATACGATCAAGGAACCTAATGATAGATCTGAAGTTACAGCAAATTCATCAAATCAAACACTTCCTATTAACGAGAACTAAGATATTATATTCAATCTACATTTACCTTCAAATAATGTCCGACGGATCACTCTATTAATAGAAACACGAAACATTATAAAGGGTGTAAAAAGACCCTTAACGAAGCCGAAAGGCACTTGTTCTCCTCGTCATTGTGATCATTTTTTTGTTCTGGACCATACCTGGGAACCTGGGGGTCAAAGTTCCGATTTTTTCACATGTGTTTTTTTAAATACTACTTTGTAAGGTTCTAACTTTACTCCAATTACCTCCATGGTCCGTTTACTATTCAAAACATCCATCAGCAATAAGTTTTGAGCGCATTATATTGAGTTTTACCGTAAAATGTGATTTTTGACCCCAAAAAAAAATTTCGTTTCCCAGCAAAAATTTTTGCGTAAAGTTACTTAGTTTGATGTACAGAATGCTTGGTTGACGGCTTGGTGAAGGGTCTGTTTACACCCCGTATAATAAATCGAAAAAAAAAGTGTATCGAATTCTAAGGACGTGATCTGAAAGGTATTAGAGCTAGAGTATATAAGAGGTTCTTTTAATGAAATCTACTAAATTCAGTTAGATACCATTTAGGAACTGGCCGAAATATAAGAGGGCCTCGGCGAGTGGCAATTGTTTTAAAGTGTTTCGGGTTTCTCTAAAGACCTTCAATTTTCAATGTAATACATTTTCTGTTCTGACTCTTGCATCATCGTTAACAGTATCGCCGATAGAATGAGGCTTTGTGAGGTCCCTCTGATTTTCTTCACATAAAAAGAAACTGTTTCTGATATACAAGGTGTAAACGGACCCTTCACGAAGCCGTCAACCAAGCATTCTTGTACATAAAACTAAGTAACTCTACGCAAAAAATATTGCTGGGAAACGACTTTTTTTTTGGGGTGAAAAATTACGCTTTACGGTAAAACTCTATGTAACGCACTCAAAACTTAGTGCTGATGGATGCTTTGAATGGAGTTAAATAAGGTAAAATTAAAACCTTTAAAAGTTGTATTTAAAAAAAAACTTGTGAAAAAATTGGAACTTTGAACACCAATAGGTCCGTAACTAGAAGGTTCCCAGGTATGGTTCAGAACAAAAAAATGATTGCAATGACGGGGAGAACAAGTGCCTTTCGGCTTCGTTTAGGGTTTTTTTACCCTTTATAAACGCTACTAACATAAAGGTAGTAGGTACTTTTGTCATTTAGGAACCTTACATTTCTAACACGGTCAACTTTATTTTTCATTAAATGGCCTCTATTATCCCAGTGCTGGGCAAAGGCCTCCTCATAGCGTTCCACTCTTCTCTCCGTGCGGTTTTCTCCGGTCAATCTCTCACAAACGCCTCTAAGTCGTCACGCCAGCGGTCCATCGGCAGCGCCATTGGTCCTGATGAATTCTACAGACATGGCCCGTCCTGAGTGTATTGTGGTATTGCGAATTCTGTCAACTAATACAGTTTTAGGCTTCACAGTATTTCTTTATGCGCCATTTTTCCAATTACATCTAAGTAGAAGTATTTATAATTTAGGACTCATATAATATGATCCTCACATCATATTTTCTCTTAGATACTTATATTTCATCTTCTATCAACCTATTTCCGTTTATATCATTAATTATATTACCTCCTGTCTCGTGATTTTCTTTTTCATCTACTATAACTTTATCAATATATCTTCCAAGTTCCTTATTAAAATTGTTCATGTTTGTTTCAAAAGTGCCAACATGAAATAATTATGGAATACTGTTTCATACTGCTATACTGATACTGCTAGCCTGTGTCATCCCACTGCTGGGCAAAGGCCTCTCTCCATGACTTCCAAATTCTTCGATCCAGAGCCAATGTGGACCACTGGTCGTTAGTTTTGTCCAGCTCGTCCCGCCATCTCTTGCGAGGTCTACCGCGTCTATCTACTGCTATAGTTATCGGAATATTTGCGACCATTATCTTGCGTAGCTGGATTTATGTAATATCTGCTGTATATGTTATTTAGTAACTTGTGTTATTGCGAAACTTCCCTGTTTCAAGGCACAAGGTCGTCGAAATACGATATTATTTGGACAATGCCAATAGAATCGTATTTCATTGATTGTTATATTGGGCATTTGGCGATTCTGGTTACATACAATACATGTACAAAGTACATTGCACTCCACAATATTGCATGTGTTTAGTAAATTGAATATTTTAATCTACACGTGCAAGACAAGACTTCGATAACATGAATATCCGTATACTTATCTTTCTTTAAAACCTTTAATTATTGAAATAAACGTTTCCGTGATCTATGAGTATCTTCTTGTTGAACTATGCGACACCTTCGTCATCACCCTCATCACCTAGCTCAGCCACCATATCTATCACATCCGTAATTGGACCAATAGCTTCCTTCTTAGTTTTAACATCGTTTACTTCTTGCTCACGGTCTACTCCCATGTCTCTTCCATTTACAATCAGCTCATCTTCTCTCATTTCAACTTCACAGGGTGTAAAAAAGACCCTTAACGAAGCCGAAAGGCACTTGTTCTCCCCGTCATTGCGATCATTTTTTTTTCTGGACCATACCTAGGAACCTTCTAGTTACGGAGATATTGGAGGCCAAAGTTCCAATTTTTTTACAAGTTTTTTTTTTAAATAGTACTTTTTAAGCTTTTTACTTTTCTTTAATTACCTCCATGACCCGTTTACTATTCAATGCATCCATAAGCACAATGTTTTGAATGCTTTACATTGATTTTTACCGAAAAACGCGATTTTTCACCCCAAAAAAAAAATCGTTTCCCAGCAATAATTTTTGCGTAGGGTTACTTAGTTTGATGTACAGAATGCTTGGTTGACGGCTGCGTGAAGGGTCCCTTTACACACTGTATTAAAATGAACCAATTCATTACCAATCACTAGTAAACTTGAACGGTAAACCTCACGTCTATCATTACCTGTTCTTACAACATAAAGTTTGAGGTCCACTGCCCAATCACCCAATGAAGCGTGAAGCATATTAACTAAGATTTCTTCTACTAGAGATTTAAAATTTATTGCATAACTGGATATAACGGTGCTTACATGTTCAGACTCAATAAAAGAGTATAAAAATCTCCATTTGCATGCAAAAACTATGATAAACGATTTCCTTATTTACCGTTCGTAATTATAAAATGAAATTGATTCCTTGTTTATTGGGTAGAAATGGTTTTTTTATTGAGTTTGGTGAGGAGTGCTCTTTGATTACTACGGATGTTGTTATCTTCGTAATATTATAAAGAGGAAAGATTTGTATTTTTGTGTGTGTGTATGTTTGTAATGAATAAACTCAAAAACTACTGTGCTGAGTTCAAAAATTTTTTCACCATTAGAAAGCTACATTATCCCTGAGTAACATAGGCTATATTTTATCCCAAAATGTTTAAAAAAGTAAATGTGTATTTTGGGGCCGCTAGTATTAAATACTTTAATAACATAACACATAACATCACGCCTGTTATCCCCGAAGGGTTAGGCAGAGGTATACCTAATCATTCATTCACACATCATTTCGCCAGTTATGTTTACGTCCCACGTAGAAGGGGGCGAGCCTATTACCGTTATTCGGGCATAAATCCAGACTCCATGTCTGCTACTGTGAAATTCCTGATGGAAAAATCCAATAATACTTTGCCCGACCTTGGAATCGAATCCAGGACCTCATGCACAGCAGTCGCGCTTGCAAACACTAGACTTACGAGGCAGATTAGGTACTTCAATTTACGAGTAAAAGAGAGTTTCTTGCCCATTCTTCTCCATAGAGATGTACATACGCTTTGGAAAGGGCAACTACAGTACTTTCGCAGTTGTTACGCTGGGAGGACTTTAGCTTCATCTTTTTGTTTTGTCAATTAATAGGTGTCTATAACTGGTCTATAAAAAATAAAAGCTTTGAGTTTGAGATTTAATCTGAAGAGAATTCATAGAATTATGATTATAATGAGAAACTAAATGACGTTATTTTTACCCAACCTCGCAATTCTTTGTTTTCATAACAATGTGTTATTTCTTGCAATAAATATTTCCTTAATTCCCGCAAATGCCATTAGCCAAAACAACTCTAATTAGGAATTCCAAAATTTCCAGAATAATAGATGTGAAATACGTGTGTAATGAAATAGGTACGATTATGACATGGTTAAACCGAAGAGATAAGTAATAAATAAACAGGGCACAATAATATGTTATTTTATAAAATAAGTAAGTAGTAATAATCTTAGTTTCAAACCGCAATCTATGTCAACAAGTTTATACCTAACTAGACTCAAAGGAATCGTCATCTGCTTACCAGTTGGAACGTGTCTATGAGATGGAGTGGGCTATAATCCACCACGCGTGCCTAGCACTAGCGAAGGGTCAATTCTTGTAAGAGGTAAGCCGGAGTACAAATCTTTAATGTGATTATATTATTTGTCTATAAAATACTGACTGTGCCATTTTTCAAAGGGAATCCGGTAGGAATCGAGTAATATGGAACCTTCACCACTAGTGCCCAGAGCGTGTTGGTAGATGTCACATGTCTTCCAATTTTTGGTTCTAGTACATGTCGCTTTATTTCGATGTTTATCTTCACCGTTTTGAGAGCAGTGGTGATGAAATAAATTACACAAAGTAACGCCTACCTGGATTTTAACCCACGACCCACTATTCGTAAGTTGTCACTAACCGGCCACCATTGTTCACCTGCTTAGCCTCTCTTCAACTATGTTGGGGTCGGCTTCCAGTCTAACTGGATGCAGCTGAATACCAGTATTTTACATGGAGCGATTGTTTATCTGACCTCCACAACCCAGGTACTATATAATACGATACCCATTGGCCCTTGGCAAGACTGGTTGTCAGACTTTTGAGCCATTGACTGTTATGACTGTCAAAGATCTACAAATCAGAGCCGGAACCACCGTTGGAAGCGCCAGAGTACTTAGCCCATGAAATTCAAATCTTCTTATGTTTTTTGCAATTTGCAGGTCAGTATCAAGCTGCATGTTGAACAAGGTATGATTCGCGATTCTCGACCGTAACACGTATATATGTTATTACAGAATTATAATCATTAAAATCATCAACACAGCCCTCTAAGTTCATTTAATCCCATTGAATGAATATTTCATGAAAAAGTTACAAAATCGTATTTTACATTTGATTGTACCTAATGAGTCGATAAATAAAGAGATAGGGCACAACAGTGATTCCATATTCAGACACAATACATGCGTAGGTGCCTATATACCTACAAAGCTGTTGGCTGCGGTTGACATAGTGTGGCTTCAGCTTAGTTACGACCGATAAAATAAAACACTGCACATGCCTACTAATATATACCTAACCTATGTATTTTACAAGTAGCAGTTTTGTAATTACTAGGTTATGCCCGCGTGTTCGCGTGGAGTTCAGTAAATGTCCCACGGGTTCTTTGTATCGGGATAAAAAGTATCAAATAAAACACATAACATCACGCATGTAATCCCCGAGGGGTTAGGCAGAGGTGTACTTAAAATTACACCCACAAAAAGGGGAATGCCAGGCCGCCATAGTGATTTAGGCCCTGAGTGCACACATGTAAGACCGAAAGCTAATATTAGTATACACCACAAATAATTTATTGAAAAAACTCAGAGTTTCCAAAATATTAGGCTTTTTTTTTAATTTTTAAGGTTTTTTTTTCGATCGACGCTTTATGTAAATCATTGAATTTATTATATTTTGCATTGTATGTCGATTGTAAATGTATATGTAATATATAAAATGCATTGAAATTTCTTTACACAAAAGGACAAATAATTAAAGTACAAATATGTGATTTTTGCAACAAATCTTTAATTTTTCGCTATTAATAGGTTCGGTTTAGGATTCTATTTAAATGAAAACTGAGATTTTCTATTTGCACAAAAAAACGTGATTCCACTTTATTCAGTACAGCCACAAATACCTACAGGTTATTATTTCAATTTCTTTTTTTTTCAAATATCTCCAACTTCTATCGCGTCGTTAATAGCAGAGTCAATTAGGTAAAATTTACATAATTATGATTTTTTAATAAAACAAACTTCTGGGGCTTTTTTTTGTTGGGCTTAAAATCGGCATTCCCCTTTAAAAAGTATCCCGTGTGTTAATTCAGATTATAAATCTGTCTGACTTTCATCCGAAACCAGCAGTTTTTGCTTTAAAAAGTCCCTAACAAACATCCATCCATTCGCATAAACCATCGCATTTACAATACTAGTATGATTACCTTAATCTAATGAAGGTGCATAGATCAGGATACCTAATATTCACAACTGGCATTCGTATAAAAACGTTTTTTTTTTATATACATTTTGTCCCACTGCTGGGCAAACGCCTCCACTTTCTCTCTCCAAGCGTTTCTGTTCTGTTCAATTTCTGGCTACGTTTGCCCCGCTAACATTATCAGATCGTCACACCGCGGTAGACCTCGTCGGTGATGTCCACCTTCAGGCGTCCAGTGAGTGACGATCTTTACCCACCTCTCCGGGTGCTCCGTGCGACATGGCCAGCCCACTCCCACTTTAGCTTGGCTGTTTTAACTCCAACATCAGCTACTTGAGTTATGGAGCGCAGGGCGGTGTTCCTAACGCGATCTGATCGCTTGACACCTATTATGCTGTAAGAACTTAAACGAAGTAAAATAAATAACTCGGGACCGTAGCAGCGGAGCTTTCTGTAGTTCCTACCTACCCCCTACGGTAATAAGGCGTGAGTTTCGTCAACATAATAATGTTACCTAACCATAAGCTAAGCTGGCACGTCACTCATCTATAATGGTGCTCTTCTAAATATAGTAGAGCATAAATAGAATAACTCATTTTGTTGGTCAATATTGTTGATCATGGTGAGTCATTTATTTTAACAATAAGTAGATCGTATTACATGCTACTTATTTATTACTCATTTTCCACATTGCACCATATTTCACTAGGCTGAAAGAGTCAGACCTGGTTTCTGAATTTGATCATTTATAATTAGTCCATCATCATCTGCCTAGCCTTTTCCCAACTATGTTGGAGTCGGAGTATGGCTTCCAGTCTAACGGATGCAGCGGAATATCAGTATCTTATTATGGAGCGACCGCCTATCTGACCTCCACAACCCAGCTAGTACTACGGGTAATACGATACCCTGTTGGTGAGACTGATTGTCAGGCTTTCTTTAGTAAGGTTAGCTCGCTGTCCTTTCGTCTTATGACGACAGGCCGTGTCGACGGCGTGTTTGTGTTCTACGCGCGCCTCAAAGAGATGTCAGCAACCAGGAAGGGGTCCGCAAGGGCCGATGCCTGCCGGGGCTGCGAGACTGTTCGAAAGAGATAGGCCCTGGAACACAAAGGGCAAAGAAGGAACATGGATGGGTTTTAGTCAGTACGAGTCTGACACTCCCTTCCAGTCCGCCCAGAGCGGGGGGGGGGGGAGGCTGGTCATTTGATGATATCCAATCCGAAAAAAAAATGGCTTTATTCCCTGCCTTGTCGGGGAGAGGGGAGCCTCTGGCCCAGCAGTGGGAAGGTTAATCATTTGTACACGCCTCAGCCCATTGATTAGGCGTATGTACAAATATTTACCACAATACGAACTAGTAAGGTCTACAAAAATAACTTATAACAATGCGCGGTAACCTTTTCCTGAATATTTTGAAAGTAGCGGTTTTCCTCACGACATGGTTGGCCATCCTACATACAACATACATTGTTTTGAATGAACTATTTCATATTATTTTCTCCAGGAAAACACACGAAGTTGGACCTGACCTGGATTCGGTAAAAGACATCTTCAGAAACTTGAAGTCCAACAATGATGTAGCAAATAAAGAAGAATACCAGAACTCCGATGAAAAGAAACAAAAACCGAAGGGTGGAATGGTGAAAGATAGTCCTCCCTTTTTTTTGGATTGGGAATCATCAAATGACCCCGCTCTGGGCGGAGTGGACGGGAGTGTCAGACTCGTACTGACTAAAACCCGTCCATGTTCCTTCTTTGTGTTGACCTTTGTGTTCCAGGGCCGCGGTATCACTTTCGAACAGTCCCGCAGCCCCGGCAGGCATCGGCCCTTGCGGACCCCTTCCTAGTTGCTGACATCTCTTTGAAAATAGTCCTCCTAACAGTCCCCGCTCCAACGCATATTCTATATTCCTAAAGTTAGCCTGTCTCGTGAATTTAAACTCTATCATCTGTTCCAAACATTTTGACGTTAATTAATTATTCATGTGAACACAAATTTATGAAGCAGCTGATTTTATACCACGATATCAGGTTAGGTCCCATAATTAAAATTGTTCATAAAACTGAGTACAATGACCCCTTTTTAGGTATCGTGTAAAAAATAATTAAGGCTAAAACTAAAAAAAAACTTCAAGCATATTATTATTTCAATATAATGGCGTATTGAAATTTGTTTGTTTTTCGATTCAGATATGAGCTTCATAGCGCAAGTTTTTTTAGTATGACGTAGAATCACCCCCTTAACGATTAACTGTGAGTCTGTGACTAAATCGCAACCACATAGCATCACGCCTGTAATCCCAGAAGGATTAGCCAGAGGTGTCCCTAATAGTACACCCACATTTCGCCAGTCCCATGTAATAGGGGGCAAGCGTGCTACCATCAATCGGGAACAAATCCAGACTCCGTGACTGAAAAAATCATAATGGAAAAACCCAATACCTATTTTCCCGACCTGGGAATCGAGCCCAGGAAGGACCTCACGCCTCGGCAGTCAGAAAATCGCCACCCTGTACGTAAGCCTGTACGCTTAATCCTCCCTGTATAATTTCCAACGGCTGCGTCAGTCACGGCCATCAAACAATGCCCGAGCCGCAATCAAACGAACAGGATGATCTTCTGGCAAGGGCACTCATTCAATTGCAGCCATCCTGTCGCTCCCCACAGCTTCCTGCTATCATCTGACAAACACACCAACCCATCAACCTTAGCACCAACACATAAGGTTGAATTTCCATCAGCAGTAAAGGCCACTGCGTAAATCTCTACGCGGATGCTGTCACGTAGTTTGACAGTTCACTTGTTTATGTTTGTATGTGTTTAATGTATTGAAATGTTTTGTTGAAAATTTAAATGCGGTTATATTCAGAGGTCTCATTCTTTGAAAGAAGATTGGCAGAAACGGGGTGACTTTTTCAAGTATGCGTGAATGCCCAATTTCAAATTTCGAACCTATAAGAATTAAAGAACAGTTTCTGCTTACGTCCATGGTAAAAAGGAGTTATTCCTGGTTCGTGACTGTTCCGATCAGTCACCATTTTTTTTCGATATAAAATGTCCCGAATTGTCATCAGTATGCGTGTCAAAAGTGCAGTTAGTAAGAAAAAAATATTATATCTTTTAAATCAATTTTTATATAATTTCTCTTTAATTTGTTTTAGGTAGCTACCTACCTAAATACCTAAAAAAAGTTAAAGAGGAAATATTTTGTAGCAGATTTATAATTATTAAGTGTTGGTAATGTCACGCACAGCTATGGCACCAACACTGAATATTTAACCACGTTTTACTGCATTCATACGTGGGTAATCACTGAAATTTCCAAGGTTTATAAGTAAGTAGGTTTCGAATTTATCAAGGAATTTATGTCACAATCACAACCGAATAACAAATTATAACAATACTATAACAATATTATTTTGAATTTTACCAAAAGAATTAGATATATAAGAAACCACTCGATCATAAAAAAAACTATAGAACTGCTTCATTAAAATTTAAAATAGTTGTCGTCAGATTCCTACCGGCTTCCCTTTGGAAACGAGCACAATCAGTATTCCATAGACAAATCATAAAATCACATTAAAGACATGTACTCCGGCTGCGTACCTCTTAAAAAAAATTACCCTTCGCTACTGCTGCCTAGCCTTTTCCCAGTTACATTATTCATTGACATTGAAAATTACTACTGTTTTCTTTAACCAAAGATGTAGGTAATTAAAAGTTTTAGTTCAAATTAACAAAACAACCGATGTTGTAGTGAACATTATTATGAATTATACTTTGACTTCCCATCATCTGCCTAGCCTTTTTCCAACTACTTTATGTTGGAGTCGGCTTCCAGTTTGGCAGGATGCAGTTGAATACCAGTATTTTACATAGAACGACTGCCTATCTGACCTCCACAGCCAAGTTATTGCGTAAACGATACCCTATGGTAGCGACTGTCAAAGATCTACAAACAAAAGCCAGGACCAATGGTTTAACGTGCTTTTTGAGGCAGGAAGGTCAGAACTCATAATTGATGGTCACCCATCCCTGGACCGACCTCGGCAAACGTTGCTTAACCTTAAAGATAAGCCGATGCTACTGTTCTGTTAGCCACGTGCCCCTTACGCTATGCAAGTCATAGACAATTATAATAAGGAACGCCAGGAAGTCAGCCGGACGTAGACTAATGAAAGTTGACTATAAAAATTAAACACGCTCAGTTCATTGTCTATTAGTCGATAGAAATTGATGATGATCGTTTTTGAAAGCTAGACTTTGATTGTTCGTTAGCCTTGATTAAGTTTACTGAGTTTTTAGTTTGGAAAACATTAAAAGTTAGGATCAATTGTCTGTCTCAACCTGAACCTAGTGATACAGAGATGTCAGCAACCAGGAAGGGGCCCGCAAGGGCCGTTGCCTGCCGGGGCTGCGGGACTGTTCGAAAGAGATACCGCGGCCCTGGAACACTAAGTGCAAAGAAGGAACATGGATGGGTTTTAGTCAGTACGAGTCTGACACTCCCTTCCACTCTGCCAGGAGCGGGCGGGGTCATTTGATGATTTACCATCCGAAAAAAAAAGAACCTAGTGATACCAGAGTATACTCCGACAGTAAGTACGGCTAAACTATCTTCGATTCTATAAAGAGGAAGGCATTAGCACAGAATAAATAATAGTACTTCATCTTCTTCTTAGCGTGTCGATGGCAATCTAAATTATGTCGGCCCAGAACTGAGCTACTAGTTTGGCGTTTTCAGTAGCGTCCATCAGTTCATGTAATGAACAAACAACAGGACTCGTAGGACACAATAATAGTACTAACACATTAGTAAATAAGATTCTCTTTTACACTGTAGCTACACAGGAGTTGACCTTCAATTAATTCGAAAAACGACGAAACTTATTAAAACAGTTGTACTGTAGACAATAAAATATAAACAAATCACAGATCATAATTTTTTGAAGTTCAACCAAAGGATATAGCCAAAACCATAAGCAAGTGCAAATAAGTAAGAAAGTACTATTAACTAATACAAATTTTTGTCGGTCACAATACAGCAATCATTGACCTTGACCTTGCTTGGCGTAGGACGGAGTTTCAGTTGAATGCGAAAACAATATAAACATAGTAATAGAAGTAAACTAACGTAGTAAGAAAATACTATTAACTAATACAAATTTTTGTCGGTCACAATACAGCAATCATTGACCTTGACCTTGGCGTAGTACGGAGTTTCAGTTGAATGCGAAAACAATATAAACATAGTAATAGAACTAAACTAACGTAGTAAGAAAGTACTATTAAGTAATACAAATTTTTGTCAATCATAATACTGCAATCATTGACCTTGACCTTGGCGTAGTACGGAGTTTCACTTGAACGCGAAGTACGAAATCCGTAGTTTCGGTTGAAATTACGGGCATTTCCTACTCTGTATCACCTATGTACAAAACATTAGTTCGGGGCCCGAACTGAAAATTGATGACAACACGATTAGACATTTTGTTCCCAGTGTTCCCACTTCTGATGTGTTTCTGATGACAGCTTATTACTATGTAGTTTTGTAAATATTTGTTGTACACTGTATGATATTTAAATAGATATTTATACAGTATAAAAGATTAACCACAAACCAAAGGGCAAAGGAAAACGAATTGATTGCAGTGAAGTACCTAATCACAACAATATATAAAAATAAGCTAGTAAACAAAACATTAGTACCTAACCCATGAGTGAACAGATTTAATAGGAATTTTCCCGTTATTTTTTCCTATAAGTTTTAACCAATTGTTTTTACGGTGATTCAAATAAATTATTGATAAATAGTTGTTGGTATCAATCACCTATAGTTAACGTTGAATAAAGTAAAATACATGGTAACAATGAGCAAATCAAATCAAATTTATTCGTAAATGTAGGTTTCATTACACTAGAATGTTAAAATGGTCAGTTCGCTACATTTTACTCGAGAGTATACAAAATATAATAATAATAAAGTTAGTTGTGTCGAAACCACAGACACACATTTAAAATAAAATAACCTGACTAACTGATAGTCTAGGAGGTTAATGGACAGTTTGAGAAATTTGAGTCCCTGCTAAAAAGTCTCTCGATAATATCACCACACAACCCAGTCTTACCAAAGGGTATCGTATTGTCCAGTAGCTTGGTTGTGGAGGTCAGTAAGGCAGTCGCTCCATGTAAAGTTCTGGTTAAATTCCAGTAGGTACTTTACTGGTATTGAACTAATCCTTCACTGCACCCGTTCAGAGGTGACACTAACATACATAGTTGGAACTAGGGCTGCGGGACTGTTCGAAAGAGATACCGCGGCCCTGGAACACAAAGGGCAAAGAAGGAACATGGATGGGTTTTAGTCAGTTAAAGTCTGACACTCCCTCCCACTCCATCCAGAGCGGGAGTAGTTATTTGATGATTTCCCATCCGTAAAAAAAAAAAAACATGGTTGGAACAAGTTTAGGCAGATGTGATGTTATGGTGTGATTGTAACATTATTATCAGATTCATTAACAACGTTATAAAGCTATTTGATTTGGCTGTAAGAACAATATCTTCAACTGTAGATCAAAGAGATGGAATACCAGTTAGCACCATCTTCCATGAAGATCCACCTTCTTGCTTGTGCCAACCTCTATACTCCTACAGACAGGAAAATCTAACTGCCCTTCAGTGGCGAAGATTACATACAACGCGATTACTACCGGATTCCCTTTGGAAAATGGCACAGTCAGTATTCTATAGACAAATAATATAATCACATTAAAGATATGTACTCCGGCTTACCTTACAAACATTGACCCTTCGCTACTGCTGCCCTTACCAAGCGCGCGAGTATAGTACTGACATCAACAAAATTAAGCTATGTAACTATATCTTAACTAGCTGTTGCCCGCGACTTCGACCGCGATAACTATCTCCCTGCCAAATTTCAAGTTTGTAGCACAAAAAATTAAGGACTTTCATACAAACTTGCGAGAGCCCTTAGACCTCCTTAATCCAGCCCTGTCGCAAAATCCGTTCTTAGCGGACGTCTACTACCTATTAACTACCTCCCTGCCAAATTTCATCTTTATTTATACGTCAAGTGGTTTTCGATATTTCGTGATGAGTGAGTGAGTGACCTTTCGCTTTTATATATTTAGATTAGATTATAGATAGATTACAAGTTTGTCACGTTCCAGGATCATACCTGTCTTCGTTCTCATTAAGTATGTTGATCCAGGAAAGCTACAAAATCCTAATTGATGGTCCGTCTTTGTGGTCTACTTATAATTCTAAGCGGGTTCCTGACGTTGCCACACTTTCTCATCGTGCAACGTGAGGACTAAGCCGATGTGTTGTGACAGTTCGGGCCTTAGGGAGTATGTGACATACAGGGTGTAAACGGGCCCTTTACGAAGCCGTCAACCAAGCATTACGTACATCAAACTAAGTCACTCTACGCAAAAATTATTGCTAGGAAACGACTTTTTTTTTGAGGTGAAAAATCACGTTTTACGATAAAACTCAATGTAACGCACTCAAAACTTGGTGCTGATGGAGTTGGAGGCTTGGAGGCTTTGAATACTAAACTGGTCATGGAGGTAATTAAAGTAAAGTTAAAACCTTAAAAAGTAAGTAGTATTTGAAAAAAAACTTGTGAAAAAATTGGACTTTGACCTCCAATATCTCCGTAACTAGAAGGTTCCCAGGTATGGTCCAGAACAAAAAATGATCGCAATGACGGGGAAAACAAGTAACTTTCCGCTTCGTTAAGGGTCTTTTTACACCCTTTATACTCCAAAGGACAGGAGAGATCCTTTCACTCATGACCGGTTTGTGAGGTATTTGTAGTTAAAGGTTTTGTCGTGCTATTCCGTTCGAAATTTTGACACACTTTTTTGGACACTGGCTTAAATTTATAAAGATGGATGATTTCGTCAAATCTTCGGTTATCAAGAGTTAGTACATCTGAGGACCTCAGCAGAGGAGCAAGCTGACCATCATCAGTTTTATAGATAGGAAAAGAATAAGAAGACTTGAAAACAAGGAATGTTCTAAACAAGAAGTAGAAAGCAGAAGAACTTCCACAAACAGCAGGAGATCGATTTATGCTTGCTGTGGAGTTTAATTGAAAATCATTAATACTACACTTTGTATTAAAAATCGCTAATTATATTTAAATCTCACTACATTCCTATACAGCATAAGTCTAATCAAAGAATTGTTAAAAAAAAGCTAATCACTACTTACTTCATCATCATCTGCCTAGCCTTTTCCCAACTATGTTAGGGTCGGCTTCCAGTCTAACCGGATGCAGTTGAATACCAGTATTTTACATGGAGCAACTGCCTATCTGACCTCCACAACCCAGTTAGTACTAGGCAATACGATACGAAGACTGGTTGTCAGACTTTTTGGGCCACTGACTACCTATAACGACTGTCAAAGATCAACAAATGACAGCCGGGACCAACGGCTTAACGTGGTTTCCGAGGCACGGAGGAAACTCGGTATGTAATGGGCGGTCACCCATCCACAGACCAACCTAGGCAAGCGCGGCGTAAAGATCGATCCGAGCGGCTGTTATTATTAAGCCACGAGCCCCTCACGAGTTAATCACGACTTACTTACTGTTCTTAATAAACTAGTTTTTAATTACCAACATCAGTTTGTCCCACAATGTCCACAAGAAATTCCTCTGTCCATACGTTTGCGTAAATAAAGACATGATTTAGATTTCTTTGTTTGTATGAGAATTAAATACAAATGGGGCTGCGCGGGAGTTGTCTGGCAAATGTTGCTTCATTGGATTGCGTTGCCGCAGAACTATTTACATTGAACTTGCTGATGGAAATATGCGGTCTTTGTGTGTTGTTTTGCATAAGGAAAACAGGCATTTGAAGAATTAATCTTACCTGTAAACTCAGGTTTTAAATACTCTGGAAAACTTGTCTCAATAGCCCGAGTAGCCCGATATAATGTAGTAAGGGCGAAATTTAATAAGTTTAAGAAAATTGATAAGGGGTTAAGGCCTCGCCTCTCATGCATTGAGGTTGTGGGTTCAAATCCGGGCAAGTACCAACGTGACTTTTTCAATTCATATGTACTTTTCTAAGTTTATCTTGGACATCACAGACATCGGTGAAGGAAAAACATCGTGAGGAAACCTGGACTTATAATTAATATAAGTCTGAAATCGCCAACCCGTCTTGAGCAAGCGTGGTGATCAATGCTCGTGCCTTCTCTGTATGAGAAGAGGCCTTTGCCCAGCAGTGGGACAGTAACAGGCTGGTATTATAATTGATAAGGGTAGGTTACTAACGATTATCAAAAGGTTAGATGTAGGTCTCCACTTACATCTAAACTTTGAAAAATGTAATACATTGGGAGTCCCTGTTAAAAAGTCTCTCGATTCTAGCACTACACAACCCAGTCTTACCAAAGGGTTTCGTGTTATCCAGTAGCTCGTTTGTGGAGGTCAGTAAGGCAGTCGCTCCATGGAAAGTTTTGGTTCAGTACCAGTAGGTACTTTGCTGGTCTTTCTTTCTTTATCGTGTGGTTAGTGCCTAACCTGGTGTCAGAGTTTTTATGCCGCCCATGGGCCTCTGACTTGGCTTTACATGCCGTCAAGAAATATCTCTCAGGCATGCTGGTTTCCTCACGATGTTTTCCTTCACCGAAGCAAGTGATAATTATACAATACGCACATGAATCCGAAAAATCAGAGGTGTGTGCCTTGGGTTCGAACTTGAGACCTATGACTTGGCAGTCCGACGGTCACGCCACTAGGCTATCACTGCTATAACTTTGCTGGTATTGAACTGGTACTTCACTGTACCCGTTCAGAGGTGACACTAGCTAACATAGTTAGAACAAGTTAATGTTATGTAGGTGGAGCGACCGCCTTGGCATGGTGGAAGCTGAAATCGGGAAATCGGGAGCGAATCTACGAGCAAGAGCTAGTAGTCTATAAAGTAGAAAACACCTAACTAAGAAGTTCATAATCAAATTCACATTACACCAGAAATAAAACTAATTCAAATCAACATCACCACGCTTTGTATTTCTTCAAGCCGAACTCTCGAAGTCACACAGTATGAACTCGTATTTCAATCTCGGAAACCGTTTAAAATTAAAAAAATAAGCGAAAACGTTCGTGTCTCGCAACAAAAGTCATCAATCCGTTCTTCAGACACGACAAGATTCACTTGTAGCTTATATCGAAGCAAAATACACTGTAAAATTATGAAGTCAACGTCTAAATTTGATTATGTGGACGGAACAATCATGAAGTTAGCCATTATTGTTATATTTTCACACCAAAGATAATAAACCGTTGCTAAATTTCAGCATATTGATGTTGCTGGCTTATACGATGTTTTTTTTGTGAAAACGAGGTAAATTTTTGAAGCTATAAAACTTACAGACTATTTTTAAACATAAGTAAGTAACCTTAGACAGTCTTTTTTAAGAATGAAAGAGAAACTAAACAAAAGCATTAAAAATATACGATGAACACGAAAGCTGAGCCAAAATAACAAAAACTTTGATCAAAGTTTTTTAAACTTAAAAGTAGAGAACCTCTTTTTACAGAATTCGACTTGTAACAAAAAATAAAACCGACTTCAAAAACCAAAAAAATAAGTTCAGCTTCAGAAGTCGGGACTTTTGTTTGTTTGATTCAGTTTTTTTGTCACCGAATTCTGAAGCTATTTATCACTTTTTTGTGTTTTTTAAGTCGGTTTCATTTTTTGCAAAAAAGATTTTCCCATACAATTATTTGCTATGCATTTATTTTACATTGTTAACAATATAAATGTACTGTACTCATCTGCGTAGGTACAGTCCGCGAGGTCTAAGCTGAGCTTTGCATTTGTGTGAGTGCACATAGATAGTGTAGGTGTGACGTCGGCCTAAAGCGCGGCGCGTCTTTTGCCTGGTTTAAACCGGTTTAAACAACCGGCCTGAGGCGCGGTGCATCCCCCGCGCGACGCATCTCCGCCGCGCACTTTCCACACTTCACCCCTTGTACTGTCAGCAGCGTGACGATTTTAATTCTTAATATTATTTTGTTTTTGTGTTCGATTATATAGATACTAGGGAAATGGCTGCCAACACAAATAAACGAATAATAAGAAAACCGTTAAATAGCAAAGTAAAAGAAATATTGTGTAATTTAAATACTTATTTTAAAGACATAAACAACAAAGACATGTCAAGTGTCACTACATCAGCCCAATTGGTAGCGACATCGACGGGAATCCCGCTGTCTACTGTCAAAAGAGTTTTATTGGAAGGCAAACGTCTTTTGGAAGACAAAAGCAAATTTAAATCTCCGAAAAAGACCAGATGCAGGAAAAATATAATCATCATTGACGATTTTGATAAAGCGGTAATCCGAAGAACTATTCATAACTTTCACATTACTGATAAAGAGGTGCCAACTATGAAACGAATACATGAAAAGTTGAAGACAGAAATAAACTATCCAGGTTCAATTTGGTCATTGCGTAAAGAAGTGTCTCTTTTAGGATTTAAATGGAAAAGGACAGAAGATAATAGAAAAATTCTAATGGAAAAATATGAGAGAGATCTACGTATCAATTTTTTGATCAAAATTTCTGAATATCGCATTCAGGGCAGGCCAGTCGTTTATACCGACGAAACATATATAGACACGACTCACATTTCTTCGAAATCTTATTCAGATGGCAGCACTTCTGGTTTGAAGAAACCAATTTCTAAAGGAAATCGTTTAATAATAGTTCATGCCGGCGGAGAGTACGGTTTCATACCAAATGCACTGCTGATGTTCAAAGCAAATCAAAAAAGTGGTGATTACCATAACAATATGAATGCAGAAAACTACACGAAATGGTTACAAACGCAATTAATTCCAAATTTAAAGCCCAATAGCGTTGTGGTGGTAGACAATGCATCTTACCACAATTCGTTAGAAAATCCCGCTCCCAACTCAAATAGTCGTAAACAAGATATGATTGACTGGCTCAAGTTTCGCAATATTGATCACTCTACATCGATGCTGAAACCACAACTCTATCAATTGATACTGCAAAACAAACAAAGATTTATTGAATATAAAATTGACACTTTACTTAGAGAACATGGTCACAGCGTCCTTCGTCTACCACCCTACCACCCGGATTTCAACCCAATTGAAAATATATGGGCAATGATAAAAGGATACGTGGCGAAAAAAAACGTATCAATGAATATGGATACAATAATGAGGTTAGCGAAAGAAAAAGTTGATACTATCAGTGTCGAAGTATGGAAAAATGTGTGTGACCACGCAATAAAAGAAGAAACAAAGTTTCGTGGTCACGACGCAGCTCTTGATGATATAACGGAACGATTTATTATTAACACAAACGACACATCAGACGAGAGTGAAAATGATGACGAGAATAATAATGAAATTGATGAAGATGCAATGTCCGGTGGAGAAGAATAATTGTTATAGTTTTTTTTTTTATATTTGAATTTTATTTATTGATCTCTGACTTCTCAGTCACACTTACATTATGTAGGTACTCATCAGTCATACATAATTATCATAGCTGGCCTTCATTTAAAAAAATTTTGCTTCTTTAGTTTTATTTTATTTTTAAACTTTTATACCTCTCCCACTTATGTTATATACCTACTACCTAAAACATTAAAAAAATATTTTTTAAAGTTTTTTGTCTGACTCTACTTTTGGTAATCACTCACACAAATGCAAAGCTCAGCTTAGACCTCGCGGACTGTACCCCCTTAGAGTATACAGGCGTGATGTTATGTTATGGTGTTGTGTAAACAATAAACATCCAAGGGATTGCAGCAATCACGACAGATTTGCTGTGATTGAAGAGTTTCGTTCTCCGAAGTCCTTGATCAGATCATGACTATATTCCTATGTGACCAACTTGGGAGTATACTCTTTCAAACAAAAAAACAATTTTCGAAATCGATCCACAATTGACTGAGAAAGCGGTGACCATACATAAAAAAATATATATAGGGTCTAACTTTTTAAACACGAAATATTTCAAGAGTAACTTCTACAAGTCGTAAAGTCGCCATAGCAACGAAAAAAAATTGTTTTTCTGAATGTTTTTATTTTTACGAAATTATTATAGTTCTAAATATTCTTGCGACATTTTGCATAAAACCTTTACAAACTTTAAACTTACTTACTTACTTTTACTTTTTAAAACTTTTTTTTACTTTTTAAACCTTTAGACAGTATTTATTTTGTAGGTCAAGTAATTTTAATTTTTTTTTTTTATAAAAATACAAATAGATAAAAAAAAATTTTTCGTTGCTATGGTGACTTTACGACCTATAGAAGTTACTCTTGAAATATTTCGTGTTTAAAAAGTTAGACCTTATATACAATGTGGATCTGGACATACGACAATAAATTAAAACGAGCACAGTACTAGTCCATAGAAACATTTTAAAACACGAAAATTAGTAGTTAATGGAAAATTTAAAAATTGCAATTTTCAAACAAAATAAATAGCAGAATCGACTGCATAAAAACATAACACGCTTTATCTTCGAAAAGTCACTGACCTTTGCGCGGCGTAGTGGCGGGGTGCAGCGGGCGGCGGCGGTGCGGGACGTAAATCATCAATAGTCAAATTTTTAAATCAAAGTGTCCACCATTGTTCATTATGCACAAGCGACATCGTCTTATTAAATTTTCACGGACTCGTCTTAACAAGTTAAAGAACAGATGGGGATCTGTTCTTTTAAGTTTGTCGAAGGCATTAATTATTCTTATTTTTAAATCATCCACAGTGTTCACTTCTCGAGCATACTCTCCCGATATGTACGCAATGCCAAAGCCGCATTTTGGTGACATTCTCCGTACATAAGTACAATGTCAGTGTACTCGGTAGCTTTGTACCTTATTTGAGGCATAATTAAACTAAAAAACTCACAAACCTAACCTAAATCACAAAACTAACAAATAATTAATGCCTAATTAACTAACTAATATTACACTAACACTTAACAATATCTCACAATAACCTATGCACTAATCCAACTATCATAAATCGTCTTTAATCACAATTAGAACTAAAATCTTTCTTAGAATCACAACAATGGCGCGCGGCACGTCTTGCGATAACAAATGTATGCGTGTGCGCTCACCAAAGGGCGCCGCTATGCACTGACTGACGTGCGAGTCAATAACGGTGTTTTTGCCGAAAAATTTCCGCTCAAACACACACTCGCAATTTTCTATGCACCACTAATGCATTTTTTGCGTAAGTAATATTTCTTTTTCTTTCTAATTGTAGTATTTTGTGGGAGTGGGCGGGGCGCGTAAGAGTGTAATGGTATGACACCTTTCTCTGTCTTTCAAGCATATTGAGACGTAGAGAATAGAATCGTACGTTTTTGCACAGGTTCTTGACCTTACAATGTTTACCTATTATTACGGACTCAGATCTACATCATGTTGTAAAATAAGAAAATGAAAAATAATTTCCTGTGGCTAAAGTATTCATTGGATTTGATTGATTTTTTGTATACGGGTAAAGAACATGACACTCTTTACGTGGGTTAAAGAAATGTCAATCGTCCTGCTCCACTTTGTATACATATACAGCCGAACACAGAACCTCCTACTTTTTGAAGTCGGTTAAAAACTAGCAGCACTGGTTTAAGTATCGCTAAAATTACAAGAAATTGCAAAACACTTAAAACTTCACACGAAAATAACAAATGATAGCGTACTTAAATGAATTCATGAAACCGAAATAAATGTCGTCACGGCTCCATGCGTCGCGCTAAATTATAATTATCGCAAAATTCAAGGAAGTCCACTTTGAATACAATTAAAATAACTTCGGAAGTCAATAATTATAAATAAACTAAAATTATCAAAATGGTAAAATTTGTATGTAAGTTTGTCAAGTACCTATGTAGGGGGTAATCTCCGGAACTAATGATCCAATTCTAAAAACTCTTTCACTGGCAGAAACCTACATTATTCGTAAGTGCTATCAATTATATTTATATCATTCATATTTGCCGAGCTATCACATTTTTTGCGGACGAAACGCAAGGCGCAAATGCGCTGGAATTGCTAGAATTTTACACAAACTACACTATGCTACTGTGTAACTCGTTCAATACAAATAGTTCAATTTATGAATAAACAGAACGGTCACAGTCTCACAGGGCCGATTCTCATGAATGGTCTTCGAACCGGTGAACCGCGAAGTAACCGGTTCCTATTGTATCCGATATCCGAGTATTCTCAGTCCGATTCAAACCCTTTCTATGCAATAATACTCTTTTTGCAACAAGCAAATAGGTTTCCATGTTAAATCGTTGTCTCTGGTTACTACGAAGTTAAGGGGGAGTTCCAAAAATTCGATTTTCAAAATCTAGTACCGTAAATAGAAAATAGCGGTCCAGTGGTCGCAAGCGTTACTGCTCAACTTGAGGTACTATTGAGTTCGATTCCCAGATCGCGTAAAGTTTTATTGGGTTTTTCCATCAGACATTTTTCAACATCACCCACGAAGTCTGGATTTTTGCCCAATTAAAGACAACAGACTCATCCCCTATTAGGTACGTGGGAATTAAATATAACTTCCGAAATGTGGGTGTTCTATTAGGTACACCTCTGCCAAACCCTGATATTACAGGTGTGATGGTATGGTATATTATGTAATATGTAAAACTAGATCTGTTTTTTTATGAAGTACGATTATATGTTAACTTTTTATATCTTCATGTTCTAGCTAGCTTATGAGCACAAAGTGTGTTGACAATTATTGGCGTGGGATATAAAATACAACGGTGATTGGCATATGTATAAACACCATTATGATCAAGATTTAACTTCCATTAATACTTTCTCTAACAACTGTTATGTTATTATTGAAAACTTCATTAAGCTTAACATCACTCGTGTAATCCCCGGAGGTCCTAAGTACAGCAAGCCAGCACATCAAGCTACTACAATCTGCCAAATTTCTTTAATAGGTTTTCAACTTTATCGCTGAAGCATTAGGTTCAAGGTTGATTGGGAAAATTGGACAGTTTCGGGTAGCTCGATGTGCTGGCGTCTGTACATCCAGCTACTTTGTAATAGGGGTCGAGCCTATTGCCATCAACCGGGCACATTTCTGGGCTCCGTGGCTGCTACTGAGAAATTTCTGATGGAAAAATGAATAACTCTATTGACTTCAGAACTGATCTTTGGCAATATTAATGCATAACTTTAAATCATGTAATCAAAGTGCATTAAAGATTATTACGTTTAGCATTTCATTAGTCTCAATAGTATTATTTATTGGATTGCATCTGAAAGGTTGCATGCCGTTGCGACCTCATTTCGCTTTGGACTTCTTGTTTTCCTTTCACGAATCAAGTTTTTTTTTGTTATTCTAACAAATTCAATGTTGAATTCGATACCTGTTCGACATTAATATACTTTAGCCAGGTGCAATATAATAAGGATATCGGTACTTAATAATATTCAATGCATTTAGTATTTTATCGCAAATGTCATCATGACACGTGACTACACACATATACCTATTTATAAATAATCAATTAATCGCTTTGCTTTCAACTGTGTGTAGTTCCAACTCGATCCATCGATTTAACGTTGGAAAACTAATCACTGAATTATTAATTTGACCTTGAATCTCTGCGACAAGCCGGCCGACAAGTCGCAATCAATTGATTACGATCTTCTGGTTAAATCGTATGCAGTGAAATCTCACCTTAACAACGTTCCCATTACAAACGAAATTCGAACGCAAACGTCATTTTAAAAAAAAGTTTATTTTTTGTCTTTTTTTTTCGTTGAAACGGAATTTCAAACGTCAGCAGTCAAGTGATTGTCAGTTTTGGTGTTTAGATCAAAATTCTTAGTTACTAAATAAGTTTTAGTGCAACAGTGCCACAAGTATTACATACCGGTGTGAACCGTTCCTCCTCAGCATTAAGCAAATCCCCAACAGAAGATGCTTTCGCCTGATTCGCTAAATGCCTTCGGCTGTTCAAAACATAGGACAACTCATCCAGGTACCGAAGCGTCAAATTAGCCATTTTTCACACAACACTAGCACTTTACAAACTGATCATTTACCACCACTCGCGTCAACAAAAGTCGGTAGTAACAATACTAACAATGGAATAGGAAACAGACTTCTTCACGTAAACAATACAGTGAAAATCGCGCAGTAAATATAACGTGTATACCGCGCCATATCCGAGTCGCAACTGAGCGCGCGGCGGCCGGCGACGGCTGCGCTCTTCAGCGGTCATAGAGTAAACATTCGTAGAAAGTTAATCGGCTGCGACCTTATTAAAGTTTTAGGTAAACACTCCTAATATCTAGATTAGAGCATTCGTTGAGTCACTACTTTAAGCTGCAGTTATGTCATTGCATATCCGGCCAAGGCCAAAGGTTTTAAAATTAAACAGATTCTGAGATGCTCCATATTTTATAGACAGGGCTTTGTTAAGAAATTAAGGTTGATGCAATTAGAGTCGAAATCAAAGAGCAATTAAGTTTTATAGTCTGGCCACATGAAGCTGGCGTGGTCATTAAAAGAGACGAAACCATCCTTTTAATTACAGTAACTACTAACGAAACAGCCGCTTGCTTCAGGGACTATTTCAACGTAAAACAATTTTGAGAAATATACGTATATTTATTTGATCGACATTTACTTAGATCAAAAACTGCTGTCTATAAGATAGAGAGATAAATCATTTATTTAGTGCACACAAAAGACATAGCACAAGACACAGAAGCACAATTAAATTAAAAAAATTACACGGCTACATAACTATATAAAAACAAGGCGCCAATTTTCAATTTACTAAAAGAAAAACTACAAAACAACATTGGCAAAGGTATTCTTTTGAACACCGCCAAGGAGATAAAGTATCGGTAATTTTGGATCAGCTTTAAAAGTCAGGACATTTGCTGAAGAATCTACACCTATCTCTAATGTAGAACCTTATAACAAATCTTTCCAGCCTATCACTGATAATAAAACTGAAATTAACACAAACAATTAACAAGCCAGGGTATCTGCAGCTCTAATCTTTGTCGGTAGACTCTGTAGTTGCACTTACAAGACTTACGATCCATTTCTTGCGAACATTTCGCGTGACGCTGACACAAGCCTCAAAGCCATTTCCTACGTATTACATAAAAGTTAGTCGGAGGACGTCGTTGTATATTATGTGAGAGGTAAATATAAAGTAATTCACACTTGTATTTATAGTTCCATACTTGTTTCGTCAGAGAGTGATAAAAAGAACTTAATGAAGAACATTATTTCCGTAGCTTTGATAATTTCGCGAACAGAGACTGAACATTTCGGTGTTCAAAGAATCGCATGTGACTAATAGAGTGATGAATATAAATGTTGATGGATGGAGAGGGAGAGAAAGACCAAAGAAAATATTAATGGATTGTGTGAGGAATGATATGAAGGAAAAAGGAGTAAATGATAGTGTGACGATTGACAGGAGAGAATGGAAGAAGAAAACGTGTGGCGCTGAACCCCAATTAACTTGACAAGGGCAGAAAGATGATGATGAAGAAAACATAATTATAATTTAAGACTACACATGTAAAATGGTTCAGATAACTAGTTAGTAGTGGAGCAAACTTCATACAGTGACGCAAAACCAAAGATTACCAAGAACGGGGTACCTACAACAGGAAACTCTTGGACTAAAGTACCCGTCTTTTACAAACACTAAGGTCTTACGTTAAAATTTACGACCATGCTTATGCATAGGGTAACAGGTTGCAAGCCTATTGTTCACAAGCACCTGACCAACCAGTTCACCTTTGTTGACTTTAGAAATATGCAGGGAAAGAACCAAGGAGTTACTGACCTGTTTTAACATATAAACAATAATAATATGAGGAGGAGGAGGAGGATAGTATGTGTCTTAATAATAACAGCCGATCGATCGATCCTGAGGCAGGTGACATCCATCAAACCGTATCCTTTCATAGGCGCGAATTACAGAAACGGCGCAAGCCGTAAGGTGCGGCGCAGGCGTGGAATTTATAAGGAAAGGAAAGAACGGCGTGCCTGCACCGCGCCGCTTGAGTGTAATTTACGACAGGTCGCCTACGTACATTTTATATGAAAACGTTTTGAAGCGGCATCATGCCTGCACCGCGCCTTAACCTTACGCCTTTTCTGTATAATTCGCGCCATAGAGAGGAGGATTGTGATCCAGCAGTTCATTATAGGCTGATGCTATTGCCCTGTTAACAAAATGGTCACTTAATTTTGTTTCATTAAATTAAACAAATTAAGTTATTACATAGCATTGAATTACAATTTCTTACTACTCCAATATCAAGAACCCAAGAAAATTTTATCATACAAACATTTTCCTTTACGTTAAATCCAACGAATTTAGAATATCATGCAAACGACTAATGATGTTCAACAACTTTGATAGAACGCACTTCTAGTAGATAGCTGTCATTCACAGACATTTTCGGGATTAAGTAAATCTGAATAGATTTCCAATACCAATCCCTATAATAAGCGAAATCCTATTAAATTCAATCCAGCAGGATTAAAGTGATGCAGTAAAATATTTTCAAATCGAACAGGTGAATTTTTATGGCTTCTGAAAAGGTGCAATGCACTTGTATTTAATAACGGTGTTTATTATTTTTACAAGAATTACACCTTATATATATTCTACATGCTTAAGTGATTTTCAAAAATATCGTTTTTAGACTGGTACTAGTTTCTTTGTCTTTTTACTCCTATAATTTATCCTTCTGTCTTGTATCATCCTTTTTCAATTATCCCTGCTACTATTCGTTCATTACAATCCTCTAATGTAAAACATACGTACGTACATAAACTTACACCTTTTTCTAAAATTTCAGAACACCATCTTCTGCTACGATCCTTATATTATACTTTTGACTTCATCCTTAGCTATACACGCACGCCGGTTGACAGACTACGAGTACCTAATTTTTCTGGAAAATGTAAAGCTCCTTATTTAAACTATAAATCTCCGAAGTGTTCCCCAAGGCAGCATACTATGCCCGATATAGATCTACATAGTACTCCATAGTTTCGAAGGAGCAGCTTCAAATTCCGAGAGTGCACGCCCGACATGATCGCGGTAGGTCAGTATTGTACCGGCTGCTGGCCCTTCGCTTCCTTTCACTTTCGCACACAATCCAATTGTTACTGGAGCAGTGATTGTTATAGTTACATTTTTTGGAAGTTCTGAGTCTAAAACTGCACCATGATTTTTTTTTATTGTTGTAGGCCATATTTTATTTTTAGTCTATCTTTATGTAATGACTTTGTAAGTTTACGAAATCTATTGCTTATATCAGTATCACTTTAATATTCATTCCTTCTGGGGAAAGAGCTTGCATAGTGTCATGCATAAGATTTCAAACTTTAAACATATTCCATAACTTAAACATGCCTCAGAATAAAACAAAATTAATTCCAAAAAAACATTATTTATTTATAGGATTCCGAAATAATTTCTTCATAATTAATGTATCAGATCAATGATGAAATATAACCTCCAATGAAAAAAAAGGTTGCATTATGTTTTTTTAATCCAATTCTTTCAATGCCAGCTGCGAGCTGATCGATTTCGCCCATCTGTCCTTTAGATTTTTTGCGCAGATCCTTTCAAAAACCAGTCTCGCAAAAAATACTATTCTCAGAAAGTCGTGCATTAAACCATTTATAACAAAAATATTGTTCATTCGACGGGCTTGTGGCAAAATAATGTCGAAACAGTCGCACTGTTCGGCCGTCTAGGTAAAGCAACGCTAATAAGGTCGTTCTGTGGATGAGTGACGGATGGTCACACTAAACCGTTAGTTCAGAGAGACACGGCTGTCATTGCTACATCTTCGGCATTCGTAGTCCGCAGCACCAAGGTAGTCTGACGACCAAAGTAGTCGAAGCGACGGTCATTTGTCTTACCTAGTACTGTGTTGTGAAGGTTGGACAGGCAGTCACTCCATGTAAAATAGTGGTAATCAGCTGCGTCTGGTTAGACTGGAAGACTCCAATTTAAAAGGCCAGGCAGATGATGATGAGCTTCATCTGGTTACACTGGAAGCCGATCCCAACACGGGAAAAGGCTACGACAGAAGGTGATAATTAATACATATAGTCTCATTACTCTAGATACTAACTGTTACGTACAGTGATGACAACAGAGATACGTGATACCAGCAGAGTTGTTTCATAACAGAGGCCACTAGAACCGCGGGGAACTCATTAGAAGGAATTGTGTTTACTATGTTTGCGGTAAACTGAATTGTTCGTGGTTAGAAACTAGTGCGGAGAAATATCTTTGATAATGTTGGTGTCTGCTGAGATTTTGTGGAATTGGAATGTCTAAATATAGACGTAGAATCGTAGATTCCAAAACAATTTTAGAAGTTTGTAATCAAGGCTGGGCTTGTTATTCCGAAGATACAATAGTTTATTTTTTATTTAAACAGTTAAATCGCGTAACTCTCAGGGTTTGTAGACTCAGTACTAAAATACTAGATAGGACATATAGTCCCTCAAACCTCACTATCATCATCATCGTCGTCTTCCTGCCCTTGTCTCATGTTACTACCCGTTACGCTATCAATCATTCCATTTTCTTTCTCTCCTCACACAATTCATCCATATTTTATTTGTCAATCCTCTTCCTCCTCAACCTCCAAACCTGACTATCATCATATCACTCTCCTGCCCTTATCCCAATTTATTTAGGGTCTGCGCAGCTTGTCTTTTTCTTCGATACTTCTCTATTACTCATCATCTCATTGGACACCTCCTTTCTTGCCATATGTACTTCACACAGTCCATCCATCGTTTCCCTCTAATCTGACAATCTAACGTTAAAATCTTTGTCGACTTTTTTTGCCTCGATACTTAGTACCTATTTTGTAGCTGTAGCTACTTTGCACATTCGACTGAAAAATAGCAATCCTTATCCTTGCTAATACTTAAATGCGAAAGTAAGTTTGTTTGTTACCTTTTCACGTCTATACCAATGAACCGATCATCCTGAAATTTTGCATATACATTGTCAGGTGTACAGAAACGGACACAAGGTACCTTTCATCCCGAAAAAAAGTTCTAAGTAAGAGGTTCTTACCTCTTAAAGTATAAAATAACTATTGCTACTTTTCTCGCCATCTTCATAGCCTTTCCCTACCCAGCATTACTCTAAATTATCATCGTCTTGATTGTTATCTTAAAATAATTGCTGTGCATCTTATAATTATGGCACAAGCTACTTATTAATTAGTGTAACGCTATTTACAAATGTTAATAGTTACAAAAAAAATATGTTACTTTTCGAGGTCGCGCGTGTTTTCATGGCATGGAACGGAAAATTACGTAATTGCAACTCATTGGCTTGGTTTCCGTGTAAGACTTGAGAAATGTATAAAAGAAAGACGTGTGTACTGTAATTAAATATGGCTAGCTAGTTATTACTACCTTGGTTCTGGTTTTATATTAAAATCTAGAATGATTACATGTAAGTATACCTAAATGTAAAATGGTTCATCTTCTTTCCTGCAAAACGTATCCACGAACGTAGCTGAAGTTTTAAATTAATATTAATTTAAAAGTTGAGCTAGGTTTCTTCGCTCCACTAGTTTCTACGCTCAGTTAAAAATCACGTTTAGAAGCAGTAATGTGGTAGATTGAGTTTAGAATTCTGTCTTACTATTCTTCTGGTTACTATGTAACCTGAATATCATTAAAAACTTCATCTACATTATTAATGGCTCGCTATTACCCGCGACTTCGCGTGGAAAGATATGTAAGTGTGAGAAAACCCAAAAGGCTAGAAAGATGATGACAATGAAGTCAATGCTAGCTTAGTTGGAAGACTGTAATCCATCCGAAGGTGATGAGATGATGATGAGATCCGAAGATATGTCGTAACGCACTGTCGTAACAGGACTCAACGCAGAAGATTGCACAGACGATGTTAAACTAAAATAGATAAATAGTTTCGTCTGGCTACGAGCCATTTTTGATAACCCACATGCATATTGCGCAAGTCTCGAATTTAAACTATGAATTTATAGATTCTGAACAAAATTCTATTAACTTTTGATTTATGCTAGAAGATTAAGATGCTGCAGGATTGAAGTTGAAGTTTGGAATATTTTGTCTAATCCGTTGATGAAAGGGTAAACAAACCTCAAAGAGAATAGGTATCTAATTGCAACAGCACTTCGCCATATATCAGTCTCAGGTATGCACTCTCACCTTGGAGACCTTGAAATCATATATGTCTAGACCAAAGTCGAGTTTGAGGTTCCACTTCTCCTCTTCTTTCAATAGTCATTATTTTTTCGGCCCTTATCACAATTCGAGGTTGACGTAGCATAATTGTCTTCTTCCACACTTCTGTATAAGCCGCCATCTTATGTGTCGCTTCCTTTCTAGCCATATCCTCTTTCACACAGTCCACCTATTGTATCTTTTATTCTTTCAATTAAAGCATTGGTAGTACCTAACACAAATTCGACGGCAAGACCTTCATCATCAGCCTATAGCAATCCACTGCTGGACATAGGCCTCCTCAATCACACGCCACTCAACTCGATTCTCAGCAACTCTCATCCAGTTGCTACCAGACACCCGCGGTCTCCACTCAAGAACACGTCTACCCCAACGGTCATCGGTTCTACGGCTAAGATGACCAGCCCATTGCCACTGCAGCTTACTTATTCTGTGAGCTATGTGACTATGTCGACAACTTTACTAAGACCTTGACAGACTATAATCCGACTCTTCCACTATATCCTACATATCCGTCTTCCGACAGTTTCTCATCACAAAAACATACAACTGTCAACACCCATAACAAAAGACAAACGATGTTATAATATAACCTCCATTAAAATTGGACAAATTAATCTTTCATAATCAACCACGCAAGATATTAATACACCATTGTTATTCCGGCGGCCATCTTGTTTGCGTTTCCGCTCGCTTTCACTGCGCGAGCGCAGTCTAATTAAACGTGAACGTGACGCGAGGTGTGTTGCAGATATGACGATATTATGTCATGTAGCATCGTACATAGAGTTGGCTTTACGCCTTGGAATTTGACAGGATGTATCTTTGGTAAGGGAAAAAGGATGAGTAGAAGAAAGGGAAAGGCTTGCAAAAACTCTATTTATCTTAGTTTTCTCTATCTAACCATAGTTAAGTAATCATTTTCACATAGCATCTGAAAATGGCGTCATAATTTCTTAGCACTACCGTCATTATTGCGCTCACCTAGGTTGGTCTGTGGATGGGTGATCACCCATTCCATACCGAGTTTCCTCCGTGCCTCGGATAGCACGTTAAGCCGTGGGTCCCGGGTGTCATTTATAGATCTTTGACAGTCGTTACAGGAAGTTAGTGGCCTAAAAAGTCTGACAACCAGTCTTACTAAGGGGTATCGTATTACCCAATACTAACTGGGTTGTGGAAGTCAGATAGGCAGTCGCTCCATGTAAAATACTGGTATTCAGCTGCATCCGGTTAGACTGGAAGCCGACCCTAACATAGTTGGCAAAAGGCTAGAGGGCAGATGATGATGATGATACCGTCATTATTAGTGGACTGCCTCGCTGATCTAGTGGTCGCAAGCGTGACTGCCGAGCATGAGGTTTTGGATCGGGCAAAGTGTTTTTGTGTTTTTCCACCATTAGATTGATGGCAATAGGCTCGAACCCTATTACATGAGAATTAAACATAACTGGCGAAATGTGGATGTACTGTTGGATAGGTACACATCTATATACATCACACACATCTATACATCTATATGATATGTATGTGTTATTTTCTAGCCTAAATTCTGAAAATAGCGGAAGGAAACTAGAAAACTCGAACCTTCAATTCTCCTACCACTAAATGCGTCTTCCATTCGGTATTTTTTTGGTTTTTCACTATTATACTGCTAGAGGATGCGGATAATATTACTAAAGCCAGCCACAGATTTTGAAGACCGCGTACGTCACGCTTGTCCTAGGCATTTTTCTTTTTTTTTTGGTCCGATTTACCTCTTACAAAAATTTACACTTTTTATACTACATTGTTATGTTATGTAGCTAAGAAACCTGCAACGATCCTATGAAGTTTCCCAGTCTATCGTAAGAACAATCAATCACCACAAAATCGTTTATTACACCAATATGGGGTCACCCAAGTTCAGCCCCAAACTATTTTTAGTTCCCCGCGTCACTATTCCGACAATTCTAGTAATAAAGCGGGTTAAGGTTAGTCGCCTCTGACGTCTTCCCCCCTTTCCTGACGTCAATTTGGGGGCATCTTCGAAACTCAGACATCTACGTCATTGGCTGACGTCAAGAGGAACTGTTCTGGTGAATTTGCTGGTTATAAGAGATTGGGCTGGGGTTTAATGTAATGGCTTTTGATTGGAAAGAGTGTCCATGGAGTTTCTTTCCTATTCTTCTCCATAGAGATCTACACTTTGGAATGGGCAACTACAATACTTTCAAAAGTTATTATGCCTTGTGTCTGGGACAGTAGCTTCGCCTTCTCTCTTATCGCAATAAAACTTTTATCGCAATAAAACTTACGAAGCGGGCTTGCGAGCCGCGCGGGTGCTCTGCCTACCCACTGTTACGGTACGATAGTAATGAGACAGAACGACGTCACGCGGCTAACAGCTGATAGGTCAAAGGCGTGCGCGCGATTTTCATACGGCTTTTGTATTATTGTGATAAAAGTGAATGACTATAAAAGAAAGTCTTTGGGAAAGTTGTTTGTTATCATGAGTACAATCACGTGTTTAAGTATCGGTCACTAATTACCAGTCACCCTGTATAATTGCTATAGCTTTAAAGCAATTTGACAGCTTCGGGTAGCTGATGTGCAGGCGCCGTACACTAAGTCCAAAACTGTCACTTCATCCGCTGCTTTAAAAATTCCATTTCACGGTACATTTCCCACAAAAACCTCGTTTTGGGCACGTTTTATTGTCGGAAAAGTGGATTAACTTTTGTATGGTCTGAAGTCCGACGCTCGGTACCTACACTTGCCTGACACAAATTTATATTGAACTTGATCTGAATTAAACTAGTTGTACTCGAAAAAAACTAGACTAGAATTCACTGTCACTGTGAATTCACTGATGTTATGTTTTGCGAACTAGAAAATATGCAGGTTACTTGAAGGCTGGTGGCCTTAACAATATTGGTTAATTTCATGGCTATTTTATCTGAAATGCCTACCCTCTGCATAACCAGAACACCCACATTTTGCCTATTCTGTTTAACATAACATCACGCCTGTAATCCTCGAAGGTTTAGGCAGAGGTGTGCCTAATAGCAGGTAAACATTTAGTACACATTTCGCGGGCGAGCCAGTTGCCATCAACCGACTCCTTGGCTGCTACTGAGAAATTCCTGATGGAAAAACTCTATAACGCTTTGCTCGACCCGGGAATCGAACCCAGGAGGACCTGATGCTCAGCAGTCGCGCTTCCGACCACTCGACCAACGAGGCAGTCCGTTCCTGTTCTGCGTTCCATGTATATGCAGGCATTACAGGTACAACTCTAGAATCCATACTGCCACGGAGAATTTTGGCAAAACCCAATAACACTTTTTCGACCTGGGAACTACCCCAGGACTATTATACTTCGCAGTAGCGTTTCACCAACGAACTAAAGATATTCGTGTAACATTTAAGACCTTGAACTAGAAACATTTGTCTTGAAAAAATACAACTGACTGAAGTCTGTCTAGACTTGAAGACAAAAAAGTTACTAGATATACCTAAAGTAAGATTATAAAATGATGTTTTAGAGATTAAACAAAGAATCACATTCCTCAATGAAAATGCGAAAAATACATAACATAACCCTGTGAATAACGACACGACAGAATAAAGAATGCTCGTCCTATTTCAACATCCGATCTCTCAAATCTGTACAGACTCAAGGACCATTCATCTTAACAATGATACTACAAGTAACTTTGATCATAATGATATCAAACATTAGTCGAACAATTCACAATTCAAAGTACATTTATTACACAAAAAATCGTTTTGTAAGCATGGAGAAATAAGCCTTAATACAAGTATGCTCATCATAGTATGATTACAATAATGTGTAACATTTGAGCAACGTATCATAATGATATCATTATAAAATCTAATATTGAAGCGGTCCAAACAGTGATTTATAGCTATGAAAATTAATGTTCATATCGAGAGCAAGTTGACCAATTTTGATGTAGCAAAATATGACCACTATCAGGTATTTAATAACTTCAAATTTTGTACTACCTAGGATCTTTATCTATCTTGGAATATTGATCTCTATATAGGTGATTGGTAATTAGTGACCGATACTTATCCACGTGATTGTTCTCAGATAACAAACAACTTTCTCAAAGAAACATTTTTTTAATAATCATTCACTTTTATCACAAAACACAACAGCCGAATGAAATTCGCGCGCGCACGCCTGTGACCTATCAGCTGTTAGCTGCATGACGCTGCCGCCGTTCTATCTCATTACTATCGTTCCGTGCAACAGTAGACTGGGAAGGCAGAATCACGCGGCTAACAGCTGATAGGTGAAAGGCGCGCGCGTGCGAAGTTATTGTGATAACATTGAATGAGTATAAAAAAAATGTTTCTTTGGGAAAGTTGATTGTTATCATGAGTCCAATAACGTGTTTAAGTATCGGTCACTAATTACCAGTCACCCTATATTTCTGTAATTTCTTCATGTTCCCCTTTTCTGCTATCGGTATTTGGTTGCGTTATCGTGCAATAATTTTCTCCCTACAACCGCTTTTTTATGGATACATTGGATGTTCAAGTCAAGATAATAATCTGATGAGTCAAAGTTGTGCGCTATTCCTTTTATCAAATCGCCTCCAGCTATTTACATTTTTAGCAGATTAGAAAACAGCTCCCCAATGGCTTATGTAGCATAGTTTTCTATGCCAATCTGAAAGATTTCGACGGAAATTCGTAATACTACATAACAACACACCTGTAATCCCCGAAGAGTTAGACCTAGGTGTATCTAGTAGTACATCCACATGTCGCCAGTTATGTTGAAGTCCCATGTAATAGGGGGCGAGCCTATAAAGGGTGTAAAAAGACCCTTAACGAAAACGAAAACCACATATTCTGCCCATCATTGGGATCATTTTTTTCTTCTAGACGATACCTGGGAAACCACAGGTTCTGGAGATATTGAAGGTCAAAGTTCCAATTTTTTCACAAGTTTTTTTTTTAAAACCACTTTTTAAGATTTTAACTTTACTTTAATTAACTCCATGACCCATTAACTATTCAAAGCATCCATCAGCACTGTTTTGAGTGCGTAACATTGAGTTTTACCGTGAAACGTGATTTTTCACATCAAAAAAAAAAGTCGTTTCCCAGCAATAATTTTTGCGTAGAGTTACTTAGTTTGATGTACAGAATGGTTAGTTGACGGCTTCGTGAAGGGTCTGTTTACACCCTGTATAATTCGTAATACGTTCCGTCACATAGAAAGAAATTCGGCAACGTAATTACCGCAATGAGTATTGTTGAACTGTCAACAGTATTGGGATTATTAATGTGTTTCACAATAATTACCCCTCAAATATAATTTAATATGTGTTTTCTGAAGCCGATGGTGAATCTTCTCATTAACACGATCGTGGGACCACTGGCACAATGTAAGCAACCATCCATGGTCTGTGGTCTACCGTGTACTCAAGACCCGCATGACAGGTAACCCGACAACCGTTCCATTGCCCACATCCGGCACTTTGTTGTATTTACACCACTGTACCACTCTTATTGGAAGGGGATAAAGTTGAGGTTGGTGTAGCAATTTCTCTGTTTGCAGTTTCTGCTTCAGCTGATGGGGCTTCAATAAAAGGTTTGGCGGAAGTATCGAATGACGCGATGAGTCGGACATTTTGTGCTATTGTGATTTTATAAAAGATTAATACGTTCATGTTTGGTGTATGTTGTACAGTTAGAATGTGAGTCATAAGTTTATCTGAACTTTAATCATGGGAAGCCTTTTGTGTATTGGTTCGCCGACTGTGTTAGTCAGCAATTTGTGGAAGTCTAGAATTGATTTGGTAACGGTAGTTACCGTATGAGCTCATTTAAATCGTTAATTTGTCTGTAGATAAAAAACTGAGCGACAGTTCCAATAAAAATTAGTATTTTAACCATTTTTCTAATACTTTAGTGTTTTTTTTTTTCGGATGGTGTAACATCAAATGACCCCTCACGCTCTGGATGGAGTGGAAGGGAGTGTCAGACTCGTTTGCCCTTCTTTGCCCTTTGTGTTCCAGGGCCGCGGTATCTCTTTCGAACAGTCCCGCAGCCCCGACAGATACTTTAGTGTCTCGCGCTACACAATTTGTCAAATTCTTAACATTAACGTTGTTAGAAAAGTCTCTGAGATTCTCGTCCTATATCTGTCATTTCACCCTATGTGATATGTTTTCTCTAATCGTATTACTTGTATGGTGTATGTACATAATAAAGACTATTTGGATGGATATTCTATTCTATTCTATTCCAAAGGTCCATTCTCAATTGACGGAATCCTGCGAACTTAATACTGGAAAGAAGACAAGTCTATCTTTGACAGGCCTCGTCTCTATAGGCAGACGGTATAAAAACCATTGTCAATAATCTCGAACAAATGTTACTACGAAGCCTTACGTACCCTACATTTCACCTACACTCATTTGCTAAAACTAACAAAGAAATGACAAAATTTGTCACATGTCATGTCGTACATTTTTATCTAAATGTTTCTGTGACGTGTATAATCTGGAAACCCGGTCACCGTTTGACCATATTTGTTTGGAACGACGACGCTTCAAATGTAACGGTAACTAATGTGAGGCGGACGTACAAAAACTGCATTTAAGGCGGAGATAAGTAGCATGATTTCATTAAATTGACCGACACGGACACCATACCTTTAGTCTCTGTCAAAGTAACAAGGGGATCTTCAATGATTTCATTGATAACAGTACTGTGATCGCTATCCTGTTTGCAAATGTTGTGATGATTACAGATTCCTTTATTTCCTCCCCATTTGTTTTAGCCGTCATTTTAACTTTACCATCTTTAAGATGAATTCTTTGCTTTGTAATCTTTCAGAAAGTACATTTTGTTTATTGAATTTTTTCGCAAGACGATTCAAATTCTTTATGTAGGTTATCAACATCATCTGGCTAGCCTTTTCCTATGTTGGGTTCGTCATCCAGTCTAACCGGATGCAACTGAATACCTGTCATCTTTATATGTATAGGTAGGTAAACAGTTTCGATTTCAACATGTAACATAACATCCTCCTCCGATGAAATCCATCCAATCATAGTATTTACACCACTATCCCTTGACGATCACTCGTTATGGCCACACGGACGTCTGCTCGCGATTATGTATGTTTTATGTAATTCATATGCTGAGCTATGATCGCATACAGATGATATCAAATGTGTAGTTACTTTGTAATCTATCTTTACTTCCTGAATCTTGGTAGACGTAACTTGTTTGTGGTACAACTTGTGTTTCTTACTTAAGATCGTCAGTATGTCGTTATGCTCTTGTAATCTAAGTTCCAATGTGTCGGATAGGTAAAAGAAAGTAATTGCCTTGTCTGTGTTTATAGGAATAAATGGGATCTATTTCAAATTCGAAGATGCTAATGTTTTGAAGATTGTTTAGCGTTTAAATGTACTGATTAGGTTGTAAATAAAGGCATGGCAATAATTTAAAGTAACTAAGAGCAAAGTAAAAGGAATACTGAGGACTTATTAATGCATGCCAAAATATTACTTCACTTTTGGACTTGGAATTTTCGCGTTGAAAATCCAAAGCCGTTGCTAAGTGCTAGTGATAACGCGTTTTTTAAAACACTTATTCGGGGGTTCTCATGTTCAAATAAATACTCATAGCTGCATAATGGATATTGACTACACCCTTCACAATTATTGTTTCATCAACTTTTTCAGTAGCAATAAAAATCACAGTCAGTGTCATTGCCTTAACGTCGCCTACACAATCAAAACTATGGCGAATCGTCCGACGCCCTCTTACACTGAAGTCATCACTTGCCTCCTACTATACTCCTAGCTGTTCCGTGACTCCCAGTCATTGGCAGTCGTTCTTCATTAGAGTATTTGCAATTAACTAACAATCATCGTTCAGTTTAATTGGTAGTTATTAAGTAGTAGTTTGGCCTAGACATAGATGCCGGAAAACCTCAGTTTTTTAGTTTCGCTGTTGCAATGTTGTCTTGATTTTGATAGTATTATTGATTCTGGCTTCTTTACTTACAATATTGATGCTGCTAAAATCTGTTTAATTTTAATTGATATATTTTTAATTCAATAAAAAAAAACAGTTTTTGCCCCTAGCTACCAGAATGAAAAGTAAATAGTCCAAATTCAAAGTTTCATACGTTGAATTTGTTTGCTGCGGCCATTTTCATTAGGAAATCGAGATTCTAAAACTTTAGGTTGAATAGTAGTTTAGGTATCTGCTGTTTTATGTATATTCGAGAAAAAATTCAATTCGTCAACACATAAACATTTCTTTAAAGACAAAACAAGAAATTCTTAATTTGATCGTCATATTTTTGTGTCAACTAATATTTTTTACATAACGCGCACATTTCTCTTAGCATATACTGTTTAATACACAAGAATAGCCTCTAATCGAACCATACAACAACTTTCTATTTTATAGTTAAACTAAAAAGTAAAATTACAATGGCTGCAGCGATTCTCAGCCCACACGGTGCGATTACAAAGCCATTAGCTATGTGGGTTAACGTCATAGTTTTAAAAACATAAAAACAAATACATACTTGCATCCCTAATATGGACTTACTAGCTTTCGCCCGCGGCTTCGTTCGTGATAATTTAGAATTTGACAGTCAATTCGGGTAGTTATCTGCTTGTAATAATATTAATTCAGTCATGATTCGAAAGACACGTGGCGCCATCTATTATCAGAAGAACGTTATTGTTGTTGTCCTCGGGAATAGTACTTTTTTTTGGGATGAAAGGTACCCTATGACAGTTTCTGTGCATCTGACAACGTATATGGGAAATTACAGGATGATCGGTTCAGTGGTTTAGGCGTGAAAAGGTAACAAACAAACAAACAAACTTACTTTCCATTTATAATATTAGTAAGGATACTAAGAATTTCAACTATTTGTGCCATTTTTCTAGAAAAAAACATATGATTTTGATGTCTGCCTCGCTGTTCGTTAACTGCCTCGTTGGTCTAGTGGTCACAAGTGCGACTGCTGAGCATAAGGTATTGGGTTCGATTACCAGTTGGGGCAGTGTTATTGAGTTTTTCCATCGGTAATTTTTCAATAGCAGCCACGCAGTCTGGATTCGTGCCCGGTTGATGGCAACAGGCAACTCGCCCCCTATAACGTGTGACTTAAAAACATAACTGGAGAAATACAGGTGCACTAATGGTACAATGATTACATGCATGATGTTATGTGATATGTAAATGAAATGCTACCTATCTAAAGGGTGTAAAAAGACCCTTAACGAAGCCGAAAGGCACTTCTCCCCGTCATTGCGATCATTTTTTTGTTCTGGACCATACCTGGGAACCTTCTAGTTACGGAGATATTGGAGGTCAAAGCAAAATTTTTGCGTAGAGTGACTTAGTTTGATGTACAGCAGAATGCTTGGTTAACGGCTTCGTGAAGGGTCCGTTTACACCCTGTATATGCTTAACAGAAGACATGCAGGCCACTTACGTACTTACCAACATACAGTACATACATATGCAGATACCGAATTTATCTCGTCTAGACCGACGAAAAAATACGTTTTTTTCAGAAACAAATGACGTCAGCTTACCAAATTGAGTTTATTTTATTTTAGTTTGGAGCGTAAAATAGCAATCAGTATAAATAGAGGAAGCCGTGGAGGAGTGACCTTCACCTCTGAATCGAAACCGTACAAGTATTAAAATTGATTGGTTGCACTGCATTGCGGGTTCCACCAAATACGTGTTGTGAAATGTTAAAAGGTTTCTATTTACTTCTAAAGGCGCTATATGGCTTTATGTTTTTGTCGGATATGTCAGGATTTATTCCGTTAGGCTCGTACATCATGTGGGTAGACGATGGTGCTATGAAAACACACTGGGTGCGATACACTGTTCGGCACAATGAATCGGATACAGTTCCAAGACGTCTCAATTCCGCCGCGATCAGACATTGACTGTCGCCTTCGAGCGAGCTGAACATCAGGGCTCTGTAGAAGCAAGCTGTATTGTTGGTAGGCTCGTAAGTAGGTCGCGTGATGTCACCACTGCACACACGCGAACTTTAAAATTCATTTTATGTCCATACTTATGACCGGATCCGACATATTTATTCTTTTCAATTTGATAAAACACACACAATTACACAATAATAGACATCATCAAGATTTTATTCCCGAATAAGGGAAGAATAAGGAAGGTTTATCTGGTTGTTTTTAGGCTTTTTTACACTTATATTAGGTAAATAAGGGCATTGTTCCCCGAAGTTGTTCACCAACGCAGTGGAGGATGTGTTTAAGACGGGGAACTGGGAAGGACGTGGCATTTAAATCAACAGCGACTACATCTCACACTTGAGATTTGCCGACGCCATTGTCATAATGGCTGAATCACTGCACGACTTGCGGCAGATGCTGGATGGCTTAGTTGATTTTTCAATACGCATTGGTCTCCGTGTGAACTTGGACAAAACCGATGTTAAATTTAAGGAAACGTCACCCCAGGACCTATTGTCGTCATCAGCGGTCCTCTCGAGGTTGTTCGAGAATATGTTTACCTCGGACCAACTGTGCAGAGTAAGAACAACTTTGAGAGAGAGGCAAAGAGAAGAATTCAGCTGGACTGGGCGAGTCTTCTCGTCACGTATTCCACAGAGCCTAAAGACTAAAGTCTTCAATCAGTGTGCCCTGCCTGTTATGACTTACGGGGCCGTAACGTGGACACTTACGGTACAGCTGGTCCATAAATTCAAGGGCGCTCAGCAAGCTATGGAACGGGTTAGCTTGGAGTCTCTTGAGAGATCGAATCCAGAATGAGATGATCCGACAGAGTACCAAAGTTGTCGACATAGCTCACAGAATAATTAAGCTGAAGTGACAATGAGCTGGTCATATTACCCGTAGAACCAATGACGGTTCGTTAAGTGTAAGGAGGGGATGCTATACGAAACAGTGAGAATTTACTAATTTCCAGAAACCAATTAACTTTTCTAACAATTATAAACTGTTAGCTGGAAAAGATTTAACAAATAAACGAGAATAACCGCCTATTTCTAAACCTATTAAACACGCTTCGAATGAAAAGGAAGCAAAATCCGTTATAAATCAGCCGTAGCACTCAAGTTCATTTACTCCTGAACATAATTAAGTTGTATTTCAATGGAGCGATTATAAAGAGCATGTCATCTATCCAAAGGTAAATAAAACACATAATAAACGAGGTTCCTTATTAGTATGCATGTCACGCATGGCGTGGCGAGCACAAATTGGACTACTGGTCACGGTAGAGGACATGGTGATAAGCGGAGCGAATTTAGAAGCGTAATCTTGTTGGTTTGGAAGGCAAGACTAAAGAAACGATGTATGGACTGTGTGAAGGATGATAATGGCTAATAAGGAAGTGACTGCTGAGTGATAGGGAAGTATGGAAGAAGAAAAAGATGCGCCGACTCCAAATAAATTGGGATAAGTGATGAGTAATGATGTTGGAAAGCAAGCGTTTGTCACTGATATTGTGTCTCCTGATAATCTTAGTAATGATATTTTTGGTGAAGAAACGACAGCTGATAAAGGTGTCGGTATGGAAGATGAAGACATCCTATACTGACGCCAAATAAAATTAGGATTTAGAGCTTGAAAGATGATTATTGTGTTAAACATGTTACTTTTCTACCACTAAGGTTTCATCATCATCATTTTAGCCCAGAATCACGAACTGCTGGGTATAGGCCCTTTAATTCTGCTATATTTCTCAGTTCTCTGCATCCCTCATTCAACCGTTTTCGCGATATTAACGATATCAATACCTGGACACGAGTTGCCATGGCTGACGTGGAAGTCTTTATATAGACTCCGGACACAGGTTGACCGAAGCAAAGAAAACCTGTTCAGTCAGAGATTCATAGATGACTCTACCCTGGAGTGTAAATGAGGTGTTGCCCCACTAACGATGGGACACTTGATATCGTGTCCTGCCTTTCCTGCTGTATGCACATCATAGGAGCTGATTGACGCTATTTAAAGTGCCAAATTCTGGGCTGACTCGATTTTAATTGTCATCGATATGCTAAGAAGAAGTGCGATATCCTCAACTAAGGCTTGGTCGAGGATTAATTCAAAAGGGATTTGCTTAAAAAGTCCCTTCTATTCTTTTATCAGACTAACATTACGTGACAAACCTCCGTTAGCTACAAATCGTAACATTTGCTATGACAGATTAGATTATATATCTCTATTTATATAATGTCTATTCTATTTATCACACATTGGCATAATCGTACGATGTTATCTGAGGAAATCGTGGCGAGAAGATGACAATGTTCGTGCAAATCTTAGCTGTTTGATGTCATTTGATGGTTTTCGCAATATTGCGAGCGTGAGTGGACCGTGGTGGCAGGTGAGCCATAACAGATCACGCGACGTACAGACGCCAGCACATCAAACTGCCCGAAACTGTCAAATTTTCCCAATCAACCTTGAACCTAACATTACAGCTAATAAAGTTGAAAATCTATTAAAGAAATTTTGACAGATGTTTGACACATTGCAGTAGCTTGATGTACTAGCGTCTGTACACGCAACGTTTAGGCTGGGGTCTCCTATAAAGATCATCGGCAGCATACAACGTCTTGCCGAAGACTGCGGTGGTTACTATCAAAGTACCACTGATCATGAGTAGTCTCTTTTAAATGTTTTCTGCAACTTATAAAATGACGTTTTGTTGACGCCTTCACTTTTTACTGGTCCACATTTTAGCTTTGCCAGAATATGGTCCGCCCTTTTTTTAATTTTTCCGCTCTGGTCGGAGTGGAAGCGAGTGTCAGACTTGTACTGACTAAACCCAATCCATGTTCCTTCTTTGTCCTTTGTGTCCCAGGGCCACGGTATCTCTTTCCAATCAGCTCAATTTTTCACGTTGTACTGGTCCACATTTTAGCTGGCCCGCCCTTCTACCATGATTGGCATCTGCGCACGATTTCCAAAAATATTTTCGATAAATCGCTTTCACTCCGCTCATCACTAAGTCCTCACAATGACGGCGCACGGCAGCACACGTGCACCCCGATGTCCCGGATGCACGTGCAGCACACGACACAACACTAGTCGTGTTTACCGGTAAATAGTAAATAGGCATAGGTAGGTACTATTCGAGAGCACGGAAACTTGGCACATGTGTGACTGTGTATAGTATTTTTATAGTGCAAAGTTGAGGCTTGAAAAATTATAATAGTCATAGAATATAAAGGGTGTTACAAGACCCTTAACGAAGCCGAAAGGCACATGTTCTCCCTGCCATTGCGATCATTTTTTTGTTCTAGACCATACCTGGGAACCTTCTAGTTACGGAGATATTGGGGGTCAAAGTTGCAACTTTAGCACAAGATTTTTTTCACATACGTGTTTTTAATGTAAGAACTTTACTTTAAACACCTCCACGACCCATCCATCAACACAATGTTTTGAGTGCGTTACATTGAGTACTACCGTAAAACGTGATTTTTCACCCCAAAAAAAAAAGTCGTTTCCCAGCAATAATTTTCGCGTAAACTTACTTAGTTTGATGTACATAATGCTTGGTTGACGGCTTCGTGAAGGGTCCGTTTACACCCGGTATTATACGGTGGAACATAGAGTGGAAGGGACACCGACCCTAAAACGGTTACCACGTCGTATTCAGTACATCATTCTGAACCCCACCACAAAGAAATTTTTTATCGATTGTTAGAAAAAAAAACAGCTTTTCGGTCCAAAACTATTCTATCTTTCAAGCTGAACCATACATACCATACACAAACACAAAATTTCATTGAAATTGGTTGGGTGGATTCGATGATTAGTGTGTACGAATATGATGATTTGGTCGTAATTTAAAGGTTTTTGTAATCATTAGTAACCTCTGCTTTTTTTTTTCGTTTGGGTTGTGGTGGTCAGATAGGCAGTCGCTCCGTGTAAAATACTGTTGTATCCGGTTAGACTGGAAGCCGTCCCCAATATAGTTGGGTAAAGGCTAAACAGATGATGATGATGAAGATCTCGTGGAATCTATAATTGGATTCTACGAAGATCCTATGACTAATAGCACTTCTGAAGAAATAACACTTCTGTAGGCACAGTCGGGTGAAAAAACGATCTCAGAAAAACCAGCAGACATCGGGAAGTTATTAATCTGATTGTTTGATTTAAGATGTGACCTTTAACGTGGTGAAGCATACTATAAAAAAACACGTTACAAGCCGTAAGTCGTGGTAGGCCAAAGACATTCAAATTTTTACGAGCGATAGACGGGACAAGACGAAAAAAATCGTAATCCAATACTTGTTACTACTTAGTAACAAATCGTTCTGTCTAGTGTCATTCGCCCGCTTGTCAGGTAGCATTCGTGTGTCAAAATCGAAAATCAAAATTGATCAAAATTATTGTTGTATCAAAATATTCCCAATGTGCGCTCTATAAGTCTTTTAAATCTCTTTGTGGTAGACAAACTTACTGTTGCTGATAGGCGCTGCCGATTGTTTTGCCTCGCTAAGGACCAATATCAATGACTGATTGTTATCCATTCGAATAGACCCAAACTTTTTCACTTCCTCGTTGGTAGAGAGGTCGCAAGCGCGACTGCTGAGCATGAGGTCCTGGTTTCGATTCCCAGGTCGGACAAAATGCTCTTGGGTCTTTTCATCAGGAATCTCTTAGTAGCAGCCACGGAGTCTAGATTTGTGACCGGTTGTTGGCAATAGGTTCGCTCCCTTTTTACATGGGACTTTAAATGACTGGCGAAATGTGGGTGTACTAATAGGTACGCCTCTGCCTAACCCTTCGGAGATTACAGGCGTGGTATTATGTTTTTTTTTTACTTTAAAGACTGTTATTTTGTTTACGCTTTATATGTATCACCAGTCGTTTCGACGTCACCGCAATTCACCGTACCTACTATGCTAAGTGCTAAGAATGATTACAACTTGCAAGCGACTACGACTAGTATCGATCGACTCGTGATATTGTCTCGTATCGCCTCCGTGACTCGATCACACGACTTATGACGGCTTTTACTTTCACGTCATTGTTGCAGGCTGGCCGGTGTTGCCAATCTAAACATTTAAATTGAATTATTTTAGCATAAGGTTCTGAACTGTTTTGATACTGCTTTTGCGATGTCAAAGATAGTTTGTTTAAAAGGCTTCTTCATAGTGGCCTTTTAAAGTATAACTATACAGGGATATAAAATTGGAACTCTGACCTCCAATACCTCCGTAACTAAAAGGTTTCCAGGTATGGTCCAGAACAAAAAAAATATCACAATCACGGGGAGAGTAAATGCCTTTCGGCTTCGTTAAGGGTCTTTTTACACCCTTTAGGACGTTTTTCAAAATGTCTTAAATATGACATTTTGAAATACATCCTACCTGTCCTTATATTCATTTATTTGTGGCCGGCACAGCATCAGAGTAGGTTTTTTTTTTGGGATGGGAAATTATCATATGATCCCTCCCGCTCTGGGCGGAGTGAAAGGGAGTGTCAGACTGCTACTGACTAAAACCCATCCATGTCCCTTCTTTGCCCTTTGTGTTCCAGGGCCGCGGTATCTTTTTCGAATGGTCCCGGAGCCGAGAGTAGGTATTCTTCTAGTATACTTCTGTATACCTACACATGACACATGTACATGACACATGTGTCACGCAACCCTTTTCTAGTCATTTTTTTTTCACAAAATATATCCATCGTGTCTTTGGTCTTCTTCTGACCTAATTTAATAGTCATCGCTATAAAGTATAACGATTACCTATTACCTGTCATCCAATATAATTTTTCAATCAGTTCGGTCTGGCAACACCGTCTTCGTACTAAGACCTGAGTATGTTACGTTGCATACATTATGTGATTTTAATGATGGCACACTTTTTGTCTATGCCTCTAGAATGTGAGAAAAGTAGAACTTGTCTATGATTGCACATGGTATTATAATGATTACGTTTTGTGTGGTCTATAGTATGACTAAGATCACTTTGTTACTTTCTTTTGCAGTTGTTTAAAATTGCTATTCGAATATCTGGATACCCCTTGATAAGACTGGTTGTCAGAGTTTCGGGCCAAAGACTAGTTGTTACGACTGTCAAAGATCTACAAATGACAGCCGGGACCAACGGCTTAACGTGCTTTCCGAGGCACGAAGGAAACTCGGTATGTAATGGATGGTGTGGTCACCCATCCACGGACCAACCTAGGCTAGTGGGGCTTTAACTAAAGATTGACCTGAGCGGCTGTTCTTAATTAGCCACGAACTCCTAACAATATTGAACTATGTAAGAAAAAAAAAACAAAATGGCTTTCAAAAGAACAGCTCGGAAGTACTATTTGAAATCAGACTTAATTGCTCATAAACTAGTCATTAGTAGTCACAGTAATTATTATAATATTTCTCGTATTTTGGACTATTTGTATGTATGTATTATAATATATATTAGTTTATTTCATTTTATTTGTATATATGTGTATTAGTATGTACCTTTTTATGTATATGAATTTATGTTAACAAAATGGTATTTTTCTTATTATTATTTTTTGTACTCTATCACTATGCTGTCCTATTAGACCCTAAGGTTGACTGGTAGAGAATGCCTTGTGGCATTAAGTCCGCCTATGTAACACTTTTGTACATGAAGTTTAAATAAATAAATAAAATAAGCAAATAGTTGTAAAATATTTTCACATCGTAAAGTGATATTTGCATAACTGCACGTTGTATGATGCGCTTGCGCTCTGTTTGAATTACATCTTTGTTAGCACTTGTGTGTTAAACGATGTCTCTCTGTTACGGTTCCAGTAACAGTATATAATATAAGTTTTTACATATGGATAGTAGAATATACTGATGCTGTTATCCTGCGTCATCCCACTGCTGGGCAATGGCCTCTCCTCATGAGTTCCAGTTGTTTCGCTCCAGGGCTAATTTGGACCACAGGACATTGGTTTTGTCCAACTCGTCCCGCCATCTTCTACAAGGTCTGCCACGACGCCTTCTGGCAGGTGCAGGCCCCTTGTGGTACGGCTCCAGAAAGTGGCTATTTTGGTGAATGGCTTGCTTTGATGGCTGAATGGTAGACAGTGTATGACTAGATTTATGACCGTGGACGAAACAAAAAGTTTATGAAAAGATCTTAGTTGGAGGCGTTCTGTAATTTTTCCCTGACCATTGGGAAATAAACGCGTGAGTTTGTGTATGAATGCATGTTAGAACTTTTTTTTGGAGGATGGGAAATCATCAAATGATCCCTGCCGCTCTGGGCGGAGCGGAACGGAGTGTCAGACTTGTACTGACTAAAACCCATCCATGTTCCTTCTTAGCCCTTTGTGTTCCAGGGCCGCGGTATCCCTTTCGAACAGTCCCGCAGCCCATGGTAGATACTTAAATAGAAATGTCCCTATGCTGCGACTGAAACCGCGGGCACCAACTAGTCACTAATAATTTCCCGTTAATCAATGCATAGTGAGATTCAGAGTAAAACTTGCAAATAATGCATTTATTATGCGTTCGGCGTGCGATCACATTTGCATATAACCGATTCCACTCTGCATGCATGAATAAATATAATTAGTATTAAACACAGTAAGGCATTGATTTAAAATGTACAGACGACAGCACATCAAGCTGCTACAAAATTTCTATAATAGATTTTCAACTTTATTGCTAAAGCATTAGGTTCATAGAGAATAATAAGTCTTTGGGTTCAAGGTCGATTGGAAAAAATTTACAGTTTCATCTATGAATGCACTCGGGGTGCACTTCGGGTTGCATTTACTCTTAATAAAAGTATTCATTACTTCAAATTAGGCAGAGTATCAGCACTTATATCAGTCAAACTTACATGAGACAGTTCCCTAAAACGCCTGTTCCTCACCATTTTCCATTAGCTGGGAATCGGAAGTGGTGGGACAAACTCTCCAGCAAAGACACTTGGAAGTTATCTGTACAATCACAGGTGCTAGGCCATAGCAGTATTTTAAGAGATAACTCAGAAAGTGACTATCTACAAAGAGAAAAAGCAACAAGATGCATTAGACAAAGCCTCAAAAATTATAAGTATCTTAAATTTTCGCGTTGACATAATTGTGTCAAGCTATCGTCTAAGACATCGAATCTTTACCAAACGTGACCCTCTAGGTCACGTTTGGTAAAGATTTGTTAAAATGTTTCACGATTATCATTCACTAGTACTGAATAGTATGTATGTAGTTATGTAGTTCCGATTTTGACCATATCTCATATATCTACAATAGGCGCTTGTTTTCACGCAATACGCTTGCCTTACTAAACCTTTATCGCACACTTGACCCCCAACCTATATCGTAGTTGTCTAAATATAGTACGCTATATTTAGCCTATAGAAATATCATATAATCTTTGCCTAATCCTAACCTAACGTGCATGTTAGACAGTGTACGAATTGTGACACATGTCATAATCAGCTGTTTGTCAAAGTCACTGTCGCTTTCATAACATGTAACGTTTCCCGCCTTTCTATGCGTATTGTATTCCATTTATGAATATCTGTAGTGATGCGAATGACCTGCTAGTCTGGGACGTTTAATCGATTGTTTAGAGAGTTGCTGTAATCGATTCTTGTCATTATTGATGGGTGTGTTTTAAATTGAAAAATAATGATTACACCGAGCTCGTTTGAAAATAAAAATGTATAAGAAGATATAGGTGTGTAAAATATATTTTTAGACAAATGGAAAATTCATCATTACACACATTTGCTGAAGGATATTTGATTAATTCTGATTGATTAGGTAATTCGTCAACGACGAATTGATTTTTTTATCGTGCAACGTAATTGCCATTCTGCATGTTGGTCCATGAGGATGCAAACTACTATTCCGGTTCCCACGAAACCCACAACGTACATGATAGTCAAATAAGAGCAGCTATACTTAAGCCTCCCCTCCCTCCCGTCGACTAACACGATTGAACGCTAAATGCAAGCCAAGTCTTGGATCTCGACTCATCCGCATTGACTGCAACTTTCACCTTTGCACCGACAAGTAAATATATTTAAATAATACATTGAAACGATAATGCTTATCTTCGTAGGTTGACTCTTCACTCGCACACAAGAGTAGAGGAAGAACAAAAAACGATGGATGGACTTGCGAAAGATGATGTGGCTAGAAAGGGGTTGAGTACTTAAGATGGCGACTAAACTTAAAGAAAGGATGGGAGAGGACATGGTGTATCGACCCCAAATAAATTGGGATAAGCACTGCAAGATAGAGAGCAGCGGCTGGCCAGTGGTGACGGCCCCGACTTACGAGCAGTAAGTCGTGGGTCCGAACCCAGGCAGGCGCATTTCCTTGTGTAATTAATTTCATCAGCACTGCCCTCAAAACGGTGAAGGAAAACATCATGAGGAAACCGGCATGTCCTAGCACCAAAAAATGGAAGATATGTGATATCTACCAACCCGCACTGAGCCCGCGTGGTGGATTATAGCCCATTTCCTCTCATAGAGAGAACCCTGTGTCCAGTGGGGACATTATAGGCCGATTATGCTTAGGCTGCAAGATAATAATGATGGGGTTGAAATATTCTTGGTAGGCGAGGATTAAGCAGGTACTCCCGACAAAGTCATGTTCGACTAGGTACATAACATAACGTCCATATAAATGGTGTAAAAAGACCCTTAACGAAGCCGGAAGGCACTTGTTCTCCCAGTCATTGCGATCATTTTTTTGTTTAAGACCATACCTGGGAACCTTCTAGTTACGGAGATATTAGGGGTCAAAGTTCCAACTTTTTCACAAGTGTTTTTTTAAATACATGTTTTTACTGTAAGATTTTTACTTTCACCCCAAAAAAAAGTCGATTCCCAGCAATAATTTTTGCGAAAAGTTACTTAGTTTGTTGTGTGCTTGGTTGACGGCTTCGTGAAGGGTTGTTTACACCCTGTATTATGAATTATTACATGAGACAAACATTACTGGCGAAATGCCATCATTTTGTCTCTCTGACTTCCACCGGTTGACGGAAATGGAACGATTTTATAAATGCGTTTAATGCAGCGGGCCCCAAAGACGCCATTGTCTCCCTTAGTAAATATTTATTTAATGATAGCAGTAAGTTCATGTCTTACTAGATATCATATCATTCACATCCTTTGTGGTATGATACATGCGGTTAAGTAAGAATAGTATTAGTTTCTGAGTTCAACAGTCATACTTGAAATTTACGGTAATTCAGTGCTTAAAGGTGTCTTTGCGAATTAGGACATTTACTGGTAAAGGTTTCTCACGTTCCCGTTTAAATTTTGTACCTATAGTTGGGTAACTTAGGATAAATAGGTGCCTGGGTTATTTATTTGTCTGTCGACTATTCTCCATCAACAGAATTGTTGGGGGACTGAGAAATGTGTGGAAATCAATCGTCATAGCATGGGTATGGGTATGTGTTGCGAAGGAATGGCGGAAATGTCGTGAGGAATTCTTTGAGCATTAATGTGGATGACTTTATGAGGAGGATAGACCAAAAATGGATGTATGAAGTGAAAGATACCTAATATTGCTATTAAGGGGGTGACTTCGGAAGAAGATGTCTCACCTATGGAAAAACAAAACAGGATTTATCAAATTGATAGAAGTTAAGGCAGACGACATTATTGCCATCGGGGAAAACACCTGGATGAGACTGGCACAGGAACTTGGAGATAGGCACAAACAAGAGAGGCCTATACCCAGCAGTGTGTGAACTCAGGCTATTGGCGACGAAGATGATGAAAGACAGAAGGATGACGACAATTCTCTATCAACATGACGACACGCTTTGAAATATATAAAATGATGATGGATGGCATATGAAGACTATCAGTAAAACTTACGTTAGCAAATAGATCGCGAGACCAATCAGTATTTGTCACCTCGTCACTGACTGACAAGACTTCTAAAAATGCTGTGATAATGATTGTGAACAGTGATCCATCAATCAGCGGTAAATCAACACGATTACAAGACATTCAACACGCATGATTCATACCAACTTATCAAGTCAAGACACTTGTTAACCAGCTAATTGTGATTGATACTGCTTAGAATGAATGAATGAGAAAAAATAAACATACCTACAATATGGGAAATCATTGTTTTTGTACATGCCTCTCGCCGTACAGAGGAGTGATGTCCAATTCTTGTCTTCCGTGTTCAAATTATGTGATACTAAGTGGAGCTTTTTGACTCCAGAGGAAGAGTTCGTTCGGAGAAGTACCTACACTATCGAAATAGTAAAATATAAAACACTAGCGGCCCGTCCTGGCTTCGCACGGGTGGACATTTATTTTCCCCTAATTCCCCCCTCCCCCCGTAATTTTTTCTAGTAATAAATATAGCCTATGTTACTCAGGGTGAATGTAGCTTTCTAATGGTGAAAAAATATTTGAAATCGGCGCAGTATTTTTTGAGTTTATTCATTACAAACATACACACACACACAAAAATACAAATCTTTCCTCTTTATAATATTAGTGTAGCTGTAGACTACTGAACATGTTGGCTGAATTTAAAAAGTGTAGTAGCAAAACCAAGCCCTGATAAGCCGGATTGAACTAGTTCATAAAGATAAAGACCGTCAACCTGACACCTAATATTAACGACCTATCAGCTGGATCTCGCGCACAATTACAGCATTCATCCAACAATTTATGCTTCAATATGATATATTAGCCCCATTTTTCAACGTCAAGCCATGGACAGATGGCACAATCGCTTTCTAGCCTAGATACTGTGAGCACTAATGACTGACAGTACTTAGTTACGGCTGTCGGACTCGTAAAGGTCTGTTTGTCTGTTAATTGATACTTTTCTACTAAATTAGACGCGTGTGACAGTTTTTAATCGGGTTATTAATGGCGAGAGTGTGGCGGTGGAGTTCAATAGTGTTTAGTTTATTTGCTGCAATAGGTAACAGTATGTTCCCCGGTAGAGAAAAGGTAACAGCCATTCCTTTCGTTTCGTGGATGTTGAAGGCAACGTTTTTAGGAGAAAATCTAAATCATAATCAAAATATTTTATTTCACATAGGCCCAGATGGGCACTTATAAAACGTCGACAAAAAGGTGCACGGTTCGGGTTGGTCGTTTCCTATGGAGAAGAACCGGCAAGAAACTGCATGGTTACTCTTTTCAGATCACTGGATATTACAATATTATCAAGTTATACAGCATTTGTATTTGTCATTGCATAAGATACACTCGTCCTGAACTACTTTCTAGCCCTTTAGCTGGGGTGGAGGGTTGACGGAACAAACATCCTAGCCACACATCTGTCTGTTAAGTTATACAATAAAACTCCAATAACTCTTACGAAGGGATTCTACTACGAAATTATGTTACCCAAGCCTGGTGACAAATACTTTTTCTGCCGTCCGTTCATTTCAAAGATCTATGAGATATGCCGCTTTCTTACTGAAGTGGACAAGGGAACTATTGGTAAAGATCGTCAGTCCTTTTAACATTTTTAGAAAACGTCAATAATACGTGATCACCGCAACCTAATGATTCTTTTCCACTGCTAGGTAAAGGCTTCTCTCCATCCCTTCTATCGGTCACTAGTATTAGCTACTGCTTTCCAATTCTTAAGATTGACATCCAGGTCGCACCTTCTCATCTCTTTCGTGGTCTTCCACGGCTCCGTATCGATGGTCTCATTTTCGGGCCCAAGTCTAACAACCAAGGGGTATCGTATTAACCAGTACCTGGATTGCGGTGGTCAGATAAGCAGTCGCTCCATGCAAAATACTGGTATTCAGCATCATCCGGTTAGACTGGAAGCCGACCCTAACATAGATGGGTAAAGGCAAGGCAGATGATGACGCTTTGCTACAATTAGTACGCAAGTACTAGTAAAAGCGAAACTGCGAACAGACTTGCGCTAGCGCACCATTCAGGGCGGAACGCTGTCGCCTTTCACCGTCCGGTGCGTCTGCGCAGGGCATGCGATACTCCGGCACAGCGTGCAGCGCATGTTGGAGATGTGTTCTTATGCATGTGTTGATGTTGGATGAGTCGTAATTATGTTTTATGGTATGTTTATGAGGTGATTTGTGTAATAGCCTTCTTTCTTACACTTTCTTTTGTAGTCATAGATGCGCCCTCGCCGTACTTAGGTCGCGCGAAAAAGTGTCTACACTTAGACGAGTGAAGTCACACATCCCGCATGAATTTATTGATACCAGGTGGTCGGGTGCAGTATGAGTGAGAGAGGCAATACAATCCAAATCTCATACTCAACGAAATAGAAACGGGAACATTTTTTGGCGCGGTATAGAGTGGATACCTATGATTTCAATCAATCAGTTATTTTGTTAAACATAGGTATGGTTATTTCGGCATTTAATTTAATCTACATAATTATGTTTGTAGTATAGATCATTACTTGGGAAGGTTGCGGTATATGTGGCAACATATCGCACCCTTGTTGTGCACCTGTTCTGTGTCAGTTGTCATCTCAGCATTTTCTTCCTTCTAAAACTCCTTCTTTTATTTCTAATTTTGTGTTAGTTGAATTTTCTTTTGGTCTGATTCGAGATCAGGAATTGCCTTCAGTTGGATTCACAATGTCAATATTTTACGAATGTCTTCAATTCTATCTAGCAACCGTAGCATTAGTAAGAGATTTTATTTGCGTAAATATTTATGTATTTACAAGAGCAGCAGCTATAACAGAAGACTGGTTATTGGATATTGTCTAAAATTGATCTTTTTACAAAATTACTGGGCTAGATCACCAAAGACAGAGAGCTAGTCTATGCAAGATTCTTTCCCGAATCCTCTCTACTAGCTCATCGCTTTCCTATAGATTGTAAACCACCCACCAACCACCAACCAGGCCGTCCTTTATCTTGATTAATCTACTACGCCGTACGATGATCCTTTCTTCATTAATTAGGCAATGGGTCGGCCCCAACTATCCAATATACGAAGCCTTTGAGCCGTCCACTTACGTAGACGCTATCCAATCTGCATACATCACTCGACAGTTTATCCTTTTAAATTGAAATTAGGATAAGATTTTATTTATAGAGAAGTCTCACTCAAAATGTATTTAACTAGCTTCTACCCACGGCACGCTTGAAAGACACTACGGCACGTGGTAATAGTGTGGCTTTTCATGAGCCAAGATTATTTTAAATCGGAAGAGGAATTTCGGAAATTACTTGCTACATCTAAACTCACAAACTTTACCTCTTTAAAGTGTTACCAAAGATTTAAAAATCAGTTTGCAGTAGGTCACAGCTAAGTGAAGGTAACCTATAAACGGTTAAACTATTTGGTTCTACAAATACTGGATACCAATGCAACCGTCACATACACCAAGCCCTTTACGAACTATCACAGAGTATTGCAACATGCAGGGCGTGGTCCTCCTAAGCCAAGGAGTAGGGGGAAATGGAGCACTCACTCATAAATGAATGATCTTTGAAATGTCAATCAATGGTCAATCATTAATTCATTCTTACAGTAAAAATGGTTAATTCGCTCATGCTTGGTTTCAGGGAAATTGAAGTCCCACAGTCTTGTCAGCCCCACAATTTCGCAAAGGCGATCGTTTATAGTGTGTTTCCGCGAATCCTAGAAGCAGTTGTCATTACGCAGAGTTTTGCCGTCTTTGTTTTACTCGAGCCACAGTATTTAACATTTTGTTGAGTCGGCGTCGTTAATGGTATCGCAGAGGTCAATAAGACTGCAAATGTTGGGGCATAAGAGCAGTATAAATTCAATAAAGTCAAGGAGATGAAATATGATTAGGCAGTAATGTCAAATATTTAGGTAAATATTTCAGTCATAAAATCTTCAGTCGAAGACGTAGATATGGCATAATTTGCGCAGAATTATAAGTTTCAAGTATCAACAAAACGCATAACTTTTTTTCTAAACCAATCAGAGTGTGTAATAAAATTAGATTCCAATTTTGTTCGATAGGACAATAATGAACGTGGTGGCTAGCACTCCATTTATACATCTCAATGTCCAGACCGGACATAGTACACACAATCGGAGCGCGGAGTCAAACGGCACCATTTGATCCCACGACCCCAAGGCTCCGCCAATTCTATACCAACATACACCGTAAATGTCAGACGTAAATGACCATTATTGAACCGAGATTTGAACCGAAATGTGTTTTATTATGATCGTTCTAACATGGAACGTTAACAAAACTGGTAAAATGCGGGTATTATACTAAGTAGGTACCTAGCAATGCCCCGCGACCTTTGTCCGCGTGAAATTATTATAAAAATACTAGCTTATGCCCGCGGCTTCGCCCGCATGGAGTTCTTTAATGTCCCTCGGGATCGCACTATCGGGATAAAAAGTATCTTATATGTTATTCTGATATATAAGCTATATTACTGCCAAGTTTCATCAAAATCCATCCAGTAGTTTTAGCGTGAAAGAGTAACAAACATCCACACATACATACTCACAAACTTTCACATTTATAATATTAGTAGGATTACTTCCCTATTTGAATCGTATTTAACATGATTATTTAAAACGAATATTTACTTTTATGAACAAATTAACATTTATTTGTGATCTAAATTCAAAAATATTTTAATTTTCCATTTTTCATATAAGCTGTTTAGCGGCATCATACCTTTGCTTCTTCTTCAACCTGGCGAAAGCAAAGCGCGGAAAAAAATCATAGTTTCATAATAATTCCTGACAGAATTCCGTTTAATATTTTATTTCTAATATTTTATTTCTTCGAAAGTGTATTGGAAAACGTCGTTTGATACGCGTAGGGATTTGTTACTGCAGTTTTCGGCTCCATAATACCCTCGCTTGCAGCTCGGGTGTTAATTCCGCCTCGAATGCAATAACAAAGTTTCCCCACTTATATCAAAATGTACTAATTATTTTATCAACAATTTAAGTTCGTGACGCACCGCTATTAATTGAAAAGTGGAACTTTTTATGAACGGATATGGCAATTTATTTAAGTGAAACCGAGTAGACGTAGCGGGGCTCTGCAGGGCTTAAAGTAACCTAACACGAAGTCGGGGTGCCAAAAGTTCCGAGCTCGCTTCGCTCGCTCTTGCATCCTATGTTGTCCTTGCTGTAATGCCTTTTTTACGATGAAAACATGTTGCAAAAATATTTTGTTATAATTATGTTTGAGTATTACGTTTGTACGCTCTGATAAATTTGATGTGCAATCAGTAATTTTGATGTAAAAAATATTTAATTGATGTAAATAAACGGATGATAAGTTTTTTGATGTGCATTAAAAAATAAGTCTTAATAAAATAAGTTTACACCTGTCTTCCCTAGATGGCGTTGGGATCGAATTAGATCTCGCTATGGTTTCGTTCACTGCGGGTGCATATAAGCACCAAGCGTACAATGTCAACGTTGCCTTTAATCGAGTTGTTCTTATTACATTAACATCATTCTTTACAAGAATAGATGACATATTTTTGAAAAGTCAGTTGCCATTGAAATGTACAAACTGACTTTATTAAACACGTTGTCCTGAATGTCAATTATAAAAGCCCTTGTTAGATTTTCAACCTTCCAGATAAGCGCTTAAAGTTGAAAATTGATCAGCGAGCTTTTATTTAGGCATTCATTTAGGCATCGTCTAGTGTTACTGATAATAGGTATACAATTATTTTAGTTCCTAGGTAACAGTTTTCTTTATTTTCGTTTGAATTGGTCTGAAAGTTCACAAATTTTATTAGTGTCACGATTTCTACCAATATAGTATAAATCACTATCTTATTCAATCCCCGCGGCTTCGCCCGTGTGGTGTTCGGTAATTGATAGTACTACCGGGATAAAAAGTATCCTAAATATGAATCTAGGTTATAAACTATCTGTGTGCAATTTTCATCGAAATCCGTTCAGTAGGTTTTGCGTAGAAGAGAAACGAACATCCTGACATACTTTCGCATATTTTATAATAGTAGTAAGATCATCATCTTCCTGCCCTTGTCCCATGTTACTAGGGGTCGCCGCGCATCACGTTTATTATTCAATTCTCCCCGTGACAGCCAGCCGTGACATTATCATTTACTAATTTTTTTAAGGTAAACGCACACTTATCAGAGCCGAAAGCAGCGAAGAAGCCAAAAGAATCGAATTTTAGAATTACTTGTATGAAATCCTATGAAACCTCCCACACTCATCCGTGCCGAATCGGACGAAAAGATAACGATATACCCAAAGGGTGTAAAAAGACCCTTAACGAAGCCGAAAGGCACTTGTTCTCCCCGTCATTGCGATCTTTTTTTTGTTCTAGACCATACCTGGGAACCTTCTAGTTACGTAGATATTGGGGGTCAAAGTTCCAACTTTTTCACAAGTTTTTTTTTAATTACGTGATTTTAATGTAAGATTTTTACTTTAAACACCTCCACGTCCCCCGTACTATTCAATCCATCCATCAGCATCATGTTTTGAGTGCGTTACATTGAGTCCTACCGTAAAACGTGATTTTTTACCCCAAAAAAAAAGTCGTTTCGTTTCGTATGAAAGAACGTTTCGATTCTTTCGGCACGGACAAGTGTGCGTTAACCTTTAATTTCATACCTCACACAATTCATCCATCTTTTCTGTGATCTTCCTCTCCCTCTCCATCCATAAACATTAATATTCTTAATTATGTAGGTAGGTAGTATGAAGGTATAACTTTGATGTCTCATTTTGTGTTGTTTCTTTAATTAAAATCTCTTACGTACTTTCACACTATTATCCTTTCCGTTTCCAGTTGCCATAAAGTAAATTATAAAAAGTTTGATTGTTTCCTGTTTTTCGAACTGACGGGTTTTATTGGCCTATTTTAGCAATTATATAGGGTGACTGTTAATTAGTGACCGATACTTAAACACGTGATTGTACTCATGATAACAAACAACTTTCCCAACGAAACCTTTTTTTTTCAATACTCATTCACTTTTATCACAATAACACAACAGCGTAGCATTACGGAGCGGGCTTGCGAACCTCTGCCTACCCACTGTTTGCACGGTACGATAGTAATGAGACAGGACGGCGTTATGCGGCTAACAGCTGATAGATCACAGGCGCGCGCGCGAATTTCATACGGCTGTTGTATAAATATGTATATGGAACAGCTGTTTTTTTTTTAGTTACTCTTGAAAATTTTCTACGTGGCTCAGAATGATACTCAATACTTAAGTCTTTATTGCATTCCATATGTATTACGTATGTGTATTATTCCATATGAAGTACTTACGTGGTTAACCGTTTTAGTGTCGATTTCCCATCCACCTTGTATCCTTACTAATATAATAAATGCAAAAGTAAGTTTGTTTGTTTGTTACCTTTTCACGCCTAAACCACAGAACCGATCATCCTGTTTTGCACATACATTGTCAGGTGTACATTATACGGATATAGAATACCTTTCATACGGAAAAAAAGTACTGTTCCCGAGGAAAACAACAATAACGTTCTTATGATAATAGATGGCGCCACGTGTCTTTTGAATCATGATTGAATTATATTATTACAAACCGAGTACTTACAACCTGGATTGATTGTCAAATTCTAAATTAACGCGAGCGAAGCCGCGGGCAAAAGCTAGTAATATATATTTTTGTTGGCGGATGGCCGGTGCTGCATCCTGCGTACAAGTCTAGATCATGAAAAGATCTAGACTTGTATTTCACCGGTTTCATATACATAAACTCACGCCTTTTTCCCATGAGAGTAGGCAGAAACAAAACGACCTGCTACAATTCTTGCATACTCCTTTCGCCTCGGCCATGTTCATAAATCACGATCCATGAGCGGAATTTAAACTAAGTATGCATAACATGCTGCGGGACTGTTCGAAAGAGATACCGCGGCCCTGGAACACAAAGGGCAAAGAAGGAACATGGATGGGTTTTAGTCAGTAAAAGTCTGACACTCTCCCACTCCACCCAGAGCGGGAGGAGTTATTTGATGATTCCCTAAGATAAAAATAAAATAAAAAAAGTATGCATAAAATTTTACTGAATAAATATTAAATCGATGAACGTGTCATTCATTGCGCATAATTGCATAACTGGGTCGTGGTACGAAGTGTCTGTCTTCTCTTTATTACTGACTGACAAAAGGTTAATTTGCTTTATCAGATTGAGCTGTAACTAGGACAGTTTTCGGCCTATTTCTTAGGCAAGAGTTTGATATAACGACAGGAAATCCTCTGGATAAACAGCCTCTTAGATCATTAGAAATCAGACTACAGGGTTTCCATTGTTGGAGAATTTTCCTCTTGTGAAGACGGGTGGGCCATAATCGTCCACTTGACCTCATTTATCATCTTCCTAGTCTTTTTCCAACTGTTTTGGGGTCGGCTTCCAGCCAAACGAGATGTAGATGAAGACCAGTATTTTACATGGTGCGACTGTCTATCTGACCTCCACAACCCACACTAATACGGTACCCCTTAGTAAGACTGGTTGTCAGATTTTTTAGACACTGACTACCAGTAACGACTGTCGAAGATCTACAAATGACAGCCGGGAGTAACGGCTCCATTTGACCCCAATGCGGTTGGTAAAAATGTCTTCGATTTTTTAGTTTTGCAACATGCCGTAACCCTTGTCTCACTATGGTTTTCTCATACTAAATACCAGTTCGTAGCTTAGTTCCACCTTGAGGGCTTGGCAAAAGCGACATTCCATCAGTGATAGCTCAAAAATATGAGGGACTCAAAGATGGTGGAAGGGACACCGACGCTGAAACGGTTACCTCGTATTCAGTACATCATTTTGAACCCGAGAAAAAAGACATGGATTTTTTATCGGTAATTTAAAAAAAAACAGCCTTTCCATACATTTGACCGTTGGAAATAGCTGTTTTTTTTTTGTTTTAATTATAGATCAATAATTTTTGTGGTTCAGAATGGTGTACTCAATACGTGCTAAGCTGTTTTAGGGTCGGTGTCCCTTCCACCATCTTTGAGTCCCTGTATAGTTATCATTCCTGTCGTACTGGTATTCAGCTGCATTCGGTTAGACTGGAAGCCGACCCTAACATAGTTGGGAAAAGGCTATTATGCAGATGATGATGAGTTATCATTCCTGTTGAAAGTTATGACTGACACAGTGATGAATACTGAGTATACCTGTAATGTAATCTATATATATAAAATTCAAAGTCCTGACTGACTGACTGACTGACTGAGATATCAACGCACAGCCCAAACCGCTGGTCCTAGAGACATGAAATTTTGAGGGTGTATTCTTTGTAAAGAGTAGGTATCCACTAAGAAAGGGTTTTTCGAAATTCCACCCCTAAGAGGGTGAAATGGGGTGTTGAATTTTCTATGAAACTTTTTATTCTCGCAGTCGATTGACTTGACAATTTGTGTACATACTCTTCAGATAAAATTATGAGATACGTGTATCACAGTTTTTCCAAAATCATCCCCCAATTTAAAAATTCAATGTTTTGAATGGCTGACTGATATATCAACGCACAGCCCAATCCGCTGGTTCTAGAGACATGAAATTTGGAGTGTGCGTTCTTTGTGAAGAGTAAGTATCTGCTAAGAAACAGTTTTTTAAAATTCCACCCTTAAGAGGGTGAAATGGGGTGTTGAATTTTTAGTGAAATTTTTTACTCTCGCAGTTGATTGACTTGATAATTTGTGTATATACTATTCAGTTAAAATTATGAGATACGTGTATCACAGTTTTTGGAAAATCATCCCCCAATATTAAATTTAACGTCCTGACTAGCTGACTGATATATCAACGCACAGCCCAAATCGCTGGTCCTAGAGACATGGAATTTGAAGGGTGTATTCTTTGTAAAGAGTAGGTATCCACTAAGAAAAGGTTTTTCAAAATTCCACCCCTAAGAGGTTGAAATGGAGTGTTGAATTTTCTGTGAAACTTAATATTTTCTGGGTCGATTGACTCGCAAATTGGTGTACACACTCTTCAATTAAAATTATGAGACATGTGTATCAGTTTTTCCAAAATCATCCCCCAACAGAGTCAAATAGGGCTTTGAAGCTCACGTAGACGGGCGCATGGCACGCAGTGTCGTATTTACCTATTAGTAAGTAGGTAGGATTTTTCTGAGGTAGACGTTTCTGTACATATAGTTTATTCCACCGATTTTCGCGTTGGTTTGATACGCGACATTGAAATTAAGTATTATGTAAAAGTATTACAAGTCTATAAATAGATTCCTAATTAATCATTTGATTGTTGTCAACGGTGTCCATTCTAAAAACAAGGTATAAATATATCACATATGTAATTTAATTGATATTACTATGAACTAATATTTGCAAGTTATAAGCAAGTGCATGTAAATGTATGTATGGACTAAACATACATAGATTACTTATTATCTCAGAAGTACGATCCCGTGGGCAATTCAAGAACTCCACGCGGGCGAAGCCGCGGGCATAAGCTAGTCGACATATATTCCAGCACTCTAATATTATTTTATTGTTCTCCTTTAATTGCTTAGTATGTAATTTCTCAGTTTCTCACGGAATCTGGATTTGTGACTGGTTGATAGCAATTTTCTCGGTCCTATTATAAGGGACTTAAACATAACTGGTGAAATGTGGGTATACTATTAGGTACACCTCTAACCCTTCGTGGATAACAGGCGTGATGTTATGTTATGTATATGTCATAAGTCATTTATTTCTTAACAAAATTCATTGTGTAGAAAATAACATAAACTACTGCTGTTGGTGTACCAAATAAATTAAGTCGTTGTGGATATACGGAGCGCTTTGATTTGAAAGTGATTGATTGTGATTTGTTTTTTTTTATTGTGATTGCTTTGTTTTGTGATTTAAAAACTTATAAGTGATTGTCACTTTTGCAACTCCTCTATTTCTTCTAAAATTTTGTTATAACGTGCAATCAGCTGAGGCTGACGTTTAAGCTATCGTCAATCTCATTCAGTCGATAGATAAGCTAGCGATAGCTCACATTCTATCTACGCTATCGATCGCTATCTGGTCTCCTTATGTTTCGTATTTCTTGGAAAATCTTTATTATGTTGCTTTGAAAATGTTAAGAATTTGCGGTAAGTATGTGAAAACGTCACGTAGTTGTAAGCGTTATAATTACGCAGGTGGTCAATACAAATACATGTTATTGATTGAATCACTCTTAGCTGAACATCCTCTGCCTAACCTTTTCCCAAGTGTGTTGGGGTCAGCTAGACAGTCGTTACAGATAGGTAGTGGCCCGTAAGTCTGTCAACCAGTCTTACCAAGGGACATCGTATTATTTGGTACTGACTGGGTTGTGGAGGTCAGATAGGCAGTCGCTCCATGTAAAATACTGGTATTCAGCTGCATCCGGTTTGACTGGAAGGCGACCCTAACATAATTGGGAAAAGGCTTGGCAGCTGAATACCAGTATTTTACATGGAGCGACTGCTTTTCTGAACTCCACAACCCAGTTAGTACCAGGTAATACGATACCCCTTGGTAAGACTGGTTGTCAGACTTTTTGGGCCACTGACTACCTGTAACGACTGTCAAAGATCTACAAATGAGAGCCAGGACCAACGGCTTAACATGCTTTCCGAGGCTCAGAGGAACCTCTGTATGTAATGGCTGGTCACCCATCCACAGACCAACCTACACAAGCACGGCTTAACCTAAAGATCGATTTGAGTGGCTGTTATTATTTAGCCACGAGCTCCTCTCTCAAGTGTCTACCTTTTGGTTAAAAAGATACAGCCTTGTTATCAGACGGACAGACAGCGAAGCCGTAGTAATGCGGTTGCGGTCCCGTTGGCACTTTTTGCAGAGTAAAATCCCTAGAAATATAATAAACTAGCTTTTGGCCGCGGCTTCGCTCGCATTAATTTAGAATTTGACAATCAATTCGGGTTGTATTCTGCACAGGCACGTGGCGCCATCTATTATCATAAGAACGTTATTGTTGTTTTCCTAGGGAACAGTTCTCTTTTTCGGTATGAAAGGTACCCTATGTCCGTTTCTGTACACCTGACAACGTATATGCAAAATTTCAGGATGATCGGTTCAGTGGCTTAGGCGTGAAAATGTAACAAACAAACAAACTTACTTTCGCATTTATATATAGGTATATATTTATTAAGGAAGTAATAATTTACAACTCCCGAATCAATCAATTTGTAGGCCAGTCTAACTAACCATATTTCCTTCAATCAATAGCAATAGAAATACCTACCATACAATCTGAACTGAACTACAATGCCTAGTTTCATTTCATTGTCATCAAGTTGATTCATATGAGTGACCTTGGTCTTTAATCTAGTCTATGCTCATATGACCTTGATGACCTTGATAATAGCGGCATCCTACTTTGGCACAAAGGTTTGACATGGGTACGGCTACGGTCATGCTCAGATTTTGAATGTATTCTAAATTGAATAAAGAAAGGAGATATGCTGTATTATTCAGTATTCTGATTATAAAATATTCTCAATTTCATTTATCGTTCATAGGTTGGTCTAGTGGTGGCAAGCGCTACTGATGAGCACGAGGTCGGTTCGATTCCCAGGTCGGGCAAAGTGTTATTGGGATTTTTCATCGGAAATTTTTCAGTAGTAGTCATAGAGTCTAGATTTACCCCCTCATTACATGGGACATAAACATAACTGGCGATATGTGGGTATACTATTAGGTACACGTCTGCCTAACCGTTTGGGAATTGCAGGCGTGATGGTTTGAAAACTTTTTGGTAAGTTTGTCGGGTCGTTGGTTAGGTAAGGTTCACTGAAAGACTTTGTTTTAGACAACCTTCTTAACATAATGGTTTTCATCTTACAAATTGTAATCTACCAATTCTGAAATATTTTCCAATTCCAATGCAGCAATGCTTACTTTTCATTGAAAAAGAAGGAAGACCAACATAAAATGCAGTGGTATTGGCCTAATTTAGGCGCCATTGAAATATCGCACTTTTTACGTTTTAATCCGTTCGTTATCAGTGAAGTTTTTATCAGTTTGCAAGCGAGTAGTGTCATTGAACAAAAGGTTTTCATGTACGCGGAAAATATTGCCAAATAAATGACAAATCGCGGAGGAACGCACAACAATCATGACAATAGTTTCGATTTACGATAATCCAATCAAATGTGCCGGCTGTCAGGCATAGAGTCCAACTTTATAAGGATGTTTTGTGATTGTCAAAGATCACTTTTTCACTCCCGACGCAAAAAGAGGGGTGTTATAAGTTTGACCACAATGTGTGTGTCTGTCTCCGTAGCTCTTAAACCAGTGAACTGATACGAATTATTGATTCGTAATTCGATCAACAATTCGTCGAATTTCCAGAAAAATCTAAAATTGTGACTCAGATATAGTGAAAATATCGAATAGATTAACTCCATTATTTATTACTTTACTATATTTTCAGATAAGACGGTACCTATCTATTTGCTTGGAAAACATTATTGTAGCAAGTAACGAGCGATTGATTTTTGAGTTGACCGCTATTTAGAGGATAGAGAAGCTGGTGGCTAAATAATAACAGCCGCTCGGGTCAATCTTTAGGTTGAGCCGTGCTTGCCCAAGTTGGTCTAGGTTGGTCATTACATACCTAGTTTGCTCCGTGCCTCGGAAAGCACGTTAAGCCGTTGGTCCCGGCTGTCATTTGTAGTTCTTTGACAGTCGTTACAGGAAGTCAGTGGCCCAAAAAGTCTGACAACCAGTCTTACCAAGGGGTATCGTATTACCTAGTACTAACTGGGTTGTGGAGGTCAGATAGGCAGTCGCTCCATGTAAAATACTGGTATTCAGCTGCATCCTGTTAGACTGAAAGCCGACCCTAACATAGTTGGAAAAAGGCTAGGCAGATGATGATGTTGTTATCATAAGCCCAGTGCAGAGCTGGTAGACTTCTGGTTTTCTCCTTCACCCGTTTAAAATTAACAATAATTCAGGAGTACCTAACCCGAAAGGGCAGTACGTTACCTATGAATACCTAAGCCCAGTCTGTAACAAAATCTTCTACCCAAACAGTAGTCCTGTTGTTCATCCTACTTTTTGTCAGGTCTCGGATTCCCTTTGCAGAAACTAGACATGCTCTCTTTAACAAGTGCACAGCCATATTATTAACACTGCAGTTTCTATTTTATATTGTCTATAGAAACCTGAGCTTTTGCTATGAAGTAAGCTGTATTTTTAGGGTACCTACTTGCTCTGCATAATGTACCAGATCAATATCTATAGTCCAAAAATCGCTATGACTGACAAAGATCGTTATGACTGACAAAGAGCGCTATGACTGACAAAGATCACTAAGACTAACAAAGATCGTTATGACTGACAAAGATCGTTATGACTGACAAAGATCGCTATGACTGACAAAGATCGCTATGACTGACAAAGATCGCTATGACTGACAAAGATCGCCATGACAGACAAAGGACACGACTAAACTGAAGCAGATAAATACCGCTAACCCCTGCGGTCTGCGGTTCCCTTTAGAGGTGTACCTTTAGAGTCACGAGTTCAACACACGACGGTTTACGACGGTCTGTCACAAAAAGAGCACAATCTAGGGGCGCGCGAAAAGGAAAGAAGAAAGGATGCGTACAGCGTCCCATTCTTTGTGCTCTTCTTGTATGGGCAAACTGTCGAACGCTGTCGATCAATATGTCGTGACTCATGACCCTCAGTCACACGTGCTAATCAAAACCATATTAGCCAGTGATGAAGCAAAATTAAAGAATGTCGGTATCACAACAAATAACTAACGGTCCGTACAAGTGTAGAAATCATTGGTTATCGACTCACATCGTGTCGTTATCAGCTAACTGCCGATAAGGCGAGCAGTAATCTAATTGGTAAAATAGGGCAACGCGTGCTCTGATTACGGCTATGTGTTACTGGAGCGGAGAAATTAAGTTTTCAGCCGTATTTAAAATGTAGGAGTTGTCGTAAATTGGTCTGATGAAAATAGGTTATATTTCAAGCGCAGTACATAACAAAACAATAAATACATCAGGTACTGTTTAATCAACAAAACAGACGAACTCTTTCCGTGTTGGTAGTCGTTGATTTTTATGGAGATATGTTTTCGTCATGCTTTTAGATAAATAGGTAATATATTCACAATATCTATCAATTCTCTGTTTCGGAATTCCGATCGTGAAATTTTGTTGGTCCTAGGATGTTTCCTTGCAAAGATCACAATGAAATTATTACAGAAACATATGAGATTTATGTAAGTATCACGAATTCGCGATTTATTAAGAAAAAATAGGTTGTTCCTCTTCAAAACTGTGCAAAGATTCGGAAAAATACACAAAACAATGACAAATAAGACCTAACAAAGATAACTTTGCTAATCAGCGTTCAACCGTGCTTATCATAGTGCAACACGGTACTATCAATCAGATAAAAGGTCCACTTACATATTTCGTCGAGCTGATTCTCCGAACTCGGTTCACGTCTTTCTTCTTTCCCCTCCTGTATTTGTTAGACTCTAGGACAGTAGAAGCAGCAGGGGCAGCAGCTGCCTTGTCTTCTAGCACGAACCAGTCAGTCACAGAACCTCTCCTGGCCGTCCGCAATTCACGTTTAAAATTTAACACTCTTGACAGCTCATTCTTAAAGTCTTCACTTGCTTCACTCACTTTATTCACTTGCACCACTTTCGGAGACGGCAACGTTGTGAAAGAAGAACTCTTTCTCTTCTGCATGATGGTTAAATCCTTCGACTTTGTGTAAGGTTCGCAATCACTGAGGTAAGTCTCACTGAATAACTCCACAGCCTTCTTAAACTCCTGGAAGACATTCTCAACGGATTCCGTCTTCAAAATGCTTCGAGCGTTACCACTTGATCCAGACGTCGGGATTGATGTACTGGAGTTATCACGCGAGAGGTCTGAAGCCAGCTCTTTAATACTTTTAAGGCACACTCCGTCGTCACTATCATGATAAATGTTAGCTATATATTCGAGGCTCTCATTGGACGTCCATGCTTCTCCCATAGTATCACTGCTTCCAAACACATATGACGAACTGTTCTGCTTTATTCTTGGTGATAATTCTTCCTCCTCTTCTTCGATAGCAGCTCTAGGTAGGAATTCGAAACTCTTGCTGCGCGTGTAGACGGGCCTGTGACCCTTTTCCCTCTTTTCAGATAGCTCTTTACTTCTGAAAAACCAGAAACGTTTGTTACTTTTGTAGTCTTGTTCCGCTTTGGTGTCGGATCTCTTTGGTGCTAGCCTCGGCGCTCCGAGCTCTTTTACTGGGTCTTCCGTTTTCTCGTCCTCCACTATGGTTTTCCATTTTGGCTTTTCCTTTTCTTTGTCTTTGCCAAAGAAACTTATTCTGGAGAGCCTGTCGCGGAAGCTGAACGATTTTTTCAGAGGAGAACTGGAGATTTCTTCGTCGGATGATGAATGTCTTTCCGACACAGGTGATTCCGGGATGGGCAGACATGCAGATAAGAATCCGGATGGTTTAGCTACGGCGAGTTCATGACATTGCGCTCGAGATGGCACTAATGGAGCTGGTTTTAGTTTGTCCGGGAGGTCTCCGAGCAGACCTCGCTCTATCATGAACAAGCTGTCCGCGTTGAGTTTCCTCAAGACATCAGGTCGTCTGATGATGGGTGGTCTGGGCTTATCTTTGTCCATGTCGGACGTCATCACCGGCCCGCGGTGTGTTTTCGACTGGCGCTTATCAACGGCGATATCTTCGAAACTGATAAGCGCTGATAATATTCTCTCATGTTTTGTGTGCTTAACTAATATTACTGTTTGATATACCTGCGCTAAATAATCAAATAACAATGGTCTAGAAACGTTACGTTTAGACAAGGTTTATGTGTAAATAGTACGTTCGGTAGCTTTAGTTTCATTTGTTCTTTCGACGTGTAAAGGCTATTCACACTAGTTTACCACCTTTTGTAGGGTTCAGGGTCGAACCGGATCGTTACGTTACAAGTTTACGTGGCACCAGCTGTTCGAAAGGGCGATAATATCGTGTTTCTCCAGCCGTCCATTACTGAAACAACTATTTTTGGGTAACGCGTAACTTGGGACGTAGCTACGATGTCAGATTTTATTAAAACAGTGACCCCAAGCGGTAATTCGTTTTATTAGGAGATTAGGTTACTTATTACTTAAAAAAAGAAAATTTTAGATCATCCCTATACAATGTATCTTCATTTTGTTTATCCATGTCTTTAAACAAGGAGGTGCCCAAGAAGCTACTACAATCTGTCAAATTTCTTTAATAGATTTTCAACTTTATCGCTAAAGCATTAAATTCAAATTTATTTATTGCAAATATGGGTAGATGATCAAGTTTGATCGGGAAAATTTTACAGTTTCGGGTAGCTTGATATGCTGGCGTCCCGCGTCTGTACATATGAAATTGCATCAATCTAAGGATTTGTAATGAATTTGGGACATTTTCCCATGATTTTAAAAGGGTAAACTAACTACCTACATCATCAACATTATCATTTGAGCTGAAAGACGTCCACTGCTGAACATAAGCAACACCACTTTTGTCACATTTTACACTTAGTTCGCAATATATTTTGACTTTGACTTTGACTTCTACCAAGCTCAAATATGTCTTTCAGTGCTAACAAACAATCAATGTTCTTCAAAAAGGTCAGGTCTTCAGGTGCGTAAGTAGTATTCGCAAACGGCGTGCGGCGCACTGGTGATGAACGGATCGTGGACAATGCGACAGAAGTATGTAAGGACCAAAGCAGGTGGCGTTCTGCAGTTTCTGCCTACTCCCGGAGGAAAAGGCTTGATTTTATTTATACATGCATGAATGCAAACAAACAACACGCCTGTTATCCCCGAAGGGTTAGGCAGAGGTGTACATAATAACCATATATTGCCATCGTGGCTGCTACTGCGGAATTCCTGATGGAAAAACCTAATAACACTTGGCCCGACCAGAGAATCAAACCCAGGTCCTCATGCTCAGAAGTCGCGCTTGCGACCACTAGACCAGCGAGGCAGTTGTAGTATTTGAAAATGGGGAAAGAGTCTCCCTCTTTCAAATAACAAACAACAAGCCATTTCCACGATAAAGCACTCAAAATAATCGTGGCGCGTGCGGGTGTCGTAAAGAGGTACAATTAAGGAAATTGCCAGGAAGTCGTTGGGCACTCGACGTAATAAAATGCAGAAATAATAGTTTTTCCACTTACATCCGCTAACAAATGTGAAATATCGTCGTTGAAGTTCCAACACCTCGTAAGTCAAAAATAAAAACTTTACAGGAGAGTGCAAAAACTGCATAATTATGCCTAGGTATTAATGGTACAATACTATTTTATAATTTGTGTTCATTTCAAATAGAGATAGAAGTGGTGCTTGTTTTTCTAATTGGCTGAAACAACGCGTCTTCCGAGTCTCTAGCAAACGACATCAAAAATCAAAATGTCAAAAATTGACTTACGTGGTGTTAGAACTTCAACGACGATATGTTTATTATTATTAAGTATAATGAAGCCACTTAGACGTACGCGCAATCGTCAAGGTGATTCATATACTCACACTTAGACATTTCTGACAGCTACTGCAATAGTAGGTACAGTCCTTTCGCGGTTTTAGCTCTGCCCTTGCGTCGGTGTCAAACTCACAATAATCTTAATGGCCGTATCAATAAGGATGTTGGGGGTTGCTATCACTGACAATTCTGTCAATATTATAGTAATCTTTATTGTCCTGTCAACAAGGTTGCTGTTGGACTACATATAGAATAGAAACAATTTATTTGCATTGAATGTTGTTACAGTAGTAATTATTTGTTCCTGGTACATTCTACCATTTGGCATGCAAAAATGTATACTTATAAACAATGATGTATACAACTTCAATTTAAAAACTTTCACAACAACTCAAGAAATTATCTTGTAACAAAAAATAAAATCAAAATAAGGTAACATTATAATGATATAGCTATATTTTATCTGTCTTTTTTTTAAATAAAGCTGCCAGAGGTAAATTAACTGTGAAGGGACTGTACCTAACTACTACGTAGTATTTTATTGTTTCATTATCATTATGAAGGTAGGTAAGTACCTACGTTGCGTGTACGCAAGGAAATTGTCGTAATGTGTACAAATCATCCTTTTGAATGCCTGCTTTCTATAGCCAATCGTTCATGTGTCCTACAACGGAGGGATGAAACGCATGTGACTAAAAGAGTGATGTATATGAATTTTGATGGATGGAGAGGGAGAGGAAGGCCGAATGATATGAAAGAGAAAGGAGTAAATGATGCCATGCTGATGGACACATTAAAAAAAACTTGTGAAAAAGTTTGAACTTTGATTCCCAATATCTCCGTAGCTAGAAGGTTCCTAGGTTATGGTCTAAAACAAAAAAATGTGATGGTCAAAATAGTCGCAATGGCGATGGCGCGGGCGGTGAGAACAGGTGCTTTTCGGTGTCGTTAAGGGTACTTTTACACCCATTATTACATAACAAAGCTAACCTCCCGACAAGATGACTGGTCAAATCGTAGTTGTCATTGATAAATGGTCTTCAAACCCACATGTAATTTTTCTTAAATAGAGGGGAACGGAATGTCTGGCCTTTGTTTAAACTATTTAGTTTAAAAGGAAGCGTAGAAAAATCAAACACGGGGAAAACAATGCTCTTTTATAAACAAAAAAAAAACAAAATAAGTTTTTAAACTTTAAAAAAAAAAAATTTTCATGCATTTTCGCTGCAGTGAGTTTTAACCTTTAAGTCTTATTTTAATGGGATACCATTTCAGACGCTCGACGCTCTGTAAACTGTAATTACTTTTGTATTCTTCCTTCTTATATTTTTTCTTTGAATATTTTATTCGCTGTTCATATACAGGGTGTAAACGGACCCTTCACGAAGCCGTCAACCAAGCATTATGTACATCAAACTAAGTAACTCTACGCATAAATTATTGCTGGAAAACGATTTTTTTTTCGGGGTGAAAAATCACGTTTTTCGGTAAAACTCAATGTTACGCACTCAACACTTAGTTCTGATGGTTGCTTTGAATAGTATACGGGTCATGGTGTTAATTAAAGCAAAAATAAAACTTTAAAAGTTGATCTAAAAAAAACTTATTAAAAAAATTGGAACTTTGACCTCCAATATCTCCGTAACTAGAAGGTTCCCAGGCATGGTCCAGAACAAAAAAATGATCTCAATGACGGGGAGAACAAGTACCTTTCGGCTTCGTTAAGGGTCTTTTTACACCCTTTATTAGTAGGTACCTGTATACACGCACGATATTATAGGTACATAGTATCTATTTACAACATAACCTTGACAAAACTAAGTACAAGTAAAGTTAAATCGATACAAACGTAGCAACCGTAGTTTGTCGTCAGTAGTAGACGACACTAAAACGCGATGTGATAGTTTTGTGAAAAAAAGTGCTTGAAACTGTGCTTTGAACGTGCAAAAAGCATTCTGCATCCATCTGTGCCCCTCTAGTTTGTTTTATTGTGTTTATCCTTGGGTGTAGGTCAAGGGCAACGGAAAAACAAGGTTATTAACACGTTAACTGCCAAGGTATATTTCCAGTATCATCCAATTTTTCCCATTACATACTGAGTATCCTCCGTGCCTCGGAAAGCACGTTAAGCCGTTGGTCCCCGGTGTCATTTGTAGATCTTTGACAGTCGTTAGGTTAGGTTAGTCAGTGGCCCAAAAAGTCTGACAACCAGTCTTACCAAGGGGTATCGTATTACCCAGTAATAACTGGGTTGTGGAGGTCTGATACGCAGTCGCTCCATGTAAAATACTGGTATTCAGCTGCATCCGGTTAGACTGGAAGCAGACCCCAATAAAATTGGAAAAAGGCTAGGCAGATGATGATGGTTTATATTGAATAATTATGTATAAAAAAGTGTTCTGTTTTCTTTATTTTGATAAAAACGGTAAAAAAAGCTGTGACAGTTTTTTTTCATTTTCATAAAAAATACTAGATATAAAAATAAGAGGCCATGTTGAATGTCTTGCTTCGGACCACGTCAGTAATTTCTAATAGAAAAAAACACTGTTAGGCGCACTGCGGTCATTTTGACAACGGAATTTGATGCTTCGGTTTCAGTGACTGACATGGCCTGAACAGATAGTGAGTCTGTCAGGTACCGGTGCCTGACATGACAGTTAACGTGTTAAGTGCGTGTTAGGCTGTAGAATTCCTCTGCTAGACATGGTGCACCGTGGACGGTACTGACCGTTACAGTGAATGGTCCTGGGGGTAATGGCATTATCACGGTTGGTAGAAGATGACGGCAGTGTGATGTTATCTGCTAGAGGATATTAACACCTATGGACGTGTAGTAGACTCTTTAGTTGCCGGCACACTTTAAATCAGCACGTTGAAGATTAAACACAGAATTAATATTTCAGTTAGTTCACTACACTATTATTTTTGCTATGTAGGGTTACTTTCAAAAGGCGTCCGTAGTTTGGCGATAAGACGGGAGTGTGGGATTTTTACCTCAAAAATAACACCCCGATGGTCACCATCCATATAGGAAGGGAGACAACAACCCTTATTTCTACCCTTAGAATAAAATATAAAAAATTAGGAATGAGAAATGTGAAATGTGAATTATTAGGGATGGGTTTTTAATTTTTATCGCTACGAGCAACTGGGCTTATCCCAGTTTTAAACGTCCCTTTGTGCCTATTGGCCATGTTTTGTTCTGTCTCCTTCACGCTAGCACGTAGCTTGACCACTGGTGACACTACGCATTTACGCGAAACGGGTTTTGTCGTCGGAAGACAAAATGACAGATTTCTTTTGTTGATCTGTCATGTCGATTCTTCCGTCGACAAAACTTGTTTCTACGGTGGTCATGCTACGCGTGCAGGCCAGCTGATATGGGGGGAAATGGATTTGAAATTATGTTTTCCTACTGCTCCGCTATTCTTTTCTGATTAGTTTCGTTAGGGGTCGCCACTGTTGATTCTGGCTTTCAGGAGTTGCAGTGGTTTGGGAATAGTGTAGTAATCCTTTAAAATTTAAGAACATCGCAATCTGTACCTACAATCAAATAAGAAGAAGTCTCAATATAAAGTTGCACACAATCGAAACAAACTGAGGAAGTGGACATAATGGTGTTTTGTTACAAAATTATAACAGAGAGTCCGCGCCGGCCCGGCCTGTCTCCGAGGAAGAAGTCGGCGGCTTGTAATGGTAAGATGGTAATTTAAGTGGTGATTTGAATGATAAGATGTGGCTTTATTTGCGAGCGAAGTTTAGCTGGCGGCGTGGTGGTCGGATTCGGAAATTATTCCTTGGGACCGTACTAACGGGATAAAAAGTATCCTATGTCCTGACTCCTGACCCAAGTCTTGTTCTGTGTGCCAAATTTTGTTGATATCCGTACAGTCACAAGCAATGAAATGTACCTATACACTTGGCAAAATTTAAAAGCAATTTTCTCGTGAAATAACGGTTTCTACTTTCAGAAAAGACCTATTTCGTAGCTTCCAAAATACTATATTCATGAAAACGTAAAGCGTTAATCAATACAGTAGGAGAAAATCATCTTTGAACTTTGGTAAATGTTAAAATTTTATTGCTCGTGACTGTACAGCCGTTAAAGCCTTTTCAGGCAGAATTACTTTTGCATTTATAGTAATAAGTTGGACACGTTCCCCGCAATAATGATTCCATGGAGCGTTTGGTGGTTCAGGATAGGGTCGAAGGCACGAGACCACGAGACCACCGTAGTCGATCACCAACCCGATGGACAGGCTCCATCAAATCTGTCACCAAGATCCCTCTGGCAGAATGTGTTCGCCATGCGGCCAAATTCTATAGAGACCGGTAGAAAAGGATCGCGAAGACAGCGAATAAAGTCTAAGAAGAAATTATAGAAAAAAGTATGGAATGGCATTTATATGGGAAATTAAACTTGGAATACCTACCAGATTGAAGGACAAAACAATGTTTACCTAGCTCTTGCACTATTGTCTTTTTGTTACACGTGGAGCAAGAATGAATGATAGAATTAGATGAATAGCATTTGATAATTGTTTTTTTTTAATGGCAACATTTGTGGCACTTGTTTAATTTACTCTTTTTATAATATTTTGTAGTCTTTGTATTGATTCGTTTTTACCGATTGTTAGTGAATGTTTGAAACTTGTAGGCCTTGTAAATTCCTAGATTCTTGTTAACTTATTATGTTGTTTTACGTTTTTTGTGTAGTAGGTAAGCAACGACTTATTTTCGGGCCTATGCTGTCCCCTCATACTTAGGTACTAATGCTGTAGCATAATAATATTGTAAAACCAAATTATTTTAAATGTAATTTCTTGCCGGTTCTTCTCTATAGGATTCGACCAACCCGAACCGTGCACCTTTTCTCTGCGTTTTGTACGTGCCCATGTAAGCCTATGAGAAATAAAATATTTTGATTTTGAGGGTATCCTTTGTATTCAAAGGGTACCAACGAGACCCTAATACTAGAACCCGGGACTCCGCTATCCCTCCGTCACAGGACTGAATCTTTTGCACCATAGTACGTAGACTCTTGTAATTTGACAAAGTAGGTATGTAATACTATAGCCGGTATAACAACAACTAATAAAATAAACAGCCTCGTTGGTCGAGTGGTCGTAAGAGCGACTGCTGAGCATGAGGTCCTGGGTTCGATTCTCAGGTCGGGCAAAGTGTTGTTGGGTTTTCCATCAAGAATCTCTCCCGGTTAGTGGCAATAGGCTCGCCCCCTCCTATTACATAGGACTTAAAACACAACTGGCAAAATGTGAGTGTACTAATAGGTACACCTGTGCCTAACGCTTCGGGGATTACAGGCGTGATGATGTTATGCTATGTAATTAAAATAAAGTTCAAAATTGAAGTGGTATGCTAGCGCCTATCAAAATAATATTGTCAGGACACGAACTGACGTTTTTATAAACGTAAAGTTTCAGGCGCGTTCCAGACAAAACTCTTTATAGGGTCATTTGCTCTACCTTCTTGTCTAAGGATATATTTTTTGCTCTTTAAAGCTTCCAGATTTCTTACAAGAAAGAGGACGACAAAAATCCAAAGTTTTCACTATAAAGGACGCACTGTAAACATACCCTTAACGAAGCCGCAAGGCACTTGTTCTCCCCATCATTGCGATCATTTTTTTGTTCCGAACCATGCCGGGGAACCTTCTAGTTTATACGGAGATATTGGAGGTCAAAGTTCCAATTTTTTCACAAGTTTAAAAAAAAATACCACTTTTAAAGGTTTTAATTTTACTTTAATTAACACGATGACCCGTTTACTATTCAAAGCATCCATCAGCACTAAGTTTTGAGTGCGTTACATTGAGTTTTACGGTTAAACGTGATTTTTCACCCAAAAAAAAAGTCGTTTCCCAGCAATAATTTTTGCGTACAGTTACATAGTTTGATGTACAGAAGGCTTGGTTGACGGCTTAGTGAAGGGTCCATTTACACTCTGTATAAAGTCTTATCTCGCATTGTTCCAGTACGCAGCTCCATATCCCAGTTGATTCGCTCCTTCGAATACGACAACTGCAGCACAGACATTGTAGACTCCATCCCTGAGAAAGAGTGGAAGCTCCTAGCAGCCCTAGCAAGGAAGAGAGATGAAGACATCGAGAGAGACAACCTCGCCGACCAGTTCCGACAGCTGTGGCAGAAGGAAAAAGTAGAAAGAGAAATTGTTAGTCTGGTCTTCATTATCGTCCCGTAATAGTAGTATCGATGTTGTCTGACAACCTGTCTTACCAAGGGGTATCGTATTATCCAGTACTAACTAGGTTGTGGAGGTCAGATAGACAGTCGCATGTAAAGTACTGGTATTCAGCTGCATCCGGTTAGACTGGAAGCCGACCACAAAATAGTTGGGAAAAGGCTAGGCAGATGATGAATAGTGTGATAAGTCCGCGAGGTTAAAATGGGACTTGGCAGGTCACATTTCCAGGATGGGTCAGGATAGATGGGCTCGAATCGTCACTCAGTGGCCTGAAGACGGTCGTCGTCACGGAGGCAGGCCCAAGAGACGCTGGTGTGACAATTTGAACTCGTTCCTGACTGATTGGCCAGAGAAGGCAAAACACCGGTAGATTTGGAAAGAAACGGGGGAGGCCTTTGCTCAGCAGTGGGACAGAATAGGATAATTATTTAAAAAAAAAGTAGTTTCCATAAGGGGATCAAACGAACGGAACCTATCACTTATAATAAAATAAAATACCTTTATGGTAAGGTTCCTTGTGTACTTAAATAGCTAACAAGCGTAGTTTCAGTTTTGCTTGACAAATAACAATAGGCAGATGAGGCCGGCGCAGCGATATAAAATATAATAACTTGATTTATAGAAACCGCCCCAGTGCGCCATTATTCACTCACAAATACAATATATAGTGTAGAACGTGATCGTTTTATACAATCTGAAGTTATGAAAGGCATGAAAAAAAAAATGTAGCTAGCGAAACTCGCTCGCCGATAAATGCAGCGATGGGGCATCGCTATCGATGTTGCACTGGTTAGGCTCTTGGGAGAACCTATGTCCAGCAATGGGCGTCTTCAGACTAAAATAGTAATTATGATTAATGCATTAAAACTAACTTATTCAACTCCAGCTCGAAACTGAAACCGTAAACCAGTACAGGCGCTACATAAACGAAAAGCGACGCGAAGAGAAGTCTCGCTATGAGTACATGCAGTATCAGAAGGCACTTGAGTCGCAGATCAAGAGACAGGAGCTACTTGAGTGCATCCGCCACAAAGAACAGCGCAGTGCTGACCTGCTCGCCCAGATCGATGATGAGAAGGTAATTTCGAAGCGACATTGAAGCAGGTGTCTAAAAAACGAGTCCGGGAGTGGGTACCGCTCGGTGGGGACGCTCCCAAGCTAGATGGACCAATGACATTATAAAGGAGGCTACAGGTCCGAAGGCACCAAAGAAGGCGATTCCTGCCGGGTTCCCTTAGGGAACAAAGTGAGTGCCTTAGGTCTGCCTAGGTCAGACTGCGGCAGGCGGCAGTGTGATGCTGCGCAGCTAGGGAGATATGTCCAGCAGTGGACTGTGGGCGATAGGCTTTGTTGATTAATTCTGGCAGGGGCGGTCAGAAAACGTGGAGCGAGATGACGAGAGTTTTTAAATTCCGAAATTATTTATCATTCTTCTCGGACGTTATGGTGTGTTGCCACACTTGCCACTTATAATAAGAATAAAATGATTGTTTTTGAACTTTCTCATCAAAAGTTTCTTATCCAAGAAAACTTAAATCCTTTATTTGGAAGTATTTGTATGAATCCGTGAATTTGTCGATGTCATCAGAATACAATAGGACTAAGCCCATCTCCATTAACAATCATGAAGACAAGAGTGCCAAAATTAAAAAAACTAAAATAGTCTCATTTTCATGTCGATTTTTATAATTCCTCAGGCTTGCTGCTTGGTAGGGAGAGCATTTGAAGAAGAGGCGCGTACTCAACTTGCTGCCGATCGACGTATACGTATGGACGAAGCCGAGCAGTTCAGGAAACACGTGGAGCTCATTGATAAGCAGAGAAAATCCGACAACGCTATGCAGAAGCGAACGAAGATGTTGAGAGATGCCACTCAGGTACACCTTGTAGGGGATAGAACTGTGGCAATGCGAAAAAGGATGGAGCTATATGGCTTACATAGTTCCAATCTCCTTTTCTCATATACGGAGTCTATACGAACTTTTGACACAAAGGAAAGTATTAGGAATGCCACCATACATAAGTACCACCATGCGTAACGTTTTTTTTTTGTTTTGGCAATAGTGGGAAATCCCCAGGGACACCTCGACTATCTCACTAATTTGTGAGACAGTCGAGGTAGTGCCGGACTCGAACCGGCTAAAAACCACTACTGCCCCGCCAGTGTCCCAATGACATGAGGATCAGAAACCTTTTTTGCGAGTTATTTGGCTTGATTTGCAACTGATTTATAGGAGGCCGAAAAGACCATGTTCTATGCTCTAGTTTTTTAACCATGCGTACGGTTAGGTCTCGGCTGTTCCTAATGATCTTAGACAATAATTACGGCTAGAAGCCTGAAAGTCTGATGATACTGTTACGAGCTGGGTATGGGATATATTAAACAACCGACGTAACAACACATTTACTCCATAACTGGGTTGTGGTCAGACATTTGTTACATGTAAGAAATACTTACTGGTTCAGCGTCATCTGTTTCGGCTGAAATCTGACCCCAACATAATTGAGAAAAGGCAAGGCAAATAATAAATAGTATAAGTCCCGTCACGTAAAACGAACGCCGAGCGACAGTGGAGGGGATGTGTTTGCGCACGGTATAAGTACAGTAGCGTTCTAAAGTACTAAGCTATTGTTTTATAATATAAGTATACGAGTAATTGTTTCATTGTAGAATCGAAACAGGTACATTACTAGCTACTTAATGCTTTGGAATAAATAAAATTGAGAAAGTTTATTTGAGCGGTCAGCGTTCTTTTTACGTGACGATCTCTTACATTCTTATTGCGATAGTTTAACTTCAGTACCTACCGTACTCATTCTTTCCAGCGCGTCGCGATACACAACGCCCTTTCCTCTTGGGAATCGACCCTGCTTCGTCAAGAAGTGTCAGCGATGGACGCAGCGAGACGCGCGAACCACGCTGCGAACGCGGCCCTGACAGATGCGCGCAGTGTGCGAATCATGCGTGCTAAGGAGGCAAGGAGGCGGCGCGCGAAGAGCATGGCTGCTGTAACTCAGCAACTTAGGGATGCTATTAGGTCTAGTCGGTAAGGTAATGGCCCGCTGAGGTTTTTAAAATCTTGTCACAGTTATTTTATCTCTGAAATAAACCTTATGAGAAGGCAAATAAAGTTCAGTTCTGCCAAATCAGAATAAAATAATGATGAAAGGACAGTTCAGTCCTGTCAGTTGTTTTTTTTTATTTTTTTTTATTCATATGGTTGCTCTCGGTTTTTCTCGGTGACCATTCTGTCAAAGTCACCGTTTTCGTTAAATTTTGGTTGCTGGGGTTGCAGCAGTAAAATAATTGTGAAAGGCCACACTTGTCGTCACCTTTTATGTTGTTTGTTAGTACTCGTGTCATCTCGCTTCTACATTTTATGACCACATCTGCCAGTAACGTTTACTTACGCTTGCCCACCACACCGGTATGTTTATGTCGTGGCAATCAATATTCAGTGTGTAAAATGTAGGCAAAATCTTTTTTTTTTGTAATTTGAAGTGTCTTCTCCTAAATAAACACCCATTTTAATGAAATCTTATAATATGTGTTACTTTTAGGTACTAATATCTAATCATCTTAGAATAGGCATTTCGTTCAAATACCATACGCCCCATTTTTAAATAAAGTGTTAATTGTTGTATTCTAATGTAAACTACCTCTTAATGTGACTTGTATTTGTAGGTAAAAGTAAACCTAATCTTGTGTTATTTATTTTTAATATTAATCACTAATAAATTATTTACAACTAAAATTACATTTGGTTTGATTTTTTACAATTATTTTTAAGATCCCTATACAACAGTCCTTAGAGGCTTATGCTGCTTCCAAGATCGTTCTGTCCTACTCGCACATTTTGGGACCGCGAGACTCATAAAATGTGCGAGTAGATCGAAGATTTCTATAAATTACTAGATTAGAAATGTCGTACTATACTATTTAGTACGAGATTTCTGATAACTTTGTCATAAGTGGCATGATTTTTAAACTTTACTTATACACTTCGTGAATGCGCCGTTTCGTAAGTTGGGAATTTAAATCGTCGACAGTTCAGATGCAGTTATACCAAAAATCCACAACCAAGCTGCAGTTTTAACTATCTACAGTCTAAATGAAGACCATCCACATATGTAGGCATGCCCTTAGAGCGTCCGCTAAAATTCGCGGGTTGCACGCTCGCGTCATCGCGTGTCCGTAATAATAAATAGTATGAGTAGCGCTGAAACGGACACCCGCTCGTGTACCCGCGCGAGTTACAGCAGACAGTTTAAGACCGCATGCACCACAAATCACTAAATGCGTTTAACGCAATCAGTGATTCAGCATTAACCATTCTAGCACTGTTTTAAGCTTTCACGGTTTAAACTAAACTTATACTTACGCTGTTGCAAGCGCCATCAGTCATCCCGAACAGCGTCGAAATTTTGGGAGCTCAAAATAATGAATAATCACGGATAATATCCCGTAAGTGACAGTATATGATTTACCAGTACAAACTCTTGCCAGTTCCTCTCAAAGAAACCCACCACTCTTCATTCTCCCCCATCCCCAGTCCCCAAATAATTCACATCACTAAGGTCCTTCGTAGCAGCCGCGAGTCGAGCCCTAGCCTTCTTATACTTCTTCAGGGCAGCCTCAGCACCCAAGAGTAGTGCTGATGCTGTACTGGTGCCGGGTTGAGGAGGCGGCGCTACGAGGCCACCGACCTGGGCTTGTGAGATGATGGTCCATCGAAGGTTGATGGAGCCTGTTGATGTGAATGTGTAGTTTGTGTTCTGTGGATGAGAAAAGACTGGGCTATGAATAATGGTCATGCTGATCATGGGATACTGGGTTAGATTCCAAGGTCAGGCAAGGTTTGACAGTTAGGAAATTCTCAACAGCAGTAGGGATTCCAGATTTGACCCCAATTGATGGCAACAATGGTAAATCTTAAATCATATTTATTTGAAGTGTTAAGCTAATCCAAAATAAATAAATAAATTTTATACTTTTACACGTCACATCATGTCACGTTTTAAAACTAGATGGGGGCCGATGTTTCGTACCTGACTACTCTGAGAAGAAACAGCCGATATAAACTCAGAGGTCACTGTCTCTTTTAAAGTCCAGACATTGGTCAAGTCATATGAGGACCATGCAGATTAGTGTCTGAGATGGTATTTTGAAGAAAGAACCACGAAGATTTGGGTGGACCTGACTACCACTATAACATTTCAGCCACACGGGTGCCTGTGCTAGTGTACGCTCGTGTGTGTCTTGAAAAATAGTATGAGCAACAGGGCGCGTGCGGCAGATTTTGTAAGGATATTTTACAAGCTTGCACCCGCTGTGAACACCCCAGTCGTTTATGATATTGGCCAGCCCAGGCTCATCATCTGCCTAGCCGTTTACCAACTATATTGGGGTCGGCTTCCAGTCTAACCAGATGCAGCTGAATACCAGTATTTTACATGAAGCGACTGCCTATCTGACCTCCAGAACCCAGTTAGTACTGGGTAATACGATACCCCTTGGTAAAACTGGTTGTCTGACTTTTTGGGCATCCCAGTCTCCCGAATTTAAAACCAAATCACCTGCAACCGTGGTTCAGCCAGTACATCCAAATCCTTGATCAGATGGCATCCCCCTAAGAAGAACCGCCTGCTCTCGGCTGCCACTGTATCCAACTCCTCAGGGCGGGTGCAAGACAGCTGCTTGGAGTAGCAGCCAGGGTCCAGGGCGAGGGGCAAGTAACAGTACCCTTCGGTACGATGGCGACCCCACCAGTCCGAGGATATGGCTTCGAGGAATAATTTTATGGGTGCTGGTTCTGTAATGAAAGGTTTTACTTATCAACTTAACAGCAATGTTATTTTAGTGAATTGAAAGTCAAAATTTAAAAATATATATATTGTTTATTTATTAACAAGATTACAACAGTTAGTTTGTGATTGGAGCCTTCTTTTAAGCAAATAATGCGTTTATTAGAAGACTCCGCTCAATACACATAAGAGAGAACACAAGAGAAACAAATAATTAAAGTAAGTTTACTGCTTACCAGGATCCAGGATGGGGTCCTAGGTTCGATTTCCGGGTCGGGCAACGTGTTATTGGGTTTTCCATTAGGAATTTCTCAGTAACAGCCAGAGTCAGGATTTGTGCCCGATTAAAGGCAATATCGCCCCTTACATCATCATCAGCCCATAGCAGTCCACTGCTGGACATAGGCCTCCTCAATCGCACGCCACCCAACTCGTTTCTCAGCAACTCTCATCCAGTTGCTACCAGCCACCCTGCGAAGATCGTCACTCCACCGAGCCTGAGGGCGTCCCCCCTTACGTTTGCCGATTCGCGGTCTCCACTCAAGAACACGTCTACCCCAGCGGTCATCGGTTCTACGGCTAATATGACCGGCCCATTGCCACTTCAGCTTGCTGATTCTGTGAGCTATGTCGACAACTCTGGTTCTCTGCCGGATCACCTCGTTTCGGATGCGATTCCTCAGAGAGACTCCAAGCATAGCGCGTTCCATAGCTCGCTGAGCGACCTTGAATTTATGCACCAGCCGTACCGTGAGTGTCCACGTTTCGGCCCCGTAAGTCATAACAGGCAGGACGCACTGGTTGAAGACTTTAGTCTTTAGACTCTGTGGAATACGCGACGAGAAGACCCGACGAAGCTTCCCAAACGCTGCCCAGCCCAGCTGGATTCTTCTGTTAGCCTCCCTCTCAAAGTTGTTCTTACCAAACTGCAGAGTTTGCCCGAGGTAAACATATTCTCGAACAACTTCGAGAGGACCGCCATTGACAACAACAGGTCCTGGGGTGACGTGTTCGTTGAACATAACCTGGGTTTTGTCCAAGTTCACCCTGAGACCAATGCATATTGAAGAATCAACTAGGCCATCCAGCATCTGCTGCAAGTCGTGCAGCGATTCAGCCAGTATGACGATGTCGTCTGCAAATCTCAAGTGTGAGATGTACTCGCTGATGTTAATCCCACGTCCCTCCCATTTTAGCGTCTTAAACACATCCTCCAGTGCGTTGGTGAACAATTTCGGGGAAATTACATCCCCTTGCCTCACCCCCCGACGCAATGGAATATGTTCTGTTTGCTGGTTCTGAGTTCGGACGGTCATTGTGGCGTTTTCATAGAGATTTCTCAGCACTTGGATATATCGCCAGTCCACTTGGCATCGCTGCAGAGACTCTAGAACTGACCAGGTCTCGACAGAGTCAAAAGCCTTCTCATAGTCCACAAATGCAAGACACAGCGGCCGATTATACTCTTCGGACTTCTGTATAACCAGCCTGCTCCGGTGGCTGAAAGTCATCGAGTCTTCGCGCTAGACGATTTGTGACGACTCTTGAAAACAGCTCATACACGTGGCTAAGGAGCGAAATGGGTCTGTAGTTCTTTAATAGGGTTTTGTTCCCCTTTTTAAAGAAAAGAACTACCACGCTCCTTTTCCACGCTTCTGGAGTTCTCGCAGAGAACAGGATCGAGTTGAAAATCTCCCGAAGCTCTCTTAATACAGGGCTTCCTCCCGCTTTCAGGAGCTCAGTCGTTATCCCATCCTCACCAGGGGCTTTTCCATTTTTAAGCTGTCTAAGAGCCGCCTCGATTTCGTCTTGGCTGACTTCTGGCAGGTCTTCTGTGAAATGGCGGGTTAAGGTGGCTCTGGAATCCTCATTTTCGGGATCAGGTCGAGACGCGTGCGATGCGTACGCCCCTTACATGGGACTTAAAAAATACACAACTGGTGAAATGTGGGTGTACTGTTAGGTACTCCTCTGCCTAACCCTTCGGGGATTACAGGCGTGATGTGATGTTATGCTCATCTAGCATCAAGCCCAAACGAAGTTGTCTTAGTCTAATGACTAATGGTCAGCAATCGCAATTGCGACCGCTAGACCAACGAGCATATTATTTTTAAATCTCGATGGGAAGTTGACAGAGATTGTGTTGAATCGAAATCGAAACAAATGGTGGATAGTAGATAGGTCCTTTTTAGGGTTCTGTACCGAAGGGTAACCTACGGAACCTATTACTAAGCCTCCGCTGTCCATCTGTCTGTCTGTCAGCGGGCTGTATCTCATGATCCGTAATAGGTAGACAGTTTAAATTTTCACAGAATGTGTATTTCTGTTGGCGCTATAACAGCAAATAATAAATTAAAGGGTGCTCCCCTACTACGATGGTAGGGGACACTTCAGTCCGACTCGCACTTGGCCAGTTTTATTTACTAAAAAGTGTTTTTTTTTTTTTTTTAATTAATATTTATTTATTTTACCTATTCCAGTATTAACGAGTAGAGACAATTCCACAATATGTCCGTAACTCCATTGTTTGTTTCCGTCGATGGTCACAGCTTGGCTCGTATGTGTTCTCACCTGGAGAGTGTCGGAGCATTGAATGTCCTCTGGCACCTGAAAAAAGCAGAAAATAACATCCATAATCACACACATCATAACTATATACCTCTGCCTAACCTTTTGGGGATCAGGCATGATGTTATGGTATACCCGGACCTCCCCTCTGTAAGAGTTAGTGGCCCAAAAAGTCTGATAACCAGTCTTACCAAGGGGTATCGTATTACCCAGTACTAACAGGGTTGTGGAGGTCAGATAGGAAGTCGCTCCATGTAAAATACTGGTATTCAGCTGCATCCAGTTAGACTGGAAGCCGACCCCAACATAGTTGGGAAAAGGCTAAGCAGATGATGGTGAATCGATCACGCGGGCCCAGTGAGGATTGCTCTTTGAATTTTTGGTTCTGGTTTCCTCACGATGTTTTCCTTCACCGTTTTGAGAGCAGTGATGATAAAGTAATTTTATAAACAAGCTTTTATTAAAATTAAAGAAGAAAATTAGGCGGATCTATTAAAATTGAACGTATATACAAAGTTTCGTGTTTATGCTATTAACCATTAACTGCATCTCGTGAGGAGACGATCCTGGCTGCAGGATCAAGTCATGTCTGTCATGGAAATGTATTGTCACCAGAACCAAAGGTGTGGTCAAAATTTCAACTCAATCGGTTGGGGGGAACTGGTCTGAAATTCAGTTGCAAGATTTGATCAATACATACTACTAACAAGACAAGTTAAATAATATACCAAGTAATGCCTACAACTCGCACGTAAGTCGCGGCCGTTACCACTGCCTAAGGCGCGAATTACACAGAAACGGCGTAAGGTGAAGGCGCGACGCAGGCAAGATGCCGCTTCAAAACATTTTCATACAAAATGTACGTAGGCGACGTGTCGTAAATTACACTCAAGCGGCGCGGCGCTGACACGCCGTTCTTTCGTTTCCTTCTAAATTCCACGCCTGCGCCACACCTTCCGCCTTACGCCGTTTCTGTATAATTCGCGCCATAGACAGGTAGGTATAGAATATTTACCTTGATATCAAACTCTATGTACAAGTTGTCCATATCAAAGTCTGTAGCAGTAAGTATCTCTATTGTGACATAGTACTGTTTCTTTCCGACAGGAGGCATCACGAAGTTCAGCAAATATCTCTGTTTCCTCTCCCATCTTTTGTGAAGTTTTTTTAACTGGAAAAAAAAATATGTGTTTGATATTTTCTATATCACAGCTTGACTAACACATACAGGCTGTAAACGGACCCTTCAGGAACCCGTTAACCAACCATTCTGTGCATCAGAGTAAGTAACACTGCGCAAAAATAATTGCTAGTAAACGACTGTTTTTTGTTTAGAGTAGCACTCAATGTAGCGCACTCAAAACATTGTGTTGATGGATGCATTGAATAGAACAGTGGTCATAGAGGTATTTAAAGTGAAGCCAAAATATTTAAAACTTTTTTTTTTACTTGTGTAAGAGCTGGAACTTTGAACCTTCAATAACTAGAAGGTTCCCAGAACAAAAAAAATGGGTGTTTAGTCTGAAATACCACAATAATGGGAAGAACAATTGCCTTTCGGCTTCGTTAAGGGTGTTTCTACACCCTTTATATTTCAGATGATCCCAATTAGATTCTTGATCATTTGGAGCTCCACGCTCACGTGACCAGGTAAGTAACTGAGAATTATAAGACACTGGTTTACATATATTTTCATAATAATATGTATTCAATAAAAAGGTGTTATTTTGATATTACAAACAGAATCTTCAATTTTATTTATTTGTATAGATATCTCAAAAGCATCCCTGAGTCAAGATTTGGCTTGCCTTTACATAATTGGCGATATGGGGGACTTCTGCCTACCCTTTTAGGTAACACAACACAAGCATCATATCATGTTCATTACATGCGTTTTTAATATGAGTGAATATGAAACAGTCATACCAACATAACTAACTCTTCCCCGCACTCATCCTCAAACTCAATTTCAACAGCGTACTGGTATCCCCATGGCACGCCAGCAGCAGTCTCCACTGAGTATGGGTTCAGTTCTAAGCTGTTGACATCTGGCATCATGACCATGTAGTTGTGGGCTGTGTTGTGGTAGATGGAGAGGATTGTCACTTCCTGTTTGTAGATTAACTGAGAGTCTCTGGAAAGATAGAACATCAAAGAAAACTAAAACTTAAAAAAAAACCGAGGAGAAGATGGCGGGACGCCTTGGATGGCTTTCTCGTTAATTGGCGAGAAGAGGCGCAACATCGAGAAAAGTGGAAGGAATGGGGGGGAGGCCTTTGCCCAGGAGTGGGACAATTCAGGCTGACTAAAAATTAAAATTAAATAATATTTTTAAAAATGTAGTTATCTTGAACTAGAAAGATTTTTTGAAATTCTATCATATTGTAGGAAATAGTGGGTGAAGTGTGAGGTTTGAATAATTCCCAATAATAGTGGAAGGAAGAAAGAGTTTATTTTTAACACACACAAAGTTCACATAAAACTACCAGTTCCACAAGACAGAAGGAGTGACAGCAAGAACATCAGAAACAGTAGAGAACAGAATGAAAACTAACAAGCCTAGAGGTTTTAAATATATGGAAGATTTTGTCCATGTTTGTTTGTTTGTACAAGATAAAAAACATAAATAAATGAAGTAGTAGTCACTACAATATTATAGCAATTCTCTTAAAAAGTTGTAATACCTGCCTTACCCTACATTACATGAGAGTTCATCATTCATAGTATTCATAATGAATGTTGGGTAACTACAGACTTCTACCTACTCCAAACTGGGGTGGGCATGCCCCTGATTAAAACCAATATTAAAGCTAGGCAAAGTAAGAATATAATAATTATCAGAAAGTTTACTTTTTTTGGTATAAACTATAAATAATCCTATCTTCTTCTTTATCGTGTGGTTACTGTCTAACCTGGTGTTAGAGTTTTTATTCCGCCCATGGGCGCCAAGGGCTCCTGTGTGGAGTCTAAAATAAATAACAGCTTTACTTAGTACTTTATGGTAAAATATAAGGAAAACTTACTCATTATAATCAGAATTATCAAACACAACATGCATGGCTGTCCATTCCTCGGTTTCCATTGCAATATTTTCTTCACTCTTGAACAGAAGAGTTGTTGAAATTGTATCACCTCCAAATACTCGACCAACCACATCATTCAAATTCAACTGTTCCAAATATGAATCCAAATTGAGAAGACCATTATTTTTTTTCTTACAGTCAATAGGCAAAGGTAAATAGCAGTCTTCATCCATATAAGTGTATATTTTAGAAGGTTGGTACTCCATGTTCTCAATCATTTCATGATAATTTAATTCTGTTTCTGTGATGCAGTTGTGAATTTCTGAATAACGCTGTACCTCCCATAAGCTGAAGAGTTTTTCTTGCCATTTAAAAGAGTATTCTTCTGCAGTGTTTTCTAATTTTAAAATGTTACTTCCTGTAGTACAGTCTTCAAATTTTGGCAGTGATATGGTGCCATCTTGGGGCTTCAGTTTTATTCTAAACAAAATTTTTAATTTGGCTATTTTAGTAGGTAGCTTTCTTATAATTCTATAAGAACACTTCCACCTTAAATACATAAGATGTAGTTGGGTCTCCTTGTAGCCATAATTATCAAAATAGGAGGTAATAGTTTCTAAAAAAAATCGTTAAAAAGTGTAACAATGGCTACAATAGAAAGAATTTAAAAGACCGGTATGTGCAATACTTGAAACTATTAGTTTTCGTTAACCGTTATCGCTACAGCTATTATCAAATTAGTAAGTAGGCAATACAGTAAAACGAGGACTTGAAGCAGTTATTCAAGGATAAACTGTTCCATACAAGTGTGAAGCAAACAATAATTAATTAATATGAATAAAACTCACTTTATTTGTAAATCTCTGATATCCTTCTTTAGCCAGTATACACCTGAAACTTTATTACAACGGTTAAAGTCGTTCATTATCTCAGATATATCAGTGTATTCGAGTTTTTCAACTATTTTTCCTTCCTGGCTCTATGTTTTGTTTTGTAATTCTATGCCGTTTCCATAACCATCACCATGGCAACCGATGACAGCAGTTATAAACGCGTTCCTATAAAAATAATTTACGTAAGTTACGTTGCATTCACAAATGAGAAAAATTTCGGGACCGCTTAGAGACATTTTAAATAAGTATTTACTGCTCAAAAACAGATCAAACTACTTCAATATAAATATTAAATAAAAAAACAAAAAATCAGACCTATGACATAAGAGATGCGTGATTAACACACTCTGATCATCAAATGTTGCCATTATTACTATTTTCTGAGACAGTTTCATTCCGTTCATTCATGCATCCGTGCCAGTGTCATTATGATAGCCAGTGTCAAGAGTGTCAAACAAATCAAAGCCATTCATTCATTGTTATTTTCCCGTCAGTCGTTAACGGTACTCTGAGAGAGTTTGTCGTCTTTATTTCCGTAAAATAAACACGAATATAATAAAGATAATCGCGAAATATCTACCTTTTCCTACAATCGTTATCTTATCACGTATTGTGTAGGATTAATCGATCATGTTCAATCATCACTGTGCCTTGTTTACGGCTGTGTTATGATGTGCTACTTAGCTTAATTATTTACATTTACCGATATTTACTGTTGATTTTTTGAGTGAAAATGCCTTCTGGACGAGAGACGGCTGTTTCGATGCCGCTGACACCGTCGCGGTCCGATTTATATTGGCGGAGGATTTTTGAAAAGGTACGGAATAACAAAGCATTATAAAACTCCCGATAGACAGGTGCAAAACCAGTTGTGATTGTACCTACTATTTACATTATATTGATAACACTTACGTACAGATTTTTCTTAGCCTTATTATTAAGCAAGTATTGTATCATACAAGAAGTAGCGTAATGTAGGATAATTACCTTTCTTTGTAATCAGTTTGAAGTAACTATATCCTTACACAATATCTTGGTATTATGAATAGGTAGGTATGTGTTGGTGGTAGTTTATGTCACACATCTTATAAATTAATTCAACCGCCTTATTTGGTGGTTAGCATCTGCAAATAATAACTCTAAGAACCTGTTAAATAATAGGCATTATCTGTTTGTTGTGTAGCAAAAAAATACATTAGCATAATGATTGTCTATGACAACATATCATAGCTGACAAATATTTTTATATCCAACAATATCATGTAAACTTAAAATTGGTCAAAGTCAAACTATATTTAAATTGGCAGGTTCTTAGTAGGCACTTTGGAATATCAAAATTCACAAGGAAGTAGAATTGATTCTAGTTGCGGCGCCTTAGATTTACCAAATAACATTGAATCTCTTTAAAATAATGTCCTTTACACATTTTTACCGGCACGGAACAAATATTTGTATGGTACGTACAGGTAGTTGTTCCGGGTCTTGCTGTTTGTGTATGTGAGTTTAAATGTTTGTAAACGCAACCATGATACAGAAGAAATTCCTAGGGTGGGGGGAATCGTTTAAAAAAAAAAAAGATAAAGATTTTTATGTAAAAAAAAGCATGGGAAAAATAGTAACCTACATCAGGAACGCAGTCCCAGTTATCAGCAGTCAGGGCTCCAACGAGATAATCCTCCAAATGGCATGATCCAAAACCTAGGAGGAACACTTTTATATCAGTCCCTGAGTTTTTTCTAGACTCAAATCTCTGGAAAAAACTTCCACCAGTTTTGATTAAGGTTGAGTTCATTTTACTTTTATGAAGTTTAGAAATAAAACAAACAAACAAATCTGTAAATATTCATTTTTCAGCTAGTTTCAAATGAATATGATGCAATGCAATTAGAACTCATTACTAGCTACTTAAGACACACATTATGATGCATGATCTATTGTTCTATAACTAGTGCAAAGTAGGAATAGAACAATATTTTTGCCTGTTATTTAAATTGCTTTTTAAAATCTTATTTAATTTTGTGTAGTCACATATTGCGCAAATAATTCTCATATTACTTCAAATTATGCACAATATTTATACAAAAGCAATTTATATTGTGCAATTTGTCAATGAGACAACAATATAAAAGTATTGAAGTGGCTACGGTTAGTCATATCAATTATTTGTATGTAGCTGCCTTAATTTTTATACCTACTTACTATAATTATTCATACTTTATTTTTCTCCGAGTTGTAACATTTTGTATCCAACCAAAGTCACCAATAACATAATAAAAAGGAAAGCTCATTAAGCCCACAGATAGGAACTAAACGGTGAATCAAGTCCTAATAATGACTTGTTACTCTGTGGTTATTAAAAGAAATCATAAAGAATTAATATGGAATTTTAGCAATTCTTTAAATTATTTCATTAGACATTATTTATAAATGGTTTGTGCTTTTCAAATGTGTAGGTACCTACCGCAGCACAAATAAATTAGTTTTTAATCTGTTGAGACATAAAATATATCAGTATTGTCTATTGCTAGTCATAAAGAGAGAGATTCAACTCCAAAGTTCCGATGAGGAAAATCATGACATATTCTTTTTAACAAAAAACTGCTGATAAATATCACCTTTATTACCTAGTTTAATAAACAGTTTTTTGCTCAGAGACACAAATTTGATTAAATCTAGTTGAACATTTTCATTATTTGTGTACACCTCTTCCTTACTCTATTTTTGTACTGTACTAGCTCTAGTATTGGCACGGGTTCAAGCCATGAAATATTTATTAGACTATCTTCATGACATATGTTTTACGATATGGGAGCACTCACCCCCAATTAGGTACCTACATCTTACTTCTTACTAATATTATAAAGAGGAAAGATTTGTATTTTTGTGTGTGTGTGTGTATGTTTGTAATGAATAAACTCAAAAACTACTGTGACGATTTCAAAATTTTTTTTCACCATTAGAAAGCTACATTATCTCTGAGTAACATAGGCTATATTTTATCCCAAAATGCTTCAAAAATAAATGTCCACCCGTGCAAAGCCGGGACGGGCCGCTAGTATTATATAAGTAGAGTAATGAAAACATGATAAAATCTGGAACATTTTAATCATATTAATACGTCCCTGTTCCTTGAGACTGGCAAAAGTGAAATCTCCTGTTTATGCCAAGGCCACTACAGAATTAGTATATTATGTAAGTATTTATTTACCTACATAATGGGCACACTGACCCACTTCAAATTCTTGAATCGTGAATGCTTCAAACATCTTACAAGTATAAACATTCAGAATTGAAAAAACTTTCTTGTCTGAACTGATTACCGCATTTCCTCAAATATTAAATTAGGGCCACACTTACGGGATAAAACCCAGCCTGTCCCTTGCTGTCCTCACCTAGCAACGCCCTGAGCTGAGGCTCGTGTTCCACAGAGGCCTTACACTCAAGGGGGTGCCAGGATATCCGGTTAAACAGCCGATAACCTCCCAGGATGACCTGCGAGATGCCATAGGCGCGAATTACACAGAAACGGCGTAAGGTGAAGGCGCGTCGCAGGCAAGATCGGCATCTTGCCTTCAAAACCTTTTCATACAAAATGTACGTACCTAGGCGACGTGTCATAAATAACACTCGAGCGGCGCGGCGCAGGCACGCCGTTCTTTCGTTTCCTTATAAATTCCACGCCTGCGCCGCACCTTACGCCGTTTCTGTGTAATTCGCGCCATATACACAGAAGAGCGCTAAAGCCTAATTAGTTAATTACATACTTAACTACAGCTTTAACATGTCGGTCTACTAAAAACTTAATGAAGCAAAAATAAACAATTAGCTCATAAAATACGGCACTCTCAATTAAACTGAATGGCCGATAAAATTCGGGAGCAAATATATCGTAAAATTGTGCGACGGTTCGTCAGCGTTTTACTTTTAATGTCAAGGTCTTGAAACGGGAATTCTTATGTAGCAGACAGAATCACATTAATCTAAGTACCGAAATAAAGGTGCGCCCACAAGATCGAGGAAAAGTGCCCAATTTTTTGACAATTTACACAAAACTCGGTCGTCATCTTCCTGCGCTTGTCCCATGTTATATAGGGTCAGCGCACCACGTTTTTTTCTTCCATTTTCCCCTGTCAATCGACACGCTATTATTTACTCCTTTTTCCTTCATATAATTCCTCACACAATTCATTCATCTTTTCTTTGGTCTTCCTCTCACACAAACTAGGTACTACCGTAAATTGGGCGGTTTTGCCGAGATGTCATCTTGGACAAAATTATCCAGTATCCCGCAATATTGCTCAATTTAGTTACCTGTGCAAGCTCATCGTAAAGCTTTGCAATTTCAACAAAGGAATTCCTATTCAAATCTTACTTAGATCAAAACCAAAAGTCATTTATTCAATTTAGGCTAATAATCGACACTCTTCGAACGTCAAAAATTAGAATTACCTACTTAAAACAGTCCCCCAAGTCCCCCAGTCTTCCTTTTGTTTTAGCTGTGAAGAAGAAGTGGTAGAACAAACCCCCCAGCAAGATTTCATCCAAGTTGGTTAACGTAGTTGGATAATCCAACTTAAGTATCTATCTACGTATTCATTTATCAGGTTTTCCTCGAAATTACCATAAAATATGTATTCTCCGTCAACTTGGTATTCTATGTGAATCTGGTTTGACTAACGATTATGTGAATATTGAACTCTGCAAACAATAAATATTCGCGACGTTTTAAAAACACTCAATTCACACCGAATTTTCCTTGCTGCGAAATATTTTTCTGCACTCCGCAAAATCTTTGCCAAGTTTTGTCAAGTTTAACTTTACCAATTTGACCTTTCTTTCCTGTCATGTCCATAAACTTGGATGTCGTTTATGCTAATATAATAAGAATTTCGGAAAGCCAATGGCCAAAGAGTCTAGTCGAGAATTCCAGATTCAAGCAATTTGGGCCAACGAGAAATCCCAAATTGAGGCTGGGGACTTCCCGTCTTATTCACAAATTAGTTCTTACTGCATGTCCTGTGAATCACATTACAAATATCTCATAATCTGTTCTACTAGCTACTGGATTCCTACACTATAATACAATACACATTCATAAATCTGGATAAAATAATTATGCCAAAGAGCAATGTAATATTATTATTACGCACCACATGCCCCTACATATTTATCGGCACTCTCTCACGTATATCTACAAAATATTTACGATCAATAAATAACTGCAGTACTGGCGTAGCGTAATTTAATGCAAGAACACGATTATTTTCATTCATAGAGTCTGCGTTGCGTCATCAAATATTTGCTAAGCATAATACAATATTTTCATGACCGATAACATAACTAAAACAATGGAAAAAGACAGACGAGGAGAACACGACATTGGTGATATAAGAGATTGTGATGACATCCGCGTCCTTGTTCATAATGTCCTATTCTTAGTTTGTAAAAGAACAGCTGATAGCTATAACGCAGATACTATCGATGCAGGAAAAAACAAAGCTTTTCCCAATAAAAAAAAACCATAACCAAAGTGTTGCAAGTGTCTATAGCATATCCACATCAAATGACTGATTGACTTGAAGTTGATTCAAACATGCTTGAAGGAAAACTCGGCGGTCACGATTATGCTGAGTACAGACTACAAACCGAGCCAAAGACTGGATTTTGCAAGCTTTCTTTGGCCTGATTCGTTCGGTTTAGCGAGCGCTAACGAGCCCAAGAAACAGACGAACACGACCGTTCGTCTGTACCACACTTTATTTTACCAAAGAATAGAAATAGTTTCTGATGTACTGAGTAATTCCATTGATGACGAATCATTGGTATTTTCAAACAATCAATTTTACTCGTTGCCAATTTTTATCACGTATTCAAAGACTTTACTTTAGTCATTCTGTTTATTAGATAGATCTGGGTGTTTCCTTTGATTTTCCTGTACGTTATGCAATTTATGTAAAAAGTCGTAGATCTATCAACTTCTCGTTGATTACTGTTGACCTCTTAAACCGGAATTCTTCCGTTTAGCGATAATATTTATGAATAGATTAACATTTTCCTGTTGGTATTATAAGCTTCAGCAAAATATGATACATTTGACTGAGAGAATGTACCCTACCTAAGCGAACGCTCAGGTTTACTCTTCCAGACTTTCGGGAGTAGTGTTCCTGCTTTCAAGACTGTTACTCTCGTAGTACTCACAAGTCTATAGAAAAGCAGATGAACGCTAACTTAGCTTCTTCTACTGCTAGCAAAGTAGAGTAGGTAGGATTTCGGATGCCATTTGGCGTTAATTTCAGCCACTACACAATGCATATGCATTGGAATATTCTGTCAATAAATCCTGAAAAACAAAAGAAAAAATGAATGAAATCGAAAGCATGATAAGACCAGTCAAAACTCATAGTATGCTCGTAGAATGTCGTAGTTACTTCTATTTCAGTCGGCATCCATTTTCCTATGCAAGTATTTGCATCCCGCTTCTTATGTTCCCTATTTTGTTAGTAAAAGGAATTTCTAAGCACTGAATGCAAATCCCGGTCTGTTCAATATTATTCAAAATATAATAACTTTTGCGTCGGCGTTTCGACCCACAGACGCTGAATCTTGTAAATAATGGACCATCTTTATGAGTCTTTCTAATAACATTGTAAATAATTTTATGGCAACTTACTAACATTATGTAAAGAAGATTTGAGACTGTTTGTTATGTTTATTTACATAATTATCTTGTAATGCTTCTTATATTATACCAGACATACCTGTGATGTTAGTTAATTAATGTAAATATAAATTAGATGTTAAACCATTGTATTTAGCGTAGCTAAATATCAATTAGATGTTAAGCTAAATATCAATTAGATTCTACTGATTATTTAAATATGATGGAATCTAGAGAAAACCCTCATTTCGATCCTTACATACTCCTTTAGCTTCGTCTACATAATTGACGGAGTACGATCAAACTAATTTTTATATGTCATTGGCTCCATCTCAAGCAATCAATGGTCATTCACTTTTCTTGTCATAAACTGGTCCTGGGTTAATGTAAGTACTACGTCATCGGTAACTTAATCAAGTTTTTCACCTACTTTAATTTTAAAGAGGTCAATAAACTTTGACTTGACGATATCTTACAAGAGAGATCCCATATTGATCTTGGTAGTATGCCAAGACACGTTCATGGCATTACAATTGGTGTTAAAGACAAAAGTGATTTGTATCCGCTACGTAAAAACCTTTTTCCCTGGGTGACTAACGCAAATGACGTTGTGATAATGATAAAGCAAACTTTAACTGTATGTTTTCCTCTTTTGAGAGCGACCTTTCAAGTTCATGATTAATTAATTATTGGCTTTTATTCCCGATTAGTTTGAAATCAGGATGTTGAGTTACGCATTTTTCCTTGTGTAGCTCCTAATCCCGAATTTAAAAGTCGAATTAGATTTTCTGTTAGTATCTAAAGAGTCGTCTACCGGTACAAAACTACTATTGCTCTCAAAATTTAGAATCAATTCGTAAAACGTATAGATAGACCACGGGTTAAGCAGGATGAGTTTTACATTCAGGTAGCTACTATTACTGGCAGACCAAACTCTCCCGATATCAACGACCTTGAATAAGTAGTATCTATTTTCGCACAAATCTGCAAAGAATGGAATTGAAGTAATTAGTACTCTGCATAATCTGAAGCCTGTTCCCAGTCGAGGAGGTTCCTTTGAGAGAGGGGTTAGGTAATACAGAGAACTAAACAAAAACATGCTTGCATACGCTATTCGAAACAGCAAATCCTTTGTTACCAGTAATTTACTTGATTTCGGAACGATTAAATCGATGTAAGACTTTTTTCCTAATCTACTAACCAGGTAGATAGAGCACGCGGTAATTACCGCGGAATGCGTGATGTCACAGACCAAACACGATGACTTACAGCAAACTTGTTCAGCGGCGAATATTTACACAATCAACTAGCCAAACAACCATTTGGGTCAAACTAAATTAGTTGAGTACTGAAAGTGTGTAATTGATTTTCACTAGATTAATTTAATTATCCGAAGATTCCTGGTTAATTAACTTTCTCTTAGGTTATTTTATGAAGAATCTTACTACTACTATACATTGAAAAGTTTGTGAGGATGGATGAACGTTTGGTACTCTTTCACGCAAAAACGGATTTGGATGAAATTTGGCACACAAATAGTTTATAATCTGGGGTAACACATAGGATTCACTTTTTCTCCCGGTAGTAGTAGTATGATCCCTTGGGACAATTACCGAACTCGTCGCGGGCTAGCCGTTGGCATAAGCTAATATTTTTTTTTTTTTTTTTGTCTATGCTGGAGGAAGCACTTCTAACGTAAGTGCACCACATATGCTGCTTCAATTGTCCAGTAATTTTATCCATCACTTTTCATAGAGCTAAGCTAGAGTTATATTTGATTGGCAATCATTCAACTTCTATGAATACATTGTTAATTGATGAATTCCATGCAAATGACGGAAGTTATTTCAGTTTCAACCACCATGAAACTAGAAAGCGTAAAAGAATTGCACGAAATATTGCGAGTCGGTTCAATTGTCAGCTCTGCAGAATCAGTAACAGTAATTAGTGATATAATAACAGGAAATTGTGACTCATTAACAATGCCATAATGGACAGATTACGATCTTAATACACATCCATTAACTCACATTTTGCGTTACACGCATTTGTAATCCTATATCACATACAAACACTACAAACAAGGCACAATTATCATCTATTTGCATATCGACTGTGTTTTCTGACTTGACTAAAGCATTCGACTTTGTTAATCACCCACACCACTTCACCCTAAATTAAAAATACTGCACGATTTATAATGATCGATCGATTTTTAGACAAGCTTTTAGTTAAATTGGTTAAAAATATCACTAAACTATTCAAGAGGGGTTCCCCGGGGATCTAATCTAGGACCATGGCATGGTAATTTCAATAATTTACTGGCTGTGGACTGTATGATATGGAAGGCGTTTCTAACAGATTGCATTGTACGGCGACTCTTTAATTGACGCTTAAACGAGCTTGGCGCAAGGACATACATTAAAAAAATCATTACTGATTATAATACTGTCATCAAATAACAATTAAACTTGAAACTGTGTTTTATCTTCAGGTTTATAGGGTGCATCAATTTTATCACTCTTGTCTATACTAATATTATAAAGAGGAAACCTTTGTATTTTTGTATTTTTGTATGTTTGTATTGAATAGGCTCAAAAACTACTGGACCGATTTCAAAATTTCTTTTACCATTACTTAGAGGGATTCTTCCGAATCCGTATAGGCTATATTTTATCCCGGAAAATAGATAGGATTTTTCGTGGTAGTGAAAATTGTGGAGTAAGGCGTCGAAAAAACTGCCGTACGTTAACGATTCTCGCGAACGCTGCCTAAATGGTTAGAGATGTATGGTTGACTTCTATAGAAAAGTTGTAGAACTCAATAATGCCTACAAAAAAGTCCGCGATAGTATAAATCAAACATTTATATTTTAGCCATTATAACCACTTTTTCATAGAATAAAAGTAATTAAAATTATTAACCTATGTTTATTGATCATATTATCGTCAAATACTAATCCTTATCCAAATAAACTATTTATTGAGCAAGATTGTTTCAATAGCTATAAATTACTTTTTATTTTATTCCAATCGGACAATCCATTCAAAAGATATTTTTCAGAGAGCTTGAAAAATAAATGTCCACCCGTGCGAAGCCGGGGCGGGTCGCTAGTCGTATATAAAATGGTTTAAAACGAATAATTTTAACTATGAATCAAGGCATTCATTCGTATAAAACAATAAGTGCGCTTCATGATAAGCAACATAATAACAAAACTATATTGTCTTTATCATTATTCCCATGTATTATAATAATGCAAATAAGTTTATTTTCAAAATGGTGGTCATCATACAGGGTTTCGTGTTTGCCACATTTCTTTTGCATCTTTATGTAAAAACAAAAAATATTAATAATATAGTGCTGTAATGACTCTTTCTACCCTACTTTTCTAAAATTGTATTTCTCGAACATGACGTCCATACAATAATGGTAATACAAGTGCACTGGTATCTGAAGCAAAAAGATTAGATAAAAGGTTACGATAAAGATTGGATAATGTAGGTATTACGTTTCATCTGAGTTACTATAAGTACTTAACATCTGTCCCCCTTCACACGCTTGACACAATTCCTGACAAAAACTCACCGTTACGCATACCATTATAAAATCTTCCTAAAAATTAGTCTAGTCGGCTTAGTCATTGTCTATTTGTGTTTTCTGTGTCACCAATTGTTTCAATTCATATCAATGACATCTAGGAATCATTCCCCTTTGACATGACTCATTATATTCCTTAGTATATGTCAGTATGCTTTAATCATGATTTTGACTTATTATGAGTGACTTCTGACTATACAGTTGGGAATGTGCTGCTTCCTTTCATTTTTCGGGTATGAGGATTGCTATAAGTGGATCGGGACTCGGAAGTGTCATACAAGGAGCACACTCTCAGGCTAGGTGGAGTGAGGATCTTCTCAGGGTGGCTGGTAACAGCAGTATAAGAAATTCCGAGAATCAAATTGAATGACGATCAATTAGACAGGCCTAGCAGTGGAATGCTGTAGGCTGTCTGTGAAATATGTCTAACTAGCTGTTCCACGCTACCTTCGTCCGCGTAAAATTATTAAAAAATACAATTTTCGCCGTTTTTGCAACATTTTTCATTGCTGCTCCGCTCCTATTGGTCGTAGCCTGATGTTATATAGCGTATAGCCTCCCTCGATAAATGGGCAATCCAACACTAAAAGATTTATTCATTTCGAACCTGTAGTTCCTGAGATTAGCGCGTTCAACCAAACAAACTCTTCAGCTTTATAATATTAGTATAGATTACAAATTTCACTTTGATAAAACAAGTGGGCCGTGGATTAAAATCTAGTATCATTTGGAATTCCGATCTTGCCGTTTTGCCGGAACTGTATCCAAATTACGCTCACAAAAAATTAACGTTTTGCTTCAAAGTCTGAACTGAGCTAGCTTATTACACAAACTATTATTACTGTCAATTGTATTCAGCTGTAATAACGTTTCAGGTTGAGTCACGAGTTTATGATTCATGAAGTATACGATACGACACATTTGAAGTTAATAAATTACTGTTAGTTAGTTCGTCCTCATCATATTTACATTGATTGATAACGATCGTGAGTGATACAATTTTTTTTCCAATTTTCTGCGAATAATTTAAGGGGCTTGATAAGTACTAGTGAATCATTTTCCGTATCAGTCCGGATATAGACTTGGTGATAAAGTATGTTTGATTGTAAAATGTTTAGATATGCTATGATATAATATTTACAGTGTCCATTTACCTAATAACTTCTAGCTTATGAGCCAACATAAAGGATGGTCCTAACAGAAACGTTTTAAAAAAATGTTTCCTCATCCGCGGGTACTCGATTCAGCGTTTTTTGAGTAACAGTATTCGAATTATAATATTTTTTTATGACTTTACTATTTGGACCATGTATACAGGTATACATAATATTATTCGAAATAAAAGGTTGGCACTATTAGTGTTAATAGATCACGCACAGATCTATAAAAAGTTCACAATGTTATAGTAATTTAATTATTACCTTATTGGTTGACAAAACGATGTGCGCCACAGGTACCTATGTAAGTACAGTCATATTTTGCTGATACCAAAGATTTGACATTTCCACTGCACAACGAAATTAATTAATTACATAACACAATCAATATAATTAACGTTATCAATGTTTTTTTTCAGACACCTTGCCGTGTTTTGTCTTTACTTCGACAGGCCAACCTACCTATATTTTTCTCTGATAAATAAATAAAACAGACTAAAGTTCAATTATAAACATTTTTTTATTACCAAATGCAATTCATTTTGCTCTTCACGATAATAGACTTTCAAGTCTCGTAACTTTCTCGCATCGATATGTTTATGGAAAAAAACAAGTATCATAATAATATTATCTCTACTATTATGTTAATGGACACACTCATAAAGAGCCGGCCTCACAGTGTCGAGAGGCATCCCTCTGCTCCTACTAGTTTAGAAAAGTATCTACACTCGGCACAACCGAGGCTCGTACCCCACAAGGGGTGCCCTTAGCGTGTAGTCGCTTAGTTTGTAAGTTTTATTTGCCTTGGCTGGAGGCCTTAAACTCAAGGCACCCACCCACGGAATAGTCCGGTTAAGCAGTCGCCAACTTCCTTGGTTGAACTGCGAGATGCCATTTCGGAACAAAAAAAAACTCGGCACAACCCTGCTCCTGCCTTTATCCTATTTATTTGGGGTCTTCGCAGCATGTCTTCTTCATACATACTTCTCTATTAGTCATCCATCGCAGTAGTTGCAACTTTTCTAGCCATATCTTCCTTCACACAACCTTCGTTTCTTGAGCCTTCCCCTATTCTAATAGTCAACAGCCATCTGAGTAGTACATGAATTAAAAAAAATGAATTTGTAATATTCTGCTTAAGTAAACCGGACCGACATAACACCCATAACTCACCCAATTTCAAAACACCGTATCAAGAGCTCGGTACTGTATAACGAATTATCACTAACTTTCGAAAACTGTCATCGCTCACCAAGTTTTGTACTGTAATGAGGCCGTGGTACTCGAACTCGCAGTTCAAAGCCATTCGACACAGTATCTCGATGAACGCGTGCTGAAAACAAAATGATGTTTAAACAAGAAGCAACTGACGACCTTGTAATATTAAACTTGTGGAAGACAAGGTCGGGGAATCTAGGTCTTCAATTTGTTGATGAAGATTATAATCATAGAAATAAACTAACATTGTAAGCTGAACATAATTATATGAGGAATGAATGTAAAGCTTTAAGAGTAGTGGACCTGGAGCAAATAAGTAATTAAGTAACTTATGGAGAAAAAAAGACCTAGTGCAACGATCCTAAATAAATTGGGATAACCGATAAGAGCAGTACAATGATGATGATGACGAATTTAAAATAAAAAATACAGTGCACATCGCACCAGATTCTCATGATTCCATCATCTTCCTGCCCTTGTCCCATGTTACTTGTGGTCGGCGCAACACGTTTTTTTCTTCCATTCTCCTCTGTCAACCGTCACGCTATCATTTACTCCTTTATCTTTCATATCATTCCTCACACAATGTATCCATCGTTTATTTGGTCTTCCTCTCCCTCTCCATCCATCAACGTTTATATTCATCACTCTTTTAGTCACATGCGATTCGTCCCTCCTCATCATATGTCCATACCAAGACAGTCGATTCTCTTTCAACTTTTCTGTAACTGGCGCAACTTTTAAACTTCCTCTAATATACTCGTTCCTTACCTTATCCTTTCTTATTCTCATGATTCCATCGAGGTTAATTCATAATCTTGTAGTTAAATGAAGCTGTTCTAAGATAGGTTACCACGAGCTTAAATTAGATTTGCAGGAAAATCAATCAATACCTAAACTAATTAACAAGAACATTCCGAACAATAACGAAAACATTGAGGAAGCGAACGCTAATATTTCCTTAATTTCAAGGAAAATTGAAACAATTAGGTCATTAGCTAGATTTGAAATATTTTGCAAAAGTTTTCCTAGTAAAATCTACCAGAGTACAATCTCGAAACCAAAGCAAAGATTTATTTAATAAACGAGAAATATGTTAATAACAACATCACCCAATATTGTTATTAACATATTTCTGGTTTATTTTCCTTTGAAAATCTTTGCTTTTGTTCCCAGTTCTGTTATTAGACATTTGTATACAAAACTTGTGCTACATTGTATTCACGGAGTATTTTCTGTTTTCGTCTCTCGCGAAATATTCACTTGCTACTACGGTAGCTATGAGGGACTTTATTTAAGAACGGGCGGTGGTTTTGAGGAATGAATCACCATCTATGCATCCGTTTGATAACAGTGCTACATTTCCTTCATAAATGCTTTGAGTATTCGTAATCATGTCGAAATAATCTATAAAGGCAATGACGGTATAGGGCCCGCCCCGGCTTCGCACGGGTGGACATTTTTTGTTTTGTAATAAATATAGCCTATGTTACTCAGGGTTAATGTAGCATTCTAATGGTGAAAGAATTTTTGAAATCGGTCCAGTAGTTTTTGAGTTTATTCATTACAAACATACACACACACAAAAATACAAATATTTCCTCTTTATAATATTAGTGTAGATTTCGAGTGACATTGTATACTATAGGATGTCACTCTGTCGTACAGTTTAGTAGACTTTTCGGCTCGGGGCCTTCCAGTGTAGCCAGAGCATACTCCGAATCATTAAAAACCTTGATTACCTGAAGCACCGAAACCTGACCCAGCTCACGTGTCTTCATCGTCAACATCTCCTTGCCCTTGTCCCATGTTATTTGGGGTCGGGGCAACACGTTTTTTTCTTCTGTTCTCCTCTTTCAATCGTTACCCTATCATTTACATCATCATATCATTCCTCACACAACCTATCCATCGTTTCCTGGGTCTTCCTCTCCCTCTCCATCCATCAACACTCATTTATACTCGTCAATCTTTTGGTCACATGCGATTCGTCCCTCATCATATCACATCAGACCCAGATCACGTGTATTAGAGATTAATTACTTTTTAACGTTCCCTATGAACCACCACGATCACGAAATACCCAAAAGGCCCATGGGCGTATCCACGGTGGGGCAGGGTGGGGCACTAGCCCCAGCCTGCTCTCTGACCCGAAGCTAAGAATTTTTAGGCAAAATTAATATAATGACAAAATTAGATATTCATTTGGGTACTTTAACATTTCTCACATTAAAATAAAAACTTGGTTAAGGTCAACAATGACAGAAAACCGTCTTGTCGGTCTCTGTATGATGAGTGTGCATAGAAAGAGGATTCTGGAAGCACAACATACATTTGAAAACGAAATTTTAGCTAGTTTTAGCCAGAATCCTCGCAGGTTATTATTGAAATAAGGTGTAGTGCAGTCAATAAAGCATATCAGTCAGTAAATAAAAATCATTTTTAATTTCCTACTACTAAGTTTATTTACTTCAGCCACACCCCTTCAAAAATGCTGGGTACGCCCATGAAAAGGCCTATAGTAAAAATACTTCTCGTTTGTTTCCAGTACGACAAAGACAAAGATGGGCGGATCTCCTACGTCGAGCTCAAAGAGATCATCAACTCAAGAGAGTACGAGCACGACCTACCCGACAATGTGGTGGACAAGATCATGGGTCTCGCAGACCGAGATAATTCGGGATACCTCGACTTTAACGAGTTCGTCGCCATGATGCAAAACCCTGACTTGAAGGCTGTGTTTGGGCATTTTGTGGCCAGATACGTGCACTCCATCATTCCACATCCAGGACCTGTGGATACTACAGGTAATTGATGAACAGGATCTGTGGGTATAGTCGCATTTACAGTCCTTTTGTAGTTATTTTATCTTGGATTTTACAGCATTGTCAAAATGATATTTATTCTCGTTACGTGCTATTGTTAAGGACTGTAGATGTGGTGTATAGGAAAGTCTAGTTGATTCCTGACTTTTTATGCCGAAGGTGACTTCTACAGACTCTGTTATTATGTATAAGTAAGAATAAGTATTCGGTGAGTATATCTTTGCAGAAAGTAACAAAAATTTAATTTATGTGACCAGTTCTGCTAAGTATTCACGAACATCTTGAATTGAGAAGAAGTTTTGTTTCACAAACGTAGGTGTAACTGGATTAATATTAATGCCACATAGTTTAATGCACGGTGTTATAATACATAGCCCCCTCATGGTATAAGAAGTGCATCATTGTACACATAGCGTTTGCCATAAGCAGAGCGACGAAACTGCCCAAAGACATTGCATTGCCCTGATGAAATCTGCTAAGACCATGTTCAGACGTCGTTAATATATATATTTTGCAGTATAATTTTGGGATCACATGGCAGTTCCATACAGCATTTTTTAACTGTATGCACATTGGGTTATTGGCTTTTGATCACAACTTTTTATGGTAAAATACAACTTATCCTATCCTGGAAGAATACCATTAGAAAATAGTGGTCTTCTCTTGTTTTATTAAGATGAAAGCTCCGGGGTTGTCTGCGAAATTCAAATTTTACGTCTTATTTTTATTTTATTTTCTTACGTTTTTTGCAATTTGCCGGTCAGAATAAAATTATCATCATTAAAATAATGAATACAACTCTCTTGAGTTCATTTAATCCCATTAAATGACTATTTGAAGAAAAACTTCCACCTTAAACGACTAAATTAATGTTATTGGAGAATAATTAAATTATGGGATAGTTTTTAGAGGGGGACCAGAGAGATCCCTGCAACCACGGAGAGAAAGCCCGTGTCAGAGCAGTGGAAATATTATAGGCTGATTTTATTATGCCATCAAATCCCAAATTCTTTATTCAAATCAAAAGTGTTAACCAGTTCGATTTTAGCGGTTTCACGGTAGTAACTATAATATGAACAAAACACAGCACGTGTTTTATCACTATAGTATTGTTTGCGTAGTAAATTCACGAGAATTGTAGCGGACGTGTACAGTCACGAGCACTAATATGTAAACACTTAACAACTTTTAAAAGTGTTTTTCTCATACTGTTCCCATTAATTTTCATGTTGTTACCACATAGTATTTTGGAACTGATATTTTTATGAAAATGATCTTATCTCCAAGTTACAATCGTTATTTCTCGCGAAAATTACTTTTAAATTTAGAAAGGGTGTACATATTGGTGCTCGTGACTGTACTTGGGCGTGTTTTACAGGTTTTCACTATTCACACTGGCACTAAGCACTTCTTCGATCAGTTCCGTCTCCATGTTTTTTTTGTTTTTTAATTTAGAATTGTAATCCAAGTTACACCTACATTTTGAACAGCTTGTACATATTTTTGATGTAGTTCTGTTTATTCGTAAATAAGTGCAAGTGATAAATTTGTAATATATGTATATTCTTCATTATTTATAGCATTTTTTCACTTTATAGTGTGTTTTCCTTTTCTTGTCTTATTTGTTAAATAAATGTGGGGTAGCATCGAGGCTGGTATTCAGCCCCGTAGATGGCAATAGGTTCGCCCCATACTTATTAATTGAGAAATGTGGGTGTACTTTTAAATACACATGTGCCTAACCTATCGGTATTACGGGGCGTAGTGTTATGTATATGGCTTGCTGAAATTTTGACTGCAGGATTTGTTTATTTGTTTAAATCAGTTTTAAAATATAATTCATACCGTGTATGTCGTACATTCTTGCAAGTGTGTGATTGATGCGAAAACTCGCGATTTTCATGTTTTTTTACCAAATAAGTAAGGAAAAACACAGTAATCTAAGAGTGTGATTTCAGCAATTAAACTGAAAGCGATCAGCACATCGAACCCGCGTTCAAGACCTATCAGCGTCATGATTATGGAATATTACGTTCAGTCATGTTGCCTATTATGACCTCAAAGCAATATGTGTGGGAGAGAGATGGCGCTAATCTTATATAGCTCTATCCCTTTCCCACATTGAAGTAAGATTATAATTAAACTCCTAAGATGTGACGCTAGCAGTGGCGAAGGTTCTATATAACTCGATTCCTACCGGCTTCCCTTTGAAAAATGGCACAGTCAGTATTCTATAGACCAGGGGTTCCCAAACTTTTTCAGTTCGCGACGCACTTACAGGTTTAATATTTTGCCTCGGCGCCCTAGCTAGTCGAAAAAACAGAGTTTTTATAATAGTGTTGACACACGAATGCATTTGAAAACTCCACCAAATCGGAACACGTGAACCTTGTTTTAAGGCTGCTGTCGCAAGAATTCAATAAGACTTTCTTCTTCTAACGGAGTGAAGTCGAATACTTAAGATTACTATTCGTAAACAGAAGCGCCTCTCGGCGACGCCCCTCTTTATTCACAGTTTGGGAAGCACTGCTATATGTAGACAAATAAAATAATCACATTCAAGATATGTACTCCGGCTTATCTCTTACAAAATTGACCCTTCGCTACTGGACGCTAGGCCCTATGTTTCATTGCTGAAATTCGCCTTAAGCAGTTCGAACATTAATTGGACTGACATAGGCTAGAATGTGTCGAAACTTTACACCTGCCTAAGAACGTGTGCTTCTTCAATTGACTTATCACTTGAACTAATTAGCGTGTAAACAGGTGTTAGTAATAGACCTATTTAGTTGATTTTGATTGCGGAATGTGAATACGAGCTTGCGTAGATATAGCATGGTTTTGTAAGCTTGCAAGTAATATGCAGGATGTAAATAATTATGCAATTGTATATATTTTCCTATAAGACCTTAACAAATTAAGCCACCAAATTTTGTACTGAAATTCAGTAGTTTTGTTAGTGATTTTTAACAAAGTTTTAGGCTTTTTTGAACTTTGAATTATTAACAAAGGTCTGCTACGGCATCAACTATGATATCAACTTAAATTGCAGTAGTACAAACTAAAGATCTTACAAACACTTTTTTTTTTTAATTAGTAAGTTTAATTTAATATTTTTTTTTAAAATTAATAAACAATTTTTTTTTTAAATTAAAAAACTACTGAATTTCAGTTGAACATTTGTTGGCTTAATTTGTTGCATTTCAACCCTACTATGACGTCTTGCAACGAATACGTCGAGTTACCAGTAACCCTCCATATTTTAAGATAAAATGACATCTAACTTTGTTCGCTAGGACCATGGACAGGTTTCCGGGCTGTTACTTCAAGTGATCACGGCGGTACTTTCTTTTTAATGTTTTTTTTTTAATTTGGTTTATGTTTTTTTATCATTCGGCTTGGGAGTTTTTAAATATACATGCTGTTACTTAAAATTATGATAAAAAAAGAATAAAAAGTTTTTTTTTTAATAATGCTGTAATTGTATCGATTTAATATTATGGATACAGTTTAGCTATTAGATTTCCTACTTTATAACTTGAAATTTAAGAATCAATTTAAAAAGCATATACACCATGTATATTTTAAACTTATTTTAAACAGCAATGGGGGACTGCTGTTTAAATTCAAAATTGGCTTCTAAATTCATTCCAAATTCATTGTTGTCTAAATGTCAATGTAGTCGTTCATTTGTTTCAAATCATACCTCAACTAGCTGAGCCAAACCTTTTACACAATAGATAATCATACCTCTTAAATCTATGGCTGATTACTTCTGATCTCCTTTGTAGAAATATGGCAATGTGCACTAAGAGTTTAGTTAATCTAATTTGCGTCTTAATAATGATTAATTAGGTTCACATTCCATAACTACAGTGTTAAATGTTGAAATGATTGCAGTTAGTCTGCGACCATTTTAATAATACATTTCATGCGGTTTAAATATAACGGGAACAATGTGGGAGTACTTTAAGTATGGCAGCCCTAAGATAGTCTTATCACGATTCAGAAATGAAACAAAACTTTTATTTAAAAATGAACCAATTACAAGGAAAATAACTTACATAAGCAATATAACATACGAATAGTCATGGGATAAATTGATTGCATTGATTAGAAACAATGGGGCTATGAAACGTTATGGACTGTACTTATAAAACGTACCTAACTAAACAAAACAATTTAATCAAATAATTTTTATATTATATTATATAATTATTCATATTCATATTCGTTTATTTGCGTTCTACAAGGTAAAAAAAAAAAGGAAGATGCATAAAAAATCGAATTCGTGAAATCTAAAATTTAAATTAATATACATGGAAATCAAATAATTAAATTCGCAAAAATAACAATAATCCTTCCAAATAAATTATATTATTATATATTAAGTATATTAAAATGTATTACTTATATTAATTAAAAATTAAATTATTAATTTTGACTGCCTTTTTGGTCTAGAGGTCGCAAGCGCGACTGCTGATCATGAGGTCATGGGTTCAATTCTCAGGTCGGACAAACTAGGATTTCTCAGTAGCAGCAACGGAGTCTGAGTTGTTGTCCGATTGATGGCATAGGCTAGCTCCAGATTAAATGGGAAATGAGACTTAAACATAAAACTGGTGAAATGTGGGACTACTGTTAGGGTTAGGCAGAGTTGTCTCTGCTTAACCCTTCAAGGATTACAAGCGTGATGTGTTTGTGTTGTTGTGCAAGCGGATGCATGCTAGCGTACGATTAATGGTTTTTAGTTATTTTAACAAAACAATAGTACACATGTCTCATTATTATTTATTGACGTTATCTTACAGTACGTGCTCACCCTGCAATGTCATAAATATATTTATTATGAAGAACCTTGACATGAATGCACCTAAATTATATGAAATGACATTTATATTTGTCAATTTTCCTCTATTGTTAAAAATAATTTGGGAGCGTAAGTATCTAATAATAAAAATATTCTTGTCATGCATAGGGAAAACCAGTCTTAGGTACCCATGCATTTTATGTTGAAAAGGCACCTATTCTATGTTACCAAGGTGTATTAATAAAAATCGCATCATAATTGGTTTATTCGTTTGGGAGTTACGATGCCACAGACAGACACACAGAAACACACGCTAAACTTATAACATCCTTCTTTTTGGGTGGGGGGTTAAAAACTTAAAAGATACAAGCCTAATGCCATAATAATAAGCTCCACTTTAATTAATGCCTAATTAAAATTATCATCGGTCGGCTTAGCGATGCGATGAGAGTTGAAATTACACTAGTGCTCGTGCTTTGTTCGTTATGTAAACGGGCAATGTTGTATTCTGTCAAAGTCTATTAATAAAAGTTGAAGAAAAAAAGGCCTACATATTTCGGTATGATGTCATTTAATTATCCATACTAATGTTATAAACGCGAAAGTAAATTTGTTTGTTACCTTTTCACGAATAAACCACTGAACCGATCATCCCGAAATTTTGCATAGACGTTGTCAAGTGTACAGAAACGGACATAGGGTATCTTCCATCCCGAAAAAATGGCCTGATCCCGAGGAAAACAACAATAACGATCGTGATTGAATTCTGTTATTACAAGCAGAGTACAGCCCGAATTGACTGTCAAATTCTACATTAACGCGAGCGAAGCCGCGGGCGAAAGCTAGTTCTTACATAGTTCTTCGGATAATCCCATTAACCCAGACCCAGATTTTCTCAACTCACCAAAAAATTTTTTTCTACGTATGGCATTGGAAAACCCTTAATATTTTGACTCGTGAATATGCCCTTGATTCATTTGACTCTCCTATCATCGAATCATATCGATATTTACTCGGCAACGCCATATCTTTTCATATCTTGTTGGTATCTTTTATATCCCCAATATAAAATATACAGGATGTTGGTTACAGTAAAGCAAAAACCTCTCTGTATCCCGACTTAAATACAACCGGCGAAATGTGTGTGTGTGTGTGTGTATTAAATCAAATCATTTATTTCTTTGCAAACATGGGTAATAAGAACATAGATGTTATTTTATAATAAGGTTCTCCACATTTTGCCGTCGCATGGGCATGCAAATAGTTTGTTAACAATTATTATGAATTTAAAATTAGTGGCATGTCATTGGAATTACAAAAAATGAAATGTCAACATGATCAAAGTAATAAAAAATAGAAATTATTATCAATAATGTCAAACAAATAAGAGGCATGTCATTGAAATTACATAAAATTAAAAATTAAAAAATGTCAACATGGTCAAAGTAATAAAAATAGAAAATATTATCAACAATGTCAAACGGAAAAACATCATGCAACAATATTAAAATTCCAGGTCATAGATAACATCAATAATTAATTAATTAAAAATTGCAGGTATTCAGAAAAAAGTTTTATCCGTTAAAAACTCAGTTACACTGTAGTACGTTTTATCTATTAATAATTTTCGAAGTCTACTTATTATTAGGTACCTATTCAGTGAAAACAGGCGTATTGTTTATGATGTTTTTTTTTCAGATGTAATAAAACCTCATTGTGATTAATAGACGTAGAAAATCGATTGGTTACTCTTTTCAGGGTCTCTTGCGAATTAGACATCAATCAGTGTCATTAATTGCTGTAAAGAATTTCCATTTCGCAACGCGTTGTTTGGTTTTACGCTTATTTTAGGACATTCTGTATAATCATTGCGTGTATTAGTGCTGCCTGGTTATTTCCTAGTATGTTAAGTAATTCAATCGTAATAAGATAACTTAAACCAGGGTTTAGATATGAAACTGTTCTTATCAATTTGATTCAGACGGTTCGCAAAAAAAAAAGCGACACCCAGATCCGCGAGGAGACTCTTGGAACACCAAGATCCCTTGCGGATGTCCTGAGAAGACCGGGAAGTTTGATCTGCTTCTGGAGGGAGGTGGGCTGGTTGTAGTAACGGCCACCATGGCTCACGTACTGGTCCACTTTAAGGACTAAGTGCGGAAACCAAATCCCTTAACATAGAACAACGCCGGCGTATCGGATCATTCTCACTAGTTCCACCGGCAATTAGTTCCATGGAACTAGTGAGACTTTTTTTTCTCAGTAGTTCCATGGACTTTGATAATGGAACAAATGAAACAAAACTTTATCGAATTCGTCTCACTAGTTCCATCGTAGTTTTTCCATGGAACTAGTGAGACTTTTTTTTCTCAGTAGTTCCATGGTTCTTCTTAGTGGAACAACTGAAACTAAAGTTAATCAACATCATTCTCGTTAGTTCCACTTTCTAAAAAAATATAATTAAATATCAATAAATACAGAAAACACACCAAAATAAAAAATAAAACAAGTGAAACATCTATTTTTTCTTTTAAAAACCTGTTTCTTTTAGTAGAATCGGTAATTTCAAAACCCTCATAAGCCACACAATTAGAATAAAAACTGACATTCAAATACGGCAAGACGTGGTTTCACATCGTAATTTGGAAGAAATATGTAAGGAAAAAGAAAAAATAAGAAAACGCACCAAAATAAAAAAAAACAAGTGAAACATCAATTTTTTCTTTTTTCTTATTTTTTATGTTTCACTTGTTTTTTTTTGTTTGGTGTGTTTTCTTCATTTATTCATATTTAATGAAAATTTTTTTAGAAAGTGGAACTAATGAGAATGATGTTGATTAACTTTAGTTTCACTTGTTCCACTAAGAAGAACCATGGAACTACTGAGAAAAAAAAGTCTCACTAGTTCCATGGAAAAACTACGATAGAACTAGTGAGACGAATTCGATTAAGTTTTGTTTCATTTGTTCCATTATCAAAGTCCATGGAACTACTGAGAAAAAAAAGTCTCACTAGTTCCATGGAACTAATTGCTGGTGGAACTAGTGAGAATGATCCGGCGTACGGATCATTCTCACTAGTTCCACCTCAGTAGTTCCATGGACTTTGATAATGGAACAAATGAAACAAAACTTTATCGAATTCGTCTCACTAGTTCCATCGTAGTTTTTCGTAGATACGGCTTTTGTCGATTCTTCCGTCGACAAAACCCGTGTCTACGGTGGTCATGCTACGCGTGCAGGAAATAGGTATAATTTAAAGGTTCGGCCAGACCTTAATGGACAAATTGTGGACGCAGACACGGACACGTACATACAAATATCTACTAAAGTGTCCGTTAATGTCTCGTGTTCGCAACTGGTGCAGTTTGTCGGTACCGGGTAAAACGGGGTGAATAGGAACGCAGGGGTGAATAGAGACAAAACTTTGAAAGGGATTTTAACATTCAATTAATAATATTATGTTGAAAACAAAGTATCTAAATAATTAAGTATAACTAAGTAAATGAAATAGAGTACTTTTTGGTAACATATCAAATCAATTCAATATTAAAATCCCTTTCAAAGTCTTGTCTCTATTCACCCCTGCGTTCCTATTCATCCCGTTTGAAGGTACCATTAGTTTGACTGATCCTCATGTAGGGTATGGGTTATCATCAGCAAGTCTTCGTCTGCTGTCTAATAGCACAACAACTTGCACTAACACTGTGACTTCAGAAGATAAAATTGCCCTTTTCTGCCAAAATCGAAAATAAAATTGCCCTTTTCTCCCAAAATCATTATTCTATCCGTCAAAATATCGGAAATTCTGATTAACGAGGTATTAATTCTCTTGATAAAAATGCACTCCAATCCGTATCTTATCCCACACATAGTGTTATCGCGACCTTGTACGTTTGTTAGTCACCGCACCCTGCCTAGAAATAATACCGATACGTAATGTTTATTTATGAAAATAAAAACTATTTGCATAACACCGAAGTTCGTGAAAGATGTGTAGTAGTAAAAATAATTTTACATTTATCTTATAATAATCAATTGCCGTTTTGCCAATTTTCTTTTGAAAGTTATAAAATAATTTTACGGTTATAAATGAGAAAATTCGTGAGGATTCAATAATGGATGTTTGTTACTCTTTCACGCAAAAAGTATTTAACGGATCTGGATGAAAAGCACACAAAATAGTTTATAATCTTGATTAACACAGGATCTGTGTATTAACTCCACGCGGGCAAAGCGCATAAGCTTGTATTATAAAGGGTGTAAAAAGACCCTTAACGAAGCCGAAAGGCACTTGTTCTCCCCGTCAATGCGAACATTTTTTTGTTCTAGACTATACCTGGGAACCTTCTAGTTACGGAGATATTGGGGGTCAAAGTTCCAACTTTTAACATTTTTTTTTAAAATACCTGTTTTTAAAGTAAGATTTTACTTTAAACACATTCACGACCCCCGTACTATTCAATCCATCCATCAGCATAATGTTCTAAGTGCGATACATTTAGTCCTACCGTAAAACGTGATTTTTCACCACAAAAAAAAGTCGTTTCCCAGCAAAAATTTTTGCGTAAAGTTAGGTACTTAGTTTGATATACAAAACGCTTGGTTGACGGCTTAGTAAAGGGTCCGTTTACACCCTGTATAAATGGCGAATCCAGAATTCAGGACGTTCAAGAAACCTCAATGTGACAATTGTGACAGTTCATAGTTTATCAGTATCACATTTAATTGATTACAGCAATCGCAAGTCACGTTTATTGACACTTCGTTCCACATTAGCGCCATCAATTGAACTAGATCGATAAGTCTAGAGCTAAAAATAAAATGTGTTGGTTGGCCCTTTAACTAGCCAGCGCTGGCTGAGAGTGCTGGACGTTAATAGCGACGTCTGTAGTGTTTCGTAAGTCCTCTAATCTGCAGGTGTAGGGCCATTGGACATTCCAGCAAGTGGGCCATGGTCTGGTCGGGAGCACCGCAATCACATCGAATGTCAAACCCTGATAGCCAAAGTGTGTTTGCAGCGGCCTATTTCGGTTATGTTTATACCTGTACATTTTTTTTAAACGTTGCCCCACACTAGGAATCAGTGGCGAAGGTTCCATACAACTCGATTCCTACCGGATTCCCTTTGAAAAATAGCACAGTCAGAATTCTATAGACAAATAATACAATCACATTAAAGAAGTGTACTCCGGCTCACCTCTTACAGAAATTGTCTCTTCGCTACTGCTAGGAATTTCTCCTGTATCGTGGATGCGTTTACAAACATTAAACTGACATACACAAACAGCCAGACCCGGAACAACAACCTGTAGGCCAAACAAATATTTGTTCCGTGCGGGAATCGAACCCACGACATGTAGCAGTCAATAGCTCAGCCACTGCGCCAACCGCGCCGTCAGATTATGTACCTCTTACGACATTATGTATCTCTCGTAGGGAAGGAGAGACATCGGCAACTTCCAATAAGTAATCAAATATTCCACGTAGAAGATGGCCCAAGATATTCGCCAGATCGTAAAGAAATACGTACCATAGCCACTCGTACAGACGATCATCGATTCCAATCAAGAGCGGGTCAAACTGATACGAAACCACGATGGTTAGGTAAATGACTGATTTTGTTGTAAATAGGGAATCTTCAAGGCATATCGAGTTTTGGAAAAGTTTGAATATGTAAAGCGATGTCTCATGGGTTTAAAAAGACCCTTCACGAAGCCGAAAGGGACTTGTTCTCCCCGTCGTTTTGACGTTGAGCTCTTCCTAACGAGTTCCAGCCGAGTCTACATCTACAGGGTGTAAGAGACAGCCCCCCACAAACTGACAGGGTGCATTCAGCTCTTTATTTTGAATCATATTTCACCGGTATTTTTTTTTCAGTTGCTATTCCTTTATTTCAATGTAAAATTACATTCCCTGTACGCAACACTCCATTTATGTAAATAATACGGCTAAAATCAAAAATCCAACAATGGATGTTGAAATAATCTAAAGAACGACGCGTGAAATCAGCTGTTCACTTCCTGCCTAGCTAAAGAGTTTACCGACCTCGTCGTCGCGCTTGCCGTTCGCTACGTGCGTTTTGCCACGGTAACGATACATAACGTAGAGGAAATAAAACAAAGGAAATTTATTGGATTCCCATAACATTCCTGAAATAATTTCTTGTACCGGTCATCTTAGTATGATATACTGAATTCACCCCATCAGTTTGTGGAGGGCTGTCACTTACACCCTGTAAAGGTGTGGTCACTCTCTAGTCAAGGCTCGATGTGTCATTTAAATACCAGGGTATTCATGAATTCTTTTAGTCACGGAATAATTATAGTTTGTATTCTTCCATAGTCACGGAATAACTTGTATCTTTGGTATTTGTATTGTTGTAGTTAGGTGAGAAATCAAGTATTATAGTACTTAGCACACAATACGTAACCCTCCTGATTGTTATCTAATAGAAACACTTACATAATCTAATATTAATTGTTTTATCAATCAATCATAAAAAATCATAATATATCGCACTCTGACCAATGTGGTGGAGATATTTTGAAATATAAAATGACATAACAGATTTTTAACCAATGACGATGCTCGATGGTTGGAACTAGACTAACTATACTAGCGCCATTAGTTTCACAGTTACCTTCCCCATTAGTTAAATACGTATTCGATTCTGTGAGAAAAATCTGCCAGAACTGGTTCTTAAATAAATACAGGAAAGGGAAATGAAGTAGGACATTATATTGTTCAGTTAAATTACCGTGAACTGAATCCACGGCAGGATATCAATCATTGTAATTGCAGTTTCAAACTCAGATTCGTACATAACAGTAGACGATTATAAATAACACAAAAGATATTTTGAATGAGCATTATTATCCACACACGAGTTTTTTAGTGCTGTTCATACATAATATCATGAATTCATGACAAATATAATTCCAAATAATTTGGCAGCAAAAACTCCGCACATTTTTACAAAAAAAAAACCCATTTGAGACGCTTCACTTTCAAAATCTTTCACTCGAAGTGAAACGTCTGCACATCAAATGAATCAAAATGTTAAAGGGTAGGCATTAGTGAATTAAATTAATCCAACGATGCTGAGTTTCGGTACTTCAACTTGCCTATAAAATAATCGGAAAATAGATTGAGAGGAGCAAATTAAAGTTAATGCCTGTTCCATTCGGTGTGAACATGAAATGAAACAAAGATGAACGAAATATAAACCCGAGTGAATCGTTCACTCGTGTGAAACGTCTGATATCGGCCTTAATAAGTAGATTTACTCGATCTCTTGTGGCGAAGAGCGACAGATGGGATTTGGTCACAGTTTGGTTTGTGTGTGACTAATAACCAATTATGTATTCGTTACTTGGGAATCCCAAAGCATTTGTATATTAATTTATTTTTTAAAATTTACCGCAATGTTACTATTGTTTAAAGTGAGTATCGTTTGATGACTAACCTAGTCTGTATTTTATGGCCAAGTAAATGTATATTGATTACCCACTTTCTTACTCACCTATGAGTCTATGACGCACAAAGGTAAAAATCAAGTGTGACATAATATTACAACAGTAAATTAAAGGGTCTAAAAAGACCCTTAACGAAGCTGAAAGGCACTTGTTCTCCCCGTCATTGCGGTATTTTTTTTGTTCTAGACCGTACCTGGGAACCTTCTAGTTACGGAGATATTGGGTGGTCAAAGATCCAACTTTTTCACTTTTTTTTTAAATACATGTTTTTAATGTAAGATTTTTACTTAAACACCTCCACGACCCCCGTACTAGTCAATCCATCCATCAGCACAATGTTTTGAGTGCGTTACATTGAGTCCTACCGTAAAACGTGATTTTTCATCCCAAAAAAAAAAGTCGTTTCCCAGCAATTTTTTTTGCGTAAAGTTACTTAGTTTGATGTACATAATGCTTGGTTGACGGCTTCGTGAAGGGTCCGTTTACACCCTGTATACTGTCATTTCGTTGATATTCCTGATTATCATTTCATTTGATTTAATTTTCTTTGAATATACTGTGATCTTAATGTAGATTGCTGTAAGAGTAGAGGAAGACCAAAGAAACGATGTATGGACTGAGTGAAGGATGATATGCCTAGAAGGAGGTGACTGCTGAGATGACGAGTAATAGAGAAGTATGGAAGAAAAGACATGCTGCGCCGACCCCAAATAAATTGGGATAAGGGCAGGAGAATGATGATATACTGTGATCTTAATACCCAGTACTAACTGGGTTGTGGAGGTCAGATAGCCAGTCGCTCCATGGTATTCAGCAGCATTCGGTTAGACTGGAAGCCGACCAAAACAAAATTGAAAAAAGGCTCGGCAGATGATTGAAATTCCTAATTATAACAACGTGCGCTGCGTAGGAGTCGCCTGATAGAGTCGTCTAGCAAAGTGTTGTTTGATTGCACTTTAACTTCGATTTTAAAGTAACTAATGGAATGCCGGGGCTGCGGGACTGTTCGAAAGAGATACCGCGGCCCTGAACACAAAGGGCAAAGAAGGAACATGGATGGGTTTTAGTCAGTAAAAATCTGACACTCCCTCCCAATCCACCCAGAGCGGGAGGAGTTATTTGATGATTTCCAACCAAAAGAAAAAAAAAGTTTAGGTTTTGTGTAGTTTAAGTAAGTATCATACATAATAATTATATCCTACTTCCTACTAATATTATAAATGCGAAAGTTTGTGAGGATTGATGGATGTTTGTTTGTTACTCTTTCACGCAAAAACTACTGAACAGGTCTGGATGAAATTTGGCACACAGAAAGTTTATTACCTGGATTATCACATAAGATACTTTTTATCCCGGGAGTATGATCACGCGGGACAATTATGGAACTCCACCCGGGCGAAGCCGCGGGCATAAGCTAGACAAGGATATTTATTTTGCTTTCTTGTTTCTTAGAGTAGTATCGGCAATTATGGACACTCAAGCTATTAATAAACTTGCTATCAGTTTCAATATCGTGTCAAGTACTTCGGTTTATTATTGTTATCAATTAGTTTAATGACTAATCTCTTACCTTTCGTCGGGTAAGACATAAGATAGTCTATCGATAACCCACAATTTAGTCTTTTATTCATCAAAATAGTTTCAGCCGGCACTTACTTGACGGTTGGCGCAGTGGCTGAGCGATTGACTGCTGCGGTTCGTGTCGCGGGCTCGACTCCCGCACGGAACAAATATTTGTATAGCCTACAGGTAGTTGTTCCGAGTCTGGTTGTTTGTGTATGTGATTTTAAATGTTTGTAAACGCACCCACGATACAGGAGAAATTCTTAGGCGCGAATTACACAGAAACGGCGTACGGTGAAGGCGCGGCGCAGGCATGATGCCGTTTCAAAACGTTACATACAAAATGTACTTAGGCGACGTGTCGTGAATTACACTCAAGCGGCGCGGCACAGGCACGCCGTTCTTTCGTTTCCTTATAAATTCCACGTCTACGCCGCACCTTATGCCTTGCGCCGTTTCTGTGTAATTCGCGCATTATGTGGGCAAAGTTTCAGTTTTTACCGTGCTAATTTTCAAGTTTTTTCACAGTAGTACTTCATTAAACGGCGCCAATCGTAAAGAACTGAAGTCTGAAAACCAGTCTTACCAAGGGGTATCGTACCTATTTATACCCAGCAACTGTGTTGTGGTTTGTGGAGGTCAGGTAGGCAGTCGCTCCTTGTAAAATAATGGTATTCAGCTGCGTCCGGTTAGACTGGAAGCTGACCCAAAATAGTTGGGAAAAGGCTAGGCAGATGATGATTCTTAATTCATAAAACGAAACAATACTTGGAATTAATTCTATTTACCAACTTATTCACAATATCCTTAACCACAAAACTTGAGAGAAAACAATTAAGTACATAAATATACGTGTAAGTACCTATATAGTATTTACTTATTTATTTAACTGCTTTATTTCTTTGAAATAACAACGTTCATAAAGGAAAATCAAGTAGAAGAAAACCACAAAAAAATCTTGACACAATTATTAAAACAATTGCGAATTAAAATAAAACTTCAGGATAATAACAGGTTATGACTGGTCTTAAAGAATACCTACTTCTAAGCAACGTTAAATCCTTTTTCACTAACGCTAGGAGACATCTAAATTAGTGCCTAAATATGACCGCAAACAATATCATTCACTCTAGTTCAGTTCATTAAACTGAAGTACTTTGGTTAAGAAGATAGTACAGTCGGCAAAGCTAATTGGTTAAATAGTTGGGTCGACTGTACAGGACCATTCATTTCATTCCCAACAGGAAATTGTATGACACAGGCAATTGAAGAGATTATCTTATGTCGTACGGTATAAAAAAATATCCATTTAGCTTGTTAATGTCAAGGGTAATCAAGTCATGATAGTTTTATGTTATTTTCCTGATGGTCAAATATCACGGTTTAAGTATGATAACAAGCAACTTTCCCAAAGAAACATTTTTTTTATACGAGAAGGTATAAAAAATGTTTCCGACCTATCAGCTGTTAACCGCGTGACGCCGTTCTGTCTCATTACTATCATACCGTGCAACAGTGGGAGACAGAACGGTGGCACGCGGCTAACAGCTGATAGGTCACAGGTGCGCGCGCGCCCGAATTTCATACGGCTGTTGTGTCATTGGGATAAAAGTGAACGAGTATAAAAAAAAGTTTCTTTAGAAAGTTGTTTGTTATCATGAGTACAATCACGTGTTTAAGTATCGGTCACTAATTACCAGTGACCCTATACTATAATCATGCATCTTTTTTCTCATGCTGAATAGGTCATTGTTTTTTTCATTCCCGACATGGTAGGTTATTGTTTTGATGATAATTAGAATAAGAATCAGAATTTTATTAAACCATTGTTATAAACATTTTCTTAACCTAACTTAGCGCTATGAATAATCGTAACAAGTAAAATTTTAATATTTATTTAGAAAACAGAGGTCCCCAAACTAGGCTGCGCCTGTATCTTGGGAGTCGGAGTTGCGTTTACTTAAAATTAAAACACAGAATTTGTTGATGTGACACTTGACAGGGAAAGGGGTCATCCATTAATACGAGATGTTTTTTAGCAACTTTTAAACCGTCCCCCTCCCCTATGGTGATACGTGGAGAGGTTTTAGACTACCCCTCCAACCTACCCAAAATCACATGTATTTTTTCGGTACAAAGTATCTTAAAAAAACTTAGAATATTATCTTTAAATACAGTTTAACAGGAATAATCTAATTTAATTCTGGAAAATTAAGCACCGTGATAAAAATGCCTAGGTCACGCAACGCTTTTAAGAGTGCTTTAAAAAAAAAATACGTGCTATCTCACTACGCATGTGATTATTCGTGATTTTTTTCGAACGCCCTCCCCCCCTTTCGAGGCTCACGTGATTAACGGACGACCCCTAAGTAGGTAAATGAGGAATACCTTTTCACCAAAAACAAAATGACATTACAATAATATTTAATAATAATTGTTTATTAAGTATACAGTTACTATAATAATCCCTATTGTGTTAATGTAGAAATATTTAGGTTAGTACGAGTAAACTACCTGAACAGAGCTTCGATAACATTCAAAACCCAAATTGTGTGTAAATGTATTATTTTAAGTTCGTACAGTCCAGCCATTGTATGAGGAACAGTACATTGTGTGAGAAATGATATGAAGGAAAACCGGCTAAGTGCGTACTCACACGCACACAGGGTTCCGCAGCACCAAACAATACAATAAAAATATTTTGAAGAATCATTCATATGTTGTATTGTATTACATTCAACAGCGAAACTAAATTTGTTTTTAATAGTACCAATTTTCGTTGAAAGCTCTTTTTGGGTTATTCAAACCTAATTGTTTTCAACCATTGACTTAAAACAAGTACTTATGGTACTCGATAACCCTTTTCAAGATCTATGAATAGACACCCCACACAGTTATAATACGTAGTTTTTTTTTCAACCCATTTAACTGAGGGTTGAAAACCAAAAAAAAAAAACGGTTGGGATCCATAGCCCACCCCTATTTTTTTTTTATAATTTCACCACCTATTTGTGTAGCGGTTTATATAAGGCACATACTCTCCAAATTTCAACTGTATGGTGCCAAAGTGCTAATAGTCTCGGATTGAATCGCTGTGACATACGGACAGGACGAATCCATTAGGGTTCCGTTTTTTGCCACATGACTACGGGACCCTAAAAAGTATATTCTACCTATCTATATGCTTGCAGCTCAATTTGCGATCCTAAATTGGACCCATTCAGCCCAGTCAGTCATTATGGAAATGTCTCAAATCATACAATTTCAGCCAGTGTCCTCTTGTTAGAGCCGAAGTTAGTGGTCCATTTGATCGTATCGTCACAGTTCACCCGTGCATAGCGTGGACCGCACTCTACTCCGAAGGTTTTGCCATAGTATGTCAAACACATCGCAATCAGGTGCACGCCTTTATTGCGAGTTCCCTTTTAAAATCTAACGAGAGGTCGCCTATTGAGAAAAGTTTTTCAGTCAATCGAAAATGAAGTGGAAGCAGAGAGATACCAAGGTGAAGTGAACATAGTGTGTTTCCGTGTAGCAAGACCTCGTTAGAAATAAACAAAAAAAAAGTTGTTTAATTTTTTTTTTAATGCAGTTGTAATTATGTAGACTTTTGGAGTATCAGTCAAAGGTTTTGTGTGTAGTGGTATACTACAATGTGGCCCAGAATGTGTAAAATGACTAATAGGTGTAGTTATAAAGTTTTGAGTGAACAGAAGAACTTTGGGTTCAGTGTGTGCAAATATTCGTGGGATAAGACGTTGAATTACAAGAAACAGATTGTCGAGTACTTCGGTATGTCACCAACTAATATTATAACAGATATAAACCCGTATCAGCTGCACATTTATCTATTTTTAGGTCATGTAGATAAACCTACTTTGAAAACGTATTTTCTTAAACAATTTTCTCATGCAAAACTTGTTACTAACGTTCAGAAACGTAAACACATGTTCTAAATCAGTGTTTCAGTATAATCTATAAATTATCGCCCTCATAATCAGTTCAGTGGCTTGTATATTTTTCGCATTAACACCTACACATACAAGGATTCCATTCATTATGGCGCCCTTGGGCTTAATCGTTGGCCGGATCATATGTTCTATAGAACGCTCACCATTGCATGTTTGTGTCTACCAAGGTGAAGGGACTATGCTTGTCTGTATGGCTTAGCGCGCTAATGCTCTTAATTAATTGTCATCTAGTACAGTTTTTTCACGTTTTATTACCTCTTATTTTACGTCACTGTCAAAATCGCAATGTTATAGCAATAATAGCTGACCCACCTTTGCATAAATGGTTGAGATTTTTTATAATACAAATCGATAGAATTTTATAATTCTTTTATATTTTATTTACTTTAGTAATGTTGGGACAGCTAATTACTATTACTAATTTAATTAATCTCGCTACCATAAAGTAGCATTTGGTTTGCTGCTACTGATAAGTCTGCCAAATTATAGTGATCTTTATTCTTCTTAGAATAAGGTTGTTGTTTTGTTGCTGCCAGAGGTAAAATAATTGTCAACGAACTGTAACCGCTTTGAATTGATACGATACTATGATTGCTATGATGCAGAGAAAAAAATGTTAACGTCATTATACAATGACGTTTTAATGGATGTTTGTTTACATTAAAATGCCAGAAAAAATTGGCCTTAACATATATTTTTTTTTGCTTTTCGAGAGTGGTTCTATTTTATTTTAAGAATCTGTGTCATAGTACCTTGTATCCGCTTTTATGCTCAGATAATAACTTTAGTTGTAAGTTTGAATGCAATTTACTAACAATATATTTTTTCTGTGTTTTCCCTTTTTGTTATGTTTGTCTTTCCTATACCAAAAACTATCACACTTTCATAAACAATCCTTATACCACAAATCCTAATTTAATTTAAAAAAAAACGGTTTTTTTTCGGCGAAATCCAACAAAAAAAACGCCAAAACTGTTGACCGATTAATTAAAATCAATTTGTCCTGTAACGCAACTATGTCTAATTGGTAAATACATCCCGTTGATGTCGCAATATACGTAATGGCTGTCACTCGGCCGTCTCGTGCTCTATTTCTGGTCCATTGTCGCCACGTCATTGTAAAAAACTATTTTTAAAACGAAAATAAATTGGTTTTGTTCATTCGTTTATTCAATAATGCTTTAATGATTAATGTTTAAATGACACATTTTTCTGGATCCATGTCACTATAAATATCATCCACAAAAAAAAACAATGCGAAAAAAAAAAATTTTGCACAAAAATATTACATACCTATCCTTCTGTCAAATTTCCCCCGCCCCACCCCATATTTGTTGCGTTATCCAGCACCCCATAGCAAATCATACTTCCGGTGCTCAATAGACGGAATCTACGAAGAACAGTACAGCTGTTGGCCACCAGCTGTCTGCATGATCCTGATCTCCTTGGTGGAGATCGTCCTGTTCTGCTACGACGCTGCTGAAGGGCATACGCAGGCCAATGGAACTATTGCAAAGGCGTGCATCTATAATCCACACAAGAGGCAGGAGGCTTGGAGGTTTATCACTTATATGCTGGTGCATGTTGGGTGAGTAAGGAAACTGGAGTTAGTTTTTAACCCTTTCGCTGCCCAGAACCCAGCATATTTATGAGTCCAATGCCCATATTACGCTGGGTGCTGGGCAGCGAAAAGGTAATATCGCTGCTAGTTCAATAGTAAGATATCTTGATCGAAGTATGTTTTGAGTTAATTATAGTTTTAAGATTTTACTGTCAGTAATTTTATTAAAATAATAGCTTAGTTTAGAGCGTATGGGAGTTATTTATATTTCAAGATGAATACTGATACTGTTGGCCTGCGTCATCCCACTGCTGGGCAAAGGCCAATATTAATAAAATACTTTTTTAAATTTATTAATGTATTTGCTTTTTTAATATGCATAAATGTCTCAATGAGTTGAAAAGGCTTGGAAGATTTTTGTATGAAGCAACGTGAAACTTTACAACATTTTGTCTCATACAAAACTGGTTTGTATTGATACCAGCTATCGATTAATTTAGGATTTAAGCGCCGCTGCAACTTTGAAAAAAAAAAAATGGCGCAAGTTAGGCCGGCCAGGCTTCATACAAAAATCTTACAAGCCTTTTTGACCTGAAACGAAACTTTTCTCAATTTGTTTTTTTTTAAAGATATCTTTTTATTGAACTAGAGCAGCGATATTACAGTATGTTAGTATTGAGGGTCGCATTTCTCTGCTTAGTATGTGGGATAACCTTTTTTGAAGTTTTACTTTTACTTTTAACGAGCCATCATTTGTCTTTCCAGACTGAGGTATACTCAACCTATGTAGTAGAAGTTGATCTAGGACGAAAATTCTGTAACTACTCAGTAGGAGATACAAGGTGTAATCGATGTTCCATTGATGAGTATAGATGAGGGGCTTATTATAGCATTGCATTGGTGTTCGAAAGAGATACCACGGCCCTGGAACACAAAGGGCAAAGAAGGAGCATGGATGGGTTTTAGCCAGTACAAGTCTGACACTCCCTTCCACTACGCCCAGAGCGGGCGGGTTCAGGGCCAAAGGCCTAAAATTCTGGAACTGAGTAGTTAAATTTAGAATTTTCGTCCTTTTTTTTTAGGAGATACAAGGTGTCATCGATGTTCTTTTGATGAATACAGATGATCAGGAGCTTATTATAGCATTACATTGGTGTCGCTAAATCTTAGAATGTAACTGGGTTATAATGTGAAGAAAATGGGCACTAAGAGTAGCATCATCCTGCCAATTATGTTCAACCGGATCTGAGATATCCGCCATGAATTGCGAACGCGAGTTGGTCTTAATGATAGTAACTTTTTGTCTGATGATGGTAACGTTGTCGTGAAAAAGTACGATAAAATAGTATTATAGTTTAAAAAAGCACGCTTTAGTTAGAGTGACGGCATTCCATTTTTGTGTTCTTCTCAGCTTTTTTTTTTATGCATTCCTATAACATGCAAGGATTTCCTTGCATGATATAGGAATGCGTAAAAAAATTACTAGTTCGTCATCTTTGGGAGTCCGCCATATTGGATTTAGATTGACTCCACTTAGCTAACCACGCAGCGTCATCCAAACTAAACATCTATGCAAAAATTCATCTCAATCGGTAACCGGGAAGTGGGTCAAATTTAACTTCTAAGATTTTTACATAGTAACAAGTGAAGCGAATAAAAGCCTGTTAAATAGAAATTAATTAATTAAAATGTAACTAAACGAAGACGACAGCGAAATCTAAAGGTGGGCTGTACAGTCACGAGCACCAATATGTATACACGCAGCAACTTTTAAAAGTGATTTTCATCTACTGTATTGATTAACGTTTTACGTTTTCCCGAACATAGTATTTTGGAAACCATAGTGTTACGAAATAGGTCTTATCTCAATGTAGAAACCGTTATTTTACGAGAAAATCGCTTTTGAATTTTGCAAAGTGTATACATATTGGTGCTCGTGACTGTACAGGAGGAAGATGATTTTGATGATAGCTCGCTCACTAATATAACTACGAGAAACAAATCAAACTCAAACTCAAAGCATTTATTTCAAATAGACCCGTGACAGGCACTTTTGCATAGTCAAAAATAGGCTACCTACAGTCCCGCCACAGGCATAATAACTGTGAATGGACGGTAGTTGCCCATTCGAAAATAGTAGATCTCATGGAGAAGAATGGGCAAGAAACTCCATGGACACTCTTTTCAAATCAAGTTATATATTACATAGTCCTGGGTACAATATTGTTGCTTCTATATGTGAGCACAGTGTAGAGATAGGAAAATAAAATAAAACTACAGTTAAAACCATAAAGATTAGGATAAGCCCTACTAACCATAATAGAAAGTCTACATGGTACTCACACTTACAAAAACTCAAATAATGCTTCTTATTTATATAAAACAATGGTTATCAAAGTAACTAAGTTTCCAAACGAAAAAAAAAGAAATGATTGAATAACTAAAGAACTAAAGGGGGAGCATCTCTTCCAAACATTTAAATCTTAGTATGTGAGCCCAAGTGGCAGTGGAGCAGGAGCTGCATTGAGCCAAATGTTTTTATACTTAGGGACAGACGGGAAGTTGAGAGTGTAAATTAATTATATTCTCAGACTCGGAAACGCTTCACTGCCCACTTTGTGAAACTGTTACATTTTACAAGTGTATTTGCACCAACCTTGGCACTGTGTGTACCTATAAAAACGCATTGTCAATAATAAATACCGGGGTATATTTATTTGCCTACAATACTGTTAAACAGAACTGCGTTATTTATGAGTATTGTTATGGTAATATACAGTAATTAACTCGACCTTTTATATTATTCTAAAATGGCCAACATGCAGTTTCATTCTATAAGAAACCATTTATATTTGCATCTTTCCTGATCGATGTCTATCTTTGTCCTGATTGGCTACTAGAGGAGAGGGTGCTAAACATTCGATAAAAGAAAATGTCTCTCTATCTACATAATAGGTGTAAAAATACCCTCAACGAAGCCGAAAGGCAGTTGTTCTCCCCGTCATTGCGATCATTTTTTTGTCCTAGACCATAAATGGGAACTTTCTAGTTACGGTCAAAGTTCCAACAAATATTTTTTGCTTAGAGTTATTTAGTTTGATGTACAAAATGCTTGGTTGACAGCTTCGTGAAGAGTCCGTTTACACCTTGTATATTAACTACGGCACCTAAGAAAAAAAAATCGTATACTTCAAAATATGGGTGTACTATTAGGTACACCTCTAACTAACCCTATTGTATAGTTATAAAAATATATCAACACTTACCAATTTCAATTCCAGAGTGGTCCACTTACTAGTCAACCTCCTCGTGCAACTCTTCCTCGGAGTACCCTTAGAGATGGTCCATCGATGGTGGCGGGTCGCCCTGGTCTACCTCGCCGGGGTGGCAGCTGGTTCCTTAGCAACCAGTCTGACAGATCCCAAGGTGTATCTAGCGGGTGCTTCTGGAGGCGTTTATGCGCTGATCGCCGCTCATGTTGCTACTATTATCATGGTGAGTTTAGAAGTACCTAGATGCTGTTCTGTTTTAGCTTGTATTGCCAATGAATCACCCTGGTCACCTTGTTGGGATCGCTACGGGGTCCCTAGTCTGATAGACCCAAGGTGTATCTAGCGGGTCCTGCGGGCGGGGTTGAGGAGCTCGTGGCTAATTAATAACCGCCGGTCGGGTCGATCATTAGGTTAAGCCGTGCTTAGGTTGTTCTGTGGATGGGTGACCACCCATTACATACCGAGTTTCCTCCGTGCCTCGAAAAGCACGTTAAGCCGTTGGTCCCGGCTGTCATTTGTAGATCTCTGACAGTCATTACAGGTAGTCAGTGGCCCAAAAAGTCTGACAACCAGTCTTACCAAGGGATATCGTATTACCCAGTACTAACTGGGTTGTGGAGGTCAGATAGGCAGTCGCTCCATGTAAAATACTGGTATTCAGCTGCATCCGCTTAGACTGGAAGCCGACCCCAACATAGTTGGGAAAAGGCTCGGCAGATGATGTATCTAGCGGGTCCTTCCGGAAGAGTTTATGCGTTGTCCACACAGGCGTGATGTTACCCAACCATACCCAATCCATCCATCTATTAATTTCACTTATCAAATGAAACTAATCAATTTAAAAAGCTTTTCCCCCATTAATTTCCACCTGTTTTTCCATTTCAGAACTGGTCAGAGATGGAGTTCGCGATCATCCAGCTGCTGGTGTTCGTGCTACTGGCGTCGGTGGACATCGGCACGGCCGTGTACGACCGCTACTGGCGCCATCTGGACCAGAACATCGGATACGTGGCGCATTTAGCCGGCGCTGTTGCCGGTATGTATTGACTACTATAGGATCAGCCTATAATAATGTTCCCACTGCTGGGACTCAGGGCTTCTCTCTGTGAGAGGGAGTGGGCTGTAATCAACCACGCGCACATTGCGGGTTGGTGGCTTTCGCATGTCTTTTCGTGACTTTACTACTACATACACCCTAACCCCCCTTTTACTGGCCCGTGGTCGCAAGCGTGACTGCTTAGCTTAGGGTCCTGGGCTTGATTCCCCGGCAGGGCAAAGTGTATTGTTATTATTTCCACGAGGAATTTCTCAACCCACAGTTTGGACGTTGCCGATATTATACCCCCGTACGTCGGAAAACTCGTTAACCCGTTGGTCCTGCCGTCCTGCGCGTGAGCACACTGCGGTCGTGTATTCCGGATTATCATCTCATCGGACTTTGAGAGTGAGGGAAGCCAGAGTGCTCCCAAGCTTGCGCGCACACTTGTGTCTAGTCTCTACTCAGATTGGCTTCTATGAATAAAAAACGGCCAGGACTTAGGTCATCTTTCTACTGCACCCATAGAAATATCTTGTACTTAATTATTCACTTTTTTTTCCAGGTCTCCTAGTAGGCATCGGTGTTCTCCGTAACCTAGAAAGGAGGAAATGGGAGAAGCGTGTCTGGTGGGCGGCAGTCCTGCTGTACTTCTCTCTGATGCTGGCGGGCATTCTAGCCAACATCTTCTGGAAGGCCAGGTTCCAACCTGTCCACTAGCGTCTATGTCTTCACCGTTCTAAGTCTGAACTATTAGGTACCTGATGATACCTGGCTTCTTGTGTGTTTCTGTCAAGTGGCTTTCATTGTAAGGCATGGCTTTGGAAGTATAATAAGGCATTTGTGGACGATTTATACAACGTTCCCAGGATATTCTTTCTTAGAATAATCGGCACATAATGTGTCTACCGCTGGGACAGGCCTCCCTCTACGAGAAGGCATGGGTCCACCATACAGGCCAATTCGGCTTCAAATGGGCCTAAATTAAAAGTATATTAGCGGCTTTGCGAACGATTTGAACACTGTCCCAAGATCATCGTTTTTACGATTGTTGCTTTAGTTACGAATATTCAGATTAGAAATGGGCCTAAATTTGCAAAATAGGCCTTTCCGAATGACCCATCGATTTTATGATCGAACGTGGATCCGCGAACTAAAGTTACCTAACCAAAAACGTCGTGATGTCGTATTGTCGTGGTTCCGCGTACCGGCAGTATACACCCATATTGAATGAGTGTATCTGTATACTATGTAGTTGAAAAGCTTTTTGAGACAAAGAGCTGTTAAACCTAAAACATAAAATATTGATACGAATAAAAATTTGAACGACCGGAATAGGCATTGAATTTTTGCTCTCTTGGCGGTATTTTAAAAGTCAACAAAAATGTCTATGGCCCGTGTAATGTTGGTACTAGCTAGCAAAGAAAAAAAAGAAGGTATTCTACGATGCATAGAGTATTTTTTCCTAAACTGAAGATTTGAAGTAGAAGATGGTAACTTAGTATTTTTTTAACTGAACATTGTGGCCTATTTTTGCAGTAATATTGCTATTTTTGGAGCTTTCTATAAGTAAATTATTTAATAGGTATTTAAACTTTACTGCCCCAAGTATTTAGCATAACATACTTAAAACGCCATTCCTTTACAAAACGGTTTTTGTGGGCTTTGTCAATTAATATATTTTACAGATTTACCAAAAATATAGTTTAAATTAAAGCTTTTAAGCAGAATTTGACCTGATTCAATTATTTTTAACTATTATCGAACAAACAAACGATTACAACTGAAATTTAATCTATTTTTTTTTCTTAATGAAAGTAAGTTTAAAACTGCTTTTTGAAAACTTTTATAAAAATACATTAAAAGTACTGCCTTCATAATAAATAGATTGTGCCTTTGGGTAATAAGATTTTAAAGGATTCTTCTTGTAAGCATGCATGTATTTTTGTACGTATTTTTCTCTCTCCCGGCTTATTTACGAGTACACTAAAGTAAGTTGATATAATATGAATTTGTGATGTGATATCACCATACATAGACAATGTAAAGGACATCGTGACATAAACTCTTACCATAGATTCAGTACATCATTCTAGACCAAGCAGCATTGAAAGAGGTTCCAAGCGTTAAGTATGAAGCCTGTGCTGTCTTAATTCAGCCATTTTATTTTATTTTTTCAAAATAGCAGCCACGCATAAAACCAGTATTTATCATAGCTGACATCAATACAAACAATTAAGTTTTAGGAGAAATTTAATTCAATAAAACAAACTTGCTCGGCTTTCAAAACGGAAGGAAGTAGTTTTTTTTTATAGAATAACTAATTAACACATGGTTTTTTGAGCACATTACAACACCCCCTACGCTCGAAATACAGATATTTTACACATTAAAATACAACAGTTACAATGCCTAACATTTTTACAAACTTATAATGTTTCACTGAACTTAAGGCTGTTGGTAACTATGTCTGCTGATATATCTTCAGATGGCAAACAATTATTGTATGGAACAAAATCTTCTATAGCGTCACGTTACAGAGATGTAAGCAGTTAAAGTGACATCCTTCTGTACAGCATCCTTCTGTACAGCTTTGACATTTTCTTTTTTATATTCTTGAAATGTGACTTTTTAGAAGATTTTTTCTCAAACACTATTTTATTGTATTGATGCCATTTATTGTATAGATTAATAAAGGTTTTATGCGTCGCTAATAAAATCAAAGTTGTGATGGCGACCAGTGAATAAATTCTAACTTTGGTAGCCAAGAAAAAATAGACTGGTCTTTCTTGGTAGTGCACTTATGTATGAAACAGCTGATTTCAGCACATTTTACTGAATCCATTCGGAATTTTTCAAATCTAATAAAGTTATGTGCCACTATGTCCCTTTATATAGTCCTTGCAATTTACGAGCATACGTCATTTGTTATAAGGTATAAATTCCAATGACTGACGCGCATTAGTAAAATGTAAAACTATATAATTATTATGTATTGTGCTGTATTGTTAACTGCAGTATTGTTCTGTGCCGTCCTGTAGCGTTGCCATAGAAACGATACTATATAGAAATTAGCTAAGTTTCCTGTATGTAAATAGTTGTAGGTAAGAATGTGAATGCTTTGTTTGTAAGGAAATAACTATTTATATTGTGCTGGCCTTGATATGACGTAAGAAAATAAAACAGCTATCTACCAATATTTGGGCAAATATACAGGATGGAAGGGACACCGATGGTAAAACAGTTACTACGTATACTATATATGTTACGGCTAAAAGCCGAAGTAAGGTTAAACCTGGTTCTAGCTGGCTATACCTAGATGCGGCCGGTAGCAGTTTGTAAACTTAGGTACATCCTTTTTATTGCTAGGACACACCAACCAAATGGATTGGGTTAGGTTAGAACTGTGAACAAACGCGCATCCAAATTGGTTGCAGCAAACCTCCAAATTTAAAGCCGCACCTAGGTATAGCCGGCTAGAACCAGGTGTAACCTTACTTCGGCTTTTAGCCGTAACATATATACGTAGTTCATTCTGGACCCGCCGGTTATCAAAAAAACAACTGCAACCTGCGCGGGTTGCAGTTTTGTAGGAAAGGCTGTTTTTTTGTTTTGTCAAAAAGTATGGTACAACTGTTTTTTTTTTAATTACCTATGAAAAATTGGTGAGAATGATGTACTGATTACGTGGTAACCATTTTAGCGTCAGTCTCCCTTCCACCTTGTACAGTATGTTGGTTAAAATGTCACATTGGCATCGAAAAGAGGTAGTATTTGTAGTCAGGTCATCTCTAGGCTAAACAGCCGTTTATAGGTGCGTTCAAAATTTCAATTTTAAGAAACTATGGGGTTTAGAATGAGATAATTTGTTTTAATCGGAGCCTGAAAGAGTATTATTCTACGAATTATATTTAATTACATTAATTACTAGCTTTGCTTTAGTTTCTCTTTTATAAAAGCAGCTAGACAAATAAACTTCTAGTTGCAATTAATTGTTGCTGATAAGCTATTTGTGAATCATTAATTTCACAACGCACAAAAACTCATAAACTCTATACAGTCAAAAGACGTATTTTTCCTCCAATATTGTTCCTAAAACTAACTGAATTTTAGTTCGGTATATAGGGTGACTGGTAATTAGTGACCAATACTTAAACACGTGATTGTACTCATGATAATAAACAACTGTCTCAAAGAAACATTTTTTTAAACGGCTAACAGCTGATAGGTCACAGGCGCGCGTGTGCGAATTTCATACGGCTGTTGTGTTGTGTTATTGTGCTAAAAATCTGTGTATAAAAAAATATGTTTCTTTGGGAAAGTTGTTTGTTATCATGACTACAATCACGTGTTTAAGTATCGGTCACTAAATACCAATCACCCTGTATAAGCACAATTTCCGCACAAGAACATAAATGCTATTTTATGTATGTATGTTAAGTCTTGATAGTCATATAAGGTATGAACGTGAAACGAAACACATCACGTGCCTTATTTAATATACAAAATGTACATACTTACTAGTTTCTATGCATTTACTGTCGATTTCTACATTTTAATACAATTTTTTGTACACAGGTGTAATATTTTTTGTATATTTCCTATATTTTGGGTGTTGTTATTGTTTTTAGTATAAATAAATGAATTTGAACGTAACTGTTAGTTGCTAGATGTCTTGTAATTGCCATTATATTGTATTATTTATGTTTGTTTTTATGTATAGAGATGTTTGTGTGGTTGTAAATGGTGTAGCGGCTCTTGGTTTGTAACTTTTAATGGCAGTTTACACAATGGTCAATGTTGGTGACAGTTAGACATTTAATACTTTAAAAAATAACCCTGTCTGTTGTCGTGCAGTCGGGTCATAAAAAAGAAAAATTTCAATGTGGGGGTGTTCAAAACTATGTACTGAATACGTGATACCCGTTTGTGCGTCGGTGTCCCTTCTACCCTGTATACAATTAAATATATGTTGATGTAAACTTGCTTATACTAAAACTTCTACAAAATGTCGGTAAATGTGAACAAGCCAAGAGTTTCACTGTGTTCATGTTAGTTTGTATGTTTTTTGTTGTATTTATTATTTTTAGAGTAAACAGATGTCTATACTACATTTAAATGGCTTGTTTGCCATTATTCTTTAGCTAGTGATAGAAACAACAAATAAGTCTTGACCAAGTTCTTTCAAGTTTTTTTTTACCTCGGACAGTACCTTATTGTACCGGTTATAAAGATCATTTTGATTTTGCCAGACTTGACAGTGGGAACCACAGATAATATAGATATACCTAGCTATAACGCAAGAGCATCTACGCGCCTACGCTTCGCGTGCCCGGCTTAAACATTTTATGCTTAACGTGGCTACTGTCGCAGCAAGCTAGTTACATCTCAAAAACTTAATTCTAGACATTTAAAGAACAAAAACGTATTTTACTTTGAAAAGTAACTAAAAGGTGCTTATGATGTCATAGTAGGTAGTCAAAAATGGCACGCTTGGTTTTCATACGGATCGTGATACTTGCGTTATCTAGGTATATCTATATCTGTGGTAGAAACCCAATAGCAAGCTTATTTTTAACCGACTTCCAAAAGGAGGAGGTTATCAAGTCATCTGAATTTTTTTAAGTCAATAAAGGTCATTTTGATTTTGTCCGATTTATCAGTTGCAGGAATTGGGTTCCTAGCAAACTTATTGCAACGAAAATAAAGTGTAAGATGATCTTCGATATTTGGTCTATTGTATGAGTTCACGTGCGTTAAATAGTAAAAAGTATATAATCAGGGGTAAAAACATAGAGCAAAACAAAAACAGGAATAAACAGTAAAACTAGGGAATCTTAGGGTTAACTTGGCATGTCGCGGAGTCTTGGGCGGCATTGCCAGCGCACAAAAAATATTTATAAAGGTCATTATTGATTCATTGTGACAGGGATGCAAAATCAGAGAGAAAAACTGAAAGGACTTATTTTTTATTCACTATAAAAGTTTTCATATTCTGAAGCCAAACTATATTTACCGCTGATAAAATATAGCCCCACTATAATAAAGAGCTTTAACAGGATTTTGTGGGCTTTAAAACCCCAGTACCAAAAATAAAGTGAAGAAATACATTATATTCCAAACATACGCATAAAGTACAGTACCTTGAGATTATACGTATATTATTATACAAGGTTAAGTTGAATTAACTAGCAAAACTACACACACATGTGGAAGGTATCGATATATAAAATCTAGAAGATATCGATAAGAATTGATAGGTACCTATTACGCTGTAGTTTTTCTAGCTAATTAAATTTGACCCTTATTTTCATTAATGTAAAGTTTATTTGTAAGTGAATTTGTTAGAATAAGTTCCTGTGTTATCCTGTACCTACCTACTGTTTTATTTGCACAACACTTGTTGTATGATTTTAGATTAATAACGGCAGAAAAGAAAGAGATAATAAACTGCATTATTTTTATGTCTGTTTTGTTTATTTTACTACCATAATTCCACTACATCCTGAGTTATTTACTTCGCGACTACACCTTAAGATAAGGAGCGAATTCCACTAGGCAATTATTTAAGGCTGCGTTTCACCAGAGATGTGCGAGGATGCGTAGTAAGGAATGTGTTTGTTAAGAACCAATAGAAATGTGTATCTGGATTGATGGCCCACTTTTTAAATCCTTGAGAAACGAAATAAGACTTATAGGGAAATTAGTTCAAAATAGTAAAAACTTAAAGCAAAGGGCCATGAATTTTTAAACGTGAATTAAAACTGTTATGATCAAATAACTTGGGCCCTCAATCCAGACGCGTGCGTAAAGTGGCATAGCCTTAATCTCAAAAAGTACTATCTCTGAGTAAATCAGTTTTCCGACACTAAATATCTGACGGCACGATTGATATTTTCATATCGAATCGATTACTCGGTTTCGGTTTTGTGAATACCGATTAGAAGACATTTTCGTTTGCACAATCGATCGATTGGATATGACAGCCAAACGAGGTATCATATTCACTTAGTCTTCGTGCACTGTTTTACGTCGTTTAAGTTTTTGCGTTATAAAACAAATTGGTATGAGTCTGATTGCAAATCATTTATTTATTTATAGAATTAACTTTAACTGACTTTGATGCTGGATTAGTTATCAGGAGTATTATGTGGTGTGTTATGCGCTGAATTGCATTGAATCCGATTTCTACAATCCATTGACGATGGCAGCTGCGGTAGTATTTCAGGAAAAAGTAAATTACCAGGAGCGATAAGACAGCGAGAATAATTATAGTGTTCGTGTTCAACCGCTCCATGTGTCCTCCGATGTCTTTCAAAAGGCGTCATTGTTTCCGCCAGCAGCATTTTGATTTAAGAATACCTCGTCATTTTCTACCTTGGAGTTACACATTTTGGCAATCGCTGCGCAACAAAAACTTTGCTCAATCTGCCCCTTGGCAGAGCCTAAGGCAGGGTCACCATGAAATTTTGGGGGTCCTAGGTCTATTAAATCAGACAACCAACTCGATCGAATGTATTTTAATCAATTAATTATGGGAATATATTAATTTATAATGCGTATTAGAGTAAAGTGCTTACTTGCTTAAAATTATACTTATATTCTAAAGAAGCATACTTACTACGTTGTGCACTGTTACGGACACTTCAAATGGTTGTGAGTAGCTATGCTGGGCAGGACATCTGGATAGACACGGAGATGGTGAGATGACGCTGATATGATGAGGTAATAACTTTCAAATTTAATTAAATAACCGAAAAAGTGTTTAAACTAAAGGAAATGCGTTTCTTATGTCACACCGAAATTTTATTTTATTCTACATGGTAACATTATAGTATATTCAGCATGTTAGACAAAGACGGCAAGAAATTAAAGTATCGCTATCTTTATCACGTTTTCTAGCCCCCTCCCGTCCGTCTGATCCAAGATCACTCATACATAGTTGATTGGGCCTGGGCGGTAGAGTGCTCAGTCCAGTTCGTATACTAAATCCATGCTTAAAACGGAATGTTACCAAAAAGAAACAAAGTCAAAGTGTCAAAATCAAACAACTGTCAAACAAAGTGACAGCCAGTTTGAATTTTCAAAAGTTTTGTGTCTAGCGGTTGAAAACTATTTGGAGTAAGAAAATTAACGCAACGGATTGGAAGAACAGATAAATATAACATTCCAAACAGTACTAAGGATACACAGTAAAAGGTAAACTAATTGGGAATAATAAGTGTCTCCAGGCTGTAAATTACGTTAAAGTTTATATAAAAAGATGAGTCATTTCACCGGTTATATTTTGAAAGCGTGTTTACCTAATTATCACTATAACTACCTAAATTACGGCTTCTAATAGTTTCAAATACATCATAATCATATATTAAATATTATTATTTTGCCACTATTTGCTTTTTCTATTGTAAACAGAAGTTTTTTCAGTATAGTTCTTGTAGTTGTTTGTGTCGACTAAAACGGATTAAACTGAGTAAGTATTTCAAAATGTTTGTGTGAACCTCAAGTAAATTTAGGTCTGTGTACTCTTTCCATATGTTTTTGAAATGTGCAGCAGTCTGGGTTGGCGCAGGTTTAATTTTTCAAAATATGTAGAAAAAGTCTATCAAGAACGATATAGCCATCTTTTGTAGACTATTTAATAAAATAATATTATATTTTGACATATTTGTTTATAATAATACATAAAAATCCATAACATAGTGAGCACAATTTGGTCAGTGGGACCTCTTAGGGGCAGAGTATTGTAAGCACAATTTTGAGGTTTTTGTCATTAAGATGCTAGATCCATAACACAGATACCTAATGGTTTTTAAGATAGCTTACTGGTTATTTGTTTTATGTTTCCGAAAAAAAAGTATTAGTTTTAAGGATATTGAGCATAAGCATTATAGCTGTCGAAATTTTAGTTTCAGATATTCAGAAATGTACCCTCATCGTCACTTTGTGACTGTTTTGGAAACTTTATTATTATTGTCCCATTCTATTTGGGGTCGGAATGCGTTTTCTTTTTTCCATTCTTCCTTGTCAGACTCTCAGAGTCGCGTTGGGCGCGAGAGACCTCTTTTCAACGCCAGATTTACATAACAAGAGCGAATTATATGAAGTTTAAAAAATACGTAGTTATTAAGCATAAAACCAATATTATGGTGCACTCAAAATAATTGCAATTCCTTTATAACTTAAGTCAAAAAAACAATGTGAACCAGCACGAATATTTCAACGGGCTGTCAATGTTACTGGACTGGGCCCTTAATAAAAACTTACACTACTTACTAGGATAGGTTAAAGATTAACACAACTAATATTTAGTTATTAATAAGTACCTACTGTTAAAAGTGTGTAATTTACCTGAGATAAAAATAAAAGGCTTTTTATTTTATTATAACAAAAAAATTGTGAACGAAAGTTTTGATGGAATATTAGTGAACCGAATTATTGATGTCGTAAAAAGATTTATTTTATTTTATTTTATTCAAAAAGGAACAACAAACAGCTGCAATATAAAACATAGAAATAAGAAATATACATAACTTATAGACAATATTGCAGCCCACAACGCCGTTCACAGCTTAACAATAGGACACGTTACAGTGAAAATAATTGCTAGGTAACAAATACCAAATACAAAAATGTGTATCAGAAAAAAATCAGTATAATAAATATACTTTTATAAAACCTACTTCTGCGCTACCCTCAGTACTCAGTTTCTGTTCCAGATGCCATCAGTATACACATTCTCTCGCAGTGACAATGAGATCATGCAGGAGTTGCTGCGCGTCTTCAGCTCGGGTCGCGGGACGGCTCGGGAGCAGTGGAGCATGCAAGCAGAGTTGCTGGTGGAACCTGTTGGCTGGGACGCACTGTGGAAACTGTCCAAAGATTTCTGTAAGAAGTTTGGTGAGTTTCTTTATAATATATTTTTATAAAACCCCATGAAAAAGGAGGTGTGTATTAAGTTTATCTACACTAATATTATAGAGAGGAAAGATTTGTATTTTTTAATGTTTGTAACGAATAAACTCAAAAACTACCTAATAGACCGATTTCAAAAATTCTTTCACCATTAGAATGCTACATTATCCCTCATCATCCCGGGGCTGCGGGACTGTTCGCAAGAGATACCGTGGCCCTGGAACACAAAGGGCAAAGAAGGAACATGGATGGGTTTTAGTCAGAAAAAGTCTGACACTCCCTCCCAGTCCGCCCAGAGCGGAGGGGGTCATTTGATGATTTCCAATCCAAAAAAAAAAAAAATCCCTCATCATCGACTGACTGAAATAAAGTCAAACTAATTGGCGAAATGTTGGTGTATTATTAGGTACACCTGGTGCCTAACCCTTCGGTGATTACAGGCTTCATGTTATGTAATGATGAAAGATGAAAAAAAAAGTTTTATGTAATCGTTAATTATACATCAAAAATGCTTACCGAAAATAAGCTAGTTTAGTTGATTCTATTGTATTTTATATTTAACAGAAGTAAGATTCCCTTGCATCGCCTACGTATCGGTAACTTCGGTAGACTTCGAGAACTTGTCAGCATGTGTTGATGTGCTCAGTGTACAACATGAATCGGTGTCTCTGCCGGAGAGCATAGTTGATGTACCGCTGATCGAGCTCTGGCCGACTATGAAACAACGAGAACAGTGCATCAACGTCGCTACAACAGCAGAGTTCATTGATTTGTTAAGGTAATTTTACATACTTAAATCCACCACTTTTTTCAGTAGGCATCACACACTTCTTTTGTGTTGTCCATTCATGATCTGGATAAATACGGCGCCTGCACGGGATAAGCCCATGGGCGTACCCACGGTGGGGCAGGGTGGGGCACTTGCCCCAGCCTGGTCTCTGACCCGAAGATAAAAATTTTTAGGCAAAATTAATATAATGACAAAATTTAATAGTCATTTAGGTAATTTAACATTTTTCACATTATAATAATACTTCGCCAGAACCCTCGCAGGTTATTATTGAAATAAGGTGTAGTGCAGTCAATAAAACGTATCAGTCAGTATATAAAAAGTATTCTTAATTTCCTACTACTTAGTTTATTTTCTTCTGCCCCACTCCTTAAAAAACCTGGGTACGCCCATGGATAAGCCTCAACTGGATTTTTTTCCATGACTGCATACTGCAAAGCACACTTATATGAATCATATAGCGATCAGATCAGCTAAGGAGCTCGTGGTAAATAATAACAGCCGCTCGGGTCGATCTTTAATACTAACGGGTAATAATAACGGGTTTTTGGGCCACTGACTACCTAACGACTGTTAAAGATCTACAAATGACACCCGGGACCAACGGCTTAACGTACTTTTCCGAGATACGGAGGAAACTCGATATGTAATGGGTGGTCACCCATCCATAGACCAACCTAGGCAAGCGGCTCGACCACGGCTTAACTTAAAGATCGACCCGAGCGGCTGTTGTGGATGTAAGTTATATATACTTCCAGATTCTACTACAACGACATCTGGATGCCATGGGACGACGCTGACGACAAAATTCTCCTACCAAACACAATAGAGGAACGTATGCAACTGTGGTCTGATATGCACAACGGGACTATACCGAACTGTGTGGTACGGTCCATCACGTTGCTCAGGAATAGTGCTATTGATGCCCATGAGAAGCTGAGGCAACTGGACTCCTCGCTGTGTGAAGGGGATTTGGCAAATGATGATGGTAAATTTCAGATAAAAAATTTAATTTTGATGATGATGTATAATTAAGAAAATACAGGGTGCAAACGGACCCTTCACGAAGCCGTCAACCAAGCAGTCTGTACACAAAAGCTTTTGCTGGGAAACGACTTTTTTTTTGGGGTGAAAAATCACGTTTTACGGTAGGATTCAATGTAACGCACTCTGAACATTGTGCTGATACATTAATTGAATAGTATGGGGGTCCTGGAGGTGTTTAAAGTAAAAATCTTACTTTAATAACAAGTATTAAAAAAAAACTTGTGAAAAAGTTGGAACTTTGACCCCCAATATCTCCGTAACTAGAAGGTTCCCAGTATGGTTTAGAACAAAAAAATATCGCATTGACGGGTAGAACAAGTGCCTTTCGGCTTCGTTAAGGTTATTTTTACACCCTTGTATTGTATTGTATTGTATAACGGGCTGGTTTCCGCAACTCCACGTCAAAGCGCGAAAATACACAATAAAGGGAATATTAATAATATAATAATCTACACCCTTTATACTCTATCTAGCCAACACAAGGAAGGAGGAAGGAAGGGTATAACTACATAATACTTTATAACATAACATCACGCCTGTAATCCCCGATGGGCTAGGCAGAGGTGTACCTAATAGTACACCCACATTTCGCCAATCATGTTTAAGTCCAATGTAAATAGAAGGAGAGCCTCGTGCCATCAACTGAGCACAAATCTAGCCTCCATGACTGTTACTGAGAAATTCCTGATGGAAAACACAATAACACTTTGCCCGACCTGGGAATTGCACCCAGGCCCTCTTGCTCAGCAGTCAAGCTTGCAACCACTAGACCAACAAGACAGTTGAGCATACTATGTTGTCCATTATCTATATTTAATGATTTGTATATATGTCTAAAGGGTTACTGGTAATATTGACCGATACTTAAACACGTGATTGTACTCATGATAACAAACAACTTTCCCAAAGAAACATTCTTTTTAAACGGCTAACAGCTGATAGGTCACTGGCGAATTTTATACACATACGTATACTTTTGCTGGCCTGTGGCGCGGGCGCCGCTTACAGAGCGGGCTAGCGAGCCGCGCGGGTACTCTGCCTACCCACTGTTGAACGGTAGGATAGTAATGAGATAGAACGGCGTCACACGGCTGACAGCTGATAGGTCACAGGCACGCGCGTGCGAATTTCATATAGCTGTTGTGTTATTGTGATGTGTATAAAAAAATGTTTCTTTGGGAAAGTTGTTTGTTATCATGAGTACAATCACTCGTATAAGTAACGATCCTTAATTACCAGTCAACGTATTTTTTTTTTTTGGGGGTCCTAAATTGATCTGATTTTCCCATAAGGAATTTGTCAGTTGTAGTTCAGAGTTTGTTTGTGGTATGATACCCTCATGTCTTGGAAAGATGTTAAACCGTTGGTCCTGCGATTTCTCTCTGGTCATGCCCGATTATGAGAGTATAAGTACCTGTGTATAAGAGGACACATTTGTATAATATTTCCTTCGTACTGGACTTGTCTCCGCTGAGTTCAGATATCAGGCTTTCATTCTTACCTACGAAATAAATTACTAAATAGATTAGTCACCAAAAAAAAACTTGAAACAGTAATAAATTCTTCACCTTCACTTATTACAGATTCACTTCTTCCGCCAAACTACATATCTCTGTGTGCGGAAATGAACGCGCGTCTGGACGGTTTAATGTCCAAGTGGACGCTGTATGAGAACTCTCTCATCAGGGAGCAGTATCTCGCTAGAGAACGGACCAAGTGGCAAAAGAATAAGAGCAAGAAAAATGTAAGTAACCACTTAAAATGCTTTAAGTGCGCAAACCGCCTGCTGGCTTTTTAAATTTTACATTTCAGCTCAGCTGTGAAATCTCTTGTAACTTTATTTTTAACAACAACCAAACACTCTTCTTTTCATTGATTACTGTAGTAACTGTACTGTATGTACCGTCCAACACTTGGACCTTGTCGTGTACTAGTTCAAAATCTGGAATATGCTAAAGACGAGGCATAGCTGTAGACTAAATTATAACGGCGTGCAGAAAGTGGTGTACTGGTAGCTCGTTCAACTTTTTATGTTCTCATCATCATATCATTTTCACACATCGGGCAAAACCTATACACCATAGATCACTCACCCTTTTGCTGGACCCCATTAATGTGTATTTATATGCAACACGCGGATCTTATTCGTAACATGTAGCGATAAAACAGTGGATATTTGTGTGATCAGAATATTTTGTAACATAACAAAGGCATACTTCTAATGAGATTCCCTATCCGATATCACTATTTCATTTAACTACTTTTGAGGATAGATTTTTCAAAATCCTTGCTTATCTCTTTGTTAGGTACGGAACTGTGCAAAATTTCACCCTATATCGCTGGGTTTAGGGTGAAATTCACTTACAATGCAGAGCCTAAACTGCTGTGTTTGGACTCCGCATTATCTGCAAGTGAATTATATTCGAAGGTAGCCGCAAAACTCATGAAAACTAGTGTCCGACTGAAACTGGATTTTTAGCCGAAACCTCCGGCCCTTTTCCCTGTTTCAGCCGAAACCGAAACTTGTAAACTTGTGAAATTTAAAATGATTATTGTTATGACATGTTAAAATCTAGTGTTTTTTTACATCTATACTCGACAGTTAACAAAGGTGTGCAAAATAGCTGCTAAGTTACGTTATACTAAAAAGCGTGATTTTTTTTATATTACGTAAGAACTAATATGATGATTCACCTCCTCCACTGCCAGGCACTTTGTGTGGTGGAAACCCACTGCCAGACACCTTTAAAGTATGATAAATTGTAATTGAACTTACGTTATAAGTTATGCGTCAGGTACTTTTACAGTCCAAGTTTCAGCTTAGTTGCGGGATCTCCCTCTATAATATTTTTACTAACTAGATTGCCGTTCCTTTTCCAGGTAGTAGCCCTCTGGGAAGGTGGCTCAATATTCCAGTTTGGCGACATTGCAAAGTTCCTGGCGTCGCACCTGACGAGCGAGTACCACCTCAGCATGATGACGTCTGCCGAGGATGCCTTGGCGCTGGAACCTGAGGAGCTGGTGGTCTGCAGCCAGAGTCATGAAATTCCCGATGTGCCGCTGTCCAATATCAACATTACTAGTTTCAACGGTAAGTACTGATAATAGATCAAAATGGCGCGGGCTTGGCAGAAACTACAATATACCACCTGCCCGCGTAGCATGACCACCGTAGAAACGGGTTTCTTTGACGGAAGAATCGACAAAATGACAGATTGTGTCGACAAATTGCAGATTTCTTTTCACAATCCGTCATTTTGTCGATTCTTCCGTCAAAGAAACCAGTTTCTATGGTGTTCATGCTACGCGTGCTGCTCGGATACTTATACAAGGTGTAAAGTAATAAAAGCAAGCCCTCTCGCATGGTGTCTAGGTCCTGCACAACTATTTTTCTATGAGTTCTTGAGCATTGAATGAGCAAAAAAAAAATTGGACTTTTTATAGGAATTGACACGATCAACATGTATGATAAAGCAAAAAAAAAAGTTATGAATGGTGATGGCAACTGGGAAACTAATGGCGCTAGCATAGCTGGTTTTAAGTGCCACAATGTTTTTAGTGCGTGACATTGAGTCCTACCCTAAAAACGTGATTTTTCACCCAAAAAAAAAGTCGCGTCCCTGCAAAAAATTTCAAGTAGTTACTTAGTTTGATGTACAGAATGCGTGGTTGACGGCTTCGTGAAGGGTCCGTTTACATCTTGCTTGTTTCATTGCAGACTCGACCCTAGCAGCCTCCGACATGCGCTCCTGCCTGCTCATGCTATCAGAAGAGTGTCGGCTCCGCAAGCTGCGGCTCCTGTGCTCCGCCGTCAACACAGTCATCGTGATGAGGTGCGGCTCTCTGCATGTCATGAGCTGCGTTATACAGGACCAGTCCAGTAGTTCACAGGTAATTGGTACTTGCTATGTATACCAGAGACCGACATCAGCACAGCGTGCTTCTACAGAGCCCTGTTGTTCAGCTCGATGGCGACAGTCAATGTCTGATGGCGGCGGAGTTGAGACGTCTTGGAACTGTATCCGATTAATTGTGCCCCGTGTCATTGTGTTGAGTTGTAATCTCAAGTAATTCGTTAGTTTTGCTAAAAACGGTAACATACTATGAAAAACAAATTTAGTTTTGCTGTTGAATGTAATACAATACAACATCCCTTCAAAATAGCCTTCAAAATATTTGTATTATATTGTTTGGTGCTACGGAACGCTGTGTGCGTGTGAGTTTTTACCGACTGTGGTTGAGCCCAAATTAAGGTTTTCTATTTTTTTTTTCAGAGCGATTTCGCACAAGGCATTGTCGCGATGTCAGGAGCGAAGATCCTTCTAGAAGACTGCACGTTTGACAACTTTTATTCTGGAATCGTCGTACACAAAGGAGCACAGGTAAATTAATTCAAATCTATACCAATATTATAAAGAGGTAAAATTTGTTTGTATGTAGGGGGTAATCTCCGGAACGAATGGTCCAATTCTATTTTTCTTTTTAATTAATTTTGTTTACTAATAAAAAATTATTATTCTGTATCAGATTTCCTAACAGATAAAATATAGCTGTATTCAGTTTTATATATATTTTTAACATTTTTAAATATTTATTAAAACAAACCATATACAAAAACATTTAAAAATATAAAAAATAGTGGTCCGCCGGTGTCGGGAGCAGGGTCCAAGCTACCGGTGGTTAGGGCTCCAAAGACAGGAAACCCCTCACAATGCGAGCCGTATCGAGGAGTACTGCCTTCTGAATCAGGCCCTTGATCCAACCGCCTAAGGAGAGCCTTGAAAGATGGTCGTCGAGGCTCTTGGCCATAAGGCCATTGGACATCACGACAATTGGCACAATGATAGCCGAGTTCACATTCCACATGTCGACAACCTCGTGTGCCAAGTCGAGATATTTTATATTACTTATGTTACTTTATTTTGATTAGAGTTTTTTGTTATAAGGTAATTTGTTGAGTTGTTGTGAAAGTTTGCTACGTCATGCAAGGCGAGACGTTACCCATTTTTTGTCTGAAATTCAACGTCTTTAATAATTTCCAGGTGGAGTTAAAAAACTGTAAAATCCGGAACTGTGGCGTCGGCATACAGATGTACTCCGGATCGCAGGTAGAACTGGACGGGACGACTATAGAAGAATGCAGCGAACAGTGCATACGGTGTGAGATTGACATGTCTCTGGAAACAGGCGCTGGCAAGCATACGGGTGCCAATGGGTAAGAATTTCATTAAATAGAATAGAATATCATTTATTTCTGAGTATACGGTAGTACATACATCTTACAATTTATTTTAGTTCACATACAGGGAATAAACGGACCCTTCACGAATCCGTCAACCAAGCATTATGTACATCGAACTAAGTAACTTTACGTAAAAATGTTTGCTGGGAAATGACTTTTTTTTTTGGGGTGAAAAATCACGTTATACGGTAGGACTCAATGTAACGCACTCAGAACATTTTGCTGATGGATGGATTGAATAGTACGGGAGTCGTGGAGGTGTTTAAAGTAAAAATCTTACTTTAAAAACATGTATTTAAAAAAAAAAACTTGTGCAAAAGTTGGAATTTTAACCCCCAATATCTCCGTAACTAGAAGGTTCCCAGGCCCTGCAGTCTCGACATTAGATAACGACAAAAATCGGTCGTTAAGTGTAATCGATGTCAAATTTCTTTTATAGATTTTCAACCTTATGCTTTCGAAATAAAGTCGAAAATTTATTAAAGGAATTTGACAACGATACGACTTAGCGACCGATTTTTGTCGGTATCTAATGTCGAGACTGCAGGGCCAGGTATGTTCTAGAACAAAAAAAATATCGCATTGACGGGGAGAACAAGTGCCTTTCGGCTTCGTTAAGGGTCTTAAGGGTCACTTAGTTTTGAGTGCATAACATTGAGTTTTACCGTAAAATGTGATTTTTCACCCCAAAAAAAAAGTCGTTTCCGAGCAATAATTTTTGCGTAGAGTTACTTAGTTTGATGTTCAGAATGCTTGGTTGACGGCTTCGTGAAGGGTCCGTAGGTACTCGTACATAAACTCGGCTGAGTTGGTTAGGCAGACGTGTGATGTGTCTTACTACGCCTCTTATACCCTAATTCAATCGTTAATTTATTATTTCAGAGTGGAAGGCTTATTAGTAAATAATAATTGCAAGATTGGCACCGGTAACCTGCAGAAGGAAGTACTTGTGGTCCAGCAAGACATCAGTATATGAAGTTACGTTAACATGCAGACGAGTAATGGTATTTATATCTCTGTCAGTCATAATAATATGAAATTAAATTGTATTCTACGTCATTTTAATGTTTTGGGGACAATGTTTTTAGTACTGAACAAGTTATTATAGAAGCCTGTCTGACACTGTTTTAAGCTTTCACGGTTTACAACTAGACTTATACTGTCACTTACGGGATATCTTCCGTGATTGTTCATTATTTTGAGCTCCCGATATTTCCTCGCGTCAACCCGCGATCATGGCGCTTGCAACAGCGTCGAAATGTAGTTTGTTTACATATGTTTTTATGTTCTTTGAGTGTAAAGGCGCTCCCGTACCGGGAGCATCGCCTGTAATGTTACGCTTTATTTGTTTCTGTACAAAATCGAATCTTGTATTGTTTGATACAGAAACGAATATCGAATGCTCGCGGTAGAGGAGCACCGTAACGGCCAAAATGTTCGTAATAAATTGTTATTTTATAAAGAATTTGGAATAGTTACGAGTATATTTATTTTTCATGGTATAAAACTGAAATATTTGAAGATTGATCCCTAGAATCACCGTACTTTGGTCGCGCGAAAATGTGTTTCGACTAAAAAGACTGAACTATTTTCTGTATCAGTGAGAAAGATACTTAACGAAGCCGCAAGACACATAATGTTGGTCCGAGTCACTGCGATTTTTTTTTGTTCTGGACCATACCTGGGAACGTTCTAGTTACGGAGATATTGGAGGTATAGTACCAACTTTTTTCGTAATCGTTTCCCAGCGATAATTTGTGCGAGAGTTACTAAGTTTGATGTACAGAATGCTTGGTTGAAGGCTTCGTTTACACCTTGTTTAATAGGCTATTTGGCAACAGCGAAAAAAACAAAAATATTTAGTCCGTCAGTTAGATCACAAAAAAATGTTGGACACGTTTTTTTTGTCACATAATCTAAAAATTACGACGATGCAGCGCTTCAAAGTTCAATAGAGGGGGCTTGTGACGTCACTTGACGGTAAAAAGTAACAGAAATTATGACGTCACGCGAGATTTTAACGCTCTGAATCGTGGTCATTTTTCGTTTACATGACAAAAGAAAAAATACGTGTCCAATATTTTTCGATAATCTAACTGACGGACTAAATAGATTTTTTCAGCCAAATACCCTATTCAAATGTCAGCGAATCAGAAATGTTATCAGTTTTTGAACGCGGTATGGCGATTCTACCGATTTAAACCTTTGCTTATGTAACTGTCGAGTTCACTGACGGTCGACCATTTCAACCTTAATACCAGTGATCGGATAATCGGTCGCTTATATACCTAAACCTATTCCCACGAAAGTATAATATGGACATTCCTTTCTGTATAAATAAGTAATCCCGGGTTCCCGGGATTGATCAATTTTGTAAAGACAACTATAACAAACTTAATGAGATTATAGCAGTGGTTATTTTGATGTAGTGTCTTTATTTTGTTCAAAACAAATGGAATATCAATAGAAAATTATAATGTGCACAATGTGGTAAAGTAGTGGAAATTGATTTATCTCTCTAACAGATTAGTGATCGAATTGACTAATTTATTGTATTTTAAACGAACAGAAGACTAAAAATTATTACTCAGGAATTTCGAAACGATTGCGGGATCCGGGATTCTGGAAGGCATGTCCGTATTATTGTTTCGTGGGAATAAAAGTGATATTAGCGCCCGATTATCCGATCACTGCTTATTATGTAAGACATAAGGGTGAAAGTGGCAGACCCTCAGTGCACTCAGTAGTACAAAAATATTCCCTATAAGAATTTAAATATAAAGCAATAATTATAGATTATTATAGTAATTGTGTCGTTGATTGAGCAGCTTTAATTAACTCGGGTAAACAGTGCCTTTTTATGTTAACTCTAGAATGTATTTAGTTTAGTTGGAATCTCTCCCATTTTATGTTTCAATAAAATAGTTTAGTAACTCGACTTGTATTTTATTTTATTTTTATTTACTAAACCCCCGAAGTATGGGTTCCTGGCCAGTTGAATACGCCCAACCTCTATTACATGGGGCTTATATGTACATAATTGGAGAAACGTGGGTGTAATTTTGGTACAACCTCTGCTAAACTTTAGGGTATTACAGGCGGGCTGCGGGACTGTTCGAAAGAGATACCGCGATGGAACACAAAAGGCAAAGAAGGAACATGGATGGGTTTTAGTCAGTACGAGTCTGACACTCCCTTCCGCCCAGAGCGGGAGGGGTCATTTGAAGATTCCCATCAGAAAAAAAGGGTATTACAGGCGGTCTGTTTTGTAATTGTACCTAACACTGCAGCCTTAATTTTTCATTCAAAATTGATTGACTATATGACAAACAGGTAGACGTACGGAACACAAAGGAGGAGGGTGTTCTCAATTTTTTATTTCCGACCCCCGTACTATTCAATCCATCCATCAGCACAATGTCCTGAGTGCGTTACATTGAGTTCTACCGTAAAACGTGATTGTTCACCGCAAAAAAAAAAAAAATCGTTTCCCAGCAATTTTTTTTGCATAAAGTTACTCAGTTTGATGTACAGAATGCATGGTTGACGGCTTCGTGAAGGGTTTGTTTACACCCTGTATATGTATAATTTTTTTCATCTGTTAACAGCTGTTTCCTACAAAAGTCAAAATGTATGGAGCAGCTGATTTTTTTAAATCCGAATGATGTACTGAATACGTGGTAACTTTTTTCGCGTCGGTGTCCCTTCCACCGGTATAGCCGCACGGGTCGGTCTTGAAGGTTAAGCAGCGCTTGCCAAGGACGGTCCGTGGAAGGGTAACCATTCATTACATATTGAGTCGAGACGTGCTGTTGGTCCCGGCTGTCATTTGTAGATCTTTGACAGCCGTTGCAGATAGTCAGTGGCCCGAAAGTCTGACAACCAATCTTACCAAGGCGTGTCGTTACTAACTGGGTTGTGGAGGCCAGGTAGGCAATCGCTCAATGTAAAATACAGGTATTCAGCTGCATCCGGTTAGACTGGAAGCCGACCCCAACATAGTTGGGAAAAGGTCGTTTTTAAATCGACGGTTTTTTTATAAAAAGTTTTGACATAAGCTACGGTCATATGTGATTCTGCCTACAGTACCTACCTTGTAGAGTTTATTGACACAAAAATCTCCGTAAAAAAATCATAAATATAATAAATAAATCATAAAAATAATCTCTAAAATAATTGGAAGTCAATTTAAAAGGTCGTTCAATACAAAACAAAAACACGGATCGTGTCTTTATAAAAAAAGCTGGTCGACTCAACAAATACATGATATTTGCGGTATTCACAGATTATAATTGTAAAAGTTTGTTACTCGATCACGGAAGCGGAAAGCGGATTTTGATTTAGGCACACATAGTTTATAACCTGTATTATCACATTGCTTTTGTGTAGCGGTTCATAGAAGACACGTACTCTCCAAATTTTAACTATGTGATGCCAACAGTCTCGGAATAAACTGGTTGTGACATACGGACGGACGGACAGAACAGACGAATCTATAAGGGTTCCATTTATGACATTTGCCAACGGAACTCTAAAAATGTTTTACCCCGCGTCTTAATCAAAGCGATCAGTCGCGAGAATACGCAATCATAATGTCACTAATATGTCTGGAACTTCGGAAGGCGCCCCTTGACGGCAAGACCGCGCGTTCATGTTCGCCGAACGAATTCGACGAGGCGTTTGCTTTGGTTAGAACGGGGCCTATTGTCATAGATAGTAAGGGATCAAAGAGCAGTAGGTAGTCGCACTATCAAGTCTAAAGTCCGTGTTTTGTGATACTTACGTAGATACCAAATGAGAACAGACCAGACAGAACTTTGGACTTTGCAACAACGTAATAAAAAAAAAAATGATTTGATTACATATCTGACAAGACAAGTCTTGTGATTTTTCACCTAGTCATTGCTTGTAGTGGTATTAAAATTACAACAGACTTATCTAATGTTATCGTACCGTACAAATTCACTACTTTTTAACGGGATCCTTTCTTTTCACATACTGTTCTTTTGCGTAATATACTTTGGCATAACTATTTTGGTATAATTTGTTTTGCCATAATAATACTTTGCCATTTTTTTTTGGCATACAGTTTATATTGGCGTAATTATCTTCAAGGCTAATTTGTTTTGGCAATAAGTTAATTTGCATAATGATACTATGCATAATGAAGATTTTTGGTAAAATTCCATTTTAAACCCTAATTGGTTAAAACCATTTTTTGTCAAAGTCAATCGTTTGAAAGATAGACGCTTCCAAAGTGGTAAAATCTGGTAGTCCGTTGAATGCGGTGAAGATATTCTGCAGGCTCAACATCGTCAGCCGGCGGGGATCTGAAGATTACATCACGCCTCCCACTGCCTCGTTGGACTAGTGGTCGCAAGCGCGACTGCTGAGCAAGAGGTCCTGGGTTCGATTCCCGAGTCGGGCTAAGTTTTATTGGGTTTTCCATCAGGAATTTCTCAGTATCAGCCACGGAATCTGGATCTGGGCCCGGTTGATGGCAGTAGGCTCGCTCCCTATTAAATGGGACTTAAACAGAACTGGCGAAATGTGGGTGTACTATTAGGTACACCTCTGTATAACCCTGCGGAGATTAGAGGCGGAATGTTATAACATCATGCCTATTTTCACGAAGAGTTTTAGAGATGAGGAGCGGATGAGCAGTTTTTTTCGTTATCACGCGACAAAACAAACAAACTTTTATCTTTATATCGGTGTATGTGTTGTACCTACTTAAATAATTTCGTCATATCAGTTATCTTTATTGTCTAATGTTTCATAATAACACACTTTGGTCGTCTTCTTCTTTGCGTGTCGATAGACTCAAGTAATACCCGACCAGTATATTGCCACCTGCACAGCTCTGTCGTTGGCTTCGTTTAAATCCTGCACCGTGCAGGTGACTATGCAGGATGGGCAAGAAAAGAGGTGGGGCATATCCTGCAGAGGGGCTCCACACTGACATTGTGTTTGGGACGAGTCGATGATTTGGCCAGATTATTTCTGCAGCGGCCAACCTGGGGCCGCAAACGGTTAAGAGATTTCCAGATTGGCCATTGCAGTTTATGTCCAGGTGGATGACGTTCTGCTGGACTGATAAAGTGAGGAGGGGTAGGGTGTCTGTTCCTCCACAATTCGCATTTTTCATCTGACGCACACGTGTTCTGAGGAAATCGTGTGTCTCACGAAGCATTTACGGCTTTTTAAGCGTGAAGGTGGTAGTTGATGCCCGAACAGGGGGTGGTGGTTATCTCGTTCCTGTTTTCCCTTCTCAATGCGATTAGCTATTTCGCGCCGAACGTCTGGTGGAGCTATACCTGCCAACGGATACAACATCGCAAGAGGGGTGGGTTTTAAGCACCCTGTTACAATGCGACAGGTATCGTTCAGAGCTATGTCAACTTATCTAGCGTGGGCCGAACGGAGCCAAACTGGGCATGCAGATAAATAAATACAGGCCGGTAGTGCGGAGAACTGAATCGTCGACTAATAGGCACAATCTGAGGTTTTACTGCTGATTCAACGCAGCATCCAATTGGCCTATGTTGAGTTTTTGGAATAGACTGATGCACTGTCTTTATACAAAGAGGACTAATATTACCACTGGCAAATATCAAATCAGGGTTATAGCCACGCCGCCATCGGCCACTGCTGAAGGTGAAGGATGGTTGGAGTACTTTGTACTTTGGTCGTATTATCAGATCTTATCATAGTCCAGCTACGTAGTCTGCAAACATTTTTTATATTACCTACGTGATCTTTGAACACACAAAGTAATACCTAATAACTATCATCATCATAACATCACGCCCGTAATCCCAGAAGGGTTAGGCAGCAGAGGTGTACATAATAGTACACCCACATTTCGCCAGTTTTAAGTCCCAAGGGGGCGAGCCTATTGCCATCAAACGGGCACAAATCCAGACTCCGTGGCTGCTACTGAGACACTGAAGGAAAAATCTAATAGCACTCATAGCAACAATATTATCCTATGCAATGCCTAATTGTAATGTTACGTAAGTGCTGTTGAATTTTCAACTCTCTGCGCTGAATCGAGTGTTGCATCTCATTCGCCTAGTTCAGTAGGCAGCATCTACTTTCATTTAAAACTTTTAGAAGGCTCAATTAACACCGCCGCGGAATGGAAGCGTCACTTTCGCATCATGACGCGAGAAGGCGCGCGTATTCGCGGGAATGCTCGAGAATTCTCGCTCATTCCAGTGAAAGCGCTTGGCACCGCACTACTGTGACCGACCCGACCGACTCGGGAGATTCGCATCTACACTGTATCCCCACATGATGATACCGTAGCGTAGCCACGCGTAAGCATACGCGTAGTATGCAGAGAGGACACAGCGAGTTTTTGTATTCGATTTTAGCACAGTCCAAGTCCATATGAGAATTGTGACAGTTTTAAATATATTATTTAAAAATGCCTGGGTCTATTTGAAATTAATGTGTCGAGTTCTGAGTTCGATATGTGGTCGCCTGTACCGTGGTACTTTAACATGCACGTAATGATTTTATAATTGTCTTTGGTGGATGACAACAGACGAACTCAATCTTTGTACCTAATTAAGGATATTTTTCTTTGAAAAAACTATTAATCATTTCGCAATGAACTTTATACTTTACATCGTTGTAGTGAGACAAGTACAGAACATAACAACCTAATAGGTAATTAATTACCCGTCATTATGCACCTGTTGTCGCCACTTACGAGCAGGAGGTCGTACGTTCAAACTCAGGCAGGTATGTGTAGGCAATTTATTTCATCACCCTCTAAAAACAGTGAAGAAAAACATCTTTATACTGCATGTCCTGGAACCTGGAACCAAAAACACGGTGACAGCGGAAACCGGCACGTCCTACACCCGCAGCATGACCACCGTATAAACGGAGTTTGTCGACGGAAGAATCGAAAAAATGATAGATCAACAATAAAAGTCTGTCATTTTGTCGATTCTTTCGTCGAAAAACCCCGTTTCTACGGTGGTCATGCTACGCGTGCTAGAACTAAAAAATCGAAGACATGCAACACGCACCAAATCTGCACTGGGCCCGCGTGGTGCATTACGTTTACGGCCCACTACTCTCACAAAAGAAAACGCCTGTGTCCCAGCTGTGGGAATGGGAAAGCCGGCATTTCAGGCACACTATTCTGGGTTCTAACCTGGTAGGATGAAGATAAGCTGGTGGGTACCATAACCTGGCCCACCGCCGCAAAGTTGCATGCTTGTCGGTCTTTTAAGACTATTTCGATGAGTGTGTCCAAGAGCTCCACGAGCTCATTCCACCATCTCCCTTCTTCAGTCCAGACGTGACGTTTCCTGCGTGCGTCGGTGTGCCCGAGTTCATATGACCCCAATATATTTAAGTCGCGAGTTAATAGGCTTCTTTTGGGTTAGCTCTCTATGCCTAGGTATTTACTTCATCAGCCAACTTTGCCAAGAGTTCCTTGGTCCCAATATTATGTTGGGGTCGGCTTCCAGTCAAACTGGATGCAGCTAAAAACCAGTACTTTAAAATGGGACGGCTGTCAATCTGACCGTCTGGATAATACGATATCCTTTGGTTAGACTTGTTGTTGGACTTTTGGGCTACTGACGCTACTGACTACCCGTACTGTCAAAGATTTTCTTTTGACAGATTGAATTGACAGCCGGGACAAACAGCTTAACTGGCTCAAAAGATTTAGAGATAGGTACTTACTAAATCAACATCATTTTATCAGCCAGTCAGTCAAGATTTTAATTGGTACAGAGGCTGAATCATAGGCGTATATAGGGGGGGGGGGCCGGGTGGGCCGTGCCCACCCCAGAATGGTCTGGTGCCCACCCCAGGATGTTGGGTTACCGATTCGAAATTCTAGGCAGGACACAAAAAAAAAAGTTGGTTTACATTTAATTTAATTGGGTGCGCCAAAGTTCACCTAAATTTTCAACTCCGATAATTGGAAATCCGAAAATGTTCTTCCTAACATTTTTCATCCTAACAATCACAATTCCTAACTACTCTGTCTCTAATTTTATAATTCCGAAGCATTCAACTTCATAATGTCAGTAGCAATAAACATCTATTACACTTTTATTTTTTTTCCTATGTTTTCTCAACATAACCATCTTTTACACTATTTTTCAAAGTCATATATTTTTTGTTTAGATTTCTCTGTTTAGACTTAGAAAAATTTAACCAAAAAAGTGTTATTTTTGCAAACCGTTTATTTTCTCGATTCTATCGTATAAAACACCTACTATATGTAAGAATAAAGTTTCTTGGTGTTTTTTTTCTCCGACTAACCGTTTGTCGTAAAAACGATGTGGAAGGGATCCATAGGTTAGGTTAGGTTAGAACTGTGACCTGTAACTACGCGCGAGCCGAGCGAGCGTAGCGAGCGGTGCCGCGGCAGCGGCCGGCGAGCGCTACTTCTAAATTGGTTGCGAAATTTTTCTAAGTTTTTTTTTCATAGTGCCCCCAAGACGAGACTCTGACCTGTACTTATGTTTAGGGATAAAAGCGTTATGACAAAAAACAGTAGGAGTTTAAATATATTTACATTAATGATATTATTAATTACAATTTTCGGAAACATGAGTGTTATGAACATCGCCGGTAGCACTATAAATAGTATGAATGAAAACTTTAGGATGAAAATTTTTAGAAAGAGTGATCATTCGGATTACAAATCGTTAGGAAGAACAATTTCGGAAAAAGAACTTTAGGTGAGCCAATATGGACCCAATTTATTTACCTCGAAAGTTATTTAGGAATACTTTTATGGACGGAAAAATGGCACCAATAACATGGAGCCATTTTTCCGTCATCATGTAAACCCTTTGTAAATAATTGTTAATCAAGGCGAAAAATACATAATTCATGAAACGTACTTATTAATTGTTTAATTTAAGTTGTGAGGCACTTCACTGATCAAGCATGTAAAGTAAGGCATGAACATGACTTTACAGCGACAAGGTACCTACATAAGAAGCAGGGGCGTAGCTACCGCCGTATCAGCCGTATCAACTATATGGGGACTCCGAGTAACAAGGGCCCCCGACGAGGAAACAAAAACAAAATCTTCTCTCAACCTCAAATATTCTTCTTGATAAAAGATAAATTGAAAAATATATAACTTAACACGGCCCAAAAAGCTCCAATTTTTCGAGCTCGCTTCGCTCGCTTTTCGATCAACACTTATCCCTTTCAGGATGCTGTAATTTTCTAGCTCTTCATTGAAGTCTTAACCTTCATGATCCAGTCAGTCATGATCGCAGTTACAAGTTTTTTTGTCTCACTTAGAACACTAAGAGAATGTGTAAGCGAGCACACTCACACATTTTCTTAGTAAAATGCTAAAGCGATGCAAGTCAGGATGCTATTTTCTTAGTTTTGCAAAAATAATTTGTTGATTTTCTCTTCTTTTTGGGCTTTACCGCACTCGGGGTTCAAAGGGCCCTCAAAAAAATTTGATACGGGGCCCTACTAGCACTAGCTACGCCACTGATAAGAAGTATAAGTAGAGTTATTTAATTTACGAATTACGATGGTAGTTGTGCTCTGCTCTAACTCAATGTATCTCAACAAGGCACGGGCCAGGCCCCCCCTGGAAAACATCTCTAGATACGCCAATGGGCTGAATAGTGACGAAACAAACATACGACTTGAAACGAGGTTATGTAAAAACTGGTTTAAAAAAAAAACTTTAATCAGAACGTGAATCGCGCCAAAACAAACTCAAAGGTCGAATGAGGTTTAAAGTCCATTCGTTGGACTTTAGATTCAACTGTATCTTTGTGGATATAAACTTAATATTTCACAACATTTATGCAAAATAAATAACATTACATAATATGTTATGTTAATTATGTCTGTTTTCATTTAATATAGGTAACACTTTAAATTACATACATAACATAAAACCTGTTTTTTTTTTTTTTTTTTTTTTTTTTTTTTTTTTTTTTTTTCGAAAGGTTATGCTGCGTTGCACCTGTGGTACATCATACACCCATAATTTGTCAGTTCTGATTTAAAGACCCATGTACAGTCCCCAGCACATCAAGTTCAACAAGTTACCAGAAATTGTCAAATTTTTCCAAATAATTTTGAACCATAAAATGTTGACGGTAAAGTTCAAAATCGAATGAGAAAAGGTAATGCAACTCTTACATAGTAATCTGGTAAAAAAAACGGTGACCGATATCAGCGAATAGATATTATTGTTTTAATATAGTATAAAGAAAATATCTCCCAGAGGTAATAGATATAGTCACGTAAAATATAAAAAGTATACATTTACAACAGTACAAAAATATATTAAAAAAAAAGAAAATCTCGTCTCTAGCTTCAATTTTTAACGAGAGACCATACAAATCTGACTCACGCATAAAAATATATCATCAGACAAAAAAGTTAAAAATAGGTATTTTTGATAGAGGATATGCACTTACTATTAGCATCATAAAACCAGTGTTCAGCTAGCTTTTTCTTAGGTAGCTGTTTCCTTTTATATCCTATGCTAGCAAATATACCTGTTACGTTCGCAGGAGGCCTCTGGTAACCGAAACATCATCATCATTTTCAACATTTCAGCCGAAAGACGTCCACTGCTGGACATAGGCCTTCCCCAAGTGTCGCCACATTGTCCAATGCGACTCGCATCCAGCGAATCCCCGCAACCTTCACCAGGTCATTGGTCCACCTAGTGGGAGGTCTTCCAACGCAACGTCTTCCGGTTCGCGGTCACCACTCCAGAACTTTTCGGCCCCATCGGTCATCCGTTCTGGGAGCAATGTACCCTGCCCACTGCCACTTATTTTTGGCAATTCTTCGGGCTACGTCGGTAACCTTGGTTCTCTTGCTCATGTCCTCATTTCTGATTTGATCACGCAAGGAAACTCCGAGCATAGCCCTTTGGGTGACTTTGAGCCTTCTGGTGAGGCTCATTGTGAGCGACCACGTTTCGGTCCCGTATGTAATCACTGGCAACACACACTGGTCATAGATTTTCGTCTTGAGACACTGCGGTAAGTTGGACGAGAAAATACCACGCAACTTCCCGAACGCTGCCCAGCCGAGTCGGATTCGACGATTGACCTCTTTCTCGAAGTTAGACCTACCTAACTGGCCCGTTTGTCCCTGGTAGACAAAATCGTCTACAACTTCGAGTGTAGAGTCTGCGATCTTGATATGAGTGGGTGTTACATGGGCATTCAACATGACTTTGGTTTTGTCCATGTTCATTTTAAGACCCCCTCTTTCGGAAGCTCTACTGAGGTCATCGAGCATTGCACTGAGGTCCTTAGAAAAAGCTTGATTTGTTACATATTCGCGATAGTTTTATTTATAAATCCACTTACATCTTTTTAAGCGCGCATTCACCGCGTGGCTTGCGCCGGATGCATTTTATACAGAGGAAATCCCACACACGGCAATCATCTAATCATAGGGCAACATATATTTTTTTATGGATGAATCAGATATTTTTATGGCCCCGTGACAAAAAATGAAGCTAGAGATAATATTGTAGTAGAGAGATTAGGGCAGGGCACATTGCTCGCAGAACCGATGGTGGTTGGGGCGGAAAGGCCCTCGAGTGGCGACCTCGTGCTGGCAGACAAAGCGTGGGTAGACACCTCGTAAGGAGGACTGATGACCTGGTCAAGGTGTCGCGGGAATCCGCTGGAAGCGCGAGTCGGGTCGTTATGGAGATCCTTGGGGATCCTTCAATTTTATACAATAAAGGGTGTAAAAAGACCCTTAACGAAGCCGAAAGGCACTTGTTCTCCTCGTCATTGTGATAATTCTTTTGTTCTGGACCATACCTGGGAACCTTCTAGTTACGGAGATATTGGGGGTCAAAGTTCCAATTTTTTCACAAGTTTTTTTTAAAATACTACTTTTTAAGGTTCTAACTTTACTCCAATTACCTCCATGGTCCGTTTACTATTCAAAGCATCCATCAGCAATAAGTTTTGAGCGCATTATATTGAGTTTTACCGTAAAATGTGATTTTTGACCCCAAAAAAATATTTCGTTTCCCAGCAAAAATTTTTGCGTAAAGTTACTTAGTTTGATGTACAGAATGCTTGGTTGACGGCTTGGTGAAGGGTCTGTTTACACCCCGTATATAATTTTTTTTTAGACCAGTAAATTGTATTGTCATTTGATAGTTTGTTGCCATCAACTGGCACCAATCCAGACTTCGGGCTGCTACTGAGAAATTTTGGTTCCCTGTAACACTTTGTCCGACCCGGGAATCGAACCCAGGAACTCTAGCTCAGCAGTAGCGCCTGCGACCACTAGACCAACGGCAGTCATAGACACATAAAAAATGTCTGAATGAAAGTGCTGGATTTTTAACTTTCAGAATTTCAACCCTCGGGGGGGTTGAAAATCCAACAGATTGTCTAGACTTAGTGAAAACAGACATTTCAAATAGAAACACAACTGTGTGAGACTGAGAACAATAGCCCATAATATTGACCCGATAAAATATTTGACCTTGACGGGAACAGTAACTGTGAGCTATTATTATAATCTCGACAATAAAGCCTCAATTATCAAACAATTAAATTATCTCCGGATGTCAGGCCATTGAACTAATATATAAGTATCAAGAAAAACTCGTTGATCGCCAAACGGTGTCCGACTACCGCGAAATAAAGACGTGTTCTTGATACTGTGTGATACAAAGTGATAAAATGAAGTTAGCACCTTTTGACTTGACCAATGAGAACTATAATATGGGACATTTGTGCATGGATAGCCTTAGGACCCGCCCTAATGCCGTGTGCCAGGTTAGTTCCTCATTTTAATTGATTAATCCAACGAGAACTCAATAAGTAAATAAAAATGAAACCGGTTTAATACGCCTGAGTCAAACAGCCTTTATATAAACACTGTTTTAAGCTTTATGGTTTACAACTAAACTTATACTGTCACGGGATATTTTCCGTGATTGTACATTATTTTGAGCTCCCGAAATTTCGACGCTGCGCTGTTGCAAGCGCCATGATCGCGGGTTGACCCGCGATACGGAATACGGAAGATATCCCGTAAGCGACAGTATAAGTTTAGCCTTTATGTAACAAGAAAACAAAACATGTTTTCACATAGTAAATCTGAGATGATTCATTTCCAAATAAATACATTACATTATGTTAGTTACATTACATTCAATACATTAGTGTAGGTTTACAATTAGACGGTAAAAAAAAGCTAATAAATTATGTAATATTTTATAAGCTTTATTTTCAAACACAATTATGTAGGTAATCTATACTTAGTTATAAATTAAGCAAGCAAGCAAAAGTAACAGTGTACCTGACATTTTTCAGAGATTTTATTTTTTATTTATTTATTTATTGGTAACAATTGTTTACACAGGTTGTATACTAAAAGTAACATGCAAAAATGTAAATGCAACAGTGCAACAATCACATACAGGTAAACTCCGCATGCATAAAGAAGTTGTATTATTTATAATATTAATCTATTTTAAATAATTACTTAAATTAAAATTTCGATGAAATCTACTTAACTTATATTTCATCCCGGTACTTCGACCCAGTGTGATAATTTCCGACAGTTACAACCAACGCTCTTAGAAGTATTAGTCCTGGTTTAGTTTATAAGATCCTGCTACTCCTGTGCAGAATTCATTCTTTGCCCTCCTATACGCAGGGTTGGGCAGAATTTGAATTATTTGTAATTAAAATACGTAATTGAAATACAAATACGTACTTTTGGTATTTGTAATTCAATTACTTCTTAAAAATGTAATTTGTAATTGGTATTTGAAAAACCTGACGTTGAGGCATTTTGTAGTTAGTAAGTATTTCAAATACTTATGGCTTCAAAATACATTTGAATATAAAAATATAAATACATTTAGCTATCTTATTAACGCACCCGGCGTTCTGCAGAAAAAAGCGCTCGATAGCTTTTGTAAGCAAAATAGCGACCGCTAAATAAATATGTCAACCCTTAAAGTTGGCATACCGTGTATTACTTAAGTTTATTAAGACGAATGGGCGGCATAAAAACTCTGACACCAGGTTAGGCACTAACCACACGATAAAGAAGAAGAAGAAAGAAAGAAGTACGAATGTCACTATGGATTATTCTATTCTATTTACACAACCTAACATCTGACTGTATTTTGTATTTTAAATAAAATAATAATTTTATTACACATTTTAAATACACGACTTAAAATTATTTTGTATTTCGTATTTTAAATACATGGCGAGATAGTATTTTGTTATTTGTATTTTAATTAAAGCAAAGCATGTATTTTACCCAGCTCTACCTATACGTAGGAATCGAACCGCCACAAGCGGTCCTGAAGCCCTAGCACGAGCGCGCGGTGTAAACGTAACGATGAGACGATAAAAAACACTGTATTTAACATCGTTTTTTCAATCGAAAATACAATTATCCTATAGTATTTTAGATAAATTGTTTGCAACAAGCACAATCAGTGACGTCCATAATATGAATCCATTCTTAAAATTATGAAAATATTATATGTGAAACAGGTACTTTTAAATTTTAAAAATACCTGTCTGTCTGGATTCGATATCTAGGTTAATGCTTGTTACCACTAAACCAACGAGGCAGACAGATTATGTATATATTTACACATACATGTTTCGAAATACGATTACTTTATCAGTTGTATTGAAAGTGCAATAAAAATATACCTACACAATATCTTAGATAAGATTTTTTTCCACCACTTCTTCTTCCTAGCTATAGTTGTAAATAAACCGTTTTAAACCAAAATCCGTGGTTTAAAACCCGTTTTAAATTTGTTTAAAACGTTTAAAATCCGTTTTGCATCTCTATTTCTAGCTTAATCACAAGGAAGTGTTGAAGAGTGGCAGTTTTAGGAAACTGTGATGTAATTTTAACGCACAAAAAGTGCAGATTTACCTTATAGTTTTTTTGGCTTTTGGTAAAGCTTGAAGTCCAAGGACAAATCCTACTTTGATTTTTAGAATGAATTAAATAAATATAAATAAAAAATTATGAACAGTCGCAATTAAATTTTATTCTTTAATGAAAGTTATACGATTAACACGTCAGCGCTGAAAGTTTTTTAACACTGCTACCAGATTTTATTTATTAATAAACATCAAAAGTGATAGTCAAATGCGATACCATAACATTGTATACAGGGTGTAAACAGACCCTTCACGAAGCCGTCAACCAAGCATTCTGTAAATCAAACTAAGTAACTCTACGCAAAAATTATTGCTGGGAAACGACTTTTTTTTTTGGGGTGAAACATAACCTTTTTTTTACGGTTAAACACAATGTAACGAATTCAAAACATTGTGATTATTATGCATTGAAGAGTAAACGGGTCATGGAGGCTTTTAAAGTAAAGTTATAATCTTAAAAAATAGTATTTTTTTAAAAACTTGTGAAAAAGTTGGAACTTTGACACCTAATAACTCCATAACTAGAAGGTTCCCAGGTAAGGTCTAGAACAAAAAAATGATCGCAATGACGGGGAGAACAAGTGCCTTTCGGCTTCGTTTAAGGGTCTTTTCACACCCTTTATAATCATGATTGGCGTACCTTGTATATATTTTTTTGTTACTTTTATTTATTAAATCTGTTGTGATGATTTACAACATTTAATTTAAAACCTAAGTTCTTTGCAGTCTGTACAGTTATTTTTGTCGCTTGAAAGATAGCCGTCGGTCAGTAAACTCATACTATTTAAATATCTAACTATAAATACTTGCAGTAAGTAGGTTAACACCACAATTTTACATGAGAGCTCTAAGAATAAAACTCGCAGATGGCAAGTGGGCGACGAGTGACGACACGGTTGGTGCAGTGGCTGAGCGATTGGTTTCTGCGCTGCGTGTCGTGGGTTAGATTCCCGCACAGAACGAATATTTATATGGCCTCCAGGCAGACCTGAAGACAGCTAAGAAGCCGATTCCTACCGGCTTACCTTCGGGAACAAGGGCACTCTACGTAGAGTCTTTTCGGGGTCGCTGATAACGAAAATGAAACTAGAATACGGGAATATTTAAAGTCTCATTTTTCTTCGGCTTCCCCTGACACAAATTTGACCCTTCGCCACTGCCTTTGCCAGGTAAGTTAGTTGTTCCGGGTCTGGCTGCTTGTGTATGTGAGTTTAAATGTTGGTAAAAGTTCCCCACGTTACAAGAGAAATTCCAACGTGAATTACAACGTTTTAAAAAAATTGGATTTAGGCTCTGCGGAAATCCACGACGTTAAAATGTTATGCAAAATTTATCAAAAAAAGAATTAGATCTATGCTTGGATGTAGAATGCATCACCGCCACTGGCGCCAAACCCGATAATAAAGGGTGTAAAAAGACCCTTAACGAAGCCGAAAGGCACTTGTTCTCCCTGTTATTGCGATTTTTTTTTTGTTCTGGACCATACCTGGGAACCTTCTAGTTACGGAGATATTGGTCTTTACAATTTTTTCACAAGTTTTTTTTTAAATACCATTTTTAAAAGTTTTATCTTTACATTAATTAATTCCATGACCCGTTTACTATTTAAAGCATCCATCAGCACTAAGTTTTGAGTGCGTAACATTGAGTTTTACCGTAAAACGTGATTTTTCACCCCAAAATTATTTTTGCGTAGAGTTTACTTAGTTTGATGTACAGAATGCTCAGTTGACGGCTTCGTGAAGGGTCCGGGTTACACCTTGTATAATAATATGCACAAGTAGAAGGTGCAATTAACCCCTCGAATGTCTTATGTTACACAGTTCGACATAAGAAAAAATGCTACACTTGGAGCATTTTCTTTGATGATTTTCCATCAGTAAAAACAAAAAAAAAAAGACACTTGGAGCATTTTTTCTTATGTCGAACTGTGTAACATAAGACATTCGAGAGGTTAAGGTAGAAGCGCCAGGCTACCCCGCGAAATTCTAATTTTCTGACGTTTTTTGCAATTTGCCGGTCAGTTTCAGGTTATCGGTGTATGTTGAACAAAATATGATTTGCACTTATGTATTTACAGAAATATAATCATTATAATCATCAAAATTTTTGTTGTATTAATGATTTAAATGATTATAATTCTGTTAAGCCATATTTACAACCTGACACTAACCTGTTGCAGTATCAATCGGTTGATAATGCAACAGGTTGATAATGAACATCAAAAAGCAAATGAAACGTTATCAAACATGTAATTTAGAAATTAAACATGAACAAGACTAATATAATAGCAACTATGTTTTAAATAATCTCTGATAATATTTAGTTTAATCAACGGTTGTTGCAATATTTACTAAAGACATTGTTTTTTTGTAAATATCGCAACAAAGGTGCTCGTAAAATTATTTCTACAGAAATCCGGTTGTTTTTCTAGTGAATCGTCTCTTTATTCTTAAAAACAAAATCCATACTTAATGTTATAAATGCGAAAGTAAGTCTGTTTGTTTAATCTCTGATAACAGTTTTATCAACGGTCGTTGCAATATTTACCAAAGACATTGTTTTTTGTAAATATCGCAACAAAGGTGTTCGTGAAGTCATTTCTACAGAAATCTGGTTGTTTTTCTAGTTTAATCATCTCTTTATTCTTAAAAACAAAATCCATACTTAATATTATAAATGCTAAAGTAAGTTTGTTTGTTTAATCTCTGATAACAGTTTTATCAACGGTTGTTGCAATATTTACTAAAGACATTGTTTTTTGTAAATATCGCAACAAAGGTGTTCGTAAAGTCATTTCTACAGAAATCTGGTTGTTTTTCTAGTTTAATCTTCTTATTCTTAAAAACAAAATCCATATTTAATATTATAAATGCGAAAGTAAGTCTGTTCGTTTAATCTCTGATAACAGTTTTATTATCGGTTGTTGCAATATTTACCAAAGACATTGTTTTTTGTAAATATCGCAACAAAGTTGTTCGTAAAATTATTTCTATAGAAATGTGGTTGTTCTTCTAGTTTAATCGTCTCTTTATTCTTAAAAACAAAATCCATACTTAATATTATTAAGTATAAATGCGAAAGTAAGTTTGTTTGTTTGTTTGTTACCCTTTCACGAATAAACCACTGAACCGATCATCCCGAAATTTTGCATATACGTTGTCAAGTGTACAGAAACGGACATAGGGTACCTTTCATCCCAAAAAATGTACTGTTCCCGAGGAAAACAACAATAGCGTTCTTATAATAAAAGATGGCGCCACTTGTCTTTCGAATCATGATTGAACTATGTTATTACAGCAGAGTACAACCCGAATAGATTGTCAAATTCTAAATTAACGCGAGTGAAGCCGCGGGCGAAAGCTAGTATACAATAAATGAAACATATTCTAATTATGACCAGCAGTATTTGCTTGTCGGGCTTGACCTTAAAACCACTCGCTTGATAAGCGGTGTCCCTAACCTATTGCCCATCACGACTTTATTTTAGAACCGATAAAAAATGAGGGTCCTCCAACTTGTTAACTCTTCAATTCCCAGTGTCACTTGTAGTTTGCAGAAGTTTCATGTTTTTTTTCTACCATAAGCCAATTTCATTTTAATTAGGTAGCCAAAGAATAATAAAAATATGTCCTATGTAATTTTTATTATTCTTTAGGTAGAAATTAATTACTATTTTTGTTTTTTAATTGTCTTGTGGTAGAAAAACAATCTTTAAACTTCTGCAACCTACAAGTGACACTGGGAATTGAAGAGCCGTCAACAGCTATTTTAAAAATGCTTCTTTTTATTTTCCTGCTCTAAAATGCGAAAATCTGCATAGAAGTTGGAATTTGCAAAAAAAGGTTCTCTGCCTATTTGGCATCTCTACGCCAAAAAAAAATCGAGCCTTTTGGCTGAAGAAGGATAAAAGTTTTTAAAGTACGATGCTATGTTGCTGTTTGTGTATGTGAGTTCAAATGTTTGTAAACGCACCTACGATACAGGAGAAATTCCTAGTGTGGGGCAACGTTTTTTAAAAAAAGAAAATGAAAAATGTTTTATAGGGAACGAGTTCATTGCCATACCGGAATATACAATCCGGACTGCAAATACTAAAATACCTGGAACTGTCCAATAAGACTACTCGAACTAACAATTCAATCGAACATCGAATATGGGACCCCACAATCTCACCATTAAGTAATGTTAGTAGTAAACCACAATAATGTCCACCGTGACTTTTTAGTCGTTTTTTTACCTACCGTAATAGGTACTAAGAAAAATAAATAAACATTAGAAAAAATTATGAAACATCCTGTTATTGATGTTTACGTGTCAAACGGGAGAAATACACCCAGCGCTCGAGTCCAGTAGATTATCGCTCACAACAGGGTGTTTTAGCTACGTCATGCGTCATAATATTGAATAATATTTTTATTTTTAAATAATTAAAATCTCATTATAACCTATTTTTTTTTATGAATGCCTAGTAGTCATTGGACACATGAAGTGGGCTGCCGTTGTAAGACGACTAAAAAGTCACGGTGTATATACATATAATAATCACTGAAACCTGAGCTAACGGAAAACCATAGACCATTGTAATAGATTCTACCATTGTTATTTATTTACCAAATCCCGCGTTAGCCTAGTCCTAATCTACACAACTGATAACAGCCTGATTCATTCACTATTCGACACTGACCTGTGAATAAAAAGAAATAATCATTATCAGCTACTTACTAATCACCTGCCGGAAATCGTAAACTCATTCATTCAAGCTGCTACTAGTAAACGGTAGTACTATAAAAAAAAATACACCGTGACTTTTTAGTCGTCTTACAAAGGTGGTCCACTTAATGTACCCGACATAAAATAGCTCTAGGTGCGTTTTTTATTTACCTAACATAATAGGTACAAAGAAAAATAAATAATACATTAGGATAAAAATGGAACATACTGTTAATGATGTTTACTTGTCAAACGGGAGTACATACCTACCCAGCGCTTGAGTCGAGTAGATCATTGCTCGCAACAGGGTGTTTTAACTACGTTACGCATTATATACTGAATAATATTTTTATTTTTAAAATCTCATAAATACCATTTTTTTTTTAGTGAATATTTAGTAGTCATTGGATACATGGAGTGGGCTGCCATTGTAAGACGACTTAAAAGTCATGGTGTATAGGTACGGTTCAATTGTACTTTCTATTACGCATAGTAGAGATTAGCTTTGTCTAAATAATAACAGTCGCTCGGACCAATCTTCAGGTTAAGCCGCGCTTGCCTAGGTTTGTCTGTGTATGGGTGACCACCCATTACATACTGAGTTTCCTCCGTGCCTCAGAAAGCACGTTAAGCTGTTGGTTTCGGCTGTCATTTGTAGATCTTCGACAATCGTTATAGGAATTCCGTGGCCCGAAAGTCTGACAACTAGTCTTACCAAGGGTATCGTATTAGTTAGTAATAACAGGGTTGTGGAGGTCAGATAAGTAGTCGCAGTTCATTCAGCTGCATCCGGTTACACTAGAAGCCGACCCCAACATAGTTGGGAAAAGGCTAGGCAGACGACGACAACGCAGAGAGCAGTAGTGACCCAGTTGTAACGGATCATATTACGCGTCTGGAGGTCGTGGTTTCGCACCTAGGCACATATGTACCTTATTTATCTATTCACTAGCCGTTGACCGTGACCTTCATCCGCTTGAAATTTTCTAAAAATATTACTTCCCAAATACAAAATTTATATTTTAAATTAATTAGATTTTTGTAAATCCAGTTAATTTAAAATATTGCGTTGGTTATATTCTTTTTGCACGGTACCCTTATCCTTTTTTTTACTAAAAATTGAATTTACTCCTTGTAACATCAGCTATCTGCGAGTAAAAGTAGCGTCAGAATCGGCCCAGCCGTTTCGGAGATTAGCCAGAACAAACAGACAGATAGACAAACAATTGTTTTTTTTTGTTATAAATACCGGATGAACAAACTAAAATTGTGACAGAAACAGTAAGCCTCTGGTTTTCCCCCAAAATACAAATTGACCCATAAACTATTTACTTATGCAAGCTAAACTTCTGAACAGGACATTCTGACCATAGGCATCAAAGTTCAACGGCACAAAATACGACTTCTTCATTAAAACAATATCTGTCTTCCTCCCACAGATAGACGCAGCCACAGGGGAGAGCGAGACAAACGCATCTGTCCTTGCTCGTTCAGTCCAGCTGGCAAGACGCTTCCGAAGGCTAGGTGCGAAACCGGGGGACGTCCTCGCTTTGGGAGGAAGGAACCATCTAGATCTGCATATACCGTACTACGCAGCACTCATGAATGGCATGCCCATTGCTGGAGTTGATCCACTGTTTAAAAAGAGTAAGTATTTAACTCTAAATGATAATCCTAACAAATATTATAAATGCGAAAGTAAGTTTGTTTGTTACCTTTTCACGCCTAAACCACGGCACGTGGTCATTTTTCGTTTACATGACAAAAGAAAAAATACGAGTCCAATATTTTTTGATAATCTAACTGACGGACTAAACAGATTTTTTCAGGCAAATACCTATTAGCTAATGTACACAATAATGTATTCGTCATGGAACGAAGCATTACGCTTGTATTGAGGTACGTAAAATTATGTAATAGAACGTGACTGATTACATGACACGAATAATACACCGACAAATATTTTTGACCTTGAGTTTGTTTGCATGATTTTGTTTTTTCTGTCACCTGTTCCATTCAAATAGGTTTTTATCGATACAAAAAATGTGATAAATCTTTTATTGTCAGGCGATTATTATACTACTCGTAATGAACCTTTTGGACAGCATCCTGCAAACTAGACTTTTTCTGTATCTTACGATGGAAGCGCCAGGGTAGCCCGCGAAATTCAAATTTTCTTACGTTTTTTTTTGTATACTAATTAAAATTATTGAATCAGTATACAAAAAAAATCGTTGTCTGTCGATACTTTAACGTGACAACGTTATAACAAAACACAACACATAGGCCAATCGAGTGGAAGAGAGATAGATGCTGCGCAAGCGTACAATGGGCGTAACGGGACAATGAGCGTAACGGGACAATGACTCATCCTTTTTCGGGCATGCAGCCGGCGTTCATCAATTTATTAGACGTTGTCACGTCAAAAACCGCAGCTTGCGGCCGCTAAGCCCATTGAATGACTATTTCATGAAAAAGTCAAGAGAAGCCTACCATTTGAAAATTCGAAAAGTCCTGACAAAAAGCCAACATGTTACTCAATTTTTTTTTCTTTTGTTGGTAATGTGTTCATACAGCGTGTTAAGTACACGCTGTATGAACACATTAAATAAAATAAAACAAATAAAATGTATAGGTTTCCCATAACATTCCTGATATAATTTGTTGTACCGGTCATCTTAGTATGATATACTGAATTCACCCCATCAGTCTGCGGAGGGCTGTCCCTTACAGTGTAAGGCTTACACTCTGTATAAAATAAAGGGTGTAAAAAGACCCTTAACGAAGCCGAAAGGCACTTATTCTCCCCGTCATGGCGATCATTTTTTTGTTCTAGACCATACCTGGGAACCTTCTAGTTACGGAGATATTGGGGTTCAAAGTTCCAACTTTTTCACAAGTTTTTTTTTAAATATAAGGTTTGAATGTTGTAACTTTACTTTAAACACCTCCACGACCCCCGCACTATTCAATCCAGCCATCAGCACAATGGTTTGAGTGCGTTACTTTGAGTTTTAACGTAAAACGTGATTTTCACCCCAAAAAAAAAAATCGTTTCCCAGCAAAAATTTTTGCGTAAGGTTACTTAGTTTGATGTACAGAATGCTTGGTTGACGGCTTCGTGAAGGGTCTGTTTACATCCTGTAGAATCCTCTGAACTCGAAAAAGTCCAGACAAAAAAACAGAATCAGCAGTGGCCACCGTAGTTACCTGGCAATTAATTTTATAATATTGTTCACAGACGAAATACGAACTCTGTTCAAAATTTGCTCTCCTAGAGTAGCATTTTGTCAGAAGGAACTCCTGGATACCTACAACGCCGTGAAGGAAGAACTGGGTCTGAACACGGAGGTCATCTGCTTCGATGAAGGAAAGCACTCCTTGGCCAGCTTCATCGAAAAGTATGACGATAAGGAGGACCAAGAGGAATTTCTGTGAGAATTTTGTTTTGTTAACGACTTGATTCTTGTCGAATATCGCTCGTCTTAGGATTAGTTATTTCTCCAAATACACAAACTCAATATTAATTGTTTAAAATCTAGGCCCTTTCTCATCTTTCCCTAATAAAAATGAAGACCATAGTGACCATGGTGTTAATTAACACTCAATTAGGTGACATCCTTTTCATCTCTTCCATTTTTATTTGGCTCTCAGAGTCGCATTTATCAAGCAGGGCGCATATAACACTAGACTTACTTTAACATAACTGGCGAGACTTGGGTATACAAATAGGTACTCTATGCCTGTCTTATTAAGTTTTCTTTTCAGGCCAGTGATAATTGACCAGAACAAACACTACGTCTGGTTGATCAGCACGGGTGGCACGACTGGCGTCGTGAAACTGGCTGCGTTCACTCACAGGTCGTTCATGAAAAAACTAGAGGTGTTGAAAATTATTTTTTCATCAAGTTCACAACCGTAAGTAACAATCTATGTATTGAATTTCTTCTAAACCTACATCTTATCTATGTATGTTAGGAATCCCAGACTAATCAGAAACTTTATGGATAACCAGCTGCATCCGGTTAGACTGAAAGCTGACCCCAATATAGTTGGGAATAGGCTAGGCAGACGATGATTGTAGTTGCAACTTACTAAATTTGGTTTGATACTTTGATATTAGCAAATGATCAGGTAAGGGTACAACGTATTAGTGATGCAGATGTCACCTAGCAGATTCTGCTCAGCAACCGGAAGACCCGTTTGTTAGACGCTGTTCTCTCTTAGAAGAGTAACGATGGAGTGTCATGCCCATTCTTCTCCATACAAAACTACCATTTCAATATATTCAAATTCTATTTTCTTATTTGACGTTCAAAACGTGCTTTTCAATGGTCTAATTGAAATAAATGGTTTGGCTTTGACCCTTAAGATGATTTTCTTTCTTGCAGACCAAACGGCGAGAACAAGATGGGTCTAAATTTATCCCCAGTGCAATGGGTTTCGGGTTTCTTCAGCGCGATATCCTCTCCTCTGCTGCGTCAGACAAAGCTTCAGACTTCAAATCCATCGACCACGGAACACATCGTCGAACTTATTAATCAGTATAAGGTATGCTATTTACCAGAGAGGTGTACTGATGTAGTCGATAAGTCGGTAACAGGGCAGAATCAGATCCTCCCCGACAAAAACGCTTGTTTTTGTCGCGGCTGATCAGTTCTGTTGCACACGGTGTGATGGGTTTTCAAACCCACATTGGGCTTTGTTAATCATCGCAAAATATGCTCCACCTCCTATCCTGCCCTCTTAGCCCAAAAACATGCAGCCGAAGTGACCTTTGCGCTGCCACCGGCGACGCGGTGGAAGTGGCGATGCCAAAAGCAAAAGCCCAAAAGGCTAACAAAATTTAAAGTTTGTCGTGCCAGCGATACGAAGAAGAAGATCATCAGTTAGTTTAAGCCACGAACACCGTGTATGGCGTAGAGGCCTATTGATACTATAAAGGCGGCAGTTGAAGTCGGAGGTCGAAGGTCTTGTTTCAAACTCGCCGGGAATTTCATTTTTGGTTCACTCTTTTTCAGCCCATAAGTGCTTTTCTGAGTCCTCCTATCGCGACCTCCTTGATCAAGAGCGAGAAGAAATGTGACTTCACCTGCTTCGAGACCGTCATGCTGTCAGGAGGGAAAATACACAAGGATGTTCATCTTGAGTTAAGGGTAAGCGTTGCTTTATTTTTTAATATTTGTAAAAATTGAAAACCGTATCAAATTTATTAGCACTCGTAGCATGACCACCGGCACCGTAGAAACGGGTTTCTTTGACTTAAGAATCTAGAAAATGACAGATAGTGTAAAGAAATCTGTCATTTTGTCGACACAATCTGTCATTTTGTCGATTCTTCCGTCAAAGGAACCCGTTTCTGCGGTGATCATGCTACGGGTGCTGAACATGGCACATAGCGGTAGCACAGACAAATACGAAAAACTTCCTTCCTATAGCGTTTACCAGAAAAGTCATAATCAAGAGGGTGGAACAGACCATCAAACAATTTTCTCCACCGTGGAATTACCATCGTAATCGTGATCAAAAAATCTGCGGTTCCATACATTTGGGTCGAGAGTCGAGACATCTAGGTGCTTTTGAAGTTTTTTATGGTCCCATAAAAACTTAAAAGAAGAGAAGTTGATTATTTTTTCGGGATTACGATATCGGTCCCACTTTTCTAAGTTGCTCAGTAACTTTCTCTTATTGCTTAATTTGATGGTCTAAACCAAAAGTAAAGATTAGGGAAACTGAAGATCACTGGAATCCATTGGTTCCAGACAATTCAAGAACGGTCGATGAGGCCATCCTTTGGGACAACCTATGTCTAGCAGTAAAACTTTTTTTGGCTGATATAGTGCTAGACTAAAAGTAAAAGTCTGATGTATTTAATATTAAGTATCATTTTTTATTTTTTACAGCGAAGAGTGCGGCCAAATACCCCCGTTGTGGAAATGTATGGACAGACTGAGAATTTGGGGCCCATCTTCATTGGGGCCCCAGAAGGACCCATAGGTAACTGTGGCAAGACTGCGCCTGGATTACCGGCAGTCAAGGTTGGTAACTTATTTCAAGTCTTATAGTTTGAAAGGGATCTTGAGGAGCTCGTGGCTAAATAATAAAAGACGCTCGGGGCTATCTTTAGGTTAAGCCGTGCTTGCCTAGGTTGGTCTGTGGATGGGTGATCATCCATTACATACCGGGTTTCTCGGTGCCTCGGAAAGCACGTTAAGCCGTTGGTCCCTGCTGTCATTTGTAGATCTTTGACAGTCGTACGGATAGTCAGTGGCCCAAAAAGTCTGACAATCAGTTTTACCAAGGGGTATCGTATTACCTAGTACAAACTGGGTTGTGGAGGTCAGATAGGCAGTCGCTCTATGTAAAATACTGGTATTCAGCTGCATCCGGTTACACTGGAAGCCGACCCCAACATAGTTGGGAAAAGGCTAGGCAGATGATGAGTTTGAAAGGAATCTGGAAAACTCTTTGGCATGGTAACTCTTCTTGGACCAAATGACCAAATAGTGATGGAATCAAATTCGTTGCTAAGTTATGGGTCAACACATTTTTAGTACATTACCATCGACACACTCAGAAGCAGAAAGGACCAAATGAAGTACTTACCGTTTTTGTTTATATTTCAGTTAGTTGATATAGAGACGAGCAAAGAAATAACAGAACCGAACGTGTCTGGAGAAGTATGGACGAAGGGAGCCAGCTTCACTGTGAGTTATATATTTATTAGTTTATTAAAACTTTGTGCAAACCAAAACAAATGGATAATCCTGTCGACTAAAGCGCTGGACACACAGAAAAGACGTAAGACGAGGACGGGGCGCGGACAGGGTCGTCGCGATTTATTAAAACGTACAGGGTGTAAACGGACCCTTCACGAAGCCGTCAACCTAGCATTCTGTACATCAAACTAAGTAACTTTACGCAAAAATTTTTGCTGGGAAACGACTTTTTATTTTTGGGTGAAAAATCACGTGTTACGGTAGGACTCAATGTATATCACTCAGAACATTGTGCTGAAAGATGGATTGAATAGTAGGTCGTGGAGGTGATTAAAGTAAAAATTAAAAAAAAAACTTGTGAAAAAGTCGGAACTTTGACCCCCAATATCTCCGTAACTAGAAGGTTCCCAGGTATGGTCTAGAACAAAAAAATGATCGCATTGACGGGGAGAATAAGTGCCTTTCGGCTTCGTTAAGGGTCTTTTTACACCCTTTATAGAAAAGACGAGGCACGGACGTGACGCTGGGCGCCGCGAGAGATGACGGTTTTCAACCAACTTCATTCAGCCGTCCGATTTTGACACGATAACATGTCTTCTTCCGAAGATGTGTTAGCACTGGTGTGTCTCGCTAATATGCAGAGGGTTAAACGTTACTGGGTACATCCGGTATGGCGAAGCAATGAAGGCAACAGATTTTTTTAAATAATGGAGGATCTACATATTTATCCAGATGGTTTTCAAGGAGCATATAAGCCCCACCCCGCCCGCACCCCCGTTCTCACCCGCCCGTGCTCCGTCCTTTCTATATGTTTTACAACAGGGCGCAGACGAGTAAGCGTCGTGTCCGCGCCCTGTCTTTTCTATATGTTTTGCGTCACGACGCTTCTACACATTTTGTATGACAGGGACGCTGAAGAGACACCTATGTATAATCCGTACTAATATTAATTAAAAAGAGATAAAGTTTGGAAGTTTTGATACTTTGGATGTAGGGAGTAAGTTTCAACGTGAACTTCTGATCCAATTCCAAAAATTATTTTACCTATGAGAAGCTACATTATCCCGGAGTCTCATAGGCTATACGGGGTGTAAACAGACCCTTCACCAAGCCGTCAACCATGCATTCTGTACATCTAACTAAGTAACTTTACGCAAATATTTTTGCTGGGAAACGAAATTTTTTTTTGGGGTCAAACATCACATTTTACGGTAAAACTCAATATAATGCGCTCAAAACTTATTGCTGATGGATGCTTTGAATGGTAAACGGACTATGGAGGTAATTGGAGTAAAGTTAGAACCTTAAAAAGTAGTATTTAAAAAAAAACTTGTGAAAAAATTGGAACTTTGACCCCCAATATCTCCGTAACTAGAAGGTTCCCAGGTATGGTCCAGAACAAAAAAATGATCACAATGACGAGGAGAACAAGTGCCTTTCGGCTTCGTTAAGGGTCTTTTTACACCCTTTATACGGTGCCTGGTAATTAGTAACCGATACTTAACCGCGTGATTGTACTCATGATAACAAACAACTTTCCCAAAGAAAAACTTCTTTTAAACGGCTAACAGCTGTTAGGTCACAGGCGCGCGCGTGCGAATTTCATACGGCTGTTGTGTTATTGCGATAAAAGTCGATGTATAAAAAAAAAACTTTGGGAAACTTTTTGTTATCATGACTACAATCACGTGTTTAAGTATCGGTCACTAATTACTAGTCACCCTATATTCAAAAAAATCCTGTGGGATAATTTTCAACCATAACGCGCGCGAAGCCGCATGCAAAAACTTATATATATATATAAAGGTCAAGTTTGTTTGTATGGTTGAACGCGGTAAACTCGGGCACTACTGGTTCGAATTGAATAAATCTTTTAGTGTTGGATTGCCTATTTATCGAGGAAGGCTATAGGCTATAAAACATCACGCTACAACTAATAGGAGCGGAGCAGCAATGAAAAATGTTGCAAAAACGGGGAAAATTGTATTTTTAATAATTTTACGCGGACGAAGGTCGCGGGGAACAGCTAGTACCATATAATACAATAGGTATCTTTATATCTTCAGGAATACTACAACAATCCTGAAGAGACTGCAGCCTCCTTCACCGAGGATGGGTGGTACAGAACGGGAGACATTCTGTACAGAGATGACAATGGATACTTTTTCTTCGTTGAAAGGCTCAAGATGATGATCAAGTACAGGAGTTACCATGTAAGTGATGATGAACAGTATTTGAATGACTTTTCGATGCTTTGGTTACCATGATGTGGTACATACAAGGTGTAAACGGGCCCTTCACGAAGCCGTCAACCAAGCATTCTGTACATTTTGATGTACAGAATGCTTGGTTGACGACTAAGTAACTCTACGCAAAAATTTTTGCTGGGAAACGACTTTTTTTTGGTGTGAAAAATTATGTTTTACGGTAAGTCTCAATGTAACGCACTCAAAACATTGTGCTGATGGATGCATTGAATAGTACGGGGATCGTGGAGGTATTTAAAGTAAAGTTGAAACATTAAAAACTTATCTTTAAAAAAAACTTGGAACTTTGACCTCTAATATCTGCGTAACTAGAAGGATCCCAGGTATGATCCAGCACAAAAAAAAATGATTGCAATGACGAAGAGCACAAGTACCTTGCGCTTCGTTAAGGGTCTTTTTACACCCATTAGGTATCCCTGACAGATCCAGTCCATAATTTAGGGCTTTCACCAATAAACCCGAACGTTACCAACACAACTAAACCGCGTTCAAGTCCTGTCAATGTCATCATTGTTGTGGAATATTGACAATGACAGTCCTTGAACGCGGTTTAAAGATAATCGCGGTCGGTGTTTATAAGGGTGAAATTCGCCCCTAAAAGGATGAATGTCATTTTAATTGGACGTCAAACATGTCAACTTTTTCTCTGGTTTGACAAACTTTCTTGCGGTGTCTCTGGTATTGTCTATTGTAGATAACCGTGGGAGATGGTGGGTGACTACTACGGTCACTTTGGGTCATTTCCGTAATTGTCCCATAGAGTTTCTTGCCCATTGTTCTCTATGAGATCTACGCATTGGAATGGGTAACAGTCCATTCACTTATTATGCCTGTTGCTGAACTGTACCTAGGTAGCTTCAGCTTGGTTTTGACTATTCCAGTCTGTAAATTGTAACTGGGACGGACCTATTGTCATTTATTTTCATTTCTTGTTCTTTTGTTAAAATCAAAGTAAACGGTGTTAGACTTTTCACTTCATGATTTTACTTTTTGTTGTATTCAGACCACCTATTAAATAAACTAACCCCGATAGTAACGTACTGTTATCAACAGTTTATTTAAACAATGCATGTTGCAATTTATTGATTGAACTTGTTGTCTGATAACCAGTAATCAGATAATCGGGCGATAGTATACTTAGACTTCACTTTTATTCTCACGAAAGAATAGTACGGACATGCCTTTCAGAATCTCGGATCCCAGAATCGTTGGAAATTCCTGAGATTACTAAAAATGTTACTGCATACAAAATATAGCTAGAACTCGTTGTGAAAATGAAAAAAATTCATTGAATAATGCTTACTTATATACCTACTTACTCGTACTTTCAAGACGGCTGTTCTGTAATATTTTTAGATTTAAAAAGCTGATTTTAATGGAACTTTTAATTTACAATGAAATTTTTTATGAGAACTGGTTTATTAACAGGCCAGCAGCCGTAACTACTTATGGAATTGAAACAATTGTAATTTAATGTCTACATTATCATTTATTTTGAATAAAATAAAGATACTTAATCAAAATAACCACTGCTATAATTTCATTAAGTTTGTCATAGTTGTTATTACAAAATTGTTCAATCCCGGGAACCCGGGATTACTTATTATTTTATACAGAAAGAAATGTCCATATTATTCTTTCGTGGGAAGAAGTTTAAGTATATAAGCGCCCGATTATCCGGTCACTGCTGATTACCTACCTACACCTACTTACCGACTCTTCAATAAGTTTCCATAACAACATTTTGTGATGTAATTTTTTTATTTTATGTTTGGCACATAAAATAAAAAAAATATGTTAAGTATGTTGTTACTGAGCTCTATTTACCTACAATCCCACAATATATTACAAGGTGGCGACAATACGACAATAAATAAAAACACGGGTAATATACCTACACTAGCTGTTCCCCGCGACCTACGTCCGCGTCAAGTTATTAAAAATACAATTTTCCCCGTTTTTGCAACAATTTTCATTGCTGCTACGCTCCTATTGGTCGTAGCGTGATGATATATAGCCTATAGCCTTCCTCGATAAATGGACTAACCAACACTGAAAGAATCATTCAAATCGGACCAGTAGTTCCAGAGATTAGCGCGTTCAAACAAACAAACAAACAAACAAACAAACACTGCAGCTTTATAATATTATTATTATAGTATAGATAGGAATATTTTTTAAACTAAGTATTAAATAATCCTCGATAATCCTCGATAATCATCAAACGAATTTGGCAAAGGTTTTTGAATTAGCGAGTTGGCAACATTTTGTTTTGTATTTATACCTATACAGAGGTCGTTAACCTATCGGTGCAATTAATCTACATCATGTAGATTGTTACTGTCGTATTATCGGCGCGACCCTGTATAAAGTCACTGTCAAATTGTCCATGACACGCTTTCCTAACTCAAGACCATAACGGCTTTAAGCAGTATTGTTTGAATCTTATTCCAAAGCGGGAAAGAGATAGACCTAGACGTCCTGTATAGCTCCATCCCTTTCCTCCATTACTATACTCTTAAGCGTTTTAAGTTTCCATCTTCACACTCCGCATGCTTTCTCCACAGATTATTCCTCCGGAAATCGAGGCAGTGATCCGGGAGCACCCGGGCGTGCATGACGTCAGCGTTACCAGCGTGCCCAATAACGATGATGGAGAGCATCCCGTCGCCTGCGTCATGAGGAGTCCAGGGTCCACCGTCACGGCCGAGGAGATTAAGGAGATTGTTGCTAGTACGTATTGTTTTTGTATGTTTGGCTATTCTGTGCCACATTTAACCCGTCTGCCTTCAAAGGAAGAGTGAACAGACATCTTCTGAGCACGCTCGTTCCATCATAGACCTCTACTACCGCTTTCCATCAGGCGTGATTGAGGTCAAGAGCAGGCCCATTTAATTTTTTTTTTTAACTTATTGGTAAAGACCTCCCCACGCCTTTCAAAACTTCCTTTTATTTAGAGTTACAATCATTAAAATAATCAATACAACCCTTTAAGTTCATTTAACCCCATTGAATGACTATTTTGTGAAAAAGTACTACTTTTTAGGATTAGACAGACTGAAAACAATCATGAAATGCATGTTTATTAAAATATAACGGCAATGCCGTATTTTTATTTTGCAATTTGCTACCACAATCGTAACGTAGGGTATGAGGAGAGAGAAGAAAAAAGAAGAAGAAGAAAATACATTTATTTGGCACATGCCACAAGTGCACACAATAAAAACAAAACAAAAACATTTTAAACCATATTAAACCACTAATTGTGGTTTTAAATCGTTTTAAACCAAAAAGACGGTTTAACACCAAATGGTTTAAATCGTTTAAAACCCGTTTTGCATCTATAGTCACGTATGAAAATGAATCTCACTAAGGAAAATGTCCGTGCAATAATTTTCTATAACTTCCGAAGAGTCACTTTAATTTCGCGGGTTACCCTTGCGCTTCCACTATAACATGTTCTTTTCTTGTTCCAGATAAACTGTCAGATTCTCAAAGATTACGAGGCGGTGTGATCTTCATGGACCAGCTTCCCATGACCTCATCAGGGAAGATCGCACGCGGCGAGCTGCGGAAACTGGTGTTAACACTGAACAGAGAATAGAAACATAATATCACGTTAGGCAGAGCCTATTGCTATATTAGACCTACATTTCACCAGTTAACTTTAAGTTCTATGTAATAGAGAGTGAACGTACTGCCGTCATCATTCGAGGGCGAGCCTTATGCCATCAACCGGACACAAGTCTAGAGTCCAGCACGCGTAGCATGAACACCGTAGAAACAGGTTTTGTCGACGGAAGAATCGACAAAATGACAGAATTCTTTTGTTGATCTGTCATTTTGTCGATTCTTTCGTTGACCCGTTGTTGTCATGCTATGGGTGCTGGCTTCAACAGAGAAACTCCTGGAGGAGAAAGCCTAGACGTCATACCCAGCAGTAGCGTTTGCGGCCATCATCATGTAGAATAACCGATGACATTCCTATAGAACTATTTTGATCACCAAAAGCCTAGCTTTTTCTCAACTTCGTTCGGATCGGCTTCCAGTCTAACCGGGTGTACCTGAATACCCGTATTTCCCTGTCTGATCTCCACAACCCAGTTATTGGATAAGATTCTTCTTTTTTAGACTGGTTTGAGACTTTTGGGATAACTGTTTAGGTAAAAATTAAAAATAACTTTAAAAAAATTTAAAAAAATTGTGCGTGTGACGCTGGAAGTGTAGAAAAAAAATATAAATATACTAGCGACCCGCCCCGGCTTCGTACGGGTGCAAATACTAATAACAGCGCCACCTATTGGTTCTAAAACTATCCTATATTTTAAACTGGAATCCGTTGGGTCGTTTAGGAGCTAACGGTTTTTTTAAAATTAATGTCATAAAATTTGTTCTTTATGTACCTGCATGGCTGTTAGAAAATGTATAGTAAGTATGTAGTTTAAGTTTGTTATTATTTCATCAATGATGAAGTAATTCTGAGGTAGATTGTGCTGCCATCTAAATTTTAGCGAAATTATTAATTCAGTATTGATCTTATTAATTATCTTTATACCTAAATGTAAAATACGTATGTGTTATTATTGTAGATATTTTTACTTGTGTTAATATATGAATTATTAAATAATTTTGAATTTTATTGAAGAAGAAGAGAAGATCTAAAAAGTTGTATGTGTTGCAAAAAAACGTGTACTTCCATGTGTACACAAGCATGATTGTTTCGGGACGTGAGAGGGAGAGAACCTAACGTCCCAGCCACCACGTGGTGGCTCCCGGCCACCGTAGGCGCGGGCCTGTAGACGTTGAGTAATGGGCTAGCTCACCGTCCGTCCGTCTTATGACGACAGGCCGTGTCGACAGCGCGTTCGTGTTCCACGCGCGCCTCAAAGAGATGTTAGCAACAGGAAGGGGCCCGCAAGGGCCGATGCCTGCCGGGGCTGCGGGACTGTTCGAAAGAGATACCGCGGCCCTGGAACACAAAGGGCAAAGAAGGAACATGGATGGGTTTTAGTTAGTAAAAGTCTGACACTCCCTCCCACTCCGCCCAGAGCGGGGGGGGGGGGGGGATATTTGATGATTTCCCGTACAAAAAAAAAGTATGATCGTTTTCTTTCGGTTTCAAGCCGAGGAGCAAGGTCGTGGCCAGAAATGTAGTTCTGGGGCCTTAAAAAGACAGATCGGGTCGGAGAACCCGTCGCACAACTCAAACCGTTAGGCTTTGAATGAGCGACAGTAAACTAACCAGCGACTATATAAAAAAGTAATTTTCGCGGGAAATAACGATAATTACTTGGAGATTATATGATCTTTTTCATAAAAATATGAGTTCCAAAATACTATGTTCATAACAACATGAAATTTTAACCAGAACAGTAGGAGAAAAACACTTTTAAAAGTTGTTGTCTGTCTCTCTCAACTGTCTGCTCGTGAATGTTCGAGATTTACTTTTTTTTTAATAAGTACTTTTCTGTCATCGTACATTGTATGTGGCCATGGATTTTTATTTACTGATTTTAGATGTAATTGAAAAATTCCTAATCTACACTCCTAAAGGTAATATTAGATTTTCATAATGCAACGATAGTCTATGTGATGTTTAAATATCTACTTGTTTTAAGTTAACTTCCTGCGGCCTACCGGGCCATGTGCTCATTAGTTGAAACTAAGCCTGTAACTATGTATACATGGTGCAATACATAAATAAATTAAAAATAAATCTTAAAGAAATATTATTAAATAAGCATTATTTGAAACGTGACGCTTTAGAACAATTTGTCCCATACAATACGATAATCTTTAAGTTAAACCACCACGTGGCCCCACACGCCCAGGGCGTCTCCCGCGACGGCTGGGACATGAGGACCTTTCCCTCTCACGTTCCGCCACCTCCTTCGCTAGCATGACTGCTTCGCTGAAGGAGGTGACGGCTTCCCATTCCCTCTCGCTCCGGACCATGGCTTGAACCAGGGCCAGACGCGAGAGGTCGCCGCCGTCAATCGCCGCTACGACGACTCAGCGGAGCTCCGCCCAAGCGGGGCAGACCTCCACAGTGTGCTCCACCGTGTCCTCCGGAAGATCCTCACAATGGTTACACCCGGGCGTTTCCTCCCGCCCGATTCAGTGCAGGAACCTCCCGAAGCAACCGTGTCCGGTGAGGTCCTGCGTCAGGCGGAAGGTGAGGGCGCCGTCGTGCCTCTCTTGCCACTCCTCAAAGAGGGGACTTATCGGGGCTATGTCGGGGCTTCCAGTTTAACCAGACGAAGCTGAATACCAGTATTTTACATGGAGCGACTGCCTATCTGATCTCCACAACCCAGTTAGTACTGGGTAATACGATACCCCTTGGTAAGACTGGTTGTAAGCCTTTCGGGCCATTGACTACCTGTGACGACTAAATATCCGATTCTAGAACAGGCTGCATAAACATCAATTGCATTGTCAAATTACCTATTTAATTCAATGTCGTTTGTAATATTATTTTCAAAGTCATCTATAAATATTACCGATCGTATTACTCAGTACTAACTGGGTTGTGGAGGTCCGATAGGCAGTCGCTCCACGTAAAATACTGGTATTCAGCTGCATCCGGTTAGACTGGAAGCCGACCCCAAAATAGTTGGGAAAAGGCTAGGCAGATGATGATGTTTTAAAGTTTGACGTTCAAGTTTGATGTGCCTTGGAATGGCTCAATGGACGTAAATGGTTTCACTTACATTACATTGAGGAGCTCGTGGCTAAAAAATCTCTAGAAGAGTAAGACTAAGACTAAAATACTCTAGAATCCACATACCGGCGGACCCATGACTGCACAGTTCTCCTCTGTGCATAAAAATAGTATTTATAAAACTTATAATATTAGCTATTATAATAAGTATCATAGTAAACTTGCTGTTCCCGGCATGCGTTGCAATGCACCTTTTTCCTATCCTACCTACCTATCCTACCTACCCTACCTACCTACTTACCTACCCTTCTCTACCTACCTACCTACTTACCTACCCTACCTACCCTACCTACCCTACCTACCCTACCTACCCTACCTACCCTACCTACCCTACCTACCCTACCTACCCTACCTACCCTACCTACCCTACCTACCCTACCTACCCTACCTACCCTACCTACCCTACCTACCCTACCTACCCTACCTACCCTACCTACCCTACCTACTCTACCTACCCTACCTACCCTACCGACCCTACCTACCCTACCTACCCTACCTACCCTACCGACCCTACCTACCCTACCTACCCTACCTACCCTACCTACCCTACCTACCCTACCTACCCTACCTACCCTACCTACCCTACCTACCTACCCTACCTACCCTACCTATCCTACCTACCCTATAAACCTCACGGAGCCCGAGACCTTTCCAACGAATGCAAAACCGTGGAAATCGGTTCGTGCGTTCTGGAGTTATAGCGTCAGGAAGGAAAACCCGACGTATTTTTATATAGTAGATATACACTATATTTATATACTATATATACACTATGGTTATATAATATACTACCTAATTAATATTAATTATATAGAATACATAATTACAAACAAGTTATACATTGACATTTGCAAACATAAAAATCTAGTTTTATTTACGTCATTCGAAAGCTTTTATTTAAAATCTCTTTAAAGGCTAGATCAAGCTAATTTTAGACCAAGTTAATTTTATCTTAATCATATGATTAAGAAAAAACAATATTTCATTTACATTATTATAATTTTTTTTTTCTATATGGTAATTGATGTGCCATATGCACACTAATAAAAACCGAGCTCGCTCGTTTCATTTAGTGTTTGTGTGCATAACTATGACTTCACCCACACATGTAAAATGTAAACCAAATAGTTGGTTCGACTGTACGTAAGTTAACCCACGGGGACGTTTTAAAGGTAGCCTATAGCACTCGGGGATAATGTAGCTACCCGTTAGTGAAAGAATTTTCGTAATCGGAGCAGTAGTTCCGAGGATTAGCTCCTACATACAAACTTACAAACAAATACCTCTTTATAATAATAGTACAGATTACAATCATAAGTTCCATTTTTTTTTTAGTTATTACTTGTTTTATCGATGTTACATTTTATGCGTGGCCACGATTTTGAGAAATAAAGTAATATCATAAAATAACGTCACCTGCGGCTGCAGTTCCGGATCTACATTTTTTTTTAACTTGGGCAGAAACTTGATAGAGGCGCCGCTCTCTCCAGCGTTTGAGATAAATTACTTAAAAAAACTCACAAATATGATTATGATTGACAATTGGGTGCATTCCTTGAAATCGGAGTACTAGACCTAATTTGCAACATTTTTGACCCCGATAGGTCTATCGGAAAAAAATCAGTTTAACATACTGAACGGCGTAGATTTCTCACAATTAGCTGTTTGTGATGGAGAGGTCGAAAATTCCCAAAAAAAAAAAAAAAGTTCGATATCTCAAAAACAACCCAGTATGGACACCAAGTTATCGGGTCAAAAATGTTATAAATTAGGTCTAGTATCATCCGTTTCAAGGATTGGACCCAATTACCAATCAGCCTGTATAATGGTTGGCATTTCTCGTGAATGGGACAATGAGAATGCCCTTTAAAGGACATGGCTAAGAGTTCTTAGACAAAAAACCCAGAATCGCCAGCAACGAAACGAATAAAAATGGGTTCACTATAGTAAAATCATTACGTTTTCAAAAATCAGTCTCCTAAACCATGTACGAGTAGTATGGAAGTTATTATCTATACATATAAAATTCAAAGTCCTGACTGACTGACTGACTGACTGAGATATCAACGCACAGCCCAAACCGCTGGTCCTAGAGACATGAAATTTGGAGGGTGTATTCTTTGTAAAGAGTAGGTATCCACTAAGAAAGGGTTTTTCGAAATTCCACCCCTAAGAGGGTGAAATGGGGTGTTGAATTTTCTATGAAACTTTTTATTCTCGCAGTCGATTGACTTGAAAATTAATGTACATACTTTTCAGATAAAATTATGAGATACGTGTATCACAGTTTTTCCAAAATCATCCCCCAATTTAAAAATTCAATGACTTGATTGGTTGACTGATATATCAACGCACAGCCCAATCCGCTGGTTCCAAAGACATGAAATTTCGAGCGTGTATTCTTTGTGAAGAGTAAATATTCATTAAGGAAGGGTTTTTCAAAATTTCACCCTTAAGAGGGTGAAATGGGGTGTTGAATTTTCTATGAAACTTTTTATTCTCGCAGTCGATTGACTTGAAAATTAATGTACATACTTTTCAGATAAAATTATGAGATACGTGTATCACAGTTTTTCCAAAATCATCCCCCAATTTAAAAATTTAATGTCTTGATTGGCTGACTGATATATCAACGCACAGCCCAATATGCTGGTTCTAGAGACATGAAATTTGGAGCGTGTATTCTTTGTAAAGAGTAGGTATTCATTAAGAAAGGGTTTTTCGAAATTCCACCCCTAAAAGGGTGAAATGGGGTGTTGAATTTTCTATGAAATTTTTTATTCTCGCAGTCGATTGACTTGACAATTTGTGTACATACTCTTCAAATAAAATTATGAGATACATGTATCACAGTTTTTCCAAAATCATCCCCCAATTTAAGAATTCAATGTCGTGATTGGCTGACTGATATATCAACGCACAGCCCAATCCGCTGGTTCTAGAGACATGAAATTTGGAGGGTGCGGTCTTTGTGAAGAGTAAGTATCCGCTAAGAAACAGTTTTTTTTAATTCCACCCCTAAGAGGGTGAAATGGGGTGTTTAATATTCTGTGAAACTTTTTATTCTCTGAGTCGATTGACTTGAAAATTTGTATACATTACTTTTCATTTAAAATTATGAGATACGTGTATCACAGTTTTTTCAAAAATCAAAATCATCCCCCAACAGAGTCAAATATGGCTTCGAAGCTCGCGTGCGGGGCGCGGGAGTATTTACCTATTAAGTAAGTAGGTAGGATTTTTCTGAGGTAGACGTCTGTAAATATGGTTTATTCCACCGATTTTCGCGTTGGCTCGTGATACGCGACATTGATATTAAATATTATGTAAAAGATTTATGTCTATAAATAGATTCCTAATTAATCATTTGATTTTCGTAACCGGTGTCCAATCTCAAACCAAGGTATCAATATTCACATAACAATATGTAAAGTACCTAATCGATATTACTATGAACTAATATTTGCAAGTTATAAGCAACTATATAAAAACCATGTATCTACTATACATAGTATACATACATAGATTACTTATTATCCCAGAAGTAAGATCCCGTGGGCAATTCCCGAACACCACGCGGGCGAAGCCGCGGGCATAAGCTAGTACTGTATATACGGGATTCAGGCGCAAGGGTTGAGTATCGCCACATATGACTAAAACGCCAGGGAAACTTTGATAATCAGCACAATATATTTACAGTTTACACGGTCATACACAGACATGTTACACAGACACAGTTATATATAGTTACACAAACAAAGACATATTTACAAGACAAGTATAGCGCGCCGATCGGGACAAGACTCCGACAATATCGACTACCGAGACAAGACTAATCGTTCGCTTATAAAGCGGCTATATTTATATTCGAGCACGTAGGTGGCGCGTAGTGGAGGGACGCGTCCTACATTTCATACGCTTCTCCACTAGGCGGCCGACAATCGCTCATAGACAGGTCTATACCTGCCCCTATGGGCTCGCGGATTCGGCGACAGGTTCATACTTGATGTGTTTGCCTCAAGGATTCTTTAAACGGGTTACTACTTGTTCCTTTGGCATCAAAGATTCTACAACAGGTTTATACGTGTTCCCTTTTCTAGTAAAGGATTACAAAACAGGTTCTTACGTGTCTAATAAAGTAAACATTCAAGCCCTTATTCGACTAGATCAGGGATGGCGAACCAGTGGCACGCGTGCCAGAGATGGCACGCGACACAATATTTTGGGCACGCCACCGATTCTAACAATATTTTCGTGTAACTATGCCTGCGAGTCGCAGACGCACCCGGTTGATGGCAATAGGCTCACCCCTAATACATGGAACTTAAACATAACTGGCGGAATGTGGGGGTACTATTAGGTACTCTTCTGCCTAACCCTATGGGGATTACAGGCGTGATGTTACGTAATGATATGCCTGCGAATCATTATTTTCAGATGAATAACATTACAACATTGAAGACTCGCTTAAAAACCGTTTGGCAGATGACTCCAGTTCAGCGTGCATTCTACTAAAAGTAAAATTATTTATAAATAATAATCTGCAACAACAGTAGTTACAATAATGTTACTATACAGTAATAAATGTTAATAATGTTTAATGTTTATGTTCTTTTTTTTCGTAATTATGTTCCCAATAATCATCAAGTCAAAATTATTTGACGGCACATCTATGGCCTCATTAAACATTTCTTTAGACAAAATGGCACGTTGGTCCATAAAGGTTCGCCACCCCTGGACTAGATACATGACTAACCTACATAAGTCACTCCATGTACTTATGCGCCTACACCTAACAGTTCAGGTCCTGTTCAAGCAACCCTATGTACTCAGCTACGGCGTTAGTCAATGTACTTATGTTTACTTTACTAGCTTGCTTTACATGATTGTCTATACGTTATTTGGCCCTGTGCAAGCGGCCTTATGTACCGTACCTTATGTACGTTGTGTCTACTACACAATACAATCAAAACAATAGAACAAAAGAAGTAGGGAAAAGTGAGTTTACGATGTTATCTACGAGCTAAATATACAGTGTGTAAAAACTAAACCTATGTTTCTTTATTCCTAACTTATATACTAATGTGTAGTTTGGTGCGCTCCTCAACACTGTATGAGAATCAAACTTCATTGATTTTTTTAAATAATATACACCGTGACTTTTTAGTCGTCTTACAACGGCAGTCCACTTCATGTATCCAATGACTACTAAACATTCATAAAAAAAGGTATATATATGAGATTTTAATAATTTAAAAATAAAAATATTATTCAGTATTATGACGCATAACGACACCCTGTTGTGAGCGATGATCTACTGCACTCGAGCGCTGGGTAGGTATGTTCTCCCGTTTGACACGTATTTACATCATTCAAAAGGATATTTCATATATTTTCTAATTTTTTATTTATTTTTCTTTGTACCTATTACGGTAGGTAAAAAAAAACAACCGCGCATACAGCTATTTTATGTCGGGCACACTGAGTGGACCACCTTCGTAAGACGACTAAATCACGGTGTATTAATAAACTGATTTACTGTTAATTTAAACTAAAACTTGTTATTAACAATAACATTATCATCATTTTTATTTCCTTTATTTATTTCTATACAAATCAATAACATTTTTAAATACTCTTAAGAAAAAACAATATTAAAAAAATAAAAAACATTAAAAAAAAAATTGCCCACCGGTATCGGGAACAGGGTCCAAGCTACCGGCAGTCAGGGCTCCAGAGAGAGGAACCTCCTAACAATACGAGCCGTGTCCACGAGTACCGCTTTCTGAATCAATCCCTTGATCCAGCTGCCTAACGAGAGCCTCCTCAGATATTGGTTGAGGCTCTTGGCAATTAAGCCATGGGCTGATAACACTATCGGCACAATGATTTTATCATCATCATTATTATCATTAACTATTTACTATCTATTACCTAATAACTTTTTGACATGAAATTATATATCCGGGAAAAAATTGAATAGATCTACGGTCAGTAGATCTACGCACATCCAACTCGCCTTTTTTTAGATTTACGTAGATCTACTCTATTTTTTCCCGTTTATAGGAAACATATAACTAGGAAAGACGACATACAATTCAGACATTTATAATCTTTAGGTCTCAGCATTTTTATCTTTTGAATTTCAGTAAAAAGACGTCAATTATTGACACGACAAATCTTAAATTGATGTCGTGCCCGAGTGTGGGCCTGTGTGGCGCCTTTTTTTTACAAGTCGACGGTGAGCCAACCAGGCTTCCGTATGCTCGGCGTTTTGTGGAGATTTTTATTTATTTTAAATCATACTATAAAGGGTGTAAAAAGACCCTTAACGAAGCCGAAAGGCACTAGTTCTCCCCGTCATTGCGATATTTTTTTTATTCTGGACCATAAGTACCTGGGAACCTTATCTAGTTACGAAGATATTGAAGGTCAAAGTTCCAATAATTTTTCTCTTTTTTTTTTAAATCCACTTTTTAATGTTTTAACTTTACTTTAATTAACTCCATGACCCGTTGACTACTCAAAGCATCCATCAGCACTAAGTTTTGAACGCGTAACATTGAGTTTTACAAAAAAACAAGTCGTTTCCCAGCAATAATTATTGCGTAGAGTTACTTATTTTGATGTACAGAATGCTTGATTGACGGCTTCGTGAAGGGTCCGTTTACACCTGTAATATGATTTTGGCGCCCTCTGAAACTGCCACCCGGGGCGAGTACCCCGGTTTACCCCCCCCTAGATCCATGGCTACCGCCTGCTCCTGCCGCATCACTGTCGCCTGTAATGATATGGAAGGATTTGGCAGACAAGTCCCATGTAATAGGGGGCGAGCCTATTGCCAATTGCCAATTCCTGATGCAAAAACTCTATTACACTTTGCTCGACCCGTGAATCAAACCCAGGACCTTATGCTCAGTGGGCACTCTTGCGATCACTACACCAACGAGGCAGTCAGATAAAATAATAAAAGGGTATAAAATTAATGTAATTCAAATGAATTCTGTACTAATACGTATTGATTTAATTTTATTACTTTAAAATCTTACAATACAATTATAAATCCCAGAGTTTGTGTGACTGGATGGATGTTTATTACTCTTTCACGCAAGACTACTGTATGGATTTGGATGAAATTTGGCACACAGATAGTTTCAAACCTGGATTAACATAAAATACTTTTATCGCGGTAGGCGGTAGTACGACACCGAGTGGAAATTACCGAACACCACGCGGGCGAAGCCGCGTGCATTAGCAAGTAAAATCAAATTTTAATCAAATTATCGTTTGATAGGTTTTAGTTCGAGCCCGTTTTCTGTTGGAATTACTCGGCCTCTCCAAGAGCACGCACTTACACGCAATCCTCCTCATTTAAACATTTTAAATATTTTTAGACTTTTAATATTGTAAACAGAAGTAATATTTAATAATGACTACAAGTGGTGATAACGAACATCTTGGACGATTGATTATAGACTCCTTGCGGAAATTTCCAGATGCAATTTGTCAGGTAATATTCATAAAATATAGTATCGTACCTAACAGTAGCGAAGGGTCAATTTTTTAAGAGGTAAGCCTGGGTACATATCTTTAATGTGATTTTATTATTTGTGCCAGTTTCCAAAGGGAAGCCAGTGGGAATCGAGTTGTATGAAACCTTTGCCACTGGTACCTAGGCTGTTTCCTATAAGCACTGCACAGCATGGCCTCAACTCCAACCATTCTTTTCTTTAAAACGTTGCCCTACATTAGAAATTTCTCCTGTATCGTGGTTGCGTTTACAAATAATATTTAAACTCACATACACAAACAGTCAGACCCGGAACAACTACCTGTAGGCCATAAATATTTGTCCCGTGCGGGAATCTAACCCGGGACACGCAGCGCAGCAGCCAATCGCTCAATCACTACGCCGACCGTACCGTTGTTCACTATTTTTTAACCCCCGACGCAAAAAGAGGGGTGTTATAAGTTGTGTGTGTGTCTGTCTATGGCACCGTAGCTCTGAAACGAGTGAACCGATTTGGATGCAGTTTTTTTATTTGAAAGCTAGTTTCTTGGCAATGGTTCTTAGATACGTTCTATCAAAATCAGTGTAGCCATTTACTAGATATGGGGGATGAAAGTGGGTATGAAAAATCGAACATTTTCAAATATACCCAAGTGGCGTATCAAATGAAGGCTCGTGATGTGTATATTAAAAGTAGGCATGTTTTTATCAAAATCGGTGCAGCCATTTACAAGATATAAGGGATGAAAGTGGGTATTTCCTCTTTAATTTTTTCGTTGGGGGTTTTTTTAATTTTAAATTTAATTTTACTTATTCTTGAAAACGCCATACTGAGACTTATAAGCTTCGTAAAGGCTGTGTCTCGGATCGGGATCAGCTAAATGAAGTGAGGTGATATCAATAAGGTGCAGTGCCTGAATTGAGGTCGTAAACGCATTTACGACCTCAATTCTAATCTACAAGGTGTAAACAGACCCTTCACGAAGCCGTCAACCAAGCATTCAGTACATCAAACTAAGTAACTTTACGCAACAAATATTGCTGGGAAACTACTTTTTTTTTGGGGTGAAAAATCACGTTATACGGTAAAACTCAATGTAACGCACTCAAAACTTAGTGCTGATGGATGCTTTGAATAGTAAACGGGTCATCGAGTTAATTAAAGTAAAATTAAAACCTTTAAAAATGGTATTTAAAAAAAAACTTGTGAAAAAATTGGAACTTTGACCTCCAATATCTCCGTAACTAGAAGGTTCCCAGGCATGGTTTAGGGCAAAAAAAATATCGCAATGATGGGGAGAACAAGTGCCTTTCGGCTTCGTTAAGGGTCTTTTTACACCCTTTATAAGGCCTACTGGCTATTCGTAAAGAATACTTACAATACAAAATGGTTTATTTTGATATCCCATAACTAGGAATATTAGGAATTATTTTTTTGTTTAAATTTTTCATACAAAATAATTCGACAAAGTCACGATTATTTATGTAAAACACCCTTATGTGAGGAGCTCGTGGCTTAATAATAACAGCCGCTCGGGTCGATTTTTAGGTTAAGCTGTGCTTGCCTAGGTTGGTCTGTGTATGCGTGACCACCCATTACATACCGAGTTTTCTCCGTGCCTCAGAAAGCACGTAGAGCCGTTGGTCCCGGCTGTCGTTTGTAGATCTTTGACAGCCGTTACAGGTAGTCAGTGGCCAAAAAAGTCTGACAACCAGTCTTACCAAGGGGTATCGTATTACCCAGTACTAACTGGGTTGTGGAGGTCAGATAGGCAGTCGCTCCATGTAAAATACTGGTATTCAGCTGCATCAGGTGAGAAGCTGGAAGCTGGAAGCCGACCCAATAGTTGGGAAAAGGCTAGGCAGATGATGATATCTGGAAACACGGCAGAAACGACATAATTACATTGCGATTACTATACACCAGGGTTGTTGCTGATGCATAGTTTTTTCACATCAGCGGATGCTGATGCTGATGCTGATCTTTTATCATTGACATTAGCGGATGCTGATGCTGATGCTGATTTTAATTATTTTCTTAAAAAAACAGGGAAAAGTAAAATCTGTCCGTGTTAGTACGCTCTTTGCGTGAATAATCCTTGTAACATAAGCTGCAGTTTGCAGTTTTTTGATTCCTTAATTTAAAATACGTCCATATTCAACTTTTCAACGGATAACACTCGATAGTTTACGGGAAAAAAAAAAAAAACTTTCACGCGTAATGACGAATTAACGTAATGAGACAAGTTTGTGTTTGCTTGCAATCACAATCCCCGCAGACGATCTTTTAATTGGTCAAAGCCGCAGGCAAAAACTACACGTGATATAATCCTCTCTGCGATCGTATTACGACTCGAACTTCAGCATTAATAATCAGCATCGATCAATGCGGATGCTGATGCTGATGCTGATGTTGAAAATGATGCTGAAGATCAGCGGATGCTGATGCTGATGCTGATGTTCGCAACAACCCTGCTATACACACACAAGTACTCGGTTTTGAGTTTACTTCTCTTTCTCACAGATAGACGCAGCCACAGGAGAGAGCGAGACGAACGCATCAGTTCTAGCCCGTTCAATTCAGTTAGCCAAATGCTTACGGAAATTCGGAGCAAAACCTGGAGAAGTGCTGGCTTTGGGTGGGAGGAATCACTTGGATGTACACATTCCGTTCTACGCAGCACCAATGATTGGCATGCCTGTTACTGGAGTGGATCCGTTGTTCAAAACACGTGAGTAACAACCGAGAGGCACGTGTTCTCCCCGTTATTGCGATCTTTTATTGTTCTGCACCATACCAGGCCCTGCAGTCTCGACATTAGATAACGACAAAAATCGGTCGCTAAGTGTAATCGTCAAATTTCTTTAATACCTTTTCAACCTTATGCTTTCGAAATAAAGTAGAAAATCTATTAAAGGAATTTGACAACGATACGACTTAGCGACCGATTTTTGTCGCTATCTAATGTCGAGACTGCAGGGCCTGGGAACCTTCTTCGTTCTGGTGATATTGATACGGAGATATTGAAGGTTCCAACTTTTTAGGCGATTTTTTTAAAATACATAAATAATAAAAAACATTTAAAATTTTACCTTTAATTTATATACCATGGGCACTTTTGTATGAACACTGGGCCCACTTTTCAAAGTTGTGCAACAGTGAACTCAAACTCAAACTCAAAGCATTTATTTCAAATAGACCCGTGACAGGCACTTTTGCATAGTCAAAAATAAGCTACCTACAGTCCCGCCACAGGCATAATAACTGTGAATGGACTGTAGTTGCCCATTCGAAAATAGTAGATCTCATGGAGAAGAATGGGCAAGAAACTCCATGGACACTCTTTTCAAATCAAGTTATATATTACATAGTCCTGGGTACAATATTGTTGCTTCTATATGTGAGCACAGTGTAGAGATAGGAAAATAAAACAAAACTACAGTTAAAACCATAAAGATTAGGATAAGCCCTACTAACCATAATAGAAAGTCTACATGGTACTCACACTTACAAAAACTCAAATAATGCTTCTAATTTATATAAAACAATGGTTATCAAAGTAACTAATTTTCCAAACTAAAAATGTGATAAAACCTATGTCATATGAAAGCTCTTGGCGTGTACTTTATTGCATTCTATGGCAGCTAAGTTCAAATCCAGCGCGAATTGGAATTTTAGTTCATTTTGTAAATTAAAAATACTCATGACATGTTTTGTTATGCACATTTTTTTATTGAATAAAAATAATAGGTAACTCATTAATTAAAGAATGAAAAATATCGACTTGGTCTTGTGCAATCTTTTAAGAAGTGATTGTGACGTGGGTGTTTTTTACAAATAAAAAACGAGTTATTTTTCTTCGATTTTATTTCAACATTGATCTTAATATAATAGGCAGATTTTAAAATATAACGAGCTGACCCGCGCAACTTCGTCTGCGTCACTTAGGGGTATGAAAAATAGGTGTTGGCCGATTCTCATAGATCCCGGATAAGCACAAAAAATTTCATCAAAATCGGTCAAGCCGTTTTGGAGGAGTATGGCAACGAAAACTGTGACACGAGAATTTTATATATAAGATATAAAATATAATCTATAATTATATCGTCTAAATGTAATGGTGGTCGATGAAAACCATCCCCATGTCTACCTAGTCCCAAATACCATATTATGGATATGACATGGGCACAACTTCCGATAGTGCGTCTACCGGTGAGACATGTACAATAGTATTGTATAATGGCGCCTTTGCCTACTTGGTCACAGTCAAGTAAGACGTAGGTATAATATATCCTCGATCTAACGTGTCGTGAGTGCACACGTTCAGTAGCCATACATTATTTTGCTGAATATTGCATTGCTGTAAGTCATTTAAATTGTTTTCACGATTGTTTTATATTTCTATCATGTACACACCACCATCCCGTAAGTTTTCACTAGCGTATGATCTGGCAAGTTTCATTTGATAAGAGCCCAAGGAAATCGTTAATACAGGGTGTAAACAGACCCTTCACGAAGCCGTCAACCAAGCATTCTGTACATCAAACTAAGTAACTTTACGCAAAAATTATTGCTGGGAAACGACTTTTTTTTTTGGGGTGAAAAATCACGTTTTACGGTAAACCTCAATGTTACGCACTCAAAACATTGTGCTGGAGGATGGATTGAATAGGACGGGGGTCGTGAAGGTGTTTAAAGTAAAAATCTTACATTAGGCACATCTATTTAAAAAAAAAACTTGTGAAAAAGTTGGAACTTTGACCCCTAATATCTCCGTAACTAGAAGGTTCCCAGGTATGGCCTAGAACAAAAAAAATATCGCAATGACGGGGAGAACAAGTACCTTTCGGCTTCGTTAAGGGTCTTTTTACACCCTTTATATCATCTTCCGTTAGCTGGGGAAAATCTTCTAAATGAGGCAGATTAGCTTCCATCCTTATGAAATGTATGTCTGTTTAGGTTTTTCAGTGTAACATAGTTAAACAAAAGATTTGGGTTTCTTCCAATACTGTATTGAATTGGGCGATGGTGAGTCCAGTCCAAAAAAAGATATCGTTGTCACTTAATGATTCCAATAATTCGAAATCGAATCTCGATCTTCGGTTAACAGCAGATATTAGTATAAAGGGTGTAAAAAGACCCTTAACGAAAACGAAAACCACATATTCTGCCCATCATTGGGATATTTTTTTTCTTCTAGACAATACCTGGGAAACCACAGGTTCTGGAGATATTGAACGTCAAAGTTCCAATTTCTTCACTACTTTTTTTTTAAAAACAACTTTTTAAGGTTTTAACTTTACTTTAATTAACTCCATGACCCGTTTACTTTTCAAAACATCCATCAGCACTAAGTTTTGAGTGCGTAACATTGAGTTTTAACGTAAAACGTGATTTTTCACCCCAAAAAAAAGTCGTTTCCCAGCAATAATTTTTGCGTAGAGTTACTTAGTTTGATGTACAGAATGCCTGGTTGACGGCTTCGTGAAGGGTCTGCTTACACCCTGTATTAGACATGTCTGTGAAATGTGCAACATTGAACTCATGCGAAACATTACAATTCTCACGTAATGAGTGCCATTCGTTACTTTCCAGGTGATCAGTACATACTCTAGCATTTTCTGGGATGTACAAACGTGAACAAAGTACGTTTACAATAATCGCGTCAGGAATTCTGTGACGTTCAATATTGTGACAATAATTAAATATACAACGTCTTGCAGAGTTTGGTGCTCTAACATGCTCGGGAGCATAAAAAAATTGTTGAAAGTTCTGCACCGCGGGATCTTGTATACGAACGGCATCATCTTGGATGTTTTCCGCGGGTCCTTGTTCATCAATCACATCATCTTGGATGTCTTCCGCAGGTCGTTGTTCATCAATGGCATCATAATCGATGTTGTATAAAAACAGCATTAGTTCTTTGCCAGCAACGGTGACAAACTTGTTGTGTATTATTGAATACCTACTACCTGCAAAGATTATAATATACTTTATAGGTATAAAGATATAACTTTTCTGACAGCACAAAAAATCATACGGAACTCTTGTAACAAACACTTTTTTTGTAGGTTTGAATAATAAGTAAAACCATTATTCATACACCAACTTTTTATATTTAGTTCAAGACATAGAAATGTTAAAATATAATACACTAATAAGTAGGTACATACCTCGATCAGCGCATTCTGCTGAAAATATTCAGCAAACTGGCCTGTGGGCGAATCGCAGGTAGATCTTCTCTTCAAACAAGACTTCTTGTCCGCAAAACGCGAGCGCATACACATAATACAGCAATTATCTGCCATTGCAAACAGTCACAGTTCAATTAAATCAAGGTCCAAAATATGGACCTCGAAATGAAAAAAACTGACTTAAATGCTATTAAAATCTATGTCAGTTTGCCATTTGTACTTGTCAATTTAGTCTCCGAGATTGAAAAAGAGACTCGTTCCAGGGCAATAGACGGCCTATGCGTTGATCTTTTTAGCGTATTTTAGTCAAACAAGAGCTATTTATAATCCTAGTTATGACCGACAGCTAATTATAATATAATATCAAAACAAACCATTTTTTTTTTAAATCGCGTAAAAAAACATTTTCGCGCTGGATTTGAACTTAGCTGCCATAGAATGAAATAAAGTATACATTTAGCAACCAGAAGTGGAGATGTTTAGTAAAAAGACAACAAGATTATAATAAACAAACATAATAAACACAACCATTTATTATAACTTAGGAACAAAACAACAAACACAGAAAACTATCCTAAACCACCACGAAACATAATGAATTGAATTCACACGTTATGACATTAAAAACCAGTGAGAAAGTAAACAAAATGGGAAATTATAAATCCTACAGCCCGTTGAACGATGTTCCCGACCAGCCTGTCACCCGACCAGCCACAATCTCCATGTCACTCCTTTCCATAGAGCTAACATGACGTGCTGCATGCAACCTCATTTCTTCCGAATGCAACGTACAACCTTATTTCTTCCTAACAATACTATAATATGAGCTTTCATATGACATATAATTCATCACTGTTGAACAATGTTGAAAAAGTGGTCCCAAAATGACGCATGTACTTTAAATACATCCATGACCCTTGTATAGGTCCCGTCGCGTAAAAAGAACGCTGACCGCTCAAATAAACTTTCTCAATTTTTTTATTGCAGCCTTTTTCAAAGTACTAAGTAGCTAGTAAAGTACCTATTACTATTCTACAATGAAACAGTTATACGTATAATATAAAACAATTGCTTAGTACTTCAGGACGCGGCTCCACTATCGCTCAGCGTTCTTTTTACGTGACGGGACTTATACTATTAATTGCATCCAAAGTAGTTTCCCAAATTCTCTACTAAAAAATTTACAAATTTTTAAGGAGTTCAATTGTAAATCTCCGAAGACCAGCATCTGATGTTCACCACCATCGCGGAATAATACTCTTCCAAAAAAGAATAATTGAAATCACAAATTTAAAAAAAAAAAAAAAAAACATTCAGACATATCTATGCAAGTAAAGAAAATTGAAGTGTCTGTTTGTTATTGACGGTTTTTTACTGAATGCATATAATTATATAACTATAATATACGGCACTTATAGCAAAAAAAAAACATATATTTTTATTTTTAGAATATGTCAGCCTAAGTAGTTTGGCAAGTAGAATTGAATAAATGATAATATAATTTAAAAAAAATCACATCATTAAGTCTAATTTTATAAAATCAGGTTTTACTGCGGAGATCCGTGACATAAAATGTTTTGTTATGATATTTTTCCACCTCGACGACCGCTCGGGCACGTGGAGTGACGAAACAAGACGGGTCAAGTAATTAATAACCTAGGTTAATAAATAATCAATACCAAAGATTAGCCTAATTTACATTGCAAATTACGTTATTAATAGAATTAGTTTTATGCCAACAAGTCAACAACTAATTATATGAATAACATTTATTCACACGCAAATTCATTCATTGTTTGTTCAAATAATTTATTTTCCTTTCTTTTTTTTTAATCAAAACGTGTGTTTTGATTAAAAAATAGATTAAATAAATTTGAAGTCATCAATGTCAAAAAAATGGGGATACCTCATCAAATATGTAGAATGTTGTGCGATAAAACCCTCTTCCCACCCTATCATCATTATTTATATGTACAGGCCGCCAAATAATAACAAAGATAAAATATCGTCTTTTTTGATAATTTGGACATGATTATAAGATCATACTGTGAGGAGATTTTAACCCGCCGTGAGTGAGGTGAAAAATTGTTACACCATCTGCTAGGTGGGTATGACATACCCTACTATAGAATTGTCGATTTTGATAACTGGATTGAATTTAAAATAATACTTATTACTATAATATATTAATTAACATTAGGGAAATGAGGTAATATGATAAAATAACCCAGTCCTAGTTGTAAAAGTATTTCTACTTCTATAAAAACAAACTAGTATTTTTTTAGGCCCAAATCAACAATATGTAGAAATTATGATTTAATATCTAAAAATCCAAGGCGAGTTCCAGAAATCGCACAATTAAGAAATATTTAGTGTTTTACAAATCGGCGGGTATGAGATACCCGACCTCATTCACGCCGGGTTAATATGCAAATATAGTAAAACTATGTCAGTTTTCAAAATATACTGCGCGCTTATAATCTGATTCTGGTTACACTGTCACCGAACACCGACACGTTTACGCAATGGGACCTGCATTGACAACATAGTTCACAATATCAGAGGCAGCAGATGTGGGGTTAAGGAATTTGCATTATCTGACCATACAGCGCAATTGCGAAAATGTCGTGACAAGAAAACTTGCACATTATCTCATTGGTTTAGACATAAACGTGATTATAGTGACGAAAATAGTAGTCATAGTAATTATTATAAGGTTTCTCGTATTTTGGACTATTTGTATTATAACATACACTAGTTTATTTCATTTTATTTGTATATATGTGTAATGGTATGTACCTATTTATGAATATCAATTTAATGTTAACAAAATGGTATTGCTCTTATTTTTTTTTTTGTACTCAATCACAATGCTGTCCTATTTGACCCAAAAGTTGACTGGTAGAGAATGCCTTGTGGCATTAAGTCCGCCTATGTACCACTTTTGAACATGAAGTTTAAATAAATAAATAAAATATCAAAAAATGTAGAGAATGCCTTCAAAATTTAACGTTTCATGATGTCTTTATGTACTCCGATACCAATAATTTAATTAAAAAATTAATTTAAAAATTAATGAGTTCCATGACCTAATTGTTCTATGACTTTGTTTACCAATAAATTAAATAAAAGTTTCGATAGTTAAAAGACCTAAGTGGATAACAAACGACTAAAAAAATGTTCCAAACGAAAAAGGGACATGTTATGGGAGTATCGAAAGTCACCTTACCCATAAAACAAAAATAAACTTAAAACCTACACTAACAGATTAAAACACATAAACAAGCAAACACAAAAAGCACAAACAGTCATTTTATAAAGGGTGTAAAAAGACCCTTAACGAAACCGAAATGCACTTGTTCTCCTCGTCATTGTGATCATTTTTTTGTTCTGGACCATAGCTGGGAACCTTCTAGTTACGGAGATATTGGGGGTCAAAGTTCCAATTTTTTCACAAGTTTTTTTTTAAATACTACTTTTTAAGGTTCTAACTTTACTTCAATTACCTCCATGGCCCGTTTACTATTCAAAGCATCCATCAGCAATAAGTTTTGAGCGCATTATATTGAGTTTTACAGTAAAATGTGATTTTTGACACCAAAAAAAAAAATTCGTTTCCCAGCAATAATTTTTGCGTAGAGTTGCTTAGTTGGATGTACAGAATGCTTGGTTGACGGCTTCGTGAAGGGTCCGTTTACACCCTGTAGATATTTCTGAAAACAAGAGTAAAACTACGTGGAGAATAATTAATAAACAGAAAATAAATAACCCACAAGAAGGAATCAGCAGCGTAATGATCAGGGCTCGGATATTCGGATGAATATTTGCCTAAAGTTTAAGTGTTGACAAGTATAGAGCGCGCATCAGTACGGATAAAGTCCCGGTTTATGTAAATTCATAGTCTTTTTCTCATTTTAGTGTTTTAGTTCAAATGAATGGTCATATTTACCATTTTCTCCTATACGAATATTCAGCAGCAAACTTTAAATCGTATAATTTTGTACTTTTACGTGTTATTTTCAACAAATTGCTTGCCTAAGGCAAAATAGATTTTAAATATTTAAATAGATTTTAAATATTTATTATGCTTATGAGTACTACATTTTATACACACTGTATTATTTCTAAAATACCGCGATCCCGAGAAAAATTGGCATTTTAAGAAGCCGCTTCCATACTTTCGCACCTTAGGCCGGGAAAAAACGTACTTTAGGTAAATATGCATCCGAATATCCGATCACTGGTAATGATAGACCATAAAGTTATAAATAAACCAGAAAAAATAGCGGAATCATTTAATGAATATTTTATAAATCTATTTCAATCTCAAAATAACATTAACTATAATAATATACTGAAAAACACAAATTCCAATTAAATATTCATGATACGGACGATACCCTCTGACATTATTAAAATAACTAAATCTATAAAAAATACTAACAGCGCTGGATATGGCGATATAAGCACTAAATTGATTAAAGCTACAACTGCCATTATTGCACTAATACTCAGTCACATAATCAATAATTGCATAGAGAAAGGCGTATTACCAATGTATATGTTCAAAAAATGTTAAAACGAATTTCTTTTATTACTTTAATTAACCATTATTTAAATGAAAGATACTAGACCTGCTACATACGATTTATTATATTAGTAAAAACTTGACTTTGAATTAAATAATATTATTAAAATCATATTGTACTACCCGTATAATTATTTGACATGTTCTAATTGTAATCATTTTATTTTTTTATCAATTTTATGTTTATATTATCCTGACATTGTGCACTCTTTTGTTAGTATATATAATTTTTCATAGAAATTGATAATTGATTGTAATAAAAAAGCGTAGAAATAATAATATTAATAATAAGCGTAGTATAAATCCATACTGGATTTAATTTGTACGCAAGATATAGATGGACTCGCTATATTATATTTATTTATAATAACCCTGTAAAATAAAATGAAAATGAAATCTTTATTTCTAGACATAGGTTGCTATGTCTACAAATAAATATTTCATTTTCATTAACTTATCTTACACAAGTATATAGAAATAAATTAAAAGTTTACTTGCAGGAGAAATAAAGAATCTGTTCAAAACCTGCTCTCCAAGGATAGCATTTTGCCAAAAGGAACTCCTGGACAGCTATAAGGCAGCTGTGGAAGAGCTGGGTCTCAATACAGAAGTGATCTGCTTTGATGAAGGAAAGCACTCTCTGAAGAACTTCATCGAACAATATGATGAGAAGGAGGACCAAGAGGAATTTCAGTAAGAGGTTTTTTTTGACACATTTATATAAGTCCCGTCACAAAAAGAACGCTGAGCGACAGTGGAGGGGATGTGTTTGCGCACGTTATACAGTCGCGTCCTGAAGTACTAAGCTATTGTTTTATTATATAGGTATAGTTGTTTCATTGTAGAATCTACTAGCTACTTAGTAGTTCGGGAAAGGATGGAATAAAAAAAATTGAGAAAGTTTATTTGAGCGGTCAGCGTTCTTTTTACGTGACGGGACCTATACTCGCTTAAACTTAGATAAGTGATACCTAAAATAAATTAGTACTTAATTATTATTCTACCAATGTATGGCGACTACCATTAATTCTATTTTTGTTTAACCTTGACATTTAAAGTGTCTTTTGATTCCATTAATAATTAATTTGTTAGAATTTCGGTGCGTGTGCTCTAATGTAGGCATTCGTTTAGGTATGGCCTTGTTTTAGTGAAAACAAGCATACGATATTTGTTCAATATCATGTTAGAACTCAGTCATAATTAGGATACAGTGTCTCTGGTGACACCTCACTCTGTAAAGTTGGTGACACCAGACGTTTATGATCGTCGAATTAGTGCAATATTGTCAGGTGTTACTTTAATTAATAAAGTACATGCTGGCGAAGGAGGTGGTGGGACGTGAGAGGGAAAGAACCTCTCGTCCCAGCCGCCGCGGGAGACCACGCGGGGGCCACGTGGTGGCTCCCGGCCACCGTAGGCGCGGTCCTGTGGACGGTGAGTAATGGGCTAGCTCGCCGTCCGTCCGTCTTATGACGACAGGCCGTGTCGACGGCGCGTTCGTGTTCCACGCGCGCCCCAAAGAGATGTCAGCAAACCGGAGGGGATCCACAAGGGCCGATGCCTGCCGGGGCTGCGGGACTGTTCGAAAGTGATACCGCGGCCCTGGAACACAAAGGGCAAAGAAGGAACATGGATGGGTTTTAGTCAGTACGAGTCTGACACTCCCTTCCACTCCGCCCAGAGCGGCCCTCGCGCTCTCATTAATTCTCAGTCATTTGATGATTTCCCATCCGAAAAAAAAAAGCGGTTCTTACGATTTTGAACCTTATAAACGCCTTCTTTACTTGGTGAAGTGAAGTGCGATCTGTGAACTTTGCCGTCATTCTTGGGCAAGGCTCTTTGGCACTTATTAGCTTCTTTACTGTCGACGGTCGTTTATACAGGGTGTACCGACCCACAAACGGTTATAACGTATTCAGTACATCATTCTGAACGGGCCACATAGAGAATTTTATACCTACACGGGCAAAATGTATGGAAAATAAAATGGCCTATGTTGGCTCAGAATGATGTACTCAAGAGCGTTGTGTATTTCTCGCCGAACAGATGGTCAATGGGAAGTTCTGGAGTGGCGACCGCGAACCGGAACCGTTACATTGGAAGGCCTCCCACTAGGTAGACCGATGACCTGGTGAAGGTTGCGGGGATCCGCTGGATGCGAATCGCACGGGACCGGTCAATGTGGCGACACTTGAGGGAGGCCTATGTCCAGCAGTGGTCGTCTTTCGGTTGAAATGATGATGATGATGATGATGTACTACGTGGCAACCATTTGTGCGTCGGTATCTACTCCTCTCTGTATGAACGGTAACATGCTGTCGTCGTGCCAAAGAATCTTGCAAAAAAAGATTGTGTTGAAAAAACAAGATGGCCGCGTTTGGATCGAATGCGGCCATCTTGTTTTTCAAGTTCAAGTTCTCAAAGTTATTTCTGTTCCTTTCAGGCCAGTGGCAATAAATCCAAGCAAGGACTATGCATGGCTCATCGGCACAGGGGGCACAACAGGCGTCATCAAACTTGCTGCGTTCACGCACAAGTCGATTCTTAGAAGACTTGAGATGCTCAAGATCATGTCCCCAATATATTCACATGTGTAAGTACTTACTTACCATAACATCACCCCTGAAATCCCCGAAGGGTTAGGCAGAGGTATACCCAATAGTCCAGCCACATTTGTCTCATGGAATAGGGGGCGAGCCTTTTGCCAGCAACCAGGCAATCCAGGCTCCGTGACTGCTACTGAGAAATTCTTCATGGAAAAACCCGATAACATTTTGCCCGATCCGTGAATCGAACCCAACACTTTGCACAAGAGTTCCTTAATTATGGCAGGGCATCCCCTAAAGGGGTTAAATAGGGAATTTCAGTTTTGATAAAAATTCGATTTCCTAGACTCAGCAGTATAATTATGCTGTGGGTTGTCTAAAGATTTTAGGAACCTCTTGCACTGCGCGGCCACGACCACGACTTGTCGCATGACCGGCCGCTATATGAAACAAAACTGGTCGGACGCCCGATCGTGCCCCGTCACTTTCTTCCTGGTCGGAGTTTCTGCGTCCAAAAGTCGCGGTCGTGGTGCGCCAGATCCCCTAAACTTGGCCGCGTATTGCGCCAGATCCCTTAGACTTCCAGGCGATATTGATTTATGCATTATGTTTTTTCTTGCAGACCGAAAGGCGAAAATGTGTTATTCCTAAATTTGTCTTCAGTGCACTGGGTGTCGGGTTTCCTCCGTGCGTTATTAGCTCCAGTAGTGGGCCAGACGAAGCTACAAACCTCAAACCCCCCTACCACGGAACACATCATAGATATTATCAATCAGTACAAGGTAACGCCGGGGCACTATTTATAAAACCTTCCATCCAGTTCAGAATTTACATAGATCAATTGCCTGCTTCGGAAAGCACGTTTATCAGTTGGTCCCGGCTGTTGTTGGAACACATCTACTCCCCGGGCACGGAGGGGTGTCGGAGTCTCGGTATGTAATGAAAGGCCTTCCATTCAGGGACCGACCTCGGCAAGTGTCACTTAAGCTTGAAGATCAACCTGTGAGGCTTTTATTCTGTAGTGACGACCCCTCGTCAACGTCAGGAAATTGCCTCTCAAAGAATCCATTGTGCTGGCTCTCGATTCTAACAAAATTATAACAAGTTACAGTTACCATTTTAAATCTTCTGTAATAAATTACTAACTCTCAATTTTATAAAGTGCGAGTGTTACTGATTTATCATAATTGTTTACCTTCTAGCCACCATTCGCGATCATGGGACCAATTCTATCGAATGCCATCATCAAGAGCGAGAAGAAATGTGATTTCTCTCACTTTGAGCGCGTCTTATTGACAGCAGGGAAAATACCTATGCATATACATCTGGAGTTGCGGGTAAGTGGTGCTTGGTGGCTAATATTTCTTTTCCAATCCTAGGTTGGGCCAAGAGTTGTAGCGGTCAGAACAAATGTATTACAGCTCCATCTATGCCATAAGGGAAGAACGAACATCCTAAAGTTATCCGCGACATAGGAAAACCCGACAACAATAATTGTCGGGCAGTAGCCCACCAGGCACAAAATTTGCCGTTTCTATGGGGAATGAAGAAATTTACACTCTGTTCTTCATACCTCTATAAATTATTGATTAAATTATCTATCAGAAACTCAGCAGTATCCCGGAGCCTTGATTTGTGCTCAGTTGATGGCAATTGGCCCTGTTACATGGGACTTAGATAAAACTAACGAAATGTGGGTGTACAGTCACGAGCACCAATAAGTAAACACTTAACAACTTTTAAAAGTGTTTTTCTCATACTGTTCTGATTAAAATTTCATTTTGTTATGAACAATAGTAATCTGGAACTCATATTTTTATGAAAAAGATCCTATCTTCAAGTTACAATCGTTATTTCTCGCGAAAATCGCTTTTAAATTTAGGAAAGTGGATACATATTGGTGTACTCCACGTCAGACATAGAGAACCTCTGCCGATCGCTACGGCGAATACGACGTGAAGTTGTGTTATATCATTTATTTTTTCAGAAAAGAGTGCGCCCCGGAGTACCCGTAGTAGAGTTATACGGACAGACTGAGAACTTGGGTCTAGTCTTGATTGAAGCTCCAGAACCCATTGGTAACTGTGGCACGACTTCGTCTGCAATAACTGCAGTGAAGGTAAGAAGAATTATAAATCCAGTAACCTACTTGTACGGAATGGAGACTGCTTGTTATATTAAAGGGCGCGATACCGTTTGGCAAAAAAAAATGTGATGGACAGCTGATTTAAATTACCGATAAAAGATTTCTATGTGGAGTGGTTCAGCTCATGGCTAAATAATAACAGCCGCTCGGGTTGATCTTTAAGTTAAGCCGTGCTTGCCTAGGTTGGTCTGTGGATGGGTGACCACCCATTACATACCGAGTTTTCTCCGTGCCTCGGAAAGCACGTTAAGCCGTTGGTCCCAGCTGTCATTTGTAGATCTTTGACAACAACTAGTCTTACCAAGGGGTATTGTATTACCCAGTACTAATTGGGTTGTGGAGGTCAGATAGGCAGCCGCTACATGTAAAATACTGGCATTCAGCTGCATACGGTTAGACTGGAAGCCGACCCCAACATAGTTGGGAAAAGGCAAGGCAGATGATGTTGATGGTGGTTCAGAATGATGTACTGAATACGTGGTAGGTAACCGTTTTAGCGTCGGTGTCCCTTTCACCTAGTATTTCACTAGCTTATGCCCGCGGCTGCACCTGTGTGGAGTTCGGTAATTGTGTCACGGAATCGTACTACCAGGATAAACCTATACTATGTGTTAGGTCCTTCTGTCCTATCCAGGTTTTAAACTATCTGTGTGCTAAAGTTCATCCAAATCCGTTGAGTACTTTTGCGTGAAAGAACAACAAACACCAATCCATCCAGTAGTAAGATTTGTACTAAGTTATGGGTCAACAAATTTTTAGTACACAACCATCGACACACTCAGAAGCAGAAAGGACCAAATAACTTACCTTTTGTTTGTTTTCAGTTAGTTGATATAGAGACCGGCAAAGAAATAACAGAACCAAATGTGCCAGGAGAATTATGGACAAAAGAAGCCATCTTCTCTGTGAGTTAAATGCTTTCTGTTTACATTCTTATGTCTACTCTTACCTCAGGCCCACCGTTTAATTGAGACGGTGCCTGAGGCAGCTGCAAGGTCCTGCCAGGGCTGCGGGACTGTTCGAAAGAGATACCGCGGCCCTGGAACACAAAGGGCAAAGAAGGAACATGGATGGATTTTAGTCAGTAAAAGTCTGACACTTCCCTTCCACTCCAGAGCGGGAGGAGTCATTTGATGATTTCCCATCCGAAAAAAAAGGTAGTCGCAAGGTGCGGGAGGGGTGATGACCTTCTTCAACAGATGAATGACTCAGCTCCTCCTGCAACGCGTAGCTCTGGCCTCGCCTCAGTTAAGGTTTAGGTAATTTTCTTTATAGCAACTATAATTTGGGCATTGATCACATCTTTTTTTATTTATTTCTGATAAGGAATACTACAAAGACCCTGAAGAAACAGCGGCGACTTTCTCAGAGGACGGCTGGTACAGAACAGGAGACATCCTGTACAGAGACGAGAACGGATACTTCTTCTTTGTCGAGAGGCTCAAGATGATGATCAAATACAGGATCAGTTATGTAAGTTTAATTGAATTGCTCATAATGTGACTGTTCCTAAATAACCCTAGGCTGGTAAACATTTTCGTTTTTTTCCTAAATCATCATCATTCTCTTGCCCTTATCCGAATTCATTTGGGGTCGGCCCAGCATGTCTTCTTCTTCCATACTTCTCTATTACTCGTCATCTCGACGTCGTAAATAACGCCCTACTGCAGGTTCATAATTGGTTCACCGCTATAATCTAGTATTAAATGGGAAAAAAACGAAGTGCATAAGATTTACTCTACCGAATGTCAAAAGTAGTGATAGTGACATAGTATTGAACCAAGAGAAACTAGAATTCGTCGAAAATACTGTTTTCTTGGGGATCGCGCTCGACTCAAGGCTACAATGGGGTCCGCATATAACATCTCTTGCAGGACGGCTGAGTTCAGCAGCATATGCTGTTAGAAAAATCCGTCAATTTACTGATGTAGATACCGCGAGGCTAGTCTATTTTAGTTATTTTCATAGTATTATGTCATACGGTATCTTACTATGGGGACGGGCTGCAGACATCGAGTCTATATTTATTCTGCAGAAAAGAGCCATCAGAGCGATATATGATCTTCGTAAGCGCGATTCTCTTAGGGAACTGTTTAAGGAAATTAACATCATGACAGTACCTTGTCAATACATATATGAAAACATCATGTACGTTAGAAAAAATCTGCATTTATTTAGTAAAAGAGGTGACAGACACCACTATAGTACTAGAAACAGGGACCAACTAGTACAGCCAGGTTTCAGGCTAGCTAAAGTAGAATCATCTTTCATGGGGTACTGTTTAAAATGTTACAATAAAATACCTCCCCACATTCTACAACTGAATGAGACGAAATTTAAATCTTGTATTAAACGCACACTATGTGGGCAAGCATATTATAAGTTGGGGGATTACATTGATGATAGAAATGCTTGGCTCAATGCTGGTCCTGCTCCACAACCATAGGGGCAAACTAATTGATTAACATGTGAAGTTAATGTGGAAGCTGCGGAAGATTGTAAAAATATCCTTGCATTGTATAGATTCAATCTCTTAGTATTATATAATTGCATAGCACATGTGTGAGTACTATGTACTGTAAAGCTACCATTTACATTTAGTTATCATTCATTGACTCGAATTTGCCCTGGCAGTTGAGAGAATGTCATGCTCACTCAAATGTCTCACTGATGGTGGCAGGTGTGTCGGATCATTCGGTTCCCTTCAAAATGGTTGAGTTGAATGGTGCTGATCCATGCGTCATGTTCGTGAACGGGCGCTGTCAGTTGGGACTGGTCATCTCTTAGCTGCCATGGTTTACTCTAACTACTTTGTTTTTAAATTGTTGATCTAATCTTTTACTCTGGACGCTCTTAATGTGCACATCTTTCTACATCGTTCTCACATATATGTATTATCTCAACATGAATGATGTAACCAAGATCTTGTAAAAATATTTTGATTGAAAAGAGTGTCCATGGAGTTTCTTGCCCATTCTTCTCCATAGAGATCTACGCTTTGGAATGGGCAACTACAGTACTTTCACAAGTTATTATGCCTTGTGTCTGGGACTGTAGCTTCGCCTTCTTTGTTTTTCTGACATTCAAAAGTGCCTGTTATGGTCTAATTGAAATAAATGCTTTGAGTTTGAGTTTAAGTTCTCATCAGACATCTCCTTTCTTGGCAAATCATTCTTTACACAGTCCATCCATCGTTTCTTTGGTCTTCCTCTACTCATATACCCATCCACATTCATTCTCAAAACTTTCCTCACGACATTTTCCTCATTTCTCCGCATCACATGCTTATACCACGACAACCGATTACCACATAACTTTTCAGTCTCCGGCGCCACTTTCAGACTTCCTCTTATACACATCCCCCTTAGTATTCTCATCTCAGTCACGTGCAAATGCCTTTCATTCATCCCTTTTTGTGGGCCAACATTCTGATCCATACAAGACAGCAGGTCTAACCATTGTTTTATAAATTTTCCCCTTACGTTTAAGAGGAATGCGAGAGTCGCAGATTGTTCCCGTGACCTGCCGCCATTTCATCCATCCCATGTTATAGTCCTGTTATCCTGGCCTGTACATACATGCAACCTAGTGAATATCGAAATGGATATTTATCCACTTGGTTATACATGCGCCGTATGACTGCGTAGGCATAACTGAGCGTGTGTTGCCTAGTCGCATGTACAGCTCTCGGTTCTCATTTGTTTTCTATTTTTATAACAATTAATAAATCCATTAAAAGTAACCATATCATCGTGTAACATCGATGCCATGCTTGCAAATGAGCCAACCGACACGCTCTGCAGTTACGTTTGTATCCATTATGGAAGTCGGTTTTGCATGAAGGTTTTGCATGTAGATCACAACTGTCATGCAAACCCTATCGTCTATGGCCGTTTTAAGCAATTTCTTTCATTTTTTGTTTCCGCAGCAGTCTTCTCCCTAACCCCCAAAAAATCTTCTCAGGTATCTCCCGTGGAGATCGAGGCAGCGATCCGGGAGCACCCGGGCGTGCATGACGTTAGCGTCACCTGCGTGCCCCATGAGGATGATGGAGAGCATCCTGTCGCCTGCGTCATGAGGAGTCCAGGGTCCAAAATCACGGCCGAGGAGATCAAAGACATTGTTGCTAGTAAGTTTTTTTTGCGTACGTTGCCTAGTCTAAATGGAATTGGTGTGGACACATCTGCCGCTTGCAGGAGAACCTACGGCTAAAAATACCTAGCTGGAGGCGACGGACTAGTTTGAGTCTCTTTGGGTCTCTATTGTATCAGTGTTGCATTCTCAAGTGCCAATATAAGTATGTATCTAGTTCTACCTTGTTCACCCGAGGTCTCTTAGTCCGACTTTCATACGTTATCTCTGTAGGCAAAGAAAACTTTAACAGAGTACCTACAACAGTAAATTGCAAAATCTTCATTCCAAATGTACGATCAATTTTAAGTCGGTATTCGGGTACGAAAATTAGGCCATATATACTCACACGACAGCGATATCGCTAGTCTGCGCGGTCGGGCTGAGAGCCAGTCCACACGGCGCGTGGCGTCAGCGTTGCGTCGACGCAGCGCTGCCGTTGCATTGTTTTACATACAAATAACCAAAGCGTACACACGGTGCGCTGCATCGTCGCAACGCACACATGACGGACAGCAGCCCCCGACACGAAGCGGGAGGGGGTGTACTCATTGCGACGTCAGAGCGGCAGCGCTCAGTTGCTTGTGCGTTGATAGACTGACTGCGATGTTTTTACAAAATGCTTGCCGCAACTGTGCGTCGCCGCTGCGCCGATGGAACGCGTCGTAGTAACGCTGCGATGGCGCAGCGCCTGTGTGGCCGGCTATGCGTCAAAATATTTGCGTTGCGACGACGCAACGCAACGCAACGCGCCGTGTGGACTGGCTCTGAGGCGGCGAAGGATTGGCGGTGAGCGCCGCTCGTCCGCGCGGTCGGGCGGTGTACGTGTGTTAGGCATCAACGGATTTCTTATAAGCCAATGCGACGTGAAATCCGCTTCACCCGCCGACCAATCGGCGTCATTTCATAACCACCTTAGGTCAGCCAACAAAAGTCGACAGATCCTAATTCCCTTTGCAGCCAGGCTAAACCGTTTAACATCAAAGTTTACTCTTTAACCTGCTTAACGTATTCTTTTCTCATTCCAGATAATCTACCAGATTATCAAAGAATAAGAGGGGGTGTGATCTTCCTGGACCAGCTTCCTGTCACCTCTTCGGGGAAGATCGCACGCGGCAAGCTGCGTAAAATGGTGCAGACACTGGAGAGAGAATAGTTAGGATAACATCACGCCTGGAGTCCTCGATAAGTTAGGCAGAGCTGTAGTTATATGACACTTACATTATGCCAGTTATGTTAAAGTCCCATGAAATAGGTTAGGGCTAGCCGTCAACCGACTAAACAACCAGAATCCGCGCGAGTACTGCTAAAAAATCTAGGTGGCTTAGTTTGGTTTTTCAAGGTATTTTAGTACATTCATTGCGTAATTTTAGTATTTTAGTCATAAATCTGTAATATTCTTACAATGGTGATACATAAGGGGTCTTCCATAAATTACGTCATACAAATTTCATGATTTTTTAACGCCCCCCTCCCGCCGTTCTTGTCACAGCTGGTCAATTTTTGTGAGACCCCTCTCCCAAGTTGGACGTCACATATTTCGCAATTTTGCGCGCTCCTACCGATAGAGTTGGAAATATTTTTAAGTTTTTCGTAAATAATTCAAACGTGTTTTAAAACTTAAAATATTAGATTTTGAAATATGACGTCACCAACAAGGACCCCTCCCTACCCTTGTCACCAATGTCACACTTCGTGGACCCCCCCTCTTACGTTAAGGGGGGGTGAGGGGTGACGTAATTTATGCCTGGCCCCTAATAGATCGAGGACGTCTGTTTTCTAAATCAAATTCCATCGCTTGTGTCCATCACATTTTTTCCATCGACTGATTGAGCTCTCAGAGTTCAAAGATTTTTTTTTTATTGTTAAGGATTTTCACCGTTGGGATCTAGGATAGATATATGAGTTGCATATATATTTTGATTTCGTTCGTAAACTTTGACAATGACAAAAGAATACGCGGTCACGTGAGCGAAGCCGCGAGCACAGCTAGTAAATAATACAGGGTGTAAACAGACCCTTCACGAAGCCGTCAACAAAACATTCTGTACATCAAACTAAGTAACTTTACGCAAAAATTATTGCTGGGAAACGACTTTTTTTTTGGGATGAAAAATCACGTTTTACGGTAAAACTCAATGTAACGCACTCAAAACATTGTGCTGATGGATGGATTGAATAGTATGGGGGTCGTGAAGGTGTTTCAAGTAAAAATCTTACATTAAAAACATGTATTTAGAAAAAAACTTGTGAAAAAGTTAGAACTTTGCCCCCCGATATCTCCGTAACTAGAAGGTAGGAAGGTTCCCAGGTATGGTCTAGAACAAAAAAATGATCGCAATGACGGGGAGAACAAGTACTTTTCGGCTTCGTTAAGGGTCTTTTTACACCCTTTATACAACTGATAACTGAAATTCAGTGAGACCTAAGGTGAGATAAAATATTAAACTCATTAGTAATTTAAGGAATCACTATATCACACATCTACTTACTTTGTAATCAGTTATCACAAAGTAGATGTGCGATACAACCAGTTAATGATTAAATATGTTTGAATTCCTTCGATAAATATCAAGATGTGGAACTGTAAATAAAACAAATTTCATACAAAATAAAGTACAATTTTATTTAGGACCTATTACAACAATGGTTAATTAAAAATCAACTTAGAACACTAATTGATTAGGTAGCAATGCATTGTATGGAAATCATCTAAAATGAAGAAGGTATTCAAGCGTCTCATACTTGTACCTTGTGCATAAACATATGTATTGATGACAAAGAATATCCTCTCACTCACAGATAGTACGAGAGCTGTTTGCACCGAGTGGAAAAACCCAATAGCATCTTTTACGTTTTACAGCTGACTGATGGTGTCGTGCCGGTGGAAATTGAGCTAGAAGCTTCCTGGTTGCTACTCCACCTACTATTAAGTCTTCACCTTCTCCCTCCTCCTCTTCTTCTTCTTCTTCTTCTTGTACAGCTTCAACTATTCCATATCCTGGTTTAGCAGTAGTTGGAACTGATCTAGCGCTACGAGAAGACTGAGAATTTTGACCAAACTCGAAGCCTGCTGATCCAGACTGCGTTTGTTGATACGATGAACTGATAGGTTTTTTTCCAAATGAAGCTTTAATAGAACCAGCACCTAGTGCTGGCTGAGAAATCTGACCGAACTTGGAACCAGATGATCTAAATTGAAGATGTTGTGCTGTTACACCAGGTTTATTTCTCAACGGAGAGATTTGGCTTGAGGCTTGAGAGTATGTATCTTGGACTAGAACCTCGAGCTGTTTGTGGTTTTAACCAAAACTGAGGACCAACTCTGTACTGATCATGATGGTATGTGGTATCGAAATGTTTTTGACCGTTTGCTGCAGGTAGGCGGTAAGTGGCATGCGGTAGGTAGCTCTGATCAAGCTTTGCTGCTGCACCCACCGCCGTTAAAGCAGTTAATAAAACCTGTAAAGGAAGTGTAGATGAAATTAGATGGTTAAGTAAGCATAAGCAAGTCAAACTAAAAGACGGTGCTCGTGGATTAATATATAAATATTCTATTTCTTCATCTGCTTAGCCTTTTCCCAACTATATTGGGGTCGGCTTCCAGTCTAACCGGATGTAGCTGAATACCAGTATTTTACATGGAGCGACTGCCTGTCTGGACTCCATAACCCAGTTAGTACTGGGTAATACGATACCCTTTGGTAAGACTGGTTGTCAGACTTTTTGGGCCACTGACTACCTAACGACTGTCAAAGATCTACAAATGACACCCGGGACCAACGGCTTAACGTGCTTTCCGAGGCACGGAGGAAACTCGGTAAGTAATGGGGGTCACCCATCCACAGACCAATCTAGGCAAGCACGGCTTAACCTAAAGATCGACCCGAGCGTTATTATTTAGCCACAAGCTCCTCATATTAATATTATATTTACGAACAAATAAACAAGGATAACATGATTCAGCTCCCACAGCGTTTGAGAATATTTGACAGCACCAGACCACAAAAAATAAATAAATACAAAATTTCCGCATTCTTAAGCAAAAGTCGACTTCTTATACAACAACAAACTCACGCCTTTCCCCCTTGGGGGTGGGCAGAAACTACAGAACACCACCAGCTGTGACCTGCTACGATTTTTAATACTCCTTTTGCCTCGTCCACTTTCATACACGCACGTTGGTTCAGAGTACTACGGACTGGATCTTTCTGAAGAACTATTTCTACTGCATCCCGCTGAACATGACCGAACCATCTAAGCATACTCTTTTCAATGTTTGTCACAACATCTATTAAACCGTTACTTTCTCATAAACATAATTTCTCAATCTATCATGCAAAACACCGTAAGGAACGCACTGCCACAGCATTAATTCCACATTCTTGCCTTTTTTGCCGCACCCAACATTTACTTCCATTCATATGTAAGTTCAGGCAGCAGGTTAGCAACACACTGAGCACACCATTGGGTACAGCCAGTAGAACGATTTTGATCACAACCGCATGTAGACCACCATTTACTAGCGGGTTTCATGTTGGAACTTACTGACAAAATATTTGTAACAACTAAATGTACACATGAATGCAATAAACACTTTGAGTTTGAGTTTACTTTATTTCCTGCACTTACATTTCTGGCCACATCAGCGTCAATATTTCCATATCTTGTAAACAGACTGCCCAAATATACAAACTCATTCACTTGCTCCACACTCTTATCATTTAGTTTCACATCTCACACCGATACATCCTCTTCGTCTTGTTCAAATCGTTCATACATTATCTCTTAAATGTTTCATTCATAACAGAAACCGTGCTTGCAACTGTTTCACTGGCGATCCAAGAAGAACTTGACCATCTGAGAAGACTTTCATATAATGCTAAATTGGCTTGCTATTCATGGATGGGTGACGATATCGAGTTTATTCCGTGCCTCAGAAAGCAAGTTAAGCTGTCGGCATCGGCTTTCATTTGTAGATCTTCGACACACGACAGTCGATACATTTGTTTAAACAGAATCCCGAAAGAAAAAATCAATCAAAAGGGACAGTATCAATGTGACACACCAATGTTTTTTGAAATAGGTAGGTAACTCGAAAAATGAATTTGTTTTTTTTTATCTTGTAAGATATTAAACGTTAAAGTACGGCCTCCGCGGCAAAATCCGACGAACGTGTGACGTCACGCTGCGAGCTGCGAGTCGAAATAATAAGTGCGACCTTACAAATCAAATTTTATGAACGTAAACACTCCGCATCACCCGCAATTGTACATGAAAATCCCAGAGTGACGTCACGCTGCGAGTGTCACTGAAGGAACGCAAATTTAAAAAAGCGGTGAAACTTTAATACGCTGTAACTTTGGAAATCCTGGCCCGATTTCGATGAAACAAAAACTATTATTATTTGCAGTAACTTTTCTAGAAATATTTTAATGTGTTGGTGTGACTCATTTAAGGTAAATAATAACAACAATTTAATTTCTAAAAGTTACCGATAATAAGAAGCTCGACGAGATCTGTCTTTTGGGTATCTTAACGCAATTAAACTCTGAGGAAAATTTGCCCGGTCTCCTTTGCAATTTTCAATCCAATTTCTAATTATAACTCTTGTACAACTCAACAATAAGGCACTTATTCACACGAAAATGGCAGAAAATTAACATTACCACAATCATCGTCCTGAATTTGTGTGATGCGCTCAGCAGAAACCACTTAACTGTTGACCAAAATAAGTCAGCTTTGATTTTTATAGCATTTGAAAAGTCTTCAAAAAAACCTGATCATAATTCTGCCGAGTTTTGCTTTGCCTCTGCCGATCTGCCAATGAGATAGAGTGTTGTTTTTTTTAATTGTAATTTTGTGCACCTTCCGATACAGCCGCGATGCTGTGGTTGGCTGTGTACTTTCGCCCAATTCTGAATGCGCGATAGTACTTTTTGTAGCGATGCTGTCGCGCGTTTTGTAAACGCGCTTCTGCATCGCTACAAAAAGTCGCCGTGGGCGAGGGGCCTTAGTGCGTTAAAATGATATGAAAAAAAAAATGTGGTCAAAGCTTTAAATAATTGTTTTAATTGCTTACGAGGATTCAAATTTTCATTAGACTTTTAAAATTAGAAGCAATTTCCATAAAATAAATGCACGTAGTAAAGACGAAATTATAATACCAAGTTCAGATTAACAAAAACAAGCAAGTTATATTTTTAACCGACTTCTAAAAGAAAGTTTCCATTTCGTCTGTTTTTTTTTGTGTGTATGTGACTTTTCTTTGTTTGATTCAATTTTTTGCCACCGACATCGGAAGCTAGACTTATTTTTCACTTTTTGGTGTTTTTATTTTAATTCGGTTTTATTTTTTGCAAAAAAGTTTTTTTTAATCTTATAAACAGTATGCGCTTTTGTAAAAAGTAATTGAATGAGGGAAACTTTAAAACCTACATCAAACGTGTCTGTAAAGCAAATCATAACATATCATCACACCTGTTATGTAGATGTCGCCTGTCGGTTAGGCAGAGGTGCACCTAATAGAAACAATAACACTTTGCACGACCAGGGAAACGAACCTCATGCTCAGCAGTCGCACTTGCAGCTACTAGACCATCGAGGCAGTCAAAATATTAGGTAGTTCCTTCTGCGCATGCGGCTTCCCTGGTAGCACATAAACGGTACAAATATGTGGATAAGTAATAAGTCAATTAATCAAAAGTAACAAGTTTAGTTGTGTCAAAATCTGAGCGAGTGCGAATTTTACAAATTTTAAAATCTATTTTAAAATTTTCTTTTTTATCCGATTTTATTTTTAAAATGCTTTAACTTTATACACCGTGACTTTTTAGTCGTCTTACAAAGGTGGTCCACTCAATGTATCCGACATAAAATACCTCTAAGCGCGATTATTTACATTTTACCATTAAATATAATAATAGCTACAAAAAAACAAATAATACATTTGAATTATGAATCATCCTGTTAATAATGGTTACGTATCAAACGGTAGAACCACAGTATAAATATTATACAGTATTGTGACTCGGCCCTGACCTTTAATAATTACCTACAGCCGGACTGTACGTACTCGCAATGGGGCTTGTACTTTAACTTGAATTTTAAGTTTAACTACTTAGTTGAGTTTCTTTCTAGTTTTGTGATTGTAAATATTATATTTTTTTTAATTTAAAATTATGAAATTTGTTGTGAATGAAATATGAGGTGTTAATAAAATACGAGTTGTGTCTTTTGTATTAGTAGATTTAATAAAATTCGAGACTTTTTTTTAACGCGAGGGTACCTAAGTCACTCTTGTGTCACTTTTTACTCGGTAGAAAAAGCGAAATACCTACCTATGACAAAATAAACCACGTCTACTAGTAGGTATATATAAATTATTTATAGTCTTGCCTTTCGGAGTTTCTAAGTAATTTACAAAAAGGTTATGGTGACGATGCATTATTGACGAATTCAAGCAACCAAAGACAGCAAAATATAGTCTATTAAAACTCTTTGCCATATTTAGTAAATACTTGTACTTATTCCAATCAAATATTCAGAAATCGCACGCTTACTGCTTACAAAACCATCACATCGTTCGTTCGTCAGTGCGGCGCATTCACGACTATTCGCGTACCGAGTGTATACCGAACTCGAGGCGTGTAGGTGTGACTCGCGTTCCGACCGTTTGTGTGAAGATACACTACTGTAGATATTATTACTGTGGTAGAACATACCTACCCAACACACGAGTCGAGTAGATCATCGCACGCAACAGGGTGTGTCGTAATAATGAATAATATTCTTATTTTTAAATTATTCAAATCTCTTAAATACCTATGTTTTTATGAATGTTTAGCAGTCATTGGATACATGAAGTGAGCTGCCGTTGTAAGACGACTTAACTCTTCAATTCCCAGTGTCACTTGTAGTTTGCAGAAGTTTCATGATTTTTTTCTACCATAAGCCAATTTCATTTTAATTAGGTAGCCAAAGAATAATAAGAATATGTCCTATGTAATTTTTATTATTCTTTAGGTAGAAATTAATTACTATTTTTTTTTTAATTGTCTTGTGGTAGAAAAACAATCTTTAAACTTCTGCAACCTACAAGTGACACTGGGAATTGAAGAGTTAAAAAATCAGGGTGTATTGCTAGTGTCCGGATTAGTTACAGCGCTGCTGAGAACATTTGTGTCACTTGGTTAATAATACGAGGTGAAAGGGACACCGACGCGAAAATGGTTACCAAGTATTCAGCACATCATTCTGAGCTGTTAAAAAATCAGATGTTTCTTATAAAAGTGCAATACCTACACTGTCAAAATGTGTGGAACAGCTGATTTTTTGTTGATAAAAAAAATAATGTTTTTTTTACCTCACAAAAAAAATACACTTGCTTGTCACAATATCTCCTCCCCCACCCATTGTCATTAATCGTATTTTTTCTAACCCCTCCACCCTGGTCAACACTCACTGTGATTAGAGGACGACCCCTTATTAGTTCACTATAGGAAGAATAGGAACATTAATTCTCGAAGCAAAGCCAAGCATGGGCGTACCCACAGTGGGACAGGGTGGGGCACTTGCCCCAGCCGGCTCTCTGACCCGAAGCTAAGATTTTTTAGGCAAAATTAATATAGCGACAAAATTAGGTACTTTAACATTTTTCACATTAAAATAAAAACTTGGTTAAGTTCAATAATGACAGAATGCTGTCTTGTCGGCCTCTGTATGATGAGAGTGCATAGAAAGAGGTTTCTGGAAGCACTACATACATTTGAAAACGAAATTTTAGCTGGGTTTAGCCAGAACCCTCGCAGGTTATTATTGAAATAAGGTCTAGTGCAGTCAATAAAACGTATCAGTCAGTAAATAAAAAGCATTTTTTATTTCCTACTACTTAGTTTATTTACTTCTGCCCCACCCCGTAAAAATGCTGGGAACGCCCATGAAGCCAAGCGTTCAAAATTCAAAGCCAGCTTGTATTTTAAAAATAATTTAAGAAGACGGGCATCAGTATTGAACATCTACAAAGAACATTGAGCGAATGCCACCTGACCTCCAACCTACAATTACCTAAAATTAGATGAACGGCCTTCCATCCAAAGCAAGACCCTAGAAGGCGCGGCTTAACCTCGCTGAAGTCGTATCAACGTTACAACTTCCGCTATTAACATACCTTTATACTTTGAGCTATTTGTGAGATATCGGTTGTTCTAATTACCAGCAAATAATCAACAAAACTTAACTTTTAGATGTATTTTTGTCTCCACAAAACACTAAGAAAAGACAGAGACAGGAGATTCGATTGACTATTGGCCGTTGTCTTACCAAATTACCTCCTACGTAAGTAATGAAGACAATCAGATAATTACCCAAATCCTTATTCTCCTAAAAAAACATTCAAGGTCCACGAAACTCAACATTCTTCGATCTATTAAGGAAAAAAGAAACCACATCAGTACCTACTGTTAATTTCAAACCTGACATACAAGTTCCACAGATTGCAATAATATTTGTGATAAACCGGATTCGTAGATTATTATTTTGGCAGTTTATTATGCGTAGGTAACATATAGAATAAATTTTAATACGTAACAGTGCTTCGATTGTAAGAGTCAAAATATTGTGGAATTGTGAAGTTACCACCATTTTCAATGGCTGTGAGTGAGAATCGCCATCTTGGACATTTGTTTTTGGAACACATGCTGAAACGGCCAAATGCTTTGTGTCAGGTAGGTGTCTAATTGTCTTCTTCTTATTTATAAAATTCTCGTGTCACAATGTTAGTTACCATACTCCTCCGAAACGGCTTGACCGATTTTTGTGAAATTTTATATGCATATTCAGTAGGTCTGAGAATCGGCTACTATCTATTTTTTATACCCCCACGTGACGCAGACGAAGTTGCGCGGGTCAGCAATATATAAAAATCACCTATCACTATGTTCGTAGGTACACGCTAATCTCTGAAAACACAAAACTGATTTCAATGAAGTTTTGTGAATGTGTATTGTTGGCCCCAGCCTGAAAGATAGGATAGTTTTGGAAGCGATATATAATATTGGTGGGTTTCTAGTAATCCTATATTATGTAAAAGTAATAGAAAAAAGTGTATTATATAAAACGAACCGCTTGATTGGTCCTACTCCTAAGTGTCACGCCTACCGGAGTGACGCCGGTAGCGATTGTTAGCATAGGTTTTATATGATTGCAAGTCGGGCCATGCACCAATCTATCTTGTAAATTATTTTGATTGGTATAAGTTCTTATAGTCTTGTGACATGGTGTCTAGGTTTTTATCCCACCACACCTCTGCGTGATATTTTTTATTTATTTTTTCCGTTATTTATTTATATACACATTTTTTTCCGATTTTTAAATATTTCTTAAAAAAACCATATAAAACATTAAAAAATAGTAGTCCGCCGGTGTCGGGAACAGGGTATTTATTTTTTATTAGGTAAAAAATACAGTTAAATTAACAAATATTGTTGAACATAAAAGTAAGTCAGAAGTAATTACTTTCGTACTGAAACTGAACTCCCAGCATGTTGCAGATAATACCTACAATAGGAACAAAAAGTGTACATCAATGATAATGATAATATAAGCACAAAAAAGTAATAAAAGTTCATTTCAATTCGATAGCGGTGATGATGAAATGTTGCATCCTTGCATCGGGGGTCATAATGGTGCATGAAAGCAAATCTTGAAGGAACTTCATATTCTTAATTCATTTAGGGCCTACGCAGACCGGGACGGCATGGCAAGGGATTTTAATTTTTACTAATGGACATTCAACCGTACTGTTACAGAAATATGACATAAATTGCTATGCTTTAAAATGATGCCGTGGCAGCTCCCGTGGCGGGATGCCGTGGCATACTGCGGTAGGCAACGGCATGCCACGGAATCCGGCACTCGTAGTTATATACTGCGATCAACACCAAATCCCAATCTACCATTTTAAAACTGAGGCACACCAACACTCGATCAAACGCAACTGAAGACTAAAAGTGTATCAGGCAGCAGGAGTCGCTGAGGCGTGCCGTGGCACGCCGTGGCAAAGTGCTAGAATGCCGCGGTATCTAAGCGGCCAGTGTGCGCTGACTCACGGCAAAATCCCTTGCCATGCCGTCCCGGTCCGCGTAGGCCTTTATTGGAAAAGATCGTTTTCGTTCGTAGCCTGTCAAAACAGCATTGCTATTTCATTTCCGCCTCGAATGCAATAACAAAGTTTCCCCACTTATATCAAAATGTACTATTATTTAACATCGTCAAGCTTTGGGACCTAAAATATTCTACTGTTAGCCGAGTGAGTATAAGTCGTTTTCCCGTTTTAGATAGATGCAGCAACCGGAAAATCTGAGACGAACGCTTCGGTCCTTGCCCGCTCCATTCGTCTCGCGAGATGTCTCCGAAGCTTCGGAGCCAAGCCAGGAGATGTGCTGGCCTTACACGGGAAGAACCACCTGGATCTGCACATACCGTACTATGCGGCGCTACTCAATGGCATGCCTATTGTTGGTGTGGATCCTATGTTTAAGTTTGGTAAGCAGAAGTTTATGAAACAGCAGTTATGGCAGGAACCCAGACAGTCGCTTTTCGTGAGGAAATCGGCATTTTCCAGAAACACAAATATAGATATTTAATTATTTATTTATCATTTATTCCCTCTTCACAAAGCTGACTTAAAGGTTAATGTCGTGTCAGCAACAGGAAGGGGCCCGCAAGGGCCGATGCCTGCCGGGGCTGCGGGACTGTTCGAACACAAGAGATACCGCGGCCCTGGAACACAAAGGGCAAAGAAAGAACATGGATGGGTTTTAATCAGTAAAAGTCTGACACTCCCTCCCACTCCACCCAGAGGGGGGGGGGGGGTTATTTGATGATTTCCCATAAAAAAAAGGTTAATGTGTGCACAAAAAATGTCTCAACAGTATTCCACCTTTCTGAGAGACTGGTTGGTGGACTGCTAAGTATACCTGTCTCTAGAATCAATAATCATTAGAAACATGAAACTGTTCCAACCCACACTGGGCCAGTGAAAAATATAAAAAGATAAAATCCGATTTCTCATAGAGAAGAGTTCTGTGTCCGAGCATATTAAAGACTCATTATGCTATGCTAATGCTTAGCAGAAGTATAGCAGGATCTACTTTATTAATGGCTATTCATCATCATCATCTTCCACAGTCCACTTTCGGCCTGGGAGTCAGGAGTGGACCTGGCGCATTTTGCTCCTGCGCTAGTTTTAGACTTCTTGACTTATTTCTCCCCGCGTAATAGATTCCTAATATGCGTCATAAGAATAAAATATTATGAGCGTTTTTCTTTTTCGGTTTTCAGAGGAAATAAAGAAACTATTCAAGTTAACAACACCGAAGATAGCATTTTGTCAGTGCGAGCATTTCACGGACGCTGTCGCAGAACTGGGACTGGACACCCGGATCGTAACGTTCACTGAAGGTAGATATTCCATGCAGAACTTCATCCGGGAGTTCGATGAAGAAGATTGGAAGGAATTGCGGTAAGCGATTTATTTTCCACCTCGTTTAGTAGTTTGAAGATCAGGATTTAATTTTCGCTGGGGTTGGTGATGCTTTCATCATCCATTTTACGGTAAACGTGTTCTTTTCTAGACAAACTTGATGTTTGCCCAAAGCAGGCTATGCCTTTAGCCTCTACGAAAGTTACCAGAATGGCAACTACAGGGACAAAGACAAATAGGTAATCCGCCCCCAAAATACCACAAATATTCTCACCTACAAAAAAGCTCTTGTGTTGATTTGATAACGTAATTTTTTTTTCCCAATTGATCATTAAGGGGTTAAGTTTTGTTCCAACAAAATATGTACTCTCGTGCCGGCAATACGAAGGGGTTAAATATAATAGAGATCATTCTAAGTCCAGCTGTTGAATGTAAACTAAATGCTATATGGTTGCGACTATTCTGTGGCTGGATTCACGCGGTTTAGTAGTTAACTTCATTGTGTGAGATTGTCTATTCCCATCCTTTTCCCGTACATGCTCATCGCATTAGTACCAGCGAGAAGGAACATGCGACTTTCCGTGTGTCGATCATGAAAAATGCAATAGCTCATAAATTCGCGCCGCGACCGCGCTTGCTCTCGAGAAATTACGAAATAAAGGTAAAATTGGTGTGTTCTTCATCTGTGTTATGTGCTACGCTCCAGGAGGTTGCTATGAAGATTTGAGGTATGAGCATCCTTCCTTTACAAGCGTTTTATTATTTTCTGGTGTTTCAAATCAACACGCGTCATTCCTCCATCTTTGCAACGAGCCAATTTCAATTTTGATTGCATTATTAACTAAAACCGCGCAAACACTATATAATTTGTATTCTTCTTCTCCAGGCCAGCAGAATTCGACACAGACAAGATCTACCTCTGGTTGATCAGCACGGGTGGTACGACCGGTGTGCTGAAGGTTGCTGCTTTCAAACACAAGCCCTGGATCGATAAGATACTGCAACAGAGGGAACAGTTCTTCCAAATTGATGAGTGAGTCTTTTTTTGACAACCAAGAGTATTGTAGAATCACTCAGGAATTAGGGTAGATCTTCCATGACGTGATCTGTTGACTCAATTCAGTCCCATTAAACGCTAGACGACGTCGGGGCACACCGAGGCAAAGAGAAAAGGGTAGGTTTTTTTTTTCTAATTTGCGGAAATCGGTAAGTGTGGAAGCAGCGCCAGCGCGACGTCACTCACGCACACAGCGACATATCGCGCGATGAGTGATTCTGTTTGTTTTGTTGAAATGTAAACACGAAAATATTCGTGTTATTCTGAAATACTGTCAAATTTAAACAATTTCAAATAGCAGCTTTATTAATTATTGACCAGGTTCCGTAATTTAAATTGATTATTTATGTCTTTTGTGACAACCTCCTGAATTTTGACGAGGATGAAAAACTCTCTGCTATCAAGGAATACGAGCGTTTTATCAATTTACAGAAATGCAAGAAACCTTCCAGCGTTACACCTGTCCCCCGTGCAGTGGATAGCAGGCTTCTTCAACGCGATAGCCATGCCCCTGTTCAACCTCTGCAAGATCCAGACTTCCCTGCCTCCCACCGCAGATCACGTCATCGATATTATCAAGGAGTATCGGGTAAGGTTGGAGTATGTGATTTCTCTCACAATCATGTCTGTCTGTCTGTTTGAACGCGATAAACTCAAAAACTACCGAACGGATTTTTATACGGTGTTCACCAATAAAAGGAATGATTCATGAGGAGTGTTTGTTTGTATAATTCATTAGATTTTGTGTAAATTAACCGTAATGTGACGATAATTGTTCAAGATGTCGGAAAAAATCATTCTGACTGGGAGCTTTACGGGCGTGCGCCTTAAAACCATTAGGGCCTTTTTATTGTCATGTGTGTTTGCGCCCGCGTGCTGGCCAGGCACGCATGCGTGCTGCCCGCAACCTATCGTATCATACATGTGTTTATTGTCATGCGCGCCACACGCAAGCGGCACACGGGCGGATCGCGGGTGGCTCGCTCGGATGGGTGCTGCCCGTGTGCGTGTGGCGAACCCTGACAATTGACCACGCATGACAATAAAAAGGCCCTTAGAGTTATACAGGGTGGTCGTGTACGACACACAAACGATTACCACATAAGTATTCAGTCCCTTCCACCCTGTATGAAAACAAAGAAGGTACCTATTACAAAATTTTTCCTCTTAAAAAGATCATTGGCGGGTGTTTCGAGGGATATTTTTTAGGCTCCATTTTTTGGCCATTTCCCCGTTTCTCGGGATGTAATCACCGAGAATTTAGTTGTGAGATTGTGCTTGACATCATCCTTCAACCAAATAACGTCCACTTTATGCTTTTCACGACTTTACCAGGTCAGTGGTCTACCTTGTCGTATTACTTACATACCTCCAAAAGTCCAGATTTTATCCGAAGATGAAATTCTTTAAAAACCCGCTCATCAACACTTTTCTTTGCAGCCAGTCAACACACTACTGGGGCCGTCCATGTTGAATTCTATATTGAAACACGAGAAAGAATGCGACTTCACTTCCTTTGATCTAGTTATGGTAGCAGGAGGGAAGGTGCATAAAGACCTCATTTGTGAGTTAAGGGTATGTCTTCAATGTTTTTAATATAACTGGATCTTTACCTCAACTCTAGGCGTAGGTGCCAGGACCACGGTTCTGGGTTTATTATAGCCAACAAATTGCATGGAAATAGATTTATTCTTAAAAAATATATTTTAAAGCTCGGGATTGGTGCCCTGAAACAGTGACACGGGGTCGCGGCAGACCACGAAGGAGATGGCGGGACGAACTGGATGTCTTTCTTGAAAATTGGAATAAAGTAAGCACAGAACCGTGACCTTTGGAAGGAAAGGAGGGAGGCCTTTGCCCAGCAGTGGGGCAATAGCCCATATTGCCCAGCTATAATAAAATAATAATTTGTCGCCGCTTTTACCCATCACCGTAAGGAGTTAGAGACGATCGATCTAAACGGTTCTGAATTTGGTTTAGTTTTCAAATATGCAAACTAAATATTATTGTAGTGGGATTAAAACAACAAATACTTTTAAACCCCACATTTAAAGTTCAGTTTACGATACATCTTCAAACATTAGACTTTTTCAAAATTGTTGGTCATTATGAAATTCAACCTTGATTTTCATTTAAGTGGAAATAGTTTCTTCTGTTAAAACTACCAACAATATTTTAACCCTCGCATCCAATCCAACTCCTGGTAATACATGTTTTATAGTAGGTACTAATGTAAAACTGTCCCACAGAAAAGATTACGAAAAGATGCAGTTGCGGCCGAGATGTATGGCCAAACAGAAACTCTGGGCCAAGTATTTTCACTAGAAGCTAATGGACCCCTGGGCAGCTGCGGCAAACCTACACAAATACATAAGATCATGGTAAGAGCACTCCTTTCGCTATGGACTGTACAATTGTATCCGCATGACCTCGTCCTTCACGCTCAAGAGCCACGCGTAGACACAAACAAATGAAAGAAGTACTACGTCACCGCGACGCAACGGAGCGACGGTAGGTACTCTCGAGAAGGTATAATGTCTGTTTTTTAATCTCGGAGACTAAATTGACAGGTGAAAATGTCAAAACTGACTTAAATCCTATTGAAATCTATGTCAGTTTGCCATTTTTACTTGTCAATTTAGTCTCCGAGATTAAAAAACAGACTTTAGTTCTGTACAAACTTTATGGCGGCTCGGAACATAATAATTAATTAATTAGTCTTTAAGATAGAGCCTGAAAACTAGTACTACCAACCAGTAGCAAAGGGTAAATTTTTGTAAGAGGTAAGCCGGAGTACATATCTTTAATGTGATTATATTATTTGTCTAAAAAATACTGACTGTGCCATTTGTCAAAGGGGATCAGGTAGGAATCGGGTTGTACGGAACCTTCGCCACTGCTACCAACTGACCAATTGATGTGTGCAATAAACTAATTTGATTTGATCCTTATCGTTCGTCAACCATGGCCTATCGTTGGATCCAGATACAATACAGAGGGGACCATTAGAAGAAACTGTTACTCTTGTGTGTTTTATTTTCATTTGTGTTTGTTTACAGCTAATGGATCCTGACACTGAGATCGAAATAACGAAGCCAAATACACCAGGAGAACTGTGGGTGAAAGGGCCCATGTTCACAGTAAGTCTTAAACATCATCCATCAGCTCCAACCTCTATTAATCACAAGGTTTTTCGAAGAACACAGCTGTGTCATCAATTAAATGACATAACTTAGAACTAAGAATTCGCACGGCAAAAGAAAGGGAGGATACTATCGTCCTAAATTTTTCCGCACATGTTCGGAAAAATATTAAAAATCCACGCGTGAGAAATACATTGCATGTTGAAACTAATCGTAATGCGATGCTTAGTTTCCGAGAAAGTGTATTGAAAATAAATAAGCGAGACATATGAATGAATAAATATGATTGCACAGCGCCAAGTGGGCAGAAGTCGGTGAAAATCGGCATTAATCCCCTTTATCGACCACTGGGGCACTTTCTGGAACGGTTATTTCTTTAAAATTAAAACTGAATTTGTTACAGGAATACTACAACAACCCACAACAGACCGCAGCGGTGTTCACAGAGGATGGCTGGTTCAAGACTGGGGACCTGTTGTACAGAGACAAACATGACAACTATTACTTTGTGGAACGTCTTGGCATGCTCATCAAGTACAGGAATTATCATGTGAGACTTTAATCCAAGAAATGTCAACGATAGTGCAAAGGAAAACATGCTTGAAACCAAAGACATTCAAATATTTACGAGCGATAGACGGGATAAGACGAAAAAAATCGTAATCCAATACTTGTTACCACTTAGTAACAAATCGTTCTGTCTAGCGTCATACGCCCGCTTGTCAGGTAGCATTCATGTGTCAAAATCGAAAATGTTCGGGATCAAAATTATTGTATGAAAATGTTCCCAATGTCCGCTCTATAAGTCTTTTAAATCTCTTTCCTTGAAACCGTAATAACACTGCACTCATTGAAGACTGCCTCGTTGTTCTAATGGTCGCAAGCGCTGCTGAGCATGGGGTGCTGGGTTCGATTCCCAGGTCGCTCTTTTAGAGGTCAATTGTTCAGCTGGTATAAATTTTCCATCTGTCATTCGGTTACTCTCTTTTCCAGTGGCGTAGCGTGGGGGGGGGCTGGGGGGCCATGGCCCCGGGCGGCGCATTTCAGGGTGCGGCAAAGAGCAAGAGTTAGGACGCGGCAAGCGGAACCAGGCGGTAGCGTCAGGTCATAGTTATCAGATCATTACTAAAGTCATCGGGACTATGTTGCAAAAACAAGGACAACCAAGAAGTGGAGCATTTTCCTTAATATACGCCGCTGGCCCTGGGCGGCTTTTCATACAAGCCTCACGGTCTGCCGCCCCGTATTTTGTAGACACAAGCACTTTATTTTTCTAGCCTACCGCCTAGTTTTTTATATAGAAAAAAAGAAAATCGAACCTATCTGGGATGCTAAAATTTTCTAGCTCGCTTCGCTCGCTCTTACAGCTAAGTTTTCTTAATCGTTCCATATCTTTAATGCATTCGTAGAAAAAATATGTTAAATTCCATTTGTTTGAATCGTAAAAAGAAAATCTGTTACTTGCCTCGGATAGCGAGGCGGGGTGCTAAAATTTTCGAGCTCGCTTCGCTCGCTTTTGCCCCCTACTTACTCTCAAGTCTAAAGCTTTCATGCATAAGTCGATACAAAAAACTTATTTATTGAAATTGAATTTGTGTAAAAAAAGATTTTACTTTAAAAATAAACTTATAGAATAACATTTTGAAATCATTTGAAAAAATGCTTTGTTTTGACTCTTTCCTACGTTTCTTGAGTAATTATGAAGTTAGAGGGGGCGGTCAAAATTACAGTCGGCCCCGGGCGGCAAAACCCCACGCTACGCCACTGCTCTTTTCTCTCTAATTGAAAAGACCCTTTCGTGATCCCAAGTACCAGCAAAGCCTACACTTCATCATTCTCATGACCGCGAACTCTTTTCACAACCACTGCAACTCCTGAAAGCCAGAGCTAACATGGCCACCAGAAAAGTCTAATCAGAAAGTTCCCTATCCAATGCTTTTTAGATAGCTCCGTTAGAGTTAGTGGAAGTGATCCGGCAGCATCCCGGTGTCCTGGATGTCAGTGTAACCAGTGTCTCCAATGTCTTCGATGGCGAGCATCCAGTAGCGTGCGTCGTGCGACGACCAGGATTCAAGGTTACTGCGCATGAGATCAAGGAGCTGGTTGCTAGTGAGTAGATATTAGGAATATTTTACATAACTTAACATATGGGTAAGTAAGGTAGAGGTGTACCTAATAGTACTTACACCGATCCACATATTGTGGTGACTTATGTTTAAGTTCCATGCAAATGGGGTTGAGCTTATTGCCAATCTACCGAGCACAAATCCAGACTCTGTGGCTGTTACTAAGACATTCCTGATGGAAAAACCCGTGAAAAAACACTTTTGCCCCCGACCAGGGAATAGATTCCATGACCTCGTGTTCAGCAGTCGTAAAACTACAAGACAAGTGACGCAGAAATATTTTATAACGTCACAAAGGAGAACCGTTGTGCTAGTGGGCGCAATCGGGACTGCTGAACTTGGGATTGTGGCCTAGGTTTGGACGCGTATCTATATTTTGGTGGTTATATATATTTTGGTCCTTCGAGCCGGATTTAAGGTTTTTCCATTAAGGATTTCCCACCAACGAACCAATGAAGAACGTGGACGACGTTTTTGAGGATCGTATCAGGTGGTGTTCTGTTGTTTCTGCCTACCCTAACCATGGGAAACATGCGTTAGTTTATGCATGTCAATTCCCACTAGTAGGTTCTGTTAACCGCACCTCAGTGGCAATACTTACACTACGAAAATTGCTCTTACTGCTACGATATAGTAAAGGCACTGTCAATGTAAGTTTTACCACTGCTTTGTAGTTGACTGTACCTTTGAGTGTAAAATCTGACACTAGTGTTGCCCTGCACTTGTTTTAAAATCGAATTACTATGAATAGTTTCGGAGATTACCTCCTACATCCAAACTTGTCTAGCCCATACGGCATACTGCCCCAGTTCTTGGCAAAGGCCTCCCCCAAATCTTTCCGAGAGCTCTTGTCCATTTTATACTTAACATACAATTTAATAAATATTACTCCCAACATTTACCAAATAATATTTTAATTTTACAGACAAACTTTCCTACAGTAAGCGTTTGCGGGGAGGAGTCATCTTCATGGAGAGGCTACCCCGAACATCTACAGGCAAAGTGACCCGAGCTTATCTGAAACAAATTGCTGCAATCGCCTATAGAGAATAAAATACATTTAAAAACAAAATGTCTGTTGAAATTTTATTGGAAATACAAGATGGTGGCGTTAGTTCCAACCATGGCCACGCGCCAAAAGAACCAAGATAAGATTATAGTTGCTGAAAAATCTTTTGGCATATGTTCAATACAGGAACTAACTTCAACCTTTTGTTTTTTCGGAACGTTTTCCCAAAATAAATGTTTACCAACAGCCTCCTGTCAACGTCGAGTAAGTTATATTGTGGAATGGCTGGAAAACCCGTACTAATCGTTCAGGAACATTCTAGAGGAGCTTTTTGTCAATGATCTAAGATAGTAATTTGGAAGTTCCTATACTCTGTTTTTTAATCTCGGAGACTAAATTGACAAGTGAAAATGTCAAAACTGACTTAAATGCTATTGAAATCTATGTCAGTTAGCCATATTTTGTACTTGTCAATTTAGTCTCCGAAATTAAAAAACAGACTTTACACTAAAAAATCCAACATAGGTTGGAACGTCTTCAGTATAACGTTCCGTTCTAAAACTAAAAAAGACCAAAAAAAATTGAAAATATTAAACCATGATAGGACAATTCTTTTTTAGAGATAGCAAACTGAGAACTAACATTAATAAATCTGTATCTTTCCGAAAACTATTTATGTATCAGATGTGTGCTTCTGCAATACATGGCATTTAAATTATTTGAAGAACCCAATACAAAGTGTATTGTTAAGTTGGTAATAAGAACCGTGAAACAGAACGTAATTTTGACATATTGACAAACTGTCAAGTTACGATCGGCTGATATCGTCGATCGTAATCGTGTAATAATATTAAAATGTATTTAATCGAGTAATATAAACAAAGCCATGGATGAAAACGAATTCTTTAGACAGACCGTGCAACATTTGGCTCGATGTTTGTCGAGTATAAACCCGACGCCATGGGAGAAGGTAAAAATTACGACACGTATTTTGCAATTTTGTAATTTTTGTAATGGTGTTGTTTTCCTGAAAGATCTCCCATATACGAAAAACCGCAATATCCTTGTTCCCACAGTGCATTAAATAATTTCTGTTGTACGTACGTACGTTTTGTGTTCTACGTTTTCTAATTGTTTCTTTTCCAAACTTTGAAAATTTGTGCATGACCTCACCCAAACAGGCTGCTCGTTATCAAAGTTTTAATACAGAAAACCGCAGTGATTCATCATTGTATTGTTACTATATCGATGTCTAATTTATCATAGTATGATCATGACATAACCACTATGTTCACATGGTGTCTACCTTGAATGTTATGTGATTATTTCCTATTTTTAAACTTTTAATTAATCTTGTGAATGGCCATGACGTTGGTAGCCGGCATTGTTATTTGTGGATTAGGATTTAGAATATTTTTAGCCAATAATAATCTACCAAATATTGTACTGAACAGTTGGGTTTGGAATTCTTAGTTATCTAAGTAAATAATTATTTAAATATAACTAGTATCAGGATAGTCTTCTCTTTTGGTTTTCTTGAGACGTTGAGTAAAATACATTCATTAGTTTAGTGATGGACAATGGATAATGCACAGCTTAAACTACAGGAATTAAAGTTTAAAAAAAAAAATTGTAACAATAGGCAATAAAAGTTTATGCAAGTTCATAATTTTCCCGATGTAAGCTATCGTAGGCATTATGATACACTTATAAATCCTGAGCTTATACAAAGAGATATTTAAAGGTAAAAAATATATAAAATCATTTAGTCATCTTTATTAATAAACAAATTGCTACATTTATGATTAATGATCGGATATTCGGATGCATATTTACCTAAAGTACATTTCTTTCCAGCAAAGGGTACAAAAGTGTGGAAGCAGCTTCTTATAATATTTTTTTTTCCCGATTTCGCAGGATTTCATAAAAATTATGTAGTGTGTATAAAATGTATTGTAGTATAGAATAATAAACATTCATATTCTGTTTAAAACTGGGCAAGAAATTTGTGGAAACACGTAAAAAATTGCTTCAACTTTAAAATTTTGTTGTGTGTAAGAAATAAATGAATTCAAATTTTGCTGTTGTATATTCAAATAGAATAAAATAGAAAATATGGCTGGACTTATAACAATGATTATTTTGATAGTCGTACTCACACTCCATACTAGTCAACACTCAACTTTAGGTAAATATGCATCCGAATATCCAATCTCTACTTTATTTATGATGGAGCTTCACTTGAGAATGGTTCTACAGATTCGTTTTCCGCACGCAAAATACGCGCTTTGACGTGGAGTTGCGGAAACCAGCCCGCTATACCATATACCAGATTCGTTTTTTTTTTGTTGTGTCCCGAACAGAACAAAAAAAAACCGAATCTGTCCGAAACAAGGTTTGTTTGAAAAAAATCATCAAACCCAAACCTCTGTGTGATTAGTTTGGTACTTTCAGTTTTACTTTCTGTAATTTGTAGTCTAATAAGAAGATGGAAAAAATGCTGAAAAATTCAATATTTGAATTACAGGTGAATACTTTGTTCATGCTGTGCCCCCAAGCCAGTTCGACATTGATTGTGACACCACGGAGCCAAGAAGCATCCATAGCCCTTGGACTATACTTCCTTCAGAGTAACTTGCAACACCAAGACAAGCTTCTGCCATACTTCTTGAAGGTCCTGAAGTGTCTAACTACAGCACAATTTGAGGAGCCACTGTGCCGAGTCAAGAATGGAGACCGTGAGTACCTGTGTTCTGTATAAATATTTTAGTGTTGAATTTTTAAGTTCAACGTTGAGATACCAACTGGATGACTACTTTTTGTAGTTCATGAAAGTGTTCACGAAGTATTAAAGTAATTTGTATCAAAATAATTCAGAAAACCTTTAGTTGTATGGTATACATTTAGAACAGCTCAAAAAATGTATTACAGGTCAAGAAAGTACTTAAATTATTAAATAAACTAGCGGTCGCCCGCGGCTCCGCCCGCGTAGATGTCGGTTACCGCTGCAAAAAACCTACCCAGGAAAGATACGGTCAGCAAAATGATTCCCAGGTCAATTCACAGACACCGACACTAACATCGACGACGCAGTCATTATCCGCAGGCTGCATAGATCGTCTTTATGTGGATGTTAAAGTTGTTAAATTGTGTAATTAATACTAAGTTTTCACTTCTGCCAGCAGTCCCGGAGTGCAACCCGTTGTTTTAGGATAGATAACTAAAGCGATTATTGTAGAGCTTCTCTATAAACAACATTTGACGTTAAATTATTTTCAGGTAACAAAATATACTGATGGTCGGGAGCCCCGACCCGTGATAGGGCAACGTAAAGTTGCCCATGCGTAAAACATTCTTTTCGTAAATCAATTCCTACTAATTTGAATGTTTGGCCCTGGGATTTGTTTATCGTTAGTGCGAAAGAAATTTTTACTGGAAATTGGAGCCTTTTGAAGGGTATAGGCAAATCAGTAGGGATACCCTTACTCATAGATCTAAACTCCCCTCCTGCACGCGCACCCCGCCTTGGTGACGCCCACTTCGCAACGGGCCGTGCAGCAGAAATCGTAATATTTTAATTTCGCCATAACTTCAAAACCAAACGTCCAATTTTAATCATTCAAAGACCAAATATTATCTACATAAACTTTACTTAGTGATGAAATAATTTATTTTGATAAGGATTATAGCATGAGTAAAATAAATGCGTTTAAATGTAGTCCAAAAAAAATTCAAGATAAAAAAATGGTTGTTGTGCCTCACTCGACATAGATAGGTATGTTGTGTCGCGGATTTTTTTCTAGATATTTATAAGATCTACAATTAACTAGAACATTTTATGGTTCTATCTTTTATAGTTTAGGCAGCGTACGCAAAATAAGTAACTTTTCTGCTTGATTTTTTACACCTTGCGTCCGAAAAACCCAAATATCTTACGGAACCCTATTTTTTTCCAAAATAAAATTTAGCCTATGTTACTCGTGGATAATGTAGCTTTCGAATGGTGAAAGAATTTTTAAAATCGGTCCAGTAGTTTTTGAGCCTATTCATTACAACCAAACAAACAAACAAACAAAGTTTTCCTCTTTATAATATTAGTGTAGATAAAACAATTTCGACTCTCCACAATTGAATAACAAAAGAATCTTTTCCTTTTCGGAAGGAATCTTTCCTTAGTTATTCTTTTTGCCACCTTTGTCTTCTGTAACAAACAAGAAACATTGGGTTTTACTTTGACTCTGCTTTACCCAGTCCCATCAAGTTTGAGGTCTTCATGTAATAACTTAGAATCTTGTATTATCGGGTCAGGTCTTTATGGCAGTATCATTTGCATAGCTTGCCGAAGTTTTAGTCGTCCCTGATGAGACTAGTGGTTCCGCTGTGAATAGCAGGACCAAGGAGCAAGTACGATCCCCTGTGGTAACCCTGATAGTATAGGAGCAAGTACGATCCATTATGGTAACCCTAACAGTTTAGGACCAAGTAAGATCCCTGTGGCAACCCTAACAGTTTAGGACCACGTAAGACGCCTGTGGTAACCCTGACAGTATAGGACCAAATACGATCCCTTGTGGGACCCTGACATCTTAGGACCAACTAAGACCCTTTGGTAACCCCGACAGCTTAGAACAAATCAAGATCGTTGTGGTAACCCTGGCAGTATAGCACCAAGTACGATCCCTTGTGATAACTCTGACAGTTTCGGACCAAAATTAAGACCCTGTGGTAACCCTGACAGTACAGGACCAAGTACAATCCCTTGTGGTAACCCTAACAGTATAGAAGCAAGTTCGATCCCTTGTTGTAATCCTGACAACTTAGGAGCAAGTAAGACCCCTGTGGTAACCCTGACAGTATTGCTCTTAATTTCCTTGCTTAACCAACTATCTTTAGATAGTAATTGGTAGTCTAATGAGTCTCAAATTGGTAATCAAAGCCTTCATACAAGGGCTGTGGGACTGTTCGAAAGAGATACCGCGGCCCTGGAACACAAAGGGCAAAGAAGGAACATGGATGGGTTTTAGTCAGTAAAAGTCTGACACTCCCTTCCACTCCGCCCAGAGCGGGGGGAGGGAAGGGTTATCTGATGATTTCCCATCCCAAAAAAAAAAGCCTTCATAAAACACTTAGATTTCATATTTATTGATAACTAGCTTCCCGCCCCGGCTTCGCACGGCTGCAATATACATATAAACCTTCCTCTTGAATCACTCTATCTATTAAAAAAAACCGCATCAAAATCCGTTGCGTAGTTTTAAAGATTTAAACATACATAGGGACAGACAGCGGGAAGCGACTTTGCTTTATACTATGTAGTGATTTGTTTAGTGAGTGTGTCAATATTATGTAGTCAAGTACCTACGTACTGTATGATGATATCATTTACCTTGTTTAGTGGACATTTATCAAGATGACCCTCAAACATGCAACCTCTTAGTTAGTCATATCATTTAAATGCATCATGTTGCAAAAAAATAATTCTAACACACTAGTAAATCAAACTAGTGAAGAGCTCGTTGCTTATTAATAGCAGCTGCACGAGTTGATCTTAAAAGTGAAGCTAAGCTTACAAAGGTCGGTCCGTGGAAGGGTGACCATCCACGACATGATCCATCCATTATATACTGAGTTTCCTCCGTGTCTCGGATAAAACGTTAAGTCGTTGGTTCCGGCTATCATTTCTAGATCTTTGAACGTCGTTACAGGTAGTCAGTGGGCCCAAAGTCTGACAACCAGTCTTACCAAGGCGTATTGTATAACCTACTACTAACTGGTTTGTGGAGGTCAGATAAGCAGTCGCTTCATATAAAATACTAGTATTAAGATGCATCCGGTTAGACTGGAAGTCGACCCCAACATAGTTGGGCTAGGCAGATGATGGCACTAATAAAATTAGTATCTTTTTTTTCTGTGCTGCTCCTGGCTTTCCTTCCAGCTCTGACAAAATTTATCCAGTTCGTCCCGCGGCCTCCTTCGTGGCCTGCTGCGACCTTGTCTCACTGTATGAAGGCACCAATTTTGTACCACAGCATTCAAAATCACATATTTTTTACAGCGCTGAGCATAAACGTGATACAGTACAGGCCCTGCAGTCTCGACAAATATAACGACAAAAATCAGTCGGTAAGTGTAATCGATGTCATATTTCTTTAATAGATTTTCAACCTTATGCTTTGGAAATAAAGTAGAAAATCTATTAAAGGAATTTGACAACGATACGACTTAGCGACCGATTTTTGTCGCTATCTAATGTCGAGACTGCAGGGCCAGGGCTTGGTCCCGTCACGTAAAAAGAACGCTGAGCGACAGTGAAGGGGCTGTGTCTTCGCTCGGGTATAGTCGCAACCTGTAGTACTAAACTAATTGTTTTATAATATTAGTGTAATTGTTTTAATGTAGAATCATAATAGGTACTTTACTAGTTACTTAGTACTTTGGAATAGGCTGGTATTCAAAAAACAGATAATGTTTACTTGATCGGTCAGCGTTCTTTTTACGTGACGGGACCTATATCTGTGATTGTTATACTTGATATGCATCATTTGCAAAAAATACGAAGTATTATTATAAAATAATTCAGAAAAGCTTTAATTTTAATGTGCAAGTTTAGAAAAACTATATGGTCTGCAGGTCAAGGAAATAAAACAATTTTGATAAATAAAATATGATTATAATATATTTAGTAATACATCGTTTCCTTCATGGAAGACGTTTCCTTTGTAAATCTGCCTTCTGCAACAAAAAACATTAAATACAATGAGTAATGCATTTTTAGTAAGAAAATGACTCATCATCACAACCCAGTTAGTACTGGGTAATACGATGCCCCTTGGTAAGTCTGGTTGTCATCCTCTTTGGGCCACTGACTACCTAACGACTGTCAAAGATCTACAAATGACACCAGAGACCAATGGCTTAATGTGCTTTCCGAGGCACGGAGGAAACTCGGTATGTAATGGGTTGTCACCCATCCACAGACCAACCTAGACAAGCACGGCTTAACCTAAAGATCGACCCGAGCGGCTGTTATTATTTAGCCACGAGCTCCTCAGTAAGAAAATGACTAAGGAGTCATAAATAGTCACCTTCTAATAGACATAATTAGGGCATGCGGAACCCGGTTTCGGTCCCATAGTAAAACCCGGAAAATCTCGGGGATAGTACTATGAGACCAGGACTCAAGAAAGGGTAATAAAAACTAGAAAAGATTTACAGTAAAAAGGATTAAAGAAACTGCAGTAAGACATTCTACTGGCAGAGTTCCTATCGAAGCCAATATTTTGGATTCATCATCTTACTAATATTATAACGAGGAAAGATTTGTATTTGTGTGTGTGTGTATGTAATTAATTGTAATTAATAAACTCAAAAACTACTGTGCCGATTTCAAAAATTTTTTCACCATTAGAAAGCTACATTATCCCCGAGTAACATAGGCTATATTTTATCCCAAAATGTTTAAAAAATAAATGTCCACCCGTGCAAAGCCGGGACGGGCCGCTAGTACATGATAAAGAAAGCTAATATCACCCGTTAACGCTAAATTATTTGCTGTGACTGTTGAGCTGTTGATTCTCCTTACAGTCGTGATGATATGTTTAAGCTAGCTAAAGGTAAACTTACCTTATTTGCGCCATCTGTTGCCGGTTGCCTTGCGGATGCCCCCAACGATATCTTGTCCGGCAGCACTGGGGTCAAAGCCTCCACCGTTACCACCAGCGGGTGCGCCTAAAGAAACGTGAAAGAAACAAAAGTTGCGATTAGTATTAAAACAGTAAAACCAAAAACTAAAAAGTGGAAAATGACTTTCGGGAGTCGATGACTTTTTTATTTCATTGACTTTGTCACCGACTAAAAAAAATGTTTCTTTGGGAAAGTTGTTTGTTATCATGCGTATAATCACGTGTTTAAATATCGTCACTAATTACCAGTCACCCTATATAGCTTCTTTTTGAAATTTCACAATATTTTTAAGTCCTGTAATAAAACTGTAAAATAAGATGGATTCATTTTTTCCACAGGCTACTAAGTATTACACTTATATACATAATATACTCTGCCTATTCCGAACTCTGGTATTAATAAAATAGTACATACCTGAACCGCCTGGGTTGCCACCATTTAATCCGGGTACTAAAGAACAAACAAACATTTTAAATAATTGCAAAACTTAAAAGCACACACCTACATCACTAATCTAGGCCAGCGCTAGTGGGCTGCGGGACTGTTCGAAAGAGATACCGCGGCCCTGGAAAACAAAGGGCAAAGAAGGAACATGGATGGGTTTCAGTCAGTACAAGTCTGACACTCCCTTCCACTCCGCCCAGAGCGGGAGGGGTCATTTGAATGATGACGCCCCACGCTAAGAAAAAAAACAGCCAGGTCTAGTTTATGAAATCACGGGGTGAAGCCGTTGTCCAGCACTAGGATAGAACGGACGATTAAACAAAACTCAGTTTAGTACCATTGTGAACTAAAAATTCGAAGGAGCGTTTCTTGCAACGTGCAGCTTAGCTTCATGTCATGTGGGCAGTTAAATGCCCCGCTGCATGCTGCTAGAAATCCGTCTCCGATTTTGCGTATACGGACATCATTTTTTGTGGATGTACTTTACACGGTACAGTCACGAGCATAAACATGTATACAATAACCTAAATTCAAATGCGATTCTCTCGTGCTATAACGATTGCAACTTTGAAATAAGATCAATTTCATAATAATATGGATTTTAAGATATTATGTTAGTAACAATATGAAATTGCGATCAATGCAGTAGGAGAAAATCACTTTTAAAAGTAGCTTAGTGCATACATATTGCTGCTCGTGACTAGACCTCTACCTAATCCGGTAATACAGGTGATTTATCAGATTACAGGCGTATTGTTATTAAGAAAAAAACTATCTTCACCTCCAGCTCCTCCATTGTTCCAGCCGCCTAACTGTTGCATGCTCTGGAATGATAAAATTAAATATTAAAAACACATATATTTTTATTACAAATTTTTTATTAACGTTTTTTTCATATATTATACACCGTGACTTTTTAGTCGTCTTACAACGGCAGCCCACTTCATGTATCCAATGACTACTAAACATTCATAAAAAAAATGGTATTTATGAGACTTTAATAATTTAAAAATAAAAATATTGTTTAGTATTATGACGCATAACGTAGTTAAAACACCCAGTTGCGAGCTATGATCTACTCGACTCGAGCGCTGGGTTGGTATGTTCTCCCGTTTGACACGTAAATATCATTAACAGGATGTTTCATAATTTTATACTAATGTATTATTTATTTTTCTTTGTACCTATTACGATCGGTAAAAAAAAAAACCGCGCCTTGAGGTATTTTATGTCGGGTACATTGAGTGGACCACCTCTAAAAAGTCACTGTGTATATTTTAAGAACATATATATATTCATGGATTATTTTTAAAATATGCTGCAACAGAAATCTGCAAACAAGCAAAGCAAAGATCTGTAAACGACAACACAACAGTTTGACAGTTCACCGACATGCGGCCAACTAGTGTTGCCATTACAAAAACAAAGTAAAAAGGAGGAATTTTACGATGACATTCCCCTTCCTTGTTCGTTTTTGACTCAATATTCCCCCTTTTTAGCCGGGACAGGAAAATTTTAAAGTCAAATATCTCACGACATGAATCGAAATGCTTTGTAAGGTTTCTGCATACGATTCTAAGTAAAATTATATAGATGGCGTTAATTTCAACTTCGTAAACAAAGTGACATTCATCCTTTTTCTCCTGACCCCTTCCGCATAGCTATTCACAAACGCTTCGATTCGATTTCGATTCGAAAAGTCGTATGTCTATCTCGCTCGCCTTCGTAATGCCAAAATAGATAGACATACGGACTTGTCGAATCGAAATCGAATTGAAGCGTTTGTGAATAGCTATGCATTGGACAAATTCGTACATTGTAAAATATGGGCAAAGAATACTCACACTTCCGAACATCATTACGACGAGGAATAATACAAATAATTGCTTGAACATTGTGCTTCGGTATCTGCTGTACTGCCTTAGTTCGAAGTGTTACCAAATGGGTACTGTAGCTATTACCAAAAACAGCTGAAGTATTTATACGCGTGTACGGCTTTGTCTATTTTGTGTTCCGCTGATTTTAGGGTTCCGTGGCATAATTACAAAATTAAGATTCAACTGCCTTCGTTAGTCGCAGCTAGATTACAAATCAGTTTTATTATTATTAACAACAATATTGTCAAGTTTATCAGAAATGGGAGTCAAACGTTGAAAGCAATATTTGATTGTCAAACAAATTAATATAACATTACGCCTGTTTTTGTCCGAAGGGTTAGACAGGGTTGTGGCCTATAGTATACCCAGAATTCGCCAGTGAATAAAAAATAGACCACGGAAATAGACATCGGACTTCGACATTTATGCACCTTTTTTCTTTTTTCGTGTGGTTAGAGCCTAACCTGGCGTCAGAGTTTTTATGCCTCCCATAGGCTTGGCTTTACATGCCGTCGAGAAATATCTCTCAGGGATGCTGGTTTCCTCACGATGTTTTCCTGCACCGAAGCAAGTAATAATTATAAAATACGCACATGAATCCGAAAAATCAGAGGTGCTTGTCTTGGGTGCGTACTTGAGACCTGTGACTTGGCAGTCATCATTGCCCAAGTATCTACTGAAGTATCTGTCTTAGTCAGGTATAGAGCAAGTCTGCAATCTGTCTGTAGCGGCTTTACCGAACCTTAAAAAAAAAAAAAATTTTTAATTGCACTTACTTTCATAAAATGGTTGCGGCAAATTCTATGCCACCAATCATGTAAGGTATCTTTCTACTGATCAAAAGTTATTTTTGTATCGTGTCATTTTGGTTGCCTACATTTATTATTCTACAAAAAAAAAATACCTTCCAAGTGCGTGGCGCGACTCACGCTTGACAGATTTTTAACACCTGGACTAACATGCGTAAGAGTCATGGAAAATTTATGAAGGCTCTAGCCTCGTATCGAATTATTGAATAGATTAGTGTATGTATCCGAATGTTTCTAAAGCCTGGAAAAATACATGAAAAAAAAATATTTCGAATCTGAACATATTAGTAATAAAAGTCGCTTTTCATGTCCGTCTGTGTGACCGCGTAGTTCTTAACTTTTGCGACAGATTTCGATGCTGTTTTTTTTTTGTTTTCCTGATGTGTCCCACTCCTGGGTAAAGGCCTCCCCTCATTCCTTCCACTTTTCTCGTTGCGCCTCTTCTTGCCAATTTACGAGAAAGCCATCCAAGGCGTCCCGCCATCTTCCCCTCGGTCTGCCGCGACCCCGTCTAACTGTCTCGATGCCGTTTGCACCATAATTTATAGAATTTATTCCTGAATGTTTATAATGCAGTTATTTTTTCATTTGAAGACCATCCAAATATTCTACGAACAATACCTTACATTTACTCTGCCGCTTAAAATGTAGTAGTAGTAGGCTTCGCTCGCGTTAATTTAGAATTTGACAATCAATTCGGGTTGTACTCTGCTTGTAATAATATAATTCAATCATGATTCCAAACACACGTGGCGCCATCTGTGGTTTTCCTCAGGAACAGAACTTTTTTCCGGGATGAAAGGCACTCTATGTCTGTTTCTGTACATCTGATAACGTATATGCAGAATTTCAGGATGATCGGTTCAGTGGTTTAGGCGTGAAAAGGTAACAAACAAACTCACTTTCGCATTTATAATATGAGTATGGATATATTAACTAATTTACCTACTGAAGGTGAAAATTGCAAAAAATCTAAAAAAAAATGAATTTCGCAAGGTATCCTGGCGCTTAGCCCTTAGGAAAAAATCTTAAATTAATTCATTCACTGACAGATACAACACGACCTGGACCTCTGAACCTCTAGGTCTAATAGCATATATTCTACACAAGAGTCTTACAACGAAGGTTTGAGAGGATTTAGAAAGGATTTTTGAATATGCATTCCCTAAAGGAGATCAGTAGGGTACGAAAGAAAGGAAATAGTACATTTTGATTCATGTGACTATAGGAATTGAAATAAAACACTAGTAGAAAAATGAAAAAAAAAAACCACGAGTGTGAAATACACTGCATTCTGAACCTAATAGTAGTGCAGTTTATTTCCAAGCAAAACCGTCATTAAACATTTGTAGAAGAAGATATTTATTATAATATTAAGAGGAAGATATAATATCTTCCTCTTCTAATCACTTCTCGATCTCAGGGTTTGGAAGTTTAAAAACTGTGGAAAGCAGGGGGCAGTAGCTAGTGTTATCATAGCTTGGTACACAAGGCCAAGCTATATTTAGGCAATTCGTGGGCCTATTGTTTATAAGTATATTGTTTCAGGTGTGTTTTCTATGGCTATTAATTTTAAGCCTGTTGAAATATTCATCGAAATATTGGTATTATTCTGCCAATGCAAAATATACGTTATTTCGATTCACACTAAGGTTATTTTTTAAATCGGATTGATGTGTATTGTTTTGAGTTTATTTCAGCTGTATATATTTTCAATGGTTGTTATTTGCCCATAAAATATTAAATATAAATACAGCCTCGCAAACTGACGCAATATTATTCGGTTTTATTTTGAAAATATTTGCTTTCTGGTTTATTAATATAATGTTTCTGATTTCATACCTTCATTGCTGATAGTATTATAAAGGTTGTAAAAAGACCCTTAACGAAGCCGAAAGGCACTTGTTCTCTCCGTCATTGCGATCATTTTTTTGTTCTAGACCATACTTGGGAACCTTCTAGTTAGGAAGAGATATTGGGGGTCAAAGTTCCAACTTTTTCACAAGTTTTTCTTTAAATACAAGATTTTAATGTAAGATTTTTACTTTAAACCCCTTCACGGACCCCGTACTATTCAATCCATCCATGAGCACAGTGTTTTGCGTACGTTACATTTAGTTCTACCGTTAAACGTGATTATTCACCCCAAAAAAAATCTTTTCCCAGTAATAATTTTTGCGTAAAGTTACTTTGTTTGATGTACAGAATGCTTGGTTGACGGCTTCGTGAAGGGTCTGTTTACACCCTGTTTTATTATTCTCAGACAGAAGGAAGTCTTCTATTTTTGTCTAAGATCCCATCTTTTGCCTAAAATCCAATCTTCTAAATTATTAATCAAATTAACTGTTTTTTTTTCAACAAAATATACCTTTAAAAAACAATAAAAAAATGCTAGTAATTAGTAATTTTAATGCCAGTTGGATGATACACCACTTAGAAATTTATCATCGGTAATTAAAAAAAATAGCTGTTCCATAAAATTTGACCCTGTATTTATTACAATACATTTCAGGCATAGCTACTATACAAGGACGAAGGGAAATCGAAGCTAAAACGAGGCACGAGGTCCCCTAAAAAAAAATAGCTATTCCATAAATTTTGAAAAAAAGAAACTAATACCAACAGGTATTGCAGTTTTTTTTAGAGGACCTCGTGACTTAATAATAACAGCCGCTCGGGTCGATCTTTAGGTTTAGCCGCAAAGCAAAGGTTGGTCAGTGGATGCGTGACCACCCATTACATACCGAGTTTCCTCCGTGCCTCGGAAAGCACTATAAGCCGTTGGTCCCGGGTGTCATTTGTAGATCTTGGAAAGTCGTTAGGTAGATAGGCCCAAAAAGTCTGACAACCAGTCTTACCAAGGGGTATCGTATTACCCAGTACTTACTGGGTTGTGAAGGTCAGATAGGCAGTCGCTCCATATAAAATACTATGGTATTCAGCTGCATCCGGTTAGACTGGAAGCCGACCCCAATAGATGATGAGGTATTGCAGTTTCGTAAGAAAATTGTTTTTTTTTTTTAACCGAAGAAAAATTTCTCTGTGGAGTGGTTCAGAATGATGTACTGAATACGTGGTAATCGTTTTAGCGTTGGTATCCCTTCCACCCTGTAATGTCTGCTAGTGATACTCCTTTAGGTCACACTTTTTAGTGTATAACCTACATGACAACCCTGTATAGAAATGAAACAATTTTGGTACTTTCCACTTTTTTATTTGAATTAACAAGAATACAGGTCACTTAGTAATATTATAAGGTTACGAGGTAGCAAGACATCCGATCAGACTGGAAGCCGACCAAAACATAGTTGGAAAAAGGCTAGGCAGCTGACGCGGAGAGGAAATAATAAAATGAAAGTTTTACTAAGTGAGGCATTCATATTTATTTTATTAGCCACTGCCAGCGCCGCGACCGGCCCCTGCGCCTCCGCCGAAGTTAAAACCAAACCCGGCACCAGGGCCGCCACCAGCGCCGCCACCAGCGCCGCCGTCAGCGCCTCCTCCTCCGTCACCTGAAAATAACATAAATATAGCGCACATAATAACACGCCTGTAATCCCGATAGGGTTAAGTAGAGGTATTAATTTAGTAAAACCTCATTTTGCTAGTTATGTATATTTTTAAGTCCCAAGTAATAGCGGCGAGCTTATTGCTATCAATAAGTCACAAGTCCAGACTCCGGTCCAGTCCGTCCGGTACACTCCGGACTACTAATGAGATTTTTTTTCCTGATGGGACAACCCAATAACACTTTGCCTGACCTGGGAATCGTATTTAAGACCTCATGCGCAGCAGTGTCGTTTGCGAACACTAGACTTACGAGGTCTGTCTCATTGGCTACTTGTTAATTTATTAATAACAAAACAAAGATTTTAATGGGCACTAATAGGTCATACCACCTCCTGCACCAGCTCCGAAGCCAAAATTAAATCCGGCACCTCCTGAAAATATAAAAATACCTTTTTAATTATTTGTAGTCGATATTGTCAAGATGTTCCTTGATTGCCTCATGAACATGTCTATAAAAAAACCGACTTCAAAAACATAAAAAAGATTCCGACGAATTGAGAACCTCTCCTCCTTTTTTGAAGTCGGTTAAAAATAGTTTCTTTTTAATGGGTCACTAATTTGAATCGGCCTGCGCTACTTAAATAGAAGCATTAACATGTCTTCTTGGCTCCATTGTTATTGAAAAAACACAGTCTTACCTTCAGCTCCACCGCCGCCGGCGCCGCCTCCTTGTTGTATGCTCTGAAATATTCAAAGTATTAGTGAGTATAAAAAATATTTAAGCAATTTTACTTGCTGTTGAATAGTTTCGAAAAGCCTTTTTTAAGCTTAAGAACAAGCAAGGTACAGAAAAAGACGGCTTCATGACGGGCACAGTAAATTATCTATGTAATTGGAATCATCAAAAAATATTTCTGTTCAAATAAATACTGGGTAGGACATTGACGTAGTACCGCACCGTAAGGGTCCGTAGTACTTGCGGACACTTAAAATGCCGTTATGCATTAAAAATTAACTCACGTTTCCAAACATCATTGCAACAAGAAAAATTACTATTAGTTTTTTGAACATTTCGATTGAGCTCGTTTGTGATACTGAGTGAATACTACACGTTGACAGCTGTATTTATATTGCGTTATAATTATAAGTTTTAGCACACGTGTATTGCTCGTGATTTTATCTTTCAAATTATTATAATAGAAACAGAATAAAAACAGATATTTTTAGGTGATGTGAAAAAAGAGTAAATACAAAAGTTGTAGATCTTTTAATTACCTACAACTTTGCGATTTTAATTTTTACGATAGGAGATGTAGTTTTCCCGGATATCGCGATAAACCGTTCTTCACCCTTAAAAGTTCACCCCCTTACCCTTCCCGACCTCAAACCGACCGTTAATTATTTTTCCTCTTTTTTAATATTTTCTTCCTTTGCAATGGGTGTCATCCTGTTCAATTATTTTTCCTCACAAATATTATCGCCCCTTGGCTATTCTCTTTTATATCAATTATATTTTAGGTCAGCACGGGTTTCTTTGACGGAAGAATCGACAAAATGACAGATTGTGAAAAGAATGCTGTCATTTTGTCGACACAATCTGTCATTTTGTCGATTCTTCCGTCAAAAAAACCCGTTTCTACGGTGGTCATGCTACGCGTGCTGGTCCCATGGTTAAAGTTGTACATAATAGTGAGTACAGTTCTATTCATCTCACATTTACTTATGAACAAGAGACTTTCAATTATTTCATTTGTACCTTGTCAATAAGAACGTGTTGATGATTATGGATCACGTTATGTTGACACGCGACGCATTTAAAGCATTGTTAGTCCTACTAAAACATATAATTATATTTATTATGTAGGGATTATGATTTTAATTGCAATGACTCTGTATTTTTTAATATGGCAGATTCTGATAGACGAGGGTTAAGCTTAAATGTGACTGAAACAGGCCTAGTCATGAAAGCGCCATTTTAGCGCCCGGACTGTTTAGACACATAGGAAAAGGTTTTTTTTTATTAAATATATTTCAATAACTGTGCATTGCTGCTGAGCAGGAAATTAAACAGTTCATATTATAATTAATATTATTATTCATGCAGGAACACTTCCTTTGATTCTTCGGCAACTGTAACAAACATAACATACCTATTGCTTTAGTCTTGAAACTTGTGCTATTATGAATTTCTACGGTATAGGTAATTCTGTAAACTACTACAAAATACTGCTGGGTTGAAGTGGGATTGGGCGGGCCATGTCTATAGAATGCATCAGGACCGATGGGCCAGAGTCGTCACGCAGTGGGTGCCAGAAGACGGGCGTCGTCGCCGAGGGAGGCCTAGAAAACGCTGGCGTGACGACCTAGACGCGTATTTGAGAGATTGGCCAGAAAAAACCGCACGGAGAGAAGAATGGAAGGCTATGGGGGAGGCCTTTGCCCAGCAGTTGGAAAATAGTGGCTAAAAAATTACGCTCGTTTGGCCTCAGCCTTAGGAATCATTAAACATATATTCACTTATAGCTTCTTTATAATACATTAAACCTGTGTGTATACCTACCTCAATGTAATCAATTAAAAACCTGTTGTTGACAAACCGACTGGTTTTTAACTCCTAGATAATATGCGTAGCTATACATGTTATGTAAATGTAGTAGGTACTTAAAAGTTTAATAAATTATGCGTTTAGTCCCTTTATAATTTTTTAAATGAAATTTTGTTCTCGTTTATCCAAACATATGTATCTATCACACTTGCTTTTCAAACTAGGCCAGGCTATATTTAGGCAATTTCTGTACTTATTGATTACAAATAACTACAGGTTTAGGTACTTCAAAACCTAGTATTATAATTTTGAAACTGAAAGCGGTTCTGGGTATCCTTATCTTTACTAATATTATGCGAAAGTAAGTTTGTTTGTTTGTTTCCTTTTCACGCCTAAACCACTGAACCGATCATCCTGAAATTTTGCATATACGTTGTCAGGTGTACAGAAACGGACATAGGGTACCTTTCAACCCGAAAAAAAGTAATGTTCCCGAGAAAAACAACAATAACGTTCTTATGATAATAGATGGCGCCACGTGTCTTTCGAATCATGATTGAATTATATTATTACAAGCAGAGTACAACCCGGATTGATTGTCAAATTCTAAATTTGCGCGAGCGAAGCCGCGGGCAAAAGCTAGTATTTTTTTTTTTTTTTAGATTAAAATATCCGGTTCAGGATTCTTAATTTAGGTCTGAAAGGTAGTTGTATCTAAGAGTTGATTTAATTTATGGATCAATTACTATTAGAACTATGTTTTCTTTCATTTATCCGTTACTAGTTTTTGCCCACGGCTTCACTCGCGTTAATCTATAATTTGACAATCAATTCGGGTTGTACTCTGCTTGTAATAATATAATTCAATCATGGTTCGAAAGACACGTGGCGCCATCTATTATCATAAGATCTTTATTGTTGTTTTCCTCGGGAACAGTACTTTTTTCGGGATGAAAGGTACCTTATGTCCGTTTCTGTATACCTGACAACGTATTTGCAAAATTTCAGGATGATCGGTTCAGTGGTTTAGGCGTGAAAAGGTAACAAACAAACTTTCTTTCGCATTTATACTAACAAGCACAAAATATCTTGAAAATTAAAAAGCCAAAAGTGTGATAATTTTCTGATGAGGATGATCGGCTTCTAAAAAAGGAAGAGGTTACGTGAATACATAAACTCCCCCTTTTTAATAATTGCCCCCTTTAAAAAAAAATGACGTTGATTACCTACTAGGTCGATTTACGTGTTGCATATATATTTACGTATTTCGTACGCACGGTGGTTCCACGATTTTATAACCTAACTTTTATAAACTTTATGAGTTAAATCTCTTGAATACGTATTTTTTCTTCTTGGCCTATGTTGATGACATGATGGTCCCTTAATAACTTCTATTTACAGTGTGTAGATACAATTTGAGAATTAATTCATGACAAAAGTTTATTTTTTGCAAAAAGGCTAATTCTTATAACTTTTCTAGTGGCCACTTGCACGGTAATATTATAATACAGTACTCCAACTTCATACAAACGGACGAAACGCGAGCTATACCTACGCGCCTCGATCGTGGGGTGCGCTCGCGGTGCAGACAGTCCCGGCTGTACCGCAGTGTCGAACGGACGGTGTGTTGTTTTTTTAACAATAACCTCGCGATTTTTTCTCTAAAAATCAGTTAATATGACGAGTAGGAAATATTGTGCTGTTTTTGGTTGTATGGATTCGCCAATAACGCTTTTTGATTGTACCCAACGATGATTTTGTGGAATATATAGAAAAAATGGAGGAAATATTCCGAAATTCACTTAAAACCAAACATGTAAATTGTAAAGTAGCTGCAGGTATCTATAACCATGTAAAAGATATTCCATTTTCTCCACCTTGTCCATGTTTCCCAAAACAATTTTTAATTAAGCTTTATTTATGAATGCGGATTTATTATACCTTAAAATTTAACAATAAAGCATTTCGTACGACTCAGTCGAGGCGCAAATATTTTTCGGTCGCAAATTTATAAGCCCGATTTGTTTTTCAAACAAAAACATGTTTTTTTAATTAAATCTACCAATCAAAAAACAACGCATTTTTATTGAACACTTCCTATTCAATATACAAAGTATTTCATTTATTTATATAAAAAGGATATTTACAATCACAAAACTAAATAGAAACAGAAAGTAGGCAAATGTAATTAAAATGCTGGGGACGGTCAGCCCTAACGCATGTTTACGTACCGCGCGGCTGTAGGCATTTATTTCTATCATGCGGCCGAGTTACATTACTGTATTATAATATTACCGTGCCACTTGCGTGGTTGGATAATACAGGGTGACTGGTAATTAGTGACCGATACTTAAACACGTGATTGTACTCATGATAACAAACAACTTTTCCAAAGAAACATTTTTTATACTCATTCACTTTTATCACAATAAAACTTACGGAGCGGTTTTGCGAGCAGCGCGGGTGCTCTGCCTACCCACTGTTGCACGATACGATAGTAATGAGACAGAATGGCGTCACGCGGCTGACAGCTGATAGGTCAAAGGCGCGCGCGCGCAATTCATACGGCTGTTGTGTTATTGTGATAAAAGTGAATGAGTATAAAAAAAAATCTTTGGGAAAGGTGTTTGTTGTCATGAGTACCTACAATCACGAGTTTAAGTATCGGTAACTAATTACCTGTAACCCTATATACTAGTAAAACCTCTTTGAAGTCCATAATAACCTAGAGATACCAATCAGAATCTCACACTACATTTTCACCAGCTTTGGCTACCTCTTACAAAAAAGCAATTGGTAAAATATAGTGAATTAAACAATTGTGATACAATTTTAATTATTTATTCATAATAGTAGATTTCGGTAAATAAGGTGTGTGGGTACTCAGTAACATTACAAGTTATTTTATTTTTCGTGCCATGGGTTAATTTCGCCATCTGAAAGAAAACATACTGCTATAATAATGTCATTTACTTAAATTACCTACTTAAAAATAATGTTTGATCTGTCTTTAATTGTTTGAAAATGTTTTAAAGGAGACTGTCATTTCTAGATCTTTGACAGCCGTTACAGCTAGTCAGTGGCCTAAAAAGTCTGACAACCGGTCTTACCAAAGGGGTATCGTAATACTTAGTACTAACTGGGTTGTGGAGGTCAGATAGGCAGTCGCTCCATGTAAAATACTGGTATTCAGCTGCATCCGGTTAAACTGCAAGCCGACCCTAACATAGTTGGGAAAAGGCTAGGCAGATGATGATGGTTTAGAAGACACAAGAATTCTGCAGTAATATCCCGGAGTGTGAATTTGTGCCCAGTTGACGGCCATAGGCTCGCCCCCACTGCTTAACCGTTCAGGGAAATACAGGTCTTTCTGACGACCCTACAAAATCTTCAGGGCAGAAATAAAAAAAATGTGTACTTTTTTATCATAAGTCAAACCGGTTAGTCAAAATCAAAATATTTTGTAATATTATTCACATAGGCATACCGGTAAGAAACTCTATAGTGAGCTCTTCTATTCTGTTTCTCGTATAAAACACGGAATCATCTATGAGACGAAGAAAGGTTCTGCCTCCATCTACTCTACCTCATTTGCCACCGCCGCCGTTGCCACCGGCACCTCCACCAGCGCCGACGCTAAAACCAGCCCCAGCCCCAGCATCGCCGCCACCCTCGCCGCCTAGTAATAAAAATAAAATGTTATTTGCCAAGCATTTATACTATGCTAGCGTTTGTCTACGCCCGTGTGGAGTGGGTTGACTGGAGAATGCGTGTGGATGGAAAATAAATTGTTAAGAGCAGACAAATCTGTCTACCCTCCATCCACCCGCATTCTCCAGTCAACCCGCGATCATAGCGCTTGCAATAGCGTCGAAATATCGGGAGCTCAAAATAATGAACAATCACGGAAGATATCCCGTAAATGACAGTATAAGTTTATGATTTTTTTTCAACTTAATTAAAATATATTACCACCTCCGCCTCCTGCTCCACCACCCATGCTGAACCCAGCGCCAGCTAAAAGAATAATAAAATCAGAATAAAGATACAGAATGCAAAAGAAATAACTTACTAATTGCTAACAACGCAATGTCATCAGTAAACTTGTCGATGCATTATAATAGGCTATTTGAAAACAAAGAAAAAAAAAAAATCTGTCAGATCACTAAAAAATGTTTTTTTTTTCTTTTGTCACATAATCAAATAATGACGACGATACAGCGCATCAAAGTTCAAGAGAGGGGGCTTGTGACGTCACTGGACAGTAAAAAGTAACAGAAATTGTGACTCGCGCGAGATGTCAACGCGCTGTATCGTGGTCATTTTTAGTTAACACGATAAAAAAAAAATACGTGTCCAATATTTTTTGATAATCTAACTGACGGACTAAATAGATTCTTCAGTCAAAAACTCTATTGAGCTTTTTCGATTGCGTCGAATTTTAGGTTATCATGTTAGCCAGTGACTGGGTCGTGGATATCAGATTATAGGCAGTCACTCCATATAACATACTAGTATTCAGATGCTTGCGGTTAGACTGGAAGCCGATCCTAACAAAGTTGGGAAAAGGCTAGGCATATGATGATCTATTGTGTAAAATATTATCAGAATGTCTCATGCAAATACAAGTCACGCCCTCTCGTTATAAATTCTTTGATATTTTTCGTTCGGTCTATCATACTGTGTAGTATAAAAGTGTAGCATGGTTCCACGTACCTACTTCCGAAGAGAGCACCCACCGTCCTCCTTATGCCTGTCTATTAAAGTGATGGTGAGCATGTTCTCAACGTCCGTACGGCTATTAGCGCTTTCACCAATGGAACTGAACGTGATCACCACATTCAAACCGAGCTCAAGAACTGTCAGCGTTAATATTCCTCAAGTATCATGATACTGATAGCCCGTGACCGAGATTAATCTTCGGTGAAAGTGATCACTAGCCGTCACCTTCACACGATCCATCGTCCATCCATCGTCTCACAAGCAGATAACGCTATTATCAATAGAGTGTAAAAAGACCCTTAATGCAGCCGAAAGGCACTTTTTCTCCCCCTCATTGCGATATTTTTTTTGTTCTAGACCATACCTGGAAACCTTATAGTTACAGAGATATTGGAGGTCAAGTTCCAATTTTTGCACCAGTTTAAAAACAAAAACCGCTTTTTAAAATTTTAACTTTACTTTAATTAACTCCATGACCCGTTTACTATTCAAACCATCCATTAGCACTTAGTTTTGAGTGCGTAACATAGAGCTTTACCGTAAAAAGTGATTTATCACCCCAAAAAAAAGTCGTTTCCCAGTAATATTTTTTGCTACTAGCTTGATGTAGAGAATGCTTGGTTGACGACTTCTTGAAGGGTCCGTTTACACCCTGTATTAATTTAAAAAAAAAGTATAGAACCTTCACCTCCGCCGCCGCCGCCTCCGCCTTGTTGCATGCTCTGGAATGATCAAATTATAAGCATAACAGAACGGTCATAGAAATATAGGGTGACTGGTAATTAGTGAACGAAACTTAAACACTTAACACACAAAGAACGGTGTCACTCGGCAAACAGCTGATGGGTCTCAGGCGTGCGAGCGCGAATTTCATACGGCTGTTGTGTTATTGGGATAAAAGTGAAAAAAAAATGTTTCTTTGGGAAAGTTGTTTGTTATCATGAGTATAATCACTTTAGTTTGTCAAAGGGCTAACAGCTCTATTCTGGCATGAGTAGAAGAAGATTCTGTCAAAAGATGTCCAGTGGCAGCATGCCAGAGCAGAAGAAGGTTCTGTCCAAAGATCATGTGTGTGATGCAGCAGCTGCAGTCCATCACACAGTATTTGTTATTAATATCGTTGTTATAAATATTTGTTATATGAAAGGGCTATAATGTGCCCGTGACACAAACCTCCTGCCTGTTAGACTGGTGGAATTACAGCCTGCTCCCTCTGAGTAGGCTATTATCCACCACGTACCAGTGAACCCAGTGCGTATTGGTAGATTTGTTATAACTAACACCAAAAAAATACATATAATAAACATTATCTGGTCATATCATTAACTGGCTAAACTCCGGTCCTGCACGCGTAGCATGACCACCGTAGAGACGGGTTTTGTCGACGGAAGAATCGTCAAAATGACAAATTTATTTTGTTGATCAGACATTTTGTCGATTATCCGTCGATAAAACCCGACCCTTTGCGGGCCATTAAAATGCCGTTAAACAAAACAAAATCACGAAAAAATCACTTACGTTTCCAAACATCATTACAACCAGAAAAACAACGAATAGTTTCTTGAACATTTTGAGAGTTTGATTAAGTTCCTCTTACTTTGCGATACTGAGTGGATTCTATGAGTTGACAGTAGTATTTATATCTCGTTATAACGCATGCTCGCGATTCTATCTCACAAATTATGATGGAAAAATAATTGTTTTATTAAAAATAGATATGGCAGTTTTAAAACAATGTATGTTTCCATGGAATATGAAGAATGGTAATGCTGTTCTAGGCGACATGGAGCGGATTTTTAGTAGCAAGTTGTAGTCAAGACATGAATTTTTTTTTTGGTACTCATAGATTTTGTGAACACCTCTTTCTGACAAAAGGCCTAAATCACGGTCTCTCTAAATTACGCTCTTCCGAATTATTCGTGTCCGAAAAACGCTAACCCTATTTTAAGTTCCCCTTCTTCTTCTACGTCGTGTCGATGATTCCCTTAATTAAAGCCCAATTAGCTTCGACCAGAACTCTGCTTCCTCGACAAAGGCACTTTTCAGAGCCACTGGCACCTAAATCCACCAAAGTACCCCTAAAAAACTCTATTTCTAAAACTTTACATCGAAATAATGCAGAACCAGCACATGCGCGTTTTGGGTGGCCTTGCTGAATGGGTGATATTGTATAAAGGGTGTAACAAGACCCTTAACGAAGCCGAAAGGCACCTGTTCTCCCCGTCATTGCGATATTTTTTTTGTTCTAGACTATACCTGGGAACCTGCTAGTTACGGAGATATTGGTGGTCAAAGTTCCGAGTTTTTCACAAGTTTTTTTTTAAATACATGTTTTTAATGTTAGATTTTTACTTTAAACACCTCCACGACCCCCGTACTATTTAATCCATCCATCAGTTCAATGTTTAGAGTGCGTTACATTGAGTCCTACCGTAAAACGTGACTTTTCGACCCCAATAAAAAGTCGTTTCCCAGCAATAATTTTTGCGTAAAGTTACTTAGTTTGAAGTACATAATGCTTGGTTGACGCCTTCGTGAAGGGTCCGTTTACACCCTGTAAAGTTGATGAGTTCTCTTCTTCTCCTCGAAAGAAGAACAAAATAAAGAGACAGAAAATTAAACTTAAAAAAATAATGTTTTATTAAAATGAAACGAATATAATTAGGTTTATCTATCAACACTGAAGGCGAAACCAAAAAATTTGAGGAGTTCTCTCTTGAGTAGGCGATCCTGGCTGCAGGATCAAGTCATGTCTGTCATAAAAATATATTGTCACCAGAACCAAAGGCTTGTGCAAAATTTCAGCTTAATGGGTTGGGGGAACTGGTTTAAAATTCAGGTGCTAGATTTGACCAATAAATACTAACTAACACAGGGCCGGATTTATGGGTGTGGGGGCCCTGGGGCAACCAAGAAGTGGAGGCACCGAAGCTTGTTTTGGGACGGACGAAAAAAAAAAAACAAGGTGTAACTTAATAACCGTAATAAAAGTAAATGTGTCAACTAATATTGAATTCAGTAATTATATGATCCGGATGTATAGATTGGTTGGTTTCTCTATAGATGTCTGGGATTTTGGGGGGTGTTTGAACACTTTTTGATGGACTAATGGACACAAAAGATGTAATTTTTTCTTGACCAAGTTGTGGAGGCCCCTTCCTTGTGGAGGCCCGGGGCAAGTGCCCCTGTTGCCCTGCCCTAAATCCGGCACTGAACTAACAACGCAAGTAAACTAAAAGCTTATAGTAAAAAAACATTTCAATTTGCTTACGAAATCCTTCTTCTTCTTATCTTATCGATGTTCCTTCCATATTACTCGGTTTGGGCCCAGTAGGTGGCCACGTTTATTGCAGCGGCAGAGGCGCTATTCAGGTCGTCAAGAGTGCAGGTAAACGGACACCTGGGACACTTCAGCAGGTGGGGCATAGGTTGATCCAGACCGCCGCACTCGCACTCGGCGTTGGAGGAACCAATAATACCCCATTTTGCTAGATTATGTTTGCAGCGGCCTACTTGGGTACGCAAGCGATTCAGAGCTTTCCAAATAGGCCACTGCCGGGAGCCAGGTGTTCTTGGGGTTTTATGAAGTCGTGGTGAGGTGGTGGACAGTTCTCTTGGCATAACTTGCTTCGAACTTTCGGTGGCCAAATCGTTTAAATGCTCAAATAATTCACACATCGTTGGTTTATTGGTTATACGTAAGTGATGATTGTGCATCGCAGGTTGTCACGCGAAGCATTTAAAGCATTGTTAGTGCTTGTATAAACATATTATTATGTGGGGATGAGTTTTCTATTATGTGTTATTAATTGCGATGACATTTTATTTTTAATGACTTAGTACTCATTTTGATGAGGAACAAGCTGTGATTATCTTCAAGGTCTGAGTTAAACAAACAAGCGTAATTTTAGCGCCCCAGCTAGTTAATTCTTTAAGGATCTAAATGTATTTTTGTACTGAATTTGCTCAGGGAGAATGAATGTATCTAGCTTGTGCGAAACATGTATCATATCAGCACGTCTGAATTCTGTAAAGGGTGTGACAGAGGTGCAACCTTAATTTCGTCAGTTATGTTAGTCCCGTGGGGTTAGCCTATTGTCATCAAACGGCCAAAAGTCCCGACTTCGTGCTGCTACTTAAGAAAATTATGGAAAAAAAACCCAATTACATCTTTCCTGATTTGGGAACCAAACCCAGGACTACACCATTTACGCTCAGCAGTTGCGCTTGCCACCACTAGACCAAAATGAGGCAAACAGGTTTTTTTTTTACTACTATTAAAAAATCAGTAATATTTAAATCCAACATTCCACCATTTATCATTGCATTTTGACGAATTTTATTGACATTCGTTCTAATTTAATTTACATTGATTTTGATTGTGTTGAATTAAGTATAAGATTAAGACTAATAATGTTAACAAATGTAATTGATTATTATTTATTTTACTTTTTATAATTTATATTGAATTAATGTAATTAAGACTTATAATCCTGACCAATGTAGTTAATGCAAATGCTTTATGACTAGTTTAATTTTTGTGTTAAGTATGTACCTACTCTATTGTCAAAACCACTGTTCGACACAAATGTAAATTTGTTGATGAATAAATAAATAAATAAAAGAATTGAGTTTCTATGTGTTTTAAGTATTTCGCATTCAATTATTGTTTTAGGACATATTTTCTTACACCGTGGGAATGTTGAGCCATTATTATTATAATTGAAACTTCGCATAGGCGTCTTGATATCTCTATAAAACTTGACCTCAATTTATGTAGATACTTTACTGACTGATATTAACATAAGCTGACATTAAAACTTAAAATATCTAGATATTTTACGCAATGCAAAGAATGTTAACAGCGTAAGTTGAGCGATATATTAAAATTGATAATTCTATTGTTTCAGGTATTCCAATGTCGGAGAAGTTCAGCTTCTGTCTCAACACCCTCCTTTCCGATATTGCAACAAAACAACCCTCACTCCGAGAGGAAATCATCACAGCCCAAATTGAGCTTATGTCCAACCTGACAAAGCTCATTATGACTTGTAACGAAAGCAAGGACTATACTAGTACCGTCTCTAAACTCCAACTTTGTAAGGGCACTATACCGATTCTGATAGGTCTAGCTCGCTCTATGGGTCGGTACTCGACAGTGGACCCGCCTCTCCTCTGCCGTCTTTTCCCACAACCTCCAAGTCCCGTCAAGACTAAGGAACCTGAACCGAACTTTGAATATTCAACGTTAGATAAAAAGAGGAAGTTCAACCAATTCCGACCGATCATTCCGAGATCTTTATCTGGTAATCTGAACCTGCCTCATAACGAGGGTCTTCTAGATCATGGAAGCGATACTGTTGACAGTACAGGGGGTACATTAAAAAGGGGATCCCTACATAGTTACAATTCCGTTCCGTATGACCCCACGACGTATTTCTTTCACAAATTCGGGTCCAGTTTCAACCAGTTCCCGTATATGAGGTTCTCGGAGTCGCCTGAAAAGAGGATCAATGTGCAGTTTTATGTGACGTATCTGCAATCGATATTGTCGCTGGCGAAGAAGCTGCTTACCAAAGATTTGCTAGCGTTTTTGGATGAAGAAGCAGAAGATATTTACGCGTCGGGACAGATTCAGGTACCCTCTGGATTTAGGTAGTTCATTCTTAGGCCGGCTATACACGGTCTGCTAGAGCAGTTAGCCAGTGATCAACATACACGGACCGCTATTGCATTCGTAGTCAACAGCGACTGCTTGACCGCACGATGAAATATCACCGCGCTGCCAACCGCCCGAAGCAGTTGCAACTATTCGAGCGGTTCCATGTATGTGTGTACGTAGAAGACTGTAGTTTACTATGCATAGCTGTCCGTGTATGGCTGGCCTTAAACCAACCGGGGGTTGTCCTTGAGTGCGTGTATCGCCTACTGGTGTTGTACGTTATTTCAAGGCTCAGGACACCAAGGTCCCGAGAAATGCAATAAGTACAAATGCAATCATTAATAAATCCTACTGTTTTAAAATACTCCTTCAAATTATGGTCCCTAATTACCACGGGATAAATCCCCGTTGAGACTAACGGAGATTTATTCAGTGGTAATTATCCGGCATGTGATTTCACAAAAAATGTGTCCAATTTTGTTAACTTAACAGTTAGCGCCTAACCAGAAGCTTAACTGCGAAATAAGGTCTTACTTATTATGTATTATTTTCTTCTACAGGTCTTTCCGTACAAATCCTTCTCGGAAACCTTGAACCTAGTGATGGTGACACTTCTAAGAGAACTGTTGCAGCATCAGAAAGATTTACCGGGACCCTTCACCAAAGATGTTCAGGTAAGTTTCATCATCATTCTCCTGCCCTTGTCCGAATTCATTTGGAGTCGGAGCAGCATGTCATCTTCTTCCATTCTTCTCTATTCACTACAATTGTCACCTCAGCAAACATATCCTTTCTAGCCATGTCATCCTTCACAAATTCCAAGTTTATAGATGAAAATTAACTCGTTAAGCGGTTGCCTACAATCCCCCCTTTCTTCGTAAGAGCTTCGACCCATTATTTTTTTATAATTTATATTCAAATAAGTCTCGCCTGCGTCCTTCTTCCAAACAAGTTCATCCGTTTAGGGTTACAGAGAAACAGACATACATACAGTTCAAACACACAACCCTCTTTTTGGGTTTCGCCGCAGTCAGATAAAAGGACAGACTTTCTGTAAGTCCGCCACAGAAAGAGTCCCATTTTTTGGAAATTAAATACGTCACAGAATTGTTAACAGTATGTAGGAACCGTCTTATGTTTCTATGTTACTAAAAAGTAATAGGTGTTGTACTTACTGTTTTGACTATTTATCTAAGAATTAATTCTTTTTTTTCGTGGACTATGATATTATTTGGAAGCATGTTATCCTTACTAATATTATAAATGCGAAAGTAAGTTTGTTTGTTTGTTACCTTTTCACACCTAAACCACTGAACTGATCTTCCTGAAATTTTGCATATACGTTATCAGGTGTACAGAAACGGACATAGGATACCTCTCATCCCGAAAAAAAATACTATTCCTGAGGAAAACAACAATAACGTGCTTATGATAATAGATGGTGCTACGTGACTTTCGAATCATGATTGAATTATATTATTACAAGCAGAGTACAACCCGAATTGATTGTCAAATTCTAAATTAACGCGAGCGAAGCCGCGGGCAAAAGCTAGTTTTCCATACACATGTCGGTTTTCATACGGTGTTTTCCTTCACCGTTTTGAGAGCATTACTAATGAGACAGCATGCTGATACTGATACTGCTAGCCTGCGTCATCCCACTGCTGGGCAAAGGCCTCTCCCCACTGCTGGGCAAAGGCCTCTCCCCATGACTTCCAGTTGTTTCGATCCAGGACTAATGTGGGCCACTGGTCATTGTTTTTGTCCAGCTCGTCCCGCCATCTTCTATCTTCTAATGAGACAGCATAATTGTTCTAAACCTTCCAGTTTTCTAATATAACCAAACTCAACCATTCTTTACAGGAATTCGTAAAATGCCTCTTCCTAAGCGGTCAGACTGAACTTCAGAGTCGTCACCACGACGCTTCAGAGAGGGAAGACCGGGAGAGTAACTTCGCTACCGTCAACAAATTCAAAGTCAATGTGATGGCTAATTCAGCCTGTGTTGATCTTCTGGTCTGGGCTATTGGAGATGAGACAGGTGATTCTGGACCTTCTGTGTTTTAGGTTTAAGATTGAAATTTTATTGGGGGGGAGGATGTTGAAGGGGTGTTTTAGTTAATATTTTCTAGTCGTTTTTAGTGTCGTATTTTTTTAATTTAAGTATTTATTATTTGTTGTTGTATTATCTCTTATGCCTCTATTGTACTGTACCTCTCTATGTATATCTTTTTGCTTACTTATCTATTTATAAATTTTATATTTTTTCAAGTTTTTAAAGAATCCAGACCTCTTCTAATAAAAAAATATTGTAAGTAGAAAAAAAACCATTTTTATCGCCTTAAAATATTAAAGCTTAGCCTAGTTCTTACGGCGCTTAAATTACATTCTCAGAGAAATGTTGTTGGAAAACATATGTGAAATTGTCTGCCAAAATAGTATTGAATTAAAAAAAAACATGTTGGCGAAGTTAGTTCTATGTACGTCCAACCATGACCATGCAGCGCTATACAAGTTATTATTTTAACTGGGACATTATGGGGATATCCGAATCTAAAAGAGACACACGGCAACTTCCTAAACATTTTTTTTTCCAAATGATCAAGTGTATACTCTGTATCTCGTATAGATTGGGTTTTCGCCAGTCGAATGTTCCAGTTAAAATAATCACGCTGTATATGATTTTTTTTAAATTAATATTTATTTCTTTTTTATTTATTTGAGTTCGAGGTACTTTACCTCGTAATCGATATGATAAGCTATGATATTTGGCTTGAAAAAAAAATTCTTACCAGTTTCTTTTTTTTTTGAGTTTTTTTTTTGTTGATTTTCTGGAGAATTCTTTAGAAACTTGACACTTTCTTATAATTTATGTATTGTATTATGGTGTTACAGTTGACGGGGACTATCACGTACCGGCCCTTATAAACGCTCTAACAATATTAATAGGTACCAGCGAGTGCGTGTTGAGTTACCCCCTGTGCTAACTAACCTCAAGCGTACTAATTAAACTAATTGCTGATTATTCATAACAGCACGCCTGTAATCCCCGAAGGGTTAGGCAGAGGTGTACCTAATAGAACCCACACCCACATTTCGCCAGTAATGTTTTTAAGTCCCATATAATAGGGGGTGAGCCTATCGCCATCAACCGGGCACAAATCCAGACTCTGTGGCTGCTTTTGTGAAATTCCTAATGGAAAAACCCAATAACACTTTGCCCGACGTGAGAATCGAACACAAGATCCACTAGAGTAACGAGGCAGTCGGTGCTGAGTATTCGTCCGTACTAAATACTCAGGCATTACTGGCGGTAACTTCGAGCCTCCAAGCTTGACTTGCCTTTATAACCGACTACTCTTCACGATGTTAGGGTTTCTGAAAAGTCTGCTTACCTCAAACTCAAACTCAAAACTCAAAGCATTTATTTCAATTAGACCATAACAGGCACTTTTGAATGTCAGAAAAACAAAGAAGGCGAAGCTACAGTCCCAGACACAAGGCATAATAACTTGTCAATGTACTGTAGTTGCCCATTCCAAAGCGTAGATCTTTATGGAGAAGAATGGGCAAGAAACTCAATGGACACTCTTTTCAATTTTTCAAGCTTATGGGGTTGCCGGATTTTTGGCCCCTAGGCACGCTACTAGTCGGGTTTAAAGCAACCACGCGTGCTAGGGCCACACCGATATCGACGATGGAATCGGCTTGAGCCGAACATAAAAAAAAGCGAAAAAGATGTAGTTGTGATTCAAACGATGTGACTGGACACCGCGTCGGACTATTTCCTTTTATTTCGTGAATAAAGGGTGTAAAAGGACTCTTCACGAAGCCGTCAATCAAGCATTCAGTACATCGAACTAAGTAACTCTACGCAAAAATTATTGCTGGGGAACGACTTTGTTTTTTGGGGTGAAAAATCACGTTTTACGGTAAGACTCAATGTAACGCACTTAAAATATTGTGCAATGCATAAATAGTACGGGGATCGTGGAGGTATTTTAAGTAAAGCTATAACATTGAAAACTTGTATTTAAAAAAAAAACTTGTGAAAAAGTTGGAACTTTGACTTTCAATATTTTCGTAACTGGAAGGTTCCCAGGTATGGTCTTTAACCAAAAAATGATCGCAATGACGGGGAGAACAAATGCCTTTCGGCGTCCTTAAGGGTACTTTTACACCCTTTATAAGTCAGTTTCTGACTGGCTTAAGTGAATTCCAAGTCAATGAGTTCTTTAGGGTGAGTTTTCACTTAGGCGGATATAAGTAGAACGGAAACGTTGAAATTCAAATCTTGTATTTCTTCTCGTCTGTCGTTACGTTTCGACGCCTTAATAGAAACACATCGTTAGCCTTAATTTACTCGAATTCGAAACCTTATACTATATATTTAATAACTAATCTCTTCCTATATGGGTGACTGGTAATTAGTGACCGATACTTAAACACGTGATTGTAGTCATGATAACAAACAGCTTCCCCAAAGATTTTTTTTGTTCACAGACTTTTATCACAATAACACAACAGCCGTATGAAATTCGCACGCGCTCGCCTGTGACCTATCAGCTGTTAGCCATTTCAAAAAAGTGTTTCTTGGGGAAAGTTGTTTGTTTAAGTAACGTATTTAAGTATCGGTCACTAATTACCAGTCACCCTATACATTATGTAGTGTTTATAGCTTTAACTTGACCTATATATTCCATACTAATAGACATAACTTTAACTATCTTTGTAAATAATATTTAATTTATTTGTTTATTTTTCTTAAATATTTATTAATTCAAATGGGATTGTTTAATGGCTACACCAAAAGGGCCAAGGGTTCGGCCAATTTAATATATTTGTGAAACTAGTTGATTTTGGTGCTGTTTTATGAAGCAGAAGAATATCGTTTTGAGCAAACGAAACGAATGTTTTTACTTGCTGTTTGGAAACTGACTGTTCATCTAAATCCTGATCTTTTTACAAAACTGGAGCCCTGAGACAGCTCGAGCAGACCGATGAGAATGGCGAGATGGCTTTCTCGTTAATTGGCGAGAAGAGGCGCCACTCGTGAAAGGTGTGGAGGGAGGCCTCAGCCCAGGAGTGGAACAGCTCCGGCTAACAAAAACCCGACCTCTGCTCTACTCGTAAAATGTCATGTAGAACCTATCATATAGGAATATAATCAGCGTTCCCACTAGTGGGACTCAGGCCTCTTGTCCCTGAGATGGAGTAGGCCGTAATCCACCACGCCAGCCCAGTGGAGGTTCGTGGCAATCGTACGGCGTGCATCTGTATTGGACACAGAATTTTAATTGGGGAGGTTTTGTCTGTATTATAAAAAAACATATTTTTATGAGGTAAACTAATACTTATTGTCAATTTGTAGGTGCGGACTCGTTATGTGGACGTTTGACTGAGAAGATAAACTCCAATCATAACCACAAGCTGATACTTGCACATATGCCGCTACTGATGGTCTGTCTTGAAGTAAGTATATATAAGGTGACTGGTAATTAGTGACCGATACTTAAACACGTGATTGTACTCATGAAAACAAAAAAGTTTCCCAAAGTTTTTTTTTTTATATACACATTTTTTTCACAATAACACAATAGCCCTATGAAATTCTCACGCGTGGGCCTTTGACCTATCAGCTGTTAGCCGTAAAAAAAATGTTTCTTTGGGAATGTTGTTTGTTATCATGAGTACAATCACGTGTTTAAGTATCAGTGTAATTGTGTACAATTCCTAGGTTTCATACACTTCCGGTAACATATACATACATGTTTATTATAAAGTACATGCTTTTTCCCCAATGAGGGTTAACAGAAGCCACAGAATGCACCACACCACTGCTTATCACCTTAACATATTTTCACCTTACAGGCATCGAGAAGTTTACATTTATTATAGAAAAAAAATACAACAAACAAATTAAATTAATAAAAAAAAACTACTAAAGCGCGAGTGTTTGTTTATATATTATGTCTGTATTGTGCGTGAGAGTGTGTATATTATCCCTTATCTTCGTCGTAAATGCAATTCTCCCCTTCACTATCTATTCAAATTTAATCTCTAACCATCTAACTATAACGTCCACTTTCCCAGGGCCTCGGCAAACTAGCGACAAAGTTCCCAACGATAGCGAACACATCGATCTACTGCTTACGAGACTTCCTCGTGACTCCTTCGCCCATACTCTTCAAACTACACAAGTTGGAGCTCGAGAAGACTGGTAAAGAACATATGAAAGTAACACGTGAGTCTATGAACATTAATAACACGACCCTTAACGAAGCCAAAGGGCAGTTGTTCTCCCCGTCATTGCGATCAAATTTTTGTTCTAGACCATACCTGGGAACCTTCTAGTTATGGAGATATTGGGGGTCAAAGTTCTTACTTTTTCTAAAGTTAAAAAAAAAAATAAGTACTTGTTTTTAATGTAAGATTTTTACTTTAAACACCTCCACAACCCCCGTAATATTCAATCCATCCATCAGCACAATGTTTTGAGTGCGTTAGTCCTGCCGTAGAACGTGATTTTTCAAACCAAAAAAAAAAAATGCGTAAAGTTACTTGGTTTGATGTACAGTCACGGACTTTAATTGTTAAGCCACTTGCCATTATTCGTATTTTAGCCGTGTAATACAAATCGGGTTTAGTCGGTTATATTCGTACAAAGTACCGAGTGACTACTCAAAATCCACCAATTACAGGTGTAGCAACCGTAACCTAGCGACAATTGTTTTAGCGTAGCCATAGTAACGTTGACGTACGGAGAAATTAGTTTGATAATTTCGACATCGGCAAATGATGGTGCAGGAGCAGGAGAATGATGATGAAGATGATATGCAACAGTAATCATAATTGTCATGAACGTCATCTTGGTCGCTACGGATAAAATCGTGGGTTCAAGTTTTTCCAATGTCGAAATTATCAAACTAATTTCTCCGTACGTCAACGTTACTATGGCTACGCTAAAACAATTGTCGCTAGGTTACGGTTGCTACACCTGTAATTGGTGGATTTTGAGTAGTCACTCGGTACTTTGTACGAATATAACCGACTAAACCCGATTTGTATTACACGGCTAAAATACGAATAATGGCAAGTGGCTTAACAATTAAAGTCCGTGACTGTACATAATGCTTGGTTGCCGGCTTCGTTAAGGGTTTTGTTACACCCTGTACAGATAATGACACAAGCTTTTCAATGGCTTATGCCAATCCAATACGTCTAAGGGTTGAGAACCTTCTCTGGCTGCACAGAATTTTCCATGCTCCTACCTCTTTCTGTCGCTCAGAACAGTCATTTGCTAGAACGAGAAGCACAGAAGTTCTGAGCGACAGAAAAGTGTATTAGTATTATTCCGTGCTGCCAGATGAAGTTCAACCCTAATTTCCCAGCATCGGTAACGCTGAAAGATTGTCACTTCGTCTAGCCCTCATATCGTTGAGAACAGCAGCTGCAGGGTGTGACTGTCTGTGGGACTGTTCGAAAGAGATACCGCGGCCCTGGAACACAAAGGGCAAAGAAGGAACATGGATGGGTTTAAAGTCAGTAAAGGGTGTCATGGTGGAGCTGTGTCGCAAACTATGTTCCACCTATCTTATCCTGCCCTCTTAGCCCAAAAACATGCAGCCGAAGTGACCTTTGGCGAAGTTCTGGGCAAACAAAATATAAAAATTGTACTGCCAGCGACACGAAGATGAAGAAGATCATTGAGAAAATGTATGGGAAAGGTCTTTGTCCAGCAGTGGCGGTTGAAAATGATTTATTCACCACATTGAATTCAGTGAACGTTGTTGCAGTCCAAGGCAAAGAGCTCCAAGGTCTTACAGAAACAGGCGTGCCGGTAAAGTCTACGCCCTTCGAGAAGCTTCGAGACGCTGCCATAGAAAATCTTTGCGTTGCATTAGAAGCGGCGCTGACGGTAGACCCATACTGTGTGCCTGCTCTTGTGGGTTCCGTCAGCAATCGGCTGTTTACTGCTGAGACTAGTGACAGGTGAGAATGGACGTTATTTCATTTGTCTTAGGTAAGATGTTGACTTGGCAAGTCGCATCCCGGCCGTCTATGTTAAGCAAATGTCGACTTTGACTGCATTTAAATAAAATCGAAATTGAGTGATCTTCTCAGCGTGCTTCTGGTCGTTTTCGAGAAATTTCGAGACGCCACTGTAGAAAATCTTTGCGTTGCACTAGAAGCAGCTTTAACAGTAGACCCGTACTGCATGCCTTCGCTCGTGGGGAAAAGTAGTCAGTAATCGCCTGACTACGACTGAGGCTAGTGACTGGAAAGAAGCCATAGCTCGTCTTCAGATGGGTAATGATAACAACACCTAACACTTGATTGAGACTCGCGCAAACGAGGGAAGAATGGCACATACAAAACAATAGTACAAATGGGAGGAGGCCTATACTCAGCAGTGAGTGCAACAAGACTCCCAATGATGCTGATGATCAAAATGACAAAAATGCAACATCATTGCCGAGGACTTCAATAGTTAAAATCGCTAATGCAGCTTAATTTGTCAAAAACAGCCGGTAATGTCATCCATGGACCCATTTTCATGCAAAACCGTGACCAATTCGAGGCCCAATCGTTGTGTAACCAAGTCTGTGTATTTTTCAGCGAATCGTCCCTTATCAGTACGAATATTGTAATAATGTTGGGACACGTCGCCGTCGCTTTGAAGGACACGCCCAAGACAACCGATACTATCCTACAATTCTTTCAACAAAGGTGAGATTACATTTTTTTTTTAATGTAATGTGGATAGTTTTGACGCGTCATTGTTTTTTGTTCAAGAAAGCCGGGGTAAAAGTGTGAGATGATTAATTTTTAAACAAGACCCCGATGGATTGGAGGAGCTCGTGGTTTAATAAAAACAACCGCTTGGGTCGATCTTTAGGTAAAGCTGTGCTTGCCTAGGTTGATCTGTGGATGGGTGACCGCCCACTACATACCGAGTTTTCTCCGTGCCTCGGAAAGCACGTTAAGCCGTTGGTCCCGGGTGTCTGTTATAGATGTTTGACAGTCGTTAGGTAGTCAGTGGCCCAACAAGTCTGACAACCACCCAACAAGTCTTACCAAGGGGTATCGTATTACCCAGTACTAACTGGGTTGTGGAGGTCAGATAGGTAGTCGCTCCTTGTAAAATACTGGTATTCAGCTGCGTCCGGTTAGACTGGAAGCCGACCCCAATTTGATTGGGAAATGGCTAGGCAGATGATGTGTATAGTTTTGACGTGTCATTCGATTTTTGTTCAAGAAACGCGGGGTAAAAGTGTGAGATGATTAATTTTTAAACAAGACCCCGATGGATTGCGAAACTTGTTATTCTACTTGTTGTCTTTAATTCGCATTTAAAATCAAAATGCATCGACCGTAGTTTGACCTTCTTTTATACAAATAAAGTTCATATTTCATGCCACGACTTTCGTATTCGCATGAAATATGAACATGATATAAAGGGTGTAAAAAGACCCTTAACGACGCCGAAAGGCACTCGTTCTCCCCATCCATCCGATATTTTTTTGTTCTAGACCATACCTTCTAGTTACGGAGATATTGGGGGTCAAAGTCCCAACTTTTTCACAAGTTTTTTTTAAATACATGTTTCAAAGTAAGATTTTTATTTTAAACACATCTTCGACCCCCGTTCTATCCATCCATCAGCACAATGTTCTGAGTGCGTTTCATTGATTCCTACCGTAAAACGTAATTTTCCACCGCAAAAAAAAAGTGTTTTACCAGCAAAAATTTGTGCTTAAAGTTACTTAGTTTGATGTACAGAATTCTTCGTTGATGGCTTCGTGAAGGGTCCGTTTACACCCTGTATGCCTACTTTACTTGACAAAAAATCTAAGACTGGTTTTGAATTTTGCCCTAAGATACAGGTCCTCAACACAACAAATGCTATATTTTTCCAGGCTATGTCGCGCCCCCTCGTCCCTTGACACCCTGATAGTAGACCAGCTGGGCTGTATGGCACTAGCCAGCCCCGAGGGTCCCGCGCACGACGAGATTATGCGGATGTTCACAGTCATCACTGTGGAGGCTGCGAGCGCTGCCTATCACACCACGGATGATAGGAAGCAGTACAGGTCAGTACTACCTCTATACCTAGGCTAACCTAGAAATATTTAAAGCGATTCCGGGCCCAGGTTGGCAGAACAAGGAAAACCTGCAGAGTGCACAGGATAAATTGCCCTACGAACATTTAATATGTGATGGGATTACCGCACGCAAAATACGCGCTTTGGCGTGGAGTTGCGGAAACCAGCCCGTTATACAATACAATATGTGCTGGGACATTTAATATTGATGGCGCGGTTGGCGCAGTGGCTGAGCGATTGACTGCTGCGCTGCGTGTCGCGGGTGCAATTCCCGCACGGAACAAATATTTGTAAGGCCTACAGGTAGCTGTTCCGGGTCTGGCTGTTTGTGTGTGTCAGTTTAAATGTTTGTAAACGCACCCACGATACAGGAGAAATTCCTAGTATTGGGGGCAACGTTTTAAAAAAAATAATCGTAACCAGCTTTTCCTTTTGTCTGCACATTGCTAGAACTGAAGAAGCTTAACAAAAAACGACCGATTTTTAGGCCGACTCAATTTAACATGCTAGGAAGAAGATTTCAACCGCTAAGCATAGTTAATGTAGATGGATAGGCGGCGATTATTTGCAACAGAGAAACATGTTTTTTTTTTGTTTTTTTTTAATCCTTTTGAATATTTTCTGGTAATGAGAAATTGTAATTTATTAATGTGTATTAATTGTTTTCTTAATTAATTCTTAATGTATGTTTTTTTATGATTATTATTATATTACTATTTTTATTTTCGCATGTATGCATATGGACTGGTTCTGAAATAAATGAATTTAATTAATTAAAATTAATAGTCACATATGTTCTGACCAAGTTAATATCTGACCTTTTAAAGAGACTACGTTATCGTGAGTTTATTTCCGGTAGGTTTGTGCCCAGATAACTGGCGAGATATTGATGTACCATCTGTACACTTTTGCCTTTTAAGGAGGTGATTTCTTCATGATATAGTCATTCAAAGGGATTAAATGAACTTAGATTAGACTATTGTAATTCCGTAAATACGGTTGTGAATCATATTTTGATCAACACAAAACCTGACTCTGACCTGTAAATTGCAAAAAACGTAAGAAAAATTATTTATTTATTCTTAAACTTACTAACACACACTATCTTTACAGGATGACCCCAATACAATAGTGGTTTGCAAACACACACCAAATAAATTGAAAAATCAACTTACGGCTAATACTTAAAAATCTATAATCTAAATATAAAATTAGACTTAACACAGAATATTAATATTTAACTATAACTAACAAAATTCAACAAAACTCTTGCGAATTCACTCAGATTGCACGAAAACATGTCAATTCTCTCATGCACTTCGTTTAGTACACATATTGTGCGGGTGAGGGGTAAATTTCGCGGGCTAGGTTAGCGCCCACCTTTACCCATTGAGAAATGCAGGCATAACAAAATGCTTTTTTTTCTCTTTTTTTTCCACAGACACGTCTCCGGCGCAGTACTTAACGCGCTCGCCAACATAGCGGCCAACGTCCGCGGCACGACGGCTCGGCTCGAGCTGCTGACTCGCCTGCTCGAGTTATTCGTCCAGCTCGGGTTGGGCGGAGAACGAGCCACGGATAGGTCCCCTGCCCCTGTGTTGAAGGCGTCTGGCAGTGCTGGGAACCTGGGTGTGCTTATACCTGTTATAGCGGTGAGTTCTATTTACTCATCTTAATCCTAACTTCCTAATCCTAACTATTACGAGGGGTAAACAGACCCTTCACGAAGCCATCAACCAAGCATTCTGTACATCAAACTAAGCAACTACGCAATAATATTGCTTTGTGGACGGTGGACCACCTTTGTAAGACGACTTAAAAGTCACGGTGTATAAGGTCACCTTATTTCGCAGCTAGTACCGAAATATTTACATCCAATATTGTTAATATGTAAAATGGCCTACAAATATTCTACAGGTCTTGGTGAAACGATTGCCACCAATCAGGAACCCGAAGCCGCGTCTCCACAAGCTGTTCAAAGACTTCTGGCTGTACTGCGTAGTCATGGGTTTCACTGCCGCCGAATCAGGTACTTATCCTTTCATTATAATTCAAGTTTTCTCTTTGATACTTTTCTTATTCAAACTTCTTTGACTTACCCACGAATTAAATTTATGCTAAGTAACCTTACTGATAGATTGTGGTGTGCGGATGCGGAAAGATATTTGCATTTTTTATATACAAGGTGTAACATAATATACACAAGACCTTTCGTGTAGTCTCTCAAACCTTGACCCTGAACAACTTTTGTTCTATGACTTTTGGAAATTCATAACTTTTTTTAGTTTTACCATACATGTTGATCAGCTGATCGCGTCAATTCCTATAGAAAGTCTACCTAATTTTTATTTAGAGAATTTCAAGAACTCGTAGAGCAAAAGTTCTTCAGTTGCATGGTCCGTGAGACCACACGGGAGATCTTGCGTTTATTTTATTACACCTTATAAAGGGTGTAAAAAGACCCTTAACGAAGTCGAAAGGCACTTGTTCTCCCCGACATTGCGATCATTTTTTTGTTCTGGACCGTACCTGGGGACCTTCTAGTTACGGAGATATTGGAGGTCAAAGTTCCAATTTTTTCACAAGTTTTGGCGTTGTTTTGGTTTTGGTGTTGGCGGCGGCGCGGTGGCGGCGCCTCGCACAGATCGTAGACACTCACGCACACAGCGACATATCGCGCGATGGGTGATTCTGTTTGTTTTGTTGAAATGTAAACACGAAAGTATTCGTGTTATTCTGAAATACTGTCAAATTTAAACAATTTAAAAAAGCAGCTTTTTTAATTATTTACCAGGTACCGCGATTTGATTATTTATGTCTTTTGTGACAAACTCCTACATTTTGACGAGGATGCAAAACTGTACCTTGTATTGGTATAGATTGATCATACATTTGCTGGCAAACCTATCCACATTCGCACACGAAATCCAGCATAAAATTTCAACTAACAAAATAATAAAACTTCGAAACATAGCACTATTCTGTCTCTCTATCAAATTGTATATAATATAATGAAATGTGATGTTTACATAGATATATTTATATTTAAACGTCTTGTCTCTTCTTCTATGGCGACGCGTGTAGCTATGCGAAAGCGTGAGTAACCATGCTTTTAGAAGTATCTAGATTTATGTTGTATGGTTTTAATATATTAGGTACATAAGTTGTTGGGGTGGTGCTGCATATACCGGTATGTGCAGTTATTTGACTGGTAGAGAGTGCCTTTTGGCATTAAGTCCGTCAATGTACGCTCGACGACTAATCAAGCTATGCAAAACCAATTTAAGCGCATCTCTCATTTTACGGGAATCTATACAAAGCGAGGTCATATTATACTGGCAATGTATAGCTTGATGTGTGTTGCCGTCTGTATGACTACTGGATATAGAAAGATGAAATAAATAAAATTGTAAGATAATCTGTCTGAAAAAATGTGGGGGTAATTTTTTTAAATTGAACTACTGTGGTATAGGATGCAAAGTTGTCAAAGAAACAATGTGCTGAATTTTTCAGAAAAGTTGAATTTATTAATAAAAACATGAACCGGAATTGGACCTATTCTTTTGTGCAAAAATACCTCCCTGTATGTCCCTGAACTAAGCAGTACTCAGCAGTAGTGTCATGGGCGTACCCACGGTGGGGCAGGATGGGGCACTTGCCCCACCCTGCTCTCTGACCCGAAGCTAAGAATTTTTATGCAAAATTAATATAATTACAAAATTATATTCATTTGGGTACTTTAACATTTTTCACATTAAAATAAAACCTTGCTTAAGGTCAACATTGACAGAAAACCGTTTTGTCGGCCTCTGTATGACGGGTGTGCATATACAGAGGGTTCTGGAAGCACAGCATTGAAAACAAAATTTTAGCTAGATTTAGCCAGAACCCTCGCAGGTTATTATTGAAATAAGGTGTAGTGCAGACAATAAAACGTATCAGTCAGTAAATAAAAATCATTTATAATTTCGTACTACTTAGTTGATTTGCTTCTGCTCACCCCTTAAAAAATGCTGGGTACGCCCATGAGTAGTGTTGCTAATTATAATAATAAAAATGTAAAGAAATAAGTAAATTATTATGTTTAAAATAAATTTCTCTATGGCGTAAAACTATCATTACATTTCAAGGTCACTTTAACTTGCAGCATAGCATTTTTAAGCTATTACTGAGTGATAGCCTAGTGGTGTGACCGTTGGACTGCCAGGTCTCAAGTTCGAACCCAGGACACGCACCTCTAATTTTTTGGATTCATGTGCTAATTGTATAATTATTACTTGCTTCGGTGAAGGAAAACATCGTGAGGAAACCAGCATGCCTGAGAGATATTTCTCGACGGCATGTAAAGCCAAGTCAGAGGCCAATGGTTGGCATAAAAACTCTGAAACCAGTTTAGGCACTAACCATACAATTAAGAGAAACAAGGTCACTTTAATAAAATAACAGGAGAAACATTACCTAAATAATAAATAATTTCTCAATTTTTTTTATTTTTCAAACTTAAATAAATAGTTTGATAGAAACCATGGCATGGTAAGTAGTCCACATTATTGGTATATATAGCACCACCAACATTTGCAGTATCGCTAAAGCAACGATGTTTGATCAAACCTTTGATCCAAGATTTGTACAAAAGTTTGTAGTGTGTGTATTCATTTATTTTTGTTTTGAACCGAGTGTGCTTATAGGTACATTAGAAAGCATTGTTAGACGTAATTTATTTTCGTAGGTAATTATAGATGACGCTTTGAGTGAGGAGTGATTTTTGTTCCGCCATTATTCTTATTATTATAACGATCTGTGTGGAAAACCTCTCATTATAAATGTCCTTTGCAAGATCTTAATTTTATTGTTTGAAAAGTGTGACAATTCACTTCCATTAATTTGTACAGTAAATTCATTTCACTTGTAAAATGAATAATATTTTTAATTCAAACCAAATTAACCTTTACCCAGAAAAGCTTAAAGCAAGAAATCGCTTAAAAACAGTAATAAATCAACCTTAACTTCCACAGGCTTATGGCCACAAGAATGGTACGCAGGAGTAAAAGAGATAGCAGTAAAATCTCCCTTCCTTGTCTCCCAAACGTCTCTGCGTTCTGAAATGCGCGAGCTGCAATACACGTCCGCTGTCCGCAACGACTCAGTTTCGATTAATGAACTTCAAGAGTTGAAGACTCAAATATCGAACTTGTTGGATCATCCGCCGGAAGTGACGGTGTTTGTGAATAAGTTGACGTTTGCGCCGTGTATGTATTTGCTGAGTGTGTATTGGTTGGAGACTTTGAGGTGGGTGTAATATTTAGGGTGGTAGGGACACCGACGCACAAACGGTCACCACGTATAGAGTATATCATTCTGAAGCCTCACCACATAAAGGGTGTAAAAAGACCCTTAACGAAGCCGAAAGGCACTTGTTCACCTCCCTCATTGGGATCATTATTTATTATTTTTTGTTAGCTAGAGTCTTGAGCAAAAAAATCTCCGTAACTAGAAGGTGTGGTCCAGAATCTAGACCATACCTTCTAGTTACGGAGATATTGGAAGTCAAAGTTCCAACTTTTACACAAGTTTTTTTTTAAATACATTTTTTTAAAGTAAGATTTTTACTTTAAATACCTCCACGAGTCCCGTACTATTCAATCCATCAGCACATTGTTCCGAGTGCGTTACACTGAGTCCCAGCAAAAATGTTTGCGTAAAGTTACTTAGTTTGATGTACAGAATGCTTGGTGGACGGCTTCGTTAAGAGTCCGTTTACACCCTGTAGAATTAAAAAAAAAACGGCTGTGTCTCACAAAAGTACAATGGTCGAAATGTATGGAACAGCTTATTTAAAAAAATATCGATGAAATATTTCGATTTGGGGGATCGCCGGGTTCAGAATGATGTACAGAATACGTGAGAAGTACTGTGGTAACAGTTTGTGCGTCGTTGTCCCTTCCACTATGTATTTAATTAAATTTTAAAAGGTCGGCTTCTTTTATAACGAGCCAGCAGTGACAGAAAAAAAAATGTTTATTTCAATTACAATTGGCATTTCGATACATATTATTGGAGGTCACCTTTTACACAACAAGTTAACTCGTCAAAATCCAAAGGGTTTTGAACTTTTTTCTATGAAAGCTGGCTATGTCACCCCAGCACCATTTTGATTTTTCTTCAAAGTTGCTGCCTGCGAAGAAATTAGAATGTATTGGTAGAGGAAACTTAAACAGTCAAAACAGATAAGGTGCACTAGGCCTAAAGTGACGCGTTGCCGGGCTATTTGAAGGTAAAGATGCGATCGACGTGGCGTGTGCATATCTATGGCGGTTACGCCCTTTAGTTTACGCCATTTTGGCCAAAATGAGATTTGAATGCAGTCATACTTAGTTTTTCGTCTTCTTTCGATTGGTATATTTAAAATTTCGATATTCGCAAAAAAAAGGTGGATACAGCCATCATTTTGGATCGCTAAACATTTATTTTCTTTAAATTTTAGGGTGGGTGTACAGGTAGTCTATTTTTTTAATTGTTAGATTACTTTATATATTATTCTACGATGTTGTTTTGTCTTTTGCTTTTTCTCTCTTTTATAGCTATAAGCACAAAAAAGTTATGTCGGAACACTGTGTTGTTTTTTGGCTCTCCTGAAAAATCGTGTTTTGGTGGATACGCCCTTTGAGCATATAGGTATCGATATGCCACTTTGGTTCTGTGCTTTTGTGTTGATAGCCACGGCGAAACGTGACATTTTTATTCAATTTGCTATCGTGAAGTTCCTTGTTTCTTATACAAATATTTTTTTAGACTATTAATATACTGGAACAAGGGCAGGACGACGAATATACTACACTACAACAAAAAAATGTTCATTTTATATTTCAGAGTAAGTAACTCGCCTGAACCGAGTTTACAACCTATCATAGAGTATTTGAGTGACTCAGCGTTACAAAAAGACAAGACTGGTATGTGGCAATGTGTCGCCAGGTACGTTGAACAATCTTACATTTTTGTTGTCCGTTTGTATTTTTTTTGTACTGATTTCGAATAGTTTTGAAGATCTTAGGCATCCTACAGGCCAACTAATTATTGATCATCGTAAATATTTGTAAATATCGTTGGTCTAGACATTTTTAAAATTTTTGTCTGTCTGTCTGTTTGTTCCGGCTAATATCCGAAACGGCTGAACCTGATAGATAACTGATGCTATAAGAAGTAACTTAAGCTACTTTTATTTTAGAAAGAAGATTAGGGTTCCGTCCAAATACATTAAAACCATGAAATTGTTAACAAAATCCGATTCAAATGGGGAAGTATTTTTGTAATAAAAATTTCACGCGGACAAAGGTCCTCACCTCTAACCCCTCAAAATTCCAGTGTCGGCGACAAAGTGTTCCAGAAGTTTCTAGACGTGATGTCAGATAAAGTGAAGGACGAATCCCGTGAAAGGGAACTAGAAGGCCACGCCCAGTTCCTGTTGGTGAACTTCAATCACATACATAAGCAAATCCGGAGGGTGGCTGACAAGTGGCTCGCGGGATTGGTTGATAGATTCCCGCATTTGTTATGGAACTGTCGGGTGAGTAAGATGTTCTAGAATAGAAAAGAAAAAAGAAAGAAAGAAAAAATATTTATTTGTCGCAGGGACATGACGTGCATCGTACAAAATGACAAAAAAAAAATACAATAAACATACAACGCATAACAAATATTTATAATTTCAACAGGACGGGACAAAAAAAAAAGAAAAAAATACGTTAACATCTTGCACGTCGTGACTGCGACAAGCAGGTTACCACTCAGCATGATATATAATGATATATATGAATAGCATAAGCAAATCATAACGTACTGTACTTATACATTGAGCAAACGTGTACGTACTGTACTTATACATTGAGCGACTGTATACTGGAAGAAATCTTAGCCCTCATGTCTATTGTTTTTTTGTTCTATTGTTTTAAAAAACTCAGATACAGAAAAGAATTACATTTGATAATAATATAATTTGCTTGCTATAATTCTTTTATATTTTATTTAAATTATATTAAATGAAAATAATTAAACAAATTATGTTTTTTAAATAAATCCAAGCACAGATTAACGTATTTACACTTAACTATGCATTTTGATAAATCTCACGTGATATTAATGATCGGTGAGGGGGTCAAGTCAATCTCACAAAATCTCACCAGGGGGGAGGGGGGGTCGAAAAATTGGCAAAATTGCCTCACGTACTTAAGGGACGCCCCCTAATATAAAATTCACTCATACTTCATTTCCTCTATCCAGTATAACACCAACTTACTTCCAGGTCCTCTGGTCAATGTTAGACATCCTGCAAGTCCTAAGCTTCAGCTTAGAGCTAGACGCGAACCAAGAAACACCATTACTAAAGGTCCCCGGCACAGACTTCACTTTACAACTGCAAGACACTTTAGAAGGTAGAGAGGTAAGGAATAATCAGCGTTATTTATTTCTCTAGAAAGTCTTATTTCAATTAAATTATGAATGACTAAACAGGTTTGAATATTTAAGATAAGATGGCGGACAGTTAGTATAAAGGAAAATCAACCTTATTGGTTTCAATAGAAGATTTAATATTTATTAAAAGATTTTTAAGGTGGAAGCGCCAGGGTAGCCCACGAAATTCAAATTTTCTTAAGTTTTTTGCAATTGGCGAAATTATTTGTTGAATGTTTTAGTAAATATTAAATCTTCTATTGAAACCAATAAGGTTAATTTTCTTTTATACTAACTGTCCGCCATCTTATCTTTTGATTCTGACGGACTAAGGTTTATTACGAATTCATTGATCAATGTTGGAATTGTTCACAGTGCATTGTCAAAGATTTTGCGGATCGCTGCCATGGGATAGTTCAAGAGGCGATGAAATGGGCGCCTCAGTCTACACGGTCTCATTTACAAGAATATTTGAATCAGGTAAGCTATTACATTAGGGGCCTACCATGACGTTTTAAAGCAGGAGTAATTCCAGTGTGGGAAAGAGACAGAGCTACGCCCCTGGTCAGTGTCGCGCTGTATGTTGAACAAATTCGATATCTTTAGGCTCAAAGGGCGTAACCACCATTTTGGCCAAAATTAAATTTTAATGCAGTCATACCAAGTTTTTCGTCTTCTTTCGATAGATATATTTAAAATTTCGATATTCGCAAAAAAAAGGTAGATACAGCCATCATTTTTGGATCGCTAAACATTGATTTTCTTTAAATTTTAGGGTGTATACGGAGTCTATATTTTTAAATGTTAGATTTACTTTAAATATTATTCTACGATGTTCTTTATCTCAAAATTCAAACAAGTTTTTTCATTTATAAGCACAAAAAGGTATGTCGGAAAACTGTATTGTTTTTTTTTGTTTTTGGGTGTCCTAAAAATTCGTGTTTTGGTGGATACGCCGTTTGAGCCTAAAGGTATCGGTATGATTAGCGACCGTAACACGCATGTATTTACAAAATTATAATTATGTGACTATTTAATGAAAAGGTCATTCGATGTGATTAAATGAACTTAGAAGGTTATATTGATGTTTTTTGTAGCCGTATTTGTTCTTTCCACCTCAAACTTAATATTTTTCGCGATATGAACATATCAGAATCACAGTCTAAAAATTCTAATAATTTATTATACTTAGAACATAAACGGACTTTAGTAAGTAAACAATAAAACAAGCTTAGTTTTTGTTTTCCATAGACCTCGACGATTTACTTGAACACAAATTTGTGAAGAAATTGATTTATTTTCTCCAATTTCAGGATTCGTCCCACAGTAAAAGTTGTTCATAATGATGAGCTGTGAAGTTTATGGTAAACAAAAACGTAGTTTGTATAAAATAGGGTATACTTTCCATTATCAAAATGAAAAATGTTATTGTTTTTTATTTCTACAGAACTATTCCTACAAAGCGGTGAGACAATTATCTATTAAGAATGTTTTTTTTACAATTTTGTCGATGTTGTTGTCTGTTCGTCAATTTTAGTGTATAACACCTCCTTTTTGTAGAGGCTGCAATAGCTGAGTAATCAGGCCTTGGGTTCGATTCCCAGGTCGGGCAGTGTTGTTGGGTTATTCCACCAGACGTGTCTAATTAACAGGTCGGAGTCTGGATTTGTGTCCATTTGATGGCAATAGGCTCGCCCCCTATTACATTGGACTTAGATGTACTTATAACTGGCGAAATGTATTTGTATTATACACGATGTAACTCTGCACACACAGGCCTTATTAACGTAAAGTTTTTCTATTTATTTCTCTTCGTCCCGCATGAAGACTAAATTTCATTGCCTTTTGTCTCCACGCAGGTCCCAAACTCAACACTCTGGCATCACTGCGGCCTAGCACTTGCTACTGGAGCCTTACTAGGTGCAGCCGGACTAAACCGGATGTCCGCTCCGTTACCGCGCAGTGCGCTGGACAAGCGTCCGCCTTGCGTCACACAGGACTCGGCCGCGCTGCTTGCCGTCGTATCACAGCGCAGCAGATATGCTGGCGAGGTCAGTAGCCTCATACAGATGGCGACACATCAAGTTTTACATTTCCAGTATAACATGGCATCGCTTTGTATAGATTTCCCATACAGTGAGAGATCCGCATAAATTGGTTTTTTATAATTCGATTGTTGGTCGTGCGTGAAACACTGTTATATTATACTCTAGTCGTGTACAAGTTCTACAACCTGCCGTCATTTCTCCACCTAGCCTTTTCCCAACTTTCAGTCTAACCGATGTCAGCTGAACATCAGCATTTAAGATACTCTGACTGCCCCAGGTGCTGGGTAACACGATACGTTGGTCGTCACACTGTTCCGCAAAAATTAACGAGGAATTAGTGCCAAGGAGTTTCGTTACAAAATATGGAGACAACTCCTCAACGGACCGTGCAGCGGAATTTGATCATCAAGCTGAACTTCCCTTTACTCCTTTTGTATATAATATTTATTACAATTGTGCAGATCGCTGGCGCCGTGAGCGCCGAAGGCGGCGGGGAGGCCGCGCTGTGGCGAGTGGGGGCCCGCCTGCACACCGCGCTGAGGGACGCGTGCAGTAGCGGCAGCGAGACCTCGCACCGCGCCGCGCTGTGGAGGGCCACGGCGCTACTGGTGCACGCCCGGCACCACTCCCCGCACGCGGCGCACTCGCACACCGCTCCCACTGCGCGGGGTCTACTGCACTCTGTCGGTAAGTCAGTAGACTAGTATTGGACAAATACCTCCCCAACATTTCTAAAACGTCACCCTTAACGCATTGATGGCATTCCTGCTGCGAGAAAGCAGCCACAGAGTCCTCGTGCTAACCAACTTTTACTTGACTGCGTCAGAAGGAGGGTTATGTTTCCCTTTTAGATTCTTATCACAAATTACAACACCGGCTTATCGGAATAAAGCACAGTACAGTTTTCTCGAAAACTGCTCCACGGTATGTCCCACCTTCTCACCTTCCTGTGTTACGTGGAGAGGTCCTCATTATCGTATTTTGTTTTTGCCCAAATTTGTTAGATGGTTCATTTTTTACCTGACGAAACGCAGCTATATTTCACAGTCACATTTTCTACCTTATTTCAACATTGTCAAGGATTACCATTTCTGACTATCTTGCAATTCCACAGCATGGTCACAAGTAGAGATCTTCACGGAAGATGCAGTGACCACAGCAGTGGAGTGCTGGCAATGGCTGACCACGTCCCGCCCAGACCTGGAGATCAGACTCATGCAGGAGATATTCTCCGCGTGGCAGAGTACTGTGGATCGCAAGATGGGGCTGTTCTCTAAGCAGTATGATGAGACCAGTCCGCTGGCTGCTCATGAAGGTCAGTAAACAAATATTTTACTGCAGATAAAAAAAATATTGGTGAAATATGGGTGAACTATAAATTGGTTCAGTTTTACCTGTTGTATGTTTAAAAAAATGTAGAGAATATTTTAAAAGGGTGCTTTCATGAAATTTCATGCTTTAAGTGCAACGGGGATTCAGATTCATTTATTTGCCTGAAATATGGTATTTTTCAGATTTTATAACATACACAATAGTTCTTCATATTCCGCCTACTAAATTCGGCATGCAAGTTTTGTGACAATAACAGTGATTCTAATTGAAACAAAATAATTAAATTCCAATGTCAAAAAAAGAGTACTAAATCAAGAATGTTGGCAACACCGACAACAAATATTTGTAAATTTTTGGTTTGGCGACATTGTCAAATTGTCTTTTTTCTGTTCTATCTCTCGGTGTGCGCGTCGTACCTAAAATAAGTGAATATAAACTGTGTTCTCCAAGTGTTTGTGCTTTCATTGTCTGAGGAAGACAACCAGCCCATCACTATCCCCGAGCAGCACATCAAGCTCCATTCAAAGAATTTTCTATATAATAATCACATTACAAATGTCAAAGAAAAATAATTAAATTACATATTTTCTAAATTTCAACTTTCAAATAATAGCCAAAGAAGTCAAATTACAAATGTCAATAGCTTAAAATAAAAATTTCAAAAAAAAAAGTATTAAAGTAGTAAAAAAATACTAAATAATTCTAAATTCTAAGTAGAGTTTTTTAGGATCGATCACCATAAAAGTCGTCGCATTTTTTTATTTAATGTGAATATTATTGTCTCTAATAAATAAGAAAAATGTCTGTTTTGTAAATGTTTCGCATAGAATTATTATTCGGGACTATATAGTTGTATAGTTTCGTTATTATTCTTTATTTATATTTAAACATATTTAATACATTTTCAAATATTCTAATATAAATAAATATAAAAAATAGTAGGCCACCAGCACTGGGAACAGGGTCGTTATTAGTTTCGTTTATTGTAAAACAGTTTTAATTGACTATTTCCAATTTTAAGAGAGCTTAATTCAATGTAATTTATTATAATAGGTGCAAAACTAGAACCACGTCCACCCTTCGTGGCTCCCCACGCGGTGTGGGTTCGATACCTGTGCGAGGTAGCCGAGACAGCCAAATACAACAGCTTAGAAAAGGTGGAGATGCTGGCCAGTTTGCTGCATAGGTACGTATTTTTTTTTTAAATCTGTTTGAGTGTCCCACTGCTGGGCAAAGGCCTCCCCTTTCTCCTTCCAAACCTCTCTGTCGTGTGCGATATCTGGCCATGTTCGCCACGCAAACGAGATTTATTTATTTTATTTTTTCGTATTTTGTTATATTGGAAATTAAACTTTATGATTAACACGTCTTCTTCTTCTTAGCGTGTCGATGGCAATCTAAATTGTGTCGACCCAGAACTGAGCTACTAGTTTGGCGCTTTCGGTAGCGTCCATCAGTTCCTGTAGCGAACAGAGACGATATTAAGTGCCCCATCGTTTGTGGAACAGCACCACATTTACACTCCAGCCCCTGCAGTCTCGACATTAGATAGCGACAAAAATCGGTCGCTAAATCGTATCGTTGTCAAATTCCTGTAATAGATTTTCTACTTTATTTCGAAAGCATAAGGTTGAAAATCTATTAAAGAAATTTGACATAGATTACACTTAACGACCGATTTTTGTCGTTATATTTGTCGAGACTGCAGGGCCAGGGCAGAGTCATTAATGAATCTCCACCTGAGCAGGTTTTCCTTGCTTGCTTTATTAACACTTTAAAGTTTAATTTATTAAACTTCTTTTTTTTGTAAATTCTAGGTCGCTGCCGATAACTGTGGGAGACATACGCGATCATATAAACAGACACGTTGAAGCCGTTGGAGTAAGATTCAGGTATGTTCTTAGAAAAACCAAACTATTTATTATTATTTATTTTGGCGGCACTGTTAGCGCAGAGGAGCTCGTGGCTAAATAATATCAGCCGCTCGGGTCTATCTTTAGGTTAAGCCGTGCTTGCCTAGGATGGTCTGTGGATGGGTGACCACCCATTACATACCGAGTTTCCTTCGTGCCTCGGAAAGCTTGTTCAGCCGTAGGTCCCTGGTGACATTTGTCGATCTTTGACAGTCTTTAGGTAGTCAGTGGCCCAAAAAGTCTGACAACGAGTCTTACCAAGGGATATCGTATTACCCAGTACTAACTGGGTTGTGGAGGTCAGATAGGCAGTCGCTCCATGTAAAATACTGGTATTTAGCTGCATCATACATCATACAAGGCAGATGATGATGTTAGCGCAGTGACAGAGCGACTTGCTGCTGCGCTGCCTGTCTCGGGTTCGATTCCCGCACGGAATAAATATTTGTATGGCCTGCAGGTAGTTGCTCCGGGTCTGGCTATTTGTGTATGTGAGTTTAAATGTTTGAAATACAAAACAACTGATTATTTTAACCAATAGGAGAACATTGTCCGTGGTCCAGAATACCCTATAATTTAGGTACGCTTCGTCTCCGAAATAACTAAGGCATTTTGCATGTGGTACACTGCCCCGTAAGTATCATCGTGTCGTGGTAACCTGTACTGAAGGGCGCGGCCCTGGGTTCGATTCCCAGGTCAGGCAAAGATAATTTGGTTTTCCATTATGAAATTTCCTGGTAGCAGTTTGGGTTTGTCCCCGTTTCTGGCAATAAGCTAGCTCCCTATTGTATGGGACTTAAACATAACTGTCTTAACATGGGTGCTACTTATACACATCTGCCTAATCCTTTAGATAATGCAAGCGTAACGTTATAAATGGTGACTGGTATTTAATGACCGATACTTAAACACGTGATTGTACTCATGATAACAAACAACTTTCCCAATGAAACATTTTTTTTAACCACAATCACTATAACACAACAGCGGGCCATATGAAATTCGCGCGCTTGCGCCTGTCACCTATCAGCTGTTAGCCGCATGACGCCGTTCTGTCTCATTACTATCGTACCGTGCAACAGTGGGTAGGCAGAGCAGCCGCGCGGCTCGCAAGCCCGCTCCGTAATGCTCCACTGTTGTAGTATTTTGATAAAAGTGAATGAGTATTAAAATGGTTCTTTGGGAAGGTTGTTTGTTATCATGAGTACAATCACGTGGTTAAGTATCGGTCACTATATTATCGTTTTCTTCGTCCTCAGACTTCTGTCCTGCGGTATATCCCTCCTGCAAGGCGACATACTCCCTCGCTCCATCGCTCGCAACATCCTTCGTGAGCGCGTGTACGCGGCCTGCCTCGACTACTTCTGCCGAGGGCCCATGGCGCCTGCCAAGATGTCTGGCGCTCTGAGAGAGGATATCATATCGCTCATCAAGTTCTGGCAGCTCATGCACTCGGATAAGAAGTATTTGAAGAGCAGTGATATTGGAGGTAATTTGTATTGTCTGTACTAGCTCCTTTGCTCGTATGGAGGTTGAAAATTATCCCACGAAAACGGGGAATCGGGATAAAAAGTATCCTATGTTCTGATATAGGTCATGGTCTACCATGTGAGCAAAAATTCACCGAAATCCGTTCAGTCGTTTAGACTTCAACTATTAACAAAGAGACACACCGACAAACAGAGTTTTTTTCGAATTCATAATATTAGTAGTGATAGCATATATGTGCCTACACTACTTCTGTCGAGAGTTCATGTGTCCTGGCAAGACCTCTGGAGCTCTGGCTCAAGGTGCTGTCCTACATGATATTTTTTATAAATAGTTGGGATCACACGTCAACAACCTCATACGGTTAAAAACAAATGTAGCATGGACCTGCCATATGATTCCAAATTTATACTGCAAAATAACGGTCAGATGAACGTCATAAACAGCAAGCATGAATCTTCGTTCCTCCAATAATCGTCTTCTACGATGTCCTTCTCACCGCTCTGGTTTTCTAAAATCCTCTTTTCTTGTCCAGGCGGTTTTCCTTTGGAATGCTCTTCCTCAGAATATCAGGATGGCCACCAGTCGGTTCACATTCAAGTTAAAAGCTCGCGAACACTTACGTAAGAAGTTGGCAGACTCGTCTCACAATTAATTTTGTTGATTTTCTTCATCTACGTATTTTTATATCTCTTTACTTTGTATGTTTTGTTTGTATGTATGTATATATGTATTTATTATTATTATTATTTTTTTTCGTAAATTATCTGTACTATTGCACCTACTGTTTTGTCTCTGCATCACCCTAAGGTAGACTGGTAGAAAATGCCTAAGGCATTAAGTCCGCCTTTGTACATTATGTGCATAAAGTTTAATAAATAAATAAAATAAATAAATAAACGGGGGATGGAGTAACTATGCAACTTCCTTCAGAGACACTGTTTTAAGCTTTCACGGTTTACAACTAAACTTATACTGTCACTTACGGGGAATCTTCCGTGATTGTTCATTATTTTGAGCTCTCGATATCAACCCGCGTCGAAATATCGGGAGCTCAAAATAATGAACAATCACGGAAGATATCCCGTAAGTGACAGTATAAGTTCCTTCACACACTTTGGTGTTGTGCTAATGTCAGCATATGTTCCAGGTGAATTCGAGCTAATGGGTCCAAGCAGTAACCAAAGCATCTACACATCGAACTCTCCGATCGACAACCGATCATCGGTCAACAGTGATATAGGCAGTCGACAGACTACAGGCTGGATAAACACGGTAAGTTCTCGCAGTTCATAGACAAGGCCTAGCAATGATGAGTGTTGTGAAGTTGGCAACAGTAGGTTTTTTTGTGCTTGTTCGCATTAGAACCATAGAGTATTTGCCTGAAAAAAATCTATTTAGTCCGTCAGTTAGATTATCAAAAAATATTGGACACGTATTTTTTCTTTTGTCATGTAAACGAAAAATGACCACGATACAGCGCGTTGAAATCTCGCGTGACGTCACAATTTCTGTTACTTTTACCGTCCAGTGACGTCACAAGCCCCCTCTTTTGAAGTTTGATGCGCTGTATCGTCGTCATTTTTTGATTATGTGACGAAAGAAAAAATACGTGTCCAATATTTTTTGGTAATCTAACTGACGGACTAAATAGATTTTTCCAGGCAAATAACCTATTCTATCCATATTTTTGACGTAGTCTTTTTCATTACCCTGGTTTGTAGGAAATCTAGCTCTTCAGCCAGGTCGCTGGATGTACGAGAACTACGTCTTGTTATTTGAATGTTTGAATTCCACTTTATCTTTTGAACGCTAGAGCATAACCGCACGCGCGTGCCCTCCACGACAAGTCACAATTTCACCTACCATTTAATCACATAAAGGGTGTAAAAATACCCTTAACGAAGCCGAAAGGCACTTGTTTTCCCCATCAATGCGATCACTTTTTTGTTCTAGACCATACCTGGGAACCTTCTAGTTACCGAGATAATGGGGGTCAAAGTTCCAACTTTTTCACAAGTTTTTTTTTTTAAACCACTTTTTAAGATTTTACCTTTACTTTAATTAACTCCATGACCCTTTTAATATTCAAAGCATCCATCAGCACTAAGTTTTGAGTGTGTAACATTGAGTTTTACCGTAAAACGTGATTTTTCACCCCAAAAAAAAAGTCGTTTCCCAGCAATAATTTTTGCGTAGAATTACTTAGTTTGATGTAAAGAATGCTTGGTTGACGGCTTCATGAAGGGTCCGTTTACACCCTGTATGTGACAGTGGCTTCCAAAAGATTAAAGAAATATCAACTTTTTGAGCGTGTTAGATGATTTCAGAATGACTAATAGTACCTATTGAAAAAGTGATCAAAAATTTTAAGTAGTATCACAAACTAGTTTGTATGTGTTGTATTGTTTTGTTAAACATAGGTGCCAATGTCAACAACAACGCTAAGCAGCGGAGGTGCCGGCAGTATCGCCGGTAAGCGTTCCAACCGCAGCGTGAAACCGCCCGCCAAGCCACAGGACACGTTCGTGAAAGACTACGTGAGGAAGAGGAACCTTATATTGGAACTTATGGTGAGTGCATTAAGATAGGTTGTCCTATGTCAACAAGTATCGCCGACAAGCGTTCCAAGTACCCGCCAAGCCGCAGGATAGGTTCGTAAAAGACTACGTTAGGATGAGGAACCTTCTATTGGAACTTATTGTAAGTAAGTATTTTAGAATATTAAATAGAGAGCCAAACCATAATAATTTCAGGCGAAGCATTGATTATAATTATGTCAGTTATTTTCCACTAAGAACGGTTTCAGACTAGCGTAAACTTTAGCGCTTATTAGTTCGTACGGGCTCACGCGCGTATACGCGTTTATTCAGGTATGTTCGCTTGATTAAAACGACAGCTGTCAGAAAAAATTACGACTTATCTTGCGACTCGGGCTTGTACGAGCTTATACGCGCGTCAACGCTCGTACCAGTTTCGCGTGTGGCAAAAGGCGTACGTATACTCTCTTACAAGCGCATCCAAAATCGAGACATACGCGCCGAAAACACTCTTATTTGAAACCGCCTTAACCTTCACTAGTACGCCTATTTGTTAACGTATACGTCAGCGGATAGACCGCTGAATATAAAAACTTTTCAGTTTGCGACTCACTTTCAAGAACCAAAATAATGTGTTACTTTGCTGAATCATTATCTGATGAGCTATGTGTTTTTGGGGTACGGTTACTGCATTCAAATGTTTGTATGGCTTTAAACGAACTCTTCAACTCCCAGTAAAAGTACACCCCATATAAAAAATGGGGGTAGTTGAATTTTTTTTTAATTTTTTTTTTTTGATGTTCTTAAATGTATTCAAACTATTTTAACAAAAAAGATAAATCATCTTTTTTAATAACACAGTCATGGGAATTGAAGAGTTAAGAACAACTACCAATGGTGCTACATCTAATGCATGTGAGACTTGTTTGGTGTTTTAAAACCTTTTTTTAACCCCCGACGCAAAAAGAGGGGTGTTATACGTTTGACCGCAATATGTGTGTGTGTGTCTCTCTCTCTGGCACCGTAGCTCTTAAACGAGTGAACCGATTTGGTGCAGTTTTTTTATTTTAAAGCTAGTTTCTTGGCGATGGTACGTTAGTACGTACGTAGATACGTTTTATCAAAATCTGTGCAGCCATTTACTAGATATGGGGGATGAAAGGGGGGGGGTATTTATCTTTCATCTTTTAATTTTTCGTTGGGGGTTTTTTAAATTTTAAATTTAATTTTAATTATTCCTCTACAGGCTGTAGAAATAGAGTTCTTAGTAACCTGGCACAACCCCCACGGTCGTCCAGAGCAAGCGGTCCCAGGAGAAGACAACATCAACACCTGGCGCTCCAAGCCCAACCTAGAGCGGACATGGCGCGACTATGCGAAGCTGGCTTGGGACATCAGCCCCACACTTGCCGTGTTCCTGTCTGAGAGGTGAGCAAAAAAGGAAAAAATAATGTAGATTCCACAAATAAAGCCGCAGTTCTTTTTGTGATTTTCCTACTCATTGCTATTCTTTTCTCGAGAGGAGGAGGAGCTCGTGGCTAAATAATAACAGCCGAAAGTAAGTTTGTTTGTTACCTTTTCAAGCCTAAACCACTGAACCAATCATCCTGAAATTTTGCATATACGTCGTCAGGTGTACAGAAACGGACATAGGGTACCTTTTTTCCCGAAAAAAGTACTGTTCCCGAGGAAAACTACAATAACGTTATTATGCTCATAGATGGCGCCACGTGTCTTTTGAATCATAATTTAATTACAAGCAGAGTACAACCAAAATTGATTGTAAAATTCTAAATTAACGCGAGCGAAGCCGCGAGCAAAAGCCAGTACGCAAATATTAAATTCCTCTCTGTTGACAGGTTAAAGCACGAAGGCATAGTATTCGAGATCCGTCGCAAGGTGCAAGCGCAGCCAACGGCAGTTTCTCATGTACCTCAAGCGTTGAAGTACCTCGTTACTACTGAGACACTGCTCAACGATGCTCACGAGGTAAGCTCTCTTAGGTTTTAATCAATTTATCATTATCCGTCTTTCTGTGTCGCAAAAAAACAAATCTTAACGTAATGCCAGAACATCCTGCCGGGGCTGTGGGATTGTTCGAAAGAGATACCGCGGCCCTGGAACACAAAGGGCAGAGAAGGAACATGGATGGGTTTTAGTCAGTAAAAGTCTGACACTCCCTCCCACTCCACCCAGAGCGGGAGGAGTTATTTGATGATTTCCCATCCCAAAAACAAAAAAAATGCCAGAACATGCGACATGATTTAAAACATACAGACAGCAAATACCCTTAATGAGCCGAAAGGCACTTGTTCTCCACGCCACTCCGATATTTTTTTTGTTCTGTATCATACCGGGGAACCTTCTAGTTACGGCGATATTGGAGGTGAAAGTTTTATTTTTTTCCCAAGTTTTTAATTTTATTTAATTTTTCATTCTTTAAATACCTCCATGGCCCCCGTACTATTCAATCCATCCATCAGCACAAGGTTTTGAGTGCGTTACATTGAGTCCTACCGTAAACTGTGATTTTTCAACCCAAAAAAGAAAGTCGTTTCCCAGCATTAATTTTTTCGTAGAGCTACTTAGTTTGATGTTCAGAATCAAAATCAAAAGTCATTTATTCAAATTAAGCTGATCATCAGCACTTTTTGGACAGCATAGTTTACAAGAGACGGTCCCCCAAAAGCTTGCCCTTCGCCACAGTATAAGCAGATCTCCAATTGTACGGGAAATCTGTACAAAGCGAGGCTATGTTATACTGGAAATGTAACACGTAACTTTTGTTTGGCAAAATAGGATGACAAAAATCCAATTCCCAAATGTTTTCTTTACAATAACCACCTTTGTTTCTATTGCAGCTAGTCCACATGATAACCTGGGCACGCGTGTCGCCAGTAGAAGCGCTGTCGTACTTCAGTCGCCAGTACCCGCCGCACCCGCTGTCTGCGCAGGCCGCCGTCAGCACTCTGACGTCATATCCGTCTTCCGCTGTGCTGCTGTACATACCGCAGCTGGTGCAAGCCTTGAGGCACGACACTGTGAGTACATCACAGCTAAATTGTGTCTTAGTTTCATTGGAATAGCTTCGAATTTCTGTTGTAGCAATTGTGTCAAAGTCATCTCAAGTGGAGTTTTGAGTTACTCAACAACGTAAAATTACGTTCTCTGTACGCAGCACGCCATTTATGTAAATATTACCTACTGCTAAAATCAAAAAACCATAAATGGATGTTGAAATACTCTAACTCTAACAGCTGTTCACTTCGTGCCTAGCTGCAGAGTTCATTTAGTAATTGACACAACAAAAACAGATCAATGAACTCTTCTAATTATCGAAAGAACGGTATCCCATCCTTTTTTAATGTTCTTGACGTAATTTTGAAACTCCGGATTTTTTGACGTCAGTGCAGCGAGATGGGCTATGCGATACTAATTTCAAAAGTGTGCACAATTCGAAAATGTGCACACTTTTTTTACGGATGTTTTTGAAACGCTGAGTGTGTAACGGTTTTTTATATAGGGTGACTGGTAATTAGTGACCGATACTTAAACACGTGATTGTACTCATGATAACAAACAAGTTTCCCGAAGAAACATTTTTTAAATGCTAACAGCTGATAGGTCAAAGGCGCGCGCGTGCGAATTTCATACGGCTGTTGTCTTATTGTGATAAAAGTCTGAGTATAAAAAAAATGTTTCTTTGGGAAAGTTGTTTGTTATCATGACATGTGTTTAAGTATCGGTCACTAATTACCAGTCACCCTATACACCGTGACTTTTTAGTCATCTAACAACGGCAGCCCACTTCAAGTATCCAATGACTACTAAGCATTCATAAAAAAAAATAGGTATTTAAAAGATTTTAATAATTTAAAAATAAAAATATTATTCAATATTATGACGTATGGCGTAGTTAAAACACCCGTTGTGAGCGATGATCTACTGGACTCGAGCGCTGGGTAGGTATATTCTCCCGTTGGACACGTAAACATCATAATTTTTTCTAATGTTTATTTATTTTTCTTTGTACCTATTACGGTAGGTTAAAAAAAAAATCGCGCCTAGAACTATTTTATGTTGGGCACATTGAATGGACCACCTTTGTAAGGCGACTAAAAAGTCACGGTGTATATCAATGCGTATAACTTTATTTTTCTCTCCAGATGGGCTACGTAGCAGAACTAATAAAGTCACTATCGAAGAAGTCTCAAGTCGTGGCTCATCAGCTAATATGGAACATGCACACCAATATGTACACGGATGAGGAAATGCAGAACAAAGATCGTAAGTATTTTCACAATATTATTTTCTCAACTATGTTAAGGTCGACTTCCAGTCAGTTTATGGAGCGACTACCTAGCAGTAGTGGTGCGGTGGTAACGCCTGCGACTTCCGAACTGCAGTCCGTGGGTTCGAACCTAAATGGACACGCTACTTTGTGCATGTATTCCATCACTGGGACGAAACTAGAATATCACTTTTTTTTAAATTATATTACACCTAACAACTGCAGTAGGTACTTCCGTCGTATTCACAAACGCTCTGATTCGGAAAGTCTAGTTTAATTTATTAATAAATAATTCGCAAAATTACCCACTTGACTGCCTCGTTGGTCTAGTGATCGCAAGCGCAACTTCTGAGCAAGGTCAATTCCCGGATCGGGCAAGGTGTTGCTGACTTTTTCCATCAGCAAGTTCTCAGTAGCAACCACGGAGGTCTGGATTTGTGATCGGTCGATGGAGAAAGGCTCGCACCGTAACTACTTAACTGGCGAAATGGGGGTGTACCTTAAGAAACACCTCTGCCTAACCCTTCGGGGATTACCTACGTGATGTTATGTCGGTTATTTTTTTTCAGCTGCCCTGTACGATATCCTCGAAAGCCTAATAAAGAACATAGTGGATCACCTATCGGGGCCCGCGAAGGCGTTCTACGAGAGAGAGTTCGACTTCTTCAGCCAGATCACGAACATCAGCGGAACTATCCGACCGTTCCCGAAGGGCGCCGAAAGGAAACGAGCTTGCTTGGAGGCGCTGAAAACTGTTAAGGTAGGAAAAGCAATTTTTGGTGGTAACTCAAATAATTTGACTTCAAAGATGAATTTACGTCCCAAATTATAATATGACTCTGTAGTGTTCATTTTTCACTACTGTCTTATCAAGTATGAAACTGTAGTAGTAGTGTACTGTCCTTGGATTTGATTGATATGGAAAATAATACAGGGTGTAAATGGACCCTTCACAAAGCCGTCAACCAAGCAGTCTGTACATCAAACTAACTACGCAAAACTTTTGCTGCGAAACGTCTTTTTTTTTTTTTGGGTGAAAAATCACGTTTTACGGTAGGACTCAATGTGACGCACTCGGGACATTGTGCTGATGGGTGGATTGAATAGTACGGGGGTCCTGTAGGTGTTTAAAATAAACATCTCACTTTAAAAACATGTATTAGAAAAAAAACTTGTTAACTATGAACCCCAATATCTCCGTAACTAGAAGTTTCCCGGGTATGGTCTAGAAAAAAAAATATCGCATTGACGGGGGAGAACAAGTGCCTTTCGACTTCGTTAAGGGTATTTTTACACCCTTTATACTAAAACTGGTCCACCGCGAGTAGACCCTCGAACAGTGAAAGGATCCGCAGTCGGCATGAAGAGATTGATTGATATTATCAACCGTTAAAAGGAAAGTTATTTCGGCATACTCTGCCAGAAAAAAAAACTATGTGCAATTCAAACAGACTGAAATGACTAAATCATAAGATTGCCGTCTTTGCTGTCTGGCTATGGAACCCTAAAACATGATAATCGTATTTCAGTGGTGCAAAAAATTTCTTCCTCATTGCGAAGCCGCGATCATTATAATTTACCCTGTAATAATAATCACGAAGGATGGTGCGTTAATTCGAGGTGGCGTAGGAGAAGAGTACGGAGTGGAAGAATATGGAGCCGGAGAAGGCCTTTGCCAGCAGGACACAAGGCAACTAAAAAAAAAAAGCTACAGTATGTTAATTTGTTCCTTCTTTTGTGCACAGGTTCAGCCCGGTTGCTATCTACCGTCAAACCCTGATTCAATGGTTCTTGACATCGACTACAAGAGCGGTAAGTCGTTATAATATTCGTATAATAGGCTATTTGACAACATCAAAAATATATGTATAGTCCGTCAGTTAGATCACCGATAAATGTTGGACACGTATTTTTTCTTTTGTCACATAATCAAAAAATTACGACGTTGCTCCGTGCTTCGGAAAGCACGTTAAGTCGTTGGTCCCGGGTCTCATTTGTAGATCTTTGACAGACGTTACAGGTAGCCAGTGGCCCGAAAGTCTGACAACCAGTCTTACCAAGGGGTATCGGATACCCAGTACTAACTGGGTTGTGGAGGTCAGATAGGCAGTCGGTCCATGTGAAATACTGGTATTCAGCTACATCCGTTTAGACTGGAAGTCGACCCCAACTTAGTTGGGAAAAGACAGATGATATTCTAGAACCAAAAATTGTATTGTGATTCGCGTGGTGAGTAACGGCCCACTCTCTCCTATAGAGAGGAGGCCCCATGTCGGCTTTGACGCAAATTGTGCACTTGAAGCAAAATGTGCACTTCGCAAAATGTGCACTTCTCAAAACGAGCACTTATCAAGATGAGCACTTCTCAAAATAAGCACTACTCAAAGTGAGCCAGTATTGAGACTATCAAATAGTTGATACTTTGTTTCAAAATGTTAGGCAAAACCTGCTCACCTGCTCATATTGAGAAGTGCTATTTTGAGAAGTGCACATTTTGCGAAGTGCACATTTTGCGTCAAGTGCACGTTTTGCGAAGTGCACAAACTGCGTCAAACCCCCAGGTCCAGTAGTGGGATCATTATGGGCTGATTGTTTCAATCAAGCTCATGTAAATCATATTTTTGTCCAGGTACCCCCATGCAGAGTGCAGCAAAAGCTCCTTACTTGGCGAGGTTCAGGGTGCGGAAGTACGGCATTGATGAGATGGAAGCCATCGCCATGGCCATCTCCGCCGGAGAAGATCCTCCCTCAGTAAGTATCAGGATACACCTATACTAATATTACAAAGACGTAAAATGTGTTTGTAAGTTTGTATGTAGGGGGTAATCTTCAGAACTGATGATCCGATACCGAAAACTCTTTCACTAGCGGTTAAGTCCTGATGCCAGTTTGGACTTATGGTATTCAGCTGTGGGGCTGCACCAAACAGACAAATGCATTAATCATTCAACGATTTCAGAATAAAGTACTGCGGGAAATTGTAAATGCACCCTGGTACGTACGAAATGATGACCTCCATCGGGACCTAAATGTTGAGTTCATCGATAAAGTGATACAAAAATCTGCAGAAGCTCACGACAAGAGACTTCATCAGCATGTGAACGTCGAGGCGATCCAGCTTCTCGATCACACGGACATAGTTAGAAGACTAAAAAGAACAAAACCGTTCGAGTTAGTGTTTAGTGCTAGTGTTAGTGATTAGTGAAATGTAGCACAAGTGTTACCAAAAAAACACAAGAAAAAGTGTATTCGCCTTAACAGAGACAATAAGAAAAGTGCCAATGGACACATTCTTAGTACGTAAAGACAATATTTTTAACAGTTTAAGTTATAATTAAATTACTTATTAGTCTATATACAAGGCTAGATTGTAATAAGATTAGGGTCCATCATTTTGATGAACACTAGGATAAGGGAAAAAAAAAAAAAAAAAAAAAAAAAACTAGCGGGGAAGCTACATTTTTCCCGAGTGTTATAGGCTATAAAGGGTGACTGGTATTTAGTGACCGATACTTAAACACGTCATTGTACTCATGGTAACAAACAACTTTCCCAAAGATTTTTTTTTAAACTCTTTCACTTTATAAAACAACAGCCGCATGAAACGCGCGTGCGCGCCTTTAACCTATCAGCTGTTAGCCGCGTGACGTCGTTCTGTCTCATTACTATCGTACCGTGAAACAGAGGGCAGGCAGAGCACCCGCGCGGCTAGCAAGCGCGCTCCGTAAGTTTTATTGTGATAAAAGTGAATGAGTATAAAAAAAATGTTTCTATGCGAAAATTGTTTGTTATCATGAGTACAATCGCGTGTTTAAGTATCGGTCACTAATTACCTGTCACCCTATATTTAAAACGTTCCCGTGGGTTAATTTCCGTACATAATGGAAGCGAAGCTAGCGAGTAAATGCTAGTGTCCAATACAGTCAGATACATGTCCGAATCAACCTTCTGAACAAACAGGAGGTTGTATACAGAAAAAAATTGTCTATTATGAGAGTGAGCTTTATCTCGACATTTGTAGAAAAAGGAGCTGGCTTAGTAATAACAGCCGCTCGGGTCGATCTTTAGGTTAAGCCGTGCTTGCCTAGGTTGGTCTGTGGATGGGTGACCACCCATTACATACCGAGTTTCCTCCGTGCCTCGGAAAGCACGTTAAGCCGTTGGTCCCCGGTGTCATTTGTAGATCTTTAACAGTCGTTAGGTAGCCAGTGGCCCAAAAAGTCTGACAATCAGTCTTACCAGGGGGTATCACCCAGCGTGCGTCTGGCGTATTATCAAGTACTGACTGGGTTGTGGAGGCCAGATAGGCAGTTGCTCCATGTAAAATACTGGTATTCAGCTGCATCCGGTTAGACTGGAAGCCGACCCCAATATAATTGGGAAAAGGCTAGGCAGATGATAATATTTTCTTATATCTTATTTTATTAATATCTTCTTTTATTGCGAGTCGTACGGGACCGGTTAATGTGGCGACACTTGAGGGAGGCCTATGTCCAGCAGTGGACGTCTTTCGGCTGAAATGATGATGATGACGATGACACACATTTTGTAGTGTTCTGAAATGGCTATGATTTTTTTATCTATTGACGAAATGATAGTATCATTTTGGCAAAGAGAGTTGGCGGGTGATGATACCGTTGGGGTTGGCACTGAAAAGTGCCTTCGATGTTGGGTTTGAGTTTGAGTCATCGTGGTGAAAGGATTAGTCAGCTAGGCTGCGTTACCGAGTGCTAGCTGTCCAGGGTGCGCCGGGCGTTTGGAATGGGCGTACGAATCATTTTTAACGCCGTTCGGGAAGGCTCCTTTCTTGCACCCCCTTATTTTGGCAAACTCAGATGTTTTCTTTAATTTATTCCTTTAAAACAGAGTCTTCTAAAATTTTTTAACGTCGGTCATCGCCGTTCTACTGCCGAACTGATACTCGTAAGTCTTTGTGTGTACAATGAGTTCCCATATGAATTCCCGTCCACTAGAAATTTAGCCAAAGCCCAGAGCTGGTCTAAACAGATACGTGATCTTTTTAACACGCATTTATTAGCTTCAAAAACTGTAACTAACTATGTAAAAAAAAACTATTTGCAAAAAATAAAACCGACTTCAAAACCACAAAAAAAGTGACAAGTGAAGTCGGTTTTATTTTTTGCAAAAAAGTTTTTTTTATTTTTCCATTTTTCGTTGTAATATCCTATAAAATATTTGCTATGCGTTTATTTTACATTGTTAACAATAAATTTCATAATAGTAGGCTTATCCCCAATAAAATGGAACCTAACTATACCATACCATACCTAACTGTCGAAATGTGGGTGTACTGTACACATCTGCGTACCTCAGAGCATACAGGCGTGATGTTGTGTAAACAATAAACATCCAAGCGATTGCAGCAATCACGACTGATTTGCTGTCTATTATTGAAGAGTTCCATTCCACATCTCCGAAGTCCATGATCAGATCACAACAATATTTCTATGGGACCAACTTGGGAGTATATTCTTTCATACAAAAAAAAGAATTTTCCAAATCGGTTCCGGCGTCTTCGAGTAATCGGTGAACATACATAAAAAAAAAGATTCCGACGAATTGAGAACCTCTCCTCCCACTTCCCGGTTTCCGATTGAGCTGAAAATTTGCATTCATGTTTAGTTTGGATGACAATGCATGGATAGTTAAGTGACATCAATCGTCATTCTAAATCCAATATGGCGGACTCCCAAAGAAAGCGGACTCATTATTTTTATGCATTCCCATGATACGGGTATCGAATGATAAACAGTGATCGGCTAATCGGGCGCTTATGTACCTAAACTTCTTCCCACGAAAGAATAATATGGACATTCCTTTCTGAATAACTAAGTAATCCCGGGTTTCAGAGATTGAACAATTTTGTAAAAACAACTATAATAAACCTAATGAAATTATAGCAGTGGTTATTTTGATTTAGTATCTTTATTTTATTCAAAACAAATGGAATATCAATAAAAAATCATAATGTGTTCAAGTAGTGGAAATTGATTTATCTATCTAACAGATTAGTGATCGAATCGACTAATTTACTGTATTTTATACGAACAGAAGACTAAAAATATTACTCGGGAATTTCAAACGATTCTGGGATCCGGGATTCTGAAAGGCATGTCCGTATTATTCTTTCGTGGGAATAAAAGTGAAGTTTAGGTATATTAGCGCCCGATTTTCCGATCACTAGTAATAAATGATGTTTCTTTTACAAATAGGTTTTTACAAACACTTTTACACGTCTCGACTCTCGTCGAATGAAAGGATTTACTAAAAAAAATACGAGAAAGCGTGTTTATAGTTTTTATTTATTTGACATGGAATCCAATGATTAATTCGAACTTTCCCTTATTGAGAAATAAAGCTTATTTCCACTTTTCTATCAAACAGGAAGAGGGCAAAGACCGGTTCACCGGCATAGCATCGGAAGTGTGGCAGGCCGCCATCTTTAAAGTAGGAGATGACGTCAGGCAGGACATGTTGGCGCTGCAAGTTATATCGCTGTTCAAGAACATCTTCCAACAAGTTGGGCTGGATCTGTACCTGTTTCCTTATAAAGTCGTCGCTACTGCGCCTGGGGTGAGCATTTTGAATCCATACTAATGTTATAAATGCGAAAGTAACTCTGTTGGTTTGTTTGTTACCTTTTCACGACAGACGGCCAATCGGCTCGTAATGAAAGAAGGTCATTAACTGTTGGAGAAGAAGTGATATGAGCTTGTTAGATTGATGACCGTGAACAAGTATTTTACAAACAAAAGTGAGTGTATGTATAATAATACGGACAATTTTCTTAACTAGGATTATCGTACAGGTGTGAGATGTTATTATTGTAATAAACCAGGACTTTTAAAAAGTCAGTGCCGTTTAAAGGACAAAGAAAGTAATGCATATTTTGTAGTTATGGACGAGAACAGTCAATCCCGTGTACATTTCAATAAAACGAAATGGTTGGTGGATTTGGGTGCAAGCGAGCATATGTGCTGTGATTACGGACTGTTTACTTCATATTCTGCCGTGAAAGAAAAATTCGTAATTGTAGGAAACGGAACGCAAATTAATGTCAAGGGTTGCCGACAGGTGGCAGTGCAAGTTTGGCATAATACCAGCCTGTTACTGTCCCACTGCTGGGCAAAGGCCTCTTCTCATACAGAGAAGGCACGAGCATTGATCACCACGCTTGCTCAAGACGGGTTGGCGATTTCAGACTTATATTAATTACAAGTCCAGGTTTCCTCACGATGTTTTCCTTCACCGATGTCTGTGATGTCCAAGATAAACTTAGAAAGTACATATGAATTGAAAAAGTCACATTGGTACTTGCCCGGATTTGAACCCACAACCTCATGCATGAGAGGCGAGGCCTTAACCTCTGGGCCATCACAACACAAGTTTGGCATGGTCAGGTTAAATGGTATTACTGAGCTAAATCTGTCTATTACCCCCCTTACTCAAAGATCTGCCACAGAAGTGTATGACTAGATGTATTAACGTGGACGAAGCAAGCGGAGTATGTAAGGATCGTAGCAGGTGACGTTTTGGTGGTTTCTGCCTACCCCCATGGAAAAAGGCGTTAGTTATGTATGTATGTAATACGCTCGGATCTCCTCACTCACTGATGCAATGCTCGAATCTGAACTGTTACATTACAGGCGAATGCTCCCAGTGAGGGAGCGCTTTCATAGAAAGATTTCAAACTCCAACAGGGTAGGTATTTGACTGAACAAATCTATTTCTGTTTTTTAGTCTGTCAGTTAGATAATCAAAAAATATTGGACACGTATTTTTTCTTTTGTCATGTAAACGAAAAATGACCACGATACAGCGCGTTGAAATCTCGCGTGACGTCACAATTTCTGTTACTTTTTATTGTCGAATGACGTCACAAGCCCCCTTTATTGAACTTTGATGCGCTGTATCGTATTTTTTTGATTATTGACAAAAGAAAAAATAAGTGCCCAACAGTTTTTTTCTAACTGTCGGACTAAATATTTTTGTTTTTTTTTTTGTTATCAAATAGCTTATTCACTGCAAATATGATATCTAAATCATTAATTCTAAAGTTTTTATTCCTTTGCACGTAATTTCAGTGTGGCGTGATAGAATGCGTGCCTAACGCGAAGTCTCGCGACCAGCTGGGAAGGCAAACCGACATTGGCATGTACGAGTACTTCATCAAGAAGTACGGAGATGAGACCACTAGAGAATTTCAGGTATGTACAGACGGTAATAAAGGGTGTAAAAAGACCCTTAACGATGCCGAAAGGCACTTGCTCTCCCTGTCATTGCGATATTTTTTTTTGTTCTGCGTACCTGGGAACCTTCTAGTTACGGAGATATTGGAGGTCAAAGTTACAATTTTTTTCACAAGTTAAAAAAAAACACTTTTTTAGGTTTTAGCTTTACTTTAATTAACTTCATGGCCCGTTTACTATTCAAAGCATTCATCAGCACCAAATTTTTAGAGTTACTTAATTTGATGTAAGAACAGAATACTTGGCTTCGTGAAGGGTCCGTTTACACCCTGTATTTTACGGTATACCTACCGTAACATAACGTAACATCACGCCTGTTGTCTCCGAAGGGTTAGACAGAGGTACACCCAATAGTACACCCAAATTTCGCCAGTTATGTTTAAGTCCCATGTAATAGGGGGCCCATCAACTGGGCACAAATCCAGACTCCGTGGCTGCTACCGAGAAATTCCTGGTGAAAAAACCCAATAACACTTTTCCCCAGCCTGGAAATCGAACCCAGGACCTCATGCTCAGCAACCGCGCTTGACTAACGAGGCAGTCTGAGGTACACCGTATACTACTTTTCACTATAAAGGGTGAAAAATCGTCAACATCCAACGTTTTCGAATGAACTGATACGTAATTCTTAATTTCAGCGAAATAGTTCAATGCGCAATAGATGTAAAGGCCCACACTAACGAATTATTTTATTTATTTATTTAAACTTCATGTACAAAAGTGGTACATAGGCGGACTTAATGCCACAAGGCATTCTCTACCAGTCAACCTTTGGGTCAAATAGAACAGCATTGTGATAGAGTACAAAAAAAAAAATAAGAAAATACCTTTTTGTAAACATAAATTGATATATATAAATAGGTACATACTAATACACATATAAACAAATAAAATGAAATAAACTAATATATATTATAATTATCCTTTGTTTAATTTATTTTAATAGCACTGCTCTCAAAACGGCTTTAAAAAAAAAACAAATTAAAAATACATTGTGAGAAGACGCGCATGTCTAAGAAACGAAATTTGAAGACCTGAAATCAACCAACACACACTGGTGGTGGATTACAGCTTCTATCCTCTGCCTCTTACGTTGAGGGTTGTGTCCCAGCCGTGGGAACGTTCTAAGCTTGACATGAATACTCGCGAAAACGATATTTTCGAAATAACCCTTTATTTAACGAATATATTCCAGGCCGCCCGACGTTGTTTCGTGACGTCAATGGCCGCGTACAGCGTGATTGGATTCCTGCTGCAGATCAAGGACAGACACAACGGCAACATCATGCTGGACACGGACGGACATATCATACATATAGGTGTGTAGACACTTTGTTTATACAAGGTGTAGTTTTGCATCCTAGTCAAAATTCAGGAGGTTGTCATTTAAGACATAAGTAATCAATTTCAATTGCTACCGTAATTGAAATTGATTAATAATTAATAAACGCTACTTTTTTTAGTTCTTTAAATTTGACAGTATTTCAGAATAATCGCCTTCAAAACAAAAAATAACAGAATAGTCGGGGGAAAGTTGTTTAGGGAATGAGAAATCATCGAATAAACGTTTGAGTTTGTTTATGTGTGTTAAAGCGCGGTTATAGGGAGAGGATCAGACACTGGTGGTTCAAACTTACCGATTTCCGTAAACAAAAACAAAAAAAAAACTTTTTAAATTTTAATATTGATTCGAATCGAGAATCATTTGCATAGTTACCTCCTTGAATTTGACGAGAATGCAAACCGACAGCCTGTATACAGGGTGGAATGGACAACGACGCACAAATGGTTACCACGTATTCAGTACATCATTCTGAACCACATACAATGTCGCCCATGTGCATGTGACCGCCCGTAATTTTCTGAATATTCATGAAGAATTGTCGAAAATAAACTTCAAAAGGGGGGGTCTATCTATAACATTTTTCATGTTATTCAATTTTGAATTTTTTAAGTAGAGTTTGTAGATTTGCTTTCTATTTTTTGACACATCTCCGAAGTTTATGGGTCGATTTGAATTCTGTTTATTATTTCTAAAAGCTTATGAGTTATTTTAACAGGTTAATTAACATTTTTACTAAAAAAATATCGACGACGAAAAAAAAAACGGAATCGAAGTCATTTTTTCGGTAAAAAAATGTGTATTTATTTTAAAAAAACTAGTGTAAGTCCATAAATTATCCCGATAGGACGACTTTTTTAATCATTACTAAACTTGTAATCTACTACATAACAGCTACAAATTCTCAGAACATTGTTGATACCTAACTGTAACTAAATCCAAGGTAAAACTCTAAAACTCTGATGAGTCAAATTTAGGAAAAGAAAGAATTTAGGAAAATGTGAAAGTCAATTGAATGTTGCTCTTAGCAGTGAGTACTAAAAGGTTAAATTAATAATGAGGATGATAATGGAATTAAAAACAAACAAGCAATAACTAGATTTTTACTAAAAAAATAAAAAATACAAGAATTTTAATTAATTAGATTTTCGAAATGGCCCCACCCTCCTGTAAACAAACCAAAGCTCTCATGGCAACACTTTTGATTGTACGACGTAATTCTTCACGGTTTTCTTTTATTTCCACAGCAGCAGCAAAAATCCTAGCCGTTAATTGCTCGCGGCTTTCGATGGGCACGGCATACACTTTTTCTTTCATGTAGCACCAAAGATAAAAATCTAAGGGTGTAAGGTCGGGAGATCGCGGCGGCCAAGCAATGGCACCTCTTCTGCCAATCCGCCACGGATAATTTTGATTTAAATAATCACGAACTAGTTCTGCGAAGTGTGCTGGAGCTCCATCTAATTGCAGATACATCCGCCTTCTTGTTTCCAGCGGTACTTCCTCCAAAAGCAACGGCAACGTATTGACTATAAAATCTAGTCTGTTTGGTAACACAAAAGGGGCAATAAGTTCATCGTCAATCATTCCAGCCCATACATTTATGGAAAATTGAATCTGGAAAGTTGTTTCCCTAATGACATGTGGATTTTCAGTGGCCCACACATGGAGATTGCGATGATTTGTTATACCCGCCCTTGTTTTTTCTTTAGAGATAGGTATCAACAATGTTCTGAGAATTTGTAGCTGTTATGTAGTAGATTACAAGTAATGATTAAAAAAGTCGTCCTATCGGGATAATTTATGGACTTACACTAGTTTTTTTAAAATAAATACACATTTTTTTACCGAAAAAATGACTTCGATTCCGTTTTTTTTTTCGTCGTCGATATTTTTTTAGTAAAAATGTTAATTAACCTGTTAAAATAACTCATAAGCTTTTAGAAATAATAACCAGAATTCAAATCGACCCATAAACTTCGGAGATGTGTCAAAAAATAGAAAGCAAATCTACAAACTCTACTTAAAAAATTCAAAATTGAATAACATGAAAAATGTTATAGATAGACCCCCCCTTTTGAAGTTTATTTTCGACAATTCTTCATGAATATTCAGAAAATTACAGGCGGTCACATGCGCATGGGCGACATTGTATATATGGTAAAAATGCATGGAACAGCTGTTTTTTTTTCAAATTACCGACGAAAAATTCAATAAAATGGTTGTTTTTGACTAGCTGGTATCGCTTATACTATGTACAAATATTGAGTGACCCTTTTCTTGCTATCCCTAGAGAATAAAAACGAAAACCGAGTGTCCATCTCTGCACATTCCATTTTTCACTGTTTTGCTACTTTTTTATTTTTATCATGAGCCTGATGTGTCCCACTGCAGGGCAAAGGCCACCTTTCCCTCTTTCCATTTATCTCTGTCTTTGTCTATTTGGGCCCAATCCTTTTGACAAGAGTCAAGCTCGTCACGCCATCTCCTTCTGGGCCTACCGCGTCGCCGGGTTCTGTTGTCCGGCACCCAATCTGTTGCCACTTTGGCCCAATTTTGATGCGACATGCGGCAGATGTGGCCTGACCAGTTCCATTTTAATTTGGCGGCTGTGTTGCAAACGTCTGCGATTTGGGTCTTGGATCGAAGTATGAAGTACCTATACTTCGTTCCATGGCTTGTTTGCAGTCCCCGAGTGCGGACTTCTGACGCTTCGTTAAATATTTTTTATAAAAGACTAGCGGCCCGTCCCGGCTTCGCACGGGTGCACATTTATTTTCCCCTAATTCCCTCCCCCCATTTGTTTTTCTAGTAATAAATATAGCCCATGTTACTCAGGGTTAATGTAGCTTTCTAATGGTGAAAAAAATTTTGAAATCGGCGCAGTTGTTTTTGAGTTTATTCAATACAAACATACACACACACACAAAAATACAAATCTTTCGTCTTTATAATATTAGTAAGATAATATCTAATACATTACTTTTCCAGATTTCGGCTTCATGTTCGAGTCATCGCCGGGCGGTAACCTAGGATTCGAGCCGGACATCAAGCTGACTGATGAGATGGTGATGGTCATGGGTGGCAAGATGGAAGCCCCTCCTTTCAGATGGTTCTGCGAGCTCTGCGTGCAAGCCTTCCTTGCTGTCAGGTGAATATGGACCTTATTTTATAGTCATCATCATCTGCCTAGCCTTTTCCCAACTATGTTGGGGTCGGCTTCCAGTCTAACCGCATGCAGCTGAATTCCAGTATTTTACGTATTCAGTTCAGCATTTTATATTTAGACTAGCTGTTCCACGCGACCTTCGTCCGCGTAAAATTATTAAAAAATTACAATTTTCCCCGTTTTTGCAACATTTTTCATTGCTGCTCCGCTCCTATTGGTTGTAGCGTGACTTTATATAGCCTATAGCCTTCCTCGATAAATGGGCAATCCAACACTAAAAGATTTATTCATTTCGAACCAGTAGTTCCAGAGATTAGCGCGTTCAACCAAACAAACTCTTCAGCTTTATAATATTAGTATAGATTTAAGTTCAGGAGAACCAATAGCTAGAACAAAAGGACAATATAAACAATACAGTTAATTACAAGTTCTCATTATTTTAAACTTTATTGTGCTAAAGTCTTTGACTTGGTTCTTATTGCCTTAACCCAGAGTTCATTTTATCTTGATTGCGTAACCTATAACGTCCTAAGCGAAAACGATCAAACTCAAATAAAAACTTGGGAAAGGAGAATGGGCGTTTGGTACCCGAAAACTTATAACATCCAATAAAAATAATTTATATATCCAGTTTGAAAGGTCTAATTATGTAGAACAATAGTTGTTAAGGGGGAAAGTCTCAGATCGCTGTCCGTTTAGAGATATACAACCTGAAACATTATTTTTTTCAGAGCACTAAAGTTTAAATACTAGCGTATACTTTTGTAGCAGTTACGAAACTACTTAAACAGCTGAATGCAATTTTATTTTAGCCTGAACTCTCCCACTCCTAGTGACGGGTACTAGCTTCCATACATTTTTGCCCATCCTCTTTTATGCCTGATAATAACATTCACTACAAAACTTTTTATATTACATTTTGCTAGCTAGTTATGTGCCTTCCTAACTCCATTTCTCTCATTCCAGGCCCTACCAAGAAGCAATAATATCAATGGTGTCCCTAATGCTGGACACAGGCCTCCCCTGCTTCCGAGGCCAAACGATCCGCCTGCTGCGCTCCCGGTTCGCGCCCAACTCCACCGAGAAGGAGGCCGCAGCGTACATGCTGTCCGTCATTAGGAACTCCTTCCTGAACTTTAGAACTAGGACCTATGATATGATACAGTATTATCAGAATCAAATTCCTTATTAGATTGTGTTTTTTGATTTTAGGGGTTTAATTTTGAAGTGGTTTTGTGTATGAGATGTTATTGGAATAACTGAAAATATGTCAAGGGGTCCTTGAATTCAACATTACCAAGAAGTTTTCTTCCTATGGAGCCAAACAAATTAAATCAGCTGTTCCCCAAATTTTGTCGAGTTATGCGTACAAATAATAAGAATTAAAATCAAATTATTTAATTGCTTAAACTGGATTTAAAAAATATGAATCCTTGACTCCAGAACTACATCGATTAGAGTATCTCTATTTCAGGAGCAGGAGGCTTCTGAAATCTACCAATGAGGTGTCAATTAGCAACTGATTTTTGTTTGGCGATATCAGGGTTGACCCCGTAAAAGATGTTCGTTTTGGTGATGGCATAAGACGGTGACCTGACTTAGGAGATTTTAATTACTTTGGGACGCTTGGTTTTTTCTATAATCACTACTCTTACTCTTTTGTTTTTTCATCAGCCTGAATTGTCCCCCACTCCTGGGCAAAGGCCTCGCCTATTCCTTCCACTTTTCTCGATGTTGCGCCTCTTCTCTCTCGCCAATTGACCAGAAAGCCATCCAAGGCATCAAACTCAAATTGCTGACTCTTTTGTTATTTCTGAAAAAATCAGTCACGGTTAAAATGTATGGAACAGTTGATTTTTTTCTAATAACCGATGAAAAATTACTATGTGGGGGCCTCAGAATGATGTACTGAATACGTGGTAACCGTTTTCGCGTCGGTATCCTTTCCATCCCGTATAACTTACAGACTAACATAAATATGATAAAATACAATTTGTGTTAGTAAATAAACCCTTAAAACCATGTTAGTAACACTTCACTTGTAACTTGCGCGTAACCACAACCTGCGCGTGATTTTAAAAGTGCATTACCTGCACGGTCAAAATGTATAGAACAGCTGTTTTTTTCACCGATGAAAAATTTCGCTAAGGGGTTTTCAGAATGATGTATTGAATACGTGGTAAGCGTGTGCGCATCGGTGTCCCTTCCACCCTGTATGTTTGACTATGTCTTTCTAATGCGCGAATTACACAGAAACGGCGTAAGGTGACGTGCGACGCAGGCGCAGCGCAGGCATGGAATTTATAAGGAAACACAGGAACGGCGTGCCTGCGCTTCACTACTCGTCGCTTACGTACATTTAGTATGAAAACGTTTTGAAGCGGCATCATGCCTGCGCCGCGCCTTCACCTTACGCCGTTTCTGTGTAATTCGCACCTAAGACCTTTATCATACGTCTTAGCAAACAGGTACTGTAAAATCAACAGCACATCAGTGGTAACAGTTTGATATTGACAGCGTTCTTATGTTCTAGCAGTAAGGGTCATTTTCCTAGTTCAAGTGTTACCACTGATTTCTAACTTTTGGTTATTAATCGAAGGATCTTTAAAATAAAACGCCATCTTACGACATAAATATTTTATTAAGCACACCTATTTATTTTCACGCGAATTGACGACATTTAGATTTATAGTAAAATGCGATTGCGAAATATTACTACTAAATACAATTATCATATTTATCGAGGAAAACAGCTTTTGGAACCAAAACTAGAAATGTTTTTAAGTAAAATGTGTAGCCAAAATATCTTTGGTAAATAAAATCTTCAGTCTGACAAAATATAATCGACTGATTTTACAATAATTAGTAACTTTCAGTTCAATATATATTTTTTTATTGAAATACCTTAAATAGTTGAAAATTCCTATAACCGTATTAATTCGTTAATAAACACATTTTGTTTTAAATACGTCGAATTACATTCTTTTCCAACATTTTGTTCCACAAACCCTTAAAACTATGATTATTATTTATGGCGTAAATACTGGCAGAAATCACACAACTAAGAAAATATTCTATATATAAGGTAGACGCGCTGGGCAGACTTTTTAATTTTCTAAAAAGCACGCGAATGTCCTTTTCATTTCAAAAGTTTATAAAATAAGTGCTTTGCAACAATGTGCACATTTAATTTAATTTTTACCTAAATGTAAAGCCCAGCTTTTAGATGATTTTTTAGAATGTCTCAGAAGTGTCAGGTTTTATCACAATTGAACGCCCAATCATTCAGATGCCCGTTATCACCAACATCAGACAGGCATTCCAAAAGTTTTACCCAGGTTTCTCACCCAACTGCTCAAAACTTACTAGCTACTTGAATAAACATTTCAACCTCTCACTGGCGATCAACTAGTGCCATATCTTAAGAAATTAATAAGTATGAAAGTCAAAGATTTAATAAGTCGAAACATGTGCCGCTCACCGTACTTAAATCGCGCTAAAATTGTTACATACGATTTTTTGCATCAGTTACCAGTGTGAATAGAAAGTTAGAAACATGATTATTTGTAACGCGGTAGAGCGAATCTGACGTTTTAAATCATTGGCTGAAGTTGTCTGCCTAGCGCGTTATGTTGCATACTTGTCTTATAGTAAACTAGCTGTGCCCCGCGACCTTCGTTCGCGTGATATTATTATAGAAAAATATTACTTCCCTTATTGAATCGGATTTTGTTAACAATTTCAAGTGTTTTAATATTTTTACATGGAACCCTAATTATTTTTCTAAAATAAAAGTAGCCTAAGCTAACCTTATAACATCAACTATCTGCCAGAAAAAGTCCCGTTAAAATCGGTCCAACCGTTTCGGAGATTAGCCGGAACAAACAAACAGACAGACAAAAATTGAAAACAAAAATGTTCGTTTTTTTGTTATAAGTACCGTATATACTTTCATATGCATCCAGTAAAAAGCTGTTATTTTTATGTTACAAACAGACACTTCAAATTATTTGTTTGTATAGATACAATATATTTTGGACACCTAGAATTATTATTAAAAACACGGTCAGTTTACCTATCAGAGATTCTATAAAGATTCGTATACATGGAACACAGAGATTTTATTATTTAAAAAAGGTTTTCTTAGAGTTATTATTACTAAATAGACATTTGTTATTACATCATTTATACTATAATTTAGTCGTGCCTCCTAAAGAATTAAACAGTTAAAGTTTTTTTTTTTTTATTAAAGCAAAAACTATTGCAATTTCTTACAAATTGCCAATTACCTTTGAAACCACCAGAACAAAGATAATTTTTAATGTGATAATATCCAAAATAACGTCATACAATTTCTATTGCAATAGTAAACGACTTATGTGCGTTTTATACTTATTAATATGAAATGATTCTTAAAAAAACAAATGCATAGATAAAAAAAAAGGAAAAAATTGATTTAAAAAAGGAATGCTTATAGTTGATTGGGGTTGAGAATTAGGATGACGAAAGGGTGATATGAATTTGAAGACAAAAAGAAGTATTTTAATTAACGTTTCTGGTACAGTTTGGTGAATCCTTTAACCATTTTGTTAATTTTATCTTATTATTGTGATTTTTTTGTGGTGAAAGTGTTTAGTTTCAATTTAATCGTACTTATTTTAGCCGAAAGTTAATTTAAAAGGTACAAAAGTTTTGTTAAAGAGGTATGGGGATGGATTTAGACAAAACCTAATGGGGGACGGAGATTCTTTTGTAGAAATTTATATTATGGGGGTTTCAAAAAGTTAATATAACTCTTGCGCAATTACATAAAGAGTTACAAAAAAAACTATGTGTATTCTGAAATTGAGGTAATAATTAAGTCTTAAAATTGGATAGTTTAGTGGTCTTTTTCCTCGTGATATTTAGGATTGTGGGAAAAGAGTTTCGCATGATAAAAAAAACTTATAACCTAACATCAATACTATAAATATTGAATATATATTATATTATATAATATATATTAAATATATATTATATAATATTATATTTAATATATTATTATCACACCTAACCTAGCTAAACCAAGCTAAGAAGCTTCGCCAACAATATATGTAACTACAAAGGAAAATTCAATTCACAGAAGAGCTAAGTTATTTTTAACTTACAAAATATAATATACAGGGTCAAAAACTTAACTAACAGCGTTCATCATCTGCCTAGCCTTTCCCAACTATGTTGGAGTCGGCTTCCAGTCTTACCGGATTCAGTTGAATAACAGTATTTTACATGGAGCGACTGCCTATCTGAGCTCCACAACCCAGTTAGTACTAGGTACCCCTTGGTAAGACTGGTTATCTTCTTGGAAGTTCTTGGAGTTTCGGGCCATTGACTACATGTGACGACTGTTAAAGATCTATAAATGACAGCCGGGACCAACGGCTTATCGTGCTTTCCGATACAGAGGAAACTCGGTACATAATGGGTGGTCACCCATCCACGGACCAACCTAAACTAACAGCGGTCTTCGACAAAAAAAATCATCTATTCTTTTTTTTTGTTTTATCATGTTTAATCGGTACTCATCAAATGTGTTGAGTTTTGCTAGATAATTAAATGATAAATTATTGACCCTGTATATTCATTACATACCAGAAATTACGTAGAAGTAAAACTTGTAAAAATTAAAGCTGCGTTGATACGATCAGAGTATGCTCGGACCGAGTGGACTCGGATATCTACTCGGACGCAACTAGTGTTGTGACAACCCATAGCAACCCATCCGAGTGCGCTCAGATTATGGGTTGCCACAACACGAGTCAATAATAGCTCCTTTTGAAATTAAATTATAACAGCCGTATCATGTTACCATAGTTCTAATAATATATCAATAAATAATAAAATATGTATATCAAATTATATATTAGTCAAGCCGTTTTGAATGTTTATGTATCTAAGTGGATAAAAAAAACCTATTTATTGTACGTCTAGTACTTAGAAGATTTTTAGGCCAATTTCTAGTTTAGCTGTCCCTGTTATTTGTATGTTACTGGTTTTTATGTAAGCAAGGATTAAAATGTTCGTATTTCATTCATTTTACTTTTATTTTAGCAAGTTTTAAGTATGCTCATTTTCAAGAACACTGACACCCGTATCTATGAACAAGTCAACGTGATTACTTGAGTAATTTTTTTTCACTTTTATCTCACTGCTGGGCAAAGGCCTATAAGTTTTTTTTTTTTTTTTAATAGCCTTTACTGTCCCACTGCTGGGCAAAGGCCTCCCCCAATTCCTTCCATGTGCTCTTTTCTCGTAAATAAATATAAATATATGATACTATTTTCATTCTATACTTCAGTAATTGCTTGAAGTTAGAACTGTCAAAAGTTAGAGTCTATAAACAAAACAAAGTGATTACTTGATTAAAAGTCATAATTTACGGTTTTTATTCTGTAGTTTAATAATTGCTAGAACGTTCTAAAGTTAGAATTCTTATCTATACTTTCTTTGACGGTTCTTACTTCGTTTAAATTGTTGTCTTTTGCTTAAAAATGTTTGCAAAAAAAAAAGGTAATTACTAAAAGTCAAGAAATTACTTTAACTTGACTATAGATACACCTAAGTGACAGCTGAATGACTGCCTAAATATGTTTGCACTTGTGGAATTTCAACTCAACAAATTGCTTATGTTCAGGCAAACATTAAGATTTCACATAGCGTTTATGGAATGGACATATACGTCCTAATTATTTCTAGTTAAAAGCCATGACAAATAAAACAATATAGTTGTTATCAGCACTAAAAAATAACTAAGATTTTTAAATACACAGCCTTTTTTAAAGCTTACAGTATTTTTAAAACACTTTGATCATTTATTAACTAAATTGTTTTTTTTATTAAAAGACATTTTTTGAGTTTTTACTGTTAACCACCACCAACCCAAAAATCCTTGCTTATGTGAACTGTATTTTAACCATATTATTGTGAACAAAGTGTGTTTTTGAATTGTCTTCTAAGGCAAATAAATATGGTGACAACTGACAAGCAATTTCATTTTTGATACAAAGAAATGTTTCAATGGTAATTTGAAAACATTTTTTCACGTATAGTATAGTATCGTTTACGAAAAACAGGTCGTTCATCAATCTTAGTTTGTTATATATGCCAAAATATCTTTTTACGTATCCGTGGCCTATTTGTTTACCTAATGAGATATATAGGGTGACTGGTTATTAGTGACCTACACTTAAACACGTGATTGTACTCATGATAACAAACAACTTTCCCAAAGAAACTTTTTTTTTTTTATACCCATTCAATGTTATCACAATAGCACAGCATCCGTATGAAATTCGCGCTGGCGCGCCTGTGACCTATCAGCTGTTAGCCGCGTGACTCTGCCTACCTGTTGCACGGTACAATAGTAAAGAGACAGAACGGCGTCACGGGACATAATTATGATAAGTCACAGGCGCCCGCGCGCGAATTTCACACAGATGTTGTGTAATTGTGATAAAAGTGAATGACTATAAAACAAAATGTTTCTTCGGGAAAGTTGTTTGTTATCATGAGAACAATCACGTGTTTAAGGATCGATCACTAATTACTAGTCACCCTATATAAGGAGAAACACACTTAGTATAATTATGTTAAGTGTTGTGTTATAAAATTGTGTAGGTATATATTATTGTTGATGGTACTTTTCTTACATTCCTCTGGATTATTCATGTTTCAACGAATATATCTGGTTAAGGTGTCTGATGTGTTTTATTTCTTATTTATTTATTTATGTACACACAAAATACTTAACAGGACATCAGTAGCGAAGGGTCAATTTTTGTAAGAGGTAAGCCGGAGTACATATCTTTAATGTGATTATATTATTTGTTTATAAAATACTGACTGTGCCATTTTTCAAAGGGAATCCGGCAGGAATCGAGTTGTATGGAACCTTCTCCACTGCAGGACATTACATTAAGATAGAAGAGATACTGTTTAATAAACACCACCACTTACACTCACTCTCTTACTTTATTATTTGTTTTCAAAAAATATTTTATGGCTAGTACTTTTATTTCAACTACTAGCATATAACCTGCAAACTATTGCTACCGCCCGTTTAAACTTACATTTAAATGAATGGTTTCTTATATGAAACGTATCAGTGGCGAAGGTTCCATACAACTCGATTCCTACTGGCTTCCCTTTGAAAAATGGCACAGTCAGTATTCTATAGACAAATAATATAATCACATTAAAGATGTGTACTCCGGCTTACCTCTTACAAAAATTGACCCTTCGCTACTGAAACGTATCATCCAAATGAAAGTCAGCTGCCGCACCCACCCAGCTGACTCGCAGATCCCTGCTGTGCTAAGATTTAACTATTATTTGATACTAGATGTTGCTTACGACCTTCGTTCGCGTGAAATTATTATAAAAAAAATATTACTTACCTTTTTGAATCGGATTTTGTTAACAATTTCAAAGGTTATCTTTTTTTTTGCAACGGAACTGTAATTATTTTTCTAAAATTAAAGAAACCTAAGTTAGACCTTATAACATCAGCTATCTGCCAGTAGAAGTCCAGTCAAAATCGGTCCAACCGTTACGTAGATTAGCCGGAATAAACAGACAGACAGACAAAAATTGAAAAAAAAATGTGTTTTTGTTTTAAGTGCCGTACCTATATATTTTCATATGCATTCAGTAAAAAGCTGTTATTTTGATATTACAAACACACTTCAATTTTATTTATTTGTATACATTTTCAGCTGGTATGAAAAGACTTTGTCAGATTAACCGTAGGTACTTCCTCCCGTACTGTAAGGTATTCCAGTGTCGGCTACTTTCAAAGCTATAAGTAAGTTTTCATAAGACTTGGCGTTTATAATCGTTCCGAAATATTTTTGCTAGACCTTGTAATTTTTATCATAATTCAAAATAGATAGACTAAGAAAGTATGAAGTGCTAAAATATATCTATTCGTAAACACTTATGAACAGTGATCGGATAATCAGCCGCTTTAATACCTAAACTTCTTCCCACAAAAAAATAATAATGGATATTCCTTTCTCAATAAATAAGTAATCCTGGGTTCCCGGGATTGAACAATTTCGTAAAAACAAACTTAATGAAATGATAGCAGTGGTTATTTTGATTTAGTATCTTTATTTTATTTAAAACAAATCGATACCTATCACAATGTGGTCAAGTAGTGGAAATTGATTTATCTATCTAACAGATTATCGATCGAATCGACTAATTTATTGTATTTTATACGAACAGAAGACTAAAATATTACTCAGGACTTTCAAACGATTCCGAGATTCGGGATTCTGAAAGGCATGGCCGTATTATTCTTTCGTGGGAATAAAAGTGAAGTTTAGGTATATTAGCGCTCGATGATGCGAACTCTGCTTATGACGTACGTACGACATACACAGTACAATTTTAACATATATGTAAAAGTGTAATTTTGGCAAACAACGTCGTACCCACGTTTGGCTTCGCCGCAGTCGGGTTAAATAAATATCACACCGACTCGACAGTCTTAAATTGGATAATCACAACAAGATTTCTTTTGGCTGCCTAGTCATTAGCATAGCATCGAAACACAGACAGACAATAAGGGACGTCGCGTACTATGCGGCAACGACCACGACTGTTGGCCGCAGAAGCTCCGGCCAAACTCCGACGTCCGACCACTTTTGTTCAAGATGGCGGCCGGTCATGCAACAAGTCGCGGTCGTAGCCGCGTAGTGAGCGAGGTCCCTTAGGCCTGCTATACACGGACTGCTCGAGCAGTTAGCCAGTGATCAACATACACGGACCGCTATTGCATTCGTAGTCAACAGGGACTGCTTGACCGCACGATAAAATTTCACCGCGCTGCCAACCGCCCGAAGCATTTGCAACTGCTCGAGAGGTTCCATGTATGTGTGTACGTAGAAGACTGTAGTTTACTATGCAGTCGCAGCTTGAAGCAGTCCTTCCTGACCGCTTCAAGCTGTCCGTGTATGGCCGGCCTTACACGACACATACATCTCATTTATTTTGTAGATGGTTACCAAAGAATTGCAAAGTCTGGATTGTAATATCTGTGAGCGCTTTCTTATATAGGAGAATCATTTCGGAATATTATTTGTATCCATATGTAGACATACGACCCAAGGGTCAGTGGGTCGTCTTTAGGGGCGCTTGTTCGCCAGTCTCGACCGACGACAGAGGCACCTGGGGCGGTTCAGGTGACACGGGTTCCAGGGGCGAAACAGTTGCCTCTGGTGACACAGGCTCCTGAGGCGAAGCAGGTTCTTCTGGAAAACCAGGAGCTACCGGGTGGTAGAGGTATGGTAAATGTATGGGTGGCGAAAACGGTTGGTCAAGAACAGGAGCTGGCCCCTGCATCATAATCACCGGAAACTGTTGAGGTTCTTGTGGCGGGAACATTCTAAGACTATATGTCGTGTACACCGGTACAGCATTGTGTTGAAGACCCATTTCAATCATCCCTGGTGGTGGCCACGTTCGAGGACAGTGGGTGCCGTCGTACCCATAATTAGTATTGAACCACTCCCGGCTATCCATAGTAGATATCGACTAATATCAAAATACTTGCGAAATGTTTCTTTCTCTACTAGATATGAAACGATGACTGTCTAACTGTAATTATCAAGACTTGCGACGGCAATTTATGCTGCAGAATGCCACCGCCTGTAGCCCTGTCCTTGACAACTGGCCTGGCAGACTAGTCCATCTGCAGCTACGCTTTTCAAAAGTATTTTAAGCAACTTTTATTATTCAAATACTAAAACACGAATTTTCGGGATAGTTCGATAGCACTTTATCCGGATTTCCCATCACTATTTTAACAAACGAATATTGCCACCACTCACACTGGTTGGTGAAGAAAAAGTAAATTATTCAATGTTTGTCACCTACCGAATTATGAAGAAAATTATTAATGTTCAAAATTAGTCAATAAATTAGAAATAGTCTTTTAATTCAGCACTAGGTAGTAATAAGATTGCCTTCACACAAGTAGTTCGTTTCACACGCGTCCGATCAGACGGACGCTACGTTTCGCAATGTCACCATTCTAGCTAATCCAAAAGTCCATGCAAGATCTTTCAATATTCAGAAACTTTGATAAATGACAAGCGAGCCTGATGCATTGAAGAGCGATGGCGGAAACTATTGATTCATGAAAATTGCACAAGATGCTCCGGGCAAAGGGACGGGGGGAAGGGATCTGACAGCCAATCAGGACTCGCCGGGAACTTTGAATTTTGGCGGGATTTAACGTATAATATTTGCATAAACGATCCGATAGCTTCATCTTTCAAACGGTTCTTTTTATGAATTCAACTGTATAATGAACACCAACGCGCTTGTTTAAGCCACATTTTTTTTTATTCTTTATATTCTAAATAATAATAAGCTACACTACACGGCCCAGGGTTGACCTCTCAAGGTCATATGCGCACAGAGGATGAATTTTAGATCTCTTTGGTGGGTCCAAGGGGTAAGACATGGGGCCATCTATATCACGTGATTGAAGGGCCGTTCTGATTGGCCAGTCAATCATTTCTTTGTTATGAAAACACTGTGGTGTATCAATAATGACTAATAGAATCGGAATCGGTAGAGTTTACCTACTTAACAAAAAATAACATCACAATCCGGGCACAAATCCAGACTCCGTGGCTGCTACGGAGAAATTGCTGATGGAAATAACCAATTACAATTTGTCCGAACAGGGAATCGAATCTAGGACCTCGTACTCAGCAGTCGCGATTGCGACCGCTAGACCAACGAGGCAGTCGAGGTAATGTAATGTAATATCTCCCTATAAAACCCCGGAATGATTTTTAGGTCCTAAAAAGCCATCTTATGTACCTAACGTGCAATGGAGCGCAGTATCCTAGGCGTCAAACTTACCGACCATGTACGCAACACCACACTGCGCTCCAAAACACAAATTACTGACGTTGCTCAAAAAGCCGCTAAGCTAAAGTGGGACTGGGCTGGCCATGTCTGCCGCATGCCCGGCGAGCTGTGGGCCAAAATAACCACGATGTGGAGCCCTGACATATCCAGAAGGCGACGCGGTAGACCTGGCAAGAGATGGCAGGACGAGCTGGACAAAACTAACGACCAGTGGTCCACATTCGCTCTGGATCGAAGAATTTGGAAGTCATGGAGACAGGCCTTTGCCCAGCAGTGGGATGAGACAGGCTAACAGTATCAGTATCAGTATGTACCTATGACATTCTTAAAGTTAAGGTTAATAAACTCTGCCTACTCCGACCTCTGTTAATAACCAATGCGGATACCCAAAAATTGGAACTCCGGAAAAAGTTAGTACCTACTTATAATTTAATAGCGATGGCGTTTTAAAACGAATAAGAAAAACTTAGCAGTATAAACGTATTCGTTAGGTATAGACGCCAGCATCCCAACCTCATAGACTAATACGGGGTGTAAACAGACCCTTCACCAAGCCGTCAACCAAGCATTCTGTACATCAAACTAAGTAACTTTACGCAAAAATTATTGCTGGGAAACGACTTTTTTTTTTGGGGTGAAAAATCACGTTTTCGGTAAAACTCAATGTAACGCTCTCAAAACATTTAACATTAGAAACATGTATTTAAAAAAAAAACTTGTGAAGAAGTTGGAACTTTGACCCCCAATATCTCCGTAACTAGAAGGTTCCCAGGTATGGTCTAGAACAAAAAAATGATCGCAATGATGGGGAGAACAAGTACCTTTCGGCTTCGTTAAGGGTCTTTTTACACCCTTTATTTTAAACACTATTTAGGTTTTTTACCTATCAATAATTCTTTTAATACTGAATTAGCAGGACCTTCGTACATTGTATTGGTTGGTTGGTTTACGTTTTCTTCGGTAGGTATGGGATACAATTGAGGTGATGGTATTGACAGTTGAATGATACCTTCAGCTGCTTCAGTTTTCTGAATATGAAAAGCGGGAGATGGCTGAATGTAATGAGGTGAAGATGATGACTGAGTGTGATGACGTGAAGATGATGGCTGAATGTAATGAGGTGAAGAAAATAGCTGAACAGGTTGAGGTGAGGTGTATTGAGGCGAGGGTGATGATGATAGACTGCATTGAGAGAAGGGAGACAGCGATTCAATTTTTGTGTCAAAATTTAGATTGCCAATTTTTGCCAGAAATAATATTTCGGAAATTAATTTTCCAGCCACTTGACGTTGAAACGTAGCAAGTTCCTCTAACTGCTCCCCTACATAAACTCCAAACGAATTTGGCTTTTTATCTTCTGTTTTCAGAAGTTTCTGTGCTGTCTCGATCAGTTCTTGTCTCTTACGTGCCAATCCGCGATCATTTGGTACTTTTTTCATGGACCGTCCGGAAAGTTGCGATTCCTGAAAATAATGTAGATTTTGTTTATTTTTCAGATGCCTTCAGCAGAAGAAGAGTGGGAAGCAGCAGCAACATCATTTCAAGAACAATGGCAATTTGATTAATTGCGTGGGTTGCATGGACGGCAAGCATATCATTATTGAAAAACCAACCGGAAGTCGATCTTTATTCTATAACTATAAAGGCACGTTTAGTGTCGTGTTATTTGCTGTCGTCAATGCAAACTATGAATTTATTTATTTTCAAATGGAAGTATGTCAGATGGTGGAATACTTCTTCTTCTTCTTTGCGTGTCGATAAACTCAAATAATACCCGACCAGTACGAGTATATTGCCACCTGTACAGCTCTGTCGTTTGCTTCGTTTAAATCCTGGAAGGTGCAGGTGGTTGTGCAGGATGGGCAGGAAAGGAGGTGGGGCATATCCTGCAGAGGGGCTCCACACTGACATTGTGTTTGGGACGGGTCGATGATACCCCAATAATATTATAATACTTAAAAAGACTAAGTTCTATGAAAAACTCATTAACAACGAGCAAAGGTTGTCTGAATCCTATATCCTGCCTGGTACAAACGTGTCTGCACCGTATGTTTTTCTCGGCGACAGTGCTTTCGCACTTGAAACAAATATAATGAAACCATTTCCTGAAAAAAACGTCACTAGGGAGAAAAGAATATTTAATTATCGTTTATGTCGAGCTCGGAGTGTTGTTGAAAATGCTTTCGGCATTCTCGCTTCGCGTTTCAGAGTATTTAGGCAACCTATTAGCGTTAAAATTGAAAATCTGGACGCAATTGTTTTAGTTAGTTGTGCGTTACACAATTTTTTAAGACAAAAGTCGAAAATTTATTGGACCCACTCATGTGTTGACAACGAAGATGTACAACAGCAAACATTCAGACCTGGAGACATGGGCGTACACAGCATTTTCTAAGGGGTGGGGCAGAAGTAAATAAACTAAGTAGTAGCAAATTAAAAATGCTTTTTATTTACTGACTGATACGTTTTATTGACTGCACCACACCATTTCAATACTAACCTGCGAGGGTTCTGGCTAAATCTAGCTAAAATTTCGTTTTCAAATGTATGTTGTGCTTCCAGAACCCTCTTTCTATGTAGGTACACTCATCATACAGAGGCCAACAAGACGGTTTTCTGTCATTGTTGACCTTAACCAAGTTTTTATTTTAATGTGAAAAATGTGAAAGTACCCAAATGAATATTTAATTGTCATTATATTAACTTTGCCTAAAAATTAGCTTCGGGTCAGAGAGCAGGGTGGGGCAAGTGCCCCACCTGCCCCACCGTGCGTACGCCCATGCCTGGAGACTGGCGACAACAAAGTGCCCTGACGCCTCTTAATAGAACTGGTGAAAGGCATACTTATGACGGACAGCAAGTGAGAAAAACCTTTAATAGTACTGGCAAAGTATGCTTCCAAGACAAAATGGTTATAGTAGTCATGGAAAGAAGAGACTAAAATTGTTTATACCCAAACAGAAACATATGAGTGACAATAAAAAGAGGACAATCAATATTTGTTTTACTTTATTTTTCGGTATCAAAAATTTAAAATCTTGGTCTATCCATCATTAGGAACTACCTAATATTTTTTTATAATAATAATAATACCTTTATTTCAGATAGTAAATCTAACTTGGCTTACAAATAAAAAAAAAATAACAAAATAAAATAATTCAATTAATAAATGATTAGATATTATTATGACAATCGATAAAGGTATATTATAGCACCCCAGTAATAAGTATCAAGTAAGTAAGTATTTGGACACTAACTAAAATCACCCAATATGTATAGGTATGTAATTACAAAAATAATATACATATGTACCTACCTATCTCCATCATCATCTGCCTAGCCTTTTCCCAACTTTGTTGGGGTCGGCTTCCAGTCTAACCGGATGCAGCCGAATACCAGTATTTTACATGGAGCGACTACCTATCGGACCTCCACAACCCAGTTAGTACTGGGTAATACGATACCCCTAGGTAAGACTGGTTGTCAAGCTTTTTGGGCCACTGACTACCTAACGACTGTCAAAGATCTACAAATGACAGCCGGGACCAACGGCTTAACGTGCTTTCCGAGGCACAGAGGAAACTCGGAACATACCTACCTATCTCCAATTATTATAATTTAAAAAAATTGTGAACAATTGAAAGCACTTTGCATCCCTGTACATAATTTAAGTTTATAATAATTACCACAGACCACTTTATTATGGTTTATTTTAGTAAAAGGCTAACCAAGACTACCTACTCTGTCCTTTTCTGGAAAATCCCTTACTGCAGTATTTTTTTAATAATATCCACCAGGTTTTTGAAAGTGATTAATAAAATAAAATAGAGGTAGGTACTCACTTCATCATTGGACAGCGTGTCCATTCCGCATCTTGATTGGTCATCTTTCTTTTCAAAGATGGGCAACAGCAAATTGTAATACCACAGGTTGGGAATGTGGACATCATTTGCCCCCGCTCCCGATCTTTTTGATTCTTTAACCTATTAAAAGAATAATAATAAATGTAAAATTTAATTAGGTACCTACTAAGTTACCGTGCAGCCATATAAATATTAATCTCAGATTAACAACATCATCTCAGATTAATGTTTAAAAATGTTGATATGTTAGTAAAACAACCGTTCAACTTAAAGCAGACTTTTTATTAAATTAGACGTTACCTTAGCAATCACATTAACACAATAGACAATACAAACCAAAAGGCATAGAGACACAATACCAACTTAACAAAATAGAAAAGTATTACATTGCTACCAACACCCCCTCTCAATGTAATACACTCTTACAGTGGCATATTTATTTAATTTATTCATACAAACCACAGTTTTTAATAAATCTTAACAATAAATTTTTATTTAATGCCTTTGTAAACATATCTGCGGTTTGGTCTTCAGTTTTAATATATTTTAACATTACTTTGCCACTTTTAATCAACTCTTTTATGAAATGAAATCTGATGTCAATATGTTTTAATCTCTTGACACTTTCAGTATTCGCTACCATTATGGCACTCTGATTATCACAAAATATTGTGACAGGACACACTTTAACAATATTGAAATCTTTAAGCAAATTAATCAACCAACATGCTTCGCTAGTAGCCATACTTATAGCTATATACTCTGACTCGGTAGAAGATAGACTAACGCTGGCCTGTTTTTTAGAGGACCATGAAACTAAACAATCTGCAAACTTAAAACAGTAACCAGTTGTCGACCTTCTATCCTTCAAATCACCTCCCCAGTTTGCATCACAATATCCCACTAATAAGTTGCTATTACATTTGTAAACAAGTTTGTAATTTATTGTATGTTTAACATATCTTAGCACTCTTTTTAAGGCAGTTAATAAAATATTATTTGCATTATTTTGATATCTGCTCAAAATTGACACAGCAACACACAAATCAGGCCTTGTTCCTAACACAGCATAAGACAAGCAACCTATAATTCTTCTACATTTATTTTCAATGTTTTTATCAATCACAGAATCATTGTTATCTTCTAATATTTTAGTATTAAAGTTCAGATCCATTGGTGTACATATTTCTTTACAATTCTGCATATCAAATTTTTGTAATACACTTTCTAAATATTTCTTTTGATCAAGTTCAGTGATCCCTGTGACTAAATCTTGTTTTACATGAATACCTAAGAAATTGGAAACTAAGCCCAAATCCTTCATCTTGAATTCATTATTTAATAATGACTTAAGGTCACATATCTGCTTTTGGTTATTTCCAAATATTAATAAATCATCTACATACAGTAAAACATATGTTCTTGCATCACCCTCACATTTTGTATACAGACAATAATCACTTTTTGAGTTTACAAAACCTTGTTTCATAATAACTGAATTAAATTTGTCATTCCAGTACTTGGGTGATTTTTTTAACCCATACAAAGATTTATTTAATTTAACAATATTTTTATCACCGCAATATGCACCTTCAGGCAATTCTAGATATACTGTTTCATCCATTTCTCCATATAGGAAGGCACCTGTAACATCCATTTGACTAATCGGCAAGTTTAACTTTGATGCTACACAAACAAATAACCTGAAAGTTGTTAATTTAGCTACTGGTGCATATAAATCACATAGTTCCATTGTATCACACTGCTCAAAACCTCTTGCCACTAGTCTTGCTTTATATTGTACATTACTATTAGAGTTTTTAATTTTAAATACCCACTTACTACTAACAGTCTTATTAGTTATAGGTTCTTCACAAACAGTCCAAGTATTATTTTCTTTGAGAGTATTCAATTCTCTTTGCATTGCTTCTTTCCATTTACTCGCATCTTCCCTATGCATGGCATCTTGGTAATTCTTTGGTTCATTTCCCTCAACATAGACATGATGACACTTGTAAAATGAAGTCTGTTTCCTAATCCGAGTACTTTTCTCACGTGTCTGTATCTCTCCGTTATCATCATCACTGTATTCATCATCACTTGAACATGGTATGTAGACACTGTCACTTTCGCTAGTCATATTAAGGGTCTCCTCTACCTCTTCCTCTTCAGCCTGTGCTTCTTCTTTCTCCATCCTCCTTCCTTGATCTTCAGCCTTCTCTTTGTTTTTAGAATGTTCTTGACTAGATTCCTCCTTCTCCTCCATTGTAGTGTCCAGCATAACTAATTGCTCCTTCTGTTTTCCTAGAAATATGATATCTCTTTTTACCTCAACAGTGTTCTTATCTGAGAAGAATACCCTGTAGCCTTTGACATTTTCCTCGTAGCCAACCATGACTGCTTTCTCCCCTTTAGGGTCCCATTTTCTTCTCTTCTCTTTTGGAACATGGACATACACAGGATTTCCAAAGATTTTAAGGCCCGTTATATCAAATTGTTTGCCTGTCCATGTTTCATATGGGGTCTTTCCAGTTTCATTGCTTTTACTAGTTCTGTTTAGTACATATGCCGCAGTATGAACAGCTTCTGCCCACAGCTTCTTAGGTAAACCTGCTGCACACAACATTGTACGTGCTGATTCTATAAGAGTTCGATTCTCTCGTTCCACCTTGCCATTTTGTTCGGGATTATATGGAACCGTGGTTTGATGAGTTATTCCACGTTTCTCAAACAAATTTTTAACTTCTTTGTTCACGAACTCTAATCCATTATCACTTCTAAAACACAATACTTTGTTTTTGGTTACATTTTCAGCCTTGTTCAAAAAGTTCTCAATACACTTCTTAACTTCATCTTTGCCTTTAACAAAGTACACTGACCTGTAGTTAGAGAAGTCATCCTTTAGAATTACGAAGTATCTGGATCCTCCTACGGACGGCACCTCCATAGGTCCGCACGTATCTGCATGTATTAACTCACATGGCCTTCTCGTTTTATTTTCACTGGCACTGAAAGGCAAACGATGTATTTTGCCCTCCAAGCAACTCTCACACTCAAAGTTAGAGTCGTTCACTTTAATGTTGTTGTTTTTAAGCACCATTCTCACATACTGTAAGTTTTGATGAGCCAGTTTTTCGTGCCACTCTTTAAGTCCAGATTTCACTTCAGCCGCGTTCGCTATCTCACATTTGTAACGCACGTCCATATAGTACATATCTCCGTTACGACTCGCTACGGCACTCACATTATTTCCTTTGTAGAATTTACACAAGTTATTGTCCATTTTAACAACATAACCTCTCTCTGTAGCACATTTGACAGATAATAAGTTTGTTTTCAATTTCGGAACGAAGAGTACATTATCTATGGTTGTATGTACCCATCTATTGCCATTGTAGACCTGTAACGCCACCTGTCCACACCCGAGCGCATTAATCTCCTCGCCATCACCGACTATCACTGTTTTATTGTTTATCGATGAAAAAGTTGCAAATAGGTTACGATCATGGCACATATGTTGGCTAGCGCCTGAGTCCACTAACCACTTAGATTCTTGAACGTTACTATTTGAGTTCATCACCATAAATGCATTACTCGTACTGTCCTTTTCCCGATTCTTCTTGAAGTAGCACTCACTCTTATTATGTCCCATTTTCTTACAATAATAACATTTTTTAACCGGTCTATTGTCATGTCCCGAACCCTTGTTTTGGTTACACTCACTTTGATAGTGTCCCAGCTTATTGCACTTATAACACTTTACGTTTTTCTTAGCTACAAACGCTGATGCTGACGAGTTTGGAGGCTCCTTGTCGTTAATACGTTCTTCTTCAATCAGTAATCTCGCGACAAGATTTTCGAGCGTTTGTTTATCGTCAGGCGCGGACTCCCACGCCGACACAAAATGTTTATAAGCATCTGGAAGAGACATTAGCACTTTTGTTATTACGAATTTGTCTGAAATGTCTTCTCCCATCTGTTTGAGCTGGTTTCTTAGTTCTTCTATTTTAGATAAGAACGTTGACATCGCCGTGCCCTCCTCGTACTTGTATTGAAAGAAACGTTGTTGTACGATATGTATACTTGTTTGAGATTTTTGCTCATACACGCTCGCAAGTTTTCGCCACATTTCGGCTGACGTAGTGCATGTTATGATATGCATCATCACGCTCTCTGACATTCTTGTAACAATCCATGATTGAGCTTTCGCGTCTTTCTTTTCCCATACAGCCTTCTCAACGGCGTCCTCTGGTTTCACACTGCTTCCGTCTGTTACTTCCAGTAAGCCCTGACTCCGCAACAAAACGATGGTTTGGAATTTCCAAATATTCCAATTGGAAGTTCCCTCGAGCTTTATATACGTCTGGAGTTTTAAAGTATTGTCGTCCGCCATCTTCCTGTCTGTTCGTCCCGACCTTGCTACAATCACTCGCAAGTATTTTTCTCGTCCGCCGGTTTCTAACCACACGCGGACAATTTTACCTTTTTGACGAAAAAACAGTTTCTGTTGTTTTACTCTTTTTTTTTTTCTTTAGGATTATGTGTCTGGGCCCATAACCTGTTGATATGTTAGTAAAACAACCGTTCAACTTAAAGCAGACTTTTTATTAAATTAGACGTTACCTTAGCAATCACATTAACACAATAGACAATACAAACCAAAAGGCATAGAGACACAATACCAACTTAACAAAATAGAAAAGTATTACATTGCTACCAACAAAAAATTTATAAGTATAGGTACTAGCTTAAGCTCACGGCGTTGCCCGCTTGAAGTTCGGTAATTATCCCGCGGGAACGTCATACCGGGATAAACAGTATCCTATGTTTTAATTCAATCCAATCTGTATACCAAATTTCATCCAAATCCGTTCAGTAGTTTTTGCGTGAAAGAGTAACAAACATCCATGTGGATACATACATCCACACAGCCATACATCCATAATCACAAACTTTCGCGTTTATAATATTATTAGTAAGAATTATAATGTGATACTCACCTTTTTGTGCTCTCTCTTAAAAGCCGATCGCATATGCTCAACCTTTTTTTTAGTTGCGGCGATGTTTGCCTCAGGATCAACTTCTTTAAGTTTGTCCTTCAAAAGCTCCCATGCTTGCGTTTTTTGTGTTCTATCTTTATATATCTCGGATCCAATGTCCCAAAGACATGGTAAGTCACCATATAAAGAAATGAATTTGGTCAGAACCGCTCGTTCGCTGCTCTTGTTTTGCGAATCCATTCTGACGCGCGGTGACGTGCGCCCGCGACGATTGACAAGCGCACACTGAAACGCCAACCGCCAACAAGCGTCCACACTGTCGAGATTCGACTCAATGTCCTCTGTTAGTCCTTGGTTGCGTTCTCAACCAAGGTCGTTGCAAGGTTGTTGAGTAAGCAACCAAATATTGGACATGAACCTGCGTCTACACGGTCAATTTTTAAGCAAACTCAACCAAGGTGCCCTTTGTTGGTGGTTGATTCCAACCGTGTATCAGGACACCGAACCAGTGCCTATAGTGATGTTCCACTCATACATGTAGTTCTATCGCACCACGACGGGTTAGACTTGTTTGTGTGAATGTACGTGAACGTTGAATCTATGTGTGTTAGCCGGGGAGCGCTTGGTATTGGCAGAGCTGGCTACTCACACACAGAAGGAATGGTTTTCTATACATATCACCTGTATAGGTACTTACTAAAGTAGTTCGGCTCGTAGGTTAATTACTAGGCTATTAATTGTATACGGATGGGACTGGGAAGCACTAAAAATGTAGTAACTTGACATAAAAGGAAGGCTTGAAAGTAAATAGTACTTTTTAACCGACTTCTAAAAAGGTTCTCAATTGGGCAGTATTTTGTTTAATGTATGTTACGTCATAGCTCCGTGATTACGGGTCCGATTTAGAGTTCACGTTCAATTTGTGTGAGATACCATCATCATACCGCAACTAAAATGGCTAAAATAAAAAATAACCTACTTCCAAAGAAAACACTAAATAGTGAAAACTTTTGTTTCTTTCATAGACTTTTTTTTTCCACCGATTTCGGAAGTAAAGTTATTTTCCACATTTTAGTGCTTTTTTTGGAAATAGGTTTTTTTTTTTCTCACGGTTGGTACGTAAGTAGACAAAAAAAGTTTAAGCTTTGTTCACATTATTTCACATAATATTCATATCTGCTGATATTATTACTGCGAAAGTATCTTCGTCTTCGGTACATTCTCGTATCCCACGAACTGTAAACAGGAGAAACCGCGGGAAAAAGTTTTTATCAATAAAAAAATCACCAAATACCCTACTGTAAATTATTTATTCAAAATCCATATCATAACATTCTATGTAAGACAAGTAGAATTCTACTTTTTTCAAACACTTCTTCACCTTAGTTACATCTAAATTAGGTAAATGTTCCTTTTCATGCTCGGGGAACTTTCTAGAAAAGTCAGCTTTTTCTTTGACAGTCTTTTCTTCAATTTTCTCTTGTTTTCCTATAGATTTGGCCTTGGTTAGTATTTGGTGTAAATGTGATAGGGCTGCTTGGCAATAGTATTTCTCATTCTCTTCACTGGGTCCTCTAATAATTAGGAATGTGTCCTTTTTCATTACTGTGAGACTTGCTTCGTCTGTTTCAATGAGTTCACTCTGAAATTTTGAAAAAAAAAAATTTTTATTGATTTTTTTAACAGGAGATTGTGAAAATTATGAAAAATATTAGCCTGGTGGAATGATTTTAGATTAATCTGGATTAGGTGCTAGATATTGTGAGGGATTTTTTGAATCATCAACTTCCTGTCGTTGTGGCATATTACTCAGGAGTCGGTGCCTTCTTGCCTGAATGTCACACACAAAATAGGCCAATATCCTACAAACAGGGTAGAAGGACACCAACGCATAAATGGTTACCACATATTCAGTACATCATTCTGAAGCCCCCACATAGAAATTTTTCATCAATAATTTAAAAAAGAAAACATTTTTTCATGTGTGCATCACATCACATGCAAACACACATAATAAAAACTGAATATGTGGTAACCGGTTGTGTGTCCTTGTTTTGGGACATTAAACAAGTATGATTTTTTTTAAACCTTATTAACATTTATTTCAGAATCACCATATTTCTTAGTAAGAATGAAAACTTATACACTAGTGTTCGTAGCATATATTCTATGCTGCGTGGGGCACCCAATCCTGGGGAATGACACCCCACCCAATCCTGGGGAATGACACCCCCCCCCCCCCTTAGTGATGACATGTGAATATTAACAAAATGGTATTTTTCTTATTTATTTTTTGTACTCTATCACAATGCTGTCCTATTTGATCCAAAGGTTGACTGCTAGAGCATGCCTTGTGGCATTAAGTCCGCCTATGTACCACTCTTGTAAATGAAGTTTAAATAATTATTAATATTACTTTGCTGTGAATTTGTATAAAAAAATTACCTGAAGACACTTCTGTGCAACAGACTCCAAAGCAATGGCTGGATCGTCAAAGTTGGCATTGCTATCCAAATTATCACATATATTGAGCAGACATATCACAGCCTCTATCGGCTCTATTTCACCATTGAAGTAGCGCAATATGAAGGCGTAGGATGCAAGCACATTTGTGATGTTGTTCTTGATTGCTGGTGATGGTTTTACTGCCTGAAATAATTAACATGGGATATTAGTTTCAATTTTGCACAGGTGCATTTTTTCCCACTGCTGGGCAAAGGCCTCCCCCATAGCCTTCATCTCTTCTCTCCATGAGGTTTCGTCCGACCAATCTCTCAAAAACGTCACAGGTGCATTTACTAAAAGTAAAAATATATGACAAGATTTACAAAAGTTAATATTGTAAAATGAAAGATGTATGAGTGTCTCACAAGAAGGTGGCCAGAGTTTTTGTTTTGCAAGTTCATTCAGAATGTAGATTGTCTCATGTATATATGCTGGTATGGAATGTTAACATTAATTCTCTTAAATGAACACAAGAGAAAAAAAATGATCTGAATCATCATCTGCCTAGCCTTTTCTCAACCATGACGTAATCAACTTTCAGTGTAACTGATTACAATAAATCTTTGAAGAATGGTTGTTTGTCTTCTCTTTACTGTTAGGACACAAGAGAAACATCCTTTCTTCTTTCTAGGTTAGGAAACCATTTTAACAGTGGCAAATTACTGTACAAATTAGGATAAACGCACACTTACAGTCAACGTATCAAACTTAGGCACAGCTTTCAACTCCGGACATTTCTTCAATGCTTCTCCATCATCCACACCAACACCAACATCCTCCACTAGCTTCTTATCCCTTCTATATGTCCACCATGGATCCCACTGCGGCATAATAGACCCTACATCTCCTTGATTTAAGAGCGCTTCAAATTCGTTCCTCTCATCTTCAGTCAATGCATTCCATACTGCGTCTGCATCATCGAGGTTCAAGTCTTTTATACGATCCTCAAGGTCTATTCCAGCTTCATCATCAGAATCAGCCGGTTCATCATCATATTCTATCAAATTTTCGATGTCAATGTTGTCAACATCCTCATTCTGCATCCGTTTTAAAATCTCCATCATTTTGTCTCTGGATTCGTCATCAGCGTGATGTGACGTCAGTTCGTCGTTCACGCATTCTCTGTAGAAACTTTCCGAGCATTGCTGGTGTTTTTCCGATTTGTAGCAGTCTAAGGAGCAATAGAAAATTTCGCAGCGAGGGCAGCAGTATTTGCTTTGTTTGTCGTTGCAACTGAAAGTTTAGATAATGAAGTTATTTACAGGAATATCCAGGGACCCTGGAGCAAAACAAAACACTACAAAAAGGTTAGATATACTCACAGTCCACAAACATTTTGGTTTATTTTGGAAGTTTTACTATCAGCCATTGTAACCTCTTATTGCATATATAAATTTAGACAAATTTAACATAAATGAGAAATCTTCAAATCACAAATCCACTGATTAATTCCCGGTGATTCCCCAATTTTATGATGCTGTGTTCCCGGCTTCGCAAATGGAAATTTGCATTTCAGTTTACAGGAGTGACACTGACAGCAGATAAGAGTTAAGTTAAGACTGACAGCAGCTGCATGAGTTTCCGTTTAGTTCCTGATTGCTTTATAGAATCATATTTTATCACAAATCTGTGATGTTTTATTCTGTTTTAAGATTGCATTTGCATTGAAATAAATAAAAAAAAATACAGAAAAGGTTACGATTGCCTACCTGCCTTTGTTAGAAAGAATATCAAGCAATGGGTCTAAGCAAGTATTGTGCCTGTTGTAATTTCAAAACGTAGCTGTCAAACTCAATCAAAATAAAAAAAAACTTGTTTTCTTTTCTTTCAAAATGGTAATCAAAACACAACAGGAGGTACATACTTATACTAACAATAAAAACCAATTTATTAGTATGTATTGTTACGTTTCTACATTTTAAAATACACCTTTGAACATGTCAGAGCCAGAAGTAGTGGAAGATTTCTTCGGGGTCTACTTATTGTACTGTATCAATCCTAAATACAAAGGCCGCACATACATTGGTTATACTCGGGACCCAAACAGGAGAATAATGCAACATAACAGAGGCACATGGGCTGGAGGGGCTTACCGAACTAACAATAAGGGACCCTGGTATGTACAAGAATAGTTTAGTGACTAGAAATACCAGAATATTCATTGTTTCTTTAGTAGGTTAACTACCGGCGTTTCGTGAGGCTCTTTACTAATAGTAGACTAAAGTACATCTGAAGTACTTTTTACTCAGGAGGCGACATCTTCATTTTATTTCTTGAATAGTAAGGCAAGGAAGTTTTTTCAATGTCTAATTCTAGCTACACATAGGCAACAGAAAAAAAAAAAATTCTTTAAAATTAAAATACCTATCATTTTAGGAAAATGGTGATGATAGTGCATGGATTCCCAAATAATATTTCTGCTCTAAGGGTAAGCATTCGATTATTCAAACCTTTTTACTTTTGTAAAAATAGTTAAAATTGCCTTTAAATCTCTTATAGTTAGAGATTAAACTATAAAATTGATTTTCTGCTCCTATTGGTATATGCTCTAGCCTATAGCCTCGATAAATGGGCTGTCCAATACTAAAAGAATTTTTCAATCCGAACCAGTAGTTCCTGAGATTAGTGCGTTCAACAAAACAAACTCCTCAGCTTTATAATATTAAGTATAGATTTATGTACCTATGTTTTTCAGTTTGAATGGGCCTGGCAGAACCCGTCAAAGACAATAAGACTGCAACATCTAAACTTAAAGAAGATCCCAAGAAAGGAGACTGAATTCAAATTTAAACTAAGGGTTCTGAGTGAGATGCTCCGTGTAGGCCCTTGGTGTCGTCTGCCACTGATCATAAGATGGCTGGAGATGGAGTATTGTGAAGAATTTCCTGTAAGAATCCTCCCTTTTATTTGTCACATCTGCATGATTGCAACACCCCCTTCCCCGAGCTAGAAATGGACTGATAACCTCAAAAAGGCGGCTGGTTCAAACGGGATATGGAAGCCAGAGGACAGGGTGATGTGGTGCAGCTTGGGAAAGACCTCTGTTCAGCTGTGGACTGCGATAGGCTGGGTTGTTTGATCTACATGATAATATAAAAAAAATCGGTGAACTCCTTTGAAAAAATGTCTACAATGTTCAACTTGCCTGAACATCATTCTTCTGCCTTTACCCCAATTTATTTGGGATCAGCACAGCATGTGTTCTTCTTTCATACTTCTCTATTACTTGACATCTCATCTCTCTTTCGAGCTATATCATCCTTCACACAGTCCATCCATCGTTTCTTTGGTCTTCCTCTACTCATATAGCCATCCACATTCACACTCAAAACTTTCCTCATATTTTCCTCATTCCTCGAAATCAAATAAAAATGAAGTAGCTTCCTGTTAATTTTGTATCAATTTTTAAAGTGTAGAAAAATTAATATAACTTTGGCTAAAACACTTAAAAGTTGCAGCCTCGTCTCCAATATTCTTTAAAAAACTCGTTTATTTTTTTTCAGCCTGAACGAATACCACCAGAACACATGACAATCTGCCAAGGCCCAGTCAAAAGTAGGAATTTAAAACCGAAAAACTGTGACACTGTACTACCACCTGACGAAGATTGCCTTTTATGTTCAACTTACATAGCCAACAGCCAAGCAAAGATCACCTGTTTGAATCCGAGTTGTGAACTTTTATGTCACATTACTTGCTTAGCAGACCTATTTCTGGTACCAGGAGAATATGTCCCTATAGAAGGTAGCTGCCCCTTCTGTAGTGTAAAGTTAAAATGGGGAGATTTAATCAGGAAAATGAAGGGCTGTTCTCAAATGAGTGATGGGGAAGTCGGTGAAGAATGCAGTGGTGGTGAAGAATGTAGTGATGAAGAAAGTTCCCAAGATAGAGGATTTGCTGAAAATCCTTCTTGGATGCTTGATTGTAATGAGGATTTATGACGAATTTTTAATACATTGTTATTTGATGAAAGATGTATTTTTATTTCCTACCTACTTTCATCTGAGCAAAGCTTAACCAAATTAAAATGTATAAAATCTTACTTTAAAAACATGTATTTAAAAAAAAAACTTGTGTAAAGTTAGAACTTTGACCCCCAATATCTCAGTAACTGTAAGGTTCCCAGGTATGGTGTCAAACAAAAAAATGATCGCATTGACGGGGAGAACAAGTGCCTTTCGGTTTCGTTAAGGGTCTTTTTACACCCTTTATTAACTAGCACTTGGCCCGCGATTTCGTCCGCAAAAATTGTGATAGCTGTCCTGGGAACCTTCTAGTTACAGAGATATAGGAGGTCAAAGTTTTCCAATTTTTTCACAAGTTTTTTTAAAAATACCACATAAAAGGGTTTAATTTTACTTTAATTAACTCGATGACCCGTTTACTATTGAAAGCATCCATCAGCACCAAGTTTTGAGTGTGTTATATTGAGTTTTACCGTAAAACAAAGTCGTTTCCCAGCAATAATTTTTGCGTAGAGATACTTAGTTTGATGTACTGAATGCTTGGTTGCCGGCTTCGTGAAGGGTCTGTTTACACCTTGTATATAATTTAAATGGGCCTACTTAGGTATTTCTTGGTAAGTATTGGGTCTCAGGGTTCTTACTCCAATCCGCGTCAATTCACCCACAACTTTCCGCAAGGATCGACTGCACGGCATATCTATTTACTTACTGTGCGGACATGTCGTCTTCCGCAGTAGGTAGGCACCGCTTCATTTCACTCGTTCACCGGTTTTAGCCACGATAGCTTTAATTACTGTAATTACCACGATATGCGCATCGTAATTAGGTATTTATGTCTAGGTAACATACATTATTGAAGTGTCTCGGACGGAACACGTTTGAGGTTTCCGTTTTTGCAGAAACTAAGCGTGACTGCCTTGTTGGTCTAGTCAAGTGTTCCGCAAACTTTTTGTGTTTAAGGTATATCTATAAAATTGGAAAATTTTGGAGGTATAGGTCCCGTCACGTAATAAAAAACTTTTTTGCAAAAAATAAAACCTAACTGTCGAAATGTGGGTGTACTGTACACATCTCCGTACCCCTCAGAGCATACAGGCGTGATGTTATTTTATGATGTTGTGTAAACAATAAACATCCAAGAGATAGCAGAAAAACTGAATCAAACAAATAAAAGTCACCGACTTCTGAAGCTAAAGTTATTTTTCACTTTTTTTGTGTTTTTGAAGTCGGTTTTATTTTTTGCAAAAAAGTTTTTTTTTTACGTGACGGGACTTATGCCTACACCATCCTTACACCATAACATAAATGACAAACTAATTTTGACATAATATTAATCAACATTTTAAAGGCACTGGTTTAAACTCCATGATATTTATTAGAACCAAACATACATTAGAGTAAATTCACAATGCGTTGGAGAAATATGTTACGTCACGACTTAGAGTCGCGGAGGATCGCTCAAGCTACGTCCGTTCCCGTTGGCGATCGGGCTATTCCACCTCGTCGCCCGTGTCGCCTCCCTGTGCCAGAGGCTCAGGTGCGCGGGCGGCGGAGGAGGGGGTGCGCACTGTATGGCACTGTGATTGCGTAGCAACAACATGACCGCACTTACTGTGGCCATAGAAAACCCCGTGCTATATCCTCCCCCTCTAGCCTAACTAAGTGCCCTCGCAGTTGGGCTAGTCCAAATACCTGCGTGGCCTGCCACGACGACGCTTCTCCCGAATGGGTGGCTCTACCTGACCGGTGAAAGGCGTGAGGTGCGAAACATGGTATTTTCCTACGTTCCTACCACTCTGTATGTTCTCCAGACCGTACGTGGTTGGGCTGATAATTTTCCCGATTTTGCATGGGCCGTCACGTCGTGGGATAAACTTCGCGGTCTGTCCGCGGGATGCGTCGTTAGGTCCCTGCGTTTTCAGTAAAACTAGATCACCTACCTTGTACTCTGGTGACGGTCTCCTCTTTTGATCAGCATTCTCCTTCTGGCCGGCCTGCGCCTTCTCGTGAGTGTCCCTGGCCTCATCCAGAGTTGCAGCCATCTTCTTCAAGTAAGGCGTAATGCTGGGTACGAAGTTGTCGTGATCTACAATAGCCCTCATGTCTATCGCAGAATCGGAAGGAGCTCGCAACTCTCTCCCGAAGGTAAGATAAGCCGGCGAATACCCTGTACTACTGGTAATCGCGGAGTTCATGGCAAACCTGATTGCTGCCAGGTGCATGTCCCACGTGGTGTGGTCGTGGCCTACGAGCATAGCCAGTTGAGGTTTGAGGTCCCGGTTCTTTCTCTCTATGGGATTAGCCTCGGGATGATAGAAGGGCGTGAGTGACTGACCAATTCCCAACACATGACAGACCTGTTGCATCACCTCGCTCACGAATTGCACGCCGTTGTCGCTGATAAGGCGGCGTGGTACTCCATATCTGAGGAACACCTCATTCACGAGCGTTTGAGCACATTCAACGCTAGTGGCATTCTCCAATGGAAACAATTCCACCCAGCGCGAGCAGACATCTTCCACTATAAGTACCCACCTGTTCTTCCTTGGCGTCTCTACAAGTGGACCAAACAAGTCCACGGAGACTACCTCGAATCGTCGAGACACGGCAGGGGTTTGCAGCAGACCTGCGGGTTTGCGATTGCTCGCTTTGTACCTCTGGCAAGGCACGCATTCCTTTATATAATTTGCGATGAACGCGCGCATACCAGGCCAATAATATCTTGCACGAACGCGGCTTAGCGTTCGTTCCACGCCGAAATGACCAGCTGTCGGCGCGTCGTGGAAGTCAGCCATGACCTGCCTGCGTTCGTGCTCGGGTACGACCAGGCAGCAGTCTTCTCCATCGTCTGCCTCTAGGCTGTACCTGTATAATATACCGTCGGAAATGGTATACCCGCGGTCGGACCATGGTCTCCCCCTAGAGGGTTCGTCGGACTCCATATCTTCAATAATTTTACCAACCTCTCGGTCCAATAACTGATTGCTGCGGATATCACCACTGTTCCTCTTCGGTATATCAACGACCGTCATGCAAAGGTCACACTCATTCTGGTCCTCTGAACAAAAAGGTCGCGACAGCGTATCTGCAACCACGTTCGAGCGACCGGGAATGTACTCGATGCTAAGGTCGAACTCTTGCAATGTGAGGGCCCATCTGGCCAGCCTGCCACTAGGTGACCTTTGACTCATCAGCCACCGCAAGGGCTGGTGGTCTGTCCTAACTGTGACCTTCGCGGTTTCTACATAACCGCGGAACTTACCGAGTGCCCACACGACGGCGAGAGCTTCCCGCTCGGTTGTGGAGTAGTTCCTCTCGGCGCTAGTGAGGAGTCGACTTGCGTACTCAATTGGCCTCTCGTCGTGTCCCTCCCCCTGCATAAGAACAGCTCCAAGGCAATAAGCGCTGCTGTCAGTGCAAAGGACGAAGGGTTTAGACTCATCCGCCTGACAGAGGATGGGAGCGGATACGAGGAGAACCTTTATGCGTTCAAACGCCTCCTGTTGCTCGACGTCCCATCGCCAAACACTCGACTTCTTCAGGAGGTTAGTAAGGGGCCTCGCGACTTCTGCATAATTACTAATAAAGCGTCGATACCAACTCGACGTCTGTAAAAAGCACTTTAAGTGTTTCACGTTCTGAGGGGCGGCCATATTGTCGATGGCTGCTGTCTTGTCTGGACCTACCTTTATACGATGCGTGGCGAACTCCGTCGCCGGGCCATCGCGTGCGAACTGCGACGCGCGATGTTCAATAAAAGCGCTAAGTTTGCGCCGCTGCTCGGGGTCTAACATCGTACCTTCGTCAGGGCGCAACGACAACTCAGTAGATGCGGCGCACAAAAGGCCCGGCTAGCTCAGTCGGTAGAGCATGAGACTCTTAATCTCAGGGTCGTGGGTTCGGGCCCCACGTTGGGCGCCAGTTTAAAGGCACTGGTTTAAACTCCATGATATTTATTAGAACCAAACATACATTAGAGTAAATTCACAATGCGTTGGAGAAATATGTTACGTCACGACTTAGAGTCGCAGAGGATCGCTCAAGCTACGTCCGTTCCCGTTGGCGATCGGGCTATTCCACCTCGTCGCCCGTGTCGCCTCCCTGTGCCAGAGGCTCAGGTGCGCGGGCGGCGGAGGAAGGGGTGCGCACTGTATGGCACTGTGATTGCGTAGCAACAACATGACCGCACTTACTGTGGCCATAGAAAACCCCGTGCTATAACATTTATTATTTGTTGGATATGTCAGGATTTATTCCGTTAGGCTCGTACATCATGTGGGCAGACGATGGGTTTCGTGCTATGAAAACACACTGGGTGCGATACACTGTTTCTAGCAAAACTAACGAATTACTTGATATTACCACTTAACACAATGAATCGGATACAGTTCCAAGATGTCTCAACTCCGCCCCGATCAGACACTGAATGTCGTCCTCGCCTCGAGCTGAACATCCCGGCTCTGTAGAAGCACGTTGTATTGTGGGTAGACTGGTAAGTAGGTCGCGTGATGTCACCACTGCACACAGGCGCGCTTTCCAATTCATTTTATGTCCATACTAACGACCGGATCCGACATATTAAAGTTTTGCGGCTGTTTAAGTATGTATTGTTCTTCAGTTTGTCTATTTAACTTTGAGATAATTTTTCCAAGGCACACCAACTAATCACCACGGTAGACCAGTGTGGCACAGCACACACTTTGCGGAACACTGGTCTAGTCGACGCAAACGTGACTGCTGAGCATGAAGTCCTGAGTTCAATTCCCACGTAGGGAAACGTGTTATTGGGTTTTTTTTCTCAGGAATTTCTCAGTAGCAGCCACGGAGTCTGGATTTGTGCGCAGTTGATGGCCATAGGCTGATGGCATAGGCCCTATTACATGGGGCTCAAACATAACTGGCGAAATGTGAGTGTGCGTGCTAATAGGTACACCTCTGCCTAACCCTTCGGGGATTACAGTTGTACTGTGATGCTATGAGTGTAAGTGTGACAAACATAGTATAGGTAGGGAGTTTATCCGCGGTCGCTTGCAACAGCGCCGAAATATCGGGGACTCAAAATGAATAATAAACATGGTAAATATGCCGTTTTGAGTCTTAATGATCGTGATAGTGACAAAGTCAGTTAAAAAAAACAAAACATGATAAATATTATAATAAATTATATTTATTTACAATTAACATAAACGTACGCATACAATTGAGCAGAAATAAATAAGCTAGTAACTACCAGGTACAACGTTAATAGGATTAAACTACTTACGTAAAAACAAGTACAACTTAAATGAAAGAAAAAAAATAAAATAGTAAAACAAAAATACAGGACATAAGCCAAACAAAAACCTATAATTTTTTTTTTTCAATAAAAAGTAAACAAAAATCATAAGAATGATTAAGATTTATCTGCGGGTAATATTTTGTGAGGAAACTTTCAAAACAATGAAAAATGCATATGTTTTTCAGCCATTCATCATCCTAGCCTTTTACCAACTACGTTGGGGTCGGCTTCCAGTCTTACCGGATGCAGCTAATTACCTGTATTTTACAAGCAGCGACTACTATCTGACCTCCAGAACCCAGTTAGTACTGGGTAAGAGGATACTCCTTGGTAAGACTGGTTGTCAGACTTTCGGGTCACGGACTACCTGTTACGATTGTCAAAGAACTACAAATGACTGCCGGGACCACCGGCTTAAAGTGCTTTCCGAAGTTCAGAGGAAACTCGGGTCAGTGGGTCGTCTTAGAGGCGGATTTTTTCGAGTTCGAGTATACGCTTAGGGGCACTATGAGCAGCAAAGAAAACAAAAAAAAAATTTGATTGAAAAAAAATGTTTTGGGACTTTCAAAATTTCGGACCAACAAAATTTGGTCACGAAACAGGCCATTATGAAAAAGTCGACGTAGCCCCGCTACGCGGGGCTCCTATTTCTGTCTGTGGGGCTTAAAGTAACCTAACCTAATTTGAGGTGCCCCAAGTCCCGAGCTCACTTCGCTCGCTCTTGCATCTAACACTTTTATGGCTAAAAAATTCTGTCTTTTTTCCTCAATGCGTAAGTACACTCCAACCGAAACTCGGTCAACCATCCACGGACCAATCTAGGCAAACCCGGCTTAACCTAACGATCGACCCGAACGGCTGTATTATTTAGCCACGAGCTCTTCCGGTCTTTCAGTCAATAAACTACCTAAGTTTGCGAATTAAAGTAAGCCCTTGAAACAGGATTCAAAATAGAGAAGACCCATGCCTTTTTACCATGGGAGACGGCAGAAACTAGAACGTCACATGTTAAAATCCTTAAATAATTGTAGGTAGGTACCTACTCTTTTTGAGAGAAGAGAGAATAAATAGAACAAATCTTTCCTAAATATTCAGAAACCACCAGAACACTGCCCTCAGATACCTATTGTCGTCAAAACAAACTTATCTTCGTTCGATAATATGTACAGTCACAAGCAATCTCTTGATTTAAGAGGGTCACACGTTTTTGTGGTCGTGACTGTACCTACGTACAAAAGTAATCAACAATAAAACAGAAACTTCCTGCCAAAAATACATTTAAAAAAAAAATCATTAAAATAAATTAAATCGTCCAAAGATATTCAGGCAATTTAAAAATTCTAACAATTTGTGTACTTTTAAATTCTAAGGCTAAATAAATTATTAAGTATCTACTCTGCAATAAATAATTTAGGTAAATAAGTTAATAAATAATTTACAACAAGACATAACAGGGTAAATGCGAGTTATTTGGTATCGAAAATATGCACGTTTACACACACACTTAAAATTAATAATCGTCAAAGAAGTCATCACCATCGTCATCATCAAAATCATCATCATCGTCCGCCCCGGGGGGTACGAAAGCACCGTTCATCACTTCACCCATTGGCTCTTCAAAGCCAAGAACTTTTGCGAAACCATACACCATTCTCATCACCACAAGTCTTGTGAAATCCACTGGCGTAGTTTCTTTTCTTTGCAAAGTCAGCTGCTTATCCGTGGGATAATCCTTAATTTTCCTTCTCCTCATCTCACACGGAGACAGCACCAAAATCAGCGCGAAAATCACGAAAAATACTCGCGCCATTTTGTTTCAAACTCCCGCCAAATTAATTGTCAAATTAGGATGCGTTCACTTTTAATAATCCGAATAAAATTTTATTAAAAACTTTTTTGCATTATTTAGAATTGTTTTCGACCGAATTGCGTTGAAAAGTGAAGAGACTCGCTAGCTGCTAACGGAATGTTGGCGCACGGGCGAATGACGGCGGCCGCGCACTGCGGGCCCGACACTATTGTGTGTCAAGCCAATGACTATATGGATAACTGTCTTAAAACCCGCGACGACCGCTCGCGAAGTAATATTTTACAGTTAAGCATATTGGGCCGGCCGGTGAAAAGGAATCTGATTTCATGTTAATTTTCCTGCATTTATGCGTGGTGACGTGATAACCACAATATTTATTTGCTGCAGTGTCAGTAATGAAAGCGGGACGGGTGCCTACTTCGAATAAGGCGTTGTTAATGTCTTGCCATAAACAAAGATGAAAGTGAGACTCCTATTTTGATGTCTAGTTTGTATAATTTATTACTTCTGTCATGTGTGTCATTCGACGTATCCTTTTATGTAGAAACTTTCGTTTGTCTATTATTGTCATCCAATTAATCATGTTAATTTATTTGGGGTCAGCCTCAATATGACTTATTCTTCAATAGATAGTTATTCTGTCAGACCTCCCTTTTTACCACATCTCACAACACACCGATCTATCGTTTGTCTTCCTCTTTTCTAACACGGTAGGCGCGGTGGTTGAATGATTCGCTGCTGCGCTGCGTGTTGAGGGCTCGATTCCCACACGGAACAAATACTTGTATGGCCTACAGGTAGTTCTTCCTCTCGTCTGGCTGTTTGTGTATGTGAGTTTAAATGTTTGTAAACGCACTCACGATACAGGAGGAATTCCTAGTGAGATAAAATGTATGTACAAAAAAAAGAAAACTTCCCATACTGTGGAATTAGTCTCGAAAAAAGTTCCAAGTAGTAGGTACTTGGTTTTTGCCCAACTTGACACCAAAAGTTTCAACAAAAAAATCGGACCACCAATTCAAACGTTCCATCAACACCTCAATTTTCGCGAACACCATACTAAGTTCGTACCTACCTACATAGTCTGCGTATGTAGGTCTGTTGGTGGCAAAGATCATGACACGACTCAAAGATCTCACCGCCTAGATATCTACAAGCCTTGCACGCATTCTAGACTCCGCGGAAGCCGGTTTACACTTTACGTTCCGGGACGCGATAATCCCGAGACATTCCGAATTCAAATTCATTATTCGTCTACGTTTAAGGGTCTTTTGGCACGTTACTAAAATCAGAACAATCCGCGCCATTTTGTTTTTTTAAATAAAATTTCACGGAACAGTTTCGCTAATGTTTATCAATAGCGCATCTCTGTCAATGTCAGTCCAACGCCAAAAGATGTTTGTAGCACTGGTTCTAAATTGAGGCTCAGAAGAATGAGTACAGCTAACTTCAAAAGTTAATTTAATAACGTGAAAGAAATAGGAAAGCTCCCAAAATGCCTGGCTATAGCAATTTCCTAGTGCTTTAGCAGGGAACTAGTGGTGGAGCCAAGTCCCCAGAAACTAAAAGATGTTAAGATTTAAAAAAAAACTTAAATCTTGCGCAAAATCTAAGTATACCTGCATCTTTACATACAAATAAATAAAAAAATGAAGTTTCTGTTTGTAATTTCAAAATAACAGCCTTTTAATGAATGCATATGAAAGTAGGTACTTACGTATAACTAAAAAAAAAACATTAAAAAAAATTGTTGTCTGTCTGTTTGTTCCGACTAATCTACGAAACGGCTGGACCGATTTTGCCGGCATTTTTACTGGCAGATAGCTGATGTTATAAAGAGTAAGCCGTAGGCTACTTTTGTTTTAGAAAAAGGATTAATATTCGGTGCAAAAAAATTAAAACCCTAAAATTGATAACAAAATCCGACTCAGATAGGGAAGTAAGGTCGCGACCAACAGCTAGTGACCAATATAACTGCTACCGCTATAAATACTTTTTCTTTCTTTCTACATAAATGATGATTGTTTTATTTATTTACAACTCCTGCACGAGAATTAAACTTTCACATCTCGTCAAGAATACCCAATTTAATGGCAACGCAAATTGCTTTTGGTGTTGCACTCGATTTCGACTCACTTAATAACATGGCCGGTTCGTTTAACGTCTGTGTGAAACTTACTGAGCTTAGGGTCTTAAAAAAAAATGTATTGTATATTTAGGGGTATGCAGAACAACGGGATGTAAAGTTTTTCATGCCCCTTAGAAATGGGAGGATCCTCCGACCAGGGGGGTTACTATGACGGGACGAGACAGAGCTAGACAGATTGTCTAGCGCCATCTCTTTCCTACTCTGAAATTACTCCAGCACGCGTAGCATGACCACCGTAGAAATAAGTTTTGTCGACGGAAGAATCGACAAAATGACAGATCAACAAAAACAATCTGTCATTTTGTCGATTCTTCTATCGACAAAGTGACAGTGACCGTTTCTACGGTGCCCGCATGCTACGCGGGCTACTCTAACACGTCATGGTAGGTGTTGTGCCTGGTGGGCCGACGGTAATTGTTGTCGAATATTTCTATGACGTCTTAAGTCACGGTCCTGATAAATTTAATAGCGGGAATCAGAATTTCGATGTTAGTTAGGCGCCGTAGTGCTTTATGCACTATGCCGCTACACATCTGTGTTTCCTTGCTTTTGCTAGATGCACTTTTATGCATTATGCGATGCAGAACGTCTTAGGAATTCTGTAACACAATTCTTATTTATTTTACTATTTATGTACACACAGTAGACAATACAGGAAAATAACATTATAATATATGAGTAGGTACATAGGTACTGCTTATGTCTTAAGAAATTTCTGTCAGCAGACCTGCAAAAGGAAAAAGAAATGTTGACAATGTTCTTCTTAGTCCATCTACCCAATCAAAAGCGGTGGAACATCGAACAAAAAGTCGTACCGTGTAAACGGGCTGTAAACGAATAAAAAAAACCATGTTCACTGATTTTAAAGTTGAAAGGTGACACATAACCGTTAACCGCTACTTAGGTACATGTTCTAGGTGTGTTCTAGTTACAGCAATAGCCAGCAATTTTAATAACTCAGGTAATATGTGCACTTATGAAATTAAGCTCGCCTTTTTAACGTGTAGGTACCTACTTAGTTGAACCTATGTACCTTAAAAATTGTGACATGCAGTTCTAGTTTCTCTAAGTAGCATAAAGACGTCCGGTTGTCACTTATTTATCAATTAACTTGTGCTTTCGCTCTGTCGAAACATTCACATACATGTTGAAATCTCTATTTCTGTCTCTTAGTTGATAACTTTATCTCTTTTAAGCAACATACTCCCTCTCATAGAGAGCCATCATAGACCTCGTCCGTATCTTTCCATCAGGCATGATCGAGGTCAAGTGCAAGCCCATTTTGCAATTAAAAAAATTAACAAGCAGTGCCGAGTCATAGGTCTTTTTTTTTTACGGATGGGAAATCATCAAATGACTTCTCCCACTCTAGGTGGAGTGGGAGGGAGTGTCAGACGCTTACGGACTAAAACCCATCCATGTTCCTTCATTGCCCTTTGTGTTCCAGGGCCACGGTATCTCTTTCGAACAGTCCCGCAGCCCCGGCAGGCATCGGGCCCCTTCCTGGTTGCTGACATCTCTTTGAGGCGCGCGTGGAACACGAACGCGCCGTCGAGACGGCCTGTCGTCATAAGACGGACGGACGGTGAGCTAACCCATTACTCACCGTCCACAGGCCCGCGCCTACGGTGGCCGGGAGCCACCACGTGGCCCCCGACGCCTGGTGCGTCGCCCGCGGCGGCTGGGACGAGAGATTCTCTCCCTCTCACGTCCCGCCAGAGTCATAGGTCTTGAGTTCGATCTCAAAACACGCATTTACCGGATTCATGTGCGTATTGTATAATTATTATCACTTGCTTCGGTGCAGGAAAACATCGTGAGGGACTAGAACTAGCTTGCCTGAGAGATATATCTTGACAGCATGTAAAGCTAAGTCAGAGGCCCATTGGTGGCATAAAAACTCTGACACCGGGTTAGGTACTAACCACATGATACAAAAGACCTCAGTAATTCCAAATTGTTTGGCTGTCGGTATAGATAAGGAAATTAATAAAAACGCCAATCGTACAAGAAGCCAATAATTTATTTCCTAAACAGTCTATTTATCGTGTCATCAGCCATTAAAGTGTAGTTATTAATCATTTCACGAAAATATACCAACTTCTTTGTTCCGTAATAACTAATAACACACGAAGGAATTTAACAACCTTTCCTAAATGGAAATACGGTGTTTTCTGACTTAAAAGAAAGAAAAAAATACTGGACAAGTGCGAGTGTACATCCGCTATTAATGTAGTTTTTTGTGGTCTGTGGTAAAACCGCGGAATGTTTGTCGTAGAGGTTTTAAACATTACCTAACATAACACAAGTCATCCCCGCTGGGTCTGGCAGAGGTATGTGTACCTAACTGTAGACGAGCCTGTTGCTATCAACCGGGCCCACATCCAGACTCCATGGCTGCTACTGATAAATTCCTGATAGAAAACCTTTGCCCGACCTGGGAATCGAACCCCGGGCCTCATGCTACGTGGTAGCGTTTGCGACCACTTCACCAAAGAGGCTATCGCGAATCCTGGTTGATTATTTTAAAATTGGCGATCATAGTGATGTATACTTGTATAGGTAACCTTCTAACAACTCCGTATAATCATAAAGTTTCACTGACCAAGTAAGAATCATCAATTTCACTGTCAACTCATTTACAGACATTCATAGACAGCAAAAAAAACTTGTCTATGCCTCTTCATTTTGTGTGTCACTTGTCTACAATGTAAATAATACTAATTGCACGAAAACGCAAACTAGTGTCATTCAAAGTTAATTACCGGCAAGAGGAAAAAACATTTACGCTTCTAATTACTTGAATTAACATTTAAGGCAGAGACACACGTTTACGGTGGAAATAAATTGACAGTAGTTTAACTTGTCAAAGCTCTCGTTAGAATCTAATTGACAATATATTATTTGATATTTGTAATCAGTTTAACGCTACCTACTGCTCTTAATTGAATCATAGGCTGTGGGGGTTTAATTACAAGAAACGTTTTCTTGTCAAAATAGGTATTTTTATTGCAAGTGTCTGTGATTTTAGAAGATACCAAAGAATTCGTATCCTCAACAGCCCTCTCATCATGGGTCCTACCATTTACAATACATTGCCAGATGTAATGAAAAATGATACAATTAAAAACTTTAAAAAGAAATTAGTGGCCTTCCTAATAGAAAAATGTTATTATTCAATTAATTATTTTTGAATAGACAAAACTTTTTAATCAGCAATGTGCAAATTAAATATAATTAATATTATTTTGAACATATGTACCTAATATACATTAATTTTTATTCTAAAGTGACATTTTAATTTGACATTCAATATTAATAAATGTATGTATAATTGCAATAATTCTAACTGTGACCTCTTAATTTGTAATTTTTATTTTTAGATACCTACTCTTAACAGCTTTTTTTTTTAATTTTGCGTGCCTTTTTCCAGGCAGAATGTACATGGCTCACTCCTTTCTACTCCACCTGTATTATAATGTAACCTACATTCATTGCAAATAAATGATTTGATTTGATTTGATCATAAGTTACTCATATATTAATCTATTTTATTGTGTTGTACTAATTCAGTATTTAGTTTAATGAACCTTAAATTATGTCTTTTCATGGTTATTGGAAACCCAACTTCACTAACTAATTTTGCCTTGTAACTTACAACTGACATTCAGCAGATCACTCTCATTACGTTTTATATTGAGGCCGTAAAAGATCATTATATCTGAATACGAACGGAATGCTTTTTCAGACACGTAGAATATTTTCTATAGAGTAGCAATCAATTCAAATCAAGGCCTCACGTACGATCGTTTTGTGGTCGACCGAAATATATATAAAAAAAAAAAATGATACATGTTTCCATGCTGTTGTAAAGATGATTTTGTTGTTGTACAGTCACGAGCACAAAAAAAGGGTGTAAAAAGACCCTTAACAAGGCCGCAAGGTACTTGTTCTCCCCGTTATTGCGATCATTTTTTTGTTCTAGACAATACCTGGGAACCTTCTAGTTACGGAGATATTGGGGGTCAAAGTTCCAACTTTTTCACAAGTTTTTTTTAAAGTACATGTTTCTAATGTAATTTTTTTACTTTAAACACCTTCACGACCCCCGTATTATTCAACCCACCCATCAGCACAATGTTTTGAATCCGTTATATTGAGTTTTACCGTAAAATGTAATTTTTCACCCCAAAAAAAAAGTCGTTTCCCAGCAATAATTTTTGCGTAAAGTTACTTAGTTTGATGTACAGAATGCTTGGTTGACGGCTTCGTGAAGGGTCTGTTTACACCCCGGATGTATAAACTTTCCTATGTTTGAAAGCAATTTTCGCGAGAAATGACGATTGTAACTTGGAGATAGGATCGTTTTCATAAAAATATGAGTTCCAGAATACTATGTTCGTCACCAACTTGAAATTTTAATCAGAACAGTAGGAGAAAAACACTTTTCAAAGTTGTTAGGTGTTTACACATTGGTGCTCGTGATTATACATGGAGATTGGTAACTCGTTCCTTGAAATGTGTGATACAATCGGTAATTTGCAAACATTTTGAGCCCGATAACTTGGGCCGTTTTGATATTTTTTTGGAAATGTTTCACTCCGACAAAATATTCACTTTTAAGTAGGTAATTTCTTTCTTTTTCAAACTTATCCGCTGCTCTTGGCCCATTTATGTGGAGTTGGATTATCCCAACCCAGACCCCATATAAACAGGCCAAGGACGGCACAATAGACGTACCTACCTAGGTATACACTCAGATTCTTCATCTTCTTCCCTAAACATGTCAATCACCCATCATCTTAGTGATAACATGCTTTGTTTTATTATAGATGCCTCGTCTCCAAGCTTATCAATTTCTCTTCATCCATAGGTACATTAGTTTATGCAGAAATAAATCCGAAGTTATCCAAAGGCAATGATAACGATTTGATGGTTAGTCCGTGCCTTTAGTGTAGAAGTATGTAGATCTGTAGTGAAATATGATGGTGATTAATAACTACACTTCAGCCAAATTAAGTATCTGTGCAGGTGGGATAACATCATCTGCCTAGCCTTTTCCCAACTATATTGGGGTCGGCTTCCAGTCTAACTGGATGCAGCGGAATACCAGTATTTTAAATGGAGCGACTCCCTATCTGAACTCCACAACCCAGTTAGTACCTACTGGGTAATACGATACCCCTTGGTAAGACTGTTTGTCAGACTTTTTGGGCCACTTACTACCTAACGACTATCAAAGATCTACAAATGACACCCGGGACCAATGGCTTAACGGAGGAAACTCGGTATGTAATGGGTGGTCACCCGTCCACAGACCAACCTAGGCAAGCACGGATTAACCTAAAGATCGCCCCGAGCGGCTGTTATAATTAAGCCACGAGCTCCTCTCTCGCAGGTGGAAAAACACAGAACTAAAATAAATGTACCAAGTTTGACATATCGATGCATTTTTTCTTGACAAGCAGCGCCACCTTTAACTGCACTCTTAAAGTGGTCATAATGTAAATACATTGTTAATCTGTCATCTATCTGTCTGTACTCGGTCCAATGACAATTTCCAATAAATTAATAAATATTTATCGCCATAATAAATAACCGAAGATGTGTGTTGACTCTTATAGTAATCACTTTCCTCCGTCACGCACGTACTCCTAGTTTGCGTGTTTTAAGAGAATCATTGTGTTACAACTCTTTAGTACAATGTTGTTCGATGATTGTAACACTGTGCGACACAGTGTCGATTAGTAAGCGACTTGTGAAGTGCTGTTAAATAATCGAAAGTGTTGAAGAAGCGTTGAAAACGCGTGTTAACAAAAAGTAAATATTTATCGTACGGTATCTTGTTCATCTTAGCTTTTCCTACTTATCCCGACAGTTTTAGCATGTAGTATGTAAATTATATAAATATCGAAGACTAGCTGTACCAAGACTAGCTGTGGCATGCGTTGCAATGCAATTTTTCTATCTAGTACTACCTCCTTGTATTTTTTACTACTCGGCCCACCTGCCTACTACCTACCTACTGTCTACCTACTGCCTACCTACTGCCTACCTACGGCTTACCTACTGCCTACCTACTGCCTACCTACTGCCTACCTACTGCCTACCTACTGCCTACCTACTACCTACCTACTGTCTACCTACTGCCTACCTACTGCCTACCTACTGCCTACCTACTGCTTACCTACTGCTTACCTGCTACCTACCTACTATCTTATAAACCATCCCTGACCTATGTAGAACAATTGTGTAAAATTTAATTAAAATCGGTCAAGTCGTTTCTGAGTTTTAGCGAGACAATTTTTAAAGAGATGTGTAAGAAAATATCATGTTGGTGACTGGAGGAGCTCTTGGCTTAATAATAACAGCCACTCGGGTCGATTTTCGCGTTAAGCCGCGCTTGAATAGTTTGGTCCGTGGATGTGTCACCACCCATTCTGCCGTCCACAAACAATAATGCCGTTATCTCGCATCTGGTCGATTTTCGTTTTTTCATACCACAATAATCAAAAAAAAAAACTCTATCTTTCTGTCTAAGCAGTATTTTTCTACTATTTATGGATCCCGAGATAAAAAAAACAAAAACGCCGTTAAAATGCCTTTTTTGTTAAGTTTACCACACTATAACGCAGCTAAGCAACATAACTAAACTAAAAAGTGACTAAGGGCTTATAATTTACATTTTAACTAGAATATTTACCATCAGTTTCATAACTAAATTGCCGTTAACAGAATTTCCTACTCTACTAAGAGGCTAAAATACTTTAACGGTTATATAGTCCTGCTTTGTTTCAAAACACAGTATTCTAAATCCAATGCTAAAAAGCCGTTAAATAGAAGTACTACACAAAAATGACGTTAATGTCACTTAACCGCATTTATGCGTAGTATTTCGACGTGTTTTTATTCAGAGATTGTGTAGTGAACACGCCAATAACGGCGTTTTTAATATGAAATATAAATATTTTGCTTCGGCGTCAATCACAAAAATGCAGTTAACCCTTATTATTACACTAAAACGCGGTTATCTACTCTCAAACGCTCGCTATCGATCCGCTGGCCCCCCTGCGGCCCTTGATCGATAAACCCGTGTGGCATAAAAGTTTAAAGAGAAAGGACGAGTCACGCTTTGCGCACTCGCCGATTGTTACGATGGCTGACAACTCCAGGTAAAAACATTATTTTATTATGGTAGTTATTATTGCCTGTTTAGTATACACTATAGATTGTACAATAATAATAAGAAACAGTAGATACTAGCCCAATAATAATTCGGAGAGGGATCTTCTAGGGAGATGCGCTTAGCCCTCTGTGGTTTTGTCTTGCCCTAAACCCCCTATCTAATATATTAACGCTTCAACATTAGGATTTCCATTAAAAAATACACCAACCGAAGGACATGTACAAAAAATTTATTTAAATCATCTATTGTATATGGATGAAATTAAGCTTTACGCAAAAAGTAAGGGTGAACTTCATAAATTAGCAAATTTGACAGAATAATTTTCAAATGATATTAAAATGGAATTTGGCATAGATAAATCTAAAATAAATTCAATTAGAGTACGGCAAAATTACCAACACCATTTTAGGAACAGGAGAATAGATAAAATCATTAGATGAACAAGATAGTTATAAATACCTAGGGTACACACAATCACGACAGATTCACTATAAAGAAACTAAACAAAAATTAACACAACAATTTCAACACAGACTAAACACAATAATTATATTCCCGAAATACAATTAAAGCGATTAACACCTTCGCTATACCGGTTCTTACATATTCTTTTGGGATAATCAATTGGTCCAAAACCGACCTCAAAAACCTTCAACGAAAAATTAACACCACTATGATTAAATTCCGCAAACACCACCCACGATCTTGTGTGCAGAGATTAACACTGCCGCGGAAAGAGGGAGGTAGAGGTTTAATTGACATTTTTAACCTACACAACAGGCAGATAAAAGCCCTCAGACAATTCTTTTTTTCAAAAAGTGAAAACTCTATTCTCCACAAAGTTGTTACTCAAAACTACCAGCAATTGACACCCCTGAATTTAAAAGATAGATTAGAACAGAAAAATGAAAAAAATACCGACGAAAGAACTAAGCTCCTAGAATGGACCCAGAAGTCTCTACACGGAAGACATCGTCAAGACTTATGCCACATAAATGTCGACAAAGAAGCGTCGAAGGCGTGGTTAAATTGAGACGAACTTTTCCCAGAGACTGAAGAGTTCATGCTTGCTATACAAGACCTGGTAATTGAAACCAAAAACTACAGAAAATATATTATAAAGAATTTTGAATAATGACACATGTAGAAGATGCAATAGTGCTCCTGAGACAATTGAACATATCACAGGTGCGTGCAAGTCAATAGTCCAAACAGATTACAAACACAGACACGATCAAGTAGCCAACGTCATACACCAGAAATTTAACTCACCAGTACAATCTCATAGACTCCGTTGTACCATATTACAAGTACAATCCAGACACTATATAAGAAAATCCCTCAACAAAACTGTATTTTGATCGAGGCATTTTTACCGACAGAACAATACACTTCAACAGACCAGACATTACACTTATAAACAAGATAAATAAAGCTGGATATTTAATCGATATTGCTGTACCAAATATACATAATTTGCAGGCCACAATAGCAGAAAAGCTAACCAAATACATCGAACTAAAAGATGAAATTACCCGAATTTGGCATCTGCAAAAAGTTACAATAGTACCAATAGTTTTGTCATGAACAGGAGTAATACCGAAACAACTTCACCAGTCCCTTAATTCTCTTAGCTTACTTCCAAATACCTACCATCGGCTACAAAAGGCAGTGATATTAAATACATGCAGATTCGTGAGAAAGTTTCTGCAATGTGAATCCGACTATAAATGACGATTGGTAATGTACCTACCTATAATATGATGTAGGTTTTTTGGATTTTTATTAATTTGTACCCGTAGATAATAAGAAAAATGAGAAGTCAGTCATCACAAAGTGATTTTGTTTATCATTTTATATTTTAATTAACAAAGAGCAGGCAGGTTCTATTTGCCAGAATATTTTGTTACCTACATTCCGAAACTAGATTAGATTTAGATTTAAATGGGCCTTTTTGAAACGTTTTAGTCATTTCTTATGATCAAAATTAGTTATAGGGTAACGATGTTTTTAGTTATTTGCCAAGATCTCATTTTTAATTATTATAACTAGTTTTAGTCCTTGCAAAGTGATTTTTTTAAATTTAAAGAAGACTGTCATTAAATGATTGATTTTATTTCTGAATAAGCTCTTTTATTTCTGTAGATGACTTAACCTTTTTATTTGATTTCCTCAACTATCTTGTTTAAGTTTCAAAGCTAGAACGCCGTTACATTTTTAATGTTTTGTAATTAGCGGCATTTAAGCGATGTAATCAACCTAAAAAATAAATGCAGAAAAAATATCCTTGTAACTTACTAGTCTTAAGTGCGGCTAAGTGATTTTAGCTGCATTATAGTTTAGCATAGTGTTTATTCTCGTAGCTATAATGTTTAGCTACAACAACGTTAAAGTATTTAGCGGCAATATAGTTTAATAATGAAGAGATTCTTTTAAATGTCAATTAAATTACATTAAAATCAAATACTAAAAAGCCGTTAAGTTAGGCTTAGCCGCATTATAGTCGTGGTTGTATAAGCTGTAAATTATAAAAACACTAAACTAAAACGCAAATACCCTATTTTTGTTAAGATTTAATCATTGTTAAGAAATGAAAGTATGGCTATTTGAAAGCGCAATACTAGATCTATTTTTTGATACCGATAAGTCTCGCATACGAGTTATAGTTAAGAAACGGCATCATTTTTTTATTTTTCCGCGCTCTTTTATCATTTACTCGAAATATGATTCTGTTGGATAACGGCATTATAGCTTGCGGACGGCAGCATTATAATTATACCTAGTTTCCTTCGTGCCTCGGAAAGCACGTTAAGCCGTTGGTCCCGGCTGTATTTTCGAGATCTTTGACAGTCGTTACAGGTAGTCAGTGGCCCGAACGTCTTACCAAGGGCTATCGTATTTAACCCAGTACGAACTGGGTTGTGGAGGGCAGATACTCAGTCGCTCCATTTAAAATACTGGTATTCAGTTTCATCCGGTTAAACTGGAAGACGACTTCAACATAGTTGGGAGAAGGCTAGGCAGAGGCATAGTGATTTATTTACAGGGCACTATTTATTATAAATAGGGCAACAATACTAAATTAAGTTAATATCATAACGTTGTCTTCTCACAGAATCGCAACTCAATTAAAGGTCAAAAGAATAATAAATAGACTAAAAAATGATTTAATTTTCTTGATTCGATTCGTAATTACTTAAACTTGAATTCACTATAGGTAGCGTAGATGGAACAAAAAAAACGGCCAAGTGCGAGTCGTACTCACACACACACACAGGGTTTCGTAGCACCAAACAATATAATAAAAATATTTTGAAGGCGCATTCTATGTTGTATTGTATTTCAACAGCAAATTTGGTTTTCATAGTGTGTTAATGAAAAACAAAGTTACTGTTGCAGTTTGATGAAAAAGTCCCATATCTCAAAAACTAAACGTAAAATCTTATTCAAACCAATTTTCGTTGAAAGTTTTTTTTTACGTTCTACAATCCCATATTTTTTCAGAATTTTCCTCCCCTTACTTTAGAAATTAGAGGGGGGGGGGACACATTTTACCACTTTGTCTATCTTTCAAATGATTGACTTTGAGAAAAAATGGTTTTATGAACCTATATGAAGACCTATCTTTAGACACCCCGCACGTATAGGTTTGACGAAAAAAAAGTGGTTTTAGTTCCATTAAATTTTGTAAAAAAAATCGTAAAGCGGTTCACAGAATACATCTACTTATCAAGTTTCAACCGTGTAGTCCTAACAGTTTCGGAATAAAGTGGCTGTGACATACTGACTGAAAGACAGACTGATAAACAGACAGACAGACATGACGATTTTTGCCATTCGGCTACGGAACCCTAAAAAGTGTCGGTTTTACCCATGATGATAATATCCACTGTGTTAATAGTTGATAGTTTTAATTAAGATTATGCTAATAGAATAGGTTACCAACCACAACTTATAAGTTGTTGTACTTAATTTTAATGACATTTTGAAAAGGAAGCAAAAAATACCTAGTTTTTTTGCAACTAAGACTTAAAAACTATCCGGGGCTGCAGGACTGTTTGAAAGAGATACCGCGGCCCCGGAACACAAGGGGCAAAGAAGGAACATGGATGGGTTTTAGTCAGTACGTGTCTGACACTCCCTTCCACTCCGCCGAGAGGAGGAGGGGAGGCTTAAAAACCAGTAGGTTAGGACGTTAGGAGTTTCTTTTCTCTTTTAGTTTGCTGAACTGGGACTATTCGGCGCAGCCGTGAGGCACACAATATTGTCTCTTTTTTTTCTGTTTAATTTACTTTTTATATTGTGTAGATTTAAGTTTTTTTATTTTATTTTTATTTGTTTGTTGTGTGCACTTGTGGCATGTGCCAAATAAATATGGTTTCTTTCTTTCTTTTGCCTTTTTTAAAAAGCTGTCTACCAAAAGTTCACTCTAAATAAAAACATTGTACTGTAACGAAAAAAGTATGTCAAAAGGGTAGGTAAACGAAACTGTCACGTCGTACACACTTAGATAATGTGCTGTGGTCAACCGCAGATACCTACCTCGCATGTACTGCTTGACTAGACAAAACTCTCTACCGGGATTGTACCGTTAGCCGTAGGCCCCTAGAATAACTTTAAAATTCCAGTACCTGCTGGTGTCCCTACGGCCTATCCGAGTACGGCCGGCTATTTTTAATGTTATGGGTTGCACCTCACCTCGTGGCTAAATAATAATGGCCGCTCGGGTCGATCTTTAGGTTAAGCCGTGCTTGCCTAGGTTGGTCTGTGGATGGGTGACCACCCATTACATACCGAGTTTCCTCCGTGCCTCGGAAAGCATGTTAAGCCGTTGGTCTCGGGTGTCATTTGTAGATCTTTGACAGTCGTTGGGTAGTCACTGGCCCAAAAAGTCTGACAACCAGTCTTAACAAGGGGTATCGTATTACCCAGTACTAACTGGGTTGTGGAGGTCAGATAGGCAGTCGCTCCATGTAGAATACTGGTATTCAGCTGCATCCGGTTAGACTGGAAGCCGACCCCAATATAGTTGGGAAAAGACGAGGCAGATGATGATGGGTTGCACCTCATCTAACAGCACGGAGTCGCAATTTTCCATGTTCCTATCCTTTTCTGTCTCTCAGAACCGTTATTTGCTAGAGCGAGAAACAGAGCGTGCTCCCGACTGCCGCATGCTTTAACACTCACGCTAGATTAGGCGCTACCCTATAGGCATAGCTGGTTTGATGGACTGATCACAGTATGAGCTATGTTTGAATCCGTGTTTCGATTATTTTCCGACAGTATTTTGACTTTTTTATCGAGTCTTTAGTCAATCTACTAAGCCTATCGTAAACCTTTTCAGGCTGCAATAAATCGCTCCTGTCTTCTAAAACCAGCCTGTCCCGGCCACGTTTTTGAGTTCTTTGATCCATCTAGCTACGGGCGTCCCATGCGTCTTTAATATTTTTCATGAAATTCCAGGGTATATCCACACATCTCTGGGGTCAGGGTCTTTCGGTAGATTTGACCCCTGCATTCCCGCCGATTACTTTTACACCTGTTAACTGGCCCGATGACCATGAATACCAGGCCACGCCCGGCCCGTTCAAATGTGTGTCATCTTTATAACACTGGTCGAATTTAAATAACGCCTTCTCATTTCTTCTGAAAAAAAGTTAATGACAAAAATAAGGTTTACATCACCGAGTGCGGTCCACGTACGAAAATGTCGATCGGAACCAGGCTGCGGTCCGGTCCACTTAACTTTCACCAATTGTGACACGCCAGTCCTAATCGGTAGAATCGGGTTCATTGATTAGAAATCGTTTGTTATTAATCCTTATTTATGGAGTACCTACTTAGTGTTATTTATACGGGGTGTAAACAGACCCTTCACGATGCCGTCAACCAGGCATTCTGTACATCAAACTAAGTAACTTTACGCAAAAATTATCGCTGGGAAACGACTTTTTTTTTTAGGGTGAAAAATCACGTTTTACGGTAAAACTCAATGTAACGTACTCAAAACATTGTACTGATGGATGGATTGAATAGTACGAGGGTCGTGAAGGTGTTTAAAGTAAAAATCTAACATTCAAAACAAGTATTTAAAAAAAAACTTGTGAAAAAGTTGGAACTTTGACCCCCAATATCTCCGAAACTAGAAGGTTCCCAGGTATGGTCTAGAACAAAAAAATGACGGGGAGAACAAGTACCTTTCGGCTTCGTTAAGGGTCTTTTTACACCCTTTATACTATTTGTATGCAGATGCATGCTGGTGGCAATTTTTTTGGCAAGTTTTATTGATCGATTCTTATATTTTATCTAAGTTGTTCAACACAATATTGGTATTTTTATTCATGTGTCACTTTTGTTTTTCCGTAAAGGACCTATGCATTTTTTTATACTCGTAGTATGCGCACACAAAAATAGTTTGTAGATAAACTTAGCCCCAAATTGCCCTAAATTAAGCATACCTACCTGTTCCTATGTGAAAATAATACAGCTACCTAGCCACCGTTTGTAAATCCTCAATGTCCTCCGCTACGGGGCCGGTTAGGGGTCTGTCAACTCTTATGCTGACTAAAACCACACGGTGTTCCTCCTCGTTCTGTGTGGGGTGCGGCGGGGACACAACTGCATTCTCCTCAATCACCCCAGCAGTACCAACCTAAGCAAGGTTAAGGAAGGATGTATCTTGGCCCTTGGGTGTCAATGATTCTAGAAAGCCATCGAAAGCAGTCGCTGTGGCCGAAACCGGTTAGAAGGCATCATCATCATAAGGATCTCTTTACGGGGCTGCGGGACTATTCGAAAGAGATACCGCGGCCCTGGAACACAAAGGGCAAAGAAGGAACATGGATGGGTTTTAGTCAGTAAAAGTCTGACACTCCCTCCCACTCCACCCAGAGCGGGAGGAGTTATTTGATGATTTCCCATACCAAAAAAAAGAAGGGATATCACTAAATATAAACGTTAAATTGTAAGAGTCATTGTGGTCTCATCAGTGTGTAGAGAAACGCAATTTCGTCCATATCATTCACGATCAAAGTGAAAAAAATATTAATTTCCGCTTTTCGTACGGCGGATAATAACAATTTTTATGTCTTTAAGGCCAGCGGGAAATGCGAAAACGTTTTATAATACACTGTATTTCGGTGTGATAAAGTTCGAAATGCATATAAAACAGTGTGAAAGATTGATATTTTCTTAGAACGAAAGCGTACTACTTCTATAGTCGGTGTAAACAATGGAATGATTGTTTTTGTGAAGCTTACTCATTATGGGAGATGAAAGGGTGCTTATTGACGCGCGAACATAATCTGTGGCAAAAAATCTAGAACTACCTATTAGCGCTACTCTGATTGGAATCAATATGAATGTGGCTATTATTGTACCTATAGGTACGTTTGATCTTTGATCTTTGAGGAGCTCGTGGCTTAATAGTACCTAACAGTCGCTCGGGTCGATCTTTAGGTTAAGCCGTGCTTGCCTAGGTTCGTCTGTGGATAGGTGACCATCCATTACATACCGAGTTTCCTCCGTGCCTCGGAAAGCACGTTAAGCCGTTGGTCCCGGGTGTCATTTGTAAATCTTTGGCAGTCGTTAGGTAGTCAGTGGCACAACAAGTCTGACAACTTCACGTCAGTTTTACTAAGGGATATCGTATTACCCAGTACTAACTGGGTTGTGGAGGTCAGATAGGCAGTCGCTCCATGTAAAATACTGGTATTCAGCTGCATCCGGTTAGACTGGAAGCCGACCCTAATATAGTTGGGAAAAGGCTAAGCAGATGATGACCTTTGATCTTTGATTCTCGACCTACCCTACCTTCATTCGGGCTTTTCATTGTCAGAATAGGCCGCAATCGTTGTGGGTTATCATGGTATGGACATGTGATGCGGAGGAATGAGGAAAATGTTGAGTATGAATGTAGATGGCTATAAGAGTAGAGGAAGACCAAAGAAACGCGATGGATGGATCTTTTGTGAAGGATGATACGGCTAGAAAGGAGGTGACTGCTGAGATGACGAGTAATAGAGAAGTGTGGAAGAAGAAGACATGCTGCGCCGAGCCCTATTAAATTGGGATAAGGGCAGGAGAATGATGAATAGGCCGTAATCCACCACCACGTAATCCACGGGTTGGTGGACGTCACATGGATGATAACATAACATAGCGTCACGCCTGTAAACGCCGTAGGGTTAGGCAGAGTTGTACCTAAGGTGTAATAGTACACCCACATGTCACCAGTTATGTTTAATTCCCATGGGGGCGAGTCTATCGCCCTCCCGGGCACAATTCCAGACTCCGTAGCTGATGTCTTTGAATTTTTGGGCTTAGGGCATTGTCTCCTAATAGCAGGTATTAAAATGCCCTAAAGGTACAAAATGAAATTGAAAGCCTTAATTAAAAAGGGACATTGTGTCTACTTACCAATGTGAATAACTAAAACTAACAGCTGTTCATAAATGTATTTCTACACTGGAAAAAAAAATTGGAGCAGTCGATTTCTGGGTTGTTCTCACGGTGAAAAACGGGCCAAGTGCGAGTCGTACTCACACGCACTCAGGGTTCCGTAGCATCAAACAATATAATACAAATATTTTAAATGCTTTTTCATATGTTGTAACAGTAAAACACTCTAGGACCGTGGGATCCGGGTGCACACAGCCTTTTCAAGGAAATTTCAAAACGCTTAGTTGACGCTTCCCGTGACCCAAGGGCTGGCTTTTACCTTGGCCAAAGGCTGCCATACAACGTGGCAACGCCGCCAGTCTCTTGGGGACATTACCAGTTGACAGCCTTGAGGAGTTTTTTGACGCCACTTTTTAGTTTTAGTTTTGTTAGTTACTTCAGGTTATTTTAATTTATAAGAGTACATATTATTGAAATTTTTTGGCTTAATAATAAATATATAGTATTTTGTAATAAAAAAAACACTTACTGCAAAACTAAATTTGTTTTTCAAAGTACGTTAATGAAAAACAAAGTCACTGCTGCAGTTTGATGAAAAAGTCCCATATCTCATAACTAAACATCAAATCATATTAAAACCAATTTCATATGAAAGTTTATTTTATGTTCTCCAATCCTACATTAAATTTGTTCAGAATTTTTCTCCTCTTAGTTTAGAAATTAGAGGGGGTACATGCATTTTACCACTTTGGAAGTGTCTTTCTTTCAAACGATTGTCTTTGAGAAAAAATCTCGATGTCATTTTTAAAGATCTATCTATAGACACCCCGCACCTATAGGTTTGATGACAATTATTTTTCGTTTCATTTCCACGTACGGGGAGCCTCACTTAATCTTCTAATTTTTTTTATTGTTACATATATACATCTACCTATCAAGTTTCAACTGTGTAGTCCTAATAGTTTCGGAATAAAGTGGCTGTGACATACGAACGGGTTCCGTTTTTTGACATTCGGCTACGGAACTCTAAGAAGGTGCTAAAAGTGATTGATAATGATGTTTACTTACAACTAATGGCTTTTCAGGTTTCCAGATATTCCAATTAGAACGTGTATACCCGATCGTTCATGGTAATTCCCCAGGCTTATTACACATACACGTCAAACTTGATAGTGCGGTTTCTCAAGCAAACACATAAGTCATTATATAAACAGAGCACGTACATAAAGTTCATTCAATCTATGAAGACCAATGACCGCAACGGCCGTATCTATGCCTACGCGGCTATCTATCGAGAACACATTATTGCAAATCGGACTCGTTTTTGAAATGTTATGTTCCGTAGGAAAAGGGACGAAATACCAAATATTTTTTTGTTTTGTTACATCTTAGGAGAACCTCGTGGTTAAGCCGCGCTTGCCTAGGTTGGTCCGTGAATGGGTAACCACCAATTACATACCGAGTTTCCTCCGTGCTTCGGAAAAGACGTTAAGCCATTGTTCCCGGCTGCAGTTTGTATCTATCTTTAATAGTCGTTACAGGTAGTCAGTGGCCCGAAAGTCTGCCAACCAGTCTTACCAAAGAATATCGTATTACCCAGTACTATCTGGATTGTGGGGGTCAGATAGACAGTCGCTCTATGTAAAATACTGGTATTCAGCTGCATCCGGTTAGACTGGAAACCGACCCCAAGATAGTTGCGCAAAAGCTAAGCAGATGATGTCTTTGATCCGGAAGAATAAAGAAAGTTTGAAATCTTCTTATAAGTTTCCTCGCACGAAATTTAGTTGGCCCAAAACTTGCACATTTTGGAGCACAGAGGATATTAGGATCAGAGGTGCGGCGCAGATCCACACACCCACACCCTGCGGCCGTTCCGTTGAGGCTCCATAAGGCTTCTAAAGTTTGAAACATGAATGAGGATAGCTATAATCAAAGAGGTAGACCAAAGAGATGATGGATGGATTGTGTAAGACTTGAATAATGAGGGCTACGTTTAAATTTCACTTTCTACGTAGCCCTAATTATCAACTTTATTTTCATTGAGATAATAAATTAATAAGTATATTCTATCTGTCGTGATAGCCCGGAGGTTAAGGCCTCGCTTCTCATGCACGAGGTTGTGGGTTCAAATCCGGTCGAAAACAAGTGCCAAAGTGGCTTCTTCAATTCATGTGTACTTTCTAAGTTTATATTGGACATCACTGACATCATCGGTGACAGATACACTTTCTTGAAAACTGGTTCTTAGTGCACTACGATTAAGTTCAACATGCAATGTATTTCACACGCGTGGATTTTTAATATTTTTCCACACACGTGCGTGAAAAATTTCCACAGGTAACTCTACTTATACTAAGTTCGAATGGGTTCAATGACTATAGTCGGCGGTGTATTTTCGTCTTTATGGCGTAAATTTTTTGAGTATTTAAATTGTGTTTATGAATAGAATATCATAGACAAACATGATTATTTAAAGTAAATATTTACTTTTAAGAACAAATTAACATTTATATGTGTTTTAAATTCAAAAATATTTGAATTTTCTATTTTTTATATTAGGCTGTTTAGCAGTATCATATCTTTGCTTTTTCTTCAACCTGGCGAAAGCGAAGCGCGGAAAAAAAGCAAATTAAATCATAGTTTCCTAATAATTCCTGACAAAAATACTTTCCGTTCTTATGTTTAATTTCTTCGAAAGTGTATTGAAAAACGTCGTTTGAAACGCGTGGGGATTTATTACTTCAGTTCTCGCCTCGAATGCAATTACAAAGTTTCCCCACTTGTATCAAAATGTACTATTATCATATTATTTGGTATGTTTATATATATTTGTAATCATGTCTCGATACCGGCTCTAACAATATCGATGAAAGTTGCAATATAGGAGTTAACGGGGGCGAAAAATCGGTCTAGCTAGGTCTAATATCTGGGAAAATTCGTTTTCTATATCTTCACCCGAACAGATCTCGGTCGCCCAGTCTCTAGGTATCTAGGTATAAATGCACTCAAGAAAAAAGATGCAATACCGTCTACATAAATTGGTATAGATAATTAGTATGTATCTTTCTTAAACTTTGACATTCTGAACAGCAGCATTCAATGATACAGCCCTCGTTTTATGAATTAGCTTGCATTAAAGCATGACCTCTTTGGAAACTAGAGGGGCAGATGACCACAGTAGCAGACTAAGGAACCCTGAGAACCGGTTATTGTGAGTACTGGTTTTCATCACCTAAGGCTAAGGCCACTAGACTAGCATTAGAATATGAAAATCATTAAAAAAAAAAACAATTACTATGTAAAAATGTAAATAAAAAAGATTTATGTTTCCTTATTGGTTTGTTTTGGTTTGTATTTAGTAGTTAAATTAAACTTTAAACGATTTGATTACATCATTGCTTCTTCTATAAATCAGGGTTTGGGTAATTACCGAGAATGGCCCGAAAAAATCGGATTAATAAAAGCTTTTGCTCAGCATCACTTGTTATGACCGGTTTTACTAACACTAAACGCCGACGTAATAGTGTTTTTTTTTAATATTAGGTAGGCTTACGTTTGGCCACAACTCGCCTGATGTGAAGCAATGACGCGGCCTAGGATGAACCACGCTTGCCTAGAAGAAAACGATTCACTCGAATTTTGAATAGATCCAGATTATAGTGATTGGGAAACAGAGAAGTCAGCAGTGAATTCCACAGACTGGCGGTTCGCACAATAAATGTGGAAGCATAGCGTTTTGTTCGGGTCCGTGTGACTTCAACCATATAACGGTGACGCTTCGCCGTATGCTCGTCCGATAAAAGAATGGGGATGGAGAATTAGATGGATGCCTAGATATTATTGCACAGTTGGAATTACAACTTTTGGCGTTTAGATGAGGGTTGCAAATCTAGTATTAATTTCGGTATTCATTAAAGAGTCCCTAAGGGTTAGTTAAAACGAGCATTCGTGTCGGTGTGAAGATGAAATCCATAACATAACAACACGCCTGTAATTTCCGAAGGGTTAGGCAGAGGTGCATTTCGCCAGTTATGTTTTAAGTTCGGCGCGAATAACACAGAAACGTAGGCGTAAGGCGTAAGGTGCGGCGCACGCGTGGCTTTTACAAGGAAACGAATGAACGGCGTGCCTGCGCCGCGCCGCTTGAGTGTAGTTTACGACAAGTCACCTACGTACATTTTGTATGAAAATGTTTTGGAGCGGCATCATGCCTGCGCCGCGCCTTCACCTTACGCCGTTTCTGTGTAATTCGCGCCTTATAGGGGGCGAGCCTGTAACCATCAACCGAGCACAAATTCAGACTCCGTGGGTGCTACTGAGAAATTACATGAATTCTCTTGTCCTATCGTTATAAAAATTTTGATATAAGTGAAGAAACTTCGTTATTGCGTTCGAGGCGGAATTCACAACCGAGCCGTAGGCGAGGTTGTTATGGTGCAGGGAACTGCAGTAACAAATGCCCACGTATATCAAACGACGTTTTGCAATACACTTTCGAAGAAATAAAATATTAGAACGGAAAGTTATTTTGCCAGGAATTATTATGAAACTATGATTTAATTTTGCCGCCGACTATAGTCATTGAACCCATTTGGACTTAGTATAGGTTTAGTTATCTGTGGCTTTTTTTATTTCCGGACGTGTGCGGAAAAATATTAAAAATCCACGTGTGTGAAATACATTGCATGTTGAATCTAATCGTAGTGCGATAAGAACTAGGAGGATTACCTCTTAGCTGGTGGTAATCTACTAGTCGAGTCCAGTGGGTTTGTGGATATCATATTTTTTTTCGAATTCATTGTTTTAATTTTGTTGTTGCTCGTATGGCAGTTAAATTAATAACAGTTAAATAAAACGAACCTAATATAGTAGTTAATTAAACGAACTTCTTTACTTAGTCTTAGTTAGTAGTAGTTCTTTAGTTAGTAGTTTTCTTTAATTAGTCAATAATTTGAGAGTACCTACTATAGTATTAGATTTTTGTTTTTAAATAATATAATTTAGGAAGTTATGCAATAAGGAACTAAGATTTTTTGTATTTATCTGTGGAGGCTTGTCGTTACCAATTTAAGTATATATTTTTTATTATAATGTTATTAGTCTGTAAGCTTTCCTAAAATGTAAAAAATAAAATTAAAATAAATAAAATATGAATAAATAATCCTTTTTTTAGTTCCTTAATATTATATTTCATAAAAATCTCCAAACACAATAACCACAAATATTTATGATAGCTACGAAGGTACCCTACCAATCAAAGAAGTGTTTCCCCACAACAATCTCTAAGATTGAACTCGAGCCGACCTCTTCACCTCACGATCCGAACTCGAAAGCTGTGAGAACCTGATGACTTCTGCGCTCCTAGTACCTGATTCTATTGATCAGTTGAGTTATATGTTATGTAACATGGTATATGAGCATAAACCTCTTAGCGAAGAGGTCAGTGCGTTCGTTGCTTTACGTTGAGAAACATGATTCGAGTGCTCTGCTTGTTTTATTTTGGATTTAATGTGAGTAAACTGTAATTAAATATAGAATAAAATAACTAGTTAAGTATATTTCAGTTCCTGATTGATTTTAATGTGTTGTCTTGTTTTGAGTCGGTAAGGTTTTTAGTTGGTTTAATTTTTTTATTTTATTTATAAGTCATCTGGAACCAATCACAAAAATCTTTACTATTTTTGGTGTGTTTGTGTAGATGAAAAATTTGACATGTAAGTTATGTTAGTACTTAAATTCTACTAGGGACAGGGTGGTGTTTATAAGATGCCTCACTATGGGGCTTTAAACACGCCATCAGCAATAACTTTCAAGAAGCTGTTGCTACTGTCCTACAATCTGTTGAGATGTTTATCAAATGATTTTTTTCGAAAGAAACTTCTGTCCGTTATTGAAAGCTCGTAAAAAACCGCTACCGTTTCTTGAGCCGCTGTAGCCGATATTATTTTTAACTCTATTATAATTATATAAATGTAAGGAAGTTTGCCGCGTTTTACATTTTTGGTAAAACTCGTTGAGATTAAACGTAACTTAAATACGTCGATTTTAAAATTACTATAAAATACCCGTTTCACATATAACATTTTCATATCTATGGATGTTACTGATTGTTCTTGTTGCAAACAATTCAAGTAAAAGCTACAGGATAATTTCGTATTTTCGTTTAAAAAATCGACGTATTTACGTTTCGTTTACACGGCTCGTGGTAGGGCCTCTGTTCTTAAGTTCCATGTTTCTTAACACAACTTAGTCTTTAATCAATCAGAATCAAAATCAGAATCATTTATTCATAAACATAAGTAATAATTACAAACAAGATCTTAAAAATTATGTTTGCCAATTGACATACAAATTATTATGAATTAAAAATGAAAAACGATTAAACAAGTGGGTACCTGCTATTCAATTAAAATATAAATTTATTACAATATTATTATTAACGTTTTTGATACGAACGTATATCTTTCCCCTAGTGCTGAGAAAGTTCGACCATGGATTGAGCACATGATTCTAGAATCAGAGCTTCGATTTTTGTTTCTTCTAATGCTATAACATTTAAATAAATCTGCTATTTCATTCGTTTCGACCGCGTAGATATTGCACTTCTGTATGGAACAGCTGAATTATTTTTTCATCATCATTATCCCAATTTATTTGGGGTCGACGCAACATGTCTGCTTCTTCCATATTTCTCTATTACTTGTCATCTCATCAGACACCTGATGACAATAATAACATAACTGACGAAAATTTCAATGCTGATAGAACCTCAACATAATTATACGTAACTAGCTGTTCCCCGCGACTTTCGTCCGCGTAAAATTATTAAAAATACAATTTTCCCCGTTTTTGCAACATTTTTCATTGCTGCTCCGCTCCTATTGGTCATAGCGTAATGGTATATAACTTATAGCCTTCCTCGATAAATGGGAAATCCAACACTAAAAGATTTATTCTATTCGAACCAGTAGTTCCCGAGTTTACCGCGTTTAATCCTTGGTAAAAGTTATGTATATTATGTCAGCTGACCTTGGAAAATCTTCGAAATCATTGAGAAAACAAGATGGGATCGTATTGTTGGTGTAATAATTTTTTTGCAATTATAATATGCCTACAGTTTTTCTGTTAATTTGCTGTTGTCAATCTTCTTGAATCATGTTTCTTCCTAATTATAAATTCAAAACTAGATTTTGTCTTGACAACAGCAAATAATATTAAATCGACATGCGTAACTGCCATTAGGAATACATCTTTATTTGAATTTGTCTAGAATACCTATTCATTTGGTTCTAATGTGGGTTTTTCTTGTGCTTTTTTATGTAGTAACCTTGTTGAAATCCCTCTGAAGTGGGATTCCCATGCTGTGCCATTTTTTATGTAGGTACATCATAATTATTTAGGTACAATCGTAATAAAATCGGCAAATATGTAGGTATACAGTCAGTGCACTACACTTGTCGTTGCAAGTGTCCTTAGTTGACACCTATTGCAAAGAAGAATGGGGAAAGAGGAGTTAGGTAATGCTGGGTACCGACTGTAACCTTTACTTTTATTTACCGGGTAGTGTGCTGCTTCGTCTTTCTTATTAAAAAAAAAATACCAACGAAGCCGTAGGCCGCAGGACTTTTTAACCGATTTGTAAAAAAGGAGGAGGTTATGATGATCCTTTAATAACGTCTAGTTACAATGTTAAATTCGTGTAGGCTTTAAAAAAAAATAGAAAAAAAGTCAAAAACAAACTTGTGACTTTGTCTCATTGACTTTTTTGTCACCAACTTCCGAAAGGCAAGATATTTTGACTTTTTAGTGTTTTTTTTTGGAATTCGGTTTTTCTAACAACTTTGCAAAAAGCACTTCATCATTTAACCCGGAGTCACCCCCTATTGGGTATAGGCCTCCTTCTTCTTCTACCAGACTTCTCGGTTCCCCGACCCTCACACAAGTGTTTTCCGCGACATTGACGTTGTCGTCAACTCAACTGGCTTTTGGACGGCCATGGATTCTTTAAATGAAGCTTAAATTCATTGGAATCTGAACTTTAGATTCTGGAATGATATTTCTGACTCTAAAAGTTCAGGGTTCTTGTTGCCTATGTTTTTGAACGCCGGCATTATCTGGTGTCTACGTTAAGAGCGTTTATACAGAAAGTGGGCAACGTCGCAAATAGCTGTCAAATATTTCGCTGTTTTGATTAATTTGGCAATATTACTGTATGGAAATAAGAAATATGGCTAACTAGTGAACTAAAATATAGATTATGAAATGCAATTATTAATAAAATTTAGTAAAAAAATTGTAAAATAAGTATTTGGAAACTTTCCAAATGCCTTTTATACACCTAAACCGGTTACACCATCAAACGCAGTTTTTTAATTGCAATATTAATATTCTAGTTCACTAGTTAGCCATCATTATTTCTTATTGTCAAATTAATCAAAACAGGTAAATATTTGACAGCTATTTGCGACGTTGCGAACTTTTTTGGTGAACACTTTTAACATAAACTACCTTATCTTTAGCGAATTAAAGTAGCTTTTCATGTGTGTCTGTGTGTTCATATATTTTTAAGAGCATTTGTTCCGTAAAATTTATACTGACATCAAACTTACTAATTGCTTCGATGTTTTATAAAGTCGTTAAAACCTTGCAAGGCATGGGCCAATCACTAGTTATATAACGTCACGCTCACGCTTGTAATCCGCGAAATGTTAGGCAGAGCTGTACGTGTACACTTTCTGTCACGAGTAATGAAATACGTAAAAAAAAAATTGTTTAATTTCCATGTTAGGATTTATTTAATAAAAAAAGCGATTTTATCTTAACATAACGGTTTTTACTTTGAGATAAGACCTATTTCGTAATTACATGGCTTCCAAAATACTGTGTTCGTGAAAACGTAAAACGTTAATCAATCAGTTGGAGAAACTAGCTTTTGAATTTTGCTGAGTATACAGGGTGGCGCCGACATGGCAATAAATGAAAACACTGGTAGTACTAGTTTATATAAATATTTTAAATTATTAAAATTAAAATCCTAACATCGAATTAAAAATTAAAAAATTAAACAAACTAAATCGCATAAAAATGTTAACGAAATACAACACCGTACACGTAGGTTTATAACCTGAGGTATAATTTATACCCTCACCGGACACGGTTGTTTCGGGAGGTTCCTGCACCGAATCGGGCGGGAGGAAACGCCCGGGTGCTATCATTGCGAGGATCGTCCGGAGGACACGGTGGCGCACACCGTGGAGGTCTGCCCCGCTTGGGCGGAGCTCCGCCGTGTCCTCGTAACGGCGATAGGCGGCGGCGACCTCTCGCGCCCGGCCCTGGTTCAGGCCATGGTCCGGAGCGAGAGGGAATGGGAAGCCGTCACCTCCTTCTGCGAAGCAGTCATGCTAGCGAAGGAGGTGGCGGGACGTGAGAGGGAGAGAATCTCACGTCCCAGCCGCCGCGGGCGACGCACCGGGCGTCGGGGGCCACGTGGTGGCTCCCGGCCACCGTAGGCGCGGGCCTGTGGACGGTGAGTAATGGGTTAGCTCACCGTCCGTCCGTCTTATGACGACAGGCCGTGTCGACGGCGCGTTCGTGTTCCACGCGCGCCTCAAAGAGATGTCAGCAACCAGGAAGGGGCCGATGCCTGCCGGGGCTGCGGGACTGTTCGAAAGAGATACCGTGGCCCTGGAACACAAAGGGCAATGAAGGAACATGGATGGGTTTTAGTCAGTAAGAGTCTGACACTCCCTCCCACTCCACCCAGAGCGGGAGAAGTCATTTGATGATTTCCCATCCGTCAAAAAAAAAAAAAAAAAGGTATAATTTATACTAATTCGCGTCTGGAAATAAAATTGCCCTGTGTACCTAGTAGGTACATTTCATTGCTCGTGATTGAGCCTATGGTTATTATTTATGATAAAAAACTCTCTCCTTCCGCTAACATCCTCGTGCTTCAGATTTTAAACCCTTAGTCACGAAGTTTTATAAAATAGAAAGTAGAACAGAATCACTGACGTCAATGATGACTTCACTAGATAAGCAAATGGTAAGGTTAAACAAAACAGCTGGAGACGTTTGACAAATGCTTAATTAATTATAAGAAGGACGTCACGAAATGTGACATAATTATATAATCAACATAATAGGTAATACTAGAGGATCTTTCTAGAACAAGTACCTACTCTGTCGCAATGTTTTAAATCTCGTATAAATAAAACTTGTGACATTGATTCATAATCCATCCAATATTATAAATGCGAAAGTAAGTTTGTATGTTTGTTACCTTTTCACGCCTAAACCACTGAACCGATCATTCTGAAATTTTTCATATACGTTGTCAGGTGTACAGAAACGGACATAAAGAACCATTCATCCCGAAAAAAAGTACTGTTCCCGAGGAAAACTACAAAAACATTCTCATGATAATAGATGGCGTCACGTGTCTTTCGAATCATAATTGAATTATGTTATTACAAGCAGATTACAACCCGAATTGATTGGCAAATTCTAAATTAACGCGAGCGAAACCGCGGGCAAAAGCTAGTTATTATATATGGCCGTGTATATCGCAGACAGATTGACATGCAAATAGACAGTGTTGAGAATACGTAAACTGCATAATTCATTAATTAATGTAGTTTGATAATGATGAAGCTGTATTACCCAGTACTAACTGGGTTGTGGAGGTCAGATAGGCAGGCAGTCGCTCCATGTAAAATACTGGTAATCAGCTGCATCTGGTTAGACTGGAAGCCGACCCCAACGTAGTTGGGAAAAGGCTAGGCAGATGATGATAATTATGATTTTTGTAATCATTATGTCAAGAATAATTGTGTAACGAATATACTTACTACACATTAAGGTGGAAGCGCCACGGTAGCCCGCGAAATTCAAATTTCCTTACGTTTTTGGCAATTTGCAGGTCAGTGTCAAGTTGTATGTTAATAAAAAATGAGTCACGCAAGTAACACTTACGTAGTTACTGAATTACAAATCATTAAAATCACCATAATTACCATAGTTGTTTAAATATACTATCCAAAGACTCGTTTGGAGTCAATTGCTCAACTTAACTAGACTTGAGTAATTAATACAACCGTTCATAACGCCCACCAAATCGTATTCTTAGACGCAATTGGTGGTTCCTCAAATTTGACAGATGATTCCTTATGAAAATTCTCGAGTAGTCGGCGTTCTTGTAAATTTATAACAAACTATAGCTATCAATGTTACTAATAAGGCGGAGTTATGGCGTGTCGAGTATTTACTAAGGCGCTACCTCGAAAATAAATCGTAGATCGACTGATCTACTAAGCGAGCGAAAGTGATGCAATTACTTTTGAAACGCAAAAGAAGATATGGCTATAATGTGCGTGCGCTCGGAATAAAACACCGTATGTGCCAAAACGAATTTACTCCATTTTTATCAAAATAAATGAATTAAATTTAAAACTACTTTGAGTAAACTTTGATATAAGACTTCTCTATGTTTTAAAGTAAATTCCATTGAATAACTCTTAAGCGTTACGCCGTGATGTCGAAAAAAGTAAAAAAAATAGATATATCTTTGCAATTTTTTTGTATCAAGAAAAAATAATTGAGTCGTGTATTCCTTTAACAAGATACTAGACCAAAGAGTCAAAAAACATAAACCAAAATGTTAAATCCCTAATCCCCGTTAAATACATACTTAACAAGTTACACGAAATAGAAAAAAACAATTTTTTTTCAATATATCACCTTAAGTTGCACTAACTAGCGATTAAAAATACCAGCCTTAGTATAGAGCTAGATGTTTATATACGTAGCTTGACAAAATTTAAGGAACAGATTTTTTTTCCGTGATTTCATGTTTGGTTATGGAGTAAAAGTTGTTTGTAATGATGAGGACAATGACCCATTAAGAGGTTTCCAATTACCTTCTCCATGTATAGGCCTATTTTATTTCAAGCTTTTTAAACACCCGGTTTTCCAGGTACAGCATCCAGTCTGTCCGTTGTCCAGACTACTTTTTAAGGTCGTTGGTCGAAACTTGTGCTGTTGCTTGGTTACCACTTACCAGGCTACGCCATTAAACCCTTCCTGGGTTATGATTTTAGCTTTGTACATACAAAGACATACCTATATATGTATGTTTGTATCGGCGTTGCACGTATCTGTATTGCATGTGAAGGGGATTGATATTAAACTCCTCTTCTTCAATCAACTTTTATTGTTCTTCTTGCATTTACAAGTTTTAGTGAGTTTCTTCACGCGTACATTTAATTCGTCGTGACTACTCGTCGCTTGCGCATGAATTCGCCGGCGTTCAAATATATAATGTGACGGGCGGCGCGCAGTGTTGCCAGATGACGCGGCGCGCAGTGTTGCCGGATAACCGCCGATATAGAGATGTGCCGCGTGCGGTACATTTTTAGTATTAGTGCGGCGGGTGCACACTATGGCGTGCACATACTCCGCGGCGTTGAAGCAATTTCAACAGCTATGGTGTCGTGGGCAGCAGACACATTTTGTGGACTGCCCGTTTTATAAGTCCTTTGTTTGTATGGAGTCCGCAACGCGAACAATCCCATCATTTCCAGGGTATGTCTTCATTACTCGCCCCATGCGCCAGTCGAGAGGCATGAGGTTGTCCTCCCGCAGCACGACCATGTCACCGACCTGAAGTGCTGGCTGCTCTCTCCTCCATTTAGATCTGCTCTGCAGCTCGGCCAAGAACTCCCGGTGCCATCGTGCCCAAAATTGCTGCCGGATCTGCTCGATGCGCTGGTATCTATTGAGTCTAACACAGTTAGCTGGTAACGACGGCACAGACATCAACGGGCGGCCTATAAGGAAGTGCCCAGGAGTCAAGGGATTAGTGTCTGTAGGATCAGATGAGAGAGGGGAAATGGGGCGGGAGTTGAGGATGGCTTCAATTTGCGCAAAAAGCGTTGCCAATTCTTCGAATGTAAGGGAGGCACTACCAGCAACTCGTTTCAAGTGATTTTTAGCTGATTTAACTCCAGCCTCCCATATTCCACCGAAGTGTGGTGAGTAGGCGGGACAAAACATGAATTTAATGTCCTCATTTGACGCGAAATCTGATACTGATTTACGACTGGCCCTTATAACTCATTGCTGGCCCCTACGAAATTCTTTCCATTGTCGCAATAAATAGCGCAAGGCTTGCCGCGACGTGAAACAAACCTACGCAAACATGCTATAAAAGCCTCAGTGGTCAAGTCACTAACAACTTCTAGATGTAGAGCCTTCGTGGATAGGCACACAAAAACGCAAAGGTAGGCTTTAGTAACGCGGTTACCTCGACCTTTTTTAGAGGATATCATAAATGGTCCCGCAAAGTCGATGCCACATGTAATGAACGGGAAATCTGGTTTAAGTCTTACACTAGGCAAGTCCCCCATTAAAGGCTGTATCGGCTGACCTCGCAATCGAGTACAAACCACACAAGATTTAACAACACTACGAGCTAAGTTTCTTCCGCCCAGCGGCCAAAACCTCTCGCGAACAGAGGACAAAAGTAACTGGGGACCTGCGTGAAACAATCTAGAATGTTCACAGTGCATTATTAACCTAGTCAAATGTTGCTTAGAATCTAAAAGAATTGGATGTTTCTTATCATATTTACAATCAGACTTATTAATCCTACCTCCTACTCTAATTAAGCCATTATTATCGTAAAATGGATTTAAAGGCAACAATTTGCTTTTATGATGTAAAGCTTTACCATCCTTTATTATTTTAATCTCCGCTGCAAATGACTCTAGCTGACTAAACTTTAATAGTAATGTTAATGAGCGATCAAGTTCCTCAATTTGCAAAGGTCCTAACACCTTTACAGTATTCTTTTTACAATTATGTACAAAACGTAGAACGTACGCAAAACATCTTTTTATTTTTAAATAACTAGAAAATCTATCAAATTGGATAAATGAATTAATGTTAGCTAATGTTTCCTCAACTGAAATTAGTACCTTTGTTTCGGGTAAATTATTAAGGCTAAGCTGTGGCTGGGTAGGCCATTTAGATATATCTTCCTTTAGGAATGAAGGTCCCTCCCACCACAACGATGCTGCCTGCACATGCTGTGGATCAATACCCCTGGACGCTAAGTCGGCAGGGTTAGATTTTGTCGGAACATGTTTCCATTGAAATTCCCTTGTAAGTTGATTTATTTTATTAACACGGTTACGCACAAATGCTTGTAAGGCTTTATTTTGTGTTTTTAACCATCCAAGTACCACCGTGGAGTCAGTCCACATGTATATTTGTCTAACATTATATGGAACTGACTTTAATACTTTAGCACACAACTCAGCTCCTGTTAAGGCAGCACATAATTCTAATCTTGGAATAGTAAGTGTTTTAATTGGTGCTACTCTTGTTTTAGCGCATAGTAGCCTAACGGTAACTGTATTATCTATATTATTAGTAGAGCACATATATACACATGCTCCATAAGCTTGTTGTGATGCATCAACGAAGCAGTGCATCTCCACAGATTGAAAATCTAAATTCTCACCCAAAACATAGCGTGGTAAGACCATATCAGACAACAAATGTAAATTTTTTATAAAACCAAACCATTTTTTAACATAATGTTCTGGTACTGGGTCATCCCAATCCAATTTCAGAGCCCATAAATTTTGTAATAATATTTTAGCCTTGATTATACAGCAACTAACCAGGCCCAATGGATCAAATAGCTTACATGTAGTAGAAATGATTATTCTTTTTGTAGCCTTATTAGGGATTTCAATGTCACTTGGAAAATGTAAATTGTCTGACAAAGGTGTCCATTTTAACCCTAAAACAGTGGCTTCATCATGAAAAGTAAGGCAATTATTAGACTCTGACTTATCATTGAGTATTTTAGGACAATTTGTTCTAAACTTTCTTAACGGAAAACAAGCCGCATTCAACGCTTGTGATACACCTAAATATATGTGCTTTAATTCGTCCTCAGAAGAGGCACCAGTTATTAAATCATCCATATAAAAATTATTCTTTATTACCTCAGCAATAACCTTATCACTACATTGGCTACCTAGCTCAAACAGACACCTGGTACTCAAAAATGGAGCAGATGCCATTCCATATGTTAAGGTTTTGAGTTGCAGAATTTTAATAGGCTCCGATGATTTGTCTCTCCACAATATCAGCTGTAGATGCCGCTGCGACTCATTTAAGTCGATTTGACGGTACATCTTTTCGACACCCGCTGTTAATACACATTTATGTAATCTAAACTGGATAAGTATTGAAAACAAATCATTTTGCATTACGGGACCAACTGCCTGGATGTCATTGAGTGATTTGCCTGATCTTGTTTTGGCAGAAGCGTCAAAAACCACCCGAAGTTTTGTGGTTTCGTGTTGTTCGCGTATAACACAATGGTGCGGTAAGAAACATCCAAACTCTGGCCTATCAATTTCAACCAAGTGTCCTAATTTAGCATATTCATTTATAAAATTGGCATATTGTTCTTTTAATTTTGGATTTTTATTTAATTTACTTTCCCTTTTGAACAAAGTTACAATGTATTTTCTGGTTATTGTGACTCCCCCCTGTGGGCCCAGCCACTATCCAACCTAGCATGCTCTCTTGTAAGACAGGTCTGTTGGTGCCTAAACTTATTTTATTTGGTAATATAATATTAAAGAAATGATCTGCACCCAGCAAAATATCTATTTCAGATGGCTTGTAAAACAAAGGATCAGCTAATTGAATATTATCTGGTAAACCTAAACTTTCTACATTAACTTGAACGCTAATTTAATTTACTTTCTAAATTAAGAAAACGTTTAATTGCTAAAGGAAATGAATTGCCAAGAGCCTGCTCAGGAACCTCCATCAATGGCATCATTACTGAGAATCTACCATCAGGTAAGCGATAAGTATTTTTATTAAAATGTGATTCACAAAACTGTTCATCTGCAGAATAAATATTAGGTTCTGAAGGTAAATCTTCAACCTCCCAGAATTTAATTAAAGAATCATTTAAATCTTGCTGAATATTTAAACCCTTTTGAACAAAGTTACAATGTATTTTCTGGTTATTGTGACTCCCCCCTGTGGGCCCAGCCACTATCCAACCTAGCATGCTCTCTTGTAAGACAGGTCTGTTGGTGCCTAAACTTATTTTATTTGGTAATATAATATTAAAGAAATGATCTGCACCCAGCAAAATATCTATTTCAGATGGCTTGTAAAACAAAGGATCAGCTAATTGAATATTATCTGGTAAACCTAAACTTTCTACATTAACTTGAACGCTAGGTAAATTACCAGTAATCTTTGGAAGAATAAAACAGCTGACATGTGCACTAAACATACCTATTCTTGAATTTAATTTAATTTTGCACCGTTCTGTGATTTCACATGCTACATTGTTTATGCCTGTTACATTAAAGACATTCAATTTCTCAGTCTGTAGTCCTAGCCTTTCTTTCAGGTTACCAGTCATAAATGAAGACTGGCTTCCCGTATCCAGCAAAGCACGAGCTAAGTAAGTACAATTTGTTTCAGTATTAACTACTTCAACCTGTGCAGTACACAATAAGACTTGGCCCGGCGAGACTGCAGATAAACTAACAGGGACGCTAGCAGCTGAAGTCTCTACATTTTCAGTAGCTACATTTATAACCATACTGCTTTTATGTAATAAACTATTGTGTTTCTCTGCACATTTCCTACACAAACCTTTCAAAGTACATTCTGCATGTGTGTGACCACTACGAAGACAGTTGATACATAGCTTTTGTTTATTTACCAAGGAATGCCTATCATTTAACTTCATCCCTTTAAATTTAAAACACTGATGTATGTAATGGTTTTTATCACACACAACACATGCCTTATTATGAGTGTTATCTGTAACGGCAGCAAATGATTTCACACATTTATTTTCTTTGTTATTATTATCCCTCGAAGAGTATTTACCATCATTATTACCATTACTATGGTAAGCTGTTTGCAAAACATTAGCTCTTTGTATTAAAAAATCCTGAAATTCTTCAAGTGTAGGACGGGATAACAAACTGGCTTTATAATCTTCCCACTTATTCCTAGTCCTAGTATCTAACTTTGCAGCCACCAAATGTATTACTAATGGATCCCAACCATCTGTAGAAATCTCTAAGGTGTTCAGCGCACTTAAATGTTTAAAAATAACATCTGTTATATCCCTTAACGCAGTGAAAGATTCCTTTTGGATAGGAACAATATTTACTAATGCGTTTAAGTGATAGTTCATAAGGATATTTGGATTATCATATCTCTTACATAAAGCTTGCCATGCGTTTTTATAATCCTTAGCCGCAAAATTTGTTGAACTAATAGCAATCTTAGCGCTACCTACCAAGGAATTTCTCAAATAATGATATTTATTTATTAATGGTATGGAGTCATTGTCATCTATAAGAGATTGGAATGTGTCTCGAAACTCCAACCATTTTACAAAGTTCCCATCAAAACTTGGTAGATTAATAGTAGGCAATTTTATGGAAGCATTTACTCCACAACTGGATTTTATTGAATCATTAACTGAATTTTTGTTTTTAGTTGAATGCAAATCTATTATTTCCTGGGCTAACGCAATTTGGGAGCTAAATTCACCTTCAGTGATATTTCTTTCCGAATATTCTTTTTCTGCATTTACAGAAAGTTCTTCTATTTGAGTTTGAACCTCATCGAATTTTTTAACCAATTCTTGTAACTGTGCTAACTTTACCGATAATTCTCTTATATCTAAATTAGTTACGCTATCCAACTTGTCTATTTGAAACTTATTAACATGGTTTTTAAAAAACGTTACGCGACTGCGTATACCAGCTCGTTTACGGATTAATTTAACCAAAATGGAATTTGAACTGTAAGCTTGATTAAAATTCATGTATTTATTTCTATTAAATATTGTGCATTTTTAAAATAGATTTGCCAAATTCATTATAAATAAGTTGTGAATTCTATCAAAACTTGTTGATTTACGGAAGTTTGTATTAATTAAAATATTAATTATTGTTCATTGTACTATTAATTATGTTGATTTTTACTTGTATTTTTAGAATAATCTTATATTTTATTTGTAATATTATTTTTACTGATATTTTAAATTCGTAGCTCAATTTTGACTTCCGATACGATAATGGCGGTAAAATGTCGGCGGTAGTCAGTTGAGAAGGGACTGCTAGGAATCTTGCTTATGATCAATGGGTGATTCTACGGCAGTCATCTTTGAGCTACGAAGCAAGTTGTTTTTGGTTATCACTTTGTACCAATAAAGTTATTTCGAAGAAGAACAGTGTTTTTGGATTTTTAAACAAACGTTCAACAATTCAGAAGTGGGATAACACCAAGGATTCTGGTGCACCTATTGCTACCACCCTGGTGTGATCATACGCCTACAATAAGGTATGTTATTAATGTATTTGAATATGAATATTCGATTATGATTTTTATTGTGTAATCTCTTATTGCAAGTGTTGTGCCAAATTTTTCCGTTGATACCATAATGAAAAAAAAAACCGTGTTGTTGCAATTCTGCTTGAAGATTATTTATTAAATTCGTTTTTTTTTTATTTGCACATAACTGGTGTCAAAAGACGCTTAGCGAACCCGTAAGTCACGTGTTCTACTGAAAATTACGATCATTTTTGTACTTGACCGATCTTGAGAGGATTCTGTTTACTGAAATATTGAAGGTCAAAGTCCCAATATTTTTCTCATGTATTTTTTTTTTTGCTCAATGTTTCTAAGTTTCATGTAGGTATAGAATGCTTAGATGATGGCTCGGTGATGAGTTTTTTTTACAGCCTGTAGGTATTAAAAATGTTCACAAAAATATCCTAGGGCTAGGCTACTATTGTGGTCGTAATTAGCAGTTGCTTATTTGCATTATTGTATGTTATTGGGATGGTTTAAAATCAACTTCACCACCTGTATTGTATATCTTTAATATTTCTGCTTTGTGATATAAAATAAACCACAGTAACCAATTTATGACCTCATTTATTTAATTATTTGTCTAACATGTTTGATACATAGGACATATAGAAAATAGATACTCGTTGTTTCAAATTTTTTTTTCAGGTTATTGGACATTGTACTGTTAGTACAATCGGAAGATGCCTAGTGACCGGTCCGAGAACGGACAGAAGTCCAGTAGAAGTCATCACAGCGTCATGCCGGGAGGGTCTTCGAGACGCAGCCAATCCCGGACACGTGCTCGAGCCTCGAGACAAAGTCATCGCTCGTCGGCAACTCCCCGCAGCGATATTCGTAGCTCCGAGCGGCGTAGATCCAGAAGGTCACCTCGGCATGTGGATTTGCAGGCAAGAAGTCGAAGCAGGTCAGTCGTAATAACGCCATTACCGCATCACAAACCACGTGCGCCACCAACGGTCACGCATGCACATGTACCGACAGATGTAATTATACATCGTAGTCGTAGTAGGCAGAGGCGTCGGAGATTGCAGACCCCTCGCAGAGAAAGCATTAATAGATCACGTAGTCCAGCCAGGTCTTTTACAAATGAAACCACTACATCTGCGCCGCCGCAGCCTGCATCTACCGATGCTGTTAATAATGAATTGCTTAAATTAATCAAAGAATCATTGCAATCCATTTCAGCTGTAAATCCAGAGCGTAAAGAAAGATTTACCAATAGTAATGTAGTTCCAGAATTCGATCCTAAATTGAAAAACCAAACAATTGTTACTTGGTTAAATAAAGTTAAAGAATGCTCTGAGATCTACGGCTGGGATTGTAAACAGACAGCTCATTATGCTCTCCCAAAGCTAGTAGGTACTGCCAAAAAGTGGTACGAAGGACAGCCATCAATTTTGCTTACATGGGATGAATGGGTCGAAAAACTTAAATCTGCTTTTCCGTCGTACGAAAATTATGGCCATTTGCTTACGGAAATGTTAGCTAAAAGGGCAAAGTTTGGAGATGATTTAGAGGAGTACTATTATGAAAAATTAATAGCTTTGAACAGGTGTGGTATAGAAGGTAGGAATGCGATTGACTGCATTGTTTACGGAATAGACGATAGATCAGTTCGGTACGGAGCAGAAGCAGTAGGTTTTGAGGATGCAGATAAGTTACTGGGCTATCTAAGGGGTGTCAAACATGAGCGATTAGATAGGTTCAATAAGAAACCAGTACGTTCTGTAACCGAAACGCGTAAACCTAAAAATGAAGTTGTTAGAATTTTGAAGTGTTTTAACTGCCATGAAACGGGTCACACGGTACCAGAATGTAAAAAACCTCTTGTTAAGTGCCAAAAATGTAAGCGCATTGGTCACGATGATCCTGACTGTAATAGGAGCGTTTGGACAAAAGCCGAAGTTAAGACATTGTGACTAGATAATAGTAGTAACTTAGGAGCAGACAGCAAATTTATCAAGAGTGTTAATGTTAATAATGTCCAGTTGACAGGGTACGTAGATTTTGGTAGTCAGTGTACGTTAGTCAAGGAATCGGTTATAAAAGTAATTGTACCGCGTGAAAAATGGCAGACCAATAATTTGCCGTCTCTTAAAGGCTTTGGTAATACATACGTGAATGCATTAGGTAAGACTAAAATTTCATTAATGATTGACAATGCAAAAATTTTTGTTGAGGCAATTGTTGTACCTGATAGTTATCTAAACTACGACCTACTTATTGGTCAGACGGCTACGGAACAACCCCACATATGGGTATTTAAATCTGATACAAATTTGGTGATTAATGATAGACGACTGCAAGATGATACACGACTGGTTTTGAAGTCTTACAAAACTGTTAAGGCTGAAGGTTGTATTTCTGTAAAAGTATTTACCGAATTCGAATTTAGTGGAATTATGTTCGTTGAAAATGGTCATCGCTTAAACTATAGTGTAGAAATTGGCCCTTACAATATAAAAAATAGTATTGCTTATTTAACTATTCTAAACTATGATAATAAATTAATTCAATTTAAAGAAGGACAAGTTTTGGCACGTGCATTTCGAATAAATAATAATATTAAAAGAATTAATAGAATAAACGAAGTTCATAATCGCGGCGGTAAACCTCCATTAACATTGGATGACCTCAATATTGATGAAAATTTAGATGTAAATCAGAGACTTAAATTAATCAATACTTTGAACCATTATCGCGATTGTTTTGCTAAGGATTTATCTGAACTAGGTCAGACAACGGTTGCAGAAATGAATATTCAGTTAGTAGATACGGAGCCAGTCGTTTATCGACCATACAAGTTAAGTCATTCAGAACGGGAGGAAGTTAGAATTATGGTTGATGAACTCTTAAAATATGACATCATAAGAGAGTCTCAGTCTCCATACGCGAGTCCGGTTCTCTTGGTAAAAAAGAAAACTGGAGATAAACGGCTTTGTGTGGACTATCGTGCCCTGAATAAGAAAACTATTAAGCAACATTATCCGCTGCCTCGTATTGAGGACCAGATTGATCGTTTGGCTGGTAATAAGTATTTTTGTGCTTTAGACCTGGCTTCCGGGTATTACCAAATTCCACTAACTGAAGAGAGCAGGCGTAAAAGCTCGTTTGTAACGCCCGATGGGCAGTTTGAATTTAATAGAATGCCCTTCGGTCTAGCCAACGCACCAGCCGTTTTCCAGCGAACTATCAATTTGGTGTTGGGTAATTTACGCTATAATATTGCATTAGCTTATATGGATGATATCTTGGTGCCGAGTAGGTCATTTGAAGAAGGTATCGTAAGATTAGAAATCGTACTTGAAAGATTTAGGGAGGCAGGCTTAACATTAAAACCGCAAAAATGTTATTTCTTTAAAAATCATGTTGACTACTTAGGTTTTGAAATTTCCAACGAAGGTGTAAGACCGGGCTTTAAAAAAATCGAATCCGTTAAAAACTTTCCTAAGCCAAAAGATGTACACAATGTTCGGCAGTTTATCGGCCTAGCCAGTTTTTTCCGACGTTTTATCAGGGGTTTTGGAGAGATAGCTCGTCCCCTTACGAAATTATTAAAGAAAAACTCTGTTTGGCTTTGGTCACAAGCTCAAGAAGAAGCATTCGATAAACTGAAAAATGCACTGATTTCTAGGCCCGTACTAGCATTGTATAATCCTAATCTTGAAACACAAATACATACAGATGCCAGCAAACACGGCATAGGTAGTGTTTTACTTCAAAAACAAATCGATGGAGTTTTCAAACCGGTAGCTTACTACAGTAGACAGACTTCACCTGAGGAGTCCCATTTTTCGTCGTACGAGTTGGAGACTCTTGCCGTTATTGCTGCTCTAGTGAAGTTTAGAACATACGTGCTTGGGTTAAACTTCACCATTGTAACAGACTGTAACTCTCTAAGGGCAACGTTTTTAAAACGAGATATGTTACCCCGAGTTGCGCGATGGTGGAGTTTGATTCAGGAGTATGACTGTAACGTGGTATACAAATCCGGCAAAGGCATGATTCACGTTGATGCATTGAGTAGGAATCCGACTATAGAAAATGCAGGAATAATTCAGGCTATTGATACTTATGACATTATGACGATAAATGATGATTGGTTAACGACGGTACAGCTAGCGGACTCCGAAATACAACGCATCAAGAAAATCCTTTCTGACAAAGACTTTGATGACATGGTAGAAATACGTAAGAATTTCGTCCTAAAGCGTGATAGGGTTTATAAAGTAACTGAAGACGGATTAAGGTGGGTGGTGCCAAAGGGTTGTCGGTGGCAAATCCTCCAGAAAAACCATGATGAAATTGGTCACTTTGCATTCGATAAGACTTTAGACAAAGTAAAAGAACATTACTGGTTTCCTCGCATGCGAAAGTTTATTAAAAAATATGTAAATTCCTGTTTAGAATGTGCTCACAATAAATTGCCGTCAGGGAAAAAGCAGGGTTTCTTGCACCCTATACCTAAAGTAAATACGCCCTTTGACACCATTCATGTTGATCATGTTGGTCCATTCGTGAAATCGAAAAGGAAAAATTGTTACATTTTGGTGATTGTAGAGTCATTCACAAAATTTATTGTATTAAAGGCGGTTAAAAATACCAAGTCCACTTCCACTATGGCAGTTCTTAGGGATTATTTTGGCATGTTCGGTTTGCCAAAACGACTAATCAGTGATAGAGGCACGTCATTTACAAGTACGAAGTTTAAAAGTTTTCTTACTGAAATAGGAGTCCAGCATATAAAAAATGCAGTGGCTTCACCTAGAGCAAATGGTCAGGTGGAGCGATATAATAGAACAATTTTGGATTCTTTGGCTTCACAAAATCATGGTAAAGACGAAAGACTTTGGGATGACAGACTATTACAGGTACAGTGGGGCCTAAACAACACCCTAAACAAAGGAACGGGTAAAACCCCTTCTGAGGTTTTGTTTGGGTTAAGGCTTACTGGGATTAATGAAGGTAGCCTTGTTTCGGAAATTGATAATGATAAAATTAAAAACACACATGATGAAAATGAATTAAGTTACTGTAATAACAAATTACGTGAGATTAGGGATGAAGTAGACGATCACACAAAAAAGTCGCAAGAAAAACAGAAGTATCGGTACGATAGAAAAAGAAAGCAACCGCTAAAATTTAAAATTGGAGACTTGGTGAGAGTTGAAAGAGCAGCACATACTGTAGGGAAAAGTAGAAAATTGTTAGCTAAATGCTTAGGGCCATACAGAATAACTAAAGTTTTGGATCACGATAGGTATGAGGTTGAAGATACTCCTATTACTAAAAAGAAAGGGGCGTCAAAGTATAAGGGTATATTTTCTATCGACAAAATACATCCTTGGCTTTGTTTTAATAATAAAGGTAGTGAGTCTTCTGGCGAGAGTACAGATGATTAAAATAATATAAGATTAGAGTAAGAGAAATGGTGTCCGAATATTTAATGTTTGTGTATAGTAATAAGTAAATTTCATAATGATGAAGTTGATTATCACTTAGGATTAGTTAGTTTGTTAGTTTTATTTTATTTGTTAAATGTAATGAAACAATTTATGTGATTTGTACAATGATTGAGTAGCAGTTTTAAAAATAATAAATTAATTGATAACTTGGCATATTCTTTTCGGAGCAATTACTAAATGTAAACTTTTGTTACTAAATTGAAAACTGGGAATTACTCAACATCATTGTTAACCTACACTGTTATGAGCTTGAGTGTTGAGTACTTTGAAGTGCAATATTTACAACTGTATAAGCCGCTATGAGCGAATGGCTACTTTTGATGTGCAATGTGCACGTAACTATATAAGCCGCTATGAGCGAATGGCTACTTTTGATGTGCAATGTGCACGTAACTATATAAGCCGCTATGAGCGAATGGCTACTTTTAAAGTGCAATGTGCACATAACTATATAAGCCGCTATGAGCGAAAGGCTACTTTGAAGTGCAATGTGCACAAAACTATTAGAGCCGCTATGAGCGAAAGGCTACTTTGAAGTGCAATGTGCACAAAACTATGAGAGCCGCTATGAGCGAAAGGCTACTATAAAGTACAAAGTGCACAATAACATTATGTGATTCTAGAATAATAAATACTATGAAGAATTGAATAATGTTTGGGTAATTTCTATTATTATGTAATATATTAAAATAGTTGCTTTTGCTAAAGGGTGTAATTCGCGGGGACGCGAAACTAATCAGGATGGACGAATTGTAAGCTTGATTAAAATTCATGTATTTATTTCTATTAAATATTGTGCATTTTTAAAATAGATTTGCCAAATTCATTATAAATAAGTTGTGAATTCTATCAAAACTTGTTGATTTACGGAAGTTTGTATTAATTAAAATATTAATTATTGTTCATTGTACTATTAATTATGTTGATTTTTACTTGTATTTTTAGAATAATCTTATATTTTATTTGTAATATTATTTTTACTGATATTTTAAATTCGTAGCTCAATTTTGACTTCCGATACGATAATGGCGGTAAAATGTCGGCGGTAGTCAGTTGAGAAGGGACTGCTAGGAATCTTGCTTATGATCAATGGGTGATTCTACGGCAGTCATCTTTGAGCTACGAAGCAAGTTGTTTTTGGTTATCACTTTGTACCAATAAAGTTATTTCGAAGAAGAACAGTGTTTTTGGATTTTTAAACAAACGTTCAACAGAACTATCGTTAACTTGTTCACTGTCCGACATTTTGTTTCCGTTTTATGAATTCTACGAATTACACTGTGACTTAACCACCGAAGCTTCCACAGAATGCCTACGCAGGCTTGCTTCACTAACTTCAACAATGAGAAAGGTAAAGTTAATTAAAATGTTCACTCTAACCGAAGGATCCAGGAGTCCAAACCAGCTCAAACCTCGCAGCCGCTGCCGGCCCCGTTGCCGAGCACGCGGACAGCACGTTAAGTCCGCCGCGTACCGACGCAGGAACTTCTGGAATGTTCGGCAAATAACTGTTTACAACTAATAAATACCGTCTTAGTTTACCTAGGAACCAAAAACGATGAACTATTATTTTTATTTAAAGTATTTTCGTGCCGCGTGCTCACACCTAGCGGAATATAGCGCCCCCCACACGTACAGTTCGAACCGCGCATCTTGGACTGCGTTCCAAACCGCAGTTAGATCTGTACAGTTTGGACTGCGTATCAAACTGTTGTGCTAATTACGATTAAAAATGCATTCACAGTTTGGATTGCCGACGAAACTTACATAATCTAGACAAACGTTCCGAACTGTGCGTGTAAATTGATATTCAAGAGTTTGGACTGCAGTTTGGACTGGCGCGTAGAACGTTATAACTTTTAAAAGTTTTCTCGCAGTAGTAAGAAAAATGGACGATCGTTTGGTCATCGCGTTAGCGTTCTGTATTTTTTTGCTGACGAAATCGCGATCAGCTGAAACAAAACCTACTGACTTGCAAAAATAAACGAGCTCGTCATATGCTTTATTTCTCATATTCCTGTTAATATACTCCTTACTTTTTATCTTCCAGAGTTCATTCGTTTGTCCCGTGAAAATCCGTGTGGATGTTCACGGAACAAACGAATAAACTCTGTGATAGCTTCGACGCTCCAAACCGCCATTTTTGTAATTCACGTTTACACGTGATGCGCGCATAAAACTGTAAGAAATGCGTTCGCGTCGATGTGCCAGATCGGATTGTTAGACCCGCACATCTACACGTACAGTTCGGAGCGAGGGATGGAACGGCGCGTGCTGTTTCCCGCGGTCCAAACTTTACGTGTGCAGGGCGCTTATGCAAGCGTGTAGCTATAGCCAATCATTAAAACACGCAGCTAGGCACCTCCCCCACAGCCTCAAATCAGCACGGCATTTACACGCAACCAAAGCTGGGAAATAGGGAAAGGGATAGAGTAAGGAACAGGCTTACTTCCTTTTTATCGCTGTTGAGACGCCGCCGCCATCTTAGTCATGCATTGAATTCTTCCGATCGACGACAGCATTATTGGGTTTTCTCATAGCAGCTTCAAATGTTCACGGTCGCCACATGAAGGGGATTGATATTAAACTCCTCTTCTTCAATCAACTTTTATTGTTCTTCTTGCATTTACAAGTTTTAGTGAGTTTCTTCACGCGTACATTTAATTCGTCGTGACTACTCGTCGCTTGCGCATGAATTCGCCGGCGTTCAAATATATAATGTGACGGGCGGCGCGCAGTGTTGCCAGATGACGCGGCGCGCAGTGTTGCCGGATAACCGCCGATATAGAGATGTGCCGCGTGCGGTACATTTTTAGTATTAGTGCGGCGGGTGCACACTATGGCGTGCACAGCATGATATACTTATTTTGTAATGGCGTGTGACTTAAGTTATACGAAAACCGAAAAAAAATACATCAATGTCTTGTTAATACATTTTTAGTTGCCATTTTTATCTAGTTTTGGATTACAACTTTATTAAGATCGACTGTCCATCTAGTAAAGCTTGCTGATTCGCAGTCTTCTTCTTAGCGTGTCGATGGAAATCTAAATAGTGTCAGCCCAGAACTGAGCAACTAGTTTGGCGCTTTCGTTAGCGTCCATCAGTTCCGGAAACAACTACAGGACATGCAGGACACGATATTAAGTGCCCCATCTTTTGTAGAACAGCACCACATTTACACTCCAGGGCAGAGTCATTAATGAATCTCCACCTGAGCAGGTTTTCTTTGCTGCGACCAACCTGGGACCGGAGTATTCGCAGTATTTGCCCGAGAACTTGTCTGCTCCAATGGTCGCCTTCAACAGACACCTCATAAAAGTATTGTTCGGTTACTTAAGTACCTACTTATTAATTTTATTTCAATTTACAGGTGGCATTAGCTGCACAGGTGCCATGCATAGAACTGAACGATGGAAACAAAATACCTATGCTCGCCTTGGGGACTGGCAGAGGAACAGCTAAAGAGGTAAGTGTTTCTAACACTTCAATTAGTATTTTGGTCTGCAAAACATGGTTCGATAGACTGGTAGTCAGCTACACACTAATAATTCAGTTAGTTCTTGAAATCAAACCATGGATACTTATAACATCACAAATATATGGTAACAACACGTCACTCTCCCGCGCACTCCCGAATGTAGTGTTCTATCCAGGGCTGCCAGTAGATATTTTTAAATTATTCGGCTATGTTTCTGAAATTATACAAAATCGAATGTCAGGATACAAACGGTGCTTAATTTTTTTTTAAATACGTAGTAATGACTAATCACGTGAAATTACCTACGTTATTTTTTTAATTTATCATGGTACTCACAGGCTTAACGCATATCAAAGCCAAAAAATGTCACCCTAGATGACATTCTTAATAAATATACACTCAGATAATAGAATTTTGGCTTTCCGTTTCCGTATCCAATTATACATGAGGGTCCAGGATACAAAGAGGATACAATCACTAACCAAATTATACAGTTTTTGTATCCAATTATACAATCTGGCAGCCCTGGTTCTATCGGTCGCGGTCGTCCCGATCGCTAGTGCTGCCCGCCCTGATATGCATAGGGTTGGGACAACCATGGGATTATGGTTTTAGACTGGAAGCCGACCCCAACAAAAGTCGGTGGCAAAAAATTCAATGAAATAAACAAAAGTCAAACTTCCGCAAATAAAGATATTTTCCACTTTTTAGTGTTTTTGTTTGAAAGTCGGTTATTTTTATTCTTGTCAAGTATCAATTTTACATTTGAAACCTTAAATACGCACTTTCATCCCCCATATCTAGTAAATGGCCACACCGATTTTAATAAAACATGTCTAATTTTAATATACACATCATGCGCTTTCATTTGATACCCCACTTGGGTATATTTGAAAATATTCGATTTTTCATACCCACTTTCTTCCCCATATCTAGTAAATGGCCGCACCGATTTTGATAAAACGTACCTAAGAACCATCGCCAAGAAACTAGCTTTCAAATAAAAGAAACTGCATCCAAACCGCTTCACTCGTTTAAGAGCTACGGTGCCAGAGACAGATACACACACACACATTGCGGTCAAACTTATAACACCCCTCTTTTTGCGCCGGGGGTTAAAAATAAAGGACCTTTTGTGCTTAAAGTTTAAATCAATGCAGAATTCGTATCTTGACCACAAGACATTCATAATTCGTTGTGCCATAAAGTTCTACGTAAATGATGCAGTCGGTATCTAGTTTGTTGAAATTTTCTGCAATTTGTGGCACACCACAGAATATAGAGTAGCTCTAATTACTGCGGTTGAACCTCAATTTGATTGTGTGACTTTTGACCCTAGATTTGGGATGTATTAGCACATTCTAGTGGGCTAAAGATTGATTCAGGGTACCTGTGAGGAAGTTATTCACACAAGTTATTTTAATGTCACGTATAACCACGGCGTTGGTTGGTACGCGACTAAATGGAGGTCCGGTAATTACCTTTCATTCATGTTGCCACTACAGAGCGCAGACAACGAATATATAGTTTATATATCATAATAATAATATCATTGGTTGTGATTGTTGACATAACGGTCCCACATGATGAGAACCTCGTGAAAGCTGAGAAAGATAAGCAAATCAAGTATCTTGATTTGGCTCACGAGGTTGTCGACTTGTGGGATGTGGACTCAGCGATCATTGTGCCGATAGTTGTATCAGCCCATGGCTTAATTGCCAAGAGCTTCGACCAACATCTGAGGAGGCTCTCGTTAGGCAGCTGGATCAAGGGCTTGATTCAGAAAGCGGTACTCCTGGACACGGCTCGTATTGTTAGGAGGTTCCTCTCTCTGGAGCCCTGACCGCCGGTAGCTTGGACCCTGTTCCCGATACCGGTGGGCTACAATTTTTTATATTTTTAAATGTTTTTTATATTGTTTTTTCTAAGGAATATTTAAAAATGTAATTATATTTGTACAGAAATAAATAAAGGAAATATCATTGGTTGAACCTTTATTGTTTATCTTCCTTTTTTGTGTACTACCTCAAGTATACTAACTTGATATGTATAGTATGTTACAAGAAAACATCACGTAACAGAATTTGCTGCTGAACAATTTATCAATCATTTGGATGAGTTCAAACAAGCCATTAATAAAAGAAGCCTGCAGGCTGACTGCCCGAGGGTGTTGAACTGGGGGTAATGCATAAATTATCGGCTGATCTCCCGGATAATCTTAATTGCGCTATGTAGAATTTTTTAGGGCTCATCTTTTAGATTTTGGCTACATCACTAATAATAAAGTAAACGCGTTCAGCACATCTACAAAATATTATATTTTCTGAGGAGCTCGTGACTAAATAATAACAGCCGCTCTGGTCAATCTTCAGCTTAAGCCACGCTTGCCTAGGTTGGTCCGTGGATATCTGACCACCCACATACCGAGTTTCCTCTGTGCCTCGGAAAGCACGTTAAGCCGTTGGTCCCGGGTGTCATTTGTAGATCTTTGACAGTCGTTAGGTAGTCAGTGACCCAAAAAGTCTGACAACCAGTCTTACCAAGGGGTATCCTATTACCCAGTACTAACTGGGTTGTGGAGGTCAGATAGGCAGTCGCTCCATGTAAAATACTGGTATTCAGCTGCATCCGTTTAGACTGGATGCCGACCCCAATATAGTTGGGAAAAGGCTAGGCAGATGATGCGGATGATGTCGCTCATGGTCTCCTATTATGGATAGTTAAAGTTTAATATAATCCTCTTGGTTTTCAGTCAGAGTCGCTAGACGTCGTCCGCAACTCAGTCTTCTGGGCTCTAGAGGCAGGGTACAGGCACATCGACACGGCAGCGATCTACGGAGATGAGGAGCAGGTCGGCCAGGGCATAAGAGAAGCTATTGCCAAGGGAATAGTGACCAGGCAACAGGTGTTTGTTACTACAAAGGTTGGTATATTTTTGTGTTGAGTTATAAATTATGTTAGAACTACCGAGCTGGTATCAGGAGCAATATACTAATGTTGCGATATGTTATCAAAACATCGATGTTTCTGTGCAATAATTAACTTAATTAATAAGACATAATAATTCCCAATTCGTAATTAAATACAGGGTAGAAGGGACACCGACGCTCAAAAAAAAAAAAACTGCCTCTACAAAATGTTATATTTATTGAGGAGCTCGTGGCTAAATAATAACAGCCGCTCGGGTCGATCTTCAGGTTAAACCGCTTGCCTAGGTTGGTTCGTGGATATCTGATATGCTTCGGAAAATACGTTAAGCCGTTGGTCCCGGTAGTAATTCTTTGACAGTCGTTACAGGTAGTCGAAAGTCTGACAACCAGTCTTACTCAGGGGTATTATTATCATTATTACCCAGTACTTACATGGTTGTGGAGGTCAGATAGGCAGTCGCTCCGTGAGATATATTAGTATTTAGCTGCATCCGGTTAGACTGGAAGCCGACCCCTACATAGTTAATAAAAAGCTAGGCAGATGACAAAATCTTATATTTTTTGTTACATCGTTTTTAGAAATCTATACCCATCCCGTCTATAAAGTTTCGCTAGATAATTTATCTTGACTTTCTACAAACTAATCTTCTATCTCTTTCTTTCAGCTGTGGAACGACAGACACGCTCGTGACCAGGTGGTGCCTGCTCTCAAGGAGTCCCTCACTAGGCTGGGACTCGAATACATCGACCTGTTCCTTATACACTTCCCGTTTGCTATAAAGGTAATATTAGGCTATTTTATTGTCGTTGAGCTCCTTGAGCTGTGCACTGGCTAGACAGGCCCGCTCAAGACTGTGTGGTTCTTTCTTCAAAAGACCATATCAGACACTAATCTGCATAGTCCTCATGTGAGTTGACCAAAATTATGTCTGGACCTTAAAAGAGACTATGACCTCTGAGTTTGTTTCGGCTGTTTCTATTCAGAGTAGTCAGGTACAAAACACCGGCCTCATTTAGTTTAAAAAAAGACGACGTGAAGTAGTATTTCTGCCGGGGCTGCGGGACTGTTCGAAACAGATACCGCGGCCCTGGAACACAAAAGGCAAAAAAGGAACATGGATGGGTTTTAGTCAGTAAAAGTCTTACACTCCCTCCCACTCCACCCAGAGCGGCCCCCCACCCGCTCTGGGTGGAGTATTTGATGTAGTAGTAGTTATTTGATGTTTTCCCATCCCAAAAAAAGAAAAAAAAGTAGTATTTGCAATATTTACATAATTTTTTTAACCGACTTCTAAGAAAAGTAGGGGGCTTTTGACGAAACAGACGATTAAGTCGATAGGTACTTGTTCTTTCCGTCATTGTGGTATGTTTCTCGTGACACACTTGCTTCCGTCCCAATGCTGATCATATTGAACAACTAACAAGATTCATTGTGTGTTGTATGTCGTTGGGTAGACTAATTTTCCAAACATGTGAAGTATTAATAATAATTTTGAGAATAAAATATTTCGACTTGGCACACGAGGTTGTCGACATGTGGAATGTGAGCTCGGCTATCATTGTGCCGATTGTCGTGACGGCCAATGGCCTTATGGCCAAGAGTCTCGATGACCATCTTTCGAAGCTGTCCTTAGGCGGTTGGATCAAGGGCCTGATTCAGAAGGCAGTACTCCTCGATACGGCTCGCATTGTGAGGAGGTTCCTGTCTTGGGAGCCCTAACCACCGGTAGCTTGAACCCTGCTCCCGACACCGTCGGACCACTATTTTTTATATTTTTAAATGTTTTTTTATATTATTTTGTATAAGAATATTTAAAAATGTAAATAATGTGTATAGTAAATAAATAAAGGAAATAATTTTGAGAAAAAATATCTTTAAACCGAATATAATTATTAGGAATTTCTTTAAAATCCTTTGAAATGCGATAGAAAAGTGGGCTTACGCAGTTGAGATGCTGGTTACAGACCTATTTGGAGTTCAGGTTTTATTAAAAGAGGAGCTCGTGGCTCAATAAAACAGCGGCTTGGGGCGATTTTCAGAATAAGCCTATGGTAGGTTGCTCCGTGGATGGGTGACCACCTATTACATACCAAATTTCCTCCGTGCCTCAGAAAGCACATTAAGCCGTTGGTCACGGCTGTCATTTATTAGATCTTTGACAGTCGTTACAGGTAATCAGTGGCCTTAAAGTGACAACCAGTCTTACCAAAGGGTATCGTATCCTCAGTGCTGACTGGGTTGTGGAGTTGCATCCGCTTGGATTGGAGGGCGGCCCCAACATAGTTGGGAAAAGGCTAGACAGATGATGAGGTTGTATAAAGAGATATTATCTTTTTCGGCTTCGGTACCAGCATAATTACGGTAGACGGAAGAAAAATTGTTTCTTTACATTGTGTCAAGAAATCGTACATTGTTAACAATGAGGCATTTGTTTACCTACAACAAATTCAATTGAATCTCGTAATTAAAACATTCCTTGACCATATCGGGACATAGCTACGACATAGATCAGATACGGAATAACTTTTAATTAAAATTGCAATCTTTTAACCATTTTTATCGTTATGTGTCGTATTGTATGAATAAAATCTCTTAAGTGGACGGTAGTTTTCAAGGAGTTTCCTTGACAAAAAGAAAATGAAAAATAGTTAATTAAATCCATATAAAATTACTTATAATTTTCGTCGTATGATAAGCCCAATTGCGCTTCCACATTTTTAGTATTATGTTTTTATAGGTTAGGATAGGATAGAGGAGCTCATGGCTAAATAATAGCAGCCGCTCGAGTCGATCTTTAGGTTAAACCGTGCTTGCCTAGGTTGGTCTATGGATGGGTGACCACCCATTACATAGCGAGTTTCCTCCGTGCCTCGGAAAGCACGTTAAGCCGTTGGTTGCGGCTGCCATTTGTAGATTTTTGACAGTCGTTAGGTAGTCAGTGGCCCAGAAAATCTGACAACCAGTCTTACCAAGGGTTATCGTATTACCCAGTACTAACTGGGTTGTGGAGGTCAGATAGGAAGTCGCTCCATGTAAAATGGTATTCAGCTACATCCGGTTAGACTGGAAGCTGACCCCAATATAGTTGGGAAAAGGCTTGGCAGAAGATGGGGTTACGATAGAATAGGTTTAGCGTAAAGCACCGCTCTTCCACAGCAGCCCACTCTCAAGTTAATTAAGTATTTAGCTTCTCTTTGACTAAAAATGTAGGCGAGAGTGTCCAGTTGTCCACTGCGACCCAAGGCCACGCTACGCATGGACGCGTATCTGAAACAAATGAGTACCTCAGAAATACGTGACTGGCCTCTATGGGCACATCCTACGTGGCAGTGGACGTTCAGCTTAAAGCCAGCTGAACTGCTCTCAGTTTCAAACAAAAAATGTTATCCGTTCGTCGAGGCAAACATTTTATGTTAGGCCACACCCCCCTTTTTGTTAGCAAACAATGTTTTGTGTTAGTACAACACGAACACATGGCGCAGGGAACCCGGCTTAATACACACAGATCTTAGCGAGTGTCAAAAGCCCTCTCTCTCAGTCTCAAAAGACGTCTATTTGTTTAGTTATTAATCATCACAGCCACACAAATTGATCTAAAATTTGTATTTCAATTACAGAGTGACGAATCTCCAGACGACATCGACTACTTAGAAACCTGGGATGGTATGCAGGAAGCAAAGCGCCTGGGCCTGGCCAGGTCCATAGGAGTGTCCAACTTTAACGCCTCGCAGATCGATAGGATTGTGGCCAACAGTCCGATCAGGCCAGCTGTCAATGAGTTTGAGGTAAGGATACCTTGGGAAGGAGCTCGTCCATACACCAGGCATCCATACACCAGGTGTATGGATGGCTGCTTTCATAGGATACCTATTTGCATGCGTGAGGGGTACAGTCACGAGCACCAATACGTAAACGCTTAACAACTTTTAAAAGTGTTTTTCTCGTAATGTTCTGATTAAAATTCTTGTTGTTACGAACATATTATTCTGGAACTCATATTTGTATGAAAAAGATCCTATCTCCAAGTTACAATCGTTATTTCTCGCGAAAATTTCTTTTAAATTTATAAAAGTGTATACATACTGGTGCTCGTGACTGTACAGTCAGAAGCATAATTTGCTGTTGAAGTCCTAACACCACGTAACAAATTTTTGGAGGTTTTGACATTTTGATCTTTTATGTCGTTTGCCAGGAAATCTGAAGACGCGTTGTTTCAGACAATCACAGAAACAAGCAACGTCTCTATCTAATTTGAAGTGAACACAAATAAAATTAAAGGGTGTAAAAGTATTAACGAAGCCGAAAGGCACTTGTTCTCCCCGTCATTGCGATCAAAAAACAGGTGATATGTTCTAGCTAGACCATACCTGGGAACCTTCTAGTTACGGAGATATTGGGGGTCAAAGTTCCAACTTTTTAACAAGTTTTTTTTTAATACAAGTTTTTAATGTTATAACTTTACTTTAAATACCTCCACGACCCCCGTACTAGTCAATGCATCAATCATCACAATGTTTTAAGTGCGTGGCATTGAGTCCTACGGTAAAATGTGATTATTCACCCCAAAAAAAAGTCGTTTCCCAGTAATAATTTTTGCGTAGAGTTATTTAGTTTGATGTACAGAATGCTTGGTTGACGGCTTCGTGAAGGGTCCGTTCTATCATCTACGAAGTTGCTACTTGACTTACGTGGTCAGAACTGCAACGACTACATGCACCATACAATTACACAAGATATCTGGGTTAATTGTATGGCGTCGCGAACGCAGTCTTTCAAAATTATGAAATGGGATATTTCTCTAAGTCACAATCATTTTTATTTTCGCTTTTGAATATTGCTTAACTGTATCTTGATACCCAAAGACTAATAATAAAGATTTGAGTGCTATCAACAACTAAAGTCTATACTCTATTGGCACTGTTTCTTTTATACATTGAACAATGAGACCATGTGTAGTTTAATAAGCAGCTAAATTGATACAAAATTTTTGGTCAGAATTGATATTAATGATATTCAGCATTCCAACGTTTTGAGTAATCATTCCAACATTGAATATACCTATAAACACTTTTTTAAGCTTTCACGGTTTACAACTAAACTTATACTGTCACTTACGGGATATCTTCCGTGATTGTTCCTTATTTTGAGCTCCCGATATTTCGACGCTGTTGCAACCTACGATCATGGCGCTTGCTACAGCGTCGAAATATCGGGAGCTCAAAATAATGAACAATCAAGGAAGATATCCCTTAAGTGACAGTATTGAATATACGGGGTGTAAATAGACCCTTCACGAAGCCGTCAACCAAGCATTCTGTACATCAAACTAAGTAACTTTGCGCAAAAATTATTGCTGGGAAACCACTTTTTTTTTGGGGTGAAAAATTACGTTTTACGGTACTCAATGTAACGCACTCAAAACTTAGTGCTGATGGATGCTTTGAATAGTTAACGGGTCATGGAGTTAATTATGGTAAAGTTAAAACCTTTATCAGTGGTATTTAAAAAAAAACTTTGACCTCCAATATCTCCGTAACTAGAAGGTTCCCAGGTAAGGTACAGAACAAAACAATGATCGCATTGACGGTCTTTTTACACCCTTTATATATTTTTCGAGTTACAACTTTCTTTAAAATAGTGTTACAAAATCTTTATTTTGCACTCCATTTAATCAAGTTTTTCCACCCAGGTAAACCCAACGCTCACCCAGGAACCCCTAGTCCACCACTGCCTATCCCGAGGCATAGCAGTAATGTCCTACAGCCCCTTCGGGTTTCTGGTGTCCCGCGACAGACCCGATGCCCCCCCTCCGCGGTACGATGACCCTATCCTGGGTGCCATGGCTGCGAAGTACGGGAAAACTCCTGGACAGATCGTACTTAGATATTTGGTGAGTATTAGCGTGATTTATATTTTTTTTACAATCTTTTATTTAAATTGCAATGTTTGTTTGTTTAGGTTCAAACCGATTGAGCTGAAATTTTGCTTACACGTTTGACAGTGCAGGGTTAGCTAAGTGACGCCATTTTACATCCAATATGGCGGACTCCTAAATATGGAGAAATAGTTATTTTTTATGCACCCCCATGATATGGGTAGGTATAAATTACAAGGGTTTGCAGAGAAGAATACTAAAACAACTGACCTCCACACATGTTTAAAAAAATGTATACTTCTACCTAACCCTTGAGCGATCACAGGCGTGATGCTATGCTATGTCGATTAGTCACGAAGTTGATAAATAAATCTTATTCTGTTTGTTTGCGAGTACTGAGCGTGGGTTCGATTCCCAGGTCGGGCAAAGTGTTATTGGTTTTTTCATTAGGAATTTCTCAGTAGCAGCCACGGAGTCTGTATTTGTGCCCGGTTGATGGCAATAGGCTCGCCCCCTATTACGTGGGACTTAATAGGTACACCTCTGTCTAACCCTTCGAAGATTACAGGCGTTGTGTTATGTAATTAAAACAGCGTACGTCTATCACCAGATGTATGATCGTCGACGAGACAAAAGGAGTATGACAGGATCGTTAGCATAGCGTTCTGCGGTTTCTGCCTCCCCCAAAGGGAAAAAGACGTAAGTTTATTATGTATATATGTAATTAAAACTATTATTTTGTCCCCAGCTCGAACGCGGCCTTATCCCGATCCCGAAATCGACAAACCAGAAACGTTTAGCCGAAAACATCAACGTATTTGACTTCGAACTGACAGCAGAGGAAATCGCAACTATCAGCAGGTTCAACAAAAACGAAAGGGTCATTGACATCTCAGATATGAAGGACTACCCTAACTACCCTCATGTCTCCTTTTAATTATTGTTATAGATTATAGAAAGTGTGTTAATCAAATGAGGTGCGTATTCCTAAATAAAACACTTAAGAAAATTTAACAAACGATTTTATTTGCCTTTACACCTCCCATCCGAAAGAATGCAAATAACTCAAGTGCATTTTAACAAACGTTGTAAAAAGGGTACCTATGTATTGTTACGAGTACGTCGGTTGCTTTACGAGAACATTCTAGACTTAGATTACTGGCGAGTCTCGAATGTTCCAATAAGGACCTGTCTAGAAAATTCGAGAAAGTTGTGAAACTTTCTCGAAGGACATTGTTCTACTATGGAGCTGTCTAGAAGATTCGAGAAAGTTGTGGCACTTTCTCGAAGGATGATGTTCCACTAAGAACTGTGAAGAAGGTTCCTAAAAGTTGTGGAACCTTCTCGAAGGATCGGTTGGCATGTAAATAGCCATCGTGCTTGCGGGAACATTCAGTCTGATTTTGGCTACACAACGAAGCGAATCGAAGTGAACTAGAAGTGCGATATCTAAGTGAATAGTGACCAGTAGTGTAGTTGGGATTAAGTTTTAAGTGTTTTTTAATTAATAAAGTTATTTCGTGTTTAATCGGTAGTATTCAATTTATTCCATACCCAGCTCATAACAGTATTTTAAACTTGCTTAATTTCTTCGTTCTATAGCTGTACATGCATACATTTCTAAGAATATTCGTATTATCAAAAACAGCGACGACGAAAGATCGCGTGTGTTGCGAGATCGAAAATCTCAAGAAAAATTGCAGTCTTTGATTTTTAAAAGCTTTGTTATTTAACTGAATTCAATATAGTAACCTTGTAGACAGGCCCTGGATAAGCTAACGTATATAGTGTGTTATCTAAAAAAATAAATGAAATGCCTAACCTAGACAAAATGAAAAATATGATCGTAATTTTACATTTTAGTATAAAAGCCCCCGCCGACTGCAGACTTTTTATCGGCCTAGAGTTAACAGCGTTTACGACGTACGACATATCATACAAACTTTCAAGTCCTTTTTTGTCGAAATGACTGAACCGATTTTAATGAAACTTCTTACGCATGAGCAAGATACATCGGTGTGTAAAAAGTTATCAGAGAACATTTTTGAAATGTTTATAAAAAAAAAGATAATTGAAAACTGATTCTATGGAAAATTTAAAATCGGTATAATTTAGCTGTAACATTATTTTTCGTTATGATAACTTTTATGAGCTAAATTTATTTCAAAATAAATATAAATTATGATGTAGGTACTCCTAGAGGAACAAAATGTATTCTGGTCTCTCAGAAAGCGAATAAATTAGGCAAAAACGATGACAACACTGTGACACATCTGTATTCTTGCTTAATCTTTATTGTCGTATGGTCGTTTGCCGGTAGGGGTGCCAAATAAACAAAAACCAGAACAGAGGGCAAATTATCAAGGTCATCGAGCAATGTAAAAAAAATCCCTTAAGACGGGTTGGGTTGCCGGCACACACACTTTTTTTTCTCAAATTGTAAATAAAGCACGCACACTATGCCACTAAAAGGTCGTGTTGGCGACGACTGCGCAACCCAGACCAACAGTCGGTCGACTGCGCTCGAATAATTTGCCGAAACTAATACCGAAACGTTGTACTACGCGCACCAGCATGCATGTTCATATATTATGAGCCCGACTCAACTATCGGCCGATTGAAAGTCTGCAGTCTGCGGGGACTCTAAAATATCTTCGCGTAGGTACGAGTAGCGAAGGGTCAATTTTTGTAAGCGGTAACTGGTAACCCAGTGGAACCATACCTGGGAACCTTCTAGTTACGGAGATATTGGAGGTCAAAGTTCCAATTTTTTCACAAGTTTTTTTTTTGAAATACCACTTTTAAAGGTTTTAATTTTACTTTAATTAACTCGATGACCCGTTTACTATTCAAAGCATCCATCAGCACTAAGTTTTGAATGCGTCACATTGAGTTCGTCCGTAAAACGTGATTTTTCACCCCAAAAAAAAAGTAGTTTCCCAGCAAAAAAATTTGCGTAAAGTTACTTAGTTTGATGTACATAATGCTTGGTCGACGGCTTTGTGAAGGATCCGTTTACACCCTGTAGATGTAGATATACATATACCTAAGTTCCATATTATGCTTACGCCTACTACTAAGTAGGTACCTGTCTTGCCGGTGATTATTATAATCGAGTTTCTCTTAATAATAGGTCTTCATCTATTTAAACTGTTATTTATTAAGGAAAATGTTTTTTGAAAATACGCATTATATCATGCTCGCCTCATTTTATGATAGCCAGAACCGGTTTTACTTGATTGGATCATCGCCGGTGCATCTCATTTATTGTGCAGCATAGTTGTATAAAGGGTGTAAAAAGACCCTTAACGAAGCCGAAAGGTACTTGTTCTCCCCGTCACTGCGATCATTTTTTTGTTCTAGACCATACCTGGGAACCTTCTAGTTACGGAGATATTGGGGGTCAAAGTTCCAACTTTTTCACAAGTTTTTTTTTAAATACATGTTTCTAATGTAAGATTTTTACTTTAAATACCTCCACGACCCCGTACTATTCAACCCATCCATCAGCACAACGTTTTGAGTGTGTTACATTGAGTTTTACCGTAAAACGTGATTTTAGACCCCCAAAAAAAAAGTCGTTTCCCAGCAATAATTTTTGCGTAAAGTTACTTAGTTTGATGTACAGAATGCTTGGTTGACGGCTTCGTGAAGGGTCTGTTTACACCCCGTATGTCACCGTAAAATTGTAAATACCGTTCGATTATAATCTATCTCGCGAAATTGTAAACTGTCGAAAGATTATGAACCGTAGAATACTGCTTACAATTATTTTTCACATTATTTTTCGGTAGGTTATAATTAATGATCTTGAATCTGAAACAAATATGGTGGCGCGGGGTATATGACGTTCAATTAAAACCACGGGGTCGAAGGGACACCGACGCGAAAACGGTCACCACGTATTCAGTATGCCCCAGTAGGCCTATTTGGCGCAGCCGTGAGGCACACAATATAGAGGCACATAAATTGTCTCTTTTTTTCTGTTTAATTTACGTTTTATATTGTGTAGATTTAAGTTTTTTTATTTTATTTTTATTTGTTTGTTGTGTGCATTTGTGGCATGTGCTAAATAAATATGTTTTCTTTCTTTCTTTCTTTCTTCAGTACATCATTCTGAGCTCTCACATAGATTTTTCTTTTAATAATGGATGAATAATTTCTATGTGGGGGGCTCTGAATGATGTACTGAATACGTGGTAATCGTTTTCGCGTCGGTGTCCCTTCGACCCCCATACGGTACTTATAACAAAAACACATTTATTTTTATTTTGTCTTACTGTCTGTCTGTTTGTGCCGGCTAATCTCCGAAACGGCTGGACCGATTTTGACGGGATTTTTACTGATAGATAGCTGATGTTATAAGGAGTAAGAATACAGTAATTTCGTACCATTCTTCATACAATCCATCCATTTTTTTTTCACCTACTTTCCTTTTCCATCCATCAACATTTATATTTATCTACTACTAGCTGTTGCCCGTGACCTTTGTCCTAAAATTATTATAAAAATATTACTTCACTATTTGAATTGGATTTTGTTTTGAAACAATTTTATGTGTTTTTTTGCACAGAACCCTAATCATTTTTTTAAGTAAAAGTAGCTATCTACCAGTAACAGTCCCATCAAAATCGGTCCAGCTGTTTCGGAGATTAGCCGGAACAAGGAGGCAGACAGACAATAATTTACAAATAGTTTTTTTGTTATAAGTATCGTATATACTTTAATATGCATTCATAAAAAGCAGTTATTTTGAAATTACAAACAGACACTTCAATTTAATTTATTTGTATAAATGACCGCTAGTAGTTACGTAGTCAGTGGCCCAAAAAGTCTTACAACCAGTCTTACAAAGGGGTATCGTATTACCCAGTACTAACTGGGTTGTGGAGGTCAGATAGGCAGTCGCACCATGTAAAATACTGGTATTCAGCTGCATCCGGTTAGACTGGAGGCCGACCCCAACATAGTTGGGAAAAGGCTAGGCAGATGAATGTATAAATGAACGCTATATCAACAAATCATAAAAACGAAGTTATAAAAGGGGGGGATCCCTGAGGGGGGGTAGTAATCATAGGGGACCCCTTTAATTTGTTACTTTATTATTTTGTAATCGGTAATAATATTACTATTAAACCTTGGCATCTGTGAGTCAGTTCCTTGGTGCAAGACATTAATATTTATGTTAATTTTTCCTCTTCAGGTATTATTATTTTTTGCGTCCATTTTGTTGTTATTACAGCCAGTTTAGTTCTGTAGTTTACAAGATGAAGTTGTTTTTGACTACATTTACGCTGTTCGCTCTGTATAACGTAAGTAAGCTTGTATTATTATTTTATTGAAATGTGACAATATTGGAGGAGGAACTCGGGGCTAAATAATAACAGCCGCACATGTTGATCTTCGGTCGGTCTGTGGATGGGTTGCCATGATATTATACCGGGTTTCCTCCGTCCCTCGGACGTTAAGCCGTTGGTTCCGGCTGTCATTTGTAGAATATTGTAGTCGTAACATTACAGGTAGACATGCAGTGACCCGAAAGTCTGACAACCAGTCTTTCCAAGGGGTAGTGTATTACCCAGTACGATCTGGGTTGTGGAGGTCAGATAGGCAGTCGCTCCATGTAAAATACTGATATTCAGCTACAAGCCGACCCCCACCATAGTTGGGAAAGGGCTAGGCTGATGACTTTTTATCGTAATCCGAAAGAATTATACACTGTATTGTATGTTATATACCTGCAGGTCTTACTACGTCGTTCTCACATATTGTATAGGTACATGTATAATTTCAACATGAATGATGTAACCAAGTTTTTGTAACAATTTTTTTATTTAAAAAAGGTGTCCAAGGACTATTTGTCCATTTTTCTCCATAGAGATCTTCGCTTGGCAACTACAGTACATTCACAGTTATTATGCCTTCTGACTGGGACTATAGCTTCAACTTTTGTTATTGAGAACAGGTGATGATCTTCAAACAGCTGAGCAGATTTTCTTGAAACTTAGCTAAGAAGTTAAGAACACTCTCGATTAAGACAGCTTTCAAACGAAAAAACTGAATTAAAATCGGTTCATCCGTTCAGTAGCTATGATGCCATACAGATATACATACACACCTCTTTTTTAGTCGCGGGTTAAAAATACAAAAGTGCCAGTAATGGCCTATTTGAAATAAATGCTTTGAGCTTGAGTTTATGTTTTTATTTATTTAGGTAACCAACAGCGATACTTAAAAATATTTTACAACATATGGGTGTTACAGTTAGTATGGCCAATTATAGGTTTCCCTGTATAACTGGGATATATGTATAATACACGCGAACGGACTAATGCCAGATATTTCCAATTAAACAACAAAATAAAATTGCAATACAATAAAAAATAACATAAGGTTAAAAGATCACAATTTTGAAAAATTTAAGACAAAAAGGTTGAATAATAAAACAGTAGAAAAAAAGAAGATCGGTTGCTTGTCAATTATCTCCGTTTATAGTTTTCGTTATTCGCTTTTTGAATGTCGGTTTATGTTCTAAAAAATTGCCTGCTGGACAACGTAAAAAACCGCTATGAATTTTGTTGACTATCAAAAGGAATAGCAGCGGGAACATACTTAGGTGAGGCATTTACCAGCTCGATTCAGGTTTTATGCCCTACAATAGGTTGCCTACGTATTACAAGGGGCCTTACGCCCATCGTTTTCAGTAAGAAGTTTTCAGTATGCGATAATGTAAATGGTAGGCCTAAAACAACCGTGTCGATGGCGCGTTCGTGTTCCATGTGCGCCTCAAAGAGATGTCAGCACACAGGAAGGGGTCCGCAAAGGCCGATGCCTGCCGGGGCTGCGGGACTGTTCGAAAGAGATACCGCGGCCCTGGAACACAAAGGGCAAAGAAGGAACATGGATGGGTTTTAGTCAGCACAAGTTTGACACTCCCTTCCACTCCACCCAGAACGGGAGGGGTCATTTGATGATTTCCAATCCAAAAAAAAAAGCCTAAAACAAAACGCAGAGTATTTTTAAAACAAACGTTTAACAAATTAACACTCGGAACTTCTCCTGTGCCGTGTGTTTGTTTACAAATATTTAGAGTCTCATACACAAACAGGCAGACCCGGAACAACTACCTGAAATGCTGGCACTTCACATGGCGTATTTGTAAAAATTTGCGCGATATTGAATCGAAACAAAATGTTCTTTATGCTTATGAAGATAAAATTCACTTCGTTTTAATGATAGAAGGCGAATCTTTGTCCAGACCTGCCAAGTGTAGTGCCACCATTAGGTCATATACAAATATTTGTTCCGTGCGGGGATCGAACCAGCGACATGTAGAGCAGCAGCCAATCCCTCAGCTACTGCGCCAACCGTGCCGTCAAAGCAGTAGAAGGGTTTGGCACAGTGACGGTCATTCCAACTAATACATTTTCAAAACAAAATGTTTTGCATGTCTGTGGCCCGTCCTCGCACCTGCCATTTTGCACTCGGGGTGCAAACGGGTTTCGCCTTATGTATGATCGACTATTCGTTCTTATTCCCCGTTGGAAATACAAACTTGGTGTTGTGTTACATAACGCTTCATTATAATTTCAAAAAATCTTAGTAAATAATATAGCAAGTAGCACATCACATCACACATGATATCATTTTTAAGATTTAATCGAGTTTTTTGAAGTGTTTTTTTTCAATTATTTAAACAAAACCAGAAAGTCTATAGTATTCAGGTAGACCGGGTTTTAGGATCGAATGAGCGTGTTTGAGTGCGGGGCAGCGTCCTTTTAGGTTGGTTGTGATGAAATTTGACCCGTACCAATGTCATGTGCATATTAATATTCTCTGCCTATTTATCAAATAAGAGGAGCATCATATTATAGTTACTTTATAAAAAACTCAAAGCACTTATGTCAATTAGACCATTACAGGCACTTTTGAATGTCACAAAAAACAAAGACACACAATTACAAAATCTTGGTTACATCATTCATTTGGAGACTATACATTTATGTGAGAACCCTAAAATGCCCATGGTCCTTTAATAAACACCTTTCCTTATTTTTGCAGATTAATACTTCGGGTGCCTTTGGAGCTGTGAGTATCAGGCTTCATCCAGAAATAGTGGGTGACCCAGAGCTTGGAAGATAGGGCCGATGACACTGATCCACTTACACTGCTACTTATATAGGAACTGTCACAAATTGCTGCTTTTGTTCAACAAATTGAGTGAGCCTATTCTAAAGAGATATCATGTTTTCAGCGCGAATGCGGGAAGGTATTACTGAACAAGGGTAGAAGCAATGGGGGGGCAGGAAGTACATTGGAGGGGCAGTGGCCCTGGGAAGTAGCACTGTACCGTCTAGTAAGTACCTACCTATCTGTTCTTACTAACTCTAAAATATCAAAGTTTTCGGAGATTTTAAACAACACAACAAAAAACACACACGCAAACTGTCAAGGTACATTCAGCTCCTTATTTTGAATCATATTCTACGGTAATTTTTCCCAAGATTCTTTTAAACGTTTTTTTAGGTACTATTCCATTATTTCAATGTAAAGTTACATTCTCAGTACGCAGCACTCCATTTATGTAAATATATGGCTAAAATAAAAAAAACAACAATGGATGTTTAAGTACTCTAATGAACGACGCGTGAAATCAGCTGTTAAGACAATCAGTTTATCGAACTCATCGTCGCGCTTGCCGTTTGCTACAGGCGTTTTTCGACGGTAACGATACAATGCGTATGAGGAAATAAAACAAATCTTTATTGAATTCCCATAACGTTCCTGAAATATTTCTTGTACCGGTCATCTTAGTATGATATACTGAATTTACCCCATCAGTCTGCGGAGGTCTGTACGTTAAACCCAGTATTTTAAGTAAAAAAAAAAACATATATGAGGTATCGAAACTAAGAAGTAAAATTTGTGTTACTTTATAAAAAAACATAACATAACGTCACGCCTGTAATCCCCGAAGGGTTAGGCAGAGGTAAAAGCACCTACACCCACATTTCACCAGTTATGTTTAAGTCCCATGTAATTGGGGGCGAGCCTATTGCCATCAACCAGCCACAAATTCTGACTCCGTGGCTGCTACTAAGAAATTCTTGATCGAAAAACCCAATAACACTTTGCCCGATCCGGGAATCGGACCCAGGACCTCATGCTCAGCAATCGATCGCTAGACCAAGGAGGCAGAACAAAACTCGAATTTGAAAACACACGAGACTGTAGACTATGATCTTAGTCAACTTTGGAAATTCCTGTTTTCTTCAAAAATCCACAGCTTCATATCTTCCAGTTCTTATATTACATTTCTGATGTTCCAGATCCCAGAACACAGATACATTTGTGGAGGTACACTGGTTTCTAATCGCCATATCGTCACGGCAGCCCACTGTGCCACTAGGAAGCAACAGCTCGTCGATAAGGACAGCTTCGTGGTCTACCTGGGGCAGCACAACATCAAGAAGTTTGGAGAACAAATCCAAGTTAGGGCTGTGAGTGTTTTTCTATTATTTGGAAAGAAATAAAAGGTTTTGGGGATCTCCTTGAAATACTTTCGGTTTTGCAAATGCTTAAATTCAACTCATAACCTTATCTTAATAGATTCACCTTTAAATGGAGATGAAAATCGCAACACAATCCATCAAGAAATTGCTAATAAAAATCAATGATAAGTAAAAGAAAGACAGTAGGGTGTGTCGGATCATTTAGTTCCCTTCAAAATGGTTGAGTTGAATGGTGCTGATCCATGAGTCATGTTCGTGAACGGGCGCTGTCAGTTGGGACTGGTCGTCTCTTAGCTGCCACGGTTTATTTTAACTACTTTGTTTTTAAATCGTTGATCTAATCTTTTACTCTGAACGCTCTTAATGTGCACGTCTTTTTACATCGTTCTCACATATATGTATTATCTCGACATTAATGATGTAACCAAGATCTTGTAAAAATATTTGATTGAAAAGAGTGTCCATGGAGTTTCTGGCGAATTCTTCTCCATAGAGATCTACGGTTTGGAAAGGGCAACTCAACTACATTACTTTCACAAGTTATTATGCCTTGTGTCTGGGACTGCAGCTTCGCCTTCTTTGTTTTTCTGACATTCAAAAGTGCCTGTAATGGTCTAATTGAAATAAATGCTTTGAGTTTGAGTTTAGCATATTGGTTAGTCATCATTCTCCTGCCCTTATCCCAATTTATTTGGGGTTGGCGCAGCATGTCTTCTCCTTCTGTACTTCTCTGCGTCTCTCAACGCCTCTCGTCTCGCGTTATCTGAGCAGCCACCTCCTTTCTAGCCATATCATTCTTCACAAAGTACATCTATCATTTCTTTGTTCTCTTATAACCATCCACATTCATACTCAATAGTAGTATTGCTCAGAAAATGTAGGTATACACATGTGACCGTGTACTTAAAGGCTTTGTTTCTCTTTTTTAGATTAAGGACATTCGACTCCATCCAGAGCATGACGTATCCAACTTCAATCGAGACCTGGCAATCATGGAGCTCCATAAACCTGTCACTTTCTCCGAATGGGTGCAACCAGTCTGTCTCTGGGCTGAGTCCGACATTGAACTCGGGAACATTGAAGGACAATCGGGTACTGTGAGTAAAGTCGGCTTTCATTGTCCCGTACTTTTGAATTTATCTGAAGGAGCGTGTAACTGGTAACTGCAAATCAAAGGAGCCTGGTTCATTGAGCAGCAACGAAACTGCCTAAGAGGGTGTAGTACGCACGACGGTAAATCAAGCTATACAAAACCAGTTTATGTGGAACTCTCATTCTACGGGAAATCTACACAAAGCGAGGCGATGATATACTGGAAGTGTATAGTTTGATGTGCCGCCGTGTGTACGTCATTCGTGGTGTTGTTTGTGTTCTGATTTCGATGTCGGTGCATGATAATTCCTCATCACGAGTAGTAAAGCATCCAACTGCGATTAACTAATCGTCTCTTTGTCACATCGATTGTTTTTCATGTCATCTCAAAAAGACTACTGATTAGTATTTTTCATGAAATCACAATGCCAATTATTTGGCGATTGGTTAAATGCATTTCGTTATAATGTATGTTGATCCCAGTCAGGTTCCACGGACCTGTGATTTGTCCTCTCAAAGGTGTACGGGCAAACTCGGTCCTTGTTTGGTAACAGATAAAGATTGGGATCAAAGAGATCAAAGAGATTTAAAAGAATTATAGAGCGGACATTGGGATTAAAATCATACAAAAATTTTGATCCTGAACATTTTCGATTTTGACACAGGGGTGCTACCTGATAAGCGAGCGTATGACACTAGACGGAACGATTTGTAACTAAGTAGTAACAAGTATTGGATTACGATTTTCTTCGTCTTGTCCCGTCTATCGCTCGTTAATATTTGATTGTCTTTGATTGGGATTGAGATAAATTAATGAAAAGTATGTATTAACCGTGCCATAATTTCCACAGTTGGTAGGCTGGCCTAACGATGACGAAATAGATGAACTAAAACTACTGGAGATGCCTGTGGTATCCCAAGAAACCTGCATCAGATCGAATCCAGCATTCTATGGACTGTTCACTTCTGACTCCACGTATTGCGCCGGACCTGGGGATGGTGAGACTTTTTATATTTAATGTCATTAGGTGACAAGGTGGCTAAAATTGGGCTAAAGAAACCAAAACCGTCCAAAAGTGCGTTGGATTGAACCGACAAGTATGGCGGAAGAAAGGGTACGCCTATATCCAGCAGTGGGTGGTACGAGGACGGATGATGATGAAAAGGCAAGCGTTGCCACCTCACAGTCAAATAAGAAAATATTACCTAATGGCTCTGGAGTTTTTTTTTTTTTTTTCTGCCACTATTATCCCACTGCTGGGCAAAGGCCTCCCCCGTAGCCTTCCATTCTTCTCTCCGTGCGGTTTTTTCTGGCCAATCTCTCAAATACGCGTCTAGGTCGTCACGCCAGCGTTTTTTAGGCCTCCCTCGGCGACGACGCCCGTCTTCTGGCACCCACTGCGTGACGTGGAGTTATAACGGATTTTTTTTTTCCAGTTTGTGTCGCCGGCGGACATGGGATGGTCTTCGAGAAAGCTGACACCTGGTACCTTCGAGGAGTGGTTTCCTTAGCGTTGGCAAAAAAGATGGATTATCGCTGTGACCCTACACAATACACCATATTCGCGGATGTCGCTCAAGCCTTGCCCTGGATAAAAGAAAATGTTAAAGACGATTAGACTAAGCTTCCATTTTAATAAATTGTTAGTGGCTTAAGTTTTTTTCTGACTTCTATGGTATTTCAGTGTCGAGCAAAGGTTCCTTATAAAAATATGTTGGATTGTCAGAATTTATTCCGTAAGGCTCGTACATCATGTGGGCAGAAGATGGGTTTCATGCTATGAAAATACACTGGGTGCGATACACCGTTTTTAGCAAACTAACAAATTATTTGAGATTACAACTTAACACAATAACACGGGGCACAATGAACAAATACAGTTCCAAGACGTCTCAACTCCGCCGCGATTAGATATTGAATGTCGCCCTCACCTCGAGCTGAACATTAGGGCTCTGTAAAAGCACGCTGTAGTGTGGGTAGACTTGTAGTAGTAACTAGGTCACGTGATGTCACCACCGGCGTACTTGCGATTCATTTAATGTCCATACTCACGACCGGATCCGACAATTATATTTAGCTTTTGTGATTTCTGGATGATTCAAATCTAATCTGGATCGTTACATCGCCTTGATTTCTTCCACCGTAGTCGATCGTCAATGTTCTGTCCTTGTCTACACAAAAATAATTTTGTTGAGAGGGGAGGGGGGATAGAATTGTGCAATTAGGTATCTTAATTGACCTTAGGGTAGCTCCGGAACAACTACTGCTGGGCTACTTCTTCTTAGCGTATCAATACCAAAACCCCGCAGGGATGTGCCAGATATGCTAGATAAATAATATAATAAAACAGTACCAAATTGAACGGCATTGGTGAAAGAAATAACAAAAATAAAACAAAAAATATTTACTTAAACTTGCCAAAGACAAATCATTGAGACATGAAGGATGTAGGAGTATACTTACAAAAGCTCACAACACATACACAGCGCAGCAGTTTTTGCCCATAGACCCATATCAGAAAAAAGCCTGAGTTTTTTCTGACGCAGAAACTACAGAACGCCACCTACTACAATCCTTACTCCTTTCGCGTCGTCTACGTTTATACATACGGGGTGTAAACAGACCCTTCACGAAGCCGTCAACCAAGCATTCTGTACATCAAACTAAGTAACTTTACGCAAAAATTATTGCTGGGAAACGACTTTTTTTTTTGGGGTGAAAAATTACGTTTTACGATAAAACTCAATGTAACGGACTCAAAACATTGTGCTGATGGATGGATTTAATAATACGGGGGTCGTGAAGGTGTTTAAAGTAAAAAAAATACATTAGAAACATGTATTTAAAAAAAAAACTTGTGAAAAAGTTGGAACTTTGACCCCCAATATCTCCGTAACTAGAAGGTTCCCAGGTATGGTCTAGAACAAAAACATTATCGCAATAACGGGGAAAACAAGTACCCTTCGGCTTCGTTAACCCTTTAACCGCCAAGATTTAATAACTTTGACTTACCTCCAGCGCCACGTCACTTTAGGTATAAGTTGGAATAGTGTTGGGAATACTAAATATCGATGCATAAATTCTTTATTTATTAGGTAACAAAACTAAAAGCCGGAAATTAAATCAATGTTTTATTTACTTACTTAATAATCTAACATTATTCAGTTTTCAATCAATTAAAAAAATAAAATTAAACGTGCTTCTATAGTTACAAAATCAGTACTCGGGAGATGGGCACGTTGTTCGTTCTTCTGTTTATGAGGATTCTCCACGAGCATGTCGTATTAAATTTAATATCTTCATGTAAACTTCTGGATATCTTGGATTTCCGACCGCACAGTTTCCAGCTCAAAAGCTATTAAAGACGCGAAGTATTCATTTCGTGGATCACTTGGTCTTTTTTTTTTTTTTTTTTTTTTACGGATGGGAAATCATCAAATGACTTCTCCCGCTCTGGGTGGAGTGGGAGGGAGTGTCAGACTCTTACTGAATAAAACCCATCCATGTTCCTTCATTGCCCTTTGTGTTCCAGGGCCACGGTATCTCTTTCGAACAGTCCCGCAGCCCCGGCAGGCATCGGCCCTTGCGGGCCCCTTCTTGGTTGCTGACATCTCTTTGAGGCGCGCGTGGAACACGAACGCGCCGTCGACACGGCCTGTCGTCATAAGACGGACGGACGGTGAGCTAACCCATTACTCACCGTCCACAGGCCCGCGCCTACGGTGGCCGGGAGCCACCACGTGGCCCCCGACGCCCGGTGCTTCGCCCGCGGCGGCTGGGACGTGAGATTCTCTCCCTTTCACGTCCCGCCACCTCCTTCGCTAGCATGACTGCTTCGCAGAAGGAGGTGACGGCTTCCCATTCCCTCTCGCTCCGGACCATGGCCTGAACCAGGGCCGGGAGCGAGAGGTCGCCGCCGCCGATCGCCGCTACGAGGACACGGTGGAGCTCCGCCCAAGCGGGGCAGACCTCCACGGTGTGCGCCACCGTGTCCTCCGGACGATCCTCACAATGATAACACCCGGGCGTTTCCTCCCGCCCGATTCGGTGCAGGAACCTCCCGAAACAACCGTGTCCGGTGAGGACCTGCGTCAGGCGGAAGGTGAGGGCGCCGTGGCGCCTCTCTAGCCACTCCTCAAAGAGGGGACTTATCGCCACTATTGTGGCGTGCCCTGCACTGGGTTGCGACAGTCGCTGTCTCCATGTCGCCATGAGATCGCGTCGGAGGTCTGTCCGCTGAGCGGTGATTTGCCGCGGCAGCGGAGTTTCCCCCCGACGTAGTGCCCCCGCGCGCCATTCATGCAGGCGCGCGAGGACTATCGCCTCCAGATCCCATGGCGGCAATCCGGCTAGGAGGCTCGCCGCCTCGCGGGAGATCGTGCGGTACCCCCGGATCAGCCTTACGGCTACGACCTTTTGGGGCGCGTTCAGGTAGTGCGCGGCACGCCGCTTAATTGAACGCGCCCACACCGGGGCCCCGTAAAGGGCCATGGACCGCACGACCCCCGCGTAGAGCCTACGGCAGGAGGCGTTTGGACCCCTCAGGTTGGGCAAGAGGGATCACTTGGTCTCTGATCAAAAAGGCCTACAACACTAGTTGCACTGAGCGGTAAAGCTTTCCCGTGATTTCACGGTGACGGCGCTGAGGCAACTGACAATACCGCGCGATTTAACCTTGAATCTCCTTGGCAGCACGTAATATTACGGTGACGGCGACCGGCGACTGTCTGCACTAGTGAGGTTCTGCGTTATGAGATTTCTATATATTTGTCGTAAAAATTAAATAATTTTTAAACTTAAATACATTTTATTGTGTACAGATACTTGTATCAGAGTAATACTATGGATATTTTGTAATGAAAGTACCCACTTTCATTGCAAATAGTGACAGTAATTTATATAGTGCCTTGTTTATTCTTAGACAACCTATTAAGTATTTTCCGAATTCGCCCTATCCCTAGTACTCGTAAAATTACGTGATTGGCGATACAGGTAGGGAGGGAGACAGTGATGTCAAAGTATTTGAACCTCAAAATTCACGGTATTTATCATTCAAAACATTGAAAAATGTCCATAACAATAAAGATTATACCCTACATCTTAAAATTGACACATTTTATATGGAGTTTGTGCAGTATAAGAACTTTTTCAATGAAATAACGTAATTATACGTGTGTGGCGATTCGGGCACTGTTTTCAGAGCCCGTAATATTACGGTGTCGGCGCTTAAAGGGTTAAGGGTCTTTTTACACCCTTTATATCTGGTCATGTACAGCAGCCGGTTGCGAGCACTACGCTCCTGACCTTTCCGAAGAACCTCACCATTAAGGTCAGTATGGGTCCTTCTAGGGTGCCACCTCCCGGCATTGCCACTCACATCAGTCCTCTAAACCTATCGTTAGTCGCCTCTACCTTATCCTCTGAACATGACCAAACTATCTTATAAGATGTAGTGACAACCAGGGCTCTGGGACTGTTCGAAAGAGATACCGCGGCCCTGGAACACAAAGGGCAAAGAAGGAACATGGATGGGTTTTAGTCAGTAAAAGTCTGACACTCCCTTCCACTGCGCCCAGAGCGGGGGGAGGGGTCATTTGATGATTTCCCGTCCGAAAAAAAAGATGTAATGGCAAAAAGTGTTTTTCCTCACCCAATATTCAGTTACATAAGTGTAGGCACCAGCACAGCATTGTGAACAGCCAGTCAAGCCTTATTGGACAATTACAGTCTTGTTTACATTTACATTCACTCCTATTGTTTTACATGCAGTGATTGTCTAGTGGTGTGACCGTCGGACGGCCAAGTTATAGGTCTTGAGTTCGAACCCAAGACACGCACTTCTGATTTTTAGGATTCATGTGCGTATTTTGAACGGTGGATTGGTAAAGGAAAACATCGTGAAGAAACCAACGTGCCAGAGAAATTCTCGACGGCATGTCAATCCATGTCAGAGGCCTTTGGGCGGCATGAAAACTCTGAAACCAGGTTAGGCACTAACCACACGATAAAGAAAGAACTAGTAGGTACAACCACCATTTTGTGTCTCCTTAATCCCGCATATTATCTTGCACAGGTTCCGCTCGCTCATTTCACGAGCGAGATTAGCCTGCATATTGCTTCCTAGATTCTAGTATTATGGGATCCTGGTATTACATTCGTAAACAGAAATAGCTACGTTGATAAAATCCTTGCCTATGCGCTGTCATGGAAGTCATGGAAAGGATTCATGATGCCGAAACTGCAAAGTTCACCTCGAGTTTTTTAGTATTTAGTGTAAAATGATGTGTGAAAAGCTAATCAAAGTTAAACTAAAATGTAATCTAATGCCATCTTTTGCTTATCCGAGTTACTTTTGGACCTACATAATAATATTGGACGTTCAATACAATCACGAGGTATGCAGTCTCTTGGAATATTTCCTGGAAACGTCGTGAGTTGCGGTAGACAAGGGCCTCACCCCGCTCTCCTTGGCTAAAGACAACTGGCAAAAAGCTGTAGTGCTTGACACTAACGACCGCAGGGAGGTACGGCAAAGTAAGGAGCTTCACGAACGCTTTTTCCGATGTAGACCTATCAGCGTCCTTTGAACCCTGTTCCCGATACCGGTGGGCTACAATTTATTAAATTTTTAAATGTTTTTATATTAATATTTAAAAATTTAAAATTAATATTTAAAATTGTAATTATTCATTTGTTAAAAGATGAATAAAGGAAATAATAATGAATGTTCCATCTTTCTATTCATGACATAATACAGGGTGATTAGTTATTTGGTGTATCCGGTTAGACTGGAAGCCGACCCCAACAAAGTTAGGAAAGGCTAGGCAGTTAATTGGGGTATTCCGTTATGGATGATACTAGAGCAAACCAACAATTTTGACCCAGGTAAGTTGTAGTCCAAATTTCTTTGGAATTATTCGATTTGCAAGTTTTTGGATATTGATCACGCATCAAATCAACTCTGTAAGTATCATTTATTTATATGTATGTATATCGACAGTTATTATCTATAGTTCAGCACTGGGGCATAAACAAAAAAAATAAACCATAACACGAAATTGAAAATCAGAGCTTAAACTAATTTTCTTCAATATTTTCCTTTATCCACGGCAAGGCTTGGGCGACATCGGCCATTACGGTGTAATGAGCAGGGTCACAGCGAAAGTCGATTTGATTTGCCACCGTCACGGAGACTACACCTCGAAGGTACCAGCTACCACCTTTCACGAAGACCATCCCATGTCCGCTGTCAATGCAACCTAGAAATATATTTTTATAGTTGGAGGGGACTGCGGCAGAAAGTCAAAGTAAGAAGCCGTTGGTGCGGTGCCTCTTCAGAGACAGTACGGTAACATAATAAACATAATTTGCTTATTTGACTCGGGGGTGGCAACGCTTGCCAGAGACAGTACTGTAACATAATACCGTAAACATAATTTGCTTATTTGACTCTGAGGTGCTTTGGTACGCTTGCCACCTCAGAGTCAAAGTGTGCAACTCTCGGCCGGCATCTGTGTTCCCTCCCACATTTCAATACAATAACAGCTTCAGAATGCTCTTGGGTCTACCGCGTTTCTGTAGTGCCTCTGACATGTTCGCTCAGGCGCGTGTTCATGACTTCCACGCAATGGTGAGAAGGAAAACTGCGTCACTATTAGAAAGAATGCGGTCGAGTTCTAATAGCATTCTGAGGATGTTAATGGATAAATTTGATTCACCGATGATGAACCATTTCATGCAGGTGTTGGTGAGGCAAGAATGATGCATCATTGATGATTTTTGTAAGGTTTTTTTGTTGTTTATGTACAAATTTTCTTGGAGTTTAATAATATTATACACTAACATAGTTCTGTAAGTTTTTTTGTAACTAACACGTGGATCTTTGTTGTCTGAGCTAATAAATTATTATTATTTAACCCGTCTGCTTTCAAAGGAAGAGTGAACAGGCATCTTCTAGGCACGCTCGTTCCATCATAGACCTCATCTACCGCTTTCCACCAGGCGTGATCGAGGTCAAGAGCAGGCCCATTTTGTAATTAAAAAAAAACCATCCGAAAAAAAGAGTCAAATAAGCAATTTGAGACTTGAGAAAGTTTTACCATTCCATAATCCTGCGCAGTACGTCGAGTTGGAAATAGCCTGGTCGAAGAATGAAAAAGATTTGAAACACATCTCTTGGGATATCACTGGCGCCTCCAGAAGCTTTCGTTCCTTTATCCCGTCAGCGTAATAAGAGCTTATCACCTGTGGAAATGAAATAATACCTTTATACCAATTTTTTTCTAACGAATTATATTAGTTAGTTCTGGCGATGATCGCCAACAGATTGGATTGCCTTTTTATCCGGCAATGCTGTAGCAGATATACACCGTGACTTTTTACTCGTCTTACAAAGGTGGTCTACTCAATGTGCCCGACATAAAATAGTTCCAGGCGCGATTTTTTTTTTACATAACAGGTAAGTACAAAGAAAATTAATAAACATTAGAAAATAATTATGAAACATCCTGTTAATGATGTTTACGTGACAAACGGTAGAATATACCTACCCAGCGCTCGAGTCCAGTAGATCATCGCTCACAACGGGTGGTTTTAACTACGTCATGCGTCTTATTGAATAATATTTAAAAAATTTAAATTATTAAAATCTCATAAATACCTATTTTTTTTATGAATGCTTAGTAGTCATTGGATACATGACGTGGGCTGCCGTTGTAAGACGACTAAAAAGTCACGGTGTATAGCGTGACTCTTTGTGAGTGTTCATTTTTGTCTGTGCTTGTTATCCTGTCTGTATCCTTTTCTGTATCTGTTTGTATATGAGTCTTGTTACTTGAAATAAACTCATTTTATTTTATTTTATACTGCCCAGTAACTGGGTTGTGGAGGTCAGATAGGCAGTCGCTCCATGTAAAATACTGGTATTCAGCTGCATTCGGTTAAACTGGAAGGCGACCCCAATATAGTTGGGAAAAGGCTAGGCAGATGATGACTGCCAAATGCAGTTTAATCCCAGTCTTGATCACAATATTTGTCAGTAATAAATCAACGTCCGAGTATCTTTTTCGCTCAAGGTTATTTTGATACGCGACTACAAAGTCCTTGAACTAAATCCAAGGTCAGAACGATTTAACTAGACTTTACTTACAGTACCCGATTGCCCAACAATGTTCTTGAGTTCAATGTCGGAGTCAGGCCAGACACAGGCTGGTTGAACCCAATCGGAGAACGTGACGGGATCCTGAAGCTCCAAGATTGCCAGGTCTTTATAGAAGATGGTTGCGTTGTACTCTGGATGGATTCGTATTTCCTTAAGCTGTAATTGGTAAACATTAGTTTAATCAACGACTGCCTCGTTGGTCTGGTGGTCGCAACCGCGACTACTGAGCATGAGGTCCTCGGTTCCATTCTCGGGTCGGGTAAATTGTTATTGGGTTTACCCACCAGGATTTTTTCAGCAGCAGCCACGGAGTCTGGATTTGTGCCCGGTCGATAGCAATAGGAAAGCCCCCTATTACATGGGGCTTAAACATAACTGGCGAAATGTGGGTGATGGGTGTACTATTAGGGATACCTCTGCCTCACCCTTTGTATGTGTATTACAGGCGTGATGTTATGTAATGTTGTATATTCAATATCCAACGTATATGCACAGTATGTTTATGATGGAGTTAGGATTGTGATGTGATTTTTGTCTCCATTGAGAGAGGTCAAAATCAAAAGGATCTACCTCAAGAACAAAAAGTATTTTAGATCTACAAGAAAAAAAAATTACAAGTACTTTTTCTCCGGAGTCCTCAATGTTGTCTTTCCCAATGTAGACCACCGGACTGCTCTGGTCGAGTTGTCCTTGCCGGGTTGTGACGCAGTGGGCTGCCGTGATGACGTGACGCTTCGAAACCAGTGTACCTCCACAAATGTATCTTTTTTTGGGCACCTGGAAAAGCAGATGAACAATCTAAGAACCGAAAGACATAACAAAACTTGTTTGTATTGATACCGACTATCGATTAATATAAGTGTTATCCATGGCCGAAACTTAAACAAAATAATTAAAATGACCGGCCAGGCTACACTTTTTTGTTTAGATACCAAACAGTTGTTTTCAATGACGTGTGGTTTTTCCTGTTCTGTTTGAAATATCAATCAATCAATCAATCAAACTTTATTTGTGAACATAGATATTACAATAAAGGTCTTATGTATACAATTTAGTCGAGCTCTATGTTCTACCAATGAAATTGGTGTACAAATCTATAATTTTTTTTAGTAATAAGTCTGAATTTATACAATAAAATGTCAAGTTCGAGTAAATAATGTCAATTAAATCAAAAAACGAGCAATATTCCACATTATCATATTGTAAATAATGTCAATAAATGGTACTGTTACTAAGCAATTAATCAATTATAATCTATTGTTACATGCATGTCAAAGGTAAATTGTATTAAAAGGTTAGTAATGTCATATAAAAAATATATCATTTATTTATTTATTTTATCATTTAAAAATTCTTCTATGGAGTAGTACGTCTTATCTATTAAAAATAAATACAATTTACTTTTGAATTTGCGGACATTATCTTCACCCCTTATACATTTTGGTAATTTATTATAGACCCTTGGTGCCATTACAAAAATACTGTTTCCATATAGCGCAGTTCTAGACCCAACTGTTTGTAACCGAGCACAACGGCGCTGACTTGTTACTCGAGCAAATTTATTTAAATTATTTTTGACGAACATAGACGTTTCATATATGTAAAGCGAGGGCATCGTTAATATTTTTGTATTTTTAAAGAAATATCCGAAACATTTTGTATTTTGAGAAGATACTTACTGTTTGGTAGACTGCTACTTGCCAGGGCCATTGTCCCTCCAATGTACTTCCTGTCTCTGCATTGCTTTTTTCCTTGTTCAGTAACATCTTTCCGCATTCGGACTGAAAACATGATATAGATAGATAGATAAATCATTTATTTTGTGCACACAAAAGATATAGCACATCACACAGAAGCACAATTAAATAATAAAAATTACACGACTATATAACTATATAAAAACAAGGCGCCAATCTACAAAAAGAAAAACATATTTACGAAAGAAGTATAGTAACACCATGACATACTTTAAATCAAATAACGAGTATACAAGGTGCGTCTCAAGGTTACACCAAATGGGAGTCCAGCTCAGCATGTGTCAGGCATGCACCTGACGCTGATATTCTACTGGATCCCTGTAGTGACATACGAACGTCGAGCAGACGAGATAAATTGGTGTTGTTACAAAGTGTTATTCATGCGCATATCTCTTTACAAAAGGTTTACTCAACTTAGTCGACGGGATAGCAATTAGTGGCATTACTAAGATTATATAGGTATAGAGCAGTGTTAGCCTAATGGCATCGGCCACGACCTTTGAGTTCTGTGTCACCCTCTAGTTTTGGACAAAAACCTAATAGGTACTCACATCTCCAAAGGCACCCGAAGTGTTTACCTGCAAAAAAGTATCGATGTTTAAATATTGTTGCAATACGAAAGGCGTATTCATGTCATAAATAAACATCACGCCTGTAATCCCCGAAGGGTTAGGCAGAGGTGTACCTAATGTACACTATTACACCCACATTTCACCAGCTATGTTTTAAGTTCTATGCAATAGGAATCGAGTCTATTACCAGGAACAAATCCAGAATTCAGGCTGCTATGTCCTTGTAAGCGCACTGAGAGTTTTTAAACGTTTGGCTATTAAGCTCGAAAGTGGGAAGGGATGTAGCTTAGTGTTTGTGAAAACAGGCAATGAAAATATTTTATGAAAACTCCTATATAAGGTCCAATTAAAATAGATGGACAAACTTTTAGAAATCATTCAGACTACCAAAATAAGGACAATGGTAAAAATAATAATAAGGAAAACGCATTAGATACTTACAAGAAAAAAAACAGGTAACGAAAATACACTAAAAATTTAGTCAGCTGAAAGTTACTATGATTAAATACAGAACAGAACTGACTGGGTAGGGGAGAACGGGCTAATGGGAGCCTACAAAAATTTCGATAAAAACGTCATTTGTTTACATTTTTATAATTTTTAATTAGGAACTGTTATCTTCATTATTAAAGTATATTTTAATCACAGTTATAATCAATTACAGTCATGTATTAAGATACAATAACGATTTTACAAAAAAAGTCAGTCGCTCCCATTACCCGACACAGTACGGTAATCAGAGCCCATTTAACGCTCATATGGGAAATGGGAGCCATAATATTTACTTTTTCCCGAAATTTAACGAAACATACTTTAAATGAGATCTTTCTTATGAATACAACGAAGTCCTTGTTGCACAAATAAAAAAATGTACTCTCCAAACAAAATAGTGAGAGCCATGCTAGGCTACCATTACCCGTTGAACACCATTTAGAACACTAAAAACATTAATAAATAATTCTACTTCCAATCACAATTTAACCAATTGGAATTGTTAGTAAATGAATCTAGGGATGTAATAAGCATAAACATAATAAAATAAGAATATAACTTAATGCTTAGCTTGACGCTGGCAATCGGCAGTTTTTATAAGCGTGGAGCGAAAAACACATAACCGTCCCTCATGACTTAACACATAGCACTAACGGCTCGTGAGCGTCAGGTAAAGTTTCTCGATGGTTGACGGAAGCGGCCGAGTGCTTACGATCGCGAAAATTGTGCATACTTTCCATTCAGTCACCATCGCTCCCATTACCCGACCGCTCTCATTACCCTGTTCTCCCCTACCTACTAACGAGAACGCGCGCGGCTGGGCGCGAGTGCTAGTACCTACCCAGAATGGATGTGAGTATTCTAGAGTGCCGGCAATTTATTATTTTAGGTCAAAATAAATCACTTTAATCAGTGTTTTTTTTGCTTGGATATCTTTGGTTAGACGTATTGAACGCTGTGTTAAAATTTGTCCATCTATTTTAATGGGACCTTATACATACGGGGTGTAAACAGACCCTTCACGAAGCCGTCAACCAATCATTCTGTACATCAAACAAAGTAACTTTACGCAAAAATAATTGCTGGGAAACGACTTTTTTTTTTGGGGTGAAAAATCACGTTTTACGGTAGGACTCGATGTAACGCACTCAAAGCATTGTGCTAATGGATGGATTGAACAGTACGGTGGTCGTGGAGGTGTTTAAAGTAAAAATCTTCCATTAAAAACATGTATTTAAAAAAAAACTTGTGAAAAAGTTGGAACTTTGACCCCTAATATCTCCGTAACTAGAAGGTTCCCACGTATAGTCGGCAATGACGGGAGAACAAGTGCCTTTCGGCTTCATTAAGGGTCTTTTTATACCCTTTATAATAAAGATCGAGTCTATTGTACCGACAAATTTGGATCCACATTCCTACTGAAATAGTTTAACACTTCGCCTGATCAGTGATCATTGGGAATATTGAATTTTGAACTTTAAAATATTATGTACAACTGAACTTACATCAAATAAAGCGCATAGCGCAACTGTTGTCAAAAGCAGCTTCATCTTGCACACTCAGAACTAGACTGACGGCAAATACTATTAATAACAAAACCAGCTGAAGAGGAAAATATTATAATATTACATTGTGACAAGGATATAATAATATAATAATGATATAATTGATATTAATGATATTATAAGGATATTGCTTACTCGTAGATGCTGAGAATTAAAAAGAATATTAGTTTATGTTACCAGCCTAGTCTAGACCACTTTTTTAGCGTAGTCTAGTGTCGGACCGAAACATTTATACTCTCCTGTTATTATTAAGTGTTTAAGTTCCAAATTAGTACTGTTTTAGTTTTTTTTTTAAACACGAAATGGGCCTGCTCCTCGATCACGCCGGATGGAAAGCGGTAGATGAGGTCTATGATGGAACGAGCGTGCCCTGAAGATGCCTGCTCACTCTTGCTTTGAAGGCAGACGGGTTAAATGTGGGAGGGAACACAGATGCCGGCAGAGAGTTCCACATCTTGGCATAATAAACTTGGAGGAGAAGCGCTGAGTATGACTCATCGGGATATCAACCAAGTGCGGATGGTACGCCGCAGTACGTCTGCTGATCCGGTGATAAAAAGGTGATGGTGGGATCAGGTGGTGGAGCTCCTGCGCACACTCTCCGAAGTACAGTCTGTAGAAGACCGACAGGCAGGCAACATTACGCCGATGAGCTAGGCTGTGGAGGTACCAACGTCTCGACGCCTATAAGTCTTTTAGCTCTGCGCTCCACCGAGTCAAGTGTAGCAAGCTGTTTAGGTTTACTGTATCAAATAACTCTTTTTTTATTACTATGTACTGATTTTTGTTTTAAAAATCTGTCGTCCTACAAGTGGTATACTGTTAGAGCTCCTTCCGCCTGAAATACAGGATTATCCTAGTACAGGCATCCAGCCTGTACTAGGACCTACATACCTATACCTATACCTATTTGTAAGACCTACATTATTTAATCAAGATTATTTTACCCATTTTTCGTTCTGGATGAGAAATTAATGTATTTTATTTTCGTCAGCCGAAACCGTTACCGAACATTCGTATCTCTGGCTGAAGAATATTTCGAAGACAAATAAGTCAGTACCTCCGGGGCTGCGGGACTATTCGGGGCAAAGAAGGAACATGGATGGGTTTTAGTCAGTAAAAGTCTGAAACTCCCTCCCACTCCAGTCAGAGGGGGGGGGGGGTTATTTGATGATTTCCCATCCGAAAAAAAAGTACCTAACACCAAATATTGGTATTTTTACGTTTTGGCTGCTTTACGAGAACATTCTAGATTACTACGTTCCAGTCTGGAATATTTCACTATGGAACAGTCTAGAAAATTCCAGAATAATCCTAGAATGTGTTTTGTTTTGCTAGGTATCAACTCCTGCACGATGTTGTACTATTTACTGGCCATAATAAGTCGTTACAATGTCCATATAGGGTGACTGGTAATTAGTGACCGATACTTAAACACGTGATTGTGCTCATGATAACAAACAACTTTCTCAAAGAAACATTTTTTTTTGACTTACGAAGCGGGCTTGCGAGCCGAGCTAGTGCTCTGCCTACCCACTGTGGCACGGGACGATAGTAATGAGACAGAACGACGACACACGGCTAACAGCTGATAGGTCAAAGGCGCGCGCACGAGTTTCATACGGCTGTTGTGTTATTGTGATAGAAGTAAATGGGTATAAAAAAAGAAAGTTGTTTGTTATCATGTGCACAATCACGTGTTTAAGTATCGGTCACCCTATACACAGGTATATGGACATTATTACGCATCAATAGTTATAAATAAAGGATGTAAAAAGACCCTTAACGAAGCCGAAAGACACCTTGTTCTCCCCATCATTGCGATATTTTTTTTGTTCTGAACCATACCTGGGAACCTTCTAGTTACGGAGATATTGGAGGTTAAACTTCACATTTTTTCACAAGTTTTTTTTTAAATACCACTTTTAAAGGTTTTAATTTTACTTTAATTAACTCGATGACCCGTTTACTATTCAAAGCATCCATCAGCAATAAGTTTTGAGTGCGTTACATTGAGTTTCACCGTAACACGTGATTTTTCACTCCAAAAAAAAAAGTCGTTTCCCAGCAATTATTTTTGCGTAGAGTTACTTAGTTTGATGTACTGAATGCTTGGTTGCCGGCTTCGTGAAGGGTCCGTTTACATCTTGTATATTCTGGTCTCTAATTTGAACTTAAGCTTTTTACCATTCTAAGTTAACAAGGTCGGGAGCTTTAAAAGACCACACCATAGGAATTATTAGGAAATATTAATTATATTTATATTTATTATATATAATTATATTTATTGAGGATCTATATTTAACCTTCAATTGTATTGGATATTCCATTTTTCTGTTCATGACATAAGGGGGTAACTAGACCCTTAACGAAGCCGAAAGGCATTTATTCTCCCCGTCACTTTGATCATTTTTATGTTCTAGACCATACCTGGGAACCTTCTAGTTACGGAAATTTTGGGGGTTAAATTGCCAACTTTTTACCAAGTTTTTTTTTAAAACATGTTTTAAACAAAGATTACTTTAAACACCTCCACGATCCGGTACTATTCAATCCATCCATCAGCAACGTGATTTTTCACTCAAACAAAAAAGTCGTTTCCCAGCAAATTTTTTGCGTAGAGTTACTTAGTTTGATGTACTGAATGCTTGGTTGACGGCTTCGTGAAGGGTCCGTTTACCCCTTGTTTACAGGGTGATTAATAATTTATTGCATTCCGTTATGGATGACACTAAAGCTAATTGCCAACAATTTTGACCCAGGTAACTAGGGGCCTAAACTTTGTAGAATTATTCCAAGTTTTTTGGTTTGTATAAAACCGCTGGCTTACCTGTATATTTATCACGCATCGAATCAAAACTCCCGAATTCTTTCTTCTTCTTCTTCTTCTTTATCGTGTGGTTAGTTCGTAACCCGGTGTCAGAGTTTTTATGCCGCCCATGGACCTCTGACTTGGCTTTACATGCCGTCAAGAAATATCTCTCAGGCATGCTGGTTTCCTCACGATGTTTTCCTTCACCGAAAAGCAAGTGATAATTATACTATAGGCACATGAATCCGAAAAATCAGAGGTGCCTTGGATTCGAACTCAAGACCTATGACTTGGCAGTCCGACGGTCACACCACTAGGCTATTGATTGATTTTGTGTAATTTTGAAAATAAAAATTGAAAGTATCATGTATTTCAATATAATTGGTTCATCCATCTTTTTAACAGTTATTAATATCTATTATTCAAAAACATAAAGAAAAACCTTACATTTTTATTGAAAATCGGAGCTTAAACTAATTTTCTTTAATATTTTCTTTTATCCAAGGCAAGGCTTGAGCGACATCGGCAAATACGGTGTAAACTGAGGTGTTGCAGCGAGAGCTGGAGTCTTTTTGATTTGCCATCGATAAACTGTAAACACCACGAAGGTACCAGCTGGCATCTTTCTCGAAGACCATCCCATGTCCGGTGGTAATGCAACCTAGAATAATATTATTTAAGTTGTAGGGGATCGCGGCATAAAATCTAAATTGTAAACTGCAGTTGCGGTGCCACTCCACTGCACTACAGCTGCACTCTGACGTGCAACGTTTGCTAACCAACGACTTCAAAAGAAAGCCTTACCCTTTAATTCAGCGCAATAGGTCGAGCTCGAAGTGTATTTCACAAAGTATTCTGGATACGATCTGATACACGTTTCTTGGGATACCACTGGCGCCTCCAGAAGCTTTAGTTCTTCTATCTTGTCAGCGTCATACCAGCCTACTACCTGTGGAAATGATATGCAAGTTTAGACTTATTTTTATAATCCCAATCTCAATACTTTTACGCTTGCAGACCGCTGCCGCGACTTTAGTACCCGTATTCATGATCAAAAATCATGCGCCGACATTTTATTTATTTTGTTTTTGCCACGTATTAAATCACGTTATCACAAACGACGTATACTATCTTTGGTAATATCTTTTTTGCTCATAGCACCTTTGTTAAGTGGCTAGAAACAACTTGAGGTGAGTCCTAGGACAATACTATTAAAATTATAGCAATACGTATAAATAAAAGTAGACTTTACTTACGGTACCCGATTGGCCAACAATGTTCTTGAGTTCAATGTCGGAGTCAGGCCAGACACAGGCTGGTTGAACCCAATCGGAGAAAGTGATGGGATCCTGAAGCTCCAAGATTGCCAGGTCTCTATCGAAGGTGGTCGGGTTGTAATCTGGATGGATTCGTATTTCCTTAAGCTGTAATTGGTAATCATTTGTTTATTCAATGGCCAATGTCGGTATTATTCTGTTGATGAACGGTAGGCCGCACGTCAGAGATGGAGTCAAGACTGTGATGTGATTTTGTCTCCATTGAGAAAAGTCAACATAAAAAGGATCTACCGGAACAATAAAAAGTATTTTAGATCTACAATAAAGAGTGTAAAAAGACCCTTAACGAAGCCGAAGGGTACTTGTTCTCCCCGTTATTGCGATCATTTTTTTGTTCTAGACCATACCTGGGAACCTTCTAGTTACGGAGATATTGGGGGTCAAAGTTCCAACGTTTTCACAAGTTTTTTTTAAAATCCATGTTTCTAATGTATTTTTTTTACTTTAAACACCTTCACGACCCCCGTATTATTCAATTCATCCATCAGCACAATGTTTTGAGTTCGTTACATTGAGTTTTACCGCAAAACGTAATTTTTCATCCCAAAAAAAAAGTCGTTACCCAGCAATAATTTTTGCGTAAAGTTACTTAGTTTAATGTACAGAATGCTTGGTTGACGGCTTCGTGAAGGGTCTGTTTACACCCCGTATAAAAAAAATGCAAAATCCTAACAGTTCCAACTTGGACGTTTTCTCCGGAGTCCTCAATGTAGTGTTTCCCCATGTAGACCACCGGACTGCTCCTGGTGAGTCTCCTTCCTCCCTTCCTTGTGACGCAGTGGGCTGCCGTGATGACGTGACGCTTCGAAACCAGTGTACCTCCACAAATGTATCGTTTTAAAGGCGCCTGGAAAAGCAGATGGCGCAGGGGTCAATATTTTTAAGGGGATTACTTCTTGAGCACCACGAAGCAAAAATGTTTACAATTCTTGTCCTCAGAAATGATAGGTTTTCGTTTAATTTATAAACTGATGCAAAGAAACTTAATAAATATCCGAAAGATTTAGTATTTTAGAGTTAGTTTGAACAGATGCTTACTATTTGGTAGACTGCTACTTGCCAGGGCCACTGCCCCTCCAATGTACTTCCTGCCTCTCCATTGCTTTTACCCTTGTTCAGTAATACTTTTCCGCATTCGGACTGAAAACATGATATCACTTTAGTATAGGTTCACTCAACTTGGTCGACAAGAGTAGCAATTAGTGGTAATACCGAGATTGTATAGGTATAGAGCAGTGTTAGGCCCGGAGCCTACCAGAGTGGAGACGAGCGGAGATGAGCGAAGCGGGGAAGAGAGGAGATGCGTAAGAGCTAGGGTGTATCCACTAAAACTGTGAGGAGATGTGTAAAGGTCACAGCACACATATCAACCCGGAAAGTGATCGGCAACGTATCAACTCGAGCCGTTCAGTATTCTTTGTATGAAACTCCCTACGCGCTGTGCTGTGGGCTCCCCATAGTACAGCATCATGCTGAGTGGTAACCTGCTTGTCGCAGTCACGACGTGCAAGATGTTAACGTATTGTTTTTTCTTTTTTTTGTCCCGTCCTGTTGAAATTATAAATATTTGTTATGCGTTGTACCTACCTATGTTTATTGTATTTTTTTTTGTTATTTTGTATGATGCACGTCATGTCCCTGCGACAAATAAATATTTTTTTCTTTCTACTGCAACGGCAATCGGAATCGTAACGGAATCGCCTCGCTTCGGGACAAGCTCACGAACCGCGGTGCGGTGCGTGGTCAACTCGCATACGGCTCGTCTTCCCCGCGCTTACGTCTCTTCGTCCATCCTTACGCACACTACTGTTGCTCTTCGGTCGGCAAGCCGTAAGCCGTACCCGAGTCGACGTATCGAAGCTACTGATCCGCTTGCTTACGTTAGGTTGACGCCTGTTTGACGGCGAGGCGAAAAGCGATACGGTGCCGATCCCTTTCCGAGTTGATATGACCAGTGTGCTGTGACCTTATAGCGGAGAAAGGAGGAGATGTGCAAAGCTGTACGCCGCCCACCGCACACCTCTCACCGCACACCGCTCGCAGCACGCCGGTCACGTCTCCGCTGTGCGCTTGGCCGCCGAGTGCGGAGGCCGGCCTAAACCATTTCGAGACATCTCCTCTCCTCTCTGTTCAACCGTTTCCACTAAAGCTAAGCGGAAACGAGAAGTGTAAATAACGAAATTCTATTGGTGGTTTACAACACATCCCCTCTCCTCTCGTCTCGTCCAGCCCTTAGGCTAGTGGCATCGGCGCCGACCTCGAGTTCTGGGTCACTGACTATTTCTGGACAAAAACCTAATACTCACAGTTCCAAAGGCACCCGAAGTGTTAACCTGAAAAAAAGGATCGGTTTTTAAATGTATGTATATATATTTTTTTTTTATATTATATACGAAATGCATATTCTTTATTACATCTACGTCTTCACTAGTAGTATTATAAAGAGGAAAGATTTGTATGTTTGTAACGATTAAACTTGAAAACTACTGGACTGATAGCTGAAAAAGATTGTCAAAGATTTCCTACGTAACCAGCATTACTTACGTTATAAAAAAAAAATCCTTAAGTTACACTACCTGGGAATCGAATGCAGGACCTATTTAACCCTTTAATTCACAACGTCAGCTATACTTAACATTCACAATTCAAAAAATCCACGGAGAATATTATCGGTTTATTTAACGATTTTATACTTTTAGTAAGTGAAGGATATCCCTATGCATCCATAGCAAAATATAAGATATCATTATAATGTCAATTTTGATAGTATTGTGCAAAATGGCGTTTCGACCACGAGCTGCTCCCGCGCGTAAGGTAAGAAATATTTACTTTTTTAATCAAGGTTCCTATTTCATGTAAAAATAACATATTATTTATGTTTTTATGATTGCATTCTATGACTTGTCAATAGCTTTGTTACAAATAATGCAAGTGAGTGTGCTCTATAACTTGTTGAAGTTGAATGTTAGCTATAGTTAACATTGCGAATATAACGGTGAGTTGAGAGTGTAAAAATATTATAAAAATAATAATATTATACATATATTATTAAATATATTTAATAATATATATATAATATTATATTATTAAAGGTTACATTGATATTCAGAATTATGATTTACTCCGAACTGCTCTCGAAACAGCGAACGCCTAGTCGTACGAGTACATCCTTAGAAAATGTTCAACAGGCTAAATTTGAAAAAAATCAAAAGCCCTCTGGGCCAAGGCCTACTGACGCTATCCGCCGTGACAATATTGGTCATACATATGACTACACAACTGCTCCGGGTAGGTGTAAGTCTTGTAAGAAAGGGATGACCAATGTAATTTGTGTAAAATGTAATTTAAGATTATGCTAATGTTAATTGTAATTGTTTTAAACAATTCCATGAACAGTAAACGTTTTAATATTTTATCTGTTATTTCTTTAAACATTTTCTTGCATTTTAATAAATTTATATTATTATTAAACAGTATTAAGTTTTATTTTTAATTACCTGCACATTTCGCAATGTTAAAAATACATAACATGTATGTTTTAAACTTGAACATTGCCTATTTCGCAATGTTACGTATTTTTAACATACCATTCCTAAAAATCTGTTTATTACAGATTTTTCTTTCTATTTTTTTTAGGTATATAGTTTTATTATTAGTCAGAATTACTAAAAAAAAAAAAAAATTTTGATCATAACTTTTTCTGCGAACTAAAGGGTTAAAAAAAAATATCAAGCCCGAAGGGGTAAAACACTGGAAACGGGCACGGAAGTCCCTTGCAATAGGAATCGAGCCTATTGCAGGTACATTTAGATGTAATTTAGTATTTGTGAAAACAGGCATTCGTTCCATATAATAAAGAGCGATCCTATTGTCCGGACAAATTCGGATCCACACTCCTACTGAAATAGTTTAACACTTCGCCTGATCAAGTGATCAATTTATTAAGAACTAGCTTTTGCTCGTGGCTTCGCTCGGGTTAATTTTGAATTTGACAATTAAACTCTTAACATACTACTAAAGTTTCTATAATAATATAATTCAATCATGATTCGAAAGACACGTGGCGCCATCTATTATAATAGGAACGTTATTGTACTTTTTTTCGAGATGAAAGGACCCTATGTCCGTTTCTGTACAACTGACAACGTATATGCAAAATTTCAGGATGATCGGTTCAGAGGTTTAGGCGTGAAATGGTAACAAACAAACAAACATACTTTCGCATTTACAATATTAGTTAGGATTAGGATATTGTCACATCAAAATATTATGCACAAGCGAACTTACATTAAATAGAGCGAACAGCGCAACTGTTGTCGAAAGCAGCTTCATCTTGCAAACTGTAGAACAAGACTGACGGTAAAATAAATTAATGACCGCTTAAAAAGAAAAGCTGAAGAGGAAAAAATTAAAATAATATGTTAATTTTATTATTTAGGTACATACAGCAGACGATACAGGTAAATAACTTATTATATTTGAGTTCATATTTTGACAAGGAGCTTAGTCTAATTTATTAAGTCTTAATTTATTAAATTATTTATGAAAATAAATTAAGTTGAAGTGTCTGTTTGTAATTTCATAACAGCTTTTTACTACTTTTAACAAATAAAAAACTTTTTAACTTTAACTTTTTTTTTTGTTTTAAGTGCCGTTTAAATTTCATATTAAAAACTAAACCTGGGAACCTTCTAGTTACGGAGAAATTGGGGGTCAAAGTTTCAACGTGAAAGTGTTTTGAGTGAGTTACATAGAGTCCTATCGTAAAACGTATTTTTTCAGCCAAAAAAAATCGTTTCCCAGCAATAATTTTTGCGGAGACTAACTTAGTTTGATGTACAGAATACTTGGTTGACGGCTTCGTGAAGGGTCCGTTTACACTGTGTATTTCTGCAAAGTAACGCTTGATTCTCTTACTTGGCGGTTGGCATATGCAATACATAGACATTTTTTCTATACAGGAGAACCGGTTTATTATTATAACTAGCTGTTCCCCGCGACCTTCGTCCGCGTAAAATCCCGTCCCGTTTTTGCAACATTTTTCATTGCTGCTCCGCTCCTTTTAGTCGTAGCGTGATGTTGTATAGCCTATAGCCTTCCTCGATAAATGGACTACCCAACACTGAAAGAATCATTCAAATCGGACCAGTAGTTTCAGAGATTAGCGCGTTCAAACAAACAAACAAACAAACAAACAAACCCTGCAGCTTTATAATATTAGTCTAGATTTATTAGTCCCAGTTTTCCGCAACAACAGTAAACCTGTTATTAAGGAAAACGCGATTTTGAATAATAACTGCAAGGTTACCTCATATAATAGTCATTTTTTACTAAAATATCAAAATCAATTCACATTGGCCCAGATGGGTACTTATAAAACGTCGACAAAAAGGTGCACGGTTCGGGTTGGTCGTTTCCTATGGAGAAGAACCGGCAAGAAACTCCATGGTTACTCTTTTCAAATCATTTGGTATTACAATATTATCATGGTTACAGCATTTGTACTTCAATATGCGGGGACAGCGTAGGCCCGACAATAAGTCGTTGACTACTACAAAAGATGCAAAAAAAGATATCTAAAACGTTCAAAAAAGTTAACAAGCAGCTGGAAATCTACAAAGCCTATAATGTACACACATTCACAAACAATCAGTAAAAAATAATCTATACAAAGGTAAGAAAATATTGTAAAATACTAAATTAAACAAGTGACACAAATATTAAGTGTGTAAGTAAGTATTTATTTGCATAAAATGTGGTATATACAGAATGTTAAAAAAATGTTATAGAGCAGGACACATTCCGCCATAATAATAGCATGCAAAATCATTTTTTTACACAAGTTAGGTACATTAAAATGAACAACATAGGTACATACCTATCTAACATAGATATCTATACATAAATCTCCTCTAATATAATTTATGCATAATTGAAAGATACTAAGCAGACCATAATATTAAACAAAACAATAATATTGAAACACCTAAACCATAAACACATCTAAATATTCACTGAAACCATATTCATTAAAGAAAATAATAAAGACTATTAAAGACATATACAAAAACAGTCATCATTGTCATCAGTGTTGTAACTATTCTAAGCAAAAGATGTATAATGATTTGAAAACTATTGTAAAAAATCTGATTAGAAAAATGAGATTGAGAATAGTTAGAGACGTCCACATAATTGTGCCGTTTATGAGCTACCAGGGAAGCATGCGCAGAAGGAACTAAAGCCAAACTTCTCTATCTTCAACGTAGTCCTTGACTTTGTCATTTGCTTTTTAATAAGGACACGTTTGATGTAGTTTTTGAACTTTCCATCGGTCACTTCTATGACTGACTTTGGCAACTTGTTATAAAAGCGTATACTGTTTATAAGACTTGCTAGTTTTTGTTAATCTGAATTTAGGTATTACAGTTTCGTGTTTACTGCGTGTATTTATATTATAGATGTATTTATTTATATTATGGAAGTCGCTTCTAATTTTGAAAAGACTCTATTTTTGCGGACATATAAAATACATGCTAGGATATAAAGTGAAGGCAGAGTCGGTACACCGATCTCTTTAAATTGTTCTCTGAGGGACTCGCGAGGACCCATTTTATATAATGGAAAGTTAAGAATTCATTCTCGATTTAGGGTCCCGTATATCTGAATGCCAAAACGGAACTTATAGTAGAGTCTGGACGTGTGTCACAGCCATTTTACTCCGAGATTGTTGGCACCACACAGTTGAAATTTAGAGAGTACCTAGGTGTTTTCTATGAACCGCTACACCAAAGTGGTGAAATTATGGAAAAAGAAAATAGGGGGGCGCTCCATACATGTAACTGGGGGTTGAATAAAATAATTATACGAATGTGTGTGGAGTGTCTATCAACACCACTTAAAAATTATAACGAGTTTCCTAAACTACTTTCTTTCTTAAGTCAATGGCTGATGAGATATTTGCTTCTAAAGCCAAAATAATTCTGTCATTGTGCATGAAAATTCTCAAAAAATGTGGATTTGTGGAACGTACAAAGAACTTTCAGTGAAAATTGTCTTGAATGAGATTTGATATTGAGTTTTTGAGATGTGAGACTTTTTCATGAAACTGCAGCAGTAACTTTGGTTTTCATTAAAATACTATGAAAAACATATTTATTTTTGCTGTTGAGTGCAAACTGACATGAACGAGTGTTAACAAATTATTGTTATTATATTGTTTGGTGCTATGTAACCCCTAGTGCGCGAGTACAACTCGCACTTGGCTTGCTTTTTTATGTATTGCCACGTATAATTTTTACAGCTTATAGAGTAGTCTGATTCAAAGACTGTGTTAGCTTTTTCGTTTATTTTTGTTTGAACGTCCTCTCATAAATACACTATTCATCATTACAAGCAAAAATATGCGGGCAGGAAACGTAATATTACAATTATAAGATCAACAAGACGAAAACGGTGGTGATGAATCGGTGGAAAGCGTGAGGCAATAGTTCTTTGGACTGAAAATTATGTATAAGGTGATGTTGAAAGGACCATGGGCAATTTTCTATAAAATTTGGCTGTTATCAATCAATCAATCAATTTATTACAGTCTCTTGAGCACATTACCTAAATTTTTGTTTGTGGGTAGTTTAGTTTATTTTATTGATTTTATTGACAATGTTTGTAGTTAAAGCCTTGTCACTATATTGGAAAATATATATAGGTAGGTATTTGTAACGTTTTACAAGTATTATGTACTTACAAATATTTCTTTAATGAGTGGCTACTTTTCTGAAAATAAAATAAAGTCGTACCCCATGTGTATTTCAAAAGCTTGTGCCTCAAAGGCTGTCTAATAATATTTTCAACGTATTCGTACTTATCTTTTAATATATGCGTCGAGGGTAAATTTGATTTTATTTTATTAACAATTTATTAAACACGTACCTAATCTTTTCGGAATCCATTCTCTAAATAAGGATGGAAACAGTAAGAAAATCCGTTGCGAACACGAAGGCAATTAATAAATAAACACACATCATCTGCCTAGCCTTTTCCCAACTATATTGGGGTCGGCTTCAAGTCTAACATATATGCAGCTGCATACTAGTATTTTAAATGGAGCGGCTGCCTATCTGACCTCCACAACCCAGGTAGTACTGGGTAATACGATACCCCTTGGTAAGACGGGTTGTCAGACTTTTTGGGCCACTGACTACCTGTAACGACTGTCGAGGATCTACAAATGACAGCCAGGACCAATGACTCTACGCACTTTCCGAGGCACGGAGGAAACTCGGTATGTAATGGGTGGTCACCCATCCACAGACCAACCTAGGTAAGCATGGCTTAACCTAAAGATCGACCCGAGCGGCTGTTATTATTTAGCCACGAGCTCCTCTACATCAAAACCGTCTTCAATGTGTATTAATAGTTTTGACATTCATGCACAAAAAATAGTACTTTTAACTAACTTTAAACAAACTTCATAGTTTTATTACATTCTGCGTCGTCATCTTGACTCATGTAATGATTCGCAATAAACAAACCGGTTTTACTGGATTGGAGCATCGTATCACGATTTAAGTTTTATACTCAAAGATTTTCTTGCTATTTTATTTCATCTAATAGATTTTCGCAAAGCAGCCCACGAAATTCATTTTTTTGCAATTTGCAGATCAGTGTCAGGCAGTATGTAAAACAAATTATTATTCGCGACCGTAACTCGTATGTATTCACAGAATTAAATTATTCAAATCTTCAATAACTATTTCATAAAAAGTCATTCAAGAGGATTAAATGAATTTAGAGAGTTAGTAATCTGGAATCGACCCATGTGACTGTTATTATTTAGCCACGAAATTAAGGGTTGACATGACAAAGAATAAAAAAAAATAAAAAAAATGATTCATTTTATGGAAAAACTAAAGTATTCAGTTTTTATAAATTTTTGATGGAAAACCATAAAAAAATTCTATTTAGAAGCCACGGAATCTAAATTTGTCACCTCCTCATTGCACGGGAAGGGACATAACTTCACGTTTTATATTTATGTGTGTAAATAAAATCGTGTCGCTATCGTGTCGTGAATACTAAACTCTTGTTTGTAGCTATTGCTTTTAAGCTCCTAGCATCCAATTGTTGTGTTTACTGTCAGTCTGCCGCTGTCGTTTGCAAGATGAAGCTGTTTTTGTCCACCGTCGCGCTATTTGCTCTTCATGTAAGTTCCTTCTATTTTATATTTTTGCCTAGAATCAGAGAATAAGTGAATCAGCTCTTGAGATATTAGTATGCTAAAGGACATATGGACGCGGTATATTATTGGTATGCGACGATGAACCTTGCATTTCTACATAATCGTGCACGATTGTGCATTATACAAAGGACTATGCACACAATACAGTGACCTTACATCTATGCTAATATTATAATGAGCTAAAGGTGATAAGTTTGTATGTAGGGGGTGATCTTCGAAACTTCTGATCGGTCGAAAAAATAGAGATGCGTATAATGTATTCATTAACGATATTTTTCATCATGGTTGCGCTTTGAGGAATAAACATATAATATTTTAAATTTGAATTTGTGAGCGCAACTAATGGTTGCGCTTCGAGAAATAATTTAGTTGCGCTTAGTTGGTTGCGCTTAAAAATAGTTGCTTTGAGGAATACCCCGAAAATTCTTTAACTAAAAGGAAGCTACATTAATATCCAGTGTTAAAGCCTTCCCGTGGGATAATTTTCGACTATAACGCAAGCGAAGCTGCGGGAAAAGGCTAGTGTTTTATAATACTGATTTGGAACTTTTTGCAAACTATGTATTTCAAAGCACAAATCGTTTTTGTAATTATTAAAAATATTCATGATTTACGGATATTTTTGAACAACAAAGTGGTGGCTATTAAGTTCAAGAAGTCTAAGTATTAAGAAACCTATTGCTTGAGTTAGATAAACCTTTAAAATATGAGGTTTTGATGAAAAATTACTTTAAAACCTGTAAATAAAATTCAATTTGAGCTATAGCTTAAAAAAAAAACTTTTCTTAGTCATTCCACATTCAACTTAATTAACACAATTAACACCAGCATGATGTTGACATTTATGTATGTGGGAATAACTTCAGTTAGGAGCAAAGGTGCGATTTTAATGATTAATACGTTATGTAAATTCATGCCAGCTTTTATATGGTTTCATGTTGATATGCTAATTGCTAAAAACGTAAGAAATTATGAATTTCGTGGTCTACCCTGGTGCATGATTATCTTACTAAACAAGTAACATTTTTATTTATTTTATTTATTTATTTATTTATAACACCTTAAACTATCATTACAGGGTTTACCCTAATGCGACAGCTAAGAACTTAAACTAAACCTAAACCATACACTTACAAAAATTAGAAAAGATTAAACTAACAACATTATTAAAATATTACATTATTTAAAAACACAAAAACATAGTATAACATAAAGTCATAAACAAAGTACAAAAATAAAGTTAAAAATTATATATTATTTCGTCTGTAACATAATATAAATAGTAATACCCTTGCGAATTCACTAAAACAACATGTAAACACATCAATTTGAGTTTGAAGATTGTTGATGGTACGGATAGCTCTGGTAAGAGGTGCCTTGGCAAGTAGGTTAGTTCTGGCTGTAGGTACCAGTAGCAGTGGCGGGCTGCGCCGCCGCCACACGTAGCGGTCCGGCACACACAGACTCAAGCGCTGCAATACTCCCGGGTGACTCTCCACTCCACGAAGCACCTTCACCAAGTAGGCGACCAGCGTAAACTAATTTAATTAAAAGTATCAAAAAACTCGACTACAATTGTATTATGTAGATAATTATAAACACATTTTGTAATCTCCTTTTAATTTCCGTCACTTTGATACCCTACTCGTCGATGTTTGGTTGAAAAAAAAAATATTAACGACTTACAATTTAGCGCCAAAAATCCACCATTTTGTTTTTTTATAAAACACCTATCTAAGGACACTTGGGGTTTTGAGACGAATCTAATGTAACCGTAATCGTCGAAATCCATCCAGCCATTTGGAACACACTAGGTAATAAAGAAATTAACAGAGAAAGAAAGAAACATAAAAGATACGCGCGAAAAACATAACCCTTCTTTGGCAGTCGGGTAAAAAATCTAGGAATGACTTTCTCAATGTTGAGATCTGTGGTCGAGGTCAAAGTTTGTTTACCAAAAAAGAAAAAAAAAACACTTTACGTCAGTTGACTTAGACATTAGTAAATACAGACACGATTGGTTTAAAACTATTCTTTTGTATGTAAATGTGTGAATTAAAGTTTTTTTGTATAAAAAACTTAATTCTATCGTCCTCGTCAATGTCAAATGTTTATTTTGCTCCAAGGCTTGTTGAAAATTCCACCAAATTCAAGAATATCTTAGTGATTTCTGTTTGGCTGCCTAAAATAAAGAATAAAACTAAAATAAAGAATAGAACTACTTAACATCACGCCTGTAATCCCTGGCGGGCTAGGAAAAGGTGTAGGTACCTAACACACCCACACTTCGCCAATAAAATTGAAGCCCCATATTAAAGAGCTCAAGCCTTTTGCCATCAACCGGGCACAAATCCAGACTCCGTGACTGCTACTGAAAAATTCCTGGTAATCCAATAACATTTTGCCTGATCCGGGAATTGAACGCAGGACCTCATGCGCAGGAGTTACGCTTGCGACCACTAGACTAGACTAATGAAGCACTTAACATAGAATTAATACCTATGTTTTTTATTTTCGTTTGGCTACTAGCATAGCTGGCACAAGGCTAAGCAGATGATGCTTTTCTAAGTCTAGGTACTTAGAAAAGCACAAGTCATCATGATTTGAAGCTGAATAGAGTAGGTATACGAACTCCTTCGTCCTTTATGACTGTGACGTGTGACAGCTGTCAGTAGGACTGACAAACGATGGCCTTGTCAACACAGAGTACATTTTTTATGAACTATTTTTTTAATACATATTTTTTGCATATAATGTGGTCTTGCCAAAGAAGTACCTTTTCTTTGACGAGTCCACATTACATGTGAACACGTAAGTAGGGTGACTTGTAATTAGTGACCGATACTTAAGCACGTGATTTTACTCAGGATAACAAACAAGTTTCCCAAAGAAACATTTTTTTTAATATCTACTCGTTCACTTTTATCCCAATAACACAACAGCCAGCAGCGGCGTCACGTGGCTAACAGCTGATAGGTCACAGGCGCGTGCGCGCGAATTTCATACGACTGTTGTGTTATTGGGATAAAAGTGAACGACTATTAAAAAAAAGTTTATTTGGGAAAGTTGTTTGTTATCATGAGTACTATCACTTGTTTAAGTATCGGTCACTAATTACCAGTCGCCCTATACATATGTCAATCGCAAAGCAAGAAGCCTGTCTGTAACCTGTATGGATTTAAATCATAGATGTGCTCACCCCGTATGAAACGATAGATACAAAGAGATTTAAAAGAGTTATTTGTAGAGCGGACATTGGGAATATTTTCATACAAAAATTTTGATCCCAAGTATTTTCCATTTTGTCACACGAATGCTTCCTGACAAGCGGATACTATGACACTAGACAGACCGATATGTTACTAAGTAGTAACAAGTATTGGATTAAGATTTTCTTCGTCTTGTCCCGTCTATCGCTAGTAAATATTTTGATGTCTTTGGATAGATACTATGGGTATGAGTGAGTGAGACAATGAAAATTCAAATTTCATTGCCAACGAAATAGAAACGTGACCATATTTTGGGGGTATTCCTCAAAGCGCAACTATTTTTAAGCGCAACCAACTAAGCGCAACTAAATTATTCCTCGAAGCGCAACTATTATTTGAGCTCACAAATTTAAATTAAAAATACTATATGTTTATTCATCAAAGCGCAACCATGATGAAAAATATCGTTAATGAATCCATCAAACCCATCTCTATTTTCTTTGTGACCGCAACTAATGGTTGCGCTTTGAGGAATACACCATATTTTGGCGCGGTATGGCGAGTCTATGATTTAAATCTACGATAACCTGACCCAAACCATAGCTGATATTTTGACAGCCACTCCTTAATTTTTCTTAATAACGTCATCGATTTTCTTTATCGTTCATGATAACATCGCCATGTTGTTTTAACAATACTATTTCTCAGAAGATTTTACAAATGTTTACACAAATCGCCCTCGTGTTAATGACATTCAAGCGCAACAATAATTATGTTGCTCTATTCAGGGTCTTTAGGGTCAAACTAAATAACCAATTAGATTCAGAGATGTGATGGATGTCGATAACTTAACAGGATAAAAATAAAAAAATATTATACCGGACACCGACGCGAAAACGGTTACCACGTATTCAGTACATCATTCTGAGCCCCAAATTTTTCATCGGTTAATAAAAAAAAACTGCTATTTCTTACAAAAGTGTAATACCTACACGGTCAAAATGTATGGAATAGCAGATTTTTTTTTTTAAATAACCAATCAAAAATTTTTATGTGGGGAGAGCTCAGAATGCTGTACTGAATACGTGGTAACCGTTTTCGCGTCGGTGTACCTTCCACCCTGTATATATTTAACTAGCTGTTCCCCGCGACCTTCGTCCGCGTAAAATCCCATCCCGTTTTTGCAACATTTTTCATTGCTGCTCCGCTCCTATTAGTCGTAGCGTGATGTTGTATGGCCTATAGCCTTCCTCGATAAATGGGCAATCCAACACTAAAAGATTTATTCAATTCGAACCAGTAGTTCTCGAGTTTAGCGCGTTCAACCAAACAAACAAACTCTTCACCTTTATATATTAGTAGTATAGATTTTTGTTTGGGGTCAGCGATCGCATATATTATTATGTAGTGTAATTACTAGAGATACCAATTTTAAAACAGTTAATTTTTTGTGTAAACTTTTTACCTGTGATGATATCTATAGACGATAAAACAATAAAAAACTGATACTTCAATTAATAAAACAAAAAAAAAAAAAACTATTTCTTCTTTTTTTCCTGTTTCGATGTAGACGTATTATTATGTTAGCTTATTATTATATTCGATCTTCTATTAATATGTTACCTCATTTCAGGTCATAACGGGACATGCAGCACCACATCTAGAGGAACCTGCACATATTCCCTCGAAACAGCTGAACGATGGCAACCAAATGCCAACAATCGGTTTGGGCACCTTTGGATTTGTAAGTATTAAGGTCTACTACAAAACTGTAATCACTGAAGCGGTCGTGGTAGGCAACACCTTGCCAGTTTCATTTCTATATCATAACATCATCACACGTGAATTCACCGTGACGTTCGTTAGAGGTTTACGGTAGAGAACACCAACAGTCCCAGGTTATTAGGGGAGATTATCATAAACTGGGCAGTCATCTAAATCACTGGTTGTTACTAAGAATTTTCCAGGGGAAAATTCCGGTAAGTCTTTCCGCAGCCTGTATACCTGGTAACACCTAAGACCTACATACTTTGCCTAATAATCCTACAAAAAATTTCAACAGATTTGAGAAAGCCCTTCGCTAGCTCATGACAATACTGTACCTACATTTTCTAGGCCCTGACCAGCACGCGTAGCATGGTCACTGTAGAAACGAGTTTTGTCGACGAAAGAATCGATAAAATGACAGATTTATTTTTTTGATCTGTCATTAATTTGTCGATTCTTCCGTCGACAAAACCCATTTCTACAGTGAGCATGCTAAGCATGGCGAGGACCTAGACTCTTAGCAGGCCTACTGGTCGAGCCTAGCCTCTTTTCTATAAAAAAAAATAGGTTAATTCATTAAGCATTTTTTCAGGGTGACATCCCAAAAATTCGTCAAGCTATCAACTGGGCGATCGAAGCTGGATACCGCCACATCGACACGGCTACTCTTTACAACAATGAGGCGGAGATTGGGAAGGGTATCGATGATGTCGTGAAGAAGGGACTTGTTAAGAGGGAGGATATCTTTGTTACTACTAAGGTAAGTGTTTTCATTATTTTTAACTCTGTCTGATTTCTTTTGTTGATCTGTCATTTTGTCGATTCTTCCGTCGACAAAACCCGTTTCTTCGGTGGTCTTGCTACGCGTGCTGGCAGCTTCCAGGATAATTGAAGAAAAGGCTTTGGAATGTCGTACAGAAATCAGCATATCTGTCTTAGAACTTAAAAATCGAAGGGTACCTATAATCGACAAACACATAAATAGTCCATACCCATACACATAATATTGTGATTAATATTTCTATAGTAATAATAAATTGCTAATTGAAGATGACGTCAATCTGAATCGTGATAACCCATTATTAAACTGATCTAGTAGATATAGTTTTTTATAGGATGGCATTAATTAATCTTGTAATGACTTTGCAATAACTTGCAATAACAATGTTATTATTTCTCGTGGCTTTTATATTTGGCAATTTGGATATTGGACGCCCAAAGATCGTGAGGTTTCGCACGATTTCCGATCCTTTTTTTTTTCTGATGAGAAATCATCAAATGACTCCCGCTCTGGGCGGAGTGGAAGGGAGTGTCAGACTTGTACTGACTAAAACCCATCCATGTTGCTTCTTTGCCCTTTGTGTTTCAGGGCCGCGGTATCTCTTTCGAACAGTCCCATAGCCCACGATTCGATCCTGAACTTAATTTGTAACACCTTAACCTACGGAAAAGCCCTTAGCATCCATGGGCTGTGAGTACTGGTCAAGGTCACTAATAACACGTCACTCATTGCTTATTTTCCTACTCATCCCAAATAACCCGCACGTCGTTTCCCGTACAATAGCTCATGGCTTGGCTTTCGCACGCTTGCTCACAAGCAAGTGTGGTGCTCCATGTTCTATTCTAGATTCTTCTCCCACATCCTCAAACAGAGAACCTGTACCAATAGGGTCACCGTTATTTAGTGCTTTGATGAACTAATCGTCATACAAATGTCCATGTCCAGCTCTTTCTCATATTAGAACGATGATGGTCCCCTACACTTTTGTATACGAGGCTTGATATGGGATGAATTTGTTATGAACTGTTTTGAGAGTAGTTTTTTGGTTCAGCGGTAGCGGCCCTGGCACTTTACATAACATAACATCAAATATGTAATCCCCAAAGTGTTAAGCAAAGGTGAACCCATTAGTACACCCACATTTCGAACCTAGTAATTCCAACACACTTTGCACGACCCGGGAATCAAACCCATCTCATGCTCAACAGTAGATCTAGCGACCACTAGACCAACGAGGCAGTCACTTTACTTTGTGTAAATTATTTGATGAGCAATGCTCTTAAAACGGTGAAGGAAAACATCGTGAAGAAACCGGTCAGCACCACCCCGACCGCGGCCCCAGTGTCGCTCTGACAGAATGGAGGCCTGCGTTCCAAGGGTGGGAACATAAATGATGGACTGCTTATGTTTCTCTTTTCAGCTGTGGAACGACAAGCACGGTCGCACCCAAGTCGTGCCGGCCCTCAAGGAGTCCCTCGCCAAGTTGGGGCTTCAATATGTCGACCTGTACCTGATACACTCTCCTATGGCGTGGAACGTGAGTTTTAACACTTAACTCGACAGAACGGTTTGATCTATTATTTATCGACAAAATTAGATTGTGTTATACAAGGTGTAAACAGACCCTTCGCGAAGCCGTCAACCAAGCATTCAGTAACTCAAACTAAGTAACTTTACGCAAAAATTATTGCTGGGAAACGACTTTTTTTTTTGGGGTGAAAAATCACGTTTTACGGTAAAACTCAATGTAACGCACTAAAAACTTAGTGCTGATGGATGCTTTGTATAGTAAACGGGTCATCGAGTTAATTAAAGTAAAATTAAAACAAAAAAAAACTTGTGAAAAAATTGGAACTTTGACCTCCTATATCTCCGTAACTAGAAGGTTCCCAGGTATGGTCTACTGCAAAAAAATGATCGCAATGATGGGGAGAACAAGTGCTTTTCGCCTTCGTTAAGGGTCTTTTTACACCCTGTATTTACGGGCACCAACCCGGACTAAGTACGTGGTGGATATCGGCCCACTTTGTTTCACACAGAGGATGCCTTCGTCCCAGCGGTGGGAACATAATATAGGCGTATTATGCTATACGACCGGGGATATTGTCATTTGTTGGTCAGTTTATGTGCTGGGTCGGACAAGGTGACATAGTATCGCCCCACATGGAGTTAAAAACTATTCACTTTAATTTTTGGGATATCATCGATCATTTCGATTTCCTAAATAAAAATCTTATTTGAAATGCAAATTATACTTATTGTTTTTGTGATGTGCACTGGCCTAGGAGCTCGTGGCTAAATAATACCAGCCGCTCGGGTCGATCTTTAGGTTAATCCGTGCTTGCCTAGATTGGTCTGTGGATGGGTGACCACCCATTACATACCGAGTTTACTCCGTGCCTCGGAAAGCACGTTAAACTGTTGGTCCCGGGTGTCATTTGTAGATCCTTGACAGTCGTTAGGTAGTCAGTGGCCCAAAAAGTCTGACAACCAGTCTTACCAAGGGGTATCGTATTATCCAGTACTAACTGGATTGTGGAGGTCAGATAGGCAGTCGCTTCATGTAAAATACTGGTATTCAGCTGCATCCGGTTAGATTGGAAGCCGACCCCAATATAGTTGGGAAAAGGCTAGGCAGATGATGACTGGCCTAGTAACTGCAACCAACTTGGTTGTGGTTACAGTTAGGATCTATCTTATCCTATTTGGTCGGGATGCCCTTGCTCGAAGCTTCTGCGGCCAGAAGTCATTATCATGGCCGTGTAGTGCGTGAGACCCCTTTCTTAAGCTAACCTTATGATTTAGGTTTTCAAATAGACCAGAATTAAGAGAGGTTCATTTAGTAACAAAGGTAAATCACAAAGTTTTAAAAGTATGTATAAAATACTCGCTGCGCCCCACGGTCTCACTCGCCATTTCCTCTTTTTTTTTTTTTTGGGTCACCAACAAGTCACATTACAATAAAATTGATCTTATTTAAAATTAAAACTATTAAAAAAATACAAAAAATCTTGTAATGAGCACTCAATTACAGGTAACCACAGATTACAATTTTTTTTGCTCATCATTGTCGTAGCGTGATGTTAAGTAGCCTATAACCTTCCTCAAGAAATGGGCTATCAAGTACAAAAAGAATTTTTCAAATCTGGCTAGCAGTTCCAGAGATTACCGCGATTAAACAAACTCCTAGGCTTTATTATATTACACTAAAAACGCAATTCTAACAATAATTCTCCGACTTGGTTTTCAGAACGACGGTTCAACCGCCGACATTGACGTCTTGGAGACTTGGCAAGGCATGGAGGACGCCAAGGAACTTGGTCTTGCCAAGTCAATCGGCGTGTCGAATTTCAATACGGAGCAAATTGACAGGCTCATTTCCAAGGGCAAAGTAGTTCCTGCTGTCAACCAGATAGAGGTAAGCTCTTGTTATGTACTTAATTGTTGTTATACTTGCATAATATAACTAACTCAACTTCGTCTGCGTCACATTCATCACGAGTCGTACTCAGCGCTTCTCCTCCACGTTTATTAAGCGCACAGCCAAAGTGTGGAACTCTCTGCCGGCATCTGTGTTCCCTCCCACATTTAACCCGTCTGCCTTCAAAGCAAGAGTGAACAGGCATCTTCTGGGCACGCTCGTTCCATCATAGACCTCATCTACCGCTTTCCGTTAGGCGTGATCGAGGTCAAGAGCAGGCCCATTTCGTAATACAAAAAAAACATAAGATAGAATAAATTATCCCCGTTTTGGCAACATTTTTCATTGATGCTCTGCTCCTATTCGTTGTAGCGTGATGTTATATAGTCTATAGCCTTTCTCGATAAATGGGCTATCTAACATTAAAATATTTTTTCAATTCGAACCAGCAGTTCTCGAGATTAGTGCGTTCAATCAAACAAACAAAGTCTTGAGCTTTATAATATTAGTATAGATTCTATGGAATCAAGTTCTTAGAGATAGATGTGAAGCTGAGGATGACTTTGGGGGACTGTTTTATGTAGTTTTGACGTTGAAAAGATGCTGATACTCTTAAAGAGTTTCAAGTTTTGTTACGTTGGTTTTTAGGATAACTTTTGTTAATCTGCTTGTATATTTTATTTCTGTCACAGTTTCGTCTCTAAAAATATTGCAGGTGTATTTTGAAAAGATCAAGTGAAGTAATAATTTGTTAGTAGTGGTTTACCCAAAATATTTTCAGTAATTTATTACTCAAAATAAACTTGTTTGCAGAACTTGTTATTCTGGTAAGAAAGTTGTATGCATTATTTGGTTGAAAAAATCTGGTTTAAAACGATTTCGAAGATCCCCAGAAAAAACTGCTACTAAACTTGATTATCACTGATTAAAAAAAGGGTGTTAGTAATAATAGTCGTTAAGCTAGCAAGAGTAAAAAACTGCTATTGCTTTTTTAACAGGTTTGTGTTTGGCTTTATTTTTTGGTTAGATTTTCCTTAACCATATGAAGTATATTACACTTGGTCATAATTTCAAGGACATGTACTCATTCTTAATTTAATCAGAAATTTTCCACTGTCTTATGAACTTACCTTATCTATTATGTAGATCTTTTGTTATTATGTGGGTATATGAACATTTAAGTAGCTCGTGGCTAAATAATAACAGCCGCTCGGGATCTGTAGGTTAAGCCGTGCTTGCCTAGGTTGGTCTGTGGATGGGTGACCTCCCATTACGTACCGAGTTTCCTCCGTGCCTCGGAAAGCACGTTAAGCCGTTCCCGGGTGGCATTTGTAGATCTTTGTCAGTCATTAGGTAGTCAGTGGCCCAAAAAGTCTGACAACCAGTCTTACCAAGGGGTATCGTATTACCCAGTACTAACTGGGTTGTGGAGGTCAGTAGGTAGTCGCTCCATGTAGAATACTGGTACTCAGCTGCATCCGGTTTGACTGGAAGCCGACCCCAATATAGTTGGGAAAAGGCTAGGTAGATCATGATTGTTTATTCTAAATTGCGGGCATGAACTTCTTTTGGTCCTGGATTCGATTCCCAAGGCTAGTGTTTTAGGTTTTTTCCGACAGGAAACTCTATAAGGTGTCCCGGAGTTTTAATTTTGGTGGTGTGACATCCCTGCTTGGAGGCCTGCCTTCAGGAGTTGCAGTGGTTTGGGAATAGTGTATCCTCACCTGTACGGTAATCCAACTACCTACCGAAGAAAGTGTTGTGTTGGATTGTCTTCCACAGCGGACTATGAGATGAGAACGAGGGAATTTGGAGTGCACCTGTAATATTTCCTGCATAATTAGCATCTCCATTGAGGTTGATCACCGTAAAGCGACATCACACCTGTTCTCCCGTAGGGTTAGGCAGAGGTATCCTACCACAGGTGACACCCACAGTTCGCCAGTTATGTTTAAGTCCCATGTAATAGGGAGCGAGCCTTTGCCATCAATCGGGCACAAGTTGAAATTCCAGGTTGCTCCTGAGCAATTCCAACACACTTTGCACGAACCGGGAATTGTACCCAGGATCTTTTGTGCTCAGCAAATTCTCAGACTTCAAAATTACACCTTCTATCCTTAACTCTTCAGGTCCATCCCTCAAGAACTGAAGAGAAACTGATCCAGGACTGCTTTGACCGCAAGATTGCCGTCACGGCGTACAGCCCCTTCGGATTCTTCGTGTCCAGGGGTGAGGGACCCAGTAAGGACGACCCTAAGATCGCGGACATTGCCAAGAAGTACAACAAGAGCGTCAACCAAGTCTTACTGCGGTACCTGGTAAGTTACTAAAAATACGTTTTTTTTTTCGTTTTAAACTTCTACGATCGATCTATTGATTTATACAGGGTGTAAACGGACCCTTCACGAAGCCGTCAACCAAGCATTCTGTACATCAAACTAAGTAACTCTACGCAAAAATTATTGCCGGGAAACGACTTTTTTTTTTTTGGGTTGAAAAATCACGTTTTACGTTAAAACTCAATGTTACGCACTCAAAACTTAGTGCTGATGGATGCTTTGAAAATTAAACGGGTCATGGAGTTAATTAAAGTAAAGTTAAAACCTTAAAAAGTGATTTAAAAAAAAACTTGTGAAAAAATTGTAACTTTGACCTTCAATATCTCCAGTACCTGTGGTTTCCCAGGTATTGTCTAGAAGAAAAAAATGATCCCAATGATGGGCAGAATATGTGGTTTTCATTTTCGTTAAGGGTCTTTTTACACCCTTTATAGGTTTCATAGGCTAATAAATCAAAGTAAAACGTCGATTATGTATTGGTTTCTGGAAAACCTTTATCTTATCAAAATCTCATCTATTCTATCCGTCTCTTCCAGATCGACAGAGGCCTAATCGTGATCCCCAAGTCGACCAACGAGGGCCGTATCAAGGAAAACATAAACGTCTTCGATTTCAACCTCACTCCTGAAGAGATCGCCACCCTCAGCAGCTTCAACACCAACACCAGCATCTTCAGTTGGAATAATTAGTTCTGTTAAATGCTACCTGACAATGTCAATTTCGTTAAATATGTCTAACTATTCTAGATGTGGTCAAACTATCTAGAAAATCATATTTATACTTTATATCGTGTACATCCAAAATGAATGATTGGAACAAACAAGTGTGCAATATTTAAGAGAAACAACCATGTGGTGCACAGCAGCCTGGTTTGAATCTACTTTCAAATAAATGACAAACTACAAATTATTTGTTATTTTTATTTACTTTTACATATCATAACATCACGCCTGTAATCCCTGGCTTATAGTACACCCACATTTCGCCAGTCATTTTTAAGTCCCACGTAAAAGGGGGCGATCCTATTGCCATCAACCGGGCACAAATATAGACTCCGTGACTGCTACTGAGAAATTCCTGATGGAAAACCCCAATAATAGTTTGCCCGACCTAGGAATCGAATCCAGGACCTCACGCTCAGCAGTCGCGCTTGCAATCATTAGACCAATGAGGCAGTCCCTCGAGTATCTAGTCGAGGTATTTTTTTAGCGAAGAACGTACGGTGCACCCTCTCGGGGAGTTTTCGTCTGAAATGTAACCATAAATTATACAATGTCGCCCATGCGCATGTGACCGCCCGTAATTTTCTGAATATTCATGAAGAAATGTCGAAAATAAACTTTAAAAGGGGGGGTCTATCTACAACATTTTTCATGTTATTCAATTTTGAATTTTTTAAGTATAGTTTGTAGATTTGCTTTCTATTTTTTGACACATCTCCGAAGTTTATGGGTCGATTTGGATTCTGTTTATTATTTCTAAAAGCTTATGAGTTATTTTAACAGGTTAATTAACATTTTTACTAAAAATTATCGACGACGAAAAAAAAACGGAATCGAAGTCATTTTTTCGGTGAAAAATTGTGTATTTATTTTTAAAAAACTAGTGTAACTCCATAAATTATCCCGATAGGACGACTTTTTTAATAATTATTTGTAATCTACTACATAACAGCTACAAATTCACAGAACATTATTGATACCTAACTGTAACTAAATCCAAGGTAAAACTCTAAAAACTCTGATGAGTCAAATTTAGGAAAAGATAATGTGAAAGTCAATTGAATGTTGCTCTTAGCAGTGAGTACTAAAAGGTTAAACTAATAATGAGGATGATAATTAAATTAAAAACAAACAAGCAATAGCCAGATTTTTACTAAAAAAATTAAAAATACATGAATTTTAATTAATTAGATTTTCGAAATGGCCCCCACCCTCCTGTAAATAAACCAAAGCCCTCATGGCAACACTTTTGATTGTACGACGTAATTCTTCACGGTTTTCTTTTATTTCCGCAGCAGCAGCAAAAATCCTAGCCGTTAATTGCTCGCGGCTTTCGAACGGCGCGGCATACACTTTTTGTTTCATGTAGCCCCAAAGATAAAAATCTAAGGGTGTAAGGTCGGGAGATCGCGGCACCGCCAAAAGCGCCAAGCAATGGCACCTCCTCTGCTAATCCGCCACGGATAATTTTGATTTAAATAATCACGAACTAGTCGTACGAATTGTGCTGGAGTTCTATCTAATTGCAGATACATCCGCCTTCTTGTTTCCAGGGGTACTTCCTCCAAAAGCAACGGCAACGTATTGACTATAAAATCTAAAAATGCGTGTTGATCTAGTCTGTTTGGTAACACGAAAGGGCCAATAAGTTCACCGTCAATCATTCCAGCCCATACATTTATGGAAAATTGAGTCTGGAAAGTTGTTTCCCTAATGACGTGTGGATTTTCAGTGGCCCACACATGAAGATTGCGATGATTTCTTATACCCGCCCTTGTTTTTTCTTTAGAGATAGGTATCAACAATGTTCTGTGAATTTGTAGCTGTTATGTAGTAAATTACAAATAATGATTAAAAAAGTCGTCCTATCGGGATAATTTATGGAGTTACACTAGTTTTTTAAAAATAAATACACAATTTTTCACCGAAAAAATGACTTCGATTCCGTTTTTTTTTTCGTCGTCGATAATTTTTAGTAAAAATGTTAATTAACCTGTTAAAATAACTCATAAGCTTTTAGAAATAATAAACAGAATCCAAATCGACCCATAAACTTCGGAGATGTGTCAAAAAATAGAAAGCAAATCTACAAACTATACTTAAAAAAATAAAAATGGAATAACATGAAAAATGTTGTAGATAGACCCCCCCTTTTAAAGTTTATTTTCGACATTTCTTCATGAATATTCAGAAAATTACGGGCGGTCACATGCGCATGGGCGACATTGTATAATACGGGGAGTAAACAGACCCTTCACGAATCCGTCAACCAAGCATTCTGTACATCAAACTAAGTAACTGTACGCAAAAATTTTTGCTGGGAAACTACTTTTTTTTTTTTGCGGTCAAAAATCACGTTTGACGGTAGGACTCAATATAACGCACTCAGAACATTGTGCTGATGGATGGATTGAATAGTACGGGGGTCGTGGAGTTGTTTAAAGTAAAAATCTTACATTAAAATATGTATTTAAAAAAAAAAAACTTGTGAAAAAGTTGGAACTTTGACCCCCAATATCTCCGTAACTAGAGGTATGGTCTAGAACAAAAAATGGTCGTATTGACGGGGAGAGCAAATGCCTTTCGGCTTCGTTAAGGGTCTTTTTACACCCTTTATACTACAGAGAACTGCAGTAACAAATCCCCACGCGTATCAAACGACGTTTCTCAATAGACTTTCGAAGATATAAAATAATAGAACGGAAAGTATTTTTGTCAGGAATTATTATGAAACTATGATTTCATTTGCTTTTTTTCCTTGCTTTGCTTACGCCAGGTTGAAGAAGAAGCAAAGATATGATGCCACTAAACAGCCTAGTTACATAAAAAAGAGAAAATTCAAATATTTTTGAGTTTAGAACACAAATAAATGTTAATTTGTTCATAAAAGTAAATATTTGTTTTAAATAAACATGTTTATCTATGATATTCTATTTATAAACACAATTTAAATACTCAAAAAATATTTACGCCGTAAAGACGCATATCTCTTTGCCGAGATTTAATAAAAGCAATCACCGCCAACTATAGTCTGTTATTCAACCCGTTTAGACTTAGTATAAGTTTACTTATCTGTGGAAATTTTTATTTCCGCACATGTGCGGAAAAATATTAAAAATCCACACGTGTGTAATACCTACATTGCATGTTGAACCTAATCGTAGTGCAATAAGAACCAGGTTTCAAGAAAGTGTATTGAAAAATAGTTTAATCGAATTTCATGCTGAAGACGAAGTAAATGAAACAAAGTTTAAATGATAAAATGATGAAATTATATTTAATATACCACAGTTATTTGCAATTTGATTGCTAGCTTCTTTCAACATTTTTTTTTTCAATCTTAAAATACTATCAAGCATTTATTTTAATTAATATTTCTAATAATTGTCACATTTGATATTTTATTTTTATTTTTACCCATTCACAGGTTGTTTATTAAAAATTTCATTTAAAGCAAAGTGAAGCTTATTTATTAATGTCTATGGCCCGCTTGCACCACAAAACTCACAATAATTATAAATGCATTTAACGCTAAACCTTCTTAAACATTATTCTGTCTTTGTCATATTCAAACGATTAAAGGAAACTCGCTAAACGCATTTAGTGATTTGTTGTGCAAACAGCCCTAGGAATAACATTAGGTATTATTGTGACTAAATAAAAGCTAGTTTATAGACTAAGATACAAAATACAGATCTATTATATACTTATAGCTACCCTCATAGTTTTACATGGTCCTAAGTATTGTGTAAACAAAGCATGTTTTGTAATGATACAATTTCGTCTAATACAGAAAACGTATTTTTTTAAATTTACCTCGCTATCATTAGCTGTGAATCAGTAGCAGTTAGATAGTATATGGATATATTATGTATAGTACTGTTTTTGTTAACTGTGCCCCTGACTTATGTATATCACTTTTGTATCAAAGCAAAAGCTGCTTCAGAAAAATAAACATCTCAAAATATATTTTTTTCACACCCTGTATGTGCATACACAACCCCATGTCACAGAAAAACCTAACACTTAATTTCAATCCTACGAAATGACATTTCTACACTATGACGTTACGTCAGTTTGACAACCTAACGTCAATATAATATGACGTTGACATTTGAGCAAAATAGTGACGTGACGTTGCCAAACTGTCCTAATCGATTCTACGTCAATCGATTGAGAGCTGTCTGAAGGAACCATCGATTCCAAAGAGCTCGTCGTAGTTAGTTGGTCTACCAGGTCGGAGAGATTCGTTGGCGATAACGCTGTCTTGACGCTTGAACCACTCGCGGTACTCTTGGAGTTTCAGCTTCCATTGTTCTGTTGAAGAGAAATATGTGAGAAAAAAACATAAAAAATAATATATATAATACTAGGTTTTGCCCGCGGCTACGCTCACGTTAATTTAGAATTTGACAATCAATTCGGGTTGTACTCGGCTTGTAATAATGCTTCAATCATGATTCGAAAGATACGTGGCGCCATCTATTACAATAAGAACGTTATTGTTGTTTTCCTCGGGAACAGTACTTTTTTTCGGGATGAAAGGTACCCTATGTCGGTTTCTGTACACCTGACAACGTCTATGCAAAATTTCAGGATGATCCGTACAGTGGTTTAGGCGTGAAAAGGTAACAAACAAACGAACAAAATTACTTTCTCATTTATTATAGTAAGGATACTAAGAATAATGAGATCGCACATCCCGCATACTGCTATACTCGTAGATACGATTTTCAGTATGAATAAACGAGAAAATACAATTTAAATTTCAACCATGTTTCATTGATTAAATCTGGGTTCTAGTCACAAATTTTAGGGTCGGGGTCTTCAAGCTTTCGGGCAAAGGGAGGCCCATACCTAGTAGTAAGTGAAGTCTGGCAGTGGATGATGAATTCATGATAGTTTTATAATAATGATGATGCCAGCCTCTCATTTTAGCTCCTCTATTTTTTTCTCCAAATCAAAGGCTTAGCCCAATCTGCCCAATCTGGGGTCAGAACCCAGGTTCCGAGATCCAGCACCTTCAGAAGAAGTACTGGCCACCTCTACTAGCCTCGATTGAAGCGGCGATTTATTCGCACTAATTTTAAACTACAAGAAGCCGCCTGCGTGTATAATCATTGCAAAAAGTTGTGTGTTAATGATGTATGCAGGAACTACAATCTTATATATAAAATTCTCGTGTCACAATGTTAGTTACCATACTCCTCCGAAACGGTTTGACCGATTTTTATGAAATTTTATAAGCATATTCAGTAGGTCTGAGAATCAGCTACTATCTATTTTTCATACCCCTAAGGGACGCAGACGAAGTTGCGCGGGTCAGCTAGTATAATATAAGTAGCTTCTCACCTTGAAGTGAAGCCATACTGCCGCACTGACCGCCGTACTCCGTGGGCAACATCTCCTGAGGGATGTACTTGTAGAGGTCCTTCACCTCCTTGTGAATGTAGATCTGAAAAGGAAAGGCCAGTTTATAGGACTGATCATAATAATTTCATGCATATAAAGATTGTTAAAAAGTTGCATTACAACGCATGCCGGGTACAGCTAGTATTCTATAAGTCGAAGTTTTGAGCGATCAGTGCGATTTATTTCCGATTTATTTAGATAATCCAAAGAAAACTAAAAGTAAGTATTAATCTGAATTCTTACCCGTTTCCTGATCTTTTCCTTGAGGAAAGGTTTGACGAAGTTAACAAATCGCTCGACCAGCGGCGACGTGTTCACGATGTGGACTTCCTTCAGCTTTATAGGGTAGGCCTCCTGTAAACGGAAAGGTAAACGTTTTTAAAACAACGATTAAACTAATTTGATTAAAACAGCAGCGAGTAGCTGTTCTTTCGGCCCATTTTTTTTTTTGGCAGAAAAATCTTCAAATGACCCCCCCCTCCCGCTCTGGGCGGAGCGGAACGGAGTGTCAGACTCTTACTGACTAAAACCCATCCATGTTCCTTGTTTGCTTATTGTTTTCCACGGCCGCGGTATCTCTTTCGAACAGTCCCGCAGCCCCGGCAGGTTCTTTCAGCCCTGACTGTCTCAGCGTCATTTTTTAGAGTAAAATTTACGGACAGTAATATTTTTTCAATAAGAGTCATATAGTATGAAGGACAGATTGTATAGAAACCGGAGGGCTCCTCCGACGGACCAGACGGGTTTTGTGTCTGGTGGACTACTGCCCGACAGTTTTTGTCGTGTTTTTTATATACATATAGAGTCTCACAACCAGTCTTACTTAAGGGGTATCGTATTACTCAGTAGTAACTGGGTTGTGGAGGTCAGATAAACAGGTCACTCCATGTAAAAACTGGTATTCAGCTGCACCCAGTGAGACTAAAAGCTCTCCCAAACATAGTTGGGAAATGGCTAGGCAGATGACGAGTCCAATGGCTAGCAGTACATGCCCCTGCCCTGCCGGTTAGGCTAAAATCATGATGAATTTACGAACCTGAACACAAATCATGAACTTCTTGATTGTGGCAGCAGACAGCTTCGCCAGCATGCTGGGTCCCAGAATAGCTGCATCCAGTACATAGATGTCTCCGGCCACTCCTTCCCTTTCTTCTGTTAAACGCACGTCTCCTATCATGAGAGCCAGCTTCAGCGTGTCTGTGATCTGCTGGGAGTTTAAGTCGGGGTGGACTCCTGGAAAAACGTTTTAGGAAATTAATTATGGCACCATATTTAATTGAAGTATATAAGTCCTGTCACGTAAAAAGAACGCTGAGCGACAGTGGAGGGGATGTGTTTGCGCACGTTATACAGTCGCGTGCTAAAGTACTAAGCTATTGTTTTATAATATAAGTATAGTTGTTTCATTGTAGAATCGTAATAGGTACTTTACTAGCTACTTGGTACTTTGGAAAAAGGCTGGAATAAAAAAAAAATAGAAAGTTTATTTGAGCGGTCAGCGTTCTTTTTACGTGACGGGACCTATACCAAGGTGGTGGATTTTGCTTACTCTGAGAGTCTGAGTGAAAACATCGAAACAACATCAAAGAAAATCTGATTTTGTTTTTAAATTGGTCTGACTGAGTGAGTACTATGTACCTCGTAGTAGCTTGGTAGATAATTATGATCTTTTGCTCAATAGCACACACCCATACCGTGACAAAAAAGATGGCATGGGCAGGACGGCGCGGTTGGTGCAGTGGCTGAGCCATTGGCTGCTGCGCTGCGTGTCGCGGGTTCGATCCCCGCACAGAACAAATATTTGTTTGACCTACAGGTAGTTGTTCTGGGTCTGGCTGTTTTTATATGTGAGTTTAAATGTTTGTAAACGCACCCGCGATACTGGAGAAATTCCCAGTGAGGGGCGACGATTATTATTAAAAAAAATAAAAAGCTGACTGACGGGGTCCGCTAGACTCTCGTTTTCTCTGAATTATCTTTTTTTTCTTTTCTTTTTTTTTCTTTTTTTTGGTTTTCTTATCGGTACCAGTAATTTTGACACCATTTATGTACGTAAGTTCATGTTCTTACCTCTGCATATAGTTACTCTTCTTCCGTTTGGTGTGATGCCTGGAAGCGGTGGTCCTTGACTGGAATGAAAAAAAAAAAACTTGCCATAAAATAAAATAAGTATTATGGTAAACTTATACTGTCACTTACGGGATATCTTCCGTGATTGTTCACTATTTTGAGCTGTCCCGCTTTTGCACAGTATAAGTTTAGTTGTTAACCGTGAAAGCTTAAAACAGTGTTTAAAGTATTATGGTATAATTGGAATATTTTTTTTGTTTATGTAATAAGCAAGGCACACCAACGACATATTTACAAGATAAGTAAAAAAGACGCGGTTACAAGTCTCAGGCGCGAATTATACAGAAACGGCGTAAGGTGATGGCGCGGCGCAGGCGCAGCGCAGGCCTAGAACGGAGAAGGAAACAAAGAATGGCGTGCCTGCGTCACGCCGCTTGAGTGTAATTCACGACACGTCGCCTTAGTACAAACAATTTTTTTTACGCACAGACTTTTATCACAATAACACAACAGCCGTTGGAAATTCACGCGCGCGCGCAATTGACCTATCTGTTGTTTGTTATCATGAGTACAATCATGTGGTTAAGTATCGGTCACTAATTACCAGTCACCTTATATATTATAAGGGTTAACCCATTTTTAATCAAACATATGGGTTATAGGTCTAACCGGTTAACATTTTAGCCTGATTAATCGGTCCCACTAACTGGTACTACTTACATTTTATGGCTCAGAATTTCGTCAAGCTCGGGTCTGGCGGCATCTCGCTTTGTGAAGAACTCGGGGCAGGCTGCCCTCATCGTGAAATACATGTCCAGCTTCCTCTTGCACTTCTCAAGGGAGAAGCTGCTGCCTCGCAGGAAGGTCATTATTGTGGGGGTCTCTGTAAATAACACGTTCTTGTTAGTTTTTTTACTCGTAAATCTAGATTTTTCCTATTTTGAGACATGTCTCCGTACTTCTAGTAAGTACATAGTAGGTAACTGCTTAACTTACTTTCCGAGGCACGGAGGAAACTCGGTATGCAGTAATGGGTGGTCACCCATCTACAGACTAACCTAGGCTAGCGCGGATTAACCTGAAGATTAATCCGAGCGGCTGTCATTATTTATCCACGAGCTCCTCCTTTCTTTTCTGTAATATGTAGCTGGTAAATGTATAAAAAAAGAGTTCCTTACCCCAGTCATCGGGCAGATGCGGCTGCTTCTTGAGCCACTCCCTGATGGCGGCGAGGTCCCTGTCCCTGGTCGTCACATCCTCCTTCAGCTCAACTCGGATGTTCTTCCACAGCTCGCCAGCAGGCTGCTCCAGGAGCTCTTGTTTTAACTTCATAGTTTATTCTGGAACTATATAAAAAAACTTTATTATTGTGTAGCGAATCTCTCCCATTATTTAGTTTTCATTATTATTTCGACATTTATTTGATTTAATAATACAATTTTAATGGGATTATCTGTGTAATGATTGCATGATTATCATCATAATTAATTTAAATAAAATAATCTGTAACTTAATTTTATATTTGCACGCCGAAATTAAAAGCAGAATAAGAGAACAATTACACAGGCCCGCGCCTACGGTGGCCGGGAGCCACCACGTGGCCCCCGACGCCCGGTGCGACGCCCGCGGCGGCTGGAACGTGAGATTCTCTCCCTCTCACGTCCCGCCACCTCCTTCGCTAGCATGACTGCTTCGCAGAAGGAGGTGACGGCTTCCCATTCCCTCTCGCTCCGGACCATGGCCTGAACCAGGGCCGGGCGCGAGAGGTCGCCGCCGCCGATCGCCGCTACGAGGACACGGCGGAGCTCCGCCCAAGCGGGGCAAACCTCCACGGTGTGCGCCACCGTGTCCTCCGGACGATCCTCGCAATGATAGCACCCGGGCGTTTCCTCCCGCCCGATTCGGTGCAGGAACCTCCCGAAACAACCGTGTCCGGTGAGGACCTGCGTCAGGCGGAAGGTGAGGGCGCCGTGGCGCCTCTCTAGCCACTCCTCAAAGAGGGGACTTATCGCCACTATTGTGGCGTGCCCTGCACTGGGTTGCGACAGTCGCTGTCTCCATGTCACCATGAGATCGCGTCGGAGGTCTGTCCGCTGAGCGGTGATTTGCCGCGGCAGCGGAGTTTCCCCCCGACGTAGTGCCCCCGCGCGCCATTCATGCAGGCGCGCGAGGACTATCGCCTCCAGATCCCATGGCGGCAATCCGGCTAGGTTAGGCTCGCCGCCTCGCGGGAGATCGTGCGGTATCCCCGGATCAGCCTTACGGCTACGACCTTTTGGGGCGCGTTCAGGTAGTGGGCGGCACGCCGCTTAATTGAATGCGCCCACACCGGGGCCCCGTAAATAAATGATTTTGATTTTTGATTTGATTTGATTTTTTAAAATGATTTTAATATGCACATTGCATTTTAGTAAGATCATTGAAAAGACCCTGGGTTTGAAAACACTCTAGGGCTCTATGCCTCTGTAGTTTCCACTATAATAAAAATAATGTAATGTAAATGACGTTGCTAATCATGATAACTATAGCTTATTACAGGATGCACCCGCAACGTAACTAAATCCGACAACCGATTTGCAATCGATCGCACAGCACGCTCCCATATCCGTGTTAATTTGTCTGTGTTTCCCCACATCGCGTGTTGGAAAGGATCGAAGATATCTGGCAGTAGTTACGTTATCAGAAGCCCCAAAGTCTGACAACTGCTGCATTAGTTATCGTGGTAAAGAGTAACTGGGGTTGTTGAGGTCAGATAGGCAGCCGCTCCATGTGAAATACTGGTATTCGGCTGGATCCGTTTAGACTGAAAACTGACCCCACTGGAAAGTGCAGAATGGTGATGATGATGATTTATTTACAGGACTAGCTGTTGCCGACCTTCGTTTGCGTGAAATAATTTAAAAAATGACTTCGGTTTTTTAATCGGATTTTGTTAACAATTTCAAGGGTTTTTATTTTTTGCATGGAACCCTAATTATTTTCTAAAATAAAAGTAGCCTATGTTAGACGTTATAACATCAGATATATTCCAGTAAAAGTCCGGTCAAAATCCGTCCAGCCGTTTAGGAGATTATCCGGAACAAACAGATACACAGACAAAAATTGAAAAAAAAAAGTGTTTTAGTTATAAGTGCATATTTTCATAATCATTCAGTAAAAAGCTGTTATTTTGACATTAGAAACTTCAATTTTATTTATTTGTATAAATGTATTCACAACACAACTAATTTGCAATCGATTGTAAAGCAACCTCACATATCCGTGTAAATTCGTCTGGATTGCCCAACTTCGTGTTGGAAAGGCTCTAAGGTCACTGGCAATGTTTACTGGCGGCCATCGCGCTATCGACATGTTATGTTGAAACTGACTAGCAACTGCTGTTGCAATTTCGCTACAACTACGACTGGTTTCCGAAAGATTTTAGCGAATAGAGGCAAAGATGTCGGAACTTTGGAACACTTTATTTAAATATAGATTTGGTTGCAATATACTTTTTGAGTTGACACACGTTTTAGATGCCATTTTTTATCTTCGTATGTAACAGATATAGTAAAGTGTATGTTGTAATTTTTGTATGTTACTAGAGCATTTACTTATGGAAATAATTAATGGTATAATCAGCTTCGCCCACGTGGACGTCGAATCGAAAATTATCCCGCAAGAAGTCACTACCGGGATAATTAGAGTGCCCACTGTCATCGCAATCTGTTCAGCCATTTAGGTATGTAAAGTTAACATACAAGTGAACTATCGCATTTATCATTAATGTGCATTTGCAAAACAGAATTCAAAAAGTCAGTGAAGCTGAAATCGTTACAAAAAAAGCACTAAGTACTAATGATATTATAAATAAAAAGAGTTAGATATCGCACTAGCGCACGCGAAGTACTGATAAATTAGAATGTATGGAATCTTTGTTCTATTTGTCTTCCAATTGTAAAAACTTTAAAGTTGGCAATACACATAAGTAGGTATCTACTGATAAAAACCACAACAAAACAACAGATCTTATTTAATTGCAACCATAAGCTTAATTTATCCGTTTAATAGCACTTAATAATTATTATATGCGTTTAAAATAAATTGTACCCACTTTTTTGCACCTCGTTATGACGTCTGTCGTAATTTCCATTTAATATTGCTGATCGGAAACTTTTGCAAAGTATTAATAGATATAGGAAAACCGACTGTAAAAACTCTATGATTGTCTTTTTGTGTAAACCCCCGCAAATAAAGAGCAAAAACAAACCGACTCGATGGTCTTATTTTCATTTTTCTTGCTAATTAATAGCCAGCCGTACGTCATTGGTAATAAAGCTAAAAAGGGTGTAAAAAGACCTTTAACGAAGCCGAAAACTACTTGTACTCTCCTTCATTGCGATCATTTTTTTTTGTTCTAGACGACTATACCTGGGAACCTTCTAGTTATGGATAATTATTGGGTGTCAAAGTTCCAACTTTTTCATAAGTTTTTTTAAGTACATGTTTTTAATGTAAGATTTTTACTTTAAAAACCGCTACGACCCACGTCACCCACGTACTATTCAATCAATCCATCAGTACAATGTTTTGATTGTGTTACATTGAGTCCTAACGTAAACGTGATTTTTCACCCCAAAAAAAAAGTCGTTTCCCAGTAATAATTTTTGCGTAAAGTTACTTAGTTTGATGTACTTTATGCTTGGTTGACAGCTTCGTGAAGGGTCTATTTACACCCTATAGAATATCGTGCATGGAAGGACCGACTGTCTAATCCTCTCAGCCAAGTTACTGCATAAACTGGTAATGTGCCTTGGTAAGAATGGTTGTCAGATTTACACTACCCGTAACGACTGGCAAGGATATACGGGGTGTAAACAGACCCTTCACCAAGCCGTCAACCAAGCATTCTGTACATCAAACTCAGTAACTTTGCGCAAAAAATATTGCTGGGAAACGACTTTTTTTTTTGGGGTGAAAAATTACGTTTTACGGTAAAACTCAATGTGACGGGCTCAAAACATTGTGCTGATGGATGGATTGAATAATACGGGGGTCGTGAAGGTGTTTAATGTAAAAAAAAATCATTAGAAACATGTATTTAAAAAAAAAGTTGTGAAGAAGTTGTAACTCTGACCCCCAATATCTCCGTAACTAGAAGGTTCCCAGGTATGGTCTCGAACAAAAAAATGATCGCAATAACGAGGAGAACAAGTACCCTTCGGCTTCGTTAAGGGTCTTTTTACACCCTTTATAGTCCTCTTTACCGATTTCGGTAACGGCGACCCTTTAATGCTATTTCCTTGCGTGTACATATATGACTGTCCAGACCGAATTTGCTCTTAAATACCCGGTCACAACTAAAGCAGTAGAGTTGACCGGTAGAGTTATAGGTGTTAGTGTAGGAGGGCTTACGTCTCTCTTTCCGTTATTTGTTTTTTTATTTCTTTATTTGCTTGCGCCATTGATCCGACAGGTTGGGAGAGGCTCGGTTTGCATAGGTCGTCTTAGCGCTCTACTATCAACAAAAATGTAAAAACCTTCGAAAATCAGCGACTCGATACATTGAACGAAAAGCGCCAAGGATATACACAGACATGAGACATAATCAACAAACCTTTTTTGCAAAGACATAACCGTTTTTTTATTTCAGCCTTGTTTGTTGTGGTATAATAGTATCTGACACAAATTCTAGAAGATAACTCATTTAACCTACCCAAGCATTGTGAATAAAGCGAGTTCCCTTTACCAAATAAAAAATAATAGAAAGAAAGAAAAAATATTTATTTGTCGCAGGGACATAATGTGCATACAAACAACATAAATTAATAAAATCGTAAGCACAACAAATATTATAAATATAACAGGATAGAAACAAAGAAAAAAATAGTTAACAGCTTGCACGTCGTGACTGCGACAAGCAGGTTACCACTCAGCATGATGCTGTGCTATGGGGGACCCAGAGCACAGCGCTGGTTTTCAGTGGTCACCCGTGAAAAAAAACGTACGGAGGTCAACACAGCATAAATATTTGATTACATACACAACATAAAAAAATAAAATAAACAGTACCTGGATATTATAATATAAAACAACTACCTATAAGGACTATAATAAACACTACAAAAAATATACAACTATGTGTGCAGGCTGAACAAAATAAACATAAATACAATATAATGAGGACATGGCTTGATTTCTGTCTCGCTTTTAGTGGTATGGATGGTATCTGACACAAATTCTAGAAGATAACTCATAACCTACTCAAGCATTGTGAATAAAGCGAGCTTCCTCTACCAAACAAAAAATAATCACATAAATCAGACCAGTGATCACTGAGTTATGAGGTAACAAACATTAAAAAGTTAAATTTAAAATTTAAAAAACCCCCAACGAAAACATAAAAGACTGATGAAATATAAATACCCACTTTCATTCCCCATAATATCTTGTAAATGGCTGCACCGATTTTGATAAAACATATCTAAGAACCATCGCCAAGAAACTAGCTTTCATATAAAAAACTGCATCCAAATCGGTTCACTCTTTTAAGAGCTACGGTGCCAGAGACGGACACACACAAACATTGCGGTCAAACTTATAACACCCCTCTTTTTGCGTCGAGGGTTAAAAACAAAATACAGCCGATTGAGAACCCCCTTTTTAGTAAGCGTTTAAAAATAAGGCTAGAACTTCATAAGAAGTCATGAAGAATGAACTTGAAGATTGTAAACCATTGAAGATTATCGTAAATCAAATGTTGCGTACTCCTGACCTTGTATAGAAGCCGCGGTTCAATGATGGCCACTAATAAAATTAATGATTGCAAAACGCTTAGGTACCTAGGTACTTGTAATGTTCTAAGTACGTAGTTAATTTAATATGTGTGCTATTATTGTGTCTTAGTCTTTTATTGTATACTATGTAATACTTTGAAGATGCTCGCGGATGTCTTAATCTTCATTTGAAGTGATTTGTGAAGGCGTAGGGAACTTGCTATGAGGAAAGTTTTGAGTTTGAATGTGGATGGCTATAAGAGAAGACGGATCAATGATAGATGGATTGTGTAAAAGTTGACTATCTCTATTACTCTGTGCTTGTAGCGAAAAACTCAATATAATATTATAAGTAACTGTGTGTTTTTAGTTCCAAATTCAGACTCCGTGGCTGCTCCCGAGAAATTGCTGTGGAAAAACCCAATAACACTTTTCCTGACCCAAGAATCAAACCCAGGACCTCATGCTTAGCAGTCGCGCTTGTGACCTCTCGACCAATGAGTCAGTGAGGAGTACAAATAAAAAAAATAAAAAAAGTAAAATTTATTAATAGAACCTTTTTTTAAAGATGACAAATATAGACATAAAATATCTTATTATTTGCAGCGTGATTGTTGTCAAATGGGTTTTCTTTTCGCAGCTAAGCGCAGGCGCAACTCAACCGCGAAAATAGAAGAAAAGCTGTCATTATGAAAACTGTTTCCATTTAATAGCATAATATTATTTGATAATCAAGTTTCTATTCTACTTAGGTACCTACTTAATACTTGTTCGTAATGAAACCTTACGGGTATCAATTGTCTAGAATCTCTTCGTAACCATTATTAACCCACAACCATAAATTCTAGACATTGTCATCTGCTATACCGATGATTTTCTTGGCAAATTGCCAAGTTCCGCTTTGATCAAAGCAACTGATGTTTTGAAAACCAGAAATCCTTCCTACAGTAAAACCTGAGTGCAATAAAGGGTGTAAAAAGACCCTTAACGAAGCCGAAAGGCACTTATTCTTCCCGACATTGCGATCATTTTTTTGTTCTGGACCATACCTGGGAACCTTCTAGTTACTGAGATATTGGAGGTCAAAGTTCCAATTTTTTCACAAGTTTTTTTTTAAATACTACTTTTTAAGGTTTTATTTTTACTTTAATTACCTCCATGACCCGTTTACTATTCAAAGCATCCATCAACAGCAAGTTTTTAGTGCATTACATTGAGTTTTACCGTAAAACGTGATTTTTCACCCCAAAAAAAAAGTCGTTTCCCAGCAATAATTTTTCCGTAGGGTTACTTAGTTTGATGTACAGAACGCTTGGTTGATGGCTTCGTGAAGGGTCCGTTTACACCCTGTATAGGTACAACAGTAAAAATTGCAAAGAGATTTAAAAGACTTACAGAGCGGATATTGGGAATATTTTCATACAACAATTTTGATCCCGAACATTTTCGATTTTGACACACGAATGCTACTTGACAAGCGGGTGTATGACACCATTTGTTACTAAGTAGTAACAAGTTTTGGATTACGATTTTCTTCGTCTTGCCCCGTCTATCGCTCGTAAATATTTGAAAGTCTTTGTATAATTGATAAGTAAAAATGTGTTGGATTGACAATGACATTGACATCTTCATCATCTTCCTGTCCTTGTCCCATTCTATTTGGGGTCGGCGCAACATGTTTTCTTCTTCCATTCTCCTCTGTCAGACTTCACGGCATCATTTACTCCTTTCTCTTTCAAATCCATTTTGATGCACGTCATGTCCCTGCGACAAATAAATATTTTTTTCTTTCTTTCTTTCATTTTCACACAATCTATTCATCTTTTCTTTGGCCTTCCTCTCCCTCTCCATCTATCAACATTCATGTTCGGCTTCCAGTCTAACCGGATGCAGCTAAATACCAGTATTTTACATGGAGCGACTGCCAATCTGATCCCCCAATCCAGTTAGTACTGGGTGATACGATACCCCTTGGTAAGTCTGGTTGTCAGACTTTCGGGTTACTGACTATCTATAACGACTGTGAAAATCGGTATGGGAGGTCACCCATCCACAGACCAACCTAGGCAAGCGCGGCTTTACTTGAAGATTGATCCGAGCAGCTGTTATTATTTAGCCACGAGCTTCTTCTTATAGGTATCACTTAGGCTAATCATTTACATTTTATCCTCAAATAGTCTCACCGATAGTCTGATTAATAAGTAGATATGTCTATGTTTATTATTCTTGATCATCATTAATTTTTTGCTTTGACATGGAAAAATACTTACATATCTTTATACCTACATAGGTTATGTAGGTAAACACTGTGTTGGATGAATATATTACTCTCTCCTAACGTTGCTGTGCCTGACAGGGTCCATATTGTACTTTTAACTATTACACCATCTATATTACTTATGGAACGCAATAAAGATTTGAGTATTGAGTATATATATATACTATATACTATATATATATATATAGTTGAGAGTCAAGTATCCGTATAGTCCTAATTTACATATTTACATTGTACTAGTAGTGGAATCTTTAGTCATTATTTTTATGCTTTTTGTAATCACGTGATCGGAGGTGCAACACTGTTTTATTATATTGTTCTTTGAAATAACAGTCTTCATCCGCGTGGGTTTTGGATTTTATCATACAATCTTCGACATCTTACTAATACACACCTAAGAAAATAGTTTAAAATTATATATATGTTCTCTGGTGAACTTCTGTTACAACCAAAGCTTTAAATCATACTAGCACTTTGCCCGCGACTTCGTCCGCAAGATTTTCCATACAAACAAAATTCCCCCTTTTCACCCCCTTAAAGGTTAAATTTCCAAAAACCCCTTCTTAGTGCTCCCCTACATTATAATAGGAAGCCGTGTATAAAATTTCACATTCCTAGCCCCAGTAGTTTCGGCTGTACGTTGATATGTCAGTCAGTCAGTTCTCCTTTTATATATATAGAAGATTCTGCCGAGGACTTTCTTTTAAAATCTTTGGTTAATTAAAACCTATATACACAGAGAGACATAAAATGCAAAAATGAAATAAATCAGTAAATGATAGCGTGACGATTGAAAGGGGAGAATGGAAGAAAAAAACGTGTTGCGCCAACCTCAAATAACATGAGACAAGGGCAGGAAGATGATGATGATACACAAAGCTACTTAAAATAGAATACTCCATTGACAGACACTTTCATAATTATTAACGTAACATTTTTCTGTATACACATTTCATTTTGAAAATACATTATAAATAAAACATCACAAAAACAGTTTTAAAAGATAGTCTCAACGAAAAATATGGATCATTTAACCCAATAACAACTTTTTCAGACGTTTTTTGCGGACGAAATAAGTCGCGTGAGAGCCAGTTAGCCAGTTAGGTTGGTATTCAATGCAGTGGGGTAAATGCACCTAACTGTTCATTGGCAGAGTGCAACGGAGTTTAGCCCACAGAGTATGGAATCGCCTCGGTGGCCACTGCACTGTTAGGTTGTCAACACTTATTATATGTATAGGGTGACTGGTAATTAGTGACCGATATTTAAACACGTGATTGCAGTCATCATAATAAACAACTTTCCCAAAAAAACATTTTTTTTATACACAGTCTTTTATCACAATAAGACAACAGCCGTATGAAATTCGCACGCGCGCGCCTGTGCCCTATCAGCTGTTAGCCGTTTAAAAAAAATTGTTTCTTTGGGAAAGTTTTTTGTCATCATGAGTACAATCACTTGTTTAAGTATCGGTCACTAATTACCAGTACCCTACATAAAAGTGTTAATGGGTATCGCCGTTTATAACACGCTTTTATTAACTTCCCCTGTAACTAACTATTTAAAAAAATCTTAGCAGTTAAATTTGACCCACTTTCTGGTTTCCGGTTGAGCTCAAATTTTGCAAACATGTTTAGTTTGGATGACAATGCATGGTTAGCTAAGTGACGGCGAACTAAATCCAATATGGCGGACTTCCAAAGATGGCGGACTAGTTATTTTTTTATGCATTCCCATGATATTGGTGTCAAATGAAGGGGTTTGCCGAAAAGAATACGAAAAATAAAATGACGTTACTATAAAGTATGTTTTTTAGTTTTTTCTAACTATAGTATTATTATTAGCTGTATGATTCTCTGGACACTTGAATGACACTGTCAATACAAAGGCGCTGTTGATTCACATATTTTATGAAATTGCCTGTGATAATTTGTATTGAAAAACAAAGAGTGCGGCGTTAGATCCGATTAAGGCGACCGGTGAAAAGAACCATGCTGCACTACAGTAGCGAGGGTCAATTTTTGTAAGAGGTAAGCCGGAGTACAGTCACAAGCACCAATATGTAAACACTTAACAACTTTTTAAAGAGTTCTTCTCCTACTGTTCTGATTAAAATTTCATGTTGTTACGAACATAGTATTCTGGAACTCATAGTTTTATGAAAAAGATCCAAACTCCAAGTTACAATCGTTATTTCTCGCGAAAATTGCTTTTAAATTTAGGAAAGTGTATATATATTGGCGCTCGTGACTGTACATAATTATCTTTACTGTATAGAATTTTATTTGTCCATAGAATTCTGACTGTGCCATTTTTCAAATGGAAACCGGTAGGAATCGGTTTGTGTGGAATAAGAATAAGAATAAGAATAAGAAACTTTTATTTGTAAACATAGGTAGTTACACGGTGTGTGAGATGTTACAATATACTTAGTTAGATTCTCTATGTTTTGCCGTGAAGCGTACAAATATGAAAAACGAAATGAATTAATTTAAAAACAATTTATCAGAGTGTTTCATGCAATCATTATCTTACGAAGTTATAATATAAGAAGAACTGTAATTTTAGATTTTGAATTTTAGATTACTATAAAATATCCATTACAATTCTTAGTAACATTAAATGCAAAAATAAAATGAAAATTAATTAAATCAACATTAAACAATTTGAAAAATATAGTAAATTATCAATTAATTAGCAAAAGTTAATATAATTTAAGAGTAGATGTCAGGTAAAAAGGTAAAAGTGGAACCTTCGCTACTGCTGCATAAACATGTCAGTGGGCCTCATCCAGTAGGTCGAAGTTTACTCAATAAATCTGACAGTCCATGACAATGTGACAGCTGAAACTTGCGACATACTCGTAGTATGCAAGTTTTATTTTGTGAATTACATTATTTATGGCAATACATGGGAGTATATTTTAAACTTAATAAACACTTTATAAACCAGAAATTGTAGTGTAGTACTCATGTTTTTTCAAATAAATGATCTTTTATCAGTTAATTTTGTGGGAATATAATAATAAAGCGGTACTCCTGGTAGCTTGGACGGGTCTCCCTTGTTTGACCGAAAGGCATTTGACAAATTTTCACTTCCCAAAAAATTTTTCGAGTAATTTCATTTGCCAAATTATTACTTAGCAAAAAATCTATTCACAAAAAATTGTAACGCAAACCTAATGTTTGGGAAGTGAACGTTTAAACTTATAACTTGTTTACCAACAACTACTTTTAACATTTTTTATTTAGTCAAATATTTCAGTTGGAATAACAGTTTTTACGCAAAATCAAATAAGAAAAATTCTAAACAGGTTATAATAATATGAATATTAACTATTCTTTTTTTTAGTTAGTATCCTTTTTTTTCAATATTTTTTTTTCTATATTATGTAGTCGTTCCTGGAGGTCACAGTTTTAACCTAACCTTACCATTTTTTTTTTAATAAGTAAGTAATTATCCTAATCTATTATATTTTTATAAAAATTTTGTTGATAAAAATATTTAAAAATAAAGAGAAAAATGAGTCAAAAAAAGGAAAAAAACGAAATATTATTATATTCCCACAAAATTGGGAACGAACCTTACTACTAATACAAATGCGAAAGTTTGTAAAGATAGATGTTTGTTTTTTACCCAAAATTACTGAACGAATTTCGATGAGGCACACAGATAGTTTATAACCTGGATTTACATAAATAGGATACTTTTTATCCTACGATCCCGTGGGACAATCACCGAATTCCACGCGAGGAGAGCCGCGGGCATATGCTAGTAATTTAATAAGAAATCAGAAATATTTATTTGTAAGAATGTAGTTTTACATATGTGGGTGTGTGGGTGTGGGTGGTGTTATGGATTTGTTTAAGTCCTTAACATTCTACCACAACATAATATGGTGTGCAAATATTCAGATATCACTCTTAAATAAATTAAATAAGTACTTACTACAATTATTTTATGATTTGTGATTTACAACAGGTCCAAAATTAATTAATATTATTATAATTAGGTAATCGTTACTTTAAAATCAATGTCAAAATTAAGTACTTATAAGTAAGTTAAGTAGTTCTTGGATTCTTACAATATTCCATATAAAGGGTGTAAAAAGACCCTTAACGAAGCCGAAAGGCACTTGTTCTCCCCGTCATTGCGATCATTTTTTTTGTTCTGAACCATACCTGGGAATCTTCTAGTTACGGAGATATTGGAGGTCAAAGTTCCAATTTTTTCACAAGTTTAAAAAAAAATACCACTTTTAAAGGTTTTAACTTTACTTTAATTAACTTAAGCATTAAGTTTTGAGTGTGTTACATTGAATTTTTCCGTAAAAGGTGATTTTTCACCCCAAAAAAAAAGTCGTTTCCCAGCAATATTTTTTGCGTAGAGTTACTTAGTTTGATGTACAGAATGCTTGGTTGACGGCTTCGTGAAGGGTCTGTTTACACCTTGTATTTACTTACTAATATTAGAATCGCGTCTCTATTCACTCGAAGTTTCCGTGATCTGTGGATTTAGCTATATAGGAAGCATTACTGATCTATATATAGAGTTATATCATGTTCCAGTTAGGTCTATTTTAAGATTTCGATGAAATACTGGTTTCGTAATACTATCATTGTTGGTAAACATGTCTGACCTCGAAGAATGGTGTCTGTGACCGACCGGCGACCGCTGCTGATTTCATAATTTATGCTTTTAGCATCTTTTTTTTATGTTGTTTGACAAAATCATTGAGGTAGGTATGTAAAAATAGTGTACAAGTAGGTACACGTAACAATTATTTTTATTTCGTCTCTTAGTTTTTTGTTTCTTATAGTTTTTACCACAGAACAGATAAAATAGGACCTCTTTTATCTGTTCTGTGGTTTTTACAGTGTTATTAACGGATCTATTTAATTTGAAACGATCTACTTTTTACACAGTTTTTCCTTATATTTGTTTGTACAATTATCAATTTTATTTTTTGTTATTTACATTTTTTCATGATCTTCTGGCGCTTTGCCAAACTAATAACTAATACCTTCAGTTTGTTTTTACCCTACTGCGCGACTGAAAAGACAGGGTTATGTGTTTCACGTGTGCCTTTGTGTGTGTTACCTTGTACCCTCGAAGCATCGTTGTTTGAACAGTTTGTTTTTGTACTGTTAAAATAATAGGGTATTTGCCTGAAAAAATCTATTTAGTCCGTCAGTTAGATTATCAAAAAATATTGGACACGTATTTTTTCTTTTGTCATGTAAACGAAAAATGACAATGATTCTGTTACTTTTTACTGTCCAGTGACAAGCCCCCCCTCTTGAACTTTGATGCGCTATATCGTCGTAATTTTTTGATTATGTGACAAAAGAAAAAATACGTGTCCAACATTTTTTGGTGATCTAACTGACAGACTAAATTTTTTTTTTTTTTTTCGATGATGTCAAACAGCCATACACAAAAATCACACACAGAGGCACCTAGCTATACACAGACATTTCTTTCCCAATCACCACAAGCTTTAAAAACCTAGGTAGACCTTGTCCACACTTACATCCATAACTTTCAATCTCATAAAATTCTACAACTTTTCAACATCGTACGATACGAGACGTCTTTCGAAACTCGCAGATCCGTATTGACCCATACCTGGTTATATTAGCCAAATGTAAATGTCTATGGTTACATGACGCAATAGATTCTTAGCCTTGACTGCGAGTGTCGCTTTGGCATTGAAGTTTGCCCTTGTGGTCTATGGTAGGAGGGGACTGAATTAGTGTCTATGCGTTATTTTTGGTTGTTTTTTTTTGGACGCTGGAGTGAGGATGGTGACCAAAAGAGGTGACTGCAGAGTTGACGAGTAATAGAGAATTAATTGAAGAAGAAGAAATGCTGCGCCGATCCCAAATTAATTGGGATAAGGGCAGGTGAATGATGAATGATTATAATGATGAGCAAAAACCTAATCTCTTAAGGGTATTACACACATCTCACTCATCAAGGTGTAAAAAAGGCATTTGTAAAGTTTCTTAATACTTTTTTACATCTAAAACTAAATATTCGGTGTTACGATATTAATTATTGCATTTCATAATCAATATTTTAGTTCACTAGTTAGCCATTTTTCTTATTTCCCTACAGTAATATTGCCAAATTAATCAAAACAGCGAAATATTTGACAGCTATTTGCGACGTAGCCTATATTCTGTATAAACGCTCTTATCTTCCAATCTTTTTTTTAAATTTTTAATCACACAACTTGAACTTTTACACTGCAACACTGGTTTTTGGTACCGTGCAACGTATAATTCTCAGGCTATGTGTAAGACTGTAACTACACTGTGAAGCGGCAGCGGTAAAAATAAAACAAACTCTTTTCAGCTTGAAAAAGAATAAATTGCAAAGTGGAGGCGTGTGAGAGCTTAGAAGTAGTTCATCCCGCTCATCGCTGCCGCTTATCGACATCATCATAACCTTAAATCACGACTAAAAGCCGAGTTACCAAATTATTACGAAATAATGGTTTTAGACAATAAAATGGGTGACCTTGTCTTTTGTAATGATCATTATTTAGATGTAACGTAACATGAGACATTTTGATGTTTATCATTATTTTCTACAGCATTGTATGAAAAAACGAGGTCAGATTTTTGAGGTTTCTTTTGGTGGAAGACATTAAAAGACATTATTGCTTCATTCAAACGTAGGTGGATGGCATTGAGATTGATTTTGAAATTAATATTCATTGATAACGATTTTAGAAAGATACAATGTTAGTTTATACAGGGTAACCGACCTTAATACTAATTATTTATTATTTATTTTCATACATATTTTTTACATTTTTAAATATTCTATACAAAATACTATAAAAAAACATTTAAAAATATAAAAAATAGTAGGCCACCAGCACTGGGAACAGGGTCCGAGCCGCCGGTGGTCAGGGCTCTTGAGAGAGGAACCTCCTAACAATACGCGCCGTGTACAGGAGTACCGCTTTCTGAATCAAGCCCTTGATCCAGCTGCCAAGCGCGAGCCTCCTCAGGTGTTGGTCGAGGCTCTTGGCAATTAAGCCATTGGCGGACACGACTATCGGCACAATGACTGCTGTACTCACGTTCCACATGTCGACAACCTCGCGAGCCAGATCTAGATATTTGAATTTAATACTAATAATTATTAATATGATTTGGGAAAAGCGAAAATTTTATCAGCCTCGCGTAATTTGTCATTTATCATCCTAGCCTAGCCTAGTGTTTGGGTTGGCTTCCAGTCTTACCGGATGCAATTGAAGAGTAGGTATTTAACATGAGTGACTGCCTATTAAAATAGAGTCACCGGCTAACACCATAACCCTAGGTAAGACTGATTTTCAGTCTTTCTTGAACAGAACTATACTGTTTATTTAGCCACGAGTCCCTATTTGGCTGGTCAGACTATCCTCACATAAAACTGAGGACCCTGCATGTATACTTTCTAATTTATAGCTGTAATTTACATGATAAATCGATTCCCAGGTCGACCAAATTGTTATTGGGCTTTCCTTGCAGGAATTCCTCAGTAGCAGCCACGCGCCACGCTGGATTTGTGTCCGGTTGATGGTAATAGGCTCGCCCCCTATTTCATGAGACGCAAACATCACTAGGGTAATGTGGGTGTGCTATAAGAACCTCTGCCTAAGCCTTTGAGGATTACAGGCGTCATGATATGTTATTAAGTAATCAATTCTTCAATTATATCTAATTACATTAGGTAGATGAGTCATACACCAAGTCCGTACCGCTTAACTATATGTATACATATCTATACTATATATTTTATATTATAAATCTGAAGAGTTTGTTTGGTTGAACGCGCTAATGTCAGGAACTACTCGTTCGAATTGAAAAAATCTTTGAGTGCTAGATATCCCATTTATCGAGGAAGGCTATAGGCTATATAACATCACGCTACGACCAATAGGAGCAGAGCATCCATGAAAAATGTTATAAAAACAGGTAAAATAGTATTTTTACAAGAATTCACGCTGTCGAAGGTCGCGGGGAACAGCTAGTGTATGTATAATTATGTATAAAGTTATACGCTTATTGTTCTACCTAACTTAACCAATCGCTTCTACATAATATATGTATGTACGAACAAAGCTATTGTAATAGACGTGTCATTTACATCAATCTGGTAACTACGTCATAATTCGCTGACTGTGTCATCGAAACTATGATTATTATCGTGAATTCTTAGTATTTGAGATGAGATAAGATATTAAATTGGTTTATTAGACTTATGGGTAATTAGATTTTGTAATATATCACGTCTGAGAATTAAAGAAAACAGTTTGAAGTAGCTTTCCGCAATCGGAGGCCCTGATAATATTTTTTAAAATTTTATTTATTTATTGGCCTATCTACAATTGTTACACTGTGTATCCTAATAATACAAGTATAGTGTACAATATGATGCGATAGACACACCAGCAAAAAAACTAAATTATAACATTTAAAAAAAAATTCAAAAATATTGCAGAAATAACACTTTCAACAACAGCTTTAGAACACAGTAAATACAAAGATGACAGAAAAGAAAAGAAAAGTAAGTAATATGGTGGTTAATTTTGATGGACTTGGTGAATGAATTTTTGAAGTGTTGTGGAAATGTTTCAAGCTGTCAGCTAACAGGATCAGATGGAGAAAAATTGAATAACGAGCTACGACTACACCTTCGATTGGAATCAATTCATCGTGAATACGGTCGTTTTGTCAAGAGCGAAGCGAAGATGAAGAAGAACTCTACCTAATGCAGTGGCATCCACCAACCCACTCCTATTCAGAAAAAGTAGTCCCAAGTTCCAGTAGAAGAAACGTTATTTTAAAGTCATAAATAATTTGAAAAGATTATTAGACGCGTATGTCTGAAAAGATGTGTGACTGTCATTTGTAGATCTTTGACAGTCGTTACAGGTAGGTCTGGCAACCAGTCTTGGTTGCCAGACCTACCTGTAACGACTGTGCGACCAAGGGGTATCGTATGTCTCAGTACTAACTGGGTTTTGGAGGTCAGATAGGCAGTCGCTCCATGTAAAATATTGTTATTCAGTTGCATTAGGTTAGACTGGAAACCGACCCCAACATAGTTGGGACAAGGCTGGGATGTTGATGAGAATGCATGAAAACCTAGTCAGTACGTGATTGAGGAAGTCACTAGTGGAGGTCAAAGTGTCTGGTGCTTTGCCACTCAGGTCACGACCCGTGTCACGCACTAAAACTACAGCAAAAAGTTCTGAAGTTTTTGCCACCATAGAAAAAGGTGGTTTTTGTGTAGGATCGAATGTTAGATTTATAAGTGTTTGACCCGAAGCAAGAACTTCTTAGAGGCACCAAAAATTATTTCTGGTCTAGAAACGTGAAATTGTGCACAAGAGTATTCGAAAATGAGCATATAAAAAGGGTTCTTTAAAATTTGTTCCATAAGGGGCAAAAATAAGCCGGGGCTGCAAGACTGTTTCCGGGGCTGCAGGACTGTTCGAAAGAGATACCGCGGCCCTGGAACATAAAGGGCAAAGAAGGAACATGGATGGGTTTTAGTCAGTAAAAGTCTGACACTCCCTCCTACCCCGGGAGGAGTCATTTGATGATTACCCATCCGAAAAAAAAGGGGTAAAATAAGGGAAAGAAGTTTTGATGAGATTTTTCATTGTGTTGATTGGAAATGACACAAGCTTTGTACCTTAATTTTCAGTTTTGGATAATTTACGCGATCTTTACGTGTTGTTTTCCAGAAGTCTCGTATATTATTATCACGTCTATTATCGTTTGTCTCGTGTATTCAACAACACTGGTCATACGAGACGTCTTTTCAACTGGTGTTAACCATTACTCAATCAACAAGTTTTGCAAGCACATCTTAAGTGACTAAAGTGCTTTAAGTTTGAAACATAATGAAGAATAAAAGAGAGAGATAAGGTGACCTTGACCGGGATCTTAGTTAATTAATTAGGAAACTCATCCATGACGAAGTTCCTTGTATTTATTACTAGCTGTGCCCCGCGGTTTTACTTGTAGCGTGATTTTAAACCTTTCGGTACCCAGCACCCAGGATATGGGGCCAACAATAATCATTCGTGTGCCCACAACCCGTAGCCGAGTCTTCGTTATAATTGAATAATAAATTACTTGTATTTTAAAATTACCATTTTTATAACGAAAACTCGGATACGGGTTGTGGGAACACGAATGAATTATTGTTGGCCCATATTATACTGGGTGCTGAGCACCGAAAGGGTTAAAGAGCCTGTAACCTTCCAGAAGAATCAGGCTATTGTGTTCAAAAATATTTTTTTCAAACCCGACTAGTACGTCCAGAATTTAGCGCTTTTAGAAAACTTTTCTGCTCTAATTTATTAGTTATAACATAATTAATAGATAGGTACTATAACTTAAACTAGTATACGTAAGTAATCTTTCTGTACAAATGATAAAACAATATTTTTATAACTTCATTTACTCGAGAACCACCTCACTGATTCGATTTACAAAAGTTATAATGGAAGACTATAAAAACTTTACATGACTATCTTTTCCTGAAATGGAATACCAACCAACGGTTTCAAGATTGCTTTTGGTACGACAGCGTCAAGAAGTTTTATTGGTTGTTAAAACATTGATACGTGACTAATGTAAGTGTGTAAAATGATTATTTTCTCCTTCGAACAGTAATTTTGAAATAATTCGCGGTTAAACTTTCAACCACAGAATACCATAAACAATGTGGAGGCAAAAGAAAGTGTGCCAGTGCGTTTTCAGCCACAAAAATGTGTCAGGATTTTAATTTACATCAATAACGTTTGTTTATGGTCTTGTTAATTTTAATGATGAAATTACTAGTTAGTACCTATTTAACTAAGTACTAATTATATTTTATTGTGAATGATTATTACTTACTTTGTTTATTATTAATCATGACTTAGAACCAAGTAAATAGTTACTGAAGAACTAAATCGAGGGCAACTATCAAAATAGGAGATAGAAATACCTTTTTAAAATAACGACAAAATTCACAGTTTTTCTCGTAGACGAAAACCCTAATTTATAAATTAGTCAAATGTCCTAAGCCCTAATTGACGCATACTGTCCATCAGTTAATAACACATCCTATCGAAACAACAGCAAGACAAAATCCTTCACATTTAAAAACCAAAAATATCAAGTAAAACACAAACAAAAGAAAAAAAAACGAAACGTAATTCTTTAAAAAAGAAACTGACGTACTTTTTAAAAATCAGAACAAAATTCAAACTCACATGTCAAGTTCCACACAGCCACTGAGATCACTGTTTCGCAACTTTTTTTTTAAGGCAACGGTAAGTATGTCGCGTCAGCCAAGGTACAAGGCTTGGCCGCTACTGAGAGGAACTAACCTCTCTTGCAATCATGTTGAGAAATGCATTCAGCGTGTGTGTAGATACGGGTGAATAGTTGAGCCGATAATATTGTGTTCATTATTTTATTTATGTATTGATTTGTAAGATTAAAAATGTCTATAAGAGTGTGTTAAGATTTTGTTTGAAGAAAAAAGGTTTGGGAAACGGTAAGACTTGAACCTACATATTAACAAAAAAAAATGTTGTTTGGCGTAAGTAACATTGGTTTCCTACTGTAAATATCTAAGGGAACATAGATTTGATTTCAAGCATTTTTCAAGATCAAGGCCACGCCAGTAGGTAATCCAGGTTATAAAAAAAAACCCTATTTACTTCCAATGCTTGAAATGTATCACAAAATAGGGACAGTCTAAAGGCTTCTCAATAAAAGTGCTTGAAAATATTCAAAAGTGTATTTTTATTAAAAAGGTAAGAAATACCATTTACTAACTGAGTTTATTTAAAAGTCAAATTTAAAAAAAAAAAACTGCTAAAATTATTTAAAAAACTTTTGTTCCAATCAGTTAAATTATCGGCCCGTATGTTTCAGCCTAGGTCCTACTAATCGAAAGTTCGTTACACGGGGGTAAATCGTACTCTATTGCATTATTGGAGCTACCTTCATACGTGTCATGGCGGTTCATACTCCAATATTTTACAGAAAACCGGCAAAAGTGATCCGCCCCTAAGACGGCCCACTAACCGTGATTTGATGCTTATTTTTCCCTAACTTGTTCTTAATTTTTTTTTTCTTAATTTAGACGGCACGGTTGGCGCAGTGGCTGAGCGATTGGCTGCTGCGCTGTGTGTCACGGGTTCGATCCCCGCACGGAACAAATATTTGTATGATCTACAGGTAGTTGTTCCGGGTCTGACTGTTTGTGTATGTGGGTTTTAAATGTTTGTAAACGCACCCACGATAAAAGAGAAATTCCTAGCGTGGGGCAAGGTTTAAAAAAAAAAATCTGTTCTCTTTATTCACGAGACAATCTTGATTCATGTTTAGTGCAAAACAAAAGGTTAACAAAAAGATATCCGAATCTAGAAAACCAGTTCTGGTAGATGTTAATCGATAAAATATACAACCATCATCTGCCATCTGTCTAGCGTTTTCCCAACTATGTTGGGGTCGGCTTCCAGTCTAACCGGATGCAGTATTTTACAAAGAGTGACGGCCTATCTAACCTCCACAAACCAGTTGGTACTGGGTAATACGATACCCCTTGGTAAGAATGGTTGTCAGACTTTCGGGCCACTGACTACCTGTAACGACTGTCAAAGATCTATAAATGACGGCCGGGACCAACGGCTTAACGAGCTTTCCGAGGCACGGAGGAAGCTCGGTATGTAATAGGCGGTCATCCATCCACGAACCAACCTAGATCGACCCGAACAGCTAATATTATTTAGCCACGAGCTCCTCAAAAAATATACGAGAAAATATACAAACGGGATAGCAAAAATGCGGTGCTATTTCACGCTTAACAGTGTAGCTAGTTTCATTAAAATGCGGACAGAGAAACTATTGAAAATTCGGTATTTGAAGAAACTATCGTATATCGCTGTCGCTCTCCGAGCGCGGTTTCGACATTGGTGCGATATGGACAACTGCAGAACCGACTGAATAGCCTAAGTTTTATCATGGTGACGGGATATTTACCATGTTTACGCCGAAATATCGGGAACCCAAACAAAACAGTAAACATGATAATATAGTGACCATGACAGTCTAATAACTTATAATGACAGTATTGTTTTGTCAATATAAAAAATAATAATAGGATAATGGTTAATATCCAGGTAATACATAAGCTGTTACAAGTAATGTTATAAGTGGCTTAAAATGATTATTTTTCTTAAAATAAGTCAAGTCATCCTCTTGTTATTCTATTCACGAATGTCATTGAGAACCATTTAGTAATTTGAGAGGCTCCAAAAATTGTCCCATACAAAAAGATTAAAAAACTTAATTTGAATGTCTCTGGTCCCATACTATATGATCGTACGTTTTGCTGTTACAACATAACAGTTTCCTCTTGCACTTCTCTACGGAGAAGATGCAGCCTCGTACGAAGGTCATCAAGCAGCGGTCCTCTGTCGAGAAGGATATAGATCACAAAAAATATTACGCCTGTAATCTCCGTAGAGTTAGGCAGAGGTGTACCTAATAGTACACCCTGTTACAAATGAATCAAAATAATAAATTAAAGTTCAAATATTATATTATCATCGCGGGCCTGTGGACGGTGAGTAATGGGATAGCTCACCGTCCGTCCGTCTTATGACGACAGGCCGTGTTGACGGCGTGTTCGTGTTCCACGCGCGCCTCAAAGGCGCGAATTACACAGAAACGGCGTAAGGCGTAAGGTGCGGCGCAGGCGTGGAATTTATAAGGAAACGAAAGAATGGCGTGCCTGCGCCGCGCCGCTTGAGTGTAATTCACGACATGTCGCCTACGTACATTTTGTATGAAAATGTTTTGAAGCGGCATCATGCCTGCACCGCGCCTTCACCTTACGCGTTTCCTGTGTAATTCAAAGAGATGTCAGGAAAAAGGAAGGGGCCCGCAAGGCTGTTCGAAAGAGATACCGCGGGCCTGGAACACAAAGGGCAAAGAAGGAACATGGATGGGTTTTAGTCAGTAAAAGTCTGACACTCCCTTCCACTCCGCCCAGAGCAGGGGGTCATTTGATGTTAAACTGAAAAAAAAAAATGTCATATCAATGAAAACAACAAATAAATTTTTCCTTATGATACTGTAACCATGATTAAATCAAAATTATTTTGTTCACAAAAAAGTATACAATAATAGTATGTGCTGAAAAAAATACAAATTACGCTTCGACTTGATATCACAAAATCAATATTTTTTCGCCCGTTTAAAAAATGCTTACATAACACTGCCTCTTCATATCACGAAACCAGAATAATGAACTTCAAGATTTTTTCTAGCTAAACTAGTTTTTACCCTGGGCCTGGGTAAGCCCTTCCCGAAGGCATGCAATTACACGAACAGGATCCGTTGGGTTAACGTAGCCTTGAAGGGCCTAGAAAGGGCATTTACCTAGCTTGGTAATACAAGAAAATCTCACAAATATTATAAAGGCGAAAGTTTGTATGTGTATATGTATGTATGTGTGTATGTTTGTTACTTCTTCACGCTCAAACGGTTTAACGGATTTGGATGAAATTTGGTATCAAGATAGCTTATGTGCTGGATTAACACATAGGCGGCTTTGATCCCGGAAAAATGCGATGTTCCCGTGGGATGATCAAATGACTAACAAATATTTTTTTCCCGAATGTTGACTAAAATCGTCTTTTGGCGACCAAAAGTACGAGGTCAGCTAGTATTTTAATAATTTCTTGTCATCCATCGGCGTCATCCATCTTGTTCTATACCTTGGGAATTGTTGCTTAACTTTTGTTAAGTAGGCTTAAGTGATCTTATTTCAATCTGATTTTTTTCACACTCACCCCAGAATTACTTAATATGGTGCAATGAAGAGCCATCACCTATGTTGCGTAAACGTACCTGTGCCCCCAGTAGCACCATTCTGATTAGCAGACATTTTTAACATGGCTTAAGGCGATTCTCCCAAAGCACCGCGCTCCGTCGCGTAGCGTGGGGGTTGTAACATTGTACGTAAGTATTTGAATTTGTATAGAAAACACGCCTAGGACAACACACTGACAACGCGTCGGCGTACAATGTTAAAATCTGCGGTCCAGCACTACGCGATGGAGCACGGTGCAGTGGGAGAATCGCCTAAGATATCATCATCTGCCTAGCCTTTTCCCAACTATATTGGGGTCGGCTTCCAGTCTTAACCGGATGCAGCTGAATACCAGTATTTTACATGGAGCGACTGCCTATCAGACCTCCACAACCCAGTAAGTACTGGGTAATACGATACCTCTTGGTAAGACTGGTTGTCAGACTCTTTTGGGGCACTGACTACCTAACGACTGTCAAAGATCTACAAATGACACCCGGGACCAACGGCTTAACGTGCTTTCCGAGGCACGGAGGAAACTCGGTATGTAATGGGTGGTCACACATCCACAGACCAACCTAGGCAAGCACGGCTTAACCTAAAGATCGACCCGAGCGGCTGTTATTATGTAGCCACGAGCTCCTCGCCTAAGATACAAAAGAAGAAAATATCTCTTGATTTTTCAACACATAAAGAAATATTGACAGTCCACTTGATGGTAATGGTAAAAGTAAATACAGCACAGGATTGCTCAGTAAATATCCTGTAAGTGATTGTTTACTTATGGTGTGTGACAACACCAGACCTTTGACTCTTGAAGCGTTGAGTGACGTGAAAATTTTGAAAATACATGGTGTGAACGGACCCTTCACGAAGCCGTCAACCATGCATTTGGTACATCAAACTAAGTAACCCTACGCGAAAATTATTGCTTGGAAACTTTACTTGACTTTTATTTTTGGGGTGAAAAATCACGTTTTACGGTAAAACTCGAATGTAACGCACTAAACATTGTGCTGATGGATGCATTGAATAGTACGGGATTTGCGGAGGTATTTAAAGTAAAGTTATAACATAAAAAAATTGTATTTAAAAAAAACTTGTGAAAAAGCTGGAACTTTGACCCCCAATATCTCGGTAACTAGAAGGTTCCCAGGTATGACCTAGAACAAAAAAGTGATTGCAATGACGGGGAGAACAAATGCCTTTCGGCTTCGTTAAGGGTCCGTTTACACCTTGTATGAATGCAAAAGAAGCGCCGTCCCCAATAAATTAGGATTAGTTTGGAAGACTAAGTATGACTAGATGAATATAAATGGGATAAAAGAACAAGACATGCAGGAGAGGAGAAAAACATAGGAGGTGTCTGATGAGATGACTAGTAATAGAGAAGTATGAAAGAAGAAGACATGCTGCGCCAACCCCAAATGAATTGGTATAAGGGCAAGAGAATGATGAAAGGAACAAGACAGTATAAGAATAGGGTTTTTGACTGAAAACATCTATTTAGTCCGTCAGTTAGATTATCAAAAAATATTGGATACGTATAAAATGACAACGATACAGGCGCGTTGAAATCTCTCGTGACGTCACAATTTCTGTTACTTTTTACTGTCCAGTGACGTCACAAGCCCCCTCTCTTGAACTTTGATGCGATGTATCGTCGTCAATTTTGATTATGTGACAAAAGAAAAAATATGTGTCCAACATTTTTTGGTGATCTAACTGACGGACTATTTTTTATGTTTTTTTTCGTTGTTGTCAAATAGCCGATTCTTATTGATCACTATACTATCGATCTGCCATCCGCATCTTCACATTATGATAAAAACCGCTGACTCCAAAGCATTGTTCTAACTTTTCGTACACAGCACATTATGCACAAGACGTGGGTAGTTCTTAAGAGAGTCACGTACTTGTTGCGTCTTTGTACTGATAACATTATGTATTCAAGTCTCGTGTGTGAGCGGCGTTAGATGAGCGGAGATGGGTATGAGCGGAAGCGGAGAGCGATTTTGTGTTTATCTTTGTACGTCTTCTATCGTCGGTTTAGCAAGCGCGATTGCTGAACTTGAGGTCCTGAGTTCGATTTCCGGGTCGGGCAAAGTGTTTTTGGGTATTTCCATCAGGTACTTCACAGTAGCAGCCACGGAGTCTGGATTTGTGCCCGATTGATGACAATAGGCTCACCCCCTATTACATGGGACTTATACCGGGTAAAACGGAGTGAATAGGAACGCAGGGGTGAATAGATACAAAATTTTGAAAGGGATTTTAACGTTGAATTAATAATATTATGTTGAAAATGAGGTATCTAAGTAATTATGTATGACTAAGTAAATAAAATAGAGTACTTTTTGGTAACATATCATATCAATTCAACGATAAAATCATCATCAAAGTATTGTCTCTATTCACCCCTGCGTTCCTATTTACCCCGTTTGACGTTACATAAGTGGGGAAGCGTGGGTGTACTACCAGGTACACCTCTGCCTAACCCTTCAGAGATTAATAGCACGGACTCGAAACTTTGTAAACGCGTTCAATGTTGATAAATAAACCATTTTTTTTTTCTTTTCATTTTAATAAAAGGTTGTTTTATCTTAAAATCTATTTTAAAAGCCGCTAAGCAACACACGTTTGTTAATGTAACCGCTCCTTTATTTCTACGTCGTATAAGGAAACACAATTCAAGTACAATAACATACGTAATGTGTACTTATGTACTATATGAACAATTGTTATGTTTCAAAGTTAACCTCTTCAATGCGTAGGTCAGATGGCACGCTAATGAATTTATAATGAGCCATGTTTTTTTTGCTAATCTTTGGTTTTCTGATTAGTCTTCTTCTTATTATACTGGTCTAAGATTTAGCCTAACGTAAGCCTTCCCTCAACAAAGTCCTTAATAAAATTAAGATACGTTTAATTTGAAAATAAAATAATGACACAAAAATGATTTAAGGCGCTGCCCATACCGGGACACCGTAAAAACGTCCTCTTTTTCGTTGCTGAGTTAGTCGTATTGCTACATAGTACAAGCCCAAAAAAATACAGTGTATAGTCAAATGTATGAGTAAAAGACTTATGTAAAATATTTTCTAAAAATAATCCAGAATCTTCAAAAAAAAAATCGCAAGACACGAAAAATTTTTTTCGTGGCGAAATGCTCAATATTTTTAGTGATAACTATAATTTTTTTTGTGAGTGTGTTCATGGAGTTTTTTCTCCGTTTTTCTTCGTAGAGATCTACGTTTTGGATGGGAAACTAACTTCAACTTTCTAATTAACCGAGCAACTCCTTGACTATGCAAAAGTTCTTTTAAACGGTTTAAATAATACTTTGAGCTCTTTGTCCATTGTCCGAAGTACCAGGTGCACCAAAAGAAAAATATTTTTCTCAAATTAATACTTTTAGGAGGGAATGGAGACCTTTGCCCTGCAGTGGGTCAATACAGGGTGTTTGGCGCATGGACCGACACAATTTTTCCAGGGATTTGGGAGGTCATTAGCTAGGTTCTGCCCATACACCCTTTGTCCCAAATGTCACGGTTGGTTACAAATGTTTTTTTTTTTTTTAATGAAAAAAATGCCCAAAATGTTTCCTTTAATTCGAAATAACTTTTTTGTTTGTGGGTGTAGTGGCACAAAACAAATTTTGTTGCATTCTCCAAAGTCTTTTAAATCTAAAAACATCTTTGTTTTATACAACTGAAAAAAAAAGAAAATTCAAGAAAATTCCTTACAAGCTTCCAAAGTTAATTTTTTTATTTAATGAATGAAATTTTACAATTTCTAAATTAATTATAAAAAAAAATAAAAGCCATTTTGAACTTAGCTTTATTTTAAAAAGTTCTTTAGTTGATACCCTTTCTAACGGTATGCTACATATCATAGAAATTATTCATTATGTAGTCAAAATACTGGTTAGGAGAGTCAGGGTTAAGAAAAGACTTTTTAAAGTTATTTTGTTTTTATTAAACTAAAGTTATAAAAAAGGAGGCAAAACACCGGGAGAGGTGGAAATTAATGGAGGAGGCCTTTGCCCAGCAGTGGGACAGAATAGGCTAGTTAAAAAAAAAGTTATAAATCTTGTGTGTGGCATTTCTTTCATTTAAAAAAAAAAACATAAGAAACCAACCGTGACATTTGGGACAAAGGGTGTATGGGCAGAACCTAGCTAATGACCTCCCAAATCCCTGGAAAAATTGTGTCGGTCCATGCGCCAAACACCCTGTATAGGCTTCATCATCTGCCTAGCCTTTTCCCAACTATATTGGGGTCGGTTTCCAGTCTAACCGGATGCAGCTGAATACCAGTATTTAACATGGAGCGACTGCCTATGTGACCTCCACAACCCAGTTAGTACTGGGTAATACGATATCCTTTGGTAAGACTGGTTGTCAGACTTTTTGGGCCACTGACTACCTAACGACTGTCAAAGATCAACAAATAACACCCAGGACCAATGGCTTAACGTGCTTTCCGAGGCACGCAGGAAACTCGGTATGTAATGGGTGGTTACTCATCCACAGACTAACCTAGGCAAGCACGGCTTAACCTAAAGATCGATTCGAGCGGCTGTTATTATTTAGCTACGAGCTCCTCCAGTATAAGCTTATTAATAATAAATAATTTATATTTTTCTCGAAATCACGAATCGCAGCAGTCAGAACGCTCATTACTATGTCAATACATTTTTTGGTAGGCTTTTTTGGTAATATACGCAGGTACAAAAGTTCGGAATATAATTTTTTGTAGCTATGTTGGACAAAGTGGTCACAAGTCACAACCTCACGAAACCTCAGAAAATATATAAAAACATAGCATGAATAATAAATATAATTATGGAATATTAGTTTTTTCGAGTTCCGTATTCAACAAGGAAACGAACCCTAATAGTTTCGTCATGTCTGTCTGTCTGTCCGCAGCTTAGCTCAAAGACTCTTAATACTAGAAAGCTGTCATTTGGCAAGAATATACAGATTAGTTACGCCGACAAATTGGTGAAATATAAACTCTTTTTTGAAAACTATGTTTTTTTAGGGTATCTCCTGTCCCTACACGTAAAGTGGGGTGAGGATTTTTTTTCTCACGTACCACACTAAAGGGTATAAAAAGACCCTTAACGAAGCCGAAAGACACTTGTTCTCCCTATCATTGCGATCATTTTTTTGTTCTAGACCATACCGGGGAACCTTCTAGTTACGCAGATATTGGGGGTCAAAGTATCGACTTTTGCACAAGTTTTTTTTTAAATACATGTTTTTAATGTAAGAACTTTACTTTAAAAACCTCGACGACTCGCGTACTATTCAATCCAACCATCAGCACAATGTTTTGAATGCGTTACTATGAATCCTAATGTAAAATGTGATTTTCACTCCAAAAAAAAAGTCATTTCCCAGCAATAATTTTTGCGTGAAGTTACTTAGTTTGATATACAGAATGCTTGGTTAACGGCTTCGTGAAGGGTCCGTTTACACCCTGTATGTCCTTGAATAGGTCTTTAAAAAATATTGCGAGTTTGTTGAACAAACAAGTCAAAGTTTAAATGCTTACTTATTTCTTGGCTTGTATTTCTTCATGTAAATATTATTTCTTACTTGAGGGATTGTTGACAGTTGCGTAAATAGGACTTTAGTCAGTCGTGGAGTATCCGGTACGCGTACCTAATAATTGGTACTTAGTCTTTGCTGCACCATGCTGTCTTTTCTCATGAGCCTTTTCTATATTGTATAATTTAGGGGTCTTCCCTGGGCAGCGGCACTGTTCGCAGGAGATACCGCGGCCCTGGAACACAAAGGGCAAAGAAGGAACATGGATGGGTTTTAGTCAGTACGAGTCTGACACTCCCTTCCACTCCGCCCATAGCGGGAGGGATCATTTGATGATTTCCTATCCGAAAAGGGGTCTTCCCTCGTTGTTGCTAGTTGCATATAATTATAGGTCTTAAGTCAGAGTATCCGGTACGAACGTACTGTGAGATCATGTCTTTTCTCACGAGGTTTTGTTGTCGAAATAGGATTTTACTATCCGGTTCAAAGTGCAAGATGTTCCGGTAAATTACATCAGTACTATCAAATACATTAAAAAATTACGAGCTTTTAACCTTTTGACCGCCATTGTCATATAAAGGGTGTAAAAAGACACTTAACGAAGCCGAAAGGCACTTATTTTCCGCGTCAAAGCGATCATTTTTTGTTCTAGACCATACCGGGGAACCTTCTAGTTACGGAGATATTGGGGGTCAAAGTATCGACTTTTGCACATATTTTTTTTTAAATACATGTTTTTAAAGTAACATCTTTACTTTAAACACCTCCACGACCCCCGTACTATTCAATCCATCCATCAGCACAATGTTCTGAGTGCGTTACATTGAGTCCTACCGTAAAACGTGATTTTTCACCCAAAAAAAAAGTCGTCTCCCAGCAAAAATTTTTGCGTAATGTTACTTAGTTTGATGTACAGAATGCTTGATTGACGGCTTCATGAAGGGTCCGTTTACACCCTGTATACGTGACAAGCAAGCGCGTGCCCTGTACGCCAAACGACACAAATATGTGACAGAATGGTAGGTGAAATTGTGGCTTGGCGTGAAGGGCACGCGCGTGCTTTTATGCTCTGTTCAAAAGGTTAACTTTCTTGGGGTACTATCAATGATAAAATAGCTGTCACAACCGTGATTGATAAGCATGACATTCTGGGTTTGATCGGACTTAACACTTAGATTTTTTCCGATTAGAAATTCTAAGACACAGCATGGTGGCGGTTTGATGCCTGGTGCGGGTTTGCACCCGAATTTTTTTTTTACTTTACTGTCAGAGGGCGCATTCCTTCTTCATGAGTGGCATTATGAATGCGACGATCGCTTCGGTTAGAACACCGGTTATAGGTTTGCTCGCTGTTACATAGAATTATCATTCTTGATATGCTGCGTAGTTTGTTTTATTGAATTCCGAAAAAAAAAACTCTAATATCTATTCAAAAGTTCATTTAATTTATCACAGACAAACACCATTTATATAATATTTATACATAATGCTTAATTAAACTAAGTACAACTGTTAAGAGCATATAATTTTAATACAACAGATTAGACGAAATTGTGTTTTAACTTGTAAAAAAAATGCTTCAGCTGATATTTCAATTGTATTCCTTTTCCCAACATGGAGTCGAATTCCAGTCTTATCGGACAGTGCTTAAAACTCTAAAGTGAAAAACAGTCCCGTAAGTAATAGTATACAGGGTGGCGACGACAGTACGACATCAAATGAAAACATAGACAGGAACATTTTTAAACTGTCAAATAACATTTTTACATCGACATTAAAAAAAAATCAAACAAAATAAATAGCAGTAAACTGTTAATGAAATAAATAGAACACCAATTACAAATATTGGTTTACCAACCTAAGGTGCGAATTACACAGAAAAGGCGTAAGGTGACGGGGCGGCGCAGGCATGATGCCGCTTCAAAACATTTTCATACAAAATGTACGGAGGCGACATGTCGTAAATTACACTCAAGCCGCGCGGCGCAGGCACGCCGTTCTTTCGTTTCCTTATAAATTCCACGTCTGCGCCGCACCTTACGCCGTTTCTGTGTGATTCGCGCCTAAGGTATAATTTGCACTAATTCGCGTCTGAAAATAAAATTTAAGGAACGAATTTGGCAAACGTTTTTGAAGTAGCGAATTAGCAACATGTGTTTAGTGTTTATACCGATACGGGGTTCGTTAACCGTCGGCGCTAGACTATTAATCTACATCATGTAGAAAATGCTGAGAAAAGAAAAATAATGTCCTGTGACTAAACTACTGGATATATTCGAATGAATTTTTGTATGCAGACTGGGAACGTCACGAGGTAGGATGCAGTTTAATTTAATGTCGTATTGTCGGCGCCACCCTGTATAAGAAATAATTCGGAGAAGAACTACCTATAATATTCTTTTATGAGCATACAACTTAAAAAAACTGCTCATGGGAGATGCTAAGTTCAAAATCCTTTACTACAAGGCAGAAAATGATTTATTATTGGGGTATTCCTCAAAGCGCAACTATTTTTAAGCGCAACCAACTAAGAGCAACTAAATTATACCTCGAAGCGCAACCATTAGTTGCGCTCACCAATTCAAATTAAAAATATTATATGTTTATTCCTCAAAGCGCAACAATGATGAAAGATAGAGATGGGTATCATGGAATGAATAACGATATTTTTCTTCATGATTGCGCTTTGAGTAATAATTTAGTTGCGCTTAGTTGGTTGCGCTTAAAAATAGTTGCGCTTTGAGAAATACCCCTTATTATTAACGTCACAAAATTACTTATAACCAAGTAAATATTATCTAAAACTTAGTGCTAACTAGTCTAATCAATAGACAGCTGTCTGAAGGAGCCATCCATGCCGAACAGCTCATCGTAGTTGGTGGGTTTACCAGGTCGGAGGGACTCATCAGCTTTAAGGCTCTCCTGTTTCTTGAACCAGTCCCTGTATTCTGTTATTTTCTTAATCCAGGCATCTGAAAATGTGAACTGCTGTTAGTAGCATAATTATAAAGGGTGTAACAAGTCCCTTAACGAAGCCGAAAGGCATTTGTTCTCCCCGTCATTGCGATCATTTTTTTGTTCTAGACCCTGGGAACCTTCTAGTTACGGAGATATTGGGGGTTAAAGTTCCAAATTTTTCACAAGTTTTTTTTTAAAATACATGTTTTCAATGTATTTTTTTTTACTTTAAACACCTCTACGACCCCCGTACTATTCAATCCATCTATTAGCACAATGTTTTGAGTGTGTTACATTGAGTCCTACCGTGAAACGTGATTTTTCACCTAAAAAAAAGTCGTTTCGGTCGTCGGATGATCGGTTCAGTGGTTTAGTCGTGAAAAGGTAACAAACAAACAAACTTGCTTTCGCTTTTATAGTATTAGTAAGGATTCGGGGAAAAAATAGTGAATGCCAACATACTTTGGACCTCTTCCAATGTGGGTCCAGTGCCTCCATATTCCGGCGGCAGCAGCTCCTTAGGTACGTGCTTATGAAGGGCGTCGTAGCTACTGTGGAAGTTGATCTGAAAGCAACAATAATTGTTTAGTAATATCATCACGCCTGTAATCCCGAAGGGTTGGGCAGAGAAAGAACTATTGGTACACCCACATTTCGCCAGTTATGTTTAGTTTAAGTACTATGTTCTAGGGGGCGAGCGTATTGCCATCAACATACTGAGAGATTTTTGATTGAAAAACCCAATAACACTTTGTCCGACCTGGGAATCGAACCCAGGACCTCATGCTCAGCAGTCGCGTTTGCGACCACTCGACCAACGAGGCAGTTTGGTAACAATATCAGTTTATTACTGCCCCGGTCGGAGGTCGGTCTGTGGATCGGTGCCCATCCTTTACATATCGCGTTCACTCAGTGCTTCGGAAAGCACGTTAGGCCGTCGCCCCATGTAAAATACTGGTGTTCAACTGCTTCCGGTTATACTGGAAGCCAACCTCAACATAGTTGGAAAAAGGCTAGGCAGATGATAATATTATTTGGAAAACAGATGCCAGCAGAATCCCATCTGATAAGATTATAACTGTGAAAACATGGAAATCGATACTTACTCTTTGCCTCATCTTTTCCTTGAGGAACGGTTTGACAATATTGTGGAGAGCCTCAATGAGAGGCGTCGAGTTCACCACGTGCACCTCTTTCAGTTTCACTGGGTACGCCTCCTGTAATGGAATATAATAACTTTCATTAGATTTATTAAGATTTTTTTTTGATATAAAGGTTGTAACGAGACCCTTAACGAAGCCGAAAGGTACTTGTTCTCCCCGTCATTGCGATCATTTTTTTTGTTCTAGACCTTACCTGGGAATCTTCTAGTTACGGAGATATTAGGGGTCAGAGTTCCAATTTTTTTTTTAAAGTTTTCTTTTGCCTAAGGCACACCCGCAGCTGTGAATTCTCAGGAAATGATAATGAGGAGCAGAATCTTGAATATAACCATGTGTCTATACATTTCTATTTGTAATTTCAGTATAAAAAAACAATTTTTTTTTGGAAATTATTTTTATGAAAACTATTAGTATAAACCACACAAATTGCTTTTCTGAAGCTTTGAAAAGAAAAAAAGAATCAAAGAAAGTTTCTTCAGCAATAAACTAAATCAACAGCGGTGCCTAAAAGTGACCGAATAGCAACTTCGTAGTTTAAACAGATTTGCGGTTACTTCTTCGCCAATTTGTTTATTTGTTAAATCCCATAATACGCCCACAGCGATAACTTCCCCAGATGACTGGGTGCCACTGCCACGATGGAAGCGTCTAGAATGTACACGTCTCCCGCCACTCCTATTTCCTTCATCAGTCTGACGTGACAGGTCATCATGACGAGGTCAACTAGCAAGCTCCTGATTTCAACCTTGAGCCTTTCTCTTATAACTGCTACCGACTGCCATATGAAGCTTAATACTTCATTGTGCCTGATTTCATCCTACACTACATCTACCAATTCTCTGTCTATAGGGTGACTGGTAATTAGTGACCGATACTTAAACACGTGATTGTACTCATGATAATAAACAAATTTCCCAATGAAACATTAAAAAATATATATTAATTCACTGTTATCACAATAACACAACAGCGGGCCGAATGAAATTAGCGCGCGCACGCCTGTGGCCTATCAGCTGTTAGCCGCAAGACGCCGTTCTATCTCATTACTATCGTACCGTGCAACAGTGCTGGCTCGCAATCCCACTCCGTAATGCTCCGCTGTTGTGTTATTGTGATAAAAGTGAATGAGTATTAAAAAAAATGTTTCTTTGGGAAAGTTGTTTGTTATCATGAGTGCAATCACGTGTTTAAGTGTCGGTCACTAATTACAAGTCACCCTATATTAAAAACACCTGTACTTCTTCATTGTTGATCAGACCGTTGTTTTTTAGTGGTCTTGGGCCTCTGCCAAGTTGCACCAGAACGCCTGGGTTTCCACCTTCCACATCTGACCTGGGTGTGTGTTTAAGTTCTAACCAACCATTACCTGAACGCAGATGAAGAACTTCTTCAACAGCGACGGCGATAGCTTCCCCAGATGACTGGGCGCGACGATGGAAGCGTCTAGAATGTACACGTCTCCCGCCACTCCTTCTATCTCCTCCATCAGTCTGACGTCACCGATCATCATGACTATCTTAAACGCGTCGTTCAGCTGGTGCGTGTCGAGGTTCTTATCGAGTCCTGCAAATTAAAGGTCAACAGTTATGAGGGGCTCGTGGCTAAACAATACGGTTCCTTACGGTTCGATCGAAGGTTAAACTACTTTTGCCGAGGTCAGCCCATAGATGGGTGAACATTCATTACTTATTGAGACTTTGCCGTTGGTCCCGACTCTCATTAGTAGTTAGTAGTTTGACTGTCGTTACAAGTAGTCTGTGGCCCGAAATCTGACAACCAGTCTTACCAAGGGGTATCGTATTATCCAGTAACAGGGTTATGAAGGTCAGATAGGCAGACGCTAAGTCTTTAGATGTTTGTAACTCAATACTTAGAGGTGCCACACAGTTCGATGCTAGCAGAAGTTAGGCATCTACTAACTGGTATAAGTAACGTATACTGTAGATTCTAACTTTAGAATCATTTAAAAATAGAACATGTCTGCGTTTGTCGAGCCAATAGTTAGCTCTATTTTATTTCACACGTGCATAAAAAACTTTATAGCAGTATTCCGCGAAAATGTCAAAGGAGTTACGTGCCATAACATTACTAAGATTTGCGATAAGAATCAAGTGTGTAGAGACAATTATTATTATACTTGACATTTTGTTTGGTCGTGCTAAAAACATAATTTTATTTTATACGTCTTCATCCTTACTAATATTATAAATGCGAAAGTAAGTTTGTTTGTTACCTTTTCACGTCTAAACCACTGAACCGATTATCCTGAAATTTAGCATCTACTTTGTCAGGTGTACAGAAACGGACATAGGGTACCTTTCATCCCGAAAAAAAGAACTGTTCCCGAGGAAAACAACAGTAACGTTCTTATGATAATAGATGGTGCCACGTGTCTTTCGAATCATGATTGAATTATATGATTACAAGCGGAGTACAACCCGAATTGATTGTCAAATTCTAAATTAACGCGATCGAAGCCACGGGTAAAAGCTAGTTAATTTAACATTAAAATGGAAATCAGCTGTATCAAAAACTAGTCCAACAGGTTGGTTCACATAGGATTTCCTACGATTGTTGCAACAAATGCCGGGAAACATAAAAAATAAACTATATCATGGAGTGACTAAGTTTCACTGAGTCAAGCGATATTGAATGTTAATTACTTCTGTCATGCGATCAATGTTAATTATTGTGTTGATAAGGAAAATAAGTATAAAGATGTTTTTTTTTTAAGTAGCCATGATTCAGGTGCAAAGGCCTCCCCCATAACTTTTCAGGTACTCTTTTCGTGCACCACTTTTAACCAGTCATCGCAATGCGCATCCTGGGCCTATACCACATCCACTTCTACTTCAGTATTAATAAAATATTAATGTCACTTTGGTGTTAGAAAGAGATGACATCTATAAGTCCTGCACGCCGAACATGACAACCGTAGAAAGGGGTTTTGTCGACGGAAGAATCGACAAAATGACAGAATTCTTTTGGTGATCTGTCATTTTGTCGTTTCTTCCGTCGACAAAACCCGTGTGCGGTATAGCTCTATCTTTTCCACACTGAAATAAGATAAAATAATACTGCTTTAAAAGGGGCCAGCCTCGGCGGTTATTTCCATCCTCAGGCACCCACTGCGTGGAAACTTTTGCCCAGCACGCGTAACATGACCATGGCCGAAGAATCGACAAAATGACAGATTGTGGAAAGAAATCTGTCATTTTGTCGATTCTTCCGTCGACAAAACCCGTTTCTACCGTAGTCATGTTACGCGTGCTGGGGTGGAAACGCAAGGCGCTCACGTGTTACACGTGATTCATTAGCATTGTAAATTGTTTGACATTTGGCCCTATTATCAAACCACATTTTGGCATTAAATATTGAATACCACTTGTAGACATTAACATTCAAATCAAAACATTCGCAGTCTCTCAAACAGGATATTTTGTCACATTAAGATACCTAATGTTTAAATCTCAGACCCAAAGAGATTTAAAACACAAATAGAGCGGACCTTGGGAATATTGTCAAACAATAATTTTCATCCTGAATATTTTCGATTTTGACGCACTAATGCTACCTGACAAGCGGGCTTATGACACTAGTCAGACCAACTTGTTACTAAGTAGTAATGAAAAATTACGATTTTCTCTCACGTTTAGGGCGGCCGAACAGTGATTGGTCCCCACTTCCTGCCAGATAATTTAAATGGAGAAAATTACCTGGAATTCCTTCAAAACTATCTCCCAGAGCTTCTGGACGAGACCGAAATACCAATATTGGCAATGAGAAGACCAATGATTTTTCAACAAGGTCCAGCACACTGGACCCTTAACGTGAGAGAACATTTAAATAATTGTTTCCCAGAGAGCTGGATTGACAGAGACGGGCCCATCCCTTGGCCACCTCTCGATCACCCGATTTAACTCCTGTGGATTTTTTCGTTTGGGGACGGGACAAGGAGCTCGTCTATACGCACGTTGAAATTTCAACTAGAGAAGAATTAATCGAAAGAATCAAACGGCTTTTTAAGTCATGAAGCAGGAGATGAAATTAAAAATCACGACTACAGAAGTGAGAAGACGGGCACGCGCTTGTATAAGAAACCGCGGTGTACATTTTGAACATGAACAATAAATTATTTTAACAAAAATGTTGCATTATTTTGGTCTGTTTAAAAATTAAATATTCGACCTCAATTTGCTTTGTACATCCTAATTCCAAGAGTTGATGAGACATAGATCTGCGTAAATAGTACCTCAAAAGAAAGGGCGATAACCAAGCATGTTTTTAAAAAGTTTTGAACAACTGAGGCTATTTTTTAATTTTTTTTATTATGCTGTAAACAAAACATTTCCTTGATTTTTAAAAGTTTCTTAAACTTGAAAATGGCGTAGAATGTTTCTCTGATGACACAGATGCTTGAGAATTATTTTGTTTGAGTAATCACACATTACATAAATAAAAAATAATAACATAACAGCTTTTACTGGACACTATTAACAATTAATTGAAAAAAAATGGATATTATTGTTAAAAACCTTAGAGTTAAAAAAAAAAAATACAAGGAACAGACTTCGTCTAAGACAAGTTTAGCTTAATAAGTTCTAAATGGTCTAAGATATCACCGCCTTCAGGCTTTGCACCCATCTACCAAACACTCTGTATACGTATATGTGTGCATGTGAGCGTGTATGCACAGAGCGAGGCGTAGTTTTGCGCATGCTTCACTGTATTGTTTGCAGCGCTATGTCTTAGTTTTTGTAGTTCTCTAAAGAAGTGGTTCAATAGAAGTCTTCGCTAGATTTATGACATTTATTGCTATGATTATTTCAAGTGTAATGTACCGATTGCAAAAAGCTTACCTCTGCAAATGGTGACCCTTCTTCCGGCGGGGGTCAAACCAGGCATTGTGGGTCCTTGCCTGAAATAAAGGAAATTAAGATCGTTTTAATATTTTGAACGCCAGAGCATAAACGCACGCTCGTGCACTCCATGCCAAGCCACAATTTCACCTACCATTTTGTCACATATTTGTGTCGTTTGGCGTACAGGGCACACGCTTGCTTGTCACGTATATGTGACAATGGCGGTCAAAAGGTTAAATATTTGATACACTACCAAATTAATATTTGTGAGATGGGTGACAAATAGGTAGCAGTGTGCTCTTGTTAGTGTTAAAAACCATACCCATAACCACGTACGTATGGCCGGCGGAAGAACGTAGAACAAAGCTCATCATTATCTGCCTAGCCTTTTCCAACTATGTTGGGGTTGGCTTCCAGCCTGTTAGTATGCAGCTGAATACTATTATTTTAGATGATACGACTGCCTATTTGTAGAAAAGTAGTAGGTATCTAGACGTGTACAATAAAATCTATACTAATATTATAAAGAGGAAAGATTTGTATTTTTGTGTGTGTGTGAGTTTTTGAGTTTATTCATTACAAACATACACAATGTTTGTAATGAATAAACTCAAAAACCACTGTGCCGATTTCAAAATTTTTTCACCATTGGAAAGCTACATTCACCCTGAGTAACATAGGCTATATTTATTACTAGAAAAAATTAGAGGGGGGGGAATTAGGGGAAAATAAATGTCCATCCGTGCAAAGCCGGGACGGGCCGCTAGTGTTTAAATAAATAAGTCAGACAAAACATAACTTCCTATTTCAATCTAATCCTCATCATTTTCCACCTTCTTCCGTAATTAAAACCAAACAAAACTGACACTTACGCTCTCGACATAAGGTCCATCAGTTCTGGCCTCGTGATGTCCCTGTTGGTGAAGAACTCGGGGCAGGCTGACCTCATCGTGAAGTACATGTCCAGCTTCCTCTTGCACTTCTCCAGGGAGAAGTTGCAGCCTCGTAGGAAGGACATCAGGCAGCGGTCCTCTGGAGAGAAATATACAGATTACGTAAAATATCACTTAGCGGCAGCAATCTTCACGATCATTCAGTTGGCAAGATAAAGGTAAACTTTAGAACACACCGTCTTTCTCGATATTTACAGGCATTTTTTTTTTATTTCGGTTTCTAATCATCATAAGTAATGTATGTTAGTTGTAAGCTACTTAATGTAAAATTAGTAATACGGGGTGTAAACAGACAAGCATTCTGTACATCAAACTAAGTAACTTTACGCAAAAATTATTGCTGGGAAACGACTTTTTTTTTTTGGGTGAAAAATTTCTTTTTACTATAAAACTCAATGTAACAGACTTAAAACATTGTGCTGATGGATGGGTTGAATAATACGGGGGTCGTGAAGGTGTTTAAGCTAAAAAAATACATTAGAAACATGTATTTAAAAAAAAAACGAATGAAAAAGTTGGAACTTTGACCCCCAATATCTCCGTAACTAGAAGGTTTCCAGGTATGGTCTAGAACAAAAAAATGATCGCAATAACGGGGAGAACAAGTACCCTTCGGCTTCGTTAAGGGTCTTTTTACACCCTTTATAATATATAATTATGCATTAGTAACATAATATGCTAAATATTAAAAGCATCAATTCTTTAAAAACTTACGTACGGTTCAAAAACTTTTAAAGCAAATCTGATATACAGTTCAGAAATTTACGTCTTTGCTTGTTACGAGAATCAGTCATCTTATAGTATAGGTCTACCACCAGCCTCACCCCATTCATCCGGTAAATGCGGCTGTTTCCTCAGCCATTCCTTAATGTGTGCCAAGTCCTGGTCTCTGGTGTTCACGTTCTCGTTGAGCTCCTCCTTGATCCTCTGCCACATCTCGCCTTCTGGTTGCACCAGCATCACTGAAGCTGACGCCATCTTAAGTTCTGAAAAAGAAAAAAGATTTAATATTAAAAAAAAAGAAAAAATAAAAATAAAAAAAAAAGATTTAGAGAGAAAAGATTTAGTATTTGCGATTGTGTACTTGAGTTGTCTATCCACCACCTAGGACCCTCCATCGTGGTAGTAGAAGAAACCGTCGTGTACACTCAATAGCCCCCCGTTTTCGCTCGGATTTTTTCAATTTTTGGAGGTGGGTGGTACTGTTATCCTAAAACTTGACAAAAAAGAAAACTTATTCACTCGGTCTATGGGGAGTGTTCATGCTTTGGGAAAACAACTTTGACTGGTAGATGCATAAGCACACTAACAGCTATCATCATGTGTCATCATCACCTGTGTGCTTCCTATCTAACCGGATGCAACTGAATACCAGTATTTTACATGGAGCGACTGCCTATCTGACCTCCAAAATCCAGTTAGTACTGGGTAATACGATACCCCTTGGTAAGACTGGTTGTCAGACTTTTTGGGCCTCTATGACTACCTAACGGCTGTCAAATGACACCCGGGACTAACGGCTTAACGTGCTTTCCGAGGCACAGAGGAAACTCGGTATGTAATGGGTGCACATAAACAGACAGATTGGTAAAAATCTATTTTACAGGAAAACATAACATGTGACTGTTATTATGTTATAATATAGTGGTGGACGAAACAAGGTTGGTGAAAACAAAAGATTATCAGTTAGGTTGGTCATAGTGCTGACTAATCAGGGTGTGCCGGCGCAGAACGGGCCAGGCCCAAAGAGATGGCGCGCTTGCATGGAGAACGTGCGGTCGCTGAATATGCCGATGATATATATATCGCACTTGGTGATGGGGCTTGTCGAAAATGGCGGGCGGGTACCAGTCGGGGGTGCGCGCGAATTTACTTGTATCTCCCGTGCCCCCGACACATGGTAGTAGTAGGAGCACTGGGTTTTTAATCGGGCCGACATAACCCTTTGCTCGCCCCAGACAGAGGTACCCTCCGTCTGGGTCGCGCCATGAGGATTTTCAATCTCAAAAAAAAAAGGTTGTGACGAAGATGTTCACATTGTTGGTTTACCAAACTAAGATAACAGCTGTAATACAAATATCCTTTACTAAAAAGCAATAGAGCGGACATTGGAAATATTTTCACACAGTAATTTTGATCCCGAACATTTTCGATTTTGTCACACGAATGCTACCTGACAAGCAGGCGTATGACACTTGACAGAACGATTTCTTACCAAGTAGTAACAAGTATTGGATTACGATTTTCTTCGTCTTGTCCCGTCTATCGCTCGTAAATATTTGAATGTATTTGCTAAAAAGTATATTATATGTATTACTGAATAGTGTTAAGTTTTTTTTAACAAAAAAATATCGCTTACATTCGCCGCAGACCCCCAGAACACATTCCTCGCTTAATAACTTAATACTGATCTACCGTATCTGTAATATTGGCTGAAAGTACACGTTATCATTGATATCCATACTTTTACAACGCTTAATAAGTATTGCCATTATCTAAAAGATAAGGGTAATGGAAATGACGTGTCACTTCCGAAATGACTGGCTGTAATATCTGTTCACAGTTCTTTTACCTCAGACAGCTGCAGCCCAATATCAAATTTATAGTACTAAAAGAGGCTGGCCTAAAAAGAAGTAGCGAGACGACATGTATCTTGAGGACTGGTTTCAGGTGGAGTGGGATAAAAACTTTTGGAATGGGAGGCTTTGGCTCAGCAGTGGGACAGTATTCGGCATTAAAAAAAAAAATTGACAGCGATGCAAAGTTTCAGGGAAACTAATTGTGAACGGACTGTACTTTACTACCGAGTTCACTGACGGTAGACCACCAACCAACCTTATTACTTACGGCATAAGGGTGATAGGTAGCAGACCATCAGTGACGTCGGTAGTCTGTTGCAGTTGTGATGTTTTGGTGGCCAAGGTCAAGTGCTTTTAAGCATGGTCCTACAATAAGGTAGCTCGTGTAGTAAGGTACATGGTTGTGAAGTGGATAAGTTAGCACTAAAAGCTTCTAAATGTACCGGCACAGATTACCAGGCCTTTTTTTTTTTGTTCACGGGGGGAAACTTTCAAATGGCAACCGGTCTTTGGGGATAAGACCGGGGAGTGTGGGATTTGTACCTCACTAAAACCACCCCGGTGTTCACCATCCGCACATGGAAGGAGGCACCGTTTCCTCTTAAAAGACCTGTCCGAAGCCCCCCCCGTGCAACGCGAGTTAAGGCACATCCCTGGGGCGATTATAAGAGGTCTCCCCTGAGCCTCGCTGTGCAAGTGTGCACGGCAGCACTTCACTGTGCCACCGTCTTTTCTGAGATCACCAGGCCTAGGTATTTTTTCATCACCATTGCTCTTGAAACCACCACCTGTCCAGCCTTCTCCCAACTATGTTGGAGTTGGCTTCCTGTCTAACCGGATGCAGCTGAATATCAATATTTTATATGGAGGGACTGCCTATCTGACCTTCACAACCCAGTCAGTACTAGGTACCCCTTGGTAAGACCGGTTGTAAAACTTTCGGGCCACTGACTACCTGTAACGACTGTCAAAGATCTACAGTTGATAGCCGTTACCAATGAATTAACGTGCTTTCTGAGGCACGGAGGAAACTCGGCTTTTGAGACGGTAAAGGAATACATCGTGAGGAAACCGTCTCTGAGCCTTCGTGGTGGATGACCCGCTCCCTCCGCAGATGAGTGCCTACGTCCAAGCTGTGGAAACAGGCTGATCTTCATTCCATATTATTTTCTAGTCCTTACTAATATTATAAATGCGAATGTAAGTTTGTTTGTTTGTTACCTTTTCACGCCTAAACCACTGAACCGATCATCCTGAAACTTTGCATATACTTTTTCAGGTGTACAGAAACAGATATAGGGTACCTTTCATCCCGAAAAAAAGTACTGTTCCCGAGGAAAACAAAAATAACGTTCTTATGATAATAGATGGCGCTACGTGTTTTTCGGATCATAATTGAATTACAAGCAGAGTACAACCCAAATTACTTGGCAAATTCTAAATTAACGCGTCCGAAGCCGCGGGCAAAAGCTAGTAGTTTATAAAACAACAACAAAACAAAGCAAAGCTTATTCCCGCGGTTTTGTCCACGCAGAGTTCGGTAATTTTTTCACGGGATCGTACTACCAGGATAAAAACTTCAATGTGTTAATCCGGATATAATTATCTATGTGCCAAATTCAATCCAAATCCGTTCAGTAATTTTTGCGTGAAATAGTAACAAACCTATCTATCCATCCTCAGAAACTTTCGCAGTTATAATAGTAGTTAAATGTTAAATAACCTGTTTATTTTAATTCATTGATATTAGGTCATTTATATTTTATTTCTTCACGGAAGAGTAGTTATTATAATAGGTAAAAAAATCTTTTTGTTGATTTTTCTACAAAATCCTGTATGCACGGCGACCAAGCAAGTTATATAAAACCAGTTTATACGGATCTCTCAATGTAAGGAAAATCTATACAAAGCGAATTCTCCTTTATTGATTTCGTTCATTAGTTATTACAAACTGAAACGATCTTTAGGGTGTTTTGACCGTAGTTATACACCGTGACTTTTTAGTCGTCTTACCACGGCAGCCCACTTCATGTATCCAATGACTACTAAACATTCATAAAAAAAGGTATTTATGAGATTTGAATAATTTAAAAATAAAAATGTTATTCAGTATTATTACGCATGACGTAGTTAAAACATCCTGTTGTGAGCGATGATCTACTGGACTCGAGAGCTGGATAGGTAGGTATGTTCTCCCGTTTGACACGTAAACATCATTGAACAGGATATTTCAATTTTTTTCTAATGTTTTATTTATTTTTCTTTGTACCTATTATGGAAGGTAAAACAATCGCGCGTAGAGCTATTTTATGTCGGGCACATGAAGTGAACCACCTTTGTAAGACGACTAAAAAGTCACGGTGTATGGTAGTTAACCTTCCCGCAGTGCTAAGGCCTCTTGAATACGGAGAAGAATCTAGCACGCATATTAACAAATCGTCTTTGATAACACGATAAAAGTTCGTAAATTTCAGTCAGTTGAAAAAACTCGTCATCATATCATCTGCCTAGCCTCTTTCCAACTATGATGGGGTCGGCTTCCAGTCTAACCGGATGCAGCTGAATACCAGTACTTTACATAGAGTGACTGCCTATCTGACCTCCACAACCCAGTCAGTATTGGGTAGTACGATACCCATTGCTAAGACTGGTTGTCAAATTTTCGGGCCACTGATTACGTGTAACGACTGTCAATGAGCTACAGTTGACAGCCATTACCAATGAATTAACGTGAATAACTACTGAATACGTGTAACGACTGCCAAAGATCTAAAAATGACAGCCGTGGCCATCTGCTTCCGAGGCACGGAGGAAACTCGTTATGTAATGGGTGGTCACCCATCCACGCACCAACCTAGGCAGCGCGGCTTTACCTTAAGATTCTCCCGAGCGTCTGTTAAAAAAACTGACATCGAAAAAAGAAAATCTTAGAAAGATAAGAGAGCCTACTCAAATGGCCTAAGCCCCAAAGCAATCACAAAAAACATGCTTCACTTCGGCAAAGAATTTTGTTAATAACTGTGTAGAAACAACAAGGCGATCGTACAGCATCTACGCAGTGGATACTCACCGACTACGTGGTGTCTACGTAGGACATAAATGACGTCAGAGCCTACGCCGAACGTGTGCCCAGCCCGCAGAAGTTCTTAGGCTACAATATTTCATTCGAATATTTTTTAACTACGATATAACTATGGTGACTCAAGGATTTGATATGACGCAGTAAAAATAATGATGGTGCCCGTATATGACAACACAACTATTAATCTGTAGGAACGTGTTACGATCTTTGATCCGATAAGCATGATAATTATGAAGACGTCATAATTATTATTACGTATTAATGTTTTTTCAAAGGTGCAAATAATCCGGGGCTGCGGGATTGTTCGAAAGAGATACCGTGGCTCTGGAACACAAAGGGCAATGAAGGAATGTGGATGGGTTTTAGTCAGTACGAGTCTGACACTCCCTTCCATTCCGCCCAGAGCAGGAGGGGTCATTTGATGATTTCCTTTAAAAAAAAAAGGTGCAAATAGGTACTGTAGGTACTTTTGGTTAAAATATCTAGGTAGGAGAAGTCAGTCGACTGCCTCGGCCAAGCAGTTGGTTGACTCTTCACGTGACCAGAGGGCGGGCCTATTTTTTGGCCAAAGAATCATCCAGCGTGGCAATGCTGCCAGCCTTCTGGGCATTTTTCCTGTTGTTCAATGTGGACGATTTTTTTGACGTCCTGTAATCCTTTTGATACTTGTAGCTAGGGACTGTCTTATGTAAATATTATTCAGAAGTGCCCAGTGTCAGAATAATTTGACTTTTGATTTTTTACCATTTTAACCACTAATAAAAAAAGTAACTAACCACCACTAATTGAAAAATAAGCGAATCGTAAACTATTAAATGAGCATTATTTGTATGTACCTATAATCATGTTCTCGAAAACGACTCTAACGATTTCGATGAAAGTTGAAAAGTCGATCTAGCTAGGGTCTCATATCAGGGAAAATTCGTTTTCTGTAATTTCACACGATCAGAGCTTGGTCACCCAGGTGGTAAACATAAAATGACGTAAATACTTCACTTTAATTAGCACTGTCTGCATTTGTATGGGTATTTATTTGTAATTAAAGTAAAATTAATGTTAGGTCTCAGATGGGGTGAGCTCCTACTTATTTATGATAGCCTGGTACTTTATAGGCGTGAGTAGTTTTTATGAATTAAAGCAAAATTAATGTTACGCAAAGTAAGCCAATACCTATTAGAATGCCATTGAACTTGTGTTGGTTAACATTGAACTTACTTACGTAGGCATTTATTTTGTTTTATTTATGCACTCACTGTGCATAACATAGCATAACATCACGCCTATAATATTAGTTAGGATTATTTATTTTTCAGTGACCGTGTTGAAACAGAATATTATTTTAGAACTACAAAAAAAAAACTGTTTGTAGATCCGTATTAAATATTGAATACATCTATGATGTCTTAACATACATACTGGTAAAACCTCATAAGTTTTTATTTAAAAAAAATCTATTTATATTGCATAAGGTAAATAAATGAATTGGATGGATTAACTATACGCGAACACAATACAATATAACGTTTATTTATAAGAAATTAATATAAGCAGAAAAAATCTTCCAATGAATAAAATAGCTGATTTCCGCATGAAACACAAAATGTAAGAATTATATTATAATCTTATTATAGTAGATAGGCTTAGTAAAGCATTATAATATTATAGTTGAACGTTAATTGTATTATATCACCCGCGACTTCGTTTGCATGGAAATTTTGGTGTGTATGTGTGAGCTTGCCTCGTTGGTCGAATGGTCGCAAGCGCGACTACTAAGCATTTACTTTACTTAGGAGAACCCTTAGACCTCCTTAATCCGGCCCTGTAGCAAAAACGGGCTGCGGGACTGTTCGAAAGAGATACTGCGGCCCTGGAACACAAAGGGCAAAGAAGGAACATGGGTTTTAGTCAGTTCGAGTCTGACACTCCCTTCCACTCCTCCCAGAGCGGGACTCCTTTTGAATGTCTAGCCATTGAGAAGGTTAGTTACCAACTCGCAATACGACAATGAACTCTTTCTGCTTACTCCATGAGATTTACTATTTTCGAATGGGCAACTACAGTCCATTCACAGTTATTATGCCTGTGGCGGGACTGTAGGTAGCTTATTTTTGACTATGCAAAAGTGCCTGTCATGGGTCTATTTGAAATAAATGCTTTGAGTTTGAGTCCAACCTATTCACAGCTATACCTAGTACACACAAGTGATTAATATACTTCACAGTTTTCGCAACAAGTTAACCAGGCGAGCGGAACTAGTATTACGGTTGCGACACCAGATTTAACAGGTCCCCATACCTAGCAGGTTGGTCTATATATTTTTTATGTTTCGAGGAAATGTCGCAACCGGTAAATTCCTTGGACTAAAACTGTAGGTAAGGTACTTAATTTTATGAGCCTTGATTCTGTGTTGTAATATAGTTCTGGACACATCTATTGGCCCACCTTAGAGTTTAGGTTTCGATGGCCCCTACCGAAATATGATTGCTAGATTGAACAAAAACTGTTGATGCAGTTTTAAACCTGATACATTTTACCATCTTTTTTGATCGTATTGTTTTAAATTTGAATTCAGAATACCATACGACATGGAGCTACGCCTAACAAGTCGGATATGCGCCTTGTTAAAGGCAATTGATTTTTGAATAAAAAACATGTTTTATCAAATAAAGGTTTAATTTAATAACGCGTGTTAGCTGGCTTGGGTGGTACCATATCGCGTTCTTTTAACCTTCTCCGAACAGTTCGAGCGCTCACAGATACTCCGTGGAAGTCGCGAAGTTGGTTTTGTATCTCAATGGAGGTAAGGTGACGATTTCTCAAGCTGGTCGTCACGATGAATCGATCCTGCCTTTCAGTTGTGACCCGAGATCGTGGCCTTCCTTGGCGACGAACAAAGCCGCCAGTCTCTAGGTACCTCCGATAAACATTTCGGACCGCAGATCGACTTAAATTAAGTTGCACTCACGTTTCTTTGGCTGTGTCCGGCCTGAATAAGTGCCACAGCTTGGGCGGCGACTTCAGGTGAAGTATCCATAGATTATTGATAGAACCTCACCTTAATGTTAAGAATAAGTAATGTTTGTTGCAAAACCAAAGATATCAATCACTTTTTCAAGAATTAAATCCAAGTAAACCAATAAAACCAAGTTTTCTTAGTATTGGATTGTTTGATATCAACAAACAGGCTCCAAATTGTCTTTTGTTTCTTTAAATTCTGTGTTCGAAATTCAAAAAAAGACTATTGAATGAAATTGTGAATGTGCCAGGTTCTAAACTGCATAAAAACTTTTTGCTCGACCTAATATAAAATTTTAGCTAGGACCAAACGTAACTGAAAATACAAGGTGGGCCAATAGATGTGTCCAGAAGTGTATTTAGGTTTTCGTTCTCAGGTAATGTGAATGAACTCTCTGAGTTTACGTAGGTAGATACGGAAAATAATGTTTCCTTACTTGCCTACTCGAAAAAAAACTGACTTCCAAAAAACACTAAAAAAGTTTGAAATAACTTTACATTCGGAAGTCGGTGGCAAAAAAGTCAATGAAACAAACAAAGTCACCGACTTCCGAAAATAAAGTTATTTCAGACTTTTTTAGGTTTTATTTGGAAGTCGGTTTTTTTTTTTAAGTAGGCAAGTAAGGAAACATTATTTTTAGTACCTACTTAAACTCATTCTATAGAGTTCATTCACATTACCTGAGAACGAAAACCGTTTTTCGCAGAAAGTTTTTATTTTACCAAAGAGATTTAAAAGACATAGAGAGGACATTGGGAATATTGTCATACAATAATTTTCATCCTGAATATTTTCGATTTTGACACACGAATGCTACCTGACAAGCGGGCGTATGACACAGATGGCACTAGACAGAACGAATTGTTACTAAGTAGTAACAAGTTTTGGATTACGATTTTCTTCGTCATGACCCGTCTATAGCTAGGAAATATTTAAATGTCTTTGTGTCATATGAATGCGACCTGACAAGGCGACGTATCGCACTGGCTGGACTGATCGACTTGTTACTAACGTGTAACAGGTTTTGGAATTGTCAGTTTCTTGGTCTTGTCCCGTCTATAGCTAGTTATATTTGAATGTCTTTGTATTTTACCCTTTTACCACACAAATTCTTGTCATGAATTAATTTATACATTGTAACTAGAAGTTATTAAGAGATCATCGAGAAATTACTGAACCGATTTTGATGAAATTTCCATGGGACCAATTGGAAAGTATATCCAATTGGTCCCATAGAAATTTCATCTTAAGTAGACTTACTTACTAAGTAGTAACAAGCATTTCCGATTTCAAAATTTTGATTGAAAATCGAAAATTACGGATAAAAATTGTTGAATGACAATATTCCCAATGGAAAGGAATGGGGGAGGCCTTTGCCCAGCAGTGGGACAGAAAAGGCTAATTAAAAATATATATATACATATATATTCCCAATGTTCGCTATATATAACTTCTCTTTAAAATTTCTTTGTCCCTACCAGAAGTTGGAAATTTTGCTAATAGGATGTTGGCCTTACATTCAAAACGTGACCGAACACTTATCTGAAAATCTGTTCGGGGAAAAAAACATGATGCTCTATCTATCTGCTTATCGATAAGATTTCGTGATTGATTTTATTGTACAGCTACATATCTATGCATATTGCACGTTTCATACAAGGATGACGCGGTGAGTCATATCGACAAATACAGTAATAACAATAATGCATATATTTATGACAATGAATGAATAGCACGTATAAGATTTATAGATTAGATTAACTGTCAATAGGAAGCCTTTTCTTGCCTAGGCTTTCAGTCTAACCGGATGCAGCTGCCAGTATTTTACATGGAGCGACTGCTTATCTGACCTCCACAACCCAGTTACTACTGGGTACTATGATATCCCTTGGTCAGACTTATTGGGTCACTGCCTACCTGTAAGACTGTCAAAGATCTACAAAATGACAGCCGGGACCAACGACTTTACGTGCTTTTCGAGGCACGGAGGAAACTCGGTATTTAATAGGTGGTCACCCATCCACAGACCAACCTAGGCAAGCACGACTTAAGCTAAAGATCCACCCGAGCGCTTGTTATTATTTAGCCACCAGCTTCTCTTTATTCGGAATTGATTGGTAATCCTAATATTGAGAAATACTACGGTAAGTATTTCTCAATGTATGTGTATATTAATAAGTAAGTAAGTATTTGTCAATGTGTGTGTGTATTTACCAATCAATTACCTTTCTGCTTACATCCCCCAAATAGGCGTATTGTGATGGAGGATAACAAATAGTCCAGTTAAAAATTCACTATATTTCGATAGATTATAACGATAATTTTAGAATGTATGAAGGACTATAAAAACCATAAACAATTCGGGCTTCATACATTTCCGTCAATTTATCTTATCACCACGAGTTAGTGGTCGCCGTGTTTTATCAATGAAAATGTACATAAATAGTATTTATTTAAAATTAAACACGTGTTAATTATGAGAATTCGATAACTATAAAAATATTCACGAGAGGAGTGGTGGCCTTGGCGGTAGTAATGGGCGTCGCACTCTGTCATTTATTTCATCTCCTCAACTCCTTAAACGGAAAACGAAGGAAAACATCTTGAGGAAACCGCAAGTGGTTTTCCTAGGACCAAAACTCCGAAGACATGATATGACATCCACCTAGTGGTGGAACTTTCATACAAGCCTAAAAGCCTGGCCCGCCCTTATAACCTGCTACTCTTCTTGATGTTAGCATTTCTGACAGTCTGATTGCCTTATGGGCTTGCCATATTATTGGCCCCTAGGCACGCCACGGTGACCCACCAACCCGCAGTGGGCCCGCGTGTTGGATTATAGCCCACTCCGCCACATAGAGAGGAGATCGTTATCCCAGCACTGGCAACATTATGCTTTAATTATGCATTTATTTTATTCATTAACACATACATTTGTTTTAACAGGTCGGACCCGAGCTAACAAAAGTAGTCATAAATTGCTAATTGTCCAGTCCCAAGTAACGGGTCTGGGTAGAAGCACAAGTTACACAGTAGACAACATACTAAGTGACATCCTCTGGAATTCCACCAAAGAGCAAGAAAATATGTCCAAGCGCCGAGAAACACTATTTAATATTCTTACTGCACGAATCACTGGTGCAAACTTTAATACGTTTGTATGCATTACGCACGTAGTAAAATATGACCTATAAAGGGTGTAAAAAGACCCTTAACGAAAACAAAAACCACATATTCTGCCCATCATTGGGATCATTTTTTTCTTCTAGACACTACCTGGGAAACCACAGGTTCTGGAGATATTGAAGGTCAAAGTTCCAATTTTTTCACAAGTTTTTTTTAAAATACTACTTTTTAAGGTTTTAATTTTACTTTAATTACCTCCATGACCCGTTTACTATTCAAAGCATCCATCAGCACCATGTTTTGAGTGCGTTGCAGTTTTACCGTAAAAAGTATTTTTTCACCCAAAAAAAAAAGTCGTTTCCCAGCAATAATTTTTGCGTAGGGTGACTTAGTTTGATGTATATAATGCTTGGTTGACGGCTTCGTGAAGGGTCCGTTTACACCCTGTATATAATTACGTATAATTTTGAAATGTAAGGAAAATATCACGTTTTCTTGTGTGTTTTCCCCTGATTATTATTTTTAAATATAGGTAGGTACCTTTCTAGCTATCGTCCTAGCTGGTATAAAACTTGATTTGGTATTTTATAGGCCAAGTTCATGTATGTTAATTTAGAACATTATGTTTCGGAAAGTAATAAATAGTCTGATGTAAGTTTAATGTCATGTTTAAAAAAAGAAGTCTTTCTTCTTAAATTAAAGGTTACATTCAAATTAACACATCTTTCATATAAAAAACTCAACATAATTTTTACCCGACTGTGGCGGGCTCAAAGTAAGGGTTACTGTTTTTTTAAATCACACTTCACTAAATTAGGAATTTTACGATGATTTTTTTTTGTTTCTTGTCAGAACAGATCCTAAGTTTTTGTGAATAGTTTGTTATTTTATGTAGGTATACAGTTTGGTAGCTAATATAATAGACTAATTTATAACTGTTAATTTTTATGTATTTATGAAAACCATAAAAAAAAAATTTTTGTTCCTTAAATTATATTTTAGTATGACACATATTCTTTTCAATAAAAACCATTAAAAAAAAATCACTAAATATACTCACATTTGTAAAAAAAAATCCTAGTACAAAAATCACTAAATAAAAACTGATTTCGCAACAACAGGCGCGCGCGCGGTGTCCCACGTCACGATTGACAATGAGTCTGTTTGCTTGACGAGAGTAAATCTGTTGGCTAAGATCTCGTTCATGGATCATTTCGTCATTAAGAGGGAGGAGTTCCGAGGGCAAGGGTAGTCTCAGAAAAAAGATTTCCTCATTACGAGCAAAACGAATTGGTCTGCTGTAAAAAAAAAAAAACTATCTTTCCATAAGTATTTTTAATGTTATCTTTTTTTAAATTGTCGGAAGCAAAGATCATTTTTCATTTAGTTATTGTAAAAGGTGTAATATCTATGTATGCACGGTTACAAAGATTTGGTCCTAATGGTTGAGGAAAATAGTCTATTTTTTCATAGACATCATTATCTTTATGCCCTTGTCCCATGTTACTTGGGGTCGGCACAACAAGTTTTTTAAACGACTTCAAAAAAAGAAGGAGGTTATGTATTCCACCATTTTTTTTTTCATGTATATATGCCGATTTCTCCGTGACTATTGGCCTGATTTAAGTGATGCGTGATGTAAGTGACGATGTGCAAAAAAAGAACTTTTTTTGCAAAAAAAATACCGACTTCCTAAAAAAACACTTGAAAGGAAGTCGGTAGCAAAAAAGTCACCGGCTTCCAGAAGTAAAGTTATTTACCACTTTTTAGTGTTTTTTTGGAAGTCGGTTATTTTTTTGCAAAAAAAAAATATTTCATGGTAATGGATAAATATCATTGTATTTATTTTATTGTTTTCAAACAGAGAGTTAGAGTTAGACTGATGACATTTTTTAACTTAATAGAATAATGAATTAATCCATAAAATATTTAATCTGCACTCGTGGGAAAAGGAGTCTTCCCTTGTGACCGAGCAATATGCGATAAGATGCAAGTCTTGTATACTATTAATACACGTTTAGACTTCTGCATTATTATGTATTTATTCTGTCTGACTGCAACCATTTTGCAATCTGATCATTTTGTGATCTGTTACCCTGGACCTCAGACAACTTTCACTATAGCATTAGATATGTGCATTTTCATAACCAGTGCCTGTTATATGATGTTGAGATAAATAAAGATTTATGATTAACTAGCCGTTGCCCGCGATCTTCGTTCGCGTGAAATTCGCTTCCAGTCTAATCGGATGCAGCTGAATGTTAGTATTTTACATGGAGCGACTACCTTTCTGACCTTCACAACCCAGTTAGTACTGGGTAATACGATACCCCTTGGTAAGAGTGATGCGACTGTCAAAGAACTACAAATGACAGCCGGTAACTCGGTATGTCGCTTGCTCCGCTCAGGATTCTACTCTAGAATCCCTTGCTACGCTCGGGATTCAAAAAGTCAGTGAAACAAACAATAGTTACCAGTCAAAGGTTTCTTTTGATTTTCTTTGTTTGTTTCATTGACTTTATTTCCACAAACTTGCCTTTTTTTTTTCAAAAAAGTTTTTTTTTCTAAAGCAGTTTCGAAAGGTTAATTAATAAACTCAATCACTTTCACCCAATCCTTATTAATTAACAAATATTCGTTTTAGACAAGCATACCTTTTAAGGTGCTAAAAAATAAATCCGAAATCGATTTTGCACACACCTCCACGTGAAGGCAATGATTTTTTTTGTTTGGGTTAATACGCGGCATGTTATTTTTAGAATATTATTTAAAAACACTGACTGCGAGATGTTTTGCACAAGTTCCATTATATTATATCGCTAATTGCATCTTTTAAGTTTTTTATTTGACTGACGCTGTCATTTTCAACTTCATTGTCGTGAAAATAAAATAAAATATTATTTTAAAATGCCAGACAGTGCGTCAAATTACGGTTTCCGTGTCCCGTGTATAGTGGCTGAAATGGGTTGTATTTTTAATCATATAATAACTAATGTGTTTCTTATTTGAACTCAACAAAACAATTAAAAGAGTAAAAAAATAACGCTTTGTAAATGTGATCGTGTTAACGTAAATGGCTTAGACAGATGTATATAATAATAAATTTATAATGGATGTAAAAAAACCGGCTCATTCATATGTTGAATTGTATTACATTCAACAGCAAAACTAAATTTGTTTTTCAAAGTCATTATGTTAATGAAAAACAAAGTTACTGCTGCAGTTTCACGAAAAAGTCCCATATTTCAAAAACTAAACATCAAATCTTATTCAAACCTATTTTTATTGAAAGTTTTTTTTCCGTTCTACAATTCTACATTTTTTCAGAAATTTCCTCCTCTTGCTTTAGAAATTAGAGGGGGGGGGACAAACATTTGACCACTTTGGAAGTGTCTATCTTTCAAACGATTGACTTTGAGAATAAATAGTTTTATTCTAATCTACTTAGTACTTTTACAACCTGTACAGTATATGTGTCCGGAAGTGTAATAGTTTTTCTTTTCACCCCGAAAAATCACCGTTTCAGTGAGAATCTCCCAAGGTAAACCCTGGTTCCCAGCAAGTATGTCATAACTTTATTTACACCGAGATACTCGTACATGTTTTATTTTTGTTTTAAAATTGACTCTTAACTCAATAATTTTCCTGAGTGTTTATAACTGATACTAATCTTTCACATAAAAAATATATTTTAAAAGGTTTTGGCTCTTGCGAAAACTCCAATGATCATTAAGATTTGGAACAAAGTGTGACGTGTTCCTGCATTTAACTGACCGTGACGATACGGAAACTGAAGTCACACATGAAGTTCACTGTCACAAACTTAATTGCTTCCATACCTACGTCATGGATTGCGTAACCATGTAGGCCGCTGCAAACATAATCTGGCGCAATGGGGTGTTATCGATTCCTCCAACCCCGACTGCAAGTGCAGCGCCCCTGACTCATCTCAACTTGCTCAACACCTCATCGCCTTTTTTTTGTTTTTTTTTTTCGGATTGGAAATCATCAAATGACGGGGTCCAGCTCTGGGCGGAGTGGAAGGGAGTGTCAGACTTGTACTGACTAAAACCCATCCATGTTCCTTCTTTGCCCTTTGTGTTCCAGGGCCGCGGTATCTCTTTCGAACAGTCCCGCTGCCTCGGCAGGCATCGGTTCTTACGGACCCCTTCCTGGTTGCTGACATCTCTTTGAGGCGAGCGTGGAACACGAACGCGCCGTCGACACGGCCTATCGTCATAAGACGGACGGACGGCGAGCTACACCTCCCGTCCACAGGCAGCAAACACCCTCACCGCCTCAGACTTTGTCCTACCTGCTAGAGTGTCCCAGGTGTCCGTTTACCTCCACCTTTGATGACCTGACCAACGCCTCTGAAGCTGCAACCATTGTGGCCACTTACTGGGCCGAAAGTGTACTATACGGATGTAATGTTGATACGAAAAACCTACATAAACAGACTGAACGCTTAGTAAAATATATTTATCCACGTTTACTTAATTTTGCCAATATTATTATACTGTTTTTGTTGCATGTGGCGTGCGGTTGACTGCATTCATATATTCATATAAAACTCAAACGTCACGCTGTCTCTTGAATGCAATAAAGAATTGGGTAATGAGTAGATGGACTCATAGAGACAGACAGACTCAGTAGACAACTATCTAGTCTGTAGCTACTTAAGTCATCTATAATTAATCTAATCGTGAAGTAATCGAATAGACGACTTTAGAGGCGATTACCTAACCAGTATCATCGTTGTTTATTTTTAGCGATTCAAGGCCTCTGTCAGGTCAAATAACCAAAACGGGGGCGAATGATACTAGATCGTGCCATCGTGTCTTTGAACGGAATACGTGGGTCGATGAAACTAAATATGTGCCTTCTTTCCCTTGAGACACCGACGCCGATTGTAAAGGGAACAAACACATTAAAATATTTACCAGCGATAGACGGGACAAGACGAAGAAAATCGTAATCCAATACTTGTAACTACTTAGTAACAAATCGCTCTAAATTGTGTCACACGCCCGCTTGTCAGGTAGCATTCGCGTGTCTAGATCGAAAATTTTCGACATCAAATTTTATGTATATAAATATTTCCAATGTCCGCTTTATAAGTCTTTTAAATCTCTTTGAAAGTACTAACTGACTCTTTGAAGGGACAAAGACATAGGGGCAGATGAGAGCAAGCCAGAATTCGCGGGTTACGCGAACTACTTTTCGCGCAAACAAATACCTAGATTTATTTACGTAAATTTGTCACAAATCTGCTTGGCAATTAACGCCAGTCAATTAAGGATAGACAATAGTCACGGTCTTGCTTGAGTAGCGCTATGCAACTGAAGTAGCCCGAATTACGGCCATCCTATTGCGAGGTTAGTAAGTAGAACGGAACGTAGTGAATACTGACGGTATTCGGTCAACGTAACCGTTCGGTGTAGTGACCTAAATATTGGTAGAGATGTCACTTGATCGTGATGCTCTTCTTCTTGGTCAACTTAAATCAAACTCAGCCACGCAAACCCCGCTCACTGATGTATTAAATAGATCATCACGTGATAGTTGGTGATAGTTTTCTTGGGTGCGTGGGCCCAACTAGCCCAGCCAAGTTCAACGCCACCGCAGCAAGATACAATCTCTGGCGGGAGCGGTTTAAACCCCCTGACTTCTTCAACGATACATCAGAAAACCTTCCACCTGGGCACGCGTTGCCGTGGCCCACTTGGAAATCTCTAACAGACTAGGAACCCTAGTCGGCCGGAGAAAAGACAATCTCTGCAGATGGGGGTTCACGGACGGCTCAGACCTCAAGTGCATATGCGGCGTGTTCCCACAGACAATGGGCCACCTTCCATCTTGCACCGCACGCCCTATCACCTGCCCTATCGTGATGTTAAGGTTATATTATCATCAACAGCTTGACAAAGATGTAACAGGGCTGAAAATCAATCAATCAATCTTAGAAATAGATGAAACGATAGACAAAATTAAGGAACACAGGGATGTTTAGGCGTGTAGCATATAGCATACTGACACAGATACTGTTAACCTGCATCATTCCACTGCTGGGCAAAGGCGTCTCCCCATGACTTCCAGTTGTTTCGATCCAAGGCCAATGTAGACCACTGGTCTTGTCCAGATCGTCCCGCCATCTTCTACGAGGTCTGCCACGCCTTCTGGCTGTGTCAGCACTCCAGAAATTGGCAATTTTGGCCCACAGCTCATTGTGCTTGCGGCAGACCTGGCATAGAGCATGCAAAAACAAAATTACAAATGTAGAAAAATTTCTACGGCGTGATGTCAGTGAACAAAAGAAATCTATTTTTAACTTTGAAGAGATATGTAGCTACTAAAACTAACACAAAGTTTATCTTCTTAACGACATAATTGCAACTAATCGCTGCGTTTCCGAGTCTATTCAGTAGTTAAATGTTTTCCACGAGTAAAAAATTATATTGTTTCATTCAATGGTTGTGATCACTATTCAATGTCGCTGTCAAGGTGTTATAACAGGATATTTTTGCTTGTCAACAGCTATATCAGTTGTTAGAAAGATACAATGTATTTTTAGAGAGTGTAGAAAAACGGGTTATCATATCTGTAAGGGTCCGGAAAAATCTTTGCACTCTTTTAGATGTCACTGAATAAAGAAATGTATCAGTATCGCCTTAAAGTAAAAATTTAACGCAGACAATGCGTTTAATCGGATGGATGGAGGATGCGCGAGCGCTCAATTTTATACTTAAAATACTGATGGAATTCAGTTAAAGTTCTTTCATTAAGTGACATCAAAGTTAAAGTATGACAAGCCATGCACACGATGGGATTTCCAATTTATAATAATGACGAACTCCCAAAAATATTGTCATCCCCATTTAAGCCCGGTAGGGGATGAATCTTCCAAAATACCCTTATCAATGCTCATCTTCGTCCTATAAGGAATATCTGTGCAAAATTTTATGCTTCTAGGCCCAGATTTTTAGGCCCTATAAAAGATATTAGAGATCTGTGTGTAAAAAACTCAATAAAAATCAATAAATGTTATATTTACAACCTATGTTGCATAATATAACTAAGATTATGAATGCATCGTCATTTATATATCTAAAATAGTTAAAGAAGGCTGACACAGTTTCATTTGCTTCTCAAAATACTTGCATACAATTATGGATTCGTAATAAAGCAACTATACACATAGCTATTTATAGACATTGTTTACATAAATTACCATATTTTTTATATTATGCCGTTTTTGGGTACGATAATTCTAGAAAGTTTCCAAATAGTTGTTTTATTCAATTGTAAATACTTTTGCATTGGTCGAAAATGCTAAAATATTGATGGAATAAAAGTAAACTCTGAGTGGCGAATTACTTAGTATCCTTCATATTTATCTACTTATCATCGGAGTTCCTGTTAATAGATAACTTTTTTGTCCAAATAGGTATCATAATGGAATCAGAAATCATAAAAATAAAACCACATTGCTTTAAAGAAAATGTTTATAATCAAATACCTAAAATTAAAGACGCTATACACACGTCATAATTACAAAGATACGACAAATTGAGCAAAACTTTGGTTGACAAACAAAACATATACTTCAAGAGAATGCACACTGAACTCAATCAAACAATTTCATACCTTAACCCAAACGAAATAGATTCAAAAATTGCACTAGCTGTTCAGCAAGCAGTCACAAGAAACCATCATATCGTCAATATATGCTAAAATTTAAAAATGGTAACTGAAACAAGCGACAGTAGAGAGACGCTGATACCCGATCAAGTTGAAAAGGCTACCAAAACATGATTGTTTATAGACCTTAGGTCTTTTGAACTTGATGGGGTAATAACTGGAGCAAGTAGCTTAGTCTATAACCAGCTGGCGGAAGGAGCCGTCAATACCGAACAGCTCATCGTAGTTGGTAGGCTTTCCTGGTCTGAGGGCCTCGTTGGCTTTGAGGTTCTCCTGTTCCGCGAACCAGTCTTTGTATTCATCTAGCTTCTTGACCCACGCATCTGGAAGAAAATTAATGATTGGTTAGGTTAGACCGTCGAAAATAATATTGGTCTTGAAAAAGTCTGGTTTGAATATCTCTTGTTAATTTTTAAATTGACGATCAAATGAGCGGGACTTTACTGACTGCAGGCAGTTCGCAGATGTAAGTATGATATGAAAGAAAAAGGAGTAAATGTTAGGGTGACTGTTGGCTGGGAGAATGGAAGAAAACAAATGGGTCGCGCCGACCCCAAGTAACATGGGACACGGGCAGGAAGATGATGAGTCGTTTTGCAGATAGTGTTACGGGACTGTATGGCAGAGGAAAGTTTAAAGAACCAATCCCAAGTTAGGGGGAACTGGTGTCATTTACGTAGTGGTTCATAGACTTAATAAAGATATGTCAATAAAGATACTTACTGTGAAGGTCATTCATGGGGCCAGCGTTACCACCGTATTCTTGAGGAAGCATTTCCTTAGGAATGTATTTGTAGAGATCATTGGTGTCGGTGTGCAGGAAGATCTGAAAATAATACATAACGCTATTAAGTAAAATTATATACTTAATAATAATAACTTTATTGAACAATTCAAATATCTATATCTGGCCCGCGAGGTTATCGACATGTGGGACGTGAGTACAGCAGTCATTGTGCCGATAGTCGTGTCGGCCAATGGCTTAATAGCCAATAGCCTCGACCAACATCTGAGGAGGCTCTCGCTTGGCAGCAGGATCAAGGGCTTGATTCAGAAAGCAGTACTTCTGGGCACGGCGCGTATTGTTAGGAGGTTCCTCTCTCAAGAGCCCTGACCACCGGTAGCTCGGACCCTATTCCCGATGCTGCTGGGCTACTATTTTTTTTATTTTTAAATGTTTTATTTTATATTGTTTTATATTAGAATATTAAAAAATGTATTGAACATGTTTAAAGATATAGAAAAGGAAATAATTTTATTGAATGACATTGAACAGCATAACAAAGAGCAATTAATTGATTGCATCCAGTCCTCTTAATTATTCTTTGTATTGATGCCATTTTATTGTGATCTACTAAACCATATTTATACTAAGGTCTGTAAAATTAAACATTGATGCATTTTATAATTGATTCTTGTTAAAAGAAGCAAAATTAATCGAAGGTATATATCTTACCCTTTCTTTGATCTTGTCCTTGATGAAAGGTTTGACAAAGTTCACGATCTTGTCAACCAGAGGTGATACGTTGATGACGTGGACTTCCTTCAGCTTTACGGGGTAGGCTTCCTGCAGAAACGCATTAAGATTGAATTAATGAACAAAAAACGTAGCTCAGCAGTTTACCATACCCACCCAGGAATTCTGTGCAATTATTTAAAACTAGCCTTTGCTCACGGCATCGCTCCAGTTATGTACGGAAATTAACCTACGGGAGCGTTTTAAATGTAGTCTATGACACTTGGGGTTAATGTAGCTTCCCGTTTGTGAAAGAATTTTTGGAATCAGATGAGTAGTTCCAAAGATTATCCCCTACATATATAAACTTACAAACAATTTGATCTCTTTATAATATATAGATGATGAAAAAAACAGTTAAACTTTGAAAACTTTCTTTTTTACACTTTTTTTATTTTAGTAAGTTAATAACGCCATTTAATTTTCGAACCTAACCTTCGTAAACTTATAGATGCTTCTTTTGCAGTCTGATTAAGTAAGCCATCTAATGAATTATATTATATAGTCTTCCCTACCGATTTCGGTAACGGCAACCCTTTAATGCTATTTCCTTGCGTGAGCCCTTATATGACTGGCCAGACCAAAGCTCTTAAATACTCGGTCATAACTAAAGCAGTAGAGTTGACCGGTAGAGTTATAGGTGTAGGTTAAGGAGGGCTTAGGTCTCTCTTAATGAATTAAGGCAGCTTCAAAACAACAGAAACACTCAGATCCTTACTAACCTGTACACAAACTAAGAACTTCTTCACGAGTGTAGGTGTGAACTTGGCGAAGTGCGTCGGGGTTGCCACAGAAGCGTCCAGGACATACACGTCTCCTGCAACTCCCTCCTTCTCTTCTGCCAGTCTGGCGTCTCCCAGCATAAGCGCCAGCTTGAAGGCATCCGCCACGTTGGGGGTCTGGATGTCTTTGTCGACTCCTGTAGGAGGTTAGGAGATTGAGAAAATATTGTGGTGGGATTACATGACTGTCTCAAACAAGAGTGATAATGACGACTGCCAGTTACAAATATTAGACAGGGTGGAGGGGACACCGACTCACAAATAGTTTCCGCGTATTCAGTTCAGCCGACTTTTTTTACAACCCTTGAAAAGTTTCTATGTGGGGCTGGGGGCGTTCAGAATGATGTACTGAATACGTGGTAACTGTTTGTGCGTGGGTAACCCTTTCACCCTTTAGATCTATTCTGTAATTATTTCGAAGTGCTTTAATTTTTGTACCAGAAGAATCGGCAAAATGACAGATTGTGTCAACAAAATGACAGATTTCTTTTCACAATCTGTCATTTTATCGATTCTTCCGTCGAAGAAACCCGTTTCTACAGTGGTCTTGCTACGCGTGCAGTAGTGCAAATAATATTTTGTTAACATTCAAAATGAGCACATTATTATTATTATAAAACTTGATAAGATATAAAACTTGATCAATGGATCCTGTTATAGGCGGGAAATATCACACGTCTCTAAAATATATTCGCCAGATCGGAATGATCCTCAAGTTTTTGTCAAAAGAGTTTTTATTGCGATAGTTACTAACCTCTCATAACAATCACGCGTCTTCCTTCAGGCGTGAGGCCTGGCAGCGGCGGCATTTGACTGTAAATAAACAAAATGTCTTTTAATATTTTATTAATTATATGCTTTTAGGGGAAGATCAAGGACTGTGCGTAAGATGTTATGGTTAGAAAAAGGGTGGATACTGAGATGACTAGTAGAGAAGTATGGAAAAAGAAATCATGCCCAATCCCTCACAAAAAACATTAGCATCCAACATGGTACTGCTGCCAGTCTTTTGGTCACGTTTCCTGATGACCGCGATGTGGTGGAGTACTTAGACTCCTAAGCGTCCTGTTTTTTATTAAGTTTTTTTTTATTAGCCTGTGCTGTCCCACTGCTGGGAAAAGGACTCCCCCAATTCCTTCCATATGCTCTTTTCTCAATGGCTTAATAGCCAATAGCCTCAACCAACGTCTGAGGAAGCTCTCGCTTGGCAGCTGGATCAAGGCTTTGATGCAGAAAGCAGTACTTCTGGACACGGCGCATATCGTTAGGTTCTTCTCTCAAGAGCCCTGACCACCGGTAGCTCGGACCCTGTTCCCGATGCCGGTGGGCTACAATTTTTATATTTTTACATGTTTTTTTATATTACTTTGTATATGAATATTTAAAAATGTAAATTATATGTATAGAAAATAAATAAAGGAATAATGTTTGTAATAGTTTTTGTTAACAACTAACACACTGGTGTTAAAACGACATTTCTATGGAACGTCACACTTCTTCAATTATTCAACATGTTATAACTTGTTTATTATCTTAATAAAAATGAACAGCGAAAATCAAAACCAAGGTCGGAGCATGTTTTCTAATAGGTTATTTGGATTTTTATGTCATTTACTCTTTCTAATAAGCTTTTAATTATTGTTTTTACAACTGTTACTTCCGGGCTCATTTTCATAAAAGTATAATGGTATTTCGAGCGAGGAAAAACCCATCAATTACCCACTAGGCACTTGGAGTAGGTACATAAAACTTATAATTTTCATGTAATTACGTCAAGGATGAAATAATTAGTCCTACGTCTTTTCATTGTTGCACATTTTTTCCACACTTGTCTGCAGTGGATATAATATTATAATTATTACTGCAATTTCTGTAAAATGGCTGCTAATTATAAAGATAGGTTCGCACTGGGTCGTAAAATTGCTGCGGTCTGTTGAGTAACTAGGGAGGTAATACTAAAATGACGTATATCGCGTTTTTTTAATACATTGTCCCACACTTGGACATTTCTTCAGTATCGTGGGTGCGTTTACAAAAATTTAATCTAAAATATATCTACAAACAGCTAGACCCGAAACAACTAACCGATAGGTCATACAACCGAATCCGCACTCGCAGCATGCAGCGCAGAAGCCAATCACTCAACCACTGCGCCAACCGTGCCGTCGTCGTCGTATTCGCAATTACAGTTTTTGTCAAACCATAATAAGTCGAAGTGAATTTAATAATGCTTTGCCAGTAGTCTACATATTAACTTAATCTGTGTTGATAGCAAAGAGCTATACCCAAACTGGCTGGGGCAAAGATAAAAGGAGCCTAGACGAACTGGAATTAGAATTCAATATGCGCTAACGATGCTCGATTAGTCAAAAATGTATTTTGTTTACAAAGATGACTTAAGATACCGAAATACATCTGCCATCTTGAAAACTCATGAAACGTTTGCCTAGATTCTCAGATGACCGCAGCAGTAAAGTTGACTAGTGCGTAATTTGCATTTTTGAACATCATGCATGAAGATGAAATAAATTATAAGTTTTCAGTAATTAGCCATACTATGATTATAAATCCTCATTTTATTCAAATTAGAGAATAATTTGTGGGTTTCCACTTGAGTACCTAGTGGTAACCCCGGGGTTAAGGATTTTGAAGAAAAATTAGATGTTTTAAGGACAGCAAATAAATGGGAATGAATGATACTTTAAAGACTGCTCGTAGTGAGACAAGTCTAGAAATACGGCTTTATTTTCCTAAGAATGGGGTTTTATTTATTTTTTATTAAGTTTATTAATTTAAATAAGAAGAAACAAAAACGTGAAAAAATTATTAAAATATCTGATTAAAGTGATTTTATTTTGACCTAAAATATGAGTTGAACAATGAGCGTGGCGGGCGGTGACGTAGTCATGTGCGCCTGCACATTTTGTAGTATCAGAATTAAGAGATAACAAAGACATGGATGTGTTTAAGCATTGGGTAACCAACATTTTTAGTTTATTTTCGCTAGCTGATTTTTTTTCTTGTAAGTATCTAATGCGTTTTTCATATTTTTTTACCATTGTCCTTATTTTGGCGGCCTGAATGATTTCTAAAAGTTCGTCCATCTATTTTAATGGGACCTTATGAAACTCCTGCTGGAAAAACCCAATAACACTTTGCCCGACCCGGGAATCGAACCCAGGCCCTCATACTCAGCAGTGGCACTTGGACCACTAGATCAACGAGGCAGTCATTATGGTAGGTAATACTACACTACTACTACTTACACAATATTTAAAATCTCCTGCAGCTCAGGACGGTTGACATCACGGTCGGTGAAGAACTCAGGGACGGCAGCACGCATGGTGAAGTACATGTCCAGCTTACGCTTGGTCTTCTCCAGGGAGAACTTGCAACCACGGAGGAAGGTCATGATGCGCTGGTCATCTGTTGAACAGTTAGAAGGAAGTTAGGAGATGGGGAAGAAAAGCTTTTGGTAAATGAAATTATAGGGATGTCTTTGTGGACATTTTAATGCGATAATGTTACATCATATCTATATACAGTTTTTTTTTTACAGTTATGGCTGCCCCGATCCCAAATAAATTGGGATAAGGGTAGGAGAATGATGAGGATGAGAGCTCTATTACACGATTATTATCTAGAATGAGTCATAGAAATGCAATGTTATACATTACACGTCTATGCCTGTATTGAGTCTGAGAGTGTTCGCGTGTGTGTTTGTGTCTGTGTGTGAGCGTGTGTGTATGTGTGCGTGTATGAGCTTGTGTGTGTATGTTTGCGTGTGTGGGTGTGAATAGTGTGATCAGAAAAGATTTTTAGGAATTAAATTCTTGTTAAAGACTTATTGGCTTAGTAACGAAGCGTGGCTTACCAAACTCATCAGGTAGATGGGGTTCCTTCTTCAGCCACTCCTTGATGTGTGCCAGGTCGGCCTCCTTGGTGTCTGCCTTCTCATTCAACTCCTCGCGGATCTTCTGCCACATCTCTCCTGCTGGCTGTTCGAGCGTCATCTTGGCTGCTTCGACTGGTCCTGGTGATAGAAAAATTTCAGCATTAGTCTTATGTTCACAATTTAGGTTAAAAACTACTACAAGATAAATAGGATATTTAAACAATTGGACAGGTTTAAATTAACATTATTTTTTACTACAATAATCCAGAATTCTAGCTACGCTCGTTGATTAATCGTCAATTTAAGATCACAACCATCTTAACAAGATTGTTTTTTTTTGGGACAATCCCTCCTCTCTATTTCCAAACCACTGCAACTCCTGAAAGCCTAAATCAACTGTGGTGACCGACTGAAAAGTCCCGGAGGAGAAAAAATCTAGAAACCAGCGTCGGGCACTAGCTGCTCGGCAGTTTGCTGAACTGGGCCTATTTGGCGCAGACGTGAGACAGAAAATAACCCTAAGGTAGACTGGTAGAAAATGCCCAAGGCATTAAGTCCGCCTTTGTGCATAAAGTTTAATAAATAAATAAAATAATTTCAGTCATTTTTTTTTACTGTTTAGATATGTTTGTTTTTGGTTGTGTGCACTTGTGGCCTGTGGCAAATAAATAAATATTTTTTATTAAATTGGGTTTAAATTGTGAGCTGTTTCATTCATTTGCAAGATAGCAAGATTGGAATTACACTTGGTTTTCTTAAACTCATCTCCTAACTTACAAGGCATATATCCTTACACGTTACATATTCATTATGTCCAATTTTAGAACCTGTCTCTCAACATAAAAGCAAGTAATTGAATAATATTTATAAAACACGTGCAGATATCATAAGTCATGGGTCTGGCTGTTTGTGTATGTGAGTTTAAATGTTTGTAAACGCACCCACGATACAGGAGAAATTCCTAGTGTGGGGAAAAACAAAAAAAAAAGGTGACGTCTATAATCCTGATTTTGGAGGATAATTATTGTAATTAAAATTGATAGAACAAAGAGATTGAGATCTATGACGTGATGATTTTCTACGGTTTGGTTGTCTCAATGGGCAGCCTATGGAAAGTTTTCAACTCTGATATTGATCTAAAATTGTTATTCTAGAGTTTGGCTCATGGTGAAGTGCTTTCCAAGACTGCTGGGGTGATGGTGGAGACTGTAAATATCTCCCTGCACTCCAGACAGAAGATACTTGCGGATTAAGTCTGCATTTGTCTAGCAGACCAGGGGGCCAATCGCGCTAATTTCAAACATCGGCAAACGATTATGATAACGTTATGGTTCAATTGCGACAGCGGTTAAGTTTCGATTCAGTCAGATTCTGGCTACTGAATGATTTCTAAAAGTTTATCCATCTATTTTAATGGGACCTTAAATACAGGGTGTAAACGGACTCTTCACGAAGCCGTCAACCAAGCATAATGAACATCAAACTAAGTAACTTTACACAAAAATTATTGCTGGGAAACGACTTTTTTTTTTGGTGTGAAAAATCACGTTTTATGGTAGGACTCAATGTAACGCACTCTAAACATTGTGCTGGTGGATGGATTGAATAGTACGGGGGGGTCGTGGAGGTGTTTACAACACCTCCACGACCCCCACGTAAAAATGTTGCGTTAAAAATAAGTATTTAAAAAAAAACTTGTGAAAAAGTTGGAACTTTGACCTCAATATCTCCGTAACTAGAAGGTACCCAGGTATAGTCTAGAAAAAAAAAATCGCAATGACGGGGAGAACAAAGTACCATTCGGCTTCGTTAAGGGTCTTGTTACACCCTTTATTTAGCGTCGAGCTCCTACAGCTATCCTTATGTGACTTTTAAAAGATGGGTAACAGCCTCAGCAAGCGTTGTTTAACCTTGAAATCGATCCGTGCAGTTGTTATGGGCACGAATTCGAGCAAGACCGATAACTAAGCTTGTCACAGTAATCTACCTCTTAGCAATAGCTAAGCATATGGGGTCATCGACATAAATTGCCAATACAATGAGCAATAGTCTGTTTATATGGTCACATGGCCGTGCCTCTACTTAATTGTGTACAAGGTCTAAAGTTTAGTCGGTATGTTGTAATTAGCGAGGACGATTGTCTGGCTAATTTGTGAAATGTATGAACTAATGAGTGGAATATGTCGAAAATACATTTCCTTTATGAGGTATTATGTAACAATAAAATACCGCTTGACATTCTACAACTTAATGAAAAGAAATTTAAAACATGCATAAAACGAACACTATGTAAGCGAGCATATTATAAGTCGGAAGACTATATCGTAGATAAAAATGCTTGGCTCAATGCTGGACCTGCTCCACTGCCACTTGGGCTCACAAACTAAGATTTTAATGTTTGGGAGAAAGTAACTAAGTATCCAAACGAAAAAAAAAGATGGAAAAACTAAAGGGGGTATCCTTTAGTTTTTCCATCATTTCTTTTTTTTTCGTTCGTTCGGTAACTTAGTTACTTTGATTACCATTATTTAGTCACCGGATGTTATTTTTCTTTTTCAGTATTTTCTTTATAATGTAGATTAATAGGCTAGCACCGACAGGTTAACCAACTCCGTATTGGTATAAACACTAAACACATATAACCAATTCGATACTAGAAAAACCTTTGCCAAATTCGTTCCCTATATTTAATACTTCCCAGTTGTTGTTTGTTTGAAATAATTTAAAATGCACTTCTAAGTGCCTAAGTTATAGGGGTTTGAGAGAGCAACCGCAGACTTCAATGACTAGAAAATGTACTAAAACGCCTATGTACAGTTTCTCATAAAAAGCAACCACAGCCTCATAAAATAGAAATCAAGAATAATACAACAAAACCACAAACGAAATTCAACACCGCCACGCAAAAAAATTGTAAACGCGGTTTTCGTGAAAACAAAATAGGTAAAGTATGACTTTTACTTTGTAGAAAAAATCTGCGTTATATGTACCGTAACGGTTTTCATGTAACGAAAAAAGCAATTTAATGAGTTTTTAACAAACTTTCACCGTTTGGTTGAGCAATGCCCTCGCGTCTCGTGTGGTCACGATGTGCCGCTCTGTTTCTTCTTCGTAATTGGTAATTACCATGCACATACTGACATGCAACCCTAATTAATGAATAAAAAGCGCATTTTACTTCGCCAAAAACAAATTTGGTGACAGCGCCATCTATCTTACGTAGTTTAAACTAAGTTCATAGACGACAGAAACGTTCTCGAGAGATGAAGGTGGTTGTTAGTTATTTAAAATAGATGGCGTTGTATATAATTTCAGCTAATCAATTAAAATTATTATGACTTTAAAGATCTTTTTACTGTGACAAAATATTACGACCACCGCATATACACTGGTAGAAAGTCATATACACGTACGAACGTTTAATTGCATCAGCTCCTAAAAAGTACCGAACCAAACAACAATATAGGTCAATTACGTAAGGTATAGATCTTTTGAAGGACTACTTAAAGAATAAGGAGTACTGAGGAGTGATTGATTAGCGATACCGTTTCAAAATATTCTACATGATACAGAATATTTCTATGATTAGCAAAAATTTGTCTCTTTTATACCAGAACTAGCTGCTGACCGCGACTTCGTTCGCGTGGAAATTTTTATGAAAATATGTGAAAAAAAAATAGCCTATGTCCTTTCCCAGGATATAATCTATCCCCTTGCCAAATTTCATTACGATCTAATTAGCCGTTTAGTTGTGAAAAGGTAACTAACAAACAAACATTGTTACGTTCACATTTATAATACTTGTATGGATTATTTTGGTAAAAGCTACATTTACTTGAACAAACCGAATTTGAGATTGAATCAGCAATTTTTGTTAATAATACACAAAGACCATTTTTTGTAAAAACATAGCTCCTGTTCTCATCTGCAATTTTGCAGAAAAGCCATATAAAGCTGAATTGATTTGAATCATCATAATGGGGCATAGCTAAATGATTATATGACCATTTAAATCGAACTTGGCAATGACTTGTAGACTTCTTGTAAAGTTTACTGAACTTTTAGTGTCATGGTCATTTATTTCAATTGATTAACTAGCTGTCAATTAATCGTATTTAGTGAATACACAAGTTTTAGAGGAAAATAACGAGGAGCCTAGGAAATCCTACTAATATTATAAATCCGAAAGTTTGTGAGGATGTTTCTGGATGTTTGGTACTCTTTCACGCAAAAACTACTAAACGGATTTGAATAAAATTTTGCACACAGATAGTTAACATTTATTTATTTTTATTCCGGTAGTATAATCCCGTGGGACAATTATTGAACTCCACGCGGGCGAATCCGCGGGCATAAGCTAGTAATATATAATTATATGGAAGATTAAACCACCATGGTCACAACTTAAATGATTTCTGTAAACCATTAACTAAGAACCTACTTGTATATTTTTATTTTGGAAATATCAAAGTGTAAAATAATAGACAAAGAGCTGTAAACGCATCTTGTTACCGCTAGGTATGGCTTTCAGATGATTTCTTTCAATCTCTTCGACTTTCAAAATAATTGCATCCATCAGTAACGGTGTAAGTACCGTTGGCAACACAATTGCAGATTAGTGACTATGGATAGGGTTGCTACGAGATTTTTTAGTTTTTTTTTTTAGTTTAATATGTCTGGTCTGAAGACTATTATATTGCAAACGTGATTTAGGTCAAAAGGAGAAGCAACTTATAATTTAATTTTTTTAAATATTTTATTTCTTTTCCTTTTTTAAGTTTTTGCAATAATTTTTCAAGTTTGTAACTACCTAGTACCTATCATGTTTATTTATTACTAGAGACCCGCCCTTCCTTTGCACAGCGCCACCTATCGGGTCCAAAACTGTATATCTAATATATATCTTATGCATCCTATATTTTAATATTTATATTTTTAATAAATGGGGGGGATTTTCAATATCTTCAATGTACAGCCTGTTACAATTTTATTAATGTGTGTATGTATAAAGTAGGTAAACTGTGACTCGTAATGAAGTTGATTGTTCCAGCATCAGCAGGTGATCATGATCTGGACATCCAAAATAATGAGGTAACTACTCCTCATATCGATTATCTCTTGTTTGTAGATCAGATCTACTGTGATCAATATCGTCCAACTTATTCCCTCTGATAGCTTCAACTCCATTTCAAGTGACAACCCTACCTGAAGCAACAATGGCTCCTATTCCAACGGCGGGATGCGCGGAAATCACGTGCGCCTCGCTTCATTCGTTTAGTTTTTATTGGAAGCGTGATGATTGGCTGATGGATTCAGCGCCCAGCTATTACACGAGGTAATAGTTGGGTGCTTGAGGTATATTTTTTGTTAAAAATTGAAACGGTGAAACTTTTTTTTGCTAACGGTATCTTTGAGTTTTGGTTATGATATTTTACACAGTTTTGTAGTTCTTATTTTTATGATAATGGATATTCGATTGCAGCCACACAGGTTTTATTTAAGCAGTAGAGTGGAATATCTTGATTTATGACTTGATGCTTGGATGATTGTAGCGATTGCTGGATTATAATCAAACTAGCTGACCCGCGTAACTGCGTCTGCGTCACATTAGAGGGTTAGAGAGAGTGAGTAGTAGGCACCCATAATACAATTCTAAAGGAGTACATCACACATATCATTCCGCATAATAAAAATGCACGCGCGGTACTTGATCATTATTTTGCTATTGAGTCATTTTAAAACTCGATCGCTTGATTATAATCAACTAGCACATCGCCGGGATTTCGTCCGCAAAAATTTTGATAGCTCGGCTAATATGCATGAAATAAATATAATTTATGGCCTATAGCACCCACGAATAATGTATCTGTCCATCAGTGATTTTTTTTAGAATTGTATCATTAGTTCCGAAGATTACCCGCTACATACAAACTTTCAAACAAATTTTACCTGTTTAATATTTAGTATACATTTTTCATAAAATATGGTAAAGGTGGCCGGGACAGACTGGATGCGAATAACGGAGAACACGCGGCTTTGTGGTTCAACTTGGACATAACTGCTCTATGTGGAGTATTGTGGAGCAGTGGACTCATCACCTGCCTAGCCTTTTCCCAACTATATTGGGGTCGGCTTCCAGTCTAACCGGATGCAGCTGAATACCAGTATTTTACATGGAGCGACTGCCTATGTGACCTCCACAACCCAGTTAGTACTTGATAATACGATACCTTGGTAAGACTGGTTGTCAGACTTTCGGGCCACTGACTACCTAACGACTGTCAAAGATCTACAAATGACACCCGGGACCACCGGCTCAAACTCAGTATGTAATGGGTGGTCACCCATCCACAGAGCAACCTAGGCAAGCACTGCTTAACCTAAAGATAGACCCGAGTAGCTGCGGCGGCTGTTATTATTTAGCCACGAGCTCCTCTATAAAACTTTCGCAGGTACAGTTAGTAAAAGCTATTTAGATAGATGACAAATTCTGAGTGAGAGCTTAAACATACCATTCGCTTATTTATTTTACAAGACTGGATTCTAGTTTTTAAGATTAACTTGACTGGTAGAGAATGCCTTGCGTCATTAAGTCCGCCTACATATCGCTCTTGTACATGAAGCGAGTGAAGCCGCGGGCATAAGCTAGTAAATAAATAAGATTTAATTTTTTTTGGGTTAGCTCGTTCCATCGTCGACCTCATCTCTGTTCTCAGGACAAGATTAAGGTCAAGGGTAGACCCATTTAATATAAAAAAACCTAAAAGGCACTCTCCCGGAGTGTATCAGGGGATAATGCTTTTGACATCATCGTTGCCGAAACATTGATGGTTGTCGTTTAATGTTATTAGCAACCTAGACAGAAGTTGCCTAACTGTTGTCCAACTTCGAGTTCTTGACGAGATTTCTAGAATTTTCTCATATTAAACCTGAACATCGGAATTACACTTACAGTCAGGTGAAAGGAAAGCTTGAGACCGATTATTATCACTGTCCACCCCCCGCTGGTCCACCCCGGGTGGACTGTGTAACAACTTTAAAAAATAATTCCTACTGTCCCCGGAGGGTGGCCACTGAGAATCATTATTAAAATTATTCACTGTGGCCACCGCTGGTGGACATGGCGGTCATAATCGAGGACCACTGTGGATGCATTCCGCCCCATTTCGGGGATAAAGGGTATTTAATGAAGTAAGTCATAAAAAATTAAGGACATAATATTTACTGAGGAAAGGCTGTTACAGTATTGAAGAGTTCATCAGTTGACAAATGACATGTATTTATGCGATATTTTCTATTATTGAGTTTTATTATTATTTTTATGCGTTATTAGGTAATTAAGTGACTTTTAATTTTATTACTTTCATCTTTTGACATTATATTTCTTTATTAAATGACTATTAAATTTATTATTGTAAAAAATTGTTATTGTATTTATTTTTTATTACTACTTTTTAATTCTTATTAATCTAATTTTAAGTATTTGCTACAGAATAAATATTTTGTTAAGAAATAAATTACTTATGACTTATGACATAGGTACACCTCTGCCTAACCCTTCGAAAATTACAAGCCTGATGTTATGTTAGCCATATAAAACGTTCCATGTCTAAAAACATTGCTTCACTTTCCACTTACTACAGAATATTCTTCCGAAATAATATATTTGTGAGCGTGAAGGTATGTTAATGGCTACAGTACGATAGTAATCTTGTAGCCTACTTTTGTTCTCAATTACATTTACACTTCTGGAACGCCGTAATCACTGTATTACTTTTCTTTTTTTATGTTAATGTGTTATGATTAGCCAAACAGTTAAAATTAGGTACTTCAGGCAACTAGATAAGTATCTAAGTACCTCCGCAGTTGCCAGTTATATTGGGGTATTCCTCAAAGCGCAACTATTTTTAAGCGAAACCAACTAAGCGCAACTAAATTATTCTTCGAAGCACAACCATTAGTTGTGCTCACAAATTCAAATTAATAATATTATATGTTTATTTCTCAAAGCGCAACCATGATGAAAAATATCGTTAATGAATCCATCATTGCCATTTCTATTTTTCATCAGGGTTTCGTTCATTTTTGTTGCGCTTAGTTGGTTGCGCTTTGAGGAATACATTGCAAAGCTTGAGACACAAGACTTAAGACTAACTTAGACAAATATTAAAGACTGTCTGCCAAGACTAACCCAACGATGTTGGGGTCGACTTTCAGTCTTACCAGATGAAGATAAAAACTAGTACTTTATGTCTATCTGACCTCACAACCCCAGTTACTGGGTAACACGGTACCTCATCAAAAAACTGGTTGTAAGAATTCTGGAAAGCACGTTAAGCAGTTGATCCCAGCTCTCAACTGTAGATACTTCACAGTTGTTACAGGTAGTCAGTGGCCCGAAAGTCTGACAACCTGTCTTACCGAGGGGTACCGTATTACCCAGTACAAACTGGGTTTTGGAGCTCAGATAGGCAGTCTCTCCATGTAAAATACTGGTATTCAGATGCATTCGGTTGCACTGGTAGCCGATCCTAACATAGATGGGAAATGGCTAGGCAGATGACGTTTAAGATATGGAGGAAAGTTGAAGAAAAAGACTAGGACAGCTAACTCAAATAGTTGGATTAATATGATATACGGGAAGACAATGTGCTCCTTTTTACCCGACTTCCAAAAGGAGGAGGTTATTTTTAATAGGAAGTGAATGCCTGGAACCCTGCCCACTCTTCAGAATTCTAGCGTTATAGTTATAATACCAGCCTGTTACTGTCCCACTGCTGGGCAAAGGCCTCTTCTCATACAGAGAAGGCACGAGCATTGATCACCACGCTTGATCAAGACGGGTTGGCGATTTCAGACTTATATAATTATAAGTCCAGGTTTCCTCACGATGTTTTTCCTTCACCGATGTCTGTGATGTCCAAGATAAACTTAGAAAGTACATATGAATTGAAAAAGTCACATTGGTACTTGCCTGGATTTGAACCCACAACCTCATGCATGAGAGGCGAGGCCTTAACCTCTGGGCCATTACAACGCGTTATAGTTACACAAAGACAAAAGTATTTACCTTACAACATGTATGATTGGTATGTAATGTATGTACGATTGTGTGTACATTTGAGAAAGTCAATAATATCTTGTGCATTTCATTTCTCTTCGCGGTTCTAAAGCTTGGTTCATATGGTTTGCTCCAATTGTTTTATTTAATTGGAGCATAACTGTATCCCTGTATAAATGTTAACACATTATAATTTGTTTGTTTTATATAGGGTGACTGGTAATTAGTGATCGATACTTAAACACGTGATTGTAGTCATGATAACAAACAACTTTCCCAAAAAACATATTTTTTTCTACACCGATTTTTAACACAATAACACAACAGCCGTATGAAATTCGCACACGCGCGCCTGTGACCTATCAGCTGTTAGCCGTTAAAAAAAAAATGTTTCATTGGGAAAATTGTTTGTTATCATGAGTACAATCACGTGTTTAAGTATCGGTCACTAATTACCAGTCACCCTATATGTTAGCTATCATCTTTAGAATATAATATGAGTTTTTTTTTTCAGCACACATATGCACAAATATGGAGCGGTGGACCTAATACCATAGGCTTTTTCTACCAGTCAACCTATGGATGATGCAAAGACAAAGCTACTATTATTATTATGAGTCTGTTGTATCCCACAACTGGGGAAAAAAGCCTCACTTCCTTTTTACCATTCTTCTTTCTCTAGAGTTATTTCAGCCCAATCCTAGACAAACTGTTATTTGTTTAAATGTAAAGATACCTTTTTTTTTCAAATAGCCTATTCTGCCCCACTGTTGGGCAAAGGCCTCCCCCGTTGGTTTCCAACTATCCCGGTGTTTTGCCTTAAAGACACCTTTATATTTAATTTTTTTAAATTATATAAAAGTAGGAGATTGTCCAGATATTTTTTTTATGTTTCATGTAAATAAATAATTATAATGGTAATAGACATAAATGGAAAAAAGATATAAAACAAAAATGTTATTAGACGAATTATTTCGAAACATAAATTCATTCATACAAAACAATTAATCACTTATCAAATGATACCGTTACTGTAAAGTCTAAAGACATGAAATCAATTAATAAATTAAATAACAGTTGATCCAGTGTAAGCTCAGCTTAAATGCAATTTCTCCACGGTGCCATTGACCGCTAAGTAAGAGGTAAGCACCGGTAACTGCGAGATTTTCATCTCCGTTTACTATAAAAATGCATAACTGTTTGTTTTATACACTTAGGTTTAACCGCAGTTTAAACTAACTTTGAATTTGGAGGTTTGTTTGATGGATAATATGATTGGATCATGAACGTAAGGAAATTAGAGTTTTTTGGGATTTTGTCTAAATTGTGAAGACAGCAGTTTTTTTTTTTGCAATTTACGAAAATTTTTCATGAATTTTTCAGATATAATTTAATCTTTATGTTTAAGTTTTGTGTTGATACAATTTTAATTAAGGTATAGGTAATGTTAGAAAAAAATATTAGTTATTTTTAGGGAGTCATCATTTCAAATTATTTGCTGGCAAAACATGGCAGTCTTTCATCTTTTGGGAATGATCCAACTTTTGTTTAAAAAATATTAAGTACTATGTATTATGTCTTGTTATAATAATGGAGCTTCATAGTACATTACTTTTTGATAATAACTACCAACTGCCCTACTTTCTTGAACCACAGACCACCTTACCAAAACCACATCCAGACACAAAAAATCACGACACACTCAAAAAAAAAACCTGAAGATTAAAAAAAAAAGAACCCAATTTTTTTTTTAAATAAAATTTCAAAAATACCTTGGAACTGGAAAATAAGGTCACAAGCCAAAGTCTCTACTATAAACACACTGGCACTTTGTCGTAACGTGTTGATAGGTTTCCTGTCACTTTTAGTACCAAAAAGTCTGTACTTGCTTGCGCGGTACTCGCGCTGACCGGAATGGAGCGGGATTTGCGCGGGCGCAGGTTTTATCACTTCGTTACGGGGCGTGAGCAAGGTGGTGTGGAGGGATGGTTGGTTGTGTTTAGATGGTGAGGAGTTGGTGGCAGTGGTAGCGGGTGAAATGTTCACGTGACAAGAAATAAAACAACAAACTTATAATAAAAAAATCTAAGTGTGACGTCATTACGTTTTCAATTCTTCTCAGCAAACCCTTTCAATTGATACCCATATCATGGGGGGTAAAAAAAAATAACTAGTACGCCATCTTTGGGAGTCTGCAATATTGGATGAGGTCACTTAGCTAACCCTGCATTGTCATCCAAACTAAACGTGTTTGCAAAATGTTAAGCTAAATCTCTGTTTTAAAATTCAGTTGCAAGATTGGACCTCAACAAACATACAATCATTGCAAGTTAAATAAAGGTATCTAAAAAGATGGGGTTGGTCACTTAATTCTTTGATGTTTCGGTTTTGTTTCGTTGGCTCCAACATTTCTTTTGCTTATTCAACAAAGTAAAATTTAAAAAAACGTAAGAGAATCTGCGTTTTTGGCAAAAAATCTCACCAAAATGTCGAGTCTTTTCTATCGAGAAAATTGTATGGAATTGGTTTCCGAAAAAATTCAACTTAGAAGCAGTCCTCAACTTTGCTATATTAATCACAAAGTGAATGCTTCAGTAATATTAAAACAAGAGCCATTCAAAAATCACAATGAGGCGTTATTCTGGCCCTTAATTAAAAATGATCCTTCTTACGTGTATAAAGGCTACGTTCTCGAAAAACATCCAGCAAATACACAGGTTAATCTGGGTGTGCATTAGGCGCGAATTACACAGAAACGGCGTACGGTGAAGGCGCGGCGCAGGCAAGATGCCGCTTCAAAACGTTTTCATACAAAATGTACGTAGGTGTCGTGTCGTGAATTACTCTCAAGCGGCGCGGCGTTTCCTTATAAATTCCACGCCTGCGCCGCGTAATTCGCGCCTTTTTTTATAAAATCGCTATCAGTCTGACCACAGCTCAACGAGGGTGACCGAGAAACGATGAGTCACCGCTTCGGAGATACTCAAAAGAAAAGTAAAGCAGTCGCGTGACTTTTATCTCAGAGTCGGATTACAATAAGTTGTGGTTTTATACATTCTATTGTAGTATCGAAAAGAACTTCTGGCTTAATACAAGAAGCAAGTAGCCACGTGGAGGAGCTCATGGCTAAATAATAACAGCCACTCAGATCGATCTTTAGGCTAAGCTGAGCTGGCCTAGGATGGTCCATGGATGGGTGACCACCCATTGCATACCAAGTTTCCTCCGTGCATCGGACAGCATTCTATTCATGTTAAGCCGTTGGTCCCGGTTGCCATTTATTGATCTTTGACAGTCGTTACAGGTAGTCACTGGTCCGAAAGTCTGACTACCAGTCTTACTAAGGGGTATCGTATTACCCAGTACTAACTGGGTTGTGGAGGTCAGATAGGCAGTCGTTCCATGTAAAATACGGTTTCAGCTGCATCTGGTAAGACTGGAAGCCGACCCCAACATAGTTGGAAAAGGCTAGGCAGATGATGATGGCATTACAGAGCCTTGAAAGAACCCTGGGTGGCTTTACCCATGTAAAAACGAGTTAGGCACTCGTTATTAAGAAGATTTGCAGAAGAATCTTAAAACTTGATATATTTTTATACGACTCTAGCTGTTGCCCGCGACTTTGTTCACGTGGTAATTTTGATGAGTTTGAGTGAGGGAAAAAAAAGATAGCCTATGTCCTTCTCCAGGATATAATCTATCTGCTCGCTAAATTTCATTACGATCCGATCAGCTGTTTAGTCGAGAAAAGGTAACAAACAGAGTTACTTTCGCATTTATAATATTAGTATGGATGTTGCTGGCAAATATTCTATTACTCTATACTAATACTTGTTCATTGTGTAAAGGCGAGGTGAGACTATTAATTTTAATCCGTAACTAATACGCAGAAAACGTATTAATCACTAAACACCTGAAATTACCTCTATGTGCCTTGAATCATGTAAAAAACCAATTTACTAATCAGTAGTTACTAAAGCGAGTAATGATTCATACATTGTATATCCAGACTTATAAATATTCAGTTTTTCAGCAATCGTTTTCGTTACATAAAATATTTCAGTCGATATTTCACCAATTCATGTGCATAACTTCAAATGCTTGACTTGAAAATTTTAGATATTTTGGTACCTAGTCACGCATTTCGCGGTTTTTTTATGCTATAAACAACTGCCTGAATTCGATTTCCAGTACTAATTGCTTAACATAGTTTTTATCATAATTCGAAGACATTGCAAGAAATTATTTATCTATTTTGTTTCATTTCATGTTAGTAAATGAATCTGCTCTATAATGTAAATAACGAAATTAGGCCGAGCACGGCATTGATGCATAAAAGTATTTTCTATTTGTCACCAATATCCCATAATACAATACCCAATCTTATTAAGCAATTACCAACTTGGCTATAAAATACAGTTTAAAAAAATATTTTTGCCAAATGTATATTATAGCTTATCAGAGTTTTTAATCGAGTGAAAAACGAATGCATCGGCAATTCAATTACATTTCTTTTAAATTAAATATTTCTAGGTAACAACCACATTTTTTTTATATTTTATATTGTAGGAGAGCATAGCAACGAGGCGCCCGAGCTTTCTTGGAAGCGAGCGTATGTATGTAGGTACAAACTGCTCGCCGCTCCACGCCGCGGCGGTGCGCACGCGCCATTCCGGCTCGCATCGCTGTCGCATACGGTTACGTCTTTGCAATGTTCTACTTGTACTGCGATTTTTAACTTCTAGACTGTATAACCGTCATAACTGTGACAATAAACATTATTTGTGCACCATAAATCGTCCATTAGATTTAATGCGTTACCTGCCCCACTACAATATTAATTAATTTTACTCTATTGTCTAAGCCAAACATTTTTTGTACGCCATTCCTAAATGGCAAAACACGTCGCTACTTTCATTTATTTATAAGACCTGTATAGTGGGCTGCGGGACTGTTCGAAAGAGATACCGCGGCCCTGGAACACAAAGGGCAAAGAAGGAACATGGATGGGTTTTAGTCAGTAAAAGTCTGACACTCCCTTCCACTCCGCCCAGAGCGGACAGGATTGATGATTTCTCATCCGAAAAAAAAACGACCTGTATAGTGTATCATACTCATGTTTTACAGATTATATCTTTTATCAAAAATGATTGTTATTTAACCTTTTATACGATCTCTCACATCTCATAGGCTTTTATTCGTTAGTTGAACCCCAGAAAACATTTACGATCCGTAAAATGTAGGGTGAGTTTTTAAAGGTTAATTGTCATTATAAGAGTGTTACGCAATTACCTCGCTGGTCAGGCAAAGTGTTATTGGGTTTTTCCATCAGGTTTTTCTCAGCAGCCAGGATTCTCCATTTGTGACCTACTTACTGGTCACAATTGGAGATCCTGGCTACTCATGGCTTATGGCTCTACCCAATTACATGGGACTCAAACATAACAAGCGCAATGCGACTGTTATAGGTACAATTCTGCCTAACCTATCGAGGATTACAGGTGTAATGTTATGTCCTAAACATGACTAAATTAATGTTAAATTGTTTTTAAATTAAAGTTACTGTTCAACAAAAGCTTGCAGTAGAAAAGACATCAACGCGTTTCTTTGTAAAAACTTTCTTGAAAATAATAGGTACTGTCACTTACGGGATATCTTCCGTGATTGTTCATTATTTTGAGCCCGATATTCCGATATTTCGATGCTGTTGCAAGTGCCATAAATTGTTAAGAGCAGACAAATCTGTCTACCGTCTTTCTTTGTCTTTTGCTACGCGCACTACAGTACTGGAACTCGGCACTAAATCACGGATAGGTGTAATGTTTATTTATTTATTTATTTATTTATAGATAGGAGAACCAACAGCTGTGACAAATGAATAACAATTATATAGGCAACACAGAGCCAATTACAGGTTCTCACGAGTAAACACAGAAAAGATAGTAGAGATCTTAGGATCACTAGTTAACAAGCACGACACAAATAAAATAAGAGTAATTAGAATAAGATACAATAAGCACTGTAAACACTTAGACACCAGGTTAAGCATTAATGACACGGGGAAAAAGAAAAAAAAAAAAAAAACTATGCGCTCTTAAAAAAGTTAGCATTCAGCCGAGTGCGTGCTGCATAGGTTTTGGTGGTAAATGGGTCAAATGAGAACTCTTTACAAAGAATATTGTAGTCCTTACTCGCTCGCACTATGAATGAGTTTTGCCTGTAGTTGGATGAGGAAAAAGGAATGGACATAGGTGGATTAAATCTAACTGATCTCTGGGGTACATTGAAATGCAATTTATGCAGGAGATCAGAACAGTCAATCTCGTTATTTAAAATTTTTACAAGAAAAGTGCAATCTGCAAGTCGACGACGATCTATAAGTGGCTGTAAATGGAATTTCTTACAGAGATTTATGTAATTATCAGAATGATATGGTATACGCAGCCGAAAACAGAGAACACGAATAAATCTTTTTTGTATACTCTCAATACGATCTATGTATTTTCCATAACACGGGTTCCGAGACGCATATTCAAGATGACTTCTGACAAAAGAGCAATAGAGAATCTTAAGGGTTTTGGCCTTCTTGAAACACCCAGCGAGTCTCATGATAAAACCAAGGGACTTCGAAGCTTTTGCTACTATTTGTTCTATGTGCGCGTTGAATAAAAGTTTGGAATCATGAAAGACACCCAGGTCGCGTACACCGTCACATCTCTGTAATAGCTGCCCTTTAAGTATATACGTTGTAGGGAGAGGGACGCGTTTCCTGCTAAATGAGATTACTGAACATTTAGCAGGGTTCAAATCTAGTTTGTTAATTAGACAATAATCATCTAATCGCGCCAGGTCACATTGAAGAGCATCCACGTCGTCATCCGATGATATTGCAGAAAAAATCTTCATATCATCAGCGAAACATAGTAAATTTGAGTTGTGGAAACACGAGTCGATGTCGCTAACGTAAATAATAACCTTTGTTTTTTACCTGTCTATGTTTTTCTTGTGTAAATCATTTAGGATACTGTTGAAAGCAAAAATGAGTTGATAACGACTTTTTTTTTTGGGGTAAAAAATCACATTTTACGGTAAAACTCAATGTAACGCACTCAAGACTTGGTGCTGATGGATGCTTTGAATAGTAAACGGGTCATGAAGGTAATTAAAGTAAAGTTAAAACCTTAAAAATTAGTATTTAAAAAAAAACTTGTGAAAAAATTGGAACTTTGACCTCCAATATCTCCGTAACTAAAAGGTTCCCAGGTATGGTCTATAGCAAAAAAATGATCGCAATGATGGGGAGAACAAGTCCCTTTCGGCTTTGTTAAAGGTCTTTTTACACCCTTTATATGTATTCTGCAAGGGCTAGGTATTGTTTTCACCCCCTAAATAATTATTTGACTGTTCCTCTAGAACTTTTTAACGTTAAAGTAATAAAATATTTATACAAGCGTTCGGGTCGATCTTTAGGTTAAGCCACTCTTGCGTAGGTTGGTCCGTAAATGGGTGACAACCCATTAGATACCGAGTTTCCTCCATGGCTCGGAAAGCACGTTAAGCCTTTGGTCCAGGCTGTCATTTGTAGACCTATGACAGTCGTTACAGGTAGTCAGTGTCGTGGCAGTCTGACAACTAGTCTTACCAAGGGGATTGGATTTCCCAGCACTAACTGGGTCGTGGACGTCAGATAGGCAGTCGCTTCATGAGAAATACTGGTATTCAGTTGCTTCCGGTTGGACTGCAATCCGACCCCAACATAGTTGGGAAAAGGCTAGACTGCTGATGATAATAAAATATTTATGCAGTCATGTTTGTGTAACTCAGGCAGCTATGCATTATAATATTTTAAGTATCATGGCAGCGTAACGCATAAAAAATGGTGAAAGCGTATATTATTTTAAATTACTGTCCGTGCAAACTGCAAAAATTACATAAAACGTGTCTGTAAATTATATACTTGTCAAGCTTTACTTAATTTAAGTAGAAGAGTTTGACGAGTACGATACCTTTATTTGAATAAGGTCTTGGGTTCGATTCCCAGGTTGGGCAAAGTTTTATTGGGTTTTTCCATCAGAATTTTTTCCTTAGCAGCCACGGAGTCTGGATTTGTGCCCAGTTGATGGCAATAGGCTAGCCCCTTATTACATGAGACTTAAACACAACTGGTGAAATGTGGGTCTACTATTAGGTTATGTTAGGTACACCTAACCCTAATCCGATTACGGGCGTGATGTTCTGTCACTGTAAATCCTACTGAATCAATTAATACAGTTAATTCATTTTTTGCAGGTGTAGGTAAAAAATTATCAGAAAAATTACTTTTACAAAATATTAATTTGGTCAATACAGAACCCTATAGTCAACCAACTATTTCTTCCCAAAATTCTTTTGTTCTTCTACCGACCGACGAAGAAGAAATACGGTCTTTAATTTTTAATTTAAAAAACGAGTGTTCAGTTGGCGTCGATAACATATCCGGACCTTTCTTAAAACGATTTGCTGATATTATTGTTCCTCCACTTACATTCATCTGCAATTTATCTTTCTCTTCCGGAGTATTTCCATGTGCCTTTAAGAAATCCAAAATTATACCCATATTTAAATCCGGAGACAGATACTGTGTCAACAATTATAGACCAATATCTATTCTCCCTACGTTATCAAAAATCTTAGAACGACTAATGAATTCCAGACTTACTAATTACCTTGAACAACATTCCCTCTTATCTCCATCACAGTTTGGTTTTCGATCTGGTAGGTCAACAGCTGAAGCCGTCCATGAACTAATTGATCACTTAGTTAATAAACTAGATACTAAAAAAAAGACCTTAGCCATTTACCTCGATCTAGCCAAAGCATTTGACACAGTATCTGTTCCCATTTTGATAAAAAAATTAGAAAATATGGGTGTGAGAAGTCAGTCACTTCAACTTTTTACTGACTATTTGTCCAACCGAACGCAAATTACCAAAATAGATAATTGGATCAGTGACGAACTGCCTAATGAGTACGGCGTTCCACAGGGCAGCATCCTCGGCCCAACATTATTCTTAGTTTACATAAACGATTTATGTAACATTAAGCTACAAAACGGAAAGATAATTACTTTTGCAGATGATACTGCTTTGGTATTCGATGCTGATACATGGGTAGAGGTTCATCATTATGCTCAACAAGGCTTTGATACAGTGTATAAATGGTTGTATGCTAACTTACTTACCCTAAATGTCGATAAAACGAAATACATAACATATTCCCTTAGACCACAGGATCAACCGAACTTCAACTTGAAAGCCCACTCATGTAATACAATCAATCATTGTTGTTGTCCTGTATTACTAAAAACGGAATCTATCAAATATCTTGGCATAATTATAGACTACCGTCTCAGCTTCCAACAACACATTGAAACTTTAGTTAAAAGAACCCGCAAATTAATCTACATATTTAAAAATCTACGTCATATATCAAATACTTCAGTAATTAAATCAGTTTATTTCGCATTATGCCAGTCTTTGCTAGCCTACTGCATTACCACCTGGGGAGGCACTTCTAAATCATATTTAATTAATTTAGAGAGAGCTCAAAGAGCTATATTAAAAGTTAGTTGTTATTTCCCAATTCGCTATCCAACCTTCGATCTCTACCAACACTGCAAAGTTCTAACGGTCCGGCAGTTATTCATACTCATGACTGTACTAAAAAAACACTCTCAACTTCCCATAGATCACGATTTCCTTACCCAAAATAGAAGATCAGCAAATATTTGTCCAATCATCCGATTCAACACTAGTTTTTCCCAAAAATTTTTCGCCTTTCTTGGCACTTTTCTTTATAATTCAATTAATATTAAAATATCTATTTACACGCATACTAAAGCTATTTGTAAAAGAAAATTGCGCACCTGGCTATTAAGTCTTGACTACGCTTCCACAGAAAATTTACTTAAACCTGTGTCTTAACATTCACACATAAACACTCAAACATTTACACTCTTAGATTCGCACACACACATTTACACACACAAATACTCACGCATTGCATCAATGTATTTTCATCACCCTATTTCCACTTTCATCCTTTTAGTTTTAATTTTTGTTTTCGTGTACTAGTATGTACATAATACTTATGAACACATACTAACTCACTTTTTTGTACAAACATTTTTTATTTTATTTTATAATGCTTGCAAGCATAATTTATATAAATTTATTTTTTTGTTTCTTATGTCTTTACTATAGTACAACTTTTGAACTATTAGTATTTCGTACATAATGTTCCAGTAGTTTATGTTGTTATTTCAATTTCAAATTTTGTTTTAAATGTCAAACTTCAAATAATAAATTTTTAGTACTTGTTTACCTACTTCCAATTTTATCTCTAGTATCGTGACTTAAATTGCTATGAATAAATGTTATATCTAAGCCGGAGAGGTGATCTGTACCTCAGGACCTTCCTACTTCAGACACCTTTCTCTATATAAGATTGTGCATATACCAGCGCCTGTAATTTCTGATGTTGAGATAAATAAAGATTTATGATTTATTTATGATTTATGATTTATTTATGTTATTTTAATAAAAATCTTCTCTGGTAGGCATTCGTACCTAACTCTACCCTGGAGTGTAAGGGACCTCGCTCACTACACAGCCACTACCACGACTATTGGCCGCAGAAACATTCACCAGGAACAAAGTTTGATCGCACGACCGGGCGACCGACCAGTTTTGTTCAAGTTAGCGGCCGGTCATGCGAGAAGTCGTAGTCGTGGTCACGTAGTGCGCGAGGTCCCTAAGTGTAATATTGCTCCACAAATGATGGCACACCGAATATTGTGTCTTGCGTGTTCTGTTGACTGAACATTTTAGGAACTTGATGGGCGCAACTGGACTTGCCATTCATCATCATCTGCCTATCCTTTTCCCAAATATATTAGAGTCAGCTTCCAGTCTAACTGGATGCAGCTGAATACCCGTATTTTACATGGAGCGACTGCCTATCTGAACTCCACAACCCAGTTAGTACTGGGTAATACGAGACCCCTCGGTAAGACAGTTTGTCAGACTTTTTGGGTCACCGACTACCTGTAACCACTGTCAAAGATCTACAAATGACAGCCGGGACCAACGGCTTAACGTGCTTCTCGAGGCACGGAGGAAACTCAGTATGGAATGGGCGGTCACCCATCCACAGACCAACCTAGGCAAGCACGGCTTAACCTAAAAAGATCGACCCGAGCGGCTGTTATTATTTAGCCACGAGCTCCTCCATCTTACTATTTATGTATATCAGCATAATGCACCTACTTTGTCAACAATACAATGACTGACAAGTCATTTTCATTTCGCCATGAGCACAATAAAACGAGTATTACATTCCGTAACCGTAATGCCCAGAAAGTGTCTAATAGAGGTGAGTCATAGTGGTGCGATGTCCCCCCTCTAGTTCGGACGGACTGTTTCCATTGATATACTAGATTGTTGTGAGGGACATTTTTGCTTAAATTGTCAGTTTACTAACAAAAATAAAATTAAGATAATTCAAATTCAAATATGTTTATTTGTGACACATTGATAATAGTAAGTACACGGTGATATAAAAAAGTTATGTCTAGGTATGTGCTGCCTTGCAAGGCGTACAAATAATGTTTAAACATTAATTAGTGCAGCTTGTAGTTTTAATGAATCTAAAAATGTTAACTGAAACTTAAATAAATACTAAAAATACTGTTATTTCAGGAAATTACATAATAATCTTTTATAAAATATACATTAAACAAAAACAAATTTTAAAATAATACAAGGCTAATAACAATCTTATGAACCAAAGCTAATAATCAGGGAATAAAAGTATTAAAAATGGGTCCATATTGGCTCACCTAAAGTTCTTTTCCCGAAATTGTTCTTCCTAACAATTTGTAATCCGAATGATCACTCTTCCTAAAATTTTTCATCCTAAAGTTTTCATTCATACTATTTGTAGTGCTACCGGTGATGTTCATAACACTCATGTTTCCGAAAATTGTAATTAATAATATCATTAATGTAAATATATTTAAACTCCTACTGTTTTTTATCATAACGCTTTTATCCCTAAACATAAGTACAGGTCAGAGTGTCGTCTTGGGGGCACTATGAAAAAAAAAACAGAATAATTTCGCAACCAATTTCGAAATAGCGCTCGCCGGCCGCTGCCGCGGCACCGCTCGCTACGCTCGCTCGGCTCGCACGTAGTTGGTCACAGTTCTAACCTAACCTAACCTATGAATCCCTTCCACATCGTTTTTACGACAAACGGTTAGTCGGAGAAAAAAAACACCAAGAAACTTTTATTCTTACATTTAGGTGTTTTATACGATAGAATCGAGAAAATAAACGGTTTGCAAAAATAACACTTTTTTGGCAAAATTTTTCTAAGTCTAAACAAAGAAATCTAAACAAAAAATATTTGACTTTGAATAATAGTGTAAAAGATGGTTATGTTGAGAAAATATAGGAAAACAAATAAAAGTATAACAGATGTTTATTGCTACTGACATTATGAAGTTGAATGCTTCGGAATTATAAAATTAGAGACAGAGTAGTTAGGAATTGTGATTGTTAGGATGAAAAATGTTAGGAAGAACATTTTCGGATTTCCAATTATCGGAGTTGAAAATTTAGGTGAACTTTGGCGCACCCATTAAAAATATAAAAGAAAAACATTTTTCATTTTTCTTCTAAGTATTCATTGATGGAATAATATGCTTTTTGTATACGGTAATTAGATATTCGGTTCATTCGTTTCGAAGCTACGGTGGAGGTATACGAACAGACTCAGATTCACAAATACACACGTTAAACTTATAACACCCCTCACTCAGTCTACGTCGGGAGTCAAAAACATATTATAGTTTTGGGGCTGAAAAATCACGTTTTACGATAGGACTCAATGTAACACACATTGTGCTGATGGATGCATTGAAAAGTACGGGTGCCATGGAGGTATTTAAAGTACAGTTATATCATTAAAACTTTTATTTAGAAAAAAACCAGTCAAAAAGTTGGAACTTTGAGCCCCAATATCTCCGTAACGAAGGTTCCCAGATATGGTCCAGAATAAAAATATGATCGCAATGACGGGAAAAACAAGTACCCTTCGGCTTCATTAAGGATATTTTAACACACATTAAGAGTAGTGAAGAAAAATATAAAGAGAAAACATTAACTCAGATTTGTATTCATTAATAGTTTTCATGTAGCTTTTACTAAAACTAAATCATCAACACACTGAGCGGTAACATAAATTCATGTTTCTTCTTTATATGCGAAAAGGTCGTATATGTCTACACCCTTTTCGCATATAAAGACCAAGTCTTGCAGTGGAACAATTAAATCGTATTCCACGCTCATAATTTTACTGTGCTCACATTATCGTGACTTATGTAAATGGAAACGGTACCACCAAACGATTATACTCTGTCGAAATATCGTTGGCCACTAATGTTAGATTCGCGTTGCGTACGACGCACTTGCCCCGCAGCGAACCGCACTGAAACCGCATCAAGGATTATTGCGGTGCCGTAATGGGGGTATTTGGAGAATCGTCATTATTATGGGACAGGACTGAAGTTCAGGGGAATGGAATGAGATGGTTATAGAGATAGGTAGGGGTTAATGGTCGGGTAGCGATGGAAAACCATTTGGTTTAATGAATATTAGTATATCAGCTTGCTGATAAAGGGAAAAACTTTACTTAAGCATCATAGACGGAGGTGTTCCTAATAGTACACCCACATTTCACCAGTTATGTCTAAGTCCCATGTAATAGGAGGCGAGCCTATTGCGATCAATTGGGCACAATTCCAGACTCCGTGGCTGGTAATGAAAAATTCCTGATGGAAAAACCCAATAATACTTTGCTCGACCTGGGAATCGAACCCAGGACCTCATGCTCAGTAGGTGACCTTGCGACCACTAGACCAACGAGGCAGTCAGTCAGTTTAATTATTTTGTTTGAAAGTAAAAATTAGGATGCTCTCTGCTTTTTGGTTTAAATTTAGATACTCAGTAGGACCAAGGATGTCAGTCTAAAATCGATCATTTTCTCATCATCTGCCTAGCCTTTTCCCAACTATGTGAAACCGGCTTCCAGTCTAACTATGTAGTTGCAGCAGAATACCAGTATTTTACATGGAGCGACTGCCTATCTGACCTCCAAATCCCAGTTAGTACTAGGTAGTATGATCGTCAGACTTAACAACTGTCAAAGATCTATAACTGATAATATTCTATCAGCATAAAATTAGGATTAGGAGGTCAGATGATTTTGTCTTCCGAATTTGTACTTTTTCGTCTCATAGGCTAATTGAAACCTAATTTCTAAGTAAGAAAATGCTAGAGGATAATGAAATTTGTGCAAAAAAAAAGGACTTTCACTTTTTTCTTTTTACATTTTTAAGTAAAAAATAATGCATTAGATGGTATTTCTAATTAGCAAAATGTGTGTTTAATTCTGTAATTATTTAGTAAGAGTAATTACCTGTAACATACATGCCCATTCTCCAATTTTAACAGTTATACTCTTTTAATTATTTCCTACTTTAGTCTTAATATAATTTTATAGTATGCTCTAAGATTTAGTTTACAGTATAGCATTTGAGTTAGATGACTTTTTAAATGGTTTGGTTTCAAATGGCGTATTATGTCTAATTTTTTTGAGATTTTAACAAGCAAGTAATTCAGTCATGCTTTTATTATACCTGTATATAGGCTGACTGGTAATTAGTGACCGATACTTAAACACGTGATTGTACTCATGATAACAAACAACTTTCCCAAAGCAACGTTTTTTTTAATGCTCATTCACTTTTATAACACAACAGCGGGCCCTATCAGCTGTTAGCCGCGTGACGCCATTTTTTACTGCCCAGTAACGTCACAAGCCCCCTCTATTGAACTTTGTGGCGATGTATCGTCGTAATTTTTTGATTATGTGACAAAAGAAAAAATAACTGACAGATTACATTTTTTTGATTTTTTTTCGATGTTGTCAAATAGCCTATTATCGATGTATAATTTCATCTTCTTTCCTATGTGTTGTGGTCCGGAATGATGTACTGAAGACGTGGTAACCGTTTGTTCGTCGATGTCCCTCCAAACCGTATTAACACTAATTTCTTAATAGTTGAAACAAAGCTTGGTATCACGATTTCTAATGCGTTGGTTTATGAGTACGTGTGTACAAGACGGATGCACATGACGCAATCGTTGCTAAATTTGGCGGCGTCGCAATAAACTATGGAATACAGTTTTTCATTGGGGTGCCTATGAGTTTGGTGTAAGTGGGATAGTCCTGGGGTTAGTCAAGAGAATGTTATGGATCGATTAGCAGGTGCATCTGTGTATTTACATATTCATTTATTTACGTCCTACAATGTAGGTATAAAAAGAATTATATTTCACTTACATGTCGATGTGACGAATGTGTGTACAAATGTGAGGGTTTGAAAAATACGTGTACAAAATTGATTTCATGTTTTTTTGTAGGAGAAAAGTGATAATTTAAAAAAAAAATAGCAGACGAATTGTAGACATCTGTTAATAGAATACAGAGTAACGTAACTTCTGTTCGTGATCATGATGGATTCTAAATTAAACAAGAAAAAAAAATTTTTTTTTGCCGTAAAAGACATAATATAAGTAAAATCACATTAAATTATGCATTTTTTCTATACGTACTTTTTAAATTACAATGCAATCAACGTCTTATCACTCTTTGGTAATTTAAGTAAAATATCCTATAAATTAAATGCGTAATTAACCTGGTCACCCTACATCTCTTTACTAGTGCGTGAAGCGTTGCGTGCGCAACATTTACCGATTTGCTACTTGTTTATACTTCTGTTTCTCTGTTTACTCCCAAAACCTACATTCCATAAGAATATCAACCTTACGCGTTTACAATAAGAACTTCAGAAAATTCAAAAATTATGAATTTTTGGAACTTTCTTGCTGAGGGAATCAGAACTTGATGTGCTTGTAATAAGAATTTTAGAAGAAAGGGTCGGATGTCATAATACAATTTGCTACCTATTTACTATTTGTGTAATTATATAGTTGCCGATATTTACTTCTTTTTAATTAATTGAGTTATGATCTAAGTAAATGTGAGTCTGATAGTACCTAATTAGTATTAGTACATTAATTAGTTACTTACATACATTTGTTATTTTGCAAAAGTATCAAGATTGTGTGTATTTTGATTGCGTGGCACAGTCGAAGCAATTATATTTTTACGCTTCCAAACTTCATATAATTTGCAGAAAAAAATCAGTTTTGAGAATATTACTCAGGCTTATTTTTCGTAATTGAGATTATTTAGACTTATTATAATAACTAATTATGAAAAGTAATAGATTAATGTTGATGGATAGAGAGGGAGGGAGAGGCCAGAAATAATGCATGGATTGTGTGAGGAATGATATGAAAGAGAAAGGAGTAAATGATGCCATGTCGTCTGACAGGGGAGAATGGAAGAAGAAAACGTGTTGCGCCGACCCCGAATGGGACAAGGACAGGAAGATGATGATGATTATCATAACTAACTCAGATTTTTTAGTTTATGTATTAAATCTTACATTCAGCGAGCGTCATCATTAATTTAGCCCATAGACTTCCCAAAGGCGTCAACTTGTCCTGTGAGACGCACAATCAGTGGAGTCCCGCGATCAACGTCATTTGTCCTCCTTATGGAGGGCCTACCGACCCTTTATTCTTTTTAGGGCCTGTATTAGTGCCCGATTGATGAATGTACCTAGTTGAAAATGTAGTGGTGGTATTTTCATACAAGTCTAAAAGCTTGGCTTGCCCTTATAACCTACTACTGTTCATGATGTCAGGTTTCTGAACTGTCTGTTTGCCTTATTATATACTAGCTTCTGCCCGCGACTTCGTACGCGGATCCTGTTGCTTATGGCAGCGACAACGGGGTCGTCAAAATCGAAGATCTGAAACGTCTAATGTCGAATTCTAAGAGGGGGACGGGAAAACAACGGGATGCGCGAGACGATTCGAGACGTTCCTTATCTTTCATTTTTGTAAGTTAGAAGTCGATGCGTAGATACGCTTGGAACTGAAGCGTAATTCTCTATCCGTGAACGTCTCCGATTCGCGAGACAACGCATGACGTTCACGATCAGCGGTCAGTCGCGTATCATATTCTTCACAGTTCTCTAGAGACCTGGATGTAGATGCGTAAATACGCTGAGAACGCAGGCGTGCTTCGTTATCCAAGAGGAAGAGAAGAGAAGAGAGGAAGAGGTTTCCACAGAGCGAGTTGCAGCCTGATGTTCTCGAATAGCATCAAGTCTCTCCTGACGTTCTTCGGTAGATTCTTGGGATCTTATGATCCTCAATATTTTAGCTCCTTTGGAACATTGGGAAAGATTTGAACTCTTTCTAGGCATGGTTATAGTTTTATTGTGAAGATACCTGATCAATTAAAATCTAAATGACTGCTCCCCTGCGTTACCGGGTAGGCTACCGTGTCACGAAGATAAGTAGAAAAAGTCTAAAACACTCAAATAACATAAGCCCGAAGGCATATTTATTCGATAAAATAAAAAAATAAATAGGAGTTTTGTCCAGTAGAGTCAAATTTTCAATGATATACCATCGTCATCGAATATCAGTCCTAAACTGTTACCGCCTTCACCGCGTGGAGGTACTCCAAGCTTATGTTATTTTATAATTATAAAGTGAAGTTAGGGATAGCTTATTCCACATCAGATGTTTCTGATCTTCGATTTTTATAAGTCAACAGGAAATGCCCATCAGACCGAACAGCTTTTGCTAAGACGTCATTCCTATATGTGTTATGGTGTAGCTGGGCTCTTGGAGTTCCACAACAGGTGTTCCAGATCTTCGATTTTTATAAATCAACAGAGAGTGCTCATCAGATTGAACAATGTTTGCTAAGACGTCATTCCTATATGTGTTATGTTGTAGCTGGGCTCTTGGAGTTCCACAACAGGTGTTCCAGATCTTCGATTTTTATAAATCAACAGAGAGTGGTCATCAGATTGAAATTTTTTTACTAAGACGTCATTCCTATATGTGTTATGGTGTAGCTGGGCTCTTGGAGTTCCACAACAGGTGTTCCAGATCCTCAATTTTTATAAATCAACAGAGAGTGCTCATCAGATTGAACAATTTTTGCTAAGACGTCATTCCCATATATGTTATAGTGTAGCTGGACTCTTGGAGTTCCACATCAGGTATTCCAGATCTTTAAATTTATTCTCTCAGCAGAAAATGCTCATCACGTGGAACAATTTTTGCTATGGTACCATTTTTGTATTTCTTATAGTTTAGCTATTCTATTGCGGTTCTGCATCAGGTGTTCAAGTTTCCAAGATAAATTATAGCCTATATGTTGCCCAGACTTAATACCTATACAACAAAAAAAAAATCTTTCAAATCCGTCTAGTAGTTCCGAAGATTAGCGTGTACAAACAAACAGACAAACAGACAAACAGACAAACAGATAAACAGACAAACAGACAGAATTTTTTTTTTGGATTCGTGCTCTGTTGCTGTTTCTAAACCCCCCTCATTTTTTTTTTTTTTATATATTCAATGTACAGACACAGTTTTTTTACTGTCTTATTATATGTATAGATATAGATGTGATTTTATGTTTTGTTGTTTCAGCGTTATTTTGTGAAGAAAAGCAAGATTTTCTTTGTTTTACTTTGTTGCTAGCCGGCCATCTAGAGCGGTGGTGGTCCTGTGGTAATGTCCCAACTTACAAGTAGAAAGTTGTGGGTTCAAATCATGGCAGGCCTATTTTTTTATGTAATTTCTAGTAGTGTGACCTACTGTGTGTCTGCCAAGTCAATTTCGAACCAAGACGCGCACCTCTGGTTTTTCGAATTCATGTGCGTATTTTTATAATTATCACTTGCTTCGGTGAAGGAAAACATCGTGAGGAAACCAAGCTAGCATGCCTGAGAGATATTTCTTGACGGCATGTAAAGCTAAGTCAGGGGCCCAATAAATGGGCAGCATAATGGCATGAGTAAACATCTACCAACCCGCATTTGGCCTGCATGATGGATTACAGCCCATTTTCTTATAGAAAGGAGGCCTGTGTCCCAGCAGTTGGATCATTATACTCATGAATATGCCTATGTCTTTGTTGTAATGTATTGAATGCAATAGCTTATTAATTAGGAATATGATTTAGATCCATTCACAATTAGTGTGAATTCGGCCAGAAGGTGCTTAAGTCTCAATTTTTTCAAGTAGCGGTAGGTTATTTGTTTTTATTATTTTACTATTTTTTCTATTATTTTAGTCATATAATTGCATACCAAGTATTTATATTCTTCTTACTTTTATTAAAGCGGTGGGTTTTCTGTTTTGTGCTTCTTTTTTTTTTTTTTTTTTTTTTTTGTTTACGGATGGGAAATCATCAAATGACTTCTCCCGCTCTGGGTGGAGTGGGAGGGAGTGTCAGACTCTTACTGACTAAAACCCATCCATGTTCCTTCATTGCCCTTTGTGTTCCAGGGCCACGGTATCACACCATACACACCATATTTTTTTTCTATTATAAGTCTATACATAAAGTCACAAGTCTGTATATAAATAAATTATTAGGTCACCACGTCAGCAAATACATTGATTTATCAAGTCTAGATAGTTTCTTGCGCAGCATACACCGTTGTATTGACGTTTCCATCTATTAAATGGTGCAAACGCCAGACAAATCAGAGCGGTGAATGGTCTAACAAGACTATAGTACGGTGAGGTGCAAAAGTGCTTGCAATATTTCAACAGTTGAAATGGGTACGAATAGGCATTAATGACGTTCTGTTGATAGTTAGTTTTTAGAAACATTTGTTTAGTTTAATTTATTTATTTATAATTATCAAAAAATACAGGTCAGATTTTGAAAAACGTAAAAACACAAATCATTCATCACAGATTTTAGTAGAACTTTATCAATATATATTTTCGTAAAAGACAGATTCCGATTTTTACACAAGGTACTCGTTTATGTCCGTTCCGACTACATGATTACAGTCAATGATATTATAAAGAAAGATACGTTACGTTCATACTGAGCGGCGTTCTAATATCGACTGCGATAGATAGGGAGCGTATGATACGGAAAGAGATAGCTATTGCGCTTGAAGTACTTACATTACGACAATTGTCTGAAATTTGCGCACGCTAGTGTGATATCTACCTCTTTTTGTTTATAATATCATTGACTTCAGTACAACAAAGATCTAAAGCAGCTGACCAGGCAATTTGGGGACCACACTTAGAGCTCGCGTACATTCGTAAAAATACTCTCAAAAGATAGGTCAAATTAAGATAAAAGGTAATCACAGCATATTTTTATAATATTAGATTTGGCTAGAATAACATACCTAATTCATAACCACACTTGTCGCGCGGACAAAATCAGAACTAACGCTGCCATCTTAATTTTTCAAATCATTCACAAGCGTTTAGCAACAGCGCTCTCCTGTCAACCTCAATGGCGCGTCCACACTGTATAATAGAATAATTAAATATTTGAAAGCCTCTGAAATTAAGAGAGCCCAGTACAGCTGATCTTCTTTACCTACACCAAAAATAACAAGCACTAAGTATAATTTTTTTTAGGAACCATAAGCGTGACGACTAAGTATGTATTGTACAACGTTAGCATTGTTGTTAGTGCCTCTACTCTCAGATTAGAAAGTACGTGAACGCGCTTGTCTCGTGGATCAGTGCTCATTACCCCAACTGTTACTTCTTATAAACGATGAATTTGTGGTTGCGATTCTTAAGACGATACGACTGGTCGGATAGAAATACGAAGAAAAGTGGGTGAATTATTTGTATACAGGGTGTAGGACAGCTTTCCGCAGACTGATGGTGTGAATTCAGTATAATCATACTAAGATGACCGGTACAAGCAATTATTTTAGAAACGTTATGGGAATCCAATAAATTTGATTTGTTTTATGTATCATTACCGTGGCAAAAAACACGTAGCGAATGGCAAGCGCGACGACGAGTTCGTTCGATAAACTCTGTAGCTAGGCAGGAAGTGAACAGCTGATTTCACGCGTCGTTTGTTAGAATGTTTCAAAATCCATTGTTGGTTTTTAGGGTTCCGTCCCCCTCCTCTAATTTCTAAAGTAAGAGAATTTTTTTTTCCAGTAGTCGGGTTTTAGTTTTTAAACTTTTTTTTTAAATACGCAATGAAATTGTTAGCTCAGTGATAATATCGAATTTTTTTAAAAGGATCCGCTCGTCTTTTTTATTTTTATAAGTGTTTTGACTGTCGAATAGTAGATTATACAACAAGTGAAAAAAAGGGAATTTAATTCGAGGGACTAAGTTGGATCCCGAGAGCAGCGAAGGATTCTAGAGTAGAATCCTGAGCGGAGCGAGGGATACAAGAATCAAGATGATTTTTTTTTTTCATGAGTTGTTTACTCTACTTTTTACCATTGACTGCGAGAAAATAAATAGAAGTATAGTATTTATATTTCTCGTGGGGTAATAATAACAACCACTCGGATCAATCTTCAAGATTAAGCCAGGCTTACCAAGGTCGGTCTGCGGATGGGTGACCACTAATTAATTACATACCGAGTTTCCTCCGTGCCTCGGAAAGTATGTTAAGCCGTTGGGCCGGCTGTCATTTGTAGTTCTTTGACAGTCGTTACAGGAAGTCAGTGGCCCGAAAGTCCGACAACCAGTCTTACCAAGGGGTACCGTATTATACACCCTGTGCTAACTGGGTTGTGTTCTGGGTCAGATAAGCAGTCGCTTCATGTAAAATACTAATATTCAGCTGCATCCGATTAGACTGGAAGGCGACCCCAATAAAATTGGGATAAGACTAGGGAGATGAGTATTTATCACATTTTATTATATAATCGGTAATTTAATAAGAGAGCAAAGGATTAAATATAAACATTAAAAATGTAGGTATAGTGAAATTATAACAATTTTCGAAATTCAGTCTTGTCGGCCCCTATTATTTATGTTTTGTTCATAATTTGTGCTTGTTCCAAATTCAAAAAGTCTTTATTCACTCAGTGAGTAAAATAGCGTTTTATTCACTGTTATCGATGAATAAAATTCCCTTTTTCGAGTGGCAATGGTAAAAAATACTTAACTCTCTTATTCAAGCCATTATGCCTTATGCATTTGCTTTGTTTTATTAAAAAAATCGCAGTAGACTTCTTTATACCACACGATCAAGCGACTAAACGATCAATCGTCTAGTCGTATCGCCCCCGTATCATATAAACCAGCACCTCAAAAATTTTACAGCGCTCGCTGCTCGTCCGAAGTCTCCTTTCACAAGATATAATGAGATGCACTCATACAAATTGCAGGCATTTTGCTTTATTTTACAGTAGAAGGCTACCGTTAGAAAAGACTGGCATTTTTGTAGCGAAATTATGAGGCTTGGAGGTAGCAAAAACTGGCTTAGCATACCGAATTAAAATATAAAAGGTTAGGCAGAGGTGTATTTATAGCACACCTGCATGTCGCCAGTTAGGTTTTAGTCCGATGTCATACGGGAGCAGCCTAGTGCCATCAACCGGGGACTTTGATTCTGAGCCGATGCTTAGAAATTCCTGATGGAAAAACTTTGTAACTATTGGCCCGACCTACGAATCAAGCCCAGGAACTCATTCCTTTACGTGTACCTTGAGCCCATTAGACTAACCCATAGAAAATATAACCACTAGAGACCTTATAGGCCGATTTCTTCTAAGCACGCAACTCACCACCGCGGGTCGGGGGACGGGAAAGAACGCGCCTTAGGTATGCCTATCGTTAGGGCTGCTCTACTTGATTAAGGAAAAATAGGGTTGAGCCTATTGCCATCAACCGGGCACAAATCCAGCTACTGAGAAATTCCTGATGGAAAAACCCAACAACAATATGTCTGACCCGGGTATCCCAACCAGGACCTCTTCACTTTATATTCTCAACATAATCCACCCACAACATAATCATCACGTACGAAATACATTACAGCTACAATTGCACTCACATCATCACAGTTAATTCTGAACACCCCTTTCACTGTCTCTAATCAGAGAAGTACTCACCCGGATTGCGGCCATCTTGGTTTTATTTCGCAAGTTTCAGCTGTTGTACGCCGTTATATGCTTTACTTTTGTGAAATTACTCTTTCTTGGTTTTTATATGTTATGTTTTCCCATTGAGGAGCTCGTGGCTAAATAATAACAGCCGCTTGGGTCGATCTTTAATTGGTTTGGTTTTATTGGTTAAGCCGTGCTTGCCTAGGTTGGTCTGTGGATGGGTGACCACCCATTACATACCGAGTTTCCTTCGTGCCTCGGAAAGCACGCTAAGCCGTTGGTTCCGGCTGTCATTTGTAAATCTTTGACAGTCGTTAGGTAGTCAGTAGTCCAAAAACTCTGACAACCAGTCTTACCAAGGGGTATCGTATTACCCAGTACTAAATGGGTTGTGGAGGTCAGATAGGCAGTCGCTCCATGTAAAATACTGGTATTCAGCTGCATCCGGTTAGACTGGAAGCCAACCCCAATATAGTGGTTAAAGGCTAGGCAGATGATGGTTTTTACGGTTCCGTACCTCAGTCGGCAAAAATGCAAACCTTATAGGATAATTTGTTGTCCGTCTGTCAAGACCTTTTCTCAGGAACGCGTGGAGGCATAGAGCTTAATATCAAATGCTCAAGCGTGCTACCGTTGGAGCAGTGAAAAAATCAAACTTGTAAGTCAAAGCGATCAAAACATATGACCGTTTATGTAGCTTTTTTTGCGATTTAAAAAAAAAAATCAAAACCCTATAGGCCCTATAGTATAGGGTACTTCCCGTTGATTTAAACTCATGAAATTTGGCAAAAAGCAATGTCTATATATGTATAGTTGGGAAAAGGCTAGGCAGATGATGAACAGCAAGGTGCACAATAAATAATTGTAACGGCATGCCGAGTACTGGCCACTAACATACGTCTACATTTCGCCCAAAAGCGGTCCGGGGTGTGAAATAATTAAACCCCGTGCCCCAGTATTCGTTCGGGTACAAATGAATCTAGGAGGGGTTCTATATTGCTTGTGGCTTTGTAGTCGTGCGCACTGCGGGGTGAGAGGCTTTGTGTATGGGTAAGAATTGCATTCCGAATTACTCTAGCGCTTCGGGGTTCGGAAAGCATTGTTTACATCGAAAAGGGTTGAAAGAAAACAAGAAAAAAAAAAAATTGTCGCAGGGACATGACGAGCATCATACAAAATGACAAAAAAATACAATAAACATACAACGCATAACAAATTAATATTTATAAATTCAACAGGACGGGACAAAGAAAAGAAAAAATACGTTAACATCTTGCACGTCGTGACTGCGACAAGCAGGTTACCACTCAGCATTGCTAGCCGAACTTGGTATATATGGTGACTGGTATAATTAGTGACCGATACTTAAACACGTGATTGTACTCATGATAACAAACAACTTTCCCAAAGAAACTATTTTTTTATACTCATTCACTATCGCAATAACACAACAGCCGTATGAAATTCGCGCGCGCCCGCGTTTGACCTATCAGCTGTTAGCCGCGTGACGTTTTGTTTCATTACTATTAAACCGTGCAGCAGTAGGAAGGCAGAGCACCAGCGCGGCTCGACTTAGCTAGCTTATTGGGAACTGGTTTTCGTTTAGGATCAGTTTCAGTTGCTTCAACTAATACTAGATATAAAAAGATTTTCGTCATTTAAAACTATTCTAATATTTATACAATTTTATTGAGTGAAGAATATAAAAGCGCTTTATTTGGGCTCCACGTTTCAATTATCACAATTAATATAACTTAAGAAAAGAAGCCCGGAAAAACAAACTTGTAACAAAAACTTTGCACGCCAATTACTCAAAACTATGCAAAACATACTTACTGCTCTTGTCGCGGCAGACTTGTAGTCGCTACTTGACTAATGTAAATCGACCCTTACTGCACATTAAATGGTTAAATTACGTTTCAAAGTATGAAGACTCCATCAGACTTGTCTCAATTCGCTCCTAAAATAAACTAAAAAAATGAAACCCAAACAAAAGCTCTGACTTTTTACTTCAAAATATTTTCATACACGACTGATCATGACAAATGGCGGATATTTTTTATTTAAAACTTGGGTGCAAGATAACAATGAGAGTCTCGTGTTTTTGAGAGTTTGAACTTATTTTATTTTGGTACGAAAACATTGCTGCCAGTTACCTAAAATATTTCAGACTCGTTTTTGTACAAAATTCAAAATTCTAATTCCAACTGCGAATGGGACCAAATGCGAATGGGACCAACTGCGAATGGGACCAACTGCGAATAGGACCTGCGAATGGGATGATTTGTGAACGCGGGACGAAGTGCGAATAGAACGAAATGCGCGTAACCCAACCAACTGAACTTTAACTAAACTCAAAACCTTTTGTAACTAAAGCCAGTCATCATAATTATAACTTTAATCGGATTTGGTATGAACCAGCGATAAACATTTACAAAAGGACACAAGGTGAAATAAGCAGTACCTATGTACTCATATATTATAATGTTATTTTCCTGTGTTGACTACTGTGTGTACATAAATAGTAAAATAAATAAATAAATAAGGTGTAAACCGACCCTTCACGAAGCTGTCAACCAAGCATTCTCATGTGCGACCCGAGTTTTTTTTTTTGGGGTGAAAAATTACGTTTAACAGTAGTACTCAAAGCAACGCACTCAAAACATTGTGCTGATGGATGCATTGAATAGTACGGGGGTCATGGAGATATTTAAAGTAAAGTTATAACATTATAAACTTGTTTAAAAAAAATAAGTTTTAACTTTGAACCCGTTATTTCCCAGTTATGGTCCAGAGCAAAATTATAAGAATTTCTCAGTCACGGAGATTTGTGCCCGGTTGATGGCAATAATACAGGTTGTAGGAGTAACGAAATACTGAATTCATAACATAACACCACGCCTGTAATCTCCGTAGGGTTAGGCAGACAGAGGTGACCCTAATAGTACAACCATTCGCCGGTTATGTTTAAGTACCATGTAATAGGGGGCGAACCCATTGTCATCAAACGGGCTTGAATCTAGACTCGGTGGCTACTACTGAGAAATTCCTGATGGAAAAACCCAATAGCTCTTTGCCCGACCCGGGAATCGAACCCAAGAGACCTCACTCAAGCTCAGCAGTCATGATCACGAGCACTAGAGTCTAGACTAATGAATGAGGCAGTTAGTCAATACTGAATTCAGTATTTCTTATTTAAATTTATAAACTCTGCCGAAGCAGAGTATTTCAAAAATACAAAAGACTCATTTGAGTGTTCCCCTCCACGGAAATCTTTAGTAAAAGGCGAAAGATTTATACGTTTTGAAGGGAAACCAGAGATTGCCGAACACGCTCAGTACAAGAGACCCAACCAAACGGCGGAGAATCTTAACACCGCGATTCAGAAACGTGACGTCAATGCACAGCGCCATCTATCGAGACAAGGTGAACTTAACCGGTTTAAAAGAAATATACCAGCACGAGTAGACTGTGATTTTGTCGATTCTTCCGTCGACAAAACCAGTTTCTATGGTGGTCAAGCTTTGCGTGCAGGGGGAGAATTAAGCAACCCTTTTTTAAGGGCGCAGTGTAACTAAACCTTAAGAATAATAAAACTTTACTGAAGCTCATTCTTGGGATTATTTTTTACCATCAGCGGTAAAATTATGATTTACTTTGTCACTGAGTAAAGAAAAAGTGAAACCGCTAAGCTCGTAAGATAATTTTATTTGATTGTAAAGTAATGTGTACTTACTAATATTATTTTAATGAGGTAAAATTTGTTTGTAAGTATGTAGGTAATCTCCGGAACTAATGATCCAATTTAAAAAATTCTTTTACTTGAAAAAAGCTACATTATTCGTGGGTTAATGAGCGCAACCATGATGAAAAATATCGTTAATCCATCATACCCAAATCTATTTTTCATCATTTTTGCGCTTTGAGGTATTCCTCAAAGCGCAAAAATGATGAAAAAAACTGAAACTGAAATTAAAAATACTGTATGTTTATTAACATACAGTATTTTTAATTTGAATTTGTGAGCGCAACTAATGGTTGCGCTTCGAGGAATAATTTAGTTGCGCTTAGTTGGTTGCGCTTTGAGGAATACCCCACAATTTTTGCTGACTAAGTCGCGGGCGAAGTGCTAGTTAAATATCTATTTATATTTAACTAGCACTAGGGAGGTGTAGCGTTTCAATATAATCAGTTACATTGGTTTGGTTAGCTTTGTCGCGTTTGTATTACTATAATATAAAGGAAAATAACCATTGATCTTTTTCGTAACTTTTTTGACGTTGCCCCACACTCGGAATTTCTCCTGTATCGTGGGTGCGTTTACAAACATTTAAACTCACATACACAAACAGCCAGACCCGGAACAACTACCTGTAGGCCATAAAAATATTTGTTCCGTGCGGGAATCGAACCAGCGACTCGAAGCGCAGCAGTCAATCGCTCAGCCACTGCGCCAACCGTGCCATGCTGCCGTGCCGCGCCGTGTTCATGGAGCATCTTTCTTGTTTGAATGTTTCTAAGAAGGAATAAGGTTTCTTCTATGATTTGTGGTTAGAAAGGCTAAACAGTGTAAGTACCCACATCGTATATAAATGAATAAAACTATACATAGTGTACAAAAAGGGGTTTTTTATTTCAATAATCACAGTAGGTATAAAAAAATCTTTATAATTACCTAAAATAATCATTTGACAGGGTCGTACATTTGAGTATTTAAAATATTTTTATTATAATTACATAAAGTTAAAATTATAGTTTCTTCGGCACTGATTACAAAATGCTCAACGTTGTTAAATAAATTAGTTAATTAGTTGACTTGACAATACACTGACATTTTAAGGGTTCCGTAGCCGAATGGCAAAAAACGGAACCGATTGATTCGTCATGTCTGTCTGTCTATCTGTCCGTGTATGTCATAGCCACTTTATTCCGTAACTATTACGACTACACAGTTGAAACTTGATAGGTAATTAATGTATTCTGTGAACCGCTTTACGATTTTTATACAAAAATAAAAGATTAAGTGGGGGCTCCCCATACATGAAACTGAAACTAAAAAAAAAGTTTCATCAAATGTATACATGCAGGGTGTCTATAGATAGGTATTTAAAAATGTCATTGAAACCATTTTTTCTCAAAGTCAATCGTTTCAAAGATAGACCAAAGTGGTAAAATGTGCCCCCGCCCCTCTAATTTCTAAAATAAGAGGAGGAAAATTCTGAAAAATGTAGGATTGCTGATCCGGGGGTCAAATCCAGGACCTCATGCTCAGCAGTCGCGCTTACGACCACTAGACCAAAGAGGCAGTCAACTTTACTTTAACAACTTTTCCCTATCAAAACTGTTTAAATGTAAACCAGCCTTGGTTATGTATGAGACATTTTAATGGTAGGTAATCCGTATTAAAATCTATGTTTTATTTTATTACAATTATTTTACACATAATACATATAATTTTTTTAACTCAAATCCACTTTACTACTTCGATCACTGCTCACTTTTAAAATCCTATAAGCACCATGCATGCCGTCATCCAGGTGGTCATGATGATGCAAGGATTTGCACGAGTGCGTTCTGGTCATTGTATCGTAGGATCCGTTGCGCCCGCGCAGGACTCGGACTGCGCTTCGGTGACGCAAGCGCGCGCACGTCTCGGGCTTGAGATCTGTCTCGTAGAATTTACGCTCTTCTGTTTGCAGCCATTTTGAGTTTGACAAGAGTTTCTTTGTCCATTCGTCTGTGGAAAGAGATTATGATATTTTAGGTGAACGTTCATTGTAAGCAATCCCTTCGTTCTAACTGTTGTGCCCCCGTAGCATGACCACCGTAGAAACGGGTTTTGTCGACGAAAGAATCGACAAATTGACAGATCAACAAAAGAAATGTCATTTTGTCGATTCTTCCGTCGACAAAACCCGTTTCTACGGTAGGCAAGCTACGCGTGGTGGAATGAGATTGCGTAGAGAATGACATAAGTAATTTACGTGGTTCTGTTGCAGTGAAAACTGGGGTTTGTAAATTGATTCAGTATTATGAAAGTAACCCCACATACTACACACACACTTGGGGGTAAAAAAATATTTCTAGACATACTAAGGCTAGGTTGTTCTCTACACCCGCAGTTCGGTTTGTAATGAGCTAAAACACGGATTTCCTGAAAGAACTCACCATTAAGATCCTTCATCGTCCCAGCCCTCCCCCCATATTCATATGGTAGCCCATCTACAGGAAACCGGTCTGAACCCAACGCCTCCTCGATGCTGCCCGATGAACCATGCAGCTGGACCACCTTGCGTCTCCAGGTGTAGAGGCCTATGTGGAGCAGCAGGAGGGACATCGTCTTCAGACGCTGCGTGTTGATTATATGGACTTCGGATATACGCTGGGGATAAGCTGTCTGAAAAAGAAATAAATACAGGGGGGTTATAATTGAAAATACTTCATGTAAGCAATGTAAAATAATATAGTAAAGAATGGAGATACCTATATGATTGTGCAGGATAAAGATGTTGGTTGTTATCTTTCGACACATTATCTGACATTTTGTCGATGAAAGAATCGACAAAATGACAGACTGTGAAAAGAAATCTGTCATTTTGTTGATTCTTCCGTCGACAAAACCCGTTTCTACGGTGGTCATGCTACGCGTGCTGTCAGTGCTAGCCTATTAATTTATTATAAATGCTGAAAATGAAAATAATGACAAAATGACAGATCAACAAAAGAAATCTGTCATTTTGTCGATTTTTCCGTCGTCTGGTTAACGACAAATGCGACCGATGCGGACAAATTTTTTGATATCCTGTGATACTTTCCCACCTTTTGATACATCTACATTATTATTGTTATTTCAAATCTATTTACTAACTATTAATTATGTATCCATCTCTTCAAATATAGTGCAGTGATAATCTTAACATTACCTTCATGCACCATACGAAGTCTTTCCAGTAGGTGCCTCTGAAGTGGTTCTTGATGTGCGCGGGTTGGAGATCGCTGACGTCTATGAAGATAACTTCCTCACCAGGAGTTGGATCGTCACGGAGTCTGGAATAGGTAAACAAAGGTATATAAAACTCAGGCCTTTTTTCCATGTAGGTAGGCATAAACTATAGAACGCGCTGCTACGATATCCTTTTGCCTAAACAATATTGTATTAATATTTGTCAAAGATTTTCTGGATCGCACTCCACTGCTAGAGATATCACAGAAAAGTTATTTTTGTCGAAAAAATGTAGAAAAAACAAATGCAAAGAATATTTTTCAATCCACCACAAAACGTAAGTCATCAACATCATCTGCCTAGCCTTTTCCCAACTATGTTGGGGTCGGCTTTCATTCAATACTAGTATTTTACATGTAGGGACTGCCTATCTAACCTCCACAACCTAGTTAGTACTGGGTAATACGATACCCCTTAGTAAGACTGGTTATCAGACTTTCGGGCCCCTGACTTCCTGACTACCAAAGATCTAAGTACAATTGACAGCCATGTTGTGGCCTGTGGTGTAATTTTTTGTTAAAAATTGTTTTAGTTTCTTTGTAAATATGTTTATTTTATCTTCTTTTTTTACTAATTCAGGTAGTTTGGTATTCCTGGTAGGTATTTAAACCATCTGCCAATATTTTTTCCCAAATGTGTTACAACTAAGTACATTACTTAATTATTAATTAACCTCAAACGGCGCAAGTACAATAATTAAATTGGTTTATGTGTTTGAGCCGTTTGGGGTTGAAACACTAGGGCCATGGGGTCCGAGTGCCCACCTAGTATTTCAGGAAATCGCCAAGCGGTTGGTCGACTCTTCACGTGACCAGAGGGCGGGTCTATTTTTTAGCCAAAGAATCAGCATTGCCATCCAACGTGGCAATGCTGCCAGCCTTCTGGGCACTTTTCCTGTTGATAGCGATGTGGACGAATTTTTTGCCGCCCTGTAACCGTTTTGATACTTGTACATTTTTATTTTCTCTTACTATTATAGATTTGTAGTTTGTATACAATGTAAATATTCACTTGTTATTAATAAGTACATTAGGTATTATTCATTAAGTTAAACTTGAACGAATGTTCTAAGGTCTACAATGACGAGACGAAACTATATACAAACAGTCTGGTGCCTAACAAAAGACTCCATTGTAGTAGTCAGTCTTTGTTAGACTTCACACTGGCTCTTTGTTTCTATAAACTGATTATATTCCTACATTCTGTAGAATTTATTTATCTGTATTGACTTGGTTGTGAGTCATGTCGATAAGGTTATTGCGAGGCCTGTGAGGCTCTTGTTTTTGATAAATGTTTGTAATTTTGTGAAATTCTGTATAAGATTCTGATTTGCTTTTGTGAAGTTTTTGTATGACAGTTTCTGGTAGACCATAGAAGTTAGGAGCTCGTGGCTAAATAATAACAGCGGCTCGGATCAATCTTTAGGTTTAGTCGAGCTTGCCTAGGTTGGTCTGTGGATGGGTGATCACCCATTACATACCGAGTTTCCTCCGTGCTTCGGAAAGCACGTTAAGCCGTTGGTTCCGGGTGTCGTTTGTAGATCTTTGACAGTCGTTAGGTCGTCAGTGGCCCAAAAAGTCTGACAACCATTCTTACCAAGGGGTATCGTATTACCCAGCACTAACTGGGTTGTGGAGGTCAGATAGGCAGTCGCTCCATGTAAAATACTGGTATTCAGCCGCATCCGGTTAGACTGGAAGCCGAACCCAACATAGTTCTGAAAAGACCAGGCAGATGTTGACAGACGAAGAAACCCTTGCAGGTAGAGCTGCTCATCAAAAAGGTATAGGACAGTACCTGATGTCTAATATCATCAGCCATCGTGCCAGTAACGCCTTAGCTGATAAAGGTCTGTCCAGGACTGATGGAGCTGGCAGTCGGACCAGGGTCACTCGCCTGCCTCCGATGCTGCGACACCGCAGTGGCACGATGTATCTGGAAGGAGTTTAATGGTTGATATCAGGGAAGAATTGAATAATATTATGGTTGTCGTATATTCACATCTTATTACCATCTATACTATTATTATAAATGCAAAAGTTTGAATGGATGTATGGATGTTTGTTAATCACGCCAGAACGGCTAAACGGATCTGGATGAAAAGCACAGAAATAGATTATAGTCTGGAAAAGCACACTAGATTTTTCATTCGGTCTTTCACTTACGTTATATTCGTTCTGGCATATACATTGGTCTATTATGATAATGTTCCCAGTGCTGGGCTAAATGCCTTCTATCTACGAGAGGAAGACAAGGCTGTAATATACCACGCAGTTCCAGTTCGAAGTGGTGGATTTATCAGGTCAGGTCAGGAGGGCTGCCTCGTTGGTCTAGTGGTCGCAAGCGCGACTGCTGAGCTTGAAGTCCTGAGTTCGGTTCCCGAGTCTGGTAATGTTTTTCGGTTTTTCCATCAAGAATTTTAAAGTAGCTGCCACGGAGTCTAGATTTGTGCCCAGTTGGTGGCAATAGGCTCGCCACCTATTACATGGGACTTCAAAAAAATATAGCTGGCGAAATTAATGTGGGACACACACACGGGTAGGTACACCTCTGCCTAACACTTCGGGGATTGATGATGATGTTATGTTATATTATGCCAAGAGTCACACGATGTCTTCTGATGATTTATATGTAGTGAAAAGCGTGTTTTTTTATGAAAACAGACATAATTTTTGCTCTGCGGGTGAAAATTTAAAAACATTTAAAACACATTCTTTGATTCTAGTCACCGATAAGGATAATTTACCAAACCATTTAACATAAATTATTTAGTAAAGTTTTCCTGTACATCAACGTCAAATCGAATCCCCTGAAGAATACAAATTAGTGACGGAAGCACTCAGTAAATCGAATGCTAATTACGTTTGTCATAAAGTAAATAATTCATTGTTTTATTGATGTCCTTTCCAGGTGTGACGGCAAGTAAGGCCTTCTTGTGTGCTGTTGTCTAACTGCGGGTTTAGATTTAACAAATGGTTGCAATCTTTTGGATCACAGGGTAAAAAAAGCATTAGAAGCCTTCAAAAATATACACCGTGACTATTTAGTCGTCTTACAACGGCAGCCCACTTCATGTACATCCAATGACTACTAAGCATTCATGAAAAAAAAATGGGTATTTATGAGATTTTAATAATTTCAAAATAAAAATATTATTTAGTATTATGACGCATGACGTATTTACAACACCCTGTTGCGAACGATGATCAACTAGGCTCGAGCGCTGCGTAGGTAAGTTCTCCCGTTTGACACGTAAACATCGTTAACAGGATGTTTCATAGTTTTATTCTAATGTACATATTATTTACATTTCTTTGTACCTATCATGGCAGGTAAAAAAAAGAAATCGCGCCTAGAGCTATTTTATGTCGGATCCATTGAGTGTACCACCTTTGTAAGACGACTAAAAAGTCACGGTGTGTAGGGTGACTGGTAAATTAGTGACCGATACTTAAACGCGTGATTTTGCTCCTGATAACAAACAACTTTCCCAAAGAAACTTTTTTTTTAATATTCATTGACTTTTATCACAATAAAACTTACGAAGCGGCCTTGCGCGGGTGCCCTGCCTATCCACTGTTGCGCGGTACGACAATGAGTTTAAAAAAATATGGGAAAGTTGTTTGTTATCATGAGTACAATCACGTGTTATTTAAGTATTAAGTATTAAGTATCGGTCACAAATTACCAGTCACCCAATATAAGCCTTAAAAAAAACTGGTGAACCAGTTCCGACATGCATTTTCCTCAAAAAAATCACCCTCTCACGTAATCGAGGGGGTATTGAAGGTTCTGTTAGCGTTTTGTGGTACCAAAAGCACCCCAATTACTCGTCTCTGAAAAGTAAAAATGTTTACTAAAACAAAAATACTCACACATCCTGACAGCTAGACAGAATCTCCTCATCATCAGGGTGCCTCTTATGCCACAACTCCGTCAGCCCTCCCGGCCCTCTTGCCGTGTAATACCTCCTCGCCCTCTTGGCTGCTTCGACTTCATTCCCCTCACAGGTGATGGGGAACAGACCTAGCACTACCAGCTCCTCGGGAGACGGTTCTCTGGTCAGGTTGTCACAGGCCCATCGTTGAGCGAACGATGCTGCTGGTGACATCCTTAACCTGGAAAGAAGAGCATACGAAAAATGGTAAAAAAAAAAATGGGCAAATGGTATTTTTCTTATTTTTTTTTTACTCTATCACTATGCTGTCCTATTTGACCCTAAGGTTGACTGGTAGAGAATGCCTTGTGGCATTAAGTCCGCATATGTACCACTTTTGTACATGAAGTTTAAATAAATAAATAAATAAATATACGAATAGATATTAGACACCAATTTTCAAGGGGTTGGAGCTTGAAGGTTACGTCACCAGCTTAAGAAGTTGTGATCAAACCAACGCAGGAATACCCATCACTACTTTGTATCTAATTAAATGTACAGACGCCAGCACATCAAGCTACCCGAAACTGACCTTTTTTTCCAATCAACCTTGAATCACCCACTGTTGGGTAATAGGCCGCCCCTTTTTTACCTCACTTCCCGGTTCTGTGCGACTCTAATACAGGTGTTTCCCGCGACTTTGACGATATCGTCGACCCAACGAGCTTTCGGACGGCCCTGGGTTCTTTGGCCTAATTCTTGGCCACCACTCGGTCAAAGCCTTGCTCCATCAGCCATCTCCGCGTCTAGCCAGATGTACTGCCCAGGCCCATTTGAGGCGCACCGCCCGGTCCCCGACGTCGTAGACTTTCGTCCGACGGCGGTTTTCGGTGATCTATGGTGGATCTATGAGGTTATGCCGAGCATGGCTCGCTCCATGGCCCTTTGTGCCACGCTTACTCGGTGGACAGTCTCCTTTGTGAGCGTCCATGTCTTGGCACCGTAAGTTATATTGGTTTTCCATGTCGTTGACACAAAACATTACAATACTCAACAGCCCACGACATTGTCCTTGCTTTGTCATTTAAAAAACAATGGAAAAGAATTAAGGTACAGTCAAGGGCGCAGTTTTAACCTCACTAAGTGATCTAACAAAAAATATATCATTTAGAAGCACGCTCTGATGCCTCTATAGAAGCAAATTGTTGTAAATTATAATGACGTTCTTTTAATAAGGGATAAGAGTAACGTTGCAGTCTCAAAGAACTTTTATTTATTTTTGCTGAAAAATCTAAATGGAAAATAGTACAAAATTTAATTATATTTGAACTTTGTCTGCAATCAATGCCATAATAAAAATGGCAGAGGTGTACAAACCTAATAGTACACCCACTTTTCGCCATTTATTTTAAGTCCCGTGTAAGAGGGAGCGAGCCTTTCCATCAACAGGCACAAATCCAGATCCCGTGTCTGCTACTGAGAAATTATTGATGGAAGAGCCTATTAGCACTTTGCCCGACCCGGGAATTGAACCCAAGAGACCTCATGTCATGCTCCTCAGCAGTCACGCTTGCGACCACGCTGACCGTTGTGGTATACAATTTTGAATTCAGATTTTTTTTAAATAAGTTTATAAACTCTGCCGAAGCAGAGTATTTCAAAAATACAAAAGACTCATTTGAGTGTTCCCCTCCACGGAAATCTTTAGTAAAAGGCGAAAGATTTATGCGTTTTGAAGGGAAACCAGAGATTGCCGAACACGCTCAGTACAAGACACCCAACCAAACGGCGGAGAATCTTAACACCGCGATTCAGAAACGTGACGTCAATGCACAGCGCCATCTATCGAGACAATGTGAACTTAACAGGTTTTAAAGAAACATACCAGGGGGACAACTATGCCACCCTTTGTAAAGGGCGCAGGGTAACTGAACCTTAAGAATAATAAAACTTTACTGAAGCTCTATTCCCGATTGAAAAACTCAATATTACTTTGCCCGAGAGATATTTTTGTATAACGTAGACTACGTTTACGAAAATATTTATACATCTTCTATCAAATAAATAAAATTGAAAAGTCTGTTTGTAATTTCAAAATAACAGGTTTTTACTGAATGCATTATGAAAGTATATACGGTACTTATATAACAAAAGAATATTTAATTTTTAATTTTTGTCTGTCTTTCTGTTAGTCTGTCTGTTTGTTGCGGCTAATCTCCGAAACAGCTGGACCTATTTTGACGGGACTTTTACTAGTACTTAGGCTACTTATATTTTAGAAAAAGTTTTAGGGTTCCGTGCAAAAAAAATAAAAACCTTGAAATTGTTAACAAAATCCAAATCAAATTTAGAAGTCATATTTTTATAATAATTTCACGTGAACGAATGTCGCCGGGCACAGCTAGTCCAACATAAAAATGTTGTGGCTGACAATTTTCAAAATACAGTCAGCGTAAACTACTTACGAATAATACTTCCACTTACTTAATACAGTGAAGCATGCGCAAAACTACGCCTCGCTCTGTGCATACACGCTCACACGCACACATTTATATCAAACTACAACTAAACTACGCTCAAAACTACGCTCAATAAGTGCACACATCGATACTTTAGGCTCAAAGGGCGTATCCACCAAAACACAATTTTTCAAGAGAGCCAAAAAACAAAACAGTTTTCCGACATAACTTTTTGTGCTTATAAATGACAAAACTTGTTAGAATTTTGAGATAAAAAACATCGTAGAATAATATATAAAGTAAATCTAACAATTAAAAAAATAAACTTCGTATACTTACACACCGTAAAATTTAATGAAAATCAATATTTGGCTGTATCCACCTTTTTTTTTGCGAATATCGAAATTTTAAATATACCAATCAAAAGAAGACGAAAAACTAAGTATGACTGCATTAAAATCTCATTTTGGCCAAAATGGCGGTTACGCCCTTTGAGCCTAAAGGTATCGACTTGTTTACGAAACCGACTTCACGTCACTGTAGACAGCGCTGTGTCTTGGTTTTTTATTTGGTCTGAGGTCCTAATGCTAAATTAGACGTTGCCAATAACTAAAATAGAAACAAACTGTATCATAAAATCTAGTCAAATAAATCATAGCATGTTAACTGAATATAATACAATACTAACACAGTTAACACACATTACTTACCTAGTTCTGAATAACCATACAAATGGTAGACTCAACGATTCAAAGGCCTTCTTATTTACTACAAAAGAACTTATTGTTTATGTATTTTTTCCTTAACATACACTTAACGGTGTTAGAGTCGAGAACAATGCCCGTTAAATGGCTTTAAGTATATAATGCGATACATTGACGGCACATTGAACTTATGAGTCAATGTTGGACTAAGAAGATGGTTTCTTTTGCAATCATGACTTGTAACAAATGTGAAGTGCATAAAACCGTATGAAACAGGCTTTCTTCAGCGTTAAGCAACACTTAACGAGGTCGGACTGTAGATGGGTGACCGTTCATTACATGGCAAACCTCTCTATAACATAATATGTATTATCTCAACATGAATGATGTAACCAAGACCTTGTAAAAATATTTTGATTGAAAAGAGTGTCCATGGAGTTTCTTGCCCATTCTTCTCCATAGAGATCTACGCTTTGGAATGGGCAACTACAGTACTTTCACAAGTTATTATGCCTTGTGTCTGGGACTGTAGCTTCGCCTTCTTTGTTTTTCTGACATTCAAAAGTGCCTGTTATGGTCTAATTGAAATAAATGCTTTGAGTTTGGAGTTTGAATATCATACCTGTAATCCCCGAAGGTATCTCAAAAATCCTTCTTAAGCAAAATAAGGGTGTTACCATACCAATCGATCGATCGTCGATCGATGGTAGAATGGATTAGTCGAAAGAGAGAAACTATCGATCGACTAGTCCATTCTACCACGATCGATCGATTGGTGTGGTAACACCCTAAGAAGCTGTCGACGAGGAATAGAACGGAGTTACATTAAGAATATCAGATTGAAGGACAAAATACAGGGTGTAAACGGACCCTTCACTAAACCGTCAACCAAGCATTCTGTACATCAAACTAAGTAAATCTACGCAAAAAATATTGCTGGGAAACGACTTTTTTTTGGGGTGAAAAATCATGTTTTACGGTAAAACTCAATGTTACGCACTCAAAACTTAGTGCTGATGGATGCTTTGAATAGTAAACGGGTCAAGGAGTTAATTAAAGTAAAGTTAAAACCTAAAAAAGCGGTTTTAAAAAAAAATCTTGTGAAAAAATTGGAACTTTGACCTCCAATATCTCTGTAACTAGAAGGTTCCCAGGTATTGTCTAGAAGAAAAAAATGATCCCAATGATGGGCAGAATATGTGGTTTTCGTTTTCGTTAAGGGTCTTTTTACACCCTTTAGTTAATAGGTTTAGTACCTATAATATATAAGGTCTATCTTTTCATACACGAAATATTTTAAGAATAACTTCTATAAGTTGTAAAGTCGCCTTAGCAACGAAAAAAAAAATTTATCTGACTGTTTATTTTTTTACTTTAGACTTTTTGCATAAACCTTTACTCGCTATTCTAACCATGACAGTAAGTAAATACAACGTAGTAAACTAACGTAACGGATGTTGAAAAATAAGGAGCCAGTATTTATTTTGTGGGTCAAGTAATTTTAAATTGTATTTTTTTCCCCTTGAAATGGCTTCGTTATAGCCGTTAGATGATTATCTGAAAATATTTCATGTATGAATAGTTAGACCTTATATTGCGAATACGAGTAATTTTTTGCCTGAATTGTTTATTGAATTTTTATGTACTTTGTAACATTTTCTTTGTTAAGTTCATAACCTCTATTTTGACGAAATAAAGATTTTTGAAAGCTGCCAGGAGTTTTTAATGGGCACGATTTTTTCTTCTTACCGGACTGTGGCGGAGCCCAATGGTATGGGTATGTTTAAAAAAAAAATGTGTTTAATTGTGTTGTATTGCAACAAAAGATGCCTTATACCTGCTCTATTTAGCATTGGTATTTCCTTGGCCATCTTTTATGCAACACGGGAAACCCCCAGTAATCTTTTTAGCCGGAAAAGCGCTACATTCTATGCAATCTTCTTCCAAATACTTTACATATCTTTTTACCCGACTGCTAAGGAAGGGTTATGATTTCGCGCGTATCTTTTATGTTTCTTCGTTTGTTTTTTTTTTGGAATTTTTTATTACCTCGAATGTCTCAAATGGCTGGATGGATTTCGACGATTCACGAGATCATTAGATTTGTCTCAAAAATTCAAGTGTTCTTAGATAGGTGTTTAAAAAAAAACAAAATAGCGAATTTTTGGCGCTAAATTGTAAGTCTTTAATATATTTTTTTAACCAAACCTATCGAGTAGGGTAGCAAAATGAAATATCTACTCATGTATATCAATTTATGTTAACAAAACGGTTTTTTTTTTACTTACTCTATTTGACCCAAAGGTTGACTGGTAGAGAATGCGTTGTGGCATTAAATCCGCCTATGTACTACTTTTAACATGAAGTTTAAATAAATAAATAAATAAGGTCAGTGCATGTCCTTCTAGCAGCCTTTTCACAAAACAAATCACTATCAAATTCCTATAAAAGTCAAATCAAATTTCAAAACTGTTATATACCTAGTATAAGAAACATTCAAAGAACAATAGTCTAAAATACCAGCTTATCCTATCACGTAGTTCCCTTGACATTACACGACAAACTATTCGATACTCCTGATCGCCTCTCTAATGTCAAATTGGGTGGATGACATATTCGTTTGACATTAGGTCGATGTGTCATTGTTTTTGGGATAATTAAAGAAAATTGGTGGGTGTAGATGTCGTCATCATCTGCCTAGCCTTTTCCCAACTATGTTGAGGTCGGCTTCCAGTCTAACCGGATGCAGCTGAATACCGGTATTTTACAAGGAGCGACTGCCTATCTGACCTCCACAACCCAGTTTGTACCGGGTAATACGATATCCCTTGGTAAGACTGGTTGTCAGGCTTTTTGGGCCACTGACTATCTGCAACGACGGTCAAAGATCTACAAATGACAGCCGGGACCAACGGCTTTACGTGCTTTCCGAGGCACGGAGGAAACGCGGTATGCAATGGGTGGTCACCCATCCACAGACCAACCTAGGCAAGCACGGCTTAACCTAAAGATCGACCCGAGCGGCTGTTATGAGTTAGCCATGAGCTCCTCTGGGTGTAGATGTGGTATTAGGTTTTAATTGTTTTAATAAGTGTTCGTGTGTGTAATTTTGGCGTGGCTGTTCTTTTCATTGTCTCGCTAATGATAGAATCGTAGTATGTAGGTTTAGTTGAATAGTGGAGCTGCTAGGATTCGAACTTACGACCTTTGCTATCCAGTCGGTATCATAACTAGAAAAGACAAAAAACAGTCATCAATTAATGCTTTTTTTACGCATGGAATCATCAAATGACCCCTCCCGCTCTGGACGGAGTGGAAAAGAGTGTCAGACTCATACTGACTAAAACCCATCCATGTTCCTTCTTTGCCCTTTGTGTTCTAGGACCGCGGTATTTCTTTCGAACAGTCCCGCAGCCCCGGCAGCAACAATTAATGCTTTCATTGCCATCTAAAAAATCTTCACACATAATTTCTGCAACTGTAATTTTTTGTAGGAGAATTGCAAAAGTTAAGGGGCATATCAAAGGCACTGGAACTGTTGAAATTAAACATGATTTATTAATCATTAGCATATCAAGAAATTATACAGGGTGTAAATGGACCCTTCAAGAAGCCAACAGACAAGCATTATGTACATCAAACAAAGTCACCCTACGCAAAAATTATTGCTTGGACACGACTTTTTTTTTGGGGTGAAAAATCACGTTTTACGGTAAAACTCAATGTAATGCATTCAAAACTTGGTGCTGATGGATGCTTTTACTAGTAAACGGGTGATGACGGTAATTAAAGTAAAGTTAAAACCTTAAAAAGTAGTAGTTATAAAAAAACATGTGAAAAAATTGGAACCTTGACCTCCAATATCTCCGTAACTAGAAGGTTCCCAGGTATAGTCCAGAACAAAAAAATATCGCAACGGGGACAACAAGTGCCTTTCGGCTTCGTTAAGGGTCTTTTTACACTCTTTATATCAGAGGCACTGGAACTGTTAAAATAAAACATGATTTAGTTAATCATTAGCAAGTCATGGAATTACATTAATAAAATGCTTTTAAAAGAGCGATACGTCATAATGTTAACGCAAGTAAAATATTTTCAATACATTAGTTACAGACCACATCTGCGACTTTTCGAGCGATCCATCAATCAATTAGAAACTTATTTTGACATAATGGCAGTCTGTCAGTTCGAAATTTGCTTAGGAACTACCGCATAAACACCAGGATATTGTGAATTTCGCTTTCGTAATGACATATCCCTTCGCATAGCTCTTTTGCTTATTTATATTGTGTCTCCCATCTATTGCTTTGATCCGAAAAAAGATTATCCAGAATATAACCGTAGTGACTGACATAGCTTGCATGGCTTGCAAGCTGAACATACTTAAATATAAATGCTGTGTCCATGATTATAAATTGTAATACCAAATGATTTGAAAAGAGTAACCATGGAGTTTCTTGCCGGTTCTTCTCCATAGGAAACGACCAACTCGAACCATGCACCTTTTTGTTGACGTTTTATAAGTGCCTATGTGAAATAAAATATTTTGATTTTGAACTGACAGTGGGCCGGCCTTGTTTGTCCCAAGGCCGAGAAATCTGAATGAAGAAATGGCATCTCGACAGTCGTGGTTTGGGAAACACCCCAGTTTAGGTGATCACCTTAAAAAGGGCCACCTTTTTAGGGGGGCAGACTGGATACCAAAGTTAAAGGACTGGGTGTTATGGCGCAGCTTGAGGGAGGCCTTTTTTTCGGATTTCTCTGGGCCCTTTGTGTTCCAGGGCCGCAGTATCTCTTTCGAACAGTCCCGCAGCCAAGGCAGGCATCGGCCCTTGTGGGCCCCTTCCGTTTTGCTGACATCTCTTGGAGGCGCGCGTCCTGTCCTGTCGTCATAAGACGAACGGACGGCGAGCTAGCCCATTACTCACCGTCCAAAGGCCCGCGTGAGGGAGGCCTTTACAGTTGCCTACGTTAGTTTCAACGGTCACAACAAACGTTCTTGTAGATTACTGTCCAAATGAAAGCTTACACGATTTCGAAGGCTGCTAGTCTTGCAAGATCGACAGTTTTAAAGCACTTACCGGCAATAAAGCACCATTATACGTTACGTTATTTTGTCACGCACGAGAATTTACCAAATTTTTCTCATGAATCATAAAACGGGTTGCGTGTGAATGACAATGAAAAAAGATATCTAATGTTTTCTATGATAATTTCAATCGCAAAGTTTTACTTTTGAAGTTATAAGATCATAGTCGAGGACTATGACAATCTCTATCAAACATATATATTTTTTTTTAAACCGTTGCCCCACTCTAGGAATTTCTCCTGTATCGTGGGTGCGTTAACAAACATTTAAACTCACTTATACACGAACAGCCAGACCCGGAACAACTACCTGTAAGCCATACAAATATTTGTTCCGTGCAGGAATCGAACCTACGACATGCAGCGCAGCAGCCAATTGCTGAGGCACTGCGCCAACCGTGCCGCCAAAATTTCAAACCGATTGATTTACCATAGGGGTATTGAGCTGACATCTCGCCACGACAGATATATTAACCATTATTCTTGATAGACTATTTTCCAATACCCATTCAAGCAATACTGATCAATGACCATGATGTCAATTTAAGTAGGTTTAAGTAGGAATCCTTACTAATATTATAAATGCGAAAGTAAGTTTGTTTGTTTGTTACCTTTTCACGCCTAAACCACTGCACCGATCATCCTGAAATTTTGTATATACGTTGTCAAGTGTCCAGAAACGGACATAGGGTACTTTTGATCCCGAAAAAAGTACTGTTCCCGAGGAAAACAACAATAACGTTCATATAATAATAGATAGCGCCACGTGTCTTTCGAATTACAATTATTACAAGCAGAGTACAACCCAAATTGATTGTCAAATTGTTAATTAATACGAGCGAAGCCGCGGGCAAAAGCTAGTTTACGCATAAAATGTAAAAGTTTACAATCACACAGTCTTCCGAAGGTTTCTCACGCCTACCTACGCCTCCTTTGTGCCACCGATATTAAAATGGTTCAGGGTGCGGTTACAGTAGCATTCGAAAGGCGAAATCTGGAGGAGTTTTTCAATGCGGGTAAAATGTTTTTCATAAGAGAGTAATATCTTTCTTTGTGGGATTTTTTTTTCATTGTAAGAAATCTTGTTATCGATATCTTTAGTAAAAATGTTGCTGATGTTTAATGAATTTTCTTCTTCTGACATCTGAATGTCATCTGTGTTTTAAGCTTTCACGGTTTACAACTAAACTTATACTGTCTCTTACGGGATATCTTTCGTGATTGTTCATTATTTTGAGCTCCCGATATTTCGACGCTGTTGCAAGCGCCATGATCGCGGGTCACGGAAGATATCCCGTAAGTGACAGTATAAGTTTATCTTCTGTGTTTCAACACACAGAAGATAAACTTATACTGTCTGGGTTATTACACTACAACACAACTTTAACTACTCTAACGCACTCAGTTGCCAGGCGACACTTATACTGTAGTGTAATAAAATTGCAACTCTCGCGCCGCCGACATAGTTTTTCGACTTTCAATGATTTGAAGCAGGCCAACGGCAAAATTGCCGACGAATGTCAAAGGCTGATTTATAATTTCTACCGGGACTGTAGTTAGTAACTAAATCGCGTGTCGTATCGTTAAACCCGCTGCGTCTTATGCACAATGTCCCTACCTGTAGTCTAAGTCACGGAACTTCTCATAGCGCCTCGATAAAGGTCACACTCAACCGATGCAAACCTTTTTGTAATGAGGTTGATCTATTCTATCACGATTATATCGATAACAATTTATTCACAATGCTGTCATTTGTTTTCATTTACATTCTGTTGATCTGCCCCTACTTTGAAACACATGCCATGTTAAAGCAGCAAGATTCTATATATATATAAATATATATAAGAAAGAAGAATATATATATTCTATTCATATGCTACACCTCCAATTTTAGTCGTAACATATAGGATGTAAACAGACCCTTCACGAAGCCGTCAACCAAGCATTCTATACATCAAACTAAGTAACTCTACGCAAAAATTATTGTTGGGAATCGACTTTTTTTTTGGAGTGAAATATAACCTTTTACGGTAAAACTCAATGTAACGCATTCAAAACATTGTGCTTGGATACGTTGAATAGTAAACGGGTCATGGAGGTATTTAAAGTAATAGTTATAACCTTAAAAATTATTATTTAAAAAAAAAACTTGTGAAAAAGTTGGAACTTTGACCGCCAATAACACCGTAAATAGAAGGTATAGGTATGGTCTACAACTATAAAATGATCGCAATAGCTGGGAGAACAAGTGCCTTTCGTCTTTGTTAGAAGTATTTTAACACCCTTTATGTCTAGACTTTAATATTGTGATTGTGATTGTTTGTTGTTTGTGATTTATTTTGTGTTTGGTGATTGTGTGTTTATGTGTTTGTGAGAAGAGGAACATGCAGGTTACCGTAGGCAAAATAGTACTGTCTACAACACGCTCAGGCTTTATGTTATGATGTTTTAACATTTGAATGCACAATTATAAATAACAAATAGAAATGTGGAATATTATCATAAGCTAGAGGTCAGAGACTATAGATGGATTATGGAAAATGGGTAGGTATTTAGATTTACCTAGAGGTGTTTAGAGTAACAGTATCAATAAAAATCGGCCAAGTGCGAGTCGCTTGCGCATAAAGGTTTCCGTGCCATGGTAATGGGCAAGCCCCTTTACTTTTTAATTTATTTTTCTTATTTGTGGTTATAGCTGCATGGAGTGGTAATATTAAAAACTTGTGAAAAAGAAAGAACTTTGACGTCCAATATCTCCGTAACTAGAAGGTTCCCAGGTATGGTCCAGAACAAAAAAATATCGGAATGACGGGGAGAACAATAGTGCCTTTCGTCTTCGTTAAAAGTATTTTAACACCCTTTATGTTTAGACTCTAATTGTGATTGTTTGTTTTTTGTGATTGTGATTGATTGTGTGTTTGTGTTTGTTTCGGATATTATTTCTTCTCAGATAGAAAACACCGACCCATCTCGTTTTAAAACATAGGTTATTTTTATGACGTGTTTTTGTGTTTTTACAAAGAATTATTTATCTTACTACTGTTATATGTAAATGCGAATGTTTGTGAGGACGGATAGATGGTTAGATGTTTGTTACTCTTTCACGCAAAAACTACAGAACGGATATGGATGGAATTTGTCACACAGATAGTTTATAACCTAGATCAACACACAGGGCTTTTACAATTCCAATTTACACAACAATTACCAAAAGCCACGCAGGCGAAGCTACAGGCATTAACTAGTAAAAATATATGTATAATTTCATTTCAAAGGTGTACGCACGACGGCCAATCCAGGTTTACAAAACCAGTTTATGCGGATCTCTCATTGTATAGGAAATCTATACAAAGCGAGGCCAAGTTATACTGGAAATGTACAGCTTCATGTGCCGCCGTGTGTACCTACCATAGTCCACACCCAAATTTCGGCAGTAATGTTAAATGTACATTTTGTTAAGTGTTATGTAATTAATGTTAATTAAGCATAATAAAATAGAAACAAATAACAATGCTACTATATGGAGAAACGTTATATTTTGACATCTGTTTTTGAGGTCAAAACACTCTGTTTTACAGTTCTAACGTTGTTATTACACGTATTTTAACAAAAATAACAATGTTATGATGAATGTATTTAATACCTATGTATTTTGTAATGGACTAAAATATATGCATTATGTCTAAATTGACGGATTGTATTGCGAATTTCATCTAATTTGAAATACGAAAGTAACTGTTTAACTGTTGAGTAATTTTCTTCGCCTAAACTACGGTTCTGGGTTAAATTTCCGGGTCGGGCAAAATTTTATTGGGTTTTTCCATCAGAAATTTCTCAGTAGCAGTCACGGAGTCTGGTTTTGTGCTCGGTTGATGGCAATATGCTCGCTCCCTATTACATGGGACTTATACATAACTGGCAAATCGAGGGAGTACTATTAGGTACACCTCTGCCTAAACCTTCGGGGATTACTGGCGTGATGTTATGCTATGCAATTTGAGTACTGTAAAATGAGTCATAAACAAATAATTAAAATAATACAATGTCAATTCGCTCCCCCCTATTAAATGAGTCTTAAATATAACGGCGCTAAACGTGCAGTAACCATGATAATATTGTAATATCAAATGATTTGAAAAGAGTAACCATGTAGTGTCTTGCCGGTTCTTCTCCATAGGAAACGACCAACCCGAGAATCGTGCACCTTTTTGTCGACGTTTTAAAAGTGCCCACCTGGGCCCATGTGAAATAAAATATTTTGATTTTTTGATTTTGACTGTACCTATGTCTTGACCTTCGCGTGACGATATGTCAATACAGCAGTTTTGACAGTCGGTCAAAAAACGAAAGAGGTTCTGTCCGCCGACTACAGCATGACAATCTGATGCAGTTCATTCCACTTAAAATTGACAGCTTCCTCCCGTAAGAGAGGGGAGACTGGACCCAATCTTATCTTTGAGCTAGATCTCACGGCTATCTAATAGCTCAACTAATAGGGATGTCTGGGTTCATGTAATAGTTTAAGCACATCCCATTTACCTCCCATTAACCCTAGTTCACTAACGGTTGACACAGTTTTCAAGCTGATTACGGCATATGGGTGAAAAGTGGCAGACCGTCAGTGTTTGCGGTAGTACGAAGTAGTAGTTAGATAGAGATCGATAGATAGATAAATCATTTGTTTAGCGCACACAAAAGACATAGCACAACACACAGAAGCACAATTAAATAATACAAATTACACGACTATATCTTACTAATATTATAAAGAGGAAAGATTTGTTTTTTGTGTGTGTGTGTATGTTTGTAATGAATAAACTCAAAAACTTCTGTGCCGATTTCAAAATTTTTTTCACTATTAGAAAGCTACATTATCCCTGAGTAACATAGGCTATACTTTATCCCAAAATGTTTAAAAAATAAATGTCCCCTCCTGCAAAGCCTAGTAACTATATAAAACAAGGCGCCAATATACAAAAAGAAAAACATATTTACGAAAGAAGTATGGTAACACCATGACTACGTAAGTACATACTAAGTAGTAGTAGTTGTATCAGAAAACCAAGAATAGTGCTTAAAACCGGTGTGATAAATCGACCATGACTTTGGCAATGAAAGATGTTTATGGCAATGACGGATTAAAAGCCGGCCAAGTGCGAATCGGACTCGCGCATGAAGGGTTCCGTACCATCACCGTAATAGGGGAGCCCCCTTTAATTATAATTATTTGTTACATACTTTCTGTGAACATTTCAACCGTCAACCTATTACGGATCATGAGCTACAGCCCGCTGACAGACAGACGGACAGACAGCGGAGGCTTAGTAATAGGGTCCCGTTGGTTACCCTTCGGGTACGGAACCCTAAAAAGCAGCTTGATGAAGATGAGAATGACTTGTCCTTTCTTCCATTGGACTATACTAGGGATCTTGTGGTTATATTGAAAGTCAATGATCCATTTATTTATAAACTTTTAATAGGTACACCACAACTCCAGGACCGTTACATGCACCCATGACCACAAAGTTTTGACTGCTATACATTGCCATAGATGTTCGATCTGCCTAGCATGTTCCCAACTATGTCGGGTTAGGCTTCCAGTCTCACCGGTTGCAGCTAAATACGAGTATTTTACGTGGAGCGACTGACTATCTGACCTCCACAACCCAGGTATACATCGCCATAGGTAAACAGCATTTATTCACATCAAAATAAAAGTCATAATCATTAACTTTAGAGACGGGATATTTACCATGTTTACTGTTGGGTGTTTTTTTTTTTACGGATGGTAAATCATCATCAAATAACTCCTCCCGCTCTGGGTGGAGTGGGAGGGAGTGTCAGACTTTTACTGACTAAAACCCATCCATGTTCCTTCTTTGCCCTTTGTGTTCCTGGGCCGCGGTATCTCTTTCGAAAAGTCCCGCAGCTACTGTTGGGTGCTTGCAACAGCGCCCAAATATCGGGAACTCAAACCAAACAGTAAACATGGTTAATATCCCGTCTCTGGGGTTAATTATAATTTTAGTGACCATGACAATTTAACAACTTATAAAATAATAGTCGTTTCCCAGTTAATAGTTTTGCTCAATTTAAATAATTTTGATGGAAATAACGTTGATAAACGTACTCTTTACACCCAGTATACAATAATAACGTAAATGAATTTCAGTCAGAATAGACCTCTGAAAGTTGACAAACAAATAGATGACTTAATTAAAGGACTGAAAGGGCTTAATTGAAGGACACGGCTTAGCCTTAATTTGTTAGAACATGGTTAGAACCACAGATGTAGAAATACCTAGATAACGCAAAAACACCTTTTTTTATAACGAAATGGGCGTGCTCTTGACCTCGATCACGCCTGATGAGGTCTATGATGGAACGAGCGTGCCCAGAAGATGCCTGTTCACTCTTGCTTTGAACGTAGTTGGCTTAAATGAGGGAGGGAACACAGATGCCGGCAGAGAGTTCCACACTTTGACTGTGCGCATAATAAACGTGGAGGAGAAGCGCTTAAAACGACTCGTCAGGATATCAACCAAGTGTGGATGGTAAGCCGCAGTACGTCTGCTAGTCCAGTGGGGGATCAGATCGTGGAGCTCCTCACACTCTCCGAAGTACAGTCTGTAGAAGACCGACAGGCAGGCAACATTACGCCGATGAGCTAGGCTGTGGAGCGTAGCTGCCAACGTCTCGACGCCTATAAGCCTTTTACCTACTTCGCGTGTCTAATAATAGAACATTTTATGCTTAACGTGCCTACTGTCGCATCAAGCTAATTAGTTTTAAACAACGACGTTAAAACTCAAGAACCTAATTCTAGGCATTTTAAGAACAAAAACGTAGTCTATTTTGTATAGTAAATTGTTTGTTTAGTAACTAAATAGAGCATATACACCGTGACTTTTTAGTCGTCTTACAAAGGTGGTCCACTCAATGTACCCGACATAAAATAGCCCTAGGCGCGATTTTTTTTTTGTACAATGAAAAATATATAATACAGTAGAATAAAATTATGAAACATCCTGTTAATGACGTTTGCGTGTCAAACGGGAGAACATACCTACCCAGCGCTCGAGTCCAGTAGATCATCGCTCGCAACAGGGTGTTGGAACTACGTCATGCGACATAATACTGAAAAATATTTTTATTTTTAAATGATTTAAATTCTCATAAATACCTATTTTTAATTTTTAATGAATTTTAGTAGTCATTGGATACATGAAGTGGGCTGCTGCATTAGGTAGTCAAAAAATGTCACGCTTGGTTTTCATACGGATCGTGATACTTGCGTTATCTAGGCACATCTATACCTGGGATTAGAACTATGAAATTTAGGATGGTAATCTAATGAGGAACTACAAACAGCTGATGAGTAATATTTAACATTGATGACGTGATAAAGATTATGTCTGTCTTTTGGGTAATCGAAATCTTTATGGCACGACTGATCTTAACTTGATCTAGGTTTAATGACTATGGGTCGTTATTTTTCAGTTTGTTTACATAATGACTAACCAGCATCCTTGAATTTCGAATATTGCGCTTACATCTCTTGTATTTTGGGTCATTGTAAACATGAGAATCAACATATAGGGTGACTGGTAATTAGTGACCGATACTTAAACACGTGGTTGTACTCATGATAACAAACAAGTATCCCAAAGAAACATTTTTTTTTATACACATACGTATACTTTTGTGGCGGCTGGCCAATGGCGCGGGCGCCGCTTACGGAGCGGGCTAGCGAGCCGCGCAGGTGCTCTGCCTACCCACTGTTGAACGGTACGATAGAATGGCCTCACACGGCTAACAGCTGATAGGCCATAGATGCGCGCGCGCGAATTTCATACGGCTGTTATGTTATTGTGACAAACATGAATGACTATACAAAAAATGTTTCTTTGGGAAAGTATTTTGTTATCATGAGTACAATCACGCGTATAAGTATCGGTCACTAATTTACCAGTCACCCTATATAATTAGGTTAGTTGGTTCAAATAGAGTTAGGCAGGATACCTAGCAAAGCGCGGTGATGCCAGGTGGAATAAAGCTGTGACCGAGTGGTGTCCAAGGACTGGAAAGAGAAGTATTGGTCGTCCGGCGGCGAGATGGGCAGACGACATTGTTGCCATGGCGGGAATATCCTGGATGAGGCTGGCACAAGACCGTGGAGCTTGGCACAAGCAAAGAGAGGCCTATACCCAGCAGTGGGTGAAGTCGGGCTGTGGATGATGATGATGACACGAGCTCTAATAACATAAATATTTTACGAGTAATTTTGAGAAAACCCGTCGCGTTTGTAATTACTTTGTTGTTTGTCTGCCAGAACCCTTTTTGATTCCTAACACCAGCGTCTTTGGTAAAAAAATAAAAATTAACAAACCCCTTTTAAGCTTTCACGGTTTACAACGGTGTTTTGCTGTGACTTAGTGTCGAGTTCCAGTAGTGCGCGTAGCAAAAGACAAAGAAAGAGGGTCAACAGATTTGTCTGCTCTTAACTATTTATTTTCCATCCACCCGCATTCTCCAGTCAACCCGCGATCATGGCGCTTGCAACACCATCGAAATATAAGGAGCTCAAAATAATGATTAATCCCGAAAAATATCCCGTAAGTGACAGTATCAAAATTAACAGCTCGAGTATAAAATTTTTCTATCGGTGAATCTTTTTTAATCCAAGCTAATGATGACCCATACAACAGACCTACAGCCCTGCTGACCTCATAACTGGAACTGACATCGATCAACTCACGCGCATACATTAAAAAAAATACAGGTCCACCTAAATCGTAAGTCCGCCATACTATTGCGGAAGTATGGCTTAAGCGAGGTGACTTCCTGTTGCTAGTGCTGGGAAAAGATTTATCGATAAACTTTTACGATAATATTAATGATTATTTTAGTTTAATAAATCGATAGGTTTTTGTTATGTTCGAGTTTGGTGGAGATGATTATTTATTTATGGAATGCACAATGTACACATAGTTATACGCTAGGCTTAAAACTAATGAGTAAATGACCCTGACCTGTTAGGGCGCCGCGAGATGACTTAAAAGTTTAAAACTAATAATATTGCAGAGTGTGAGTCTCTATTATCTAATATCACGTAGATTAGGAACTTCCAAAATTAAATTATTATATTAATTAAACTTGTTTCTAGCTTTATACATAAAAAAGAATATATTATTTTATAATTATTATTCGATCTCTATTTTAACTACATTCATTATAGATAATGAATGTGGTAATAATTTTATTTGTATTATATTTTAGCCAACATATTATTTGGATAATAATAGTAAAAAATCAAAACATCTGTTTATGTATTTCAATATTATGGGTATAAAATGGTTTGAGAAATAACATCACATAAAATGTAGTAACTACTGTCCATACTAATGTGAAAGTAACTCTCTGTTTTTGACCTTTTGCACCTTAACGGCTGAACAGATTTTGATGGACTGAAAACACAGGTAGACCACAACCTAGGTTACTTTACTAACATAGGATACTTTTACCTCTGCAGTATCTTCCCGTGAAATTGGTTTTTTGTGTAGCAAGCAACGACTTACTGTCGAGCTTACGCTGCCCCCCATACGCAAGTCATCATCATCGGCCTAGCCTTTTCCCAACTATATTGGGGTCGGCTTCCAGTCTAACCGGATGCAGCTGAATACCAGTATTTTACATGGAGCGACTGCCTATCTGACCTCCACAACCCAGTCAGTACTGGGTAATACGATACCTCGTGGTAAGACTGGTTGTCAGACTTTTTGGGCCACTGACTATTTACGACTGTCAAAAATCTACAAATGACACCCGGGACCAACGGCTTAACGTGCTTTCCGAGGCACGGAGGAAACTCGGTATGTAATGGGTGGTCACCCATCCACAGACCAACCTATCGGCAAGCACGGCTTAACCTAAAGAACCGACCTGAGCGGCTGTTATTATTAAGACACGAGCCCCCATACTTAAGTAACAAATGCTAATATTGTAAAACCAAATCATTTTAAAAGAGTAACCATGGAGTTTCTTGCCGGTTCTTCTCCATAGGAAACGAACTCGAACCGAGCACCTTTTTCTCAACGTTTCATAAGTGCCCATTGTAGGCCTATGTAAAATAAAACATTTTGATTGAATAATTTCCATACATTGACCACAACCTGAGCGCAGCTGCCAAAAAAACCTTAGAACTTTATATATTGTGCAGTTGAAGATTCGAAATAACTAAATCGTTTGACGGATTAGTCGCAGTATCTAAATTCAAGCAATTGAAACTAGGATATCGAATCAAAATTACATCATGTTACATAGATATCATTCGTTCCACTAGTAACAGACCTTGATATTTTTGGGTTTTAGATTGTAAGTGCAGGTAACAATGGAGTCAGGAATGTATGAGAAATCAACATCTTTGTTGCACTATTAAAGGAATTTTAAGCTAGTTACGTATCTTCTTAAATCGAGTCTTTCTACCCAGTAACGAGGTTGTGGAGGTCAAATAGACAGTTACTCATTGTAAAATACTCGTATTCAGCTTCATCCAGTTCGATTGGAAGCCGACCCTGATGTAGTTGGGAATGGCTACCAGTGGCGAAGGTTCCATACAACTCGATTCATACCGGATTCCCTTTGAAAAATGGCACTGTCAGTATTCTATAGACAAATAATAAAGGGTGTAAAAAGACCCTTAACGAAGCCGAAGGGTACTTGTTCTCCCCGTTATTGCGATCATTTTTTTGTTCTGGACCATACCTGGGAACCTTCTAGTTACGGAGACATTGGGGGTCAAAGTTCCAACTTTTTCACAAGTTTTTTTTTTTAAATACATGTTTCTAATGTATTTTTTTTACTTTAAACACCTTCATGACCCCCGTATTATTCAATCCATCCATCAGCACAATGTTTCGAGTCCGTTACATTGAGTTTTATCGTAAAACGTAACTTTTCACCCCAAAAAAAAAAGTCGTTTCCCAGCAATAATTTTTGCGTAAAGTTACTTAGTTTGATGTACAGAATGCTTGGTTGACGGCTTCGTGAAGGGTCTGTTTACACCCCGTATAATCACACTAAAGATAAGTACTCCGGTTTACCTCTTACAAAAATTGACCCTTCGCAACTGATGGCTAGGCAGAAGATGATCTTAAAACGTTTGAATCATAAACACACTAAGAAAATTTGACATGACGAATGATAATAATAAAAACCTCGTTCTCACTTTCTTCTGATCTCATCATCTGCTTAGCCTTTTTCCAACTATGTTGGGGTCGGCTTCCAGTCTAACTGAATGCAGCTGAATACCAGTATTTTACATGGAACGACTGCCTATCTGACCTCCACAACCCAGTTAGTACTGGGTAATACGATACCCCTTAGTAAGACTGGTTGTCGCACTGTCGGGCCACTGTCTACCTGTAACGACTGTCGAAGATCTACAATTGACAGCCGGGACCAAAGGTTTAACGTGCCTTCCGAGGCACGGAGGAAACTCGGAATGTTTGGTGATCACCCATCCACGGATCAACCTAGAAGATTGACCCGAGCGGCTGTTATTATTTAGCCACGAGCTCTTCAGTCACTAGTATGATAATATTTGTTTTACCTGCAATGGCCTATTTCTTAAAAAATATTCAATGATATCATCATGAAAACCTGGTATTCCTCAAGGTTACGGAGGTCAATAAGTGGAAGTCACGTCGGTAATTAGCTCGTTACGATCAGGGGTGACGAGACTGATAACATTGATATCTCGCTTAATAGTACGACCAATGTGCAATTGTGCATGCAATAATTAATTATAATGTACCTACTAAGTTTTTTATCCATTCTCATCTTACTAATCACTCATATACAACATATCATTACGCCTGTAATCCCCAAAGGGCTCAGCAGAGGTATATAATAATAGTATAACCACAATAATAATATAATAGTATTCCCACATTTCGCCAGTTATGTTTTGAGCCCAACGTAATAGGGGATGAGGTTATATTATTATTATTATAGCTAGCCCATATTGTCCCACTGCTGGGCAAAGGCCTCCCTCCATTTCTTCCAACGGTCACGATTCTGTGCTACTTCTTTCCAATTCCCAAGGAAGACATGAGGATGAGGTTAACTTGATGTAAATTATTTAACTTTCTTTTAAGCGAATGTTATTACTCAACTGAAGATTTTATGACTGAAAAATTTACCTAAATATTTGACATTGTATTGTATTGTATAACGGGCTGGTTTCCGCAACTCCACGTCAAAGCGCGTATTTTGCGTGCGGAAAGTGATATTTGACATTATTTTATATTTATATCCTTGACTTTATTGAATTTTTGATTAAAAATTTAATTTTAATGTAATGATGACCCATAGTTTAATAAAACATTCGTACGCCGGAAACGGCAGAATATTATGATCCTAATACATTATGAACCTAACAGCTTTGTACAATATTCTGGCAAATGAATGCATTCATTCATTCATTCATTCATTCATGCAAAATTCAATAACAACAGCGTATGCGGACAATCGTCAGCTTAATTTCCATGTCTCTTGCAGAAGACTCCTCAGAGAGTGACTTAAGTTCCCGAAAAATTGTCATGTAAATATTACCACACTCAACACCTACAGCAAACAAAGTTTCCATTGCACATAAGGTGTAATTTGGCACCAATTAGCGAAGAAACACTCCTAAATAAGTTAGTGGTCATTAGTAACTGTTAAATAACGTCGATCACTGAGAATCTGTTATGATACTGAGTAACAGTTATTTAGCTCAAAACGGTGTAGGAAAACATCATCAAGAACCTGTCGATTTTCTCACGATGTATATAACACCTTCACCGTTTTCCTTGCACCGAACATTCTAGACATGGTCACATTCATCAAGCCGCACTGGCCCCCCCCCGTAGTGGCTCTCGATTCACGTCTTCTCACAGAGACTGTGCCTAAGTCAAAGCAGTTCGAACCATAAAGGTTGACAATACTACATACGTTCTTATAATATACCTGGTAACATGTGTCACAAATACAAGGTGTAAACAGACCCTTCACGAAGCCTTCAACCAAGCATTCTGTACATCAAACTAAGTAACTCTACCCAAAAATTATTGCTGGGAAACGACTTATTCTTTTGGCAGAAAAATCACGTTTTACGGTAAAACTCAATGTAACACACTCAAAACTTAGTGCTGATGGATGTTTTGAATAATAAACGGGTCATGGAGTTAATTAAAGTAAACTTAAAACCTTTAAAAGCGGTATTAAAAAAAAATGTGAAAAAATTTGAACTTTGACCTTCAAGGTTCCCAGGTATGTTTCAGAACAAAAAAAATATCTCAATGACGGGGAGAACAAGTGCCTTTCGGCTTCGTTAAGGATCTTTTTAAACCCTTTATGTATAACTAATGAACAAGGTGCTTCTGTTTCGGTTAGTGCCTAACCTGGTGTTTAAGTTTTTATGCCACCTATGGACTTGGCTTTACTTGCCGTCCAGAAGTATCTTTCAGGCCTGCTGGTTTTGGTTCCCTTACGATGATTTCTTTCACTGAAGCAAATGATAAGAATACTGATACAAAGTGCTGTATGAAATATTCAAACAAAAAATGGCCACTTTACAGCACAATAATAAAATTCAGATTTTTCATTACCTAATAAACTGGTCGAGCATTGGGAAACTTTATGCCAGTTACTTGATTTCCTCGCTTAACACGCGTTTGCCACACTTTATTTTTATATCACTTTCACTTGAAACTAAAACTGAATGTTTTGTTTTATTTCTTAGTTTTTAAACACTTCCTTGGTAGATCTTAGTTTTTTGACAAAAACCGAAACACTTGATGCTAATTAATGTAGTTAAATTCTTGCTTTTTTGATGATTATGTATTCATTACATTACATTTCCAAAGGGTCTTGGAGATGAGCAAGAGGGTTTTGGCAACGGTGGGACCTGTACATGTATATCATCTTGCTTGAGGGCCATCCAAGTTAGGTGAACCGACGACCTTAAAAACTTTGCTGGGGGTGCAGAGGACGGGTTACATTTTATTCCAGCACGCGTAGCATGACCACCGTAGAAACGGGTTTTGTCGACGGAAGAATCGACAAAATGACAGATCAACAAAATAAATCTGTCATTTTGTCGATTTTTCCGTCGACAAAACCCGTTTCTACGGTGGTCATGCTACCCGTGCAGGAGTAGGTACGTTCTCCGTTTGTCCTGACTGACTACTATCAACGCATAGTGAGCTATGAGTTGATAGTAGTCCCACCACAGGACGGATCAGGCGAAATTTAGCACACAGAAAGCTATTATGACGTAGGTATCCGATAAGAGAGGTTTTTGGAAAAGTCAACACCTAAGGGAGTGAAATCAGAGGTCTTAAAACCTCTTATTTCACCCCCCTTTTTTTTCAGTTGTGAAATCATCAAATGACCCCTCCCGGTCAGGGCGGAGTGTAAGGGAGTGTCAGACTCGTACTGACTAAAACTTATCATGTCCCTTCTTAGCCCTTTGAGTTCCAGGGCAGCGACAAATTAGTTTTCACCTTGTAGGTGTAAAAGAAAATGTGTTTGTTTTATTCTAATAAACTATTTAGAAATAATAAAAACCCCTGTTTTAGTATCACCTAAACCACCGTTATTATTATATTTATTTCACCTCCTTAGGAGTTAACTTTATATGTATGAAAATCCGTTACCGGGCGAAACAGGTGTGGGTCGGCTAGTACAGTAATTATATTTTTACACAAAGGAACTTAATAAAAAACATACTTGGCATACGGTTTGTGACTTTAGTATGTTGTGATAATAATGTTTTACAACTTAAACCACGTTTTATAATTACATGATTGTTTATTACTTTGATAGACCACTAAACTATCGTATTTTATCGTTATCGCTACTATTTATGATGTCACTTCACTATGATTTATTAAAGTTTGCGCACATGCATAAGGTGCCCCGGGGCAAATGCAACTAGAAAAAATAAGGTTCCAACTTTGATTTTGTGTAGTTTCATTTTTATTGTAAATTTTCTGTATTTAATAATTCTACTTGATTAAAAATTTCATTAATATCACATATAGCCTGGTTCTGAAAAGAAACTCCGTAAGGAATTGAAATAATAAAATGGTTTTCTACTAGAGGTAGAAAAAGTTGCATTTACCCCCGATAAGGGGTAAATGCAACTAATGACAATCGTAGTATATCTGTTGGTCTTAAAATTATAATAAACAGAGGTTTTCAACGCAATATGATAACGTAGGCGAATTTGAAACGTAAGTTCTCGTATCTAAGCTCAGTTTGGAGTAATATAAATATTTCTTAGCTTCAGGGGCAATTGTAACTATTTTGTTTATAGTTAGTGTTGTGAATTTACTTTTCACGTTTGTCGATAATCGAATTTTATTGAATGTTTGATAGGAGGAAAATGCTAAGAGTTTTCAGTCTTTAAGCGAAGTAACATTTAAAAATCACATTAAAAAATCAAACAAACATATGAATTTCCTGTTCCTTTTAACAAATTATCCTGGGAATATTTTATTTCTGTTCTCCATATGTCCGTTTATAATTCCAAACCATCTAAAACAATAGATTAATTTTATTTATGAAGCGAATACGCAAAATTGGCCTGCAAGCGTTTCTACGTTTTTTTTTGCAATTGCATCTCTAAGTTGCTCATCATTCTCTAAGTTGGAAAAAAGCCTATATCTATCAGGATTCAAGCTATCTCTATGCCAAATTTCACAAGGATCGGTGCAACAAAGTTGTGAAAGCGTACTTTAACACACTTACAGATAAAAAATACTCCTTTAAAATATTGAAGATGGATTATGATCTATGTAGTTCTGTACTGTACTGTAAGTACACATATCTAGTCTTTATCATATCAAAATCTAATCCAGTGGGTAATGTACACAATATCAATAAAAATCACAGAATTAAAACATCGACATGGCACATCACTATTGTTTCATGGTTTCATACAAACCGACACGGGGCAATTGCAACTAATCTCAAAGTTACAATTACCCCATTTTACGTTATTGACGGGGAAAATGTAACTATACACATATCTTGCTGTAGCTTTAACGAATCTTTAAGCAAAAAATAATTTAGCTAATTACGGTTCTTAACTATGTACTCCACTTGAAACACCAGCAATAAAACACTCTAAAACATATTTTTTGCAGATTTTTGTCACCATGTGCGTTCGTACAAAATTGCTTCAAAATGACGGTTTGACAGATCAACCTGTTTTACCCTCATTTTTAGCTGCAGTGCTTCCACCTATTATTTTCATGTAACAATATTGTATGCTCAGTAATTTATAGAAGGCGTTATATTTAAAAATCTTATATTAACGGAGATATTCAATTTAGTTACAATAGCCCCGTAGTTGCTTTAGCCCCGGGGCACCTTACAGTTTTGACATTGATTTTATTTTTACATAAATATTGAATGAGTAAATACTTAATTTAATATTCACATTTAAAACACGACATTATTAAAACCCTTAGTCAAAAATAATGTGGAAAGAATATATCTAAATATGTTTTAAACAACGGTAAGTAAATAAAACATAACATCCATTCGAACCGATAAAAAAAAACTTCTACTCAATCAATAAACGAAACCAATAAAAAAACAAACAAAAAAATCACAAACAATCACTCAGAACAAAAAAAAAACAGCTGTCACTACCAAGAAAAAAAAACAAACAAGGTCACGTTCGTAATTAAAAAAAAAAAGAATTAATAAAAAAAGTCGTACCCTGTATAGGCAGCGAGCGACTGTGGCCGTTGGCACTACACTGACTGAACGCAGTCTTCCTTGCGATTGCCTTGACCCTTACGTTCGAATGTTTATGTGTGTAGGCGCACCAAAAGCGACCAGCAGGCTCACTTCGCAGCAATATGACGCGGACAATAAAATGGTTACGTCAAATGAATGCGCATGGGCCCAAATAAATAGGCTAACATCTTTTGTTTAATCATATTCAAAAGCAAAATATTATTCTTTGAACATCCACCAATAATGGGAACTTACGAGTATCATCGTCTGCCTTTCACAAATTATAGTGCCTTTAGCCAGGAGAAGAAAAAACAAACCTTTTCCTAGTTTTGTTATTGGCGGGAAATAATAAATCCATACTAATATTATAAATGCGAAAGTAACTCTGTTTGTTTGCTACCTTTTCACAACTAAACAGCTGATCGGATCGTAATGAAATTTGGCGAGCAGATAGATTATATCCTGGGGAAGGACATAGGCTATCTTTTTTTTCCTCACTCATATTCTTCAAAATTACCACGCGAACGAAGTCGCGGGCAACAGCTACTTTTAAAGCCGAAGATAAAATTGTAGCGACGCTTTTTTTAATGTGCATTTGACTTTTAGCTCACGGCGCGGGCGCAGACTCGCTTGTTGACAATTCATTTGGGTGTACCACATGTGACTGCCTCATTAGTCTAGTGGTAGCAAGCGTGACAGCTGAGCATGAGGTCCTGGGTTCGATTCCCAGGTCGGGCATAGTGTTTTTCCGTCAGAAATTTCTCAGAATCAGAATCGGAATCATTTATTCATAAACATAGGTAATAATTACCTACAATATCTTAAAAATTAGGTTGCGCGCTATGTTTTGCCAATTGAGTAGCAGGAAACTGGATTTGTGCTCGGTTGATGGCAATAGGCACTTTGGGGATGGGCGTGATGGGTTATGTATCCCTTACGCTACCAAAAAGGGCACTATCGTCAATGTATTTTTCGTATTTTGTTTGATATAGGCCTTCTGATTGGCTTATTTTTGTTTTGTTGTAACAGCTGGTGTCATTGACGTATCAAGTTCTTGTCAAAAAGTTATTAACTACTCGTGAGAACAATTACTTTTTTGTAAGATTTATGCGTAATCGAATAATTCATGGTGGGTCTATCCCACTGAAAAGACAAAGCCATCTTGTCATACACAGAAGACAAGAGCATTGATAGCCACGCTTTCTCAAGGCGTTTCGGTGATTTCAGACTAACATTTATGCGAAGAATAGCCAAAATTAACTACTTACTCTCTTTTAAGTCATCATCATTTGCCTAGCCTTTTCCCAACTATGTCGTGGTCGGCTTCCAGTCTATCCAGATGCGGCTGAATATTTTACATGGAGCGACTGCCTATCTGACCTCCACAACACAGTCAGTACTGGGTAATACGATACCCCTTGTTAAGATTGGTTGCCAGAGTTTCGGGTGAATGACTACTTGTAACGACTGTCAAAGATCTATAAATGACAACCGGGACCAACGGCTTAACGTGCTTTCCGAGGCACGGAGGAAACTCGGCATGTAATGGGCGGTCACCCATCCACAGAACAACATAGGCAAGTGCGGCTTAACCTAAATATCGACCCGAGCGGCTATTATTATTTAGCCACGAGGTCCTCTTGCCAACGGGTATTGTGTGCTTATTGTTTAGTTACATAGCACCCTTTAAAAAGAGTGACACAAATCTTCCCCGTGTTATAAACTTATAACAGAGGAGCAACCCCCTTAAACAGGTTTAAAATCAATTGGTTTTAATTTAATGCCAATGATTCAATCAAAGACTGACAGTTCCTCGTTTTTTGTTTTTTAATAAACATCGGAGTCATTATAATAGAGACGGACTCGATATTTTCTTTAATTAAAACAATTGCCTTAAGGACAATTATTATTCTATTATTGACAAGGAAAAGTCCTTTGATAGATGCTATGATTGTTGTTTCAATAAGAAATATGTTTGTGTTCTTCCTATGCTTTTTAAGAGTATGTTTAATTTTCTTGTAAAAAATTAATTTATTATTAAAATTAATATACAGGGTGTAAACAGACCCTTCACGAAGTCCTCAACCAAGCTTTCTGTACATCAAACTAAGTAACTTTACGCAAAAAATATTGCTGGGAAACGACTTTTTTTTGTGGTAAAAAATCTCGTTTTATGGTAGGACTCAATGTAACGTACTCAAAACATTGTGCTGATAGATGAATTGAATAGTACGGGGGTCTACAGTAAAAACCTTAGGTTAAAAACATGTATTTAACAAAAAAACTTGTGAAAAAGTTGCAACTTAGGTATGGTTTACAACAAAAAATGATCGCAATGATCCTTTATATTATCGTTTTCCGACAAATATTTTCCATGTCTGGTTTTTATTACACACAATATGTAATCTCTTAGATAAAGCAGTATTGCTGTATTCCAGTTTGAAGTACATGGCTTTTTCTTTGTATCTTCAGATCTACTTTTTACTGGGATTTTTCTTTTCCCGAAAAAATGGAGATTATTGCCATAAACTCCACGCTTGGCTGGCGGATTCGATTTTAACTATTGGCCCGTGTCCATATGTCATGCAAATTTGGTCCTGCTATTTATGCATGATAAGAATATAATAGAATAGAATACTCATTTATTTCTTACCACAAATGAAATATCAATTATTTATACATACTAAATTCACTAGAATTAAAAACAATTTTCAAATGTGGGAGACTGGTGCCTATAGAGTCGAACTTATAGAGTCGCACTGATTGGGTCGCACCTATTCGGAAGTGTGTGGTGTGCAACTATATCTCATTTTGCAGCCTGTATACTTTTTTCCGACCATGACAGATGAAGTACATACAGGTTGTAAACAGACCCTTCACGAAGCCGTCAACCAAGCATTCTGTACATCAAACCAAGTAACTTTACGCAAAAATTTTTGCTGGGAAACGACTTTTTTTTTGGGGTGAAAAATCACGTTTTACGGTAGGACTCAATGTAACGCACTCAGAACATTGTGCTGATGCATGGATTAAATAGTACGGAGGTCGTGGAGGTGTTTAAAGTAAAAAAATCACTTTAAAAACATGTATTTAAAAAAAAAAACTTGTGAAAAAGTCGGAACTTTGACCCCCAATATTTCCGTAACTGGTAGGTTCCCAGGTATGGTCTTTAACACAAAAATGATCGCATTGACGGGGAGAATAAGTACCTTTCGGCTTCGTTAAGGGTCTTTTTACACCCTGTATAAAAGCTTGTTCTTTGTATCTACAGTTCTACTTTTTATTGGGATTTTTGTTTTTTCTTGGATTACCGTCGGATTAGAGTGATGGAGGAAAGTGTGGACCTGCGTTTGCGCACACACTTCAGCACTATGATACTTTATGAGTGGATTGCTAGTCTCTGCTGACATAGTGTCTGTAGTTAAGATAAAGTTATTACTTGAGTTTAAGTAATTACATACAATTTAACAATTTTTGGCAGTAGACAAAAGTTGGAACTAAGTAAGAACCGTCAAAGAAAGCAAAGCTAAGAGTTCTAACTTTTGACAGTTCTAACTTTAAGCAATTAGTAAACTACAGAATAAAAATCGTATCTTAAATTATAACTTTTGGCTGCGGGACTGTTCGAAAGTGATACCGCGGCCCTGGAACACAAAGGGCAAAGAAGGAACATGGGTGGGTTTTAGTCAGTAAAAGTCTGACACTGCCTTCCACTCTACCCAGAGCGGGGTCATTTGATGACTATCAGAAAAAAAAAAGTTATAACTTTTACCCAAGTAATCACTTTGACTTGTTTATAGATACAGCTGCTAGTCTGCTTCAGTCTAATAGTATTCCTATCATTATGAAACCACTATTCATTTTCTGTTAGTAATCAATTTAACACTGACTATAATTTATATTGATTGGCGAATGACAAGCATTACTATTGTGTAAGGACGTTGACTTGCGCACGCGCTTTGTACACGATTTATGTCTATTTTAACTAGCACTAGGCAAGAGCTACATAAACACCGAAAAAAAAACGCACTCTTGTATTTTTTTTTTTTGCTGAGATAGCGTTGAAAGTTGAGCTGAGCACATTTAGTTAGGCATTCAATTAGGTGGCGTTTAGTAGTAAGCTTTTTTTTTTTTTTTTAATAGCCTTGAATGTCCCACTGGCAAAGGCCTCCCCATATCCTTCCAGGTACTCTTGTCCTGCACCACCTCGAACCAGCCTTCGTGATGCGCGTCTAGGTCATCTCGCCACCTCTTTCTAGGCCGGCCTTGGCGGCGCCGTCAATCGTCAGGCATCCATCGTGTTGAAACCTTTGCCCAGCGGTCGTTATGCATGCGGCTCACGTGACCCACCGAATCCCATTTGAGCCTGGCAGCCTTTTTGCCTACGTCTGCAATTCCGGTTAGTAGTAAGCTATAAAAGTTTAAAGTATAAGAGTTTAAGAGAGACTCTCTCTAATATTTGCGGCGGAGCTCATGGTCGGTGAGTCAAGCGTTGAAAATTCAGGAGAGCGCGAGCGCTTTGAATTAGGCATTTGTTTGTATTATGGGCAAAAATTTGAACTCGTTCATGACTGATTGGCTGTTAAAGACAATAGAAAGAGGGAGACGTGGAAACCCACGTTCAGAAGTCAAAGGGAAGGAATGAAAGAAAAATCTACTATATAAAAATAAGTCGGGTTTTCCTTCCTGACGCTATAACTGCAGAACGCACGAACCGATTTCCACGGTTTTGCATTCGTTGCAAAGGTCTCGGGGTCCGTGAGGTTTATAGGGCAGGTAGGGTAGGTAGGTAGGGTAGGTAGGGTAAGTAGGGCAGGTAGGGTAGGTAGGGCAGGTAGGGTAGGTAGGGCAGGTAGGGTAGGTAGGGCAGGTAGGGTAGGTAGGGCAGGTAGGGTAGGTAGGGCAGGTAGGGTAGGTAGGGCAGGTAGGGTAGGTAGGGCAGGTAGGGTAGGTAGGGCAGGTAGGGCAGGTAGGGCAGGTAGGGCAGGTAGGGTAGGTAGGGCAGGTAGGGTAGGTAGGGCAGGTAGGGCAGGTAGGGCAGGTAGGGCAGGTAGGGCAGGTAGGGCAGGTAGGGTAGGTAGGGCAGGTAGGGTAGGTAGGGCAGGTAGGGTAGGTAGGGCAGGTAGGGCAGGTAGTAAGGTAGGTAGGTAGAGAAGGGTAGGTAAGTAGGTAGGTAGGGTAGGTAGGGTAGGTAGGGTAGGTAGGGTAGGTAGGGTAGGTAGGGTAGGTAGGGTAGGTAGGGTAGGTAGGGTAGGTAGGGTAGGTAGGGTAGGTAGGGTAGGTAGGATAGGAAAAAGGTGCAGTGCAACGCATGCCGGGAACAGCTAGTAATATATAAAAAACTAGGTCTAATATGACGTGCTATTAGAGGTAAAGGCACACAGAGAGATGTCCACTTACTGGCCGCACCTAGGTATAGCCAGCTAGAACTAGGTGTAACCTTACTTCGGCTTTTAGCTATATATAAATAATAATCATGTAACAAGAGCAAAGAACCATGTATAGTGATGTTTAAGGAGAGTGGTAGTGGTTTTTGAATTTTTTTTTTAAATGGATAAGGTTTGGGCGCGCCTTACTATCACAGGCAATTCATTCCATCACACTTATTTCTGGTTTTCCACAATCAAAGTAATCTAAGTAAGTGCCCGGGTTTCAAAGGAATGCGGACCGGTGACATTGTGGGTCAATGTTAGGTCGTGAGATTTTTCTACAATGTAATTGCGTGACGGGCACAATAACAATGACACATCATGTCATCAAAGGGCACGACCTATGATGCATCTGTTGCAGCATTTTTTTTGGGCTGATGATGCAATAAACAAAACAGGAAGGTGCTGCTCTCTTCAACTCCTTCAACCGTACATCATTGTGGGAATAGGGCATCTGGTTAGAAGGGCACTGAAGTAAGATTGAAGTAATACAGAACATCCGGGGCTGCGGGACTGTTCGAAAGAGATACCGTGGCCCTGGAACACAAAGGGCAATGAAGGAACATGGATGGGTTTTAGTCTGTAAGAGTCTGACACTCCCTCCCACTCCACCCAGAGCGGGAGAAGTCATTTGATGATTTCCCATCCGAAAAAAAAAAAAAAGTAATACAGAACATTGTATAATTATCACTTGCTTCAGTGAAGGAAAACATCGTGAGGAAACCAGCATCATCATCATCATTATTTCAGCCAAAAGACGTCCACTGCTGGACATAGGCCTCCCCAAAGTGTTGCCACATTGACCGGTCCCGTGCACTGCTGGCCTAAAGTCTCTCTCTCTAATCCTTCCTAATATTATTTTCTTGTGCCACCTCAAACAACACCTCTTTCTGGGACGGCCTGGGTGAAGACGTCTGTCTTCAGCCATTCCTTGCGTCGAAAATCTTTGTACCAGTCATTTTGCATGTTGCTTTTAAAGAAGTATACGACAATACCTCTGCCACCGCGACTGTGTCTCCGTGGGTTTTGTAATGTACGCTACGTTACAAACATTATAAATTCCTAGTGGGTGCGTTTACAAACATTTAAACTCACATACGCAAACAGCCAGACCCGGAACAACTACCTGTAGGCCATACAAATAGTTGTTCGGTGTGGGAATCAAACCCGCGACAGCGGAGCATCCAATCACTCAGCGATTGGATGCCAACCGTGCCGTAATCATACGAAAATAGATTAAGATTATTGATGACTTATATGTATACACCTATAATCCTAAGTTATTGGTTTTACGTCCCATCTATAGCCCATGGGAAAAGGCTGTTTTAATCTGAACCGTAATCACACTCAATGAACCAGCTATAAATATACCCTTAATTCTAACAAACTTCTAAAGTCCGAAATAGTTCAGAAGTGTCAGTCTCCCTTACTATTTTAAGAGGTCAATTGTTACTTCTATAATTAACTGACATCAATCTTAGAAAGGGTTGATAGAAGAAAGCACTTTAGAGATATGAAGAACAGGGTGTAAAGTTCTTCATCGTAAGGAAGGGGTCCGCTGCCGGGGCTGCGGGACTGTTCGAAAGAGATACCGCGACCCTGGAACACAAAGGGCAAAAAAGGACATGGATGGGTTTTAGTCAGTAAAAGTCTGACACTCCCTTCCACTGCGCCCAGAGCGAAGGGGGTTATTTGATGATTTACCATTCCAAAAAAAAAAAAAAAAGTTCTTCGTTTCTATCTCCGGGTGTTGTGCGTGGTGGGCTACTGCCCGACAGTTGTTTTTGGGCTTTTCAATACAAGGTGTAAACGGAAACACAAAGCCGTCAACCAAGCATTCTGTACATCAAACTAAGTCACTCTACGCAAAAATCATTTTTGGAAAACGATTCTTTTTTTGGGTTGAAAAAACACGTTTTACGACCTCCAATATCTTCTTATTAAGGAAGAGAAGTAGTAGAGGGGTAGAAGGTTCCCAGGTATGGTTTAGAACAAAAAAAAATCGTAATAACGGGGAGAACAAGTGCCTTTCGGCTTCGTTAAGGGTACCTTCGCTCCCATTATATTCTTAAGTCGCGGATATCTTTAATAGTGCTATTTAGAATGTTGATGTTAGTTCCTCATTTGTGTCATAGATGGCGCTGTAGTACTTTTTGTACAAAGTTGCTGTAGTACTTTTTAGGAGGAGTAGTTTGTTTTTGTAGGAGCTTGTGGCTTAATAATAAAAGCCGCTCGGGTCGATCGTTAGGTTAAGCCGTGTTTGCCTAGATTGGTCTGTGGATGGGTGACCGCCCATTACATACCGAGTGTTGGTCGTTGGTCCCGGGTATCATTTGTAGATCTTTGGCAGTCGTTAAGTAGTCAGTGGCCCAAAAAGTCTGACAACCAGTCTTAGCAAAGGGTATCGTATTACCCAGTACTAACTGAGTTGTGAAGGTCAGATAGGCAGTCGCTCCATGTAAAATACTGGTATTCAGCTGTATCCGATTAGACTGGAAGCCGACCCCAATAAACATAGTTGGGAAAAGGCTAGGCAGATGATGTTGCTTTAGTACTTTTTGTAGTGCCACTACCAAACTATTCAAAGTTGTTGCTTCTAAAGAAAATAGGAGGTTTGTTTAGATGACATGATGGTGTGGAAAACATGACGAATGGTCGCATTATTGACGAGAGACGGGACCAAAAATCTTTTGATGATTTAATTTAATTTCTAAAGTGTCGCTTGCGTGCGGTATATGTCATGTATGTCTTCTGTCAGTTACAATTATAATATTGTTTCCAAGACTGCAACCTGCAGCAGTACATGTGGGTACAGGTTAAAATTGATTCAAGCAGTGATTAGGTACCATAGATGTTCTGGAAATACCTAAATTCATATGTTTGGGATGTTCTCGGTGGAAAGCCCTACGTTCTGCGGTTTGATTGTGATGATTAACTTCAATCAAAATCTTTAAGGAAAATTATAAAGGAAAAAAGATGTTAGTGTTCCTCGTTGGTTGGTTTGTTGGTTATACAGGGTGTAAACAGACCCTTCACGAAGCCGTCAACAAAGCATTCTGTACATCAAACTAAGTACCTAACTCTACGCAAAAATTATTGCTGTGTCTGAAACAACTTTTTTTTTTGGGTGAAAAATCACGTTTTACGGTAAAACTCAATGTAACGCACTCAAAACATTGTGCTGATGGATGGATTAAATAGTACGGGGGTCGTGAAGGTGTTTAAAGTAAAAATCTTACATAAAAACATGTTTTTAAAAAAAAACTTGTGAAAAAGTTGGAACTTTGACCCCCAATCTCCGGAACTAGAAGGTTATCAGGTATGGTCTAGAACAAAGAAATGATCGCAATGACGGGGAGAACCAGTACCTTTCGACTGCGTTAAGGGTCTTTTTACACCCTTTATACACTGTGCCTCGTTCCATAGCTATTTTTGGCTTTCTAATATTTCTTCTAAGAGATTTTATTTTTCAGCTAAACGGCTTCACGGCAGACCTCCTAGAAGATGGCGGGATTAGCTTGACAAGACCCGCGACTTGGTCCACTTTGGCCTTAGATCGAAACAACTGGAAGTCATGGGGAGAGGCCTTTGCCCAGCAGTGGGATGACGCAGGCTACCAGTATCAGTAATATTTTTTTAATTATCTACCATTTCAGTTGGAAAATGTTTAAGCTGCAGAGTTAAGGCACGTTATTAAAACTAAAAATGTCTTTAAAAGGTATTTAGATAAATTCGCAATTCAACTAAAAATATTTTCTCCCAGCTGGCAACTCAAGCCAGCGTTCACGATAATCGCCAGCCAATAAAAAACAGGCGACCAATAAAAACACTAGGAAACAAACGCCCTAGTTCTAAATTTAAACGTTACCGCCAACGCTTCTAGACAAACTATCCAGCCAGTCTAATCTAAACGAGGTCAAAGGTTCAATAGATAGCAGATCTGTTGCGATAATATAGGGTCAATCTATCATAGGTAATGATGCTCGTATTACGGAGCCACGCAGATCAATAAAACTACCAAAACTCTGGAACATCTGGCGCGAACCCGGGGAAATGGCGCGCATGCGTAGGTCTGTGTTGCCAGGTTGAGGGTGAGGTTTCTCCAGGTTATTGGGGAAAATTAATGGAGGTTTGTGTTGAATATTTAACCTTGGTTAGGATGAGTAGGTGGTGTGTAGAGGCAGTATTAAAATCTAAATGATTTGTTAGTGAATGCAGAGTTTATTAATGATTTTTAAACACTTTTGACACCAAAAATATGCTTTCAACATGTTTGTTTTATTTTTAAGTTTATGAAAACAATCATAGTGGCACTATTTTTTAATATTCAGAAGGCTTGCGTTTGGCCGCAACTCGTCTGATGTGAAGCGATGATGCGGCCTAAGGTAGAGCACGCTTGCCTAGAAGAAACCGATTCACTCAAACTTTGAATGGATCTAGGTGGCAGATTTAGATTCAATTGGTGGCAACCCCACCAAAAACGTCAAACCAAAAAATCTGGAGCGAAACTATAGTCAAATTAATGTTTTTACCAATAATAATGAATGAAAATGTGAAAATTATAAATTAAAGACAATTTTTACGGACATATTGAATGTTTTTACTACATTTTTGGGGTTGAAAACCCAGTTTTTTAGTGAAACAATAATGCGTGGATTCGTGAATGTGTTCAGATAATAAATTAATGATAAAATGTTGTTGATGTTTTAGATTTGTTGTTAAAATAGTCTTCCTAGTAGTTATAACTGTACATATCGTTAGTTTGTTGTCAAATAGTTGTGGACCTGGTTGTGTTAAATAAGATTGAAGATCTCACTGATACTGAAAGGTAAGGTTAAGAAATGATTACTTATGTACCCTTGGTACATTTTTTTTTTCTTAATATTAAATTGTGTAAAGCTTATTTCCTATAGGGTAAGATTATAGAGTAAAATAGCCCCGAGAAATATCAACATAGCTGGGATATTCTATTAGGATCACGTGGGAATCTTTGAGTGGTTGAAAGTGAGCTTGTATTGGCACACATATTATTTAAAATGATTGTTAGTTAAATAAGACAATGAGTGTGAATGTAGATGGCTATAAGAGTAGAGGAAGACCAAAGAAACGATGGATGGACTGTGTGAAGGATGATATGGCTAGACAAGAGGTGATTGCTGAGATGACGAGTAATAGAGAAGTATGGAAGAAGAGACATGCGGCGCTGACCCCAAATAAATTCGGATACGGGCAGGAGAATGATCATCACCTGCCTAGCCTTTTCCCAACTACATATGTTAGGGTCGACTTCCAGACTAAACGGATGCAGCTGAATACCAGTATTTTACATGAAGCGACTGCCTATCTGACTTCCACTACACAGTTAGTACTAGGCAATACGATAGCCCTTGGTAAGACTGGTTGTCAGACTTTTTGGGCCACAGGCTACCTGTAACAAGTGTCAAAGATCCACAAATGACAGCCGGGATCACCGGCTTAACGTGCTTTGAGTGGTCACCCATCCACAGACTAACCTAGGCAAGCACGGCTTAACCTAAAGATCGATCCGAGCGGCTGTTATTATTTAGCCACGAGCTCCTCTCCTCTCCTCGGCACCTGCCTAGCCTTTTCCCAACTATGTTGGGGTCGGCTTCCAGTCTAACCGGATGCAGCTAAATACCAGTATTTTACATGGAGCGACTGCCTATCTGACCTCCACAACCCAGTTAGCACTGGGTAATACGATACCCCTTGGTAAGACTGGCTGTCGAAGGTACTTTTAAATATTGATTAAAAAATGATACTATGCCTTTTAGACTAATCCGCAGTCTAAATTAGGGCATATGATTGTCAAATGACGCTGAATCGCACCAATTATGGTGAATTTGAGTGCAGCCACGGAGTCTGGAGTTGTGCCGGATTGATGGCAATAAGCTCGCCCCCTATTACGTGGGACTAAAACACAACTGGCGAAATATGTGTGTACTATTAGGTACACCTCTGTTTAACCCTTCGGGGATAACAAGCCTGATGTTATGTTATTCACATCAAACTCCGAAAACCACAGCCAAATCAAAAGTTAACAAGAAACAGCAGCCTCATTAATTCCAGCTCAGTAATTCCCGAGACAAACATACCAAACATACATTACAACTCCGTAACTACCCTTCAACTTCAAGATAATAAATCTACCTCTTATTCAGTAATGGCTTGTTGCCATGGCAACGTCTCGTTAGAATACCTTTGTAAACTCGATGCCTTTCTTTGATACTGTTTGTGCATTGTGTTTCAGATTCTGATATAGCTTGAGAAAACGTTCAGACGAATACCTGTAGGTACACTTATTTAAATAAATAATATTTGAAATAATAGTCGAGTTTTATGAGAATACAACCCTGCATTCTCATAAAAATGGTATTCAGGATACCATTTTGAACCCCACCCCACATAAAAAAAATTTCATACAAAAGTGCAGTACGTACACGGTCAAAACGTAACCATTTGTGCCTCGGTGTCCCTTCCACCCTGTATAAAGGGTGTAAATAGACCCTTAACGAAGCCGAAAGGCACTAACTTGTTCTCCCCTTCATTGCTATATTTTTTTTTGTTCTAGACCATACCTGGAAAGGGAACCTTCTAGTTACGGAGATATTGGGGGTCAAAGTTCCAACTTTTTCACAAGTTTTTTTTAAATACATATTTTTAAGGTTATAACTTTACTTTAAATACCTCCATGACCCGTTTACTATTCAATGCATCCATAAGCACAACGTTTTGAATGCGTTACATTGATTTTTACCGTAAAAGGTTATTTTTCACCCCAAAAAAAAGTCGTTTCCCAGCAATAATTTTTGTGTAGGGTTACTAAGTTTGATATACAGAATGCTTGGTTTACGGCTTCGTGAAGGGTCTGTTTACACCCTGTATGTCTAGAAAAACGTCGACGAGTCTAATTAGGGGCTATGTTTTGTTAGCTCGTTATTATTTATACACACTATAACATCACACCTGTTAACCTAGACCAGTTACGCAGAATTGTTTTGCGTAGAACGTTCGACCACATTTCATCAGTTAGTTCCGCCCGCGGCTTCGCTCGCGTTAATTTTAATTTGACTATCAATTCGGGTTGTACTCTGCTTGTAATACCATAATTCAATCATGATTCGAAAGACACGTGGCGCCATCTATTATCATAAGAACGTTATTGTTGTTTTCCTCGGGAATAGTACATGTTTTCGGGATGAAAGGTCCGTTTCTGTACACCTGACAAATACGTATAAGCAAAATTTTAGGATGATCGGTTCAGTGGTTTAGGCGTGAAAATGTAACAAACAAACAAACGAACTTACTTTCGCATTTATAATATTAGTATGGATTTCATGAATGTTGATGGATGGAGAGGGAGACAAAGGCCAAAGAAAAGATGGATCGGTTGTGTGAGGGCTGATATGAAAGAGAACGGAGTAATGATGCCGTGATGTCTGACAGGATAAAATGGAAGAAGAAAACGTGTTGCGCCGACCCCAAATAAAATGGGAGAAGGGCAGAAAGATGATGATTATGATTTCATGTATGTGATCTAGGTTACAGGAGTTGAGCCTATTTAACATTGAAAACGGGATATTCACCATGTGTTCTATTTGGTTTGAGTTCCCGATATTTCGCCGCTGTAGCGAGCACCACGATCACTGATAAACTGAAGTTGTTGCGGGCGGGTGTTTATGAGCAGACAACACAAAAAGTTTTCCGTGTTGATGATAGTGTTGAGCCTATAGTTAACAACCGAGCACAAATCTAGATTCCGGGCTATTATTGAGACATTCATCATCGTCTGCCTAACCTTTCCCAACTATATTGGGGTCGGCTTCCAGTCTTACCGGATGCAGCTGAATACCAGTATTTTACATAGAGCGACTGTCTATCGAACCTCCACAACCCAGTTAGTACTGGGTAATACGGTACCCCTTGGTGAGACTGGTTGTCAGACTTCTTGAGCCAGTGACTACTTAACGACTGTCAAAGATTTACAAATGACAGCCGGGACCAACGGCTTAACGTGCTTTCCGAGGCACTGAGGAAACTCGTTATGTAATGAGTGGTCACCCATCCATAGACCAATCTAGGCAAGCGCCGCTTAACCTAAAGATCGACCCGAGCGGCTGTTATTATTTCCTCCTCCTCAGTTCACTTATTTAACAGCCAAATAATTGCCCTATTGCCCGGCAAAAGGCCTCTTCTCACAGGCGTAGAAAAGGACAGAGCGAACACGGTAATCATTGCTCGGTGCATTGATTACTGTGTTCGCTGTGTGGGTAAATGTTTGCCTTTATCAAACCTCAATTTGGTATTGGTTTGATACCATACGTGTACTTAGGCACACCTTTTTTTTTGCAGGTTTTTAGAACTTTTACAATTCATATGCTGTAAAAGTTCTGAAAACCTGCAAAATTATACAACACTAGCTTTTGCCCGCGGCAATAATATTAGTAAGGATGTGCATAATAAACGCAAGACGTTCCGTATGGTCTCTCGGGCCATGAAACTGAACCAATTTTTTTCTACGAGACTTTGAAATTCGCAAAAAAGAAATATATTTTGTATAGGAACTGACGCGATCAGCTGACCAACATGTATGGTAAAACTAAAAAAAGTAATTAATTTCCAAAAGTCATGAAACAAAAGTTGTTCAGTTTGATGGTTTGAGACACCACACGAGAGGTCTTGCGTTCATTATGTTACACCCTGTATAGAATGTCCCCGAGCTATGGTAGTTCATGACTGGCTGTCATTGGAACGCTGTTGCTATGGCCGAAATTACCAGACGGCAGCATCATTATCCATCAGTAACTTTCAAAGTTCTGTCAATACATATTTTAAAATCACTAAAAAATTTAAAATTACACTGAATTTTCATACGGCTTTCACAATCAGTCAGAATTTTTTTTCGAAAGGCATTAACCCTACCATTAATTAAATTTAATATATAATATATCACTTAGGTATAATAAAGTAGAAATCCCGAAGTTTTGTTAAGTCGTAAAAACCATAAAAAGCAGGGGCAGATCGCTTATCTTATTTTTTCTTATTATAAATGCGCAAGTTTAGATGGATGAACGAATGGATGTTTGTTACTCAATCACGCCAGAACGCCTGAACGGATCTGGATAAAATTTGGCACAGAGATAGATTACCTATAGTTTAGAATAGCACATCGTGCGATCCCGTGGGCAATTACCGAACTCTATGCGGGCGAAGCCGCGGGCATAAAATAGTATATAATATATGTAAAGTGTTGAGTACCTACATAATACATGTAGGTACTCAATGCAACACAGTGCACTCACAAAATTTTATCGTATCTCGTTTGAGCGGTGCACACAATTTTACTGTTATTCTACACGTCTTTCTAAAAGGTCGAATTTGGTCTCAATAGAAATGTTATTGTAAGAACTGTCGAAAGTCGAAACTTCGGAAGAAAATAAAATTTTATAGGAATAAGTTCCATTTGGATATCTACGAATTTGAATTTATATAAAACATTTTCATTTTAAACTTATACTGTCACTTACGGGGTATCTTCCGTGATTGTTCATTATTTTTAACCGACTTCCAAAAGGAGGAGGTTATTAATTCGTCAGAATGTTTTTTTTTTGAGCTCCCCATACTTCGCCGCTGTTGCAAGCGCCATGATCGCGGGTTGACTGGAGAAATAAAGAACAATCACGGAAGATATCCCGTGAGTGACAGTATAAGTTTAGTTGTAAACCGTGAAAGATTTTCATTTTAGTCTTCCACGCTGATGGTAAAGCTACATTGACTGTGTCTCAGAAGTAGTTTACCAGCTTCTGCCTAGGTGGACTGGGCCCGCGTGGCGGTCGAAAATTATCCCACTGAAACGTAGTGCCGGGATAGAAGGTATCCTATGACTTATTACAGGTCATGGCCTATCTTTGATCCATATTTCATCGGAATCCATTTAACCGTTCAGAAGTGACAAGGTAACAGACAGACTAACACACAGACAGACTGACTATCAGACTGACTGTCAGACTCTCTGACTGACACACTAACAGACAGACTGCCGGACAGACAAACTGTCAGACTGACAGGCTGATAGACTGACAGACTGACAAACTGACAGTCAGACATAATGACACACAGACTGACAGACAGCGTTGAAGAGTGACATTTGTAATATTAGTATGAAAGTATAGATGTAGTGACGACTTTAAACACATTTGTTTATTTTGTAAAAGTTACTAAAGTATTTTTAATTAAACTTTTTCGTCCACAGACTACATAATGCGCTACAAGAGGCGTACGTCACAAACCACGAGAACTTCTCGCCATTCTGACAAGAAATATACTATTCGTAAGTACCTAAGCTTTAAGTCTATTCATACTATTTAGACGCGACATCTGGCTAGACGCGGAGATGGCCGATGGAGCAAGGCTTTGACCGAGTGGTGGCCAAGGTTTGGCCAAAGAAATCAGGGCCGTCCTAAAGCTCGTTGAATTGGCGATATCGTCAAAGTCGTGGGAAACACCTGGATAAGGGACGCACAGAACCGGGAAGTGTGGCAGAAAAAAGGGGAGGCCTATACCCAGCAGTGGGTGATTCCGGGCTGATATGATGATAGTGTTTTAAGCTTTCACGGTTTATAACTAAACTAACACTGTCACTTGCGGGATATCTTCCGTGATTTTTAATTATTGTTATTATTGATTCATCATGCGATCATGGCGCTTGCAACAGCGTGCCAGCGTCTAAATATCGGGCTCACAATAATTGAAAATCGGGGAAGATATCCCGTCAGTGACAGTGTCAATTTTAAGTCTATTATTAGTTCAAAAGCTAGTTATTATAAATTCATCAAGTTTCTACCCAGTATTCGAAGTCATCAGGATCTCTAGAGTATATTGATCTGAACTTATACTGTCATTTACGGGATATCTTCCGTGATTGTTCATTATTTTGAGCTACCGATCACGGACCAATCACGGAAGAAATCCCGTAAGTGACAGTATAAGTTTAGTTGTAAACCGTGAAAGCTTAAAACAGTATATTGATCTGGTTTTGTGTTTGTTTTAACTGAACTAAAAACGTCGCATTGACTAAAAGCTTTAGTTTGTTAGGGTTTCGTCGCCGAAGGGCAAAAATCGGTACCCTTTTGTCTGTATGTCACAACCACTTTAATCCGAAAAAAATAGGACTACACGGTTGAAACTTTGTAAGTAGATGTATTCTGTAAAACGCTTTAAAATGTTTATACAAAAATAAATAAAATTAAAGATTAAGGGGGGGCTTGCATGGAACTGAAACATTTTTTTTTCATCACTCAAAGTCAATCGTTTGAAAGATAGACACTTCCAAAGTGGTAAAATGTGTCTCTGTCATTTTCCTCCTCTTACTTTAGAAATTAGGGGGGCCCTCTAATTTCTAAAGTAAGAGGAGGAAAATTCTGAAAAAAAATAAGACTGGAGAACGTAAAAAAACTTTCAATGAAAATATTGGTTTGAATCAGATTTGATGTTTAGTTTTTGAGATATATGGGACTTTTTCATCAAACTGCAGCAGTAACTTTGTTTTTCATTAAAATACTATGAAAAAAAAAATAGTTTTGCTGTTAAATGTAATACAATAGAACATTTATGAATGAGCCTTCAAAATATTTTTATTTATTTATTTATTTTACTATTTATGTACACACAGTAGACAACACAGGAAAATAACATTATAATACATGAGTACATAGGTACTGCTTATTTCATACGAAATTTCTGCCAGCAGACCTGCAAAAGGAGAAATGAAAAAGAAATGTAGACAATAGTGTGTGAGAAAAGGAAGAGAATAATGAGTTTATGTGCCTTACCTAACTTAACCTAAAATATTATATATAACTACACATATAAGTTAATATTAATATATACTTAAATAAATACATAATATTAAGATATATAAACTAATAAAAATATATAATAAATCATGATTGAGAGGAAAGGTAATGCTCTTTCACTCTAGCTCTGAACAATGCAATGGTCTTCAAATCACGAATGCTAGGCGGAAGTGAGTTCCACAACCTTACAGCATGAACGGAAAAGGAGTATGAGTAATAGCTGGATTTATGAGGATGGGATTTAAGCAGGGATCTAAGGTGCGATCTACACGGTGCGTCAGTCGGGCGGGCATAAGAAAAACGCTCGCGCAGGTAAGAAGGATAGGACGGGTTGTGTAGGATATTGAAGAGGAGACATAGGATCCTAGTGTTCCTGCGAAGGCGGATTGGGAGCCACTTGAGTTCTTTGCGAAGGTGAGAAACGTGGTCATATTTACGGAGACCAAAAATAAAGCGAATACATAAATTTTGCAAGCGCTCAAGCTTATTTAACAGCTCCTCAGTAGCATCCAGGTAGCAGGCATCGGCATAATCTATTATCGGCTGAATAAGTGTTTGAGCCAAAGAAATTTTATTATATTGTTTGGTGTTACGGAATCCTGTGTGCATGTGAGTACTACTCGCACTTGGCCTGTTTTTTATTGCGTCTACTCTCCAAAAGAAAAAGTGTCATTTAATGCAGTAATTAGTACCCCCATAAAATAAATCGTCGTGTGTGCTATTTATTTAAATACCTTCTTTATGATACTACATCAGTTAGGTACGTATTTACGGTAAGGTGGGTACCTAATAATGCTTGAGCATTGCGTGTTGGACAAAAGAAAATCTATCTGAACCTTTTTACTAAGAATGGCCTGAGGTTTCCACAATCTTTTTCTTATTTGAAAGAAAAAGGGAAACAGTTTTCTTTGTGGACGTTAAATTGAATTCAACGAACAAATCCCCAGGCATTTCTTAGTATTGTACTAACTTTAGAGAAAATGAGTGCTTCCACGGTTTCCAGGAACATAATACTAGCTACCTAAAAGCATTTTGTACTTAAATAAATTTAAATATCTTTGGAAATTGTGAGATATGTCGTAAGAAAATGAGTATGAATGAGGGTAGCTATAAGAGTAGGGATGGCCAAAAAAACTTTGTATGGACTGTGTTTAAGATGATTTGTGCTAGAACTAGCTTTTCCCCGCGGCTTCGTTCGCGTTAATTTAGAATTTGACAAAAGGGTCGGGTTGTACTCTGCTTGTAATAATTTAATTCAATCGTGATTCGAAAGACACGTGGCGCCATCTATTATCATAAGAAAGTTATTGTTGTTTTCCTCGGGAACAGTACTTTTTTTCGGCCTGAAAGGTACCCTATGTCCGTTTTTGTCCACTTGACAACGTATAGGCGTGAAAAGGTAACAAAAAAACAAACAAACTTACTTTCGCATTTATAATGTTAGTAAGGATAATGAAAAGAGATGTATGGAAGAAGAAAACATGCTGCGCCATCATCAAGTAAATTGGGATAAGGGTTAGAGAATTATTATCAGCCAAGCCTTTTCCCACGCGGGCCGGTAAGAACGGTAAGTAATGGGCTAGCTCGCCGTCCGGCCATCTTATGACGACAGGCCGTGTCAACGACGCGTTCGTGTTCCACGCGCGCCTCAAAGTGATGTCAGCAACCAGGAAAGGGTCCGCAAGGGCCGATGCCTGCCGGGGCTGCGGGACTGTTCGAAAGAGATACCGCGGCACTGGAACACAAAGGGCAAAAAAGGAACATGCGTAGGTTTTAGTCACTACAAATATGACACTCCCTTCCACTCTGCCCAGAGCGAGAATTAGATGACTTCCAATCAAAAAAAAAAAAAAGCATACTGGTTTGGTTTCCTCACGATGTTTTTCTTCACCGAAGCAAGTGATAATTATACAATACGCACATGTATGTGAAAAATTCGATGTGCGTGTCTTGGGTTAGTGCTTGAGACCTATGACTTGGCAGTCCAACGGTCAAATCAGTAGGCTATCACTACTTCTAAGTAAATTGACGAATCATTGACGCAGTTTTGTCTTACCGATTGCGCCAAGCATTTTCAGAGCTTCGATTTTTAAGACAATCAGAGAGCCGTGAGTGGCTTTTTGAAGCTGAACAATGAAACTTTGTCAAACTTCACTAGGAAGATGCAAACTTGAGTCATAGCATTGAAGAGTCAAAGGAAGTTTGCTCCGATTGTTTAGGATCCGCTCAATATTCTCTCCTTTTCTTGTGTGTTGAAAACTTTTGCGTTTCTTTGGAATTTTGCGTAGTAATGATACGCAATATCGAAAGAGAAATAAGAGTGTTAAATGTTTGTCCGGTTTACGGAAAGAAAATCAACACTAAAATTATGTAACAAATAGTTAAGCGAAAGTAATTTATTTATTTATTTGAAAAAACATACACAACTTAACACTTAAATCCAAGCTATTGCACTGTTAAAAGAAACATTATTTACATTAAGGACCTATGTAGGACCTATGTACTCATATATTATAATGTTATTTTCCTGCTGTTGTCTACTGTGTGTACATAAATAGTAAAATAAATAAATAAATAAGGAATTATAAAAATATTAAATAAAATACAAAAAAAAAAACATCTTTTGTGCATCTTCTCACATAACAAGATCAAAAAAAATCATCTTTCGTTCATCCTCTCACAGAAACTCAAACAAATAAAGAATGTAATGGTGAACAGCTAATCGCAACATTTGACTGTGTTTATTTTTGACGTGTCGAAAAATTGAATTTCGTTCCAGAAACAAAAGGTTAGTGTTGAAGCAACGGAAACCAATCTCAGAATACCAAGATCGCGTAATACCGAAATCTCGCACCAATTTTGAAAGATTTATCTCGCGTTCCAAAATCACAAGCAATCTCGCAAGATTTGCAAAATTGCACAGAGACTCATCCCATGACATTCTTGGCGTACAGAAGCTCTCGAACGAATGTATCTCGTTGTTTTCCGACGACTACCAGCTCACAATGGAAATCGGTCCTTTTGGATTTAGTTGCAATTCTTCCTCTTAGCGTGTCGATGACAATTCAAATTGAGTCAGCCCAAAGGGGTTTGAATTTTATCGCCAGCCTAACTTCCGGCCCCGGCTCCCAGCCCAACATCCTTCCAATCCAACATCATTTTAATCGATAGCTGGTATCAATACAAACAAGTTTTGTCTGAGACAAAATGTTCTAAAGTGTCACGTTTCCGAGATATAAGCTATCAAAGTTAAAGTTTAAGTTTTTCCTTCAGAAATTTCTCAGTAACAGCCACGGACTCAGGGTTTGTGACCAATTGATGGCAATATGCTCGCGCCCTATTACATGGGACTTAAACATAACTGGCGAAATGTATACCTACTATTAGGTTATTTCGGCGGTTATAGGCGTGATGTTGTGTTATGTGAAATGATAAATGTTATTTATTTATTAGATAGATATTTTTTTGACGTGATTTTTAATGGTTGTAAAAATCAGGTGAAAAAAAATGTTTTAAAACGAGACGAGACGATAGAGTCTAAGATAAAGAGTGGTGGTAGGACCCAAGGTCTGGTGATTACAACAATCACCAAACCATCGTAGCTGTTTGTGGAGTAAGTTAAGCTGACGTGTGGCTCACAAACAACTGGTTGCAACATGTGCAAATGAACAAATAAACACTAGGACGTGTGTTTGATTGTTAATTTGTGCATGTTTGTTACACCAACATCGGGAACATCAAAATGAAATTGAACTGTGTTGCAATTGGAATTGTTTATTTGTCAGTTACTATTACTGATTCTAAGAAAATTAGCTTTAAAAAGCTTCATTTTATCAGACTTTCTTATTAAAGTTGGGTAATCTGAATTTATAGCGTACACTAGCTGTATTCAGAAAAGTTGAAAGGGAATCGACTGTCTTGGTATGGACATATTGATGAGGAGGGACGAATCGCATGTGACTAAAAGAGTGATGAATATAAACGTTGATGGATGGAGAGGGAGAGGAAGACTAAAGAAACGATGGATGGATTGTATGAGGAATGATATGAAAGATAAAGGAGTAAATGAAAGCATGACGGTTGACAGAGGAGAATGGAAGAAAAAAACGTGTTGCGCAGACCCCAAGTAACATGGGATAAGGGCAGGAAGATGATGACTAGCTAGCTAGTTACCTGCGACCTTTAAAATCTTTATAAAAACATTCCTTCCTTATTAAATCAGATTTTGTTAACAATTGCAAGGGTTTTTTTTCGCACGGAACCCTAATTCTTTTCTGAACTGAAAGTAGCCTCAATTGCTCCTAATAACATCAGCTATCTGTCAGTAAGAGTCATGTTAAAATCTGTCCAGTAAATGGCCATATCATCCTTCACACAGTCCATACATCGTTTTTTTGGTCTTTCTCTACTCTTATTATACCCAGACACGTTTATATTCAAAACTTTTCTAGCGACATTTTCCTCATTTTTCCGCATCACATTTAGAAAAAAATACAGTTGTAAACAATGTAATTGTCAAGTTAATTAAAGATGGACCAAATTGAACCAACTCTACGGTAATCATAACCACGAAGGGATATCAAGTCTACAAAAGTTGGAAAAGAAAAAATTGATTTTACGGGAAATTCCGTGAAAATAATCTCAGGGGAAATCAGGAAAACTTTCACCATGATTTCCCTTCGGTTACTTTCATGAATTATTATTAGGTACGAAGCCAATAAATCTATCGGCGTCTGGCCGAAAACGATTTTATCAAAGAATTGAATGAAACCTCTTCTGAAAAGAATGAATAAAAGAGAAACGAAGATTCGAATAAATTAAATATTGAAGAAGTTTTATTTATTCGAATCTTAAATGGCTTTTATGAACCATCTTAATTTGATTCATTTTATATTTCGGTGTATTTAATCTAGAAGTTTAGTTAAGATTTTTTTATTATATTCCTTTTAAAATACAAAATTTATCATTATCATTCTCCTGCCCTTATCCCAATATATTTGCGGTCGGCGCAGCATGTATTCTTCTTCCATACTTCTAGGCAAGCATAGCTTAACCTAAAGATCGACCCGAGCGGCTGTTATTATTTAGCCACACGGTGCTCACATATTCACAAATATTCTATTAAGACTAGACTTTTTTCCATACATTTTAACCTTAAAAGCAATGCTGTTTGCCGGTTGAAATAAATATGATGCTACCAGCATATTTATTATTTGCCACCACAATTCATTCCCTGGTGAGTTTCTTCTCTAATAGGTGCTTTTACTGTATACATATTTAACCATTCGTTCATGCTAACATGTAAAGATTTGAATACATTGTTTATATTTTCCGGAGATTAATGATTAAAACCGTTATTGGGCTGGAAATCTTGTGTAAGAAATCCTTGATTTCCACTACTTAGATAGGTAGAACGTAAGGTTTTATGATTTCCTAATATCAATGTTTTTCTACAATGTTTGAATCAACATACATCGTTAATTAGTTACTAATGGTAATTAATTATCATAGCTTCGTCAAGTTTTTTGGCCTGTGGACGGTGAGTAATGGGCTAGCTCGCCGTCCGTCCATCTTGTGACGACAGGCCGTGTTGACGGCGCGTTCGTTATCCACGCGCGCCTCAAAGAGATGTCAGCAACCAGGAAGGGGTCCGCAAGAGACTGCGGGACTGTTCGAAAGAGATACCGCGGCCCTGGAACACAAAGGGCAAAGAAGGAACATGGATGGGTTTTTAGTCAGTAAAAATCTGACACTCACTTCCACTCCGCCCAGAGCGGGGGTCATTTGATGATTTCCCATCCGAAAAAAAAAAAGTTCTTTCATAATAGTAAAAGTCAATTTACTTTTAATCTCATATGTATTTATAAGAGCACTTTAAAAAATAATAAACACAAGATATTAGTAATACATCTAATCATATAATTTCAAATTAATTACCTGAATGCAATCTCTTTTTCTCGATTTTTTTATATTTTTGTTGCGAATAAATAATAAAAAGTCTGAAAGTGGTGCCGGTGACTGAAAATTTTCGTAGTAATCGGTTATCGTGGTATGGACATATTATGATGAAGAAGAATAAGGAAATTGAAGTGAGGAAATTCCTCAGTATGAATGTGGATGGCTATAAGAGCGGAGGAAGACCAAAGAAACGATGGATGGGCTGTATGAAGGATGATATGGCTAGAAAGGAGGTGACTGCTGAGATGACGAGTAATAGAAAAGTATGGAAGAAGAAGACATGCTGCGCCGACCCCAAATAAATTGGGATAAGATCAGGAGAATGATGTTAATTAATGAATCCTTACTAATATTATAAATGAGAAAGTAAGTTTGTTTGTTTGTTACCTTTTCACGCCTAAACCACTGAACCGATCATCCTGAAAGTTTGCATATACGTTGTCGGTTGTACAGAAACGGACATAGGGTACCTTTTATCCCTAAAAAAAGTACTGTTCCCGAGGAAAACAACAATAACGTTCTTATGGTAATAGATGGAGCCACGTGTCTTTCGAATCATGATTAAATTTTTACAAACAGAGAAGACAACCCAAATTGATTGTCAACTTCTAAATTAACGCGAGCGAAGCCGCGGGCAAAAGCTAGTTGATAATAATTCTGATATTATACTTTGAATAGCTGTAATAATCATTATTCAAGATTCCAAATTATTGTATAAGTTCAATAGATCATTGTTGATATCTATTATACCGATACCGATCCTTATGCTTGGTTGGTCCTTAACCCAGTTATGTGTTCTTGAAGTGACTACTTGATATAAACGTATTAGGTTGGATGAAGATGCGGTATATTAACCAATATTACGACAACAATAATACATTATTACTGAAACTGATCCTGAAATTGAAGTGACAGCTTGCGTAATAATTTATTTAGTATTAACCCTTAGCACCACTCGCTATTTCTAGCCTCACAATTACATTCGTGGGGGAGCTAACTCCCCCGTTCATATATCGATTATTAAGAGCTTGATTGAAAAATAAAATTTGGATTTCTTTTCGAAAAATAAATTTAAGACTTATTACAAGTGTAGGAAAAAAGTTTTATTAAAATTAGAAACATAGGAACGTCATTCCTAGCGTCTAACCAAAAAATTGCCAAAATACACTGTCACATTTTCAACGCCTAGTTCAAAGGTCAAATACAAAATAAACTTAGTAACTAAAAACAAACATAGTCTTTTCTCGCAACAGTCTTATAATCTAAAACACAAAACAATCATAAAATTCTATAATTCTCATATAATATGCAAAATCACAGGGGTAACGTACAGCTTTGTTCACTTATCAAATAATCATCGAACTCGTGGTCGTGATGGCGGTGTTTTTGCCCATTTATACTGGTTTTTTTCATAAAAAGCATTAGATCCATCACCCTGTTCTTCTGTGTTCTCTAATTCTTCATTTTCCAAGTCATTTTCAAGCTCTGTCTCGCTTTCTGTATTGTAGTCGCTAACCTCTATTTCCGCGTCACTCAAGTCGGGTAATGACTCCAATAAAACCTCCTCATTTTCACTATCATTCAACTCTGGATTATTTATCAGTTCTTCAAGCTATTGAGGATTCATATTATTGTATGTAGTATGCCACAAATCTTCAAAAACACAAATAAATCGTCGTTGTAGAGCGAGAAGTCACTAAGTGACATTTTTAGCCAAAATGAGTTAATGATGTCAAAGTGTTTTTAAACCCATAATCTACCTTATAAAAAGGTAAAATACCGTTTTTTTTAGTATTTTAGATAATACAAAAATGTCAGAACTACTTAACTACTTGTTAAGGCAAAACATCAGCTTATGAAAATTAACTAACGTCACTTAATGACATTTTACTTACTAACTTATTCTCAAATACTGGGGCTTCCCTGCTCATTAATGTTACTTGGTTGCTTTTCGTATTCAATATATTCGACGAGAACCCCTGTAATGTCACTTAGGTATTTCTTGTAGACGAGAGCTTTAAATGAAATGCAATTCCGTTGACCGGTAAAAGTCACCAACGGATCTTAAGTAATTAATAAATCAAGGTAATCGCATATTTTTCGGTCTTTACATTCTAAAAATCTACCTAAAGTACATTTATTAATGCAAAACCCTTAGTTTTATTTTAAAATACAAAAGGGATGATTTTTTAAGGCTGCGGCCACTAATGGAAAGTATTTCATTATAAAGAACACGGTAAGTAAATACGTCTAGGAGGCACTCCTTTACCATGCCAAACCTATGCCGTAACAACCTCTGCCGCATAATCAGAGCCTGAGGGATAGAGATATCATCTACCCGGGTCGACAAAGATGGGGTCGACGAGAGATATTGCGTGGTGTTCCACTGGGATTCAAACAGAGACAGGGTTCTTGAGCCGCTCCTATGGAACATTAGCTACGACTGGGGGCTTCACGGTGCGCTTCTTTATGGTGTCTGTGTCATCTGCTATGCTGATACCACGCTGGTGAAGGCACGAGGGAAGACGTTTCGGCAGGTGACCATCTTGGCGACAGCTGGGGTCGTAGATGGGATCGGGTGGTTGAGTGACATTGCATAAATCTGAGGTCCTCTGTTTCAATGGACCTCGTCATCGAACATCGTTTCAGGAGGTGTCGGCATTAGTGTCGAGTCGACGATGCAGTACCTCGTTCTCGGTAGTTGGTGGGACTTTGTGCTGCACTTTCAGCAGTTGGCACCCCGGTTGATGGGCACCGCGAACTCAATCTCTTGGCTACTGCCCAATCTGGGGGGGAGGGGGCAATTCCTTCTGCAGAAGGTTCTGTATAGGAATCGGTCAATGACGCTCTATGGAGCGCCACCTGACGGCCTAACTGACGAACGAACGTCGAATAGTTCAAGGAATTTCATCATCTGCCTAGCCTTTTCCCAATTATGCTAGGGAAAGGAAACTCGGAACTAGGAAACTCGGTATGTAATGGGTGATCACCCATCAACAGAACAGACCAACCTAGGCAAGCACAGCTTAACCTCAAGATCGATCTGAGTGGCTTATTATTTAGCCACGAGCTTAGAGCAAGGGATTTATTAAACCTTATAAACAGTTCGCGATTTAAACCCGTTTCAATTACTTATAATGAACTATTAAAAATAGTTTATTTTGTATGCTGAGAATTTTAGTGTGGTGTGTTTTTTTTGTATTCAATATCTGATTTTTTCTTTGATATTATGATTTTTCTTTCTTATCCACCTTTGAGCAATAGTCACTAATTGATAACTGTCTGAAAAAAGCTGCAGCAAGAATTAATTAAGTAACACAAAAAGTTAATCAACTAACCCAAATTTCATATTTTGAGTATGCAAGAACTACCTATCTTTCTTTTTATTACATTTCTCAGTAACGGTAAAAATATTTACATAGTTTACTGAATATTAGAGTGCATGGTAAAAATATCAATATTTTGTTAATAAAAAGCATTTGTGTAACTATACACGTTAATGAGTTATACCGATTATAAGAACCAAGAAACTTTAAAACGCTGTTATCTCGAAACTAGCTTTTTGCACTTAATGACTTCTCGCTCTACAACGACGAAATAAGAAATTAGTTAAAAAATATTACTTACGTAACTACACTCGTGGGGGAACAAGGTCCCGCAAAAGCACGTACCTGCTGAACTGTATGCAGTAGCCCGATGCAAGTCCGCCAATCAAGAGCTTTCCCGCGGCACTGGGAATACACGGAGTCGCGACCGCGTGACCGCCAAAATAATAAAAATATTCACACAAATATGTGTGTTGGGGGACACTACTCCCCCGCGAGTGGTGTTAAGGGTTAATAAAGATTTATCAACAGCTTCCTACTACATTTCTGAAGAATAGGTTTTATAGTCTTGGACTTACACAGTCGTCAATTACTGGTCAACCATCGTCTGCCTAGCCTTTTCCCAACTATATTGGCGACGGCTTTCAGTCTAACCGGATGCAGCTGAATACCGGTAATTTACATAAAGCGATTGCCTATCTGACCTCCACAACCCAGTTAGTACTGGGTAATACGATACCCCTTGATAAGACTGGTTGTCCGACTTTTTGGGCCAGACACAACCTAACGACTGCCAGAAATCTACCAACTTTATTTTTGTAATTACTGGTCAATCAGCAGATAGTAAAAAAAAAAAATTAAAACGAGTGGCTCTAGTAATGAAATACTCCTTTATGGGTTTACTTAAGCTTAGGAAATTAACTTACAAAATACGACTTAAATTAAAAATATAAAATAATTGGTACTAAAAGAAGCAAAAATTAATTTTAAACTACTAACATTGTATAGGTTAAATTTTTAGTACAATTGCCAAAGTAAATTACCAGTCACCCAATTTTCCGCAATAAAAACGCTAGAATATATGCTGCTATCGATATAATATGGGATAGGATATGGGATCCCATGAATAATTATGTAAAGTAGGCAATTCTTCACCATTATAGAAGAATATTATTTGACAAAAACCTTCCCCGCTTGATCCTCCATTATTATAATTTGGTATATCTATCTGCTAAAGGAGCGCCCCCTATCACATGGGACTTTTAAGATCCCAAGGCATCAAATTGTGTCTTCTCCTTCTTTGCGTATCGATAGACTCAAATAATACCCGACCAGTAAATTGCCACCTGCAAAGCTCTGTCGTTGGCTTCGTTTAAACCCTGGAAGGTGCAGGTGGCTGTGCAGGATGGGCAAGAAAGGAGGTGGGGCATATCCTGCAGAGGGGCTCCATACTGACATTGTGTTTTAAATTTTCCCTTCGCGACATTGCACATTGTAATCTGGGCGCTACCTCGAAAATAAATCGTAGCTCGACTGATCTACTAAGCGAGCGAAAGTGATGCAATTACTTTTGAAACGCAAAAGAAGAGATGGCTATAATGTGCGTGGGCTCGGAATAAAACGACGTATGTGCCAAAACAAATTCACTCCTTTTGAACAAAATAAATGATTTAAATTTAAAACTACTTTGAGTAAACTTTGATATGATAATTCTTTATGTTTTAAGGTAAACTCCATTGAATAACTCTTAAGCGTTACGCCGTGATGTCGAAAAAAGTAAAAAAATAGATATAACTTTGCAATTTTTAAATGGAGAAAAAATCATTGAATCGTCTATTCCTTTTACATGATAATAATTATACTAAAGTGTCAAAAAAAAATATTCCAAAATGTTAAATCCCTATAACACATACTTAACAAGTTACACGAAATTGAAAAAACTATTTTTTCTCAATATATCACCTTAACTGGTAACACAACGCGGACCTGTGGACGGTGAGTAATGGGCTAGGTCGCCGTCCATCCGTCTTATGACGACAGTCTGTGTCGACGGCGCGTTCGTGTTCCTCGCGCGCCTCAAAAAGATGTCAGCACACAGGAAGGGGTCCGCAAGGGCCGATGCCTGCCGGGGCTGCGGGACTATTCGAAAAAGATACCGCGGCCTTGAAACACAAAGGGCAAAGAAGCTACATGGATGAGTTTTAGTCAGTAAAAGTCTGACACTCCCTCCCACTCCACCCAGAGCGGGAGGAGTTATATGATGATTTCCCCTCCCAAAAAAAAAATGCTCTGCGTTGCCGTCTCCAACTGCTCAAACTTAAAGCAAAACTACAAAGCAAGTTAACACCTAAAAGACAACAAAAACAGATTCTAACCACAATACACAATTTACTACAAAACACACAAACGGTAGGACATTACATACAAAACTATTTCTAACTGAACACTTAAACGGTTTTAACTGCAAGCCATAAAAGGCGTTGTATTCGGTAGCTTTTGATGCAACGTGGCCATTACAGGTCTTTATTGCACTTTATGTACAATTTAATACATTACAGTTTCACGGAGTATTACAGAGTACAAAACAATCTTGTTGAATTGATACTTTGTTTAAAATTACTTGTCAGGTATTCCTGGACTTACTGGAAAAGGTATTTTTAGTAATCTTTTTCTTTTTTATCTGAAATGGAATTGGGTGGATCACGTGAGCCGCATGTATAACGACCGCTGGGCAAAGGTCTCAACACGATGGGTGCCTGAAGATGGACGGCGCTGCCGAGGCCGGCCCAGAAAACGATGGCGAGATGATTTAGACGCGCATCACGAAGACTGGTTTGATGTTGCGCAGGAGAGGAGAACCTGGAAGGATATGGGGGAGGCCTTTGCCCAGCAGTGGGATATACAAGGCTATTAAAAAAAAACGATTAGGCGACATCTCAATATTATCTTGAATTTAGTTAATTGTTTATAACAAAAGGGAAGACAGGGATCGGTTTCGCCTGCTCACAACCATGTTAGAATGGCTTTCAGTCTAACTGGATGCAGGCGGCAACATATTTCGAGTTGGTTTTCTCTTGCGGCTTCATACAGGACCAGCCCGACAAGTTGTATATCTATCTTTTTTGGCATAAACAGAGCGAGCGAGATAGACATACGACTTCCCGAATCGACATCGAATCGAAGGATTTGTGAATACGGTGTGTACCGATGGTCAAAAAACTCTGCATAAGTTGAATAAAAATATTCTTACTGCTATTGCCAACATAGACGAGGAAATGCTGGAAAAGTGGACAGAAACCTCCGATTTCACCTTTCTCAATATCTTAACAAGATAAAGCCACATTGAAGATATCATTTTCAAAAAATGAATAAATGTAATGATGTAAAACAAAAAGAATGAAAATGATATTTAAAATACGTTTTGTTTTATGATTTTTTTAAATAACGGAGTTCACGCGCCGCACCCTATATAAGCCTTCTGGGATCATCATCCCAATAGGGTCCTTATACAGGGTGCGTGAAAAAAACTAAAAGTATTTTTTGCTGTAACGTATAATCGTATTAAAAGCTTTTTCTATTATAAGTATATCCCAATCCCTAATGGCTTTGATCGTTAAGCGGCTGCGAAGCCTTCAAAATCAACACGGGAAGGGCGGGTACATGTCCCTTTGAGCCGTATTCTATCAAAAAATGTCATGATTTGAATTTAATGATAAATTGAACATGTATATACAGGGTGTAAACAGATCCTTCACGAAGCCGTTAACCAAGCATTCTGTACATCAAACTAAGTAACCCTACACACAAATTATTTCTGGGAAACGACTTTTTTTTTGGGGTGAAAAATAACCCTTTTCGGTAAAACTCAACGTAACGCATTCAAAACGTTGTGCTTATGGATGCATTGAATAGTAAACGGGTTTTGGAGGTATTTAAAGTAAAATTATAACCTTAAAAATTGGTATTTAAAAAAAAACTTGTGAAAAAGTTCGAACTTTGACCCCCAATAACTCCGTAACTAGAAGGTTCCTAGGTATGGTCTAGAACAAAAAATGATCGCAATAGCGGGGAGAATAAGTGCCGTTCGGCTTCGTTAAGGGTCTATTTACACCCTTTATAAGTGAATAAGCGTAAGGAGTATTAATAGTATATTTTTACCCCACATATTGTTTACACAGGAGGACCTCGTGGCTAAATAATAACAGCCGCTCGGGTCTATAGGTTAAGCCGAGCTGACTTAGGTTGGTCTGTGGATGGGTGATCACTCATTACATACCGAGTTTCCTCTGAGCCTCGGAAAGCACGTTAAGCCGTTGGTCGCGGGTGTCATTTGTAGATCTTTGACAATCGTTAGGTAGTCAGTGGCCCAAAAAAGTCTGACAACCAGTCTTACCAAGGGGTATCGTATTACCCAGTACTAACTGGGTTGTGAAGATCAGATAGGTAGTCGCTCCATGTAGAATACTGGTATTCAGCTGCATCCGGTTAGACTGGAAGCCGACCCCAATATAGTTGGGAAAAGGCTAGGCAGATGATGATGATATTGTTTACACAGACGATGCCATGAGCATCTATGACTAACCATAGTCATAAATCATCTATCATTGTATCTTTACCTACAGGGACAAAGCTTACTCTGGTCATAATTAATCAACAAGACACAGGTGCTCATCCATATTTAACTCTGTGATTTATGACCATAGCCTAGATTCTGTTTAATCTGTGCTTACTATAGATGGATGTATGGCCTAAAAATTCAGCCATTCGGCATGTTTTGTATCAAGCTTATCGGATTTGCTTCAGCGTAAAATATTGAGGGCGTGAAAATGTGGAATTGAGGTCATATATTTTTAGTCGATGGATGAGGCTTCGTAGTTACTAGGTTTTTTTATTTTTCTCGCTATGAAATACAGGGTCTAAACGGACCCTTCGCGAAGCATGTACCTCAAACTAAGTAACTTTACGTAAAAATTATTGCTGGGACACGACTTTTTTTTATGGGATGAAAAATTACGTTTTTCGGTAGGACGGGGTGAACAACCTTTCGGTTTCGTTAGTGGTATTTTTACACCTTTTATGTAGGTTAAAATTTAATATAGGAATTACAATTAAAATTACAGTAAGCATAAAAATAAAGTGGTTTAAAATCATTTTCAGAAAATTGACAATTTGTGGTAACTTGATGTGCTGGCGATTGTACTCACATATTCATTTCAATATTACCCAACCGGTTAATAAGTGCATCTGTCCAAGATGCACTCCAGATATTGGTCAGTCTAAATTCCCAAATCCCAGTCCAATTCTCTCAAAGCATTCCTATATTTGTCACGTCCAGACAATTGGCTACTTCAGAGATATTTCAAGATAGTTGATTTCTGCTGGACCGGATCCAAACTGCCGTCTGCAGACTGCGAGACGCCGGATTATAGAGACCCTGTGAGATACTGTGTTGCTAAGATAATTTATTGTTATTAGTTTGTTATCGTGGTGACCATGGGTTTAGTACGTGGCTATAGTCTAGCTAAGTAATGGATTAGACTGGATTAGCCAAAATATATATTTTAAATATAAAAACAGTATCCAGGGTGTAAACAGACCCTTCACGAAGCCGTCAACCAAGCATTCTGTACATCAAACCAAGTAACTTTACGCAAAAATTTTTGCTGGGAAACAACTTTTTTTTTAGGGTGAAAAATCATGTTTTATGGTAGGACTCAATGTAACGCACTCAGAACATTGTGCTGATGGATGGATTGAATAGTATGGGGTTCGTGGAGGTCTTTAAAGTAAAAATCTTACTTTAAAAACATGTATTTAAAAAAAACTTGTGAAAAAGTGGGAACTTTGACCCCAATATCTCCGTAACTAGAAGGTTCCCAGGTATGGTCTAGAACAAAAAAATGATCGCATTGATGGGGAGAATAAGTACCTTTCGGCTTCGTTAAGGGTCTTTTTACACCCTTTATTAAACGGTTGATTTTGATAGTGGTTGCCCGCGTCCTTCACCGCGTGAAATTATAAAACAAATTCAAGGAATTTAATTTTTTTGCACGAAACCCTCCCTATAGAAACTCTATGGGGTATTATGGTCCAGAAATGGGATGGAAAGGTGCGAAAAGACCAAACCAAGAGCTTATTCAAACTATCTTCTTAATCTAGGACTTTTTTTAATTTAAGGGATTGTGTTACCCTGTTTCTCAGCCATATCAGGGTGTATAAGTGGGTCTAGAGGGTGGCACTTGAAAACAACGAACTAAATAATAAGCAGTGGTGGCCTAAAGTATTAAAGAAACAAATAAAAACGATACAGGACCCACTGACAACTAGACAATAAGGTCCCTAATCCTTTTCTAAAATAAAAGTAGTCTAAGTTACTCCTTATATCACTAGCTTTCGGTCCAGCCGTTTCGGAGATTAGCCGGAACAAACAGACAGACCTACAGACGGTTTTTTTTTAAATTTTAAATAAAATCTGATTCAAATACCCGGTAATATTTTCATAATAATAATTTCACGCCGTAAAGGTCGCGAGGCAACAGCTAGTTTTAAATAAAGCAATAAACGACGACAGCAACAGAATCTGTTGCTGTTGTCGTCCAAACAGCTGTAACTGACACTCACAAAGTTAATTGACTAAATGTCCCGATGTCACGAGCCTCCACGTTTTGTGATACTGAACTTAATTAAAGTGCCCACGTTCCTTTATTAGCATTTTGCTGTAAACAAATGAATAAAATATTTTCGTACAGAAGGCGGAGACGGCCCATCCCCTTGATTTTGCTGGGCTGCGCGTCGCGGGTTCGATTCCGATAGTTGTTCTGGGTCTGGCTGTTTGTGTATGTGAGTTTCGTAAAGTTTCGTAAACGCACTCACGATACGGAAAAAAATCCTAATGTGGGGCAAAGTTTTTTTTTAAAATAACTGTGGTGAATCAAAAAAGTCTTTGACTGCCTATGCAAACGCCGTAAATTAATAGGAAATTATTATTATTTTTGATTCTGCATCATTTACAGTAATAAAGCAATCAACAGACTATCATACTCCACAGTATCAGAGTTGTCGACATAGCTCACAGAATCAGTAAGCTGAAGTGGCAATGGGCCGGCCATATTAGTCGTAGAACCGATGACCGTTGGGGTAGACGTGTTTTTGAGTGGGGACTGCAAATCGGCAAACGTAAGCTGGGACTCCCTCAGGCGCGGTGGAGTGACGATCTTCGCAGGGTGTCTGGTAGCAATTGGATGAGAGTGGCTGAGAATCAAATTATAATTAATTTTGTTTATTACTGTGAATATGAGGACTACGTGGATCTTTTATTTTTTACCTTTAGTTTAGTTAGTTTCACGATTGTGTGGCAGTTTGAGTACTTTATGCGGCCTACCCAAATGTCCTTTCTTTGGTATTGTTCGTCGTGTCGTTGAGCTCCTTGGATTATGAGTCGAGCTACACGATCACTGACAAATGCTTGCACTGACTGAACAGGTCCATTCAAATCTGTATGGTTATTTCTTCAAAAGACCATCTCAGACATTAATCTGCATGGTTCTCATATGACTTGATCAATGTCTGGACTTTAAAAGAGACAGTGACCTCTGAGTTTGTTTCGGATGTTTCTTCTCAGAGTAGTTAGGTACGAAACACCGGCCCCATCTAGTTTTAAAACATAACATGATGACATGTAAAAGTTTTGTAAACCAATTTACAGAAATAAATATGATTTAGAAACGAGTTTAGTGGCGTGCGATTGAGGAGGCCTATGTCCAGCTATGATAATCATAGTCCACTGCTAGACACAGCCCTCATCCAAGTTGCCCCACAATACCCTCTCAGTCTTCCACTCTTCCCATACAGTTCTATCCACCTCATTAAGGCCATTGGTAGAGCACAAACTAAACGGTAATGACAGCACAGTAACGGACCCAGAATACTGCCTAGTCGTACACCACACATTACAAACTGTAGGCACCTACGTTATAACAGCGTTAACTGCCTACTTCACTTTTACGATCACGTTTACGTATTCATTTTAGTGTACGGAGTAACAAAATGAGAACAGAAGGCTCAATGCATGACAATAATAATTTTCATAACATCACGCCTGTAATCTGCGAAGGGTTAGGTAGCAGTGGCGAAGGTTCCATACAAATCGATACCTACTGGCTTCCCTTTGAAAAATTTCACAGTCAGTATTCTATAGACAAATTAATAATATAATCACATTAAAGATATGTACTCCGGCTTTCCTCTTACAAAAATTTACCCTTCGCTACTGTTAGGTAGAGGTGCACCCATTAGTTCACCCTCATTTCGCCAGTTATGTTTAAGTCCCATGTAATAGGGAGCGGGCCTATTGCCATCAGCCGAGCACAAATCCAAACTCCGTGGCTGTAACTGAGAAATTCCTGATGGAAAAACACAATAACACTTTGCCCGACCTGGGATTCGAATCCAAGACCTCATGCTCAGCAGTCGCGCTTGTGACCACTAGACCAACAAGGCGGTAATATAATTTTCATAAAAATATCGTTGCTCTAGAATTTGGTTCAAATCTTGCTGGTTTGACGTCCATAGTATGGGCCAGTTCACAAAATTAAACGCGAAGTACGGTTCACGACGTGCATACGCGTCGTGTGTTTTTTTTTCTTCACACTACCATCAAGTTATTCAATAACTTTTGGCCTTAGACAAAACTCCAATCGCTATCAAGCGTTTTACATTTTGACAACAACAGCTTACTAATACACCCCACCCCCCCTACCCCCGCCCCGCCCACTATATTTGACTACACTAGGCAGATCTGGGCAAATATTCGCCTTCTATCATTAAAACAAAGTGAACTTTATCTCAATAGGCATAAATACTATTTTTGCGTTTATTGAGTCAATACACAGTCAGATAACCGAATCATTGTGCTGATAGGTAACTACGTTAAGTTTTTGCGTTATACCCATTTAAAATCTCTGACAATGGCTGAAGTATGATTTGAAACATTTTCTTGGCAGAAACTACCTACCCGATGCCATGTTTGTGAACAAACCTTCTGTAATCCTGTATACAATGATTCTGTATGACAATCGTCTATACGAGTATTGGGGGAATTTCACGAACATTATATCTATTGGATTCGCGCCAGAATGGACTAGTCTCAGTGGCGCCTGGGGACAACATTTGAGCAATGTTATGTAGTGGCGATACGTTGCTCTGCGGATTTGAGTAGTAAATGGGTTGGATCTTGCAGAATGAGTTCTGTAAGTTCTCTCAAGTTTCAGATTGGAAAATGGAAAATTTGAGATTAGATAATGCAATTTTATTCTCATACTATTGCGTTTTAACAGGAATTAAGTCATCATTTATTTTTTTAGTTGTGAAAAGGTAGCAAACAAACAAACAGAGTTACTTTTGCATTTATAATATTAGTAGGGGTAGAATAATGCAGAAAATGATTTACTGATTACCATAAAATATACCCCAGAGCCGCGTTCAACAAATCAAAATGCGCGCAAACTTTGTTCTGTCCGACCAAGGGCGAGAGTAGCAGAACTTCTACCCGCCCAAAATTTATTTTCAGGCGAAAATTCAATAAAAAAAGTTCTCTACAAAGAGCCGCCTTTTGTTTTTCACGCACAAGTTAAAAGTTTTTCCAGTATAAGTAACAATTCATTAGGTTTGTTTACTTTGTTCCTGATTTATTACAGTTGTTTACAAAGTTTAGAAAAAAAACGCTCTTAGCAATTTACACTTCCTTTCCGATGTTGTTCGAAGTTCCGTTTTTTGTTTTACGAAGTTGTGAGGACCCTTGTTTTTTTTGGGTTTTTCTCATGATTTATGTTTACCTAGTCTAAATATTTATAATCCGTCGAGAAATACAAATTTTAAGCAACTACGTTGAAACTCTAGGACCATGGGGTCCGAGTGCTCACTTTTCAAGGACATTTCAAAACGCTTAGTTGACACTTCCCGTGACCCAAGGGCTGGCTTTTACCTTGGCCAAAGGCTTAGCGTTGCCATACAACGTGGCAATGCCGCGAGTCTTTTGGGTACATTACCAGTTGACAGCGCTGAGAGGGAGTTTTTTGACGCCATTTTTTAAGTTTATTGTTAAGTTAGTTACTTCATATTATTTTTATTTATTAATGTATGTAATATTTAGCTAATAAATGATTTCTTATTTGGTACAGACATTAAACTACGTTTTCGAATACTTATAGTATTCGAAAACGTAGTTTAGTTTTAATTAAAATATAAACAAAAAAGGTGAGAAATAAGTTTTTTAAATTGACATGGTCACACACTATCGTTAATACTAAAAGGGGATATGCACCATGTTTACCATTAGATAAGATAAAATAAAGATTTATTACTCACCACAATACATAGGTAGGTACATTATTAGGTTTCGTGAACAATTCATGCGTTTTTTTATACTGTGGGAGTCTGGTGCCTGAGCTAGATGAAAGGCCAGTATTACACTCCCTCCCACTCCACCCAGAGCGGGAGGGGTTATTCGATGATTTCTAACCCCAAAAAAAAAAATGACCAGTATTTCAGGACACCAGGTTTCCACCCCTTCGGAAGCACATTTAAACAGAATTATGCACTCGTACACTAATTAATGCGGTAATGAATATTGAGCAAGAAAAAATAAAGGATAAAAATACACATTACAACAATGGCGATGATAACTATTTTTTCAATCAGGGGTTAGTAGTGTAGTGGCGGGTGTATGTGCGTGTGTGTAAGTGAAGGGTGTGTGTATGTGGTGGTTGTGTGTGCATGTGAATAAGGAAAAGTTAAAATTGAATAAATAGCTGGATTCACAGATTTTTTATACATAATGCAGATCGTATTCTTCGACAAGCAAGTTATTTCGGGTTTTATAACATTTTTTTTGAGTTCTCGATACTTAGGCGCTGTAGCAATCACCACCATCACGGATAAACTGAACTTATTACGGGTGGGGGGGTTTATGAGCAGACAAATCGACCTACCCTCTTCTTTGTGCTTTTACGCGCTCGGTTCCGTTACCGGTAAAATATAACCAGTAACCATGGTAAATATCCCGATTTTGGAGTTAATGATGTACTATTTATTATGTAGCTACGTGTAGAATGTCATTATTATAATACTTAATAGACACTATGTATTAAAATAATTATACTCTCTCATCTAACGAATATTCTACCTCAACAACGTTGAGCGTACTTACAAAATTTTCTTTTATAAACAAACAGCAAATATGTTCCATATTGGTATGTTTTCATTTCATTATGTAGAAAGAAATATTGAAGAAAAATCTTTAGTTATTTCCAATATACTAAACATGCGAGTACCAGGAGCGTAGCGCAGAAAGGAGCTTTGAGCAAAAGTTTTCTTTTCCCGTTGCGTAATGAAGCTTTGCTCTTTCAATATACCTTGTACAATTTATAATTTACTAGCACTTTGCCCGCGACTTCGTCCGCGTGGGTTACGTATATTTTCCATACAAACAAAATTCCCCCTTTTCACCCCCTTAAAGGTTAAATTTCCAAAAACCCCTTCTTAGTGCTCCCCTACATTATAATAGGAAGCCGTGTATAAAATTTCACATTCCTAGCCCCAGTAGTTTCGGCTGTACGTTGATATGTCAGTCAGTCAGTTCTCCTTTTATATATATAGATTAATGGTTGTTTATAAGTAAATTCCAAATTGGCGTACATAATTATATTAATTTCATCCAAAAAAAAATTGAAAAAAAAAAAAAAAAAAAAAAATTGAGTGAAATTTTTAAGAGTGTTCTATTCATTTTCAATTTTCTTAAACATACGCGTACCAGGAACGCAGCGCATAGAGGAGCTTTTAAGAAAAGTTTTCCAAGAAAGAATATCCAGAGTTGTTTTCTTTTTACCGTTGCGTTACAGAGCTTTGCTCTTCAAACCTAGTCTTCGGAGTACGCTTCAGTTGAAAACACTTGAACTTGAAAATAAAGTAGAGGGACGAAGTATCTGTGTTGTTGTAGCGAGGAAAAAACGTGTATATAGAAACTGGTATTACATATGGTTGGTCGTACATAGTTTTATTAATAAAACTTTTTTTTTCATTTTGCCAGTTTCTTCCATGCTTCGGGAAGCACTTTAAGCCGTTGGTCCCGGCTGACATTTGTAGATTTTTGACAGTAGTTACAGGTAGTCAGTAGCGAAACAAACCGAAAGTTTGACAACCAGTCTTACCAATGAAAATCATATTACCTAGTACTAACTGGGTTGTGGAGGGAGTCACTCCATGTGAAATACTGGTATTCAGCTGCATCCGGTTAGACTGGAAGTCGACCCCAACATAGTTGGTAAAAGGCTAGGCAGATGATGATTTTTCGTTTTGCCAGTGGCTTTGCACACGTGACCATCGCAATTTAACCCACGGGAACGCACTATCAACATAAATTGTTCCAGTTAAACCCAGATTATAGTTTATCCGTGTGACTTTAATCCAAATCCGTACGTACTTTAATGCGTGAAAAGAATCACAATTCTAATGTCACATCATCAATTTCAATTTAACATCTTTCATGAATTTGTGAATCATTTTCAGTCTTCGAGGAATTTGCACATAGGTCATATCCTCATATGCAAATTTCGCAATCGAAATTTGGTTTGCTGTAAAAAAACCCAATTCTGGGTTAAGCTCGCCATTGTACATAAGCTACATTATTGCAATTATATATTATTGTTTGTATATTTTTTGTTATTTTGCGTGCAATACAGAATAAGAAAAAATGAGTGTAGGAACTACATTAGCAATAATGCAAACGAGGCAAAATGTAAGGTGACCCAAGGCTTGAGTCGAGCGGCCAGTCGTCTCCGCCGTGCCGTAGCATAAACGTGTGTGCTATCGATATATAATAAGAAACGTCACTGTAACATACTCCTAAACTATAAATAGACTTTATATTGGACTCCGTGATTTCATTTACATCCTTCTCCAACCAACAATAAAATAAGAATAAGAAGTTTTCAAACCTACTTTTCAATAAGAGCAAATTAGCAAATTTGAATTAAAAAATCTCTTTAAAACTTTGGACTGATGTTAACCGACTTTTGTACATACCTTTTGTTTGTTTTTTTTTTGTTTGTTCTTTTGACTTTTGTTTGTAGATTGTACATGAATCCATTTACCGCCTCATATTACTTGATCTTCTGTCAAACCTCACCATTCTTCTACTTGTCTATAACAAGAACAACACTACCATCAAGTGTCAAACTTATCCCAAGTCGAACCAACAAATCTTTAAAACCCTCATCTCAACGTTCCTCCGATGAAAAGTTTCCATTTTCCCTGTTTTCCACAAAATCTGACGAACACACAGAAGGCCAACTTGTTGCCAAGTTCTACAATTAATTTCCTATTGTTTACGGACTCGAGTACTCTGTGAGAGTTATTAAAAGTTTTCATCTTGTCGCTCTGAGCTTGCGAACTCGATAACAAGTGCTGACGAAGAAATATTGGCGGTGGTAGTATGGTTTTAGAAAGATAAGTGGTTGTTTCTCAGTTATTTGGTGACTTGAAAAGGGGCTTTGGTTTGATGTCTTATGGAGCCAAATCCATCCAAAGTACATCATCATCTGCGTAGCCTTTTCCTAAGTATGTTAGGGACGGCTTCCAGTCTCACCGGATGCAGTTGAATACAATAATTTTACATAGAACGACTGCCTATCTGACCTCCACAACCCAGTTAGTACTGGGTGTACGATACCCCTTGGTACGACTGGTTGTTAGCCCACTTCGGGCCACTGACTACTTTTAACGACTGTCCATGATCAAATGACAGCCGGGACCTACGGCTTAACGTGTTTTCCAAGGCTCGGAGGAAACTCTGTATGTAATGGGTGGCCACTTATCCTAGGACCAACATAGACAAGCACAGCTTAACGTAAAGATCAATCTGAGGGGTTGTTATTATTTTTAGCCACGAGCTCCTCCAAAGCACATAATAAAGAATATTCTATTTTATTCAAAAACCAAAGCCACTGAGAATATCGTCGGCGGCATATCAACTGTAAGCGTACGAAAGTTGCCGACATGCCTGGCGGCTGTGGTTAGTAGGCTTCATTATGGCGAGCTGATCCCACTAATAAAGATTTTTGAAAGAAATTCATAATTTATAGCTTCATAAGTTTAAACAAATTGTCGCCCCCAAGTGAATTGTTTAACTAGAAATTTGAATGTTAGGTACTGTTACATTTTCTTATTTCAATAAGCAGTAGATTAATTTCTTAAGGTTTACCTCCTTGCCCACGAGCAACCAACTTATAAAGGGTGTAATAAGACCCTTAACGAAGTCGAAAGGCGCTTGTTCTCCCCGTCAATGCGATTATTTTTTTGTCCTAGATGTGGGAACCTTCTAGTTACGGAGATATTGGGGGTCGAAGTTCCAACTTTTTCACAAGTTTTTTTAAAAATACTTGTTTTTAATATAAGATCTTTAAACACCTCCACGACCCCCGTACTATTCAATCGATCAATCAGCACAATGTTTTGAGTGCGTTACATTAAGTCCTACAGTAAAACGTGATTTTTGACCCCGAAAAAAAAGTAATATCCCAGCAATAATTTTTGAATATAGTTACTTAGTTTGATGTACAGAATGCTTGGTTGAAGTTTTCGTGAAGTCTCCGTTTACATCCTGTAAGTGCAGGTGGAAAAACACAGAACCAAAATAAAATATGCATACCAAGTTTGACATATCGATGGAAGTTGCATCATGATGACTCTTGGCAAGTTTTTTTGTTTATGGGAACTTGCAGTCAGCCAAAGAGGTTCGTTTGAGGCTTCAATTGCATCCTTTTTTAAATAAATATTTTCAGACTTCAGTGGTAAGAAAATAAAGTGAACTAATTACCAAGAACTTGATAAGACAGTTCAGAAGCTTTGAAGACGAAGCATCAAGTTTCAAACAACTAACTTTGTCTAACTTTTGAAAGATGGAAGAGCTGGTTGAAGCTTTTACCTGTTTTTTATTCTATAATACCTGCTAGTGTCGATATTTTCTGAAATATCTAGTTCGATATCTCTGTTTCTGCTACGGACAAGTTCCAGAAAATTTGTCTGGGGCGTTTCATGAAAATTCTATTTTGAATTTACCCTGTAGATATTTACATAGTCTTTAGGAGCTCGGGTCGATCTTTAGGTTAAACCGTGCTTGCCTAGGTTGGTCTGTGGATGGGTGACCATCCATTACATACCGAGTTTCCTCCGTGCCTCGGAAAGCACGTTAAGCCGTTGGTTCCGGGTGTCATTAGAAGATGTTTGACAGTCGTTAGCTCAGTGGCCCAAACAGTCTGACAACCAGTCTTACCAGGGGGTATCGTATTACCCAGTACTAACTGAGTTGTAGAGTTCATATAGGCAGTCGCTCCATGTAAAATACTGGGATTCAGCTGCATCCAGTTAGACTGGAAGCAGACCCCAATATAGTTGCGAAAAGGCTAGGCAGATGATGATATTTACATAGTCTGTGTAATTGGCCCAGTAATTTTAAAGTCTATAATCGCATCTTCTACCTTTATTAGTCAGCTAGACAAAATGGATTAATTGATTCCGTCTAAAAACCAACAAATAGGTCAGGTAGGTATCTAATTTGAGACCATAATAGTGTGATTGTCTTCGATCGATTAATATTTTCAAATAAGTTAATCATCAATCTCCTGCCCTTATCCCAATTTATTTAAGATCGACGCAGCATGTCTTCTTCGTCCATATTACTCTATTACTCGTCATCTTATCAAACACCTCTTCACACAGTACCTCCATTGGTTTTTTGGTCTTCCTCTTATACCCATCCACATTTATACTTAAAACTTTCCTCACGCCATTTTCTTCATTCCCCCGCATCACATGCCCATACCACGACAACCGATTACAACACAAATAATTTAGTTTCTTTTTTTTTTAGTTATTTGTTATGCGTTGTACCTACCTATGTTTCTTCTATTTTTTTTGTCATTTTGTATGATGCACGTCAAGTCCCTGCGGCAAATAAATATCTTTTCTTTCTTTCTTTTTCTTTAAAGACCAGCAGAGTTCAGCATCAGCTGAATTTAACCGAAAAATATTTTTCTTATGTACCGTTAGAATTTTCCTTGCAAATTGCCAATTCACAATATTTTTATTTGCCGGAAAACTGGGGGTTGTAACAAGCAAAAATAAATGTATGAAAGTTTTTGGGCCAGGCAATAGATAGCAAAGCTATGTAAAGGCCAATCTACAGAAGTGCCCGAAATTCGCGTTCGTTGCCAACTTTAAAATTCAGCAAATTGAAATTCTCTTGCCAGCGATGTGTTTTTAATTTTTCCTGCAAGCTGGCATTTCTTTTTAAAGGAAAATAGAAATATTTGGAGGTTATATAAACAACATGCTTTTTGAAAGGTTACTACGATGGCAAGTTTTTGAACTCTAGTTCATTATAATAATACTAGCTTTTGCCCGCGGCTTCGCTCGCGTTAATTTAGAATTTAGTTGTACTCTGCTTGTAATAATATAATTCAATCATGATTTGAAAGACACGTAGCGCCATCTATTATTATAAGAACACACCCCATCCCACACCGTATGTCCGTTTCTGTACACCACGTAGATGACAACGTAGATGCAAAATTTCAGGATTAGCGGTTCAGTGGTTTAAAGGTAACAAACAAACTTACTTTCGCATTTATAATATTAGTAAAGACTAGTTAAACTACTAGTTAGTTACTGTACGTACAACCGGGATAGCAACAATTCGAAGTTATTTCGTTTTCGTAATAACATGAGCAACTTTTGGGTATAAACATAAGCAGCTAGAAATAAATGCAGATATGGAGACCAGTAGAAGGTCATCTGGGTAGTCAGCCCATTACCAACGACAGGCGTGATCCAATACTTACTTCCTTATCCTTACTAATATTATCAATGCGAAAGTAAGTTTGTTTGTTTGTTACCTTTTCACGCCTAAACTACTGAACCGATCATCCTGAAATTTTACATATACGTTGTCAGTTGTACAGAAACGGATATAGGGTACCTTTCATCCCGAAAAAAATACTGTTCCCGAGGAAAATACAAAAATTAAGTTCTTACATAATAGAGGGCGCCACGTGTCTTTCGAATCATGATTGAATTATATTATTATAGAAGAGATTATTAAAAGCTAGTAAAAAATAAGTCGAATGCCTTTTTCTTTTGATCGTATATTAATGACTAACTTACATTAGCTTTTTCTGAGAAACCTCAACCAGTTTTTAAGCGGTTTAAAATTATTGCGTCACAGGAAATTGCAATTTCTTTTGTTCACTTCTTCAAATCATAACCTTTATACAAGTACTAAGTCATAGGATAGTGGAAGCAGTCGCGACTTGTAGGTTCAACCCAGAAAGGCCCTACATAACGAACCTCCTGAAGTCTCGCATCCTTACTAATATTATAAATGCGAAAGTAAGTTTGTTTGTTACCTTTTCACGCCTAAACCACAGAACCGATCATCCTGACATTTCGCATATACGTTGTCAGGTGTACAGAAATGGACATGCGGTACCTTTCATCCCGAAGTACTGTTCCCGAGGAAAATAACAATAACGTTCTTATTGTAATAGATGGCACCACGTGTCTTTTGAATCATGATTGATTCTAAATTAACACAAGCGAAGCCGCGGGCAAAAGTTAGTCAAATATAAAACAGCTCACACACTTAAGACCCATTAAAGTTTATGATAATATTTATCCGCAGTGCTAGGCAACTAGGCTTATCCCATTATAAACATCATTTTGTGCCTATAGGCCTTGTAGTGTTCTGTCTCCTGCTGATATGGAGGGAAGTGGAAATTATATTTTTTCCTACTCCTCCGCTATTCTTTTCTGAGCGTTTTCGTTGCGGGATCCAAGACAGTTAAATTGTTTCTCTGGGACTTCGTCGAGCTTCATTGTCTCGGCACTGTTCTGGTGGTCGCCACTGTTGATTCTGGGAGTTGCAGGGGTTTGGGAAAAGCCCGAATAACCGTTGAGTACCAACCCACCAGACACAAGACCCATCTGGTCGAAGGATCTTGCCTTTTCAATGTAGGTTATGGAACTATCCACCTGTTCCGTTCCTCATGCCTTTATAATATCTTTATTTGAATGCAACACCGTAGAAAGGTGGCCTTAATGCCTTGGGCATTTTCTACCAGTCTATCTTAGGCTGATGCAGAGACAGAACAAAAAAAGGGAAGCAAAAGAAATACTGTCTGGATTTGGCTTGATATTCCATGAAAAATAGCATAAAATAAAGTCTAGAATCCACTCAGTCTAGACACTTGGCGTGCCAGACAGACTACGTAATAACTTGCACTGGATAATTCTACAATTTCTAGCCAGATGCTTTATGAATTTTTTATACTAATAACAAAGAGATGAATTACTTTCAAAGTCAAGTCTTTGTGCTCTTGGTATTTTACTTTTTAGCAAAAGTTTTGAGCACAAATTCTGTGTTATCATGTCTTTCGCTAAAGGTATGGAGGTGATTTTGTAATTTAGTTTTTCTCTTGTTATCACAGACTTATTCATTTTTAACCCCCGATGCAAAAAGAGGAGTGTTATAAGCAGGGATCGGATATTCGGATGCATATTTGCCTAAAGTTTAAGTGTTGACAAGTATAGAGCGCGCGTCAGTACGGAAAATGTCCCGGTTTATTTAAATACAGTCTTTTTTTCATTTTTGTGTTTTAGTTCAAATGAATTGTCTTAATATTACCATTTTGTCCTACACGAATATTCAGCAGCAAAATTTAAATCGTATAATTTTGTACTTGCCTGGTTTTAAATAGATTTTAAATATTTATTATGCTTATAAGTACCACATTTTATACACACTGTATTATTTCTAAAATACCGTGATCCCGAGAAAAATTGGCATTTTAAGAAGCCTCTTACATACTTTCGTCCCTTAGGCAGGGAAAAACGTACTTTAGGTAAATATGCATCCGAATATCCGATCACTAGTTATAAGTTTGACCGCAATGTGTGTGTGTGTGTGTCTGTCTCTGGCACCGTAGCTCTTAACCGAGTGAACCGATTTAGATGCAGTTTTTTTTATTTGAAAGCTAGTTTGTTGGTGATGGTTCTTAGATACATTCTATCAAAATCGGTGCTGCCATTTATTAGATATGGGGGATGCAAGTAGGTTTGGAAAATCGAATATTTTCAAATATACCCAAGTGGGGTTTGTATATATATATTAAAATTAGACATGTTTTATCAAAATCGGTGCAGCCATTGGTATTTATCTTTCATCTTTTATTGTTTCGTTGGAGGTTTTTAAATTTTAAAATTTAATATTTTATTATTGTTCTTTCTTGCGATTCCCAGGACGGGCAAAGTGTAGTTGAGTTTTTACATCAGGAATTTTTAGTAGCGGTCACGAAGTCTTGATTTGTGCCCGGATGCTAGCAATAAACTCGCCCCCTACTACATTTATTAACTGGTATAATAATAACTGGCAAGATGCGAGTGTACTATTAGGTACAGTACACTTCTGCCTAACTCTTCCGGGATTACAGGCTTGATGTCATGTGTCAGTAAATTAATGTTTTCAAGATTTTTATTAGGTAGATTTCGTCTGCTTGGATTCAGCTATGTTTCACAAGATAAATACTGGTTCAACCTCTTCAAAAGTGGCGTTAATTGTAACAATTACAGCTGTTTAGGTACCAGTAGCGAAGGGTAATCTTTTTTAAGAGGTAAGCCGGAGTACATATATTATCTTTAATGTGATTTTATTATTTGTCTATGTAATACTGATTGTGCCTGTTTCCAAAGGGAAGCCGGTAGGAATCGTGTTGTATAAAACCTTCGCCACTGATACATCACCGTACTGGTTTTATGTCCAATTCTTACGCTGTCTCAACTATAAAGCTCTGGAACGCGCTACCCCTTGGCATTAAAAAAGCTGAAAGCAAAATGGCTTTTAAAAGAACAGTTCGGAAGTACTATTTGAAATTAGACTAAATTGCTCATAGTAATTATTTTAATGTTTCTCGTATTTTGGACTATTTGTATGTATTATAATATATATTAGTTTATTTCATTTTAGTTCTATATATGTGTATTAGTATGTACCTATTTATGTATATCAATTTATGTTAACAAAATGGTATGTTTCTTATTTATTTTTTTGAACTCTATCACTGTGCTATCCTATTTGGCCCTAAGGTTCACTGGTAGAGAATGCCTTGTGTCATTAAGTCCGCCTATGTACCACTTTTGTACATAAAGTTTAAATACATAAATAAATAGATACTCTGACAGGAGTCTGTTGTGGTCTGTGGAACCCTTTTCACTAGTCGCTGCGTCACCCGCGGTTTCAACGTTCGATGTGATTTTTGTTTTGTTTTCGGAACGCAGTGCGGGAATCGCACCTCGATTTTTCTCGTTCCATTTATACCAAACGGTGCAAAAAAAACAAATAAACACTATTGCGTCGTAACAAACCGCATGCGGCTTTTTGAGGTTTTCAGGCTTTGTATTGGCCCCTGTATTTTTACGTGATTCTAACAAAAACAGTTGAAAGTTTAAAATCACAAACGCTTGTGGCTAAAGCCGCTCGGGTCGATCTTAAAGATTCGTGGATGGATGACCACCCATTACATTTCGAGTTTCTTCCGTGTCTGGGAAAACACGTTAAGCTGCAGCCGGCTGTCATTTGTAGATCTTTGCCAGTAGTCAGTGGCCCGAAAGTCTGACCAAGGGGTATCGTATTACCCAGTACTAAACTGGGTTGTGGAGGTCAGATAGGCAGTCGCTCCATGTAAAATACTGGTATTGAGCTGCATCCGGTTGACTGGAAATTAACCTCAACAAAGTTGGGAAAAGGCTAGGCAGATGGTGAATCTTTGGTGTCCCAAACATGAATAATTTACTAGATTGTCCTAAGTCATTTAACTGCATACTTGAGAACTAAATGAACACCACTGATGCTGCTATTGGCGTGGCCACCAGGCCCAACTGGTCAGAGAAGTAACCGTCTAGTCGAAAAGAAGAATTAGAATGATGTAATTATAATAATTTGCAATGATTTTTCAATATTTTAGTATCCACAAAGGGGTATTCCTCAAGTAGTGCAACCAACTAAGCACAACTAAATTATTCCTCGAAGATATCCATAATGAATCCATCACACCGATGTCTATTTTTCATCATTGTTGCGTTTCGAGGAATACTTTAGTTGTGCTTAGTTGGTTGCGCTTAAACATTGTTGCGCTTTGAGGAATACCCCTCCACAAAAGCTCCAATGCATTCAACTCAGATCAGAAAAACTGAAAAACATTTAAAGTTCTTTTCAACTTTGACTCCAGCAAATTGGCTTCACCATTTCTCACTTTTCGTTTTGTGGATACTTCTCCGCTGGATAAAATTTTGAATGGGTTTCCTAAAAACACGTCTGCTTCCACCCAGGGGGGAAATTGAAAATGCTCACTTGTTTTCTTTGTGTTCATCGCTACAAAAATGTGAATGTTTTTGCAATATCTCGCAATTTTAGCTCCAAACGTTTATCGGTTCCTGGTACTTTTGAATTTTGTTCTAACTGGTACCAGGATCTCAAAGATTGTAAAAATGTTAATAGTAAAGAACCCCGAAAGGGCCAAGCCACACGGGCGGCGCGGCTGCGGCGCGGCGCCTGAGCGGAGCCGCTGCGGTTTTCTACATACAAAAATGCATTGTAGCCACATGGCGCCGTGCGGTGTGCTCCGGCGCCGCGCCGCGCGTGCATCGGAATCGAGACGAGGCGGGGAGGGGTGTAAGCAGAGCGGAGCCGGAGCGGCGCCGCTCGCAGTTGTTTGTTTGCGCAGCATAGGGAAGGGAACCCCTCATTTTGCCGCCGCTGCGGCTCCGTAGAACGTTGCGACGCCGCTCTGCCCGTGTGGTCGCCAGCGCGGCGAAATGGCTTGCGGTGCGGCGCCGCACCGCCCGTGTGGTTTGGCTCTGTGGTCCACATTCAGTGCACACCAAATAATCAACATCGCTACCACGCTTTCTAATTAATTTCTGGTAAACAGATGTCTTACAGTCAGCATCATCAGCCTATAATAATGTTCCAACTGCTGGGACACAGATATCTTCTCAGAGAGTCGGCTTGGCGTCTACCAAGTGCGGGATGGTAAATGTCGTCACAATTTTTTGGTTTAGGACAGGCTGGTTTTTTTAGGCTGCCATCAGCCTTGCGATGGACAGCGTGCGTCGACACTACACGACTGTAGCCTACCGCGTAAAGTTGAGGTCACAACTGTATGCAGTTAATATTGGCTTCACACGACTGCAGCCGACCGCGTGAAGTTGATATCATGACTGAACGAAGTCGAATGTACAACTGCTTGCAGTTGAATGCATCGACTGTAAGCGGTTGCTGCGATGCAGTCCGTCTGATGGCAGCCTTACGCTGGTTTTTCTTCATTACTTTAAGAAAAAAACCTCAACTTCACATTTCTGAACAAAAACATAGAACTCCAGCATTTTTTAGAAAAACTGAAATATAAAACCTGCTATTTTCAATAGAATTTCTTTAAAAAAAACAAAGTTTCCTCTCGCCTACGGTAAATTGAAAACTGCCCGTGGCGTTTGCTTTGCGCTCGTCCGCAAAAACATTATTATTTTTATTCATTGATTGAACGTTCCGTTCCCTCCAATTTGTCGCACTTGGGCAGCCATTTTGTTTCGATTGCACATCTGTTAGTGGTCCACCATTTTTATTTGATTTGAAGTGTTGGTTTTGCAAAGTCTTTATTTATTAGAGTCGTGAGACTGTTGACTAAATATTGTTTAGTTATTCTCGTATTTGGATACAAAAGGCTTATTACATCGTTAAAATCCGAATGAATTTTATTTGATGCGGTATCTAGTATTTTGATTCACTACGATAAACTTGACTTTGGGGACGATTTTGTTGTGCACAAGCTTTTAACTTTATTTCAGTCATAATAACGTCATGCCAGTAAATGTCAATTCTCTAATTCTGTACTTCAAATTAAGTTGAGTTTGTGAACAAATGAATCCGGCACCACCATTATTGCACTAGTCGACTAACAACTATCCATCTATACAAATGTGAAAGTATGTTTGTTTGTTTGTTTGTTACCCTTTCACGCCTAAACCACTGAACCGGTCATCCTGAAATTGTTTATATACGTTGTCAGGTTTACAGAAACGGATATAGGGTACCTTTCATCCCGAAAAACAATACTGTTCCCGATAACAACAACAATAACGCTGTTATGATATTAGATGACGCCACGTGTCTTTAGAATTCTGATTGAATTATTTTTTTACAAGCAGAGTACAGATTGTCCAGTTCTAAATTACCGCGAGCGAAGCCGCGGGCAAAAGCTAGTAAAATATAAAGATTTGTTGCAGAAAGTACCTTCAAAACGTTCAACTTAAATTCACCACTTCTAGCAAAGTTTGCCAACACTCTAATCGAATGAAGTATCGTTCATATACTATCTAAACTTAATTAAAACTTCCATCAATTCCTTTTAGCTTGGCAAAGTTTTTAATAAAACTTGAAAAGGCAGGGTAAAGGGACCAGGGCGCCATAAGTTAGTGGAGGCCAGATTGCCTTATCGCACACCTGGTGCCGAGAGAAAACGAATATTTTGTGGGCACCCTTTTTTTGTAAATGTAGGGTAGGATTTATCAAGGTTAAGACTTCCGACGGATTTGGGTAGGATGGCACTTTTGTTTCGATTTGAATTTTGCAAACTTTGTTGAGGTCGGCTCTCAGACTAACCAGATGTGACTGGATATCAATATTTAATATTGGATGTTTTTCATCTGACTTCGAGAATCTAAATTGCTGAGGTTTACAGATATTCTTAGGCAAGAACAGCTGTCTGGTTTTTCTCGACTTGCTATAGCTGTTTAATGCGTTTGTGTAAATTCATCGTTCATATTTTGATGCGAATGAAAATGATTACCACGCAAAGTTATACATTAATGAGAAAGTAACTATCTGAAAAAAGATTCTCCCAAGTAGACCAGGAGCATAGGATAATTTTTAACCGGTAGTACCTATCCCGTGAAAATTGATGAGATCATTTCCGATCACTACGCGTTCTCGCTTAAACAAGCTAGTCTGAAATTAAAGCTCTATCAGACTCTTGCAGAAAACAAAATTATTATCTATTGTTTCATACTTCTGGGAAAATCAGTAAATGTATCTAACTACATATTATACAGCGGTTTTCTATTTACATGAATCATCATCATCTGCCTAGCCTTTTCCCAACTATATTGGGTCGGATTCCAGTCTAACCAGATGCAGCTGAATACCAGTATTTTAAATGGAGCGGCAGCCTATCTGACCTCCACAACCCAGTTAGTACTGGGTAATACGATAACCCTTGGTAAGACCGGTTGTCAGATTATCTTGGCAACTGACTACCTAACGACTGTCAGAAATCTACAAATGACACCCGGGATCAACGGCTTAACGTACTTTCCGAGGCACGGAGGAAACTCGGTAACTAATGGGTGGTCACCCATCCACAGACCAACCTAGGCAAGCACGGCTTAACCTAAAGATCGACCCGAGCGGCTGTTATTATTTAGCCACGAGCTCCTCCTCTCTCTTTTCTATTCACATGAATAATTACACCATGTAACTGAAAAGCGAAATATTTTAACTGAAATTCACGAGTTTCTACATTGCAATTTACAGATTTCAGCAGCGGTTTGTTACAAATTGAAATATGTTACACATTTCTCTCTGAATTTTGAACTGGGAATTTTCAGTTTTTGCTGAAAATAGAGCTCATTAAGATGTTCTATATTATTATGTGGGATTTGAAAATGTTGCATATGGAATATCAGGAGGTCAGACAGGCAGTCGCTCCATGTAAAATACTGGTATTCAGCTGCATCTAGTTAGACTGAAAGCCAATGCCAACATAAATGGGAAAAGGCTAGGCAGATGCTGTAGCTCGATTCATGGCTCAAAAAAACCACACTATGTGCATGTAATACAGTATTAGTATCTTCAAATACACCCGGTGTATACTGTATTTGATGGTTTTGAAGATCCGATTTGAAGGGTGTAACACCGACGGCGCGTTCGTAATCCACGCGAGCCTCAAAGAGATGTCAGCAACCAGGAAGGGGTCCGCAAGGGCCGATGCCTGCCGGGGCTGCGGGACTGTTCGAAAGAAATACCGCGGCCCTGGAACACAAAGGGCAAAGAAGGAACATGGATGGGTTTTAGTCAGTAAAAGTCTGAGACTCCCTTCCACTCCGTCCGGAGCGGGAGGGTCATTTGATGATTTAAAATCCGAAAAAAAGGGTGTTCAAATGTGTATTATTTATTACAAAATAATGGACATTTTCGGTTCCGTTGTATAAAAAATGGCATCTATTTCGCCACTAGTTAGATCATAAAACAGCATTGGGTTACCATGCGTCATAAATAAAAATATGGCGGATAAAACCCAAACATTATTTATACGATACGTTTCGAATAATGATAAAATACGACTCAATTCGGGATAAACATTGAATATAACTTAGTATGAGGAAAAAGAGGAAAATTGAGTATATATTTGATGGTGAAGACAGTTTTACGAGACTCGTTTCCATAGACTTATTTTGCGATACATGGGAAATATTTTACGCCATTATATTTGTAGATAATCTTCATATTTTCCTTGTTAGGTTTATCAACTTCCGAGAAACGTAATACGAAGGTAGGTTTGAATCTACATCAGTATTTGGAAGTTACTTATGTACGGTCTTTGTATGTAACTTTCACGTATCGGGGTCGGAAGTGGATCGAAGGTCATGACGGGGGCTTGAGTGTGCGTGCAAAGCTTCCTTCTTCAACTATCTTCGAGGATGTTGATGATCATTGCATTGTTGTGATCAGAAGGATGGCGTAAAATAAAACTCGAGATATTGCAGGGAATACTGACTTGTCATTTATTGATTCCTGCCTTACATTATAATTTTGGAAATACACTGGTCGCTAGGTCCACTCTTCAAGTATTTAATTGACCAATGGGAGCACACTGATTTCTATAACATAAAACACAATGGATCTACGACGAACGAGCACCCATCTCGCTCTGACGCGTGCGCGTTGTATAGCGTCGTCTGCTCGCACACTATTAAAACAACCGACACCGGCGCGCGACTCGTCAGTACGTATTAGCTTGCGAGGCCGGTGGTATGTCTGTTGGTGCGACGAGTGTTTACATTTTGCGTAAGTATATGGATACGCGAGTCCCATAGCATAAATACATAAACTCATGCCCTTTATCCATATGGTAAGGCAGAAACTACAGAGCGCCACCTGAAATCCTTGCTTAATCCTTTCTCCTCGTCCATTTTCATATATCTGGTCTAACAGCTCACCTGGCTTTTCTGAAAAACCTCACCAACAAGGTCAGTGTAGGTACATTATTCAAGGATGTTCAAGGTCACTGCAGGGGTAACAGAACCACAATTCTCACAACTTTTATAAGTCAGACCCCTAATACAAAACACGTTATATTTTCATACAAACACACCAGCGAAAAATCTCCTAAAAAATACGTCTATGCTCTATTTATTATAAAAAATATGTTTCATAAAAACTGGTTTCATTCGTAACTTTTTACACAGCAAACTTCGCAATGGCCGATTCTTTTTTTTCGGTTTGCTCTGCTAACTACAGTCCTTTCACTTTCAGAGTTATTTGCATTGCTGTCGAAATAATAGAAATATATTTTTTTGTTTATTTATTTGAGAAAACCTGTACAATATAATAACAAATCCAAGATGTTGCACAGTTAAAAGAAACATATTTACAATAATATGATAATGTGCCCCGTGTTATTGTGTTTTTTTGTAATCTCAAGTAATACGTTACTTTGCTAGAAACAGTGCATCGCACCCAGTGTGTTTAGCACGAAACCCATAGTCTGCCCACATGATGTACAAGCCTAATGGAATAAATCCTGACATATACGACAAATATAACAAGAAAAAGTCATCTTTTGTGCATTCTCTCACAGAACAAGCACAAGGATAAGTCATCTTTCATCCTCGCCACCTCGAAGCAAATAAATTATTGTGCGGTGTCGATGTCAGTAAAGCATTCAGCATTTCCAGGGCGTGAACCAAGGGAGAGTTAAAATGAGAAATTGTGCGTGCAGACTAGTAATCCCCGAAGTGTAAGGGTACCTAATAGTACACCCACATTCCATTCTTCATTCGGTCAAACAGTTGAAATTTTCACAGAATGTGAATATCTGTAATTGAAAATTAAAATGGGTTCCCCTATTACGATGGTACGAAACCCTTCATGCGCGAGTCAGACTCGCAGTTGGCCGGGTTTTTTTCATTTCATTCTTTATATCCATGAAAATAAGATTGTTGTTGGACTGCAGCTTTTAAAGGTAAAAATCCGTGACAGGACTGTAGCACCGCTGTGGGATGAATACTTAATTATCTGTGCACCGTAATTATACGCCATTTTTTTTTTGTCTTTGCTTCACTTTGCAAAACTGTTGGTAATTACGTTTTTAAAATGTGGTCTGGCTGACTATGAGCTTTTTTTTTTTTTTTTTTTTACCGATGGGAAATCATCAAATGACTTCTCCCGCTCTGGGTGGAGTGGGAGGGAGTGTCAGACTTTTACTGACTAAAACCCATCCATGTTCCTTCATTGCCCTTTGTGTTCCAGGGCCACGGTATCTCTTTCGAACAGTCCCGCAGCCCCGGCAGGCATCGGCCCTTGCGGGCCCCTTCCTGGTTGCTGACATCTCTTTGAGGCGCGCGTGGAACACGAACGCGCCGTCGACACGGCCTGTCGTCATAAGACGGACGGACGGTGAGCTAACCCATTACTCACCGTCCACAGGCCCGCGCCTACGGTGGCCGGGAGCCACCACGTGGCCCCCGACGCCCGGTGCGTCGCCCGCGGCGGCTGGGACGAGAGATTCTCTCCCTCTCACGTCCCGCCACCTCCTTCGCTAGCATGACTGCTTCGCAGAAGGAGGTGACGGCTTCCCATTCCCTCTCGCTCCGGACCATGGCCTGAACCAGGGCCGGGCGCGAGAGGTCGCCGCCGCCTATCGCCGTTACGAGGACACGGCGGAGCTCCGCCCAAGCGGGGCAGACCTCTACGGTGTGCGCCACCGTGTCCTCCGGACGATCCTCACAATGATAACACCCGGGCGTTTCCTCCCGCCCGATTCGGTGCAGGAACCTCCCGAAACAACCGTGTCCGGTGAGGACCTGCGTCAGGCGGAAGGTGAGGGCGCCGTGGCGCCTCTCTAGCCACGACTATGAGCTTAATTTTATTACGGTTTTTCGCTGCAGTTTCGGTTTTTCATATTCGTTTTTCATATTTCGTATTTCAGTTTTTCGTGTATTTTTAGGGAGGCATAATTTTTTGTAGTTGGTGCGAAATGATCGCTATTATTTTAGAAATGTTCGCGTGCAAAAAGTTTGGTAATTGACACCCTTTTTAGTGCTGAATTTTTTGTGCTGTAAAATTGAATTTAGCTTACGTAAATTGAGCATTTTTTTATATATTTTATATTAAAAGGGTTGGGCAAAGGTGTATTAATGCACCCGGGGCTGCGGGACTGTTCGAATGAGATACCCAGGAACATGGATGGGTTTTAGTCAGTAAAAGTCTGACACTCCCTTCCACTCCGCCCAGAGCGGAGAGGGTTATTTGATGATTTCCCATCCGAAAAAAAAGGTGTATTAATGCATTAACATTTCACCAAATATTTTCACAATCACATTTTTATGATTCCTACCCACAAAACCGTCTCCAAATAACAAAATTCCACCCACACGCCTACTAACAAAAACTAATCACTACAATAAACAAAATCTCACCAAATACGATTTGTTCCGAGATTTACCGAGCTTCACCGACCTTTGCCGATCTGTACCAACATTGACCAACCATTGGTACCAGCGACTGTCACATGATTCGCCGAACTTATCCGATCTCCGCCGATCTTGGACGAAGTACCAGCGTCTCTAACACGTGATTGGCTCGTTAATTAGGGCTGCGACTGAGCTGTTCGTACGTGACTGCCGTGTTTGATTAGCATGTTCGTGCTCTTGACTGTCTCGGGTCTGACGTCACGAAAATATGAGGGGTTTGGTAATCTGATTGGTTCGGTAAAATGGTGAAATAGTACATTTTTGATACATATAAGGCGGGAAATTTTGTTATTGCATTCGAGGCGGTATTCACACCTTAGCCGCAGGCGAGGTTGTTATAGAGTCGAGAACTGCAGTTATAAATGCCCGCGTGTATTTTTGTCATGAATTATTAGAATACTATGATTTAATTTGTTTTTTTACCGCGCTTTGCTTTCGCCAGCTTGAAGGAGGACCAAAAGTATGAAGCCGCTAATTAGGCTGTTGCCTTATATGAAAAATTGAAATATTTCTGAAATTAGAACACAAATAAATTTTAATAAGTTCAAGTTCCCGACACCGGCGGTAACCTATTTTTATTTTTAACAAGTACCTTTGTCAAAATATAAAAACTATATATAAAGAAGTATAAACGGAATTATAATAGAGTGAGAGAGATGTACTTAACGGTTAATAGTAAAAGAATAACCTAACATTATTTTCATTCACAAACCATTGCTTTCGCGACATTGCCAACTGTAAGTTTCTAGTCAAAAACATATGAATCACTAAAAACTTCAATGAAATAGAATAACTCGAATAAACGACCTCTTTTTAAAAGCAAGCATAAAAACTTCAAAAGATAATAAAATACGAAGCCTTGAATAGCTGGAATAATGCTCAAATACTATAAGGTTAAGCCGTAAAAATGAAAAATTACGTGGTTGTATTGCCAAGTTTTAGCTATAAATATTTAAGACCCGGGGTACGTAATGTTGAGTGACGATTGCGAATTTTAAAAGAAAAAGCAGTGTTCATGAGTTTTTAAAAGGGAAAAGGTCAACGGCTTTCGAGTGCTAAAAGTACCTTGTACAACTGTCACTGTCAGTTTACGTATTGATCTATCAAAAATTCATGGAGGAGAATAATGAGGCCTCTCAGGAAGTCAGGACTGTCGTAAGTTTGGGCCTGATTGAGTATTTTCGTTGTAGTATTAGCTGTAGGTACACCACTGACTACCCCCCCTTTATATACAGGGTGTAAACGGACCCTTCACGAAACCGTTAACCAAGCATTATGTACATCAAACTAAGTAACTTTACGCAAAAATTATTGCTGGGAAACGACTTTTTGTTTTGGGGTGAAAAATCATTTTTTGCGGTAGGACTAAATTTAACGCACTCAAAACATTGTGCTGATGAATGGATTGAATGGTCGTGGAGGTGTTTAAAGTAAAAATCTTAAACTTTACGTATTAAAAAAAAAATGGGAAAATGTTGGAACTTTGACCCTCAGTATCTCTGGTAACTAGAATGTTCCTAGGTATGGTGCAGAACAAAAAAAATATCGTAATGATAGGGAGAACAAGTGCTTTTCGGCTTCGTTAAGGGTCTGGTTACACCCTTTATACGTTGTCAGGTGTACAGAAACGGACATAGGGTACCATCCGTTTTCATCCATACGTTTTCATCCCGAAAAAAAGTACTATTCTCGAGGACAACGACAATAACGTTCTTATGATAATAAATGGCGCCACGTGTCTTTCGAATCATGACTGAATTATATGGTTACAATTAAGCAGAGTACAACCCGAATGATTGTCAAATTCCAAATTAACGCGAGCGAAGCCGCGGGCAAAAACTAGTAAAGTATATTCTACTCTTACTACGGCAGGGTAGCACACATGACCACTGCTATACAGTCGTAGCAAACCTACAACTCGATTCGCTACGACAAGTTAGTATAGGTAAATATTTTTTGGAACCCTCCTATTTTTTGTCCAGAACGTCCCGCCATCTTCTACGAGGTCTGCCGCGACGCCTTCTGGCTGTGTCAGGGCTCCAGAAAGTGGTTAGAGAGAGAGAGAGAGGAGAGGAGAGAGGAGAGGCCTTTGCCCAGCAGTGGGATGACGCAGGCTAGCAGTATCAGTACCAGTATCCTATTTTTTGTAAAGATTACAATGGAAAACTGTAACGTATTTCTCAAGCTTTAGTTTAAACATAACATAGCAAACTACAACTAGATCATCATTAACCACGGAAACTCCGCAAAAGACGTGATACCTAAAAGATCTTTCTAAAAGATAACGGTATCTTTCCTCAGAATCTAAATTAGGCGCTCCTTCCTTAAACTTTTGCGACATGTTCAAGTTTACGCGGTAAAGTAAAGTAAAGTAAAAAAGACATTAAGGACTGGTGACGAGTAAGTCACGTAGACGCTACGTAGAGGGTACGTAGACGCTACGTAATGATATTGGTTTGAAACCGAAACCTTGTTTTATAGCAGTTACTGAACTTTGTGATGTAAAATAATACAGTTTTTTATGCTCTTCGTTTTTATTATTGAGGGTGGATTGTTTTTATTTTATTTAGGAGAGGTTAAATAATAACAGACGCTCGGGTCGATCTTCAGGTTAAGCCACGTTTGCCTAGATTGGTCCGTAGATGGGTGACCACCCATTACACACCTAGTTTCCTCCGTGACTCGGAAAGCTCGTTAAGCTGCTGGTCCCGGCTGTCATTTGTAGATCTTTGGCAGTCGTTACAAGTTGTCACTGGCTCGAAAGTCTGACAACCAGTCTTACCAAGGTGTATCGTATTACCCAGTAATGTAAAATACTGGTATTCAGCTGCATCTTGGTAAAATGATGTGTGGATTGTTTTTAACGGAATATGAAAAGAGTGTGGATAGCAGGGTTCTTCTTCGTCGTCTCGATGATTCTTATATTCGAGAAAAATTAGCTTTTACTAAAACTAATTTAAAGCATCGATTTGGTCCGGATCGAGAGGGAATGGGAAGCCGTCACCTCCTTCTGCGAAGCAGTCATGCTAGCAAAGGAGGTGGCGAGACGTGAGAGAGAAAGAACCTCTCGTCCCAGCCGCCGCGGAAGACGCCCCGGGCGGGGACCCACGTGGTGGCTCCCGGCCGCGTAGGCGCAGCCCTGTGGACGGTGAGTAATGGGCTGGCTCGCCGTCCGGCCGTCTTATGACGACAGGCCGTGTCGACGGCGCGTTCGTATTCCACCTCCAAGCGAGCGCCTAAAAAGCGATGTCAGCAACCAGGAAGGGGTCCGCAAGGGCTGATGCCTGCCGGGGCTGCGTGACTATTCGAAAGAGATACTGCGGCCCTGGAACACAAAGGGCAAAGATGGAACATGGATGGGTTTTAGTCAGTACGAGTCTGACACTCCCTTCCACTCCGCCCAGAGTTGGGGGGGGGGGGTCACTTGATGATTTTACATCGCATACATAAAAGCATCGATAGCGTCGGTAGTGGCGTCGGACAGATCCCTCAAACTGCAGGTGGAGTTGCAAAAAGAGCAGAACAGTAAGTCGAACATCGTTTGTGATGGGGCTCCGCAGTCGCAATTCATTTTATTGAAGTCCCCCCCCATCCTGGCGAAGTATAACTTCAGTAGGAACGCTAGGCACAGATTATATCGTTTGGAAATTTACTTACTTTGATTACCATTGTTTTATATAAATTAGAAGCATTATTGCAGTTTTTGTAATTGTGAGTGACTTTCTATTATGGTTAGTAGGGCTTACCCTAATCTTTATGGTTTTAATTGTGTTTTTCTTTTCTTTTCTATCTAACGTTGTGCTCACATACGGGGTGTAAACAGACCCTTCACCAAGCCGTCAACCAAGCATTCTGTACATCAAACTAAGTAACTTTACGCAAAAATTTTTGCTGGGAAACCAAATTTTTTTTTGGGGTCAAAAATCACATTTTACGGTAAAACTCAATATAATGCGCTCAAAACTTATTGCTGATGGATGCTTTGAATAGTAAACGGACCATGGAGGTAATTGGAGTAAAGTTAGAACCTTAAAAAGGAGTATTTAAAAAAAAACTTGTGAAAAAATTGGAACTTTGACCCCCAATATCTCCGTAACTAGACGGTTCCCAGGTATGGTCCAGAACAAAAAAATGATCACAATGACGAGGAGAACAAGTGCCTTTCGGCTTCGTTAAGGGTCTTTTTACACCCTTTATAGAAGCAACAATATTGTACCCAGGGACTGTGTATTACGTAACTTGATTTGAAAAGAGTGTCCATGAAGTTTCTTGCTCATTCTTCTCCATAAGATCTACTATTTTCGAAAGGGCAACTAACAGTCCTTTCACAGTTATTATGCTTGCAAAAGTGCCTGTCACGAACCTAATTGAAATTAAGATATTTCCAAGAATCACCTTAACAAACAGATCGGCCTTGCCCGTTTTATTGTATACTCGCTACCTTTAGCTAGGTCCTTATGATGTTTTAATTTAAACTTAATCACTGTCAAAAAAAAATTCAATTCTGAGAAACCCGGGTTACCAATCCGTGAACCGTAAATAAGAGCAAATTGTCATGTCACTGCGACTCTTTCACATTTCATTAAAAAAATATAAAAGTAAGCTTTTCTAAGAATTTTTAGAGAAGAGCAAATTAAGAGCTAATTAACTGGATGACTTGCTAATTATATTCACGCTCGGGCGGTTTACTGTAACAGATTAAAATTAAAATTCCAAGAATACGTAGGTTTTACGTCGGAAATATAAGTATGATGGAAGGATTTGTAATAAGGAAAAAGCCGCAAGCAAAAAGTAGTATTTGAATAAAGCTTTTTCATACCCTTTTAACTTTTTCTCAGAAACTATTTTATCATACTGGATCAAATAATGAAAATCTCTAAGTTTTTCTCTCTTGTCTAAAAATGCAAATAAATCCTTTGTAGAACTGGAATCCTAAATCCACAACTGAGTAAAACAAAAAAAAAAGGCAAAATGCTAAAAGGTCTACGAAATTAGGCCTGGCTACTAACGGAACAAAAAAACCCATTACTTGAAGAACCCTTTACAAGAAATTCTTCAAAACAAAACATTCTAAAGTAACGAAAGACGGAGGCTAATTCATCAAAAGGGAAGCTGAAAGTCTTTGGTAATTTATTTGCAAAGATTTTTCGTTTTATTTTAGTCTAGACTTACTAAACAGAAATCTTGTTAACAGCCCATCTTGAGGCTCAAACTCTGTTACTGGCACCATTATTATTTGCAAAAATATGTAATTACGCTGGATATGAAAGCGGTGGTTTATAAGGGCGATGACTTAGGAAAAGCGGGTGAGAGTGTCTGAGCGATTTCCTTCATCTGCAGCTTGAAGCCTTGATCATACTGGGCTGAATATTAATTTCGCTTGGCCTTGAAATGTTTCAGGACATTTCCACGGATTAAGGCTCATTACAATGTTCTAATGGGGTATATTAACGCTAAAGTGGAAGTACCGAATTGCTGTGAATCGGTAGTAGGATCCTACGGGTTTGGCAGCAGAAATCATACGGGGTAAATGCTTGTCAACTTCTTTAAGAAGGAGGGTTTTTTCGTGATCAATTTCTACTCTAAGACACTATGACGAAAACTGAGATAGATTTCATCATAGCGGATAAAAAGCACATATTCCGGGATGTCTGGGCAGTCAACAAGTTCAATACGCGCAGTGATCACAGACTTGTTTGAGGCACTCTAAATATTAACTTCAAGCTGGAGTGAACCCGTTTGATGAAGCCTAGTCTCCAATTCCTTCGAAACTATACTAGGATCCGAAAGGTTCCAGCAGACTTGAAAACCGATTCGCGGTCGTACCACAAATTTTGTAAACTCTCAGAGAAGAACGAACGCGTTGTTGCAAAATGCGGCTTCCGGGCAAGAAGTCCAAACTTTCGGAGGAGACTCTGGAGCATAAGACGGTCGTGAAAACCCACCCAACCTCCTGTGATCCATATGCTCTTTTTACTTCATCGACGATCACACGTAACAAGCGGACGTCGTCGGTTGCGAGTGCTACCTTACCTTACTGAATGTTAAATCGACTCTCCTAAGCGGAGACTATTTCTTTTTGTAAATTTTCAGTTACACGGCTTCGGTCATCGCCCCGCCTATGATTACCCGCGCCTCCTATTACCTCAGTCCGCAACCTTACACTCTGTTTCAGACCGCCAATTTGCGGAAAAAAGAGATTTATTGCGGAAAAAGTATTTTTCAGTTAATAACCTACTTTCTTGTAAATTACAACGTTTTCTTCACGTTGTTATACGGCCATCTTGTTCAGTATATAATAACTGAACAAGATGGCCGTATAACAATGGATTCAGGGAGGTCGAGTGGGTTATTGAAACTAATAAACATTTAAAAACCCAAAAACAAACGAAGCTAATCCAAACTGTTTTCTATTTCAATGCTACTTACTAATAGACAAAAAAAACGACTCAATCATTAATCCATACTTCATCATCTGCCTAGCCTTTTCCCAACTATATTACGGTCGGTTTCCAGTCTAACCGGATGCAACCAAATACCAGTATTCTACAGGGAGCGACTGCCTACCAATCGGACCTCCACAACCCAGTTAATACTGGGTAATACGATACTACTTGGTAAGACTGGTTGTCAGACTTTTTATGCCACTGACTACCTAACGACTGTCAAAGATCTATAAATGACACCCGGGACCAACGGCTTAACGTGCTTTCCGAGGCACGGAGGAAACTCGGTATGCAATGGGTGGTCCCCCATCCACAGACCAACCTAGGCAAGCACGGAATAACGTAAAGATCGACCCGAGCGGCTGTTATTATTTAACCATGAGCTCCTCCACTGAATACTCAACCACAACTTAAAATTTGATTCTAGGCATTTAATTGCTTGAAATTGGTTTTAAGTTATGCCTGAGTCTTGAGTGACGTTCTGTAATACGGGAATTATTCTTTCGAGGACGTATTCAGCCTATGACCTAAGCAAAGGATTTAGAACAAAAAACAGAAAGCTCGTTTACATCGAATTTATTGAAGGCGCAAGATACATAGACGATGATGAAATACAATTCCTCTAAAAACCTTACTGCAGAGCACGTTTAAAGATCTTTTTAGTCTTTCGACTCTTCTGAATCTTCTTTCTTCCTCTCTTTTCTCCTTTCTTATGATGTTTCTCAATGGTTTCTTCAATCCAAGGCTTTACTGCAGAAATTTTAGTGTAGACTCCTGGAATTATTCCACAACCAGATCCGAAGGAGGTTATTCCTATCTGCACGTTGTTCCAAGTCAGGGGGCCTCCGCTGTCACCCTGGAAATAAAAGTTATTCAATCATCTGCTTAATAAACACAAAATCAGAGGACCTTTGCTAGGTCTACTGGTATATGACTTAGCTGTGCCTTTTTTTTTTTTTTTCGGATGGTAAATCATCAAATGACTTCTCCCGCTCTGGGTGGAGTGGGAGGGAGTGTCAGACTCTTACTGACTAAAACCCAGCCATGTTCCTTCATTGCCCTTTGTGTTCCAGGGCCACGGTATCTCTTTCGAACAGTCCCGCAGCCCCGGTAGGCATCGGCCCTTGCGGGCCCCTTCCTGATTGCTGACATCTCTTTGAGGCGCGCGTGGAACACGAACGCGCCGTCGACACGGCCTGTCGTCATAAGACGGACGGACGGTGAGCTAACCCATTACTCACCGTCCACAGGCCCGCGCCTACGGTGGCTGGGAGCCACCACGTGGCCCCCGACGCCCGGTGCGTCGCCCGCGGCGGCTGGGACGTGAGATTCTCTCCCTCTCACGTCCCGCCACCTCCTTCGCTAGATTTAGCTGTGCCTTTTGTTGTAGAATGGTGTTAAGCTGATGATGACTATTGTGTTAATAAAGAAAAATGGAAGGAGAAGATTTATGCTGCGCCGATTCCAAATGATTTTTTAATATTTTTTTTTAAATTTAAAAACGTTGCCCCACACTAGCAATTTCTCCTGTATCGTGGGTGCGTTTACAAAAATTTAAACTCACATACACAAACAGCCAGACCCGGAACTTGTACCTGTAGGCCATACAAATATTTGTTCCGTGCGGGAATCGAACCCGCGACACGCAGCGCAGTAGTCAATCGCTCAGCCACTGCGCTTACCGCACCGTGAAAAGGGCAAGAGAATGATGATGATGATGAGTCCTTGGCTGGATTTAAGAAGTACAGGACTGGGCAATTTGGGATGCCTAAGTTCTACACTGTTAACGTGGCTCCGCTGATAGAAAGTCCTTACCATACAAGAATCCCTCCCATTTCCCCCGGCGCACAGCATCCGGCGTGTGATCCGTGCTTGTTTGCCGTAATATATCTGACAGTGAATCTTCGGGATGTACGGTACTCTTGCTTGTTGGAGGTCGTCAGCGATAGTACCGTTAGGCTGAAGAAAAAAAAACATTCGATGAAAGGTAAAAATCCAGTATGCGGCTGTACAGTACCACCACTTTAAGGGTGCAGTTCGTGGTGAGCTGCTTGTCTAAGAATACTGCATCGATAAGTCAAACTTGGTACATTTATTGTAGTTCTGGGTTTTCCCGCATGAACATGATAAGTTGGTTGAAGTGTAGATCTGTCATATCGGTTCTAGAAAGAGACTGGCCATAGTCGATTAATAATTAGTAATTATAAACCTACTTGAATTTTGAGAAGTTTTTTGATGCCCTTTTATAGTTTGCTGTTAGTTTATTTATTTTAATTTATTTAACAGCTTTTAATTGTAAGAATGTATATAGTTAGTTCAAGTACTTGAATTTACAGTTATAAACCGCACAAAAAAGTTATCAGTTATTAGGATCAACAACATAAAAAATAAATCTTTAAAAAGGTTAAATTATATAAAAACTCAATAAAACGATATTAAATTAGAAAACAAGTTTTAATATATAAAAACTAGATAAAATTTAATTTCAGTTTCACGATTTTTTAACAACAGCGCCCTCCTGAAATTACCATTCATGCCAAAATAACCATGACGTACTTTACGTTTACAGATAGACAGAGCCATATAGATAATGATCTAAAAAGCAGAGTCCTATACCGTGTATGACCGTGTAGATATTGCACTTTTGTAGGAATCATAAAACCAGAATCTTCGGGAAAACTTTATGTCCTTTACATAGTGTATTATGTCATATTAACGGCCCGTACTGCACTCAGAACCGTAATGGACTTCCAAAATGGAAGCCTCCATTAAATCCTTTTTAGAAAAGAATTCCAGAGAAAATATTTTGTTTCGATGTCTATTTTACTTTAACAGTTAAATTCATAAAGATCCTGTTCCATTTCAAATTCAAGTCTTTAAATTATTCCATTCCTTTTCTCATCTTCATAATTCTTCGCCTTTCCTTCAATGGAAATAAAAATGGCGAGTACCCCTGTTACATCCACTCGAATCTAATAAGAGTCTTATATTATTCATCGTCACTGGCGATATTAAATGGCGTGACAGCTCATAATATTTCAGACCCATCATTTTAATATTTAGATATCGTGTCGCCTTTAATGTTACTATTAATTTCTGTCTAGACTTGAGTGCCAATATCTATTAATTTTGATTTGTTACAAGCCTCTTCAATGATTTCGCTCGGATCAGTTATCTTAATTTCTGTTTTATCATCTACTAGCTTTTGCCCGCAGCTTTGCTCGCGTTAATTTAGAAGTTGACAATCAATTCGGGTTGTACTCTGCGCGTAATTAAATCATGATTCGAAAGACACGTGGCGCCATCTATGAGCATAAGAACGTTATTAAAAGGTACCCTATGTCCGTTTCTGTCCACTTGACAACGTGTATGCAAAATTTCAGGATGATCGGTTCAGTGGTTTAGGCGTGAAAAGGTAACAAACAAATAAACTAACTTAACGCATTTATAATATTAGTAAGGATATCTTTTGTTATTACGTTATTTTCTTTGTTATACAAATTTATTGCATTGATAAGATCAACAGCTTGTTCAGATTTATTATTTTATTTTAGCAGCGTGACTGAATAAGATAAGGGGTGGAAGGGCATCGACGCACAAACGATTACCATATGTTCTGTAAATCATTACGAAAGATCCACATACACATTTTTCTTCGGCAATTAAAAAAAAAAATCGATCGTGTAGATATTGCGGTTTTGTAGGAAACAGCTGATTTTTTACTACTAAACATGTGGCAACCGTATGTGCGTCAATGTCCCTTTTACCCTGTATAAAATAATGTGTATTTACTACTGTTTATGCATCTACCCCTAATGGGGTAAGTAAATAAATAGTAGTTTATAAATGAAATAAATAAATGAATACATATTTATTATAAATTATATAAATGGCATGTTATACCACCACCGCACATAGGTTGCTAACTTCAGGTAGCTACTGATCATCTGCCAAGCCTTTTCCCAACTATGTTAGGGTCGTCTTCGAGCCTAACTGGATGCAGCTGAATACTAGTATTTTACATGGAGGGACTTCCTATCTAACCTCCACAACCCAGCTAGTACTGGGTAATACGATACCTCTTGGTTAGACTGGTTGTCAGACTTTCGGGCCACTGACTACCCTGTAACGACTGTCAAAGATCTAAAAATTACAGCCGGGACCAACGGCGTAGCGTGCTTTCCGAGGCACGGAGGACACTCGATATGTAACGGGTGGTCACCCATTTATGGACCAACCTAGGCAAGCATGGCTTAACCTTCGCCACGAGCTCCTCCTATGAGTAAACTCATACGAGTATGTGGGCAGAAATTACGGAATGCCACTACTGGCTACGATCCTTTTTGTTTCGTTAATATTTTTGAAGTGAAACCTCTTTACGCACGCTTGACTTGAGGAGTAAGCTGGCGAACGCGTAACGTAAGCGTTACGAAAATTGTGATCGGGCGAGGCGAACGGGAATTGAGTGGGGTATATAAGCAAGAGACAGCAGTACGCACACACATTTTCTTTCTCCTTTCCTCTCATAGCCAAATAAATAATAAGAAGAAGTTTCACTTCAGTCGTGTGGTCATAAGCACACTCGTTTTTTTTTTAATTGCTGTACTTACATGAGTGTATCCCCAGCCAGTCGTATTAAAATGTGTGCCCTTCTTCAGCTTAACAACATTACCAGTCAACAGGACTTTCCCCACTTTCGGTCCAAAACTCAAGGATTCATTCAATTTGATTATGCACACATCGTAGTCGCTGGTTATATTAGAATACAATTCGTGTGTTATAATTTTTTCAACATCGTATAGCTTTCCCCCTTTGTTAACCTCGTCGGTGCCAACAAGGACTTTGTACTCCCTGTTCCTGAAAATAAAGTTGAGAGTCATTTGAGAGAGTTTCCTTTAGATGACGCAATACAATCGTAAATATAGAAGGGAATATATTGAAAGCCTTTCTGAAGAAATTGAATATTGGATGTTGACTACTCCTTTCGTAGGGATCTTTTATATTTTGTTTGCACAGAACTTCGCCACTTCCACCGCGTCGTTGGTGGCAGCACAAATGTCACTTCTGCTGCATGATCTTGGGCAAGACAGGAGGTGGACCATAGTTTGCGACACAGCACCACCACCACAGCCCGCTGCTGTTTCATTGAGGTGGCCCTACTTAACGACGTTAATATTAATATTACCTGTGAAGGAAAATCTATTGTTCCGATTTGTTTCTTAAATGTCGGTTTCACCATTGAAACTGAACGCGATCAGTTCAGAACCGCGTTCAATTGTCAACGCAGTTTAGATAACTATGTTGATCGACTAAAATTTCAATAGTGAAATCGACCTTAAGTAGTTATCTTAAAGCTAACAATGCCGCGTGGGTTATGACAACGAAATAATCAGTTTTTTTTTTTTCAATAGCCTTTTATGTGCATTGAGACTGCGTGGCTAAAGCCTCCCCCATATTCTTCCAGATACTATTCTCCTACGCCATCTCGAACCAGTTTTCGTGACCACTTCTTCGCCACCTTTTTCTAGGCCGGCCTCGACGGCGCCGTCCATCCTCAGGCACCCATCTTGTCCTAAAGACCTTTGCCCAGCGATTATGCATGTAGCTCACATGACCCACCCAATCCCGGCTTTCCTTTAATATATCCCATCGAAGAATAACATTTACCGCTAGTCAAATTGGCCATTCAATGTTAAAAAATAGGTATTTGCTCGACCCAGGACCTCATGCAGTCGTTTATTCTACCACTAGACCAACGAGGTATAAAAGAATGTCATTTTAAAATGGAAAGTTGGTACTGGAAAACGATTCAAGATACGTGATAGGCATTTTCTAGGATAATCCTCGATTTTCTAAGCTGCTTTCAAAAACGGATGCTCGAATTGGAAATTTGGAAAGGTAAATCAGTCCCGATTCATCGTAATTTTTTGCCTATTCAGCTTACAATCAGCCTATTCAATTAAGGCCTTTTTGTACCTCAATATTGCCGGTCCTATTTATAAGTCAACTAGCTTTTGCCCGCGGCTTCGCTCGCGTTAATTTAGAATTTGACAATCAAGTCGGGTTGTACTCTGCTTGTAATAATATAATTCAATCATGATTCATACGTGGCGCCTTATAAGAACTTTATTGTTGTTTTCCTTTGGAACAGTACTTTTTTTCGGGATAAAAGCCGCATTCCCATTTTTGTTCACCTGATAACGTATGTGCAAAATTTCAAGATGATCGGTTAAGTGTTTTAGGCGTGAAAAGGTAACAAACAAACAAACTAACTTTCGCATTTATAATATTAGTAAGGAAGTAAGGATTTTAAGCTTAAGACACACATACAGGGTGTTAATAGACCCTTAACGAAGCCGAAAGGCACTTGTTCTCCCCGTCACTGCGATATATTACGCCTGGGAACCTTATAGTAACGGAGATATAGAGGGTCAAAGTTTCCACTTTTTCGCAAGTTTTTTTTTTAATACTAGCTTTTAAGGCTTTAAATAGGTCCATGACCCCTTTACTTATCAATGCATTCATCAGTATAAGGTTTGGAGTGCGTATCACTCCAAAATAAAGTAGTTGAATAGACTTCCGTAGAAAGAATTCCGAACGTCTCCAGTTGATTCGAAGATGATCATATATACAGTGTTGACACCATGTGCGTTGACCTTTATTCAGAATAAATTTATTTGTACTTTATTAGGCGAGTGAAAAGAAAAAATGAAGGCCAGAGACGCCTCGTAAATTTTATGTAATCAAAAGAAAAATAAATGGAAGTAAACATTTCTAAGCGGGACATAATAAGAGAAAAAATATCGGAATGATTACTCAAAGGGAACTCAAAATGGGGAAAACAATATTATTACTTTCAGAATGAATACTTCTGCCTTTTGGTACAGTCACGAGCACCAATATGTATACATTTTCCTACATTTAAAAGCAATTTTCGTGAGAAATAACGATTGTAACTTGGAGATAGGATTTTTTTCATAAAAATATGTGTTCTAGAATATTATGTTCGTAACAACATGAAATTGTGATCAGAGCAGTAGGAGAAAACCCCTTTTCAAAAGTTGTAAAGTGTTTACATATTGGTGCTCGTGACTGTACCTAAATCAAAAGAAATAAAAGGAGCCTTGCTTCGTTAGAATTTCTTGTGATATTTGATATTGTTTTCTATCATGATTTCTAAGTAATGTTGTGTTTGATACTCTATTATTTTTAGTACAAAAGAATAAAAAATAAAGAAAGACGTTATTTTTTGTGTAAATAATGTTATATTTGAAATAAATAAAGTAACATAACAAAACGCCTGTTTCCCGAAGGCTACATTAACAACATTTGTTTGTCCCAGGTAGGTCGAGCCTATTGCCATTAACCTGGCACAAATATAAACTCTGGGCTGCTATTGAGACATTCCAGACGGAAATTCTCTAAAACACTTTGCCTGACCTGGAAAACGAACCCAGCACGCGTAGCATGACCACCGTAGAAACCCGTTTCTTTGACGGAAGAATCGACAAAATGACAGATTGTGAAAAGAAATCTGTCATTTTGTCGACACAATCTGTCAGTTTGTCGACACAATTTTGCCGCTTCTTCCGTCAAAGAAAAATTACAGATTGTGAAAAGAAATTTGTCATTTTGTCGACACAATCTATCATTTTTGAAGAATCGACAAAATGACAGATTGTGAAAAGAAATCTGTCATTTTGTCGACACAATCTGTCCTTTTGCCGCTTCTTCCGTCAAAGAAACCCGTTTCTACGGTGGTCATGTTACGCGTGCAGGAACAATACACAACGTACAATATTATTTTCGGGTCACAAGCAAGATACAATATTTTATGAACTTTTTATGCAAGTGCCTACAGCGACAGGATTTAGAAACGGCTGCAAAACTGTGATAAAATTTTCAATAGAACGCAGTGGCGAAGGGTCAATTTTATAAGAGGTAAGCCGGAGTAGGTACATTTCTTACTAATATTATAAAGAGGAAAGATTTGTGATTTGTATTTTTGTGTGTGTGTGTGTGTGTATGTTTGTAATGAATAAACTCAAAAACTACTATGCCGATTTCAAAATTTTTTTCACCATTTGGAAGCTACATTATCCCTAAGTAAAATAGGCTATATTTTATTCTAAAATGTTTAAAAAATAAATGTCCACCCGTGCAAAGCCGGGACGGGCCGCTAGTCTTTAATATGATTATATTATTATTTGTGTATAGAATACTGACTGTGCCATTTTTCAAAGGGAAGCCGGTAGGAATCGAGTTGTATGGAACCTTCACTACTGATAGAACGTATTACAAAACAGTTTTGGTTTTACGGTTTCTGGACTTTGCTATGAGGCTAATATAATTCACTACTGCTAAGTGTGTTATGAATCATTGGTTTTTGTAAGCGTGAGTACCATGTAGACTTTATATTATGGTTAGTAGGGCTTATCCTAATCTTTATAATTTTAACTGTGTTTTTGTTTTTTTTGCTATCTCTACATTGTGCTCACATTTAGAAGCAACAATATTGTACCCAGGACTATGTAATATATATATATAACTTGATTTGAAAAGAGTGTCCATGGAGTTTCTTGCCCATTCTTCTCGATGAGATCTACTATTTTCGAATGGGGAACTACAGTCGATTCACAGTTATTATGCCTGTGGCTGGACTGTGGGTAGCTTATTTTTGGCTATGCAAAAGTGCCTGTCACAGGTCTATTTGAAATAAATGCTTTGAGTTTGAGTTTGAATCTTTTTAATGCTTAATATCACGATGTTCGACTTTGGGCTAGCGGTACTTTTTCGATGTAGATCATTTTCCCGCCGATGATGTGGATTTAAATCTTTAGATAGTATGCTATATAGTTCTTTTAATAATACGGAAAATCACCAAATACGAGTCATACTTACACACTATAGTTCCATACAGCCATTCTATACTTTACCTTTTTTTTCGTATTTGAAATGATAGACGTAACACCTAATAAAATTAACACAGTTTTGTACAGTCACGAGCACCAATATGTATACACTTTCCTAAATTTAAAAGCAATTTTCGCGACAAATAACGATTGTAATTTGGAAATAGGATCTTTTTCTTAAAAATATGAATTCTAAAATACTATATTTGGAAGAACATGTAATTTTAATGAGAACAGTACGAGAAAAACCGTTTTAAAAGTTGTTAAGTGTTTACATATTGGTGCTCGTGACTGTACGTGTGAGACAGATAGTCCAGACAAACAGACAGACGACGGCATGGCTTTAATTATAGGATGTTGGGATACATCATCTGCCTAGCCTTTTCCCAACTACGTTGGGGTCGGCTTCCAGTCTAACCGGATGCAGCTGAATATCAGTATTTTACATGGAGCATCTACCTATCTGGGCTCCACAACCCATTTATTACCGGGTAATACAATACCCCTTGGTAAGACTGGTTGTCAGACTTTCGGGCCACTGACTACCTGTATCGACTGTCAAAGATCTACAAATGACAGCCGGAACCAACGGCTTAACGTGCTTCTTGAGGCATGGAGGAAACTCGGTATGTATTGGGTGATCGCCCATCCACAGGTCAACCTAGGCAAGCGCGGCTTAACTTAAAGATAGATCCGAGCGGCTGTTATTAATTAGCCACGAGCTCTCCCTACTTGGTGATGGGATACATAACCCTCAAAATAACAATAAATAAGTTACTTACGGCACAATACAATGAGCTGCTGTTAAGATGAATCTCTCATGGATGATAGATGCTCCACACCAATGGTAGGTCCCATTGAGGCGGAGCGACGCTATAAATGGCACTTGTTCGATGGAGATCTTGTGCCCGCCGATGATACCGACGTTGTGGTCATGATGTTTCTTGTCTTCTGGTAAAATAAACGTAAAATGAATTACATAGTTAAATTCATGGAGATCAACAAAATCATGGGACTGAAATATGAACTAGAAGCATGAGATATTTGGCTGCGGGACTGTTCGAAAGAGATACTGCGGCCCTGGAACACAATGGGCAAAGAAGGAACATGGATGGGTTTTAGTCAGTAAAAGGATGACACTCCCTTCCATTTCGCCCAGAGCGGAGGGTTAATTTGATGATTTCCCAACCGAAAAAAAAGAAAAGAAAAACGATATGAGATATTTATGAAATCTGAAACTAGAAAATACATTTCTGATATTGCATGGAGCAATGGGGCCTTTTTATTTTTCAGCGGCCACTAACAATCCTCTAAACGTGTAGGAGAAATTATTATCGTAATAAAAAAACATTTTGTGTGGCGGTAAAGCTCAAAACTCAGGCGGGACTACCCCTAGCATGTATAAGAAAATTAGTAAAACACTCAGTATATCAGTGATAGCCTTGTGGTGTGACTGTCGGACTGCCTCGAGTCTGGTCTCGAGTTCGCACCCAAGGCACGCATATCAGATTTTTCGGATTGATGTGCGTATTCTATAATTAGCACTTGTTCGGTGAAGGAAAACATAGTGAGGAAACCAGCGTGCCTGAGAGATATTTCTTAACGGCATGTAAAGTCAAGTCAGAATAAAAAATAATAATGTGACTAAAAGAGTGATGAATATAAACATTGATGGATGGAGAGGGAGAGGAAGACCAAAGAAACGATGGATGGATTGTGTGAGGAACGATATGAAAGATAAAGGAGTAAATGATAGCGTGGCGGTTGACAGAGGAGAATGGAAAAAAGAGGGGTTGCGCCGACCCCAAGCAACATTCGACAAGGGCAGGAAGAAGAAGAGAAGAGAGAGAGGCCCATGGGCGGCACAAAAACTCTGACATCAGGTTAAGCACTAACCACACGATAAAGAAGAAAGAAGTATAACACTACGAACAAAGTAAAGTTACAGGATGTTTGTTAACTTGAGAAGCTAAGTCGAGAAGTTAACAAACATCATAATCATAAGAAAACAGTTGAAGCAGACAATAAGGGGTATTCCTCACTACTAACTACTAACTAAGCGCAACTAAGTTATTCCTCCTTAAAATATTGTATGTTTACCTATTCCTTAAACCGCAACCATGATGAAAAATAGAAATGGGTATGACGGATTCATTAACGATATTTTTCATTATGGTTGCGCTTTGAGGATTGAACGTATAATTTTTTAAATTTGAATTTGTGAGCGCAACTAATAGTTGCGCTTCGAGGAATAATTAAGTTGCGGTTAGTAGGTTGCGCTTAAAAATAGTTGCGCTTTGAAGAATACCCCGACAATAACACTTTCCCAAATGAGACTGCATTGCATAATATCAAAATTAAAGCTTGCGATCACAAAGGAATGAGAAATCCAAGTTGTTTGCAATATCTCTGTAAAATTGGCAAAGTACCAAAACCTCTTGATCTTACTTTACCCTACTTTCATACAAAGTAGAATATAGGAGGACAATCTGCCTTTTGTAGCTGAATGCAGTAATGTTGCAACAATGTAGCTGGTTTCTTGAAAATGTGTTTTTGATAAATGAAACAATAGTGAAATTACCTTGGTGCGTTTGGAATTTCGTTTGATTAAAATCAAACTCAAACAAAGCATTTATTTCAATTAGACCATTACAGGCACTTTTAAATGTCACAAAAACAAAGAAAGCGAAGCTACAGTCACAGACACAAGGCATAATAACTTGTGTAAATACTGTAGTTGCCCATTCCAAGGCGTAGATCTCTATGGAGAAGAATGGGCAAGAAACTCCATGGACACTCTTTTCAATCAGAATATTGTATTAAATACTAAGATAGAACTGTAGGCATTTGTGAAAATTCTATTTAAAATGAAATCCTTATATTTGTAATATCCTTATCCGGCATCGCTTTTGTTTAAAGGCAATTTAAACATAGAGATTTAAAAAAAAAACCATACTTTGCTAATTTCAGGAAAGTAGGGAAAATATTTTAGGTAAATATTTTTTATTTACAGCTGAAAAGGTTCAGGGGTAAAGTTATAGAAGACCGAATAGTAAATGCAAGAATAAAAACTTACTTTTCACCTTCTTATGACCGAAGGCACAGCTTAAAAGAACTAAGAGCACCAGAACTCGTACAGAAATCATGATGAAAAAATCAAAACGACTTGCATTAAAGTGATTGTACCGATATTTATAAAACTTTTATCTAAAAGGAAAACTGTTTACATAAATAAATATTATTAAAAATGCTAGTTTATTACTGAAAAGTATAGTTAGATAAAAAAGGTAGCAGGAAATAAAAAATAAAAAAAGTTTCAGCGAATAAAAGTGACTGAGGTATATGAACAATTTTCCAATGGACTTGCAGTAAGTTTGTGTCAATCTAACACATTTTTTATTTTTCCTTCATTGAATGTTACTGTACTGTTTCTCAAGACCTCTGGTGGGGACTGTCTGCTAATATAAAGGGTGTAAACAGACCCTTAACGAAGCCGAAAGGCACTTGTTCTCCTCGTCATTGCGATGTTTTTTGTTCTAGACTATACCAAGGAACCTTCTAGTTACGGAGATATTGGGGGTCAAAGGTCCAACTTTTTCACATGTTTTTTTTAAATACATGCTTTTAATGTAAAATGTTTACTTTAAACACTTTCTCGGACCCCATACTATTCAATCCATCCATCAGCACAATATTTTGAGTGCGTTAAATTGAGTCCTACCGTAAAACGTGATTTTTCACCCAAAACAAAAATCGTTTCCCAGCAATAATTTTTTGCGTAAAGTTACTTAGTTTGATGTACAGAATGCTTGGTTGACGGCTTAGTGAAGGGTCTGTTTACACCCAGTATAAGGTCCAATTATAATAGATATGCAAGAGAATGATGGCAGTTATCAACTAAAAGAAGATAGTTCATCAAGAGAGATGTAAGGGATAAACGAGACGAAATATTAAAAAAAAAACAACGCGATTGCAAGGCAGAGTAAAGTCCAACTGTTTCATGATGATAAACAAGTAGATCATTTAAATTTCAATTCTCATAACCATGAAAATTTGCCGACCATACCGCGGCAACATACAATTAATGCACATTCTGGTAATGAGGTCATTTGAATAACAAATAACGATAAAGGAATTTAATGAGCACACAGTTTTGAGGATTATCATGGAAAATAATTATCATCACTTTCTGTAATAATAACAATGATTTTAATCACAGATTCTGTTTATAAATCTGGTAATTAACTAGAAATACCTACCAGTGGATTTTATGTTGGGTTTGTCCTTAAAGGCAAATAAACTGATAACATCCGACAGAGGTTCCCGACCCAAAGATTTTGTGATAACGTCTCAAAGAGAATTTCCGATAGCGATATACAGAGAGTTTTGTAGAAGGACCGACACAATTTTCTGGGGGTATTCCTCAAAGCGCAACTATTTTTAAGCGCAACCAACAAAGCACAACTAAATTATTCCTCGAAGCGCAACCATTAGTTGCGCTCACAAATTCAAATTAAAAATATTATAATAATGTATATTCCTCAAAGCGCAACCATGATGAAAAATTTCGTTACTGAATCCATCAAACCATCGCTATTTTTTATGGTTGCCTTTTTTTGCGTTGCATTCTAATAGTTGCGCTTCGATAAATAATTTAGTTGCGCTTTGTTGGTTGCGCTTAAAATTAGTTCCGCTTTGAGGAATACCATATTTTCTGAGGAGTAGGAGGCATTTCCCTGACAGTCGTTATAGGTAGTCAGGGGCCCGAAAGTCTGATATCAGTCTTATCAAGGGGTATCGTATGCCCAGTACTAATTGGGTTGTGCAGGACAGATCGGCAGCCGCTCCATGTAATATACTGGTACTCAGCTGCATCCGGTTACACTGGAAGCCGACCCCATCACATTTGGAAAAAAGCTAGGCAGATGATGATAGGCGAGGCATATCCTAGTTTTTACCCACAAAACTATTTTAAGTGTCACGTTATTTGAGTCCCTCAAAAAAAAGACGTCTTCGGTTCTTTTATCAAACAGCCTATACAGGCAAGGAGGAAATATTTAGAAGTGCCTACTAACAAAGACGGACACGAAAGCAAAACTCAATAAGTAATAAAAAAAACTTTACGATGCAGACGTCGCCAAAATAGAAGAGGACGGAAACTACAAATTACTTATCAAAGGAGAGAAGGAAGAACATAAGTACCATATAGTAGAATTTCACACATTTTCATTTGTTTTGTCTCTTAAGGAATGGTTTGATCAGACGAGCTACTGGTCATCATACCATGGCGACAAAATTGCAAAGTCGTAGCTAGAGAGATTTACTCGAATTTGTGTTGTGGCAGAGTCAAAATTCTCCAAGGCATCTGATGAGAAAATTATGTACAATTTTATTAATAGAAGCTGTATTGTATACTTTGCTTGTGTATTAAGATCTCGAGCCATTCACATCCTATTTCTGAAAATCTCCACATACTAATAAATGAGGCGAGATGATACTAATCCGGCTATAAGCTTAAAAGTGTTTGTAGATGCTTGCGTGTGAGTGTGAGTTCCGTCAGTGGTTACGCTTGCTTCCCCGACATTGTCAGTATCAACCCCAAACTTGTATGTTGCCTTTGAACGCAACTTCAAATTGCACTAAAGAAGAAAGAAAGAAAAAAAAAATTTGTCGCATAGACATGAAGTGCATATAAAATGACAAAAAAAAAAATATAAACAATAAACATCCAACGCATAATAAAAAAGTTGATAGCTTACACCGTTACACGTCGTGACTGCGACAAACAATGGAACCACAGATTTTCATACAACCTGTGTTCCGCCACATTTTTGCGTCCACGGTGTGGTTGTGGGTTGTGGCTCGTCTAAAGGACCCGTGTAGTTGGAATTTCACCTCGACTATACACACGTTTTCATTTCTTTGTCTCTCATGGAAGACTTTCCGCGTATGCTCCGGGAATTTATGTAAATACAGAACAAGGAAAACTTTTGTTACTCACTGCCGAGTCGAAGTCGTTCTGTTTGTGTTTCGAATATTTCTGCTCGAGAACGGATATTGCAGAATCAACATGGGTTCTTTTATCATCGACATGTTAAAAAATTGGTTCATTTTCTAGCAGTAGAATATTCTTTATCTAGAATATTAAAGTACAAACAAATGGAATACTTCCAAAATATACATCTGACCGTTTTTATGCATATTTTTCTTTGAAAACGGCTAAGTTATTAAAATAGGCTCGCGCCATAACGCATGGGACGTTACGTATACAACATTATTTGGAGAGTATAACTGACGAGATATAGGTTTATTGCTGTGCCTAACTCATCTACAACTCTGTCAGCTCCTTTAAAGAATAAAGGCGTCATGAGAAGTATACATGTTTTCAAAGTAATCCTTATCCTTACTAATATTATAAATGCGAAAGTAAGTTTGTTTGTTTGTTACCTTTTCACGCCTAAACCACTGAACCGATCGTCCTGAAATTTTGCATATACGTTGTCAGGTGAACAGAAACGGATTAAGGGTACCTTTTATCCCGAAAAAAAGTACTGTTCCCGAGGAAAACAACAATAACGTTCTTATGATAATAGATAGCGCCACGTGTCTTTCGAATCATGATTGAATTATAATTATTACAAGCAGAGTGCAACCCAAATTAAGTGTCAAATTCTAAATTAATGCGAGCGAAGCCGCGGACAAAAGCTAGTATATTATATTACAGAAATAAAGGTAACATCAATCCTATCTATCTTCAATCTTGATATATGCTACATAACTTACAAAGAATTTAATGAAGAAATGCTCTTTGAAAATCTCAACATCCACAAGCAATTTCACGTAAAACAATTTCCGTTTAAGAGTGACATTATATTACAAAACACAAAGAACTTGTGTGCGAAGCTGCGGTGTCTAATCTACTTTTAATGCTGCCCTTTGAGAGCTAGATGAGAATATAATGGAACTAGCTGAGAATTTCTTTGTGTGTAACGATGAAGATTTTTATGTATCTATATATATAAAACAAAGACGGGTTTGTTACAACACTTATAACTCGAGATCTGCTGGATCAATTTTCATGGTTTTTGTTTCGTTGGATTTGTCTCCGCCCTGAATAGCAGAATACATTTTAAAAACAATGAAAACTTGACGAATACATAATTATGAAAATGAATCATTTTCCATTTAATTAGGTTCCTTTTTTTCGTACCTGTCAAACATTTGTTTTCCTCCTGTCATCCTGTCAAATACTGTGATTGACATTTATGCATGCGTTCAGTAATGTATTTTGTGTAAACTATTTAAAAAGGGTAAATAAACTTTTGTCTGTATTTTTTTTTAATCAATTAAAAAGTGAAATGAATAAATAATATTATAAAAAGATTATGTTAAAATGAATGGGTAGCTAGGTAGGTAGGTAGGTAGGGTAGGTAGGTAGGGTAGGTAGGTAGGGTAGGTAGGTAGGGTAGGTAGGTAGGGTAGGTAGGTAGGTAGGTAGGGTAGGTAGGTAGGTAGGGTAGGTAGGGTAGGTAGGGTAGGTAGGTAGGGTAGGTAGGTAGGGTAGGTAGGGTAGGTAGGGTAGGTAGGGTAGGTAGGGTAGGTAGGGTAGGTAGGGTAGGTAGGGTAGGTAGGGTGGGTAGGGTAGGTAGGGTGGGTAGGGTAGGTAGGGTAGGTAGGGTAGGTAGGGTAGGTAGGGTAGGTAGGGTAGGTAGGGTAGGTAGGGTAGGTAGGGTAGGTAGGGTAGGTAGGTAGGGTAGGTAGGTAGGAAAGGTAGGTAGGTAGGGTAGGTAGGCAGGGCAGGTAGGTAGGGAAGTAGGTAGGTAGGGGGGTAGGTAGGTAAGGTAAGGAAAGGTGCATTGCAACGCATGCCGGGCACAGCTAGTTAACTCATATTTAAAGAGCTTTTTTATGATTGATGTTTCCAAACATCCACTATGACTATTAGGTTCTAGATTCAAATATTCATCTACATAGCCTTTTCCCAACTATATTGGGGTCGGCTTCCAGTCTAACCGGATGCAGCTGAATACCAGTATTTTTACATCGAGCGACAGCCTATCTGACCTCCACGACCCAGTTATTACTGGGTAATACAATACCCCTTGGTAAGACTGGTTGTCAGACTTTTTAGGCCACTGACTACCTAACGACAGTCAAAGATCTACAAATGACACCCGGGACCAGCGGCTTAATATGCGTTCCGAGGCACGGAGGAAACGCGGTATGTAATGGGTGGTCACCCATCCATAGACCAACCTAGGCAAGCACGGCTTAACCTAAAGATCGATCCGAGCGGCTGTTATTATTTAGTCACGAGCTCCTCCTCCTTCTAGATTCAAAGATTGAAAATGATAAATCAATGCTACTCTATTATTTGAAACAAGTAAAATGGTGGATCAATGTAAACGACCACGATTTACGTAGCATAAGTTGAGACGAACTTAGGCAGACACATTACTTTGTGTAAATTCACCACTATTCTCAAAACGGTACAAGAAAACATCATGCGGAAACCAGCACTTCCTTTCATAGAAAGAAAGCCTTAGTCCTAGTAGTAGAAGTATTGAAAGCTGACAATATGGTGAATTTGGGCGGGCGTGGATGGCCAGATCAGAAACTATGAGGAATAGCGAAAAATACTCATAAGAGTCTCGAGCCCGATTTTGATGAAAACTAAAACTGCATCATTCGATTTATTAAAATATTATATTAATAATATATTATTTTTATTTAAATATTCTTAGCCAGGAATCGAACCCATTGCTTTCGAAAAAAAAAACACATACTGTATTACACCATTCGATAATATCGCTAATAATAATCAAATTCTGGGAAATCTTAAGGAAAGAGTTAATTTTTGATAAAATACATAACAATGTGCAGTTAGTAGTAATCAACAGATCGTCGAACAAAATCACTATTGGCGCCAACTCACTAGTAAGTTCTAATTTCAAGTGTTTTTTTATTTTTTTTCTTTTACTGTGGCCTTTAACCTAACTTTAAAAGTCAATAAAATGAAATTAGAACATAATGTTGTAAAGATCGACTGTACTGCGGGTGTCATTAGTTGAAAATATGAAAAAGCACAAAATTTAACATTTTTCGTGCGTTTTCCGTATGTCATTACTTCCCAAAATTTGATCCTCATTAGCGACCCTATCGGATGGTGTAATAATAGTGTTTTTTTCCAAAATCAATGGGTTTTATTCCTGGCTAGGATATTGATTTTTGAAAAATCTAATGATGCAGTTTTAATTTTCATTAAAATCGGGCTCAAGACTCCATTTAGTATTTTCGCTATTCCTCACAGCTTCGGATTTAGCCATCCACGCCCACTTGAAAAATTCATCCTTTATATCGACTTTCTCCGAATAAACTTAATCGTAATCCTTGCCTATTTGTCCTCCAATACTTAATCATTAATCCAAACCTGTCCCACAGTTCTTTTAATGTTCCTAAAATCGATTCGTCCCAGGAAATAAATCCGGGACGTTTTATGATCCGAAGTCCCGGTTGCAACAAAAGCAAATAATTTGATTGGCTCGGGACCTGGGGTTTATGGCGTAAAGAGAAGATTTTCTTGCTGATCTATTAGAAAGAAAATGAAGAAAGTAAAGAGATAGTAAATATTTTTTTACTTCATTTTCTATGATTTAAAATGCATTGAAATCGATTAGGTCAATAAAAGAAGACGAGGAATAGACCAATCTTAAATGGTTTTACCTAAAACGTGATATTACACAGACGCGACGCCGACCCGACTTACAATAAAACCTTGAAAACTGAGCTTTATATCGACTAACAAATGTAAGAATTTTCAATATTTATTGGCAAGAAGACCACATGTTGTGTACACTTCTTTCAAGGCTTTTCTGTGAGTCGAGTTGGAATAAAGACGTTGTCAAGTCTAAGTCATAATAACTAAAATCTGTGTATGTACATCAATTATTATGTTCAGAATGTAAGCGATTATACACGGCTCATTGTCATTGCAAGACATTAATCATGTCTTTCTCGTTCTAGTAAACATTATTAGTAGGTACATTAGTAATAGTACCTACTAACTGTAGGTAGACTATAATATTAATTATATCAAACCCATTGAGTTTCGATATCAATTCTGTTTCAATTGAAAAATAAATAATGTCAACGGTTTTCTTCTCAAGCATAATAGATACACTGCAACCAACTTATTTGTGCGGAAAAACACAGAAATAAATGCAAAATTTTCTTAAAGAGCAACGTTACGAAACTTTGAACTGCACACTTAAAGTGGTCATACTGTACTTGAACTAATTTAGGCTTCGACGTGATCGTGTTGCAGCAATGCAAGCAATGTGATGTTATGTCATGCAGCGAAATTAAATATATTGAGTTCTCTTACTTTAATAGTTACCTGAAAACACGTAGGTACCCGAAATATATTTTTACTCTCTTCCACGCATAATTGATTGATTAAATGCTTCTAAATTTAAACTCAACTTTGTGAGTAAACTACCAAAACCCATCAGCAGTCCAACATATTTTTTATTAATTAGCCTATTCTGTCCCACTGCTGGGCAAAGGCCTCTCCCATTCCTTTCCAACTCTCCCGGTATTTTGCCTTCTCTGGCCAATCAGTCAGGAACGAGTCCAAATCGTGACGCCAGCGTTTCTTGGGCCTGCCTCGGTGACGACGATCGTCTTTAGGCACCCACTGTGTGACGATTCAGGCCCATCTGTCCTGACCTATTGTGAAAATGTGACCCGCCCAGTCCCATTTTAACCAACATCTACTTAAAAAAAATCAAAACACTCCTCTTCCAAGTAAAAAAAACATCGTAAAGCCGTAGTACCTCCAAGCCATTGTCAAATTGAATCTTACCCATTTATCGCGTAACACTGACTGACTCAGAACTTTATTCGAAGTCATGAAAATGAGTTTCATTCACTTTCTTTTGTTTTACACTGACGAACGGTCACGTTTTTGCTTTGACGTCGAGGGCACTTTGGATCTGCGATGCTCAATTCTGTTTTGCATCTATTTTTACGGCATTTGTGAAAATAACTTACATAACAATACGCCCTTGTGTTATGTTTCAGTCCCATGTTATAAAGGGTGTAAATTGACCCTTAACGAAGCCGAAAGGCACTTGTTCTCCCCGCTATTGCGATCATTTTTTTATTCTAGACCATACCTAGGAACCTTCTATTTACGGAGATATTGGGGGTCAAAGTTCCAACTTTTTCACAAGTTTTGTTTTATATACCGGTTTTTAATGTTATAACAGACTTTACTTTAAATACCTCCACGACCCCTGTGCTATTCAATTCATCTATCAGCACAATGTTTTGAGTGCGTAACATTGAGTTTTACCGTAAAACGTGATTTTTCACCCCAAAAAAAAAGTCGTTTCCCAGCAATAATTTTTGGGTAGAGTTACTTAGTTTGATGTAATGCTCGGTTGACGGCTTCGTGAAGGGTCCGTGTACCCTTTAATAAAGTTTTAGCTTACACAATAGGAATGTTACCGAACAATAAAAAAACTAACATTCCAATTAGTAAAACAAGCTGAAAAACAACTCCTCGCACAAAATTCAAACACTGACTAAATGTTGCCAGCAAAGAAAATCCAGCAGCTTTAACTTACGCAAATACTTCGTTAAACTTAACTGGGTAACAAAAACATAAGTTGGCAACATTATTACTTAGTTCCGTTTTTACTACAGAATTCTGTTATTTGTCTTATGTTCAGGAGTTTTATCAAACACTAGCGGTTGCTGATCCCCATTTTTACAACATTTTCTATTGATGCTCAGCTCCTATTGGTCGTATCGTAATGTTCTATAACCTATAGCCTTCCTCGGTAAATGGGCTATCTAACACTAAAAGATTTTGTCAATTCAAACCTGTACTTCCTGAGATTAGCGCGTTCAACAAAACAAATTTTTCAGCTTTATAATATTAGTATAGATTTATTCAGTTTTAAATGTTGGAGTTTTACTATGGCCAAAAGACAAAAGAATGGAATGTACCATCATAGTTTTGCTGCAAAAATCATATTAAATCTTTTAAATAAAATTATTGTCTTTCTGCTTTTAACTTTATCTTCTTCTGTCTCTAATACCTCAAGATTTATCATGCATTCATCAATAACTTGAAATCTAACTTCATAATTCTAGAATTACTCACAAAAACCGGTCAAGTCTAATGACTGAACATGAAGGGTTCCGTACCATCGTAGTATCATTTTTAATTTATATAACAGAAAAACACATTTCATGAAAATTAAAACTGTCTACCTATTACGGATCATGAGATACACCCCGCTGACAGACAGATGTACGGACGGACGGACCTGTTACCCTTCGGGTACGGAACCCTAAAAAAGAATCATTTACTTAGATCCCCCCATAGAATTGCCCTATGAATCAAGATTTATCATGCGTTCATCAATCACTTGAAATTTAACTTCATAACTGTACAATTACTCACAAAAACGATTCATTTTCTTAGATCCCCCATGGAATTGCCCTCTGAACTAACGCAATTTTCCGGAAGACCCCACGTGGTCTTATAATTTATGCAACCTTTAATAAGGAGAGGTAAACTTGATCTCTGCACTGAAGTCAGTGGCTCCTGAACAAAATTGTTCTCCTGAGAAAACAACAGACGGTTCATTTGCTCAATTAGTCCTTGCTAGTAACTTGGGAGATGCTGCTCGTGACTTTCTCTTCGTTTTTGTTTATGTAAACATTATCATCTGCCTAGCCTTTTCCCAACTATATTGGGGTCGGCTTCCAGTCTAATCGGAAGCAGCTGAATACCAGTATTTTACATGGAGCGACTGCCTATCTGACCTCCACAACCCAGTTAGTACTGGGTAATACGATACCTCTTGGTAAGACTGGTTGTCAGACTTTTTGGGCCACTGACTACCTAACGACTGTCAAAGATCTACAAATGACACCCGGGACCAACGGCTTATCATGTTTTCCGAGGCACGGAGGAAACTCGGTACGTGGTGATCACCCATCGACGGACAAACCTAGGCAAGCACGGCTCATTTTAAAGATCGGCCGGAGCGGCTGTTATTATTAAGCCACAAGCTCCTCCTGAACTATTCATTCTATTAAACTACTTCTGAGTCGGAATAAAACAGTTTTTTATAAAGACGATTTAGTTCCGAGTAAATGGAGTTGGGCAGGACACCTGGCAAGGCGCAGTAATGACAGGTGGGCCAAGGCTGTCACTGAATGGCGTCCAAGAACTGGCAAAAGAAAAGTGGGTCGTCCGGTGGCGAGATGGGCAGACGATATAGTTGCCGTCGGGGGCAAAACCTGGATGAGGCTGGCACGGGACCGTGGAGATTGGCACAAGAAAAGAGAGGCCTATAACCAGCAGTGGGTGAGTTCGGGCTGTGGATGATGATGATGATGATGAGTTCCGAGTGAATATAAATTTAATGATAACTGTTAAAATGTAGGTGTTCACATCTGCCAAAGACTTCGAAGAATAAATACATGACATGTGTATGTCCTTATATCACGCCTGTCTCGCATTTTTACAGACATCCCATCAAATATAAGGTTCCCACATAAAAATCCCCTACGAAGAAACATTCAGGCATTTGGCAGCGATCCAAAATATCATGTTAGCACTGAAACAGCACTGACCTGATTTGGTTCAGTTGCTATTTCAGCGGTTTTTCAGCCAGTTAACTGTAGGGGAAAAACAAAGGCTGAATGCGGTTGGAAATTACGATATTGTAGGCTTTTTGGTTTTTGTGATTGACAGTCCATCTTTTTAATGGAATTAAAAGGGGAAATATGGGACGGTGTTGTAATTTTTCTGCATTCAAATTCTAACTTTTACGAACCAAATGTTGTAATAAGGCTTAGTCGACGTAACCCCGTTACGCGGGGCTCCTATTTCTGTCTGTAAGATTTAAAGAAACCTAACACGAAGGGGATGGTGGGGTCTTAGTTCGTTCGTTTTGCTTGCTCTCAAGACGCCGCCATCCCTTTCAAACCTAACCTGTCCGGAGTCGGAGTGCTCAAAGTCAAAATACATTTCCAACTTCCACCCGACAGGTCCACTGAAATGGTGGTCAGTCTATAAAAATAGGAAGTCTTAAAATGGCGCTTTTCTCGAGCTGAAACTAAAACCCAAAGAATCTATTCCAATCTTACCATCTTCAGATAGTTTTGAATAGTAAAACTTTGCTGCCTGTTCCAAGTATCTGTCAAGAAGAACAATGCAAGAAACTATACGGTTACTCTTTTTAAATTATGTAATGTATTTCAGTGGCTTCCAGAATGCTACTACCAAACCACCGGAGATATCCTTTCGTCCATCATCATATGCCTAGCCTTTTCCCAGCTGTGTTGGGGTCAGCTTCCGGTCTAACTGGATGCAGCTAAATACCAGTCTTTTACATGGAGCGACTGCCTATCTGACCTCCACAACCCAGTTAGTACTAGGCAATATGATACCCCTTGTAAGACTGGATGCAAGTTTTTCGGGCCACTGACTACCTGTAACGACTGTCAAAAATGTACAAATGACAGCCGGTACCAACGGCTTTCCGAGGTATGGAGGAAACTTGGTATGTATTGGGTGGTCACCCAACCACGGACGAACTTAGGCAAGCACGGCTTAACTTTAAGGTCGACCCGAGCGGCTGTTATTATTTAGCCATGAGTTCTTAAATTATCCTTTCGTCCCTTAACACAAATATTTCGGGGCAATTGATAATTAGCAGATGTTCTACGGAAAGATCACAAGTATCTTTAATTTGGTTTGATAAATAAAGGGACAATGGCGTCTTGGACCGTTGTCATTAACAAACATAATTAAAAGGTCCCATGGAGGAGTATTTAGTTTGCGTTCAAAGGATGTTTTGTTATCTACAATGTAAAGGAATAAGTTTATTAAAGGGTGTAAAAAGATCCTTAAGGAAGCCGAAAGGCACTTGTTCTCCCCGTCACTGCGATCATTTTTTTTGTTCTGAACCATATCTGGGAACCTTCTAGTTACGGAGATATTGGAGGTCAATGGTCCAATTTTTTCACAAGTTTTTTTTTTAAATACCACTTTCAGAGGTTTTAACTTTACTTTATCCTCTCGAATGTCTTATGTTACACAGTTCGACATAAGAAAAAATGCTCCAAGGGTCTTAAGTCGGACAGTTACACTTTTTTTTTTTTTTTTTTGTTTTTACTGATGTGAAATCATCAAATAAAATGCTCCAAGTGTAGCATTTTTTCTTATGTCGAACTGTGTAATATAAGACATTCGAGGGGTTAATTAACTCTATGACCCCTTTACAGAGCATCCATCAGCACTAAGTTTTGAGTGCGTTATATTGAGTTTTACCGTAAAACATGATTTTTCACCCCAAAAAAAAGAAAAGTCGTTTCCCAGCAATAATTTTCGCGTGCTTGGTTGATGGCTTCGTGAAGGGCCTGTTTACACCTTGTATTTATTGACATTTTATTCATTTTAACAAGTAACAAAAAAAAATTACTTTAGAAGAATTAATGTCACCGAAATATACAAGACATCGTATTACCCAGTACTAACTGGGTTGTGGAGGTCAGATAGGCAGTCGCTTCATGTATAATACTGGTTTTCGGCGTCCCAACACTGTTGGGAAAAGGCTAGGCAGATGATGATGATCTAGGTCAAGGCAACCAAGATTTGTAACAGATTAGATTTAAAGGATATTTAAAGGTCCTAAAAAGTCTTTAAAAGTGCTCTTGTTCTTTCTTTAAATATAAAGTTTGACAGTCAGTTAAAAGTTTCCTAACTCATTGGTCCAGTAATCGCTTGAGTGGTCCTGAGTTCGATTCTCGGGTCGAGCAAAGTGTTATTGAGTATTTCCATCAGGAATATCTCAGTAGCAGCCACGGAATCTAGATTTGGGCCCGGTTGATGGCAATAGGTTCGCCTTCTATTATATGGGACTTAAACCTCAACTGGCGAAATGTGGGTGTACCTGTACCTACTTGTTAGGTACACCTCTGCCTAACCCTTCGGGGATCATCATTCTTCATATTTTCAAAGCGAATTAATTTTCTATACCCATATCTTATTTCCGTACCTACTCAATAAATAAAATACGGTTTCATCCAATAAAATTCAGAAGTACGTAAATTAATTTACGACTGGAAACGGCATGTCTTTTGATAAATATTTTCCTTTTAAAAATGTCTTTACCTCAAGGGATAGCTGCTTACCGTTTCACCGAGAAATTTGTTTTTTTGGTATCAGGAAAATGCTTTGAGGATATTTACCTTATGCGGCCTTAAGGCTGAGGTCGTTGACCTATTTTTAAAGTAAAAAAAAGGGTCAAAGGGAATATAGGAAAAGTATGGCAAGATACTTAATATTGAATATTTGTGAAAATGTAAGTCAGGCATAAACAAGGTGTAAACGGACCCTTCACAAAGCCGTCGACCAAGCATTCTGTACATCAAACTACTCTACTCCAAAATTCTTGCGGCGAAATTACCTTTTTTTCGGGTGAAAAATCAGGTTTTACGGTAAAACTCAATGTAACGCTCTCAAAACATTGCGCTGATGATGAAATTGAATAGTACATTAAAACTCATTAAAAACTTGTATTTAAAAAAACTTGTAATTTGAAACAGAACAAAAAAAAAATGCAATAACATAGAAAATAAGTGCCTTTCGGCTTCGTTAAGGGGTCTTGTACACCCATTATACATGTACACAAGCCGGGCTGAAAAATTTAATGTACATTTTGCCGCCCGACTGTGCCGAAACGGCTAAACGGCTAACAGCTGATAGGTCACAGGCGCGCGCTTGCGAATGTCATACGGCTTTTGTGTTATTGTGATAAAATTGTGTCTATAAAAAAATGTTTCTTTGGGAAAGTTGTTTGTTATCATCAGTACAATCACGAGTTTAAGTATCAGTCACTAAAATTACCAGTCACCCTATATATGTCTACCCTTTCTTTTGCCACACTTCCGGGTTCTGTGCGCATTGTGTGCATGTGGCATTACCCGTGATGTTGACTTGAAACACTTACGCTGATAGACAGAGATAGATAAAATTAATACTTGAAAATGTTAACCTAATTTACAAAAAACTACTGCATCATTTAAAATCTTTGTTTGGTCTGAAATGTATACTGCTACCATCTACATCACTAACTATCTGAGACTGGCCACACAGCTACGAAAAAAACGCCGCAAAAAAGCACCTTTTAAAGCCAAGAACAGGGAGAGCATTTAGTGGAACAAAAGACTTCCTCGGTTACATTATCTTCAGACAATAGTCCACAATTAGGGGAGGGAAGATTCCGATGTGGTCTGGTCTCAACTACCTATGACGGCGATTATCTAGGTACGTTCTTCTTAGTTTTACTGTAGTTTTTTTTTCATTGTGATACTTCTTTTTAATCGACTTCAAAAAAAGGAGGAGGGTCTCAATTCGTTTGAATTTTTTTTTATGTGTCATAACTCCGTCATTTTATGAATCGATTAGAAAAAAAACTTTTTTATGTGAAAAGATACTTTCCGATTGGTCCCATAGAAATTACATCAAAATCGGTTCAGTAGTTTGTTTTTTTCCTCTTGGCTTATGTTAGTAGCCGAAAAAAATATAAAGTTTCTGAAAATATTTTCTGCTATAAAAATCGTTTTCTTAAGCTCTATAACTTAGGATGCAAGAGCGAGCGAAGCGAGCTCGGGACTTTGGGCACCCCGACTCTGGACAGGTTAGGTCCGAAAGGGATGGTGGGGTCTTGAGAGCAAGCAAAGCGAGGGACTTAAGACCCCACCATCTCCTTCGTGTTAGGTTACTTCAAACCTTGCAGACAGAAATAGGAGCCCCGCGTAGCGGCGTTACGTCGACTTCGCCTTATATTTTCAACACTATTGACATAATATTAAGGTAGCTTATAATTATCAATGTAGTAAAGTTTGACTTTTCATTACCGATATCGCTGATAAAACCTCACTTACTCTGGCAATTTCCACAGCTAATGTTTTCTTTAATAACACCTTGTATTCCATATTTCAATAAAGAAAGAAAAGAAATAAAACTCGCTGACCTGCGAGGACTTCAAAATATCGAAAGATCGCCTCGTAATAAAATGTCCTCCATAACATCGTAACTATAAAGGCATCGCTACACAGCAGCCCGCGGCTAAGTTTAGCACGCTATAGCTTCGATTTGTATGAAAAAGGCTTTTTTTTTTTAAATCGACTTCCAAAAAAAACACAAAAAAAGTGGAAAATATCTTGATTTCCGGAAGTCGGTGACAAAAAATTCAGGAGTTTTTGACGCTCGAATAACACTAACAAGGAGGCGCTGTGACATTGTTTCGTGAAATATGTTGCAAAAACAAAATGGCTGTGTTTGTTTCGGTTTTGGCCACGCCCCAAAAGATTTTTGTACACACGGCCACCAATCAAGTTATACATTTCCGGTACAACATGGCCTAACTTTGTACAGATTTCCCTTACAATGAGAGATCCGCTTATACTAGGTTTGCATAGCCGCTATAGCAATGGACGGTCGACTTAAAGTAACAGGGTCCCGCCTGCCTGAGACGTAAAATGTCCATTAAATCCACCAACACCTTTGTATTTTACTGGAGGCAACTGCCGAGTCCGAAGTCTATTTAGACATTTTTATTAGCTTTAATTTTGAGGAGATAATTTAGGAATTCGTGATTTTTTTTTAGCATTTTGTAAACATTTTATGTAGAAAGTTTATTTTGCTTTCCACGTTCAAAGCTGGCCAGTTCTGGTGGATTTTAAAATATCGTTTTCAGTAGTATTTTTCTCCTTAGGAGTAAATCTTGACATGTTTTAATATCTTCTGCATTCATTAACCTAGATAGACATATTATATGTCAGAGCAGAAAAGATGTATGGTAATCGGTTGTCTTGGTATAGGCATGTAATGCGGTGGAATGAGGAAAATGTTATGAGGAAAGTTTTGAGTATGAATGTGGATGGGTATAAGAGTAGAGGAAGACCAAAGAAACGATGGATGGACTGTGTGAAGGATGGCAAGAAAAGAGGTGTCTGGGGGGGAAAAAATGGCTGTTTTAGCAGAATCATAATAGAATAATAATATGAATTACGTTACGAACATAAAAAAATTAGGATATCTAAGGCTGCCATCTGACGGACTCTATTGTAGCAACCGCGCGCAGTCGATATATTCATCAACTGCGCGCGGTTGCTGAGATGCAGTCCGTCTGATGGCAGCCTCGCGATGGACAGCGTGCGTCGACACTACACGACAGTAGCCGACTGCGTAAGGTTGAAGTCACGACTGTATGCAGTTAATATTGACTTCACACGACTGCAGCCGACCGCGTGAAGTTGATATCATGACTAAACGAAGTCGAACGTACAACTGCACGCAGTTGAGTATATCGACTGCGCGCGGTTGCTGTGATGCAGTCCGTCTGATGGCAGCCTACGGGCAGGAGAATGATGGTAGACATATAATAATACAAACATTTGAGTTGCTCTACTCGAACACCCCACGCAACATACACATAGGTTATGCACACAAGGGTAAAAAATGACTTCAAATGGAGCACGTCATAGTAAACAACATTTTCATAAGGATACTTTAATATGTACCAACTTATAACTACAAACAGTACATTTCCAAGAAGCACCACTGTAATACAACCATCAACAAACAAACTAATGAGCACTCACCAGAGAGCATTTAATTAATTAAAATTCAAAACTTTGCACTAAACTGACTACGTTTCACTCCTACTCTGCTCGGATCGATCTTTAGGTTAAGCCGTACTTGCCTAGATTAGCCTGTGGATGGGTGACCACCCATTACATACCGAGTTTCGTCCGTGCCTCGGAAAGCACGTTAAGCTGTTGGTCCCGGGTGTCATTTGTAGATGTTTGACAGTCGTTAGGTAGTCAGTGGCCCAAAAAGTCTGACAACCAGCCTTCCCAAGAGGTATCGTATTACCCAGTACTAACTGGGTTGTGGAGGTCAGATAGGCAGTCGGTCCATGTAAAATACTGGTATTCAGCTGCATCCGGTTAGACTGGAAACCGACCCCAATATAGTTGAGTTAACTGAGTTCTATAAGATAAGAAGATGATATATATATATATGATTATATTTTTACATAAGCATAGATGGCGCTTACTGATAAGTGGATGATTGTCCGTTTCTACCATGTGATGCTTCAGGAAATTGTCAGCGAGAGGTGATCAGTTGATCACATAACGTAGCAAATCTCAACAAGATAAAGTATTTTTGCTCTGTATTTTCACTTGTTATAGAATTCAATTTACCAAAGAATCGTTGCGATATCACGTCGACAAGGAAAGAACAATACTGCTTTTGAAGTTATATTTGTAAAAACATTCTCGTATTTGGCTCAACTTCTAAATTGGCTGCGAAGAATTTTACGTCTCATTCGACAGCACCATTCGCGCAATTTTCAACACGAAATAAAACAGTCCATTCCCCTTCCTCCTCTCGAGTGTACATGCGAATTTCCCCAAAATTCGTTAATTCCGCCAAGCGTGAGAGCATTTCAAACAACGTCCCTCAGAAATGCAGTTTTAAGACTTATACTCTGTGGTGAGGAGGCGTCAAGTTTTGAATTAAAACCTACTTTGATAAGCCTTTAAGGAAATACAATCCGAAGGGTATTAATGTTTCTCAAAGCGCTAAAGTGGAGCAGGGAACTTTTGAATCTAAAACAGCTTTGACTAAGAGGGCCGTTTGAAATTTAATCCTGAACTTACAATCTTGATTTCAACGTAAATAAGTAAGTTATAAATAACTTACTTATAACAATGATATAATATAAACTATAGATACGTTGCCACGCTCTGTAGTGGCAACATGAATGCAAGGTAATTACCGGACCTCCATTTAGTCGCGTGCCAACCAGTGTCGCGGCTGTATGTGACATTAAAATAACTTGTGTGAATAACTTCTTCAAATAACAAAAAAAAATGCCGTCCTGTGTTTTTAGGAAATGTAAAAAATTTACTGCAACTGTGAAAGAAAGATAATTAAGTACTTATCATTTCATGCATGTATCAAGAAAAAATATATTTTATTTTAGTTTTTTTGATGCCTTCTAATGGCGGTTGGCCCCTGAGGTATGTCACGTGCCATACCTTCTCGGCCATTCGCTACAGAATGACAACGTAATTAAAGAAATATATTTATCTCTCTCTAACAACAGGAATTCCGTAGATGAAATTTAATTTTCTTTCCCTTTCTTCGTGCGTCTAAGTAGCTATCTAGCTACCGATAGTATTTACGCTGTTTTCGAGCGCCGTGATGTTCATGCATGACGCGACTATTTATATTACGTCATTGACTTGTTAACTTTTTGATTGAGGATTTTTTCGCAAAGAACAGACCTTTTTCTTTCCAAAGTAATTTATAAACGGCTATGAATATACATAAGTTACTTCGTTTCACGCAACTTTCTGCTACATACATAAACCGAATTCATGCATATAAATTGAAACATTATTCAACAAAACTATACGAATTTCTTTGATACTCTTGATAAGTACATCGTTAATATTAATTTCACATTTATTGCCATTAGCCAGCATTAAGCTTACATTAACATAGCATTAATATTTAAGAAATTCTCACAGTACGGCGCAGTCCTTTCAAAGTTATTTTACAGTATACCTCTAAAATAAACGTTATAACAACGTAAATAAAGGTCACTGTACTGCAAAATCAGATGGTAAATAAAAATGACAGGACCAGTAAATCCATACTTATAAATCGCTTCGAATTTGGAACACGACATTTCAAAGTCAGAAATAAAAATAAAAATATTCCAGCCAGCGCGAAAATTGGCAAAGGCGGCATAAACATTCAGCAAGCATAAAAAAAACCTGGGGATGACATAAAGCCTGTAATGAACGGCTCCCGCTTTGAATGTCGCGTGGCCGCCTCAGTAGATCCCGACGCGTCATCGGGGGCGGTCGCGCTGCCCTTCACCGAATTTGCCGCCAATTTTACGATTGTCAATTACGTGCTTGAAGTTAGTGACGATTTTGAAGAATTAGGAACTTGCATTGGACACAGTTCATAGATAAACTATAAAGTTTGCAATAATAATTTTATATTTGGGTAGAAAAATAAAAATAAGTGATAATTATAATAAATTATGACATAGTATGTGGTTGTAGGTGATAAGTGCGTAGATTTGTAAATAATACTAAACTTAATATGCGTAAAATAACACTGTAAATCAAATGAAAAAGTGAGAGTGTGCGTGAATTTAATATTAATAACTTATGATAAAATAGGTAACAATAGATGCAATTATGAAACTTATAAGACCATTTTGAACACAACAATGATCACAAAACTAAAACATTTCAAAGTGAAAAACAAATTACCAAAAGATGTTGAAAATTAGATATGTGATGAATGTGAGTGTGTTACTGAAATGAATAGGTTTGACAACACGTCAAAACTGGATAAGGAGGATGAAAACGATGCTAGAGGGAACTGTACTAAGCAGAACAAAATTATGGGTAAGTTTTATACACCATCATCATTGACAGACCCGTGTCACCGACTTTTCTCTTTTGGGCCATGCTTTCCTGGTATGTGTGAATTTCAAACTTAAAGCATTTATTTCAAAAAGGCCAGTTACAGGCACTTTTGAATAGACAAAAATAATGAGATGAAGCTATAGACAGTCACAAGGCATAAAATCTATGAAAGGAGGTTGCCCATTCCTAAGCGAAGATCTCTATGGAGAATAATGTGCAAGAAACTCCATGGACACCCTTTTAAATCAAAATATGTCATTCGAGTCTTCCCCGCGATCTTTTTTAGGTCATCCTTTTATATAGCTGTTGGTATGCCATCGATCCTTTGCGATACTATCATTGAAAAAAAAAATATTTCTACGGTTTACGCACCGTCCGGCTGCAAACCCTTTTCTCTTACGTATTTAAAACAATGTTTAATATAATTTTAGGTTAGTTTACAAATTACATACTTACGCGAACACCGCGGGTTAGCATCCGACCTACTCTTGCTTAGTTGTGATCGGTACACTAATAAACTTTTAGTGTTACCAAATCTGTGTGTGTTTACGTCAACTCATCTAACTCCAAGTACTTACTTACTTGCCACTTCCAACTAAAACTGCAAGTGTAAGGTGCCAACTATTACGGGACCTTGCAATCATCATCTCCCTAGCCTTTTCCCAACTATATTGGGGTTGGCTTCCAGTCGAACCGGATGCAGCTGAATACCAGTATTTTACATGGAGCGACTGCCTATCTGATCTCCACAACCCAGTTAGTACTGGGTAATACGATACCCCTTGGTAAGACTGGTTGTCAGACTTTTTGGGCCACTGACTATCTAATGACACCCGGGACCAACGGCTTAACGTGCTTTACGAGGCACGGAGGAAACTCTTAAATAAAAAAACCTTACAATATTGTTTACAAAAGATAGGACAGACCATGCATTTATGGATGACATTCATACGCTAGCAACCAAGCACCCAAAAGCGTATCTCTTGGTTCCATTGTGCATTGTTACATTCCATTGTTTTGAAAAAAGTAGTGAAGTCGGTGACACTGTGTAACTGTCTGGTTAAGTTTATTTTACACTAGTTATCCGCCGGATTCGCACGGGTACAATTTTTTTTTAATGAGATACCCATAAAAAATACAATCCTTGCAGTATTTTCACGTGAATTTTCCATAAAAATGTTTCATACAAATATTTATTGATTTATTTTCAACCAATTATAGCAAAATTACAGACCAAGTCCAATACGATGTTATAAGACATAAAATAAAACAATATAAAAAAGTAAAATCACACCCAGTAATAATATTAACAGCTACAAAAAAAAAATTATATGTTTATACATAACAAAAAAAAAAGCCAAAGGCTGATCAGTCCAACCGTTCTCAAATCATGAGACTTCATATATGCGGAAATTGACTCGCACACTCTATCTAGTTTATGATCCGAACAAAAATAATCATAACATCTACTCGTATGTGTGCCAAACATCCTAAAACTTTCTGCTATTGAAGATTGTTGATTAACAAACGTCCCCAAAACATTTCTCAATATTTTATAATATGGCCGCTTCTCAACATACATAACAACACGCTTGTTGTTGCTTAGACAGCGGTTTACCTATAGCCCTAAACTGCCGCGCTGAGCATAAGAGCAGTAAGTATGTTTTGCATAGTTTTGAGTAATTGGCGTGCAAACTTTTTGAAACAATTTTGTTTTTCCGGATTTTTTTTTTAGTTATATTAATTATGATGATTGAAACGTGTAGCCTAAATAAAGCGCTTTTATATTCTTCACTCAATATTATAATAGTTTTAAATGACGAAAATCCTTTTATATCTAGTATTACTTGAAGCAACTGAAACTGAACCTTAAAGAAATTTACCAGTTCCCGATAAGCTATTAAAACAGCTGTCAGCACATCAAGTAGAGCTCGTTGCGCTGATTCAGGATCAATATTTAACTCATTTTGTAAAAAATTGTACTTACTGCTAGTGCGGCAGTATGTACACCCACATTTCTCCAGTTAAGTTTAAGTTCCACGTATTTCCATTAAACGACTTACCTTCATCAACCAATGCAAACAAAACATCAACTATTTACAAATGTATCCCTTCGTTTACAAGATTACAATGAAAGGCACAACATACAGCTACCTTTGCAGAATTAATTGCTTTTCCGGCGTCTATAGGGGTCCCAAGCCATCTATGTATAGAGCCTACACCTGGCTACTACACCCTCGGACACTATGAACCCACTATACCCGTAATTACTAAGAGATTACGTCGCTGAATCGAGAAGATTTGGTCGCACGGAATATAAAGGTGAATGGAAAAGGTTTTTCTATACAGCTAATGGTCGGTTTGGGTGTCTGAGCTTTATTTTATTTGAATAGTGGCGTGTCGGTTTATGGTTCACTACACAACATAAATAGTGAAGATTCTGTTTTGTTTTGTTGCTCTAGACTCTAATCTTCTAGACAGGTCTTTACTGAAACATTCGAGACTCGCACGTAATCTAGAATGTTCTCGAAAAGCAACCGACATAACAATAAATAAATCACGGCGAACACAAAAAAATGATCGTGAGAAGTCATAGAGTGAGTTAAATAAATAAATAAAATAAAATAAAAAGAATAAGCAGTTAAGATTGGAGAGAAATCAATAAAACAATGCTTAATACATTGAAAAACTGAACAAAAAAATAAAAACTTATTGCAAAAAAAAAGAAAGAAAGTCAGTTATTTTTTATTAAAAAAAAGTTTATATTTTACCCTTTTTAGTTATGGTACCTCACACAAAGTCAAGAATCAATTTTACATTGCAATTAGAAAATATTAAAATATCATCCACATAGACAAAAAAGAAAAAATGCATATTATAGAGACTCGAAAAATACCTAAAGCAAAGTTAAAAAAAGTATTGGACCACCGCGCAAGCTTTGTGTACCGAATGAGAAAAGAAATAACGTAAATCGGACCAGTAAGTAATCACGGAGAAATCGGTGAACATACATGAAAAAAAATACCACTACTACTAGACTGGTAGAAAATGCCCAAGGCATTAAGTCTGCCTTTGTACATTATATGCATTAACTTTTAATAAATAAATAAAAAAAAGGTGCTGGTGGAATAAATAACCACCTAATTTTTTAGAATTCGATTAAAAAAAGTAAATAACAGAACTAATAAAATCTACATTGCCCATTTCAATGGGAAACAAATACTGCGTTCCCACTGCGTTCAATAAACGTCAGGTTAAACATTGAACATCATACGCCCACCCCCACTCGTTCATCCAGTTTCACATGAAATTATATATTAATTAGGCATTGTTTCTCTCTTTTCTCGTTTTTTATATTAATAAGTACCTACGTATTTTTATTTGTTAAAACTTAACACAAGTTTGTTCTATTTAAGTACCTATTCATACACATACCTAATTAGAAACAAAACTGTTTTATGTCCGTCACTTCACCATCTCGGGTCCAGTTGAAAACCAGCGTCGGGCACTAGCTGCTCGGCAGTTTGCTGAACTGGGCCTATTTGGCGCAGCCGTGAGGCACACAATATTCTCTTTTTTCTGTTTAATTTACGTTTTATATTGTATAGATTTAAGTTTCTTATTTTATTTTATTTTTTATTTGTTTGTTGTGTGCACTTGTGGCCGTGTGCCAAATAAATATGTTTTCTTTCTTCTTTCTTTCTTTCTTTCTTTATATCTATTATACAGGGTGTTTGGCGCATGGACCGACACAATTTTTCCAGGGATTTGGGAGGTCATTAGCTAGGTTCTGCCCATACACCCTTTGTCCCAAATGTCACGGTTGGTTACAAATGTTTTTTTTTTTTAAATGAAAAAAATGCCCAAAATGTTTCCTTTAATTCGAAATAACTTTTTTGTTTGTGGGTGTACTGGCACAAAACAAATTTTGTTGCATTCTCCAAAGTCTTTTAAATCTAAAAACATCTTTGTTTTATACAACTGGTTTCAAGAAAATTCCTTACAAGCTTCCAAAGTTAAATTTTTTATTTAATGAATGAAATTTTACAATTTCTAAATTAATTATAAAAAAAAATAAAAGCCATTTTGAACTTAGCTTTATTTTAAAAAGTTCTTTAGTTGATACCCTTTCTAACGGTATGCTACATATCATAGAAATTATTCATTATGTAGTCAAAATACTGGTTAGGAGAGTCAGGGTTAAGAAAAGACTTTTTAAAGTTATTTTGTTTTTATTAAACTAAAGTTATAAAAAAGGAGGCAAAACACCGGGATAGGTGGAAATTAATGGAGGAGGCCTTTGCCCAGCAGTGGGACAGAATAGGCGAGTTAAAAAAAAAGTTATAAATCTTGTGTGTGGCATTTTTTTCATTTAAAAAAAAAAACATATGAAACCAACCGTGACATTTGGGACAAAGGGTGTATGGGCAGAACCTAGCTAATGACCTCCCAAATCCCTGGAAAAATTGTGTCGGTCCATGCGCCAAACACCCTGTATAGTAACAAACAACTAAATTCAATATTCAATTTTTTTCAAATCGGGTACTGTGATCGCAGAACTCGTGTTTTGCCTCGCACGGAAAAAGAAAGACACTTGATACACTGACCACAGACAACAAAAAGAAAAAAAAGAGGTGTTATTTAAAAAAAAGTGCAAAGTTGCCTTGTAGGTCAGAGAAACTACGTTGTGAATGTTATATCTTCGAATGAAGCGATTAATATAATATCGATCGAACTTCACTTGCCGAAGTTCGTTTGATCATATACAGGGTGTAAACGGACCCTTCACGAAGCCGTCAACCAAGCATTCTGTACATCAAACTATGACTTAGTTTCTCTACGCAAAAAAGAAAACGGGGGGTTGGGAAACGACTTTTTTTTTTTGGGTAAAAAATCGCGTTTTATGTTAAAACTCAATGTTACGCACTCAAAACTTAGTGCTGATGGATGCTTTGAAAATTAAACGGGTCATGGAGTTAATTAAAGTAAAGTTAAAAACTTAAAAAGTTGTTTTAAAAAAAAAAGTTGTGAAAAAATTGGAACTTTGACGTTCAATATCTCCAGAACCTGTGGTTTCCCAGGTATTGTCTAGAAGAAAAAAATGATCCCAATGATGGGCAAAATATGTGGTTTTCGTTTTCGTTAAGGGTCTTTTTACACCCTTTATTATATATTACTGTTTCATATTATTATGTTCTTCTCACAAACTATACTGAACTCCCGAACTCTCGAGTGTCCTACAGTATAAATGAATAAATATGAAGTTTCGTATTTGAAGTGATGTATTGGATGAAAGTTTTGTCATTTCAACATTCTTTACCTGTAAAAAAGCACTGTTTGATATTACTTTACTATTTGAGTGTTTATGCAAAATTTGAGGATGATCGGTTCAGTGGTTTAGGCGTGAAAAGGTTACAAATAAAGTTACTTTCGCGTTTATAATATTAGTAAGGATAAAGATTCTTAGATTACCTGACTTAACACAAATAGGAAAACTATTAGGATCGATTTCCGGAGAAGCTATTCCTTCTCCAACCTCATCCATCTTTGCATTATCATTACTCTTCTGTCATTCCTATCCCCCTCGTAATATAGAAAATATAAGGCCGAAACCACACACCTGGGAGCTTCTCTTGGTTGGTGAGACTGGTACTAATATTGTAAAAAGATAAATAAGTTTGTATGTATGGGGTAATCTTCGCAACTGCTGATCCGATTTAGAAAATTCTTTCACTAACGGGTAGCCACATTATCCCCGAGTGTCGTAGGTTACATTTAAAACGTTCCCGTGCATTGTTTTCCGTACATAACTCCAGCGAAGCCGCGAGCAAAGGCTAGATAATTATACATTAGTTATGCATCGTGACACCACGTGTCAGTGTGATCATTGCATTTACCATACGTAATATTCTGGTTTGGAATTACCAGCTGCATTGATCGCTCTTCAGGGTTAAGCATCGCTTGTCGAGATCGGTCTTTAGATGGATGACCATCCGTAATAAACCGGGTTCCCGGTCTTTAACAGTCGCTATGGGTCGTCAGAAGCCCGAACATCTGAGCATCTGAGCTTATCTTATCAATGAATATCGTTGTAATTATCAGTTGTTGGTATTCAGTAGCATCCGATTAGACTGGAGGGTTTTTTTTTTAAGGATGGGAAATCATCAAATAACTCCTCCCGCGCTAGGCGGAGTGGAAAGGAGTGTCAGACTTTTACTGACTAAAACCCATCCATGTTCCTTCTTTGCCCTTTGTGTTCCAGTGCCGCGGTATCTCTTTCGAACAGTCCCGCAGCCCCAGACTGGAGGCTGACCTCAACATAGTTGGGAAAAGCCTAGGCAGATGATGGTAGACCACTACAGGATCAGCATCAGTGTGACTACATCCTTAGTTTCGCTCCAACACAGCCTCCGCAAAACCTTTGTTTCCTCCTCACTATCGTCTCTTTGAACAATTCCTGAGACCTCTTTGTGTCCCTATCTAATGTCGAAATTAACTAGCAGAGAGCACTAATGGAATCTAAGGGACCCTTTTCTCCATTTTACCCTTTGATGTCCGGTAATTGAATTACTATAGTGAATTATTGCACGGGGTCGGTATTGTCTTCCCTTGACAAGTCCAGGCTTGTCGTAGTTGGTTTTGAATGGGCCGCCATCTTGTTTTTGATATTATCTCTTTGTTTGAATTTTGACGTTTCTCTTTTGTTTATTTGACTGTCTTAAGTACAGTCCTTTTACAGTTGTTTTACTTCTGATAGTCCAGTAGTCCAATAGGAACCTTAAGTTGACGAAAATTTAGATCATTGTAATTTTTGACAGTGTGAATGTCGGGGGTAAATAATATTAACAACACGCCTGATATCCCAGGTTAAGGCAGAGTTTTACGTAACAGTACAGCCACATTTCGCCAGTTATATTTAAGTCCCATGTAATGGGGGCGAGCCTATTGCCAATAACCGGGCACAAATCCAGACAGCTTGCTGCTACTGAGAAGTTCCTGAAAAAAAACCCAATAACACTTTGCCCGACTTGAGAATCGAACCCAGGACCTCATGCTCAGCAGTCGCGCTTACGACCACTAGACCAACGAGGGAGTTAGAAGTAAATAACTGTGTAAGAATTTTTGCTTTACTTCTTCTTCATCATGTTTCGGTCTTAGATACTCTTTCTAAGTCTTCTTTTATTGCAATAACTTCATCTTTCATAACAATATTAACTCCATCATCTGCCTATCCTTTTCCCAACTATATTAGGGTCGGCGTCCAGCCTAACCGGATGCAGCTGAATACCAGTATTTTACATGGAGCGACTGCCTATCTGACCTCCACAACCCAGTTAGTACTGGGTAATACGATACCCCTTGGTAAGACTGGTTGTCAGACTTTTTGGGCCACTGACTACCTAACGACTGCCAAAGATCTACAAATAACACCCGGGACCAACGGCTTAACGTGCTTTCCGAGGCACGAAGGAAACTCGGTATGTAATGGGTGGTGACCCCTCCACATACCAACATAGGCAAGCACGGCTTAACCTAAAGATCGACCCGAGCGGCTGTTATTATTAAGCTCTTCAACAATAATAACTCCAACAAAGTCTAAAGTAAAATCCTCAAAGTCTTCATAATTGTATCCTACTTAAGTAGCAAAATATGGAACGAGGCTGCGAGTCAAAACTTTTCTGTGAGTTTAATGGCTTGTACTTGACTTACTTAAGAATATGTTTTATAAAGGGTGTAAAAAGACCCTTAACGAAGCCGAAAGGTACTTGTTCTCCCCATCATTGCGATCATTTTTTTGTTCTAGACCATACCTGGGAACCTTCTAGTTACGGAGATATTGGGGTCAAAGTCCAACTTTTTCACAAGTTTTTTTTTAATACTTGTTTCTAATGTAAGATTTTTACTTTAATCACCTTCACGACCCCCGTACTATTCAATCCATCCATCAGCACAAAGTTTTGAGTGCGTTACATTGAGTTTTACCGTAAAACGTGATTTTTCACCCCAAAAAAAAAGTCATTTCCCAGCAATAAGGTTTGCGTAAAGTTACTTAGTTTGATGTACATAATGCTTGGTTGGCGGCTTCGTGAAGGGTCTGTTTACACCCTGTATATTCTCATCATAATTGCAAAATAACATTGCTAAAGAATTGCTTCCGAAGTATTACCTTCTAGTTTTAGCATTGTGATCTACTTATTTCTTTTGAATGTTTTGATCAAAAATTCCAACTCAGTATGGTAATTTTATCTTGCGTTTCGAGAAAATGAGCACCCATAACGCGAATGGGTACAAAATGTACACACATGTTTGGTGGAAATGGGGTACTAGACCTCCATTTTAGATTATTATCTGTGTAATGTAATCTCTTTGGGTTGATCTCGAAAATACGTGGAAAAGGAAAACACAACTTGATAAAATCATGTACGAAATTAGGTTTTGCCTATAACCAGAGGCCTTAGCACAAGCGCGCGGTGTAAACGGAACGTTAATACATTGTTTTTTGATTAAAAAAAAAACGAATAACGAAAAAATATGTAAATATTACACATTCATTTATATGTTAAGCGGGTACTTTTATTTTTAAATCAACGTATTAACGTTATTTCCGGGATGAAAGGTACCCTATGTCCGTTTCTGTACACCTGACAACGTATTTGCAAAATTTCAGGATGATTGGTTCAGTGGTTTAGGCGTGAAAAGTTAAAGAACAAACTAACAAACTTACTTTCGTATTTATAATATTAGTTATTATCATTAGGATGTTCGGTTCAGCATGGCACAATTTGAACTAAACTAAGCTAAGAGCAAATTTTGCTGCCTATTCTGAACCATGCCTTGCCTTGCATGCCATCCGAACATGAATGTAGCACTCCTGGCATCCTTTTATCAGTTTTCTACCACATTTTCTCAATGTGAAAGTAAGTAAATTTTGTCAAAAACATTTTCTAATAAAGGTTCTCACCGTACGTATTTTACATCCTCTATACACCTTACAAAGGAAATACAGCCAGCAATCCTTTTGACAAACACCCCTGTCTTATTTACCTGCTTTTATATAAGCCTCGGGCCAAATATGACCCAATCCCACGCAACATTGTCACGTCGGCTAAAGGTAAAACTGCCGTATCCCGAGATTTAAAAGCATAAACATCCTTGATTTACAACCTAGCTTCCCCTTTAATAGGCTCACATTTTTACTTGTTACCCATATTTCTTCACAACACGATTTAAAAATATTTGCCAGTATTTTCGTGTGAACGCCTTGAATTATGTTTACTGTATCCAATAAATTGAGTCTGGAGTTGAATTTATTGCGCATATTTCGGAAATTGAACGAAGAATGTGTTTGTGTAACGTTAATGGGATGAAATATTGATGTTTGTTGCATTTTCGTTCTGTAAGAAGTGAATTTGGAGGAATTAAAAAAAAAACAGTTGAAGACTGGAATAAGTTGCATTTTACTATTGTTTTCAGTTGCTAGTCTATGAAAGCAACCGTTATTATATAACAGTAATTTGTTAGATTATGCTTTTTTTTTTTGCTAGCCTACATTGTATCCCACTGCTGGGCAAAGGCCTCCCCTTTCTCCTCCAAACCTGTGTTTTGTGCAATTACTGGCCACGTTTGCCCCGCGAACATTATCAGATCGTCACACCACCTTCGCCGCGGTCGACCTCGTCGGCGATGTCTGTCTGATGATTATCTTTGTCATTAAGTCATTCGTCAGTCGGTGTTCATTACTCATGAGTGAGGAATGTTTTGAGACTTACAATATTTTGAAATTGTTGCTGTTGTTCAAAGACCTATTTTTAAATGCACATAAAAAACTTATCACCCGTCAAGTTATTTACATCAATATTTTTTTTTGTATTAAAATTTAGATTGCACATCAAATTTTCCAGAGCGTACAAACGTAATACTCACACATATTATAACAAAATATTTTTGCAATATGTTTTCATCATAAAAGAGGCATTGCGGCAAGTACAACACAGGATGCAAGAGCAAGCGAAGCGAGCTCGGTACTTGTGGCACCCCGACTCGGTTAGGTTACGTTACTTTAAACCCTGCAGACAGAAACATGAGCCTATGGGGCTACGTCGACTCGGTTTTAATTAAATAAATTGCCATATGCATTAAAAATAGAAGCTTTGTTTCACAAAAAAAAAAACTCCGTTTTTCATTAATAGCATTGCGTAATGAACTCAAATTGTTGCCAAAATAATAATTATATGCTGTGCATTCAGTATTTTTATTGGGATTGGGATTTTTATATGACAAAGGAAGATGTTTGATTTATAGTTAAATACTAGCCTTTTTCAAATGGCGATTGCTACAAATTAACTTTGTCAACCTCACCAAAAATAACTTTTAAAAAAAACAAACTAATTTAATATTGCAATGCTTTTCATCATCTACAGTCCGCCTGAACCCACTGTTGGGCATAGGCCTATCTTTACTTTGGTCAATGTTTACTCTTATAATTATGTCAGCGCCAACTAGCTTTTTAGTTTCCTTTAGCAAAATCCTTTAATTGGTCTCGAATTCTAATTCCCTAGTCTCACTAACGAGCAATTAAGTCTTAGTTTTATTGTTCTCGGTCCAAAAGGGAGATGTTTCACTAGCGCAGCTCATGCATATTTTATCTCAGTCGTTAGCCTGTCAGGCATTCGTCTTCTAACCGATGTTTAGCATTTAAAGAGCTCTAAATTATTGAAAACTCGCAATGCGAAAGCGTTAATACTGCCGTCATAATAAAGAAGGGCGTAACTGACAATTTTGTCAAAAATGAGTTATTAACAGATTCTGAATCAGCAAAGAAAATGCTATCTTATGGTCTTACTCACAAAGCTGTCACTCGTATGAGATCAGAGATAGCATAAGGATTTTAGCCCTAACTACGGCATAAATTCTGGTTTTTGAATCTGAAAAGCCTTTATTACACAATAACGGCCTTTTTTGTTAGTATTTTCGTATTGCTAGTCTGGAAGGCCGCAATTACCAATTAGGGCTTTTTAACTAAGCAAAACTTTAAAATGTACTACAAGAAAAAGCCCTAACTTCGCAATAAGGGCTTTTTATGTAAGTATTTTGAAGGGACACGCGCGCGGGTGTGGGCGCGGGGAGAGTATTTGATTTGAATCCGCGTCGGTCAGTTGCTAGCTAGACCAAGGGAAGAGGCCACGCGAGGTGCAGTGTGTGTGCGGGGTGACGGGACGAGGCGGCAGCCGTTTTTTTCTTTTGAAATTATTGATATCTTGGTAAGTAATGTTTGTTTACGTTACATTATAATGCGAGAATAGTAACTATCTGCCAAATAATATAAATTACGTAGATAAATTCGTTGATTAGCTCATTTTTTTGTCAGTCCGTTGTCTTACGTGGTAATATTCGGATGAACGGTACAATATTATTTTGAACTAGTTTTACTATAGGAACAAATCCAAAACAAAAAACAAACCTAACGACGGCTACGTACGAGTGTGTAAAGTAAATTTTGGAGCAAAGCGATAATATTGCCTACAGTTTTGCGCGGTGCGGTCGCCACTCCACCAATCGGTTGTCAACGCCGCTGGCGCGCATATTTTAAATACCTAAGTTTCGAATAGAGAACAACAAGAACCAACCTACTCACTTTTTATTGAATTAGACCCAGTTTAAAATAAATTTAACGTTTAACGTTAGATATGATAGTTTATAAAAGAATTGTTACGCGTTCCATAATGTTGGATAATTACGAGAGCAACTTGAAAATGTGATTTTTTGTTTGTTGAGATATCTTTACGATTTTGGTGTTAAATGAAAGGTCTAGGTCTATAAATGAGTCGCGCAAGTAACACGTATGTAGTACAGAATTGTAATCATAAATACAACCTTCTAAGTTCATGTAATCCTATTCGGTAACTATTTCATGAAAAAGCCATTCAATGGGATTAAATGAACTTAGTTGTATAATGTATGATTTTAATTATTATATTTCTGTAACTACGTACGTGTTACTTGTGCGACTCATTTTTCATCAACATACAACCTGGCACTGACCTGCAAATTGACCTGCAAAAAAAAAGCAAGAAAATTTGAAAATCGCGGGCTACCCAGACGCTTACACCTTAAATCGATTAGCGATTATTAAAATTGATGAGATGGAGTATTTTAAATGCAAATAATTAATTATTATCTATTATTTTTAGGACCATGAGGAAGAGTACGAGGGGTTTTCAAATGATAGAATTACTAAAAACCAACAACGGTAGCAACGATGGTCATCAAATACAACAAGCGTCGACAAGTTTTGATTTACATCCGTACCCATACAACAGCTGCAGCGATGAGGACTTTGATTCAGACGATTCTGTGCAAGATAAAACATATATACCTCCAAACGCATATCCCGTTCAACACAACGACAATGATTCAGATTCCGATTCAGACGTTATACCAAATTCACATCCTGTCGTTCTTCCGAAATCACCCACGCAAAATCATAATTTAAATTCAATTGGTCAAAATGACAGTGATTCTGACTCTGATTCTATTATTCCGAACTCACAAAACATCATAATACCAGAAACGCCAACTCCAGAACAGTATCACTTGACTAAAAGAGGAGCCATACGCAAAAGAAAAATATATGAAACCAGTTTTGCAGAAAGAATGAAGACTCGAAAGGAAGAGAAGATTTCAAAGGATTATGCCCTCAAACCAGGATGTGATGAAACTTGTAAAAGAAAATGCACTTTGAAGATTCATGAAAGTAGAAGAAAAGCAATTAATGAACTTTTTTGGTCCTTAACGTGGAGCGCACAGAAAGTGTTCATCACGAGCAATACATCTAGAGTAGAACCTGCAAGAAAAAAGATATTTGCCGCAGATTCGAACAAAAAAAACAGAACCAAATCTCTGTCCTATTTTCTTAGCAACGAAATAGGAGAGAAAATACAAGTTTGCAAAGTATTTTTCTTGACATCTCTTGGCTACTGCAAGACAAACGATAAGGCTGTAAGAAATGCTGTGAACAATCAAGACGAAGTACCTAGTGACGGAAGAGGTCATATTCCAAAAAAACTTCGATATAATCATGATCTCATCAAAGCTCATATTGAGTCTTTTAAACCAACTATTTCTCACTACAGAAGAGAACATGCGCCAAATAAAAGGTACCTCTCTTCTGAAATATCAATACAATTCATGTTTAATGACTACATTCAAAAACATACCGAGGAATCTATTTCATATGATTTGTACAGAAAAACCGTGAAACAAATGAACATTTCTTTTGCGAAGCTAGGCCATGAAGAATGTGAACATTGTGAGCAGTTTGAGATTCACAACCCAAACGCAAAAGAATTGCGTCACAGAAACTGTGACACTTGTAAAGCCTACGACAAGCATCACGAACGTTATATATTAGCAAGGCAAGCTTATGAAGTTGATCGCCAAATTGCAAAATCTGGAGCAGCAAGTGAAGGTTATTTCTCCGTGGACCTGCAAAAGGTAATAATGTTACCTAGAATTGACATGTTTAAGTTGGTCTTATTTTGCCCTCGCCTGGTGGTGTTCAATGAAAGTTTTGTGCCGTTGGGGTATAAGACATCAGATATTATGTCTTTTGCTGCTTTATGGCATGAAGCCATTTCGGGCAGGAAGAAAGAGGATATTATATGTGCATTCAGAGCCTTTTTGATGCACTTTAGAGACTTAAATAAGATAACTTTATGGCTCGATAATTGCGCTGCGCAAAATAAAAATTGGACATTGTTTTCATTCATAATCAACTTTATAAATTCTCACGAGACGTCTATCAGCACTATCGTATTGAAATATTTTGAAACAGGCCACACTTTTATGTCCGCTGATGAATTTCATCACCAAGTAGAACATGCCTTGAAGAAAAAGAAAAAAGTGTATGACTTTGACGATTTTGCCGACGCTGTTGCAACAACAAATAATAGGAAAACTGTTGTCAAGAAGATGGCTGTCACAGATTTTTTCAAAATTGCCGACGATACCTCTACTTCCAGAATTCAACAATCTAACCCACGAGCATATTTGCGTGATATGAGTGAGATACTCTTTAAAAAAGGAAGCTTGTGTTTATTTTATAAAACTGATTTCAGCACTACCGATTACATTCAATTAGAATATTTAAAAAAAACTGTCACGAAAAAAGGTTTTACAGCACATGTGCAAAAAACAGAACCCAGAGGAATAACGAGTGAACGCAAAGATAATATAATACAAAGATTAGGACCATTAATGCCAGCAAATAGAATGTTGTTCTGGCAAAATTTATATACGAACAACGCTTCTGCAGACCTGATGGTAGACCGGGAAGACTGATTAGGCGATAAGGAGTTTATTTTTTATGTTAGGGTTAGAAACGGTTTTGTTAATTCAAATATGTGATTCTCAGTGCCATAAATAGGCTCACTTCTATTTTTGAAGTTCCTATAACTTTAACTATGTAAGCTGATGTTTTAAAATATATTATTGGATGTTTTGTGTGTGATTCTATTGACATAGTGTCAGAAGATTATTTTTTTTGAGATATTAATGATTTTAGTTCTCAGTTATTGTAAAAGTTCCTCTAACTAACTTTTTAAGATGATTATTTGTTGTTTGGTTGTGTGTTATTTTACTGTCCGAAGATATATTATTGTTTTAGGAGTATTATTAAAATAATATGTTTTGTTAATTTTGTTTAGATAGATAATGAGAGATATGTGATTAGTAAAGGTGTTAAATAATTTAATAATACTATTTTAATTAGTACAAGCAATAAATAATTGGTTGATTAAACGCTTCATATTGATAAGGTAACTGGCGTTAGTTGTATGTCATGTACCTAATTGAATGTGTCTTACATATTACTTTAAGTTTGACTGATTTAATAAAGTACCTATTTTATTTAGTAAATATTCTTGGTTTTGTTGTTTTTTGTTCCTGTAGACAAAATACCTATGCTCCAAAGCCTGCTTTGAAAACGATTCGTAACTAAGTTTACGATCAAAAAAAGGCGCAACTGCACATTTAAGGCTTTCGATGCAAGGATATCGGCTTTAGGAAAATCGAGTTCCTTCTATGAAAAGCCGTAATTACATTCTACGCAATTACGCCCTTTCAGATAAGTATTTCACAACTTCTTATTATTTTTTTGCTACAATAAAAGGGCAAAAATAAAATAAAATGAATACGCGTGTATGATTTTAAATAAATTATGGTCCATAATAAAGCCTATATTTTTTGACGTTTTATAAAATAAGAATCACTAAGAAAAACCATTCAGTAAAGCGCGGGCCTTCATTTTCGATAAAACTTTAATTATCTCGGAATCAACGTTGACGTAGTTACGGCCTTCTTTCTAATGACGGCAGAATAGCGTTCAAGACTTACGGCATCTCATACACAATTTCAAGTCCTTTTTTTTTCGAAATGGTTGAACCGATTTTAATGAAACTTCATATACTTAAGCAAAATACATAGCTCTAAAAAGTTATCAGAGAACATTTTCTAGAAACAGTGTTATAGCTAAATTAGACCGATTTTACATTGTCCATAGAAACGAAAATTTCCAATTATCTTTTTTTTTAAAGATATTTCGAAAATGTTCTCTGTTAAGGTTTTTTTTTTAAGGGTTTGATTGTTTAGGTCAAATATTGCAACTGTAGTTTATAACAGTAATCACCAACCGATCGAGCTGAATTTTTGCATACACATTTAGTTTGGATGACAATCCATAGACGCCAAGATGGCCGATGGAGCAAGGCTTTGACCAAGTGGCAGGGCCGTCTTGAAGCTCGTTGGGTTGACGATATCGTCAAATTCGTGGGAAACACCTGGATAAGGGACGCACAGAACCGGCGAGTGTGGCAGAAAAAAGGGAGGCCTATTCCCAGCAGTGGGTGATTCCGGGCTGATATGATGATGACAATCCATAGTTAGCTAAGTGACGTTATTCTAAAACCAATATGGCGGACTGTTAAAGATGGCCAACTAGTTATTATTTATGCACACCCATGATAAGGGTATCAATTATAAGGGTTTACTGAGAAGAATACGAAAAATGACTCGACACGTCACACCTAGATTTTAAAAGGTTGTTTTAAAAAAGGTTTTTACTATCTATAAGCTTGTTTTGTATCCTCCATAACCTTCCACTCTTTGTTCTGTGCGGGTTTCTCTGGCTAATCTCTCTAGCACCTTTATTTTTTTTAGTTTTTTTTTTAGTTTTTGAAATAATTATATCAAATAAATATATAACTTATTTTAAGTTGAATACTGTTTTTTAAGTTTCTCTGTATCAATTTATTAAAACCATAAAACATGATTGAAGTTAGTACATTCATCACTTACCATTTTTTTACGTCGTAAGTATTTAAACACGGAATCCAAAAAAAAGGTCTGAAACACAAAAGCCCTCATTTCTCAGTAAGTAAATCCCAAACCAACAACTTAACTAACTTAGTTTATTAACCCCAAAAAGTGTACGAGATTTTCCGTAACTCAGTTTCTTCATTCAACCCAAACAAAATCACAGTAAGTCTTTCAAAGGTTTATCCTTGATAAAGACCTCGGTAAAAACTTCTACTAACTTAAATGCCAGGAACATGGTTTCACTTGTTTTTCTTCAAAAACAACTAGAAAACAGAACGTGGCTCCAAAGTCCCGCGCAAACTTGAAATTAATTTTCTTGGCAAAAGAAAGGGTAGTTGGAAAAGATTAACAGATCGTGGAGAGTACAGTCGGATAAAGAGATTGGTGAACAGAAGTTGATTTTATAATAAATATAATCATCATCATCAGCCTACAACAGTCCACTGCTGGACATAGGCTTTTTCAATCGCACGCCACTTAATTCGATTATTGGCAACTCCCATCCAGTTGCCAGTCACCCTGCGAAGATCGTTGCTCCACCGAGCCTGAGAGCGTCCCACCTTACGCTTTCCGATTCGCGGTTTCCACTCAAGAACACGTCTACCCCAACGGTCATCGGTTCTACGGCTAATATGCTGGTCCTGCTCCACAACCATAGGGGCAAACTAATTTATTAACATGTGAACTTAATGTTGAAGCTGCAGAAGATTGTAAAAATATCCTTGCATTGTATAGATTCAATCTCTTAGTATTATATAATTGCATAGCACATGTGTGAGTACTATGTACTGTAAAGCTACCATTTACATTTAGTTATCATTCTTTGACTCGAGTTTGCCCTGGCGGTTGAGAGAATGTCATGCTCACTCAAATGTCTCGCTGATGGTGGCGGGTGTGTCGGATCATTTAGTTCCCTTCAAAATGGTTGAGTTGAATGGTGCTGATCCATGCGTCATGTTCGTGAACGGGCGCTGTCAGTTGGGACTGGTCATCTCTTAGCTGCCATGGTTTATTCTAACTTCTTTGTTTTTAAAGTGTTGATCTAATCTTTTACTCTGGACGCTCTTAATGTGCACATCTTTCTACATTGTTCTCACATATATGTATTATCTCAACATGAATGATGTAACCAAGACCTTGTAAAAATATTTTGATTGAAAAGAGTGTCCATGGAGTTTCTTGCCCATTCTTCTCCATAGAGATCTACGCTTTGGAATGGGCAACTACAGTACTTTCACAAGTTATTATGCCTTGTGTCTGGGACTGTAGCTTCGCCTTCTTTGTTTTTCTGACATTCAAAAGTGCCTGTTATGGTCTAATTGAAATAAATGCTTTGAGTTGAGTTGAGTTGATGGCTGACCCATTGCCACTTCAGCGTATGTATTCTGTGAGCTGTGCTGACAACTTTGGTTCTTTGTAGGATCACCTCTTTCCGGATGCGATTCCTCAGAGAATCTCCAAGCATAGCCAGCTCCATAGCTCGCTGAGTGACCTTGAATTTATGGACCAACCATACCGTGACTGTCCACGTTTGCCAAATATAACCCCTATACTATAAGAATTGGTCCCGGCAACATTTACTCATTTCTCTTCCAAATCATTCCTCACACAATCCATCCATCTTTTCTTTGGCCTTCCTCTCTTTCTATTAAATCATAATATCTACACAATGTTTAATTTAATGTAATTTTTCTTCTACCTGTGTGAGCACGTTGTTCTTCTGAACTACGCAACTCATTTTGATATGGTTTTTGCCGTCACTTAGAAAATTTATTCGAAAAGATATTTGTGGTACACAATATTAATTTACTATTAAACTAATACGTGGAACGCAATAGAAGCGGCACAATTAATTTGTTGTTTTTCTTCATCTATGTATTTTCATATCTCTTTACTTTTTATATTTTGTTTGTATGTATGTATTTATTATTATATTTTATTTTTGGACATTTTCTGTACTATTGCACCTACTGTTTTGTCTCTGCATCAACCTAAGGAAGACTGGTAGAATATGCCCAAGGCATTAAGTCCACCTTTGTAAATTATGTGCATAAAGTTCTAATAAATAAATAAGCGATTGAGTATTGAAGTAATTTTACAATTAAAAGTACAGCACGTTTAGTTGCATGATAACAGTGATTTTCTTTTAAAAAATCATTACGTAGAATAAAAAATTAAAAAAATCCTTCCATATCTAACTCTTTTGTGGGCTGTACATGAAAGAAAATAAAAGAATTATAGATTACTCCGTCCGTAGCTTATCTTGAAAGCCATTCACAAAGAATATTCTAGTCGTCTTTGATTCAGAGCTAGCGTTTGGAATGGAATTTCAATTAAAATCAGATTAGAGTCGCTCCGTTGGGTTCAATTTGCTTCATCATGTTAGATGACATGTGTATTTGCAGTCGTATATATTGTATTATTAAGTTGTGTAGGTTGATTGGCATTGCTTGAGTGATTTTTAAAAGGACTATAATGGGTGAGAAAAGACCCTTAACGAAGCCAAAAGGTACTTGTTCTCCCTGTCATTGCGTTATTTTTTTTTGTTCTAGACCATACCTAGGAACCTTCTAGTTACGGAGATATTGTGGTCAGTTCCAACTTTTTTTTTTTATACAAGTTTTAAATGTTATAACTTTACTTTAAATGCCTCCACGACCCCTGTAGGTACTATTCAATGCATCCATCTGCACAATGCCTTGAGTGCGTTACATTGAGTCTTAGCATAAAACGTGATTTTTTACCCCAACATATTTTTTTTTGCGTAGTGTTACTTAGTTTGATGAACAAAATGCTTGGTTGACGACTTCATGAAGGGTCCAATTATACCTTGTATTTTAGCAATCACATTCTCTATTACGGAAGAAGTGGTGAGACGATTTGGACGCTTACCGCGAGGGCTGGTTCGAGGTGGCATGAGAAAAGCGCACATGGAAGGAATTGGTGGAGACCTTTGCCCAGCAGTGGGACACTGCAACAGGCAACAAAAACAAAATCTCTATTACATAATCAGCCTACAATGTTCCTACATTAGACACATAGGCCTCCACTCTTTGAGTGAGGCATAAAACGCTGCGCGGGCACAGCGCGGTTTGGTGACATGTTTTCAAATTTTTCCTCCTAGAACTTGAGTTTCTTTTGCCGTTTCCAAAATAATGGAGTGGTGATGAGCAGAATTAAATAATTACATAAAGTAAAGGGCCTGCTTGGGTACGTACCCACGTACTAAGTCACCGTTACTCTGGAAGCTGCATAAAAATTTCTTAACGATAAAATTCTCGATAAAACTGGAAAGTCGTTTTGATTTGTCATCGTGACTTTTTTCATTTGTGATTCTGCTCTTCAGTTTAAAAGTTTTGAAAGGAATCAAAATATACTTTACGAGCACCAAAGGGTTTCATTCCATGCAATTATCATTGAACTTCCGTTCTTTTTTAAATTATGTTAGAAACATACAAATCATCTCCTTATTTTTTTCCACTGACGACCAAATTAATTCGAGTTTTTATTTTTCTCGTAAAATCCATTTTGTTTATGGCCATTGCTATCCACATAATCCCAGTCTTTTGTTCCAAAATATTTATATCTACAATAAAACGTAGATGGACCGATATGGCCATTATTACCGGTCATATATCAGGTTGAATGATCTTTTTGTTGTGTTTTTCATTCAATGGATCGACTACACTGGCTCATACACCATTTTTCATAGATAGCTGATTTTACTGATGTCATAAATATTTTAGTACGTCTTTATTTGGTTCACGTGAGCAAGTTTTGTCATACATTTCTTTTGTTACATATACTTCTTTATTTACGTCTGTGATAAAATTATATTGCCACGTACCTACAGCTTCGCTAGTAAACTTAGGTGAGATAACCTGATGTCGGTCGTCAAAAACTGTACCTATCTTTTTCACGTCAATATTGTCTAGTTTATTTGGTGGAGTAGTTTGAGGAGCTCGTGGCTAAATAATAACAGCCGCTCGGGTCGACTTTGCCTAGGTTGGTCTGTGGATGGATGACCACCCATTACATACCGAGTTTCCTCCATGCCTCGGAAAGCACGTTAAGCCGTTGGTTCCAGGTGTCATTTGTAGATCTTTGACAGTCGTTAGGTGGTCAGTGGCCCAAAAAGTCTGACAACCAGTCTTACCAAGGGGTATCGTATTACCCAGAGCTAACTGGGTTGTGGAGGTCAGATAGGCAGTCGTTCCATGTAAAATACTGGTATTCAGCTGCAACCGGTTAGACTGGAAGCCGACCCCAATATAGTTGGGAAAAGGCTAGGCAGATGATGATGATTTGGTGGAGTAATGTTCTCATCATTATTGATGTAAAATTCTAACTGAACCGTATCTTTCTACCCGTTGAGTGCTAAACTACTTAATGCATAAGTACCAATTTGATTCTAATGGAATTCAAAAGAGAGGCAGCTTGGTGTCTGAATGTGTTTATTATTTTATTTTAAATCCTCAAAACGTCAACTATATATTTTACCAGGCGACGAAAACCCAATTTACGCTCCTTAGGCGCGAATTACACAGAAACGGTGTAAGGTGAAGGCGCGGCGCAGGCATGATGCCGCTTCAAAACATTTTTCATATAAGATGTACATACGTAGGCGACATGTCGTAAATTACAATCAAGCAGCGCGGCGCAGGCACGCCGTTCTTTCGTTTCCTTATAAATTCCACGCCTGCGCCGCACCTTACGCCTTACGCAGTTTCTGTGTAATTCGCGCCTTAAGTTACGTCAATTTTATTGTAAGAAAAAGAATAAAGCGTAGTTTTAACGAGTCAACACCGAAATCAGCATTATTCACTTATGTTTTGTTTAACTAACATTCGTTTCTCTTTGTCATAGAATTGGATCTGGACTACCTGGAGAGGGGTGGAGGGGGTACCCTGACAGTGGGTGGGGCTCCGAGCCTGGAGCCAAGTCCTGACAGCCTTGACCTTGTCAAAGTGGTGCTACTGGGAGCCCCAGCTGTCGGGAAGACTAGCATTATACAGGTAAATATGAATTTCTTTAGTCTGACTTAGTTGTAATATACGCAACGGACACCGTTATGTAATTGATTGGTTCCCTCTATCACACCTCTATTCTGGGTTACCAATTTCATAGCGTGAGAGTTGTCCATAATTAAGGTTTCGAAAAGTTGGCCTATGAAAACCTGCACCAAAACTACGAAAGTTAGACTCTTATCATAATTATACGTTCGATGTAAATAGATTACTACGTCCACATGACTACAACAAAGGACACGGTAGAGCACACCGTGGAGGTCTGCCCCACTTGGGCGGAGCTCCGCCGTGTCCTCGTAGCGACGATTGGCGGCGGCAACCTCTCGCGCCCGGCCCTGGTTCAGGCCATGATCCGGAGCGAGAGGAAATGGGAAGCCGTCACCTCCTTCTGGGAAGCAGTCATGCTAGCAAAGGAGGTGGCGGGACGTGAGAGGGAGAGAACCTCACTCCCACTCCGCCCAGAGCGGGGGGGGGGATAATTGATGATTTCCCATACAAAAAAAATGTATGCTTCTTCATTATGTTATTTCATGTTTGTTACAATACAGAATTCATATTTAAAAAAAACTGATACTTTATGAATTTAAACAATAAGTCAGACTTCGCAATCTAGTTGTCTCTCCTTTGAATTCTAGCTCAGAAGGACTTGCAAAATTACTTTGACCGATTTCAGGAAGTTTTGTTGTTGATGAAATAAACAGCAAGATAGTTACGCTTGTTCATTAGCAGAATGGACGATGGTAGTTTACTTTCCTCTGCAAATTCATTGAAAGCATAAAATTCTTTTTACTCTAGAAACTTTAGCTGTTGAGCTTGTCATTTTGAGATAAACCTGCTTTGAAAGACCCATGCGGGTTCAGAAAAATTTGCTCTTTTTATGAGAGAAAGAGCATTCAAAGTGCAGAGGACACAATGCAATTACCTTAACTAACAGAGTGCAGCTTTTTATACTCCAGAGTACATTGTATATTAATTATTATGCCAAATCTGAACTAGATTTTACTCAAATACCTTTAAAATGAGGAAAATGTCATAAGAACAGTAGTCAGTATGAATGTGAATGGCTATAAGAGTAGAAAAAGACAAAAAAATATATAGATGGGCCGTGTGAAGGATTATATGGCTAGAAAGGAAGTGACTGTTGAAATAACGCGTAATAGAGAAGTATGGAAGAAGAAGACATGCTGCAACGATCCACAAGGATAAGGACAGAAGAATGATGATGATGATAACCTTTTAATAAAACATATTCCTGGCTGGTCATTTTTGGTAGAAGTGCATGAATTTCGTTTGCAGAGAATATAAATATAGGCCCCTAGGATACAATTAACAGGATCTCGTAACGACAGGCAAAATTAAGATATAAATAAATTATAATTATTACTGTAAGTTGGTTTTAAAAATCACTTTTTACACGTCACATTATGTTATGTTTTAAAACTAGATGAGGCCGGTGATTTGTACCTGACTACTCTGAGAAGATAAAGCCGAAACAAACTCGAAAGTCACTGTCTCTTTTAAAGTCCAGACATAATCTTGGTAAAGTCACATGAGGACCATACAGATTAGTGTCTGGGATGGTATTTTGCAGAAGAAACAACATTTACTGATATGAGTGAACCTGTTAAGTCAGTGCAAGCATTTGTCAGTTATCGTGTAGCTCGACTCCTAACTTAAGGAGCTCCATTCTGATCAACTATTCAATCCAGCGCGAAGGGATCTAAAACTCAATATTTTTCATACCACCATAATAACCTTACTACAAGCAAACACCTTTGAAAACAACAAAGAGCTAATCTACCTCATATTTATTCCATCGCCGACACAATACAGAAATACCTTTCACACAATAATGCCTTCATATTGGGGAACACGAAAATACCCGAATAAAAGATTTACTGCCGTCAATGGAGCTCACATTCGGATGACTCGCCGTATTTTCCGATTCATTAGCTATGCGTATGATTTTAGGATTTGAGGCGTGAAAAACGGATCCCGCATCACGGCAATTTCCATGATGTGGCTTTCATAAATATGTGTGAGTCTGGGTATGTGTCTGTAGTAATTACTGAGTGGATTTTATCTAGATGAGGAAGATTTTTCCACCATACTCGTATTATGACTTTTCGTATCTTTTGTCTCTGATGGAGATAAACAATATATTAACAATGTTTTCTGAAAGTATGATGAAAAACGTAAGTTTTGATACCTAAGCCCCTAAATCTACATTCTGAGAATATTTTATATTTACTCTGTTTCTCGAGAGGGAATATGCCGAGATCCAATATTTCAATTCTTTTTTATTTTTACAGATCCAGACCAGACTTATAAAAAACGTAGTACACGAAAATCGCTAGCTTAAATTAAAACCGAACTTTTATATTCAAGGACTTCTAAATGACACTCGTTTTTTCACGAACAAAATAATAGCTACTATTAATCATCCCTTCACTCTTCATTACAAAAAAATACGAATACATCTTGATCAAACACAATTCAGCAATGACAGATAAGGTATTACGGTCATATCACAACGTCGTCTTTCATAAACGCTAAGGGTATACCCGACACTTGATCTACGCGGCGTATTCCACCAAATTAGCTTCGGTAGTAGGGTTATGTTACTCATATTATATGGGAGGATAGATCGTTAACTATCTGGGGCACAGGTGTAAAACGGAATGTGTAATTACATTATTTGATATTCGGGTAGTGTTGAATGGGATATGAAAAGTTTTTGTCAGTAGCTGTTTATCTGGACGATGTGTTAGTTCTCGGGCGTATTATGAATAACATTTTCGGCGTGTGTGACAAACATCATAAATTCTGGAATATCTTTTGTGTTGTATGATATATGAATAGCCTTATCTTTGCTTATTCCATAAATCAAGTTTTACTTAGCATTTATATGTACTTGCTTATAATAAATCGACGCTGTAGGTATGATGCTTGGATCCTTTTTTTGAAACAGTCCATTTACTATAAATATCTTAGCCTTTACAAATATCTAGTTGAAAAATGACTTAACATTGCTCAAAATACACTATTATTGAATTAAAGCATTTCTTTTTTGTATGTAACGCATGTATACGCATGGAACATATGGAGCTCGCTCAACAGAGGATCAGAAAACAATACGTCAAAATGATTGATTGTATATCTAACGTTACTTTTTTCTCGTGGTTATGCCCATGCGACGTTGTTAACGTATCATTATTCACGTCTGTTTCAGTATTTTTCGTTACATTAGCGTGTTTTTTGCGTATCATTTGTAATTTGTCAAGCCTAATGTTTTTTAGCAAAATTATCATAAATAATATTCATTCATTCCATTAAAAATAACACAAAGATAAAGAAAGAACAATTTTGACGGCCAATTTCAATAGAAATCGAACCAAACTACATATCTCAAGAAAATAACTACGTCAGACGAAGTACTAGGAGAATATGAACCCGTTAGATCTTTATTGCATGTTCACTCAACACGTGCTAACAGGTGCTTGAAAAGTGATGAGTTCCAATATTGCACTATGCCTCGGTAACGAGCATTGTTAACCTCCTCCACTTTTAAAATGGCGAGAAAATCTACCAGGAGCTATGGAAGGGGGTGGAGGTAAAGAGGTTATTGTCGAGCCATAAACGATCGACTAGCAGTAACTATTGGAGGGTAAAATGATGTTTTAAACTTTCTCTCACGAGGCTTTAAGTGGCGCATGAAAGTGAGGTACTGAATATAGAGTTTTGTTCAGAACATAAGTTGGTGTTTTTTAAAGGTTTATTATGCAAGGGAAAAAAATGGATTGTGAAAGGAATTATGCAAAAGAGTAAAGGTTGACAGGGGAGAATGGAAGAAAAAAATGGGGTATTCCTCAAAGCGCCACCATGATGAAAAATAGCATTAATGAATCCATCATACCCATCTCTATTTTTCATCGTGGTTCGCTTTGAGGAATGAACATAGCATATTTTAAATTTGAATTTGTGAGCGCAACTAATGGTTGCGCTTCGAGGAATAATTAAGTTGCGCTTAGTTAGTTGCGCTTAAAAATAGTTGCGCTTTGAGGAATACCCCAAAAAATAACATGGAACGAGGGCAGGAAGATGATAATGATTATGCATCTCTTTCTTCGTTAGGCCAGTACAATATTAGATCCTACCTGGAAATGTTATTGGAAAAAGATGAATTTAACAGACAATCGATTGGATATGCGACTACTCTATCGCACCTAAATTTACCCATTTATACTAGCTAATTAATAAAGGAAGAAGAGATTCTGATGCTGTATCGACACCAAATAATTTGGGATAAGGGCAAAAGGATGGTGATGATAATGATGACTCATCATCTGCCTAGCCTTTTCCCAACTAACCGGATGCAGGTGAATACCGGTATTTTCACAACCCAACTAGTCTATACCTATATATCTATACATATAATAAAATTGTAACAAGCCGATGTCTGTGCATTGAAGATATTGAAAAAATTAATAAATGGGCAATCTTTATTAGAACAACAGAAGCTAAAACAACAGTTTTTAGAATTTTTATCTGGCTGTCTGTATGTATGTTTGTACGCGCATCACGCAAAAACTACTGCATGGATTTGAATGCACTTTTCACCACTCTACTGCTCGAAGCTTAACTTAAAATACAGGCTACATTCGATAGCCTGCCTTTCGTTTAATAGGTTAAGTTATCAGAAAGTTAGGATAGGTTTGGGTTCCCCAAGTGGAAGTCGCATTAGATCCCGCTGCCCCCCGACGTAAGTGTGCGAGGGAACACCGGTGTGGTTTTAGTGAGTACGAGTCTGACAGAGCCCTCCGCTCTCCCCAGGGCGGAGGACATCCATCGAAGATTTCCACATCGTCAAAAAAAAAAGGTTTGGGTTCTCCAAAAACGTTGACAGCGTCCTTCTTATTTCTCAAAATTTTCCTCAATCCTCGCGTAATGCAATATGACATCAGACATGTACATTTGTAACGGCTCATCAGTTATTCTATGAATATTTGACTACACGATCAACTTGAGACTACCTATGAATACGGCGTAGCGTTCGAGTTATTCTTAATTAACTTTGCAGAAGACATTTGCTGAATTCGATCGATATTTACTGAATTAAAAATGGATTTCGACGAATTCGGTTCATATTAAAATTGGATGAAACTCATTCGTTCGCACAGGAAATTTGAATTGGAAATATGTTTTGTTTCATAATAGTATTTTTCAGGAGTAAAAATTATTTTAGAGCAGATTTTTTCATTTTTAGGGTTACTTGTAGGTAATACATATTGTTTTTGTGCATTGAACTTTATCATTCATTTCAATGCCCATGCGTACTACAGAAACTCACGCATTTTCCCATAAGGGTAGGCAGAAACCATAGCCTCATTCACATTCATACATCTGGTCATACACACACACCGGTTGCCAATCTCCATACCTCATTCTTTAATTGTCATGAAGATATTATAATCACCCTTAGTTTCTATAGTTGCTGACAATTAATATCGCAATAGCGGTCATTGCTCTTTCCATAATATCTCTTCTATTCGTACGAACCAAAACAAATGAACCATGTATCGTTTTTCATTAGAAAAAATGTTGAAGATCACGATAGATGACGATTCAAGACATGAACACGCTTATTTTTGGATTTCAAAGTTAAGAACTTTAATAAATGTAGGGGGGTCAATGACCGCCATTGCGATCTTAACTGGCAGCAACTATAGTCTACTTACGTAATGAACCCTAGGGAAACTAAAGGCATCTAGGTGTCGTCTACTTTTAGTGAAACAAGGATCTAACAATAACAAAGAGATTTATAATACTTAAATGTAATTCCTTAAAGGAGCTCGTGACTAAATAATAACATCCGCTCGGATCTTCAGGTTAAGCCGCGCTTGCCTAGGTTGGTCCATGAATGGGTGACTACCCATTACATACCGTGTTTGAATTTGTAGACCTTTGACAGTCGTTAGGTAGTCAGTGGCCCAAAAAGTCTGACAACCAGTCTTACCAAGGGGTCTCGTATTACCCAGTACTAACTGGGTTGTGGAGGTCAGATAGGCAGTCGCTCCATGTAAAATACTACATGTAAAAGCTGCATCCGGTTAGACTGGAAGCCGACGAAAACATAGTTGGTAAATAAATACAAAGTAGCTTGTCACAGTAACGAGTTCTGTACTTACATTATATCCACTGACAAAGTAACTGTAACACTCCTAAGTACCAGGGCAGCATAAAATACAGCAGGTTTATATTCCCGAACTGTTTGTCATGAAAGTTGGACTACACACTGCAATTCTATTTAACTCCACAACACCTGCGCGCCTGGTTGATTGCATTGGTGTTGGTTTTGCTATGAATAACTTTGTTGTGTCGCGAGTTCCACAAAATAGAATTTTGCTTTAGAATTGTCGAGATTTCGTTTTGAACGAGAAAATTGTTGCGATTGAATGCTGCGTGGAATGGTTTGTACACACGGTGGCACATGAAGCTGTACATTTCCCGTATAACTTGGCCTCGCTTTGTGTAGATTTTCTATCCAACGAGAGATCCGCATAAACTTTTTAATTTCTAATTTTGTTTAGCTTGATTGGCCGTCGTGCGTATGAATCAACTATTTTAATGGGAAAAGCCTAAAGGAGTTGTTTGTATCAGCAGTAACTTCCAATATACCTGTAATAAAATTTAATAGTGTAAAATTACTTTTGTGAATTAATCAAAAAGAATGTTTTGCAAAAACGCAAAAAAAAATCTTAGCCTGTCATCTACTCTCAGCCGGTCCTTTGCCCACTGCTGGGCAAAGCCCCTTCTTCCAAACCTCTCTATCTTGTGCGATATCTGGTCATATTCACCCGCAAACAAGTTCAGATAGTTAATAATACTTTTTTTTAATAGCCTGTACTGTGCCACTTCTGGGCACAGGCCTCCCCCAATTTCTTCCATGTGCTCTTTCCCCGTGCCTCCTTGAACCAGCCCCCGCGGTACACCTCTTTTTGGGCTGGCCTCGGCGGTGCTGTCCGTCTTCCGGCTACCATCGTGTGGAGACTTTTACCCAGCGGTCATCGTGCATACGTCTGACGTGACCCGCCCAATCCCATTTTAGCCTAGCAGCCTTCTTGCCAACGTTCACCATTTATAATACTATGTTATGAAATTGATATGATAGATTGTGATGTTCCTAAACCGTTTAACTAACAAACTTTGTTATGAGAAAGCTATTAATATTTTCTTATCATAAATAATTTTGTAATAATTTCCTTTGTGAACTTATCTAAGCTTTTATATAATGAGAAATTTTACGCCACAGATTTTCACAATAGGGTATTTATAAACTTAGGTGTAGAACCTTCTTACTTTAATTCTTTCATCATCTGCCTAGCCTTTTCCCAACTATATTGGGGTCGGCTTCCAGTCTAACCGGATCCAGCTAAATACCAGTATTTTACATGGAGCGACTACCTATCTGACCTCCACAACCCAGTTAGTACTGGGTAATACGATACCCCTTGGTAAGACTGGTTGTCAGATTTTTTGGGCCCTGACTACCTAACGACTGTCAAAGATCTATAATGACACCCTGGACCAACGGCTTAACGTGCTTTCCGAGGCACGGAGGAAACTCGGTATGTAATGGGTGGTCACACATCCACAGACCAACCTAGGCAAGCACGGCTTTACCTAAAGATCGACCCGAGCGGCTGTTATAATTAAGCCACGAGCTCCTCTTACTTTAATGCTATATAAGAAAAAAAAAATGCTCAGTATTTTACTAACTCCACATTATTCGTTCCCCAAATCTATTTTAAGGTTCTCGCAAACAAGGACAATAACTTAAGGCAAACAAATAGCTGTGACAACACAGCTTTTACGCTTTGTGCGCCCCTAAGGACCTATAGCGAGCCTCTTGCCTGCCTAACTGCCAAAGTTATGGCCCGTGTCACCCCGCTCCGGGCAGGTCGTCAGCCCGATAACGACATATCCGGGCAAGGTGAGGCGAAGCTTACACGGTGATTAATGATTCCGACCCAAATCCATCTTAGTCACTTTACAAACACCCCTTTTAAAAACCATTTTTCTTTGTTCACAGCAATTCGTGTGGAGCGATTTCTCTGAGGAATACGTACCAACGGACCGTAAACACACATTCTACCCATCGGTGATCATCAACGAGCACCTATATGAAGTCAAAATCACAGATGTACCCGTGATACCTTACTTTCCAATAAATTCTTATTACGAATGGGCTCACTACCGCTTCTACGGACTGAGGAGCGCGACAGCCTACATTCTAGTCTTCGATCTATCTAACGTTGAAACTTTCCAGTATATACGAAGTTTGAGAGACCAAATGGTGGAAAGTCGGGACATGAGAAACGTTCCAGTGTTAGTTGTGGGCAATAAACAGGATCTTCTTTGTAGTAACACTCCATCCGCGTCTAGTGGACTTCAGCAGCTTGCTATAGCTGAAAGCGCTTGCGGAGATTCAAGAGAGAAGAGAAGAAATATCGTGAACTTAGTTCGTAAGCACTGGAAGTGTGGGTATGTCGAGTGTTCAGCTAAGTATAATTGGAGGGTCATAGCTGTGTTCAAAGAGCTGATGGAGATGATTGATGCTCTTGAATGGAGTGGTGGCGGAAGAAGCTCGGAGCCTCCTCCAGACTCCTCAGCAGGTGGAAGTACACAAGAGAATCGGTGCGTGATTGCTTAGCACCACTAATTATTTTGACCTTACGCGATTGACTTAATAGATCCGATCCGAAAAATCCGTAATTAATGTAGTCTTGACAAGATTACTTTGTCCCATTAATCTGTGTTTATGTAATCCAATTTAATTAGGAAACGGAAGCTTCGAGATCTTGGCAGGGCTTTATCTATTTTAAGATTTTCTTATAGTCCGTTCAAATCTCGTACTAGCCCGTTCTGTAGATTCATCAATTCAGAAACTTGCACTGTTAAAAGTTTGGCTGACGAACTTCATTTGTGCAAAATCCAATCTAACCCTCGTAAATTGGTCCATATTTCATGCAACTTCGAACTTTGAAAGCCGAGATTCTCTTTTATAAGAGAATTGTTCTTTATTGGATTTTTCATTCCTTGCTTGTTTTTCATTCTCTAATTTAGACCCTTGACCCAACCAAACAAGTACTTCCAATTCTATTGAAAGATCTTTTATTGGATTCATGTGGTTGAAAACTTCAGCATTAAGTTTGTTTTTAAATTGTTGATCTAATCATTTACTCTGGACGCTCTTAATGTGCACATCTTTCTACATCGTTCTCACATAGATGTATTATCTCAACATGAATGATGTAATCAAGATCTTGTAAAAATATTTTGATTGAAAAGAGTATCCATGGAGTGTCTTGCCCATTCTTCTCCATAGAGATCTACGCTTTGGAACGGGCAACTACAGTACTTTCACAAGTTATTATGCCTTGTGTCTGGGACTGTAGATTCGTCTTCTTTGTTTTCTTGACATTCAAAAGTGCCTGTTATGGTCTAATTGAAATAAATGCTTGAGTTTGAGTTTGAGTTTTGTTATTTTTTGGATTCGGTTCTGTTAAAACAATCGTGTACTTACATTTCATGTCTAAACGCACAGTATTTAGGAGTTAATATTGAATGCTGTTAATATGCGAATGTTTAATATTTCCAAATGGTTGTAGTTTATTATGTTGTGTAATTCCGTATTCCGTGTTGACTTTGCAGAAATCCGTTCATCGTATATCATCAGTAATCATACTGATGATAAAATAGTAAATTAATAAAACATTCCTGCAACTGTTAGACAATCCCTTAATAATGACGATACAAACATAAATGATTAATAACTACGCATTGATCCGCTTCGAAAACAATACAGATTTAATGAAACCGTAATAAATTATATCCATTATAGTAACAACCGCTTCCACGAACGATTTGTACTGGACAAAGTCAAATCATTCGAGTTATTACATCAAGGTAATCAAATATAACTTTTTTCGCGGAATGAAGCTTATGTGGGAATTTATTGCTGTCATTATATCGCATTTTTATGTTTCGGCAAAAAGGACAAGCTTCAACGATTTCTATTATAAATTAGTTATAACAGCAGAACATCTTCCTCCTGGACAGGAACTGCAGTGGCCAATCTGGAAATCGGTTAACCGTTTGCGGGCCCAGGTTGGCCGCTGTAAAAAGAATCTGGCCAAATGGGGTATTAACGACGAGTCCCAAACACAATGTCAGTGTGGAGCCCCTCTGCAGGATTTATGCCTTACCTCATTTCTTGCCCATCCTGCACAGCCATCTGCACCTTCCAGGATTTAAACGAAGCAAACGACAGAGCTGTGCAGGTGGCAATATACTGGTCGGGTATTGTTTGAGTCTATCGACATGCAAAGAAGAAGATTATAGTCTTTCTAGTTTTTTAAAGTGACTCTCTGCTATAAGCTACAGTTAGGCTATTGATTTATTGTACATCAATTTTACCATTCATCATCATCATTCTCCTTCCCTTATCCCAATTCATTTGGGGTGGCACAGTATGTCTTCTTCTTCCATACATCTCTTAATTACCAATTTTACTATTATTTCCGTTTATTTATTTATAAACATATTTTTAACATTTTTAAATATTTCTTTAAAAAAAACCATAAAAAACATTTAAAAATATAAAAAAATACTGGTCCACCGGTGTCGGGAGCAGGGTCCAAGCTACCGGTGGTTAGGGCTTTATTATTATTATATTATAGCTAGCCCATATTGTCCCACGGCTGGGCAAAGGCCTCCCTCCAATCCTTCCAAAAGTCACGCTTCTGTGCTACTTTTTTCCAATTCTCAAGGAAGACATCCAGTTCGTCCCGCCATCTCCTCTCGTCATTACTATTACTTAATTTAATCCTCTCATTTTCACAATTACTTCTATTATTACCTTTTCTTGTTATCGGTGTCCTCTTAGTACACATCTGCCTACGCTTTTGGCGATTACAGGCGTATTGTTACGCGTTTCACTATTTAAATGACATGTATTCTCACTGAAATTGAATTTATTAATTGTTAAGTATTTATTCATTTTAATTATTTTAAGCTTTGCAGTAAACAGTGTGACCTCTGTACATTTATATCATGAAATGAAATTAATGTTTGTTGAGCAGATCAAACAAATGTTGAATTATTTGCTGTGGCCTACGGCTCTTTGTTTGTATAAATGAGTGTATATTTAATGATGAACTGTATTCATTTATTTATTTCAACTTAATTTACTGTACTGGTTCGTATAGGCAACTGTATTATAAGAGTAATGTTTATAACCCCAGTATTAATATCCATGATATCAGCAAAAACAAGTCTTATAAACGTATCTTTATGTTTTCGTAGACTTAGAAAAAAAACAAATCAAAATTTTTAGTGTTCTAAAAAATCTGTGTCCCAATATTTTCTTAACAAAATTTCATCAGCCCTCAAATCGCCCTTCAAATAATATGTAAGCTTTAAACTTATATTCGTGTATTAAATTTATTTCAGGGTACTTTTACACTTTTCTACTAACACTTCTATGTCTAGTTACTGTTTAGAACCTCGACATGCCTGTAAGTTGTGAATATTGAGTGTAGATTTAATAATATTGAACCGATTCATTGAGAAAAAAGAAAAGAGAGAATAATAATGATTACTGACTGTGAACTTAGGATTGCTCATTTCAACGTCTGATGTTATGTTTATATTCATTTGTTCTTCGTAATTAAATATATAATATACAGGGTGTAACAGAAAGGGTATAGTCATACGAAAGGATATGCTGCAGACCATCAAACTGAACAACTTCTTCCATGGGTCCAATATCGTAAATGCGAAAAAATGATCAGCTGTCACTTGGGTCGAGTAGGTATTGAAATTTAGTATGGGACAGGTGATAATTATTTCGCATTTACGATATTGGACCCATGGAGGAAGTTCTTCAGTTTGATAGTCTGCAGCATATCCTTTCATATGACTATACCCTTTCTGTTACACATTGTATATCTTTGTAATTAAATAATAGTGTAAGTATTTATTCATTCTTCTTTTTCTTCTACTTCTTTATTTATTTCATCATTTTGGATAATTACACTGTGTACATCTTATCCCGAATTTTCCTAGAATTAGTAACTTACTCTGTGTTGTGCTTCTTACCTACGTGCTTCCTCTGTCGTTTTTATAGATATTTCTTTATTAGTATTAGTACTGATCTAAACATTGTATAAATAATCTATTTACAATTCGTTGCATTTAACTGTTGTTAGAATATTTTGTACAATTTTATCAAATGTTCGAGTTTTTCGTGAAAATGAGAAACGCTACCTGACATTTATTATTTTCGAACCCTTATGTACAGGGATGTAACGAATCTTTAAATACAGTGAATTTGAAAGCTACATCGGATACTAAAATTCAGTATCTAACAAAATTGGATTTCCTAAAGAATAAGACGTGTGCTTCGATATTTCAATTCATTTATAGTAACTGCTGAGTGCCTCGTTGGTCTAGTCGTCGCAAGCGCGACTGTTGAGCATGAGGTCCTTTGTTCGATTACCGGGCCGGGCAAAATGTTATTGGGTTTTTCCATCCGGAATTTCTCAATAGCAGTCACGGAGTCTTTTTTTTACGGATGGAAAATCATCAAATGAATTCTCCCGCTCTGGGTGGAGTGGGAGGGAGTGTCAGACTCTTACTGACTAAAACTCATCCATGTTCCTTCTTTGCCCTTTGTGTTCCAGGGCCACGGTATCTCTTTCGAACAGTCCCGCAGCCCCGGCAGGCATCGGCCCTTGCGGGCCCCTTCCTGGTTGCTGACATCTCTTTGAGGCGCGCGTGGAACACGAACGCGCCGTCGACACGGCCTGTCGCCATAAGACGGACGGACGGTGAGCTAACCCATTACTCACCGTCCACAGGCCCGCAGTCACGGAGTCTGAATTAGTGCCCGGTTGATGGCAATAGGCTCTTCCCTATTACAGGGGACTAAAACATAACTGGCGAAATGAGAGTGTACAATTAGGTACACCTCTGCCTTACCCATCGGGGTTTACAGGCGTGATGTTATGTTATGTAATAGTAACAAAATGAGACGACAAAAAATAAAAATATTCAAGTTGAAAAAACTGCTATGCTCACTAAATCGGAATTGTGATATTGGTAAAAAAACAAAAGCTAGCTTTTCTCAATTTTTTCAAAAACTTTTCAAAATATCATTTTTAAAACCAGATATTGTATAAATCGCTGTGTGAGAATAGGTCAGATAGCAAATAGTTATTTATTGTTAACTATTATAATTATTAGAAAAGTGAGGAATTAGGAAACAGAATATTAAAACGTCTGAGTTAGTTAATAGATTTTTCATGTCTAAAATAAAGTGATTTTGTTAGATTCAAGTTTGTGCAAATATTTTAACCAACTTCAAAAGAAGAGGTTTTGTTTTTATTCGTTGTACTGTGGTAACGTCTTAATATTCTTTTCTAGTCAGAGTTTTTAATTATGTTTCGAGATATAAGATTAAGATGTGTTTCCATGAATGTTCATAGTGGCCAAATTGTAAAAAATGATTGCAGTGTGACTCGTAAAAGTAAGTAAATTTAGGTATCGTTATACAAATGTTACACGGTGCAATAAAAACGTTGTGAACGATTTTAATGTTGTCTTATTATTTGGAAACACCTTTTAGATAGTTTCCAGCAAGCGTAGCATGACAACAAAAGAAATCTGTCATTTTGTCGACACAATCTGTAATTTTGTCGATTCTTCCGTCAAAGAAACTCGTTTTTACGGTGGTCATGCTACGCGTACTGAAAAAGTTCTTGGTCAAAATTGGCGTCCAACAGAATTGAAATATACGTCGGATATGTCAGAATTTATTTCGTTAGGCTCGTACATCATGTCGGCAGATGATGGGTTTCGTGCTATGAAAACACACTGGCTGCAGTACACTGTTTCTAGCAAAACTAACGAATTACAACTTAGATTATAACTTAACATAATAAAATGGGGCACAATGAATCGGGTACAGTTCCAAGACGTCTCAACTCCGCCGCGATCAGACATTGACTGTCGCCTTCGCCTCGAGATGAACATCAGAGCTCTGTAGAAGCACGCTGTGGTGTGGGTAGATTTGTAAGTACATCACGTGATGTCACCACTGGCGCCCTTGGGATTCATTTTATGTCCGTACTAATTACCGGATCCAACATAATATGTCAAATCGTAGCTCTATCAAGCTGTTACCTGCAACTATCGTCCGCGTGAAATCATTATAAAAAGATTACTTCCCTGTTTGAATTGGATTTTGTTAACAATTTCATAGGTTTTAATTTTTTGCACGGTTGCCTATTTTTTGTATCAACTAAAAGTAGCCTAAGTTACACCTTATAACATCAGTTATCTGCTAGTAAAAGTCCTGTCAAAATCGGCCCAGCCTTGTCGGAGATTAGCTGGAATAAACAGACAGAACAGACAAAAAGTAAAAAAAAAATGTTATAAGTACCGTTTACATTTTCATCTGCATTCAGTAAAAAGCTGTAACTTTAAAATTGCAAACAGACACTTTAATTTTATTTATTTCTATATATTAGTTCTTGAATTCATACTATTGCCAGAAGGTACCAAAGTCGCCAGAGACCAGAGGTAGGGCCAACTGAAAATGATACAATTATGTGTAATTTGTCGAAGATTCGACCTCAACAGTCATTAGTTTTTAAAGTAGATCATATTGAAAACATTATGCTAAACTTATTTACTTATCGTGTGGTTAGTGCCTAACCTAGTGTCAAAGTTTTATGCCGCCCATGGGCCTCTGACTTGGCTTTACATGCCGTCGAGAAATATCTCTCAGGCATGCTGGTTTCCTCACGATGTTTTCCTTCACCAAAGCAAGTGATAATTAGACAATACGCACATGAATCCGAAAAATCAGAGGTGCGTGTCTTGGGTTCGAACTCGGGACCTATGACTAGAGATGTAAAGAACTCGAGTCTTTGAGTCTTAATTCGATAGGCTCGGCTCAATTTTACAAGACTCGGTGTACTAACAAAACTCAGAGCCTTGAGTCGAGCCGATCTGCAGTCCTTTCTCGAAAACTCGAGCGCCAAAATAGAACTCGTATTTCAAAAAGAGCTCGAGTCTTAAAAACAAGCTCACGTCTCAAAAAGAACTCGAGTCTTAAAAAGAGCTCGAGTGTATCGAGTCTTGAGCGTATCAAGGTTGATTTATTTAAAAATACATAGACATAGACTATGTCTATGTATTTTTGCCACATGAACTATGTCACATAGTTCATGTGGCAACATGCTAAATGTGACCTTTAGGCATGGCATTATTAGGTTCTGTGTGTACCCCAAGAGGGATAAAAACGTGACACTATTTATTATGTCGGTCTTCCTATATTATTTTTATTCCGACTTATATTTTATTCCCTGTTTATTTATAAAGGAACTCCAAATGGAAAAGAACTTGAGCGCGACTCGTCGCGTGAAACGACTCGAGCTCGAATCAAGACCTGAGCGCCATGTTGCGCTCGAGTCTCTATGTAGACTTAAGTGTTCTAGTCTGGGGGTGTTGTTCTAACGAGTCGAGCTGTGCAATTTGTCAGCTGAGCCTAAAATTTAGGACTCAAAAGACTCGAGTTCTTTACATCTCTACCTATGACTTGGCAGTCCGACGGTCACACCACTAGGCTATCACTGCTATGCTAAAGCTAAGCACACAGTAATTAATCCGAGCTAGGTTGGTGAACTCTAAGAATCGGAAAACGGAATCCCCTTGTTCAAATCAGGGGTCGGACAGTAGAAAAAAATACCCCAAAATTATTTTTCGAGGCACTGAATAAAAAATTCAGCCTTTTAAAAACTGGTCTCTTCCAAGAATTAAATACGAGTAGTGAAACCATATTTCACCCGAAACAAAAAACAAAATGGTGGATACAGAAATGTAAAAACAGCTTACTTAAGTTAATGAATGTGGAGGCAAAAAGCTGGAAGCTCAGGCTTTTTATTTAGTCGTAGTAAAAAATGGTGGACTCGTTGATTATACTTAATTTATACGACCTGGTCAGAAGTGATAAGGGTAGCAGGTGGTAAAAAGAGGTTACCCTTACCTTTGTATAATATTGTATTGTTTTCGTTTGCATGGATAAAACATAATTTGCAGTAGCGAAGGGTTAATTTTTTTATGAGGTAAGCAGGAGTACATGTCTTTAATGTGATTTTATTATTTGTCTATGGAATACTCATTGTGCCCGTTTTCAAAGTGAAGCCGGTAGGAATCTAGTTGTAGGGAACCTTCGCCACTGTAATTTGGACTTATAATGTGACTGGGCAAAGCTTCGTTGGTTGAGTGGATGCAAGTGCGACGGCTGAGCATGAGGTCCTAGGTCCGAATCCCGGACCGGGAAAAGTGTTGTTTGGTTTTTCCATCAGGATTTTTCCTGTAGCGGCCACGGAGTCTGAATTTAATTTTGTGCCCGGTTGATGGCAAAAGGCTCTCCCCTTTTTACATCGGACTTAAAACATAACTGGCGAAAAGTGGGTTTACTGTAAGTTACATCTCTGCCTTACCCTTCGGGGATTACAAGCGTGATGTTATGACGGTATTGGACTAATTCAAAGATACTTGTTTTCAATAACAACTTGCAGCCTGGCAGTTTTTTATACTTAATTCAACTGGGTTTTGGAAGTCAGATACTTTGCTTAGCTGCCCCCAGTTAGGTTAGACTGGAACCCAACTTCATTTTAGTTGGCATCAGCTAGGAATATTATGGCGTAGTAGATAGTGATTTTCCTCCTTAAGCAGTTCGGACATAACCTTTAGTGTTATTTTCTGTTTAAGTAAGTAACTCCATTTAATACACATTTTTAATTAAGCTCTTCGTTTAATCAACGGCCGTTTCTAATTAGCCCCAAAACACTATAAATAAATGAACGCTTTCCTACGTTTTAATTAAAAGTGACACCAAGACGTTTTAAGAGTCTCGTAGCGAAATGGCAAAACGGAACCGGAACGGATTCGCCCTGTCTGTTTGTCCGTCCGTATGTCACAAGCACAACTATTTTACTCCGAGACTATTGGCCCCATGAAGTTGAAATTTGGAGAGCAGGTGCCTTTTATAAACCACTACAGAAATATGACGTGAGATTATGAAATAAAAATAGGGGTGGCCCTCCATACACGTAACTGAGGGTTGAAAAAATTAAAATCAACGAATATAACTGTGTGGGGTGTTTATCGATAGGTACCTATTAAAAATTATAATTATAGAGGTTCCTAAAATACTTTTTTTTCTTAAGTCAATAGTTGATGAGATATTTGCTTCTAAAGTCGTAAAACTTTCCCTCTAATTTTTAAAGTTAGAGGAGGAAAATTCTGAAAAATCGGGTTTGTAGAACGTAAAAACATCTTTCAACGAAAATTTATTTGAGTAAGATTTGATATTTCGTTTTTGAGTATGGGACTTTTCCCTGAAACTGCAGCAGTAACTTTGTTTTTCATTAGAACACTATAAAAAACAAATTTAGCTTTGCTGTTGAGTGCAAATTGACATACCTATGAATGAATAATAATATTTTTGTTATATTGTTTGGTGCTACGGAACCTTTTGTGCGCAAGACCGACTCGCGCTTGCCGATTTTTTTTAAATTTGAATTGGCAGTTTGGGAGTCACAACAACAGCAGAGGGTCCGCCCAATCACAGCAATAAAAGTTTGAAATGATGTCCTGTCAGCTAAAGTTGGTATTTCTAGGCAAGTAATGAACATCATTCAGGATTAATAACATGCAAATTACTTTTGAGGACGGTGGTAGTCCGGTGTAAATTTCCCCGAGATAAATATCGTAGTCTAGCTTTTGCCCGCGGCTTCGTTCGCGTTACTTTAGAATTTGACAATCAATTCGGGCTATGCTCTGCTTGTAATAATATAATTCAATCATGATTCGAAAGCCACGTGGCGCCATCTATTATCAGTAAGACGTTATTGTTTTTTTCCTCGGGAACAGTACTTTTTTCGGGATAAAAGGTAGCCTATGTCCGTTTCTGTACACCTGACAACGTATACGCAAAATTTCAGGATGATCTGTTCAGTGGTTTAGGCGTGAAAGGGTAACAAACAAACAAAGAAACTTACTTTCGCATTTATAATATTAGTAAGGATTTGGAGCAAAAAACTTGGTGTGTAGTTAGTAATTTTATCAAAATTCCACGATTCGTGTAAATTATATTGGATAAAGGTCTTTAATAAAAATATCCTGTATTTTTTTCTACTACCAAACATATAATAATATATGGTAATTTAAAACATTCTGAATAATTATTGGTTTCATTGAAATATATATTGTTGTTTATATGTTTTGACTTTAGATGTTAGTTACGACACACTTCGTAGCGACTACACTTTGGTTGCTACGATGCCTACGCCGCGCTACGGTTATTGCTACGACATGACAATCAATCAAGTCAATCGCGACTGCTGAGCATAAGAGGTTCTAGGTTCGATTCCCAGGTCGGGCAAAATGTTATTAGGTTTAGCCATCAGGAATTTCTCAGTAGCAGCCACGAAGTCTGGAAATTTGCTGGAAACAACTACTACCGGTAGCTATCTAGCTACCGATAGTAGCTGTTTTCGAGCGCCGTGATGATCACGCGTCTATTTATATTAGTCATTGTAAGTCAATTTGTTTCACAGTAATTGCCCTAACTTCACTCACAGAAATATAAGTCCTCTTCAACTAATAATATCATATGAACCAAAGCCGAGTTCCTCCAGCTTTGTAACTTGTTAATTTAATTAATTATAATTAGTGCTCTATACAGGGTAGTTCATAATTGGCACGGTCTCATTTTAACGAGGGATGCTCAGACCAAGTAATTACTCAAATGTAGTTAATTTGTGGTCCTTGTACAGACGCCAGAACCTAATGCTATAGCGATAAAGTTGAAAATCGCTTAAAGAAATTTGACAGATTGTAGTAACTTGATGTGCTGTCGTCTATACATAAGTTTGGAGTTGAATTTCAATTTGTTTGACAAACCTACATAATTATATTTTTCGTATATTTTTCTAGCATCGATCTAAAGCAGCGCTTACATTTTGAAAATTCAACAATATTTATTGTGTTACTAACTTTGTCAAACAGACAAATTTTTCAACAAATGAAGCAATGGACTAGGATTTTCTTTCAAAACATTGGATTAAAATAGAAAGTGTGTATCGCGATTAGGATACTGGTATAAATATATTAGGTTGCTGGATACTTGGGAACCACCGTCAGGCACTAAATATGTATGTCATATATCACACGGGTATGACGACCAGACCGTGGCCCACTTGCTGCAAAATGTACGAGCGGTTTTTGCTAATAACGCGATCAAAATTGAAATTGGAACGTTGCAAAGATGGCGGTATGACGCTTATTGATATGGAACACTAGAAAAGAACAATACAAAGGAAGGATGCACATACCTCAAATCTTCATAGCAGTTCCTGGAGCGTGGCACGCCACACAGAGACAAAGAACACACCAATTTCACTACTTTTTCTAAATTTCTCGAGCAAGCGTGGTTCGGCAGAGCGAAATAGTTAGCATTTCAATAATAATAATAAATCATGTATCACATAGGTATGACGACCAGACCGTGGCCGACTTGTTGGAATGTCCAAGGAGTTAAACACTTACATTTTGGCTTAAAAAACGACCTACTGATCGACACTCCACGGTCTTCTTCTTCGTATCGCTGGCATGACAAATTTTATATTTTGTTAGCCCAAAACATCGCCACTTCCACCGCGTCGTCGGTGCAGCGCAAAGGTCACTTCGGCTGCATGTTTTTGGGCTAAGAGGGCAGGATAGGAGGTGGAGCATAGTTTGCGACACAGCTCCACAACCACACCCCGCTGCTGTTTCATTGAGATAACTCCACCTAACGAGGTTGGAGTTACATCTTCCCACTTGAGTCTAGAGACAGTTCAAGGACTTCCAGGTGGACCACGGAAGTTTAGGCCCTGCAGGAAGATGCTCACTTGGCAGCAGCAGGGGGCAGCTATTTTCGCACAGCTTACATCGTGCGTCAGCCGGGTTTCCTGATAAGGACTCTGCAGTTTTTTAAAAAACTGTGCCTGCTTTTGAGCCGTTGCTTTGGGATTTGAGCGCCGTGTAGTGGGTGTCTGGTATCCGACTCCTATTTGTATTTCTCCACTCCACGATGACCTATCCTCACGAAAGACAAAGAACACAGGTACGACAAATGCAGACTAAATGCCAAATAATTAATTGCATTATTACAAATTAGCGTCTATCAGAAAATGAAATCCAAGTACCCAGCTTAATTCCAATCATAAAGCTCACTTTGCAGTAGACAGCACGGTTTTAGCTTGTAATTAGATTTCACCATTTGCATTTAGCTGCAACTGATGAGCGGTTGCACGCTCCGATGCTCGGTTGTAATTATGTCTTAAGTCTTTTGTTTCAGAGCAATTTTGGTAACCGCCAGGAAAAGGGATTTAAGATTCTATAGAAAGGCCATCTAAATTCTTGATTCATTTTTTTTCATTGAATGCTTAACTTGGAGTCAGAATGTTTATAGTGCTTATTGTATCATATTTTTCCTTTAATTTGATTTTTATTGTGCTTTTTATCTAGTGATCCTAAGATTTCTGCTATCTTTTCTGTGTTTACTCGTGAGAACCTGTAATTGGCTTTGTGTTACCTATACAATTGTTATTCATTTGTCATAGCTGTTGGTTTTCCTATCTATAAATAAATAAATAAAAAAATTAACAAAGAAACGTCATGCGAAAAATGTGATCCCATATGTGCACTTGTGCAGGGACGCATTTGTTTACCTTTTTGTTTTAATTTGTACTTTTCTCGGTATTACTGTGTATACCGAGAAAAGTACACATGACAAATGAATAACAATGGTATAAGCACCACAAAGCCAATAGGGAATATGCAAGATATACAAAACTGTTTTTATTTCTTAAAAATGCCTTGTATTGGCCCATAAAAACATTGTGGTACACATGTTTAACTTTCTAATACAACACTTATTTCTGTGGTGTCAAAGTAAAAGGGGATGAGTCAATAAACACAACTTTTCACCAGGAACGAATAAAGAAAACGCTCTTTGGTTTCAAAAGATAAATGTATTTTAATTAAGAATATAAAAGGTACAAACTAAAATTTGTTATTATTTTCATTTAACAATGCCGTCTTTTGTTTATCGTAATGTGAAAACATATTCTAATTTATTATTAATTAAAATAATTGACATGTCTCGTTTTTCCTTAACAAGAAAAATAGATATTATATGACTTTTTATTGACTTGTCTCGTTATGCAATATTTATTTAATTTTCTTGTTTTGTTTAATAATCAGAGTTCTTAATTTTTTTAAATATAATTTGGTAATATATGATATGGTGGTTTTGGTATTCCTTTATTCATTTTCAAACATATAATTTACATTTTAAAATATAAAAAATAGTAGCCCACAAGCATCGGGAACAGGGACCGAGCTACCGGTGGTCGGGGCTCTTGAGAGAGGAACCTCCTAACGATCGCGCCGTGTCCAGAAGTACTGCTTTCTGAATCAAGCCCTTGATCCATCTGTCAAGCGAGAGCCTCCTCAGATGTTGGTCGAGGTTATTGGCTATTAAGCCATTGGCCGACACGACTATCAGCACAATGACTGCTGTACTCACGTCCCACATGTCGACAACCTTGCGAGCCAGATCTAGATATTTGAATTGTTTATCTTTCTCCGCTTTCACAAGGTTTTCGTCATGCGGAACCGTTATATCAACAATCATTGCGCGACGCTCCAATCGATCTATCACCACAATGTCAGGCTTATTGGCAACAATAGTCCTGTCAGTGATTGAGTGATGATAGATCGATCCCAATACAACGTGATATTACCATCATCAAGAACTGGTTTGTGCGCATACTTATAGTATGGCACTTCTGATACCACAAGGTTGTACTTCAAAGCAAGTTGCTGATGGACAATCCTGGCAACGAGGTTGTGTCTATGCAAGTACTCTCCGTTAGCCAGATGAGAACACCCAGAAATAATGTGTCGGATCAATTCTCCCGGACGGTGGCATGCCCAACATATGTCAACCGTGCCATCCTTCACAACGTATTTCCGGTAGTTATTCGTCATAACTTCGTCCATTATTGCACAGACAAAACCTTCGGTTTCCTCGAATAGGTCACCGAAGCGCAACCAAGATACGGACACTAAGAAATCTACATTGGGTCCATATAGGGCCCGGTAAAAGCGTCCGTGAAGCTCCTTCCTCTGCCATACCTCCTTGCGATCATTAGTGTCTAATACTGTAGGCTTGCGCCAGTTTTCGTTAGCCAGGGAGAGCGGGGTGAGGCCCTTGTCACTGAGACCACATCTCGGTGCATCCCCACGTCGGCTTCTAGGAAGTATTCCCTTAGACTGCATACCTCATGGTTGGGCAGGGTCTTAGCATTTAAGAAGCCACGACCCCCGCACATCCGTGGGATATACAGTCTCATCACCGACGACTGTGGGTGATGCATCCGATTTGCGGTCAGCAGTGCACGGACCCTCCTATCCAGGGCATCAAGTTCCGTCTGAGTCCATTTGAGTATGCCGAAAGAATACATCAAAACTGGCATGACCCAACCGTTAAAGGCATGCACCTTGTTTCCGCCTGACAAGAGACTGCCTAGCACCTTATTCAGGCGGCCAAAGAAGCGCCCCCTCAACGATTGTTTCATGTCGGCGGTTTCTGTTGGGGAGAGGGATCTAAGATGTATGGAATCCGAGAGTTGCGTTCCCACGGATTCCATAATCTCCCCTCGCTTCACATGCATGACTGCACATTTGTCCACACCAAATTCCATCCTGATGGCGCTACTGAAAGTTTCCGTTACCTTCAGTAACTTCATCAGTTGCAAATTGCTGGGGGCAAAGAGTTTCAGATCATCCATGTAAAGAAGGTGAGATATGACCTGACCACCTCTCCTCAACCGATAGCCTAGACCTGAACCCTCCAGCCTCCAGAGTGCTGAGAGGGTTCAAGGCTAGACAAAACCACAATGGACTCAGACTATCACTCTGAAATATACCGCGCTCGATCCTTATCGGTTCGCTTCATTTTCGGGCTTCGTAAGTACGACCATGTGTCGGAATTTCGGAAGCAGCTAAAGTGGTTACCTATTCGGCAGCGTCGAGATTGTCACACTCTTTCTTTTCTCTTTTCCATTCTTCACAATTCTAAAGCTCCTTCGTATCTTCGGGAACGCTTTGATTATCTTGTTCCTAGAGGTAAACCTTGTCGCTCATCATGATCTCTTCTCCTTTGTTACCCTCCTGACTCCTCAAGTCGGTATATCTTATTAATTCGTTTCATTTCTAAGCATTTCAACACTGATAGAACACTAGAAACCCAACTTTTTAATTTTTTTACGTAGGTCGAAATACGTCAACTTCGCGCGCGTAATGCAACTGATGGATTACGATGATACGCATTTAGGGATGAGTCGACTTATCTCAATATGCATAACGCAATAAAAAAATATTACGAACGCATTAATGAGATGAGTACACTTAACTCTTTGTACCTTTTTTTTTATTTTGTTGTTTCTGACTAGACTCGATTTGCAACTTGAGTTTTACGAAATTGTGATACAAATACTAACTCATCTCCTTTTTACCTTAATAGATATTAATGTTTAGTATCGAATTACGCAACTACCTCGTTCTTCAATATTTATGACTTATCCCCTTTTACCTTAACACCACAGATTTTACAATTTAATATTTTATGTAGCGTGTTTTTGGTGAAACGGAACGCAAACTCAAAACGCATCGTCCTTCGATAGCGCCGGTAGTGACGTCAAATACCATGTGTCAAAGAAACACTTTTATTTGAAAAGTACCTAAAGTTTCACTAAGATTTTATTATAATATTGTTATTGCAATGTTTGATTGAATAAAGCACATACAATTAGTAAAGTTAATATAATAAGGGTAAAAAATTAGATGTAAACAAGGCAGATAGAGGTAAATGACGTCACATAACATGACAAAATGGCCGCGACAGTCAAGGACGTTTGAACTGTCGTAGAAAATTGTAGGAGTTTAATATTGTTTTTGAGCGACAAGCACTAGTTGAACTTAATTTTAAATTATTTTCTTGGGTTGATAGTACTATATTTTATGTATTTAAGTAAAGAAAAAATTACATGCATATTCCCTATTACAGGTTCTCACGAGTAAACACAGAAAAGATAGTAGAAATCTTAGGATCACTAGTTAACAAGCACGATAAAAATAAAATAAAAGGAATTAAAATAAGATACAATAAGCACTATAAACATTTTGACTCCAGGTTAAGCATTACCAACGCGGGGAAAAAAGAATGAATGAAGAATTTTATTTAGATGGCCTTTCTATAGAATCTTAAATCTCTTTTCCTGACGGTGTTGCTGTACAATCATCATCTGCCTAGCCTTTTCCCAACTATATTGGGGTCGGCTTCCAGTCTAACCGGATGCAGCTGAATACCAGTATTTTACATGGAGCGACTGCCTATCTGACCTCCAAGTTAGTACTGGGTAATACGATACCCCTTGGTAAGGCTGGTTATCAGACTTTTTGGACCACTATCTACCTAACGACTGTCAAAGATCTACAAATGACAGCCGGGACCAACGGCTTAACGTGCTTTTCGAGGCACGGAGGAATCTCGGTATATTATTATGGGTGGTCACACATCCACAGACACAAAATCAGGTTTATTTCGTGAAGATGATTATTGGATAATAATTATTTATGTAGGTCGCACTTTACTTTTGCCAATAGCAGCTATGCAACAAGCTACCTACTCACTTACCACGTAGCGAATCTTAAAAAACTTCCAACGTTTTGTATGTATTCCAATAATCCATCAACTTTTCAATGCCCTAACTTCAAGTACCATGTATTTCATAAGCTAGCTACTATCAGCTCCATCCGTGCAAGTTTTCAATATAAACAAAAGTTTTATTGAAACATGAAGGCTGCCTCATATATGGAGAGCTTATGAACAAGCTTTGTATGATATTCGTGTTTAGAGGTTTATTATTAAAAGACGAAATACTATTTTTTATCTGAAAATAAAGTGATATTCCTAGGTGTAGACTTAATCTGAATCCTTACTGATATTATAAATGCGAAAGTTAGTTTGTTTGTTTGTTTGTTACCTTTTCACGCCTAAACCATTGAACGGATCATCCTGAAATTTTGCGTACACGTTGTCAGGTGTACAGAAACGGGCACAGGGTACCTTTCATCCCGAAAAAAAGTACTGTTCCTGGGGAAAACAACAATAACGTTATTATGCTCATAGATGGCGCCACGTGTCGTTCGAATCATAATTGAATTACAAGCAGATTACAACTCAAATTTATTATCAAATGCTAAATTAACGCGAGCGAAGCCGCGGGCAAAAGCTAGTATTTATAATAATTTCACGCGGACGAAGGTCGCGGGGCACAGAAAATTTTTCAATCCTTACTAATATTATAAATGAGAAAGTAAGTTTGTTTGTTTGTTACCTTTTCACGCCTAAACCGTTGAACGGATCATCCTAAAATTTTGCATATACGATGTCAAATATACAGAAATGGACATAGAGAACCTTTCATCCCGAAACTACTGTTCCCGAGGAAAACAACAATAATGTTCTTATGATAATAGATGGCGCCACGTGGCTTTCGAATCATGATTGACTTATATTATTACAAGCAGAATTGATTGTCAAATTGTAAAATAACGCGACCGAAGCCGCGGGTAAAAGCTAGTAAGTCTATAACTTTACCAATGATGGAGCACAAGCCTTCTCCCTATAATCGGATCTTAATTTACCCGCAGGCCTAATATGGATAGGATTATTAACCACAACAATAATAGTTGCCAACACCAACAGAAATCGATCAAAATTCCCAACAAATTGCACATAATACCAGAATAACATAAACAAGACTGATATTTACCATTTACCTCAATGTTTTCATTCCTTGTTTGAAGAGTAACATTATCAGTTACCTCAATGTTTACCCTTAGGCTGCGTTCCACCAGAGATGAGCGAGCAAGCTTGGCCGATGAAAAAAAGCCTCCAATAGTATTATAAAAAATATATAAAAAAAAATCCTTTATTTCAGACAAAAAAGTCCATAGGCCAGGCAAAGTTGTTAGTTACAAAAATTTTGCTTATAATTAATGTTAGAAATTTTATTCAGCACACACAAAATAAACTAACTATATACATTATTAATTAAAAACTAGTAAATAAACTATAAAAGGGCAGCAAAAAACTCATCCTCAAAGTTGTCAGCTGGTAATGTGCCCAAGAGACTGGCGGCGTTGCCCCGTTGTATGGCAACACTTAGTCTCTGGCCAAAGTAAAAGCCAGCCCTTGGGTCACGGGAAGCGTCAACTAGGCGTTTTGAAATATCCTTAAACAGACTATGAGCACTCGGACCCCACGGCCCCAGAGTTTCAACCCCAAACGGCTCGTAAATATAGTTTCCACAGAGGTTTCTAGATTTACGCCGCTTGAGGTTCTCTGCAGCCGCAGCGGCAGCGCCAGCACAGCAGGATGAGCTTGGAAGATGAGATGGCGCAAGAGTACCGACGCATATTGCGTCCCACACTAAAGGCATATCCATCTTCCAAGGAAACAAAGACGTAATTAAAAGAAGAAAATAGACACACCGTCTACCCCTGCACAGTAGGCTCATCGGTCTCGCAACACATGAAGATCAGTGAACCTACTGAGCAGAACAGTATCGGTTCTCTCGCCAATCATTCTGATGGTGCTATTCGGGTTCCCCCGTAGTCGTCGCACCACCGACGCAACTTTTTTACGCATAATTGGGTAGAAGTCATCTACGCTGGCGTCAGTAAACATGCCTGATGCACTGCAATATCGAGGGAGCCGAAACAGAGACCTGCACGCTTAGCATGACCACCGTAGAAACGGGTTTCGTTGTCGGAAGAATCGACAAAATGACAGATTGTGAAAAGAAATCTGTCATTTTGTCGACTCAATCTGTCATTATGTCGATTCTTCCGTCAGCAAAACCCGTTTCTACGGCGGTTATGATACGCGTGCTTAACACATTATTATACTGGACGCCCAATATAACAACGCATTTAGGTGTATATTTGGGCTACCGTGGAGGTGTAGTGCGTCCGGCATGTTTGCGGAGAACAGAGTAGATGATTTCTATGCTGTATTACGGAAAGCGAGGGCCTCCTTTATGAGCCGAGTACATGATTCTGACAATGGAATATTGAGAGCCAAAATTCCATTGTCAGAAATGTATGTACATCAAACTAAGTAACTTTACGCAAAAATATTGCTGGCAAACGATTTTTTTTTTTGGGGTGGAAAAATCACGTATTACAGTAGGACTCAATGTAACGCACTCAGAACATTTTGCTGATGGATGGATTGAATAGTACGGGGTCGTGAAGGTGTTAAAAAAAATCATACTTTAAAAACATGCATTAAAAAAAAAACTTGTGAAAAAGTTGGAACTTTGACCCCCAATATCTCCGTAACTAGAAAGTTCCCAGGTATAGTCCAGAACAAAAAAACAATTGCAATGACCGGGAGAACAAGTGCCTTTCGGCTTCGTTAAGGGTCTTTTTATACCCTTTATAGCTAGACAACAGTACACCGGTCCATAGTTTCGCTACGCTATCCTCGCGCTGCTTCAGTGGAAAACAGCGTTTACATTACATCGCTTCATCTTCGCACCGCGCAGCTACTTCGCACATCTCTAATGGAGGAACAGCCTTACCAGTCTTTGTTTACCTTCACCCTTTGAAAGGTTAAACATTTTGTTGTTTCGATGTTTCCTCGAAACTTCGTAGATTTTGTTTGTGAAAATGTTGTGTTTTTTATGTAGACACCGAATTTTATATGTTACTGAATGTCGTCGAAATATGCATCATACATGCTCGAAATATGCAACAAAACTGCCAAAATTCACAAAAATAAAAAATACATTACATTGAAATGAGTACCATTTATAGTAACATTTTTTTTCTTATAAACCGATTACTGTTCCAAATTGTGAGTTGTACGATAGAGCCTTGCGATCAATCGTTCTACATCAATTTAGGTCAATGGGCACTATTTGAATTTAGGTGCTTTTTTGCGTGTGTAGCCACGGAGTCTGGATATGTACCCGGTTGATGGCAATAGGCTCGCCCCCTATTACACGGGATAACTGGCAAAATGTGGGTGTACTATACCTCTGCCTATTCCTTCGGGGATTACAGGCGTGATGTTATGTTAGGTATGTTAATCTTCTGTTTGCGCAACGGGCTCACTAAACTACTTAATTTTCTTCGCATTTCACAGCTCTGCATGTTTCGTGTGCCCCTAGTAACAAAGCGAAACAATGGCAGAAGGAGGCCCGTTTCCTGCGCAGAACAACGCAATATCCGGTGCTCGCGCCAACACCTCCGTTACTCGCGAGCACAACTGAACTCTTTGTTTACACGTCTTGTTCAATCGATACCTCCTGTAGTTTTTGCGACCCTGGTACCGGGGAAATGAAGATTGTTTGAGATTGTGCTTTTTCTTAGGAATAAAACAAAAAAACGTGAAGAAAAATTACATAGAATGCTGGATGTTCCTAACTGAATCGAATTGCAGGATTACTGGATGTTAATATTGATTACAAAGTTAATTCAGACTTTCTAGTTAGGCTAGCCAATGCTGAGCATGAGGCATTGTGTTCGATTCCCGGTTCGGGCAAATAGTTATTGGGTTTTTCCATCAGAAATTTCTTAGTAGCAGCAGCGGGGTCTGGATTTGTGCTCGGCTGATGGTAATGGGCTTGTGCGAGAATCTAACCCACGACACGCAGCGCAGCAGCCAATCGCTAAGCCACTGCGCCAACCGTGTAGTCACTGTACTCACAATGTGGGTAAAATTCGTGGTTCCTTTTTAATATTAAAATTAAACTGCAACATAATAACATTATTACGAAATGATAGTAAACCTACAACAAACAAAAACAGGGTGTAAACGGACCCTTCACGAAGCCGTCAACCAAGTATTCTGTACATCAAACTAAGTAACCCTACGCAAAAATTATTGCTGGGAAACGGCTTTTTTTTTGGGGTGAAAAATCACGTTTTACGGTAAAACTCAATGTAACGCACTCAAAACTTAGAGCTAATAGATGCTTTGAAAAGTAAACGGGTCATGGAGGTAATTAAAGTGTTAAAACCTTAAAAAGTAGTATTTAAAAAAAAAAGTTGTGAAAAAATTGGAACTTTAACCTCCAATATCTCCGTAACTAGAAGGTTCACAGGTATGGTCTAGAACAAAAAAATTATGGCTTAGAACGGGAAGAACAAGTGCCTTTCGGCTTCGTTAAGGGTCTTTTTACACCCTGTATACATACATGCAGTGATAATATCGTTAAGGCCAAACCTAGGAAGTGAGGGTCCTTACATACAAAGGGTTGGGCTGCAAAGGTCGGTATCTTTGTTATGTTGGGCCCTTATATTTGTAAAGGGATACCCTTTTGCGTGTTCCTTGCATTGTCATTTATGTAACAGAAGATTATATGAGAAGGTAGATACAGAAACTAACTTAGGCTCACCCCTTATTACACTTAAACATAACTGGCGAAATGTGGGTGTACTATTAGGTACACCTCTGCCTAACCCTTCGTGGATTACAGGCGTTATGTTATGTGGCATTAGCGAAGGGTCAATTTTGTAAGAGGTAAGCCGGAGTACATATCTTGAATGTGATTATTTTATTTGTCTATAGAATACTGACTGTGCCATTTTTCAAAGGGAAGCTGGTAGGAATCGAGTTGTATGGAACCTGCGCCGCTGTAATATTATGGATAGTAACTTTTGACACTGGTCATGTTAATTCCATGGTAACATACCGGATGATATGACATGAAAGGAAGTGTGTGATGAGATGACGAGTAATATCGAAGAATGGAAGAAGACATGCTGCTCTGACCCTAAATAAACTGGGATATGGGCAAGAGAATGATGATGATTGATTGATTTTTTCATCATCTGTCTAGCTTTTGTCCAAGTATTCCTTACTATGCTGCGATCGGCTTCCAGTCTAACCGAATATCTGAATATCAGTCATTAATATGCAATCACTGACCAACTTGAGAGTATAGTCTTTCAAATAAAAAAAGATTTTTTTAAATCGGTTCAGGTGTCTTCGAGTAATCGGTGAACATACATAAAAATATTTCGAAGAATTGAGAACGTCTCCTCCATTTTTGAAGTCGGGTCAAAAAGATTTTAACTATTCCACCCATCCCAGAATAATCAGCTTTTACCAAAGTTTGGCAACAAAGGCGAGTCGACACAATAGTGGACGTGAGGTCCAGCTAATGGTCCCCACGGGAGGTGGACCTTACATTATTTATCTGGAGTAAATAGGCCCCCGACACTACTGTTCTGGTGAGGAATGTTCTGAGACCGGCGACGCGGTTGGAATCTTGAGTAAGATTTTTTGTCACTTGGCTGAGATTGACTTCCTTAAGCGCAGGTCACACCGCGAGCTAGCGAGTGAGCGAGTGGGCGATGCTCTTTTGATACTTCGTTCGGCTCTTTCGGTAGGTCGCGGTGTGAACCAAAGTATGAAAACAGGTGAAACGATGCCTCGTCCGCCTCGCTCGCTCGCTAGCTGGTGGTGCAGCCTGCAATTTAATCCTGTCTGCTAATACAATATGTTTAAAAAAACTGAACCTAACCCCCACATCGAAATTTTTCATCGGTAAATTTAAAAAGAAACTGTTTTTATTGTTACTGGGTCGAGGTTTAGTTTTTTTACACTTGAAATAATCAACGTATCCTCACAGAATCCTCAATGTCTTTAATTTAACTTTATTGTAATTTCTTTCTCTTTTTTTCTTTCTCCGTTTCTTTCAGAATAATAGCACCCTACTTCAGAAAATAAACCGACTATTTTACTGAACCACACCGATATTCCATCAAAGTCCAGTAAAAATATTACAAAAAAAGATCTACAGTCAAAAACACATATCAAATCGCTTCCTCCCACGCTGTGGTCAAACCTTTCAATTAATTACTGTTGGTACCTCTCTGTTTCTGTCTCCCTTGCCGTCCCGTCGTGCTTAACCATTGTAATTGAAATTACAACTTACGGAAGCTAAGGTTCGTATACGAACCCTTTTATGAAACTAAAACTGACATAAAGTTCACTAACACTGAAAACGGGATATGTGACAACAAGGTAAATATCTCGTTTCAGTGTTAATGTAGTAAAACTGACATATTAAAATCGTTTAATTAATTGATGTACATTTGCTTCATACATAAATTAATGGTGTAAATAGACCCTTAACGAAGCCGAAAGGCACTTGTTTTCCCCATCATTGCGATCATTTTTTCTTTCTGAAACATACCTGGGAACTTTCTAGTTACGGAGATATTGGAGGTCAAAGTTCAATTTTTTTCACAAGTTTTTTTTTTGATTGACGGCTTTGTGAAGGGTCTGTTTACACCTTGTATATCTTCTGATATTAGTTACTCACCGATTTTAATCCAATAACTTTCAATGACAGTATTCGGCGACAAAAAGAGACTTACAGAGCGAGACATAGTTATATTCCTCCCCCCCTAACCCAACCTCCCCCATACCCATTATCTTAGCCTGTAAGTATATATCTATAGGCCAAAGTTGCCCTAAAATAAATTGATGTTGTTGTTGTTGTTAGAATGACGTCACTTAGCTAACCATGAATTGTCAACCAAACTAAACATGTCTGCAAAATCAATCAGCTCACTTGGAAACCGAGACATCCGTCTTTAACTTCAAAGATTTTTTTACTTACATACAAGTGAAGCTAATAAAAGCCTGTTGATGATTTTTATTTTATTGGAAAAAACAAGATGGCGGCTTTAAACGATTTTATTCACGAACCAAAATATTGTTGTACAGCTAGAGATGAAAATTCTCGTTACTTGTGTCAGTCTGTTAACATCCTTGTCTCCCTAATCAACGCTTATTTCCTCCAGAAACATGTTCATGTTCATTAAATCAAAATGTCAGCCATGTTGTTTCTCTCGGCTGTATTGTGTCACAACTAATGTGACATGTATCTTGTTTAATAATGTCGGCTTGTGTATAATAATGTTTTCCTATTCATTACTGTCATATCAGCTGAAGCCTGTCAAATATAAGTCTCTTTATGAATCCTTGTGATGGGATGGGGTTTTTTTTAACCCCCGACGCAAAAAGAGGGTTGTTATAAGTTTGACCGTGTGTGTGTGTGTGTCTGTCTCTGGCACCGTAGCTCTTAAACGAGAGAACCGATTTGGATGTAGTTTTTTTTATTTGAAAGCTAGTTTCTTGGCAATGGTTCTTCGATACGTTTTATCAATATCGGTGCAGCCATTTACTAGATATGGAGGATGAAAGTGGGTATTTATCTTTCATCTTTTATTTTTTCGTGGGGGTTTTTTAAATTTTAAATTTAATTTGGTGTGTGTTTTTTTCTTGCTTCGGTGAAGGAAAACATCATGAGGAAACCAGCATGCCTGAGAGATATTTCTCGATGACATGTGAAGCCAAGGCAGAGGCCCATGGGTGGCATAAAAACTCTGACACCAGGTTAGGCACTAACCACGCGATAAAAAAGATTAATTACACTGGATTCGCGTGGTGGATGGTGGCCCATTTAGTCTTATAGAAAGATGGCCTATGTCCCAGCAGTGGGAACAATATAAACTGATGATACGTATGATTATGTTGGTCTACTTTAATAATACAAAGGACAGTGGTCACCGCGAGTAATCGATTTGCAAGAATATTTTACGCAGCGAACATTCACTCGTGAAACAAATGTTCATGTAACGAACGCTCGCGTTGAGTACCTTCCTTAAATATTAACACTCCTAGGCTCACTTGCACCACGAATCGCTAAACGCGTTTAACGCTAATCATATATAAAACATAATTCTGTCTCTGTCATCTTTAAGCGATTGATAGAAACAGAACGATGTTTTAAAGATGTTTTTTTTGCGTTCTACGTTAAATGCGTTTAGCGATTCGTGGTGCAAGCGGGCCCCAGTGTACAATCCAGCAAGGAAGTTTACTTAATTCAGCAATCGGCAATTCTGTACTTCTGTAGTGTATATCTCAGTCACAGCCTGGAGTCTGGAATTATGCCCGGTTGATGTCAATAGGGCCGCCCTCTATTACATGGCACTTAAACATAACTGGCGAAATGCAAAGCGTACCAGTAATACATCTAACAACATAACAAAAATATAGGTGACTATTATATGAAGTAGTTTATTTCCTTTAGTAGTTTTGGGTTTTGGTTACTTAAGTATCCCCAAAAAAGTGCTTAGAGTAATATTTTCCACCTTTAATATGTGTTGAAAAGCGCAAAACCCTTTTTGACTAAGCAACAATGAATTCCAAAACATTATTACACTGTTGACAAATTCAACATAACGCTTTGACTTAGGCATTCATTTGGGCATCTCGTGATAGTGAAAACGGGTACATGGCAACCTTACCTGGTTGCCTGCCTATCTCCACATCTTCAACGCTAGCAATATCCGCAGGAAATGTCCCCATTTGCAGTCAAGACCACACGGCAAGATTAACCGATAACTGGATCCGAATAGCCTATTAAACCCGTGGTACACCTTCCTATGTAGTTAATGTATAGGGATATGTATACACCGTGACTTTTTAGTCGTCTTACAAAGGTGGTCCACTCAATGTGCCCGACATAAAATAGCTCTAGACGCGATTTTTGTTTTTTTACTTACCGTAATAAGTACAAGGAAAAATAAATAAAACATTAGAAAAAATTATGAAACATCCTGATAATGATGTTTACATATCAAACGGGAGAATATAGGTACCTACCCAGCGCTCGAGTCCAGTAGATCATAGCTACGGACAGGGTGTTTTAACTACGTCATGCGTCATAATACTGAATAATATGTTTATTTTTAAATTATTAAAATCTCATAAATACCAATTTTTTTATGAATGTTTTGTAGACATTGGATACATGAAGTGGGCTGCCGTTGTAAGACGACTAAAAAGTCACGGTGTATAGATAGATATCGTGGCTTTAATGGGCGGAATCAAACATAATTGTGTTACGAAACATTAAAGTGATATACGGCTAGGCTTATACCTACTTATGCTATCTCTGCAATGAGGTATACGTATCAAAATTATTGTTACGTCGTCGATCGCTTTAAGAGAACGTTCTAGATTAGGTGCTAGTCTCGAATGTTCCAGTAAGGACCTGTTTAGAAAATTAGAGTCTAGAATGTTCGAATATGGAACTGTCTTGAAGTTTCGAGAAAGTTGTGGAATTTTCTCGAAGGACAGTGTTCTACTATGGAGCTGACTAGAAGGTTCGAGAAAGTTGTGGAACTTTCTCGAAGGATGATGTTCCACTAAGAACTGTGAAGAAGGTTCCTGAAAGTTGTGGAATCTTCTCGAAGGATTGGTTGGCATATAAATAGCCGTCGTGTTTGCGGGAACAGGCAGTCTGATTTTGGCTACACAATAAAGCGAATCAAAGTGCGATATCTAAGTGAATAGTGATCAGTAGTGTAGTTGTGATTAAGTTTTAAGTGTTTTGTAATTAATAAAGTTATTTCGTGTTTAATCGGTAGTATTTAATTTATCCCATACCCAGCTCGTAAAATTATTGATGAATCATTGTGTAAATGAAAATTGGTATAATGATAAACAAGTAGTTGTTTTGTGGTGGGGATTCTAGTGATTACCAGATAATATCATTAATAAATTGCTGTTAATCGTTGGGCGAGTGGTCGCACGGGCGACTGCTGAGCATGAGGTCCTGGGTTCGATTCCCAGGCTGGGCAAAGTGCTATTGGGTTTTTCCATCAGGAATTTCTCAGTCAATATAATTTAAAAAAAAAAACATTAGGTATATCTCGAATTTCAGTTTCGATTTTTTTGTTCTTGTAACCACATATGTCGTGATCAGTGGGTAAAAACATTAAACACAACATACAACAACATACATACACACAGCACACATTACAAATTTTTGTTTTTATTCAGTAATTTACATTAAGATTTTTTTTATTTTTTATTAATTAATTTTTTGAGAAAATTGGATCACGGTATCAGTGGACACAACTCGCCGTGATCCGTGGCTAATTCAATCTGATAACGTGATCGGTGGAGACAAACCTCATACGAACAGTGCAAGTTAAATAAAAGGTGGTAAAAACTTAACAGAAATCGTTAAAAATACTGTAACACAAGCAATGCACCTACTTTGTCCAGCAAACCCGGTCAAACTCGCAAATTAAACATCCTGGAGGACTTCGCCGGTAACTATGCACAATGTCAACATTACCGGGTAACTACTGTGTACTTTGCCCGTATTACGTTGAACACGGCCTGCAGTTTGCTACTATATTTTTCTTACGTAGGAAAGTAGCTCCATAGCTAAGTATGTTATTTTTAATTGTCAAATATAATAAGTAGACTAAGAAAAAAGAGAATGTAAGGGTAGGAAGGCAAGGGCCGATGCCTGCCGGGGCTACGGGACTGTTTGAAAGAGATACCCTGGAGCACAAAGGGCAAAGAAGGAACATGGATGGGTTTTAGTCAGTAAATGTCTGACACTCCCTTCCACTCCGCCCAGAGCGGGGGGGGGGTCATTTGAGGATTTCCCATGCGAAAAAAAAGGGTAGGAAGGTGCGGGCGTTTTGTAGTTTCTGCTCAACGCCCTTTAAAAAAGGATTGAGTTAAGGGCCAGAATAACCCTAAATTGTGATTTTTGAGTGGCTCTCGTTTTTATATTACTGAAGCAATTCACTTAGTGATTAATAAGCAAAGTTGAGGACTGCCTCTAAGTTGTATCTGTTTCGGAAATACCATTCAATAAAAATTTTCTCTATTGAAAAGTACCTCAAAGTTACCTCTAAAATGAATAATATTCAATTAAAAACGGCGAATCTATAAATAAGAGTTCCTAGTTTTTTTATTTTTTTTATTGTTTTAATACTTGTCATCCTTCCATTAATAGTGTAGCTCACCCTATTGTTTCGACTATTGTGCGAGAGGGATAGAAGATAGGTGGCGGGGGAAGCGGGGTTAAAATTTGAAATTGAGCTGTCATCCCGTGCACCCTTAATGTACCTATATAATAATGTTGACTTAATAAGTTGTTTGGAAATGATTCTTTCCATATTTACGGGTCTGTCCTAAAGGTCTGGTCAAGTCATGATCATCATCTGTGTAGCCTCGCCTTCCAGTCTTACCAAGCAGCTGAATACCAGCATTTTTAGGTGAAGCGTCTGGCTGTCTGACCTCCACAAGTTCCACAACCCAGTTACTACTGGGTACTACGGTACCCTTCTATTTTTAAGTTATGACTACATGATCTGAATTTCAAATATCCAATAATCGATAAGCCTAAAATAATCTCTAGGCTTATTTTTCTTACAGACTTTGGTGATTAAAGTACCCACTAAGCCCTAAAACAATTTATTTCTTAATCTCAAACTTCTATTAAACCCACCTGTTATTTTCAAGATTTAATTAAATTCTTAAAGATTTACTTTGTACTTCAAGAATTGATCGCCTAAAAGCTTTTTCGTTCATTATAGACTATGCTAGATTAAATTTAATTTTAGAAAGAAGAGAATCACTTGGGTGTAGTCCTTATTGAGCCATTCTTGCAAATAACGAGAAAATGCACTTTTTCTTTTTTGCTTCGTTAAAGCTGCGAAAAAAAAACTATATGACTTTTTGACGGCACGGTTAACTTCAATAGTACATTTTGATATAGGTGGGGAAACTTTGTTATTGCATTCTAAGCGGAATAACACCCGAGCTGCAGGCGAGGGTGTTATAGAACCGAGAACTGCTGTAACAAATCCCCACGCGTATCAAACGACGTTTTGCAATACACTTTCGAAAGTATTTTTGTCAGAAAGTATTAGGAAACTATGATTTGTTTGCTTTTTTTGTTTTTTTTTGCTTTCGCCTGGTTGAAGAAGAAGCCAAGGCACGATGCCGCTAAACAGCCTAATATGAAAAATGGAAAATTTTAATATATTTTTGAATTTAGAATACAAATAAATGTTAATTTGTTCATAAAAGTAAATGTTTGTTTTAAATAATCATGTTTATCTATAACTCAAAAAATATTTACGCCGTAAAGACACAATCTCTTTGCCGAGATTTAAAAAAAATAAACACGCCAACTATAGTCATTGAACCCATTTGGACTTAGCATAAATAAAGTTATCTGTGGAAATTGTTATTTCCGCACGTGTGCGGAAAAATATTAAAAATCCACACGTGTGAAATACATTGAACGTTGAACCTAGTAGTGCGATAAGAACCAGTTTTCGAGATAGGTAGTGTACTGAGAAATTTATTGCATTGTCGTCATTAAACCTGGGACACTTTCGGTATTATTAAGAAATTCTTTTACATGGTTCTTCTGCCGCGTGGTGAAAAGAGGAACTAACGACGCCATCTTGTATTTTCCACAGACAGTTTCAAAAATGTTCCACCTAGCAATGTCGTTAATGCGCCGAAAGAACTATACAGCACTTATTTTCTTTCAAGGATGGGACCGTCGTGTGTAGTAATTGAGGATAGTCTAGTCGTCCTTTCATATTAATTAGTCGTAAGGCAAAGAGCTGAGATTATGGTGATATGATGCTGAGGGATGGATGTCTATCCATCTTAATCATCTCTTATCATCTCTTTGCCTTACGATTAATTTCCTTGGCTTTACATTACATTGTTACTGATGACAATAGATTACTATTCTCTCTAAAAGGTTTCGGTTTATGAAAGCCATCCAATAATCATAATTACATTTGACATTGTAATAATATGATTATTGTTAGCAAACTTTCCGTTTTTGTTCCTTGCTATCCTTACTTATATATATATAAATATATGTTATATAAATATATTACATTATTTAACGGCGAAAGTAAGTTTGTTTGTTACCTTTTCACGCCTAAGCCACTGAACCGATCAACCTGAAATTTTGCATATACGTTCTCAAGTGTACAAATACGGACATAGGGTACCTTTCATACCAAAAAAAAGTACTGTTCCAGAGGAAAACAACAATAACGTTCTTATGATAGTAGATGGCGCTACGTGTCTTTTGAATCATGATTGAATTATATTATTACAAGCAGAATACAACCCGAATTGATTGTGAAATTTTAAATCAACGCGAGCAAAGCCGCGGGCAAAATAAAACGGAAATTCGGAATCTACATTCATTCCCACAGATACCAGGCTAATCGACACTAAAAGCTTCCATCAAACGAGACCTGGTTCCTAACAGCACCAGCCGTTAATCTGACGTAATGAACTGTTTGTATGCGTGGCGCTGGCGCGATCTAATCGAACTGTATTGCTATCCGATATTCCAGGATTTAGACGCCTGTAAATGCCTGATCTGGTGTTCCTTTGGGCAAAGCTGGGCAACGCAAATACTTTTAATACCGAAAAACTATCCCATAATTTCTCACTGCTTAGACATTTTCATCAGGTCAATGGTGTATCCAAAACATCGGAAGCTAGGTGCATGCTTGACTACGAGCTTCAGGCTCATGCAAAACAGGGATTTCCCGGTTCTTACTTTGGTACTGGAACCGGTCCTACAAACTTGCGACACGCATGTTGTGAGAGCGACTTCGGAGAAAACAAGGAAGTTTCTTAGCCTCCACGCGTAGCATGACCACTGTAGAAACGGGTTTCTTTGTCGGAAGAATCGACAAAATGACAGATTGTGTCGACAAAATGATAGATTTCTTTTCACAATCTGTGAAACCCGTTTCTTCGGTGGTCATGCTACGCGTGCTGGAGTCGCAGTCACGTGACATTATGCACGTGAAAGAAACAAATGACGCGTGCGTATTCTGAGTTTAAACGCTTGTCTCGTTTAGAGTACTTTTGGGAATAGTATACATTGTTGGGCATTGGTTAGACTAGTAGCTTACTCCAATATAGTAGGGAACAGGATAGCAATTGGTTTGTAATAGTTGTACTGCAGGGCTCTATAGCATCGTCTTTTATATAGAAAAGTAGGTCGGCAAACCAGTCTAACCTATGCTAAACTTATGTGTTGGTTAGACTGGTAGCCGACTCCAATATTGATACCTTTAAGCTCAAAGAGCGTATCCACCAATACACGATTTTTCAGGAGAGCCAAAAAACAAAACAGTGTTCCGACATAACTTTTTTGTGCTTATAGCTATAAAAGAGAGATAAATGAAAAGACAAAACAACATCGTTGAATAATATATTAAGTAAATCTAACAATTAAAAAATCCCTAAAATTAAAAAAAAAATCAATGTTTAGCTATCCAAAAATAATGGCTGTACCCACCGTTTTTTTTTTTGCGAATATCTAAATTTTCAAAATACCAAAAAAGAAGACGAAAAACTAAGTATGTTCATGCATTAAAATCTCATTTTGGCCAAAATGGCGGTTAAGGTATCGATATAGTTGGGAAAATTGTAGGCAGATGATAGTAGCTTTGATTTGTAATAGTCGTAAGTCGTAGTCGTTTGCAAAGCTTCCTTTTTTAATACAGAAACTCCACAAGATTACCCACAAGTTTCATTTCTGAGAACATCACATTGTTTGTGCCTCCTTCAGATTCATTTTACTTTAAAAAACTACAAGACAACGATAAGTGAACCAATAAAACATATTGATAAGTGCACCAAGTGACTAAAATGAACCAGCCTTCCAAAAAAGTTGTGAAAGAGTGTCCTATTAGGCTACCATTTATGTAACATCAGGTTTTGTTACATAATTGAAAAGCCTATTCAATTTTAACACATGAACACTCAATACTACATGCACGTACTCACATAGGTATCATCATCTGCCTAGCCTTTTCCCAACTATGTTGGGGTCGGCTTCCAGTCTAACCGGATGCAGCTGAATACCAGTATTTTACATGAAACGACTGCCTATCTGACCTCCACAACCCAGTTAGTACTGGATAATACGATACCCCTTGGTAGAATGGTTGTCAGACTTTTTGGGCCACTGACTACCTAACAACTGTCAGAGATCTATAAATGACACCCGGGACCAACGGCTTAACGTGCTTACCGAGGCACGGAGGAAACTTGGTATGTAATGGGTGGTCACCCATCCACAGACCAACCTATGCAAGCACGGTTTAACCTAAAGATCGACCCGAGTGGTTGTTATTATTTAGCCACGAGCTCCTCTCACATAGATATCAAGTTTCGTAATACCGAATTATCATTCGGTTCGAATTCCGGTACTTCACAACGCGCCGACACAGGTAACATTTGCTGGAATAAACACACGTTTCCCTCTACACATTCCTCAAACAGTTCCAAAATACATTTCAGGCCTGAATTCCCTCGAATAAACACACGTATTCCTCTGCAAATTCCTCTAAAACAGGTCCAAAATACATTTCAGTACTGAGTTCTACACAATGCAAGGCTTTCAATACACATATAACCATGTTTGTTTCACACGTGACTGCATTCGTATCGGCAGCTGTCAATCGAAATAAAGCCCGGAATATACAGGACAGTCATCATATTATAATCTGCTTTATTTTCCCAACTGTTTTGGGGTCAGCTTCCAGATTACAGCACTCATCTGCATACTAGTTATGCGACCCATCCATAATAAGCCGTTAATCCCGGCTGTCATTTATGGATCTTTGACAACCATTATGAGACAGTAGAAGCCTGAAAAGGTGAGAACCAGTCTTACCACATGGTTGAATAATAAAGGCCGCACCGTTAGCTAGCGAGCGATCGAGCTGGCGGGCGAAGCGAGGCGAGGGATACTATATAAACTAAGCGAAGCATTGACGAGCTAGACTATGTGGCTTCACACCGATAGCTACGGACTGTAGGCTTTGTAGATTTCCAGCTGCTTGTTAACTTTTTTTAACTTTGTATCTTTTTTTACATCTTTTGTAGTAAACTTAATATTGTAAAACCAAATGATTTGAAAAGAGTAACTATGGAATTTCTTTCCGGTTCTTCTCCATAGGAAATGACCAACTCGAACCTTTTTGTCGACATTTTATAAGTGCCCATCTGGGCCTATGTGAAATAAAACACATTTGATTATGATTTTGAACGAGGGGGCTGCCGAGCGAGCGGGCAGGCGCACCGGGCGAGGCTGGCGAAGTGAACGAATATAGCATCGCTGGCAACGTCGGATATTTCGTTCGCATCGTATATATCAGTGACATAGCTTAGCTCTGTAGTTCGCGGTATGAACCAAAGTATAAAAAGAGGTGAAACGATACTCGCTTGGGTCGCTCGCTCGCTCGCTAGCTGGCGGTGTGGCCTGCGCTTAGATCTGGGTTGTGAGAGTCAGATAGGCTGGCACTGCATGTAATATTGGTATTCAGCTATGTTTAGACCCGCTTAGACTGGAAGCCGACGAGTATTGATTGAAATTAAAATGTGTATACGAATAGGATCTTAGAACCTGATATTACGAAATTAGTCTTTTCTCATAGGATCAATACTATGTATATCCCGATGAAATATTCTTTGAAATTTACAAGGATCGATACTTAAGTATATAAATCCCAATAAAATATTCTTTCAAATTTGCCAAGTGTATCTATCTGTATACATATTTATAATCGTGACTGTGTACGTGTCAGGCACATGTATTCCTGGCTTTAATCCTTTGTGGTCCGGTTGAAATGATAGTGATAATGCATTATTGTGTTTATTTGTGGTCACTATTGAGTATTGAGTACAAACGTACACACGGCGACACATCCAACTATACATATCCAGTATAACCTGACCTCCGTTTGTATGAACTTCCCGTATACTGAGAGATCAGCTTAATTTGATTTTCATAGATTGATTGGCTGTCGTGCGTACTATCAGTTTTGTGTTTTCGATTTGAATTGAGGAAGGTTGTTTTGTTTTTGTATTTGAAACACAGGTTAATTCAATATTTCTTTCAAGTACTGATACTGTTAGCTTGCGTCATCCCACTGCTGGGCAAAGGCTCTCCCCATGATTTCCAGTTGTTTCGATCCAGGGCTACTGTGGGCCAGGTCGTTGGTTTTGTCCAGCTCGTCCCGCCATCTTCTACGAGGTCTGCCGCGACGCCTTCTGGCTGTGTCAGGGCTCCAGAAAGTAGTTATTTTGGCCCACAGCTCATTGGGCATGCGGCAGACGTGGCCAGTCCAGTCCCACACGTAGAGAACAAGTAGACTACTTATTTAAAAAAGAGGCACGTCCATTGTTATAACTAAGTAACTTGTGGCTAAATAATATCAATCACTCGGGTCGATCTACAGGTTAAGCCGCGCTTGCGATGGGTGACCACCCATTTCATACCGAGTTTCTTCCGTGCCTTGGAAAGCGCGTTAAGCCGTAGGTCCCGACTGTCATTTGTAGATCTTTGACAGTCGTTCCAGGTAGTCAGTGGCCCGAAAGTCTGACAACCAGTCTTAACAAGGGATATCGTATTACCCAGTACTAACGGGGTTATGGAAGTCAGATAGGCAGTCGCTCTATGAAATAATGGTTAATGGTTTAGGCGCAGAAGGCCTAATTCTCAAAATGGCAACAGATTCGCAAAAGGACTAGAAGACTACTTGCAACAGCGTCGAAATATCTGGAGCTCAAAATAATGAACAATCACGGAAGATATCCGGTAAGTGACAGTATAAGTTTAAGTATAGCTATAGCTACCTATCTATAGCATCGCTCACAGTGTGACCAACATCAAAGAGTAAGGTTCCTGATTGAATTTGCGATCAGCCTCCTAATTTCAAGGTTAAAAAGGGATTCCATATTCACTATGCATGCAAATACGAGTAGATTTCCTTTGATAGATCGTGTTTCGGAGTTCGGTATTCTTCGGTGGATCCGGTTTTCTTGGTGATTTTGTTGATTGATTTATTTTTGGTGTTGGAAAATAGTATTATTAGGGTGAATTTGTTAATAACACTATAGCATGTTAGGTACATATCGATACCTTTAGGCTCAAAGGGCGTAACCGCCATTTTGACCAAAATAAGATTTTAATGCAGTCATACTTAGTTTTTCGTCTTCTTTCGATTGGTCAGCCATCATTTTTGGATCGCTAAACATTGATTTTCTTTAAGTTTAAGGGTGAATACGAAGTCTATTTTTTTATTGTTAGATTTACTTTGTATATTATTATACGATGTTCTTTATCTCAAAATTCTAACAAGTTTTGTCATAGTATAGTATAATCACAAAAAAGTTATGTCGGAAAACTGTTTTGTTTTTTGGCTCTCCTGAAAAATCTTGTTTTGTGTGGATACGCCCTTTGAGCATATTTTCACGCCTGTAATTCCCGAAGGGTTAGACAGAGGTGTACTTAATAGTACACCCACATTTGGCCAGTTATGTATTGATCATTGCGGATGCAGATCCGCTCCGCTCCGGATGTGAAAATCCACTACTATACATATAAATACAACATTTTTTCACAAAAACAGTAATTCATCAAAATCCATTTAAGTAACAGTAAACGAGAGTTCTACTAGAACCACATAAATATATAAGACCGTTTCATAACTTTATTTTTCTCTAAAATCCAATAGCTAAAACCGCTTTTCAACTAATAGCCAGTAGCCACAAGTAACTTCCACTCTTAACTCCATTCAGTAAAGTCTGTATTGCAATGAAATATTGATAGCTTTAAACATAGTTGTTACATTATGGGGCAAAGTTGTAAGTCAGACGTGGGATATATATGGCAAACTTTAGTACATTTGAACCCAATGAATCGTTCATTCAATAGCAGGTATTTTCTGAAGAAGTTTGTGGAACCGGAAGTAAAGACGGTTCTTTTAACGACGTTGTGCGAAGTTTTGCGTTTTCTGTACCTTGTTTGTGTTGGAACCTTTATTAGGGTTCCGTAGCCGAATGGCAAAAAACGGAACCCTTACAGATTCGTCATGTCTGTCTGTCTGTCCGTCCCTATGTCACAGCCACTTTATACCGAAACTATTAGGACTACACAGTTGAAACTTGGTAGGTAGATGTATTCTGTTAACCGCTTTACGATTTTTGTACAAAAATAAAAGATTAAGTTTTTTTCATCAATCCTATGCGTGCGGGGTGCCTATAATACAGACTACTACATATTTATTTATCAAAAAAAAAACATAATTTCAAAAACATCAATTTGAATATTATTTTTTAAAACACTCATTTTAAAAGCCTACGTCAAAACCGATAGTTAGTCATACGACCAGTTAAGATAACATACAACATAGCAGTAACTGGTCTTCGAGCCAAAATACAACCGACAGTTTATAATCCGACAATCAATAAGGATTTCCTATTTCAGAAGTACGAGTAGGTACAATATAACCCCCAAATCCTGTCTTCATTTTGTGTAAAATGTTTTAGCCCGAAACACCAGTGTAAGCCGACAGCTCTGCCGATCCCCTCTAATCTAGGAGGATTAGTATTCCGTCGGTCCCGAGTCGAAGTCGGGACTTCGTATAAAACAAATCTTTGAATTGATGTCTTTATAAATTCGCTATTTATATCCGAGGTGAGCAGACGGGCGACAAATCATATTTCGTAGTATTTTTTCTTCCGTTCCCTCAGATAATAAATAGGAACCTCATCATCTGCCTAGCCTTTTCCCAACTATATTGGGGTCGGTTTCCAGTCTAACCGGATGCAGCTGAATACCAGTATTTTACATGGAGCGACTGCTTATCTGACCTCCACAACCCAGTTAGTACTGAGTAATACGATACCCCTTGGTTAGGACTGGTTGTCAGACTTTTTGGGCCACTCACTACCTAACGACTGTCAAAGATCTACAAATGACACCCGGTACCAACGGCTTAACGTGCTTTCCGAGGCACGGAGGAAACTCGGTATGTAATGGGTGGTCACCCATCCACAGACTAACCTAGGCAAGCACGGCTTAACGTTAAGATCGACCCCGAGCGTCTGTTATTATTTAGCCACGAGCTCCTCAAATGCACCTATGTATCGCAATAAATATTGCGGCAAGGTGCCATTTCTGTCGGGAGCGGTATAAACTCCTTGACATTTTCAACGATCCATCAGAAAAACTTCCACCTGGGCACGCGTTGCCGTGGCCGACTTGGAAATCCTTAAACAGACTTCGAACCCAAGTCAGCCGGACCAAAGACCAGCTCTGCAGATGGGGGTTCATGGACCTCAAATGCGTACGCGGCGCCTCCCCACAGACAATGGCCCACCTTCCATCTTGCACCGCATGCCCTATCACCTGCGCACTTGATGATCTGCTTACTGCATCAATGAGTGGGATTCGCGTGGTTGTCTTTTGGGCTAAACATAACACTTAATCTCTTACCATCAACACGCTAAGAAGGAGAATATTGCGGTATGAAAAGATAGCATTTCTCTTCAGGAAGCCGAGAGCATTTCAAAGGATTTATGTTAAGATCACAGTTGATCTTGTAAGGACTGGTTTGTACCAGCAGATTGGATTGAATTTAAATATTTATTTCCCAGTGCAGTGCTCCAGTCATTTTATTGCCGTTACGTAAGATCAAGGCTGAAATCCTAGAAGGGTAGGGTAGAGGAGTCCGCGCCCCGCAACCCTCCTTCGCGTGAAATTATTACTTCCGTATTTGAATCGGATTTTGTTAACAATTTCAAGGGTTACAATTTTTTTTTTTTTTGTTTTTATTTTTTAAATGTTTATCTACAATAAAGAAGCCTAAGTTACTCCTTATAACATTAGCTATCTGCCAGTAAAGGCCCGTCAAAATCGGTCCAGTCGATCAGACCGACAATGGCTGTTGTACTCACGTCCCACATGTCGACAACCTCACGAGCCAGATCTAGATACTTGAATTGCTTATCTTTCTCTGCTTTCACGCGGTTCTCGTCAATAATTGTTTTTATTATTAGGTATCTCTAAAGCCCTCTTTAGATCGCATACAGAGCCACAATAATAGTCCTTCCATTTTCTGCTTTCAGAAAATAATTTAACATTTTAACTGGAAACGTCTTTTCAAAAACAAAAGCTGCTTAACTTTGCGCTAAGTTAAAACGTGGGAAATGACGGTTAAGATTCAGGGAAACTTAGTTGATTGTTTCAAGTTGTTCAGTTAACTTACTCCGATACTTAAACGTTCAAGTTTCAGGTGCTTACCCGAGAAAACTTACTGAAAGACCAGAATCTGTTAATCGTTGATGACTCGCAAATTACTTTTTACCATCTTGTGTTTTTAGGGAGAATAAATCAGTTGTTGTACCTAATTTGTTAATAATAACAACCTCTCGGATCAATCTTCACGTTAAGCCGCCCTTGCCTAGGTTTGTCTGTGGATGGGTGACCACCCATTACATAAATAGCGAGTTTCCTCCGTGCCTCGGAAAACACGTTAAGCCGTTGGTTTTGGCTGTCACTTGGAAATCTTTGGCAGTCTTTACAGGAAGTCAGTGGCCCGAAAGTCTGACAACCAGTCTTACAAAGGGGTACCGTATTACCCAGTATTAACGGGGTTGTCATGTAATAGGGGGCAAGCCTATTGACATCAAGCGGATACAAATCCAGACTTCGGAGTGTTAATGAGAAATTTCTGATGGGCAGACGGGCAGTTGCTCCGTGTCAAATACTGGTATTCAGGTGCATCCGGTTGACTGAAAGTCGACCCTAACATAGTTGGGAAAAAACTTGGCAGATAAATGATGATGTACCTAATGTTTGTCATCGTAATCCTCCTTTATTGTTATTATACGGAAGTTGTGTTTACTTGTCGTATGATTGGTAATATTGAGAACGAGACATCGGCAGAGAACCAGAGTTGACGACATAGCTCACAGAATCAGTAAGCTGAAGTGGCAATGGGTTGGTCATATTAGCCGTAGAACCGATGACCGTTGGGGTAGACGTGTTCTTGAGTGGAGACCGCGAATCGGCAAACGTAAGGTGGGACGCCCTCAGGCTCGGTGGAGTGACGATCTTCGCAGGGTGGCTGGTAGCAACTGGATGAGAGTTGCTGGGAATCGAGTTGAGTGGCGTGCGATTGAGGAGGCCTATGTCCAGCAGTGGACTGCTATAGGCTGATGATGATGATGATGAGGTAATATCGTTTATTTTAAGTCTCAGATATTCTATTTTTCTTTGTCTAGCTAACAGGTGATTTAAGTAAAGCCCTTTTCCATCGATTTAGTCAAGAGCACTCTAATCTTTTAGTTAATATTAGACGCTCGTCTGCAACAGACAAAGAGAAAATTATGTGTACACCTAACATTTTTTTGATTAAGTAATTCAGTACGAACGAGTGAAACAGGCTTTGCTTGGAATCTGAGGGATCGCATCCGAAACAAGGTGATCCGACAGAGAACCAGAGTTGTCGACATAAATAGCATACAGAATAAGTAAGTTGAAGTGGCAATGGGCCGGCCATATTAGCCGTAGAACCGATAACAGTTGGGGTAGACGTATGCTTGAGTGGAGACCACAAATCGACAAGCGTAAGGCGCGAATTACACAGAAACGGTGTAAGGTGACGGTGCGGCGCAGGCGAAGAATTTATAAGGAAACGAAAGAACGGCGTGCCTGCGCCGCGCCGCTTGAGTGTAATTCACGACACGTCGCCTACGTACATTTTGTATGAAAACATTTTGAAGCGGCATCATGCCTGCGCCGCGCCTTCACCTTCCGCCGTTTTTGTGTAATTCGCACCTAAGATGGGACGTCCTCAGGCTTAGTGGAGCGACGATCTTCGCAGGGTTTCGCTACGTAATTTAATTCGATACTAAAAAAAAACATTTTTTTATATTAAATAGGGCCATTTAGCCAGGCTACAAAACAGCTGATCCAACCACATTGAAATGAGTAAAGCTATCAAAAGAACCGTCTATGCCGCACCAACATGGTCCTAAAATGTTTTCACTTTATCAAATTGAAAACTTTCCCTCTCAAACTAAACTCAACCTTATTCTCTGTTGCCTAAAGTTCATTCCAGAGTTTGTAAATTCGGTCGTTATTACACTGTCGGGCACGAAAAGGCGCGCAATTGAAAATGCCGGGATTGCAATTTGCAAACGGCTAACTGGGCCGGTGTAACGGTCGGTGGTCGGCCCGATTCTCCCGGTTTCCGATAGTCAATTTGGCTAATACACTGGCGAGCAACAAATTGACTCGTCTTCATAGGATTTGTTGGCACGGTGGGTCATTGTTGACAAATTGGAATGTTTGAGGAAAGTGGGGTGGTAAAATCACTGTTTTATCACTTACTCACTGATGTATAAAAAATGTTTTGGTTTTGAGAAAAAACAATTTCAGGAACCTCAATGTCATTTTTAAAGAATTATCTAAGTCTCAAGAAAAATATTTTTTTAGTTTCAGTTCCGTGTATGGATTTTTTTATTATTAGTTATTTAAGTTTCAACTGTGTAGTTTTAATAGTTTCGGAATAAAGTAGCTGTGACATACAGACGTACAGACAGACATGACGAATCTATAAGGGTTCCGTTTTTTGCAATTTGGCTACGGAACCCTAAAAAGATGTTTCTTAGGGAAAGTTGTTTGTTATAACGAATACAATCACGTGTATAAGTATCGGGCACAAATTACCAGTCACCCTATATAAGTAAATAATAATAGTGATACGCTAATTGGACCCCTTTTCGGGTACAGGCCTCCTCCAGAGAATGCAGCCTAAAGTCTACACCGTTACTTTTTAGTCGTCTTACAAAGGTGGTCCACTCAATGTGCCCGACATAAAATAGGTAGCTCTAGACGCGATTTTTTTTTTTACCTACCATAATAGGTATAAAGAAAAATAAATAAAACAAAAAAATATGAAACATCCTGTTAATGATGTTTGACGTGTCAAACCGGAGAACATGCAGGACATGAGCGCTGGGTAGGTAACCCAGCGCTCGAGTCCAGTAGATCATCGCTAGCAACAGGGTGTTTTAACTACGTCATGCGTCATAATACTGAATAATATGTTTATTTTTAAATTATTAAAATCTTATAAATACTTTTATTTTTTATGAATGTTTAGTAGACATTGGATACACGAAGTGGGCTGCCGTTGTAAGACGACTAAAAAGTCACGGTGTATATTTAGGTTAATTCCCTACAAGGTGCATAAGCTGGAATCATAGATATTACATATTAACACCCAAGAACACTTTATCGAATACCAAAGACAGTAAATCAAACATAATACGAGTTGTCATATAAATGAATGGGGGTCGTGTTATTCGATAGCGTCGCAGGTAATCCCGGTGGGTCGTCGGCCATATTGGTAATAACTGCTCTCGCCCCGGGCTTCTGATGTGTTCGGCCCAAAGTGTAAGCAATGGCGTCTTTATAAGTGGGGGCTTTTAAATCTTCTAACTTAACTGAGGCATGCCTTTTGGCAGATTTATACAGGGTGTAAACGGACCCTTCACGAAGCCGTCAACCAAGCATTATGTACAATTGTACATCAAACTAAGTCCCCTTACACAAAAATTATTTATTTATTAAAAAAAAAAATTGTGTAGGGTATTATTGCTGGGAAATTACTTTTTTTTGGTGAATAATCACGTTTTACGGTAAAATTCAATGTACCGCACTCAAACTTGGTGTTGATGGATGCTTTGATTTGATAGTAAACGGGTTATGGAGGTAATTAAAGTAAAGTTAAAAATTTAAAAAGTAGTATTTAAAAAAAAACTTGTGAACAATTTGGAACTTTGACCTCCAATATCTCCGTAACTAGAAGGTTCCCAGGTATGGTCCAGAACTAAAAAATGATCGCAATGACGGAGAGAACAAGTGCCTTTGGCTTCGTTAAGGGTGTTTTACACCCTTTATTTTTCATGTCCCGACCTGAAATATTTTCATCTTCATGGTCATTCTGCCCTTTTTGTTTCTGCTAAGATGGATGGACTTTTCATCCACACTTATCTACATCTAGAATATTAATTTGTTTCCTATACGTCATCATCATCATTCTCTTGCCCTTATTCATATCCCAACTCATTTGTTCCCTATACAAAAGATATTATAATACAGGGTGTAAACAGACCCTTCACGAAGCCATCAACCAAGCATTCTGTACATCAAACTAAGTAACTTTACGCAAAAATTATTGCTGGGAAACGACTTTTTTTTTTGGGGTGAAAAATCACTTTTTACGGTAAAACTCAATGTAACGCACTCAAAACATTGTGCTGATGGATGGATTTAATAGTACAGTGTTTAAAGTGAAAATATTACTTTTAAAAACATGTATTTAAAAAAAACTCGTGAAAAAGTTGGAACTTTGACCCCCAATATCTTCAACCAGAAGGTTCCCAGGTATGGCCTAGAACAAAAAAAAATGATCGCATTGACGGGGAGAACAAGTGCCTGTCGGCTTCGTTAAGGGTCTTTTTACACCCTTTATAATGTTGTGTATAGAAGCTTTTGGTGAAGATTTCATCATCATTGTCTTGGCAAGTTTTTTTTGTCTTCTTCCATACTGGTCTATTACTCGTCATCTCATCGGACACCTCCTTTCGTGCCATATCATCCTTCACACAGTCCATCCATCGTTTCTTTGGTCTTCCTCTACTCTTATACCCATCCACAGTCATACTCAAAACTTCCCTCACGACTGTTAATGAACCTTTATTTAGGTATAAATAAGTACACCTTTGTCAGTCCTTATTTCAGGGTTCAAGTCTTTTCTTGTCATAATTTATCTAATGGGTCCTCTAATCAAGAATACACAAAGTTAAAATGTTTTTCCTTTTGAGGATTCCGTAGCCGAATGCCAAAAAACTGAACCCTTATAGATTCGTCATGTCTGTCTGTTTGTATGTCACAGCCACTTTATTCCAAAACTATTAGGACTACACTGTTGTAACACACAATTGAATTCTGTGAACCGCTTTACGATTTTTATACAAAAATAAAAATAAAAGATTAATAGGAACAAAACTGAAACAAAAAAGTAAGAGGAGGAAAATTCTGAAAAAAATAAGATTGTAGTAGGTAAAAAAAACTTTCAACCTAAATTAGTTTGAATAAGATTTGATGTTTAGTTTTTGAGATATGGGATTTTTTACATTAACATTCTATGAAATCCAAATTTAGTTTTGCTGTTGAATGTAATTCAATACAAAATAATTGAATGAGCCTTCAAAATATTTTTATTATATTGTTTGGTGCCTTGTGTGCGTGTGAGTACGACTCGCACTTGGCCGGTTTTTTATTAGACAGAAAAATTGTTACCAATTAACAATGTGAGTTAAATATGACTTAAAAGATTATGTATTAATGTTATGTACATGTTCATCATCTGCCTAGCCTTTTCCCAACTATGTTGGGGTCGGCTTCCAGTCGAATGCAGCTGAATACCAGTATTTTACATGGAGCGACTGCCTACCGGACCTCCACAACCCAGTTAGTACTGGGTAATACGATACCCCTTGGTAAGACTGGTTGTCAGACTTTTTGGGCTCCTGACTACCTAACGACTGTCAAAGATCTACAAATGGCAGCCGGGACCAACGGCTTAACGTGCTTTCCGAGGCACGGAGGAAACTCGGTATGTAATGGGTGGTAACCCATCCACGGACCAACCTAGGCAAGCACGGCTTAACCTAAAGATCGACCCGAGCGGCTGTTATTATTAAGCCACGAGCTCCTCGTTATGTACATGTTAAGAGACTTAATTAATGATGTACTGAAAAATATACGATGAATGAAATTCATCGTGATTTCATGGTCTGTCAATTCAGCATCATACCCAGAACCTAGATCTTTTATTTATTGTCCTTTCCTCTTCAATTTTCCACCTCTTGCGCCGAAGCCTCCAATCTTACAGTGAAATTAGGTCGTGTCTCAACTGAGCTGGTCTCCTATGAAAGAGGATGAGCGACACTTAGCTACCCTTCATACTGTGGGATGCTAATGCATTTTGTAAAACCGTTATTACGGAGCGAGTTGATCGGAAAATTGTACGATTTACGGGTTGAGGTTTGCTTGGGAGAAGTTATGTTTACTTTTTACTTTCTATTAATTAAACAAATAAATAAAATTGAAGTATATATTTATGATTTCAAAATAATAGCTTTTCACTGAATGCATATACGGTACTAGTAACAAAACAATTTTATTTTTTATTTTTGTGACACACGAGTGATTTAGGTACCTATAGTACTGCTCGCATTAAAAAAAAGTTTTTTTTTTAAAATTGAATTTACTAATCAAAAGACACAACTTATATTTTTTATTGAACACTTCCTATTTTTACAATCATTTCATTTTTTTTAAATAAAAAATATAAATTTATAATCACAAAAATAGAAAGAAACTCAACTTAGTAGATGAAATTAAAATACTGTAGGCGCGTCAGCCTTATGGCTTGCGAAAGTACCGCCCGGCTGTAGGTAATTATTTCAAGGACAGGGCCGAGTCACAATACTGTATACACCGTGACTTTTTAGTCGTCTTACAAAGGTGGTCCACTCAATTTACCGACATAAAATAGTTACCCAGCGCTCGAGTCCAGTAGATCATCGCTCACAACAGGGTGTTTTAACTACGTCATGCGTCATAATATTGAATAATATTTTTATTTTTAAATGATTAAAATCTCATAAATACCTATTTTTTTATGAATGCTTAGTAGTCATTGGATACAATATGAAGTGGGCTGCCGTTGTAAGATGACTAAAAAATCACGGTGTATATTTAAACTGTGCTATTAATCTACACCATGTAGAAAATGCACACTCTTTGTATCCACACACATCAGTTAATTAATTAATGAAGTAAAGTACAACAGCGTATTGTACAGAATTAATTACAGCCTGTAGCGAATCATTTATTTTAATTTAATTAAAACTTGCTCTTTGTGCTGGCTCGGCCATTTTGTATTCGGGAGTGGGCCTGTGATATTCATGTTTGAGCTTTATATTGTTTCCGTAGACTAATTTTCATTTTAAATTACCTGTGTTGCAGCTAAAAGAGAAATTTATACATAGTTATTATGGGTGCACGGTGAGAATACCAGTACCTTTCTTGTTTTTTTCGGAAGGGAACGCACGCACGCACGCTTGGCTTTACGGCATGTAAAGCCAAGTCAGAGGCCCATGGGCGGCATAAAAACTCTGACACCAGGTTACGAACTAACCACACGATAAAAAAAAAAAAAAATGACCCCTCCCGCTCTGGAAGCAGTGGAAGGGAGTGTCAGACTCGTACTGACTAAAACCTATCCATGTTCCTTCTTTGCTCTTTATGTTCCAGGACCGCGGTATCTCTTTCGAACAGTCCCGCAGCCCCGGCAGGGAACTCGATATGTAATGGGTATGAAGAACAGGGTGTAAAGTTCTTCATACCCCTTAGAAAAGGGAAGATCATCCGACCAGGGGGGTTACCATAACGTCTTAAAGCAGGAGTAATTCCAGTGTGGGCAAGAGACAGAGCTATACAGGTCGTCTAGCGCCATCTCTTTCCCACCCTGGAATTACTACTGCTTTAAGATGTCATGGTAGACCAGCAGATAGGTGTTGTATCTGGTGAGCTACTGTCCACCACAATATTAACAACAGTAATAATAATATTGGGTTTTTGTGGGATTGCGCGGGCCATGTCTTTAGAATGCATCACTACCGATGGGCCAGAGTCATCTCGCAGTGGGTGCCAAAAGACGGACGTCGCCGAGGGAGGCCTAGAAAATGCTGGCGTGACGACCTAGAAGCGTTTATGAGAGATTGGCCAGAGGATACCGCACGGAGAGAAGAGTGGAAGGCTATGGGAGAGGCCTTTGCCCAACAGTGGGATAATGCTGGCTAAGTAAAAATAATAATATAATGTCGTGATGCCCCAGAGGTTAAGGCCTCGCCTCTCATGCATGAGGTTGTGGGTTCAAATCCGGGCAAGTACTAATGTGACTTTTTCAATTCATATGTACTTTCTTAGTTTATCTTGGACATCACAGACAAGTGACAATGAAGGAAAAAATCGTGAGGAAACCTGGACTAATAAATTAATATAAGTTTGAAATCGCCAACCCGTCTTGAGCAAGCGTGGTGATCAATGCTCGTGCCTTCTCTGTATGAGAAGAGGCCTTTGCCCAGCAATGGGACAGTAATAGGCTGGTATTATATAATTCCTATTTCGGCAACCGAATATCCATCAAATCAAGGACAAGCCATATAACCAACATTGACCCCAAACCAAACCAATCAAGTCAACTTAATATTCTGCTAATAAATGTACCCACATTCGGGCGCCATGTTTGTCATACAATTATGCGGGCTGGGGGACCCTTATAAATGAGTTATGGTGCCAACATTATAACTATGATTAAGTTTCGCTGAGTCGATGTGATCGGGGCAAAAGTTCCGGATCTGTTCCGAAATTGCTATGTCGTGTACGATGTGTTAAGTTTCAAGTAAGTTTTGGGTGAGTAGGATTTATGGGGATGACGTTGACGTTTTGAGGAAGTTTGGGATTAGGTCAGTGCTTCCAGATTCACTGTAATTACAATAGATCAAAGAGATTTAAAACACATATAGAGCGGACATTACACGTAATACTTTTATAAAATTATTTCACGCGGAAGAAAGTCGCGGGCAACAACTAGTGTGTCTAAATAAAATGAAATAAAACCCTAGAATAGCACTATTACAAAAAATCTACTAAAACATTATGTAACAATTTTATGACGCCGGTGATAACACAAAAAAAAAACTTGTTTTATCCATTCTGGGGGTTACTATGACGTCTTAAAGCAAGAGTTATTCAGTGTGGAATGAGGCAGAGCTATACAGGTCATCTAGCGCTATCTTTTTCCCACACAGGTCCCGTCACGTAAACGCTGACCGCTCAAATAAACTTTCTCATTTTTTTTTATTCCAGCCTTTTCCAAAGTACTAAGTAGCTAGTAAAGTACCTATTACGATTCTACAATGAAACAATTATACTTATATTATTATAAAATTATTTTAAAAAACAGTTGTGGCTCCTACGACATCCCCCTCCGACACATTATATTGAAGTTGCGGAAAACCCCCACCGGGACACCTGCTGCCATGGCCCACCTGGAAGACCCTAAACCGATTGCGAAGCCAGGTGGGGCGCTGCAGATATAACCTGGTCCGGTGGGGGTATTCCAATGAAGCCATGTGTGACTGCGGTACCTCAACGCACACTATGGCTCACCTCCTATCATGCACTATGTGTGGTTCCACGTGCACTTTGAGGGACCTGTCCGAGGCCACCACCAACGCCGTCGAGCTTTTTTTTTATATGGGAAGTCATCGACACTACGAAGAAGAAGACTTATATTATAAAACAATAGCTTAGTACTTTAGGACGCGACTGTATAACGTGCGCAAAAACATCCCCTCCACTGTCGCTCAGCGTTCTTTTTACATGACGGGAGTTATAGGCCACCAGCTGCTCTCATTAAACTTACAGGTCCCCCCCTTTGCTTTTTTCAAGCGTCAAAAATATAATAACGGCAATTTTCAAAAACAAAAGACTGCCGAACCAATATTATAGGAATATTGCTCACGATGTTGTTTTGTTCCATATGTATCTAATGCACAGTGCTCCCCCTGGATTATGTTCCACTGCACAGTCAGACTGCAGATGATTGCGTCCCGGATCAAAGTACACACAGTTAATCGGTGGCTGATTGAATACCCGATGAGCTCTCGACTAGTGTTGTCCCAACTTACTTACAATCCCGGTAATAGCATCTACCTAGTGTTTGCCAAACTTTGTTGGGGTCGGCTTCCAGTCTAATCGAATGCAGCTGAGTAATACAAGTCCAAGCTCAAGGTTTGCCAACGTGCAATGGAGCGCAGTATCCTAGGCGTCAAAACTGTCACTGCGCTCCAAAACACAAATTACTGTCGTTGCATAAAAAGCCGCTAAGCTAAAATGGGACTGGGCTGGCCATGTCTGCCGCATGCCCGTCGAGCTGTGGGCCAAAATAACCACGATGTGGAGCCCTGACGAGAGACAAGACAAGAGATGGCGGTACGACCTGGACAAAACTAACGACCAGTGGTCCACATTGGCTCTGGATCGAAAAATTTGGAAGTCATGGAGGAAGGCCTTTGCCCAGCAGTGGGATGACACAGTATCAGTAATACTTTCTATCTGACCTCCACCAGCTAGTTAGCCTTTGGTAACACGGCATTAAAATGCAGGACAAAACGTTTTGTTATTTTTGTCGCCGTTCGTATTTGTTGCTGAAAATTCAGTGTCGATCACACGAAACTGATTTTTGCGATTGACTTTGATTGACGGCTTTCGGGTAGACCTGTGCGTGAAAACACCCTCATTCAATCTTTTATAATGGGTTTGTGGTACACAAGTACCAAAAATAGTACCTATTTGATGCGGCATAAGGCCTTTTATTGAATACTAGCTGTTGCTTGCGTGAAATTGTTATGAGGTATTACTTCCCTATTTGAATCGGATTTTATTAATAACTAGCGGTTTAGGCTGTGCGTTGATATATCAGTCAGTCAGGACTTTGAATTTTATATTGGGGGATGATTTTGGAAAAACTGTGATACACATTTATTATAATTTTAACTGAAGAGTATACACAAACTTTCAAGTCAATCGACCCCGAGAATAAAAAGTTTCACAGAAATTTCAATATCCCATTTCACCCTCTTAGGGGTGGAATTACGAAAAACCCATTTTTTTACTCTTCACAAAGAATACACCCTCTAAATTTCATGTCTCTAGGACCAGCTGTTTGGGCTGTGCGTTGATATATCAGTCAGTCAGTCAGTTAGGACTTTGAATTTTATATGTAAAGATTTCAAGGGTTTAATTTTTTTGCTCCGAACCCTAATCCTTTTGTTATAGTAAAAATAGCCTAAGTTACTCCTTAATCATCAGCTAACTGCCAGTAAAAGTTCCGTCGAAATCGTTCGTCGTGGTTCAGAACACATAGATGATTCGTCGTGAAAAAGTACCAATGGACGTACATACCGCTTATCAATACTGTGCTTGTATGAATTCTAAGAGTACTCAATATATAGGGTGACTGGTAATTTGAGACCGATACTTAAGCACGTGATTGTACTCATGATAACAAATAACTTTTCCAAAGAAACATTTTTTTTTATACCTACTCGTTCACTTTTATCCTAATAACACAACAGCCGTAGGAAATTCGCGCGCGCGCGCCTGTGTCCTCGCGAGACGCCGTTCTCTCTCATTACTATCGGAACGTGCAACAGTAGGTAGGCAGAGCACAGTGGGAGACAGAACGGATAAAAGTGAACGAGTGTAGAAAAAAAAAGTTTTTTTGAGAAAGTTGTTTATTATCATGAGTACAATCACGTGTTTAAGTATCGGTCACTAATTACCTGTCACCCTATATATATTTCCCGTTGTCCTTACCACTGCACATAATTTGATTTCCCAAGCAACTCCAACACTTCTCGATGCAAACTACCCTCGACATCCCATGAATCCCGGGGTTTTCTTGACAGCACTACTCAGTCGTCGTATTTAATATTTATTGGTGCCGGCTGCCAAGCCCAGAGCGGAATTAGGTTCTTTCACCACAACCATACCACTAGAGACTAGTAATGTTTATTTTTTGCAAGTAAAATGGATTTACTTCGTAAATTGAAAATGTATTTAAAGAACAATCTAAAAGCCTTGGACTAGGATGGAGAGAGACTCGTAGAATGAGCGACATAAAAAAATGAGCCAACTTTTTTTTTTTTTTTTATTATTTGTATAAAGGGTGTAAATAGACCCTTAACGAAGCCGAAAGGCAGATTGAAGGTTTATTTGATTATTCCTTTATTTATTTTCATACATATTTTTTAAATTTTTATGAAAATAAATAAAGGACTAAAAAAATGAAAAAAGGACTAAAGACCCTTAACGAAGCCGAAAGGCAGATTGAAGGTTTATTTGATTTATTATTATATATTTTTTTATTTGACGGTTTCGTGAAGGGTCCGTTTACACCCTGCATAGCTCGTGGCTAAATAATAACAGCCGCTCGGGTCGATCTTTAGGTTAAGCCGTGCTTGCCTAGGTTGGTCTGTGGATGTGTGACCACCCATTATATATCGAATTTCCTCCGTGCCTCGGAAAGCACGTTACCGTCGGTCCCGGGTGTCATTTTTAGATCTTTAGGTAGTCAGTGGCCCAAAAGTCTGACAACCAGTCTTACCAAGGGGTATCATATTTCCCAGTACTAACTGGATTGTGGAGGTCAGATAGGCAGTCGCTCCATATAAAATACTGGTATTCAGCTGCATCCGGTTATACCGGAAGCCGACCCCAATATAGTTGGGAAAAGGCTAGGCAGATGATGTGTTTATACGAAACTAAGTCTAACAATCAGGCTAACCAAGGGATACCGTATTACCCAGTAATTGGGTTGTGGAGGTCAGATAGGCAGTCCCAGTAAAATACTGGTATTCGAGAACGAGTTTCGATATCTAAACGGGAAAACAATTAAGTATTTACCAAACAGCCACCAGCAGCACTCAACAGAACCACTCAATTTGTCAAACAAATCGTCGAGAGCAATAAATCTTCAATAAATAATCGGACAGCCCAATGTCCCTGACGATTGTCAATTTCACAGCAATGCGGAACCACTCAGCTGTACATATTTTAAACGACATTAAGAGCTTGAAAATACAGAGAAACATATTTGAAACTTGCCCGCTACGCGCTTCTGGGGGTTTGCACTTATTTATTTTTCGGAGGAGATAAAGGAAAAAAATTATATAATACTAAAATAATTTAATCAAACATGTAGGCAAAATATTGAATTTCTTCGACAATTATTTTCAAGATAAAATGTCTGTGACAAACAAGTCCCGTGTAGTCTATAATTTTCCATACACAAAAAATTTAAAATGTTATTTTTTTTATATAAACGTTACCCCACACTAGGAATTTATCATGTATCGTGGGTGCGATTACAAACATTTAAACTCGCATACACAAACAGCCAGACCCGGAACAACTACCTGTAGGTCATACAAATATTTGTTCCGTGCGGGAATCGAACCCGCGACTCACAGCGCAGGAGTCAATCGCTCAGCGACTGCGCCAACCGCGCCGTCTTTGACAATACTATGCAAATTATTTTATTTTACGTAGACCTTGGGCACTTATTAAAATGTAAATCAATCAGTATTGCGGTTAAATGTGCAACTCTAATTGTCTCTCAAAATTTTATTTTCTGTGTTTCACTCATTCACATTATTGCTCGTGGCTAAATAATGTCAATCGCTCGGGTCGATTTTCAGGTTAAACCGCGCTTCTTTAGATAGATCAGTTCGTGGATAGGTGACCACGCATTACTCACCAAGTTTCCCCCGTGCCTCGGAAAGCGCGTTATACAGTTGGTCCTGGCTGTCAATTGAAGATCTTTGACAGTCGTTACAGGTAGTCAGTGGCCCGAAAGTCTGACAACCAATCTTACCAAGGGGTATAGTATCACCCAGCACTAGCTGGGTTGTTAAGGTCAGATAGGCAGCCGCTCCATGTAAAATACAGGTATTCAGCTGCATCCGGTTAGACTGGAAGCTTAACCCAACGTAGTTGGGAAAAGGCTTTGCCGATGATGATTCTCAAAATCTCAGTACAAAAGTCCGCATTAAAAATCCCTATATTTCCACAGATATCCTCTCAGTATTTCAAATTCCGAACCCTCATTGGGAGATTCTTTAAACGGGAATGTCGATTGCCGACACTCCGCACTATTGCGTTCGAACTATTTCATAAAACTGTATTGAATATTGCAATGGCAACACTACACAGTACACATGTGTCTACTGTACTGCGAGACACTGAAATTGAATTTCGCTGGTACACGTTATGTTATTGGAGAAAATCGGTAGTTATTCGAGATGTGAAACTTCGAGATATTGTTCTTGTTTTGAGAAAAATAGAGGTAACTTCGAAAATGTTGGAGCTGTGTCTTCTAAAACAAGGATTGCAAGGAAATTACAAGGATAAACCAGATTATATATCAGAAACGTATTTCGGGTGCAATACTAAACGAATACATTTTTAGTTGGATAGCTACATCTGTTCCGGTGCGGAAATCTGCGTTGCAAAATGGTACTACATATTAACATGGTACGAACTCGTTAATAAAAACTGCACGTTAAGCCGTTGGTCCCGGGTCATTTGTAGATCTTTGACAGTCGTTAGGTCTTCAGTGGTTATATTTTCTAATTCCAAGGCGCCATTAACATATCACGCTCCCAAAAGAAAAGGAACACATAAGTACAGATAACACGAATAGGTACAATCCAATTGACATCACAAATCAATAGGTCCCTCCCTATAATTCCCTCTCGTCCCCAGGTAAAGTTAATAGAACTTATATCCCCTCTATATCTGAGGGGCTTCGGATCTGGAGACCTCACAAATTCTTTCTAGAAAAGATTTAATATGGTTGGGGATGATAAGTTGAGAATTAGGTTGCTAGATTTTCTTGAGTACCTTTTCCAGTTTATTTTTTTCTATTTTTTTCTTACACGCACGGGCAGAGAGCCACTTCTCGTAAAACAAAAATTGAATTCCGTTTTTGACGTTGACAGACCCAGGCAAATGATTAAATTGAATCAAGGTCGACGTCTGGCATAAAATGTAGATTTCTGTATTTGAAATAAAAAAGGTGGAAAAAATAAGTAGAACTTTTATTCTACGAGTGAGAGTGTGCATTCAGAAAGTTCGTGTTGTCGCAAATAACATAACATGACATCAAGCCTGTAATACTAAATTATAGGGCGAGCCTATTGCCATCAACCGGGCACAAATCCATACTCCGTGCACTGAGAAATTCTTGATGGAAAAACTCAATAACACTTTGCCTGATATGGGAATCGAACCCAAAACCATTCGCGCTGGCGACCACTTGAACGTTGCAGATAACTTTCTAATATTCTCCTCCTTTGATTAATTTCTCAACATAAGTAAATTAAATTATGAAATATGGCTCTATAAAGCACTTTAACATTGAAATCGTAGCACTGAATATACCATGTAAAACAGCGAAATATTTGACAGCAATTTGCGACGTTGCCGTTGCTTACTTTCGCAGTTTTTAAAAAAGTCCAGCTGGAAACTACGATGTCACCAGCCAGTCAAAATAGGTTTCGTGGAACAGTTGCTGGAAACACCGAATTTATGAAGCTACCCTAAAATTTTAAATTAAAAAAGTTGGGATACAGAGTGAAACAGCAGCTATAACGTAGCTTTTAATATTATCTGTGGCTTGTGGTCAGACCGTTCATTTTTACTGGTTTTCGCGTTTTTATTTTTTCAGTGTTTTCATTGGCAGGTTGCCAGAGTTATCCTTTGCTCGTGTAGTAACAATAAAACTTTTTTTAATGGGGTTCTGTATATTCTGTATGTAAAAATCTGAAATGTTTTTTTTTATAATGGCATCTCGCAGGTCAACCTATGAAGTTGTCGATCGATATCTAAAATATTTAGTACGGTTTTTCGATGTAACGAAATATCGCAGTAAGAAGACGTCGATTTAGCAAAGCGTCGCAGTATAGAGATGACGATGAAAGGTTTTCAAAGAAACAAAATTCGATAATACGGCTTTCGCACTCAAGTAAGTATCCCGAAATAAACATGTCAAACGTCAATAATCAATCAACATGGCAACTTACCGCCATGACGGGTTTTTGTTGTGTTCCAATTTCAAGTGTATACTCTTGCTTCACTACCAAACAAAGCTAACTTAAAATAATTGGATAGCTGAAAACTGAAGGGTTATGTTTGTCGCGCGTATCTTGTATGTTTCTTTGCTTGTTTTTTTTTTGTAAATTTCTTTATTACTTCGTATTTCTAAATGGCTGGATGGATTTCGACGATCAAGGTATTATAAGATTCGTCTCAAAAATCCAACTTTCCTTAGATACCTAGGTGTTTAAAAAAAACAAAATAGCGGATTTTTGGCGCTAAATTGTCAGATGTTAATATTTTTTTTTAAACCAAACCAATTTGATATCAAAATGAATGAAATTAAAAGGAGATTGCAAAAAATAAAGGGTGTAAAAAGACCCTTAACGAAGTCGAAAGGCAATTGTTCTCCCCGTCATTGCGATATTTTTTTTGTTCTGGACCATACCTGGGAACCTTCTATGTAGTTACGGAGATGTTGGAGGTCAAAGTTCAAATTTTTTAACAAGTTTTTTTTAAATAGGTACTACTTTTTAGGTGTTTACTTTACTTTAATTACCTCCATGCCCCGTTTACTATTCAATGCATCCACCATATATAGATATACATAGATACATAATACAATTTGTAGTCGGATTTTTTTATACTTTTAAAATTAAATATTACTTGTTGAGTACAGTGTAGGTACAAAGACCTGGCCGGGGCTCCGTACATTTATAGAAACATCTTATTTGCCATCAACACACAAAAATGAAAGTTACCTAATCAGAAAATTCTCTTACATAAAACATCAGTACTTTTACTATTTGTGCACTATTTTCTAGTTCTCGGAAAGGTCCGGAAACGGTTCGGTAATCGTACAAAGTTACATACAGACTCCTATATTTGAGTTAGCCGGATTGTGACCGGATGGACGGGTATGTGAACAGGACTGCCCTTTGACAATGCTACGGATTAGCGAGCGAGTAGTTTTGTAACTAGGTTGTACGTAGTTTGTTTGGATTGCGTTTTTTTTTCTCGCAGCGTCTCTAACTAAAGGGGTTGTTTCCGCTTGCACTTAGATTAGTTTTTAACCGACTTCTAAAAAAGAAGGAGGTTAGGTATTCGAGTAGCATCTGTTTTCTTCATGTATGTACACCGATTTGTCCGTGGTAGTCAAAGGAGAAAACTGAAATACTATGAAGCATGGTACTTTATTCAAATTGAACGCAACCACAGATTATACTGTATTAATCGGTAGCGGATAAAATATAGTTTAACTTAATTATATCCTAGTCACGTAAATATCCTGCAAAATAAAGATTTTCAAGTTCACAATGCAACACAGGAATATTTTGGTAACACCATGTTTGCATCTGCGACATGCTAATTATAAATTATGAGGATGGTTGTACTGAAACGCATTTTTAGTCATCAAAGTCATAAGAATGGTTACGCTTACGCTTTGGTTACGCAAAGGAAAATAATGAGGAAAAGTAAATAAAAATGAAAAACAAGGTGAAAAACACTAAAAGGTTGAAAATAACTTTACAGTTACACTCTATAGTATAGGCTTAATTTTGATTCAGCAAAAAAAATAGACACGTGTATCGCCACTCCTTCACTTTCGCACCTTCAGAATATGTAACCTCGAAGACCACTTAGATGGGTCCAAGCTTATCCTACATCTAAATATTGAAACTTAACCTAATTTACCTTTAAAAAGAAGTGTTAAGAAGTCCTAAACCTGTCCCAAATACGATGTAAATATCAACCACAAAATGAATAGGCAAATCGAACATCGATATTAGGGTACACCCGGATATAAATTCTCCCTATATATTTATGAGGACACCTGCCTATTCCCGGGTGTGCCAGACAAATGGGGCTGAGGATAAAAGGGCTTTCCTGCGATGTTCCCGGGTCGGGTGACCTATGTTTGTTTTCAGGTAGAAAATCTATACTAATATATAAAGGTGAAGAGTTTGTTTGTTTGGTTGAACGCGGTAAACTCGGGCACTGCTGGTTCGAATTGAATAAATCTTTTAGTGTTGGATTGCCCATTTATCAAGGAAGGCTATAGGCTACATAACATCACGCTACGACCAAAAGGAGCGGAGCAGCAATGAAAAATGGTGCAAAAATTGGGAAAATTGTATTTTTAATAATTTTACGCGGACGAATGTCGCGGGGAACAGCTAGTGTAATATATTTGCGATCTTGCGATTGCGTGCGGAATGACAAAAGGTAGATAATATTTAAGGCTTCTTAGAAGTTTTAGGGAACTTGTGAAGGAATTACTCGGTTCTAAAGAATATTACGTACAGTTGTTTTATTGTTTTGAGAAACTCGTGACTTAATAATAACAGTCTTTTTTTTTTTTTTTTTTACGGATGGGAAATCATCAAATGACTTCTCCCGCTCTGGGTGGAGTGGGAGGGAGTGTCAGACTCTTACTGACTAAAACCCATCCATGTTCCTTCATTGCCCTTTGTGTTCCAGGGCCACGGTATCTCTTTCGAACAGTCCCGCAGCCCCCGACTGGAGGCTGACCTCAACACAGTTGGGAAAAGCCTAGGTAGATGATGGAGTGACAGTCTCTAGTCAGGATTGGGAGCGTCTCGTAAGACTTGTTAGAAATAAAAGTCTAGTTCATACTGGATGAATATTACTTGTTTAATTAAGTTACGTGGTTACAGATTCAGATGCAATGGCGTACTGCCTCTTACATGCTAAAACTTAACCTAGAAAAAACATCTCTATCTTTCTTAGAATTATGCAAGCAGGGCCACCCAGCTGAGCCACACACGAAGCATCTCAAGTACTTAGCTTTTAAGCTGATGCTGGTGCTTCCATAACAATCTTCATGTTCAGCCGCGCTTGCCCAGTCTTTGTCCGTGGATGGGTAACTGCCCATTACATACCGGGTTTCCTCCGCGCCTTGGAAAGCACGTTTAGCCTTTGGACCCGTCTGTCACATTGTAAATCTTTGACAGTCGTTACACTTAATCAGTGGCCCGAAAGTCTGACAACCAGTCTTACCAAGGGGTATCGTATTAGAAAATAACTAACTGGGTTGTGGAGGTCAGATAGGCAGTCACTCCATGTGAAGTACTGGTATTCAGCTGCATCCGGTTAGACTGGAAGCCGACCCCAACATAGTTGGGAAAAGTCTAGGCAGATGATGATATTATTAGAATTGATTTTAAGGAGCTCATGGCTATATAAGTCTGCATGCGTAAATCGTTTGCAGTCGTTACGGGTGGTCAAAAGCTCCGAAAGTCTGACAACGAGTCACGCCAAAAAGTACGGTGTTGACCAATAACTAAGGTTTCGGTCCTCAGATAGGTAACTTCATATAAAATACTAGTATTAAGCTGAAGTTGTGAAAAGCTAGGCAGATGATGGTGTATGTAAGATCGATTTTTTAATTACGGAAACAGACTTTCGGGCGACTGACTATCTGGCGCAATTACACATGGTTGTCCGCCCGAATTCGATTGCATATGGAATTCGTAAAACGACCAAGTGTAAATGAACTCGGTCGCGTACGTCCGTCTTCGGAGAAACTCGTCGAGCTTTATTGTTTGTTTTTTCGATTAGTGTAATTGCGCCAGTAAAGAATAAGCCAACCAAGATCATAAGACAATGTGATGGGTTGTGCAAGTGCAGGCTCCGCAGGCTAAATACCTAGACAGTTCTTAAATTCTACGTACTAAACTACATACTAACTTGTAATAAAGTATAAGTTATTGGATTGTATCAAAATGAAAATAATTTTGAATCAAATTACAGCTGACGTAGTTGTCTATCCTACAGTGTTCCATGGATCTTTTGACGCTCCATTGAGGTTGACAGGAGCGCGATGTTGCTAAACATTTGTGAAGTGTATTGAAAAAAAATAAGATCGCGGCGTTAGTTCTGGTTTTGTTCACGCAACAAGTGTGTTTATAAATTATGTTATTCTAGCAAAATCCAATATCATAAAAATATGCTGTGATTATCTCTTATCTTGATTTGACCGAGATCTATCTTTTAGGAGTATTTTTACGAATGTACGCGAACTCCTAGTGTGGTCCCCAGATTGCGCAAGGCGTAGCCATTCTTTCTCTTGACTTCGGGCATTTCCCTTTTTCTCTTGACATACTTATTTGCTTTTATTTTCTGTTTGATCTGTTCTAAAACGAATTATTATTACGGATGTCGCCTGATACTCTGGCGAACAAAACCCTTGAAAAAGAATACCAAAAACAAAATGGTTAACAAAATGGTATTTTTCTTATTTATTTATTTTTTGTACTCTATCACAATACTGTCTATTTGACCCAAAGGTTGACTGGCAGAGAATGCCTTGTAGCATTAAGTCCGCTTATGTACCACTCTTGTACATGAAGTTTAAATAAATAAATACCAAGAAGAAATTAGGTAAGGATCATTTCGAAGTAAGTGATAATGTGACAAAAGAGGATTTAATTATCAGCACAGCCTACAAAGCCTCAGGTGTTCCAAGTTATTTATGGACGAGTTTGAGTGCCTAGGCAATTTAGGAGAGCACTCACGCCTAGCCGTTAGTGAAACGAGGGTAGGTAGAGAATTAATGCGCGTTACGTTCTTTCAGAGGACTTGAAGCGACCACTTGTTGACGGTAGTCTAAGGTATAGGGATTGGCGTTTCAAGTACTGAATCAACTGAGCTTATGGCTGTTTACTGCTGGACATAGGAATCCTCTAGATGTTATCACAAAACTCTTCATCTTCCAAATGGTCTGTGTCAGCTGCATTTGGAAATCTAGTTTAGCGGGAGGAGGAGCGTCTTGGGGACAACAACAAGTAAGAAATTAAATTAAAAAAAAAACTCATAGCAATAATACAAAGTCCCATGGTCACCATCAACTAAGCTTCAGGATTTTCTCCATTCTTGGTGGACGGCTTCCATCCTAATCCTACCCTGTACTGTTAAATGAGCAATATTTCTCATGAAGTCCTCGAAAACGACTCTAACGATTTCGATGGAAGTTGCAATACAGGGGTTTACGGGGGTGAAAAATCGATCTAGGATCTAGGATCGAAGAATCGATAAAATCGTTTCCTCTATTTTCACCCGAGCAGAGGTCGGTCGCCCAGGTATTCAATCAAACACAGCAAATACTGCAACAGTTGGTAAGCCTTTATTCAACATGGACCAAATGGTTGTAGAAGATCCGTTTGATGCGAGAAACACTGGACAGCTATATTCCGGTAAGCTGCAGGGTCGCTTTAACCAGCGCTGTGCTGTGGGCTCCCCATAGTACAGCATCATGCTGAGTGGTAACCTGCTTGTCGCAGTCAGGACGTGCAAGATGTTAACGTATTTCTTTTTTTTGTCCCGTCCTGTTCAAATTATAAATATTTGTTATGCGTTGTACCTACCTATGTTTATTGTATTTTTTTTTGTTATTTTGTATGATGCACGTCATGTCCCTGCGACAAATAAATATTTTTTCTTTCTTTCTTTCTTTCTTTATTTTCAACATCCAGTGGATCTTTCAGTTCAAACAATGATAAAATAAAATAAATGAATTAGGGGTTAGCAGTGGTAGCCTTCCTGCCGGGGTTGCGGGAGTGTTCGAAAGAGACACCGCGGCCCTGGAACACAAAGGGCAAAGAAGGAACATGGATGGGTTTTAGTCAGTAAGAGTCTTCCACTCCACCCAGAGCGGGAGGAGTCATTTGAGCATCCCTGAGAGATATTTCCCAACGGCATGTACAGCCAAATCAGTGGTCTACGGACGGCATAAAAACTCTGACACAGTTAGGAACTAACCACACGATAAAGAAGAAGAATAATGGTGAATTGATAATAATGGTGCCAGGCTATGATGGACTATTCAGCTACATTTCTTCAAAACCATCAAGTACTTACCAGGACTGTAGAAAACGTATAGTCTTGTCGTACCAGCAGGCAATCTCAGCTCATAACTTAGACCCCAATCCAGGTGTAACGGCTATAATGCCTGCCATCGTTCACTGTAACGTCCTCTACATTCGATACTCTTTTACTGCCACGCACTAAAGGTTCTTTGTTTAGTTATAGCCCTTTGTTACTACTATACTGGGTGTGGAGATTTATCATGACAAACGTCGACAACGATTCGCTTCACCGCAACGACGATTTTTCCCCTCAACATTTGTTCCTAATGTTTTAGGAAAACATCGTGTGGAAACCAGCTGTTCTATTAAATTGTAAGTCGTTAATATTTTTTTTTCAACCAAACCTATCGAGTAGGTTTTCAAAATGAAGTAAATTAAAAGGAGTTACAAATATTATTAAGGTCACATATTTTAACACAGCGTTCAGTACGTCTAACAAAAGATATCCAAGCAAAAAAACACTGATTAAAGTAATAGTAAAGTAAAGTAATAAGTAAACTGCCAGCACTCTAGAATAACACACATCCATTATGGGTAGATACTTGCACTCGCGCTCCGCCGAACGCGTTCTCACAAATAGGTACCCAGTTAGTTAAGTTAAAATCATTCTGTATTTTACCATGGTAACTTTCAGGTGACTAACATATTATTTTTTATTTTTTTCTTTTCTGACGTATTTTTTTTTTGTATTTTCGTTTGCTGATTTTTTTCTTGTAAGTATCTAATGCGTTTTTCATAATATTCTTTTAACATTGTCCTTATTTTGGTGGTCTGAATCATTTCTAAAACTTTGTCCATCTATTTTAATGGGACCTTATTATAGTACATAATACAATTTGTAGTCGGGTTTTTTGATACTTTTATTTAATTGTTACTTGTTGTTTTATAATAATTTCACGCGGCCGATGGTCGTGGGCATCAACTAGTCTTATCATAAGAAAAAACTCGCACTGACTTTCCAATTTTTTTTTCCCGTAAGCAAGTTGGTGCAATCTTTTATAATTTCCTGTTCCAATATTCTATTAAACTTCTCTTATCTTGAAAAGAAGGCAATTATTTTCCATGAGTCACTTCCTCTGACTTTCATAATTTATTTTTAATGAAAAAAGTACGTAGTCGTGAGCTTGTCTGAGAAAGTTGTCGGTTCTTTAACAAACTTTTATTTTTTTTGAATTTATATACTGAATGTAATAATTTACGACTTGGATGCTTATTTTGTTATTTTTTGTTATTTTAACTTTATTTCGTATTTTATTCATATTTAAAAATTAGATCTTTTAACTATGTAGAATTATGACACAAAAATGAATAAGGCGTTTGAGTCTGAAAGAAGTTCGGGAAATTCCGAAAAAAAAACTGTAAATAGATCATAATAATCTTCAAGCCTATCTGACCTCCACAACCCAGTTTACCAGTCATCTTCTTCTTTTACCAGTAATTCTTACAGACTGTCAGTCTTTTGGGCTTCTCACTACCCGCAACGACTGTAAATGACAACCACAGAATATAGATAAAGGGTGTAAAAAGACCCTTAACGAAGCCGAAAGGCACTTGTTCTTCCCGTCAATGCGAACATTTTTTGTTCTAGACCATACCTGGGAACCTTGTAGTTACGGAGATATTGGGGGTCAAAGTTCAAAAGTCAAAGTTAAAGAACAAAAACGTAGTCAATTTTTTTGTATAGTAGCTTGTTTGTACAGTAACTAAATAGTGCGTCAAAAAATGGCACGCTTGGTTTTCATACGGATCGTGATACTTGCGTTATCTATACGGATAGATATACCGGGTGTAAACAGACCCTTCACGAAGCCGTCAACCAAGCATTCTGTACATCAAACTAAGTAACTTTACGCAAAAATTATTGCTGGGAAACGATTTTTTTTTTTGGGGTGAAAAATCACATTTTACGGTAAAACTCAACGTAACGCACTCAAAATATTGTGCTGGTGGATGGATTAAATAGTACGGGGGTCGTGAAGGTTTTTAAAGTAAAAATATTACATTAGAAACATGTATTTAAAAAAAAACTGGTGAAAAAGTTGGAACTTTGACCCCCAATATCTCCGTAACTAGAAGGTTCCCAGGTATGGTCTAGAACAAAAAAATGATCGCAATGACGGGGAGAACAAGTACCTTTCGGCTTCGTTAAGGGTCTTTTTACACCCTTTATCTATACGGGGTGGAAGGGACACCGACGCGAAAACGGTTAGTTACCATGTTTTCAGTACATCATTCTGAGCCCCCCACATAGAAATTTATCAACGTTTATAAAAAAAAACAGCTGTTTTATACAAAAGTGCAATATCCACACGGTCAAAATGTATGGAACAGCTGTTTTTTTCAAAATAATCGATTAAATAAAAATATGTAGGGGGGCTCCAATGATATACTGAATACATGGTAACCGTTTTCGTGTCGGTGTCCCTTCCACACCGTATCTGTGATGACAACCAACAAATTAACATTACTAGTTCTATGTTTAGAGATCTATTTCAAAATTCCCGGAATTACACACACACACACACATACACATTGATATTAGGTTAAAATCCAAATTATTGGCAACGTGTGGAATAGTAAGCTAAAAGCTTTCATCGCTCTGTGTGGGTTACCATCCATTAGACCTGACTTAGTTTATATTGGGTTACATTGACGTGACTCTACTATGTTGTGAAAATTTAGAATATTGTTTTATGATATGTTGTTTCCGAGAAATGTTTAAATAACTTATACTGTTAGCTTGTGTCATCCCACTGCTGGGCAAAGGGTTCTCCCCATGACTTCCAGTTTTTCCAATCCAGAGCTAAGGTGGACCACTGGTGGTTAGTGTGCTTGTGAAACCCAATTTCGGTCCCATAGTAAAACCTTGGAAAAACCGTATTTACTATGGGATCGAAACTCAGTTCCGCATGCCCTAGTAGTTTAAATAAAAAAAACTAACACTCGATTGCATTGAGAAGTTGAAATTAAACTTATACGTCACTTACGGGATATATTCCGTGATTGTTCATTATTGCGGGTGGATGGCAAATAAATTCCATCCACCCGCATTCTCCAGTCAACCCGCAATCATGGCGCTTGCAACAGCGTCGAAATATCGGGAGCTCAAAATAATGAACAATCACGGAAGATATCCCCTAAGTGACAGTATAGATTTAGTTGTAAACCGTGAAAGCTTAAAGCAGAATTTGAAATTGACCCAATTTACTTTAGTGCTCTACCTAGTATAACTCTGGGCAGTAAAATATAGAATTTTGTCTGCTAGGTACCACCAAAGGTAGGAATCACCAGGAGGAACGACCTTAAATGGAAAAAGAATCACCTTAAATAATGTTTAAAAAAGATTTTGGCAACTTCGAGTTGTCAATTTTGGAAACCGTGTGCTATTAGAAAAAAAAATGAGTAAAAATTTACTAAATATCCGATAACTAATATTGAACTACTTCTTGTGCAAGAAATAAATTACCCATCTGCAAATGGCAAATGACCAAAGAAGTTAAATCATGGAGAAAAACAGCATAATCCATTTGCCAATTTTATCTGGATTTATTGACCCTGAACCCGGCCCATTTCCATCAAAAAAACTTCAGACGATGTTCCTTTGAAACTCAACACAAATTAAACGTAACTTAGATCTAAAATTAATTAATTAAAACTTGCCAAGTAACCGTAAAACAAGAATAATGAACAAAAGCGTTAAATAAAATCAAACTTAGTTTATCTCACCTAAAGTTGAGAATTAAACTTTTTGGAAGCAATCAATTACATCCATTATAGGCCCGTCTCTTGAGGTTAGGGCACACTGACGAGAATTGGCCAGGGCTAGGCAGTTCCAAAAATACAAGGTGCAGTTTTGCATTCTCGTCAAAATTCAGGAGGTTGTCACAGAAGACATAAATAATCAATTTAAATAACGGTACCTGGTCAATAATTGATAAAGCTGCTATTTTAAATTGTTTAAATTTGACAGTATTTCAGAATAACACGTATACTTTCGTGTTTCCATTTCAGCAAAAGAAACAGAATCACCCATCGCGCGCTGTGTGCGTGAGTGTCGATGATCTGTACGAGGCACCGTGCCGCCGCCGCCGTCCACTCTTACCGATTTCCGTAAATAAGAAAAAAAAATACCTACCAATTATTGTATTATTGATTCGGGTCGAGAATCATTAGCATAGATACCTCCTTGAATTTGATCAGGATGCAAAATGCATCGTGTATTTACATTTTTTTTTTTTTTTTTTTTTTAATTATTCCCTTAGTTACAAAGACGACCGCCACACGAGTGGTTTCTATGAAACTCAATGAAAACGCTCAGCGATCAGTCCATTTCCATGAAGTTATAAAAAAAGTCAATCGTGCTTCTGCGGTCTATCTACTGATATGTGGCGTTGTTACCACGATACATTGCCGCTTTCTGAATAGTATCTTTACGGCTTATGAATTTGGTAGTTAAAAATATAATAGGCATCACTATTTTAATTTGACAGCACGGTTGTTGCAGTGGCTGTGTGTGCGCAGCAGTCGCTGCTGAACTGCTGCGCTGCGTATCGCCGGTTCGATTCCCACACGGAACAAATATTTGTATGGCGTACTGGTTCTGGGTCTGGCTGTTTTTGTATGTGAGTTTAAATGTTTGTAAACGCACCCACAATAAAAACAATAAATAACCTTACTTTGTGCGATTGTCTTTAAAAGTCCTTCGAAAAAAAATCAAAATTAAAACTTTTTTTTTTTCAAAAAATAAAACCGACTTCAAAAACACAAAGCGTTAAAAATAATGGGACCAACTTGGAAGTATATTCTTTCCAAACAAAAAAGAATTTTCCAAATCTGTTCAGGCGTCTTCTAGTAATCGGTGAACATACATAAAAAAAAAAAATATTCCGACGAATTTTTTGAAGTCGGTTAAAAATAGTGTAGTCTAGTAGCTCCACAAACCGACAGTGTAATCCACGCCCTACTTATAAACGGTCCAAGACTTCCAAGTTTTAATTAAAATACAGAGAGAGAATTTGTTAATTAATCTTAATTAAGTATATTAGGAATTAAACTGTAGGTACGAGAATCATTTTTCAACGTTTCGAAACACAGAACGGTTTTCCGGAGGCTTGAAAATTTGATTAAAGCGATATATTATTGTTTTAACGATACCTGAATAATAATTGTACATTACAAGTTTTATTGGGTTCTTTGTGATAATAATATGGGTATTTCTAGAGGTGGTAAGTGAGGTACTTAAAGATTTATGGTTGGAGGATTGTAACATAATGGATAAGCGCTAGGATAGCCCGCGAAATTCAAATTTTCTTACGTTTTTTTGCAATTTGCAGGCTGTATGTTTAACACAATCATATAATTCGCGACCGTAAAACATAAGAACTCGTATTTTCAGAATTGAAATCATGAATGCAACCCCTTTTTTCTTTTATTTTCGAATGGGAAATCATCAAATAACCCCTCCCGCTCTGGACGGAGTGGAACGGAGTGTCAGACTCGTACTGACTAAAACCCATCCATGTTCCTTCTTTGCCCTTTGTGTTCCATGGCCGCGGTATCTCTTTCGAACAGTCCCGCAGCCCATCAATGCAACCCCTTCTAATTCATTTAATCCCTTTGAATGAATTTTTTTTATGAAATACGCCCCAACTTCTCCGCAGCCGCTGTAGCAACACACGATTTGCCTGGAAACAAATATTTGCCAACGCCTGAACGTGTAGGTCGTGGCCAAGCGTAAAACCCGGACTCTACCAAAGTGGAGACGAACGAAGATGTGCAGAACGAAGAGGAGAGAAGTGTAGAAGCTAGGATGTATCCATGGCACGTCGCACACAGAACACCGCTCACCACCACACGCCACTCACAGCACGCCGCTCATCGCACACCAGTCCCGCACGCCGCTCCCGCACGCCACTCTCAGCTCACCGCTCCCCCACGCCACTCACCGCACGCGGCTCCCGCACACTGCTCACAGCACACCGATCACTGCACACCGCTGCCGCAAGCCACTCACCGCACGCCGTTCCCACACGCCCCTCACAGCACACCGCTCACAGCACACCGCTCATCTCTCTTCTCTTCTACGCTCGCCTAAACAATTACGAGACATTTCCTCTCCTCTCTGCTCAACCGTTTTCACAAAAGCTGAGTGGAGACCAGAAGTGTAAACAACGTAATTCCTATTGGTGGTTTTATATACATCTCTCCTCTCGGGGAGATGTGTATAAAACCAACAATAGGAATTTATTCACATTTCTCCTCTCGTCTCCACTTCGGTGGAGTCCAGTTCTAAGAGCTTGAGTAGTTATTCGATGACTTGTCGTAACATCTTTTTAACAGATCTGATCTGATCTGTTTTTTTTTTTTTATATTGTGTGTTCGTAATGCTCCTCCTCCTAAACGGCTTCTTGTTCTTTATGGGTTCAACTGCCTGCAAGGCTCGCCGCCTCGCGGGAGATCGTGCGGTACCCCCGGATCAGCCTTACGGCTACCACCTTTTGGGGCGCGTTCAGGTAGTGGGTGGCAGGCCGCTTAATTGAACGCATCCACACGGGGGCCCCGTAAAGGGCCATGAACCGCACGACCCCCGCGTAGAGCCTAGGGCAGGAGGCGTTTGAACCCCTCAGGTTGGGCAGGAGCCGCTTGAAGGCAACCCCGGCCCGTTCCAGTTTGGGAGCCAAACGTAGGAAATGCATTAGGTACACGTTTGCCTTACCCTTTGCGGATTAAAGGCGTGATTTCATATTATTAAAAATTCAAAGCCATAAGTAGCCATAGGCAGGCAAAGCTATTTTCAAATCTCAATCTACAGCTCTATCAAAATTCGTTTCAGCTCTTGGTCCCAGTACATTTCGATAGTCCATTCGGCTGTCTCCATTCAGTCGGATTCAATCCGATAAGAACGTACAATACAAGCGAGCACAGAACACCTAGACACCTAAGTTCTAGGCTATATGCGATGCTGCGAGCTGTACAGGCGAACAAGCTGTTTAGTGTGCAGGCAAAATTTTATATCTAGCTACACCACTGGCAATTTACATCCTGATTGTGTGAGTAAAAACTTTTTAAGCTGGTTGGATACCTAAGAGAGAGATCTAAAATAATTAACTGCTCAGCACACTCACATTATTCAAAAGGAGGTACTGTTAGATTAGTTAACTATAACTTTAATAACTTTACTAATTTAACTCCAACTTTGATCCCGAAATCATCGTCATTTCAAACTGCGGGAAAGCCCCTGTCACTTTCAAATGCCAGCTCCCACAATTAAGTAGTGATGTACGACGCTGCTGTTCGGTTCGATATACGATTTTCAGAAATTCTGGTTATCTGTACCTATTTCTAGTACCTGTAATAAAGGATGTAAAAAGAACCTTAACGAAGCCGAAAGGCACTTGTTCTCCCCGTTATTGCGATCATTTTTTTGTTCTGAACCATACCTGGCATACCTTGTAGTTACGGAGACATTGAAGGTCAAAGTTTATTTATTTATTTAAACTTCATGTACAAAAGAAAGTAAAGTAAAGTTCAAACTTTTTCACAAGTTTTTTTTAAATACCACTTGAAAGGTTTTAACTTTACTTTAATTAACTCCATGACCCGTTTACTATTCAAAGCATCCATAAGCATAATGTTTTGAGTGTATTATATTTATTATATTTTTTTTATTATATTGAGTTTTACCGTAAAACGTGATTTTTCACCCCAAAAAAAAAGTCGTTTCCCAGCAATAATTTTTGCGTAGATTTACTAAGTTTGATGTATAGAATGCTTGGTTGACGGCTTCGTGAAGGGTCTGTTTACACCTTGTATGTACGGTGTACATAATAAAGTATTCTAGTATATTCTAGTACCTCCTGCATACCAAGTAGCTTGTTCGACTGTACATAGAGGACGTGTACTAACAATAGCAGTAAACGACTCGGCGTCGCAAATCGTGTCGAGTTCCACGCGACTAGAGCACGGTAATATTATAATACAGTAATGTAACTCGGCCGCATGATAGAAATAAATGCCTACAGCCGCGCGGTACGTAAACATGCGTTAGGGCTGACAGTCCCCAGCATTTTAATTACATTTGCCTACTTTCTGTTTCTATTTAGTTTTGTGATTGTAAATATCGTTTTTATATAAATAAATGAAATACTTTGTATATTGAATAGGAAGTGTTCAATAAAAATGCGTTGTTTTTTTATTGGTAGATTTTATTAAAAAAACATGTTTTTGTTTGAAAAACAAATCGGGCTTATAAATTTGCGACCGAAAAATATTTGCGCCTCGACTGAGTCGTACGAAATGCTTAATGTTAAATTTTAAGGTGTAATAAATCCGCATTCTTATATAAAGCTTAATTAAAAATTGTTTTGGGAACCATGGACAAGGTGGAGAAAATGGAATATCTTTTACTTGGTTATAGATACCTGCAGCTACTTTACAATTTACATGTTTGGTTTTAAGTGAATTTCGGAATTTTTCCTCCATTTTTTCTATATATTCCACAAAATCATCGTTGGGCACAATCAAAAAGCGTTATTGGCGAATCCATACAACCAAAAACAGCACAATATTTCCTACTCGTCATATTAACTGATTTTTAGAGAAAAAATCGCGCGGTTATTGTTAAAAAAACAACACACCGTCCGTTCGACACTGCGGTACAGCCGTGACTGTCTGCACCGCGAGCGCACCCCACGATCGAGGCGCGTAGGTATAGCTCGCGTTTCGTCCGTTTGTATGAAGTTGGAGTACTGTATTATAATATTACCGTGACTAGAGCTGCATTGGAGCTTAGGACAGGGGTCCTCAACATCTGCATTTTATCTGGACACGGATGCTGGGCCCAAACACGGTTTGCAGAGGTCTGATGCTGAGGATATTCGTGAGTAAAATCCTTGTAAGTAGTGCTTTGCCCGGTCTAGTGAACGATCCCAAGACGTCATGCTCAAGATCGCTCAAGACTACGAGAACTGATGAGAACGATGAAGCAGTCAGGAAATCAGGAAACCGTAAGAGTATGGCAAAGTTTTTCTTAAAACCTAAACGTTTATAATATTACTACTTACTATCTTAACTTTAAAGCTCAATTTTTCGACAGTAATCAATCTCTTACTTGTCATATAAAGCTGAATACTTTTAAGGTCGACATTTTTTTATAAAATTTTCGAAAATAATACTGTAACTCGAAAAATCCTCGCGGTTTTTTCCTACTTGTAGAGTTTATTTCAGACTAGCTGTTTCCCGCGACCTTCGTCCGCGTGAAATTATTATAAAAATACAATTTTCCCCGTTTTTGAAACATTTTTCAATGATGCTCTGCTCCTATAGACCGTAGCGTGATGTTATATAGCCTTATAACCTTCCTCGCTAAATGGGCTATGTAACACTAAAAGATTTTTTCAATTCGAACAAATAGTTCATGAGATTAGCGCGTCCAACCAAACAAACTCTTCAGCTTTATAATATTAAGTATAGATACTTTTATATAAATGATTTGACCATAAAGCATGATGCACAGCTAGAATCACAAACACTCAGTCTAAACCCAGATTTCCTTGTCTGACTACAAAATGTACTAATGTGTGTGTAATGTGTATGTGTATGTGTTGTACAAAATGTTGAGCGCCGCTGCCTTGAACCATTCCTACGAGTATCGGCCCACTACGATACACAAACTATCACCATATAGGTAGGTTCCAATATCGTTTGGGGTAAGCCGAACTATCCATGTAAGTAAGTTTACGCTGGAAGCTGCGAAAAATTTTCATCTTCTTTTCAATGTTCATCTGTGAAGTGGTTCAATGTTCTTTCTTTCTGGTACTGAAGTAACAGAAACTGCAAACAGATGACTGCAAAGTTGTTAAGCCTTATTTAATTAAATACATGAATGAATACTAATTATTATGAAAAACAAAAAAATAGAAATTACTAAAGTGACGTAAACCAGTAGGTACCATGCACACATATAGATGCAGTTGAGGCTTTTAGAGTTGGCAAGTTATTTTTTAAATTAATTGGACCACGGAACTCTCAAAAGGTGCTGTGGTCCAACTATTTTTAAAGTTGGACAACTGCCCCTAGTAAAGACCCATGGTCCAACTAATAGGACAGAGCAGTTGAACCACTGCCCCGGACTGAGCTCAACACAATGGCTACCAACAAAAAAAAAAAGATTCGCAAACAGAAGAGAAAATGGTACTTAAGTATTTTATTATTTTGTGTTTTTGCGCATCGTTTTTTTTTTGAAAAACAAAGTGTAACTCTCTTTCTGTTACCTTTACACGACTGATGTGGATGAAGTTTAGTACATAAATCGTCCATAACCTAGTAAAAGATAGAATACTTTTTATTCCGGTAGCGCGTTTCCGTGATTTTATTTTTAAACTCCACGCTCTTGGCAAAAGTTATCGCGGGGCAGTTGTTCTTTTAACCCGTCTGCGAAAGAAGGGTTATGTCTTTCGCGCGTTTCTTGTACCTATGTTTATTTGTAACTTTCTTTATTACCTGGTTTGTTTCAAATAGCGGAATAAATTTCGACGATTAACGTATCATTAGATTCGTCTCAAAAACTCAAGTGTCCATAGATAGGTGTTTAAAAAAAAAAAAGAAAATGGCGGCTTTTTGGCGCTAAATTGTAAGTCATTAATTTTTTTAACCAAACCTATCGAGTAGGGTACCTATCAAAATGAAGGAAATTATAAATATGGGTCCAAAACCGTTACTTATTTGGACTCTACATACTAATTTTATTGCGACAGGCGATGCGATGTTTTGAAGCTAAAAGGCCATTTTTTTTTCGACTCATGTTTTTTCGGTAAAGTTGTCATATTATAATCCTTATAATATTAGTATGGCTGTTTGTTACCCTTCCACGCAAAAACTACTCAACGGACTTGGATGAAATTTGACACACAGATACTTTGTAACCTGGATTAACACATAGGATACTTTTTATCTCGGTAGTGTGAACCCTTGGGACAATTGCCAACCTCCACGCGGGCGAACCCGCGGGCATAATCTAGTAGTACATTATAATAATATCATGCATCAATCATGCATGAAACTGCTCATCAAACAAAATTACGCTATAATTATAAAATTATTATAAATTTATTGCAGGTACTCAAATAGGCCAAACATTATTTGAATATTAGCCCCGATCCAAATTAAAAGCACAATTTAGTACCAAATCATTTTCGCTAATCAACTCCATTTTCGCTAATAAAATTATGAGCTAAGTCCGAAGCGTTATGAAATATAAGGATTGTTTCACGGTTTCAGTTCTTGCTGTTATTATTTGGTTTTCATTCTCCTTTATTATTTTCATACACATTTTAAACATTCCTTTACAATACCGTCTAAAAAACTTTAAAACATTTAAAAAATAGTAGCTCATCGGTAACGGGAGCAGAGTCCAAGCTACCGGCAGTCAGGGCTCCAGAGAGAGGAACCTCCTTACAATACCTTATTATTTAGTTATTGTTAACAATCCTTTTAGAGACTTATTATTACCATTAACCAAGCGTTCTATACATCAAACTCAGTAACTCTACGCACGCCTTTTTTATTGGGGTGAAAAATCGCGGTTTTCCTTAGGATTCAATGTTACGCACTCAAAACATTGTTCTGATGGATGCATTAAATAGTACGGGGGTCGTGGAGGTATTTAAAGTGAAGTTATAAGATTCAAATTCAAATTTAAAAAAAAACTTGTGAAAATGTTGGTACTTTAATATCTCCGTGACTAGAAGGTTCCTATTTATGCAAAACTTCAGCTCAATCGGAAGTCGGGAATTGGGTCAAATTTAACTTGTAAAATTTTTTGACATAGTTCGTTACAGGTGAACCTATTAAAATAGTGTTAAAAATAGATAATAGTGTAAGAATGCTGAATATAAGTAATGGAACCAAGATTCCCAACAAACTTATATCTGAAAACTGCAAAGTCTGTAAAACCAATTTAGCCAGAACTCGTAATTCGCCAATCCATCCAACCGTTTTCCTACGACATGCCACGCTTGAAGGAATCGTTCGATCAGTCGTCGAGTCGTTGAAGCGTGAGTCGATCGTGTGCAACCGCCCTTAGGACCCGGATATTGGATTGGCTACACCAAGTTTCAAATAACGTTTTACGGGAAATAGAAAATGGTTCATGTTTCGTGAATTAATTTTGCCGGGAGTTTAATATCAAATTGCTTTGATATTTTTTTGATGTTGTCATTTTATTTGATGTTAACAACTTTTTCAAATTGTAATTTGAAGTAAAAGTTGGTGATTTCATTTAAAATTTCGTAGGTATTTAGAAATAGTCAAATTACTTGATTTTTCACGAGCAGGCACAGCCGGCACATTGAAAGGTAGGTATATCGATAAAAAAAGTGGCAGCAGTTAATTAAAAAATTCAGGATTGAAAAATTCTTCTGCTCAAGGCGGCACATCTAAACTGCGTTCAAGAGTTGATGCTGTCAGCGTCAGCATTGTCGCCGCGGGAGACGCCCCGAGCGTCGGGGGCCACGTGGTGGCTCCCGGCCACCGTAGGCGCGGGCCTGGGGACGGTGAGTAATGGGCTAGCTCACCGTCCGTCCGTCTTATGAGGACAGGCTGTGTCAACGGCGCGTTCGTGTACCACGCGCGCCTCAAAGAGATGTAGCAAAAGGAAGGGGCCCGCAAGGGCCGATGCCTGCCGGGGCTGCGGGGCTGTTCGAAAGAGGTACCGCGGCCCTGGAACACAAAGGGCAAAGAAGGAACATGGATGGGTTTTAGTCAGTAAAAGTCTGTGCACATGGATGGGTTTTAGTCAGTAAAAGTGCTAGCATTACTGTAGAATATTTACACTGACAGGAACCTATTGATTGCGTTAATTTGCATTTGTGAAATTCGTCCCTAGTATTTTTCATTCCTACTACAAAATACAAAAAAAAAAACAATACAGAGAAACTCAAATCTAAATACCAGGCGAACATAAAACAGAAGCTCTCCGTATCTACCACTCGCCAACTGAACCGTAAATACGGTTAAATACTAAAATACATAAATTCTCAACCATGAAATTTTCTAGCAGTACAAGTCACCGTAAATTGTACATTTTACGAGTATAACCAGGGAAATATGTCAAGCGACCATTAAAAACGAAACCTTTATTGTGTGAGCGTGGCGACCGAGCTACCGAGGTACTCGTAAAACTCTCCAGTTTTTGCTATAATATTATCATTTTAATAGCATACGGAAATTAAAAGCTTAGCGACGTAAAAGGCTGATAAATAAAATTGAATGGGTTTATTCTTATTATAGTATTTTATGATTATGAGCATACACGCGTATAGGTCCCGTCACGTAAAAAGAACGCTGACCGCTCAAATAAACTTTCTCATTTTTTTTTATTCCAGCCTTATTCCAAAGTACTAAGTAGCAAGTAAAGTACCTATTACGATTCTACAGTGAAACAATTTTACTTATATTATAAAACAATAGCTTAGTACTTTAGGACGCGACTGTATAACGTGCGCAAACACATCCCCTCCACTGTCGCTGAGCGTTCTTTTTACATGACGGGACTTATACCCCAGTGTAAGTGCTACAGTTTACGAGTTTGTTGGTTCTGAGTTTGAACCCAGCCAGGTACTTCACTTTGTGCAATTTTTTCATCATCAATTGTAAAGGAAAACAATATCATCGGAAGGAAACATACGGCAAAGCGTCACCGTTATTTATGGTTGAAGTTCCACGGACCCGAACAAAGCGCTGTGCTTCCACGTTTACAGTGCAAACCGCCAGTCTCGAATCGGTTTCTTCTAGGCAAGCGTGCTCCACCCTAGGCCGCATCTTTGCTTCACATCAGGCGAGTTGCGGGCAAATGCAAGCCTATGTAGTAAAAAGGGGTAACCGGAATGTCCTGTAAGCAAAAATTCTAAGACATGTGGTGGACAAAACCCCCTGCCTACCACATAGAGGAAGCTTTGTCCTAGAAGTAACAAGAAAACCTAAATTATAGACTAATTTCCTTGCTATGGTTGGTTTTGGCAAACGCTGCATAAACTGCAAAAATTATACAGGGTGTAAACGGACTCTTCACGAAGCCGTCAACCAAGCATTCTGTACATCAAACCAAGTAACTTCACGCAAAAAATTTTGCTGGGAGACGACGACGACGACGATTTTTTTTGGGGTGAAAAATCACGTTTTACGGTAGGATTCAATGTCACGCACTCAGAACATCGTGCTGATGGATGGATTAATAGTACGGGGGTAGTGGAGGTGTTTAAAGTAAAAATCTATTATCTATTAATCAATGTATTTAAAAAAAAAACATATGAAAAAGTAGGAACTTTGACCCCCAATATCTCCGTAACTAGAAGGTTCCCAGGTATGGTTTAGAACAAAAAATGTTCGCATTGACGGGGAGAACAAGTGCCTTTCGGCTTCGTTAATGGTCTTTTTACACCCTTTTACGGAAGCATGACATAAAAAAATAATTTTAAACACACAAAACATACAGAAAATATCTAGATGAAGTTGTAGTTTCTCAAGCAAGTAACTTACCCGTCCGTTCACTTTTGGAACGAATACTGTGATGTAATTTGGTTGCAGAAACAGGTACCTTATTCAATTTTCTCGGGGCTTTTAAAGGGCGCAGAGATTGGTATTAGACTTTATTTCGAAATTAACATGATATATCATCTGCCTAGCCTTTTCCCAACTATGTTGGGGTTGGCTTCCAGTCTAACAGGATGTAGCTGAATACCAGTATTTTATATGGAGCAACTGCCTATCTAACCTCCACAACCCAGTTAGTACTGGGTCATACGATACCCCTTGGTAAGACTGGTTGTCAGACTTTTTGGGCCACTGACTATCTAATGACTGTCAAAGATCTACAAATGACACCCGGGACGTCTTAACGTGCTTTCCGAGGCACGGAGGAAACTCGGTATGTAATGGGTGGTCACCCATCCACAGACCAATCTGTTCCAGCACGGTTTAACCTAAAGATGGAACCGAGCGGCTGTTATTATTTAGCCACGAGCTCCTCTTCTCGAGCTCTTCATTTAATCCAAAAAACGGAAGACCACGAGCCTGAGTCAATGTCAGTTTATATTCTAATTTCAATAGAAGCTTAGGAAACCCAAAATGCCATGTTCATTTGTACAGTGAAATACCTGTTTTTGGTTTCCGAAATCATAACTAGGTTTTCAAAAACAGGTCCGTTTCAAAAACATCAAAGGTAACTTCGCGAATGGCAAATTAGTTTCCATCAGTATCGGAGCCGGAATCGATAACTGCATTAGAATCCGGGCTGGCTAGGCTGGGCCGAACGCAATGGTAGGTAGCATAGCGTAACTAAGTTAAAAGCTCGGACCGAAACTATAACGTTGTGGGGATGCGAGGCGAAATCCGGAAGCCTCGTCAAATTTTAGATGCACTACGATTTGATTATTATGTAGATGCATGCATAGATGAGAGATGGATGTCCATCAAATTAAAGGGGAAAATATACAAGTCCGTGATTCGATCTGTCGTACTGAATCCTGGGCAATGAAGAAGTTGGATGAAAAAAGATTGCATGCAACAGAGTTGAGAATGTTTAGATGAATGTGTGGAGTGACTAAAATGGATAAATTAAGAAATGAGCAAATAAGAGGAAGTTCTTTTTTTATTACACAATGGGCCTGCTCTTGACCTCGATCACGCCTGATAGAAAGCAAAAGATGAGGTCTATGATGGAACGAACGTGCCCAGAAGATGCCTGTTCACTCTTGCTTTGAAGGCAGACGGGTTAAATGTGGGAGGGAACACCGTTGCGCGTAATAAACGTGGAGGAGAAGCGCCGAGTACGACTCGTCGGGATATCAACTAAGTGGATGGTACGCCGCAGTACGTCTACTAGTTCGGTGGTAAAAAGGTGATGGTGGGATCAGGTCGTGGAGCTCCTGCGCACACTCTCCGAAGTACAGTCTATAGAAGTTTGAAAGTGGCGCTTGGTATAAAAAAGATGAAAGGGACTCGTCTGTCTTGTTCAGGACATGTGATGAGGAGGGATGGAACGCATGACTAAAAGAGTGATAAAAATGAACAGGTATAGTGCCATTGTAACAGCTTTTACGATGACGAAAAGGTAACAAAATGCATTGGATTGAATTATGCTGCCATAAAGGTTGTTCAAGATCATTGTAGAAAGTGTGAAATGTTTCGAAACATATTGCCACATCATCTGCCTAGCCTTTCACCAACTATATTGGGGTCGGCTTCCAGTCTAACCGGATGCAGCTTAATACCAGTATTTTACATGGAGCGACTGCCTATCTCACCTCCACAACCCAGTTAGTACTGGGTAATACGATACCCCTTGGTAAGACTGGTTGTCAGACTTTTTGGGCCACTGACTACCTACCGACTGTCAAAGATCTACAAATGACACCCGAGACCAACGGCTTAACGTGCTTTCCGAGGCACGGGGGCAAACTCGGTATGTAATGGGTGGTCACCCATCCACAGACCAACCTAGGCAAGCACGGCTTAACCTAAAGATCGACCCGAGCGGCTGTTATTGTTAAGCCACGAGTCCTCTTCGAAACCTATGCCACCTGGTCAATGTTATAAAACTTGATGCCAAGACCCTTCTTTTCAAGCATTGTGGAGTACCTTAATTGAAAAAATAAGATACTTGTCTTCTATCTCATTAGCAGCCACGGAGTCTGGATTTGCCCGATTGATGCCAATATGCTCGCCCCTATTACATGGGACTTAAACATAACTGGTGAAATGTGGGTGTACTATTGGGTACCTCTGAATAACCCTTTGGGGATTACAGGCGTATGTTATGTTATGTTGACTTCTAGATTGTGAAAAACTATTTACTATTTGGCCAACATCCAAGAATCACTGCTCAATCATGCTGCATCTTATTCTCGTCTCTCACATAGTGTCAATTTTACAAAATACAACTATTAAACTCAAACTCAAAGCATTTATTTCAATTAGACCATTACAGGCACTTTTGAATGTCACAAAAAACAAAGAAAGCTTCATCCACAGACACAAGGCATAATAAATTGTGAAAGTACTGTAGTTGCCCATTCCAAGGCGGACATCTCTATGGAGAAGAATGGGCAAGAAACTCCATGGACACTCTTTTCAATCAAAGTATTGTTACAAAATCTTGGTTACATCATTCATGTGGAGACTACACATTTATGTGAGAACGATGTTAAAGAAGTGCAAGCTAAGAGCATCCAGAGTAAAAAGATATAATCAACAGTCCAACAGTTAGTAAGTTATCGGACATAAAAATAGTATAAAACTCAGTGTAAAAGTAGCAACGACATAACTGAACGTAAAATCTTTTGTCTCTTATAAGTAACAAAGTCACACATCAGTTTTATGTCGTATAAAGCCCGTTCTCAAGTTCTAAACAGAAAAATAAAAGATTTAAAAGCTCGTTACTGAATGCGCTTGCTACAAAGATTGTAAAAATATGGATATGGCATAATGTTCTGGGCTGCATCCTTTGACATAAAGTGACTGTAGTCTTTTTTTTAATCTCGGAGACTAAATTGACAAGTGAAACGGTCAAAACTGACTTAAATGCTTTTGAAATCTATGTCAGTTTGCCATTTGTACTTGTTAAGTTAGTCTCCAAGATTAAAAAACAGACTTTAGACAGAAAGCAAATGTGTATTATTTGAGCGGTACTAAAAAAAAAAGGGCAACTATTTTAAAGCGCAACCAAAATGAAAAAAAAATAGAGATGGGTATGATGGATCCATTAACAATATTTTGACTACATGACCTATATAAAACATTTTTTTTTCTTGCCATTAATCTTATTTTCCAGCTCGTGGCTTACTAACTGTACCCAGTATTAACTGGGTTGTTGAGGTCAGATAGGCAGCCGCTCCATGTAAAATACTGGTATTCAGCTGCTTCCAGTAGGACTGGAAGCCGACCAGAATAAAGTTAGGAAAAGGCTATTCAGATTGCTGATTTTGTTAATTAAGATTGGCTGGTAACGAACTCAAGGAACGAAGTACCAGGACTACATAGCTTAAGGATAGTAGTTTTTTCTTTGCCATATCTCGATTTCTTCGTTCCCTGCCTTTACACAGCGTTGCGTTGGAACGAAATGAGAGTTATTCCCTTAGGAATGACTTCGTGTTGCGAGCTCCGGTGCTCGGCTTAGACAGTTAGAATAGACTTGTTGAATAACATGCTCGTACTGACTAGAATGTATGGGAATGTGTAGTGGAGTTTTTAGTTTGTAGTTAATGACTGTGTTAAGGTGCTATACGTGTGGTTAAATGTTAGAAAAAAAGCCACTGCGTATACCTTATTTTCCAGTTCGTGGCTAACTAACTGTACCCAGTACTGGGTTGTTGAGGTCAGATAGGCAGCCGCTCCATGTAAAATACTGGTATTCAGCTGCATCCGGTAGGACTGGAAGTCGACCAGAATAAAGTTAGGAAAAGGCTATTCAGATTGCTGATTTTGTTAATTAAGAATGGCTGGTAACGAACTCAAGGAACGAAGTACCAGGACTACATAACTTAAGGATAGTAGTTTTTTCTTTGCCATATCTCGATTTCTTCGTTCCCTGCCTTTACACAGCGTTGCGTTGAAACGAAATGAGAGTTATTCCCTAAGGAATGACTTCGTGTTGCGAGCTCCGGTGCTCGGCTTAGACAGTTAGAATAGACTTGTTGCATGGCATGCTCGTACTGACTAGAATGTATGGGAATGTGTAGTTGAGTTTTTAGTTTGTAGTTAATGACTGTGTTAAGGGGCTTTACGCGTGGTTAAATGTTAGAGAAAATGCCACTTGGTATAGCTTGAATTGCTTCAAGCTCAGCTTAATATGATTCATCGAGATTGGTTCTAAGCAAAACCAGTTTATGCGGATCTCTTATTATACGGGCAATCTGTACAAAGCGAGGCCATGTTATACTGGAAATGTATAGCTTGATGTCGCTGTGTGTATCTACAATCCGAATGAAATTCAAAATGTGTAGTTATTATGAGAAATCTATCTAAAATCATAGCTCATAATAAGTAGTATAAGTTGCCGGAACCAAAGCTACGGCCAATTGAAGGTTATGGAATAGGGTATTTGACTGAAAAAATCTATTTAATCCGTCAGTAAGATTATCAAAATATTGGAGACGTATTTTTTCTTTTGTCATGTAAACGAAAAATAACCACGTACCAGTAACCAGTATTTTGTCGATGATTTTGACCACAACAGTCATTCGTTTTTTTTCTTGAAGTAGGTCATGTTAAAAACATGTTGCTAAACTCAGCACTGACTAATTAATCTTAACTAGGCCGGCGAAGTCCCAGAATCGACAAAGGTTACAAGTAGTCAGTGGCCCGATAGTCTGACAACAGCCTTACCAAGGCGTGTCGTATTACCCAGTACTAACTGGGTTGTGGAGGTCAGATAGGCTGTCGTTCCATGTAAAATACTGGTATTCAGCTGCATCCGGTTAGACTGAAAACCGACCCTGACATAGTTGGGAAAAGGCTAGGCAGATGATGATGATGATCGAGTATTTTTTTTTTTTTTAAACTCGTACTAGGCCCACTGTTCCACGGTTCCAAAAGGTATGGAAAAAGATCAACTGAAAAAAATAAAAACGTTTATATATACTAATTTGAAATGTCGTACAAATTGGTTCAATAATCCCATTTGCAGAATAAATAGTTTTATTTCATTTCGCTGAAAGGGTCTCTGACCTTTTTGACCTTTTCTCTTGATTTTAAATGGTTTAGGTAATACTAAAACAGGGGTTATTATTATTTCAAAATAGTTTATTGGAATAAAACAAACTCATTTTCTTTGACACCTCCAAGGTGAAAACTAATTTGCCGCGGTCCTGGCACTCAAAGGACTAAGAAGGAACATGGATGGGTTTTAGTCAGTACAAGTCTGACACTCCCTTCCACTCCGCCCAGAGCGGGAGGGGTCATTAAAATTTGATGATTTCACTACACGATTTAAAGCATGTAAAGTATTACTACTATTTTATTTTACAAAATATAGCTTGTAATTTAAAATTCAAACATCATTATTACTATTACAAAGTCCACTACACTAGTACTATTAACATTATTACTAGTATTACCAATAAAATAATTATCAACGTCAATAAAAAATATATTTTTACATGCATTTTAAAATCGAGTGCTGTAGTTAAAATATTAAACAATTATTATTTTTAAAAAATCTTAACCCATAGTAAAACTATCACAAAAACCTTAACTATTATAATAATGCCTACTTTTTAAGAAGCTCGCTACTTAAAAAAAATATTAACACAAAAAAAAGAAACCTAAATAATGGTACTAAAATTATCTTTCGATTTTACAATGGAGAATAATAAAAAAATCGCATCATTATACACTGTGACTTTTTAGTTGTCTTACAACGGCAACCCACTTCATGTATCCAATGAATACCAAGCATTCATAAAAAAATAGGTATTTATGAGATTTTAATCATTTAAAAATAAAAATATTATTCAATATTATGACGCATGACGTAGTTAAAACACCCTGTTGTGAGCGATGATCTACTAGACTCGGGCGCTGGGTAGGTATATTCTCCCGTTTGACACGTAAACATCACTAACAGGATGTTTCATTTTTTTTTCTAATGTTTATTTATTTTTCTCTGTACCTATTACGGTAGGTAAAAAAAAAATCGCGCCTAGAACTATTTTATGTGGGGGCATTGAGTGGACCACCTTTGTAAGACGACTAAAAAGTCACGGTGTATAAATAATGAGCACATGTTTATAGATAGTAAGTCTATAGCTGTTTATCACCATAAAGTTGAATGTTACTTGCAGTTCGCAAAAAAACAAGGTCTCTAGTTCCAGGTAAAATTTAGAAACTTTCGACCTAAATTAAATTTTAATTAAGCAGTAAATTTTTATTAAATGGGAGAACCCTTTATAAGGCAGAGAAAACCGGAAGTGGTAGGAAAACGAAATTTATGTATGTTAATAAGGATATTTTTATATTATGATTTTTAAGATATATATATATTTAATTTCTAAAAATATTAAATACCTTCTTCAATTTTTTTTTTTTTTGGTAAATTTGATATCAGTATATGTGCCACTGTCCATACTAAAGTGGTGATATTTCTGTTTAAAAAAAGATTTTGTTGGTGGTACGTATACTGCCTCTACTTTAAAAAGGGATAAAGCAAAAAAAAAAACAGTACCATTGCTGTATCGCTTTTGACGACAATTCCCGCTAAAGCCTAAGCTTAGGCTTAGGCTGTTATAAGGTTTTCATAATTTAATGGTGTCTGTGCACTCTCTCCGAGATACTTCAAGCCAGGACGAGTGCGAGCGTATACAAGGTGTAAACGGACCCTTCACGAAGCTGTCAACCAAGCATTATGTACATCAAACTAGGTAACTTTACGCAAAAATTATTGCTGGGTAATGACTTTTTTGGGGCAAAAAATCACGTTTTATGGTAAAACTCAATGTAACGCCCTCAAATCATTGTACCGATGAATGCATTGAATAATTGGGGGTCGTGAACATATTTAAGGTAAAGTTGTATCATAAAAAACTTGGACTCCCAATATCTCCGTAACTAGAAGGTTCCCAGGTATGGTCTAGAACAAAAAAAAATATCGCAATGACGAGAACAACAATTGCCTTTTGGCTTCATTAAGGGTATTTTTACACCCTTTCTAATAATTAATAGTGCTCTTCTAGCTTCGATGTTCCTCGCTTGCTATCTTCCCTTGTCGGTGTTTTGTGAGATGTCCCGGGAGAGACATAGAGAGAGCTCTCGGCCGAGAGTGTACAGCCTCTACTCCGCTCTTTTCTATGCAGTAGTTGGAGAACAATAAATTAAAAGGCTTGACTAAAATCTCGTTCAAACTAAAATTAGCAATACAGTAGCGATTCTTGTAGTATCCATTTTACTTGAGTTGTACCAACACCATGAAGTATGTTACTACGGCACCAAGCACCTGTAATCATAAAGACATGAGTGTTAAGTTCTTGATGTAAGATAAGCATACACCAGCACCACCGTAGAAACGGCTTTTGTCGACGGAAGAAACGATAAAATGACAGATTTCTTTTGTTGATCTGTCATTTTGTCGATTCTTCCGTCGACAAAAACCGTTTCTACGGTGGTCATGCTACACCTGAAGGTAGGCTGAAAAGAAATAAAAGTTAAGTTAAGCTGTTTGCTTCTTGGAAGCCTTTTTTTTCGGATGGGAAATCATCAAATGACCCCTCCCGCTCCGGCGGAAGTGTCAGACTTGTACTGACTAAAACCCATCCATGTTCCTTCTTTGACCTTTGTGTTCCAGGGCCGCGGTATCTCTTTCGAACAGTCCCGCAGCCTCGGCAGGCATCGGCCCTTGTGGACCCCTTCCTGTTTGCTGACATCTCTTTGAGACACGTGTGGAACACGAACGCGACACGGCCTATCGTCATAAGACGGACGGACGGCGAGCTAGCCCATTACTCACAGGCCCGCGCCTACGGTGGTCGGGAGCCACCACGTGGCCCCGATGCCCGGGGCGTCGCCCGCGGTGACTGGGTTCGGCTGAGAATCAGCAATCTCCCAGAACCGCCTTTCGCCAATAAATCGCAACTGGATGAGACTTGCCGAGAATCGACTTGAAATTCTTGAAGATTTGCTGTAGGATGTGATGACGATGAGATAATGACATGGTATCCATCAAACAAAAATACGGCTTTATGATTATGGGACCCCCAAGAGGTTCGCCAGTGTATTACAAAAAAACTATACAAATGGCTCTGAACATCTGCATCTTTGGTCTAATGGTCTCAAGCGCTACTGCTGAGGATGAAGTTTTGGGTTAGATTCTCAGGTCAGGCACTGTCATTTAATTCCACCTACAATTTAAAATCTGCACTTTGGAATTTGAATTTGAGTCTTACCGAAGCAAACAAATCAAGTGAGACTGTGAAGAACTTGGCTCCTGAGATGCTCATGGCCTTCTGGCACTGCTGGCACACTATCTGCACGAAGGTCTTCGCCTCTTCGGAGCCGTCGTACCACTGGCAGGAGTAGGCTGCTTCCATTACTGATGAGCTCTATATGGTTCGAGAAAACGGTTATGAGTACCAATTATTGCCCATGGTAGATTTGATTAATTTGGCATGTTGACTGTTTTGTTGGTCTAGTAATCGAAAGCACTACTAATGATCTAGTAATGCTCCGAATGAGATCTCGCTCTCGAGTGTATTAGATTCGCATGTTGGGGAAAGTAGTTGAGTTTCTCCATCAGGTAACAGCCCTGAGCATGGATTTGCTGGTAATAGGCTCGCCCCCTATAATACGGTACTTAAACGTAACTGGCAAAATGCACTGAGCAAAGGCCTCTACCTATTTCTTCCGTCTTTCTAGTTGTGACGGCATTTGTCTCACCATCTCCTTTGTGGACTGGCAGGACCCCATCTACCTATGTATATCTCAGCTCTGAGTTACTTAAGTGCTATTGAACCTAAACAAAACTTACCTCTTCAATAAGCCTGTTACCGAAGATACAGAAGTGAAACACTTGTCCTAGAGTATAGCTGAGGTAGCCGATTGTACTGAAAGCGTAAACGTTTATTCCGTTGATCTGAAACATGAAATAAAAACGAAATTATAACCAGATTATTTTGACATAATATGCTTGAAACTAGCCAGATAATATCATAATGCTTTTATGCCAATTAATTTGGAATCGGCGCAGCATTGTCCTCTTCTTCCATACTTCTACACCGCACCACATGTGACTGTTCCTAAATTACTCCAGGCTGATAAAATTTTCGTTTTTCCTAAATCATATTAATATTAGTATTAATGTCGGTTTCCTTATAGATTCTCAGGTCAGGCACGTCGTTTATCATATTACCCAGTACTAACTGGGTTGTGGAGGTCAGATAGGCAGTCGCTCCATGTAAAACACTGGTATCCAGCTGCATCCAGTTAGACTGGAAGCCGACCCCAATATATTTGGGAAAAGGCTAGGCAGATGATGATGATTAATGTCGGTTTCCTCTCCATTACTCGTCATCTCGTCAGACCTCTTTTCTGCTATATCGACGGGTCCTACGTATACTAGTACAAGTGCAAAAATACAACTATTCAAGAGAGCGGTTTATAGGTTCTAAAGCTTGTAATTTTGTCATAAATCAATGGAAACACTTGAAATTTTGGTATGTTATGTTTTAATATCTAAGAAAAAAGACTGCATTATTGGTTTTTCTTATTTTTTTATACTTTGGAAAATAGCATCACTTGCATTGATGTAGCTTGTTTTCTTTACTGTGGTAGAACCTGTAAACTGATACAAGTGGCCACTTATACCAGTATATAGTGTACTTGCTTATACTTTTAATAAAGGAAAACTGAAGGATTTTACTCTTTTAACATGCTATTTCCAATTTATTGATCAATATGAGGTTATAATATTAACAATAACATCTTCTTTTAACGAGTTTTAAACACTTACAACAGTTTACTCAGTACTGGAAAACTACTTGCAACAGTTTTCTGTATTGTAATTTACCTTAAATATTTAAATGCGTGTGGCAGGAATTTAAATAAAAACATTGAAAATACAAAATAACACTTTATTTCTAATAAATGACTTTTCCAGATCTATGCTTCATAGGTGTTTTTATTTTGATTTAAATATATTATAGCATTCTTAATAATGAAAAATAAAATCAATGGCCTTGCCATCTTAAAAATAATAAAACTAAAAAATGTAACCTTCTTAACTTAAGTAGGAACTTTCGTTAATTATATTAATTGTTTATTTATATTTTCATTAGTACTTCCTAATCAGTCTTACGTAAGTACCTACTACTTAATCAGTCTTTCAGACACTGGCAACATTGTTATTTTTTGTAACAATAATCACAGTAGATAATGGTACTTACAGAAAATCCAATAAAAAAGAGAAACAGCATGTTGGAAAAGACAACTAGGCTTTTTAAAAATATAACCTAGTCAGAGATATCTTCAGTGTTTTCGGTCCGTATCTTAAAATTATTGTAAAATGAATGGTACCGCTCAGGAATCACATTGGACTTGCAAAGATCTTGAAGATCTTTAAATTTTTTCTTGTCAATTGGTAACAAACTCTTGTACGCCACATCTAATCTGTAAAGTTTTTTTGAAACACTTTGTATACTGGCACGTGTATTATATTATTATTCTCAAACATTGAATAGTTTTGTAAGCCCCTTCTTCAAACGCATACTTATAATTAAGCATAAATAAATCTTTGGCTTGAACATTAACTTCGCAAACCTTACTCCACATAACAAGTTCCCCCATGGAATTCTTTTTCCAGTTGTCAAAAAAGGGAAGGCCAGACTTAAAATCAAAAACGAAAGATTGAATTACTTCTCGAACAATATACGGTTTTGCATTAGCTGTCGCCATTTTAAAAGCTAGGATCCACTATTCTGGACTATAAATTAAAATATTTCTGGTTTTTCTTTCAATTACTAAGTGAATGCTGTCACCCTCATTTTGATTATGACCAACAACAAGAAATCTATGGGTTATGTTCACGTTAAACTCCCAAGCGCAATACATATACATAAGGAATATGATCCTATTTCGATTTTGGCCTCCACAATTATCCGACCAGAATATAAAAGTTTTGACTTAGTTTTGACTCAGAGTGTAAATATATCCTTGCATTGTATAGATTCAAATCTCTTAGTATTATATAATTGCATAACACATGTGTGAGTACTATGTACTATAAAGCTACCATTTACATTTAGTTATCTTTTATTGACTCGAATTTGCCCTGGCGGTTGAGAGAATGGCATGCTCACTCAAATGTCTTGCTGATGGTGCCGGGTGTGTCGGATCATTTAGTTCAGTACATGATCTTTTTACTCTGCACGCTCTTAGCTTGCACTTCTTTATACATCGTTCTCACATAAATGTATAGTATCCACAAGAACGATGTAACCAAGATTTTGTAACAATATTTTGATTGAAAAGAGTGTTTATGGAGTTTCTTGCCCATTCTTCTCCATAGAGATCTACGTCTTGGAATGGGCAACTACAGTACTTTCACAAGTTATTATGCCTTGTGTCTGTGACTGTAGCTTCGCTCTTTGTTTTTTTCTGTGACTTTCAAAAGTGCCTGTAATGGTCTAATTGAAATAAATGCTTTGAGTTTGAGTTAGAGGACTTGGCAGAATCTGACGAAATGTTTGATAAATTTTGGTATAAATTTTCTACTGTAGGGTTTTTCTCGAACATGTCTTCTGGGTCGCTTAAGCTTACAACCTTATTGATGAATGACATCTCTTCAGCAAAAAAATCCGCACTTGGAGGTAAGGGGGAATCTAAAATTATATAATAAAATAATTATGCAGTGAATTGCTGCTAAAAATATATTAAAAATAGTATTGCTATTTATTTTATTAGTAAATAGATATTATTATTAAAATAATGTAACTTATATCAGAAAACAACATAACGAAAACCAAAAAAAAGTAACATGTGACTTTGTATACTGATATAAGTGCAAAATTTATTGAAAAAAAAACATGAGTTATAAAATCACATTTCATTAATTTAGTTTAGTATGTTTACCTGGCTTTTCTATTAGACTTTCATTTGTGAAACTATTTTTTTCATTAAAATCGGTCGATTCCATGATCTCGTTGCACATTTTCATAGTTTGGTCTAATTCTTCACGTATTACGCATGATGGTACTTTCGGCCGATATAAAATAAATCAAAATTAATGTATAAATTCATTTTTAAATATATTTACAAATAATCGTTAAAATTTACTAAAACCACTATACAAAGTACGCGAGTAACTACTATGAACCTTATATACTGGTACAAGTGAAAATACAAAGAAACAACACGTAATTTATTTATTTTTTAATTTTACATTTGATCAAACAATACAAAGTATATCATTATATAATTTAAAATGTCAATTAACACTTACCTTCGTAATTTTCTGGAGTGTTTATTTTACTATACTTATTTTCTAATAAATCTATCATTAATTGACCTCGTGAGCGCTTCATTGTTGTGACTTCTTACCACTACTTACTCAAAACAAACAAAATCGGAACAGTTTTGAACAAATGAATACGTAAACTAAAACGCAGCGCAGTTATACCAGTGTTTAACGTGCTCCCGTCTCCGTCGCCGCGCGCATACTGGAGTAAATGACACTTCTGACGTGTATATCCAATACACTGCAACTCGAGTTACAGTGTTTTGCCTTAATAGCGCTCATTTGATTTTTTCGAGGCAGCTACATATCCCTATATTATTACTTTTTCATTTTATAGTATGTAGAAGGAGATATGAGGACCTAAAAAACACTGTATTTTAGTTACATTTATGGTTTGGTATGGCATATCACTGTAATTGAAGTTACAGTGTGTTGGCTAAAAAGTTTAAGCGCGATTAGCCGCAACTCTGAGATACAGTGTTTTCGATAACCAAACAATCTTGGTACGACTCGCGCGGCGACACTTCCCTGCGCGTAATACTTGCAAGACGCGCGGGGGGTGGAGCGGGAGCTCAACGGTTAGTAGTCGTAAATCATTGCTCTTGCTTGGACGGTGTTTTGATCGATGGCGCGTACGTTTAATCGGTTTAGGTTTTTGCGTTTTGACGAGTTTATAAATAATAACAATGAGTGGATACCGTAATAGATTATTAGTGAAATTGTCACAAAACAATATACAACATCACAACAACTCATCATGTACCACAATGGCTTCAGAATTAAACAGTGTGTTGAATGAAAAAGAGAATATCTCCGGCAGTAATAAGGAGCGTCCTAGTATCAATACATCATACGATTGTGATAGCATTGAATATGACTGTTCCACATATGTATTTGATTCACGTAATATCAGCCCCTTGATACCCCTTAGTGAATCTCAAATAAATGAGTGTATTGCTGACAATCTTGGTGGCGACGTCAACTACGCTGATTTATTACCCGTACCTGCTTCTAGTACCATTCAAGAATTATGTAAGGATTTAAGTAGCCAACCCTGTCCAGAGAGTCCGTCATTGCATTCTGATACGGGACCGGTAATTAATGTGGACACGGTGTCCTCTTCTACTTCGAACGTAGAGTGTCTCGATACGTCAAGTGCTGTATTCCCGAGTGAAACACTACAAGAATCTTATTCTCCACCAGTCAAAAGAAGTCGAGATGCTAAAGTTATTTTGGAAAATCAAACAAAAAAGCATCCCATGAGACCTCCTTGCCAAAACTGCAAAAAAAACTGTTCCATTAACATCTCCGAAACGGACAGAGATATAATTCACAATCAGTTTTGGAGTATGGACAGACAGAGACGACGGGATTTCTTGTCAAGACAGGTGCACAAATTGTCCACGGCAACCAAAACAGCTGGTCCTAACTCAAGGAGACACAATACTTTAACATGGACTCTTAATGAGTTTAAAGTGTGCAAAACATTTTTTTTAAATACCTTAGGGTACAGTAACGATGAAGCAGTCCAGGCTGTTCTAAAGCAAAATCACTTGACTGGAAATAAAAATCCTAAAATTAGTGCTGCTCCTGATCCTAGGGGTCGTCACACACCTTATAATGCTTTTTCTGTGGAGTACGAAGACGAAATGAAAACTTTTATATTAAAGTATAACCCTATGCCATCACACTATAATATAAAACATGCGCCAAACAGAAAATATCTGCCAGTAGGCGTTAATTTTACATCCATATACAAAGAATTCCAAATATACTGTCAAGAGAAAAACCTGAAAGTTTGTAGTTGGGCACATTTTCACCACATGATCAAACAGCTTAATCTGTCTACAGCAGAGCCAGCTCAAGATATTTGTACAAAGTGTAGAAACCACGAGTTAAAACATAAAATATTACCTCTACCGTGTAATTGTAACGACTGTATAGACTTAGGCAAACATTTAGAAAACAAAAGAGATTCAAGGCGAGATTTGAAAGCAATAGAAGAAAAGTGTGAACATTCTGAGGGACGAGACATGCTATATACTGTAGATATGCAAAAAGCTATTTGTATGCCACTGTTGACTACAAAAGAATACTTTTTCTCAAGAAAACTCGTACTTTTCAACGAATCATTTGTGCCCCCGGGAAAAAATAAACAGGCTGTCTGTGCAGTTTGGCATGAGGGAGAAAGTGGTAGAAAAGCTCACAATGTTGCTTCTACATACACCCATTTTCTTAGAAAATATTGCAGAGACCTGAAGACTATAACATTTTTCTTAGATAACTGTAATGCGCAAAACAAAAACAAGATACTTTTGTCTGCTTTGATAAGAGTAATAAATGATAAAATGACAAATATAGATAAAATTACTCTGGAATACTTCGAACCAGGACACACCTTTATGGCCGCAGATGCTGTTCACGCTGCAATTACAAAGAAATTGAAATCTAAGGGCCAAGTCTACGATATAGATGATTTTATATCTAATATTAAAAGTTCACGAAAAAACATGCAAGTCGACTTATTAAGTCACACACATATGATCAAATTCAGTAATGATTCCAAAGTAGTATTTCCCAAAGAGTTTAATATACATAACCTTAAAGTGATAGAATTCAGAAGAAATGAATTAACAATATTTGCCAAGAATGATTATAACGCAGAATTTAAGGAGATATCTTTTTTGAAAAAGAAAATAGAAATTGTATTGCGAGAAAAAATAACGAACGGTGTAACTGATCTTTTGGAAGAGATACCTAAGGAGACTGAACCTAGAGGTATTAGCGAGGTCAAAAAAAAGGAGTTATTAGCACTGTGTAAGTCAATGCCGCGAACTAGAACAATTTTTTATGAAAATCTTGTTGTCTCGGAATCACCCGATCTTGACGAACACATTGATACTGATTTAATATAAGTAACTCTAAGACCTCAAAGTAATTTACAGACTGATTATGAATAAAAACTTGATCTCATTATTAAATTTTCATATTTGATTTGTATTGTTAGTTTTATAATTAATGACTTGATGAATGTTAATTTTACTTTTACTTGCTACGGTTGTTCTAACTAAGATTTGATTCGAAGAAATCATAATGGATGTGTGAAGAAGTATTTCCTAAGTTGTGTTTTTGTTAATATAATGCTTTTATTTTTTAAATGTTTGATTTTATTTGTAATCTTTCGTTTCATTATGACTTGATTGCTATTTTTTTATTGATTCATTATAAGATTTGATTCGAAGAGGCTACTAACTATTGAGTTAATTAAGAAAATTGATTTTATTTTAATAAATATATATTTTTAATATAAATTAAGTTTTATTGTCCTTGACATAAGTAGGTAGGTACCCAAACAAAATTTACACGCAAAAAAAACTTTGTTATTGCCAACTGTATTTAGAATTGTTACTGTAAATATTGTTAAGGCAATACACTGTATTTGAAAATACAGTGTTCTTGTATGATCCATTAGCTCTGTTCTCATAAAACCAATACACTGTAACTAAACATACAGTGTTTTGCTCAAACAATTGCATACATTTTTTAAAGTTTTATAGAGGCAATACACGTTTACTTCGTTAATTCTTTTTGTACGGATCGTATGTTTGTAAAATTGAGATGGTTAGATAAGCCGTAAAAATACCTATCATTTGATACCTAGCACTATATACTATGTTATAAATATATTTCCAAAACGTACCAAAAACCAAAAAAACTTTTAAAAGCCCTTTTCTCGAAATTGGGATTTCTGAGATACAGTGTTTTGGATTTACACGTCAGACTTGTGCTGACGTGTCGCGGCGCACGCGACTACCTACACTGGTGCAAGTGACTTACATCAGTGTAGATGGTCGTGTGGCGGAAAATGATGTCACTTATATTAGTTTACAAGTTTGTATCTTTGAAATTACTTGATAATTTAATATAATTTTTACAGGATATAAAGTTAAGGTAATTTTAAGGTTTTTGGTGCAAAAAAACGTATTTCGCTGTTTTGCGGGTTACACCAGTATACGTAGGACCCGTCGATATCATCCTTCACACAGTCCATTCATCGTTTCTTTGGTCTTCCTTTACTCTTATAGCCATCCACATTCATGCTCAAAACGTTCCTTACAACATTATTTTCATGCCTAGCTATGAAACATCCATCATTCATTTCGGTGTTAAACAGGCAATCGTATTTCTCCAATTTAAAATATTGGACGGAAATATACCGGCACATTCTTTCGCAAAAAGATTGAGTAATGGCTATTTGAAGTCGGTTTGAAACCGATCAGCGATGGGACCCCGGGGTCGGACCAATGCGGACCATTACACAAAATGTTTTTACATTTGTCAAACAATTCTTTTATTATCGGAGAAAAGGTTGAATACCTTAAAATTGATAGCTTTTGTATCAAAAGATTGATACCTCTTAGGGGTATGCTCCAATCTAAACGGATCTCATTATATTAGTACAATTCATATTCTCAAAATGTTCTCAATTTTATACTTAGATACCTGTGAAAACTAAGACATTCAAATATTTACGAGCAACAAACGGGACAAGACGAAGAAAATCGTAATCCAATACTTGTTACTACTTAGTAACAAATCGTTCTGTTTAATGTCATTCGGGCCCCGCTTGTCACGTAGCATTCGTGTGTCAAAATCGAAAATGTCCCGAACATTTAAACAAATTGTATGAAAATGTTCCCAATTATTATTCTCTATTATTTTTTAAATCTCTTTGCGTGAAAACTATCACAGGGTGTATCTGAGGGTCTATCTAACTTGAAGCAACAACTTTCAATAAAAATAACATAAGCTTTTCGTAGCGTATTTTTTTTAGATTTTTGTAGCGGCACTACAAAGAGTACTAAAGCAACATAGAACAAAAAGTACTAAAGCGCCATCTATGACACCGATAATGAACTAAACATCGAAATGCATCTAAATCCTACATCGCGCAATTAAAGTTTCCCGAAGACACATTTTTTAATACACAGACTTTTATCACAATAACACAACAGCCGTATGAAATTCGCACGCGCGCGCCTGTGCTGTGACCTGTCAGCTGTTAGCCGTTTAAAATAATGGATTCTTTGGGAAAGTTGTTCGTTATCATGTGTACAACCACGTGTTTAAGTATCGGTCACTAATTACCAGTCACCTTGAATAGAAGAACCCGACAACAACTGTCGGGCAGTAGCCCACAAGACACAACACCCGTCTGGTTGGAGGATCCTCCCTTTTCTATGGGGGATGAAGAACTTTACACGCTGTTCTTCATACCTTCTCCCAAATTTCCATCATCATTACCTTTCACTCTGCCTAGGTCTCTTGTTAATGTAACATGGTAGAGGTTCAACATTCTTGTAACGGGTAAGCTTCTATATTAAAAACCTACCGTTCTAGAAATCTAATGAAACATACAGGATGTCAACGGACCCTTCACGAAGCCGTGAACCAAGCATTCTGTACATCAAACTAATTAACTGTACGCAAAAATTATTGCTAGGAAGCGACTTTTTTTTTTGGGGTGAAAAATCACGTTTTACGTTAAAACTCAATGTTACGCAGTCAAAACTTAGTGCTGATGGATGCTTTGAATAGTAAACGGGTCATGGAGGTAATTAAATTAAAATTAAAACCTTAAAGAGTAGTATTTAAAAAAAAACTTGTGAAAAAATTGGATCTTTGACCTCCAATATCTCTGTAACTAGAAGGTTCCAGGTATGGTCCAGGACAAAAAAATGATCGCAATGACGGGGAGAACAAGTGCCTTTCGGCTTCGATAAGGGTCTTTTTACACCCTTTATATGTTCAGAACATTACAAATATTTAGATTCAACTTACCTTAGTAGCTTGATAGGCCAACAGAGTGAGTGTGATCGTCGACACCAACATGTGGAACAGCAGAGCAGTACCATAGGTGTCACCGATGGAGGCTACCAATCTGGAAGGAAGCGAAAAGATGCAGATGCATAAACAAATTAAAGAAAACTTTGAGCTGCTCAACGACAAATCTATTCATTTCGAATATTTTTTTTTTAATACAACTATTACGTCGTGTCCACGTCCTCAAGAGATATGGCTTTTGTCAAGCAACACGCGCATTTGTCACACGTTTCCTTCATGTGAACAACATTGCGTCGCAAAACGCGTTGCAGTGACTCTTGTGGTACGCATTACCTAGAACAATTTCTTTCTTTGGTTATGTCCACAAGAGCTGTCTCAAAACATGTGTCGCTTAAGCGTAGCTTGTGACGGTTACAGATTAATCAACTTGATAGTTTTGGTAAACTTTAATTCCTATTTCATCATCTTCCTAGCCTTTTCCCAACTATGTTGGGGTCGGCTTCCAGTCTAACCGGATGCAGCTGAATACCAGTATTTTACATGGAGCGACTGCCTATCGGACCTCCACAACCCAGTTAGTACTGGGTAATACGATACCCCTTGGTAAGACTGGTTGTCAGATTTTTTGGGCCACTGACTACCTAACGACTGTCAAAGATCTACAAATGACAGCCGGGATCAACGGCTTAACGTGCTTTCCGAGGCACGGAGGAAACTCGGTATGAAATGGGTGGTCACCCATCCACGGACCAACCTAGGCAAGCATGGCTTAACCTAAAGATGGACCCGAGCGGCTGTTATTATTTAGCCACGAGCTCCTCTAACCTAATACCCAAACTTAAATTAAGTAAACTTTAATACCTATTTACTACCTTTTATTTGTTGGCAAAACGCACACAGAAACCACAGCCCATTTGAGTTAATAAACTACAGTAATTCAACCCATAAAATACTATCAAAACATTCAATTAAAACCGCAAACGTTTTCAAAACATAATTTCATATTTCGAACTTTGCAGTAGAAACGCAAATATCCCTAGTTCGTAACTTCAAATACGATGTTAGACGAAGTTTGCCGAAGTAGGAACGACTTTGACCACAGATTATAGGTCTCGGGAGAATAGTTTGCTCGGCTGTGGTCACTAGAGGTCAATTAAGTTCAGTCAGAGAGTTGCACCTTCTCGTATATTCGAAATAGCTTGTTAATGATTTACGTTGTCTGTGCAGTGTCGAAACTTTTGTTATTAGTCTGGTTGCGACGGGTCGGTCCCCTGAATAATCAGTTCATTCAAATTATTCCTTGCTTTCGCATTCTGATATTAGTTTCCTACATATATTATATTATGTAGCTGATATGCAAGGTTAGTCCTTAAATGATATTTAAACATTTGTAAACGTGTTTCATGAAAATGCATTGAAAACCAAGATGGCGCCACCATTTTGGTTTTCAATACATTTTTAATTTCGATTAATTCCGTTTTTGGTCATGACCAAAAGATTCGTGTAACTATATTATTAGTATTTAGAAAACTATCTCTTTATTTGATTGTACGTAACGACCTTCTACAGATTGCGAAATTCGTCACTTTTGGAATCTAAGGCGCGAATTACACAGAAACGGCATACGGTGAAGGTGCGGCGCAGGCATGATGCCGCTTCAAAACGTTTTCATACAAAATATACGTAGGCGACGTGTCGTGAATTACACTGAAGCGGCGCGGCATAGGCACGCCGTTCTTTCGTTTCCTTATAAATTCCACGCCTGCGCCGCACCTTACGCCTTACGCCGTTTCTGTGTAATTCGTGCCTTAAACAGGCCGGTTTTAGATATTTGTTCGCAATGCATCGAACTTCTATTTTTTTTTCCACACCAAGCGTTTTAAAGTTCATTACAATGAATAGTTAGTACCCATGATCGTGTCATTGCGCATTATCGACTGAACGTTTATAAAACAGATGTTTCTTCGCACATTAAATATGGCAAGTTAGCCTTGCCTCGTGAATGTCGCGGTCGATACACAGCTAATAGTTATTTCCAAGTAGAATGTAATATTAACCTACAATTCCTAAGAATTGTTTCTCAATGTTTCTTGATTCAAAAGTTTTCAAGTGTTTATCATACAGGGTGTAAACGGACCCTTCACAAAGCCGTCAACCAAGCATTCTGTACAACAAACTTAAGTAACTCTATGCAAAAATTATTGCTGAAAAACGACTTTTTCTTTTGGGGTGAAAAAACACATTTTGCGGTAGGACTCAATGTAACGAACTCAAAACATCGTGCTGATGGATGCAGTGAACAGTAAGAGGTTGTGGAGGTATTTAAAGTAAACTTATAACATTAAAACCTTTTATTTAAATTAAAAAACTTGTGAAAACGTTGGAACTTTGATCCCCAATGTCTCCGAAACTTGAAGGTTCCCGGTATATTCTAGAGCAAAAAAATATCGCAATGACGGAGAGAACAAGTACCTTTTGGCTTTGTTAACGGTACTTTCACACTCATTATACATTCGATTTGCCACTCAGCCAGCGTGTACCGAATAATGCCACAAACACTGTCTAATTATTCTACGAACATTTATGCTGGGTAAGGCAAAACAAAGTCGAGGATACAAAGTTCAATTTCTAGATTTTTTCGTCTTGACTAACTGGGTTACTAACTGGATTGTGGAGGACCGATAGGCAGTCGCTCCATGTAGAATACTGGTATTCAGCTGCATCCGGTTAGACTTGAAACCGACCCCAATATAATTGGGAAAAAGGCTAGGCAGATGATGGAGGACCGAAAGATTTGTCATCATTTAGAATATCTAGTCTTAAAACATGAATTATTAATTAAAGTTTTATACAGCGAAGAAAAGAGGGCCTTTTTTGTTATCTATCAAAACGTCTAGGCCGCGAATTACACAGAAACGGCGTTAGGTGAAGGCGTGGCGCAGGCATGATGCCGCTTCAAAACGTTTTCATACAAAATGTTCGTAGGCGACGTGTCGTGAATTACCCTCAAGTGGCGCGGCCGATCTTTCGTTTCCTTATAATTTCCACGCTTGCGGTACGCCTGCGCCGCACCGTCACCTTATGCCGTTTCTGTGTAATTCATGCCTAAGAGAGACTTCAAATAAATTACTAGCTAAAACTCCTTCTAAATCTTACCTGACAACGTGCTTATGCCTCTCAACCCAGTATTTGATAGCAGACCTGGCCAGCATCTCCTGTTTCGGCGTCAAACCGTTCGGATTTGCGTTCTGCTGCCCAAAGTTCTGCAGTCTTCCCCCAGCTCCTCGGAGTGTCATGCCAAAGTCCTGCTGTGTGGAGTATATGCCGCGGATGTCCATGTCCACCGCATCCGGGATCTTTTCTTTCTCTGTTGGAGAAGGGGTTATAGAATATTTAGATGACGTAGTAGTCCTTTAGAAATGAGCCGAATAAGCTAATGTTGATCCTGTTAAAAATTGTTGTAAAAAATACGAACCGCTTTGAAACCGATTATCATTTTTATTTAGGCCTATAAAGCATTCATGAAACTTAGTTCTTTGCCTTTTTTGGTTATAAGGAAAGATTTGTAGCTGTGTTGTTTTTTTTTAAGTTTCATAATATTGTTTATTTATTTATTTTAGTACAAGGAGGACTTACAGCTAATAAAAACAAACAAAAAAGGAAATCATAGTCACCAGAAAGCCAACTACAAATCCTCACGTATAGACTTATAATAGAAAATTTTTATGGTGTGAGCACAAAAACAAAACACAGCGCTTTAATAAAAAAAAGAAGAATATAAATACTTGGTATGCAATTATATAACTAAAATAATATAAAAATAGGAAAATAATAAAAACAAATAACCTGACTTATTAGTGTATAATGTTCATAGCACGTATAAGCACTGCACCAGATCAGTGCAGTGATAGCCTAGTGGTGTGACCGTTGGACTGCCAAGTCAAAGATCTCGAGTTCGAACCCAAGACACTAACCTCTTATTTTTCGGATTCATGTGCGTATTGTATAATTAACACCTGCTTCGGTGAAGGAAAACATCGTGAGGAAACCAGCATGCAAGGAGATATTTCTTGACGGCATGTAAAACCAAGTCAGAGGCCCATGAGAGGAATAAATACTCTGACACCAGGTTAGGCACTAACCACATGATGAAGAAAGAACCAAATCAGCACCACCTCGTATTTACTTTCCGAGGCGACGCCATTACGGTGCTTACAAGTGTGAATTGAAGCAGATATGGATTCCCAAACAAAAATCCTAGTGGCCCGATGTGAGGTAACGATGATCCCGTGCAGTGCATAAACCAATGCATTGGACCTTAAGGGGGAGTGCCAGGGTCATCATCATCATCCACAGCCCTACTTCACCCACTGCTGGGTATAGGCCTCTCTTTGCTTGTGCCAAGCTCCACGGTCTTGTCCCAGCCTCATCCAGGATATTCCCGCCATGGCAACAATTTCGTCTGCCCATCTCGCGCCCGACGAGTATTTTACATGGGGTGACTGCCTATCTGACCTCCACAACCCAGTTAGTACTGGGTTATACGATACCCCTTAGTAAGACTGGTTGTCAGACTTTTTGGGCCACTGACTACCTAACGACTGTCAAAGATCTACAAATGACACCCGGGACCAACGGCTTAACGTGCTTTCCGAGGCACGTAGGAAACTCGGTATGTAATGGGTGGTCACCCATCCACAGACCAACCTAGGCAAGCACGGCTTAACCTAAAGATCGCCCTGAGCAGCTGTTATTATTTAACCGCGAGCTCCTCAAACATCATTATATCTTGACTTACCAGTAGAAGAAGCTCTGAACAGCTCAGCAGTGTTCGGCCTATAAGTATCCAATGAAGCACTCAGCTCCATGAGTGGTTTCATGATGGCCTTCAGGTGCTGCAGCTGCTCACACGCGAAGATCAGCCAGGAGCAGAACATGACGTCCATTAGGTTTGCGATAGCCATTGAGAAGAGGAGCCAGTACACCTATTAGAATAATTGAAAATGACAAAAGATTAAAGGACAAAAAATCCTAAAATAATACTGTTGTTATAATTTAGGCTGAAGCCAAACGAGCGTAATTTTTTGAGCTGTGAGTCGCGTAAAATGAGTCGCGGAATTTACGCTGCATTCGGCTTCATACTATACTACTACTACTATACGACGCAAAATGAGTTTACGCATTTTGCGTCGCTGTGTGGTGCAAACAGGACTTTGTATGAAACCTTTTGTAATTTTGATGAGTATGAGTGAGGAAAAAAAAAGGATAGCCTATAGCGAATATGATCTCCAGTAGGTTCAATCGGTGTACAGCTCAAGTCAAAGTTACACTTTTTCGAGCCTACTGTACATCGCTGTACACTTGCAACCTCTGGAGTAACTATACGCAAAGATTGTTGGCGTTTAGGGTGTTGTTACGGTTGCCGCGGGCATGCAGCGCATCAAGGATTTTGCGGATGCACAGTTGGACAGTATCCATGCCATCTTGCGCAAGCGGTGCGCCGCCTTGCGCTGCAGAGTCTGCGCCAGCCCTAACTGCATTCTGGCGATGTTTAGTGCCAGACTGGACAGTCGGTTGCATAGGTTATGGAGCAACCTACATTTAAATTTAAATACTAACGTAAATAAGTAAGTTCTGTATTTTAACCAACATTTTGAATTCATTTTGTAAACATGATAATTATGAATGTACTGATATGGATTTTGTAATATCTGAATTAAATGAATTTATTTATTTATTTATGTCCTTTCCCAGGATATAATCTATCTCCTCGCCAAATTTCATTACGATCCGATAAGCTGTTTAGTCGTGAAAAGGTAACAAACAGAGCTACTTTCGCGTTTATAATATTAGTATGGATTACGTAAATTTAGGGCACAGTGACGAGATCTTGCTTACAAAGTGAAAGAGTTACGTACCTGAAAAGCGAAGGCGACAATATACATGGTACCACTCATGGCGTCGAACGGGTACCAGGCTTTCAGAGGTAGACGAGGGACAATCTCTGTCAGGGTCTCGTTGGTGTCCTTGCTTGTGACCATACGGACTGACTCCCCGAAGAATGTCAGAGTAATCCAGCCTAAGGAAGGGAAAATGTAATATTAGGTTAACATTTTAAATATTGCGATTACCCTTTTTAGTTTTGGAAACATGATATACTGATTTGTTAGATGAGAGTTTCTTTTTTACCCGACTGCGCGACGCAAAGAAGGTTAATGTGTTTCTCAGTGTATGTATTTATGTTTGTTCCTATGTGGTGTTGTAGAGACCAAACGTGTAGGCTGACTTTGATGATTCTGACGTCAATCGATTCGTCTTAACCTTGCGAGTGTCACTAAAGACACTAGAGAATAATTAAAATTCACCACAGCGACAACCAGACGCCATATTGTCAAAATGGAAAAAGAAAAACTCTACGAACTACGTTAAGTGGGGTATCGTTGAATAGGTATTTAAAAATTATTTTTAGGTTCCTTTCATTTTAAATATCAGTTTAGGATATATTACGATTTAAAGTTGTTATTATCTCGAGTAGTCAAGCAGTCAGTTTAAAACCACCACCGTATATTTAAGTATAGTAGCTTATTGTACTGCAACACAGGCTTTTTCTCTGTGAGAGGTTTGAACCCACAACCTACATAAGTCAGGGCCCCCGCCAATATCACTGGGCCACAACTGCTGTCTGTTCGTGATTGAGAAATCCTATTTAACCCTGATTTCAAACAAAACATTCCATGAGCACATCGGTCATTAAGATCCCAGGAGCAGCAGGAAGTCTTCTTAAATGTTTAACGGGAATACATTTACTTTTTAAAGAGCAAGACAGATGCTATTCTCAAGAGGACCATACGTTAAACATAAGACGGAAGACGACGGAAGTGAAAAAGCTACTGTACATTTTGGACGTAATATCTTGATATAGTACCTTGGTACTTTTTGATAAAAGTATCTATTCAGGGAAAGCAAACATATTGTTGGGACAGTTTTTCCTTTATTGGCGCCCGACGTGGGACTAAAATCAATGCTTTGTTTCTGTGTTCCTGGTAGGTTTCCTAATATCCGTAATGCTTTGATATGAAATTTTCGATGATTAATTTCATTATTTGCCAAAAAACTTGTATTTTTTTTATATTATGTGGGAATGGCGCCCATCGTGGGACAAATATGATTAATTTAAATTCCGGGCCACGGGTTATAAAGGAGGGCTTTTATTGACTTGACCCTTCATCAGCAAATTAAATTGAATTATCTGTTTCTTTCAACAGTAAACCCTCCACTTTTCAATTGGGTTGGACCATTGGGTCCTTTTTCGCAATAAAAAAAAATCGACTTCATTAACATGTTTTTCAATGTAGACGTTTCATTTATTTATAACTAGCGGCTTTGGACGAATGAACATTAATTTAAATATAGCCTATAGTACTCAGGGATAATGTAGCTTTCTAATGGTGAAAAAAATTTTGATATCGGCACTGTAGTTTTTGAGTTTATTCATTACAAACATACAGACACACAAAAATACAAATCTTTCCTCTTTATAATATTAGTAAGATAACTTTCCAGCCCAGAATCTGGTATCGCCATTGCACATTCAAATACAAACATCATTTTGCTAACTATGCTTAAACAACTTCGTGCACTATATTGCCTACCACATTGTGGTTCCACATTCATGGTCTAAAGGCTTGAATGTGCTACTAAATTAGACTAACGTAAGCAAGCTCCGACCGCAGTATGTTTGCCTAGTACATAGCATTCTGAATCTAGGTAATGTGACAAAGTCGACGGTCATGCGCTAACGGGTGCATTAGAGTGTGCCATTGCTTGCTTGGTTGCGGTAATGTCGTTTGCATCTATGCTTCCCTGGTATTATTGTTTGGATTGTGTTCGAGGAAACTTGCTTCTGTTTTGGTAATTTCCTTGCTTGACTCGCTCGCAATAATAATTAATGGTGTTGTGTTACTTCGGTATTTCTGATGCTAATGAACATTACCCAGAATTTGAGTACTGCTATCGTAGACCATCTTTGATAATTTGCTAATAAAGGGTGTAAATAGACCCTTAACGAAGCCGAAAGGCACTTGTTCTCCCCGCTATTGTGATTAGTTTTTTGTTCTAGACCATACCTGGGAACCTTCTAGTTACGGAGTTATTGGGGGTCAAAGTTCCAACTTTTTCACAAGATTTTTTATTATACAAATTAAGGATATAACTTTACTTAAAATACCTCCATGACCCGTTTACTATTAAATGCATCCATAAGCACAATGATTTGAATGCGTTAGATTGAGTTTTATCGTAAAAGGTTATTTTTCTAAAATTGGTTGTGTACATTGTGTATTAAATAAATAAATAAATGACGAAAAAAACGGAAGAAAATTTGAATTCCGCAGGCTACCCTGGCGATTACACCTTAAACATGACGACGTATTTCTGATACACGCTGTATAAGTTCTACTTACTGACAACAGACAAGCAAGTCATTCCACAGATGAAGTACAGGAGCCTCCTCATCTTGGTGAGCGCGATCTGGTGGTAGCGGGCATCCGACTCCGTGAACAGAGGGTGGCTGTTTGACTGGTTCCATACTGCCAGGGTCCTGGGGGAAAGGTGGAAGGATTAAAGAATGCAGTCAGGCTCAGTACGTGTAAGGCTGGTCATAACCAAAGCGATCGTCCCGTTTGAACAAAATGACCGGTTTTCCGAACTAATGAGTGACATATTTAAACGCGACGATCACGTATTAGGCGCTCCACCCACTGCACCGCGCTCCGTCGCGTTGCGCGTGATGGCAGATTTTACCATTGTATGCAAGTATCTCAATTTATATAGAAATCACGCTTAGCGCAACACACTGCCGACGCGGAAATGCGCGTGAAGGCGCACCCGCGCAGATTGGCAGAAACTGCGCGCGGGGACGCGCAGTTTCTGCCAATCTGCGCGGGAGCGCGGGGCGTGCCGCGGGATATGACACACCGGCTCCGCAGTCCCGGGCGTGATTTGATACTATAAAGAAGTTTGCACGATGGATCTCGACGTAGACAAATTTATATATGAAATTGAGCAACGCCCTGCAATTTGGGATATGAAAAGCAAAGAATATAGTGACCGTATACAAAAAGTTAAGAAATGGAAGGAGATAATAAATCAATTTTGCTAAATAAATAATCAAGAAGATGCAGTTGACATACGTGTGTAGCTAAAGAATTTATCTTCATATTTTCTTAAGTCTTTGTAATTCAGTGTAAAAGATCCATTTATAGATCTCGATCGTAAATAGGGATGTATCCAAAATCTTCTATGGACGCAGTGTCTTTTAATTCTTGTATACAAAAACCAAAATGACGACAACGACGATCGACAACACAGTGAACATATGAGTTTATTTAGCGCGAGGTCGTCGTAATCTGCATCACCGCGCGGGGGAGCAAATTACACCGCTAAGTAAGGCAGATCTGCGCCTCCGTCGCCGCGCGCGTTATCTGTCGCTCCGCGCACCGCGGCGGGACGCATCTTCAGTGGGTGAACCGCCTTAGTCGAAAAACCGCTTTTGTAAGATGTTGGGTAATTCCCGGCTTTTGAGCATTGACTGTAATCTTTTGAGCAGGCCAGCACCACATCGACAGACTACTCAGCTCAAAGAACATATAAAAAAGCAACATTATAAAAAAACCTGAACTCTGGCTTTAAGAAAACTTATTATTGTTTTACTCAACTTTAACACCCGATATTGAATAATTGGCCGTCGCCGCGTCGGCACAAGTTAGCCGGTATGCATACATTCATAGAACTTACTAAAACTAGAAAAAAAAAAATGTTTATCTCGTGTTTAAATAGTGCACTGCTTTTTATGTCACATTTTTGTGTCGTTGCCGTACAGGGCACGCGCTTGCTTGTCACGTATAAAATATGACACAAGCGTCCAAAAAGTTAAAAGAAGTGTTTATTTACCAACGCCGGCGTCGCCGGCGCCGGTGATCGTCACTTTTTCAGAGTAAACATTTATATATCACAATATTCTGCTTATCCAACTTCTACCGCCGCGCTAAGCATAAGAGCAGTAAATATGTTTTGCATAGTTTTGAGTAATTGGAGTGCAAAGTTTTTGCTCCAATTTTGTTTTTCCGGACTTCTTTTTTTAAGTTATATTAATTGTGATGATTGAAACGTGTAGCCCAAATAAAGCACTTTTATGTTCTCCACTCAATATTAGAATAGTTTTAAATGACTACGAGTAAAATCCTTTTATATCTAGTATTACTTGAAGATACTGAAACTGATCCTTAACGATTTATAATTTACCAGTTCCCGATAAGCTATTAAAACAGCTGTCAGCACACCTGGTACACCTCGTTGTGCTGATTTAGGATCAATATTCAACTCATTTTGTCAAAAATTGGACTTACTGCTGAATCTGACATAGCTAGGGCGTAGTGACCGTGAAAAGTGACCTAGTTTTCGATTAAATGACTGTTTTAGTCAATCGTCAGAAACTAATTTAGTATTGTAGTCCATTCAGAATTGATAGTGTAAATAAATGATGAGTTTGAGGAAGTTATAATAGGCTGTTAGGTCTTCACCTACGTGGGAACTAGCAGCTGACTTACTACTTAAATTATTATATATTTTGTTATGGTATTAGGTAATAGAGTCTACGAGCCATATCGGAAATGTTTAGTTAGCAATATTAGATACTTGCATATTGTTCAACAAAAAATTACAACATTGGGTTTTTTGATTTTTTTGCTCGTGGTTAAATAATGCTTGCCTAGGTTGGTCTGTGGATGGGTGACCGCCCATTACATACCGAGTTTCCTCCGTGCCTCAGAATGCACGTAAAGCCGTTGGTCCCGGCTGTCATTTGTAGATCTTTGACAGTCGTTACAGGTAGTCAGTGGCCCAAAAGTCTGACAACCAGTTTTACCACGGGGTATCGTATTACCCATTACTAAATCGGTTGTGGAGGTCAGATAGGCAGTCGCTCTATGTAAAATACTGGTAATCAGCTCCGGTTAGACTGGAAGCCGAACCCAACATAGTTGGGAAAAGGCTAGGCAGATGATGAGGTTTTTGATGTTTTTATTGTTTAAGTCTAACTTTTAGGTATAACGCATGCGTACTTTTCTTTTGAAACAATTACTTCATCATATTCCTGGCCTTGCCTTATTACTTGGGGTCGGCGCAACATTTTATTCTTCTACTATCCCCTGTCAGCTGTTACACTGTCATTCATTTTTCTCACACAATAAAAAAAATCCTAATTTCCTAACTATAATATTATAAATGAGAAATAAGTTTGTTTGTTTGTTACCTTTTCCCGCCTAAACCACTGAACCAATCATCCTAAAAGTTTGCATATATATTGTCAGGAGTACAGAAACGGACATAGGGTACCATTCATATCGAAAAAAAGTACTGTTCCCGAGGAAAACAACACTAAGGTTCTTTTGATAATAGATGGCGCTACGTGTCTTTGGAATCATGATTGAATTATATAATTATAGAAATTTTAGTAGTGTGTTGAGAGTATTTTTTTTAATTTAGCGCGAGCGAAGCCGCGGGCAAAAGCTATTATTAAATAATAAGATAATTATTTTCTTTATTTTAAATTCACATCTGAATAGAAAGGTTATTAATACCCAAACCATTATTTTCGTACTTTACCCTACTACTGGTATTATTGAGAAAAAAAATTGGTTGTCTGTAAAGTTGGTTTACGGACGATAGTTTAACGTGACAATGTCATAACAAAACACAACGCATAGGCCAATCGAGTGGAAGAGAGATAGATGCGGCGCAAGCGTATAATGAGCGTAACGGGACAATGAGTGTAACGGGACAATGAGTCATACTTTTTCGTGCATGCAGCCGGGGTTCATCGATTTATTAGACGTTGTCACGTCAAAAAAACGATTATTGAAGTTCTTCATTAGGTGGTATAAAAGCACCAGTAGTTCGAACTTTCCAACAAACAAACAAATTGTTTGTTCAACCAAACCGTAATTTGTGCCCATCGATTAGTTTTAAACTTTCATCACAAATGGTAAAATAAAAACATTCCATCATAGCAACAACAAAAACAATTGAAATTGCAAAAAACAAAACACACAAATGCCAATTGCAAACAATTTTTATTAAAACATTGTACTCGTAATAAAAGCGAATGAAAGTCCAAATTAAAATCACTCAGTTTACAAATCCTTTGTTTTGTTTGTTAAATTGAAATTGGGTGCAAATATTTTGTGCCCAGCCCATTGAGTTTACAAATCGTGATTATTGTGCTCATTTCACCATCGTTCGTCTTGTGATCGTTAACGCGATTGCTGAGCCTGAGGTCCTGGGTTAGATTCCCAGGTCGGGCATAGTTGTATTAAGTTTTTCCATCAGGAATTTCTTACATCCACCAGCTATGGAGCATCGCCACAGGTTCTCCGCACAACCGACCTATGTCTTTCCTTTTCTGCTGGGGAGTTCGCATGCCCAGTGTGGCATCGATCCGCCCACGCTAAAGAGGTTGACATAGCATTAAACGATACCTGTCGCATTGTAACGGGGTGCTTAAGACCTACCCCCATTGCGATGTTGTATCCGCTGGCAGGTATAGCTCCAGCAGATATGCACCGTGAAATAGCAAGTCGCACCAAAAAGGGGAAACAGGACGAGACCACCGCCATCCCCTATACGGGCATGAACTACCACCTGCACGCTTAAAGAGCAGTAAAAGCTTTTTAAGATATACGACCTCCTTAGTAGACGGTGCGTCAGAAGAGAGATGCGAACTGTGGAGAAACAAACATCTCAACCCTCCACATTTCATCAACCCGGAAGAACACTTGCCGCCCGGATACGAACTGCAGTGGCCAATATGGAAATACCTTAACCGATTGCGAGCCCAGGTTGGATGCTGTAGATATAATTTCATCCCAAACTGGTTGCCAGTGTGGCCCCTCTGCAGGATATGCTCCACCTCCAGTCCTGCCCATCCTGCACAACCATTTGCATCTACCAAGATTTAATCGAAGTAAATGTTGGAGCTGTGCAGATGGCTACATGCTGGTCTAACAATTTGAGTTCATTGACACGTAAAGAAGAAGAACATGGAGCGACTGCCTATCTGACTTTGACAATCCAATTAGTACTGGGTAATGCGGGACCCCTTAGTAAAACTGGTTGTCAGACTTTCGGGACACTGACTAACTGTAACGACTGTCAAAGATCTACAAATGACAGCCGGGATCAACGGCTAAACGTGCTTTCCGAGGCATAGAGGAATCTCGGTATTTATCATGGATCCACAGACCGACCTTGGTATCTGCGGATTAACCTAGAAGATCGACTCGAGCGGCTGTTATTATTTAGCCACGAGCTTATCCAATACGCAGATATTGTGGTCTAATTGAATTTTAACAACTGAGACAGAGCCTCAAAATAACTTTAAAAAATAAAGATTTTTTTTTGTTTTTTTTTTAAACAAAATTAAATACCGATCACTTCTAACGCAATTCAATTAAAAAATCGTAATGAAGCTTAAAATGAAAATGATTTTCCATTAACGAATTTAGCCTTTCTCGTTACAATAAAGTTCTCGCGTAAATAACACTCCAATTCACTTAAAAAAAGGTAAAAGAGAAACAAATTATCTTTTAAGTTACTTCGAAAATGATACCAAAAGGAACAGTATAAAGGAATTAATTTATTTGCGAAAATATGTTTTTTCTTTCAGCAATCGAAATCGGAATTCCTTGAACGAATGAACTAAGTAATTAAAATTGTAAACAGAAAAGGCGTTCATTCTCTGAATGTAATATTTTTATTTGTTTGATTTGAAAATCGACTCTATGTTTAAACAGATTTTATTGAACGCACTCTGACTTAAAACAATTAATTTAAAAGTCAGATAATTCTAGAAGCGTTTATCTAAAATTATTAATTTTTTAAATTAAGTTTCTTGGTAGTGGTAGAAAATGCTAGTCCAAGTTATTAATTATTTTTGTAACTATAATATATTATATATTTTGTATTTACAAAACAAAACTGTTTCTTACAAAAGTGTAATATCTACTCGGTAAAAATAGATGGAACAAAAGTTTTTTTTTAATAACCGTTGAAAAATTTCTATGTAGGGGGCTCATAATGATGTACTGAATACGTGGTAACCATTTTCGCGTCGGTGTCCGTTCCACCCTGTACAATTTCAATGGTTATTGTTTTTTAGAGACGCATGGTAATTATTATAATTGCATTTTTTTGTTTTTAAATTTCAGCTAACAAAGTGGTTTTGTATTGGTATGCGTTTACACTAAATAAATTGAGAATAATTTATTAATAATACAATAAATATACCTAAACTGTTTGATGTTTGTGCTGCAATCAAATACAGCACACAAACGGCTGAAAAGTTTTGGATGAAATTCAAACGCGTGTAGACCTTTTTATTCATACTTTTTGCTTTGTCTTGACTTCGAGAAGCGACCCTTCGATGTGGATTGCTTTCGGCAACATGTGTGACCTTAGTGTTGGCCAAATTCATGCCAAGGAAATCCCGCCTGCAAGCAGCAATTAGGCTGTGCAGCATCTATCCTCAATCTACAACTGTCTGGCGAGTCTGCAGTAGTGCTTTTAAATTCAAGTCAAACCACTAAAAAAACCATCCACACTTGGTTGATATCCCGACGAGTCATACTCAGCGCTTCTCCTCCACGTTTATTATGCGCACAGCCAAAGTGTGGAACTCTCTGCGTTCCCTCCCACATTTAACCCGTCTGCCTTCAAAGCAAAAGTGAACAGGCATCTTCTGGGCACGCTCGTCCCATCATAGACCTCATCTACCGCTTTCCATCAGGCGTGATCGAGGTCAAGAGCAGGCCAATTTCTTAATAAAAAAAAATAAAAAAAACGACTCACCTGTAAAAACTCTTCGAGTTCAGGGCAAAGAAGCCCAGCTTGATGATGGTATGGGTGAAGAAGAGGACAGTGATGGTGTTAGCCGTAAGTTCGTTGACTTCGTCGGAGTACTTCGCCATGTTCACACCCATGCACGCGAAGTGGATGATGATGAGGACGGCGTGGGCGCTGGCGTAGATCTTGCGGAGGAGGTTTGACATGCCAGCATTTTCTGTGCAGAGGTTTAAGTTAGCAAATTGGAAATAATTATGTACATTTATATACAGGGTGTAAACAGACCCTTCACGAAGCCGTCAACCAAGCATTCTGTACATCAAACTAAGTAACCTTACGCAAAAATTTTTGCTGGGAAACGATTTTTTTTGGGGTGAAAAATCACGTTTTATGGTAAAACTCAAAGTATTGTGCTCAAAACATTGTGCTGATGGATGCATTAAATAGCACGGGGTCGTGGAGGTGTTTAAAGTAAAGTTACAACATTAAAACCTTGTATTTAAAAAAAAACTTGTGAAAAAGTTGGACCTTGACTCCCAATATCTCCGTATCTAGAACGTTCCTAGGTATGGTCTAAAACAAAAAAAATATCGCCATGATGGGGAGATTAAGTGCATTTCGGCTTCGTTAAGGGTTTTATTACACCCTTTATATAAGCTCCACGTGCTTCGATCCTTACACACTCCTTTCGTCTCGTCCACGTTCTTACATCCGTTGCAAGCAAGTTAGAAATGTTGTTAATTAATCTTTTGTAATATTTAAGATTACACACATCAAACACTGTTTTAAGCTTTCACGGTTTACAACTAAACTTATACTGTCATTTACGGGATATCTTCCGTGATTGTTGTAAGAGCAAACAAATCTGTCTACCCTCTTTCTTCAAAACCTGGTGATACTGTGAGTGTGTTTTGCCGTGACTTAGTGTCGAGTTCCAGTAGTGCTTGTAGCAAAAGACAAAGAAAGAGGGTAGACAGATTTGTCTGCTCTTAACTGTTTTATTTTCCATCCACCCACATTCTCCAGTCAAGCTGCGATCATGGCGCTTGAAACAGCGTCGAAATATCGGGAGCTCAAAATAATGAACAATCACGGAAGATATCCCAAAACTTGTGACAGTATAAGTTTACACACACCAAGTCAAAACACACTATGGAAATTGCTAAATATAAAAATAATTCTAGAATAACTAGTTTTCCTTGAGCTTTGTTGCTATTGTACTGCGTCTCACAAAGAAAAGCCTGAGCATTACTAAGAAAAAATAATCAAGTAAAAATAAAATCAATCCATAAAAATTCATTGAAAATATTATCTTCAAAAGCTTTCGCTTTTTCGAAGAAGTCGACAAAAAAAGAAACCGTACCAAGGCTTAAGAAAATAAATCCGCTAAAAGCAATACAGCTGAAAATGTAACTGCTTCAAGTACCCAAGGTTTTAAGAACGAAACTCCCCAAGGTACTGAGAGCATTATTTTCAAATGTTGGCCTTCGGTAATAACTTTTTATGATCTTGTTATGACACAGATAGACGTAAAACGATCTTGGCAAAATACTGTTACATTATTTTCTATGAGTACACCTACATTTGTATTTAGTGTTTCTTTGTCAGCTGTTTCAAGAGTAAAATTTTATATTTGTACACGTTTCATTGTATTTCTTTCTATTTACTTATTTTTTACATGAGATAAAGTTTTTTGTTCTTTATTGTTGTCACCATCGTTATCTAGAGAGGCTACGTTCAAAAATACCTGGGATTTATTAATGTCCTTATCCAAATCTTTAGCATGAGCATAAACAGCTTATAAAATTCCTACTGCTGGCTACAGTGTTGCTATGTGAGAGGGACTTATTCTGTTGAAGGGATTCTGTGCATATCTCCTACATTACATTATTCTTCGTCTTTTGTGGTCTTCTGTGATTTTCCAATAGTTCTTTCATCTTTTCATCATTTACCATCGTACAGCTGGATATAATCGTTATCGTAAGTATTGGAAGCTATTGAAAGACGTGCCAAGAGGCTCATTGGTAACGACTCCTTGTTTGGCTTGGCTTTTTATCGGTTACATTTCTGTGAGTGTGCTTTGGAATTACATAATCTAATTCTCTCATCCTCATTCTATCATCGGACGAGAAGAGATTCGGCGAAGCGTCACCGTTATATGGTTGAAGTTGAAGAACCCGAGCAAAGCGCTATGCTTCCTCATTTATTGTGTGAACCGCCAGTCTGTGGAATCCACTGCCGGCTTCTCTGTTCCCTGATCATTATAACCTGGATCTATTCAAAGTTTGACTTAATCGGGTTCTTCTAGGCCGCATCATCGCTTCACATCAGGCGAGTTTCGGGCAAACGCAAGCATATTTAGTATTTAAAAAAAATGAAGCCTCCTCCTCCGTTCTCCTTTTTTCCTGCCTAGTATTATATCACCTGACTTTCCGGGTCCTGGCGTCCCTTTTCAAGGTCTTTTTTTAGTCAATATATAGATATAGATATACGATATTGTCCACTAAAACGAAGTACATAAGGAATAGTATTGAAATTTTACCTGAGTGATAGTTGAAGAGAAAGTGCCCGGCTGCCTGCATCAGCTTGATGTTGGGCATCAAGTCTGACACCAGGCCCTGGGCCTTCACTTTGGTCATCATCTGAAATTAAATCATTGTCATAATTCTGTTCCATTTTGCTATTTTTATTAGCTTCGTCAGTAAGGACTTCTAGTATCCTATTAGATTCTACAAATTCAGCTTATTGAGCAATTATATTACACTGGAGAGATCTGAGGCCTTGACAGTCTCTTTTAAAGCGTTTCGAATTCTTAGAATAACTTTCAGCAGAATTCACATAAAGTAACCATCAGATTTTTGAATTTTCCACATTTGCTTTTGCTGATAGAATTTTACTTTGCTCTCTTTTTGGATCTCTGGTCTCTTCAATTCTTGCAGACGTTCGATGGTATAACTAAACACAGTTTCTAGGGATTTTATACTTTACAAAAACACACAAAATTCCTAAATTAATACCCTAAAGATGTAATTAATACCTATATTTACATTTTTCAACAAGTTTTTGATAGAAAAAAAGTAAGCTTTTGCTTACTGCGTACTAGAAACAGGTAACTTCCTAGAAAACAATGTCATTGCATAATTATTTTCATTGAAAGCTACGCAATGTCGCAACCTTGAAATAAATTAATCGATTAACTCATCATGTTCCTTCACTTTGAAACTATTACGCATACCAAAAAATAATATTTACTATGAATATTCAAAGCCTTCTCCTAACTCTTACACTCACAACTCCTCCTTTTTGAAGTCGGTTAAAAAAAGGAACTAATTTTAATGATCACTTTACCTTGAATTATTTCCGAAATATCCTTTCCAAAAACCAAAAGTTGTCCTTTGATTAAAATAGCGAAAATATTGATCACATTTTTCGTAAAGATGACAGGAACGTGTGGCCTTTACACTTTCTGAGGAGCAAATGATCGACTTAGAAATTCAGTGTCATCAGTAGTTTCTGCGATGACGTGTATTTTATTCCCTCCAATGACAACGCTTGGTCTATGGGAACTAGCAGGTGCTACAACACCCGGCGTTTTCTTGTCTTTAATTATGAATACGTTTATATTTTCTTTATAATTGCGTTCTAGTCCATCATTTCGATCGATAGTTTCAAATCGGTCAATGTTAGTTTTAATTCTGTTTGTTTCAAGTTTTATTGTTTCACCAACGTTTGATTTTGTTGTTTGTTCTTCGAAATGTATGTTTTTCTATTTGTTTTCGCTGTTTCTAGTGAATGGGTAATCAATTGGAATGTGTATGTTTGCTGTATTTCAATTTGAGTTAGATTTTCGGTAGATAGGAGCTATTCAAAAGTGGTTATGTTAGGTTATGTAAAAAGTTGGTTTATCGTTATTTTTATAATTTTCTGTTTAATTTTGGTACGTTAATTTATATCAAAACTAGCTGTTGCCCGCGACTTCGTTCTCGTGGTAATTTTGATGAGTATGAGTGAGAAAAAAAAGATAGCCTATGGACATAGGCTATCTTTTTTTTCCCCAGGATAAAATCTATCTCCTCGCCAAATTTCATTACGATTCGATGGGCTGTTTAGTCGTGAAAAGGTAGCAAACAAACAAACAGACTTACTTTCGCATTTATAATATTAGTATGGACAGTATGGATGTATGTCTTGGATGTTGGCCGTTATACTTTCTTCATTTTCAGGTGCATCCCGCTATTCTGGAAGCCACCCCGACATAGTTGGAAAAAAGAGACTAGGCGTAGAACGATGGATGTTGACCGTCACACGCATCTCAATTATCCGGGTATTCCTCAAAGTGCAAATATTATTAAGCGCAACCAACTAAGCGCAACTAAATTATGCCTCGAAGTGCAACCATTATGAAAAATAGAGATGGACATGATGGATTCTCTTTGAGGAACATCCCCAATTTTCAACCCAAACTTACGAAAAAACAAAGATAATATTTTGAAAAAGTTACTTCACACCATAATGGCTTTTTATCGACATTGTCTTAGTAGTTAGTCCGTAGCGTTTTTATTTATTTTTCTCAGTATCAATCTCTTTCACCTGACGTTAACCGATAGGTCTAAAGAAACTACCGAGGTGAGAGTAAATAATCCGAACTATCCTATTCCTAACTAATATTATAAATGCGAAAGTAAGTTTGTTTGTTTGTTACCTTTTCACGCCTAAACCACTGAACCGATCATCCTGATGTTTTGCATATACGTTGTAAGGCATACAGCAACGGACATAGGGTACCTTTTATCCCGAAAAAAGTACTGTTTCCAAAGAAAGCAACAATAGCGTTCTTATGATAATAGATGGCGCCACGTGTCTCTCGCTCCGACCCGAATTGATTATCAAGTTCTAAATTAACGTGAGCGAAGCTGCGGGCAAAAGCTAGTAATTTTATATTTATTAGTTTAGCGAAGCAACAGTATATTTTGGGGTTCTGTGAGGATGCTAGCCAAACCTTGGCGCTTAGTCAAGCGACAGTCGCTTTCAAAACATTCCGTATAACTACACCTACTTATATGGATGACTGGTAATAAGTGACTGATACTTAAACACGTGATTGTACTCATGATAACAAACAACTTTCCCAAAGAAACATTTTTTTATATAAATACGTATACTTTTGTGACGGCCGGCCTGTGGCGCGGGCGCCGCTTACGGATCGCGCTTCAAGCCGCGCGGGTGCTCTGACTACCCACTGTTGCACGGAACGATAATAATGAGACAGAACGGCGTCACGAGGCTAACAGCTGATAGGTAATAGGCGCGCCCACGCGAATTTTATACGGGTCTTGTGTTACTGTGATAAAAATGAATGAGTAAAAAAAAGGTTTTTTTGGGAAAGTTGTTTGTTATCATGTGTACAATCACGCGTATAAGTATCGGTCACTAATTACCAGTCACCCTATATAGGATTGGTATAAGCTATTCGGTAATTATATCAATTAACTTTCCCATCATCATTTCCGCTGGTAGTATGTCACTATGTGCTCATCTTACGATTTGTACCACAGTCAGTTAATCACGGAATTCGTTTACCCACGAATTTAAGAACCTACGGAGCCAAAAATGTACGAGTCAGATGCGTACTTGTCCGGTATTTTGTGTTATTGGGTGACAATCGACTAAGCAACCTACCTAAGTGCCCATTTACGAAGACGCGGCGCGTCGGGCGGCGCGTTGCGCGGGGGGGCCCGCGGCGCGGTGCGCGTTTTTTCCGTTTACGGAGAGGCGGCGCGTGCAGCGGCCTGCGTTATCACATGCCCAAACACAAACATATGGCAATGTACGATGTTGTTTACGGAGACGCGGGGCGTGCACCGCTGCGGCGAACACCGCGGGCGACGCGGTGGTTTCATCTGCCATATGTTCGTATTTGCGCGTTTGTGCGTTCGACGCCGCGTGCACCGCTGCACTTCAAGCAAACGCGTGTAAAAACGCTTAACCGTAAACGCTCTCATACATCGCCATATGTTTGAATTGAAAGCGGGCCGCGCTGCACAAGGCGGTGCCCGACGCGCCGCGTCTCCGTAAATGACCACTTATGGTAAGTGGTCTTTACTTCCTATTGACAGCTAGGAAATTGTGTGTAAGACTGCGTATTTATCATCATCATCTGACTAGCGTTTTGAGGAGCTCGTGGTTTAATAATAACAGCCGCTCGGTTCGATCTTTAGGCTAAGCCGTGCTTGCCTAGGTTAGTCTGTAGATGGGTGACCACCCATTACATACCAAGTTTCATTCGTGCCTCGGAAAGCACGGCAAGACCCGGGTGTCATTTGTAGATATTTGACAGTAGTTAGGTAGTTAGTGGCCCAAAAAGTCTGACAACCAGTCTTACCAAGGACTATCGTATTACCCAGTACTAACTGGATTGTGGAGGTCAGATAGGCAGTCGCTCCATGTAAAATACTAGTATTCAGCTGCATCCGGTTAGACTGGAAGCCGACCCCAATATAGTTGGGAAGAGGCTAGGCAGATGATGATCTGACTAGCGTTTTCCGAACTAAATTGTGGTTACACCCATCCACGAACTGACCTTGACAAGCCTTGAAGATCGACCCGGTCGGTCCTCACCTCACCTCACAACCTAGATAGATAATTAATATTAATTAATTCAGAAAAAAAAATGTTGAATTTTACCATGAAGTCTGTTTCCGAGCAAAATGCAGATGAGTCTGAAGTCAGCAACATTGCGGTTTCAAGTTCCGCAGAACAGAGCAGTTCGAAGTTTATTCATTTACTTCAGAAACAAAGCCGAAGTTGGGTACTACGGGGCATAGACAAGTTCTCCTATATCTAGTTTTGTATCTAAGTGTAGGAAACTTATTTATTGAGTGTACGTATTATTTACATACTGAGCAGCTACTTTGGTGTCTCTGTATTTCGATTGAGTGTTCCGTTGGTCTCGCGGTCGCACGTGCGACTTCTGACCAGAGGGTCCTGGGCTTGGTCGGGCAAAAAGGTTTTTCCTGTAGGAATTTCTCAGTAGCAGCATTTGAAATTGGAACCCCTATGCCTCGAAAAGCACGATAAGCCGTTGGTCCTCGCCTGATCTTGCTTCGGTCGTGTAATATCTTCCGCGTAGATGGCTAATCTCCGCTAAGATTGGCCACCGTGCTCGAAAACGGTGAGAACTATTTATGGTCTAGTGTGTCTAGTGAAGCTACACTTGCCGAGGTCCGTCCATGGCATATCGAGACTCCTCTGTGCCGAAGAAAGCATATAAAGTCGGACACCTTGGACAGTCGTAGTCAGAAGCCTAACAACCAAGAAGTATTATATTCCCTAGTAACTTGGTTATGGAAGTCGAATAGGCTCCATATAGAATACTAGTGTTCAGCTGCATCCGGTTAGACTGGAAGCCGACTCTCATATATTTAGGAAAAGGGCCCCAAATATGCAGAAGATCGGACATAATACACTTTGAATATTTTAAGAGGTCGTTGATGGCCAAATCCACAACTATGAGGAATATCGAAAAATACTCAAAAGAGAAAGAAAATTAAAAAAGAATCGATGTGTTTTTGAAAAATCCTAACCAGAAATCGAACCCGTTGATTTCGGAATAAAATCGCACTGTATTATTACACCATTCGATAGCATAGCTTTATGGACTCAAATTCAGGGAAGTGATGACTTATGGTAAGCAGCAACCCCATCCCCCCTGTACAAACAGGGAATCAAATATACTCCTTCAGGAACTCCCAGGTCAGCTACAACAAGCATCTCCAGCACATTATTTCCCATTGTTTATTAACCTACTAGCTTTTGCCCGCGTCTTCGCTCGCGTTAATTTATAACTTGACAATCAATTCGGTTTGTACTCTGCTTGTAATAATATAATTCAATCATGATTTGATGAAAGATACGTGGCGCCATCTATTATGATAACAACGATATTGTTATTTTCCTCGGGAACAGTACTTTTTTCGGGATGAAAGGTACCTTATGCCCGTTTCTGTACACCTGACAACGTATTTGCAAAATTTCAAGATGATCGGTTCTGTGGTTTAGGCGTGAAAAGGTAACAAACCAACTTACTTTCGCATTTATAATATTAGTTAGGAAGGATCATCACCTGCCTAGCCTTTTCCTAACTATATTGGGGTCGGCTTCCAGTCTTAACCGGATGTAGCTGAATACCAGTATTTTACATGGAGCGACTGCCTATCTGACCTCCACACCCAGTTAGTACTAACTGGGTAATACAATACCCCTTGGTAAGACTGGTTGTCAGACTTTTTGGGCCACTGACTACCTAACGACTGTCAAAGATCTACAAATGACAACCGGGACCAACAGCTTAACGTGCTTTCCGAGGCACGGAGGAAACTCGGTATGTAATGGATGGTCACCCATCCACAGACCATCCTAGGCAAGCACGGCTTAACCTAAAGATCGACCCGAGCTGCTGTTATTATTTAGCCACGAGCTCCTCCTATAGTTAGGAAGGATATAACAACCAAATAACATAATATTCGACTGCTCGACATCACAAAACGGGCGCCAGATCGCAATAAAGGCCGATTCTCACGTAACGACCATAGAGAAATGAGTGGATTTATGAAGTAATATCCTGTAAGCGCCGCTCGATATAGTGAGCCATAACCTTAATGTTTATGGTGTTCAGATTTTATTTATGGGAAAGATTAGATAAATATTTTGAGAACCTCGATATTTTTGGTAAAAGATAAGATGTAAGGTGTTTTAGGACAGAATTATATACACGAATCATTCCAGGTTAAAATGGAATTACATAGGAAGTGAGAAGAGGAAAGATTTGTATTTTTGTGTGTGTGTATGTTTGTAATGAATAAACTCAAAAGCTACTGGACCGATTTCAAAAATTCTTTCACCTTTATAATGCTCACGCGGGACGCGTTTTTTTTTTAAAAAAAGAAAGAAAGAAGAAGAATGCTACATTATCCCAGTGTAACTTAGACCACATTTATTACTAGAAAATAATAAGGGGGGGGAGGGGGTGAATTGAGGGAAAATAAATGCCTCCCGTGCGAAGCCGGGACGGGCCGCTAGTCGATTATACGTTGATATCCGATATATATAATCATTCTCACGTCTTTCGCTCCGACCCGAATTGATTGTCAATTTCCAAATAAACGCGAGCGAAGCCGCGGGAAAAAGCTAGTAATTTTATATTTATTAGTTTAGGGAAGCAACTGTATGATTTTGGGGTTCTGTGAGGGTGCTAGCCAAACCTTGGGGCTTAGTCGCTTTCAAAACATTCCGTATAACTACACCTACTTATATGGATGACTGGTAATTAGTGACTGATACTTAAACACGTGATTGTACTCATGATAACAAACAACTTTCCCAAAGAAACATTTTTTTAAATATAAATACATATACTTTTGTGACGGCTGGCCTGTGGCGCGGGCGCCGCTTACGGATCAGGCTTTCAAGCCGCGCGAGTGCTCTGCCTACCCACTGTTGCACGGAACGATAATAATGAGACAGAACGGCGTCACGAGGCTAACAGCTGATAGGTAATAGGCGCGCCCACGCGAATTTTATACGGCTGTTGTGTTACTGTGATAAAAATGAATGAGTAAAAAAAAGGTTTCTTTGGGAAAGTTGTTTGTTATCATGTGTACAATCACGCGTATAAGTATTGGTCACTAATTATCAGTCACCCTATATAGGATTGGTATAAGCTATTCGGTAATTATATTAATTAACTTTCCCATCATCATTTCCGCTGGTAGAATGTCACTTTGTGCTCTTCTTACGATTTGTACCACAGTCAGTTAATCACAGAATTCTTTTACCCACGAATCTAAGAACCTACGGAGCCAAAAGTGTACAAGTCAGACGCATACTTGTCCGGTATTTTGTGTTATTGGGTGACAATCGACTAAGAAGCCTACCTAATGGTAAGTGGTCTCCACTTCCTATTGACATCTAGGAAACTGTGTGTAAGACTGAAAACATCATCATCATTTGACTAGCGTTTTGAGGAGCTCGTGGCTTAATAATAACAGCCACTCGGGTTTATCTTTAGGTTAAGCCGTGCTGGCCTAGGTTGGTCTGTGGATGGGTGACCACCCGTTACATACCGAGTTTCCTCCGTGCCTCGGAAAGCACGTTAAGCCGTTGACCCGGGTGTCATTTGTAGATCTTTGACAGTCGTTAGGTAGTCAGTGGCCCAAAAAGTCTGACAATCAGTTTTACCAAGATGTATCGTATTTAATTTTCTCAGTACTAACTGGGTTGTGGAGGTCATATAGGCAGTCGCTCCATGTAAAATACTGGTATTCAGCTGCATCCGGTTAGACTGGAAGACGACCCCAATATAGTTGGGAAGAGGCTAGGCAGATGATGATCTCACTAGCTTTTTCCCAACTAAATTGTGGTCGGCTTCCAGTCTAACTGGATGAAGCTGGAACTAGCAGTGCTTTTCGGGGCACGAAGTGGTCTCGTCACATTTAGTAATGGTCACACCCATCCACGAACTGACCTTGACAAGCCTTGAAGATCGACCCGGTCGGTCCTCACCTCACCTCACAACCTAGATAGATAATTAATATTATTTAATTCAGAAAAAAAAAATGTTGAATTTTACCATGAAGTCTGTTTCCGAGCAAAATGCAGATGAGTCTGAAGTCAGCAACATTGCGGTTTCAAGTTCCGCAGAACAGAGCAGTTCGAAGTTTATTCATTTACTTCAGAAACAAAGCCGAAGTTGGGAACTATGGGGCATAGACAAGTTCTCCTATATCTAGTTTTGTATCTAAGTGTAGGAAACTTATTTATTGAGTGTACGTATTATTTACATACTGAGCAGCTACTTTGATGTCTCTGTATTTCGATTGAGTGTTCCGTTGGTCTCGCGGTCGCACGTGCGACTGCTGACCACAGGGTCCTGGTCCTGGTCAGGCAAAAAGTGTTATTGGGTTTTTTCTTTAAGAACTTCTCAGTAGCAGTAGTTGAAATTGGAACCCCCATCCCACGAAAAGAACGATAAACCGTTAGTCCTCACCTGATCTCTCTCCAACGACATTCAATTCGGATTGTACTCTGCTTGTAATAATAATTCAATCATGATTCGAAAGACACTTGGCGCCATCTATTATCATAACAAGGTTATTGTTATTTTCCTCGGGAACAATACTTTTTTCGGGATGAAAGGTACCCTATGTCCGTTTCTGTACATCTGACAAAGTATATGCAAAATTTCAAGATGATGGGTTCAGTGGTTTAGGCGTGAAAAGGTAACAAACCAACTTACTTTCGCATTTATAAGGATGCCTACCCTTTTCCTAACTATATTGGGGTCGGCTTCCAGTCTTAACCGGATGTAGCTGAATACCAGTATTTTACATGGAGCGACTGCCTATCTGACCTCCACAACCCAGTTAGTACTAACTGGGTAATACAATACCCCTTGGTAAGACTGGTTGTCAGACTTTTTGGGCCACTGACTACCTAACGACTGTCTAAGATCTACAAATGACACCGGGACCAACGGCTTATCGTGCTTTCCGAGGGACGGAGGAAACTCGGTATGTAATGGATGGTCACCCATCCACAGACCAACCTAGGCAAGCACGGCTTAACCTAAAGATCGACCCGAGCTGCTGTTATTATTTAGCCACGAGCTCCTCCTATAGTTAGGAAGTATATAACAACCAAATAACATAATATTTGACTGTTCGAGACCACAAAACGGGCGCCAGATCGCAATAAAGGCCGATTCTCACGTAACGACCATAGAGAAATGAGTGGATTTATGAAGTAATATCCTGTAAGCGCCGCTCGATATAGTGAGCCATAACCTTAATGTTTATGGTGTTCAGATTTTATTTATGGGAAAGATTAGATAAATATTTTGAGAACCTCGATATTTTTGGTAAAAGATAAGATGTAAGGTGTTTTAGGACAGAATAATATACACGAATCATTCCAGGTTTAAATGGAATTACATAGAAAGTGACATGCGATAGTTTATCTACACTAATATTATAAAGAGGAAAGATTTGTATTTTTGTGTGTGTGTAATGTAATGTTTGTAATGAATAAACTCAAAAACTACTGGACCGATTTCAAAAATTCTTTCACCTTTAGAATGCTACATTATCCCTGTGTAACATAGGCAACATTTATTACTAGAAAATAATAAGGGGGGGGGGGAGGGGGTGAATTAAGGAAAAATAAATGTCCACCCGTGCGAAGCCGGGACGGGCCGCTAGTCGATTATACATTGATATCCGATATATATCATCATTCTCCTGCCCTTATACCAATTTATTTGGGGTCGGCGCAGCATGTCATCTTCCATACTTCTCTATTACTCGTCATCTCAGCAGTCACCTCCTTTCGAGCCATATTAACCTTCACACAGTCCATCCATCGTTGCTTTGGTCTTCTTCTACTCTTATAGTCATCTACATTCATAGTCAAAATTTTCCTCACTATATTTTACTCATTTCTCCGCATCGCATTCTGTTAGGTGACACTTAGTGTTGGTGAAAATGGGCATTAGGCAATTAGTTAGGTGACACTTAGTGTTGCTGAAAACGGGCATTAGGCAATTAGTTTGGTGCCACTTAGGGTTGGTGAAAACGGGCATTAGGCATGGAGTTAGGTGTCACTCAGTGCTGGTGAAAACGGGCATTAGGCAATTACTTAGGTGACATTTAGTGTTGGTGAAAACGGGCATTAGGCATGGAGTTAGTTGTCACTTAGGGTTGGTGAAAACGGGCATTAGGCATGGAGTTTGGTGTCACTCAGTGTTGGTGAAAACGGGCATTAGGCAAGGAGTTAGGTGTCACTTAGGGTTGATGAAAACGGGCAATAGGCATTGTCTGAACTTGAAATTCAGCTTACCCCATCCCAAAAGTCGCCGTAACGATAAGCGCAATATGCGTAATCTACAACTGGAACTTCCACTAATTTCATTAAGTTAGATAACGACTTAAACTTAGTTCCACTTAAACTTTGCATCAGATATGAAGTTTGTTAATCCGATGTAGAATGATTAATGTACTAACCGTGTTCCGGGGATTTTGAACTGATTAAGGCACACAGAGATTAAAGATGATAATCATCATCATCATCATCTGCCTTGCCTTTTCCCAACTATATTGGGGTCGCCTTCCAGTCTTACCGGTAGCAGCTGAATACCAGTATTTTATATGAAGTGAGTGCCTATCTGACCTCCACAACCAAGTTAATACTAGGTAATGTGGTACCCCTTGGTAAGACTCATTGTCAGACTTTCGGGCCACTGACTACCTGTAAAGACTGCCAAAGATCAAGAAATGACAGCCGGAACCAACGGCTTAACATGCTTTCCGAGGCACGGAGGAAAATCGGTATGCAATGATGGTCACCCATCCATGGACCGACCTTGGCAAGCGCGGCTTAACCTTGACCTTTCGACCAGTGCGGCAGTTATTATTTAGCCACGAGCTCCTCTTAAATCGACCAGAAAAAGGTGTAAAGATAACAAATTTTGTTGTTGTTTATCCGTTTTCATTACTTTCTGTTATTTCACGCTTAATTCCGGTTCGCTGATCGGTGAGTTCGGGTACTAATGAAAATTAACAATTTTAATTAGTATCGCATAATTGAGTTTTCTGTGTGTTCAAGCGAAAAATAATTTATATCGAATTGATTAAAATTAACATAACACGCCATCTCCCATTCGCGCTAAAATAATTTATTGAATCATAAATTCAATTATTTTATCAATATTAATTAATTAAATTATTAATTAATTGAATTCACCAAATAGGTACCGAAAGATTACCAATATAGACCTAGTGGTCACAAGCACTGAGCATGTCCCATTTTGTCGCACTGTAGCTCGATCCACTTCCCCTATACCGCGTATGCTTAGGATGCTCAACGCGCTCGTGGAGACCAACACTGGATTGGACTTGCTTGCTGATGAATGGAAGACGATAATGTTAGAATGTTTGCGGTTCTGTGAGAAGACCGAATAAAAGGATAACTTTATTTAGTATTAATGGCTTATGCTGTACTAAATATAATAAATAAATAAATAAATAAATGACGTCCTGGGTTCGAATCCCAGGTTGGGCAAAGTGTTATTGGGTTTTTCCATCAGGAATTAGCCACCTATTACATGGGACTTAAACATAACTGGTGAAATGTGGGTGTACTATTAGGTACACCCCTGCCTAACCCTTCGGAGATTACAGGCGTGATGTAATGTTGTTATGTTAAGATATTACAGAAAGAAAATATAAACAAAATAAAAAAATATTATATTAAAGTACTTATATGAAAGTATTCAGAGTCATCGCGCAGTGGGTGCCAGAAGACGGTCGTAGTCGCCGAGGGAGGCCTAGAAAACGCTGGTGGCGATGGTGTGTGATGACTTAGAGGCAATTGTGAGAGATCGGCCAGAGAGAAGCGGAAAGCTACGGGAGAGGCCTTTTCCCAGGAGTGGGACAAATAGGCTAAGAAAAAAAATGGATAATGCCCAGTAAAGGATGTTCGGTGCAGTGGCTGAGCGATTGTCTGCTGCGCTGCGTGTCGCGGGTTCGATTCCCGCACGGAACAAATATTTGTTTGGCCTACAGATAGTTGTTCCGGGTCTGCCTGGTTGTGTATGTGAGTTTAAATGTTTGTAAACGCACCCACGATACAGGAGAAATTCCTAGAGTGGGGCAACGTTTTTTTTTTAAAAAAAAAGGCTACCTAGTTTTTTTTTCAATCGTGGTTTTGAACCTTGATTCCCGTGATTAATTTTTCAATTTGGACAATATTTAATTACTTTCTTCCTGAATCGTGCTACTAACTACGCAAATAAACAGATAATAATCCTTGCATTTTTGTTTAATTTCATTCACGCAATCAAACAAAAAAAAGACACTGTTTTGTTTTTAAATAGCAACGGAAGAAAGTTAATAGAACTATTTTTTTTTATAGCCTATATTGTGTCCCACTGCTGGGCAAAGGCCTCCCCTTTCTCTCTCCAAACCTCTCTGTTCACTCCAATTTCTGTCCACGTTTGCCCCGCAAACATTATCAGATCGTCACACCACCTTCGCCGCGATCGACCTCGTCGGCGATGTCCACCTTCAGACGTCCAGTGAGTGACGATCTTTGCCCACCTCTCCGGGTGCATCCGTGCGACATGGCCAGCCTACTCCCAATTTAGCTTGGCTGTTTTAACTCCAACATCAGCTACTTGAGTTATGGAGCGCAGGGCAGTGTTCCTAACGCGATCTGATCGCTTGGCACTTGGCACCTATTATGCTGCGCTCCATCGCTCGCTGGCAAATCTTGAGCTTGGACTTAATACAACTAGACATTTGGACTATACTTTTAATATAACTAGTTATTTTAAATTTTTGCCCTGGCTGGAGGCACCCATAGGACAGTCCAGTTAAGCAGACAACAACCTTCTGGGTTGACCTGCGAGATGCCATTCAAAAAAAAAAAAAAGTTAATAGAACTTTTACTCCCGGAACATTGTACAGTTCGCGTCACGTAAAAAGAACGCTGACCGCTCAAATAAACTTTCTCAATTTTTGTTATTCTAGCCTTTTCCAAAGTATTAAGTAGCTAGTAAAGTACCTATTACGATTCTACAATAAAACAATTATACTTATATTATAAAACAATAGCTTAGTACTTTAGGTCTCGACTGTATAACGTGCGCCACAGATATAGATAGACCTAGATAACGCAAGTATCACGATTTGTATGAAAACCAAGCGTGCCATTTTTTGACTACCTCTTATGACGTCACAAGCACTATTTCTAAGCCACAATGTAATACGAATGTTTTGTTTTTCTCAAATTTGTACAGATATACAGTTTTTACAATTTATATCAGCACAATTACCCATTCAACATGTTATACACCGATGCAGACTGAGCGCGAAAGTGGCCACTTACGATTTTTGTACGTAAGCTAGGCACGCGAAGCAGCACGCGAAGCAGTTGCTCTTGCGTTATCTAGGTCTATCTATAATATCTGTGACGTGCGCAAACACATCCCCTCCACTGTCGGTCAGCGTTCTTTTTACTCGACGGGACTTATAATACCCTACACACGAGCGAACCCATAAGCCAATTGTAAATCGTCCCAAACCGAATCCCTTACCCAACCTTTAAAAAACGCAGAAAATAAAACATACTTTCAAACGTTAATATTTATTACAAGTGCCTTCAGAATCCCTTTGAAGGTAGCTGTGCCCCGCGACCTTCGCGGCGTGAAATTATGATGAAAATATAACTTCCATAATTGAGTCGGATTTTAAGTTTCTAAACTGTCATGGTCACTATAATTATGTATTTTTTTTTTTTACGGATGGGTAATCATCAAATAACTCCTCCCGCTCTGGGTGGAGTGGGAGGGAGTGTCATACTTTTACTGACTAAAACCCATTCATGTTCCTTATTTGGCCTTTGTGTTCCAGGGCCGCGGTATCTCTTTCGAACAGTCCCGTAGCTCGCTATAATTATGTATTATGTCAACATGAATGATGTAACCAAGATCTTGCAAAAATATTTTGATGGAAAAGAGTGGCCATGGAGTTTCTTGCCCACTCTTTTCCATAGAGATCTACGCCTTGGAATGGGTAACTACAGTACTTTGACAAGTTATTATGCCTTGTGTCTGGGACTATAGCTTCGCCTTCTTTGTTTTTCTGACATTCAAAAGTTCCTGTTATGGTGTAATTGACATAAATGCTTTGAGTTGAGTTGAGTTACTAACATTATCATTAACTCTAGAAACGGGATATTCACCATGTTTACTGTGAAATAAAAATGAAATATCAAACAACGAAACAAGAGAAACAGCGGAAACGAAACGAAAACGAAATATCGGGAACTCAAACCAAACAGTAAACATGGTAAATAACCCGTTTCTAGAGTTAATGATAATAAACCGGATTTTGTTAACAATATCAAGCGTTTTAATTTATTCCTCAGAACCCTAATTCTTATTCTATGCTTAAATGTAGCTTAAGATACTCCTTATAACATCAGCTATCTGCCAGTAAAATCGCCCGTCAAAATCGGTCCAGCCGTTTCGGAGATTAGCCAGACCAAACAGACTAACAAAAATAGAAAAAAAATATATAGTAGTAGTGTATACTTTCATAATATTATGCATTAAGTAAAATTTTTTTTATTGACTTGATTGATTTGTGTCTGTTATTTTTTTTGTCCGGTGGGAAATCATAAAATAACCCCCCCAACCTAACCTAACCCATCCATGTTCCTTCTTTGCCCTTTGTGTTCTAGTGCCGCGGTATCTCTTTCGAACAGTCCCGCGGCTCCGGCAGGACAAACAGACACTTAAATTTTATTTATTTGTTTAGATGTAGCAAAATGGCCCCAGAATCCCTTTGAAGGTAGAAACACCGGAACCCAATTTTCAAGCCACTTATCTAAGTCCCATGAGAACTAAACCCACAAAGGTTTTCATGGAACAGACCCTGATTAAGTTTAGAAACGGTCCCTACATAACTTTGGTCATAAGGGACGCAAATGATGTTAGTGAATAATAATCCTGGATTATGAGAGGCGAGCTGGGTGATCTATGCTTATGAAAAGTTGGTTGAGCAAGTTTGGCTGAAGAATTGTGTTCGAGGCCATACACCGTAGATAAAATAATTGTGTTAGACACTGTTTTAAGCTTTCACGGTTTACAACTAAACTTATACTGTCATGTCACTTACAGGATATCTTCCGTGATTGTTCATCAACCTGCGTTGTTTGTCTACCCGCTTGTAACAGAGTCAAAATGAACAATCATGGAAGATATCCCGTAAGTGACAGTATAAGTGTAATCGTGTTAGATCCTAACTAATATTATTAATGCGAAAGTAAGTTTGTTTGTTTGTTTGTTACCTTTTCACGCCTAAACCACTCAACCGATCGTCCTGAAATTTTGCATATACGTTGTCAGGTGTACATAAATGGACATAGTGTACCTTTCATCCAGAAAAAAAGTACGGTTCTTGAGGAAAACAACAATGCCGTTCTTATCTATACTAATATTATAAAGCTGCAGTGTTTGTTTGTTTGTTTGTTTGTTTGTTTGTTTGAACGCGCTAATCTCTGGAACTACTGGTCCGATTTGAATGATTCTTTCAGTGTTGGGTATTCCATTTATCGAGGAAGGCTATAGGCTATAATACATCACGCTACAACCAATAGGAGCGGAGCAGTAAAGAAAAATGTTGCAAAAACGGGGAAAATTGTATTTTTAATAATTCTACGCGGACGAAAGTCGCGGGGAACAGCTAGTGATAATATATGGCGCCAAGTGTATTTCGAATCATGATTGATTTATGTTATTATTATGCAGAGTAAGTGCAACCCGAATTAACTGTCAAATTCTAAATTGACGCGAGCGAAGCCGGAGTAAAAGCTAGTCTATACTTAATATTATAAAGCTGCAGGGTTTGTTTGTTTGTTTGTTTGTTTGTTTGTTTGAACGCGCTAATCTCTGGAACTACTGGTCCGATTTGAATGATTCTTTCAGTGTTGGGTAGTCCATTTATCGAGGAAGGCTATAGGCTATATATCATCACGCTACGACCAATAGGAGCGTAGCAGCAATGAAAAATGTTGCAAAAACGGGGAAAATTTTATTTTTAATAACTTGACGCGGACGAAGGTCGCGGGGAACAGCTAGTAAGTAATAAAGTTGAAAAGTGATCGACCGTCAGAGAGTTCGGGAGTACATAATATTAGTTAGGCACACAAACGTCCTAGACCTAGATTCGTTTAATTCAATGATGGTTTGAATTAATTATTTAAACTACAAAGCCCTATAATTCTACAGAGTTAGGTCACAAAGCTAGTTTAATCTCGCTATTCAAATACCTCTATGACCCCAGTCCTATCTCTCAGCAACAAAGGGACACCGATAAGGACTGGAAGCTCTATTGTTTTAGAAAGGGTCCGTGGGTCTATAGCATAAAGCTTCTTATAGTGGTATATACACCGTGACTTTTTAGTCATCTTACAAAGGTGGTCCTCTCAATGTGCCCGACATAAAATAGTTCTAGGCGCGATTTCTTTTTTACCTACCGTAATAGGTACAAAGAAAAATAAATAAACATTAGATTTTTTTTTGAAACATCCTGTTAATTAACCCAGCGCTCGAGCCCAGTAGATCATCGCTCACAACAGGGTGTTTTAACTACGTCATGCGTCATAATATTGAATAATATTTTTATTTTTAAATTATTAAAATCTCTTTTTTTTTTTTATGAATGCTTAGTAGTCTTTGGATACATGAAGTGGGCTGCCGTTGTAAGAATACTAAAAAGTCACGGTATATACTGGTCAAAGCTAAAGTTTTCAGATTCCTAGGTACATGAGTAAAATATATATCGGATCAAGTCATTAGTATGGACATAAAATGAATCGCAAGCGCGCCAGTGGTGACATCACGCGACCTACTTACAAGTCTACCTACACCACAGCGTGCTTCTTCAGAGCCGTGATGTTTACAGCTCGAGGCGAGGACGACATTGAGTGTCTGATTGCAGTGAAGTTGAAACGTCCTGGTACTGTATCCGATTCATTGTGCCCCGTGTTATTGTATTAAATTATAATTTCAAGTAATTTGTTAGTTGGCTGCGGGACTGTTCGAAAGAGATATCGCGGCCCTGGAACACAAAGGGCAAAGAAGGAACATGGGTTTTAGTCAGTAAAAGTCTGACACTCTCTTCCACTCCGCCCAGAGCGGGGAGAGGGGTCATTTGATGATTACCCAGCCAAAAAAAATAAAAAAAAATAATTAGTTAGTTTAATAGACCGGGTACACTACAAAAATACGAAAAACTTTATTCCGACGGTCACAATTCCGAATTTTAAAATACCGATTTTCATAATTCCGAATGGTTCAAAATTCCTAATATGACAACTCCGATTTATCAATTATCCTATTTTTATAATTCCTATTTTTCAATATTCCTAACGTTCATAATTACTATTCTTAAAATACCGAGTTTCAAGAGATCGAATAACAAAAAGTACGACTTAATGATAATACGAAACATCAAAAATACGAATTCCGATTATTAAAATACCGATTAAATAGAATTCCGAAATAAAAACGCCTTATAAAACTGAATATCAAGACAAATAAACACATAACCAACAATAGAGGAGATCTGATCCGTTAATGGTCACTGTTCTAACCTAACCCAAATGATTCACCAACAATAGATGGTACCCGAATCAATCAAAACATCAATAATTATAAAACAGTTGATTTACTTCCCTGAAAGAAGCGTGCAACCAGGCAAACAAGCATATACCATGCATGCGGCAAGCTTGCAGCATGCAAAAATGCAAACAAGCATACACCATACATGCAGCAAGCATGCAGCATGCAAACAAGCATGCAAGATGCATGCAGCAAGCATGCAGCATGCAAGCAAGCATTCAGCATGCATGCCAGCATGCTGCATGCTTGCATGCAGCATGCAAGCGAGCATGCAACAGGCAGCAGGCATGGTTTCTGTCACGGCTCCGGCGCTGCGGGGCTCCGGCGGTCCCACGCGAGCTTATCGTCGCAGATGTGTTTTACGCCCACCACCGCAGCATCGGCTTGCTGGCCGGCTTCGCCGGCCAACCTCAGCCGCGGCGGCGAGCGTTAAAACCACCTGCTCTTCAGCTCGCGGGCCGCCTCGACCCTCCGCGCCTACGCGGGCTTAAATTACACTCTAGGGGTAGGGCAGACAAGACTACGTGGAGTCGGTTTTGCAGCGATTCGTTTCTGTCACTTACTTTTGTAACTCACCCTTTTGACTTTTTAAGACAATACCTATTTTAATTTTAAGGTTAAATATGAAGTTGAAAAATTCTGCCATTTTACTAGTATGCCATTGTAAATTTATACATATACACATTCGGCTTAACAATAATTATATTAAATAATTTTTATGCCTTAAAAATATTCATTTAAAGGTTATGCCAAATGTGTTATGCAAAATATCACAATCAGAAATCTAATTTTAGCAATTTATTCGAAGTATTGAAAATCGGAATGTCGTTTTTCGGACCGACAACCCATCGAGCATTTGATTCTTCGGACATATGAAAATCGGAAAACAAACAAATCGGATTTACGACTTTCGGTAAAATGTATTTCGTGATTTTTAATAATAGACATTTTAATCATTAGGTATTATGAAATTCGGACTTCTGAAAATCGGAACATCGAAATTCGGAATAAAATATTTCGGAGTATTTGGGTGTTCCCTAATAGACCTATTAATACAATAGTTTAATAGTATCGCACCCAGTGTATTTTCATTTCATTGCACGAAACCCATCTTGTCCCCACATGTTGTAGGAGCCTAACGGAATAAATCCTGACAATCCGTCTTATCCTCGTTGGTCTAGTGATCGCAAGCCCTAATGCTGAGCATGAGGTCCTGGGTTCGATTCCCAGGTCGGCAAATTGTTTTTCTAACACCGTTAATAAGTAAAAATGCTCTGAATTTTAAATCAAATATTAATAACTTAAAAATGTTGCCTATTATAATACAGGGTGACTAGTAATTAGTGACCGATACTTAAACACGTGATTGTGCTCATGATAACAAACAACTTTCCCAAAGAAACATTATCTTTTATACTCATTCACTTTTATCAAAATAAAACTCACGAAGCGGGCTTGCGAGGGTGCTCTGCCTACCCACTGTCGCACGGTACGATAGTAATGAGACAGAACGACGTCACGCGGCTAACAGCTGATAGGTCAAAGGCGCGCGCGCGAGTTTCATACGGCTGTTGTGTTATTGTTATAAAAGTGAATGAGTATAAAAAAATAAAAAATCTTTGGGAAAGTTGTTTGTTATCATGAGTACAACTCATTACCAGTCACCCTATATAACTTAATACTTAATAAACATAACATTCACCTAATTAAGGTTCTTTTTGAAGAAAACTATGGTTTATTCAAGCCCAATTAGAGTCGATACATATGTATTTAAATACCTGCAAACATCCTCATCCTCTTTCTTTCTTACTATATCCTATTTAAAACGTAGTAAAACGTCCTTATTTATACTAACAGAAAAATGAAGTCGTACATTTTCAAAGAAAACGAGTTCAACTTGTGTATCTTTTTTGGTTTCCTGAGAGATAAGTCAAGAAGCCTGAAAGTATTTATTCAAAGGAAATGTAACGTTAAAACATCGCACTTAAAGATCAACGTTCACATAAGCACCGTACAGAATACCTGTTTTTTTTCGGATGGGAAATTGTCAAATTTAATGACCCCTCCCGCTCTGGGCGGAGCGGAAGGGAATGCCAGACTTGTACTGACTAAAACCCGTCCATGTTCTTTCTTAGCCCTTTGTGTTGCAGGGCTGTGGTATCTTTTTTGGACAGCTCCGGCAGGCATCGGCCCTTGCGGACTCCTTCCGATTTGCTGACATCTCTTTGAGGCGCACGTGGAACACGAAGTTCTAAACTGGAAGCCCTATTGTAAGCGGGTGGACTTGCCGTAAGGGGGACGACAACGACGCCGACACCACGGCGCGACGCTCGGAGAAGCTGAGCCAATCTAGTGAAGTATTTACGTTTGGTTGATGCTTTATCATCATCAGCCTACAACAGTCCACTGCTGCACATAGGCCTGTTCAATCGCACGCCACTCAACCCGATTCTCGGCAACACTCATCCAGTCACCCTGTGGAGATCGTCGCTCCACCGAGCCTGAGGGCGTCCCACCTTACGCTTACCGATTCGCGGTGTCCACTCAAAAACACGTCATCCACAACGGTTACGGTCCTACGGCTAATATGGCGGGCCCAGTGCCCCTTCAGCTTACTTATTCTGTGACAACTCCGGTTCTCTGTCGGATCACCTCGTCCTGGATGCGATCCCTCAGGGTTATGGAGCGAGCTATGCTTGGAGTATTCTAAGCGTAGACCGCTCCAAAGCCCGCTGAGCGCCTTTGAATTTATGGACCAACCGTACCATGAGTGTCCACGTTTCTGCCCCGTAAGTCATAACAGGCAGGACGCACTGATGGTTGATGCTTGGTTGACGACAAGTCAGGCCATGCTGATTCTTTGCAGTCCTGGTACGTGTGCGTTGCCCTGTATGAGGATAAAAAGCTACGAAAGAAAACCCTACTTACTATAAAGTAAAGTGAATTATCTGAAGTGCCCCAACCGCACTTCAGGGCCTAATCTCGACCTTAGAGTGACTGCTCCGCAAAATAAAACTCCAAAGTTACTACTCCTAGTTTCTGGGCCCCTGGTGACGTAATGATTAACGAGGTTGGTAGTTTAATCTTCTTTGAAAGAGTAGTACTTTGGCTTTATAGTTGGAGGGAGGTTTAAAATGAGTCGGATTTTCGGAGACGTTTTCAGTAGAACCTTTTTTGTCGCAGAAATAAGATTTGTTACTATCTGAATCTGAAATGACGTATTGAATTATTATATGAATTATTCAGTTAGTTTGGGCTGTGGGCTGAATTATGGGTAACGTTACTACGTGAAATCTATTACAGCTGTGATTTTAACGGAATGTTTTGGAATAGAAAAGAAAAAATTGGCTACTCATCAATAGTCCTTTCAAACAAAAAATTGATCATCTTCAACTTGTTAGGTAAATCATTAATCAATCAAATCATATTTGGGGTGTATTCCAGTTCGTGCGATATTTGATTACATCGCTCAGCATAATTTTATCGGCACGGTTGACGAAGTGACTGAGCGATTGGCTGCTGCACAGGGTGTTGCTGGTTCGATTCCCGCACGGCACAAATATTTGGATGACCTACAGGTAGTTGTACCGGGACTGGCTGTTGATGTTTGTGAATTTAAATATTTGTAAAAGCACCCACGATACAGGAGAGATACCTAGAAAATAAATAAAAATAAATGCTTCGATTCATGTCATGTGTTGTATGTTGAAAGTCGTATGGCTGGAAATGTTGCGTCTGCAGTCTTTTCACAGTTATAACAGAAACCTATTACCGACCTTGTTCGATCGGGAATAGAGGTCACTTTGGTTTTGCCAATGATGTAAAATCAGACGTCAAATAACTGCAAGGTTTTTCTTGACAGTTCAATGCCCTCTTATCGCACTTACCTAAAGTAAGATTTTATCAAAAAACACTGTTTGCATTTAATCGCTTTTAGATAAACGGTGAATACTGATTGACACCTATCAAGTTTGGGAACTTTCCACAAGGTAATGCAAAAAAAGGTTTTTAAATACATAATTATTTATTTCTAGCAACCCCACTTTTGTATGATTATCACTTGCTTCGGTGAAGGAAAATATCGTGAGGAAACGAGATCAGCATGCCTGAAAGAATTTCTCGACGGCATGAAAAGCCAGAGGTCCATGCGGCATAAAACTCTGATACCAGGTTAAGCACTAACCAGACGAAAGAAAAAACTAGCAGCCTACCTTGGCTTCGCACGGGTAGCCGAGTGAAGTTCCCAGTCGGCATGATTTCTTCAACAATTATCATTGTATTACAGTCAATTTACACAAACCCTTAATGAATTATACACCTAGATTTTCCTCATGAATCACCCCGTCCATTGATGAAAACCGTAAAAAAACATAAAGGGTGTAAAAAGACCCTTAACGAAGCCGAAAGGCACTTATTCTCTCCGTCAGTGCGATATTTTTTTGTTCTAGACCATACCTGGGAACCTTCTAGTTACGGAGATATTCGGGGTCAAAGTTCCGACTTTTCACAAGTTTTTTTTAAATACATGTTTTTAAAGTAAGATTTTTACTTTAACCACCTCCACGACCCCCGTACTATTCTATCCATCCATCATCACAACGTTTTGAGTGCATAACATTGAGTCCTACCGTAAAATGTTAATTATTACCCCAAAAAAAAAAGTCGTTTCCCAGCAATAATTTTTGCGTAAAGTTACTTAGTTTGATGTACAAAATGCTTGGTTGACGGCTTCGTTAAGGGTCTTGATACACCCTGTATTTCTATTCTGTTTTAATGATATCTGCTTTCTCAAATCGTTCATGACATAAAATTAATACCAAGATTCCGGATAACAACATTATTTATTGTAAGTATCCGGAAACATGAAAATAAAAAAAAATAGGTACTTGCATTTATTTTATCTTATCTAATCATGATAAATTAATAAGTCGATGTTAATCGCAGTAGAAACAGTGGTTATAGCTGCTAATCCTATTGTAACACCGTCATTAGAATAGAAGATGTTATCGAAGTCGGGCTTGTTTCTGTTCCTGCTGATTGTTCTTCAGGTAAAGTTACCACTATCACTACCATTATCATCATCATCATCATTACCTTGCTCCAGTCACAACTGAGTATAGGCTTCATCTCTTTCGGGCTATACTTTCTTAGTCTGCTCTAGTACCAGCCAGGTCATAACTATCATCTTTTTAATGCTATAATTTCTTCTACCGTCTCTCAATTTAGCTTCATCATCATCATTACCTTGCTCCAGTCACAACTGAGTATAGTAGGCTTCATCTCTTTCAGGCTATGCTTCCCTAGTCTGCTCTAGTATCAGCCAGATCATAACCACCATATTTTTAATGTCTTCCCCATCTGGCCGCTGGTCTGCAATAATTTCTTCTACCGTCTCTCAACAATCATTCAGTGAGGGTTCTTCTACACCAACTGCCATCAGTAAATGCCTAGTATCCTGCCCACCTCTAGTTATAGTTACCACTGTACTGAACAGTAGTTTACAAGCCTGGGTTATTTTTTTGTCAGCTTCTCTAATATCCCACAGCTGGGCAAAGGTCTCCTCTTTCTCCTTCCAAACCTCTCTATCTTGTGTGATATCTGGTCATGTTCGCCCCGCAAATATGATCAAGATCGTCACACCATCTTCGCCGCGGTCTACCTCGACAGCGATTTCCTCACTCATTTAAAAATATGAATTAAGCTTATCCCCTTCACGCCACTCAACTCGATTCTCAAGTGGCATGCGATTGAGGAGGCCTATGTCCAGCAGTGGACTGTTATAGGCAGATGATTATCCCCTTAGCAGGGCAAAATTAACTATTCTTTTTCTATTTAATTCAGTTTTGATCTAATACGGAACATTTCCACCGTGAATCTGCCTTGATGCCTTTCGATTTTTTCGGAAACTCAAATTCAAATTAATTTATTCATTTTGTGAACGTAGGGTAAAAATATACAGACATAATATATAAACGACTAGCAGACGTACTACGGCGTACCATCCACACTTGGTTGATATCCCAACGAGTCGTACTCAGCGCTTCTCCTCCACGTTTATAATGCGCACAGCCAAAGTGTGGAACTCTCTGTGTTCCTTCCCACATTAAACCCATCTGCCTTCAAAGCAAGAGCGAACAGGCATTTTCTGGGCACGCTCGTTCCATCATAGACTTCATCTACCGCTTTCCATCAGGCGTGATCGAGGTCAAGACCATACCCATTCGAGAGAAAAAAAAAATGTTGGTCTATACTATGCCAACTCAGCTTCTATTTGCGTATAACTCATCTTTCATATTATGGCAAACGTGTTCGACTTATACTCATTTTTTTTTAATATTTAAGCCAATTTTAAAGGCGAACTATGTAAAATTCAAATTTTTGCAGGTATCCGCTCTATATAAAAGTGAGGTTCATAACCTAGAGTCCCTTGAAAATGTCGCCAACATCAACCATGGTGAGTTAAAAAAATAATTACACAATATGTTTAAAAAAAACCTGTCCCGTCCGTGAGGGTATTATTAGATATCGAGATTAGATTATATTTATGTACCTAATCATTATTGGATAGCAAGTAAAACAAAATACCCCAATTAAAATTCAATAAAATGGAAACTTACATGGCAACATAGGGGCGCGAGCGGCGTTAGTTCAGTCGCTTCTCGTGTTATGACGCCATTAACTCACAATTGACGATCGAACATAGGTACTAGACTAATACTGAAGATGGTGTTGTCACGTTTTAAAAGTTTGTAAGATTTAAGGGAAATAGTGATAATTGGGACACAAAAAATTAATACGTTTACTTTCGTGAATATTTTAAGTTTCTTATTTTATTTAGTAATGTCATTGGTATACCCACATGCCCGTTTCGGATCGGACAGGATTTTTTTAAGTTATTGTACAGTGTACAATGTAGCCATGAATGAAATAATATCGAGAAAGAAAATAAGTAAAGCCAAACCTGCTTTGTTCACCTAGAATCCGAGGCGCTGCCAGTATCATCGTCAGAGTCGCGAATAGTATCGGGATGGGAAGCACAGCCGGGCCAGCACCCTCACCATGTATACCTTCTTTTGACGAACCGGGCTGGTAACATACGCCAGTGTGGAGGTTCCGTCGTGGCCAGGGAATGGGTTCTCACTGCCGCGCATTGTATGCGCCTGTAAGTAACCCATTGTCGTACAAAACTAACCATTTTTTTTTTCTTAGCCACTATTATCCCACTGCTGGGCAAAGGCCTCTCCCATAGCCTTCCATTCTTCTCTCCGTGCGGTTTTTTCTGGCCAATCTCTCAAATACGCGTCTAGATCGTCACGCCAGCGTTTTTTAGGCTTCCCTCGGCGACGACGCCCGTCTTCTGGCACCCACTGCGTGACGACTCTGGTACATCTTACCATTTAATTATTTAAAAAAAAAATGTCGGAAACGATACGGATACTCACGTTATGGCTGGTCCATAAGTTCAAGGTTGTTGAACAAGCTATGGAACGGGCTATGCTTGGAGTTTCTTGGCGGATCGAAGCCGGAACGAAATGATCCGGCTGAGTAGAAAAGTTGTCGACATACCTCACAGAATAAGCAAGTTTAAGTGGCAACGGGTCGGCCATGTTAACCGTAGAACCGATGACCGTTGGAGTAGACATTCTCTTAAGTGACATCGAAAATTGACAGGCTTTAGGTAGGATCGCCCCCAGGCTAGGTGGAGCGACGATCTCCGCTGAGAGGCCAGTGGCAACTGGATGAGAGTTGTCGAGAATCGAGCATGCAAATGGAGAGACCTACGTCCAGCTAAGGACTGCTGTAGCCGATGATGATTGTGTTGTAACAGATCTTCATTTCCCCTACAGCCGCGTTTCAGCGGTGGTTCGCGCTGGCGTAGTCAACATCAACAATCCAGAATATATCTCCGAGACTACGGAATGGTATATACATCCTAGGTTCAACGAGCAATCATCATTAACGCAGAACAACGACATCGCGCTTATAAAGCTGCAGCGTCCTGTTATTTATAGCAGTAAGTATTTTTTTCTACAAATTATATACACCGTGATTTTTTAGTCGTCTTACAACGGCAGCCCACTTCATGTATCCAATGACTATTAAGCATTAATAAAAAAAAATTGGTATTTATGAGATTTTAATAATTTAAAAATAAAAATATTATTCAATATTATGACGCATGACGTAGTTAAAACACTCTGTTGTGAGCGATGGTCTACTGGACTCGAGCGCTGGGTAGGTATATTCTCCCGTTTGACACGTAAACATTATTAACAGGATGTTTCATAATTTTCTCTAATGTTTATTTATTTTTCTTTGTACCTATGACGTAGGTAAAAAAAAATCGCGCGTAGAACTATTTTATGTCGGGCACATTGAGTGGACCACCTTTGCAAGATGACTAAAAAGTCACGGTGTATAAGTTTTCTGAACCAAGTTCGAATAATTCCTAAAAATAGATTTGAATCGGCTCGCGCGAGTACGGGTACCGTAGTAGCGGCCCGGCGACTATACATTATCTAAGTTCTTCACAGTTACTCTTCGAATTTCATGCAAGAAACTCAAGTGATGTTAAATTAACTCGGCCACACCTAGGTTTACTTCTTCTTTAAGCTTAACCCTTAACATTATAATATAATTAATAAAACTCAACGATTTTCTCGTTAAATATTAAAAGTGGTGTGGTAATTGCAGTGTACCTGCCTATCTGTTTCAAAATAACAAAATATACACGTAACCACTTTTAGTATTTTTTTAAAGTGATGGTATCCTGTTGTATTGATTATAATTTGTATGCTGTAACATAGTATTTTAGTACTCGTACTACATTCAGTCAAAAAAGTATCGGGAATGCATGATTTGATTATAGTTCCAAATTCAATTTTTGTGTTTTTTTGTTGTTAGATTGGCACAACTGTTTTACATTTTGGCGAGAAGTTTGAGTTGCATATATTATTTTGATTAAATACAGTGCTGTTTTTAGTTAGATCATATCTAGTGTGTATTGCTGATTTGATAATCGACAAAAACATCGAACAAAGAGTTTGTCTTTAATTTTGCATTGCCAGTGAAATTTCGTGTTCGGGGTCCATGACAATGTTACAGAAGGTTTACGGTAAATCGACTTTATCAAAAACACGTGCTTTTGAGTGGTACAAAGCCTTGAAAAGCGGTCGAGATGTGACGGAAGATTTGCCTAGCTCTGGTAGGCCATCTACGTCTTCAACTGAAGTTAACATCGCAAAAGTGAAGGAAATAATGACTGAAAATCCTCATTCAAGTTTGAGAGAGATAGCCGCTGAACTTTCTGTGTCTCTTGAGTCGATCCGTACCATTTCAAATAATCACTTGGGTATGAAACATGTTGCCGCTCGGCTAGTCCCGAAAGACCTGAATTTTCTCCAAAAATTCAATCGCGTTATAGTCGCGGAGGACATGCTAGAACGAGTCAATTCCGACCCAACATTCATCAAACGCATTATTACTGGTGACGAGAAGTGGGTTTACGAGTTTGACATGCAAAACTAGTCAGCTAGGCAAACTAGGCACTTGTTTTCATTCGGTAGAAGACAAAAAGGAGAATTCGCGGCGAGAAGTGAAGTCAATTCCGAAAAAAGCGTTTAAGAAATGTTTTGATGATTGGATTATTCGTTGGCGTAAGTGTATCGTTTCTGAAGGAGCATACTTTGAAGGCGATAAAATAACTTTGGATGAATAACTAAAATCTTGTGTATTATTGATCGTTTCCCGGTGCTTTCTCATACTAGACAGAGTAATATGGCCATGAAAGGCCATGGTGTCCGAGGCAGTCCACTACTAACTTACCTAGGGTTAGCTCTTACTTGACTTCTATTCATGTTAATTCTGACGTGTCTTCATCATTCAGAGATGCTGAAAGCGATTCGGATACAATCGCAAGTTGACGCGTATCGCAACTACGATGGCGTCCTACTCTACGCTAGTGGACATGGCAGAACTTTCACCTCAGGTCAGTATTTTTTTATTATACCATGAACTTATAAATTATAAGTTAATGGGTTCCTCTGGTTATGTTTGGGCATTGTCTTTTTCCGTTGTAACCTCAGTTTATCGGGGAGGGGAAGAACCTCAATCAATAAGCCCATCAGCATTGACTTAGGAAATATTTATATCTTATCTTGTGTTATTTTTAAACATACTTGTATCTTTAATCAAAGCTACACAAAACCAGATAAGAAGTGATGGCACGATGACGCTTCACATATAATATTTAATAAGATTAAAAAATTAAATAATTAAAACCCTACTTATGAACCGTAATAATATTTTTTTCTTTTAATGTTTAGGTTCCGCAGTTGAGGTGCTGAGATGGGTATATCTGAGGGGTGTCTCCAACTTGTCGTGCACTTATGCGTACTTAGGCTCTCCGTGGATTGTTGTTAACACCGTCGTCTGCGCACGATTCTTCAACGTCACCTCACAGTCGGCTTGTAATGTAAGGTTTAATGCTTTAGCGTTGTTTCAGCTCAGAAACTATTTGGGCAGGCTGCGCCACTTTACAGATTCCTGCTGTATAGCTTTTTACATTTTATGTGAACAGATCAAAATATACGAAAGCTAAACAGGAGGAATCAGTGCGGTCTGTCTGTAGTGTGTGATAGTTACAATACAGACGGACCGCACCACTTTCTTGTACTAAATGCATTGTAATCTCCACTAGCCTTTTTTTTGGGATGGGAAATCATCAAATAACTTCTCCCGCTCCGGGTGGAGTGGGAGGGAGTGTCAGACTTTTACTGACTAAAACCCATCCATGTTCCTTCTTTGCCCTTTGTGTTCCAGGGCCGCGGTATCTCTTTCGAACAGTCCCGCAGCCCCGGCAGGCATCGGCCCTTGCGGGCCCCTTCGTGGTTGCTGACATCTCTTTGAGGGGCGCGTGGAACGCGAATGCGCCGTCGACACGGCCTGTCGTCATAAGACGGACGGACGGTGAGCTAACCCATTACTCACCGTCCACAGGCCCGCGCCTATGGTGGCCGGGAGCCACCACGTGGCCCCCGACGCCCGGGGCGTCCCCCACGGCGGCTGGGACGTGAGATTCTCTCCCTCTCACGTCCCGCCACCTCCTTCGCTAGCATGGCTGCTTCGCAGAAGGAGGTGACGGCTTCCCATTCCCTCTCGCTCCGGATCATGGCCTGAACCAGGGCCGGGCGCGAGAGTTCGCCGCCGCCGATCGCCGCTACGAGGACACGGCGGAGCTCCGCCCAAGTGGGGTAGACCTCCACGGTGTGCGCCACCGTGTCCTCCGGACGATCCTCACAATGATAACACCCGGGCGTTTCCTTCCGCCCGATTCGGTGCAGGAACCTCCCGAAACAACAGTGTCCAGTGAGGACCTGCGTCAGGCGGAAGGTGAGGACGCCGTGGCGCCTCTCTAGCCAGTCCTCAAAGAGGGGACTTATCGCCACTATTGTGGCGTGCCCTGCACTGGGTTGCGACAGTCGCTGTCTCCATGTCGCCATGAGATCGCGTCGGAAGTCTGTCCGCTGAGCAGTGATTTGCCGCGGCAGCGGAGTTTCCCCCCGACGTAGTGCCTCCGCGCGCCATTCATGCAGACGCGCGAGGACTATCGCCTCCAGATCCCATGGCGGATCTCCACTAGCCTTCAGTTGTCTTATTCAAATAATTAAGGTTACTCTTGGAAAACTGCAACCAAGATTTTGAAAGTTTCTCCTTCGACAGTCAACAAAAGATCCTTTTTCTAATCAGAAATAATATATTTGATTTTATTCAATAACTTCCTTTATTTTGTTTAATCATTTTATTTTGTTACCAGGGGGATAACGGTGGTCCACTCGTTCATGTGAATCCACTTGACGGAGTTCCAACCCTCATCGGAATCAGTTCCTTCTTCAGAAACAGCGGGTGCCAAGGCGGCTATCCTACTGGTAATATGAGTTACTTTCATAATAATGAATTAACTTACAATTCGTGCATCTAATATCTTTGAAAAACTGTGTTTACCCATGCCAGGTTTCACTCGTCCGGGACCATATTTAGCATGGTTTCAACAAGTAACGGGGATTGACTTTCAAAATCTACAAGAAGAAGAAGAAACCACTACTACCACAACCACTACCGAACCTTCCACCACCACCAGCACCTCAACCACTACCGAACCTTCCACCACCACCAGCACCTCAACCACTACCGAACCTTCCACCACCATCAGCACCTCAACCACTACCGAACCTTCCACCACCACCAGCACCTCAACCACTACCGAACCTTCCACCACCACCAGCACCTCAACCACTACCGAACCTTCCACCACCACGAGCACCTCAACCACTACCGAACCTTCCACCACCACCAGCACCTCAACCACTACCGAACCTTCCACCACCACCAGCACCTCAACCACTACCGAACCTTCCACCACCACCAGCACCTCAACCACTACGGAACCTTCCACCACCATCAGCACCTCAACCACTACCGAACCTTCCACCACCACCAGCACCTCAACCACTACCGAACCTTCCACCACCACCAGCACCTCAACCACTACCGAACCTTCCACTACCACCAGCACCTCAACCACTACCGAACCTTCCACTACCACCAGCACCTCAACCACTACCGAACCTTCCACTACCACCAGCACCTCAACCTACACCTCAACCACTACCGAACCTTCCACCATCACCAGCACTTCAACCACTACTGAACCTTATACCATCACAACCACTACCGAAAATTCCACCATCACCAGCACTTCAACCACTACTGAACCTTATACCACCACCACCACTACCGAACCTTCCACCACCACAACCACTACCGAACCTTCCACCACAACCACTTCCGAACCCCCATGTACCAGTACCCCAACCCCCAGTACCACCACCACTGTATCAGGAGACCAAGAAGATGATGAAGTTGTTAATAGTACCACAGCCATCCCCGATTACTCTGAGACAACGGAACCAGATCATTCGACTCCTGAAGAAGGAGAAGAAGACCCAGATAGCTCAGAACCTGATGAAGATGATGAAGTAGGGCAACTTCTGAAACGTCTCCAAGTGTATGTCAAAGTTAAGGTCAATTTAGACAAGTACAAGACAAATAAAAAAGGAGGAAAGGGGAAACATACTTAGAAATTAGATATCATTAAAAAAACCTTACAATTGTATTCAAAATAAACTAATAATCGCCGTGTCACATGTAATTATTTGATAGTGACTAGAAAAATAAACGTTTGAAAAGAATGGGCTTTATATTTTTGCCTTTTTTTTTCGGGTGGGAAATCATCAAAGGTCCGCCCTCGCTGTGGGCGGAGTGGGAGGGAGGTCAAACTTTTACTGACTAAAACCCATCAATGTTCCTTCTTTGCCCGTTGTATTCCAGGGCCGCGGTATCTCTTTCGAACAGTCCCGCATCCCGTTATCTTTTTGCCTTCAATCATATTTAAAAGAGGTAGACTTTGTAAGTCTGGATATAGGAGGAAATACCACAAATTACTCATCAGTTTAAAAAAAAACAAATAAATCGAAAGCAAAGAATAATTAGGTGAAATTTTGGAACTAATAAACTGATCCCGAATTTTTTTTCCAAATGAGAAGCTACATTATCCCCAAATATGTGGATATTATACATAGAAAACATTTAAACGTGTCCGTGGGATAATTTCCTACAAAAACGCAAGTGATCCAGCGGGCAACAGCTAGTAATTAATATTTTTAAACTCAGCTATCAATCAATCAATTCATTCATTTACTAAGACAACCAGATCCATTGGGTTAGTGACAATATTCTTAAACTATATTAGTACTTAACTAAAAACAGACAGTGTACAGGTGACTAATGACCTCACCAACGGGCTGTCATGTCATCAACTATGCTTTAAAGCAGTTAATATCAGTAAAGTAAAGCTAAAAATGGACGTTTACCTAAAAAGAAGTAAAAGCTAATGTATAGCTCTGTGGCGGCATAGTACAGAAAGTACTGTAGTGCCATCTATGCCGCAAATAAGGAACTCGTATCAAAATCCTAGATCGCGATATCATGATTATGAGTATATACAAAAACTGACAGCAGTCGGGCAGTAGCCCACCAGACACAACAAGGGATATGGAACTTTACACTTTGTTCCACATAATTATGATACTCCTAAACTGGTAACCCCTAACTTGGATGTCAGCGCAGCTTTCAATCTTCGCGACGTCATCATCATCAACATCACTTCCTCAAGCTTTCGAGCCGCGAGGCCCACAAACAGTCAGCTTCAAACGGTTATACCTGACCACCAAAATGCAGCGGCAGTAATTCTGGTTAGAACCAGCCTCATCAAGCGACCTTGGCAGGGCTCACTGTACTTCCAGCCGGTTGGCAGTTTGAGAGTTCAGAGAAAAACTACTGCAGTACCATCTATGCCGCAAATAAAGAACTAAGATTACAATTCTAGATCACGAAATCATGATTGGAGTCCATTGGACAGGTCACATGATGAGGAACAACAAAGATAAATGGGCGAAGGACGTAACCGAGTGGTATTCAAGGCATTACAAAAGGAAGAAAGGGAGACAACGTCGTAGGTGGGAGGATGACATCAAAAGAACAGTAGGCATTATGTGGAGGACAACACATAATCGCACTCTGTGGCAAGCTTTAGGGGAGGCCTATGCTGGGAAACAGGACAATCTTCGCGAAACTGGTGTCTAATTATAAAGTTTAACATTTAGAAAGTATGTAAATGTAAGATTGTTGAATAAAGGCTATATTGATTGATTGATTGAAGATGTTGAAGAATTAATAATGTCGTGTGGATGTCAAACTTTAACATGACCTTGCGCGTAGCAATTGATAAACTGTAAATATTGATAGTGATTATTTAAGTTTGATGTTTTTTCCTGGTTGTCAGATTATCATATTTCTGGTATCCTCAGATCGTTCATTAAAAAAATTAAGTCTGTTTATAAGATAACGATACCAATCGGTTTCAAGCCAACCGAATGTGACACTGGGTCAAAACGACCCACGACGTCAGGATCCTCACTATAGGAACCACTTTTTAATTAAGATTCAATACTGTGAAAATATCCAGTCAGCGTGGGTACTCGCTGACTGCCCAGGGTGCGCCGGACGTATAGTAACTCAGTAGATACGTCGCTCGTGGAGATTTTTTTCATGCACCCCCGTTTTGATACAACAACAATTCCGTAATGATATATTTCCTTCAAAACTGTCATGATTCACAAGGTCAAAAGCCTCAGTCATGTCCACAAATAGACCAACCGTTCGTATTCCTTTATCAATTTGTATTGTTCATCAGAAGACACGTCATTGTGTCCGTGCAAGGAACTATACGAGATTTTACTGTTAAAGAGTCATTATGACCATTCAAAATAAATCAAGTGGTAAATTCGAGAAGTGTCTGTTTGTCATTTAAAAATAACAAGGTTAAGTAGAGGTGTACCTAATAGTACACTCACATTTCACCAGTTATGTTTAAGTTCCATGTAATAGGAGGCGAGACTATTGCCATCAACCGGGCACAAAGCAAGACTTCGTGGCTGCTACTGAGATATTCCTGATGGAAAAACCCAATAACACTTTGCCCGACCTGGGAATCGAACACAGGACCTCACGCTCAGCAGTCACGCTTGCGACCACTAGACCAACGAGGCAGTATTTTTACGAATAACCAAATTCGAAAATTTAAAACGAAATATGGGTCACTTATACCAACGTCGTCGGCGACGTTGCTTTTAGCACATCTTATCTCCTGGTTAACTAATGTTTAACAGTTAATTATATCGTGACAAGTTTTTGATTGTAATCTAAATAATAACCGCCATATGGTATTAATAAGAAACCTTCATTTTCAGAATAGCGGTGATTCGCGTACAAGATGTTTACCAAAACGGGCTTGTTTTTATTCCTGGTAACTGCGTTTCAGGTAAAATTATCATTACAGTATAGTTACCTAGTTATTTTTAAACCGAAATACGGCTTGTGTTGCCCCACTGCAGGGAGTAGTCCCTTTTTGACCGACACCAAAATGAGGAGTTTATCAATTCGATCCATATCTCAGTAATATTGATGGAATTGTGAAATATGCGTATGTAAGTTAGTGAAAAAACTGGTGGTATAAGTGTATGTATGTTTTTATCCATTTATTTCTCAGACTAAGGATTATCCTTCTTATTTCTAAGAAGAGGCTTTTTTGTAAAATCATCAAGGGAGTGCCAGATTTTAGTGACTAAAACACATCCATGTTCCTTCTTTGCCCTTTGTGTTCCAGGGCCGCGATATCTCTTTCGAACAGTCCCGCAGCCCCGGCAGGAATACCTTGTGGGCCCCTTCCTTTTTGCTGACATCTCTTTGAGACGCGCGTGGAACACGAACGCGCCGTCGACACGGCCTGTCGTCATAAGATGGACGGACGGCGAGCTAGCCCATTACTCACCGTCCTCAGGCCAGCGAACGTGGTGCCTTAGTTGAAGGCTCTCAATACCAACTTTATGTCATTAAGCTTTATTTTGCAGGTATCCGCGCGGTACAAAACCGCGGAATCAACCAACATCGAGAATGAAATCAACCCCGGTAAGAGAAATCGAAGTTTATCAGTACGTAAGAAGGTTTAAAATAAGGAGACAGAATGAACTAATATCAGTATGATGCCTTGTTTTCATAGAATACACAGCACCGCGTATAGGATCCGGGTGGGAAGCACAACCAGGCCAGTTCCCTTACCATGTAGCCCTGCGCACAGTGAACCCCCAAGGTAGTTTGTGGCGTTGTGGAGGAGCTATCTTGTCGAATGAATGGGTTGTCACTGCTGGTCAATGCACTAGAACGTAAGTAAAGAACTAGTAGGACTAGAGACTTATACAAGGTGTAACAAGACCTTTAACGAAGCCGAAAGGCTCTTGTTCTCCCCGTCGATGCGATTATTTTTTTGTTCTAGACCATACCTGGGAACCTTCTAGTTACGGAGATATTGGGGGTCAAAGTTCCAACTTTTTCCAAAGTTTTTGTTTTAAATACTTTTTAATGTTAGATTTTTACTTTAAACACCTCCACGACCCCCGTACTATTCAATCCATCTATCAGCAACGAGTCTATTGAGTCCTACCGTAAAACGTGATTTTTCAACCCAAAAAAAAAAGTCGTTTCCAGCAATAATTTGATGATGATTTGATGTTTGATGTACAGAATGCTTGGTTGACGTCTTCGTGACGGGTCCGTTTACGCCCTGTAGACTACCTGTAACATTTGTGATTTCTAATTTTTAACCGACTTCCAAAAGGAGGAGTTTATCAATTCGTCTGAATGCTTTTTTTTACTATTTTTTCTCTTTCAGCCTTGCGTCCGTGTCAGTTCGCGTTGGCTTGTCTTTCCATAACCCGGATGCCTTTTATCCGGGAAAGGAATGGTATGCCCACCCCAAGTATAACAACCTTTCAGTGCACAATCAGCCGAACGACATCGCACTTGTGCAAACAACACGCCCTATCGTTTATACAAGTGAGTAGTCCTTATTCTTTGCGAAGGAACTTTACTAGGAGTTGTGTTGTTTTAATCATAGTTATTTACGTTGCCGAGACATAGTTCTACTCCTATTCCTTCACTGTACACGCCGTGCGGCTGTAGAATTCACTTCCGCCTGACATTAGGGACCGCCAAACTGTTGCAGTTTTCAAAAGAAGCGTGAAAGAACATTATCTTTCCATTTCGTCATAGTTGTATAAGTATTTATCATTTTTTTTTGTCTTTGTATTTATAAGTTTGTTAGTATATTTTTCAAGAATACCATATACGGTATATTATAATTAAATAGTTCTGTTTTATGTATTCAATTTTCTCTTCTTCTTTTACACTCTATGTCTACATCTCTTTTTTTATTATCTCCTTTCGCAGGTATGCTGGAAGAGATTCCTTTAGAATAAGCATCACTATTGTATTATTTTCTGTTCCTTTCGTCTTTTCTGTATTTAGTGTGTACATAAATAATTGTTAAATAAATAAATAATAGTTCACGACATATCATCATCAGCCTACAGCAGTCCACTGCTGGACATAGGCCTCTTCAATCGCACGTCACTCAACTCGATTCTCAGCAACTCTCATCCAGTTGCTACCAGCCACCCTGCAAAGATCGTCGATCCACCGAGTCTGAGGGCGTCCCACCTTACGCTTGCCGATTCGCGGTCTCCACTCAAAAACACGTCTACCCGAACGGTCATCGGTTCTACGCCTTATATGGCGGGCCCAGTGCCACTTCAGCTTACGTATTCTGTGACAACTCTTGTTCTGTTGTTCTGTCGGATCACCTCGTCCGGGATGCGATCCCTCAGGGCTATGGAGCGAGCTATGCTTGAAGTCTTCCAAGTTTATGGCCGGCCCATTAGATCATGACTGTATTCTTAGTTTAGATTTCCAGACCACTGGAAAATATTTATTGGATTAGTTTTAATCGTCAATTGACTGTGCTATCGGTAGGTAAAAACGACAAAGTTCATACATTGGATTCCTTAAAACATATTGACATGGTATTCTATGACTGTTGGAGGGTGGGACTGGGGAAGATTGCAAAAACCCCATGGTCGAAAAATTCTTTCGCCTTTGTTATGTAAGGAACTCCCGTACTAAATTTTACGCTCCTAGACTCAGTGGAGTTAAATTAAATTAAACTAAATAAAAATTCATTTATTTCGGACAACAGTGATCCATATTTTGTTAGTATTACAAACAACTTATGTTCTAGTATTAGTAACATTGATATAAAAATTATATTATTAAAACAAAGGACGACCAAGCAGGAAGACATGTTTCCTACCTAATGTCTGTTTTTTAATCCCTGCGACTAAATTGACAACTGAAAATGTCAAAACTGACATAAATCCTATTGAAATCTATGTCAGTTTGCCATTTTTACTTGTCAATTTAGTCTCAGGGATTAAAAAACAGACTATAATCAACCTCCGCACAAAATGCCTGATATTTGGCGTATAGTTCTAGTTAAGATGGACGGTGTATGTGAGACAATTAAAGAGTTTAAGTTTTATTAAAAATATTAAGACATTTTGTAGAAAAAAGTTAGAATTTAATATTGTTTGAAAAACTCATAATATATTATTTTTGTTAGTGTGGTGGATGGTTGAGCTTTGTGCTGTTTGCTGTTGATTGTGATGTCATGTCTTCACTCAGATTTGGTGAAACCGATCCGTGTACAGCGGAGTGCTGACGCGTACCGTGACTACGACGGCGAGCAAGTCATTATAAGTGGACATGGCAGAACGGGACCTCAAAATGTGGGTCAGTATCTTCTATGACTATAATTATAATCAATGCATTTGAGAGTTCTTCACTATATTTGGTTTACAGTATATCATCAGAACCTACACATAGTGATATGTAAAATGTACCGGGAACTGTAATAGAATTTAAGGCCAAAGTTTCGGCATGGTTGGCGCAGTAGCTAGGCGATTGGCTGCTACGCCGCATGTCGCGGGTTCGATCCCCGCATGGAATAAAATATGTTTGTATGATATACAGGTAATTGTTCTGGGGCTGGCTTGTGTGTGTGAATTTAAATGTTTGGGGCGTTGTGGGGCAACGTTTTTTAAAACAAAAAAAAACTTTGCTTAATAATATTTATTTATTTATCAACTTACATCTACCATTACAGCAAATCAATGCAGTAAATGTGCCTTAATACGTTCTTAAATTAACTTAATTGTTACTTATAATTAATAACAAATAAAGCATTCCTTGTGAATTCACTCAGAGAACAACGGAATAAGTCGACGTCTCACTCGCTATGAGGTTGAGCGTGCGGAGTGCACGCGTTCTTCTCCATAGAGATCTATGCTCTGGAATGGAAATATACCGGGTGTAAACAGACCCTTCACGAAGCCGTTAACCAAGCATTGTGTACATCAAACTAAGTAACTTTACGCAAAAATTATTGCTGGGAAACGACTTTTTTTTTTGGGGTGAAAAATCACGTTTTACGGTAGGACTCAATGTAACGTACTCAAAACATTGTGCTGATGGATGGATTGAATAGTATGGGGGTCGTGGAGGTGTTTAAAGTAAAAATCTTATATTAAAATCATCTATTAAAAAAAAAACTTAGAAAAGACGGGGAGAACAAGTGCCCTTCGGCTTCGTTAAGGGTCTTTTTACACCATTTATGGTCCTTTCACAGATATTATGCGTTGTGTCTGGACTGTAGGGCTCATCTTTTTGTTTTTGTCAAAACAAAAGTACCTTTTACCTGACCCGTTGGCATTTGATTCCGCTTCCGACCATCCAAGTACCTCCTATGATATTACTCATCATCATCTGCTTAGCCTTTTTCCAACTATGTTAGGGTCGGCTTCCAGTCTAACCGGATGCAGCTGAATACCAGTATTTTACTTGGAACGATTGCCTATCTGACCTCCACAACCCAGTTAGTACTGGATAATACGATACCCCTTGGTAAGACTGGTTGTCAGGCTTTCGCGCCACTGATTACCTGTATCGACTGTCAAAGATCTACAAATAACAGCAGGGATCAACAGCTTAACGTGCTTTCCGAGGCACGGAGGTAACCCGGTATGTAACGGGTGATCACCCATCCACGGATCAAACTAGGCCAGCGTGGCTTAACCTGAAGATTGAGTCGAGCGGCTGTTATTATTTAGCCACAAGCTCCTCCTATAATACTTCTAAATATCCTGTATTTTAGCTCATTTAGAATCATGTTATGATAGATAATATTTTTTCTTAATTTTATAGGTGAGATACCCGCTATGCTGAGATGGGTGTATCTCCTGGCGATCTCCAACAATGAATGTGCTAGACATTTTCCGAGCGGCCTGGTAGTGAACACCACAATCTGCGCACGGTACTTCAACGTTACTACACAGTCTCCTTGTCATGTAAGGTTTAGATTTATACAAGACTAGCTTTTGCAGCCGGCTGCGCTCCCATTAAGTACGGAAGTTAAGGCGCAAACCCACCGCGGTGCACGCTGTGCACGGACACGCAGCGCATTTTAGCTGCGTGGATTCATTTGTTTGACGACGTGGGTCTACGTTTCTACTGCAGTACACGCTGTACACCCATAACTATGTACTACTGTAGCGTGCGTGGCCCACCGCGGCATAGTCGTGGGTTAATTCTCTCTCACTCTCACTCTCACTCGTGTATAGCGTGTACCGACTACATAGCGAGCATGGCGTTGACTGCGTTAAGCTATGTTAGCGCTTTATTCGAGCAAGCCACGCATGTACTAATGACGTCATTTGATGCGTAGTATGTGGTTTGCAGTGGACACAATCACATTCATTTTCTTGCAAAGCGAAGCTTAACACACGTGCGTAGCCTATCCGTGCCCCGCGGTGGGTTTGCGCCTTTAAGCCACGGACGCGTTTTAAATGTAGCCAATGGCACTCGGGATTACAGTAACTTCCCATTATTGAAAGACTGCCACGCTGTCTGGATTTGTGCCCGGTTGATGTGCCCGGTTTTGTGTGCGTGTGTAACTTGTCTTTAAGTGTGTGTGTATATAATGTCTTTAGGTATGTGTGTGTATGGAGAGAAATGAAATGCGCCGGAACTTGAATGTTTCTTTACTTGCGAACGGATCATAATGATTAAAATGGAGTAGTTACTGAGGTTGAAAGCGCCTCTGTAGCTATTGGCGGTTACGGACGAACTCGAGTCGCTGAGCGCTGCGCGTACGACGAATACAACTTCTACAATGGCAATAGGCTCGTTCCCTATTAATAAAACATACAACAGCTATGAGAATAAAATATGTATCGGAAAAATTTACTTTGTTTTTCGTTACGGTCGAATGGCCCGCGGTCCATTCGTTTTGGGCCGTTCAGACTAAATACCCTTACTAACACCCAGTTTCAGAACTGAAAATTTTAAGTCGAAAACTAGATTTAAACTCTATTTGAGCATTACTTAAGGTGACTTTTTGACTTAGCTAATAAAATTCAAACTTTCATGGTTTTTTGGATGGAAATTAGTCCTCAACTTCATATCCTGAAGCTGGGTAACTGTTTATTTCTTGATTGCAGGGCGACGGCGGCGGGCCGCTAGTGCATGTTGGTACTGACGGTGTTCCGACTCTCATCGGCGTGTGGTCGTTTATGTGGGGTGACACCGCCTGCCTCTCTGGCGTGCCTACTGGTAAATATGAGTGAAACTTTCATAATATTAATAACACAATAATTATTTCCGACCTGGTTGCTTGTTGAATTAGACCACTTTCTGGAGCCCTGACACAGCTAAAAGGCGTCGCGGCAGACCTCGTAAAAGATGGCGGGATGAGCTGGACAAAACCAACGACCAATGTTCCACACTATCCCTGGATTGAAATACTGGAAGCCATGGGGAGAATCCGTTGCCCAGCAGTGGGATGACGCAGGCTAACTGTGTTAGTATAGTAAAATATATTTATTTCTATCAGGTTACACCCGTCCGGGACCTTACTTACCATGGTTCAAAGAAGTAACGGGTATTGACTTCGATTTACAAGAAGAAGAAACCACTATCACTACCCCCACCACCACCACTGCTCCCATCCCCACTACTACCCCCACCCCCACCACCACTCCCACCCCCACCACTACCCCCACCCCCAACACCACCCCCATCCCCACCACTACCCCCACCATAACTACCACTACTACCCCCACCCCCACCACAACCACCACTGAATCTGGAGAACAGACACCAGATGGTACTTCTCCCGAAGAAGATGCTACTGCACCACCAGAGGACTCAGGAGAAGGAGACGACTCAGACAGTTCAGAATCTGAAACAGATGATGATATGACGCAACTCATGAAACGTCTCCAAGTGTTAGTCAAGGTCAAGGTCAGAATGGACAAATCCAAGCAGTAGGAATGGAATCTAATCATTACAAACATTAAATTATTTGAATGGATTGGTGATCACAGACTTATACAAGGTGCAGTTTTGCATCCTCGTCAAAATTCAGGAGGTTGTCACAAAAGACATAAATAATCAATTTAAATTACGGTACCTGGTCAATACTTAATAAAACTGTTGTTTTAAATTATTTAAATTTGATAGTATTGCAGAATGACACGAATACTTTCGTTACATTTCAACAAAACAAACAGAATCACCCATCGCGCGATATGTCGCTGTGTGCGTGAGTGTCGACGATCTGTGCGAGGCGCCGCGCCACCGCGCCGCCGCTGTCCACACTTACCGATTTCCGTAAACAAGAAAAAAAAAAGAATACCTACCCATTTTATTATTGATTCGGGTCGAGAATCATTATCATAAATACCTCCTTGAATTTGACCAGGAAATAAAACTGCACCTTGTATAAGTTCTAAATAGACTTATGTAACTTGAGATTTCCTAAGGATGTTTTACTTTAAGATAAACCTATAAAATACGTATTTTATAAGTTTGTCTTAGCCATCACTGACATCGGTATTATTTGAAAAAGTTCGCAGTACTTACCAGGATTTGGAACCCGATCCACAACCTTGAGCATTATGGCCATCACGGCATTGTAACATACACATTACAAATTAAACAAATGTATTCATGTTGTACTTCAGTTGAAATCTTTTTTATTTAATACCTTATTCTCCAGACAGAATTTTGGCCTTTGCAACCAATCTCAGCGGAGACTAGCCTTAGACACAAGTTATGATAGTGCACGTTATCAAGCTACTACAATCTGTCAAATTTCTTTAATATATTTTGAACCTTATCGCTTAAGCATAACGTTCAAGGTTGGTTGGGAAAATTTGACAGTTTCGGGTAGCTTGTTGTGCTGCTGTCTGTACATGCAAGTGCACAATTTTTATTTTTTTTGCACTGTACCTTAATACTTTATAGCCCTTGTGATATTCTGATAACTAAGTTAGGTTTCTACATAACTGTAAAGTTAAAACAAAATCCGTTTAGTAGTTTTTGCGTTAAATTATAGAGAATGTATGGATGGATGTGAGTAACAAACATCCATCCATTAATTGTCACAAAACCTCAAGTTTCATTCATCTTCCGTGATTATCAATTATTCTGGGCTCTCGATATTTCGACGCTGATGCGCCATGATCGCGGGATGACTGGAGAATGCGGGTGGATGGTAAATAAATTGTTAAGTGCAGACAAATCTGTCTACCCTCTTTCTTAGTCTATTGCTACGCGCACTACTTGAACTCGATACAAAGTCACGGCAAAACAACACCAACAGCAACAGAGTCGTAATATCGGGAGCTCAGAATAATTGATAGTCACGGAAGATATCCCGTAAATGACAATGTAAGTTTATTATAACTAAACTTACATTGTCCGTGAAAGCTTAAAACAGTGATATTTATCATGTTTACCGTTTGGTTTGAGTTCTCGATATTTCGGCGCTGTTGCAAGCACCATGATCACGGATAAACTGAAGTTATTGCAAGTGGGTGTTTATAAGCAGATAAATCGGTCTACCCTCTTTCTTGTTCGTTTTATGCACTCAGTACCGCTACCACTGTCACTCGCAACTCGATTCTGTTCCCGACACACGAAACTCACTGTGTCCGCTCGCGAATTTTTTTCGGCACTTTTCCGGTTTCCAAACCAAACGGTAAACATGGTAAATATCCCGTTTCTAGAGTTTATGATACTGTTAGTGACCATGGCAGTTTAAAAACTTAATTTCAATATAAACTGATTACCACAATTAGCTGAACAGTTAACGTAATTTAACGATAATACGTTAAGATATGAAGCTGAATGTTTAATTAAGATTATCATAACGTTATCCTAGAGAGGGGAACTTCATCAAACTTGGGGGAGTCATGAAACTTTTCATTAGCGACTGAAATTAACTGTGATAACGCGGGTTATAGTACCTCTCCTGGGTTTAATGGAGATATTCTTAGTTTGGGGGTCCAAGGGTTAAGAGAATGTTCACACTGGCAGATGGTTCTTTATTCTTCTTCTTCTTCTTTACGTGTCGATGAACTCAAATTGTGTTAGACCAGTATGTAGCCACATGCACAGCTCTAACATTTGCTTCAACTAAATCTTGGTAGGTGTAAGTGGTTGTGCAGGATGGGCAGGACAAGAGGTGGAGCATATCCTGCACAGTGGCTCCACACTGACAATCTGTTTGGGATGAGTCGAGGATACCCCGATGGTTCTTTATACAAGTAGAAGAGATTTTCCCACAAAACAGCCCTCGCTACCAATTCAGGGCTGTCGGAGAGTTAGTGATGGCCGTCGACATCCGTTGGATACAAGTCGCAAGGGACCGAGCTTTATTCAGTAGTGGACGTCTTTCACTGCCTCGTTGGTCCAGTGGTCGCGAGCAAGACTGCTGAGCAAAAGGTCCTGGGTTCGATTTCCAGGTCATGCAAAGTGTTATTGGGTTTTTCGATCAGGAATTTCCCAGTAGCAGCCACGGAGTCTGGATTTGTACCCGGGCATTACATGGGACTTTAATATAGCTGGCGAAATGTAGGTGTACTAATGGGTAAAACTCTGTCAAACCCTTCAGGGATTACAGGAGTGATGTTATGTTATGTTAGTCTTTCAGCTGACACGATGATGATGAGCTGGTGACATATTGGCTCCTAGGTTTTTTGATTTGTAAAGTTTCTTGTCAAAAAAGTTGTTAGTCCTGGATTTAATTTTAATGGTATGGATTGACCCACGGTCAGGTCAGAGCGATCTCTTATCCTGCGCCAAGCATGGACCATCAGCTCAGATTTATCTGAGGTCCAGTTTCAGTCAAAGCAAATTATTGCACTGTCGAAATAAATAAACTTGTATAGTCTACTTAGCTGTGATAGTTTTCCTTTTAACTTCGGTATAATATTCTACGACCGTGATTTTTTTCACACCCCAAGCACAACCGTTTGCTGGTAGAGGGGGGGGACACGTGAGTCTAACAAAAATTAGAACTTTAAAGCTTAATATTTCATAAACGAATCCCTTAACCGAAAAATTATTTGAACAAACTCGCAATATTTTTTAAAGACCTATCCAACGACATCCCACACAAAGGGGTACGTGAAAAAAAAATCTGCACTTTACGTGTACTTACAGGAGATAGACTAAAAAATATACTTTTCGAGATTTTCTCTTACCGGCCGCTTTGTCGGCGTATACCTACAGGTTATGTAAATACATTCATGCCAAATTACAGCTTTCTAGTACTAAGAGTCTTTGAGCTAAGCTGCGGACAGACAGACCGACATAGCGCAACTGTAAGGGTTCCTTGTTGACTACGGAATGCTAAAACTATCTCTTTCTCGCTTCTCCTATAATTTAGACCATTCGTTTATTAACTCCATATACCCATGTACCTCAGTCCTTCAGCTATCTGCCAGCGTCTTACTCGGCTAGTAATTATACGTAAAACATGCACCCCAGCATTTCTTGATCCCTCGCATGTAACTGACAGAGGCACTTTAGCTTTTGACGGAGAAACTAAAGAGATCTTCTTATACTGGTTAGGCTATCTTTATTGTTATTAGAAAGATATGAATAAAATTTACGGTTTGTGCTTAAAAACAGATTTTGGAGGTGGAAAGGGTAATTAAAAATGGGTGTAATTTATTTATGGAACAGAGGACTTGTGGCTAAATAATAACAGCCGCTTGGGTCGATATTCAGGTCAAGCCGTGCTTGCCTAGGTTAGTCTGTGGATGGGTTACCGCCCATTACATACTGAGTTTCCTCCGTGCCTCGGAAAGCACGTTCTTAACGTGCTTTAATATTGAAAAAGAGCATAGTTTATTCTTCTGAAAAAAAAAGGACGTAACAAAATTCAGGCCCAAATGAGATTGGGCAGGTCACACGGGATATCTTCCGTGACAGTAAAAAAAGAGGGTAGGCAGATTCGTCAGCTCTTAACAATTTATTTTCCATCCACCCGCATTCTCCAACCCGCAATCATGGCGCTTGCAACAGCGTCGAAATGTCGGGAGCTCAAAATAATGAACAATCACGGAAGATATCCCGTAAGTGAAAATATAAGTTTAAAAAAATAGATATTTATTCAGTCAACATTATTTTGAACAAAATACATCATATTTCATCACAAATAAAGGACAAAAACCAGTTGAAAACACGACCCTTGATATAACAAAGAAAAAACACCCCTATTTCTTCAGAATTCATATTTATCTTCTAAGCTATGCACATTTACCCCTATATTACATGAAATATGCACTAATAATAACCCTCTTTCTACCGACGCACACAACGCAAGCTTGTTTAATAAAAATCCCAGCATGAATATAATATAAGAAAATGTTTTGTATTTGTATATAACAAAAACAAGGTTTGATAAGTATGTGTCGAACCCATGTCTCGAATATTTAGCCTGTATTGTACAGACGCACATCAGAGGAACTCGTGGCTAAATAATAACAGCCGCTCAAGTCGATCTTTAGGTTAAGCCGTGCTTACCTAGGTTGGTCTGTGGATGTGCCCCATTACATACCGAGTTTCCTCCGATACTCGGTAAGCACGTAAGGCCTTTGGTCCCGGGCGTTTGTAGACCTTTGACAGTCGTTAGGTAGTCAGTGGCCCAAAAAGTCTGACAACCAGTATTACCAAGGGGTATCGTGATTTACCTAGTACTAACTGGGTTGTGGAGGTCAGACAGGTAGTCGCTCCATGTAAAATACTGGCATACAATGAATTAAATTAAGGAGTGACAGAAGCAAAAAAAATGAGGTAAAAATCCTCACTGCCGAGGATCGCGATCAAATATGACACGTCTCCAAGCCATGTGGTCTCCTGCAGTTTGAACCGCTCGGCACAGGCAGCCTCCAAGTCATATTTAATCATATCATATTAACTTCCATCTAATTTCGAAATCATGTTCCTATCGTCTGAACCAATTACGAAGCTAAATTGTCATATCGTAGCAATAACCGTAGCGAAGCGTAGGCATCGTAGCGTTCCGTAGCACCCAAAGTGTAGTCGCTACGAAGTGTGTCGTAACTAACATCTAAAGTCAAAACATACGGGGTGTAAACAGACCCTTCACCAAGCCGTCAATCAAGCATTCTGTACATCAAACTAAGTAACTTAACGCAAAAATTTTTGCTGGGAAACGAAATTTTTTTTTGGGGTCAAAAATCAAATTTTACGGTAAAACTCAATATAATGAGCTCAAAACTTATTGCTGATGGATGCTTTGAATAGTAAACGGACTATTGAGGTAATTGGAGTAAAGTTAGAACCTTAAAAAGTAGTATTTAAAAAAAAACTTGTGAAAAAATTGGAACTTTGACCCCCAATATCTCCGTAACTAGAAGGTTCCTAGGTATGGTCCAGAACAAAAAAATGATCACAATGACGAGGAGAACAAGTGCCTTTCGGCTTCGTTAAGGGTCTTTTTACACCCTTTATAAACAACAATATACATATATTTCAATGAAACAAATATTTTTCAGAATGTTTTAAATTACTATATTATTATATTACTATGTGTTTGTTAGCAGAAAAAAATACAGGATATTTTTATTTAGTAAAGACCTTAACCAAATACTAGCTGTTCCACGCGACCTTTGTCTGCGTAAAATTATTAAAAATACAATTTTCCCCGGTTTTTGCAACATTTTTCATTGCTGCTCCGCTCCTATTGGTCGTAGCGTAATGTTATATAGTCTATAGCCTTCCTCGATAAATGGGCAATCCAACATTAAAAGATTTATTCATTTCGAACCAGTAGTTCCTGAGATTAGCGCATTCAACCAAACAAACTCTTCAGCTTTATAATATTAGTATAGATAATTTACAAGATTCGTGGAATTTTGATTAAATTACTAACTACACACCAAGTTTTGTGTTCCAAATCCTTACTAATATTATAAATTCGAAAGTAAGTTTGTTTGTTTGTTTGTTACCTTTTCACGCCTAAACCACTGAACAGAGCATCCTGAAATTTAGCTTTTACATTGTCAGGTGTACTGAAACGGACATAGAGTACCTTTCATCCCGAAAAAAAGTACTGTTCCCGAGGAAAACAACAATAACGTTCTTATGATAATATATGGCTCCACGTGTCTTTCGAATCATGATTGAATTGTATTATTTCAATCAGAGTACAACCCGAATTGATTGTCAAATTCTAAATTAACGCGAGCGAAGCCGCGGGTAAAACCTAGTTCACAATAAATAAATCTAAGAACATTTAATATTTTCTAATCACAAGATATAATGTCTATTAACAGCTTCATAACATTATTAACGACATTACAAAACAATTTGCTCCGCCAGCACTCCTAAAACACTCATCGCATTAGAACCATTTCTATTCAGTGTTTTTCTTCAAACAAACATACATAACATAAAGCATAACAACCCGAGGTGGGCTTCCAGTCTAACCGGATGCAGCTGAATTCCAGTATTTTACATGAAGCGACTGCCTATCTGACCTCCACAACCCAGTTAGTTCTGGGTAATACGATACCCCTTGGTAAGACTGGTTGTCAGACTTTTTGGGCCACTGACTACCTAACGACAGTCAAAGATCTACAATAGACATCCAGGACCAACGGCTTAACGTGCTTTCCGAGGCACGGAGGAAACTCGGTATGTATATAAGGTCTAACTTTTTAAACACGAAATATTTCAAGAGTAACTTCTATAGGTCGTAAAGTCACCATAGCAACGAAAATTTTTTTTTATCTAAGTGTATTTTTATTAAAAAAAAAAAAATTACTTGACCCACAAAATAAATACTGTCTAAATGTTTAAAAAGTAAAAAAAAGTTTAAAAAAGTAAAAGTAAGTAAGTAAGTTTAAAGTTTGTAAAGGTTTTATGCAAAATGTCGCAAGAATATTTAGAACTATAATAATTTCGTAAAAATAAAAACATTCAGAAAAAAATTTTTTTTTCGTTGCTATGGCGACTTTACGACTTGTAGAAGTTACTCTTGAAATATTTCGTGTTTAAAAAGTTAGACCCTATATATGCCACAATGCTATTGCCAATAAGCCACAAATCCAGACTCCGACTGCCACTGAGAAATTCCTGATGGAAAAACCCAATAATATTATAAAAGGTGTAAAAAGACCCTTAACGAAGCCCAAAGGCACTTGTTCTCCTCATCATTGTGATCATTTTTTTGTTCTGGACCATACCTGGTAATCTTCTAGTTACGGAGATATTGGGAGTCAAAGTTCCAATTTTTTCACAAGTTTTTTTTTAAATACTACTTTTTAAGGTTCTAACTTCACTTCAATTACCTCCATGGCCCGTTTACTATTCAAAGCATCCATCAGCAATAAGTTTTGAACGCATTATATTGAGTTTTACCGTAAAATGTGATTTTTTACCACAAAAAAAAAAATCGTTTCCCAGCAATAATTTTTGCGTAGAGTTACTTAGTTGGATGTACAGAATGCTTGGTTGACGGCTTCGTGAAGGGTCCGTTTACACCCTGTATTTAACCTTGGAATCGAACCCAACATCTCATGCTAATCAGTCACGCAACGAAGCAATCCAGTACCATTTCTGTTCGGTATTTTTCTTTAAAACCCCGATGTATTGAACAAATTGGTTAGGACCTATGTATGTCACGTCGGTAAGGAGTCACGAACGAGGAATTTAATACCTGTCTCTTGAAACGATACGGGCCTTTAATATTTCTTAAGCGTTTGTGGTATTTCTGTGAAGGTAAGGAGTAGTAGATGCTAAGAATGCCTGTGTGTGTATCGGCAGGAATATTAAAAAGAAGCTTTGCAATATCCGTGAAACGAAATTGGTAGAAATGAAGTAAATATATCTTAGTATTATGTATTTATATAAGTATATATTAATATTTACTCATATGTGTGTTTATATATAATATTTAAGGTTAACTTAGGTAAGGCGCCTAAACACATTATTCTTTTCCTTTTCTCACACACTATTGTCTACATTTCTTTTTCATTTCTCCTTTTGCAGGTCTACTGGCAGAAATTTCTTAAGAAATAAGCAGTACAAGACTTATGAACTCTTATATTATAATGTAGTGTCTACTGTGTGTACATAAATAGTAAATTAAGTAAATGTTGGTGAGAACATTCATAAAAACGTAAAAGTCGGAATTGAGTAGGGTTTTTTTTTCGAATCCTGTTGCAATTCAGCACTATAACACTGTGTGCTGAATTGCATCAGAACTCGTGTACCTATATACAAATAGAATTACTGGGTTTTTTGAACCAATCACTACCAATTAGTTGTTTTTGTCCCTCCTGCCCCTCCACACTACTAAGCCGCACCACTGGTAGTGTCGTGGGTATTTTTTTCCCTTCTACACTACAGTGGTCCAGTGGTATCGTAGGTATTTGTAAAGTACATGTATATACGTTCCCTATTATACTACTTAATTTATTTTCTCAACTAGATACAGGTAAGTAAAAAACAGAATTCCTATTTACGAGTATATCGGTTTATTTAGTACCAATCCAACGTCAAAACTTAACACGTACATAACACAAAACTTAAGACGCTCAATTATTAATTATTAATTCACTGGTATTTTAAACTTGAAAAAAAAACCTTGTTTTTTTTGAAATTAGTAAAGTAATATGAGGGGAGCATAATTATTGATAAATCATGTTACTAATACTTATTTTTCATTTGTGACAAGATGTGTTATCTATGACTAATCCTAGTTACTTGTATGATGTAACTGTTTCTAAATATGAGCATTGACAATTCAGAGTCAGAGTCCAGTAAGACTGGTTGTCAGACTTTCAGGCCACTGACTACCTTTAACGACTGTCAAAGATCTACGAATGTCAGTCAGTCAGCTTACTGTTACTGTTTGCTGACAGAAATGGGTACCCAGCACCCACATTATAGGCTTATTAAGCTTATTCTATGCAAACAAAAGCACCAAACAAACTGTCATAAACGAAAGTACAATCGCCGTCACGATTTTCCAATATCAAGCCTACATTTTATGATAGTATATAATCGATTTATATACGACGGAGCACATCGGGGACAATTACGGGCGATAGTCGCGATTAACTGTACAAACGAGAATACGACGACGGCTCTTTTATTTAGATATTTATATGATAAAGGATCAGCTAGGTGTACATCTCCAAAGTGGCTTACATCACGCCCGTTACCCACCAAAGTGTAGGCAGATGTGCTCCTTATAAAACACACAAAATTCGATAGTTATCGCGTTTACTTTCATCAGCTAAATAGGGTGTTTGACTGAAAAAATCTATTTAGTCCGTCAGTTAGATTATCAAAAAATATTGGACACGTACTTTTTCTTTTTTCATGTAAACGAAAAATGACCACGATACAGCGCGTTGAAATCTCGCGTGACGTCACAATTTCTGTTACATTTTACTACTGGGTGACGTCACAAGCCCCCTCTATTGAACTTTGATGCGCTGTATCCTCGTAATTTTTAGATTATGTGACAAAAGAAAAAATACGTGTCCAACATGTTTGGTGATCTAACTGACGGACTAAATATTTTTGTTTTTTTTCGATGTTGTCAAATAGCCTATTGTTTCTTAGAGCTCGTCGAACTCTCATTGATCGATTCGCAATATTATATTGCACCTACAAAATGCTATTAAACCACTTTTTCAAACTAAATACTTTTCTACCTACTGTTATAATGCTTTCGAATAAAAAATACACTCCACAGCCGACCATAATCCCCCTTTCCGACTAAGCCCTAAAGTAAATCAGATTTGTTGACCTTTCCGATTATAAATCGAGAGACTCAATCGAGTGACTCGATTGATGTATCATTGAGGGCAAACAGTGTAGAGAACGCCCCGATTTGATTTATTTTAGTTTTCGAGTTATTTATTTAATAAATTAACGATAAATATTGCTAAGCTTTATTTATGTTCCATTATTTATGTTGACTGCCTCGTTGGTCCTGGACCCCAACATAGTTGGGAAAAGGCTAGGCAGATGATGATGATTGAATAGTGGTAAGTTACTTCGGCTTCGACCTCGAGATTAGCATTTTATAGACTTGTAGACTTTTAGAGATATAAATCGTAAAATTTAATTAAATAAAACACAGGCATTATGAGTTGCAAATAGCCAGGGGAACCAAAGTTGTTGCTCCCAACTGACATCTAATAACGAATTTATATATGCTCGAAAGTAAACAAAAACTCTTAGATATGCTTTGACTTGTATACTCATGTTTATCAAAATTGAAATATCTCGTCATACACTCGAGACGCACCTTATGTGTATGTATATAAGCAATATTCTGAATTTACATGTAAATTAGTTCTGCTGCTATACATTTATATGTCCTGAAACCGTTTGGATGTCTTACGGGTTGCTATATTGTATGTTATGTAGAATTTATGGTGTTTTTCGTCGTTTTCTCTGATTGGAATCTTGGGTTCACTTTGAGAGTTAATATTAACTGATCTTTTCAAATAGAAGTTGGTTCTACTGGACGCTACATTTATACAGGGTGGAAATCTTTAAATAGACTCCGTACCCAGGTTGGCCGCAGCAAGGAAAACCTGCTCAGGTGAAGATTCATTAATGACTCAGCTGTCCTGGAGTGGAAATGTGGTGCTGTTCCACAAACAATGGGGCACTTAATATCGTATCCTGCGTGCCCTGTTGTTTGTTCACTACAGAAACTGATGGACGCTACCGAAAGCTCCAAACTAGTAGCTCAGTTCTGGGCCGACACAATTTAGATTGCCATCGACACGCTAAGAAGAAGAAGGGTGGAAACTTTCAGCAGGGCAGTAAGGGGAACTACCTTAACCGTTACAGAACAGAACTTAGGATCCGTAATTTTTCATGAAATTTTGATCTCCATTCACAGATTTTCAAAAACAGCAAGAAAATGGTCATTTTACAAACATTTGTTTGATGCCAATCGTTCCTGTTTCTGACCAACACAGGTTGGAGTACTAAAAAACTCAGATATTACAAAAAACTTTTCACGTAATATGTATAATTGATGTTTGAAATGAAAGATATAATGCTTGTCATGTTAAATAAGTGTTTCAGCGAAAAAAGTAACAACGAAAGCTATTCTTATTTTAGTTATAACATAATAAATGAACTCTGCATCCATAATGCTTGATTACTTTTAACACGTTAACTGCCAAGGTACATTTTCTGTATCATCCTTGGTAGGTAGTAGGTAGGTAGAAAAAGCTGCATTGCAACTAGTTATCGATAAAAAAGTGTTCAATTTTCTTTATTTCGATAAAAAAAAACGGTAAAAAAAATATTTTATTTCATTTTCATAACAAAATACTTGCTAACTTTTGTTCTAGATATAAAAGTAAGAGGCCATGTTAAATATGTATTGCTTGGGGCCATGACAGTCATTTCTAATAGAAAAGAACACTGTAAACGTGCCAGACGGCACACTACGGTCATTTGAATTAGATACTTCGGTGTCAGTCACCGGTGACTGACATGGCCTGAACGGATAGTGAGCCTGTCAGGCACCGGTGCCTGACATGGCAGTTAACCTGTTAAGGTGCAAAAAACTGGCCCTCTCACTCATACGTACGAATATAGACACGTGTATTAATAACGCATTCACCAATGTCATGTCCTCATAAATTATGAACACCTGGTACCTTACTTATATCTTCCCATTACTAATCAAAACTATTCACACTTAAAAAAAAACTCAAAACTTAAAGCATTTATTTCAATTAGACTATAACAGGCACTTTTGAATGTCAGAAAAACAAAGAAGGCGACACAAGTCATAATTACTTGTGAAAGTACTGTAGTTGCCCATTCCGAAGCGTAGATCTCTAAGGAGAAGAATGGGCAAGAAACTCTAGGTATGGACACTTTTTTCAATCTATACATATAATAAGACAGTAAAAAAACTGTGTCTGTACATTGAATATATTTAAAAAAAAAAATTGAGGGGTGTTTAGAAACAGTAATAGAGCACGAATCCAAAAAAAAAATTCTGTCTGTTTGTCTGTTTATCTGTTTGTCTGTTTGTCTGTTTGTCTGTTTGTCTGTTTGTCTGTTTGTCTGTTTGTTTGTACACGCTAATCTTCGGAACTACTAGACGGATTTGAAAGATTTTTTTTTTGTTGTGTAGGTATTAAGTCTGGGCAACATATAGGCTATAATTTATCTTGGAAACTTGAACACCTGATGCAGAACCGCAATAGAATAGCTAAACTATAAGAGATACAAAAATGGTACCATAGCAAAAATTGTTCCACGTGGAACAATTTTTGCGCATTTTCTGCTGAGAGAATAAATTTGAAGATCTGGAACACCTGATGTGGAACTCCAAGAGTCCAGCTACACTATAACATATATAGGAATGACGTCTTAGCAAAAATTGTTCAATCTGATGACCACTCACTGTTGATTTATAAAAATCGAAGATCTGGAACACCTGTTGTGGAACTCCAAGAGCCCAGCTACACCATAACACATATAGGAATGACGTCTTAGCAAACATTGTTCAATCTGATGAGCACTCTCTGTTGATTTATAAAAATCGTAGATCTGGAACACCTGTTGTGGAACTCCAAGAGCCCAGCTACACCATAACACATATAGGAATGACGTCTTAGCAAACATTGTTCAATCTGATGACCACTCTCTGTTGATTTATAAAAATCGAAGATCTGGAACACCTGTTGTGGAACTCCAAGAGCCCAGCTACACCATAACACATATAGGAATGACGTCTTAGCAAACATTGTTCAATCTGATGAGCACTCTCTGTTGATTTATAAAAATCGTAGATCTGGAACACCTGTTGTGGAACTCCAAGAGCCCAGCTACACCATAACACATATAGGAATGACGTCTTAGCAAACATTGTTCAATCTGATGAGCACTCTCTGTTGATTTATAAAAATCGAAGTTCTGGAACACCTATTGTGGAACTCCAAGAGCCCAGCTACACCATAACACATACAGGGTGTAAACAGACCCTTCACCAAGCCGTCAACCAAGCATTCTGTACATCAAACTAAGTAACTTTACGCAAAATTTTTTGCTGGGAAACGACTTTTTTTTTTTGGGGTCAAAAATCACGTTTGACGGTAGAACTCAATATAAGGCACTCAGAACATTTTGCTGATGGATGGATTGAATAGTACGGGGGTCGTGGAGGTGTTTAAAGTAAAAATCTTACATTAAAAACATGTACTTCAAAAAAAACTTGTGAAAAAGTTGGAACTTTGACCCCCAATATCTCCGTAACTAGAAGGTTCCCAGGTATGGTCTAGAACAAAAAAATTATCGCATTGACGGGGAGAGCAAATGCCTTTCGGCTTCGTTAAGGGTCTTTTTACACCCTTTATAGGAATGACATCTTAGCAAAAGTTGTTCGGTCTGATGGGCATTTTCTGTTGACTTATAAAAATCGAAGATCAGAAACATCTGATGTGGAAATCAAAGCTAACACTAATTTCACTGTATAATCATAAAATAACATAAGCTGGGAGTACCTCCACGCGGTGAAGGCGGTAACAGTTTAGGACTGATTTTCGATGACGACGGTATATCATTGAAAATTTGACTCTACTGGACAAAACCCCCATTTATTTTTTATTTTATCGAATAAATATGCCTTCGGGCTTATGCTATTTGAGTGTTTTAGACTTTTTCCACTTATCTTCGTGACACGGTAGCCTACCCGGTAACGCAGGGGAGCAGTCACTTAGATTTTAATTGATCAGGTATCTTCACAATAAAACTATAACCATGCCTAGAAAGAGGTCAAATCTTTCCCAATGTTCCAAAGGAGCTAAAAGATTGAGGATCATAAGATCCCAAGAATCTACCGAAGAACGTCAGGAGAGACTTGATGCTGTTCGAGAACATCAGGCTGCAACTCGCTCCGTGGAAACCTCTTCCTCTCTTCTCTTCCTCTTGGATAACGAAGCACGCCTGCGTTCTCAGCGTATTTACGCATCTACATCCAGGTCTCTAGAGAACTGTGAAGAATATGATACGCGACTGACCGCTGATCGTGAACGTCATGCATTGTCTCGCGAATCGGAGACGTTCACGGATAGAGATTTACGCTTGAGTTCCAAGCGTATCTACGCATCGACTTCTGACTTACAAAAATGAAAGATATGGAACGTCTCAAATCGTCTCGCGCATCCCGTTGTTTTCCCGTCCCCGGGCTCTTAGAATTCGACATCAGACGTTTCAGATCTTCGATTTTGACGACCCCGTTGTCGCTGGCATAAGCAACAGGATCCGCGTACGAAGTCGCGGGCAGAAGCTAGTCCAAAATATTTTTACAAGATCTTGGTTACATCATTTATGTTGAGATAATACATATAAAGGGTGTAAAAAGACCCTTAACGAAGCCGAAAGGCACTTATTCTCCCCGTCATTGCGATTATTTTTTTGTTCTAAACCATACCTGGGAACCTTCTAGTTACGGAGGTATTTGAGGTCAAAGTTCAAAAGTTTTTTTTTAAATACTACTTTTAAAGGTTTTAACCTTAGTTTAATTAACTGCATGACCCGTTAACTATTCAAAGTATCCATCAGCTCTAAGTTTTGAGTGCGTTACATTGTGTTTTACCGTAAAACGTGAAGTAAAGTCGTTGTTTGATGTACAGAATGCTTGGTTAACGGCTTCGTGAAGAATCTGTTTACACCTTGTATGTGAGAACGATGCAGAAAGACGTGCACATTAAGAGCGTCCAGAGTAAAAGATTAGATCAATAACTTCACTTTAATAGTCCTAAAAATGTAACAATTACTCATTGCCATATTGAATTATCAACCAGCTTAAGCAATCAAATAATTACTAGTAAATGTGGGAGCCTACACGTGGCTTACAAGATGGCGTTTCTGATTAATTATTCACTAAGTGCCGGTCGATAATGATGTACTGGTTTAGCCTTGGCACTTGAAAGAAACAGAACTTTTGTTTAAATTCTTTTATATTTCTTTGTACTAGACCGAAGTTTGAATTTGTTCCTTGGCTAAGCTAAGCTCGCCCCAAATTACATGGGACTTAAACATAACAACTATAAGCTTAGCATGTAATTCTGGCTGCGGAACTGTTCGAAAGAGATACCGCGGCCCTGGAACACAAAGGGCAAAGAAGGAATGTAGATCGGTTTTAGTCAGTAAAGGTGCGGGGGGGGGGTCATTTGATAAATCCGAAAAAACCAAAAAAATAGCATGTATTTCTGAATAAATAATGAATGTACTATCTATAGTACATGTCCGCCCATCCCCACAATAGACTTTAACGTATACAGGGTGTAACAACACCCTTAACGAAGCCGTCAATCAAGCATTCTGTACATCAAACTAAGTAACTTTACGCAAAAATTATGCCTTGTGTCTGTGACTGTAGCTTCGCTTTCTTTGTTTTTCGTGACATTCAAAAGTGCCTGTAATGGTCTAATTGAAATAAATGCTTTGAGTTTGAGTTCCTTCTGAAATCTTCTATGACGTGGTTTCTTTTTTCTTAAAGAGTAATTATAAGGATAGGGTTGGACACTGACCTTATCTTTGTAACAGAATGAAATATTATTATCACTAAATTTCTAAAATTCTAGAAGCTCAAAATACCGGCCAGTTTTTTTAAGGTAGATAGAAAGGGTGTAAAAAGACCCTTAACGAAGCCGAAAGGTACTTGTTCTCCCCGTCATTGCGATATTTTTTTTTGTTCTAGACCATACCTGGGAACCTTCTAGTTACGGAGATATTGGAAGTCAAAGTTCCAATTTTTTCACAAGATTAAATAAAAATACACTTTTTAGGGTTTTAACTTTATTTTAATTAACTCCATGACCCGTTTACTATTCAAAGCATCCATCAGCACTAAGTTTTGAGTGCGTTACATTAAGTTTTACCGTAAAACGTGATTTCTTTCCCCTAAAAAAAAAGTCGTTTGCCAGCAATAATTTTTGTGTGTAGTTATATAATTTGATGTACAGAATGCTTGGTTGACGGCTTCGTGAAAGGTCTGTTTTCACCTTGTATAAAAGAGAAACCTTGTATAAATTAGAACTATACTAAGCGATCTTAATCCGAAATCTTGTGCACTTCTACCCAACCTTTTAAGCGAAAAGCGTAATGATACTTTCACGTAAAGTAGGTTGAGTAATTACTCCTCCTTACTAGGAGGGCCACAGCAGGGCAAGAGGTCCTCTCCCTTGAGGGTATTTACCGGAAAAATACTGAAGTTTCCTAATAACGTTTTATGTTATTTGTACATTTTCTACGAAACACATTAAGGACCCCAATTTTAGGGTCGTTGAGGGTGCGCAAGAAGTTGATATATTTTAATTTCTTCCCTTTCTTGGGGTCAATGTATTTTTAGGCCCAAATGTTGTATTTAGGGAGAATTGATTGATGTTATTTTAGGACTGATTTATTTGGGATACGAATAGATTTTATTTCAGTTTTAGGGATTTCCAGACACGGCTTACTACTGTTGATTATGAGGTCAAGCGTTCAATTCAAAGGAGAAGCAATATTTTCAACAAAAAAAGAAGCTGTTTCATACATTTTGACCGCGAAGATATTTGTATTGTCTTTTTGTATGGGACAGCTATTTTTTTTAAATGACGAATTTCCGGTAGGTTGATGGCTGACAGGAGAGAATGGAAGAAAAACGGGATGCTGGGTTCACGCCAAGTAATATGAGCCAAGGGCAGAGAGATGTTTATGAACTGACGAACATCGAGTCTGAAATCACGTCCTGTGACCTTGGTAGAAGTTTCCACCATGTAGAAGGTCGATTAAACTAGATGGACAAATTTTAACACAGCGTTCAGTACGTCTAAACAAAGATATCCAAGCAAAAAAAAAACTCATTAAAGAGATTTTATTTTGACTTAAAATGCGAGATCCGCTTACGAACCGCTTCACCGCCCGACCGCGCGGATACGCGGTGTCATGCGAGTATTGTCTTATAGGGAAGTACAGCACACATCTACACAGTTTTATGATGCGAAGGTGGGCAAAGAACCCCAATGTTACGTGTTGTTCATTCATCTTTGTCCTCTTACTCAAGGGCATTCATTATTTTGATTTTGCATTGTAAAGAGTGCTCTACCTCTTTTGAGGGCTCGTTATACAGGTCTGTTGTGAACCTCTCGCCTCTTATCCTGCTTGAAACAGCAAAATTATATGAGCACCCTTTGAGTTTTTTTTTTAAATTATTGTTTGGGTGATCTCGACAGAACGCCCACTATACACCGTGACTTTTTAGTCGTCTTACAACGGCAGCCCACTTTATGTATCGAATGACTACTAAGCATTCATAAAAAAAATAGGTATTTATGAGATTTTAATAATTTAAAAATAAAAATATTATTCAATATTATGACGCATGACGTAGTTAAAACACCCTGTTGTGAGCGATGATCTACTGGACTCGAGCGCTGGGTAGGTATATTCTCCCGTTTGACACGTAAACATTATTAAGGCGATATATTGAAAAAAATGTGGTTTTTCTATTTCATGTAACTAATTAAGTATGTGCAATAGGGATTTAACATTTTGGTATATGCTTTTTGACTCTTTGGTCTAGTATCGTGTAAATGGAATACACGATTCAGCGAATTTTCCTCGATACAAAAAAATTGCAAAGTTATATCTATTTTTTTACTTTTTTCGACATCGAGGCGTAACAGTTAAGTATTATTCAATGGAATTTACTTTAAAACATAGAAAATTATCATATCAAAGTTTACTGAAAGTAGTTTTAAATTTAATTAATTTGTTTTGTTAAAAAGGAGTAAATTCGTTTTGGCACATACGTCGTTTTATTTCGAGCGCACGCACATTATAGCCATCTCTTGTTTTGCGTTTCAAAGGTAATTGCATCACTTTCACTCGCTTAGTAGATCAGTCGCCCGGTGGGCTTCACCGACGACGTACCTATGACACTTTTTGCAGATCGGTGCTATCGGATTTTTGTGATTTTAATAATTGTTTATTTTTTGCAATCGTAAGCATTTGAGCGGTTAGTAAGTTTCCTATAATTGTTTATCTAATGAAAAAGGCTAAAATGTATTTATAATTCATTTTAGGCTAGAAATATGTAAACAATATATCGATAATACGTCAAGTAAGTTACTATGACAACGTGTGACAGACTAAGAGTACAAAAAGGAATGGAGTCGCATTTGAATTGCGAAAAAATGTGAGTTTAGTCGAAATAATTTTTTGATCTTTATTGAGGTATGGATTATTGTGTGTGATTTAATATAATAGTTTGTTTTAGTTTTGAATTTATTTTTCAACTTGATTAGATATTGTTTTTGCGATTTTTAAAATTCGTAGAACAAAAGTTTTCAAAAATAAATCTGAAAATATTGAAGTTCTGCAACAGGAAAACTATACCGAAAAAATCTACGAAACTGAATTAGATTTCAGTACTTTTTAATTAAAATATTAAAAAAAATATGGTAATAAGGATTCAAAAATTAGCCTAGATACAGGGTTTTAAAATCGAGCATTGTTGGTCCTGAAGTCGGACTGACATGGTGGCGTTTTTGTACAGACACTTCAACACCTCGATGTTCCGGTTGTCGATTTGGCACCGTTGGAGAGACTGCAGTACAGTCCAAGTCTCAATCGAATCGAAGGCTTATTCGTAGTCCACGAACGCTAAACAGAGAGGCAGGTTATACTCTTCGGTCTTCTGTATAATCTGCCGTAAGGTATGTATGTGGTCTACATGCTAAAGCCTTTTTGGAATACGGCTTGTTTGGGAGGCTGAAAATTTTCAAATCTGCGCACGAGATGATTCGTGATGACTCTTGAAAACAACATGTAGACATGGCTTAAAAGTGAGATCGGTCTATAATTCTTCAGCTGGGCATTGTCGCCCTTCTTGAAGAAGAGTGCCACCACACCCCTGCTGCACCATGCCTGTGGCGTTTTCTCCTCGAGTATAACGGAATCAAACAGCTTCTGAAGGGCCTTAAGTACCGGTTTTCCTCCCGCCTTCAGGAGTTCGGCCGTAATTCCGTCATCACCCGGTGCCTTGTTGTATTTAAGCTGTTTCAGAGCCATCCTAATCTCGAACAGGCTGACTTCCGGGATGTCTTCGGTCAATGTATGATGTGTATATTTTTATGTCTTCTTTAGGTCTAACTTCGAGAAAGAGGCCAATCGTCGAATCCGATTCGGGAAGCTGCGCGGTATCTTCTTGACCAACTTATCGCAGTGTCTCAAGACGAAAGTCAATGATCAAAGTGTGTGGCCAGTGATTACACGATTATACGGGACCGAAACGTGTTCGCTCACAATGGGTCTCATCAGAAGGCTTAAGGCGGTTCGCGGATGACCTAATGAAGGTTGCAGGGATCCGGTGTATACCGGATGTATGTTTGGATATTTTTTATTCAGTTATCAACGGCAAAAAAATAAATATTGGTAACAAGATTTGCAATTCTGGGAAAGGGACATACCAGGGGACTGTGTTTTGAGGTTCATTTATTCAAATATTACAATATTAAATGAATAAATAAGCTGTGGCGTGCCAAAAATACCTAATACTATATCGGTATTGATACAAAAAAAACTGAGAAATATTAAGATTTGTTCCGTAAAATTAGCTTGGGACAGCTATTTTCTATTTAGTGAAGAATTGCCCTTATAACAGTGAAAGAATCATTAAAATCGGTTTAGTAGTTTACGAAAAAATTGAGTACAAATAGACGAGTTTTTTATAGTAGGTTAATAGTAATTATTTAAATAAAAAATATTCTTAGTACATGTACCACGTTTTTATTATAAGAACACAATAGGGAATATGCATGAAATACAAAACTTTTATTATTTCTTAAAAATGCCTTGTATTGGTCCATAAAAACATTGTGGTACACTTGTTTAATTTTCTAAAACAACACTTACTTTATAATTTAATATTTCATGTAGCGTGTTTTTGGTGAAACGGAACGCAAACTCAAAACGCATCGCCCCTCGATAACGCCGGTAGTGACGTCAAATACCATGTGTCAAAGAAACACTTTTATTTGAAAAGTACTTAAAGTTTCACTAAGATTTTATTATAATATTGTTATTGCAATGTTTACTTGAATAAAGGACATGCAATTTGCCAAATTAATATATTAAGGGTAAAAAATTAGATGTAAACAAGGCAGATAGAGGTAAATGACGTCACATAACATGACATGAATGGCCGCGACAGTCACGGACGTTTGAACTGTCGTAGAAAATTGTAGGAGTTTAATTTATTTTTTGAGCGACAAGCAGTAGTTGAACTTAACTTTTAATTATTTTCTTGGGTTGATAGTATTGTATTTTATTGATTTAAGTGAAGAAAAAATTACATGCATATTCCCTATTAGACGAATATAAATAAACACTTGTTATATGCCTTCACTACCAAATTAATTTTTATTACATGGTGTACTAAATAAAAAAAATGTTGTCAATTAAATATTTGTATTATTTGTCTACTCCATACCTCCTGTGTGCTAATATTTCTAAAATTCCACGAAGCACGAACGGGATCGCACGAAGTGCGTACTGTAACAGGGAAATGGGCGGTTTATTTTAGATTTTCGAAGGATAAATATTTAATACCTATTAACTACCTTCAAATCATGCAAAATTTCTTACGCCCCTTACCCATTTACCTGTTGCACCAAACAATTGAATCGTCAATTTGGAGGGACCAACTAACATAATCGATATCTTTAAAACGATATATGTTTCGGGCAGCCAAAATCAATAATATTAAGGTAGAATGAAGGTATTATAACACTAAGTAGGTAGAAAATTCCAGGGAGTAGTCTATTAGTTTGGTCTCTCCATCTTGATATCATGATGGAGGGACCAAGCATTTCGTTAAAATATTAAGTAAATGATGAGGTAGCAAAAATTATAGCAAAGGTAGGAAAGAGTAGATTAATGGTATATTTTTTTATATATATATATTTATGATCGAAATTGGAGACGTGGTCCCTTCATTTTGACGATCACCTTGGTGTTTCCGATGCCACCGCGCCGTCGACCGCGTACATTGCATTCGCCGCTCCCCGCGCGGGGGGCTAAGCCACGCCCATCGAGCTACGATTTATTTTCAACGTAGGGCCTTAACAGGATGTTTCATAATTTTTTCTAATGTTTATTTATTTTTCTTTGTACCTATGACGTAGGTAAAAAAAAATCGCGCCTAGAACTATTTTATGTCGGGCACATTGAGTGGACCACCTTTGTAAGACGACTAAAAAGTCACGGTGTATTCCTAGACTGGTTGGAGAAGCTATCGAGATCACCAAATAAAGAAACTTTAACCGGGAGGATGGGTTTCAATTGCCGAGAGCCTGGAATCCAGTGGTCCAGCTTTGTAAAAACAGAAAAAGTGCCGAAAAAAGTTCGCGAGCGGACATAGTGAGTTTCGTGTGTCGGGTACAGAATCGAGTTGCGAGTGACAGTGGTAGCGGTACTGAGTGCAGAAAACGAACAAGAAAGAGGGTAGACCGATTTGACTGCTTATAAACACTCACCCGCAATAACTTCAGTTTATCCGTGATCATGGTGCTTGCAACAGCGCCGAAATATCGGGAACTCAAACCTGACAGTAAACATGACAAATATCCCGTCTCTAGAGTTAATGATAATGTTAGTGTCCATGACAGTTTAAAAACTTAAATAAATACATTTATTTAGTAACTTAACTAATATTAACGCCACCCGTCTAACCAAAACAGACGATTATACGAGTATAATCTAGTTAGCAAATTAACCAAGGCTCGTTGCAGACATTAATAGCCTGTAGGCATTGATTGTTGTAATTGAAGCCTTCCCTAAAGGCATCTGTCAGTATAAGACGATATAGGTAGATTCACGGAAACCCTAACTGTATTACAACCGGAGTGATTGACGTCTGAATTGATAAACCTAATTGGGGTTTGCCTTAGTATTTGTTTGTGTATATTATGTCGTAGAACGATAGTTAAAGCCTGGAGAAAAATAATTAAAAAACATTTTTATAGAGCAAAAATGATCACCAAAATGAAAACCCCATTTTAATGTGAAATTATATCCAAAAATTTTACATGACACAAAGGGGATGGCGGGGACTTAGTTCGCTCGCTCTCTAGACCCCGCCATCCCCTTCGAACCTAACCTCTGCGACTCGGTTTGCTCAAGCTCACGTCGCTCGCTCTAGCATCAAATTTATTTCTTATGATTATTTCACTAGATTAGTTTAGGAAGATAATTATATATCCTGTCTTCCAAGATATAGCTATATCCCTAGGTATATAGGGCAATGGGCTTACCTCTACTGTCTTATCTACCCTAGAGCAATCACTATCTTACTGTGACATAATTTACATACCTTATTTAGATTTTTACCGACTCAAAGCTTTTCAACGCACAGTTATTTTAGCTTTCTGCTTATGTACTTACTAGCTTTTGCCTGCGCACAGTGTTCCGTTTGATCAAAAATATTTCCCTCTGCTGTTTATTGTATTTATCGATCAAGGGATGCATTTAAAATGCACGAGTAAAACACCCACGTGTCAATTTCAAATACCGAACAAATGATGAACTTTAGGTGACTTTTTCATGAAAAAAATTAAAATAAATTCTGAAAACGTAACTGTCCAAGATATTTATTTAATATAAGTATAGTCTGATGAAGCATCTTTGGGCGCATATTTTCCCGTTTTTATTTTTGGAAAATTACCTCCGGATTCCGAGTACTTAATTTTTTTTTTTCAAATTTTCGTTTTTATTTTTTTTCTCCCTAAAAACTCAAAAGTGCGACTTGTCACTAGCATTGAAATATTGCTCGTAATAAGGCCTATCATTCATAAAAAAACCACGATTCATAAAAGAACCACCAATTTCAGGATGATCAGTTCAGTGGTGTAGGCGTGAAAAGGTAACAAAAAAAAATACTTTCGCATTAATAATGTAAGTAAGGAAGTAAGGATGGAAAACCGTAGGTCTGATACATCGTAATTTTTATGTATCTACCGAAAAAAAAATTACCTTCATTTTATTAATATTGTCAATGTGTTTATTACTACAAGGGCCGTTCTGAATCAAAACAAGAAAATCACCTTCCCCGAAAACCCCAAGAGTTGCCATTTTCACCGTCGTATGCACTTGAGTACGACCCACAGGGGGCAGCAGTAATGAGGGTGTCAAGACTTGAGAGCCTCTCAACTGAACTCAACGAGCTGAGTTCGCGAAGTGTAAGGAACTTTGTTTTACAATATTATGGAGTTGAGAGGTTACGACGAAATGCAGGGTGAGGGTCTTAAAATTGGGCTGCGGGACTGTTCGAAAGAGATACCGCGGCCCAGGAACACAAAGGGCAAAGAAGCAACATGAATGGGTGTTAGTCAGTAAAAGTCTGACACTCCCTCCCACACCACCTAGAGCGGGGGGGGGGGTTATTTGATGATTTCCCATCACAAAAAAAAGGTCTTAAAATTCAATAGTATCTGATCTTTAATCTTCTTTGGTGGGAACAGCTAAGGTTTATTATGCTTATATGCTTAAATCCTGAGCTCAATGAATATTCTTATTGGTTGAACAGAAACTGTAAAATGTCTGGGCAGAATCATAATAGGATAATCAGTCAGGAAGATTATAGTATACAAGGTGTAAACGGACCCTTCATGATGCTGTCAACCAAGCATTCTGTACATCAAACTAACTCTAAACAAAAAATATTGCTGGAAAACGACTTTTGTTTCGGGGTGAATAATAACGTTTTACGGTAGGACTCAATGTAACTCACTCACAACACTGTGCTGATGGATACATTGAATATACGGGGGTCGTGAAGGTATTTTAAGTAAAGTTATAACATTAAAAACTTGTATTTGACAAAAAACATGTAAAAGTTGGAACTTTGAGCCCCAATAGGTCCGTAACTAGTAGGTTCCCAGGTATAGTCTAGAACAAAAAAATGATTGCAATGACGGGAAAGACAAGTGTCTTTCGGCTTCGTTAAGGGTACTTTTACACCCATTATACCTACTTTTTGTATGACAAGGTAAACTATCAATGTTCTTAGAATAATTAGGTGCTACTCTTCAACCAACTTACTGAATGTTCAAAATAACATTTTCATTTCTCGTTATAAGGGAAAATATTCCAACCTGGAATAAAACAAAGTTTCTAGAAAGTTCCGAACAAACAAGCATTTCTATTCAAAATTGTTCAGAACACGAAGTTGAACAACAAATACAGACAGTTATGAACAGACTGGTCAGACTGGTCAGAGTGGTCAGACCTCGCTTTGCTATCTTAAAGTTACGAAAGTTAAGACGCGTTTAGACTGAGGAAATTGACTGGGTCAGTACTGGAATACTGGATTGGACAGTCACGAACTTTGTAGTTCTTGAACCGTCTGGAGAATCGGTATGAGTTATTTTCAAAATACTTTATGTTGATACGAGAGATATATGGATATAATAAAACAGAATAATACAGGTGTCGAGTATTTTTTAGCAAGTGTATTTTTTTTTCTCATAGAGATGTCAGCAACCAGGAAGGGGTCCGCAAGGGCTGATGCCTGCCGGGGCTGCGGGACTGTTCGAAAGAGATACCACGGCCCTGGAACACAAAGGGCAAAGAAGGAACATGGATGGGTTTAAGTCAGTAAAAGTTTGACACTCCCTTCCACTCCGCCCAGAGCGGGGGGGTAATTTGATGAATTCCCATCCGAAAAAAAAAAGGTAGGAAAAAAGGGTAGGAAGATGACGATTACATAAGAATCGTCTAGTCTAAACGCTCCTCCATTTGAACAAACGTAGGAAGGAACCTAGCGTCTGTTAGACTTTACATATTTGAGGTGGAATGTTATTGTAAGACCCATAATAGTGATGTTTGCTAACTTCTGCTCGCTCGGTACATTTCCAGAATCACATTCTATTTTATATGTGAGAATTCTATTAGTCTGAGTAATTTTGAGTAGCGATTTGTTAGTAATTAGAGGAGCTCGTGGCTAAATAATAACAGCCACTCAGGTTGATCTTTAGGTTAAGCCGTGCTTGCCTAGGTTGGTCTGTGGATGGGTGACCACCCATTACATACCGAGTTTCCTCCGTGCCTCGGAAAGCACGTTAAGCCGTTGGTCCCGGGTGTCATTTGTAGATCTTTGACAGTCGTTAGGTAGTCAGTGGCCCAAAAGTCTGACAACCAGTCTTACCAAGGGGTATCGTATTACCCAGTAATAACTGGGTTGTGGAGGTCTGATAGGCAGTCGCTCCATTTAAAATACTGGTATTCAGCTGCATCCGGTTAAGACTGGAAGCCAACCTCAATATAGTTGGGAAAAGGCTAGGCAGATGATCATTTGTTAGTAATTAATGGATTTTGTAATGTGTGAAGTTTTCAACAGAAATGAATAACTTATTTTGAAAATTAAATTTGTTTGTGAACATGTATTTGACTTTCTCGTCTCTCGTCTCTGCCTCGGTGGTCTAGTGTTCGCAAGCGCGACTGTTGCGCATGAGGTCGTGGGCTCGATTCCCTAGTTGGGGAAAGTGGTATTGGGTTTTTCCATCAGGAATTTGTCAGCAGCAATCACAGTGTGCCCGGTTGATGTAAAGAGGATCGCCTCCTATTACAAATGTACTTAAGCATAACTAGCGAAATGAGGGTGTGCTGGTATTATTAGGCACCCATACTTCTGCCCAACCCTTCGGGCATTACAGGCGTCATGTTAAGTTATGTTTATTTTATTTCCACACTCCTCATCTGCATCTTGCCAATCAGAAAGCTCAAATGTCAAAATAATAAAAATTAAATTGATTTATAAAAATATTTAGAATCAGAATCAGAACTCTATTTGCTTTGAATGTAGGTACAGGTATAAGATGTTGTACATTAATTAATGAGATCGGCTACAGTCTACCTTATGGCGTGCAAATTATTACGTAAATTACAATATTAATACAAAAAAAAATAATGTCAACAAAACATACCGGTAACAGAAATTAAAGTGAAGCCAATTAATAATATTATAGTCAGGTACATAAGTCAAATGGTCAAATTTGCAATTTATTATTAAAACAATCATAATCTGGATAAATTCGTATCATTTAGAAAGTCTTTCACAGACAACAAACACCACAAACGACCATCAAAATCAATCAAACAATTTAACAATCAATCAATTTTAATAATCATCTGTGTATTTACTAATAATATTATAGTCAGATACATAAGTCGTAAATTTACAATTAAATATTATAACAATCATAATCTGGATAAGTTCCTATCATTGAGAAAGTCTTTCACAGACAACAAACGCAACAAACAACCATCACAATCAGTCAAACAATTCAACAATCAATCAAACAATTCAACAATCAATCAATTTTAACAATCGTCCGTGTATTTTTGTTTCAAACCAGTCAAAGACATTGTTTATTAATATCGAGAAATTAATAGTGTGTTACGTACATAACGACGTTTTAAGAAATAGTAAATTAATTGGCCTACGGTTACTTCTGCCTTAATATTTAATATTTAGGTATTACGTAAAAGTTCTAGTCTTTCTTCATTAAATATTCAATGTTTTATTTAGCCTTGTCATAACTTTGTTAGGTCCAAGTAAAACTAAGTGATGTCACGGTTCATTGTGGCAGCAAGTCATTTTGATACTCCATTTTTTATGTAGGTATGTAGGTACATATTTTTATTCATCTGAAAGTTTTATCATCTGCCTAGCCTTTTCCCAACTATGTTAGGGTCGGCTTCCATTCTTACCGAATGCAGCTGAATACCAGTATTTTACATGGAGCGACTGCCTATCTGACATCCACAACCCAGTTAGTACTGGATAATACGATACCCCTTGGTAAGACTGGTTGTCAGACTTTTTGGGCGTTTTTTTTTTGTTGGCTTTTTGACTACCTGTAACGACTGCCAAAGATCTACAAATGACAGCCGGGATCAACGGCTTAACGTGCTTCCAGAGGCACGGAGGAAACTCGGTATGTAATGGATGGTCCCAAACAAAAAACCCATCCACAGACCAACCCAGGCAAGCACCGCTTAATCTAAAGATTGACCTGAGCGGATGTTATTATTTAGCTTGTATTCTTTTCATCTATTGGATCTAATCTATACATATAATAAGACAGTAAAAAAACTGTGTCCGTACATTGAAGATATTTAAAAAAAAAAAATTGAGGTGGGTTTAGAAACAGTAATAGAGCACGAATCCAAAAAAAAAATTCTGTCTGTTTGTCTGTTTGTCTGTTTGTTTGTACACGCTAATCTTCGGAACTACTAGACGGATTTGAAAGATTTTTTTTTGTTGTGTAGGTATTAAGTCTGGGCAACATATAGGCTATAATTTATCTTGGAAACTTGAACACCTGATGCAGAACCGCAATAGAATAGCTAAATTATAAGAGATACAAAAATGGTACCATAACAAAAATTGTTCCACGTGATGAGCATTTTCTGCTGAGAGAATAAATTTGAAGATCTGGAACACCTGATGTGGAACTCCAAGAGCCCAGCTACACCATAACACATATATTATAGGAATGACGTCTTAGCAAACATTGTTCAATCTGATGAGCACTCTCTGTTGATTTATAAAAATCGAAGATCTGGAACACCTGTTGTGGAACTCCAAGAGCCCAGCTACACCATAACACATATTATATTATAGGAATGACGTCTTAGCAAACATTGTTCAATCTGATGAGCACTCTCTGTTGACTTATAAAATCGAAGATCTGGAACACCTGTTGTGGAACTCCAAGAGCCCAGCTACACTATAACATATATAGGAATGACGTCTTAGCAAAAATTGTTCAATCTGATGACCACTCTCTGTTGATTTATAAAAATCGAAGATCTGGAACACCTGTTGTGGAACTCCAAGAGCCCAGCTACACCATAACACATATATTATAGGAATGACGTCTTAGCAAACATTGTTCAATCTGATGAGCACTCTCTGTTGACTTATAAAATCGAAGATCTGGAACACCTGTTGTGGAACTCCAAGAGCCCAGCTACACCATAACACATATAGGAATGACGTCTTACCAAAAATTGTTCAATCTGATGAGCACTCTCTGTTGACTTATAAAAATCGAAGTTCTGGAACACCTATTGTGGAACTCCAAGAGCCCAGCTACACCATAACACATATAGGAATGAAGTCTTAGCAAAAATTGTTCAATCTGATGAGCACTCTCTGTTAACTTATAAAAATCGAAGATCTGGAACACCTGTTGTGGAACTCCAAGAGCCCAGCTACACCATAACACATATGGGGTGTAAACGGACCCTTCACCAAGCCGTCAACCAAGCATTCTGTACATCAAACTAAGTAACTTTACGCAAAAATTTTTGCTGGGAAACGAAATTTTTTTTTGGGGTCAAAACTCACATTTTACGGTAAAACTCAATATAATGCGCTCAAAACTTATTGCTGATGGATGCTTTGAATAGTAAACGGGTATCATTTAAGCTATCACCAATTTAATTAGTTTTGTGTTTCTTAAATAATAGGGTTTGTCCTCAAAATAGTAGATCTGTCACCAAAATGTAGTCACCAAACAATGCAAAATCAGTTCCACAATAAATCACCTAAAATCCTGAGATATAAGGTCTAGTACCAAATAAATGTTTTTGTATGTATTATAATAGGTGTGTCCTAATAAGTATTTAAGCAAACTAATTTAAAGAGATCACCAATAAATCATATTATGTTACTAGAAAATTGCGTTAAACATTAATTAACTAACCTAACCTAACCTAACCCAACACTGAAAGAATCATTCAAATCGGACCAGTAGTTCCAGAGATTAGCGCGTTCAAACAAACAAACAAACCCTGCAGCTTTGGGATCGATAATCGATTTATTTGGTGACAGATCTACCATTCTGAGCACAGAGCTATTATTTAAGTAACAAAACTGTTATTATAAGAACGAAGTTTATATTCATGTAATGCAATATAATTTTATTGGTTATCGATCTCTTATTTTACACATATATTAACCTTAATTTGATCATTCATACCTGGGAACAATTTTTGTTTATCTGAGAACGAAAATATTTCGTGGCGATAGATCTATTTATTAGGTGATACAACTTGATGACAAATATAAATTTTGGTGATAGAAAATATAGTTCCCATAGTAAACGGACCATGGAGGTAATTGGAGTAAAGATAGAACCTTAAAAAGTAGTATTTAAAAAAAAACTTGTGAAAAAATTAGAACTTTGACCCCCAATATCTCCGTAACTAGGAGGTTCCCAGGTATGGTCCAGAATAAAAAAATGATCACAATGACGAGGAGAACAAGTGCCTTTCGGCTTCGTTAAGGGTCTTTTTACACCCTTTATAGGAATGACGTCTTAGCAAAAGTTGTTCGGTCTGATGGGGTTTTCCTGTTGACTTATAAAAATCGAAGATCAGAAACATCTGATGTGGAAATCAAAGCTATCACTAATTTCACTGTATAATTATAAAATAACATAAGCTGGGAGTATCTCCACGCGGTGAAGGCGGTAACAGTTTAGGACTGATATTCGATGACGACTGTATATCATTGAAAATTTGACTCTACTGGACAAAACTCCTCTTTATTTTTATACTTTATCGAATAAATATGCCTTCGGGCTTATGTTATTTGAGTGTTTTAGACTTTTTCCACTTATCTTCGTGATGCGGTAGCCTACCCGGTAACGCAGGGGAGCAGTCACTTAGATTTTAATTGGTCAGGTATATTCACAATAAAACTATAACCATGCCTAGAAAGAGGTCAAATCTTTCCCAATGTTCCAAAGGAGCTAAAAGATTGAGGATCATAAGATCCCAAGAATCTACCGAAGAACGTCAGGAGAGACTTGATGCTGTTCGAGAACATCAGGCTGCAACTCGCTCCGTGGAAACCTCTTCCTCTCTTCTCTTCTCTTCCTCTTGGATAACAAAGCACGCCTGCGTTCTCAGCGTATTTACGCATCTACATCCAGGTCCCTAGAGAACTGTGAAGAACATGATGCGCGACTGACCGCTGATCGTGAACGTCATGCATTGTCTCGCGAATCGGAGACGTTCACGGATAGAGAATTACGCTTGAGTTCCAAGCGTATCTACGCATCGACTTCTAGGTCTCTAGAGACAAGTGGGGAACGTGATGCGCGACTGACCACTGATCGTGAACGTCACGCATTGTCTCGCGAGTCGGAGACGTTCACGGATAGAGAATTACGCTTGAGTTCCAAGCGTATCTACGCATCGACTTCTGACTTACAAAAATGAAAGATCTGGAACGTCTCGAATCATCTCGCGCATCCCGTTGTTTTCCCGTCCCCGGGCTCTTAGAATTCGACATCAGACGTTTCAGATCTTCGATTTTGACGACCCCGTTGTCGCTGGCATAAGCAACAGGATCCGCGTACGAAGTCGCGGGCAGAAGCTAGTTTTGAATAAAATGTACATGTACAATATGTACATTAAAATTTATTCTGATGACATTTTTTGACATTTCTTTCTACGATCTGTGGCTGAGGAACACGGACAGACGAGAGAACGACGGAGGAGGTGCGGCTTTTATATTTTATTGTTGACGACACAATGCACACGTGGATTGTATGGGTTAGTCTCGCAAAGATTAAGTGCTGGCACTGGAAAGTGATTGTTTACGTACTTGGACACTATCAGAGAGCAACGTGGCTTTTTTAAATCTATACATATAATAAGACAGTAAAAAAACTGTGTCTGTACATTGAATATATTTAAAAAAAAAAAATTGAGGGGGGTTTAGAAACAGTAATAGAGCACGAATCCAAAAAAAAAAATCTGTCTGTTTGTCTGTTTGTCTGTTTGTTTGTACACGCTAATCTTCGGAACTACTGGACGGATTTGAAAGATTTTTTTTTTGTTGTATAGGTATTAAGTCTGGGCAACATATAGGCTATAATTTATCTAGGAAACTGGAACACCTGATGCAGAGCCGCAACAGACCAGCTAAACTATAAGAGATACAAAAATGGTACCATAGCAAAAATTGTTCCACGTGATGAGCATTCTCTGCTGAGAGAATAAATTTGAAGATCTGGAACACCTGATGTGGAACTCCAAGAGCCCAGCTACACTATAACATATATAGGAATAACGTCTTAGCAAAAGTAGTTCAATCTGATGAGCACTCTCTGTTGACTTATAAAAATCGAAGTTCTGGAACACCTATTGTGGAACGCCAAGAGCCCAGCTACACCATAACACAAATAGGAATGACGTCTTAGCAAAAATTGTTCAATCTGATGAGCACTCTCTGTTGACTTATAAAATCGAAGATCTGGAACACCTGTTGTGGTACTCCAAGAGCCCAGCTACACCATAACACATATAGGAATGACGTCTTAGCAAAAGTTGTTCGGTCTGATGAGCATTTCCTGTTGACTTATAAAAATCGAAGATCAGAAACATCTGATGTGGAAATCAAAGCTATCACTAATTTCACTGTATAATTATAAAATAACATAAGCTGGGAGTACCTCCACGCGGTGAAGGCGGTAACAGTTTAGGACTGATTTTCGATGACGACGGTATATCATTGAAAATTTGACTCTACTGGACAAAACTCCTCTTTATTTTTTTATTTTATCGAATAAATATGCCTTCGGGCTTATGTTATTTGAGTGTTTAATTTCCTTTTCCACTTATCTTCGTGACACGGTAGCCTACCCGGTAACGCAGGGGAGCAGTCACTTAGATTTTAATTGATCAGGTATCTTCACTATAAAACTATAACCATGCCTAGAAAGAGGTCAAATATTTCCCAATGTTCCAAAGGAGCTAAAAGATTGAGGATCATAAGATCCCAAGAATCTACCGAAGAACGTCAGGAAAGACTTGATGCTGTTCGAGAACATCAGGCTGCAACTCGCTCCGTGGAAACCTCTTCGGATCGCGAAGCACGCCTGCTTTCAGTCAGCGTATTTACGCATCTACATCCAGGTCTCTAAGGTACTGTGAAGAATATGATGCGCGACTGACCGCTGATCGTGAACGTCATGCATTGTCTCGCAAGTCGGAGTCGTTCAAGGAAAGAAAATTACGCTTGAGTTCTCAGCGTGTATACACATCGACTTCGAGGTCTCTAGAAAAGTGCAGAATGTGATGCGCGACTGACCGCTGATCGTGCAAGTCATGCATTGTCTCGCGAATCGAAGATGTTCACGGATAGAGAATTACGCTTGAGTTCCAAGCGTATCTACGCATCGACTTCTAGGTCTCTAGAGAAAAGTGGGGAACGTGATGCGCGACTGACCGCTGATCGTGAACGTCACGCTTTGTCTCGCGAGTCGGAGACGTTCACGGATAGAGAATTGCGCTTGAGTTCCAAGCGTATCTACGCATCGACTTCTGACTTACAAGAATGAAAGATATGGAATGTCTCGAATCGTTTCGCGCATCCCGTTGTTTTCCCGCCCCCGGGCTCTTAGAATTCGACATCAGACGTTTCAGATCTTCGATTGTCGCTGGCATAAGCAACAGGATCCGCGTACGAAGTCGCGGGCAGAAGCTAGTTCTATAAATAAATATTTTAGTTGATACTAGCTTTTGCCCGCGGCTTCTCTCGCGTTAATTTAGAATTTGACAATAAATTCGGGTTGTACTCTGCTTGTAATAATATAATTCAATCTTGATTCGAAAGACACGCGGCGCCATCTATTATTATAAGAAAGTTATTGTTGTTTTCCGCGGAAATAGTATTTTTTTGCGGTATGTAAGGTACCCTATGACTGTTTCTGTACACTTGACAACATATATGCCAAATTTCAGGATGATCGGTTCAGTGGTTTATTCGTGAAAAGGTAACAAACAAACTTACTTTCGCATTCATAATATTAGTAAGGATAAGGATTCTGTTTCTTGGTTTCTTCATAGATCGGGTTACTCTAAACCTATGTAGACTTCTTCCCTTCTTCGTGTAGATGGTTCCCGTCATTACTTGAGTCAGATTAGCTTTGACCAGAACTCTGCCGCGTCGACGGCGTTGGTGACTCAGGACAGGTCCCTCAAGGAGCCGGAGGTGGGCCGCGGTATGGGGCTCCGCAGTCGCACCCTGTTACTACACTTTTACACGTTCATATTTTAGGCACAAATAACATGAAATATACACAATGATTGCTGTATAGTATCACCTAGTGTATGTAGTGAATTAGGATAATATTTATCCAGCGTAGTGCTCCGCACGTTTGACTGTTTTAAACTATTATATAATACTGGTCATTGCTATCCGAATATTATGTAAGAAAACACCGAGTAATGTGATAACTATCGGTTCAAGGCACAGAATTATTTTTAGTCAGAATGTAGTTTATACTAAAACACATCAAGTCGGAGACACGCGTGAGTATTTATATATAGGGTGACTGGTATTTAGTGGCCGATACTTAAACACGTGATTGCACTCATGATAACAAACAATTTTCCCAAAAAAAATTTTTTGAAACGGCTAACAGCTGATAAGTCGCGTGCGAATTTCATACGGCTGTTGTGTTATTTTGATAAAAGTTTGTGTACAAAAAAATGTGTCTTTGGGAAAGTTGTTTGTTATCATGACTGCAATCACGTATTTAATATCGGTCACTAATTACCAGTCACCCTATATAAAAAAAATCCTACGGTGTCCCTTCTACCCTGTATTATTATCTTTTCGAACTCAAACTCAAAACATCAATTTCAACATTTACAGGCACTTTTGAATTGATAGGAAAACGATCAGTAATTCAGAATGTCGTAGCTGGCGCTGGCGTAGTCAAAACGTAAATATCTTTTTAATATTAGAACGAACCTAAAACTCTTATAGACTATTTTATCTATAAAATCCGATAAAGTGGTGAAAATATTAGCCAGTCAACAAGCTTAACGGTGATGATGAAGCCGTAGAAAAAGCCATAAAACAACAGAAATATTATCTTGTAGTAACAAAAATATCCTCAAATGTCACAAACTCTTAGGACACGCTCCATAGCACTTGGACGTGGAGTAAACACAAATGATGGAGTGCTAACTTGTAGGCTAGTGGTACAGGTAAACTATTTCCCGCAGCGCTGACTGTGTTGGTCGGTGGATATTGGACTGTTATTACTTTCAGAGTGTTTCATCAAATAATGCAGGATTCATCATAAAAAAAAAACTCTTATGGCTATACTCTGTAGGTACAACACTGTAAACAGTTAAAGTGGCAGAATTATCCTCAAGAAATTATAGGTATTAAGTCTTCTTCACGAACGCGTCAAGTAAACTTTAATGAATTCAAACGATTTCAAAATGGAAAATACTTTTGTTGCACATATTATTTACTTAGTTTTTTAAGACTTGATGCAGATTTATGGGTGATATTAATTTCCTTGTAGTTTCACTAAAATACTGTACGATAGAAAATTCAAAAATGATTTTCGTGTTCATGACACGACCTCGTATAAACTCTCCGTCCGTTGATTACTCCGTGTAAGGCTTTGTAAGAAAAGTAAAAGTCGTAATGTTTTTACGGCGAAGTAATGACCGCCGTAAACTCATGCTTCCCTGGTACTTTTACTTTCAAGATAACATGAGCTTGCAAGAACACGAGTTATGAAAAGAAAATTATAAAAATCAACGTTACAACAAAATCTCCTTATTTTGCTGTAACGTTGATTTGAGTTAAAAAGAATTGCTCCATATGGCCTTTTTCGACCCCCTCTTTTCTCAGAGCCCACAAATTAATATCAAGGTGCAATCTTGGGCTGCGGGACTGTTTGAAAGAGATACCACGGCCCTGGAACACAAAGGGCAAAAGGGCAAAGAAGGAACATGGATGGGTTTTATACAGTCAAAGTCTGACACTCCCTCCCACTCCGCCCAAAACGGGTGTTATTTGATGATTTCCTATCCGAAAAAAAAGGTGCAAGTTTTCTCTGCTTCTTCTCCTTCGTATTGACATTAGAACCTACTAAATGTTATTGTTCGGATACTAGGGCGCACTTGATGATGGCGATGCAGAAGTCGATTTGTCTGAAGCTTTTGGTGCATAAAAAAAGAGCATCAAAAGAGGTGAGACATAGTCTTACCAAGTATGAAAAGTAACTATACTTAGATGAACTCAAAAAATGATGTAGAGGATCTGTGAAAATAAATCTTTACAGAAAGTGTTGCAGAACGAAAAAACTTTACCAGTGGATTTTATTTTTTAACCAATTCTGTCTGTTTGTTCCAGCTTATCTCAAGAATGGCTGGACCGATTTTGCCGCCACTTTCATCAGCTGATAGCTGATATTATAAGGCGTAACTTTGATTACTTTTATATTAGAAAAAGGATTAGGGTTCCGTGAAATTGTTAACCAAATCCGTTTCAAATAGGAAAGTAATTTTTTTATAATGTTTTCAAGCGGACGAAGGTCGCGGGCAACAGCTTGTCTAATATAAAACTTTGATCAAACTTGAAAACTGATCTCGTTCGACCCGTATTTTGCATAACATACACAGTCTCCCAGATATTTTTTCGAGGACCAATATTTGTGTGACACATCAAGCCTCCTCACAATAAACTTTATCATACATTCACATCCCAATTTTATCTGAATCTCAATAAAAAAAAAACCTTTTTTGATGAAACTCAACCGTTTACGACTTTCACAGCGTCATTCTTTTCTAACAATGAAGAATTTTCCTTTATTATTTTGCCAAGGGTTTTTATTTTATTATAATCTGTGGGAATAAAACGGAAAAGAGATAATAATGTGAAAATGGCGGCCGCGTGTGCGCGAAATGGCGGGAATTACGGGAAGTGTGGAACTGTTAAAGTGAAAAACGTTTTGGGAAAGTTTGTAAAGTAGAAAGAATTTGTAAAAGTTACAAGGAAAGGTCATAAATTTTAGCGCTAGCATTTAAAAGGGTCGTCATCTGCCTAGCCTTGTCCAAACTATGTTGGAATCGGCTTCCAGTCAAACCGGAAAGCTAAACATCAGAATTTTACATGAAGCGACTGTCTATCTGACCTCCATAACCCAGTTAGTACTGAGTAATACTTTACCCCCTTTTTTATTTTTTTTTGCTTCCTCTAGGAATTTCTCCTGTGTCGTGGGTGCGTTTACAAACATTTGACCTTCTTAGACTTTTTTTTTTAGGCCTTTTTAAGGTCTTGTCAGATTTTCGGGCCTCGGATCCACGGCTCGACCTTGGCAAGTGCTGCTTAACCTTGTATCTCCTCATAGCATTTAAAAGTCAATTTCTGCCTAGCCTTTTTCCAACGACATTGGGGTCGGCTTCCAGTGTAACAGGATGCAGCTGAATACCAGCATTTAAAAGGCTATAGCTACTAAAACGGTGAGTATAGGTATGACAAAAAAGGAAGATTTTACATGTTGTGAAATTTGAATTTCGAGGGTTATCCTGGCCCTTTCACCTTAGACCATACTATCTACGGGTAATTTAGGCGTGACGTAATGTCAATATGCCGTTTTTCAGTAGGTAATTTTTCCATATTTTCACTCCAAGATTGGTGCACGTCATCATAATTTTAAGTTGACGGCCGCTGATACTAATATCTGACGACAACACGACGCCGACGTAATTATTTTTCAGTTCAATAATCCGACCGTCACATTTTTGCGTCAAATTAAATATTTCTGTGTTATTATAAGAGATTCTTTCCTTATTTGTGTCATGGTGTCTAAGGGAACATGATGGATATTATGGAATTTATTTAACGCTATAATTCGTTCCAGATTTTAGATTTCAGATCGTTAGAGGAGCTCGTGGCTAAATCATAACAGCCGCTGGTATCGATCTTTAGGTTAAGCCATGTTTGCCTAGGTTGGTCTGTGGACGGGTGACCGCCCATTACATACCGAGTTTCCTTCTTGCCTCGGAAAGCACGTTAAGCCGTTGGTCCCGGCTGTCATTTGTAGATCTATGACAGTCGTGAGGTATAGTCAGTGGTCCAAAAAGTCTGACAACCAGTCTTACCAAGGGATATCGTATTACCCAGTGCTAACTGGGTTGTGGAGATCAGATAGGCAATCGCTCCATGTAAAATATTGGTTTCCAGCTGCGTCCGGTTAGACTGGAAGCCAATCCCATCGTAATTGTGCAAAGTCTAGGCAGATGATGCAGTTGATGATCGAGTGGGGGGCGCTCCGGATCAGACTATGCCCCTGATGCCCTGATGGAGTTTCCCATATTTCCGTTTCACTGCACCCTCGACGATCTGAAGAACGTCTCTGAAGCTGCAATAAACGCCACCACCATCATGCCATCTAATGTGTCCAAACTGTATAATTTGGAAGTAACATCAATACGGACTACCAAGTCATAGGTCTCGAGTTCGAACCCAAGGCACGCACCTCTGATTTTTCGGATTCATGTGCGTATACTATAATTATCACTTGCTTTTCGGTGTAGGAAAACATCGTGAGGAAACCAGCATGCCTGAGAGATATTTCTTGACGGCATGTAAAGCCAAGTCAGAGGCCCATGGGCGGCCTAAAAACTCTGACACCAGGTTACGAAATAACCACACGATAAAGAAAGAAGAACATCAATACGAAAAGAAGAAAGGGGATAAAGTAAGTAAGGTGTTATTCTTGCCGATAGGAATAACATCAGCAACACAGCTTGTAATAAAGAAAATTTGGCGAAAAACAATGTTTAATTAGGTTTTCTTTTTTTCGGATGGAAAATCATCAAATGACCCCTCCCACTCTGGGCGGAGAGGAAGGGAGTGACTAAAACCCATCCATGTTCCTTCTTTGCCCGCGGTATCTCTTTCGAAAAGCCCCGCAGTCCCGGCAGGCATCGGCCCTTCCTTTCTGCTGACATCTCTTTGTGGCGCGCGTGGGACACGATCCTGCCGTCGACACGGCCTGTCGTCATAAGACGGACGGACGGCGAGCTAGCCCATTACTCACCGTCCATGTATAACTATGCTGAAATAACATTTTTGCACAAAATTATGTGAAATTTAAAACCTGCTAAAGTTTCAGCCGGAAGTATACACATACAAACACAATAATTGCACACTGTTTTACTTATTGACTACCTCGTTGGTCGTGTGGACGCAAGCGCAAGCAGAGCATGAGGTCCTGGGTTCGATTCCCGAGTCGGGCAGTGTTATTGGGTTTTTCCATCACGAATGTCTCTGTAGCAGCCACGGAGTCTACATTTGTGCCCGGTTGATGGCAATAGGCTCGCCCCCTATTACATGGGACTTAAAACATAACTGGGAAAATGTGGATGTTGGTGTACTATTAGGTACACCTCTGCTTTACCCTTGAGGAATTACAAACGTGATGTTATGTTACGTTTTACGTATTAACTAGATAATTCTGCTTATATACACCTAGGTACCAGGGCACCATAATGTAGGTAGGGGGTTCTACTACGATGAACTATAGATACCGTACAAGTACACGCCCTCTTTGCAAGTTCCAAGTAGGATCTACTCCTTGTAACATGATACTCTCAAAGTTTCCATATAGATTACATGGTGCAATACAAGGCCTTGCCGATAAATCATAAAGAAGCTGTGGGAATTTTCTAACATAAAGGGTGTAAAAAGACCCTTAACAAAGCCGAAAGGCATTTGATCTCCCCATCATTGCGACCATTTTTTTGTTCTGAACCATACCTATGAACCTTCTAGTTACGGAGATATTGGAGGTCAGAGTTCAAATTTTTTATAAGTTTTTTTAAAATACCACTTTTAAAGGTTTTAATTTTACTTAACTCGATGACCCGTTAACTATTCAAAGCATCCATCAGCACTAAGTTCTGATTGCGTTACATTGTGTTTTACCGTAAAACGTGATTTCTCAAAAAAACGAGTCGTTTCCCAGCAATATTTTTTACGTAGAGTTACTTAGTTTGATGTACTGAATGCTTGGTTGACGGCTTCGTGAAGGGTCCGTTTACACCTTGTATTATCACGCTTCTACTCCTGTAAAGAGGACTAGGTAGAAGAGTTTACTTAAATAGCTCGTTTCGCTATGTTCACTTCAATTCACAAGTCTCAATAAATAGTAGACGACGTACAACATCACAGCAGCCATTTCGCACTTTTTAGGTCGAATGTAATAAATAGGGGGTGAGCCTATTGCCATCAACCGGGCACAAATTCAGACTCCAGAAATTGCCGATGAAAAACCCAATAACACTTTGCCCGACCTAGAATCGAAACCATGCCTAGCATGAATTCACACTTGCGATAAACGTTCCCGTTCAATAATTTTCGATTACCGGGAGCGAAGCTGCGGGCAAAATCTAGTCTTGAATGAAAAGTCCTTGTGGTCCTATTTGATAGAATTTGAGAGTTCCTCCAGTATTTATAGCGGGTGTTGTTATTAAAAAAATTGTGAAATTGAAAAACCAGATGGCGGCTTTAGCTTTGATTTTGGCGCCAAAAGATCCTTAAGCCCACCCTATACAGCTCAACATTAAATGACATTTCATGCAAGAAACTAAGGTGCAATAATGGCCTTATCTACTGACCTGGAATTAATTTATGCACAAAAATATTCGGTTTTAAAAGCTGCATCTTCCCCTCATTTGCAAAAGTTCATCATCATCTTCCTACTCTTGTCCCAATCTATTTGGGGTCGGCGCAACACGTTTTCTTCTTCCATTCTCCCCTGTCAGACGTCACGGCATCATTTACTCCTTTCTCTTTCATATCATTCCTCACACAATCCATCAATCTTTTCTTTGGCCTAAAGTTATTTTAACAAAAATATGACTTTTCTCAACAGTTATACACCGTGACTTTTAGTCGTCTTACAAAGGTGGTCCACTCAATGTGCCCGACATAAAATAGTTCTAGGTGCGTTTTTTTTTTTCTTCCGTAATAGGTACAAAGAAAAATAAATAAACATTAGAAAAAATTAGGAAACATCCTGTTAATGATGTTTACGCGTCAAACGGGAGAATATACCTACCCAGCGCTCGAGTCCAGTAGATTATTTATCGCTCACAACAGGGTGTTTTAACTACGCCATACGTCATAATGTTGAATAATATTCAAATTTTTTAAATCTCATAAATACCTATTTTTTTTATCAATGCTTAGTAGTCATTTTATACATGAAGAAGGCTGCCGTTGTAAGACTACTAAAAAGTCACGGTTAGATGTTTTTACGGTTCTAACATTAGGAAAACAAAAGAAAGTGGAGCGAGTCGCATAAACCGCTAAGTTAACAGTTTATGTATTAAGTGTTCTCCCGACATCCAGGGAGAGGACACAGTGACGAGCAGAGCGATCTTTGAAATAGGTTATACTGAAATTACAACAACAGCAACAATATTCAGAACTAGTGTAACAGCAGCCAGAGAGACTGGATTTGTGCCCGGTTGATGGCAATAGGCTCGCTCCCTTTTTTCATGTGACTTTAGGTACACCTCTGCCTAACCCTTCTGGGATTACAGGCGTGATGTTATGTAGCAGAAAGTAGAGGTTATGTCTTAGGTTATTTTATTTTATTTTATTTTTATTTTAGTACATGGAGGACTTACAGCTAATAAAAACAAACAAAAAAGGAAACCATAATCACCACAAAGCCAATTACAAATCCTCACGTATAGAATTATAATAGAAAAAAATTATGGTGTGAGCACAAAAACAGAAAACACACCGCTTTAATCAAAGTAAGAAGAATATAAATACTTGGTATGCAATTATATGACTAAAATAATAGAAAAAATTGTAACATAATAAAAACAAATAACCTACCGCTACTTGAAAAATAATAATAGTTGCTCGCTTTGTCAAGTTTTTCAATAAAAATGGAAGAAAAATAGTAAAACAAAGTGTTAACCTAATTCAATTTCCTACCCTGTCCCACTAAGGTACGACCCTAACTCTTAACCCTTGCTAAGTGCTGACTCCAATAAGTGGGTAGCGCGCAAACTGTGTAGTTTAACTATTAAATGCTTTATGGTTTAGAATAAACAAGATTATTGAAGTACTAGCTTATGCCCGCGGCTTCGCCCGCATGAAGTTCGGTAATGTCCCTCGGGATCGCACTGTCGGGATAAAAAGTATCCTATATGTTATTCTGATATATAAGCTATATTACTGCCAAGTTTCATCAAAATCCATCCAGTAGTTTTAGCGTGAAAGAGTAACAAACATCCACACATACATACTCACAAACTTTCACATTTATAATATTAGTAGGATTAGGAACTTGGAGCTACTAACCTGACATGGTTATGCCTAGTTCAATATGAACTTACAACTTGGTTATAATGTTTTGCTAAATTAGTTTAACTATGTCCTCCGAGTTTTTTTCGGCTGTTAGTTTCCGAGTATTCAGGTACGAAATAACGGCTAAATCAAAAAAAACAAAAATTTTACGTGTAAAAGTGTTTGTAAAAACCATCATCAAATGCCTAGCCTCTTCCCAACTATGTTGGGGTCGACTTCCGGTCTAACCGGAGGCAGCTGAATACCAGTATTTTACACGGAGCGACTGCCTACCTGACCTCCACAACCCAGTTAGTACTGGGTAATACGATACCCTTTGGTAAGACTGGTTGTCAGACATTCGGGCAACTGACTACTTGTAACGACTCGACTGTCAAAGATCTAAAAACGACAGCCGGGATCAACGGCTTAACGTGCTTTCCGAAGCACGGAGGAAACTTGGTATGTAATGGGTGGTGACCCGTCCATGGAACAATCTAGACAAGCGAGGCTTAACTTGAAGATCGTCCGGAGCGGCTGTTAATATATTTATTAGCCACGAGCACCTCTGGTACTTGTGAAAGCAATAACTTCTTATTACAACACAAGGGAGCAATAACACACTTTATGTACGTCCCAGACAACGTTAATAGAATAATAAAATATAATGAAAGTCTAACTACTATGAAACAGTACAAACTTATCGTCGTTTAAGTTCTCAACGCTACGTAAGTCAATTTTTGGCGGTTTCGAGATTTTGATGCCATTGGCAAGGGGAACGGCACACGCGTTGTGTCAGCCAATCAAAAAAAAGCAACGTCTGTATCTAATTTGAAGTGAACGCAAATTCCAAAAAGGAAGGTATTTCCACTATTATTTTTATTTCCTTTACGTGTACATATTAATTTACTTTTTTAAACATTTCTTTAAAAAAAATAGAAGAAAAACATTTCAAAATAAAATAAATAGTAGCCCACCGATATCAGGATCAGGGTCCAAGCTACCGGTCATGGCTCCAGAAAGAGGAACTCCCTAACAATACGAGCCGTGTCCAGGAGTACCGCTTTCTGAATAAAGCCCTTGATCCACCTGCCTAACGAGAGCCTCATCAGGTATTGATCGAAGCTCTTAGCAAGTAAGCCATGGGCTGATATGACTATCGGCACAATGATCGCTGAGTCCACATCCTACATATCGACAACCTCGCGAGCAAAGCAAGTCAAGATACTTGATTTGCTTATCTTTCTCGGTTTAACGAGATTCTCAAAGTTCGAGGGCTACAATATTCCTGTCAGTGATGATGGATTGATTCCAATGTGATATTGTTTTTTTGAGAACAGGGTCGGGCACATACCTTTATTACGGAACTTCCGATTCCACAGGGATATATTTTAGAGCAAGTTGTTGATGGATTATCCTAACTACAAGGTTGTGTCTATGCAAGTAACGGAGAGTCCGTTAGCTAGATGAGAACACCCGGAAAAATTGTGACGGATTGATTCGCCTGGACGGTGGTATGCACGACATATGTCAACCGTACCGTCTTTCACAATAAAACTCCGGTAGTTATTTGTCATCATATAACTTCATCCATAATTTCACAGACAAAACCTTCGGTTTCTCCGAAGAGGTCTCCAGAACTAAGCCAGGCCATGCAAGGACCTGAAAAAGCGTCTGTGAAGTTCCTTACTCTGCCATACCTCCCTGCGTCACTTGTGTCCCACTGCAGTGTGAGCGAAGGCTTTCCTTCCCTCTTTATTCGCCAATCCTTGTGAAAAGAGTCCAGTTCGTTCCACCATCTCCTTCTGGGCCTACCGCGTTACCGTTTGCTGCTGTTTGGGTCCCATTGTGTGGTTAGATTAGCCCATAGCTCCTCCAGCATGCAACAGCTTTGGCTCACCTAGTTCCATTTGAACTTCGCAGCCATGTGAACTTCATCGGCAATTTCAATTTTGGAACGCAGTATCGAGTTACTAAGAAGGAACAGTCTCCTTAAACTTTTCCCTGGGATCGTGTCTTGGACTATAAATCTTACTAATATTATAAAGAGAAAAAAAAAATATTTTTGTGTGTGTGTATGTTTGTAATGGATAAACTCAAAAACTACTGTGCCGATTTCAAAAAATTTTTCACCATTAGAAAACTACATTATCCCTGAGTAACATAGGCTATATTTTATCCCAAAATGTTTAAAAAATATATGTCCACCCATGCAAAGCCGGGACGGGCCGCTAGTAATTTATAAAGTGATCAAAACGCCCTTTTCTGCAAAACAAATGCATGCAGTTGGTTTTTTTTTTTTTATAAAGAACTAAATTATTCGCGTTAAGCCAGTGCACTTCTTTTCACGACTTTCGCGTTATTTAAATCATCAGTAACCAGCTGCTGGCGTTTAAGTTTAAACAAAAATAAAATATCATCTGCAAACAACACTATAATATCGTGGTTATTCTTTGTGAGGTAAGGCAAGTCATTAGTATAAATAAAAAACAAGAAATGACCAAGAATTGAGCCCTGTGGGACTCCCATTGTTACTATAGATCCAGGAGATCTTTTTCCTTTGACTTAAACTTTTAGATTCTATCACTCACGTATGAGGTAAGAAGATCCAGAGCGCTGTTCCGGATTCCGTAGTGGTGGGATTTTCTAAATAACGTTTCATGAAGAACGCAAAATTGGATGCCTTGGACAAATAGCAAAAAAAGCCCCTAGCATCGCATTTATCTTCCCATGCACTATAAAAATGTGGAGGTTCTTTTCAAAACTTGACTATTCCATTTTTTTTTTGTTTGGTGCCATTGAAATTAAAACCCAGTGAAAATAAAATTGGGCCAAAACTCGATAATTACACCAGAAAAATAATAATAAAAGGCATGATTTCGACAAAAGTAGATTATTCCACTTCAAAATGATATTCTCCGTATCAAATATACATCATTGGAACAAAACATGATTAATCCAGAAGTTTAAATTGCAACAAAACATGTTTTATCCCTAAATTTTTCAGTCAGAACTTATGTTTCTAGAACATAAGTTCTGACTGAAAAATGTAGGATGTAGGCACAATCATAACAAAACTTGATTGTTCCAATCAGCCGCGTCAAAACTAGATAATTCCATTTAAAATTTTGGATTTATTCAAAAAAAAATTAGCAATAACATATTATATTGTTAATTTTTTTAATTCTGTACAAAGCAGTGACAAGTCTGGTCGTCTAAAATAATGCAACAAAAATTCGGGTTAAATACATTATTGCATTCCAAATTTATTTATTTGTCATTGGTACGGACATAAAATGAATTGGAAAGTGCGCTTGTGTGCAGTGTTCAGCTCGAGGCGAGGGCGACAGTCAATGTGTGATCGCGGTGAAGTTGAGACGTCTTGGAACTGTAGCCGATTCATTGTGCCCCGTGTTATTGTATTAAGTTGTAATCTCAAGTAATTCGTTAGTTTTGCTAGAAACAGTGTATCGCACCCAGTGTGTTTTCATAGCACGAAACCCATCGTCTGCCCACATGGGGTACGAGTCTATCGGAGTAAATCGTGACATATCCGAGATATTTATTTTAATTTTATAATCGCCAACTCGAACCAGCCATCGCAGTGCTCATCCAGGTCACCTCACTCACCACCTCTTTGCATTGCTTGGAGAAATAATTCGATATATTTTTTCAACATCTTTATTACCATCATACAAAGAGAGAATACATAAGATTAACAAGATAAAAATACAGAACAATCTCAAAAAAAAAATTGAAATAGATATACGTAACAAACAGTACAGCTGAAACAGTCGCTAATGTCTGTTTTTTAATCCCTGAGACTAAATTGACAAGTGAAAATGTCAAAACTGACATAAATCCTATTGAAATCTATGTCAGTTTGCCATTTTAATTTTTTTGTGAGTTTGTCAGTTTGTCACTTTGATTTGCTAGTTGAAATTTGTTGGTGGAGTTTTTTTGTTTTGTTTCTTTGTTGATAGTTTTGGTTCAGAAGATCAAGCCGAGATATGAAATTTTCTTTGGCATTGCCGTCGTAGACTTTGTCAAGAAGAATTTTTAGTTTTTCGCAGTTTATTTCGCTAAAATTATGCATGGGCGTTTTTCCTTCTATGTCTGGAGTCCTACAAATTTCCTTAAATTGATTTTTATCTAAAAGAGACTCAAGTTTGTCGAAAAACGTGTAAGACTGTTCTAAAGCCGCTATATGAGCGGCTCCCTTCTTGGACGCATCGCTTGTACTAAAAATGATCATTAGTTGCTCCCGATTAAATTTTTCTAAAGTTCTATCAAACAATTCGTCGTTTATAAAATCTTGCGACCACGACTTTACAAAAATATGTATTATTTTACTGGATGTATTTGTAGAGAAGTTTGTGATATCGATACAAAATAAATATACAAGTTCGGAAGGAGTTAAATCTGACAAAAGAGCATCTAATAACTCTACATTCTGACGCAGACTTTTTCGAAGTCCTCCTCGAACCACTAATGGATTAGCGATCGGTAGATCAAAGCATTTGAATATTTTAATTATCCTATTATCGTCAATACTTCTAATCATCTCAATAATAAAAGAAACAACATCCTTTGCGTTATTACTGACTGCAATGCATACAATACAACAATCGTTACAAGTGTTGTTGAGCACGTTCATAAAATCCTCAATATTGTTTTTAGTGAGCACATCTTTAACAAATTTGAGTAGAATTATTGCAATATTATCTAGTTTACTAACAATAGCTTTAAAAAGCGAGTTGGCCAATTTTTGGCGCACCGAAAGCAAAGTCTCGAACTTTTTGTTTAAATCTGCGTTATTTATTTCATTAAACATGAGTTGATGGTTTTCTAGTTTAGCATAGAAAAAGCTTCGAGGGTCGTCTACTTCAGATTGAAAAAACGTATTAATTAAATACACCCAAAGAGAAGTTCTACAACGGAACGAATTCAGTTTATCGCAAAGGTACTCAGCAGAAATATATTTAGCAAATGTGTAAAGGTCAAACTTAGATTTATTCTGAATAATTTCGTCGACAAGGCATGCTTTTTCTTCCCCAAATTTTATTCCTTCAATAAAATCACGAATTTCGGCAATATCGCTAGTATCGTAAGCATGAAATAACTGTATTTCATCCGTTCCACCAAATATGCCAAGAGATTGATAGTATTCTGTAAACTTTTCTTCCATAAGATCATGACGAGAAACGAAGTTTTCTTCGGTATTCCCGTCATAGACTTTTTCAAGAAGAATTCTTAATTTTTCGCAGTTTAATTTGGTGTTAAAATAATGAATCGGTGTTAGCTCTGCTTTGTCTCGAGTCATGCAAATTTCCTTAAATTGATTTCTATCTAAAAACGATTCTATAATGTCAAAAATCCAGTAACACTGCTCCATTGCTGCTCTATGAGCTGCTACCCTGTTCTGCCAATCTCTTGTACTAAAAATGGTCATGAGTTGTTCCCGATTAAATTTTTCGAAAGTTTTAATAAACCATTCGGTGTCTATATCACCTTGCAACCACGACTTAGTAAGAACATGTATTATTTTACTGGACTTTCGTTTATCGAATGGAAAAGTAAATGTAATTTCTTGGCATAACAAATCTTCAAGTACAGATGGACATAAATCTGACAAAAGAGCATCTAACAACTCCACATTCCGACGCAGACAACGTCGAAGTTCACCTTTATCCAACAATGGATTAAATCTTGGAAAATCAGAGCAATTGAATATGTCAATTATCTTTTTATCATCAATATCATTGATCAGCTTAATAATATAAATAAGAACATGTTTTGCTCGCTTTTGGACTGTCATACACACAATGCAGTTAAACATAAAGAAAGATTTGTGTATGTCGGTGATCATTTCAATAAAAAAATTAAGATTGTTCTTACTTATCACAGCTTTGACAAATTTGAGTAAAGTTATTGCAATATTAAATAATTTGCGATAAATAAGTTTATAAAGCGTCTTTTGCAACTGTTCACGCTCCACAAGCAAAGTCTCGACCATTTCGCTTAAATCTGTGATGTATGTTTCACTAAACATGAGTTGATGGTTTTCTAGTTTGTGATTCAAAAACCGTAGTGAACCGTCTTGTTCAGACTGCAGAAATGTGTTAATTAAATACAGCCAAAGAGAACTTCTACAATGGAATGATTTCAATTTATCGCAAAGAAACTCTGTAGCAAAATATTCAGCAAATGTGTAATGGACAAATTGAGGTTCATTCTGAATTATTCTTTCGACAATGCCTGTTTTCTCTTCGCCGACTTTTATCTCTTCAATAAAATTGCGCAATGTGTTCATATCGTTAGTGTCAAATAATTGTATTGCATCCGTTTCACCAAATATGACATGAGCACCAATTACTTTGTGAGCATATAAAAATGCAGTACACTCAGTATCTATCAACTTCCTCATATCAGGATCATTGATACACAACAGGGGTTTTTTTTCTCCAAAACGTATCTTGAAAAATTTTGACTCTACTAATAGTTTATAAATTTTACTTAAATTGACGTATTTCGGGTCAAATGAATCATTAAAATAAGAATCTTGAAATAACTCTGCTGTCATATACAAATGTAATGGTATGTTAAGAAAATTAATTTCTACCACAGCTCCAAGCAGATGTCGAAATTGCTCAACATAATCTAGTTCACCTTTTTTAGTAGGGAAGCGGTCAAGATTGTTTGAGCCGAACTTTCTTAATAACATTTTTTTTATAAACTCCACCTGATTTTCAATAGACAAAGGTTGTATAGTAAAAGAGAAAGTTTCCAAACCATTTTCTAACTGATGAAGAACGTTATATAAACGGCTAGTTATCCACAAATGCATAACTTTTGAATTCTTAAAAATATTAACTAATTGAATAAGCTCATTCGCGAAATCAGGACATATTTCATCAAACCCGTCGAGTAGTAAGACAACCCGATTATTATTATAACAATAAATAAATAAATCAATTTCGAGTAAGTCTGATCCAGTTACATTTAACTCTACTTTGTTTTTTAAAACAATGTCGTCACCTTTGACAGAAACAAGATCAATTATGGTCTCGAAACCTGCTCTTCTCTCTTTAAAAGCTTTGAATCCAATAACTTGGAACAAAAATTGCATAGCTTCTTTTAAGCCAATGCTAGTTTGATTTTCTTTTAGTTTTTTTAATACATCGGTATGGTGCAGCAAGTTAATTTTAGAAATCCACAGCGCCGGATACTTATCTTTAGTATTTATTGCTAAATGAGTAAGTAAGGAAGATTTGCCCATGCCAGGTTCGGCACTTATTATAACTACTTTTTCACTCACATCTTTCAACGTCACCGGTTGCAATGTGTTTCCAGAGTATGTACCCCTATTCACGTGCTTTAATATATTCAGTAATTTGCCTCGTGATTTTTGCCAAACAAGAGATTTTTCGTACTTGTGTTTGGTATTTATCAAGTTAAACCAATGCACATTACAATTTCTATACGTATTGATAAATTTATCAAATTCTTCTCTGTTATCAGCAATCAAAACGATATCCTTCGTATCAGGCGTAAAATCATCATCCAACTCGTTGTATTTTACAACATTATACTGATCATTTGTTTGAATACTCGGATCTAATGTAATGTAACGACATATGTGTTCATTTATATAAACATCTGATATTTCATTATAAGCCGGGCTATTAAGAAAATTGCCTATCGTTATTTTTTTATTGTTAATAATCATGTATAATACTTGCGAATTAATAAGACAATGCGATTCGTCTTCAAATAAAATACCAAGTGGTATTTCTTTTCCTTGGAACACAATATATCTATCTTCTAGCAACATCGTACGCATTGTATCTTCTAGATCTTTAAAGCCAATTTGATTGTCAACTCTTTCAACGATGTCCTCTGATGTTATTCTTTTGATCTGGTCAGACAAATTGCGATTAGAAATAATGATAATTTTTCCAGCAAAGTGTCTAATCAACAAATGGATGTCTGCAACATCTTTATTTTTACAAACAACAACAATGAGTGTAGCCAATTTAGATTCTTTTATCTCTGCCTTTACATCAACAAAATAATTTCCGAACCCAACATAATCCAAATCGATGAAAGTATAACCGTTCAAATTCCGTTCTTCAACATATTGCATTAATTTCACAGTAGAAAGTGCATTTTCTTCAGTTATTATGCTCAAGATTTTTTCTTGCCCGGCAAAAAAACCATCTAATTGCAATAATTCAAGTGCAGCATTTTCAAATTTTATTTTAGGCAACGCGTTTTTTATTGTTTCAGTAAAAGTAAAATTAAGAATGCTTAATAACGGGCTATTTAGGATATCCTGTTCAGCTTCGAGGAAATATTTACAAGATTCGGTCAAGTATGAAGCACTAAAAGGCTGTTGCCACCATTTTTGTACACGATCGTGTATTTTTAAGAAAATTGCGTCAGCTTTTACTATACTTTGCCTTTTTCCACTACCTACAAAACAATTATCGATCTCTTTCTTTAAAACCGTTTCTACGTTATCCTCTTTTGCCTGATTTGTGTAAAATTTAAGGTTACACAAAAACTTTTTGATCAACTTTTTATCATTTTCTTCATGAACCAAAGAAAGGCGGGGGAAGTGTTGTATGTTTATGTCAAATCTACAGTTGTTTGCTATCCCAACGAAAACATCACTTTTCAATTTTTCTAAGAGCTTTAAATTGTCGTCGCTTAAGGTGTCAACATCAAAATTAAATTTTAAAGCTTTGTTCACGTTATCAAATACTAGCAGGTTACCAACTAAACCACCCAGTCTATAGGATTCTAAATCCGTACTTTGTAATATTTTATTTGGGCCAACCATATTGTCGTCCACTTTCATCAAAATATTGGCTGCGAATGTTTCAGCAGAATTCGCAAAGATTTGTTTAAATTTTGAACAAAGGTAATCAAGTTCATTTTCCTGTGTTTCCTTGCTTCCACTAAAACAAAAATAAAGGTTGCCAAAATTTAGTGGTACTTTAAACTTCTGTGCCATTAAAATGCTCTCTGCTTGGTCCGGTCTTTCTTGGGATACGATTTTACAAATCGTGGTTTTAAATGCTGATAACAAATTATCATTGCTTGAAAAAAACGATTCTCTAAATTTGGCGTATCGAAAATGATTTTGCGATTCACCCTCTTTCATTTCGACTTCCAGAACGTGTCGCGCAAGAAAAGCGTGATATGTTTTTATTAAATCATCCTTCATCATATCACCGTGATTATCTTTGAAAATAAACTTTGATAATTGTTTTGCTAAAAGCACTGCACGTGATTTGGCTACAGTTTGCACTAGAAGCTCTACATCTTGATCATCATAATCAAACTGAAATACGTGTGGTATTTTAGTTCGATTATGATGACCGTCATCATCTGTAAGATCTCTCTTGCCTACACTTGTGTTTATAAAACTTGTACTTTCATTTGGTTCCACTAATTTCTTTTTTGAAAATTTCTCAAAGGCAGAGGTATAAATAATAAATTCACAGTCCATGTCTTTAAACTCACCCCTGAACATATCATCGTTATTTTCTGGCTCGAACATTTGGCTTATTTTGATATAACTCTCTAAGTATTTATGTAGACTGAAGTCTCCGTTTAATTTCATAATTTCTTCGACCGTAAATTTGTCTTTTTCAGGATTATCTCTATGCCTTGCTTGCACGAATATAATTCTTGGTTTATTATCTGTATTTGAGTAGAACCTAAATACGATGTCATCGAAAGCATCCATGCTGTCAACGTTGGTTGCAATTAAGAATGTTTTAACTTTATAAACATATAAAGCTCTAAACAAAATCAGACACAACAGTTTAGTTTTGTACAGTTGTCCACTAAGGCTCGACGTTCCTGTTCGCTTTTGATAGCAAAATGTTTCCTTTCCGGCTGCTCTTTTTAATTGTTTATTATTTGGCTGCTGGTTAGACTTCTTTTGTTTAAGTTTTCTATTTTTCACTGCACTGCCATTGTTAACATCGGTTGAATGGGTTTGATTTTCAGTATCACATGTCACAGGTTGGAAGTATTTCGGATCTTCTCTTTCTTTCGAGCTCTTAAGATCACTCTTCCTTGTTAAATTAGTATCAAGTTCCTGCTGGCTACAAGATAGTTTTACTTCATTGTTATTAAATTCCTCCAATACTTTTATAATGTTAACTATTTTGCCAGCGGGTTTATCTAATAAACGAGCAATGTCTAAAGCCGTTTCATTATCATTGTTCTTAATGTTAGCGAGAGCTCCTCGTTTCAAGAGAAATCTGACAACTTCCAGTTCTCCCTTCACCACAGCGACATGCAACGGCGTATTGTTTTTGTAGTTAGCATCTGTTGCATTTACGTCAGCCCCTCGATCTAAATATTTTTTAATCTTCTGAATTTTTTCATCTGAGGTTTTGTTTTTACGAATACTACTGAACAGCAAGCCGTTGTTAAGTAGCTTGTCTTCAATTTCCGAATCATTGCAATTGTTTTGCATTCCAATATTTTTATAGACTTAATTATATTGCACTGAAGTTTCTGAAACAATATTATAAAGACTGTTTCATAAGATAATACACTTAGACATGTCAAATAACAACTAAATATAGTTCTACAATTAGCTTTTTTTTTAATTGTATTACAGTTCTTTGTTAGATAACGATTATAATAATTGAAGGATTACAATAATACAGGGTCTAAACGGACCCTTCACGAAGCCGTCAACCAAGCATTCTGTACATCTAACTAAGTAACCTTATGCAAAAATTTTTGCTGGGAAACAACTTTTTTTTTTGGGGTGAAAAATCACGTTTTACGGTAAAACTCAATGTAACGCACTCAAAACATTGAGCTGATGGATGGATTGAATAGTGTTCGGTCGTGAAGGTGTTTAAAGTAAAAATCTTTCATTAGAAACACGTTTAAAAAAAAAAACTTGTGAAAAAGTTGGAAATTTGACCCCCAATATCTCCGTAACTAGAAGGTTCCCAGGTATGGTGTAGAACAAAAAAATGATCGCAATGACGGGGAGAACAAGTACCTTTCGGCTTCGTTAAGGGTCTTTTTACACCCTTTATAATCGTTATCTACCGAGATCTGACGAGTTGCATTACAAATATAAAGTGATTTACCTAAAAAAATATTTTGCCGTTGCCGTGCGGAACCTCTATGATGAAAACGTGGTCTTCGGGAGTTCGCACTACGGATTACTACCTAGTGACTACGGAGTCAATTTATGTTTTATATAACAGTAGCTAACCACTTACTGGTGGAGTGTGAGTGTTGGTGAACTTTCATATTTCTTTGCAATCTTATTGATAGATGCAAATGACAAACGATTTTAAAATCAATATGTAAATTAGCTTTGGGTTTGCAGGTTTAGTAGTACTACTTAGTAAGAGTATTTGTGTAGACTTATAAGGTTCAAGCAGATGATCTTTTAACTAAAAATAAGAAGTCGTCTAATCTCATACTCTCAGAACATTAAATTGCTAAACATTTTCACTAAGGCGTTAATTGTTTGCTAAAATAAAGTTACGTTTATTTGAAAAACTGCTTTAAAAATAATTTCAGGTAAATTTAAGAGAAAGGGAGTTATTGGTATTAATTGATTAAGGAATAAGATAAATTGTCAGTAAATTATTTAGGTATCGACTCTCCGATTATTAAAAGTTTTGGGAGAAGGACTATAATTACTAAACATTAATTCGGGGATTGTCCTTTTCACATAGTCTGTCTTCTTCTCTGTTTTATTTTAGCTACTAACACTATTAATAAGTTACATTATTGTTTACTAACACGCTGGATCATTGTTGTCCCAAAGAAAGAATATTATTAATATTAAAGCGCCTGTGAAAAGACGTATCGCACACGTTTTTGGTGTGAAAAATTATTTCCACATTTTTCTAGGAATCTCTTGAGTATGACTTTTATTTACAATTATCATTCTTCTGGCTGGACTCAATGATTACAAAAATAACTTGCCAAGCATTTTTATTTTAGTTGCGACTCGAGGTCACGCGCACAGCGGACACAACTGATACCGCTCACTGCCACTGGTGGGCGTGGAACTATCCCACGGCTTTGTCAAGTGGGTGCGCGCGTTTGATTTAATTCATTGCATTTTTGTAACTTCAAACGAAAATGATAATATTTAAATGGAAGAAAAAATTGCGATAACGCATGGAATGGAATTCAATTTTGAAAAAAAGAGGAGAGAAAAAATTGAACTTTGGAATTCTAGCTTTCGTTTGGGTCTTTTTACACCGTTTATTTTTCTTTAAACTTTCTTACAGGTACATTTCAGGTGCGTGATCATCCCGGATGCTCACGCGATCCAGCTTTCATAGGCCGTTCATTTCTTTTTGAAATTAACATAGGTTATAAATTAAATTTTTTTTTCATGCCTGCGTCAGCCATGATAGTCAGCTACAAGTCAAGGAAAATAAATAGACATAACTATAACCAGATACTCGACTTTCCTGTTTTGTTTGATAATTCACAGGCTGACTCACATAAAAATTTATGAAATTTTGTAACATGTAGTACTCTGTCAAGAAAGTACCGGGAAACGATCAATAATACAAAAAATGTTAGTTGATTCATCCAAAGTTATTTTATCGCCTTCAAAACATGCTCCTTCAAGAAACGATGCACTTACGCCAACGAATAATCCAATCATCGAAACATTTTTAAACGCTTTTTCCGGAATTGAGTTCAGTTCTCGCTGCGAATTCTCCGTTATGTCTTCTACCGAAGAAAACGAAAAATCTCTAATGCCACGAAACGAACGGGTGGTCATTCGAGTTTACGAAAAAGAAAGAAGTCGGCTGGAGCCAGATCTGGTGAATAAGATGGTTGCTCGATGGTATTTGTTAAGTTTTTGGTCAAAAATTCGTCCACTATGATGGCCTTGTGCGAAAGCGCATTATCGTGGTGCAAAATCCAAGGATTTTCTTTCCACAAATCTGGCCTTTTTCGTCCAATTTGCTCTTTTAAACGCCGCATAAGGCTTAAATAATATTCTTTATTTACTGTTTGACCTTCCGGCAAGAATTCCGAGTGCACAACACCGCGATAGTCAAAGAAAACGGTCAACATGACTTTGGCTTTTGATCGACTTTGACGTGGATTTTTTGGTTTCGGTACAGTTGGAAGGCGCCACTCCGAAGCTCGTTGACTAGTTTGCATGTCTTGTATACCCACGTCTCGTCACCAGTAACAATGCGTTTCATGAATGTTAGGTCGGAATTGAGTCGTTCTAGCATGTCCTCACCGACTCTTGTGCGATTGAGTTTTTGGAGAAAATTCGGGTCTTTGATTATTTAAAATGATACAGATCTATTCGTGAGAAAGAAAGTTCAGCGGCTATCTCTTTCCAACTTGAATGAGGATTTTCAGTCACTATTTCCTTCACTTTTGCGATGTTAACTTCAGTTGAAGACGTCTATGGCCTACCAAAGCGAGGCAAATCTTTAATCACATCTCGACCGCTTTTGAACGCTTTGTACCACTCATAAGCTCGTGTTTTTGATAAAGTCGATTTACCGTAAGCCTTCTGTAACATTTTCAGGGACTCCGAACACGAAATTCCGTTGGCGATGCAAAATCTAAGACAAACTCTTTGTGCGATGTTTTTGTCCATTATGAAATTGCAATACACACTAGATATGATCTAACTAAAAACACAATGTATTTAATCTAAATAACTGATGCAACTCAAACTCCGCGCCAAAATGGAAAACAGTTTTGCCAATCTAACAACAAAAAAAAACTAAAAATTGAAGTTGAAACCATAAACAAATTATCCAATCCCGATACTTTTTTGACTGAATGTATAAATTGCACAGACGACCTTGGCGGGCGAGCTCCTATCAACATACAAAATAAACACGCATTTTCTAAATATATAAAAGCGTAAGGTTACTCACTCACTCATCACGAAATATCGAAAACCGCTTGACGTATGAAGATGAAATTTGGCAGGGAGGTAGTTTATAGCTAGTAGACGTCCGCTGAGAACGGATTTTGCTACAGGGCCGGATTAAGGAGGTCTAAGGGCTCCCGCAAGTTTGTATGAAAGTCCTTGATTTTTTGTGCTACAAACTTGAAATTTGGCATGGAGGTAGTTATCGCAGACGAAGTCGCGGGCAACAGCTAGTCTTTAATATAGATTCATGCCTAATTTTTTAATAGGTATTTAATTAATTAAGTACTTACAGTGCTGAATTTTGGATGATGTTTGTTTTCTCATCTCATAGGACGACAATTTTTTCCTTCATATAATGTATACAAAATACTGACTTTGTCCCCTAAAAATCAAAAATAAACTTCTTTTGTTCAAGTTTGTGGCGGCCACAGCCCGTCAACAGCAAACAATAACAACTGCACGTCGTCACTAACGGTTCTAAAAACAAAAAAGGTAAAGGCACAATCGTCAACATGACATATAGTATGACCACTTTAAGTGTACAATTCATGGTGGCGTTGCTTGTCAAGAAAATTCTCTTCAATATGTCAAACTTGGTACATTTATTTTAGTTCTGTGTTTTCCCGCCTGCACAGATAAGTTGGTTTGTAAGTGCAGTAGAGCCGACTCGTGAAAAAAAATGCGTTCAGAAACACATCAAGTGTCAAACTGTACTGAGCGAAATTTTACGTTTCGTATCACGCAAAACATACATCCCATACCACATCATAAATTACTTTTAAACTATTTCAAATGATGAAAATTGAACTACAAAACCAAAACCACAATGATAACAAAGAGTGTAACTGCCACTTTGATGCGCGCAGATAGCTATCGCGCAAGATGGCGGCCAGTCATGTGACAAGTCGTGGTCGAGTGACTTAGTTAGTTAGTGCACGAGGCAGTGCTTCCAGATTTACTGTAATTACAGTAGATTTACTGTATTTTAGACTTGTCTACTGTATACTGTACTGATAAAACTGAAGACTGGTATTAAGTCCGCCTTTGTACATTATGTGCATAAAGTTTTAATAAATAAATAAAATACAGTGTATAAATAAAGGGTAAAGGGTCGTACCCTTAACGAAGCCAAAAGGCACTTGTTTTCCCCATATTGCGATCATTTTTTTGTTCTGGACCATACCTGGGAACCTTCTAGTTACGGAGATATTGGAGGTCAAAGTTCCAATTTTTTCACAAGTTTTTTTTTTAAACCACTTTTAACGTTATACTACTTTAATTAACTCCATGACCGTTTACTATTCAAAGCATCCATTAGCACTACGTTTTGAGTGCGTAAAATTGAGTTTTACCGTAAATCGTGATTTATCACCCCAAAAAAAAAGTCGTTTCCCAGCAAAAAATTTTGCGTAGAGTTACTTAGTATAATGTACAGAATGCTTTGTTGACGGTTTCGTGAAGGGTCCGTTAACACCCTGTATACTGTATTTAATTTACAATCATATTTTATCACATTTAATACGTAAACGTCACGCTGAGGTGACAACACTGTAATTTTACTTTTGGAATCTGGTAGCACTGGCGCGAGGTTACACCTTGTATACTAGAACACAACAGCAGATCATAATACTATTATCTCGTATGAGAGTTTCCGAACAGATGAAACAGAAACAAGGAAAAAGATGCATAAATTTATTTATTGGCGAGTCAGACATTATATACCTAAACTTTTATCTAACATAAATAAATTATGGATTCTGTTATTATTCATGACGGCAAAAGCTTCCTTTTTCTCTTATAAATTCTAAGTAATATTATAATGCAAAAGTAAGTTTGTTTGTTACCTTTTCACGCCTAAGCCACTGAACCGATTATCCTGAAATTTAGCATATACTTTGTCAGGTGTACAGAAACGGACACAGAGTACCTTTAATCTCGAGGAAAACAACAATAACGTTCATATGGTAATAGATGGCGCCACGTGTCTTTCGAATCATGATTGAATATATTATTACAAGCAGAGTACAACCCGAATTGAATGTCAAATTCTAAATTAATGCGAGCGAAGCCGCGGGCAAACTAGTTTAATCTAAACAGAATTCAATATTTTGGTGGTATCTTATCGCTGAATAAAAATATTATACTATTTAAGGGAAGTGCCATGGTAGCCCGCGAAATTCAAATTTTCTCATGTTTTTTGCAAGTATGTAGTAGATCAGTGTCAGCTCTTATGTTGATTAAAATATGATTCACGGCCGTAACTAATATGACTTCAGAGTTATCTATACTAATATTATAACGCTGAAGAGTTTGTTTGGTTGAACGCGCTAATCTCAGGAACTGCGGGTTCGAATTGAAAAATTATTTTAGTGTTTGATAGCTCATTTATCGAAGAAGGCTATAGGCTATATAAGATCACGTTCCGACCAATAGGAGCGGAGCATCAATGAAAAATGTTGCAAAAAAGGGAAAATAGCAGTTTAATAATAATTTCACACGGATAAAGGTCGCGGGCAAAAGCGAGTAATCATTAAAATCATCAAATACCACTACTTTAAGTTCATTTAAGTCTTTCAATAGGATAAAATAAGATAGTCAAATAACTATTTAAATTTTTACCTCGACAAAGGTAAGGTGTTTGTTTTTCCGAACAACAGTATACAGGGTGTAAACAGACCCTTCACGAAGACGTTAACCAAGCATTCTTTACATCAAACTAAGTAATCTTACACAAAAATAATTGCTGGGAAACGACTTTTTTTTTCGGTTGAAAAATAACCTTTCAGGGTAAAACTCAATGTAACGCATTCCAAACATTGTGTTTATGGATGCGTTGAATAGTAAACGGGTCATGGAGATATTTAAAGTAAAGTTTTAAACTAAAAAAAATATTTAAAAAAAAAACTTGTGAAAACGTTGGAACTTTGACCCCCAATATCTCCGTAACTAGAAGGTTCCCAGGTATGGTCTAGAACAAAAAAATGACCGCAATGACGGGGAGAACAAGTGCCTTTCGGCTTCGTTAAGGGTCTTTTTACACCCTTTATAGTGTAAAGCTGCTTGCCATATCATCACGCCTGTGTTTTCCAAAGCTAGCTGTATGCAAGAATCAATTTTAAAAAATACTACAATACGAACCTAAAACTTTGACCGCCAGATACCGTTCCCACTAACTGGAGCTCCCGAAAGTTGCATAACAATTTATTCCAAGTTTATTTATGAAATTCTTATTATTTTATTGATAATTTGCATTCTTCAGATTTCGGCTGTGCCTCTGCCTGGGCGCGAAATTTGTTATTTTCTAGTCTGTCAGAGACTATCACTAACACTGACTCACTGACTTTTATAGTCTTGTTCGGAAATGAAAATCTATCTACTATTTACCCGACTACGGCGAAGCAAAAAGGAGGGTTAGGATTTTGAAATACATACCTATGTCTATGTACGTATGTTCATCTGTTTTCTCATAATTTCTGAAGTACTCATCATAATTTGACAAATGATGTATCGATGGAAGCATCTTGATCGTTCGCTGGATATGGTTCTGCTGAACCCATCGATCAGGGCATTAAGGATATTGATCGTGAAATTGAACGTGTGTGAATAGTACTGTACGCTGAGACCCATGGGCTCAAATATAATGCATCAAAGAGCGAATTCATGATATTTGAGGCAGGCAGTAAATGGTATATCACAAATCACCAGTTATGCTGGTGGCAGACCTCTAAAATGGGTTGCAAATTTTAAATATCTGAGTCTCAGCCGATTTGAATGATAATGCTGATGTAGAGAGGGAGCGCAGGTCACTGGCTGTTCGATGTGGGATGTTAGTTCCCAGGCCCTGCAGTCCCGACATTAGATAGCGACAAAAATCGGTCGCTAAGTCGTATCGTTGTCAAATTCCTTTAATAGATTTTCTACTTTATTTCGAAAGTATAAGGTTGAATATCTATTAAAGAAAATTGACATCGATTACACTTAACTACCGATTTTTGTCGTTATATTTGTCGAGACTGCAGGGCCAGGTTTGCACGTTGTACGGCTCAAGTTAAGGTGTCGCTTTTCGAAGGCTACTGCCAATTCTTTTACACGTGCAGCCTGTGGGTGAACTTTAAGCAAAGGGCATATAGTGGCCTGTGCCCTACACAATATAACAACACGGTCCGGGTGTTTATGGGACTGCCGCATCATGCATTGTACATAATAGGGAATATGCATGTAATTTTTCTTCACTTAAATCAATAATAAATAGTACTATCAATCAAAGGAAATAATTAAAACTTAAGTTCAACTATTGCTTGTCGCTCAAAAAAAATATTAAACTCCCACAATTTTCTACGACGGTTCAAACCTCCGCGATTGTTGCGGCCATTCATGTCAAGTATCGTCGTTTACCTCTATCTGACTTGTTTACATCTAATTTCTTACCCGTAATATATTAATAATTTTACTAATTGTATGTGCTATAATCAAGCAATCATTGCAATAACAATATTATAATAAAATTTTATTGAAAATTGAAGTACTTTTCAAATTAAAGTGTTTCTTTGACACATAGACTTTGATGTCACTACCAGCGCTATCGAGGGACGATGCGTTTTGAGTTTGCGTTCCGTTTCACCAAAAACACGCTACATAAAATATTAAATTGTAAAATAAGTAGAAAATTAAACAAGTGTACCACAATGTTTTTATGGGCCAATACAAGGCATTTTTAAGAAATAAAAAAAGTTTTGTTTTTCTTGCATATTCCCTATTCTTGCATTTTAAACTAAAGATTGCATTGTTACTATTGGACGAGATGGATCCCACAATAATGGATAAATTTTATGATGCATGGTGTTTTTTTTTTTTTTACGGATGTGAAATCATCAAATGACTTCTCCCGCTCTGGGTGGAGTGGGAGGGAGTGTCAGACTCTTACTGACTAAAACCCATCCATGTACCTTCATTGCCCTTCGTGTTCCAGGGCCACGGTATCTCTTTCGAACAGTCCCGCAGCATGCATGGTGTTTAGATCATCTTAATAAAACTAACTAGATACCTATTCAATATAATGAAGAGCCTACATAAATATATCAAAAAGTCATTTTTACTTTTAAAATGTAATTCTAGTTCGTTAAATGACATGTAATAACTTGGAATTAATTATTGGTAACCAGCTTATTCTTGACCAGCTGGTCCAGAATGGTTACGTACAGCAAAGGACAGAAAAAAATGGAAACGTTTTGAGGAGGCCTTTGTCGAAAGACTTGCTGTTAAGAGGTCCGATAAGCCGAATGCTGAGAATATGTTTTAGATTAAGTTAATAATTATAGTTTTCTTACCCAGACATTTTTTTTTTTTAAGTAATGTTTGGTCAAATAAGTTAAAATCTAACAGCAATAAAGGCTTATTTTATTTTATTTTTATTTATTCTACTTATTCTTTTTATTGGAATGATTATTATTTTACAATTTACCTCAAACTGTTTCTATCCAATTTGCTGTAAAATCTGTGGTGTCAAAGTAAAAGGGGATGAGTCAATAAACACAACTTTTCACCAGGAACGAATAAAGAAAACGCTCTTTGGTTTCAAAAGATAAATGTATTTTAATTAAGAATATAAAAGGTACAAACTAAAATTTGTTATTATTTTCATTTAACAATCGTCTCTTGTTTATCGTAATTTGAAAACATATTCTAATTTATTATTAATTAAAATAATTGACATGTCTCGTTTTTCCTTAACAAGAAAAATAGATATTATATGACTTTTTATTGACTTGTCTCGTTATGCAATATTTATTAAATTTTCTTGTTTTGTTTAATAATCAGAGTTCTTAATTTTTTTAATATAATTTGGTAATACTATTATTCCTTTATTCATTTTCAAACATATAATTTACATTTTTAAATATTTGTGTACAAAGTAATATAAAAAACATTTTAAAATATAAAAATAGTAGCCCACAAGCATCGGGAACAGGGTCCGAGCTACCGGTGGTCGGGGCTCTTCAGAGAGGAACCTCCTAACGATCGCGCCGTGTCCAGAAGTACTGCTTTCTGAATCAAGCCCTTGATCCATCTGTCAAACGAGAGCCTCCTCAGATGTTGGTCGAGGTTATTGGCTATTAAGCCATTGGTCGACACGACTATCAGCACAATGACTGCTGTACTCACGTCCCACATGTCGACAACCTCGCGAGATAGATATTTGAATTGTTTATCTTTCTCCGCTTTCACAAGGTTTTCGTCATGCGGAACCGTTATATCAACAATCATTGCGCGACGCTCCAATCGATCTGTCACCACAATGTCAGGCTTATTGGCAACAATAGTCCTGTCAGTGATTGAGTGATGATAGATCGATCCCAATACAACGTGATATTACCATCATCAAGAACTGGGTTGTACGCATACTTATAGTATGGCACTTCTGATATCACAAGGTTGTACTTCAAAGCAAGTTGCTGATGGACAATCCTGGCAACGAGGTTGTGTCTATGCAAGTACTCTCCGTTAGCCAGATGAGAACACCCAGAAATAATGTGTCGGATCAATTCTCCCGGACGGTGGCATGCCCAACATATGTCAACCGTGCCATCCTTCACAACGTATTTCCGGTAGTTATTCGTCATAACTTCGTCCATTATTGCACAGACAAAACCTTCGGTTTCCTCGAATAGGTCACCGAAGCGCAACCAAGATACGGACACTAAGAAATCTACATTGGGTCCATGTAGGGCCCGGTAAAAGCGTCCGTGAAGCTCCTTCCTCTGCCATACCTCCTTGCGATCATTAGTGTCTAATACTGTAGGCTTGCGCCAGTTCTCGTTAGCCAGGGAGAGCGGGGTGAGGCCCTTGTCCACTGAGACCACATCTCGGTGCATCCCCACGTCGGCTTCTAGGAAGTATTCCCTTAGACTGCATACCTCACGGTGGGCAGGGTCTTAGCATTTAAGAAGCCACGACCCCCGCACATCCGTGGGATATACAGTCTCATCACCGACGACTGTGGGTGATGCATCCGATTCGAGTCCGTGCACGGACCCTCCTATCCAGGGCATCAAGTTCCGTCTGAGCCCATTTGAGTATGCCGAAAGAATACATCAAAACCGGCATGACCCAACCGTTAAAGGCGCGCACCTTGTTGCGCCTGACAAAAGACTGCATAGCACCTTATTCAGGCGGCCAAAGAAGCGCCCCCTCAACGATTGTTTCATGCCGGCGGTTTCTGTTGGAGAGAGGGATCTAAGGTGTATGGAATCCAAGAGTTGCGTTCCCACGGATTCCATAATCTCCCCTCGCTTCACATGAATGACTGCACATTTGTCCACACCAAATTCCATCCTGATGGCGCTACTGAAAGTTTCCGTTACCTTCAGTAACTTCATCAGTTGCAAATTGTTGGTGGCAAAGAGTTTCAGATCATCCATGTAAAGAAGGTGAGATATGACCTGACCACCTCTCCTCAACCGATAGCCTAGACCTGAACCCTCCAGCCTCCAGAGTGCTGAGAGGGTTCAAGGCTAGACAAAACCACAATGGACTCAGACTATCACTCTGAAATATACCGCGCTCGATCCTTATCGGTTCGCTTCATTTTCGGGCTTCGTAAGTACGACCATGTGTCGGAATTTCGGAAGCAGCTGAAGTGGTTACCTATTCGGCAGCGTCGAGATTGTCACACTCTTTCTTTTCTCTTTTCCATTCTTCACAATTCTAAAGCTCCTTCGTATCTTCGGGAACGCTTTGGGTATCTTGTTCCTAGAGGTAAACCTTGTCGCTCATCATGATCTCTTCTCCTTTGTTACCCTCCTGACTCCTCAAGTCGGTATATCTTATTAATTCGTTTCATTTCTAAGCATTTCAACACTCATAGAACACTAGAAACACAACTTTTTAAATTTTTTACGTAGGTCGAAACACGTCAACTTCGCGCGCGTAATGCAACTGATGGATTACGATGATACGCATTTAGGGATGAGTCGACTTATCTCAATATGCATAACGCAATAAAAAAATATTACGAACGCATTAATGAGATGAGTACACTTAACTCTTTGTACCTTTTTTTTATTTTGTTGTTTCTGACTAGACTCGATTTGCAATTTGAGTTTTACGAAATTGTGATACAAATACCGACTCATCTCCTTTTTTCCTTAATAGATATTAATGTTTAGTATCTAATTACGCAACAACCTCGTTTTTCAATATTTATGACTTATCCCCTTTTACCTTAACACCACAGAAATAAGCTGTGAGATTTGTTTGAATTTATTTTGTGTAGTCAATATTACACTTGCTGATAATGTAGCTGCCCATTAGTGAAGAAAAAATAATCTTTGGATCAATAGCTCCGAAAATTACCACCTACATTAAAACATACCAACATTTAGATTTAGGTTTTCACTATAAAGGGTGTAAAAAGACCCTTCACGAAGCCGAAAGTCACTTGTTCTCCCCGTCATTGCGATCATTTTTTTGTTCTAGAGCATACCTGGGAACCTCTCAGTTACGGAGATATTGGGGGTCAAAGTTCCAACTTTTTCACAACTTTTTTTTAAATACCACTTTTAAAGGTTCTAACTTTACTTTAATTAGTTACTTTACTTTTTTAAGTGTGTTACATTGAGTTTTACCGTAAGACGTGATTTTTCACCCCAAAAAAAAAGTCGTTTCCCAGCAATCATTTTTGCGTAGAGTTACTTAGTTTGATGTGCAGAATGCTTGGTTGACGGTTTCGTGAAGGGTCTGTTTACACCCTGTATGATGAAAAAGTTCACCAAATAGTTTTGGGTCATACCAACGACGGAATGTTGATTTATCTAGATTTACAAGAACCTTAATTAATCTAGACCCGAACAACACACTGACTAATGAAAATAAATCACTTTCGGTTCTAAACAAAAAGGTTTTCACATTGTAATTTTGTTAATTAAATTGGGTTCTAGCTAGGCTAGAAAATATGTTAAAAAACATGAAAATCTATACAAAAATAAATAACATAGCAAACACTTTATTATATTTATTTTAGTGTAGATTTTCATGTTTTTAACATTATTTTCTAGTCTTTTGTAATTTCAAAATAACAGCCTTTACTGAATGCATATGAAAGTAAACTCCTTTGCAAAAAAAAACGTGCGGTTTTGATTTTTCAACATTATTCGAAATTCCTAGTACTATAAGCTAATGACAAACTAAAAATATAAATATTATCCATAGAAAAGCCAATGACTGTTAGGTGCCCGTTTTTTTGCAAAGAAGTGAATACTGAATATGTACATATATAGGGTAAGTGTCAGTTTTGGTCTATCTATCTGTTTGTTCCGGCTAATCTCCAAAAGGGGGGGGGGGGGGGCGATTTTAACGGGACTTTCGCTGGCAAATAGCTGTTTTTATAAGGAGTAACTTAGGCTACTTTTATATTAGTAAAAGAATAGGGTAATTATTTAATCGGACGAAGATCGCAACAACATCATTCATTAAAATCAATCTTGTTTGTAAGACGTGCACAAAATTAACTTGTTACAATTTGACATATTGTTTGTTGACACTTACCTTTCTGGTTGTTATAACAATCCAAAGACATTCAAATATAACTAGCTATAGACGGGACAAGACCAAGAAACTGACAATTCCAAAAACCTGTTACAAATTAGTAACAAGTCGATCAGTCCAGTGCGATACGTCGCCTTGTCAGGTCGCATTCATATGACACAAAGACATTTAAATATTGCCGAGCTATAGAAAGGACATGACGAAGAAAATCGTAATTCAAAACTTGTTACTACTTAATAACAATTCGTTCTGTCTAGTGTCATCTGTGTCATAAGCCCGCTTGTCAGGTAGCATTCGTGTGTCAAAATCGAAAATATTCAGGATGAAAATTATTGTATGGCAATATTCCCAATGTCCTCTCTATGTATTTTAAATCTCTTTGTAACAATCATACTTGGTCATCATACTTATTCAATACCGCCATCTGCTTAGCCTTTACCCAACTACGTTGGAGTCGGCTCTCAGTTTAACCCGATTCAGCTACCAGTATTTTGCATGAAGCGACTGCCTATCTGACCTCGACAACCCAACTAGGTACTGGGTAATACGATATGCCATGGTAGGGGTCCGTTTTCATGGTAACCCATCTCCATTCTGTCATCGGACGAGCAGAGATACGGCGAAGCGTCACCGTTACATGATTGAAGTTCCATGAACCCGTATAAAGCGTTATGCTTCCACATGTGCGAATCGCCAGTCTGTGGAATTCTGAGAAGGTGAATAATGAGGTGTTGAAATCATCAGTCTGCATTATATCACAGCTGGCTATGTGCCCAAACCTCAAACTCTCAAAGTGATGAAAATTATCATCTTTTTTCCAAGTAAAAAGACAAGCAACATACTAGGCGCATATAAAATCGAAGAAGTGTGAAACACCACAACATTCATTCTTTATCAATTGCAACATTTGAAATAAATTGCTTGTCGTAAACAGAGAGACGGTTACCAGGGAAGCAGTTTTGCAGGGGAGTCACGTATGCCTTACTATACGTTCTTACGAAACTCGTGTGCACGTGTGAAGCATTGGTAACTTCTAAGGGATGGGGTGGCGTGGAAGTGGATAGAGGAAAGCGTTTTCGGTGAAAGTGTGATAGTCAGAAACTGGAGTTCTTTTGGATAGTAAAATGTGCAAGCCCAAGAGTCAGTAACCGACTTAGTAAATCGTTGTTTGACAGCCGGTTCCGATGGTTAGTCCACAGTATCGTATCACCCACTTACTAATTTGTGGAGGTCATGTAGACCGTTTTACGTTTGAGAGGGAGAGGAAGACCAAAGAAACGATGGATGGATTGTGTGAGGAATGATATGAAAGATAAAGGAGTAAATGATAGCGTGACGGTTGACAGAGAAGAATGGATGAAAAAAACGTGTTGCGCCGACCCCAAGTAACATGGGACAAGGGTAGGAAGATGATGATGTATAGACCTAAAGATAGTTAACGTTACGGTTTAAAAGAATATGTAGTGACAAAAATTTAGCAGAGTATGCTTTGATGGGTTGGTCATATGGAGAGGATGTGTGAAAGGGGACAAACAAAAGCTATTTTTACCATTGCCACTCGAAAAAACGCATTTTAATCATCGATAACAGTGAATGAAACTCTCTTTTACTCAGGGAGTGAATAACGGTACCCCTAGGTAAGACTTTTTGTCAGACTTTCGGGCTACCGACTTCCTGTAACGACTGTCAAAGAACTACAAATGACAGCCGGCCCAACGGCTTTCTATACTTTGCGAGGCACGGAGGAAAGTCGTTTTGTAATGAATTAGTGGTCACCCATCCACAGACCGACCTTGGTAAGCCGGGCTTAACCTTGAAGATCGACCCGAGTGGCTGTTATTATTAACCCACGAGAAATATAAATACTAAACTTCTATTTATTTTCTCGCAGTCAATGATAAAAAGTAGAGTACACAAATCGTGAAAAAAAAAACATCTCAATTCTTGTATCCCTCGCTCCGCTCAGGATTCTACTCTAGAATCCCTTGCTACGCTCGGGTTTCTACTCTGGAATCCTTCGCTGCTCTCGGGATCCAACTTAGTCCCTCCCTTTTTTTCACTTGTGCATAATCTACTATTATTCCAAAACGCTCTTCGCTTGTACCATAAAACCCAGCTACATGCGTAGAAGTCAGGGGCGGACACTGCTAAGGATGGGCAAAAACGTAATCACATTTCCTTCACCCTTAACTCCGCAGGAAGGAATTAAAGTAATTGAATCGGAACTCTTGTCCAATCACAACTGGAAATGTGACTTTCTTTGAAAGAAGAAACTCTTTCTTTGTAGGATGGATTAATAATATGATGGATTGATAAAATAAAAATATGAAAGTATATAAATAATTGTTACGGTACTTATAAAAAAAAAAAAACAATTTTTGAATTTTTGTTGTCTGTCTGTCTGTTTGTTTGTTCCGGCTAATCTCCGAAACAGCTAGACCGATTTTGATGGGACTTTTACTGGCAGATAGCTGGTGTAATAAGGAGTAACGTAAATACTTTTATTTTAGAAAAAGGATTAGGGTGCGAAAAAATTCGATTCAAATGGGGAAGTAAGTAATATTTTTATAATAATTTCACGCGTTTGAAAGTCTCGGGCAGCAGCTAGTATTTTTAATCGACTTCCAAAAGGAAGAGGTTATCAATTAGTCTGATTTTTTTTTAAATAAATGTTACACTAGGTTTTTTACACAGAAATAAAATAAGGATGAACTTTCAACTTTCTAACATACAGCGATCTAGGTACTAGCTAAATAATTATCGGCGTAACATCATCATCTGCCTAGCCTTTTCCCAACTATATTGGGGTCGGCTTCCAGTCTAACCGGATGCAGCTGAATACCAGTATTTTACATGGAGCGACTGCCTAGTGCCTTTCTGACTTCCACAACCCAGTTAGTACCGGGTAATACGATACCCCTTGGTAAGACTGGTTGTCAGACTTTTTGGGCCACTGACTACCTAACGACTGTCAAAGATCTACAAATGACACCCAGGACTAACGGCTTAACGTGCTTTCCGAGGCACGGAGGAAACTCGGTATGTAATGAGTGGTCACCCATCCACAGGCCAACCTAGGCAAGCACAGCTTAACCTGAAGATCGACCCGAGTGGCTATTTAGCCACGAGAAAAAAAAAACATTGCACGTATAAATATGCTATTAGACCAGGCAAGCAGAAAGTTCGAGGATGTTTAACTAACAATAGCTACAGGCTTTTGAGGAAAATACAATGTTCATTATTTTTAATGGGTGAAATTCTCTGCAGGCGTTTACAATAATGCCGTCGCCGTTGCTTGTGCGCAAGTGTATGCTTTAAGGTGAGTATAGACTACAACATTTACTTGTAACAGAACAACGAGCCGCTCTATGATATGTTCTAGTGTATCATCCTTTTACGAACTAAACGTCGAGCACGCTCGCCTCTTTGTTACAAACCAACGAGCGTATTGGTGTAACATTTCGTCGAGCGTATTGGTGTAACATTTCGTCGAGCCACGAGTGCGGGCGATGCGCGGTTGCGGGGTGACGCGGAGGAAGACCCGAGGGAGGATTTACCCGTAACATAACGCCGAGCATTCGCAGGAACGTTACATTACATGGAAATGCTTTGGAAACTGAGCTTTTGCCTGTATTGTACCATTCGTAAGAACGTTACATTACACAGAAATGCTCCAGAAAATGTTGTAGTCTATACTCACCTTTACAAGAATACCTTGAAGTAGTTTCTTATGGTTTTATCATAGACCAGAGTCGTAAGTAAGTATCTGTTAGGGGCAATTTATTAGTATCAATCAATCAAATATTTTATTTCGAACAAGAGTCCATATGGGTTAGTAGTGAGTACTTAATTAATTATTTTACAATCCAAATTAATCCAGTTCAATAAAGGGTGTAAAAAGACCCTTAACGACCCCGAAAGGCACTTGTTTTCACCGTCAATGTGATTTTTTTTTTGTTCTAGATCATACCTGGGAACCTTGTAATTACGGAGATTTTGGGGGTTAAAGTTCCAACTTTTTCACAAGTTTTTTTCTTTTTTTAAGATTTTTACTTTAAACACCTCTACGACCCCGTACTATTCAATCCATTCATCAGCTCAATGTTCTGAGTGCGTTACATTGAGTCCTACCGTAAAACGTGATTTTTCACCCCAAAAAAAAAGTCGTTTCCCAGCTAATTTTTTTCGTAAAGTTACTTAGTTTGATGTACAGAATGCTTGGTTGACGGCTTCGTGAAGGGTCCGTTTACCCACTGTAACCCAAAAAACTTAACTACCACAGAATACATTTACATAACGGTCTAATGAAATAGTATTACATAATATTACAATTTACTTAATCCACTCAATTCAAACATCTTTTCTCAGCAGCAGCCCCTCAGCTTTGTCTACGGGACCAGTGCATCAGAAAAGGGCAGTCTGACCTCTTCACAATAACCTTCAGGATGCTGTTGGAGCTTCCACGTATCCTGCGCATTAGGGAAGCCGTTCTTTTGCGCGTGAGAGCATCAAAACTATCTAAGCGTGCGTAGTAGCGTGATACTCTCGATATATGAAAACCGAAAAACATCGATATGTCTTGTTTACCTATACACTCTTAGTAAATTGTCGTATTTGTCGTAGTCCTTACTAATATTATAAAGGCGAAAGTAAGTTTGTTTGTTTGTTACCTTTTCACGCCTAAACCACTGAACCGATCATCCTGAAATTTTGCATATACGTTGTCAGGTGTACAGAAACGGACATAGAGTACCTTTTATCCCGAAAAAAAGTACTGTTCCAGAGGAAAACAACAATAACGTTCTTATGATAATAGATGGCGCCACGTGTCTTTCGAATCATGATGGAATTATTACAACCCGAATTCATTGTCAAATTCTAAATTATCGCGAGTGAAGCCGCGGGTAAAAGCTAGTTGGGTTATAGGTAATTTACAACTAATTTTTTCGAAGTGTTTTATTTATCTTTAAGATCAATTAAGCGCTTAAACTATTCTCCCGTGTGTTTTAATACGAAACCGTTGCTCAAAATACAAGGTTTCTTTGTACAAAATAATGAGTTAATTTCATTGTTACAGTAAATTATAACGAACTCTGGTTCAAAGAAACACAGATCAAAATCTTTTTCTTTATGGAAGTTATTCTCCAAGCTCTTTGAGGATTATTAATACTTATAAGTTTTAATTAATAAATAAAGGGTTTTCCAATAAGAGGTGTTATTTTGATATTCAAAGAAAAATGCCATTTTTTATATAAATGATCGGATGTTTATTTCAATATAAAGAGGAAGGTATGCCGTTAATAGAGGAAAATAACATCAGGCAAATGACCACCACGACCACGCTTACAGGAACATATCCTTTTCATGAAATTTTCCATAATTGCAAAGTGCTGCTAAATGATTTTTTATGGCCGGAATTGTATGGTATTGATCTGGACAACGTTTACTTTCAACAAGACGGCGCCACGTGCCACACAAGCAACGAAACCATTGATCTTTTACGGGAAAAGTTTCCGGACCGTGTTATCTCTCGAAGAGGTGATCACAATTGGCCACCTAGATCTTGTGATTTAACACCTTGCGACTTCTTCCTTTGAGGCCACATGAAAGAGAAGGTCTACGCCAACAGACCAGCGTCGATTCAAGACCTCAAAGATGGAATCTATGAGGCTATCGAGGACATAGGGCAGCCACTTTGCGATTTGGTTATAGAAAATTTCATGAAAAGGATATGGTCCTGTAAGCGTGGTCGTGGTGGTCATTTGCCTGATGTAATTTTCCACTATTAACGGCATACCTTCCTCTTTATAATGAAATAAACATCCGATCATTTATATAAAAAAATAGCATTTTTCTTTCAATATCAAAATAACACCTCTTATTGGAAAACCCTTTGAGTTATTTTCAAAGGTAGAAGGATCTTTTGGTTCCATGCTAAAGACATGAACCTAACGCCGCCATTTTAGTTTTTCAATACAACCCACAAAACAATATTCTACAATTTTTTAAACAAATAAAAAACAGACTGACATCATGGCTACTAAATCTATCATTGACGAAGCAGAAAAGTAGTAAATGGGTATAATAGATTTTTGTACACATAGCTGCCAATTTGACATTCTTCATCACTATTACATGAATAAACACTTTTCATCACATCTTCATACACACACTTATTCAAGCATTTTTTCACGTGGATTTTGTTTTTATTTAATTAATAGATTATGTTTAATTGATTTTAATTTTTTTTTGAGGAGCTCGTGGCTAGATAATAACAGCCGCTCAGGTCGATCTTTAGGTTAAGCCGTGCTTGCCTAGGTTGGTCTGTGGATGGGTGACCACCCATTACATACCGAGTTTCCTCCGTGCCTCGGAAAGCACGTTAAGCCGTTGGTCCCGGGTGTCATTTGTAGATCTTTGACAGTCGTTAGGTAGTCAGTGGCCCAAAAGTCTGACAACCAGTCTTACCAAGGGGTATCGTATTACCCAGTAATAACTGGGTTGTGGAGGTCTGACAGGCAGTCGCTCCACGTAAAATACTGGTATTCAGCTGCATCCGGTTAAGACTGGAAGCCGACCCCAATATAGTTGGGAAAAGGCTAGGCAGATGATGATGATTTTAATTTTTTTTATATTTTCGCCACGGAATATTCAACCCTCGATCTGTATTGGTGCCCAAGAAACAAGGTTTTGCCTAGTTTGGGGCCAATGTAAAACCTTTTTATTATTTATTGGGTAATAAAGTTTTTTTTATTTGTATTCTTTATTTATTTTCTTCACATATATTAATTTACTTTTTTAAATATTCTTATACAAAGTAATGTAAAAAAACATTTAAAGTATAAAGAAATAGATGCCCACCGGCATCGGGAACAGGGTCCGAGCTACCGGTGGTCAGGTCTCTTGAGAGAGGAACCTCCTAACGATACGCGACGTGTCCAGAAGTACTGCCTCCTCAGATGTTGGTCGAGGCTTTTCGGCCCTGAGTTTCGTAGTGAGAATGGCCAATTTTCGCCTCTTTGCTTAAATAATTTCAAAACTATTCATTTTAAAATTATAAAAAATATATATTTGAGATGCTCAATAAGTCCTTTCATTTGACATGTAACACGATATAGTTTGCAATATTATTTTTTTTCATTTTCGTATTTACCCCCCAAAAGTGGCCCCCATGTTTAAAATTAATTCATTTTCATTTCATTGACATACAGATGTGTACCTTCAACTCAATCGGTCCAATAGTTTCGAAGTAAATTGGCTGTGACAGACGGACAGACAGACAGACACGCTAGTGATGCTATAAGGGTTCCGTTTTTTCCTTTTGACGTACGGTACCCTAAAATATGGGTCGCCGGGACATAACGTGCATACAAAATGACAAAAAAAAACAATAAACGTAAAACGCATAACAAATATTTATATATACAACAGGACGGAATAAAAAAAGTTGACAGCACACACGTCTGACTGCGACAAGCAGGTTACCACTCAGCATGATGCTATGCTATGGGGGGCCTACAGCACGGCGCTAATTTTCAGTGGGCACCCGTGAGCATAAATATTTGATACATGAATAAGAAAATAAAATAAACAGTAATTGAATTATAATTTAAAACAACTGTAAGAAATAAAATAAACATTACAAAAAATATAAAAGTATGTTTGCAGGCTAAACAAAATAAACGCAAATATAAAGACAGACATGCTTTTTGTCTCGCTGCCACTCCCAACCCACGTTTGTGTCGCCGTCGCCTGCGCATGAAAGAATACATACTCTTGGTTTCATTATTATTCTATACGCGGTGGAAGGGACACCGACGTATTCCTTACAGGACGTCATAGAAGGGTTGAAATACAACAAATTAAGCCACCAAATGTTCAACCTTACGCTTGCCGATTCGCTGTCTCCGCTCAAGAATACATCTTCCCTAACGATCATCGGTTCTACGGCTAATATGGCCGCCCTTTACCACTACAGCTTATTTGTTCTGTGAGCTATGTCGACAACTCTGGTTCTCTGTTGGATCACCTCGTTCTGGACGCGATCCCTCCGAGAGACTCCAAAGATAGCCCGCTCCATAGCTCGCTGAGCGACCTTGAATTTATGGACCAATATGTTTACTCTTGTGCCATCACATCTTCCTAGCTCATCGTGCTGGCGCTGCTGCTGCGGCTGCAGAGTTCCTCCAGCGGACCATTGTGGAAACTATATTTTCAGGGTTTTTTTTTAACGTATTGTGTAGTTTTAGTTAGGTATTTTAAAGTTGAACTAGTCTAGATCCCCATTCATATGCCTAACATAAACCTACGGACATAAACATCACCTACTCGACAATACGACACTAACATTTTTACGACGTACCCCAGCTACCTCTAGCTACCCTAAGTTTTATGTTCAACCCTAGGTTTGACTGCCAACGTCCTGCCCACTTTAATCTTTTTGTTTTTATTTCGCAAACTTAAACCATAAACCCGAAATAGGAGCTGAAATTATGAAAGTTTCAGAAGAACAAGTGCTGTTAAGGTTGTTTGACATCGCTCGGGAATTTGGATTTTGTTGAACAAAAAAAAAAGAGACAAAAAGTTAAGAATTGATGTCATAAAATGAGTCGGAGGAAAATATTGTTTTTGGCAACCTGCCAGTATTGTAAAGGAACAGCCTTTACATTACACTACAGTCAGACCACAGATTACGAAATTCCCACAGCGCGGCGGCAGAGTCTAAGGGTGACAAATCAACATCGAGCTATGCTGCGCTATACTGCGCTGTGCTGTGCTTCTTAAGCTACGTTTTTTTAACAATCAACATCAAGCTGTGCTGCGCTTTGCTTAGCTCAGTATTAAAGTAATCAGCAGCTCGTCTAGTCGTTTATCTCGTCAAAAATGACAGAGCATGGCAGAGCTCCATAAAAAACATAGCACAGTTCGGCACAGCGCGGTTCAGCACGGCGGGTAGCGCGCCTCGCTCGAGACTGCTGCGTTTTTAAACAGAGCGTAGCCTCACTCAGCGCAGCACAGCATGGTTTGTTTGTATCCTCATTAAAATATTAGACGAGCGAGTTGACCAAACATAGCACAGCGCAGTACAGCGCAGCATAGCTCGATGTTGATTTGTCACCCTTAAGGCGTCTGCTAGTAAACAAGTACAGTTTATTTTTATTATTAGCTCCTTTGTTCATTTATCTACACATTTTTAAATATTTCTTAAAAAAAACCATATAGAAATAGCGGTCCACCGGTTTCGGGAGCAGAGTCCAAGCCACCGGTGGTTAGGGCTCCAGAGGCTTTTTATTATTTCCTTTATTCATATGTCTTACTTACTAATTACATTTTTAAATATTTTTATCAACAAAAATTATATAAAAAAAAAACATTTAAAAATATAAAAAATAGTAGCCCACCGGTATCGGGAACAGGGTCCAAGCTACCGGCGGTCAGGGCTCCAGAGAGAGGAACCTCCTAACGATACAAGCCGTGTCCAAGAGTACCGCTTTCTGAATCAAGCCCTAGCCTCTCTTATTATTAGTAATATTAGTTAGTAAGTTAGAATCATACATCCGACTTAGTAGTATTTCTTTTCCTATCGACAAACTCCGTTCGGAATCACGTTTGGGTCGGTTCAACGCAATTCTGGTTTTACAGAGCGGTTTTTCCCCGAACATATTTCTACAAATAAGGTGTAAACGGACCCTTCACAAAGCCGTAAACCAAGCATTCTTTACATGAAAGTACTCTACGCAAAAATGATTTCTGCGAAAAAACTTTTTTTTTGGGTGAAAATTCACGGTTTACGGTAGGACTATAAATCATTGTGCTGATGGATGTATTGAATAGTATGGAGGTCGTAGAGTTTAAAGATATATTACTAAAAACTTGAAGTAAACAAAAAGTACAGAGGCGGACTTAATGCCAAAGGCAGGTATGACTCAGAAGAAAAAATATCACAATGGCTCTCCTCGCCAAGTGCCTTTCGGCTTTCTTTAAGGGTCATTTTGTCCTGAACAGATGAACCGATTTTGATTAAGTTTTTTTTTTTACCCCATTTATTCTATTTTTCCAACCGACTGCCAAATCACGACGATCCGAGTGAACCGAACAAGAGTGTGTAGTGTCCCTTCTAAAATCTTTGATGTAAATATTGTCTTTAATATAGGTACGTACCTATTTTAAAAGCGATACCTTTTTTTTTTTTCTTAGCCACTATTATCCCACTGCTGGGCAAAGGCCTCCCCCATAGCCTTCCATTCGTCTCTCCGTGCGGTTTTCTCTGGCCAATCTCTCATATACCCGTCTAGGTCGTCACGCCAGCGTTTTCTAGGCCTCCCTCGGCGACGACGCCCGTCTTCTGGCACCCACTGCGTGACGACTCTGGCCCATCGGTCCTGATGCATTCTATAGACATGGCCCGCCCAATCCCACTTCAACCCAGCAGCCTTGTTCCCGACATCAGCGATTCCAGTTTTGGAGCGTATTACGGTATTGCGAATTCTGTCGCTGAGCTTTATTCCCAATATAAAGCGATACCTACTACAAAATAAATAAGCCAGTCTCAAATACTACATCACTCAAAAACAAGTCAATTTCAGTACAGAAATACAAAAAAATACTTTCATCGGTAGTAGAGTAGGTAGGTACCCTACCTAAATATTATTCATTAGCCGTAAATCCCATCTCCTACGACCTGATAATCCCCTGGTAGCTCTCACCAACATTTGCGAAATAAACTACTTCCATGGAAAGATCTAAACACATTTTCGCAGTAATCCATACAAATTGGTTCACGAAAATAAGACGATTTTCCCCAAAATGAAATATTTTTATTACACACACAATATTCTTTAGTATGAAAAAAGTAATACACGAGTCTGAAAAGGCTCATGTACTTACATAATTACATTAGGTATGTAAACATAACTATTAACCGGTTTGTAGTCAGTTATTTTCCCTTGGGGACGAGAGCACGTAAAGTAATATTAAATTAGAAGAAAATTCACTGGAGATGAAATTACGAAAATATTCCAAGAGCATTCTGCTAATAAACGATCAAATTATTTACTTTACAGTTATTCCGGAGCTTGCGGCTGAACAATAACAGCCGCTCAGGTGGATCTTCAGATTAAGCCTAGGTTGGTCCGTGGATGGGTGACCGCCCATTAAATACCGAGTTTCTTCCGTGCCTCGGAAAGCACGTTTTGGTTTGTTGGTCCAGGCTGTCGTTATTTTGCAGATCTATGACAGTCGTTACAGGTAGTCAGTGGCCAGAAAGTCTGACAACCAGTCTTACCAAAGAGTCGATAACTGTGTCATCATCTGCCTAGCCTTTTCTCAGCTATGTTAGGGTCGCCTTTCAATCTAACCGGATGCAGCTGAATACCAGTATTTTAGATGAAGGGACTTCCTATCTGACCCCCACAACCCAGTTAGTACTGGGTAATACAATACCCCTTGGCAAGACTGGATGTCAGACTTTCGGGCCACTGACTACCATTAACTGACAAAGATCTACAAATGACAGCCGGGACCAACAACTTAACATACTTTCCGAGGTACGGAGGAAACTCGGTATAATGAGTGGTCACACATCCACGGACCAACCTAGGCAAGCGCGACTTAATCTAAAAATCGACCCGAGCGGCTGTTATTATTTACCCACGAGCTCCTCATTCTATGAAATGGTGACAACAGTATATTTTTTCAATAAAATATCGACACGAACACGTTTGGCGCGAAATGAGCTCTAAAGAAATTGAATTCGATTTTTTCGACACAAAAGTGTTTGTCCGACTATACAAAGAACGTTTTCTTTTGAGGGTAAAGGTGGAGTTTCTTTTACAGCGGAATAACAAGCAGAAACACCAAATTATCTTTATGAAAATTACACTGTAGAGAAAAATAAAGTTGTGATATTATCATGAAATGATTGAGCTGCGGAGCCCCTCAAGCGGCGTAAATAAAGTAACCTTATTTTTAACTATATTTTCGAGCCGTTTGGGGTTGAAACTCTAGGATCGTGGGGTCCGAGTGCTCACAGCCTGTTTTAAGGAAATTTCAAAACGCTTAGCTTGCACTTCCCTGCTATGGTTTGCTTTTGCAATCACTTTTAGAATTATACCTTTTCGTTTTGCTCATAAAGTTCGCTTCATAAAGTTATGCACTGGAAATCGCTCCTCCCTTCAAATAATTTCAGTTATAACGCGGCCACGACCACGACTTGTCGCATGACCGGTCGGCCATCTTGGACAAAACTGGGTGATCGCCCGTTCGTGCGACATAACTTTCTTCCTGGTTCCGACCAAAAGTCGCTACAGCGGCCGAAAAGTCGTGGGCGTGGCCACGTTGTGGACGAGGACCCTAAGCCTGCTAAATTATTTATGCAAGAAGTATTGAAAAACAAAAGTTTTACTCGTCAGGCATTTGAATGACTGACAGTGCAAGAATACATCTCTTTGAAGTTAGAAACTTTGCTCAAGTTTCGTCTCAATCGGGATGGAATTTATCGAAATACTTATTGTTTTAAGAGGGCAGAGAGGAGTGAGGGCATTGGAATTAGCGGATAATTTACCAAGCTATAACATAAACGAAACGAATATAACCTCTTCTTTGTGTCTGAAAGCCTGGTCAAGTCTCCGACTAAAATGGATACAAACTTTTTTGTTTACCGACTTAAAAATAGTCTTAAAAACCATGATTTTTCAGTGTGCTTCTTTTGTATAAACAAAGTTAAATCTTGAATTCCAGGACTTCACTCTTGGTATTAGGTACGCTTGTTTTTTTTTTTTACTGATAGGAAATCATCAAATGACTTCTCCCGCTCTGGGTGGAGTGGGAGGGAATGTCAGACTCTTACTGACTAAAACCCATCCATGTTCCTTCTTTGCCCTTTGTGTTCCAAGGCCACGGTATCTCTTTCGAACAGTCCCGCAGCCCCGGCAGGCATCGGCCCTTGCGGGTCCCTTCCTGGTTGCTGACATCTCTTTGAGGCGCGCGTGGAACACGAACGCGCCGTCGACACGGCCTGTCGTCATAAGACGGATGGACGGTGAGCTAACCCATTACTCACCGTCCACAGGCCCGCGCCTAACGGTGGCCGGGAGCCACCACGTGACCCCCGACGCCCGGTGCGTCCCCCGCGGTGGCTGGGACGTGAGATTCTCTCCCTCTCACGTCTCGCCACCTCCTTCGCTAGCATGACTGCTTCGCAGAAGGAGGTGACGGCTTCCCATTCCCTCTCGCTCCGGACCATGGCCTGAACCAGGGCCGGGCGCGAGAGGTCGCCTCCGCCGATCGCCGCTACGAGGACACGGCGGCATATTAGGTACGCTCATGTGGAGTTCGGAATTTATCCCACAAGAATGTACTAGAATTTTATTATGCAAAAAGTATCCTATATCCTAAACTTAATCATGATCCATCTTTGAACTCATGGAAATCCGTCGTGTCATTCCAGCTTTGAATGAGTTACAGACATACTCATACAGTCATACATATTAACTATAATAAAATATCTTCGTTACCTTCCGTTTCTCGGATGGCTGCTAAACTTTTAACTTTACCAAAGTGTTTTGTATTCATAAAACGTAGTATTTTATTATGGAAACTTGTACGAATAGCTAATGCTGATCCCAGACCAACTTGTTCACAGTTTTAATGCAAAAGTTTCATACAGGACAGTTTGACAAAATGGTCTTCGCGAATGGACTGGGTTAGAACAAAAGTTGAAAGTACTAGGCTACTAGGAAGATTTAAGAGGTTTTACAAGTTAGATTAAACAAAACTTTCATAAACTTATACTGTCACTTACGGGATATCTTCCGTGATTGTTCATTATTTTGAGCTCCCGATATTTCAACGCTGTTGCAAGCGCCATGATAATGAACAATCACGGAAGATATCCCGTAAGTGACAGTGTAAGTTTAGTTGTAAACCGTGAAAGCTTAAAACAAAACTTTCATAGTTACAGTACCGAGTTTTGATTTTTGCACAGTATGGGTTCACCTCTTTTTAGAGACTTCAATACAGCTTGTGAAGTATTATCTGACTGTAACAAATAATGGCTTAACAGAGTTATAATCATTAACTTTAATTGAATTTGGAGGCTACACCGGTATATTTTTATAAAATTCAACATATCAGTAGCTGTGTAGCTTTTGCCCGCGGCATCACTCGCGTTAATTTAGAATTTATTTATTTTTATTTATTTATAACCAACTTATACTGACAGTTTACACCACACATACAAGTTATTGGTTGAACATAAAAATCAAGTAAAACTAAATAAAATTAGAATTAAAAACAAAATAAAAATAGTAATAATATAAGAAAGTAAACAATATGGTATACAAACAAAAACAATTTTAGTAGGCAGAATTAGACAATTATTAATTATTAATTTGACAATTAATTCGGGTTGTACGCTGCTTGTAATAAAGATAAGATAAAGATTGTTTATTTGCGTGAAATATGGTATGTACATGATGGTCTTATAAATAAAAAGGTTTCTCATATTTCGCTGACTTCTTTCAGCATGCAAACTTAAAATAAAATTAAAATACTTAACACAATGTACTCGTAGGTACCTAGTTAAAAATTTAAAAAACATTTAAGAAACACAAAGACAATAATATTATTATTTCAGAATTAAAAATACTCGTGTAGTTAAAATAAAAAAAAAACAAATTAAATTAAAACATTATCCAATGTAATAAAATTAGAAAAAAAAAAAAATAACAAAGACAGAAGACTAGATAACATCAATAAAATAGGAACATAAGCTACTTAACCATTAGAAATAGGTTTATGAGTCAAAAACTCATTAATTGTATAGAACACGTTATTAAAGAGCCATTTCTTCAGTTTCTTTTTGAAATAATTAATTGGTAGTTCTCTGATTTGTTTCGGTATTTTATTGAAGATTTTGACCGACATGCTATAGCAATTGTTTTGGAAGAGGGTGCTTCTACATCTTGTTATGGCCAGTTTGGTGGGATCTCTAGAGAGAAACTTTTTATTTTCTGTTACTTTAGTGAACAGGTTTGGATGTTTTTTAACAAACATCCCTACTTCTAAAATGTATAAGCTAGTAAGAGTAAGTAAGCCCAACTTTTTGAATAGAGGTCTACATGAATCGAGAGGTCCAACGCCGTAATATATATAATTCAATCATCATTCGAAAGACACGTGGCGCAATCCCTTATCATAAGAACTTTATTGTTTTTTTCCTCGGGAACAGTCCTTTTTTTTCGGGATAAAATAAACCTATGTCCGTTTCTGTACACCTGACAACGTATATGCAAAATTTCAGGATGATCGTTTCAGTGGTTTAGGCGTGAAAAGGTAACAAACAAAATTACTCTCGCATTTATAATATTATATTAGTTAGGAAGTAAGGATTCAAATATAAATCAATACAGTACAGTCATTTCGTTCGAAAACAAGAGGATTTTTTTTTGGAACTCAAAGTTTTTAGAAAACTTTGAAATTCGGAAAGAGCGCATCGATATCTATAAAATTACCCCTTTTCGAAACTCACTGTACTAATATGGGTATTCATTTATTTGCTACTGGTAGCAGACCTAACATAATAACTATTGAAATCTACAGCCACTTAGCTTTCCCTCTCAAAGATAAACTATTCAATGCTATTTCACAAACCACTAACCGTACTTTGAGGGTTCTAATACAATTATTCAAGGTACAACTAACCACCTGACCACGAACTACACACTCATGCGACACGCGTGTTGCTACAGCGACTGCGGAGAAAGCAAATGAAAAAATTTGCTAGAGCGTGCCGCGAATCACCGCGATGCGACTTGCGACGCGACGCTACTCAAACGAAGAATAAAAGTTTATTGCAAAAATAAATAAACGACTTACAAAAAAAAAACACTAAAAAAGTGGAAAAGTAGATTATACAAAAAGTGAAAAAAAGGGAATTCAATCCCCTTGAATTGAATTCTCTTTTTTTCACTTTTTAACTACTACTACTAATTAAGTTGGATCCTGAGCGCAGCGAAGAATTCTAGAGTAGAATCCCGAGCGTAGCAAGGGATTCTAGAGTAAAATCCCGAGTGTAGCAAGGGAGTTTAGAGTAGAATCCTGAGTGTAGCTGTGTGTGTGTTATTTTTTTGACAGCATAGACTAAACAACAAATAACATTCTATGGCATAGACCGAAATGCTACAGGATGTTGTATTTTCGACTAACAAATCCTTAAGTTTACACCGCGCGCTCGTGCAAGTACTTAAGCTCAAAGAAAATTAAATCGTGTTCGCCCGAAACCATCAACCCTATTCGAGTACACACTACGATTTAAATCAGACAAACCGCATATTTAATACAGGCCCGGACAGCGGTTGTCCGGCCGGACGCTGCAAATAGCGCTGTCCGCATCACGGACATGTAATTAATTAAACACTGACTGAATTTAAGCGTCCGTCGGATGAACCGTGTTAATTATTTTTCCTATTGGGTTGGATCCTCGCATTTGATGATTAATGTGTTTGTGCTTATACATATAGCGGATATTGGGAATATTTTCATACAATTTTGATCCCGAAGATTTTGACATGTGCTTTTCGGTAGCATACATCATTCATTACACTTCGGAGTTTTCCATCGTCGTTATCGCTAAGATTGTCATTTTGTCTGACCTGCACGGGTAGACCTTACCGGTGGACCTTAGCGCGTATGGCTTATATAATACTAAGGCGCAGGGCAGACAGAAGGGACGTGAGACGAGAACGTGGCGTCCCTTGCATCACTAGCGACCCGTGGGTTCACACGCCACTTGGCTCTCAAGACTCCTAAGATTCTGTCGAATGCATAAAGAATTTTTAAATCTTACTTTTCAGTCAGAATTGAAAAATTCTTTAAAACTCTACAGGTTAATGATAATTAGTTTATAGTTTTCATAAAAGACTGCCTCATCGGTCTAGTGGTCGTAAGCGCGACTGCTGAGCATGAGGTCCTTTGTTGGATTACCGGGTCGTGCAAAGAGTTATTGAGTTTTTCTATCAGGAATTTTTCAGTAGCAGCTACGGGGTCTAGATTTTTGCCTTGCTCATTAGCAAGGCTAAAATCCAGACCCTTATTGCCAGCGAGCGAGCCTATTGGAGGACTCATGTAGCTCCTTATTGCCCCCTCCCCCCAAGTCCCCTTATAAAATGTGGGTGTACTATTAGGTACACCTCTGCCTAACCCTTAGGTATGTGTTATTAGTTTTCATAAAAATTATATTCATGCGGTCTGGCAGAAGACATACAGAAAGTACAAGACAGAGGCGTCCTTATGTATCCTATAGTGTAGTATATGAATACTGCCGAGACACGGACTCGGCGCAAACGCAGGGGGTGCAGATAGGGTAAGGAGTAATAATCGTCGATTCATCGTGGACAGTCAGTTAACGGCAACTGCCTTCGAAATAAAGCGTTAAAGACAGGGCTGTATGAAGCGAATATGAATAGTCAAATAAAAAAAACAAAATCTGAAGCATTTATTAAAAAAAATATTGCTAACAAGTCAATATTTACATTATATACAAACCACAAATCTATAATAGTAAGAAAAAATAAAAATGTACAGGTATCAAAACGGTTACAGGGCGTCAAAAAATTGGTTGACTGTAAAGTTTGTTTACGGACGATAGTTTAATGTGACAACGTCATAACAAAACATTGATGAAATGATTGCATACTTTTATGAATAAAATTGAATCATTTTAATTGAATAATCACTATTTTGTACGGATACAAAGGTGTGAAATTAAATCTACAATTTAATTGATAAATTTACTTTTATTTGCACTCATTAATTTCTCCTCGGACTCATAGGCCAATCGAGTGGAAGAGAGATAGATGCGGCGCAAGCGTAAAATGAGCGTAACGGGACAATGAGCGTAACGGGACAATGAGTCATCCTTTTTCGTACATGCAACCGGCGTTCATCGATTTATTAGTCGTCACGTCAAAAATCAATGACTTAAAAGCTTATGGACGGGGTATACCTACAGAATTACCGTGACTAACTACAAAAATCTGGTGCACTAAGTGACCGCCATTCATTCATCATCATTCAAGTAAACAATAAAAAAAACTTTTAGCGCGCAACCGTTTGACTGTAGATCTACCACAAAACTCGATGCAAAACATGGCGTCGCGGTCACCGACTGGTTGAACTTATGACTTAACACGAAAGAGTTGCCAAAATAAGCACTTGACAAATACTATACTTGTCTCTTTTTTTATGCAGCTACTGCTTTATTATAAAGAAACAAAAGTATTTTTCACATGCGTGTGTCGATATTATAAAGGGTGTCAAAAGACCCTTAACGAAACCGAAAGGCACTTGTTCTCCCCGCCATCGCCATTGCGATAATTTTTTTGTTCTGGACCATACCTGGGAGGCTGGAAACCTTCTAGTTACGGAGATATTGGATTGTTCACATTTTTCACGACTTTTTTTTTTAAATACTACTTTTTATGGTTTTAACTTTACTTTAATTACCTCCATGACCCGTTTACTATTCAAAGCATCCATCAGCACCAAGTTTTGAGTGCGTTACATTGAGTTTTACCGTAAAACGTGATTTTTCACCCAGCAATAATTTCTGCGAATGGTGACTTAGTTTGATGCACACACACAAAATGCTTGGTTGACGGCTACGTCAATAAAATAAATACAGGGTGTAAACGGACCCTCCGTTTACACCCTGTATTTATTTGTATAACTATTATTTCTATAGTAGAAAATTATGCCGTCTCTATAGGTATTATCTCAATGATTCAAATTAAGCTTAAAATTTGCATTTCGAACATCAAAATTACATCAGACAGTCCCCCAAAACACCCGCCCATCGCTGTCTCATCCGCATCTGTTCTGTGCCACGTCTGCGTCCCGTCCTCGTCCCATCTCCCATCTTTCTGTCCTGGGCCTTACTCTCCTCGTGTCTGAACGCAACATTGTTTCAACTTATCTTTCTATAAACTAATTACTTCAGCAACCTTAATGGATATTGATCTCGTTTATTAAGCATAACAATCTATTTTTAAATTAATATACTAACTGAGCCCGCGGCTTTGGTCATTATTCTATCATCGTCATCTTCTTACCCTTGTCCCACATTACTCCGGGTCGATACAAGACGTTTTTTTACAGTCTCCCTTGTCTCACACTATCGTTTCCTTCATATCTTAAAAGCAAAGATAGATTAAAGAAAAAATGGATGGATTGTGTGTAGAATCACATATCCATTTTTTCTTTGGTCTTCTTCTCCTGCTTTATTTACCTGTCCATTATTCAATTGAAACTTTTATTAAGTAGCATTAAGAGTGCTGCTCTGAAATCAGAATAACTGGACCGTGGTAGACCACAAAGCAGATAACGAAGTGACTTGAAAGTCTTCCCTATCAATTGGCAATGAAATTAATTAGTAAATAGCCATGAACGATAGAAGGAATGGAGGTAGACCAGGCAGACCTCTTCCAAGAGAGGAAGAAAACTCTACCCAGCAATGGTAAAGTACAGGCTTGATGTTGTTAAACGAGATAGTTTCACAGATAATCAGATCTAGCACGAACACCAAATTATAGAACTATGTGACGGGTACTGAGAGCAAGAGCCTAGAGAAGTGGCACCAGTGGTGGTCGCTCTCGAAGCATTTCGTATTTGTACAACGACTTTGAACAGTTTTAGGTCGCTAGCAACTTATGTTAATCCTACACATTTTTGCTAGTTCAATTCTTTATTTTATTATGTGATGAAGAGGGATTAATCGCATGAGACTAAAAGAGTGATGAATATAAATATTGATGGAAGGAAAAGGAGAGGAAGACCAAGGAAACGATAGATGGATTGTGTTAGGAATGATATAAAAGAAAAAGTAAATAATAGCGTGACGGTTGACAGAAGGAGCGACAGAGAATGGAAGAATAAAAACGTGTTGCGCCGACCCCAAGTAACTTGGAACAAGGACAGGAAGATGGTGATTCTGTCTTATCTTGATCAGCGGATTTATAATACTTATAAAATCTAAGTATCAAAATAATCTCATTCAAAAATAGCCTAGGTTACTCGAAATTTAAATTTTCTTACGTTATTTGCAATTTGCAGTTCATTGTCAGGTTGCATGTTACAACCATCTAATTTCATTTAACCTCTTTTTTTTCGGTTGGGAAATCATCAAATGACCCCCCCCCCGGTCTGGGTGGAGTGTCAGTAAAATTCTGACACTCCCTCCGAGTGTCAGAATTTTACTGACTAAAACCCATCCATGTTCGTGTTGCCCTTTGTGTTCCAGGGCCGCGGTATCTCTTTCGAACAGTCCCGCAGCCCCGGCAGGCATCGGCCCTTGCGGGCCCCTTCCTGTTGCTGACATCTCTTTGAGGCGCGCGTGGAACACGAATGCGCCGTCGACAGGGCCTGTCGTCGTAAGACGGACGGACGGTGAGCTTACTCACCGTCCACAGGCCCGCGAAACAGCTAGGCTGAAGTGGGGGTGGACTGACCACGTCGCAAGAATGCATCCGGAAAGGTGGGCAAACTTCGTCACTCACTGAACGCTTGATGGAGGACATAGCCGTCAAGGAAGGTGGAGTTGAGTAGATGGTGAAGATGGTGTGATGATCTGATCTTGTTTACGGGGCAAACATGGTCAGAGATAGGATTTGATAGAGAAGTTTGGAAGACGAAACGAGAGGGCTTTGCCCAGCAGTGGGACACTAACCAACTAGGCTAATAAAAAATAATAAAATGCTGATCAAAAACAGGACATATCCCTCAAAGAAATAAAATTGAAGAGTCTGTTTGTAATTTCAAAATAACAGCTTTTTACTGAATGCGTATGAAAGTATTATGGTATCTCCGAAAATGTTTGGCCGATTTTGACGGAACTTTTACTCACAGATAGCTGATGTTATAAGGGCTTTTATTTTAGAAAAAGGACTAGGGTTCCTGGCAATTTAAATAGGGAAGTAATATTTCACGTGGATGAATGTCCTGGGCAACATCATCATCTGCCTAGCCTTTTCCCAACTATATCGGGGTCGGCTCCCAGTCTAACCGGATGCAGCTGAATACCAGTATTTTACATGGAGCGACTGCCTATCTGACCTCCACAACCCAGTTAGTACTGGGTAATACGATACCCCATGGTAAGACTGGTTGTCAAACTTTTTGGGCCACTGACTACCTAACGATTGTCAAAGATCTACAAATGACACCCGGGACCAACGGCTTAACGTGCTTTCCGAGGCACGGAGGAAACTCGGTATGCAACGGAGGTATGTCCTGGGCAACAGCAGTACATAATAATTATGAAGCCATGTTTCTACGAAACGTTATCAGGCAGGATGTCTGCATACTTTGATGTTCATTAGTATGAAGCCCAACCCAACAAACAAACCGACATACTGTAATTGGTACACAGTAGCGAATTGTCAGAGACAACACAAACTTTACTGTATTTAAGTACTATCTATGCAGACATGAACTTTTGACATCCGCCGATAAAAAATAGATTATATACAGCATGTTTCATTTCTTACCTTTGTTTTTTTTTTTCCTCAACCACTATTATTCCACTGCTGGGCAAAGGCCTTCCCCATAGCCTTCCATTCTTCTCTCGGTTTTTCTGGCCAATCTCTCAAATATGCGTCTAGGTCGTAACACCAGCGTTTTCTAGGCCTCCCTCGGCGACGACGCCCGTCTTCTGGCACCCAATGCGTGACGACCTAGACGCGACGATCTAACCTACTTAATAAAAAGAATGGGGTTATGTATTGATGTGTTAATTTGTTTTGTTACTTTTACGATTTCTCCGTAATCACAGGGTCAATTTATGTGATTCTTGTTTAATTTGGTAGAAAAAAAGTTTGCGTTCATGTTCTGAATTAGCTTATAGTCTACCAGTTATGTATTTTAACCTGGAAATTATTCCGAAGTTGAACTTGGAACTTTAACAGTTTGTTTGGTGTCCTAAGTTTTCGACCTCGAGGACCCTGTGCTAACTTGGGGGGGGGGGGATGAAAACTTCAATTTTTACCGATTTTTTTCAGTTTTTCGCTTATATCTCTTAAACTAAGCAGATTTTGTGTACCACATTGGAGAACAAAGGTTAGAGTTTTTGGTGTGAGATAGGGTTCCTCATACAATATATTAACGAGAGCAAACAATGTACGTAACAAGAAATCAACCTGTATATCAAAATGACCATAAATATCTATGCTTTATGTCAGGTTCATACCCGACCACAGACAAGAAATATTTTTAGAAATAGGGTATAAATTGTGTTGTTTGCCAACCAAGTTCATTTAGTACAGTGTAGCATTTTGTGTGAAGATGAAGTGCTTTATTTTCGCCGCATTTCTGTTATGTAAGTTCTTTGTTATTTTATTAGCAGCAGCACTCATCAATCATCATCATCTGCCTAGCCTTTTCCCAACTATGGTCTGCTTACCAGTCTAACTGGACACCAGTGGCGAAGGTTCCATAAAACTCCATTCATGCGATTTGTCCCTCCTCATCATATGTCCATACAAAGACAGATGTTATTTATCGACATTCAATGCAATTTTCAAATCATTCTCTACAGGTATCTTCCTACCTTCGACATACTCTCGCAACGTCCAGTTTTACAGAAAAGACTACACATACATTGCCGACTTAGACGCCTTCTATAAAGTTCACTGGGACGTCAGTGGCTCCTCGTGGAATACGGCTTTCTTGACCTGCGATGATGAAGGGGCTACTCTCTTTTATCCAAAGACAAAGGGAGAGTGGACTTTAGTACAGAACTTAACAGAAAAAATGACAGATATTCCCAATGTTACTGACATCTTTGTGGGATTGCACGATGAATTTCAATTAGGAGAGTTTATTACGGTTGACGGTAAGTAGTCTTAATTGTATACTATAATATTTTTTTATCATTTATTATCTACTATATATTCTTACAACTAAATAAACAAATGCTGTGCTAAAACGTTATAAAGCGTAAACGACCTTTCATGCTAGATAGTGATACACAAATTGCTTCTTTCCTTACCATACGACGAAACCGAAGAAATTACTAGTTAACAGCTACACATACACACAAAGCACACTCACACACATCTGCATACACACGCTCACACCACACACATACACACAAACGCCTTTATTAAAACGAAGTGTCTAGTGATCCGCTAATCTGTCCGAACCTTAAATGAAATCATACATAAATTGCGACCTAAAGTTATGGCCAACAGAAGCTAAGTTTTGGCGACTATACCTACTTAATTTTTTAATCTTTTTTTCCAGGACAATCAATGCCATATTCTCTGCCTGCTGAAGGGAGTCTATTGCCACGTAACGACAGTTGCATTACTATGAATATACATACTGGTATGTTCAATGTGGACAGTTGTCCGGACAGCTCTGATACGCCTTTGCCGTTCGTCTGCAAGAAAGTTGACAAAAAGTCCTGTCCAACTGTCGATCACGGTAAGTCTTCTTCGTTCTGGGGGTCTACAGCTCCAGCCTCCTGTATAGCTCCATTTTTTCCACACACTAAAGTGACATTAAAGTAATACTGTTACAAGAGGGGATACCGTATCAATTGCAAAAAGCTATGTCAAGAAAGTTCAAATATGTTTGTAAGGTCCTCGGGCGTACACGCGACAGGGCGGAGCAGGATCCCAAAATAAGATAGCTATTTTTTTAACTGGCAAAGTTAAACTTCGTCTAATCACTCACATTCCCACGCAAGATTATAGTATTATAATATATATATATATATATATATATATATATTTATATATATATATATATAAAGGGTGTAAAAAGACCCTTAACGAAGCCGAAAGGCACTTATTCTCCCCGTCATTGCAATCATTTTTTTGTTCCAGACCATACCTGGGAATCTTCTAGTTACGGAAGTATTGTGGGTCAAAGTTCCAACTTTTTCACAAGTTTTTTTAAAAATACTAATTTTTAAGGTTATAACTTTACTTAAAATACCTCCATGACCCGTTTACTATTCAACGCATCCATAAGCACAATGTTTTGAATGCGTTGCATTGAGTTTTACCGTAAAAGGTTTTTTTTCACTCCAAAAAAAAAAGTGGTTTCTCAGCAATCATTTTTGTGTAGGGTTACTTAGTTTGATGTACAGAATGCTTGGTTATCAGCTTCGTGAAGGGTCTGTTTACACCCTGTATATATATAGTCTATTAGAGTTTGAATAAAAGCTGCAAATCTAAATGCACATCAAAATACATTTTCAGATTACAAATTTCTTAAGACATCGAAGAAATGCTACAAAAGAAATAAAAAGCCACAAAACTGGAAGCAAGCAATGAAAACGTGCTTCATGGAAGGGGGAATTCTGGCAGTTATCGAGAACAGTGTACAGGCGCAAGAGATTAACGACAATAATATCCTTGAAAGAGGAGAAACATATTTCGTGGGAGTTCGAAAGCTCTTCCCTCGCGGTGACTTCTACACAGTAAAAGGTAAAATAACAATATTACTTCGTTCTAACCTAATGATGTATTCAAAGCAGAAAAGAAAAAAAAACCATCCAATTGCGTTAAAATGCAAAGAAGGCTGGCAGCGTTGCCACGTTGGAAGGCAATGCTGATTCTTTGACCAAAAAATAGGCCAGCTTTCTGGTCACACGAGGAATCAAAAACTGCTTGGTAATGTCCAGATTTACTAAGAGGGCACTCGGACCCCAGTGTTTTAACCCCAAACGAGTCAAACATATAACTACCAATAAGGTTATAGTATTGGCACCGTTTGAGGTTTTCAGCACCTGCAGCTACTGCCCCAGCACAGCCCGCCGTGCTAAAAAGGGTACGCAAAGGTGTCGACACAATGATTGCATCCCACAACAAAGATGTTAACAAAGAGGACCAGAAGGTCTGGTCTCTTCCCATCGTCGCGTGCCAAGCCATTGGGATCTAAAACAACTGACACCCTGGCGGCGGCGGCGGCGGCAGAGGCAAGAGCACGACCTGCACGATGAACATGCCGCGCTACTCGACCTGCACTCTTACTATACAAAAGCCCATGGTGTCCGATGCTGTCAACAGCTTCAACACAGTCATGACGACGAATTGTTTTATTCCCTTTATTCTTTTCTGCTTTTGATACTCGTACATAATGTTTATTATTACTTTACTTTTATCACTGATCATTTTTAATTACAGGACAAAAATTCAGCGATATGTATCAACGTCCGTACGGCAACGACCAAGTTCAGTACTACCTACGAAACGAGTACGACTATTTACCGAACAGATATGGCTATTACCCGAACGAAAACGGTGAATACCCGAACGAAAACGGGGAATACCCAGACGGCACCTTCGGGGTCCGTGCCCAAATCGTAGGTCAGGATTGTGGGGCTGTTTCCAATAGGGACAATAGCAATCTGTTTACTGAGGTTAGGAACTGTGATGATCGTCTTCCGTTCATTTGTGAAATGGAAGTTGATATTTAAATTAAATTAACCTGCTGTCAGAAAGAAGCAAGGTAACGTAGCCTTAAGTTTATTGCCACTTCTGTACTTGTCAAACTATGTACTAATTTGTTAGTTGCAACAGTTCCTTGCAAAGTTTTATATAAAAGAATAATTGAGTAATATTGAATCACAAGGTTCTTTGTGTGTCAGACTGGATAATTATCCAAAAATAAATATACATAATAATTATATCTTTACTAAAAAGAAAGAAAGAAAGAAAGAAAAAATATTTATTTGTCGCAGGGACATGACGTGCATCATACAAAATAACAAAAAAAAATACAATAAACGTAGCTAGGTACAACGCATAACAAATATTTATAATTTCAACAGGACGGGACAAAAAAAAAGAAAAATAACGTCGTGGTTACCACTCAGCATGATGCTGTGCTATGGGGAGCCCACAGCACAGCGCTGGTTTTCAGTGGTCACCCGTCAGTGGTTCCTCTGTGTAAATATTATTGGTCAACGAACACCGAACCAATACAATACTTTGTCAAGAATGCTGTTTTAGTTTAATTAAGAAATTTCACTGTAATACCTATTTTTTTCCTGATGTCAATACTTTAGTTACATCCGCAAGAACCATAGCTCCTAATCATAGCTTACTATTGTACTGTTTTCAAATTTAATAAAAACAATCTATACAAATGTCAAAAAGAGGTTTTGCAAGTTTGGATCTTCGGAATTACTGACCCGATTACGCAAATTCCTTCACTATTATCCCCAAGCGTCAAGCGCGGATTCACCGTTGTGGGCACGATGGGCATGCCCATAATCCTAATTAAGGTCGATGTTCTACACAAGGCCTTAATAAAATTTAAAAAAATATAACCCTAGTTTACGTTAGCGTTCCTTACGTGACTCGCCCGGTTAGCGTGACAACCGCGGAGAGATCATTTTCATCTATACTTTATATACTTATAATATTTATAAAGGAGAAGAGTTTGTTTGTTTGGTTGAACGCGGTAAACTCGGGCACTGCTGGTTCGAATTGAATAAATCTTTTAGTGTCGGATTGCTCATTTATCGAGGAAGGCTATAGGCTATATCACATCACGCTACGACCATATCAGATCATCGCTAACACCAGGGTGTTTTAACTACATCATGCGTCATAATATTGAATATGAATATACGTACATATACATGAAGTGGGCTGCCATTGTTAGACGACTAAAAAGTCACGGTGTATAGATCCCTCACTATTGTTCCCGTTGTTAACTGAGCTTAGCCCACCTATGCATCGATTTGGAATGTGTAGGGAAGGGAAAAAAATAAATAGCAGAGACTCAAGGGTTTTTTGGGCTTGTAGCGTTGAGCTTTACAAAACCAGACGGAACTACCAAGATTCATGAATTAAAACATTATTTTCGAACTTGTGTATGAACCAATTAAGTTACCTCATCATCTGCCTAGTCTTTTCCCAAATATATTGGGGTCGGCTTCCAGTCTTAACCGGATGCAGCTGAATACCAGTATTTTACATGGAGCGACTGCCTATCTGACCTCTACAACCCAGTTAGTACTGGGTAATACGATACCCCTTGGTAAGACTGGTTGTCAGACTTTTTTGGGCCACTGACTACCTAACGACTGTCAAAAATCTACAAATGACACCCGGGGACAACGGCTTAACGTGCTTTCCGAGGCACGGAGGAAACTCGGTATGTAATGGGTGGTCACCGATCCACAGACCAGCCTAGGCAAGCACGGCTTAACCTAAAGATCGATCCAAGCGGCTGTTATTATTTAGCCACCTACGTAATTGTATTAAAAATCGAGGCAGATAAAACTGAAAGGCCATGCGTACTAACGTATTTAAACCAAAATCATTAAAAAACCTTAAGAATCTTCAGGGATCTAAAATGAACAAGCAAAAGACTCAATTTAAAAAAAAAACTAAGTAATAAAACCTGATATTTATTGTTTTTTATTTGTACAAAACATCATCTCTTACTGATACAAACTATTTGCAGATTAATATCTATGGTTCGCAGCATAGTTTGACTTGGTGGCGGCCGAAGAAGCTGCTCCTCCACCACATTGACCCTGGGTAGCTAACCCGTTAGCCTGGAACGAAAACCAATGCCTTTAATATCTTAACAATCACGCCTGTTACCCTTGAAGGGTTAGGCAGAGGTGTACCTACACCCACATTTCGCTGGGTTTGTTTAACTCCCATGTTATAAGGGGCGAGCCTATTGCCACCATCCGTGCCCAAAAACAGACTCCGTGGCTACGACTGAGAAATTCCTGATGGATTAACCCAACAACACAATGCCCGACCTGGGAATCAAACCCAGGACCTTATGTTCCTTACGTTCAGCAGTCGCGCTTGCGTCCACAATAGCGATTATCATCGTCATTCATCAAAGGTTGACCGGTAGAGAATGCCTTGTGACATTAAGTCCGCCTATGTACCACTTTTGTACATGAAGTTTAAATAAAAAACCAATAGACATAGGCCTCCCCAAAAGCAGCATAACATGGTCCTTACGATAACATATAGATAGATAGCTTCCTCAGAATATCAGGACGGCTACCAGTCGGTTCACATTCAAGGTAAAAGCTCGCGAACACTTACGTAAGAAGTTGGCAGACTCGTCTCACAATTAATTTTGTTGATTTTCTTCATCTATGCATTTTTATATCTCTTTACTTTGTATATTTTGTTTGTATGTATGTATATATGTATTTATTATTATATCTTTTTTTCGGAAATAATCTGTACTATTGCACCTACTGTTTTGTCTCTGCATCACCCTAAGGTAGACTGGTAGAAAATGCCCAAGGCATTAAGTCCGCCTTTGTACATTATGTGCATAAAGTTTAATAAATAAATAAATAACAGCTGACAAATTGGCGGTCCTAACATGATCACGGGTTTTTCTAACAATGGAGAAGAACTGTCAAATTAGATCCATAGAGGTGGCGTAAAAGGTTTGTTCCTACAATCAGCTACCAATGGAATTCCTTGATTTTCTTCAATTTCGCCAGCAGTAAGAGAGCAGCGGTGGCCCAGTGGTGGCGGCCCCGACTTACGAGTTGTACGTCGTGGGTTCGAACCCAGACAGGTGTACATAACTTTTTGTAATTTATTTCATCACCACTGCTCTCAAAACGGTGAAGGAAAACATCGTGAGGAAACGGGCATGTCCTAGAACCAAAAATTCGATGATGAGTGACATCTACCAACCCGCACTGGGCCCGCGTGGTGGATTATAGCCCATTCCCTCTCATAGAGAGGAGGCCTTTGTCCCAGCACTGGGAACATTATAGGCTGATTATGATATAGCCAGTAGTATACGACCAGTGGTCCACATTGGCTCTGAATCGAAGAATTTGGAAGTCATGGAGAGAGGCCTTTGCCCAGCAGTGGGATGACACAGGCTAAGAGTATCAGTATGATATAGCGTTAAGTGTTGCCTGGTCGCTGGTTTATTTATTTATTTTATTGGTCACTTTCACTCTAGGTGCCTTTTAAGAGTGCCAAACACTCAGCGCTCTCTCGTGGCAAAACTTCGGGAGCTGCGCAATGAACTCTGGAACTCATGCAACGCTCATGCGCTCATGCTTATCAACCACTAGACAAACGAGGCAGGTACCTTTGTCCTCTTCAAGAGTTCAAGTTGAGCAGCCCTGGTGTTAGCATCCTTGCCAGCCCAGGTCTTCCAGACAGACGCTTGTAATGCCCTTCCGTAGCTGAAGGTTAAAGCCCAAGGTTTCTTCAGGGAGACCTGGTTAATAGCGTTCAGGTATAGCGTGGCTTCTTCTTCGGTCAGGCCACCAGAGAGGAAGGCGATTCCTGGGAGAAGAAAGACTAGATTTATGACTACTTATTAGTAAACTATTCATTCTTTACCTTTTTTTTTTCGACATCTCGCAGTTCAACCAAGGAGGTTGGCAACTGCTTAACCGAACTATCCTGGGGTGCCTTGAGTGCAAGGCCTCCAGCCAGGATTAATTCTTTACCTTGTTCTCTCGTGGCTAAATAATAACAGCCACTCAGGTCGATCTTTAGGTTAAGCCGTGCTTGCCTACGTTGGTCTGTGGATGGGTGACCACCCATTACATACAGAGTTTCCTCCGTGCCTCGGAAAGCACGTTAAGCCGTTGGTTCCGGGAGTCATATGTAGATCTTTGACAGTCGTTAGGTAGTCAGTGGCCCAAAAAGTCTGACAACCAGTCTTACCAAGGGGTATCGTATTACCCAGTACTAACTGGGTTGTGGAGTTCAGATAGGCACTCGCTCCATGTAAAATACTGGTATTCAGCTGCATCCGGTTAGACAGGAAGCCGACCCCAATATAGTTGGGAAAAAGCTAGGCAGATGATGATGATGATGTTCTCTCACTTTATTTATCACAAAAACAAAGACATGTGCTCGCTCCCAACAATGGGACATAATAATAATAATAATACTAAAGTTCTTACATCCATTTTGAGAGCTAAAATTAACCAACACATTGAAAACAATTCTATCATGTCTGCCTCTCAGAATGGATGTAGGAACGGGTCCCGTGGTACTAAGGAGCTACTCCTCATTGATATGGCCATTAGCCAACAGGTTCGCCGCTCTCGAAAGGATCTATCCACATGTTGGATAGATTATAAGAAGGCCTATGATTCGGTGCCTCATGCCTGGCTCATGAGGGTGCTGGAGTTGTATAAAGTTGATGCAACTCTGCGTACCTTCCTGATGTCATGTATGAGGCACTGGAGAACAGTCCTTCGCTATCCAGGATGTCGACAGATCCAGAGGAACAGCGAACCGATAAGGATCGAGCGTGGCATATTCCAGGGTGATAGTCGGAGTCCGTTATGGTTTTGTCTAGCCTTGAACCCTCTCAGCACACTGCTGGAGGGTTCAGGTCTAGGCTATCGGTTGAGGAGAGGTGGTCAGGTCATATCTCACCTTCTTTACATGGATGATCTGAAACTCTTTGCCCCCAACAATTTGCAACTGATGAAGCTACTGAAGGTAACGGAAACTTTCAGTAGCGCCATCAGGATGGAATTTGGTGTGGACAAATGTGCAGTCATGCATGTGAAGCGAGGGGAGATTATGGAATCCGTGGGAACGCAACTCTCGGATTCCATACACCTTAGATCCCTCACCTCAACAGAAACCTACAAATATTTGGGTATGTCGGAAGCATTAGGTATCAATACTGCCGACATGAAACAATCGTTGAGGGAGCGCTTCTTTGGCCGCCTGAATAAGGTGCTAGGCAGTCTTTTATCAGGCGGAAACAAGGTACGCGCCTTCAACGGTTGGGTCATGCCGGTTTTGATGTATTCTTTCGGCATACTCAAATGGACTCAGACAGAACTTGATGCCCTGGATAGGAGGGTCCGTGCACTACTGACCGCAAATCGGATGCATCACCCACGGTCGTCGGTGATGAGACTGTATATCCCGCGGAAGTGCGGGGGTCGTGGCTTCTTAAATGCTAAGACCCTGCACAACCGTGAGGTATGCAGTCTCAGGGAATACTTCCTAGAAGCCGACGTGGGGATGCACCGAGATGTGATCTCAGTAGATAAGGACCTTACCCCGCTCTCCCTGGCTAACGAGAACTGGCGCAAACCTAAAGTATTAGTCACTAATGACCGCAAGGAGGTATGGCAGGGCAAGGAGCTTCACGGACGCTTTTACCGGGCCCTACATGGGCCCGATGTAGACTTCTTAGCGTCCGTATCCTGGCTACGTTTCGGTGACCTCTTTGGAGAAACCAAAGGTTTTGTCTGTGCAATAATGGACGAAGTTATGATGACGAATAACTACCGGAAATACATTGTGAAGGATGGCACGGTTGACATAATGTCGGGCATGCCACCGTCCGGGAGAATCGATCCGACACATTATTTCTGGGTGTTCTCGTCTGGCTAACGGAGAATACTTGCATAGACACAACCTCGTTGCCAGGATTATTCACCAGCAACTTGCTTTGAAGTACAACCTTGTGCAATCAGAAGTGCCATACTATAAGTATGCGCCCGACCCAGTTCTCGATGATGGTAATATCACGTTGTACTGGGATCGACCTATCGTCACTGACAGGACTATTGTTGCCAATAAGCCTGACATTGTGGTGATAGATCGATTGGAGCGCCGTGCAATGATTGTTGATATAACGGTCCCGCATGACGAGAACCTCGTGAAAGCAGAGAAAGATAAACAATTCAAATATCTAGATCTGGCTCGCGAGGTTGTCGACATGTGGGACGTGAATACAGCAGTCATTGTGCCGATAGTCGTGTCCGCCAATGGCTTAATTGCCAAGAGCCTCGACCAACATCTGAGGAGGCTCGCGCTTGGCAGCTGGATCAAGGGCTTGATTCAGAAAGCGGTACTCCTGGACACGGCGCGTATTGTTAGGAGGTTCCTCTCTCAAGAGCCCTGACCACCGGCAGCTCGGACCCTGTTCCCAGTGCTGGTGGGCTACTATTTTTTATATTTTTAAATATTTTTTATATTATTTTATATTAGAATATTTAAAAATGTAAATAATATGTGTAAAAATAAATAAAGGAAATAATACTAAAGAATACTATATAGAGCTGGCAACACTTAAGTCAACATCGTTCAAATTTCATTTTCAAATTTTCTTCAATTTACGTTATAAATATATATTTTTAAACAGCCTAAATATCACCTCTCCCTTTTTTAAATATAATAGTTTATATATTTCAACAAAAACGGCAAAATGAACCAATTTTATATCAATAAGTATATTAGAAGAAAAAACTCGGATCAGAAATGACATACGTCATACATGTGAAAAACGAGATGTGTGAAGAACGAGAAATGAAACGAATGAAATGTTGACAAGAGCAGCAGCACGACGCGCACGCTTATCACCTCCGGACTCGTCGCTCAGCTCCGCCTCGCCGCTGCCGGAATCCAGCCCCATCGTGAGTGCTGTGACACCGGCCGTGGCAGTTGCGTCGAGCTCGAGCGACGAATATTTCTCTCCGCCGACGTCGCCAACACCTGTACGTCGGCAGGGGAGAGGCCGGCCACCGACAAGCCTGGGACTTAGGGGCCATCCGGCCCCGAGTCGGGTCCCCGCTACCGGTGGTTGTGTGCAGCGCATGAGATGGACTCATCCAATAAACGAGAACGTCATGCGCGCATACTACGGGTCTACAGAGGGCGGAACTAACCTCACTGCGTACCGTGTTAGGATGCTGTCTCTGTTCCAGGTACTTGAACCAACCGTCAACGTCTCGGCCCAACGACTGTCGGATCAGGTGCGGGTCATCCAACGCAATCACATGTTGGACGACGCCGTGCTTGATAGGCTGCGCTCAGAGGTACTGAGCAACCGTATCGTCTCGTCCTGTACTGTGGGGCTGTTGCGGCATGTCGTTTAGCCAAATTGAAATTCACAAATAGTGACGCAGCTACTCGACCAAAACCAGCCCTACCAGCCTGGCAGTGCAGGATCGAGCGCCGCATCGACGGGGCTAGGGTACTCATCGGCAAACTACACTGCTTCAGGGAGGGCAATACACGACCACGTGTGATGCGCTTTGTGAGGCGGGCATTCTCGGGGACTGGAATCAGCCCTCAAGAATACATGTCCCGTGTCACAGAGCGCATCGACTTCCTGAAGCAGAAAGTTTATGCATGGGCTAACCGTATTCGGCGGTATAAGCGGTGGGTTGATCGGTACTCGCAGAACCGCATGTTCCAGAGCGATGAGAGGTGGGTATACAGAGCTTGGGAGCGACCCGAGCAAAATATGACGGACGTGTGTCGCCCAGATGATGCCACCACGAGTTCTTTCTGGAGCAGCATCTGGTCGGTGCCCGTCTGTCATACTGAGGGTGACTGGATGCGTGCTGTCGAGCGAGTGTGTGAACCTATCCCAGAAATGGAACCAATTTTGATAACATCATTAGATGTAGCCAGATCAGTTCGTCCGTTACTGAATTGGAAGTCACCGGGACCGGACGGACTGCACAACTTCTGGCTCAAATGGCTTAGTAGTTCACACACTTGCCTGGCATCCCAATTCCAGTCATCCTTAGAGTCTGGGGCCTTACCGCAGTTTTTAACTACAGGCGTTACCCACCTGCTCCATAAGTCAGGTAATCCCGCGGAACCCAAGAATTATAGACCGATCACTTGTTTGTCAACGGTCTGTAAACTTCTTACATCCATTTTGAGAGCGAAAATTAATACACACATTGACAAAAACTCCATAATGTCTGCCTCTCAAAATGGATGTAGGAATGGGTCCCGGGGTACTAAGGAGCTACTCCTCATCGACATGGCCATTAGCCAACAGGTTCGTCGATCCCGCAAGGATCTGTCGACATGTTGGATAGATTATAAGAAGGCCTACGACTCGGTGCCACATACATGGCTTATGAGGGTGCTGGAGTTGTACAAGATAGATGCAACTCTACGCACCTTCCTTGAGTCATGTATGGGGCAATGGAGGACGGTTCTTCGATATCCAGGATGTCGACAGATCCAGGGGAACGATGAGCCTGTATGGATTAAACGGGGAATATTCCAGGGCGACAGTCTGAGCCCACTTTGGTTCTGTCTAGCCCTGAATCCTCTGAGCACATTGCTGGAAGATTCAGGTCTAGGCTACCGGTTGAGAAGAGGTGGTCAGGTTATATCTCACCTTCTTTACATGGATGATCTGAAACTGTTTGCCCCCAACAAATTGCGACTGATGGAGCTACTGAAAGTAACTGAAACTTTTAGTAGCGCCATCAGGATGGAATTTGGTGTGGACAAATGTGCAGTCATGTATGTAAAGCGAGGGGAGATTATGGAATCCGAGGGAATTCAGCTCTCGGATTCCATACACCTTAGATCCCTCTCCTCATCCGAAAGCTATAAGTATTTGGGTATGTCGGAAGCGTTAGGCATTAACGTAACTGACATGAAGCAATTGTTGAGGGAGCGCTTCTTCGGTCGCCTGAAGAAGGTATTAAATAGCCTTCTTTCAGGCGGGAACAAGGTGCGCGCCTTCAACGGTTGGGTCATGCCGGTTTTAATGTACTCTTTCGGCATACTCAAATGGACTCAGACCGAACTCGATGCCCTGGACAGGAGAGTTCGTACACTGTTGACCGCAAACCGGATGCATCACCCACGATCATCGGTGATGAGGCTGTACATCCCGCGGAAGTGTGGGGGTCGAGGCTTTTTAAACGCAAAGACCCTCCACAACCGCGAGCTGTGCAGTCTCAGAGAATATTTTTTTAAAGCTGAGGTGGGTATGCACCGAGATGTGGTCGCAGTGGACAAGGGACTCACCCCGCTGTCCATGGCTAAAGAGAACTGGCGCAAACCTGTAGTACTTACTACCGATGACCGCAAGGAAGTATGGCAAGGCAAGGAACTTCACGGACGCTTCTACCGGGCTCTTCATGGGCCTGATGTAGATTTTCTAGCGTCCGTGTCCTGGCTACGTTTCGGCGACCTCTTTGGGGAAACTGAAGGTTTTGTCTGTGCGATTATGGACGAAGTTATGTTGACGAACAATTACCGGAAATACATTATGAAGGACGGGACGGTTGACGTGTGTCGGGCATGTCACCGTCCGGGTGAGTCCATCAGACATATTATTTCCGGTTGTTCTCGTCTGGCTAACGGCGAGTACTTGCACAGGCACAACCAAGTAGCCAGGATTATTCACCAGCAACTTGCCTTGAAATATAAACTTGTGGAATCTGAGGTACCGTACTACAAGTATGTGCCCGACCCAGTTCTCGAGAAAGACCATGTCACGTTGTACTGGGATCGGTCTATCATTACTGACAGGACTATTGTCGCCAATAAGCCTGACATAGTGGTGATAGACCGATCAGCGCGCCGCGTAATGATAGTCGATGTTACCATCCCGCATGACGAGAACCTCGTGAAAGCTGAGAAAGAGAAACAAATAAAATATCTCGACTTGGCACACGAGGTTGTCGACATGTGGAATGTGAACTCGGCTATCATTGTGCCGATTGTCGTGACGGCCAATGGCCTTATGGCCAAGAGCCTCGACGACCATCTTTCGAGGCTCTCCCTAGGCGGTTGGATTAAGGGCCTGATTCAGAAGGCAGTACTCCTCGATACGGCTCGCATTGTGAGGAGGTTCCTGTCTCTGGAACCCTAACCACCGGTAGCTTGGACCCTGCTCCCGACACCGGCGGACCACTATTTTTTATATTTTTAGATGTTTTTTATAGTATTTTGTATAGAATATTTAAAAATGAAAAAAATATGTATAAAGATAAATAAAGGAAATACATAATACTAATAATAATAGTATTTTGTATAGAATATTTAAAAATTTAAAAAATATGTGTGAAAATAAATAAAGGAAATAATAATACCAGCCTGTTACTGTCCCACTGCTGGGCAAATGCCTCTTCTCATACAGAGAAGGCACGAGCATTGATCACCACGCTTGCTCAAGACGGGTTGGCGATTTCAGACTTATATTAATTATAAGTCCAGGTTTCCTCACGATGTTTTCCTTCACCGATGTCTGTGATGTCCAAGATAAACTTAGAAAGTACATATGAATTGAAAAAGTCACATTGGTACTTGCCCGGATTTGAACCCACAACCTCCTGCATGAGAGGCGAGGCCTTAACCTCTGAGCCATCACGACAGTGGGACATGATAGGCTGATAATATAGGTATGTATATTTCCAAGGTTATTGAAGAGCGTTGATGAATACCAAGACTTCATGTAATTTAGGAACTGTTGCTTACCAGGAACGGCAGCGGGAACAGTCCTTAGTAAAGCAGTAACAGTTGCAGCTGCGATCTCTTGTGGAGTGTTCTTCTTTGTACATCCGTGACCTGGAGTCACCTGGAACATAAGATTATATTAACATCATGTCGCTTGCAATCCCCGAAGGGTTCAGCAGAGGTGTACCTATTAGTACACCCACATTTTGCCACTTATGTTTAAAGTCCTATGTAATAGGGCCAAGCCTATTGCCATCAACCGGGCACAATCCAGACTCCGTGGCTGCTACTGAGAGATTCTTGATGGAAAAACCCAATAATACTTTGCCCGATATGGGAATCGAACGCAAGACCTCATGCTGAGCAGTCGCGCTTGGGACCACTCGACCAAAGAGGCAGTCTATTCGTATTCAGTCTACGTATTGACCTCACAACTTATAGTAAATTGAAAAGAATATTAAAACTTCTTCTGATAATATATAGGGTGACTGGTAATTACTGACCGATATTAAACAGGTGATTATACTCATGATAACAAACAACTTTTCCAAAGAACATTTTTTTTATACCAACTCGTTCACTTTTATCCCAGTAACACAACAGTCATATAAAATTCGCAGGCCCGCGCCTGTGACCTATCAGCTGTTAGCCGCGTGACGCCGCCGTTCTGTCTCATTACTACCGTACCCTGCAGCAGTGGGTAGGCAGAGCACAGTGGGAGACCGTACGGTGTCACGCGACTGTTGTGTTATTGGGTTAAAAGTGAACGGGTATAAAAAAATGTTTCTTTGGGAAAGTTGTTTGTTATCAGGAGTACAATCACGTGTTTAAGTATCGGTCACTAATTACCAGTCCCACTATAGAGGCTTGTTTGCTATAGTTTCAACATATTTCCGATCTATCATATTTGCACAGATTTGAAAAACGAATAATGTCAAGAAAAATGTATTTTTGACGTGACAACGTCTAATAAATCGATGAACGCCGGCTGCATGCACGAAAAAGTATGACTCATTGTCCCGTTACGCTCATTGTCCCGTTACGCTCATTATACGCTTGCGCCGCATCTATCTCTCTTCCACTCGATTGGCCTATGCGTTGTGTTTTGTTATGACGTAGTCACGTTAAACTATCGTTCGTAAACCAACTTTACAGACAACCAATTTATTTATTTTTTGATCAAGCTTGTTGTATTTCTGTACTATGGTAATACAGCAAAAGCCTAGAATTGTAGCATTCATACTATGAGAAACATCCAATAAACGAAGCAAATAAAACGTTATAGATCGGGAACACTAATTATGCGAGATCACGTTCGCTAGGAATAAAGAGATGAGAGCTTTAGCTCCCCTGAAAGGGGTGTAAATAGGGCAAGGGGGGTGCTAAGCCTGTTCGCCTTCAATATGCTTTTTAATCCGAACGTTGAGACCGACCTATTTCGCTTTGAGTTCGTGTTCTAAGCCTACGAGAACTGCGATCATGTAATCACGCTAAATTAGGACAACGCCTCGTACTGAGATTAGAGAAAGAATAGCACATAATCCTTACTAATATTATAAATGCGAAAATAAGTTTGTTTGTAACCTTTTCACGCCTAAACCACTGAACCGATCATCCTGAAATTTTGCATATACGTTATAAGGTGTTCAGAAACGGATATAGGTTATCTTTCATCCCGAAAAAAAGTACTGTTCTCTAGGAAAATACAACAATAACGTTCTTACGATAATAGTTGGCGCCACGTGTCTTTCGAATCATGGTTGAATTATAAAGGGTGTAAAAAGACCCTTAACGAAGCCGAAAGGTACTTGTTCTCCCCTTCATTGCGATATTTTTTTTTGTTCTAGACCATACCTGGGAACCTTCTAGTTACGGAGATATGGGGGGTCAAAGTTCCAACTTTTATAACAAGTTTTTTTTTAAATACATGTTTCTAATGTAAGATTTTTACTTTAAACACCTTCACGACCCCCGTACTATTCAATCCATCCATCAGCACTATGTTTTGAGTGCGTAACATTGAGTTTTACCGTAAAACGTAATTTTTCACCCCAAAAAAAAAGTCGTTTCCCAGCAATAATTTTTGCGTAAAGTTACTTAGTTTGATGTACAGAATGCTTGGTTGACGGCTTCGTGAAGGGTCTGTTTACACCCTGTATTATTATATACAAGCAGAGTGTAACCCGAATTGATTGTCAAATTCTAAATAAAGGCGAGCAATGCCGCGGGCACAAGCTAGTAAATATATAAAACTGTAAGTGAGACTACTGAGCAAGAGGTTCTGGTTTCGATTCCCGGGACGGGCTAGTGTTTTTTGGTTTTTCCATCAGGAATATTATCAGTAGCAGCCACGAAGTCTGGATTTGTGCCCGGTTGTTGGCAATAAGCTCACCCCTATTACATGGGACTTAACATAACTGTCGAAATGTGGGTACTATAATTGGGTACACCTCTGCTTCACCCTTCGGGGATTACAGGCGTGATGTTATGTTGAATATGTAAATAAACGAGTGTCATTGTTCTATTAAACGATGCTGAGTGAAAAACCATTTAATTTCGTTTAATAGTGCTTGGAGTTCCTCTATGAATCGTTTACGAATGTTAAATGGAATTTGGTGTGAAACTAGTGCAAAATTTTCTTCGTACAGTGCACATCTTCATAATTAAAATTAAATTTAAAATTTAAAAAACCCCCAACGAAAACATAAAGGTGAAAGATAAATACGCACTTTCATCCCCTATATCTAGTAAATGGCTGCACTGATTTTGATAAAACATGTCTAATTTTAATATACACATCATGCGCTTTCATTTGATACTCCACTTGGGCATATTTGAAAATATTCGTTTTTTCATACCCACTTTCATCCCCCATATTATCTAGTTAACGGCTGCACTGATTTTGATAAAACTTATAAGAACCATTACCAAGAAACTAGCTTTCAAATAAAATAAAAACTAGATCCAAATCGGTTCACTCGTTTAAGAGCTACGGTGCCAGAGACAGACACACACACTCACATTGCGGTCAAACTTATAACAACCTTCTTATTTATTTGTTAAAAATGCTCTGTTTCAGTAAACACCGAAAAAACACCGGTGTAAAAGTACCCTTAACGAAGCCGAAAGACACTTGTTCTCTAAAAAAAAGTAAAAGTATTTTTTAAACCAGATTTTAATGTTATAACTTTACTTTAAATACCTCCACAACCCCTGAACTATACAGCGCATCCATCAGCACAATGTTTTGAGGGCGCCACATTGAGGCCATCCGTTTTTTTTTTTCGGATGTGATATCATCAAATTTTAATGACCCCCCCCTCTGGGCGGAGTGGAAGGGAGTGTCAGACTTTTACTGACGAAAACCCATCCATGTTCCTTCTTTGCCCTTTGTGTTCCAGGGCCGCGGTATCTCTTTCGAACAGTCCCGCAGCCCGAGTCCTACCGTCACGCGTGATTTTTCACCCCCAAAAAAATTGTCATTCCCAGAAATCATTTTTGCGTAGGGTTACTTTCAGAACGCTTGGTTGACGGCTTCGTGAAGGGTCCGATCACACCTTGTATTTTACCATAATCCCCGAATTGTTAGGCAGAGATGTTTTTCATAGTACATATGAGTTATAAAGGGTGTAAAAAGACCCTTAACGAAGCCGAAAGGCACTTGTTCTCCCCATCATTGCGATCATTTTTCGGTCTGGACCATACCTGGTAACCTTCTAGTTACGGAGATATTAGAGGTCAAAGTTCCAATTTATCACGAGTTTTTTAAAAAAATACTCGTTTTTAAGATTTTAACTTACTTTAATTACCTCCATGACCCGTTTACTATTCAAAGCATCCATCAGCACCAAGTTTTGAGCACGTTACATTAAGTTTTACCGTAAAACGTGATTTTTCACCCCAAAAAAAAAAGTCGTTTCCCAGCAATAATTTTTGCGTAGGGTGACTTTGTTTGATGGATATAATGCTTGGTTGACGGCTTCGTGAAGGGTCCGTTGTACACTCTGTATTGAAGGCCCATGTAATAGGGGCGAGCCTACAGACATGGACCGGGCACAGAACTCGAGTGCGAGCTGCTAATCAGAAATTCCTGATGGACACACCGCTGTCAACGAGCTATATTTTTCCTTATTGTCAATGGTTTATACCAACCATGTTTGGTTTCAACAGCGTTCCCTCTAGGAATACGTGGTGGTCATTCAACGCCTTGTACACCGCCGCTAACGCAGTTTCGGTAACCTTCTGATTTCTTGCAATGTCATGATCGCCTGGTAACAAAAGATTAAGATAAGTTCTAATGATGTCTGAAAAATATGCTTCAAAACAAAAATCAGTGATATCTTTGCTAATTTCGATGTGGTCATCGATTAGAACTTGTAATTCTTTGTCAATCTGCCTAGATTTTTGTCAACTACGTTAGATTCGGCTTCCAGTCTAACCAGATACATGTGAAAAACCAGCATTTTTTTTTATTTTATATAAATATACATATCTATAATAATATAGTTTAAGTAAATATATATACATATATATTTATTTACTTAAACTATATATTGTATATATAAATATGTATATATATATCGCTATGAGTTGCGAAAACCAGCCCGTTATACAATACAATACAAGGCCCTTGCTTGTCAGAATACGTGAAAACTGTCAAAGATCTCCAAACGACAGTCGGGTCCAATGGCTAATGTTCTTTGGTAGCAACGGAAGGGTCTCGGTGTGTGGAGAATCACCCATCTACGGAACAATTTTATTGCTTAGCTGAACGACTTCATCATCTGCCTAGCATTTTCCCAACTATATAAATGTTGGGGTCGGCTTCCAGTCTAACCGGATGCAGCTGATAATCAGTATTTTACATGGAGCGACTACCAATCTGACCCTCACAACCCAGTTAGTGCTGGGTCAGGCTTTTGGGCCACTAACTACCTATAACGACTTTCAAAGATCTACAAATGACAGCCGGAACCAACAGCTTAATGTGCTTTCCGAGGTACGGAAGAAACTCGATATGTAATCGCAAGGCACTAACGCAAGCGCGGCTTAATCTTAAGATCGACCCGAGCGGCTGTTAGTAGCCACAAGCTCCTCTTTTTTGAACTTTTAATCGACTTGTGGAGCTATTATTACTTAACCAATCATGCTAGACCTTCAACCTGCCAATCCACCTCAAATTAATAATTACATTTCGTTTCAAATTCTCTCAATTACACAAAGGAAATCAAACACTGAGATACGGGTAATAATTATGAACTTAATCAATTAATCATAGCAGCTGTACCTACTTATTTCACCTGTCAAAGCATACCACTCTTCTCGGAACAGGTCTTTATTAATTAGATTAACAATCTGAATACTTCACACATGCTTATTTCCCCATTACTACCCGGAAAAAGAAAGAATATGAAGTCTCGTTTTTTGTAGGTACAGCGTTTATCGGAAATAATGGCTTTCGCGATTACGAAATTGTTCTTATGGAGAAAGTTGAGCAGTTTTATGGTCATTAGCATCCTAAAAGTATTTTTCATAGCCTTTCTAAGAATTGCAAAGTTCCCGTTGGTTACCCTTCAGGTACGGAACCCTAAAAATAACAGCTGCACGGATCGATCTTCAAGGTAAAGCGTGCTTGCCGAGGTCGTGGATGAGTGACCAACCATTACAATCATAGTTTCCTCTGTGAATCGGAAAGCAAGTTCAGCCGTTGGTCTTGGCTGCCATTTGTAGGTCTTTGACAGTCGGAAAAGCTAGGCAGGTGAAGATGATTCTTGAAATAATCTGGTGGTGTTGCTGAAAGAAGCATAAAACAGCTTTAACTACTCACCATCCAAAAGCACGTCAGGTTCCACAATGGGCACCAAACCCTGGCTCTGGCAGATGGAGGCGTACCTCGCCAGGACCTGAGCCGTGTCGTTGATGGCCTGGACTGATGGGATATTCTCCCCAATCTTGAGGGGACACCGCCATTTTGCGAACTTGCAACCTTGCTTCTTGTACTCGGCGCAACGGCTGGCCAGGTCATCGAGACCTGCAAAGGAAGGAGAACTTGATCATGGGTTTTGAAAAATATTTTGGAGCTTTAATTATTAAGCGTGCTGTAGCAATTACAACCGAAAATGATCTTGATGAAAATTAGGTTCACTATGATACCAATATCTATAAAAATACAATGACCTGGAAGTCTTTAAATAGACTCCGGAGCCAGGTTGGCCGCAGCAAAGAAAACCTGCACAGGTGGAGATTCATTAATGGCTCTGCCCTGGAGTGTTAATGTGGTGCTGTTCCACAAACGATGGGGCACTTAATATTGTGTCCTGCGTGTCCTGTCGTTTGTTCATTACAGGAACTGATGGACTGCTGAGGGCGCAAAACTAGTGGCTCATCCTGGGCCGACACAATTTAGATTGTCATCGACACGCTAAGAAAAAATTAAAATCTACTTGACTTTTTGAATGGGCTCTTCCTTTAAGATATAAGTACATGGCAATAGCTGATAGAAAACAAAACGTGAAAAAAGTTTCACCGTCTCCTAAGAATTTATTCCAGAAGGTTTGTGTAGTTCGGTAAAATGTCACTTAGACACAATATAGAAATATCGATGTTTGATAATATCGTCGAGTCTCTACCCGTGAGAAGCAGAGACGGATTGACAGTTAGCCAAAATAAGGAAAAGTAAATACCTTGTGTCGTGACCTCGTCCTGCGAAAGGAACAGGGGAACTGCATCCAAGTCCAGCTTGATGCCTGGAATGACGTTCTTCTTTTTCAGCAGCTCAATGAAAGACGTGCCATCATCGGTCTTCTGGTAGACCGTCTCGTCGAAGAGAATTGTTGCTGATACGTGTTCTGAGAGATTCTGCAATGATACCAGATACTTCTGTGAAAGTGTGAAGTGTGGACGGGCTATGCTTGGAGTCTCTCTGAGGGTTCGCATCCCGAACGAGGTGATCCGACAGAGAACCAGAGCTGTCGACGTAGCTCTCAGAATAAGTAAGCTGAAGCGGCAACGAGCCAGCCATATTAGCCGTAGAACCGATGACCAGGGGAGACGTGTTCTTGAGTAGAGACCGCGAATCGGCAAACGAAAGGTGGGACGCCCTCAGTTTCGGTGGGGCGACGATCTTCGCAGGGTGGCTGGTAGCAACTGGACGAGAGTTGCTGAAAATCGAATAGAGTGGCGTGCGATTGAGGAGGCCTATGTCCAGCAGTGGACTGCTGTAGGCTAATAATGATGATGTTCAAAGTATGGATGTTCGAAGTAATCTCCGAAACTCTGCATCCGATTCCTCCACGCCCATCCAAGTACCGACCTCGGCAAGCGTTACTTAACATTGAAGGTCGAACCGTGCGGCTGCTATTATCTATACAAATAAATAAAATTGTCTGTTTGTAATTAGAAGTGTCTGTTTGTAATTTCAAAATAACAGTTTTTACTGAATGCATATGATAGGATAATTATACGGTAACATAAACACTTTTTTTTATTTTTTTATCTGTCTCTCAGTCTGTTTGTTCCGACTAGTCGCCGAAACGGTTGGGCCGATTTCGACAGGACTTTTACTAGCAGTTAGCTAATGTTATAAGGCTTAACTTAGGCTTACTTTTATTTTGGAAAAAGGATTAGGGTTCAAATAGGTGACAATAGTAATAATTTTTCATGATTTCACGCGGATTAATGTCGGCAATAGCTAGCTCCAAAATAAATGTTTCTTTAACTAAGTATCGATCAAAAAATCCAGCACAAGGTAATACCCTGACAACTCCCAAAAAGAATTAAAAATTTCTGAAGCATACAAACGTTTCCTACATCCACCCGGGGCGTGAAACATTCATCAGCAAAAAGTACTGGAATCCCTTGTGAGACATTTGTACGACAAAAACAGAAGCAAAGCTATGTTGTCCCTTAGGCACGTGAGGGAACTTTTAATAGGAACCCCTAACGTTGTTTCCTTCGTTTGTGACAAAATATTTTTTGTTTTTGATGTTCACACACCTCTACGAATGAAAATCGGTTTTTTTCGTATACTTTACTAGCTTTGCCCCGTGACCTTATAAAAATATCCCTATTTGAATCGAATTTTGTTAACGATTTCAAAGGTTTTAATTTTTTTGCACGGAACCCTAATCTTTTTTCTAAAAATAAAAATAGATAAAATAAAAATACTCCTTAACATCAGCTATCTGCCATAATATGTACGTTTAAATTTAATTATGTATTTATATAATATTATAAATGCAAAAGTTTGGATCGATGGATGAATGTTTGTTACTCAATCACGCCAGAACGGCTAAACGTATCTGGATGAAATTTGGCCCAGAGATTATAGTCTAGAGTAGCACATAGGATACATGCTTTTCTTTCTATCACACAAATATCCGCCAACGAAGTCGCGGGCAACGGCTAGTAAGTTTCTATGAAACGGAATAACTAACAATAACTAATAATAACTTCCAAGCCAATGTTACCTCCTGACTCTTTCTCTTTCTCCCCCGTGACTAACCTTGAGGTCCTTAATTTTTTTACGTCGATTAAGTCTAGGGCTTTTTTTTTTTTTTTTTACGGATGGGAAATCATCAAATGACTTCTCCCGCTCTGGGTGGAGTGGGAGGGAGTGTCAGACTCTTACTGACTAAAACCCATCCATGTTCCTTCATTGCCCTTTGTGTTCCAGGGCCACGGTATCTCTTTCGAACAGTCCCGCAGCAAGTCTAGGGCTTTGGGCTGTGATGGGATCAGCAGAGCAATTTTATCTTTTATGACTGATAACATAATTCCTATTGTTACTCACATCATACATTTTTCTCTGTATACTGGTGTGTTTATAAAAGGTGTAAAAAGATCCTTAACGAAGCCGGAAGGTACTTGTTCTCCCTGTCATTGCGATAATTTTTTTGTCCTATACCATACCTGGGAACCTTCTAGTTACGGAGATATTGGGGGTCAAAGTTACAACTTTTTCACAAGTTTTTTTTTAAATACATGTTTTTAATGTAAGATTTTTACTTTAAACACCTTCACGACCCCCGTACTAATCAATCCATCCATTAGCACAATGTTTTGAGTGCGTTACATTGAGTTTTACCATAAAACGTGATTTTTCACCCCAAAAAAAAAAGTCGTTTCCCAGCAATAATTTTTGCGTAAAGTTTCTTAGTTTGATGTACAGTATGCTTGGTTGACGGCTTCGTGAAGGGTCTGTTTACACCCTGTAAAAATAAATAATAAGGTGTGGTTCTCCACTCACCTCAGTGGTAAAGAGAAGCTGGCGATACCTTCTCCGGTTATTCTCTGTGTTCTGCTGTCCAACAGCGGCCAAAAGTTTTCCGATGCCCTCTGGAAATTAACATGATGGTGTTTAAATTAATTAGCTAACATCACGCCTGTAATCCCTGAAGGTTTAAGCAGAAGTATGCCTAAAACGCATCCAGCACGTTTTGCCAGCTATGTTTAAGTCCAATATTATGGAGGCGAGACTGTTGCCATCAAGTGGTATGGTTATTTTAATTTTCAGCTTATTTGACACAGCTGAAAGTAATATAAAGGGTGTAAATAAACCCTTAACGAAGCCGAAAGTCACGTGTTCTCCTCGCTATTGCAATCATTTTTTTGTTCTAGACCATACCTGGGAACCTTTTAGTTACGGAGTTATTGGGGGTCAAAGTTCCAACTTTTACACATTTTTTTTATGTTATAACTTTACTTTAAATATCTACATGACCCGTTTACTATTCAATGCATCCATAAGCACAGTGTTTTGAATGCGTTTCATTGAGTTTTACCGTAAAAGGTTATTTTTCACCCCAAAAAAAAGTCGTTCCCCAGCAATAATTTTTGTGTAGGGTTACTTAGTTTGATGTACAGAATGCTTGGTTAACGGCTTCGTTAAGGGTCTGTTTACACCCTGTATATGGTGCTATATTTGAAATAGTGTAAATTTTTTACGAAACGCCATTTTGCAGAATACCTTAACATGTATAAAGGTTTTGATTAAACATTGGACTGACATTCTAGACGGCAAAATATAATAAACAAATAAAAACGTCACGGTAAGATTTGCAATCTTTCCGTGATTTTTTTATTTGTATCCTTTCCTTAACTTTTCTTTACTTAATATTATAAATGCGAAAGTAAGTTTGTTTGTTTGTTACTTTTTCACGCCTAAGCCACTGAACCGGTCATCCTGAAATTTTGCATATACGTTCTCAGGTGTACAGAAACGGACCTAGGGTACTTTTCATGCCGAAAAAAAGTACTGTTCCTGAGGAAAATAACAATAACGTTCTTATGATAATAGATGGCGCCACGTGTCTTTCGAATCATGATTAAATTATATTATTACAAGCAGAGTACAACCCAAATTGATTGTCAAATTCTAAATTAACGCCAGCGAAGCCGCTGGCAAAAGCTAGGTAGCTAACGTTTAAAGAATAAATAAGAAAACTGTACTTTCGTATTTTCAATTTGTGGCAGAAGTCTTGGTATAGGAATACAACCACTGATCGAATTTTAATGGGATTTTTATTGGAAAAAAGCTTAGAAACAATCAGGCGAACGATGCAGATGGCTTATTTCCTAGAAAGTGCCTAACGACATATTTATTTCATTTATTCAATAAAAAAGGAAGTAGGAGGAGGGAAGGGAGGCAGGGAGGAGGAATAAGATAGATCTGGCTCGCTAGGTTGTCGACATGTGAGACGTGAGTAGGTACAGCAGTCATTGTGCCGATAGTCGTGTCGGCCATTGGCTTAATTGCCAAGAGCCTCGACCAACATCTGAGGAGGCTCGCGCTTGGCAGCTGGATCAAGGGCTTGATTCAGAAAGCGAAACTCCCGGACACGGCGCGTATTGTTAGGAGGTTCCTTTCTCAAGAGCCTTGACCACCGGCAGCTCGGACCCTGTTCCCAGTGCTGGTGGCCCACTATTTTTTTTTTTTTAATATTTATTTATATTAGAATATTTGAAAATGTATTAAATATGTTTAAAAATAAATGAAGGAAATAATTAATAATAATTACTCAATAAACGGTCCTGTAGGAACAATAAATGATTTTATAGTGTATTCTTGTGTTACTAAGTAGCGTTGCGCCATCCCATCCTTCAAGCTTATCGTGCTGTGCTGTCATACCACCGCTGCAGCAGAGAACTTCAAGCGGTGTAAATACGGGGTGTAAACAGACCCTTCACGAAGCCGTCAACCACGCATTCTGTATATCAAACGTAGCACTTCGCAAAAAATATTGCTGAGAACAACTTTTTTTTTTGGGGTGTAAAATCACCTTTTTACGGTAGGACTCAACGTAACGCACTGAAAACATTGTGCTGATGGATGCATTGAATAGTGTGGGGATCGTGGAGGTATTTAAAGTAAAGTTATAACATTACAAACTTGTATTTAAAATAAAAAACTTGTGAAAAAGTCGGAAGTTTGACCGCCAATATCTCCGTAATTAGAAGGTTCCCAGGTACGGTCTAGAATAAAAAATGATCGCAATGCCGTAGAGATCAAGTGACTTTCGGCTTCCTTAAGGGTACTTTTACATCCTTTATAGTAACTTTACCGTGGTGCAAACTACCTTTTCGAGCGGTTTGGGGATGAAACTCTGAGACCGTGGGGTCCTTGTGCTTAGAGCCTTTTTAAGAAAATTTCTAAACGCCTAGTTGACGCTTCCAATTCTTCAAGGGCTGGCTTCTTAGGCACATTACCAGCTAACAGCGTTGAGGAGTTGTTTTAATGCCCTTTTATAGATTTTTGTTAGTTTAGTTATTTTAGATGACTTAATTGTTAGGGTTCTGTAGTCATCAAGGAACCGCTATAGTTTCGCCATGTCCGTCCGTCTGTCCGCAGCTTAGCTCAAAGACCCTTAGTACTAGATAACTGCAATTTGTCATGAATATGTTACAGATTGGTTACGCCGACAAATTGGTAAAATAAAACCACGAAAAGTATATTTTTAGGGTATCTCCTGTACACGTAAATTGGGGATTTTTTTTTCTCGCGTACCCCGTAATGTGGGATGTAGTTGAATAGGTTTTTAAAAAATATTGCGAGTTTTTTTTCGATTAAGGGATTCGTTTGTGAAATACTTAGTTAAAGTGCTCATTTTTGTTAGATTTTTGTTTGTTTTTGTTTTTTGTTTTGTTTTTGTGAAGTACGGTGTGATTTTAATTAAAGAATCAGTTGACATTATCGGACATACCATTGGTCTCATCGACAGCCAGGATGCCCTTCCCAGGAGCCACGATAGCTTCAGCTGTGGTCTTCAACTCCTTCTGGAGCGCAGGCTCGGGGTATGAGAAGTATGTGGTCATCCTGGGGGGACAGATAGTGGAACATTTAATATAACATGGGAATATTGATGATATGGCGCAACTCATGGTTTGGTTACATACATACAGGGTGTAAACAGACCCTTCACGAAGCCGTTAACAAAGCATTCTGTACATCAAACTAAGTAACCCTACACAAAAATTATTGTTGGGAAACGACTTTTTTTTTGGGGTGAAAAATAACCTTTTACGGTAAAACGCAATGTAACGCATTCAAAACATTGTGCTTATGGATGCATTGAATAGTAAACGGGTCATGGAGGTATTTAAAGTTATAAACGTAAAAATGAGTACTTAAAAAAAAACATGTGAAAAATTTGGATCTTTGACCCCCAATAATTCCGTAAATAGAAGGTTCCCAGGAATAGTCTAGACTCTAGAACAAAAAAAGGATCGCAATAGCGGAGAGAACAAGTACCTTTCGGCTTCGTTAAGGGTCTATTTACACCCTTTATGGGCAAATGTGGACCGGTTGCGGGAACGTACTGACAGAAAATATGCTAAAGTATATATCGATGTCCATTTTCCAACAACATTATCCCTGAGTCATAGTCAATATTATTTAGAACGTGCGTGTGTGAGAACGTGGACGAGGGAAGATCGTAGCAAGTGGCGTTCTTTGGTTTCTGCCTATCACCATGGGAAAAAGGCGTGTGTTTATGTGCGTTACCGTCGGATAATTCCTCACCATAACGCGAGTAAAACCGTGGGCAAAATCTATGGCTCTTAAAATTTTACTTGAGCCGATAATTTAATCAAGACCATGATTTTTAAAGTATAAATTATAATTTAATTGGCCCTACCTACCTACCTAATTAAAAACCCAAATTTAAAGTGACGATTTAAAAATTTGATAAAAACAGTACATAATAAAGGGTGTAAAAAGACCCTTAACGAAGCCGAAAGGTACTTGTTCTCCCCATCATTGCGATCATTTTTTTGTTCTAGACCATACCTGGGAACCTTCTAGTTTCGGAGATATTGGGGGTCAAAGTTCCAACTTTTTCACAAGTTTTTTTTTAAATACATGTTTCTAATGTAAGATTTTTACTTTAAACACCTTCACGACCCTTGGACTATTCAATCCATCCATCAGCACAATGTTTTGAGTACGTTACATTGAGTTTTACCGTAAAACGTGATTTTTCACCCTAAAAAAAAAAGTCGTTTCCCAGCAATATTTTTTGCGTAAAGTTACTTAGTTTGATATACAGAATGCCTGGTTGACGGCTTGGTGAAGGGTCTGTTTACACCCCGTATAGTTCGTAATAAGATTTAATGTACTACAGTTAATTAAGAGAACTATGATTTCTGTAATCATTTAATAAGTAAAGGTGTTATAAACTCTGCCGAAGCAGAGTATTTCAAAAATACAAAAGACTCATTTGAGTGTTCCCCTCCACGGAAATCTTTAGTAAAAGGCGAAAGATTTATGCGTTTTGAAGGGAAACCAGAGATTGCCGTACACGCTCAGTACACAAGAGACCCAACCAAACGGCGGAGAATCTTAACACCGCGATTCAGAAACGTGACGTCAATGCACAGCGCCATCTATCGAGAACATGGCAAACTACGTAGGTTTGAAGAGAATGTATACTAGAGGGACAATGTGCCGCTCTTTTTAAAGTGCGTACCTAGTGTAACTAGAATAGCCTTTAGAACATTAAATAACCTTTTAAGAAGAAATGGGGGCGCAGAAACTTTTGAAAATTCGGTATTTGAAGAAACTACCGCTTTTGTTCTGCGAGCGCGATTTCTACATTGGAGCGATAAGAACAACTGCAGATCCGACTGAATAGACTAAGTAAAAAGTTATAATTCGAGGTTTGGCTCTCTCTCTACTATTTCCTCCTCGAATATTCGACCAATAAAGGGTGTAAAAAGACCCTTAACGAAGCCGAAAGGCACTTGTTCTCCTCGTCATTGTGATAATTTTTTTGTTCTGGACCATACCTGGGAACCTTCTAGTTACGGAGATATTGGGGGTCAAAGTTCCAATTTTTTCACAAGTTTTTTTTTAAATACTTACTACTTTTTAAGGTTCTAAATTTACTCCAATTACCTCCATGGTCCGTTTACTATTCAAAGCATCCATCAGCAATAAGTTTTGAGCGCATTATATTGAGTTTTACCCGAAAATGTGATATTTGACCCCAAAAAAAAATTTCGTTTCCCAGCAAATTTTTTTGCGTAAAGTTACTTAGTTTGATGTACAGAATGCTTGGTTGACGGCTTGGTGAAGGGTCCGTTTACACCCCGTATAAAAGATATTTCATAAACTGGATATAAAGAAGGCTAATATATTATACTGTGTCCCTATGTTTTTTTTTATTACTAGAAGTAGTATTTTTGTAATGTCACTCCAGTGTGGGAAACAGACGGAGCTATAGAGGACGTCTAGCGCCATCTCTTTCCCACACTGGAACAGGCCACTTGGTTGCAGTCGACATAAGTGAAACTTCAGTAATTATAAGGCGTCACTGAGACTTGTAATTACATTTATTAAGAAACTAGCGTATGCTCGCGGCTTCGCCCACGCCGAGTTCATTAATTATCCCACGGGATCGTACTACCGGGATAAAAAGTATCTTATATGTTAATCCAGGTAATAAAGTATCTGTGTGCCAAATTTCACTCAAATCCGTTCAACCGTTTTTGCGTGAAAGAGGAACAAACATCCATGTACATCCTTACAAACTTTCGCATTTATAACAGTAACAAGTAAGACGTCTTCTGATAGCCTCTTTATGTATATTATAGTACTAGCTTATGCCCGCGGCTTCGCCCGCGTGGAATTCGGGAATTGCCCACGGGATCTTACTTCTGGGATAATAAGTAATCTATGTATGTATAGTAGATACATGGTTTTTATATACTTGCGTATAACTTGCAAATATTAGTTCATAGTTATATCAATTAGGTACTTTACATATTATTATGTGAAATATTGATAGGTACCTTGGTTTGAGATTGGACACCGGTGACGAAAATCAAATGATTAATTAGGAATCTATTTATAGACATAAAACTTTTACATAATATTTAATATCAATGGCACGTATCACGAGCCAACACGAAAATCGGTGCAATAAACCATATTTACAGACGTCTACCTCAGAAAAATCCTACCTACTTATTTAATAGGTAAATACTCCCGCGCCCCGCACGCCCCGCGTAACACTGCACGCCATGCGCCCGTCTACGTGAGCTTCGAAGCCCTATTGGACTCTGTTGGGGGATGATTTTGATTTTGGAAAAAACTGTGATACACGTTTCTCATAATTTTAATTGAAAAGTATGTAGGTATGCAAATTTTCAAGTCAATCAACTCAGAGAATAAAAAGTTTCACAGAATATTAAACACCCCATTTCACCCTCTTAGGGGTGGAATTAAAAAAAAACTGTTTCGTAGCGGATACTTAATCTTCACAAAGAATGCACTCTCCAAACTTTATGTCTCTAGAACCAGCCGATTGGGTTGTGCGTTGATATATCAGTCAGCCAGTCAAGACATTGAATTTTTAAATTGGGGGATGATTTTGGAAAAACTGTGATACACGTATCTCATCATTTTATTTGAAGAGTATGTACACAAATTGTCAAGTCAATCGACTGCGAGAATAAAAAGTTTCATAGAAAATTCAACGCCCCATTTCACCCTCTTAGGGGTGGAATTACGAAAAACCCTTTCTTAGTGGATACTTACTCTTCACAAAGAATACACCCTCCAAATTTCATGTCTCTAGGACCAGCGGTTTGGGCTGTGCGTTGATATATCAGTCAGTCAGTCAGGACTTTGAATTTTATATATATAGATTCAAATACCTCGAGTGATGTCACTCTTCTCAGTCTAAACACTTTTTGGAGCGTCCTTATAACAAGATGGGAACATCTATCGGTTTAAATCTTCGTATTTTCATGGTATTTTTTTTTTTCATTAAACAACTACTAGCAAAATATCACGTAATTAATTCCTAGACGCGGCGTCGCAATGTTCAATTTACGAATTTGAAAATCGACGCTCGAAATAAACTTCACTAAACAACTAAATTAAAAATACGGTATGTTCACGCGAAACTGCATAGCAAAAGTGAAATAAATTAAAAAAAATATGTATGGAATGGATTCAACAAGCTTTTACATTTGGCCGGATGAACTAACTTTTCCACAGAGCAACTCTCTCTGAAAAAGTTACGAAATTCAGCCGAGTCTATTAGGTAGGACAACTTTTTGCGCAATTAAATTGAAAACTGTGTCTATGAGACTAATCCTATTATTAATTTACATACGAATAAGGAGTATATGAGGAGCTCGTGGCTAAATAATTGCAGCCGCTTGGGTCGATCTTCAGGTTAAGCCGTGCTTGCCTAGGTTGGTCTCTGGATGAGTGACCACCCATTACATACCGAGTTTCCTCCGTGCCTCGGAAAGCACGTTAAGCCGTTGGTCCCGGGTGTCATTTGTAGATCTTTGACAGTCGTTAGGTAGTCAGTGGCCCAAAAAGTCTGACAACCAGTTACCAAGGGGTATCGTAATACCCAGTACTAACTGGGTTGTGGAGGTCAGATAGGCAGTCGCTCCATGTAAAATACTGGTATTCAGCTACATCCGGTTAGACTGGAAGCCGACCCCAATATAGTTGGGAAAAGGCTAGGCAGATGATGATACGCATAGCGAGTCTGAATACATAAACATTATATTATATTGCCTGTCTTTATCATACAATGTTTATCATATAATCTGTCAGATTTCTTTAATAGATTTTCAACTTTTTGGCCAAAGCATTAGGTTCAAGATTGATTGGGAAATTTTGACAGTTTCGGGTACCTAGCTGGATGTAAAAAAGGCGCAGTGCCTGTACTTTTGTATGCTACTATAAAAATTCATGAACTGCGCCATTTTTTCATGGGAGTGAAAACTACTGACCGCCCCGGCCTTACTACTTTTATTAACTACTAGTACTACTTTTATTAACCGACTTTCAAAAAGGAGGAGGTTCTATGTTCGGCTGTATGTCTTTTTTTTTCGTCCATGTCGTGTTCTGACATCTGTAGGCACTACGCCCTGACCTTTCTAAGTTTATCTCTCGACTATTTGTTTATTAAATTGATGGCTATTCATTACGAATGCAATGAATATTTTTCACAAAATTATTCTTGTTTGAAAGGAGAAAATATTCCGCCGAAAGGCAGATGTTTTTCCCGTCAATGCGGTAATTTTTTTGTTCTAGACCATACCTGGGAACCTTCTCGGAGATATCGGAGGTCAAAGTTCCAATTTTTTCACAAGTTTTTTTTAAATACCACTTTTAACGGTTTTAACTTTAATTAACTCCATGACCCGTTTACTATTCAAAGCGTCCATCAGCAGTGCGTTACATTGAGTTTTACCGTAAATCACGATTTTTCACCCAAAAAAAAAAGTTGTTTCCCAGCAATAATTTTTGCGTAGAGTTACTTAGTTTGATGTACAGAATGCTTGGTTGACGGCTTCGTGAAGGGTCTGTTTACATCTTGCATACACACAACTTAAATGTAAAGCTGTATGGGTTTTGGAGATCAGATAGGCAGTACCTCCATGTACGAGACTGGTATTCAGCTGCACCCGGTTAGACTGGGACCCGACCCCACCATAGTTGGGTAAAGGCTCTCAAAACTTGACTCAAAGATGTTGATGTGACAGCCACGACAGTTTAAAGAAAATAATTAAAACTCACCTCGTCTTGTAAGAGCACTTAACTCCGACTGAACATACTAAAATACTTGTTTTTGTGATGATTTAGATAACCCTCTGTTATCATAATGATACGGGCGGTTGTTTTATTACACAGATTAATGCTACACAATTTGTTTGTGGAAATATATTTTCATTTAGTTTTATTTTTTTATTGACTCCATGGCTTGCGATGGCCTATCTATACAGGGTGTAAACTAACCCCTCACGAAGCCGTCAACCAAGCATTATGTACATCAAACTAAGTCACCCTACGTAAAAAATATTGCTGAGAAACGACTTTTTTTTGGGGTGAAAAATCACGTTTTACGGTAAAACTCAAAATAACGCACTCAAAACATTGTGCAGGTGGATGCATTGAATAATACGGGGGTCGTGGAGTAGTATTTGAAAAAAAAACTTGTGAAAAAACTGGAACTTTGACCTCCAATATCTCCGTAACTAGAAGGTTCCCAGGTATGGTCCAGAACAAAGAAATGATCGCAATGACGGGGAAAACAAGTGCCTTTCGGCTTCGTTTAGGTACTTTTTACACCATTTATATCTGTGGTCCGATGTACTACCTCGCTTACTGACGGGCAACCACTATTTTCACCCTCATGCCTTAAGTTTTATGATTTCAATATTGTACCCAGGACTATGTAATATATAACTTGATTTGACAAGAGTGTCAATGGAGTTTCTTGCCCATTCTTCTCCATGAGACCTACTATTTTCGAATGGGCAACTACAGTCCATTCACAGTTATTATGCCTGTGGCTGGACTGTAGGGAGCTTATTTTTGACTATGCAAAAGGCCTGTCACGGGTCTATTTGAGTTTGAGTTGAAAAGTGGACCGTCAATGAACGCTGTAGTAGGTACGTTTCATGAGAAGGTCCGAAGGCCCATCATCACCTTGCTTGCTAATAATTTGACTAAGTACTAGAGACTTCTAATCACTATCTATATCAGTATTGTTCCTTCCTTGGATCCTTAGCCAATTGGTATCTACACTAATATTATAAAGACGAAAGATTTGTATTTTTGTGTGTGTGTGTATGTTTGTAATGAATAAACTCAAAAACTACTGTGCCGATTTCAAAATTGTTTTCATCATTAGAAAGCTACATTCACCCTGAGTAACATAGGATATATTTATTACTAGAAAAAGAAATAGGGGGGAGGGGAATTAGGGGAAAATAAATGTGCACCCGTGCGAAGCCGGGACGGGCCGCTAGTTGATTATAAATGCGAAAGTAACTCTGTCTTTCTGTTTGTTACCTTTCACGCCTTAACAGACTGATTTTGATGAAATAAAGGTAGGAATAGGATACAGTACTTTTTATCGCCATCATCTGCCTAGCCTTTTCCCAACTATGTTAATACGATAACCCCTTAGTAAGACTGGTTGTCAGACTTTTTGGGTCACTGACTACGTAACAACTGTCAAAGATCTACAAATGACACCCGGGACCAACGGCTTAACGTGCTTTCTGAGGCACCCATCCACAGACCAACCTAGGCAAGCTCGGCTTAACCTAAAGATCGACCCGAGCGGCTGTTATTATTTAGCCACGAGCTCCTCCTTTTATTATATACTTTTTAGCCTCGTGAAACAATTATCTTCATACACCAAGCCGCGGGCCAAAGCTGGTACTACCCTTAAAACGGATGAAGAGATGATATGCCTACCTTCCTTCTTCACTTATCTTCAATTTCGCTCTTCACTACCAATAACACACTACTATGAAGCCTCACATTATAAGAACATTGAATCGCATCATCTGTTTATGAGCGGCTTAAATTTTAAGGCTACGTCTTAATTGTAAAGCGGTAGCGTTTAGCGATCACATTAGCTCATGGGCATAGAATTCATTCGCTAATGCAAGGCGGCTCCACAGCGGCTCATGGCAAAGCTATGCAAGTGTACTTATCATGGCTTTGTATAATAAAGTATTATACAGGGTGTTAGGGACAGCCCTCCACAAACTGATGGGGTGAAACACGCTGTAGAGTGGCACCATTTTATTGGAACGAAGTTCCTTATCGCGCGTTGTGAAAGGGGGCTAGACGGAAAAAAAACATACGAAAAGTTGTAACGACACTTTTTGCTATAGTCTATTGTAAGCCGTTCGGCGTGCGCATGTTTCTCTTTCTGTCTCTCTCTCTCTTATAGAAAGCAAGCCAGATATTTTCATTTCATCCTTCTATTTCGCATTGAACAGTGTGGTGTCGCGACGATTATTTTTGTTGAGTGTATACAGGTTTTTTGTACATAATAAATATTATTTATTATGTACCAAAAACCTGTATACACTTCGTTCCATCTGGATGTCCCTTGACACCTCTCAAGTTTTTTTTTCTCAACAAACCCTTTTATTTGATACCCATACCATGGGAATGCATAAAAAATAACTAGTCTGCCATCTTTATGAGTTCGCCATATTGAATTTAGAATGACGTCACTAATGTTTTCTTGTCTCCACCGCCTCGTTAATGTGATCTCGGCCTAAAAATCAATTGAATGGACTAAATTAGTGTCAATGATTGTTAAAAGTAGTTTTATTTAGTACGCACGACGACCAATCAAGATATACAAAACCAATATAAGCGGATCCCTCGTTGTACGGGAAATCTATACAAAGCGAGACCATGTTATACTGAAAATGTTTAGCTTGATGTGTCGCCGTGTGCATAAGCTTTTGCCCGCGACTTTGCCCGCGCGGTTGTTGAATATTTTCTCACTGAACACACACACACACAGAATCGATAATTATGGATATGGATCATACTGTACATTATCCTCTCACGCTCAAGTGTACACACAACAACAGATAAACTATTGACATTGAATCGATTAGTTATGTAATTTTTATGTTGGTAACATCCTAATACACCAACTGTTTCTGTTAAATTGTTGTTCATCAACCTGTGTTGTCAGTACCGGCATTATGGCCAATAGTCCCCGGGCAAGAACACTGTGTCGTCCCCTTAAGGAAATCATTATCAAAATGTTAATTTTTTGCTGAATCAATATGAAATCAAATCAAATCAAATCATTTATTTCTTTGCAAACATGGGTAATTGGTACATATATGTTGTCTTATATAATATAGTCCTCCATATTCTACCGTGGCATGGGCATGCAAATAATATTAAATTCTAAAATCAAAGAGAAATTGTATTGATACCAAATAAAAAATGTCAAATCATTAGAATTACAAAAAATAAAAATGTCAGACTAACAGTAGTAAAGAGAGAGAGAGAGTAGTGAAGAGATTTTAAGAATTTCATCTTTCCTTTAGCGTCAGCCCCAGATATCGGCGCCCCCCCAAATGCCGTCGCCCCACCACGCCCCCTACTAACGCCGGCACTGTGTGTTTTGCCGCTGCAGGCCAAAACAATGCTTTCCATCTCTCCCTGGTGTGGTAGTCTCAGAAACGCCGGTCAACGCTGGTCAACCTAGGAGGTTTTCGTCTGCTTAACCGGTCTATCCTTTGGGTGCCTTGAGTGTAAGACCTCCAGCCAGAGGCTCAAAAGTGCCTCTAGGTCGCCAGCGTTTTACAGGCCTTCCTCCAGTCCTCTGGGGCTCTGGCACCCACTGCGTGACGACTCTGGTCCACCTATTCCGATGTACTCTGCCTACATGGCCCACCCAATTGCATTTCTATCTAGTAGACTTATTGCTATTCCTGTTCCATCGGTGGTTGCTGAATTTTATTGGAATGGTACTATGTAATTGTATTTTTTAATGTTGCCTTCTACAATTTATAACCTTTATTTCAGGAGTCCCCAACGCCCAAAACTTGGGACAATTGCTATCCTTTCAGGCTCTTCGACTCATTGACTACAGCAACACCTTACTAACCTTTACCTCAGACAGCTGCAACTCAATACCAACCTTATTTTAACGAAAGTAAAGATCATTAGACTTGTAATTGGCTTTCTGGTGACTATGGTTTCCTTTTTTGTATGTTTTTATTACCTGTAAGTCCTCCATGTACTAAAATAAATAAATAAATTTTGAATTTGACAGATGTGTCACTAGCAGGTAACAAAATGACAATATAAGAGCAACAGTATGTTGACAGTTTATAGATGACATCACAGTGATTCTGACAGCGAGGTAAAATAACTGTGAATGGACTAAGCGACCAACATTGTGTCAGTGTCAGTTTACATATTATAACAGCCGAGTCTGTTCCTTAAGTTCCTTTAGATGCTTCTTCTTCACGACAAATTTTATATTTTGTTGGCCCAAAACATCGCTACTTCCACCGCGTCGTCGGTGACAGCGCAAAGGTCACTTCGGCTGCATGTTTGTGTGCTAAGAGGGTAGGATAGGAGGTGGAGCATAGTTTACGACACAGCTCCACAACCACACCCCACATGTTTCATTGAGGTAACCCCATTTAACGAGGGTGGAGTTACATCTTCCTACAAGAAGACATGAGAGACAAGCAGTAAAGAAAGGCAATCATCAGTTACGTTAACATGTTGGTGTGAATGTGTGTTGCAAATGCAACCACAATAAAGACGAAATTCCTAGTGTGGTGCAATGTATTTTTTTTTATTTTTCTAACCTAATTAGGTACCTATATTGTCCCATAGCTGGGCAAAAGTCTCCTCCATACCTTTCACTCTTCTCTCTACGGTTATCTCCAGTCAATCTCTCACAAACGCATCATAAGTCATCAGTCGTCACGCAAGCAGCGTATTCCATGTAAAAAAAAACAAAAAAAAACGGACTACCAATAGGTAACTGCTAATAGCTGTCGATAAAAGGATCTTTTGGCGCGTGGCCAAATTAGGAACTAATAACGCCATCAACAGAATATTAAAATGCTCATTTTGTTTTAAATCTGTTAAAGATTTACGTAGGTAGTTGGTATCACACTAAGGCTTATATTTGAGAGTCCCAAACCCTATTTTAAGTCACGGCTCACGACAGAAATGAAGTGGACTAGTGTTGGTCCACACTGTATTGATTTTTATCGACACTTTACAGAAACAATAAACGAAGTATTTATTTTTATTAAGTTCTTATTGATATTTATAGTATGAATTACGTTCCTAGTCTCTTTACATTGTTTACTACTTATTGAAAACAGCGCGATCTAACGTAGCAATAAGCGACTACGTTCAAGCCATGACATTAACCGCTTCCACGCAGAAAAATAAATGAGACTTTATGTTCGAAATTCTGATAGCTTCCGCTAGATAGCGCTTCAACCGGTAGGTGAAACTGTTTCGCGCATCGCGCTATCATTAGACCTTCAAATGACCTTTTGTATGTGTCCTCTCGACGAGTTACTATTTGACAGTACTACCAACGTAGCAGTTCGGGAGTGTCTGTGTTTCACCGGATAAAATATTATTAAAAAAGTAAGTTTATTAAATTATTCACAAATTATTAGATAAATGCTTTATTTCGGCTAACATGCTCAAGAATGTTAAGAAAGTTATATAATTTACGGCTTGGTTAGTATTTTATTTAAGGTTAGAAGAAAAATCTATGCAATTACGTATTGGAATTATTAATATTTTATTTTATATTCATGCCATGCCTATTTAGGAAGCTCTTATTTCTGCCAAATAGTAAATATGAAGCATAAAACCATAGTTCAATTTTGACGAGTTTGTGGCGTCATACTTTTATTTTATTACTCATTTTTCAGGAATTACTATATAGGCACTTAAGTAGCAAGGAAAAATTTTAATAAACCAATATCGCGCAATTTATTTTATGCACCTTTAACTTCGAGACTGGTGGCATAGCCATTGCATTTAACCAACATTAATATTTTCAGTTAGATCTCATATACTTAGAATTTATTTTTCTGTAAGATAATTTCGCTCCAAATATTAAAGAAAAGGTATTTTCACATATTTGCATGTATTGTATATTGTGCTAGTACTGCAGATGCCTATCCAGTATCCGTATTGTTTTCAATGACCTTTCAAGGTCACCTTCAAGGAGAGTTTATATTGTACAAAGTCAAATAAATTAGATAATTCCTAGATATTATGTTAGGAGTATAACAATCTTTCGAATCTTGCTGCTTGTAATACGTGATTTTATAAAATTAAATCACGTAAGTACTGTGTTTTAGTAGGTATTAATCTTTAGCAAAAAATTACATCGCCACTAAAGCATAGGTACCTAATCTGGAATATTAAAAAATTGTTTTTTTTTTTTCTAAATGGTCCAGACTGAATTAGCATGAACTGATGAAATGTTTTGAATGAAGAAGTGATGGGATTTAATTTTTTTTTTTCAATCTTGTCTGGCTGAATAAAAATCGATATAATTTATCTACTAAACATCACTATGAGATTCATTTTGGCAAAAAATATCTAAATGTCATATTGATTGACATTTTCAAAGAAAAAATTAGAAAACAACAGAATCGGGAACTCGGGAACCTTATTAATCGAGAAACACGAGCTTCGTAATTTAATTTTAAAAACAAATGAACGAACAACTTGGACAGAAACAGTCAGTTTTGTCATGGTGAGTTTTTGATAGAACATTATTTTATAATGTCGAGTATATTTTTAAGTTAAATTTATTTCTAAGTAAATTTTTATAATCAAAATTTTATAAATACAAACAAAATGGGTGCCAAAGGTAAAAAAAAGAAGGGGAAAAAAAAGGGACCCCCGGAGTCAGGATGGTGGCCAGGATTCGGAACCAAGGGTAGGTTACCTTTGTTCCACTACCTAGCGATCTATGACCAGGAAACCATAAGTGATGAAATGACGACGATGTTCTGAGTCGCTATATTTCTAGGAAAAGCCTTTCCTTGTATCGTTATTTGTCATAATATAGGTAATGAGGACTTCCTGACAGCTTTAATCTTAGTTAAAGATCTTGCAAATCCGAATCTTGTAAATGCAATTATCTGTCCAAAGAACACTGTGCTACTGGCTTTTGACTAAAACATTTTTTTAATAATGTAACAAGAAATAAACTCGTGAACAAAATAATTGCAACCTGCATGATAGCATTTAATAGGTATTCCAATTCAGTTCATAAAGTGATTTTGTTATTTCTGAATAGCAAAATGCATTCAATTTTTTAATCTTAATCACCAATGTAGTTGCCAAGACTGGTGATAATAGTGAAAATAAGATACCAACACAATCTTATAATAGAATGGTCATCCGAAGGTCATATTTAACATAGCATCTTCTAATAAGAACTGATTACTTATTTGATTCATGAAATATATTAGAATGAATGGTGTAATGTTACAATTCTTAAGACTACTAGAGTTTCAATCCTTTAATATTTATTTTGGTGCTGAAAATTCAACAGAACACATCACATCATTCTCCTGCATCCTGGAGTATGTCTTCTTCCATACATCTGTATTACCAACAGTGCACTATTGTAGACATTGTTGCCCGGTGTCCGTAAAATCATGCAATTATGCTTTTCATCATAATCAAATTTCTTAATGGAATGACAATAGGATTTCCTTATCAGTAAGTTAGCAAAATAAATAATCTGTAAATATGTATTTAGGAAATTCAAAGTTAAATAGATAGAATAATATGGTTTATTTATTGTACACCCAAGATTTTCACAAAGCTCATTTAAAAAACCATTGAAATTAGTATTTGTTATTAAATAATACTTTTGATATAAATTAATTTCAAAAGCAACTTTTATTTGATGATTAATTCAGTTTTCCAAGCCTAGTCAACCGTGAGCATGTTTCTCTATTACATTATTATTATATTATCAGACTATGGAGAAATATATTATAACCAGGACACACATAATGATGTTTCCTTTTTTTGTTTTGACACTAAGGTCAAAATCTATATATTTCACAAAGTCCCCGGCTTTTTTGATTCGTCAAAGAGCGTAAATACAAAAAATACAGATTTATCAATTAGTTGGGATTTGAAAGTTTTTCTTTTTACTGTTTTTATTGCACTTTTTCCTATATGTGCAAGTGCAAGGGACTATTTTGCCCATATGATGCCGTACTAGTCCATTCAGACTTGCTCCATACTGGGAACCTTTTACTTTAAGCAAGCACCCTTCGAAACATGTTCCTGTCTCTCGCTTGCACTTTTAGTTTGACAGTTGTGCGAGAATAACAGGAATAGTGTTTAATCAGAGTTTGTGCTGAATAATGTTCATAGGTCTTGACCAGTAGAAAGAAAAGATTGAGGGCTGATTTCTGGAAGATTTCCAATCAGCTGTGGTCATGGGTTACATTCTATAACAAGAGACATGTCACAAACTCTGTTGAAAATTATTAATGAAGTAAATTCTTCATTAATAACACCTGTGACAGTTCTCAAAGTCTGTCAGTCTGACCGTTAGCTTACTTGTCGCAGTTGCTATAAAAATAATTCTTGACTTCTAATCTTATCATTAGATTTATAATTATTATATATCAATAAATAGGTAAGACAGTTACATGAGCTATCTCTATCAGGTTGAGCTTACAATTTTTTATTAGGGATCATAAATATATATTTTTTTATTTAAATGTAATACTAAGGTTAAAATATTAATTTTAATCTCAAGTGGAAAGGCTTGACTCAAAAAATATAAAAGCAAGCTCTTCATGCTGTTATTCTTCAATTTATCCTGTTTTGTAAATTATTAAAAGTGTAAATTGATCAAGTAAATGAAGTAACAGCCTCTAGGAGGGAAGGCAGGAGCTTCTTTTAATTTACAAGGATATGTCTGATTTAAAAAAAAAAAGAATTGGCTATAACACAGCCAATTCTTTCAATTTCAATTTTTTTCTGGAAGCTGCATCTGCTCTTGCTTAAGAAAAATGTATAGGACATTGCTTTGGCTTTATAAAGGACAATTAAAAAAAAAAAACTCGTGTCCTTGAATTCCACGAGGCACATCATTACAAACTGTCATAGTAACGTCAATCTTTTGTTCGCAGCCACTATGAGCACCTACTTCCAGTACCCCACTCCCGAGTTGCAGGAGGAGCTGAGGAAGATCGCTCAAGCGATCGTAGCTCCCGGCAAGGGTATCCTGGCCGCTGATGAGTCCACTGGTGAGCCGCCATCTTGTTTTGAACCACATTTTTAGAAGTTTTGGAGGGAACTGTTTTTTTTTGACAGATCGGAAGTGAATTTTCATGTTTTCTTTAAGTTGATTGTTTCCAAAGAGTAGTAAAAGTGTTTTTTAATTTGAATGAATTTAGATAGATTAAAATAGTAATAGATTTAAATCATTTATTTAGTGCACACAAAAGACATAGCACTAAACACAGAAGCACAATTAAATAATACAAATTACTCGACTATGTAACTATATAAAAACAAGGTGCCAATATACAAAAAGAAAAACATATCTACGAAAGAAGTAAAGTAACACTATGACATTCTTGAGTACACAAGGTGCGGTGTGCGTCTCAAGGTTGCACCAAATGGGAGTCCAGCTCAGCATGTGTCCATTTGATTAAATAGACCTGTGGACAGGGTCGATTGTTGTGCTGTAGCTACCGTCAATAGGTCTTAGGAATCCTTCTTAACTTTTTGAATTGTTACATTCATAGATTTTTTAATGTGCCAATTAGGGTGCTAGATTTTTTTTTTTTCAAAGCTTTGTGCAACTAGTTACCTATAGAACCAATATACTGTTACAACCTACCATGATCCTCTGTGCTCCCCTTAACATCCTGCAATAGGCTAAGCTCGAGATTCTAATGAGGGTCTTTCTCACAGGCACCATGGGCAAGCGTCTCCAGGACATCGGCGTGGAGAACACAGAAGAGAACCGCCGCAAGTACCGCCAGCTGCTATTCAGCTCGGACCCGGTAAGCTATTCCCAGCAACCATCAACCCAGCCTGTGGCAGTCCACTGCTGGACTGGCAGCTCCCAAGTTGCACCACAACGCCCATCCCGCATCTAGTATGATCCTGCCACCTTTGAAGGATGGTTACATTTTTGGTAACTCTTTGCAGTCATCTCGTTTATCGTGTAAAAAAAAAATTTTTTTTGGTGTTAATGAGAATCACCATTAAAACCAAAAAATATTCTTATTAGGATTTTGTTTTTTCTTCTTTAGTTCTAATTATCTGCCTGACCTTTGACTGGTTCAGGAAACGTGTGCTAAAAAAACAAAAAGTAGTTTGTCGTCAAGGAAATCGAGTTATCAAATGTTAATTAAATTCTGTTACGTCGTTTATTTACGGATAAGTATTTCGGGGCGTGGCTGTCGAGCCCCCAGAATAACCAGTTGCCGTATAAGTCGAGTCATTTGAATTTTCTGTTTTGGTATGAAAATGAATGAAGAATGTTATGAAAGAAAAACACGATGATTGCGTGACGATTGGCAGGGGAAATTTTAAGAAAATAAAAAAACGAGTGTGCTTATGACCACACGACTGAAGTGAAACTTCTGAAAATTGCTTAGATATACGGAACGTATTTGGCTATGAGAGGAAAAGAGAAAGAAAATGTGCGCGCGCACTGCTGTCTCTTGCTTATATCCCCCACTCAATTCCCGTTCGCCTCGCCCGATCACATAACGCTTACGTCACGCGTTCGCCAGCTTACTCCCCAAGTCCAACGTGCGTAAAGAAGTTTCACTTCAAAAACGTGTTGCGCCGACCCCATTATGTAACGTGAACAAGACGATGATACTTTGGTATGAAATCGACTGTGTATAGTATGTTGTGAGGTGTAACTCGCTTGGTTAGAGTCACGTTTACAGGTGTTCAAGTCAGAAATAGTTTATTATGTTATTTTCCCTTGCAGTAGACAATTACTGTGCTCATACTATGTGTAATTGTGTATAGAATAACGCAGTCATTTGGTCTGTATGTATGTAGATTTTGCTTCCACAATGAATTCTTTAAGTCCTCTTCTTCACTTGTCGATTACACAAAAGCTTGCAGAGCATAATCAGCCTTAAATGTTCCCACTGCTGGGACGCAGGCCTCCTCTCTATGAGAGGGAATCCACCACGCGGGCCCAGTGCGGGTTGGTAGATGTCACATGTCTTCGAAGTTTTGGTTCTAGCACATGTCGGTTTCCCCATGATGGTTTCCTTCACCGTTTTCTCCATAAAACAAATCTCCAAATTTGGACCACCTGCACAGCTCTAACATTGGTTCGTGCAAATCCTGGAAGGTGCAGGTGATAGTGCTGGAGGGACAGAAAAAACCCAAAATCAGTTGAGTTTGACGCAGAATGTGCACTTTTTGAGAAGTGCACATTTTACGAAGTGCACATTTTGCGATGTGCACATTTTACGAAGTGCACATTTTACGAAGTGCACATTTTGCGAAGTGCACATTTTGCGTCAAGTGCACATTTTGCGAAGTGCTCATTCTGCGTCAAACCCACTCAGTTAGCAGACACGCTGGCCGCACATGTGTACACTTAATTATTTCTAATTTAGGCGTCAGTATGTCACCCAATCACCCTACGACGTTTCATAGACGTTGGTTGGAATGCCCACTTCCTGAGTTCGTCTCCTAAAATGAGGATACAATAACGTACAGTGAAAGTGCAATGCGCGCTCAGCTGTCGCTTTGTAACGACAAGACACAAAATGCTCTAACATCTCGCTATATTACGTAACATCATGCCTGTAATCCCCGAAGTGTTAGGCAGAGGTATACTTAATAGTACACCCACATTTCGCCAGTTATGTTTAAGTCCCATGTAATAAGGGACGAGTCTATTGACATCAATCGGGCACAAATCCGGACTCCGTGGCTGCTACTGAAAAATTCCTGATGGAAAAACCCAATAACTCAGCCCCACCTGGGAATTGTCTGGGAAATGACCCCTTTTACCGCAAGCAATTCAATATCCATGGGTCCACTATATTGACTTTGTTGCAAGCACCGTTCTCGTAAAGTGAGTCAATGACCTGACTACCTGGTAAAAATCACGTACACCAAAGTGAGAAAAAAGAGGGGTGACATCACATTATTAAAAGTGACCTTATTGGGTATATTCTTAAAGTTTGAGCTTGAAAAACGGCCTTTTTTATTTATTTATTTTTACATCTTAGGCGCGAATTACACAGAAACGGCGTAAGGCGTGGAATTTATTAAGGAAACGAAAGAACGGCGTGCCTGCGCCGCGCCGCTTGAATGTAATTCACGATACGTCGCCTACATACATTTTGTATGAAAACGTTTTGAAGCGACATCAAGCCTGCACCGCGCCTTCACCTTACGCCGTTTCTGTATAATTCGCGCCTTACATTGTGTTGTTTAATATTTTATCACGTGCATCTTGAAAGTAAAAATAGGTAAATAAACACGTGAAATGAAAGTGATAAACAACTTAAAATATCTTGCATATTTAAGTGACATGATTTTTCTCGTGCCTTGGCATTAATTTCCTATTCGCAGATATCCCTTAGTACTTTGTGATAAGAACCATTTTGCTACCAACTTGTGCCCGAAACACCTGAGTATTTTAACCAACTAGTGCGTCAAAATAGTTTTCTTTGGCAATTTGTCATAGTATGCAGTGCTCATTGATAAATAGTTGAAAATAGCACATGCTTTGGCCATTCATAGCAAAGTATTTTGGCGCCGCGACATTATTTTGAACGCTTGACTTGATTGTTTTTGTTGACTTGTCGCTCCAAATATGGTATGAGTATGATAGGAGAGAAAGTATTGACTTTCTATGTTGAATTTCCTATCGACGTTGAAACTTGTTTATGTTGATAATACATAGATAAGAAACACATGGTTTTTCCTCTATTTTTGGTGCAACAGTCTGTTTTCCCCTATTTAGTATTCCGTCATTTTTTTATATTTTATTGGCCTTTACTGTCCCACTGCTGAGGAGCTCGTGGCTAAATAATAACAGCCGCTCGGGTCGATCTTTAGGTTAAGCCGTGTTTGCCTAGGTTGGTCTGTGGATAGGTGACCACCCATGACATACTGAGTTTCCTCCGTGCTTCGGAAAGCACGTTAAGCCGTTGGTCCCGGCTGTCATTTGTAGATCTTTGACAGTCGTTATAGGTAGTCAGTAAGTCTGACAAACAGTCTTACCAAGGGGTATCGTATTAACCAGTACTAACTGGGTTGTGAAGGTCAGATAGTCGCTCTATGTAAAATACTGGTATTCAGCTGCATCCGGTTAGACTGGGAGCCGACCGCAACATAGTTGGGAAAAGGCTAAGCAGATGATGACTGTCCCATTGCTGGGCAAAGGCCTCTCCCAATTCCTTCCATGTGCTCATTTCCCGTGCCTCCTCGAACTGCCAAATGCATGTAGATTATACCTACTTCGATATTTAACCACGAGGCTTCTAAAGGGTGTAAAAAGACCCTTAACGAAAACGAAAACCACATATTCTGCCCATCATTGGGATCATTTTTTTCTTCTAGACAATACCTGGGAAACCACAGGTTCTGTAGATATTGGAGGTCAAAGTTCCAATTTTTTCACAAGTTTTTTTTTAAATACTACTTTTTAAGGTTTTAACTTTACTTTAATTACCTCCATGACCCGTTTACTATTCAAAGCATCCATCAGCACCAAGTTTTGAGTATGTTACATTGAGTTTTACCGTAAAACGTGATTTTTCACCCAAAAAAAAAAAGTCGTTTCCCAGCAATAATTTTTGCGTAGGGTGACTTAGTTTGATGTACAGAATGCTTGGTTGACGGCTTCGTGAAGGGTCTGTTTACACCCTGTATATCTATCAAAGTTCTGGTACTGATTTCTGCAAATTATATATATGAGACGTCCGCAAATTTTCACACGAAATGTACACTATCTTTAACAAAAAACTTTGTGTTAATCAGAGTTGTCGAGTGCAAAATTGGTGATAACTGTTCACTGATTAGAACGTAACCAACGTCGCACGACCACTAATCGAGCTATACAAAACCAAATTAAGCTGATTTCTCATTGTAAGGACAGCTCATACAAGGCGAGGTCAGATTATACTGGATATGTATAGCTAGATGTATCGCCGTGTGTACTAACACAATGTTATTAACAAGAGTTAAGTACCTATCTTGATAACAAAAACACTTAACGAAAATGGATGGGTGGGTCGTAAAAAAGTGAACTTGGAAACCGACGAGTGCAATTTCATTTTTTACACTTCTGATAGTGATTATAATTGAGTATAACAGCCAACTGGGCAATATACTATTGACCCCTTGCAGCTAGACTAGAAGTTCCTCCTAATATTTTTGGAATTGCCTTTGTGACCAATGTGACTTTTTCAATTCATATGTACTTTCTAAGTTTGTCTTGGACATCACAGACATCGTTGAAGGAAAACATCGTGAGGAAACCTGGATTTATAATTAATATAAGTCTGAAATCGCCAACCCGTCTTGAGCAAGCGTGGTGATCAATTCTCGTGCCTTCTCTGTATGAGAAGAGGCCTTTGCCCAGCAGTGGGACAGTAATAGTTTGTTTTTTTTTTTTTTTTTTTTTTGTCTAATTTGTAGATGTGCATTCGAGGTTTTCACTGAGGAGGTCGTGGCTAAATAATAACAGCCGCTCGGGTCGATCTTTAGGTTAAGCCGTGCTTGCCTAGGTTGGTATGTGGATGGGTGACCGCCCATTACATACCGAGTTTCCTCCGAGCCTCGGATAGCACGCTAAGCCGTTGGTCTCGGCTGTCATTTGTAGATTTTTGACAGTCATTAGGTAGTCAGCGGCCCAAAAAGTCTGACAACCAGTCTTACCAAGGGGTATCGTATTACCCAGTACTAACTGGGTTGTGGAGGTCAGATAGGCAGTCGCTCCTTGTAGAATACTGGTATTCAGCTGCATCCGGTTAGACTGGAAGCCGACCCCAATATAGTTGGAAAAAGGCTAGGCAGATGATGATTAGAGGTTTTAACTGAAGTTACAATAAACATACATACTAGACTATACTTTTTATCCATGAGGTTAGCCAGAATCCACAGGACAGCAACTGCTACGATCCTATCAATAAACCAAAAAAAAAAAATCACTTATTTCATGTTCTGAAAATTGAGAAACGTTCGAAGCCCCTGAGATATCTTTGTTTTGATCTGATAGGGAAGTCCATATAACTCCTTAACTCTCTAGTCACGGTGGTTAGTTTACTAACCACCATATTTTCGTTTTATAATTCAACCGATTGTCGCTAGATGTAATGGATTTTATTGAAAAAAATCGAAAAGAGGTGGTTAGTGACACTATCCACCATGACTGAAAGAGTTAAATTAAGACACCTCATCAGAAACAGCAGCGGTTTTGCTCATAGCCATAAACTCTTTGCTACCAAGTCCTAAAACCTACTCCTCTTTCAGGCCCTCTCTGAGAACATCTCCGGCGTAATCCTGTTCCACGAGACCCTGTACCAGAAGGCTGACGACGGCACCCCCCTGGTGGGTCTGCTGGAGAAGCGTGGCATCATCCCCGGCATCAAGGTCGACAAAGGTGTCGTGCCGTTGTTCGGATCTGAGGACGAGTGCACCACTCAGGGTGAGTCGCAGAAAAATAGCAGTTTTTTTTAGGTTTTGTCTTTTTACGCAATTCGCAAGGACCCTTCACGAAGCCATCAACCAAGCATTCTGTTAATCAAACTGAATAACTTTACGCAAAATAGATTTTTTTTTTTGTGTGAATAACTAAAAACTGGGGACACTGGTAACCAGGTATGATCCAGAACAAAAAAAAAACAATGACGGGGTGAACAAGTGCCTTTCGGCTTCGTTAAGGGACTTTTTACAATCAAGTTCTTGAAATACAACAATGATCGGACGAATGTCTCGAAAATTGCGGTGCATTTAGCCAAAGTTAACTTTGCCAGTTTTCGATCGATACTGCTATGCATAATTGAATGCTACTTAAATTGTTGTCGACGCGATGTTTGTCGCTGAGTGAATACGATGCTTTCAATATGAATAAAGGGTGTAAAAAGATCCTTAACGAAGCCGAAAGGCACTTGTTCTCCCCGCTATTGCGATCATTTTTTTGTTCTAGACCATACCTGGGAACCTTCTAGTTACGGAGTTATTGGGGGTCAAAGTTCCAACTTTTCACAAGTTTTTTTTTAATACAATTTTTAAGGTTATAGCTTTACTTTAAATACCTCCATGACCCGTTTACTATTCAATGCAACCATAAGCACAATGTTTTGAATGCGTTTCATTGAGTTTTACCGCAAAAGGTTATTTTCACCCCAAAAAAAAAGTATTTTCCCAGCAATAATGTTTCGTAGAGTTACTTAGTATGAGGTACAGAATGCTTGGTTGACGGCTTCGTGAAGGGTCTGTTTACACCTTGTAAATGCAACGTATGATGCGCTTTAAAATAGTTAGCTGTTCCGTTTCGATTTAAGCACGATATTTGTAAGATTTAAAAAATTTTCTTTTATTTTGGTTGGATAATTCAGACACCAGTTGCGTCGTATTTGTTACTTAAAACAGAAACTGGCCATATTATCGATGGCCACGTAATAACTGGTTTTACAACTGCGTCCAAAAATTACACGAGCACTTTTGAGCCAATGACCAGTTTTTTCGATACTTAACTTCGAAATTTTATTTTAAATGCACATAATATTAATGCTGTTTAAATATAGGCTCATTTCATTGGTTAGCTCAGAGTCCCAGACAGTAGATAAAGATAATAATTATTATCAAAGTAAATACCGATTGTCATGACATTATTATCTTCAGAATAGGGATTTGAGCGGATGACAGCACTTATAAACTCTTTGAAAGTTTTCCGCTGTTTGCTTTGTTGGATAAATAAGTAATACGGTCGGATTGCAATGTTCAAACAAGTACTTCTTCCTGTATTATGGCAGCCTAGTCATTTCGTTCGAATCTTATCCGGTAGAAATAATAAATCGGTGCTTGTTTTTTCTCTTATTGGAGCTAAAACTGTCCCTTAATTAAACGTCAAACCAGAATTCTAGTTGATTTCTCATAGTTTAAAAAAGGGAACTATATTTCTTGTCACCAAAATTTATATTTGTCACCTAAATTTATATCGTCACGAAATATTTTCGTTCTCAGATAAACAAAAAGTGTTCCCAGGTATGAATTATCAAATTAATGTTAATATACATATGTTTAAAATAAGAGATGGATTACCAATAAAAATGTAGTGCATTAGATGAACATAACTTCGTTCTTATAATAATAGTTTTATTCCTTAAATAATAGCTTTGTGCTCAGAATGGTAGATCTGTCATCAAATAAATCGATTACAAACCTATTATAATACATACAAAAAGATTTATTTGGTACTAGACCCTATATCTCCATGATTTTAGGTTATTTATTGTGGAATTGATTTTATATTGTTTGGTGTCTACATTTTGGTGACAAATCTACTATTTTGAGGGCAAACCCTATTATTTAAGAAACACAAAACTAATTAAATTGGCGATAGCTTAAATGATACCCTTTAAAAAATATTCAATGGCGCAGTTAAACTTCAAGACTCGCGTTATGTAGGAATGTTCGCATTTCAGCATCTTTATGTCGGAAAGAAATCTATAACCACATTACTAGCAATTCATTACGATACCTAGGTATCTATAGGTACAAATAAATAAAAGTGTCTGTTTGTAATATCAAAATAATAGCTTTTTACTGAATGCTTATGAAAATATATACGGCATTTATAACAAAAACACATTTATTTCAATTGTTGTCGTCTGTGTGTTTGTTCCGAGTAATCTCCGAAACGGCTGGCTTTTACTGGCTGTTAGCTGATGTTATAAGGTCTAACATAGGCTAATGTTATTTTAGAAAAATAATAAGGGAACCGTGCAAAAAACGAAAACCCTTGAATTTGGTAACAAACTCCGATAAAAAAATGGAATATTTTTTATAATAAATTCACGCGAAGGAAGGTCGCGGGCAACAGCTTCTCATGAAATAAAATCGTTACAAAATGACCCCGCCTCAGTCCGCCTCACTTTTATCGTTGAATAAACATTTTTATCAACAACGCTGAGGCTGACCTTTTGGACCACCTATCTTTAGAGAAAACATCGAACTGTACCCTGATCTCGTTCACAATCTGTTTTAAAATCTTAATAGTTAGACATCAGCATTATTCATTGCGTAGCTCCTTTCCACGGATTTAGTGTCAAAATGCTCCTAAACTCCTCTTTTTCCCTGGTACTCATTTGTAACATCACTAGGAGTCTTCCCGGATCTGCGAAGCCCAGAAAACCTTGACACTGATTTGTGTGGACGGATTTCTAAAGACCCCTGGTCTCCTGGCACACCAGGAGACCATTGACCACCGTAGAAACGAGCTTCTTTGACGGAAGAATCGACAAAAAGACAGATTGTGAAAAGAAATCTGTCATTTTGTCGACACAATCTGTCATTTTGTCGATTCTTCCGTCAAATAAACCCGTTTCTACGGTGGTCATGCTACGCGTGCAGGGGTCTTTAGAAATCCGTCCACACAAATCAGTGTCAAGGTTTTCTGGGCTTCGCAGATCCGGGCAGACTCCTAGTGATGTTACAAACGAGTACCAGGGAAAAAGAGGAGTTTAGGAGCATTTTGACACTAAATCCGTGGATAGAATTGATTGAACCGGACCTCAAAACTAGGTGTATTAAAATGGGGGACTGAATAACGTTTAGGTAATGAGGCCGAGGGGGCTCGACTTATTATCTCCCCTTATCTTCAACAAAAGTCCGTAAACAAGTGATTGCGTAATGAAAGTAGGTATCGTATGAGATTGATATTGAAATAATGAGGTGGACAAAGGTCGTTATGTTGTCTTTTATTGGCATGCGTAAGCATAATCACCATGCCTAGGACATTAATAGCTTACTTACTAGCTTGAATTTAGAAGTAAGTACGTCTCATACGACTATAGAAAAATCGTTTTGGGCCCTACCGATAATTTTATTATATCTAACCGGAAAGCCGTATAGAATTCTTGCTGCAATAAGTACTTGTTTGTTAGATTGGTTTAAATCGACAGTCCGTCGTGTTTTAATAAAATATAATTTGTTCTCAATTGATATTATTTGCTCCAGTCTCAAGCTTGTTGAACTCAACAAGCTTGGTGCCCCAGCAGCTGGGGTACCTACCGCATGGTAAAAAATAATCTCTCGTTTTCATGTAACTGGAAACAACAGATATTAAACATTTTATATTTGTCAAGTGGTTTTTAAGCATCACAAGTTATCATAGCAATCATGTTTTTTGGCCAAATCATCATCAGTTGTACATTTTGTCACCGATAGTAACGTATTTTCCTAGTGAATATTAATCATTTCTTCAGTCTAGAGTGACACCCCCAATGTAGATGATAAAAATAACATATACTTTGGAGGTGTGACTGGGCAGTACATATTGCAATTTTTGATGACATGGCAAAACGAATAATTGGTAAAATCTGATTTATTTAAAACTAAACTTATGTGGCCGGTTTCTCGGCCTTTGCGACTATTGTCTGAAATCCAACCCAGCGAGGAACTAAGTATATTTAATCCCACAGCTAAAGAAAGAGCAGTTTTCAACAATTTCCTGTCTTTTCTCAGGTCTCGATGACCTTGCCCAGCGTTGCGCCCAGTACAAGAAGGACGGCTGCCACTTCGCCAAGTGGCGTTGCGTGCTCAAGATCGGCCGCTTCACTCCTTCCTACCAGGCTATCATGGAGAACGCAAACGTCTTGGCTCGCTATGCCTCCATCTGCCAGAGCCAGCGCATCGTGCCCATCGTTGAGCCCGAAGTGCTGCCTGATGGTGAGTTAACTCCTTCTACATAATGTAACCCTAGTACTTTATCTTTTGTATTTTTTTAGATCTACCTAAATAACATCTTGGCAATTAGTGTGCTCTTTTCTACGTATGTGTGTATATGTGTTACATCATTAAAATAATAAAAATCTGGTTTCTAGGTGAGCACGACCTGGACCGCGCCCAGAAGGTGACCGAGGTTGTCTTGGCCGCCGTCTACAAGGCGCTCAGTGACCATCACGTCTACCTTGAGGGCACCCTCCTCAAGCCCAACATGGTAAGTCTTCATGCTGGTTTTACTTCACTTTTTACTCCTATACTCCTCTGAGACCCCAAGCTTTCTGACGGCAATATCAATACTTGCATTCTTTAAAGATTAGCTGGTTTGAGTAAAAGACGGTTTTATTAAATTGTGTTATCCATTGCTCTCCAGGTGACCGCTGGCCAGAGCTGCAAGAAGACCTACACTGCCATGGACATCGGCCGCGCCACGGTCACCGCTCTGCTCAGAACTGTACCCGCTGCCGTTCCCGGTACGTTACTGCTACACCTAAACCCTCCTTTTGGGCTTCGCCGCAGTCGGGACAAGAAGTCCCGACTGCGGCGAAGCCCAAAAGGAGGGTTATGTGTGTGACATACGGGATGTCAAAAAAGTAAAATCATCTGCGAAATCTTTCATGATACTAAACTAACAAGCTGGAAATAAAACGGCGGCAACGGCCATTTGAATATAAAATTACGAAAACGGGATGGGCTTCTTGTTTCCAACTTTTGTTTAATTTAAAATGTGCTTGTTCTTTGCTCTTCAATTTTTCAACTACTTTTTTATTATTTAAGCCATGAAAATTATCGGTTTTGATAGCTTGTCTAGTTTTGTTCCCCAGTCTTTAATATCTCCATTCCTCAACTTTCCCAGGCGTCACATTCCTGTCTGGAGGCCAGTCTGAGGAAGAGGCTTCAGTGAACCTGAACGCCATCAACACTGTAGACCTGAAGAGGCCGTGGACCCTCACCTTCAGCTACGGACGTGCCCTCCAGGCCTCCGTGCTCCGCGCGTGGGCCGGCAAGCCCGAGAACGTGCTCGCTGGACAGCAGGAGCTCATGAAGCGCGCTAAGGTGACTTGATTGTACTAGGAGGTTATGAGGTGAAGGATGTACTAAATGTTCAAAGATTCCGTTAACGTAATAGAATGAAGTGTCGATTGCAGAGTAGGAAAGTGTGCCATCAAGTCTGCTAACGTGGCTTGATTGTACTAGGAGGTTATGTGGTGAAGGATGTACTAAATCTTCAAAGTTTCCGTTAACGTAGTAGAATGAAGTGTCGACTGCAGAGTAGGAAAGTGTGCCATCAAGTCTGCTAACACTGCTTGATTGTACTAGGAGGTTAAGTGGGGAAGGATGTACTAAATCTTCAAAGATTCCGTTAACGTAGTAGAATGAAGTGTCGACTGCAGAGTAGAAGGAGTGCCATCAAATCTGCTAACGTGGCTTGATTGTACTATGAGGTTATGTGGTGAAGGATGTACTAAATCTTCAAAGATTCCGTTAACGTAATAGAATGAAGTGTCGACTGCAGAGTAGAAGGTGTGCCATCAAATCTGCTAACGTGGCTTGATTGTACTAGGAGGTTATGTGGTGAAGGATGTACTAAATCTTCAAAGATTCCGTTAACGTAGTAGAATGAAGTGTCGACTGCAGAGTAGGAAAGTGTGCCATCAAGTCTGCTAAGGTGGCTTGATTGTACTAGGAGGTTATGTGGTGAAGGATGTGCTAAATCATCAAAGATTCCGTTAACGTAATAGAATGAAGTGTCGACTGCAGAGTAGGAAAGTGTGCCATCAAGTCTGCTAACGTGGCTTGATTGTACTAGGAGGTTATGTGTTCTAGGAGGTTATGAGGTGTAAGAGGGCTTTCATCTCAGGTAATATTAAAGAGCCAGCAAGGGAGTTGGAGACTGAAGGAGACGAGTTTGTACCAGGAATGAATGAGATGAAAGATGCTTAATCTAACTTGCGTTACGATAGTATTTTCTTACAGTGCAAATAGGAAGGTAAGTTGACATTTATTGCCGAACATCAAAGTGAGACAATTAATAAAATACGACAGTTTATTTATTACTCTACTACTTACTCCATCCATTATAGTTATGCATGTAATTTGTGTTGTCCTGTATCTGTCCTTATGTGTGACTAATTTGCATAGAATGTAGTTATTTTATATGCGGCTAGTGTCAAACATTACCATGAAAATAACCATAATACTTCAACAGTGGTCGTATGCATGTCATACGAATCTTACGATATTCTCATCATTTCGTGTCAACATAAAAAAATTTTGTTTCACACTACCCGCATATAAAAACCATCTTATTAACTAAAAGTAGTTTACTAATCAACGATTTTTTTTCTCCACTCCTCACAATTCAACATTGCACCAACGACGCTGCACTCCTGCGCATCTTTAACCCACCAATCACGTGTCGGTTCGATGATTCTAAATCCAAACATCTAAATTTGGAACGAATGTGTTCTCTTGCCAATCGTGACGTCACAGGCTAATGGTCTGGCCTGCGTTGGAAACTACGAAGCTGGGTCCATCCCATCGTTGGCCGCGGCTAAGTCTAACTTCGTCAAATCGCATGCGTACTAGAATAGCATAAGTTAACCATACACCTATTTATTAAGTCTAAAATTTTGATTTTTTTCCTAGACAATACGTTATTTTATATTATACTAGCAGCCCGTCCCGGCTTCGCACGGGTGGTAATTTTTTTTTAAATATACCCTATGTTACTCAGGGTGAATGTAGCTTCCTAATGGTGAAAAAATTTTTGAAATCGGCACTAGTTTTTGAGTTTATTCATTACAAATATACACACAAAAATACAAATCTTTCCTCTTTATAATATTAGTGTAGATATATCAAAATCGATTGACAATGAAATATGGTGTATGGTCGGCTTAATTTGTGGATGGGTTATGAATTTGGCAGATAAGACATTACACCTGTTAAAAAACCTTTGCAGACAAGACAATCATTGCTTTATTTAGTGTTTTTCTTATGTTGTTACTGCCTATTTCAAAATCTAAGTCTGAACAATTATTTAAGTACTTATACTAAATAAACATTTTGACTAAACTTCTACTTTAGCGACAAAATGATTTGGCTTGAATGTCGCTTTATTTATTATTTGCTATTGTTATTATTTACTAAATATTTTGTATTTGGACTTTTTACATTCCACGTAAGTTTTGTTTTGTTTTTGATGAGAATTTAAATGAATCACTGAAGTTTTAAATCACAAAATAATATCTCGAATTGTGATTCATAAAATAGCATTTATTTTTTATTCAGTTAGTATTTACTATATTTTTTATTTTATTCGTAAGCTAAGTTGTTTTATCAAGAATAATATAAATGACTAAAACTACGTATAACCGAAACTTAACCATAATCGATTTTTAATATTTTCTGCTTAATTGTATTATTTGTAAAAATATTTTTTATTAAGTTTTTATATGATGAATATTTTACAAATAATACAACTTAGTCTTAACTCTTAACATCCATAATATAAACATCACGTTTAAAAATAGAGTAAGAAATGGTCGCTGTACTACGCCTCCCGCTCTTCCAAACACGTGCAAGCGAGAGAGAAGAACTAATAGTGCAGCCGCCATTTGCAATTCTATTTTTAAACGTCAATACGTTTAGTTTGCATGTACATGTATCTAATTTGTAGAATGCCTGAATAGTGTGTAGTACCAACACTAATCGCTTTGTGTGCTTGACATTGTTGAAATAAATAATAAAAAAATATCGATTGCGTTTGTTTATTTCACCTTTTAGTTGTAGTTAAGTAATGTGTAGTAAATCATTTTGCTTTTATGGAAAACCTTCATCCAGTTTTTGAAAGTCCCCTTTTTTTTCGGATGGGAAATCATCAAATAACCCCTCTCTGACACTCCCTCCTACTCCACCCAGAGCGGGAGGAGTTATTTAATGATTTCCCATCCGTACCCCCCCCCCCCGCTCTGGGAGGAGTGGGAGGGAGTGTCAGACTTTTACTGAATAAAACCCATCCATGTTCCTTCTTTGCCCTTTCCGTTTCCGCGGTATCTCTTTCGAACAGTCCCGCAGCCCCGGCAGGCATCGGGCGGGGGCCCCTTCCTTTTTGCAAGCCTAGTCCCCTAATAGTAAAGTTTGTTGAAAAGTTTATTCCATGTCAATGACCTGTATTGCGGATCAGTCAAACTGCTCCGGACTCCGGACAACTTGTGGAGACCGGATCTGACAGATACTAAGTATTTGTATGGAAGTGTCCGTGCTTTTTTTTCGACATGTCATCTCGCAGGGCAACCTATGAGGCTGGCTTCTGCTTAACCGGACTATCTTCGTCTGCGCCGGTTTGATCTAACCTTTTTGAACCTTTTGATTAGATTAAGTAGTAATGCTTGAGTCTCGAGTTAGGCTCTACAATATTGAATCCAATCTGAGCAGTTGATGTCAAAAATCTTCCAATGCTGAGGAGGTTTCTTACTCTCCTATAGAATCGTCTTAAGCTTTAGGCTTTGGTTGACTAAAATAACAACGCTGAGAACCAGTCAAATAAGTTTACATGCTATTTGACAACGTATAAATGAACAAGCTTTCAGAAACCTCATTCAGCGTTAGTATTATATTTTGTGACATGTAGCCTTCAATAGAACCAAAAGCCGCCGCCGGTTAATTCTGAAACTTGTGAGTAGATCCATATTAGCGTTTTTTCGCCTATAAGCTCGTATCAGCTGACGCGCTTACACGCGCGCTTCAAAAAACCGAACGTCGAGGTGAGGTGAGGCTTCTCTCCCGCTTTTACGAGCTTTTATGCACGTCAACGCTCGTACGAGTTGCAGGTGTGTCAAAAGGCGCACCTGTAATATACTGGGCTTCCAAAAATTATATACGCACCGAAAATACGCCGCTAATCTAACCGCCCTCTTGGAAGATCTCACACTGCTCCCCTGTCCTCTTCTCATTTGGTCCAAAACACCTCAGACCAGAAACTCGGTTTTAATAAAACCTTAGGCTTGCGGGCTTTGGAATAACTACGGTTTCCTTTTGAGATAATAAATACTGATTTTGTCGGTGGCTCTCGTCTGCCTAACCCAGCGGAGCCTCAAGTACTAGATAGCCATAAATAACTAACTTTAAAAATTGTTGATAAATTACTTACCTGCTAATCTATCAACTATTATTACTTATCAACTATTATTACTTTATAAGTACTGTCACGAAGTGTTAATTTCTGGTCTAATCAACTCGACCTTCATCTTTAAATATTTGGCAAACATTAAAAAGTTACCAGTTAGAAAAAATATGATAAATTTTATACTGGCTACATTTAAGTTTGGTTTTATTTATTTTGGCTAAAAAAAGCCAAGCAAGCAATTTGTCCAATCTAGTAATATTTCACTAAATAGGATTATTTAGTGAAATATTACTAGATTAATAATCAATTTCGTTTTACCTGTGGTTTGTTAGAGCCCAAATTGAATTTCACTATTTATTGAGATTACGAGGGAATGGATGAATGGTTAAAAAAGGTGTTTTAAAAGCTTAAGAGTATTAGATATTTTGGCGGCTTCAACAACTAAGATCTTATTTTAGAAATTACCACGGTACCTGCTAACTTTGTTACTGTACTTTTAATCATTTATTTTGTATACCTTCATGACTCCAAGTTGCCATAATTAATAATTCAACATAACTAAAATACGTTTTTCTGTTTCTTTCCAGGGTAACGGCCAGGCGTCGCAGGGCAAATACGTGGCGGGATCAGTAACAGGTGTGGGCGCCGAAGCCGGTCTTTTTGTAGCAAACCACGCGTACTAAACGCACAACACAACATTCACTACACTCTGTCGCTAGAAACAAGTAGTAACATCGATCGTCGCTACGAGAATATCCGCCAAGCGCCACAGAGTATAGACAAAATTATAACACGCTAGCATTATTTTGTTTCGGTTATCGCGACAGAGATAGCAGACGGTTTATTTTACGTCTGTCAATCAAGCGAGAACGTCGCCTTTAGTTACAATTATTCGGTCTTCGCGCCGAGAATGAAGTTCCATTTACGAAGTATAAAAATTGGCGCGAAAGATTTAGAGGTTATAAGCAAAATGTTAGTTTTAAGACACAACATTATAATATTCTCAAATTGCTTCTTGTATGTTCATGCATACGTATTTGTAATGAAATTAGACCTAGAATTGAAGTTATTTATTGAAAAACATCTAGAAAATTGTATTTAATAGTTGCATTAACTGTAGCGGTTGAAAATAAATGTTGTTATTGTGCTATTAAGAAAGAAATTATTAGATTTTTGATATTAATTTATTTACAAAAAAGAAAACATGGTATATAAAATGTTATTTGTTAAATCAGACCATCATGTAAGTTAATTTTGTATTTATTGATTTTTTAAATATCATTTTTAGTTTGTAAACTATTTTGATATTTTAAGAGTATAAAATTATATTAATCTTTGATCAGGTAGTTTTGTTTCATTTCATTAGATGTACCTATGCTTATTTAGATAACCCCATTAAGAAGATAGAAGACTACAAAATTTGTAGTTATTTGTAGTACAAATAACTACCGAGGAATATCTATGATCTATCTTTTTAGATCATAGATATTTTATTTTTTAAGTTTCCTTATTTTTATAATGAAACTTAAAAATTAAAAACTTAAAATCCTTTTCTTATGGTTTATCTTTTGAAGAAGTTCGGTAGGTAGCTCTGTAATTTTCATTTTCTCGTCTGTATTTTCTGCAGAAGTGAAAACAGTCTGTGGACTGTTTTCAATGCTGTTTAAACTATCTTTATCTTTATCTCTGGTTTTTATTCAGACCATGTATCCAGGGTCCAGGGTACTTACCCAGTTGAGGTTTACTTGTGTGGTATGGTAACACCCGAATGAAGCTGGGCTACCACTGAATGTGTCTTTTCAGGTCGTTACCCTCACTTATCTTATCGGTCCAATTTATTAAACGTTCAATTGCTTTTTTGGAATAACGCTTACAACTTAGCTACAATGTTATAAGTTTGTGGTTGGGGAGTATCGTGAGAGCCTTATTACTGAAACTATTTGAAATAAAGTTAATTCATACGAGAGTCGTCGACCTCTCATTCGGTTTGATTCCGTTTTTATAATCTTTCAAGATACCTAAGGGTAGATATGTAAGTACATACAAACGTCTGGCAGACCCAGAACGCTGACATCATCATCTGCCTAGCCGTTTTCTCAACTTTACTGGGGTCAGCTTCCAATCTTACCGGATGTAGCTGAATACTAGTATTTCTTATGGAGCGATTATCTGACCTCCACAATCCAGTTAATACTGGGTAATACGACACCCCTATATCTGGTTGTCAGACGTATTCTAATTTTCATCAAGGTGTCACAAAACTAAGATCATCACAACTAGCAAGTGAGCCAGCCGGCTTATCTCTGAATTTAATGGATGGTCATCCATCCACGGACCGACGTCGGCAAGCTTAGCTTACGGTCAATCGTCTAGTAGCATTACTACACTATCCCCTCACTATACAAGGTGTAATCAGACCCTTCACGAAGCCGTCAACCAAGCATTATGTACATCAAACTCAGTAACTCTACGCAAAAATTATTGCTGGGAAACGACTTTTTTTTTTGGGGTGATAAATCACGTTTTACGGTAAAACTCAATGTAACGCACTCAAAACTTAGTGCTGATGGATGCTTTGAATAGGAAACGGGTCATCGAGTTAATTAAAGTAAAATTAAAACCTTTAAAAGTGTTATTTAAAAAAAAACTTGTGAAAAAATTTGAACTTTGACCTCCTATATCTCCGTATCTAGAAGGTTCCCAGGTATGGTCCAGAACAAAAAAATGATCGCAATGGCGGAGAGAACAAGTGCCTTTCGGCTTCGTTAAGAGTCTTTTTACACCCTTTATTATTTTGTTGGGTCTTATAGTTTCGGAATTTAACCAAACGGTTTATTGAACTGTGACGCGAATGTGCCCTCATTACAACCACCTGTACCGAATGCTAAAAACCATAGTTTGTGTCTAACTCGTCTCGACAGTAAGGTGGAAAGTTTTTCCAACGCTCGAACATTAGTATGCAGACGAACTATATTGCTTGATGAACCGTTTAATTGAACTATAGTCTACAGTCAAGCCAGTCACTAGCTAGACGAGTAAGGCTGCGTTTACACTAGAGCTGTACGAGTGAGGGATGTGTGTGAAATTAAAGATGTTCTATCACCGAAGCATTCGCGTGTAATGTAACAATCCAATATTCGATTTTGTTCGGATACAAGTGACGTTACAGGTTGCACACTAATGCTCAGTTCTCCTCACTCACTCGATACTGAAATGTTACAATACAGGCGAATGCTTCCGGAGAGAGCTAGGAATGCTGTCGAAGATTATCGCTTCTTTTTCTAGCTTGAGCAAAGCTAGAGAAGCTATCTGATTGGTTTTACGCTCATCCCAGGCTGCACATCTCTGATGGGATCCGCAGCCTAAGGATGGAAAGTGACAGGCGGTTTCACTCGGTATTTTTACCCGACTTTGCCGAAGTCTATTGGGTTTTAAGGTTCCAAACGAGAGAAAAGCCGAGCTGAGCCGAGACCTTCCGATTGCGAATGCCTATAGCATTAAGTCCGCCTCTGTACTTTGTGCTTGAAGTGTTAAATAAATAATAATAAAATAGGACCCCTCATAAACTTACTTTATTGGTTAACTGGCAGAGGTGTTTTGTTTGATAGATAGGGAGTCTTTGGCGCTTAGACAGCATCATTCTTGCGTCTGTTTCATATGAACAGGTATAGAGGTGAGGGAACAGGGTGGGTGGAAATGGATAGATTTTAGTTTTCAGGGAGAGATTCGAAGCCAATATCTATATACATATAATAAAACAGTAAAAAAACTGTGTCTGTACATTGAATATATTAAAAAAAAATTGAGGGGGGTTTAGAAACAGTAATAGAGCAAGAATCCAAAAAAAAATTCTGTCTGTTTGTTTGTACACGCTAATCTTCGGAACTACTGGACGGATTGAAGTTTCAGATCTTCGATTTTGACGACCCCGTTGTCGCTGGCATAAGCAACAGGATCCGCGTACGAAGTCGCGGGCAGAAGCTAGTATAAAAATATAATTGTCTATTTTTGTAGTCCCGGCTACCCCAAATCTAATTGCCGTCGCCTACCAATCCATAGGACTTGCCCTCATTTTTATGTTACCTACATTTCATATCCTAGACGAAAAAAGACGCATTGTCACTATTCATATTGATGATTCTTTGTCACATTCCGCCTACGTTTACAAAGATATATGTCATGATATATGTGTATGTAAACCTTCCTTTTATAAAAACTAGAATCCGCATATTGATACCACCAGATTTTTCCCTAAAATATCTTAAAATGAATGTTAAAATTGTTAGGCTAGGTCAGGTTACTTTGTGCCAAATATGTGCACAAAATTACCTTTCTTTTGGTAGCTATGGGTTCATGTAAACTTCCATTTGGGGAGAACGGAGTATTATTTTAATTATATTTTCAGGCAACAAAGACCCATAGATACAATACACTAAATTATTTTAAAAGTACAATAATTAACTAATCGGTCTACGTAATAAAAACATTTACAAAAACTATTAACTACGTTGGGTGGGTCGGTAACGTGTTGCGCTGCGTCTAGGTGTCGTGTAGGCTTCCGCGGAAACGCCGATACCTACACGACACCCTCCGGCCAAAATTCCTCCTTCATAAAAGTCTCGGGACCGAGGGATTATGTCGGACTCTTATCAACTAAAACCCTCACTGTTGTTGTTGGTGTGTGAAGTCAGAAATTGATTCGCACGCGACCCCTACTATGAGCCTGTTACGCCTGGCGAGTTCCATCACCAAGTACAGCCGATCCCAAATTAACCCCAAATTCGCCGCCCTGGCAAATTACTTACCTAATATTCTTCAATCTCTAAAGGGAGTAAAAAGACCCTTAACGAAGCCGAAAGGCACTTGTTCTCTCCGTCATTGCGATCATTTTTTTGTTCTAGAGTTCTAGACCATACCTGGGAACCTTCTAGTTACGGAGATATTGGGGGTCAAAGTTCCAACTTTTTCACAAGTTTTTTTTTTTTAAATAAATGTTTTTAAAGTAAGATTTTTACTTTAAACGCCTTCACGACCTTTGCACTATTCAATCCATCCATCTGCACAATGTTTTGAGTTCGTTACATTGAGTCCTACCGTAAAACGCATTTTTTGACCCCAAAAAAAAAGTCATTTCCCAGCAATAATTTTTGCGTAAAGTTACTTAGTTTGATGTACATAATGCTTGGTTGACGGCTTCGTGAAGGGTCCGTTTATACCCTGTATTTCTTATCCGTTTTCCGGCAATAATTTGTAAATTTTGTTTCCAGACGCATATGAGTCCGGCATTCGTTTGCGGTAAAACTGCAGTTCCAAGTTTACAGCTGAATACTACTGCTATTATATTATGCTACTGCTATTATTACCTACCTGTTATTTACTTTCTAAGGAATAAATGATTTTATCCTTATATCTTCAATATTTATTTGTTTTTAATTTCATGTAGGCGTTCTTGGGCTGTCTAAATGCCATAAGACATTGATGTTTTCTCGTATAATGTAGGTAATTTATCTTCCTGGTGTATATTCGTGGCTAAACTAGTTCCTTCCAATGTGAACTATTCCTTAGACTGAGGTGTCTAGCTAACCATCATATACAAGGTTTAAACAGACCCTTCACGAAGCCAAAAAGCATTATGTACATCAAACTAAGTAACTCTACGAAAAAATTATTGCTGGGAAACAACTTTTTTTTTTGGGGTGAAAAATGCGTTGTTGAGTTCAGATAGGCAGTCGCTCCATGTAACATACTGGTATTCAGCTGCATCAGGTTAGACTGGAAACCAAACCTAACATAGTTGGGAAAAGGCTATGTCGTCCCTTCCCCCTTAAGAAGTTCCCACCTATCATCATCTTACTTTTTCTATGGCCCTGCACAATGCATTTAATTTTACAAAATAGTCCGATACTAACGATTTTTTTATCCGAGAGTGTATACCACGAACTTAGTCCCATTCGCCTAAAAATTAAAAAGAAACCACCTAATACGAGGCGAATTATATGTTTTTCGTTTTAATTGCATGGGTATTATGGTGTCTGTACACTCGCGCCGCGTCACTGGAAGGCAAGGCGAGTGGGAGAGGGTACAGATAGCCAAGCGAGGAAAACCAAGCCTAGGTGAGCCCTCCTATACGGGGTGGAAGGGACACCGACGCGAAAACGGTTACCAAGTATTCAGTACATCCAAAGACATTCAAATATTCACGAGCGATAGACGGGACAAGACGAAGAAAATCGTAATCCAATACTTGTTACTACTTGGTAACAAATCGTTCTGTCTAGTGTCATACGCCTGCTTGTCAGGTAGCATTCGTGTGTCAAAAGCGAAAATGTCCAATATCAAAATTTTTGTATGAAAATATTCTCAATGTCCGCTCTATAAGCCTTTGAGTACATCATTCTGAGCCACCCACATAGAAATGTTTAATCGGTAATTTAAAAAAAATCTGCCGTTACATACATTTTGACCGTGTAGGTATTGCACTTTTGTAGGAAACGGCTGTTTTTTATTTAAATAACTAGCTTCTGCCCGCGACTTCGTACGCGGATCCTGTTGCTTATGCCAGCGACAACGGGGTCGTCAAAATCGAAGATCTGAAACGTCTGATGTCGAATTCTAAGAGCCCGGGGACGGGAAAACAACGGGATGCGCGAGACGATTCGAGACGTTCCATATCTTTCATTTTTGTAAATCAGAAGTCGATGCGTAGATACGCTTGGAACTCAAGCGTAATTCTCTATCCGTGAACGTCTCCGACTCGCGAGACAATGCGTGACGTTCACGATCAGTGGTCAGTCGCGCATCACGTTCCCCACTTGTCTCTAGAGACCTAGAAGTTGATGCGTAGATACGCTTGGAACTCAAGCGTAATTCTCTATCCGTGAACGTCTCCGATTCGCGAGACAATGCATGACATTCACGATCAGCGGTCAGTCGCGCATCATATTCTTCACAGTTCTCTAGAGACCTGGATGTAGATGCGTAAATACGCTGAGAACGCAGGCGTGCTTCGTTATCCAAGAGGAAGAGAAGAGAGGAAGAGGTTTCCACGGAGCGAGTTGCAGCCTGATGTTCTCGAACAGCATCAAGTCTCTCCTGACGTTCTTCGGTAGATTCTTGGGATCTTATGATCCTCAATCTTTTAGCTCCTTTGGAACATTGGGAAAGATTTGACCTCTTTCTAGGCATGGTTATAGTTTTATTGTGAAGATACCTGATCAATTAAAATCTAAGTGACTGCTCCCCTGCGTTACCGGGTAGGCTACCGTGTCACGAAGATAAGTGGAAAAAATCTAAAACACTCAAATAACATAAGCCCGAAGGCATATTTATTCGATAAAATAAAAAAATAAATAGGAGTTTTTACCAGTAGAGTCAAATTTTCAATGATATACCGTCGTCATCGAATATCAGTCCTAAACTGTTACCGCCTTCACCGCGTGGAGGTACTCCCAGCTTATGTTATTTTATAATTATACAGTGAAATAAGTGATAGCTTTGATTTCCACATCAGATGTTTCTGATCTTCGATTTTTATAAGTCAACAGGAAATGCCCATCAGACCGAACAACTTTTGCTAAGACGTCATTCTTATATGTGTTATGGTGTAGCTGGGCTCTTGGAGTTCCACAACAGGTGTTCCAGATCTTCGATTTTTATAAGTCAACAGAGAGTGCTCATCAGATTGAACAATTTTTGCTAAGACTTCATTCCTATATGTGTTATGGTGTAGCTGGGCTCTTGGAGTTCCACAATAGGTGTTCTAGAACTTCGATTTTTATAAATCAACAGAGAGTGCTCATCAGATTGAACAATGTGTGCTAAGACGTCATTCCTATATGTGTTATGGTGTAGCTGGGCTCTTGGAGTTCCACAACAGGTGTTCCAGATCTCCGATTTTTATAAATCAACAGAGAGTGGTCATCAGATTGAACAATTTTTGCTAAGACGTCATTCCTATATGTGTTATGGTGTAGCTGGGCTCTTGGAGTTCCACAACAGGTGTTCCAGATCTTCGATTTTTATAAATCAACAGAGAGTGCTCATCAGATTGAACAATGTTTGCTAAGACGTCATTCCTATATGTGTTATGGTGTAGCTGGGCTCTTGGAGTTCCACAACAGGTGTTCCAGATCTTCGATTTTATAAGTCAACAGAGAGTACTCATCAGATTGAACAATGTTTGCTAAGACGTCATTCCTAAATGTGTTATGGTATAGCTGGGCTCTTGGAGTTCCACAACAGGTGTTCCAGAACTTCGATTTTTATAAATCAACAGAGAGTGGTCATCAGATTGAACAATTTTTGCTAAGACGTCATCCTATATATGTTATAGTGTAGCTGGACTCTTGGAGTTCCACATCAGGTGTTCCAGATCTTCAAATTTATTCTCTCAGCAGAAAATGCTCATCACGTGGAACAATTTTTGCTATGGTACCATTTTTGTATCTCTTATAGTTTAGCTATTCTATTGCGGTTCTGCATCAGGTGTTCAAGTTTCCAAGATAAATTATAGCCTATATGTTGCCCAGACTTAATACCTATACAACAAAAAAAAAATCTTTCAAATCCGTCTAGTAGTTCCGAAGATTAGCGTGTACAAACAAACAGACAAACAGACAAACAGACAAACAGACAAACAGATAAACAGACAAACAGACAGAATTTTTTTTTTGATTCGTGCTCTATTACTGTTTCTAAACACCCCTCAATTTTTTTTTTTTAAATATTTTCAATGTACAGACACAGTTTTTTTAATGTCTTATTATATGTAATATAGATAATACGAGGTGTGGTGTTTCGCGTCAGTGTGCCACCCTGTATACGCACTCGCCCTGCCTCTGAGTGTCACGGAGAGAGTGTACAACCCCTAATAAAGAGGCATAGCGTTCTGTAATCGGCTTGGTCGAAATAAACGAAAAAGCCAAGTTTTCGACCCTATAATCAGTTGATCTTACAGACATACTACAGGGTGTAAACAGACCCTTCACGAAGCCGTTAACCAAGCATTCTGTACATCAAACTAAGTAACCCTAACTTTACTTTAAACACCTCCACAACCCCCATACTATTCAATCCATACATCAGCACAATGTTTTGAATGCGTTACATTGAGTCCTAATGTAAAACATGATTTTTCAACCCAAAAAAAAAGTCGTTTTCCAGCAATAATTTTCGCATAAAGTTACTTAGTTTGATGTACACAATGCTTGGTTAACGGCTTCGTGAAGGGTCCGTTTACACCCTGTAGTCAACGTAAATCTAGAAGAAATAGCTATAGGTGCGTTTCAGCCAATTTCCCCATCAAAAGGAGGCTCGATCATTCACGACACAACAATTAAAGGCATTGACATCGGCTGTTTGTCCCCATTTCACCCACCTTCGGGATTGAAATTGTTCCGAGTCATTGGCCCGGCATTTGCATACGCTCTGAATTCACGTGATTTTATTCGAGAAAAATCTGATAAAAATGGTGGAGAAATGTTCGATAGGCGTTTGTGCGGTGTGAATTTCTTTGGGGTTAAGGAACTGGTAAAGTTTTTTGTTCTCTTTTCGTGTTATTTACTGGGTTTGTTGTTTGTTTCATACAGGGTGTAAACAGACCCTTCACGAAGCCGTCAACCAAGCATTCTGTACATCAAACTAAGTAACTTTACGCAAAAATTATTGCTGGGAAACGACTTTTCTTTTTGGGGTAAAAATCACGTAAGACTCAATGTAACGTACTCAAAACATTGTGCTGATTGATGGATTGAATAGTACGGGGGTTGTGCAGGTGTTTAAAGTATAATCTGTTATTAAAACATGTATTTAAAAAATAACTTGTGAAAAAGTTGGAACTTTGACCCCCAATATCTCCGTAAATAGAAGGCTCCCAGGTTTGGTCTATAACAAAAAAAAATGATCGCAATGACGGGGAGAAAATGTGCCTTTCGGCTTCGTTAAGGGTCTTTTTTACAAACTGATGGGGTGAGTTCAGTATATCATACTAAAGATGCGTACAAGAAATTATTTCAGGAACGTTATGGGAATCCAATAAATTTGATTTGTGTCATTTCTTCATACGCAATGTATCGTTACCGTGCCAAACGCACGTAGCGAATGGCAAGCGCGACGACGAGTTCGGTGAACTCAGTAGCTAGGCAGGAAGTGAACAGCTGATTTCACGCGTCGTTTGTTAGAGTATTTCAACATCCATTGTTGGATTTTTGATTTTAGCCGTATTATTTACTAAAATGGAGTGCTGCGTATAGGGAATGTAATTTAACATTGAAATAAAGGAATAGTAACAGATTTTTTTTTTAAAGTAAAATTTTTCGGTGAAAATATCCGGGGGAATATGACCAAAATAAGGAGCTGAATGCATCCTGTCGGTTTGTGGAGGGCTGTCCCTTACACCCTGTATATTTCAGTTTAGGATTCCACGGTTTTGTAAGCAGATATTTTCTCGCATCATATTTATGATTTCCTATGTAAAATCGAGATAAAAATTTATCCCGTTTTAGTGTCTAAAATTAAATTGATAATTTAAATTTCAGCCATACAGATATGCGATCTGTTTGGCTTAAATTAAAGGTGACAATTTCATTGCTACCTATTAAGCTAGTGACCGCCATAGTCACATATACGTGACAAGCAAGCGCGTGCCCTGTGCCTGAACGCCAAACGACACAAATATGTGACAAAATGGCAGGTGAAATTGTAGCTTGCCGTGGAGGGCACGCGCGTGCGTTTATTCTCTGGCGGTCAAAAGATTAAACATAACACAGCTCGGTTGGCATAGTCTATGTGAAACTTGGAAATCTTTCAATAGAAATGTTTTTTTTGTGGTTTTTGCTTCAAACACAGCTTCGACGTTCAAACGTGCCTTTTAATGTTCTACCAGGAATGAATGATTTGACATTTCCTTAGGTAATTAAGCTTTTTGCTCTTAACTAACCGTCCATAAGCCACCCTTACATTCTCATGAAGTCTTCAATCACTCTTTTTGCTCCACCTCCTACCCGTCATGTAGACCTGGTATGTAGGTGACTGACCGGTTACGACCGTTTCTGTCCGGCTTTGTCCGCACAATGGGATTAAGCCGACAGATTTATAGCAGGGTAGGTGTACCTGTTGTTGGCTGTGTAAAAGTGATTTATCGTTTAAGTGGACTAGATGTGGAGAAAAAATGTGGTTGGCTGCGAGTGAAATGTTTTGACTAATGGAATGGCTTCGATTAAGGAAGGTGCTCTTTTACGTTAGGATTCCAAGATTCATCGACATGACCGATTATCGTTTTGCTATTTTTAGTCTTAAAAAACATTATTTTGTGATGTCAGAACTCGCTGTTCCTGTTTACGCTTCCTGAGCATTTAAATCCTCTTCATTTTTCTTCATCTTTCTTCAGCATGCTTAAGAGATATTTCTCGAAGGCATGTAAAGCCAAATCAGAGGCCCATGAGCGGCATATAAACTCTGACACCAGGTTAAGCACTAACCACACGATAAAGAAAGAAGCATCTTTTGTTTGGCCAGCAGAGGATTTTTAAGTTCCAAAAACTTTACACTCTCTTAGGACGTTTCAAAATACCTACATAATATGTCTGTATTAATTTGAACAGTAGCAGCTTTGCCCAGCAGTCATTCAAAGGTACGTTTCTCGACTGTCTAACAGCTCCCGTGGGCTAGTAACTATCAGGTAAATAAATGTTAGGAATAAGGTCAAACGTTATAAAGTACCATGTGCAATGGAAAATAACTCCCTTTACTGCTGTATAAACATAGAGGGGTTCACACTCCGCATTTGCAACTTTTCCATTCATCTACAATATTATTATGCCACTGCGTCGTATGTTAAAAACAAGTGTGCTAATTAATGTCCGTCCCGATGCCCTTAATTGCGCCTTCCACCCGACCTCAATTATAGGGATTTGTTTTACGGTACTCCGGCTTATGAAACTAATGCTGTTTTCACTTTGACACGGAACGAAAAGCTGGGTTAAATGATGTTTTTTTTTTATTCTAGAAAAAGGGCTTTGTCGCACATGCGATTATGCCGCCCTGGTAGGCTCTACAAATTTTAACAAATAAATACAATGTAAATCAACTACATCTTAGCATAGCTAGTCTGTACAGTGCCCTAGCTGCGTCACCGTTGCAGTAACCTATTTCTCAAAGCCTACAATCTAATCTGTATCTAAATTCTTCGTTACGGACACACTCTGTCAATATGTGATAAACATCGTCAACGGAATTAATACAAAAATCACACTTATTATTTTACGTTATGAAGGTTCGGTGTGAGGAAATTCTGGGCTGTTTTAGTAAAGAAAACTAAACTGTTTTTGACAAAAACGTCGAGGTTTTGTTGGTGTTTTTCTTCTTTATCACCAAAGGAGTCGACAAGCCAAATAATGTCACAGCTTTTAACCTATGAGACAGATGTGTTGCTGGGGAGTTAGTTCCTCCACTTCTGAGCAGCACTAGCAAGTGGTGAAGAACCACGATTTAGAGGGGAACGTTTCATGTATGTTTTTGACGTTCAAAAATGCAGATTAATCAGCCAAATTTGATTAAATTGACTTGGTTTTGATACCGAAGCTGACCTAATCCCTATGACCTTAAGTATACCTCTGCCCAGGCGTGGTTTTTTTTATTATTTTTTTAACTTGTCAACTAATTTCGTTAGGTCGATAGCTTAAATGGGAGGGGCGCAATAAACGGCATCACTCCCCACAGTAAAACGTGTTTATGTCAGATTTTTTTTCATTTCTTTTTTTTTATTGGTTTCATAATTTCAATTATTGAGTTCCATCATCGAACTTTTTTTTTCCAAAAAAATAAGTTGTTTCCCTGCAATAATTTTGCGGTGAAGTCACTTAGTTTGATGTGCAGAATGTTTGGTTGACGGCATCGTGAAGGGTCCGTTTACACACTGAATTAATTACAGATATCACTGACGCACAAACGAATTTTCATAACATTTTTTTTGTATGTTAGACTGTAATGGAGTTTGGAAATATGCCATCTTTTTATACCCATTTTAATCATTTTTTTGAGTTACTTCTCATTGCTCTAGGACGTGGGTTAATTTTGATCCTTCTTCTTTCTTTATTAAATTTTATCAGCTTTATCGCTAAAGCATTACGTTCAAGGTTAATTGAGAAAATTTTAGTTTCGGGTAGCTTGATGTGCTAGCGTCTGTACGCTCTCGACACTGAGCCGTACGTTAGAAATTTAACAGTACCACTGAATACATAATAGTTCACAACTTCACAGTACGTACAAAACTCACATTCAGGTTTCGCCTAGTATGCTTGAAAACAGACATAACTGACGTTATTGTATATACAAGGTGTAAACAGACCCTTCACGAAGCCGTCAACCAAGCATTCTGTACATCAAACTGAGTAACTCTACGCAAAAATGATTGCTGGGAAACGAACTTTTGTTTGGGGTGAAAAATCGCGTTTTACGGTAAAACTCAATGTTACGCACTCGAAACTTAGTGCTGATGGATGCATTGAATAGTAAACGGGTCGTGGAGTTAATTAAAGTAAAGTTAAAACCTTCAAGTGGTCTTTAAAAAAAAACTTGTGGAAAAATTGGAACTTTGACCTCCAATATCTCCGTAACTAGAAGGTTCCCAGGTATGGTTCAGAACAAAAAAAATATCGCAATATCGGGGAGAACAAGTACCTTTGGGCTTCGTTAAGGGTCTTTTTACACCCTTTATTCACATTCGACACAAAGCTAAGGTTGGCAGAGGAAATAATCAGATCTTGTTTGGTCAACGACCATTTAAAGATCTTGTAGTTTTATACAACCATCGACACGCCATTTTTTTTTCAACAATCGGATAAAACAGTACCAGAACTATGTATTCAATTCTTGACCTCGATTCCCTACAAAACCTAAAGAACTAAAAAAACGCCATTAATATAAAGGTTTTCGCCATTAATATAAACTTGTTCACATCGCAAGTAGAAAACTTAATGAAGAGATCCACGACTTACTTATGTGTTTACTTACTAGCTGAATATATAGGATGACTGGTAATTAGTGACCGATACTTAAACACGTGATTGTACTCATGATGACAAACAACTATCCCTAAGTTTTTTTTTTTATACTCATTCACTTTTATCACAATAACACAGCCGTAGGAAATTCGCGCGCGCGCGACCTTTGAGCTTTGACCTATCAGCTGTTAGCCGCGTGACGCTGTTCTGTCTCAATACTATCGTAGGTACCGTGCAACAGTGCGCTCCGTAAGTTTTATTATGATAAAAGTGAATGAGTGTTTAAAAAATGTTTCTTTGGGAAAGTTGTTTGTTATCATGAGAACAATCACGTGTTTAAGTATCGGTCACTAATTACCAGTCACCCTATATTATTATGAAATATTACTTCCCTATTTGATTCGGATTTAGTTTACCATTTCAAGGATTTTTTTTTTGCGCGATATCCTATTTCTTTTTCTAAAATAAAAGTAACTCCTTATAAATTGAGTTGTCTGCCAATAAAAGTCTCGTCAAAATCCGTTTCGCCGTTTCGGAGATTAGCCGGAACAAACAGACAGACAGATAAAAACCAAAAAAAAAAAAAAAGGTATTTACAATACCTAATAATAAAGAATCCTTGTACACTCTACCGTTTTATGAATCCGAAAAATCATAGGTCTATTAATTCTAAATGAATCTACCTTCTAACCATAAAAAATATTGTTTCAGGATGAATTGAACTTTGATGGTGACGCAAGAAGTAATTATATCGAATTTAATAGTTTTACATTTCTTGTAAGTATGTACTTTAATGTGCTATTTTTTTGTTCATTTTAAGATCTCATTTTTTTTGTCTGTAGGAAAAATATATACTCGACATTATGATTCGATTTGTGTTTTATTTGTAAAAAAAGATTATTATCTATTTTGTTTTGCTTCGGAAAACAATAAGACCAATATCGGATTGATTTGGACCAATAAAGGACTACTTCTTGTCCGTAAGTACACTTAAAAATCTAATATTTATTTATGATAAGATTTATTCTTTCCTTTTTTTAGATATGAGTAAGCAAAGCCTGAAGCGTTTTTTTGCAGATCGATGTAAAATCTTCAATGAATACGGGGTGATTGGTAATTGGGTGCATTCCTTGAAATGGGTGATACAAGACCTAATTAGCAACAATGTATTTATTTATTTTAACTACTAACTTTCAATAAGAAAATTACAGCTTTAAGTGCCTGATAGGAATAGGATTGGTTAAAATACACCAGCACGCGTAGCGTGACCACCGGCGAAACGGGTTTTGTCGACGGAAGAATCGACAAAATGACAGAATGTGTTGACAAAATGACAGATTTTTTTTAACAATCTGTCATTTTGTCGATTCTTCCGTCGACAAAATTCGTTTCTACGTTGGTCACACTACGCTTGCAGATAGTTACAGTCCGCGAGGTCTAAGCTGAGCTTTGCATTTGTGTGAGTGATTACCAAAAGTAGAGTCAGACAAAAAACTTTAAAAAATATTTTTTTAATGTTTTAGGTAGTCGGTATATAACATAAGTGGGAGAGGTATAAAAGTTTTAAAATAAAATAAAACTAAAGAAGCAAATTTTTTTTAAATGAAGGCCAGCTATGATAATTATGTATGACTGATGAGTACCTACATAATGTAAGTGTGACTGAGAAGTCAGAGCAGTGGCGTAGCGTAGGATTTTGCCGCCCGGGGCCGAATGTAATTTTGGCCGCCCCCTCTAATTTCATAATTAGTCAAGAACCGTAGGAAAGAGTCAAAATACAAAGCATTTTTTTTTAAATATTTAAAAAAAAAACTATAAGTTTATTTTTCAAAGTAAAATCTTTTTTATACACAATTTCATTCAAGAAAGTAGGTTTCTGATGAGATGACGAGTAATAAAGAGTTAGAGAGCTATGGAAGAGGAAGACTAAATGAATAGGGATAAGAAGGGCAAGAGAATGATGATGATGATGATTTGTTCGTATGTATGTAGGTTTGTCATGTTCAATTGCTAATATAGCTAATACCTAGTGTTTACGCGTTCGGGAAATTAACAAAAACAGCGAGCTCAAATTTTTTTAGAACATCTGATAAATTACATTTTATTTTAACTATTCATATAGATAAATAAGCTTTTTTATCGAATTATGCATTAAAGCTTTAGATTTGAGATTAAGTAGGATGCAAGAGCGAGCGAAGCGAGCTCGAAAATTTTAGCACCCCGCCTCTGATAGGTAATGAACAGATTTTCTTTTCACGATTCAAACAAATGGAATTTAACATACTTTTTCTACGAATGTATTAAAGATATGGAACGATTAAGAAAACTTAGCTGTAAGAGCGAGCGAAGCGAGCTAGAAAATTTTAGCATCCCAGACAGGTTCGATTTTCTTTTTACCATAAATACAGACATAAAAAGGGAGGCGGCAGGCTCGAAGAATTAAGTGCTTGTATCTAGAAAATAGGATAGGGCCAGCGGCATATATTAAGGAAAATGCTCCACTTCTTGGTTGTCCTTGTTTTTGCAACATAGTCCCGATGACTTTAGTAATTACCTGATCTGATAATTATGACCTAACGTTACCGCCTGGTTCTGCTTGCCGCGGCCCGGCTCGTGCTCTCTGCCGCCCCCTAAAATGTGCCGCCCGGGGCCATGCCCCCCCCGGCACCCCCCACGCTACGCCACTGAGTCAGAGATCAATAAATAAAATTCAAATATAAAAAAAAACTATAACAATTATTCTTCTCCACCGGACATTGCATCTTCATCAATTTCATTAATATTCTCGTCATCATTTTCACTCTCGTCTGATGTGTCGTTTGTGTTAATAATAAATCGTTCCGTTATATCATCAAGAGCTGCGTCGTGACCACGAAACTTTGTTTCTTCTTTTATTGCGTGATCACACACATTTTTCCATACTTCGACACTGATAGTATCAACTTTTTCTTTCGCTAATCTCATTATTGTATCCATATTCATTGATACGTTTTTTTTCGCCACGTATCCTTTTATCATTGCCCATATATTTTCAATTGGGTTGAAATCCGGGTGGTAGGGTGGTAGACGAAGGACGCTGTGACCATGTTCTCTAAGTAAAGTGTCAATTTTATATTCAATAAATCTTTGTTTGTTTTGCAGTATCAATTGATAGAGTTGTGGTTTCAGCATCGATGTAGAGTGATCAATATTGCGAAACTTGAGCCAGTCAATCATATCTTGTTTACGACTATTTGAGTTGGGAGCGGGATTTTCTAACGAATTGTGGTAAGATGCATTGTCTACCACCACAACGCTATTGGGCTTTAAATTTGGAATTAATTGCGTTTGTAACCATTTCGTGTAGTTTTCTGCATTCATATTGTTATGGTAATCACCACTTTTTTGATTTGCTTTGAACATCAGCAGTGCATTTGGTATGAAACCGTCCTCTCCGCCGGCATGAACTATTATTAAACGATTTCCTTTAGAAATTGGTTTCTTCAAACCAGAAGTGCTGCCATCTGAATAAGATTTCGAAGAAATGTGAGTCGTGTCTATATATGTTTCGTCGGTATAAACGACTGGCCTGCCCTGAATGCGATATTCAGAAATTTTGATCAAAAAATTGATACGTAGATAACGTATCTCATGTTTTTCCATTAGAATTTTTCTATTATCTTCTGTCCTTTTCCATTTAAATCCTAAAAGAGACACTTCTTTACGCAATGACCAAATTGAACCTGGATAGTTTATTTCTGTCTTCAACTTTTCATGTGTTCGTTTCATAGTTGGCACCTCTTTATCAGTAATGTGAAAGTTATGAATAGTTCTTCGGATTACCGCTTTATCAAAATCGTCAATGATAATTATATTTTTCCTGCATCTGGTCTTTTTCGGAGATTTAAATTTGCTTTCGTCTTCCAAAAGACGTTTGCCTTCCAATAAAACTCTTTTGACAGTAGACAGCGGGATTCCCGTCGATGTCGCTACCAATTGGGCTGATGTAGTGACACTTGACATGTCTTTGTCGTTTATGTCTTTAAAATAAGTATTTAAATTACACAATATTTCTTTTACTTGGCTATTTAACGGTTTTCTTATTATTCGTTTATTTGTGTTGGCAGCCATTTCCCTAGTATCTATATAATCGAACACAAAAACAAAATAATATTAAGAATTAAAATCGTCACGCTGCTGACAGTACAAGGGGTGAAGTGTGGAAAGTGCGCGGCGGAGATGCGTCGCGCGGGGGATGCACCGCACCTCAGGCCGATTGTTTAAACCGGTTTAAACCAGGCAAAAGACGCGCCGCGCTTTAGGCCGACATCACACCTACACTATCTATGTGCACTCACACAAATGCAAAGCTCAGCTTAGACCTCGCGGACTGTACCGTGATCGTTACCTGATCTGATCGACCACGACCCGGTCGGCGCATTAATTCAAACAGCTAACATAACTTAGTGGTAACAAGAAAATCTGCGACTACCAAAGCGCATCAAAAAAACTGTGCTACCCTGTTTTATTAAAATACTATCTTGAATTACCTTGTCAGGAACAACCATTGTTTCTAGTCGTACACTTGCTAAAAGTGGAGTTTCAAGAAAATTTCAGAACTTGAATTTGACGGCGCTTAATTTTCAAAGGTAGAGGTTTTGTCACTTTGGTTTTCAAAGGATTCTTTCTTTCATGAGCTGGAAAAGTATCAGCTTAACATTCTCAAATCAGCAGTTTGTGGTGAAAAGGAATTTAAAAAAAACCCGAAAGTTTTATTTATACAAAACAACCCAGTTTGGACCTCAAGTTATCGCGTCAAATTATTGCAAGTGCAAGTCGGCCATAGCAAATACAATGTCTTCAGATGGGTGTTCATGGACGGCTCAGATCTCAAGTGTGGATGCGGCGTGTCTCCACAGACAATGGCCCACCTTCCATCTTGCGCTGCATACCCTGACACCTGCGCACATGACGATCTGATAACTGCATCAGCGAGTGGAGTTTGCATAGCTGAATTCTGGGCCAAATATTTATAATGACTAGCTGTTGCCTGCGACTTCGTCCGTGTTAACTACCTCCCTGCCAAATTACAAGTTTGTAGCACAAAAAATGAAGGACTTTCATACACACTTGCGAGAGCCCTTAGACCTCCTTAATCCCTGCCCTAATTTCATGTTGAGTAAGTGAGTGACCTTTCACTTTTATAAAGGGTGTAAAAAGACCCTTAACGAAGCCGAAGGGTACTTGTTCTCCCCGTTATTGCGATCATTTTTTTGTTCTAGACCATACCTGGGAACCTTCTAGTTACGGAGATATTGGGGGTCAAAGTTCCAACTTTTTCACAAGTTTTTTTTAAATACACGTTTCTAATGTATTTTTTTTTACTTTAAACACCTTCACGACCCCCTTATTATTCAATCCATCCATCAGCATAATGTTTTGAGTGCGTTACATTGAGTTTTACCGTAAAACGTAATTTTTCACCCCAAAAAAAAAAGTCGTTTCCCAGCAATAATTTTTGCGTAAAGTTACTTAGTTTGATGTACAGAATGCTTGGTTGACGGCTTCGTGAAGGGTCTGTTTACACCCCGTATATTTAGACTAGCTGTTGCCCGCGACTTCGTTCGCGTGGTAATTTTGAATTTTTTCCATACAAACAAAATTCCCCCTTTTCACCCCCTTAAAGGTTAAATTTCCAAAAACCCCTTCTTAGTGCTCCCCTACATTATAATAGGAAGCCGTGTATAAAATTTCACATTCCTAGCCCCAGTAGTTTCGGCTGTACGTTGATATGTCAGTCAGTCAGTTCTCCTTTTATATATATATATATAATATACTAGCTGTTGCCCGCGACTTCGTTCGCGTGGTAATTTTGATTTTTTTCCATACAAACAAAATTCCCCCTTTTCACCCCCTTAAAGGTTAAATTTCCAAAAACCCCTTCTTAGTGCTCCCCTACATTATAATAGGAAGCCGTGTATAAAATTTCACATTCCTAGCCCCAGTAGTTTCGGCTGTACGTTGATATGTCAGTCAGTCAGTTCTCCTTTATAGATAATTTGCCATCGACACTCTAAGAAGAAGAATATATTCCAAGACAATGTTGTGACACATCTAACCGCCTGCAACTTTTATAACCGCAATTCCGCGAACATGCGTAACAATCAAATAATATTACAGGCTCTAACGGTTATTACGTTCTGATCAAGTCACTGTGACCAGTTTGACCTCATAAATGTTTGGTAAGTGTGACATCCATTAACACAATTTGTATCCATCCCCCTAATTTGCTGTTGCCCTGTTACGGTGGCCCGAATTAGTGTAATTTGTTTTGTGGTTTGGCAGTGATTGCGTAGCTGATACATAATCCTACTTTCTACTAATATTATGGATGCGATAGTCTGTGAGGATGTATGGATGTTTGTTACTCTTTTACGCAAAAACTACTGAACGGATTTGAATGAAATATAGCACATAGATAGCTTATAATCTGTATTAATACATAGGATACTTTTTATCTACCCTAGCTGCCTACTTACCTAACTACCTCGTTTGAATAAACAAAACCTTTAATTTATGCTGAACTAGAACTTTTGGTCGCCAAAACGATTTTAGTCAAAATTCGGAAAAATATAAATTGAGTTATTTGATCAGCCCACAGGAATATCGCATTTTTTCGGAATCAAAAGTAGCCTATGTGTTAATCCAGCACACAAGCTATCTCGATACCAAATTTCATTCAAATCCGTTTAGCCATTTGAGCGTGAAGGAGCAACAAACATACTCACACACACATACAAACTTTCGCATTTATAATGTTAGTGTGATATAGTGTGACATTGTGAATAACATTATTTGTGTTCTAAATTTAAAAAATATTTGAATTTTCTATTTTTCATATTAGGCTGTTTAGCGGGATCATACCTTTGCTTCTTCTACAACTTGGCGAAAGCAAAACGCGGAGAAAAAACAAATTAAATCATTGTTTCCTAATAATTCTTGACAGAAATACTTTCCGTTCTCAAATTTTATTTCTTCGAAAGTGTATTGAAAAACGTCGTTTAATACGCTTGGGGATTTGTTACTGCAGTTCTCGGCTCCATAACACCCGAGAGTTTCCCCACCTATGTCAAAATGTACTATACTATAGTAGTATTGTCTTCTTCTTCCGTTGAAATCTTTCTTTCTTTTATCATCACTGTGCATATACTTACACCAATTTTACAAGTAAATCCTATAAAAGCTTTTTTTGAAAAATTGATTGCCAATAAAAAAAAAAGTTATTTTTACAAACATTATTTCTCAAGATAATCGTTTTTATATCGAATCCTTTACGAAAAGTTGAAGAGTTTTATCTATAAACTTAGTTTGACAATCAAATTATTTTCCATTCAAATAATTTTAGCGCTTTTTGCGATAAAGTCGATGGCCGATTGCAAGAGTTCGATACCCACCCAATCTTTGAAAATAATATTCAGAAGAAAGAAATATTTTAAAGATGGTTTTAGAATTTTCTTTGAAACGTGTAAATAAGGAAAATGAATATAAAGTTCAACGTCCACCTCTGAAGATTTTTACGTCAAAAATGTGTTTTTTTTTTCATATTGCTAACTCCACAAACCACGTAGCGTGTACGAAGCATTCATGAAAGTGAAGGCGGACAACCGTTCACACGGTTACACACATCGTCATTGCACCCCATACGTGCGACACATAGATAGATAGCCATACGATATCGGTATATTGATCGGTTCGATACACCTCTCCTCGTTTATGGCGCCCTAGTACATTTCCGAACAGTCCTCCATTATTGGCGATTGGCGATACTTCCAATACCGTTCGATTTCGAACGCTTTCGCGGTGGAAATCAGGGTTTCGGAATGTTTGTTGTAAATAAACAATATGAAACGTTTGATTTATATTTAGAGGCTGATTTATTTCAAAATCGTTATTCATTACAGTAGTTTAATTAATTAATTTACAGGAGAATAGGTAAAAATATGATTGATCATAATTAACTACACTTTTATAACGAAGAAAAGTTAAAAAACATAATTTGTTTTTCTTTTCTATCACAAATAATATTTTTTTGAAAGATTTTATTTTTTGGTACTTTAAATAAAAGCCAACCTGCAAAGTAATGAGCACCTAATCGGCTGAACCGAAGTACAAAATCGTTCAATGGTTCGCATCGGTTACCAACACACATGTGCAGTGTCTACGAACCTATTAACACAAATGAACCGTGAGAACGTCCAACAGGATCGACGTGGGAAAAACATATCCTTCCACACCATGTTTGCCTAGTAGCTCCGAAGAAGTTTCTTCCCGAATTTCTCACGCTCTAACCCCCATTTTTAACAAAACCAAAATAAGTTTACACGTACAATGTAAACTTTACTACCTCAAAAATAAGGCTCCAATTCCATCCTAATAACCGAGACTTCGGTCCTTACTGTCCGCAACAGGAAATCATCTGATCTTTTCTTATAAATTTTACCTGCATCCTGTCCCTTGCAAACCAAGCTTTCACCTTTACGGGCGTTATAATAAAACTTAATTTCGAATAACGTAAACATTTCTGTAAAGGGAGATAGAAATAGACGTCCCGTTTCCGTCCCTGTCTATAAATTGGTTCATTGACCGGCGCGACTAGCGCATCCGTAGTAGGGAAGGATAGGTCGCGGCATTGGAATGCGGCTACCTGCTTGTTGGGTCTAGTTGCCTGGTACTTTTGGAGTTTTGGAGCTCTGATGCGGAGTCAGAACACATGGAGAGAAAAATGTTGTTCTCTCATTCTCACCAATTAGGTCTCGTTCATTATTCTGTCCTTTTCCGTTTTAATGTGTACCTATCGTCCTTGTTAATATTATTTTATCAGGTAGGCAGCGATCCTTTGTAGGAGAAGGTTTTCAAATCCCCAAAAAGATTTTTTTATTTTTTTTTATTTGTGTTTATCCACCTTTTAAAGGAATTTTTGATGCTTGAAAAGTTACACACTCCTTTTATGCAGTTAAGAAAACCTGGGGTCATTCCACTTAAGAACCCATTGTTTGTTGTTAATTTTGGCGTAAATGTTAAGAAGCGAAACTTAAAAGGAAGGAACAAAGAACATAATTAGGCCACTTTACTTACTCATTAAATCCGAAGCCTTGTAATTTAGGGTGGTAGGCTTTCAACAGTTCGACGACCTGACTTGGTTAAATGTTAAAATTAAAAATCAATTATCAGAGGAAATAGATGGTGGGAAATAAACAAATCTATCATTGTCAAAGTTAAAGTAATTCTACGGTTGACTGCATTTATTTCTAGTTTCCTGGTCAACGCCTGATGATTGATAAATGAAAACGATATTTTTCAGAGTATCTTTTGTAAAAATGTAAAGCAATTTAATTCAAATCCTGTATTAGCTAGCCCCCATCACATGGGGAGGCTATTTACACGGCTAAATGTGGCTGTACATACAGCTCTGCTCTGCTTGAATCTTGACAATACAGACCTGAAATTACCAAAATGACGTGAAAAGTTAAAACATTGTAATAGTAGATTATACAACAAGTGAAAAAAAAGGGAATTTAATTCGAGGGACTAAGTTGGATCCCGAGAGGAGCGAAGATATCTAGAGTAGAATCCGGAGCGTAGCAAGGGATTCTAGAGTAGAATCCGGAGCGTAGCAAGGGATTCTAGAGTAGAATCCGGAGCGTAGCAAGGGATTCTAGAGTAGAATCCGGAGCGTAGCAAGGGATTCTAGAGTAGAATCCGGAGCGTAGCAAGGGATTCTAGAGTAGAATCCGGAGAGTAGATTTCTGAGCGGAGCGAGGGATAAAAGAACTGAGATGTTTTTTTTCTACTTTTTACAATAAAATTGACTGCGAGAAAATAAATAGAAGTAAGTATGGTATTGATATTTCTCGTGGGTTAATAATAACAGCCACTCGGGTCGATCTTCAAGGTTAAGCCGCACTTACCAAGGTCGGTCTGTGGATGGGTGACCAATAATTCATTACATACCGAGTTTCCTCCGTGCCTCGGAAAGTACGTAAAGCCGTTGGTCAATTAAAAACATATTTATCGTTTTCCTTTAATTCTTAATTCGTTTCTTTATATTTCTTGCTATTTAAAGTGACCAGGAGTTCGGCGTATCGAAAAGGAACTCTGTCAAAAGACCAATCTGCCGTTGTCATTTTTTCTTAGACCTAACAAACGCGACGTAATACCTAAATAGTACTACGCCGCGGCTTGCCTTAATATAGAAGGCTAGGTCATTGACCGTTTTTACCTCAGGAAAATACGACGGGGTAATCATTTGCCGTAATGAGTTCTTTGACACGGAGACGAGACACGTCTTGATGGCATGTAGAAAGCATAAAATTTTGGCAGGTGGGAATCGTAAATAGTGCTCTATATATTGCAAAAGCGTTGAAAATAGTATGTATTATTGTGTTTAGATATTCCTGAAATATGGCGTTTGGTTTTTCTTTAACAATAGTAGAGGGTAATTTAAATATTTAATGCATGAGGTAGTTTCTTTTTGCTATTATTACGTCTTGTCAGGTAAAACAGTAGAATTTTTAAAATTGGTTCTTTTGCAGCAGTGTTTTTCAACCTCCTTAGAAAAAAAAAAAATATTTCGCGACCCCTCGACCCTTCGCTTTTTTTTAAATGTATTTTATTATGTTATAAAAATATTCAATCCATGCAACATTTTTATGCATTTGCATAATCAGGATTCGGATAAATACATAATTAACACATTTTTTTACATCGAAAACGTCGCCAATTGATACCATAACGTAATTTACGCGCAAACGTCGACCAAGGCGTAGATCTCTATGGAGAAAAACGGGCAAGAAACTCCATGGACACACTTTTAAATCAGAATATTGTTACAAAACCTTGGTTACATTATTCCTCATGAGATGGTACTTACATTATATACGATGTAGCAAGATGTGCAAAGTTGTGATGTTAAAAGTGTCCGTAGTAAAGACAATTCAAAAATAAAATAATTAATTCAAATAAGCCGTAAGCAACTAAGAGATAGCGCCCGTTCACGAACATGACGAACACGCATTAGGATGGACGAGTACTTATAGGTTTTTATTTTTTGTTAATTTGTTGTATTAACATACAAATGCTTCCTTTGGTTAAAATTTTCTTAATAAATCTATATTTAAAGTTTTATTTAAATCTATATTTTTAAACTTTATTGTTTTTTAATGAGGTAGTTTTCGTCGCGACCCAAACGTTGAAAAACACTGTTTTACAGGTTTATAATGAAAAAGTAATCGTAGCTTCTGTTAAAATCTTTCAGATTTCAGCAACCTATTTTGAACTGCAGAAGTGAACACTACACCATTACACATTATTTAATTTAAAAATAGTAGCGAAAAAGCACAAATTTTGGTTTGGGAAAACGCCAGAAAACCCCAGGATAAAAAAGAGCACACAGGTGGAGAAATCTCAGAACACCTGTGGGACATACCAGGCTCACAGATTCAACAAGAGCTACCGTGTGAACTGAAACCGTCTCGTCCATCCCATTTCGCCGTGCACTCTCATGGGAACTTAGCACCATACATTCATACCTAAGTGCTTTTATTCTAAGCTAATGTCCTTTAAAGCTAACTCGAGTGGATAAGTATTTAAGTTTAGTTCAGTGTTCCAGAAATTTAATAAAATTCAGAAATAGAATGCTAAAAATATGTCAATCTTTATTAGGCTGGGAAGATAATACACTTCAGTTTCTTCTTTTATTCAATTTCAAATCTAGTATCCTCATTTTGTATTACTAGGAGTGTAGTAATAAGAAAGATCTACGAATCTTTGTAATAGAATCAATTATATACTATAGACATTTATTATAGACATTTCTCGATAATTCTCAAGCAGTAAACAAGAATATTGTGGCGACAAATACCTATAAACGGTAATAGTTGACTGTCAACTACTACGGTTTCTCATTGGTTACTTCTGAAGCTGGGGTGGGACTGCGAGCGAGAAAATAAGTGTAGTAGTTACCAGCACCCACAAACGTAGAAAATTCACCCGAATGACAGGATACAACGATATGGCAGCCATATGGATAAATTAAGCAATAAGTTATGAAGAAACTGAAAAAAGCTGAGTATTCCTTGACTATAAAAGGAAAAACTGCCATTAAGGGACATCAACAAAATCGCGGGAAACGCCTGGATGAGGAACGCACGGCATCGAGAAGTGGTATAATGAAAAGATATAATGGAGGCCTATTAAACCAGCCGTAGGATTTCCTGGGCTAAAATGATAATGATGAATTACTCCTAAAAATTAAATTTGTTTTTCAGAAAAAAGCTCGACTTAATCGCTTACAATAGCACCTCGCCTTACCCAAGTTTGTTGTTGCTTCTATAATTTGCGTAATATTGTATAAATATTAATTGCTAGTTACGTAACATTATAATTGTTAGCGCTAGGGCTTTTTGTAGGACGAGTGTTATTAAAATAAGATGTTTGTTTTAGTTCAGGGTTTAAAAAAATATCCAGTTTCTTGGAAGATCAGAGCAATTTATTTTGTAAGCAAACTGAAATTAGAAAGTTAATTAAGTTTTTTTTGTGCTGTTAGAAAATGGATTGTGTATTTTGAACGAAGTAAGTAAGTATATTTTTTTTAAATACACCACTAATTTTTAATTAGTACATATACTTAAAGGGCTTCTTGTAGAAGGTCTTGTTATTATATATGTAAAGTTTCAATAAATAATATTCATAAACAGCAAAGTTATTAGCGTTTGTTTATATCCCAAAATGTCACTCACACTATGGAAATATTGTACAGGCTATTCATAGTAGTATTCATTAATCATATTCTTAATTGTAGTTAACTAAAACGCATCTTTATGCTTTACGATTCAAAACTAATACAAAGATAAATAAATTCAAAAATAGGATAAAAAAAAAAAACAGAAATATGATCCAGTAACGGGGTACAGATAGAGCCCCATTTTTTTTGTACTAATTAAAAAATAGTGGTGTATACTTATTGTGTTTCTTAACTTTAAAGTTAAAAGTTATACGTAGATTAATAGTGTGGCGTTGCTTTAAACTGTCGAACTTATTTCACAATCTACTTTCACAAAAATTACGCCACACAACTTAATTTACACAAAACAGAATTCGCCTGTGTAGCTAAAATACTACCAGCTCATTGCTTGTGCTCTAGTACACAAACAACGAATTAACATAGTCGCGGGCGAAATGATCAACAACTGACATTTTATGTTAACCTAGTCCTCTTGTATCAGCACGAATGAAAGTATTCCCGAATAATGATTCCATACAAGCAGCAAGCATGTAGTTCAAAACTCACTCTATCTCTGTCCTCTTCAAACAAATGACGTTTTAAATTCGTTTAGTACTGAACTATAAACGGTGTAAAAAGACGCTTAACGAAGCCGAAAGGCACTTGTTTTCCCCATCATTGCGATCATTTTTTTTGTTCTGTACCATACCTGGACCTTCTAGTTACGGAGATATTGGAGGTCAAAGTTCCAATTTTTTCACAAGTTTAAAAAAAAATACTACTTTTCAAGGTTTTAACTTTACTTTAATTACCACCATGACCCGTTTACTATTCAAAGCATCCATCAGCACCAAGTTTTGAGTGCCTTACATTGAGTTTTACCGTAAAACGTGATTTTTCACCCCAAAAAAAAAAGTCGTTTCCCAGCAATAATTTTTGCGTAGGGTGACTTAGTATGATGTACATAATGCTTGGTTGACGGCTTCGTGAAGGGTCTGTTTACACCCTGTATACATATTAATTTATATCATAGTCTTCTTTAAGAAAGATAAAATAAATAAATATTTTTAGACTTCTTAAAAGAAAAGAGCTCCTTGTGCTGCTAGCTAATACACTTTTCCATATTTATCAACCTTTTCCAGAAACGATGTAGAACGTAATTGAATTCAGTTCCAAACTAAAACATACAGGGTGGATCAAAACAAAAACAGCCATTACCTCCGTTCCACCTACATACGAGTTATATATTGTGTTAACTCATTCCCCGAAGAACGCCCCACGTCTTGAGCAAACCTGTAGCTTTCATGCCTTAAGTGGTAATCGATTGCCTTGTTTACATAAAATTGTTTTGCTCAAGTGCACACCCTGTGTTTTCTTTCGCGATGTTTGTAAACACGCATGGGACAGCCCTATGAATCATTGTTTTGGACGTATGTAGATTTGAGTAAAAGCTGTAGTAGAGTAAACGGACATTATTATTAAGAGAGCTTACACGAAAATCCTCTTCTGAAATGAAAACATGATTGTCTAACTTTCTTCAAAGCCAGATCAAGTCTGCTGTTAATTCTTAACACGTTCAACGCCATGTCGGACAATGTTGGGCGACACCAGTACGTTCCGTTTTCCGTATTTTATTCCGTGGCGTTGAACGTGTTAAATAAACTGATCTCGTGGATTTGGCAATAGCTTTGATTGGTTTTCAGGAACCAGGACTTAAACAAAAAACACACAGGAAAAAAAAGCGTCCTATAAAATTTTCGTCGTTTGATACGTAGGTACCCAAAATAGTTTTATGACTTCGCGTCGCAAATAAGCCAATAAAACGGTAATTAAAATAGATATTGGCGACCAATACCTATTTTAATTTCATTTGTTTTATCTTTTTCGTATGTTTACTTTTTATTTTTGTTTTATTGTTAATTCAATCATTTTTTTTTTGTTAAGTCCTGTGTGGTGTGAGTCTAATAAATATTTTTTCTTTCTTAATTTTACTTTCCTAGGACCTAGGCTGTCCTTCTTATCAATTTTCCGGAAACTAAAAACTACCAGCTGTTATTTATAAGGTCCTGGTACTAGAAGTCAATTGACTGAGACGGATTGCTCTGGTGTAAGTGGAAAATGAGTTCATGGTAGAGGACACTTGCTTGATATACAGGGTGTAAACGGACCCTTCACGAAGCCGTCAACCAAATATTATGTACATCAAACTAAGTCACTTTACGCAAAAATTATTGCTGGGAAACGACTTTTTTTTGGGGTCAAAAATCACGTTTTACGGTAGGATTCAATGAAACGCACTCAAAACATTGAGCTGATGGATGGATTGAATAGTAGAGGTCGGTAGACGGGGGTCGTGGAGGTGTTCAAAGTAAAAATCATACATTAAAAACATGAATTTAAAAAAAATACTTTTGAAAAAGTTGGAACTTTGACCCCCAATATCTCCGTAACTAGAAGGTTCCCTGGTATGGTCTAGATTTCTAGAACAAAAATATGATCGCAATGACGGGTAGAACAAGTGCCTTTCGGTTTCGTTAAGGGTCTATTTACATACACCCTTTATAATTCTGTCATATTGTTTATTGAACTTGCAATTTTATTAGGTATATGAACGTGAATACGAAGTTTCTTTCGAGAAACTCAAACACCATATTATTGTGTTACACACAGATTACTAAAAATTAACTAGGAGAAGTTAATTTAATTAATTAATATCGGGCGACCAACATTTGTTTTACACTAAGCTGACATAACCCACTAAAGTTATGTCTAAACACAAACTGTAGATTGATTAATAACTTAAACTTAATAATCATGTTAACTTAATTAATATTATAGGTAAACTTTTGTTTATTTAGATGTCTGGAGCCTGTTGGTATGATACAAATGTTGGGTATACTTCGTCGTATATACCTAAAATCTATCTATATTTTTCCGAGAGTTGTTTACGGCATGTCTTTCTGAAGAAAGTGCAAGCATCGTAAATAAATAAAGTAAGCTTTTCTTGTAATTAAAGAACACTGTACCTAGTATTGTTTTCAATTTTCCGCGACAAAAATGAACACCAAGAGCGCAAACGGCTATCGATTCCATTCATTCGTTTGCCTACAAAATCATTGGTCATCATCTTGTCAAAAAATTAATAACTAATAAGTATTACTAACAAATTAATATTCTACAAACCTTAAAATAAGTTACAAACTAGCGCAGCGATTCCCAATCGAATGAAAACAATTCAACCGAATCGTATTGCCAGCGTATCGGCGATTACCGATAATGGACAACTGATCGGAAAGTACTAGCGCGAGGAGCTGCTCCGAACCGATCAATATTACCAATAAATATCCCGTGCTCTCCCCCATCCTGTTCACACATAGAAAATTTGACAGGTGGCCGGGCGCATACCGATACAATTGCCTGCGTTAGTGTGCGTGCGATCGGGAACGGATAGTCAAGTTCGGTAAGGACCAAACCGCCAAACGGAGAAGTTTGGATGCATGTATTGTTTGAAGAGACTCTCTCGCTGTTAATATTAAACTTGAATCTCATTGACAAGTTCACAATTTTAAGTACAACAACTCGCCACTTACATAACACTGTGATTGTGTCTTCATTTTAAGGGCGTCGTAAAACAGATAAATAGCCGCTCGCACGTGTCCTCGTCAATCTTTGAAGGCTTTCATCAAGGCTGTACCCATAGAAATCATGGGGTTTCTATAGCAACGGCCTTGCTAGTAGCTAAATTCGACCATTTAATGTCACCTGGGAATACATAAATCGCAGGAATTTCCCGGGACGTTTGTTTACAATTCATTCACACATAAAAGTCCGGACTATTCCCCATGGGGCTTATGGGAAATCATACTATAATCACCAGGAGAGCAGGTGGGTAGGAGATAGCCTGAAGCGTAGCCGGTGCCCAGCCACCTGTTACTTACAACACTCATGGGAAAAGGTCTTTGGCCTTAGCATTTCTTTGCTAGACCTATAAGTTACGTTTCTACTCACCTCCTAGGGCATACAGTCGTAAAGGTTTTTAAGTGAATTGTTTTATGTCACAGTTCAAGAAAGCGCTTGAACTTTTATTAAAAACGTGTTAAGAAATAGGACTAGTTTTAACAATAATAAAAGTACTTTGAAAATAAAAACCCAGGTGTTAAAATAATTATTTAGTAACGTGTTCCTATTGTAAAATAAATAAAACAGTTTTGGAGAATTTTTCTATCCTAAGAGAGTTTTATATTTGTAGTGGAAAAGGTTTTTTTTCTTTGCTTTCCCGGGCTCTTATTAAAATTCTGCTTAAAAATAAATCAAGCTTATTCCTGTTTTGTTTTACCTGCAAACATATGTGTGTTACATGTTAAATAATTGAGTCACGATTTGGACTACTTGTAAAATGTTCCTTTTTGTTTCATAAAATATGACATTTACATAGTCTTCGCCTTATAAAAATTCGTTACCGTAAGGTAAAATAAACTATGTTAAGGTAGCACGTGCAAAACATTGTTACCTTTCATTGTTCGGGGTAGACGAACCCTCTGAACATTTAAAAATAAACGCCTTTTGATCATTATAACACTAAGTTCGATGACGCTTTTTCAGATTTCTGGAATTAATGACTAAATTAAATTGTTAAAGTATTTTGTTATACAGGGTGTAAACAGACCCTTCCGTCGCCCGTCAACCAAGCATTCTGTACTTACATCAAACTAAGTAATTTTACGCAAAAATGATTGCTGGGAAACGACTTTTCTTTGGGGTAAAAAAACATGTTTTACGGTAGGTGAGTCCTACCGTAAATTTAATAATATAACGTACTCAAAACATTGTGCTGAATGATGGATTGATTAGCACGGGGGTCGTGGAGGTGATTAAAATCTTACATTTAAATCATATGTTTAAAAAAAAAACTTGTGAAAAAGTTGGAACTTTGACCCCAATATCTCCGTAACTAGAAGGTTCCCAGGTATGGTCTAGAACAAAAAATGATCGCAATGACGGGGAGAACAAGTGCTTTTCGGCTTCGTTAAGGGTCTTTTTACACCCTTTATTCACATTCGACACAAAGCTAAGGTTGGCAGAGAAAATAATCAGATTTTGTTTGGTCAACGACGATTTAAAGATCTTGTATTTTTATATAATCATCAACATGCCATTTTTTTTCAGCAATCGGATAGATCAATCACCAGATCGATGTATTCAATTCTTAACCTCGATTCCCTACAATACCAAAAGAACAAAAAAAACGCCATTAATATAAAGGTGTCACATTTTGTTCCACTGGGCATTGGTGTAAATAGGTCACGCAATATTTACCCATCGATTGTCACATGTTACTACAGCTGTTGTTACAATTGATCGGAAATACCAGGATGTAAGGAGAACAAAGAATTGCTATTGTTTGGGATTTACCGATACTATTATGTAATGTAATAATGTTAGGAGGACCTTCGGTGGGAATCAACAGGGTCTAACAAAAGGTTTAAGATGTGTTCCCTTGCTGGCTTTCCCTAAATAATTAAAGTTTTTGAGTAACTAGGTGCCAGGTTTTTTTTCGCCTATGATATCGATAGATAATTGACTATCGAGATTTGGATTCCGATCGAGTGAAGGAATCTCGTCTAAAATGCACAGAATTGACACACAATATATATTAAGTTTTTAAACTGAAATGGTCACTAACACAATCAAATTGACACTCAAAACGGGATATTTACCATGTTTGCATTTATTTTGAGTTCGCTAATTTTACACCATGATCACTCAAATCGGGTACTCAAGCAACGTTTTAGAATACGAGCCTGAGTTTAGATTTACCAAGGCATCATAATCGGAGAAGACGTGTGTTCTATGTATTTGAAATGAGAGCCAAGAACCATAAATTGCGATTGAAGGTGTGCTCGAGTTTCCCCTAAATTGTGACATCCGAGCCCTTAGTACGAGGACAATTTGCGCGACATTTGACATGGAACATTCCACGAAATTCGAGACGCAAGGCCACACTCTGACCCAGTTACGATTGCCCATAAGTTATAGTTACGTTAAGTGACACATATAACACGAGAACTACTTACGATTGCTATTATGTATTAACTGTTTGATATTATAAGTAGCTGTCATTTCAAGTTAGTGATAAAGGTGTCTGGCAAGTTCTGAAGTCCTAGTTTCAGATATTATTCATGGGCTATTTGGACACTATCTTTTCGGTGATTTTTTTATTGGAAAGGAGTTCAAGGTTATGTTTACTTTGTAAATAAATGGCTCGTGAATAGTTGTGAATGAAGGATATTAGTTTTTGGGTAATGTAATGGCTGTTTAGAGTAGGTGTGTACGTTTTGCGTTCACTCTGGGAAAAGATTAAAAAGCTTTTCAGTAATTATCGAGTTTAGCTGACTTTGGAACCTGTTGGAAATTATACAATTGATTTACTTTTTAACTTAATAGCTAAGCGAATAATACTTTTTTATTATTTTTACTTTGACGTGGAGTTGCGGACACCAGCCAGTTATACAATAAAATACAATACTTATTTTTGTAATATTAATAAATTATTGGCTCCAAAACTTCTATAGTGATTATAAGATTTTTTATTTGATATATTTTTCCTAAGATCACCAAGTTGTGTTCTGGATTTTCCAAGAGGCACGAAATAGGAAATTCATTAACTTACTCCACATTCATGTGAGCCTAGTACCCGAGAGACCGGCTAGCTAATCATGTGCTTATCAATCTTATTCCCTAGTCCATTGTTGTTTGTGGTTTATTAATAAACAAAGATAATAATTACAGAATAAGAAGAAAATAGGTGTTTATTTTGTTGTTACGAAGTTGTTATAACATACAAGAACATATGACTTTTATCCTTTTCTTTTTTTTTGCGTTGTATTATGCAAAAACGAATGAATGAATGAATTTCATCAAGAAAACGGCTTTTTAATACTTAATAGTGATTGAATTTTCTTGCAATTCAATTGCAATTCAATTATTTCTAATGCGACTTCCAGATCAAAGCTAATCTATAACTTAAACTAAGTTCAAAGGAAATTAATGTCCCGTAACACAATGGTTCAAATACCACATTTTATTACTAAACGCTTCACACCGTTTCCTCATAAAAACATACTTTGTTCACAGTAAAATTGTAAAGCTGGGTATTCACTTTATTAACTCACCAACAGACTGTGGTGCACAATACTTACGACTTGGCCACGACCCACACACTGAAGCGACACGCGTGTTGCAACAGGGACTGCGGAGTAAACAAATGAAAGAAGTCACGGCACATGTCACCGACGCGGCTTGCGACGCGAAGGAAAAAAGCATGTCGTTGATGCAAATCGCGTCGCAAGTTTTTGTGGAACTTTTTTTTATTTTATTTTTTTCGGATGGGAAATCATCAAATAACCTCCCCCCCCCACCGCTCTGGGCGGAGTGGAAGGGAGTATCAGACTTTTACTGACTAAAACCCATCCATGTTCCTTCTTTGCCTTCTTTGTGTTCCAGGGCCGCGGTATCTCTTTCGAACAGCCCCGCAGCCCCGGCAGGGATCCGCCCTTGCGGGCCCCTTCCTTTTGCTGACATCTCTTTGAGGAGGTGGTAGTTTTTACGCAAGCCTTTATACGAAACATTATGCAAATCAATAGTAAAAACTATGACTTGGACACGCAGTTGGTGAGATAACTTTGTGGATACTCAGCTTAACAATACCACGATTTTGTCATAGTGTACCACTAGAGGTATAAATCTAATCGTACAACATGTTTTACGATGGTTCCTCTTAATGGTGTCAAGGGTAGCTTCTGTAATAAAATAGTTTTATGATCCGTAAAATATTGAAATGCCTGCCAATACTAATATGCTGTAATATTTTTTGGTATTGACACAGTCGGGGATAGTAATGACTGCCTCTTTGGTCTAGGGGTCGCAAGTGCAACTGCTGAGCATGATGTCCTGGGTTCGATTCTCAGGTCGGGCAAGGTTTTTTCATCAGGAATTCCTCAGTAGCAGCCACGGAGTCTGGATTTACCCGGTTGATGGAAATTTTGCCTTCTATAACATGGGACTTAAACATAACTGGCGAAATGTGGGAGTACCATTAGGTACATTTCTGTCTAATCTTGGGCATTACAGGCGTGATGTTATGCCATGTGGGGATAGCAATGGTTATAGTAAAACTTTGAAGGATTTCAATATTGATGGGTTAGTAAGTGTAACGAAAAGGTCGATTTTATATTTGGGTTCCGCGCGTTTTGCGTGAACGTTTTTTATATTCTTGCCTTCCGTTATACAGGGTCTAATTAAATAGCTGGACTTCAATGGGCTGATATATCAAAACACGATAAAAAAAGCTTCACTTCATTTAAAACAAAACAGTAAGTTTGTCAATGTTCCTCATCATAGATTTTTTGTTAGCATATCAAGTATTCCACTTCTGGGCGAAAATCTAAAAAAAAAAGTGTGTAAGATCCAAAATTTTTCATTTGCCAATAACACCGAGTATGCAAGAATATGTGAATGACCATAGATACAGCTAATAACGTTCTATTGCCCGCACTGATAGTACCATAAACATTGGTATGTCAATAACTACGGAACGTGGGAAGATGTTGCTATGGCGAAATGTGGGTAATATGTCTAATTATAGGTGCCCGCAAGGGCCGATGCCTGCCGGGGCTGCGGGACTGTTCGAAAGAGATACCGCGGCCCTGGAACACAAAGGGCAAAGAAGGAACATGCTGTTTAGGTAGTATTCTTACTGAGTTTCGGTTGAATGGTATGGATGCCGGTGTATTTCCTTCCATTCAAATGAGACAATTCAGGGTTTGCCTCTGGAATACCTCTCAATACCTAGAGCTGGGACAATGATTTGTATTGCAAATATCCTCAGGGTATACTAGTGAACACCTACTATTAGGTGGACCGCTTACTTGCCCCATAACATCGAAAATGGTGACTTGCATATTCTTCATTACAATAGATGGTAATACTGCCCTAAATTCATGCTATCCTTGTATAATTGCAAGTCATGTATCGCCATAAACCTTCACATGTCAAATAATTAAGTTTTGTTCTAGTGACACACTTATCGACAAAATAAATAAACTACTATCATAGCTTTCCATCACTATGTTACGAAAATAGATTCTCTTTGTATAAGAAAAACAAAAACTCACGGCGGGAAAAGCCCAATTTTCCCAAATTTAACCTTCGACGTTATTAACCTACAAACCGAAGGATTCCAATTTGGTCGCCGAGAACAAAAATAATAAACCTTTCTCTCTTAATCAAAATATCCCAAAGAACGGAATAAGATTACCGTGGAATTTATGTTGTCCTAGTCACTCGGAAATAATTGTTACGGTTGCATGACGAAATTCTTACGAAATTCTTCTAAATCACGATTATTTTTCAGGTGTTTAAAAGCCGTAGTAAGTAAGTAAGAATTCCTTCTTTTTAGAAATACGTAATTGCTTTTAGGCACTTCAAGATTTTTTGATGAGAATTGACCCATAGAAAAAACATTAGCCAAAGTGCCCTTTGGTGGTCAGTGCACACATACATGAAATCGCCTATCTGCCTACATAGCACTGGAAGAAAAAGTTAATCACGTCTTACATATATAGTTTTATTAAATTACTTATCTGAAACTCCTCAAAAGATACTTAAATCACTTATTTAATTAATTTCCTTACAGGTAAATGTATTACGTCTCAATTTAGTACGTCTTGAACTTCGATGAACTTTGGGCGATACCTACATGCAACTGGTGTCAAAGTTCACACCAGTTCATTGACCTTTAAACATTTAGGGTCTACTGAAATATCAACCCTGACTTAGGATGTCGGATTTACCAAAATAGGGCTTAGATTTGTAAACATTTAATTAGTAATAAATAGACAATTTAATTTGATCATGTAATGAAACTTTCTAGTCAAGTAAGTTACCTAGCTTAAAATAAAATAAGATAAAACTTGTATTCCCGAAGGAGAGTCTGAAACGTGGTCTCATGTGTTAAAGCAAAGTTAATTAACTAGCGAGACTTTAGAAACGGATTAGGTACGATATCCCAACACGATAAAACTTAAGAAAATTAAAACAGTTTTTCTAAAGTGTGCTTTGATCTGCGTAACATATTTTTGTTTTGCGATGGTTCAGATCAAAGAGATTTAAAAGACTTATAAATAATTATTTGAATGCCTTTGGTTCCGATATTTGCATAATAATAAACTAGCGTTGCCCGCGACTTCTTCCGCGTTGACAATTTGATGTAAAAGTGTTAGAAAAAAATGACATATCCTATGTGTTACATCTTCCCTATGCGCAAAATTGCATCCAGATCCGTTCGCTGTTCTGGCGTGATTGAGTTACAAACATCCATCCATCCATCGAAAGTTTCGCATTTAAAATAGTAACAAGTAAGACGTGTTCTGATAGCCTCTTTTTTGTATATCATAGTATTTCAAATAACTCGAGTGATGTCAATCTTCTCAGTCTGAAAACTTTTTGGAGCGTCCTTATAACGATATAATAGTAATTTAATGTGACTTTGCATATAAAGGACAAGTCTATTCCCGTCAACAGGGCACAAATCTATACTACGAATTACTACTGAGTTTCCTAATAGAAATCATAGGTTTGTGAGGGAATGTGTGTAGACTATGTACACGTAGGTAATTAAAATCTTACTAGGGCATCATAGAACTAGAGTTATAAATATGATTAATTGATAAATACTTACCTGAGCTTACGGTTCGTAAAAACACATGGTTTTTACTTACAGCTTTTATTTAGCTTAGCTTTTATTTATAAATGAAGTACGATTGTTTACACGGAGTGCAAAAACCTCATTTGTTTATTCTTCAAGATTGTACCGACTCATTTAAGGAAACAAACAATTAACATGTTAATCCATGCATTTCTAATGCCCTTTTTCACTTCCTTATCTTTCTGCAATTGTTTTGTCTGTAAACATTTACCGTACAAGGAAACGCATTATTTGAGGTACAAAATTAAAGATATTATGAATGCAAAACAATAGACGATTTCTTGAAGTATTTTTTGTTTAGTTTTTTCTTAAATCTGCAGAATTACCAAATAAAATTATCTGCCTTCTGAATCATCGTTTTTCAAGGAAAATCAACAGTTTTCGTGAACAGGGGTGCATAGCTTTCGCAAACACTTTTACATCAAAATTTTTTCAGACTGCTGTCAATATTTTCGTTTAGCGATTCCGCAATGAATGTGCCATCGTAATGTCAGTGTGTGCTACGCTTGCTACACACTACGGAAGTCGTAGTAATAGGGCGGAGCCTACAAGCACCCATTGATGGACTATCTGTTATCACTTTCACACGTTACTGTCCCAGGCTGCATCAAACAAAGATATATCTATTGTGGAAGCACCTTCGGTTGCTGCTCTCCGCGTATCGAAAAGGGGTCGAAGATAAAGTCAGAGCTACATTTTCCACACTAGTTTCCCGATAGCAGACGATCCATCAATCGGGTCTTTTGGTGAAGAATTTAACTGTCATCTCTTGTCTCTTTCTAATCTCCTGCCATATAATAATCTCCACTTTCACGGAAAAATCTCCCCGCGCCATGACTTCGGGTACCAGGCTTGCATAGGAAGTAGGGTATGGAACTGCAATGAGCGAGACGGGTTGTAAGGAGAGACAGGGAGGTCAGAGGGGAACGTCCGCTTAATTTGTTCCCCCGTATTCATCGTGCAATTTTGTTATATCAGGTGAAGTGAATTGAGATCTAAAGATTCTGATTTAGTTGTTCAGAATGTAAAGAAAGCTAGTGCCTTGCATTACTAAGTTTCTTGTTAGCTGTTGTTGTTGTTATTTTAATTAAGTTTTGTTTATCCTCGTGGCAATCTGCCGCAAGTTTCTCAAATAAAATAAACAACTTCCATTTTGTGTTCTTTTACTCTCTTTGACAGTAATTAAGACGGTTTTGTTTTCAAGGCTTTATTTTGTATAGTTTGTCCTTTGCAGTAAAAACTACGTAATAGAACAAGATGTCTGCTACCCTGGTCGTGACTTGTAAACAAGACCTGGAGAGTTAAAGCTTTGTAGACTGTTAAAATCAGGTTTCTATTATAGTCGGATAGTAAATTTTCCGATAATCATTCTCGAAGAGTTCACACCTTTCGGTTCAAAATATTTATTTAGGATAGATACGATTTCAGGACAGATTTGCTTAACCTAATCTGGAAACGTTGTCAAACAACTTTATCCATCAATCCTTGCATATGAGGGTAATCCTAGGATGAAAAAGTACTTAACAAATGTAGGACATATCCTTTTTTGAGTACAAGGCAAACAGAATCATATTAAGGGTATATTCGATTAAAGTTTCATATTTTCTGGGTCTAGCACCTTTTATCATTTTTAAATTGTCTGTTTAAAAATGATATATTGATATGTGCTGTTTGTTTGTTTTAATTTTTCTATTTGTATTTTATTTGTAAAATAAGTAGGTACTTACTAGGTTTTTGGATATTTTGTGTTGGAGTGTGTATCCAAAAAGAGTTGTGTAAAGAATTTTTCCTACTTTATTTTCTTTCTTGTGCTACTTTAATATAATTTTTCATTACTCATACTCGGAAAGTAGGTCTGAAGTTGTCTGAGGAGCGGGTTGAAAGTAATACTTTCAGCCCTAGGGAGAATCGCTTTCAACTGACAGCTGCCAAATTATAAAAAAAACTAGTTCTGTTTTCACATTTCTATTGAACCATGGTCCAACTTTCTATACAGCCGATGTAAAATTGAAATAAAATAAAGTATTAATTAAAGAAAATATTTTTAAATGACTTTATTATAATTTAGTTTCAACTATTTCTTTAAAATAACATAGATTTGGGCAAAATATTTACCATTTTTTCCATGATGAAATTGAAAATTAATGGTTGAATAGCTGGCCGGCCACAGAAAAAAAACAAAATAGGCGGGAAAGCGGCAATCCGATCTTAGTTTGATTTTTCGAGTTGTAGAGTTTTGTTTATACTTCCGTATAGCAGAGATTTGTATTAACACAATGAGTTCATCTGATTCAGATATGGATTTAACGCCTGATTTCATAAGAAAAGATTATCTGGTGCAATCCAAAAATATTGCTGTGACAGCTGAAGAAAATAGACAAATATCAATGTTCCCAACATTCACCCAAGAATCTCAGGATACAGTAGAAACTCAAGTTTCCCAGAAAATATCAAATATCAACATACCCGGACTAAACCTTTCACTAACTATAACTAATTGTTCGAAATTTACCATAAACTTTAAATAAATATCTCACCAAAGTTGTTGATTTATGTAAATTAAAATTCACTCATTTTTTCTTTAGGTAATTCATGTTTTTATTTTTACTTTCCTTGTATTCGTAATGAAAAGCACAGTGTTTACCTCGGGTAAAAGACTTATTTAGTCCCTCGAACTATTGGCGCCCTCGCTACGCTCGGGTGCCAAACCTCGTCTCGGGACTAAATAAGTTACTTTCACCCCTAGGGTAACAATGTACTATTATTTGAAGCGTATTAGACCTCTACTTTTACTGCCACGTTGGGAAATAGTGCATTTTGATATTAGTGGGGAAACTTTGTTATTGCATTCGCGGCTCGGTTGCTGTGGGGCCGAAAACTGCAGTAACAAATACCCAGTGCCTACGTGTATCAAACAACGTTTTTCAATACAGTTTCGAAGAAATTAAAATATTTTTGTCATGAATTATTAGGAAACCATGATGTAATTTGCTTTTTTTTCCGCGCTTTGCTTTCGCCCGGTTGAAGAAGAAGCAAAGGTATGAAGCCGCTGAAGAGCCTAAGTAATATGAAAAATAGAAAATAAAAATCTTTTGAATTTCGAATACAAATAAATGCTAATTTGTTCATAAAATTAATTTTTTTTTTAAATAATCAATGTTATTTATGATATTCTATTTATAAATACAATTTTAACATTCGGAAAATATTTACACCTTAAAGACGCGTATCTCTTTACCGAGATTAAAAAAAACAATCACCGCCGCCGATTATAGGAATTGAACCAATTTGGACTTATTATAAGTAGTATCCATGGAAAATTAAATGTAGTAGTATCAGTATCTGTAGAAATTTTTATTACCGCACACGTTGTGATAAATGAAAAAATCCACGTGTGTGAAATACATTGCATGTTGAACCTAATCGTAGTGCGATAAAAGTCAGTTTTCGAGGAAGTGTATTGGAAACTGTTTCTTTTTACTTTAGTTGGGGTACAGTCAAGTTTCTTCTACAAAATTCTAGTTAGTCAGATGCCACGTGTAGCATAATATATCTAGCTTATATTGCTGTTAGATTATAGGTTAGGTAATACATGCTTGTTGTTGCTTGTTTTTATATCGGCACGAGTTACATGATAATAGTTCATGTAGCTTGTATTCTGTGGTTCATGCCATAGATCAGTGTTCCGCAAAGTGAGTGCCGCGGCACACTGGTGTACCGTGGTCATTAGTTGGTGTGCCTCGGAAAAATAAGGCTATCTCTTAAAGTTAAATAGACAAACTGAAGAAAAATACCTACTTCAACAACCGCAAAACTTTAATAATAAATGTTAATTAATATTATGTAAAAATTGATTTTTCATTTATGGTGTACCTCCACAATTTTTCGACATCCAACAAGATTGGAGGCGGGATGATTGCTTATTGTGAACAGTAAATCTTACGGTCTTAGTACCTATAATCGCCTGAGGAAGTCTACATGACAACAGGGTCTTTTCAAATAAACATATCATCACGCCTGTAATCTGCGAAGGGTTAGGCACAGGTCTACCTACATTTCGCCAGTTATGTTTAAGTCCCATGTATTAGAGGGCTAGCCTATTGCCATCAACAACAGAAATCCAGACCCCGTGGCTGCTACTGAAAAAAATTCTGATCGGAAAAACCCAATAAGACTTTGCCCGACCTGGGAATCGAACCCAGGACCTCAAGCTCAACAGTCGCGCTTGCAATCACTAGATCAGGGAGGCAGTCAAATACACTTTATGATTTAATGTACTGAAAAATTTGAAAACACGCCACCAATTCAAACATTCATGCTTTTATTGTTTTCTCATGATTACCTGACTGTTAGTCATATGATAATTATATTATCTAAAGGGAAATTAAGTAGAGCTACCTTCCCTGCATGTATCTGCATTCAGTGGTACGACGAGGAATGACAATTCCTTCTCGTGCCACTGGTGGAACAAGTTGGTGGCACGACGAGGAATAAGGAAAAAAATCTACCTACATTTTTATGTTACCCCAAACATCAAGAATGAGGGCCCCTATTCCGGCAATAATGTTGGACGGACTATCAGGCTACTCCATAAACGAGCTATCTTAGCCCAGCCCTAAACTGAGGAAACCCTTAAAGTGACCATCGACCTACTTTCCGAGTAAATTACCAGGAAAGCAACGATATAAAGGGGTACTTTTTATTGTTAGACCAGAGATTTAGGGCGACGGGTTACGGCCTTTCGAGGGCCTCGATAAACTTGAACAGTAATCGCTTAAGCAAATGTGGGTAATATTTTGTAAATATACGATTTGGGTTATTTTTTTACTGTTGTTTACAGATAATAAGGTCTAATGATTCTTTCCCATCCCATCCCATCCCAGAGGAGCTCGTGGCTAAATAATAACAGCCGCTCCGATCGACCTTTAGGTTAAGCCGAGCTTGCCTAGGTTGGTCTGTTGATGGGTGACCGTCGATTACATACCGAGTTTCCTCCGTGCCTCGGAAAGCACGTTAAGCCGTTGGTGCCGGGTGTCATTTGTAGATCTTTGACAGTCGTTAGGTAGTCAGTGGCCCAAAAAGTCTGACAACCAGTTTTACCAAGGGGTATCGTATTACCCAGTACTAACTGGGTTGTGGAGGTCAGATAGGCAGTCGCTTCATGTAAAATACTGTTATTTCGCTGCATCCGGTAAGACTGGAAGCCGACCCCAATATAGTTAGGTTAGGAAAAAGGCTAGGCAGATTCTTTCCCAATGTTTACAGTCATCAGAGGAAGCATTTTGAATAAGTTATGGACTGTTTTTTCTTATATAGGTATGTCGATGTAAAAATCAATCTTATACCAAATAGTAAACTGAAGAATCTTACCATAACCACAACGGTCATTGCTGCATTGGAGTACATATTTATGTGACCAGGCACTTTTTTTTTTGCCTACCTTCCACACTGTTCTCAAACCACTGCAACTCCTGAAAGTCAGAATCAACAGTGGTGACCCCAGATAAACGCCGATACAATGAAGCTCGTTGAAGTCCCAGAGAATCAATTTAACTGTTGGGAACCCAGAACGAAATTAATCAGAAAATGATAGACGAGGAGTAGCAAAAAAGTACCAGGCACTTAGGACAAGTATGGTCAAGCAGAGTTTTAGGTATCTAGAGGTGTTATGTAGACATCTACTACCTTCATCTCCATTGAAAGGGGGCTAGCCTATTACCATTACCAGGACACTAAACCAGGCTGCGGGCTAATACTGATGGAAAACCCAATAACAAATTGCCGACTTAAGAATCGAACCCAGGACCTTAAGATCAGCAGTAGCGCTTGGGACCAGTAGACGATCGTGGCAGTCCCAAAAAACGCAGTGAGTGAGAGTAGGGCATAGACAAACGGGCCTTCTGTCTACAATAACAATGATGGAAAAGTAGAAAATGTATCGAACTGACGTAAGTTACCGAAGAGTTATGTCAATCCTGTTTTAAGTTTTCACGGTTTACAACTAAACTTATACTGTCACTTACAGGATATCTTCCGTGATTGTTCATTATTTTGAGCTCCCGATATTTCGACGCTGTTGCAAGCGCCATGATCGCGGGTTGACTGGAGAATGTGGGTGTATCTATGGAAAATAAACTGTTAAGAGCAGACAAATCTGTCTATCCTGTGACAAAGAAAGCGGATAGACAGATTTGTCTGCCTGCCCTCTGTCTCCAGTCAACCCTCGGTCATGACGCTTGCAGCAGCGTCGAAATCACAGAAGCTATCCCGTAAGTGACAGTATAAGTTTATGACAATCCTGTTGTCGAAAGTCATTGCTTTAATACGAAACGGTTTCAAAGCGATCGGCAAAAGGTGGAAGCGCCAGGGTAGCCCGAAATTCAAATTTTCATTGAATCCCATGGAATGGCATGACTATTGAATGGTTACCGACGTAGCCCGAAGAATTGCCAAACTTGGCAGTGGGCAGGGCACATTGCTCGCAGAACGGATGGCCGATGGGGCCGAAAGGTTCTGGAGTGGCGACCGTGAAGCGGAAGACGTTGCGTTGGAAGGCCTCCCACTAGGTGGACCGATAACCTGGTGAAGGTTTCGGGGATCCGCTGGATGAGAGTCGAACGGGACCGGTCCATGTGGCGGCACTTGGGGGACGTCTTTCGGCTGAAATGATGATGATGAATGACTACTGCATGAAAAAGTCATTCAATAGGATTAAATGAACTTAGAGGGTTGTATTTATGTTTTTTAAGGATTATAACCAGTGAAGCAATATTTATTACGGTTGCGAATCATATTTTAATCAACATACAACCTGACACCTGCAAATTGCAAAAAAACGCCAGAAAATTTGAATTTCGGGGGCTACCCTGAACCATTTGTCAGATACTATTCTATACGCGGAACTGCAACCCACAAACACTACGCGTTACAAACATTACAAAGAACTAAAAACAGGTCAAGTAGATTAACTAATTGATCTAGTTTCCCAGCTACCCTACATTCTGCCCATCCCTTCCGAGAAAGCAGCGTGAGGTTAAGTAATAAGGTAGAAAAATAGCGTCTGACAGTTCTCCCTGTTTACCATACGATTAATTGTTTCTGAGTACCGCTCGGACGAAGATATATCAATGGGCACTTCGAGGAAATACCCACGTGTTGGATACGTTTCCATTGTGGATGTAGACGGTTTCTAAAAACATAACATCACGTTACAGGCGTGTTGGTCAAAGGTATTCCTTTATTTACATAACGTAACATCACGCCTGTTATCCCCGAAGTGTTAGGCAGAGGTGTACCTAATACTACACCCACATTAGCTCACCGTCCGTCCGTCTTATGACGACAGGCCGTGTCGACGGCGCGTTCGTGTTCCACGCGCGCCTCAAAGAGATGTCAGCAACCAGGAAGGGGCCCGCAAGGGCCGATGCCTGCCGGGGCTGCGGGACTGTTCGAAAGAGATACCGTGGCCCTGGAACACAAAGGGCAATGAAGGAACATGGATGGGTTTTAGTCAGTAAGAGTCTGACACTCCCTCCCCCTCCACCCAGAGCGGGAGAAGTCATTTGATGATTTCCCATAGGTAAAAAAAAAAAAAAAATAGTACACCCACATTTCGCAAGATATGTTTTTGAAGTCCCATGTAATAGGGGGCGAGCCTCTTGCCAACAGGCGGGCACAAATCCAGACTCTGTGGCTGATACTTACCGATACTGACATGGGACTTTTAACATTAGAAGCGAAATGTGGATACTATTAGGTTTATTATTTTATGTTAAGTTACATTCGTGGTTTTTATTTTATGAAAAAGATAAGCCATCAAAATAATGATTAATAGCAAATTGATTTTATATTACAATTTTACCGTATCTGCCCAATAATGGACACACACAAATCTATAAACCATTATTAACGGTGGTCAGTATCGATCGGTATCGGTATTGGTATCGGTATCAAGGGTCAAGGGTATATTGATTAGACGGGGCGTTAAGTGAATTAGTTCTGATAACCGTTTAATTTATTAGATAAAAAGTTATTTGGGTTGCGTAAGTTTATGCAATAGTTGGATGTTACAGCTACCAGCACGTGGTTTCTGAATGCCTGGTACTAAATTATAGCTGGCTGTTATTTCCTTTATTTATTTTTATACATATTAAGTACATTTTTAAATATTCTAATATAAATAAAACAATATAAAAAAATATATATAGATATGTAATATTTTTTTACCTATAATGAATTAAAGCGAATTTTGTGTCTAAAAATCCGATAATCTTTTCAATAATATAAAATACACGTGATGCTGGGTGGAGGGAGGAGGGGTAACCTAAAGCCTCCCAACGTATCGCCAAGGGGGGCTTTAAAAGTGGAGGATTGTCCCAAATTAAAAACACACACTGCGCTCCAAAACCCAAATCGTTCACGTGGCTCAAAAGGCTGCCTAACTTAAATGGGACTGGGCAGGACATGTCTGTCGCATGCCGAACGAACTGTGGGCCCGTAAAGCTCAGGATTGGTGCCCTGAAACAGTGACACGGGGTCGCGGCAGACCACGAAGGTGGTGGCGGTGAATTGGGAAGAAGTAGCACAGAAGCGTGACCTTTGGAAGGAATGGAGGGAGGCCTTTGCCCAGCAGTGGGACAATATGGGCTAGCTATAGCTATATATAGCATACAACTTGCAAAAAACTTTAATGTGCTAAAGTTACAAGCAAAAGTAATTAGCAAACTGTTAGTCAGTTAAATAATTGCTATGAGTATTTTAGTGTTCAAAATCTACGCGGGACTTTACCTGCAAAGTGAGGTATGTTGTCATCATATTATTATTACCTATACTTACTATGTATGTTAGTGGGTAAGTAATGTTTATGTTTACAGTTGTCAATGTTAGTCATCGCTACCGGCCATACCCTCATGATGGGGGGAAACCTATGTGGGTTTAGTGCTCCACATTTTCACTGACTGCGAAAAAAACTGATTATCATCGTAACGTAATGGTAACAGTAATGACTCAGAATGTTTTTTGTTCTTCGGTTACCAATATCAAAGGAGATTAGAAAATAACGGATTTACCAGTTACGGGTGCACTCTTTCTTTCTTCACCCTCATAGTCCGATGGGATGACAATTAAAAACCGACTGGGGGGACATTAAGCGCAGGAGCAACGGCTTTCCGAGGTACTGGGGTGACACACCACCAAGTCCTAATCCTAATTCCGGGGTGCTAGATTCAGAAATCCATTGTCACCTAGGAAACCAGGCCTAATAAGCATTTCAGTCGCCCTTGCGACTGATAAAAACACCTAAAGTTCCTTGCAAAGAAGTACTCCATCATCAACATTGCCGCCAAAATCATTTTTCTTAACCCAGAAATATTAGGCCAATCATTCCGTAATTTCGGCCCTGTCAGTACTCCGTCAAACATTGATTGATGATATGAATGTATTCCCAGAACCATGGCCCATGATTGGGCGCACAAAAAACATCAAAGTACCTCGTGTTCTGGCAGCTAATTTAAATTCAATCCAGCCCACACAGCATTCACAAGTTCTTTCCAGATAATATTAGCGTGTGACCCACTGTGCAATAATTGCAAAACAGATAATGCTACAAAAGAAAATAATCTGGCATAATTAGAATCTGGCGTTTCTAGAATCTGGCATTTGTAGAATCTGGCATTCATAGAATCTGGCGTTATAAACTCGTCTGGCATTTCTAGAATCTGACATTAATCGACGAATCCATTTTTTCCACTATTATCGTATTGAATAGCAAATTCTTAGCTACCCAGACAAGGTAGGTGGTTAAAATACAAAGTTCTATTTTAAGTCTAGATTTATTTGGCCTTGTAGATCCAGAATCAGAGACAAAAAGTGGTCCAATCTTACAGACAGACGGGTATTGCCGTGCACGACACGTGTATATCACGCTGGGAGTACCAGGCTATCATAAAACATGAAGGTCAGACAGTCGTCTCGCCCGCTAATCAGTGATGGAACTTTTCATGATACTTTCACCGATGTCACCCGATGCACTCGACCTATTTTTACTCCACTGCTGAACACCTTGAATAGATGTCGTGAAGTTTTATGGCTTCAAACTTCAAAGGAAAACTAACAAAAGACGCATTAAGATCTCTATGGCATACGAGATATTTGCGAACATAAAATGTATGACAAGGACGGTGGTTCAATGGAGATGCAGGTAGGTAGGTTAGGTACTAAATTCTGAGACGGTTATCAAAGGTGACAGAAAATCAAAAATACATCTACACACTAATATCATAAAGCAGTAAAGTTTGGTTGTAGGAAACCTTCGAAACTTCTCATGCGATTTCAAACTTCTATCTGGGGTATTCTTCAAACCGTAACTATTTTTAAGCGCAACCAACTAGCGCAACTAAATTATTCCTCGAAGCGCAGCCATTGGTTGCGCTCACAAATTAAAATTATTATAATATGTTTACTCCTCAAAGCGCAACCATGATGAAAAATAGAGATGGGTAAGATGGATTCATTAACGATATTTTTCATCATGGTTGATGGCATAATTTAGTTCGGCTTAGTTGGTTGCGCTTAAAAATAGTTGCGCTTTCAGGAATACCACTCTATCTCTGTTAAAAAGCTACAACTTTTGCCGATTGCCTTAGGATATGAGATTTCACGCAGCTGGGCCAAATCGCGGGCTAGTTAGATAAATAAAACCACTCTAAGATCTATTATAAACAAAGTGATAAAAAAATCTTCCTCGGACTGCCTCGTTGGTCTAGTGGTCGCAATCGCGACTGTCGAATGATGTTCTGGATTCGATTCCCGCGTCCGCGTCGGGCAATTTTTTTTTTTTTTCCATCAGGAACCACGGAAACTGGATTTATCCCCGGTTGATGGCAACAGGCTCGGCTTACATGGGTGTTCAACAAAACTGGCGAAATGTGGTGCACTATTAGGTACACCTCTGCCCAACCCCTCAGAAGTTACAGGCGTGATAGTATGTTTTGTATGAAAATTATCTTTTATTACGAAGACATGGAATATCTCAGCAACTCTTTGGACTGGTTGACCTGAAGACCTTGTAAGTTGCAACACAAAATTCGGTCCCCCCCTAACATCATCATTCAAGTCAGTCACAGATTGCGATCTCTAATTGCTGCTATTGTTAAAGTACATGTCGTTGTAACAAAGATTGTGATAACAAAACGAGGTTCGACAGGTCATCCCATTCATGAGGAGGTAGTTTCTAATTTTAGGCGGTTTAGAATTTTCCTTATAGTTAAACTTATTTTGGTCTATGGGCTTCCCAAAAGATGGAATGATTGGTGCCTTGTCACTTGACATCTTGGCTTTTGGAAATAGCTTGTGTAATCAATAATAAAACTTTGGATTGATTTTTTTTAAATCACAAAATGGGCCTGTTCTTGACCTCGATCACGCCTGATGGAAAGCGGTAGATGAGGTCTATGATGGAACGATCGTGCCCAGAAGATGCCTGTTCACTCTTGCTTTGAAGGCAGACGGGTTAAATGTGGGAGGGAACACACGGCATGCAGAGGGTTCTACATCTTGGCTGTGCGCATAATAAACGAGGACGAGAAGCGCTGAGTACGACTCATCGGGATTTCAACCAAGTGCGGATGGTACGCCGCAGTACGTCTGCTGGTCCGGTGGTAAAAAGGTGATGGTGGGATCATGTCGTGGAGCTCCTGCGCACACTCTCCGAACTAAGAGGTGCAATATTATTGCTTATTTAGAAGAAATTTATAGTTTGAGAGATTGGTACCTATCGTGACTGTTGCCATCGTTTTGACTAACACTAAGTTAAATATCAAATAATTATTGTTGAGAGACTACTAGACAAAAAACCAATGAGTAAATAAATAAATCTAAAAATCCAATAAGTTTTACGATCATCGTCTAAATACATTCTGAGCAGACAGACAGAAGGCGTAAAGCCGCAGAATGACGTAGTAAGACTACCAGGCACTCATGAACACAAAAGAACTCCATTACATTTTGATGAGCTGCCTAGAGTGAACTGATGAACGACTTAAAACTATTGAAAGTATTGTTGAAAGTAGATTTTCTTGGAAAGAACACTCAATACTTAACTCTTTGAAAGTCGAAACTTCGAAGCTACTGAACAATTAGCTTCAACCCACACGTACTTGCAAGGTTATAAATAAGAATAGATGACATTACTTTCCATAACGATTATGAAACAAAAAGTGAAGAGAATTTCATCATGATGACGAATGACGAAGTGAAAGAGCGTCCATCTTTTTTTGTTGTAAGTGTAGACGGACTCTCGCGAAAGAGAAATTTTTAATATAATTTTCTTCATAAGATATAAAGAGTACTAGTCGCCTCTTTCTTCTTGTTTCATAGCACAGGATGAGTATAGGTAATGATTCGTGTATTACTGGAAGTTCATAAAAGCTTCTTAGTTCGACGAACCAACTGGAACTAAGCTAAGAAGATTATTACGAAAAACTAAGTCCTACCGCGAGAATCGACGAGTAACTTCTGTAGGACTTTTGTCTCAATCCAAATCGGTCAGTGGCCCTTTAACTTTCAGACAAAGATAGTTATTGCTCCCAAAGGTGTGATTTTCTAACACCTAAGTACCAGTAACTCATGATTACTCAGGAGGTGTCACCTACCTGTTCTCAGGACATTGGCACGTTTTACTACACACGGAGTACTAGTTTTAGTTAAGATGTTTTCCTTGTTACATTAAGTGTAATGTAGTAATAAATCGTATATTTTTGTACTTGAAAAACACGTTACTTTGACCACAAAAGTAATTGGGATGAGTATGGTGTTTATCTGACATCATTCGTGGTCTGTTTTGAATCCAAAGTTTCTATATTTTTTTTATGGTAACTTCACTGTTTTGTTTAAGTGGTTCTAGACCTAACAGCTTGTTACCATGTTTTACTAATACGAACCTTTTTTCTGAAAAGCTCGTTTTTTTTTCAAATTTAACAATTTTTCTCATCATTATGGTACCTATGAAGTAGGCAATGTTAGCCTGAACTTCAAAATTCGAATCGACCCTTGCTCGATACATTTCACCTCCTGCTAGTCCTGGTGCCTTGGTGGATACCAGTCCCCAGAGCGGACTGTAGTCATCTTGTTATGTAATGTTTAAGATATATAATATACATTATGTTTCTATGTACTAACATATTACACAATTCTTTGTTTTACATATTCACTTAATAGTTATTATTTTAATCTTGCATGTATGCTAATTTAAATGCATCATTACTTAATACAAACATGTTCAGTAGAGGTTTTCCTTAAAAATACATGTATTTAATATTATATTTATGTAAATACACGGTAAAGAACCTGGTACGGAAAAGTTTAGATAAAACGTGATTTGAATGTAAAACATTATTTGACACAACGGTTTAAACCAGGAAAATATCACAATATTTAAAATATACCGTGTGACAGGAAAACATTTTTAATATCACAATCCAAATGTAATCTATCAACCCAACCCGCACTGGGCCCGCGTGGTGGGTTGAGTACCACTCCCAGTCAAGGAGAGAAATCATGTGGAACTTACACTCATGAACTCCTTGTATGCTGTGGGAGCATTATAACCTGCTTATGTGTGTATCTGCTTATTCATATGTATATATGTTACGGGCAATTTGATAAGTCCGGGCACTATTCATAATGGCCGGTCTGTATTCATAATGCCCGACTCAATTGGGCAATGTGATTAAAATAGCGTGATTAATCACTTTTCCCGACCATTATGAATAATGCCCACCCTATCTTGGGCAAAGTAATAAAATAGGTGAACTATTAGGATATATCACGTTTCTACTAAATATCACTTAACACACAATACAGTCGACGAAGCCCCGCTGCGCGGGGCTCCTATTTCTGTCTGCAGGGTTTAAAGGAACCTAACTAACCGAGCCTCGGGGTGCCCCTGACGTCGACCGTCTAGGGTTAGGATTTCTGTCAGCATCTGTGTTTGTTTGGGGGGTTTAAGCTTATAGAAAACAAAATTCATTTATTTTCTCTTTTTTTAGAGAAGTCCAGAGCAATTATGCTAAAAATTATGAATTGTTTGTCAAATAATACGTTATTAAATAAAAGTTTATCGGATAATTATTTTGCTAAGTGAAATATTTGGTAAACTTGTTGTTGTAGAATAATGAAATGACAATGTTTTTGCCAATCGACAAATGTTTGGTGAACTGACTGGTCACCAGGGAATTATTCATACTGCCCGGTCCAAGTGATAAATTCAAGCTATCTCAAACACTGACTTATTACATGGACCACGGGCCGTCGGATATTATTAATAATGACCGGTCAAAGTGATAAATTAATCACTTTGCCCGACGTTCTTGGGCATTATTAATAATGGCCGGTCCTTATTAATAATGCCCAGTTAATCACGTTGCCCGTAACATATACATGCCTATCCTTTTCACAACTATGTTGGGGTCGGCTTCCAGTCTAACGGGATGCAGCTGAATACCAGTATTTTACAAGGAGCGAGTGCCTAACTGACCTCCATAACCCAGTCAGTACTGGGTAATACGATACCCCTTGGTAAAACTGGTTGTCAGACTCTCGGGCCACTGACGGGCCAAAGATCTACAATTGACACCCGGGACCAACGGTTTAACGTCCTTTCCGAGGTACGGAGGAAACTCGGTACGTAATGGGTGATCACCCATTCACGTACCAACCTAGGCAAGCGCGGCTTAACCTGATAATTGACTCGACCGGCTTTTATTATTTAGCTACGAGCTTCTCCGCTTATTATATAATTGAATTAAAACCCAACTAAAACATCGTTTTTGACAAGTTCTCTAACGAAAGGACAATTTTGAACTTTACTCTTTGATCGCCCCAAAAAACATTGAAATTTGCCTTACGAACCAAAATGAACTTTAATCTTTAATCAGTAAATATCAATTACTAACAAACTTATGTCTTGCCGGGCCATTGAGTAAGCCTTTGAATCCATGTGGTGTTGTATTATCCAGTAATAACTAGGCTGTAGACTACTTCAGAGAGCTCCATGTAAAATGCAGGTATTCAGTTGCATCTGGTTAGACTGGAAGGAAGCCTGTATACATTCTCCTGTTTACTTTCTGCAAGGCCCCCTCCCTCCCCTTCCTCTCATTTTTTCACGCATTTCTGCACCCCCACTGACCCCAAGGTAGGCAGAGGCAGACGTAATCATACAATAAACATTTCGGCAGTTATGTTTAAGTCCTATGTAACTGAGAAATTCCCTAGGGAAAAACCCAAAAACACTCAGCAGTTGCACAACCAGGGAATCGAACCCAGTGCGTCAGAGATTGCAATCACTAGACCAACGAGGATTAAAGTATTGTATCATTAAATAACTTAATTTTAATTTGAAAACGCCTGGTCGTGGGAGGTTAGCAAACGGGAATTTAGTATTTTTTTTTTATTAGGCTTGACTTTATTAAACCTTGATGTAAATATGTTCAATATGATTATGTTAGGAGATGATCACAAAATAATTAATTTACTAATCTGTTATCTCTTGTTTTGAAATGATTAAAGTTTAATCATTATAGTTCAACGACATTTAGGGGGCGTCCATTAAACCCGTGAGGGTCGAAAGGGGTTCGAGGGGGGGGGGGGGGAGGTTGGAAAAAATCTCGAAATATCACTAGGGTTGTAGTGAGATAATTATCACGTACATTTATTTTTTCTTCTAACGCGCGATTTTTAAACCGAAAAGCGGTGTGTGACCTTGTCATTTTATCACGGTACTTAATTTTCCAGAACTAAATTAGATTATACCTGTTAACCTTTATTTAAAGATAATATTCTGAATTTTATTTAAGTTACTTTGTACCAAACAAATACACATGATTTTTGGTAGGTGGGGAAGGGTAGTCTAAAAACTCACCACGTATCTCCAGGGGAGTGGGGGGGTGGGGGTTAAAAAGTTGCTAATGGACGACCCCTTATTTATTTTAAAACGTTTTTTGCATACAACTGTTTACAAACATCTTTTTAAATTAATTACTTGCAGTAATGGTTCATCGTGCCTGAAGGCAGTACGTAGAAAATAATTTGAAAAACAAACCTGTCTCAAAAATAATAATTGAATAGAAATATTTAAAACTTGTTTATATAAGGTCGCGGATTCGCCCGCTTGTTGTTCGGTAATTGTCGTACGGGATCGTAATACCCCAGTAAAAAGAATCCTATGTATTATTCCAGGTTACAAAATATCTAAAAACATGCAAGGTGTAAACAGACCCTTCACGAAGCCGTCAACCCAGCATTCAGTACATCAAAGTAAGTAACTTTACGCAAAAATTATTGCTGGGAAACGACTTTTTTTTTGGGGTGAAAATTCACGTTTTACGGTAAAACTCAATGTAACGCACTCAAAACTTAGTGCTGATGGATGCTTTGAATAGTAACCGTGTCATCGAGTTAATCAAAGTAAAATTAAAACCTAAGTGGTATTTAAAAAAAAACTTGTGAAAAAATGGAACTTTGACCTCCAATATCTCCGTAACTAGAAGGTTCCCAGGTAAGGTCTGGAACAAAAAAATGATCGCAATAGCGGGTAAAACAAGTGCCTTTCGGCTTCGTTAAGGGTCTTTTTACACCCTTTATGTGCCTTTCATCTTAATCCGTTCAGTAGTATTTGCGTGAAAGTAACAAACATACTCACAAACTTTCGCATTTATAAATAGTAATAAGATGTCATTATTTTGGCCTGTTAAGATTTATTTGATAAACGTGTTTTCTATGCAAAATTCTCAGAGTTGAAATGTACAATCAATCTGCCATTTAAGTGTCAACGACCCGTAGATTTAGGTAGGTACAGCGCAGGTGTTATTTTGTCAATCATTGAAGGCTATCAAAATCTTATCTAAATATAATTATCTGAAAGTTAAATTTGTGTTATTAATTGCTTAGTTTTAAATCAACAAAAATTTAAAAAAAAAATGTTAATAAAGGGTGTAAAAAGACCCTTAACGAAACCGAAAGGCACTTGTTCTGGACTGGACTATACCTGGCGAAACCTTCTAGTTACGGAGATATTGGGGGTCAAAGTCCTAAATTTTTCACAAGTTTTTTTTAATACTAGTTTTTAAGGTGAGCTCCATGCCCCGTTTACTATTCAAAGCATCCATCAGCACAATGTTTTGAGTGTGCTACATTGAGTTTTACCGTAAAACGTGATTTTTCACCCCAAAAACAAGTCGTTTCCCAGCAATAATTTTTGGGTAGGGTTTCTTAGTATGATGTATATAATGCTTGGTTGACGGCTTCGTGAAGGGCCCATTTACACCATGTATTATTGACATGACTTGTAATTAACATAAGTCTGAAATCGCCAACCCGTCTTGAGCGAGCGTGGTGATCAATGCTCGTGCCTTCTGTGATGAGAAGAGGCCTCTGCCCAGCAGTGGGACAGTAATATGCTGGTATTAATATTAGTCTATTATTTAATTTAAATTCCTTATAGAGTGTTGTAGAGTAGGTACTGAAAAAAATTTTTTTTTCACTAGTCCATAATATGTATTTTACGTATTAATTCGATTATTTATCCTCAAAATTAAGCACACAGTGACTATTTCATCGCACTTACAATCTCTTAAATCGTTTTTAAATAGTTATCTACTTTATGCTTTAAATTCAAATCACCAACATGGCTTCTGAAAAATCGCTATTAATAAATAAATAATAAAAGCCTTGAAACTTGTATTAAAACTACACGAAAAAAATGATGAAACTTAGACACTTAAAAAATGAAGACAACAAATATTTTTGTACATATAAAAGGCTGAAATTCAGTTAGAAATAACTGAAAACTTACTGAAGAAAATACTAGTAACAAAAAATCCAAAACGAAATTATTCGACCGTGACAGGACTCGAACCTGCAATCTTCGGATCCGAAGTCCGACGCCTTATCCATTAGGCCACACGGTCGCTATGTAATGCCGCGAAATAGGTCATCATACGCGGCTACGCGAGCCTTCTGCGCGCAACGTCACGGATGACGTCACAAGGTCGTTCACCCGCCCGGCCTCCGGTAGCGACCTAGAGTTTTCCGATAATTTCGTTTTCATTCAGTTTCACGAACATGTTTATATACTAACGAATCACATGCGCAGATTATTCTTACAAGGTTAAATACATAAGTAATTATTAGATAGTTACTGTTTATGTACAACAAGATAATTGTTGGGAAAATCCATTTATAGCTCAATGTAAGGAAAGTCATTACTATTTTAATTGGTTCAGGAGAATTAATTGTTTTCGCGATTAATTACGACAAAATTAATTGTTTGAAGTAGGTACTTGAAAAACTTTATTCATAAGAGTTTTCTTTTAGTATTTTCAGTTAATATTGTTTTTGAAGTGGGTTATGCCTTTAAATATGTACTAGGTACGCATAAACATTAATACCTATTAGTAAATAATAATTGCTACACTAACCGAGGTCGTCCCTCATTGGTCTTTGAATGTGGTTATATACTTTATCTACATACATAAAAGAGATTAGGAAAATAATAAACATAGACATTAGAGTTTTCTCCGCTAGATAAATGATCGTACACAATCATTACGCTTGTGGTTCAAAAAGGCGTAGGTAGAGATATCTTTATGATGTGTTAATGCGTAAATAAATAAAATATTTTAGATTTTCCTTAGAAACAGAAATTTCCAAATATTTTTAATATGTTCTTTGATAACTTTTTAGAACTATGTATCCTGCTTATGCGTATGAAGTTTCATTAAAATCAGTTCAGTCATTTATAAAAAAAAGACTAGACAGTTTGTATGAAATGCCGTAAACGATCTTCATTAAAAAATCGTGTTTTAATTACCTGTTTTTAGAAGACAAAAAAAGTAAATAAAAACACGGTCTAGGTATAATTAAAAAAACGTTATCAACAAGTCATTAGCAAACACTATTTGTGGAGAGTCATAAAAATTAAATCTCGTTAAGCGCGCGACTGCGCAAACGCAGGCCTATCTTGATCATTTCGATAAAAAATCCTATTGTTTGCAAACGATCAACACTCCGACAATGCGTCAAACTACTGTGATTCGTTATAGAAAAAAGTGTGTTTTGATCGTTTAAGACGACGTAATCAACCTGTAACGCTTCCCAATGCTGGGAAACAAGTCCACACTAGAGGGTGTGGGCCATTATCTTGTTCGGGTTGATTTTTTCTATGAAGATATTAATTACTACCTACCTATTTAGAACGCTTAAGCTCTCACGGGAGGGCGGGGTCTGAGCAAACTCAAACTCAAAGCATTTATTTCAAATAGACCCGTGACAAGCACTTTTGCATAGTCAAAAATAAGCTACCTACAGTCTCGCCACAGGCATAATAACTGTGAATGGACTGTAGTTGCCCATTCGAAAATAGTAGATCTCATGGAGAAGAACGGCCTCTCATGGAGCCCCACCAGTGAGAACCTTCTAGGTTTTTTATGCTGATGCATACAAAAGTTACTAACAGAGCTCTGGAACCATCATCAGCTACAGCCTGACTACTTTAACCAATGCTGGGTTTTTGCCCAGCAGTTGGTAAAACCGCGTCGAACTCATCCAGGTTTTCTTAAGATGGCAACTACATAATGTCGTCTGCCCATTCCTGAAGATGTTCGCCTCTCTCAGCTCTTGAATATCAATGATTTATAAGTTAGTGAGTAAAGCATTACCATCATGGCTGCGGAACTGTTCGAAAGAGATACCGCGGCCCTTGAACACAAAGAGCAAAGAAGGAACATGGATGTGTTTTAGTCAGTACGAGTCTGACACTCCCTTCCACTCCGCCCAGAGCGGGACCCCTCATTTGATGATTTCCAATCCGAAAAAAAAAACATTACCATCATCATCTACCCTGCCCTTGTTCCACTTTACTTGGGGTCGGCGCAACACGGTTATTTCTTCCATTCTCCCCTATCAACCGTCACGCTATCATTTGCTCCTTTTTCTTTCATATCATTCCTCACACACTCCACCCATCTTCTCTTTGGTGCTCCTCTCTCTCTCCTTCCGTAGACATTTATATCACTCACTGTTATAAGCTTTCACGGTTTACAACTAAACGTACACACACTTATAGGGTATTTTCTGTGATTATCAATTATTCTGAGCTCCCGATATTTCGACGCTGTAAAATCCCGAAAGTGACAGTGTAACTTTATTTATATGTTTTTAAAAATCCTAACTAATATTATAAATGCGAAAGTAAGTTTGTTTGTTACCTTTTCACGCCTTAATCACTGAACCGATCATCCTGAAATTTTGCATATACGTTGTCAGGTGTACAGAAACGGACATAGGGTAAAAGTACTGTTCCGAGGAAAACAACAATAACGTTCTTATGATAATAGATGGCGCCAAGTGCCTTTTGAATCATGATTGAATTATATTATTACAAGCAGAGTACAACCTGAATTGATTGTCAAATTCTAAATTAACGCGAGCGAAGTCGCGGGCAAAAGCTAGTACATTATATAATGTGTTTATTACGAATCTATTATGTTTTCATGTCACCACTTATGTAATAACGATTTTGTAATAAATTTTGATGTCTGACGAAAGAACAATGACATCACCTGTTTATTACCTATTCCCTATGTGCATACGTTACATGAATACAGTAGTACTTACTACTTACCATATCAATAATACATAGGTATGTAACATACGTTTATTAGATATTTTCGATTCTACTAGTCGCTTCTTTGTTGTATGGTAATCAGTTCAATCTGGGAATTGGCACCGTAAATGACTCATTTTGCGGTTTTGGCAATTGTATGACTGATACACCATTATTATTTCAGGAAATGAGACGGCCATGTTTGCAGAACCGATGACCGTTGGGGTAGACGTGTTCGTGAGTGGAGGCTGCGAATCACCAGGCGAAGGGTACTCCTTTACTGACTGATTCCACCATCACCTTTTTACCACCGGACTAGCAGACGTACTGCGGCCTACCATCCACACTTGGTTAATATCCCGACGAGTCGTACTCAGCGCTTCTCCTCCACGTTTATTATGCACACATCCAAAGTGTGGAACTCTCTGCCGGCATCTGTGTTCCCTCCCTCATTTAACCCGACTGCCTTCAAAGCAAGAGTGAACAGGCATCTTTTGGCCACGCTTGTTCCATCAAATACCTCATCTATCGCTTTCCATCAGGCGTGATCGAGGTCAAGAGCTCAAGAGAAGAGAAAACTAGAGTAAAGGAAGGCCTTAGTCGTTGGAGCGACAATCTTCGCAGGGTAGATACGGATCATGCCCGCTATGCCGATTCTCTTTACATCGACTCCTCATTTTTCTGGGTTTTGATGTATTCTGAATACCTCAATGGATGGCAGTGGCGAAGGTTCCATAGAACTCGATTCCTACCGGCTTCCCTTTTAAAAATAGCACAGTCAGTATTCTATAGACAAATAATATATTCACATTAAAGATATGTAGATACTCCAGCTTATCTGGCACAATAATTGACCCTTCGCTGCTGGTGGATGGAGTAGCCGAGGATCGAGTTTAATGATTAGGCTTGCGATTGGATAAGACCTAATTCAGCTATAAACTGCCATCTGTAAAAAGGCATACCATAACACAACATCACATCACACCCACATTACACCAGTTATGTTTAAGTCCCATATAAGGGGGGGGGGAGACCTTGAAATCCAGGTTCCATGGCTGCTATTGAAAAATTCCTGATGGAAGACAACCAGTAATACTTGACCAGTCCCGTCGAAGCAGTTAGAAAGCCATTTTTAGGGAAATTAGAATAATGGATTGTCTAAGTATCTATGTGCGTTTTTTGCCTCGTTCAAAACGTATTTTTTGGCAACAGTCCAATTTAAAGATTTTATCTGGATACAGCGAATTTTCTACAAAAGCCGTGTCATTTCAGATTATGATCTAAATATAGACAATAGCAATTTTCTAGACATAATAACCTATGATTGCCAATTCGCCTGCTAAGCGTGGTAATCCTAGAATTATCCCTAATTGCAGCATATCTATGGGAAAAACTATTGTTCTAGAAACATTTTATTTTATATCAACGTAAATGGTTTAATTTAGACCATTTCCTGTTATCTTAACTACATCAATAACGATAAAAAAAACCTGATCTTTTATGTGTTTATAATTTAACTTCGCTTTATCACGCAATATCAGACTAAATTCAAAAAACTTCGATTACTACTACAATCTAAAACAGTCGATACAACGACGTGACTTTGAATCAACGGCAGCAACGCCCAAACTATTATTATTGCGCAATCTTGTTCACAAGTGGATATGTGTCATCAGCATCACTTATCGTATCACAGCGTACTACTACGTATTGCACGCTATACAACGTTACGTCATGCAGACGTGAATTTAATATAAAAAACTGTCTAGTCCCTGACTGTATGATTCAGTGCATATATTATTGTTAGTGTGGTTTTTGTTTATTGACAGTTTGAAGCCGTGTTACCCTGGTGCTGTATCGACCCGGAAACGTATAAATAATATGTAATTGATTCGGCATTTGTGTTTTTTTTTACTCATATGGTTTTTTAACCCTTTATGTGAATTGAAATAATGTGCAAAAAAACACACTTTAAATAAGTAGGTAGTTATGTATCATTAGCCTATATATACCTACCTACGTGTAATCGGCAGTCTGAACATAAAAACATAGGGCAATTGCGGCCACTTTTCTCGATTCTTGGCTACTCGCATACTGCTGCTATCAACCTCCCTGCGAACATCGTTCCTCCATCCACCCTGAGTTCTCTATAACGAGACGTAGGTCCGTTTGGCAGTCGCCCTTTATATTATTAATAAAATTAATAATCATGTTAACTCCCTCTAGATAATTTTAACAATATACGGTGACTGGTAATTAGTGACCTATACTTAAACACGTGATTTTACTCATGATAACAAACACTGTGTTCTGCCTACCCACTGTTGCACGGTACGATAGTAATGAGACAGAACGGCGCGGCGTCACATTGCTAACGGGGTGTCCTGCGTGAGCGACAAATACGACGCGACGCGACGCTGCGAACGCGACGAACGCGATCAACTCAACGGCATACCCTGCTTGCGGCCTATATGGCAGTCTGCGGCGAGACCATAGAGTAAAGTAATATAACGGGTATAGAGAGCCCGCTCGCACAATTTTTTGAAGACCGCTAATGTCAATTGATCGGATAAATAGCGCCATCTATTATTTGCATCCACAAACTTGCGACATATATAGCTATAACTAGCTATAGGTACTACTTATGCATTAGTGCACCTATACTTTAAGCTTCCTCACTATTTTACTTGTTTTTGAAGTTGATAAAGTTTTACATCATTTTACTTTTTCTCTTTACTAAGTAACAAAATCATAGTAAAACTTTATCAAATTAAAAAAACAAGTAAAATAGTAAGGAAGCATCAATTTCAAAAGGTACACAGTGGATACATAAAAAAACAACTTTTATTTTATAAAAAACTTATTTATTTTTCTTGTGTTTATTTTATAAGCTTGCGCCTCTGCTTTAATTTCATCCGCACCATGATATGTGATTTTGCCAGACAAAATCCGGTTTGTTGAACAAGTCCAACTATATGAGCACATTAATACTTGGGTTTTCAAAATAATTCGTACACTTCACTACGGAGTCCTGTCCGGACTCAACACAACGCGGATCGGCGGATTAAGTTCACGAAGAAAGGCACAAACACTGAATGAAAACTACAAACAAGCGCAAGCGCAGGGTACAGTCGCCATATTATTTGAATTTTGACCTGACAATTTGACATTTGACAATCATTACCAAATCAATAATTCAATGTGTTGCTATTGTAATTATTACGCAGATTGTAATCTACATAAATATTTGCAAATAATTATAATACGTGTTAAATAAAATGATAAGGTAATGAAATTATATTTCATTTATTAAGTTTTGAGTCACAAATTATATCAGGATCGATGGTGTCGCCGGTTTCGCCATCTGTAATGACATAAGGTAACTAATTGTTTTGGATGCAAAAAACAGATGTCGCATTTTGAAAGAAATTACCCCAAATCTGTCGATATATGGAACTGTCCTACCCCTGGGCGAGACGCGACATAACGCGTACTTGTTTTGACGGCGACCAGACGCGACACCACGAACTACGAAATGGTTGATTCAGAAGCGTTGATCGCCGCAGTGCGAGAGCATAGATTGTTGTGGGACAAAAAACACTTGACCATTTTAGAATCGTTTCCTTCATCATTTTAGAAACTTTCAAGCAAAATTGTACTGTACTTCTCCATGATTCGAGAAGTAATGACCAAATTCACGTAGGACATTTGTCGCGTGTCGCATCGCGTCGCATTGCATCGTGTGGTGTCGCGTCGCATCGGGTCGTATTCGTCTCTCAAGCAGGACACTGCGTAACAACTGATAGGTAACAGGCGTGCGCGCGCGAATTTCATACGGCTGTTGTGTTATTGGGATAAAAGTGAACGAGAAAAAATGTTTCTTAGGGAAAGTTGTTTGTTATCATGAGTGTAATATAATCACGTGTTTAAGTATCGGTCACTAATTACCAGTCACCCTATACACTGGGCGCGAGACGTCGACGCGCAATTTTTTACCAGGAACTCAGTAATTTGCCCAGATATTCTAGAAAGATCAGCGTAAAATATATTTTCGCAAGAACAAAAAAAAACACGACTCACGCTCACGCCACTGCAGGTCAAAGGCCTCTCCTCATACAGATAATTCACAAACATTGATCACCTAGCTTTCTCAAGTACAATACGTGTGGGCTGCGGGACTGTTCGAAAGAGATACCGCGGCCCTGGAACACAAAGGTCAAAGGAGGAACATGGATGGGTTTTAGTCAGTACGAGTCTGACACTCCCTTCTACTCCGGCCAGAGCGGGAGGGGTCATTTGATGATTTCAAACCGAAAAAAAAAAGAGTACAATACTTGTTTAAAAAATCCGTCATATATTTTTTAAGTGATATGACGGAATATTAATTAGCTCTAACTATTAATCACAAACGACCCACAAAGTATGATTTAACAGCTTAATAAACAAATTAATGAAATAATGTTATCTACGGGGTGTAAACAGACCCTTCACGTAGCCGTCAACCAAGCATTCTCTACATCAAACTAAGTAACTTTACCTAAAAATTATGGCTGGGAAACGACTTTTTTTTTTGGGGTGAAAAATCACGTTTTACGGTAAAACTCAATGTAACGTACTCAAAACATTGTGCTGATGGATAGATTGAATAGTACGGGGATCGTGTAAAAATCTTACATTAAAAACATGAATTTAAAAAAAAACTTGTGAAAAAGTTGGAACTTTGACCCCCAATATCTCCGGAACTAGAAGGTTCCCAGGTATGGTCTAGAACAAAAAAAAATATCGTAATGACGGGGAGAACAAGTACCTTTCGGCTTCGTTAAGGGCCTTTTTACACCCTTTATGTTCCAGCTTTTTCATTGACCTCGGATAGAAAGTAAAACGTTATCCTCCCACGCAATTATGTCCAGTACGAAATAGGTCAATTTGTTTGCGAGACTGACAAGGTTTATGCTAAACAAATTCAAAGGGCAAAGAGTGTAGTCCCTTTAGAAAAGATAGATCTATCGGCCTAGACTTTTTCCAAACTATGTTGAGGTCAGCTTCCTTCCAGTCTAGGCGGTTAAATTTAAATACCAGTTGTTAAGATGAAGCGACTGCCTTTCACCTCCACAACCCAGTTACTGCTTGGTTGTCAGACTGGTTGTCGATATGTAAGGGTGGTAACCCATAAGCCGTCACCTCCTTCTGAGAAGCAGTCATGCTAGCGAAGGAGGTGGCGGGACGTGAGAGGGAAAGGATCTCACGTCCCAGCCGCCGCGGGAGACGCCCCGGGCGTACCACCACGCGGGCCACCGTAGGCGCGGGCCTGTGTACGGTGAGTAATGGGCTAGCTCACCGTCCGTTCGTCTTATGACGACAGGCCGTATCGACGGCGCGCCACAAAGAGATGTCAGCAAAAAGGAAGGGGCCCGCAAGGGCCGATGCCTGCCGGGGCTGCGGGACTGTTCGAAAGAGATACCACGGCACTGGAACACAAAGGGCAAAGAAGGAACATGGATGGGTTTTAGTCAGTCAAAGACTGACACACGTACCCTTCCACTCCGCCCAGAGCGGAGGGGGTTGTTTGATGATTTCTCATCCGAAAAAAAAAGGGTGGTAACCCATCCACACAACAAGCTCGTCAAGCGCAGCTTACCCTTCGTTCTAAACGTGCGGCTGTAATAACACAGCACTAAAATCACAAAATAAGGTACGACTTACTAGGATATAAGGCGCTTTGTAGTGGTCTTCTCATCCTTCTGCAGTCCACAGCTGGACAATCAGGTACCACATAGTCCTCTTTTCAGTTGGTTAGAATACCGTTTATATTCCATGTGCCCCTTGCCTTTTCTTAGGCTCGCCCCCTATTACATGTGACTTAAACATAACCGGCGAAATGTGGGTGCACTATTAGGTACACCTCTGCCTAACCCTTCGGGAATTACAGGTGTGATGTTTTGTTATATTATTGGCCCATCTAGTCCTCGTCCACATACTGAGAAAGAGATAAAGTTCGTACACCTCAGTATTTAATCTACCAGGCACACATAGGTCATATGGACGTAGTATGATTAGCATTCTTCCCGATTATCATGCTTTTAGCGACACTATAAAAAGACTCCAGTGTCAATAATACTATAAAGATCAAAATTCAATAATTCTTGCATACCATTCTAAAATATAAACAGCGAAAAAAAAACCTTAACACAATTTAAATCTAAAAATAAATTCCCCAATTGAATAATAGAATGAGTAATACAATCGCAAGTCATGCGCAATCAATTTTTTTATTTGATGTTCTAAAAATAGATTGATAAAAGTGGTTATTGACCAACGAATAATGTGAATTATGACCTTATGTTATTTATAACTGAGGGAATTTTCCTATCACTCTTCTGCAATTATTGTTAGGGAGTTTGCACACTTACAGTGGGTGCAGTTGATTAGTGTGTACTAACGTGTTTTGTTGCACTTAAGTTATGACGTTTTGATTGAATAGCTGTTTTCTAATTACTTAGATTAAAAGTTTACACTAATGGATGTAGGGAAGGATGCAGGAAATGAAAAGTAAAGTTTGAGACACATTTTAAGTAAGTACTATTAGGGGTCGTCCATTAATCACGTGAGGCTTGAAAGGGGGGGGGGTTCGGAAAAAATCACGAAATATCACTAGCGGGAGGGGGGAGTGTGGTGAGATATCACATGTATTTATTTTTTCTTTGAACGCGCGATTTCTAAACCAAAAAGCGCTGCGTGACCTTGACATTTTTATCACGGTGCTTAATTTCCCAGAATTAAATTAGATTATACCTAATAACCTGTATTTAAAGATAATATTCTGGTTTTTTTTAAGATACTTTGTACCAAAAAAATACACGTGATTTTGGGTAGGGGGGGAGGGGTAGTCTAAAACCTCACCACGTGTCACCATGGGGGACGTAGGGGTTAAACAGTTGCTAAAAAACATCACGTGATTAATGGACGACCCCTTAGATTATGTATTTTTTTTTTCAAACCACAAAAAGTTACATTCTTAGCAAGTGCTGGTTTAAAGAGGTCATGTTATCGCGGATAATCTTAACACCGCGGCACCGCGATTCAGCGGAGAGTGCTAAATGAACAACGCTATCTATCGCGAAATTAGGAACTAAAATATTTAAAAGTATAAACCTAAACGTAAGACTGTACAAATAGTCAGATTGAACTTTGGGTACAATGAGAGGTGGATAACCGAGGACATTCCTTTAAATCTCCGCATTGTAGGCAGTGAAAGATTGATCGGTTCAATCGTATTCAAGTAGAGGACGACCGGAATGACGGATGTACGTGACGAATCGATTGACGCGTAGAAAATTTGTGACTGACGCTTTTCACGCAAAATTATTTTTATTGAATTGATCTACGGGCATTGTGTTTGTGTGTATTGTGTATTTATCATTATAATTAACTCTAGAAACGGGATATTTCCCATGTTTACTATTTGTGTTGAGTTCCCGATATTTCGGCGCTATTGCAAGCACCATGATCACGGAACATGATCATTTTGAATGCATGAAGTTGTCAGACCCTAAAATGATTGAATTAAAGAAAGACGACAAGAAAGTGCAATATATTTTAAAAATAAAACTGTTGGGAAATTGTTTGTGTTCTCCATATTTTAAAGTAAATTACTGTATTATGATTGGTCACAAAACTTTAATTATAAAAGTTTACACCTACTTACTAACACCCAAAGCCAGTCAAAACGGTCCTTTAGAAAGAGAACGACGTCGTAATCACTCGGTCACTCAAAACGTTCATTCATACTTACTTTGCATACTACCTCAGATCCCTGATACCCTGGTACAAATCGAAACCGGTACTCGTACTCTAAAAGCGAAAAAGTGCGTAAAGATGGTTTCGATAAAAACAATACGACGGTACCGTGAACAAAACATGTGTTTCAATGCAATAATCATGCAATAATAATTACATTCAGTAGTTATCTGTTATCAGGCATTCCTCAATTAGTCAGACGTACCACCCAAGGACCGTTGATAACCTAAAGATTTCCCGGCCAAAGGAATATTCCTATTTGTTGTTTGTTCCGTTTTATAAGTTAAATATATATTATGTAGCTTGAAAGGTGGATAATGCCAGTGCAATGATGGAAGGTTCAAGATTTTGGAAAAAAACTAACCTTGCTAACCAAACCACTACGCGAAAAAGACTTAAAAAACGTTAGTTTGTTAGGATAAACCTAAGTTGGATTACTATAGACCTTTAAAATAGTAAAAGCCGTAATGGGGCCAAGTTTATCCTAATTTTGTGGGAATTAGGAGTAACCCTGACCCACCTGAGAGATGGGACTCTGTGAAATTCGTTGGAAATCCATTGGATACGGGGATTGTAGGATTGGAAGAGATGATGATGAGGATTTCTTTTTTCTCTTCAAGTTAAATGATTGAAACGGTCGCCATATTATTATGACGGAGCTAAAATAATATTTTTTTAGTATTTTATAGTGTTGCAAGGTTATTTCAATTTCCATAGACAATTATCACAATATCATTCAAGCGCCAAAAGAAACAAATGTTGTACTTTATATTATTATGACTTATCAAATATTCTGAGTAGCTAGTTGTATTTCCTACCTATAATAATTATGATGTCTTGGTAACAGGAACTAAATTGGAAAAAGAGTTAGCAAGAGAAGCGATTTCTTAGGATATTTCGGCGCTGTCACTGTTTTTTTTGTTTGTTTGTTATTTTGATCGCGGTTTGACTTGAGAATGCGGGTGGATGGCAAATAATCATGGCGCTTGCAACAGCGTCGAAATATCGGGAGCTCAAAATAATGAACAATCACGGAAGATATCCCGTAAGTGACAGTATAAGTTTAGTTGTAAAACGTGAAAGCTTAAAACGGGATTTTTCTTCTATTTACTGTGGTGTTTGTTACAAAACAGCTGTTTCTCAGATTATAAAGTAAGTAGTAGTAAGCGATAACGTTGTAGGTATAAAGTTGTGACTGGTTATCAAATGACGCAAATAGTTTGTATGTAAAGATTATTCGACAAACTGTTATCAATGTGTCCATTTGTATGTTTGTTTGTTGCTTTTGCATTAAGACTTTATTTTGACCATTAACATATATTTATTAGTTCATTTTATATATATATACATTAATAAATTAAAATAACCTAAAGTAACTAACTTAAAAATAACCATTAATAACCATTAACTGATCAATATTCATACCAAGACGATCATGATTTTTATTATATGTATATAGTTGTAATATATTATTATTTTCGACTTGAGAGAAGCTAGGACACTGTCAAGTCAGAAATGTACTAGGTCGTCATAAATCATAGAAAAGCTTTTGTAAATCCTGTTGCAAGCCATTGTCTAAATACGAAACGTTTCGAAAGTGATAGTCACTTGTCTCGGCCGTCTGGGAGTCGATATTGGTACTCATTCTTTGATTATAGAGCACAGCAGAGCACTATATTGTGAACTAGACCAAACAGACATTTAAACAATAACTAAATCGAAAAATGCGTGCTTTACGCATTGCTGTCTTCACTAGAGCACTATAACCATATTTTTTACAAATCGGTACTTACTCACTATTAGTGGCGGTACTGTCATACAAGCCTAAAAGCCTGATTTGCCCTTATAACTTACTACTCTTCATGATGTTAGGTTTTCTGAACAGGCTACTCGCCTTTTAGGCTTGCCTTATTGTTGGCCCCCCTACCCAGGTACGCCACAGCACTATTGAAATAATATCTTCAAATATATAAATCCGTACTTGGCGTAAATACGTTACTGTTACGAGCATTCTTTTTTGACTCGCGACTTTGCCCAATTGCCCATCATCTAGCCTTTTCCCAACTATATTGGGGTCGGCTTCCAGTCTAACCGGATGCAATTGAATACCAGTATTTTATATGGAGCGACTGCCTCTGACCTCCACAACCCAGTTAGTACTGGGTAACACGATACCCCTTGGTAAGACTGATTGTCAGACTTTTTGAGCCACTGTCTACCTAACGACTGTCAAAGATCCACAAATGACACCCGGGACCACCGGCTTAACGTGCTTTCCGCGGCATGGAGGAAACTTGGTATGTAATGGGTGGTCACCCATCCACAGACCAACCTAGGCAAGCACGGCTTAACCTAAAGATCAATCCGAGCGGCTGTTATTATTTAGCCACGAGCTCCTCACTTTGCCCAATTGCCCATGTTACAATTAAATTATTCTTCAATACTTCAGCCTTTTAATCTTTTCATCAGTCGTCATGGTTATAACATAACATCACGCCTGTAATCCCCGAAGTGTTAAGCAGAAGAGCACCTACCTAAATAGTTCACCCACATTTTGCTAATTATGTTTTAAGTCCTATGTAATAGGGGGCGACCCTATCGTCTTGATTATCTTTCAAACAAACCTGGGACAATTCACTAGTATAACTAATGTACTCACATTCTTATCAGTGATAGGTCAAGAGTCTCATTTACGATTCCGCAGTAAGTAATAGCTAAAACATTGTTATCTCAAAAGCAAATATATTGCTGACTTGTTTTCACAATTAAATTAGTTTAATTAAGTCTTTCGGTATGTTCACACAGTTGACGATGTTTCAAGTTAAAGTGAACTTAAGTAAGATTGTTGACTTGTAGAATTAGATGGGTTGCGCCAATATAGTAGGTGACTCACCTAATAAAATGTTAAAAGATAGTAATAGTTTACATAAGATGACGTAAAAAGGGTGTAACAAGACCCTTAACGAGGCCGAAAGGCACTTCTCCCCGTCATTGCGATCATTTTTTTGTTCTAAACCATACCTGGGAACCTTCTAGTTTTGGAGATATTGGGGTCAAAGTTCTTACTTTTCACAAGTTTTTTTTAAAAGACATGTATTTAATGTAATATTTTTCCTTTAAACACCTCCACGACCCCTGTACTATTCAATCCATCCATCAGCACAATTTTTTGAGTGCGTTACATTGAGTCCTACCGTAAAACGTAATTTTTTACATAATTATGAGGAAATTATGAGGAATTGACACTATGAAATGTTGGAATAATACAGTGTGTATTTTTTTCCGAAATCAATGGGTTCGATTCCTGGCTAGGAATATTGATTTTTGAAAAATCTAATGATGCAATTTTAATTTTTGTCAAAATCGGGCTCGAGACTCCTTTGAGTATTTTTCGCTATTCCTCATAGTTTCTGATTTGGCCACCCACGCCCACTTGAAAAATTCAAATTCACACAAGAATACTTTATAACAAGGCTTCTTTTTTCTTGGTGCTTGCTCGGTGATGCATTCTGAGTCCTGAAAATTCGGCGCGTTCGTGTTCCACGCGCGCCTCAAAGAGGTGTCAGCAACCATGAAGGGGCCGGCAAGGGCCGATGCCTGCCGGGGCTGCGGGACTGTTCGAAAGAGATACCGTGGCCCTGGAACACAAAGGGCAATGAAGGAACATGGATGGGTTTTAGTCAGTAAGAGTCTGACACTCCCTCCCACTCCACCCAGAGCGGGAGAAGTCATTTGATGATTTCCCATCCGTAAAAAAAAAAAAAAAAAAAGGCATAACACTACAAATGTAATTGAGACACACCCCCAATTTTTGAGAGAAACATACCAATATTATAAAATAAATGGGAAAATAATTCTGTCTGTCTGTTACTTTAACGCCATAACACCTGAACAGGTTAAGATGCAATTCGGCACACGGATAGACCACGACCTGCGTTAGGAGATAGGATACTTTTGGGGTTGTTTGGGTTTGTTTGTTTGGTTTCTAGCTTCCACGCCGCGGGTAAAAGCTAGCCTTTTATGAAAAAAACTAGTAGTTAGGTGCAATCACAATAAAAGTTTTTAATGGGATAGACTATGAGGGTTGATAAACCTATCAAGTACATGGCGTGATGACTCTATTATATTGGAAAATACATTTGATTTTCAAAAGGCAGTAATGGCTCTATCATAAATAAGATTTTGATAACATTGACGCAGAATTTCGTTTTAGTGATTAGATTTTTTTATTTGAGGAGCTCGTGGCAAAGTTATAACAGCTGCTCGGGCCAATTTCAGGTTAAGCCGCGCTGGCCTAGGATGGTCCGTTGATGACTAACCACCCATGGCATACCGAGTTTCCTCCGTGCCTCGGAAGGCTGTCTTCTATAGATCTGTGACAGTCGTTACAGTTAGTCAGTGGCCCGAAAGTTTGACAACCAGTCTTGTCAAGGGATATCGTATTAACAGTACTAACTGGGTTGTGGAGGTCAGATAGGCAGTTGCTCCATGTAAAACACGGATGCATGAGTTTTAGTCAGTTAAAGTCTGACTCTCCCTTCCACTCCGCCCAGAGCGGGGGGGGGGGGGGTCATTTGATGAGGTCTCATCCGAAAAAAAAAGTGGTAGGATATAAACTACAGACACATTTCGCCAGTTATGTCTAGTTTATGCGTCAATCCATCCAAGCATCATCACAAACTTTTGAATTTCAACCGAAAAATCGCCGCAATGACAAGTCATTAATTTTTGCACGCTGGTTATATCAAGCGGATTCCCGCGACCTTCACGAGGTCGTCGGTCTACCTCGTGGTTGCAGCAGGGCCTACCCACACTGCGCCTTCGGTATGCGGTACCTACGCTAGTTATGAGCATATTTACATACAATGTATGTGTATTTACATTACCACTGAATGGTAAATTGAGCAATGAGTTGATTGAGAAAACGTTGCGGTTTAAAAAAAAAGATGTAATAAAGATATTATATTATGTCGGATATGTCAGGATTTACTCCGTTAGGCTCGTACATCATGTGAGCAGACGATGGGTTTCGTGCTATGAAAACCCACTGGGTGCGATACACTGTTTCAAGCAAAACTAACGAATTACTTGAGATTACAACTCAACACACGGGGCACAATGAATAGGATACAGTTCCAAGACGTCTCAACTCCGCCGCTATCAGACACTGACTGTCGCCCTCGCCTCGAGCTGAACATCAGGGCTCTGTAGAAGCACGCTGTGTTGTGTGATGTCACCACTGCTCACAGGCGCGCTTTCCAATTCATTTTATGTCCATACTAATGAACGGGTCCGATAGATATTTACAAGTCATATGAGTGGCAACGCCGGGCGGGGACGCCCTAGGAGGATATTACACTGACCCTATTGGTGAGGTTCTTCAGAAATGTCAGGTGCGTAGTACTCGCAACCGGCGTGCGTGTGTGACCAGATGTATGAATGTAGACGAGGCAAGAGGAGTATGTTAGGATCGTAGCAGGTGGAGTTCTGTGGTTTCTGCCTAGCCTCGTGGGAAAAAGGCTTGAGTTGATGTATGGATTTTACATTACCACGTAATGATTCAAACATCTGCTGGACTGTTCGAAAGAGATACCGCGGCCCTGGAGCACAAAGGGCAAAGAAGGAATATGGATGGGTTTTAGTCAGTAAAAGTCTGACACTCCCTCCCACTCCGCCCAGAGCGGGGGAGGGGGGGGGGGTTATTGGAGGATTAAAAAAAAAAAAATCGTAATATCATGCAAAACTGCTTCTGTGTTCTAGTAATCGTAGTGCTACTACCGAGTATTACATTGAGTTCGATTCCCGTATCGGGCAAAATGTTTTTAGGATTTTCTTTGTAGATCCCTGAGTCTAGATCAGCCTCGCCTGTAATCTCCGATACCCGGTTGGGCAGAAGTGTAACTACGTACACCATAATCCCACATTTAGCAGTTCTGTTTAAGTCCCATTTACCATGGGCGAGCCTATTGCTATCGACCGGGCATCATATGATAATCAATTTTATAGGCACATGTCATCACACAGTCCTTGCACCTTTCAACTCTGAAGGAGCGATATCGTGTAGTTTTCCGGTATTTGTCAACACGTAATTAACATGTTTACTAAACAATTTGAGATAACCAAACAATCAAGAAGTAATTTAATTGATAACTTCAGGCAATTTTAATTGGATTATTTGGTTTTAATTTTTTTTGTTTGGTGCTAGGCTGTTTCTTAGAATTTTGTAAGGAACGGGAATCTTTTATTACGTATAGTGAGTAACAAACACGTGCTCTATAAGGTTATCATCGGAAAACATGTTATTAGTTGGGTTTAAAGATCGAAATTGTGTCAATAATAATTTGTGCGTAGTAATAGGTGGGCAAAATCCAGGGTACAACGGAATGTTTACTAAATGCGCCTCGAACAACTAACAAAATACAATACAAACAATAAATTAGTTATAGGTGTTCTTAGTTTATGGTCGTGCTAAAAAAGTTCAGGTCGAGAGGTTACACGTCTCATTATTATGTCAAAAGTATTATGACATTTAAGTAAATATTTAAAATAATGTATGAACTACCTACCTTACTCTATTCATAAAACAATAGCGTTATTGAAGAGGTAAAAATATCATCTTCACATTGTATGAATGATCTTATTAAAATACTATTAATAAAATGGTGACACAAGTAGAGATGTTCCTTGAACCAATTGATAAGGAGTTCCGCGATAATTCCCACGGACTGCCCATCCCGTATCCCGACCCTCTTCCCACCGTACGGTACCAGGCAGTCAGATATGCATAGGAGCTCACGTACAATTTGCTACGTGTCACTGACAAGAGCAGCGAATGGAATTTTCTATGCAGGAAACTTTAAGTTGTGAGCAATAAGACTCATTTTATTGTTGCTGTGCTTTCGGTTAACAGCTGTTACGCAGTGCTGTGTTGAATAGACTTTATTGTTACAGAACAAGGATCACATTGGCTTGATTTTCTTTTTCCCGCTGGGTCGGTAGCGACACCGCTTGCAGTATTCTGTGACCCTAGTACCTCGGTCATATGTTTTCGTTCCGTGGTCGTTACGGTCCTGTGGACCCTTTTGTTTTAGTTTCAATGAATGCGTTTCGTTTCTTACTTTTTCTACGAATGAATGAAGTTAAAGAAAACGTAAATAATCGTCACCAGTCAGTCATTTGTTTATTTATTTTATTTCTGTCACTGAACTTGTGATCAATAGTTTGAATTCTGTTGTATTATTTACCGCATATTAAAATAACTTTTGCAGTAAATTAGTCACGGGTGTTTCTTGTTCACAGTAAACAATAAAATGTTTTGAATAAGTGGTTGGGCGGTTATTATAAACTTTTGAAATCCAAAAAAAGCATAACATTCAATGTCACGTCAATAATTGTTGTTTATTTTCTTTGTACCTTTGTAAATTATTTACGCTGCAGGTAAATAAATATTCATACATTTTGAACAAAAAATTGAAATAATATGCACGGGCTTTTTCCTGCGGTTTGGCCTTATTTCTCTGTCCTATTTGAAACCCAATCTTTCCTCTTAATCTATCGAAAAAATAAAAACTATTAGGAGACCATAAAAGGACGAATCAATCAAAAGTCATCAACCTTTCCCTTGGTTCTTCACAATACCAACACGACGCTCGACTAGCAGTTTCTCCCACAGATTTTTATAGAAATTAAGAACAAACAAAAGTTTTATTGAGTAAAGAATAATGAATTGCTTGCTCATTTAGTCATCTCACTTAATCAACGTTTAATTAATCCTACTATAAAGGGTGTAAAAAGACCCTTAACGAAGCCGAAAGGCACTTATTCTCAGCGTCAATGCGATATTTTTTTTGTTGCAGACAATACCTGGGAACCTTCTAGTTGCGGAGATATTGGGGGTCAAAGTTCCGCCTTTTTCACAAGTTTAAAAAAAAAATACCTACACGTTTTTAAAGTAAGATTTTTACTTTAAACACTTCCACGACCCCCGTACTATTCATATTCAATCCATCCATCAGTACAATGTTCTGAGTGCGTTACATTGAGTAAAACGTGATTTTTCACCCCAAAAAAGAAAGTCGTTTCCCAGCAAAAATTTTTGCGTAAACTTACTTAGTTTGATGTACAGAATGTTTGGTTGAAGCTTCGTGAAGGGTCTGTTTACACCCTGTATGTAGGATTTGTGTGTATGTTTATTACTAAATTACGCAAAAACAGCAAAACCGATTTGGATGAAATTGGACACACAGATAGTTTATAACCTGAACTAACACATAGGATACTTTAATCCTGGTAGTACACTCCGGTGGGATAATTTGCGATCTCTGCGCGGGCAAAATAATAGAGATCATAATGTGATAATTCATCGCTTTGATAATTTGATTCATAAACGTATACACGGCGGCACATCAAGCTCTACATAACCAGTATAACCGTTTTTTTTTTACGGATGGGATATCATTAAATAACTCCTCCCGCTCTGGGTGGAGTGGGAGGGAGTGTCAGACTTTTACTGACTAAAACCCATCCATGTTCCTTCTTTGCCCTTTGTGTTCTAGGGCCGCGGTATCTCTTTCGAACAGTCCCGCAGCCCCGGCAGGCATCGCCCTTTGCGGGCCCCTTCCTTTTTGCTGACATCTCTTTGAGGCGCGCGTGGAACACGAACGCGTCGCCGACACGGCTAACCAGTATAACCTGAGTTCGATTTGCATGAGCTTCTCGTAGGATGAGAAATCAGCTTAATTTAGTTTTGTATAGCTTGACTGGCTGCTGTGCGTACGCACGGCGACCTAATCAAGCTATGCCTCTAGTTATTCATTTAATTAAAAACAACATTATGATATCAGCGCTATTGATAGTGTACCTAGTAACAAGTTAAGCAAGGTCATCTCAAGTAATGAAGTAACTTTTGAACTTACATTCAACAGTTAAATGTCAATGAACCTGCTCATTGATGTGAGGAAAAAATATTAGTTAAAGTTAACATATTTTTTGTTAAAAATCTAAACTATTGTGTTTATGATGTATGATTTTAGCTTTTGCATCGTTGATTTGTGAAAAACTGTTTAGTTTTAAGTGATTGATTCATTTGGGTGCTTAAATATAATTAAAAAGGAGAAATTAATAAAGGGAGTGAAATAACAAACACTGTACTCAAATTATAAGGTTTTGTAAGGATTTAGAAACACAAACATTACAGTCATCATCATCTGCCTAGCCTTTTCCCAACGATACCTATTGGGGTCGGCTTCCAGTCTTAACCGGATGCAGCTGAATTCCAGTATTTTACGTGGAGCGACTTGGTAAGACTGGTTGTCAGACTTTTTGGGCCACGGACTACCTAACGACTGTCAAAGCTCTACAAATGACAGCCGGGACCAACTGCTTGACGTGCTTTCGGAGGCACGGAGGAAACTCGGTAAGTAATGGGTCACCCATCCACAGACCAACCTAGGCAAGCACGGCGTAATCTAAAGATCGACCCGAGCGGCTGTTATTATTTAGCCACGAGCTTGTCATAAAATTAAAAATTAATAACTAAAAAAATTTACATCAAATGTACAAAAGAAGTTTGTAATGAACGAATGAAGATAATGAACGACTCAACTAAACTAATCCAGACCGAAACATTAGACAAGCCTAATCCAATCGATGTCCAATTAGTACCGTGAACTAATTTCTATTCCAAATAGGTACACATTCCTAGAAAATGTTTTAGCAAATTAGGTCATGTGACGTGTGAAATAAGGCTGATATTCTCAGAATTTCGGTGCTTGAGCTATTTTGGTGTAGGTAATTGATATTAAGAGATGGAGAAATGTTGTGTTATGTTATTGGAAGGGTCATCAAATAAAACAAAAAAAAAAAACACAGAAATACTTTGAAGAAATGGACCCTTTCTCTCTCGCCAATCTTTGCTAAAACTTTCAGCTACAAGACTCCGTATCAATTACCAGCCCCTGGTGCTGTTTGGCGCGGGAAAATAGACCTGTTGCCTCCAAGTTTTTTTGTTTGAGCTATTTGGGGTTGAAACACTAGAGCCATGGGGTCTGAGAACCTGGTATTTCGGGACATCGCCAAACGGTTGGTCGACTCATTTCGTGACCAGCACGCGTAGAATGACCACCGTAGAATCTGGTTTAGTAAAGAATAAGAATAAAGAATAAGAATAAAATTTATTAAGCCATTGTTACAAACATTTTCTTAATCTAACTTAGAGCTATGATGTAATCGTAACAAGTTAAATTTTAACTTAGTAATTAGAAAACAGAGGTCCCCAAACTAGGCTGCGCCTGTATCTTGGGGGCCGGAGTTGCGTTAACTTAAAATTAAAACACATATTTGTTGATGTGATAGTTCTTTTAACAAGGCGTAAGTAACCTTTTTACAAAAAATAAATAAAAAATAAAATGATATTACAATAATGAAAATAAAAGTATTCTAATGTTTATTAAATGTCCAGTGTGTGTGTGTGTGTGTGTGTGTTGGTGTGTGCGTGTGTGTGTGCGCGTGTGTGTGTGTGCAGATGTGTGTTATTTGCAGTAATTTTATCTTTGATATAATAATTAACTTAAAATTTCTTCTGTCTCTTCATATGATAGTTTGGTAAACCATTTTATTATGGTTTTCTTGCAAGAAAAGTTGTTCAAGTCTTTAATATCGCAGCTTTTGCTGATTCTATTGTAAATGTGGATATGTGAGTAAAACGGGCATCGTCTCGCTAAGAGGCTATTTGCTTCGGGAAGGGGAATGTTGAGGACGCGTTTAGAGACAAGTTTTCCATAATCGGATCTATTTTTGAGGGTTTTGTGAACATGCAATGTTGCATTTAAGATGAATAATTGCCGCACTCTTAAGACAGCGAAGTCCTTATGAATTTGGTCTGTTGGGTAGCGAAACGGTTTTCTTAAAGCTACTTTTATAACGGCTCTTTGAGCTCTTTCAACTTCTATAAAAGTGCTTTTCCCGGCTGCACCCCAAACAGAAATCCCGTATTGAAGTACTGACTGACATAGTCCAAGGTAAATTGTGCGTAGAATTTCAATGGGTGTACAGTCACGTAGTTTTTTCATCACGTATATCAGCTTCCTAACGCGACCAGAGAGCAGGTGTATATGTGATTTGAAAGACAGGTTTTCGTCTAGTGTGATGCCAAGGTATTTGATTGAGGCTGTGTGATCTATAGCTAGGCAGCTACAGTGTGTAAGCGGTGATGTCTGGTAACTGCAGCATGTATGGTATTTAAGTATAAGATGACGTGGAGGTCGAGAAGCTATTGTTTTGAAAAAGGTTATAAACTTAGTTTTTTTGATATTCAGAGTCAGAAGATTTGCATCTAGAGCCTCAGAAACAGTTAATAGTCCGATCTCTGCAAGGCGATACACTTGTTCCCAGGTTTTAGCGTGGAAAATTATGACAGTGTCGTCAGCATATGATATTATTTCTGCATCGTTTAGTTGTAAGTTTAAAATATCATTCATGTAGAAGGTGAAGAGAGTTGGACCGAGTGTGCTGCCCTGTGGAATTCCAAAGGCGATGGGAAGCACGTCACTCGAGTGTTCATCTACTTTGACTAACTGTTTGCGATTTGATAGGTAACTCGTGAACCAATCAAGTGCGGCCCCTCGTATACCTGCACCACATTCTAGTTTTCTCAGAAGAAGTTCAAGTGATATTGTGTCGAAGGCCTTTGCCAGATCTAAAAAAACTCCTATGGACTGTTCTCCTTTTTGGGTGAAAGTAGCCACTAAGTCTGTCAGTAATGTAGCGGCGTCTTCAGTTGACCTTCCTCGCCGGAATCCGAACTGTTTGTCTGATATCAACTTGTTTTTTTCAAAAAAGTTCACTAACCTGCTGTTAACTAATTTCTCTAGTACTTTGGACAGAATGGATAGAAGTGCGATTGGTCGATAATTTTCAGGTAAGTCTGTAGGGCCGCTTTTGTGAATTGGTCTGACGGAAGCAACCTTCCAGCACTCCGGAAAGGTTCCAGATTCTAAGCTTAGATTGAAAATGTGGGTGAGAGGTTTAAGGATTGCATTTTTAATTTTTATTATAAATCTTGTAGTGATACCATCAAGTCCTGGTGCGCTGTCAATTTTAAGTTGGTGAATATATTTATTTATTTCTGCTTCGTCTGTCGGGTGAAGGAAGAATGAGTGTGGGAAATTTTCACAAGGTTTGTATTTTTTGACTAGGGTTTCTTGAGTCTCAGAAATTCGAGATAGTATTAAATCAGATAGATTTTTTCCAATCGAGGTGAAGTAGGCATTACAGTTGTTGAGTGAGTTAACTGGATCCTCCGAATTGGAAATTAGCTGGGATGAGTCATTTCTTTGACTATTTGGGTTATAAATTGATTTGAGAGTGTTCCATAGTTTTTTCGGGTCCTTTCGGCTTTCAGTTATTAGCTGGCTATTGTGCTCTGTTTTTAGGTTATGTAAAAGGTTGTTGCAGAAATTCCTGTACCTGGTATAAACCAGTCTTTTCATTTCATCATCTGGGTTGGAATTTGAATCTTGATGGAGATTGTCTCGGTGCTTTATGCATCTCATAAGACCTGGAGTGATCCAGGGCTTAAGAGTGAATCTACTTCTGCTAATTTTAAGTTTGTGCGTGTGTTTAGTTATTAGATTAGTGATAATAGTTGTAAATGTGTTTGTCGAGGAGTTGGCACAGTTAGAATTGAGGATATCAGACCAGTCAAAGTTCATTAACTCCTCCGCGATTGCGTCATCGTCAGTTCTGTTTGTCCATCGGGATCTTGTATGAGATTGAATGCCATTATTTTTTTGTGAAATCACAGCCATAACCATGTCGTGATCTGTTATCGAGCATTTCCCGATTATTCCTTCGGATCTGTAGCTTGATTTAACAAAGATGTGATCAAGACAAGTACGCCCCCTGGTTGGTTCAGTGATAGCAGGTAATAGACCATGTGAGGCCATCAGGCTTAAGTATTCAGCATGATTTGAGATAATAGTATTAACTATGTCGATGTTTAGGTCTCCGGCTACTATAATAGTTGGATAACTTTTTATTTGACATAAAGCAATGTCTAGGGATGCAATAAAGTTATTTAAACTTAAAAAAGATGGCGATCTATAAATTCCTATAATAGCTACTTCGTTGTCCAGGACAAGTATGATACTGTCAGCTTCTGCAATGAATGACTCTATCACTTTTATATTTCTACTCGTTTTGGTGTAAATTATGACACCGCCATTTTTGTTCGATTGTGAGTGAGAGCGAGAAACAGAATAACCTGGCATTGGCTCCAGGATTGTCCCTTCACTTAGCCAACATTCTGTCAAAACAATAGCATCGAAATCAGTGTCTAGTCGCTTAAAAGCAATGCAAAAATCATCGAAGTTGCGCTGATAACTTCTTATATTAAACGTGAGTATTTTACAGCTTTTATTCTTCGCTATAATTTCCCTACAATCTTCTAATTGGTCGCATGTGTGACAAGCTATATTTACGATTTCGTCTATATCCTGTATAACATCAAGTAAAGCCATGGGTATAAGTGTACATTAGTATTTTGTTTTTATTTGTCATTTTTGTTGTTGTCACTATTATTGATTTTTGTAGATGTAGGGAAACTCGAGTGTTATTACGATTGTTTAGATGATCTTTGGTTGTCTTAGTGAAGGTGATTTGAGCATTTGCGTATGTGTCGTTACTAGATTCGTGAAGTGTTGAAGAGTTTGAGAGATTGTAAGTAAGTGGTAATGTTGTTGTTGATATCCATAAATTTAGTGACTGTATTTTAATTTTTTTAGTATAAAGTGTCAGTATTCTACATTCTTCTGACAGATCACTTGCGTGACAATTTATGGTGACATTATATAAATCCTGAATAGTGTCAAATGAAGCTATAAATGTAGGTGGTGAAAATGTTATTAGTGACTCTTCAGATGTAATTTTTGCTAGTATAATAATTCCGTGAAAATGTAGGCAAACGTGATTGCTAGAATGTGTGTGTGAGTATGTTTCGGCAGAAACTTGAGTGCTAAAATGTGTGTGTAAGTGTGTTTCGGCAGAAACTTGAGTGCTAAAATGCGTGTTTAAGTGTGTTTTAGTAGAGACATGAATGCTAATGTGTGAGTGTAAACGTGTTTTGGTCATAACATGAAATCTAAAATGTGAGTGTAAATGTGATTTGGTTGTGTTTGAGAGGGAGATTTGATCACGAGTGAGTAAGTTGAAAGCTTTATTTATGGAATAGGTTGTTTGGGTAGGTTGCGAAGATGTTATTGTCGTAAATTGTGGTGAATGTGTGAGTGCAAGTTCTTGTACGTCTTTTGAGGTGTAACACAGCGTGTTTACGTATTTCAAAAATACACCAAAAAAGTAAAATGTAAAAATAATATAAAATTGAGAAATAGTGTAAAATCTAAAATTATTATGAGATCTAGAGTTATTATGAGATCTAGAGTTACAATGGAATCTAAAATTATTATGAGATCTAAAAATAAGAAATGTAAGAATAATACCAATTTTGTGCTTTTTGTTGTTTGCCAATGTTGTCGTTTCTTCCAATATCTGCTGACGCGGACACGTGACGTCACACAGGGGTCGCTGAACCCAGATGTCTTTGCAAGTAATCGGTGTTACGTATGTGGATGGAAGGGTTACCTTCTTGCTTCCGGATGAGTACTGCACCATTTGAGATCCAGCAAACGGAAGAATCGACAAAATGACGGATCAACAATTTGTCGATTCTGCCGTCGACAAAACCCGTTTCTACGGTTGTCATGCTACGCGTGCAGAGGGCTTCCTTCGTGACTAAAGCCCCACGTGAGTTCCGTTCCGGCTCATGGCGAAGAAAACCGCAAGACATGACGAATATACTGTAACGCCTCAATTATGAGTAATCCTATCTATTATTAAATGTCATTGAAGATCTATATATCGAACCGCGATAAGCTTCTACAGGCCTAGACTTCTGCCAATACCGCTCCTAAAGATAGATTCATAGTTCCCATGTTAGTACTCAAGGATTTTTCTTTATGGTGTTGTAGCCAATAATTGTGCGTACTTAGGTGACTCTATCTATTGTTTCAAAAAAAATATTGTTTAAAAAAAATAGTGTGAATAGACCTCCTTGGTCGCCTTACTGCCTGGTCGGTGTAGTGGTCGCGAGCGCTACTGTTGACCATAAAGAAATGGGTTTAATTCCCAAGTCGGGCAGTGTTTTTGAGGCTTTCTATGAGAGATTTGAGCACGGTTGCTATTTGCTCGTAATTTCATGTCAATCGGAAGAAGAAGAAAGACGTGGAGCTGCTGCCTATCCGACCTCCACAACCCAGCTACTTGGTTATACGATATCCCTTGGCAGTGGCGAAGGTTCCATACAACTCGATTCCTACCGGCTTCCCTTTGAAAAATGGCTCAGTTAGTATTCTATAGACAAATAATATTATCACATTAGAAATATGTACTCCGGCTTACCTCTTACAAAAATTGACCCTTCGCTACTGTCCCTTGGTTAACTGTCAAAGATCTACAAAAAATCATAATAATATTTTATTTATTCAAGTTAGAAGGACCCATACAGAATTCAATAAATTATAACACAAATGATACATTAAACACACACAATAAATTAAACATTACAATACAACACAAAACAATAACCAAAGTACAACATAATTATCTTTCACAGTTAAATTGACAGCCGAAGACTGTAGGTGACGTGTAAGTCACTGCAGCGTCATATGTATGGACTGTCGAGCCTATCGGCTATCATCATCGGCACGCTGTTGGAGAGCACCCTGCGCGAACCCTGTTGATTTATATAATTATGGTTTCCGACATTTTACTATGGTTGGGCACCATTCACGGACCGCTCTCAACAAACGTCGCTTTACTTAGAAGATCAATCCGTGCGGTTGTTATTATTTAGAGACGACCCCCTCGTTCTTTCAATTTTTAATCCAATACTAATTCTTACCAAGAGGTATCGTATTGCTCAGAAACTGGGTTTTGGAGATCAGATAGGCAGTCGCTCCATGTAAAATACTGGTGTTCAGCTGCATACGGCTAGACTGATGACCAAAACATAGTTGGGAAAAGGTTAGACAGATGATGATGACCAGTGAAATGGAGACAAATGATCAAAAATTGTCTTCATATGTCTTGATCAACGTCTGGACTTTAAAAGAGACAGTGACCTCTGAGTTTGTTTCGGCTGTTTCTTCTGAGTAGTCAGGTACGAAACACCGGCCCCATCTAATTTTAAAACAACATGATGACATGTAAAAGTGTTTTGTAAAACCAATATACAGGAATAAATATGGTTTATGATGATTTAAGATTCATTACGAAAACGCATCGCAAAATTTTGTCAGCACGTGTAACGTCAAACCTCACCAATTTGCAACACCATCTACGTTCTCAAGGATCTCCATAAAAGGTGTTGCATAAGATAGTCTCAAGTGACGTTTGCTCACATTGTTTCTGACTACCCTCTTTTGGGTCAAGGCTTATTTCCGCGTAAAGGTGCGGTCAAACTAAGTAGACTTTACAGGGGACTAGCTGCATTATGGTCAAAACCTGCGGAAAAACCTTGGATGAGGATGAGGACTACCAAACTTTAACAGCTTTTTTTAGTAACCTTGTTTGTCCCACTGCTGGGCAAAGGCCTCCCCCATATCCTTCCAGGTACTCTTCTCCTGCGCCACCTCGAACCAGCCTTCGTGATGCGCGTCTAGACCATCTCGCCACCTCTTTCTAGGCCAGCCTCGGCGGCGCCGTCCATCTCAGGCACCCATCGTGTTGAGAGCTTTGCCCAGCGGTCGTTATGCATGCGGCTCACGTGACCTGCCCAATCCCATTTGAGCCTAGCATCCTTTTTGCATACGTCTATAATTCCTGTTTTTGAGCGCAGAGTGTTCCGTATTGTAAATGTTTTCTTTACACCCAGAATGCTGTTTAACAGAAAATGTACTGAAATATTTGTCTTATGTCCGTTGTACGTAGCCAGTCCGCATTACGGTTCGCTCGATGGAGCTGTACCTTTTGACTGTTATTTCAGTACCATTACCTGTCAAAGCCCGCTGTCCTCTCTCCAGTTCGCATGGTTTGACCACACCTTTACAATGATGGAGGCACAATACTGCCTTTTACCCCCGACTTGGGTTATTTGCGAACCTTGACCAACTACGTATGTTTATTTGGCTTCTAAAGTCAACAATAGTTTGGTTACGCGATTATTTGGTTGTATAATTGAAATATTAGAGGAAAAGTAGTATACAATGTGAGGGATATAATAGGAATACTTATTATAACGTTGTAGTACTTTGAATAATGCTTCTACTGTTTCTGTTCCCCTGGTAACATTTGTTACCGTTTGTTTTTTTTAAGCTGTGATTAAACAGTTTAGTTAATCACAGTCCACTGCTGGACATATGCACGGTTCACGACCTCATGTGATCCGTCTTGAGACAAGAGATTCGCGCGTGTGTCACTTTTTTTGTTTCTATCATGTAAGTACCGTAGCTTGCTCTAAGGTTACGTACGCTCTGACAGGCTTGCTTAGCGCACAATTAAGTGAGTCGCTCGTGTATTGGAGTACAGGGTGACCACTTCAAGTGAACAGTTCAAAGGGGCGTTGCTTTAATAGCGCTTTTTTCACTCATCTTCCTGTGTCAACAGATCCGGCTCGAAGGACCAAAGGTGGATGAATAAATACACGGCGATCTTGAGTATACAGTATATTCTTGAAGTTCACAATCACAATAAAGACACAATATATTATTCAAGCAATATATATTCAATATGTTATTCTAGCGCGACGGGTAGATCGTCATCCACGCCCATTCTGGATTCGCTCCTGTCATCACTTCAAGATTGTTCCAGTTCCAACAAATTTCAAGGGTTTTAATGGCCTATTTCCCATAGAAATAAACCATCAAAGCTTCTCAACTTTTATTACTACTTCCCAGTAATAAAACGTTCAAATAGTCCCATAATTTCGGCAGCTGTTTCACGTGGAAAAGTACAAGGTCTTATTCTACTGTTCTTTCACAGTTAACGTTTATTTCTGATAGGCATTCCTGTCAAAGGACAATGTTCTTTAACTTCATTTGTATAAGGTCGTTGTTCGGTTGTTGCCACTGACAAGTCTGTCAAATAACATCGAACTTTATTTTTATCAGAATAAGGCTGTTGTTGGGTTGCTGCTGTCAGACGTAAACTAAATGTGGAAGGACTGTAGTGAAACCGCCGATAATTTGAGTTATATAATGTACTAGGCCATCATAAAGTTGCCTGTATAAGGCATTGTTTTGTAATAGACTCTTAAGTAGGTACAAACTACTGTGAAGTGGAACAATGACAGTAGCAAACTGTCACTCAAGAACATTAATGGCTCGTTTCGTAAATTTTGACAGCACCCCAAGTGCGTAACGTTATTTCAATCACCATTGGAAGGATTTTGAAAGAAATTCTTACTCAGATCTATTGCTTTATAATCATGATCTGCCTAGCCTTTTCCCAGCTTTGTTGAGGTCGGCTTCCAGTCTAACCGGATGCAGCAGAATACCAGTATTTTACATGGAGCGATTGCCTACTGACCGCCACAACCGAGTTAGTACTGGGTAACACAATACCCTTTGGTAAGACTGGTTGTCAGACTTTTGGGCCACTGACTACCTATAACGACTGACAAAGATCTACAAATGACAGCTGGGACCAGCGGCTTAATGTGCTTTGCGAAGCACGGAGGAAACTCGGTATGTAATGGGTAGTCACTCATCCACAGACCAACCCAGGCAAGTGGGACTTAACCTGGAGATTGATCCGAGCGGCTGTTATTATTTTAGCCATTGCTTCGTAATATGTTTGAAAACTGAACTGTCAATATAAAAGGCCCGGTAAGATTTTTGAACCAAAGATAATATCCATGCGTCCTTTACTATAATTTAGGATTACTGTTAGATCTACACGTTCTAAAGGGTGTAAAAAGACCCTTAACAAAGCCGAAAGGCACTTGTTCTCCCCATCATTGCAATTTTTTTTTTTGTACTGGACCATACCTGTGAAACCTTCTAGTTACGGAGATATTGGACGTCAAAGTTCCAAGTTTTTCACGAGTTTTTTTTTTAAATACTAGTTTTTAAGGTTTAATTTAATTTAATTGCCTCCATGATCCGTTTACTATTCAAATCATCCATCAGCAATATGTTTTGAGCGCATTATATTAAGTTTTACCGTAAAATGTGATTTTTGACCCGAAAACAAAAAATCGTTTCCCAGCAATAATTTTTGCGTAGAGTTACTTAGTTGGATGAACAGAATGCTTGGTTGATGGCTTCGTGAAGGGTCCGTTTACACCCTGTTTATTATTTTATTAAATTTCAATTTTGGCCAATCACTGTCTCTTAGGACACAGGTCTTCCTAAGACCTGTATCTTAAGAGTGACAGATTGCAGTAGCTTGATGTGCTGGCGTGTGTACAATAACTAGCATTTTCTCATACGTTTTCACAAACAGATTTTCTTTTAAAACCGTATAAGCAACAAACAATGAGTTTCTTCACCCCTACATGTTGTAAAAGATATTGGTTGGGAGCGTCTGCTGCCTGATGGCAACCCTTAGGGACACTTGGTTATTTACAATTTCATCTCTACAGGTGGTATATCTTATTGTATATCGTCGGTGGAAAGCGTGATCTATACACCGTGACTTTTTAGTCGTCTTACAAAAGTGGGCCACTCAATGTGCCCGACATAAAATAGTTCTAGGCGCGATTTTTTTTTTACCTACCTTAATAGGTACAAAGAAAAATAAATAAACATTAGAAAAAATTATGAAACATCCTGTTAATGATGTTTACGTGTCAAACGGGAGAATATACCTACCCAGCGCTCGAGTCCAGTAGATTATCGCTCACAACAGGGTGTTTTAACTACGTCATGCGTCATAATATTGAATAATATTTTTATTTTTAAATTATTAAAATCTCATAAATACCTTTTTTTATGAATGCTTAGTAGTCATTGGATACATGCAGTGGCGTAGCGTGGGGGGTGCCGGGGGGGCCTTGGCCCCGGGCGGCAAATTTCAGGGGGCGGCAGAGAACAAGAGCCAGGCCGCGGCAAGCGGAACCAGGCGGTAGCGTCAGGTCATAATTATCAGATCAGGTAATTACTAAAGTCATCGGGACTACGTTGCAAAAACAAGGACAACCAAGAAGTGGAGCATTTTCCTTAATATATGCCGCTGGCCCGGGGCGGCGTTTCATACTAGCCTCACGTCTATTCCGTTCTGCCGCCCCGTATTTTCTAGATACAAGCACTTAATTCTTCTAGCCTGCCGCCTCCCTTTTTACATCTGTATTTATGGTAAAAAGAAAATCGAACCTATCTGAGATGCAAAAATTTTCTAGCTCGCTTCGCTCGCACTAACAGCTAAGTTTTCTTAATCGTTCCATATCTTTAATACATTCGTAGAAAACGTATGTTAAATTCTATTTGTTTGAATCGTGAAAAGAAAATCTGTTACCTATCCGAGGCGGGGTGCTAAAATTTTCGAGCTCGCTTCGCTCGCTCTTGCATCCTACTTACTCTCAAATCTAAAGCTTTAATGCATAATTCGATAAAAAAGCTTATTTATCTATTTGAATAGTTAAAACAAAATGTGATTTCTCTTATTTATCAGATGTGCTAAAAAAAATTGAGCTCGCTGTTTTTGTTAGTTTCCCGAACGGCAAACCTTATACACTAGGTATTAGCTATATTAGCAATTGAACATGACAAACCTACATACATATGAACAAATGATCATCATCAGCATCATCATTCTCTTGCCCTTCTTATCCCAATTCATTGGGGTAAGCGCAGAATGTCTTCCTCTTCCATACCCAACTCTTTATTACTCGTCTCATCTCATCAGAAACCTCCTTTCTTGAATGAAATTGTGTATAAAAAAGATTTTACTTTAAAAAATAAACTTATAGATTTTTTTTAAAGAATTAAAAAAAATGCTTTGTATTTTGACTCTTTCCTACGTTTCTTGACTAATTATGAAATTAGAGGGGGTGGCCAAAATTACATTCGGCCCCGGGCGGCAAAATCCCACGCTACGCCACTGGATACATGAAGTGGGCTGCCGTTGTAAGACGACTAAAAAGTCACGGTGTATAAATAAATAAAATTGAAGTTTCTGTTTGTGATTTCAAAATAACAGCTTTTTACTGAAATGCTGAGCCTTTTTTACATAGTTTCTAACGATTCCATAATTATCTGAGACGTTCTCTCATTTTAGTTATTTTGACAGAATATCTACCAATTTTCTTCTTTACACTTCTCGGAAATCTAAATCAATTGGAAAACAAAATAAAATATAGCTAAAAAAAAGTTACTAAAAATATCGAAATTATTTTTTTAGGTTAGAACTTGCTGAACTTAACCGTGAACTCAATAAACCGTTGACCTTATCGCTTTGACATTAAAAATGGCGGCGATCATCATAATATCGCAAACACCATTGTCTATGGTAAGGTTACACCATAAACAAGATACATTCACCTTGCGCGCACCCCATGCAGTTTAATGAGCAGACATATTGGATCAACAGCTTATTATATTTCAGGGCTTTTTATGTAATAAATTGGAGACTGATTAATCGAATTCATGGTTTTTCATGAAGAAAATTATAAAAAACGAGGCTTGTTGTCCAAAATTTCTTTCATAATACGGGGTTACCACGTATTCAGTACATCGTTAGAGCCCCCCCACATCGAAATTTTTCATCGGTTATTAAAAAAAAATCTGCTATAATAATCTGCTATAGTATAATATTTTTTGTGGTCATACATTTTGACCGTGTCGTGTAGGTATACTAGTTTTGTAGGAAACAGCTGTTTTTGTTACGGTTTTTGCGTCGGTATCCCATACACCCCGTAAAAACACTCAATGGGGGTTGTACTTAAATAGATTGGGGTCATATGAACTTGGGAACACTGACGCAGCCGCAGGCAAGGAATTCTACTAGCTTAGAACCTAGCTGTGCGCATTATAAATAATGTTACAAATTGGTTCGCACATGATATCAAACCAAAGTTATTATACAAAAACTCCAGTAAAAAACCTCAGCAACTGGGAGTTAAAGTAGTTTACCCGTTAGCATCGATAATTTTCAGGTCTTTTTTTTTGTTTTTTTTTTCGGATGGGAAATCATCAAATGACCCCTCCCGCTCTGGGCGGAGTGGAAAGAGTGTCAGAATCGTACTGACTAAAACCCATCCATGTTCCTTCTTTGCCCTTTGTGTTCCAGGGCCGCGGTATCTCTTTCGAACAGTCCCACAGCCCTGGCAGGCATCGGCCCTCGCGGGCTCCTCCCTTTTGCTGACTTCACTTTGAGGCGCGCGTGGAACATGAACGCGCCGAATTTTCAGCTCTCAGAATGCAGCTCAGATCATAATAGAGCATCCACCAAAGCTTCACCTCTTATCAAAAACCTTTTTTACTCACTGCTAGCTGGACCTTCCATAACTCTCCATATACAGTCCAGTAACTACTAAGGCTCAATACACAATCCTCATTATCACAATATACCGATGGGTTCACCTTGTGCCCACCCCCTTAAGCTGAGCGTGTGTAAGCACCCGATAAAACTAAATGACATTCGAGGTCATAGGCCTTCTGTCACACCGGCGCGTAACAGAGGAATAGCATGGCTAATTAATGTTGATTGAATTACCTTATTGTCTAAAAATATTTCTGTATTGTGTAGAATTTTAAGAAATGTAATTTGGGTATAACCACTCGTATGCCGAGTATCCAGACACAATTAAAAAGTCATTGTGTCTCGCGTAGATCTACTTTCACACGAAAGGTTAATAATGTAATGGTATTGTTTATCTTTATTGAAATACTTTTAAGGATGATGTACCCATAGTAACTATGAATTTATTTTTGGCGGCAGACATGAATTATTCATTCTTCAGTTAGTATTGCAGACAATAGACAAATCTGAAGTTTATGTCATGAACATAACATAAGAATTAAAGAGATATACTTGTAGAGGTTTATTTTATAGCTTTCTGTCGACCACGTCTCTGTAATTTCAAGAAAACTGAACTTCGTCAGATCTAAATAGGACGCTTTCTTGCTGGAGTATAATTTAATAAATAAGGATATCAACATACCAAGCATAAGCATAAGCATACGCATACCAAGTTTATACCTATTCTTCTTATTTTGATGAAAGCGGTGTTTTCTGTTTTTGTGCTCACACCACAAATTTTTTCTATTATAAGTCTATACGTGAGCATTTGTAATTTGTTGTGGCTTTCTGGTGACTATGGTTTCCTTTTTTGCTTGTTTTTATTAGCTGTAAGTCCTCCATATACCAAAATAAATAAATAATTTTACATTCTAAAATTATATCCTTCTAGCTATTATAAACATCATAATTGTCAACTTTTACACCTTTTATGTTACACGATGGTGTAATAGAATCCCTTCAGCAAATAAGTCAAACGCTACGGTTGACCCCGGCTGCTGAGGTTACCCGCGTACAAGGTTACTGCACAACACAGTCTTTCACTCAGCACAGGGTTATAAAAGCTTAGTTGCTTTCCTCGTCTTGGGATTTTCCGCAGTTTTCTTGTCTTTTTAATTTTTAGTTTAATTCCGTAATACTTAAGATTGTTGATGATTTTAAGTTAGCTAACTATCCATACTAATATTATAAATGCGAAAGTAACTCTGTTTGTTTCTTTGCTACCTTTTCACGACTAAACAGCCCATCGAATCGTAATAAATTTGGCGAGGAAATAGATTGTATCCTGGGGAAGGACATAGGTTATCTTTTTATTTCCTCACTCATACTCATCAAAATTACCACGCGAACGAAGTCGCGGGCAACAGCTAGTTAATAATAAGTCACAAAGGTGCCAGTCAGCATTTATTTCCCTGGTCCCGGCTGTCATTTGTAGATCTTTGTCAGTCGTTAGGTAGTCGGTGACCCAAAAAGTCTGACAACCAGTCTTACCAAGGGGTATCGTATTACCCAGTACTAACTGGGTTGTGGAGGTCAGATAGTTAGTCATTCCATGTAAAATACTGGTTTTCAGCTGCATCCGGTTAGACTGGAAGCCGACCCCAATATAGTTGGGAAAAGGCTAGGTAGATGATGATGACGTATTTAAATTCAGAAGATGGAAAGAAAAAAATCAAAATAAAAAGTTTTATTTTATCAACAAACTGCTAAAAGATGTCGAGCTGATCTAAAATCCACTTATCATAACCCAATAAAAACCATCTATCAAGATATTTTCAGGAAGATGAGTACCTATTTACAAGCACTAAACTACGTTATGATCTGATATAAAAAGGTTCAACAGTCTAGTGAACCCTAAAGTTCACAGTTCACGGTGGACATGTCAAAGACCTCTAAAATTGGATGCAGTTTTTAAACTCATCCATCATTTTGCACTTGAGTATGTATGTACTAGTGAAGCACGATTCGATACTTTACTGTATCGATATAACAGTATCCGATATTCCGATATTTTAGATCGATACAAAAGTAAAGGTACTAGTATTTTTTTCTGGAAAACCTTCAGAACTATCAATTTAAAAGAATACAAAAGGGTTACAATTATGGCTTACAGAAGAGTTACTGAATCAAATGGATAATGCTACGATTTGATACATTCGCAGAATCGGATGGAAGCCATTCGAATTGTATCAAATTATTTATTTTTGTACTTTTTGTAGTCTAGGTGCTGGTAGAATTAATTTTGTTTTGCGGCGCTCGTTCTTATCAAAATTAAACAGTTTTATGTTTTTCCTAACAAAAGTGACTATTTCTAATATATAAATGGAGGGCAGAGTTAACATTTTTTCATTTATAAAGTGAGGTCTGCAGCTATATCTAGGTTTTATTTGAAACTAGCTGTTCCCGGCATGCGTTGCAATGCACCTTTTTCCTATCCTACCTACCTATCCTACCTACCCTACCTACCCTACCTACCCTACCTACCCTACCTACCCTACCTACCTACTTACCTACCCTTCTCTACCTACTTACCTACCTACCTACTTACCTACTTACCTACCCTACCTACCCTACCTACCCTACCTACCCTACCTACCCTACCTACCCTACCTACCCTACCTACCCTACCTACCCTACCTACCCTACCTACCCTACCTACCCTACCTACCCTACCTACCCTACCTACCCTACCTACCCTACCTACCCTACCTACCCTACCTACCCTACCTACCCTACCTTGGCTGTACCTTGGTTGGCTGTTTTAAGGGGTTTTCCGGCAATTATTCGAATTTTTCTCGCCGTAAAAACCATCCTTGAACTCCAACGAACATTTAAAAAAAAAATTGGCCATATTGGTCCAGGCGTTATTGAGTTATGCGCTTACCAACACATTTTGCGATTCATTTTTATATTATAGATAATATTCGTATACATTTCTTTTATGCAATAAATAAATCATTCGCATCTACACTGTGTCCCCACATGATGATACCGTAGCGTAGCCACGCATATTATCGATACAAATGCAAGTATGCATCCCTAGTATCTATTGATTTTAAACAAGATTAGTTAAATATACGAGTACATGTGATCAGCTGTTGTAGATACTTGTTTTAGTCTAATTATACTTGAATGCACGTGATATCTGTTTTTAGAAGTTTACTTTAGCATTAACACTTCAAGCACAGAGTACAGAAGCGGACTAAATACTATAGGCATTTTCTACCAGTCTGCCTTTGGGTGATGCAGAGATAAATAGAGGTAGGTGTAAGTCTGAAAATGTAATTTTTTAGTTTATACTAACATTTACTACCATTTTTTTAATACTATAAATAGCATTTTAATAAAGGCGCATACCCACCGCGGCGCATGGATAGGCCACACATGTGTTGACTGGCCAAGATAGTTGGGAAAAGACTAGGCAGATGATGGTCCACACTGAGAATGGGATCCAGGCATTTTGTTCCAGTTTTATTTTCCACGTAACTTTACGGTTACTGTACTACATTACCTAGCCGCTCTTGCCCTCTTTTTATTTTGAAGAGAGGTCTGGTTATTGAGGGCACTGACAGTACTTACAACAGTCTACAACAGTCCACTGCTGGACATAGGCCTCTTCAATCACACGTCACTTAACTCAATTCTCAGCAACTCTCATCCAGTTGCTACCAGTCACCCTTTGAAGACCGTCGCTCCACCGAGCCTGAGGACATCCCACCTTACGCTTGCCGATTCGCTGTCTCCACTAAAGAACACGTCTACACCAACGGCCATATTTATAATAGTTAAATATTCAATACATTAACACATTCCTCTCATAACGAACCATTAATTGATCAATAATTCACAATAATGTTAAAAAACACTTTAAATTGGTTATCGCTAGGCAGATTTTTATACGAAGATATGGGCTCAAACTTGAAAATATATTTTAGTGCCTAACAGTAACGGTTTCTCGTATAAATAAATAACTTCGTAGTCTTAATGCCTAATGTTTCTTTATAAGATAAATAATTTTCGAAGATAAAACATCGTAAAAGATTTAAATCTTGTTAATGTATTTTGTTTCTGCCCTTGATTTTGGAATTGTATGGTCCCGGGTGTCATTTGTAGATCTTTGACAGTCGTTAGGTAGTCAGTGGCCCAAAAAGACTGACAATCAGTTTTACCAAGGGGTATCGTATTACCCAGTACTAACTGGGTTGTGGAGGTCAGTTAGGCAGTCGCTCGGTATTCAGCTGGATCCGGTTAGACTGGAAGCCGACCCCAATATAGTTGGGAAAAGGCTAGGCAGATGATTGAGAGTAGCCTGTGTCCAATCTCCAACAGAAACGGAACCGGAACCAACGGAAAAACAGACCGACGGACAAACAGACAGACCGACGGACAGACCTGAGACGGATCCGACGATCATTATCTAGTACCAGGAACACAGAAACACACAACACGTGTTTGACGAATGTTCTCTTATTACGGTCATCGCGTTCAACCAGATTATGTCACTGGGGATTTGGTGCTATTTATTTTGCGTACATTGTGATAATAAACGGTAGGTATCGTATCAGAATATTTTTGGCGCCTAATTTAGTATGTAGGTGAGATATTTATGTAATGGCTTTTGGGAGTAGGTCAATAACAAATCCATACTTCCATCAAGTATGATTGATGTTAATGGGTAAATCGGCTTCAAAGCAACGCATATTTTTGAACTGTCAAATTGAACTAAAAGCTTTTTGAATCGATAACTCTTATCTTAATTTTATGTTTTGAACTCTTGAGGTAGGCACGGCACACTTATGATTATGCCTATTTTTTTAAATTATATAAAACGAGACGAAAAATGGTTCCTCCAAATTTTGGCCGTATCTAATATGATTGGATACGCCGGCGTGGGGAAAGAGTACCTGTAAGGACTAGGGGCCTTAGCCCGTCAGAGAAACAGGAATGGTTTGTTAAAAACTTTAAAATCCACTTTATTCGTATAACTTAATAACTTGCCATCATGATATCGACTCCTGTCAACTGTCAGAACTCAAGGTTATCGTACCAATGCTACCATCATTATAACCTGAAAGCATTGACGATAGTATGTTGTCGGAAACAGCTTGTTTAAGTTCTGAAAGCCTTTTGGCAACGTTGGTCGAATGTATTTTTAAGTTAATGCCCAAAATTTTAGCTCAGTCCTTTTCCTGCGTCCTTGGTGACTACAGTCGTATTCATAGCAATTTTTTGTGACAGGGTTCCCACGTACCATCACAAAAGTACTGAAATTTGGCAGACATTAATTTCGAAGAGCCTTTTGGTGAGAGCTTCAAGCCCTTGGTCTAGCAGCAGTGGCCCGTTTAACTGGGTGGAGAAGATCACCATAGTCATTCATCACCGCGTCCACTGTCTGGAGGACACAGCGCGGCATGTGCCGCATGGGAGGAGCCGCGCCGTGCCCTCGTAACAGAAGTCAGAACTGACCTGTCGCTGCCGGCCTTCGCGCGTTCGATGGACGGGAGCGCAGAGTCGTGGCATGCTGTGATCTTTTTCTGTGAAACCGTCATTTCAAAGAAGGAGGCTGCGGAAAGGTTGAGGGAGGTCGAGACCACTCTCCCGACCCGTAGCAGACGTACCGGGCGTCGGCGGAGGACGGACAACGCCCTCTTCCAACCCCCTAAACGGGTCCAGAGGCACGCCGGACATGGGGACGTCCGCCGCCCCCCCATATTACTGGAACCGAGACGGTGGCGGGTAGTGTTCTGCGCGCACCCCTATTGGACGTCGCTCCCTCTTGAGGAGGCCCGAAGACGTGGACTAACCGGGGATCGTGGAAGGCGCACTAGTTCCTATCATCCCCGGTGCAAGTGTGGGAAAGGAACACCGGGGTTTTTAATCAGTTAGAGTCTGACAGACCCCTCACCTGCCCCAGGGCGGGGGACATCCATGAGGATTATCCACAACGAAAAAAAAAAAAGGCACTCGTTCCATGTAAAATACTGGTATTCAGCTGCATCTGGTTAGACTGGCAGCCGAACCCAACATTCGGCACGTGTAGTCGAAGATCACGCCACTTTTCATGATTATTATATGCGATATGTCATAAATCAAAATATTATTATAACAAATGCAAGTGATTTACTAAAACAACAATACAGTATTATACATGACCCTACTAATATTATAAATGAAAGTTTGTATGTTTAGATGCTTGGTACACAATTCCGCAAAAACGGCGAATCAGATATGAAATTTGGCATAAGGCGGACCATAACCTTTTTTTTTTTAATTCTCAATGGATGTCCTCCGCCGTGGGGTCAGCGGAGGAGTCAGTCAGATTCCTAACTACTGGTACAACCACACGGTGTTCCTCCTCGTCACTTCTAGGTTAGGATATAGGATACTTTTATTTCACGCGCCTGTTCTACCGCGCTCCACGATCAAAACCAAATCTAAATCTATACATATAAAATTCAAAGTCCTGACTGACTGACTGACTGATATATCGACGCACAGCCCAAACCGCTGGTTCTAGAGACATGAAATTTGGAGGGTGTATTCTTTGTGAAGGGTAGGTATCCACTAAGAAAGGGTTTTTCGAAATTCCACCCCTAAGAGGGTGAAATGGGGTGTTGAATTTTCTATGAAACTTTTTATTCTCGCAGTCGATTGACTTGAAAATTAGTGTACATACTATTCAGATAAAATTATGAGATACGTGTATCACAGTTTTTCCAAAATCATCCCCCAATTTAAAAATTCAATGTCGTGATTGGCTGACTGATATATCAACGCAAAGCCCAATCCGCTGGTTCTACAGACATGAAATTTGGAGCGTGTATTCTTTGTAAAGAGTAGGTATTCATTAAGAAAGGGTTTTTCGAAATTCCACCCCTAAGAGGGTGAAATGGGGTGTTGAATTTTCTATGAAACTTTTTATTCTCGCAGTCGATTGACTTGACAATTTGTGTACATACTATTCAGATAAAATTATGAGATACGTGTATCACAGTTTTTCCAAAATCATCCCCCAATTTAAAAATTTAATGTCTTTATTGGCTGACCGATATGTCAACGCACAGCCCAATCCGCTGGTTCTAGAGACATGAAATTTGGAGCGTGTATTTTTTGTAAAGAGTAAGTATTCACTAAGAAAGGGTTTTTCGAAATTCCACCCCTAAGAGGGTGAAATGGGGTGTTGAATTTTCTATGAAATTTTTTATTCTCGCAGTCGATTGACTTGAAAATTTGTGTACATACTCTTCAGATAAAATTATGAGATACATGTATCACAGTTTTTCCAAAATCATCCCCCAATTTAAGAATTCAATGTCGACTGGCTGACTGATACATCAACGCACAGCCCAATCGGCTGGTTCTAGAGACATAAAATTTGGAGGGTGCGTTCTTTGTGAAGAGTAAGTATCCGTTAAGAAACAGTTTTTTTTTAATTCCAGCCCTAAGAGGGTGAAATGGGGTGTTTAATATTCTGTGAAACTTTTTATTCTCTGAGTCGATTGACTTGAAAATTTGTATACATACTTTTCAATTAAAATTATGAGATACGTGTATCACAGTTTTTTCAAAAATCAAAATCATCCCCCAACAGAGTCAAATAGGGCTTCGAAGCTCACGTAGACCGGCGCATTGCGCGCAGTGTTGCGTGGGGCGTGCGGGGCGCGGGAGTATTTACCTATTAAGTAAGTAGGTAGGATTTTTCTGAGGTAGACGTCTGTAAATATGGTTTATTCCACCGATTTTCGCGTTGGCTCGTGATACGCGACATTCATTGATATTAAATATTATGTAAAAGTTTAATGTCTATAAATATGTAGATTCCAAATTAATCATTTGATTTTCGTCACCGGTGTCCAATCTCAATCCGAGGTATCAATATTCACATAACAATATGTAAAGTACCTAATTGATATTACTATGAACTAATATTTGCAAGTTATAAGCAACTATATAAAAACCATGTATCTACTATACATACATAGATTACTTATTATCCCAGAAGTAAAATCCCGTGGGCAATTCCCGAACTCCCGAACTCCACGCGGGCGAAGCCGCGGGCATAAGCTAGTGTTATATAAAAGCGAAAGGCCACTCACTCACTCATCACGAAATATCGAAAACCGCTTGACGTATTAAGATGAAATTTGGCAGGGAGGAAGTTTATAGTTAGTAGACGTCCGTTAAGAACGGATTTTGCGACAGGGCCGGATTAAGGAGGTCTAAGGGCCTAAAAGAAAGGCCTTCATTTTTTTGTGCTACAAACTGAAATTAAGCAGGGAGGTAGTTACCGCGGACGTAGCTGCGGGCAACAGCTAGTAAAATATAAAATCTATCAAGAATTTTATGAATAATCGAAACACGCTTTAAACAAATGATCCACAAGGATAATCAAGTTCAGCAATAGTGTGAAACGCAATTACGATAATAATAAATTATTAATAATACATTCTAATAGCACATTGACCCATAACCCCACGCGTAACGGAAGTAAAACAATGTTTTATATAAACATCCGATATGATTATTAATGTATCATATAATAATATATTATTCTTAGCTCATTCAAGAATTTACAACTAAAATTAATTCATAAATACTTCCCTCAGGAATTGCGCACGCGCGCCCACGGAGCCATGTTGGCCCAGTGGTTATGGCCCGAACTTATGAGCCGTGGGTTATTGATTCGAACCTAGACAAGTTTGATCGAAAGTTGTTTGATTGAAGAGCAATAAGATAGGGTTTTTCGAAAATACATCTTCTTAAGTAAAGAACTCTTGTACAAAAATCACACGTTTAAAAGAGTAGATTTAGACTGCATTATCTAGATTTTTTTTTAAATACCGAATAGGCTTGCGTTTGGCCGTTTGGAGAAGCTCGTGGCTAAATAATAACAGCCACTCGGGTCGATCTTTAGGTAAAGCCGTGCTTGCCTAGGTTGGTCTATGGATGGGTGACCACCCATTACGTACCGAGTTTCCTCCATGCCTCGGAAAGCACGTAAAGCCGTTGGTCCCGGCTGTCGTTACAGGTAGTCAGTGGTCCAAAAAGTCTGCCAACCAGTCTTACCAAGGGTATCGTATTACCTAGTACTAACTGTGTTGTGGAGGTCAGATAGGCAGTCGCTCCATGTAAAATACTGGTATTCAGCTGCATCCAGTTAGACTGGAAGCCGAACCCAATATAGTTGAAAAGGCTAGGCACAATCTTTAAATGATTGACAGAAACAGAGTGATGTTTTATCCAGGGATTAATTAATCGGATTAAAAGGTTAACCGGTTAGACCTTTAACCCTTATTTTGACCATTATAAGGGTTAACCGTACAATATTGCTAATCATTTAAATATTGCTGATTAACAAGAATGAAAGAGACGAAACACCGAGCGCGGGGTAACTCTGCCACTTCCTTGCATATTTTAAGTACAAAAATGAACTTAGTGCCAGAACTAGTTATTATAGGCTTATTAACCCCATAATACGGGTTACCTTACCCTAAAATTACCCGATTTAACCCATATCCGGGTAACCTCTTCGGTCCTTGGTTTTATGAAATTCGTTTAGCGTTCAATATGTTTTGTGATTTTTGGTGCAAGTAAGCGTTATAGCCTATGTTGCTATTACTTTGTAATTAGAGCCATCAGTGCATACTAAGTGTACCAAGTACAGTAGCACTGAAACCGCTGTAATAATACTGAGATAAGGGTTATTACAAAATTGATAACTCATCTGGGTACTTCAATATTGGCGAGATTAGCTCAAATTAATTAGATAAGGGGGTTATTTTCAGATTTATGTTCGAAGGTTTTTGTTTGATGGTGTATATTGATTAATATTGATACAAGGGCTGCCGACAAAACAGTTTCCAGGAATGAAAATGATTGTACAATCTTAATTTTTTTTTATTAATAGTCGAGGCAACGCACAGCCTGATAATTGCTTGGTCTCGGAAGCATGCAAATTCAATTTTTGTCTTTAGATGTGTTTACGTAAGCATTATTATTTTGTATGAGGCAGCTGATTATTTTGTATGGGGCAGCTGATTGTTTAGCAATTACAACAGTGGTCCCATGGAGAAAATTCTGTCAGTTTGATAGTCTGTAGCCTACCCTTTTTTTTTTTTTTTTACCGATGGGAAATCATCAAATGACTTCTCCCGCTCTGGGTGGAGTGGGAGGGAGTGTCAGACTCTTACTGACTAAAACCCATCCATGTTCCTTCATTGCCCTTTGTGTTCCAGGGCCACGGTATCTCTTTCGAACAGTCCCGCAGCCCTTAAATGTTTCGGGGGAGCTCGTAGCTAAATAATAACAGCCGCTCGGGTCAATCTTCAGCTCAAGCCGCGCTTGCCAAGGTTGATCCGTGAATGTGTGATCCGCCCATTCCAAACAGAGTTTCTTCCGTGCCTCGGAAAGCACGTGAAGCCATTGGTCCCGGCTGTCAATTGTGTCAATGACAATCAGTGGCCCGAAAGTCTGACAACCAGTTTTACCAAGGGGTATCGTATTACCCAGTATTGACTAGGTTGTGGAGGTCAGTTAGGCACTCGCGTCATGTAAAATACTGGTATGAGGTGCACCCAGTTAGACTGGAAGGCTTTTATTTTTTTTCTCGTTTGGAAACTTAGTTACTTTGATAACCATTGTTTTGTATAAATTAGAAGCATTATTTGAGTTTTTGTAAGTGTGAGTACCATGTAGACTTTCTATTATGGTTAGTAGGGCTTATCCTAATCTTTATGGTTTTAACTGTAGCTTTGTTTTATTTTCCTATCTCTACACTGTGCTCACATATAGAAGCAACAATATTGTACCCAGGACTATGTAATATATAACTTGATTTGAAAAGAGTGTCCATGGAGTTTCTTGCCCATTCTTCTCCATGAGATCTACTATTTTCGAATGGGCAACTACAGTCCATTCACAGTTATTATGCCTGTGGCGGGACTGTAGGTAGCTTATTTTTGACTATGCAAAAATGCCTGTCATGGGTCTATTTGAAATAAATGCTTTGAGTTTGAGTTTGAGTTTGAGGCGACCCCGACAAAGTTGGGAAAACACCGTTTCTGTTAAACGCTTTAAAACGAAGGTTAGCACTGAAGAACATTGTTAGAGACTTTGAGGTAAAAGTTGGTAAGTTGCTGAATTTTTCCTCTGGGTAATACTATCAAGCTTTGTTAACACTTTCACAGTATAGTGTAGCAGGCATCCCTAGGTGATACGGTATCACCATTATTAATGTTTTGGTGTTGTACTAGCTTGGGTTTCCGTGTTTATCTATTAATATTTAGCGCGGATTTTGTTATTCCACCAAGTGGGGAAAAGCGCTTCCTAGTTTTAAGGATTTTCCTAGCTTTGTAGATATTATCTCGTATCACTTTCGTACTTTTTGTTATATGTTGCTGTAGTACTTTTTGTAGTGCCGCTACAGGAATATTATAGACTCCTAAATGTTTAAGTTAAAAAACTGCACATTTGAAGAAGCTTTGTTTGAAGGTGAATTTAGTAGAAATAATTAAATATTTATTTATTTATTTATTTATCAACTTACATCTACCATTACAGCTAACCAATGCGGTAAATGTGCCTTAATATATACTTAGGTTAACTTAATTGTTACTTATAACTAATTACAAATAAACATTCCTTGTGAATTCATTCAGAGAACAACAGAATAAGTCCGTCTCGCTGGCTATGAGGTTGAGCGTGCGGAGTGCACGCGTCAGCGTCAGCGTCAAATACATTCATAACATGTAGTATACAGAAAAAGTGTCCGTTTCCTCTAAAGATCTACGTATTGTTAATTTGCTTAGCATATCCACAATACTGCGTACATTTTACCAAGAAACACACCCAATTTCACAGGCCGAAAACCTAACGCGTAACAATACAGTCTCGTTTGTTAGTAAACACTGGTTTCTAAAATCTAAACATTAACATCTAACCACCACGCCGCACGCGCATGCCCATCACGTTTCCGCCAATTTGTTGCAATTCAATATTTATGGTTCTTTAATCACCTGATACCAGATAACAGATACCACACCTCAACACGTGTAATCCAAACGTGCTTTGTTGATAGACTGGCTATTCCTTGTGGGTCCACTCGCCATTTATCGAATCCTTTGGGTCGCGTGATGTTAAATATCCTATTTCCTTCCGCAAGAACTGGGCTGTCAAATAGCAAAGACGACCTGATCCCACCATCACCTTTTTACCACCGGAACAGCAGACGTACTACGGCTTACCATCCATACTTGGTTGATATCACGAGTCGTACTCAGCGCTTCTCCTCCACGTTTATTATGCGCACATCCAAAGTGTGGAACTCTCTGCATCTGTGTTCCCTCCCACATTTAACCCGTCTGCCTTCAAAGCAAGAATGAACAGGCATCTTCTGGGCACGCTCGTTCCATCATAGACCTCGTCTACCGTTTTCCATCAGGTGTGATCGAGGTCAAGAGTAGGCCCATTTCGTAATTTAAAAAAAGGCAGTTTCGCAAATCTGACCGGCAGTTCCAGAGATCAACGCGTTCAAACAAACCAACTCTTCAGCTTAATTATATTCATTAACTAGCGACCCGCCCCGGCTTCGCACGGGTGGACATTTATTTTTTAAGCTTTATTGGAGTGTTTGTGGCACTTCTTGTCTGGTACCACTATGCTGTTCGTCCGATGCTCATTTTTCTCTGTAGGCCTCATCCGTTCGCAAGTCTTTACAATTTTAAATTCGTAATATCTTTTGAATGGATTGTCCGATTGGAATAAAATAAAAATAAAATAAAATAAAGTAATTTATAGCTATTGAAACAATCTTGCTCAATAAATAGTTTATTTGGATAAGGATTAGTATTTGACGATAATATGATCAATAAACATAGGCTAATAATTTTAATTACTTTTATTCTATGGAAAAGTGGTTATAATGGCTAAAATATAAATGTTTGGTTTATACTATCGCGGACTTTTTTGCAGGCATTATTGAGTTCTACAACTTTTCTATAGAAGTCAACCATACATCTCTAACCATTTAGGCAGCGTTCGCGAGAATCGTTAACGTACGGCAGTTTTTTCGACGCCTTACTCCACAATTTTCACTACCACGAAAAATCCTATCTATTTTCCGGGATAAAATATAGCCTATACGGATTCGGAAGAATCCCTCTAAGTAATGGTAAAAGAAATTTTGAAATCGGTTCAGCAGTTTTTGAGCCTATTCAATACAAACATACAAAAATACAAAGGTTTCCTCTTTATAATATTATAGTATAGAAGTATAGATTACTAGCTATTGCCCGCGACCTTCGTCCGCGTGAAATTATTACAAAAATATTACTTCCCTATTTGGATCGGATTTTGTTAACAATTTCAGCGGTTTTAATTGTTTTTTTACACGCAACCTTAATCATTTTTTAATCAACTTATTCTAAAATAAAAATAGCCTAAGTTACTCTTTATAACATGAGCAATCTGCCAGTAATATCCCGTCAAAATCGATCCAGTCGTTTCGGAGATTAGCTGTAACAAACAGACAGACAGACAAAAACAAAAAAAAAGTTTTTTTGTTTTTGTTACCGTGTATACTTTTTTGAAATTACAAACAGACACGTCAACTTTATTTATTTGTAAATATAAAATTATAGATAGATAGGTACTGTATACCTGAATATCTGGCTAAATGCCATAAACGTGAGCCATCCATCTAATTCCTTTTTCCTAAACATTTCTTTTACTTGATTTACTAAAACATCTGTCTCCAACAGATTTGTTTTATGTCCGTTTTCACAGGTAATGGATGCATCGTTTTGTTTCTGCTACGTTTTCTACGCAGTAGTATTCGAGTAGACTAATAACTTACTAACAATAAATTATTATCTTCTGGAAAGATTTGGTAGTTTATCACTCAGCAGCTGCCTTGTTTCTGAAAGTTTCTATAATTTAATTTTTTGTTAAGTCCCGTCTTCTTTAAAAAAAAAAAATGTTAGTTAGTATTGGTTTTACCAGCGTTCAACTAATCATCATCATCTGCCTAGCCTTTTCCCAACTATGTCGGGGTCGGCTTCCAGTCTAACCGGATGCAGCTGAATACCAGTATTTTACATGGAGCGACTGCCTATCTGACCTCCACAACCCAGTTAGTACTGGGTAATACGATACCCCTTAGTAAGACTGGTTGTCAGACTTTTTGGGCCACTGACTACCTAACGACTGTCAAAGATCTACAAAAGCAGCGTTCAACTAATCAATCAATCAAATTACCCTACCCACACACACAGTTGCTAGACATATGCCTCTCCCAAGCTGAGCCAGAACACCCTGTCCTCCTCCTTCAACATCCAGCTACCTTTTCAAGGTAGCCTCTCCACCTACCCTCAATCCTCCATCGTCCATCCCCTCTCCATTTACCTTCGTCCTATGTTATGCTTGCCGATACGGTCTTCACTTAAGGACTAGTTTGCTCCACTGGTCTCGGTCCTTCGACACACGTTGAGGGCCCATCGCCACTTCAGCTTGCTTACTCTGTCGGTAGGTAACTTCAGCTGTTCTTTTAAGGATAATATTATTATCATTCAATCACAACAACTAATACATGTAAGATTTGTCGAATTACTGATCAGGTACTAGGCTTGCAGAAGCGGTCCTGCGACAAACGTTGATGGCCCATTGCCACTTCAGCTTGCTTACTCTATCGGTAGGTAACTCTTCAGTTGTTCTTTTAAGGATAATATCATTCGATCACAAAAACTAATACGTACGTACTTAGAAGATTTGTCGATTAAATTACTGATCAGGTACCAGGCTTCCAGAAACCAGTAGTGGTGTGGTGCCGCCGTTGCTGTGAATAAACGCTTTTTGTCAAACAAGCCATCGGTCCATTCACAAAATTATTATATTTAAAGGAGAAAGACTCTCTTCACTTAATAATTTGATCAATATTCGTTATCAGCCGACCCTTATCCCACATTATCAACAAATTATTAAGATAACAGGCTTACAATCGATTGTTCGAGTATGGCATGATAAATAATAATCACTTTGATGATATCATAGCCGCTGGTCTTTTGACCTGTCTGTTTTTTTGCGTGTTTCATAGACACGCAAAAACGAGTTACTGCTTATTTGAACATCTGCAACTTGGTTACTGGGTAACACAATACTCTTTGTGAGACGTTCGAATAATAACTGGCACAAACGGCTTCACTTGCTGCCCGAGGCAGGGAGAACTCTCTTTATGGAATGATGGTCATTCATCCACGGCCTGACCTCGGCTGTGTGTAGTGTAGCTTAACCTTTAATGACCCAGCCATTCGGTTTATTATTATTTCGACGCGAATCCGAACAACATTATTCTGTTGAAGTAAGAAGAAAATACGATGTGAAATTGGAAATAAATGCTACCCATATTCTTAACTTTGGACGCACCTACGAAAAGGCAAATAAATATGGCAATTTTATTTCTTTTGAAAGCGAAAGTGGAAGAGGCCACTTCAAATAGGACGAAATGGACACAAAGGAGTTCATGACTGTGCCACGCGATTCCCAATCGTGCGGTTTGGAACCGCAAAATTGTGTTATGTATTCAGACAGCGGTAGTTAGTACCTAAGCGATTGGCGTGCGCGGATAGCGTCAGTTTGGGAATGGACGTAGACGAAGAAATACTATGTTTTCTGTGGTTGATTATAAAAAATCAGTATTGGGTGCATCCAGTATTAAGTGACCGACACGTTCATACCCATTTTGTAACGTTATGCCGGCCACACACGTTCCAGTATACTTGCGCAAGTCCAGACTTGCGCAAGTATACTGGAACGTGTGTTGGAAGATAATTGCGCAAATATCCGACTTGCACAAGTTCTTTAAAAAGTTCAAAATTTCAATTCCCAACTTGTGCAAACTGGCGTTTGTGCAAGTTTACTTGAACGTGTGTGGGAGCATTTCGCGCAAGTTTCAGTATTGTTTTAGCCACCTACATGTACGCACGTCATTTTCGCGCCAAAATGAACGAGTCTACCGAGAGGCAAGGAGTTCGCGATATTATAGAAGAATTAATAAATATGTACAGAAATGAGCCAAGTCTTTGGCAAATAAAAAGTAAAGACTATCACCACAGGGACAAAAAAAAATGCTGCTTATAATAAAACAATTGAGCAATACCGAAAATTCGAACCAAACGTAATTTATAAATATAATATGTAATATATATCCATAGCATAAGTAGCTCGCTGCATGTACGCACACTTGTACAAATATCATTGAAATGATACTTGTGCAAGCATGCTTGAGCCGTCTGTGGTCACCTCCGAAATTCGTGTATTTGTGCAAGTCTGGACTTGCGCAAGTATACTGGAACGTGTGTGGCCGGCATTATATCCCAAATGAAGAATGTTTGAGAGAGTTGTTTTGTCTATTTGAGAATGTCAATATTTTTTTTTTATGAACACATTGAATTGACCAGGGAAGATATTTCGAGCTCAGAAACACATACACATACATCCAGTAAATAAAAACATTATAATGGAAATATACTAGGAGCACAGACACACCCACAAGTCGTGTAAAGTAACCTTTAATGGCTATAACACTAATTGGAAGTAGCTGAGTATGTTTACTATGGCCCTTATGTGAAGTCTCTCGGTCCTTGAGAAGTTATTACGTTATTAATTGAGTGAAAAACATCTTTGAAACATTGCTAAATTATTAAATTAAAATTATGACGTATACCTCTGATGAATACGGCTTTACTCTCTCCAGTATGAAACCGAATAATAAGGTATTTGGCTGAAAAAATCTATTTAGTCCGTCAGTTAGATTATCAAAAAATATTGCACACGTATTTTTTCTTTTGTCATGTAAACGAAAAATGACCACGATACACCGCGTTGAAATCTCGCGTGACCTCACAATTTCTGTTACTTTTTACTGTCAACTGACGTCACAAGTTGAACTTTGATGCGCTGTATCGTCGTAATTTTTAGATTATGTGACAAAAGAAAAAAATACGTGTCCAACATTTTTTGGTGATCTAACTGACGGACTAAATATTTTTGTTTTTTTTCAATGTTGTCAAATAGCCTATTGAAAAAATTGTTTGTTTTGCGAACTGAACACTAGAAAATGAGTTTCTTGTCATAAAAAACCATGTAGGTACACTTCAACAAACTTATCTGAACAGCCGGGAAAATACCGAAGAAAAAATGTACCAAGTTTGACATATCGATGACATTTTTACTGACAAACAACGCCATCTTGAACTGCATACTTTTTTTAATTTTTTTTTGGACGGGTAATCATGACCCCTTCCGCTCTGGGCGGAGTGGAAGCACGGTAATATTATAATACAGTAATGTAACTCGGCCGCATGATAGAAATAAATGCCTACAGCCGCGCGGTACGTAAACATGCGTTAGGGCTGCCCGTCTCCAGCATTTTAATTACATTTGCCTACTTTCTGTTTCTATTTAGTTTTGTGATTGTAAATATCCTTTTTATATAAATAAATAAAATACTTTGTATATTGAATAGGAAGTGTTCAATAAAAATGCGTGTTGTTTTTTGATTGGTAGATTTAATTAAAAAAACATGTTTTTGTTTGAAAAACAAATCGGGCTTATAAATTTGCGACCGAAAAATATTTGCGCCTCGACTGAGTCGTACGAAATGCTTTATTGTTAAATTTTAAAGTATAATAAATCCGCATTCTTATATAAAGCTTAATTAAAAATTGTTTTGGGAAACATGGACAAGGTGGAGAAAATGGAATATCTTTTACTTGGTTATAGATACCTGCAGCTACTTTACAATTTACATGTTTGGTTTTAAGTGAATTTCGGAATATTTCCTCCAGTTTTTCTATATATTCCACAAAATCATCGTTGGGTACAATCATAAAAGCATTATTGACGAATTCATACAACCAAAAACAGCACAATATTTCCTACTCGTCATATTAACTGATTTTTAGAGAAAAAATCGCGCGGTTATTGTTAAAAAAACAACACACCGTCCGTTCGACACTGCGGTACAGCCGTGACTGTCTGCACCGCGAGCGCACCCCACGATCGAGGCGCGTAGGTATAGCTCGCGTTTCGTCCGTTTGTATGAAGTTGGAGTACTGTATTATAATATTACCGTGGTGGAAGGGACTGTCGTACTGATTAAAGTGTTCATACTATAGGTTCTATACTATAGGTACGTCTAATTGTGTATGTAACTTAGATGATTCATAAAGTCCTCTTGATCAACATATTGACATAATGCCTCACTTACACAACAAAGCTCCGATTCTCGCATTTATTGTATGCCTCCATTGACTTAGTAAGCCGTAGTTTGGTCAAGGATTTGCAAATATTGTCATGTCAATGTACAGTCATAGGGTTATCTATCGCAGGATTTAGCGGTAAAAAAAAACGTTTTTCATTCCACTTCCTCGAAAACGGGCTCTTATTGCAGTACGGTTATGTTCGTCGTTTGATACACGTGGGCATTTGTTACTGCAGTTCTCGGCTCCATAACAACCTCACCTGCGGCTCGGTTGTGAATACCGCCTTGAATGCAATAACAAAGTTTCTCCACTTATATATATCAAAATGTACTCATCTTTTTTCTAATTTTTGACGATGAAGGTAAGATCAATCATCGACTCGCCATCATCATCATCTGCCTAGCCAGTCTGAATCCAGTTGAATGCACACTATTTTGCTTGGAGCGACTGCGTATCTGACCTTCAAGCCCAAGTTGCCGAGATAACTCAACCCGGTAAGACTAGTGGTCAGATTTGCGGGTTCTCAAAATGAGATTTTCAATAATATTGTCTGGTATAGGCATAACGTAGGTAAGAAGCACCCCTCAAGTCATCTGCTACGAAGTTTTTCGCGAACTCATCCATATTATTTACTAACAATAACAAGGCTTAATCATCACTATTTCTCAGTACCTGCCCGTATCGAGTGGGCCATCTTAGAAGCGTAGCTCGTGCAAATAATTGACCAAACAATGGTTACAAGGAAAATAGACAATGAAATGATATTTTTTATTATTCACAAACACTGCTTTGTTAACTGACTGGCGTAGGAAAAACAGGGTGTAAAGTGCTGCGATGGTTACTCTGTATCCGAGTAAGTACCAGGAATGCAGAAAGTAGTAGGTGATTGACATTCCGTAGTTCTAAGATCTGATTAGAAACCTTTGAGTATTACCGTATCACCGTAGTTACTGTATATAAGGACTATTTCTGTCCGCAATGCGTATCGCGAGTAAAGCTACCAGGAGCACATAGAACTATAGAGAATTACAGATTTATAATAGCATGTCGAAGAGATTTGCATTAATTATCCTCTCTATTATTTTGTTGGGAAATCAGTATTTTTGGCCTTAACATAACCTGAGTATTAAGAGAGAAAATGCAAAAATGGATGAATCCTTTGGATATAACATAAACAAAAAAAATGCCATCGGCATTCGGCTGATACAAGAAACAGCCGTAATAACTTAGATACTAGATGTCATGTACTAACTAATCAAGAAAATTTTCCCATCCATCTATCAAGGCTGTACCTACCTTCCAGAACATTCTTCAAGTCATCATGCATCATCATAAAGTATCATATACATCATATATAGTGTTACTAATAGTTGGGGACAAGTAAATAATATGTTGTTGGATGAGTAAAACATGAAACGCATTATGAACATCAACTATGAGATGTGTGGAAAACCCTATTTTCTTATAAAGGCGAAGATTAGCAAAGACATATCATGCTGACCTCTCTTTGATTTCTGATAGCCTGGTAAACACTGTTCTCTTTACTACCAGAGGCAGCGGGTAATTATTGCGAGCAATTGTATAATACCGAATAAAATTGATTTCTTCGATTCCATAAGGTTTCGACGCGGTATGAAATTACTTTGACTTGTTGTATCTTTGGATTCCCTAACTTCTGGAGCAGCTGATGCAGACCCCTGCTGTGCTATGGTTTAACTATTATTGGGTACAATTTTCAGTCTGTACAAAAAGACTTCATCAGATTAACGAGACCTCCCGTACTATTACGACAAATTCTTTGGTTTTGATAAACCGGTACGAGCAAACTGCCTCCTTGCTGCGGGCAACGGGCACTGAGAGATACTTCAGTAAGTATTTGTATGGAGCCGTGTCTGCAGTTTGTTTGGAACTGTTTGGCCGCACCTTCATGCATGTATATCACTCCTTTCAAACATTTAGACATTTCAACATTTTTTTTTAAATTTGATACGCCGACTTTTTATCTAACTTATAATCAAGTATTGATTTTCTCTTTATGAATATTGGTCAGACAGTAGACGTACCTGTCTGTATAACAATGAACAGCTATCAAACGATGACCCATTCAAAATTGATCAGCTCACCTCTGCCCTCTCGTATTATCAGGCAAACACTTACTTAATATTTAAACATTTATTACTGGCTCCAAATGTACCTTACATGTGACATATATTGTAGGTAATTAGGATTATCCAAAGGGCAAAAAGTAAAAGATAATAAGACCAACAAAACAAAAATATTGGTCCGTGGATGGGTGACGACCCATAACATACCGAGTTTCCTCTGTGCCTCGGAAAGCACGTTAAGCCGTTGGTCCCGGGTGTCATTTGTAGATCTTTGACAGTCGTTAGGTAGTCAGTGGCCCAAAAAGTCAGAGAACCAGTCAGAGTCCTTACTGGGTTGTGGTGGTCAGATAGGCAGTTGCTCCATGTAAAATACTGGTATTCAGCTGCATCCGGCTAGACTGGAAGCCGACCCCAACATAGTTCGGAAAAGGCTAGGCAGATGATGATTTGAGGACGTATACAGACTATTAAACTGAACAACTTTATCCATGGATCGACATCGAATTCGCAAAAAAAAAACAGCTGTCCCATACTATCCTTCAATAAGTAGGTAGCAGTAGCGAAGGGCCAAATTTGTAAGAGATAAGCCGGAGTACTTATCTTTAATGTGATTATTTTATTTGTCTATAGAATACTGACTGTGCCATTTTTTAAAGGGAAGCCGGTAGGAATCGAGTTGTATGGCAACTTCGCCACTGGTAGGTAGGTAGGTACGGTCTACTTACTCGACCCAAAAACTGAAGAAATAATACCCACAGCTCAGTCTTTGCCTTAATTCAAAGGTTAATATAATATAATGAAAGGTTTGGGTAATGACTATACTGTATTAAAAATTTCCATATAAGACTCACTGTTGACACTGCGAAGGTAAATTTCCAAGGGACTTGAAACTAAAATTATAGCTCAGTTAATAAGATAACCAGTCATCAGTAACTAAGTACAGAGTATATTCAGATAGATGTCATCATCATCTGCCTAGCCTTTTCCTAACTATGTTTGGGTCGGCTTCTGGTCTAACCGGATGTACTACCAGTATTTTACATGGAGCGATTGCCTGTCTGACCTCCACAACCCAGTTAGTACTGGGTAATACGATACCCCTTGGTAAGACTGGTTGACAGACTTTTTGGGCCACTGACTACCTGTAACGACTGTCAAAGATCTACAAATGACAGCCGGGACCAACGGCTTTACGTGAGGCACGGAGGAAACTCGGTATGTAATAGGTGGTCACCCATCCACAGACCAATCTAGGCAAGCATGGCTTAACCTAGAGATCGACCCGAGCGGCTGTTATTATTTAGCCACGAGCTCCTTCACATGACTGTCGTAATAGGTAAATAAGATTTAATATTAAAATATTGTAAGAAATAAGAATTCTTCTGTACCTACCACTACCTCGTGTTAATACAAAACATTATCACTACACCTGTAATCGTAAATGGTTCGGCAGTGATGTTTAAGTCCTATGTAAAAGAGCTATTGCAATCAACTTGGAAATAATCCAGACTCCGAGTTGTGACTGAGAAATTCCTGATGCAAAAATCAATTAACTCTTTGCCCGACGCGACCAGGGAAGTCCAAGACCCCATGCATAGAAATAGGGCTTTTTTTAAAAAAAATCATCAAATGACTTCTCCTGCTCTGGGTGGAGTGGGAGGGAGTGTCAGACTCTTACTGACTAAAACCCATCCATGTTTCTTGATTGCCCTTTGTGTTCCAGGGCCACGGTCTCTTTCGAACAGTCCCGCAGCCCCGAGTCCCGCAGCCCCGAAATAGGACTTGTGACCACAAAAAAAAGGCAGTACCATCATAACTATTTTTGCCACCAGCGTTACTGTATGTAGACTCCAGGAGTTGAAATTGTAGAGTGAAGACCAACGAGACATATAGTTTTATCTTTCACTAGTTTCGTGGCAGAATGACTGCCGAGAGTTGGAGTTGGTAGAAGAAGCGTTGGCAGAGCCACAGTCAGATCGGGATGACTTTACAGAAGATCGCGGGGAAGATGTCGATGAGATTCACACACGCTAGAAAATGATGATGGTTGTCACTGATAATAATGACCATGACTGCTTTGTGTCTGACAACAGTTCAACGTTGACTGGCTTAGAGTACGCGTCACACAGCAGTATATACTGCTGAATTAACTTGCTGAATTGACTCACAAACAGGCCTTCGGACCAGAACTCATCGGCCATATTCGCAACCTTGAAATCGATGATGTAGACATATTACACAATACTTTTGTCGGCAATAAGTAAGATGAATTAAAACTTACCTACGCAAATAAAACAATCAATTGCATGTGTATAAAAAAGTAATGAATGAACACGATTATCATTAAAAACATGAACATTGAAATTCATCAGGAGATAATGAGTGAATGATATCATTGCTTATTATTATATTACATAATGTAGGTAAGGGGGCGTCCATAAATTACGTGAGGTGTTTAAGGGGGGGAGGGGGTCGAGTCAAATCTCATCTAATCTTACGTTGGAGAGAGGGAGGGTCTCGGCAAATATCACGCAATTTTTTTCTGAATGAAACAAAAAAAAAAAAATACTATTTTGGTCCATTTAATCCAGATTGTACATGCTTAAGATTTAATCTTAAGCGTAATAGTAATACGATTAAGATCATTTACTAATTCTTTCGAATGAAAATAATTTCATTCATACTTCATCTTTAAAACGATCGAACACAAACGAACAAAAACGGCTTGTACTACCGAAAAGTCGCCCCCGGAAACCTGCATAAAGAAACAAAACCCATCACCTTCTACACAGGATTCTCACGTTCTTACCGACTATGATACTTCATACGAAACGGACACCTCGCCAAATAAACTCTCAAAAAGTGTAGACGGTACCACGACCAACATGTCAACAGTGTCGGATATGCAGGATACAATAGCACAGCTGACTGCCAAATTAGAAAGTACAGAAAACGAGTTGGAAAACACAATATTAGAAAACAATAATTTAAATAAACAAGTAAACAAATTGACCACGGAAATTAAAATATTAAAATCGCTTTGCCAATCTTCAACAATTATAGAAAGCACTCCTATAAACACTGAAAAAAAGAAAAAACATTCTCGCTTCAGTCAAAACGTGTCATCTACACCTTCCTCGCCGAGATTAACAGCAAATACCAACACCGACGCTATTCATTCACATCTGCAACAAAAAATTACTATTCTACAAAAAGAACTTCAAAACGCTGAAGAAGAGATAAAAGCTCTAAATACACAAATACAGGGACTAGAGCAGTCTCTCAGGACGACGCCAAAACAAACATTATCTGCTGAGACCCATCCAACCACAGACTTTACCTCAAACCAGCAACAGTGTTTATTTGGAAAAACCATAGCTATCTTTGGCGCGCAACAATGCGTAGGCCTGGCTGCAGCTTTACTTCATTCAAGAAAGTCTACGCAATATGAAAGGTATGGAGTATTTGCCCAAACGATGCCATATGCACGTAGCGACAAAATTGTAAAGTGCTGTACTAAGGTTAACCTCCGACCAGTAGACAAAATTGTAATATGTTTGGGCGAAAATGACCTTTATATTAGTAATGTATTATCTCAACTCAAAAGTGTACTTATGACATTCGATAAAAATAGTATTGTTGTTTTAAGTGTATTGAAAAATGACAACCTAAATGTCAATAAACTAAACAATAGTATCAAAAATATCTGTAAATATTATAAAAATTGTAAATTCACACACAATAGCAAATATAACTTGCCTGACATTTGTAAATCAATAAATTACCTAATAGATTGTGAAGATTATAACAAAAAATTCCTAGATCCAGTCGAGATCAGGAAGCACCTTGCCAGTAGCAAACTAAGCTTTTTACCAAAAACAACGGTAATTGAGCCCAAAAAAGGGACCATTCCGTTTTACTTCAAAATTAGCAACAGTAAGGAATTTAGAGTAAATAATGTTTCTAATATTTCTACTGAAAAACCTAAAAAAGGTACCATACCTTATTATTTTCCTCCAATTATTAAAAACGACACTTTTTTTCGTGCCTAAAATCGCGATGCCTACTTCTCACAATTTTAGGATACTCCACCAAAATATTGCAAGCGTACTATCAAAACAGGAACTTTTAGAATTAACGTTACAGGAGATGAGAGATTTACAGAATGACCCGCATATAATTTGCTTCTCCGAAACATTTATCAAAAAAGGATATGAGAACTATCTCAAGTTATCGGATTATGACATGGCAACACATTTTTGCAGGGAAAAAAATCGTGGTGGTACTTGCATACTAATTAAGAAGGGTATAAATTTTAGAGAACTAGCATTTGTAAAAAATTATGCGTCAGTAAATACCTTCGAGGCATGCGGAATAGAGTTAGCATTTGAGAATTTGGTAATTATTTGTTTATACAGAACACCTCAGTCAGACCCTTACCTATTTTTAACTAAATTAGATAGTATGCTACAACATTTACACAAAAAATATAAATCGAAAACGCGGATAGTTTTAACTGGGGACTTTAATATAAATACATTGAAAAAAGGCAAAATAACCCAAGACTTTCAAGACTTAGCACACACACACAACTTGAAAATTCATATTAACGTAGCCACGCGCAAATTTTCCTGTATAGATCATATACTAAGTAATATACACAACGCAATTGCTAACGTCCTACCACTACATCTTTCTGACCACGATACAGCGCAAATGCTAAGCTTTCCCTTACGATTTCAATCAAAAGCCACAACATATTACATCTACAAAAGAGATTACAGTGTAAATAATACTCTTAAATTTAAGGAATGTTTGCAAAACTTACTTTGGACGGATGTATACATGGATAATGATGCAAATACGGCATTCAATAGCTTCCATAACTTAATATGCCTGTTCTACAATCTCTGTTTTCCAAAAGTAAGAGTTAAAGTAAATACAAACAATAAAATTAAACAAACGTGGATAACTAAGGGTCTTAAATTGTGTTCTAAAACTAAACGATCCTTACGATATCAATATTACAAAAACAAAAATCGAACCAACAAGAACAAATACACCACATATTCTAAAATATTTCAAAATTGCATACATAATGCTAAACGGAATGCTAACATCAAGTTTATGAACAACAATAAAAACAAATGTAAAGCCACTTGGTCAGTTATAAAAAACGAAATCCAAAATACGGACCCTAAAGATAATATTGAATGTTTACAGGTTGACAATACAGTTCTAACAAATCCAGCGGAAATAACTTCTGCCTTCAACAACCATTTCATAAACTGTTTCCCTACACAAAATCAAATAAATAGTTGTTCCAATGACAACGTTATTGCTAGCTCGATGTTCCTCACTCCTATGTCTGAAAGTGAGGTGAGGCAACAGATAATATCATTGAACAACACCAATTCTGAAGGCTACGATGAACTAAACACCAGAATAATTAAGACATGTATCAATGAAATAAGTAAAGTATTGACATATCTGATCAACTTGTCATTTTCACAAGGTTTATTCCCAAAAGCTCTAAAATTATCCATTATTAAACCATTGTTCAAAAAGGGTGATAAATGTGATGTGAACAATTATCGCCCTATTACATTAATACCCATCATCTCAAAAATATACGAGAAATGTATGTATCTCAGATTAATAAATTACTGCAGTAAATTTAACATAATAAGGAAACAACAATTTGGATTTCAAAAAGGTAAATCTACATCACTAGCCATATTCTCACTCTTAAAAACAATACTGAGTAGTTTAAACAAAAATCAGTTGGTAACGGGGCTCTTCTTTGACTTATCGAAGGCATTCGATCTTGTTACACATACCAACTTATTACAAAAATTAGAAGCTCTTGGAATCAGAGGACTGCCGCATCAATGGATATCGTCGTACCTAACTGACAAACAACAGAGTGTCGCAGTTAATAAACTGGACGAAAATAGAGACATGATAATGCATACGTCTGAATATCAATGTGTAAAACGCGGCGTGCCCCAAGGTAGCATATTGGGTCCCATCTTATTTCTTCTCTATATAAATGACATAGTTGACATAACTAAACACAGATGTTTTCTTTTTGCGGATGATATTTCCATAATTGTAACTGCTGACAAAAAATATAATTCAATTACTGACCATGAAACTGACATAAATAATACTATTGACATTCTAATTAATTGGCTGAACAATAATAATTTATCTATAAATCTAGACAAATCCGTATATATACAATTTAATAAACACCATAATAATAAATTTAATTTAAAAATGGATATACGTAAAATAACACATGTCGAACAAACTAAATTTTTAGGTATTGTATTGGATGAATATTTAGACTGGAAGGCGCAGGTTCAGTACGTATGCAATAAAATAAATAAATTTGTATATGCCCTTAGAAAAATTAAATATGTAACTAATATAAAAACGGCTGTAATGTCTTATCGAGCGTACGTTGAGTCCTCGTTGCGGTACGGACTAATAACATGGGGAAATAGTACGGAACACAACAGGGCATTTATCGCACAAAAAAAGTGTATACGCGCCTTATACGGAATTCCGTCCGATGAATCGTGTAAACCAATATTTAAAAAGCTTGGTTTGCTACCGTTGCCATCGTTATATATTTATGAGATGTGTATGTTCGTAAAGAAACACAAAGAATTATTTAAAACAGCAGAAGAAGTATGTTCACGAAGTCGGCGTGACCAATACACACTTGTACTTGACGAACTGCCTAGGTGTACTAAATATAATAAAAACTGTGTAGCTATGTGTGTACGTGTATTTAATAAGTTACCAAAGACACTGAAAGAATTAAATTGTAGACTATTTAAATTTAAATTGTACAATTGGTTGCATGAAAATAATTTCTATAGTATTAAGGATTTCCTAGAATACTAATATTAGCAACATGCAACACTTGCATCTTGCACTTGCTTGTGCTTAACAATTTTTGCATGCTTTATTTTTAAGCTAAACATGTATGATCTCATTTTTATGTAAGACCTTTTTATACCGTGTTTTAAGCAAATAAATATATTATTATTATTATTATTATTTATACATTTACTGACTGTCAAACCACCATATTTGTTTTATGCCAAATAGCTCAATTTAATCTGAATTTATAATATTTAACTAATTTTAAGTATTCTATTGTTAAATTTTTATTACACTTATAATTAAACTCTCAGCAATATTGATTACTAGTCTTAACTAGTCGTAAATAAAAGCACAAAGCCAATTTGTTTTTTTATTTTTACAATAACAATCCAACGCGTTTACGTAAGAAACTCACATTTTGAAAAATCTCACGTGAGATTGGGGGATGGGGGAGGGGGTTGAATAAAATCTCACGACATCTCACCAGGGGGGGAGGGAGGGGCAGCAAATTTAAAAAAACACCTCACGTAATTTATGGACGCCCCCTAAGTACTATGCACAAATAGATTTTCCCAGAAGTGACGATGATAGTTGTGATATAACACACCCAACAGCAATATGAGTTGACGATTACCAAGGGGTATCGTATTACCCAGTACTAACTGGGTTGTGGAGGTCAGATAGGCAGTCGCTCCATGTCGCATGTCGCATACTGGTATTCAGCTGCAGTCGGTTAGACTGGAAGCTGATCCCAACATAGTTGGAGAAGGCTAGGCAGATGATGATGAAGAACGCGTTAAATCAGCTGTTCACTTCCTGCCTAGCTACAGAGTTCATCGAACTCGTCGTCCCGCTTGCCGTTCGCTACATGCGCTTTGCCACGGTGTCGATACATTGCGTTTGAGGAAGTAAAACAAATCAAATTTATTGGATTCCCTTAACGTTCCTGAAAAACTTTCTTGTACCGGTAGTCTTAGTATGATATACCTACTGCATTCACCCCATCAGTCTGCGGAGGGCTGTCCCTTACACCCTGTATGTATAATAGGCAAAACATTTGGAAAAGGCTAAGCTAATGAGGATGGGCTACTTTCGTAATCCTATGGCAGACCATGATAAAGGGGTTTTTCCCGTCAGCGACCAAGCTTGGCAGGCACTTCTTAAAATAATCTGTTTGTTTGTTTGTTTTTCTTCCTATATAATAATAATAATAATAATTCATTTATTTATTTAGACAACCGGGATCCATTGGGTTAGTAACAATATTCTTAACCTATGTTAGTACTTAACTAAAAACACAGACAGTGTAAGTACAGGTGACTAATGACCTCACCAACGGGCTGTCATGCCTCCCGACTATGGCGCTCAGAATGCTGTTGGGGCTGCCACGGAGTCTGTTTAGCAGCGAGGCCGCTTTCTTACGCCGTACAGCATCGAAACCGTCGATACGAGCCTCAGCGAACATGGATGACGGGGCACAGAACCGAGGCAGACGCAACAGCACCCTAAACGCGTTGTTATACTGGTTCCGCAGAGCATTGTAGGCCTTTTGAGTGTAGTTGAACCACAGGCTCCCCGAGTACAACGACATGCAATATGCTTTAAACAGCGTATTTAAGTAAATAGTTACCTAGCTAGGGCAAAAATGTCGCATATTTTCCTGTCATCTGAAACCAATAAACGCAGGTGTAGATCACACAACAAAAATGCAATTAATCAATTAAATTAATTAGCAATTAGACAAAATGACCCGGATATCGATTTTAACTGTGTCACACGAGTGTGCTCATTGCTGACTAAAGCACATTTTTGTTACTCTGTTATATTGCTAACTGCAGGAACTATACTGATTTGTATGTTGGCACTTGTACACTGTACATAGAAACAATTTAATCTAATTTTTTTTGTTGATAGTGGTGCTCTAAAATCTTTCTCGATGTGAAAGTTTAAAAAAAGCATTCAAGAGCGAGACGGAGCGCGGACTTGCGCATGAAGGGTTATATACCAAACAAGGAAGAGGTCCGCAAGGGCCGATGTCTGCCGGGGCTGCGGAACGAAAGAGGTACCGCGGCCCTGGAACACAAAGGGCAAAGAAGGAACATCGATGGATTTTAGTCAGTACACTCCCTTCCGCTCCACCCAGAGCGGGAGAGGTCATTTGCTGGTGGCTAGTGTTGTAGGTCATTTGATGATTTCCCATCCTAAAAAAAAAGAAAGCGTTTTGTCCTTTCACCATCTCTGTATCTTGACCTGGTGTGGACTAATCCTGCAAGCTCGTTCCACCATCTTCACCTGGGTCTGCCACTATGAACTCTTGTTGTTTAGTTGAGACCCAAAAAATAAATCCTTTCTGGACTAGTATGAAAATTAATAACAGAAGAATACTACCGTAATAAACAATTGATTTTCTCATTCTCAAGAGAATCACTCAAGTTATTAATGATATCTTCACTTATATATTCTATGCCCATTTATAGTAATTATATGATCCATTTCAATAGTACAACATGAGATTAACATCAACATACTCTGCATTCTATGCATTCCTGGTAATGCAGACGGATTCTACTTTAATTACTGAATGCGTTTATCAACACTGTCACATGTTTTACACATGGATGTACTGTGGTTAATTTCCTATTATATGATGGAGTATGTCTTATTCTTCTATTCAAATGAAACTATCATGTAGGTATATATCCTCTTCTACAAATCTCGCAATCAAAGTAAGGTTTGCTGTAAGAAAACCCAATTCTGGGTTATGCTCGCCGTTTTACGTAAGCTATATACGGGGGGGGTGTAAACAGACCCTTCACGAAGCCGTCAACCAAGCATTCTGTACATCAAACTAAGTAACTTTATGCAAAAATTATTGCTGGGAAACGACTTTTTTTTTGGGGTGAAAAATCACGTTTTACGGTAAAGCTTAATGTATTGCACTCAAAACATTGTGCTGATGGATGGATTGAATCGTACGGGAGTCGTGAAGTTGTTTAAAGTAAAAATCTTACATTAGAAACATGTATTAAAAAAAAAACTTGTGAAAACGTTGGAACTTTGACCCCCAATATCTCCGTAACTAGAAGGTTCCCAGGTATGGTCTAGAACAAAAAAATGATCGCAATCACGCGGAGAACAAGTACCTTTTGGCTTCGTTAAGGGTCTTTTTACACCCTTTATTGTGATTTTGTGTGTAAGTATATCTTTTAATTTTGTATGCAATAAAGAATAAGAATAGAATAAGAATAAACTATCTTATACCCAAGTAAATCTAAGATTTATTTGTTGAACTACTTAGTATCCATCGATGCGAACACAAGATACCTAACTTTTGTAAAACAGCTATGTTGAGAGGTCACGTACTATATGTTAAGTAAAATAATAATAAATACGAAATGTATTAATATTCCAAGGTCGTTAATGACAAAAGCTATTCATAATTTTGACAGTAAATATATCAACAAGAACCTGAATATTATCTATATAAAACTGTTGTAAGAAACTATTTTGATTGTAAAAGATGGCAGAGGTCAGACATTTGAATGAAATGTCTAAGTTTACTAATCTCAAAAAAAACAAACAAAGAAAACTAAAGTTATGCATTTTTACCAACGTATACACCCCGAAGACTTAAATTTAAAGTACAATGGCCAAACAGTGGACGAAGCAAGTATAGCCAAATTTTTAGGAATTTTAATTGATAGCAAACTTACATGGAAACCACAAGCTGAAGCTATTTGCAAAAAATTAGGTTCATCAGCGTATGTTCTATATAACCTTTCCAAAAAGGTAAACATCAACACTATACTGGTTGCATACCATGGCTTAGTGGTATCGAATTTAAGGTTTGGTGTCATATTTTGGGGCAATTGTTGTGAACGAGAAAATATCTTTAAAGCCCAAAAACGCTGTCTAAGAGCAATATTTAAATTAAAAGTTACAGACAGCTGTAAAACCATTTTCATTGACAATAAACTACTTACTTTTCCCTGTCTTTACATATTAGAGCTTTCCATTTTTGTTAAAAGTAATAGTGACTTATTCCCTACTTTAAAGGACACAACAAAGCGAAGTACAACTATCAGGTCTCAATATAAATATAAGTTATGTACCGGTGCTCACAAAACATCTTTATTAAAAAAAAGTGTTTTAGGCATGGCGCCTATAATCTATAATAAGGTTCCAAATAGCATCAAGGAGCAACCTTTGAGAATTTTTAAAAAACAGTTTACATCGTTATTAATACAAAAATGTTATTATTCTGTATCAGACTTCCTAACAGATAAATTATAGCTGTATTATTATGTTACTCTATTTTGATCTGATTTTTTATTACAAGATAATTTGTTGAATTGTTGTGAAAGTTTTTAAATTGAAGTTATATGTTTTATTGTTTAAAAGTATAAATTTTTGCATGCCTAATGGTAGAATGTACCAGGAACAAATAATTACTACTGTAACAACTCATGTATGTACCTACATTCAATGCAAATAAATTATTTCTATTCTATTCTATTCTATTCTCAAGAATTACATTTTAATTATGTCTACGTAATAGTAGTTAAGGTCGTAAAGGGGAAGTGCTTCCCCCATTAAGCGCAAGCCACACAGAAAAGACCTAAGACGCGGACGGGGCGCAGAAATATGTCAAATGTCAAATGTATAGAAGCGTCGTGTCCGCGCCCTGTCTTGTCTATATGTTTTGCGTCATGACGCTTCTATACATTTTGTATGAAAGGGACGCAGAAGAGACATAATATTGACTGCACGGTTGGCGCAGTGGCTGAGCGATTGGCTGCTGCGCTGCGTGTCGCGGGTTCGATTCCCGCACGGAACAAATATTTGTATGGCCTACAAGTAGTTGTTCCGGGTCTGGCTGTTTGTGTTTGTGAGTTTAAATGTTTGTAAACGCACCCACGATACAGGAGAAATTCCTAGTGTGGGGCAACGTTTTAAAATATATATATATATATATATATATATATATATATATATATATATATATGTCTGCGCCCCGTCCGCGTCTTACGTCTTTTCTGTGTGGCCTGCGCTTTACGATTACTGCCGTCAAGCAGCGTTGCTGTATATCCGTAAGCACACTTGCACATGAAGTATTTCAGCGATTTCTCTGGTATTACCAACATGGAAATCATTCTGAATGGTATTTATTACATCGTCATCTGCCTTAGCCTTTTCCAAACTATGTTGTGGTCGGCTTCCAATCTAACCGGATGCAGCTGAATACCAGTATTTTACATGGTGCGACTGCCAATCTGACCTCCACAATCCAGTTGGGACTGGGTAAAACGATACCCCTTGGTAAGATTGTTGATTGTTGTCGGACTTTTTGGGCCACTGACTACTTAGCGACTGTCAAATTGACAGCCGGGACCAACGGCTTAACGTGCCTAACGTGGTGGTCACCCATCCACGGCCCAACCTAGTCAAGCGCGGCTTAACCTGAAGATCGACCCGAGGGGCTGTTATTATTTAACCACGAGCTCCTATCTATTACACAAGTCATTAATTAGGTGGTCTGCTGCTTGTTTGTCAGATAATTACATACAGGTTGTAAACAGACCCTTCACGAAGCCACAAAGCATTCTGTACATCAAACTAAGTAACTTTACGTAAATTTTTTTGCTGGGAAACGACTTTTTTTTTTGGGTGAAAAATCACGTTTTACGGTAGGACTCAATGTAACGCACTCAGAACATTGTGCTGATGGGTGGATTGAATAGTACGGGGGTCGTGGAGGTGTTTAAAGTAAAAATCTTTGGAACTTTGACCCCCAATATCTCCGTGACTAGAAGATTCCCTATGCTGTCCTATTTGACCCCAAGGTTGACTGGTAGAGAATGCCTTGTGGCATTAAGTCCGCCTATGTACCACTTTTGTACATGAAGTTTAAATAAATAAATAAATTCCCAGGTATGGTCTAGAACAAAAAAAAATATCGCATTGACGGGGAGAATAAGTGCCTTTCGGCTTCGTTAAGGGTCTTTTTACACCCTTTATAGATATTCACATTTTTTGTATAAAAGTAGATGCCTATTAGCTGCCTAGGTTAGAAAAGTATTGAAAAGCAATGAAGTATCTAGATACCAACAGCGAAAGTACGATGAACTCTAAGAAAAGTATTTCTTATATATCCTGGAATCGAGTCAGGAATTCCGGTCCCGAATTCTTGATTTGATTTCCGGAGTGAGTACCAAGAAATGTTACGTTCATTTTTGTACAAGATCTCAACTTTTCGATGAAAATGGGACAGCAATATTCCTTAAAAACCTTAACAAGTAACAAAATAAAAACGTAAACTAATAATGTATAGAAAAAGAAACCGGCCAAGTGCGAGTCGGACTCGCGCATGAAGGGTTCCGTAGTACTGCACCTCCGGGTAGTACTGCACGCAAAATACGCGCTTTGACGTGGAGTTGCGGAAACCAGCCCGTTATACAATACCATGGTAGTAGGGGAGCCACTTTTAATTTTTAAATTATTTTTTATTATTTGTTGTTAATAGCGGCACGAGAAATAATACACATTCTGAGAACATTTCAACTGTCTACCTATTACGGATCGTGAGATACAGCCCGCTGACAGATAGACAGACTTAGTAATAGGGTCCCGTTGGTTACACTTCTGGTACGGACCCCTAAAAAATGGCAACATCTTTTCACAAATATATTACTAACCTGAAACAATAATGCTTGAATCACACATAACGCATGACGTAGCTTTCAAAGGTTTAGGCGGACGTGTACTAAATAAACAGTACACCCACATTTCGCCAGGTTTTTCTTAGCGTGTTGATGGCAATCTAAATAGTGTCAGCCCAGAACTGAGCAACTAGTTTGGCGCTTTCGGTAGCGTCCATCAGTTCCTGTAGTGAACAAACAACTGGACACGCAGGACACGATATTAAGAGCCCAATCGTTTGTAGAACAGCACCACATTTAAACTCCAGGGCAAAGTCATTAATGAATTTTCGCCAGCTAATATAAAAATTATGAATGTGAAAAGTTATTTTTAGTCCATAGATAACCGTCTAATATCCATGGGTTTGACCCAAAACCTGTTTTTACCATAATTTATAGCCTCTACCTTTAATCTATGAATGGGCACGATGTGATAAGTCCAAAGCGCTCTACTTGACTTCTAGATCAAAACCATAAACACGCCATGCAGTTTATGGTCTCTCTCTCTATGTTTCGAGGTTAACCGCGAAAAAATCAATATAATCATATTGGAATTAGATAAGATGCCTCATTTGTTAACTGTTACAGAACTGATAAAGTTATAAAACACTAGCTTTTGCACGCGGCTTCGCTCGATTTAATTTAAGATTTAACAATCAATTCGCGATGCACGTGGCGCCATCTATTATCATAGGTACTTTATTGTGGTTATCCTCGGGAATAGCACTTTTTTCGGGATGAAAGGTACCCTATGTCCGCTTTTGTACACCTGACAACGTACATGCAAAATTTCAAGATGAACGGTTCAGTGGTTTAGGCGTGAAAAGGTAACAAATAAACAAACAAACTTACTTTTGCATTTATAATATTAGTCAGGTAGTAAGGATAAAGGTTATCTACTTAGGCTATCTACCTTTCGCGTGAATGAAACCGAAGTATGGACTAGTTGATAATGTCCCACCTGGTTGGAGTGTCCCAAATGTCCGTTCACCTGCTCCCTTGACGGCATCAATAAGACCTCTGATGCCGCCATAAACCTAGTGGGCGTATACAGATGGATGGATGAATTAATATTGGCGTGAAGTCGATACGAAAACAATAATGAACTAGTTCTAAATTATTTTAGGTCTTGTGTTAATGCGTTTATATTAAAAACAGGGACATTAATTACTTATCACAAGTACTGTTTTAAGCTTTCACGGTTTACAACTAAACTTATGCTGTCACTTACGGGATATCTTCCGTGATTGTTCATTATTTTGAGCTCCGTATATTTCGACGCTGTTGCAAGCGCCAAGATCGCGGGTTGGACTGGATCATGACGCTTGCAACAGCGTCGAAAAATGGGAGCTCAAAATAATGAACAATCATGGAAGATATCCCGTATGTGACAGTATGAGTTTATCACAAGTAATTAATCATGTTTCTTTAGTTCAAAGACTAGACTCTTTAGGATCTTAAAGCAACTCAGCCTCATTCACAGAACAAAAAAATATTTTTCAGAAGTCGAGATCTCTTCTGGAAAACTTATGGAAAGCTCCAACTGAAAATCTGAACTAAAATGCGTGACAAAACTAGATGTAATAATTACAGGTAGTTAATGGCCCGAAAGTCTGACAACCAGTCTTACCAAGGGGTGTCGTATTATCCAGTACTAACTGGCTTGTGGAGGTCAGATAGACAGTCGCTCCTTGGTGCTGCATCCGGTTAGACTGGAAGCTGGCCCCAACATAGTTGCGGCTGGGCAGATGACGATGGTGAACTAGTTATAACCAGATTATTCTCCGAATTCTAGGCTAGAAATAGAGATAAATTTCCGGTCTATGAATAAGCTTAATACTCATACTGTAGTAACACGGCACAGACTGCCAGTGACAACCGTTTGGCAGACATTGACCTGGTGAGACTTCCATGTATTGTATTATTAGAACGGGTTTCTAAATCTGTGGGAGATTTCCGCTTTTCTAACAACGGAACTGGTATAACTCACCCTAGGCTAGCTCAATATTGGTTATTTCAAACTGAAATACTACACTGTCATAATGTCCAGTCACGAGCACCAATATGTAAACACTTAACAACTTTTAAAAGTGTTTTTCTCCTACAGTTCTGATTAAAATTTCATGTTGCTACGAACATAGTATTTTGGAACTCATATTTTTATGAAAAAGATCCTATCTCCAAGTTACAATCGTTATGTCTCGCGAAAATTGCTTTTAAAATTTAGGAAAGTGGTATTGATGATCGTGTTAGGTAGTCAGTAGCCCAAAAAAGTCTGACAACCAGTCTTACCAAAGGGTATCGTATTACCCAGTACTAACTGGGTTGTGGAGGCCCGATAGGCAGTCGCTCCATGTAAAATAATGGTATTCAGCTGCATCCGGTTAGACTGGAAGCCGATCCCAACATAGTTGGGAAAAGGCTAGGCAGACGATGATGATGATGGTATTGATGCTCGTGACTGTACAGGGTGGAAGGGACACCGACGCACCAACGGCTACCACGTATTTCAATACATATTTTTGAACGATCGGGGGGTCCACATCGAATTTTTTCAAAGGTAATTAAAAGTAAAATCAGCTGTTTCATACATTTTCACCGCTTTATATATACTTTTTTTTTCCTTACCCCAGTATGTCCCACTGCTGGGCAAAGGCCTCCCTCATATCCTTCCAGGTACTCTTGTACAGCGCCACCTCGAACCAGCCTTAGTGATGCGCGTCCAGGTGATCTCGCCACCTCTTTCTAGGCCGGCTTCGGCGGCGCCGTCCATCCTCAGGCACCAACATTTTGGCCGACCTGATAATAGAACTCAGAACCTCGTACTCAGCAGAAGTGCTTGCGACCACTAGACCAACGAGACGTATACTTAATGGGATATACTTATGTATTTCTGATACAAAGCAGTGACGCCTACTACTGTGACGTAGCCTACATCTGCCAATAACAACTTACCCCTATAATATGCCGCTAACACACAGTACAACGACCTCCTTGCTCACGGAGATATAGAACGATCATCCATCATTACGTTTGCTCTCTACGTGTAGACCGGTGTAGGATTTCAGTCCGACTAATGTTCCCCTGATAATGTCTTCCTTAACGTTAAAGACGCATAAGGCCCAGACTCCACCATGCGGAGACGTAGACGAGCGAAGCGGAGAGGATGCGTAAAAACTAGGATATATAATTATATCCACCGAGAGGAGATGTGCAAACGGCTCGCCGGTTACAGCACACCGATCACCGCACGCCGCTCACCGCACGCCGCTCACCGCAAGCCGCACACAGCACACCGCTCACCACACGCCGCACACAGCACACCGCTCACAGCACACTGCTCACCGCACACTGCTTACAGCACACCGCTCACCACACACCGCTCACCGCACGCCGCTCACAGCACACCGCTCACCGCACGCCGCGCACAACACACTGCTCACCGCACGGCGTACACCGCACACCGCTCACCGCACGCCGCTCACCGCAAGCCGCACACAGCACACCGCTCACCACACGCCGCACACAGCACACCGCTCACGTCTCTTCTCGTCTCCGCTGGCCTAAACAAGTACGAGTCATCTCCTCTCCTCTCTGCTCAACAGTTTCCACTAAAGCTAAGCGGAGATGAGAACCGTAAATAACGGAATTCTATTGGTGGTTTACAATATAACTCCCTTCCTCTCGTCTCGTCTCCGCTTCGGTGGAGTCCGGCCCTCAAGCCGCGCCGCAAAGTACTCCAAAAAACTAAACAATCATCATCTGCCTAGCCTTTTACCAACTATATTGGCGTCGGCTTCCAGTCTAACCGGATTCAGCTGAATACCAGTATTTTACATTTAGCGACTGCCTATCTGACCTCCACAACCCAGTTAGTACTGGGTAATACGATATCCCTTGGTAAGACTGGTTGTCACACTTTCTGGGCCACTGACTACCTAACGACTGTCAAAGATCTACAAATGACACCCGGGACCAACGGCTTAACGTGCTTTCCGAGGCACGGAGGATACTCGGTATGTAATGAGTGGTCACCCGTCCACAGACCAACCTAGGCAAGCACGGCTTAACCTAAAGATCGAAAAAATACGACTTCTTAAAAACAATAGAAAGAAGGAAATAACAAAATATTGTGAGTGTAAATAAGTTTCGGAAGTTGGTGAATTTTGTTTGTTTGATCTACTTTTTGTGCCAGCGACTCCCTTCTCCGTTTGTCATCAACATAGACAAAAGATAAAATATACGTATTAACCTTATACTGTCTCTTACGGGATATCTTCCGTGATTGATCATTATTTTGAGCTCCGAATATTTCGACGCTGTGCAAGCGCCATGATCGCGGGTTGACTGGAGAATGCGGGTGGATGGAAAATAAATTGTTACGAGCAGACAAATCTGTCTAGACCCTCTTTCTTTGACTTTTGCTACGCGCACTACTGGAACTCGACACTAAGGCCGGGCATACACGGACTGCTCGAGCAGTTAGCCAGTGATCAACATACACGGACCGCTATTGCATTCGTAGTCAACAGCGACTGCTTGACCGCACGATGAAATTTCACCGCGCCGCCAACCGCCCGAAGCATTTGCAACTGCTCGAGCGGTTCCATGTATGTGTGTACGTGGAAGACTGTAGTTTACTATGCAGTCGCAGCTTGAAGCAGTCCATGCTGACTGCTTCAAGCTGTCCGTGTATGGCCGGCCTAAGTGACGGCAAAACACACTCACAGTATCACCAGGTACAGATATGCTGTAAGTGACAGTTTAAGTTCAGTTGTAAACCGTGAAAGCTTAAAACAGTATACGTATTAAAGAAATAAAGAAGCTAATTCATAGCGCTCACGCAAAGTTACTGAAAATAAGGCCTCTCTCTAGTCATTCTCCAGCAAATGTTAGAAAGGGGGGTGCGACCCGTCTGTTGTGTGCTATGGTTCATACAATCCTTCTGGACGCGGCGTAAAAATGAACGGAATTGTGACACATCACACATCTGTCCTGCTGAAAATGCTTGAACTTAGATCCGGTCCTGCATCACTTTGATACCTATTACTTAAGTTATCATTACCTCTAGAGACCCGTCTCTAGAGGTAATATTTACCATGTTTGATATTTACCATATTGAACATGGTAAATATCCTGTCTCTAGAGATAATGATAATGTTAGTGACCATGACAGTTTAAAAACTTATTTATTTATTAGACTACCTCACTGATCGCAACGGCGACTGCTGAGCAGAGGTCCTGGGTTCGATTTCCGGGTCGGGCAAAGTGGTTATTGAGATTTCCATCAGGAATTTCTCGGTAGCAGCCCCGGAGTCTGGAATTGAGCCCGGTTGATGGCAATAGACTCGCCCCCTATTACATGGGACTTAAACATAACTGGCGAAATATGGGTGTACTATTAGGTACACCTCTGCCTAACCCTTCGGGGGTTACAACCGTTATGTTATGTGTTATTTATTAGAACCTATTTACCTGGTTTCAAACCTGTAACCTATCAGAGACACTTCAAAAGCAACTATTAAAATATCTACAATAGTTCAAAGAAAATTGGTTAAAATAACATTCCTTTTGACTAAAATTCCAGCATTTCTCCCGAAACAAAGACTAGATAGTTTACACAATAACTCATTGTGACCGTGCAGCTGACGAGCCCTAGAAACCTAGTTTTTTTAATAGTACAACACAGCTGAACTGATATAAACATACGCATTCCTTTTTGTTATCAAATTTCGGGTAACAACTGGAGAGATTTTCCTTGTGACTTTATGGTACGTACAAGTTACAACCCCTTAAAGTTTAAGCATAGAGTAATTAAAGTTTTTATAAAGTTTTTCTGAATTGAGAAAAAAACCTAGCCAAATGCTAGTTGGACTCGCGCACCGAGAGGGTTCCGTACAAACTTCATTATACAGGCCGGTTGTTTAGGAACATATTTACGGTTTTTAGGGTTCCGTGGCCGTGCTTGAGCTCGTGGCTTAATAATAACAGCCACTCGGGTCTATCTTTTGGTTAAGCCGTGCTTGCCTAGGTCGGTCTGTGGATGGGTGACCACCCATTACATACCGAGTTTCCTCCGTGCCTCGGAAAGTACGTTAAGCCGTTGGTTCCGGGTGTCATTTGTACATCTTTGACAGTCGCTAGGTGGTCAGTGGCCCCAAAAGTCTGACAACCAGTCTTACCAAGGGGTATCGTATTACCCAGTACTAACTGGGTTGTGGAGGTCAGATACTTAGGCAGTCGCTCCATGTAAAATACTGGTATTCAGCTGCATCCGGTTAGACTGGAAGCCGACCCCAACATAGTTGGGAAAAGGCTAGGCATATGATGTTAAGGTGGGAGCGCCATGGTAGTCCGCGAAATTCGAATTTTCTTACGTTTTTGCAGTTCCCCAGTCAGTGTCAGGCTGGAAAATGAATAAAATATGATTCGCGGCTGTTATATCTACGTATGTATTTACAGAATTATTATAATCATTAAAATCATGAATACAACCCTCTTGAGTTCATTTAATCCCATTGAATGACTATTTGATTAAAAATTCATTGAATGGGGTTAAATGAATGAATAGCGGAGGCTTGGTTCATGATAGGTACTTCTAAGCAAACATGAGATAATTAACTAAAAAAACACACTTTATCTTATTCTTAATTGCACACAAAACAATAAAAATATACATACAAATTGCAATAACATAGCTTATGTACAATGGCGAGCTTAACCCAGAATTGGGTTTTCTTACAGCAAAAGAAATTTCGATAGCGAAATTAGCATAAGAGGATATACCTATGTGCATTAACATAACATCTCATTACTTAAATTAGTTAATTTTATAAACTAAACTACATACATACTTTACATATTTTTTTCAGCAAAACCTTTCATTTGATACCCATCTCATAGGAATGCTTAAAAAATAACCAGTCCGCTGCCTATGGGAGTCCGCCATATTAGATTTAGAATGACGTCACTTAGCTACCCATATACTGTCATCCAAACTAAACATGTATGCAAAATTTCAGCTCAATCGGAAACCGGGGACTGGATCAAATTGAACTTCTAAGATTTTTTTACCTAATAAAAACCTGAAAGTTTTACTTATTTACGAATCCCAAAATCTATACTTATAAAGGGTGTAAAAAAACCCATAACGAAGCCGAAAGGCACTTGTCCTCCCCGTCATTGCGATCTTTTTTTTGTTCTGAGCCGTACCTGGGAACCTTCTAGTTACGGAGATATTGGAGGTCAGTTCCAATTTTTTCACAAGTTTTTTTTTTAATACCACTTTTAAAAGTTTTAATTTACTTTGATTAACTCCATGACCCGTTTACTATTCAAAGTTTTGATTGCGTTACATTGATTTTTACCGTAAAACGTGATTTTTCATCCCAAAAAAAAAGTCGTTTCCCAGCAATAATTTTTGCGTAGAGTAACTTAGTTTGATGTACAGAATGCTTGATTGACGGTTTCGTGAAGGGTCTGTTTACACCTTGTAGATACCATACTACTAGGGTAGCAACATTACAAAAGACATCTAAAGGACATTCAAGATAAATCGATCCTTAATAAAACTTCGTTAATCCGTACAATTGATTACTAATTTTGAATCACTCACTCACTAAAACATCGAGCATTGACCTCTACACATTGCAGAGACACAAATTCAAAACTCATGCCAAAACACGTGCTATCATATTTAATGTATTATTTAAAAACGTGAAATTTGGCAACCAGAGGTCCTAGCGCAAGCGCGCTGTTTAAACGTAACGTAAAAACGTCGATTTTAAAATAAAAAATACTCGTTTTGCATCTAATATTTTCGGAATTTTAAGAAATTATTAAAATATTCATATCTATGGATTATACTGATTGCGTTTATACTGAAATTTACTAAAATGCTATAGAATAATTTTATTGTATTTTCGATTACATAATCGAATGGGTTGTAGAGGTCAGATAGGCAGTCGCTTCATGTAAAATACTGGTATTCAGTTGCATCCGGTTAGACTGGAAACTGACTCCAACATACAATTAGTAAAAGGCTAGACAGATATTTAAAAACGTGCCATAATACTGTGGAAAAAGAAAAAAGATAAACGTAGCATGTGCCTTTTAAAGTGGTGTTAAAATAAACACGTGTTGAGCCACTCAAGAACACGGGTTACAGGTATTGTTTATTGGTTTTAATAGGTCGGTCCATCCTTGGTCAGGAAAACTGGGTCATTGAGTGGTGTTTGTGTATATGTACTCGTAGATGAGCTCGTGGCTAAATAATAACAGCCGCTCGGGTCATTCTTCAGATTAAGCCGTGCTTACCTAGGTTGGTCTGTGGATGGGTGACCACCCATTACATACCGAGTTTCCTCCGTGCCTCGGAAAGCACGATAAGCAGTTGGCCTCGGATGTCACTTGTAGATCTTTGACAGTCGTTACAGGTAGTTAGTGGCCCAAAAAGTTTGACAACCAGTCTTACCAAGGGGTATCGTATTACCCAGTGCTAACAGGGTTGTGAAGGTCAGATAGGCAGTCGCTCTATGTAGAATACTGGTATTTAGCTGCATCCGGTTAGACTGGAAGTCATTTAGCCACGAGCTCCTCCATCAGTACATCATTAGTAAATCAGCAAGTAACTTCGTAAAAAACAATAATGATTCAAAAAGAAAGTAATAACCACTAAGACAAAGACTTTTGTCCTTTTTCAAAAATAATTATATCCAACTTTTTGTTTGAGTCTCATAAAAACGTTTTATTCGCGACCGCACATTAAACTCTCCACGTTCTAAAAATACAACATTGTGTACTGCATACCGACTTCAAAGAAGGCGGGTAATGAGTTTAACAATGCAACCCCGATCACATTGTTTATTGATTAATTAAAGATTATGTTTTGCTTGAATAACGGTAGAGGGGAGACTTGTACTTCGTCTTTCTTTCGGTAACATTCGGTTGTTTTCGGCTTTTGCGATAAAATGGCTGTCTTAGACTTTTTTGGTTTTTATCGGACTATAAAAGTACAGTATCGCCCATTAAGCCGTTTGATAGTACCACAATCTGTCGTGCGTTGCAAAAGACTACAGCCTTTTTTTTTTTTGAATCGGAAACAATCAAATAATATCTGGGCGGAGTGGGAGGGAGTTTCAGACTTTTACTGACTAAAACCCATCCATGTTCCTTCTTTGCCCTTTGTGTTCCAGGGCCGCGGTATCTCTTTCGAACAGTCCCGCAGCCCCGAAAGACTACAGCCTCATGGATCCTATACAATGATTCTAGAGCTACCAGCAGACAGGTCTTTCGTCAGCCGCTCCATGCATTTTGTCCGTGTAAGTATAGCACTTTTGTAATCCGTGTAGACCGTGTAGGAACAGTAGATTCTTTTCATAACCGACGCATAAATTCAACTCTGTGAGGTCCTGAATCCTTGATAAAAGCTATTTCTCGACGGCATGTAAAGCCAAGTCAGAGGCTACGGGCGGCATGAAAACTCTGACACCAGGTTAGGCACTAACCACATGAAAAAGAAGATGTCCAATGTCCCTGACACTCTGTATTCTATTATCCGGCTCTTCAACTCACGACCTAAGAGAAAATAGAGTGAATGGAGGTCAAATGATAATATGTGGCAAGACATTAACGGTCCATTAGGATATCAAGTGGTTACATTTACCAGATCACGTCGTAATGGTGTAGCATCAAAAAGGAGGTCACCCAGAAACCACGGCCTTGAACTTCGTTGAATGCCGAAAGTTGTCGAAAATTACCGATTTATGTAGCATAACTTTATCAGCTTGCAACTTTCCCAGAAGCTTCCTCTCAAGGCGTGTTCGTGTTCCACGTGCGCCTCAAAGAGATGTCAGCAACCAGGAAGGGGTCCGCAAGGGCCGATGCCTGTCGGGGCTGCGGGACTGTTCGAAAGGCATACTGCGGCCCTGGAACACAAAGGGCAAAGAAGGAACATGGGTGGGTTTTAGTCAGTAAAAGTCTGACACTCCCCTCCACTCCGCCCAGAGCGGGAGGGGTCATTTGATGATTTCCCATCCGAAAAAAAAGGCCTCCTCTCTGTAAGAATGAGTGGTCCAATCAGCTGAGGGTTCGTGGATCGGTGGATGTCACATGTCCTCAAATGTTTTGTTATAGGACATGTCGATTTCCTCACGATATTTCCGTCACCGAATTGAAAGCAGTGGTGATGAAAGCATTTTTTTTTAGTAGCCTTGTATGTCTCATTGCTGGGTAAAGGCCTCCCCTATATCCTTCCAGGTTTTTTTCTCCTCCGCCACCTCCAACCTGGATGGACGGCACCGCCGAGGCCGGCCAAAGAGATGGCGAGATGATCTGGATGCTTATCACGAAGGAATCTTTTTTTTTTGTTGTTTTCGAATGGGAAGTTATCAAATGACCTCTACCGCTCTGGGCGGAGTGAAAGGGAGTGTCACACTCGTACTGACTAAAACCCATCTATGTTCCTTCTTTGCCCTTTGTGTTCCAGGGCCGCTGTATCTCTTTCGAACAGTCCTGCAGCCCATCCTTTTCACAATACAAATGTTTTTTTGAGTTCGAGCCCTCGTCCTCGAACAGCACGTAAGATGGTGCAGTCCTCACTGAGCCACACCAATCATGTACGGACGCCTGCACATACTACATAGATACTACAATCTGTCAAATTTCTTTAATAGATTTTCAACTTTATCGCAAAAGCGTTAGGTACAAGGTCGATTGGGATAATTTGACAGTTTCGGGTAGCTTGATTTGCTAGCGACTGTACATACCTACCTATCAAAATATTGATCATGCATTACGTTTGCAACACAGCCGCCAAATTAAAATGGAACTGGGCAGGCCACATCTGCCGCATGTCGCATCAAAATTGGGCCAAAGTGGCAACAGATTGGGTTCCGAACAACAGAACCCGGCGACGCGGTAGGCCCAGAAGGAGATGGCGTGACGAGCTGGACTCTTGTCAAAAGGATTGGGCCCAAATAGCCAAAGACAGAGATAAATGGAAAGAGGGAAGGGAGGCCTTTGCCCTGCAGTGGGACACAACAGGCTCATAAAATAAATAATTATTCTGGCTGCGGAACTGTTCGAAAGAGCTACTGCGGCCCCGGAACACAAAGGGCAAAGAAGGAACATGGGTTTTAGTCAGTACGAGTTTGACACTCCCTTCCACTGCGCCCAGACCGAGAGCAGTCATTTGATGATTTCCCAACCAAAAAAAAAACATGCATTATTCTATCAACAGTTATACCAATCTTAACTTCGGCCGCAATTCAATCTTGGTTCAACTCTACAAGAGATGACTCAGAAGACGCAGCTTCTTCTGTAAATACAAACCATTTGGTTTAAATCACTTTGTTTAATCTTACAAGGGTCGTTGGGTAATTAATTTCATTAATGTGAGGTTTATTACAATAACATTATATTGTTATGTTAGTTATTTTTTTCTTTATTAGACTTATTGATTTTCGTTTTTTAAACAATTTTCTTTCTCTCTCTTTGACATAAAATTGGCCTCGGATGTCATTTGTAGATCTTTGACAGTCGTTACAGGTAGTCAGTGGCCCAAAAAGTCTGACAACCGGCCTTACCAAGGGGTATCGTATTACCCAGTACTAACTGGGTTGTGGGGGTCAGATAGGCAGACGCTCCATGTAAAATACTGGTATTCAGCTGCATCCGGTTAGACTGGAAGCCGACCCCAATATAGTTGGGAAAAGGCTAGGCAAATGATCTCTTTAACGTAACATTATCACGCCTATAATCCCCGAAGGGTTAGGCAGTGGTGAACCTAATAGGTATAGTAAGTACACTCACAATTCGCCAGTTATGTTTAAGTCTCATGTTATAAAGGTCGAGCGTATTGCCATCAACCGGGCACAAATCCGGACTCCGCGGCTGTCTACTGAGAAATTTCTCATGGAAAAACCCAATGACACTTTGCTCGACCCGGGAATCGAACCCAGGACCTCAGGTGCTCAGCAGTCGCAAATTTCATGTGAGTCCGTTTTCTCGTACACTAGGTAACACCTAACCGATTACATATATATGAAAACGCTACTGCTTAACGGCCTTTCCGAGGCAGGGATGGTTATCGGTATATAGTAAATGGTTACCACCATCCACGGTCTATCTCCAGCACACGTTGCTTAACTTTGGAGATCGACCCGCGCACCAGTTATTATTTACCCACGGGCCCCTCATTTCTCCATACCATGTACAGACGGTATGTCTAGACATAACTGCTATACCTACTTAAAAAAGGAGAATCAAAAACCCGATTATAAATCTAATCTCGGCAACAAAAAAAACACCTAAGCTCCAATTACTAAATTCCAACACAATATACAAGTTTCTCACATTTTATGCGCAAGCGCGCCTCGTGACAGAAGCGCGTGCGAGTTCACGTGCAGTATCGATAGATTATAAAGAGGCTACTTCACTTGACTGAATTTAGTCGTCTTTTTGGGATTCTTAAAAAATAATTGTTTTAGCAAATTATATTTAAATTTTGAATTTTGTGAAAAGCCTTTTGAGTATGTACGTATAGCACATTGCATTAAATTAGTTATGAATACAATTGCAGATAAGATTGAGGCATCGCGACATTTCATATTTAAATCAGGTTTCTACTATTAATAATATTGTATAGCAGCTGTGTTAATTTTTGTATGTAAAATAAAGCACCTTCTACTACAGTCTATAGTTGCTGCCAGTTAAGATGGCAATGGCGGTCATTGACCCACCTACATTTATTAAAGTTCTTAACTTTGAAATCCACAACTAAGCCAGTTCTTCAGATCTTCAACATCTTTTCTAATGAAAAACGATACATGGTTCATTTGTTTTGGTTCGTACGAAGAGATATTATGGAAAGAGCAATGACCGCTATTGCCATCTTAACTGGCAGCAACTATAGAGTCATTTAGGCTCACTAAACAGGCTGCGGGACTGTTCGAAAAAGATACCGCAGCCCTGGAACACAAAGGATAAAGAAGGAACATTGATGGATTTTAGTCAGTACGAGTCTGACACTCCCTTCCATTCCGCCCAGAGCCAGAACCCTCCCGGGGTTCATTTAATGATTGCCCATCCGAAAAAAAAAAAAAGTGTTAAGCACTAGACAGATTTAGTGATTTGTAGAACCATTTCTCATATCCAATTCTAGACGACTTGACGGTATGGTCGGCGTAGTGAGTGAGCGATTGGCTGCTACTCTGCGTGTCGCGGGTTCGATTCCCGCACGGAACAAATATTTGTATGGTCTACTGGTAGTTGTTCCGGTTCTGGCTGTGTGAGCTTGTAAACGCACCCACGGTACATGAGAAATATCCTAGTCCTAGTGTGGGGCATGGTTTACATGTAAAACAAAAAAAAAAAAAAAACTATAGACTAAATTCAGACAAGTGAAACAGCCTCTTTACACATGGATGATCGATACTCGATGCTTTGTATCGAATGTCACTATCATGCACATCATCTGCAGATATTCGACGATTTGCAACGAATGGCGTAATGGCAATAATTATGACGAATATTTCTAAATATATTTAATTTCCAGGTCACACGAGCTTGCTTTAACGTTAATCTGGGTTTGTACATAAATACGGAAATTGTATTTAATGGTGAAGGGTCTTTATGAAATGTACCTAACATTTTAAATGTGATTGCTATTTCTATCACAACTGTCAACAGGATTGACAAAAGACTTTTTCGTTAGCTTATGTCCACTCAAGGTCTGCCAACGTGCAATGGAGCTCAGCATTTTAGGCGTCAAACTAACCGACCAGGTACGCAACACCACACTGCGCTCCGGAACACAAATTCTGACGTTGCTCAAAAAGCCGCTAAGCTGAAGTGGGACCAACGACCAGTGGCCCACATTAGCCCTGGATAGAACCAACTGGAAGTCATGGGGAGAGGCCTTTGCCCAGCAGTGGGATTGTGCAGGCTAACAGTATCAGTAGTATGTCAGAGGAATACATTTTTGACATCCACGATCGATAACGCTGATAGAATGTAACTTTTCTTAGCCCTCTTTCGATCTCTGCTTCTCTTGCATCAATCCCTTAGTTTTTTTTGCAATGATCGCATCCGCAAACGGAACAGTCCATTCAGTAGATGACCTATTACCTAGTTTAGTGTCAGTGTGCTCACTTGCACTGTGACATTGAACTGTTCTGACACTAGTAGTACCTAGGTACATTACAGCGGCGCGTGGTTTTTATAGTCACGTGCTAATGTATAAAACAATGTCATACTTAAGGTTAATAGTTTTAAATTAACACAAGAATACGTGAGGAGATCGTGGCTAAATAATAACAGCCGCACAGGTTGATCTTCAAGATTAAGCCGCGCTTGGCTAGGTCAGTCTGTGGATAGGTGACCATCATAACATACCAGGTTTCCTCCGTGCTCCGAAGATCAGCATCAGTTCTTCACCAAATTTAAACGGGACCACCGCGATAAATCGGTTCACAATTGGCGAAGATATCGCTGAAGATAAAAAAAATACTTTCAGACGAATTGATAACCTCCTCTTTTTGGAAGTCGGTTAAAAATACCAGATTACCTCACTAAGAAATGTAGGTATTCTAAACTATGTTGAGAGCATAATTTTATAATAACAGTAATTTCTACCTACATAACAAAAATGTAGGTCAGTCAATGTTCAAACTCTTTTTGGTTCGCAAATGTAAATCAATAAATTACAACGATTTATAGGTTTACAATAAATTATTAAACCAGTACAAATAAATCAGAAAAAGACTGAACTGACAAGATAAACAATGGTTTAGTGCATAAATGGGCTATTCATTACAGATGTAATAATAATAATAATTTACGGTTAATGGACTAATAGCAAAGAGCCTCGACCAACACCTTAGGAGGCTCTCATTGCGCGGCTGGGTCAAGGGCTTGATTCAGAAAGCAGTACTCCTAGACACGGCACGCATAGTGAGGCGGTTCCTCTCTCTGGAGCCCTGACCACCGGCAACCTGGACCCTGTTCCCGATGCCGGTGGGCTACTATTTTTTTATATTTTTAAATGTTTTGTTTACTTTTGTTTTTTAAAATATTTAAAAATGTAACAAATAAGAAACGTAATGAATAAAGGAAAAATAATAATAATAATAATTCATTTATTTATTTAGACAACCAGGATCCATTGGGTTAGTAACAATATTCTTAACCTATGTTAGTACTTAACTAAAAACACAGACAGTGTACAGGTGACTAATGACCTCACCAACGGGCTGTCATGCCTCCCGACTATGGCGCTCAGAATGCTGTTGGGGCTGCCACGGAGTCTGTTTAGCAGCGAGGCCGCTTTCTTACGCCGTACAGCATCGAAACCGTCGATACGAGCCTCAGCGAACATGGATGACGCGCTACAGAACCGAGGCAGACGCAACAGCACCCTAAACGCGTTGTTATACTGGATCCGCAGAGCATTGTAGGCATTTTGAGTGTAGTTGAACCACAGGCTCCCCGAGTACAACGACATGCAATATGCTTTAAACAGCGTTACTTTGACTGCCGTTGCACATCGAAAGAACCGGCGTGCCAGCATATTAGCCCGAACCGACAATGCTCTGCGTTCCCTCTCCATATCTGCGTCGTCCCTCAAATCGTCCGTCACCAAGTGGCCCAGGTATTTAAAAGAGTACACCCTATGCAGTTCCACACCGTTCAGTAACACAGGAGGGATGGTGGAGGGACACCTGGTACCGGACTTGAAGACCATGTATTTTGATTAATGCTGATTATGTCAACTTATACATAGATAAAAAGAAGAAATATACATCTACTTGGAAAACAATTGTGCCTCATCCTTCGAATCGAATTATAAAATGAAGAATCTCTTTGATGTTGTGTTCTTCTTTTGTGGCATAGATGGCGCTGTAGTAAATTTTGTTCGGTCCACGACACTACTATCTAATAAGTTTATATACATTACTTGGAAAATAATTACGACTCATCCTTCGAATCGAATTATAAAATGAAGAATCTCTTTGATGTTAGTTCTTCTTTTGTGGCATAGATGGCGCTGTAATAAATTTTGTACAGTCCGCGACACTACTATCTAATAAGTTTTTTTTCAGCATCATCATTACAGCAGTTCACTGCTGGACATATGTCTCTCCAATCACACCTACCAGCCACCCTGCGGAGATCGTAACTCCTTCTAGCATGAGGGCGTCCCACGTTACGCTTGCCGATTCGCGATCTCAACTCACCATTGGCACTGTCTTTGTCATTTAGACCATTCAATTATCTATTGGTGGATACCAAATAGCAGGAAACGACAACGCGCCAGGCCCCGAAGGAGATGGCGGGATGAGCTGGACCCTTTCGCAAAGGATTGGCCTACAATCGCGAAATACTAGATCGTGAAATGTGGAAGGAGGGAAGGGAGGCCTTTGCCCTTCAATGGGACAATATAGGCTTATAATAATAATAATAAAATATATGGCTTTGTAGCCAAGAGCCTCGACGACCATCTTTCCAGGCTCTCCTTAGGCGGTTGGATCAAGGGCCTGATTCAGAAGGCAGTACTCCTCGATACGGCTCGCATTGTGAGGAGGTTCCTGTCTCTGGAGCCCTAACCACCAGTAGCTTGGACTCTGCTCCCGACACCGGCGGACCACTACTTTTTGTATTTTTAAATATTTTTTGTATTTGTTTTATTTTAAGAAATATTTATAAATGTGTTGAATAAATAATAAATTATCTAATAAAAAGGGAAACTTCTACACGAAAAGACCAATGATCACTATTCTTCTACCAACTGGGGCCAATGTAGGTAAGTAGCTAAGTAGCTGCAGTTCAAGTGCCTGACTAACCAGGAAATTGAAATAAGTAGGAAAGAGACACTTAACCCAGTGCGAGTTATGGCGCCAAACACTTGACACTTTATGATGATTGTGTTCGGAGAAACGAATTGTCAAAGAAGTAATAAATTAATAGAGGTTTTTTTCTTGTCTGGTGACGTTTGTAGACTATCAAGGCAATGATGTACGGTACTTTCCTATGCAAAATAAAGTCCGTAAAAAATTTGAGATGACCCATTTGATATTAATAAAGTTAAGTTATCAAATGTAGCAGGCAGCTCGTGCGAGGAGCTCATGTCTTAATAATAACAGCCGCTCGGGTCGATCTTTAGGTTAAGCCGTGCTTGCCTAGGTTGGTCTGTGGATGGGTGACCACCCGAGTTTCTTCCGTGCCTCGGAAAGAACGTTAAGCCGTTGGTCCCGGCTGTCATTTGTAGATCTTTGACAGTCGTTAGGTAGTCAGTACCCCAAAAAGTTTGACAATCAATCTTACCAAGGGGTATCGTATTACCCAGTACTAACTGGGTTGTGGAGGTTAGATAGCAGTCGCTCCATGTAAAGTACTGGTATTCAGCTGCATCCGGTTAGACTGGAAGCTGACGCCAGTATAGTTGGGAAAAGGCTAGGCAGATGAAATATAGCAGGCAGCTATATGAGATTATTCTTTCAAATAATAAACAGAATTGTGACACATCCCATCCAATAAGGATGTCTCCAGCAAAATAATTTCTTTTTTTTCATTCTTACATTAATTTGTTATTGCTTAAAGTAAACATGACATAGTAAGAAAATTAACAATTTAAAACTACTTTCACAAAATACATAAACGGCGACAACTTAATATTTAATAGAGTCACGACTCCTGGTCTAAAAACAGATTCTAATACGTTTTGTTTCGTCGTGATTTGTACAAAACGTGAACATGTGAAAAATGTAATTATATATTATAGCTTAAAATGTTTCTACAAGACACAGAATACATAAGTATTTTGAATGAGGCTGAGGTGTTATTTATAGACACCTATAAAATAAAATGTCGAAGGTTGATAACCTGTTACGAATGTTTGTGTAATTCTATACAATTAAAGTCCCTATATCTATTAACAGAAGTGGTTCTTATCCATAGTTTTATAACAAGCTATGGAATTATGGATAACCAATCTATCCTTACTCCTTACTAATATTATAAATGGGAAAGTAAGTTTGTTTGTTTGTTACGTTTTCACGCGTAAACCACCTAACTGCTCATCCTGAAATTTTGTATATATGTTGTCAGTTGTACAGAGACGGACATAGAGTACCTTTCATCCCGAAAAAAGGTACAGTTCCCGAGGAAACCAACAATAACATTCTTATGATAATAGATGGCGCCACGTGTCTTTCGTATCATGATTGAATTGTATTATTTCAAGCAGAGTACAACCCGAATTGATTGTGAAATTCTAAATTAACACGAGCGAAGCCGCGGGCAAAAGCTACTACTTAATAACCATAATCAGCCTATGTTGTTCCCAACGCTGGATCACCAGCCTTCTCTCGATCTATGCGAGCTGAGCCAGCTGTAGTCCACCACGGGAACCCAGTGTGGGTTGGTGGATGTCACAATCATGTCTTCCCGGTGACTCAGCGATGTTTTCCTTCAACGTTTTGAGATCAGTGATGATGACATAAATCACTCTCTATACGATCTCTGGCCACCATAGGGAGGGGCCTGCGTGCGGCGAATTTAGGGCTGAGTCATCACCCGACTAGCCAGGCCCAAAGAGGTGGCGCGCAGTGGTTCCTGCAGGCCTTCATGATGGAGAATAGCTGGATAGGCCGAGCTCGGTGATGGGGCCCGCGGGGATTGGCGGAGTGCTACCAGTCGGGAGTGCTTTTGTCTCCCGGGCCCCTGACACATGGTAGTAGTAGGAACAGTGGGTGTTTAGTCGGTTAGAGTTGACATAACCCTCCGCCCGCCCAGACGGAAGGTATCTATGAGGTTTATCTAACTCAAAAAATGGATAGATAAAAGAAGTAGTCTAAGCGAATATTGTTTGATTCTTATAAATGAAGAATCAGATAGGCCGCCTTGATCAGTTACCATCAGATGAGCCGACCTCATGATTGCCATCGAAAAACAGTAACAACTCAAACTTTTCATAATATAGTAACAACTTATCCTTTATATTGGTGTCTCGGTATTTAAGAGAAACATTGAATGTATTTATAACAAACTTATTATAGGCGTAAGGTGGCGGTGCGGCGCAGGCGTGGAACTTATAAGGATACCAAACGACAACGGCGTGCCTGCGCCGCGCCGCTTGAGTGTAATTCACGACTCGTCGCCTTCTACATTTTGTATGAAAACGTTTTGAAGCGGCAGCATGCCTGCGCCGCGCCTTCACCTTACGCCGTTTCTGTGTAATTCGCACCTAAGATGTAATTTTAAGGCAAGTACACAAGGCTATAGATTATTTTTATTATTTTTTTCTTTCAACACATTTTGACCCCAATCCAACATCACAATACATACAACCACTAATTGAAAACAATATACAATTAAATAATTAGCTTATCTTCATGCACCGTTTACCTCTGAACAAACCTTGAAGATAATCGTAACAATTAAAATAAAAACCGATCTCTCATGACACCGGAAGTCATGTTAATTAACCGGATATCGCGTTACAATGCATCGTTAAATCATAGTGTAGTTAAAAAGATTGTGAAATGTAATGTGTAGATTGGTCGATGAATGAACAACATTTTTGCCTCATTGTTTTACGACCAAAACGCGCTTTAAAATAGTTGGAATACCCCGATTTGGTTATTTTGAGATAAACATTTTAAGGTAAAATAATAGTGCAATAATATCTTCATCTGCCTACCCTTTTCTCAATTATGTTAGGGTCGGCTTCCAGTCTAACCGAATGCAGCTGAATAACATTATTACATGGAGCAACTGCCTATTTTCATCAATTTAACTTATTTATTAATTTTAGTATTTATGTACACACAGTAGCCAACACAGGAAAATAACATAGGTAGAGTACATAGGTACTGCTTATTTCTTAAGAAATGTCTGCCAGCAGACCTGCAAAGGGAGAAATGAAAAAGAAATGTAGACAATACTGTGTGAGAAAAGGAAGAGAATAATGTGTTTCTGTGCCTTATCTAACTTAACCTAATAACCAACCATATAAGTAAATATTAATATATACTTAAATAAATACATAAAATTAAGATATATAAACTAATAAAAATATATAATAAATCATAATTGAGAGGAAAGGTATAAAATCATGAAAGCCATAACGTTTCTTTAAGAAAAATGAACGGAAATACATCAAAGAAGGTATTTTTGTGAGAGAGCTTATTGATTCCTCGATTGGTAATTAAATTATTATTAGAAACACGTACATTTCAAAATATTTACGGCTCGAGGCAAATAGTGGTTCCGTATCTTGTATAAAGACTAATTATACAAAACTAAGTAGTACACATGCTAGTCAACGATTACAATATGTCTGCCAGTGACCCAGAATCCTCATTATATTGCCAATAGTTAATTTATTTCATTTTCAACGTTATTATTAACGTTAAAATGAAATAAACGTTAACGTTATTGTTATCGTTAACGTTATGGGACCCAACATGTGTCGGTATTCTAGCGCCATCCCATCTTCCTAGCTCAGCGTATTCTGCTGGCGCTGCCACTGCGGCTGCGGAGAATCTCCAGCAGCTTAAATAGGTGTATTCCCGTTGACCCCACCGCCCTTGGCCCCACTGGTGGGGTCAGCGGGAATTGATTAAAGCAATTGAAAATTGTTCCCGCTGACCCCACCAGTGGGGCCACGGCGGTGGGGTCAACGAGAATTGATAAAATGATTCAAAATTATTCCCGTTGACCCCACCAGTGGGGCGGGGCAGTGAATCCAACGGGAATTGATTAAAACAATTAAAAATTGTTCCCGTTGGCCCTACTATATTTTTGAGTATTATAATATTGCTCAAAAACATTAGATGAAATCGAGTAGTGTTAGTACACAGGGTGGACCATCAAGTCGTGTCTTTAATCTTTTGGCCGCCAGAGCAAAAACGCACGCGCGTGCCCTCCACGCCAAGCCACAACTTTACCTACAATTTTGTCACATATTTGTGTCGTTAGGCGTACAAGACACGTGCTTGCTTGTCACGTATATGTGACAATGACGGTCAAAAGGTTAACAACACGGACTATAAATAAATGAATTACAAGTAATTAATAAGTATTCATACTTCACAAGAAACAACGTAACCTTGAGGAGTCGAGTCTCACAGAAACACAATATCAGAGTGTCGTATCCATGATCAATGTGGTTTTGAGTTATGATAGCTGTTATTTACCTACATGACACACCTGTCAGTTACATGATTCGAAACAAATTCTGTCTCCATAATTCTTAAAGTTTTTTTTTATCGTCACTTAGTGACAGACATTGTAGGATAGGTCAAGGATATACCAATGGCAGACATAATCCTCAGTCTTTTTTTTTAATCTACAGGGTGTAAACAGACCCTTCACGAAGCCATCGACCAAGCATTCTGTACATCAAACTAAGTAACTTTACGCAAAAATTATTGCTGGGATTTTTTTTTTTTTTTGAGGTGAAAAATCACGTTTTACGGTAAAACTCAATGTAACGCACTCAAAACATTGTGCTGCTGGATGGATTGAATAGAACGGGGGTCGTGAAGGTGTTTAAAGTAAAAATCTTACTTTAAAAACACGTATTTAAAAAAAAACCTGTGAAAAAGTTTTCAACTTTGACCCCCAATATCTCCGTAACTAGAAGGTTCCCAGGTATGGTTCAGAACAAAAAAATGATCGCAATGACGGGGAGAACAAGTGCATTTCGGCTTTGTTAAGGGTATTTTTACACCCCTTATAAAGGTAAACTTTTGTAGTGATAAAATTGAAATAATATGATATCTTAAAAAAATGTTTCTTTGGGAAAGTTGTTTGTTATCATGAGTACAATCACGTGTTTAAGTATCGGTCACTAATTACCAGTCACCCTATAGACAGTTATTATGACATTGGCATCCACTAAGCAAGAATCTTGGCAAATTCCACCCCTACGCGGATAAAACTAGGATTGAAAGTTTGTATCAAAATTTGTCACCAGGCGAAACTGGTGCGTGTCGTCTAGTAATTACTTTTAAAGAAAGAGAAACTTTAGTTTGCATCTCAAGAAAGAATTGTGACGTTCTTTCCGCTAATTTTTTTTTCGCATGGGAAATCATCTAACTACTGACTAAAACCCATCCATGTTCCTTCTTTGCCCTTTGTGTTCCAGGGCCGCGGTATCTCTTTCGAACAGTCCCGCAGCCCCGGCAAGCTACTTTGTAACATAATCGATGATCTAAAATCGAATAATTTAGACCCTGGGGCTATTTATAAATATTAGGGATCAAAATTATAAGTAATTACCCCGACCTTGCTACCAACTCTTAATTAATTATTTTATTATGAATAATTACAGATCAAACCACGAAATTTACGTAATTAGTTGTAATTTACATAGAGTAAATAACCTCAGTGAAATAATTTTTGAGTAATATTATCTCTAGCTTGGTTATATTAGTAACTTTAATAAGTAATTGATAACATCTAATTTGTTTATGAGATTTCAAGAGATTTTCGGAGTATAATTTTGGAGTCAGTTATAATTTTATTCAGAGATATTTCTATTTTAAAATATTTAAATAATTTATTAGGAAAATTATGTTTTATAATCATTTCATAGGGTTCCGTTGCCAAATGGCAAAAAACGGAACCCTTACAGATTCGTCATGTCTGTCGGTCTCTCCGTCCGTATGTCACAGGCGTCACAGCCATTGATTTTACTCCGAGAATGTTGGGGCTGGTGTCTTCAATTAACCGCTACACAAAAGTGAAGTAAAATTACGAATAACTAAAAAAATCGGCGTGGCCCTCCATACATGTAACTGAAGGTTGATTTTATTCTACGTATACAGGGTGTATACAGACCCTTCACGAAGCCGTTAACTAAGCATTCTGTACATCAAATTAAGTAACCCTACACAAAAATTCTTGCTGGGTAACGACTTTTTTTTGGGTTAAAAAATAACCCCTTATGGTAAAACTCATTCAAAACATTGTGCTTATGGATGCATTTAATAGTAAAAGTATCATGGAGGTATTTAAAGTAAAGTTATAACCTTAAAAATTTGTAAGTACTTACTAAAAAGAAAACTTGTGAAAAAGTTGGAACTTTGACCCCCAATAACTCCGTAACTAGAAGGTTCCCAGGTATGGTCTAGAACAAAAAAAATATCACAATAGCGGGGAGAACAAGTGCCTTTCAGCTTCGTTAAGGGTCTATTTACACCCTTTATAACTGTGTGGTGTATCAACCCACAACCCTTCAAATTTTTATGACAATGGTTGAGATATTCGCTTCTGAAACCGTAAAAAGTACCCGCCACCTAATTTTTTAAGTAAGACGAGGAGGGTTTGTTGAACGTAAAAATAACTTTCAACCAAAATCGGTATATTAATTAATAGATTTTCTATCACTGATAGCAGTGATGAAAGTGTCAAACATCAACTATATTGGCATGAGCTATCGAAAGCTTAAATATACTGTATAGGACTCGAAGCTAGCATGGAGGTCCAGTCTTTTGAAAAAGGACTGACTTCGTATGGCCTGGTATACGTTTTTTTTCTTTAGTTCTTCGAACTAACATCTCCATAGGTCATTGGCCTCAGTTTGCCTCCACAGCACCTTGACCGACCAACGTCAACAGATGTTCCTCTGACATTGACTAACAATTTTGACAGATGTCAGGGCCAGTGTGACGTAACAGTTGCGGTTGCGTCATCTTTCACAATATGGCCGCGTCGAATTCCGTTTTTAAATAAATTATGACGTTTCTGTCCAAAAGCCGTTTCGGAGTATAATGAATAATAATTGGCGTTTCCGTCATCTGTTTTTAGAGAGCCCTTTGAGTACATAAGGCCGGCTCCACACGTTTGCCCCAACGTAGGTCCCAACGCCACTCGTCCAACGTGTGGATCTAGAAAATAGCATTGGCACCAACGTTGGGACGAGCGTTGGGAGTTGGCCGAAGCGTGTCGGTTTTATCAAAGGAATCTGCGCCAACGATCGCGATCCGTCCACATGTTGGCGCTTTCCTCAGTCCTGAGTCCTGTTACAACACGCATCGAGAGCGAGCGATGAGCGAGAATGTCATCCTCATCTTCAAAATCGCCACCCATATGGACAAATGAAAAAGTAATCGAATTTTTAGAAGTTTACCAGGCACACCCAAAAATATGGAGGAATTTCGATTTCTGTATCGGACATCTTCACGTTGGCTCTGACGGGACGGGACTGGTATGATAGCCAACGTGTGGACGCCTCACGAAATTAACTGACCAACGTTGGTACGAGCGTTGGCGGCAACGTGTGGCGCCGGTGTAAAGGAAATATGTATTATTTACAAGTGATGCATGAAAACGAGAATTCATACTACATACTATAGACCAACCGCTTAAATGAGTCTTCGGGAAGGTATTAATTGAAATGGAATATTCTGAAGGTTGTATTGGTTCAATTAGTATCGTAATACCTACGTGGATTATGGTTATTTTAAAGCAAATAACCTGTGGGATATTGTTAGGACTTTGTGGACACTTAATGTGCCTTTGACGGTGCAAGGCGGAGGACTTATTAAAGCGGTCGGTCTATAATATTTTAAATGCGAAAGTACCCAACTTTGTCTGTTTGTTGGGTACCTTTTCACTCCTTAACGGCTGAACATTTTCCGATGAAAATTGGTATTCATATAGACCATGACCTGGGTTAGGAGATACCAAAACCTACCTACTAATGTTCCCGTAGGATTATTACCAGCTAAATTTAAAAAAAATACAACAAAAAAACTTAGATCTAATTTAAAAAGATAATATCGTGTCTCTCACGGAGGCACGCCTGCTTACGCTTGCTGAATCTTAAACTAACTAAGATTTACTTACTAATGATATTATTTTTAATATTCTGCGCACGTTCTCATTGTGTTCCTTATTTGGCAAGTTTTTGGAGTGGCCGCTGTTCTTATATTTCTATTGTTATTTAGGCCTCATTAGTAATTAAAGAGCCGGAACTCCGTCTGGCAATAGCCGGGATAAATCACACTAGGTGGGAGACACGATGAGACAGTATTAACAAGAATAGACTGTACTATTCGCTAAATAGGAACAATTTCAGTGGGTGGTAAAAAAAATGATTAAAAAACAAAATTTAAAAAAGCAAATTCATTTCCGTGTACACACGGCGGCACATGAAGCTGTACATTTCCAGTGTAACTTGGCCTCGCTTTGTGCAGATTTCATACAGGGTGTAAACAGACCCTTCACGAAGCCGTCAACTAAGCATTCTGTACATCAAACTAAGTAACTCTACGCAAAAATTGTTGCTGGGAAACGACTTTTTTTTTGGTGTGAAAAATCACTTTTCACGGTAAAACTCAATGTTACGCACTCAAAACTTAGTGCTGATGGATGCTTTGAATAGTTAATGGGTCATGAAGTTACTAAAAGTAAAGTTAAAATCTTAAAAAGTGGTTTAAAAAAAAAAACTTGTGAAAAAATTGGAACTTTGACCTTCAATATCTCCAGAACCTATGGTTTCCCAGGTATTGTCTAGAAGAAAAAAATGATCCCAATGATGGGCAGAATATGTGGTTTTCGTTTACGTTAAGGGTCTTTTTACACCCTTTATACAATGAGAGATCCGCATAAACTGGTTTTGCAAAGCTTGATTGGCCGTCGAGCGTACTAGTTCAAAATATAAGAGGGTTCTATGTCCAGACAATAAGGTGGAAAATCCTTTGTTTTATTTAAAAAAGAATGATTGCCAAAAGACAATGCTGGCACGTCACGATCCAGTTACAATGTCGGTATTTAAAAATATTTTCTGGCAAAATCACAAATATGAATGACTTTTTAAAAGCTTCTAGAATAATTATGTGTGCAAATTACTTTAGTAGCAACACTTTGTAATTATGTAGGAATGTACAGAAGGAACATTATTTACAATTCATGAAAGAACTCGCGTTTTTTTTTCGGATTGGAAACCATCAAAAGCCCCCCACGCTCTGGGTGGAGTGGAAGGGAGTGTCAGACTTTTACTGACTAAAACCCATCTATGTTCCTTCTTTGCCCTTTGTGTTCCAGGGCCGCGGTATCTCTTTCGAACAGTCCCGCAGCAAAGAACTCGCTCTCAAGTGGTGTTTATTTTTTCTGTATTTATTTCAAACGGTTCATGGATCCATGTTACAAACTATCTGTGTGCTAAATTTCATCCAAATCCGTTCAGTAGTTTTTGCGTGAAAGAGTAACAAACATTCATACATCTGCATCCTCACAAACTTTCGCAAGTATACGGGGTGTAAACAGACCCTTCACCAAGCCGTCAACCAAGCATTCTGTACATCAAACTAAGTAACTTTACGCAAAAATTTTTGCTGGGAAACAAAATTTTTTTTTGGGGTCAAAAATCACATTTTACGGTAAAACTCAATATAATGCGCTCAAAACTTATTGCTGATGGATGCTTTGAATAGTAAACGGACCTAGAGGTAATTGGAGTAAAGTTAGAACCTTAAAAAGTAGTATTTAAAAAAAAACTTGTGAAAAAATTGGAACTTTGACCCCCAATATCTCCGTAACTAGAAGGTTCCCAGGTATGGTCCAGAACAAAAAAATGATCCCAATGATGGGCAGAATATGTGGTTTTCGTTTTCGTTAAGGGTCTTTTTACACCCTTTATAATCATATTAGTAGGATTATAAGTCAAAGCCTAAGTGACTGTTTGTCTTTCAAAGTGACTTTGAATCTATTACGAAAGTATGCGCACTGAGCATTACTGAACAGTGATTTTGAATAGACTCATTTTAATCTCAATCATTGTACTCAAATATTATAATATGTTATTTTCCTATGTTGTCTACTGTGTACATAAATACATAGTAGAAAGAATAAATAAAATCAACCATTCCTAAATTAGAGTGCATTTTTTAAATAAATTTCTATGATGCGCGCGTAGCATGACCACCGTAGAGACGGGTTTCTTTGACGGAAGAATCGACAAAATGACAGATTGTGCAAAGAAATCTGTCATTTTGTCGACACAATCTGTCATTTTGTCGACACAATCTGTCATTTTGTTGATTCTTCCGTCAAAGAAACCCGTTCTTAATATATTGATATTAAAAGAAGACTGGGACTTCTGTTTCTTATATTTTTACTTTTACAGCAGCTCCTCAACTGATAAGTTATTAGAACTGGTCTCTCTATTGCTTCCTGTTTAGTCCCTTAAGAACAACTTTATTGATTTAACTTTAATTTATGGGTTGAACTAGTGATTATTAGCAAAAACAGGCTTGAATTAGTAAACAGGTTGTAGGTGTGACATTTTTTAAATTAGTCTCCAAAACTAATCTATATTTATTAACTAATTTATTTCTTTATTTATGAATTATGGAAGACTCACAGCTAAACAAAACAGAATAAAGAATCAGAGTTAGAGAAACTGAGAGCCAATTACAAGTCTTCACTTATAAAAAACAGACTGGCAAAAATAGTGACACACAAAAAAAAAACAGGACAACATCAAAAGCTTCAAAAACAATATATTATATATTCAAAAACTAATCTAAAGGGTGTAAAAAGACCCATAACGAAGCCGAAAGGTACTTGTCCTCCCCATCATTGCGATATTTTTTTTGTTCTAGACCATACCTGGGAACCTTCTAGTTTCGGAGATATTGGGGGTCAAAGTTCCAACTTTTTCATAAGTTTTTTTTTAAATACATGTTTCTAATGTAAGATTTTTACTTTAAACACCTTCACGACCCCCGTACTATTCAATCCATCCACCAGCACATTGTTTTGAGTGCGTTACATTGAGTTTTACCGTAAAACGTGATTTTTCACCCCAAAAAAAAAAGTCGTTTCCCAGCAATTATTTTTGCGTAAAGTCACTTAGTTTGATGTACACAATGCTTGGTTGACGGCTTCGTGAAGGGTCTGTTTACACCCTGTATACATATAATAAAATAAATAATAAAATAATATTTTATCGTGGGTAGCTACTGAGGAATATGTGGTGTCAAGAATTCCAAAAAAAAGGTGTTCCCATGTAATGACAATAGGCTCGCACCCTATAGTATTATAAGAGACAAACAAACATAATACGTTTTCAGTAAATCATTCCGAATAATTTCTAAAATGATGTACTGAATAGATGATAACAGTTGTGGCGCGTCGATTCCACCCTGTATGAGACCAAACTCAAAGATACCTGTTATTACATCAACATACTCTTCACATCGAAATCCAGCAACGATGCTGAGCGGCCAAAATAGGCCCGTACATCCGTCAGATGTAATCTGCTAAGTCTAATGATATACATAGATATACAGGGTGTTTGGTAGATGGGTGCAAAGCCTGAAGGGGGTGATATCTTAGACCATTTAGAACTTATTAAGCTAAACTTGTCTTAGACGAAGTCTGTTCCTTGTATTTTTTCATGAAACTCTAAGGTTTTTAACAATAATATCCATTTTTTTTCAATTAATTTTGAGAGAACCTTTAAATAAAAGTTTCCCAGAGAACTGGGTTGACAGAGACGGGCCCATCCCTTGGCCACCTCGATCACCCGATTTAACTCCTGTGGATTTTTTCGTTTGGGGACGGGCCAAGGAGCTTGTCTACACGCACGTTGAAATTTCAACTAGAGAAGAATTAATTGAAAGAATCAAACGGCTTTTTAAGTCATGAAGCAGGAGATGAAATTAAAAATCACGACTACAGAAGTGAGAAGACGGGCACGCGCTTGTATAAGAAACCGCGGTCAACATTTTGAACATGAACAATAAGTTATTTTAACAAAAATGTTGCATTATTTTGGTCTGTTTAAAAATTAAATATTCGACCTCAATTTGCTTTGTACATCCTAATTCCAAGAGTTGATGAGACATCTGCGTAAATAGTACCTCAAAAGAAAGGACAATAACCAAGCATGTTTTTAAAAAGGTTTGAACAACTGAGGCTATTTTTCTTATTTTTTTATTATGCCGTAAACAAAACATTTCCTTGATTTTTAAAAGTTTCTTAAACTTGAATATGGCGTAGAATGTTTCTCTGATGACACAGATGCTTGGGAATTATTTTGTTTGAGTAATCACACATTACATAAATAAAAAATAATAACATAACAGCTTTGACTGGACACTATTAACAATTAATTGAAAAAAATGGATATTATTGTTAAAAACCTTAGAGTTTAAAAAAAATAATACAAGGAACAGACTTCGTCTAAGACAAGTTTAGCTTAATAAGTTCTAAATGGTCTAAGTTATCACCCCCTTCAAGCTTTGCACCCATCTACCAAACACCCTGTATAATGATAGATAAACATGAAATAGTGAAACCAGATCAAAGTCTTTCATGCCAATCAAGTTTGCTCAAAAATAATTATTACGATTAATTTTTCTTGAACGTCAAATTCTGATCCAGAAAAATCAGGACGATAAACAATGGCTTCTTTTGATCAGAGATAAATAGTTATAAAAATCGCAGTGAAATGATAATTACAGAATAAAGGTTGTAATTAGAAGTCTTGTTACCAGCTGGTTGAGAATCCAGCTGCATCTGATGGTTAGACTAAAAGGCGACCCCAACAATGTCTGGAAAAAGGTTGAGTAGTTGATGACCAGCTGTATGACAGTCTTCGAGGGCTGATTTGAATGGCGTGTGATTGGGGAAGCCGCGCGGTGTCCAGCAGACTCAGAGGAATTCTACTGGACTATGATATCAATGGTGATGTCATTTTCTATTTTCTAAATAGCTTAGCAAAGTGTTGAATGAAAAATACTCGCACTGTTTTTGTTTTCATTCAACCCAATTCCAGTAAAAAGACTTATAATGATAGTAAAAGAGATTTATTATTTATTTATGTACGCACGACTGCCAATCAAGCTATACAAAACCAGTTTATGCAGATCTCTCTCATTGTATAGAAAATCTATACAAAACGAGACCGAGTAATACTGGAAATGTACAGTTTCATGTGCCGCCGTGTGTACGTTTCGATGGTGCAACACTGTTGTGAACGATTTTGTGAAGTTTTCAATACGATTCGCTTCTAAGGCGATGCTGTCATTAAAAACAAATGAATGCTGGACTGTGAAGACGGATGAAAATACTGCATGCAGCGGAGATGAGAATGTTGAGATGGATGATAGAGTGACAAGAACAGACAAAGTAAGTAATGAGTATATCAACGTGGCACCTGTTACAAATGGTTGGTAGCGAATCGTTTGTCTTAGTACGGGCATGGTGATTAGGAGAGGCTAAAAGATGATGAGTTAAAAGACGTTGACGGCTGGAGGGAGGGAAATGTCAAAGAAGAGATGAATGGATTGTGTAAGAAAAGATAATTATGAAAGAAGGACGAAGAAAATTATAGCAAATAATACAGGGTGTGAACAAACCCTTCACGAAGCCGGCAGCCAGGCATTCTTTACATCAAACTAAGTACTTTACGCAAAAATTATTGCTGGGAAACGACTTTTTTTTGGGGTAAGAAATCACGTTTTACGGTAGAACTCAATGTAACGCACTCAAAACATTGTGCTGATGGATGGGGTCGTGGAGGACTGGAGGTGTTTAAAGTAAAAACCTTACATTAAAACAATGTATTAAAAAAAAAAATTGTGAAAAAGTTGGAACTTTGACCCCCAATATCTCCGTAACTAGAAGGTTCCCAGGTATGGTCTAGAACAAAAAAATGATCGCAATAACGGGGAAAACCAGTGCCTTTCGGCTTCGTTAAGGGTCTTTTTACACCCTTTAGAACGTTGGCTGATAGGACTCTCCGATCCCGGGGCGGTGGATACGACTGCACACAGTCAAGTAGACATTCCCCAGGATCCGCGTGCCTCACGCAGCTTAGAGTAATTGTTACTAACACTAGGATATAAGTGTTCATTGTTACTAATAAATATGGAAGTAATTTTGAAATAAAAATGTTTATTATTATTAAATACACCGTGACTTTTTAGTCATCTTACAAAGGTGGTCCACTTAATGTGCCCGACATAAAATATTTCTAGGCACGATTTTTTTTTTACCTACCGTAATAGGTACTTACACAGAAAAATAAATGAACATTAGAAAAAAATATGAAACATCCTGTTAATAATGTTTACATGTCAAACGGGCGAATATACCTACCCAGCGCTCGAGTCCAGTAGATCATCGCTCACAACAGGGTGTTTTAACTATGTCATGCGTCATAATATTGAATAATATTTTTATTTTTAAATTATTAAAATCTCATAAATACCTATTTTTTTTATGAATGCTTAGTAGTCATTGGATACATGAAGTGGGCTGCCGTTGTAAGACGACTAAAAAGTCACGGTGTATAGCGTGTTATGCCGGCCCCAAGGAACATGGTACAAGGTCAGGAAGATGATGTCACAAAACAAATGCACGAATTATTTGCTTTTTTTCCGTTCAATTCGAACAGCTGTGAGTCTTTAAACGTTTCACGAGACCGGTCGGTGCCATTACAGCCAGAAATAATCTTGTATTGCTAATTACACTTACCGCAGGCATTTCGTGAATTCAGCCGGCAATTAAAAGAACAATCTTTTTAAGATTTTTAGCTTTATCTTCTTATTTTTTTTCAATGCTGGCTACACGAGAATAGCTCATGATGTTGTGAAAAAACGAATGAACTAAGAAAAAGTCATCATCATCCACAGCCCGACTTCACCCACTGCTGGGTTTGGGCCTCTCTTTGCTTGTGCCAAGCTCCACGTTCTGGAAGAAAAATTACTTAGATTAAGTTACGCACTTTCATAAGTATTCCGAAGGATATTGAAGAAAATTTAAACTTATCCATTGCTTCTTAAACCTGAAAAAAACCATCTATTCAACAACGTTAGAGTGATTCATGAGGAAGGTTTAAATATATAATTTGTAAAGGTTTTGTGTAAATTGGTTGAAATATGACGATATTTGTTGGAAGTCATGCCGTCTGGAAGCTTTCATCTAAAACGCGGCCTAATCCCTTTAAGATATAACAAAACAATTTCTTGGTGGGATGTTTCTCTTTTATAGATCTACAAAAATATATAGGTATCTATCTTTTAAGGATAGCTTACTATACTACCCATTGTATCTTTAAAAAAAATGGTCACGTACAATGCGGTAATTGGAAAGCTATTTAGACGGATAATCAACTTAAATTCGTTAGTTACCTTAAGCATTTCATGCACATTATTATAATATTTTACATTTACACCATCATCTGCCTAGCCTTTTCCCAGCTATATTGAGGTCGGCTTCCAGTCTAACCGGATGCAGCTGAGTACCAGTATTTTAAATTGAGCGGCTGCCTACCTGACCTCCACAACCTAGTTAGTACTGGGTAATACGATACCCCTTGCTAAGACTGGATGTCAGACTTTTTGGACCACTGACTACTAACGATTGTCAAAGATCTACAAATGACACCCGGGACCAATGGTTTAACGTGCTTTTCGAGGCACGGAGGAAACTCGGTATGTAATGGGTGATCACCCATCCACAGACCAACCTAGGCAAGCACGGCTTAACCTAAAGATCGACCCGAGCGGCTGTTATTATTTAGCCACGAGCTCCTCCACGAGAATAGCTAGTGATTTTTTTATTACAAAATGGGCCTGCTCTTGACCTCGATGACGCCTGATGGAAAGCGGTAGATGAGGTCTATGATGGAACGAGCGTGCCCAGAAGATGCCTGTTCACTCTTGCTTTGAAGGCAGGCGGGTTAATGTGAGTGATGTTGTGAAAAAAGTAGTGAACTAACTAAGAAAAAGTACTTAGATTAAACAGTAGCGGAGCTGTTGAGTTTCGCTTTTTTAATCATATTCCTAAGGATATTGAAGAATAGGCTCGAAGGCACAGAGGAAACTCGGTATATAATGGGTGGTCACCCCTTTTTTTTTTTTTTTTACGGATGGGAAATCATCAAATGACTTCTCCCGCTCTGGGTGGAGTGGGAGGGAGTGTCAGACTCTTACTGACTAAAACCCATACATGTTCCTTCATTGCCCTTTGTGTTCCAGGGCCACGGTATCTCTTTCGAACAGTCCCGCAGCCCCGGCAGGCATCGGCCCTTGCGGGCCCCTTCCTGATTGCTGACATCTCTTTGAGGCGTGCGTGGAACACGAACACGCCGTCGACACGGCCTGTCGTCATAAGACGGACGGACGGTGAGCTAACCCATTACTCACCGTCCACAGGCCCGCGCCTACGGTGGCCGGGAACCACCACGTGGCCCCCGACGCCCGGTGCGTCGCCCGCGGCGGCTCACGTCCCGCCACCTCCTTCGCTAGCATGACTGCTTCGCAGAAGGAGGTGACGGCTTCCCATTCCCTCTCGCTCCGGACCATGGCCTGAACCAGGGCCGGGCGCGAGAGGTCGCCGCCGCCGATCGCCGCTACGAGGACACGGCGGAGCTCCGCCCAAGCGGGGCAGACCTCCACGGTGTGCGCCACCGTGTCCTCCGGACGATCCTCGCAATGATAGCACCCGGGCGTTTCCTCCCGCCCGATTCGGTGCAGGAACCTCCCGGTGGTCACCCTTCACAGACCAATCTAGGCAAGCTCGGCTTAACCTAAAGATCGACCCGAGCGGCTGTTATTATTTAGCCACGAGCTCCTCCTTTACATTTACACCTAAATCAATATCTTAGGAGTTATCGCAAAACTTAAATCGAGCGAAAAGAAATTCACGCACATTCAGTCACGTGTGCTTTTCACTCGGGCAATGTGTGTTGCCTTGTCACGTGTAACTTCTAAACAAAATATGTTCGTTTTTGCACGTAATCATATCACGTTATATAGAAAATAAAGAAGTTATCAATGTTGTATTCTTATAAAGAAATGTTTTGTGTGTTTTTATGTTTATAATATCTACATAATAATATACATTAAAATACTTCAAGTAGTGTATGAAATCAAATCAGAAATACATACAAATTACACGGAAAGATCTTAAGTCCTAAAAGTCACTGTATTCTGCCTGCAAGCAAGCGTGCAAATTATTTACTTAAATCTATTTATCCAATAATTATAATCCAATTAATATTATTAATCAATTATTCATTTTCACTCATCATGAACATTAATTTATAAACTTCATAAATTCCTTAATGCTATAGAAACCACTATTTTGTAGCCACTGTCAATTTTTTTTAAATAAATTAACAATTTCAATGATATTATAAATCAGTATACACTTATTAAACACATTTTTTATAAATATCTTTATGACTAGGTGGGTGATACAATAGGTTGTGAAACTTAGCCCTTTTTTGTCTTGGTAGAACCTCACTACGTTGCTTAAAGTAATGCATGTGATTCTTAGTAAAAATACGGATAACTCTTATACAGGGTGTAACAGAAAGGTCCCATACAAAATTTCAACACCTACTCGACCCAAATTTATGGGACAGCTGATATTTTTTTCGTATTTACGATATTGGACCCAAGGAGAAAGTTGTTCGGTTTGATGGTCTGCAGCATATCCTTTCATATAACTATATCCTTTCTGTTACACGTTGTATACATACAGAGTAGTGGAAGAATGTAACATTTTTGGAAGAAATGTTTACAACTATCCAAGAACCATGCTTTGTTTATAACCCGGATGCAACAATTTTGAAGCTTGAAAACTCTGTCAGAATCGGTCGAGTTGCCCCACCAGTTGCAGACATTATATTACACCATCAAGCTGATGCGACCCTACGACAAACAAAACATAGGTAGGCATAATATTATGCTCTACCTCTCGCCGAGGCGCGTCGCTAGTTATATATATATATATATAATATATATACAATATATAGATTAATAACTGCGTTCATTGTAATACAAAAATGACATAACTTTAACGGTGCACCGACAATAGCCATCCGGGTGACATAATTCTGATAAAGACATCAATATTATTGAATACAGTGACACTTAAAGAAATGGCGCCATAAAAAACACGGTACTCCCAAACCGTTGGTCGCTTAGATCTAAGAAACTTAAGTGATATGGCGTAGGAACATCATACCATTCGTTCCCCCGATGTCCTAAGATTTTTTTTTATATTTACCACTTTCAAGTCATTCAGGGAGTAACTTTTCAATATTGACGAGATAAGGAGAACACTCAGTTTTCACTGCTTCTTATTCTTCCAAGTGAGAGGAAATCATCATCTGCCTAGCCTTTTCCCAACCACATTGGGGTCGGCTTCCAGTCTAACCGGATGCAGCTGAATACCAGTATTTTACATGGAGCAACTGCCTATCTGACCTCTACAACCCAGTTAGTACTGGGTAATACGATACCCGATTAGGAAGTCAGTGGCCCAAAAAGTCTGACAACCAGTCTTACCAAGGGATATCGTATAACCCAGTACTAAATGGGTTGTGGAGGTCAGATAGGCAGTAGCTCCATGTAGAATACTGGTATTCAGCTGCATTCGGTTAGACTGGAAACCGACCCCAATATAGTCGGGAAAAGGCTAGGCAGAAAAGAGAGATTATGAGCCTGGATATCTAGTCATATTATGAAAAACAAAGCCCGATCACAACCAATCTATTTTTAGCAACAGAATTAGTGCTCACTATCAAGATAGCAACACAACCTGCGTTCCCATACCATAAATAAATCACATCCATCATTTCTCTAATCCTAGATTACATAACGTTAAACCATCGCAGTATCTAGGCCATCCAGTGGCAATAAAAAGGCTATCAAAGTAATCTCCTATCAACAGATAGGCTCATGGAATATTTTCTGGATTTGTCATGGACACAAACAATTGCACGTTAGTGTATTTGTGGAAACGGACCATTGTGACAATGACAATGAATTTATTGACAGTGTCAGTTAGAAGTATATTTCCAGTGTCCAGGAATGTGAGGCGGTGTTGTTGTGGGTGTGTGTGTACAGTCACAAGCACCAATATGTATACATCATCTGCCTAGCCTTTTCCCAACTATATTGGGGTCGGCTTCCAGTCTAACCGGATGCAGCTGAATACCAGTATTTTAAATAGAGCGACTGCCTATCTGACCTCCACAACCCAGTTAGTACTGGGTAATACGATACTCCTTGGTAAGACTGGTTGTCAGACTTTTTGGGCCACTGACTACCTAACGACTATCAAAGATCTACAAATGACACCCGGGACCAACGGCTTAACGTGCTTTCCGAGGCACGGAGGAAACTTGGTATGTAATGGGTGGTCACCCATCCACAGACCAACCTAGGCAAGCACGGCTTAACCTGAAGATCGACCCGAGCGGCTGTTATTATTAAGTCACGAGCAATATGTATACACTTTCCTAAATTCTAAACCAATTTTCGCGATATATAACGATTGTGAATTGGAGATAGGATCTTTTTCATAAAATATGAGTTCCAGAATACTATGTTCGTAACAACATGAAATTTTAGTCAGATCAGTAGGAGAAAAACCCTATTTTATGTTGTTAAGTTTTTACATATTGGTGCTCGTGACTGTACAGGGTTGGATAGTATAGTAAGTGACAAGATAAGCTCAATGTGGTTTTAAACAGGACCTACCTAACGGTTTGGAATGAGTACCTGATGATATGGCTAGAAAAGGGGTGATTACTGAAATTATGAGTTAAAGAGAAGTATGTTAGAAGAAAACATACTGAGCGGTCTCCAAATACATTGAGGTAAGGGCAGGAGAATGATGATGATGATGATAGGTACCTGTCACGCTGTATGATTCCTCCCGTTTTACAAACATTTAAACTCACATACACAAACAGTCAGGCCTGGAACAACTACCTGTAGGCCATACAAATATTTGTTCCGTGCGGGAATCGAACCCGCGACACGCAGCGCAGCAGTCAATCGCTCAGCCACTGCGCCAACCGCGCCGTCGCAATGATGGGAAGAACAAGTGGCTTTCGGCTTCGGTAAGGCTCTTGTAACACTCTTTATAACGTCGTTCTTGTAATAACTTGAAGGAGGTGTGTCTATGTTTTTGTCCGCCAACCACGCAAGACGAGATCCTATATTTACTATATCGATATCACAAATCTATTTCCATACCTTCACCACAAAAAATACACCAAGTTAAATAGAATTTCTGCATCGTCATGTTAGCCTATTCATCAATCTATTGACGGATCTAATATTTACTTTTTTTTTTGTACAGTCGCAAGCGCATCAAGTTACTAGAAACTGTAAAATTTTATCATTCTATTTTGAACTTAACCTTCAACATTTTATGGTTTAAAATTATTTGGAGAAATTTGACAGTGCGTGGTAACTTGATGTGCATCTATAAAAAGAAGAGACGTGTTCGTGAATGATTTTCTTTTTTCTATTCTTACGTCAATTGTTATATACTCATTGATTACATATCGCCAATCTTTGTGTGTGACGTCACTTGAGCATGGATAATATTACTGTATTAGTATAACGTACGTAGGAGCTCGTGGCTAAATAATAACGATAATAAGCCGTGCTTGCCTAGGTTGGTCTGTGGATGGGTGACCACCCATTACATACCGAGTTTCCTCCGTGCCTCGGAAAGCACGTTAAGCCGTTGGTCCCGGGTGTCATTTGTAGATCTTTGACAGTCGTTAGGTAGTCAGTGGCCCGAAAGTCTGACAACCAGTCTTACCAAGGGGTATCGTATTACCCAGTATTAACTGGGTTGTAGAGGTCAGATAGGCAGTCGCTCCATGTAAAATACTGGTATTCAGCTGCATCCGGTTAGACTGGAAGCCAACCCCAATATAGTTGAGAAAAGGCTAGGCAGATGATGAGTATAAAGTAAGGACGCTAGTATCATTTATTGCTCTTATGTATTGGCAGTTGTGATTTCAGTGTTGGAACTCTGACGGAGAGGGGACCAAGACTAGATGCTCGGTTATGTCAAACAAGTGAATTGCTAGGTGTAATAAAAAGTTGCAGGAATAACGCTGATCAGAGGTTTGCACACAGGGGTTACATAAGTATAAGCATAAGCAATAAAAATGGATGGATTGAATAGTTCCCGGAGTCGTGGAGGTGTTTACAGTAAAAATATTACGTTAAAATCATGTATTTAGAAAAAATGAGAAAATGTTGGAATTTTGACCCCCAATATCTCCGTAACAACTAGAAGGTTCCCAGGTATGGTCTAGAACAAAACAAAAATCACAATGACGGGGAGAACAGGTACCTTTCGGCTTCGTTAACGGCTTCTTCCCATCTGAAACACTAGGAAGTGGCGAAGGGCGGCCGTTTTGGGGGATTGTCTCTTGTAAACTTTGACGTTCAAAAAATGCTGATCATCGGCCTAATTTGAATAAATGACTTTAGATTTTGAACACTCACAGGCCCATTGGTGAAGCGGGATAGGTTGCTATTGGCCAATGGTCACAAAAAAGTCTTTTTTTTTTCGTTTGGGAAATCATCAAATGATCCCTCCCGCTCTGGGCGGAGTGGAGGAGTCAGCACGAGTCCGTGCTGACTAAAAACCATCCATGTTCTTTTTTTACCCTTTGTGTTCCAGGACCGCAGTATCTCTTTCGAACAGTCCTGCAGACAAAAAAAAACGACTTAAAAATGGCGAAAGCAACAAAACTCCTATATTTAAAACGACGTAAACGGTCCATCAACATCTTGTCAAAACTAATAACAATAGATCCAGGCATTCTGGCATTCAGCCTAGGAGGCTAGCCAAAAATATTCTGCAACAATACGTGTCTATCAGTATCAACTAAAAATATAATACTTAATAATGTACCTGGACTGTTACAGGCTCAACACCTGGGCTTTTCGCTAAAATTAAAAGCTTCGTCATCAAACGAAATGTCACGATACAATTTCGTTTAGAAAATAAAATGAAAGAGAATAAATTAAGTTTTTTTTTTAAGTATAAGTCCCGTCACGTAAAAAGAACGCTGAGCGACAGTGGCGTCCTAAAGTACTAAGCTATTGTTTACCTAATATATTACGGTGAAGAGTTTGGTTGTATGGTTGAACGCGGTAAACTCGGGAACTACTGGTTCGAATAGAATAAATCTTTTAGTGTTGGATTACCCATTTATCGAGGAAGGCTATAGGCTATATAACATCAAGCTATGACCAATAGGAGCGGAGCAGCAATGAAAAATGTTGCAAAATCGGGGAAAATTGTATTTTTAATAATTTTACGCGGACGAAGGTCGCGGGTAACAGCTAGTATAATATAAGTATAATTGTTTTATTATAGAATCGTAATAGGTACTTTAGTAGCTACTTAGTACTTTGGAAAAGGCTGGAATAAAAAAAAATGAGAAAGTTTGTTTGAGCGGTCAGCGTTCTTTTTACGTGACGGGACCTATACCAGTCGATTTCCTTGTATTTTTTCTATTTTGTAATTTTTTCTTGTGTTATAGAATAAAGGATATTAACAAGTTAATTTAAAAAAATGCAAGTCATTCTCTGCCGTAATTATTTTGCAGCCCATTTCTAAGATCTATTTTGCATAAAAAAAAAAACATAATGACGCAATCTTTTAAGATCAGTATTGGTCGAAATTAATTAATTCGAATCAGTCTAAAAACGTGCGTAAGCGCAAGTGGTTATTTTTAAAATTACCATCAACTTCCGCCTCGATTTTTTGCAATTATGTTGAGGTAGGCTTCCCGGTTGGTGTCTGTTACTGTAACTTAAAGCCTGCATCATCCCACAGCTGGGCAAATGACCACCAGGAGTTCCAGGTCTAATGGAAACCACTGGTCGTTGGGATAGTTCAGCTCGTCCCGCCATTCCGGCTGTGTCTGGGTGCCACTTCACTTCGTGTTAGTATTCAAAAGACAATAAGATCCTTACTAATACTATGAATGCGAAAGTAAGTTTGTTTGTTTGTTACCTTTTCACGCTTAAACCACTGAACCGATCATCCTGAAATTTTGCATATAAGTTGTCAGGTATACAAAACGGACATAAGGTACCTTTTAACTCGAAAAAAGGTACAGTTCCAGAGCAAAACAACAATAACGTTCTTATGATAATAGATGGCGACACGGTCTTTCGAATCATGATTGAATTATTACAAAGAGAACAACCCAAATTGATTGTCCACTTCTAAATTAAGGCGAGCGAAGCCGCGGGCAAAAGCTAATCAAAAGTCAAAAATAAAACAGCTTCATAACTACAAACAAGTTAAGTCAAGTTAAAACTTTTTCAAAGATCCTTACCACGTTTTGGAGTTTTTAAATTGAGAATGACGATAGGTGCAATGAGCTCTCCAGGAATGCAGCAACGCAACCCTCTCTCAAAGCTATAGTCAAACCGTTTATTTCTAAGAGTCAACGTCATCATCTGCCTAGCCTTTTCCCTGCTATGTTGGGGTCGGTTTCCAGTCTCACCGGATGCAGCTGAATACCAGTACCAGAACGGCCTCTCTGACCTCCACAACCCAGTTAGTACTGGATAATACGATACCCCTTGGTAAGACTGGTTGTCAGACTTTCGGGCCACTGACTACCTGTAACGACTGTGAAAAATCTACAAATAACAGCCGGGACCAACGGGTTAACGTGCTTTCCGAGGCACGGAGGGAACTCGGTAGTATGTAATGGGCGGTCACCCATCCACGGACCAACGCAGGCAAGCGCAGCTTAACCTAAAGATCGACCCGAGTGGCTGTTATTATTTAGCCACGAGCTCCTCTTCTCTGAATCAAAGCATTTAATTCAATTAGGCTTTTCTGAGATTGATGTGACTCATCCTCAAAATATTTTGGAAAACAATTAATGACTGCTCGCTGGTTTCCATTACTTATTCCGGTTTTGAGCAGTAGCCTTTTTGTCGCTGTGAGAGGACTCACAGGTCACCAACCTGCCTACCCACTGAATCAGCGCTACGCCATCTTTTTGGGGAAAAGCCATAACTTTGACGCGTGGATGCTATAATTATGAGTATGACGATCGGTGCTTCTTCATAAAATGCGTTATTTTTGCGAGAGCTTTAGTGGAGATATCTGTATGTTTATATTAGAATTCCAAGTCTCATCCACGTTTCTCTTGTAACAACAGCAGGAGCAAGACAATATGTCATGTCATAGTTAGAAGATACCTTTCTAGAGCGATAACGACGCCATTTTTTTTTTTTTTTTAGGAAGGCCCACTCGCAGTTCAATTCGATAAGGTTGCAATGCTGGTCAATAAGACAATACGCCGCCATTGTTACTATACAATTAGCAATGTTGTAAAAGAGATCTGTTTCAATGTTGGTGTACAATAAACTTTATATTCCATCTATCTATGTACAAGGACTGCCCAAAGTCTGTCATCACCATGAATTTCGCGAGAACAAAGTCATATATTTTTTTTTTTTTATTCTATAATACGATGCGTTGTGGCTGGCCATACAGATGCAAAGTGACTTTAGCTTAGCTCTGACATTTTACCCCCCAAAGTCACCAAAAGACGTATCGCAATAAAAAGGCGTTCTCTCTGAGACTTAAGAAGCAGCCAATCACAGAGCCCCGTTGCTTTCGCGTGCGCTGCACTGGCCAAGGTCAGGCGCAGGTAGACTGCAGACAAATCACGGTGCGCAAAGATTAAGTGCTTTCACTGTTAATCGGGCAGAGGAGACGAATGGGTGAAGTCGGTTGTTATGTTTTAGGATTGGTGCCCTGAAACTGCGACACGTGGCCGCGGCAGGATGACCTGGATGTCTTCCTTGAGAATTGGAAAGAAGTAGCACAGAATGGTGACCGTTAGAAGGAGTAGAGGCAGGCCTTTGCCCAGCAAAAAGACTATACGAGTTAGCAATAACATATTAATAATAGAGTATCTTTTTAAATGTTTTTTCTAAGGAATATTTAGAAATGTAACTAAATTTGTAAAGATATGCATAAAGGTAATAATATAGTGAATAAGCTCAAAACACTGATTGTGTGTTAAATGCTTCTTCTTCTTCTTTGCGTGTCGATAGGCTCAAATAATACCCGACCAGTACATTGCCACCTGCACAGCTCTGTCGTTGGCTTCGTTTAAATTCTGGAAGGTGCAGGTGGCTGTGCAGGATGGGCAAGAAAGGAGGTGAGGCATATCCTGCAGAGGGGCTCCATACTGACATTGTGTTTGGGACGGGTCGATGATACCCCATTTGGCCAGATTATTTCTACAGCAGCTAACCTGAGCCCGCAAACGGTTCAGTGATTTCCAGATTGGCCACTGCAGTTCCTGTCCAGGAGGAAGATGTTAATGCTTAACTAAGGGAATACACAGAGAATAAAAGGAAGCTGAAGATGTCTCTCTGCAATCACTAAATCAGCACTTAGCACCTTTATATACAGGGTGCAAGGGACACCGACGCAGAAACACTTAGGTACCACTTATTCGGTACATCATTATAACACCCTCCCCCCATAGGTAGAAATGTTTCATCGGTATTTTTATTTTAAATCAGCCGTTTCATACATTTTGACCGTGTAGGTATTGCAGTTTTGTAGAAAATAACAGATAATTTTGAAATAACCGTTGAAAATATTCTATGTGAGGGGTTCGGAATGATGTACTGAATTCGAGGTAAGTGTTTGTGCGTCGGTGTCCGTTACACCCTGTATAAAAATTTGTCAAGTAGGTACCTTTTCAAATATCTTAAACTTATACTGTCACTTACGGGATATCTTCCGTGATTGTTTATTATTTTGAGCTGAACCCGCGATCATGGCGCTTGCTACAGCGTCGAAATATCGGGAGCTCAAAATAATGAATAATCACGGAAAATATCCCGTAAGTGACAGTATAAGTTTAGTTGTAAACCGTGAAAGCTTAAAACAGTGTATCAAATATCTTACCTATCCAACCCTTAAAATAAAAAACGTGTGACACAGTCACATAGCTAATCTAAAAGTGGATCAGGCCGATTTTTTTGATGACCAGTTCTGCTTATCGCCTTGTTTATTTGGCTTTTAAGACACGTTGGTATTTTTCCATTTTGGGAGTCTGGTAAAACCAATATCCTGCAGATCGCTATAAATAACACTAAGTTAGTCCTTTTCGATGGGCTATTTTAAGAGCAAAACCGCAAACCCCTCTATAAATAGCCTTTTTAAATTCGGACTATACAAAAAGATACCACAGGTAATGCCCTAACGGATAAAAAATACCTAAACCGCAAATAACCCAACATTTAGGCACAAAACCTGACCAGCAACCATACCTCATGAACTTGCAGATTGGACCCGCCCACATTCATCGACTCACCTGTCGGGTAAACGACCTCAGAAAGTAGGTGATATGATGATGTATTAACTTTTTGTCCGTCTGTCTGTCTGCCATCGGGAACTACTGTATCGATGACAATCATGTTTATATTTGGATGTTTATAAATAGCTCTGACGTCAAATATGCCAATGGGTTTGGACACTTTCGCTGATGTAGAAGTATTCCAAGATGGTAATTAATTTTCTATTAATAGGTTGTGAGCAACATGTCGATATTATTAAAATTACTTTAGTTTTGTCTTCGGCACACAAGAGTCTAGTTCCTCCCCGGTAGCGTCCTGAATGGCGACTAAAACCATATTTCTGCAATGAAATTTCCACGATCAGAAGAAACTATTGTCATCAACTAGTCACAAATTCCTACTCCGTGACTGCTACTGGAAAATACCTGATGGAAAAAACCCAATAACACTTTCCCTGATCCATGAATAGGACCCAGGATCTCTTATTCAGCAGTTGCGCTTGCGAGCTCTAGATCATCGTGGCTATACCATGAAATAGTAAATCTATTTCAACAAATCAATAGACTCCCAAATTGACTTAGTTTTTTTTTTCGTATGGGAAATGATCAAATAACCCCCCCCACCTGCTCTGGGCGGAGTGGAAGGTAGTGTCAGACTTTTACTGACTAAAACCCATCCATGTTCCTTCTTTGCCCTTTGTGTTCCAGGGCCGCGGTATCTCTTTCGATCAGTCCCGCAGCCCCGGCAAATTGACTTAGTATTCAGTCATGTTATCATATCTAATTCACAATGACAATCGAATAGTCAATGTAAGCATCGGTGCATCGAGAACTCCGTACCAGTTACTGAAAGACAATAGAAAAATTTTCATGAGTTTTGTCTCACCGGGTCAAGAACATACAATATTATTGAAGTTACATTGTATTCATTGCACACCGAGTTTCCATCGTGCGTCGGAAACCACGTTAAGCCGTTGGTCCTGACTGTTGTTTGTAGATCTTTGACAGTCGTTTGAGCTAGTCAGTGGCCCGAAAGTCTGACAACCAGTCTTACAAAAGTCGGCTTCCAGTCTAACCGGAGCAGCTGAATACCAGTATTTTACACGGAGCGACTGCCTATTTGACCTCTACAACCCAGTTAATATCCAGGTAATACGACACCCCTTGGTAAGCCTAGTTGTCAGACTTTTTGAGCCACTGACTACCTGTAACGACTGTCAAAGATCTACAAATGACACCCGGGACGAACGGCTTAACGTGCTTTCCGAGGCACGGAGGAGACTCGGTATGTAATGGGTGGTCACCCATTCACAGACCAACCTAGGCAAGCACGGCTTGACCTAAAGATCGACCCGAGTGGCTGTTATTATTAAACCACAAGCTCCTCTAAATACAAAAAAAAATATAAATAGAATACATAGTTACAAAATTAATATTGTTTTAATCTATCAAAACGGCCTTTATCTGTGTGGGAAAACACAATTCCCCATTTATTATGTATTAAACACCTTTCTCCTATAATTTGCATAACTTTAAGTTATTTATATGAGTCACATGTTGTTGTTTTGGTACGATAAAGTTCCCCACTCAATAAATCCGTTTGGAGAAATTTCCACTTTGTTTATTTTTAAACATTTCTTTTAAAATAACCTTGGGAGGTTCGCCTTACTTCGGATTTGGCGTGTGGTCCGATAGACCGGTTTCTTGTGACGTCAATGGGAAGGTTCTAAACCGCAGATGATTTTACGTTGACAGGATGATTTAGTTCGCTGCCTTTATATCTTGTTGTTGAAATCCTTTCGAGGGCTATGACCCCTTTTTTCGTATGGGAAATCATCAAATGATCCCGCTCTGGAAGGAATGGAAGAGAGTGTCAGACTTGTACTGACTAAAACCCATCTGTGTTCCTTCTTTGCCGTTTGTGTTCCAGAGCCGCGGTATCTCGTTCGAACAGTCCCGCAGCCCCGGCAGGCGTCGGCCCTTGCGGACCTCTTCCTGGTTGCTGACATCTCTTTGAGACGCGCGTGGAACACGAACGCGCCGTCGACACGGCCTGTCGTCATAAGAAGGACGGACGGCGAGCTAGGGCTATGACCCTGTTTCATTGATACCTTATTATCGGAACTCAGTACCTAATACTGTTCGGAAATGAATATGATTACAGATGTACATAGATCAGAAATCTCCAATGCCGAAATCATTTTTTTACATGTGGGACTATCGTAAAACCCTCATTTGTCGTCATCGAAGACTACGGTCGTCAACCTCGGTGGCAACCTTGTAAAGGGACTGTGTGTATGATCAGCAACTTAAGTGGCTTTCATCTGAACATAAGATACTAACTGATAACTGGAAAGAGAGATACTGGGGAGATAATGGGGTATTTGACTGAAAAAATCAATTTAGTCCGTCAGTTAGATTATCAAAAAACATTGGACACGTATTTTTTATTTTGTCATGTAAACGAAAAATGACCAAGATACAGCGCTTTGAAATTTCGCGTGACGTCACAATTTCTGCTACTTTTTACGGTCCAGTGACGTCACAAGCCCCCTCTTTTGAACTTTGATGCGCTGTATCGTCGTCATTTTTTGATTGTGTGATAAAAGAAAAAATACGTGTCCAATATTTTTTGATAATCTAACTGACGGACTTAATAGATTTTACTTATCAGTTAAATACCATATTTAAGGGTAATAGAATATTGGTGTAGTACTAAGAAAATACCTTTAATTTAGTGGAGGCATTACTTAAAGTTTCATGTTTATGCTCTCATATAAAAGCCACCGCCAGTTACAGTACCAAGTGAATAGCCCGTAACGTCCCGTAAGGCAAAAAAAAAAAAAAAACTTTTTTTATAATGAATTAAACACACCTAATTTTCCTTCCTGATAGTAACCTGCTTGTTGACTCTTACTTTTCCACTTCTACGGAGGTCTAACTGTGCACCTCCGCGTCTAGAATTTTATTTTTTTAATGTGTTTTTTCTTTCCCCAAGTTACCTGGTCTATTTATTGTTCGAAATATTTTTTTAGAAAAAACAAACACACTGTATACAACATTCTGATCATTTTGTTACACATTTGTGTGTATTTACTTGTACTACCGAAATCACTGACAGTCGACCATCACTTTTCAAACTTAATACTTAGGGCATAAGGATCAAAAGAGGCAGACCAACAGTGACCACAGCAGGACCTATTAAACGATTTTCTTTGCCCACCATACTTTTCTAACGAAACACAAGTTGCATTCAACAGCGGGAAGTAGAGGGATGATTGTGTGCAAATTAACTGCATGAATAAGTTAATTAGTAATGTTTCTTAAGCAAAGTAACCCATATAAGTGGTGACAGGTGGAATGGTTCGAGCTACACAAGTGATCGACGTTGTATTGACAAATTAATCGTCAACTTGTTGATAATATGGTCCTAATTATGATAAGTTGTGATGGTAATCCGTCATTTGTTTGTTTGCAATTAAATACGTGTCTTTTTCTTAGGTGTTGATTGTTTTTAAATACAATGTCTGCCTAGCCTTTTCCCAACTACGTTGGGGTCGGCTTCCAGTCTAACCGGATGCAGCTGAATACCAGTATTTTACATGGAGCGACTGCCTCCACAACCCAGTTAGTACTGGGTAATAGGATACCCCTTGGTAAGTCTGGTTGTCAGACTTTTTGGGCCACTGACTACCTAACGACTGTCAAAGATCTACAAATGACACCCGGGACCAACGGCTTAACGTGCTTTCCGAGGCACGGAAGAAAGTCGGTATGTAATGGGTGGTCACCCATCCACAGACCAACCTAGGCAAGCACGGCTTAACCTAAAGATCGACCCGAGCGGCTGTTATTATTTAGCCACGAGCTCCTCAAACCTAAAAGTTGACAGGTTGACACACGTAATAGTAACCAATCTGACAATCGTTTTGTAACTGATGCCTTTCAAGGAGCCATCGTGGTTGGTCCCTGTGGCCTATCACGTAAGTATTCAATTACCACCGCAGTGTGTTAATTGTTATGTAACAATTAATAGATACCTTAGAAGGATGCGTTACGTCTTATTTTCCTTTGAAGGAATTACGATTATGTTACCTAGCATATTATCTATAACGTTCCCAAGTTTGGGATGTTTCAGCGCTATTCAACATTCCGAATATTACTTCCTTACATTTATGCTCGCCTAGTGGATACATCATGTTTAGTATCCTCCCCCAGTTCACAGAGGCGCTGATGGCTAAACTTGTCTGTGCGATAATTCCTCAAATCTATGCGAACCTGGTACTGACAGCGCGTGGAGTATTTCCCGTCAGTCCCCATAGGCCCTGCTGGTATAGGGAAACGTCTGTTTGCGTCACTTTCTCACTCTTATGCCCGCCTAGTACTATCGATCCGTAGAACCGCTACGCTGTTCATAAAGGAAAAACATTCAACAAGTGTCAAAAACAAAAACATTCCTGTTTTATTTAGCTACTTTATTAAAACAAGGACTAAGGTTCAAGTATACAATAATTCAAATAAACATTTTTTATTCTGATAAGTTTAGAACTCGTTATTTAATTGTTAAAAGCTTGCCGGACTTCAAAAATATGAATTTGGACAAAACGGAACGTAACGTGGATAAGGGGTAGAGTTATAAGGGTGAAAAGGACAACGATTGGCGCATGCGCTAAACCGTCAAAAGTGCATATTGTGTTGAGTCATACGACGGAGAAGAAAATTATCATCAGTGTTTAGATAATTTTACAACCAGATAAGTTTAGAGTGTACTTAACAATGGCTCCTGTAATTGAGCCGAAGAGGCGTGTGAAATCAATAAAAAAACCCAGTGATAACAAGATAGCAAAAACAAAGAAACCGAAGAAGGGAGACAAACAATTCTCCAGAGCCTACATCAACAAATTAGTAAAGAAAGTGCTGAAGAGGAGGGCTAACTCGAATGACTCCGTGCATCTAATCTACAAGACGTATCGCAGGATGGTGAAGATGGCCTGCGAAATGGTGGCTCGTCGACATAGGAGGATCACCATGCGCGAGGCACAGCTGGCTATGGCTAGGCTGATTCCTCGGGAGGTGGCTATGAACGCAATCAGGGAGTTTCGTCAGCAGCCCGCAGAGGAGGCACCCACAGTAGCCGCGGCTCCTACAACTGGCACCTAGGCCGAATGCTTGCAGTTATGCGTAGGCCGAAGCCGAAATGTCAGTAGTGTGTTAGTGTAGTGATTTGGTTTCAGTAGTTAGTTACCCTGTGAGTAAATAGTTAGTTTGCAACGTGAGTGTGGTTTTATTTGTGTGTTATCATAAAAAGAGAATCCGAATTTTACCGAAGAATCTGAACGCGATTTATTCAGTGTCAATATTCCATAACAAATATGACGCTGATGGCTTTTGAACGCATTTTATATGGTGTTGGTCGCGTTCAATTCCATTAGTTCAATTCGTCCTTAGGCTGAGGCCGAATGAGCGTAATTTTTTGAGCTTTGAGTCGCGTAAAATGAGTCGCGGAGTTTACGCTGCATTCGGTTTTATACTTACTCGTCCCCTTAGTTTGTGTTTTTATTTTGGCCCCCAACATTTTAAATAGATTAATTTAAAAAGCTAATTAGATCAATATGCACATGCATCAAAATCACATGTAGAGATTTAAATAAACATTGAAAATGTCATATCCATAAATTTCATCCCATTTGCTAGACATTAATTAAGTTGATTATTAAGTTTAACTGATTTATACTTACAGCTACCCAGGCTAGACATAAAATAGAATAGAATAATAAACAACATATTATATTATGAAGATCTCTTTGTATTTAAATGGTTAGTATGATAAATATCCTCATGCAAGATAATGTTTTCATTTCATAGAGAGCTGACCGAGATTAAGAATCAATCTTTAATTTTGGTTCTGTTATGATTCCTTCCCCTAACTTTCCTTATAAATTAACGAAATCGAATAACTAAGAGTACACGTTTAAAAATATTTAGATGCACGCAATATACACACTGGTACATAATGATTAATCCTTACTTTAATATTATAAATGCGAAAGTAAGTTTGTTTGTTTGTTGTTACCTAAAAGCTAAAAAAAACTAGTCAAATATTTTATATATAACTTTCTCACTTCTGGAGAGCATAGTGATTCAACATGTGGATTGGCAGATAGTATTTATGTATGTCTTTGAATCTATGGTTCTTGGACACGCTGCCTGCTGCTGGTGTCTGGTGTGTTCCTTCACCACTCGGAGATCATCGCTGCTCTCATTGAATGAGTGATTTATACAATTTATACATCATTACAAAGTATCTGTTTGTTTGTTTGCTACCTTTTGACGATTAAACAGCCGATCGGATCGTAATGAAATTTGACGAGGAGATAGGTATATCCTGAGGAAAGAAATAGGCTATCTTTTTTTTCCTTGACTCATACTCATCAAAACTACCACGCCAACGAAGTCGCGGGCAACAACTAGTATAATTTAAATAAATTAAATTGAAGTGTCTGTTTGTTATTTCTAAATAACAGCTTTTTACTTCTTCTTCTTCGTCGTGTCGATGATTTCCCTTTTTTTTTAAATTAAATTTGTTTTGTCCAGAACTCTACCACCTCGACGGCGTTGGTGGTGGCCTCGGACAGGTCCCAGTGGTTGGAGCTTTTAACTGAATGTGTATGAAAATAATTATACGGTACTTATAACAAAAAAAAAATGTGTATGTCTGTTTGTTCCGGCTAATCTCCGAAACGGCGGGACCGATTTTGACGGGACTTTTACTGGTAGATAGCTGATGTTATAAGAAGTAAATTTTATTTTAGCACGACGATTAGGGTTCCGTGCAAAAATAATTAAAAAACATGAATTTGTCAACAAAGTCCGATTCTAATAGGGAAGTAAGTAATGGTTATATAATAAATTCACGCGTACGAAGGGCGCTGGTTACGCTAGTACGCTCGACGGCCAGTCAAGCTTTACAAAACCAGTTTATGCGGATCTTTCAATGTATAGGAAATCTATACAAAGCGAGGCCAAGTTATACTGGAAATGTACAGCTTCGTGTACCGCCGTGTGTTCTAAATAAAGCGCCCCACTGAATTCTAAACGACCTACGTCACTATAGTCTAATTATGTAGGGACCTTACCACTGGACAAAACTCGTCTTATCTATACTTCCATACTTTTTTAATTTAATATTTAAACTATACTAATAGCTGCAGTGTTTGTTTGTTTGTTTGAACGCGCTAATCTCTGGAACTACTGGTCCGATTTGAATGATTCTTTCAGTGTTGGGTAGTCCATTTATCGAGGAAGGCTATAGGCTATATATCATCACGCTACGACCAATAGGAGCGTAGCAGCAATGAAAAATGTTGCAAAAACGGGGAAAATTGTATTTTTAATAACTTGACGCGGACGAAGGTCGCGGGGAACAGCTAGTAATATTATAAAGCTGAAGAGTTTGTTTGGTTGAACGCGCTAATCTCAGGAACTACTGAATCGAATTGAAAAAATCTTTTTGTGTTGGATAGCCTATTCATCGAGGAAGGCTATAGGTTATATAACATCACGCTACGACCAATAGCAGCGGAGCATCAATGAAAAATGTTGCAAAAACGGGGAAAAATGTTTTTTTTTTAATAATAAATCACGCGGGCGAAGGTCGCGGGCAACAGCTAGTAACCAAATAAAACAAGGCTCACAGTCTGTTTTAACTAGACTTTTAACAAAAAAAAACCGGTAGGTGATGACAGAGAAGAAATCTAGCAAGTTCTTATCTTGATTGGCAGTAAGTTAGCGTTAATGATAGAATTACTCACGTGTCCATTGTATAGTAGTAAATATGTATAATTAGAACGATAATTATTCCTACCTACAGTGCTACTGATGGTGATTGCGTAATGTCTAAAGATCTAGCAGAAGCTGCTATACCCCTTTGTATAGCAACCTCTGCGGTACAATCCTTACTAGTCCTTACTAATATTATAAATGCGAAAGTAAGTTTGTTTGTTATCTTTTCACGCCTAAACCACTGAACCGATCTTCCTATTCATTAGGACTTCTTGTCAGCTTTAGTGGAAATGGTTGAGCTGCGAGACGTGAGCGGCGTGTGGGGAGCGGTATGCTGTGAGCGGTGTGCTGTGAGCGCCGGATACTACAGAGATGTTAATATCTGTTTGCGCTGGTTTTTTGCTAATAATTCGATCAAATATAAATTGGCACGATGCAAAGATGGCGGAATGACGCGTATTGATATGGAACACAAGAAAAAGAACAATACGCTTAGAAGGAAGGGTTGCACATACCTCGATTCCCCGGAGCAGCTTCCTGGAGCGTGGCACATAACACGGAGACAAACGAAAACGAGAAGATCACACCAATTTCACCACTTTTTGTAAATCTATCGAGAGCGTGTGTTCTGCGATGTTAACTGGTTGGTCAGTCGCCGGCCATTGCTTCCTGCATAGACAAACAGAGGTGCTGTGCAGGGGGTGAAGAGGGGGGGAGGAGTGCGCCGTGCCAATCAACAAAAACTAATTTCTATGTCTATGTATCCGCGCAACCAATATCATAGGCAGTTTCTCCCAGTCAACCTTTGGGTGATGAAGAGACAATCAGTGGTAGGTGGAACTACATCTGAAAATTGAGAAATTAATTAAGTTATTCAATGTGTATCGGGTGAAAGAAAACCCGTTTTCTGTCAACAAACACAAGTCTTCATTATTTTACATATATTATATATAACTACATGGAAATTCATGATAATTGACAAGTAATTATAGACCGCATTGCTCACGTGAATCAACACTAATAAAACACTAAAATAATTACCACGTTTATTAATTGTTACGTAAAGACTGAGGATCATCCATTCTTGCTGCGTTGGGATGAATCTGCATAAAATGTAACATGTACGGTGTTTAATTATGGTGTATACAGGGTGTAAACAGACCCTTCACGAAGCCGTCTACCAAGCATTCTTTACATCAAACTAAGTAACTCTATGCAAAAATTATTGCTCGGAAACGACTGTTTTTTTTGGGGTATAAAATCACGTTTTACGGTAGGACTCAATGTAACATACTCAAAACATTGTGCTGATGGATGGATTGTATAGTACGGGGGTCGTGGAGGTGTTTAAAGTAAAAAGCTTACATTAAAAGTTGTATTCCCAATCATGTATTAATAAAGTTGGAACTTTGACCCCCAATATTTCCGTAACTAGAAGGCAATGACGGAGAGAACAAGTGCCTTTCGGCTTCGTTAAGGGTCTTTTTACACCCTTTTATTTCCCCCTGGACTTCTAAGTGTTGGAAGGTGAAGTAGAGGATGGCGTAGCAATGTCAACGTTTTTTTCTGAATATCGATATCTATGCCGGTCGGGTTTCGCTTGCCTAGGTTGGTCCACGGATGGGTGACCACCCATTACATACCGAATTTCCTCCGTGCGTCGGAAAGCACATTCAGCCGTTGGTCCCGGCTGTCATTTGTAGATCTTTGACAGTCGTTAAGTAGTCAGTGGTACGAAAGTCTGACAATCAGTCTTACCAAGGGGTATCATAAACCCAGTACTAATCAGGTTGTGGAAGTCAGATATGCAGTCGCTCCATGTAAAGTACTGAGACCCCAACATAGTTGGGAAAAGGCTAGGCAGATGATGATGACTATCGTTTTATTTTGAACTAACCCGACTCCCAGAAACCACTGAGTGTATAGTTGCTGCAAGTTAAGATCGCAATAGCGGTCATTGCTCTTTCCATAATATCTCTTCGTACGAACCAAAACAAATGAACCATGTATCGTTTTTCATTAGAAAAATTTGTTGAAGATCACAATAGATATCGATTCAAGACATGAACTGGCTTATTTTTTTTATGGCAGGATTTCATAGTTACGAACTTTAATAAATGTAGGTGGGTCAATGACCGCCATTGCGATTTTAACTGGCAGCAACTATAGCTAGTATTAGTAACTTGTAAGGGACGACGACCTCCGCGGCAAATCACCGCTCAGCGGACAGACCTCCGACGCGATCTCATGGCGACATGGAGACAGCGACTGTCGCAACCCAGTGCAGGGCACGCCACAATAGTGGCGATAAGTCCCCTCTTTGAGGAGTGGCTAGAGAGGCGCCACGGCGCCCTCACCTTCCGCCTGACGCAGGTCCTCACCGGACACGGTTGTTTCGGGAGGTTCCTGCACCGAATCGGGCGGGAGGAAACGCCCGGGTGTTATCATTGTGAGGATCGTCCGGAGGACACGGTGGCGCACACCGTGGAGGTCTGCCCCGCTTGGGCGGAGCTCCGCCGTGTCCTCGTAGCGGCGATCGGCGGCGGCGACCTCTCGCTCCCGGCCCTGGTTCAGGCCATGGTCCGGAGCGAGAGGGAATGGGAAGCCGTCACCTCCTTCTGCGAAGCAGTCATGCTAGCGAAGGAGGTGGCGGGACGTGAGAGGGAGAGAATCTCACGTCCCAGCCGCCGCGGGCGAAGCACCGGGCGTCGGGGGCCACGTGGTGGCTCCCGGCCACCGTAGGCGCGGGCCTGTGGACGGTGAGTAATGGGTTAGCTCACCGTCCGTCCGTCTTATGACGACAGGCCGTGTCGACGGCGCGTTCGTGTTCCACGCGCGCCTCAAAGAGATGTCAGCAACCAAGAAGGGGCCCGCAAGGGCCGATGCCTGCCGGGGCTGCGGGACTGTTCGAAAGAGATACCGTGGCCCTGGAACACAAAGGGCAATGAAGGAACATGGATGGGTTTTAGTCAGTAAGAGTCTGACACTCCCTCCCACTCCACCCAGAGCGGGAGAAGTCATTTGATGATTTCCCATCCGTAAAAAAAAAAAAAAAAAAAAAAAAAAAAAGGGACGACGACCTATGCACCGGGGTTTTCTTAGTTTCAACTCAAAGTAGCAGATATAATTAGCTATTGTATGCACTTGTAATTAACTAGTTAGTGGAAGATTTTGCGTCACAGTAGCATCGTTAAAACACTGAGTACAAAGTGATCTCATGGACAAATTAATGTTTTTACTCTTGGTCATTGTGTTTCGGAGAAGCAAAGGGTGATAAAATATTTGTAGTGTGATGTCATGGAATGGTTTGAGGAACTGTGGATTTCTAATTGTTTCCGTTATGTAATATTTTAGGGCATTTGAAAAGCTTTTTTTTTTTTGTTTCGGATAGAAGATCATGAAATGACCCCTCCCGCTCTAGGCGGAGTGGAAGGGAGTGTCAGACTCGTACTGACTAAAACCCATCCATGTTCCTTCTTTGCCCTTTGTGTTCCAGGGCCGCAGTATCTCTTTCGAACAGTCCCGCAGCCCCGGCAGGCGCGCGTGGAACACTAACGCGCACATTTGAAAGGCTGAACTTTGTATGATTTTTAGGAAGACTATCAAATGTTTGAAAGGTTGACTGGTAGAGAATGCCTTGTGGCATTAAGTCCGCCTATGTACCACTTTTGTACATGCAGTTTAAATAAACAAACGATCCCGCAAGAGTAAGGATGCCATCAAATTAAGTGGAATGACTACTTTATGCGGCCTACCCAAATGTCCTTTCTTTGGTATTGTTCGTCGTGTCATTGAGCTCCTTGGATTATGAGTCGAGCTACATGATCACTGACAAATGGTTGTACTGACTGGACAGGTCCACTCACATCTGTGTGGTTATTTCTTCAAAAGACCATCTCAATCATTAATCTGCATGGTCCTAATATGACTTGACCAATGTCTGGACTTTAAAAGAGACAGTGACCGCTGAGTTTGTTTCGGATGTTTCTTCTCAGAGTAGAGAGGTACGAAACATAGGCCCCATCTAGTTTTAAAACATAACATGAAAAAGTGTTTAGTAAAACCGATTTACAGAAATAAATATAAATGATTTATGATTTATCTCCACAGGGTGACTGGTAGAAGCTGGAGGAGATTTGCCGAGAAGCAAGCCGAGTTGAGTACAATTTGAGAGGCCTATGTCCAGCTGTGGTCAGAGCTATTGGCTGATAATGGTCCTCCTTAAACATACATGGACAACTCAATTTATCAGCAATCCATCTTTACCGGACATGGTGATTGTGGAACTGCCCCAAAACAATATTTTTAGACAGTCCCTGGGAAGCCCTTATTTAGCGATGGAACTTTACAAACTTGAGGAAGCTATAAAGTCGGCCAGCTCATCGTTTGTATTTACTAGCAGATTTTTGCGTACGATATAAAAATAGTTCATGTACTATCTTCAAAATAAACGAAGTAATTAACTGAATTACTAATTTTACTACTACACCTGTTCATAAGTAGTAAAACTGGCTTTTTTTTTTGCCTATAGCCACTTTTACTGACTTTTAGTGTTTTTGAGAGTAAAAACAGCTGGTACAAGTACTATGTCAGAGGCTGTGAACATTTGGGATGCGCAATCAGACAGGTCATCATCATCTGCCTAGCCTTATACCAACTATATTGGGGTCGGCTTCCAGTCTAACCGGATGCAACTGAATACCATTATTTTACATGGCGCGACTGCCTATCTGACCTCCACAACCCTGTTAGTACTGGGTAATACGATACCCCTTGGTAAGACTGGTTGTCAGACTTTTTGGGCCACTGACTACCTAACGACTGTCACGGTAGACCGCGGCGATGGTGGACAATATGATCTTGTTTGAGAGGCTAAATAGCCAGAGCCCGCACAAGATAGACAAGTTTGGAAAGAGAAAGAGGAGACAAACTATTTTACTTCTGTTTATTTTTGGTAGAAATAGCATTTTTTGTCTACTAAGGTAGACTTTAGTTTATCATATACAGGCTAAGAAATTACAAAAGGTTGGTCACTCCTCTACAATTCAGTCAATCCCAAACCGCAATGTAGTCATGAATCATTCAATATAGAATATTTAGATAGATAACGTAGAGGGCTGGTAGAATGTTCATTTTATTTTCAGCAGAGGTACCTTGTTAGAGATGGTGAGGCGCCCGTGGCTAAATAATAACAGCCGCTCGGTTCCATCTTTAGGTTAAGCCGCTTGCCTAGGTTTGTCTGTGGATTGGTGACCACCCATTACATACCGAGTTTCCTCCGTGCCTCAGAAAACACGTTAAGCTGTTGGTCCCGGCTGTCATTTGTAGATCTTTGACAGTCGTTACAGATAGTCAGTGGCCCAAAAAGTCTGACAACCAGTCTTACCAAGGGGTATCGTATTACCCAGTACTAACTGGGTTGTGGAGGTCAGAAAGGCAGTCGCTGCATGTAAAATACTGGTATTCAGCTGCATCCGGTTAGACTGGAAGCCGACCCCGACATAGTTGGGAAAAGGCTAGGCAGGCAGATGATGAGAGATACCTTGTTAACGGCTTACCACCTAGATTTTTAAAATTTTCTTCTTCGGGACGCTCGCTGGCGTGACAGTATTCCCAGTATTTCCTTATTTTGTTACCCCAAAACTCCGCCACTCGGCGTCGTCGGTTACAGCGCAGAGGCCATTGAAGCTGCATGTTTTGGGGGTCAGAGGCCAGGATAGGAGATGGAGCATGGTTTTTGATACAGTTCCACACCCACACCCCACTGCTGTTCCTACTAGGTAGTGGGGCTACCTAGTAGAGTACCTCAACATGTTATTTTTACTTCGTTTACTTATCTATTGTACCAGGGCTCCAGTTCTAAGTAGTGGTCGCTGTGTATTCCAGATGTATATGGTATATTTCTCAGCATTTAATGTCTGAATAGTAAGTCATAGAAATATGCGCATCAAATAAATAAAATTCATTCTTACTTGCATTATTTTTCTTTATTTATTCTTATACAAATACAATTACCTTTTTAAATATTCCTTAGAAAAAACAATATAAAAAACATTTAAAAATATTAAAAAAAAACTTACTGACTTGCATAATTATTATCTTGAGAACAAAACAATGTGAGAGAGCCAAGTTTCCTATTACGTTATTTCGTCTATAATAGATTCAGAATGTCCATTCCGTTCTGCTGTTTCTGAAAACAGCACTTGCGGGGATCGAACCCGCGACACGCAGCGCAGCCACTCGCTCAGCCGCTGCGCCAACCATGCCGTCAATTGGCCTTCTGTTTCTCTTATTTCTAGTGCAAGTAAGTTCTGTCTTTGATAAATTATGCAGTCATAATTAATTAAAATGTCTACAGTGACAGGAACAGCTGTTTTAACGTTTATATCTGTTACTTTGTTAATTTGATCATATCTCTCACCAGTTTCCGGCAGATCTTCCAGAAAATTCGATTAACTGACATATTACCGTGTAGGTAAGTCTTTTGCCAAAAGTAATTAGTTCATTACCTACTGCATGATATGGTAGCTAAAAACTGCAACAGCGTAGAAACATAGTCATTCTATGTTTTTTTTTGGCCAAAGAATCAGCATTGCCATCCAACGTGGCAATGCTGCCAGCCTTCTGGGCACTTTTCCTGTTGATAGCGATGTGGATGAATTTTTGACGCCCTGTGACCGTTATGATACTTGTACATTTTTTATTTTTTATTACTATTATATATTTGTAGTTTGTAAATAATGTAAATATTCATTTGTTATTAATAAAAAGTGAATAAATGTTTGATAATATGTTTTGTTTTGAATATTACTCCTTTATTTATTTTCATACATATTTTTTACATTTTTAAATATTCTATGCATTACATTTTTAAATTGTATTGAATATTATTTATTGTTATTATTTATTTATTTACAACTAACTATAGCAACATTACAGACCAAGTCCAAAACGATGCTATAAGACATAAAATAAATCAATATAAAAAAAGTAAAATCACACCCAGTAAAAATATTAATAGCTACAGTTAAACATGACCAAGTTTATAGTTGCGTACCTTTTTCAATTATCATTTGTGCCCTTTGACCAAAGGTCGGCAGGTTTTGCCCAAATATATCTTCCGATACCGTTATAATATTAATAATACGTGCGGCTCGCGACATAGGGGTAAACTTGAGCATGTTAGTCCTAGCCGCTGGCACGTCTAACAGTATGGGAAAACCTAAAAACATGCAATGTAAGTATGAAACTATTAATTGTTATAAAATGAGCAAACAAACACTGACCTACTTTATAATCGTTTCAATAGGTACTTACTTCAGTCGCTATCTTACTCTTATTTGACCTTTTCGAAAGGCATTAATCAACCGTTGATATACATATTTTTACATTTTTGCCCCGCACTAGGTACTTCTCCTGTATCGTGGGCGCGTTTAACCAGCCAGGCCAGAAACAACTATTATACAGGGTGTAAACGGACCCTTCACGAAGCCGTCAACCAAGCATTATGTACATCAAACTAAGTAACTTTACGCGAAAATTGTTGCTGGGAAACGACTTTTTTTTTGGGGTGGAAAATCACGTTTTACGGTTATAGGACTCAATGTAAAGCACTCAAAACATTGTGCTGATGGATGGATTGAATAGTAGGGGCAAAAGCTAGGCAGATGATGATACGTGAACGAAGGGAGGCCTTTACTCAGCATCGAGATAGTCTAGGCTAGCCAAAAATATCATCTGCCTAGCCTTTTCCCAACTATATTGGGGTCAGCTTCTAGTCTAACCGGATGCAGCTGAATACCAGTATTTTACATGGAGCGACTGCCTATCTGACCTCCACAACCCAGTTAGTACTGGGTAATACGATACTCCTTGGTAAGACTGGTTGTCAGATATTTTTAGCCACTGACTACCTAACGACTTTCAAAGATCTACAAATGACACCCGGGACCAACGGCTTAACGTGCTTTCGGAGGCACGGAGGAAACTCGGTATGTAATGGGTGGTCCCCCATCCACAGACCAACCTAGCCAAGCACGTCTTAACCAAAAGATCTACCTGAGGGGCTGTTATTATTTAGCCACGAGCTCCTCTAGCTCAAGCTAGGCTAGCCAAAAATACACGGTGTCTAAAGTACGAAGTACAATACATAAACTGAGCAACAGAATACTTCACTCAGCATGTCAACAACACCATATCTCACCACGAAGCTGCGTAGCTACCTAGTCTGTTATCTCATGAATGGCGTGACGTAGGGCCAAGCCCCCGGCTTATCAGTACACATGTACTCATGTACGTTTGTATGACACGGTATATTAGCACTTATATATTAATAGCGAAGTGTTAAACTCAATTGTGAGGTTTGAGATTTTCAAGGAGCTGTCAGTCATTGGAATTTTGGTCAATATTATTGTTATTATTTATTGGTCACAAAATTAAAATATATACAAACAAAATCACAATATATAGCTCATGTACAACGGCGAGTTTTCTTACATCCAACCTTACTTTGATTTCGAGATTTGCAGAAGAGTATGTATACCTACGTGAACAAACAGTACATTTAAAAACTCAAATTAACTTAATTTATAAATACATTAATTAGGAGGGTTTAACTATGTACATGAAGTTTTCAGAAATATGTGCTTTGGTTTTTTTGTTTTTCACGGTGAATTTCTCTATTTTACTTTATTATTTCTAAAGAAACGATGGATGGACTACGTAAAAAATGAAATGGCTAAATAGGAAGTGGCTCCTGGATCGTCTATAGAGAAAGTTGGCAAGAGATAACCACACCGGCAACCCTCAGTCATCTTTATGAAACCTTCAAAACATAATAGTCCAGTCCACGCTTCAGAGGTATCATCATAATTCTCTTGTCCTTATGCCAATTCATTTGTATCAGCATGTCTTCTTCTTCCATTCTTCTCTATTACTCGTCATCTCAGCAGTCACCTCCTTCCTAGCCATATCATCCTTTACACAGTACATCCATCGTTTCTTTGGTCTTCCTCTACTCTTATAGCCATCATAATAAAACCAGTATAAGCTGCCAGCTGGCCTCTTATTCTATTGAAACTCCGCACTACGTCAGCACGCGTAGCATGATCACCGTAGAAACGGGTTTCTTTGACAAATCGACAAAATGACAGATTGTGAAAAGAAATCTGTCATTTTGTCGACACAATCTGTCATTTTGTCGATTTGTCAAAGAAACCCGTTTCTACGGTGGTCATGCTACGCGTGCAGGCCATCAAAGTAACCAAGACTGGCGGGAACTACCCAGTAAATTCTGATGCAATGAAAATGTATATTACTATGACTATGTTTTTATCAGTAGAGGAAAGAAACCAATGATAAGCAAATCGTACTATTTGTTCATTTGTCGTGTTATTTACATTTAGAGATATTTTTGTCGGCATGAGGTTATTTTTATACTGATAGAGGCGTTGAATTAACTCAGTAATGTTAAAAATAACTGGCGAATAGTAATGCGCTCGTGACAGTTGATAAGGTGGCTCTTATCATGTAGTTAAGTACTGTACTTACAATTCTTCTTTGGTAAAAGTGTGAAAGATATGACCGTGAACTATTTCTTATCTGTCATTTGTGTGCCAACTCGCTGATAGACATTACGTTCGAAGCTTGGGATCCTGGGTTCAATTCCCAGGTTAATTAGACTTTCTCCGCAGTAACTTGGAGTTTATAAATCGGTGGTGCGGCATCTCCACCTCCTCCTTGATCCTGCACCTGATCTCTTCAAAGTCGTGATGAGAAGAAGTCCACCTGTTTGAGCATACATAACTGAACACCACGCTTGTAATCCCCGTAGGATTAGGCAGAGGTGTACCTAATAGTACACCTACATTTCGCCAGTTATGTTTTAAGTCCGATGAAATGGGGGCCTATTGCCATCAACCGGGCACAAATCCAGACTCCGTGGCTGCTGCTGAGAAATTTCGGTTGGAAAAACACAGTAACGCTTTGCATCACTCATGCTCAGCTGTCTCGCTTGCGACCACTCGATCAAAGAGACAGACACCGTACCGTAGTTCCCGTAGCGGATCAACCATAATTAGCGGCTGCTGCAGGGGCTTTGGCTGAATAACCCTGAGTGCTATGCGCTACCCTAGGAGTAGAAGACCGTAGGTACCTACCTGGCTGCCTCCAGTCATCTACGTTCTTGGACATACAGGATAGTGGTTTTCTCTAGGCGGTCTAGAGTTGAACACGCGCTCGATGTCAAGAACTCACGCCAGTACTATACTGGAGTAAATCCGGGTCAAGTAAATACCTACAGGTACTTTCCTGAACTGTTAATAATTATTTATTTGTAGGTATCTCATTCTCTGAACATCATACGCCTCTTTTCAGTTCAAAGTTCATACCACTATCAGCATCACTGAGGCGCCAAGTTAAACAAATTGCAATGTTGTTGTTATATCTCAAGAGTGAAAGAGACAAAACTATTATTTGTTATCTTTTTCCAACAACGCCCCTTTTTTATTTCTTTGTGGTCTCTTGTTTTTATGCCTTCTATTTTCAGATCTCTATTTACAACTATATTGGGGTCGGCTTCCAGTCTAACCGGAAGCAGCTGAATACCAGTATTTTAAAACGAGCGAGTGCCTATCTGTCCTCCACAACCCAGTTAATACTGGGTAATACGATACCCCTTGGTAAGACTGGTTGTCAGTCTTTTTGGGCCGCTGACTACCTAACGACTGTCAAAGATCTATAAATGACACCCGGGACCAACGGCTCAACGTGCTTTCCGAGGCACGGAGGAAACTCGGTATGTAATGGGTGGTCACCCATCCACAGACAAACCTAGTCAAGCACGGCTTAACCTAAAGATCGACCCGAGCGGCTGTTATTATTTATCCACGAGCGCCATCATGTAATAAATAAATCTCGTTATGTAAATACGTCACTAGTCTATTTATGTGAAGCATCAAGTCCCCGCTCCCCAGGGGTAGCGGCAGAGGTCGTGCGGTTATCTTAGTGGGTTATTAAATGGGAACTGGCATTATATTAGGAAACAACATTGAAATCATACTGGGGGAATTTGTTAGTGGAAGATTTGTAGTAGTTTGAGATCAGTTTAGGGTAGACAGAACTTAAGGTGACCTTGTACTTGTTGTACTTATTGGTCGATGTATAATCGCTACCGCTGTATAAGCTGAGTGTCCTTGCCGGGGCTGCGGGACTGCCGGGGCTGCGGGACTGCCGGGGCTGCGGGACTGTTCGAAAGAGATACCGCGGCCCTGAAACACAAAGGGCAAAGAAGGAACATGGATGGGTTTTAGTCAGTATGAGTCTGACACTCCCTTCTACTCCGCCCAGGGTGGGAGGGGTCTTTTGATGAATTCCCATCCGAAAAAAAAAGAAAAGCTGAGTGTCCTTTAAACAATTGAAACAGAGGCTCAATCAGTCATGATATTTTGTTTGGTGATACCAATACTTACTTGTTCTTAAATGATACATCCAGATAAAAAGTCATTGGACAGTCTGCCCCATTCTGAAAAATTTACCTAAATATTTGACATTATTGCCTAATCATATTTTATCTGCTTGACTTTATTTAATTTTTGACTTATATAATTTATCTCTTTTATTTTTCATCTTATTTAAATTATTTGTTAATCCAATTCTATTGAATTGAATTTTAATGTAATGAAGGCCCATCATGTTCTTAACCATATTTGTAGGCCGGAAACGGCAGAAAATTGTATATAAATGCATTCATTCATTCAATCATTCATTAATTCCTAGCCAAACTGCTACGTACTGGCGAAAAGGAGAGCTCTTTCCTAAATTAGAGTGTTCCTAGATTTGATGTTCTGTTGTTTGTTTATCAAACCGGAATCGTTGAAACCTCCAGAAATTTTCTGATCGGACACAGACACTAAATTACAATTTGGTACATTCAACGTCCGCTTCTAATATTCTTCATCAGTTTATTTTGAGGTCGGTGCGTCTTTTTCCATGCTTCTCTATTATTCGTTATCGCACTTGTCACTCACATTGTAACCTTTGACAGCTAGATAAAGTTCTATCAAATCATGCCGCCTTTCATAGACATTATGATTTTTTATCAGTGTCTGTTACGTCAGTCTGCTTGTAGGTAAACCCGAATCATGCAGGGTGTAAACGGACCCTTCACGAAGCCGTCAACCAAGCATTCTGTACATCAAACTAAGTAACTCTACGCAAAAATGTTTGCTGGGAAACGACTTTTTTTTTGGGTAAAAAATCACGTTTTACGGTAAAACTCTATGTTCCGCACTCAAAACTTAGTGCTGATGGATGCTTTGAATAGTAAACGTGTCATGGAGTTAATTAAAGTAAAGTTAAAACCTTAAAAAGTGTTTTAAAAAAAAAACTTGTGAAAAAATTGGAACTTTGACCTCTAATATCTCCGTAACTAGAAGGTTCCCAGGTATGGTCCAGAACAAAAAATTGATCGCAATGAATGACGGGGAGAACAAGTGCCTTTCGGCTTCATTAAGGGTATTTTTACATCCTTTATTTAGTGAAAATCAAAAGTCTTTTATTCAAACTAAGCTTAAGATCAGCACTTTTTGAACGTGAATTACACAAGATAGTCCCCCAAAATGCCCGCCCTTCGCAGTCTTTACAATGTCTTTTAAATACACTGAAATAGCTGGAAAGAAGGCTGCTGAGATGACGGGTAAAAGTGAAGAATGAAAGAAGAAGTCATACCACATCATCGGTCGGCTTCCAGTCTAACCGGATGCAGCTGAATTCCAGTACTTTACATGGAGCGACTGCCTATCGGACCTCCACAACCCAGTTAGTACTAGGTAATACGATACCCCTTGGTAAGTCGGCTTGTCAGACTTTTTAGGCCACTGACTACCTAACGACTGTCAAAGATCTACAAATGACACCCGGGACCAAAGGCTTAACGTGCTTTCCGAGGCACGGAGGAAACTCGGTATGTAATGGGTGGACACCCATCCACAGACCAACCTAGGCAAGCACGGCTTCACCTAAAGATCGACCCGAGCGGCTGTTATTATTAAGCCACGAGCTCCTCAAGAAGTTATACCAAAAAAAATCGACCGAAATAAATTGGGACAAGGGCAGGAGAATTATGCATATATTTTTTAAATACATTTCTTTAATCAGTTCCCTCTGAGTTTTATTGGAAGTATCACGTGTCTGTATGTATGAGCTGTCACATATAAAGTTAAGCATCATAACAACGTAAGTAAACACGTTTAGCATGAGCAACTATTGCGCGTGTTATGTGATTTCGACTTGACAACATAAACACCACAATATAAACTTGATTTTATGAGTTTTGATTCTAGAGGGTAACTGCGCAACACACTCGCATTCATCAAATAATAAGCAATATTCAGCTAGTAATTTACGTTGAAAATAATTATGAAGCAATGACATCATCATCATTCTCGAACCCTTAACCCTTTTCTTCCATACTTCTCTATTACTCGTCACCTCAGCAGTCTCCTCTTTTCTTGCCAAATCATCCTTCACACAGTCCATCCATCGTTTCTTTGGACTTCCTCTACTCTTATACCAACACTTTCCTTACGATATTAACCTCATTTCAGTGTATGTGTTACGAATTTCCTTCATAATTCTTCGAATTGTGTTTGATGGAAAAGTTTGTTAAGAAATTGGGGTTTCAAAGTTAGTAAAAAGTACACGCACGGGAAAGATTCTCTAACAGTATAGATTGAGGTTTCGGACTTGTTGAATAAAACAGTTCTGTAATAGGTGTGGCAGTATTACCTGACCCGCTCTGACCTGACTAACCAAGGAGATGGCAGACGATGAAGATAAATAGGGTGAGTCAAGAGAGGAGTATAACCAGCAATAGGAAGAAAATATGTCTTATTTTCAATATCAGTTTTTAATGTTATACCTTACTATTAATGCCTCCACAACCCCAGTACCTACTATTCAATGAATCCACCACAATAATGTTTTGAGTGCGTTACATTGAGTCCTACCGTAATTCGTGATTTTTCACCAAAAAATAAAAAGTTGTTTAACAGCAATATTTTTGCGTAGAGTTACTTAGTTTGATGTACAGCCCGTTTACACCCTGTAGATAACGGTGTAAGAGTAACTTTTTTAAGGATAAAAAGTCGCAATAGTCAAGTTAATCTAATACCCAATTATAACAAAGCCGCTTCATATTATTTAACTGTAATAATTACTAAATTAAATATTGCTCACAATTCATTGAACAATATTGACGGTACAGATGCGTACTACGTTATTTCGTACGCGTAAATCAATATTTTAAAACGTTTGTTAAGTCATTAGTCATTATCACATCACAGCTGGCCGTGGTCTCGATGTCAATGGACTGAAACGCACAATATTGATCATACGTAGCAGAGCATAATTATTATGTACGTAATTTGGTCGAATAAAAGATAAACAAGGTCAAAAAATTATCTTCTAAAATGATTTATATATTATACCGTACGCGTATGTAGTTTTCAATGGGATTAAAAAAAAACGCCAAGTGTCTTTCGAATCATGATTGAAATATATTATTATATAGAAACATCAGTAGTGCGACAACCCGAATTGACTGTCAAATTCTAAGTTAAGGCGAGCCAAGCCGCGGGCGAAAGCTAGTAAAAAAAAAGTCAAAGCGCTGGTATTAGTACGCACGTAGATATTTGGTAGTATCTACGTATAATGTGCGCACTGACTATGCTTGCAAATAATTATTAAGTAGATACCAATTACTTACTGTTCTTTAACTTTGTACTCGCTAAAATAATTTTCCAGTACTCGAACCATACTTGATAGGTTTTCCATGGAATATCATTACGCAATAATAAAGCCGGTAATTGGTGACTGAAGTCTGATCTAATACTACAATCATTGTGTAGAGCATATAGGCACTTGTTGCTTCGTACGTAGGTCGTTTTTCCATTGGGAGATTATCAGTAACTAGCGTCCCGCCCCGGCTTCGCACGGCTGCAATATATGTACATATAAACCTTCCTCTTGAATCACTCTATCTATTAAAAAAAACCGCGTCAAAATCCGTTGCGTAGTTTTAAAGATCTAAGCATACATAGGGACAAACACAGGGAAGCGACTTTGCTTTATACTATGTAGTGATGATAGTGATATCAGTAATTCTAGTCGCCTGGCAGATGCAGGATGAGTCGGAAGCCTGGTAGATTTTTGCCCTGGATTTGAGTCTGCCTCTTTAGTCTCGTGGTCACTGGACACTGCTGAGTGCGAGGTCCAGAGTTGCGGCGGAGGGTGAGGGAGTGTCAGACTTTTACTGACTAAAACCCATCCATGTTCCTTCTTTGCCCTTTGTGTTCCAGGGCCGCGGTATCTCTTTCGAACAGTCCCGCAGCCCCGGCAGACATCGGTCCTTGCGGCCCCTTCCTGTTGCTGACATCTCTATGAGGCGCGCGTGGAACACGAACGCGCCGTCCTTTCTTACTAACCAGATTTTTAGTTCGTGGTATTAATGTTTCAGAATAAACTCAAAGTCATCAGCATATTTCCAATGAGTCATCATCATTTTTTTTTTCCCCACGCTGGGGCCGGCTTCTAATCTAACTGGATACAGCTGAATACCAGTGTTTTACATTTAGCGACTGCCTATTTCACCTGCACACCCTTTGGTAAGACTGGTTGTCAAACTTTCGGGCTTCTGACTGAGATCTAGAAATTACCACCAGGGCTAACGGATTACCGCTTTCCGAGGCACGAAGGGAGAGGTGGCGTCATGAATGAATGGTCACACATCCACGGACACAAATGGCTGATATAAAATAACACTTGCCGAAGTGTTATTTTATATCAGCCATTTGTGTCCCATTGCAGGGCAAAGGCCTCCCTTCCCTCTTTCCACTTATCCCTATCCAGTGTTTTTGTTTGCCAATCCTTTTGAAAACAGTAGAGTTTGTGCCGCCATCTCTTTCTGGGTCTTCCGCGTTGCCATTTGCTGCTTTTTGGGACCCATTGTGTGGTTACTTTAGCCCATAGCTCCTCCTCCTCCTCCGGGCAAGAGTTACTTATCCTTAACAAGAAGACCGATATCATATTCAATGAGTAACATCGATGTAAGAATAGAGCTGATAATGACCAACAGTGCGACAATTCTACGGATATGATGAAATCTTGGTTTATTCCATTATCTAATAGTCTGTTTACACTATTCTGTTTACTACACATTTCCACAATACATAGATTGTTTACACTTTACTCTTGATTTCTCAATGGAAACTGTTTTATAATTAAACGTTTTATCTTATCCTGTACCTAAATCGATATCTTGATTTTATTATCGTTTATGTAATTTGTGGCATGAGTCTAATTCTTAATTATGGTTCTTCTAATTGATTAACGCATTTGTTTTAATGATACGCGGGGATTGCTTCGTGATTTGATTGTGGTGGACAGATGGGTGTTGCTATAATCATTTGTTTATTTATTTTACTATTTATGTACACACAGTAGACAACACAGGAAAATGACATTATAATTAAAGAGTACATTGGTACTGCTTATTTCTTAAGAAATTTCTGCCAGCAGACCTGCAAAAGGAGAAATGAAAAAGAAATGTAGACAATAGTGTGTGAGAAAAGGAAGAGAATAATGTGTTTATGTGTTACCTAACTTAACCTAAAAAATATTTATAAATACACATATTAAGTAAATATTAATATCATCTGACAAGCCTTTTCCCAACTACGTTGGGGTCGGCTTCCAGTCTAACCGGATGCAGCTGAATATCAGTATTTTACACGGAGCGACTGCCTATCTGACCTCCGCAACGCAGTTAGTACCGGGTAATACGATATCCCTTGGTACGACTAGTTGTCAGACTTTCGGGCCACTGACTACCTGTAACGACTGTCAGAGATCTACAAAATGACAGTTGACAGTGATGGGTGTTGGCTATAATATAGGATAATATTCCGTATTATGGAAATCTTGGGAATGTGTAATCTCATCTGGTTAAGTTCAAAGTCTTTGATACATCTAGGAAGATGAGTTTGATGATAAAAAAATAAGTATCGTGCCTATCAGCTCGATAAATGATATCATCATTTATCGAGCTGATAGGCACGATAGGAATGATCATCATCAGCTTCCTGCCCTGGTCCCATGTTACTTAGGTTCCTCGATTGAATTACTCATTTTTCCGCCGATTTCACGATATCGCTTGGAAACTCTTATTTAAGGCAGACCCTAATTCCAACACCTCAATATTGTAGCCCAAAAAATACGCAAAATAATCAGTCATAACCCTTAAACCGTAGCGGATCCCATCGATCAGCATATTCATGCATGCACTGCATGTCTGCATTCCTAGTATTCGCCAATCAATATGGAAATCTCCGAGATGAGCATCTGTCTATGAGACGATGTCTATCAAACGTAATTAATGAAGTGCATAGGTTTATTCCGCCATAACAGTTAGCTATTCTGCTACGAATTCTCATTTCCATCATATATTATACTTCAGTGAATATCGAATATGACAGCTTATAAACTATGCGTCACTTGGTAGGAAATTATGCCCTGATTGATGAAGTGCAGTGCTGTTGGTTGATTTTGTATCGTGTTTTATTTAGTATTTGGTTTAGGTAAGCTGAGTTTCTAAAATTAATATAGGGGGGTTCCCCCTTTTATTAATCTATTCGTTTGAAAAAAAGCCGTTGCTGGATCCAAGTACGATGCTTGAAACGGCGATGTCACAAAATGACCATTTCTCAAAATGACTACAGGTAGCAAACAGTCCCTTTCTGACAATATCCCTTTCGCAAAATGTCCCTTTCGCAGAATGTTCCTTTCGCAAAATGTCCACTTCCTCAAACAGGCATTATTTCCTTTCATCAGTAAAAAAACTGCTCAAGAACCAGTAGGTGTACAACACAGAGGGGTACTGTAGTTATATACAAATTTAAGTTAACCCAAATACAAAACACAAAAAAGAAGTGTCTTGATTACGTAAGACAATAAAAAACAATACATATTTATCATATACTGCGACTTTTTTAGGCATTCTTGAGTGGTCAGGGCATTTCCCATTTATGTTTACCATGGCACAACTTCCAAGGATAACCCCTTATCAATTTACCCACGTTAAAACTAAATTACTTATACACTATAACAACAATAATGACTAAGGCCGCATAAACATTAGCAAGCTAACGTAAACACGTTACACTTCTACAGTTGAATGGATACGAGTCGCTGACGCCGACGTCATAACAGCTGGTGCGATGTACTTGTGATCTTCACACCTTATGACGTCCTAGTACGTGATGCTTATGTATAGCTGTTTGTGTAGTGAGGTAAATGCGTGGTAATGTTTCCATGTGATATGCTAACGGTTTTTGTTTAGCGGTTTTAATATCGTGATGATATAGATATTTTTATATATACATGGTGTAAACAGACCCTTCACGAAGCCGTCAACCAAGCATTCTGTACATCAAACTAAGTAACTTAAAACCCATCCATGTTCCTTCATTGCCCTTTGTGTTCCAGGGCCACGGTATTTCTTTCGAACAGTCCCGCAGCCCCGGCAGGCATCGGCCCTTGCGGGCCCCTTCCTGGTTGCTGACATCTCTTTGAGGCGCGCGTGGAACACGAACGCGCCAAACTAAGTAACTTTACGCAAAAATTATTGATGGGAAACGACTTTTTTTTGGGGTGAAAAATCACGTTTTACGGTAAAACTCAATGTAACGCACTCAAACATTGTGCTGATGGATAGATTGAATAGTACGGGGGTCGTGAAGGTGTTTAAAGTAAACATCTTACATTAAAAACATCATGTATTTAAAAAAAAACTTATGAAAAAGTTGGAACTTTGACCCCCAATATCTCCGTAACTAGAAGGTTCCCAGGTATGGTCTAGAACAAAAAAATGATCGCAATGACGGGGAGAACAAGTACCTTTCAGCTTCGTTAAGGGTCTTTTTACACCCTTTATGATATATTAGATATTTAGAAAGTCTGTTATGTATGTATTACTTTTTTTTAAGCGACCAATTCACTGTGTTCCAATGTTTGCAGCCAGAAATATCGTTTAATCCCTAACGAATGCTAGGGGGTATTCCTCAAAGCGCAACTATTTTTAAGCGCAACCAACTAAGCGTAACTAAATTATTCCTCGAAGCGCAACCATTAGTTGCGCTCACAAATTCAAATTATAAATTTTATATGTTTATTCCTCAAAGCGCAACCATGATGAAAAATAGAGATGGGTGATGGATTCATTAACGATATTTTTCATCATGATAGTCCCATAAACTCTTAACCCAAACAATACATTTAGGGCACTAGAAAAGGCTGGGTTACATGACCTTTATTACAGGCTATATTTGAATAATCAGGCGATTTCAGGAATACATTGACGCGGCTTTTCGTTTTTCACTACGAAAAATAAAAGCTCATCAAAAAATTATAATGAGGTCTCAATGGCATGTGTTCAGCAGAGAATATTTAATTTCTACCCGTTATTATTTTTCCTGAAAAGCAATATTTTCTTGTTGTTACGTACCTACTGATAACCGCGGGCTTCAAAACCGGCCCATATGTTTTAACTCGGACTGACCTATCTTTTGTTTAAAATGACATAATTTCATGATAAACTCAAATCACTAACAGTCTAAACACAATCTAACGTTATTACAGAAGGCATTGCCTTATCACAGCGTGACTTATTTATTTTACACTAGCACTTTGTCCGCGACTTTTCGCGAGTGAATTCCATATTCCTATAAAGGGTGTAAAAAGACCCTTAACGAAGCCGAAAGGCACTTGTTCTCCCCGTCATTGCAATCATTTTTTTTCTCTGGACCATACCTGGAAACCTTCTAGTTACGGAGATATTGGAGGTCAAAGTTCTAATTTTTTCACAAGTTTTTTTTAAACCACTTTTTACCTTACCTTACCTTACCTTATTTGAATTAACTCCATGACCCGTTAACTATACAAAGCATCCATCAGCACTTAGTTTTGAGTGCGTTACATTGAGTCCTACCGTAAAACTTGATATTTCACTTAAAAAAAAAGTCGTTTCCCAGAAATATTTTTTGCGTAAAGTTACTTAGTTTGATGTACATAATGCATGGTTGACGGCTTCGTGAAGGGTCCGTTTACACCCTGTATAGCAATATGTCTTGTTCAGGTCATGCAAATTTTTGTCCTAATCCGTATATCATTAAAGCGTGAACAGAGAACAGACAGACACACTGACAGACAAAAAGAGTTATATTCACATTTACTTTATTAATATAGTTATTAATACCTACAACGGTTGGATATAATTATAATTGCTATCAACCTATTAACAGTATTACATCACTCCGCGACTGATTTACCTCTGTAGTCTATAGTCTGTATCATGCAGATGATGTTTGACAGTTCATGCTATTGGCGTGACAGTTGTATAAATATGGCGCTCGCGGTAGTGATAGCGGGTTTGATACTACGAGTGTGAGTTGTGGTTTGATAATTTTATTTATTGTGTTATAATTAGTGTTTGATCGAAGTTTCGGTTTCGGTTTCGGCAAAAAAACATGTTTCGATCGGACAATATATTGTTTTAATTTTTTTAAATTTTGTATTTATTTTATAAATTACAGGTTCCTTACACTTAAACAAAGCACACAATTAGACCTCTGGGGTCTATCTTAGCATGCCATGGCCTGAGATTTGATCAACGCGCTATTACAGTTAAACTATAATCGATACTAGTTATTAGGAATATTGATAAAAATACTAATTTAATAATAAATTTTAGACAGGAAATTATGGATATCAACTGAATATCGAGGCCTGGTTTCAGTAAATCTTCAAAAACAATTCTTTTTCGCAGAATTTCTTTCTTAATTGCCGTAAAAAAAGGAGTAAAAAAAATGCTAACATAATTACGTAGAGCTTTTTATATTCGGAAATCCATGCTATTTCAAACATGCTACTAAAATAAAAATTAAACTTTTTTTATTTTATATATTTATTTATTTAGGAAAAACAAACAGTAACATATTACAGGTTTATAATGCGACTTACTTACTAAACTATGATAAATATGCTACGCACTACGTTTTCCACAGATTACTTTAAAAAAGTAAAGTAACTAGAAAGACATATATGTATAAGATGTAAAGTATATTACTACATTCGGAAATATATGCTATTCTAAACATGCTACTATATTAAAAATTATACTGAAGAAAAAAAATGTAAAGGTTTCTATAGTAAAGTCCCACTTTTTTATGATGTTTACACCTCTAATACCTATTTATTTTTTCTAGAAAATTCTCTAAAATAATTGAACAGTGACTCAACATGTTGTCTTGTTTACATACAGGTAATTCTCAGTAATATATGTATATCTTATTCTATCTATGTATAAAAACCTAACGTTAATTAGGTAAGAAAACCCACTTTTTATTGAAATTTAATGTATGAAAGGATTCTGTTTATTATTCATTATTGATTGTCGTAGTCCAGTTATTTGGATTTATTTTTTTAATGTACGCTCGGTCTAATGTTCACATTTTTTTTACATACTTATCAGACCGTGTTACCAACAGGATTTTCCATTGTCCTGACGAATTTAAAAAAACCTTCCTTAGTGATAATTTTTATTATAATCTTCGTCTTTTTTGTCGTGTGGTTAGTGCCTTAGGAGGAGCTCGTGGCTAAATAATAACAGCCGCTCGGGTCGATCTTTAGGTTAAGCCGTGCTTGCCTAGGTTGGTCTTTGGATGGGTGACCACCTATTACATACCGAGGTTCCTCCGTGTCCGTAAAGCACGTTAAGCCGTTGGTCCCGGATGACATTTGAAGAACTTTGACAGTCGTTACGGGTAGTCAGTGGCCCAAGCAGACTGACAACCAGTCTTACCAAGGGGTATCGTATTACCCAGTACCAACTAACTGGGTTGAGGAGGTCAGATAGGCATTCGCTGAATGTAAATTACTGGTATTCAGCTGCATCCGATTAAGACTGGAAGCCGACCCCAATATAGTTGGGAAAAGGCTAGGCAGATGATGATTAAAATTTGTAAAATGAATAATTACAAATAAAACTAAATCACGTGAAGTATAAGGAAAAACATAACAGTAATACATTGAAATAACATCCATTATTAGATTTCTAAGCATTTATCAAAATTTATTGTAGCTCACAAAAAGAAAGCTGTAATGTCAGGCAACTTTTTGCATGTTATTAATGCTTAAAATAAATAAAAAAAACGTGATTGATTAACCATCAATTTCGAAAATTACATAAAAATTATCCTAGTTACATAAAGGGTTATTCATTGAGATGGATATATTAGATTTGTTTTTGGTAGGTACTGAGGATATGGAATAATAATAGATAATTATGCAAGATCGTCTTTACTTTACGAGTAATTCTTTCTTGAATTCCTAAGAAATAAGCATCACCTTAGTAATTTTTTTCTGGTTCTTTCTTCTTTATTTAGTGTGTACATAAATTGTTACATAAATAAATAATTTGTTTTCCTTACCTAAGTGATTACTATTAAAAAAAAAGAAAAAGTGATTACTATTTTGTTTGAAATTACCATTTGATTTTATGTTGCAAAGTGAAAATCTATACTAATATTATAAAGCTGCAGTGTTTGTTTGTTTGTTTGTTTGTTTGTTTGTTTGTTTGAACGCGCTAATCTCTGGAACTGCTGGTCCGATTTGAATGATTCTTTCAGTGTTGGGTAGTCCATTTATCGAGGAAGGCTATAGGCTATATATCTTCACGCTACGACCAATAGGAACGTAGCAGCAATGAAAAATGTTGCAAAAACGGGGAAAATTGTATTTTTAATAACTTGACGCGGACGAAGGTCGCGGGGAACAGCTAGTTATAAATAAACCTTACGAAAATGGCGCTTGCCATTGGTAAAAAGCGTAAAATTGAGAAAATAAAATATTGTATGGTACCTTCCATACAATATTTTATTTTCTCAGTTTTACGCTGAGGTACCTACCTACTCCTTGTTGGTAGGTAAATACAATTTATGGTTCCATAATTTGGTAATTAACGCCATCACAAAAACTATAAAGACTCGATATGAAACATTTAATTATTGGTATAAAAGTTACTTATTTTTAAAGTTATTTATTTATGTTTTTAATAAAAGTCAAGGCTGCATGGTAGACATTAAGTTATTTAAGACGAAATACGAGTTTTATTTATCGAAATTCAGGTTATTCAGTTTATTATATTTAAACACATTTAGAGCCTCGTGTCGGTCAATCCATGAGTCAACAAAAAGAACAATGTTCTATCGATATTGAGTCAATATTAGTCTCTATATTTAGAAAAGGTAGATTTGAAACTAGAAACACAAGCGTCAGGTATAAAAAGTTCGTAAAGATATTTCTATAATACTTAGCATAATTGCTTGATTTGCAGAGGTCAAAATACTAGTTTAATTTAGCCTTAATCAAGCAGGTGTTTTGATCTGCTGATGTAAAAAATTGCGCCATCTTTAAATGTGCTGTTTGTATTGGATCTAATGCTGGCTCTTCACTCGGCGCATTTGTCAAAGTTTTCGCGTTATCTAATCAATACAAATTGATTTTTATGCCTATTGTGTTGAAATTCACGTTGTATCCATACTAATATTAGTATAAATGCGCAAATAAGTTTGTTTGTTTGTTTGTTACCTTTTCACGAATAAACCACTGAACCGATCATCCTGAAATTTTGCATATACGTTGTCAGGTGTGCAGAAACGGACATAGGGTACCTTTCATCCCGAAAAAAAATACTATTCCCGACGAAAACAACAATAACGTTCTTTTGATAATAGATGGCGCCACGTGACTTTCGAATCATGATTGAATTATGTTGTTACAAGCAGGGTAAAACCCGAATTGATTGTCCAATTATAAATTAACGCGAGCTAAGCCTCGGGCGAAAGCTAGTTAATGATATAAGGCGACATCTAGACAGTGTACTGCTGTCATTAAACTTACCTTAAGTAGGTTTTGGTACAAAAGTTGTACAAACGCCATCACATTAAGCTACCCGAAACTGACTTTTCCCAATCAACTTTGAACCGAATGCTGTAGCGATAAAGTTGAAAATCGATTAAAGGAATTTGACAGATTGTAATAGCTAGTCTGTACATCATACCATCTGTATTCCACGATTTTCAATTTTCCATTGAGCGTGTCCTCTTCTTTCTTATATCTATGGTAACTAAAGTCAACCACACGACAATGGTTCGGGTTTAGTGCGCCTTTTATTGCGTAGCGGTTTTCGTTGGACTGGTGTTTTAACTAAAGTTTGGTTGACAGTACCTCATCATCTGCCTTTTCCCAACTATATTGGGATCGGCTTCCAGTCTAAGCGGATGTAGCTGAATATCAGTATTTTACATGGAGCGACTGCTTATCTGACCTCCAGCTCCACAACCCATTTAGTACTGGGTAACACGGTACCCCTTGTAAAGACTGGTTGTCAGACTTTTTGGGCTACTTGACTGTCAAAGATGTATAAATGACACCCGGGACCAACGGTTTAACATACTTTCCGAGGCACGGAGGATACTAGGTATGTAATGGCTGGTCACCCATCCACAGACCAACCTAGGCAAGCACGGCTTAACCTAAAGATCGGCAGTTGGTTGGTTGACAGTACCTGTTCAACATATTTTTAAAACCTTTGCTCTGAAAGCTATTTTCGTGAAAAATGAGTCAGTGGTTTTCGCTTTTATCAACATTATAAATAAGTATGTAAGTTTTGATTTGTAGGATTCTAGAAAATATTTAAGTTATGCTAAAAGCTCGAATGCAAGAATTGTTTACATTCTATCAAAAAATGTTTCTTTATGTTGGATTCGGACCAGTTCTGTAGTTTATTGAATTTGTTGCAAGAATTTCTTCAGAAACAACACAATGTTTCATTCTTACCACTGATCATAAAAAAGGGGTTTATGATGGAATTTGGAAATACCAAAAAGACAACAAATTACATTTACATTATTTACTTATTTATAGCAGAACCAACAGCTATGACAAATGAATAACAATTATATAGGCAACACAGAGCCAATTACAGGTTCTCACGAGTAAACACAGAAAATATAGTAGAGATCTTAGGATCACTAGTTAACAAGCACGATACAAATAAAATAAGAGTAATTAGAATAAAATACAATAAGCACTATAAACACCCAGACACCAGGTTAAGCATTAATGACACGGGGAAAAAGAAAAAAAAAACTATGCGCTTTTAAAAAAGTTAGCATTCAGCCGAGTGCGTGCTGCATAGGTTTTGGTGGTAAATAGGTCAAATGAGAACTCTCAACAAATTATTCTCTTCCTTTTCTCACACACTATGGTCCACATTTCTTTTTTATTTCTCCTTCTGCAGGCAGTTTCTTAAGAAATAAGCAGTCCCTATGTACTGATATTATTATAAGTTTATTTTCCAGTGTTGTCTACTGTGTATACATAAATAGTAAAATAAATAAATAACAAAAATATCAATAATAATCAAAGCAGTCCTTTTAAAACTAATTACTTATGTAGAAATTCTCCAAATTGATAAACAAACATGAGTGTTAGGTAGAAATTGGTGTCGGCGTAGGGTTACACTTTGTTTTAACATCGACAAACTAAAAACAGTGACCAAATTGTTTAATATCTAGGACATAAAGCTAAATTGAGGAAAGTTTTTATTTTTGTAAATGGAAAATGCATTGCCTTGTATAGACTGTCTGGTATAATCAACATTCTATGATGTCAAAATCGGCAAAAAAAACACTTATATTGGTATCATCATCAGCCTAGCCTTTTCCCAACTATGTTGAGGTCGGCTTCCAGTCTAACCGGATGCAGCTGAAAACCAGTATTGTACATAGAGCGACTGCCTACCTGCACTCCATAACCCAGGTCGTACTGGGTAATACGATATCTCTTGGTAAGACTGGTTGTCAGATTTTCGTGCCACCGTCTACTCATCCAACCCACAGACCAACCTAGGCAAGCGCGGCTTAACTTGAAGACTGATCCGAGCGGCTGTTATTATTTAGCCTAGAGCTCTTCATTTTCTATAGGTACCAGGACCATAAAAAATGTAAGCGTTACTTTTACTATTTTGTTTACAAGTTTATGTTTTTATTGCATAGAGGTTACTTTCTCCAGCTTTGCTTGATTGGAATTTCTTTCAATGGAATATTTTTTTATTTTAGAATGATCATAACCTCCTTAGAGAAGTTTTTACGTACTTACTTACGTGTACATAAACGAGCATTATGTAATCGTAATCAGTTGATGCTTGATTTGGGCTCGACTTAATATAAATCAATCATATGTAAGAGGTTTTTAACTGACATCTCTTGAGTAAGTGATTAATTAAAACGCTTCCTAAGTTGACATTTGTTTGAAGTTGACGTTTCATTTTGACAGCTATGTGATGTGAATGTCATTTAGCATTTTGACAGCAGTTTATTTCGGCACACAGATTAAATAAGATCATTTAAAAGTAATTAACTTGTAGCGTCACCATAATATCATTTTGTTCAGAGCTGTTAGAGTAGTTTTTTTTTACAACTAAGAACGATTCAAAATACTGCAACATAAAATTACGGCAAACTAGCTTTTGCCCGCGGCTTCGCTCGCGTTAATTTAGAATTTGACAATCACGTCGGGTTGTAATCTGCTTGTAATAATATAATTCAATCATGATTCGAAAGATACGTGGCGCCATCTATTATTATAAGATCGTTATTGTTACTTTCCTCGGGAACAGTACTTTTTTTCGGGATGAAAGGTACCCTATGTCCGTGTCTGTTCACCTGACAACGTATTTGCAAAATTTCAGGAGGATCGGTTCTGTAGTTTAGGCGTGATAAGGTAACAAACAAACAAACTTACTTTCGCATTTATAATATTTGTAAGGAAGTAAGGATAAGAGTATCCTGAGCAGCATAATGTCTGTTTCTGAAAGAAAAATAAAAATGGAAGAATATTGTTATCGCATACCTGCATAGCTTTTTGGCACATTAAATTTTAATTTTAGTTTAATAATAATATGGCGGTTTTAGATTTTCAATTCTGGTTTTTAATAGCCCAGCTTTGATGGTAACAGATTATATTATAATGCGCTTCTTTTTTTTCTGTTACAAAATAACGCAGAAGGCTATTTTAACCAGGTCGAAATCTTCTCTCTCTCTTTCTAAGTTCAAACCAAAGTCCAGACAAAACGGGAAGTCACATTCTACTGCAAGAGTTATGTCAACAGTAACAGTTTTGTAGTTAGTACCCTCATAACTTAGAAACTTTACTTTCGACACACGGTAAGCATTTAGCGTTCTATTAGTGACTGAAAATACACTGAAACTATTCCGTAGAACTTCGAAGTCATGTGCATATTGTTGTATGTATAAATAGTGTTCTTATGAGACTAGTTTTCAAACAAAAACCTGTTTGGAAATTGGTGTGTAACTCGTACAGTCTTTCCACAGCTATTTTACCTACGATACAACAATCTAATGGCAACTTTGCTTTATCAATACTAAAGATCACTCTGATTTTGACAGACGTGTCAGTGGCAGCAACCCAACACAAACTTTATTGCAACGGAAATAAATGTCAGTTTACTTTTGACAGTTATACCAAATCGGGGGTAAAATAACTTTCAAAAGACTGTAGCTGTCAAACAAAACCTGTTTGGAAATGCGTTGTAACTTGTAAGTGGTATGCGGAAAAGCGGCCACTGTTTTCACCTTTCAGTCATCTATCATCTTTGTTGTTCATTTCACTGCGTTCTGGGCGATTGGCGGTGAACTACGATTTATGTGATGCTAATTTCACCTTGTGTTGCTTGAGAACTCGCCTCCCCCCTTCTCCCCATATTATTATTTTGGTGACTGTGTCTATCTGTAAGTAGTGATGCAGTTCAGCTTCAAACATGTAAAACTACAAATTTCTTCTACGTGTATAGTCTACTTTGTATGATTGTCTTATACAACGTGTAACAGAAAGGGTAAAATTTCAATACCTACTTGACCCAAATGTATGGGACAGCTGATAATTTTTTCGCGTTTACGATATTGGACCCATGGAGGAAGTTGTTCAGTTTGATGGTCTGCAGCATATCCTTTCATATGACTATACCCTTTCTGTTACACGTTGTAGAAGAGGTCTAACGCGCCGTCATAAACGCGAGTACCTCATGACACGACAGACAATGCTCATTGTTCTAAAGTTTGTAATCCAGCCGTTTGTTTAGTTTACATAATACACAAGAAACGAAAGCGGAATGAAATTGTGTTTTCAGCTGATTTATTGTACTATGGTTTTGGTCTTTTATTCATAATTTCTGGCAGTGCCTGTAAGGCAAAGATATTTAAAACACCTATAGAGAGGACATTAGGAATATTGTCATACAATAATTTTCATCCTGAATATGTTCGATTTTGACACACGAATGCTACATGACAAGCGGGCGTATGACACAGATGACACTAGACAGAACGAATTGTTACTAAGTAGTAACAAATTTTGGATTACGATTTTCTTCGTCATGACCCGTCTATAGCTCGGAAATATTTAAATGTCTTTGTGTCATATGAATGCGACCTGACAAGGCGACGTATCGCACTGGACTGATCGACTTGTTACTAATTTGTAACAGGTTTTGGAATTGTCAGTTTCTTGGTCTTGTCCCGTCTATAGCTTAGCTTATATTTGAATGTCTTTGTGTTCGTATGACACCATTCACAATACTCTGTGGTGATAGGTATGGTCACCTATACCAAGAACTAAACGGGTTTCGAATCCCGTGTAGTAAAGCTATTAAAGCAGCGATAGCTGTTATTATTTTATAGCCAGAGGCCAAAGACATTCAAATATTTACGAACGATAGACGGGACAAGACGATGAAAATCGTAATCCAATACTTGTTACTACTTAGTTACAAATCGTTCTGTCTAGTGTCATACGACCGCTTGTCAGGTAGCATTCGTGAGACAAAATAGACAATATTTGGGGTCAAAAGTTTTGAATGAAAATATTCCCAATGTCCGCTCTTTAAGTCTTTTAAATCTCTTTGTATGACACCATTCACATTACTCTGTGGTGATATGTAAGGTCACATATACCAAGAACTAAATGGGTTTCGAACCCCGTACAAGCAGCGATAGCTGTTAATATTTTATAGCCAGAGGCCGATGAAATTAAAACATTATTTGGTAATTTGCGCGTCACATCAGTGCTTTTTATTTTTTGCAGAAGTAAGACAGAACATAACTTTGACATTAGTTTGACAGATAGAGCTAGGCTGCACAGAAATTTATGTTACTAACAAAAGTACATAAGGCGGTGGTCTATGTTCACGTCACAACTCCTTTTTTAAACATCGACATAAGAAATGAACCATCATGACATAAACCAGAATTCGAAGGTGTTGATGACGTAATTTCGTCAGCAGGGTTGACTGAGAGCTAGTCCACACGACGCAGCGCTCTGTGTGTACACTTTGGTTATTTCTATGTAAAACCACGCCACGGCAGCGCAGCGTCGACGCAACGCTGACGCAACGCGCCGTGTGGACTGGCTCTAACGTAATTGGGCCGTCTGTCGTTGTGAACTATGAGATGACGAGCTGTCTCGACAAGGCATCAGTCCTGACAGGAGAGATACCAGGCTTACTAAGTAAAAAGTATTTATAATTGCCTAACATCATTTACAGACTAAAGACTCACTAAATAGCTGTTTTATAAAGGGTGTAAATAGACCCTTAATGAAGCCGAAAGGCACTTGTTTTCCCCGTCATTGCGATTATTTTTTTGTTCTAGACCATCCCGGGAACCTTCTAGTTACGGAGATATGGGGGGTCAAAGTTCCAACTTTTTCACAAGTTTTTTTTTTAAATACATGATTTTAATGTAAGATTTTTACTTTAAACACCTCCAAGACCCAAGTACTATTAAATCCATCCATCAGCACAACGTTTTGAGTACGTTACATTGAGTCCTACCGTAAAACGTGATTTTTTACCCCAAAAAAAAAAGCGTAAAGTTACTTAGTTTGATGTACAGAATGCTCGATTGACGGCTTCGTGAAGGGTCTGTTTACACCCTGTATTATAAACCCAAGTACCTACTGTTTGTTTTATTTTCTTATTTTATGTAATCAAATATTTATGCTGTCTTGACCTCCGTACGTTTTTTCACGGGTGCCCACTGAAAACTAGCGCTGTGCTGTGTTCCCCCCATAGCACAGCACACAGCATCATGCTAAGTGGTAACCTGCTTGTCGCAGTCACGACGTGCAAGCTGTTAACTATTTTTTTTTTGTTTCAGTCCTGTTGTATTTACAAAATTTGTTATGCTCTTATTTTGTTTGTATGCACGTCATGTCCCTGCGACAAATAAATATTTTTGCTTTCTTTCTAAATTGTCATCAATTTCATCCAAATCAAAGACATTCAAATGTTTACGAGCGATAGACGGGACAAGACGAACAAAAATTGTAATCCAATACTTATTACTACTTAGTAACAAATTGTTCTGTCTAGTGTCATTCGCCTGCTTGTCAGGTAGTATTCGTGTGTCAAAATCGAAAATGTTCGGGATCAAAATTGTTGTATGAAAATATTCCCAATGTCCGCTCTATAAGTCTTTAAATCTCTTTGATTCAAATAAATCCACTGCTAGACATATGAATAGAGCTCTCAAGCCTTATCTGCCGGTCCCATACTTCTCCCATCCATCGAATTCGCGCGGCCTTCACCAGGTCAACAATCCACCTTTTCACTGGCCTAATTTGCAGACCAATTGTGATGATAAAATCCTTTACATCAATCAGGCGTTCAACCATTATGTAAAGACCGCTGTCCCATTGTTGGCCATCTTACAATACAACGTGCAATTCATCAAATCCACTAAGTAGTTTCACGTTTTCAAGGTCGGTCGTTGACCTGGGGGCTGGGCATTATTGCCTTCTATAAGAGGGACTTATGTACCTCGATCTGTCTTAGTACCCCTATCACGAACTAAAGGTCCACTCTTCGTCTACGTTACGTCATCGTAACGATAGCCAATTCATTTTTTAAGATTATATCTAGGTTAATATTCAAAAGTTCGCAGTGTAATTCTCTTTTATGTCTTCTTAAGGTAATCAATGGAAAATTTGTAACTTTTAACTTCGTTTTTGGTGATAGAATCTAATTCCATGTAACTAGACATGGTCAACCTTAAATGACTAGTATTTTTCCGTGTATAAAGTCCAATTTCAAATTACACTTTATGTGCAGAAAAAGATGTCAAATACTTATAGAGGTTCCTGGTGGATTCCTGGTGGACAGACAGTTAAAAAAGACATGTTGTGTTCAAACATGGAATAGTTCAAATTGTGGCTTCTATAGCATAAATAGTCCCAATACGTTGGCCTTTTTTTTTCGGATGGGAAATCATCAAATGACCCCCCCTCCCGCTCTGGGCGGAGTGGAAGGTAGTGTCAGACTCGTACTGACTAAAACCCATCCATGTTCCTTCTTTGCCCTTTGTGTTCCAGGGACGCGGTGTCTCTTTCGAATAGCCCCGCAGCCCTAGCAGGCATCAGCCCTTGCGGACCCCTTCTTGTTTGTTGACATCTCTTTGAGGCGCGCGAGGAACACGAATGCGCCGTCGACACGGCCTGTCGTCATAAGACGGACGGACGGCGAGCTAGCCCATTACTCACCATCCACAGGCCAATACGTAGGCCTCCAGTAAGAATTAACATCAAGTAAATGATGATAAGTCTTCGGCACAAAAGAAGTAGCTATTCTAAAGTTCCTAGTTCATAGTTTTACACAAGCTATTAAAAGTAGGTACACTTATACTGTCACTTACGGGATATCTTCCGTGATTGTTCATTATTTTGAGCTCCCGATATTTCGTCGCCATGTTCGCGGGTTTACTGGAGAATGCGGGTGGATGGAAAACAGTATAAGTTAAGTTGTAAACCGTGAGAGCTTAAAACAGTGTTTTAAAAGTAGGCACGTTCAAAGCCACGTGGGTACTAACATCTGTGTAATGTCCATATTAAATACTAAAGTGCACTCAGGGTAGTACAATTTTATTGTTATTGCTATGAGAGCATTAATGTTATATTTGATTACAACTTAGTCATATTTATGGAAAGTGATCTTCTGTACATTTTCATTGCAAAAACTATTACTTTAATATGTTAGGTTTTTTTTTATCACCATCTTCACGCCTGTATGCCACCCCTGTACGCCCTGTACGCCCACATTTGACCAGCAAGTGATAATTATGCAATACGCACATGAATCCGAAAAATTAGAGGTAGCCCAGTGGAAATTAATGTTAAAATCGCAAAGCATGATGTAGTTCTGATCTTTGATACGTTGTGTAGATCAGCTAGGTTGATGTGAATCCACCAAATTTACAACTTCGAAAAACTTGTGCTCGCTGCGCACCACGCGATAAACTGCGGAATGGGATTTTTTTCACTGTTTGCCCTAAAACTCAAAAACTATGCATTTCTAACAAATAACATTCAGTATTTGTATAAAGATAACTTTTGCAACAATTTAAGCCCAACCGCAGCTCTATAAACCTCATAGGGCATAATGTTGCCGCATGTGCTCGTCGTGGAGGTGATCAAATTCCGAAAGATCTATACAACATATCAAAAATTCAGAACTATATCATGCTTTGCGATTTTAGCCTTTTTAGCGTTGATTTATACTGGAATAAGGTGCGTGTTTGGGGCTCGAACTCGAGACCTAGGACTTGGTAGTCCGACGGTCACACCACTAGGCTACTACTGCTATCTATGACATTTCCAACATCGTAACCGCTGATAGCATGAGACATTGTGTACGTTGTAGTACTACACGCGTTTTATACGAGTTTCTGTTCAAATTTTCTTCTCCATAGAGATCTACGCTTTGGAATGGGCAACTACAGTACTTTTACAAGTTATTATGCCTTGTGTCTGGGACTGTAGCTTTGCCTTCTTTGTTTTTCTGACATTCAAAAGTGCCTGTTATGGTCTAATTGAAATAAATGCTTTGAGTTTTTTTTAAATAAACCTGAGTGTTCTGACTAATTTCTGTTATTAATTTAGGCCAATTTATCATTTAATTTTCCCCAATCTGACAATAATATTGACACAACTCATGCCACGGGGGTCACCCTGTATGTAATAATATGTGTCAGCCGTTAATTTGCCACTCTTTTCCCATGTACAGGCAATGAGAGGGTATTATAGGATTAGTACTATCAGTGTGATAAGCATGCACTTGTTTGTAGATAACGTGATTCGATCATGAATCTGCTTGCATATTCATATCGTGTCTAGATTTTGATTCTCCGTTTTTGTCTTTTTCTGTTTTTATACTTACGATGTTCTTATTATCCTTCTTCTTTTCTTTTTCGGATGGGAAATCATCAAATGACCCCTCCCGCTCTGGGCGGAGTGAAAGGGAGTGTCAGACTCGTACTGACTAAAACTCATCCATGTTCCTTCTCGTCCCTTTGTGTTCCAGAGCCGCGGTATCTCTTTCGAACAGTCCCGCAGCGTTCTTATTATACTTACTATCTTCGTCTCGATTGAAGTCCGCGGTGTTAGCAGCATTTGTAGTATTTCTGATATCGAGTGTTTTTATAATGTTATTGATGTCTTACTGACTAGCTCATCAGTCTGAAGCCTAGAGTCGACAAAGTGTTAAACTTTTAAATATCAAGTTTCCTCCCAGCTCTATGTTTATATCCCGTTATTTTTTTTATAGATAAGATATTTTATTGTATATGTGCCCTTTTTTATATATAAACGATTTTTATAGCTCTGCATAAACCTTTGGGGATTACAGGCGAGATGTTATGGTATACAAGGTAGCTAACAATTGTTACAATTCCTAACCTTATATTTTTTTTTCTTTTTCTTTAGCCTATAATTATGTCCCTCCCACTGCTGGGCAAAGGCCTGCCCCCATAGCCTTCCACTCTTCTCTCTTAATTTTGTAATATCTATGCCTTATGTAAATGTAATTTTTTTCTTCATTGCTCTATATACTTACGATATTCAGTTCATACTTACTTTCTTCATTTTTATCATCGTCTGTTGCTGCAGTATTTGTAGTTTGTCTCGTTCAAGTGTTTTTCTTTTCGTTTTGTGTTATATTGTTATTTTCATGACGAAATAGTGATAGTGTATCATTAGTTACAGAAGGCTTGGCAATAAATTAATTGTGTGTTTCAATTTCATTATCTTTCGATGTTACTAGGCAACATTGGCAGTTATTGTGTCTTTAATTTACTTCGTGTAGTATTGATGTGTTGTTATATTTGTGTAGTCATTATTTCTTTGTACTTTTGGGCTCCTCTGAGTTCTGAATTGTGTAAAGTAATCTTATGTTTTGTAACCTAGTATTTAATGAGTCACTGCCTCACTAAGTCTCAACCTTCGCACTTCTATTTCACTCGTGTGTAAACTCTGTTCGTTGCGGTTCGCCACCAAACCGCGACAACTATTAGGGTCACGTGCAATCAAAACGACAATTTTATTTCACTTCAATACCATTTATTTTATTTTCTTACGTTTATCAGGTAATAAAAATTGGCTCCGCTCAGCGGAAAGGTACATGGACACATTAATAAATTAACTTAATACTAAATCAGTCTAACGGTCGCGCCGAGCGCGTTGCGGCTTAGCCTAGTATCACAGATGAGTAGAGCGGTGGGACGCGGGGCGAAGCGCACCCGCGAGGATAGGTGCGCGGGCGCGCGGGTTGGCGGTCACTCGTCCGACGCGGAGGACAGCTGCGTGCTGCCGCCTGAGCTAAAGGAGCTGCGGCAGGCCTCCCCGCCCCCCGCCGCCCCTGACTCAACCGCCGAGCTGCCCGGGGACAGCGTGCGCAGCAGTTCGAGAGCAGCTCGTGCGCGCTGCCCGTCCACCGCGGCCGCAGATGCGACCCCCGACGCTCTCTCCCATGCGCTTTTCTCTGGCAGAAGAATTCTCCGTGCCTCTCTTTGCACGCGTCGCGATCGCAGCGCGAATAGGAACGGTGACAACGCCGACGCCAGTAACAAGAGCGCCAGCGAAGGCGTGCGAGCGCATTCCGCCAGCCCCGGCGCCGCCGCCGACACTACGGCCGCCACGGCGTGCGGCACGTGCAGCATCACCAGCGCGCCCGTCAGCAGCCCCACGCGGGCGGCGCGAGATTCTTCTCTATATCTAAACAGTGACGCGTTTGATATGCGGCATCTGATCGATGTGATTCTGGATCCATTATGGCTAGGCTGCGGCGTGCGCGGCTGTACGGCTAGCAGTGGTGCCGCTAGTGAAGGCGCCGAGCTCACGGCCGGCAGCCCCTTCCTCAGATCTTCGTTAGACTTTCCTTCCTTACGGGAATTGCGTAAACTGGCAACTGATGGGCAACGAATTGGTCGTTCAGGCGGTAATAGGAATGGCCCGAATTTCCTGTCGCTCTCCATAGTCACGGAGCACTCAGGCCCGTCAATCTTAAGAGTAAGTCCCTCCCCCTCCTCAGCGAGATCGGGTAGGATGCTGGGAGGCTCGTGTAGCTGCAGTGCGCTGGCGCCGTGCGCTCGCGCCCGGAGGCCGGAGGAGCGCGCCGCGCGGTAGATTCTTGCGTACATGAAGCACACGATGGCGATAGGTGTGAGGACTCCTAGTATTAAGTACATGATGTAGTAGGCCAGCTCGACTCCCTGCACGATGGGCTCGGACGGGTAGAAGTGGCGTACGACGGCGATGGCTGCGCGGATGGCGGCAGCGCATGCAGCCGCAAGCCACGTCGCGGCGCAGAGCGTGGCCGGGCGGCGCTGCAGCAGGCGCGTGTGGCAGCGTAGCGGGTCGGTGACGGCGTGGTGCTGGTCCAACGCGATCAGCATGATGGACAGCAGCGAGGACAGGCTGCAAGCCGCAGCGGCTGCGTCGCCCGCCTCCACCCACGAGCGGATGTCCTCCCTCGCCGAGTGCTCGCCGAACAGCGCGGGCGCCAGCAGGGAGGTCGTCAAAAGATTCGTCGCAAGTAGATTGATGACGAACCTGTAACAATGAAAAAGTCTACGTTAGCATATTTGTACAACGTTCATACAATGTGCCGGTCGGGTCATGTTTACGCGGCCCCTCACGTTTCGACGTTGGCGCACCAAGGTTGCATCAGAAAGGCCATATTTCGTACGTTTTACAGATTTGATTCAACAGCAATTAATTTGACGTTCGCTTCAAACGATAACATTGGGAACCGATTAGGTCGGTGGTATTGTTTGTAAACATTGTGTTTGCCACGTCAGTCATCCGACATTGTCCACAAAAATAGTAAGCCATGAACTCAGGGTAAGGATTGTTCATGATCAGTTGCGATAATAAAGAGGTTCTACAAAGCGATTCCGCGGAAAGTAATGATTAACACGTAGTGGCAACACACCAGGCCTTGACTTACGTAAGTCTCCATTAATCCTGGTGATTCGAACTGTCGCAAGAAATAGATGTGTCCGTAGATTATGTTGAACATTTTGGAGTGCAAGAACTTTCGTAAACTGACCAACACCGCAACTCATGCGCAATCCGACCGAGTTACAATGTTCACGAATTATTTGATAACAAACTTATAATTACTATTGTTAGTACTAATAATGTGAATGTCAGAAATTTAATAGCTTGTTGTAAGTTTCTACATTAAACATTTCCTAACAAAAAAAGTGATAAATGTCACTAGTTCTGTAAAAAGTTGTAAATGGCACTAGTGCTTAAAACATGAAATCATCAAATATAGATTTGGACTTTGAATATTTTCCAAATTAGATTTATTTAGTCTTCAAAACATTATTAATCATGCGTCCATGATACATTAAAATAAATTTACTCGCTATAATATTTAATCAGCTAACAACTTGAGTAGATACCAGACGAACCGATTTTCTGTAAGTTTGTGTCTAATGTTATGTCATTGTTTTGATGGCTCAGTCTAGACAAGATTCCAGAGACAAGTTTAGTGAATTGACTAAAACAAGTTGATTAAATTAATTTGCGAGCACATCCGTAATTAACTGTAGAAGTAAAGTTTTTAATTAAATGTTAAACTGAACTTGTAACTTGTAAGAGATAGATTGATAGATAGATTATAGATTGTACATCTAGAACCCACAATATTATAGCTCGTTTCTGTATTCTGTAAATTATCTCCGTTAACAGAACAGATACTTTATATGCCGAAACTATGTGTTGTTTTAAAGCAAATAGATCGTATAAATATTTATCAGTAACATTATATTGCAACGATGTAAATATTTAATAAGAAAAATGTTTTGTTGACCTTAGGGTTATTACGGAACACATCGTAAAATAACACATTGATTCTCCATAAACTAAGTAGTATAAAAATAGTCAATGGAGAGATCAGCTCAAAGGAAAATCAACGGTATATCACTCAATATTTCAACAATCTTCAAGGGAAGGTTACCTATAATATTAACAAACAAACACATAAGAAGACTAAGGTCTAATAAACAGTTAGTCACTACTAAACATTCGGGAAGTACTACATAAATACATCCACGTGAAATCAACGTGATCATAAAAGCAGGTTGAATGTTGTAAGTGGTTCTTGATAAAACATGGAATCTATAACCGGAATTATTTTTGCGAACTCAATTGAAAACATGGAAAAACCATTGTAACCGTCAATTCGTTAATCCACTTATGAATTCTCTGGATTCTCTCTGGACAACATGTTGTTCAATATAAAAATAGAAATGAGTAAAACCAAGGAGTTCTAACATCCTAGAGTTAGCGGTAAACCGAATCGATTCAAAATCTTATTCGAACTCATTATTATTCGATTTAACATCGTTAGTATAATATTGTAAAACCAGTTGCGCTCTGATTCACTAGAGCCGCTCAAAACATGTTCATCTGTTTTAACATTAACACACAAGTTTTGAAAGATATCCATTATAGGAGGGCAAAAAAACTTGGGTCTCGGAATAGTTTTTACATCACCACGTGGAATAACACAACTTACAGTTTGTTGGGGTTTTCAAACTTATCCTTGTTTTTATGTTTTGATTCATCTACAAAAATTCCATTCATAAAAAACTTTTTATGCGCAGTTTACTTGATTTTGTCGTTATTAAGATCAGAGTTCATGTCAAGCATTGAGATTGTGTGAGAACACAGATTAGAAATAGACAGATTTCTATTTTATGCTTGCTCATCTTGTAACCCTAACTCAATAACCTTGTAGATCCATCTTTATTAATCAATAGTCCAGATTGTTCCTGTATTAGCATAAATGTTAACCAGTGCCCTTGCAGATTATATAAAGCATGACATTGTCTCCTCATCGGCCTTCAAATGCAAGAGAATTGACATTTGAAAATCAAATCGATTGAAAAGATGCAATTATTCATGCTATTTTTCTTTGTAGGCGGATACGGTATTGCAAATGTATACATCATTGATTGAGGTCTGATTGTGTTACCAAGGATAAGGAATGCTCTAGAATAGTTTGAAGCATTTTTATTTCTGTAGAAGAAGTAAACAAAGGCATTGATTCTGAAGAGGAAATTCGTAAACCTACTGCTGTTAAGACTGTTTCTGGCACTTGTTCAGAAAATGATTTATTATGAAGTCTTCATTGACTTTGGACTTTCATTAAACCTACATATATCACAGATTAGACAAGGGAAAGTTACAAAAGACCAACAAGATCATCAGTCAGATTAAGCTAGCTCACCTCACCTTAAATATTCCCACAGATACAAATCTAATGTTTGAATAATGAACGCGAAGGTGGTCTTAATGGCTTATGACCATAGAGAAGTAGAAACTGTTTTGCTATGTTAACAACAAAAGGCAATTCTTTATTGTGTCGAGGCCAATTACGTACAAGACGTACTCAATGTAAAGTTTATGATCTCAGATTTGCAAAATTTTTGGAAGTAAGCGCAATTTAATTTGATGGTCGGATGCACATTGGAGTAATCACTATAAGTAAGGTTAATTTGAAAATACTTGAAGAAGCTGTTTTCAATGATGGAATATAAAGAAATGATAGATGTAAACAAATTAAAGAAATAATTCAATCTATTTATGCAATGTTTAAATCAGTTGATGTTAAAAGAAAGTTTTAAACAGAAACCAGTCTAAATAACGAGACTAAACTGTCGAAAAAACGGACTTACCTAACGGTCCTGCAACCAAACTAAAATACTATCTTTATAGGAACTTTCCTATCATTGCGAGTGTAATCATTGATCCGGAAGTTTATACTCTAGGTCTATAAAATCCTTGAAGTCACGAATGAATATTAAATATCACTCAATGTCACTTCTCAGACTTCAATACGTTATAAACCTTTACATCCGGGGATGTGCGAAAATGTATGTCAAGTGAAATATCAAGATTTATTTTCCTAAGATCATCAGTTTTTTATGAAGGCAATGAAATTTATTTTTCATTATTATTTCTACTAGCTACGACAGCTTCATCTGTCTGAATCGATGTTTATTTTTCCTTATCGTCTCTGAAACTACTAGCTACCAGTACATTTTTAATTCCGCTTACCTTGCTGCAATGACCTTTCATTATTTACTTGAAAACTATTTAGTTTTCATCGCAGCTTATAAACACAAGTGTTAAGATGTAAATAAGCTTGTGTATTTGCCACAATTTCGTAAACATGGTGATTTATTTGTGTTTTAAGGTCGATATTACCGAAAATAAAAGCGCAAGGTCGGGGAAACCCCGATGTAAGGTACAATCTAAAGTTGTTGAAGATATTTGTCCATTACTGGTTGCCAGCGACAATCATTATCTACCTAGCCAGTTAATTTCAGACCTCGTGTAGTTCCAATAAAGTTATTATTGCTGCAGCATAAAATCTTGAACCACTTATTATTACAAATCTTTTTCCCATACTACTCGAACAGCGTCCTTCACAAAAAAATGAATGTCTGCAAGCCAATGCACCTATTACTCGCACTTGTTGCTATTTTTATAGTTTTTTTCATATTTTCCATGAAACTAAATACCCCAGGAAGCGAACTATAAAACCAACGCCGGATTTCATAAAAGAAAAATACAGCGAAACTAAAAAGTTTGTAATCGTTTGACACGATTGAAGGTCGCTTGCAGACTCCAAATAGACAGGTGACGTTTTTTTAACGATTTCAAACGTCAAGTCGGAGACGATTATTGCTCTGTTACATAACTATGAAATGTGAGAAGAAAATTACCTTGTCTATTGCGTTTTAGAGGAACAATTGGTCTATGGAAAGAAACTGATTGCTAGATGAATAGGGAAGCTGGGTCCCGTGTATTTTTAGTTGCATCCTTTAGGGTTTTCTTGAGCATGCGTGTCGGGCGTGCTCAGTCGTGGTGATTGCTAGATCTGAGGTCCCCTCCAAAGGGGATGTGATGTAAAAAAATCGTTCGTTAACTAGTTAATTCCTGTGGTTTCACTTGTTTCTCTCGACAACTATTTCGATTAAAATCAGTTGTAATTTGCTTTCAACTTTCTCGCGGTAACTGGTCTAAAAATAGCGAGCCATAAATCTTTTCAAGTGCTAATATTTTGTAAATAAATAGATTTCTAAGAAACTTTATATTCATAAATTGTACCGGAAGAAAGATGGATGCTATGCATGAGGACAGGGTTAGAAATATAAATTTTATTTTATAATTATTCTACTTAGTGACGCGCAATGATAAAATAGTTATAGGTATCAACATATACATTATATTATTAAATATGTTATAAAAGACTAAGACACAAATAAATTTCGTCATTTTTTCTTAAAACTATCCTGTTTCGCCACAAATAGGGCGCTGATGCAATAATATGTTTATATGTGTCGCCAAATCTCGAAAACATTTGAACTGATTATGATGGATGAGCTGTTGAACCTTGACTTGTATGAGGAAGTTAGATGATATTACGCGAATTTACGATTTCTGTTTAAAAATGTCTTGGATCTGTATTTTTTGTGACTTTGACGTTTTCTTCTTTTAGTTATTTAAAAGGTCGTTCAATTGAGTTGACAGCTAACGTAAGTGCATGTAATTGCAAATTGTTCGCTAGAGGTATGTTTTAGTAATTAACTGTGATTAATGGAAAGCAGTGGGTGGCTAGCTTGTCAGATTTTATAAGTGGAAAGCTCTTGAATAAAACAATTATTTGTCAAACAATCAAATAACTCTACACTCATTACTTTACAATGAACTCTTAACATATTTGATTGTGAGTATTTTTGGTCCTCTTCACTCATAATTTTGTTTGTAAACACAACATTTTATCTCGCAAACATCATTCCATACTACGAATGAATTGTGTGACGACTGTTTTATTATTTTTGACATTTGTCATCTGTGTAGCAATGACAACATATTAAAAATAAAATATTCGGAAGTGCCAGTGCCATTTGTGATAAGAAAAAAAAAACACGATCAAATGCACGACTCAGTATTATTTCCGTACTGGATAAAGAATGAAAAGTAGATTTTGTTTTTTTTTTTATACAGGAACACTTCACAATATTTTTGCATATTAGAATAGCAACTTCCCCATTAACATCAAGAGTAGTCAAGTCACGGAAGATAATATTATTTCTAAAATTCATCTTTGCTGTACTTAATACAAAAAAATACCTGAGGTTTATTCCAATCGTATAGCTATTTCTTACGTACCATGAAAAACCTTTTAAAACTATTTCTAACAAACTTTGACCACAATTAGTTAACTAACTTTTAACCTAAACCGTGTCACTAGTAAAAGTGTTAGGTATTTGCAAGCCACTCAACTTGATTAGGCGTCACCCGGTCAAATTCAGAAGTAGGGTGCATCTATCTATGTAGACCAGATGGTCCTACTTTTCAAATTAGCCGCGGTATACGGATTTGCAAATTTTTATGTTCCATGACGTCATTTGAAAGTTTTACTATGAAGCTGTGAGTAAACATTGGAGATCAACGTACTGGCAGCTTAAAATAAATTTGTGCAACGGAAGAGATCTTATTGTTTTTTTTTTTCGGAAGGAATTGGACCAGGTTTACGATCAACTGTTTCCAAAAGCAGACAGATGATATAAAATATGTTAGTGGATTTGTAATTACTTTTGCATTACAATCTTAATATAATAACCCATAAAACTGAAGTAAAATATAATTGTGTCCTTATTTACAGCACAATAAATAGTTTACGGACTTTTATTATAGAAAACTACTGTATCTAACTACTTAGTACCGTAATGTCGGCTTCATAAGTACTAAAACTACTAATATCTAGGAACTAGGAAGCTGTTTCAGTAGGTTACAGCCCACCATAAGCATAAACTTTGCAAACAATAACGATGTCACAAACCAGTTAATTAATATAACTTGTTTAGATAATGATCTTGTGGATGTGGGATGTAAGGATTTTCCGTTTGTGCATATCCGTGTCGATTATTTATGAATCAAAGAAAAAAAAATTGAAAAAATATTAATTGTGACATATGACAAAATTGACTAAAAAAAATTGAATCGTCTAAGCATGCCTTAATATTTGCACCGTAATTGCAAAACAAATAAATTTGGGTGAATCGTCTAACATCATCATTAGCCAATTTCAAACGTAGAAAAGTTCATTGCTCTACTCATAGACAAGACCTTAATTAAAATAGCAAGCTATCCGTCAAATCTTATTGAAATTGTGCCAAAGGAAAAATGGTCTGCAGTCGAAATAAGAGTGAAGAAAATTTTGTTAGAATTATTTCAAGGGAAAATTGGCTTAAACGTTTGAAAAGTGATAGCTGGCAGTCTTCAGTTGTTCTCTGTCAAAATAAGTCTAGTTTGTTGTTAATATCTAGAAATAATTTATGTACTGAAATTAGTATCATGCCAGGAAACTGAATGGCAATTTTTTTCTGGTTCAAATTGTTTTTTTTTTTGGCGACATCTTGATAAATGCCTGTTGCCAACGTGCAATACTAAAGCATTTTTTTTTAAATAGAGAACAATGACAAAGCATTCTAAATGACATCTTATGATAGTACGTCACAAGACTATCTTCGATTTTGGTGCCACTGATCCGTAAAATGTAATTGATAGCTCAGCCAACCTTGTATGAACAAACATACGATCACACATACATTCATAAAAAAGCGATAAATAATATGGAGCCCTGCAAGCGTTTGCCGAAAGCTAAATGGCCAATTAACTTCGCTATGGTGTCATGAAGTGTAATTGCCAACCGATTTGGCGGTAATATGCCATTACGAGCCAAATGTCTTGCTAATAATGGCAGAATTATTAGAAACATTTTGGCAGCCTTTGCTTTAGTGAGAGTGGAATGTTTTTTGTCTTTACGTATGATTTATTTTATTGGGCGATTAACCATCTTTTTTTATAATTATATACCTCAAAACGATAGTCAAGTTTTATATTTTAATTAAAAGTTCTTTTGCGAAACATTAACGGCACTTAACATTGAAACAAAAACTTAAGAACGTAAAAACCAATGTTAGATAAAAGTAACATAGTAATTAATTAATTAAATTTAACACGACAACGTCAATAGATTTTTGGGGCAAGTAAACTGTAAAACGTTTATTTTTTAATTTGGATCAAAGGTTTTCTTGATACCAGAACGATGACGAGCACACTTTTGCATTGTTACGTATTCATTAAAAAAGTTTGCCGATTTATTTTTGATTTTTTTTTTCAAACTGAGCTTCGAATGTTTACGTCGTATAAAACCTGTTTGGAATCTTGCGTCGCAAGTCTACACTAGAAACTGCACTCTCTCTTGAACGAACTCTGGGTTAATAAACTTAATGGCAACATAACGAAAGAACTTTAAATGTAATAGTAAATATATCCATGATACCGCCATTACAGAAATAAGATTATGTATGATGTTTCAATCGTTATTTAGACAGCTCATATTACATCATGCTCATAACCAAAGTCTGTAAACTTACTCCACAAAAGCGTCTATTTTCTTAACAATTTTCATTTGGTTTTCTCAGCCAAGTATTACGTGATTCCGTGAACTTCCGACCTTATCTGTTAACGTACTAATAATGACGTCAAGTTTATATTTTGACACAAATCGGTAATGAACGAACCCGCAACGCAAATCTACTGAAGGTTATGCATGAAAAGAGGTCGTAGCAAAAGTGAAAAATGTATGACCAGTGTTACCAACTCTCAAAAATATTTACCCCTAAAGTTTGTGTCAAAAACCCCTAAAATCGCCTTAATTATAGAGTTATCCCCCTAAAAAATTTATAAATTACACAGTACAAACCAAAATCGAAATACCAATCGTCGTAAGAATATTCTTAACCTACTTTTTTGGCGGTATCCTATCTGACATAAGCTAATGTCAAACATACGTTCAAATTTAAAAAATATAAACATGAACACAACGATAACCGCCAATGCACAGACAATAAAATGACCGCCAGTGCCGCTAGTATTGCCGCCAGTCACCATAGAGTGGTTGTAGAATTACGTACTAGATGTCGTTATAAGTCGCTAGGTCAAGAAAAAAATATTAATATTTTCAATTTAAAAATATTAAAGAGGGAAAAAATCCCTAAAAATACCCCTAAAAATTTCAGACCCCTAAAAAAATCCCATTTCACTTTTTTACCCCCTAAATCTGGGGGGAAAACCCCTAAGTTGGCAACCGTGTGTATGACAGACAATAATTCTCAAAGAAATGTCAAAATGTAATTTCGCGGCAATTTGTAGTTTCGAATTTGGAACAATCCATTTTCTCTTTTTTTAAGTTTTATAAATTGTTTTACTTTTATGCCTAATCTTTGCCAACGTCATTCATTTTATTCATTTCTTTTATAGAAAAATACGAAAAAATGCCATCCACCTGCATACGCTTGACGCATAATAACAGCCTACATTTTTATTCTTCTTTCAACACGTACTAAAACATATGCATAAAATACCGAAACCTTTTGAAGTCATCGATCTTTGTTTGATATTAAACGGACAGCCATAGAATACAAATAATTTTAAACGTATTACATATCATTGTGGTCCTACGTGAGACCTTCAATGGGATCTACGTTGAATAATGTAGTTTTTTTTTATTATCTCACTTTAGTAGACAAAGCATTACGTGCCAATGAATAGGCTTTCTAGACAAACAAGCATATCTATAGATTTGATAGGTATCAAATTAGTAGAAACCTACATTATTACTCTATTAAAAAAATAAAACAATATCTAAACATTTTATAAAAAGAACATTACAGTTTACTATTTTTAAACTTGACTACTACCTTTATTTGTTTTATGGAATGCGAACAGTTATGCAAGTCAATAAATAATATTATAGCAATGCATTTTCGATCAGCTGTACAAACATTTTTTCATTGTTACTAAGTACATAATACAATTGCATAAATTATTGTTTTCACGTCAAAGAGAACAAATTAATGGATAACCCATCTCCTCATCAACCATTGGTGTTTGAGTATTAATTTATTAGAAGTTATTATTCAATGGCAACCCTAACGAATATCTGTAGCTGCATTAACAAAATAGCGACTATTGATCACAATATTAATTAAATTAAAATGCCAAATCGCAAATTCGCCTCGCAACTGTATTTAATAAAAAGATAATCTTATCTGTAATCTTCATATGATTCATAGACAATTTTTTTTAAATCAAATTGTTGCACCGAAACTTGATTGAAAAAGTCTATTGATAACTTTTCAATTAAGAACACTGGCGGCAGTAAGGGCTAATAATAATGCAGTAGCGATCTTATCAACCCATACAAGTACAGTATTGAGTATATAGTGATACCACAAATTTGCACAAAAGCAATTGTGGCGGGGAATACCGATTTGATACACGTTTTCCTCTTGCATGTTCAAATTTTCGGTCTAGAAAAAGATTGCAATCAGTTGGTACATGTTGAGCAGTCAAGGTTACGTTTCGGCCTTACATCTTTAGAAAGATGAGTGGTCTCACTATTAGTTGTTCATATCTAAAACGAAAGTGTTCAAGTTTAAGCGAAATTAAGGTTTTACTTATGAATACTTACGAAGCTCGCAATAGTTTCTTCATAAACAATTGCATCATAATTCTCAATTCAAAATTCTCTGACATTTAGAAGTTTCGCAGATTAAAAATAGCACATTTAAAATGTCAGTCTATGCGTTCGAAAACCTGCCAGGATCAATGTCGTTAACGCTTACATTCTACTATGTTTTTTAAATTAAAAAGGGTTAACAACCTTCGTAGACGCCAAATAATAAAAAAGAATTGAGGAAATATTCAGCGTCGAGACTCAGGTCCTGTATGAGGTATGGACAAAGGATTTTTAATTATACAAGAGTAAAAGGAACTTTGTATAATAGTTCTCGGTTTAGCGGTAGTTATATTATCAGAGGCGGATGTCATGTTATAAAAAAATAATTTTAAACCTGTTTAGTCATTTGATTATTTTTTTTATCAAAACAATAACTAATCTAGTTTTTACAATGTTTTAGCAAAGGTCGATTACATAATTAAAATGCTAATTAAATTAAACCACAGTGCTAAACTTAAAAACAATTGTCAGTAGTTTTTATTTATGTCCCATACATTTTCCTAGTGACCAAAGTTTTGGCTACAAGCCGAAATGTCACTAACTGGCCCACTCGCTTTATAATCTGTGACACTGTCATTAGCAAGAATAAAAATAAAATCTTGAACAATTCTTCCAAAAAGGAAAACATCTGTACCTATTTCAGGAAGAAATACCTACTGTTGAGTGGGTGGAATTTTCTGTAAGTAAGTAAGTACGCAAAATGATTAATCTTCATAAATCGATTTTGTTTACCATTTTTCCGAGAAAACTTTAACACATTCACTGAAACAATGGACAGTAGTAATTTTCAACCAGTAAACATGGGTCAAAGTACAAGAAAACCTGTTGTCATGAAACAAAAAGCATAACATTCTGACATAGTGACAATCCAGGTATCATTATACCTCAGCGTGACCGTGCGCATGCGTGAACGGAAGCCGCCATTGTTATGCGCAGTCGCTTCAAGATGGCGACGGTGAAGGATAACAAAAAATCAAAATAGGCACTATTTTTAACCCCATTGTGTCCCATGTCATAGGTTTCAATTTTGAAACTGATTGTCGCGATTGACTGAGTTATCGTCTGGAAAATTTTGGAGGATAAAATGTTAATTGGAGACAATATAATCAGAGAGTTTGAGTTTCCTCTTTGTCGTATTGGAGAAATCTAAAGTTCAAAGTCAGATTTTGAACTACTACTGCTTAAATTTCGAATAAGAAATAGTTCTAAGAGAACTAATTAAACCTACGCCATTTGACTGTCTTATCATAATTTTATTAATTTTAAATAATTGCGACACCACGCAGTATTATTATAATCATAGAATTTTCCAAATAATTCAAACTAACATACTAAAAAAACTTATTTGCACAGCCTTCAGCGCCATCAAACAAGGGCCTCGAACTCTTTTCAAGTCTTGTCCCATTAAATTGAAAATCTGCATACATCAAAGCTTTCTCTATAATAATTGTTATTGTTTTGAATACGTTGCATTCACCTTCACCTGGTAACACGAATACCGGTTCTGAGCTGACCTAATTCTGAAGATATAGGGTTGGAGCTTGAGCTCATACGGCGGCTTGGTAATTTATGGACTGGTGTTATTTGATAAGGAAGACAAAGCAACAAGTAACATTTAATTAAAAGTATCGAAAAATCCGACTACAAATTGTATTATTGTATAATCTCCTTTTAATTTCCTTCATTTTGATACGTAGCTCGATAAGTTTGGTTGGAAAAAAAATTTAACGACTTACAATTTAGCGCCAAAAATTCGCCATTTTTTTTTTGTTTAAAAACACCTTTCTATGGACACTTAGATTTTTTTAGTTGAATCTAATGATACCTTAATCGTCGAAATCCATCCAGCCATTTGTAACATACGAGGTAATAAAGAAATTTACAAAAAACAAACAAATATACAAGATACGCGCGAAAAAAGGTGAAGAGGTGCTAATTGTCTATAAAAGGGCGGGAGCTCTTGACAGTTTGTTTTTTTAATGTGTCAAAGTTAGGTATTAAACTTTTATATGTCAAAATTCAAGCATGTTTTTCGAACCCTTAATTTCTTTTTACACTTTTGGATGTAATAGAATTTTCTCAGTCATAACTTTTGCCAACCCTATCTACAAGTAGGTAATGTAAACTTGAATTTTTCCTTTTATACCGTGTATGCAAAGCTATTAAAACAAAATGAAATATTTTCTAAATAGACTTTATGAGGAATTTTCCTCTCATATCAAATGGGGCTTGACCGCTTGAGTGATCGTAAACATTATGCTGCTAGTCATTTGTGCGTAAATTCATTTAGGTAATGGTTCTTCTTAGTACTACAAAGAAACAGTCTCTTATATGGTGAAAACAATTTGAGCTATATAAAGTATTTTACGTAAATCACGTTTACCAATTTTGATCAGTAATTTTACAATAAAAACAATTCATAGTAATAGCTCACTTTCTAGAAAGCTAGCTTTCATTTCGCAAGGTTATTCTTACGTGAGAATTTTCGTACAAACCCAATCACCATTGGAAATAATATGAGCTCCGTCGGCAAATATATGAAAAACCCGATTATTATATTATTAAATCAAGGTTAGTGTGGTTAGCAACAGGTCTGTAGTCTATACACATTGGTGACCACATACCTGTGGGTTGTATTACCATTCCAAGATGCCTTTTACAAAAACTAGTCCGGCCATTAAAAAAACAAAACAAAGGAGTCTACATTCTCTATTCTACGGTGGAAAATTTTAATGTCACATGAATTTATTGGCGCGTAAATGCAAACTTCTACAATCTATGGTGAACACTTGACGTTTAATAGGTTATGACATTTATTTACACTGCCTCTTGAATTATAATTTATGAAAACAAAGCTGTGGTGATCGATTTCTAACATTTATGTGACAAAACATGGTAGCTAGTTACTTTAACTTCCTATCACTTAACCCAAAAACCGTAACTAGCGTTTGCAAAAGCCACTAACTTAATGCACATAGTTAAATGGGTCAATGGAAGCGGCCATCAAGGCAAAACCTACATCTACCTGGTGCACGAGACCTCGTTTCGCTGTACCTACACGTGGAAAAGAGTAATAGAACTTAAATGAGGTTTTTTTCTGGAACGTTGGTTTAAGCGTGGAATGTGAAAGAAGTTTTTTATTGTGTCATTCATTAGTGGCGTTGGAAGATTCTTTTTTTAGATAGTTAAGTTTTTATTATTTTTGTTGAAACCTAGAAATCCAATTTTAGGGCTGTACAGGTGGTTTCATAGTTGCCAGACAGAAAAAGAAGCTTTTCAACATTTTGATGGTTGCTATTCAAAATGTTTTGCGTTTTAAACCAATCTTGTTATCTAATAATGATAGAAAAATGTTCCACAATTAGAAGTATGTCAGCCGATGACAACTTAATGGCAATTGTTATAGCAATTCTAATTGTCAACGTTTAGACCACTCGTGATCCGGGCTATTCTATTGTGCAAAGTTCTCACGATCGAAAAAACATCGACTATGTTAATTATCGTTACTATTGTCCCCAAGAATTTGCTACTAGAAGTTTTAGAACTTTGATTTAATTGGAATTGTTCAGATGACCGAGTCTTAGAAACAATGGTGTTTAGGAAATTCTCTAAAGTAGGTTATTTGTTACAAAATGAGGGATAGTTATTTGCTTTCGACTGATGCGTAGTAACTTATCTAGAGATTAAGTGGTCTAGTAATCATGTAAGCATTTTGTATTTAATTCCGATTCAGTCACTCTTTCGTAAAAACAATGATAATAAAATGTCAAATACACAGGAAGAATACAACAAAGCAAAGAATATTGAATAGACAAAAGAAGATACGTGTTTACAAAAAAACTGTGATTGAAAATGGCGGAAAACGCAGGTTTTAATTTCCGTTCTCTATCAATACAAATACCAATAGTCTTTTTTTTGCAATCGTGTTAGATTCACTTCCTATTTCAAACGATGATTTTCACAAGAAGAATGTCAGTTTTTATTTAATTGGTTTCTATCTTGTCTATGGTTAAGCAGGACAAAAATAATTGATAAATTTTTTGTTTTATCTAAAATATTGTCATCGGTTATTAACGCAATTTATGAAGTAAAGCTTGGGATATTTTCTCTTTAAAGTATATTCTTAACTCTCATATTAATATTCTAGAGTCTCATCTAAGTCGCCATAGAAATTGATTAAACAATTAAAATTAATTGTTTCATACTAACTATCCACTGAAGACATCTAATTACACAGAGACAATTTAATCTGAGAAGAAAACGATGACGTGACGCAGATTGGACCACAAACAATGGTAGAACCCGGATTTATTAATGACGTCAAACTGACATGTCCAGAGATTTTAATGCGTCAAACATAATAACTGGCATAAGTACAGAATGTTGTATAACTGTAAATGAAGGTAGACCGATTAAATAGTAATTTTTCTCATGAGAAAATCTTTTCCTGTTAAACATTTTTTCAATCAGAGGTTGTAGTTAAGTCTAACGTTGACAACTTCTAAATATTTTCCTCTTTGTTCTTTTAGTCTATGGTAAAGATGGCCCAATTACAGCCATTGTGTGATGAGTGAGAGTGGGAGTACAGACAATATAGATAGACTAGTGAAGTGAAGCAACAATTGTTTTCACTACTGCCAAATAATTCAGCAATGACTATGAGTGACGTGAACAGCTCCTGACTTATCCAATTAGTCCATCCTGACTATACGCTCTGTTACCGACGGGTCCTTGTCAAATACAATTTAGCTTAGTTAGATATTTGTAATTAGAATAATTTTGTGGTGTTTATCATTTTAGTCCGATTGAAGACAATTGAATATCAAGCACTGTTGCGAGTTAGGAAATTTTGAAAAAAGAAAACTATCTTTGATTCAAGAACGTCATGGTTTAGCGACAAATCTGCATTACATATTATTTATGCTAGTATTTACTCTACCCATGATTATTATCTGTAATTTCAGTTGACAAATAGTTCCTATTCCCGTTGTCAACTGTCAAGAAAGAAAACATGGAACTATTTAGCAACTCTTGTCTAATTACACTTGAACAACAAATAGGAAACAATTTACACCGCTCCCTTCAAATTGTGCAATTACATGGACTACAAAATTATTTAATTGCGTTCGCAATGTCAGCCAAAGGCTATACGAAAGCAATTCTAGCAATATGATTGTAAGTTTAAAGGCCGCACAATACGGCAGTGGTGTAAAGGAAATTAGTAAATCGTGAGACGAACTTTGCAATCAATATTTGAAAAGTGTTAGGAAATGTCATTAGAAAAAAATGGCGGGCCAAAGTGACATTACGAACATTTTACTTAAAATTCTTGTCATCATTTTTCTGATGTATTCAAGACATGATATCATGAGTTTTTCTGCTTCGCTACAATATAGAAAGTCGGTACTAAAAGACGTACCTCAAACTATCGATGTTAGCGATCTATTGAATGACAGTTAAACGACTATACGCCATGCAAACCCCGATTTAGACTAAAGTTCGTGACTGCACCCGCCATCTTGATTCATTGCCTTCCATATTTGAATTCGGAATAGGAGTTGCCATACTTTCGTTCATTTTATTGACGTTTATTTTTGGATTTTTATGTCTTTAGATGCGACGGAAGGCGGTTGTTGCAAAATTGAATAGGCTCAGTATATATGGATAGGACATTGACATGAGAACATCGTATAAAAGTTTATTGTAAGACTAAATAGATGAAGACCTTTAGTATCGGCCAAGTTCACGACCTTTTGGCAATAAGAAGGTTTTACTACTCACAAAATGAATTGTATTGAAATAATAATAGACAAATAGCGTGTCCCTGTCTGAAATTGAACACGGTACTCAAATAACTAGGAAACTTTCCGAGGTTTTGAAGAAAAATGATGAGCAGGCGAAAAATAATCTTGTTTACAACAATGGCGTCTTGGCCGTGAAATCAGCAGGTAACAGCCTTGTGGCTTATTGTCAGCCGATATTAATTACTGTAATCAATTTAAATGGTTTCTTTGGAACTAAATTATATAGATTACTCTTTCATTCATCAAGATAAGTGCCTTGTTATACTGATTGGTCTTAGTTAGGAAAATCATTTTTGTTAGGAGTTTAAGAAATCAGATTGGGGAACTTGTTTACTTGAGAGACTCCTACGCATCGTATGTCGTTACTTATATAAAGCAATCTGCATGTAATAACATAAAATCTAAAAATAATATCACTTAACCTGATTTTACACAAATTACATGATCTAGTCTGAATACTACTAAAAAATATGTAATAAACATTTTTTTTGCAAGCATAACTATGAAGTACCTTGACTCGTGTGTTCTCTATTACAATCGATCTATTTCTGTATTCTCAAGTATGTTTTAATAATGCATCGTTTCATAATAAGGTACTGTTAAAATCGATGTCAATTAATATGAGAAATATCATTGTTTGAACCCAATCTATTGCCCACGCAATGAATAAAATAGGAGCAAAGTCCAAAAGAGTTGCCCACCTATAGATTTCATTTAAAGTTAAATAATTACTTTACTGGCCATAGTATCTCGACACACGGCAATTTAAGGAACTACATTTAAACGTTCTATATACAAATATTTTGACGTTTACCTTTGCCGCAGCGCCAGTTTGGGCTGTCAAATTATACTGGGTGCTTTTTTGGCAAAAGAAGTCGCCTAAAAAACGAATGGTATTGTCTATTCTTGGCGTGGTTTAATCTAATAGAACATGATGCTGGTTATTTTTAGATTGCTTACTAATGACATGTTGGCCTTTTCTTGTGGAAAATAATGTGGCAGCAATTATTTTAATGTAATTATGTTTTACACAGTAAAAAGCATTTTCAAACGAGATATTTTGGGCCTACATTTATAAGAGTAAAGTGATTTATTAATGAGGACTCTTTTAGACATTTAAAGTGAGCTGTGACCCAATTATTTTATACCTTGTTTTATGATGATCCAAATGTTTGAATTACACAGACATTTCAATGCCATCTGCTAGAATGCTTTATTTTATAACATCTTATGAATTAATTAAAACATATTAAAATTCTAAATTGTAAAAAAGAAACAAAGGCATACACATTTAACTAAAACCTTGCTTATTTCCCCAATCAAACATCAAGTTTCCTTAGAGCCAAATCTTAAAACACTTTCCATAGACAATAATTATGCCAACTGACATAACCTTTTTCATAATGCACAGACAAAACATTGTATTCTAATTCAGGGTCGTAATTACCTTAATTGCGGACAAAGTAAAGTATAACGATTATTCTTAAACACAAAGTCTTTATTTTACCTTCATGCATTCCGAAAATGTGGCTCTAGCCGTTTCCGTTGCTGCAGTAAATCATAGCATCCTGTACAGTACGAAAATAATTTCGATTGAAGTGTTAGTCATACTGTGGATGAATACATTAGTCGTAGACTTTAAAATCATTTTATTAGGCGAGGGAAAGATATAAAACTGAACTGTCAAAATGAAATTGACACTATTGACAGTTGGTTTGGTTCGCGAGGTACTTCTATAAATTCGGATTGCAAAACTTGACTATGGTTTACGAAAATTGGTCAGAGTTACAAACTAACTGTTGCAGTAATCTTTAAAAGCAAGGTTAACCTTAATTTAACCAAGGGAACGGTGCATAGTACGTAATTATAGATGCCTGGGACTTCTGCCCACCCAGTAAGTAATAAGAGCATGACGTTACAACTACTTACAAGTAGCAACTATCGATATCACGTTACAGTTAGTTTTTTCTTACATTTCTAGTTTAGTACATTGTACGAAAATCAAGAGTTTTTTCATCAATCACACTATGTTACGATTTTTGAAGGAATGCTTAAATTTTTTCACAAAATTTGTGTCAGTTTGCAAAATCTACTTACCAAAAAAAATTTTTTTTTTTTTTGTAATGTTGAAGTAAAATACACTTTTTAAATGTTAATGACAAAGGGCTTTCTCGTGTAATCTAGGTGCTTACAATATAAGTCACAAGTCAATTAAATCTTAATTGTAAAACAGCTCTTCAAGTTCTTTGAACCGGCACGAGGGATGAGTGAATATTTTTTCAACCATTCTAAATTACCATTAATGACATTTTATTTACAATGTGTGCGTAGTTTTACATAATAGTTATTAATTATTACCTCTGTCGTAATATCGCGTTCGCAACAAGGAATTTGAGACACATTAATTCTATTTCGTCAGTAAGTTATTCGTAATTAATCTAGCAATCAAGGCTAAAACAATACAGTCGAAATTCGAAAGAATGAAAGTGGCTAATAGGCTAACTAATGAAAGCTACATCACTCATTTGTCAAACGACTAGTTTCGATTGACGAATCGATTAATAATCGATCAAAATAACTTCTGTTTTTTATCGAAGAAAACGTTCTTTGAATTCAATGAAGGTTATTTAATGCGGATTTGTAAATCGAACGCGATATCCTCCGGTTCAGCGTTCTCTTTGAAAACAAGGAGATCATTATAATTATGAATGTATAATGATTAATGAGATTCCACACGTAGAACGTAACATATTCTACGTTTGTTTTTGCTCAGTCAATCGAGAGCTGGACGCCCACATCTCAAGCTTTATGATCTAGACGAGTTACGCGTCACGGTGTCGTTAATCATCCAGCAAATTTATAAATACCTCATGCCCATACATGAGTAGGTCTGAAACAGATCACCTGTGACGTCTTTGTAATGTGGGATTTTAGTTTAGTGTCAATTTTCATGATTTATTTGAACTTTGAGAACCTTTCCAGTCAAATTTGATTAAAAACTGTTTCTAAACACGTAACGATTGACGTAAATTGACTACCTATACTAAAACGCAGAAGTAAAAGTTACGTTTAAAAAAAACCGTCGATAAATGACAGTAGAGTTCTATCTATGGTACAAAACTTTCCCGCCTTTTTAGCTGTCACATGGATTTTCTTTTTCGTTTGCTTGTTTTTGATTCCGTGTAGTTGTCAACGCGTTCTACTTTTGAAAAAAAATGTAGTCGTCATTTACATATTGCTTCCAGCCACTATATCAGTGACTGCGTTCTACACGGTGCCCATTTAGATAGTAAAAAAGGTGAAAATTCTTAGAAAGTCACTTTGGCTGATAACGTCATTAGTGTTGCCCAACCTAACTGCTGCACTTAAGGTTTTTACATACATTTTAAAGTTTCTTTATTCACTGGAAAGAGGGAATTTTAAATAATTTCGAACGCTCTCTAATGTTTTAAAACTATATCCCGCTTAATAGATTTAATGTAGGGAAAAAGTAATTTTAATTAAGCTTCAGTCGAAATTCGGTTATTTAAACATTATTAATTTGTTTTCGTGTTTTAGTGATTTGATAGGCGTAAAATATGTAAATTTTAGTCAAACAAGATACTTAAAAAAATTAAATTTGCATCTGGGGACAGCCATATTTTTTCGCGTATTCTCCTATGAGTCAATATTTTTTTTTTATCAATGGAATTTAAGAATAAAAAAAAGGATATTAGCAGTAAATTATCAAAAAGGTAAAACCCAGAATATAATAAGAACGAGATCTTATTATATTCTAAATTGGCCCGGCAATATATGGTAAATTAAAGTGATATTATATACCGGCGGCAATGATCATACAAATTCCATGTCAAACTTTGACATTGACATTCGTATTTTATTTCAACGATATCAAAATCACAGAAAAACTAATTAAAAAAATTATGTAACTCTGCTTTTAATCTAGATAATTGATAGTCTTTGGCCTCATTCATATTATTGTAAGGTCAAAACAGTAATTTTACTATTAGTCATAGTGACCGGGAGCTGCCAAAAATTAGTATATAGATCTCCTTCACTCATAGATATTAATAATAGGCCATTTAATAGTTAATTCTTCTAATTTATGATTCAATTCGATGATAAATAAATATTTTCACAAATGTCCGGTTATTATTGAACTTGGCAGCACTTCCAATAGATTCTTCAAGTAGTTTAAAGTACTTGACATAGTTTTTACATAAAGCCAATCCACGCGATCTGCACAATGTCAGGCGATTGATTTCAAAACTATTCTAATTTTGTCTATTAATCAACTGCGAGAAAGATGGATTGTATCGTTACTTAGTAGTCTTTGGAAAGACGCCTATATTAAAAAAAAAACAAGTGAAAACAGTTCCACAGACAACAAATTAGAATTTTCGCAAGATCCGCTGACAACCGGATTAACAATCCTGAGTAACATTTTGAGTGAAACCTCTTGGCAACGACTAAGTATTTCCATCAGGCCATTCGCTGGACGTAAACTGGGTACAGATAAATTTACAGTTTCATTCAGAAATAAATTGGATTAGGCTTGATAAATGATGGTCTGTGTGTCATAAAAAAATTATTTAGTGCTGTCAAAAATAGTTTTCGTACGCAGGCGACAGCTCATTTTTTTGTAGCATAGACAACCAATGCAAGTAAATTATATTAAAATTATTCAAGTTTAATAAGCAAAGGGAACAAAGCGTGATCAAAGATACTACTTTTTTCATTCCAACTTTGCCAACTGAATAAATATTATTCGTTCTATTTCAAAGATTATTGAAGGCTGACGTAAACTGTTAGTAACTTTAATAATAGTTCATCAAATACATCGCGTTGCTTATAAAACTGATTATAGTTACCGACATTGTGTTCCAATAGGTAACTGCTGATTGATGTCCTAATAGTTCATTAGGCTAATCGCTTTGGTTTTCCTTTAAAAAGTTACTATTCAAAGACAACGTAATGTTTTTTTAACGGTTGACAGTTGTCAGTTTTCGCGCTAAATTCGGCTCGTTACTAATTTTGACATCGCCAAGATAAGAGGTCAAGTACAAACTTGTGAAATGTGTGAGAATGAACGTAGGTTGCACTCTTTTTCTACGGCTTAATTTTTAAATTCAAAAACTACGCCTTTTTCAACAGTATGCGGCATGCCTGTCTTCATAGTCTGACGTTTCACCAATCAAAATCTAGGTTTTATTCATTAAAATAAGACTGTAAACAAGAGTAGGATTATCGTGTTAACCGTACGTTGCGGTTACTTAGGTTTCTTCCATTCAATAATAACTGTTATCCGGCAGTACGTTGCATTGATTTACAATATTACTCCTGAGTCACCGGTACACTTACTTTATTTGTAGAAGGCGTAAGATAAATTGATAATTGTGGAAGGAACGGTCAGTTTGTAATAAAGTATCTACAAGAAACCGCTGAGGTTTTATTCTAAAATGATAGCGAATTAAGTAAAGAAAAAACTGGCCAGTCAGTACTCAGTCATTACAATTTGCAACCAGTGACAAAATGTAGCAGGTAAGAATATTTTAAGTCTACAAAGCTAATGGCTTGAAGCCAGAACTAATCACCTCGACCTTTCAATACTCTACAACTGTGGTTACAGTTTAAAGCTAAAACTATTATGCAAGTGATAAATATTATCACACTATTATCAGATGTCGTGTAAGCAGAGATCACGATCACGTGAGGTTATGTGAAGTAATGATACCAGTACAAACTAATGAGGTTACATGAACTAATAATACCATTACGAACTAAGTGATAATCACTGTATGAACTAGTTTCCTCAAAGCAGATGTAGAAAATCTACAATAACAAAAAACATATGTAAACCTTGAGTCAAGAGTAATGACAGATTATCCTCTCACTCAATCCAGTTCTTCCGTTCGCTAATAGATTAGATATAAAATAAATTGCATTACTATCAAACAAACGAAAGAAAACGAGGTAAAGGTAATGAATTTAACATCTATTTGTAATGATATGTCCGTTTGTAATCAACGAAAACGGGTTTCTATTTCAGAATAAATTTAATTAAGCATGTAATTAGCTGTTTGAATTCATTAGAACTTGATTTGGGGGTATTGATGAAGAAATTGTCAAAATAAGCTTGCTTTTGTACATTTCACCTAGACCTTCTACAAGTTTAACCAATTTCTACAGGTACTAAATTTTAAAACCCGAGGGTAAAAATGACGCCGTTTTTTTCTACTCTAACCAAACAGAACCATTTTTTGTCAATAAGGCTTACACATGAGTTGAAATTCTTTAGTCGTGACTCAACAATAAACATTAAACTAAATTCCTATTTACAAATACTTGAATATTTTAGAAACAATGTGTTTTTACAGATAAGGAATGGGCAATAAAACACAAAGTAAGGAAATATAAAGTCGTAGTAGTAAGTAAAAGTTAATAGCGTTTACGATTTGTATGAGGAGTCAGACAAAAGGATAGCCGAAAGTTAAAGTATCAAACTGCATGCACGATCAATGCACAGACACGTGGCAGCGAAAGCTATAAATTTAGTTCTTGAGATAAATACCGTGCATAAAATATTTCGGAAACATTTTTATGATGTTGCCAACGCACGCAAGATTTTTGACGGAAACGAAAGAAATTCCATTAGTTGACTTGATCCCCACAATCAAAAGTACTTGTGATTTTCCACCAGTCCCAATGCTATCATTAATTGATGAGGAAAAGTCTGTTACGACTGCACAAGAGAGCGACAGAATATTTATTGCATTTGAACCTTTAGATTGCGTGGCACCCGGACAAATTGCGAAACTACATTCAATGTTTGAGGTACCCACGCCTGTTGAGCCATTCACAATTGGCTGGTTAATAAGTAGGGGTCAGGACTCAGGATTGAATGAATCATGGTGACGGTTCATGAGAAACAGTTTTGGAACAACCGAAGTTACTATGGGATATTAATGGAAGTCACGTACTTGAATAACTATCTAAAGAGGTTATCGAAGTAGTTAATGAGGTAGATGCATTGTTTGATGATGTTAGTTAACGTTGGCATGTCAATGTAAATATTTTAGTGATTAGAGTGACATAGTATTCAATGAAGAAGGCGCGGTTTCCAGTTCTGACTTTATTGACGAAACAAGAAATGAGGAAAGAATCTACTAGTTTAATCAAATCCATGATCGGCTAGCGTGATCCAGCTCCGAGTGTTGATTGGCTTATTTTTTCAAGTTCTCCGTTCGACCGTTAAATCATTTGACACCAAATTGAGCAGAATCATTATGATTACTTTTAAAAGAATTGTTTGTTTAGGTACAAACAAGGAGTTCGTTAATGAGTTCTTTAGTAATGGCAGAAGTCATTTGTTCTTTAAATTAGTGGCTTGTGTTTATGACATAGCACACGTACTGAGGTCAGTATTAAGTGTATCTAATACTTTACATCTCGATTAGATCTTCGGGATTCCGTTTCTTATTCTAGATTAATCTACCATGATGCAAATCGGAGTCATGGTCGGGCGAGAATCTAGACTTTCACGCCTGTTATACCGAAATCATCGGCATTATTAAGCGACGTCTTAAATTAGTTAGGAATCTTAATTAAAAAGACGATTAAACGCGATTCAGAGAATCAGGAACAATTAGCTCGGCACGTTTGATGTCAGAACAAATAATCAAGTAAGTAGATAAAAACACGAGACAATAGACGAAGCACATCATTTTTATTTTCGGTGTAAAATCGCAAGTCTTGATTCAGACATCCATTTAGATTGTGAAAAACCGGTATCTGCTAAATATAAGTGACTGTGAATATAACAAACAAAGATTTCTCTCTATGATCTCAGTCGTTGATACCCAAATCTCAAAGCAAGAAGTGCATCGGAGTTTAAAAACCTGATAAATCACTGCAAACAAGATTATTACAGACTTTTATAGACCAACAATAAATGATACGCAAATTCTCGACGAGACGTAAAAAATATAGTAAACAGATCGTTTTTATTTTTATTATCATGGGGCAGTGCATCTCTGATATCATTGCCTGTGTTTCCGTCATCTCATTCGTTTTACTTTATTCCAATAATCTTATAATCTGTTTCAAAATCTTTTTAGGACTCCCATGTTTCGTCTTTCTTATGTGATCTCGAATGTGGACTTTATGCTTTTCAATGCTGATGATGTTTGGTTCCTGTCCAAAATCTTTGAAGCATAAATGAATCATGATCTCCATTTGACATGCATGCCCCATTTTAGTCTTCGAACAATCAAATATATACCTTCGTGTTTATGTTCTAAACAACCAATACGACTATCGTCCTAATTATCTTCACAGGCCAATGATTCCTTATCAGCCAAAGCAAATAAGCATTGTTTTGCCTTGATACGCCCTGCTACTGTAAATATGGAATTGACGTTTTGATAAACTGCACCAATTACTAGTCTATGCCCATTTCTCACTTCACGAATGTGATTTATATGGGCCAGGTTTGGTTCTAATGGATTGGAGTCCAACTACTACTTTCTCATTGGGCAATTTCGGCGTGTTGTCGTGTCTTTGGTTTCTCTTATCTTCTATATCAGTCAGAACTTGAACTGAGTAACGGCCTTAACCGGAACCAAAGGCCATTTTATTACTCGAGTAATCAGTTGGGGAATTTAATTTTCAATTATTCTGATAATAATGTTGCGGAATAACGATTATTTTAATGTTTGAGGAAAAGTTTGTTTTAAACATCTTCGCTATTAGAAAACATTGTTTGGGACTTTTGTAACAGGTATTGGACGTGTTTTGTATACAAGCCGGCTTTTCCAAGATTATTAATGTTTTCCCCACGATTTGATTCAGTATTTCGTCCAATATTTTGGTGCGATGTGTAAACATTTGGTCAATTAATCAAAATCAACTGCAGCTGGTCATTTGTTGATACAGGTGATTCTAATACACTTAAAACTACTACCACAGCTGAGACATGTTTACAAAAATCCTAAACAAAGAATTACGACGCATTTTGATAGGCCCTCAAATGATGGAAATAATTAATTTTTACTATTTCAATCGTTAAACTATTGACCTTCTGACAAAACTTTTTGGCGTAACTCGTGGGAAGTGAGTTGAGCAAAACATTTTAGTACCAGGCAACCAGCAGTACAAAGCAGTGGCCCACATTGATGTTTGGAATGTTGCAAAAAATTTTGACTTGAAGAGAAATAAGCGTTTCGTGACCAAATAGATTTTGGTATTCCTTTTGTATTGTGGAACTATTGATTTGAATAAGTCTAGATTTGATGTGGTAATTGTTTTTAAACCAGTTTTGAAAAGGTTTTTAATTTCTGTTTAACACCATTGGATTTTTCCAAGTCATAAAACTTAATGTGGGAATTACTGTATTTGGCTCTTTGTTTCTCATGGACGGAATTTTAAGTAATCCTATAGTCTACAGGTGTAGATTTTTATGAATTTTGACATATTAAGATGAAGATTCCCATATTCTAAAGATTGTTACAGTGATGACTATGAGTTTAACAATTTTGGTAATCGATTATGCATGATAAAATATACGTGATGGAATGTTATATCGTACTTAACCATCTTGATAGTATATTTTACAATACTTTTTGATTAATGATTGACATCATTCAGAGTTACAATGCTATTGTAAATTTTGTTTTGCAATACGTCAAAAATTGTCTTTACGGATAATAAATCATGCATAGCGGCCGCAAAATAAACGAAAGGTATGGCATCAGGTAGAGAGACTACAGCACTAAGTCTAATAATACTGTTGGTTTTGGCTGATGGCCCAACTTAGGGAGGGCTCTCATTAAACAAAGTACACTTCTCATTTCAAAATACAACTCGTTTTAAGTTTCATTGCATTGTTTTATGTTCCTCTAGTACTTGTTAAACTATTTTCAAACTACCAACTAGCTTTTGCATCATCAATATTATCTGAAATGTCGAAAGTCGATTATTACTATTGCTTTCGCCTGTAACGTTCATGTTTAATCTATTTAATATATTATTTACGACATCTACAACTCTCTCTTGTGTTAGTTCAACAGTTTCTGATAGAGCATCTAAACTTGTGAAACAACAAGTTTAAGTAACGATATTAATATTTAACGGTTTTGAATTTGATTTGGGAACCTGTTGACCTTGATGATTCAGAATCCTGATGTCTTTTTTCTATTAAATTTTACACAGATGATGTACTAAGGTGACATAAAAATAAAGTTGAACTTACCGATTTGATATAGTTCTAAGTCCCGGTCGGCGGCAGAAAACCAGTAAAGCCAACGAGTTGGCCGCAGTTGACACCAGGAACAGCGCTAGGAGTACAATCTCCTCCACTAGTCGGTCTCTCAAATCCATCCCTGACATCAAAGCTTGTCCAGGAGACATGAGAACCGAATATTCCGAGACAATGTCATCACTATCACAACACTTTAACTTGCAACTGAACACTCTCAGTCAATAATGTTTTTCTATACTGCAGTTGTTAGTCGCGTAAAGTTTTGAGAACACGCTGGTCGTTTAGGCCGCGTCTTTCTCGCTCGGCTGTCGTGTGACAACTGGCTGAGCGCTCGGCGGGGCCGCCGCGGCCGGCGCGTGTCGGCCCCCTCCACACGCAGCCGCTGGTACTTCACTGGCGACAGTACATATAAATCTACAACTAATGTCGGTCAACATCCTGGCTTTTTGTTTTATCGCTTGTGAAATTTGCGGTGTGCGGTTTGTATTGTGATTCGTTTGCATCATTTTTTATTGTTTTGAAGATGCTACCGACTTGAAGTTAATTTGCATGTATCAAAACTACTCATCTGTCATCTTTTTTTTTGCTTAGGTGCTAGACCATAAGTACAGATGCTATATTTACAGTTGTTGGACCTTTCCCAATAATCATTGGATTAGCCAGCTCGATATTGGTTTCAGTGTCATTATTCATTGTTTTAATCTCAAGTTTCATTACCAGCCACAAATCTTTGCCAGAGACACTCGAAAATTTAACGCTTCTAAAATTTTGTAATCATGAGACTTTAGTGATTGCGACAAAAGATTTATATTATGTTGAGACAATAGATCGCTTGAAGGTCCTCAGAAGCCAATAAGGATTGCAACGAAGGTTAATTTAATACTGCCACAAATTGATTGATTGATTTAATGATTAAAACATGAAATGAAAAAGAAGCCAGGTATACAGCTGATTGAATCAATGTTTGAATAGAAAACAGTTACGGTTTTAGATGTTTACGTGACTGATTGGTTTGTTTTATTTAATATTTAGTCATTGGAATAAATCTATTTCAGGAGTTTCGCAATTGATTCTTTGATGTTTCGAGAATTTGACTACAAAATAAATACCAAAGTTGCGAAATAAACCATTGGTATTCTTGAAACCGGCTGAATCATTGAATTATTATATCTTATCTAATATGTTTTACATGTTTGTCGATGAATGATGATTCAAATTCGTACACATGAATATTTTAATCAATGGATTAGTATGTGATACCTACAAATACTATACAGGGTTGAAGGGACAGCCCTCCACAAAGTGAAGGGGTAAATTCAGTATTATCCTAAACTTGAACCATCATAAAAATGGATCAATACTTAGCAAAACGCGTTTCATAACATAATAATTTATTCCAGAAATGAGTTATGAACCGTATTCGTGAAATCTAAGCGTCCATAACTATCGCTAACCGGTAGGTAACCGGCAGAAATAACCTGTTGTTGTCATTTTGTTCACAATGAACGAGACGGCAAGACTGAGTTTCAGTTATATGATCATTCTGGAAGTTTTGTAAAGAAACTGATATAATTCCATGTATAAATTTTTTACAAACTACAAATCTATAATAGTAAGTAATAAAAATATGTACAAGTAGCAAAACGGTTACAGTGCGTCAAAAAATTCGTCCACATCGCTGTCAACAGGAAAAGTGCCCAGAAGGCTGGCAGCATTGCCACGTTGGATGGCAATGCTGATTCTTTGGCCAAGAAATAGGCCCGCCCACTGGTCAATTTTTCCCGAAATACTAGGTGGGCACTCGGACCCCATGGCCCTAATGTTTCAACCCCAAACGGCTCAAACAAATAACTACCAATCAAATTATTGCGCCGTTTGAGGTTTATTATTGTATTTTATTTCATGTTAGGTAACAACTTAACATAAGAGCCAAAAGGGTAAATAAACATGGTTTTGTTAATGGAAAACATGGAGTTTTAAAACGTCTTATCTTTGTGATTTTCTTGTCGAAGACGATGCAAGAACTTTTTGTATCGTTATTGTCTTCTGTAATAATTCGATTCGATTAGTTGTAAATTCTGTAGTAATGGTTGAAACTTACAATTTTTGCTATATCGTATTTTTGGAACTGTGGAATAACATAATATGATACTTATACTGTTAGCCTGCGTCATCCCACTGCTGGGCAAAGGCCTCTCCGCATGACTTCCAGTTGTTTCGATCCAATGCTATAATTATATATTGTCACGCGTGTTTTCCCCAAAAGATAAGACAGAGAGTGTACCTACATACGTATTTTACACCCACATTTCGCCAGTTAGAGACGGAACGGGTTTCGCGTGGATGAGTATTTTGGGCTAAAAACATTTGAACTTTTTGCCATCGTTACCTACGCTAAGAAGAAGAATAGGAGACGAGCCTATATTGCCATCAATCGTATCCAAATCCGAGCTGCTACCGCGAAATTTCTGTTGGGAAATTCCAATAACCATTTGCACGACCTGGGAATCCAAACTAGGACTACAGAACACTATGAAATAAAGGGTGTAAAAAGACCCTTAACGAAGCCGAAAGGTATTTGCTCTCCCCGTCAATGCGATCATTTTTTTGTTCTAGACCATACCTGGGAACCTTCTAGTTACAGAGATATTGGGTGTCAAAGTTCCAAATTTTTCACAAGTTTTTTTTAAGTACATGTTTTTAATGTAAGATTTTTACTTTAAACACCTCCACGACCGCCGTACTATTCAATCCATCCATTAACAAAATGTTCTGAGTGCCTTATATTGAGTTCTACCGTCAAACGTGATTTTTGACCCCAAAAAAAAAAGTCGTTTCCCAGCAAAAAATTTTTGCGTAAAGTTACTTAGTTTGATGTACAGAATGCATGGTTGACGGCTTGGTGAAGGGTCTGTTTACACCCTGTATTGTTGTACACTTTCGACATTATGTGAACTAGCGCTTGCCCGCGACTTCGTTCTCGTGGTTATTTTGAAGAGTATGAATGAGGGAAAAAAAGAGGCCTATGCCCTTCCAAAGGATATAATCTATCTCCTCGCCAAATTTCATTACGATCCAATCGGCTGTTTGGTCGTGAAAAGGTAGCAAACAAACAAACAAACAGAGTTACTTTCGTAATTATAATATTAGTATGGATTCCGAGACATAATTTATTCGGACCATAGACTGATATCGCTGTTCTTGCGAACAGTCAGGTCATAAGATCTCACACTACATTGTATACTAAAATATATTATGGTCTCCAATCAGCTCGGGTGAAACAGTAAGCCGATCTAAATGTTCTTGGGAATATGCCTTGGTGTCGGATAGCTCGCAAAGGTGAGATTGAATAAGATACTACGTGGCAACAAGACTTAAATAGCCTGTTCTGTTGCTAACGGGTGATAGTTGTGGTTTTTTGTACTTTTTAAATCGTTTTTTGACATTTGGAGTACCAGGCGTTCAGAGGTAGGAAGAAGTATTGTGATACCGAGTTATTGGATTTTGGAGGTCGAATAGGCGGTCGCTCAATGCAAAATCAGATGATGACAGTCACTTTAGGGATCCCTGCATGGAATGCGAAGTCTCTCAAAGAAAAGCGGTAATAAAAAAAAATTGTTTAAAAAACTTTAAAACTCCAGTTAGAGTGACTTCATTTTATTTCTCGTAATTATCCTTCTCAGTAAACCCTTTCATTTGATACCCATATCATGGGAATGCATAAAAACAACTACACCGCCATTTTTGGGAATCCGCCATATTGGATTTAGAAGGACGTCACTTAGCCATGCGCTGTCATAAAACTAAAGATGTATGAAAAATTTCAGATCAATCGGAAACCGAAAAGTGGGTCTTTAACTTCTAAGATTTTTTAAATAGTTACAGGTGAAGTAGAAAAAATAGAATAGAATATTTTATTTGCGTAAAACATGGTATACAGTGGTGTTAAATAAAAATTATGGCACAAACATGTTTAGCTAGGATAAACCATAGCATGCATTTTAAGCCAATTTTCGGCCACAACGGAAATAAGCCGTGGTAAGTATTAATCCTAAATGAACAAAGGAAAATAAAAGAGAGATTAAGAATATCCAAACCTTGATCCAATTCATATATCAATCTCATTTTTTTCTGTTGTCTCGTGTTATTTATGCTGATTTGTTTCCATTCTGCAGTTCTATAAAAAGTGAACACTCTTTGAGATTGGTTTATAAATACGAGGGTTGGGACTTGGAGCGATGAGATTTAAATAGGTATCTGTCCGATTTTAAAACAATCATTGCCAAATGCGTGACTTACTAATGTATCTTTCTAAAAAAACGGAAAGTGATAAAATCTTTTGGCTTCCAACTTTGTTTTATTTCAGCTTCCCCAAATACCTCACAATTTTCTACTTATAAAGTTTATATCACATCTCATTTCATAACTATTGGTTTCCATTAGGTCGTACCAGGAGCCCAAGAGTTGAAGGAGTTATGTCATAGCGTCTGGATAATAATAAACTTGCGCACGTAGCAACAACGTGCCAGCTGCCTGGATGATGAAAGCAATTGTTCGTTGCGAATTTTTTTTCATTTTTTTAAACTTTATACACTTCATGCCTTGGGCATTTTCTACCAGTCTACCTTAGGGTGATGCAGAGACAAAACAGTAGGTGCAATAGAAATTCAGTTTTGTGTTTGCTCTTAGACCTGACTGTTTCTAGCCGACTTCTAAAGAATGTTTGATAAGATAAAGTTGACTTCTCTTGTTTTTGTGCTTTCGCGATTTGAACAGCAAATTCCGATGCACCCGTGAGGAAGGCCTTTATCTTAAAACATGACTCACTATCTCTGGAACAGTTCTTGTTATCCTGTTTTAAGCTTTCACGGTTAATAACTAAACTTGCGATACGAGCTTGGTGGATATCATCCTTTAGTGACAGTGTAAGTTAAGTTCTAGTAATGTTATTTACGCCGACATTTTCATACCAAGAATATAAAATAGTCCTTAATGCTTCAAACTCAAACTCAAAGCATTTTTTTCAAATAGACCCGTGACAGGCACTTTTGCATAGTCAAAAATAAGCTACCTACAGTCCCGCCACAGGCATAATAACTGTGAATGGACTGTAGTTGCCCATTCGAAAATAGTAGATCTCATGGAGAAGAATGGGCAAGAAACTCTATAACGTCGTGAGGTTATTTATTTATTTAAGTAGACGTGTAAATGGTCGTCTAATTCCTATTTTGATTCCCGTTTTCTTAAAAGGGGTATATTTTCTATTATGTCATTTAACTTAAGTCACCATTCCTAACCTTCTGCTTGCTTCGGTATTTTTAGAGTTATAACAGTTATGTCATTAAGTCTCGGAATATGAAGCCTTAACAATAATCTACGTTGATTCAGTTATTTTGCACTTTATAAGCAATTTTGTAGTTAATAAATAGCTAGTGCTAGTATCCGTGAAATATGTTGCTTTTTGATGTGTGATTAAATTAGTTAATTTTTTTTGGTACTTCTGTTCATGATGGATGGAGAGGGAAAGGAAGGCCAAAGAAAAGATGGATGAATTGTGTGAAGAATGATATGAAAGAGAAAGGAGTAAATGATGTCGTGACGTCTGACAGGGGAGAACGGAAGAAAAAAAAAATTGTCGCAGGGACACGACGTTCATATAAAAAAAAATATTAACAATATCAGACGATTACAGACGTATGTCATATAATCTATTCATATAAAAATAAGCTAGTAAGTATGCCTAGAAAGGGTATAAAAGTACCCTTAACGAAGCCGAAAGGCTGTTTGTCTCCCCATCATTGCGATCATTTTTTTGCTCTGAACCATACCTTTGTACCTTCTAGTTACTGAGATATTGGGGGTCAAAGTTCCAATTTTAAAACATTTTTTTTTTAAAATACCACTTTTAAAGGTTTAACTTTACTTCAATTAACTCCTTGACCCGTTTACTATTCAAAGCATCTACACTAAATTTTGAGTGCGTTAACATTGAGTTTAACCGTAAAAAGTGATTTTTCACCCCAAAAAAAAATCGTTTCCCAGCAATATTTTTTGCGTAGAGTTACTTAGTTTGATGTCTTACAGAATGCTTGGTTGACGGCTTCGTGAAGGGTCCGTTTACACCTTGTATGAATCCTTAGATATGAAGTTTCTAAGGTTAATGAACCTGTGACGTAGGAACTGTTCGTACGTGAATACATATGTAAATATATATTACTAGCGGCCCGTCCCGGCTTTGCACGGGTAGACATTTATTTTATGAACATTTTGGGATAAAATATAGCCTATGTTACTCAGGGATAATGTAGCTTTCTAATGGTGAAACAATTTTTGAAAGCGGCCCAGTAGTTTTTGAGTTTATTCATTACAAACATACACACACATACAAAAATACAAATCTTTCCTCTTTATAATATTAGTGAGATTACGTAAAAAGCTGTGAATGCCGTTATTTGTCAGAAACACCTGAACTTAGTCATCAGCCTGGTTTTCCTCCTAGGTATCATTTCTGAATTCATCAAATTCTAAAAATGGTGTTTCTACCTTAAGGAAAATCAATAATTAGCGTTATTTAATAACACATAATCGGTCATGTATTTTCCCTCAGTCAGTTATGATTTTTTATTGTATGTTATATATTTATAACTCGTGGCTAAAACGGTAACAGCCGCACGGGTCGAATTTCAGGTTAAGCCGCGCTTGCCTACGTTGATCCGTGGATGGGTGACCATGCACCCATTATAAAGGGTGTAAAAAGACCCTTAACGAAGCCGAAAGGCACTTGTTCTCCCTGTCATTGCGATCATTTTTTTGTTCTAGACCCTGCCTGGGAACCTTCTAGTTACGGAGATATTGGGGGTCAAAGTTCCGACTTTTTCACAAGTTTTTTTTAAAAACATGTTTTTAACGTATACTTTTTACTTTAAACACCTCCACGACTCCTATACTATTCAATCCATCCAACAGCACAATGTTTTGAGCGAGTTACATTGAGTCCTACCCTAAAACGTAATTTTTCACCCCAAAAAAAAAGTCGTTTCCCAGCAATAATTTTTGCGTAAAGTTACATAGTTTTATGTACAGAATGTTTGGTTGGCGGCTTGGTGAAGGGTCCGTTTACACCCTGTATACATTAAACCGTTGGTCTCGGCTGTCATTATGTAGATCTTTGGCAGTCTTTACATGTAGTCAGTGCCCCTAAAGTCTGTATCGTATTACCCATATATTAGTATCGTATTACCCAGTGCTATCTGGGTTGTGGAGTCAGATAGGCAGTCGCTCCATGTAAATTACTGATATTCAGCTGCATCCGGTGAGACTGGAAGCCGACCCCAACATAGTTGGGAAAAAAAGGTTAGGAGAAATATAGATTTTATCTTTTTTATACAAAATTATATAAAGTAATGACTGATTCATTGCTTGATCCTGGTGGTAAAAAGTGGTGTCCGCATAACTATTATACTAGAGTACATTTTTAATATTAATCCAGAGCTTTTCCCTTTCACAGAATTGCCAAGATGAAAAACCAAAGACAGCGATAAGAGTTCCTGCAATTTAAATTTCGTTTCTTCTAAATCGCGGAGCAGCCTGTCGATAGTTGAAACCCACCCTTTGGGTTGAAGTTCCTATATTTGGTATATCCCGTTTCTTAAGTTAACGATAATGTTAGTGACGCATGACAGTTTAAAATCTTAAACCAAAAGGTTGTTGTTACGTACGAAAACTAGACTTATGGCTATTCTTCCTGACCGTTGACGACGTCATATTACTATTGACTGACTGACAATATTGACATGACGTAGTACTCAATGACGTCTCAACAAAGCAAGGGCGTGGCTCAACACCCATATACGGGGACAACCGGTCTAGGAATAACTTATAAAGAAATATTACTGCGTGCGTTTTATCATTATAGAATCACGTAAAGGGTCAGTGGTCAACATTCTTGTAATCCCGTGGCGACATGAGATGTGAGTATGCGAATAATTTATGTCGTGGCCACAAATTATGTTAATATTAGGAAAAACTTAGGAGTTTGAACGCTTATCACTGCTATATTAATGTGAACCCTCTCTTATTACCATTGTGAGGAGCTCGTGGCTTAATAATAACAGCCGCTCGGGTCGATCTTTAGGTTAAGCCGTGCTTGCTTAGGTTTGTCTGTGGATGGGTGACCACCCATTACATACCGAGTTTCCTCCGTGCCTCGGAAAGCACGTTAAGCCGTTGTCGTCCCAGGTGTCATTTGTAGATCTTTGACAGTCGTTAGGCCCAAAAAGTCTGAGAACCAGTCTTACCAAGGGGTATCGTATTACCCCGTACGAACTGGGTTGTGGAGGTCAGATAGGCAGTCGCTCCATGTAAAATACTGGTATTCAGCTGCATCCGGTTAGACTGGAAACCGACCCCAATATAGTTGGGAAAAAGCTAGGCAGATGAAGATGACTCTTATTAGCATTGTATAATATATTATCAATCTATAATAGTCACTGCTGAGATACAGGGCTAAAGTGACGAAAGGAATACACCAGGATTCAACTCCCTCACACCACCCTCTCAAACGCGGAAACTTGAACTTGAATGGTTGGTGTTGTGTGAGAATCGCCTTAGGCCCGGATTCACCAAACCGGAGACAAGCGGATATGTCTGAAGCGGAGAGGAGAAGAGATGCGTAAAAGCTAGGGTGTATCTGTTACCGGAAATGTATGAAATCTAGGAATTGTACACAATTCCTTGGAAATATATACATTTCCTAAATAGCGATTGGGAATCGGAGTCGGGGTGCCCCAAGTCCCGAGCTCGCTTCGCTCGCCCTTGCATCCTAAGTTTTCTTTGCCACAATGCACGGTGGTCCAAGTGCCTAACAAGCGCGGTCCTAAATACCTTACTTTATTTAAGTTGTTATATGGGATTTTTTCTGAAGGGTAAATAATAAAAAATACTACACTTATGTACATTAATGCTTTATTTACATAATTTAATACATTATATACAATAAACTGTACAATATGTACTGTTTAATAAAATTTAAATAGTCAATATTTGAGATTTATTCTCACTCGTTCGAAAATACATCTGAATATGATATTAACGCTGTTCATGAAGGCGTTATCATTAAATATGTATTATTTTATATATTATACATATTATGTACAACAAAAGGCAAGAAAACTAAAACTACAATTTATTTACAAACGTCATCATAACCACAAATAAGTTAAATAACTACAACAACCAATCTAATTTCAATTTAAACTAAATTCTTAATAAATCTAAAACCTGCCTCGACATAACGCTCGCTCCGCGTTCGCAAGATGGCCTGGGCTGGTTCGCGTTTTCTTGAATGCTCTTCTCATTACCCCTTACTAATTAGACACATTCAATTTAATTTAACCAATCTGAGTACTTATGAAAAAAATTGATTTACTTCTAGAGACAATTTTCCGAAATCTATCAAGACTTTTACATAAATTGAGTATCTTACTATCTAAGTTCCTAATGTCTACATTTTCGACCTCATCCAGTGAAGCTAGAATAGTTTCCAACACGTGTTGATGTTTCTGAGGATCAGTTCCATTTATGGCAGACCAAATCTCAAAGAAATTCATCCTTGAGAAAGAACATTTAATCAAAGTATCTGATTTTTTATTATTAATAATTAACGTATGTTTCGTAGACCGTGCTACGCCAGAGCCTACGCAGTCGTAGAGGCTATATAGCAACTAAATGAGCAAAAGGGCGCAAAAAAACCATTAATATTTTCAAAATAGACAGTTCAATCTTTAATACAAGATATGTGAGAGTATTCGATTATGGTCGAATTTTTTTGTAGGTCTATGTGAATTCAACTATAAGATACATATTTGATAGAAATACTGTGTGGCGTAGCACTTAAAAATACGTCATAATAAGTAAAATAAAACTTTAAAATACAACTAATTAGTAATAACATAGCTTGATCTTGGAAATCCATGTCATAAACACCACTCAAAAACAATGCAATTCTGAGAATTCACAGTTACACCAACAGTAGTGCTAATGATTTACTGATAAGGCGAGCGCAACGTAATGATGTGTTCACTTCGGAGGTAGAAAAAAAAGTGATAATTAGGTAAAATGGGTGACATATTTATACTTTAGGGTAGCTTGTTTATCGGTAAATCATTATAGATAATTAAATTGGGGGTAATTGATGATGAAACTTTTGCATTTATGACCTAAGGCGGAACCACCGTGCAATGCCTTGTTTATGTTGGTGCGGTGTGTAATGTATTAGGGTAACAAAAAAATAGCAGAACGATAGACGCTGTCGACTGTGTAATACATTTCCGATCGCTATTTAGGAAATGTATAGATTTCCTAGGAAAAGTCCATATTACAAAATAGATCATAGATTTACTATCTATTTTAAGAATTGTATACAATGACGGATTACATACTTTTCCGTTAACATACCCACCAAAGCTGTGCGAAGATGTGCAAAGCGGAGAGATCAGATGTGCAAAGCGCCAAGCAGCTCACAGCACACCACTCGTATCTTTTCTCATGTCTTCTGGCCTAAACAATTGCTAGACACCGGCCCTTAGTCTGTACTAAAAATAAGTAGGTATTTTCTTTCCTTCGTCTTGCATATGGTCGCGATAGGTTCTGTTACTGTCATGAAAACCGTTCTATTCACAAGTCTCTATTGGTGTTTAGGCGTTCCGGTATCAAAAACCACTTCAATTTTAAAAGATTACTATGGCACCGTTTCTTTAGGAAACCAGAGTTTTAAACTATTTTTAAAAGTCTGAATTGCGAATAATGTTGCTTGGCAGAGGCGAAGTCTCCATACAACTTGATTCCTACCGGCTTCCCTTTGAAAAATCGCAGGATGCTGGAAGAGATTTCCTTAGAAATAAGCATCACCTTTGTACTATTTTCTGTTTCTTTCTTTTTTTTGTATTTAGTGTGTACATAAATTGTTAAATAAATAATAAAATAAAATAAATAAAAATGGCACAGTCAGTATTCTATAGACAAATAATATAGGTAATCGCATTAAAGATATGTTATCCGGCTTACCTCTTACAAAATTGACCCTTCGCTACTGCGTGCTAGGCAACAGAATTCTCAAAAGAATTCTACATCTCCACTTACACCGAGTAGACTAGCAACACCGAGTAATAGTCTGTCAACCAATAATCCATGATACGGATACCAGGGTATTATAAGATACGCGAAACACACTATACACTCGATCATTTTTTGGAAACAACAATAAAATTGTGACGTCACTCGTAATCCTGTACATCAAAACATTGTTTTTTGTATATTATTGTGTCTAAGTGAGATAATAGAGATTATTTTTGTTTGTAATAGCTATAATTTTCATGCGAAAGGGGCTTGTCGCTTTACTTATGGTCGCTGTCATGGAGTGTATTGAATAGCTGAGTACGGTTCTAAGAACTAACACTCAAACCATTTTATGCCTGTTCAAAACTACTGACTGTGTTCCAGGGCCGCGGTATCTCTTTCGAACAGTCCCACAGCCCCGGCAGAACTCTTCTAACCTTCCTTCTCTGTTTAAGTTATCTTCGTCAGCGTTTGAAATGACGGGTAAAGTGTTTGTCGTGGTTACAAAGATAGGCCGGCCGACTGAAAGGTTCGTAAATACACTCTTGCCTCGGAGGTTCAGAGCACAGGGTTGATCTGAACTGTCTTCGAACCCATGACGGAAGATGTCACTCTATCCTGCCTAGCCCAACCCGTCTTTTCCCAACTATGTTGGGGTCGGCCTCCAGTCTAACCGGATGCAGCTGAATACCAGTATTTTGGAAGATGTCACTCCAATCGCGTAAGATGTAGCTACCTCAACGGAACAGTAGCTGGGTGTGGATGTGTCGAAAACTATGTTCCACCTCATCCTTGTCTTTTGTGCCCCAAAACATGCAGCCAAAGTGATGTTTGCGCTGCCACCGATCACGTTGTGGAAGTCAGGCCCGTCATTCATTTGGTCAATCAAATCGATCTTTTATTTAGCAAGACCATTATCATAATTACTTTTGATTTCGTAATTATCAGCTGTTTTGACACCTGTGATAATATTTTAATGTAAGCGATGCCATATTGGTGTTAAGGAGTCGTTGTGTTTGACACAATGCTGTCTGTGTTGTAAGGATTACGCATTCAATTGTTTTTTTTATGTTATTGCGAGCTGTCTGTCCGTCTGCCTGTCAGCGGGCTGTTTCTCATGATCCGTAATCGGTACACAGTTGAAATTTTCTCAGAATATATATTTCTGTTGTCGCTATAACAACTAATAATAAAAATAAATTAAAAAAATTGAAGGGGCTACCATCATAGTAGGGTAGTAACGATGGTACGGAACCCTACACGCGCGACCCCGACTTGCACTTGACCGGTTTTTTTAAGGAGCTTTTCTCGTTTCGTATTATTTGACCGCGAGTGTATTTTGTCTCCCGAATGTAACGAATCAAGCCGAGACTCCATAACGTGGGTCATCATCCTACACATTTGATGGTGCCGCCCGGCCTTCAGGTGCAAATTATGAGCACTTTTGTGCAGCATCAGCATCCCTAAGGCGCTGTCTCCGACACTTGCAAATGACACGATAAGATAAGATATCTCAGTTGTCACTCTATCTAGGATATAATTAAGAATAATTATTCATACTTCACAATCGCAATAACAAAATCAAATTATCGTTAGGCTTTGTCAAATAATTCAATAAGACATCTGTGTCTGAACTAGATAAATTAATATCTGTAACTCAGACAACAGCGCTCTTCCCTCATAGTTACTGACAGGTTGGCAATACGCTGCTTACTGAATGATTAAGTCAGAAGAAAGATGAAAATCAAATAACTTTTATATATCGCAGGCCTGTGGACGGTGAGTAATGGGCTAGCTCGCCGTCCATCCGTCTTATGACGACAGGCCGTGTCGACGGCGCGTTCGTGTTCCACGCGCGCCTCAAAGAGATGTCAACAACCAGGAAGGAGTCCGCAAGGGCCGATGCCTGCCGGGGCTTCGGGACTGTTCGAAAAAGATACCGCGGCGCTGGAACACAAAAGGCAAAGAAGGAACATGGATGGGTCAGTATGAGTCGGACACTCCCTTCCACTCACCCCAGAGCAGGAGAGGTCATTTGATGATTTCCCATCCGAAAAAAAGGCAACAATTATATTAAAAAAAAAAACAACTTTAGATAGTTGACAACAATTAGTAGGTAATATTTCCTGTACTGTTGCACCAACTCTTCTGTTGCAATAAATGGTTATGTCAAAGATAGTTACCAAATTAATATAAACTACGATAAACCTTAAATCTGGTTGCTGACAAATAATTTACCTCTATTTGTCATTCCAAAAATATTTTTTTCTAGATAGTGATTATTGTCTCGTTTATTCAATTAAATACACATTCTTTATATTTTTTACATATTTAAAAGAAAACATTTAAAAATATAAAAAATAGGTTTCCGCCGGTGTCGGGAGCAGGGTCCAAGCTACCGGTGGTTAGGGTTCCAGAGATAGGAACCTCCTCACAATGCGAGCCGTATCGAGGAGTACTGCCTTCTGAATCAGGCCCATGATCCCTCAAGGAGAGCCTCGAAAGATGGTCGTCCAGGCTCTTGGCCATAAGGCCATTATTGGCCATGACTATCGGCATAATGATAGCCCAGTTCACATTCCAAATGTTGACAACCTCGTGTGCCAAGTCAAGATATTTTATTTGTTTCTCTTTCTCAGCTTTCTGGAGGTTCTCGTCATGCGGGATGGTAACATCGACTATCATTACGCGGCGTGCTGATCGGTCTATCACCACTCTAGATAGTGATTTATTTTTAGCACAACTATTTCAGCCGATCAGCCGATAGTGACAGTTAGTCTAAATATAGAAATCATCGATACCGCAATACTGATAAAAATATTACTAATACAAAATATCAAAACATAGATAACCATCTAAAACAATCAAATTAAGAACAAACACGCTTTCGGAGACAAACAAACATACATTTTTAGTACTTCCCAAAATAATCGAATCCGATCAAAATCTTTGTAGGACATTTTTAACATGACTGCGTGTCTGGTCACTAAGTAATATTTATCTTGAGTTACCGTTTTTTCCGGGTGAATAGAACAATAAACTTAACAATAAATGGAAACTCGTGTAACTTCTACGACCATCTTTCGAGGCTCTATTTAGGTGGTTGGATTAAGGGCCTGATTCAGAAGGCAGTACTCCTCGATACGGCTCGCATTGTGAGGAGGTTCCTGTCTCTGGAGCCCTAACCACCGGTAGCTTGGACCCTGCTCCCGACACCGGCGGACCACTATTTTTTGTATTTTAAAATGTTTTTTTTTTATTTGTTTTTTTTGTAAAGAAATATTTAAAAATGTAAAAAATGTGTAGAATAAATAAATAAAGGAAATAGAAACTAGTGTAAGATTATTAAAAAAAAATTGCTACAATTTGAAATCGAGTATTGATATTATGGTCACTAAGTAACTAATTTAGCAACTCTTAGGCAGACGATCCATTTAAAATACTGGTATTTACATCCGGTTGAACTGGAAGCTGACCCTTCCATAGTTGGGTAAAGGCTAGGCAGATGATGATATCATTGAGAATTTCTCAGTAGATCGCAATCTGAAAATGTGCTCAGTTGATAGCAGTAGACTCGCCCCCTATAACCCTCAAACATAAGCCGGAATACGGGTGACACTGAATGAGTCTAACCTTATTTAGACTTGTTTTGAAGTTTTCTTATTAATAGGACCAATCTACAAATTTCTCAAAAATGAAAAAAAGATTAAAATTATACTGTCACTTACGGGATATCATAAGTGAGTCATTATTTTGAGCTCCCGATATTTCGACGCTGTTGCAAGCGCCAAGATCGAGGGTTGACTTGCTGACAGTCAACCATAATGAAAAATCACGGAAGATTTCCCGTAAGTGATGGTATAAGTTTAGTTGTAAACCGTGAAAGCTTAAAACAGTTTTTAAAAAATACGATACCTACATAATGATGAGTGACTAATATGATGGAAAAAAAAAATTTTTGTCCATCATATTAGTCATACAGTAATTTCCAGTCTATAATCTAGGCTCACCCTAGACCCAGTTATTTAATCCTAGGCATTAGTCAGACTGCGGCTATCACCTTATCAGGTTTACTTATCAACTGGTCACTGATAACGAAAGGATTAAGTCTTGGAAAGATTTCACGATAATATGCGGAGATTTTTAAATTTCTAGAACCTGTCTACTTGTTTCCAGGTGAAAATTATGATGGGTTTAGGCCTAACACCATCGTAATTTTGTATCTGCGGGATATAAATGATAGTAATGACGTCAGTATCATAACATCACGCCTGTAATCCCCGAAGGGTTAGGCAGAGGTGTACCTAACAGTACAACCACATTTCGCCAGTTATGTTTAAGTCTCATGCAATAGGGGGCGAGACTATTGCCATTAACCGGGAACAAATCCAGAGTCCGTGGTTGCTACTGAGAAATTCCTGATAGAAAACCAAAGAGCACTTTGCTCGACCTGGGTATCGAACCCAGGACCTCATGCTCAGTAGTCACCACACCAACGAAGCAGTTTAGTAATAGATTTACTAATCAATCCTGTTTTGGGTCATAGTAAGTTGTGAGTAAAACTAAGATGGACCTCTTTATTTACTCACTACTACTCATCATCTGCCTAGCCTTTCCTCAACTATGTTGGGGTCGGTCGGCTTTCAGTCTAACCGGATGCAGCTGAATATCAGTATTTTACATGGAGCGACTGCCTATCTAACTTCCACAACCTGTGGGATGATTTTCAACCTCCGAGCGAACAAAGCCGCGACCTAATAATTTGAAAAATAAATACCTAGTCTTAGTTATACCACAATGTGTAAATGAACATACAATCATTAATCTCACAAAGGATTTCCCTACATCGTAAATACTCTAATAATATTCAAATCACATAAACAAACATCGGAACTTGTAATATTATTTAATACATGACATGACAACTTAAAACATGACTAAGTAGGTATCTTCTTTACAGTACGTCACACACCAGTGGTATCGCTACCATTTTAAGTTGACCTGTTATTATTTTGAAACTCCGTACTACGATAGGCCTGGAAATAATGGAATTCTCCTTAGACACAAAGAACGGATTCTCCTTGAACAGCAGAAAATAAATTACCAGACGGTGTGGTTTCGAAGTCTGCTCCTTACACTTTTGACAAAATATACCACACTAGCTTTTGCCCGCGGCTTCGCTCGCATTAATTTAGAATTTGTCAATCAATCCGGGTTGTACTCTGCTTGTAATAATATACATAATTCAATCATGATTCGAAAGACACGTGGCGCCATCTATTATTATAAGAACGTTATTGTTGTTTTCTTCCGGAACAGTACTTTTTTTCGGTATAGAAGGAACCCTATGTCCGTCTCTGTACACCTGACAACGTATTTGCAAAATTTCAGGGTGATCGGTTCAGTGGTTTAGGCGTGAAAAGGTAACAAAAAAACAAACAAACTTACTTTCACATTTATAATATTAGTATTAGTATGGATAACATCACACCTATAATTTCCGAAGGATTTGGCAGAGTTGTGCTCAGACATTTCGCCAGTGATGTTAATTAAATGTACCTAATAGCGAGCCTAATGCCTTCATCCGCGCACAAATGCAGTCTCTTTTTGACAAGAATTTCAGGTCATTTTCCTCATATCACTTACCTAAGGTAGGTATTGTAAGGTAGGAAACGTGCCGAGAAATGTGATATATACCATATATTTCGATCTGGCCAAATTCCAACATTTTATTAGAAACTAAAAAAAATCCTAAAACTAGTAAAAACATGGGATTTAAACATAACTGGTGAAATGTGGCTATACATACTATTAGGTACGCCTCTGCCTAACCCTTCGGTGAGTATAAGCGTGATGTTATGTATGTATGTAAAAATAGTCCAACGTTAATATTATAATGCCTCCTTAAAATAATAAACGACATGTTAGTAAAAATCACGTCCAACGTCAAAATAATAAATACGTTCTGAAAATTAATAAACGACATGTAAGTAAAACCACGTAGGTAGTAAGTTATTTGGGCCAAGTATTTTATTAGTTTAGTTACTTAGTTATTACTTTATGAAAATAAATACATAGTTTAACAAAATCTTGGATATTTATAGAAAATAATCAAAATAATTGAGCAGCTTGGGTTCGTAGGTATTTGGTTCACATTATTGTATACTATTTTTAGACCAAATGAGAACGAAGCAAGCTTTTGAAAATGTTGATTGAAAGCACATTCTGTGGTTTTCAGTTATATTTTTTATTCTTAGACGAAGTTATGTTTTTGATTCTACACACAAACGTTACATACATACAAATAAATAAAATTGAAGTGTCTGTTTGTAATATCAAAATAATAGCTTCTTATTGAATTCAAATCAAAGTATATACGGTAGTTATAACAAAAACACTTTTTTTTCAATTTTTGTCTGTCTGCCTGTCGGTCTGTCTGTCTATCTGTTTGTTCCAGCTAATCTCCGAAACAGCTGAACCGATTTTGACGGGACTTTTACTGGCAGATAGCTGATATTATAAGGTGTAAGTTAAGCTACTTTTATTTTAGAAAAATAATTAGGGTTCCGTGCAAAACAATTAAAATAAGAACTGTCAAAGATCTACAAAAGACACCCGGGACCAACGGCTTAACGTGCTTTCCGAGGCATGGAGGAAACTCGGTATGTAATGGGTGGTCACCCATCCACAGACCAACCTAGGCAAGCACGGCTTTACCTAAAGATCGACCCGAACGGCTGTTATTATTTAGCCAAGAGCTCCTCCAAATAAATATAGAGAGCATAGACCCACGAAAATGTTTGTAATTCATCCATTTATCAATTACCAAAACAAAAGCACGCACACAGTAATTAATCCTCAAACAGCGAAATTGCTTAATTACACCTATATGAAGGGGTACGTACTGAGGTCTATGAACTTTGAGCAATTCAATGTTAGTGTAACTTGGAAACTATTTGTCTTGAAACACTATTACTCCCATCAATTACCTTTATAGGCCGTTCACTGTACTATAAATTCCTCTGTTGGTAATAGGACGCAGAAATTAAATCAGTTGGAAAGCTTAAGTCAAAGAAACCAGACTTTTCTTTAAGTTAAAAGCCAATTTGATTCTTAATTCTCTCAAAAGTTAAATCTCATTAAGAATTTGAAAACTGTTCATGAAAATCATCATCTGCCTAGCCTTTTCCCAACTATAGGGTGACTGGTAATTAGTGACCGATAAACACGTGATTGTACTCATGATAACAAACAACTTTCCCAAAGATTTCTTTTTTAAAACAGCTGATAGGTCACAGGCGCGCGCGTGCGAATTTCATACGGCTGTTGTCTTATTGTGATAAAAGTCTGTGTATAAAAAAAGTTTCTTTGAGAAAGTTGTTTGTTATCATGACTACAATGACGTATTTAAGTATCGGTCACTAATTACCAGTCACCCTATATATTGGGGTCGGCTTCCAGTCTAACCGGATACAGCTGAATACCTGTATTTTGCTTGGAACGACTGCCTATCTGCCCTCCACAACCTAGTTAGTACTGGGTTATAAAATATCCCTTGGTAAGCCTGGTTGTCAGACTTTAGAGCCACTGACTACCTGTAACGACTGTCAATGATCTACCAATGACAGCCCAGACCAACGGCTTAACGTGCTTTTCGGGGCACCCGGTATGTTATGATGGTCACCCATCCACAACCCTCGCAAGGGCATTTGTTTTCCATACCTGGTAAGTGGGGACCTTTTAGTTGCGGAGATATTAGAGGTCAAAGTCGTTTCCCAGCAATATTTTTTGCGAGTTACTTAGTTTGATGTACAGAATGCTTAGTTGACGGCTTCATGAAGGGTCCGTTTACACCTTGTTGTAATGTTACTTTCAACATAGATGACGAATCAGCATTGTAAACATATCAGACAATTGAAAAAAGTGCATAAAGTCAATTAATCTAGTACATAATCTCTTATCAGTCTATGAAGGTTGTAAATAATTGCATTGATTTATTTATCATCTAATTCAATTTATAAAAATATGTACATCCCCGAAGTTATCAATTTAGTTTTGTAATAGATTGTTACTGATAAGATCTTAAATCATTTCTTATGACCGTGATATTTATATTATTGTCTATTTATTTGTGTTAGCTTCAAGAATTACATTGTAGGTTAATTAGGCATAACCTGGTGAGGTGCTCGTGGCTTAATAATAACAGCCACTCGGGTCGAGCTTTAGGTTAAGCCGTGCTTGCCTAGGTTGGTCTGTGGATGGGTGACCACCCATTACATACCGAGTTTCCTCCGTGCCTCGGAAAGCACGTTAAGCTGTTGCTCCCGGGTGTCATTTGTAGACCTTTCACAGTCGTTAGGTAGTCAGTGGCCCAAAAAGTCTGACAACCAGTCTTACTAAGGGGTATCGCATTACCCAGTACTAACTGGGTCGTGGAGGTAAGATAGGCAGTCGCTCCATGTAAAATACTGGTATTCAGCTGCATCCGGTTAGCCTCGAAGCCGGCCCCAATATAGTTGGGAAAAGGCTAGGCAGATGATGGACCTGGTGAAGAAAATAATCCTGAGAAAACTTGGATGTCCTAGAACTAAAAACCTTAGCATGACATCCACCAATTGATTACAGACTACTCAAAGGCTAGAAAACCGGCAAGTGCGAGTCAGACTCGCGCATGAAGGGTTGCGTACCATCGTAGAAGGGGAGCCCCTTTTAATTTTTAATTTGCTTGTTATTATAGCGGCAACAGAAATACACATTCTGTGAAAATTTCAACCGTCGACCTATTACGGATCATGAGATTACCAGCCTGCTGACAGACAGACAGACGGACGCACACTCGGACGGACGGACAGCTCACAATAATAAGACTTCTCCCACTCTGGGTGGAGTGGGAGGGAGTGTCAGACTCTTACTGACTAAAGCCCATCCATGTTCCTTCATTGCCCTTTGTGTTCCAGGGCCACGGTATCTCCACGGATTACCGTGGTATCTCTTTCGAACAGTCCCGCAGCAGCTCACAGTAACTTCAAAAAACAATTGAATGCGTAATCCTTACTACATAGACATCATTGTGGCACACATAACGACTCTAACACGGACGGACGTGTGGACGGACAGCGGAGGCGTATTAATAGGGTTCCAGTTGGTTACCCCTCGGGTACGGAACCCTAGAAATAAAGTGATTCCCTTGTATTTGAGTGCATCATTGATTAACACTTATTGTGCTTGTGTTTTTGATATCGCTGAAGTACATTGAGCCTTGAATGAATGTAATCACGCGTATTATCACGCTGTTTATTTTTTCACAATTGAGTAGGTATAGGAACTCACCATTTTAAGTATTCATAATATGGCACTAGAGGATCTCCTGGCTTAATAATAACAGCCGCACGGGTTGATATTCAAGGTTAAGCCGCGTTTGCCAAAGTCGGACTGTGGATGGGTGACCATCATTAGATACCGAGTTTCCTCCGAGTTTCGGAAAGCACGTTAAGCCGGTGGTCCTGGCTGTCATTTGTAGATCTTTGACAGTCGTTACAGATCAGTCAGTGGCCCGAAAGTCTAACAATCAGTCTTACCAAGGGGTTCCGTATTATCCAGCACTAACTGGGTTGTGGAGGTCAGTAAGGCAGTCGCTCCATGTAAAATACTGGTATTCAGTTGTATCCGGTAAGACTGGTAGCCAACTCCAATAAATTTGGGAAAAGGCTAGGCAGATGATGAATATGACACAAGGTTCGAAGAGGTCATCTTGTGAAGGTCATCGACCGGCAGCCATTTAATTAAAAGCACCACAATATTTACTGATGAAAAAACTTTTTTATGAAAAACTCGCGAAAATGAAACGCTAGACTTTTGACACAATTTTTTAACAACCGTATCGTCTATCGAGCAATGACTTTTGGAAGAAAAATTGGAGTAAATAATAACAAGTTTTTGTAGTGGAAGTTTACTGTTTAGATAGATAGATAGATAAATCATTTATTTAGTGCACACAAAAGACAGCACAACACACAGAAGCACAATTAAATAAACAAATTACACGACTATATAACTATAAAGGGTGTAAAAAGACCCTTAACGAAGCCGAAAGGCACTTGTTCTCTCCCTCATTGCGATATTTTTTTTGTTCTGGACCATACCTGGGAACCTTCTAGTTACGGAGATATTGGGGGTCTAAGTTCCGACTTTTTCACAAGTTTTTTTTGAAATACATGTTTTAAAGTAAGATTTTTACTTAAAACACCTCCACGACCCCCGTACTATTCAATCCATCCATCAGCACAATGTTCTGAGTGCGTTACATTGAGTTCTACCATAAAACGTGATTTTTCGCCCCAAAAAAAAAGTAATTTCCCAGCAAAAAATTTTGCGTAAAGTTACTTAGTTTGATGTACAGAATGCTTGGTTGACGGCTTCGTGAAGGGTCCGTTTACACCCTGTATAACTATATAAAAACAAGGTGCCAATATACAAAAAGAAAAGCATATTTACGAAAGAATATATAGTAACACCATGACATACTTCAAATCAAATAACGAGTATACAAGGTGCGGTGTGAGTCTCAAGATTGCACCAAATGGGAGTCCAGCTCAGCATGTGTCAGGCATCCACCTGACGCTGATATTCTGCTGGATCCCTGTGACATACGGACGTCGAGCAGACGAGATAAACTGGTGTTGTGACAAAGTGTTATTCATGCGCGGAGTGAAATTAAATAAATGGTAAAATGTAGACAGCCCACTAAGCTTGGTAATTTGGTTATGGTTGGCGAGGTTGGTCTTTAGATGGGTGACCAATTGAACATCCATTGCATACCGAGACTTCTCTGGTAGGTAAGGTTAAAGGTACCTATAGGAGGAGCTCGTGGCTAAATAATACCAGCCGCTCGGGTCTATCTTCAGGTTAAGTCGCGCTTGGCTAGGTTGGTCAGTGGACTTACTGACCCAATTTCCTCCGTGTTTCGGAAAGCACGTTAAGCCGTTTATTCTGGTTTAAATTTGTAGATCTTTGACCGTCGTTCGTTACGGATGGCGAGAAGCCCGAAAGACTGACAACCAGTCTTACAAAGTGATACCGTGTTTTACAGCAACTTGGTTATGGAGGTCAGATAGGCGATCGCTCCATGTAAAATACTGGTATTCACCTGCATTTACTCAGACTGGAAGCTGACCCCAACATAGTTGGGAAAAGGCTTGGCAGATGATGACGACGACGACAGAAGACGATGATGATGAAGACAACGTTTAGTATGAGATGGTGTTGGAGTATATGCCATCCATCCATACCATCCTAGTAATCATAGAAAGATAGAATGATTAAAGACGGTATGCCTGACTCAGGTCTTGGTATTGCAAACAATCTTTTGTCTAGACTATCGTTCAAGTACATTCTTTAACAGACATTTCAATGAATCTATCCATCTATAAAACAATACGTTACCGATGACTGATAGATACTGAATAGCATTCAATTCCAAGAATTTTGTTTATAAAACGAACGGGCGCCATGATTGGTATCGGATACATTCAAATTGAATAATTCGGTAATGCCGTCACAGCACATTAGCGCCCTGCACACGAAAAGTTCGGACTGCGGGAAACAGCACGCGCCGTTCCATCCCTCGCTCCGAACTGTACGTGTAGATGTGCGGGTCTAACAATCCGATCTGGCACATCGACGCGAACGCATGTCTTACAGTTTTATGCGTGCATCACGTGTAAACGTAAATTACAAAAATGGCGGTTTGGAGCGTCGAAGCTATCACAGAGTTCATTCGTTTGTTCCGTTCCACACGGATTTTCACGGAACAAACGAATGAACTCTGGGAGATAAAAAGGAAGGAGTATATTAACAGGAATATGAGAAATAAAGCATATGACGAGCTCGTTGATTTTTGTAAGTCAGTAGGTTTTGTTTCAGCTGATCGCGATTTCGTCAGCAAAAAAATACAGAACGCTAACGCGATGACCAAACGATCGTCCATTTTTCTTACTACTGCGAGAAAACTTTTAAAAGTTATAACATTCTACGCGCCAGTCCAAACTGCAGTCCCAACTCTTGAAAATCAATTTACACGCACAGTTCGGAACGTTTGTCTAGATTATGTAAGTTTCGTCGGCAATCCAAACTGTGAATGCATTTTTAATCGTAATTAGCACAACAGTTTGATACGCAGTCCAAACTGTACAGATCTAACTGCGGTTTGGAACGCAGTCCAAGATGCGCGGTCCGAACTGTACGTGTGGGGGGCGCTATTGTTTTTGAACCTGCATAATAATGTAATAATGCAATTGATTATCGTTAATCAATGAGCTGACCACACCATTAGTTCCTGCTGATGACGTCAAAGGATACCACAAAACATAATTAAATAAATGATCCCATAGGTAATATTCATGAATGAACGTGAAAACAAGATGGATGTCCTATTTGGTACGTTACAATCAGAAGCGATAAAATGTCCTTATATCGAGTGACAGGTAATTAGTGACCGATACTTTAACACGTGATTGTACTAATAACAAACAACTTTCCCAAAGAAATATTTTTTTATACTCATTCACTTTAATCACAATAACACAACAGCCGTATGAAATTCGCGCGGTTGTTCTGCCTACCCGCTGTAGCACGGTACCACAGTAATGAGACAGAACGGCATCACGCGGCTATAACAGCTGATAGGTCACAGGCGCACGCGCGCGAATTTCACAAGGCGGTTCTGTTTTTTTATTGTGATTAAAGAGAATGAGTATAAAAACAAATGTTTCTTTGGGAAAGTTGTTTTTTATCATGAGTATCATGAGTACAGTACAATCACGTGTTTAGGTATCGGTCACTTACCAGTCACCCTGTATGTACAGTGTATACGTACCAGAAAGGTGGTCATATTTAAGGGTGAGGTACAGACAGGACATCACACTGAACAGTTTTCTTCAAGGGACTTACATCGTAAACGCGAAACAATAATCCACTGTGTCATACAAAACTTCATTACCTATGGAGAATTCCCATACATTTGGATCTCAGCCACACAACAAGAGCTTCTGATGCTGTTCAAGGCTTTTGACCAAAAGGTCAATAGCCTATTACTTATAGGCAAAGGTCAAATCGCCCATATCGATAGCTTTTTGATCCAAATCAAGATATTTAACTATCTCCGTAAGATTTACCGTTCGATAGTGACGCGTAGCAAGTACCAGGAGGGCAGAATCTGCAAGGAATTCTTTCGTTGCCGAGATGAAAATCGAACAGAGTGCCTGCAAAGTGGTCCCATGCATATTTTCACTTGAAACATTTTTGAAAAATGTTATTCTTTTATTAATATAATCGTTGAATACAATAAAAGTATTGTATTGTTTAATTTTTATTTTGTTTTTTTGTGAAATCTTACTGTTTTAGCTGCAATCCATTTACACTACGGTGCGCCTGAGCTGTTTGTAATTCATCAATAATACAACACACGACGACACATCATGTTATACATATCTAGTATAACCTGACCTGGCTTTGTATGGGCTTCCGATACAATGAAAGATTAGCTTAATTTGGTTAACGTATTGGTCGTTGTGCGTAAATCTTCGATACGAAAAATTATCTTACCTCAGACCAAGGTTTAGCTGTTATAACCCACTTTCATAAATCTGACAGCTTCCTTGATTATCTTTTCTGAATCAAAGTGAGTGCTCGCTTATTGATTTTTGTTTATTTCTTTTCATACTGCTTTGGGTATTAGTGTAAATGAATTTTGTTGATTGATTCGTAACATTACTTTGAAATACTGGCGTGCAAATGTGGTGTAGCTAATACAGCGATCCGTTTAAAAAAAAATGTCAAACGTAATTATATTTTTATCGATAACTAGCTGTGCCCGCGGCTTCGCTCACGTGACCGCGTATTCTTTTGTCATTGTCAAAGTTTATAAACGAAAAATATAGATGCAACTCATGATCCATCCTGAGTATCAACGGTTAATAGCATTCATCTGCCTAGCCTTTTCCCAACTATATTGGGGTCGGCTTCCAGTCTAACCGGATGTAGCTGAATACCAGTATTTTTCATGGACCAACTGCCTACCAGACCTCCACAACCTAGTTAGTATACCTCTTGGTAAGACTGGTTGTCAGACTTTTTGGGCCACTGACTACATAACGACTGTCAAAGATCTGCAAATGACACCCGGGACCAACGGTTTAACATGCTTTCCGAGGCACGGAGGGAACTCGGTATGTAATGGGTGGTCACCCATCCACAGACCAACCTAGGCAAGCACGGCTAAACCTAAATAAAGATCGACCCGAGCGGCTGTTATTAGCGTTGAACCTTATCATGCCACACTTACACCAGTGTAGTGAAAATCATTGCAGATTATCTGTTTACAATGACTGGCGTAGTAACCACTTCAACATAGCTCTGTCATCATTACTATCTCACAAAGATCAGTGTATCAGTGTAAATGGAGTCATTGGCTTATCTACCATTATCGCACACAACCGACAGACACCGCTGCATGATTAACGGCTCTTGGTTAGTGGTATTAGGGTTCAGTTCAGCTTCTAATGGTCTCCACAATGAGCTATCACCTAATGGTCTGGCCACTATGGATAATTTTGTAGCCATGGCAACCAGAAACGTTGGTGCAAGATGGCGTACCTTATCGCATGGTATCGCATCCCTATCTATACAAGTAAATAAAATGGAAGTCTGTTTGCAATTTCTAAATAACAGCTTTATACTGAATGCATATGAAAGTATTTAAGGTGCTTATAACAATTTTTTTTTTGTCTTTCTGTCGTTGTGTTTGTTCCAGCTAATCTCCGAAACTGCTGGAGCGATTTTTACGGAACTTTTACTGGCAGATAGTTGATTTTATAAGGAGTAACTTAAGCTAATTTTAGAAAAAGGATTAGGGTTTCGTGTAAAAAAATAAAACCTTTGTTTTAACAAAATCCGATTCAAATGGTGAAGTAATATTTTTAGAATAATTTCACGCGGACGATGATCGCGGGGCAAACAGCTAGTATAAAATTACATGCACTCCGGAGTCCGGCCTGCCTATAAAGTGCAATAGTTCATACAAAATATACGTGAACGTGAAGTAAGAGGATTTTATCTCTGGATTACCTTTTTTGATATGTATATGTTGCAGAAGCAACAATATTGTACCCAGGACTATGTAATATATAACTTGATTTGAAAAGAGTGTCCATGGACTTCCTTGCCCATTCTTCTCCATGAGATCTACTATTTTCGAATGGGCAACTACAGTCCATTCACAGTATTATGCCTGTGGCTGGACTGTAGGTAGCTTATTTTTGACTATGCAATAGTGCCTGTCACGGGTGTATTTGAAATAAATGATTTGAATTTGAGTTTGAGTTGCCATTTAAAGTAGATACTCTCCGAGAGAGACCTCCTTTTAACAGTAGGTACTAGGCAAGTAGTTCCGCTCTCTTCATAAAACCCTTGACCCAACTAAATAAAAAGATTAATATGTTTGTTATTATTCCCAAATAAATCGGAATTCCCAATATTATGATTCAGACTGTTATGTTCGCCTTGATTTGTATCTCTATATGAAATAATTCACAAATTAATCATCGTTTGTGTCGTACTATACGTTATGTGATAACGATAACAGTTTGACGTCATTATTGTGTTGTTTAAGAATCAATTGATAATGTTTAAGTTTTTTTCGCTCACAAAGGAGACTGTCCACCGAGTACGAGTGGCACTAAGGGCCATGGAGCGAGCCATGCTCGGCATAACCCTCTTAGATCGAGTGCGTAACACCGAAATCCGCCGTCGGACGAAAGTATACGACGTCGGGGACCGGGCGGTGCGCCTCAAGTGGACCTGGGCAGGACATCTGGCTAGACGCGGAGATGGCCGATGGAGCAAGGCTTTGACCAAGGATTAGCCAAAGAAATCAGGGCCGTCCTAAAGCTCGTTGGGTAGACGATATCGTCAAAGTCGTGGGAAACACCTGGATAAGGGACGCACAGAACCGGGAAGTGTGGCAGAAAAAAGGGGAGGCCTATGCCCAGCAGTGGGTGATTCAGGGCTGATATGATGATGATGATGAAGTATACGTGAAGAAATGTAGATTGTAAAACGCGTATAGTGAGCAAGAGATGAAGAATAGTAAAGCCTAAAAAGTTTTCTTAAAGAACTTAACGACAAAAATGCAACGAACGTAATAGCAGTGATAGCCTAGTGGTGTGATCGTCGGACTGCCAAGTCCTAGGTCTCGAGTTCGAACCCAAGGCACGCACCTCTGATTTTTCGGATTCATGTGCGTACTGTTTAATTATTACTTACTTCGATGAAAGCAGGCAGCATCGTGAGTAAGCCAGGCAGAGATATTTCTTGACGGCATGGAAAGCTAAGTCAGAATCCCATATGCGGCATAAAAACTCTGGCACTAGGTTAGGCATTAACCACACGATAAAGAAGAAGAAGATAGACGAACGTCCTAAAAATGATTGCACTGTTAGAAAGCCAACTCTTAGCGAATATGAGGGTGGAAAATCTAACAAAGCGTTTTTATTTCGGAAGGTGCCTAGTGTTGGGAAATCACAATGAAAAAACACAAAAACACAACTCAATATCAATTAAATCGACCATGTTAATATCCATTTTGGGGTTAAAATAACACAACACAATGAAAAAGATGATAAAACGTAGAAACACAAACTATTGCTTACAAAGAGAAACTTTGACAGCTTATGACAGCTATGATTTAGACCATCGTTAAACTAGGGGTCGCTGAGGTTTAGCGTTAGACCATGGTTTAGTCTATGGTTTATCGCAAAACCACGATTTGTAATATCATTTTTGATTAAACCGTGGTCTATAGCAGTACCAGGGTTTTTAGTTAAACCACTTTTTGTAATAAGACCGTTAATGTTTTATAAGTTTTTAAACTGTCATGGTCACTAACATTATCATTAACGACGGGATATTTACTATGTAAACACACATGGTAAATATCCCGTCTCTAGAGTTAATTTAAATGTTTTGTTTTGTTAGTATGAACATTTTGGCCAGTTTATTAATAAGTTAGTACCTAAGTCAAATGAAGACATATCTTTGACGATTTTTTTTTTCCTAGCCTGCTCTGTCCCACTCCTGGGCAAAGGCCTCCCTCCACTCCTTCCACTTCTCGCGAACCTGCGCGTCCTCTTTCCAGTTCGGACGGAACTTGTCCAGTTCGTACCACCATCTCCTTCCTTTCCTTCTTTTTCTTTGACGAATATCTACCAAAATATTCCAATTCTAATAAAATGTGATAGGCTATAAAATTCTAGATTACTTGCGTTCGCGTGTTCAAAGTCAAAAGACGAGATTAATTTTGGCTTAAAGACACTCTTGTAAGACTAGCATAGATCACACTCGTGATAGGTACTACCGAGTCCACTGAGGGACCACACTTTTCAACCTTATTACTTTGGTTATAAGGGTGAAAATGGCAGACCGTCAGTGAACTAGGTGGTACGTGCTGATACCAAGATTTTTCTAGACAACTGCAAAATTGCTAATCTTTACACTATCAACCGAAAAATCCTAGCTATCACTGCCAAATAGGCATTTTGTTATTAATCATAATTCTTAGATAACTTAGGTTATCAGCTATTATGATTATGAATGGATTTGGGGTTTTTACGGCGGCAAACCTTATCGGTACAAGTGTAGCACATAATATATTTTGCTAAATACTAAATAGTAGCAGTAAAAATATACATTATTAATTAAAAACTATAAAATAAACTAACAACAAACTATAAAAGGGCATCAAATAACTCCTCCTCAACGCTGACAGCTGGTAATGTGCCCAAGAGACTGGCGGCGTTGCCACGTTGTTTGGCAATACTTAGCCTCTGGCCAAAGTAAAAGCCAGCCCTTGGGTCACGGGAAGCGACAAGTAGGCGTTTCGAAATATCCTTAAACATGCTATGAGCACTCGGACCCCACGGCCCCAGAGTTTCAACCCCAAACAGCTCGAAAATATAGTTTCCACAAGGTTTCTATATTTACGCCGCTTGAGGTTCTCTGTATCCGCAGCGACAGCGCCAGCACAGCACGATGAGCTTGGAAGATGAGATGGCGCAAGAGTATCGACGCATGTTGCGTCCCACACTAATGACCTACCCATCTTCCAAGTAAACAAAGACATGCCAAAAAAAGGCAGTAACATCATTATTTAAACCGTAATAACGTTTACAGCTGGACATAAAAAATAAACGGTAAAAGAAAACATCACAAGGAAAATGGCGTGTTCTAGAACAAAAAAATCGAAGACTTAGTATGACATCCTCTAACCCACAGAGTCGAGGCCTGTGATCCAGCAGAGGGAAAGTTACATGCTGATGACGCTGGACGTAGGTCTTCCTCATCTCCACAACGACTGGTCTTGCATCTCGCATTCAACGGATTCCTTTCCCCTGTAATCTTACTTCTTATTTACTATTATAAATGCGATTGAATGCAGCGAATGGAGCATCGAGAGGATGGATGTCTGTTACTCTTTCACGCAAACACTGCTGAACGGATTTCGATGAAAGGACATTAGGCAGAAATGTCCCACCCTCCAACAGATTTAAAATTAGTGTCATTCGATGCGTCTGGCAGGTCGAAGCTTCTGGCAGACATTGTGCATAAAGGGTGTAACAAGACCCTTGACGAAGCCAAAAGGCACTTACTCCCCATCATTGCGATGATTTTTTTGTTCTAGACTATAACTTTAGTTAAAAACTTAAGTTTAAAAAACAATTACAAGTTTCTAATGTAAGATTTTACTTTAAACACCTTAACGACCCCCGTACTAATCAATCCATCCATCAGCATAATGGTTTGAGTGCGTTACATTGAGTTTTATGGTAATTTTTCACCCCAAAAAAAAAGTGGTTTCCCAGTATTAATTTTTGCGTAAAGTTACCTAGTTTGATGTAAATAATGCTTGGTTGATGGCTCCGTGAAGAGTCTGTTTACTCCCTGTATAGTTTATAGCCTGAATTAATAGATACTTTTACCCCGTTAGTACGATGCTGTGGGGTAACTAGGTACCCAACTCCACGCGGGCGAAGAAACTCCACGGGCAGTGTACTAGTGTTTACTTTTGAGAAAATAAGGACACAAAAAGGTGAAATGGGTATTATGTCAACATGAGTCCTTTGACATAATCTCCTAATTACCTTTTGCGAAACAAAGGAGAACTGAGGGCCATGCCGTTAGGGAATTACCCAGGACTTAATAAGTATTATGTTGTAGTGACCTGTTTTGTTACAAGCAAGATTTTGGGTAGTAATAGTGAACCCTCCTTAGGGAATGTCTACTACGAAAGGTAATAAGAGTAGCTAAATCGATTAATCGGCCTGATCTTTTTACTCGACAGCAAAGATAGCACAGGGTTATGTATCTATCGCTTTAAGTTTCGATGATTCCCGATGTCTACCACCTGTTTGACGACCACTGGTGGACAGGGACACGATTAAAAAAATCTTACCCCCAAAAAGTGGCCCCCATGTTTAAAATTCATTAATTTACGTTGAAGTACGTCCGTCTTTGGGTTACCAACTAACATAATTATGTTTACCATCGGTCCAGTAGTTTCGGAGTAAATTGGCTGTGATAGACGGACAGACAGAGAGAAACGCGAGTGATCCTTTAAGGGTTCCGTTTTTTCCTTTTGAGGTCAGGAACCCTAAAAATCAGAACAAACTAAGAGAATTTCTTTCATTTCCCGTCGATTAGTAAACTACCTCTTACAAACTAACTAAATTGTTGTTATTAGAACCTGGGAATCGAGAGGAGCTCGTGGCTAAATAATAACAGCCGCTCGGGACAATCTTTAGGTTAAGCCGTGCTTGCCTAGGTTGGTCTGTGGATGGGTGACCACCCATTACATACCGACTTTCCTCCGTGCCTCGGAAAGCACGTTAAGCCGTTGGTCCCGGGTGTCATTTGTAGATCTTTGACAGTCGTTAGGTAGTCAGTGGCCCAAAAAGTCTGACAACCATATGGTATGGTATCGTATTACCAAGTACTAACTGGGTTGTGGAGGTCAGATAGGCAGTCGCTCCATGTAAAATACTGGTATTCGGCTGCATCCGGTTAGACTGGAAGCCGACCCCAAAAAAAAGTTGTTGGGAAAAGGCTAGGCAGATGATGAGAACCTGGGAATCGAACTCAAACCCCCAAACATCCGTCACCTCTTGTACGCACAACAACCAATCAAGCTATACAAAACCAGTTTATGCGGATCTCTCTTTGTATGGAAAATCTATACAAAGCAAGCCCATGTTATACTGGAAATGTATAGCTTAATGTGTCGCTGTGTACTACACCAATTTAATAACATACCTTTTTTTTGGAAAGTCGTCAAATGACCGCCCCAGGCTCTGGGCGGAGTAGAAGGGAGTGTCAGACTTTTACTGACTAACACCCATCCATGTTCCTTCTTTGCCCTTTGTGTTCCACGGTATCTCTTTCGAACAGTCCCGAAGCTTACCACCGCAGCAAATGACCTACAAATGAAGTTTACATTATCTAATACCACTCTAGGTCACTCAGAGGTCACTTATGGTTTCAATACAATACTGTCCGTGAATGTTGAATTACAAACAAAATGAACAATTAAAGTAAACAAATGATTTTGTGGGACGTGGTTTGAATTGATTATAATGGTGCAGTTATGTTTCTTAGTAATATAATGTTACAGAAGTTAGTAGATAATGCCATTGAATCAACTATTAACACTGGTTGATATTTTGTGTTGTTTTTTATTTGTTTCTACATTTATATCTACAACTAGCCTTCGCCCGCGGCTTCGCTCGCGTTAATTTAGATTTGAAAATCGGGCGTTTGCGGGTTTGGCGGGTTGTCACACTACTGACGTTCCTATTTATTATAAAATAATTCAATTATGATTCAAAAGACACTTGGCGCCATCTATTATCATAAGAACTTTATTGTTGTTTTGTTTGGGAACAGTATTTTTTTTCGGGATGAAAAGTAAAAAAAAAATTCTAAAACCCCTATTTCCGTTTCTGTACATCTGACAACGTATATGCAAAATTTCAGGATGATCGGTTCAGAGCTTTAGGCGTGAAAAGGTAACAAACAAACTTACTTTCGCATTTATACCTACTTGATATGATTTTAAACAATGCTTTCCAATAAGTCTTCCCACCTCGTGAAATTTCTTTTCAAACTCAAATTTAGTGATTCTTTCTTAAATATTTGTAGGATTTTTCCAACAAACATTTAACAAAGAATCACTAGTTTTAGACATTAAAATATACCTCTGACATTTGCCCTATCTTTCTTACATCTGAACAGCCCGTTGAAAAACATTTAAGCTGACCTATTTCGACAATGTACCCTCTTTTTTAAACAAATTCAAAAGACTAAGCTGAGTGGAAAATTAACAATTAAGCTTGACCCATTTTCCAAACGTTTTCACTTTGTAGGAATTAAGACTGGTAACTGAAGTGGAACTAATACAAATGGACTTGTTTTTTTCTCGAAAAACTTCTTTTTTTAAATGGAGTCTAGAATGTTCGTTTTAGTAGTAACTAACTAAAGCATGACTGTCATTTTTGTCTCCGTCGCAGTCGGGTAAAAAGGACGTCGCTGTATTACACTTTCTAATTGTTGGTCACGATTATTGTATTGTATTGTATAACGGGCTGGTTTCCGCAACTCCACGTCAAAGCGCGTATTTTGCGTGCGGGTGGGAGATCTATTCGATCCACCCCAACTCCCCGAGAAAGCCCAGCAGCGCCTTGATGTTGCTGACGATCTCGCGGAGAGTACCTGGGTTACCGAAGTACTTTGCCCTGTATGTTGCAACCACTGGGCAGTGCAGAAGCACGTGGGCTGCTGTCTCGTCTTCCTCCATGCAGGCTCGGCACAGGGGGCTGTCTGTGACTCCTATGACAAAGAGGTGTTAATTAAAAGAGCTGTGTCCAGTGATGGTCACGATAATATGACATTATTAAAATCTTAAGACAAATTACTTCGTGAAGACATTTTTACACTAATGGCTTTCAATCTCGGTATTTCATCATCATCATTCACAACCTGAATTCACCCACTGCAGGGTATAGGCCTCTCTTTTCTTTTGCCAATCTCCACGTTCCTGTGCCAGTCTCATCCAGGTTTTTCCCCCGATGGCAACTATAGCAACTGTTCGAAAGAGATACCGCGGCCGTGGAACACAAAGGGCAAAGAAGGAACATGGATGGGTTTTAGTCAGTAAAAGTCTGACACTCCCTCCCACTTCGCCCAGAGCAGGGGGGGTTATTTGATGATTTCCCATCCAAAAAAAAAAGAGGTAAGCTTCAGCTTTCAAGCTCGACAATAATACTCGTAGCTTCATTAATATTCTTCAGAGTATTTCGAAAAGTAAAACCCTGTCAAGATATTTTACTTCACGACATTCGGGAAGAAAAAGAGAAGCTCGTGGCTAAATAATAACTGCTGCTCCGGTCGATCTTTAAGTTAAGTCAGGCTTGCCTAGGTAGGATGTGTGACCCCACATAACATACCGAGTTTCCTCCATGCCTCGAAAAGCACGTTAAGCAGTTGGTCTCGGCTACCAGTTGTAGACCTTTGACAGTCGCTACAGGTAGTCAGTGGCTCGAAAGTCTGACAAACAGTCTTACCAAAGGTTATCGTATTACCCAGTACTAACTGGATTGTGAAGGTCAGAAAGGCAGTCGCTCCATGTAAAATACTGGTATTCAGCTGCATCCGGCTAGACTGGAAAAGGCTAGGCAGATGATGATTCAGGAAGAAAAGTTAAGTAACACATGGACATAGATCATGACGGTCTCGTAATTCTGGGTAGATTCTGATACTTTTGAATAAAAACGTCTAGGCCCGCTAGATCAAGAGGGTGGCCGCGGTGTAAGCAAGATAGAAAGGTATTTACCAAAAGACTTTACCAGGCCTACGCCCTAAGGCGAGCTCCGAGCCCCACAGGACGTGCCTTAAAGTCTCCAAAAAATGACACCCGGGACCAACGGCTTAACGTGCTTTCCGAGGCACGGAGGAAACTCGGTATGTAATGGGTGGTCATCCATCCACAGACCAACCTAGGCAGGCACGGCTTAACCACGCGCTCCTCAAGACAACAACAACCATTAAAAGCAAATGAAACAATAAAAAAACAAAACAAACAAAGATTGGCGTGCGTCGAATGATTTAATAAGTTGTTAACTTCAATAACGCGAGGTCGTAGCGGCGCCGGCGCAAGTGAACGTGGTTCTTTTATTACAGCCACGCTACTTCCTTTATTACTTTTACTAGTCTTTGTTATTTTTGTTTGTTTAACACTTTAAGGATATTCCACATCCATCAACGTCATGAGCTCCTGGTACGTAGAATGGGCAACTATAGTACCTACTTTAATAAGTTATTATGTAAGTCGCGCTTGCCTAGGTTGGTCTGTGGATGTGTGACCACCCATTACATACAGAGTTTCCTGCGGAAAGCACGTTAAGCCGTCCCGGCTCTCATTTGTAGATCTTTGCAAGTCGTTACACAGGTAGTCAGTGGCACGAAAGTCTGACAACCAGTTTTACTAAAAGGTATCGTATTACCCAGAACTAACTGGGTTATGGAGGTCAGATAGGCAGTCGTTCCACGTAAAATAACCTGGTATATTGAGCTGCATCCGATTATTCATTTGTAATTAGTGGCTCTCAGCGGCTGATCCCGCCTACATTTTCATATAACACGAAGCTAAGGTAACTCGCGCGTATAGCGTAGCCGTAGGCTACTGGAGCGGCGTCTGAAAAGTGGTTGCTTGGTGGATTAACTAAGCTACACATTTAATCGAGTTTGTGTCGACTTCAGTCGAGATGTGTGTAGTCAAACAAACACAATCCCACGGCACATAACCCTTTGACTCGAGCTTTATCACTTGTAGAAGTTTCTATACCCAGACTGCTGCATCGCGGGCAGTGCCTATTGACCTAGTGTTGCTAATACGGTATTGCATTGTCGTCCCATTTTGGAAGAAGATACCAAGTTAAAAAAAAAACTTCTAGCAGTAAGTTTTTTTTAGTACACTTCGCTCAAAGGTTTGCAGGTAGGAAACTCATTGTTAAATTAATCCCGCCTCTATACATACCGCTCCCCAAAAAAATGTCATTGATTTTGTCCCACACAATTGAGACAAGGATAGCAGACAATAAGACATGAAACTTTATCGAAATTAAAGTTCACACAGTCCTCAACTGTCAACAGTCATAGAAACTTTCTCTTATTACTACTAACTTCAATTTAAACTCGTTCAACTCCGGACTGAATGATGCAAAGCACGTGGTTTAGGCGCATCTTGACACACGTGTCCAAAAACGCGTTCCCATTGCTTTCACGGGTAAAGCTAAGCGCACATTACAACCGTGGCACTGCGAGTCACAGTCGCCGCCTTGGAACACACCAAAGCACATTAGGTGCTCCCGTGTCAGTCACTTTCTGTTCTTCTGTTTCAGTACCATTTTCTGAATCAAGTCCTTGATCCAACGTCCACGATCCAAAATCCATCCTCAGGTAGGCTGAGTTCACACCCCACATGTCGACAACCTCGCGGGCCAAGTCAAGATACTTAATTTCCTTATCTTTCTCGGCTTTCACGAAGTTCTCGTCATGCGGAACCGTTACTTCAACAATCGCTGTGCGCCGCTCCAATCGATCCACCACCACTATATCAGGCTTATTGGCTACAATAGTCCTGTCAGTGTCACTGTCTTCGAATGTTGGTTGTAGGACATGCCCGCCCCTATCTACGCTAGCCTGAACACTTTCGCTGCCCAGAACCCAGCATATGAGTCCAAAGTCCATACTACGCGGGGTGTTGGGCAGCGAAAGTGTTAATTATTACCCAAATTCTTAATCACATCCACTTGATCCGTAGTTCATTGGGTCGTATTGATAATCGAGTTAATAAAAGTTTTGATGTCCAATAAATCATTGGTCTATGACATTGTCTTTCCTTCTTCTTTATTGATAGAATATTTATTGCTGTTTCTAAGGTAATTAGTTCTTGCGAAGACACATGTATAATTTTATAAAATCAAGCTAACAATAGCAATACAAAAACATCAGCATAATCATTTGGAATTTAGAATTTTCGGTTCACGGACGCCAATCGGACGACGGACGGTTCCCTTACAATGACGACCCCGGATCCTATCCCTGAATTAAGAATTGAAAGACATAAGACATTCTACCAAACCGCATTCGGGCGGGATTGTGGATAAGGACACTCTCTCACTGGCAGTAGGCCTGTTCTAGGCTTATTATATTGAAGTCTGGGATTCGAACTCACGACCACTGGGCCACCACCGCTCGTCATCATTATTTAAATAGTTTTCATTAATGTTTTTAAACACACATTTTAAAGCAGCGAGAATTTATATCATTCTAATGATATTTCATCGATATTCTTCTAAATGGAAACCAGTTTACTCACATCCTTTATTGGCACATTCCTCATGATATAGACCACATTATTATATTTAAAAAAAAATTACTTTTGTTTGTATGATATAGTTTTTTTGTCACCTACTTCTGAAGCTATTTTTGCTGAAGTTATTTTTCACTTTTTTGTGTTTTTGAAGTCGGTTTTTTTTTTGCATTTTTTTTTTTTTTTTTTCCATTTTTAGTTGTGGAGGATATTCTTATCATATCATAGGATATCCTATTCAAATATTTGTGTACACATCTGTATACCCTCCCAGAGCATAGAGGCGTGATATTATGTTATGATGTTGTGTAAACAATAAACATCCAAGCGATTGCAGCAATCACGACAGATTTGCTGTCTATTATTGAAGAGTTCCATTGTATATCTCCGAAGATCAGCATCAGATCTTGACCAAATTTAAATGGGACCACCGCGAAACAATATCCATCCAAACAAAAAAAGAATCATCAAAATCGGTTCACAACTGGCGAAAAAATCGCTTAACATACACACAAAAAAAAAAACATTCAGACGAATTGATAACCTCCTCTTTTTGGAAGTCGGTTAAAAACTACCAATGCATCATGCAAATAATACTTCGTAGTTCTAACAGCACAAGGTGAGAGACTCGAGGATATACAGGGTGGAACAGGACCCTTCACGAAGCCGTCAATCAAGCATTATGTTCATCAAACTAAGTAACTTTACGAAAAAATTATTGCTGGAAAACAACTTCGACCTTTGCCTGAGGAAGTCATCGTAATCACAACCGGTAATGAAGACACGTGTTTTTAAAGGACAAGATTTAGTCAACCCACTATCATAGCAGATCACGTGTATCTAGATGCGTGCTGACACTGCGCGCACGCACGTGTCAATTTAATTACGAATAATTCGAACAACCTTTTGCTAGATACATACTCAGCAATGTCAGTAATTTATGATCAAACATAACATAACAAATGCCGCAAGCTGCCTCGTTGGTCTTGTGAGCGCGAGTCATACTGCTGAGCATAAGGTCCTGTGTTCAGTTCCCGGGTCGGGCAAAATGTTTTTGGGTTTTTCCATTAGGAATTTCTCAGTAGTAGTCCGCTTTATGGCAATTCGTGTGATGTTATGTTTAAGCCCTGTGGACGGTGAGTAATGGGTTTGCTCACCGTCCGTCCGTCTTATGACGACAGGCCGTGTCGACGGCGCGTTCGTGTTCCACACGCGCCTCAAAGAGATGTCAGCAATCAGGAAGGGGCCCGCAAGGGCCGATGCCTGCCGGGGCTGCGGGACTGTTCAAAAGAGATACCGTGGCCCTGGAACACAAAGGGCAATGAAGGAACATGGATGGGTTTTAGTCAGTAAGAGTCTGACACTCCCTCCCACTCCACCCAGAGCGGGAGAAGTCATTTGATGATTTCCCATCCGTAAAAAAAAAAGCCCTAGTAAGTACCTAGGCTACCGAACTCGGCTCGGGTGAAAATAAAGAAAATAGATCGATTTTTCGTCCCGTAAAGCCACATACCTATTGCAACTTCAATCTAACTCGTTAGAGCCGTTTTCGAGACCATCATCATCTGCCTAGCCTTTTCCCAACTATGTTAGGGTCGACTTCCAGCCTAACCGGATGCAGCTGAATACCAGTATTTTATATGGAGCGACTTCCTATCTGACCTCCACAAACCAGTTAGTGCTAGGTAATACAATACCCCTTGGTAAGACTGGTTGTCAGACTTTTTGGGCCACTGACTACCTAATGACTGTCAAAGATCTAGAAATGACAACCGGGACCAACGGCTTAACGTGCTTTCCAAGGCACGGAGGAAACTCGGTATGTAATGGGTGGTCACCCATCCACAGACCAACCTAAGCAAGCACGGCTTAACCCAAAGATCGATCCGAGCGGCTGTTATTATTAAGCCACGAGCTCCTCAAAATAACAATGAAGTAGACATTATTTGTAAAAGTCGTGTTATAAAGTATAGTGTGTTTTATGTAAATAGTGTTTATAAAGGCCAAGATTTCGCAAGATCATCTCACGCGCAGACGCACGGAGTCGAGGAAGGCGCTAACTCGGATTTACTCTGCTTGAAGATGATGATTCAATACAATCATGAATGTAACATGACTTGTTGATTTTTATCTCAAATCTAGGTGATACTACTGTAATGTTGTGAAGTGTTATATAAATATAACATAAATATTTGACTTTTATCAGCATTTTTTTTTAAATACCATTCCATCTTTTTGCACACGGTATCTCCGATTTAACTTAGAAGCGTGCAAAAGGAGCTGTGCGTTTAACTGACGACATTGTTAAAATGGCCGGCGATGCCTGGATGAGAAACATAAGGAACCATAGACAATGACAGAAAGGAAAGGTCAAAGAAGCTTAAAACCAACAGTGGGTGACTCCTGACTCAAATATGTTGCTAATACATAGTTATATATTTTACTAATTTTACATTAAGTAAGTAGCTTACAACTAACATTATTACTTTTTTTTTTTTTTTTTTGATTTTGAGTTTACCTTTAAGTAATTGTTACACTGTGTAGAGTTAAAAAGCATGTTTTTGTTTTTGTTTGTAGATTAGTCTAAACTATTGTTGGTAGACCTAATAAAAAAAAAAAAATTAAATCCAACATAATTCATTTGACTGCCTCATAGGTCTATGGTCGCAAGCGCGACTGCTGAGAATGGATTCCTGGGTTTGATTCCTAGGTCGGGCAAAGTGCTGTTGGGTTTTACCTTCATAATATTTCAGTAGCAGCAACGGAGTCTAGATATGAGCCCAGTTGTTGGCAATAGGCTCGCTCCCTATAACAAAAGGTTCGGTGTACTATTTAGGTACACCTCTGCCAAATTCTTCGGGGATAACAGGCATTATGTTATAATTCATTATCTTCTTCTACAAAATAGCTGTCTACATAATTATTTGCGTGAAATATGTAGTAAATAAATAATAAATTTCATTCATGCTTTATAGGCGCGTGGTCCTAATCTAGCACAACAAAAGACACGTCACCACACGTGTTTGAAAAGGACAACATTTCGCAAGCACACCTCAAACGCGTGCGCAGACGGTAGCCTTATCCACCAACATAACTTGATACACCATGATGGCGCTGCTTGCTAAGAAAAACGTCCACCACCTGTCAAATCCAGTACATTTCAAACGTAGTTCCAAATAATGCCGTGTGTCAAGTTAAATTGGTCAAGGAATACATATGTACGTACGTCACTTTATGACCGTTAATATAATGTTATTATGCGCATGAATGACCCTGTTCTTGCGTTTTATTGTTGTGAGGTAAATTTTCGGTAGCGTGCGCGTGCGATGACTTCACTTTGATTTTGTGACGTCTATAAGAGGTTGCAGGTTATCCCTATTACATATTTGGCTGCATAGTTTAATGTTATGCATAGTTATGACGTCGTGGATGCCAAAAGGTTGAGTTAGTGAAAGTAGTTGAAAATTTGGAGACTAAATATTGTTCAACAAAAAAAATTTCAGACGAATTGATAACCTCCTCCTTTTGGAAGTCGGTTAAAAATGGTGGAGAGTGGTGATTAAGCCAGCAAATTCTAGCAGAGGACCCCTTGTTTTTACCCAAAGCGTAGGGGGACTGTTCGAAAGAGATACCGCGTCCCTGGAACACAAAGGGCAAAGAAGGAACATGGATGGGTTTTAGTCAGTACGAGTCTCACACTCGCTTCCATTCCGCCCAGAGCGGGAGAAGTCATTTGATGATTTACTATCCGAGAAAAAAAAAAAATAGGGCCGGTGGCATTGATTCACCTGCTACATGGCTATAATAAGACCGTAAGGCAATAAAGTTCGCTTTACATCTCTCCTTTACTCCAGAATGTTGAATAATCATCTTTAAGCGGAGTCTTAATTAACTTATGGAGCAAAGCTAGTAGCCCAAGGGAACAAAAGTTGTAAAATTTCACAAACGCTCAAATTTTATCATCAAAAATAGTACTTACTAGCACTTCGTCTGCAAACATCGTGATAGCTTGGCTAATATGCATGATATAATTATAATTTATGGCCTACTAGCTTTTGCCCGCGGCTTCGTTTGCGTTAATTTAGAATTTGATAATCAATTTGGGTTAAAAAAAACTCTTCACACACTACTAAAGTTTCTAAAATAATATAATTCAATTATGATTCTAAAGACACGTGGCGCCATTTATATAAGAACGTTATTGTTGTTTTCCTCGGAAACAGTACTTATTTTCGGGATGAAAGGTACTCTATGTCCGTTTCTGTACACCTGACAACGTATATGCAAAATTTCAGGATGATCGGTTCAGTGGATTAGGCGTTAAAAGGCAACAAACAAACAAATTAACTTTCGCATTTATAATGTTAGTTAAGATTACGATACGGTTAGCACCCACGAATAATGTAGCTTTCTACCATTGAAATATTTTTTTAAATTGAATGATGAGTTCCGGAGATAACCCCCTACATACAAACTTACTAACAATTTTCACCTCTTTATAATATACTAGCGGCCCGTCCCGGCTTTGCACGGGTGGACATTTATTTTTTAAACATTTTGGGATAAAATATAGCCTATGTTACTCAGGGATAATGTAGCTTTCTAATTGTGAAAAAATGTTTGATTTCAGCACAGTAGTTTTTGAGTTTATTCATTACAAACATACTTACACACACACAAAAATACAAATCTTTTCTCTTTATAATATTAGTGTAGACCGAACCTTGTTTACACTGCTAAATCTGTACACAATAACTGCAAATTATCCAAAGATGAAGTCATCCTAAAATAAACTAAATATGATTGGTCGACAGATGACTAGACTACATAAAGCTTCAAAATTGATACCACTTGTAACACCAGACATACTTAAATATTTACATTACATTAAACTAAGCTGTTGTAAATTATTTTAAACCAAAACAATTCTAGTTGATTACGATGCTCCAGCTGACAATTTTATATCTTGGAGTTTAAAGCTTGATTTAAATATCATAAACAAAATAAAATAATGATTCACACCGTGTGAAGGCAAAATGCACGAGGAGCTCGTGGCTAAATAATAACAGCCGCTGGGCAATCTTTAGGTTAATCGTTAGGTAGTCAGTGGCCCAAAAAGACTGACAACCAGTCTTACCAAGGGATATCGTATTACCCAGTACTAACTGGGTTGTGGAGGTCAGATAGGCAGTCGCTCCATGTAGAATACTGGTATTCAGCTGCATCCAGTTAGACTGGAAGCCGTCCGCAACGTAGTTGGAAAAGGCTAGGCAGATGACATAGAATGGTTATGGTATTCCTCTGCCTAACCCTTCGGGCAAATACAGGCGTGATATTATGTCATATTTACTGATGTGACGTCCATATAATAAGATTCGGATCTGTGATTTTAAAAATTACACATTATTTTAAATTAACCTTAAACACATACTTTTGCTGCGACATCGCACTCTTTGTGTTGACACTCGGACACTTATAATTCCTATCGCACTAATGAGTACATTAATACGCATAACTACAGGTTAAGTAAACAAAGAATTCACGGAAGTAGGTGAGGAGAATAATTCACAAATGCTTAGAAAAATATGTCCATGTTAAATGGGGCGACAGGGCCGGAATAGACTGACACATTAAAGGATGCAAATAGTGCAATGCCTGCAAGCCCGTTTCACATTTCAAGAAGATGAACGCAATTTCGGTGCGTTGGCGCAGTGGCTGAGCGATTGACTGCTGCGCTGCATGTCGCGGGTTCGATTCCCGCACTGAACAAATATTTGCAGATGAAGGACTTCTTAAACTTTTATTTTTACACACAAAATTAAAATATAAAGGGTGTAAACAGACCCTTAACGAAGCCGAAAGGTACTTGTTCTACCCGTCATTGCGATCACTTTTTTGTTCTAGACCATACCTGGGAACCTTCTAGTTACGGAGATATTGGGGGTCAAAGTTCCAACTTTTTCACAAGTTTTTTTGTAAATACATGTTTCTAATGTAAGATTTTCACTTTAAACACCTTCACGACCCCCGTACTATTCAATCCATCCATCAGCACAATGTTTTTAGTGCGTTACATTGAGTTTTACCGTAAAACGTGATTTTTCACCCCAAAAAAAAAAGTCGTTTCCCAGCAATAATTTTTGCGTAAAGTTACTTAGTTTGATGTACAGAATGCTTGGTTGACGGCTTCGTGAAGGGTCTGTTTACACCCCGTATAGGGTGACCGGTAGTTAGCGACCGATACTTAAACACGTGATTGTAGTCATGATAACAAACAACTTTCCCAAAAAATCATTTTTTTATACACAGACTTTTATCGCAATTAGACAACGTCCATATGAAATTTGCAAGCGCGCGCTTGTGACCTGTGTGTGAGCTGATAGCCGTTTAAAAAAATGTTTCTTTGGAAAGTTGTTTGTTATCATGATTACAATCATGTGTTTAAGTATCGGTCACTAATTACAAGTGAGCTTGAGTCTGAATGAGATTTTCTTTCAGCAAACCTTACTTCGATAGCGGGATTTTTTGTCTATTAAAGTTCTGATAAAATCTATCCCTAGAGGCGACTTTCACCCTGGGCTATCTAAATAAAAATCCACCGATATTAAAGTTAACGTATATCTATAGCGGTGTCCCGGTGGTGGCGGCCCCGACTTACGAATAGTAAGCCGTGGGTTCGAACCCAGGCAGAGGCGGTATTACTTTGTGTAATTTATTTCATCACCACAGCTCTCAAAACGGTGAAGGAAAACATCGTGAGGAAACCGGCATGTTCTAGAACCAAAAATTCGAAGATATGTGACATCTACCAACCCGCACTGGGCCTGCGTGGTGGATTATAGCCCATTCCCTCTCATAGAGAGGAGGCCGTGTGTTCCAGCAGTGGGAACATTATAGGCTGATTATGCTTATGCTATGCTTATCAAAGGCCTCGAATCCCCAATGATTGACCGTCGGAACGTATCGTTCAATGACTTATCATGTCTATCTGTTAAAATTGATTAGAAAATAATTGGCAATGGCACGTACTGATTAATTGTACCTTTGCTTTTTATTTCTATTGAAATTATACTATCTAGTAGATTCAAGCTACAGCATCATCATGGCGGATGCTTCGATGTGCTAGTCTTGCATTTTGGGTGAGAATTATAAATTAGTTTTCTTGCATATTTTAAGTTATCATATTTATTTATTTAACACTTCAAGTACAGTGTACAGGGGCGGACTTACTGCCATATTCATTTTTTACCAGTCAACTGTGGTAGGATTTTCTTTGCCTACAAATCAATTTAGCTCATGCTGTACTGTAAATATTACATACTCCACGCAAAACGCCTCATTGCTCATAAAACTGCTCCTCATAAAGGCTACTACTCCAATAGCTTATAACCATTTAATATTTTGTACTAACATAATTTATTTAGCATACTTTTATAATCAGCACACAGTAAATAATGTACCTTTATCTTTATGTTACAATAATCGGAAACAACATCAATTATATCCAATCAATGGAATATTTAAATTATACAAAAAGTGCGAGTCGGACTCGCACACGAAGGAATCCTTAACGCCGTACAATATTTAACAATAAGACCGCCAAAAAAAAAACCATTCTTGCATGCATTTATCGTTAACTTTATTATTTCCTTTATTTATTTCTGTACAAATATAATTACATTTTTAAATATTCCTTAGAAAAAACAATATAAAAAACATTTAAAAATATAAAAAATTGTAGCCCACCGGTATCGGGAACAGGGTCCAAGCTACCGGCGGTCAGGGCTCCAGAGAGAGGAACCTCCTAACAATACGAGCCGTGTCCAGGAGTACCGCTTTCTGAATCAAGCCCTTGATCCAGCTGCCTAACGAGAGCCTCCTCAGATGTTGGTCGAAGCTCTTGGCAATTAAGCCATGGGCTGATACAACTATCGGCACAATGATCGCTGAGTCCACATCCCACAAGTCGACAACCTCGTGAGCCAAATCAAGATACTTGATTTGCTTATCTTTCTCGGCTTTCACGAGGTTCTCATCATGTGGGACCGTTATGTCAACAATCATTGCGCGCCGCTCTGATCGATCCACCACCACTATATCAGGCTTATTGGCTACAATAGTCCTGTCAGTGATGATGGATCGATCCCAGTACAATGTGACACAGCCATTTTCGAGAACTGGGTCGGGCACATACTTATAGTACGGCACTTCCGATTCCACAAGGTTGTATTTCAGAGCAAGTTGCTGATGAATAATCCTGGCTACAAGGTTGTGTCTATGCAAGTACTCTCCGTTAGCCAGACGAGAACACCCGGAGATAATGTGACGGATTGATTCGCCTGGACGGTGGCATGCCCGACATATGTCAACCGTACCGTCCTTCACAATAAATCTCCGGTAGTTATTCGTCATCATAACTTCATCCATAATTGCACAGACAAAGCCTTCGGTTTCTCCAAAGAGATCCCCGGAACGTAGCCAGGCTACGGACGCTGATAGGTCTACATCGGGCCCATGCAGGGGCCGGAAAAAGCGTCCGTGAAGCTCCTTACTCTGCCATACTTCCCTGCGGTCGTTAGTATCAAGCACTACTGGTTTGCGCCAGTTCTCTTTAGCCAAGGAGAGAGGGGTGAGGCCCTTGTCCACCGCGACTACATCTCGATGCATACCCACGTCGGCTTCTAGGAAATATTCCCTAAGACTGCATATCTCGCGATTGTGGAGAGTCTTAGCGTTTAAAAAGCCTCGACCCCCACACCTCCGCGGAATATACAGTCTCATAACCGAAGAACGCGGGTGATGCATTCGATATGCCGTCAACAGTGTACGGACCCTCCTATCCAGGGCGTCTAGTTCTGTTTGAGTCCATTTAAGTATGCCGAAAGAGTACATCAAAACCGGCATGACCCAACCGTTGAAGGCACGCACCTTATTTCCGCCTGATAAAAGACTATTAAATACTTTTTTCAGACGGCCAAAGAAGCGTTCCTTCAACGATTGCTTCATGTCAGCGACATTGATGCCCAGCGCTTCCGACATACCCAAATACTTATAAGTTTCGGTTGCTGAAAGAGATCTAAGATTGATGGAATCCGAGAGCTGGGTTCTCACAGATTCCACAATCTCCCCTCGCTTTACATGCATGACCGCACATTTGTCCACACCAAATTCCATCCTGATGGCGCTACTGAAAGTTTCAGTTACCTTCAGTAGCTCCATCAGTTGCAAATCGTTGGGGGCAAAGAGTTTCAGGTCATCCATGTAAAGGAGGTGAGATATAACTTGACCACCTCTCCTCAACCGATAACCTAGACCTGAATCCTCCAGCAGTGTGCTAAGAGGATTCAAGGCTAAGCAGAACCAAAGTGGACTCAAACTATCGCCCTGAAATATACCTCGCTCTATCCTTATCGGTTCGCTATCCCTCTGGATTTGCCGACATCCTGGATAGCGAAGGACTGTCCTCCATTGCCCCATACACGACATCAGGAAGGTGCGCAGAGTTGTATCAACTTTATACAACTCTAGCACCCTCATGAGCCATGTATGTGGTACCGAGTCATAGGCCTTCTTATAGTCTATCCAACATGTCGACAGATCCCTTCGGAAACGGCGAACCTGTTGACTAATGGGCATATCAATAAGGAGTAGCTCCTTAGTACCGCGGGACCCGTTCCTACATCCATTTTGAGAAGGAGACATGATAGAATTGTCATTAATGTGTTTGCTAATTTTAGTTCTCAAAATGGAAGTAAGAACTTTATACACTGTCGGAAGACAGGTAATCGGTCTATAATTTTTGGGTTCCGCAGTACTACCCGATTTATGGAGCAGGTGGGTTATACCTGTTGTCAGGAACTCGGGCAGCGACCCTGACTCTAAGGCTGACTGGAATAGAGTCGCCAGGCGAGCGTGCGACCTTGTGAACCATTTAATCCAGAAGTTGTGCAACCCATCCGGCCCTGGAGATTTCCAATTAGGCAACGGACGGACTGCACAAACTACGTCTTGGGGGCTGATAGTAATTGCCCCCATTTCTTGTACTGGATCGCACGCTCGCTCGACCTCCCGAGTCCATTCATCCTCGGTGTGGCTAACAGGCACCGACCAGATGCTGCGCCAGAATGAACACATGGCGTCATCATCCGGTAGGCGCGTGTCAGCCACACCTTGGTCCGGTCGCTCCCAAGCCCTATAAACCCACCTTTCATCTCTTTGGAATGTGCGATTCTGAGTGTATCTATCCACCCGCCGTTTATACCTACGAATACGGTTTGCCCATGCATATACTTTCTGCTTCAGGAAGTCGATGCGCTCTGTGACACGGAACATGTAGTCTCGTGGACTGATATCAGTCCCCGAGAACGCCCGCCTCACAAAACGCATCACTCTAGGGCGAGTATTGCCCTCCCTGAAGCAGATCAGTTTGCCGATGAGTGCTCTGGCCCCACCAATACGTCGTTCAATCCTGTACTGCCATGCTGGTACGGCTGGTTTAGGTCGTGTAGCTCTGTCATCTGAAAATTTGACGTGAGCTACACGACATGCCGCTACAGCCGCACAATACAAGATTGAGTGAGCATCGGTGAGGTCTTCGCAATTGTCAAAATAGTTTGACAACTGCGAATCCAGAACAGCCACCAGCGCCCTATTTTTGTTATGCATGGGCAAACGAGGTATGCGTGGCCTAAGGTCGGGTTGCATGGACCGATATTCTCGAATCGCACCCTCCAAAGCACTCCTTATTTCCTCATTGCACTGGGTACTCACATTAGTAACCATGTCATTACTCTCGTCATTCCCGCGATTCGGTATTGTGTTAGACTGTGGTAGTATCACAGCCTGCGCCGACGGGGTAATGACATGGCTACTCTGCATTTCAGTTCGCAGGCGATCAAGTACAGTATCATCCAACATACGATTACGCTGGATGACTCGCACCTGATCCGATAGTCGTTGCGCCGACACGTTGACAGCTGGCTCAAGCACCTGAAACAGAGAGAGCATCCGAACACGGTACGCGGTCCGGTTGTTTCCCCCCTCTGTAGCCCCATAGTATGAGCGCATGACATTTTCATTGATGGATTGCGTCCATCGCATGCGCTGCACACTCCCGCCGAGAGCTGGGACCCTATCAGAGGCCGGTGGGCCTCGAGGTCCTAAACCATCCGGCGGCCGGTGTCCTCTCCGTCGACGAACTGGTGGTGGCGTCGTGGGCGGAGAGAAATACTCGTCGCTCGAGCTCGACGCAACTGCCACGGCCGGTGTCACAGCACTCACGATGGGGCTGGATTCCGGCAGCGGCGAGGCGGAGCTGAGCGACGGGTCCGGAGGCGATAGGCGTGCGCGTCGTGCTGCTGCCCTTGTCAACATTATCGTGATTATTGTTTCATTTTTCACAAATCCTGATTTTCACATTTATGACGTAATATGTCATTTGTGATCCGAGTTTTTTCTTCGATATAAAATTGGTTCATTTTGTCGTTTTTGTTGAAAATGTAAAAACTATTATATTTAAAAAGGAAGAGGTGATATTCAGGCTGTTTAAAAATATATATTTATAATGTAAATTGCAGAAAATTTGAAAATGAAATTTGAACGATGTTGACTTAAGTGTTGCCAGCTTTATTATTAGCGTTAACTTTATTTTTATTGTTGCCATAGCAGTCATAGTAATGCACACTCTGTGAACCTCCCCCTGTCAACCTATTACCGTTCAAAAGATTCGGTCCTGTGACACACGGATAGACGGACAGAAAGCCTTGGCACCCTTTGTATACGGAACATTAAAAAGGTATAAATATTGATGTGCCGATCACTATAAAGATGGCGGCAGATTGAGATTTATATTAATTTAATTTAATTGTGAGAACATTGACTGGTGTGGATGCAATTGTTTCCTTGACATAAGGAAGCGTGTAGTGAAATATAGTTGGAGCTGAGTAATTCATTTTATTTGACCTTTTGACCGCTATGTATATGTGCAAACAACTTTGTTTGGTTAGCTATACTATAGGCACCGTTCGTTTACTTTTGCCTTGCAAAATTAAAGTATCAATAAAGTATCACAAAACTAGGATTGATACGCCGCGATAGATAGGCCGAGGCATAGCTTCACACCAGGCGATTTGGTGGCCAAACGTAAGCCCAATTAATATTTAAAAAACCTGTCATCGTGAATTTAAACTGCTGAAACGATAAGCAGAAGAAATAGTTTTATCATTTCGATTTTTGTTAATTTTCCATCTTTCTGAATAACCTAATATCGGACAAGAGTTACGGAGAGTTATGTAGGTGATATTTTTGTTGTTTTATAGTTTTTTTTATTAAATACTGTTGTTTTTTAAACAAACAGTTGAAAAACTTTCTACCTACTAAAGTAGTTTTTTTTTTTATAGTTAGTTTCATTTTACTGCGGTTTTCTTGTTCGTCGTATTGATAAAATGGTTATTTCCCGCTTTCTCGCTTCCACGTAATCTACCTAATTGTAGCCAAAATCCCAGTACAAATACGTCATTATAACACTAAATAAACGTAACTGGGAGAATAATGAATGAACCATCACGTCATTGTAAAAGGTAAATAAATAAATAAATTAAAATACTGTATTGTAGAATTTGCAGGATATTTTTATTACTGAAACCGCATATATTCCCGACTTCCTTGATTTAATTAATTAATTTAGTATTCTAATACCAACATTACGTCCGATATAATAACATTAACGTCACACGCTGTAACAAATTTTGGTAAACATTTTAGGAACTTTTTCTTATTTGGGTAAAACTTCTTGGTGTAAATAAAGTAAGTGCCGTATTTCGAATAACAAAAAAAAAAAACAACGAGCTTATTTATGGTTATGATGATATTGACTTTTTAATATCAACGCAGTTGCAATTTCTGTGATACCTAAATTTGACCTTGATAATAAGTTCCAAACACAGGTTACTAGGTCTACTACTGATACTGATACTGTTAGCCTGCGTCATCCCACTGCTGGGCAAAGGCCTCTCCCCATGACTAGACTCGGTCGGGTCTGGGCTCGGTCTCGTAGACTAGGTCTACTAATGAAGTTTAAAGAATTAGCGAAATTACCTAAGACAATACTAAATACGGTACATATTTCTAACAGTCACGGTTATACAAAATTATAATTTGACTAGCATAATTTTGTGAAAAAGAGATTAATATTTACTGAAATTCATAATATTAAAAATGCTTTCTGTGTTAACACCACACAATTTCAATCAATATTGAAGGAAGAAATATCTTTTGAATCTTACTTTTAATGTTACACCAAAAGAATCTTGGTAAAATCTCTGTGCTAAAACAGAATATCTATAGTTTTAAATCCTCTAGTTTTTTGTACGTAAATAATCAACCTATTCTTGCATCTTTAGCCCGACCTTAGTTCGACCCTGTCCTTCATTCACATAATGACTAATGTTGCAATAATACTACCGTTATATTGTAAACAAACGGTATATTACTATGTTATAAGTGTAAGAAAAGAAACGCGTTGTTTCAATCAGCTGTCAAAAAATCTTAAATTTGGATCAGCAATAGAAAACAAAATTTAAAGTTTTGATAGCACTTATCAACAGACAAATAAATAGGAATAGTATATTGTTTACTTATTGCTTTTCAAAAATATTTTTTAAGAAAAAAATAAAACGTGATGTCTAAAAGTGTAAGTATGCCGGGGCTGCGGGACTGTTCGAAAGAGATACCGCGGCCCTGGAACACAAAAAGCTAAGAAGGAGCATGGGTGGGTTTTAGTCAGTACAAGTCTGACACTCCCTTCCACTCCGCCCAAAGCGGGAGGGGTTATTTGATTTAACATCCGGAAAAAAAGGTCTAAAAGTGTTAGTTTGGTATAAATTACTAACAAGTATACTATGGAATTTGAGGCCGATAAATTCTATTTTGTGGGCCAAGCCTTGGACGTTTTCCCATCTTTTCTCTTACTTCCTGCTAACTAGGCCCATCTAAGGTAAGCAAAGTCTCTATTAGATACGGGGTGTAAACAGACCCTTCACGAAGCCGTCAACCAAGCATTCTGTACAAACTAAGTAACTTTACGCAAAAATTATTGCTGGGGAACGACTTTTTTTTTTGGGGTGAAAAAATACGTTTTACGATAAAACTCAATGTAACGGGCTCAAAACATTGTGCTGATGGATGGATTGAATAATACGGGGTCATGAAGGTGTTTAATGTAAAAAAAAATCATTAGAAACATGTATTTTAAAAAAAAACTTGTGAAAAAGTTGGAACTTTGACACCCAATATCTCCGTAACTGGAAGGTTCCCAGGTATGGTTTAGAACAAAAAAATGATCGCAATAACGGGGACCACAAGTGCCTTTCGGCTTCGTTAAGGGTCTTTTTACTTCCTTTATATAAAGGGTGTAAAAAGACCATACCAACTTCCAACTTTTTCACAAGATTTTTATAATTTTTTAAATTCTATGCAAATTGTCACCACAAATGCATGCGTTCTTAGCGTCATACCTACTGCGATACGCCACACTCATAAAACCGTACTACACACATATACCGTTATCCGACTGCAGTTGTGCACTTATCAATAACATGTTAATTTGTATAACAAACATTAATAGATTACAGCACGTTGTTACGAATCGTTGCCCAATAGCGGCGCGTGTTACCTTACCACGTGCACCACGTGTGATAGGCGCCATCTTGGATTTAACCGTTTTTTTTTAAAATAATTTGACAGCTATCGATCTAGCCAGATAGAAAATAATGGGTGAGTTCTAAGATGACAGGGAAACTTCTACGACTATAGTTAAAATAGAGTAAAAACCTTTGACAACTTTTGTTTTTTTACACTCTCATGGTCTATGGTCAGAATTGGTAGTTAAAATCTAATATGTTGACAGTTTACCCGCATAACATTATTTTATAACTAAACAGACCTAATGTAAGACATAATAATAAAAATAATGTAGGTGCATGTATCAAAAACAGAAAAGAATGAAGGGCGTCTAAAAAATTCGTCTACATTTCTTTCAACGGGGAAAGTGCTGAGAAACTGGCAGCGTTGCCACGTTGGACGGTAATGCTGATTCTTTGAACAAGTCCACTCGGACCCCATAGCCTTTTTGTTTCAACTCCAAACGGCTCAAAAACATAATTACCAATTAAGTTATCACAATGCGCCGAATTTGGGTGCATATTCGTTTTAGATAGATGAGGAGGAGCTCGAGGCTAAATGATAACAGCCGCTCGGGTCGATGACAAAAGTTGCTACTTATTACCTATTACAACAAATCACAATGCTGGTATTTTAAAAATTAAATTCTAAACATTGTGATGATAATTGGTTGCAGGTTGAATCATTAAGCCTACCTCAATGTGGCCCAAGGCGAAGACCTTGTCTCGTAATTGCGAACCTTTTCATCGTAATCGCGTTTTATTTAACATAAAATACCTCAGTTTATTCTATTATAATATTTATTATCTTAACCGGCTGCGACCACCTCAAGATGAACCTCGAAGCTGACTGAGCAGACCACAGATATAGATAGACCTAGATAACGCAAGTATCACGATCTGTATGAAAACCAAGCGTGCCATTTTTTGACTACCTCTTATGACGTCACAAGCACTATTTCTAAGCCGCAATGTAATACGAATGTTTTGTTTTTCTCAAATTTGTACAGATATACAGTTTTTACAATTTATATCAGCACAATTACCCATTCAACATGTTATACACTGATGCAGACTGAGCGCGAAAGTGCCACTTACGATTTTTGTACGTAAGCTAGGCAAGCGAAGCAGCACGCGAAGCAGTTGCTCTTGCGTTATCTAGGTCTATCTATATCTGTGGAGCAGACACTATTAACCAAAGTAGGTTGACCCAATTTTAAAATTACACCAATCTTTTAATTACATTGACTTACAAAATGTAAATAAATTCACAAATTATTTCGAAATTGCGCAAAATCTATCTAAAACGAATCATCATCTGCCTAGCCTTTTCCTAACTCTATTGGGGTCGGCTTCCAGTCCAACCGAATGCAGCTGAATACCAGTATTTTACATAGAGCGACTACCTATCTGACATCCACAACCCAGTGAGTACTGGGTAATACGATACCACTTGGTAAGACTGGTTGTCAGACTTTTTGGGCCACTGACTACTTAACGACTGTCAAAGATCTACAAATGACAGCCGGGACCAACGGCTTAACGTGCTTTCCGAGACACGGAGGAAACTCGGTATGTAATGGGTGGTCACCCATCCACAGGCCAACCTAGGCAAGCACGGCTTAACCTAAAGATCGACCCGAGCAGCTGTTATTATTTAGCCACGGTTTCCTCACGATGTTTGTAGTGATAATTATACAATACGCATATGAATCCGAAAAATCAGAGGAGATCCATCTCAGTTATCATATTATTTCTCTGTTTTACATCCGAACATTCCCAACACGCAATACGAGGCGTATTATTAACTGGAAGTGGGCGGCCATCATATTACATTACCAGTAGGAATTTCATCAAATCTAACTGCGTATGCGATTGACATTTCCAACAGTATTTACCGCCTATCAATTTACACAACATCTAAATTTGTACCAGGTACCGACGTAATGTTTTTGTTTTTTTTTATGTTTTCTGGGTATAGTTAAACAAACAAGATGATAATTGTTTTATCGGGTGTTCGTCATCCTAGGTTAGGTTCATATTACAGAAGGTGGAACGGGGTTAGTCATCATCATATAGTGCTCTACGTATCTTTGGCGATTCAATTATGTTTTGACATAGAATAGGTACAGTCACGCGCACCAATATGTAAACACTTAACAAATTCTAAATGTGTTTTTCTTCTACTGCTCTGATTAGAATTTTATGTTGTTGCACACAATACAGTATTTTGGAACTCATATTTTTTATGAAAAAGATCCTTTCTCCAGGTTACAATCGCTATTTCTCTCGAAAATTGCTTTTGGAAGGTGTATACATATTGGTGCTTGTGACTACAGTCATTTGCAAACAATGCGTGATGTAAAATGCATCACTAGTACTGCTCCCACATATTAAGAACTAACATCCTGGAGAAATAATAACAGTCGCTCGAGTGACTCTTAGGTTAAGCCACGCGTGCCTGGGTTGGTCCGTGGTTGGGTGACCACCCATTACATACCGAGTTTCCTCCATGCCTCTGAAAGCTCGTTAAGCCGTAGGCTATGTCTGTCATTTGTAGATAAAGACAGTCGTTACAGGTAGTCAGTATGTAAAATACTGGTATTCAGCTTCATCCGGTAAGACTGGAAGCCGACCACAACGTCGTTGGGAAAAGGCTAGGCAGATAATGATTATGACAACGGAGTACTATAAACTTAAAACTAGTGACAGTGACATAGTGCACAAGTGAAGTGTTACTAACGTAATTTTAAGGTTCTTTTTACTAAAACAATTTTTATTTTATCATAAAGGGTGAAAAAAGACCCTAAACGAAGCCGAAAGGTACTTGTTCTCCCCGTCATTGCGATCATTTTTTTGTTCTGCACCTAAACCTGGGAACCTTCTAGTTACTGAGATAATGGAGGTCAAAGTTCCTATTTTTTCACAAGTTTTTTTTAAAATACTACTTTTTAAGGTTTTTACTTTACTTTAATTACCTCCATGATCCGTTTACTATTCAAAGCATCCATCAGCACCAAGTTTTGAGTACGTTACATTGAGTCCTACCGTAAAACGTGATCTTTTACCCCCAAAAAAAAAGTCGTTTGCTAGCAATAATTTTTGCGTAGAGTTACTTAGTTTGACCAAGACCAAGCATTCTGTACATCAAACTAAGTAATAGTTTGATGTACAGAATGCTTGGTTGACTGCTTCGTGAAGGCTCCGTTTACACCCTGTATATCTATGGGCCAAAGTTGCCAGGAAATAAATGAATGTTGTTGTTATTTTAAATTGTACAACTGTTGTAATTTGTGGTTTTCATTTTCAATAAATAATGAACAATTGTTATTATTTCCAAGAAGGGAAATAAATAGTAGGTAAACTAAGACCCACAGAACAAATCGTAATAAGAAATTATTTATTGAATAAAGCGTAACTGTGGTTAATACGTCGAAATGGTTAAGTTAGGGAAATTATATAATGCTGGTTGAATTGAGATCTATGATGTTTTTGTGCCTGAATACACGAAGCCAATATTAAGAATTTATTGATCTCTCAATCTCTGATTGTGCTTGTTGAAAAAAATGAACTAAAATGCTGTAGAATAAATTATATTTTTGATTTAAAAAAATCGACGTCGGCGACTCAGGTCGTCAAGGGTGCAGGTAAACGATAATTTGAGACACTGAGATGTGTTTAAAATATAAATACTTACGTATAATTTATACTTTTTTTTTCATCATGCGGAATGATGTGTGTGATGTGCTCCTTTAGAATTGTATTATAGGTGCCTACGACCCACTCCCTCTAACCCTCTATCTTTTATGTGACGCAGACGAAGTTGCGCGGGTCAGCTAGTACTTATACAGGGTGTAAACGGACCCTTCACGAAGCCGTCAACCAAGCATTATGTACATCAAACTAAGCAACTTTACGCAAAAAATTTTGCTGGGAATCGACTTTTTTTTTGGGGTGAAATATCACGTTTTACGGTAGGACTCAGTGTAACGCATTCAAAACATCGTGGTGTGGGTCATGGAGGTGTTTAAAGTAAAGTTCTTACATTAAAAACATGAGTATTTAAAAAAAAAACTTGTGAAAAAGTTGGAACTGTGACCCCTAATATCTCCGTAAATAGGAGCTTCCCAGGTATGGTCTAGAAAAAAAAAATATCGCAACAACGAGGAGAACAAGTACCTTTCGGCTTCGTTAAGGGTCTTTTACACCCTTTATAAATGTATAATTTATAATGACATTGTGGTACCACTGGTACCACTTGCATTTATGTAAGTACCTATCATAATCCAGAATAATGTATTGGCAAATTCTTGACATTGAATATAGCACGTTGCACCGATAGTGACTACCAACATGTTCAACAGATGGCACAGTGGCGCAATAGACGCCCTTCTAGCGATAGTATACCAGTTTGATTTACTAAAAAGAACCTTTCAAAAAATCACGTGTCACTATGTTCGTTCATGATAGCTAATCTTCGAAACTACTTAACCGATTTCAGTGAAATGTGAATTGTAAATGTGTATGGTCGATTTAAGCTTGGAAGATAGGATAGTTTTGAACACATAAAACTTTATAAAAACATCATCTGCCTAGCCTTTTCCCAACTATATTGGGGTCGGCTTCGAGTCTAACCGGATGCAGCTGAATACCAGTATTTTACATGGAGCGACTGCCTATCTGACCTCCACAACCCAGTTAGTACTGTGTAATACGATACCCGATGGTAAGACTGGTTGTCAGACTTTTTGGGCCACTGAATACCTAGCAACTGTCACAGATCTACAAGTGACACCCGGGACCAACGGTTTAACGTGCTTTCCGAGGCACGGAGGAAACTCGGTATTTAATGGGTGGTCACCCATCCACAGACCAACCTAGGCAAGCACGGCTTAACCTAAAGATCGACCCGAGCGGCTGTTATTATTTAGCAAAGAGCTCCTCAAAAAAAAAAAAACTTTATAAAACAATAATTAAAAATCATTCTGAATCACTAACAATTAATAAAGAAACTATGCGGAATCAGAAGACAATACAACAGAGAATATTACAGACATTTGTGTACATATTACGTCAATTTGAGATAATGCGTGCGCGCATGTCCACAAACGTCATTCATAAGCTGAAACAAATCGACAAAACTGTATCTTATTCCTTTACAAGTAAGGTTTCAAATTGATTATCTTAAAATAAGTGAGGTAAAAATTTACATAAGGTGAGTGATCAAAATTGACACTGCCCAAATAAGTAGGTAGGTATTATGTGGGAAATAAAGTTAATGGGGCATAATAATGTTCCGGTTACGGAGAAGAATGTCGATATGTTTATTTGTATTATCTTTGTCTGTCTGTTTGTCTTCTGTTTCACTATCATATCACAATTTTTGGAGCTCATGGCTAAATAATAACAGCCGCTCGGGTCGATCTTTAAGTTAAGCCGTGCTTGCCTAGGTTGGTCTGTGGATGGGTGACCACCCATTACATACCGAGTTTCCTCCGTGCCTCGGAAAGCACGTTATGCCGTTGGTCTCGGGTGTCATTTGTAGATCTTTGAAAGTCGTTAGGTAGTCAGTGGTCAGTGGCCCAAAAAGTCTGACAACCAGTCTTACCAAGGGGTATCGTATTACCAAGTACTAACTGGGTTGTGGAGGTCAGATAGGCAGTCGCTCCATGTAAAATACAGATATTCAGCTGCATCCGGTTAGACTGGAAGCCGACCCAAATATAGTTGGGAAAAGGCTAAGCGAGGATGATGATCACAATTTTTAATAATCTACGAATTTAGGTGTGTTTCTGGCCTTTTTCCAAAATTGTAAAGACTGAATAGGTATTAAAACTAAGAATAAGGCTTTTTCATACGCCTATTCTAACTAGGGAGTCTTCTGGTTCGTTAAAAACCAAAAATAATTATTTTCGCTTTTTTCATATACCGTCATCAACATCTTCCTGCCTTTGTCCCATGTTACTTGGGTCTCGCAATACGTTTTTTTCTTCCATTCTGTTCTGTCAACCGTCACGCAAGCATTTACTCCTTCGCGGGCCTATGGACGGTGAGTCATGGGCTAGCCCGCCGCCCGTCCGTCATATGACGACAGGCCGTGTCGACGACGGCGTGTTCGTGTTCCACGCGCGCCTCAAAGAGATGTCAGCAACCAGGAAGGGGTTCGCAAGGGCCGATGCCTGCCGGAGCTGTAGGACTGTTCGAAAGAGATACCGCGGGAACACAAAGGGCAAAGAAGGAACATGGATGGGTTTTAGTCCGTAAAAGTTACACTCCCTTCCACTCCGTCCAGAGAGGGAGGGGAAAAAAAAGCATTTACTCCTTTTTCTTTCATACAGTCCATCGTTTCCTTGGTCTACCTCTCCCTTTCATAGACCGTCAGATAAGGGTAATTTAATACATTATTCGCACACTCATATTAAAATACATGTTATCCTGTTCCTCATGCTATTACATTTTCTTGATTAAATCCTGTTATGAAACTCCAACCGTCTTCTTCACACAATAAGTAATTTCCTACAATTTCCTGCACGAAGCTACAATAAAAATACACACATATTTATTTTATTAGTATGTATGTTTATTGTATACAGATTTAATTATGTTTAAGTTAAAGCTACATTTATTCTTTTTACACACTGTGTCTACGTTTCTTGTTTATGTATTCTGTCGCACTTTCTCTTTCTATATTTTTTGACTGCCTCGTTGGTCGAGTGGTCGCAACCGTGACTGCTGACCATGAGGTCCTGGGTCGGGCAAAGTGTTATTAGGTTTTTCCATCAAGAATTTCTCAGTAGCAGCCATGGAGTCTGGGTTTGTGCCCGGTTGATGGCAATATGCTCACCCCCTATTACATGGGACTTAATCATAACTGGCACTATTAGGTACACCTCTGCGTAACCCTTCGAGGATTGCGGGTGTGACGTTATATTATGATATTAAAAGACATGTTTTCGTGTTCTTCACACTAATTCATTTTCTAATAAATAATTAATTTCCAACAATTTCCTGCAACCTAGCTATTATAAAACTAAAGAAACACAAACAATCCAGAACTTTCAACAATCAAGCAAATCCACAAAAAAACGACTAGTTTTAAAGATCAACAAGAAAAAAACTTGTACTTCCTGAACAAATTCGCGTCACTACTCAACAATTTAAAAAAAAACTTAATTCAACTGTCATACCCTCATAAGGTATTGCGCTGTCCCTTTTTGTTACCGGATTGAGGTCACAGAAGGTGCCCAGTGTCCTTTTAGAAGTTTTTACTGTTGTTTACCGAATAAGCGAAGCGTTAAACAAATGAAATTAACTTTTTTAATGGTTTAGTTAGGCAATGTTTTTGTTAGGAATTAATTTATTTATTGTTTGTTTAAACTTCATGTGCAAAAGTGGTACATAGGCGGACTTAATGCCACAAGACATTCTCTACCAGACAACTTTTGATAGAGTACAAAAAAAAAAAATAAGAAAATACCATTTTGTAAACATAAATAGGTACATACTAATACACATATATACAAATAAAATGAAATAAACTAATATATATTATAATACATACAAATAGTCCAAAATACGATAAACCTTATAATAAGTACTATGACTACTAATGACTAGCTAGTGAGCAATTTAGTCTGAATTCACATAGTACTTCCGAACTGTTCTTTTGAAAGCCATTTTGCTTTCAGCGCGTAGCGCGTTCCAGAGCTTTATAGTTGAGACAGCGTAAAAATTGGACATAAAACCAGTAAATTAAAATTAATTCATTAATTCATTAATTGTTTTTCTTTTTTCATTTGAAATTTTTTGGAAGTCTTTCTTTTTCATTTGGTTAGTGCGTAACCTGGTGGCAGAATCTTTTTGCTGCCCATGGGCCTCTTACTTGGCTTTACATGCCGTCGAGAAATATCTCTCAGGCATTCTGGTTTCACGAGTGCGGGTCTTGGGTTCTAACTTGAGACATGACTTGTCAGTCAGTAGAAAATCGAACCTTCATTCCCACGCTGCTGGCTGTCTGGATGTACTCTCAGTTCATTTTTTCAAAAGTCAAGGGTACACCCCTGACTTTTCATCATAATTTTCTTCTCCTCATTCATGCAAATATAATGCACAAAATAGCCGATATAATAATAAAGTATCTTTTTCCCTCTGAGACATTACTCAACGAATGACAAAGGGCATTAAAAACTTCATGAGGCAATATACAGGGTGTAAACAGACCCTTCACGAAGCAGTCAACCAAGTATTCTGTACATGAAACTAAGTAACTTTACGCAAAAATGTTTGCTGGGGAACGACTTTTTTTTTGGGGTAAAAAATCACGTTTTACGTTAAAACTCAATGTTACGCACTCGAAACTTAGTGCTGATGGATGCTTTGAAAAGTAAACGGGTCATGGATTTAATTAAAGTAAAGTTAAAACCTTAAAAAGAGATTTAAAAAAAAAACTTGTGAAAAAATTGGAACTTTGACCTTCATATCTCCAGAACCTGTGGTTTCCCAGGTATTCTCTAGAAGACAAAAGTGATCCCAATGGGCAGAATATGTGGTTTTCGTTTTCGTTAAGGGTCTTTTTACACCCTTTATTTACGGTCCCATTAAAATAGATGGACAAATTTTAACACAACGCTGTGTTCGTCCGGTAACGTTGTGTTCGTCCAGTACGTCTAACCAAAGATATCCAAGCAAAAAAACACAGATTAAAGTGATTTTATTTTGACCTAAAATAATAAATCGCCGGCACTCTAGAATAAACACTTTCATTATGGGTAGGTACTTGCACTCGCTTCCCGCCGCGCGCGTTCTCGTAAGTAGGTACCCAGTCAGTACTGTTAATAATTATAATTCTATATTTAACCATAGCGAATTTCAATTGACTAACATTTTTAGTGTATTTTCGTTAGCAGATTTTTTTTTCTCGTAAGTATCTAGTGCGTTTTTCTTATTTTATTTTTTTACCATTGTCCTTATTTTGGTGGTCTGAATGATTTGTAAAAGTTTGTCCATCTATTTTAGTGAGACTTTATAACAACTTTCCCAAAGAAACATTTTTTTTATACCTACTCGTTCATTTTTATCCCAATAACACAACAGCCGTATGAAATACCCGCGCCTGTGACCTATCAGCTGTTAGCCGCGTGACGCCGTTCTGTCTCAGTACTATCGTACCGTGCAACAGTGAGTAGGCAAAGCACATTGGGAGACAGAAAGGCGTCACGCGGATTTCATACGGCTGTTGTATTATTGGGATAAAAGTGAACGCATATTTAAAAAAATATTTCTTTGGGAAAGTTATTTGTTATCATGAGTACAATCACGTGTCTAAGTATCGGTTACTAATTACCAGTCACCTTATAAAGGGTGTAAAAAGACCCTTAACGAAGCCGAAAGGTATTTGTTCTCCCCGTCATTGCGATCATTTTTTTGTTCTAGACCATACCTGGGAACCTTCTAGTTATGGAGATATTGGGGGTCAAAGTTCCAACTTTTTCACAAGTTTTTTTTTTTAATACATGTTTCTAATGTTAGATTTTTACTTTAAACACCTACACGACCCCCGTACTATTCAACCCATCCATCAGCACAATGTTTTGAGTGAAAGAAAAAAAGTCGTTTCCCAGCAATATTTTTTGCGTAAAGTTACTTAGTTGGATGTACAGAATGCTTGGTTGACGGCTTCGTGAAGGGTCCGTTTACTAATATACAGGGTGTAAACAGACCCTCTGTTTACACCCTGTATATTGCTGCATCTACTTAACATTGTGAAACAATAGAAAAAGCGTTTATTCTTTATGTGTGTGTCGTGTCGTTCTATGTCGTAAAATAACATAATGGAAGAGGTGATGGTAATTATTTCATTAAACTTAGATAAATCCACGTGTTCATGATATTTTTAGAGAAACGTGTTCACATTTTAATCACTTACTTAAACAGTGTGGGTTTTGCCTTAGGGACCATTTGGCATGGCTTAAGAAGAACCTTGAAATAGACAACCCGATGTACAAATACACCAATTCGCAATTAAATTCGCTAGACATTCAAACGGATACATTAATTTTAAGGCAATTTTGTGAAAAACCTTTTTGGACCAATTTCAATTAGAAGCATTGTCAATAGAGACCCCTCCCTGGCTAGGAAAACAAGCTAAGACATTGATCCCGACTGTCATTTTGTAGATGGTGTATCTGCATCTGCATCCGGTTAGACAGGAAGCTGACCTCAACTTTGTTAGGGAAACGCAAGCTTGGCAGATGATGATAGTTGATAGAAGTTGATGTTAAACCTTACACTATTTGAATTTAAAAACCTGAATAATAAACTTAGATATAATTATTGTTACTGTAATAATACCTATAATTCTGACGTCTCTGTTTCCTTTATTGTTTTGCGTGGTAATTAGGAAGAAATTGAACAGTTCTACGGAAAATCAATCCAGTCGGTCATTTATTAATTTATATTCATATTATTTTTCAACTGAAAATGAACGGGGAAATACTTAAAGTAGCTATAAACATACGTATATTGGGAAATTGGAAACGTGGGAATATTGACGATTCTCACAGAAGAGATACTAACGAGAATCCAATATTACGATTTCCACAACAACAACATTCATTTATTTCCAGGCTACTTTGGTCCATGCACTTTATGTGTTAGTTAAAAGAACCTTAAAACTACGTTAGTAACACATCACTTGTAGTCTATGTCACTGCGCATTCATGTGGGCACTTGCCCGTGGAAGCGACGGAAGACCACTCCCTGCGGTCAAAAGTCCTCTTCCAAGACGAGGTGCAGGTAACACGTTGGTATTCGCACCACAAACGCCTTCAAGTGGACGTGGTGACTCCAACAGCTGCACTCTCGCCACGTACTTGGTCTTCTGACGCACGTACTCCACGATGTCCTCCGCTGTAGTGGTGTAGCGTAGACGGGAGATGAACACCAAATGTTTAATAGTCTGACCAAAAAGACCTGCTCAGGTGGAGATTCATTAATGACTCTGCCCAGGAGTGTAAATGTGGTGCTGTTCTACAAACAATGGGGAACTTAATATCGTGTCCTGCATGTCCTGTTGTTTGTTCACTACAGGAACTGATGGACGCTACCGAAAGCGCCATCAAGTTGCTCAGTTCTGGGCTGACACTATTTAGATTGCCATCGACACGCTAAGAAAAAGAAGAGTGTATTTGACACAGGGCTATTTCTTTTAACCGATTTACCAAATACTTGCTTAGGCAGTAGAATGATCACAAAATTCGTGTTGGTAGTAGTTCTTAAGCCTTTTATTATTCAGGTAGTTGTGGCTGGTTGGAAAGAATTTAAGCCGTCAAATTTTGAAAAGTCAAAACATCAGGTCGAGGTTCCGAGGTTCAAGCAACATTCAATTTTCCCTGTTTTGTTTTGTCATTGTTCCACTTTAAGGTACCCCTTAGTGCGCACTTTCCAGTTATTATTATCAGCCATTTGTGTCCCACTGCAGGGCAAACGCCTCCCTTCCCTCTTTCCACTTATCCCTATCCAGTGTTTTTGTTTGCTAATCCTTTTGAAAAGAGTCGAGTTCGTCCCGACGTCTCCTTCTAGGCCTGCCGCGTTGCCGTTTGCTGCTGTTTGGGACCCATTGTGTGGTGACTTTAGCTCATAGCTCCTCGGGCATGCAACAGATGTGGCCAGCCCAGTTCCATTTAAGCTTGGCAGCCGTGTGACCTACATCGGCTTTCTAATATTGCTTTTTAAAATAATTTAGTCGTATCATAGTCATGTAATCCTTTTTACGTTTTCATACACAATACAATATTTTTTCCTAGAAATAGCTATGGGGGATAAATATGAAATATTAATATTTCGACGTAACAACATAGTTTGCGATTGACCATATTAGGTAATTCACTGTGACGAAACGAATTCCATACATACAGACGTTTATTTTTAGGTACTGCCGTCAGCATATCAAGTTACTACAAACTGTCAAATTTTCTTGATTTTTTTTTAACTTAGCCATCATAAAATCATGGTTTAAAATCATTTGGAGAAAGGACATTGTAAAAACTAGCCTATGCATCAAAGCGTATGAAACCTTTACAATAATTACTAGTTACTTTTATAATTTACATTACAATTATTACAATAGAACGGACACTTCATAATTTCGAAAACATTTAAAAAAGTAATTCACTTTCTTGTACCTTTTTTTTTGGAATGGGAAATTATCAAATAACTCCTCCCACTCTGGGTGGAATGGGAGGGAGTGTCAGACTCGTACTGACTAAAACCCATCCATGTTCCTTCTTTGCCCTTTGTGTTCCAGGGCCGCGGTATCTCTTTCGAACAGTCCCGCAGCCCACTTCCTTGTACCTTGTACAGACATTTGTAAACATGATTATTCATAAAATCCAGTGCATACATAAATGCGACCTCCAAAAGTCCTAAGTGCAGGTGTTTGGACACCCCAACATATGGGACAAGCTTTGATCAGGAGCACCGCATGCGCACCAAGTTTTGGTGGAGTTCTATAATGTACAGACGCCAGCCTGCACATCAGGCTACCCGAAACTGTGAAATTTTCCGAATCAACCTTGAACCTTTAGCGATAAAGTTGAAAATCTACAAGGTGTAAACAGACCCTTCACGAAGCCGTCAACCAAGCATTATTTACATCAAACTAAGTAACCCTACGCATTTTTTTTTGCTGGGAAACGACTTTTTTTTGGGGTGAAAAAACACGTTTTACGATAAAAACGCATTATTACACACTCAAAATATTGTGCTGATGGATGCATTGAATAGTACGGGGGTCATGGAGGTATTTAAGTGAAGTGATCACCTTAACAACTAGTATTTAAAAAAAACTTGTGAAAAAGTTGCAACTTTGACCACCAATATCTCCGTAACTAGAAGGTTCCCAGGTATGGTCCAGAAGAAAAAAAAAATCGCAATGACGGGGAGAATAAGTGCCGTTCGGCTTTGTTAAGGGTCTATTTACACCCTTTATTAAAGAAATTTCACAGATTGTAGTAACTTGATGTACATTAAGAAATACCTTTCTACATTCTAAGTAATCCACACTACGCTACAAATAAATAATTCATGTTGGCTCGCATTCATTCACGGCACATGGCACATTGTTATCTTAGTTCCCAGAGCTCTAGCCGCCCCACTTTCGTTGATTGCGTCATGTTTAGCTCAAATGTACTGCTTCGTAGTTTCCGTATTGGGTGACACGAGAATTGGATTGCTTGTTTGTAGATAGGTGAAAACGACGTAATCGGTACTTACGACTAGAGATGTTATGTTCAATTCCGATTCCGAAAGTCGGAACTTTGCGGATTTTGCGAATTCGATTCCGATAAATTTTCATCAACTCAATTCAACTGAACTCAAAGCATTTAGATATCGCGGGCCTGTGGGCAGTAAATAATGGGCTAGCTCACCTTCCGTCGGTCTTATGACGACAGGCTGTGTCGACGGCGCGTTCGTGTTCCACGCGCGCCTCAAAGAGATGTCAGCAAAAAGGAAGGGGCCCGAAAGGGCCGATGCCTGCCGGGGCTACGGGACTGTTCGAAAGAGATACCGCGGCCCTGGAACACAAAGGGCAAAAAAGGCACATGGATGGGTTTTAGTCAGTAAAAGTATGTCTCTACCTTCCACTCCGCCCAGAGCGGAGGGGGGTCAATTGATGATTTCCCATCCGAATCCGAAAAATTGCTTCTCTATGTGAGCACAATGTAAAGATAGAATAGAAAAAAAAAACAATTAAAACCTGAAAGATTAGGATAAGCCCTACTATTCATAATAGAAAGTCTACATGGTACTCACATTTACAAAAACTGAAATAATGCTTCTAATTTATGTAAAACAATAGAACAAATCGAAAAAATGAAAGAAATAGAGGGGGAGCATCTCTTCCAAACATTAAAATCTTAGTTTGTGAGCTGAAGTGGCTGTGAAGCAGGGCCACCATTGAGCCAAGCATATTAATCTAAGATGAAGTCTTTCAATTTATAATATGCTCGCTCACATAATGTGCGTTTTAAAAAAATAAGTGCGTTCTTTTGACAATGTGAAACGTGGCTGATCTAATTCTGCGCAGGTTATTAGATGGCTCTTAGGGCCCGGACACATCGCCACGGCGCGGCGTCGTACCGCGGGATGGTGCCGTGTACGGTGCGCCGCGCACACGGTGTGCCCGCCTGGCAGTTAATGCAAAGAGTAAAATACACTTTTGAATCGATGGTTGCTGCCCTGAGCCAACATGAGTGCACTCATCATGAGTGTAATTTTATTTTATTAGACCTACCTTTAACACAAACCTCTTTTGCCTCCGCTTTCGATTCCGGTTCCGGTTCCGATTCCGGTTCCTATTCCGATTCCGGTTCCGATTCCGGTTCCGATTCCGGTTCCGATTCCGGTTCCGATTCCGGTTCCGATTCCGGTTCCGATTCCGGTTCCGATTCCGGTTCCGATTCCGTTTACGATTCCGGTTCCGATTCCGGTTCCGGTTCAGATTCCGACAAACCAAATTTCAAAACTCCGCTTTCAAATTCGGTTCAGATATAACCACTTTCGTAACATCCCTACTTACGACCTACCTGCTTAGGTACCTGTTTCATTAACCTGAGAGTTTACGGCTTAATCTGCTGCTTCAAGTCGTAATGGGAACCAAGTTTCGTATTTTAGAACGTTAACTATACAGCCAATTTGGGTAACTTTGATTCATTCGGGTAACTTTGACAGCGGGACCATGAACTAGTTTTGATTATTTTTTCGCATGAAGCCAACACTATTCATAAATGTTTATTTTAGATTTGCAATGTTACCCAGATTGATAAAAATAATACTTATTACTACTTTTTTATGCATGGCTCTGTGTGTGTCAAAGTTACCCATTTTATGAAGGTAACTTTGACAGGGCACAGAATTGAGATTTTCTACTATATTGGTATGTTTTATAAACTTTCTGTGAATTTCTATAGATGGAAAGTAATACGAGAGCACTGATAAAATAAAAAACACTCGAGTGATAGGCGTACATTTTTTAAATATAGTATAAAATATCGCCCTTATCTGTCAAAGTTACCCAGATTGACTGTAGTCCATTCAGTTATTATGCCTGTGGCTGGACTGTAGGTAGCTTTTTTTGGACTATGCAAGTGCCTATCACGGGCCTATTTGAAATAAATGCTTTGAGTTTGAGTTTGAGTCATTCAAGACTCAATATAAGATCATGCCTGTTAACTCCGAAGTGTTAGGCAGATGTGTACCTAATAGTATACTCACATTTCGCTAGTTATATTTAAGTCTCGTGTAATACGGGGCGAGTTTATTGGTATCAACCGGGCACAAATCCGGACTCCGTGGCTGCTACTGAGAAATTCCTGATGCAAAAACTCAATAACAATTTGTCCGACCTGGGAATTGAACCCAGGACCTCATGTTTAGCAGTAGCGCTTGCGACCACTAGACCAACAAGGCAGATCTTCTATTAAGAACTACAATAAGGCTCTGTCGCAAAATGACCACTTCTCAAAATGACTACAGGTAGCAAAATATCCCTTTCTCAGACTGTCCCTTTCGCAAAATGTCCCTTTCGCAAAATGTCCCTTACACAAAATGTCCCTTTCACAAAATGTCCCTTTCACAAAATGTCCCTTTCGCAAAATGTCCCTTTCGCAAAATGTCCCTTTCGCAAAATGTCCTTTTCGCAGAATGTCCCTTTCTCAGAGTATCCTTTTCGCAAAATGTCTCCTTCCTTAAACAGGCATTAATTCCTTTCGAAAAAATTCTCAGAAAGGAACATTTTGCTACCTGTAGTCATTTTGAGAAGTTTTTACCTGTAGTCATTTTGAGAAGGAGGAGCTCGTGGCTAAATAATAACAGCCCCTCGGTCTTTAGGTTAAGACGTGCTTGCCTAGGTTGGTCTGTGGATGGGTGACCACCCATTACATACCGAGTTTCATCCGTGCCTCGGAAAGCACGTTAAGCCGTTGGTCCCGGGTGTCATTTGTAGATCTTTGACAGTCGTTAGGTAGTCAGCGGCCCAAAAAGTCTGACAACCAGTCTTACCAAGGGGTATCGTAGTACCCAGTACTGACTGGGTTGTGGAGGTCTGATAGGCAGTCGCTCCATGTAAAATAGGTATTCGGCTGCATCCGGTTAAGAGTGGAAGCCGACCCCAATATAGTTGGGAAAAGGCTAGGCAGATGATGAGACATTTTGAGAACTGATCATTTTGCGACAGAGCCTGTTATGTTAGAAGTTAGAATACCTCATTTCATTCCCACATAGAGCTTTTCATCTATTATTATCGCGTCTGACATCACTTGCTATAAATTTACAAACGAAATTAAAAATAGCTGTTTATTTTTAACTACTAGGGAATCACGTTTTGGTAGGTGTGTTTCAACAGACTGTCAGATTCTTTTCACTCAGTTTGTGTAAATATTATGTGTACAGTCCAGAAAAAAGGTTACGGAATTCGTCTATTACTCATCTCTTTTGGAATCAATCGATACATCTTATCATCACTGTATGACGTAAGGAAAAAAGATGGGATGTTATGTTGTGTTACACGGAAGGCAATGGACCGAACGGATTTATATAACTTTGCAGGGGTTTGACGCATTTGGTGAACATCTCAACTTGTACACCATGCTCAAATGGTGAACTTAGCAACTGGTGCACTTCTCATATGGCACACTTCGCAACTGGTGCACTTCTCAATTGGTGCACTTCGCAAAAGGAGCACTTTTTAAGATGAGTGGAGATTCGGAAAAATTGTCTAAAAATGAAAGAATCTTTGGTTTTGCGTAGGTAATTTTAAAAAAATAATTTTAATTAAACTGTACATAATCACTATAACATTATTATTTTTTCAAAAATATAAAAAAGTCACTCGTAAATAATAAAAATATAATTTTGTAAGAAAAAAATAGATTTACAGCAAAAAGTTATCATAATAAAGACATGCCTGCATGCAACCTTTATAATATTATAACTTAAACTGTACTTCTTTATTGTTTTTTTTTTTTCTTTTTTCTTTATTAGGTACATGAATGGCAAAGCAAAAATGGTTTGCTTACATTTTTCGTAACTGTTTTGACTATTCAGCTGTTTGGACTGTTGGAAAGAGATACCGCGGCCCTGGAAAACAAAGGGCAAAGAAGAAACATGGATGGGTTTTAGTCAGTACGCGTCTGACATTCCCTTCCACTCCGCCCAGAGCGGGATAGGTCATTTGATGATTTCCCAACCGAAAAAAAAAAAAAATTAAATCAACTTTTTTACCTCTGTCGTAAACCTTACGCCAACGAGCAAGGAGGTCAATGTACTAAAAGGACAGTAATGTAATAACCATTACGAATACCTACACAATATCACATTATTTTTACACGTGTAAATATTACCTACATAGTTATTAAAATACCTAGTAACATGATATCAATGAAGAATTTTTAATATTTCCGCTGTTATGCAAAAAAAAAAGAATAATTTAATTTTCCATTTTTTTCTTCATTACCTACCGTTTTACACTTTCGTAGCTAAAACGAACGATACGTTCGTGGTGAAACACCAGAAATGTTAATGAACATACATACCTACATACATACTTACATACCGGTCAAAATCATAACCTTCCTTTTTGCTAATTACGATAGCCTATGTTCTTCCCCTAGGTACTCGTATAATCTATCTCCTTGTCAAATTTCATTTTTTTTTCAGTTCAGTCATGAAAAGGTAACAAACAAACACAGTGACTTTCGCATTTATAATATTAGTATGAATGACTGATGACGTTTGAATTCGTGAAATGGTCCATGGTCCAATAGTCCAATGGTGACCATTTTAAGGATCCCCCAGGTGCAACCAGCGTGCCTGTAGTGTGTGACCCTGTGAGCTTACCATGAGTTTGAAATGTATTATTCGTTATCGAATACTATCACTCTGTCTCTTTCATATTCATCGACTGCTTTACGACACGAGAAGTATATCCGATAGTTTTCGATATCGAGGACAGTTTTTTACAAACTCATGGTAAGGGCACAGATGTCGGAACGTGGACGATACGAAAGGAATATGGGTGTTTCTCTGCTATTTGGAAAGTCGTCCATACAAGACTGTCCTAAGCAAATTTTATAAAATTTTGGGAATGTTTGTTAATAAAATGGAGGGCAATAGTAAATTAAATACAAGAACCGCAGATGGTAACGTTTTTTTGTTTCTGCCACATATATGGGAAAAGGCATGATTTTATGTATGTTTCTGTTACAGTCAAACAAAACTGTTAATCGGTCAAAACCACTTTTGACTGGGTCAGTCAAAATCCTTATTATGTAAAAATGCGTTTTCTCAATTTAAAATATGTTGTTTCAGAACGTTGTAATTACCTAGTCCTAGAATTACTACAACATAATGTTTTGCAAAGGGTCACAAAAAAAAACCTAATACATTTCTAAGTAAATGTTAGTTATTGCTAAAATAGTTTTTACCGGTCAAAAGTAGTTTTGACTGATTAACAGCGGTCAAAAGCAGTTTTGACTGATTAACTGAGTTTTGACTGTGACATATTCAAACAGTTATCTAATACAAGTTTTTCACTGTAGATACCGCATGTAAGTGAGACGCGTTGGGTTACAACCGTTGATAAGCGGCGTCATCGTTAGGTAATGACAGTGACAGTTCAGATGACAACTATCAGAATGGACTTTGACACTAGTGTCACTGGATAGAGAAGGATAGAAGGCTTATCCCTCCAGAACGTTAACTCCAACTTTCTCAATTAATTTGTTCCGTTTGTCAAATCAAATAGATGGCATGGTTGCCGCAGTGGCTGAGCGATAGCCTGCTGCGCTGCGTGTCGCAGGTTCGATTCCCTTTTTTTAATAGACTCCTTTGTCCCGCTACTGGGTAAAGCCCCCTCCCATGGCTTTCCAATTTTGTTTGTAATGTGCCTTCTCCGACCAAATATTACGGAACAAATATTTGTATGGCCTACAGGTAGTTGTTTCGAGTCAGGCTGTTTGTGTATGTGAGTCTAAATATTTGCAAACGATACAGGAGAAATAAGTAAAAGGAGATTGCCCATGGACAGTACTCTTGATAAATGACTTGTGTCTCAAAACCTTAAACGGCATGAAATATCTAAAATAAAAATATATTTTTTAAATAAGACTTAATGATTATTTATAATGGCATAGTTTTTTGAATAATAATTAGTACTTTTAAGTTTCAGACTATAAAGTACGCCATTTTTTACTATCACCTGTCATTCTAGGGATGTCAATTTATTCTATTACGGGTAAAGTGCCTACATAAAATAAAATGATAACGATTTTGTTTTGATTGTTCAATCTATTATTGTAAAGTAATAACAGAGTTCTAAATCACATGTAGTTGCTGGTATTTCTAATATCAGTGGTTGTCAATGGCGGCATGGACGCCTAGTGGTATTGTTTATTACTAAAGAAAGGACTTTTTGTGTTGTGATCATTACGAGTGTGACTGTGGTGCGATATCTCAACGGCTCTTTGAGATTAACTCCACTTGTGCGGAGACTCATGTTATCGGAGATTCCCAATAACATCATGAATATTTTACGAGTCTGGATCTCACCAACGCCGGTAAGAATAAACAGAAAAGAAGATGCTCAAAATCTAAATCAGTGAGACTTGGTGAGGTAGTCACAGGTGGTCACCAGTGACTGGCCACCTGACATAGCTAAACCGTTACAGATTTTACACTAATGTGCTTCAAAGGCACAAAGCTCACCCGTAAACCAATTCAGACCATTAAAAAAAAGCTTTTTCCAACTAATTTTTGGTCGAACATAACCTCAAAATAATGATTTCATTTTTGTAAATATCTCGGAAATGCCATTGTGGTTTGTGTTAAATCTTTTGAGGTAGTATTTAGACATGCCATCGAGTATTTTAAAGATGATTTGATGAAGACACAGCAATGTTGAATTGAGTACATTTGTCCATAGCGCCGTGGGCATTCTCCTTTGCCTATACTGTTCTTACCGCCAAGACACAGTTCTGTGAAAATTAATAATAATGTGCTTAGGAATTTAGACCCCACGAAAAGCCTGAATATCTATCTTTCCAAAAATTTATAGAAATATGTTTAATTAGATGACTATCTCGACGCTTACCGCGAGGGCTGGTTCGAGGTGGCACGAGAAAAGAGCACATGGGAGGAATTGGGGGAGGCCTTTGCTCAGCAGTGGGACAGTACAGGCAATAAAAAAAATTAAAAAAATAACTATCGAACCTATGGTCAGATTGACGAGAAATTGTACAAACTGAACCTTCTGTTGGTTTCAGTGGCAGAAAATCCTCGTGAATTTTGACACCGACGACTTTTAATTCACGCACGTTTTATGTAGGTGTGGGCAGTTAACCAGGTGGTCTTAATTCAAGGCACAAACGCGTACAAAATTCATACAAAAATGTCTTTTGAAGTTAAGCTACTTTCGTGGCAATGCAATAGCTGGTTTCTTGTTCCTCCACATACCATCTTAGATTATTGGGGGAATTTCCACCCACTGAAGTTTAGATACGTACCTAGCTTACTTGATTAATTAATACATAGATAAATACATAATATAAAACCCAGATAGATTAATTGATAACTGTCACAGACTAACTGCAGATTAGTTTGCTGATATCTGAGTGCGGAAGTTTCAGTTGATTTGTTCGATAATTATGTATTCTAATACTTACAGCTAAAATACAAATCTTTATTACAGTTAATGCCGTGTCCTAACAAAAGCGCGTACACGCAACAGTCGCATCGATCGCGTTCATTTTGTTCGGCGAAACCAAATGCGTGGTCGACTCCGACAAATGAATGATACAACGCTCGCTTTGATTAAGACAGCGGGTACAGCTGAACCTACTGATTTACTATTTATTTATTTATAACCAACTTATACTGCTTACACACATACAAGTTATTGGTTGAACATAAAAATCAAGTAAAACTACATAAAATTAGAATAAAAAATAAAATAAAAAAAAGTAATAATATTAGAAAGTAAACAATATGGTATATGTAAGAATAAAAACAAACAAAAACTATTTGGAATTATCATTAAGTAGTTTAAAATCACGATCAGCCAGAATCCGCGTGGTAATAAAATCCATAAATATACATGCAAATAAAATGTAATGCACATATTAATCAAATGTAAATAAAATTAATGACTTAGCAACAGCGACGAATGTTCAATGAGGTATTTATGTAATTTATTTAATGCCAGTATTTACTTTATGTATTTTATAATTTGTGTTAATATTCATATTCTATTGTCAGTTCTATCCACGATCGTATTGTTTGACAAGGTAGGTACAGTCCAATACAAAAAAACTTTCCAAATTATAATTGAGTTTTAGTTTTAGCTCATCTAAAGGAATAATCGACATGACGAATGACGAAGAATATGCAGGGAAGTACTGCAATACTGTCACCGTACCAAAACGTACGCTGTTCCGGAAATATTTGATGAAAGAAAAAACAAAACGTACTTGTAGATGCCAATTTGTTGTGCCACTTACAATCAATCAAATCAAACAAACAATCAAATCTTTGATTAATTTATCTGAAATTGTAATTTCAATTCTTTTTTTAATTCTTATTCTTCATTGCATACAAAATCAAAAAATATATACAAACAATTTGCAATAATAGCTTATTTACAATGACGAATGTTTTAGTTTACAATGTTAAACATACGTTATTTCACCTTAGCTATAGGATGGCAACTTTTATGATAAAGACTGAAGAATTTCCTGTGTATCATCACCATCTTCCTGCCCTTGGCCCATGTTACCCGGTGTAACACGTTTTTTTCTTCCATTCTCCCCTGTCAACCGTCACGCAATCATTTACTCATTTTTCTTTCTTCGCACACAATCTATCCATCGTTTCCTTGATCTTCCTCTCCCTCTATCCATAAACATTTATATTCATCACTGTTTTAGTCACATGTGATTCGTCCCTCCTCACCACATGCCCATATCAAGACAGTCGATTCCCTTTCAACTTTTCTGCAACTTTCAAACTTCTTCTAATGTACTCATTCCTTACTTTATCCAGTCTGGTCACTCACACGCAATCTTTTATCCTTTATCTTCTTCACAGCCCAGCATTCCGATTAGGGAATCCAATCCCGCATCAAAACTGCTATCCCGCAAGCCTGCGGGATTGAGGTTATCAATCCCACTGCTGCTGCTGACGATGCTTTAGAGGTAAATCGCCGCAAAGGTAAATCCCCGGCCGTGAGGGAATCCCTAGTCATAGAGTTTTTGTACTGACATTGATTACGTTCCGTTCCGAAACAGGATTCACACAACAAAAAATTTAAATTCATTTTTTTTGTAGTTGTAAGTTAAAAACTGAAAACTTAAGTATTGTCCATAGAAATGCGATAGAAAAGTCACGCACGAGTTCCATGGGAAAGTTGTTAAAACACTTATTAATGAGGCTGTGCTGGGTCTTAAAAACAATCAGAACGTCGTCTGAGCTCACATACATATATTTTTTTCCAATCCCGCAAACTTGCGGGATCCCGCATGAGTAATCCCGCATTTCAGATCCCGCAAAAAAGGTGCGCGTTTGCGGGATTGATTCCCTAATTCCGATCTATACATACTTCACATCTATTTTCATCTGTATACACTACAATAAACTGAATTGTGACGAAAAATAAACATATTTGAAAAAACTAAAACAATTCTGTCACCAACTGTACCACAATTTCACTTTTAAATCAATTTACCACTATTGTTTTCTACTGGTGTTGGTTAAAATATTTACCAGTAGATTTAAAATACAAGCTAATTCGTACCTTCTGCTTGAATGATATGGTATATTTGAGCTCAGCATGGTTTCCAGATTTTTCTTGCAAATTAGGCACCACGTGGAGCATTGTGAAGATGAATAGATATCAATATTTAATTAGGAATTCATTTGAAGGAGATGTTTGTTATTTTAAACAAAAATCTCTGTGTAAATATTAATTAAAAAATAATTTTCTGATGTATTGCCTATATTATTTTTAAAGTTTCATCCAAATCCGTTTCGTAGATTTCGGGTATCAGTAACAAATATCCATCCAACCATCCACCCTCACAAACTTTCGCGTTTTTAATTAATACTACCCGCGTGGAGTTCTGGCGTTGTCCACAGGATTGTCCTTGCGGGATAAAAAGTACCCTAATTTCAGACTATAATCTATCTGTGACAAAATTTCAACCAGATCCGAAAGATTGGAGAACGTATAATGTGTCCTGAGATGGAGCCTAACATCATAGGTAAAGCTACTGCAAAAAAAAAGTTAAGAACGGTTTGAGCCATTGGTCCCGGCTGTCATTTGATTCGTTGACAGTTGTTACTAGTCGTCAGAAACCCGAAAATCTCGATGCCCTTTAGTTAATGCAAGTCAGACAGATATCCACATCATCATCATCGGCCTAGCCTTTTCCCAACTACGTTGGGGTCGGCTGCATGTTCGGGATAGGCTTAAGTGTATACGCCGATATGGTATAAAATTTGCATTTTCAGTTCAGCATCGTCATCTGCTTAACCTTTTCCCAACTATGTTAGGGTCGGCTTCCAGTCTTACCGGATGCAGCTGAATACCAGTATATTACATGGAGCGACTGCCTATCTGACCTCCACAACCTAGTTAGAACTGGGTAATAAAAGTAATAAAGAAACTCGACACGTATGGGTGCTCACCCATCTACGGACCAACCTAGGCAAGCGCAGCTTAACCTAAAGATCGACCCAAGCGGCTGTTATTATGTAGTCGTCCATCTTCGTCGCTTAGTCGCTCCATGTAAAATACTGGTATTCAGCCGCATCCGGTTAGACTGGAAGAATTAAAAGGCTAAACACATAACGATTAGAAATATTATTGCAGACTACAATCATGTCTGAATCTAAGTAGGTATTTCTACTACGTAGGTGGGTTATCCATTGTCTGAGAAAATGGTATCAATAGCTGTATTATTTGTCAGTCTACGGTAAATACATTTTCTTTGAACGAATCTAGTGATGACATAATAATGAGAAGAATACAATGGATACGAAGTATAATAAGATTGTAAGTAGGCATTGTTAACTCACGGAATAACCTATTTCATCATAAAATGTCTCATCTTGTCCTGAATCGATTGAAATATTTAAAACAAACAAAATGGTAGAGAAGAGAGGGCGGGCCTATTTTTTGGCCAAAGAATCAGCATTGCCATCCAACGTGGCAATGCTGCCAGTCTTCTGGGCACTTTTCCTATTGACAGCGATGTGGACGAATTTTTTGACGCCCTGTAATCCTTTTAAATATGTTAGTTATAATAATGAGTAATATTACTTTTTACCACCCATTACATACCGAGTTTAGTCGTTAGGTAGTCAGTGGCCCAAAAAGTCTGACAACCAGTCTTACCAAGGGGTATCGTATTACCCAGTACTAACTGGGTTGTGGAGGTCCGATAGGCAGTCGCTCCATGTAAAATACTGGTATTCAGCTGCATCCGGTTAGACTGGAAGCCGACCCCAACATAGTGGGGAAAAGGCTAGGCAGATGATGATGATTACTTTTTACTTTTAAAATTAAAAATACTATGATATTTTTAGTCAGTTATTAAAATCATTTAAAAAAAACGGTAGTATGCTTTGTACACTTAAGTCTTAAGGTTTCCCTCTTCCAAAAGAGCAGTAGCGAAGCGTCAATTTATGTAAGAGGTCAGCCGGAATACATAATATTTAATGTGATTATATTATTTGTCTATCTATAGAATACTGACTGTGCCATTTTTCAAAGGGAATCCGGAAGGAATTCTACCTTCGCCACTGCATGAATTTTCGTTTGTTTATCTGTACTGCGCATAGTCCCTACTACTTTACGTTACAAGGTGTAACATAATGAACCGAAGACATCTCTTGGAGCACAAGATGTGTGTGGTGCTGATCAACATGATGGTAAAACTAAAGTAAGTAACATTTAATTAAAATTATCAAAAAACCCGACTACAAATTGTATCATGTACCTCTATTATACGGGGTGTAAACAGACCCTTCACGAAACCGTTAACCAAGCATTCTGTACATCAAACTAAGTAACTTTACGCAAAAATTATTGCTGGGAAACGACTTTTTTTTTGGGGTGAAAAATTACGTTTTACGGTAAAACTCAATGTAACGGACTCAAAACACTGTGCTGATGGATGGATTGAATAATGCGGGGGTCTTGAAGGTGTTTAAAGTAAAAAAAATACATCAGAAACATGGATTTAAAAAAAAACTTGTGAAAAAGTTGGAACTTTGACCCCCAATATCTCCGTAACTAGAAGGTTCCCAGGTATGGTCTAGAACAAAAAAATTATCGCAATAACGGGGAGAACAAGTGCCCTTCGGCTTCGTTAAGGGTCTTTTTACACCCTTTATATTTGTAATCTCCTTCTAATTTCCTTACATACGGTTGAAAAAAAAAATTAACGACTTAAGCGCTGAAAATCCGTCATTTTGTTATGTATGGCTCTAAACTTCCTCTAATTTACTCGTTCCTTAGATACTTTATCCATTCTTGTCACACCACACATCCAAATATTGATTTCATATCTTTCCTAACTCTTACAACGTGTCCCGTTTCACTATCAAATCATTATTGACACGTGCCTAAATAATATGTCCAGTGATAGAAACAACAGTATGGCTGACCGAGGACACGTGCTGCCGAAAGAAAAACAACTCACACTTGACGCCCATTTTCATATCGGTAAGAAAAATCCTTACTAATATTATAAATGCGAAAGTAAGTTTGTTTGTTTGTTACCTTTTCACGCCTAAACCACTGCACCAATCACTCTAGAATGTTGCATATACGTTGTCAAGTGTACAGAAACGGACATAGGGTACCTTTCATCCCGAAAAAAAGTACTGTTCCTGAGGAAAACAACAATAACGTTCTTATGATGGCGCCAAGTGGATTTCGAATCATGATTCAATTATATTATTACAAGCAGAGTACTTTCAACCCGAATAGATTGTCAAGTTCTAAATTAACGCGAGCGAAGCCGCAGGCAAAAGCTAGTTTCAAATAAATAAAATGTTCGTCGACAGTTCGGGATTGGCTGGGGCACATTATAGGTAAGTCTAAAAGGTTAAGATTATGCAATGTGTGTGTGATTCTTGAAAAAGTCGAATTAAAATAAAAGATTATCACAATCTGCTGCTGAAGACAGGGCATTAGCTAATGAAAAACAAGCAGATATGGGAAACTGACTGTTATGATGGGTGTAAATAGACCCTTAACCCTAATTACTATTTAATACCAGTATTTTACATGGAGCGAATGCCTGTCTGACGTCCACAACCCAATTAGTACCGGGTAATATCATACCTCTTAGTATGATTGGTTGTCAGACTTTCGGGCCATTGACTACCTGTAACGACTGTCAAAGATCTACAATTGACAGCCGGAACCAACGGCTTAACGTGCTTTCCGAGGCACGGAGGAGACTTGGTATGTTATGGGTGGTCACCCATCCACGAACTAACCTGAAGATTGACCCGAGCGGCTGTTTATTTAGCCACGAGCTCCTCCGTAATCTTTTACTAATCATCATCCACAGCCCGACTTAACCCACTGCTGGGTATAGGCCTCTCTTTGCTTGTGCCAAGCTCCACGGACTTGTGCCAAGTGCCAGCCTCATCCAGGATATTCCCGCCATCGCAACAATGTCGTCTGCCCATCTCGCCGCCGGACGACCAACACTTCTCTTTCCATTTCTTGGACACCACTCGGTCATAGCTTTACTCCACCTGCCATCACCACGCCTTGCTAGGTGTCCTGCGCAACTCCATTTGAGTTCCATAACGCGATTTCCAATACCGAAGACCTTCGTACGTCTCCGGATTTCGACGTTTGGAACTCGGTCTATTAGTTTTATGATGAGCATTCTTTTACTACACAATTAAAATTCTCCCGTTTCGTGTAAATATGCCTTCTGCAACTTCTTACCTCCTAATTGTCACGTGCACCTTTCCAAATCTGTTTGAATACACAAATATCTAAAGAAACGTGACCTTCGAGCATTTCACAAAAACTCCTATACCTACCTACGTTTGTATAATGTATTGAATTTCAATCGAAGATATTATTATGCACTGTGTTTCTGTCGTAATGTAGCAAATTGAATTTGTAAGCGATACTTCTAAAACATTAGAAAAAGTATATGAATCTTTCATATTTTTGGGAGTGAATTGTATAATAAAATTGTGTTGTTGCTATTGGTTCTAACCTTGACCTCACCAATTTTGAATCGTAGATGTTGATGATAGTTTTTGAAGACGTATAGCACATCAAGCTACTACAATCTGTCAAATTACTTTAATAGATTTTAAACTTTATCGCTAAAGTATTAGGTTCAAGGTTGATTGGGGAAATTTGACAGTTTCGGGTAGCTTGATGTGCTTGCGTCTGTACTGAATGCAGTGCTCCTGATCAAAGCTTGTCCTACGTGCTGGTCGTATGTTGGAGTGCCCAAACACCTGCACTTCGTAATTTTGCAGGTCGCATATACAGGGTGTAAACGGACCCTTCACGAAGCCGTCAACCAAGCATTCTGTACATCAAACTAAGTAACTTTACGCAAAAAAAAATGCTGGGAAACGATTTTTTTTTTTGGGGTGACAAATCACATGATACGGTAAAACTCAATGTTACGCACTTAGAACATTGTGCTGATGGATGGATTGAATGGTACGGGGGTGATGGAGGTGTTTAAAGTAAAAATCTTACTTTAAAAACATGTATTTAAAAAAAAACTTGTCAAAAAGTTGGAACTTTGACCCTCAAAATCTCCGTAACTAGAAGGTTCCCAGGTATGATCTAGAACAAAAAAATGATCGCAATGACGGGGAGAGCAGCCTTTCGGCTTCGTTAAGGGTCTTTTTACACCCTTTATGTATGCACTGGCCTGAATGAATAATCATATTTACAAATGTCTGCTATCGATATGAAATTAGCATAGTTACGGCTATATTTGTGTACATTGTCACTTGCGAGTAAAATTTTGATTACGAAAGAATATAGAGATTATCAGACCACTGCTGCTCTCATTATAACCAGTATTTTTCGACCTAAAAACCACACTGATTCTGCGATTGGCATGATCAAATAGCCACCTAATGAGCCCATCTGATTTAACGTAACAATTAATATATTGTAGATCTATACGTTAACTACGTCTATAGGGAGACTGGTAATTAATGACCGATACTTAAACACGTGATTGTACTCATGATAACAAACAACTTTCCCAAAGAAACATTTTTTTGAATACTCATTCACTTTTATCACAATAACACAATAGCCGTATGAAATTCGCGCGCGCGCCTTTGACATATCAGCTGTTATCCGTTTAAGAAAAGTTTCTTTGAGAAAGTTGTTTTTTATCAATTACCAGTCAGTCACGAAAAGAAAAATACATATAGGATGATGAGAAAAGCAATCAGACACAAACAAAAGCAGCAACAAGAGAGAAAGAAAAAATATTTATTTGTCGCAGGGACATGACGTGCATCATACAAAATGAAAATAAATACAATAACCATACAATGCATAACAAATATTTATAAATTCAACAGGGCGGAACAAAAAAGAAAAAAAACGTTAACAGCTTGCACGTCGTGACTGCGACAAGCAGGTTACCACTCAGCATGATGCTGTGCTATGGGGGCCCACAGCACAGCGCTGGTTTTCAGTGGGCACCATAGCTTGTATACTGTATACTAAACATTTGAACAATATTCTGTTCCGTCATTTGACGCTGATCATCAACACAGAATACTAATCGCTAGATTTTCAATGTAATCGTCTTCTTTATCTCCGAATTATAATGGAAAATCCAATCACAAAACATTGTATGACTTAATAAAATCACTTTTGAGGTTTTCCTTGTTGACAATAGTAATCCTAAAAACGTGTGATGCATCCTTAACAGAAGCGAATCATTGTAATAAGTCCTGTTTGTAATCGAAAATCTATAACTTAAAGAAGAATTATTCAATTCAGATTGGTATTGAGAAACTGCGGACGTGGAAACCAGACTAAACATAGCTCACAGAATAAGCAAGCTAGAGTGGCGCTGGGCCGGTCACATTAGCCGTAGAACCGATGACCGTTGGGGTAGACGTGTTCTTGAGTGGAGACCGCGAATCGGCAAACGTAAGGTGGGACGCCCTCAGGCTCGGTGGAGTGACGATCTTCGCAGGGTGGCTGGTAGCAACTGGATGAGAGTTGCTGAAAACCGAGTTTAGTGGCGCGCAATTGAGGAGGCCTATGTCCAGCAGTGGATTGCTATAGGGTGACGATGATGATGATGATGACCCATTTTGACCGTTATCTTTCTCAGTGTTTTGGCAGGTCACTTAACTCACTCAAGTTTCGGGGTTCAGTATAACGTTGAAAATTCAACAAAACGTCTTAGTGTTAGTAAAATTGATATAAATAATGGTGTACATATTGTGACAATGCCTTCTGCCTTTTATCAACCGATTCGAAAACTACCGTCCGTCAATTGTTGTCACGTACGTCCTACTTAGACATATTCTGTCTCTGTCGCACACTCGCGGAATACGTGATATCACATATTTTGTCCCTATCGCACACGTGCGAAAAACGTGACGCCCAGGACATGCCTTTGATTTCATACTTACTTTCTATTGTCTGTATTATGATAGATATCAAATAATTTAAATCTGTACTGTTTAATAATATGGAGATAGATTAGATAGCACTTATAACTCACATTCTAAGATTATTTTATCGTGTTATCTGGCAAGTAGCCAAGTGTTTCACTAATTTGGGATTTATGAACGAGTTTCGTGTTTTCATTGATCTTGTGATTGCAAGCTCGACTGCCAAGCATGAGGTCTTGGTTTCGATTCTTAGGTTGGGCAGTGTTCTTGAGATTTTCCATCCAGAATTTCTCAGTAGCAACCTGGAGTCTGAGTTGTGCCTGGTTAATGGCATAGGCTCACCCCATTGTTGTTGGGTGTAAGCATTTAAATCTTAGTATCGAACTAGTACCTACCCACAGTACCCACGTGTGTCAACAAGAGCAGTTTCGTATAAATAAAATAAAATCATAACGCCTGTAATCCCCGAAGGGTTAGGCAGAGGTGTAGGTACCCAATAGTACACCTACATTTCGCCAATTATGTTTAAGTCCCATGTAATAAGGGGCGAGTCTATTCCCATCAATCGGACACAAATCCAGATTCCATGACGCTACTGACAAATTCCTTTCCCTTCAATTCTCAGGACAATTTCCATAAACGCCTCATACATTTCTGACCAAGTAATTATTTGCTCAGTGCGACATTGTCCTCATATTTACCTGACTACTTTTAGCAGCTTGATGTTGGCAAACGCTGTGATGTTCTACTTGAAAGAAATAGCAGGTTACCACTGACTTTGACAGGGTTATATGCAACTCCTCCAGGAAATCCCTTTTTGAACCGAACACAGTATAGTCCTGCTGAACAGCAGAATAAACTCTTTCGGAGAGATTCCTCAATAGTTTTCTATACAAGATGAAAATGTATTTTTGGCGTAGTTTGTGGTCTTCAAAATTAGAAATACTGTCGTTCCCTTGATACAAATAAGAAGCATTCTTGTTCTTTTTTTTTCGAAATGGCATCTCGCAGTTCAACCCAGGAGGTTGGCGACTGCTTAACCGGACTATCCTGTGGATGCCTTGAGTGTAAGGCCTCCAGCCAGGGCAAATAAAACTTACAAACTAAGCGACTACACGCTAAGCGGACCCTCTGTTGGGTACGAGCCTCGACTTAGGGCGTACATTCTTGTTCAGTAGATATACATTTTCGAAGCGGTGTGCGCGGTGCGGTGTGAACAAAGGAACCCCTTATAATCACTAAACACACACTTATGGTGATCTCTTCCACTAAGAATACACCATGATTCCGTAACGACCTTGAACAATACCACATACACTTACCACCACATTAAACCACCCATCCGTAAAACTATACCACGAAACATGTTATAAATATTTATATGTTTATTTAGGAACATCTTCGCTGCATACCAAATCCGAATGGTCAAACAAAAGAAAACGTAGTAGATTTCCACACGAGGGGCATAAAATTTAACAAGGGCCATGGGTGGACGGTAAATGGGCTATTTTTAAGGGCAATCGGTATATTGAACTTTGCTGGGTTGCAAGAAATGGGTGTGTATATGGGAGGCCTATTTCTAGATTGGTAAGGCGATATGTTACCTTTTTTATTACGAGTATGTTACTCTTTGATTGTTCTTTTTGGTTTGAAAGGTAGAGTTGCTTTTTGGAGTATTAAATTAAATTAAAAAATAAAAATGGTTGAGGAAGAAAAAAAACTCTTTTTATCTTAGATGTAGTTGAACTTTATGCATCCTTACTAATATTATAAATGCGAAAGTCAGTTTGTTTGTTACCTTTGCACTTCTAAAACACGGAATCGATCATCCTGAAATTTTGTATATACGTTGTCAGATGTACAGAAACGGACATAGGGTACCTTTCATCCCGAAAAAAAAGTAATGTCCCGAGGTAAACAACAATAACGTTCTTGTGATGGCGCCACATGTCTTTCGAATCATGATCGAATTCAAGCAGAGTACAATCCGAAATTATTGTCAAATTCTAAATTAACGCGAGCGAAGACGCAGGCGAAAGCTAGTTATTTATTATAATCGATGTTAAATCTATCTTACTAAAACCCTAGGTACAGTAAGAAGGTGAAGGGTGGCTTTTCGGTAACCATCGTCTACTATACTATATGTGTAGTACGATGTTCGTACTTATTCGGGAACACGAAGATAACCGAAGCGCGTACCTTTTCTGGTTTTACTGTGCCTACTTTTTTCAAATAAGTCGTAATAACAATAGGTTATTAACAGTACTTATTTTTGCCAAACTAGGTAGGTACATATTTAGCAATGATTAAATACTGATTAATAGTAAAGAATATTTATCATCGAAGCACGCTCACCATGCATGCTTGTCATTATGTCTTGTCTAATTAATTAATATTGTTTGTATATTTATTTTCTTTACATACAGAATGTAAACGGACCCTTAACGAAGCCGTCAACGAAGCATTCTATACTTCAAACTAAATAACTCTACGCAAAAGTTATTGGGATATACTGGGAAATGATTTTTTTTTTGGGGTGAAAAATCACGTTTTACGGTCAAACTCAATGTTACGCACTCAAAACTTAGTGCTGATGGATGCTTTGAATAGTAAACGCGTCATGGAGTTAATTAAAGTGAATTTAAAACCTTAACAAGAGGTTTAAAAAAAAAACTTGTGAAAAAATTGGATCTTTGACCTCCAATATCTCCGTTACTAGAAGGTTCCCAGGTATGGTCCAGAACAAAAAAAATATCGCAATGACGGGGAGAAAAAGTGCCTTTCGGCTTCGTTAAGGGTCTTTTTACACCCTTTATAATTTACATTTTTAGATATTCCTATACAAAGTAATATAAACAAAAAAACATTTAAAAATATAAAAAAATAGTAGCCCACCAGCATAGGGAACAGGGTCCGAGCTACCGGTGGTCAGGGCTCTTGAGAGAGGAACCTCCTAACGATACGCGCCGTGTCCAGAAGTAGGTACTGCTTTCTGAATCAAGCCCTTGATCCAGCTGCCAAGCGAGAGCCTCCTCAGATCTAGAGGCTATTGGCTATTAAGCCGTTGGGCGACACGACTATCGGCACAATGACTGCTGTACTCACGTCTCACATGTCGACAACCTCGCGAGCCAGATCTAGATATTAGAATTGTTTATCTTTCTTGTTTGTATTGTTATTATAGAAGACAATAATTAACCTAACTAATATTATAAATGTGAAAGTGAGTTTGTTTGTCACGATTTCACGCTTTAACGGCTGAACGGATTCCAACGAAATTTGGCATACAGATAAACCAAAAGACAGGTTCAGAATCAGAATCATTTATTCATAAACATAGGTAATCATTACAAAATAGATCTTAAAAATTAGGTTGTGCGCTATGTTTTGCCAACTGACATACAAATTATTAAAATTTAAAAATAAATCTATTATACAAGTGCCACCTGCTATTAAATTAAAATATAAATTTACAGGTTAGGAAAGAGGATAGTTTTTATCCCGATTGGTCGTTCCTGTGGGATATTTTCCGGCCGCCACAGGAATAAAACCACGGGTGAAAGCTAGTAGTTATTTAAAGACAAAACATTATTGCGTTGGCTGTCTGTTAAACGGATTAACGGTGATTAGAAACGGATTTAAAGAAGTCATTACCGAACTTGACTTTGAACTTTCAATCGTTGGTTTAAGTGCACTTGAATCCATATTATTATTTTACTCCTTTTGAATACAAAGATCTTATCTCTTAAAAATCCGTAAATTTTCTTGAATGTTTAGTGATCATCACATCACATTAAAATAACTGTAAAACTGCATGCCAGAAAAAGTGCATGCCAGAAATCACCTATTACGCCGTCTTACATCCACCAAATGGGGGGGCCTCTCCAAAAGTTCTGCGAACCACAGGGATGGCGCTCTGCTTCTCTGCTGGTGAATATGCTTGTCCAGTATAGGACCGATCTGCGCATGCACACCTAGTGGATACAGCTTTAAACGAGACGTGCCGCATAATTACTGGTTGTCTTAAACCGACATCGGTACGAATGCTGTATCCACTGTTCGGCATCGCGCCTCCTCAAGTTCGCAGGACTATAGCCAGCCGTATAGAGAGGACGAAGCTACAAGCTGACTCACACCATCTAATGCACAGCTACGTCTCAGTGCCTCCGAGGCTGAATAGTCGTAAAAGTTTTCTTGAATGCGAGGGCCCAACTAGCTCAGCCAATTTCAACGCGTCCACAGCGAGGTGCAATCTCTGGCGGGAGCGGTTTAAACCCCCTAACAACTTCAATGATCCATCAGAAAACCTTCCACCTGTGCACACGTTGCCGTGGCCGACTTGGAAATCCTTAAACAAACTTCGAACCCAAGTCGGTCGGACCAAAGACAATCTCTGCAGATGGGGGTTCATGGACGGCTCAGACCTCAAGTGCGTATGCGGCGTCTCCCCACAGACAATGGCCCACCTTCCATCTTGCACCGGATGCCCTATCACCTGCGCACTTGATGATCTGCTTACTGCATCAGTGAGTGGGGTTCGCATGGCTAAGTTTTGGGCTAAACCTAACATTTGAACTTTTTGCCATCGACACGCTAAGTGCCCATTTACGGACACGCGGCGCGTCGCGCGGCGCGGTGCGCGTTTTTTCCGTTTACGGAGAGGCGGCGCGTGCAGCGGCCCGCGTTATCACACGCCCAAACACAAACATATGGCAATGTCCGATGTTGTTTACGGAGACGCGGGGCGTGCGCCGCCGCGGGCGACGCGGCGGGCGACGCGGCGGGCGATGCGGCGGTATCATCTGCCACATGTTGTATTTGCGCGTTTGCGCGTGCAACGCTGCGGGCGACGCGGCGGGCGACGCGGCGGGCGACGCAGCGGGCGATGCGGCGGTGTCATCTGCCATATGTTCGTATTTGAGCGTTTGCGCGTTCGCCGCCGCGTCCGCCGCCGCGTTCGCCGCCGCGTTCACCGCCGCGTTCGCCGCGGCGGGCAACGCTGCACTTCAAGCAAACGCGTGTAAAAACGCTTCTCCGTAAACGCTCTCATACATCGCCATATGTTTGAATTGAAAGCGGGCCGCGCCGCACAACGCGCCGCCCGACGCGCCGCGTCTCCGTAAATGACCACTAAGAAGAAGAAGATGCTAACTTATACAAAAAAGAGTGTACCGATATAATTATTCCACGTTAAATTTAATGTAAACTACAATACGATTAAATTCACATGAACTAAAATTACTGGTGCGCCAATAACCCGGTTTCCTTCAATCAGCACTTTAACTTGCACGATAAGAAACCGATAAGTATGTACCTCTTTTGTTCCCAAGTCGGTTACGGAAACTGCCGTAAGCCATAGTACTAACACTGCGTTTCCACCAGAGATGAGCGAGGATGCGTAGCGAGGGTTTTGTGTGAAACTAACCAATACTATTAGTTAAATATTTTAGTTAAAAAAAAGTTGTAATTTTAAGTTGTAAAAATAAAATTGTAGTACCAGAGCGGATCGGCACTGTTACTTCTTAATACGGGCTATTTCTTCCTAGTAAGGAGAAAAACACGTCACCCACCTGATTGCCAGAGATTTAATACTACCTACTTTGTGAAATCTGTTACATGATATTTATGTAACGGGTCACCCATCCACAAACCAACCTAGGCAAGCACGGCTTAACCTAATGATCGACCCGAGCGGATGTTATTATTTAGCCACGAGCTCCTACGGATTTAAAAAATATAGATAAATTAATATTACCTACATGTAGAACCAGTAATTAGCGTTTACCTTATTAACAAAAAGTATGTGATTGCAAAATTTTATCGTTTGTAATATTGTTTACATAATATTCAAAAGATAAAGATTAATCAATAAAAAGATTCCATTACAAATTGATTTGTTTGAAATTGATAAGGTAACGGAAAAGTAGCGAATATTGCGACAATTTTATTAATCAATAACTATTGCTAGCGACCTTCGACCATGTGAAATTATTATAAAAATATTACTTCTGTAATTGAATCGGATTTTAAGTTTTTAAACTGTCATGGTCACTATATTATCATTAACTCTAGAATCGGGATATTTACCATGTTTACTGTTAGGTTTGAGTTCCCGATATTTCGGCGCTGCTGCAAGCACCATGATCACGCAAACTGAAGTTATTGCGGGTGGGTGTTTATAAGCAGACAAATAGGTCTACCCTCTTTCTTGTTCGTTTGTTGCACTCAGTACCGCTACCACTGTCACTCGCAACTCGATTCTGTTCCCGACACACGAAACTGTGTCCCCTCGCCAATTTTTTTCGGCACTTTTTCGGTTTTTACACAGCTGGACCACTGGTATATTTGGTGATCTCGATAGCTTCTCTAACCAGTCTAGGTATATAGTGGTGTTCTGTTGAGATGACCTGAGGGTTATGTGCTTGCAAGAGCGCCGAAATATCGGGAACTCGAACCTAAGGGCGGAACGGATTCCGAGATATAATCTTCTGTATTCAAAGTGGCTGGAGAGCGACCTGCCTAACGACCTCTGAGCAAAAGTCTCCACGTAGTGGGTGTCTGAGAATGCACGTCGCCAAGGCTGGTCCAGAAAGAGCCAGCGGAATGAAGTGCATTTCGTTGGCTGAGTCGAGGTGACTCACACTAAGTATGCCTGGAAAGATATGGGGAGGCCTTTGACATAAAGAATGCCCATCTGAAACTATGTATACGATTGAACTTGACTCGGTGGAGCGCAGAGCTAAAAGGCTTATAGGTGACGAGACTTTGGTAGCTACGCTTCACAGCCTAGCTCATCGGCGTAATGTTGCCTGCCTGCCTGTCGGTCTTCTACAGACTGTACTTCGGAGAGTGTGCGCAGGAGCTCCACGACCTGATCCCACCATCATCTTTTTACCACCGGACTAGCAGACGTACTGCGTCGTACCATCCACACTTAGTTGATATCCCGACGAGTTGTACTCAGCGCTTCCCCTCCACGTTTATTATGCGCACAGACAAAGTGTGGAACTCTCTGCCGGCATCTGTGTTCCCTCCCACATTTAACCCGTCTGCCTTCAAAGCAAGAGTGAACAGGCATTTTCTGGGCACGCTCGTTCCATCATAGACCTCATCTACCGCTTTCCATCAGGCGTGATCGAGGTCAAGAGCAGGCCCGTATTGTAATAAAAAAAGAAAAAAAGAATACAACTAAATAAATGAATAAATTCCAATTGGCAAACGTAATACAAAATCTCCTCTAAGCAACGACACAGGAAATTCATCCATTATGTAATATTAAAATAAATATTTCATCTCCAATCCTAGCATAGAAACAGCCGGACACATGTTAGGCAAACGTGATCACCTAATTATTCACCCCAAATATATGAGTAACATAATCTACGCAAATTGACAGTCCTTCATCGGTGATTTCTATCTTTACCCCAAGTGTTCAATATAATTGTTTTACTGGTTAGTATAGTTTAAGTGTTAATAATAAGGTTTAATATTATAATGGTAAAAGGCACGATGAGGTTGGCATATACAGGGTGTAAACGGACCCTTCACGAAGCCGTCAACCAAGCATTCTGTACATCAAACTAAGTTACCCTACGCAAAAATTTTTGCTGAGAAACGATTTTTTTTTTTGGGGTAAAATGTCACGTTTTACGGTAAAACTCAAAGTAACGCACTCAAAACATTGTGCTGATGGATGGATTGAATAGTACGGGGGTCGTGGAGGTGTTTAAAGCAAAGTTACAATAATAAAACCTTGTATTTAAAAAAAACTTGTGAAAAAAGATGGAACTTTGACCCCCAATATCTCCGTAACTAGAAGGTTCTCAGGTATGGTCTAGAACAAAAAAATGATCGCCATAATAAGTGCCTTTCGGCTTCGTTAAGGGTCTTTTTACACCCTTTATGTGTAGACTAAAACCCCAAAACAAATAATGAGAAAAAAAAAACATATCAAGGTTGGTTCTTGCTAAAATAAAAACCACAGACAAGCGATCTCCTAAAATATCCAGGCCATCTAAACAGTTCTTGCGTTCTTTGTTACCAAGTGACGCTGATGAAAAGCCCCAATTTATTCTGGTTTTCTAGCAACAGTGCTTACTGTAAACCATTTTAATATGAAACACGGTCTACATGACGGTGATCTTGACCTGGTCGCCAGGGGAACATGTCAAACGGGATGAAAAATTGAGCACGCATTATAATTTATACGAGTAGGTTCGACCGACGTCTGTCTAATCGTAGTGCGATAAGAACCAGTTTTCGAGCAAGAGTATTGAAAATCTATTGATCACAACACTAATTATTTATTTATTTATTTATTGAAATCTCCCTTACAACTATCATTACAGGTGTATTCCTAATGCGATAGTGCGGTCTTTAAATTTAAACTTATTTACAATTAAACTAAACAAAAGGTAAAAACAAAAAAAAAAAAAAAAACTAGTAGTAAGTAATTAAAATAACATCTAACAATCCTAAGTTCTATACTAAGTTCCCTAAATACACTAAACACAATATTTAAATTACAAAACAACAACATTTAGCCTACTCTAATCTACACTATAACATAAAATAAACAACAGTACTTTTGCGAATTCACTCAAATAGCATGTCAATACATCGATCTTGACGTGAAGATCGTTAATTATCCGAATTGCGCGGGTCAATGGTGTTTTAGCGAGAAGGTTGGTCCTGGCCACCGGCACGGCCAGCAGCGGCGGGTGGCGCCGCCTCCACACATAGCGGTCCGGTACACACAAACTCAGGCGCTGCAGCACTTCTGGGTTATGTTCAATGCCACGAAGTACCCTAACCAAATACGACACCAGCGTGAATTCCCGTCGCACCCCCAGTTGGTTGTACCCGACCATACCGAGCACAAATAGAGTGGGGTAGGTACATCAACGGGTAGAACGGATAAACCCCATATAACTTCAACCAAGTACTTGGCCTCATGTGGAGCCCATATGACAGCACTATGTTCCAGATGACTCCTGACTAGTGCGTCATACAGGACCCTGACTGAAGCGATGTTAGTGAAGTGCCTTGTCTGCCTCAGAACAAACCCCAAGTTTCGAAACGCCCTTTTGCAGATCTTCGTAATATGATCGCGAAACGAAAGTTCCGGAGTGACAGTAACTCCCAAATCCCGCACCTCAGAGACACGTTGCATAGGCGCGGTACCCACTACATACTCGTGTGCTAGAGGGGCACGCGCGCGTGTAAAACTCATCACCGAGCACTTTGACACGTTGAAGAAAAGCTTGTTGTCCTGACTCCATTCCACTACCCTATCTATATCCTCCTGCAACCGTTCGCAATCGGATTTACTATTAACCTCGAGCAGCAACTTGAGGTCATCCGCAAATAATAAACAAGCGCCATGTTTGACTACTTCCGGCAAATCGTTTATCATTATGATGAATTCGAGAGGCCCCAAATTGCTGCCTTGGCTCACACCGGACCAGGTGTAATATGGGTCGGATTATGTGAAATTATGTGGAAAAGAGGTGCGTGAAATTCGAATTAAAAAATAAATGTCAACACAAACTGCATATTATTAGGTATAAGTTGGGGGATTCGTGGGTTATTTAATAAAAAATATATTTTATTAATAAACTTATTATAAGTTAAAATTTAACCTGTTAGAAAACCAAATGCTAGACGCAACAATGTCAAATCAAATTTCCCTCCAAAACTAACTTCAAATTGCATCCTCTCAACTGTACACGCGACCCATATCTGACCGCATTTGACCCCGTTCTATTAAAACTAAAAGAGAAACAAATAACAAAACTACAGTTCAATCAACGGTTTTTCCGGTGCAGGCGGAAAAACACCGAACTAAAATAAAGGTACTAAGTTTGACATATTGTGGCAATATTAGAGCAAGTATTTAAATATTTTAATCGTGTAGTTTTTTTTAAGTATCCTTATATGTCCCACTGCTGGGCAAAGGCCGCCTCCATATACTTCCAGGTACTCTTCTCCTGTGCCACCTCGAACCAGCCTTTGTGATGCGCGTCTAAATCATCTCGCCACCGTTTTCTGGGTCGGCCTCGGCAGTGCCGTCCATCGTCAGGCATCCATCGTGTTGAGACCTTTGCCCAGCGGTCGTTATGCAAGCGGCTCACGTGACCCACCCAATCCCATTTCAGCCTGGCAGCCTTTTTGCCTACGTCAGTGATCCTTGTGCTTGAGCGCAGCGTGGTGTTTGAATGCTGCGCTCCATTGCTCTTTGGTAAACTCCAAGGCGGGACTTTTGTGATTCGGTGAGTGACCAGGTTTGAGCACCGTAGGTTAGGACCGTATGCGATATTTTTTTTGTTCTAGACCATACCTGGGAACCTTCTAGTTACGGAGATATTGGGGGTCAAAGTTACAACTTCTTCGCAAGTTTTTTTTTTAAATACATGTTTTTAAAGTAAGATTTTTACTTTACACACCTCCACGACCCCCATACTATTCAATCCATCCATCAGCACAATGTTCTGAGTGCGTTACAATGAGTCCTACCATAAAACGTGATTTTTCACCCCAAAAAAAAAAGTGGTTTCCCAAAAAAAATTCACGTAAAGTTACTTAGTTTGATGTACGGAATGCTTGGTGAAGGGTCCCACCCTGTATTTAAACCAACTTCAAATTGCATCTCTGAACAATACACGCGACCCGTATCCGACCTCATTTGACCCGGTTCTATAAAGAGCTGAAAGATAAACAAAACAACTGCACCTAGGCAATCGTCCTCCCAGTCGTTTTTCTAGCACTAATCATAACTTCGTCCCCTCCCTGAGGGCGTGTGTACTGCATTGAGATACACGTGCTGGCTACAAGTCAATGAACTGTGATGTTCTTTTGTTTACACGTGTTTTTAAGGCTTTAAATGTAGTGCCTGGGGTTTGAGTGGGTACGAAGTCGATGGAAAAATATGATAGGGTTGGTGGGTGTCTAGCAGTTTCTTTTAACGGTTATATTTAGCTTGCCCTGTTTTTTTTGGGTCTTTAGTAATTGAGAGGAGCTCGTGGCTTAATAATAACAGCCGCTCGGGTCGTGCTTGCCTAGGTTGGTCTGTGGATGGGTGACCACCCATTACATACCGAGTTTCGTCCGTGCCTCGGAAAGCACGTTAAAGCGTTGGTCCCGGGTGTCATTTGTAGATCTTTGACAGTCGTTAGGTAGTCAGTGGCCCAAAAAGACTGACAACCAGTCTTACCACGGGGTATCGTATTACCCAATACTAACTGGGTTGTGGAGGTCAGATAGGCAGTCGCTCCATGTAAAATACTGGTACTCAGCTGCATTCGGTTAGACTGGAAGCCGACCCCAATATTGTTGGGAAAAGGCTAGGCAGATGATGATGACAATCCGTCCACCTTTTCTTTGGTCTATAATAAATGAGTCCAATAAGAGCTATTACTTCTTGTTGAAATTTCTGCCACACAATTTGTTATACAACATGGGAAGAAGGGAGGAAATTGCCTATTTGTTGGCGGATATTTGGGCAATATAAGGACATGAAGCTATTATACTTTAACATGTTTACGTTGTTGTGATGGCCCTGAGGTTAAGGCCTCGCCTCTCATGCATGAGGTTGTGGGGTCAAATCCGGGCAAGTACCAATGTGACTTTTTCAATTCATATGTACTTTCTAAGTTTATCTTGGACATCACAGACATCGGTGAAGGAAAACATCGTGAGGAAACCTGGACTTATAATTAATATAAGTCTGAAATCGCCAACCCGTCTTGAGCAAGCGTGGTGATCAATGCTCGTGCCTTCTCTATATGAGAAGAGGCCTTTGCCCAGCAGTGGGACAGTAACAGGCTGGTATTATTATTATGTTTACGTTACGGACAGCTTCGTTGATCTAGTGTTCGCAAGGGTCACTGCTGAGCATGGCATACCCCTTGGTAAGACTGGTTGTCAGACTTTTTGGGCCACTGATTACCTGTAACGACTGTCAAAGATCTACAAATATAAAAATCTCACTAACAAAGGTCAAAGCACTCGATTTTCTCCACCAATGACCAGCCTGTATTTTTGCTTTACAAACTTTTGTTATTAGCTCAACGGTTGGTAAAATTGGCTTTATTTGATCACAAGGAGTTTGTAATAAAACTGTATTGGACTACGCAATAATTTATTGGCCAATACGCCCACAACACACTTTAGTTTATGTTTTCTGTTAAAATATTATTTTTCTTTGTATATTAGAAACTTTTTGCTTGGAGTCCTGACCTACATTTGAGGCTCGTAAATTAATAAGGACCTGGTTTGTACTTAGGCAACCCTCCGACCCTTATTTGTAGTGAAAATTTACGTGTTTTCTTGTTTTCAAAAGGTATTTTGTTGTAAACTTTTAAACAAGGTTTATTCAGGCCACTGGGACCGTGGTCAGTCCAAGTTCCATAAGCCTGAGGCGTGAGGCCCTACCTAGCACGAGCGCACAGTGTAAACGTAGCGTACAGTCACGAGCACCAATATGTAAACACTTAACAACTTTTTAAGGTGTTTTTCTCCTACTGTTCTGATTAAAATTTCATGTTGTTACGCGTATTCTGGAACTCATATTTTTGTGAAAAAGATCCTATCTCCATGTTAAAATCGTGATTTCTCGCTGAAATTGCTTTTAAAAGGAAAGTGTAAATATATTGATGCTCGTGACTGTACATGTGCGTCGTTTTTTAAATCAAAAATACAACTATCTTAAAGCGTTTTAGTAAAAAAATGTTGGGACAAGCACAATAAGAGGATAAATCATCATCTGCCAAGCCTTTTCTAAACTATGTTAGGGTCGGCTTCCAGTCTAACTGGATGCAGCTGAATACCAGTTTTACATGAAGCGACTGCCTACCTAACCTTCACAACCTGGCCCAGCGTATGGAGATTCAATAGAATAAGGAGCCAACTTGAAAAGCGCAACCAACTAAGCGCAACTAAATTATGCCTCGAAGTGCAACCTCGATACAATAGTTGCGCTCACAATTTCAAATTAAAAATATTATATGTTTGGCTATTCCTCAAAGCGTAAACATGATGAAAAATATAGATGGGTATGATGGATTCATTAACGATATTTTTCATCATGGTTGCTCTTCGAGGAATAATTTAGTTGCGCTTAAAAATAGTTGCGCTTTGAATACCCCAAATAAACTTACCGTACCTACGACACTTCAAAATTCACTTTCTCGTCAGAAAAACTAGCAGAAAGTGTTCCAAACGAACCAAAATAGGTATACCTACTTCTGCCAATCAATTCTAGACCTTATTTCAACACAGTCCACTGACAGACAAGCCACAACCGTTTAATTCCCATAAAAAAGCCGTAAGCCGGATCGTTACACGTGGAGGATATTCACGCGGAGATCTTAACGAGAGTCGGTTCGCCCCCTTAAGTAGGTACCTAGCTATAAGTGCTATGGTAAAGGAAAATTAATATTGGTTTCAAGTACGCGTGCTTCGATAATTTGATATTGTTTGTGCGGAAGAAGAGTTACAAAAAATATGGAATTTCGGTTTGGTGGATGTATACAGGGTGTAAACAGACCCTTCACGAAGCGTTAACCAAGCATTCTGTACATCAAACTAAGTAACCCTACACAAAAATTATTGCTGGGGAACGACTTTTTTTTTTGGGGTGAAAAATAACCTTTTACGGTAAAACTCAATGTAACGCACTCAAAACATTGTGCTGATGGATGGATTGAATAGTACGGGGATCGTGAAGGTATTTAAAGTAAAAATCTTACATTAAAAACATGAATTTAAAAAAAAACTTGTGAAAAAGTTGGAACTTTGACCCCCAATATCTCCGGAACTAGAAGGTTCCCAGGTATAGTCTAACACAAAAAATGATTGTATTGACGGGGAGAACAAGTACCTTTCGGCTTCGTTAAGGGTCTTTTTACACCCTTTATAAATAGGGTGGAAAGGACATCGTCTCACAAACGGTTGCCACGTATTCATACATCATTCAGAACCCTCCCCCCCCCGACACATATTTTTTTTTTTTTAAATCTGTGTAATCAAATCTTGCGAGTTAAATTTGACACACTTCCCGGTGTCCGATTGAGCTGAAATTCTGCGCACTTTTGTATATCGCGTGACATTGCAATATTATGATGACATGGAGCTGATCTGACGATGGAGCTGGAAGGTGGCTTAATAATAAAATTATGTTGGAAACGTATAAATACGAAACGGTTTGAAAACGATTGTATAGACCCATTTTTTTCGGCTGATTAATCATCAAATGACCCCTCCCGCTCTGGACGGAGTGGAAGGGAGTGTCAGACTCGTACTCACTAAAACCCATCCATGTTCCTTCTTTGCCCTTTGTGTTCCAGGGCCGCGGTATCTCTTGCAAACAGTCCCACAGCCCCAGCAGGCATCAGCCCTGTTTGCTGACATCTCTTTGAAGTGCGCGTGGAACACGAACGCTCCGTAAGGTGTCTTAATAATAAAATTATGTTGGAAACGTATAAATACGAAACGGTTTGAAAACGAATGTCTAGACCCCCTGGAGATGACTTGTAGAGACCAGGAAAGCATGGCACAAGACGAAGGTAGGGTTATAATCGGCGGTGGAACAGGGATGGCACTGATGATGTAGTTTTGAGAGTGAAGATCGTTACGAGAGTCGGCTCGCCCTCTTTAGTAGATAGGTAGCTATGAATGCTGTGATATTAGTATGGTATAAGAAAAACATCGGTTTGTACGCGTGTATCGTTAATCGACGTTGTTTGTGAGGAAAATGGGTTACGAAAAATAATAATAGTGATTTCGGTTATTTGTTACAGAGGCACGTGCATGTAAAAAAAAACAGTCCATAGATATTAATAATTTTGGCTTGGCAATGAACGTGTTGAAGATATACGACGTTGCGAACGATGGTGGAACAAGGCTGCCAGTGAGGGTTAATGGTGCTGCAGTTTTGGATGCTGTCATTTTTCTGTTGTTTTTCTATTATCCGTATATTATTCTGAGACCTCTGATCTTCGCTTCGAAAATGTATTAGATTGCAATGGATTGACATATAAGTTATCGAAAGCTACCGTGCTAAGAGATAGTGTGCTTTGAATGCACTTTTTTCATAGTATGATCATTATCGCCATTTCAGCCGAAAGACGTCCACTGCTGCACATAGGCCTCCCCCAAATGTCGCCACATTTTCTTAGTATATCATTTTTAGATAGTGGAGTTTCCTTAGCCAGATAATTTAACTTTGTAAATGAATGTCACAAACGCTCTTGAAAATTAGTCACCCTTTAATGACCTCATTTAATGAGTTGTAGATTCATGGTCAAGGATAGCATCTTCAACGGAAACAAATAATTTACGACAGTACACAAACGACTAGATGAGGAGCTCGTGGCTAAATAAAAACAGCCGCTCCGGTCAATCTTTAGGTTAAGCCGTGCTTGCCTAGGTTGGTCTAGATGGGTGACCACTCGTTACATACCGAGTTTCCTCCGTGCCTCGGAAAACACGTTAAGCCGTTGGTCCCGGGTGTCATTTATAGATCTGTGACAGTCGTTAGGTAGTCAGTGGCCCATAAAAGTCTGACAACCAGTCTTACCAAGTGGTATCGTATTACCCAGTACTAACTGGGTTGTGGAGGTCTGATAGGCAGTCGCTCCATGTAAAATACTGGTATTCAGCTGCATCCGGTTAAGACTGGAAGCCGACCCCAATATAGTTGGGAAAAGGCTAGGCATCTTGATGACACAAACAACTAGATTTACTTAAGACTGTTTTCTCAAGAAACTTCGAGTCTACAGTTACTAGTTTCGTCATATTCACGTTGTCTACAATGTGTTCTTCGAACGTGCTTAGATCCATTGCCAAGAACTGGTAACACAACCCTTGTACATCTCCAAGATCATATTTCAAACTAATTTGCTTGGTTACTAATTTGTCACGGAACTATAAAATATCTGGACACACCATTTCAGCTAATAATTTGTAGATTGTCAACTAAAACAATGTTTGTGTTTCTCATCAAGGTCCATCACAGCAAAGGCAATCTACCGGCGCGAACGATGGTTGACTGACTTATAGCGTTTTCAGACTAGCGTATATTTTCGCGCGTATACGCTCGTGTAGGCTTTGGCCCTTACACGCCACATTTTGCCACATTTTGTGCGTGCATTTTGTGCGTGTTCGATCTAACGGGTGGGTTCAGTAGCAATGTGTCAGTATTTCTCGCGGCTCGCGCTTATAAGCGCGTCAAAGCTCGAACAATTTACTCGTGTGGCAAAAAGCGCGCGAAGACGCCACGACACGCGCTTCCCAAAACGAGCTTACATGCGCCGAAAATATGCTAATCTGCAATTATGCTTCTGAAAAGCTTAATAATTATGCCAATGCTGTTGAAAGTCATTGTAGAAGTATGAAACGCTTTGAAACCGATTGCCACTTGCCTTGGTCCCTGTCTCACAATTTCTATCCTAGAAATGGCGACAGAAAGATGACTTATAGAGCCATCTATCTGATGTCACATTCCAGCCTCGTGCATAAACATAGTATGAACTATTCTGAGATTAAAGACATTTCATGGTCTAAAGATATCGGAAACTGTCGTATTGCCGTGGTTCGTGGACTGTCTGCTGACGCCATTTATGAGTAATGTCCTTAGACTTGCGGACAGATGTAGATGATGGATATGTTTCACGTCAATCAAAGTGTACTTCGAGGTAAGGAAATCTGGCGCCAACGCGGCAATTTGCAACGATTGAATTGAATCGAATTTCTCCGAATTTTAGCTTTCTACATAGTTATGGCAATTTTTATTCAGAGTAGGTAAGTGTTTGTTTTGTACTTTAGTTTAGTTTTTTTTAATACTCTACTATGAAAAAATATAGTCACCATCTGCTGAAATGGTTCGGCTGAAATTCAGAACACTGGTATTCAGCTGCATCCGGTTAGACTATTTAGTGATAAGGCTCAGCTTGGGAGAAGCCTATTTCCAGCAATGGACAGCGACAGACTGACTTGACAAGCACCAAAATCAAAAGATTATGGTATACATACATAGCGATCCTGACATTATAATTAGATCTTATTACATTGTACCTGTTGTTGTACAAATAAATAATTTGAATTTGAAGGCAAACTTTAAATTCGCTACAGGAACTTGATGGCCTACCATGACCTCTTACAGCGATATTGTATTAATCTAACTTCAGTGTGGGAAAGAGATAGAGCTAGACGTTCTGTATAGCTTCATCTCTTTCGCACTCTGAACTGACATTATAGTACTACCGCTATAAAAGGTGGTAGTACTGGCACACACTTTTATCACAATAACACAACAGCTGTACGAAATTCGCACGCGCGCGCCTTTGACCTATCAGCTGTTAGCCGTTTAAAAAAAATGTTTCTTTGGGAAATTTGTTTGTTATCATGAGTACAATCACGTGTTTACGTACCGGTCACTAATTACCAGTCACCCTATATACAGTCGAGCAAAAATTTTGCATTCAGTTAGAGTTCGTCCTTGCACTGACTCACGATGCCGGGAGCGGTACGCGCTGACAGACAGATTGGCTTGTCTATGCTAAAAATCTACGTCGTTCATCGAGCTTTGAAACAAACTGATTCATGTGTATTTTTGTTGCAGATTGCAGAATCAACATTTCAACAAGTTGTTAGCTAATGTTTAATCCAGAAATTTCTTTATTTTTCAAATAGAGAAGAGAGAGGGAAGTAAAGGTACAAAATGAAAAACCAGGCTTTGTTGAAGAGTAAATAGATGTACATATGTGTAATACGAAATTATACGTTGTTCACTTTCAGGGTTAGATCGAAAATCATTTGAGATTAAAATAATACACTGATAATAAATGAACCAAAAGAAGAACTTTATATTTGAATTTTCGTAAAAACTTCAGAAATAATCATCATTCGTTTTTATAAGCATAAGCATAATCAGCCTACCGGGTGTAAACGGACCCTTCATGAAGCCTTCAACCAAGCATTCTGTACATCAAACTAAGTAACTTTACGCAAAAATTATTGCTGGTAAACGACTTTTTTTTTGGGTAAAAAATCACGTTTTACGGTAGGACTCAATGTAACGTACTTAAAACATTGTGCTGATAGATGGATTGAATAGTACGGGGGTCGTGGAGGTGTTTAAAGTAAGAATCTTACATTAAAATCATGTATTTAAAAAAAAAAACTTGTGAAAAAGTTGGAACTTTGACGCCCAATATCTCCGGAACTAGAAGGTATGGTCTAGAACAAAAAAAATATCGCGATGATGACGGGGAGAACAAGTGCCTTTCGGCTTCGTTAAGGGTTTTTTTACACCCTTTATAATATTCCCACTGCTGGGACAAAGACTTCCTCTCTATTAGAGGGAATGGGCTATAATCCACCACGCGGGACCAGTGCGGGTTGGTAGATGTCATATTTTGGTTCTGGGACACGATGTTTTCCTTCACCGTTTTGAGAACAGTTTCTTTTTTTTTTCATTCGTTTTTAAAAATAAAAATAAAATTATAAATTCTTTCTAATCATATCCACAACCGAATGACGAACTAGTTTCACTACCGACCTACGTGTACATTCAATGCCAAAACATACACAGTTATGAATAACGGGCGATACACGAGAACCCAATAATTCAGTCTACGACGCATTTACTTGGCAGCGACGTGGAAAGGCAAATACATCAAAACTTCAGGTCTTCCTAGTGCATGCAATATGCTATCTACCCACGTGTTACTTTCTAAAGATGGGTCGATTACATGGTATTTTAAGATTACTGACAAAATGTTTGGATGTAGACAGTAGGGCAGCCGTTCTGTTGCAGAACGCTAACCGCTACTGCAACTGGTTGAGAGTACTTTTCACCGCAGAACATTTATTTATTTATTTATTAATTCACCAACAGCTTGTGTGTACAACATATCTTAAGTATACATAAGATTACACAGTCGCCAATTATACGTTAGAAAAAAAAAATTAGACGAGTGGCTCTAGATATCAAATTCAACAGTAACCTCCTTACATTTAAGGGTTTACTTAGCTTACGAAATATAATATAAAGAAAAACGGTATCACTACTATTTTACAAACTAATTACGACTAAAATTAAAAAATATATATATAAGTGTGCTAAAACAAAAAGAAAATGAGATCATAGCTGAGATCACGACTACACAATACAACATCGCCAATAAGGTCTGTAGTTTCTGCATAGCCTCGTGGGAAAAAGTTTAGATTTGTGCCCGGTTGATAGCAATAGGCTCGCCCCTTATTACAAGGGACAAGGGACTTAAACATATCTGGCGAAATGTGGGTGTGGTATTAGGTACACCTTTGCCTCACCCTTCGGGTGCTACAGGCGTGATGTTATGTTTATTTGAATCAAAATGTTTATCCGATCTAATATCTACTATCATTTCTGCCAAAGATTTCCACTGTTGGGCATAGGACCCTGTCAAGGATGGCCAAAGCCCATCCGTTGATCAAACTCAGCAAGCGTCGCATAAACCTTCAAGATCTACTTAAATCTCAAATCGTTTATTGCTTTATTCATAATGTACCCTTACAGATGGTAAATAAAAAAAAATAGAAACAATTATGGACCCTCTCGGGTACAGCACATTGTTTAAAATTAGTAGAGAGAGGAAGAGCCCTTTATTTCTTTTCTTTGTTGTTAAGTTCGAATTATTTTATATCCTATTAAGTATTTAATATTTCCATTCATTTACTTATTCTATTCATATTTTATGCAAGTCTACCTATTCATTTCTTATTTAAAAATGGCTTATTTGTTTAGTCGCTTTAAACATTGTTCATAATTATTAGTGTAGTATAGTTATGTATAAGTGTTATAGTATAATTTATTTTTATTATTTTTTCGTTTATTCATTTATATACATGTTATTTACATTTTTAAATATTCTAATATAAAACAATATAAAAAACTTTTAAAAATATAAAAAAATAGTAGGCCACCAGCACTGGGCACAGGGTTCGAGCCGCCGGTGGTCAGGGCTCTTCAGAGAGGAACCTCCTAACAATACGTGCCGTGTCTAGGAGTACCGCTTTCTGAATCAAGCACTTGATCTATTATTTTACTTATTAAATATCCTCTATTCATAAGTATGTATTATAATTGAATTTATCCGTTAAATATTCGTGGACTGTGTAATAGCTTATACTCGTTATTGCCTAGCTACGAGCCCTTCCTTAAATTTCTAAGGAAACACAAAAAAGAAACTAAGACAGACATCAAAAGTTCTGCAAAAAAAGTTAATCCAATTATTGCATTTGTGATATTGTCTAAAGCTTTGAACGTTGTAAGATCTGGGGCAATGATCAAGACTTCAGACACGTGCGAACTTTATTGATTAGATAGATACTAACTTTACTAACTAACTTTAGTCATCCGACCATAGCGATAATGGATATTACTGAAAGTTGTCAGTAGCTTTCCATTTCTTGCATATGTTTCAAACAGGAACTACCAAGTCCAAATTAAAAGTTATTTATTGAAATTAGGCCGAAAATCAGCACTCTTTTTTTTTTTTTTTTTTTTTTTTTTTTTTACCGATGGGAAATCATCAAATGACTTCTCCCGCTCTGGGTGGAGTGGGAGGGAGTGTCAGACTCTTACTGACTAAAACCCATCCATGTTCCTTCATTGCCCTTTGTGTTCCAGGGCCGCGGTATCTCTTTCGAACAGTCCCGCAGCAAATACAGTGCTATAATAAGCTCCTCATCATCTATATTCATCAGCACTCTTTGAAAGTCATAATTATACAAGGTGCAGTTTTGCATCCTGGTAAAATTCAAGGAGGTATCTATGCTAATGATTCTCGACCCGAATCAATAATAAAAAGGGTAGGTTTTTTTTTCTTATTTGCGGATCGGTAAGTGTGGACAGATCGTCGACACTCACGCACACAGCGACATATCGCGCGATGGGTGATTCTATTTGTTTTGTTGAAATGTAAACACGAAAGTATTCGTGTTATTCTGAAATACTGTCAAATTTAAACAATTTAAAATAGCAGCTTTATTAATTATTGACCAGGCACCGTAATTTAAATTGATTATTTATGTCTTTTGTGACAACCACCTGAATTTTGACGAGGATGCAAAACTGCACCTGGTATATGAGCATTCCCTAAGCCCTTCACAAAGAAGTGGCCTAACAAACTGTCCAGCAGCACATCTGTCTGAGCAGGAAGATCTAGGCGACCAATTTTTGCGTATTCAACCTTATACAACATCATCACATACAGCCCGACTTCACCCACTGCTCGTGAGCCAGCCTTATCCAGCTCTGGTTAAGCCCGTGATAGCGACAACAAAGCTTACCGCATGGATTATGTTATGTGCATATTAGGTCCTTTTTTTTTTGGACGGGAAATCATCAAATAACCCCCCCCCCCCTCCCGCTTTGGGTGGAGTAGGAGGGAGTATCAGAATTTTACTGACTAAAACCCATCCATGTTCCTTCTTTGCCCTTTGTGTTCCAGGGCCGCGGTATCTCTTTCGAACAGTCCCGCAGCCCCGGCAGGCATCGGCCCTTGCGGGCCTCTTCCTTTTGCTGACATCTCTTCGAGGCGCGCGTGGAACACGAACGCGAGGTCCTTGCATTACACAGTATGGCGTCAAGTCCGTTGCCTTCAAACATTCGCGGTAATTCACTCGATATTAACGACTGCCGCAAGGGAAGTCGTCGAGAAATGAACTTCAGTAATTATTTTAGTATGTAACGTTTTATCATCTCGTAAATTAATTAAGAGAAGAAAGTGTGCATCAAACAAGAGTGTGCTAAAAAGCCTGTAAGTCTGTCAAATCGTAAAAATCACGTCAGATGCACTTACTGGCTGGCTTATTAACCCAGAGACGCGGAGGTTGGGTCAAAATTACCCGGCCGGTGCGGCGTGTTTAATGATGTCACAATCTGTTTCTGTTTTTATTTATGATTGCTTATAATTTTTAAACTACGAAAATGACGTTGCTATGCTTACTAGGAATTTCTCCCGTGTCGTGGGTGCGTTTTACAAACATTTAAACTCACATACACAAACAGCCAGACCCGGAACCTGTACGCCATACAAATATTTGTTCCGTGCGGGAATCAAACCTGCGACACGCAGCGCAGCAGTCAATCGCTCAGCCACTGCGCCAACCGTGCCGTCATTAGTTATAGAGTTCGTCTAACTGATTTTGACACGTACCCAACTCAGATTCGGGACTACCTCGAAGGCAGTAGCACGTACTTGTAACTGAAAAAGCACCTGTTTGAACATATCGCACCTTTGGGGCGATGCCGTGATGTATTGGGGACATTGGGGACTATCATTTACTATTCTTATTTAATTTGTCAGTATTAATGAATGTATGTGTTGTGTTTTGTCTGGTTTTTCTAATGATTTTTTAATTAATGTACCTAATGCTATTATAACTATGATCCAATGGGTGATTGAAATAAAGGAATTGAATTGAATTGAATTATGCCTTTAAAATTAATATTGAATATTGTTAAATTATAAGCCATAATTAGGTTGGGGGGAGAATATGCGAAAAAAATAAAAGCTCTATTATTATGATAATATAATTCTGTTAATGTGTTTTACTTTCTGACTTAAACGACTAAATATGGAGGAGTTCGTGGCTAAATAATAGCAGCCGCTCGGGTCGATGTTTAGATTAAGCCGTGCTTGCTTGATCTGTGGATGGGTGTCCACCCATTATATACCGAGTTTCCTCCTTGCCTCGGAAAGCACGTTAAGCCGTTGGTCCCGGGTGTCATTTGTAGGTCTTTGACAGTCGTTAAAAAAAAGTCTGACAACCAGTCTTACCAAGGGTATCATATCCAGTACTAACTGGGTTGTGGAGGTCAGATAGGCAGTCGCTCCAAGTAAAATACTGGTATTCAGCTGCATCCAGTTAGACTGGAAGCCGACCCCAATACCAAACCTTTTCCCAACTATAAAGGGTGTAAAAAGACCCTTAACGAAGCCGAAAGGCATTTGCTCTCCCCGTCAATGCGATCATTTTTTTGTTCTAGACCATACCTGGGAACCTTCTAGTTACGGAGATGTTGGGGGTCAAAGTTCCAACTTATTCACAAGTTTTTTTTTAAGTACATGTTTTTAATGTAAGATTTTTACTTTAAACACCTCCACGATCCCCGTACTATTCAATCCATCCATCAGCAAAATGTTCCGAGTGCCTTATATTGAATTCTACCGTCAAACGTGATTTTTGACCCCAAAAAAAAAGTCGTTTTCCAGCAAAAATTTTTGCGTAAAGTTACTTAGTTTGATGTACAGAATGCTTGGTTGACGGCTTCGTGAAGGGTATGTTTACACCCTGTATAGTTGGGAAAAGGCTAGGCAGATGATGACTTAAACTACTAAATATACTCATCAAAAATCACCACCCGTTCTTGAAAAAATACGAAGATAGGTATCTAGGTTAAATAAGCGTGTCATAATAACTCAACCCCCACGTACGTGTAACAATTTTCAACCCCGATGAGGGGTTAAGCAATTAAATATCCTGGCAGTGAAACACCGTACAACAATGACACTATTAAAATACCGGCCAAGTCCGAGTCGTACTCACACGCACACAGGGTTCTGTAGCACCAAACAATATTAAAAAAAAATATTTGAAGGCTCATTCATATTTTGTATTGTATTACAATCAACAGCAAAATTAAATTTGTTTTTATAGTCTGTTAATGAAAAACAAAGTTACTGCTGCAGTTTTATGAAAAAGTTCTATTTCTCAAAAACTAAACACCAAATCTTATTCAAACCAAATTTCGTGAAAGTTTTTTTTACGTTCTACAATCCTAAATTTTTTCAGAATTTTCCTCCTCTTACTTTAGAAATTAGAGGGGGGAGTCATATTTTACCACTTTGGAAGTGTCTATCTTTCAAACGATTGACTTAGAGAAAAAATTGTTTCAGAAATCTCAATGTCATTTTTCCATCTATAGACACCCAGTACGTATAGGATTGAGTCCCTTCTTAATTTTTTTTTTGTATGAAAATCGTAAAGTGGTTCACAGAATAGCTAGAGTCCTAATAGTTTCGGAATAAAGTGGCTGTGACATACGAAAGGACAGACAGACAGACATGACGAATCTATAAGGGTTCCGTTTTTTGCCATTCGTCGAAAAACGTCGTTTTTGCTTACAAACTGTTAAGGTCAGCGCCCACTCAACCCCTTCCTAACCAATTCTTAACACGAAGGGACTGTTGTCTGACCCCCATTTAATAAAGAAGGAATAATTACGTCAAATTATTCAGGTCAGTAACCAAACCTTTTCTCTACAAACCCATTACGCTAAAAACAATATCTTTGAAAAACAAATAATGTTCCGAGTCAATAGCCAATGGGTTGTGGAAACAAAGGGCTGGGGACCTAATTCCACACGTTATGATTGTCAATACAGTACAGGACTTTGTTAATTTGGACGAAAATGTTACAATGAAAGGACGAGGAAGTTTGAATTCAGAAGGTCCAGTCAAAATAATCCAGGGACTAGATGAAAACACTCAAAGCTAACGTAGCATGATCACCGTAGAAACGGGTTTTGTCGACGGAAGAATCGATAAAATGACAGGTCACAAAGAAATCTGTCATTTTGTCGATTCTTCCGTCGACAAAACCTGTTTCTACGGTGGTCGTGCCAAAAAACTGCCAAAATTATTTTGCCCTTAGAAATTAGTTTCTGAGTTTTCATAGTTTCTACAAGAAAACAAGATATGAGAAGAAGACTGTATTACAAGCTTTTAAGATGTGTTTTTGCTTCTCAAGAAACCCTGGAACATTCTTGCAATGAATATTAAAAACCAGACAAGTTCATTGCACTGCACTTGCTAGTTTTACTTACTCTAGCCTTAGTTTTATTATTAACACACTAGCATGTTTATTTATTTATTAATACTTTATGCACATAATGTACAATGGCGGACTTAATGCCTCGGGCATTTTCATTTTCCAATTGCATTTTCCTTAGGGTGATTCAGAGACAAAACAGTAGGTGCAATAGTACAGAAAATTTCCAAAATAAAATATAATAATAAATACATATAAACATACATACAAACAAAATATACAAAGTAAAGAGATATAAAAATACATAGATGAAGAAAAACAACAAATTAATTGTGAGACGAGGCTGCCAACTTACGTATATTCTCCTGGTACTTCTGCATATTTCTGCTTACGACCGTATTTGTTCAGGATTTATAGTAAACCAGCTTCTGTTCATTTAAGTTGCTTCATTGGGTCACCATGTCTGAACCAGTGACCTGTCTGGACTGGTCGGTAGCTGTTCAATCACCCTTGGTTAAATATAGCTACAACTTGTGTAAGGGGTATAAAAGTTCGTCTCTTGTTTTCGGTAGCTCAAGTAGGTTACACCATGCCTTTTCTTAGTCACTATTAAAAGATAATAATAATATAAGGTGGGTTAACTGAGAAAGAGAAACAAATAAAATATCTCGACTTGGCACACGAGGTGTCGACATATGGAACGTGAATTCGGCTACCATTGTGCCGATTGTCGTGACGGCTAATAGCCTTATTGCCAAGAGCCTCGACGACCATCTTTCGAGGCTCTCCTTTGGCGGTTGGATCGAGGTCCTGATACAGAAGGCAGTACTCCTCGATACGGTTCGAATTGTGAGGAGGTTCCTATCTCTGGAGCCCTAACCACCGGTAGCTTGGACCCTGCTCCCGACACCGGCGGACCAGTATTTTTTATATTTTTTAATGTTTTTATAAGGTTTTTTTTAAGAAATATTTAAAAATGTTAAAAATATGTATGTTAATGAATTCACGAAATATAAGGTGGCTTAATAGCCAATAGCCTCAACCAAAGGCTTAATAGCCAATAGCTTCGACCAACATCTGAGGAGGCTCTCGCTTGGCAGCTGGATCAAGGGCTAAATTCAGAAAGCAGTACTTCTGGACATGGCGCGTAGCTCTGGTAGCTCAGACCCTGTTCCCGATGCTGGTGGGCTTGTTATATGTATTAAAGTAAAAGTAAATTATTTGAATACTCTGGGTATTTTTTGCGAAAATCAGTTTTTTGCATCTCCTGTAAAAAACACATAACGATTATGGAAAGCGCAGCGACGGTTTGTTTGTTACCTTTTCACGCCTAAACCACTGAACCGATCATTCTGAAATTTTGCATACACGTTGTCAGGTGTACAGAACCAGATATAGGGTACCTTTTATCCTGAAAAAAGTTCTGTTCCCGAGGAAAACAACAATAACGTTCTTATGATAATAGATGGCACCACGTGTCTTCCGAATCATGATTGAATTATATTATTACAAGAAGTGTACAATCCGAATTGATTGACAATAAACTTACAGGTACCAACCTAGGTACCAATTTATGTAGGTCAATTTAAGGTATCAGATCTTCTAGAACTCATATTTACCTACAGAAATTTTCTTTAAGTCAAAAAATGCCGAAGCCATTAATAAACATTGCACAATTTTCTTTTTAGCACTTCGTTAACGTAACACCCGCCATGACGCATACTTAATTAGTTAAGTCAATCGATGCCCTTAACCATTCCCACACACTCATAAAACTAACAGGCTTTTATTACTCTAGACTCGTGAACGATAAAACGGTTTAGTAGATATAGGACCCATTCGTAAAATGGCTTACGGTGAAAAAAAGGACATGTTCTCGGAATGGCTTATTCTTCAAATGACTTGTTCTCATAATACCTCATTCTGCAAAAGACTCATTCGTATAATACCGTATTCGTGTAATGACCTATTCTTAAAAGGACAATTTTTTTTACATAAGTGCCTGGTTTATCGTTAACACCTAACAACTGGTAATATCAACACGCGGTTATCACATAAACGATATTATGTATTGAAGAGTAAAACTTATTAGAATCATGGGCCTTTTTTTTCGGGTGGGATATCATCAATTTACCCCCCCCCCCCCCGCTCTGGGCGCCGTGGGAGGGAGTGTCAGACTTTTACTGACTAAAACCCATCCATGTTCCATCTTTGCCCTTTGTGTTCCAGGGCCTATTCGAAAGAGATATCTTTCGAATAGGCCCACAGCCCCGGCAGGCATCGGCCCTTGCGGGCCGCTTCCTTTTTGCTGACATCTCTTTGAGGCGCGCGTAGAACACGAACGCGCTGTCGACATGACATGGTCATAAGACGGACGGACGGTGAGCTAGCCCATTACTCACCGTCCACAGGCCCGCGCCTACGGTGGCCGGGAGCCACCACGTGGGCCCCGATGCCCACGGCGTCTCCCGCGGTGGCTGGGACGTGAGGTTCTTTTCCTCTCACGCCCCGCCACCTCCTTCGCTAGCATGACTGCTTTGCAGAAGGAGGTGACGGCTTCCCATTCCCTCTCGTTCCGGACCATGGCTTGAACCAGGGCCGGCGCGAGAGGTTGCCGCCGCCAATCGCCGCTACGGGGACACGGCGGAGCTCCGCCCAAGCGGGGCAGACCTCTACGGTGTGCTCCTCCGTGTCCTCCGGACGATCCTCACAATGATAGCACCCGGGCCTTTCCTTCCGCCCGATTCGGTGCAGGAACCTCCCGAAACAACCGTGTCGATAATGAATGCAGTCAGCGAAGTTTACCCCAATGCAAAAGTCACTGGCTGTTTTTTCTACTACCAGCGCGCAATATGGAAAAAGGCTAAAGAAATGGCGCTAACCTCATCTAGAGAAATTAGACAAGTAATTCGCATGGCCGCTGTTTTGCCTCTTCTACAACCACGGTTTATACCCGAAGGATGGCAATTAATTTATGGCAAGATAGAACCATCAGGAATGAAACGATTCCTAGATTATTTAGAGAGGCAATGGCATTGCCTGACTCCAAGTTTGATAAGCAGTGCTAATCAACGTCACCGGCCCACCAACGCCTTAGAAGGTTGGCACCGACGGCTTAACGTTGTGCTTCCAAAACGCCCAAGCTTATTGCACTTCATACACAAAATATGAGGAGAGTCAAAGCATTTTGATGTGATTATTAGAAAAAGTTTTATTGAAAGTCAACGGCATAATAGAAGAAATAAATATATCATATTTGATAAGAAAAAAAAAATATTGACCAAATTAGAGACACGCGAGATTACTGTGGGGCAATTCTTTAAAGAAATTATTTATACGCAACTTTTAATGTAAAATTTACTATAAGCCAGTTTCAATTTACGCATTCTATAATATCTGATAAATGATATGATTCAAAGAAATAGATCAGAAAAAATATTTTAATTTCCTTAAAATTTTGTTGATTTTTATTAAAAAGATAATAAGTAAATGAAGTTTTCTTCTTATCTAAACTTATAGCTTCATTTAAATTGAATTATTAATTTTTACCTTTCTGAAATACTCTGAATTACTGTTTTAATGAACAAAGTACATTCATAGTTTCATGAACGAACACTTAGAAAAAAATAGGCCATATCTAGAATAGGTCTTTTTAAGAATAAGTCTTTCTGCGAATGAGTCCAAAGTAGAATAAGTTATTACACGAATAGGGCTTTTTCAGAATGAGGCGTATCGCGAATAAGTCCTTAAACGACTACAGGTCATTTCGCGAATAAGTCCAATGTCTACTAAGCCGATAAAACGTATGTCTATGGTAAAACATTATTTCGAACGTTTCATCCACGACCGTTGCGTCGCAAGTATCCGTTGCGTAGCAAGTATCCGTTGCGTCGCAAGTATCCGTTGCTTCGCAAGAATCCGTTGCGTCGCAAGTATCCGTTGCGTCACAAGTATCCGTTGCGTCGCAAGTATCCGTTACGTCGCAAGTTTGATACTACGACGCAACGGTACTCAAGCGAAGGATACAATAATGTCGCTTGTCGCAAGTAGCATCAAAAGTCGCATCACCTGAGGTCCTAAACGAGGCGTTAGTGATAATACCGTGTCCAGTGACAGTAGCTGAGTACCAGTCTGTACCAGTGGCGAAGGTTCCATACAACTCGATTCCTACCGGAACCATACCTGGGAACCTTCTAGTTAAGGAGATATTGGAAGTCAAAGTTCCAATTGTTTCACAAGTTTTTTTTAAATACCACTTTTAAAGGTTTTAACTTTACTTTAATTAACTCCATGACCCGTTTACTATTCAAAGCATCCATCAGCACTAAGTTTTGAGTGCGTTGCATTGAGTTTTACCGTAAAACGTGATTTTTCACCCCAAAAAAAAGTCGTTTCCCAGCAATAATTTTTGCGTTGAGTTACTTATTTTGATGTACAGACTGCTTGGTTGACGGCTTCGTGAAGGGTCTGTTTACACCTTATATACATCTAAATTATAACAAAAACATTTTTTTTTTTTGTTATAATTATCAAAAACAACTTTTTCATTTTTGTCTGTCTGTTTGTACCGGCTAATGTCCGAAATGGCTGCACCGATTTTGATAGAACTTTCATTGGGAGATAGCTGAAGTTATTAAGCAACTTTTTTTTAGAAAAAGAATTAGGGATCCTTGCAAAAAAATTAAAACACTTAAAATTGTTAACACTGTGTCTTTTTTAATAATAATTTCACGCGGATGAAAGTCGCCCGCCATAGCTAGTTCATTATATATTATATAAAAACCCTTCCGCATCTCAAAAAGCAACGTTAAGCCGTTAGTCCCGGCTAACATTTGACAGTAATACGGGTATTCAAAAGCCCAATTGTTTGACAACCAGTCTTATAAGGGGTATCGTGTAACCAGTGTCTGGGGCGTGGAGGTCAGATTATCAGTAGCTCCTTGTAGAATACTGGTATTCAGCTTCATCCAAACATAGTTGGGAAAATACTAGGCAGATGATAATAATATATGTACCATCATAATTAGTTTTCAATCTTAGTAGCGCGGTGAACTGCAGTCAACGTTAATTTACACTGTCACTTACGGGATATCTTCAGTGATTTTCAATTATTCTGAGCTCTCGATATTTCGATGCTGTTGCAAGCGCCATAATCGCGGGATGACTGGAAAATTGCGTCCACTGCGGCAACTGAGCTCAGATTAATTGAAAATCACGTATTAGGCGCGAATTACACAGAAACGGCGTAATGTGAAGGCGCGGCGCAGGCATGATGCCGCTGCAAAACGTTTTCATACAAAATGTACGTAGGCGACGTGTCGTGAATTACACTCAAGCGGCGCGGCACAGGCACGTTATTTGGTTTCCTTATAAATTCCACGCCTGCGCTGCGCCTGCGTCGCACTTTCACCTTACGCCATTTCTGTATAATTCGCGCCTAAACCCGTAAGTGACAGTGTAAGTTTAGTTATAAACCGTGAAAACTTAAAACACTGTTTGTAGTAAACGTTTCCAAAAGTATAATTCCTGGTGATTCCATGCAAATTCCTCCACAAATCTACCGACTGTCTCGTCAGTCATGCACCGTCGCACTGTAGAGTAAACAAAGCGTTATGTGAATTGTTATCATAGCATATTAATTTATTAACTCCATGTTGTTATTGGCTTTATTTATATTGGAAGAGACGTCTGGCGCTTTATTATCGCTTGTCATCGCATTTGGCTATTTCGATCTAGTAGATGTCTAGATGGATAGAGAAGCTCGTGGCTAAATAATAACAGCCGCTCGGGTCGATCTTTAGGTTGAGCCGTGCTTGCCTAGGTTGGTCTGTGGATGGGCGACCACCCATTACATACCGAGTTTCCGCCGTGCCTCGGAAAGCACGTTAAGACGTTGGTCCTGGGTGTCATTTGTAGATCTTTGACAGTCGTTAGGTAGTCAGTGGCCCAAAAAGTCTGACAATCAGTCTTACCAAGGGGTATTGTATTACCAGGGTACTGACTGGTTTGTGGAGGTCAGATAGGCAGTCGCTCCATGTAAAAAACTAGTATTCAGCTGCATCCGGTAAGACTGGAAGCCGTCCCCAATATAGTTGGGAAAAGGCTACATGATCTAGTAGATCTCTAGATCATATTTTCTGCATAAAGATTTTTCCAGATATTGCAATTTGGTACTAGAAATTTTGCAACTGAAAGGTTCTAGGCTTTTTTGCTGCACCCAGATTTCGGTAGTTCTATTTGAGTCCCATGTCGTAAGGGGTCCTCCGGGATCTGTTGGCTTGCAGTATCAGTATTTTTCATTTTAACACTGTGCTTTCTACAGTAAGATTATTCGTTGCCCATAATGCTAAACATTATTTCTTTATTCTTTTTCATATGGTTAGTGCCTAACCTGGTGTCAGAGTTTTTATGCCGCCCATGGGTCTCTGACTTGACTTTACATGCCATCGAGAAATATCTCTCAAACATGCTGGTTTGGTTTCCTCACGATGTTTTCCTTCACCGAAGCACGTGATAATTATACAATACGCACATGAATCCGAAAAATCAGAGGTGCGTGTCGAGGACTCAAACTTGAGACCTATGACTTAGCAGTCCGACGGTCACACCGCCATCATTGGGCTAAGACGGCAGGATCGGAGGTGGAGCATAGTTTGCGACACAGCTCCACAACCACACCCCGCTGCTGTTTCATTGAGGTAACCCCACCTAAGGAGGTTGGTGATACATCTTCCTACTTGAGTCCGGAGACGGTTCAAGGACTTCCAGGTGGACCACGGAAGGTTAGACCCTGCAGGAAGATGCTCACTTGGTGGTAAAAGAAAATAATTCTTCCTCCTATCGGGCGGGCGGGTCGGAAGTGGCGATGTTTTGGGCTAACAAAATTATATAAAATTTGTCGTGCCAGCGATACGAAAAAGAAGAAGACCGCCATCATTGCCAAACTAATAAACAAACATGAATTGATTATCACCTAATTAAAAATGAGAAGCATGAAAGGGTTAACGACTTCAATAACACAATGCCCCAAATTCTCAAGATGACTTTACAAATTACACGCGCCAAAATTAGAAAAAATAAAATTGGACTAGGTCTGTTTATTTTCTTGCATTTCCTTTTAAGATTTTTGATTGATATGATTCATCATATCTTTAGTAGTAAACAGAGCATACAAGAAAGTCGTTGACGAGTAAATATTTTTCATCAGTTATTAATTTGGGATCTTTTTCTTATTTGTGTGCCAATTTTTTCAGTTCCTGCCGATAACCGGTCAGTGGGTTGGAATGTTCAGGGTACTGAACTGAAGACTGGAACAAAGTGACCTTGTGTAGTCAAACCACATCTCTTTTATTGTTCTTTAAGTAAATTGGAATGGGGCAATTGAAGTTGAAGGCCTTTTCAGTAGTTACCATCACACATTAAAAAAGAAGGCAGATTATAATCTATCGAAGTGAAATCGTCAAATTGTGTTTGTTTACATTCGACAACAAACAAATATGGCGGCGCAGGGCACATGACGTTTAACCAATCAGCGCGCCAGGTGTGTTTCGTCGCATGCCATTTCACAATTTGACGGTTTCACTTCGATAGATTATAATCTACCGAAAAAATATGCGTTACATTGTAAGCAGTATGTTACGGTTCACAATCTTTCAATAGTTTACAATCTCGCGAGATAGATTATAATCTAATGGTATTTACAATTTTACGTTGACAATACATAAAGTGTTTCAAGTCCCATCACAGTCGTCATGTGCAGCATATTAAGTTTAATTGAGTAAAAGGTTATTGCTGGAAAATGACTGGAACTTTCTTGATTAGAAAAATGAACGCGATAAACCACGCGCAAAACACGTGGTTATGGGTGCATGCAGCGGCAACTACATCAAGTTAACTTATAACATTAAAAAAAAATGTTTTCTTAAAAGCGTCACAACAATAGGGTTTTAGTATGAAAAAATCTATTAAGTCCGTCAGCTACATTATCAAAAAATATTGGACACTTATTTTTTCTTTCGTCACATAATCAAAAAATTACGACGATACAGCGCATCAAAGTTCAAAAGAGGGGACTTGTAATGTCACTGGACAGTAAAAAGTAACAGAAATTGTGACGTCAAGCAAGATTTCAACGCGCTGTATCGTGGTAATTTTTCGTTTACATGACAAAATAATAAATACGTGTCCAATATTTTTTGATAATCAAACTGACGGACTAAATAGATTTTTTCAGGCAGATACCCTATTAGGAACTTTAACCACATCTCCGTAAAAAGAAAGTTTCCAAAACTACTAGTAAATGGTCTTGAACAAAATGGCGCGTGGCGGGAAGCACATTGTGATCCTCGGCTTCGTGAATTGACTTTTTACTACCGTTATGTCTAGCAGTGACATCAGCCATAATACCAAAACAAATAAAACAGTTTTTTTTGTAAAACTGGTGTCCTTAAACTCATTACTGGAGTCAATTTATCTGTTCGGCGTTAATTGACATTCATTAACCTCTCAAAGTTGGTACTTTGGAATTTGTAACAAATTAGAGCGCGGTTCCTCCAGCTTGGTGACTTTCTTTAAAATATTGGAGGGAAAGAGGGCAGCGCTCTTCTTTGTTGACTTAATGATTTCAGGGACCTATTTTAAATTGCGTCGATTTTTCATAGTCTGATTTTTTTTTGGGAAAAATGGAGACATATGTGTTGCTGTTGTAACAAAATATTTATCAGGAAAATATAGGTTATCTGCAATTTAACCCTTATAGCGTCAAGTTTATTTTTCAAATCTCGACCTTCTCGTCACAGGCCGTAACCATCGAGGTCAAGAGCAGGCCCATTTAGTAAATTAAAAAAAAATACCACACGGGTTCATTGCAAATTGGTGGATGTCACAGTATGTCTCACGAGTTCATGACATATTTAGTAAGTTTACAATGTGACAAGACATTCGGCCAGTAGCGACCAGTGTATCGTCACGTGCGTTCACACGATGGCGACAATGGCCCATCGTTTGTAAATATGAGTAAGTAGCGGTCAGTTGTTGCTAGACTAATTGACATTGTTTACATTTGCTAGGTACATATGTAATGGGTGATTTGTTGAGCGTGGGCAACACTTAGAGGTGTATAGTACATATGTAATTGAACAATCGACAGCGACCATAAACATATGAATCAGCTGATATTTTCTCTTGTAAAAGACCAAATAAACGAATGGACTGTGTGAAAGAAGTGTCTAGAAAGGGGGTAACTAATAGAGAATTAGTATAGAAGAATAAAACATGCTGCTCCAAAGACATTCAAATATTTACCAGCGATAGATGGGACAAGACGAAGATAATCCTAATCCAATACTTGTTACTACTTAGTAACAAATCGTTCTGTCTAGTGTCATACGCCCGCTTGTCTGGTAGCACTCGTGTGTCAAAAGCGAAAATTTTCTACATCAACATTTTTGTATGAAAATATTTCCAATGTCCGCTCTATAAGTCTTTTAAATCTCTTTTTCATCAATAAGATAGATTCGGAAATTCATAGTCGTACACTGTTTTAAGCTTTCACGGTTTACAACTTAACTTATACTGTAACTTACGGGATATCTTCCGTGATTGTGCATTACTTTGAACTCCCGATATCAACCCGCGATCATGGCGCTTGCAACAGCGTCGAAATATCGGGATCTCAAAATAATGAACAATCACGGAAGATATACCGTTAGCGACAGTATAAGTTCATAGTCGTAGTGTTAAATCAGCCCCCAAATAATCTCACTCAGATCCAGCCTGTCCCTTTGCTGCCCTCCTCAGCGACGCTCTAAGCCGAGGCGCGCTGTCTCTTAGTTTAAAAGTTGTTTGGTCCTGGCTGGAGGCCAAACAATAACAACTGCTCGGGTCCAACGAATTTAGGTAGATTTGAGTTTGAGGAGCTCGTGGCTAAATAGCATCCCCCCGGATCAATCTTTAGGTTAAGCCGTGCTTGCCTAGGTTGGTCTGTGGATGGGTGCCCACCCATTACATGCCGAGTTTCCTCTGTGCCCCGGAAAGCACGCTAAGCTGTTGGTCCCGGCTGTCATTTGTAGATCTTTGACAGTCGTTACAGGTAGTCAGGGGCCCAAAAAGTCTGGCAACCTGTCTTATTAAGGGGTATCGTATTACCCAGTACTAACTGGGTTGTGGAGGTCAGATAGGCAGTCGCTCCATGTAAAATACTGGTATTCAGATGCATCCGGTTTGACTGGAAGTCGACCCATACATAGTTGGCAGATGATGCTCTTGACTGGAGGCCTTAAACTCAAGGCACCTACAGGATAGTCCGGCTAACCAGAAGCCAGCCTCATAGGTTGACCAGCGAGAGCCAATAAAAAAAAAGTCACACGGTTCGTAGACTTTAGTTCCACGTGACGTCGGCTCTGTGTTTGTAAGATGAATTGGTATCATAATATCACGCCCGTAATCCCCGAAGGGTTAGAAAGAGGTGTAGCTACCTGCAGTATTAAGTCACGCGTGTTCACACGATGGCGAACAATGGCCATTCGTTTGTAAATACGAGTAAGTAGCGGTCGGTTGTCGCGAAAGTAATTGACTTTATTTACGATTAGTAGGTAGGTATAGCTATAGATGACTTAAGAAACGATGGATCGATTGTGTGGAAGATGATACTGCTAGGAAGGGGATAACTCATATAATGACAACTAATATAGAAGTATAGAAGAATAAGGAAGATATTCTGCATCGACCACAAATAAATAAAGGGTGTAACTAGACCCTTAACGAAGCCGAAAGGCACTTATTCTCCTCGTCATTGCGATCATTTGTTTGTTCTGGATTATAAATGGGAACCTTGGGGGGTCAAAGTTCCAACTTTTTCACAAGTTTTTTTTAAATGTCACATGTCTTTAATGTAAGATTTTTAGTTTAAACACTTCCAAGACCCCTACTATTCAATCCATCCATCAGCACAGTGTCTTGAGTGCGTTATATTGAGTCCTACCGTAAAATGTGATTTTTTACCCCAAAAAAAAATTTCGCCCAGCAATATTTTTTGCGTAGGGTTACTTAGTTTGATGTACATGATGCTTGGTTGACGGTTTGTTTATCCTGTATAAAGTTACATACAGAAACTCATACTGTTTGAAGACTTAGTTAAGATTGTCATAGTTCGAAGCGACGGCATTGGGTTGGGCAGGTCTATGCCTCGCCAACCTCTGCCATGAGACATACGGCCAGTGGTGACCATTCTTTACTCACGTGTGTTCACACAATGGCGACATTGGCCATTTGTTTGTAAATATGAGTAACTACAAGAGTAATAGACAGTTGTTGCTGAACTAATTGAAAACACGAATCGTCTTTGAGACGGATTAGTGTGAATGAGCACTTACGCATGCGCAAGATCACATTGTGTTACAGCTCGTTGGCCTAGTGGCCGCCAGTGCGACTGCTGAGCAACAGGTCCTGGGTTCGATTCCCAGGTAGGACAAAGTGTTATTCAGTTTTTTCCATGAGGAATTTCTTATTATATATTTTTTTATGCATTTCCATGATATGGGTATCAAATGAAAGCTTGTTTTTGGAAACTATAATATTTTATTACTTACGACCTCATTTATAAAATCACCCACCAAGAATTTAAAACCTACAAGTTAATTCCAATTTGCATTTAAACTTGCCACTTTAATTATTTATGCGCACTCACCATCAATTTTAATAACGTAATGGTATCTTTCAATTAATCTCATTGGCGGAAGCGTCCAAAAGGCTGCCATATTTGTAAATAAGAGAAGACCCTTCATGCTTCATATCTTGAAGTCTGTCTTGTGGTGCTGACTGATGGCAGGCCTGCTCTGCATTAAGGACCTTGGCATTTAGATAGGGCGGGAAGACAAAAGCCGCAGGGCATAAGTTTTGCTGTTAAATTATGTACAGCTGCCTCTGCGAATACCTATCTTAAATAACCTAACATAACATCAGAGGAGCTCGTGGCTTAATAACAGCCGCTCGGGTCGGATCTTTAGGTTAAGCCGTGCTTGCCTAGGTTGGTCTGTGGATGGGTGACCACCTATTACATACCGAGATTCTCCGTGCCTCGGAAAGCATGTTAGGCTGTTGGTTCCGGGTGTCATTTGTAGATCTTTGACAGTCGTTACAGGTAGTCGGTGGCCCAAAAAGTCTGACAACCAGTCTTACCAAGGGGTATCGTATTACCCAGTACTAACTGGGTTGTGGAGGTCAGATAGGCAGTCGCTCCATGTAAAATACTGGTATTCAGCTGCATCCGGTTAGACTGGAAGCCGACACCAACATAGTTGGGAAAAGGCTAGTCAGATGATGATGATTTAGAAAACAATGCGATATTCTGATCGAAAAAAAAAGGTCACTACACTAACGATTCTTCAGACACACGTGTCATCCAGGAATAAGTGTGCACAACAGTTTCCAGGAAAACATGTAGGCAATCATTGTTTTTGAGCGATTATGAGGGCCAATGACCGGTCGATTCGTACCCTATTCAATTAGTAAACAACACTGACCCATGTATGATGCACCAAGCTCCCATGTTTTGTGATTATACACCATGTCTTTTTACGCAACATAAAATAGCTCTAGGCACGTTTTTTTTTACCTACCATAATAGGTACAAAGAAAAATAAATAATACATAATATGAATAAAATTATGAAATATCCTGTTAGTGATGTTTACGTGTCAAACGGGAGAACATACCTACCCAGCGTTCGGTCCAGTAGATCATGGCTCGCAACAGGGTGTTTTAACACGTCATCCGTCACAATATTAAATAATATTTTTATTTTTAAATTATTAAAATCTCATATAAATATTTTTTTTTAATGATTATTTAGTAGTCATTGGACACATGAAGTGGGCTGCCGTTGTACGACGACTAAAAAGTCACGGTGTATAGGGAGACTGGTAATTAGTGACCGATACTGAAACACGTGATAATAAACAGCTTTCCCAAAGAAAATTTTTTTTAAAACGGCTAACAACTGTTAGGTCACAGGCGCGCGCTTGCGAATTTCTTACGGCTGTTGTGTTATTGTGATAAAATTCGGTGTATAAAAGAAATATTTTTTTTGGGTTAGTTTTTGTTATCATGACTAGAATCACGTGTTTAGGTATCGGTCAGTAATTACCAGTCACCCTATGTTTATATGAATTCAATTTTGATTTTAAGTGGTGCAAATTATGCAGTACCTAGGTAGGTTTGGGTTTGAGGAGCTCGTGACTAAATAATAACAGCCTCCCGGGTCGATCTTGCCTAGGTTGGTCAGTAGATGGGTGACTACCCATTATATATCAAGCTTCCTCCGTGCCTCGGAAAGCACGTTAAGCCGTTGGTCTCGGCTGTCATTAGCAGATAGATCTTTGACAGCCGTTACAGATAGTCAGTGGCCCGAAAGTTTGACAACGAGTATTGCCAAGCATCGCATTACCCAGTAGTACTAACTGGGTTGTGGAGTTCAGATAGGCAGTCACTCCATGTAAAATACTGTAATTTAGCCTGTATCCGGTTAGACTGGAAGTCGACTCCAACATAGTTGCAGCAGATACGTAATGAGGTAGCTTTGGGTTTGGAGTAATAGTGGCTCAGTAGACGACCGCAACTTACGAGTTAAAGGTTTGAACCCAGGCAGAAAAAAAGATTGCAGACTACAAAAAAGGGCTGTATTCAATAAACCACCAAAAGTTCAACACTTCATCATTTCAGATACCTTTTTCAGGATCAAAAATTTCATGAAAAAATGAAATCTGCCAGCCCAACTCAACGCTGTTAAGAATACATTCATGAATTCACCTATTACCCCCACCACCCACGTCTTACACGTCAGTTCGCTGTCCCTAGCCTTTATTAAAAACCTTTCCCTCAATATCCACGAGTATAAAGGTACAGACGCCAGCACAACAAGCTACCGGAAACTGTCAAATCCCAATCAATATTGAAGTTAATGTTTTAGCAATAAAGTTGAAAATCTATTGACCGATTGTAGTAGCTTGATTTGCTGGCGTCCGTAAAGTCACCAGCACGCATATGGATACATACGGGGTGTCATTGGACCCTTCACGAAGCCGTTTAAGCATTATGTACATCAAAGTAAGTAGCCGTATGCAAAAATTATTGCTGGGAAACGACTTTTTTTTTGGGGTGAATAAACACGTTTTACGGTAAAAGTCAATGTAACGCGCTCAAAACATTGTGCTGATGAATGCATTGAATAGTAAACAGGTCATGGAGGTATTTAAAGTAAAGTTGTAATCTTAAAAACTAGTATTTAGAAAAAGTTGGAACTTTGACCTCCAATATCTCCGAAACTAGAAGGTTCTCAGGAATGGTCCTTAACATAAATATCATCGCAATGACGTGGAGAACAAGTGCCTTTCAGCTTCATTAAGGGTCTATTTACACCATTTATAATCATTTTTTTTAAATAGTTCCTGCGTGTCCTCTTGTTTGTTCATCACAAGAACTGTTGGTCCGTATTGAAAGCGCCAAATGAATTTTCTTTCTTTGTTCCGTCCTGTTGAATTTATAAATATTTGTTATGCGTTGTATGTTTATTGTATTCTTTCGTCATTTTGTATGATGCACCACATCATGTCCCTGCGACAAATAAATATTTTTTCTTTCCTTCTTTTTTTAAAAGTGGCTTACTGTAACACATATTAGAGCTCCTGACTGTACCTGTAATAAATAGTCGCACATGATTGGCTGGGTGGAATGACCGGACAACAGGGGCTAGGTACGTCAAAGTCCCGTGGAAAGCTTACATTGCGTACAAAGGTATTATTAGAATAGGAAAATTTGAAGCCTGCAACTAGCACTGGAAAACTTACCTAATTTAGCATGATCACAGAGTTCAATTTGAATAGGAAAGTTTCAAGCCTGCAAAGTGTTGTACCTGAATATAAGAGAATCTTCTACACAAGGTGTAAATGGACCCTTCACGAAGTCGGCAACCAAGCATTCTGAACGTCAAAATAAGTAACTCTACGCAAAAATTATTGCTGGGAAACAATGTTTTTGGGTGTAAGATCGTGGCTTAAGGAAAGACTCAATGTGACACACTCAAAACTCCGTGCTGATTGGATGCATGGAATAGTACAGACTTATGGAGGTATTTAAAGTAAAGTTGTAACATTAAAAACTCTTGTATTTTTTTTTACTTGTGGAAAAATTTCCTGTCGAAATGATCAATATGTAGGTAAATAGGATTTTATAGGCATTATATTGTATAAATATTGTATATATTACGTATATTATATTGTACGTATGTAGTTTAGTTTATAAAATTAATTAGTTTAAGTAATAAAATGTTCTGATAATGCACATAGGCATATCCTCTTATGCAAATTTCGCAATCGAAATTTGGTTTGCTGTAAGAAAACCCAATTCTGGGTTAAGTTCGTCATTGAAACGACTTTTTTTTTGCGGGTAAAAAATCACGTTTTACGGTAGGACTCAATGTAACCTACTCAAAACATTGTGCTGATGGATGGATTGAATAGTTCAGGGGTTGTGGAGGTGTTTAAAGTAAAAATCTTACATTAAAATAATGTATTTAAAAAAAAAACTTGTGAAAAAGTTGGAACTCCGTAACTAGAAGGTTCCCAGGTATGGTCTAGAACAAAAAAACTATCGCGATGACGGGGAGAACTAGTGCCTTTCGGCTTCGTTAAGGGTCTTTTTACACCCATTATATACGTAAATATTTTTTGTGTGGCATCAAGAAAAAGAATCTTACCACAAATTTTAATATCAACGTAAGTAGATTTTCTAGGTACCTACAAGAGCCTACAAGTGCCTTTCGGCTTTGTTAAGGGGCTTTTTATATCCAGTACTCAGTAGATAAATATCACCAAAGACACTGTCCCGTTAATACGTTATATCATTCAGCAAAAGAATCAGATTTCATTAGCCACATTAAAGCAGCCAGTATTCACTGGTATACATCAAAACTGATTGAATCAAAAAACCACTTATAACCATAATTACAATGACACTAAAATAGCACAAGACATAAGTATTCATCACCCATATTATTAACAGAGCAAAATTGTGTCTGATATCGCCAAATTAGATTTGTACCTATATTTATATCATGTCTATGTATTACGATGTATCCATTTATAATTTAGTGAGTATATTTTTAGCATTGTTTATTAATCTTTATGGTCTTACTCGAGTACTGATTCCGGGTTTGTTCGAATATGATCGATCTCTGTATCTTTTGAGACAAGGCTCCTGGTGGCTGTCCACCGCCCTGACTGCGAGTAAAACCGAGGCTAGACGAGCGCTCCTATAATAATATAGGGTGACTGGTAATTACTTAACTTTCCCAAACACATTTTGTTTTATATACATAGACTTTTATCACAATAACACAACAGCCGTATGAAATTCGCACTCGCGCGCTTGTGACCTATCAGCTGTTAGCCGTTTAAAAAAAACGTTGCTTTTAAATTTGCCATTGCGGTTTAATCTGGGATAAGGCTTGCACATGAACGTGGAAATTGACACAACCAAAGAGAGACCTCCAGCATCGGGTGACGTCAGGATGACGATAATGATGCAAATAGACTTATGGATAGCACTCATTCTTTAAAAGAACAGGCACGTGGCGGTTGCTTCGTAAAACATGGGAAATATCTTGTGAGTAGAACTAAAGACGACTGAAAAAGAAAAGCAAAAGTAATTCCATGACCGTTAAACACACCTAATAAAGTACCACCGCATATAGGGTGACTGGTAATTAAACACGTGATTGTGCTCATGATAACACACAACTTTCCCAAAGTATTTTTTTTTTTATAATCGTGTCGATAAAAGTGAATTTTATCATAATAACACAACAGCCGTATGAAACTCGCACGCGCGCGCCTTTGGCCTATCAGCTGTTAGCCGCGTGACGCCGTTCTGTCTCATTACTATCGTAGGCAGAGCACCCGCGCGGCCCGCAAGCCCGCTCCATAAGTTTTATTGTTATTATAAAAGTGCATGAGTATAAAAAAAATTCTTAGGGAAAGTTGTTTGTCATCATGAGTACAACCACGTGTTTAAGTATCGGTCACTAATTACCAGTCACCTTATATAGAGACAGACAATGCATCATATATCTATTACTGGCGCCAAAAAGGTGACGCTTGCATTGCACACGATCCCATCATGCCACTTGTCAAATTAGAATCTCACCGAAAGATATACGACTGCCACGCTTCAGTTATGACCGGTCAAGGTGAACAGAATTTAATGTCTGCTGAAATAAATCAAAATATTGACATGGCGGATGTAGTGGATTCGATTGTGTGTAGTATTTTGATGTATGGCTTGAGATTTATGGAAATAAATAACCGACATTCTTTGGACTGTAATATATGGCTTTGTAGGGGATTTCTCGTGTAGGTATCTTTTTAGCAGACAGTAAATTAAATATGCAGGATAACCGTTTAACAATTATACCTGTATTTTAGATGGGGCGACTATCCTTACCTTGGTAAGACATCGTATCCGATATACAGGATCAGATACGGTCCAAAGAAGATCTCGTCATTTTTAGATCTACAAAGATCTACAAATGACGAGTTCGACGGCCCTTGTAGAAAGTAAATGGTCACCCATCCAAAGACCAATACGACAACGTAAGCCATTTATTTAGCTTAGCCTTGATCGATCCACCCGTACGGCGCACTTAGCCTCGATACTACTCGAGTAAAATCCAGTTCTGAGAAACTGTAAGCAAGCCATAAGTACTAGGAGTGTATGAGTGCAAAGTGTTTACCATACCGTATTATTGTCATGACGTCAACGAGAATGAGGGCAGGCACACTCACTGGACCCACCCTCACCGTCTGCGAATATCTTCGATGGAAAGTAACGGAGCCTAATTAGCATAGAAACTTTGGGAGACCCGTAATTCGGTCATACACACGAAACTTTGCTACGCATTGCTTCGTCACGATTGACGCAGGTGCGACCTCAGCGTTAGCAATTTCATATCAGCTGCATGTAAATAAACAATCGCTTTTCACTCATTCTTTATAAAGGTAAAGTCGCCAGCACATCAAGTAACCACAATCTGTCAAATTTCTCCAAATGATTTTAAACCATAAACTGTTGATGGTTACGTTACAAGTGAGGGAACAGAGAGTGCACCTGTGTTACACACACATTTGTGCATATCATATCTATTTATATTTTACTAGCGACCCGCCCCGGCTTCGCGTGCAATGTAGATACAGACATATACATATACATATACACCTTCCTCTTGAATCACTCTATCTATTGCTGAAAACTGCATTAAAATCCGTTGCGTAGTTTAAAAGATCTAAGCGTACAAAGTGTGCGTGTTCGTAATGTCGATCCAAAGGTTTTCTGGATACCGCGGCCCTGGAACACAAAGAGCAAAGAAGGAACATGGATGGGTTTTAGTCAGTAAAAGTCTCACACTCCCTTCCACGCCGCCCAGAGCGGGGGTGATTTGATGATTTCACATCCGAAAAAAAAAAGGTTTTCTGGAAGATATTTAATCTATTAGCGATAAGAACGCCATTGTTACTAAAAAAATAGCAATATTGTAAAACAGCTATGTTTCAATTTTGGTGTATAATAAAGTGTATTTACTTATTCTATTTTATTCTATCTCCCGTCCCGCGCCAACGGCCGATCTCCGCTGAGATTGGCCGTCTGGCCGAAAACGGTCAGGAGGACTAATATTATAATTAAGGTACCTACTTCATTAAAAGCTTGAAATTTTTAAGACTAGGTACTTGTAAAGTTTAGTATATTATTATTGTTTACTAGCGTTTTTTACGAGTTGATAAATGTTAAAACATCAAGACTTCTTTACTTAGAGTAACTTCACAACGTTCAAAATTCTCTAAATGATGGTGATCATCATCTTCCTGCCCTTGTCCCATGTTACGCAACACGTTTTTTTCTTCCATTCTTCTCTGTCAACCGTCAACAATCATTTACTCCGTTTTTTTCCATTCCTCACACAATCCATCCATCGTTTTCTTGGTCTTCCTCTCCCTCTCCATCCATCAACATGACAGTGAAAACATCAAAATCCGTTGTGAAGCTTCTAGAAGAGAACTCGGTCACCCAAATAGACTGTTTTAATATCTGGAAAGACCAGAAACAGAAAATAAATCGTGTAAGTCCTAAAAAGGTAACTTGGGTTAGGACAAGCCTGTTCTTTGCACCCGGGACGTTTTGATTCGTAGCCAGACTGACGCCAAAGTATCTCGTACTTTTAAACCCATTAAACATCACGAGAACTACTGAAAACAATAGTTTATGAGAACATAACTATTGGCAAGTATTTAAACTAGTATTATTTCTAGAAGACACCCACACCAGGTGGAATTCTGAATTCTCGGAATTCTCGTAGGTAGTAAGTCGTTTCCCGAAAATATTATGCATCAATGGAAAACGTTGGAGACAGCTAGACGCGTCAATTTTGTGAACCAACGTTTCTTCATACAAAATCAACAAGCTGAGGTATGGCCTGTGGAGGGTGAGTAATGGGCTAGCTCGCCGTCCGTCCGTCTTATGACGACAGGTCGTGTCGACGGCGAGTTCGTGTTCCACGCGCGCCTCCAAGAGATGTCAGCAACCAGGAAGGGATCCGCAAGGGCCGATGCCTGCCGGGGCTGCGGGACTATTCGAAAAAGATACCGCGGCCCTGGAACACAAAGGGCAAAGAAGGAACATGGATGGGTTTTAGTCAGTACAAGTCTGACACTCCCTTCCACTCCGCCCAGAGCGGGAGGGGTCATTTGATAATTTCCCAGCCGAAAAAAAAATATGAGGTAGATTCCGTTGGTAAGTATTAATTCGTTCTTCAGTCCGTTCATGGTAGCAGGTGGTGTTCTGTAGTTGCTGCCAACTGCTGAAAAAGGCGTAAGTATGAATCAGTAACTGTTGCCAGGGACTTCGTTCACGTGAAATTTTTTTAGGTGTATTTGTGAGAGAGAAAAAGGAGCCTTTCATCCAGATCCGTTCAGCCGTTCTGGTGTGATTGAGTAACAAACATGCATCCATCCATCCATACTTTCACATCCTAACTAATATTATAAATCCGAAAGTAAGTTTGTTTCTTTGTTTGTTACCTTTTCACGCCTAAACCACTGAACCGATCAACCTGAAATTTTGCATATTATACATTGTCAGGTGTACAGAGACGGACATAGGGTACCTTCATCTCGAAAAAAAATACAGTTCCGAGGAAAACAACGATAACATCCTTACGATAGTAGATGGCGCACGTTCTTTCGAATCATGATTGAATTATATTATTACAAGCAGAGTACAACCGGAATTGATTGTCAAATTCTAAATTAACGCGAGCGAAGCCGCGGGCAAAAGCTAGTATTTTATCTTAGTTGTAAGATTTTGTAAGACCCACTTTAGGCCAGCTTATTTCGCTCCCAAACACTGGGCAAATGACACTTCCCTTGGTTATTCCGTGCTGGTGGACTACTGAACGCCACTAGAAACAATACTTGCATATACTCCCGTTGCTTCGTCCGCGTTCTGTCAGACCACCAGTCTTACCACGGGGTATCGTATTACCCAGTAGTAACTGAGTTTTGGAGGTCAGATAGGCAGTCGCTCCATGTAATATTCTGGTATTTAGCTGCATCGTGTTAGACTGGAAGCCGACCCCAACATAGTTGGGAAAAGGCTAGGCAGATGATGTCTAAAATGTTTAGGCTTTTATTTGTAAGTTATTGTGAAAATAATAGCCATATGTATGGGCCCCTAGTAACGGGCATGTTTGCCGTCGCTAGCGTCGGCTGCTTTTATGCAACGATGAATAAGCGGAGCGCATGCCTAGTGCGTAGAGTGCGCGGTAGCACCAACAGCGTGCTGATGATGATGGCCGACAGGCTCGACTGTCCGTACATATGACGCTGCAGTGACTTGCATGTCACAGTCATCAACTGTCAATATAACTGCGACAGGTACGGTGTATTGTGTTTTTTGTTTTGTGTGGTTATTGTTTTGTGCTTTATTGGAATGTTTAATGTATTGTGTGTGTTAATGTATCATTGGTGTTATTTCTTGAATTTTAATGAGTCCTTGTAACATGGATAATAAATGAATTATTATTATTTATTATACACGCGCTCTCGTTGAGCTTGTACTAGGCACCTCATCTGTTTGATTGACTCCACCAAAATGGATATAATGTAGAATTAATGACACCTGCACTTAAAAGAAAAAAAAGATGAATTAATCCAGAATAGAATAGAATATCATTTATTTGCTAAAAACATGGTATAAAAGATGATAGTATCAATAATGTGAACAAACATGTTTTGCTTAATAGATATAAGCGCGCAAATACATGCATAACGAAACAATCAATGATCATGCGATTTTATGTTCCAGGAACTCCTTAACACTGTAAAAACTATGAGCAGACAGCCATTTGTATTATTATCAGATATCCTCCATGTGCAAAATATTAATATTTCTGCAGGAGTTCCTCATTCTTAGGCCTACAACAGACATGAGAAAACAAACTAATTGTAAGAAAAATATATTGGGCTTAACTAATGGTTTATTTACTTGACCTTATCTAAGTGTTTACTATTGTTTTAGGAAGCTATTAATTTTTAATACGGAAGTTGAGGGGTTTAATGTCTGGTTTGTGCCAGAATAAAGCGGCTAATAGATAGATCGATCTAGATTTGGGTCGAACTGTTCTATGTTCTATCTATCAGGTTTATAGACGAGATGCTGAGAAATATGAAAGACTTTCAAAACAATAACGTCGCAGAAAGAGGTATCGGTGTCGTAATTATTTCACTTAGTTCTGAGTTTTCATTTCAATTCAGTCCTCCCTCCTCAAGTCGTACTCCTCATAACTGAGGGTCGTGGTCCTCCCTTGAAAACATCTTTTTCCTGACGATGTTTCGCCATCTCTGTCTATCCTTGGCCAAGTGAAGCGCATCATGAAATTTCGTGTCAAGAGAAGAGCTTATCTGGTCTGACCATCGCAAAGGGCTACGACCTCTTGGTCATTTACCATCAACCTTGCCGGTAACCACCAGTTGTTCGAGGTTATTGGCATCTTTTCTTGCTACGTGGCTATGGTTCAATTCAGTAAAGTCCCCAAAAAAGGTGGCCATCCTCATATAACTCTCTGGAGTAACTATACGCAAAGATCGTTCAATGCTTTACGCGTCCAATACAATAACGCGTTTAGGGTGTTGTTACGGTTGCCGCGGGCATGCAGCGCATCAGGGATGTTTGAGGATGCACCGGTCGACGGTTTCCATGCCATCTTGCGCAAGCGGTGCGCCGCCTTGTGCTGCAGAGTCCGCGCCAGCCCTAACCGCATTCTGGCGATGTTTAGTGACAGACTGGACAGTCGGTTGCATAGGATTTGGAGCAACCTACATTTAAGTTTAAATACTAACGTAGATAAGTAAGTTCTGTATTTTTACTAACATTGTGTCTTGTTTTTGTAAATTGTACTAATATGGATTTTGTGACATCTGAATTAAATGAATTTATTTATTTATTATAAATCATTTTAGTCAAAAAAAATCAATGGCTGGAAATATAAACTATCAAATAGTTACACAACTGTGTTCATTAAGGTACCACACTCAAAACTGTAGTTTCAAAGCAATCGTACTCCACAAACGCCACTTATGGCTGTCGGGGAAACTCAGACGTTTCCTAACTAAAATAGCCAAATAGCCAGCCGATTAAACGCCAAAGACAAAGTGTGTCAACCGATGACGATTGTGTGCACGTTTCAGTCATGGTTTACAAACTGTGGCTACTTCTGTACTGAACCAATAAAAACTCAGCCTTGTATTGGTGATATACTCGCACGCGTAGTATAACCACCGTAGAAACAGGTTTCGTCGACTGAAGTGTCGACAAAATGACAGATTGTAGAAAGATTTCTATCGTCGTAAGCATGGCGATGTTAAAAATGTAGAAAAGAAACGTTTCTATTCTTCAGTCGATAAATTCGCCTGCCTTCAAAGCAAGACTGAACAGGCATCTTCAGGGCACGCTCGTTCCACCATAGACCTCATCTATCGCTTTCCATCAGGCGTGATCGAGGTCAAGAGCAGGCCCATTTTGTAATAAAAAATAGCATGCAGGCATGACGACAATTCTTCCTCTACTTTTGTCACTTATGGGTAGAAATATTTCTTCCCAACAAATGTCAAATAGTCTACATCACACCGGACCTAGACAAAATTATTTTTATTACTATTCTTTATGTTTATTGACCTATATTGATTTAGAAAACATTACGGGGTCCTACCGTCGCCGTCTCCTCAGTTTTTAGGCCGAGAAGAATGAAATAACTTCAAAAGGAATGCTGTACAAGCAATAACCGGAGCTCTTGATCTCCCTACTGTGTACGGCAAATATTTTAGACCATGCCTAATGCCCGTTATCACCAACACTAAGTGACACCTAACTCAATTCCTAATGCCCGTTTTCAATAACACCAAGAATGATCTCTTAATTGCACGTAATTAAGGGACTCAAATCCGTGTGCATTTACTCGTACCTCACAGCAAATGCAAATATGCACAACACCGAAAGACAAAACATGCTCAAATCGATTCTAGAATCGATTACAGCATTATAAGCTAATCGATTAGGTATCAAAACTTCGAATGATTGATCACTTCGCATACCTTAGGTTCACGCGATCAGTCCTGGTCTCCTAGTTGTCACATGACCATAAAAAGCGATCTTTGAAAAATCTTTAGTAGCCCAACATCATTGAAAGAGCATCTATGTCTATCAAAGCCAAATATGCAGAATTCCAAAACATCTGAAAATCGATTCGAAAATCGATTTCAGGGTCGTAAGCTAATCGATTACATATCAAAACATCGATTGATTAATCACTTTGCATGACGGAGGTTCACGCGACCACTCGCCTAGTTCTGAACGCCTGGTACTCACGTGTATACAAAATACGATTCTCTTCAGGAATGTCGCACATGCTTGTATACAGGGTGTATTTTCTTTTAATAGGTGCGTATTTTTGGAAGCTGTGAGAAGGGTGGGACATTCACGTGTGATTCACGTGTTTGACTCATGATCTTTGAATGTGGAGTACAGAAAAAGGTTTGCGATTAGCTTTTTGCATAATATGCAAGACTTAAAATGGATGTATAAAGAGTTCAACTACATTTATTTACGCAAAAGTCCATATCTCTGTTTTATTGGGCACTAGCTTTTGCCCGCGGCTTTGCTCGCGTTAATTTAGGATTTGATAATCAATTCAGGTTGTACTTTGCTTGTAATAATATAATTCGAAAGACACGTGGCGCCATCTATTATCACAAGAACGTTATTGTTGTTTTCCTCGGGAACAATACTTTTTTTCGGAATGAAAGGTACCTTATGTCCCTTTCTGTACAACTGACAACGTATATGCAAAATTTCAGGATGATCGGTGCATTGGTTTAGGCGTGAAAAGGTAACAAACAAACTTACTTTCGCATTTATAATATTAAGTAACGATTCAAAAGTTCATTCGCATCACTGTCAATACGAAAAAGCTGGTAGCTTATCCACAAAATAGGCCGCCGCTCTAGCCACGTGAAGGCTCACCCGCATGGTGATGTCCCAAAAAACTCATTGAGCGCTTGGACCCGTTGGTTAACTGTTTCACCCCAAAACGGCTTAATAATATTGTTCTTATCCATAGTACTTTTGCTATAATCTGAGAATTCACTATATTTTCCAGTTGTAGTAGCTGGCAGCAATTACCAATAAACACTTAATCGCATTGTTAATATGAACTGATTGTCTTTAACACTTGAAACTCAAGTCCCTTCATAGTTTCGATGCCATTCCCACTTCTGATGTAAAAAGGCCAAATGTCTAATCGTCCAATGGGCTGAGGGCTAGACACGTTACTCTCGCTTTCAAAACGTTTCCTTTTTAACACGTTTTTGACCCACTTTCCGGTTTTTGATTGAGCTGAAATTTTGCATACATGTATAGTATCTATGTCAATGCATGGTTAGTAAAATGACAGATTGTGAAAAGAAATCTGACATTTTGTCGACACAATCTGTCATTTCGTTGATTTTTCCGTCAAAGAAACCCGTTTCTACGGTGGTCATGCTACGCGTGCAGGGGCCTCTCCATGCAATGGGTTTTCTCATTTCTCTATATATTTCCCAAGGTATCTTATATTTTCTTGGAACTAGATACATCGTGTTCAATTCATCCATTATGAAACGCATATGTTTTCGATTGTTTTCCACATATATCAGCTGGTACGGATGGTCATGCAAGTCCGGCGTGTCATATTGATGACGTAAGTTTACGTTAACACAAGTGAATTGTGATAAGAATGATTAGTTATGAGTAGGTGCTTCATAAGTCCTACTCATACACTTAATACCCTATTGTTGAGTACATGTTTATTGAAAGAAAATTGCTTAGAAACTGATTAAGGAAAATGTTAGAATTTAAGTAAACTGTTAGGAACACTACTTAGTCAATAAAAAATTGTTTTTTCACAAATATTTACACAATATGATATAATTTGCCAGAAGTGTTCAGCTTTCAGAATCTGGGATATGTAATAGGGGGCCAGCCTATTTCCATCAATCGGGCACGAATCCAGACTCCGTGGCTGCTATTAAAGAAATCCTGATGAAAAAACACAATAACAGTTTGCCCGACCCGGGGAATCGAACCCAGGACCTCATGCTTGCGACCACTAGACCAACGAGGCAATCAAAGTAATACATAGACACATTATGGTTCCTTTATTTATTTCTATACAAATCTAATACATTTTTAAATATTCATTAAAATAAAAACAGTATAAAAAACATTTAAAAATATAAAAAATTGTAGCCCGCCGGTATCGGGAACAGGGCCCAAGCTACCGGTGGTCAAGGCTCCCGAGAGAGGAACCTCCTAACAATACGAGCCGTGTCCAGGAGTACCGCTTTCTGAATCAAGCCCTTGATCCAGCTGCCTAACGAGAGCCTCCTCAGATATTGGTCGAGGCTCTTGGCAATTAAGTCATGGGCTGATACGACTATTGGCACAATGATCGCTGAGTCCACATCCCACATGTCGACAACCTCGCGAGCCAAGCCAAGATACTTGGATTTGCTTACATAGATACATTATTATAACTTTGATATTGAACATGTATGCAGAGGCATACGTACCACATGTTTCATCGACGCTTACATCCTTAACGGCCTGTTTCTCACGACATTTACCTACAACTGGCATAATATGACACTTTGGATGTCATAATGTCGATGAATCATTCGTTTGCGAAATATTGCTGTCAGCCAAAGACATTCAAATATAACTAGCTATAGACGGGACAAGAACAAGAAACTGACAATTCCAAAACCTGTTACAAATTAGTAACAAGTCGATTAGTCCAGTGCGATACGTCGCCTTGTCAGGTCGCATTCATATGACACAAAGACATTTAAATATTTCCGAGCTACAGACGGGTCATGACGAAGAAAATCGTAATCCAAAACTTGTTACTACTTAGTAACAATTCGTTCTGTCTAGTGTCATCTGTGTCATACGCCCGCTTGTCAGGTAGCATTCGTGTGTCAAAATCGAAAATATTCAGGATGAAAATTATTGTATGACAATATTCCCAATGTCCTCTCTATATGTATTTTAAATCTCTTTGCTGTCAGCTGAGAGACCTAATATCCTCATAACTTCTTTTTAATCGCGGTTGTAGCCAAATAATAATAATATCTCGTGGCTAAATAATAACAGCCGCTCGGGTTGATCTTTAGGTTAAGCCGTGCTTGCCTAGGTTGGTCTGTGGATGGGTGATCACCCATTACATACCGAGTTTCCTCCGTGCCTCGGAAAGCACGTTAAGCCGTTGGTCCCGGGTGCCATTTGTAGATCTTTGACAGTCGTTAGGTAGTCAGTGGCCCAAAAAGTCTGACATCCAGTCTTACCAAGGGGTATCATATTACCCAGAACTAACTGGGTTGGCAGTCACTCCGTGTAAAATACTGGTGTTCAGCTGCATCCGGTTAGATTGGAAGCCGACCCCAATATAGTTGGGAAAAGGCTAAGCAGAAGAGATGTTCGCGGTCGTAGCCAAACTTCGAAATGTGATTGTAAAACTCTAAAAATACACTTGTATGTTGAAGTAAACTAAGGGTCCAGACAACGTGGCACTCACACTCTTTAGCTTATGTGAACCTAGTACATTGATGTAAATATTATCAGCAGTAATAGCCTAGTGGTGTGACCGTCATAGGTCTCGAGTTCGAAGACCCAAGACCTCTGATTTTTGGATTCATAGGCGTATTGTATAATTATCACTTGCTTCGGTGAAGGAAAATATCGCAAGGAAACCAAACCAGCATACCTGAGACATGTTTCTCGACGGCATGTAAAGCCAAGTCAGAGGCCAATGGGCGGCATAAAAACACTGACACCAGGTTAGTCACTAACCAGACGAGAAAGAAAGATTGATGACTGTATTTTCCATCATTGGTTATCACCTCGGTGACGTCACAGACCTTAGTTCCTCACTACTCCGTACTCCGTTCTAGAACCAAAAACTCGAAGACATTGTGCCATCTGCCAACCCGTAAACAAAGAACCTGTGTTGAATTATGATCCGTACCGTCTCAGAGAGAAGGTCTTCTTTCCATCAGTGGGCTGAGAACATTACAGGCTTATGCTAAGTTTCATCCTACATTCCACAGTTTACGACATACACAGCATTCCTTTATTTATTAAGACCAACAGAATTACTATCTATTCGCCCACAAATGAACTCCATACCACTACTACGGCCAAACGTAAACCGGCGCAGTGGCAGTGTGGCGGCCATTGATACGTTTTGCAAGCCACGTTGAAATAGAGCTGCGTCTGCGTCGTGACACAGCTGGCACGCTGTCAAGTATGCGCGTGCGCCGGGTTATACGTAGCGCTAGGGGGGATATGATGATAGGATAGTGAGGATAGAATTGATTTAGTATTATCAAGCATCATTTTCCCAACTATGGTGAGGTCGGTTTTCAGTCTAACCGGATGCAGCTGAAGACCAATATTTTGGATGGAGTGACTGCTTACCTGACCCAGGTACTGGGTAACAGGATAAGAGCTGCTTAGAAAGACAGGTTGGGAAACTTTCGGGATGCTGACTGTCAAAGATTTGTGGAAAATAAAACGAAGGGAAAAAAAATAAGGCTTCCGTTTAGGCTTTTGACCATGGAGAATCGCCACAAGGAAAGCGAAATGAAAATAATAATGTTTTCAAAATAGTGTACTTGTATATGTAGTTAATTGCTGCGAGTATGTTGCATTTATACAGGTTTTTCTTTGACGTAAAGAGTTAACTAATTTGGAAAAACTCCTCTAGTAGCCACGCAAACTTGAGATGATCATTTTCGGACATTTTGGGTTATTTAAAACTAGCTTTTGCCCGCCGCTTGCACCCTTTAATTTAGAATTTGACAATCAATTCCGTTTACTCTGCTTGTAGTAATATAATTCAATCATGATTCGAAAGACACGTGGAGCCATCCAGTATCATAAGAACGTTATTGTTGTTTTCCTCGGGAACAGAACTTTTTTTCGGGATGAAAGTTACCCTATGTCCGTTTCGGTATACCTGAAAACGTGTTTGCAGATTTTCAGGATGATCGGTTCAGTGGTTTAGGCGTAAAAAGGTAACAAACAAACAAACTTACTTTCGCTTTTACAATCATTGTACCGATAGTCGTTACGGTTAATGTACTAATAGCAAAGAGCCTCGACCAACACCTTAGGAGGCTCTCATTGCGCGACTGGGTCAAGGGCTGTATTCAGAAAGCAGTAATCCTGGACACGGCACGCATAGTGAGGCGGTTCCTCTCTCTGGAGCCCTGACCACCGGCAGCCTGGACCTTGTTGCTGATGCCGATGGGCCATTTATTTTTTATACTTTTAAATGTTTTGTTTACTTTTGTTTTTTAAAATATTTAAAAACTAGCTGACCCGCGCAACTTCGTCTGCGTCACATAAGAGAGGGTTAGAGAGGGTGGGTCGTAGGCACCTATTATACAATTCTAAAGGAGCACATCACACACATAATGAAAATGAATAAGATATTCATTGGAATCAGATGATGTTAGAGCAGATTCGTTCAAAATTAAATACTTCTGATGAATAACGTATTTATTTGGATAAGGATAAATACCATGTTTACAAAAACACCTTTGCAAAAATAATGCATAATTTTTGAAGAAAATTGAGAACCATAAAAAAGATGAGTGTGTAAGTTAAAAGATATACATATGCTATCACGGACTTTTTTTAGAACTTTTAAAAGGAACAATTCCGTCATACATGATTGCTGCGTAACTTTAACCGTTTACGCAGCGGACGCAACGGAAGCTCTCAAAAGGAATACATTTTCGGCGTTTATTATTTTGTGTGCAATACAGAATAAGAATCACTAAACTATTCTTATTATGTTTTTCCAAATAAGGGCTGCCCTCGACAGCCTTTACGTCTTCATCCTCAGACACTCGATGACAGCCAGAGCCCAGCTAGATGAGCTAGATCTACAGTTCTCATCAAGGTGCATGAAATGAGCCCGAACACGATATAGATGCTGTAAACTTTTGAGGTCCTATTGCAGCTGCCCTCCGCTCCATCGTCAGACCCTCGATGAAAGTCATACTCCAGCTAATTCTAAAGTTCTCATCAAGGTGTATGAAATGAGCCCAAACACGATTTTTAGGGTTCCGTAGCCGAATGGCAAAAAACGGAACCCTTATAGATTCGTCTTGTCTGTCTGTCCGTCTGAATGTCACAGCCACTTTATTCCGAAACTATTCGGACTAAACCGTTGAAACTTGGTAGGTAGATGTATTCTGTGAACCGCTTTACGATTTCTATACAATAATTGAAAAATAACAGATTAAGGGGGTTCCCCACAGTTCCGATAGTTGTTGAGAGGATCCGGTAATTGGGTCTCGAGGTGGCTTTGCACAAATTCGAGGCCATGTGCTTTCATAGGCCTCGGAATGCGCCACCGTCGGGATCCATGCTGACGGTAGGAGGGGTTCCCTTCGGCGTCGAGTCGACTTTGAAGTACCTAGGACTCGTCCTCGACAGCCGATGGAACTTCGTTGAGCATTTCCGACGTTTGGCTCCCAAACTGAAACGGGCTGGGGCTGCCTTCAAGCGGCTCTTGCCCAACCTGAGGGGTCCAAACGCCTCTTGCCGTAGGCTCTACGCGGGGGTCGTGCGGTCCATGGCCCTTTACGGGGCCCCGGTGTGGGCGCGTTCAATTAAGCGGCTGCCACCCACTACCTGAACGCGCCCAAAAAGGTGGTAGCCGTAAGGCTAATCCGGGGGTAGCGCACGATCTCCCGCGAAGCGGCGAGCCTCCTAGCCGGATCTGGAGGCGATAGTCCTCGCGCGCCTGCTTGAATGGCGCGCGGAGGCACTACGTCGGGGGGAAACTCCGCTGCCGTGGAAAATCACCGCTCAGCGGACAAACCTCCGACGCGATCTCATGGCGACATGGAGACAGCGACTGTCGCAATCCAGTGCAGGGCACGCCACAGTAGTGGCGATTAGTCCCCTCTTTGAGGAGTGGCTAGAGAGGCGCCACGTCGCCCTCACCTTCCGCCTGACGCAGGTCCTCACCGGACACGGTTGTTTCGCGAAGTTCCTGCACCGAATCGGGCGGGAGGAAACGCCCGGGTGCTATCATTGTGAGGAGCGTCCGGAGGAGACGGTGGCGCTCACCTTGGAGGTCTGCCCCGCTTGGGCGGAGCTCCGCCGTGTCCACGTAGCGGCGATCGGCGGCGGCGACCTCTCGCGCCCGGCCCTGGTTCAGGCCATGGTCCGGAGCGAGAGGGAATGGGAAGCCGTCACCTCCTTCTGCGAAGCAGTCATGCTAGCGAAGGAGATGGCGGGACGTGAGAGGGAGAGAATCTCTCGCCCCAGCAGCCGCGGGGGACGCACCGGGCGTCGGGGGCCACGTGGTGGCTACCGGCCACCGTAGGTGCGGGCCTGTGGACGGTGAGTAATGGGTTAGCGTCTGAGCCGCGCGGGTACCTTACTCATAGATCTAAACTCCCCTCCCGCACGCGCACCCCGCCTTGGTGACGCCCACTTCGCAACGGGCCGGGCAGCAGAAATCGTAATATTTTAATTTCGCCATAACTTCGAAACCAAAAGTCCAATTTGAATCATTCAAAGACCAAATATTATCTACATAAACTGTACTTAGTGAGAAAATAATTTATTTTGATAAGGATTATAGCATGAGTAAAATAAATGCGTTTAAATGTAGTCCAAAAAAAAATCATTAAATATTAGATAAAAAAATGGTTGTTGTGCCTCACTCGACATAGATAGGTATAGTGTGTCACGGACTTTTTTGTAGATATTTATAAGATCTACAATTAATTTGAACATTTTGTGGTTCTATCTTTTCTAGTTTAGGCAGCGTACGCAAAATAAGTAACTTTTCTGGTTGATTTTTTACACTTTGTGTCCGAAAAACCCAAATATCTTACGGAAACCTTTTTTTTTCCAAAATAAAATTTAGCCTATGTTACTCGTGGATAATGTAGCTTTCGAATGGTGAAAGAATTTTTAAAATCGGTCCAGTAGTTTTTGAGCCTATTCATTACAACCAAACAAACAAACAAACAAAGTTTTCCTCTTTATAATATTAGTGTAGAAGTGTAGATGTAATAAAGAAGACAATTAATGAATAAGGATAAGGGTATTAAAGACAACGGTAAAAGTGTATTATGCCAATTATTTAGTTCAGGTATTCATGTGTTCGCTCATGGAACATAAACGAGAAGATATAATACAGGGTGTAAACGGACCCTTCACGAAGCCGTCAACCAAGCATTCTGTACATCAAACTAAGTAACTCTACGCAAAAATTATTGCTGGGAAACGTTTTTTTTCTTTTGGGGTGCAAAATCACGTTTTACGGTAGGAGTCAATATAACGCACACAAAATATTGTGCTCAAGGATGGATTGAATAGTATGGGTGGGTGGAGGAGGTGTTTAAAGTAAAAATCTTACATTAAAAACATGTATTAAAAAAAAAAAAACATTTGAGAAAGTTGTAACTTTGACACCCAATAACTCCGTAACTAGAAGGTTCCCAGGTATGGTCTAGAACAAAAAAATTATTGCAATGACGGGGAGAACAAGTGCCTTTCGGCTTTGTTAAGGGGGTCTTTTTACACCCTTTATGTAAAGTAAGACAGTCGGAAATCAAAGTACACATGGTCACAGCGGCCAGGATGTACAGTTCGACATATATTATTATCATCCTATAACTCAAGGTGAGATACCACCAAGTCTGTGTACTCAGGTACCAGAGATGCTGCAACACTGTGCCCTAGTTCTAGGTTTATTGATTTTAGAAATAACCGGGATTATTTCTTGAGGTATACATTGTGAGGAAACCGGCATGTCCTAGAACCAATGTTTCGAAGACATGTTATATCCACCAAGCCGTACTGGGAATGTGTGGTGGATTACGGTCCTCTCAGAGAGGAAGACTGTGCCAGCAGTGGGAACATGGTTTTATGGAGACAGTAAGATGCAGTGGTAGTGTCTGTCTGGCGTATCTGTCCTGTTTAAATGCATTCTGAGATCCATGCAATGAAAAGGGTGAGGTTAAAGAACTATATAGGGTGACTGGTAATTAGTGACCGATACTTAAACACGTGATTGTACTCATGATAACAAACAACTTTCCCAAAGATTTTTTTTTTATACTCATTCACTTTTATCACAATAACACAACAGCCGTATGAAAAGCGCCCGCGCGTCTTTGACCTATCAGCTGTTAGCAGCGTAACGCCGTTCTGTCTCATTACTAACGTACCGTGCAATAGTGGGTAGGCAGAGCACCTGCGCGGCGCGCAAGCCCGCTCCGTAGCTTTCATTGTGATAATAGTGAATGAGTATAAAAAAAATGTTTCCTTGTACACATATGATATTGTGTAATCGTACATAATAATATGATGTCCATTGTGTACTTACTGACCCTCTTCTCTCTGTCCTATGTAAAGGTTGCAGACCTATAATTTGATAAACTACACAAACCATTTTAAGTGTTTTCTTTACATTTTGATAGTCAGGGGCTGTAAGTGATACTGAAGTGGGGTCGCCCAGATGGCAGCATACTGCAATAGCGGCGGTAAGACAGCATACGTTTTTTAGGAGTGCGCTTAATGGCATCTCTTTTTTATGAAAGTAGGCTGTCTGTATTTGTACGTGTTTTGGTGGAGTTGCCATACTTGTACCAGATTGAAACAGAATTTTCTGATCAATAGGTCTTTAAGCTCGAGCAGCACGTGGCTAAACAATAACAGCCTGTCGGATCGATCGTTAGGTTAAGCCGTTCTTGCCTAGGTTGGTATGAGGATGAGTGATCACCCATTACATTTCGAGTTTCCTCCGTGCCTTGGAAAGCACGTTAAGCGTTGGTCCTGGGTGTCATTTGTAGATCTTTGACAGTCGTTACAGGTAGTCAGTGGCCCAAAAAGTCTAACAACCAGTCTTACCAAGGGGTATCGTATTACCCAGTACTAACTGGGTTGTGAAGGTCAGATAGGCAGTCGCTCCATGTAAAATCCTGGTATTCAGCTGCATCCGGTTAGACTGGTAGCCGACCCTAACATAGTTGGAAAAAGGCTAGGCAGATGATGAGGTCTTTAACCAACCCAAAAATACTTTTAGTTTGCTCGAGACTTTTCTTTGTCAAGATACTATTAATAAACAGAATAATTCAAAGAATACTTTAATCATTGTTTGGTACATCCTTGTAATTAATTTTCTTAGAAAGAATCTCGGATGCAGTCATTAAAAAATACGCCCATTATTGTGCGGTGAGAGGAAAGGATGACAATCGATGTCTTCAACACAATGACAACTAATCACTGGGTTTTTCTTGCTCACCTTGCACCATTATCCGCAGTAATCTGAAGAATTTATTAAATGATCTATTGTCTGTTACGGGGACTGTCCCCGTAACAAATGAGTGAATAATTAACGTTAAGTGATCAGCTGGAGCCTCTTTTGACGGTTTCTTGTCGGTTTTAACACGAAATCCCTTACGTCAACATTACGTAGGATCGAACGATTTTCCGGGGCTGCGGGACTGTTCGTAAGAGATACTGCGGCCGGTTAATAGGGTAGTTGACACACCAATCAATTGACATACTTTTTATATGCTGTCAAAACGCGATTCCCCCTTATATTTTGTATGGTAATAGCACGCTGTGACGTCACTATTTAGTCAACTCAATAACTCAACTATTTATTGATTTCAAAGCAACTAAAAATCCAATTTTGAAATTAATTGAAATTTAATCGGGTTATGAGGTCTAAAATAAAGAGTTTTTTTAGAGAAGTTGTGTCTTGGAATTATTATTGAATGGTGTCAACTACCCTATTACAATAATAAAATATAAAGTAATAATTATCCTTTGGCATTGTTTTTTTTCGATCAGCACAATTGGCATCACTCATAGATACGGATAAAATTTAAAAACTAAGTAAATAGTATGTGAAAAACGACTGTTTTCAATATTCCTTTCTCAGCGCGCGGTCGTGGGTGATGTTATGAAACGTAAAAACGAAAACTAATTCACGTTACGAAACAGCATTTACGGTATGGTTTGTAAGTATGTAGGCCCTATAAAATACCAATTTGGTCGAAACAGATGCCTTACCTACTGCACCCGATGCTCGGTCAGGGCAAACTGCCAAACATTCAGATAAAATTCAGTCCCAATTGCAGTTGGATGGAAATGCAATGAGCTTGTATCCATTATACACATCATCTGCCTAGCCTTTTTCCAAGTAAATTGGCGTCGGCTTCCAGTCTACCCGGATGCAGCTTCTTATTCTTTGCGTGTCAATAGACTCAAATAATACCCGACCAGTATATTGCCACCTGCACAGCTCTGTCGCTTGCTTCGTTTAAATCCTGGAAGGTGCAGAGAAGATGAAAAATGCGAATTGTGGAGGAACAGATATCCCAACCCTCCTCACTTCATCAACCCAGCAGCACATCTTCCTCCTGGACAGGAACTGCAGTGGCCAATCTGGAAATCAAATAACCGTTTGCGAGCCCAGGTTGGCCGCTGTAGAAATACTCTGGCCAAATGGGGTATCATCGACCCGTCCCAAACACAATGTTAGTGTTTAGCCCCTCTGCAGGATACGCCCCACCTACTTTCTTGCCGATCCTGCACCGGATGCAGCTGAATACCAGTATTTTACATGGAGCGACTGCCTATCTGACCTTCACAACCCAGTTAGTACTGGGAAATACGATACCCCTTGGTAAGACTGTTTCTTAGACTTTTTGGCCACTGACTACCTAAAAACTGTCAAAGATCTACAAATGACACCCGGGACCAACGGCTTAGCGTGCTTTCCGAGGCAAGGAGGAAACTTGGTATGTAATGGGTGGTCACCCATCGACAGACCAACCTAGGCAAGCACGGCTTAACCTAAAGATCGACCCGAGCGGCTGTTATTATTTAGCCATGAGCTCCTCCATTATACACATCTGAGCGATATCGGGGAAAAAAAGCATTTCTATACGTGCCATTTTCGTTTAATTGGCTTTATTTATACCTATCTTTGATGACCTAGATAGACGCTTATCATCGCTCATGCGGGCTCAAAAAGCAGTGATAGCTTAGTGATGTGACCGTTGGACTGCCAAGTCATAGGTCTCAAGATCGAACCCAAGACACGCACCTCTGATATGTCGGATTCACGTGCGTATTGTATAATTATCACTTGCTTCGGTGAAGGAAAACATCGTGAGGAAACCAGCTTGCCTGAGAGATATTTCTCAACAGCATGTAAAGCCAAATCCCATGGGCGGCATAAAAACTCTGACACCAGGTAAGACACTGACCGCACGATAACGAAGATGAGGGCTGGTTCGAGACGACGAGGGAAACTAATACTTAGAACGACGTTTGAAAAGGCGTTTGCCCAGCAGTGGGACGGCAGGGGCTAATACAAAAAAACTGCCCCAAGGAAGGTAGAGATAAATGTATATTCAGCTGCTTTATGTATAGTAATAATAGAGTTTCTATATATATGCAAGCTCGGATTAAATAATTAACCATAATGGATTTTTAATGTTATCCTACAGATCTTTATAACAACAAACACGCAAGATTTGCAGTCACGTTTATATCAATTAAAATGCGCTGGCAGTAACATCATATCAAGTCGATGATTTTTTTCAAAGTACTCCATTATTCTCGTAACATACATACATAATCGCACGCCGTTTTCCAATGGGGTGACAGAAACGAGAGAACGCCACCCGCTATCCGATCCTTACATACTCCTTTCACCTCGTAGAAAGAAAGAAAAAATATTTATTTGTCAATTCAACAGGACGGAACAAAAAAAGAAAATAAAACGTTAACAGCTTGCACGTCGTGACTACGACAAGCAGGTAGCGCCTGTTTAGCGTTATCTGATTGGATGGCTGCGATTTTCAGAACCCAGATTCCATCCAATAACCTACCATCTCCTAGAACTAGACTTCACGATCTTACTATCATCCAAGCTTGCAGCGCGGTGCTGTGGGCCCCTCATAGCACAGCATCATGCTGAGTGGTAACCTGCTTGTCACAGTCACGACGTGCAAGCTGTTAAGTTTTTTTTCCTTTTTTTGTTCCGTCCTGTTGAATTTATAAATATTTGTTATGCGTTGTATGTTTATTGTATTTATTTGGCATTTTTTAAATACAAAATAATATTATATTATAGTTATATTTTCTTTCTTTCTTTCTTCTTTCTTTTTCCCAACTAAGCTGGAGTCAGTTTCCAGTCTAAACGGGTGAAACTGAATACCAGTATTTTATATGGAGCGACTGCCTAGCTAACCTCCACCTCACAATCTTCTGTTGTAATCCACAAAAACATTGGAAGCTTGTATAGACTTCCATGCCTTTTGTTTTTCGGATCGGAAATCATCAAATGACACCTCCCGCTCTGGGCGGAATGGAAGGGAGTGTCAGACTCGTACTGACTAAAACCTATCCATGTTCCTTCTTTGCCTTTTATGTTCCAGGGCCGCGGTATCTCTTTCGAACAGTCCCGCAGCTCCGGCAGGCATCGACCCTTGCGGACCCCTTCCTGGTTGCTGAAATCTATTTGAGGCGCAAGTGGAACAAGAACGCGCCTTCGACACGGCCTGTCACTATAAGACGGATGGACGGCGAGCTAGACTTCAATGCCTTAGCCTTGCCTTTACGATAAACATAAAATCTTTCGAAAAATACGCTGGGCCACTCCAGGACTAAATTAAAAACAGAAAAACCTTTTCCCATCATTCTTTTCACGCCGTGGTTCTTTTTTAAATCCCACACAGCTGAATTACGGTAAATTATCTACGAATACTGTAAGAAAAACTCTCATCAAAACCGGTTTCAGCCTTCAACGAGACAATAGGCTTGTTTTTCCGTATTTTTTCTGCCTCAATTACTGTCAGATGTTAGTCCTGAAGTATAAATCATTATCTAGATTGTTGGAAACAAAAAAATCTTAAGGAAATGCAGTTTTTGCCGGCACTTGCTCTAGAAATTAGTTGTTGTTGCTAGAGGAAATTGGTTGTAATTATCTGTGGTTAGTTAGGTTAGTCGGCCTCAGTTGTGGGTGACCCCCCATGACCGCAACAACTCTGTCAAGAGTGAATGACTATACAGGGTGACTGATAATTAGTGACCGATACTTAAACCGTGATTGTAGTCATGATAACAAACAACTTTCCCAAAGAAACATTTTTTTTATACACACGGACTTTTATCACAATAACACAACAGCCGTTTGTAATTTTGCACGCGCGCGCCTGTCACCTATCAGCTGTTAGCCGTTTAAAAAAAATGTTTGATACAAATGATCGGAAAATGAAACAACAGAACTAGGAGAAGTTCACTTATCACTTTATCGGTGTTGTAAGAACGTGTAATAAAACAAAACGGACCAGTCAGTCAATTGAGTGAAGAGCCTTCATCATCTGCCCAGTCTATTCCCAGCTAAATTGAGGTCGGCTTCCAGTCTAACCGAATGCAGCTGAATACCATTATTTAACACTAGCGGCCCGTCCCGGATTCGCACGGTTGGTAATTTTTTATTTAAATAGCCTATGTTACTCAGGGTGAATGTAGCTTTCTATTGGTGAAAAAAAATTTGAAATCGGCACAGTAGTTTTTGAGTTAATTCATTACAAATATACACACACACAAAAATACAAATCTTTCCTTTTTATAATATTAGTGTAGATGAAGTGACTGCCTATTTGACCTCCACAACCCAGTAAGTTGATGAGTCACAAATCACAATTAATACGATCACAGACACTATTGTCAGAGCATTGTTGCAGTTCGATGAACCTCATTTTGGTCGAATTTTGTTATTAGGTTCGCAGACGTCGGGCAGCTGTAATGATATCAACAAAGAGTGATAAAGAAATATTGTGCCCATAAATTTTGTAATTCACCTTTAATTGTACCTATATGGCGCCGATAAATAGCTATAAATTGTGTCACGTAAACAATACTAGGTGTGGCTGATTTTGATGTTTTTTTTTGTCATCAGCTGTGTAGCCTTTTTACCCGACTGCGCGATGCAAAGGAGGTTAATGTGATTATCAGTCTATGTATGTATGTATGTTTGGTCCCATGTGACGTGCAGGCCGACTTTGATGATTCTTACGTCAATCGATTCGTCTTAATCTTGCGAGTGCCAAAAAATGTTGGATACGTATTTTTTCTTTTGTCACTTAATCAAAAAATTACGACTATACAGCGCATCAAAGTTCAAGATAATAATAATTGTGACGTCACTGGACAGTAAAATGTAACAGAAATTGTGACGTCACGCGAGATCAACACGCTGTATCGTGGTGATTTTTCATTTAAATAACAAAACAAAAAATACGTGTCCAATATTTTTTTATAATCAAAATGACGGACTAAATAGATTTTTTCAGGCAAATACCCTATTAGCATAGGCGCGATAGATCGTCCCTTTCAGCCCTATAACTGTTACCCTTTTTGGAACAAGTTCAAGAAATCTCCCAGTAAGAAGTTTGTTCAGACGTTCATGAGTTTCTTCTTCTGGTGGTTTTCCGCAGATTATGACAACATTAAAATTATTATGACTCGCAGTAAACCGGCGGTAACCTCGCCGATCACCTTGCCTGCAGTTCATTCACCAGGCTAACTGCAGTTATTTTATCATTGACTAGCGGCCCGTCCCTGCTTCGCACGGTTGGACATTTGTTTTCCCCTAATTCCCCCCCCCCTCCTAATTTTTTCTAGCAATAAATATAGCCTATGTTACTCAGGGTGAATGTAGCTTTCTAATGGTGAAAGAATTTTTAAATTCGGTTCAGTTGTTTTTGAGTTTATTCATTACAAACACACACACACACACACACACAAAAATGCAAATCTTTCCTCTTTATAATATTTGTAAGATTAAAGTTATTAACCACAGTTTATTTCAACAATTGATCCGTTTAATTGTGTACTTGAGAGCATTGTTAAATTAGTATCAGTTCTTGTCTTCTTCATCAAGTCACTGGCGAGACGCAGTGGCGAAGGTTTCATACAACTCGATTCCAACTGGCTTCACTTTGAAAAATGGCACAGTCAGTATTCTATTGACAAATAATATAATCACATTAAAGATATATACTCCGGCTTACCTCTTACAAAAATTGACCCTTCACTACCGCGACACAGTTTTTTTTTGGCCCAGAGCTTCTCCACCTCCATGGTTTCGGTGGTCGGTGGCAGCGCAAAGGTCACTTAGGCTTCATGTTTTGGAACTCAGAGGACAGAAGACATTTGAAGTTCTTGCAAAACTTTGGTAAGTTTTTTGGATCAGTTAGTTGTTTTATTTCGTAGACGCAAAATTATGATACTTTTTTAAGATTTTTTCACGATGTCCTTGCTTAATGTTTGGATAATTGCATAAAGTTCTGAAGTGTTTAATCTACACTAATATTATAAAAAGGAAAGATTTGTATTTTTGTGTGTGTGTGTGTGTATGTTTGTAATGAATAAACTACTGGACTGATTTCAAAAATTATTTCACCATTAGAATGCCACATTATCCTTGAGTAACATAGGCTATATTTATTACTAGAAAAATTTAGGGGGAGGGGAGAATTGGGGGAAAATAAATGTCCACCCGTGCGAAGCCGGGACGGGCCGCTAGTTGGTTATATTTAAATAGGACTTCGTTTTTGGCATAGACATCATGACATAACTTTTAACTAGCTCAATATTGTTTCTGGATAAGATAAGCGTATCATAAGCTTATTTGATTTATTAATATGGCTCTATAACGCTCCATGGATTAACTGATTAGCTACCTAACCTACCCGTCACGTACGTGTGTGCCGTCGGCCTGTAACTGGGTTTTGACGAAACAATGGCTGGTTTTGTGAATGTATTCTGCTTTTTAGAGCAAATTTCAATAATGAAACTGAACTCGATCAGCTAATTGAAACTGTGTTCATAATAAAAAAAGGCTAAGACTGGAAGCCGCCTACCCCAATAGTAATGGGAAAAAACCAGCCAGTGATGATGAAGATAACATCTTATGTGATAAAATGACTTTGCATCGCACACAGATGTTCAGATAACTTTTAGATTTTCAGATGGGGTAAGCTCCTACTTATTTATGACAGCCTGGTACTTTATAGGCACGAGACGTATTCTATACTGACGCTTATTGGACCAACGAAAAGATTTTGATTTTTATATTGAAGACTAGCGTCTCGCAAAAATACTACCACAATGTTTGCGACTGTCCCTTTAAATTTATTTTGATATCATTTTATCACCGGTCCTTTGGAACGTAGACATTTTTTTTCGTGACGATCGATTTGAGCCGTTCAGACTAAACACCCATTTCCTTAAGCAAAAAGTAACGGTAGAACTCCCAAATAAGACCTAATTTTAAACGAGTCCACGTACACAATTCTGTCGGCCCATTTAAATCTCTTACACGATACATTTCAAAACATTTTGAATCCAAGATAATGAAGCTAAAACAGTCAATCCTTCAGAATGAGTCACGAAACGGAATTAACTGAAAGCGAACTCCCAAACAACGTTATAAATACGGTTAAATGTTTTTTAACCGATTTGTAAATGAAGAATAGATTGTGACTAATCGTTTTTAGGAAGCCCATGAGTGGGAAAGAATGTTGTTATGGTGTTTTTCAATAGACTAGGTAATCAATCTCCTGGACTTTTCTTTAGAAATCATTACGAATTCCGGCTTGCAAGGCCACCTCTTGAATGTGAAATTACATGCGCATGAGTGTAATGAACGCTGTAGGTTTTTGTTAGATTACTGTATTGAAATGTTGTGTATCACAACACTAAATGGATCTATGAAGTATTTCAGCTATAATAAGGAAAAGATTATCGCTTAACCACTGCTGCTAAAACAATAAGAATTTTGCAGAGTGTAACATAATAAACAAAAGATGTCGTGGTGTCTCAAACCATGAAACTGGGGTATTCCTCAAAGCGCAACTATTTTTAATCGCAACCAACTCGCAAAAAAAAAAGTTATGAATTTCCAAAAGTCATAGAACAAAAATTGTTCAGTTTCATGGGGTATTCCCCCATGAAACTGAACAATTTTTTAAAGAATTTAATTTAATTTTAAAAGAATGTGTAAAATGGCCATTCTATTGCTAACTGTATTTTTTTTTTTATCTCCGAATGGGGATAAAAATTTCTCGAAAAATTTAGGGATAGTCTCCTTATTGTCCCGCTGAAACAGAATTACAACTTGTATGTATACATAATATACATAGACTCGCGCCTTTTTTCCACGGGGGCAGGCTGACACTGCAGAACGCCGCCTGCTACGATTCTTACATACACTCCATTCGCCTCGTTCACGTTCATACAGCGGATAAGTACTGCCTACCTATCCACTCTTCCGATTTTTCTTAAAAAATAAATACTTTTCGCAAAACCATGCACAAAAAGAGCCTGATAACATTTAGCTTTGCCCATTCCAGTGAGCCACAAATGTTCCACGTGTCTGCTTGTTTTGACGGTAGCGAAACTAATTGACCTCATTTAAAATTAAATTCCACTATCTCCCAAAATCAACATCTACTATATCCTTAACCGCAAGAACTAATTTTGACTCCGGTTTATGGGTCAACCCAATATTAGTGAACCACTGTTCCCCACACATATTTGTGTTCAGTCTGCCTTGATGTTTAATTTGTGGGCAGACCTAACCACTTCGTTAAGAGTTACACGCTCAATGACCACGGTCCACGCGTCTAGCCTCAGCGACGGCGGGGAAAACAAATGAAAGACCCGGACTCTACCAGAGACGAGCGGAGATGCGTATAAGCTAGGGTGTATCCGCCGAAGCTGAGCTGAGATGTGCAAAGCGGCTTCGCTCACAGCACACTGCTCACCGCACGCTGATCAACGCACGCCGCACACAGCACACCGCTAACCACACGCCGCTTACAACACATCGCCCACCGCACGCCGCAAACAGCGTACCGCTTATCGCACGCCGCTAACAGCACACCGCTCACTGCACGTTGCACACAGCATACCGCTAACCGCACGCCGCTCACACCACACAGCTCAACGCACGCCGCACACAGCACACAGTACACCGCTCACCGCACGCCGCTAACAGCACACAGCTCACCTCTCTTCTCGTCTCCGCTGGCCTAAACAATTACGAGACATCTCCTCTCCTCTCTGCTCGACCGTTTCCACTAAAGCTAAGCGGAGACGAGAAGTGTAAATAACGAAATTCTATTGGTGGTTTACAACACATCTTCCTTCCTCTCCTCTCGTCTCCGCTTCGGTGGAGTCCGGCCCGTAGTCACCGCGACGCTACTTGCGAAGCGACGGTATTCATGACGAAGAAACGAGTGACGAACGAGCGTGTCTTTAGAAGCCAGTCGCTTCACCCGTGGCCAGGAACAAAGCCTAAAACCGCATCAGGGAAAACCCTGCAGATTTATGTTCCAATAATAGCAACAGTAAATGCAGCGTTCTGTTAGTACTATACAACAATTATGGTTATAATTATGAGCCATCAATCTGATACATCATTGCTGCACTTGAAATGTTTATAAATAGTCAAGGAAAACTTCACCAAAATGCCAGGGAAGGAATTTAATATGCTTACTTGTGTTCACGCGTGTATTTCGTGAAGGACGTACCTATTTATAGTAGGTAATACCTACGTTCACATGTCACCAGTAATGTTTAAATCCCATGATAAAGGATAGGCCTATTGCCATCAAACGGCCACAACTCAATAGGTACTCTGGACTGCCACTAAATTCCTGATGGAAGAACCTTATAACACTTTCCCCGACCTGGGAATCAGATCCAAGACCACATGCTCATCAGTAATGCTGACAACCACCCGGCCAATGAGGCAGTCGGTATATAAATAAATAGGTATGAATTTATATCTAATTTCGCAGTGAATCCTTGAGGAATAAAAATTTGATCTTCCTCATTTATATTTAGTTTATTTATCGCTCTTGAGTAGCTAAAACAAACACTTAGCCTTGTGTTTGCTTTGGATTATTATCTCTACATTTTTTTTGTTATTTGAAATCGGCAAATTGTCGTATACGGCCTCTTTGCCTAAGGCTTGTATCACACGTAGCACAACTACGCCACAACCACACCACAACAACAACACGTGGGCAGGCACTAATTTGTATAAAAATGAATAGTTTGATTCACACGGACCACATTTTTCCGCCAAATTCAACCGTGTGGGCGATATCGAAAACATCGCAACGAACAGTGACACCACGTATTAGGATCCAGACACATCCCAAACACAACGTTGCGTAGACGCAACGAAGTGTTCGCGCCCTCCGATCTGTCTGCAAACACTAGCCACAACATAACCACATCGCAACTACTAGCGATATCGCAACCATCGACATTTTATAGTTACCACAACGCAACTGCAAGAAGCTGCAGCGACACTATTCAGGCGTATCCGCAGTTTGACCACTTTTTGTCGTGGCGATGTGGTGTGGCTGTGGTACATGAGAATTCCTCCTAAGGCACAAATTACACAGAAACGGCGTAAAGCGTAAGGTGCGGCGCAGGCGTGGAATTTATAAGGAAACTAAAGAACGGCGTGCCTGCGCCGCGCCGCTTGAGTGTAATTTACGACATGTCGCCTACGTACATTTTGTATGAAAATGTTTTGAAGTGGCATCATGCCTGCGCCGCGCCTTCGCCTTACGCCGTTTGTAATTCGCGCCTTAGATAAGCTGTTTCATTTGTGAAATAGAACTTTCACAGAAAAACTATTTTCAATTATACTGCGACACGAGATACAACCACTGAATGTGTGGTGTGGTGTGGTGGCGTGATTCTCGATTACGCCGAAGGCCGAACCCATGTCTTCCCAGATGCCTCGTAAAATTCTACTAACAGATTAAATCAAGGAGTGGACACTGACAGCGACAGCTGACAACCAGTCGTGAACAAAATCCATTATCGTTACGACGCGCTGTGGGAGAAATAAATGTGGCTTTAATTAGTTGAAAAAAATCAATGCATATGTTACTGTAAAAGCCCGAATATTGGGAAATCTAGGATTTACCGGTAAATCTTAGGATTGTCAACTTATGGCGGTAAATGTAAGGATTTTATGATTACAATTTGTATTTTTTTGATTACAAGCTTTTATTTAACTTGCAATGTATGTATGAATGTGACAGATTGTAGTAGCTTGATGTGCTGGCGTCTGTACCTTTCAACAGATGGTACACTCACTCGCACTAATATCGTATACACGCAGCAACTTTTAAAAGCGATTTTCTTCGACTGTATTGATTAACGATTTACGTCTTCACCAATCTATCGGTTTTATCTCAAAGTAGAAACCATACCTACTGAATTATATCAAACCCATTAATTTATTACATTACACGATTTATATGATATAAAAAGTTGTCGCGAGAATAACAATAACACACAGGAACAAACAGGTAAATCTCGTCGAAACATTAATATCTTTCGAGCATCAGCTAAATTCAGACAAATCGAAAAGTAAAAAAAACAAACAACTGAAAATAATAAGATTGATAGAAATCGGTGGAGGTGAATCATGAAATTTTAAACTCCTTGAGAAAGAAATTCGTCAAGGCATTCCTCAAAATATCTAAAACAAATAAACCGTAAGATAGGATCTGTATGTACAGTCGAACAAGCTATTTGGTGTAGAGGCTATGCTTGCATCTACTTTGAAACGATGTTGTGAGTGTCACTGTCTTAAGTTGTGCTTTAGATAAGCTTAAACAGTTCTAAGATTATTTTTTTCTATTTTGCTGCAACTATTGTTCTGTCTTTGCATCACCCTGAGGTAGACCTTTAGACTTCTGCATGCAGTTTAAAAAAAATAGCAAATTAAACACAAAATAAAAATGCATATTGACAGTATAAGTTTGTTACAACTGACATGGTCACCAGTGGCAAAGATTCCATACAACTCGATTCCTACCGGATTCCCTTTGAAAAATGGCACAGTCAGTATTCTATAGACAAATAGTATAATCACATTAAGCATATGTACTCCGGCTTGCCTCTTAAAAAATTGACCCTTCGTTAGTGATGGTTACTTACACTATCATTAACACTGAAAAAGGAATATTTACCATTCTTACTATTTGTTTTGAGTTCCCTGTATTTCGGCGCTCTTGCAAGCGCCATGATCACGGATAAACTGACTGTCATATTGACATTGTAGTAGGTGTTGTGTTTTGTTTAGTGTAAGTTTTTGCCTGTATACCAAATAGCTTGTCCGAATGTACATGAGGTTAAAAGTTTTTCTCAAAACACAATTTATTCCTTGATATGTTGTCTAAACATTGAAGTTTTGATCACGAGAACTGAGCGACATAGTTTAGACAAACAGTATTATTATTATCGACGTCTAAAACACTCAACTTTCGGCCGACATCGACTATCGACAGCGTCTTCTGTAATGGCGGTTTTATCGACTAGTGATGGGAATTTGTCGATGGTTTCTGACAGTTGAGAAAGTTTAGTTCAAATTGAAAATAGTTAGCGTTTGATTAGGGTATTTATTTTCAATATATTACCACAATTGCATAAATAAAACTGTATATTGTGATGTGTTGTCCTAATTGTATATTTATTTAAAAAGTACTAACAGAAAACTAGCGAGCCAAACTAATAGAAGCAAATGCAACCCACTAGGATAAGTTTAATAATGTAGGTAAGGGGTCCTCCATAAATTACGCCACACGTTAAAGGGGTGGTGGGGGTCGACGTAGTGTGACATTGTTTGGCAAGGGGTGCGAAGGCTCCTAAATTTTGTGACGTCACCTTTCAATATCTACCATATGTAAATATTAAAACACGAAATTTAGAAAAACTTAAAAATATTTCCAACTTCATCTGTATGAACATGTAAAATTTGCAAAATATGTGACATCACACTATGGAGGGGGGAGTCTCACAAATGTGAGACTTGTGACAAGGACAGGGGCGGGGGTCAAAAAATCATTGACGTTTGTATTGTTACTTTAACTGAAATACCTTCAGCCTTCATTTGAATAATGTAAATACGAGTAGCCATACAACATCATCGATACACCCGTCCCAACACTATCGATATCAGCCAGCACTCAGCCATGAGGTTGAGACAAGGAGAAATGTGTAACAGTACACTAAAAGTCAATGTTCAACTGATTTGGACCAACATTACGTCTGTTTGCAATTTCAAACAGTCAATAGTCTGATACGAACCATTTGAAATGTCTGGACATAGTCGAGGACAGGTTTATTTGAAGTAAATGTATGTAGTAAATAATATGGTAGCCAATATCAGTCATCGTTGGGCTCGTTGCCATCTAGAAGTTTCCAATTTTATGGGTATTACATCGTGTGACTAGAAAGTATCATAGATAACATTATGTCAGTTATGTCAGGATCTATACCGTTAGGCCCGTACTCATATGGGCAGACGATAGGTTTCGTGCCATGAAAACATACTGGGTTCGATATACTGTTTCTAGCAAAACTAACGAATCACTTGAGATTACATCTCAAGACAATAACACGGGGCCCAACGAATCGGGTACAGTTCCAAGACCTCTCAACTCCGCCGCGATCAGACATTGACTGTCGCCCTCCTCGAGCTTAACATCAGGGCTCTGTAGAAACACGCTGTGGTGTGGGTAGACTGGTAAGTACCGTCAAACGGGGTGAATAGAGACAAAACTTTTAAAGGGATTTTAACGTTGAATTATTGATATGATATGTTACCAAAAAGTACTCTATTTTATTTACTTAGTTATATTTAATTATTTAGATACCTTGTTTTCAACATAATATATTAATTCAACGTTAAAATCCCTTTCAAAGTTTTGTCTTTATTCACCCCTACGTTCCTATTCACCCCGTTTTACCCGGTAGGTCACATCGTGCCACCAGTGCCCACTGGCGTGCTTGCCGATTCATTTTGTGTCCGTACTAACGACCGGATCCGACACATACATAACATAACATCACGCCTTGTAATCCCCGAAGCCTTAGGCAGAGGTGTATCTAATAGTACACCCACATTTCGCCAGTCACGTTTAAGTCCCATGTAATAGGGGTCGAGCCTATTGCAATCAACCGGGTACAAGTCCAGACTTGGATTTTGAGTCGAGCTACACGATCACTGACAAATGCTTGCACTGACCGGACAGGTCCACTCAAATCTGTGTGGTTATTTCTTCAAAAGACCATCTCAGAACTTAATCTGCGTGGTTCTCATATGTCTTGATCAATGTCTGGACTTTAAAAGAGACAGCGACCTCTGAGTTTGTTTCCGATGTTTCTTCTCAGAGTAGTCAGGTACGAAACACCGGCCCCATCTAGTTTTAAAACAACATGATGACGTGTAAAAGTGTTTTGTAAAACCAATTTACAGAAATAAATATGATTTATGATGATTTACGATTTAGACTCTGCAGCTACTGAGAAATTCCTGATAGAAAACCCAATGATACTTTGCACGACCAGGGAGTTGAACACAGGACCTCATACTCAGCAGTCGCGCTTGCGACCACTAGACCAACGAGGCAGTCATCAGGCAGACAGCAGGTATCACGTAGGTAACATGGTCATAGAAGTTAGTTGACTTTGTCGTTTTAGGGCAAGATTCACAGACTGTACTCTGGCTTTCACTTTGTACGTGCTTCGCGTCAAAGTGCGCTTTGTGAATCTTACCCTAAGGACAAGTTGAAAGGTTTTCTATTTATAAAAACGACAATATGAACTAATGGCTGACAATATTATCCCAATTAATATTATAAATGCGAAAGTAAGTTTGTTTGTTACTTTTTCACGACTAAACCACTTAACCGATCATCCTGAAATTTTGCATATACGTTGGCAGGTATTCAGAAACGGACATAGGGTACCTTTTATCCTGAAAAAAAATACTGTTCCCGAGGAAAACAAAAATAACGTTCTTATGATAACAGATGGCGCCATGTGCCTTTCTAATCATGATTGAATTATATTATCAGTATCAGAGCACAACCCAAATTGTTTGGCAAATTCCAAATTAACGCGAGCGAATCCGCGGGCAAAAGCTAGTTTACACTAATATTATAAAAAAGAAAGATTTGTATTTGTGTGTGTGTGTGTATGTTTGTAATCAATAAACTCAAAAACGACTGTGCCGATTTCAAAAATTTTTTCACCATTAAAAAGCTACATTCACCCCGAGTAACATAAGTTACGGTTAAACCGGGACGGGCCGCTAGTGTTAAATAAATTAAAACTCGATCGGTGAAAAAGAAAAGAGTCGTTATAGAAAACAAGCATGACAACATCCCGTTAATAAATAAAACAATTCAGCTCTACTAACATTGAAAATAACCACCGACTTATCAAAAACTTACCATAAAGCTACATCTGTAGCATTACCATAGACAAGTGAAGCAGAGATCGGAATACAAACGTGAACACATAGCATTGACATATATTTGGATAATGGTAATAATTTGCTCTCTTTATTGTATGTACAGGTGAATAAAACAGTACTACGGTAAATATTGTATTATCTTTTCTAATAATTATTAAAGAAGTAGCACAGAATCGTGAGCTTTGGAAGGAATGGCCTTTGCCCAGCAGTGGGACAATATGGGTATATAATAAAGGGTGTAAATAGACCCTTAACGAAGCCGAAAGGTAATTGTTCTCCCCGCTATTGCGATCATTTTTTTTTTCTAGACCTATACCAGGGAACCTTCTAGTTACAGAGTTATTGGGGGTCAAAGTTCCAACTTTTTCACTAGTTTTTTTTTTTTTAAATACATTATTTTAATGTTATAACTTTACTTTAAATGCCTCCATGACCCGTTTAGTATTCAATGCATCCATAAGCGAATGCGTTTCATTGAGTTTTACCGTAAAAGGTTATTTTTCACCACAAAAAAAAGTCGTTTCCCAGCAATAATTTTTGTGTAGGGTTACTTAGTTTGATGTACAGAATGCTTGGTTGACGGCTTCGTGAAGGGTCTATTTACACCCTTTATATCAGCTACTACAAGACCCATGTTGATGTGCTGACGACTCCTCTAAGTACTTACTTTTCATCTTCCTACCACAGACAGTGATTGCGGTAATATTCCATATTTAGTTGTAGAGCACACAGAATAAATTGAACGTTGATAATCAATAAATCGTCGCCTTAGAGTGAAAACCTCGGGAATGCATTTTTGCTCAAAATTAGATTGCGTTTCTAGGAAGAAAACCTCACAACGCACATCCTGATCTGACTAATTTGTTAATTCAATACTCGTCGGTCCATGTAAGACAGTAAATGGGTAGTTCTTCGAAACCCGATTCCTCGTCTGATTCATATGGCCAAAATTTTATTTCACTTTCAGCTCTGTAACACATGTTCATATAAAAAATAGGTATACGATATAACATATATGTTATATGGTATACCTATTTCCTACCTATTATATTTATTACCTATTTAAATTTTGGCCATATGAATCAGTTGCAGAATCAAATTTCGAAGAACTACCCAAATGAGAACCTCGTAAATACTCGCATCTGTCAGTTTGGAGTGAAAACCGTGTCGTTTCTTATTTGAAAATTGAAGTATCTTATAGTATCGAACAGTTCTGGATATAAAAGCGGGTTAAATTTCCATATTAATTAATAAAAAATACATAAAACACGCCGTACAAATATTTTACAGAACGCAGTTTTTTCTACCTCCTGAACAGTTACTTCTTTTACACTTACGAGGTTATCACTCTAAGGCGTCGAAATGTGTCTCAAGATTTTTAAGTGACACCTAATTGAGGAAGTCGTACCTAATGTGTTTCTGAAATAACTTTTGATTTAGTTGCTGTCTGACTTACTTTTAAGACTTAAATGCGGATGAAAAATAATACTAAGTATCGAGCCTGACATGAGTATTATTATGTTCGGGTTGGCAGATTCAATTCGGCGTTCGTATTGGTTGAACAACCAAGTTTACTGTAGTTACTACACTCCGGCTTACATTTGGCTCATGTTGATCGGCAAATTCCGTTCGGCATTTCTGAATCCAGTTCCGCAGAATTCGAACAAACCCGAGCGGTTCCGTTCTTTCCCGGACATAATTATGTCCGCATATATCCTATGAGGCAACACAGTTTTCCAAAATCAGAACATGCGTCTAGTAGGTATCTCTAACTATGTCATAATATAAATGTTTAAAATTGTATATTTTTCTTTGCGTTTCGATAGACTCATATAATACCCGGCCAGTATATTGCCACCTGCACAGCTCTGTCGTTGGCTTCGTTTAAATCCTGGAAGGTGCAGGTGGCTGTGCAGAATGGGCAAGAAAGGAGGTGGGGCATATCCTGCAGAGGGGCTCCACACTGACATTGTGTTTGGGACGGGTCGATGATACCCCATTTGTCCAGATTATTTCTACAGCGGCCAACCTGGGCCCGCAAACGGTTAAGTGATTTCCAGATTGGCTACTGCAGTTCCTGTCCAGGAGGAAGATGTTCTGCTGGATTGATGAAGTGAGGAGGGGTGGGATATCTGTTCCTCCACAATTCGCATTTTTCATCTGACGCACTGTCCTCTGAGGAAATCGTGTGTCTCATTGTATCTTTGTTCACATAAGTGAATAATCCGAACTTTTTCTAATCTATGACAAAATATTTAAAAAAATCGAGACATATCATCGGAAAAGTTTATCAGTGAACAAACTGTCAGAAAAAAAAACGTTAAATCTCTGAATCCTAAATCCAATAACAAGATTTCTCTATCGTTTATTTTCTAAGTCATCAAGGAAAATAAACAAGGAATAATAAAATAAGGGATGTTCTAAGAATAGCATAAGGAAGTTTAATAAAATCAATTTGTGTGGTCAACTCCCAACCATTTTATTATTCATGTAAGAAGTTCTTAATGAATAATTCTTCAAAGACGGCTCGAAATTATTAATTTATTTATTCATATAAAAATCTCCTTATATTGAACACCTTTTACGAACAAGATTTAAGGGCCGAGCAAGGCCAATGCAATGTATGTAAAGTGTGCATGCACACACCAGTTGTAATGTATGAAACTCTATTGAAGGTACCAGACCAGTTGCCACGCGCACACGCCACGTATATGCCACGCAGCATTCAGCACCCGCATTTGTTCTGCTCCGGCCTTTATTAATGAAGAGACTTGTGAGAAACAAAGAAAAGCGGTATAAAAAGGCAAGACAAGTGGCTATCATTTTAGCTCGTGGCTAAATAATAACAGCCGCTCGGGTCGATCTTTATGTTACGCCGTGCTTGCCTAGGGTGGTCTGTGGATGGGTGACAACCCATTACATACCGAGTTTCCTCGTGCCTCGGAATGGACGTTAAGCCGTTGGACCCGGGTGTCATTTGTAGATCTTTGACAGTCGTTAAAAAGTCTGACAACCAGTCTTACCAAGGGGTATCGTATTACCCAGTACTAAATGGGTTGTGGAGGTCAGATAGGCAGTCGCTCCATGTAAAATACTGGTATTCAGCTGCATCCGGTTAGACTTGAAGCCGAACCCAATATAGTTGGGAAAAGGCTACGCAGATGATGACCTTTCGAACCATCAATTGTGTTTTATTGGAAACCCAACATTACAGATGTCCAAGCGTAGCACTTTAGTGAGCGCCAGTACCCACCCTGAGGTGTGTAGTCTCGTGGCCTACCGAGGTTGACTTACGTGTTTAGATCAAGGCACACGTGAGAGCTCCTGACCTATTTCGACTTACGAAGTATTCTATTGAATATTTTTACTTAGCCTCATGTTTCAATAAACTATGGATTAAAGTTAGATCTGTTGCTGTTTGATTAAGTTAACGTAAGTGAATAACATAACATCACGACAGTAAACGCCCCGGTTAGGCACAGGTATACCTAATTGTAGTACCCAGTTATGTGGGCCTATTGCCATCAACCGGGCCCAAATCTACTCCGTGGCTGCTACTGAGAAATCAACACAACTGTTGGGTACAACAGGTTAAGAGAAAACGTCATTTTATGTTATGCTATTTCTTTTTGCAGCTTTTAAAAAATCTCTTGTCTTATTTTTAGCTTAAGTTCTCAAAAAGTTTAATGTGTCTTCATATTTTTCTTACGAATCCTATAATTCCACTGTTATCCCACCAAATATCTATTAACGTCTTTAATTCCTGAAATCCCTTAAGAACAGCTCTTTCTCACTTCTTTTTTTTTTGTTCACAGAATCAGAATCAGAATCAGAATCATTTATTCATAAACATAGGTAATAATTACAAAAAAGATCTTAAAAATTAGGTTGTTCGCTATGTTTTGCCAACTGACATATAAATTATTAAAAATTAAAAATAAATTGATTATACAAGTGGGCCCTGCTATTAAATTAAAATATAAATTTCTTACAATATTGTTATTAACGTATTTAAGTACACCCACAATAATATGATTGCATTATTTGTATTAATTAACACATGGAAAAAAAAAATCATATTCAATGTCATATTATGTCAAAACTTAAAGTCAATTCAATTCGAAAGATTAAAAATTAATAAGATAAAAAAAAATAAAGATGTTAATGTAAAATATCAAAATGAATGTCAACATTATAAAGTTATAGAGATTCGTCATTCAGAAACTCATCCAGAGTATAATAACATTTGTCAAGTAGTAACCCGTTAAGCGTTTTTTTAAACTTCTGCAATGGCATATATTTTATTTCAGTGGGTATTTTATTAAATATTTGTGGTGCAATACCAAAGAAGCTTTTCTTCATTAGAGATGTTTTACATTTCACATGGCAAAGTTCATTAATATATTGAGCACGCATCGGAGTTTTCTTAACAGAAGATAGTTTTGTGAATAAATGTGGATTTATTTTTACAAACAATGCTGTTTCCAGGATGTATAAAGCCGGTAGAGGTAATATTTTTAACTTTTTAAAATATGGAATGCAACTATCTGTTGTTTTTAAACCACACATACATCGCAAACATCTTTTCTGCATCCTGAAAACAAGTTCCCTGTTTGTTGACTGTCCCCAAAAAATAATACCATACCGCAGAACTGAGGCGACTAATCCATGATATGCCGTTAACAGTGTATCAGTATTTACTTTCCTTGCAAGTTGAGATAACAAATATGCTGATTTACTTAGTCGCTTGCATATTTCCTCCAAATGAGGTTTCCAAGTCAGTTTATCATCAATAGTTATACCTAAGAACTTTGCAGTATTGACTTCTCCTATTTCATAATCATTATAAGCTACATTAACTAGTGGTTTCTCAAGCCGTTGGTGGAAGTGCATTACTTTGGTTTTATTTAAATTAATTATAAGATTATTATCATTAAGCCAATTTATTATTTTATTTAAAGAATTATTAATGTCATTTTGATAATTATTTGGGTTATCACATTCTATAATAGCCGTGCTATCGTCTGCAAAGAGTACCATTTTTTGATCTATGAATTTTGGGAGGTCGTTTATATAAATCAAGAAAAGCGGTGGTCCCAGAACGCTGCCCTGAGGCACGCCATATTTTATGTACCTTGGTTCAGAGACATATGTGGTTTCTAATTTAGTTGTAGGACATATTCTAGAGATTTCCGTACATTGTAATCTGTCACTTAGGTATGATTCTAAAAGCTTAAGGATGTTCCCTCTAATGCCATAACCATGCAATTTTTGCAGTAAAATGTTATGATCAACAAAATCGAACGCCTTTGTCATATCTGTATATATCGCACAAACATGTTTTTTTTTATCCACAGATGTCAAGACACTAGATAGTAAGTCAAACAGTGCCATATTAATATTGACATTTTTTCTGAATCCCTTTTGTTCATTGCAAAATAATTTAAATTTTTCGAAGTAGGCATAAATGGAATTATAAATTACTTTCTCCAATATTTTTGAAAATACCGGGATTTTTGCAATTGGTCTATAATTTTTAACATCAGTTCTGTCATTTCTTTTAAAAAGGGGCTTAATGATTACTGTTTTTAAGCTATTTGGGAATATACCATCAGCAATACAGAGATTAATTACATGTGACAGTGGTGGCGCTATAACTTCTTTGACATATTTTATCACTTTGGTTGATATGCCATCCTGTCCGACAGTATTTGTATTTTTAAGGCTATTAATTATTTTAACTATGTCATCATCTGCAACAGGCAACATAAATAATGAATGAGATGTCAGATTTTCAGTAAACGGTTTTTTTGTCGACATACAATTCGTTTGTTGATTGTTTTCAACAGCCTCAATAAAATATTTATTAAATTCATTTGCTATATCCATTGGGTGCGTTAAAATGAAATTAGCATTTTTTATTGATAATATTGGTTCTTGGGGCAGACAATATTTTGATTTGTTTATAACTTGCCAGGCTGCCCTTGATTTGTTTTGTGAGACATTTATAAAATGGTTGTTTTGGGCTTTCTGGGTTAATTTTATTATTTTCCTGTAAAGTGTGGAATATTTTTTAAAAACAAGTTTAGTTTTTGAGTTAGGATTAAGCCTATACGCCCAGAGTAGCTGTCTCTGTTTTTTACTACATAATTTAATTCCACGAGATAGCCATTTAGTTTTTTTATTAGTAAATATAGTGACATATTTTTCCGGAAAGCATAAATGATACAATAATGAAAAGTCATCTTTAAAATTTTCGTAAGACTCGTTTGCATCTTTGGCGTTGTAAACTTGCAAGAAAGATAGACATTTTAAGTGGTTTTTGAATTTGGATAAATTACATGCTGAAATGTCTTGTTTTTTGGTTTTCCAGAATTTTAGCGTACAGATTTTGTTTATAGGTACTTTCAGTAACTGAGAGGTATGATCCGAAAGAACAAGATCCATTACTTCCGCTTTGCATTCCTTTCGGTAAGAGTGTGCAAAATTGTCGATGCAAGAATTACTACTTAATCTGGTCGGTTCATAGAGAGCAAGTTTAAGATTGTACTGTAAAAGAAAATTTTCAAATTCTAATGTACTTTTGTTTCTTTTTAGTACATCGATATTGAAGTCTCCTGTTAAAATAATATTCTTATTTGTAAGTAAACGAATTTTTCGTAATATATCGTCCAGTTTTTCATAAAACACGTTATAATTAAATTTAGGTATTCTATAAACGCAGACAATTATAATATTATGAGTTATCAGCTCGATACCACAGCACTCGAAAACACCGGTTACTGATTGTTTTCCTACTTCCGTTAACTCTCTACAATGTAATCCTATTCGAACAAATATACAGGTTCCTCCTCGTTTAATATTTCTAGAAAAGAAGGCAGCTAGGCCGTAATTAGGCAGATGTAGCAAGCTCTCGCAACCTGTCTCAACAAAATTTTCAGTGATGCATATAACATCTATATTGATTCCTTTATTAAAAAGCTCTTCTAACTTAATTGTCAGTAAATCCGATTTGTTCATAAGTCCTGCAATATTTTGATGAAGTATATTAAGGAAATTACTATAGAAAAAACTGGGTTTTTGTTTGTGATTGAATATCAGTTACCGACTCAGTTTGGTTTTTCTGGGAACAATCAACTTCCAAGTGAATGGCATTCATGGTGTTTAGGTTTAGGATAAGGTCATGCAAATCTGATATTATAATATTTAAGCCTTTGTTATTTAAACTCCCACACCGATGGCTGTAAGTGTCATAGGTATATGGAAGGTTAAGATTGGAGTCCAGTATGAAAGCATATTTATATGTCTCCACATCCATGAATATAAGGTTATTGAAAGTGTCTATACGGCTGTTAAACATAATATTACCGTTATCCATGTATTTAAAGGTTGGCAGACATATTATAAAATTAGTGTGACTTAATGTTTGTAATTTTTCGCGAGTAAACTTAACTAGTTCTATATAATTATTTGTTTTTCTGAAATCCTCCTCGCCAATATAAATTATACAGTAATCAGAGTGTGTAAAATTACGCACTTTTGTATCAACATTGTCTAAGATATGCTTTAATCCACATTTAGGCATACGATAGTGACATATATCATAATTGCACATATGAGTTCTTTCCCTCATTGTATTTAGCCTATTAGACATTTCACCACTTAGAATACAAATTTTATGCTTTACAAGCGGTGACGTAGGTTTTATTCCGGTAATGCCGTTGGGTGATATTGAAGGGTTTTGAGTGCCATTTGTACCAGTTATTTGAGGCGTGCAATGATCTCCTGTTATTTCTGAAGTTTGTGTCTGTTTTGTCCTCGTACGATTAGTTTCTAGTATATTCTTCTTCGGAGTTTGGAAGTTCTGCTTAACTGGGCTATTAGCAATTTTTTTATAAATTTCATTTTTCTTTAATAAATTTGTGTTTATTTGCTTCAAGTTAGTATTTTCTAAAGACAATACTTCTATTTCGTGATGTGCGCTTTTAAGTTCAGATTTAAGATTTGCTATCTCATTTTTATACACGTTTATTTGTGTTTCATCCTCGTCGTCTGACATTTCTGGCATACTGTTGGTAGTACAGTCTAATGTTTGGGAGATAACGTCACTGCTATCATTATTTGGTTCCGATCTGGTGCGCGTGCGCCGGAACGTGATATTATCTTCTACATTTTCTAAGAAACTCATACTAGTAGATGAGTTTAAATTTCAAAGTAACTCAAAAAGATTATCAAGTCGCCAGATTTGAACCCACGATCACGTCGATACTTCGTCGTTACATATACCACGGGACCAGGCGTGTTCTAATGAAGGTGGCGAAATTGTCAATCTAGTAACGTCACATTAGTTTCTTGCTCCAGTTTAAATTATTCAACAGGCTTATAAAACGGAAATTTAGATAGATTCGAGACTAGTTGGTTGTTATTCGTTTCTCCACTAGTAGCAAACAACAACGGGGTAAGCCAACAATCACGGGGTAAGCCTTCAAAAAGCGACCGGACTTTGAAGATAAGACCGGAGTGTGTGGGATTTCTACTTAACTAAAATCACCCCGGTGGTCACTATCCGCACTTGGGAGGAGGCACCGTTTCCTCTTAAAAGACCTGTCCGGAGCCCCCTCTGTGCAACGCCTTTTAAGGCACATCGCTGAGGAGATTGTAAAGAGGTCTCCCCTGAGCCTCGCACCTATTTCTGGACCTAGATAATTACACGATGACATTTTCCCTCTCAGCCTCTACAGCACTATCTATAAAAAGCACCCACCTTTTTGGATTTACGCCCACTTTCGTTTAAAACTAGCATTTTCCTTTAATGTTTCCATCATAAACAATTTGGTGTAACCCTCGTTTTGATGTTAAGCCTGGCACTTAGGTAATCCTTACTAATATTATAAATGCGAAAGTAAGTTTGTTTGTTTGTTAACTTTTCACGATTAAACCAGAGAATCGATCATACTGAAATTTTGCATATACGTTGTCAGGTGTACAGAAACGGACACAGGGTACCTTTCATCCCGAAAAAAAGTACTGTTTCCGAGGAAAACAACACAAGGGTGAATATCAACAACGTGCATTTTTATTCAATTTTGGTGGCGAAATTTTTTCTTCATTATTCGTGAAAAATAAGGGGCTGGTATAAGAATAGAAACTCCAAGCTGGAAGGATCTTCAAGAGGTCTGAGAAAATCTCGATAACTTTTTGAGATATTTTAGTTCAAAGTCTAGTGTGGCCACCAAAATTGAAAATCGCCCACCAAAATCGACAGTGCCCACCAAAATTGAAAATCAGTGGCACCAAAATTTAATTTCTCCGTCACAAACCTCAATCTCACTAATAAAGCTCAATGTAACTAATCTCACAAATTCTCGTTCTCCTCAATAACTTCATCGGTTGTTAAAAAATATTTATTATTATTTATCTGATCTATCAATATGAGTTTATGACACAAAAAAAAAACGAAAACAAAAAAACATAAATATTTTTATTGTAAACAAAATTAATAATAAAGACCAAGTGTTAATAAAGTCCAAATCTAGTGGAGATAAGGTCGTTTCGAAGCCGGAGATTCTGTCGGAAGTAGAAAACTTCTACGGCAAGTTGTACGCATCGCATGCATCTCGACCTGATCCCGAAAATAAAGATTCCAGAGCCACCTTAACCCGCCATTTCACAGAAGACCTACCAGAATTCAGCCAAAACAAAATCGGGGCGTCACTTAGACAGCTTAAAAATGGAAAAGCGCCTGGTGAGGATGGGGTAAGAACGGAGCTCCTGAAAGCGGGAGGAAGTCCTGTATTAAGAGAGCTACGGGAGCTTTTCAACTCGGTCCTGTTCTCTGGGAGAACTCAAGAAGCGTGGTGAAGGAGCGTGGTCGTTCTTTGCTTTAAAAAGGGGTACAAGACCCTTTTCAAGAATTACTGACCCATTTCGCTCCTTAGCCAAGTGTATTAGCTGTTTTCAAAAGTCATCACGAATCGTCTAGCGCGAAGACTCGACGATTTCCAGCCACCGGAGCAGGACAGGTTTCGTAGAGGATTCAGCACCATAGACCACATCCACACAGTGCGGCAGATTATACAGAAGTTCGAAGAGTATAATCGGCTGCTGTGTCTTACATTCGTGGAATACGAGAAGACTTTTGACTCTGTCGAGACCTGGTCAGTTCTGGAGTCTCTGCAGCAATGCCAAGCTGACTGGCGATACATCCAAGTGCTGAGAACTCTTTATAAAAACATCACAATCACCATCCAAACTCAGAACCAGCAAACAGAGCATATCCCATTGCGTCAGGGGGTGAACCAAGGGGACGTAATTTAGCCGAAATTGTTCACCAACGCACCTTTTTTTTTGTATGGGAAATCATCAAATTACCCCCCGCTCTGGGCGGATTGAAAGGGAGTGTCAGACTTGTGTCCGTGTTCCTTCTTAGCCCTTTGTGTTCCAGGGCCGCGGTATCTCTTTCGAACAGTCCCGCAGCCCCTCACCAACGCACCTGGTATTAACATCAACGGCGAGTACATCTCACACTTGAGATTTCCATTGCAGATGAAATCGTCATGCAGCAGATGCTGGATGGCCTAGTTGATTCATCAATACGCATTGATCTCTGGGTGAACTTGGACAAAACCCAGGTGATTTTCAAAGATCACGTCACCCGGAACCAGGACCTATTGTTGTCAATGGCGGTCCTCTCGAGGTTGTTCGAGAATATGTTTATCTAGGGAAAACTCTACAGTTTGGTAAGAACGACTTTAAGAGGGAGACTGATAGAAGAATTCAGCTGGGCTGGGTAACTTTTGGGAAACTTTGTACGGTCTTCTCGTCGCGTATTGCACAGAGCCAAAAGACTACGGTCTTTAACCAGTACGTCCTGCCTGTTATAACTTACAGGGCTGAAACGTGGACACTCTCGGTATGGCTGGTCCATAAATTCGAGGTTGATCAGCGAGCTACGGAAAGGGCTATTCTTGGACTCAATGCTTTATTATGTAATTTTTTGTTGTTCCAAACAAAATAAAAAATATTAAATCCAAGGAGAGACACAGTGAAACAGCAAACAGATTATTACCATTTCACCAACGCTCTGCAGATTTCAGTTAAACTAAAAAACCTTAACTTAATATTTTGATGCTAATCACCAGACTAGATCAATGGTTTCTACAATCAGTCTTTAAATCTAAGAAAGGAATTTTTAGTTTTCAAATATAATTAATCTTCTCTCATCTTTTCTTTTTTCCTCATAACTCGTTTTCGCAGTGTTTCAGCCTGTTTGGGATAGCTCTTTATTTTTGCCATTCTCTTTTTAACCAGCCTCTCTTCGCTGGTCTGTTTTGGCATTCGTAAAAGCAACAAAATAAAAATATATTAATAAGAAACTTGATCATTAGTATACCACCCTTATAATAATTGGTCTTACTTACTGCCAAGTACATAACATTTATTTGTTTGATAATCAAACTGTCCTGCAACGTAAAAACTGGCTATATAGGTACAAACCATACATATACAGTACATACTTAAAATTTGGTGGCTCGTTTTCAATTTTGGTGGTGGGAAAACGCCACCAAAGCCACCAAAATTGAGCCACCAAAATTGGGACCAGGCATAAAAAAAATCTTTAAAAATAGGGGTTTTAAGTTCCAATTAAATTGATGTTACTGATTTATACGAAACCCTAATCACTAGCTATAACGTTTAGCTTACTATTAAAACACTTTAAAATCGACAGCAAATCGATCCACCAAAAATTGAACAATTCTTGTCCCCCGTCCCACTCAAGGTGAGTACTTACGTTTTTGGGGGGTAATCAAAGCACTAATCACATATCTGTTACGCGCAAGTGCTGGCCAAAGACTTAGAGTTGCGAAATAATAAAACACTATTGATCACACACGCCCGAAGCTTCGTGTTATAGTAAATTGAAAAAGTGCGAACAAAATTTTGATTTTTGCTAGGACAAACTTTGATCGAGTGTCCTGTGCTTTTAAATTAGATTTTCTAATATGGTTTAATTGTTTTTAGATAGTGTGTCTTATGCATATACTAAGGAAATCGTTTATTTGCTATTTTACCCCAAATTGTTACTTTGGTGAATGCAATTATATCAAAAAATGGAACTGGGACAAGCCACCAAACTTGAATTTTAAGGCGATTTTTTTTTTCCTGATTATTTATATGTACTTATAAAAACAAAAAATGTGGCCCTAATTGAACCAAGTTACGTAGTTCACTATAAAAAAAAATAAGAAACATCCTATCATTTTACACCTCGATTCTCAACGTGGACACGTAAAATTTGCTGCCGTGATATTCACCCACAAACGTTCTTAAATATAATAGATGGCGCCACGTGTCTTTCGAATCATGTTTTGAATTATATTATTACAAGCTGGGTACAACCCAAATTAATTGTCAAATTCGAAATTAACGCTAGCAAAGCCGCGGGCAAAAGCTAGTCCCTAAATAACTAAAGCGCTGCGGTCGATTTTCTTAGCCCTTGGCCACGGGCTACACGCTCAAGCGAAATGTGTCTTGAGGCAGCGCATCATCATCTGAATAACTTTTTCCCAACTATGTAGGGGGTGGCTTCCAGTCTAACCGGACGCAGCTGAATAACAGTATTTTACATGGAACCATTGCTTATCTGACCTCCACATGCCCCTTGGCAAGACTGGTTGTCAGATTTTCAGGCCACTGACTACCCGTTACGAATGTCAAAGATGTATAAATGACAGCCGGGACCAACGGCTTATTTTGCGTTCCGAGGTACGGACAACGCCCGCGGTTTGAAAAAAATATGAAAGAAGTTTTTTCGAACAAGCCACGATACACCGCGACGCATGTTGCAGAGCGGCGATACTCACGTTTTGCTTCTCGTTGAGTCGCATCACCTGATGCCGTGAAAGCGGCCTTAAACTTTTTAAGAACCTACCTGTACCTGTTACTCTACCTATCCGACATTGAAGTTCAATCGGGTACATTATCTGATCGAGTTCTAGCCTTCGAATGGAGTGACTTTGACATGTTTACCTTCTCAAATGCAAGGCTGAAGGCTGGAACTATACCTTTTAAGGTATTTTGGTTTAATCTGTCGGAGGAGCTCGTGGCTAAATAATAACAGCCGGTCGGGTCGAGCTTTACGTTAAGCCGTGCTTGCCTAGGTTTCATCCCCCATTACAAACCGAGTTTCCTCCGTGCCTCGGAAAGCACGTTAAGCCGTTGGTCCCGGGTGTCATTTTAGATTTTTGACAGTCGTTCGGTAGTCAGTGGCCCAAAAAGTCTGACAACCAGTCTTACCAGTACTAACTGCATTGTGGAGGTCAGATAGGCAGTCGCTCCATATAAAATACTGGTATTCAGCTGCATCCGGTTAGACTGGAAGCAGACCCCGATTTAATTGGGAAAAGGCTAGGCAGATGATGATGGTTTAAGTCTGTCGGGGAATATTATGACCGAATGGTAGAGTAAAATCCAAAAAGTAAGGCTTCAGAAAGGCTATTAATAACTAACCTCAACATAATTTTAAGTATATTCAGTATACGATTACCAAACCCAAGCAAATTTTTATTCAAGAGCGTGGCCATTATACCCGTAAATGCACTTATCAATGTCTAAATCCATCCGCTCTCGTTTGGAAATGCATTTGAATAATTCATTTGTTTCACCCATACAAAAACTCACATTTTCAAATCTTTCATTCCCTGTACAGAATCAGTACAACATGACCCTTTTTTTTTTGGATGTGAAATCATCATATAACCCCCCCCCCCCTCCCCCTGCTCTGGGCGGAGTGGGAGGGAGTGTCAAACTCGTACTGACTAAACCCATCCATGTTCCTTCTTTGCCCTTTGTGTTCCAGGGCCGCGGTATCTCTTTCGAACAGTCCCGCAGCCACGACCCTTTTTTTTTTTTAAGGATGGGAAATCTTCAAATAACTCCTCCCGCTCTGGTTGGAGTGGGAGGGAGTGTCAGTCACAATATGACCCTGTGCCTGTGTGTGTGACAATATGACCCTTACACAAACAAATAATGCGAAGCTTTTTACAATTTCTAATTATAACAACACCGTTCAGGACTGAGCTCATTGCTCTTTCATTATCTTTTTTCAAGTATTACCCCCTCTCAGAATGTATTCAGGTCGCAACGATGAAGTAATATGTAAGTGGTGCAATCGGGAACTCCGTGGACTTTCGGAAAAAAATAAAAAATGGCCGGCATACTATGGTGACGAAATTATTTTTCTATTTTCGTTTCTTCGGGGAATATTGGCCAATCATTGTCGAGGTCAGATAGGTATAGTCGCTCCATGTAAAATACTGGTGTTGAGCTGCCTCTGGTTTGACTGGAAGCCGACCCCGACATATTAGGGAATATCTTGGCTCTTTCTTTATCGTGTGGTTAGTTCGTAACCTGGTGTCAGAGTTTTTAGGCCGCCCATGGGCCTCTGACTTGGCTTTACATGCCGTCAAGAAATATCTCTCAGGCATGCTGGTTTCCTCACGATGTTTTCCTTCACCGAAAAGCAAGTGATAATTATACTATACGCACATGAATCCGAAAAATCAGAGGTGCGTGCCTTGGGTTCGAACTCGAGACCTATGACTTGGCAGTCCGACGGTCACACCACTAGGCTATCACTGCTTTTAAATCTTGGCTGATGGATGACGATGGTGACGAATTTATTTTTTCGTCTTTTTCAGAGAATATTGGCCAATCATAGATTTGTATTTTTATATTTTCCTTCATTGATGCCTTCATTTCGGAGAAAAATAACCAATCTCGGGTGTTATGTAACAAGTCTGTTCTCGGGAATATCTTAACTTCGACATCGTTATTGTGATTTTTTCCTGTAAAGAAAACGTTTCACAACGTGTTTCGAGAATAATTTAATTCAATTCAATTTATTTATTTCAGACACAACGATTAATAATTTTGTTAGTAGGTACACTTAAAAATAATGTTAGTAATTAAATAATCAAAGACAAATCACACCTCACAATACTATTACATCTCAAAATCATCTATAAAAATTTAAAAAATAAATTAATGCAATATTTATCCATGTCAAATAAAATGTAAAATGTCCACAATCAAATTTGAAAATATATTAAAAATAAAAATAAATTAAATTAAAAATAATAAATTTGGTCATTTTTGATTTAGATTGTAAATTAATTTAAATGTCAAAAAAAAAAAAAAAAAACGCAAACATCTTTTCATTTATAAAAGGAGTACAAATACAATGTGGGCATTATAAAACATTTGATTGTGCACCATTTTATGTGGTTTTTATTTACCTGTAAGAAGCAAGCAAACAAGCATACACCATGCACAGCATGCAAGCAAGCATGTAGCATGCAAGCGAGCATGCAGCATGTAAGCAAGCAAGCATGCAGCATGCAAGCAAGTATGCAGCATGCAACATGCAGCAGGCATGCAAGCAAGTATGCAGCACGCAACATGCAGCAGGCATGGTTTCTGTCACAGCTCCGGCGCTGCGGGGCTCCGGCGGTCCCACGCGAGCTTATCGTCGCAGATGTGTTTTACGCTCACCACCGCAGCTTCGGTTTGCTGGCCGGCTAAGCCGGCCAGCCTCAGCCGCGGCAGCGAGCGTTAAAACCACCTGCTCCTCAGCTCGCGGGCCCCCTCGCCCCTACGCGCCTACGCGGGCTTAAATTACACTCTAGGGGTAGGGCAGACAAGACTACATGGAGTCGGTTTTGCAGCGATTCGATTCTGTCACTCACTTTTGTAGCACTACATATTGAATTTTCAAGACAATATTTTAATTTTAATTACGCTAATAGTCAGTATGCCTAGTAACATTTTGCGAATTCAATTTTTGCCAACACAAATTAGTCTACAAGATAAATATGCCAACATAAACTGTATGCCAAAAAAAAATATGGCAAAGTATTATTATGCCAAAACAAATTAGTCTCCAAGATAATTTTATGCCAACATAAACTGTATGCCAAAAAAAAATATGGCTGAGTATTATTATGGCAAAACAAGGTATGCCAAAATTGTTATGCCAAAGTATATTAGGAAAAAGAATATTATGCAAATAGAAGGGATCCCGGGTGTTCTACAGAAATAAGTTACTTTTAGTGTTTAGGAGGGGCTGGAATTGTTTAGGGAAAATGGCTACTTAATAGGTTGTAGGTTCATTGAACCTACAACGAACAAGAAAATATTCCCTAAAATATAAAAACCACGTGTTACCGAAACCACTCAACCGATTTTAATAAAATTTTGTAAATGTGTGTGGTTGGTTCCAGCTTGAAAATTAGGATAATTTTGGACCCGATAAGCGCTGTGCGAAGCAGGGGCGGGTCGCTAGTATAAGATATACTATAACAGGCAATAAAGCTTCCCAACTATATTGGGGTCGGCTTCCAGTCTAACGGGATGCAGCTGAATACCAGTATTTTACATGGAGCGATTACCTATCTGACTTCCACAACGTCTTGGTAAGACTGGTTGTCAGACTTTTGAGCCACTGACTAACTAACGACTATCAAAGATCTACAAATAATACCCGGGACCAACGGCTTAACGTGCTTTCCGGGGCACGGAGGAAACTCGGTATGTAATGGGTGGTCACCCATTCGCAAACCAAACTAGGCAAGCACGGCTTAACCTAAAGATCGCCCCGTGCGGCTGTAATTATTTGCCACGAGCTCCTCATAAAATTAAAAAGCTTGCAACACCGAAATAAATATTTTATAATTTTGCAACACTGTTACGCGCCATGGTCAACGATCTTTCGGTAGGCACTTGAGTTCCAGAAATAAAAACCATCAGTTAGCTATTTCCTCGATAATAACATTCATAATCTTATGAGTTATTTAAAAATACGCGGCAGCTTGTATTATGTTCTTATATCTGTTAAAATACGCACTCGACATCACTGACGGAACGCATGTTGTATGCGAGGCGTTTAAATTTTAAGGAATCGTAATCATAACTAAGAGAAAAGACGAAACCGTAAGTTTTTTTTAAGAGTAAAACATAATTGGCGTAACGACGATTCAGTTTTGTCTGAAATCCTCATATTTATTCGAAAATTGTTTTATTTGTGAAACTTAAATGTGTTTTTTCTGTAATTTTTTATTATAATTGTAGGAGCCTATAAGGTGTGAACGGACCCTTCACGAAGCCGTCAACCAAGCACCCATGCATCAAACTAAGTAATTCGACGCAAAAATGATTGCTGGGAAACGACTTTTTTTTTGGGGTGTGAAATCACGTTTTACGGTAGGAGTCAATGTAACACACTCAAAACATTGTGCTGATGGATGCATTAAATAGTACGGGGATCTTGGAGGTACCTAAAGTAAAGTAATAACTTTAAACAATTTGTATTTTTTTTAAACTTGTCAAAAAGTTGGAACTTTGACCCCCAATATCTCCGTAACTAGAAGGTTCACAAGTATGGTCTAGAACAAAACAATGTCACAAGTGCCTTTCGGCTTCGTTAAGGGTACTTTTACACCCATTATGATTCCCATTTCTGTTGATAGCCACAAAAACAAAATAATTACGCACTTCTTTAGTCATCATTAATTTGTCGTAAAAAGCGATCAAGGGCTCAATAAAAACCGTTATCAAGTAGACTTTTTGTCTATGCTCGGTAATGCGGCTCGTGTACGGTTTTTCATTCTTTTTTTGTTTCTCAATCAGCCGCGACGGCCTTGCCAGTCTTCCTGAAGATACGAGATGGATTAGATTGATAATATGGTGTATTTTAGGCCTTCCCGTTAACGGTTTTTTATTTAAGAAGTAAGTGAAATTAATTTGTTTAATTTACCGTAACATTTCGTTTCATGGTTGGTTTGGTTTTATTTTGATTGAGTTTTCTGTTGACAATCAATGTTTTCGTTGTTGAGAATCTGTGTTTTGTTTACTGTTTCTGGTTTTTATACTTTTAAGATTCTGTCTATATAATGTTTACACGAATAACCGGTGAAGTGTAAAGAAAATTAGCATAGCATAACGTCACGCTTGTAAACCCCATAGGGTTTGGTAGAGGCGTACTTTATAGTACACCCACATTTCGCCGGTTATGCTTCAGGCCCATATAATTGAAGGCGAGCCTATTACCATCAACCGGGCACAAATCCAGACTCCGTGGCTTCTACTGAGAAATTCCTGTTAGAAAAACCCAATAAGGCTTTGCCCAACTTGGGAATCGAACCCAGGAAGGACCTCATGCTCAGCAGTCGCGCTTGCGACCACTAGAACAACGAGGCAGTAAAGAAATTTAATAACGGATTAATTAGTTTAGTCAAAAATCAATATTAAAATGATTTTCATCAAAGCAGAATACTCAAATTCCAAAGTTACGACTCAAACTCTTGGAAATTGTACCGCAGAATGCAGATTAAATACGCTCATATAATATGTTGGCACAGCATCTCTTCCTGAGAGATTACGTCATTGTTTACATCGTAAAAAATATGATTATCATAGCTTGGGGATATAACCACAGAGGGTTCGAAGTGTAATTATGAGAAATTTCATATTTCTTCATTTTGATCTGAGAATATAATATTACAACACAAAAGTAAAATAGAAATGTTGAAACTTTTGGGTTAGTTTACGATTTATTTTAAATTGAAGTTTTCAATGTTATGACTTTAGTTTAAATACCTCCACGACCCCCGAACTATTCAATGCATCCATCAGCACAATGTTTTGATTTTCCGCCCCAAAAAAAAAAGTCTTTTCCCAGTAATAGTTTTTGCGTAGAGTTACTTAGTTAGATGCACAGAATGCTTGGTTGACGGCTTCGTGAAGGGTCCGTTCACACCCTATATACGTATAAAACACAGTTATGATGAGAAGTACTAAGTTACTAAAATTGAGCCATAGTTCATGAAAGTTAAACATTAATTTTGAAACAAAGAAGACACTTCTCTTCAATATATTTAAAAATAATTACTTTGCAACACCCACATTACAATTTTCACTGAGACGTTCATTATTTTAGGCTTGCCAGATGAAAAAAACATCACGCCATTCCAATCTCCTTGACTTTACCAAAAACCTTTTACGGTACACAGATAGCCAAAACGGTTACAAAAATAATAAACGTAATTGAAAACAGTTAATAAATTCACTTTACCATCAAAGCCTTATAATATAAATGTCAAACAAAAATAAACAACAATGCATCATTGTCCTGATAAGAGAGAAATCGTAAATAAAGCTTTTAAAAACATATCCATTTAGTTTTGAGAGGCGGAAAAGAGGTTGTATTTAAAGTATGATATTCTCAAAATAAAGTGTCTTCCTTATTTAAAAATATATGTTCGAGATTACTTGACAGAGTCCGGGTTAGTTTTAAAAAGTAATTGTCATTGTTTATGGAATCAGCGATACGTCGAGAATACAAGCTCGGTTTGAATTTTCTGGAATTTTTTGAACAAGGAATCTGTCGTTAAAAATCTTAATTATCTTTAAACAAGTTTAAGAAGGAGGAAGAAATATTGCAGTATTTTACTGATTGCCTTCTGTTGACCTATATTTTTCTAGCAAACATAATTTTTTGCAATTAAAAACAATCAACGCCACAATGAACATTACTGTATAATCTCGCGTAGCGATTAAAGGTTTATTAAGATTACAAGACAGAGTATCTTCTTTAATATTAAACATGTTCCTAGCCTTTTCCCAACTTTGTTGGGTTCGGCTTCCAGTCTAACAGAATGCAGCTGAATACCAATATTTTACATGGAGCGACTGACTATCTGACCTGCGTATTTCTACATGAATACGCTTTTTGATAACAAACGGCAATCCATCAATACAATTTACAATATTTTGAATTTTCCATCGATAGAATATAATTTTGTCTATGCCCTCTAGATAAGTAATACTAGGACCTCGTGATCCACAGCCGCTCTTACAGGCACTAGATTTTATACTGAAAAATGCGAGCTATATTTCAAGAAAAAAAAATTGTTACTGCGATATCATTATCTGCCTAGCCTTTTCCCAACTATGTTGGGGTCAGCTTCCAGTCTAACCGGATCCAGCTGAATACCAGTTTTAACATGGAGCGACTGCCTATCTGACCTCCACAACCCAGTTAGTACTGGGTAATACGATACCCTTGGGAAGATGGGTTGTCAGACTTTTTGGGCCACTGACTACCTGTAACGACTGTCAAAGATCTACAAATGACAGCCGGGACCAACGGCTTAACGTGCTTTCCGAGGCACGGACGAAACTCGGTATGTAATGGGTGGTCACCCATCCACAGTCCAAGCAAGGCAAGCACGGCTTAACCTAAAGATTGAACCGAGCGACTGTTATTATTTAGCCACGAGCTCCTGCGATACAATAGTTTCTACTGCGATACAATAGTTTCTTAAAAAACTACTGTTGAGTATTCTCTTAGATAAAATAAAGCGTAATACAATAATAAAGCGGTTAGGACATCGACAAGAATCGTTTAAGGAGAAGTCATCTATATTTTATGTTTTCTATTATTTATAAAAAATTACAAAAGCAAAGCTTCCACTCTCAGCTAGATTCCAAGATGTGTTATGCTACTGAAGCGTACCATAAAGTAAGAAAGACGTACCATGACATATCAATGACATCAACTGTAGCATCAGAAAATTTCTTCAAACTTTTTCCTTATGAAAAACTAAATTGCTGTCAAAAAACTAAAACACAAAGCATTTATTTCAATTAGACCATTACATGTGCTTTTGAATGTCACAAAGAAAGCGAAGCTACAGTCACAGACACAAGGCATAATAACTTGTGAAAGTACTGTAGTTGCCCATTCCAAGGCGTAGATCTCTATGGAGAAGACTGGGCAAGAAACTCCTGGACACTCTTTTTAATCAAAATATTATTACAAAATCTTGGTTACATCATTCTTGTGGAGACTATACATTTATGTGAGAACGATGTTACGAACGATAAGGCACATTGCCATTTGATTTCATCATCATCATCATCTGCCTAGCCTTTTCCCAATATATTAAGGTCGGCTTCCAGTATTTAATTGATTATTATATGTGTATTTGATTTATCCTGGCACAATTCTTTCAGACTGTTACCCTAAGATCTCTCACTACACAGTCAGACTTGCAGCCACTACACTCACGCATCATCAATCTGCCTAGCCTTTTTTTTTAGGCCGCCAGTCTTACCGTATGCAGCTGAATACCACAATTTAACAAGGAGCGATTGCCTATCGGATCTCCGCAACTCATATACTGGGTAATACGATACCCCTTTTTTATGGACAAGCCTGACACACTATTCCCAAACCACTGCAACTCCTGAAAGTCAGAATCAACAGTGGCGACCATTAGAAAAGTGCCGAGACAATGAAGCTCGACGAAGTCCCAGAGAAACAATTTAACGATCTTGGATCCCGCAACTAATCAGAAAGAATAGCGGAGGAGTAGGAACATAATTTCCACATCCCTCCATATCAGCAGGAGACAGAACAAAACAAGGCCAATAGGCACAAAGGGACGTTTACAACTGGGATATGCCTAGTTGCCTAGCACCACAGATAAATATTATCATTAACATTAATAAAAAAGCAGTGATAGCCTAGCATTTTTCAGTATAAAATCTAGTGCCTGTAGCACTAGATTTTATACTGAAAAATGCGAGCTATATTTCAAGAAAAAAAAATTGTTACTGCGATATCATTATCTGCCTAGCCTTTTCCCAACTATGTTGGGGTCAGCTTCCAGTCTAACCGGATCCAGCTGAATACCAGTTTTAACATGGAGCGACTGCCTATCTGACCTCCACAACCCAGTTAGTACTGGGTAATACGATACCCTTGGGAAGATGGGTTGTCAGACTTTTTGGGCCACTGACTACCTGTAACGACTGTCAAAGATCTACAAATGACAGCCGGGACCAACGGCTTAACGTGCTTTCCGAGGCACGGACGAAACTCGGTATGTAATGGGTGGTCACCCATCCACAGTCCAAGCAAGGCAAGCACGGCTTAACCTAAAGATTGAACCGAGCGACTGTTATTATTTAGCCACGAGCTCCTGCGATACAATAGTTTCTACTGCGATACAATAGTTTCTTAAAAAACTACTGTTGAGTATTCTCTTAGATAAAATAAAGCGTAATACAATAATAAAGCGGTTAGGACATCGACAAGAATCGTTTAAGGAGAAGTCATCTATATTTTATGTTTTCTATTATTTATAAAAAATTACAAAAGCAAAGCTTCCACTCTCAGCTAGATTCCAAGATGTGTTATGCTACTGAAGCGTACCATAAAGTAAGAAAGACGTACCATGACATATCAATGACATCAACTGTAGCATCAGAAAATTTCTTCAAACTTTTTCCTTATGAAAAACTAAATTGCTGTCAAAAAACTAAAACACAAAGCATTTATTTCAATTAGACCATTACATGTGCTTTTGAATGTCACAAAGAAAGCGAAGCTACAGTCACAGACACAAGGCATAATAACTTGTGAAAGTACTGTAGTTGCCCATTCCAAGGCGTAGATCTCTATGGAGAAGACTGGGCAAGAAACTCCTGGACACTCTTTTTAATCAAAATATTATTACAAAATCTTGGTTACATCATTCTTGTGGAGACTATACATTTATGTGAGAACGATGTTACGAACGATAAGGCACATTGCCATTTGATTTCATCATCATCATCATCTGCCTAGCCTTTTCCCAATATATTAAGGTCGGCTTCCAGTATTTAATTGATTATTATATGTGTATTTGATTTATCCTGGCACAATTCTTTCAGACTGTTACCCTAAGATCTCTCACTACACAGTCAGACTTGCAGCCACTACACTCACGCATCATCAATCTGCCTAGCCTTTTTTTTTAGGCCGCCAGTCTTACCGTATGCAGCTGAATACCACAATTTAACAAGGAGCGATTGCCTATCGGATCTCCGCAACTCATATACTGGGTAATACGATACCCCTTTTTTATGGACAAGCCTGACACACTATTCCCAAACCACTGCAACTCCTGAAAGTCAGAATCAACAGTGGCGACCATTAGAAAAGTGCCGAGACAATGAAGCTCGACGAAGTCCCAGAGAAACAATTTAACGATCTTGGATCCCGCAACTAATCAGAAAGAATAGCGGAGGAGTAGGAACATAATTTCCACATCCCTCCATATCAGCAGGAGACAGAACAAAACAAGGCCAATAGGCACAAAGGGACGTTTACAACTGGGATATGCCTAGTTGCCTAGCACCACAGATAAATATTATCATTAACATTAATAAAAAAGCAGTGATAGCCTAGTGGTGTGACCGTCGGACTGCCAAGTCATAGGTCTCGAGTTCGAACCCAAGGCACGCACCTCTGATTTTTCGGATTCATGTGCGTATAGTATAATTATCACTTGCTTTTCGGTGAAGGAAAACATCGTGAGGAAACCAGCATGCCTGAGAGATATTTCTTGACGGCATGTAAAGCCAAGTCAGAGGCCCATGGGCGGCCTAAAAACTCTGACACCAGGTTACGAACTAACCACACGATAATGAAAGAAAGAAGATTAACATTAATGGGTCCTAAGTTGTAAGCTGTTATATTTTATTTCAATAATAGGTACCGTATAGCAAAAACGCTTGAAATCACGAAATTTTTTTCTAGTTTCTACGAGGTCCGTATAGTAAATAACGTACAGCCAAAGTGTGGAACTCTCTGCATCTGTGTTCCCTCCCACATTTAACCCGTCTGCCTTCAAAGCAAGAGTGAACAGGCATCTTCTGGGCACGCTCGTTCCATCATAGACCTCATCAAGAGCAGGCCCATATTTTAATAATAAAAAAAAACGGTACCTCTAGGTAAGACTGGTTGTCAGACTTCCGGGCCGCTGACTTCCTGTAATGACTGTCAAAGTCTACACTCATGCATCACCAGTTATTTTCCTGAAACATAACAATGTCTCCCCCTTAACAGTCCGCGTGCTGCTCATCCTATCCTCCACAATTTGCGTCATAACTGCTGTCAGGTACACTCTATTTATGACATGTCTAAACCAACCCTGGAAAAGTCTCTCGGAATACTGTAATATGTATTGTTCAGGACTGTCTTACACTATAGTTGTAAATGGAATTTAATACCAAACAATAAATAAAAATTATGACAGGGAACTTTTCAAATGTGATTCCTGAAAACTAAAATGGTATATGTATATATTCTATGTTTCATTAATTTTCTACCACGAAATTATGCAAATTCAAAATAGTAAATATATTAGTAGTTAACATAACTTTGTATGTATATTATGTACTGTATTACGTATTTGTTTCTACGTTTCAATATTTCAAATGATTGCGTTTAGATGTTCAGATTTAGTAAAATATTTGTTTCTTCTTTTTTTAGTTTGTGCAGCTTGATAAAAAAAAAAGATATTACATGGAAAGAAAGACCCCGTAATTGCTTCATATAATGTACATACTTTCATTGATGAACGCTTCTGAAATTCACTGAGCCCTAAACAGCCGATCTTCTTTAAGTCACGGAAGAGTGGAGTGTACAGATACATAAAACAGGCATTTGCTTGCTTAAACTGACACTTCTATCAATAGCTATGTAGTACAAGTCTTGTCAAAGAAAATAAACTATATAACTTTCCCAGAGCTTAAGCATCCTTACAAACCCATTTTCTCTAATTAAATTAAATTAAATTCACGGCGCACCTCCTTGGTTCTCTTGTATCCTGGTACCCGAGTACCAGTTACGAACAGTTACAATGGATGAATGATTTGAACGTTTTCTTATTCAACATCATCATCTGCCTAACCTTTTCCCAACTATCTTGGGTTCAGCTTCCAGTCTAACCGGACGCAGCTGAATACCAGTATTCTACATGGAGCGACTGCCTATCTGACCTCCACAACCCAGTTAGTACTGGGTAATACGATACTCCTTGGTAAGACTGGTTGTCAGACTTTTTGGGCCACTGACTACCTAACGACTGTCAAAGATCTATAGTTTCCTTATTATTGAGCTGTAATCATACCGGCTGTTTATTTACAAACTGTTTGTTTCACGTGGAGGGTTTTCAAAGCTTCAATACACTTCCCTTACACCCTGTTTTCCTGGTACCCGAGAACCAGTTACGAACTGGTTATGCACGATTGCGTTGACTTTATGTAATTTGATTGAGTCATTTCAGATTGAAAGCAAACCGTCTGTTTACAAACTTACAAACAGCAAGTTTGAGCCACGTGGAGAAATCTCATTTCCTGTTAAAATAAAGATAATAAAGGAAATCAGTAAAGATTTCACGTTTGATTTCTGTACCTAATCATTAATACTGGAATTGATGCTTTATATAAGGTTACCACGTATTCAGTACATCATTCTGAACCCCCCCCCTTCCCCCCAATAGGAATGTTTCTGCGGTAATTTAAAAAAAAAAACAGCTGTTCCATACATTTGACCCTGAGGTCTTGCTGGGGTATTCCTCAAAGCGCAACTAAATACAACGCATGATGAAAAATAGAGACGGGTATGATGGATTCATTAACGATATTTTTCATCATGGTTGCGTTTTGAGGAATAATAAAACTTACAAAGTATCATGAATTGCTTATCCTGCGATTACCGCGAGCTCTTACCACCTAAGCCAGATAGGTAGTTAATAATTCTATGAATTATCAATCTACATTGCTTGTCCTTAAACGCAATTATAAATAAAAAACAGACTTAATAAAAAAATACTAACTTTTTTTTTTTTTTTTCACTAAAACAATACATTAATTATAATAAAATGTTCTTGCAGAACACAAAAACCAACTTGGGCCTATCACGGATTTGAACGCACATGTTTTTAGGGAGGGTAACCATTTTGTGGAGCTGTGTATACTAATGTTCTCAAGTTCGCAATTAAACGGATGAGTCGTTGAAATAAACTGTGGTTAGTAATAAAAGTGTCTGTTTGTAATTTCCAAATAATAGCTTTTTACTGAATGTTTATAAAAGATATACACGGCACTTATCACAAAAAAACTTTTTTTTTGTCCGTCTGTTTGTTCCGGCTAATCTCCGAAACGGCTGGACCGATTTTGACGGGACTTTTACTGGCAGATAGCTAATGCTATAAGGACTAAGGTTACTTTTATTTTAGAAAAAGAATTAGGGTTCTGTGCAAAAAAAAAAACCTATGAAATTGTTAACAATTTCACGCGGACGAAGGTCGAGGGGTATAGCTAGTCTTACTAATTATAAAGAGGAAAGATTTGTATTTTTGTGTGTGTGTGTGTGTATGTTTGTAATGAATAAACTCAAAAACAACTGTGCCGATTTCAAAATTTTTTTCACCATTAGAAAGCTACATTATCCCTGAGTAACATAGGCTATATTTTATCCCAAAACGTTTAAAAAATAAATGTCCACCCGTGCAAAGCCGGGACGGGCCGCTAGTTAGTTATAAAGTAACTGAAGACCACGTGGTGAATGAACTGGCTGGCAAGGTGATCAGCGAGGCTACCGCCGGTTTACTGCGAGCAGTAATTATAACTTTAACGTTGTCATAATCTGCGGGAAACCAAGTGATACAGAAACTCACGATCATAATTAATAAACATTTACAAGAATCGCTCGTGCTCAAGCTCGTGGCTTAATTATAACAGCCGCTCGGGTCGATCTTTAGGTTAAGCCGTGCTTGCCTAGGTTGGTCTGTGGATGGGTGAGCACCCATTACATACCGAGTTTCCTCCGTGCCTTGGAAAGCACGTTAAGCCGTTGGTCCCGGGTGTGATTTGTAGATCTTTGACAGTCGTTAGGTAGACAGTGGCCCAAAAAGTCTGACAACCAGTCTTACCAAGTGGTCAATACCACTTGGTTATTACCGAGAACTAACTGGGTTGTGGAGGTCAGATAGGCAGTCGCTCCATGTAAAATACTGGTATTCAGCTGCATCCGGTTAGACTGGAAGCCGACCCCAATATAGTTAGGAAAAGGCTAGGCAGATGATGAGCATAAATGCTCAGCTCAAGAATGAATTGACTGATTTCAATTCAAATAAGCAAGGTTTTGAAAGGTTCGTACAAAATCCTGTTAATAAAACGAAGGGTTAGGCAGAGGAGTAGCAGCTAGTACAGCCACGTTTCGCCAGTTATGTTTAAGTCCCATGTGTGGGTGGGGCGAGCCTATTGCCAACAACCGGGCACAAATCCTGACTCCGTGGCTGTTATTGAAAATTCCTGAAGGAAAACTTAATAACACTTGGCCCGAACCGGAAATCGAACCAGGATCTCATGCTTAGCAGGCGCGCTTGCGACCACTAGACCAACGAGGCAGTCAGAGTTAAAATACGTGCCTTTCAAAATCAAGATTTAGTCAGTGCCTTTTCGAATTTCTCTGTTATGCCATTACTTTCCTGCCGGGGCTGCGGGACTGTTCGAAAGAGATGCCGCGGCCCAGGAACACAAAGGGCAAAGAAGGAACATGGATGGGTTTTAGTCAGTAAAAGTCTGACACTCCCTCCCACTCCACCAAGAGCGGGGGGGGGGTTATTTGATGATTTCCCATCCAAAAAAAAAACAAAGCCATTACTTTGATCTTCAAGGGCGTCGACCATTTTCCCTGACGAACACGTGTATAAATCAAGGAAAATGGATAAAAATAGCTCAATATTTGACACTGCGACCCCTCCAGCCCTTGGAATATTATCCATTTCAGGGTTTTTTTCCTAATTATAAGCAAGGAAAATGATTGAATTTTCTTTTGCGTGACCATCAACTTTTGTGCTTAAAAGATTAGGTTTGTTTTTGTATAAATCTAATAATGTAACCGTAATAGTCGAAAGTTTTGAACAGTGGAAAACAAAACAATATGGGACGTGCAGTTTTGTATTGGTAACAAGCTTTACAATATCTTAGAGAAGTTTTGCCTGTTTTAAATAAAACTAATATTATAAATGCGAAAGTAAGTTTGTTTGTTACCTTTTCGACGACCGTAGATTTTCCCGACGACACACGATGCTGACTCGCGTTGCAATTGCGACAAGCACTCGTGCGATAGCATCGATGCAGAAACGCGTTTACAAAACGCTCGTCACCTTTGCAACAAAAACTCTCCTTGGGCGAAGGGAATATCAGTGGCCACATCTCAACACTAATAAACAATAAAATATCGTTTAGCAAAATTTAAAATTAGAATGCACTGACGTAAAGAGTCGTAAACAGTTTTTTTCAGCAACAGACGCGATTGTTTTGTCTTCCAGGCCAAATAATGTACATAACAAATATCGAAATACCTACCATATATAACTCACAGATATATTCGGTAAGAGATGAATAAATCCTCAAAAACTTGTTGTGATAACAACAGGGAATACGTCAATGTGTAGACGCATTTCGATTTCATTAAAAAACAAAAAAAAATCAGGATTGCCAGAGTGAAAAAGTTATTTTGTCATTGGTTTGTGGACCTGATGATAATTGAATGTCAAAAATACAACATTTCACGTACACTAGGTACTCAAAGCTTTAATATTCAAACACTGAGTAATGACCACCAGCTCAGTTGCCAAAGAAGAAAGAAAACAATCGGAGAAATAACCAAAAACGGAAAGTTTTCATTACTTTTCTTTACTCTTAAAATACGAGATATATTAAGAGTCGATAACGGACTCGTGCAGAATTTCCGAGACAACTCCTGTAAAAGCTTCTAAAGCAAGGCTGCTCAACCACAGGCCCGCGGGCCACAATATGGCCCGCCAACGCATTTGATTTGGCCCGCCAACAGTGGTCTACTGACAACAGTCTTTTTTCCAAAGAGCTTAATTGAACGCGCCCACACTGGGGCCCCGTAGCACCACTAGGCTTACAACTGCATATTATTATGTATGTGTATTTCGCAAACCTTACTAAATAACTCTCTCAGTGCCCGGTCAGCAAGAAGACGTTTTAGCCTATTAAGAAGACAAACGCCCGACTTTACTCTATCCTACTAAACTAAATACGTCACTAAAATGTTGCCAGTTTAATATATGGCACGCAGAATATATTGTGAAACAAGATGGCTGAGTATTTTTTACCGGTATTTTTACAGGGAAATAATAAATGTTTCTAGGCCGATTTTTAAGAATAAAAGAGACTGTACCGATGGTGGAAAAAGTTAGAAACACGAATATTCATATGTGATATTTTCAAATTAATGAGAAAAGGTGTGTTAAAGATATTTATACTTTAGCTTTAGTTCCAGATTATAACGATAATCTGGAACTAAAGCTAATTTGGAACCAAAACTCTTGCCATCAACTCATCTGAGATGTTGTATCGGCTGTTGATGATTATTTACCAGAACGAATAGAGACATAACAGGTCATAATTATTATAATAACGGTGCATTACCCATTGTTTAGTTTTAAGTTGTTTAATGTAGTTGTTATGGGGGTGACATTATCACTAAGTGATAAAACTCCTTAAAATAAATAAAGATTAAAAAATAAATTTAAAAAAAACTCATCTGAGAACATTTAACATGAGCCTACATCATCACCGCGATCATCATTCTCCTGCTCTTATCACCAATTAATGTTGGGTCGGCGCAGCATGTCTTCTTCTTGCATACTTCTCTATTACTCGCCATCTCAGCAGTCCCCTCCACCATAATTTACACTCCATCCATCGAAAGCTTTTTTATTTTAAGCTCCTAACTTTAACTTTCATTAGAAAATGTATCATCATCTGCCTAGCCTTTTCCCAACTATATTGGGGTCGGCTTCCAGTCTAACCGAATGCAGCTGAATACCAGTATTTCACATGGAGCGACTGCCTATCTGACCTCCACAACCCAGTTAGTTCAGGGTTATACGACACCCCTTGGTAAGACTGGTTGTCAGACTTTTTGGGCCACTGACTACCTAACGTCTGTCAAAGATCTACAAATGACACCCGGGACCTACGTCTTAACGTGCTTTCCGAGGCACGGAAGAAACTTGGTATGTAATGGGTGGTCACCCATCCACAGACCAACCTAGGCAAGCACGGCTAAACCTAAAGATCGACCCGAGCGGCTGTTGTTATTTAGCCACGAGCTCCTCTCATTTTCATTAGAAAATGTATGTAAGTGGGTAAAAGTAAAACGTCACTGAATTCCACGACGTAAACAGGTGCTTTCGCTAGTTAATTAACCGGGTACCCTCGCACCTGTCCTGCTGAAGCAATAAAGCATCTAATTTATTATGTGTTACAGAGCAGACGCTGGTTTTCCCCCAAGACAATTTTGTCTTTTCATGAAGAGGATGTGTTATTTTAAGATATGGACTGTTTAATGATGTTATGTTAGTTTAGATGCTGATAGGCTTCTGGAATGATAGCACCATGTTAGTGTTCATGTACTGATGAATGTAATTATTTGGTTTTCATGTATAATTTTATTATAATTTAATGACAACAAGTGAATATTTACATTATATACAAACTACAAATCTATAATAGTAAGAAAAAATGACAATGTACAAGTATCAAAACGGTTACAGGGCGTCAAAAAATTCGTCCACATCGCTATCAACAGGAAAAGTGCCCAGAAGGCTGGCAGCATTGCCACGTTGGATGGCAATGCTGATTCTTTGGCCAAAAAATAGGCCCGGCCTCTGGTCACATGAAGAGTCGACCAACCGCTTGGCGATTTCCCGAAATACTAGGTGGGCACTCGGACCCCATAATTTTATTTTATTTTTTTCCTCTCTACGACTGACATTTTTTTACTTTTAAGTGTATTGACTATTTTTGATTGTTTTTTTTCGGGAATGTAATTATTTGGTTTTCATATATATTTTGTTTTAATATTATAATTACGAATTAGATTGTTTATCTCTCTTACACTAAATTTTGCTGTGCCCCGAAGGGGCCTACAACAGATCTTAGCTCTAAGCCTTTTGTCATCACCAAGTTTTATCTTGTGGAACGCAAATAAACGAATATGAATAAATGAATACTATCGTAAGCTTTTCGGTGCTAAAGGTGGAAGGTCATTTCCAATAGTACATTTTCAAAATAAAATGCTTTGCACGCCTCTGGAGCCGCTTAGCCCTCAAACTCCGGGTGCAAGCGATTTTCGCGGTGATCGACCGGAACTGCCCGTTTTTTACAAAAGGATATTAGTAGTTGAAACTACTTCGAGTCAAAATCTAAATAAAGGCTGACGCAGATATCGGCGAATAATTATCTTACAACACTTTTGAAGATTTTGTACGAAACCATTGCACACTTTTTTTTATAAAAATGCGATGCGTTGGACCCAATGTAGCTGTAATATGCGCTTGATTTAGTAGATATTTATACTGACATGTTATTTTATTTGTTTGTATTATAATTTTAAAATCTATTTCATTGTTCTGCTTTTTATTTCTATTGTATTTGATGTGAATTGAATTATTTAATTTGTTAATTTTTATATTTGTACGCTATTCTAAATTTTTTTAAAGTGTTTGTTGTACAATTATTGAAGGTAATATTTTTTTTTTTGTTTAATTACTATTATGCTTTATGGATTGTATCTATACATATAATAAAACAGTAAAAAAACTGTGTCTGTACATTGAAGATATTAAAAAAAAAAAATTGGGTGTGGTTTAGAAACAGTAATAGAGCACGAATCCAAAAAAAAAATTCTGTCTGTTTGTCTGTTTGTTTGTACACGCTAATCTTCGGAACTACTGGACGGATTTGAAAGATCTTTTTTTTGTTGTATAGGTATTGAGTCTGGGCAACATATAGGCTATAATTTATCTTGGAAACTTGAACACCTGATGCAGAACCGCAATAGACCAGCTAAACTATAAGAGATACAAAAATAGTACCATAGCAAAAATTGTTTCACGTGAAGAGCATTTTCTGTTGAGAGAATAAATTTGAAGATCTGGAACACCTGATGTGGAACTCCAAGAGCCCAGCTACACTATAACATATATAGGAATGACGTCTTAGCAAAAATTTTTCAATCTGATGAGCACTCTCTGTTGATTTATAAAAATCGAAGATCTGGAACACCTGTTGTGGAACTCCAAGAGCCCAGCTACACCATAACACATATAGGAATAACATCTTAGCAAGAATTTTTCAATCTGATGAGCACTCTCTGTTGATTTATAAAAATCGAAGATCTGGAACACCTGTTGTGGAACTCCAAGAGCCCAGCTACACCATAACACATATAGGAATGACGTCTTAGCAAAAATTGTTCAATCTGATGAGCACTCTCTGTTGATTTATAAAAATCGAAGATCTGGAACACCTGTTGTGGAACTCCAAGAGCCCAGCTACACCATAACACATATAGGAATAACATCTTAGCAAGAATTTTTCAATCTGATGAGCACTCTCTGTTGATTTATAAAAATCGAAGATCTGGAACACCTGTTGTGGAACTCCAAGAGCCCAGCTACACCATAACACATATAGGAATGACGTCTTAGCAAAAATTGTTCAATCTGATGAGCACTCTCTGTTGATTTATAAAAATCGAAGATCTGGAACACCTGTTGTGGAACTTCAAGAGCCCAGCTACACCATAACACATATAGGAATGACGTCTTAGCAAAAATTGTTCAATCTGATGAGCACTCTCTGTTGATTTATAAAAATCAAAGATCTGGAACACCTGTTGTGGAACTCCAAGAGCCCAGCTACACCATAACACATATAGGAATGACGTCTTAGCAAAAGTTGTTCGGTCTGCTGGGCATTTCCTGTTGACTTATAAAAATCGAAGATCAGAAACATCTGATGTGGAAATCAAAGCTAACACTAATTTAACTGTATAATTATAAAATAACATAAGCTGGGAGTACCTACACGCAGTGAAGGCGGTCATTGAAAATTTGACTCTACTGGACAAAACTCCCATTTATTTTTTTATTTTATCGAATAAAATATGCCTTCGGGCTTATGTTATTTGAGTGTTTAATTTCCTTTTCCACTTTTCTTCGTGACACGGTAGCCTACCCGGTGACGCAGGGGAACAGTCACTTAGATTTTAATTGATCAGGTATCTTCACAATAAAACTATAACCATGCCTAGAAAGAGGTCAAATCTTTCCCAATGTTTCAAAGGAGCTAAAAGATTGAGGATCATAAGATCCCAAGAATCTACCGAAGAACGTCAGGAGAGACTTGATACTGTTCGGAACATCAGGCTGCAACTCGCTCCGTGGAAACCTCTGCGGATCGCGAAGCACGCCTGCGTTCTCAGGGTATTTACGCATCTACTGTGAAGAATATGATGCACGACTGACCGCTGATCGTGAACGTCATGCATTGTCTCGCGAGTCGGAGACGTTCACGGAAAGAAAATTACGCTTGAGTTCTCAGCGTGTATACACATCGACTTCGAGGTATCTAGAGACGAGTGCGGAACGTGATGCACGACTGACCGCTGATCGTGCAAGTCCATGCATTGTCTCGCGAATCGGAGACGTTCAAGGATAGAAAATTACGCTTGAGTTCCAAGCGTATCTACGCGTCGACTTCTAGGTCTCTAGAGACAAGTGGGGAACGTGATGCGCGACTGACCGCTGATCGTGAGCGTCACGCATTGTCTCGCGAGTCGGAGACGTTCACGGATAGAGAATTGCTCTTGAGTTCCAAGCGTATCTACGCATCGACTTCTGACTTACAAAAATGGAAGATATGGAACGTCTCGAATCGTCTCGCGCATCCCGTTGTTTTCCCGTCCCCGGGCTCTTAGAATTCGACATCAGACGTTTCAGATCTTCGATTTTGACGACCCCGTTATCGCTGGCATAAGCAACAGGATCCGCGTACGAAGTCGCGGGCAGAAGCTAGTCTGAAATAAACGATTTTTTTTTTTTATTAATAGATCAAAGAACAGTAATGAATAAATCATCTTAGCAGCATAAGGTTTTACAATCTCATCAAGCCTTTACATTTTTTTTTTTCTTTTTTCTTTTGCTATGTCTGACACAGTTAACAAGCCTACTGATCAACGCTTGTGTTTTTCCCTAAAATAAAACTATTAAGTAGACATGCTCTTATTATTTTCGTGTAAAAACTTCATTCAGATTAACTGTTGAGTGGGCGTACGAGAACGACCAATGTAGGCCACTGTGTGGAAGCTAATGACCTGCATCTTCCGAGAGTAATGGCTTCCAATGAACCGCGTAGGCGGAACTGATTACCTGTATTTTGTCATTATTAACCAAAAAACAAAGATAAAAATATTAGTTTTCTACGAAATATGTACTTCTTAAGAAATTCCTACAATATTTTATTCGCTATTTTTCTTAGAACTACATCTTCAGCTTAATAAAACTGCGATTAATGTCAGAATTGTCACGGTTCCACTTTCGAGACGAAATAAAAAGAAAACTAGGCTGAAAACTTCTATTAATTTTAATGTTTTCAATAACCTTGCCCTCGAAACTGTCTGAAAATAGTTTATGACAATTTCTAGGAAAAAAAACATTAAGAAAAATCTTTGTTTTTCACAAAACCCAGCAATACCTCGCAAAAACGGTTAATTGGTTTCCATTTCGAGAAAATACTTTCCAATTATAGAAGAAAACATAAAAATACACTCATAATACGTAATTACTTAACATATTTGTATACGGTTCCGTGGGTGTATAGGTAGGTAATCATAATTAAGATCTACATATTCACATTAAAATCAGGTCATTCAATGAAGTTAGAAGTTGTGAATGAACAAAATGACTGGTGAACTAAAGAGTGGTATCTTTAGATCAGCCTTGCCCCTGATATTTATAAGCAAATAACGCAAATCATGTTTTTATAACATGTGAATACGTGTTTTTCCTGAAAATTAGCGTAATTTCTTTATGTTATGAACTGGTTTTGAGATGTCATACACGTGTAAGGACATTTTGCAATATTTGGGAGAATGAATATCAGAAATGAGGGAGGCCATTGATCTGAGTCAGCCTTGTATAGTTCATTTCATCATATAATTCATAATGAATAGGTACTCCAATACAATACAAATAGCAACCACTCTGATCAGGCACACTACCTATTTTCCACCAATGCAAAGAAAGTCAGAATCTACGATAACCACCACCAGCAAAAGCACTGAAACAACGAAGTACAACTAGCCCTGAGGGTCTCCACAAGTGACAGTACGCTTCGTATTTCCAATGACTTTATACCAGATTGACGTAGGCTCTTCGGCAACTTTCGACATGTCGACACATATTTCAGTTTTCCATCACGGTGCGGTAAGCTTTTTTTTTTGTTCATGGGGAGAAACCTTCAAAAGGCGACCGGTCTTTGGTGATAAGACCGGGGAGTGTGGGATTTCTACCTCACTAAAACCACCCCGGTGATCACCATCCGCACATGGGAGGAGGCACCGTTTCCTCTTAAAAGACCTGCCCCGAGCCCCCTCTGTGCAACGCCTGTTAAGGCACATTCCTGGGGAGATTGTAAAGAGGTCTCCCTTGAGCCTCGCTGTGCAAGTGTGCACGGCAGCACGTGACCACTGTGCCACCGTATGCATAAGCTGTCAAAATGTCATTTTGTCGAGAGCTGTGTCAACTGTCATGGAACCAAACGAAGATTGGTAGGTACTACGGTTAAGAAAATGGTCATTTTTTTCATCAAGAATCAATTGCTGATTATTATGTATGTTTTCAGTTTTTCACCTTCAAGAACCGGTAAACATGAGCCCTGGCAGACCGCAAGGCGTTTCCCGATCGTTACCCAGCCAGGCTAAAAATAATACTGTATACCTGAATGTACGTCGGTACACGGGTTTTGAAACACTGTAAGTATATTTTCGACTAATTTGTATCATGTAAAAAAACACTGAGCGACAGTGGAAGGGACGTGTTTGCGCACGTTTTACAGTCGCGTCCTAAAGTACTAAGCTATTGTTTTATAATATAAGTATAGTTGTTTCATTGTAGAATCGTAATAGGTACTTTACTAGCTACTTAGTACTTTGGAAAAGGCTGGAATAAAAAAAATTTAGAAAGTTTATTTGAGCGGTCAGCGTTCTTTTTACGTGACGGGAACTAAACCTACATCTTTGAGGAGGTGACTGCTGCTGAAATGATGAATAATAGAGAAGTATAGAAGAAGACCATCATGCTGTAGCGACCTCAATAAATTGGGGTAAGGACAGGAGAATAATGATGATATCTTTGACCGAAAAATTACGTTTATTTTTCCCCTTTATTTTTTTCCGTTTATTTTAATGCCCTTTTTTTTACGGATGGGAAATCATCAAATAACTCCTCCCGCTCTGGGTGGAGTGGGAGGGAGTGTCAGACTTTTACTGACTAAAACCCATCCATGTTCCTTCTTTGCCCTTTGTGTTCCAGGGCCACGGTATCTCTTTCGAACAGTCCCGCAGCCCCGTCAGGCATCGGCCCTTGCGGGCCCCTTCCTGGTTGCTGACATCTCTTTGAGGCGCGCGTGGAACACGAACGCGCCGTCGACACGGCCTGTCGTCATAAGACGGACGGACGGTGAGCTAACCTATTACTCACCGTCCACAGGCCCGCGCCTACGGTGGCCGGGCGCCACCACGTGGCCCCCGACGCCTGATGCGTCCCCCGCGGCGGCTTGGACGTTAGATTCTCTCCCTCTCACGTCCCGCCACCTCCTTCGCTAGCATGACTGCTTCGCAGAAGGAGGTGACGGCTTCCAATTCCCTCTCGCTCCGGACCATGGCCTGAACCAAGGCCGGGCGCGAGAGGTCGCCGCCGCCGATCGCCGTTACGAGGACATGGCGGAGGTCCGCCCAAGCGGGGCAGACCTCCACGGTGTGCGCCACCGTGTTCTCCGGACGATCCTCGCAATGATAGCACACGGGCGTTTCCTCCCGCCCGATTCGGTGCAGGAACCTCCCGAAACAACCGTGTCCGGTGAGGACCTGCGTCAGGCGGAAGGTGAGGGCGCCGTGGCGCCTCTCTAGCCACTCCTCAAAGAGGGGACTTATCGCCACTATTGTGGCGTGCCCTGCACTGGGTTGCGACAGTCGCTGTCTCCATGTCGCCATGAGATCGCGTCGGATTTTTCCCCTTTTTTCACCGATTTTAATGCCCTCATTCGATTATTGTCTAATATGTTTGGTACAATATTTATTGAACAAATAATCTTTATCAAATAAAAGGAATACTTACACAAGTATGTTGTGTTAACAAAAGTTATCAAAACAATAAAGCAGCTAAATGGGATAATAGGTCAATAAACTTATTTGTTATTACAAGGTATATTTAAACACAAGAAGCTGAAGCCCTGAGTCATCCAGACGGGTCGCGGGACGGCTTGGATGGCCTCCATGTGAGGTACCGAATTGGGAGGAATGGGGGGTGACCTTTGCCCAGGAGTGGGACAGTATGGGCTTTTTTTTTTTGGTGATAGTTTTAGCGTCGGTGTCCCTCCCACCCTGTATATAGGGTGACTGGTAATTAGTGACCGATACTTTAACACATGATTGTACTCATGATAACACACAACTTTCCCAAAGAAATATTTTTTTTAATACTCCTTCAATTTTATCACAGTAACACTACAGCGGGTCGTATAAATTCGCGAGCGCGCGTCTTTGACCTGTCAGCTGTTAGCCGCATGAGGCCATTCTGTCTCATTACTATCGTACCGAGCAACAGTGGGTAGGCAGAGCACCCGCGCGGCTCGCAAGCCCGCTCCGTAATGCTGCGGAGCATTTGTGTTATTGTGATGAAAGCCAATGAATATTAAAAGTTTCTTTGAGAAAGTTGTTTGTTATCATAAGTACAATCACGTGTTTAAGTATCGGTCACTAATTACCAGTCACCCTATATACGGTAGGAGGAAAATCTCCTTGTATTCTTAGAACACCGTTAAGCTTTTTATACAACAGTGTCGTATTAACAAAGTGGGTTAGATGACTCGGATATAGTTAAATAGGCCGTTCAGGTGCGCGTGTAGACATATATTAATATTTGGGGTCAACAGACGCCGTTACATACGACTGTAGCTGTCTACCTTAACATTGATCGATGGATTCATAAGAGAAGAATTCTGGAGTATTCTGGGTCGGGTTTAATATGTCGTGATATTTATTTATTTAACAATTTATGTACACACTAAATACAGAAAAGAAGAAAGGAACAGAAAATAGTACAAAGGTGATGCTTATTTCTAAAGAAATCTCTTCCAGCATCCTGCGAAAGGAGATAATAAAAAAAGAGATGTAGTAGTGTGTAAAAGAAGAAGAGAAAATTGAATACATCTATATATATAAAAGGAGAACTGACTGACTGACATATCAACGTACAGCCGAAACTACTGGGGCTAGGAATGTGAAATTTTATACACGGCTTCCTATTATAATGTAGGGGAGCACTAAGAAGGGGTTTTTGGAAATTTAACCTTTAAGGGGGTGAAAAGGGGGATTTTTGCGGACGAAGTCGCGGGCGAAGTGCTAGTAAAACATAAAACAGAACTATTTAAAAATAATATACCATATATGGAATAATAATATCCATATATGGATATTATGAAAAAGGAGCGGCGGTGGCCCAGTGGTGGTGGCCCCGACTTACGAATAGCGAGTCGGGGTTTCGAACCCAGGCAGGCGCATTACGTTGAGTAATTTATTTCATCACCACTGCTCTCAAAACGGTAAAGGAAAACATCGTGAGGAAACCGGCATATCCTAGAACCAAAAAATTCGAAGACATGTGACATCTACCAACCCGCACTGGGCCCGCGTGGTGGATTGTAGCCCATTCCCTCTCATAGAGAGGAGGCCTCTGTCCCAGCAGTGGGAACATTATAGGCTGATAGCTTATGCTTATGCTATTACAAAAAAACAGCTGTTATGTTTTCTGAAGTGTGTCACCCAACTCACTGACGAGCGGTCTACGGAAAGACTAACGTTGTGACGAGGTAGTGCATCCTTACCTAACCTAACCCATTCGTACCACCTGCTGAAAATCGCCCACCTGGACATGAGTTGTCGTGGCTGATCTGGAAGTCTTTTAATTGACTCAGGACCCAAGTTGGTCGCAGCAAGGCAAACCAGCTCAGGTGGAGATTCATTAATGACTCTGCCCTGGAATGTAAATGTAGTGCTGTTCCACAAACGATGGGGCACTTAATATCGTGTCCTGCGTGTTCTCTTGATTGCTCATTACGGGAACTGATGGACGCTACTGAAGGCGCCTAACTAATGGCTCGGTTCTGGTCAGACACAATTTAGATTGCCATTGACACGCTAAGAAGAAGGTGAAAAATATCATCATCGTATTTTCAGTGGAATAAAGTTCTACCAGCGTATGTTAAAAGAGCGCATCTGCAGAAAAATAAATAAAGAAAATTATGCCTTATTGAACTTCTTAAGAAGTGTAGTTGTGGCCAATCGATTAAGCGGCTGAAATAGGTACCTAGAATTGCTGTTACAGTCCCCAGCACATCAAGCAACCAGAAACTGACAAATTTCTCTAAACGATTTTAAGGCATAAAATCTTGGTGGTTAAGTCCAAGATCGAATTAGAAAATTTGGCAGTTTGTAGTAACTTGATGCACTGGTTGGTGACTGTACCTAAAAATGTAAGTCCTTCACGAAGAGTAAGTAACCGTCTTATACAACTGCTACTGGGCAATGGCAATAAAATAAAGCCTCCGTACCCGAAGGAAAACCAACGGGACCCTATTACTAAGCCTTCGCTGTTTGTCAGTCCGTCCGTCTGTCTGTCAGCGGGCTCTATCTCCTGATCCGTAATAGATAGGCAGTTGAAATTTTCTGATTTCTGTTTCTGCTCCCCTACTACGATGGTACGGAACCCTTCATGCGCTAATCCGACTCGCACCTGCCGGTTTTTTATTATTTTTCATTCATAGCCCACCTGCATCCAGCCAGTACCAAAATGTTTAGCCAATAGGAGCGGGTTAATTGGCCGTGTTTTAGAGTTTGTTTAAACTCGTGCGCAAGCGACTCGTTAAATCCGGATTAAACTCATATTAATGGTGTTTCAAATGTCAAGGGTACTGTACTCAAGTACAGATAGAGAGAAAAGAGAGATGGGCAAAGAACTGCATGCGTCTGGTAGGTAGTACAATCAGTACCCTGCAATACCTGACTCCTCATTCAAAGAAGAAGCCTCCTGTCTTCATCATAATTTATAAGCTATCAGTAGCGAAGGTTCCATACAACCCGATTCCTACCGGCTTCCCTTTGAAAAATGGCACAGTCAGTATTCTATAGACAAATAATATAATCACATTAAAGATATGTACTCCGGCTTACCTCTTACAAAATTGACCCTTCGCTACTGTAACCTATTATTGATTTGTTGAAAAGTACAACAGCTACAGATTTGCAGTGCATTAAATGGATGAACAAAGGTAAGATTAGTATTTGAATTACAAGAACAATATTCTAGATTTCTTAAACAAAACCGCCCTGGACAAGACCTTATAAAAATAAAATATCTATGCGCTTTTATCAACTTTTTTGCCAATCTTACTCAGACTATGACTAACAGCGTAGGTTATAGTCCTAAAATCATTATTAGTAAACAAAGTTGATCTGAGTAAGAGACGCTTTTAACCTCAATCGACCTGTTTCACACACTCAAACAGAAACTGTACCAAAATTAATCGGGGTATTCCTCAAAGCGCCACTATTTTTAAGCGCAACTAAATTATTCCTTGAAGCGCAACCATGGTGAAAAATAGAGATGGGTATGATGGATTCATTAACGATGTTTTTCATCATGGTTGCGCTTTGAGGAATAATTAGTTGCGCTTAGTTGGTTGCGCTTAAAAATAGTTGCGATTTGAGGAATACCCCAATTAATCTAGTTTTAAGACCATCTGCATTTACAGCAAATAATATTTTTTTTTTAAATTGGATCCAGCTGTCAAATTTTGATTTTAGAAATAAAACGTCATACTGGGAATACCAATTCCCTGAATCATAGGTTTTAAGTGATTTTCCTAGAAACAAAAAAGCCCAGATTATGAACGAATGATGAATATTTTGTTTTTTGAGAGCGGGTTTCCGAGTGCGGTTTCTGAAAGTCAAACTCAGCTGCGCCAATTTGTCTTTTAGATTTAGATTTAATCGCTTAGGTACCCAAAAAAACCTAGAAATATTTTATGATGACCATGATTATAATTACCACCATCTGCCTACTCTTTTCCCAACTAGGTTGGAGTCGGCTTCATTCAAACCGGATACAGCTGAATACTTGTATTTTACATAAAGCGACCGCCTATCTGATCTCTGCTACCCACCCAGTTAGTACTGGGTAAAATTTGACACCCCTTGGTAAGGCTGATAACGGTAATATAAAATAGGTCTATTTATCCAGTTAGCGGTTCCCGAACGCACAGCGACGTTCTATTTTTAAAGTACGAATTTGAATTTGTAATCGTTCCACGGCGACCGTTTTTGTGCTAAATATGCAGTGGCCAGTATAAATGAATCCAAAAAGTTTTCATTGTATTATTTAGCAGATGTTAAGTAGGTGTTGTTCTGTTATTTTGATGTACAGCAGGATCTGTTATTTCTTATCTTTTTGTACATTATTGGTATATAAAATCTAAATACATATATAAAAGCGAAAGGTCACTCACTCACTCATCACGAAATGAAACGTATAAAGATGAAATTTGGCAGGGTACTTAGTTTATAGTTAGTAGACGTCCGCTAAGAACGGATTTTGTGACAGGGCCGGATTAAGGAGGTCTAAGGGCTCTCGCAAGTTTGTATGAAAGTCCTTCATTTTTTGTGCTACAAACTTGTAATTTGGCAGGGTTTGGGAGTAGTTAACGCGGATGAAGTCGCGGCCAACAGCTAGTATATAATAAATTATGATCCCCTCTAGCTTCCCCTCTACTTTTACAGTGTAAATGCTACATGTAAATGCTGAACTGAATGAGGAAACGCCTCGAAGGCGCAACAATTGCGATTTTCTAAACATTGACTACATTGGTCCTGAAAGGGACGGGTATAAAAATAAACTCGAAAAATCAAAATAAAACGTTCCGTAATTGCAATTTTTACACGTGTCGAGTTTACCTCTCTTCACGATGTCCATTCAAAAGTATAAATCGTTTTCTTTTCATTCATCATTTTGCTCGAGGATGACTCCGGGTGGTCCTTATTAAGTCAATATTAGAAGGAAATGCGGGGGAGGATAATCAGATGTGGAATCATTTTCTTTAAAAATACGTTTTTAGAATAAAAATACTATTTTCTTTTGATAGGTAAGAACTTATTCAAAACTTCCGCAAACAAGACATTATTATGACTAAAACCTGTAAAATCAACTTAATATAAGAAACTAGAGAAAATATCACATTGTCGTCATAATTTTAACAACATATTAGTTTTTTTTTCTGAAATACGTTCCACTAAATAACGTAGCCATCGCCTATTAGTCCCAGATAAAAAAAATATGTAAAACTCAAACCCAAAGCATTTATTTCAATTAGACCATAACAGAAAAACAAAGAAGGCGAAGCTACAGTCCCAGTCACAAGGCATAATAAATTGTGAAAGTACTGTAGTTGCCCATTCCAAAGCGTAGATCTCTATGGAGAAGAATTGGCAAGAAATTCCATGAACACTCTTTTCAATTAAAATATTTTTACAAGATCTTGGTTCCATCATTCATGTTGATATAACAGCCGTAACAGGGCAAGCCATAGACTACAATATAATTTAGGCGGCAAGCGAGTGTAGGCCGACACTACCTAAAAACTAACCGTAATATTTTACTGTTTTTTTTTTATAATACCAGGTCATCTGTTTTAGTAGGAAACATTGACCCACGCAGAGATGACCGTTTCTTCAAAAATACGCAAGGAGGTTGTATAGTTTAGGAAAATAACAGTTTTATTCAGACTTTACATAATTCAAATAGTGATGAATCACTGTCTGATATCATAGGTCAGTATTAACGGTTCTCTGGTTTCTGTATATCTGTAGGGTGACTGGTAATAATTAGTGACAGATACAACAACAAACAACTTTCCCAAAGATTTTTTTTTATACTCATTCACTTTTATCACAATAACACAACAGCCGTGTGAAATTCGCGCGCGCGCCTTTGTCCTATCAGCTGTTAACCGCGTGACGTCGTTCTGTCTCATTACTATCGTACCGTGCAACAGTGGGTAGGCAGAGCACCCGCGCGCTTCGCAAGCCCGCTTCGTAAGTTTTATTGTGATAATGGTGAATGAGTATAAAAAATGTTTCTTTGGGAAAGTTGTTTGTTATCATGAGCATTATGAAGTGTTTATGTATCGGTCACTAATTACCAGTCACCCTATATAAGCAATTTTATTTTATCGTGGAATAGCATCGTGGAAGTTCTCATAATGTTTTAGAATTTTACATCAAGAACTGTAGATTAGGTATAAGTACTTTACAGTGCATAATACTACAACCAACTACTTTGTCTTTGTTTTATTAGTCTTAGGGCTTGTTTCACCACCTGCTATTAAGATCCCGTTAACTTACTTGGCAGATAATTGCGTACAAATTCTGTTCCATTTTTTCATTTATTCGGACGTCGTGAAATAGGCCCTTAACGTAAATTAGGTGATTGCTTTGCTTTAGTAAGCTTAAGCAGTAAACTCGCAACATTCTGTTAATTATTTTCGCAAAAGCTTATTTATAGAACCAACCCATCCCTAAAATAAGAACGCATCCTTTGTAAAAAATATCAAAATGTATTTGGAACAAGACATGAACGCGCCACTCGAAACAGTTCACGGACTATTCGAATTTAGAATTGTAGAGCGGCGCCATGTTCGCTCGAAAATCCATATTTGAATTTCTATTAACCGTTAACCGTACACAGATGTAATTTTTGGTCGAGTTACATAATAGCACCTGGTATTTACTTTTAGACTTTTATAAATACCATATTAACATGATGAGGGACTTATTTCAATTTGTAAATAGAACTGTGGTTTATAAAGTCAATTATATTTACTGTTAGGTTAAAAATGCAGCTTAGTCTGAATATTATTAGTAAGCATTGACGTAGGAGTTGATAATACGAGAATATATTTATAAATAAAGGATATTTTTTCTATGTCAGCATTCTTCTATGTGCTTTAAGTTTCTTTTGGCTCGTGATCTGACGATTCTATCTTTTTTTTCCAATGCAATTTCCTGGGAATTTTCCATGGAACTAATAAGTGCCTACTATAAAATTTCCACAGACAATTTCACGAAAGTTTATTTTGGCGCTTGAATGAAAGACCAAATAATAATATTACGAAGACAATGTGAAATTAGGTATAAGTACTTTACAGTGCATAATTCTCCACCTATCTACTTTGTCTTTGTTTTATTAGTCTCAGGGCTTGTTTCACCACCTGCGATTAAGATCCCGTTAACTTACTTGGCAGATAATTTCATTCAAATTCTGTTCCATTTTTTAATTTATTCGGCCATAATGTCGTGACATAATGTTAATAGGTGACTGCTTTGCTTTAGTAAGTTTAAGCAATAAACTCGCAATATTCTGCTTATTATTTTCGCAAAAGCTTATTTCGTAGTTTGGATTTATAGAACCAAGCCATCCCTATCCTGCGGGACTGTTCGAAAGAGATACCGTGGCCTTGGAACACAAAGGGCAATGAAGGAACATGGATGGGTTTTAGTCAGTAAGAGTCTGACACTCCCTGCCACTCCACCCAGAGCGGGAGAAGTCATTTGATGATTTCCGAAGCGTAAAAAAAAAAAAAAAGCCATCCCTATTAGAAACATGAGGTAAAAAAATCTCCATGACTTATAACCTGCTCAACCAAAGTACATCTTTACACGTGTTCGTCTTAATAGAGAGAAAAACATTCTTATTACCCTGCCTCCCACACAACCCCATTATTAGCAACTCTTTTACTTCACCGTAATTGTCGTCATAAAACGGCTTTACTATTGGAATCGTTTATTAGTGGGGACGACTTGTTAGGTACCCCTTTAACCCTAGAAAGATAATCATATTTATTTATACGTAAAAGATAATCATACGTAAAATTGACTCCGCAGTTTTGAGTGGCTGTAAAATGAAAAGTTTTTTACTGATTTGAGTAAAACAAAAAATATTAGTTTTCTACTACTGTAATCAATTAAAAATATTAACATTTACTTATATATATTTATTCATTTTATAACAAAAAAGAGAAAATTACAAACTTCTTCATAATCAACACTTCCTTTTTTCTTCTAAATCTTTTTCATATTCTTATCATAAATCAGTATTTTCATATTATATTCTAAATAATAAACAGACTATAATTGAACATAACATGAACATTGTATAAAAATATCAGTCAAAACAGTTTAGGCACATATCAACATTATACTGTCGGCAAATAGTCGCTTGATCAGAGCTTTCTTCCTCCATGGGGTCAATTTCACAGGTAGTTGCTACGTCTTCTTCCCTCAATTCATCCACAACATCTTCTTCCTCATCGCTCTGGACGTTATCCTCGCTCTCGTGATCTTCAACTTCGCTTTCAGTGTCAGTACAGGGCGGCTCCTCTTCACTCTCTAAAAGAGCGGCCAGGATGTGGTCTTCATAGAAATCTTTAGTCCCTATTATGCCGTAGCAGTATCAGGATAACTAAAACATAAAAACAATATCAAAAATAAATAAAAATAACTAATACAATAAATAAAAAACGCAAATAACCATTTCACTAAATATCATAAAGGTCACGTAAAAGATAATCATACGTAATTTTGACTCCTGTGACTATCGTATCTCAAAATGGGGGGCACTTACCTCATTGACGTGATCGCCCCATGCTAGCTCCCAGTGGCACATGAAATGTCTGAAATGCACGACGCTGAATTCGGATTAATTAAAAAGAGACGGCTATATTTCGTTTGCGTGGGAGTCATTTTGACGTAGATTATCTTTCTAGGGTTAATAGGGTTTCACACAGTTTCAACCCCATAATAATGATGGGGCAATTGAATCTTCTATACCTGAGAATCAGGCAAAAGCGGTACCTAGATGTAGGTCCTCCAATGTGCTAAACCGCAGTATAACATAGTGAAACAATGAAATACATAAATAATAGGGATAGGAAGATTCACCCTTTTTGTAAAAACATTGCCCCACACCCCCATCATCATCATCATTGGTAGTCATGTTCCACCCATTGCTGATCTCCTGTGCCATTCTTGCCTGGTTTGCAAGAGTCTCAACCAGGTCTTACCCGCGATCTTCTGATGTCCACCCATGGCTGTTGGTCTCCCAACTACATAAAGCATAATCATTATCACCTCAAACTAAAATGTACCCACTGCACACACATACACAGGCCTATATTCTCTGTGCATGAAAATTCTCCTCCACAATATGTCCTCGAATTTTTGGTTCTGGGGCATGACCTCTTTTTCCAAGCTAATTCCAGATGATCCCTCAATTGATACTAAATCCAACGTGTAAAAGTTCGATTACCTAAATGATTTAAGTATTCATAAAAGCTATACAGTATTTCATGATTTATTCCTCTTTTTCGGAATCGTTGTAGAACACGTTGGATTTAGTATCAATTCAGGAATCATCTGGAACTAGCTTGGCACAATTAGCTTCTTCAGCCGATAAAACCACATGTTCTACTCACAGACCATAGACTATTTGACCTAAAAAGTAATCGATATCAGGTTAATACATTAATTATTAAACCATAACAACACTAAATAAAGGATTTTCAAAATATTTTCCGTCAATGATTGACGGCTTGTAAGCAAACTGTGTGCTATAGTCTGAACAGGCTAATTCTAATATCAACAATTAAACATAAATATAGGGTTCAAGCACTTGAGTGTTTTATTTTGCATAAATATTGAGAATGAAGTTTTTGATGTCGACAAACTTGCGTGTGTTTAAAAAAACATTGTGTTGATAATTTGGATAAGGGATAACTACGAGGCGTTGGCCTCACTAGCTTTGCGTGCGGGCTATGATGTGGGCAATTTATTTCTTTCATAACACTATTGAAGGGCAACAATTTCGTCAATGGTGTTCTGACATGTCCGCTTTGTGCTCGGAGTTTTTCAGCCAAAGTTAGGTATGCTAGCCACTTGAGAGCACATGATAGAGCAGCACACCAAAGCTCTCGACAACCTCCCTAGAAAGCCATCGAATGCAGTCGCCGTGGCTGAAATCGGCTAGATGGCATCATCATCATTGTAGATCGACAGCTGGCGGGGAAGTATAGAAGATAAATTGTGCAAACCACAACTAAATTGGGAGAGGGCTAGAAGGCATGCAGTGAAAACCACCTAAGATACAGAACCAGGGCAAAAAAAAGTATTTTTTTTTTAAATGCAAAGTCTCTGTTAGTCTAGAACTCAATAAAGAAAAATTCTACGTTGATGAAGACGATGCTTGAGACAAGCACAAGATGGATGAAGAGACGTAACCAGTTGATGAAGGAAAACATCGTGAAGAAGCGAGCATGTCTTAGAAAAAATTCTAAGTAATGTGACATGACAACCACCAACCCTCACTCGATCCACCCCCTTTCACAGGGAGGTAGCCTGTGTCCCAGCTGTGGGGATGTTAAAGGCTGGTTGTCTTAATAGAAATAACGAAGAAAAATACGTTTACAATACAATTTTCAAACTGAAAATTCTAGAAATTCCTTCCACACATTGATGCCAAGCCAATTATAAATCCTCTCACACCAAATCACCCAGTTATTTACTCTCAAAATCCACACTTCTAAAAGTTGAACGAATCATGAAGTTTTTCAATAAAACGGTTTTATTCCATCAATAATATTTTTTGTGTATATTATTGGTCTATAAACAATAATGGTCAATGCATCTTCGTCAGGTCATAGCGTCGACGCATAACAAATATTTGCTATAATGAATATTTTTTTGAGAATCTCTGTGTATCGTTAAGTTTTAAGAGCAAACAGATTAATGACTAATAAGAAGTTTAAAGAGGAAAATATTTTCCTCATGTTATTGTTTGTTTTGTGCTTTAAGAGGAAACAATTAGAATTTTTCTTTGAATTTTAGAGTGAATGGACGTTCCTAGAAATTAACGTGTTGTGTTGCAAAACAAACAAACTCGAAACAAAGTTCCTACTATATAATTATTATACATAGTATTTACGCTTTACTACTTATAAAAATCTGCTTCAAGCATAGGTTGTTTTTTTTAATTTATAATCTATCACTGTTAATGTTAATGGGGGGAGGCCTTTGCCCAGGTAGGGGACAATGAAATTCAGGCTGATAAAAAATAAAAAAAACTATCACTGTGTGGGTCTGGTAATTTAGGAAATCGAATTCGAATTTCAAAAAGACTTCCGAGTACCTGCTCAATAATTCGAAATTCAAATCCAAAAATCACTATCTAAAAAGAAGTCGGTTCAAAAACACACCCAACTTCAATAGAAGTTATCCAAAGAGGTTTTAACAACAGAAAGAGATACAAATCACCCTAATAGAAGCGCGTGCAAAAATTGAGGGCAAAACGATTTCGTCGTTAAATTATTTATATTTTTATATCAATCTGCCACCAGCTGTGATGATGAGGCTGAACCTTGAGACGATCCACGTGGAAAAGGACACGAGCTTCTTATGCTCGTGTGTGCCATTAAAATGTTATGAAAAGTTTATGCACGCCATTTTCTTTGGAAACGTTTTTGTTTAATGGTTCAAGTTTTTATTTTGTAAGTAATTGCAATTTAAGATTGATGCTGTTAAGGTGTGTAGTAGATATCATAATAAAAGTTGGTTCCGACGACGAAAACTCATCACAAAAAGTTTAAGTTCCTAAAACTTTGATACAAGTGGGCAAACTTTGTCATTGCGGCCGAAGCGGAATTCACGTGAATGCAGATCGAAATTGCTTGAAAATTATGGTTAGTCTCCTAAAACCGTTTTCCTGTAGTGTAGCTGCAACGATTTAGGTTAGAGCCCATGCTGCCCCATCTAAAAATTCTACCCTGTATCACTGGCTGAAAATTCTTTCAATGAATAATTAACACTGTTCGATGACAGCACGTGTGTGTAAAAGTGTTTATTTATTTCCAAGCCCGCTATCGATCCCGAAAACAATTTCAAGAACAGTTTTGTTAAAAGGTCTGTCGTCATTTCGTATTGGATCTCCTGATGACATGTATATAGGGTGTAAAAAGACCCTTAACGAAGCCGAAAGGCACTTGTTCTCCTCGTCATTGTGATCATTTTTTTGTTCTGGACCATACCTGGGAACCTTTTAGTTACGGAGATATTGGAGGTCAAAGTTCCAATTTTTTCTTCTTCTTCTTCAAGTTTTTTCACAAGTTTTTTTTTAAATACTACTTTTTAAAGTTCTAACTTTACTCCAATTACCTCCATGGTCCGTTTACTATTCAAAGCATCCATCATCACTACATAGTATAAAGCAAAGTCGCTTCCCGCTGTCTGTCTGTCTGTCCCTATGTATGCTTAGATCTTTAAAACTACGCAACGGATTTTGATGCGGTTTTTTTTAATAGATAGAGTGATTCAAGAGGAAGGTTTATATGTATATTGCAGCCGTGCGAAGCCGGGGCGGGACGCTAGTAATATTATAAAGCTGAAGAGTTTGTTTGGTTGAACGCGCTAATCTCAGGAACCATTGGTTCGAAATTAAAATTTTTTTTAGTGCTGGATAGTCCAATTATCGAGGAAGGCTATAGGCTATATAACATCACGCTATGACTAATAGGAGCCGGGCAAAAATAAAACAAGTCTGAATCGGCGGGTGAAACCGCGGGGCACAGCTAGTCAGCAATAAGTTTTGAGCGCATTATATTGAGTTTTACCGTAAAATGTGACTTTAACCCCAAAAAAAAATTTCGTTTCCCAGCAAAAATTTTTGCGTAAAGTTATTTAGTTTGATGTACAGAATGCTTGGTTGACGGCTTCGTGAAGGGTCTGTTTACACCCCGTATAAGCAACATCTATACTAATATTATAAAGCTGAAGTGTTTGTTTGTTTGTTTGTTTGTTTGTTTGTTTGAACGCGCTAATCTCTGGAACTACTGGTCCGATTTGAATGATTCTTTCAGTGTTGGGTAGTCCATTTATCGAGGAAGGCTATAGGCTATATATCATCACGCTACGACCAATAGGAGCGTAGCAGCAATGAAAAATGTTGCAAAAACGGGGAAAATTGTATTTTTAATAACTTGACGCGGACGAAGGTCGCGGGGAACAGCTAGTTTTAAAATAAAACGTCAAAGCGTATTGTGGGGCGTGGCAGACATAAATATTTAATAAAGATCAAGGTTTTGTAGTGATTGATCGAGCTGATCAATTCCTTCTTGTTTACCTGAAACGCATGCCAAATGGTTGTTTTTGTGAGTGTAAATTATTAAAAGCTCACCTTGTCACTTTCTGTCGTTTTCGTCCTTTTTTTATCGCACTTATCTGTAGCACCTACCTAGTTTAACAAATTAAAACATCAACTAGTCAACAAGGTATAGACGACAGGACATCAAGCTTCCCGAAACTGTAAAGTGTCCCAATCTATAATGCTAGCGATAAAATTGAATTTGACAGATTGTAGTAGCTTGAGGAGCTCATGGCTAAATAATAACAGCCGCTCGGGTTGATCTTTAGGTTAAGCCGTGCTTGCCTAGGTTGGTCTGTGGATGGGTGACCGCCCATTACATACCGAGTTTCCTCCGTGCCTCGGAAAGCACGTTAAGCCGTTGGTCCCGGGTGTCATTTGTAGATCTTTGACAGTCGTTAGGTAGTCAGTGGCCCAAAAAGTCAGACAACCAGTCTTACCAAGGGGTATCGTATTAAATTACCCAGTCGCTCCATGTAAAATACTGGTATTCAGCTGCATCCGGTTAGACTGGAAGCCGACCCCAATATAGTTGGGAAAAGGCTAGGTAGATCATGTAGCAGCTTGAGGTGCTGGCGTCACAGACTACCTTGTAACAGGACTTCTAACAAACGTCCTTTTGCACAAGTGTACCAGATCCGACGACCTAAGAAAGAGAGAAAAGAAGCATAAATAAATACTAAAAAGCAATTTCGAATCTTTACTCAATGATTACATGTGCCAAATAGTTTACATTACATACATCATTCTCCTCATTACCATCTGCTTACTTACCTACTTAAATAAAAATAATTTCTATGACTTTAGTTACATAATTATCATGAATTTTACCTAACTATAGTTTCTTAATATGCCACAGCATAGTTATCGTCAGAATCTATATAATTGTTATTATTTGAATCTCTATATTTTTCACTATCACCACCACCATTGTGGACTTCTCCATCATTGAAAAGCTGCTGTATTTCGTCAGGACTTTCGTAATCCAATGGTTCTTGCTGATAATCAGGCCTCTTTTCATCGGCATTTTCATAATAAACTTGTCCACCGCTTAAATAAGGTCTTAAGCCATCATAGTTTGAGTTAATCCTATTACGAACAACAGTTGATTCTTCATTGTCTTCTTCGTAATCAATTGGGACAGACTGTTCCAATTCTGGACTTGATTCTCCATCATTATCTGCATCATCGGTGTCAATACCTTTGACTTGGACATTTGAATCATCAATCTGATCTATATCGTCTGTATACTCCTTGTGTATGTCTCTCTCACCGTTTTCGTCATAACCTTCATTTTCGCCACCTTCTGATTCCTCATTATCATCTGCTTCGACATCTACTTCATCGTTCGACCCATCGTTGTTATATTCAGGATTACTATCTTCACCGTAATTATTACTTTCCATCACTTCATTCTCAGCATACTTATATACATGTTCAGATGACTGCATCAATTCAGCCTTACTATTCTGTGCAATATTTTCACTTTGATAATTATTCGGCTGTGGATCATCGTCACTTAAATCTTCTGCACTATTATTGGCATCTTCTTCAACCTCGACAGTACCACCTCCACTGTTTTGAATATATTCAATAATCGGTGTATCGAAGGCTGGGCCCATAACTGTCTGCACTGTCACTACGGCATCGAACGGAACTCCTGGGTTACCCATCAATACTAAGACAGCGTATTTGTAACCAGGTCCACCATCAACTATGTTCGCTTTGAAAGCTGTTCCGAAGTCTATGCTACTTACTCGAAGGTGTCCTATTGTGTTACCATCACCGATCGCTGGGTATCTCAAAGCTACAGATCCTCCGGGAACAGATAATCTAATCTGTTCAGTATTTGTTTTCTCCAGTTCTTCATTACCGACATCGAGTAGGAACACTTTGGGATATTTGTGGAATGGATTCGCGATTACAAGTACTGAGAGGTGACAAACGATAAGTGCTAGTAGCATCTCGACTGTTTGGGTTCTAATGTTGGGTCATGGTACGATAATCAGATTCTTATATAACGCTATTTCATGGTTGATTCCGCTCATTTTTTGTGTGGCCCTGGGCGAAGCGTGACGCCTCCAATGTCACCTGTATCTTCAATAATTGGAATGAGGAAAAAGTTAAACCAATTATCTGATGCTTTTGGCACTTTTCTTTGTTAAGAAGTAGAGAATTAACGCATGTAATTGACCAGAAAAGTTGATTTTATTATAACTTCAATGTAAATTATGTTGATCTTTCTATTTAATAATTTTTGAATAAAAATACAATTATGCTATAGCATTAAGTTAAATTGTTTGCAACTAGCACAATCAATATAATCTATAGATATGAATTCTAATTCTATCTTTAATTATGAAAACATTGTGCTGATGAATGGATTGAATAGTACGGGGGTCGTGGAGTAGTTTACAGTAAAAATCTTACGTTAAAAACATGTATTTGAAAAAACTTGTGAAAAAGTTGTTACTTTGACCCCCAATATCTCCCTAACTAGAAGGTTCCTAGATATGGTTTAGAACAAAAACAAGGACCTTTCGGCTTCGTTCAGGGTATTGTTTCACCCTTCATGTGAAACAATTATTTTTAATTTTCAAATCGCCGTATTTACGTTACGTTTACACCGCGTGCTCGTTCTAGGACCTCAATTCGATTGATGCCCCCTTTCAACAGAGGATGAGGAACTCGGCACCCTTTTCTTATGCCTCTATCTATCTTTGGTTCAAAAATGGCTTCTTTGTGCAGGCCAGGAACCACCGTAAAGAAAAGAATGTACGTAAGTACTTAATTTTAAACTAAAACATCATCGTGGCGCGTAATTACTGACGCAAATATTGCCAAAGTGGTGATTTACGTAAAATATTGTGACTACAGAGTATTTTTAAACGGACAGAAATAAAAGACATGTTAATCACAGCTTGCTTTCTTTCAATAATGCTATAAATCATAAAAATATTACATGTTTCGTGTCTGACACTCACAATTTATCACAATGCTAAGAATTCTGCGGACAGGACAGATTTGAAGATCAAGCTTAAATAGGGTTACAAGAAGAAATGGATATGTCAAAATCGTGTGTTAAAGGGCTTTTTTTTTTACGGATGGGAAATCATCAAATGACTTCTCCCGCTCTGGGTGGAGTGGGAGGGAGTGTCAGACTCTTACTGACTAAAACCCATCCATGTTCCTTCATTGCCCTTTGTGTTCCAGGGCCAAGGTATCTCATTCGAACAGTCCCGCAGCCCCGTGTTAAAGGGCTTTGGGTATATTCAGTTCGGACCTACCTATAGAAATAAATATAATTGAAGTGTCTGTTTTTATTTTCAAAATAACGGTTTTTTAGGTTGAAATTTTTGTCTGTCTGTCTGTTTGTTCTTGCTGATCTCCAAAACGGCTGGACCGATTTTGACAGGACTTTTTCTGGTAGATAGCTGTTATGTGTTATAATGAGTAACTTAGGCCTTAATTTATAAAAAGGTCTTTTAGTCGTTTTGGTAGGCTCTCCTTTTTTTCTTAGTAGCCTAAGAATAACCTCAAAGTCTCAAATAACTCTACTTTGTTTACAAAATCCGATTCAAATGTGGAAGTACTATTTTTATAATAATTTCACGCGGACGAAGGTGTCGGGCACAGCTAGTAATACATAAAACATATTATAATTAGACGTACCGTGGATGCGTTGCTATGCCACGTAAACATATAGATTTTTTTTGGGCCATGAACCTTCGCCTGCGAACCCCCGAACTTGTACACAGGTGAACCCACCAAAGTATCATCACAATCGGATCAATGGTTTGTGAAACCATTGAGGACAAACATACAAATATTCATTTTCATTTTTAAAGATACCAGCTCATTGTGTACCACCGGTGAGCAAAGATGGCAAGACGAACTACAAGATACCTTCATAAGCGATTGGCCCACAACAGCCACCAGCCGTGAGAGATACAACGAGTGGTGGTAGGCCGTTGGCCAGCTGTAGTAAATAAGACATCATCATCTGCCTAGCCTTTTCCAAACTATATTGGGGTCGGCTTCCAGTCTAACCGGATGTGGCTGATGCTTTCCGTGGCGAGGAGGAAACTCGGTAAGTAATGGGTGGTCACCCATCCACAGATCAACCTAGGCAAGCACGGCTTAACCTAAAGATCGACCCGAGCGGCTGTTATTATTAAGCCACGAGCTCCTTCTAATTAGTAGAACATCAACTGACAATAAATCAGACCTCGGACAAACAGCAATTGAAATCTAGGTTCAACCCATTTATTTAATGTAATCATCATATAAAAGGTTAATAAGGCAATTCCTATTACCATCACATTCAGACCTAAACAAATAATTGCCCTACATAAGCCTATTTACCCACGATTTTGACATTAACAACATTAAATGGAATATCAGGATTAGCTAAGATTACAATTTATAGGTTTTACATAATTATATTGTTATACCTTTATAAAGGGTTACATTAAATACAGATAATATAATATTGTCAACTAATGCAAATTCATGATTTTTATTACAATCACACTCACATTAAAAGCACCAATTTCTTAATATTTAATTTCAATATTTTTTTTTTACATTCTACACGAGTGATTTATAGAAAAAGTTACAGCACACTACATATTGGAATGGTATCGGACAATCATAGTTATTAAATATTATAAATCCTAAATTAATTCGGTTATATAATAAAACTAATTATAATGTTACTAACTCCACATAAATTCCAGCTAACTAATTTATTTGATACTTTGAATACAAATTCTGTTAATTTTTTTTTATTTATCTGGTTTGTAGCGATTCCTAACTGAAGCGATCGGTCGAGCGAACATAATACGATCGTGATAATGGGTAACTCATTTGTTCAAAAGACCGGAAGGCGCTGCAGACGCGACCACGAGTTCAAGGCTTCAAGCTCGCTGAACAAAGTGTTTGCGCGACCATCGCTTTGACTAGGACGTGGCCTGGATCAAACCCTCCTATTTCATCTTATTTTTGGCATCTTGTACAACTTATCTATGAATGGAAAGCTGGCTAGAATCTAAAGTTTATCAAGTAGGTAGGTTATATTCAGGGTGATTGGTAATAGGGAGCATTCCCTGAAATGGGTGATACTAGACCTAATTTGTAACATTTTTGATAACTTGGGGTTCAATCTGGGTTGTTTTTGAGATATCGAACTTTTCAAGTTTTTTGGAAATTTTCCATCTCTCCACTATAAACTGCGGATTGTGAGAAATATCTCAAAAACAACCCAGTTTGGACCCCGAGTTATCAGGCAAAAATTGTTGCAAATTAGGTCTAATACCTATCACCCATTTCAAGGAATGCACCCAATTACTAATCACCCTGTACATTTATAGTCCTCCTGACCGTTTTCGGTCACGACGGTCAATCTTAGCGGAGATTAGCTATCAGCGCGGGAGTGACTATAAGAAGTGCACTTCACAAGTGTGTGCACAGATGCACTCTCGTGTGTGTTGGTATGTGTAAGTTAGTACGTGAATAAGTTCTAGCAGTTTACTGGTGATTATTAGGACACTATATATGACTTTAAACATTATCAAAAGAGGGATATTATTATCTACAATATACACGTGATCAAACGAATATGCAAATTGATTTTTACTTTCAATAATTGAGCATTCTAATTAGAAAATATCCAATCAACACAATATCAAACTTCTGACGGTTACATTATACATTGTACAATCGCCAACACATCAAGTTACCACAAACTGTCTAATTTCTCCCAAAGGATTTTAAACATAAAATGTTGAAGGTTAAGTTCAAAATCAAATGAGGAAATTTGACAGTTTGTAGTAGCTTGATGGGCTGGTGTCTGTACATGTTTTTTTTGGAGCGTGGCCATCTTATCAATACAATTTCTTTTCTAATAACGTTTTCTCAAATATTTACCAACAAGACGCCCTTTTAGAGACATTCATGCGCCAAAAGACCCTTGATCCTTGTAGCTGTCTACCAATGTCTACCAAGACAGCATGACGTTCGCTGTCATACTAAAGTAGCGTCAACGAATCGCCAATCAACGCCAGAAAAATGTCATCATCACAGTTTCCAGAATGGGAGCCTGCCATTTTGCCGAAAAGATTTTGACCAAATTTCATTACCCAAACAAATTTTAGCAACTTTTTTTTATACCATTGCAATATTTCGAATGATTTTAGTGCGCATATTTTTATTTGGTCAAATTTTTACTTCGCAAAATATTACCAAGTATAATGTCATTATGGCATTTGGTCTTTACTCAAATGATTTATTACAGCAAACAATCTTCAGACAATAAACGTTTAGTGAAATGATTTGTTAAGACAAAAAATATTAAGGCAAAAATAGGGTAGGTTAGGTTAGGTTAAAACTGTGACCTCCTACGCACGAGCCGAGCGAGCGTAGCGAGCGGTGCCGCGGGAGCGGCCGGCGAGTGCCAGAAACGACTTGCACTAATAGAAAAAAGAGATTGTTTTTAGTAGGTTACCCGGAACTGAACTATTTAGATTAGGATAATTACTTACTTATTTTAAAAAAAAATGGTTAGGTTAGGTTAAAACTGTGACCTCCAGGAACGACTACATTATATAGAAAAAAAAATATGGAAAAAAAACGCTACTAACTAAAAAAAAAGAATAGTTAATATTCATATTATTATAACCTGTTTAGAATTTGTCTTATTTGATTTTGCGTAAAAACTGTTATTCCAACTGAAATATTTGACTAAATAAAAAATGTTAAAAGTACTTGTTGGTAAACAAGTTATAGTTTAAACGTTCACTTCCCAAACATTAGGTTTGCGTTACAATTTTTTGTGAATAGATTTTTTGCTAAGTAATAATTTGGCAAATGAAATTACGCGAAAAATTTTTTGGGAAGTGAAAATTTGTCAAATGCCTTTCGGTCAAACAAGGGAGACCCTTCCAGAATACATTCTAAGGCCCGGACTCTATCAAGCGTCGACTCTATCAGGAGTCGACCGGAGCGGAGAGGAGACCTGCGGAAATCGACCAATCACATTCGTTAAAATCTACATCGCGTCTCTCGTCTCTCCTGTGATTGGTGGAATCTTGCACATCTTCTCACCGCTCCGCTGGTCTCCGATTTGGTGGAGTCCAGCCCTAACGCACCTTTCATTAACCTCAAGCGATGCGACAAGCGTCAAGCGACATACGCTTGCATTCTTCGCGTGACTACCGTCGCGTCGCGGTGACGTTTGAGCATGTACTTCGTAGCCAAGCGGTAAGGAAACAGGTAACTGGAAGCACTGCCTGAAGTATGACTCAAAAGGTTTTCAATTCCGTCGTCACCCACCGCTACACTTCCTCAAGAATCCCTATTCACAAAAGCAGACGGAAACAGTGCAGAAAAGTTGCAAAAACATTTCAATGGAAACTGATGTTTCATTTCCATGAACATAGTCTTAATTTGCAACTTGGTACATGTACAATTGTACACCACGGAGTGAAAAATCGAGCAAGACACGACGGAAAACACTACAACACTTTAAAAAGAATGCATTAAATGCTTGACAATTATTTGCGACGATGCCAAATTACTTATAATGCATCATTCGTAAGTAAAAAAGTGCAAAACTATTTCGGACAAGCAGCTAGATAATTTCTTGTCGGGTACCTATCTTATTGTAACACAAACACACCGTTCCATCCTCTTCAGGATCGTCACCTCCTGATCCGAGGACAACAGCGGTATTCCGTGCTGGATCTAGTCAGACCACCTCTCTTCCCAAGACTAAACCTGCCTAAATATTTTATCTATGCACTATCTTCTCACGATGTGGTACCGTACAGAGAAATTCTTAAAACACGCACTATCTCCAATTCTCCACCATCATTCCTGATCTAGAGCAGTATTATTTGAATGTTACTACAGTGTAGAAAAGGGATAGAGTTATGCAAAACGCATAGGTCCATCTCTTTACTCCAATGATGAAAATTTAAAGTAATACTGCTACAAGAGGTGGAGATACAGTCTCTGTTCTCACACGTGAAGCTGGAAGAACAAGTTAAAACCACGGGAACGAAAACGCTGATCATCTGCCGCATACAGCCAACATGATGGAAAGCTAGAATTAGATACTGATCAAAGACCCAGGCTTTCAGAAACGCAGTTTAGTGTGATAGGCAAACATACATCATCCCATAACAATTGCATTGTTTTAACTGCATATTTCTTAAGCCGCGTTGACACGATCAGAGTATGCACGGACCGAGTGGGCTCGGAGACCTACTCGGACGCAAGTCGTATTGTGGCAACCCAAACCTACCCATTCGAGTGCGCTCGGATTACGGTCCGAGGATGTGATCGTGTTAACGCGGCTTTAGAAGAAAAAGATGGACTGAACAGTGTTCCTAACTAATCAGCCTGTCATAATTATGATGAGTATGTTACTCTGTGCTCCTGCTTGCTCTGAAATTAAATTCAGGCGGTTTATATCGCGTTTAATATCAATTTAAAATAGCTGATGAACCAGAATGAAAGAGATATAGCACCAAGCGCGGGCTAACTCCATCACTTTCTTGCAAATTTTTATGGGCAAAAATGAACTCTGTCCGTGAACCGGTTATCATAGGCTGATTAACCCTCTAATACGGGTTAACCTTTACTCTAGGGTTTCACCTAACCCTTAAAAACACCCCTATACGGGTAACCTTTCGATCCCTGGTTCGTGCTTAAAAGCGATGTCTTTGGCCTGGCATTTTGTAGTAAGCATTTCAACTGGTACTGGAAATCTCATAATAATTATTCTTCGCAGCTTGTCGCAGACAAATCACTTTCTGTGCCTACTCAAATATAAATGTTTTTATTTTAAACTGGTATCAAGAATTACGCGTACTGAAGCCCTTCGATACAACAAGCATCATTAGCTATCACCAGAGGAAAAAGACACAAGAAGGTCTTGAACAGGAGCAGCCACGCATGAGAAACGAAAAAAAAACTAACTATTAATACAAAATTATCGTAAAAATGTCCGCATTTGCTTATTCTGTTTATTCAGCGACGCCTGAGCCCTATCTGCCTTATTAATCATCAGATCCAACTTACTAATTTGTGTATTCACCTGATGCCCTATATCTTTCACAGCCGCTTTACCCAACAACGACGTATTTTCCTGATACTCCATCTTTTTTAAGTCGTCCAAAGCTGAGTTTATGTCGCCGCCATTTTTGTTTTGTTTTGATTTTCCCGCGCGCGGTGTCATCTCATTGTCGTCTGGTCCAAGGCCTTGGTTTATAGAGCCTATGTCGGAGGTTGGTGGTATGTAATCTTTGTCATAGTTTGTCTGCCCCACGTAGCTGGGTTCGCTTGAATAGGACAGGTTGTCTTTTGCAGACATTTTCACTCGAAAGAAGTTTGTGATCGTTCCGCAAACACCCTGTAAAATAGATATACAATGTTGAAGTGATTAAAATGTAGTCATAGATGTGCAAATACTTAGTATCAAGTATGTGATCAAGTTAACATAACATAAAATCACAAAATTTCTCCGAAGAGTTTAGTTAAAATTGGAGTACCCATGGTATACCCACGTTACGCTAGAGTTAGGTATTTCCAAGTCCCACGTAACAGGGGTCGAGCCTATTCATCATTCTTTTGCCCTTATCCCAATTTATTTGGGGTCAGCGCTGCATGTCTTCTTCTTCCATACTTCTCTATACTCGTCATCTCAGTAGTCACCTGCTTTCTAGCCATATCATCCTTCACACAGTCCATCTATCGTATCTTTAGTCTTCCTCTTCTCTTAAAGCCATCTACATTCACAGTCAACATTTTCCTCACTATATTTTCCTAATTACTCCGTCACACATGTCCATACCACGATAACTGGTTACCACGCAACTGTCCAGTCACCGGCGCCACTTTCAGGCTTCCTCTTTTGTATTCATACCTTCACCTCATCTCAGTCACATGCAATTGTCTATTGCCATAATAAAATCTTCATCTGCCTAGCCTTTTCCGAAACTATGTTGGAGTCAGCTTCCAGTCTAACCGGATGAGTTTTTACCCTATTATCATCAACCGAGCACAAATTCAGACTCCGGGGTATCTATGAGAAATTCAAGAATCTGGAATTCCTCCTTTTTCCGAGTTTAACCATCTTACTTTTAGGGGTTTTTTAAACCCCTAAATTGACTATAAGTTTGTAGTAAGAAATTATTTTGATAATTTCAAGTCGAAGCAAACATGAATATATACCTTCAATTTATTTATTTTAGTCTGAGTGGAATCCAATATTGTGTTTAATTCCGCAAGGCCACCGCTGCCTTCCTTCAGCTGGTCATCTAGCATAGCAGTGTTCTGGAAAATACAACAATAATAATTATGTAACCGGGATAAAATTTAAGACTTCCGAAAATAAACTTATTTTAGCCTTTTTTGTGTTTTTTTTTGCAGATTTTTTTTAGTTTACCCTTTTTAGTTGTAGTATACCACTCAAATTCTTGTCATGACTTAATTTTTACGTTGTATGTAACTAGAAGTTATCAAGAGATCATCATGTCATCAACATAGCCCAAGAAGAAAAATACGTATTGAAAGGAAAAACAACAAATTACTGAACCGCTTTTGATAAAATTGCTGTGGGACCTGGGAATCGGGAAGTGTATCCTACCTAGCACATAAAAAAAAATTTTTTTCATAGAAAAAAAAACGAATTGAGAACCTTCTCCTTTTTTATGAAGTCGGTTAATAATGGGAGTAATTCGCATTTTTTTTACTTTCATAAATTGGTATGACAAGGATTCCAATTACCAACTTGATTATTAAAATCCTTGACCTATTTGGCACTCACTCCTCAATTGTTCCCTACAAAAACTTTCTTAATCCAAAAAATAATCATACGGTAATTATTTCAAAAAACACTTTCAATTTTAAGAAAAAAAAAGGTTACTTACCTCTGCCGTCCGAATTTCTACTTCCTCAAATTCTACGACATCCAAATGTTTATGTTTTGACAAAAAGTCTTCTCGATCTGGCAAAGGTTGACCAAATAACTCAGCCCTAGTACAAGCATCTTCGTATGCCTTCAATGACATGGTTAAAATTCACTAACGATTAAAAACAGGCACTTTTTAGTTGAAAATTCTTATTGTAAATGAATAAAATAGCCAAGGGAAGAAGAACTCTATGACAGGAATACCTTTTTGGTGCAAGTGTCGTCTTAAAACGAGACCTTCAGTTGCTAGAGTTATTGATTTTTCGAGGTACAGCTAATCATATTTAAATTCGCTTGTTTTTGTTAAATACACACGTTTTAAGATTTGAATATCAATACTTCGATCTTTAATATTTTAGACTTGTTTATTTACAGCTCATGTTTATTAAAATTATCTATTTTTTAAATTAATCAGGAGAGATTTTGAATTTCGCGCTTAATTTTCAATGTTGCCAGAGCCGAAACAATAAAATTATACTCTATTAACACAATTTAAAATCGAGTACTTTTGAAAGGAAATAATTAAATACAGACTGAAGTTAAACTTTATTTATTAATCCTATCTTAACTTTCTTTTTCCTTTTTATAAATGCGAAAGTAAGTTGTTTGTTACATTTTCACGTCTAAACCACTGATCATCCTGAAATTTTGCAATATGTTGTCAGGTGTACAGAAACGGACACGGGGTACCTTTAATCCCGAAAAAAAACTGGCCAAGTGCGAGTCGTACTCACAAGCACACAGGGTTCCGTGGCACCAAACAATATACTCGTAATAATAATATTTGAAGGCTCATTCATATGTTGTATTAAATTATACTCAACAGCAAAACTAAATTTGTTTTTCTTAGGATGTCAATGAAAAACAAAGTTATTGTTGCAGTTTGATGAAAAAGTCCCATATCTCAAAAACTAAACCAAATCTATTCAAACCAATTTTCGTTGAAAGTTTTTTTTTACTTTCTACAATCCAACATGATTCAAAATTTCCCTCTTACTTTAGAAATTAGAGGGGGACACACACATTTTACCACTTTGAAAGTGGCTATCTTTCAAACGATTGATTTTGAGAATGTCATTTTTAATGATCTATCGATAGACACACGTAGACGCTGTGACATATGGACAGACAGACATGTCGAATCTATAATGGTTTCGTTTTTTTCCATTCAGGCTCATTCAGCTACGAAACCCTAAAAAGCATTGTTCCCTGGGACAATAACATTCTTATGGTAATAGATGGCGCCACATGTCTTTCGAATCATGATTGAACTATATTATTACAAGCAGAGTACAACCCGAATTTATTGTCAAATTCTAAATTAACGCGAGCGAAGCCGCGGTCAAAAGCTAGTTTTAAAACATTTGTAAATTATGTGCAATCTAATTAGCACTAAATACAGATTTGTAAGACCATAGACGTCTGCAAATCAGCTGCTCCTAGGGTCAATCTAGTAAGTATACAGTAGTCTATGAGGTCAATAGCCGAAAGAGTGAACTTGTGAACCACTTTGGGACAGGCTAATGAATGGATTCGAAAGAGATAGCAATATTTTCGTAGACGAATTGCTTGCTTTAGGAACACAGCAACTGTCATGACCCTTATCGCAAGTGACATAAAGCTTAAATTGTTTATGTTGCTACCGCTAACAGACATCGGGAAAATGGAAATCCGTTGTTATTTTTTTCCGTTGATCGAAACTATGTACTCTGTGGTTATCTTTTATATGATTTCAAAATAAATGCTTGTTAAATCACTTTCAACAGTGTTGTTCAAGTGCCGGACGCGTCATTTGATACGAAAAGCTTCTGCAGCCATGTCTACAGGTATATACATCAGCTAAACTTTTATTCTTCTAACTTAGAAACTCAAACATAACCTACCTTCCGTGGTAGGTATATTTTGAGCTTCAAATTGATTTTATTTCTTTGTTACTCTGTACTACGTTCATTTTGTCTACCGGGTGTTAATTTTCATATATAATTAAATATAGTACATGAGTAAACAGAAAATTGCTGTGTCATTTTTGCCTGCCACATAAACAGAAATAAGTAATTATAGCAGCTATAATTACAAAAGAGTTTGTTGACTGATAGGCGTTCAAACTTTATTTGACAACACATTAATTTAATTAAAGTAAAACCTTTTTTCGGAATCACCCACAGGTGAGGTTGAAAACCATAAATTAATAATAAAAAAATGGGTAGGTATGTCAATTGATTTGCCAAATTCATGTACAGTTCCAAGTAAATTAAAAATATGTAATTTTTACAATCCTCTCACCATGAAATGAATAATATAATCAAGTTACCGGTAAACAATAGCGTCATTGTAAGATTGTTAAGATATAGCAAACAAGTAGACCATAAAAGTGAGTTTTCCTTGCCAAACATTTTTGTAACTCACAACCACAATTTTATTGGGATGGTAGTTTATTTAAGTTCTGATGTGACTCATAAGGTGCTTGAACCGGTCTTCCAGGATGCTAACCGTCTTATCTTGAGGCTAGGCCTAGATACAGCTATTGTTGCAATATACCATTCACCTTCAGTCAGAAATACAGAAAATTTTCTTAACTCTTTAAACAATATTTTAGAATCCCTGGCTTCAGTAGCAAGTGTAGTAGTGATTGGAGATTTAAACATAAATATTCAACCAGATAACAATGACCCCAGCTCTGAAGAATATTTAAATACAATGGCTTTTCACGGGCTCGTTCCTGCCCATGTTTTTCCCACTCGCATTCAAAACTGCCTGGATCATGTCTTTTTAAAAACAGATATTTTACTGATCGCGCACCTATTCTGTTTTGCACTGAACAAAATCCTCGTAATGCTAAAAACTTAAAAGTATGATATGGCATTTAAACTTTCCTGGAATCAATCCTAAATCAATTGATTTGCCAAATTCATGTACAGTTTCAAGTTATTAAAAATATAATCTAGTTATCGGTAACCTCTAGCATCATTGTAAGATTGTTAAGATATAGCACACAAATAGACCATAAAAGTGAGTTTTCCTTGACAAAACTTTTTGTACCTCAGAACCACAATTTGGTTCCACATTTACAATGGAAGTTCCTAACAATGGTTTCGAACTTAAAGATACATACTTCACACTGGTTGGTATTAAATGTGAAATCTCTATGTGCCAGTACCAAAGTGTGACAGTTTCCCAGGAAATGTGATAAAAGTTTGTAACAAACAGTCTGATAAGATTGTGTCTCATACATAGAATATGGTATGGTTTAAAATATGGTACATAATATGTCAGTAGCGAAGGGTCAATTTTGTAAGAGATAAGCCGGAGTACATATCTTTAATGTGATTATTTTATTTGTCTATAGAATACTGACTGTGCCATTTTTCAAAGGGACGCCGGTAGGAATCGAGTTGTATGGAACCGTCACCACTGTAATATGTATAACATATGGTACAGATGTGGTAAAAATTTGTCAGCATTTCCAAATCAGCTACTTTTGGGTATAGGTCTCAATTTTATTTGCCAATCTACATAATCATCATGGGGTAAACTCTCTGTACGATAATTTATGTTTTTTTTTTCAGTAGAAAAAATGCATGAAAACCATGAGTTTTGTTTTGTTATTGATTAAAATAAGAAAAAGCTCTTTCAAATATTTCAAAACATTGAATATTAACAACCCCCACAAGCTGCTTGCGAAGTGGACTATGCCCCACTCTTCATAGGGGAGTCGACCCGTGTCCCACCAATGGGAATAGGCTAATTTCATAATCGTCACCATTTATGTATGTATGTCTACCATTTTATAATCCCATAAAATAAATCATCTTTTTCTTACAGTCCCGTTGACCTTGGACACACTATCCAAGTTCCACACTGACTTCTATTCGGACCCCAAAAATGAACTGGCACAGAATGCATGCACAAGATTTGATCCATTTGAGGTTGCTATCAGTAGGAAGAAGACTGAGACCACCCTACATGTCTACAACATCAAAGTAAGATTACAACCAAACTAAAACTGCTCAGCCTGTGGTCCTGGGTTCAATTCCTGGGTCGGGCAAAGTGTTATTATGTTTTTTCATCAGGAATTTCACAGTAGCATCCACAGAGTCTAGATTTGTGCCCGGTTGATGGCAATAGGCTGGCCTTACTATTGTTACAACTCTGCCTAACCGTGATTACAGGCGTGATGTTATGTAATTTATTTAAAAAATCTTAAAAAATTGGTTGCCCTGAGAATAACCACCCCTGGCCCTGCAAATTATTTCACATGCTTGTTTTCATAGCATTGGTTTTTAATTATATTTTACCAACTGACTAGTTGGGAAATGACAGTTGAGCAGTTACTTGTCCTGACAAAAGCATGCTGATTCAGCATCAGCCACCTCTATTGCTAAAATCTGCATTGGTTTATTGGTCCATTGACTATGTATATCCTTCCTTGGCTAGCTACCTGAACAAAACTAAACTATCTTCTCTAGATTATAAAGTACATTCTCTTTTGACAGCTTGAGTCTGAAGCCAAGCCGGTGACGAACCAAGAGAACTCGGGACGCTGCTGGCTGTTTGCTGCGCTCAATGTAATGCGTCTGCCCTTTATGAAGAAACATGGCATTGAGGAGTTTGAGTTCTCACAGAGGTAAGACTTATTACCCAAAAAAAAGGGTTATATTTTCAGGGTTGGGGTATGTATGAATGTGTGTGTTTTATTTGGCGTTTAAACTATTATTTATCATTCTGTCTATGAGGAGGCAAGAAACCCATGTTACTAAAATCATCATCATCTGCCTAGCCTTTTCCCAACTACATTGGGGTCGGCTTCCAGTCTAACCGGATGCAGCTGAGTACCAGTATTTTACATGGAGCAACTGCCTATCTGACTTCCACAACCCAGTTAGTACTGGGTAATACGATACCCCTTGGTAAGACCGGTTGTCAGACATTTTGGACCACTGACTATGTTACTAAAATTGTGATAAAATATAAATTTTGATGGATGGAGAAGAAGACCAAAGGTGATTGGATTGTGTGAAATGATTTGAAAGAAAAAAGAGTGAATGATAGAGCGACGGCTGACCGGGGAGGATGAAAGGAAAAAAACGTGTTGCGCGGACTCCAAGTAGTATGGGGTAGTTGGATCCCGAGAGCAGCGAAGGATTCTAGAGTAGACTCCCAGAAAATAAATAGATGACACTATTTAGGTTACTACTCATTTCTAGGCCCTTCTAGCTCCCTAAAATTCGTCCTTATAGCAACTTTTGACCGAGTTGCTGCCTTGTCGGTCCATCAACTTACAATGCGCTTGTCTTGCCCGCGTTTTTGCAGCGCGTTCCTGTTCTAGGTCTCCATTCATGGTTCTTAGAAAAACGTTACATACTTACGGGCATAAGTTTCGCAGACGTTTGACCATTATCACACTAGCAAATCACCAGTGTAAAAGGCCCTAACGACAACTACACCATTTTTTCAAGTGCCCACAGTCACGTTACACGAAACGTGTTGGTACTTAGTATTATCTTGTTATGTCTACCTTAACTTACTGCGCTGCGGTCATAATTCAGCCCCTTTGTTGATTCATCTTCAACATTACCTACTTTATGAAACCCAGACAAGTTTGAAATTGAAATCAATGATAATAAAATATGAAGTTTAGGTTTAACAATCATTCATTGGTTTCATCCATTATGATTGCCGAAACGTCGTTACAAGACACTTTCCGAGATGAAGACAGGCTTTCTTCAAGGAGATTTGTATTTGTAATTAAATTACATTAGGGACTGATACACTTCACAGCCCGCTTCAGAAATCACATCGAGCATTAGAATCATCAACATCATCTGCCTAGCCTTTTCCCAGCTATGTTGGGATCGGCTTTCAGCCTCACCGAATGCAGCTGAATACCAGTATTTTACATGGAGCGACTGCCTATCTGACCTCCACAACTCTGTTAGTACTGGATAATACGAGACTGGTAGTCAGATATTTAACGATTGTCAAAGATCTACAAATCACAGCCGGGACCAACGGCTTAGCGTGCTTTTCGAAGTGTTTCATAATTTTTTCTAATATTTATTTATTTTTCTTTGTACCTATTACGGTAGGTAAAAAAAAATCGCGTCTAGAACTATTTTATGTCGGGCACATTGAATGGACCACCTTTGTAAGACGACTAAAAAGTCACGGTGTATATGTTTTTTTTTTTCTTTCTTCATAATTGGTCGGTATTTCCCCAGCTATCTCTTCTTTTGGGATAAGATCGAGCGCGCCCACTACTGGCTGAATAACATCGTGGCCACCGCCAAGCAGGGAGAAGAACTCGAAGGAAGACTTGTCAACTTTTTGCTGAAGGTAACCTTTGTTTTATGCTAGCTTTTGCCCGCGGCTTCGTTCACCTGCAAGATATTCAGGTATAAAAAAATTCATATGTCCTACATGACCTAGGTCATGGTACATATTAATAGGTCTTTAACTATGAAATTGCCGTTTCTTTCTCACATTTTGTTCTCCTTGTAACTTTGACGTATAGTTATATTTTTTCCTAATTCAATTTTTAGGGTTCCGTAGTCAATAAGGAACCCTTAAGGATGATTTCCACCAAACAGCTCGCATCGCATCGGACCGGAACGTAGTTTACAATCTTTAAACGATATTAAATCGTGTACACAGTATTTAAAGTCTAGTAGTTTTACCAAGCCACGCATAGCAGCTTGACCGCGGAGGTCTTGCGCGATCGGCTCCGTTCGCCTGTCGTCGTATCCGATCGGAATTAGAACACGTCAACACGGTAGGAATTAAACTATTTGACAAGGCGTAGAAACGGATAAGTTCGCAAGCGACGGTACGGAGCGGATCGTATGCGTCGACATCCTGCCGGACGCGATCCGCTATCGGCGCAACCGTTCGTATCCTTTCTGATCCGATGCGATGCGAGCGGTGGCTGCTACTGGGAAATTCCTGATGGGAAAACCCAATAACAATTCGCTCGACCCGGGAATCGAACCCAGTAGGACCTCATGCACAACAGACGCGCATGTCACAGATGTGATGTCACGTTCTAGCAGTAGGACTTATTTAATAAATCATTTACTGCTATCAGAGCTGGTTTATTTGTGTTGATAATGGTTATCATTGCAAATAATATGATATGTGCGCGTCTGTTGCAATTCGTAAAGGTATAAGGCAATATGCTATTTGACAAAAGGAAAAAAAAAAAAAAAGTTAGGTCACCAAAAAATGTTGGACACGTATTTTTTCTTTTGTCACATAATCAAAAAATGACGACGATACAGCGCATCAAAGTTCAAGAGAGGGGGCTTGTGACGTCACTGGACAGTAAAAAGTAACAGAAATTATGACGTCACACGAGATTTCAACGCGCTGTATCGTGGTCATTTTTCGTTTACACGACAAAAGAAAAAATACGTATCCAATATTTTTTGATAATCTTACTAAAGGACTAAATAGATTTTTTAGGCAAAAACCCTATTAAATTATTTTTTTATTCTTATTCACAGGACCCAATCAACGACGGAGGGCAGTGGGACATGATAGTGAACTTGGTCAACAAATATGGCGTGATTCCGAAGAAATGTTTCGCTGAGTCGTTCAGTTCCAAACGCAGTTTGCACATGAACGCACTTATTAAAACAAAGGTAATAACGTCATCATCTGCCTAACCTTGCACAACTATGTACGTTAGGATCGGCTTCCGGGGTATTCCTCAAAGCGCAACTAAATTATTCCTCGAAGCGCAACCATTACTTGCGCTCAGAAATTCAAATTAAAAATATTATACGTTTATTCCTCAAAGCGCAACCATGATGAAAAATAGAGATGAGTATGATGGATTCATCAACGATTTTTTTTTTAAAATTTGGGAGCGCAGCTAATGGTTGCACTTCGGCTCCCAGTCTGACTTATCTGACCTCCACAACCCAGTTTCTGAGAGACTCGTTATAAATTGACACGGCTGGCTATCAGACTTTCGGCCTATCTAGATGTAACATGTTGTAAAGTTTTCCTTCAGTGTTTTGAAAGCAGTTGTGATGAAATAAATTACACAATGTGAAGTCCCTGTTTCGGTTCGAACCCGCGGCCTACGACACATCGGGGCCGAAACCACTGGGCAGCTACTACTCTCATGTCGTGTCAAAATAATTCAACAGAAATTAGTCCGTCGTCCGTCGCCATTATGACATGTGCTGTGCTTACCTCATCCAGTCGGTTCCCACGAACCTCGCCAGGTCATCAGTCCACCTTGTGGGAAGCCTATCACTGCACCTTCCGGTACACGGTCACCTCTACATAAATTTTCGCCCTTATCAGAAATCCTGTCTGCGGTTCGACGAGAAATGTGTCCTGACATAAACCGCTAAAATTTTGGGCTAAACAATATTTATACATGTTAGTAACTTCAGTCCGCGGCTTCACCTGCTGGGAGGTTAGAAATTATTCCAAGGTAACACGGTAACGGGATTGCCTACGACCTCAAATTTCATGGAGAGCCGTTCAGCCGTTAAAGGCATGAAAAATTAATAGGTAGATAGACAGACTTTCACATATTCGATTTTTTTGTTCTGGATATCCATATCTGGGAAGTCTGTCGTTATAGAGTTATTGGATGCCAAAGTTCCAAGTTTTTCACAAGTTTTTTTTTAATACTTTTTTTATGTAATAGCTTTACTTTAAATACCTCCATGACCCCTTACTATCAACGCATCCATCAGCACAATGTTTTGAGTACGTTACATTGAGTCCTACCGTAAACCGTGATAAAGTTTTCCAGCAATAATTTTTAGTAGAGTTACTTAGTTTGATGTACAGAATTATTGGTTGACGGCTTCGTGAAGGTTCCATTTACACCTTGAATATTATTTGCTGTAGCTTCGCGAGTACGCCAAGGAGCTGCGCGACAAGGTGGCGTGTAACGCGTCAGACCAGGACATCCAAAGCACCATCCAGGGGCAGATGGCAGTCATATACAACATCGTCGCCACTTGCTTAGGTAAATATTTCTACGATCACACACTCCACGTCCATGATATGGCTAGAAAGGAGGTGACTGCTAAGATGATGAGTGATAGAGAAGAATGGAAGAAGACATGCTGTGCCCCAAATAATTTTATTTATTTACTAACTTTTGCCCGCAGCTTCGCTCGCGTTAATTTAGAATTTGACAATCAATTCGGGTTGTACTCTTCTTGAAATAATACAATTCAATCATGATTCGAAAGACACGTGGCGCCATTTATTATCATAAGAACGTTATTGTTGTTTTCCTCGGGAACAGTACTTTTTTTCGGAATGAAAGGTACCCTATGTCCGTTTCTGTACACCTGCCAATGTATATGTAAATTTTCAGGATGATCGGTTTAGTGTTTTAGGCGTGAAAAGGTAACAAACTTAATTTCGCATTTACAATATTAGTTAGGATTTTTCTGCAGGTTGTATCATAATGAAAAAAAAAGCCTTTTCCCAGCAATAATTTTGTTAGTTTGCTGTACAGAATGCTTGGTTGACGGCTTCGTGAAGGGTCCGTTTACACGTATAGAAATCCGCCATCGAGAGCAGTTGACAACATTGTTTATGTCCCCCTTCAGGTACCCCACCAGAAAAGTTCAACTTCGAGTACTACAACAAAGAGAAGGCGTACAAGAGCTTTGGTCTGCTGACCCCGCAAGAGTTCTACGATAAACATGTCCGTCCCGTGTTCGATGTCAATGATAAGGTATTTTATATTAATAAACTATTGCATCTCATGATTTCAGAGTAAAAAGGAATAACGGGACTCTTTTTTATACACTGTGACGTGGTGTACCATAATCTGCCTATTTTAGATAGGCAGATTATGGTACACCACTCACTGTTTAAATATCTATTATTGTATCTAAGTTTTTAAACTGTCATGGTCACTAACATTATCATTAACTCTAGAAACGGGATATTCACCATGTGTTTGGTACAGAATAAAGTGCCTAAAAAAGTCCGCGAGCGGACACAATGAGTTTCGTGTGTCGGGAACGGTAGCGGTACTGAGTGCAAAAAACGAACAAGAAAGAGGGTAGACCGATTTGTCTGCTTATAAACACCCACCCGCAATAACTTCAGTTTATTCGTGATCATGGTGCTTGCAAGAGCGCAGACTTGGCTGGCACGTTAATTACAAACATTTGGACGCCCTCTGGCATAACATAGCGCATTCTTTATTACCTTGATAAACCATTATTATTGTACCATGTTAATCAAATGAATAAATGGTCACAAGCACTACAGCTGAGGACGAGATCCTGGGTTCAATTCCCGGATTGGCCAAAAAGTGTTATTGGGTTTTTCCACAGGGAATTTCTCAGTAGCAGCCACGGAGTCTTGTTTGTACCCGGTTGATGGCAATTCAATAGCCAACTTATTCAATAGAACTTAAACATAACTGGCGAAATATGACTGTATAGGGAGCACCCCTGCCAATGCCTTTAGGGATAACAGGCGTGATGTTTTTATTTATAATTGCAGGTGTGCCTAGTATCAGACCCTCGCCAGTCGAACCCGTTCGGTCAGCTGTACACGCTGCACTGCCTAGGCAACGTCGTGGGAGGCCGACAGACCGCGTACAACAACCAGCCCATTGAGACCCTCATGAAGTTAGTCATTACTTTATTATCATCATCAGTCGAACCCGTTCGGTCAGTTGTCACGCTGTACACACAACAACCAGCCCATTGAGACCCTCATGAAGTTAGTCATTACTTTATTATCATCATCAGTCGAACCCGTTCGGTCAGTTGTCACGCTGTACACACAACAACCAACCCGTTGAGACCCTCATGAAGTTAGTCATTACTTTATTATCATCATCAGTCGAACCCGTTCGGTCAGTTGTCACGCTGTACACACAACAACCAGCCCATTGAGACCCTCATGAAGTTAGTCATTACTTTATTATCATCATCAGTCGAACCCGTTCGGTCAGTTGTCACGCTGTACACACAACAACCAGCCCATTGAGACCCTCATGAAGTTAGTCATTACTTTATTATCATCATCAGTCGAACCCGTTCGGTCAGTTGTCACGCTGTACACACAACAACCAACCCGTTGAGACCCTCATGAAGTTAGTCATTACTTTATTATCATCATCAGTCGAACCCGTTCGGTCAGTTGTCACGCTGTACACACAACAACCAACCCGTTGAGACCCTCATGAAGTTAGTCATTACTTTATTATCATCATCAGTCGAACCCGTTCGGTCAGTTGTCACGCTGTACACACAACAACCAACCCGTTGAGACCCTCATGAAGTTAGTCATTACTTTATTATCATCATCAGTCGAACCCGTTCGGTCAGTTGTCACGCTGTACACACAACAACCAACCCATTGAGACCCTCGTGAAGTTAGTACACTAACTTTACGGACGCTGACGGTTTGCCACTTTCAACCCTTATGACTATAATAAAGTTTATAATAAGGTTGATACACGGTTTTGGTGCGTTGGCTCCATAAAAGAAAGCAAATAAATTTAAAAGAACACAGAAAATCGAAAGTAATAACAAACTATTCTGTTTCAGGGCTGTCAAAGACAGTATCGCCGGCGGAGAAGCCGTGTGGTTCGGCTGTGAGGTGTCCAAGAGATTCGAGAGGAAGAACGGCTTCGAAGACTTAGATGCGTGAGTACCTACTTCCCTCCTCTCTTACTTTACTCTTAGGGTTCTTATTCACGCCTCGGTTTTTAACAGGCAAGGCGCGGTTAAGCTTTTGGCCGAAAAGAAGTGCGATTGTAACTTTTTGAAAGCCAGAGAGTAAACGCGTCGGCATCCCCCTCCCACGCCAAGCCTCAAATTCAGCGCAAATACCTACAAAAAAATATTCCAACATCTTATCGATAACCAATTAATCATTGCTTTTCGTCCCATATTTTTGTAATAAAATATCACTCGTGACATCATTATTTTATTCGACACTATTTCGTATTATACTATAATTAAACAGCAGCTACAAAGTTTAAAAAAATTACGTTTTCTAGTCGGCTTTAGGTGGCATGTTGGGCACGTATTCATTTGTCGGCCTTATCCGACCGTGGCGCCCAAAAGGTAAATGGCATGCGCCGTGAGCACGTCCGGCCTTATGAACAAGCTTTCCTAGATGGTCGTAGCTGGCCGTGCGCCGGCCACGGTGCGGAGCTGAACTCGCTTAAACCGGCTCGGACAGAAACCGGTCATAAGCAAGAGCCCTTAGGGTTGAATCTCATCTGGTAGCACGGAATCGCACTTTTCGATGCTCCATCCTTTTCTGTCGCTCAGAATCGTCATTTGCTAGAGCGAGTAACAGAGCGTACTGCTCGTCGATGCTGCCGCGTGCAATAGCATTGCCTTATGGTGCTCACAACAGCCCAATTTAAAGCTGGTCCCAAAATAAAAGTTCTTCATTTTCACGAGTACTTATACTCTTTTAAAGTATACTCCTCGTGTAACCAGTCACAGTGAATATGTCCGTTATCCCCCACAGCCAAGACTACCGTCTGCTATTCAACACGGAGGTGCAGATCGGACTGAGCAAGGCCGACCGGCTGATGTACAGCGACTCTTGGATGACGCACGCCATGGTCTTCACAGCAGTCGGCACTGATGTAAGTATCTATTTATGTATTTACTAGCTTATGACCGGGCTACCGGTATAAAAAGTATCTTATGTGTTAATCCAGGTTATAAACTATGTGAGTGCCAAATTTCATCCGAATCCAGTCGGTAGGTTTTGCGTGAAAGAGTAACAAACATCCAGACATCCATACACCTACAGATTTCATCTATGTTAATATTAAAATTCATAATTAATAAGAAAACCAACAACGAAATATAGAGTAAGGTAAAGAATAAATATTCATATATTTTATACACATGCAATTTACATACAAGAACTGTGAATTATTAGTTAACAACTGCTAAACTACTGAACCGACTTTGATGAAATTTTCCACAGTTCTACATAAGCCAAAATCTTCAAATTTTTTTCTGAAAAAAGGCATGCCCCGCCACAACTAGTAAATAAATACATATGCAGTGGTGGAACACTGAACAGTCCAAGACCATTACTAATTAGTTTTTTTTATGCTTACCAGGACAAAGGCAACCCGAAAAAGTTCCGCGTAGAGAACTCTTACAGCGACAAGGAGTACGATAAGGGGTACTTACTGCTCACTGAGCCCTGGTTCAGAGAATTCGTTTTTGAGGTATGTACTTTTATTTTTTTTATTTACACCATAACATCAAACTCAAAGCATTTATTTCAAATAGACCCGTGACTGGCACTTTTGCATAGTCAAAAATAAGCTACCTACAGTCCCGCCACAAGCATAATAACTGTGAATGGACTGTAGTTGCCCATTCGAAAATAGTAGATCTCATGGAGAAGCAAGGCAAGAAACTCCATCATCATCATCATCTGCGTAGCCTTTTCCCAACTATATTGGGGTCGGCTTCCAGTCTAACCGGATGCAGCTGAATACCAGTATTTTACATGGAGCGACTGCCTATCTGACCTCCACAACTCAGTTAGTACTCGGTAATATTGATACCCCTTGGTAAGACTGGTTGTCAGATTTTTTGGGCCACTGACTACCTAACGACTGTCAAAGATCTACAAATGACACCCGGGACCAACGGCTTAACATGCTTTCCGAAGCACAAGGAAACTCAGCTCAATCGGTTGAAGATATCTGCTTCTAAATTAAGTTTTAAGATTCCACCCGAACATACATACATACATTGCAAGTTAAATAAAAGCTTCTAAAAAGAGGCCTATATCCAGCAGTGGGTGAAGTCAGGCTCTTGATGATGATGATGATGACGGAATCTAAAGATTTAATACTTGACTGTTACTTCTCTCTCGGAGCAGCGGTGGCCACCGGTAGCGGCCCCGACTTACGTGCAGTAAGTCGTGGGTTCGAACCCAGGCAAGCGTAATTTATTTCATCACCACTGCTCTCAAAACGGTGAAGGAAAACATCGTGTGGATGTCATCATGTTTTTTTTTTTCGGATGGGAAATCATCAAATGACCCCCCCCCCCCCCCAGTGTCAGACTTTTATTGACTAAAACCCATCCATGGTCCTTCTTTGCCCTTTGTGTTCCAGGGCCGCGGTATCTCTTTCGAACAGTCCCGCAGCCCCAAACTGGCATGTCTTAGTATCAAAAATTTGAAGGCATGTGACATCCACCAACCCGCACTGAGCCCGCGTGGTGGATTATAGCCCATTCCCTCTCATAGAGAGGTGGCCTGAGTCCCAGCAGTGGGAACATTATAGTCTGATAATACTCATTATGCTACTTCTCTCCACAGGTGGTAGTCGACAAAAAGTACGTACCAGATGTGGTGTTACAAGTATTCAAACAGGAGCCAAAAGTGTTGCCAGCCTGGGACCCCATGGGTACGCTCGCTTGCCCTTACTGTGACAAAGAATAGCGCTCCGATTTAAAGGGTAACTAGTGTATGTATCTAACTATGGAGAGGTGACATATCTGTCATTTTTTTTTTGAAAGGGGAAGTAAATTATAACTCAAACGCTCTTGATACAAAAATAATAACCTACACAGTGAATTTCAACTGTAATCTGTTGTACATAGGGTGTCTGGTAATTAGTGACCGATGCTTAAACACGTGATTATACTCTTGAGAAAAAACAATTTTCCCAAAGAAACATTTTTTAATACCTACTCGTTCACTTACATCCCAATAACACAACAGCCGTATGAAGTTCGCGCTAGCACGCTTGAGACCTATCAGCTGTTAGCCGCGTGACGCCATTCTTTGGGAAAGTTGTTTGTTACCAGTCACCCTATATAGAGTTTAAAACAAGGACTGTATCACCATCACTTATCTCTCTTTAATCTTAATGGTTTTTTTTAATAATTATGCTAAGTGTTTACATTTCATTGCTCATGACTGTACACATGTTATACCCGACCCGGAATCGAACCTAGGACCCCATGCTCGGCAGTCCTTACGACCACTAGATCAAGTTCCAACAGCGTTTGACAAGTCAGTTATGTTTAAGACCCTTTCACATGTTATAGGAAAACTGGTTGAGTATGCACTGATAAAAAAACCTCTTTAGTAAAAACTCGACTTTAAAATAGTTTTTTTTTATGTTTAATAGGTTGAAAGTGTGTGAAAATGTTGTTGGCTACTCCATTAAGCCATTTATTAATCAAGAGAACGTTAATTACCATTCGAATGTGTCAGTGTGTGCATTGTAAAGAGTAAAATATGAAACTATGGCCTTTTAAAAGTTGATATTTCAATGTTTCTAAAGAAAAATTTATCCTATTGTACAAATTGTAACAAAGTCAAGACATTTTTGGTTGCAATAAGGTAGTGCGTACGCTCTTTTCAATTCAAAATTCCTCAGATATGTGATTTCTTCAAAATAGGAACATATTACTGGTATAGGCATTTTCTACTGAAGCATTAATAATTATGTATTTTAGTGTTACTAAGTATGGTCAGGGAAATTAATTGGTTAGAAAATTGATTACCAATATTCCGATAATTCAAATCACAACTGTCATTCATAGACACCAAATTGACGTAAGGTGTCAATTTACTTGATAATTAATTTCCCTTAAGGCAGGGCTACACTAAGGCTTAATGCCGTTAAATATTAACGTGTTAAGGAGCCTATTATTAACGCAGAGCCTAAACTACTGAAGCTACAAACATGATTTTTTTATATGAGGTTTTTTTTTATAATGAAGCCGCCACTAAGAATTTTAGAAATTCCTCACCTCTCAAATCCATATTTATTATCCGATAACCCGTTAACTAACGACGTTAAACGTTAGTGTAGCCCCTGCATTACGGTACTATAAAACATGCCTAAATTGTGTAGTTTATTTACATATCTAGATAAATAATTTAACTAGCTGAAATGTCATTCATCTCCATTTCATTATATTTTTAGCAAATGCTGAGTTAACTAGTGTTGCCATTACCTGAAAAACAGGAAGGGGTAAATAGTAAAATGACTGCCAGTTACATCAGGTGCGTCTAAGTTGCAACTTAGGTGTTTATTTGTATTACGGCTCAAATTAAATTAAAGTTTTTATATACCTATAATTGTTTGATGAATTTTTTTTTCAAAAAATGTTAACCAATCTCTTAATAATTGTGAAATCGCCAAACTAAGTCTAAGTTGTATTTATTTGCCCTTACCAAATCATTTTTATATTCATGGTGAGCCCCAAACTAAAGTCTGGTAACACCAGTAACGTAAATCCTATCTAAATCAATTTCAACTGGTAACATTATATCCAGGCACTTGAATGGAGATGGAAATAAAATGAATTTTTATATTTTTACCATTTTTTTTTTTACAATTGTGTTCAGTATGTTACCAAAACCATGTTGCTATTATTAGTAGAGAAAATATTCGTTTCTTTATTTTTATATTGCCATATTATTCGTTTTTAATCGATTTTTAACTGCTGTCAATTTTAGGCGGCAGCGTCGTTAGGGAATGCGAATATAATATCATATTTGATAAATAAACGTTTGAAAAATATTTCCAGTTGTTGTTTCATTGAGAACCTCTTAGTTAGTAAAATGTGCTTCAAAAAGTAGACAAGGCATAACTTTTATCATCGCGTGTCCATCGTGTCCGCTGCTTGCCATCGGATGGACGCATTCTATTTAGAAAGAGGTATAACAAGAAAAGAAAAATCTCTGATCTACCCATAAAGGGTGGAAACTTTCAACGGGGCAGTAAGGGGAACCACCATAACCGTTGCAGCTACACGAAAATGGTCTAAGGAGACTATCCATATTTTTCGTGAAATTTTGATCCCTATTAACAGATTTTAAAAAAAAATTAGTGTGAGAGGCACACTACATTTTTTACTAATGAGGCAAATTAAGATGGATGCTTAGTTTCGGCACCCATTTGAATTACAATTCCACGTTTTCATTATAGTTAATAATGAAAACCTGGTAATTGTTATTTGAAATTGAAAATACCTCATAATAACTGTATAATGTCGAATCTCGTGATTCCCACTTTGCATTTACAATTCAATTAAAATTAACATACACTCTAACTCTAAGCAATATGTTTATTTATTTAATACTGAATAAGTACCTACACCGTGTGACTCGGGAATTAATGTAATTATACAGTGATACTAAAAATAGTATTAAAAGGTCTTGGCAACGGAACGGCGTGCCAGTGTATAAGGAAAAGCTATGCAAAAGCAAACTAATGAAATAAATAAAATTTATTTACAGCACCAACAAAATTAACAAAGGATTCACAATTACAATTTTAACCTTTAATCACCAGAGCATAAACGCACACGCATGCCCTCCACGCCAAGCCCCAATTTCACCTACCATTTTGTCACATATTTGTGTCGTTTGACGTATAGGGCACGCGCTTGCTTGTCACGTATATGTGACAATGGCGTTCAAAAGGTTAATAGGAAAGTGTCTGTAGTAAATCATACCTTATAACAAAAACATAGGAGTCAAATGACAAGCGCTCGTGAATTGTAAGGACTAATAACATATGCAACTAAGTATTAACACGCTGTTCAAAATCAGCAGATTGTGTAAATCAGTGTAAACAAAACAGACAATAACAAGGAAGTACCTATTGAAAATGTAACAACTATGTACCTACTTCCTTGAATTCAGAATGATAAACAACATTAAAAAAAAAGAAAAAAAATATATAAAACATATGTAATATCTTGGTTGTTATTTGTTGATCCTTTGACAGTCGTTACAGAAGCCTGAGTCTGCCTAAAAGTCTTACCAAGAAGTATCTTAATACCTAGTAAGTGGGTTGTGGAGGTCAAATACAGTTGTTCCATGTAATTCTTCTGGTATTCAGCTGATTCTGGTTAGAGTGCAGTCAAGTGGTTATAATAGCCTTTGCTAGTAGCACTAAAGTTAAATGAAAAAAATCCACGAGTGTGAAATGCCTTGCATTTTGAACCTAATCGTAGTTCGATAAGAGCCAGTTTTTCGAGGAAGTGTATCGAAAAAAATATATGGCTTGCAAGTTTCTTAAAATCTGACCTGTGCATGATATTTTAAATGACTATTTCACTGCGCCTCTGAGTTCGTTTCGGATGTTTCTTTTCAGAGTTGTCGGAATGATACACCAACCCCATCTCATTTTAAAACATAATGTTTATTTGATGTGTACAAATGTTTTCCAATTTACAAAAATAAATATCATCATTTTATCATCACATTTTATTGTTCTGACTGAGATTTAGGGCGTCCGCTAAAACACGCGCGGGTGCACGGCTGCGTGTCTATATTGAAAAATAGTAAAGGGCACATAGTAGAGGGGCACTAAAAGACGCGATTTTTTTTTTTTCGAAGTGCCGTCTCGCAGTTCGACCAAGGAGGTTGGCGACTGCTTAACCGGACTATCCTGTGGGTGCCTTGAGTGTAAGGCCACCAGCCAGTGCAAAAAAGACGCGGGAGCGTGTGACGTGTTTTCTACAGATAATTTTGACGGTCAGCCGCTACGTGCAGTCGCGCGAATTTCAGCGGTCGCCCTTTTAGGCCAATGGCCCATTCAAATATGGGTATAGTTTATAAAGCAATAATATACATGCCTATTTATTGTAAAACTACCCACAGTTATCTCTAAGATTGCACAGAACTAAGCCTATAATCAAAATAAGAACTGGGCTGACATTGAATGCTGGCTTAAAAAAATAAAAAATAATTTGTGAGTAAAATTGGTTGAAATAGTGTTTTCGCATTGAGTGTTTGATGAAAATGCAATTCTATTACTGGCCTGCAAAATTGCAAAAAAAAGTTAGAAAATTAAATTTTTTCTGGCTAGCTTAGCAGTTTCTCAGCACATAATATTCCCTATCTGTATTTATTATGAGAACAGTGCCTTACACACAACCAATAAAACCTCACATAATCTTATTTCAGCCACATTTTACAACCCCTGTTCAGTTTCAATATGGCAGAATAGTTCCTATTTTTTACATATTTATGTAATGAAAATATAATTATCTAATTCCTTTATCAATGGGACCAGTAGTCCTTGAAAATGCACTTACATATTGCTGGTTGAAGAAATTAATCTCTTAGGATCACATAAAAAGGGATAACGCTTAGACATAGGGAACTTAAGACATCTGTACATCTTCACCATGTTTCATATTGTCTCAGCATTCAGTACTTTTCCATTTTTGATATCACAGTCTTTACCCTGCCCCTCGGCATCATGTTTTAACGATCTCAAATATTTGAGTTTGGCCCAAACTCCTTGGCACATGCGTGTCAACCGCTTATCATGTGTTTCTCTTGCGAAGGCTGCTATGTTCCTCACAATGTTCCTTGATATATGGAGGTTCCCTTTCTGAGCTTGTGAGAGTGCGGAGTAAAGACGGCTTCTTGCTGCTAGGCCGTCGTCACCAAGCATTTGTGAGAGCTTGTACTGCCTCAAGGATATCCTGCCTGCTTCCTCAGCCTGGAAGGTTTTTAGAAGTAGTTAAATTTTGTTTAATTTAGTTGCTTCATGGCTACTAAAAATAGCATGCTGACTGTTGTGAAGAGCCAATATTTGAGATTATTATTTCGTTTATTTGGCTTTCATACACACTTGTTTAATTTTCAAATATTTCTTATAACATATAAAAAATAAAATAACTTAAAAAAATATCGCCAATATTGGTTCCAAGGTACTGGTGGTTCAGACTTCGAGACAGGAACCAATGCGGCCATATAGAAAAGTACTATGTTCCGAATCAGGCCCTTGATCCAACCGCAAAGCGAGATCCCTCGACAGCTGTTCGTCGAGGCTTCGCCATCAGGCCATTGGCAACAATCGGCACAATGATATATATAATGATAAATGGCCTAGTCGGTGGCACGATGTGGTAAACCTTCCCATCTTTCATAATGTCTTCGGTCGTTGTTAATCAAGATATGATTATTATTTAATATTTCAATGCAAAAGATTCTTTTTTTCATGCTGAAGAGAATACTGTTTGAATTATAAAAAGAATTCTCAGCACACTAAGAATCAAGTTTATTAAAGAGAAATAGAAGTAATTTTTCCTTTAAAAATTCCGTTAGGAGTACCAAGCATACTTACGCAGTGATCAAAATAATCCCCTAGAGCAGAATAAGCACCTCCAAGTGTTGATAGCCAAGAAAATGCATTCTCTATTTCAACCCTCGTCCAAACCAGTCGCAGAATCCTTTCATTCCTGAAATTATAAAAACAATGCTGAATGTAGTATGGATTAGAACAAAATGCAAATATAAATTTAAAAGTTTGTCATGGAAAAAGCCTTTGATCTAGTTTTGATTGGCTGTTGGTCTCAAATCAATGGCAGGAAGATACCACAAAGTATAGGTCCCGTCACATAATAAGAATGCTGAGCGACAGTGGAGGGGATGTCTCTTCGCATGGGTATACTAGCATCCTAAAGTACTAAGGTAATTGTTTTACAATATAAGTGTAATATGTTTAATTGAAGAATAATAATAGTACTTTACTAGCTACTTAGTACTTTGGTATAGGCTGGTATTCAAAAAACAGGTAATGTTTAATTGATCGGTCAGCGTTCTTTTTACGTGACGGGGTCTACATTGGTTAGAATAAGTTCTATAGTAATATTTACCATGCATAGTCAATGATTTCTGTATCTGGAGGTTCTAGAATCAACTTCAAAAATACTGTCCCACATTCAGGATATCCGCCCAGCCGGTTCAAATGTGATACCACGTTATACCTATACACATCAGAATTAACACACTCCTTGACGAATGGCTGCAAGAATAATGCGTTAGTCTTGAATCGCAGCTTTTTCTTAAGTTCGTCTTCACCATCTATCTCCAATTCACAACAGTCTCCAGTCTTCACACCAATAGATTTGTAATATTGTTCATCAGGCAAGACACTCAGGTCTTCGGTAATGAAGAATATTGTATACGGACTTCGAAACAGGCGAACTCTTGCTACCACCTGCATTTTAGTTTCGAGATAGGTTATATTTTTTCTAGGAAATAAAATTAACGGCGGCAATGATGAGTCGCAATGAAATCAACAGTTTTGAGTAATTAATTCGGAATCACGAGGTTTTTGCTGTCAATTTATTATTCACAAAATTTTGAATAAACTATCACCTTCGTAGAAAATACTAATGTCAGTTTTATTAGTTTGTCATTGCTGTCAATGATTGACAAATTAATAAAACTGTCAGTGTCATGTTCTGTCAAAATTGTGGTTTTGTATTTTTTCATGATGGCAATTCGCCAGGTAGGATGGGGTAGGCAGAGTTCTTACACAGTGAGTTCTTCTTACACGTAATTGGGTGTATCATATGACGACCATTACACAATGTAAGGGTATTCATAATTTGATATCTAGTCTACGCTCTTCTCAACATCATCATCATTTAATTTTTAGCCCTTTTTTCTGCCATACCTGCTTCTCAGTCAGTTTTATTCTTTTCTTCTCTAATGTTTTAACACTTCCTCTTTGGTGCTTCATTTTCTGTTATGAGACGTTTCTTCTTCTTCTCCGTAATTCTACCCTGTGTTTGTGAGGCATTTTGGAACAAATTAATAGCAATCATGAAGTGGGGTAATGAGAACCATTCGGCGCCCATTACCCCAAATACTCCTATTTATGTTTTCATATAATTGATACATAAATTAAGCTTTTTATCCAATTTTCTAATGATAAAGTTAAAGGTTAAAAGAGGCAAAAAAATAATAAAATGTTTTAACACTCACAATTTGTCTTTGAATATTGTAAAAAATGAGATCTATCGCCCGAAAAACCGACGTAAGGTCTGTTTATAAAAGTAAAATAAGTAACTATGCTTTTAGTCACACGTACCCCTCCCGCGTCCTTCTGTTCCTATTACTTATGTACGTCAAAACAAATTACGATCTAACTTATTTAGATAGGCACACGTAAACTGTGGCAGTTCTCAGTATCCCGTGTTCCCCATCACCCATAGATAATAAAATTATGAAGTAAATATTATTGATAAACAAGTATTTTTCATTTTGAAATCGATCGTATATTCGTTACACCGCGCGCTTGTACTAATGCCTCCATACATCGTTGCTGATGAGCCTCTTGGCGCGTACTGTGTCTGAAAACTGAAATATACTTGACAGTCTAATCCACTGAACGTTCCCACGACATCAACACAATACTACTTCCTCCGTTTTCGATACAATAGGCCTATCGTACTAAAACTTAATTGCATTCACAAAGAGGAATTAAGCAATCAACAAATCGGTCAGAATAGGAACTGTGTTTTCGCAAACAAACAAACGTACCTAACGCAACGTAAACAGTTTCATCCAATAAATAGTCGGGGCGTTCATCTGTAGGTTCCATTAAAGAGTCAAGCGTCTGAACATTTACTGAAACAAATAAAATGTCTAAATTGTGCTAAAAAGGATAAGAAAAATAAAGTACTAGAATTCACCATGTTGGATTTTAGAAATTGCGTAGTATTAATGTTGCTGGCAATTCATAGTAAGTTTTTATTTTTTTATTTGGCTAACGGGTCCTATACATACAGCATGTAACAGAAAGGTGTGGTCATGGTACAATTAAACCATCAAACTGAACAACTTTCTCCATGGGATCACAATCGCAATCGCGAAAAACAAATCAGCTCCCCGATAGTTTTGGGTGAAGCTCTGGGCCCATAAACTATAAAAACACGTTGAACTGTTCGCAACATACTTAAAGTCACGGGAGCCCCTTGGCATGTCTTTTTAAATGTTTGCTCGCTTTTCTTTTTGGCGTTGGGGTTTTTTAAATTTTAAATTTAACTTTTATTCGAGTCTAGTTCTTCTATTAAGAATTTCATCAGTACTGCCTCGTTGGTCGTGTGGTCGCAAGCGCGACTGCTGAGCATGAGGTCCTGGGTTCGATTCCCGGGTCGGGCAAAGCGTTGTTGTATTTTTCCATCAGGAATTTCTTAGTAGCAGCCACGGAGTCTGGATTTGTGCAATAGGCTCGCCCCCAATTACATGGGACTTAAAACTTACCTTAACTGACGAAATGAGGGTGTACTATTAGGTACACCTCTGCCCCTCCCTTCTGGGATTACAGGTGTGATGTTTTGTTTTGTGTTTTTATTTTTAGCACATGACAGCGTTTGCTTGATGTGGGACCACCTGCACTGCGCACCTGACTCTAATCAGGATATGCCCGAAGGCTCTGTGGCGGACATAGGACGGTTCCCCTGGCTGGGAGTAGTGCAACACGCCTTCTGTTAGTATATATATAGGATAAGGGTCTAATTGGGATTTGAGTCGTATGTTACCTAATCTATACTAATATTATAAAGCTGCAGTGTTTGTTTGTTTGTTTGAACGCGCTAATCTCTGGAACTACTGGTCCGATTTGAATGATTCTTTCAGTGTTGGGTAGTCCATTTATCGATATATATCATCACGCTACGACCAATAGGAGCGTAGCAGCAATGAAAAATGTTGCAAAAACGGGGAAAATTGTATTTTTAATAACTTGACGCGGAGGACGGTCGCGGGGAACAGCTAGTGCTTTATATGTTTTGTAGTTAGATACATGAAGGTACGGTATGTATGCTTGCACAGCGATGCAATTGAACTTTTAAAGTCCTACAATGCTATCTCTGATACAAAATATAAAACAAAAATAACTTTTAAATTGTGTAATATTTTTCTTATATATTATTATTAATAATTAATTATTTAATCTGTTTGTAAAGTGAAATTGCTACTTCTAAATATAGAAATAATGACCCCTGAATCCAAAATTTCCCTGTTTTGTAGATGTAGGAGGAAAGACTCGTTATGCTGTTACCGGTGCTGTACTTGTTCACCCTGGGTTCGCCATAGCCGCAGCTGAAGACATCGCCAAGATAGCCCCTGAGCAGATCCTGTAAGTCATGTTATTATGTATCACCTCGGTATTAGGTACGTGTTACGGGTACTCTGTGCGCTCACCGAGTATCCTCGGAGATGACCAGCACCACAGTGGTCACGTGCTGCCGTGCACACTTGCACAGTGAGGCTCAGGGGAGACCTCTGTATAGTCACCCCAGGGATGTGCCTTAACAGGTGTTGCACAGAGGGGGTCCGGACTGGTCTTTTAAGAGGAAACGGTGCCTCCTCTCATGTACGGATGATGATGGTTTTAGTGCGGTAAAAATCCCACACTCCCCGGTCTTATCCCCAAAGACCGGTCGCCTTTTGAAGGTATCTCCCCGAAAACAGAAAAAAAGGTATGTGTTACCAATATTCCAATAGAAAAAGCGTTCAATTGTCATGTTGAATAATGCTAGCTCTCGTAATCTTTGTACGAATTGAATTGTGGCGTGAATTTTTACGATTGTGTTACAATTAGATTGTGCAAGTAAATAAAATAATTAGACTCAAAAACATGATGAACATTATATTATTATGATGATTACATCCTTTATTTATTTCTCTACATATTTTTTACATTTTTTAATATTTCTTAAAAATAATTTAAAAAAAAATATTATGTAAATAATATGATAATTACATTCTTAAATTATTTTTATTTTTTGTTATTATACGGGGTGTAAACAGACCCTTCACCAAGCCGTCAACCAAGCATTCTGTACATCAAACTAAGTAACTTTACGCCAAAATTTTTGCTGGGAAACGAAATTATTTTTTGGGGTCAAAAATCACATTTTACGGTAAAACTCAATATGTATAATGCGCTCAAAACTTATTGCTGATGGATGCTTTGAATAGTAAACGGACCATGGAGGTAATTGGAGTAAAGTTAGAACCTTAAAAAGTAGGTAGTATTTAAAAAAAACTTGTGAAAAAATTGGAACTTTGACCCCCAATATCTCCGTAACTAGAAGGTTCCCACTTTCCCAGGTATGGTCTAGAACAAAAAAATGATCGCAATAACGGGGAGAACAAGTATCCTTCGGCTTCGTTAAGGGTCTTTTTACACCCTTTATATTATTACATTATTTTTATTTTTACCTGGCATGGGTACAGCCACAAGCACATCAAGCTCCTACAGTCTGTCAAATTAGGTACCTACTTTAATAGATTTTCAACTTTATCGCTAAAGCATTAGGTTCAAGGTTGATTGGAAAATTTGACAGTTTAGGGTAGCTTGATATGCTGGCGTGAGTACCAATGCCAGGTAAAAATCGAAATCATTTACTCATAATGTTTTTGAGTAATATTTTATTACTCAAAAATAACAAGGGGCCAACGGGAACAGTTTTTAATTATTTTAATCAATTCCCACTGGCCCCACCAGCGGGGCCAACGGGAATACATTATTATAAGGTTTATGGTTCATAAAGTAAGGCACATGACAGTGGCGAAGTTTCCATACAACTCGATTGCTACTGGCTTCCCTTTGAAAAATGGCACAGTCAGTTTTCTTAGACAAATAATATAATCACATTAAAGATATGTACTCCGGCTTATGTCTTACAAAAATTGACCTTTCGCTACTGGTACGTGAAAAGTTACATGAGACCGTCTCTCAAAACGTAGCCTTCAACAGTTTTGAGCAAAACACAACAAACAGTTTTGTTTTGGGAGAGGTAGTGGAGGAACATACCCCAACTTCTAGTATTGGTAGCTGGATAAACGTCGCTAGTCGCAATAAACATTTTCACATGTTTTATTTTATTTCCAGGAACAACACCCAATTGATAGTTTGGGGCAACAGTGCAAAAAAATTCGTGTTAGATGTAAAAGATTATATTCTACACCCGCAGTACCATGAGAGAGTCACTTTTGCCACCATTGCTCTGCTGGACCTTGTCGCATGGGGCGTGTTTGATAGGAGCGAATGGAAAGGTGATAATATATTTTACTTTTAACTAGCTGTTCGAACATGGTTTAACTACATTGGAAATTTCATAAAAGATTTTGCCTTGAAAAAAAAAATTGTTAATAAATTAAGAATTTAAAAATGAACTTATACTGTCACTTACGGGATATCTTCTGTAATTATCCATTATGCTGAGCTCCCGATATTTCGACGCAGTTACAAACGCCATGATCGCGGAATTACTCGGGGGTTTAGTTAAACAGTGTTTGAACTAATAAATGCTTGATATTTTGAATTTTTGCTACCTATGACACTTACTTACCGAATTTACCTCGTCGGCCCTGGGCGGCTTAAACCCACGCTACGCCACTGGGACCAAATAACATGGAAGTAGGTAGGTACACACGGCGGCACACGAAGCTTTACATTTCCAGTATAACTTGGCCTCGCTTTGTATAGATTTCCTAAACAATGAGAGATCCGCATTAACCGGTTGTGTAAAGCTTGATTGGCCGTCGTGGGTACGAATACTGTTAAGCATTAAAATTTGTCCCTGATTATAATAATTATAATTATTTTGTGAAAACAGCTCCGGTTCTACCCATCTGCATGCCTGTTAAAGGTTACGGAACGTTAGAAGAGATATATGCAGTCAAAATGACTGACGGTAAGTATTAATCAAAGCATCATTATCTGCCTAGCCTTTTCCCAACTATGTTAGAGTCGGCTTCCAGTCTAACCGGATGCAGCTGAATACCAGTATTTTACATGGAGCGACTGCCTATCTGACCTCCACAACCCAGTTAGTACTGGGTAATACGATACCCCTTGGTAAGACTGATTGTCAGACTTTTTGGGCCACTGACTACCTAACGACTGTCAAAGATCTACAAATGACACCCGAGACCAATGGCTTAACGTGCTTTCCGAGGCACGGAGGAAACTCGGTATGTAATGGGTGGTCACCCATCCACAGACCAACCTAGGCAAGCACGGCTTAACCTAAAGATCGACCCGAGCGGCTGTTATTATTTAGCCACGAGCTCCTCGTAATCATAAGTATAAATCAAAGCATTATGTGACAAACACAAGTGTGGACCGTCCTCATTACCTCTAAAGATGATTAGTTGATATTGGTATTAGTTAACTGCCCCTTTGGTCTCGTGTGACTTGAGCTGGAGTCCAAGAGACCGGGCCAAGTGATATTGGGCTTTTTAGATTTTTCGTTAGTAACCCAGAGTTTGGTGGTGTGACGCCCCATGCTTCGGAAAGCCCTTGATCCTGGCTGCGGGACTGTTCCAAAGAGATACCGCGGCCCTGGAACACGAAGGGCAAAGAAGGAACATGGATGGGTTTTAGTCAGTAAAAGTCTGACACTCCCTCCCACTCGAGCTATTTGATGATTTCCCATCCGTAAAAAAAAAGCCCTTGATCCTGCGCCTGATCTCCCCGGGATCGTCTCTTTGCCGTCCTATCATCGTACTGTTAGACTAAAGGAACAGGTGTATTAGGACACACTTGTGCACTATAATATGTCCTGCTTACTCAGATTAAACTTCTGATTCTCTTCCAGCGTTTGGCACAGTGGAAAAAGAGATTATAAATATGAAATACGTGGAAGACCAAGTTTGCGAAGAGTTTTACTACAAGGCCCAGGTAAGTTATTAATTATTTATCATCAAAGTCGTCTTGCTTCATTGAGTTAGTGCCATAGATCCTTGGTTTTCCCATAGATCTCTGTAGGGTCGTAGAGATCTTGCCAAATAGGGCGACTGGTAATTAGTGACCGATACTTAAACACGTGACTGTACTCTTGATAACAAACAAGATTCCCAAAGAAATTTTTTATACTCATTCACTTTAATCACTATAACAACAGCCGTTTGAAATTCGCGCGCGCGTGCCTGTGACCTATCAGCTGTTTCAGCCACGAGACGCCGTTCTGTCTCATACAATGGAACCGTGCTACAGTGGGTAGGCAGAGCTCCCGCGCGGCTCGCAAGCCCGCTCCGTAAGCAGCGCCCGCGCCCTAGGGCGGCCGTCACGTGCAGTATGCCGTGTTACTGTGATTAAAGTGAATGAGTATAAAAAAAATGTTGCTTTGGGAAAGTTCTTTGTTATCATGAGTACACTCTCGTCAACCGTCATCTCGGATTGCTTTCCTAGCCATATCATCTTTCAGATAATCAGTCCATTTTTCTGAGGTCCGATTTTTCGTCATCTTTTTCTATTTTTTGTGATGAGATGTCTATGTTCACCATTAAACATGCATACCGGTCTATGTTTCGGCATTGCTGATGATATTATTTTCACAGTTATCATACACCAAAATGAACCCAGTAAACCCGATCTGCGCAGTATCTAAGTTTGCCAAAACGCCCTGCGTTTGGGATGCTGGTGTCGCACTCATCACCAGAAAATCGTGGGGATATTGGACACTGGTGAGTTGAACTTACATCTAATAGTTAGGTAAGGCAGATTATATTTTATAATGCGCTCCATAGAGAGAGTCATAACCACTTTATGCAAAGCGTCTATCAGAAATATGTGGCCATATTTACGATCGTAGTATGGATCATTTAACTCTCACCATGGGACCAACATGGAAATAGCGAAAAAAATATCAAATGCCTCATATAAAGGGTGTAAATAGACCCTTAAAGAAGCCGCAAGGCACTTGTTCTCCCCGTCATTGGGATCAGTTTTTTGTTCTGGACCAAACCTGGGAACCTTCTAGTTACGGAGATATTGGAGGTCAAAGTTCCAAATTTTCACAAGTTTTTATTTAAATACCAGTTTTAAGGTTATAACTTTACTTTAAACACCTCCATGACCAGTTTACTATTCAATACATCCATCAGCACATTGTTTTGAGTACGTTAAATTGAGTTATACCGTAAAACGTGATTTTGAACCCAAAAGAAAAAGTCAGTTCCCAGCAATAATTTTTGCGTAGAGTTACTTAGTTCGATGTACATAATGCTTGGTTGACGGCTTCGTGAAGGGTCCGTTTACATCCTTTATATGAGGCATTTGATATTTTTTTCGCTATTTCCATGTTGGTCCCATGGTGAGAGTTAAATGATCCATTCTACGATCGTAAATATGGCCACATATTTCTAAATATATACAAAGAACATTTTTTCTTCTCTTCTCTCATGTTGGATAAGTGGTACAAAGTAGATAATATTTATGTAGAGAGCAAAAGTCTAGTCTATATAACAAAATACCCGGGTTTTGACGTCTAACTTTGAATCCCCGTATCTCCGCAACTAGAAGGTTCCCACTTCCCAGGTATGGTCCGGAACAAAAAAATGATCGCCGTGACGGGGCGAACAAGTACTTTTCGGCTTCGTTAAGGGTAATTTTACACCCATTACTTAAGTCTTGATTTTCAACTAATCCTTGATTATATATATTTAGCTGGGTTTCGCTATCCGCGGCCCCGGTTGTGGTGCTCCGACAAGATTCCTGAACATGCACGACTACCTACCTTGGATCAATGACGTCATTTCCGCGTTGCCTTACGTAGATACCGAGAACACATACAAGTTGGGAATACGAAGAGAGTCACCGAATCCGTACTCACTTATCATCTACAAAGGTAAAACATAACCTGCTCCTTTTTTTAAGTTGGTTAAAAAACCGGTCAAGTACATAGGGGTCGTCCATTAATCACGTGATCTTTTTAGCAACTTTTTAACCCCTGCCCCCTGATACGTGGTGAGGTTTTAGACATACGAAAAATCACGAGTTTTTTTTTGTGCAGTGTATCTTAAAAAAAAAACAGGATATTATCTCTAAATACAAGTTAACAGGCATAATCTAATTAATTTTGGAAGATTAAGCACCGTGATAAAAATGTCAGGCCGCTTTTCGGTTTAGAAATCGCGCTTTCTAAGAAAAAATAAACACACGTGATATCTGAATACAAGCCCTAGTTATATTTCGTGATTTTGTCCGAACCCCCTCCCCCCTTTCGAGCCTCACGTAATTAATGGATGACCCCTTGTAGCACCTGTATATTTGTGCCAAACGGATTTAAAGCGTTTTAAACCATTAAAATTTAAACCGCCTTTTTGTTTTAAAACCACACTTAGCGGTTTTATAATGGTTTAAAATTGTTTTTGTTTTTAATAGAATCCGTGCCCTGAGGCTTCTTATTCCTTATACAAGGTGTAACATAATAAACGCACAACTTCTCGTGTGGTGTCTCGGACCATGAAATTGATCAACTTTTTTTGTATATACATAAACATGGTAAAACTAAAAAAACAATTATGAGTTTCCAAAAGTTAAAGAACAAAACAAACGTTGTTCAGTATCATGGTCTGAGTTACCACACGAGAGGTTTTGAATTTATTAACTTACACCTTGTATAATGTCACGTAAAATTGTAAAAACCGTTAGATTATAATCTATCTCGCGAGATTGTAATCTGTCGAAAGATTGTGAACCGTAAAATACTGCTTACAATTTAACGCATTACTTTTCGCGGGGCACATGACGTTCAACCAATCAGCGCGCGAGGTGCGATCCGTAGCATTCCATTTGACGGTTTCACTTCGATAGATTATAATCTACCGAAAAATAATGCGTTAAATTGTAAGGAGTATGCAACGGTTCACAATCTTTCGACAGTTTACAATCTCGCGAGATAGATTATAATCAAACGGTATTTACAATTTTACGGTGAAATATATACTCCGCTAGTTTTTAGAAATAGATAATCTTGTTTTGTCTATACATATTTACAAGAAAACACATTCTAAAAATATGCACTGACAAAGTAAAAACCTAATTAGACAATTTTTTCACGAATAATTTAGCTACAACATAATTTTTAAATGTAAGTACCTATATCAGCTCAGATAAAAAGTTACTGGAAAAATGGCCCGGTTCTTGATAAGTTTTCAACTAAATTAAAATTTCAGCTGGTGTTACAATTCCGAAATTTTATGGACAGTGCGAAAGGGGTCCGAAAAACCGTGGTACCATCCTATTTAAGGACAGCCAGGAAATTCTGATAAATAAGAACTTCGTTCAAGGTTTCTATTTTGTAAGTATTTCAAACTTACGTACTTTCTAAGTTTATCTTGGACATCACAGACATCGGTGAAGGAAAACACCGTGAGGAAACCTGGACTTATCTATACTAATATTATAAAGCTGCAGGGTTTGTTTGTTTGTTTGTTTGTTTGTTTGTTTGTTTGAACGCGCTAATCTCTGGAACTACTGGTCCGATTTGAATGATTCTTTCAGTGTTGGGTAGTCCATTTATCGAGGAAGGCTATAGGCTATATATCATCACGCTACGACCAATAGGAGCGTAGCAGCAATGAAAAATGTTGCAAAAACGGGGAAAATTGTATCTATACTATACTAATATTATAAAGCTGCAGGGTTTGTTTGTTTGTTTGTTTGTTTGTTTGTTTGTTTGAACGCGCTAATCTCTGGAACTACTGGTCCGATTTGAATGATTCTTTCAGTGTTGGGTAGTCCATTTATCTAGGAAGGCTATAGGCTATACAACATCACGCTACGACTAAAAGGAGCGGAGCAGCAATGAAAAATGTTGCAAAAACGGGACGGGATTTTACGCGGACGAAGGTCGCGGGGAACAGCTAGTAATTAATATAAGTCTGAAATCGCCAACCCGTCTTGAGCAAGCGTGGTGATCAATGCTCGTGCCTTCTCTGTATGAGAAGAGGCCTTTGCCCAGCAGTGGGACAGTAACAGGCTGGTATTATTATTTAAGTATTTCAGTGTCTTTGTTGACGTCTGTGCTTCTCTTTGATCTTGCTTTATTTGTAACTAGCGGCCCGTCCCGGCTTTGCACGGGTGGACATTTATTTTTTAAACATTTTGGGATAAAATATAGCTAATGTTACTCAGGGATAATATAGCTTTCTAATGGTGAAAAAATTTTGAAATCGCCACAGTAGTTTTTGAGTTTATTCATTACAAACATACACACACAAAAATACAAATCTTTCCTCTTTATAATATTAGTAAGATTTTCTATCTGATATGAAGTTAGAAGCAGTGACAGTGTGACATGCAGGCACAAGGGTCCACCGCCACGACAGCCATAGCCACAGCAAAGACCTGCCTCGGTGGTCTAGTGGTCGCAAGCGCGAAATTTCATTGAATTCGATTAGGTGGCTTCGGAGATTAACATGTACCTACGAACATAGTGATACGTGATCTTTATAAATAAAACTGGCCAAGTGCGAGTTGGATGGCAAAGGGTTCCGTAGCACCAAACAATATAATAACAATATTTTTAACGCTCATTCTTGTGTCAATTTACAATCAACAGCAAAACTAAATTTGTATGTTAATCAAAAACAAAGTTACTGCTGAAGTTTCCGAAAAAACTTCCATATCTCAAAAAGTATTTATCAAATCTTATTCGAACCAATTTTTGTTAAAAGTTCTTTTTACGTCAAACCCACATTTATTCTGTATTTTACTTCTCTTACTTAAAAAATAGAGGGAGACACAACTACAGATATATTTATTATTATGAAAGAAGCGAATATCTCATCATCCATTAATAATAATAATACCAGCCTGTTACTGTCCCACTGCTGGGCAAAGGCCTCTTCTCATACAGAGAAGGCACGAGCATTGATCACCACGCTTGCTCAAGACGGGTTGGCGATTTCAGACTTATATCCATCCATTAACTTAAGAAAAAAATATTTTAGGAAATGTAATATCATTGATTCATTGCTGCTGCTGTCGATAGAAAAAAACCTCACAGTTATGTAACTTTTTTCATAATATCACATTATTTTTGTATAGCAGTTCATAGAAGACACTACTGTGTGGAGCTTACAGTCTCGAAGTTAAATGGCTGTGACATACGGACGGACAGATAGACAGGTGGACAAATGGAATCTTTAAGAGCTCCGTTTTTTCACATTTGGCAGCGAAACCCTAAAAATCAATTCCCATATGTTATGACGAAGCATCACTTGAGGACGGCTAGACCGACTTGGCAATGATTTTTTTTTTGTGTTCGTAATATTGACAAGACAAAGTTTTTATCAAAGAAAATTTGACCTTTTAGTCTTCTTACAAAGGTATACTCAATGTGCCCGACATAAAATAGTTCTCGGCGCGATTTTTTTTTTTTACGTTCCGTAATAGGTACAAAGAAAAATAAATAAACATTAGAAAAAATTATGAAACATCCTGTTAATGATGTTTACGTGTCAAACGGGAGAATATACCTACCCCGCGCTCGAGTCCAGTAGATTATCGCTCACAACAGGGTGTTTTAACTACGTCATGATTGTGTCATAATATTGATAATATTTTTATTTTTAAATAATTAAAATCTCATACATATGCCTTTTTTTATGAATGCTTAGTAGTCATTGGATACATGAAGTGGGCTGCCGTTGTAAGACGACTAAAAAGTCACGGTGTTTAGATTAATTGTGACCATTGTCATTTGTTGTAAAATGACCTGGTTGAGGCTCGGGCAGACCAGGGAAGCATGCCACAAAAGGCACGAGGCCTATACTCACCAGTGAGAGGAACAAAGGCTGCCAATGATTCTGGTGATGATGATAATAATTTGTGTTCCCAGTTGGTGGTAACAATGATGGCAGAATTCTCGTGCGCGCGCGTAGATCTCGAGGTATCTCGGCAGTCTAACGCCGCCATTTGGATCGAACACAACTGTCACAGAGATGCCATGGGGGCACATGTAGGATTTGACAGACCGATTAGAGAAAGGTAAGACCCTTCATCCACTGCGAATTTTTGTAGCGATAATGTCGCGCGTTAGTCGCACTTGCAACGTGAACTTTATGAACATTCATTTTGCAAATGCTTCTCTTTAAAAATATTTCACTTAAAATTAAATCATTTATACATTATCAATACACTTTCGCGAAAATTGGTCCTTATCGCACTACGATTAGGTCCAACATGCAATGTATTTCACAAACGTGTTTTTTTTATATTTTTCCGCACACGTGCCGAAATAAGTTTCCACAGGCACGCACTCGGCAAGGAGATATGCGTCTTTACGGCGTAAATATTTTTTGAGTATTTAAATTGTGTTTATAAATAGAATATCAAAGATTAACATGATTATTTAGAACAAATATTTACTTTTATGAACATTTTTTTTTGTGTTCTAAATTCAAAAATATTTGAATTTTCTATTTTTTCATTTTAGCGGTATCATACCTTTGCTTCTTCTTCAACCAGGTGAAAGCAAAGCGCGGAAAAAAGCAAATTAAATCAGTTTCATAATAATTCCTAACACAAATACTTTCCGTTCCAATATTTTATTTCTTCGAAAGTGTACTGAATAAACGTTGTTTGATGCGCGTGCGGATTTGTAACTGCATTTCTCGGCTCCCTAACAACCTCGCCTGCGCCTCGGGTGTTAATTTCGCCTCGAATGCAATAACAAAGCTTCCCCACTTACATCAAAATGTACTATTTTCGATTTATATTTTGATTATTTTGGCAAAATCACGTTTAACTTAAATATCATTTTATAATAAATCTGCTAAGCCAGTCACAAAATGATCATGAGTACGTACTAGAATATATAAAGCTAAAAGTTTAGCATGCCTACCTGACGGCTGACTTACCTAAAGGTCGATACCCCTTCGATCCTAACTCGTCCTAGTCGGGGTGCTCCAAGTCACGAGCTCGCTTCGCTCGCTCTTGAATCCTAAATTTGTGTGAAATGAGTTTAATGTTTAGGAAATTGCGTAATAGTGAAATAATTATGTAAAATATTTTTATTTCAAACGTTGTTTTACGAGATGACATGAATTTAAAAATAAATTATTTGTCAAATAATACGTTGTTAAATAAAAGTTAATCGGGTAAATATTTTTCTAAGTGAATTATTTGGAAAAATTGTTGCTGTAAAATGATGAAATTACCAATCGTGTTTTTGCCAATCGCTACTTGTGAAATGAAAAATTGTAAATAACCCAATAAAATATAGTTTATTGGAACATTAGCCTGTAATGTAGGAATTCAGGATTCGATTTTGAGCATTACGTTATTAGATGCGAGGGCGCATTCACCTTAACCCTTTATAAGGCAGAGAAAACCGGAAGTGATAGGAAAACGAAATTTATGTATGTTTATAAGGATATTTTAATATGATTTTTAAGATTAAAAAAAAATATTTTAATTTTTTTAAATTCTAAAAATATTAAATATAAGTACTTCGATTTTTTTTACTGTTATTTTTTTTAAATCGCCGGAAAATATGTGTAAAATTTGAAAACAGTATATGTGCCACTGTCCATACTAAAGTGCTGATATAAATTCTGTATAAAAATAATTTTGTTGGTGTCACGTATATTGCCTCTACCTTAAAAAGGGTTAACTGATACAAACTGTACCACTGTTGCGCAATGTCATGTTCGGTTCTCCTCACTCAATGACGTTATGCTCGAATATGACCTGTTCCATGACAGGTGAGGAAGAAACTTCATGGGCTATCAAAGAGATTTAAAATTAAAAGACTTATAGAGCGGACATTAGGAATATTTTCATACAAAATTTTTGATCCCGAACATTTTCGATTTTGACACACGAATGCTACCTGACAAGCGTGCGAAAGACACTAGACAGAACGATTTGTTACTAAGTAGTAACAAGTATTAGATTACGATTTCCTTCGTCTTGTCCCGTCTATCGCTCGTAAATAAACGGTGTAAAAAGACACTTAACGAAGCCGAAAGGTACTTGTTCTCCCCGTCATTGCGATAATTTTTTTGTTCTAGACCATACCTGGGAACCTTCTAGTTTCGGAGATATTTAATAAAAATACATGTTTCTAATGTAAGATTTATACTTTAAACACCTTCACGACCCCGTACTATTCAATCCATCCATCAGCACAATGTTTTGAGTGCGTTACATTGAGTTTTACCGTAAAACGTGATTTTTCACCCCAAAAAAAAAGTCGTTTCCCAGCAATAATTTTTGCGTAAAGTTACTTAGTTCGATGTACAGAATGCTTGGTTGACGGCTTCGTGAAGGGTCCGTTTACACCCCGTATTTGAATGTCTTTGTGGGCTATCGACCCACATGTGTGTGTACAAACTGACGTTTCATTTTATGTGTTCACAGAATGTCCTGTTACATGTTCTTCAAATCAGCTGCTTTCATCGAGATTCGGTTTTATTTTTCCTTCAAAGCAAATCTCGATATCTCCGTGTACGGTACCGAACACAAGAAAAGGATCGTACCGAACCCATTCAAGTCATCACAGTTCACGACACCGTGGTGGCCAACTCCTAATCGCTTTGGGATGGGTAGTTTCACACCTGTATCTAAATGGTTTTGGTATATGTAAATAAAAATACACAAAAACGGAACATGTTTTAATAATCCCTAAAAAATTTTGTTGTACCTAGTACAGACAGGTCGCTGCAGACCAAGAAGGAGATGGCGGGACGAACTGCATGTTTTCCTTGAGAATTGGAAAGAAGTAGCACAGAATCGTGACGGTTGGAAGGAATGGAGGGTGGCCTTTGCCCAGCAGTGGGACAATATGGGCTAGCTATAATATATATAATTATATACAAAGTGGAGCAGGACGATTGACATTCCTTTAAACCACGTATAGAGTGTCATGTTCTTTACCCGTATACAAAAAATCAATCAAATCCAATGAATACTTTAGCCACAGGAAATTATTTTTCATTTTCTTATTTTACAACATGATGTAGATCTGAGTCCGTAATAGTAGGTAAACATTGTAAGGTCAAGAACTTGTACGAAACCGTACGATTCTATTCTCTACGTCTCAATATGCTTGAAAGACAGAGACAGGTGTCATACCATTACACTCTTACGCGCCCCGCCCACTCCCACAAAATACTACAATTAGAAAGAAAAAGAAATATTACTTACGCAAAAAATGCATTAGTGGTGCATAGAAAATTGCGAGTGTGTGTTTGAGCGGAATTTTTTCGGCAAAAAGACCGTTATTGAGTAACTATGTCAGTCAGTGCATACTTGCATAGCGGAGCCCTTTGATGAGAGCACACGCCTACTTTCGTTATCACAAGACGAGCTGCGCGCGCATTGTTGTGATTCTAAGAAAAGTTTTAGTTAAAGACGAGTTATGATAGTTGGATTAGTGCATAGGTTATTTATTGTGAGATATCGTTAAGTGTTAGTGTAATATTAGAAGCGTTTTTCCTGAAATAAAACGCATATTAAATACTTACCTTATTTGAAGCTTACTGTTTGAGATAGGCCCTATCTGTTTTCCGGTTATTTAAGTCCTTCTTCTTCACTCCTATATATCTATCTCGCTCGCACACTCCCCACCAGGCAGGCCCGAGCGCAGTTGGGAGGCTCGAGGCCTTCATGAATCATTGAGTCAAAAATACCAGGCAGAAATTAATTGTAAGCTTCAAATAAGGTAAGTATTTAATATGCGTTTTATTTCAGGAAAAACGCTTCTATTAAATCCATGACCGTTATTTGAAGCTTACTGTTTGAGACGTGTTTGTTATCGCCTGGTGGTGGGGACGCCAATGTGAAGTAAGTTTGATTGACTTCCGGAAAATAATCTATACCTATGGATTAAGTGATAGATATTCATTATTTTAAAGATAATATATTATTAAATTAAACAGCTTTGGAGTGTGCAAGAAATAAATTTATATAACAAAAACCAATCATTAACAATTCGTAATCACAACAGTAACACTATTAGTATAATCTGTGTTCCAGAAGATTAATACAGAAAATAAAAATTTAATCAGCTGGGTTGAACATTCTAGTAATGCTGTTGCTAGCAGAGGCTGGCAGTATCTCTCGTCTGTAGAAGCGTGTAAAAGTCTCTTTGGACTTCCAATTTCCTCTGGACAAAATTTCATCCAGAGGTAAGTTATCAGACCAATTTTTTGAAGATACTGCTGATCGTAGACTTCCAGGTGTAGCGGGTATACCAGCCTCTGTTAGTACAGTTTTAACCCATCCCGCAATCACAGTGCGAGAGGCCGCCTTTGCTTGTCCTCTGATATTAATAAATAAGTTTGGACAATTACCCGAATCTCTTTTATCTTTAAGAAGATCAATTAATTTTCTGACCCAAAACACAGGATCCAGATTTTTATTACTCGTATTAGGCAGTAACTTCCATCCCGATTGCCTATGAGTATCACTATCGGTTTTAGAGCCAAATACTGGCTTTAAAATAATGTAACAGCCATCATCGATGCAATGCTCTGAGTCCACTAGCAGCAACGTCAGATCGTGGACTCGTCTGCCTGAGCACAGGAGGAGGAGTGTTGCTGTATGTCGAGAAGTGGCAAAAGGGTTATTTTCATCTACAGTGTTTGAACTTAAAAAGGAGGTCAGGGTATATATATTCCATACGGGAGGCTTATGTGCGACAGGCTTCTTTAAAGCAATAGACTTTAGTACGTGTTTTACTAATGTATGCGAACTTATTCGTCCAGCATCTCCGGCATTGCATAGAGTAGCCACTACCGATTTGTGAAGCAAAATAGTGTTATAAGAAAGCTTGTCGACTAGATGTAGGTCCGCTAGATATCTAGCAACGATGGGCCCTGTTGGGTGAAAAGGATCCAAATAATATTTTTTAGACCAGGATACCCATCGATCCCACGCGACCTTATAGGTTTTAAGAGTCGACGTACGCCACGAGGATTTAAGTAACTGTATTTGATCTTCATTCCAACCCGTCAAGCTCTTCGACCACCCCCACACTTCCAGACTTCGAGCGCCATCTCTTGAACCTTGGGGGGTGGCAGACCGGTCGTGGTGTCTATTAGATTCTCCCTGAGATTGGTGATCGACCACGGAGCTGCTACTGCTCGAGCTTTGAGATCGGCCCGCCAGAATACCCGACTCCACCGGGGGACAATTAAAAGGTACAGCCCGGTCGCCGAGTTGAGGTTGGCCAACACCTTGGGTATCAGATATGGTGGTGGGAACACCCACGCAAGGTGGTAGTTCCACTGCCGGGAAAAGGCATTGTGATCCGCATGTCCGTTGTAAATGCCGGGTATATAATTGACTGTCAGATTTATTTGATGACAATCTAGTAAGCGGAACACTCTGTACGTTACTTCCATCAGAGGTGGCGATCTCGTGCCGCCCTCGTTCCGCAAGTGGGCCACAACTGTTCGATTGTCGCACTGGAACAGAGCAGTGGACTTGCACAGTAGAGGACCGTGGCTTTCGAGCACCTTTAAGATTGCCAGCATCTCTTTTAGGTTGCAATGTAGATGTTGTTCTTGAGCAGTCCACACACCTGACACTGCGTAACCGTCCACCTGAGCTCCCCAAGCCAGATCGGAGGCGTCTGTGGTCACAAAGTGAGTTGGTGGTGGCAGATGGATTGCAGATGTTTGGTGGCAGTTGTGAAGCCACCACTGAAGATCTTCTAGGACTTCGTCTGGTAAGTGGATCTCCTTCCTGACTGGCATATTTAGAGATGCATTTAGGAAACTGAGCAGAGACCGGTGATGTAGTCTGCCCTGTGGCACCACAAAACTTGCAAAGTTTAGAAGGCCCACTAGGCTTTGCAATTCTTGCAGGCAAGCCTTGCCCATGTTCAGCCTTGCAGAGACCTTGTGGATAAGATTTCTGACCTTGTCTTGCGGCAGAGATTTTTTGTTGGCCCAAGGATCCCACTGAACTCCCAGATACACAAGACTCTTTTGTGGGGATACAACGGATTTCTTTAGATTTACTTGCCACCCTAGATATTCTAGACGGTTCAGGAGAGTGCAAACATGAGTTTGCAGAGTGTCCTTGTCCTGGTGAACTACCAGGAAGTCGTCTAGGTAGACAATTATGCGCAGATTCTGTTCTCGCAATGTTTGAGCGACCCAGTTGCTCAGAGAGGCAAACACCTTCGGTGCTGTACTGAGGCCGAAAGGTAAGCAGGTAATTTCTAATAGCTCCCCTTGGTAAATGAGGCGCAAAAATCGTCTGTGTGCCGGAGATATTGGTAAGTAAAAGTAAGCTTGCGAAAGGTCTACTTTGCAAAGCCAGTCGCCTGGCTGGAGGAACTCCGGTATACGAAACACATTTATCAGGCTGAAGAGTTCCGTGATTACATAGTCGTTTAAAGCTCTTAGGTTGAATATTGGGCGGTCGGAGCCATCGCTCTTTGGCACAAGAAACAATGTTGACAGGAAGCTCGGGGAAGGTCGCACTGCTTCTAATACACCTTGGTCTTTCATCTGACTGATGAGTGCCGACATCGATTCGGACTCCTGTGTAATGTAGGGCCCTTTCCTCAAATGTGGCAACATTAGAGGTGGTTTTAGAAGAAAGGGTATGCGATACCCTGTTATTATGCGCAACAGAAAGTTTGGAGCTCCCATTTCCTTCCATCGATTGTAAAACAGTGCTAGTTGACCCGCCCTGAATTCTGTCGAGTCAGTACTTACGGTTGTGGGGAATGAGGCGTTGTGGATGTCTTCTGTTCGGGATGCTAGTTCTTCTGCAGGAAACACAATCAAACGGCTCAGACACTTTATCAACAGTTTATTCAATATTCGGGGTCACCAATGTGGGGAATGAGGCGTTGTGGATGTCTTCTGTTCGGGATGCTAGTTCTTCTGCAGGAAACACAATCAAACGGCTCAGACACTTTATCAACAGTTTATTCTCACCACTAATAACAAATACAGCTAGCACAAACAGGTAAGTATTTAAGAAAGGCGATTTAGCGAAAGCGGAAGGATTATTGTTCGCGTAGTAAGCAAGCGTGCGTCTGCCGCGAGCGAGCGGGACAGACTAGACGGCGCGAGCGCGCGCGTCGTTGCGCGCCGGCCGGTGGTCGATGGTTCTAGACTTCCTTTGTTCTCGTGAGCAGCGGGACTCGATGCGCTTTTATTCGGTACGACACGACGACGACTTGCGGTGACGATCGACGACTCAACGATGCGATTCTACAGTACTGGTAAGTTGGTTTATTATTATGTTAAGTGTTATTGTGTATGTTTGTACTTTGTGTATTTAGTATGTAAAGTATTATATATATTTTATAGTATATATAATTTATTTAGTGTATGTAGTTATTATAATATATTGTGGTTACGCCACACGGTTTTTGTTCCCAGAGTTGTAGTCTGAGGAGACTCCGGGGCGTTTACGGTTTCCTTTGCCCTGACTCTGAGGCTTGTAGCTTTGGCGGCCACCCCGCGAGCGAAATGAACCTCTGTTGTTGCTTGTAGGCGCCGTGCGACGGTCACTCTGGTTGCTCTGTCGCTGAGGACGTTCATGATAGCAGTCCTGTGAGGACTGGCGGTATTGATAATGTGGATGAGGCACAGAGGCGCAGCATCCATGGCTGGTACCCTGCGAGGGTCCATGATAGTGAGCCGACCCCTGCGGGGGGTGGCGTGCAGCCTTGCTTGGTCCTGCTTGCGAAGCAGAGCCACTTGTAGGTTTAACTAAGGGCATGAATGTCTTCTTAACCCCACCCATTTTTTCAAGGGCAGCGGTAAACGATTCGCTTTCGAATAAATGGCGGTCGGATGGTGGGATCTTGCGTAGCGTTGCCTTTATTAAAGGATCACGAACGTGATTAGTTATTCCATCTCGGCGCATTTGTATAACTTCAGCCCTGTGTCCACAGATAAGCTGCAACAAATCTGAAGACGCTTTGTGGAAATCACCTTTAGAAAAAACCTCCGTGATCTTATCCTGCAAGCTATTAAAATTTAAACCCTGTTCTGCATGAGCCCAGGATAGTAGTTCTGACAAAGTAGATGATAACGCCTGCCTTTGTTCCAGCGCACAAAATGTAAGAGCGGCGTAAGCCTTGTCAGCATAAGCCAAATGGCGCAACTGATCATACGCACGAATCTCCTCATTAGCTTCTAGGTCAATAAAACCAGGCGTATGGCAATATGATTTCTGTACTTCAGAGTACCTGACCTCACTCCATTCACTTTTATTAAAATATTGTATATCCTGAAGGGTTTTCAATAAATTATCGGGTGCTTTAGGAACCGCAGGCTCCTTCAGTTTTGTTTCAATATCGAAATTGAACGGCAGTTGAACCTGAGTAGGCTCACTCACGCACGCGTCACTACCATCATTGTACAATATGCCACTAACACTGTCATCAATCAACGAGTCGTTGTCTATAACTGACGCGGGCTCCGCACCGCCAAATGGCACTGATGATGACAAAGCAATTTGATTACGTAATGCACTTACCTCTCGGAATAACTTGTGCATCTGCCGATTGTCTTTCCGTGATTTGCGACTATATTTGCCCCCCTTTCTTTTGTGGTGACGGCCACGTTTTTTCTTTCGGTCGGAAGAGCTCGCGGAATCCGTGGAATCACTTGACGAAGAAGGGCTGCTACTAGATGATGAACTCCTAGCTGAGCGTGCACGTTTCCGAGAACTGGACTGAGCCGGCTTTGGCACCCGATCCCGCGATAAATCATGTCGCGGCTCCTCAACACTAGCGTTCACACATGTACTATTTTTATCTAAATCATCCATCCTAAAAACAAAACACATTTTTTTTTTTTTAAAGGTAGGTGTCTGTAAAACACAAAAGTTCACAACTAGGACACAGTATGATTATGACACTTTATACTGATATTAGGAGAAAGGACAATAGGTAAATGTTTCTAGAAACAAAAAGAAACCAAGAAAAATAACGCTAAAAATACGTTACATACCTGCGTAATCAATTTGAATTATGAACGTTATTATCAAATCGACTTGAAAAACGAACGGTAACACCGTTTAAATATGAAATTAACTCACGCGCAGGTGATACTTCTATTTACGGTTTAGTGAAGGTGAAGACAACCGTACTCGCCGGAAAACAAGACGCCAATGATTCATGAAGGCCTCGAGCCTCCCAACTGCGCTCGGGCCTGCCTGGTGGGGAGTGTGCGAGCGAGATAGATATATAGGAGTGAAGAAGAAGGACATAAATAACCGGAAAACAGATAGGGCCTATCTCAAACAGTAAGCTTCAAATAACGGTCATGGATTTAATAGTTGGTTAATTAGGCATTTATTAGTTAGTTTTAGGATTTAGGTTAGGTTTGTAAGTTTTTTAGTTTAATTATGCCTCAAATAAGGTACACAGCTGCCGAGTACAATGACATGGTACTTATGTACGGAGAATGTCACCAAAATGCGGCTTTAGCATTGCTTACATATCGGGAGAGTATGCTTGAGAAGTGAACACTGTGGATGATTTAAAAATAAGAATAATTAATGCCTTCGACAAACTTAAAAGAACAGATCCTCATCTGTTCTTTAACTTGTTAAAACGAGTCCGTGAAAATTTAATAGGACGATGTCGCTTGTGCATAATGAACAATGGTGGGCACTTTGAAAATTTAATAATTTGACTATTGATGATTTACGTCCCGCACCGCCGCCGCCCGCTGCACCCCGCACTACGCCGCGCAACAGGTCAGTGAGCGTGTTTACTTTTTATGCAGTTGATTTTGCTATTTATTTTGTTTGAAAATTGCAATTTTAAAATTTTCCATTAACTACTAATCTTCGTGTTTTAAAATATTTCTATGGACTAGTTACTGTGCTCGTTTTAATTTAATTTCGTAAGTCCAGATCCACATTGTATAATAGTACACACATTCTTGTTACGAAACAAATTTTTACATTGTAACTAGAAGGTATTAAGAAACCATCATGTCATCAACATAGGCCAAGAGGAAAAACAAAATTACTGAACCGATTTTGATGAAATTCCTGTGGGACCAATCGGAAAGTATATAATTTCACGGAGTTATGAGGTAATACAACCGAATTGAGAACCTCCTCCTTTTTTTGAAGTTGGTTAAAACGAGGACAAACAACAATAATTTTATTTATCAAGGGCTTGATTCAGAAAGCAGTACTTCTGGACACGGTGCTTATCGTTAGGAGGTTCCTATCCCAAGAGCCCTGACCACCGGTAGCTCGGACCCAGTTCCATTTTTGGGCAATTCTCTACTAACTTTCAACACACTAACACTTCCTCTTAAGACAGGGAAAGCAGTAGGAGGAACACTATCCTCAAATATCGACGCGGGAAGCTATCCGCCATAATTGTCTTCGAGTCTCTAACAGTGCGACACGATTCTTCATTGTTGGTAGATAGGTAAGTGGGTAGTTGAAATCACACACAACAATTACAATTGACTCAAACTCCATACGTTTATTTTAATAAACCATTTACAGACATTTATAAACTTTCTAGAGTTGAGCCGTCCGTTCGCAAAAATGGTTGTTTTTATGTTAGGAGAAGAACGGCACCGAAGAAACTCCTTACACACTCTTTTTAAATCGTGTTACAGTTCTCATATACACAACTTTAAACTGCTCACTTCAAAAACCACTTTTAATTACTTAGTACTTCAATTGTTTTATAATCGTGAGCTAACGAGACTCCTCGTCGGCTCCTACGCGCGAGTTCCCTGTGTGGCGGAAACACCACACACTCAGTAGTACTCAGTACAGTAATTCAGCACATAGTAAGTTCGGTAAAACTTACAAACAATACTAGAATACTTCAGAATTAGTTATTTTAACAATTAAACAATACCAATATTCACAATTCCAAAGACTTTATTGAGCTAAAGCTAATTAGTGGCTTCATTACTTTTTAAAACAATGTTCCCTCTTGCTTAATTAACGCACACTCATAGTATTTGATAATCAGAATATTAAATATTTACATAAATAATGAGGATGGCGTATGACTTAAACGCCGACCCCTTCAGGGGTATCTACCAAACCAGCGGAGGTTTATGTGTCAGACCCCCAAAGGGGTACGTACCGAACTTTATGGTTAAAACCATTTCCGGCAGACCAAAGGATTTATTACAATCAGGTATTTCACTAATACATTGCTCTGTAAAATAATCTTGTTACTTTTTAGTTTGTAATTAGTTACAGAAACTGATTTAGTTGTAGTTTCAAATTGTAAATTGAGTTATTGAGCATTAAAATCGGATTCGGCGCCATCTTCCACAATAATGTGGAATGCTGCCCCAAAACAAATCTTACTGTCAAATGAGCAATTGTTAAAATTGTCACAAAATATTTGCCTATCGTCATTTTAACTATAGTTCTAGCTAAAGACTTTTGTTTATTAAATTAATCTTCAGAAGATCTAATCACGAACCATCTCAGTAGTAGCTACCAAACAAGCCAATAGATATAGATGGCACTAGTCTCTCTTGTCTATAGTTGTAAATAAACCGTTTTAAACCAAAATCCGTTTAAAACCACGACCACGTGGGCCGTACATTGATTTTAAATGATTTTAAAAGGCTAATTGAAATCATTTTTAGCACTTTTATGAATATATGTGAAGTCATATATCATACTTATACTACTTTTTAGGATTAGACAGACTGAAAATAATCATGAAATGCGTGTTTATTAAAATATAACGGCAATACCGTATTTTTATTTTGCAATTTGCTACCAAAATCGTAACGTATGAGGAGAGAGAAGAAAAAAGAAGAAGAAGAAAATACATTTATTTGGCACATGCCACAAGTGCATACAATAAAAAACAAAACAAAAACATTTTAAACCATTTCACCGCTAATTGTGGTTTTAAATCGTTTTAAACCAAAAAGACGGTTTAAAACCAAATGGTTTAAAACGTTTAAAACCCGTTTTGCATCTATACTCCTGTCAATCGATTCGATCGTTGTAATAATGGTACTGCCCTGCCGCCCTAAGGTGAGTATAGACTACAACATTTTCTGGAGCATTTCTGTGTAATGTAACGTTCTTCCGAATGGTACAATACAGGCAAAAGCTCAGTTTCCAAAGCATTTCCATGTAATGTAACGTTCCTGCGAATGCTCGGCGTTATGTTACAGGTAAATGCTCACAGCGAGTGTGCATTTACCAACATTTCGTTGTACCTTGCGTTCATTCTACTCAATTAACTGGGCTAAGTCACCATGAAGTCAAAGTTAAAGTTCAAGGTTGGCTTCAGGATCAGGACTACGTCCGGACAGAAGAATTACTTCACCTCCGGCAATAGCCGTGCAATACTTTCTCTACCCATTTTTTTAAATATAAAAATCCCAACCCTTTCAGCAAGATACATAAATATACTAACAATAAAACACTTACACACGCAAATGTACAATCACAATTGTACATTTGTACAATCTATGTACAATCTCAATCACACACACACACACACTTACCCCCCGATTACACACTTTCACTCTCACATACACATCTACACACACAATTACCTACACATGCACATTCATAATACAACTACAATTAATAAATTCCTTCACTCCTAGTTTAATTTCTGTTAAAATAATTTAATTTAGTTGTACTTTCAAACTTGTTTCTTTTTTGCCAAGATTTTGTTAACACACTTTTTAGTAAAAGGTTTTTGTATCATAGTGACAGCAGAACACTGACTCCTAAGTCACAGGATCTCCTAGTTTGGGAGTCAGGGTTACTCTATCTGTATTACCTTTATTTCACTGAAATTTATGTGACCTAGTCTTAAATCAATGTTGAAGGTTTTTGTATAAATAAAGATTTTTATTATTATTATTTCCTTTATTTATCTTTATACATATTTTTTTCATTTTTAAATATTCTATACAAAATACTATAAAAAACATTTAAAAATATAAAAAATAGTGGTCCGCCGGCGTTGGGAGCAGGGTCCAAGCTACCGGTGGTTAGGGTTCCAGAGACAGGAACCTCCTCACAATGCGAGCCGTATCGAGGAGTACTGCCTTCTGAATCAGGCCCTTAATCCAACCGCCTAGGGAGAGCCTCGAAAGATGGTCGTCGAGGCTCTTGGCCATAAGGCCATTGGCCGTCACGACAATCGGCACAATGATAGCCGAGTTCACATTCCACATGTCGACAACCTCGTGTGCCAAGTCGAGATATTTTATTTGTTTCTCTTTCTCAGCTTTCACGAGGTTCTCGTCATGCGGGATGGTAACATCGACTATCATTACGCGGCGCGCTGATCGGTCTATCACCACTATGTCAGGCTTATTGGCGACAATAGTCCTGTCAGTAATGATAGACCGATCCCAGTACAACGTGACATGGTCTTTCTCGAGAACTGGGTCGGGCACATACTTGTAGTACGGTACCTCAGATTCCACAAGTTTATATTTCAAGGCAAGTTGCTGGTGAATAATCCTGGCTACTTGGTTGTGCCTGTGCAAGTACTCGCCGTTAGCCAGACGAGAACAACCGGAAATAATATGTCTGATGGACTCACCCGGACGGTGACATGCCCGACACACGTCAACCGTCCCGTCCTTCATAATGTATTTCCGGTAATTGTTCGTCAACATAACTTCGTCCATAATCGCACAGACAAAACCTTCAGTTTCCCCAAACAGGTCGCCGAAACGTAGCCAGGACACGGACGCTAGAAAATCTACATCAGGCCCATGAAGAGCCCGGTAGAAGCGTCCGTGAAGCTCCTTGCCTTGCCATACTTCCTTGCGGTCATCGGTAGTAAGTACTACAGGTTTGCGCCAGTTCTCTTTAGCCATGGACAGCGGGGTGAGTCCCTTGTCCACTGCGACCACATCTCGGTGCATACCCACCTCAGCTTTTAAAAAATATTCTCTGAGACTGCACAGCTCGCGGTTGTGGAGGGTCTTTGCGTTTAAAAAGCCTCGACCCCCACACTTCCGCGGGATGTACAGCCTCATCACCGATGATCGTGGGTGATGCATCCGGTTTGCGGTCAACAGTGTACGAACTCTCCTGTCTAGGGCATCGAGTTCGGTCTGAGTCCATTTGAGTATGCCGAAAGAGTACATTAAAACCGGCATGACCCAACCGTTGAAGGCGCGCACCTTGTTCCCGCCTGAAAGAAGGCTATTTAATACCTTCTTCAGGCGACCGAAGAAGCGCTCCCTCAACGATTGCTTCATGTCAGTTACGTTAATGCCTAACGCTTCCGACATACCCAAATACTTATAGCTTTCGGATGAGGAGAGGGATCTCAGGTGTATGGAATCCGAGAGCTGAATTCCCTCGGATTCCATAATCTCCCCTCGCTTTACATACATGACTGCACATTTGTCCACACCAAATTCCATCCTGATGGCGCTACTAAAAGTTTCAGTTACTTTCAGTAGCTCCATCAGTCGCAATTTGTTGGGGGCAAACAGTTTCAGATCATCCATGTAAAGAAGGTGAGATATAACCTGACCACCTCTTCTCAACCGGTAGCCTAGACCTGAATCTTCCAGCAATGTGCTCAGAGGATTCAGGGCTAGACAGAACCAAAGTGGGCTCAGACTGTCGCCCTGGAATATTCCCCGTTTAATCCATACAGGCTCATCGCTCCCCTGGATCTGTCGACATCCTGGATATCGAAGAACCGTCCTCCATTGCCCCATACATGACTCAAGGAAGGTGCGTAGAGTTGCATCTATCTTGTACAACTCCAGCACCCTCATAAGCCATGTATGTGGCACCGAGTCGTAGGCCTTCTTATAATCTATCCAACATGTCGACAGATCCTTGCGGGATCGACGAACCTGTTGGCTAATGGCCATGTCGATGAGGAGTAGCTCCTTAGTACCGCGGGACCCATTCCTACATCCATTTTGAGAGGCAGACATTATGGAGTTTTTGTCAATGTGTGTATTAATTTTCGCTCTCAAAATGGATGTAAGAAGTTTATAGACCGTTGACAAACAAGTGATCGGTCTATAATTCTTGGGTTCCGCGGGATTACCTGACTTATGGAGCAGGTGGGTAACGCCTGTTGTTAAAAACTGCGGTAAGGCCCCAGACTCTAAGGATGACTGGAATTGGGATGCCAGGCAAGTGTGTGAACTACTAAGCCATTTGAGCCAGAAGTTGTGCAGTCCGTCCGGTCCCGGTGACTTCCAATTCGGTAACGGACGAACTGATCTGGCTACATCTAATGATGTTATCAAAATTGGTTCCATTTCTGGGATAGGTTCACACACTCGCTCGACAGCACGCATCCAGTCACCCTCAGTATGACAGACGGGCACCGACCAGATGCTGCTCCAGAAAGAACTCGTGGTGGCATCATCTGGGCGATACACGTCCGTCATATTTTGCTCGGGTCGCTCCCAAGCTCTGTATACCCACCTCTCATCGCTCTGGAACATGCGGTTCTGCGAGTACCGATCAACCCGCCGCTTATACCGCCGAATACGGTTAGCCCATGCATAAACTTTCTGCTTCAGGAAGTCGATGCGCTCTGTGACACGGGACATGTATTCTTGAGGGCTGATTCCAGTCCCCGAGAATGCCCGCCTCACAAAGCGCATCACACGTGGTCGTGTATTGCCCTCCCTGAAGCAGTGTAGTTTGCCGATGAGTACCCTAGCCCCGTCGATGCGGCGCTCGATCCTGCACTGCCAGGCTGGTACGGCTGGTTTTGGTCGAGTAGCTGCGTCACTATTTGTGAATTTCAATTTGGCTAAACGACATGCCGCAACAGCCCCACAGTACAGGATCGAGTGGGTATCAACGAGGTCCTCGCTACTCTCGAATAGATTCTTGAGTTGCGAGTCCAGGGCACACACCAGCGCCCTATTTTTCTTATGCATGGGTAACCGTGGTAATCGGGGCCTAAGTTCGGTAGGAGTGTATCGATACTCGCGAAGCGCATCCTCTAGTGCGCTCCTCAATCGGTCGTTGCACTGGCTACTTACCGTGGCAACCCTATCATCCACCTCTACAACAGCAGGGTGAGACCGTGGTGGGCTTACGTCAATAGCTGTCGTTTGCACCACGGTTTGTGATGGAGTTAAGACGATACGGTTGCTCAGTACCTCTGAGCGCAGCCTATCAAGCACGGCGTCGTCCAACATGTGATTGCGTTGGATGACCCGCACCTGATCCGACAGTCGTTGGGCCGAGATGTTGACGGTTGGTTCAAGTACCTGGAACAGAGACAGCATCCTAACACGGTACGCAGTGAGGTTAGTTCCCCCCTCTGTAGACCCGTAGTATGCGCGCATGACGTTCTCGTTTATTGGATGAGTCCATCTCATGCGCTGCACACAACCACCGGTAGCGGGGACCCGACTCGGGGCCGGATGGCCGCTAAGTCCCAGGCTTGTCGGTGGCCGGCCTCTCCCCTGCCGACGTACAGGTGTTGGCGACGTCGGCGGAGAGAAATATTCGTCGCTCGAGCTCGACGCAACTGCCACGGCCGGTGTCACAGCACTCACGATGGGGCTGGATTCCGGCAGCGGCGAGGCGGAGCTGAGCGACGAGTCCGGAGGTGATAAGCGTGCGCGTCGTGCTGCTGCTCTTGTCAACATTTCATTCGTTTCATTTCTCGTTCTTCACATATTTCGTTTTTCACATGTATGACGTATGTCATTTCTGATCCGAGTTTTCTTCTAATATATTGATATAACATTGGTCCATTTTGCCGTTTTTGTTGAAATATATAAACTATTATATTTAAAAAAGGGAGAGGTGATATTTAGGCTGTTTAAAAATATATATTTATAATGTAAATTGAAGAAAATTTGAAAATGAAATTTGAACGATGTTGACTTAAGTGTTGCCAGCTATTTATTATTATTATTATTATTCTTCGTTCGCTCGTTCGTTCGTGGCTCGACGAAATGTTACACCAATACGCTCGACGAAATGTTACACCAATACGCTCATTGGTTTGTAACAAAGAGGCGAGCGTGCTCGACGTTTAGTTCGTAAAAGGATGATACACTAGAACATATCATAGAGCGGCTCGTTGTTCTGTTACAAGTAAATGTTGTAGTCTATACTCACCTTTACAGATAGCAGGTTCACTTCAATATTATGATGATTGAGAATTATAAGTTGGTTATTAATTAGATTAACTAATAATCTTGGTAGATAGACATTCTTGCGGCGACATACCCTAGATCAGCCGATTAAAAAAACAAAATAGCTTCCATTCGCGGGGTGTGGGGTTAGGAGTATTTGTAAACAGACAATGTATTTTTCGATAGAAATGAGAATATAATATGCCTCTAAAATATAGAAGATAGATTAAAGAGGGAACAGAGCCTGTGATGAAGGTATTTGAATAAACTATTGCCGTCGCGCTACATCAAACTTGCCTCCGTAGAGTGCGATAGGGACAGCAGATTATATTACAAAACATTATGACGACGTCAACGTTTCTTATTCCCCTTTTATCTCCTGGAAAACTGAGCCGATTCAATTACTTTTGACATTCAAATTTTAAGAAAGAGTATGTCTATTTTCCTATCAATTTCTTTTATGTTAAAAACTTTTCGAATTTGTCTGGTCGTCCTCTTATCACGGCCGTAAAAAGGGCATTTTTGTCATTTTTGCAAGGTCATATTTTCGTTACTTATTAGTTGCTGAAAAAAGGAAATGACAGGGACGTGTCTACAGTAGACCTTCATCATCATCATCTGCCTAGCCTTTTCCCAACTATATTGGGATCGGCTTCCAGTCTAACCGGATGCAGCTGAATACCAGTATTTTACATGGAGCGACTGCCTATCTGACCTCCACAACCCAGCTAGTACTGGGTAATACGATTCCCTTGGTAAGACAGGTTGTCAGACTTTTTGGGCCACTGACTACCTAACGACTGTCAAAGATCTACAAATGACACCCGGGACCAACGGCTTAACGTGCTTTCTGAGGCACGGAGGAAACTCGGTATGTAATGTGGTCACCCATCCACAGACCAACCTAGGCAAGCACGGCTTAACCTTAAGATCGACCCGAGCGGCTGTTATTATTAAGCCCTTGATTTTTAAAATAATATATATAGTAAAAATTATTTGCTCTATAGGCATTATTCAGGAAGAAAAAAGGGTCATACATTTGTATGGACAATTGCCGCCCCAGTTCCCTCTTAAATACCTACATTAAAAATTTATTGTAAAATATGCACGATTTCAGTGACCACAACGAAAATTTCAACGATACCTACCTCATGTATTCAGTATTGTAGCTACCATGATACAAATAAGTCAAATAATATTGTTGTTTTTGGTGGTGTCAGTTGCAAGAGCTAGAACTTATACCGGTAAGATCTTTGGGTTTTTGTGTCTAGTTCAAAAGCCTGGATAAAGAGCTAAAGCATTCCTAGATTTTTATTCTATGGTAAGTCTTATACCCGGCACAGAAAGGCTGTCTCAAACGAAAAATCTCTGTTGTTAAAAAAGTTTTCGTCCGTGTTTCACCGTTTTTATGGTTAAGCCGAATGGGAAAAAACGGAACCCTTATATGTGGATTCGTCATGTCTGTCTGTCCGTCCGTATGTCACAGCCACTTTATTCCGAAACTATTTGGACCACTCAGTTAAAACTTGGTAGGTAGATGTATTTTGTGAACCGCTTTACGATTTTTATACAAAAACAAAAAAATAAAGGATAAAGGGGAATCCCCATACTTGGAACTGAAACGATAAAAACATCAAAACTACACGTGCGCGGTGTTTATTGATAGTTCTTTAAAAATAACATTGAGGTTCCCAAAAACCATTTTTTCTCAAAGTCACTCGTTTGAAAGATAGACACTTCCAAGGGCGTACCCAGCATTTTCTAAGGGGGTGGGGCAGAAGTAAATAAACTAAGTAGTAGGAAATCAAAAATGCTTTTTATTTACTGACTGATACGTTTTATTGACTGCACTACACCATGTCAATAATTACCTGCGAGGGTTCTGGCCGACAAGACGGTTTTCTGGCATTCTTGACCTTAACCAAGTTTTTATTTTATTGTGAAAAATGTTAAAGTAACCAAATGAATATTTAATTTATAAATTTTGCCTAAAAATTCTTAGCTTCGGGTCAGAGAGCAGGGTGGGGCAAGTGCCCACCCTGCCTCACCGTGGGTACGCCCATGGACACTTCCAAAGTGATAAATATGCCCCCCCCCCTCTAATTTCTAAAGTAAGAGGAGGAAAAAAAAAATTTGGATTGTAGAACGTAAAAAAACTTTCAACGAACATTGATTTGAATAAAATTTGATGTTTAGTTTTTGAGATATGGGACTTTTTCATCAAACTGCAGCAGTAACTTTGTTTTTCATTATCATACTATGAAAAAGTTAGTTTTGCTATTGAATGTAATACAATACAACATTTATGAACGAGCGTTCAAAAAAAAAAATTTTTATTGTTTGGTGCCACGGAACCCTATTTGCGTGTACTCGCACGACTCGCACTTGGCCGGTTTTGTAATTTGGCTGCAGAACCCTAAATAGTGACGAGTCTAAATTCCAGATGAAGACTTAGCCAGTTTTCCAAAATTGTTCCACCTGGATGAATATGAGCGATGCCTCGCGAGGGTCGATGCGGTGTACTGCCTCGGGACCTTCGAGCTCACCCCGGCGACACAGCCGCACCCTACTTACGAACTCATGAAGGTACCTACCGACTTATACTTATTTTCTTTTACTGTTCTTAAGTAAGCAAATTTATTTTATTTATTTATTTGCCAAAAATATGGTAAGTATGTTTACAAAGGTGTTCATAATATTGCATAGTGCTACATGCCTCACCGTTTTAACGGTATGCAAAATCAATTTATAATTACATGAAATTACAATTAACATTATTTACATCACGTTCGTTTTTAATTAACATTAGTTACATTACATTATTTATTTATTTATTTAAACTTCATGTACAAAAGTGGTACATACGGGGTGTAAACAGACCCTTCACCAAGCCGTCAACCAAGCATTCTGTACATCAAACTAAGTAACTTTACGCAAAAATTTTTGCTGGGAAACGAAATTTTTTTTTGGGGTCAAAAATCACATTTTACGGTAAAACTCAATATAATGCGCTCAAAACTTATTGCTGATGGATGCTTTGAATAGTAAACGGACCATGGAGGTAATTGGAGTACAATTAGAACCTTAAAAAGTAGTATTTAAAAAAAAACTTGTGTAAAAATTGGAACTTTGACCCCCAATATCTCCATTACCGTGCTAGAAGGTTCCCAGGAATAGTCCAGAACAAAAAAATGATCACAATGACGAGGAGAACAAGTGCCTTTCGGCTTCGTTAAGGGTCTTTTTACACCCTTTATAGCCTGGGCAATGAATGATTGTGGTTGGAAAAGTTGAAAGCAGAAAATCTGACTTACGAACTTTGTTTGGACTAGTTAGAAGATAAACATATTAAAAGTCCTGACCCCTCCGAGGTGAGCCCGAGGGATGGGGGGGCAAAGAAGGTCCTGTTTTTTGGTTTTTTGCTTATATCTCCAAAACGATGCATCGTATTAAATTTTGTTGTACTACATAATAAAACATCATAAAATTCTCTTCAACGTTGCTTTTCAAATTTTTTATCTATCTCATAACGTTGAATTAGTATGAGCTCCGAAAAACGATCAATTTTTAAAAATTTGTCCAAGTCTCTGTCCCGTTCGTCTTCGTTTTTGGTTTGCATCTCGAAAACGGTGTGTCGCATGAATACTTGTTGTACTACACAATGAAATCTGATAAAATTATCTACAACTTTGCTATATTTTTTTTTTTTTTTCGTTTTTTTTTTTTTTTGGAGATTGATAAAAAGTGTGTCAATTTGAGATATAAGCAAAAAACCAAAAAACGGGACCTTCTTTGCCCTCCCATCCCTCGGGCTCACCTCGGAGGGGTCAGGACTTTTAATATGTTTATCTTCTAACTAGTCCAAACAAAGTTCATAAGTCAGATTTTCTGCTTTCGACTTTTCCAACCACATACCCCTTTTGAGCACTCATTTACCAGACTAATAGGCGGACATTACTTTCAATTCGTATCAGTTACATTTCATTAATTTTAAAATTATACATTATTTCAATTATAATATTGCTCACACTTCTTTTTTACTAGGTACATTATAAAATTAAACAATAAATTCAACATAATACAATAACCATTAATTTTAATTATTACTTATGCCTGTATTTGGATGCAAGATTTTACAAAAAACTCGTGAATTGAATAAACACATTCCTGCAACAACCAATTCCGTAGTGCCGAACAAAATTTTTTGAAGGGTACTTGGCATCTAAGTTTCGATATCGTCGTTGGAAACGATATCATTCAAATCGTAGGTACCTAAAAAGAAAGGGCTGGCCAGAAAAAAAAATACGTTGTTCATAAAGGAAATGTCACCCTCAACATTTTTTATTATCACAACGAGAGTCTATAAACCGTGACTTTTTAGTCGTCTTACAAAGGTGGTCCACTCAATGTACCCGACATAAAATTGCTCTAGGCGCGATTTTTTTTTTTTACCTTCCATAATAGATAAAAGAAAAATAAATAATATATTAGAATAAAATTATAAAACATCCTGTTAATGATATTTACATGTCAAACGGGAGAACATATTACCTTCCCAGCGCTCGAGTCCAGTAGATCATCGCTCGCAACAGGGTGTTTTAACAACGGCATGCGTAATAATACTGAATAATATTTTTATTTTTAAATTATTAAAATCTCATAAATACCAATTTTTTTTATGAATGTTTAGTAGTCATTGGATACATGAAGTGGGCTGCCGTTGTAAGACGACTAAAAAGTCACAGTGTATACATATATTTGTGATCACTCCTTAAAAGCCTTATGTCGATTTTGAAACGGGCCTCGATTGTGGTACCCTTTAGAAAGATCACACGTCAGTCGAATTCGTTGATGTCTAACACACGTACTTACGTGCACCGCCCGACCGCGCGGCGCACTGCCACAAAATCCGTCACTGCTTCTGCCCGATCGCACGGACGAGCGGTGTCATGTGCGGTATGACCATCACCTAACGTGAATTGGGCCTTAACCTACGTTCACAGTGGGTTATTGACGTGTGATCCAAACATATAAGTTTAACATATCCTGCAGGACTGCACCATCTAACTAAACGCTTACTTTCCCAGGCATACTCCGATGAATCGTACCGCCATTTCAACCGCACGCGCATACATCGCGGCTACTGCTTGAGCTCGCGCAGTGCGACCTTGGCCACTTCGGACAACACTCCCCTTGCAGCCGAACACAACGCTTCCCTTCTGTTCGAGCGCTGTGCTGACCATTTCGCCCAACGGAGCGAGCTCCGAGCCTCCCTCCACACGCTGCAGTACTGTCGCACTCATGCTGAATACATCTCCGAACGACCACTAACGAATGCAGAACTGTTATTTAAACAAGTCATTTTTGTTCTTGTCTTAGCCAATATTGTTGGGACTATTTATGATGTCTATGCTGAAGACGGACCTACTAGTAAGTCGAAGGTTTCTTCTTATTATCTGGGTCGAAGCAGTATCTCTTCTTCTTCCCGCACTACTCTATTAGTCGTAATTTTAGAAGTGCCCCCCTTACTAGTCATTTCATCTTTCACATCCGTCGTTTTTTTTTTGTGTCTTCTGCTCTTATAGTCATTACATTCATCTAAACCTTCTCACGACCTTCTTCTCTTTCAGAAAGCAAGTTGCTCTCTGCCTTCTCAATACCAGCCAACTGGCGCCGGCTGACGTTTATTCGTGAAGGTGGCGATCCTCGGCAGACAGCCCTCATTCCAATGGAAGGAGTCAGGTATTGATATTTTATTTTTGAAGGCAGCAACCTACCAGCAACTCATATTGTGGACTTTACAATATGGTTGGCAATTGAAGATCACTCGTGACATTGACGGTCGTGCAAAATATTTGTGGTATTCCAGTCTATAATTAGGGTCACGACTGATCGACGGCGACAAAAAAAGTACAAAGTAAAGGTGAACGTAGACCTGGCCGCACCGCACTCGCCGCAGTCGCCGCATTCGAATTCTTTATATGAAATTCTATGCAACCTCGCACACCCACCCGCGCCGCAGTCGCCGCAGTACCTGAAGCGGCCAAACTCCCCAAGCCGCAGCTGATGACGTCACCAACGCCGGCCAGCCCGCATCGGACGCTGCGCCCGGCGCGGCGCGGGCGCAGCGTCCGATGCGGGCGGCACGGATGTGCGTGCGCAATTGTTAACAAAAGCGATGACTGCGGAGACTGCGGCGACTGCGGTGACTGCGGTGACTGCGGCGACTGCGGCGACTGCGGCGACTGCGGCGACTGCGGCGCGGACAGATGTGCGAGGCCATTAACAAATGCGATGACTGCGGCGACTGCGGCGCGTGCGGTGCGGCCAGGTCTGCGTTCACCTTAAGGAGGCGCCGTACGCATCCTTTTGCATCGACCGTGACGAACGCACTCGCTACAGGGACCAATTAAACCCATATCTGCGAGCAAACCCGTGAAATATCGAATGAATAAATTTTATGCTGACACCAACGCGCAGCGAATGAATAAAAATAGGGTTACTGGTAATAAGTGACCGATACTTAAACACGTGATTGTGCTCATGATAACAAACAACTTTCCCAAAGAAACATTTTTTTTACGATCACCGCAAACGTCACGTGGCAGCCGTCCTGTGGCGCGGGCGCCCCTTACGGAGCGGACTTGCAAGTCGCGCGGGTGCTCTGTGTACCCACAGTTGCACGGTACGATAGTAATGAGACATAACGGCCCGCGGCGTCACGCGGCTAACAGCTGATAGGCTATAAAGGCGCGCGGGCGCGAATTTCATACGGCTGTTGCGTTACTGGGATAAAAGTGAACGAGTAGATATAAAAAAAGGTTTCTAGGGAAAGTTGTTTGTTATCATGAGTATAATAACCTGTTTAAGTATCGGTCACTAATTACCAGTCACGCTATGTACAACAGATTACAGTTGAAATTCATTGTGTATCAATGCATCGTGACTCCGACCTTGATAATTATGCATATCGCGTTATTTCAGGGTCATGGCACTGGGCTTCACAACATATGCTCATGCCAGTGTGTTTCATTACATGTTTCACACAATTAATCCAGAATTCTTAGAAGAGGTAGGTACCTATTCTAATAAAATACGCATGCATGCATGTGAAATTTTATCCTTTGACTACCTCATTTAATTTTGCTTTCCATTTGTCGCCATAAATGTCCTCACACATGGAATATGGCTGTCTTTTTGGAAATTACTTGACTTGACTGCCTCGTTGGTCTAGTGGTCGCAAGTTCGACAGCTGAGTATGAGGTCCTGGGTGTATCCCTGGATATTTCCAGGTAGAGCAATATGTGTTATTGCGTTTTTCCGTTATGAATTTCTCAGTAGCCAAACCAACCGAGCACAAATCCAGAGTCCTTGGCAGTTGCAGCCTCGGACTCTGGATTTGTGCTCGGTTGACATAAGAATAATTTATTTAAAAGTATTAAAAGAGTGTACATTTAGGGGCAGTAGTGTTATTCCTCATACAACGGTATTTAACAGTTGTAAGTAATGATAATGTTGAATTGAATTTTGAATATTTGGTAGCGTTTATTTAAACCTGTGTTTCAGGTCATCACTTTACATAGCACAATAAAATTAGGACAGTAAAATTATAAAATAATATTAATCTACTACTATAAAGACAAATCAAATATACAGGGTGTAAGGGACAGCCCCCCACAAACTGACAGGGTGCATTCAGCTCCTTATTTTGAATCATATTCCACCGGAATTTTTCTCAGTATTTTTTTTATTGATTTCCTTTATTTCAATGTAAAATTACATTCCCTGTGCGGAGCACTCCGTTTATGTAAATAATACGGCTAAAATCAAAATACCAACAATGGTTGTTGAAATACTCTACCGAACGACGCGTGAAATCAGCTTTTCACTTCCTGCCTAGCTACTGAGTTCATCGAACTCGTCGTCGCGCTTGCCGTTCGCTAAGTGCGTTTTCCACGGTAACGATACATTGCGTGTGAGGAAATAAAACAAATTAAAATTGGATTCCAATAACATTCCTGAAATAATTTCTTGTACCTACCAATCATCTTAGTGTGATATACTGAATTCACCCCATCAGTTTGTGGAGCGCAACCGTTAGTTGCGCTCACAAATTCAAATTGAAAATATTATATGTTTATTTCTCAAAGCGCAACCATGATGAAAAATAGAGATGGGTATGATGGATTCATTAACGCAACAAATGGTTGCGCTTCGAGGTATAATTTAGTTGCGCTTAGTTGGGTGCGCTTAAGATAGTTGCGCTTTGAGGAATACCCCGTCTTAGAATGTTTTGTAACGTCCAAACCATTATCTCTTATACAGATGACTGGACGAATTGATGGTGTTTTTCTCTCGGATGGAACGTCACTGATCCAAGGTTTCGTGATGATATCCACCTTCCTTACCGGCTACAACCTCCTGATATACTCGCAAAAACAAGAGCTCGGCATACATATGTTACCGCTGTGTATCATAAAACGGGTTGTAAGGTACGTATATTCTTGTTTCGGGAGGTTCCTGCACCGAATCGGGCGGGAGGAAACGCCCGGGTGCTATCATTGTGAGGATCGTTCGGAGGACACGGTGGCGCACACCGTGGAGGTCTGCCCCGCTTGGGCGAAGCTCCGCCGTGTCCTCGTAGCGGCGATCGGCGGCGGCGACCTCTCGCGCCCGGCCCTGGTTCAGGCCATGGTCCGGAGCGAGAGGGAATGGGAAGCCGTCATCTCTCCGTGAGTAATGGGTTAGCTCACCGTCCGTCCGTCTTATGACGACAAGCCGTGTCGACGGCGCGTTCGTGTTCCACGCGCGCCTCAAAGAGATGTCAGCAACCAGGAAGGGGCCCGCAAGGGCCGATGCCTGCCGGGGCTGCGGGACTGTTCGAAAGAGATACCGTGGCCCTGGAACACAAAGGGCAATGAAGGAACATGGATGGGTTTTAATCAGTAAGAGTCTGACACTCCCTCCCACTCCACCCAGAGCGGGAGAAGTCATTTGATGATGTCCCATCCGTAAAAAAAAAAAAAAAAAAGTACGTATATTCTTCGGCCTGGTGCTGTAGGTACCCTAAGTATGATTTCGTTTTCCATTGGTATTTGCATGAAAAAATCTATTTAGTTCGTCAGTTAGATTATCAAAAAAAATTGGACACGTATTTTTTCATTTGTCATGTAAACGAAAAATGACCACAATACAGCACTTTGGAATCTCGCGGACGTCACAATTTCTGTTACTTTTTCAATGACGTCACAAGCCCCCTCTTTTGAACTTTGATGCGCTGTATCGTCATCATTTTTTGATTATGTGACAAAAGAAAAAATACGTGTCCAATATTTTTTGATAATCTAACTAACGGTCTAAATAGATTTTTCCATGCAAATACCCTATTGGAAAACGAAATCATACCTTTAAATATTTTTAAATATTGAAGTTTACGCTGACGCAATCGAATAGGATCTAAATCTCGCACTAGGCTTTCAGGTTTTAAACTTAAATTATCTTCTAGGGTAACTCCAGTGCACCTTCTGATTATTGGCTACGGGGCGACCTGGTGGATGTACTCCCGGGATGGCCCTCTTGTCACTACCACCATAGGCCTGGAGAGCGAAGCCTGCAAGACCAAATTCTGGTCTCATGTCTTCTTCCTCAACAATATTGTGGACGGCAGTAATTACTGCGTGGGTCCGACTTGGTGAGAATGTTTCTGTTTTCGTGGTAGGGAAACGAACCCTCATACAAAGAAGTGGTGTCAGTTTGAAGAAGTCTTTCACTACTGTCTGGAAATCATATCAAATAATAGTAGTAATAGTCCGCAGCATTTAACCACTCGTATGCCGAGTATACAGACACAATTAAAAAGTCATTGTGTCTCGTGTAGATCTACGTTCCGGCACACGAAAGGTTAAGTGACAATCTTAAGTCGGTCGCGTAAGTAAACTGGTGAGATGGAGCTAGACATCCTGTGTAGATGGTTTCTTTCTCACACTGAACACTGCTATAAGAAGTCATGGTCGGCCACCTGAGACTTGTTTCCATCCTCACCGTCGAGGCCCGGCGCGACACCCAGTCCTATGCCCTCTCCGACCCTTGCTCGAGCCAGCCCGCGTGGCTGAGCCTGTAGTCCAAAATCAGTCCCCAAATAATGACACCACTCCATCCAGCCTGTCCCTTTGCTGTCCTCCCCCAGCGACGCCCTAAGCCGGGGCTCGTACCTCACAGTGGTTGCCCTTAGCGTGTAGTCGCTTAGTTTGTAAGTTTTATTTGCCCTGGCTGGAGGCCTTACACTCACAGGATAGTCCAGTTAAGCAGTCGCAAACCTCCTTGGTTGAAATGCGAGATCAGATGCCATTTCGAAAAAAAAAAAACCTGAGATTTGAATTTCTTTTCCTCCAGGTTTATCCCCGTGAACATGCATATGTACATCCTGGCATGTACCTTCACACTTCTCCTCTGGAGACGGCGCAGTTACGCCGTCAAGCTCTACGCTGTTCTATTCATCGCTTCTTGTTTGATCACCGCTGTTGTTGGATATATCAAGGAGTATAAGCCTATAATACACATTACTTCACCTGAGTGAGTATAATGTCAAAGGTAAGGCGTGCTGCATACAAATCGGGTCGGCCTGTTCGAAATAAGCCGATCCGTGGGTGTAGCGAGCGACCCTAACTGATACACTAATGGCAAATGGTGGGCCACTTGATGAGAAATGGCCACTGACCGCCACTAATGGACAACTGCAAATAATGCAATGCCACAACCATCACAGGTTCATTAGCCTTAATTTTTTTAGACCCTTCACGAAGCCGTCAACTAAGCGTTATGTGTGTTAACTAAGTAACCCTACACGCAAAAATTATTACTGGAAAGTGACTTTTTTTGGGGTGAAAAATCACGTTTTACGGTAAAACCCAATGTATTCAAAACATTGTGCTGATGGTATTTTGAAATAGTAAACGGGTCAACGGCTAAAGTCCATTCGGCATCGAAAACTGTGGTAACTCTCTTTAACAGAAATAGGTATATTTAACATTGCTAGTTTTTGTCCATATGTGTGCCAAATTTCATCCAAATTCGTTCAGTAGTTTTCGCGTAAAAGAGTAAAACAAACATTCATCTGACCGTCGATCCTCACAAACTTTCGAATTTATAATAGTAGGTATGGAAGTAAGAAGTTAGATATGAAGAGAAGAATAAGACTTTCTATGTTTTTTCAGACAAATACGTAGGATATTCCGAGAAAGTCCGTCGTTTACGGAGTTCTACATGTCTTCCTGGGGAGCCCTGCCGGCTTGCTTCCTAGGCCTGATACTTGCTCACATACAGTTTGAGCTGGACGAGAGAAAAATCAAGCTTTCTGAGTATAACGTAAGTGTACTTTGATGTGGTAAGTTGAAACCGAACAATGACAAAGATTACATTATTTTGTGTAAGTACTTACTTTTTGTTCGTAATTAACACTTACGTACGTTATTTGTTTGTTAATTTGTTTACTTTTCTTAAAGCATTGTTAATTAATCTATACTTCGGTTGGTCGACTCTTCACGTGACCAGAGGGCGGGCCTATGTTTTGGCCAAAGAATCAGCATTGCCATCCAACGTGGCAATGCTGATTTTCACTTTTCCTGTTGACAGCGATGTGGACGAATTTTTTGACGCCCTGTAACCGTTTCGATACTTGTACATATTTTTTTTTTTCTTTCTATTATAGATTTGTAGTTTGTATATAGTGTAAATATTCACTTGTTGTCAATAAATAACTTTTTATAAAAAAATAAATTAAAAACCTATACTTCTATACTAATATTATAAAGCTGAAGAGTTTGTTTTGTTGAACGCGCTAATCACAGGAACTACTGGTTCGAATAGAAAAATTATCTTTTAGTGTTGGATAGCCCATTTATCGAGAAAGGCATGTATTTTTATAATAATTTCATGCGGACGAAGGTCGCGGCCAACAGCTGGCACACAATAAAGGCGACAAGGGGTCACTGTTGACGACAATAGGTCATTTTAATAGGCAGGTTGAAGTAATTATCAAATCGTTTCCAAAACAGTAACGTTTATCGTATATAATTAACCTTACCGTGACTTTTGGGTCATGTTCAAGGCATTGAGCTGGAGAGCCATGTTTAAAAATAAGTAGATAAGTACCTAGTTTATTTATTGGTTCAACAACAATTGTTTACACAGGTTGTATGCTAAAAGTAACATGCAAAAATGTAAATGCAACAGTGCAACAAGCACTTACATCCCTTACAGGCCCTGCAGTCTCGACAAACATAACGACAAAAATCGGTCGTTAAGTGTAATCGATGTCAAATTTCTTTAATAGATTTTCAACCTTAGGTATGTTAACGAAATAAAGTAGAAAATCGATTAAAGGAATTTGACAATGATATGACTTACCGACCGATTTTTGTCGCTATCTAATGTCGAGACTGCAGGGCCAGGTAAACTCCGCATGCATAAAGAAGTTGTACAATTTAAAATATTAATCTATTTTAAATAATTACTTATCTAAAAGTCTAAAGGTCTAAATAATTAATGTATATAACAACATTAGGTACATACGAGTATTATACGTAAAACATTTCCTCTCAGGCGAGATAATGAAAATGAAAAGATAATCTATTTAGCAAGATGCTTAAAAAAAATTGGCTTTCAATTTGCCCAAACTTTCAAAGTGCAAATCGATTTGATCACTGCAGCTATTTACAACCTTGTATAGAGGGAATTGGCGCCTATTCTTCTCTGCAGCGGGCAGAGTGGTGTAATTGCACTGAAAGGAATTCTTAAGGGGGCACGGAAAAATAAATAATTACCATCCAAAAAAAAAAAAAGGGGTCACGGAAATAAAAGGTTACTAGTTATTAGGTATAGACAAAACATCATTGACAATTTGACCCCTAGTCTGCAGCAAGCAGATCTTTCTTTGTACGGGAAATTTATAAAAGGCGAGGCCATGTTATATTGGAAATGTAGCTTGATGTGTCGCTGTGTGTACACCTCCGTGACTCTGTCTAACTCTTCGAGCTTTACAAGTGTGAATACTGTGAATCGCTAATTTACTTACTTCTATTTTATCTGTTACAGTGGTTCGTCAAGCTCCATTACACATGTTTCCCTCTATTATTCGTATGGTCACTGACAGGCATGATTGCGCGTGAACAAAAATCTGATGTCTTCAAAGCGGCCTACCTGGCGCTGAACCGACCTTTCTTCTGCATTATTTTAGCAATAAATCTAATGGGAACGTTTCATGTTAACGGTAAGGACGCTAAGGTACTCTTATTGGGTTTGATTACCGCACTTAGTCCTTAAAGTGGACCATCTTACGTGGATACTAATGCCCAAGCCCATATTTTCTTTTGCAGGTCCAATAAGAAGATTCTTCAGCTGGAAGGGCTTTCGCGGCTTAGGTCGCATGTCTTTGACCGTGATGATGCTGCACTGGTGCATCAATATGACAATCGGGAGCAGGCCAATGTCATACGGCACTTCTATACTTGATATCGTTAGTTTATCTTTGTTTTTAGGGCTGTCCACTGATGGTTGGAAACATGCACAGGCCAGGGATGTACGCTGTGTACATCTGGCCTGTCCTGTAACTTATTCGATCAAAAAACTGTGGTCGTATCAAAGGCTGTGCTCATCATCATAGCCCGACTTCACCCACGGCTGAATAAAACCTCTTTTTGTGCAATACGCAGTTCACGACAAGTCAAATGTGTTCAGTTTGATACAGACACCACACCCGTAAAATATGAACACAATCATATTTCTGATATTCTCGAAATACTTACTAAGTACACTCATATTGTCCCATCGGTCCCGTAGAAAATTGCAGTATCACCCGAAGTATGGCCCCGAGCCGGCTGGTATGTGGCCAGTCCACCAGTTATTGGTAATCGGTTAGAAATTCAGACATTGAGTTGCTACTCCTACTGGTAAGACAATGCCAATAACGCTTTTTTCGGTACAGAGACCGTCCCGACGTAGAACACTAGTGCAACTAGGCGATTAGAGAGCTCATCGTTTTTGCTAAGTTATTGATTAATTGTTGATTAAGTAATCGGTTTAATTGTTTCAGTTGGTGGACTGGATTGCAACGAATTTGATTACCTACGCTGTCGCTGTACCAATCACGATTATGGTAGAATACCCTATGCAGAAATTCTTTGATACATTATTTTTTACCTGATTGTTAAGTGCACTGTGAATATAAAAACGAAATAACAAAAAAGGAATTTATTTGCCTTTTTATTTATTCTTTCCTATCCTTCCTTCATATTTGGGGGTGAAAGGGGGCACACCTACCATCTCAGTGCCCCAAGTCCACCTCACCTGCTTGTGGTGCATCCTTCTGAACAACAAACGAGGCTCTGACGATCGATAAATGGCGGTATAACCATTTCGAAAGGTCGCAGCTAAATAGCGCAGACTAGCGACGGGCAGCAGCGTCACTAGTGCGAGAAGTTGTGATCTGCGATCGCCAACCTGCATGCCCAGCGTGGCGATTATGGGCAAACCCTTTAATCGTAGGTAATCAAATTCGTTGCACTCCAGTCCACCAACTGAAACAATTAAACCTATTACTTAATCAACAATTAATCAATAACTTAGCAAAAACCATGAGATCTCTAATCGCCTAGTTGAACTAATGTTCTACATCGGGACGGTCGCTGTACCGAAAAAAGCGTTATTGGCATTGTCTTACCAGTAGGAGAAGCAACTCAATGTCTGAATTTCTGACCGATTACCAATAACTGGCGGACTGGCCACGTACCAGCCGGCTCGGAGCCAGACTTCGGTCGGGTGCTACTGCAATTTTCCACGGGATCGATGGGACGCAGGAAAATATGAGTGTACTTAGTAGATATTTCGAGAAGATCACAAATATGATTGTGTTTATATTTTACGGGTGTTGTGTGTATCAAACTGAACACATTTGTACTGTCGTGAACATACAACCTGACACAAAATTTGAATTTCGCGGCGCTGGCGCTGACGCTGAGTAGAGAGCAAAAAGACTAGATTTCTTATGTGACGTTTCGCATAACGTGTGGAACCCGAATTAAAAAAGTAACAGCAGCCATTTTGATTTCTCCTGTCTCTTGACAGGCCGGTGTACCGAGAATATTTCGATTTTATTAATGTACACCACGTTTTTGACGCCGAATTTGTGTTGATGAAGTGAAAAGTGTATTGTTCATCATGGCGCGATACGGTCAGAGACCGGAGAATGCCCTCAAACGGGCCAATGGTTAGTACCGAAGTCCTATGATTATGATACCACGTTGCATGTGAGGATGACCTTACGTTAAGCGCCCGATCAGCAGATTATACACACATTGGGCTAAAAATAACCCCTAATATGACTTATGATGTTCGATGCAATAATATAAGTTCAAAACTAAAGTTGTCTTCAGTGTTTCTAAAACATAACCAAAGGGCAAAACCGCTCATTAAATTCATTCACTTTTGCGTAATAGTAACATCTCGAAATATCCAAAACATTTTCGTTTAACTGCATTTAAATAATATGCTAGAATATCTTGCTTACAAATGACACTCATCTGTGTAAAACACTCTAGCATTACATTATACTTGGGAAATAATATGGAAAATATAAAATAGTCCCTGCAGTACCTACCATTTTCCAAGTCTATCCAAGGATTGTCTTTAAAAAATAAGATCACCATTTCTAACACCCTAAACATAACTCTAAGAAGTTCTATTATAATTTTGTTATAGTTACTTACACACAAAACACGTTTAAAAGTAGCTGATCACTAAAAGTATTCACCAAATATAAATAAATAAACCACTGTAGTCCATACAAAAATTGTATGGAAGATATTGCTATCAGCCATAAGACTGCTACGGTACCCATAGAATTACCAGTATGGTAAATAACTGTAAAACAACATCTATCTATCTTAACTTGATAACTCTCCCAATCCACAGAGTTTATGGACTTGGACAAGCCAGCAAGAGCTTTAGATACTCTTCAAGAAGTGTTCCGCAACAAAAAATGGGCGTACAACTGGTCCGAGTCGGTGCTGGAGCCGATCATGTTCAAGTACTTGGAACTGTGCGTGGACTTGCGCAAGTCTCACATTGCCAAGGAAGGGTTGTTTCAGTACAGGAATATGTTCCAGTCGGTCAATGTTGGGTCTTTGGAGCAAGTTATAAGGTAATGGACGATGATTCAATGATGAAACTAGTTGAAATAAAAACTTAATGATTGTGAGTAGGGTTAGAACACAGATCATAGAGATGCCTCTATGTCAGCTGCTAGAAGTGGTTTGACAAAAATTCCATACAAACAAGCATGTCCTTATAACTTTTTTTTTTTATAACTTTTATTAACTTCGTATCTTTTTTCTACATCTTTTGTAGTAAACAACGGCTTATTGTCGGGCCTATGCTGTCCCTCCATACTTAAGTACAAATGCTGTAACCATGATAATATTTTAATACCAAATGATTTGAAACGAGTAACCATGCAGTTTCTTGCCGGTTCTTCTCCATATGAAACAACCAACCCGAACCGTGCACTTTTTTTTTCGAAGATTTATAAGTGCCCATCTAGGCCTATGTGAAATAAAATATTTTGATTTTGACTGACTGAAATTTCATTAGTACTGCCATCTCTCCCAAGCTTTGATGTTCCATAGGTTATGAATTATCATGAAAGTTCATCTCAATACAATTAATTCTCAGAATTAAAACATAACATTCAATTTAATGTTTTTTTTTGCCTTATCTTGTGGAGCACTTTACTTACTTGCAACTTGAGACTTAATTATTTTTATTCCCAGCTTTTATGAAATAAGAATGACAATTTTTTAAATGTACATATCATGCAACTTGTTTTAATCTTGAGCTTTAGTTCAAAGATTAAAAATAGTAATATGTAAAGAACATAAATAAAGACTGCACCCCATGTATGATAGAAAAACAAAATGGAATTAGTTACATTGGCGGCTCTAAGTTACAAAAAGAGATTTTTATACAGTGTGTTTTCACCCGCTTAGTGACACTGTCTATCTATCTGTCACAGCTGCTTATTTCAGACTGCTTTTTCCACTAATGGTACTGTGGAATTGATTTGTCCCAGTAGTTCCCTTGTTTCATGCCATATCATCCATTGCACAATCCATCCAACTGTAACTAGGTTAGGAGTACGATTGGAGTTACTGTTGTCTTAGTTAGGCACGAATTGTGTAGTAGTGTTAGTGACGGTACGGCGCAGGCGCAGCGCAGGCGTGAAATTTATAAGGAAACGAAAGAACGACGTGCCTGTCCCGCGCCGCTTGAGTGCAATTCACGACACGTCGCCTAAGAACATTTTGTATGAAAACGTTTTGAAGCGGCATCATGCCTGCGCCGCGCCTTCACCTAACGCCGTTTCTGTGTAATTCGCGCCTTAGGAGTGTAGTATTTACAATCAATTTGCTGAATAAATATTGACATGTGCTTTCACCTTCATTTTCTCAGAGGCTACTTACGCATGGCTGAAGAGCGGACAGAAGCAGCTCGTGCCGCATCCACAGCAGCTGTCATCGAGACAGATGACCTGGATAACCTTGCCACTCCGGAGAGCATCCTGCTTAGTGCTGTGTCTGGGGAAGATGCACAGGATAGGTCCGACAGGACTATACTTACACCATGGGTAAGATCTACATGATATTAGATAATAGATACTTGCACTCTGCAATGTTATTCGTTTTATGTCATCTTGCTGCACCCCAGCAGTGTCATGTACTCATTAGTTTTAAGCTTAACGTATAACTATGTGCAATAAATATGCATAAATACTGTTCCCGAGGAAAACAGTTCAAGTGGGATATTTTCCAACCATAACGCGAGCGAAGGTGTTAATTTACTCCTCTTTTCTAGGTGAAATTCCTGTGGGAGTCATACTGCCAATGCCTGGAGCTCCTCCGTACTAACGCGCACGTGGAGACATTGTACCACGATATAGCTCGCATGGCCTTCCAATTCTGTCTGAAGTACTCCCGTAAGACGGAGTTCAGGAAATTATGTGATAAGCTCAGGAAGCATCTTGAAGATATTTGCAAGCCTACGGTAAGTTTAACATGATAATTTGTTATTTTTAAAGATTCAATGTATTTAGTTTGGGAACGAAAATCAAAGACTTCTCAAAAGGGCTTTGAATTATGTATTTTCTAAACTTGACGGTTTTAGAAGATTTTGTTTAATACAAAACTTTTTTTATTGGTACCAGCTTTTGACTAAAACAGGTTTTATACATTTCCGCTATTTTGAAAATAAATTGCCAGTTAGGCAGGCCATGTTTCATACAAAAAATCTTCGAACCCATATGTTAGGGTTTCGGTTTCCGCACTTAATCCTTAAAGTGGACTATTGTACGTGAGTACGTGATCCCCTTTAATATATGTCAAAACCGATTGGCTTCATAATTCAGGCATTGTTGATCAACCAACCAATCACAGTTGAGTTGACACACGTTACAGTTGGAGTTTATTCTCTAATAATTTTGAATGCTAGAGACTTAGTGTTTGTCCCTTACCCCAATGCCATACCTTGTTTTTAACCGACTTACAAAAAGTGGAGGTTATTAATGTCATGTGTTTTCACAGGTGCAAACTGGGAATGTAAGCATCAGCAAGCCCGAGACGCAACAACTCAACCTGGAGACGAGGTTGTTCCAGCTGGACAGTGCTATCCAGATGGAATTGTGGCAGGTTCGTACATTTTACCTTGAATCTTAGACTCTTAGTGCCTCATAGGTCACAACACAAAATATCAAAATAAGAAAACTAAAACCATTTTTATCAGTAAGTCTAGCTAGAGGACTAAACAACAAAATGATATAGTGCTACATGGTACTTTTTGTACATACCGAGTTTTCTCAGGCCCCAGAAATCATGCTAAGCAGTTAGTCTTGGCGGTCATTTGTAGATCTCAGACAGTTGTTATAGGTAATTAGTGGCCCAAAAGTCTGCCTTTGTCTACGGGAATTGTATTACCTAGTACTAACTACATTTCGGTGGTCACATGCAGTCAGTTGCAGTTGCAGCTGCATCCAGTTAAAATGGAACCCAATCCCAACATATTAATATGTAGTTGGGAAAAGACTAGGCAGATATTGACTATGGCCATACTCAGAACTAATGTTACTATCTTAGTTTTTCTTCGATCCCCACAGACAATTTTCCTAATGTCTTCACGCCAGTGTCATTCAAAGCCAAAAGCTGTTCTATAAACACGTCATTTATGTATGGATTTTATTTTATTATTTTCGGAAACCTGCAGACACAATAGTTTCGTTAATAACAACAATATGGCCAATTACAGTTTTTCACAAATAGCTATACAATAGTTAAATAGTTACATAAAACAAAAAGAATTAAACTAAGAGACAGTGGTAAGGATTAGTGCACACAAAACATTAAAGAAAAAAGAACACAAATTGACACTTGGTTGTCGAAGAAGTGGTTGCAAAGAGTCTTCTTGAATTTAGACACGCTTGTATTAAAGATGTCGATCTCAACCTCCTGGCAAGCCGCATTGTACACACATTTAACACTACACAACCCCCTTTGTAAAACAGGAAGCCTACAAAGCCATCGAGGACATCCACAACCTGATGAATATGTCCAAGAAGACGCCCGTAGCTAAGACCATGGCCAACTACTACGGGAAACTGGCTCTGGTGTTCTGGAAGGCAGGACACTGCCTGTTCCATGCCGCTGCTTTACTCAAGCTGTTCCAGCTGTCTCGGGAGATGAAGAAGAATATTACTCAGGAGGAGTTGCAGAAGTAAGTCTTAGCTCTTCGTTTTATTATATTACGCAATAGATGACCCGCGCAAATTCGTCTGCGTCACATAAGAGAGAAAGAGGGTTAGAGGGCGCGATCGTAGGCACCTATAATATAATTCTAAACGAGCACATCACACACATAATTCCGCATAATGAAAAAGCGAGCGCGGTATCTGATCATTATTTTGCCGCGGAGTTATTTTAAAACTGTGATATCGCCTAAGATATTCATTGAAATCAAATGATGTTAGAGCAATTTCGTTCAAAATTAAATACTTTTATTACGCACTAGGGCGTTAATTGCACCTCGTTAGAAATACTTTCAGAGAAGAAAATAATCTATGATCACTAACTTTTTCTGAAACTCGATGTGCCACTTTAAGAGGAAAGGAGGTGACGCTTCGGCCATACAAAATTATTTCCATGTTTTTTTCCCTGGTAAATAAAACTACTATGCCTCTATAATAATGATATTCTTTATTTTCGGACAACAATGATCCAACGTGTGAGTAAACAATAATGTAACTTATCACTGGTGTTAGTAGCTAAAATAAAACAGAAGAAGACAGACTAAAGAGTAATGTGAAAAGGACATCCCCCAATTAATGTTTAGTGGTTGTCCTTCTCACAAATACTATGTTTCGATTAATTTCCATAAATTCAACTATTATTAAAAAGATTTTTTTTTTAAATCTTACGTTTTACTTACTATTATAAAAGCGATTGTTTGGGTGGATGGATGTTTGTTACACAATCACGCCAGAACGGCTGAACGGGTCTGGATAAAAGTTTTCACAGAGATGTCGCTGTAAGTTAAATGCCTCTATTTATTACTTACTTTGGTCAGCCCATACCTAATACTCACCCATTTATTTACTAGCAAATCATGCCTCCGAAATAAATCCCTCGGCTATCTCTATCATAGTCAGTCGTGGTAGGCCTCGGAGGTACATGATATGTTCGACCTGACGCGACAGGGTGCGCCGACATGGCCACTCTGTGTTAATTTAAGTCGGCACAAACTTCTTATTCATATTTATTTATTCATATAAGAATTCGCATTGTGTTTGAATTATTTAGTACTTAATTAATTTATTACAGCTAAAAATAATAAATTATGAATAACAAACAGTAAATTTCACTAAAAATAAAATCAATAACATATGATAATACGTCAGCATCATGAGTGGGAGCTGACTAACCTCTTCAAAAAATGTCTCATTTATATCCTAGCTGTTTCCCGCAATTATTACTTCCCTATTTGAGATTTTGTTAACGATTTTAAGGGTTTTAATTTGTTTGCATGGAATTCTAATCCTTTTTCTAAAATAAAGTTATCTTGGATTTTCATTTTGACAAAACTGATAAAAACACCCATTCATATTAACAATAAAAAAACAGCGATCCTAACTATTTTCTTCAACTCAGTCCACCTTCAAGTAATAGCAGCCGTGAAGTTATGTTTACTCTACAGAGTAAACCTCAGTAGCCATTTAGTCACGCAAGTGTTTATGCGCACAAAAGTCCTTTCGCGGAAGTGTCTAATCGCGCAAAAGAAGGCGTGCCTGCGCCGCGCCGCTTCAGTGTAATTTACGACACGTCGCCTACGTACATTTTGTATGAAAATGTTTTGAAGCAGCATCATGCATGCGCCGCGCCTTCACCGTACGCCGTTTCTGTGTAATTCGCGCCTAACAGAAACTGTTCCCTTCGTTCCTCAGGATGGCATGCCGCGTGCTCGTGGCCGTGCTGTCGGTTCCCTTGCCGTCTCTTCACCCGGAGTTCGACCGCTTCGTGGAGACTGACAAGAGTCCGGTTGAGAAGGCCCAGAGATTGGCCGTGCTGCTCGGTCTCGCCCAGCCACCGACCAGGGCGAGCTTGTTGAAAGGTAAGCTTTATCATAATCTAATCGCGGCACCTATCACGCCGTAGACGAACTACGCATCACCTGACTACATGCGAAATCCTATGATACGATGCAGTTTTATTTTTCATCTAAATGGGACTACTTTGAGGATTTTTCGCTATTCCTAATAGTTTCGAGTTGGGCCATCCGCGCACACTTGAAAAATTCATTCTGTATATAGGGTGACTGGTAATTAGTGACCAATACTTAAACACGTGATTGTACTCATGATAACAAACAACTTTCCCAAAGAATCATTTTATTTATGTTACCAGTCACCGTATATCGACGTTTGAAAAGTGGAGATCATTTAGGCAAATCTCAAAATTCATATCATCATTGGTTTAAGAAATTACCTGAGCATACCTCCGAAATAAATCCCACGACTATCTGCTTCTATAGTCAGTCGTGGTAGGCCTCGGAGGTACATGATATGTTCGACTTGACGCGACAGGGTGCACCGACATGGCCACTCTGTGTTAATTTAAGTCGGCACAAATATACGAAAATTATTGCCTGAAGACTTCCCCTAGTTCTTCCTGGGCTGTGGGACTGTTCGAAAGAGATACCGCGGCCCTGGAACACAAAGGGCAAAGTAGGAACATGGATGGGTTTTAGTCAGTACGCGTCTGACACTCCCTTCCACTCCGCTCTTTCCCATCCGTAAAAAAAAAGAAAAAAAAAGACTTCCCCTAGTTTCTCGAATGCAAATTATCAAGGCAAGTTGTCAGACTTTTTGGGCCACTGACTATTTAACGACCATCAAAGATTCTACAAATGACACCCGGGACCAACAGCTTAACGTACTTTCCGAGGCACGGAGGAAACTCGGTATGTAATAGGTGGTCACCCATCCACAGACCAACCTAGGCAAGGACGGCTTAACCATCAAAAATTATACTTGTATAATTTTAATGTATTTGTTTCTCTATAGATGTGGTCCGCATGAACGTGGTGGGCTTGGCAACACCACAACTGCAGCAGCTGTACTCCTGGCTGGAGGTCGAGTTCGACCCGCTCACTCTCTGCAACAATGTCAAGAGCGTCGTCAAATCGCTGGAGGACGAGCCTAGTGAGTATCATTAGCTTTTAAACCTATACTTTAGTATTATAAAGAGGTTGAATTTTTGTAAGTTTGAATGTAGAGGTAATCTTAGGAATTACTAAACCGATTCCAAAAATTCGTTCACTTATGGAAAGCTACATTATCCCTGAGTGCTATAGGCTATATTTAAAACGTTCCCGTTTGATAATTTACGGCCATAACGCGAGCGAGGCCAAGGCGATACTAAATTTGGGTAACTTTTACTAAAATTCATAAAATCATTCTGAGTTTTAAAAATGACCTTAGAATACCTCCGAAATAAATCCCTCGGCTATCTCTATCATAGTCAGTCGTGGTAGGCCTCGGAGGTACATGATATGTTCGACTTGACGCGTCAGGGTGCACCCACATGGCCACTCTGTGTTAATTTAAGTCGGCACACAAATAATATTAGTGTCCATTGAATTCCATTGGCAAGGTTAGTTTTATCCCTATTTTTTTCTGAATAGCGTGGTATAGGTTGCAAGCTTGCTTTAGCGGACTTGAGCGTAGCATTGTAAGACGCGAATGCTGAGAATGAGGTCCTGGGTTCGATTCTCGGGTCGGGCAAAGTGTTACTGGGTTTTTACGTCAGGAATTTCTCAGTAGCAGCCACGGAGCCTGGATTTGTGCCCGGTTGATGGCAATAGGCTCGCCCCTTTTACATAGGACTTGAAATTTGGGTGTACTATTAGATACACCTCTGCCTGACCGTTCGGGGGTTACAGGCGTTATGTTATGTTATTGCCGATTTTTAATACTGAAATAGATACCGCGGCCCTGGAACACAAAGGGCAAAGAAGGAACATGGATGGGTTTTAGTTAGTAAAAGTCTGACACTCCCTTCCACTCCGCCCAGAACGGGGGGTCATTGATGATTTCCGATACGAAAAAAAAAAAACCCTTAAGGTATCGATATCTGCATCCATCACCTAACCATCGCCCTCTCTTCCAGACTCGCCCCTGGCTCAATACACCGTGGCTCTAAGCGACGTAGCGCTCGTCCGGTTGATCCGGCAAGTCGGTCAGTGCTACGCCTGCATCCAGTTCTCGCGCCTGCTGCAGCTGGCCCACACCGATGACCTGTTCCATCTGGAGAGACTGCTCGTCGACTGCGTGAGGCACAACGATATGCAGATTAGGGTTGATCATGCTAACAAGTAAGTTTGTTTGTTACCTTTTCACGCCTAAACCACTGAACCGATCATCCTGATATTTTTCATATACTTTGTCAGGTGTATAGAAACGGACACAAGGTATCTATCATCCCGAAAAAAATGTTGTACTGTCCCCGAGGAAAACAACAATAACGAAACTTATGATAATAGATGGCGCCACGTGTTTTTCGAATCATGATTGAATTATAATATTACAAGCAGAGTACAACCAGACTTGATTGTCAAATTCTAAATTAACGCGAGCGACGCCGCTGGCAAAAGCTAGTTGAATATAAATGTTGATGGACGGCGAGGGAGAGAAAGAGTAAAGAAAATATGTATGGATTGTGTGACGAACGATATACGGGGTGTAAACAGACCCTTCACGAAGCCGTCAACCAAGCATTCTGTACAAAAATTATTGCTGGGCAACAACTTTTTTTTTTGGGGTGAAAAATTACGTTTTACGGTAAAACTCAATATAAAGGACTCAAAACATTGTGCTGATGGATGGATTGAATAATACGGGGGTCGTGAAGGTGTTTAAAGTAAAAAAAATACATTAGAAACATGTATTTAAAAAAAAACTTGTGAAAAAGTTGGAACTTTGACCCGCAATATCTCCGTAACTAAAAGGTTCCCAGGTATGGTCTAGAACAAAAAAATGATCGCAATAACGAGGAGAACAAGTACCCTTCGGCTTCGTTAAGGGTCTTTTTATACCCTTTATTATGTAAGAAAAAAGAGTAAATTGCCACATCCTTGTTCCTGTTTCATTCTAAACTTTATTAAGAGATATTTATTTGCGTGGATTTATTATTTTATGTATATCGAATCAAATTTCATACCATCTAGGAAAGGAAAGCCTTTGCCCAAGACTACCCATGGAGATGCCAATCTCGAAGCCAAATTATGGGCCAATTCAATTTAGATGTCCTCAAGACAGTAAGAAGAACTCATTAACAAACCCTTGCCAAGAATAATTTAAGTGACTTAACTTAAGATGCCTCTGAAATAAATCCCTCGGCTGTCTTTATTATAGTCAGCCGTGGTAGGCCTCGGAGGTACATTATATTATATTCGGCTCAACATATTATGTTGACGCGACAGAGTGCGCCAACAATTAATTTAAGCCGGCACAAACATTTTGCTTCTTCTATAACTTTTATGTGATGACGTATTTAATGAAAGGGGCTGTTATTTTATTTTTCTGCGCCGTCTCGGACCAGCTCTCGTTATCATAACGTCACCCGTTTGAGTGATGTACAAAATATTGACGTTGGCATTGCCTTGCAGATGCGTTCACTTCGGCGTGGAGGCCGGCGGCGGCGAGTGGTGCTCCACGGCTGACGAAGCCTGTGGCGGCGCCATCCTGCAGGCCACGCCCGCTGAACAGGTATACAGCTGTTTATTACATAATTAATGTAAATTTCTTATAGTATATACGTTGCAAAAGAGTGCACTTACACGACGCTGTACTTCAAAATTATGTTATCGTCTTATCGTTACAAAATTAAGTATCGAGTGATCTCTTTTAGCATCGTCGTGCTGCGTGTCGGTGTGAACTGACCCTATGTCAGTCATGCATAGCAGTTCTAAATCAACGTCTCACGCACAGGTTCGCGAGCAACTAGTCCGCGCAGCCGAGGTGCTGTCCCGGGCCGCCGCCACCCTGTTCCCGGCGCGGCGCACGGCCGAGCGCGAGCGCGCGCGCACGCACATGGTGCAGCACTACCACGAGCACAAGCACGCCGAGCACCACCGCGTGCTGCAGCGACACAAGATCATCGAGGAGAGGAAGGAGTACATCGAGCGACTCAACACTGTGCGCGAGGAGGAGGAGCTCAGGTATGTCGCATTAGCATCATCATCAGCCAGTAAAGTTCCTCCTGCTCGGAGATTGGAGCTCATTAGGGAGCGCCCGCGCCACTCTTGTCGTTGGTCGTCACCGGCGGACACCCGCAGCTCTCACCGCCAGTGACAGACCCCCCGGAGTGGCTCCTGTCAGTACAGTGCTAAATACCACCGCACCCACACGTATCTGTACTCAACCCTCCAGCCACGTTCCCTTACGGGGGCGCAGCCACATCCACCACAATTGGGACTCTCTAGCTCTTGTTCTACTCCACCTCGAACCAGACCTCGCGGTGCGCGTCTCAGACGTGTCGCCAACTCTTTCTGGGGGCGCCCATTTTTAGGTACCCGGTGTGGAGACTTCAGCCCTACGGTCATCGTGTATGGGCTCAAGTAACCCACTCTATCCCATTTCAGACAATTTTAACATGAAAAATAAACAAATATTAACGTCTCCAATTTCCAAAGGCGTCAAGAAGAAGCATCACGCGCAGCAGCCGCGGCTGAAGCCCGTCGTCAAGAAGCCGAGCGCGAAGAACGCGAGCGTCGCCGCCATGAATCCGAACTGGCCGCCATGCGCGAGAGACATCTGCGCGAGAGAGTCGCGCACATCAGCCAGACTGCGCACGGACAGAAGATGCTGTCCAACATTAACGAGGAGGTGTGTGAAAGAAAGAAATTATGTTTATTTGACAACTGTCACTACCAATGATAATATTGTGCGTTTCTTAAATAATAATAAAGATTTATTGTGGAACTAGGACTAGATTACATAAAAAAAGTAAACGATAAAGCACAAGCAAATATTTTCTTAATCTAGTTAGTAGGTGACGTACTGCTCTCCTAGATAGGTTACAAAATAACCTGTGTTTAGGAGAAACAGTTCCGATCCTCATCATACAGGTTGACTTAAGTAGTAGTGAACACATCACTTTATTGATGCTAAAATTGCCTGATCGATTGAACATTGACGTAAACAATCATAACATCACCTTCAGGGATCTCCTAAGGAATCAGAGGTGTCCCTATTACAGTACACCCACACTTCGCCAGTTACGTTAAGTTCTGTATAAAAAAAGCCTACTTCTAAAACTAGTTTTAAAAAGCTAGTAAGATATTTTAGCATACCTCCGAAATAAATCCCTCGGCTATCTCTATCATAGTCAGTCGTGGTAGGCCTCGGAGGTACATGATATGTTCGACTTGACGCGTCAGGGTGCACCCACATGGCCACTCTGTGTTAATTTAAGTCGGCACAAACTTCATGAGAAAGATAATCTATTCTAATGAAGTAAAAGACAAAATGTTTCATGCAATTAAGTCTTTTTACATGCAAAGTAATTTAATTTAATGCTAGCTTGGATGCAGAATGCCCCTAAGCCTGGATTTGGATAGATTTTTCTAGATCCAGAACAGCTGTATACACGGTGGCACATGAAGCTGTGCATTTCCAGTCTAACTTGGCCTCACTTTGTATAGATTTTTTATACAATGAGAGATCCGCATGAACTGGTTTTGTATAACTTGATTGGCCGTCGTGCGTACTATCGTGCACTATACTGTGGTTTGGAAATACTGACAAATACAACTGTCTCTCTCTTATAACAGGAACTCAAGAAGATGGACGCCGAAGCCATTGCAGCGCGTGAAGCTGAAGAGCTGATGAAGGAACGCCGTGAACTGCAGGCTAGACTCAAATCTCAGGAAAAGAAGGTAAGATATGATAGCCATATCGTCTACTTAAAAACACTTATAACCCTCTCCTCGATATTAACCGTTTTAAAGTTGGTCAAACCGGTACAGACATGTGCGGACGCGGCTGCGGACAACGAACAGACAATTTACTGTCCGAACCTTAATAGTTGTGGACTTTTTACAGTTGACGAGCGCGCGGCAAGCATTGCAATATAGACCTCATGTTAATTACTTCACGAGTTACATCATGCTCGAAATTTTCAATAACAGTTCTGTACAACATTATATTTTATTAGTAAGAGAAGGAAGAGAAATGGAAGAATCGAAAATGAAATGGAATAATGAAATTATTCCAAGAAAAACTACTTTATACATTTAGACGAACGCTCGATCTGTCTCTCTTCTTTCCTATTCTAAATACGAAATTGTTTTTATCTTGTCATATGCTTGTTACTAATTGAAAAATCGTACAAGTCGGTTGCCTCCGAAATAAATCCCTCGGCTATCTCTATCATAGTCAGTCGTGGTAGGCCTCGGAGGTACATGATATGTTCGACTTGACGCGACAGGGTGCGCCGACATGGCCACTCTGTGTTAATTTAAGCCGGCACATGCATAATATTTCTTTTTCATTATGCCTTTAAATTATATAGGGTGACTGGTAATTAGTGACCGATACTTAAACGTGATTGTACTCATGATAACAAACAACTTTCACAAAGAAATATTTTTTTTAAATCGGCTAACAGCTGATAGGTCTCAGGCGTGTGACATCTTGAGACCTAATCGATTTTGTCAGTTCCACAAACTAAAACTTAGTCTCTTATCAGGTGGACTACTTCGAGCGAGCCAAGCGCTTGGAGGAGATTCCTCTGCTGCAGAAGAGTTTGGAAGAGAAGCAGGTGCAGGACAAAGCCTTCTTTGAAACGCAGGAGAAGGAGCGCATACAACAACTTATTGGTAAGAGAAGTACCCTTCAACCCGTCTCTCGAAGACCCACTTGCACTACAAATCGAAAAACGTGGTTAAAGCTAAACGAATTGAAAATGTCTTTTTGTGAATGATTTGAAGATCACAGAAACAGAGAGATGTTTTAAACACGATCTTAGTGCCTTCTAGTGCTGCTGATATTTGTATAGTTCTTGAAATCCGCAAACAAAATACTGGACTATCTATAGGAATTGACGCGACTTCTAACTTTATGATTGAGCTGGTCAATATGTATGGTAAAACTAAACACAAAATCATAAAACAAAAGTTGTTCAGTTTCACGGTCTGAGTCACCACACGAAAGATCTTGCGTTTATTATCTTACACCTTGTAATTTTTCTTCTTTGTATAAAACTCCGACCATGTTCAAATTAAAAACAGCAACAATACTAATCCTTGTCTCCCCCCCCCCCCTCAGAGGCCCGCACGCGCGACGTGGCCACGTCGTCCCGGCTGTCCCGCATGGCTGCGCACCGCGAGGCCTTCACCGTCAAGCTGCGCTCCGAGCGCGGCGCGGCGCACACGCAGCGCCTGGCCGCCTTCAAGGACAAGCTGGCGGCCGAGCGCGAGAAGCGCCTGGCCGAGCGACGACAGCAGCGGGTGGAGAAGAGGAGGCAGGAGGTGGGTACTACTAAAATAGGCCCGTTCTGGTACGATGGGGTCATCGTGCAGCTACAGTTTTATTAAATCAGCCCATACTGTTCCGCTACTGGGCGAAGGCCTCTCGACTCTTTTCATTTCTCAAGGCGCGCGGTGCCTGTTTAGGACCAATCGCTCATGAAGGTGTCTAATAATTAGAGAAGATTGCGAGATGAATTAGACTCTAATTCATCTCGCCATCTTCGCCGGGGTTTTCCACGGCGTCGGTTTTTGTTATGTGGCAACCATTCAGCCCAGCGATCGTCTGCCATTCTAGATAATGGCCTGCCTAGTAAGCTATAATAAGGCAACTCGTATTCGAAAACGAAAAGGAATAATACTAATACTTTTTACATTTAGACGAACGCTCGAACTGTCTCTCTTCTTTCCTATTCTAAATTGTTTTTATCTTGTCGTATGCCTGTTACTAATTGAAAAATCGTACAAGTCGATTGCCTCCGAAATAAATCCCTCGGCTATCTCTATCATAGTCAGTCGTGGTAGGCCTCGGAGGTACATGATATGTTCGACTTGACGCGACAGGGTGCGCCGAAATGGCCACTCTGTGTTAATTTAAGTCGGCACAAACTTTCAAATAGAAATTCTACAGTATCTAGAATAGATTCAAAGTTTATCCTGGGTCAAAATTTTGTAAATAATTGCATTTTTTTTGCATTAGTGGTTTGCCTAGTAATTCTTGTTCTGGCTGAAACGTTACATTGCCATATTAGCATACATAATCCATTCAAAAGCACATTCAGTTCTTTCAAAATGATAATGACTTAGAGAAATCGTGAGTCCACTAAAATATTTTGATTTTGTTATTTAACTCACACTTTTCTTCTCAGTGGCTGGAGCAGAAGCACCTTGCGGAAGAACGCGCTGCAGAAGAAGCGAAACGCATCAAGGAAGAAGAAGAACGTAAAGAACGAGAGGAGAAAGAGAAGAAACATGCGGAGGAAATTGCCGCCGCCAGGGAGAGGAAGGAGAAAGAAGACAGGTATTTGTCATAACGTTATATCACGTTCTTAGTCCAATGGGGGCGGGCAGTCAGAGATATCATCGTCAACCAAGCATTCTGTCCAACAAACTAAGTAACTCTACGCAAAATCGGGCGAAAAATCACGGTTTTCGTTAGGACACAACGTGGCGCATGATCCAAAACAATAAATTTCGCAATGACGGCGAGGGCAAGTGCCTTTCGACTTCGTTACGGATCTGTTTAGTCCCATTAGTAAAAGCTCCATGTCTAATCGGTACTGCTATGACAACAACATCGCCGTCCGTCCGTCTTAAGACGACAGGCGTGTCGACGGCGCGTTCGTGTTCCACGCGCGCCTCAAAGATATGTCAGTTACCAGGAAGGGGCCCCTTCCTGGTAACTGACATATCTTTAAGGCGCGCAAGGGCCGATGCTGCCGGGGCTGCGGGACTGATCGATAGAGATACCGCGGCCCTGGAACACAAAGTACAAAGCAGGAACATGGATGGGTTTTAGTCAGTACGAGTCTGACACTCCCTTCCACTCCACCCAGAGTGGGGGCGTCATTTGAAGATTTCCCACCCGAAAAAAAAAAAAATCATCAGCCTTGGTGTTCCCATAGTTGGGACGTGCTTACTCTGTGTCAGAGAGCTAGATGTCACATTTTTTTTTTCACGACATTCCAGTTTCCTCACGATATTTTACTTCACCGTTTTGCTACCACGGTGCTTTGTCTAATTTAAGAAGAATTGCAATTAGATGTTATACGTCTGTATCCATATTTCTTAAAAAAGAAACTACATGAATTGTGGGATATATCAGAATGATTCAAATGGCGTAAAAATATTTTATTATGCCTCCGAAATAAATCCCTCGGCTATCTCTATCATAGTCAGTCGAGGTAGGCCTCGGAGGTACATGATATGTTCGACCTGACGCTACGGAGTACGCCAACATGGCCACTCTGTGTTAGTTTATGTCGGCACAAACTCGATGAAAAAGACAGGACCCTTTCTATCCTGGCCCTGCAGTCTCGACATTAGATAGCTACAAAAATCGGTCGCTAAGTCGTATCGTTGTCAAATTCCTTTAATAGATTTTCGACTTTATTTAGAAAGCATAAGGTTGAAAATGTATTAAAGAAATTTGACATCGATTACACTTAACGACCGATTTTTGTCGTTATCTAATGTCGAGACTGCAGGGCCTGGTACATGTACGTTTCACACAGGCAAAGCCCGCAGCTTTACCTTGCAAAGCTTGTTATATAAATACAAAAATAAGAAAACACCACACAGGCTTCCTCTACCTAATGAAAAAAGAATCTCGTAAATCAGCCCAGTAATCACGGAGTAATCGGTGCTGTTCAAACTTTAAGACCCCTCGGAAGTTAGCTGCGAGTGACGGTTTGCGCATAAGTCAAGTCGATGCGTCCTCTGCGCCCCGCTGATACCTAAAATTGTGTTCTGCGCAGCTTTGCGTAAGATGTTCCGAGCCGCCATAATGTTTGAATCGTTATACCTGCGCAGACCGTCACTCACAGCTAACTTCAAGCCGCCATAAAGAACAGAACTACACATAAATGGAAAAAATACTGGCTCATACATAACCTCTTCCATTTTCTGAAGTCGGTTTCACCTTAATCACATTATAGTAATTCATTTTAACATTTATTCCTTTCACAGAGAACATCAAGAAATGTTAGCCCGTACCGAAGCGAAGATCCGGGCCAAGGAGGCCGAAATCCAACGCAAGCTAGAAGAGCAGAAAACTCAGACGTCATCGTCGTGGCGCGACGGAGGCGCAGGCGCCGCCCGGCCCGCCGCGCGCGAGGACGCCTGGCGCGGGAAGGACGCCAAGGAGGAGAAGAAGCCTGCCGCCGCACCCGGCGACACGTGGCGATCTGGTCAGTACCACAGGTTTTTTTTTAATAATTCCATTAGCACCTTTTCATAGCACCACCATCATTTGCCTAGCCTTTTCCCAACTTCCGGTTTTTTCGTCATAGGTGTCATTTTCAGGGTTTTCTGAGCCAAAGATAACGAAAATGAAGTCTAAATGAAAATACGAAGAGATGAAGTAAAAAAAAAACAAAAACATTTTTTCTTCGTCTTCTCTTAGACAAATTTGACGCTCCAGCTCCATTAAACTTCATTAACACTGTTCTCTTTGGCTATACACATCAATAATTGGTCCGTACTCCGTCAGGTCGCGCAGCCCGCGAGGCGCCGGCCGCACGCGAGGAGCGCCCGCGCGAGGAGCGTGCGCCCGCGCGTGAGGACAAGCCCGCCGCGCCCAAAGAGGAACGAGCTCCGATTAAAGAAGAGAGGTAACTAACGCTTCTTAAAAATTGGTCGGCCTGTGGCTCCTCACTAAAGGGCAGTTGTTGGTGAAAACCATATGAAAATGTATCAAGTAGAACTTACTGCAGCATAGCATACACAGACAAAAGACTTCGAGATCGTCAAAGAAGGCCAAAAAGCCTGACATTGCATACTCATCCTAACATAACATAGTTTCATTGAACTGGTCAGTGTACTTAGACCAAAGATGGTTTTATGAGACCCAGTATTTAAACAGCCAATGAAATCACAGAATGAGAGATACAAATTTTATCTGGCAGAACCTATTGATGATGCAATTTTGTTGAAGTTACACATCAGAATCAGGCTACAAACTTTAGTCTTACGATTTTTCCCCAATTGGCTATTTGACAAAATCGAAAAAAAAAAAATCGTATTCATTTTTCGTTAACATGGCAAAAGAAAAAATACGTGACCAATATTTTTTGATAATCTAACTGACGGACTAAATACATTTTTTCAGTCAAATACCCTATTGACCTATTTGGGCTCCTGCCCTCATCCCAATGTATTTGAGATCGTCGCAGTGGTCTCCTTGCTTCTTTGTTAGTCACCACCTCCCTAGTCATTTTCGTTTATTTCTAATACTTATACATATTCGTTTGCAGACGTGAAGAGCGGCCTCGCGAGGAACGTCCAATACGCGAAGAGCGTGGACCTCCCAGAGATAGGGACGAGAGGCCGCGAGACGACAGACCGCGCGACGAGGGAGGCTGGAGATCTGCCAACAGGGAGCCCGCGAGGGAACGGGAGCCGGAGAGGGAAAGGTGAGATTTTTATCAGCATTTATTGTAAAAGAATCGAGATACAGACGACCACTGCATTTATTTGGTTCGGTGAACTGGAATGCGGTGTCGCGACGATCGAGGATGCTTTTCGAATTTCTAAACAAATTTAGTGACAAATGAACCCGACGATAGCATATTCGCACGAGCGATAGCTTTAGTTAAGACGCGAGGAAGCCTTGCGCATACTCAAAAACCGGGTTTCAAGATATGTTTCTAAAATTCATCATGAAATATTAAGTTTTCTAAATAAAATGACATTTTTCGTGATCTAAACTGTATTTTCTATGACCCCCAGGCCTCGCTACGGCGGTCGCTCGAGCGCCGAGGGTGGCAGCTGGCGACGTGGACCTGCAGACCCTCCGCCAGCACCATCCGTAAGTACTCTACATTAATACTATTATAATTGTATTAAAAAATACGTCAGCAAATAGTATTGCCCTATGTGGGAGAGACTCGTGTAATAATACAGGAATAGAAACAAAGTGTAAAGTACCTCATCGTCTATTGAAAAGTTAGGGTTCTCTGACCAGACGAGTATTTTTTTGATGGACTACTTGCACTGCGTTCGTTGACAGGATGTTGTATATATCTTACTAATATTATAAAGAGGAAAGATTTGTATTTTTGTGTGTGTGTATATTTGTAATGAATAAACTCAAAAAATACTGTGCCGATTTCAAACATTTTTTCACCATTAGAAAGCTACATTATTCCTGAGTAACATAGGCTATATTTTATCCCAAAATGTTTAAAACATAATTGTCCACCCGTGCAAAGCCGGGACGGGCCGCTAGTACCTATAATTCTGCTTACGCGATGCAGAATTTTGCGTAGTTCGTGTATTATTTAGTAGATGTCACAAAGGTAATGAAAAACCTACATTTAACTACGTATTACCAACAGGAGCGCTCATCGGCATGGCGTTCTAAGGATGCTCCGCCGCGTGAGGACCGGTTCCGCGATGCCCCACGTGACCGCGATGGAGGACGCGGAGAACGCGACGGAGGCTTCCGTGGAGGCGACCGTGACCGCTTCCCGCCCAGGAGGGATGACCGGTAAGTTGGAACTTAGGAGTTATTTGCTACAAAAACCGTATGCACATGGTAATTCGCATAGGGAAACATGACCTTCCATCCCCTATGTAACCCCTTTAGGTACATTATCAGAAATCCTTCCATAATGCTGACCTTCTATACAACATTAGTTTTAGTATGTGAAACCAGAATTACGTATCTAGTATTTTTATGTAAAGAATCCATGTACAAAATTTCAAAACTATCATGAAAAATGACAAAGTTATAAGCTTGTTCTGTTACCTAGTTGTCCCTGCATTAATATGGTCACCGCCCGGCGGGCGCCCCCGCGCCTCTAGCGTTGACTTGCGCTCATTGAAAATAATTTGGCAGTAGTTACCTAACCGTACGACGATTGTATTGTAATTCATTTTCCATCACACTTGCTGACTGGACTGCCGTAATGGTCAACTGTAGGTAGATATTATTATGTACTTTATTCGTAAATGCAGCCGTAAGTGATAAAATGTAGTCAATGCAATTTTTTGCACCTTATGTCAACCATTTAAAGTTCAAAGTGGATGAAAAGTGCCAAACATCACATTACTGAACCACAGCAAGCTGTAGGTACAAATAGTAACTTTCTACAATTAACCATCTTGGCGTGATTAAAAATGTTAATCATCACACACACGTCACATACAGCATATCACATACACGTGCAACCGAAATACAATTAGTGTAAGGTTCACGCCGCGCGGTCGCGATTCAGGAGCGTGACACTTGCATATTAACCTGTAGCACCTAGGCGACTGAAGGGGTTGTTACCCCGCGCGGGCGCACTTGTGGCATCTGCCAAATAAATATGTTTTCTTTCTTTATTTCTAGTTTTTATAGCAAATTATAAGATAGAAGACAATGATTGTTCGTCATACTCATTCTCACATGTGATTCCAATCAGATCAATAATTCAAGTTACGACTGATTAAAATTAATTGACCTCTTGTCGCATAATCTTATCTTCCTAACCATTTAACCTGATCAAATCCTAATTTCCCACAGCGACGGGCCTCGCCGCGACGACCGTGACGGCCCACGGCGTGACGAGCGTGACGCTCCACGACGCGACGATCGCGACGGGCCGCGACGTGACGAACGCGACGCGCCGCGAAGGGACGAGCGTGACGCGCCTCGTCGTGACGAGCGCACAGACAGAGACAGGGACAGGGAGGGCCCGCGCCGCGCGCCTCCGCGTCGGGAGGACAAACGTAAGTAGCTCGAGTGCTGGTCAGTAGATGTACCTAACGCCACTGGTGCAGACTGTAGAGGGAGATCCCCTGACCGCCAGGCCCACACGTAAGGGCCTGCGCAGACGAGAGACTTGTCCGCCGGATAGAAATAACCGTTCCTGTTCATTGTTTTTTCATCTAATGGTTGACGTCCATTGGTTCTTGCAAATTGTTCGCGGATAAATTGTCCCTCGTTTGCGCAGACCTTAAGAATGACGGACGTTGGTGGCTTTGGCAGGTATCAGGTAAGAAAGGTGTGCTGAATGCTGCTAAGTTACGTCATACTATAAAGCGTGATTTTTTGATATTATAATAAGGGATAGTATGGCGATACAGATACACCTCCTCCACTGCCAAACACTTTGTGTGGTAACTACCCCTTGCCAAACACCTTTTAAAATATGTTAAATTATCAATTAAACTTACGTATTAAGTGACCGCCAGTCACGGGATCTTGAACCGTAACTGCGTCTACACAGAGCAGCGATTATACGCAGTAGAGCATTAGTGCCCCAGTGAAAAGGGACGCGACTATGTTCTAACCCAAAGAGTCACTTTGCGTAATTTATTTCATCACCACTACTTTCAAAACGTTGACGGAAAACATCGTGGTCGTAATTTTTACGTCTCACCATCAGCCTTATGTTTGCCACCAATAACATGAGCTGATCATAATTATTGTAAGTTTTAGCAATAACCACGAACTACGCCCCTTTTTATTTTAAGTTCGTACAGCCCCTTAAAAAGTTGTCTGGAAGATATTACTCCAGCGATAAGACCGCCCTGATAACCATAGAATTAGCAACATTGTAAAAGAGCTGTATTGCAATTATAAATTAAATTATTATATTGGCGTTTTACAATTTTGGCGTACACTAAGGCTGGAAGCACCTCCTGAGCAATAGTGCTGTCGCACGCGGCAGCATCGACGACGAGCTCGACAACACGCCCTGTTTCTCACACTAGTAAATGACGATTCTTAGCATCAGAAAAGGATAGGAACTTCCAATAGATGTGGCACAAGCCTAACATATATAAAATCGATCTCATTCATAATTATTTATTTTGTTTCAGCCCGCGACCCGGACGGTGATGAATGGCAGCCCGTCACCAGGCGCTAGACACGCCAGCATAGTCTTACCCACATTTAACACATTGTATTCATTTGTAATTATGTATTACGTTTTACTTTGTCACGGGTTCAGCAGGCTTACATTTTTACTTAGAAAACACCTTTACTCCGATGCCTTGAGAATTATTTGATGTAGTTTAGTTATAAGGCATTGACCTGCTAGAGTAGAGTATCTCAATCTCCCGTTCGACAAAAATATTTTTATTGTAAAGACAGTGTTGTCATTTCATGTTACTACTCTATTTTGCCACTTTCATTATGATCCGTGTAGCACTGTATCTTTGATTGCGAAACTAACTTCTCGTGTAGGTTAAAAATTATCCTAAACAAACTGTGCCATCCATCAAGGTGTGAAGACAAACTTACTTTCGCATGCATAATACTAGTTAAATAGTTTCATAAGAATTTCGAAACTGCATTTGCATATTTTCTGCTATCTATTTAGCAAAAAACAAAAGTTAATATTGAAAATGTCAACTGCAAGATATTTACGAAAGTATATCTTAGAAAGTAAAGATCGATTTCTTTTAATTCTGGTATTTTGTTGGAGTCTGGTATATTCATCACGCGTAGCATGACCACCGTAGAAACGGGTTTCTTTAACGGACGAATCGACAAAATGACAGATTGTGAAAAGAAATATGTCATTTTGTCGACAGAATCTGTCATTTTGTCGACACAATCTGTCATTTTGTCGACACAATCTGTCATTTTGTCGATTCTTCCTGTCGTGCTGGTATTCAACTGCATCCGGTTAGACTGGAAGCCGACCCTAACATAGTTGGGAAAAGGCTAGGCAGATGATGAAATTGTTGGAGCATCTTGTTGGTTGTTGATGATAAACTGCAAGAACTTTATATTTGATTAGCAATGCTGGTTCATTCTACATCTTTCTTTGTAAACTGCTGAACTCTTTTTTTGTCACCAATATAAGTTACAGTTGGACATACTTTTATTATTTTAAAGCGCAAGTGTAAAGCGCTAATGTAATCCTTATTTTATACGGGATAAGGGCTTCTTTACTTTACACACGAGAGGATGCGAATCCGCGCCCTTTTTAGCCAATTTCAAAAAGAAGGAGGTTATGAATTCGACGCGTACTTTTCATACTTGAAGTAAATAAGAATTTTTTCATATATTTTGATTTTATAACAGCTCCTGAACCATGTTTTGAGTAGATAGTAACTATTAATTCAAAATATATATGATTTCTATAAATTTTGTTTTTTTTTTCTTGCCGGATGCCTGTGGACGCCGTTGGAATTCTCTCGTCATCAAACTAGTTCATACTTTTGGTTAGCTCCATATTACGACAAAACAACAGATTTTTACTTTAGCAACGTTTGGACTTCAACACAAAGATCATATTATAATCGACATACAACCTGACGCTTTTTTTTTTATTGGAAATCATCAAATAACCCCCCCCCCCCCGCTCTGGGCGGAGTGGGAGGGAGTGTCAGACTTACTGACTAAAACCCATCCATGTTCCTTCTTTACCCTTTGTGTTCCAGGGCCGCGGTATCTCTTTCGAACAGTCCCGTAACCCCACAACCTGACGCTGACCTGCAAATTGCAAATCACCTAAGAAAACTTGATTGCGCGGGATACCCTGGCGGATGACTTGCTATACATTGAATGATGTCAGATCTTTCTTTTATAGGTTATGTTTCCCTGGTGCTAATCGATCGGGGGAAAACCCTGAATACAATTTGTATGAAAGATCTTGACACAAATACGGAAAACTATAATAAAGACCATATCATTAACACTAAAAACGGGGCAATTGCCATGTTTGTTAGCACCATTATCACGGATAAACAGATATAAGTTTATCGGTGATCATGGTGCTTGCAATAGCGCCGAAATATCGGGAACTCAAAAAAAAAATTAAACGTGGTAAATATCCCGTTTTTAGTGTTAGTGACCAATGACCATGTCAATTTAAAAACTTATAATAAAGATCGTAATGATCAATTTTCTAAAACTACCCAAGGGGTGGAGGGGTAAGGATCTCACGTCCCAGCCGCCGCGGGAGACGCCCGGGCGTCGTAGGCGCGGGCCTGTGGACGGTGAGTGATGAGCTAGCTCACCGTCCGTCCGTCTTATGACGACAGGCCGTGTCGACGGCGCGTTCATGTTCCACGCGCGCTTTAAAGAGATGTCAGCAAAAAGAAAGGGGCTCGCAAGGGCCGATGCCTGCCGGGGCTGCGGGACTGTTCGAAAGAGATACCGCGGCCCTGGAACACAAAGGGCAAAGAACATGGATGGGTTTTAGTCAGTAAAAGTCTGACACTCCCTCCCACTCCGCCCAGAGCGGGCCGGTTATTTGATGATTTCCCATCCAAAAAAAAAGTTAATAGGGAAAAGTATGCTGCGCTGGCGACGATGCGGGTGGAGTGCTAATAAAAAGGATTAAAAAATAATATATGATGTACTGATGAAAATTGATTTACGAAATCAATTATCTTACAGTTGGGGCGCGTTCATTTAACACGAATCTCTCTTTCTTCAGAGAAGTTGGAGTTACTACTTTACATATCTTGTCATAACGTACATTCTTAATTATTTCAATGCACGACGGCGACGCGGTTGCTATTTGAACGCTGACCGTGCTCAGTGTGCTTGATTATTCAAGAATATCTACGTTATGACGAGTGGCATAAAGTATAAATTCTAAAGTCGGTTAGTAAAGATTAGTCGCGCCAAATAAAACACGTTCGTGTATACGCGCCCTTAAAATAATACTCCAGCTGGTGCCTCAATTCCATAGTAACATACTGTAGTCTAAAGCTTTGTCTATTTCTATAGTCAATTAATCATTGAATCGGGATATGGGTTTAATTTCTTCAACAAATACCCTAATTCGTATTCATGAAAAACGATGTGATAAACTAATAAACGTAGTATGAGATTTAAGGTTGCGTATCGTTCCGTCTCGACTAGTCCTGACTTATCCCGAGCAGCGAGTGCACGTACCCTTAAAGTAGTTTATCTACTTACTGATAATTTGGTGGTTTTATTCTAAACCCTAACTAGTGTTTCTAGTGAACACCACAATCTAAACATTGTATTCACTGACTATGCAATTTATTACAAGCACAGAACTTCAAGATTGGTTGCCAAACATAACAAGCTTATTCCAAACGATAAAATTAATGTTGCCATTTAAACTTCATCAATAATATATCACAGTACAAAACCCGCTAAGTTACTTATAGTCATTGTGGCCTAAACCCGGTCGACATTGCAACAGCGATAAGATATCTAATACCTAGTTGCGCTCCATTTGAAGTAAAACCAGTCGGTGAACCTTGGTTTATGCTAATTTCGTACTTAGATTTATAATTAAACTTTTACTGTCACTTACGGGATTTCTTCCGTGATTAACAATCACGGATAAGTGAAACCTTAAAACAGTGTTAGATTTATAATGTTGATTGTTGAGAAAGGACTTTCCAAGTTACCTCTTGTGACCCTGCAGTTTGTACAAACGCCAGGACATCGAGCTACTACAATCTGTCAAATTTATTTAAATAGATTTTCAACTTTATTGCTCAAATATTAGGTTCAAGGTTGATTGGGAAAATTTTACAGTTTCGGGTAGCTTAATGTGCTGGCGCCTGTACACACGGCGGTACATGAAGCTGTACATTTCCAGTATAACTTGGCCTCGCTTTGTATAGATTTCCTAAACAATGAGAGATCGCATAAACTGGTTTTGCCGTCGTGCGTACAAAACATGATTTTTCTACGAAAAAAGGGGGAAAATCTAATATTGGTTACTGCGTGTGAAAAAAGACAGACACAGTTAGAAAAATATAATTATTGAGGTGCCTGGTATCTATTTCGGTGGCATACCAAATACTAATTTGGATGAACTCAAGTGGCACCATTGTATCTAACTCTTTCTAGTACCTAGGGTACATTGAACTGAGTTATTTTTACGGTACAATAATGTGCCAAATTGTCCACAGACAAACAGAAGACTTTGTAGATATTCGAGTCAATAATCTTTTTGTATGGACATCTCTGGTCATCCACCTTAGTCAGATATGATTACAAAGATATTTTATACGTAACTGTAAGGTACGTAGGTACCTACAGATATGTATAACAAAATCATCAACATAATTGGCATATCCTAATCCCAATTAAATTGGGGACGACGCAGCATGTCTTCTTCCATACTTCTCTACAGGTGCTCGAGGTATGGATGACAAAATATTAGATCTATACGTTCTTGAATGAATGGTCAATAACGCGTTTGTACCTATCCATTAAATTGCTTGATTAATGCGTAATAAAGGAGGTTGGAGGAAATTACATTGAATCAACATCCGCCCATGTGGTACAGATAGATTGGTTTCTAAAGCGGGCGAGATAAGTACTTTGATTATATGCATGTATTAGCACGCGTAGCATGACCACCGTAGAAACGGGTTTTGTCGATGGAAGAATCGACAAAATGACATTTCTTTTGTTGACCTGTCAGTTTGTCGATTCTTCCGTCGACAAAACCCGTTTCTACGGTGGTCATGCTACGCGTGATCGTAACTTAGTCAAATAATTTATGGATCATAGGTTCATAAGATGTTGTGTTAAGTACAGGTAAGACTGCCGTGTCTCGCCATTGAGGCATACAAAATTCATATCATAAGTTCTGTACATTATGTAGTTCATCATCATCATCAGCCTATAGCAGTCCACTGCTGGACATAGATCTCCTCAATCGCACGCCACTCAACTCGATTCTCAGCAACTCTCATCCAGTTGCTACCAGCCACCCTGCGAAGATCGTCACTCCACCGAGACTGAGGGCGTCCCACCTTACGTTTGCCGATTCGCGGTCTCCACTCAAGAACACGCCTACCCCAACGGTCATCGGTTCTACGGCTAATATGACCGGCACATTGCCACTCTGGTTCTCTGCCGGATCACCTCGTTTCGGATGCGATCCCTCAGAGAGACTCCAAGCATAGCGCGTTCCATAGCTCGCTGAGCGACCTTGAATTTATGAACCAGCCATACCGTGAGTGTATCATTATGTAGTTAAAATACAACAACTTACTGCAATCGTTTGTGCTCGCCTAATGCCTCATACACTTTTAGGAAAGAAAATGAAAGATAAACAAGAAAGGTCATAAAAAAATATGTTTATTTTTGACTAATTTTAATCACCAATCAACTTCAGACTCCCATAAAGATGACTCGAAGAATTTCTTCCGGGAATTTCTCAAAAGCAGTCTTTGTTAACAGCCGTCTTCTTCGCGCCAAATGAAGTTATAACTGAGAAAATCTTTGAATTTTGCTGCCTTGTTTACCGAGGGATTTCTACGACACCTTTATCTGCTAATCCAATTTTTTGGCCATTTGCTCCATGGCCGGGCTCATTCCAAATCACAGACGTAATTCACTTTCGCCTGGTGAACGAAGTCTCAGAATCAACCTTTAAAGTAGCAGTCTAGCTAACTACTAGGAACCTCTAGGTCAAACCTATGTAGATTTCCCTCGCGACCTATTCATCCAACTCCTCAATCTCCTCAAACTTCATATCATACTCCATCGATTTTGCAGGAGAAGAAGACCTCTGCGAATGAGCATCGTAATTTGAATCATTATGTGCAGACGAGCTTCCTGCTCTGAAATGATCTTTTAAAATAAACGAGTCTCGTTCCCTTGGGTGTTTATCATATGCCCCTATCTCAGCTTTATACAAAATGTTGTTTATATGGTATTGAGCCGTAGATCGAGCGTAAGGACTCCCAATTTTCTTCAACTTCATTGCTACCAGCTCCCCGTATGTGGCATATTCGTCTCTCTCTTGACTTTTATGCTCCCTTTGTCTTAGAATATTTGCTCTATGTTTGAATGCCAGTCTCTCTGTTCTTAGTCCATCGCTCTGCAGTCTTGATTGGCTGATTTGTGCCTCTCGGTCTTGGTTCACCGAAACGAAACAAGTAGGTCTTTGGCGATTCTGAAAAGAAGTGAGTATTTATTTTAAAACTAAGTTGGATAAAATTGCTTTTTTTTGGGATGGGAAATCATCAAATAACTCCTCCCGTTCTGGGTGGAGTGGGAGGGAGTGTCAGACTTTTACTGATTAAAACCCATCCATGTTCCTTCTTTGCCCTTTGTGTTCCAGGGCCGCGGTATCTCTTTTGAACAGTCTCGCAGCCCCGGCAGGAAAATTGCCTTATATGTAGATTTAAATTGAAAATGAAACAAGGCGTGACGAGCTGGACTCTTATCAAAAGGATTGGGCCCAAATAGCCAAAAACTAAAAGATAAATGGAAAGAGGGAAGGGAAGCCTTGGCCCTGCAGTGGGATTGGGATACATCAGGCTCATTATAAAATAATAATAGGTCATACATAAAAATTCGGACGGCGGCGGCAATAGAAAAAAGGTTAATAGTAGTTTTACAATGCGTGTCTTTCCGCTACTCCTCCGTTGAATGTTTACAGTATGTGAGTCAGAAGTTGTAGAGAATGTTTAGTAAACAATATGAATTGTATAGCGGGCTGCGGAATTCACTACATCTGGTGCGTCAAAGTAAAATGGGAGTGTTTGTTGCAAAGGTGGGGAGTCGGCGCCTCGGCGGGATGCACTAGTTAACCGTCGAACGTGACCATGACCTGTAATTCAGCCGCAGCAACTGAACATTGAAACCAGAAGAACATTTTGCATTGAAAACTGTTCTGAGTTACACACTGTTGTAACAGATCTCTCTGACTGACAGTCGAATCTTCCGTATATTGTGAGTGACCCAACGGCCTTACGATTTCTTAAATAAATTATAAGCACACCCGTGTTCGTAATTCCATTACGACAATACCTATACCTACTATTTTGATCTTGGAAACCCAATCAAATTCATTACTTAGTATTTTCGCGGATGTTAGAATGTTTATCAACATTTGTATTCCTAACACAAATATGTTTGTAATTTGTGCCTGTACTTACCTGCCTAAAGTCTGTTTTTTAATCTCGGAGACTAAATTGACAACTACAAATGGCAAACTGACATAGATTTCAATAGCATTTAAGTCAGTTTTGACATTTTCACTTGTCAATTTAATCTGCGAGATTAAAAAACGGACTATATTTATTCTCATACATTTTGTTCATAAACATTGTGCGAGTTGTGCCACAACTTGTGACCTATCTTCTTTTGGATTGGTTTTTTCAAAATTTTCGTACTTTTTGAGCACTGAACGCCTGGCATATTTAGGTATACTGGCGATGATATTACCGAATTATACGACGCATCAATGTCAATGTTAAAAAACAATTCTTACCTTAAATGTCACAGCCATTTGCCGTGCCTTTAGAAACGATAACTTCTCGAAGGCAAACCATTTGCTACTACTACGTCTCGTTAGCAACTCTCTACGGTACTGGCTCATAAGCATTCTCATTTTCCTCTCAATCGTGCTGACGTTTGTATCCATAGCATTTGCTATTTCGCTCCAAGATTCTTGTTTTTTATCCTTATTTCTATAAAGCTCTGATGAATAATCCCATAGCTCAGGTTTATCTTCAAACCTTTTGATTAATTCGAAAACTAACTCGTTTGTCCAATAGAAAGTGGCCATGTTTACAACAGCGCACAACAAAAGGAAACACGTGCGAGCTGTGCGCAAATATGTCGCGAACTAGCCGGCCGGAGAGAACCGCCCTTCTCGTTCGAGAGACTGAGACGGCTATACACAGGCTGTGCGAGTGCGAAAGAAAGAGAATTTGTTTGTGGAGGCAGACGTGAGCCGTTCCAGTTTTCATCGACAAGTTTGTAAACGTTGTTGTACTGTGTACAATGTTGTAAAACCGCTTCGGATTCCACAATTCCATAAGCCCAAGTTAGATGGTGAATTGTAAAATTAATAGCAGTGAGTAGGTACTTTCTGTGTAGGATAATACCTCCCTCTAATTTAACAGCTTTATTTCGGAACGGAACTTGAAATTAAAAATCATTTCGGGATTATATAGGGAACACACAGGACCTGAGATGTATGAAATATCCAAAATACTATCCGATTACACTTCACTGACTTTCGCTAGACTTTAATATAAGGTACCTTAATAAATACGTATTATCTAGCTATTGTATTTACATGAGTCCCGACGAGAACGCAATCTAAATACATAGAATATAGACGGATAAATTCGCATTTTTTCACTTACCTCTTCGATCGTTGCAGTAGGGTTATTTCTGTTTTCCAAAAAACTTAACGATTCAAATGCAAACCATTTGCTTTGATAAACCGAATTTGCACCAGTACCAGCCTTTTTGGAGTAATTCTCTTTTTTCTTCTCTCTGTAATACTGACATGTCAAGTTTTTAATCTTTCTTTCTATTTCTGTAACATGTGTATTTAATTTGTTTGCTATTTCATTCAATGCCTTGAAACGTTTCGGTCGACTTTTGTACTCACTATGTTCAGGATTCCACAGTAATTCGTTTAAATGGTAAAGATTTATCAACGTAAGAGAATTTTCATCGTTCCACTCCATTTTGAAAACAGAAACAAATGCACGTCAATACGTGTTGAGTGCCGCCGGGCAAGTGGCGCGGGGAGCGTTCGAAACTCACCGACATGCTGCCAGTCCATTCTAGACTCTACTGCTACGGATCAATGGCCCGCCGGGCGCCGACAATGCCCGCCGACATAGCCCGGGGCTTTGTGTAGTTATGTCGATGTAGAGACAAAAATAGAATGATGTCGATGACATGCAACCGCGCGTGCGTACCGCCGGCATGTCGCCGCTGTGGTCGGCGACTTTGGTGTGTAGGTTGACAGTATTACGACTGACTGAACAGTAGCGCAACGCTTTTGACACGATACATTATACTACTACAATCTGTCAAACTTTAATAGATTTTCAACTTTATCGCTACAAATTTAGGTACAAGGTTGATTGGGAAAATTTGTCAGTTTCGGGTAACTTGATGTGCTAGCGTCTGTACTATGAATAACATAGATGTGCCCTCACCGTACTTAGGTTGTGCGAAAGTGTCTACATTGAGATGAGTGAAGTCGCACAACCCGCATGAATCGATGGACGTGAGACTACCAAGTTGTAAACGGAGCCTTCACGATGCCGTCCACCATGCATTCTGTACATCAAAATAAGTAACTCTACGCAAAAAATATTGCTGAGAAACGACTTTTATTGGTGTGAAAAATGACTGTTTACCTAAGTTAAGACCCAATGTTGCTCACTTAAAACATTGTACTGATGGATGCATTGCATACTAGCTATAAGGCTATAACATGAAAAATTTATATTTAAAAAAAACTTGTGAAAACGTTGGGACTTTGACCTCCAATTTCTAAGGTATGGTCAAGAACAAAAAAAAAATCGAAAATTAACAGTGACGACAACGTCGGGGAGACCAAGTGTTTCACAGCATAACTACACCGATTACAGTTACCATACACGGCCATTACGGCGCCCTACCGTTAGGACCCGGGCAATTAAGGGCGATGTTATCTCCAACATCAAATATCACGAACTCTTCACGTAGACGCGAATCATGTCTTACCTAACTTGGCTTCGAACCCCCTTGTAACTGTCTCGCTCAAGTTTTTTACATTTGCCGTATTTTTATATTTAGAAGTGTCAAATTATTTTGCATCACTGTCATAAGCACAGTGATCTTTATTTTAGTTGCCATATTGTTGATGTTGGATTACTGCTGTCAAACGTAAAACAAGCGATCGAACTTCATTCACTAAGGTTAGCTAGACAAAACAAATCGCGGTCTCCATACTTTTTAACCGACTTCAAAAAGGAGGAGAGGGTGTTTTTTTATGTATGTTCACCGATTACTCCAAGACGCCTGATCCGATTTGAAAAATTCTTCTTTTTTTTTTAAAAAAGTATACTCCCAAGTTGGTCCCATAGAAATAATGTCATGACCTGATCATGGACTATTCAATAATAGACAGAAAATCTGTTATGATTGCTGCAATCGCTTGGATATTTATTGTTTACACAACATCATAACCTAACATCACTCCTGTATGCTCTGAGGGGGTACGTAGATGTGAACAGTACACCCACATTTCGACAGTTGGCTATGTTAAGTTCCATTTTATTGGGGATAAGCCTATTACCATGAAATGTAAAATAAATACATATCAAATATTTGTAAAGGATATTACAAACACCTAAAAATGGAAAAATAAAAAAAACTTTTTTGCAAAAACAAAACCGATTTCAAAAACACAAAAAAGTGAAAAATAACTTCAGCTTTTGCAGTCGGTGACTTTTGTTTGTTTGATTTAGTTTTTTTGCCCCCGAATTCTGAAGCTAAAGTTATTTTTCACTTTTTTGTGTTTTTTAAGTCGGTTTTATTTTTTGCAAAAAAATTTTTTTTTAGTTTTTTTTTTTTTATTGTTGTGAACATTATTTTTCTAATGAATTTTAGTAGCCTGTAAAAAAATTAATTGCAGTTATTTTAAATATATTATAATAAAATTTTACTTTTATCCCAAAAGACACATTTATCTAAACAACGGGTAAATGTTATTGTGCGTGTTGTGTTGTACAAGTGCAATTAGCCTTTCCTCAATCTTCGAACTCTTATCTTAATATACAGCATTTTATCACAACAAATTAATACGAATTTAACTGGCAGTAATTATGTACCTAAATACTCGTCACCAGCAGTACCTACCTATTACCTAGCCATAGCAGCCAATAGGCAGGCTAAAATCGCGGTCGTTTGAGAAAGTTTGTTTTTTTTCACCCGCCGCGCGCCAGTCCACACTCCGCTGTCAAACCGCGCGCATGCGCGTTCCCTGTCAATAATTAAAACCGGTTCCGTAATATCAACATAAGTACTAAAATTCTTTTGAAGAAAGTCTGTGTTCAGTGATTTATTTTGATGTTAATCTGAGGAATATTGGAAATTTTCAAAATGAATGTAAGTTGATTTTCTTACTTTCTTATTTTCACATATTGTTTATTATTCAGTAAGATTCTTTTTTGTACTCGGTTGTGATTTTTACCTTTGCCTCGGAGTTGAATTTAATCGTTTCGTTCTGAATTCAAAAATAATTTGAGTAGAAATCCTTGTGCTACGATTTTAACAGCCTATAATTACAATTTTCATAATTAGCGCGAAGGAATTCAAAGTTTAGTGAGTACCTTTGTCGAAGGAGGCCAGACTTCTGTACAGGGTCGCTCAAATGGCCATTAAAAATAGAATAATTTAATGTTAATAATATAATGTTTGTTGTTGTAATAGTTTAGTGTTTTTAAATAAGTGTTGGATTTTGTCATTTAATTTTGTATTACAGGGGCGACATCTTCAAAATGAACAAGCCCCTTAAATAAAGAGAAAAAAAAAAAAAAAAAAAAGTTTAGTGAGTAAAGTAATTCCAAAATTTAAAGAAATGGTTGCCAGCAACAATTATTTGTTGTACTTGAAGTAAACTTCAACTAATCAATAAAAAAGAAAATGAGTGCTGCTGCATGGAGGCCATTGCACTTAAGCGCTGTTTACTGCGAGCTAACTGGTCCCATTCACAAAATAACAACTTAATACTACCGCAAAGTAGATAATAGTTTCCATTCCTATAGAAAAAAATGCTTTTGTGTAGGTAATAGTAAGGTCAACAATATGTGACAAATGTATTTATTTTTATTGATTTACCTTGAAGCGGTAAAAATACGTTGTCTCTGCTTCACTTCTAGGTCATTTGTCTATGCAAATTTTTGGCGGTCTTTAGGTGAAAGAAAACGAAAATTTCTTGCGTTTTTTTACGGTTATAGGTAAAGCCTAGAAAAACACATAAAAATTTCTTAGATAGAGGCAATGGTCATTACCCCATATTAGAAACCAAATAAAATAATCCTTCAATTGGAATTATTTTTTTAACCATAAATTGTAAACTTCGAGGATTTTGGGTCCAGAAGTGGACCAATACAATACTATAACATGACAGTAATTTAGAATACCAGGAAACATATAATAAAAGACAAAGGAAGTCTTGGTTCATGTTTGTTTCCTCACTTTCGAGTTTGCACAGACGGACCATGTTTCGAATACCATTAAAACAATTTTGTCAAAACCCAGAGAAAGTGATCGCTAGAAAACGACTCTACACGTTGTGTGTTACTTAGATACTTTTACTAATAATTGTCACTTGACTAGACTTGCTAAGAAAATATTTCTCTAGAAATTTCGCGAATGAGAACTTATTTGTTTTGATTTAGCATCAAAAGATGTTTTGTCGGTATAAGCAGAAAGTTTACAATCGAAGCGACATATTTTGGTCTAGCCCATACTGTCCTTTTTCCACAATAGCCCTGGATCGAAACAACTGGAAGTCATAGGGAGAGCCTTTGCCCAGCAGTGGGATGACGCAGGCTAACAGTATCAGTATCATACTGTCCTAATGCGGGCTAAACGCCTTGCTAAGTCATTCCAGGCGGGTACCACTTTAGACGGTGCTGATCCGATCATCTTACCACGTTTAATAGGCCGACCTCAGTGTTGCAGTCTATCACCACCCACCAGGCACCCATTATTACCCTTGCCCAGTTATTATTGTGCATGAGGCCAATAATACGATTATGATGAAATCCCTTTTGCGCTTAGCGGCCATACGTCTAAGTATTTACAAGGGACCAAATTGTTTTGGCTACAGTTTCGTTGCTAAGGCGACTTTACGACTTATAGTTGTTACTCTTAAAATATTACGTGTACAGTTTCCCTTCATATTTTAGTGACCAGTTTGGCTTTGCTTGTCGCTCCGTAATACGTTTTTAGAACAAGTAAAGTTAAATCTTGTAAGGCACTAAAATTCAAACTATACAGCCACAGCAACTGACTCGAACAAGAGGTTGTTTTCATAATAATCTGACTAACTGTCAGTGTCAACAAAAGAACCATTTTGCCTCGGGATTTTGCCGCGAAAATATTCGACAATGCCAGGTTAGCCGGGTGATGCTAATTTTTAAACTAACTACGCATATGGAAGCCTAAAATCAAAACTCATTGCATTTTCTTCAATTTTACTAGTTGTTTCAGGCACTTTTGAATTGCCAAGGAAGGAGTCAATCAGTTACATAAAAAGTTTAAGCTAGTTGCCCGTTCCAAAACGTATCTCTCTTTGGAGAAGAACTGGCAAGAAACTCCATGGACGCTATTTCAAGTTAAATATTACAAAAATGGTCCGGGTCCACCTTTGTATACCCAAGATGCAGCAAAAACAAAAGTCTGTAGCAAGAAGCACTTTTCTAACCAGTTTGGAGTTATTTATGTCACCTGCTTGATGACTGCTTGCAACTAGAAATGTACAAAAAGTGAGCAGCTGCATGACTAGAACAATTATGGACGAGGATCTGCTAAGAAACAGCTTTAAAGGTTTAGAGGCACTAGTATTTTATACTAACGAAAAAAATGTTACGTTTAGAATCCTTCTTGGCGGCGTAATTTATCTTTTCAAAGACTCCTATAATAAGTGTTTTACGACTATTGCGAACCATTATGTCTGGCTAGAGTCAGTAGGACGACTTCGTCTGTAGTTTATGGGTGAGACGGAAAAAAGGAAGGAGACGATCCTTACTTTTTCTTCATCTCGTATCAATAAGTCACATTTTTGTCCAACCAGTACCACGACCTGGACAGTGGATAGCTCTGTCGTTTGCTTCATTCAAGTCCTTTTTTTTTCTTTTTCGGATGGAGTCATTTGAGAGGTCCCGCTCTGGGCGGAGTGGAAGGGAGTGTCAGACTGTTACTGACTAAAACCCATCCATGTTCCTTCTTTGCCATTTGTGTTCCAGGGCCGTGGTATCTCTTTCGAACTGTCCCGCAGCCCTCATTAGTCCTGGAGGGTGATTTTTTCTTCTGGTCCAGTATACTAATAAACAGTTCTCATAATAATAATGTGCAATGTCCTATCATTCCATTAGTTAGATTCTGATAACAACTTTCTGTTATCAAACCACCAACTTACTGTAGTTGTTTGTGCATATTATGTTTCCAATTAAACGAAACATCGACTAACGGCACATACTCTCACGTAAATAAATCATTAACATTATAACAAGCCTTCTCTTTCTTTAACATTTCACTATACACACTTTCACACGCCTTAAATTACTTGAAATTACCTTTATCGACCGCCTTGCGCCGGCCATTTTTAATATTTTAAAAGCGAACCCATCATCAGACCTCTCTGTTACGAAGTACACGCAATGTTTTATTACCATTACACCTATTTCATGGCAGTAATGAATCCGAGCCGTTGATAAAAAGCAATGGCATGTGTTGAATATTTTCTTTCGGACATTCTGCTGGGTGAGGTAGCAACGGTGGTGAGAATTTGCCGTGTGTAGGTAAACTGTGGCAGAAAGGAAGTCACTGGAGCAAGGATAACCCTCTCGATTTCAAGAATTAAACGGTCAAACTTCAGTCCGTTACTGGCATTACTGTTCTTGTATTACAGAACGTCATGTCACTCGAAACATTACTTAAAACTGGACTAGATTCAAGTTATTTCATGTGAATTTAATTGTTTACTTGTTCATAATACCAAAAAATATGGCTACAGACAACTAAATAGTTACATTATATACAAACCACAAATCTATAATAGTAAAAAAAAAGTACAAGTATCAAAACGGTTACAGGGCGTCAAAAAATTCGTCCACATCGCTGTCAACAGGAAAAGTGCCCAGAAGGCTAGCAGCATTCATTGGTTGAAACTAGTAATCTTTATTACGGATCAGTCTGCCTGGTAGGACTGGCGCTGGAGATTGCAGAAAGACGCCAGTCTGAGCATTACCTCTACTCGTTACGAATAATTCTGCTGAGGGCAGCAAAAAAAAGTCGTGACATGCGATGGAAGACATACCGACATTCATCACGTAAATTCAAATGATTTTTAAAGTACGTGTAGTTTAATTATTATCTAGGTGCCCTTTGCGATTGGTTTTAATCTGGGTAATACTATCTAGGCATTTGGGCAATGCCATTAGCCAACTTAAGGGATCTAACTTTGCTATTAGCCCTTATCCCAATTTTTTACCGATTTTCTTCAAAAAGGAGGTTTTTTATGTTTGTTACCTCATAACTCCGTCATTTGTAAACCGATTTAAGTGAAAGGATTTACTTCCCAATTGGTCCCATAGAAATTACATCAAAATCGGATCAGTAATTTGGTTTTTTTTCCTCACGTTAATTGCCAGATCACGCGACGTCCCGTGATGGTGCCGTAAATGATGTACGAGCCATAAAATAGAAGTCGCAGCGTATTGGGTTCTGGTATTTGGTTTAGGCCACTAGGGAAGACATTCAACGATTTTTTTTTGGCCATCTATTTATATTTTTGATTGTGTGGTATACTACAACTTAAAAGGGTAAAAAAAAACTGTTGCACGTATTTGCAAATAATTTTGCGACCACTTATTGGTTTCGGATTGAGCTGAAATTTTTCACGCACCTTTGGCTCTGGTGACATTACACTTTTATGACAGACGACTTGATTCTGCAGTATTAGCCAGGATCGCCTCCTCACGAGACTATACTCCTCAAAAGTTATAGCACGCACACGAAACTTGTTCAGAACGGGTCAGCATGTCTTCTTCTTCCATACTTTTTTATTAGTTCTCATCTCATGAGTCACCTCCTTTCCAGCCTTCTGCCTTATCATCTTTTACAGATTCCATCGCGTCAGTCCCTGGTCTTATGGCCATCCACATTCATACCACTTCAAACTTTCCTCTCGATATGTTTTATGTTTTTACAAAAATCAAATATTGCAATTGTATTCGTTCCGTTCGTGTTGATTACTTAAATAGTCATTAGTTATACTAACCATAAACAACAAATGCTGAGAACTTTTTAAAACAAATAATTGATTTGAATGGGGCTATTTTGAATACTGATTTTTATAATTCTCATGATCTGTCCAATCGTTAGGTTACACTTTCTGAATGATTAAGAAGAACTGTGAGAACTTTTTCTTTGAGAATAAAACAGGCAAAGGCGTTTTCCTGTGATCTGTAAATAAATTGTCGTTATTAGTTATTTTCTGCTATATTAACGTGAACTCTGGTGACCTGTCCTTAGTTTTGGGGAACTCGACTTCACGTATATTTCAATCGATTGGTGCCAAACTATAAAGGCCACAGTGAGTCATTGGATTCGTCAGACATTTGCCTGTCTACTGCACCGGAAAACGTGCCTAATCGCATTCCCATCGCTTTGATGTTTTTCCTTAAAAGTTAAATAACTGAACTTATACCTACCACGATTATGGGATAGGTAAGTATTTGAAAACTACGAAAATAGCAATGTCCCGTGTCTCCACACCTCACTGTTTCCAACAAAAGTTAATGTTGTGTCCCAACTCCCAACAAATTAACAACTCATTTCCGGAAAGTACTTACTTACTAGTTCCATGCTCAATGCTCATTATTAAGTTCAATTTTCGAACAGCGTGGATTGACTGAAAGATTTTCATTGTTATAGTTGGTGGCAAAATGCGAATGTCAGGGATAAAGGAATAAGTATCTTAGTCTATGGTACTCAGTTCACACAATCACCAAACTGAGTTTGGCCTGAGTGAGTCAGGCTCTAAGCTTTTAGATACCGATTACGTTGAACAAAATTGTCGAACCATCAGGCATCCTCAGTTTTACAAAGCAAAAAGGTTGATGACTGCAGTATAAAGCAAAACAAAAACGATTATTACGATGTAAACTAACTATGAAACTATGTAACTGTGCACTAACTATGTAAGACTTGCACTGATAACACTAATATTACCTATACGGCGCACAATAACAGCAAAAAGTGAAGATTAGCTCATAATACGCTTCCTGAAGACCGAAGTCAATCAATCAGCATTCGTAATAAGTATGCAACCAAGCAAAAAAGACTATAATTTGGGAAGTGAATGTTTCAAGCGCATTGGAGTGTTACCTGAGAACTATTAGTCGTAATTGTAGCCGGTTACTGATTAATTTATCGGTTTTCAGGATTTTATAGAGGGGATTTAGGTTTTTATTTTGGCTCGAAATATTGGTAGCAGTCATCAAAGCGTGTGTATTTTATATTGTATTAATAGTAAGACGTGACTTTTCAACTTTGTATCTATACGACGAAACTGTTGACGATTTCTCTCACATTTACACAATGTAAATAGGTACTTACAAAAACTTAAGAGCCAAAACTTTTACAAATAGGTTTTACATTGGCCCCAAACTAGGCAAAACCTAGTTATATACAAGTAGACCTTCTAAGGAGACATAAACACGCTTCAATTTTAAGTAAGTAAGTATAGGTAAGTCATTTTTTTTTCAAGAACACCATTCAGCCTAAGTACCTACTTATAGACAAAATTCGACGCCGCGTTTGACATAACCTTGTCATTATGTTACTCAACAGAAGGGAAATTGAATGTTCTTGTGATGTATTCTTTGAATCGATATAATTTATTGTTATTTGTATTCTGTGGTAACTGAAAACTATTTTGATTGACCTATATTTTCCCGCGCAAGACCTGTCAAACCGAGTGTTCTTTTTTGGAGGAGAGGTAATTCATTTACTATTTTACTCAGTCTATTTTAAAGTTAGATTGTTGACATAAGTGTATGACGAATTCAGTTAAAGAATAAAGATGTTTCCTACAGTTGCTATTCCAAAGCCATAAAAACAATCTGAAAACATCCGTCTGATGGTGGTTATATTCTCTATGGTCCGATGCGATTCAAATCATAAACCGAATCGAAGACATCTTGAAGAAATGATCCTATAGTCTGTTTTTTAATCCCTGAGACTAAATTGACAAGTAAAAATGACAAACTGACATAGATTTCAATAGGATTTATGTCAGTTTTGACATTTTCACTTGTCAATTTAGTCTCAGGGATTAAAAAACAGACATTAGCACTCGTGGATTGACTATTTAGTGCAGGCTCATTAATGCTCGTATAGAATATTGAATTTAGACAACTTGATTTTTTCGGCAGGGCACACCTAATCCTACCTATAGTCTGTTTTTTAATCCCTGAGACTAAATTGACTAGTAAAAATGGCAAACTGATATAGATTTCAATAGGATTTATGTCAGTTTTGACATTTTCACTTGTCAATTTAGTCTCAGGGATTAAAAAACAGACATTAATAATATTATGATTTGAAATGGCACACTTGAACTTTAGCTGTAAAACTTCATTTGAGTGTTTTTTTCGTCTACTTAACAGCTTAGGTTAGTCGCACGGTAATTAAGGTTAATTACGTGTTAATCTAAGAATATAATATAGTAGGCTGTACGGTCTGAGATCCTAGTGATAAAATACACAAATTTTAATGAAATCGTCACGTATAAAGCATTGGTTGCACAATACTGTATTAAATTTTAAGCATCCGCATAGACTTCTAACTTGATAATGTTACAAGGCTAAATATAAAATAAGCCGTGACTAGCTCACTTACAGATTTTATTATTAATGACGTCACTTGCGGGCGAATAATATGTCACGAGAATTTTCTGGCATTTCAGTTGTTCACGTTGTTGTAGATATTCAAAAATTGAGCCTACTTACTTGGATACACTCACAAATTAATACCCGCCCCTTCAATATTCTCTTCTTTTTCTTATTTATTCAGGATCATTGCATGTTCGGCTCAGACCTCAAGTGCGTAGGTATGAGGCGTCTCCCCACAGACAATGGCCCACCTTCCATCTTGCACTGCATGCCCTATCACCACTTGATGATCTCTTTACTGCATCAGTGAGTGGAGTTCGCGTGGCTGAGTTTTGGGCTAAACATAACATCTGAACTTTTTGCCATCGACACGCTAAGAAGAAGAAGTGCATGTTTTCTTCTTCCTGACAATCTCACACATATTTTTATTCTGGCATAAATATACAGATTACAGCTATAAGTTTAAGTTACGGTCGTAAGCACATAAAACATATTTGACACCGTTTCAAGTGCATGGCTAGTAACTTTTAAAAGTCCATGACTTCGTTCGCGTGGAAACTTTGATGTGTTGTGTGCGAAAAAAAGTAGCATATAAAGGGTGTAAAAAGACCCTTAACGAAGCCGAAAGGCACTTATTCTCCCCGTCGTGGCGATCATTTTTTTGTTCTAGACCTTACCTGGGAACCTTCTAGTTACGGAGATATTGGGGGTCAAAGTTTCATTTTTTCCAAAGTTTTTTTTTTTAAATACAACGTTTTAATGTTGTAACTTTACTTTAAACACCTCTACGACCACCATACTATTCAATCCATCCATCAGCACAATGTTTTGAGTGCGTTACTTTGAGTTTTACCGTAAAACGTTATTTTTCACCCCAAAAAAAAGAATCGTTTCCCAGCATAAATTTTTGCGTGAGGTTACTTACTTTGATGTACAGAATGCTTGGTTGACGGCTTCGTGAAGGGTCTTTTTACACCTTGTATGTACTATTCCAGACTGTAATCTATCTCTGTGCCAAATCTCATTCAGATCCATTCAGCTGTTCTGGCGTGATTGAGTAACAAACGACAATAAAAGAGACAGTGACCTCTGAGTTTGTTTCGGATGTTTCTTCTCAGAGTAGTCAGGTACGAAACACCGGTCCATCTAGTTTTAAAACATAACTTGATGACATGTAAAAGTGTTTTGTAAAACTAATTTACAGAAATAAATGTGATTTATGATCATCCAAATTTTCGCATTTGTAATAGTAGTAAGATTAGAGTGGGGAACCACTTCCAAGTATGTTTAAGAAACTTGAAAACCAAAGGAATATTTAAATCTCTTGATAAGGAAGTAGATGTCGTTATGAGACTAATTTAGATCACAGATTTCCGGTGTGGGTAGAGAAAGTTGCCATAACAAAAACAAAATCATAGTCGCTGGATCCTTTTTAGGGTTCCGTAGCCGAATGCCGAAAAACGGAACCCTTATAGATTCGTCATGTCTGTCTGTCTATAACTATTATGACTACACAGTTCAAACTTGGTAGGTAGATATATTCTGTGGACCCGTTTACGGTTTTTATACAAAAATAAAAAAAGATTAAGGGGGGTTCCATCGGTACATGGAACTGAAACTAAAAAATATAACTCATCAAACCTGCGGGCCGCTATGGAGAGGTCTTTAAAAATGACATTGAGGTTCCTAAAACCATTTTTTCTCAAAGTCAATCGTTTGAAGATAGGCATAGACAATATAGACATTTCCAAAGTGGTAAAATGTGTGTCCCCCCTCAATTCTCTCTCTCTCTAATTTCTAAAGTAAGAGGAGGAAAAAATTCTGAAAAAATATAGGATCGTGGAACGTAACAAAAACTTTCAACGAAAATTGGTTTGAATAAGATTTGATGTTTAATTTTTGAGATATGGGACTTTTTATCAAACTGCAGCAGTAACTTTGTTTTTCATTAACATACTATGAAAAACAAACTTAGTTTTGCTGCTGAATGTAAAACAATACAATATAATGAATGAGCCTTCAAAATATTTTATTATATTGTTTGGTGCTACGGAATCCTGTGTGCGTGTGACTTGGCCGATTTTGGGCATTTGGGCCAGTATGACTTTATTTTTGTCAGTAAATCTATGAAATCTTAAATCGTTGTTGTATTTGGCTGTTAAGGTACATTCGTAAACAGAACAGGTGTGTGTATTTGTGTTTTTTTTTTTTTAATACTAATTTTAATTTCACTGTATCGATCATGTTACTTATCTGAATTAAATGAATTTTATTTTATTTATTTATTTATATTAATCTATTGAACAAATCAAATCAAATCAAATCGCTCGCAAAAAACACGCTAGCGCCATCTAGCGTCAACTTTCCACGTTCGTGTAGTCCAACGTTCTAAGCTTGTTTGCCGCCGCCCGACTCATGAATGTATGTGTTGATAATATAATGACTAAAATATAGGTAGATAGGTAAGTATATAATTTCGACTAACTAGGTACTTAACTTACCGGATTGTCTCCAAAATTGGATATCGAATCTTGAGTAATGCTGAAAGCCATAAGACTAGACATTTCCTGATAAGCAAACCATTTTGAAACATAAATGTCGGCGGCTCCGCTACCCGCTTTGAGACCGTTAACTTTCTTCTTTTCTCTAACGTATTGTCCCCTGAGGCTTATCCATTTTAAATTGACTTCGTTTTTTGTAATTCCTATTATTTTTGATATCTCCAAGAAAGCAGCTAGCTTTTTTTGCCTATCTTTATGTTCAGTTAATCTAGCGTCCCAAATCACTGGTCTTTCTCGAATTAATTGTATAAAAGACAAAGTTTTTTTTTTATTCCACTCCATCACTGCACAAATGTTACGAAACGTCTGTATCTGGCGAGCACTAACACGGAATGAGTTAATTCACTCCCCCCGCAGGCGAACGCGGGGGGAGTTAGCCGGGTCCGCACTCCACTGGGCCCATTTTCTAACAAAACATGTTATCATAACACGTTATCCGTTCGGCGCGGCAAACATTGTTAGGCCACGCCCCTTAATGTTTTGTGTTATTATAACACGATAACTTTCCGCAGGGAATTACTAGCCTTTAGGGCCGGATTCCACCGAAGCGGAGACGAGACGAAAAGAGAAACGACGGAAAGAGAAGAGAGGAGATGTGTTGTAAACCACTAAAAGAATTTCGTTATTTTGACAGTTCTCGTCTCCTCTTAGCTGTAGTGGAAACGGTTGAGCAGAGAGCAGAGGAGATGTCTCGTAATCGATGTCCTGAGTGCGGTGAGATGTGTGCTGTGTGCGACGTGCGGTGAGCGGTCTGCGGTGACCGGTGTGCTGAGAGCGCAGCGCGCGGCATGCCGCTTTACAGATTTCCGCACAGCTTCGGTGGATACACCCTAGCTTTTACGCATCTCCTCTCTTCTCCGCTTTGGTTGAGTCTGGGCCTTATTGGGCACTCAAGATAACTTTCACTGATAATGTTGGCAAACCGTATTATTTTGTGCCTCGCCCAGTTCCGACAGTGCAAAGGTTAGGTGCATTGAAGAGGCTAATCTTAAGATCGCATTTAATTTAAATGAAGAGGTTAATCGTTTTTAAGAAGAAAGTAATACTGTGTGAATCGAGACAAATCTACAAATCTCCCGCCTGGACTTGCCACTGGAGTTGTCATGGCTGACCTGGAAGTCTTTAAATTGACTCCAGACCCAGGTTGGTCGCAGCAAAGAAAACCTGCTCAGGTGGAGATTCATTAATGACTACGCTCTGGAGTGTAAATGTGGTGCTGTTCTACAAACGATGAGGCACTTAATATCGTGTCCTGCGTGTCCTGTTGTTTGTTCACTACAGGAACTGATGGACGCTACCGAAAGCGCCAAACTAGTAGCTCAGTTCTGGGCTGACACTATTTAGATTGCCATCGACACGCTAAGAAGAAGATCGAGACAAAATGACAAAACTTTGAAAGGGATTTCAACTTTGAATTATTACGTTGTGTATCAACAAGGACTCTCTTTTATTTACTTACCTAATTATTTAGAGACATTGTTGGCAACATGCCATATTTATGCAATGTTGAAATCCCTTTTAAAGTTATACCCCCCGTTGTACGTTACCCTACAAGACAACCTTTCGCAAACAGCTGAATCGATTGCATATGGCTTTGTACTGTTTGTGTTTATGCACTTCAAAAATCTACTAAACGTATTCTCGTGTCGTCAATATCTGCAGGCAATTGCTTCTCAACAAAAAATGTCTGTAGTGCTAGGGCTACAGACCTTCTATAGCTTTTTGGGCAGATTGCTTAAGGGTCCATAAAGTCTCTTTATGTTGAAATAAAGTGTGTAAATAGACCCTTAACACTCCTTGTGCACACATGAGACTTGGCGCCTTAGCTGTACTATAGTTACCGGGCGATTTTCCCCCGAAACACTTAGCCCGACCTAGAAATCGAATGCAGGACTTTGTGCTCATCAGAAGGTGCTCCCTTTAGGGGAGAAGCGCCATGGTAGCCCACGAAATCCTAATTTTAATCAACATAAAGGGTGTATATAGACCCTTAACGAAGCCGAAAGGCACTTGTTCTCCCCGTCATTGCGATCATTTTTTTGTTCTAGACCATATCTGGGAACCTTCTAGTTACGGAGTTATTGAGGGTCAAAGTTCCAACTTTTACACATTTTTTTTTTAAATACAATTTTTTATAGTTAGGTATAACTTTACTTTAAATACCTCCATGACCCGTTTACTATGCAATGCATCCATAAGCACAACGTTTTGAATGCGTTTAATTGAGTTTTACCGTAAAAGGTTATTTTACACACCAAAAAAAAAGTCGTTTCCCAGCAATAATTTTTGTGTAGGGTTACTTAGTTTGATGTACAGAATGCTTGGTTAACGGCTTCGTGAAGGGTCTGTTTACACCCCGTATAATATAAGGCAAGGGGCGTACGTGACAAATCAAAGATAATTACTATTATGTTTGACAATGTACAAAAACGTAGGTATTAAATAAAACCTATGGGAATTGGGAATTGCATTTACGGATCGCGTGACGTATTAGTAGATGTCAGTTCTTTTCCCATACATTTCTATGTCTTGACAATTTTGTCATATTTATTATTGTGTGAATTGTCGTGGAATGCCGTTTTTGTCTTAAAAGCCAAGTCCATTTGGCAATTTCGCCTTTGATCTTCTCTTGATGTGATTATTATTGAACACGGCTACATTACAGCATTTCAATGATAATTTTAGGAGCTTTTTGTCTGTCACATTTTCGCTGTAGGGTACGTTAATCTCGTAAAAGTACTAGGACAACATTAACTTCAAAGAGATCACCATTAATTTGTTAGAGAGGAAACAAACGAACAAATAGCGCGGTACTAAGGTCGCTCACTCCTTGATCACTTCCGAATTCAAACGTGATCCGCATCCTATATCCGATTTCTATTGTACTGCGAGCAAACCATTGTTTTTAATAACGTCTTGTTGAGACGTCTCGCACCAGGTACGAAGAAGGTTGTATTTGCGCATAATTAAAATATCTTCTTGTCATTAGGTAAGTAACTAAAGAAAATTATGTTTTCCTTTACTGAGGAATTTTAAGGCTGAATTTGAATCTTGATCGTAGTCGCTTGCAATGTTGCTTAATGAAAAATGATATTGTAACGTACCTAACCAGACTAGTGTTGCCATTATCGTCTCCGAAATGACCTCGTGGGAAAAATCTGCTTGAATGAATGCGTCTAGATTTTGATCTTTCTGGTCTAAAAACTGGTGTGAAATTAACAAATTACGTAATTGTTCACACAGATTGTTTCGCCCTAATAATCAGTCTGATAATAGCTGAAATGTAGTTACAAACTCAAAAATAATACGTACAGTTCACATGTAGCATTAATTAAAGTATTTTAATTCAATATATTAAAATGCCTGTCAGCTAATAGAGTTCACATCTAATCAATTCACCATCTTTGACTTAAATTGGAAAAATGGGAAGGTTTCATACAAAAAAAAGACTGTCTTTACTTTAATAATGAGTGTTGCCGGAAAAAAACATCAGGTCAATATTTCCGTTTTCCAATATAAACGGTTAGCCTGTCGCCTGTTGTTTGTTATTATATGACGACATTCTTCCTTTCCTTGTTTCCACATGCCCAGTGAGAGTGCAACACAAGGAAATCGCAAATATCGCATTAAGCCCACAATGCCGTGACCGACCGTCACCGATTAATTGTGCAACCAATGTGACTCTAATAATAACAGGTATAGGACCTATAATAGATTGCACAAGTGCATACGCAACTTTATCAAGCCTTTCAACCGTGTAGTCGACAGTTGGTCGTTTCTCTTTTCAAATGGAGACAAAGGACTTTTTGAGTTGTGCAGTTGGCTGATTTTAAATGACAGTGTCTGTGGTTCGTTGTTTTTTTTTTAATTTCGGGTAATTTAGGTAAAGGTCATTGACTGTCCTGCGTCTTGGTTATTTAGTATCACAACTAAATCTCGATCTTGTTGGTCTCGTCTTCAAGGTTCCTTTTGTAATGTGTGTAAAATATTAATATGTAATAATAGGTCTATTTTTAGCCGCAGCTCTGACCCGGAACAGTATAAACAGCCTGCGCTCGTGCTCTGTATAACTAGGTACCAAACATAATTTGCATAAGGTCAGCTCCTCGGGCCTCAGGTGTTTTGTTATTATTAATATGCTAAACTTTCTTATAAGTTATACACTTTCATACACACTGCTAAATATTGTGGACAGTTCTAGGAATTTAAAGAAATACAGTGTCATATTTAAATTAGCTACTGAAACTCCACTAGTGTCACGTGTACGATATATAAAGACGATATTTTATCGAAAAAACTTTAAGTTCAAGTAACTACAGCTCTGACTGCGGGGTGGTACACACGGCGGCACATCAAGCTATACATAACCAGTATAACCTGACTTCGCTTTGTGTGAGCTTCCCGTACGATGAGAGATCAGCTTAATTTGGTTTTTCATAGATTGATTCGCCGCCGTGCGTACAGTACAAGAGAGGTAAGAGGTAGGTTACTTGGAAATTTTATAAAATCTTTTTTTTTTTCGTGATTCACCGCCATACCTTTCCATCAAATTTGCAGAATTGGTTTCGCTAGCCAATTAAATTTACCCCAGTTTAAACGTCACAATTATTAAAAAAAAAGAACCTTTGATTAAGAAGACGTTGTTTTAAATTAGAGATAGATTAAATCGTGGCTTCCCTGTAGTCAAGTCGCCTAGAATGGCCGATTATAATGAAATGAACTGGTTTCTCCTTCCCCCAACGAAGGTGAACCAGTGAAGGGCCTAATGCCATAGCAGGCTTCCTTGTGCTTGAGTAACTTAGCTACGCGTTTGAAGCTTTAAGTTTAAATACCTATCAGGGTTGTTGCGAACATCAGCATCAGCATCAGCATCCGCTGATCTTCAGCATCATTTTCAACATCAGCATCAGCATCAGCATCCGCATTGATCGATGCTGATTATTAATGCTGAAGTTCGAGTCGTGACATGACCGCAGAAAGGATTTTATCACGTGTAGTTTTTGCCTGCGACTTTGACTAATTAAAAGATCGTCTGCGGGGATTGTGATTGCAAACAAACACAAACTTGTCTCATTACGTTAATTCGTCATTACGCGTGAAAGCTTTTGTTTTTTTTTCCCGTAAACTGTCGAGTGTTATCCGTTGAAAAGTGGAATATGGACGTATTTTAAATTAAGGAGTCAAGAAACTGCAAACTGCAACTTATGTAACAAGGATTATTCACGCAAAGAGCGTACCAATACGGACTGATTTTACTTTTCCCTTTTTTTAAGAAAATACTTAATTAAAATCAGCATCAGCATCAGCATCCGCTGATGTCAATGATAAAAGATCAGCATCAGCATCAGCATCCGCTGATGTGAAAAAAATATGCATCAGCAACAACCCTGATACCTATAGCTATCCAAGATAATAATCATACGATTATTTCTAAAGGGTGTAAAAAGACCCTTAACGAAGCCGAAAGGCACTTGTTGTCCTCGTCATTGTGATCATTTTTTTGTTCTGGACCATACCTGGGAACCTTCTAGTTACGGAGATATTGGGGGTCAAAGTTCAAATTTTTTCACAAGTTTTTTTTTAAATACTACTTTTTAAGGTTCTAACTTTACTCCAATTACCTCCATGGTCCGTGTACTATTCAAAGCATCCATCAGCAATAAGTTTTGAGCGCATTATATTGAGTTTTACCGTAAAATGTGATTTTTGACCCCAAAAAAAAAATTCGTTTCCCAGCAAAAATTTTTGCGTAAAGTTACTTAGTTTGATGTACAGAATGCTTGGTTGACGGCTTGGTGAAGGGTCTGTTTACACCCCGTATATGACCGATGTTAGGATCTATTGGTGCCTGGCCAACACAGTAATTAAAACCGCCATGTTGTTATTTTAAAACTTAAAAAAACATGTTGTATTACAGCAGCGCCTTGTCAGCGTCAATACAAATCTATACTAATATTATAAAGCTGCTCTGGAACTACTGGTCCGATTTGAATGATTCTTTCAGTGTTGGGTAGTCCATTTATCGAGAAATACAAATGCTTTTAATATAAGAACTTTACTCCTCTTTACACCTCCACGACCCGCGTACTATTCAATCCATCCATCAGCACAATGTTTTGAATGCGTTACATTGAGTCCGTTGAGTGAGTTGTGAACTTTTTTTTAAAAAAAAAGTTGTTTCCCAGCAATAATTTTTGCGTGAAGTTACCTAAGCTTCGTGAAGGGTCCGTTTACGCCCTGTATGTTGTAAACAACAATCGTTCCAAAACAGTCTTGAGTCTAATGAGAAAAGGTTGATTTTACGTGGCATAGAGCACGCCATGACAGCGTCATGCCATCGTCTGTCACGGCGTACTGCCAAGGCGCGCATATATGCATATCAGAAATCGTAAGCTTCCTTTTGGGTTTGCCGTAAAAAGTATCGACGACACCATGAAGGTGTTAATGTCACCATTTCTATTAGAGTTAAAAACGGAATGTTTTGATACCATTATGTTGCCATAAACAATATTCCGCAACAATTACCCTGATTGTTACGAAAGTTCATATTTCCGCATGACATTCTGACATCTGGCGAATCTCATTCCTAGCTTCGGACTGCCATTTCATTATCTGGCACAATTCTTAGTTCTCATAATTACTGTCAACATTCTCAGGAAGTAGAACAATCTCCTCAAACAATAACTGAAATCTTTAATTTATATCTAAGTTCTAGAATTTTTTCCCACCTTTTATACGTAACATCCGTAAGCCATTTGGGTAACTTTCCAATGTTAGGGCTACTGCCTACCTTGCTATTATTATACAATAATAAAGTGTCTGTTTTTATATTATAATAACCGTCCGTGAGGAAAATTGGCCCAATTTCTTTTTTTTATGCTGGCAACAACGGTCGTTAGGAAATTATAACTGTACTAGCTTTTGCCCGCGGCTTCGCTCGCGTTAATTTAGAATTTGACAATCAATTCGGGTTGTACTCTGCTTGTTATAATAATTAATATTCCTGATTCGAAAGACACGTGGCGCTATCTATTATCATAAGAACGTTATTGTAGTTTTCCTCGGGAACATTACTCGGGAATTTCAGGATGATCGTTTCAGTGGTTTAGGCTTGAAAAGGTAACAAACAAACTTACCTATTATATAATATTATTATAGTAAGGATTAGTTTTCATACTCAACTGTTAGCAGTCGCCTAAACAAATAGGTAGTTTTTAGGTTTATAACGGTCTTGCAATGTGCAAAAGCATGAATAAGAAAGCTGGTGGCTGAAATCCGACTGATACTGAAATGATAGCCCCAGACCATAAATACAAGACTAACTAATTCCAAGTCATGATACAGTTATTTTGAGGTATTTTTTTTAAATGGGACAAGCCCGCCTCACTATTTCTAAACCACTGCAAATCCTGAAAGCCAGAATCAATAATGGCGACCACCAGAAAAGCACCAAGACAATGAAGCGCGACGAAGTCCTAGGGAAAGGATTTAACTGTCTTGGATCCCGCAACGAACTTAATCAGAAAAGAATAGCGAAAAACATGATTTCTTGAGGTTTGTGTAAAAAAATGTTCTACAGATAGGTAGGTAAATTATTCAGTAGTACGTACCTAATAAAGAAGAATAATAAATGAACTGCGTCCCAGCCACATATAAAATTGCATATATGCCTGACTCATAATATCAACAAATCTTATCGCTCACAACTGTAGCGAGTCACCGCGAACCGCAACACAACTAATTAGCATGACAAAAATTTTATAAAAGATGCACAGTTATGTAGATGAATTCTTCTCAAATACTAATGAACCTGAATAATTGATAGCAAATTGATCATCATCATCTGCCTAGCCTTTTCCCTACTATACAGGGTGTAAATAGACCCTTCACGAAGCCGTCAACCAAGCATTCTGTACATGAAATAAAATATCACTGCGCAAAAAGAATTACTGGGAAATGAAATTTTTTTTTGGAACTATAAAATAATCTGATTTTTGTAGCGCGCAATAGGTTGCGCGCAAGCGACTGTTCTAATGTGTGCGTTGTGCGTGCCTATACGGACACGGCACACTGCACACAGCCGTCGGCGGCGCGGCGGCCCGCCGCCTCCGGCCTGTCGGTAGATAACTTCACGTTAAGAACCAACGCTACGCAGCGTACTTACCTAGCAAAAAGTATTAGGTAAACTAAATCCGATTAAACTACTTACACGAAAAGATACTTGTTTGAAAGTAGGTGCCTACGTACCTACTGCCCAACGCTTTGTTGTCATCTACCTAGCTGATCTAGTATCGGTGGCCACTGCACGAGAAAACGGACGCGTAAAGCGTGCGTCTGTCTATTCAGCCAGCCATAGGCCATACCGCAAAAGTTAAACATGTACTTACGTATTCCTGCGATAAATAATGATAACCGACATCATCCGAGAACGAGACCAATCATCTAAAACACACTCGCTCACAAACACAATGCACTCACAATAGCAACACTCTTCTACTATCACCTCTCTAACGTAATCAGTATCACACAACACGAAACACGCACGATTATGGTATTGTACTGACATGAAAGTAAATAAAAAGTTGCGTAATAAAAATACACATGCACACTCGACGGCGCATGAAACGGAACTAATAAAAGTAAAAAATAATAATCCTTAAACTTCTTGAAATAAAATTTCTTTGACGAGGCGCGGCAATCGCGGCATCTTTGAACTTCGACAAAGACGCACGCCGACTCGCCACCGGTCAAATTTTCTCATACGATTTTGAACTTAACATTCAACATTTTATGGTTTAAAATCATTTGAAGAAATTTGAAATTCTTCCCAATCAACCTTGAACCTAATGCTTTAGTAATAAAGTTGAAAATCTATTAAAGAAATTTCCGCCCAGCGCCGGAGCCGGCGCGGCGCCGCGAATCCTAGTCCTCTGGCTATCATCATCGTCCTCATGATTGTGGTCTTCGAGGGATTCGCACTGTGCTAACTACGAAGTCAATTTACGTGCTACTTACAAATGTTTCGTACCTGTAGGTATGTTAGTGTAGCTAAAATTCCGTATTTCCTTGACAAGCGAAATGACAAGCGATTCTAAAATCAATAAGAGCATTGTCTTTGAGGTCGTAGCTTTCTTAGTTAAGTAGCTAGTAACAGTACCTGTGAAAGCTTCTAAGATGCAAGCACAATCACGATCTTTTAATAAAAAAAGAAATCGTTCAATTTCACACTTTGCGAGAAATTGCTAAACATTTTCACTAAGGCGTTCATTGTTTGGTAAAATAAAGTAGTTTATTTAAAAACCTGCTTTAAAAATTATTTTATTTGAAGTAAGTTAAAAAACATGAGTGTTATTGGTATTAACTGATTAAGGAAACAGATAAATTCTCAGCTAATTGTGTAGTTAGATCGAATGAGGCATATCTGCTTACGAAGCGCCTGTGAAAAGACGTATCGCACACGTTTTTATGTGCGACAGATTACTTCCACATTTGTCAAGGAATTTCAAGACTTATCTTTGGGTTGTGGTATGACTTTTAATTACAAATTATTCTTTAGGCAGGATTCAATTATAACATAACATCGCGCCTGTAGTCCCCGAAGGCTGAGGCAGGGGTGTACCGAATAGAACATTCGCAAATTGTGTTTTAAGTCCCAATGATTATAAAAATAATTTGACATTTTGTTTGAATCTGCAAAAAGTTACGACTTTAGTTTTTAAATGAATGAATTAAACTTGCGGTATCACAACAATCCGGAGACTAAACTTACGTGTGTCATATCGTAGAGCAAATAACACATAATCAATGTTTTTAAAAGACATCTGAAATAAAAAACTACTAAATGCAAACATAAAATGTCCTTTAATCGATCAGCTGAGTGCGCGGGTACCTATTCTAACACGGCCGCTCGCATTTATGCGTTGAACTCGGAATGACTCGAGGTTATGCGAGCAGCTGATGCCGCGCGCTTGTGTGCGTGGAACAAACTGGCGGCTTTGTCAATGTGGGTGAGCGCTTGCGTGCATTGCATTGCATCGTAACAACTTCAAACGCGTAATTTGTTAAGAAAATTTTAAAATTTTAGTAATGTTTGTTTGGAAGAAAAATTTGTGTTAACGCTTCGAATTCGATGTTGCAAAAAAGTAGAAAAAAAAATGGACACTTTGACCTTCAATATCTCCAGAACCTGTGGTTTCCCAGGTATTGTCTAGAAGGAAAAAATGATCCCAATGATGGGCAGAATATGTGGTTTTCGTTTTCGTTAAGGGTCTTTTTACACCCTTTATAGGGGTCGGCTTCCAGTCTAACCGGATGCAGATTAATACCAGTATTTTACATGGAGCGACTGCCTATCTGACTTCCACAATCCAGTTAGTACTGGGGAATACGATACCCCTTGCTAAGACTGATTGTTAGACTTGTTTGATAGAAAATTGATAAATAATAACAGTTTATAGCGTGCGTGTATCATATTAAAGATGAAAAGTGTTTAAGGATCACATTAAGGTCTCGTTGGTCTATTGGTTGCAAGCGACTGATGAGCATGAGGTCCTGGGTTCGATTCCCAGGTCGAGCAAAGTATTTTTGGGATTTTCCATCAGGAACTTCTCAGTAGCAGCCACGGAGTCTGGATTTGTGCCTGGTTGATTCTTACATGGCAGATTTTTACTTCACTATTATATTAGATGGGACTTAAACATAACTGGCGAAATGTGGATGAACTATTAGGTACCTTACAGTAGCGATGGGTCAATTTTTGTAAGAGATAAGCCGGAGTACATATCTTTAATGTTTTTAATTTTTCCAAGGGAATCCGGTAGGAGGGGGGGATCGAGTTGTATGGAACTTTCGCCACTGGTACCTTACCCTTCGGGGATTACGTTATGTTATGTTATGTTAATTAAGGAAGAAAGGTGTAGTCTTATTTAAGGATGTGCCACAGACAAAGACATTCAAATATAACTAGCTATAGACGGGACAAGACCAAGAAACTGACAATTCCAAAACCTGTTACAGATTAGTAACAAGTCGATCAGTCTAGTGCGATAGGTCGCCTTGTCAGGTCGCGTTCATATGACACAAAGACACTCAAATATTTCCGAGCTATAGACAGGTCATGACGAAGAAAATCGTAATCCAAAACTTGTTACTACTTAGTAACAATACTAACAATTCGTTCTGTCTAGTATCATTTGTGTCATACGCCCGCTTGTCAGGTAGCATTCGTGTGTCAAAATCGAAAATATTCAGGACGAAAATTATTGTATGACAATATTCCCAATGTCCTCTCTATATGTGTTTTAAATCTCTTTGGCCACAGACCATCAAACTGAATAAGTATCTCCATGGGACCTTCATCGTTAAGCGCAGGCCACACAGAAAAGACGTAAGACGCGGACGGGGCGCAGACATATGTCTCTTTCGCGTCCCTTTCATACAAAATGTATAGAAGCGTCGTGACGCAAAACATATAGAAAAGACAGGGCGCGGACACGACGCTTCTATACATTTTACATATGTCTGCGCCCCGTCCGCGTCTTACGTCTTTTCTGTGTGGCTTGCGCTTTAAAGCGAAAAAAAATCAAGAGTCAGTTGACACCAAGGTATTGGAATTTTGTACAGGATACAACTGATTTTTACATTTGTGAGATAAACACTAAAAGTGAAAGTAATGTTATACAGTGCTAGAATAGAAGATGATAGACTGGCCAATCATAGAGATTGATTGATTATTTAAATTCGAAATAGAAAAATTCACACGGAACTAAGATCCTTAGAAAGTAGTTCTGAAAGTGGAATTGAAGGATTTGAACCAAAGAGATTTAGACACATATAGAGCGGATATTGGGAATATTGTCATACAATAATTTTCATCCTGATTATTTTCGATTTTGACACACGAATGCTACCTGACAAGCGGGCGTATGACATTAGACAGAACGACTTGTTACTAAGTAGTAACAAGTTTTGGATTACGATTTTCGTCGTCTTGTCCTGTCTGTCGCTCGGAAATATTTGAATGTCTTTGATTTGAACCAAGGTGCCCAAATCAGGAGAGTGTGATCAGGATTAGAGATTTGGCTTTCGAAAATTACTTCCGTCTTTTACTGTGCCCAAAAGACTAAAGTCATCTTTATTTTTTTTTATATTTGTTATGCGTTGTATGTTTATTGTATTTTTTTGTCATTTTGTATGATGCACGTCATGTCCCTGCGACAGATAAATATTTTTTTCTTTCTTTAACGGACTTCAAAAAAAGAGGAGGTTAAAGCCTTAAAGGGTTATGTATTCGGCTAGGTTCCTTTTTTTTCGTTTCTCCTGTGTTAGGCCCGGTTTCCACCAAAGCGGAGACGAGCGGAGCGGAGAGGAGATATGCAAGATTCAACCAATCACAGAAGAGGCGAGAAACACGATGTAGATATAAATTAATGTCATTGGTCGGTGTCCGCACGTCTCCTCTCCGCTCCGCTCGTCTCCGCTTTGGTGGAGTCCGGGCCTTACTGTTGGTACACTGATTAGTCTGTGGTTACTCCCCGATTTACGTGATTCTTTTTTCAATTGATAGAGAAATGGCCGCGCGGTGGTCTCTTATACCGAATTTGATTTACTTAGGTCGAGCAGTTTTTGAGTTAGCTCCTATAATACCTATTTTTTTCTTCTTTGACTATGTTGATAACACGATGATTCTTAATATCTTCTAGATAAAGTGTAAAATTAATGTTTGACAAGAATTTGGGGGGATGATACCCACAACTAGAAACATAAAAAAGTTTATAAAAAGTTTTTTTTAGTTATTTGTCATTGAATTAATTCATTGTTTTTTCTATTTATCTTTTACACCTCAATGTACCATATTTCACGCAAATAAAGATTATTCTATTCTATTCTATTCTAATGAAAGCAGCACAACTACATAAGTTGTTCAAATAAATAAACCTAAATAAGCATGATAATATAGTTTTCTATACTTACGTATTTAATGGCAGTCGTTTCCTCTGAAACCACAAATTATTAGTTGTCAAGTAACGGTATTCCAAAGAGAAAATCTAAATACTAGGTTTCTCGCAAATACTCAGGTAGGTACATACTTATATACCTATCTAAACAATTTTAGAAAACATGAAACTGGTTTACGATTCAATCACTAATGTGTTACTATTTATAGCAAATCTTAAATACCTATGAGAAATTCAAATATTAATAGATATTTAAATCGGACGCTATAAATAGAATTATAGCTATAATTCAATAGCACAAACATGTAAATCTTAAATAGGTACTTATTCTCTATTACATAAATTAATAAAAAGAAACAAAAAAGTTCCAAAAAGTTTAAAACTTTCACTCGAACGTTACTTTCGATTTGTTACCGTTGCGTTGCCAAGAATTAAAAAAGATATCCAAGTCGTTAGATTTAAAAAAAAAACAGCCGTTGGTCACGAATTCACGATCACCGATCATTCATCCATCGAATTCGGTTTCATTTCAAAACAACGGAAAACAATACATCCCTAAAAACGCGGCAAAAAAAATTGTCTATGGTGTTGACCTTCACTGGTTCGGAAATATAATAAAAGAAATGTCAAAGAAAGTCGGAAGTCATCGATGACAATTGGCAAAAGCTTAAAGAACGAGCTCGAGAAAAGAAAATTACAACATGGTTAATGCGTTACCAATTGTTTATCATGAATGAGGACATGAACTCTAGCCTCTAGCCATCTAAGTAGGCTAGCTAAAAATCTGTAACAAAACTAAAGAAAACGAAATGACTAGAGAAATCTGATTACTGAAAAACAATCGCGGAGGTTACTGTAATCCATCTATGGCGTCTATGATGTGACAACATTATAAACTAGTGCTGTAATGCTGTTAATAACTGCTAAGATACTCGCCTCTTCTAAGGAGTGGGCCCCATTTCACCAACTTCAAAAAAAAACTTTAACTGAGACATAAACAATATTACAAACCAATTAAAAATGGAACTCCTCAAATGTCAAATCATTTCAATAATGACCAACCTTGAACTGATGATGAAGTATTTATATTTAGATCCCATTTATTATACTTCGACCAAAATGATGAGTCACTACATCGATGATTAATTTGTACCTATTTTGTAGAGACAGAAATTCGCATGATCATTCCAAAAACAAATAATAAGTACTTCCTTATTGAGGGAGTTCGTTTCCACCTAAGCCGTACTTGCCTAGGTTGGTCCGTGGATGGGTGACCGCCCATTATATACCGAGTTTCCTCCATGCCTCGGAAAGCACGTTAAGCCGTTGGTCCCGGCTGTCATTTGTAGATCTTTGACAGTCGTTAGGTAGTTAGTGGCCCAAAAAGTCTGACAACCAGTCTTACCAAGAGGTATCGTATTACCTCGTACTAACTGGGTTGTGGAGGTCAGATAGGCAGTCGCTCCATGTAAAATACTGGTATTCAGCTGCATCCGGTTAGACTGGAAACCGACCCAATATAGTTGGGAAAAGGCTAGGCAGATGATTTTCTTCTTCTTCTTCTGTTCTGTGTTTACCGTATTCTCTTTTGAAAAGCCTGGCCAGTTGCTTCAGAAACATCGTCATTACCACTTCACCAGTCACAGCTAACGAGCTGTCTGCCTCTGAAGCAGATTGATTAATCAGTCACAAGTACTACTCCCATTTTTACCCCAGAAACATCTAGGTTCATTTACCTAGGTTCGATAAAGCTGAAGAGTGTGATTGTTTGTTTGAACGCTCTAATCTCTGAAACAACCAGTCGGGATTTGAAAAATATTTTTGTTTATCTATTAGGCCAATCCTTGAGGAAGTATCACAATACGACACGAAGCCGAACGGCGGGTGAACCCGCGGGGCACATCTATTGTCTAAATAAAAGCCACCTGTTCGGTTTCCATTGCTTTGCTCAGGGCCAAGAGTTTAAATTCCAACGGCTCAATACTATTTGTAGGCATTAATTTAGAGCTGTCTCTATGTGATAATGAAAACGGAGCACCACTAAGGACTTGTTGATCTACTTTACCTAAATTTAGACTGAGGTGAAACATAAGTATTTTAATATTTTCTGTTAATGTGAAATTGTAATTTATAATGTGTTTATTTGTGAGATTTGTAATGTGTATTAATTGTAACCTCTTAATTAATTCTTAATGTATGTTTTTTTAAAGGTGAGTATAGACTACAACATTTACTTGTAACAGAACAACGAGCCGCTCTATGATATGTTCTAGTGTATCATCCTTTTACGAACTAAACGTCGAGCACGCTCGCCTCTTTGTTACAAACCAACGAGCGTATTGGTGTAACATTTCGTCGAGCCACGAGTGCGGGCGATGCGCGGTTGCGGGGTGACGCGGAGGGAGACCCGAGGGAGGATTTACCCGTAACATAACGCCGAGCATTCGCAGGAACGTTACATTACATGGAAATGCTTTGGAAACTGAGCTTTTGCCTGTATTGTACCATTCGTAAGAACGTTACATTACACAGAAATGCTCCAGAAAATGTTGTAGTCTATACTCACCTTAAGATTAATTATATTATTATTTTTATTTTCGCATGTATGCATACGGACTGGTTCTGAAATAAATGAATTTAATTTAAAAAATACGACAAATAATATCATACGTTAACTGAATGGAAACTCTCAGTGAATGGCGTAAGCGCAAGTGTTGTAAAGTAGACCCGGCTTATTACGTTAGCTATCTTGGGCTCAGCGCAACATTCCACACCAGATACCAGTAAAACATTTCCTGTGATTTCTACATTTCACACAGTTCATTTACTTACTTCCTAATCACGGCAGTCACACGCACTAAAGGCACATGTAAGTTTAGTGTGTGTAAGTAGGTATGATAGAAAATCGACTAATGTCGTCCAATTTCTCAATTGATTGTTCTTCTCATTTTTTAAAACACAATGGGGCCGATGATAGATCCTTGAGGTACCCCTGTTCTTTTCATCGCTGAGTCAACTTTTCTTGTTTGCAAATTACAAAGTAATCGTTCGTAACACTAAGTTCTTTTCGAACTTGTTAAAAAACTTGATTAAATTGTTAGAACTTGATGATTGACTTGATATTTTCACTGTAATTTAAAAAAAAATCTAGTAGAAGGCTTTAGCAAAAATTACATTCATATTTCAGCCGTGGGAAGTTAGGGTTAAAACTATAGTGAATTTAAAAGAAGGTAACTGCTTAATACAAACATAAGTTTAAACACGTCGATTTCACTCCAAAAAACAAATTATTTAAGTATTTAAGGAACTCGCAAGTTAGTGGAAAATCAACAATAGGTTTTATGAAACTTAGGAAACAGAGTGAAGGCTTACATGAAATATTACCAAAATGTTAGCGATGCATCGTGTCGTGTTCTCTATTACTTGTGCAGGTAGTAGTTACATAATTATAATAATGAATAGCTTTACTAAAATTAATACTGCCTAAGGAAATTGGAAATCGACAAATTGTTGTGCGTGTCCGACATATTTTTGTAGTAATCGGAACGCTGCGTGGAAACTACAGCCACTATCTGAAGAATATATCGTTGATTTTTTCAACTTAATTTAATCTATCCATTTTTGGCATGTCATCATTTTCGTTCTATGGCAAGAAAGAAGATATCTGATGAGATGACGAGTAAAAGAGAAGTGTGGAAGAAAAAAAAAAGCTGCACCGACCCCAAATAAATTGGAATAAGGGCCGGAGAATCCGTATCTATCTTGGTATATCATCATCATTACCTATGCCTTGTCTCTTCCCGTCTACTGTATATTGGGGTCGGCTTCCAGTGTAATAGAACATAGAGCCGTATGCTGTTGAATACCAGAAGTTGTAAGTATCAATATAATACTGAAATCTCCAATCTGACTTGAGCAAGAGTAGGATGAAGATGATAAATGCTCATGCCTACTATATTTTTTTTAGTTTGGGGAATCATCAAATGACCCCTACCTCTCTGGGCGGACTGGAAGGGAATGTCAGACTTGAACTGACTAAAACCCATCCATGTTCCTTCTTTGCCCTTTGTGTTCCAGGGCCGCGGTATCTCTTTCGAACAGTTCCGCAGCCCCGGCAGGTATCAGCCCTTGCGGACCCCTTCCTGGTTGTTGACATCTCTTTGAGGCGCGCGTGGAACACGTCCGTCGACACGGCCTGTCATCATAAAACGGCTGGACGGCGAGCTAGCCCATTACTCACCGTCCACAGGCCCGCGCCTACGGTGGCCGGGAGCCACCACGTGGCCCTCGACGCCCGGGGCGTCTCCCGCGGCGGCTGGGACGTGAGGTTCTTTCCCTCTCACGTCCCGGCCCCGCCACCTCCTTCGGCATTGGCCCTTCGGTGGGAAAGTATGGCTTATAATTATCCTTATTTCCTTAAAACGTTTCACCTGTCATACGACATCAAACGAATATTTCCATAAATACTGAGCCAGTGTTTATGTCCATTTAAAGTTAAACACTTTCACCTGCGTCGACATTCTCCACAGTTTATTATACTCTCGTAGGACCAGTTATACGGGTAAGGGTTCCTCTTACTTTCCCTACGATTTAGTTTAATTCGTCTGCTGCCATGTAAATTGCTGTTATATCACTTTAATTGACTCATCAATGTGTTATGTTCAAAAAAACATTCATAGAATAAATCTACTTAATTGATTCCGTGAAATAGTCAGTCAACCAATATTTAATTTTAATTCATCATCATCTTATTTCAAATCAATCGTGTATTTAAAGAAACCACAGACGTTAGAAAAACTATGTTTGAAACTGAAATGATTATGAATCATATTAAACCTTACGTAGTTTAAATCTAAGTTCATAATCTTTTCAATAACAATTATAGCAATCTCGATATGAAGAAACACGTGCTCAAATCTTGCGGAAAGACAAATAGCATTGTTTTTATTGCTGAATTATTTCAAGCACTCAAAACTATGACTTTATTACCTAACCTACTGAGGCCCGCTTGCTTGCGCCACTGTAAAAGATAAACAGGCCATCTTCAAACGATGGATTCAAACAGGACGACGATGTTTTTTTTAATACGTTTTACACAGTACAAGTAAGTGATTTGTGATTGTGATGCAAGCAGGCCTAAATATGAGACCCATTGCATAGCTTCGTTTTTTGTGAATTCATTTAATGCCCCACAAAACTTCCGGGATGCCCGATTTAGAATGAAAGCTCTTTAATTGATTTCGTCATCTGATTTGGGTCAATCAGCTTCTCCCATTATCCACTTTTATTTCTCCAATAAGTTATTATTAGAACCAGATCGAATGCTGTTATGAAACCCTTTCTAACACCCGTATCTATAGTCTAACTAATTACTTGAGTTTAAGTAATTACGCAAACATTTTTATGCAATAGACAAGAATTTAAACCAAGCAAGAACCGTCAAAGAAAGCAAAGCTAAGGATTCTAACTTTTGACGGTTCTATCTTCAAGCAATGACTAAATTACAGAATAAAAATCGTATCTTAAATAATACTTTAAGGGCCAATTTTTCAATCATTAGATAACTTTTACCTTTAAGAGTAAATGTTACATTTTAACAGAATGTCCATACGAAAACTGTCAAAATTACAAACTTATTCATCGGAAAGGAGTTAACTTTAATTAAAAAAATGATTAAACAAAAGTCTCGACATGAGTAGGTATGTCTATTGTTTACGAGTCACCTATAATAGACTGTCCAACTCAGTGTAAACAATCTTCTTTAATATATTTTTGGAACCTTCTTCGTAAATCTACCTACTATTTGGGGCATTCACACAATTCGGTATCTTCCTTTTTCTAGCCATGTCATCTACACAATCCACGCATCGTTTCTGCGTTCTTCCTCTATTCTTACAACTCCCACTGAAAGACGACAAGTGAGCGCTTTAGTGTTCTTTTTAATACCTATCTATTTACTTATCTACGTACTTATAAATTCCATGGAAGTGTGAACACCAGCATAGCTGTCACTAATGTCAATTACTGTCAGACCAGGCGAATGGCGGGAAATAGCTGAAAGTGAAGCTGTGTGAGGTGAGGATTGGTGTGATGATGAACAGAATCAAGATATGATCGATTTAAAAACAGTTTCTTCACGAACATAGAGACCTTTCTGGAAAGGTCAATAAGGAAATCCAACATTACCACAAAACTAATCCACTAAATCTATAATACAAAATCACTCAGAGAACGCTTAACTCATGTAACATTGTCATTAGTGTGGCCGTCTCGTTTTGATTAGAAAAAATAACATGTTGCAAACGAGCGTGTCTGATCCATTCATTTGTAAGCTTTGTCATCAACTCATCAACTGTTAAGCTAGTTTAAATAGTACCTTCCTTATCGGTGTCTAATTGAGGTTAAGCACTATTGTCGAGTGATCATTCTTTTGTTCATATGGAGTGACAAAAATACGTAACATCAATATGTTACAAACTTGTGCCGGTCCTACCATAATTTGGTCATGATAATTTTAAATTTTTTCGACATATTATATATCTTTTGACTCTTTTTCCGGTATATATAAGGTCCCATTAAAATAGATGGATAAATTTTAACACAGCGTTCAGCGTTTTACCAAAGTTATCCAAGCAAAAAAAACACTGATTAAAGTGATTTTATTTTACCTAAAATCATTGGCTAACCAACATTTTTCTTATTTTTTTTAGCACTGTACTTATTTTGGTGGTTTGAAGGATTTCTAAAAGTTTGTCCATCTATTTTAATGGGACCTTATACAAATAAGTAGACGTGCAGCTAACTTGGGTACTCAAAAAGTTGTTTTATTGCTGAAAACTGTCTTCTCGTTAATATTCAATCTATAATCAGTATTAGTGCTGTCTTTAGTAGGCAAAGTCTAAGCACTAGACACACTTAACACCCGTCATCACAAGAAAACACCAAAAGAAAGTCTATATTTACATTACTTACGGACCGTAGTGTCATTCATAATGCATTCTCTAACTCTCAAAGTAAGTGCTTCCCTATTACACGCTAGCTTAGTGTAATGGTGAATATCGCTAATACCATGACAATGGTCCGAAAGTTTCGTTGCGCATCTCCCAAAGCGTTTTCACTTTCATCTGCAATTCATTTCACGATCGCGACACATGCTCGCGTGAATACTAATCGACTAAGAACGATGACCACTCGAAGCGAAGCACAGCCCTATTTCCCTGCGGCCTTGGAGTTCCTTGTTTGAAAAAAGAAAGGAAAGGAGGCGGCCATGGTTTTTGAAAAAAAAAGTGTCTTTGGTCTAGTGGTCGCAAGCACGACAGCTGAAGGTCCTAGGGACGATCCCCAGGTCGAGCAAAGTATAGATAATTTAGTTTTCTCAATAGTTTCTCCGTAAGCAGCCCGAAATCTAGATGTACGCACGACGGCCAATAAGCTTTACAAAACCAGTTTATGCGGCTCTCATTGTATAGGAAATCTATACAAAGCGAGGCCAAGTTATACTGGAAATGTACAGGTTCACGTGCCGCCGTGTGTACCTATGTCCGGTATTGCGGTACTTATTAAAAATGATTACCCCATTCGTTAAAAATCTAGGAGTTACCTACTTCAACATAACTTACGATATAATGTGGATGTATTTTACAATCTAAATGGTGTAATTAAAATGACAGCATTCAGCGTAATCCCTAGAGGAAGTTGGGTAATACATGATTTTAAGATTAGTTACGTAGTTTAATCAGGGCGTCTTTCTTACCTATTCGTCAAAGACAAGTAAGTACTTATATAATTACATTCTTGTTTTTGAAGGTACCCGTATCGTAGCTAAATACCCAAACAATTCGGAATGTCAGAAACTCGGAACTAACATAGCATCCGCAAGAACTGGTCGAAACTGCTTCCCGGAGACCTTGTCGAACCTTTTTAAAAACAAATCATTCGAGTTGCTTCCGAATTAGTATGTACTTAATAGTTCCATGCTTCCGAATAATATTATTCACGTATTTTCCTACTAATCTAAGTGTCTGAATATTTAAAATTAAACCAAAAACGACAACGATTATTCACCGGCCTATTTCTGCAATTACTCATGGATAGGTATTTATTTTATTTATTTAAAAAACCGATGAATCATATTGATAGAAAGAATAATGACTGATATATACGTATTCTATAAACAATTGTTGTGGTTACAAAATAAAATTAATGTATGTCCACCTGAATCATTGTTGCATGCGTCTCACGTCTGCATTGCGGGTTGCCTAATAAACAATAATTGTTTTTATTAGTGTGGCAACACTTGTGCAAATGGCCTTTGTATAAATATTTGGGCAATATTTGGCACATGTTCGGGCCAGTTAAGAATATAAGTTGGGAAATAGTAATCAAACAATTGCGGACACATGAGACTTGGCGCCTTAGCTGCACTATAGTTACCGGGCAATTTTTCCCCGAAATATTATGCCCGACCTAGAAATCGAACGCAGGACCTCGTGCTCATCAGAAGGTGCTCCCTTTAGGGGGGAAGCGCTATGGTAGCCCACGAAATTCTAATATTAATCAACATACAACCCGACACTGACCTGCAAATAGCAAAAAACATATTAAGAAAAATTGAATTTCGAGTACTGCCTTGTTCAGAAAACTTTGATTCACTCTATTGTGATTCGGATCGATTCTGACGTAGTTCAATTGTTTGTTTGCACGAATGAATAATCGATTCTGAATACCGAAATGTTTTTCAGTATCCAGAATCGATTGCCACTGCCGATTGTTACTCAGAAAACCTGGGTCGCCATTGAAATCGCTGCATTTGCTAAACGTAAATACAAAACATGACTATAAAGGTTATGGTCTTGTTGGAATACCTACTTAGGCTAGGGTGCTGCTGCGGGACTGTTCGAAAGAGATACCGCGGCCTTGGAACACAAAGGGCAAAGAAGGAACATGGATGGGTTTTAGTCAGTAAAAGTCTGACACTCCCTCCCACTGCACCCAGAGCTGGAGGAGTTATTTGATGATTTCCCACCCTTAAAAAAAAAGAAGGCTAGGGTGCTAGAGCAATGTCAAAAGTCAGTAGCGAAGTTTACGCGTTTTAGTCTCAACCAGTCACAGTGGCTTGTTTGAAGTGAGCAGAGTAACCTGTTTACTCATTTAATATGAGTAGACTATCTTCTTGCATTCCTTAACCCACATTTATTACATTTACATTTATTATCTGTGTAGGCGGTAAACTCAGACAGAACTAAAATAAACGTAGTAAGTTTAAGTGTAAGCAGAGTACAAGCCGAATTGATTGTAAAATTCTAAATTAACGCGAGCGGAGCCGCGGGCAAAAGCTAGTTATAAAATAAAATAAATTGAAGACTTCTCATGAACCTTTAGTATCACGCAAAACGCCCCGCTCCACGCTCCGTCATTCCGCAGCCACAGCCTAAAGGATGCGCTACGCATTTAAATTGATAAAATGGATGGTATTCAGGACCGCATCCAGTTTCATAAAGTAGGTTTATGTAACGCATTGTGACGGGTTAGGCAATAGGTTTGTCATTCGTATTGAAAATATAGAGATCGTTATTATAATGCTTTAATTGTTTTGACAATCATTTGCTTGCCCTGACACGTGTGCCAGTCTGATTCACCCACAAATATCGGATCTGCAAAAAAAATAACCGACTTCCAAACAGCTTGTTTCTTCCTTAATTTAAATCAATCCAGAAGGGTCGGTACTCCAGGTACCTTCTCTGGTGGTTATAAATGCGAAAGTGAGTTTGTTTGTTCGTTACCTTTTCACGCTTAATCCACTGAACCGCTCATCCTGAAATTTTGCATATACGTTGTCAGGTGAACAGAAACTGACATAGGGTAACTTTTCATCCCGAAAAAAAGTACTGTTCCTGAGGAAAACAACAATAACGTTCTTATGATAATAGATGGCGCCATGTGTCTTTCGAATCATGGTTGAATTATATTATTACAAGCACAGTACAACTCGAATTGATGGTCAAATTCTAAATTAACGCGAGCGAAGCCGCGGGCAAAAGCTAGTTCTTAATATTATCAACTACAAAGTGCCTAATGTCTGTTTTTTAATCCCTGAGACTAAATTGACAAGTGAAAATGTCAAAACTGACAAATTCTATTGAAATCTATGTCAGTTTGCCATTTTTACTTGTCAATTTAGTCTCAGGGATTAAAAAACAGACTATAATGTCTATTTTTTAATCTCGGGGACTAAATTGACAAGTGAAAATGTCAAAACTGACTTAAATCCTATTGAAATCTATGTCACTTTGCCATTTTTAACTGTCAATTTAGTCTCCGAGATTAAAACACAAACTTTACATAACAGAAAGTATGCATTATTCACGTCTACTCAATAGAAACTTTGATTATAAAACATCAATCTGCAAACAATACGGGATCTCGACAGGTTCTCACGAAGATATTCGATACAATACGTTGTTTTAATACATGAGAGATGAGCGATTGTGATCCTGGGACAATCACGGCCTGTTATATTAAACAAAATATGAACATACTTTAAGAATTAAGTCATGTGGACCAGAAACGAAACTGGCTTTTTATTTCTCTGATTTGGCTGATCTTCTAACTAAACTTTAAACGAACATGCTTCGCCGCGCTGGTTTGATGCTGCTTTGTAAACCGCGAAATGCTTAACAAACGAGTATAATCTCTAGTATTTCTGCTGCCCAAGACTGCGTCTTCGTGGAAGAAACATCCTATGTCATTCAACAATAGTGTAAGCTTAATATCAGTGTAAAAACACTTTTATAATTGAATAAGCTGTGGGCCCGAATATCGCCAGACTGAAGCCCTAAAACAGCTAGAAGGGGTCGCGGGAGACCGAAGAGAAGATGGCGGGACGTCTTGGATGGCTTCCTCGCGAGTTGGCGAGAAGAAGCACACCATCGTGAGAAGTGGAAGAAATGGGGGGAGGCCTTTGCTCAGGAGTGTGACAATACGGGTTTACTAAAAAAAAAGCACTCTTAGAGATTAGTAAATAATAATAAAAAAACAAACAATAAGTTTAGATTTGGATTCCTAGGTCTATATCCATGGGCGTACCCAGCATTTTCTAAGGGGTGGGGCAGAATTAAATAAACTAAGTAGTAGGAAATTAAAAATGCTTTTTATTTACTGACTGATACGTTTTATTGACTGCAATACACCATTTCAATAATAACCTGCGAAGGTTCTGGCTAAATCTAGATAAAATTTCGTTATCAAATGTATGTTGTGCTTCCAGAACCCTCTTTCTAAGCACACACATAATACAGAGGCCAACAAGACGGTTTTCTGTCATTGTTGACCTTAACCAAGTTTTTATTTTAATGTGAAAAATGGTAAAGTACCTACCCAAATGAATATTTAATTTTGTCATTATATTAATTTTGCCTAAAAATTCTTACCTTCGGGTCAGAGAGCAGGGTGGGGCAAGTGCCCCACCTGCCCCACCCTGGATACGCCCATGTCTATATCTAACCTTCTTAATCTAGATTTTAAACAGAATTTCAATTCTCTTTCCCTAATCCACAAGAACAAATCGTTCGCATCATCGCTCGTCTTGTACCAGGGTAACATAAACACAAGAAGTAATTAAACTTTCTCAAGTGAATAAGTATTACATCATCATAATTCAATGATTACAGCTGTAAAACATTTGCTCCACTAAATCACGTATTTTTTGGGTCATGGCTCGGATTCTGCGTATGGGAAGATCCTAACAAAGGGCCGTAAAAAGGTGTAGTACAGCTGTTTATTAATAGTGGCTATGGATTTAAGAAACAATGAAGACAATATGCGTTTGCAGATGGGTGATAAAAGAAGATGTATGGTCTATTGATCTTAGGAATGAAGGTTAGTTGTATGGGCTTCGTAGCAAGGAGGCGGAGGTTTTACGGAATTCTCTCTGTTATTTAAATGTGTATGTAAAATGTATGGTAAGCTAGTGCATAGTTTAAAGTGACTTTCGATATGTATGTCCTCTTTTTGGGTGGATCCTCAATTTATTCAGCACCGCCTTCTGCGACTATTGTGCCCATTCTGATGATGACCACTGACCTCAGCACGTATTCAAGAGTCTCACTTAGCTGTCGATAATCTTGAAACCTAACTTTACAGCACCACTCTTTACGCATACACATTTATGTAAAACTAGCTGTTGCCCGCGACTTCGTTCGCGTGGTTATTTTGATGAGTATGAGTGAGGAAAAAAAGATAGTTTATGGCCTTCCCCAGGATATAATCTATCTGCTCGCTTAATTTCATTACGATCCGATCAGCTGTTTAATCGTGAAAAGGTAGCAAACAAACAGAGTTACTTTCGCATTTATAATATTAGTATGGATTCGCTCAGAGATGTTCTTAAATTGGTATTCGCTTACGGATGCGGACGAGTGTCGAAAAAGGCAACTAAGTAACCTTTATAAAAAACTTCAGTTTATCAAACTGGACACTTATAATAGAATCCAGTCGATCCGCCTCGTTACTGTCCGTCCCAGGGGTCATTTACGTAGCGGTACCACATAATAGTACAGTCACAGTCATTTCGGTATTACCGACCGTTCTTCATAGCGGACTGTAGGCCAATGATCTGTGGTAGACTTACAATTACAATACAAGCTATTGGCCCTAGCCATCTGCTTTTGAAAGAAGCAAAGACCATAGATAAATCTAATATAGTTTTATTGTTGTCGCATCACGCAGTACTTACTCAGCTATCAAGTCTTCATGCTGAATAACCCTCTGCACCATGGGCGTGCCCACGGTGGGGCAGGGTGGGGCACTTGCTCCAGCCTGCACTCTGACCCGAAGTTAAGAATTTTTAGGCAAAATTAATATAATGACAAAATTAAATATTCATTTGGGTATTTTAACATTTTTCACATTAAAAAAAACTTGGTTAAGGTCAACAATGACAGAAAACTGTCTTATCGGCATCTGTTTGATAAGTGTGCATAGAAAGAGGGTTCTGAAAGCTCCCCTCGCAGGTTATTATTGAAATAAGGTGTAGTGCAGTCAATAAAAAGTATCAGTCAGTAGATTAAAAGCATTTTTAATTTCCTACTACTTAGTTTATTTACTTCTGCCCCACCCCTTAAAAAATGCTGGGTACGCCCATGCTCTGCACTCCTTACCAAATACCAATTGGACTTAGGTAAGAGCCCTCTTACATTTCGGCGTTACGCAAATTTTACAATTCACCTAAAAGGCATACAATTATAATGTATTCCATTATTATAAAATAGGATATTTAAGAAGTGAAAAAAAAAAGGAAAAATTTTTTTTTTTTACAAATTAGATGTCCCAAATCAGGCCTCCGTGACCACAACTGCGCGTTTTTTTTATAAACCGCCTCTTAAAAATAAGCAAATAATTATGTGACAATGAGGGAACATAGAGGGTAGTAACAGTTGGGAACAGCTTTATCCAGGAGTACGTATATAAAGACAACTCAAAAACCATACGGTAATAAGACTTCCAACCGTCTAATCAATATCGAAGGAGTATGTATTTCAGTCCTGTTTTACTCTGTACATGTCGCAATTCTAAGGGAAAATTCTCTAAACTCGCGAAAAATAATAGAAAAGATCGGGAGCTCAAAATAATGAACAATCACGGAAGATATCCCGTAAGTGACAGTATAAGTTTAGTAGAAAAGATGTTCTATGCAAATGAGAACTCATTTCTACTATAAACACCTACTTAAAATTGCTAATGTAAATCCGGTATTCGCACGATTAATGTGTAGATTAGAAGATTTGCATCTCTATTACGATTCAATGTCACGACCGCGTACGGAGTGTAGAATGAATGGAATAATTATGTGCGGAATCATTTAGTGATGTGCTTTGATTTTTGCGTAGGTAATGGCTTCGAGACTTGGATCTCCTCGCAGAAACATTCCTTTTCATCCCTAAGAGGCCTCGCCCACGGCGACTTTTTGTAGCGATGCTGTCGCGCATGTGTATCGATACAGCCGCGATGCTGTCGCGGACTGGGTACCTTCACCCATTTCTGAACGCGCGATAGTAGGTAGCGATGCAGAAGCGCGTTTACAAAACGTGCGACAGCATCGCTACAAAAAGTCGTCGTCGGCGAGGGGCCTTAGAAGATTCCACTGATGCACCGACCACATAATACTGAAATTGTAAGGTGTCTAACAAATTAACAGAATCTGCGCATGATGGCAAACTTTAGCATCACTTCTATATTTATACGATCCATTGATGTTAAACTGTCCTAGTTACAACGATTTCAAGGTTTAAAATGACTAAGCTTGAAAAATAACACTGAGGCACTGACAATGCCAAGTCAGCATCATACAGCACAAACCTCAAGATCAAAATAATAACGTTCAATACTCAATTCATCAGATTCTAAATCAATTTGAGTGCGTGAGTCAACAGATTCGCAATCAAATCGATTAGGTAATACTCGCTCCAGCTCTAGTTGTAGATACCGATAATACTTATTACGAGATCGAGATGATTCACATCACTATGAGCATGCAGTGAGAAGAATTCTTATGTCATAAAGCCATTATAAAGTCGTTAACCTGACTGCATCGTCTACGATTTCTATTTGAAAACATTGACCATCACTTTGTACAAGGCCGTTTGTATTATGCATTGACGTATTTGTGGATTTGTGATCTAAATTAAAAAAAATAAACAATCATGTTTATTGACCAAAAAGCTAGCACGTCTTAAAATTGATTGGGTAGAGACGTACAAACGTATTAGGTACACCCACATTACACCGGTTATGTTTAGTCCTATTTAGGTCCTAGGAGCCTATTGACATCAACCGGTCACAAATCCGGACTCCGTCCTGTAACTGAGAAATTCCAATTCCTGATAATATAATTCAGGTGGTAGCGTTCAGCAGTCGACTACTTAACTAGGCCAATGAGACATCCCATGTAACCAAAAATTAAAGAATACTAACTAATATTATAAATGCGAAAGTAAGTTTGTTTGTTGGTTTGTTACCATTTCACGCCTAAACCACTGAACCGATCATCTTGAAATTTTGCATATACGTTGTCAGGTGTACAGAAACGGACATATCCTTCTATCCCGAAAAAAAGTACTGTTTCAAAGGAAAACTAGAAAAACGTATTAATGAAAATAGATGGCGCCACGTGTCTTTCGAATCATGATTGAATTATATTATTACAAGCTGAGTACAACCCGAATTGATTGTCAAATTCTCAATTAACGCAAGCGAAGCCGCGGGGAAAATCTATTGATTATAATTTTCTTTTGTATTTCGTAAGCTAGCCTAGTCTAGTCCGAACTAGTTTCAAATTAATTTCATCAGGTTATCTTTTTTCTAAGCGAGGGCGAAGGAGAATCTTACTTACAGGTTTTTATACAAGGGCGACTTGGAGAACAGCCAAAGAAGGCCCTGTTAGTCCTTTAATCCATGATCTTAGATACCTTAAATCTCAGGTTAGGGAAATTATATGGTTCTCTACTACTCTACGTAACTTGAAGATTCAAGATGCTTTCATCATCATCATCCACAGCCCGACTTCACCCACTGATGGGTATAGGTCTCTCTTTGTTTGTGCCAAGCTCCACGGTCTTGTGCCAGCCTCATCCAGGATATTCCCGCCATGGCAACAATGTCGTCTGCCCATCTCGCCGCCGGACGACCAACACTTCTCTTTCCTTTTTTTTTTTTTTGGAATGGCCTCTCGTAGTACAACAACTCTAGAAGGTTGTAACTACTTAACCGGTCTATCCTGTGGTGGCCAAAAATTACTTTAAGGCCCCCAGCCAGGGCTTACAAACTAGGATATTAAATTAAATGAACATTCACTAAGGGCACCCCCTGTGGGGTTCGGGCCTCGGCTTAGTGTGTCATTGGGGGGGCAGCAAGGGTTTGGCTGGGTCGTTTTATTATTTGGGGAATTTAAAGCTACAGGCTCAGCGGCGCGGGCTGGCTCGTCGAGCAAGGACACTTCTCTTTCCATTCCTTGGACGCCAGTCGGTCACAGCTTTACTCCACCTGCCATCACCACGCCTGCCCAACTCCATTTGAGTTCCATAACGCGACCTCCAATATCCGTAATTTTTACGCAACAAGTAACAACATAACACGCATTCAATAGATGCAAAAATTCGCAGGCGCCAAGACTGTCAGTTACTAAGTGTTACAACATCATCTCAGTAATTGCGTGCACATTTTCTAACAATGATAGGTTTTAAGATGACTGATTACTACGTGATAAGTCATAATTGCTTGTTTAGTTGTATAATTAGAAAATTATTGCAAAATTTAATGCGTTAACCTCTTGTATGCGTAGATTTTATAAGCGAAAGTTAGTTCCTTCACAATTAGATACTTGTAATAGAGATTTATCTGATTTTTCCCACAAAAAACAAAGGTTATGTTTTTTTTTACAATGGCTGTTGATATTTTCTGTTGAGGTATTTGGTTAAACTTTAACATAAATAGGTGCTTAAATCTGTTTGTTTTTCAGAAATAGGTATATAGGGTGACTGGTAATTAGTGACCGATACTTAAACACGTGATTGTACTCATGATAATCAACAACTTTAAACTTTCAAAAAGAAACATTTTTTATACTCATTCACTTTTATCACAATAAACCTTACGAAGCGGGTTTGTGAGCCGTGCGGGTGCTCTGCCTACCCACTGTTGCACGGTACGACAGGGAGACAGAACGACGTCACACGGCTAACAGCTGATAGGTCAAAGGCGCGCGCGCGTTTTATCCGGCTGTTGTGTTATTGTGATAAAAGTGACAGATTTAAAAAAAAAAATAGGAAAGTTGTTCGTCATCATCATTAAACACGTGATTGTAATCACGTGTTTAAGTATCGGTCACTAAATACCAGTCACCCTATATGTTTAGATTTCCTCGTTTATTTAAACTAAACAATGGTTTCATTTGGAGGTTGCGTTGCCCTCGGAGACTTGTCTCTTGTATGCAATCCTTCATGGAAATATTTGGTCAGTTAGTATCGATCCACGAGTAGGTTCAAGCGCTAAAGATACGCCCAAACAGCAGTCACGAAAATTAAATAAATTCCCCCTTGCATAACAAAACAAATATGATGCAAACTCAAATTCGTTACAGAGGTATTAAAAAAAATCGCCCATAAGCAAAAACCATAGAGTTTGATGGCCCGTAACTAGGCCTTAACAAAACCAATTTTCAATTACGATTTACAACGGAGAGCGAAAGTGACCCATTATTTAAATAGACGATCTGTTACATGACGTAACTTTATGTAATCAATAAATAGCATTACATTTTGTTGACCGAGACGATGATTTAGACTTAGTGTGGCGGATTTAGATAGATTAATTGGGGCCATTTTGGCAGTAATTAATTAATTTTAAAATAAAAGTACCTAACTATCGTTTTCTGACAATCATTACAATCGCTTTCAATCGTCCCTTAGGGTGGGTAAAAAAGGGTAATCAATGCTTTCTTTGACTAACTCGAAATTGACATCAATCATCGTAAGTTTTTATTAAATCCAAAAGTGAGTCGAAATCAGTTTTCTGATAATATGAATATGATATTTTCCTTCTGCTTAAAAAAATTAAGCAAAAAAATTACATGTGTTTTTTTGTGTACAGACTCTAGCACGTCAAGCTACTACAATCTGTCAAATTTCTTTAATAGATTTTCAACTTTATTGCTGAAGCATTAGGTTCAACATTGATTGGGAAAATTTGACAGTTTCGGGTAGCTTGATGTGCTGGTGTCTGTACATACCTAGGACTCCCAATTTAGATTTGATTCATTAGACAAAGGCATTCGAGGCGTGAATGAAGTGGCTTTCTGGCACTGCCATAATCGTGATTATGTAGGTAACATGCCATTTGGTACTAGGTACTTACCTACCTATACAGGGTGTAAACGGACCCTTCACGAAGTCGTCAACCACGCATTATGTACATCAAACTAAGTCAGCCTACGCAAAAATTATTGCTGGGAAACGACTTTTTTTTTGGGGTGAAACATCACGTTTTACGGTAAAACTCTAACTTGCACTCAAAACTTGGTACTGGATGCTTTGAATAGTAAACGAGTCATGGAAGTAATTAAAATAAAGTTAAAACCTTAAAAAGTAGTATTTAAAAGAAAATATGTGAAAAATTGGAACTTTGACCTCCAATATCTCCGTAACTAGAAGATTCCCAGGTATAGTCCCGAACAAAAAAAAATATCGCAATGACGGGGAGAACAAGTGCCTTTCGGTTTCGTTAAGGATCTTTTTACACCCTTTTAGGATGAATGGTAATTAGTGAATGAGTATTAAAAAAATGTTTCTTTGGGAAAATTGTTTGTTATCATGAGTACAATCACGTGTTTTAAGTATCGGTCACTAATTACCAGTCGCCCTATATAATAGACACACGCTTTTTTCCCACGGGATACGCAAAAACTACTGAACACCACCTGCTACTACTTTATTAATAAAGTCTACGGTGACACCAACACATCAAATGAATATCAAAGTTCAATTAGAAAAGACACTCACGACTCCATCATCGTTACGACCATTTCTATTAGAAATTTTATTAGACATCAACAGTTCAATAAAATGGCCTCGCTGGGGCACGGGGCTGCGCAAACTGATTAATTATTCTTCCATTCAAACGGAGAAAGCCAAAATCCAAGCATTATTTATCAATAATATGTCTCATAATTTTTTAGTAAGTAAGTATAGCTAATCAGAACAGTATAAAAAAAATTGGTTTGGCACTTATGGTTTGGTACTTATTTATGTAAGTAGGTACCTGGAAAGTTCCATATTTAAATACTAATTTTAACATAACTTTGGGTGTAAATAAATTGCATTAGGTTTATGAAGACTTCAAAATAATTTACCAACAGACATAGTTTATTTATCAATATGTTCAAAAAACATGGTCTACTATTTTTTTTCAGTAACCTTTTTCCTGAAAGACTGCAAAGACTAAAAACATGTGCATTTCACTTTCTCACTTGGCGCTTGGTGAAATAGCAAGCATTTTTGGGCGAATTTGGCTGAGCAGCATCCGCACTCTGCGTTGTTTGTTCGTTACATGAGCTGAAGTACGCCAAATTCTGGGCCGAATCAATTTATATTGACCCGACAATCTCGGAAGAAGCGAATGGAAAAGCAATTCTTGATCAAATACCGACACCTGCAAGGAATAACATCGTAACTCAGTTTTAAGCAATTTTGAGTTACGATCATATTCTTGCTTAACAAAAATGCGGCTAAATTCCTTTATTTCCTTTACGTAAAGATATTTAGCGCAGGGGTGAGTGCAAAAAACACTGCATTCTTTGTACAACAAGAGTATGATTGTAACTCAAAATTGTCTAAAACTGAGTTACGATGTTATTCCTTGCAGGTGTCGATACTTCGTCGGGTAAAAGTGGCATCTATCTGTATTGATCTTGATTGAGTTGTTTCACCTAAATCACTTTAATCAAACAACCGTTCAAGTCTAAGATCATCTACATGATAGGTTCGAAACACTGGTTTTTAACGACCGTGATAGTGAAATTGATGCTTAAATAAGCACACATTACTTCACATTACTTTGTGGACGTGGACACCTTCGTGCTACGAAGACATTGGCATCGAATGTTCTTACTTCTTACCTCTTACTTACATGGATTTTGTGAGCAAGCCATACAGGGTGTAAACGGACCCTTCACGAAGCCGTCAACCAAGCATTCTGTACATACGGGGTGTAAACAGACCCTTCACCAAGCCGTCAACCAAGCATTCTGTACATCAAACTAAGTAACTTTACGCAAAAATTTTTGCTGGGAAACGAAATTTTTTTTTGGGGTCAAAAATCACATTTTACGGTAAAACTCAATATAATGCGCTCAAAACTTATTGCTGATGGATGCTTTGAATAGTAAACGGACCATGGAGGTAATTGGAGTAAAGTTAGAACCTTAAAAAGTAGTATTTAAAAAAAAACTTGTGAAAAAATTGGAACTTTGACCCCCAATATCTCCGTAACTAGAAGGTTCCCAGGTATGGTCCAGAACAAAAAAATGATCCCAATGATGGGCAGAATATGTGGTTTTCGTTTTCGTTAAGGGTCTTTTTACACCCTTTATAAGTTACTTTACGCAAAAACTTTTGCTGGGAAACGACTTTTTTTTTTGGGTGAAAAATAACGTTTTACGGTAGGACTCAATATAACGCACTCAGAAAATTGTGCTGATGGATTGATTGAATAGTACGGGGGTCGTGGAGGAGTTTAAAGTAAAAAACTTACTTTAAAATCAAGTAGGTATGTAAAAAATAAAAAAAAACTTGTGAAAAAGTCGGAACTGACCCCCAATATCTCCGAACTAGAAGGTTCCCAGGTATGGTCTAGAACAAAAAATTATCGCATTGACCGGGAGAATAAGTGCCTTTCGGCTTCGTTAAGGGTCTTTTTACACCCTTTATACATAAACAAGGGAATCAAGGCAGGGGTGGGGGGGGGGGGTGATCGGTAGGTTGCTCATGAACTCAAAAGCTGTTCTTAGGACCGTATTTTCCATTGAACACTCTATTCCGTTATGGACGTTTTAATAACCCCTTTCGATTTCATCGATTCATCGCAACAAACCAATAATAAGTCGGTCACTAAAAGTGTTCGAATTCGTTAGCAAACATTTTAGCATTTTAGTGCGATAGCGCTAACTATTGCCAATCCGTTTCATTGACGCACGCTGCTGCAATGCGTACCCCGAAGTGTTAACAAGGCATTCTCGAACATTTTGGTAGCCAAGCGAGTTATTTTAAGCTAACATGCATAGATACTAGATAAAAATAAGAATCGTTGGTTGGTTCCTGAACTCTTGCAAGCGATGCCGGATCCAACTAATTGATTAGAATTAAACAGAGGCAAAGTGCAAACAACCAGTGCAATGCAAAGTCGTGCGTCGTCGTGCCGTGCGTATTTAACCCTAGAACCGTACCCATATAAGAATTCCATTAAAGGTACCCTGGGGTACAGGTACACCCCTTACAAAAAAACCACAAATTTCAAAAGGAAACAAACTTTTATTAAAAATCAACATAAATATGCTTTATTATATTAATTTCAGTCTCATTTAACACAATGAAGGCACATTAAATTAGGAATTTATACAATTTTGGCAAATTTGCTTCTGGTGCTTATTGCAAATGAAATTTTTGCACGTGACACATTGTGTGAGCGATTTACGGTCCTTGGACCTTGGACAGAAAGAACACCTTTTAGGTTTTGAATTTTTAGAACCTACCGCAGCTAATGATCGCTTTTTCCCTGATATATTGCAAATACTTATTTGTAGGGATGTTGGCAAAGTACGCTATTGAAATCTATCTTCCAGGTGAGGCTTGATGAGATCAAATGCGAGAGTCTTCAGATAAGTGCGTCTGTTCTTGAAAACTTGCTTATTAGTAGCATTTGATGAGTTAAGTAGTATTACAGAGTTAATTTTAAATTTTCCATAAAATACACGAAGGCTCCAGCGGCGACTTTTGCGTGACACACTGTACGTGTGACATAGTTGATCGAATGTGTCAACACCTCCCTTCGTTTCGTTATAAAATACATTATTTCTGGCAAAAACTCCTCGCCTAGAATAAGATCGTCTTCATCTGCCGAGTCCAGAAGAATATTTTCTATTTCGTTCATCAAATTGCGTTGTGACATCATCTGAAAAGAAAGTAGATTATTGCAAAAAGCAACCAAACATGAACAGCAAGAAGCACAATTTGTAAAACAATCTATATGTGTTAATAAAAACTTATACTGCGTAACAATATACTGTGCACCCATAACCAAACATCAAAATGTCAATAAACAATACAAAGAACATAAAAAAACGTAATTACATAATATATCTACATAAATAAATACTTACGTTGAAAGTACCCTGGGGTGCTGGTGTACCCCAAACGCACAGTGCCACGTCCACTCGCTAGCTGGACTAGCGTCCGACTTAGGTATCGGCGCGTCCCCCCGCCCGACGTAAATACACGAAAGCGCGAAACAAACCGCCTAATTGTAAAAAAGTTATAGACAATTTTATTTTATTTTTTCCATTTGTACCCCAGGGTACGGTTCTAGGGTTAAAAAACACGTAATTAATGTAACCCTATCTCTGTTCCAGATAATCTGGTGCTTGGCGGTGCTGGCAGTGACATGGCAAACCGCGAGTGGTCACGGCAGACTCATCGAGCCCCCCTCCCGCGCTTCCGCCTGGCGCTTCGGTTTCGACACCCCACACAACTACAACGACCATGAACTGTACTGCGGAGGCTTCACACGACAGTGGACCAAAAACGGTGGCAAGTGTGGAGTGTGCGGAGACGCCTGGGACGCAACCGCCCCAAGAGCACACGAACTAGGAGGCAGGTTCGGCAAAGGCGTTATCGTCCGCAAATACGCACCACAAGACTCCATCGTCATCAAAGTAGAACTCACAGCCAATCACAACGGCTTCTTCGAGTTCAGAGTCTGCGAAGAACCCAAAGGAACCACTCAAGACTGTTTAGACAAATACGTACTAAAATTAGACGGAAGAGAAGGAACCAAATTCTATCCTAAAGAAGGCAACAAAATTTACGAGATGAAGTATAAACTACCTGAAGGACTAAATTGTTCCCATTGCGTCATGCAATGGAGATATATCGCTGGCAACAATTGGGGCGCATGCGGAAACGGAACCGAGGCAGTGGGATGTGGACCACAAGAAGAATTCAGAGCGTGTGCGGACATAGCTATAGGAGAACGCTTCGCCACAACAACCAGACGTCCCAGACCAACATACGTGCCTCCTGGCAGAAAACCAACTGTGCCAACCCCAGAGGAATCTACTGGAAGCTCATGGTACGGCTTTGTGGTCGCTATCGTCACATTGCTCGTTGCTGTCGGCGTTCTAGCAGGCCTGTATCTGTACTACTACAGAGGTGGCATTAAGATTAAGAACCTCCTGAGGTCGAAGGTGCCTCCCCCGGCGCCTGTTCCTCCACCAAGACACAAACGGGCGTCTCTGTCAAGAGAACACCCTCCAGAACTAACACCACCAAAAATGGGGATGCTCCCTGACTCAGGATTTGAGACTGTTGACCTAAGAGCTAAGTGATAGAAGAAGCGAGGCTATTAGAATAAGCAGAACTACCTAAGCTGCCTTTACCTAGTGATATTAAGTCTTGTGTGACTGAATTACGTAGAGATTCGACTCCGGAGTCGGTTGTTAGGTGATTAATTTAATTTTAATTTAGGTTAAATCTACTTTTGTAAATTATATGTAGATATTTATGTTAAATTAAATGTTATAATTGATGTCTCGACTTTTTTTCCCTGGCCCTACAAAACAGCCATTTTACACAATGTTACACACAATTCCTGTAAAGTGGATGTAGCCATCCGAGATAGCAGCATAAAGATGATAAACTTGCTATCTTGAAGTTTTCATAGAAGAATTCAGTCCCTACCTTTATTTACGTCGAAACAGAAACATGTAACCTATCCTTGCCTTTTCAAATCACCGAAGTGGAGACGAGTGGAACGGGGAGGCGAAGAAAATCAAAATATCGCTGGAAATTCCCTCTCACAAGTCCAATGTCGCACAACTCCGCACTCCGCTTTGGTCGAAACCGGGTCCAGTTGTTAGAACTAGTAACTATAAGCTGATAACTAGAACTTTATTTATCTACTTACATCTACCACTACAGGATTACCCAAAGCGATAAATGCGCATAAATTAATCCTAACTTAATTGATCATCTACAGCTAATTACAAACAATGCATTCCTTTTGAATTCACTCAGAGAGCAGCAGAATAAGTCCGTCTCTGTTGCTATGAGATTGAGAGTGCGGAGTGCACGCGTCAGCGATGCCTCCCTTAAAAGATTGGTCCGAGCACTCAGTTCTACTTGCAGTTGCGGCTGCCGTTGTCGCCACACGTACACCCAGACTCACCTCTTCCAAAAGGGAAATAATAAATCTTCTGAAAAACAAATTAACTTTCAACGATCTGTGGTCGACTGTAATACTAAGCTGTGTTACAGAATTAATTAAAAAAAAAAAAAAAAAAAAAAAAAAAATACCGAAAAAATAATACAACATTAACCGACAAAAAATGTTGTATTTAACAAACAAACTTGAGCTTATTCAAATTGAATTCTACGAAAAATAATAAACATTTCCAAAAAAAATACAAAGTTTTCGAAAAAAAATACTAAGTTTCCAAAAATATATTCGTAAGCTCTATAACTTGGGCTGCGGGACTGTTCGAAAGAGATACCGCGGCCCTAGAACACAAAGGGCAAAGAAGAAACATGGATGGGCTACGCCCAAAGCAGGAGGGGTCATTTATAGATTTCTCACCGGAAAAAAAGCTCTATAACTTAGGATGCAAGAGCGAGCGAAGCGAGCTCGGGTCTTGGGGCACGACTCCTTGCTTTGGACTATGCCTTTTTTTTTTTTTTTTTTTTTTTTACGGATGGGAAATCATCAAATGACTTCTCCCGCTCTGGGTGGAGTGGGAGGGAGTGTCAGACTCTTACTGACTAAAACCCATCCATGTTCCTTCATTGCCCTTTGTGTTCCAGGGCCACGGTATCTCTTTCGAACAGTCCCGCAGCCCCGGCAGGCATCGGCCCTTGCGGGCCCCTTCTTGGTTGCTGACATCTCTTTGAGGCGCGCGTGGAACACGAACGCGCCGTCGACACGGCCTGTCGTCATAAGACGGACGGACGGTGAGCTAACCCATTACTCACCGTCCACAGGCCCGCGCCTACGGTGGCCGGGAGCCACCACGTGGCCCCCGACGCCCGGTGCTTCGCCCGCGGCGGCTGGGACGTGAGATTCTCTCCCTCTCACGTCCCGCCACCTCCTTCGCTAGCATGACTGCTTCGCAGAAGGAGGTGACGGCTTCCCATTCCCTCTCGCTCCGGACCATGGCCTGAACCAGGGCCGGGAGCGAGAGGTCGCCGCCGCCGATCGCCGCTACGAGGACACGGCGGAGCTCCGCCCAAGCGGGGCAGACCTCCACGGTGTGCGCCACCGTGGACTATGCCTTATTACAACATTATGATAAAATCTTGACGTTCCTGTTTTATTTATTTTATAGGCCATTTCTAAATTTATAATAGGTGAGTTACGATGAAAATTACTGACTGTAGTTTTCGGTAAAACGCAATTTAAGCTGGTGGAAAAATATGTCAGCAAATAATTAATAATAATAATAATCATTTATTTCGGACATAATTAAAAATCCATAATGAGTTAGTAACAGAAAAACTTACAACTATGTTAGTAACCTTAAAACAAAATAAATTAATCAAAAAAGTTTAATTCATAAATTTCCCCTCTGCATCGGGCCAGCAGGCATGCCTACGGGACCAGTGCGCCAGGAAAGTCTGGTCTTTCAGCAATAACGCTTAGGATGTCGTTGGGACTCCCACGTATCCTACACATCAAGGAGGCCGCCCTTTTGCGCATGCTAGCCTCAAAACTATCTATGCCTAAATGCCAAATGCTGTATTGATTTTCGGTATTTTCAGTATTTTATTCGGTCGTTTCTTTTTTCGTCTTCGCATATATAAGTCGACCGTAAATCCCAATAAACTAAACGGCGCCCCCGTTTAGTTTATTGGGATTTACGGTTTCTAAATAATCGGTTCTGTCTATGTTAGTTTTTAATGGCAACTTTCATTCAATATGTCAATATTGTCAATGTCAATTGTCAACCACAGACAAAAATCGCAAAACAAACGTGCTGTGAAAAAGCCCAAAAAAGTACCGAAAGGCAATTTATTTTGCGAAAAAAACTTTATAAATGAAAAATGGCGGTGCGGCCACAGCACATGCACGACGGTGGAATTGTGGAGCGTCGGTTGCGACCAATTTACGGTAACAAGTTAACTTGAACAAGAGTGCAATACTTCAGACAACCTCTTCAGAAATGGGGATGTTTTTCAGTGAAGATATGTATATTTATGATTTTTTCAGACTGGTTGGACAATGGAAATAATAAGAAGGCGCTGCAAGAAGCGGAAAAGGTGCTTAAAAAGAGCCCTACTCTGCAGGCGGCCCGGGCTTTGAAAGCCTTAGCACTTTTTAGGTTAGGAAAAGGTCCCGAAGCGCACGTAGTGCTCGACGCCCTGGCTGACGAGAAGCCGAGCGATGATACCACGCTGCAAGCGATGACGATATCCTACAGAGAATCTCAACAATGTAAGTTTTTTAACCTTGTATTTATTAATGAACTAGGAAATATAGCCAGATATAAATATATTAATACTCACAATATATAAATAATGAATATTTAGACTCACAGATAAACTAATAGGAAAAGTGCAGAAATTTATTTATATATTGGCATAAACAAGTAATTTACATGGTTGTGAATCACTGGTGCCTGCGGTAGGTAGTGAAACACCTGTACTATAGGTCACCAGGTTTCCACTCAGAAAGCATTTTACAATATTATCATTGTTAGGTACCAATATTAAAGGTTGGTTAGCAAATTAAAAGAAGCAAAAGTAACATTAGAGAAATAAAAGTTATGAGAGCTATAAGAACAAAACAATGTACTTTCATGGTGTGTGTGTGTGTGTGCTTGCACGTGTCTTCATGTGCATGAGTGTGTGTAGGTGTATATGTCTGATGTGCCCGTAAGTTGTAGATTAATTAAGCTAAAACATACAACAGACCCTCTGCTGCAGTATATGAATGTAGAATAAGTAATAAACAAATATTATCTTTGATTGTGTTTCAAGTAGAACATCATCAAAATTAGCTCACAGTCTACTCATGGTATAAACATCATCAGCAGAGTTTCTTAAAATTTCTCTTTCATTAGAAATCAGATCAATTATTCAAATTGGATTATGATTAATTCAATCGAATGGTAGTGTTAAATGAACCATCTAATCTCATTAAAACCCACAATCCCGTAATACCTCTGTCTATTATAATACCTATTAGATTTAATCTACCACATACAATATAATAATATGTGTAGAATTTATTTAGTACTTTATTCAGTAGTTTGCTCCCGTTACGTTTGTAAATTAACCAATGCTTCACAAAAACGTAAAACAAGACAAAAAATTTAACAAGCATCTGGTAAATCTACATGGCCTACAATGTTCACACATTCACAAACATTCGGTAAAAAAGAATCTATGCAAAGAAAAATTAAAAATAGTAAAGACTATATTAACCAAGTGACACAAACATTTTCACCAGTGAGAGAGTAGTTACTATTCTGAACAAAAGGTGTTTAAATGATTCCATAACTATTTTAAAAAATCTGATTAAAAGTATATTAGAACCTCATTGATCATCACCTCATTTTCATTAGGGTTGCCATATCTTTAAAACAAAAATCAAAAAATAATCTACTTACATTATTCTTTCCTTCTTTCCCCAGTACACAAAGTGTGCATGTTATACGAAAATGCGGTGAAGTCTGAACCAGCAAGTGAAGAGCTGCACTCTCACCTCTTCATGTCATATGTGAGGGTCGGAGACTACCGGTCACAGCAACGGGCTGCTATGGCATTGTACAAGTTTGCTCCCAAGAACCCGTACTACTTCTGGGCGGTTATGAGTATTGTTTTGCAGGTTTGTTAATTTAATTAATTAGCTGATTACTACTATTTTATGGATATTAATAGCTTGTTTCCGTAAGTATCTGGCACAAAAGTAAATAAGGAGATACAAAATTACCCAGAGGTGCTGAAACCAGCCATAACTTTATAAGTGGGACCCTCTTGCCCGAAGAAATAACATGGCATCATGCCTGTAATCCCCTAAGGGTGAGACAGAGGTCATCCGGGTCGACGGCGCGTTCGTGATCCACATGCCCTCAAGGCCGATGCCTGCCGGGGCTGCGGGACTGTTCGAAAGAGATACCGCGGCCCTGGAACACAAAGGCCAAAGAAGGAATATGGATGGGTTTTAATCAGTACAATTCTGAGACTTCCTTACGCTCCGCCCAGAGCGGGTTTTTAATGATTACCAGTCAGAAAAAAAAGGGTTAGGCAGAGGAGTACCCTAACCTACCTTTCACCACTTAGGTTTAAGTCACATGTAATAATGATAATAGCCTGTAGAAATGACAATACATTTGTATAGTATTGATAAAATCTTTAGTTCATCTTTTAGGGTGTGTATCAGTCATCAATATCTTTGCACAGCAAAAGATTTTTCATCTTTAAATTTAAATGTATTCGAATTTTCTGAGGTTTTTTTATAACTGGGATTATTTTTTAATTTACTCCAACAGGCCAAAACATCAGAAGACAACACGAAAAGAGGCATTCTACTTGCCCTCGCTCAAAGAATGGTCGATAACTTCATATCCGAGAACAAAATGGAAGCGGAACAAGAAGCCCGCCTCTACATCATGATTCTAGAACTTCAAGAAAAATGGGAAGACATCTTGAAATTCATTGAAAGTCCGCTATACTCCCAACTAGTCCCCGGAAACACTGCTCAAGCCTGTATCCCATACTTAAAGAAGCTCGGTGAATGGAAACGACTAAACATGGTCTGTAAAGAGTTACTATGGGACAATCAAGACCGCTGGGACTACTACGTTCCATACTTTGACTCCGTTTTCCGTTTAATTGAGGAAAATCAAGAAGACTCTGAAAGTGCTATCGATAACTCTGCAGAAAAATGCCATGAGTTCATTTGTACGTTAGTAGAAAGTATGACATCAGGAAGGGCTTTAAGAGGTCCTTATTTAGCTAGGTTGGAGCTGTGGAAACGTTTGGCAGTTAACGGAGACCCAACTTCTCTCATTGGTAGTGGTCTGGCGTTGTGTGTGCAATACTTGAGGGTGTTTGCTAACAAACCCTGTGCGGTGCCGGACTTGAGGCCGTACCTCGGCATGATACCCCAGAAGGAGAGAGAAGAACATTGCCGGGACTTCCTGACGTGTCTTGGATTCGACGAGAACAGTGAACCTGAGATGGTAAGTTGTATTTAAAGTATTTATATGCTCCTCTACTTCATACATACAGGGTGTAAACAGACCCTTCACGAAGCCGTCAACCAAGCATTCAGTACATCAAACTAAGTAACTTTACGCAAAAATTATTGCTGGGAAACGACTTTTTTTTTTGGGGTGAAAAATCACTTTTTACGGTAAAACTCAATATAACGCACTCAAAACATTGTGCTGATGGATGGATTGAATAGTACGGGGGTCGTGGAGGTGTTTAAAGTAAAAATCTTACAGTAGAAACATGTATTTAAAAAAAAACTTGTCAGAAAGTTGGAACTTTGACCCCCAATATCTCCGAAACTAGAAGGTTCCCAGGTATGGTGTAGAACAAAAAAATGATCGCAATGACGGGGAGAACTAGTGCCTTTCGGCTTCGTTAAGGGTCTTTTTACACCCTTTATGTAATACACCATCTCTCGTCATCTCAGCAGTCACGTCTTTTCTAGTCATATCGTCCATCACACAGTCCATCCATCGTTTCTTTGGTCTTCCTCTACTCTTATAGCCATCTATATTCATACTCAACATTTTCCTCATTCCTCCGCATCAACCGATAACTACACAACTTTTCAGTCACCGGCGTCACTGTCTTAACTTTCGTTTGTTAATTAATACAAGTCATAATATGATCCAGTGGTGATATCAGATATATTGTACGAACATAATGGACAGCAAAAGAAGTATATAGGGACTGTAGCAAGTGTTGCTTACCCCCACGGGATAATAGCGTGAATTTATGTATGTATTCTTTAGATTTGTGTGTAATGGAAGTCATAAAATACTGAATCAGTCTTGATATCAGTAACGGTGGTGATGTCAACTATATTGTAGGCATAACGGTATGAGCAAGTACAATAGCTATAGCAGCAATTGAGATAACAGTTAACATTCAACTTTTAATTAACTTTTAACTGTGTTTATTGGTTACAAATCAAGAATCGCAGATTTACCTTGTAGGTAGAATGTAATGTCGATCACGAGCCATTTTTCGAGGTTCAATCTTTTCGGAAAAAAAATTTGTCCGAGATCGCGGCCGTACTAGTCGAGATTTTGAGAGGGAACACGCGCAACGGCGCATACTATGAGATGTCTTTTTCAAAATAGTAATCTAGAGACGACCGTAGAAACGACAAAATGACAGATTCTAAAAAGAAATTGACATTTTGGCGACACAATCTGTCTTTTGTCGATTCTTCCGTCAAAGAAACCCGTTTCTACGGTCATGCTACGCGTGCTCATAGCCGAGCCAGATCTCGATTGGCCAATCTCGAACCCGCCTTAACACTCGATATCTCAAGCTGTCTATCTCGACTGCAGAATGCATTCCCTTCTCGTAGGTAGGTCGATCGAACTGTTGTAAAAGACTAAAACGAAACTATGAGTAAGTCATGCGTTGCTGGTAGGGCGAAGTAACAGAACATCGCTACTCACCTCAAAATCGCTACCCAATACAATAGATATGACTGCATTTTAAAAGCCACATAAAGTTTTGAAAGCCAATTGTAACCACATCATCATTTTTAGGCTGATGACATCCAACGTCACGTCTCCTGCTTATCGGCGTGGCGGCTGGTGGCGGCGCCCCTGCCCGTTGACGGAGCCCTAACGCTGGCTACTACGCTCAGGGGCCACTACCTGCGCTGCCTGCAGAAGGGACTGGTCACTGCCAGTATTACGGAGTTCTGTGCCGCGGACACGTATGGGATACTGGCGGCGCATCATTATTATTATGCTGGTAAGATTCCTGTGATGTTTAACTTTCCTAAGCGCATTACAAAGTAACGAAAGATGATTCAGCCTCTGTCAGAATCTGAATCAGGGACTGTTAGGCCCGGGGTCCATCAAAAAGAAGAAGAGCGGAGCGAAGAGGACACGTGCGGAAATCGACCAATCACAATGGTTGAAATCTACATAGCATCTCTCGTCTTTCGTGTGATTCGTCGAATCTTGGATATATTAGACGTTCGTCTTCGCTTTGACTTTGATTGAAAGCGGGTTTCAGTCTCTATACAGGGTGGAAGGGACACCGACGCACGTTTCTATTGGGGGTTACATGTCCATATCCAGTACATCATTCTTGATGTATTGGATACGTAGTAACCGTTTGTGCGTCGGTGTCCCTTCCACCCTGTATCTAAATATATAAAAGCGGAAGGTCACTCACTCACTCCTCATAAAATATCTAAAACCGCTTGACTTATTAAGATGAAATTTAGCAAGGCGGTAGTTTATAGTTAGTAGACGTCCGCTAAGAATGGATTTTGCGACAGGGCCGGATTAAGGAGGTCTAAGGGCTTTCGAAAGTTTGTATGAAAGGCCTTCATTTTTTTGTGCTATAAACTTGAAATTTGCAGGGAAGTAATTATCGCGGAAGAAGTCGCGAACAACAGCTAGTAACTTATATTTGACTTTCTTGGGTATCACAAGTACCAAATATTATACTGATTTTAATTATATTTTTAACAGTGTCAGTAATCTCTTAAATCATTGTTTGTACCATTTTTTCGTGATAATTGCAATAGGCATCGACATATGAATACAAAATAATAAAGTATGTAACCTTCTATACTCAGGAGTTCTGCAACAGAGTTCAGCGCCGGTGGTGGACGCGCTATGTCTGCTAGAGCTGGTGCTACATCACTCGCCAGCCAACTTCCACGCCAAGCTACTACTCGTCAAGTTGTATCATTTATTAGGTAAGTTATTATGTGTGTGATTACACGCACTTTGAATTGTCAAGAAATTACAGCTTATTTCCAATTATTCATCATCAAGCTAGGCAAGCCTTTCCCAACTATATTGGGGTCGGCATCCAGTCTAACTGGAAGCAACTGAATACCAGTATTTTACATGGAGCGACTGGCTATCTGACTTCCACAACCTAGTTAGTACTGGGTAATACGATACCCCGTGGTAAGACTGGTTGTCAGACTTTTTGGGCCACTGGCTGCCTAAAGACTGTCAAAGATCTACAAATGACACCCCGGACCAACGGCTTAACGTGTTTTCCGAGGCACGGAGGAAACTCGGTATGTAACGGGTGGTCACCCATCCACAGACCAACCTAGGCAAGCACGGCTTAACCTAAAGATTACCCGAGCAGCTGTTATTATTAAGCCACGAGCTCCTCACCAACCGAGGTTGGATTAATAACAGTGTCAGCTTTAGCTAAATGTTTTCGGCATGATCTACGACATGGGCGGAGTGGAAGGGACCCAGAGCGAGAGGGGTCATATGATGATTTCCCATCCGAAAAAAAAGGGGTTGTGTTGATTATTTTAATGATTATAACTCTGTTAAGCCATTTTTGTTTCGGTCGCGAATCATATTTTAATCAACATACAATCTGATACTAGCCTGCTAATTGCAGAAAACCTAAGAATTTCGAGTGCTACCCTGGCGCGTCCCCCATAAGACTTTCAAAAGTCTTATGGACTTAGGTACTTGATGTTTTAGAATGAATTGAAGTACTGATTATAAGCTACTAGTGGAGATATATTTCAATAGCTTTAGCTATTCACAAACAAATCTCTTTTCAACTTTTCAGTCCATGTTAAAGGATCATGACCACGACAATATGGACCACGGTACAGATTTGCGTCAATTCCAAAGTTGTTTTAGATGGTTTATAAATTAACCAAATAACCATCTACAATTGCCATTTTGGAATCAAAACCCGCATTTCCAAGTTTTTTTAGAAAACGTAACTTAACCTCAAAATAGAAATATCCGTCGTGTATAGAGAGGTAAGTAAGGTCGTAGTTTGGAGAGCAGATTAATTAGCATATCTGATGGGATAGAGACTTAAATAAATCAGTACCTTGCCTTTATATTTCCTGTTAAAACAGTTACAAATACAAAAAAAAAGAGAGCTGTAAAAAAAAAAACAATAGAATTCAAAGAGATCTTTAATTTGATCCAGTGACACTGGTAGCACTTTAAATATGTAGGTAGGTATATAATCAATCATAGTATATCTAACCCTTACAGTAAGTAGGTAGGTACCTATTCATATAGGAACAGCGAATGACTTCATTCATCATTTTCATTAAAAAAATCATCTAAATAAGATGCTGGAGCAGTGATATCATTGTATCGAGCCCAACTCAAAAACCACACCACTGTCATTATGTGAGCACAGCAGCCAACAGTTCGCTTACCAACAAGGCAGTTGCAACAATAACCTACTATGGCTTGCAATGTATTTGCTACAGCATCGTCTCTGCTTATTAATAAATACGTGTAATATGTACGACTGTTCACATGCCTGGATTTAATCCTACCTCTTAACAAATAATTATTTAGGCCTAAAATCAGAGGAATATCCTCATCAATTTCAGTATTCACTTCCACTGAATATATTCCAGACTGACGAACATGTTCCCCGAAGTAAGATCTGGCCTGTTTTAATTGATATGTACCTAGAGCAAACCGCTTAAGGTCAGTAATTGTGAGTCGTGGGAATCTATCCAAATGAGGATGATTGCCATCAATTGTTTGGAAGCTAGCTCTCCTTCTGTTAAGATTTTCTTGCTCTACATATGTTGCCAGATAGTTTACTAGAAAAAGTCTACTTTTAGCTATTGTAACATATTCCAAAGCCTCCGGTGGGTCATCTATGGCAACATGAAACTTATTTAATAAGGCACAACAAATCCTAAAATCATCACTGAGGTGCATAGCAGCTCTATTATTGAATACATGACGGAATAGTCTATAGTCTCTTTTTATCCTACCATTGACTACTTCTACAACCCAGCGACACATGGTTACTAGACGAGACCGATTTGCCTGCTGGGTTGTTAATTGGTGTTCATTTTCGAGGAGAGACTCTGGCATGTGGGTGACAAAACCGTGTTCTTGGAGTTCATTTATAACATCTCGAAATCCTCTATCAAGAAGAAAAATATCACCTCTTCTAAAAAATGAACTTATACAAGATCCCTCATTATTTAAGTTTAAACTTGTGATTGTAGCATCATTAAGAGTGGCTTTGTATGGACCAAGACATTCCACAATGTGGCCATCGCAACACACAATCAAAAATGGTATAACTAGGTTGTCTAGTTTTTGCAAACTGTAGGTTTGTTTCTGAAACAAATAATTTGAACTACTTTGCACAAAAATATAGGTAGCATCACATATAACTATTGCAGGTTTAACATCTGTTGGCAAATCAGGATTACTAAACAGTCCTTCTGGTATAATCTTATTTCGAGAAGCAACATCTTGTACAGTAAGATGATTAAATCCTAAGTGCAAGGGGACAAAATCACTCATTAAACAATTTCTTGCTTTTGACATCCACCGTTCTAAAGTGGTTCGAGGTTTATTAAAAAGAGTAGCCAACCTTTCATTACTGTCACCAGTTCTTACCTTAACTAAATATATGCACAAGGCTATAGAAGCATTTGGTACCTGTTCTGCTAGATTTGGGATACTGTTAAGTAAATCATAAAACTGGTCAGCATTGAATCCAAGCCAATAATGACATAAATATGGAGGCATCATCCTAATATTAGAAAAATCAAATCTGTTATTAGCTGCTCGCTGCATCATAGTCATAATATTATCAAATTGACTACCAGTAAAATCCCTCAATTGGGAGGTTAATTCATTCCAAGAACCGTGATCCAAGTGGTGACGACAAACACGTGCACCAGATGGTACATAGAATTTATAATGATACAATAATAAATCTTTTATAGCACATGGTACAAGTAGACGTTCATTTTCAAAACAATTAACGAATATGCAGTGGCCAGATGTGTTTGCAGCACGTCTATATAAAGATGATGTGATTTTTGGTGCCGCTAATTGAACTGCTATTGGTCTTGAAGATGGAAGTGGAGGTGGCTCAGGAATATTGAAATCATCACTTGACACAGCATGTGCTACAGTAGGACGATTTGAATCATGCTGCTGTTGCCTCTGTACTTCTCTCATAGCTGATCTCCAACATGCAGCACATACACGTTCCATTCTGGAAACCTAAAAAAAATGAGGTGCTTAAATATTTTTTCTGTTAGCCCAAGTAGACAGATTCTGTATTAGACACTCCATATTTTCAATAAGATACTAATAAATATTTACCAAGTGCAGTGGAACCAGTCTCATTAAAATGTTTCTTTCTTGTCGATCATGTCGCACAGGGTATGTTCTTGGTGCTCGTAAGATAGAATTTCCACAAGGAAAGCAGATTCTTCTATGTCCAAGAGCAGGCAAAGGCATAGCACTTCCTTCGCTCATTGTGTTAACTCGATTTTGAAGCAGTCCAAAACACTCGGAACAAATTATACTTCCTGGAGACAGCTACAATCAAAAAAATATGTTTGAAAAGAAATATAAATAAAGGTCATTAGAATATAGTATAATAGAATGAGCAAAGGAATGTCACAATCACCGCCTTCAAGTCTAACTGAATGGGCCGCACATCATAATTATATTTTGTGCTTAAAGCATGGAGTGCTTCCAACGTCAGAATTGTGACATTGATTTTATGCTTTCATTTGTCTATGTTTTTAATATGTGATTTATAAAAAGCAAAAATTAAAATATAAAATCGAGAGAATGACTGGGTAGGTTTAAACTGTCTGAGAAATCAAGAAATAGACTGATAGGTATGAAAACGTCAAAAGAATGTGCTTACCTGAGTAGGAGTTATCCATGACTGTAACACATTGATCATCTGAGTAGTAGCTTGTTCCAAAGAATACCTGCGTTGGTTTCTTAGGATTGCAAAAGAACAGTTGATACACCGGTTTCGCCGGCCGATTGTTCTTGTTGTCGGTACCTCACGCGAAGTGGTCGACATTTTCAGTAGTCGCTAAGTAGTACAGTACAGTACAACAAAATACGAATCACACACAAACTTCAAACAAAGTGAAAACTTCCTGGCGTAAAACGTCCTGGCGTAAGATTCACAATTTCACATTAAAGTTAGCGATAGTGATTGAAAACAAGAAATAAACAAATAGTTACAATGAATATCACAATTACTGTGGAGAGTAGGACTCGATCAACACAAAACAACTGTAATACTTAAATCGCAATGAACAAACTTAGCATGCAGTATGCACCACGCGCAATTGACATTGGACTTTTTGACAATGACAATTCGATTTGAGACACCAACACCAATGTTGCCACTTTAGATTTTAAATGAAAATCGATTACTCGAATAAATACACTCGACACATAATTATTTCAAATGACTGATTTAGTTCTATAATCATTAATTTATTAAAAAGGTTCGATTTATATCAAACCGAAGCAAGATAATTAAAAAAAATCTATGCAATCATTCATATATTATGTATCGTTAGCCAACAAAGTGAAATTGCTTTAAAAAGTTTTGAAAGCAAAATAATAAGACTACTGTGAGACTGTGTGTGTGAAATACTAATTATTTCACACCACAGTAGTATCATCTCGCTTTATTATGTATAAAAACCCCGCGATTTACCTTTCCAATGACTTTACATTTATATTAATTTGTAATCGTATGCAAAAAAAATCGATTAGAGTTGTCAATATATTTACTTATTTTGATTTTGGCAACACTTTAACGTAAGAATAGCCGGCAGTAGGTAATTCATTTTATCAAAACAATTTCATAACTTATTAAGTTTACAAAATAAACCCCTATACAAAATTGACATTCTAATTGCAGAATGACTTCAAAAATAAAGAAAATAATTGTAATATAATTTTTATCTTGATGCATGAGAAAAACCAGTACCGTTGATGGTCATGATCCTTTAAGGTTTTCTTTCCTAGGTAACGCGTGGGCAGCGGACAGCATATACCAACGTCTAGAAGTGAAGCACATACAGTTGGTGTCCATAGGTTGGCTGCACTGTGCCCGCTTGGCGCCCGCTTGTGTGGCCAGCCGAGCCCTGCAGCTGTTAGCCGACACGAGGGCTTTCCTCAAGCACCATGGCAAAGATGTTAGTATAAAGTATCCGCTAACTTAATAAGATAGAATTTAATTTGCAAACCGCGTTTTGCAGCTTAATCTTTTGATCGCCATTGTCACTTATAGGGTGACTGGTAATTTATAATTAGTGACCGATACATAAACATGTGATTGTACTCATGATAACAAACTACTTTCCCAAAGATTTTTTTATACTCTTTCACCTTTATCACAATAACATAACAGCCGTATGAAATTCGCGCGCGGCTTTGACCTATCAGCTGTTAGCCGCGTGACGCCGTTCTGTCTCATTACTATCGTACCGTGCAACAGTGGGTAGGCAGAGAACCGGCGCGGCTCGCAAGGCCGCTCCATAAGTTTTATTGCGATAAAAGTGAATGAGTATAAAAAAATGTTTCTTTGGGAAAATTGTTTGTTATCATGAGTACAATCACTTGTGTATGTATCGGTCACTAATTACCAGTCACCCTATATACGTGACGAGCAAGTGCGTGACCTGTACCGCCAAACGACAGAAATATGTGACAAAATGGCAGGTGAAATTGTGGCTTGGCGAGGCGCGTGCGTTTATGTTCAGCGTTCGAAAGGTTAACATCTGTGCTGTAGCATGCAACTTACCGAACACGAACTCCTTTTGCAACTTCCCTATGTTCGTCAAGCCATTTGCACTACCGACAAAACCAGTCTAAACACAGATTCCCAAAATGTCAAAGAATCTGGTTATAAAATAATTTAGTCAAATGTTGGAAATTGAAAATTTTATAGGTATTTTAAATTCAGACAGACACATTAGTTAATTAGTTGAATTAGATATAAAATACGTAAAGCTCTAGAAATCTGGTATAAGGTAAATTACCTTAATCCAGATTTATAGAGCTTTACGTATTTTACATCTAATTCAACTAATTAACTAATTTAGGTAATACGTAAATGGTTTTCTGCAAGAAGATCGAACGAAAACAAAAAACCTTTCTTAGAATTTCTCTGTTCTCCATTTCAGAGCGTAGAACACCTAACATACGCCTACAAGTACGGAACATTCGAGAAGCTGGTGGAGCTCGGCGCGTGGGGCGCGCGGCTGGAGGCCTGCGCCTGGGGCGCCGCCGCCGCACGGGACCAGGCGCTGCTGTCGCAGCTGGCAGGCCCGCCCACCTTGCTGCACCAGCCTACCAGGCTGCCATTGAATGCAACGTGAGTATACTGCGAGGCCAGTGGGTCCAAGGAACCCTGAAGACGTAACACTCCCTGATATAAACCCTGAACTTTAAAGAAGTCTGTCAGTTAAATCACCAAAAAATGTTGGACACGTATTTTTTCTTTTGTCACATAATCAAAAAATGAAGACGATACAGCGCATCAAAGTTCAAGAGAAGGGGCTTTTGACGTTACTGGACAGTAAAAAGTCACGCGGGATTTCAACGCGCTGTATCGTGGTCATTTTTCGTTTACTTGACAAAAGAAAAAATACGTGTCCAATATTTTTTGATAATCTAACTGACGGACTAAATAGATTTTTTCAGACAATTACCCTATTGGTCACTTCCCTTTGGGCAAGTAAAAGTAAAGTAAAATTACGATTTTCGATGCATAACTCATTATTACGAAGACCAAAGAAACGATGGATAGATTGTGTGAGGAATGATATGAAAGATGAAGGAGTAAATGATAGCGTGACGGTTGACAGAGGAGAATGGAAGAAAAAAACGTGTTGCGCCGACCCCAAGTAACATGGGATAAGGGCAAGAAGATGATGATGATGCGTAACTCATCATTACTTGCATTATATCTGATATCAGATATCAGGCGTGATGTTATGTGTTATTAATAATAATGTTTACTTTCCAGCGACAACCGCGACCTAAACGTCATAGTTAACTTCGAGCCGCCACAGTTTCAAGACGACCAGCTAAAGACCCGTACTTTCGACCAGGAAGTGTCCTATCTCCGGCTAAAGGACGCCCTGGTGTCGGCCATTGCGCTTTGTATCGAGTTAGCGGACAGCCGGCCTGTCGAGGAGAAGAAGGGGCATTATGAGCAGTTGAATACGTGTGTGGACGCGTTTAGCGCGGCCATGGATAAGTGTCGGCAGATCTACTGTGAGAAGGAGCGGATTAGCATATCGGCGCCGTTCCCGTCTAGGATTATTGGTGAGTTTTCAAAATTATTTCGAGGAGCTCGTGGAAAACAGCCGCTCGGGTCGATCTTTAGGTTAAGCCGTGCTCGGAGAGGTTGCTCTGTGGATGGGTGACCACCCATTACATACCGAGTTTCCTCTGTGCCTCGGAAAGCACGTTAAGCCGTTGGTCTCGGCTGTCATTTGTAGATCTTTGGCAGTCGTTACAGGTAGTCAGTGGCCCAAAAAAGTCTGACAACCAGTCTTACCAAGGGGTATCGTATTACCCGGTACTAACTGGGTTGCGGAAGTCAGATAGGCAGTTGATCCATGTAAAATACTGGTATTCAGCTGCATCAGGTTAGACTGGAAGCCGATCCTAACATAGTTGGAAAAGGCTAGGCAGATGATGAAGGTGGGGGCAACAACTAGTTAACAACATATTAGTATATCACAAGACTTTTCTTTACTTTCGCTAGTACAAAATTTTACTTGCAATTAAAAATCTGGTTAAGTTGATTCATTTTCTAATAAACTGTGTAATGTTTCTCAAGAACTGCGATGTTGTCTGCTATAAACTTACTTGCTATTATAACACTGCTGTAGTTTTAAACGTCACACATATTTTTCCAGCATTTGTAAACTCACCGGTGCCCTACCGGGAGCTGTACGCGACGATCCTGCGACTAGTCGGCGAGCTGGCCGTCGGTCGCACGACTGCGACGCACGACGCTTGCGACGCGGCCGTGCGACTGCTGCCTAAGGCGCAGTTGCAGCTGCAAACTGAGATAGCTTTCAAAGGAGACCCCGTCTGGAGTATGAGAGATCGTCTTGAAAGTTTGTCGAATTATTTAGAGGTAAGTTTGCTCCATTGATGTCTTTGTTCCTGAAAATATGCCTTGAAATTGGTTAATAACGACTAAAGTAAGAAAGAGTCGTCCTCGTAATAGGGTATTTGCATGAAAAAATCTATTTAGTCCATCAGTTAGATTATCAAAAAATATTGGACACGTATTTTTGCTTTTGTCATGTAAACGAATAATGACCACGATACAGCGCGTTGAAATCTCGCGTGACGCCACAATTTCTGTTACTTTTTACTGTCCAGTGACGTCACAAGCCCCCTCTCTTGAACTTTGATGCGTTGTATCGTTGTCATTTTTTGTTTATGTGACAAAAGAAAAAATACGTGTCCAACGTTTTTTGGTGATCTAACTGACGGACTAAATATTTTTGTCAAATAGCCTATTACTTTATGCTATTTTGACAAAAACTCTCTATTAAATTGAAACTTTGGTTTTAAAGCAATAGCAAACCTAATTTTTATGACTCGCAAGAAATATTGCACCTCAGGGTGGTAATACAATTATGAAGTCGACGATTCTGGTCTAATCCTCTTCTTTTCCTCGCTATATCCGGGCTATCTAACGCTATATAATAGCCGCTCGGGTCAATCTTCAGGTTAAGCCACGCTTGCCTACTTTGGTCCATGGATAGGTGACGTTAAGCATTTACGTTGTAGATACAAATGACAGCCGGGAGCTGGGGGGTTGTCAGAATTTCGGGCCACTGACCATGAATGCAACGACTGTCAAAGATCTCTTTGACAGTCGTTTCAGGTAGTCAGTAGCCCGAAATTCTGACAACCAGTCTTGCCAAAGGAAATCGTATTACCTAGTACTAACTGGGTTGCGGAGGTCAAATAGATACGTCAGGTCAGACAGATAGGCAGTTGCGCCATGTAAAATACTGGTATTCAGCTGCATCAGTTTAGACTGGAAGCCGACCCTAACATAGTTGGGAAAAGCCTAGGCCGATGCTGATTGTTGTCTAAACATGAAAAACTAGCTGACCCGCGCAATTTTGGTGCGCATTGAATTTTCCTCGTTTTTGCAACATTTTTCACTGATACTCTGCTCCTATTGGTTGTAGCGTGATGTTATATAGCCTATAGCCTTCCTCGATAAATGGGCTATCCAACACTAAAAGATTTTTTCAACTCGAATCAGAAGTTCCTGAGATTAGCGCGTTCAACCAAACAAACTCTTCAGCTTTATAATATTAGTATAGATAGTATAGATAAACCCCATTCGAAAAGAGAATTCACTCTCAAAACAAAAGAGAACAAAATTCTAAACAAAACTTTTTTATTTCCAGTTCATAGGAATCATAACGTTCTTGCTGGGCGTCTGCAACGAGCTGTTCTCACCGGCCAGCACCAAGAAATCGAAGAAGAAGACCCAACACTCCCCCGACGAGCTCAAAACCTCGGAGCTACTGAACAAACTCAACGAAACCGTACAAACAGCCATCAGTTTCCTCGAAAATATACTGGACGAGTGGCCCAAATACGAATTCACTTATAACATAGACGAAACACTCGCTAAATTAAATATAGAACAAGACGAAAAATACCAAAGCCCAGTAGAAAATAAACTTAAAAATGGACGGAACGAGATGCTCATTGACGTCAGTAATATTCTCAAAAGAAAATCGAAATACCTTAAGAGCCTGCTCCAATGATGCCTTGCGTAATGCGCTTGTACGAAATAGTTAAGTATTGTTTTTATAATAAATATACATATCTTGTAAATAGTTTTGTCTTTGCTGTTCGCGGTTGTTGTGGGCTCGTTACGTCGGGACGTTTCATAGCTATTTTTACCTCTGATATGAACCTTATTGTTAAGAAGATAAAGTTCATAGTTATTTTGACAGTCTTGTCGGCGCTAATCTCAAAAGCAATCTTATTGTAATGAGCACTAAAATCACTGTTAGTTTGACAGTGATACAATTATTTCACTACTGGGCAAAGGCCAGTGTTAGTAAATAAAGTGAAAGGTCAAAGTATTTTAAAACGTTTACAATTGTTACATTACATAAACTATAAATATATAGTCTTCTTCTTTATCGTGTGGTTAGTGCCTAACCTGGTGTCAATGAGTAACATGTTTACTTAATTAAACCCAGTTTTCTCGGGGAAAAAATTACGTGATATTTGCCAAGACCCCCCTCTCCCGCGTGAGATTCGGCGCCCCCGCCCCTCCCCCCTTAAACGCCTCACGTATAGGACGTTATGTTGTTGTCCCACTGCTGTGCAAACGTTTCCCTCAATCCTGCGCCATCTGGGACCAACCTTCACGGTACGCGTCCAGGTCGTCTCGCCGCCTATTTCCTATCTATCAACCACAGTGTGGAGGCTTGCGTGCGGCTGTGATCTGCCCAATCACATTTTAGACTGGCAGCCTTTTTGCCAACATCCATTATACCAGCTTTGGAACAAAATTTCTAGTTTCCCTTTCTCAGCTCTTTTGCATACTGATCTTTAATTTCGTTACGATAAGGTTGCTATTGGATTACCACTGACACGTCTGTCAAAACCACAGTGAACGCTATTTTCTTAACAATAGGGTTGATGTTTGGTTGCTGCGGTTAGAGGTAAAAGGACTGCGAGCCATTCGCATGCCACCCGCTTTTATGAAGCGGTGGCTTCAGCAGCCTTATTCCGTCACACGCTCCCAATGCCAATCGCTTTCATTTTGACAGCCCAACGATACTGTTTGACAGACCGACGCTAGCACCCGTATCTGTATTCAAGTTAACGTAACTGCTTGAGTTTAAGTAATAGGCTATTTAACAACATCGAAAAAAAAAAACCGTCAGTTAGATCACCAAAAATTGTTGGGTACGTATTTTTTTTTTCGTCACATAATCAAAAAATGACGATACAGCGCATCAAAATTCAAGAGACCCCGTTTGTGACGTCACGCGTGATATCAACGCTGTATCGTGGTCATTTTTCGTTTACATGACAAAAGAAAAAATACGTGTCCAATATTTTTGATAATCTAACTGACGGATTAAATAGATTTTTTCAGTCAAATACCCTATTACTTATGTAAACATTTTTATGCAACAGACAAGAATTTAAACAAAGTAACAACCGCCAAAGAAAGCAAAGCTAAGAATTCTAACTTTTGATAGTCCTAACTTCAAGCAATTACGAAACTACAGAATAAAAATCGTACCATAAATAATTACTTTTACTCAAGTAATCACTTTTACTTGTTTGTAGATACAGCTGATAATGAATACGTAAAGGCTCTCCCTCATCAAATTTCAACTCTTTCGGTCCAGTAGTTTCGGAGTAAATTAGCTGTGACAGACAGACAAACACGCGTATGATAAAGGTTCCGTTTTTTCGGTAGGTACGGAAACCTAAAAAAAAAAAAGGATGCATTGGACAATTGTTTTTAAATCCGTCAGATTGCTATTGGAAATGTGTTTCGCAAATGGGAATTTAGTGAGGACATAAAGGCTTGTGTTGTCAAAGCGTAAACAATTATAATTAGGAGTGTGTGACGCAATTCGGCTGCAAGTTCTACCGAGCTATGTCGATTGTTGTAACTGATTTAGTCAATAATTGTAATAAAAACGTCCTTACTTCATCAGGAAACTTCATTAAAATATAAAATTACAATTAAAACGAAACCGTTGTACGATAATACAGTGAATTTTTTAAAATAAATAGAATTACAGAATTTTGCCTTATTATGGATGTTAAGACATGAAAATAGCATAATGTTGTAAAGACAATAGTCGTTTAGTTGAGTTACATCCAGCTTTAAAGCTTTACTTAAGATAGATACTGATAACCAACATTAGGAGGCTCCTAATGTACTGGCGTATCATTTTTAAAGAGTCGGGGCTACACAGGTCAGTCGGCAAAATCTTATGCACAGTCACGAGCACCTATAAAGGGTGTACAAAGACCCTTAACGAAGCCGAAAGGCACTTGTTCTCCTCGTCATTTTGATCATTTTTTTGTTCTGGACCATACCTTCTAGTTACAGAGATATTGGGAGTCAAAGTTCCAATTTTTTCACAACATTTTTTTAAATACTACTTTTTAAGGTTCTAACTTTACTCCAATTACCTCCATGGTCCGTTTACTATTCAAAGCATCCATCAGCAATAAGTTTTGAGCGCATTATATTGAGTTTTACCGTAAAATGTGATTTTTGACCCCAAAAAAAAAATGTCGTTTCCCAGCAAAATTTTTTGCGTAAAGTTACTTATTTTGATGTACAGAATGCTTGGTTGACGGCTTGGTGAAGGGTCTGTTTACACCCCGTATGTATACACTTTCCTTAATTTAAAAGCAATTTTCGAAAGAATACTATGGTCATAACAACATGAAATTTTAATCGGAATAGTAGGAGAAAAAACACTTTAAAAAGTTGTTAAGTGTTTACATATTGTTGCTCGTGACTGTACGACGACCCATCATGATATGCAAAACATAATTAAGCTGATCTCTCATTGTACAGGAAACTCATACACAGCGAGGTCAGGTTATACTGGAGGATATGTATAACTTGATTTGTTGCCGAACGTACTAGAACGCTCACTGACGGTCGACCAATTTTCAACCTTATGTCCTGAGACATAATGGTGAAAACTGATCGACCGCCAGTGAGCGCGGTAGTACGCACGACGGCCAATCAAGCTTTACAAAACCAGTTTATGCGGATCTCTCATTGTATACGAAATCTATACAAAACGAGGCCAAGTTATACTGGAAATGTACAGCTTCATATGAAGCGTGTGTACCTATATTTTTTCGCCCGGCTGATGACTGTTACACACGTCTTTAGAATCAGACCGATCTAAAGACGTGTGTAACAGTAGCACGACTTAAGGCCGAAACACACCGGATCCGTACACGTACATGTACCACGTAACGCTACGCATGTAGTCTACGCACACGTGTACCTCACGTGAGCGGTGTGCTATGTCTCTAAAGTTCCATATATTACAACGTCATGGTACGTACACGTGCACGTGCACGTCTACGTGTACAGATCCGGTGTGTTTCAGCCTTTAGATGAGAAGTACGCATGCGTTTTTCTAGGGCATAAGTCCTCCCCAGTTATAGGACCTTACAAAAGTCACTGATAGCACTTCCAATTATATCCAGTCTGTATTCGCAACTAGTCTTCCTGCGACTTCAATGCAAGTTAAATAAAAATTGTATAAAGCAACATAATATGTAAGTTTCATTTATATTCGAACTATAATAGTTTCTAATAAATACTATATATTGGATTGTTTGAGAAAGCGTGCTTGAATATTTTGTGAGATAACTGTAATCCATGCAATTTAATTACATACTAATATGCACATTTGAATTACACATTTGTAGTCAATATAGGGTGACTGGTAATTAGTGACCGATACTTAAATACTTGATTGTTCTCATGATAACAAACAACTTTCCCAAAGAAACGGTTTTTTTATACACACTTTTATCGCAATAACACAACAGCCGTATGAAATTCGCACGCGCGCGCCTTTGACCTATCAGCTGTTAGCCGTTTAAAAAGATGTTTCTTTGGGAAAATTGTTATCATGAGTACAATCACGTGTATATAGCATTTGATTTACCTACTAATACTGGACAGAATACATACTGCTGTAACTGAAAGACGATTAACAAGTGATAAAATACTTTTTCGCGCCGTATCTACTTGCTATATAAAAAAATGCATAATAAAACATGATTCTTGCTCCATTATTGCCTAGCAGAATAGCAATTAAATTATTATTTTTGAGTAAAAAGAAAACTCATAATCAATGCAAGTTTGAGAAGGTATTTGTACATCAATGGAACTGCGACTTTCGTTCGTCGCGATACTTCTAGAGGTCTTAAAAATTGGATTTTTTTTATTACTATTAAAAATTATGTTGATTGTTTGAACAAATTAGTTTGCATTAGAAAAATTATCACAATTTGGTGCTCAATCATACGCAAGCTAAAATTTAGTTCTAAAATGAAAGTAAAGAATCTTTTAAAAGATGTTTTCTGCCTAAAAGATAGTGTGTAATTAGATTAAACGGCGCATTGTTTGTACCTAAGAGTGAATTACGATTTTGTATTAAATTATAATTTATACAGCCATTTTATTTTGTTTTATTTATCTCCTCACGTGGCCAGACTAGCCAATTACCGTTGCATTTCCATGCAACGCGGTAATGCTGCCAGCAGGGACCGACCGTATTCCTTATAGGGGTTTTAGGTCTGGATACCAAAGCGGAGAGGAGATGAGATGCGTAAGAGCTAGGGTGTATCCACCGAAGGTGCGCGGAGAGGAATGTTTAGAAGCTAGGGTGTTCGGCCCTTAATCGGGTATTTTTTTAGGGATCGGTGAAAAACCCTACAAAGTACGATAAATTGAAATTATTAAACTAACGTTTTTTACCAGCCTACATTGTGTCCCACTGCTGGGCAAAGTCCTCCCCATTCTTCTTCTGTCCTGTACTATCTCCGGCCATGTTAACCCGGAAATCAACAGATCGTCATCTTCGCCGCAGTCGACCTCGACGGCGCTGTCCTTCCTCGGGCGTGTGTGACGATCTTTACCCATATATCTCCGGGTGCATCCGTGCGACGTGGCCTGCCCACTCCCATATTCCCCACACCAGTATGGTAGTTATGGAGCGCAGGGTGGTGTTTCTGTTTGCTTGACACCTACCGGGTAAAACGGGGTGAATAGATAGAAAAAATTTTAAAGGGATTTTAACGTTGAATTAATATATTATGTTGTAAACAAGGTATCTAAATAATTAAATATAACTAAGTAAATAAAATAGAGTACTTTTTGGTAACATATCATATCAATTCAAAGTTAAAATCCATTTCAAAGTTTTGTGTCTATTCACCCCTGCGTTTCTATTCACCCCGTTTGACGGTATTATGCTGCGCTCCATTGCTCGCTGGTAAATCTTGAGTTTGGACTTCTGTTGTTCAGTAAGTGACCAATTTCCTTTACATGTGCTGTAAGACAAATTTCATGATTCTAGGTCAACGTGGAGTACCCTAGAGGTTTTGATTCCCTTGTGAAATCGCAAAATATACGACATAAACGGTCATATTTACTTTGACTTACAAGTTTGATTTTTTCAGTGCTCCAAGAGGTATTTGATATTAATGTAAGTTTGATACCTTCAAGCGTTCCTGAGAAAAAGGGTCTTGACAAACGGACAACAAAGTGATCCTACAAGGGTTCCGTTTTGCCGACTGAGGTACGGAACCCTTAAAAAGACGCTTTTGACCTATAAACAGTTGTGTAACACATACAAACAAATAAAAGACAAACAAATATTTTATATTAAATATTTATTAATTTATTTACAATTTGAATATTGCAGCGATATGAAACTCTTAGCCACTGTACAAAAATACTCATGACATTAAAGTATTTTACCTTTTTTATATCATAACAGTCTGCGAAACGGAATGTGATGATTATGGAACATTAGACGAACATCATTATGTAAAACACATACACAGTGGTTACATTTATTTGTGCTGAGTGTGAAGTACCACCGAGGTGACTGACGGTCGACGACTTTCCACCTTATTTCTTACGGCATAAGGGTGGAAACGGCAGTAGTACCTATTTGCGTTTATTTTTGTGCGAGACTACTTTGGCACACTATGTTTGCAAGATATCACTGATCGTGACAAGAAAAAGTACAGTGTGCAATGTGCATGTCTAAATTTCTATTTAAGTTTAGTATCGACTGGCCTTTTTATCTACATGCAATGGGGAGATAGACATATTAATGGTTAATTCGTTTTGAAACTTCTAATATGTCCAGAGTGTGGAGAAATAGTGTTGTACCACCATAATTAACAAGACATTTTAAAGAATTTTGAAAAAATGTAGTCTCGCACCTTTTTAAAGCAGGCTTTTCCCACGGACCACGGTACAATCTAAATAATGTCGAAACTAGCAATAACAACAAATAAAATAATAATAGTCACGATGTACGCAAATATAACGTTGAATAAAAAATTTCAATGAAAAATAAACAAAAACACACACACACGACATCCAAAGTTTTAGATCACTTTACATTTTGACGGATTTTATACAATTTGTTAATTTCAAGATAGAAGGACAGAGATTTATAAACGTTACTTACAGGAGCTTTGACGGAAATGTTAGCGTCTCTATCTTGGTCTGAAGTTTGACAGTTGTGCGACATTGACAGGACTACCGCTTGGCCAAAGAACGTAGGTAAATAACCAATATGTCCCCCTTCGCATTTCAGATTCATACTGCCTAACTTGAAAGTACCAGATTGCACGTGAAATTACAAAAATCAAGTGTTACATACTCCAACATTTTAATATTCATATCTCCGATCACTCAAACTCCGTAGATTCAAGCTCTTGGCTATAATACTAAGCAATACTTGAAAACACGACTTAGTAACCAACATTTTGATGATAACAATCAAATCAAAATGAAATAGTGGCATATCTAGAAGATGGAGTAGCAGGACCACTCTTATATGCACGGGTCAGCGTTATTCTGCTATCTCTCTCTGTCACTTAAACCCGTCATTTGCTAGAGTGAGAAGTACAACCACATGCGAGCGCGCTTTCAATGCGAGTGCCTATAAGTGGACTAGTGACTAGTGCTCTAGCGAATATTTACTTATATGGCGCATTCAACGTTCAAGTAGTAATGGTTTGAATGCTGTAATCTGTACTCGGTATACTGTCAGTACCCGCGCACCGCGTACAGTAACGGGCACCAATATGTATACACTTTCCTAAAAGCAATTTTCGCGAGAAATAACGATTGTAACTTGGAGAAAGGATCTTTTTCATAAAAATATGAGCTCCTGTATACTATGTTCGTAACAACATGAAATTTTTATCAGAACAATACGAGAAAAAAACTTTCAGTTTCACAAGAATTGTGAGGTGTTAACATATTGGTGCTCGTGATATACAAACAAAATGTGCGGAATCTAGGTGAGGTTATCAGTGATTACAAGTCTTGCCACTACGCCATTCGATCACCGCCAGTTGCTAAGCCGTTGAGACATAAACAAACTAGAGGAAATAAAACATTATGCACCATTACGACGCATTTGCGCGAACTTATAACTAAATCATAGCCTAGATTCGATATTTTGTTTCTTATTCCATATTTTACAGTGGTAACAGGCAGTCGAGTTGTGTAGTTGTAACTTATAAACATAGAATTTATAGTATTTTATTAAATTTTTAAAGATTTTTGTTTCATAAGAAAGTACAGGTATAATTAATGTTACGAGCAAAGATTTGGATCATTAGATTCGGCCTACCGCGTCAAAAAATTGTTTCGTTGACAATAACATAAATAGTATTACCGTCAAACGGGGTGAATAGGAACGCAGGGGTGAATAGAGACAAAACTTTGAAAGGGATTTTAACGTTGAATTGATATGAATATGTTACCAAAAAGTACTCTATTTTATTTACTTAGTTATACTTAATTATTTAGATAGTTTGCTTTCAACATAACATATCAATTCAATATTAAAATCCCTTTCAAAGTTTTGTCTCTATTCACCCCGTTTTACACGGTATCTCGCTCAAAAATCGTATCTATCATTTTAAGAGCCCGATCCGTGAGAAGTGACCTCTTCTTCGCGCGAGAGCACATCTAGCGATTCAAATCTTTAGTTAAGAGTAAATAACGTAGTTAAGGGCAAGGCAAAATATGCTAAAGTCAAAGTCGAAAATGTTGGGGTCTGCGAATGACTATAGCATATTTTACCTCCGCCATATTTTCCAAAAAAATACTTTCTAAATAATTTTCTTTTATATGATTTTTACAGTGATAGTTTGTCTATGAAACAGAATGAGTAGTAAAATATGAGTTTTATTAAATATTCTTGTTGAAAAACGTTAAAAAATACAGATCTCTTAGTATCGTCGTCCTTGTACATATGGGTGGAGGGGAAGACTAGTGGTAAGGTTATAATGTGGGTAAATAGGTAGAGGTACATAATGATTGACACAGAGGATTCGTGACAGTCAGAAAATCCTTTGATATCTTACCCTTACAAACTGAGGGATATTATGTACGGGGTGTAAACAGATCCTTCACGAAGCCGTCAACCAAGCATTCTGTACATCAAACTAAGTAACTTTACGCAAAAATTATTGCTGGGAAACGACTTTTTTTTTTTGGGGTGAAAATTCACATTTTACGGTAAAACTCGATGTAACGCACTCAAAACATTGTGCTGATGAATGGATTGAATAGTACGGGGATTGTGAAGGTATTTAAAGTAAAAATCTTACATTAAAAACATGTATTAAAAAAAAAACTTGTGAAAAAGTTGGAACTTTGACCCCCAATATCTCCGTAACTAGAAAGTTCCCAGGTATGGTCTAGAACAAAAAAATGATCGTAATGACGGGGAGAACAAGTACCTTCCGGCTTCGTCTCGGGTCTTTTTACACCCTTTATAATGCATAATTATACATAATATCCCTATAATTATGTTTTTTCGTTAGATTGTCCTAGAGAGTCCAAGGTCCTACTGGATCTCCGTAGCTTACTACAAAAGGTCGCACTCGCGCGCAAACAAAATACTGCGCGGTGACTTTCACTAATTTTGGCGATTTAATAATATACACTTACAGACTGTAAAATGATTTATTCGGATTGTCACGTATCCTCTGCATAGCAAAAAATAACGCGTTACTGCGTACGCAGCGTAAAGACATGTGTAGAAGCACTAAATGAATTTATTGCATTATTTCAAAGACATTAAGGTTGACAACTACAACACATAGAACACTATCATATTGAATGCTTTAGAAGAAATAGTCAAATAATGTTTTATTTGAAAAAAAAATATCTTACAATTATACTTATGAAAGTTTTTTTTTTATAAAAAAAATCATAATTTTTGTAATTATTTACGGAATGAAAATACTTTCTACTGCAACAATACAAGCCAATTTAACAAAATTGTACTTCGTAAACAATGTTTTTATTTTTTTAGTATTTTTAACATTTTTATCATTAGATATGTAATAATACGAATCTTATCACAATGTATTATGATTTATTTTTCGAATTATTTTAACAATTAAATTACAGTCTCCTCTTACTCTAGTTATATTCGGTATACTACTAAATATGTGACTGGGGTACTTTGGAAATAAATATCTAATTTTCACAACTCTTGATAATTATCTTTACCAATCAATTATTATAACTTAAAAACGCTTCCATGGTGACATGGTAATTTTGTTTTATTTATATGTAATACATTCATATATTCAATATAAAAAACCCTAATTCAAGTCTCGAAAAACAATGGCTGTTACAAGCAGTCAAAAGCGCGCACCATTCGAAATTGTACGCATTTTTTCTGCGGGCGTTTTTGAGACGCCGAGTGTGTATTTTGGGTTTTTTTTATATTCCAATGGTGCCGTAGCTTAGGTTTCCTTACATTTGTAATATTGTGAATCATCATCTCCCTAGCCTTTTCCCAACTACGATATTATACGACCCCAATATTATATTATATTCCCGTGCCTCGGAAATCACGTTAAGCCGTTGGTCCCGGGTAGCATTTGTAGATCTTTGAAAGTCGTTAGGTAGTCAGTGGCCCAAAAAGTTTGACAACCAGTCTTATCAAGGGGTATCGTATTACTCAGTACTAACTGGGTTGTGGAGGTCAGATAGGCAGGCGCTCCATGAAAAATACTGGTATTCAGCTGGATCCGGTTAGACTGGAAACCGACCCCAATATAGTTGGGAAAAGGCTAGGCAATTCGGCAATAACGCCTTCGGTAATATCGGAATTCGTTTTAGATTTTGAATGACCATTGCTTTTTTGTTATCTATTCGATTTTTATAATATTCGATCAACTAAAATTAGACCGCGTGACTCGCCTCGTGAGATCGATGGCATAACCATTAACTTAATTTTTTTTCATGTAACCCCAGTCACAGTCGTGACCATAAAAGCTGCCATACTTGGTTATATTTTTTTATGCCAAAAAATAAATAAGTTATCATAAGTTTAAAAGAAAAACTACAGCTAAGTCACTCACGAACGTAGAGTAAAAAATCTTCTCCTGGAAGATTTGAGGCAGATTTAAAATACTGTAATGTATGGGAAACTAGCTAGCGGGACTTTTTATGTTTGGGAATTTTTAGGACGTTTTAAAGTTGACTAAAGTAATAGACGGGTTAACAGGAACAGCTGTTTCCTACAAAAGTGCAATACCTACACGGTCAAAATGTATGGAACAGCACTTTTTTTTTAATAACCGATCTTCTTTGCTTGTCGATAGACTCAAATAATACCCGACCAGTATATTGCCACCTGCACAGCTCTGTCGTTGGCTTCGTTTAAAGTCTAAAAGGTGCAGGTGGCTGTGCAGGATGGGCAAGAAAGGAGGTGGGGCATAGCCTGCAGAGGAGCTTCACACTGACATTGTGTTTGGGACGGGTCGATGTTACCCCATTTGGCCAGATTATTTCTACAACGGCCAACCTGGGCCCGCAAACGGTTAAGTGATTTCCAGATTGGCCACCGTAGTTCCTGACCAGGAGGAAAATGTTAATAACTGATGAAATAATTATATGTGGGGGGGCTCAGAATGATGTACTGAATACGTGGTAACCGTTTTCGCGTCGGTGTCCCTTCCACTCTGTATAGATTTCGGGGAATTATTTTTATGTCATCAGTCAACAAGCCTTAATATTTTGACTAGGTAAAGTAAGTAGGAGATTTTCAGTAAAAGGTTTGTCTTATGTACCATAAGAAGACAAAAAGAGAAGTTTTCCCTTTCATAAATTAATAAATCATAATATTCTACACCAAAAATGCGCCAAACTTGGCATACAAAGTGATAAGTAGATTCGAGAAAAAAAAACGAATAGTTACATTGTTACATAACCTCCTCCTTTGTTGAAGTCGGTCAAAAACTTAGCGCTAATAATTTACAATACAATATACTAGATATGCATGATATAGAAAGTAAGGTATACTTCAATTATTTGGCTAATATTGAACATTACGTCCTAAGAAATAATAATGCAATAAGTTATATTAAATATCGCGGGAAAGAAAGGAATATGTAATAGTGCTAATAGACGTCCAAATAGGATATTCAGTTCCCACTGAACTAAACATTATTGCCATCCTTTTCTAACATACCGAACGAGAAAGAGACAGCGACACTTTAGACCTGTCAAACTAGACTATGCAAATCTTTCTTTTCGTTTTTCAACTTCTCTTCTCACGCGGAAGCCTTTTATGTAGTGCCTCAATTTTAATCTTCGGTATCTTTCTCTCCTTGTGTGCCAATAAGAGATAGCAATAATTAATTTGTTCAGAGCTGAATATACCAATGGATACCCAAGAGGCACCAGTTGAAGATGTACAAAAACATTTCCAAATTAATAATTTATATTACCTAACTCAAGACATTTAACAATGAAGAAAAATTTACAATTCAGTTTGGTACTGAATTTTCTTAATTATCTTCGTTTCCTAATTAGAAACAACTATCAATACACAGTCAGTGAAATGTACAATTTAATATGGACTTAATTTGTTTTGCAAAAGGTCCAATCTACATAAATTACTATATACATTGTAAATAAGAAAATTCAGTACCGAAACGTATACAGGCTGACTTTAAATTCATTGGCATACTTACAGGGGGTACTACTATTTGGATATGGATAACTTTGACTCTGGGACCAAATTTGAAGTAGCGAATAAACCTATGCTTGCTGACAGTACAGGTCCAGTCAAATCTATGTGGTACTTTCCTCAAAAGACCATCTCAGACACTGCACGGTTGGCGCAGTGGCTGAGCGATTGGCTGCTGCGCTGCGTGTAGCGGGTTCGATTCCCGCACGGAACAAATATTTGTATGGCCTACAAGTAGTTGTTCCGGGTCTGGCTGTTTGTGTTTGTGAGTTTAAATGTTTGAAAACGCACCCACGATACAGGAGAAATTCCAAGTGTGGGGCAATGCTTTAAAAAAAAAAAAAAAAAAAAGACACTAATCTGCATAGTCCTCTTTTGAGTTGACCAAGATTATGTCTGGACCTTAAAAGAGACTATGACCTCTGAGATTGTTTCGGCTGTTTCTTCTCAGAGTAGTCAGGTACGAAACACTGGCCTCAACTTATTAAAAAAAAAAGTATTTGTAAGAACCTATTTGCAAAATAAACATCATTAACAGATACATACGGCTAAGTATATTTTTTTTTAATGAAACAGCAGATACTTCATTTTGTCAAATGTTATCTAGCACTTGTTTTAGTTTTGATATGTTCCCAAATCTATCTTACACTTGTAGTTTGACGGCTGTGCGATATTGCTCATACTATAAGTCCTTTCGTTATTTTAACTCAAAAGCAACCTTATACTAACGCGAATAAAGATCACTGTGTTTTGGAAATAAAATAACTGTGACGGGCCTATGTAATCTTTGTAAGTTTTAAAATCTTTGCGTCAAGTTGTGTCGTATTTTGTGTATTTACACCCACTGTAAGATTCCCAATGAATTGAAATTCAGCCATATTTTAATAGATATTTATACATTTACTTGCAGCCTTATTGCAACCTCGTCAATGACTACATTAGAACTAACATATTATTTTACAAAATACCTACATTCATAACGTCACTACAAGTCATACTGAACTAACAAGACACACATTTTACAACAAATCTGACCATCATTCAAGTATCAAGACTTGTGATGATTATGATGAAAAGTCGTAGTCGAATTATTAAATTACCATTTTTTTTAAATTATATTTGCTAGGAGATAACATGAGGTTTTGCGTTGCGAAAAGAAACAAGACAAGACTGAACTGAAGATAGTTTGACAGCTGTCATTCTTTGGATAAGAATGACAGCTTTCAAACTATCTTCAGTTCAGTCACGTGACGTAAGATTCTTCAATATTGATTAAGTTGACTCTACCGAGTAAAGCTGGCCCAGGTTCAATCATGATGATGGAGATTTAAAATGCCATGGGAAGAAACATAATCGTGTTGTTCGATTTTAAACGGTCTGCTTAGCGCAGTAAGTTCAAAACCTCATAGCACGCCCAATGTCCCTTATGCACTTTTGGGTTTCGACCAATCAGCGCCAATTTTCACAGACACAAATCTCATTTATCCTAGCAACATCTGTACAACATTTATCGAGAACTGCGGAACCTACAATACGATACAATACGAGAAGAAAGCCTTACTCTAACATAACCTACCCACTCAGTCGTCGGATTGGTCGTGCGTCGTTTACGCTCACTATCACAAAGCACTGGTACACTGTACTAGCGTACCTACTGTCTTACTGTCTTAAGAGTTTTGCACTCAACTTACAGAGTATTGAACAGATCCCTGGCGTTATTCTTGGAATAACGCTTGTAGGAACAGTCGCTGAATCAGCTGCCACTGAAATGAGGAAGTATACATGTGTTAAAATTATGAAATGATTAATAAGGGAGTGCCTAATTGTAAATGGACGACTCCCTAAGGTATGATTGCCTCGAAGCTAGATAGGCTTGTCCCCTATTACGTGAGGTTTTAACATAATTGACGAAATATGGGTTGACAAACCTCCCTGCATAATTAAGGGCGATTTTCATCAATGAAACTGAACGCGGTCAGCATATTTAAACTGCGTTCAAGAACTGTCAGTGTCACAAGTCTATACTAATATTATAAAGAAGTGAAATTTGTTTGTAAGTTTGTATGTAGGGGGTAATCTCTGGAACTAATGATCCAATTCTAAAAATTTTTTCACTGATAGAAATATTCATTACTCGTGGGTGCTATAGGCTATAAATTATATTTATATCATGCATATTAGCTGATCTATCACAACTTTTGCGGACGAAGGACTACTTCATAATAAAATGAAAATTAGACACTGACAGCTCTTGAACTCCGTTTAGTTATGCTGATTAGGTTCAGTTTCATTTGTTAAATCTGCCCTCAATTTACCTAAGAATCAATCAAACCATCTTGCCTTGTTAGGTAAAATATTCGTTTCTCAAGGAGTGCTGCTTGCTGAGTCACTGATGAACAGTGACATTACTCATGTTTAATTCTGCAAACCGGAAACTCCCCATTCAAAGGTATGTTTGTAAAGTAATGTAAACAACCAATATAATAGTCTCTTTTCTCGGCTTTAGCTTACGTGGTTGTCGTAAATTGGATTTTAAAACCAACCTCAGAATTAAGAGTATTCCCCTCTTCCCCAATATTCTTGTCCCACCGATTTATAATAAAGTCGGTATAGGAATTTGGGAGAAAAAACTATTCTGTGTCTCCATACTAATATTATAAATGCGAAAGTAACTCTGTTTGTTTGTTTGTTTGTTACCTTTTCACGACTAAACAGCTGATCGGATCGTAATGAAATTTGGCGAGGAGATAGATTATATCCTGGGGAAGAACATAGGCTATCTTTTTTTTTCCTCGCTCATACTCATCAAAATTACCACGCGAACGAAGTCGCGGGTAACAGCTAGTGTGCTATATATTTCTAAATTCAAAGAATAATTTAAACAAAACAAAAAACTGAAATCCAACAACGCCAGGCCTAATACAATTGATTTCAAATGGATTAATGGGACAAATAAGACATTCCACTTTGCCAACTTGGAAAAGGAAAGACTGGAATAGTTCCAAAGTCTCATATTCACCTTCTGTTAGGCATAGCCCGCCGCCTCGCGGTCTGCCTCTGGTGCTCAAACTCGAAGTCCTCCTCGGTAAGATTGAGTCGTGTCATGTGGTACATCAGGTAGTCCTCTCCTAGGATGCCCTCTGGCGGGTGACGTAGGACTTCTAGAGTCTCGCACAGACCGCACGCGCGCTTGCGCACTTTGGCGGGTCCTAGTGCACCAGCTAAGATGACTAGCGCCGCTTTGAATAGTACCTGGAAGATAGAAGATAGAAATTTTACTATTATAGTTGTGTCGCACGGTGTGTGGTCGATTTTTTTCATAATAATAACACACTAGAGCGTTTAGTGTCATGCCATTGATGCTCACTCATAAGTGATTGGTCCGTATGCTTAGCACCCGCAACGCAATTTTTCGTACGTGTTTAATAAGTGCGTTTTATATGCACTCGGAGTAGTCGCCAGAGCATCAAGTTACTACAAACTGTCAAATTTTCTCATTCGATTTTGAACTTAAGCACCAACATTTTATCGTTTAAAATCATTTGAAGTCATTTGAGTTTGTGGTAAATTGATGTGCTAGCGACCAAGGAAATTATAAACTAACTGGAATGAGTACAAACAAAAAACCGTTTGAAAATGAACTTATATCTCAAACGCATACAGTTCTTATTACTTTAATTAATTCAAAGGGGATTATTAGAAAGGGATGCCATCCACTCTTGAAGTCCGCTCTCGCTCGGAAAAACTTTGCATTGCAGTTAGTATATAAGTTCCTTGCTAGCGACTCTACATACATTCGTGGCCGGCTTGTTAAAGAGAAAATTCACAATGAGACTAAAATGCTCTTAGTCGCTATGACGTTACGCGAAGTTGCCTCACTTTTTGTAGCAGAGTGAATCGGTACGAGTCGCCGGGAGAGAAAGACGCTGTCAAATATCTCTTCAATTACTCAAAAAGTAATGAATACCTTCACTCCCTCACACAGGAAGCAGTCCCACACCCTCAGCAGGCTATCCCACGGCAAGGTGCGCGTGAGAGCGCACAGGAACCACTCCGTGGCGTACAGGACGGGCTCCACCTTGTGCTTCACTAGGTGGCGGTGTACGGCGGGCGCGGTGCGGCGCAGGAGTGCGTGGAGAATGTCACCGTCGCGTTGGAGGACCTGAAAGACGCGAACAGGTATTGAAATGATCTTCAAACGGCTAAGCTAATCATAGCTAAAAACACTCTCGATTAAGACACCTTTCAAACGAAAAAAAACTTAATCAAAATCGGTCCATCCGTTCAGGAGCTATGATGCCACAGGCAGACACACAGATACACACTTCAAACGTATGACACCCCTCTTTTTGGTCGGCGGTTAAAAAGGGTTCATTTGCCCCGGAACTATAATTGGAAGAACCCAATAATTGTTACCGATCTGAGACCCCCGTCATTGAGCCGGGTTCAGATTATATGCAACACATCATCTAATGCAACACGCAATGTAACGCATGCTACGTGCAACCCAGCTTAAGGAAAATGTTGCATTGCATGTCGTGTTGCGAGTAATCTTTCCCTGGCTTGTAACGCTCTTGTCAATGAGTAAATCTCGAGCAATTTGTCGTGATTGATTGAACACAATATTAATAGTCAATCGAATCACTTGACACAGGTTTGACCAGCGATCAAATTGGATAGGTCATTGTGATAAAAAAATATATATAAGTCAGTCAGAAGTCAAGTCAATTGATTTCAATTACACCAAACACAGGTTAAATTAATTTATATTGTACACTGATACATGATGGAATGTACTATCGAGCTGACTGACGCTCGATCAGTTTTCAAACTTATTAGTTAGGGCATCATCGTCTGCCTAGCCTTTTCCCAACTATGTTGGGGTCGGCTTCCAGTCTAACCGGATGCTGTTAAATACCAGTATTTTATATGGAGCGACTATCTGACCTCCACAACCCAGTTAGTACTGTTTAATACGATACCCCTTAGTAAGGCTGGTTGTAACACTTTCGGGCCACTGACTACCTGTAACGACAGTCAAAGATCTACAAATGACAGCCGGGATCAACGGCTTAACGTGCTTTCTGAGGCAAGGAGGAAAGTCTGTATGTAATGGGCGGTCACCCATCCACGGATCAACCTAGGCAAGCTTATTACTTAGGGCATAAGGGTAAAAAGAAGCTGACCGTCAGTGAACTCGCTAGTATGTGTATGACTGTCTCGATGGTTGAGTGATCGCAAGCGCTACCGCTGAGCTTCAAGTCTTAATACGATTCCCGGATCAGACAAAGTGTTATTGGGTTTTGCCATGAGGAATTTCTCAAAAGCAGCCCCGGCGTCTGAATGATGTGCCCGGTTGATGGCAATGAGCTCGCATATGGGACTTAAACATATCTGGCGAAATGTGGGTGTACTTCAAACTCAAACACAAAGCATTTATTTCAATTAGACCATAACAGGCAATTTTGAATGTCAGAAAAACAAAGAAGGCGAAGCTACAGTCCCAGACACAAGGCATAATAACTTGTGAAAGTACTGCAGTTGCCCATTCCAAAGCGTAGATCTCTATGGAGAAGAATGGGCAAGAAACTCCATGGACACTCTTTTCAATCAACATATTTTTACAAGATCTTGGTTACATCATTCATGTTGAGATATTACATAAATGTGAGAATGATGTAGAAAGATGTGCACATTAAGAGCGTCCAGAGTAAAAGATTAGCACTACTATTACTTTAGCATATACACCTCTGCCTTACCTTTCGGGAATTACAGGCGCCATGTTATGTGATTCATATATTTTGTATCAGTAAATACAGAATTGCAGTTATTTTTATCGGGCTTGATTTTCATATCTTTAGTGATAACAAAGATTTTTAATGTTTACATTAGATGTGGTGTTTACTGTATGCACTGCTTATCAACGAAGTCAGAATGTCATGCGATACTATTAGATGTGTTCGATTCAGAAGGGGGCGTGTTTATTTATTTGATACCTGAGATTTACCTCATTTGTCAAAAAAAAAACATTTTGTGATGTTAAATCAACTTTCAGAATGCACAGCTTCAGCAACCAGGTACTATCCCTGTACATAACATAGCATAACATCACGCCTGTAATCCCCGAAGGGTTAGACAGAGGTGTTCCTAATAGTACACCCACATTTCGCCAGTTATGTTTAAGTCTCATGTAATATGCGGGCGAGGTTTAAATTTTACTTTTATTAACTCGATGACTCGTTTACTATTCAAAGCATCCATCAGCACTAAGTTTTGAGTACGTTACATTGAGTTTTACCGTAAAACGTGATTTTTCACCCCAAAAAAAAAGTCGTTTCCCAGCAATATTTTTTGCGTAGAGTTACTTAGTTTGATGTACTGAATGTTTGGTTGACGGCTTCGTGAAGGGTCTGTTTACACCTTGTATACTTGTCAATAATAAAGTTAAATATGTCCAAACCGTTTCTCACCTCAAGTCCCGGGTTATAGTACCCGCTGAGGTACTTATCGCTGATACTGACGAGGCACCAGAACGCCTGCACGGACGGCATGTGCATCAGCAGGAAGGCAGCCACCGGCGCCTGCGCTTGGAAGTAGCCCACCTTCGGGTTTAGCACCGAGTAGGCTTTGAGCACCGAGAACAGTTCTTGTTGGCTGGAATGGTAGAAGAATGGAATTAGTCTTGAGAAGTAATAGCAAAATTTGGGTATTCGTAGTAAGTGCTAAATGTATTTGTTTCTTTAGCAAAGTGTTTAAATTCACATTTTGGAGAAATTTTCGTCAAAGTATAGTTCTTTACCATACCAAAGATTTTTTCTTCAGGTTACGAATTAACGCTCGGGTCGATCTTTAGGTTAAGCCGTGCTTGCCTACGATGGTCCGTGGATGGGTGGCCACCCATTAGATACCGAGTTTCCTCCGTGCCTCGGAAAGCACGTTAAGCCATTGGTCCCGGGTGTCATTTGTAGATCTTTGACAGTCGTTAGGTAGTCAGTGGCCCAAAAAGTCTGACAATCAGTCTTTACCAAAGGGTATCGTATTACCCAGTACTAACTGGGTTGTGGAGGTCAGATAGGCAGTCGCTCCATGTAAAATACTGGTATTCAGCTGCATCCGGTTAGACTGGAAGCCGACCCCAATACAGTTGGGAAAAGGCTAGGCAGATGATGTTACGAATTAAACAAGTAATGCATGTAAGTACCGCGGTCTAAAGATATTTTACATTAAAATCGTCATCATCTTCCTGCCCTTGTCCCATTCTACTTGGGGTCGGCGCAAAACGTTTTCTTCTTCCATTCTCCCCTATCAGACGTCACGGCATCATTTACTCCTTTCTCTTTCATATCATTCCTCACACAACCCATTCATCTTTTCTTTGCCCTTCCTCTCCATCCATCAACATATTTTATATTTAAATAAAGTATATTATTTAATTCTATTTGCCATGTCAGACTTTTGTTACAGCTTTACAATTACTGAATCACAATTGCTGAACAATCGTTTAAGGAATAAAGTGATGAGTGTTTGTGTTTATTGTAAATGAATGTAATTAATAATTTCTATCAATCTGTATGTATAAAAATCAATTGCTCGTTTATCGTTCGTTTCTTTCGCTAAAATTCAGAAACGGCTTGACCGATTTTGATGAAATTTTACACAGTTGTTCTACATAGGTCAGGGATGGGAGTTTATAAGGTAGTAGGTAGGTAGTGGGTAGGTGGTAGGTAGTAGGTAGGTAGGTAGTAGGTAGTAGGTAGGTAGTAGGTAGGTGGTAGGTAGTAGGTAGGTAGTAGGTAGGTGGTAGGTAGTAGGTAGGTAGTAGGCAGGTGGGCCGAGTAGTAAAAAATACAAGGAGGTAGTACTAGGTAGAAAACATTGCATTGCAACGCATGCCCGGTACAGCTAGTTCATAATACAATATTTTATGAATGAACTCCCGATACAAATGATTTCATTAGGTATAAGAAGTTAAAGAAAACCCACAGTAAAAAAAAAAACATTCGTTTTATTGCAAAACAACCCAAGAATAAAACCGATACGTCATTCGCATGACGTGACGAAATACGATAAGGTTCATTTAGTCACAACATAATTGTGGATAGTCCCGACCCTAACCACAACAGAGTCGCCACAGGGAGTGATAACATTGAATATTAATTATGATGAGTTTTAAACAATGCGGTTTCGCATCATCATAATGTTACGTCACTGCTGAACAGTTATGATTCAATTGCTAAAATGACAACGCTTTACCTCTGTACCTCTCTCTAACCTAACCTAAACCTCTGTGGAATACATTCAATTGCTTAAATGACAAAACCTTACCTCTCTACCTCTCTCTAACTCCGTGGAATACATTCAATTGCTTAAAACCATCTCCACACGTCACCTGCTCAACGCTTTGGGGAATATGACAACTCGGTTGGCGGTGTGGCTGAGCGATTGGCTGCTGTGCTGCGTGTAGCGGCTTCGATCCTTCACGGAACAAATATTTGTATAGTCTACAGGCAGTTGTTCCGGGTCTGGTTGTTTGTGTATGTGAGTTTAAATGTTTGTGAATGCGATTGTACTCATGATAACAAACAACTTTTCTAAAGAAACATTTTTTTAACGGCTAACAGCTGATAGGTCAAAGGCGCGCGCGTGCGAATTTCATACGGCTGTTGTGTTATTGTGATAAAAGTATGTGTTTAAAAAAAAATCTTTGGGAAAGTTGTTTTTTATCATGACAACAAGCGCGTGTTTAAGTATCGGTCACTAATTACCAGTCACCCTATAATATTTTTACTTGTGCTAAAATGACAAACATTATAATAGACAAGTGCTAAATCTAAGAAATTAAATCATAAACTGAACTAATAATAAAAAATGGTGGATCTATTGCCTTATGATAATTTTATGATCATTACCATCTTTTACAATTTTAGTCCTTTGCCTAGTGTGACCGTAGTAACTCAGTACAATGACCATTCACCATTCCGAAACAAACCAGTACATAAAACTGCAAACAACAATCAATAAAAGTTGTCTAATTAATTGTAAGACAAACATGCAAGCTATTACTTAATTAATGGAACTACTAATGAATGTATTAATTACCAGAAACGCTTAACAACTCGTTACGAAATTAACTGGTTGCTACACTGAACGAGTGAACGCTTGAACTAAATACAATCTAGATATTTCAGTCTTTGTTATCGGTTACATTGAAATCAATAAATTCCTAGTGAACTAAACAAAAGACAACGATGTATGCATTTTTTGAGCCTTTCCGTGTAAAATATCAATATTTAGCTTATGAATCTAATTCAAGTAAATAAAATTGAAGTGTCTATTTGTAATTTCAAACTAACAGCTTTTTAGCTGTAAGCTATAGCTATAACAAAAAAACTTGTTTTTTTTTTAATTTTTGTCTGCCTCTCTCTTATACATAAAGGGTGTAAAAAGACCCTTAACGAAGCCGAAAGACACTTGTTCTCCTCGTCATTGTGATAATTTTTTTGTTGTGGACCATACCTGGGAACCTTCTAGTTACGGAGATATTGGGGGTCAAAGTTCCAATTTTTTCACATTTTTTTTTTTTAATACTACTTTTTAAGGTTCTAACTTTACTCCAATTACCTCCATGGTCCGTTTACTATTCAAAGCATCCATCAGCAATAAGTTTTGAGCGCATTATATTGAGTTTTACCGTAAAATGTGATTTTTGACCCCCAAAAAAAATTTCGTTTCCCAGCAAAAATTTTTGCGCAAAATTACTTAGAATGCTTGGTTGACGGCTTGGTGAAGGGTCTGTTTACACCCCGTATAGTATGTTAATGAAAAAAAAGTTACTGCAGTTTGATGAAAAAGTCGCATATCTCAAAAACTAAACATCAAATCTTATTCAAAACAAGTTCCGTTGAAAGTTTTTTTACGTTCTACAATCCCATATTTTTACTTTAGAAATAAGAGGGGACACTCATTTTACCACTTTGCAAGTGTCTATCTTATAAACGATTGTCTTTGAGGAAAAATGGTTTTAAAATATCGTAAAACGGTTCACAGAATACACCTACCTACCAAGTTTCAACGGTGTAGTCCTAATAGTTTTGGAATAAAGTGGCTGTGACATACGGGCGGACGGACAGACAGACAGACAGACGAATATATAAGGGTTCCGTTTTTTGCCATTCGGCTACAGAACTCTGAAAATCGTCGCACGATGAAGCGTCCCGTATTATACACGAGATTCGCCTCGGTAAGGCTAGAGGTTTATAAAAACGTTTTTCTTTTTGTTCATAATTACACTTGCCTATATCCAGCAATGGCCAATTACGAAGTCATCATCATCTTCCTACCCTTGTCCCATTCTACTTGGGGCCGGCGCAACACGTTTTCTTATGCCATTCTCCCCTGACAGACGTCACGGCATCATTTACGACTTTCTCTTACATATCATTCCTCACACAATCCATCTATCTTTTCTTTGGCCTGTCTCTCCCTTCCCACCCATCAACATTCATATCCATCACTCTTTTAGTCACATTTGTTTCATTCCTCCTCATTATATGACCATACCAAGACAAACGACTTCCGAAGTATGAACTGATAAATCACGACGATGACGAAACACGACATAATTTACAATTCTTACGGATATTTGATAATAATAACACATAGCTGTGCCACTCGACATGGCAATTGTCCAAGTTCATTATTATGTGTTGGTGCACTTGGCAACTGAATGAAATGAGAGTGTAAACAAACGATCAGAGATTAATTGCTTCTTATGCTGTCGTGGAAATGCAAACAGTATTTTGTGTTGTTGTTATTAAATGAATATTGTTTTGGAGTCTTACCAACTAAATGAACTGTGTAAAATTGTAATGTTCTACGGGAGGTGAGTATTTACTCTAGCGTCAACTAATTTAGCTGAAGGTCTACCAGTAGCGAAGGGTCAATTTTTATAAGAGGTAAGCCGGAGTACAAATGTTTAATGTACAGAATACTGATTGTGAAATTTTTCAAAGGGAAGCCAGTAGGAATCCAACCGGTCTACGTGTACTTGCACCCCAGTTGCATCATACAATATGTCGGATTTTTAAAGAAATTCACTCGTCTTTACTCGAATTGTGCGAAGACGACCTGAACTGGTTCAGTGGTGGTAGATGCCGAAGGGAGTTAACCAAAGTTACGAGTCCGAGCCGGAAACTAATTAAGTGTAGTAATTGGTACAGGTCAGCTTAGTTGTTCAACAAATACTTCTGAATCGTATATATCGACCCGAATAACAAGTATGTATGTGTACACCCTTACGAAATCAGGGGCGTACAAGTGATGCAAACATCATCATCTGCCTAGCCTTTTCCCAACAATTTATTTTTATTATTTCTGATGGACAAAAATACTAGAACTACAAACAACAGCCGGGACTAACGGCTTAATGTGCTTTCCGAGACACGGAGGAAACTCGGAAAGTAATGGATGATCCATGGACCGACCTAGGCAAGTGCAGCTTAACCTTGAAGATTGACCCGTGCGGCTGTTATTGTTTACTAATATTACAAAGCTGAAGAGTTTGTTTGGTTGAACGCGCTAATCTCAGGAACTACTGGTTCGAATTGAAAAATTATTTTAGTGCTGGTTAGTCCATTTATCGTGGAAGGATATAGGCTATATAACATCACGCTACAACCAGTAGGAGCGTAGCGTCAATAAAAAATTTTAATAACTCCGCAGCAAAACAATGATCAAGTACCGCGCGCGCATTCTCGCGCTCTCTCTCTCTTTTGTGACGCAGACGAAGCTGCGTGGGTCAGCTAGTTGTTTATATGGCCATGAGCTCCTCAAATGACGGAAACAGCCGAAAAAATAAGGGTAAAAAAACAATCTCTCACCCAAGCCCCTCTTCCCGTATAAACATCTCGTGGTACGGGAACTGCCGATGCAGGTCCTTCCTGATGTCCTCCATGCACTTGGGGTCGCCGGGGGCCTGTAACAGCTCTTCGTATTCGTTCGGATGCTTCTCCAGTAACAGCTGTCCACCGCAGAGGTAGAGCCAGGCTTTTGGACGCACTGATGCTGGTATGCCTGGGGAGATTATTGGCTTGGATATAAGTATGCTTAATAGGGTTCTCATTTCGAGTGAGGGCTGCCAACTGTCCAGGTTTGGGGGAAGTCTATGAAGAGAGGGAGGGGGTGATACAGAAGACACACACACGGTTGGTTGGTTTAATGACGATAATATCTCTGATATCAGGCGGAACCCATTTCTTCTTCCCTCGCTCTCATAGTCTGAAGGGACGGCATGACCGCAGAAATATCATTGACACGACTTGAAACCCTGAACCCTTCACTCAGCATTTACGCTTGCGACCATGAGACCAATGGGTCAGCTAGTAAGAGTTACAGTAAGATTGAAAACCCACCTTTTCGACACCTCTCCCTGACTTTCTTGTAGTTCTTGCTCATGAACGCCTCCCAGTTATTGAGCATTCGCAGCCATTTTTGTTCCCGCTTCAGTATTGTGCTCGGCGATACAGTCCTTTTGCTGAAACAATGAAAACCTCCGTTAGTATAAAATTTATTCAGATTCTCCATGGTATAGCTATGACTTTCAGAGTTCATTTTTAAGAATAGACTCCTCCTAGAATTTGTAGCCTGAGCATTCAGATTAGTAGTTTTGATGCCGAAAGCGAAGACATGTGACTTCCCCCAACCCGTACTGGGCTCGCGTGGTGGATTATTTTTGAACTGTATATGATCTTTACTCTGGACGCTCTTAGCTTGCACTTCTTTATACATCGTTCTCACATAAATGTATAGTCTCCACATGAATGATGTAACCAAGATTTTGTAACAATATTTTGATTGCAAAGAGTGTCCATGGAGTTTCTTGCCCATTCCTCTCCATAGAGATCTATGCCTTGGAATGGGCAACTACAGTACTTTAAAAAGTTATTATGCCCTTGTGTCTGGGACTGTAGCTTCGCTCTTTGTTTTTTTGTGATATTCAAAAGTGCCTGTAATGGTCTAATTGAAATAAATGCTTTGAGTTTGAGTTTGAATTACCTCCTCCTCCTCTGAGGGGAGGCCTGTTACCAGCAGTTGGAAAATTACAGGCTGATTATATTTATGCTAGTTTTCCAGTACATTTTTTAAAGATTATAAATAAAAACGTGCTGTCATATCAATTTATCTTACAGAGAACCTTGAACTGAACTTCCGACTGATCCGGAGTATGATTTAAACCCCATCAAATCTATTTCAGTTTGTATTTTTTTTTTCTAGATATTCCAGCATTTCTCAGTATATATTTTCTTTTCGGTCAATGAATGGCTTCATTGGTCTTGTGCAATCTTTATAGCTGGTTAGTCAATCTAAATTGTTACTTAACTCAGACGTAACAATGTCCAGTTCAGAGTTAAGGGTTTGATAAAAAGAAGATAAGTGGAATAAGTGAATGAAGTGCAGATTAAGATTGAAGTATTTGATTAGAAGTGTTAGTTTCCCGTTACTCATTTAGTGAATGATCTTTTGCTATCAATAGTTTGATTAGTAACTATTCCGGTGCATCCGGTTAGACTGAAAACCGACTCCAACACAGTCGGCTCGGCCGATGATGAGTTGCTTAAAGTCTGTTTTTTTAATCTCGGAGACTAAATTGACAAGTAAAAATGGCAAACTGACATAGATTTCAATAGGATTTAAGTCAGATTTGACATTTTCACTTGTCAATTTAGTCTCCGAGATTAAAAAACAGACATTAGACATTCGTATTAATTATCTTTGACTACCTTTCAGTCTCCAATAACAGGTTTTGAACGATTAGTTTTTAACAGGTAAACGAAAAAAAAACTGCGTCCTCCAATTACTCATTTACGCGCTATGAATGGCCAATAAAACGAGTGTTTCACACAAATTAAAAACATTAAAGTAGTGGTATTTTCCGATATGCTAGTCATCCAGTCGCATGCAGACAGGAATTCAATTTAACCATAGAGGAAATAAAAAAAAGCACGCTCATAGTCGACGGGCGTCGGAATTAGTTGTAGCATGAAACGCCGGACGCGCATTTTTTACTTTGACATTCAATCTCCGCAGCTATGAAAGGAATTTTCTAAAGAAACTTTTTAAGAATGGTGTAAAATCTAAAGTTCTGTGTAATTTTATTTTTGGGAAAAGGGGTTTCGTGGAAGGGGATCATGAAGAAAGAATTTTATGACTGGGAAAGTATGATTTTGATCATTCGCAAAGAAGAACACATTAGAACACAGAAGAAGACATTGTGTTTTTCGTGAGCTGAAAGATGTATCTTGTACTACGTATAGTTAAAGCGCAGGCCACACAAGCCGGGCGAGCCTTTTTCATACTTCGTTTTTGCTCTTTCGGTAGTTCGCGGTGTGAACCAAAGAATGATAAAAAACTTTTTTGCAAAAAATAAAACCGACTTCAAAAACACAAAAAAGTGAAAAATAACATCAGCAAAAATAGCTTCAGAAGTCGGTGACTTGTTTGTATGATATAGTTTTTTTGTCACCGACTTCTGAAGCTATTAGCGAACGAGTGATCGTTCGCTAGCTGGCGGTGTGGCCTGCGCTTTAACTACAATACGTGATACATCTTTCAGCTCACGAAAAACACAATGTCTCTGCTGTCAATGACTCTGCGAATGACCAAAATCATACTTTCCCAATCATAAAATCCTTTCTCCATGATTTCCTTCGGCGGTTTTATCTTTGGTCTTCGTCCAAACTTTCAGGAGCTACAAGTTTGGAGGTCAACGAATCCAAAAGATAAAAAAAAAATGTCTTAGGCAATGGTGACAACGAATCCAGTTGAATCTTGGTATACATCCTTTTCCCAACTATATTGGGGTCGGCTTCCAATCTAACCGGATGCAGCTGAATACCAGTATTTTACATGGAGCGACTGCCTATCTGACCTCCACAACCCAGTTAGTACTGGGTAATACGATACGATACCCCCTGGTAAGACTGGTTGTCAAACTTTTAGGACAACCTAACCTAACGACTGTCTAAGATCTACAAATGACCCGGTACCAACGCATTAACGTGCTTTCCGAGGCACGGAGGAAATTCGGTATGTATTGGGTGGTCACCCATCCACAGACCAACCTAGGCAAGCACGGCTTAACTTAAAATCGACCCGAGCGGTATACAACATCCCAAAATTCCGCAGATGTGACAAACCTTTACTGTCATACGTCCACGTAGAGCAGTTAAGGTGGGTAGTTCCATAAGCCACCAATGTCTCAAGTTATGATACTTGACTATGCATTAGCCACGCAATCCAATTAGCTGGTGTGCTACTTCGTTAGCTAATTACAACCACTAATCAGCAATTATTTCCAGTTGAGGTGTTGAATGTTGAATATTACATTGTTTCTTGATCGTCCTAATAGTTCCCGTCAAGGTATCTAATCAAAATTGGTTATTTTTTAGCTAGATGGAGCGGCTGGCTGGGGCAAACGGAAAACCGGGTCTTGTGCCACTACCTGTGGCAGGCCTTATAAGTACACTAGGTTTTGCCCGCGGCTTCGCTCGCGTTTATTTAGAATTTGACAATTAAACTCTTAACACACTACTAAAGTTTCTATAATAACAGAATTAAATCAGGATTCGAAAGACATGTAGCGCCATCTATTATCATAAGAACGTTATTGTTGTTTTTCTCGGGAACAGCACATTTTTTCGGGATGAAAGGTACCCTATGTCCGTTTCTGTACAGCTGACAACATATATGCAAAGTTTCAGGATGATCAGTTCAGTGGTTTAGTCGTGAAAAGGTAGCAAACAAACAAACTTACTTTCCCATTTATAATACTAGCCGTTGCCCGCGTCCTTCGTCCGCGTGAAATTATTATAAAAGTACTATATTCCCCGTTTTTGCAACATTTTTCATAGATGCTCCGCTCCTTTTGGTCGTAGCATGATATTGTTATAGCCTATGGCCTTTCTCCGTAAATGTGCTATCCAACACTAAAAGATTTTTTCAATTCGAACCGATAGTTCCCGAGATGAATAATAATATAAAGAATAATAATAAAGCTGAAGAGTTTGTTTGGTTGAACGCGCTATCAACCAAACAAACTCTTCAGCTTTATAATCTTATATATAAAATTCTCGTGTCACAATGTTCGTTCCCATACTCCTCCGAAACGGCTTGACCGATTTTTATGAAATTTTATATGCATATTCAGTAGGTCTGAGAATCGGCTACTATCTATTTTTTATACCCCTAAGTGACGCAGACGAAGTTGCGCGGGTCAGCTAGTATTAGTATAGATTAGTAAGGATTACATACAGATCCTCATAAATCCTCTATTGGCATCATGAAGGAGGTCCAAGTACCAACAGGAGGCTGCATTTTTAGTCATCGGTACCAGGAAAGCATAGCTCAAAATACGTGAACAAAAACGTGCATAATGATGCCAAGTTTTTATGTGCAGCTGCTCTGTGACCGTGAAATAAAAATGTACATTTCTGTTTCTGTAGTTTTTTTTTTATTATTATTTTGTAATTGTTCGCAGTCATGAAAGCGATACAACAGTAACTTATCTATGTAAGTAGTTTACAGTAAAATTAACAAGAATTTGAAATGAACGTCGTATCTTTACAGTGGTTATCAAAATGGCACACTGAGGTGGTAATGTTTCATATCAAGTAGGCCACTTTGGAACAACATTACGTTACATTGTAGATTTTTTATGGTCGTCTGAAAATAGAAGACGACCTATAAATAAAGGTTGTTGTTAACCAGACAAATGAATAAATGGAACAGAATTAGCTCGTGGCTAAATAATAACAGCCGCTCGGGTCGATCTTTAGGTTAAGCCGTGCTTGCCTAGGTTGGTCTGTGGATGAGTGACCCTGACCACTCACTACATACCGAGTTTCCTCCTTGCCTTGGAAAGCACGTTAAGCCGTTGGTCCCGGGTAGTAGTAAGAAGAAGACTAACACGAAATGTAGGTGTCCAGGTCTTGGTGTCCAGCTCTTCTCGGGAAGTTGCATTAGATGTAACTTGAGAACCAAAACTTGAGTTGTGCCTGTGCGCAGTTCTTTTGTAATATTTTAACAGTGGTGCAAATGCTCTTATAACATCTAAAATGATTAAGATCTGTGGAACTTCCTGTAAGAAAGTAAATAATGTCGTCGTATTTTCTGAAGATGGTTGGTCGCTTTCAGTTCAGTTTGATGTGATAAGTTCTCCCGATAAAGTACCTTAATATCTATCTAGTCTAATCTAAATATATAAAAGCTTAAGGTCACTCACTCACTCATCACGAAATATCGAAAACCGCTTGACGTATAAGATGAAATTTGGCAGGGAAGTATTTTATAGTTAGTAGACGTCCGCTAAGAAAGGATTTTGCGATAGGGCAAGATTAAGGAGGTCTAGACTCTAAGGGCTCTCACAAGTTTGTATGAAAGTCCTTAAATTTTTGTACTACAAACTTGAAATTTGGCAGGGAGGTAGTTATCGCGGACAAAGTCGCAGGCAACAGCTAGTAGTAGTATAAAGTAATTTTAATTTTTAGATCACAATTTAAATAGTAGCGATAGCTTGATGTGCTAGCGTCTGTACAACGCTTCCATTCAATTAGGATCTCATCCATCAAAATGATTGATTGTTCAATACAAACGTTAACTTTATTTCGTAAATTATACACAGTTGCACTAATAAATCTGTATTAATTCATTAATAAATAGCTATGATAGTTCCTGCTCAGTATTTATAGCCGTGAATCACGCTATCCCAGTCGGAAAGTGATAAAAAGCTTATCATTGTATATCACAGCGGTTGATAACTGATAACGAAACTAGGTCTTTTTATTTGCTGTTGTTGAAAGTGCAGATTTTGGGTGTGGATTGAGAGGGAACTCTTCACTGACTTGTCTGTCTGTCCAGTAGTCGCAAGAGTTTCTGCTGAGCATGAGTTCCAGCTGGGTTCAAACTGGGCCGGGCAGTGTTATGAGATTTTTCGACTAGAAATGTCTCAGTAGGCCGGAGTGTTTGTGGTTTAGGCTCAAACCATATTTTGCCTTTTTAAGGCATAGAAATATAATTTAACATTATAACATTGTAATAATGCGTATTTAAGTGAAAGTACCTAGGCGACTGAGCTCTGCTTGGGTGGAAAAAGAGAAAACGAATTTTACCAGATATGGGACCTAGCTGTATCGATTTTTCGCCCCCTTATTTAAAGTAAAATAATTATTTTAATATAAAAACTCTTGACACATATTAGACATAAAACTATACATACACCTTGAATTTAATGTAACATACTCCCCCTAATACATGGGAATTAACATAGCTGGCGAAATGTGGACGGTGTAAGAACCTATAGGTACTCATAACAATACATTTTCTAAGTAGTAAACAATAATACAATTTCTGAGCAGCTCCAGAAATTGAATTTTGCTAGACACAGAGCCTGCGAAAGGCTGGAACAGTGACGCAATCCAATTGACGTCACACGAGCGACTAAGACTAGCGTTTTAGGGTTTCATACAAGCTTATTTAAAGAACGAAGGGAAGTAAAAATATCGAGTAATAATCAACCAAAATACCAGAAAACCTGTCTAACAATAAATTAGTCATTGTTATACGTATACGATGATGAGGAAACTCGATCTTTAGGTTAAGCCGTGAGACCACGCATTACATTCCGTGCCTCGGAAAGCACGTTAAGCCGTTGCGCGGCTATCATTTTTAGATCTTTGACATTCGTTACATGTAGGCCCGAAAGTCTGACAACCAGTCTAACCAAGGGGTATCGTATTATCTTGTAGTAACTGGGTTGTGGAGGTCAGATAGGCAGTCGTTCTATGTAAAATACTCAGCTGCATCCGGTTAGACTAGAAGCCGACCCCAACATGTTGGGAAAAGGGGAAAAAGCTAGGCAGGTGAGGACATAATTATGATCACTGATCAGTCCAATTTCTTTACTTTCTGCAGCCTACGAAACTAAACCGCGTTCAAGCGATTTCAGTGTCAATATTTCACAAAAATACCGACACAGCTCTTGAACGCGGTTTAGATGAGCTGATCGCGTTCGTTTCATTGGTAAAATTCGTACTGTTAGTCAAATTGTTATTCGCATTTCTCATCCTTAGATATTGTTGCATAACTTTCCAGTTCTACCAGTTTGTCAACTATTCATTCAATATTTCGACTCAATCTAATAAATATGCATGATACAATTTTAATTTACGTCCGACATAATAATAAAAACACAGTGAATGAAGACGCTTCTTCGAACTATGCTAGAGTCGGCATTATTAACAATTTCTATATAGACCAAGACTCACAGGTTACTTGCATTTACATAAATTCCGCAAACAAGTTACAAAACTACCTAGCGAAACTCCCGAGACGCAGTGGCGTTTCACTAGCTAATTTAATTTGATATTTTAAAAACTGTTGCAGAGAGGAGCTCGTTAGTCTCGTGACAAAATATTAACAGCCGCTCAGATCGATCTTTAAGGTTAAGCCGAGCTTGCCTAGGTTGCTCCGTGGATGGGTGAACGCCTATTACATACCGCGCTTCCTAGCCCGGCTGTCATTTCTAGATCTTTGACAGTCGTTACAGGTAGTCAGTGGCACGAAAGTCTGACAACCAGTCTTACCAAGGGGTATCGTGCGAGCTACCCAGTACTAATTGGGTTGTGGAGGTCAGATAGGCAGTCGCTCCATATAAAATACTGGTATTCAGTTGCATCCGGTTAGACTGGAAGCCGACCCCAACATAGTTGGGTAGGCAGATGATGATAGTATTTGCCGACAGAACCATGGCCTTAGTTTTTAGCATGTAACTAAGAGTTAAATTTAATGTGTATTTTTATTTTAGATTCGTGCAAAATCCACGAGAACCTACTGCCGACAAACTGCTTTGCAGTTTGGCAGGTGTAATGTTAGATTATAAAACTGTAACTTTTCGGATTAAATAAAAAAAAAAAAAAAAAAACTAAAAACTGTTGCACCGCACTTTTGTTCACGAATTTTATTAGTACTGCCGATGCATTCTCTACTAGACTCTACCGGGGCGGTAATTAAAAACTCCTTTTATAGTCGTCTACGCGTGCGTTAGTGCAGCTCTAATTAATAACCACCAGCCTTGGACAGAGGTCGATAAACTGGTGGTATTTGACCTCTCAATTACTTGTGAAATTGCATTCGCTTTGCATAAAGGATGATTTCCACCAAACGGCTCGCATCGCTTCGGATCGGAACGGATCTTACAACCTTTAAACGATATTAAATCGTGTGTACAGTATTTAAAGTATATATTACCAAGCCGCGCACAGCAGCTTGATCGCGGGCGTCTTCCGCGACGTGCGATCGGATCCGTTCGCCTGTCGTCATTTCCGATCGGATCCTTCGGCTTTAACTTCAACCATTTTCAAAAGCAAGAACACGTCAAAACGGTAGGAATGAAACTATTTGACTAGGCGTAGAAACGGATACGTTCCCAGCGATGGTATGGAGCCGATCGTATGCGTCAATCTCCTGCGCGACGCGACCGGCTGTCGCTGCATCCGTTCGTATCCATTCCGATCCGATGCGATGCGAGCCGTTTGGTGGAAATCATCCTTATGTCGGAAGATGGGTTGTTTGATATAATTACATTTTTTCACGTCTGCGGTCAGCGAAGCGGAGTGAAGAGGAAGGGTTGTGGAATGTCTGTATGTGTGTGTGTGTGTGTGTTTAACTTTTCTACGTAGATTTATATTCCATGGTTCGTTTTTTTAAAGAGTGACAACTGATTACTGCCTTGGTAAGCTATTGGCGAAATTCTACTAATACTTAAATTAGGACAGAGGGTCACAGACGAGGGCTGCGGTACTGTTCGAAAGAGATACCGCGGCCCTGGAACACAAAGGCCAACGAACGAACATGGATGGGTTTTAGTCAGTAAAAGTCTGACACTCCCTCCCACTCCACCCAGAGCGAGGGGGGGGCTCTCTCTATCTATCTCGCTATTAGGTGATATCCCATCCCAAAAAAAAAAGGGTTACAGACGAGACATTTGCGAACCCTTGGAACTCCTTAAATTCTCTTAGTTATTGAGTCACATTTTCGTCTTACGGGGTCCTACTACGCCTACTACTACAGATCACACAACTCGGCAGATTCCACAGCAATTAATAACCCAAAACCCAGGTCTTTAATACATCACAATAATCAACAAGCAACAACACACTACACAGTCCAATCCTCCTAGGCATTCGCTGATAGCTACGTCAATGTTTCAATGGCTTTATCACAGAAACATGAATGATGTCATTCTGTTACGCGATACACCGTGTGCCTGGGGAATGCTAAATGATGACTAAGATGTGCTAGAAGCGAAATGTTTTAACTGGGGAAGTGGATTCAAGTAGGTGGAGACTTAGAAACAATTTGGTGAAGACGTAACGAGAGGCAGAGATATACCAGGGAAGCATGATACAAAAGGGGGGCCGATTCTCATCAGTGGATGGAGCTAGGCTGCTAACGATGATGATATGAAGTCAATGCAGGCCAACGCTGAGGCGCGAATTACACAGAAACGGTGTACGGTGAAGGCGCGGCGCAGGCAAGATGCCGCTGCAAAATGTTTTCATACAAAATGTACTTAGGCGACGTGTCGTGAATTACACTCAAGCGGCGCGGCGCAGGCACGCCGTTCTTTCGTTTCCTTATAAATTCCACGCCTTACGCCGTTTCTGTGTAATTCGCGCCAAGAAAGATATTGTTTCCACTAAAGGCCACCGTCAAATTATTAGAATGATAAGGATTAGTTCTACAATATCAGATTCTAGAATTATCCGCGTGTTGGCCAAAATGGCACTAATTTCAAAACAGCTCATAAAAAATACAGAACAAAACAATGTGTCTGAAACTAGCGTCGGAAACAATAATGGTACAATAATATTAACAGCAGTATGTATGATTCAGTTGTGCAAAGTAATCGAAGGCCGCGGCGTTACGACACGCCATGCTGGTGTTTCAAGCTTAATAAACTCTTTGAACAGACCAGAGCGTTACCTATGGAATGCTGTGCTAGTTAGACGAGGAAAATTTATTGTATTTGGTACATGGGTACCAAAAACAATAAATTTTAATTGTAAAGATCTACGGAAGCTATAATAGCGACAGAAAAAAAATGGATGCCTCAAACTCAAACTCAAACTCAAAGCATTTATTTCAATTAGACCATTACAGGCACTTTTGAATGTCAGAAAAACAAAGAAGGCGAAGCTACAGTCCCAGACATAAGACATAATAACTTATGAAAGTACTGCAGTTGCCCATTCCAAGGCGTATATCTCTATGGAGAAGAATGGGCAAGAAACTCCATGGACACTCTTTTCAATCAAACATTTTTACAAGATCTTGGTTACATCATTCATGTTGAGATAATACAAACTACGGAAGTACGGAACTACGGAACTAGTAAGGAACTACGGAAGCTATAATAGCGACAGAAAAAAAATTCGATGCCTCGAGAGTGTATTTCGACTGTGACAATATTTTTTGATTGGACAATGAAAGTTGCATAGCCTGAACTGAACCGACCTTGAAATACTTACCCGCTACAGACAGACTTGTCTTCAAACATCTGACAATACTTGGTGCTTATCTCATGCACTGAATCTTACTAATATTATAAAGAGGAAAGATTTGTATTTTTGTGTGTGTGTGTTTGTAATGAATAAACTCAAAAACTACTGTGCCGATTTCAAAAATGTTTTCACCATTAGAAAGCTACATTATCCCTGAGTAACATAGGCTATATTTTATCCCAAAATGTTTAAAATATAAATGGCCACCCGTGCAAAGCTGGGACGGGCCGCTAGTACAGAATAAAATAAAAGATTAGTTTTGACCTAGATGTCCATTAAAGACTACTTTCACCAGAGCCAACTTAAAGAAATCATAAGCAAACCCAATCATCTTCTTCCTGCCCTTGTGCCATGTTACTTGGGGTCGGCGCAACATGTTTTTTTCTTACATTCTCCTCAGTCAACCGTCACGCTATCATTTACTCCTTTATCTTTCATATCATTCCTCACACAATCCCTCCATCGTTTCTTTGGTCTTCTTCTCCCTCTCCATCCATCAACGTTTATATTCATCACTCTTTTAGCCACATGCGATTCACCCAAGCAGAACCCCAATAAACCCACAAAAATGAAACTAACGACTTGATATGTCCCATAAAACGTAACAAAATATGAGGAAGCAAATACACCATGTATTACTATAGTCGTAACATTACCATTACTCTCGTATGGCACGTAATCAGCGTAATGGGGTTCATTACACCGAGCCCTATTGTTTATGGGGACCGAGCCACTTTCAGCCACATCACTGAGAGCAACTGAGCATTCCATTTCATTTCGCAGTTGGGATTATGCAAGCATTTTCTTTAGACGTTCGTCGCGTGCTAAGCATAGAGCTGAGGCTTTATTTAACCCATTGCAGTCGAGTTACATGACATACGTCTCTGGTAAACGCGGAAATTTATAAATAGAACTACCGCCCTCTTTAATGCTATTTTTGGAATGTCTCTAACCGTTTACAACTCACTTTGGTGACGAATGGCTGTTTTAAGTAATGGGCAATGGCAGTAGCGAAAGGTCAATTTTTGTAAGAGGTAAGCTGGAGTACATGTCTTTAATGTGATTATATTATTTGTCTATAGAATACTGACTGTGCCATTTTTCAAAGGGAAGCCGGTAGGAATTGGGGCTACGGGTCTGTTCGAGGGGCTGCGGGATTGTTCGAAAGAGATACCGCGGCCCTGGAACACAAAGGGCAAAGAAGGAACATGGATGGGTTTTAGTCAGTAAAAGTCTGACACTCCCTCCCACTCCACCCAGAGCGGGAGAAGTTATTTGATGATTTCCCATCCTTAAAAAAAAAAAGCCGGTTGGAATCGAGTTCTATGGAACCTTCGCCAATGGTGTCCAGAGAACAAAGTTACCGTCGTTATATTTGATCTAGCTCCTCAGCTAGGTTATTTAACTTTGGTACTAAACCTAATGCTGCACTCCTAACTGGCGTGGGCATCCTCAGGGATCTCACAGTCAGAGTGGAATACGTGGCATTCTTGACGCTAGGGTAATTAAAACTTCAAAGTCACTAACTACTTCAAGATATGGCCATTGGGAAACTCGTATACATTTAGCAACACGGTCTGGAAACACATATGTGTAACAATACATTGCTCTCATGTCTCATACAAGTACTGCTACTGTTATTGTGTAATGGGGCCCACGCCACGCAGGTCGCAATTTGAATGTGACATTCGCTACGCATTTCAATCACATTTAGCAGTTTTCAGGGTTCCGTACCTCGAAAGGAAAAAACGGAATCCCTTATAGGATCACTCGCGTGTCTGTATGTCTGTCCGTCTGTCTCAGCTAATTTACTCCCAAACTACTGGAACGATTGAGTTGAAATTTGCTACACATAGGTAAGTCGGTGACCCATGAAGGACGTGTAACGTAAATTAATTAATTTTAAACATGGCCACTTTTGGGGGGTAAATTAGAAAATGGAAAAAAAATCATCCTTCACACAGTAAAGTCATCATTTCTTTGGTCTTTCTCTACTCTTATAGCCATCCACATACTCCTACTTATGTAATCCATTTACGTATGTAACTCGTTTGTTATTAATTGAACCGAATAATATTGCACCTTTTCGCGTGAACAACTCCATAAAGCCTTCAAGACAGATATGTCCAAATCTGGGCTAATACATCCATACATGCATACATTGAATATGAAGTAACACACTTATTCAGCTGTGTCGTAATTGAAATAATGAGCATCATTACACCTGCTATTTGGATGATACGGTCTTCGACCACGCAGGTTTATATCTGATTGAATGCATCCGTCGTGCGGTAATAAATTTTGGCGGTAATATTTTAGCTGGATGTATCCAGTTAAGAGCAGAGCTCATGGCTAAATAATAACAGCCGCTCGGGTCGATCTTTAGGTTAAGCCGTGCTTGCCTAGGTTGGTCTGTGGATGGGACCACCCATTACAATTACCGAGTTTCCTCCGTGCCTCGGAAAGCACGTTAAGCCGTTGGTCCCGGGTGTCATTTGTAGATCTTTGACAGTCGTTAGGTAGTCAGTGGCCCAAAAAGTCTGACAGCCAGTCTTACCAAGGGGTATCGTATTACCCAGTAATAACTGGGTTGTGGAGGTCTGATAGGCAGTCGCTCCATGTAAAATACTGGTATTCAGCTGCATCCGGTTAGACTGGAAGCCGACCCCAATATAGTTGGGAAAAGGCTAGGCAGATGATGAGATGTATCCAGTTGAGAGCACAAAAGATTCAGAGCACTTTGGATCTTAGGATCTCTGGGCGCTGGCCAAAAATATGACTAATGGCACACCAGTTAAAGCTTATTGAGTTAATTACGAAATTGGATAATAGCTGGTTAGTAACGCCCCCTTTAGCATTTGATACCGACAACGGTGGTCATGTGTTTTGTCACACATATTGAAAATTAGCTGACGTTATCAATATACGGAAAAGTCGTGATCAAAACTGGGAAACGCGTTACGCATTATATTATTCACATACCTGAGAAAATGACAAATACCAGAAACTGTGCATAATTCGGAAATCCACAAAAAAATTGAACAGGGCAGGGTTTTCTGTTATCATTTTCATGCCCATTGTTAAGGCGAGGTTAACCCGAGCGCCGTATGCATTAATCGCATACCCCAGCCCCCGGACGGAGAGGCGATACGTAACAAATTACGCGACGCGGGAATCGCGCGCGACGCGCATGAGTTCACGAACTCGAGAAGCCCGCGTAGGTACTAAGTTGCGTTACAGAGTAGAGCAATGCAGTAAATCAACTTGAATTGATAAGTATACGTTTATTTTGTTTTATTTTTCTAGAAAGTACCTTTTGGTTATAGATAGATTAGGTACCTACGTATTGTATAAACTTGAACCTAATTACTAATAACTAAAAATAAGTAGGTATAAGTACTTATTTATATTTGTGAGTAACGTAAATTTAAAATCTGACTGACACTAAGATCATGAATACGGGTTCAAAACAACACGCCCCGCGCCATTCGGTTTTCCATAAGGGTGCGAAATCTTCGTGTCCTGGTATAAAACATCAAGCAGTAGGTAGGCCTGCACACTAACTCTAGTTAGGAGAATATTGTGTTACAATTCTTTAATTAATTATAGAAATAATATCAATATTGTAATTCAAGAAGGGTTAGAGGTAGGTATAAGTCCCGTCACGTAAAAAGAACGCTAAGCGACAGTGGGGGGATATGTTTGTGCACGTTATACAAGACGTAACGTCTGTAGGAAAGTAATTATTGTGATCGAATCAGAGAAGTGTGACAATGCAGAAAATGTGTTGGATTTCCGCAATTTGAGGAGATACTTTCTGCTATGGACGTGCCGGTTTTTTCACAAAAATTTTATACACATCTACAAGATTTTGTATATGAAAATTGGGAGAAAACTGCAGCAGAATCCATGGAAAAGGCTGCCAAACGTGAGAAAGAAGCGGCCATTGCTGACGGTCGAATGAAAAAGGGATTGGCTCTCATAGACGTGTATGTTGATGGAGCTTGGGGATTAAGATCTTATGGTAATAATTATAGATCAATGTCAGGGACAGCAGTAATCATAGGAAAACAATTCGGAGAAGTGCTTTATATGGGAGTGAAAAACAAATACTGTCTGGTTTGTGCCAGAGCCCAAAAGACTCGCGCCTAAAGATCACGCATGTTATAAAAATTATAACGGATCCTCCAGTGCCATGGAAGCTGACATAATTACTGAAGGCTTTAAATAATCAGTTGAAATGTATGGATTAATATATGCAAGAATGATTGGAGATGGAGACTCAGCTACTTATAATAAAGTGTTGGATGCAAAACCCTATGACCACCTAAACTCGACGGTAGAAAAAATTGAATGCAGAAATCACATCCTACGAAACTTCTGTAATAAATTGCGAGCTATTGTAAAAGAGACAAAATATCCAGTAAAAGATAGAAAAACACTTACAAATGTGAAAAGTTATTGTAAAATCAATAAAATTTCACAAAAATGCAGGAAATTCAAAAAACGTTGCTATACATTTGCTGCATAAAAATATCACTAATTCGGCGGCGCATGCTTACGGTGATCATCGACTTTGTTATGATTGTAACTGCTCAAAAGAAAAAAATCTTAATAACAGTACAATGAGAGAAATTCAAAACTCTACTTTCTTCTTTCGGATCAATGCTATCATCGCTACTGTAGCAGGTAAAGCACGAAGTCTCATTGAAGATGTAGACACAAATGTAGTAGAACGGTTTAATAGCGTTATTCCCAAATTTGTAGGAGGAAAAAGAATACATTTTTCACTGAGACGGGGCTATCAAAGACGATGTTCAGCCGCTGTGGTTTCTTTTAACAGTGAATCTGCGGTTTCATTTGTCTAAAGAAAAATTCTTGGAAGCAGTCCTAGAGGAAAGGTGAAAGAAATTGAGAAGAAGTCACTAAAAAGAAAATCGAACAGAGATCATCCCACAAAAAAATAAGAAGATTTGAAGGTACTTCTGCACAGCACAACTATGGGCCTACAAGTTCAGCTCCCGATATGAGTCCAGATCAATTAGAAAAAGCCAAGGAAGAATTCCTCAACAATTTAAAAGTCTTGACAAATGATAGGCAAAATATTACAAACCTACAAAGGGATTGCAGTGATTGGATAGAATTGAGGAAAAATAAAATAACGGCATCAAATTTTGGCACAATTTGTAAAAGAAAACTGTATACAAGTACTGCACCAACAGTAAAAAAAAATATATATAAAAAAATATTTCTCACATTTTGTCAGTGGGTCATGGCGTGGAAAATGAAAAACTGGTGCTTCAGCAACTGGAACGACAAGAAAATATGGTGATCGAGCCCTGTGGCCTTTATTGACGAAAAATACCCATTTATTGGGGCTACACCCGACGGTATAGTTGGAAAGGACACAATAGTTGAAATTAAATGTCCAATAACGGCATTTAAGGGGGTTGATTCTGCGCAAAAACGAGCTTGAACCTAAACGTTAACGAAAATTATAAATAATATTTGTACGAAATGGGCATACTGTCACATTTCTACACTATGGCCGCAGAATAAATAATAGTATAAGTACAGAAGATTCAAAATCATAAATTGGACTTTTGTCGTGACACAATAAAATGCAATTCAGGCCGTACAGCGCTAGTTACCTATAGTTATATTCACCTACAAACTGCCTCTCTTTCTATCGCGTAACTCTTATCTTATGTACCTTCTGACTACGTTGCCTATTAGGTACCTACTGTACTTTTGTGGACAAATAACGTTTCAAATAAACCTAGGCTCGGTGCTTACTTTAGTAGTACCTATGTAGATCAGAGAACTATTTTATTTTACAATGTCTTTACGGGTTAGATACTTGAACCTAAGAAGATAGGCATACGGCATACGTTATTGTGCACCTACATTTTGTATGAAATGAAATATCTCTTTTAGGTGGATAGGTAGGTAGGTAAATGCGTATCAAATCTGGAATGACTTGACAAACAACGCGAGGCTGACCGCGCGGCCCTACTGAATAAGTCCGTCCGGACGGACCCGCAGTAGTACTTGTATCTTCATACCTAAACTGCGGAGTTCGTCTGACCTGCTATGGCACGAGTGTGCTGCCCGTATTACATGGTAAAGACGAGACCTACACAATCGTTGCATACACCATGATAATATTATTTATTGTGTTGTGGTAGCTGTAAGTAGGTACCTAATGCGTAATGATACTTGTCTTACTTCTAAATGAATGCCTAAATATTGCCTGTTGAAATTCAACTCCCACGTAGAAAATTCTCGCTTTTATTTGGGCATTTATTTAGGAGTGAGATAAGTGAAAACGGACATATCAGTAGTAAATAACAAATATTATAAGCTTAGGTATACAAATGCTGCTATACATATTGAGATTATATTATGGCTTTATATAATATAATATAATGTAGGTAAATAATAATAATATTATCAAAGCATCCTTTTTTTGTTTATTCAGCCTTCGTAGAGCCAGCGATGACAAGTTTTTATTTTTTCTAGTTTTGCCCATTTTTTCGACAAAATTATAACTAAGTAAGTACCTAAAAAAACTAACTATAACTATATGAAAACTAAAAATAAAGGTTATTTTTTACAAAGTTGTTTTGGCTCAACTCGTAACAGAACTTAGCGGGGCGGTGCCGGTGGCGGGTTCGCAAAATTGACACACGTCCTTCCTCCAACGCGTTCCGCTCGGGACTAAAGGACGCGTTGCGAGCGAATGAAATGATGAAAACAGTTGGGGTTGGAATTGATGGTATACGTATTTTCATATTTCAAATGATGGTGACCGCTGCATGTCACATTTTTTACAACCTTTATTATGGTATAAGTTTTATTGTTCAACATCTAATATAACTCAAATGAAATAATAAATTAGATCTTAATTTAGACTTGTCTTTGCGATTTAATTGGATGCAGTAAAGTGTAAGTAATCGTGTATCGGACCACCGTGACATCTAGATCGAAGTGTGAAATATGTAATATGTTTTTTTCAGAATTTAAATCCGTGCTATTTACGAATAAAACACAATTTAAAAGGCCGTTTATCAGGGTAACCTCGCCTTAAAATATGGTGATACCAAAATGATACAGCCCGTATCGGAAAGGTGTGGTCATATTTAAGGATGTGGTATCAACGCAACTAAACAACTTTCTCCATGGGACCATTAGTCATGCAGTAGGTTATGATAATTGAATAGTACTCGTTATAGTACAGTAATGGAAGGTCGACGATATCGTCAAAGTCGGGGTAAACACCTGGATGAGGGATGCACAGAACTGGGAAGTGTGGCAGAAAAAAGGGGAGCCCTATTCCCAGCAGTGGGTGATTCTGGGCTGATATAATGACGATGAGCAGTAGTAAAAGCATGAATAGGGTATTTGACTGAAAAAATCTATTTAGTCCGTCAGTTAGATTATCCAAAAATATTGGACACGATTTTTTTCTTTTGTCATGTAAACGAAAAATGACAACGATACAGCGCGTCGAAATCTCGCGTGACGTCACAATTTCTGTTACTTTTTACTGTCCAGTGACGTCACAAGCCCTCTCTCTTGAACTTTGATGCGCTGTATCGTCGCCATTTTTTGGTTATGTGACAAAAGAAAAAATACGTGTCCAACATTTTTTTTTTTCGTTGTTGTCTAATAGCCTATTGAAGTATTGGTAGTTAGTAGTTACACCCATATTTGCGAGAAATGCTTTGACTTTGTTTCTATAGCATGGATATTTGGACAATCATTGTAATGGACTTCGTCGTTCAATTCACCTGTTTCGTGGCCACAGTCCACAGCATCCAATCCATAGCCATCTGATTGTACACATCCGCTGCACACTTCAATTTTATTTATAATACCGTCTGGGTTTCGGTTGATAATAAACACAGCACCAAAAAAGGTAGGTATGCTGTTTATTGAAATCGAAGTACCAATAACAGATTATTAGGATTCATTTTAGTTTGTCCGATTGTTTTAGTTTATCTTTGATTAAACGTACACGGTCACTTTCGGGATAGTTTCCGTGATTTCTTGATTCGTGATCTCTATTTAATTCAATTAATTATAAAGGGTGTAAAAAGACCCTTAACGAAGCCGAAAGGTATTTGTTCTCCCCGTCATTGCGATCATTTTTTTGTTCTAGACTATACCTGGAAACCTTCTAGTTACGGAGATATTGGGGGTCAAAGTTCCAACTTTTTCACAAGTTTTTTTTTTAAATACATGATTTTAATGTAAGATTTTTACTTTAAACACCTCTAAGACTTCCGTACTATTCAATCCACCCATCTGCACAATGTTTTCAGTACGTTACATTGAGTCCTACCGTAAAACGTGATTTTTTACCCCAAAAAAAAAAGTCGTTTCCAGAAATATTTTTTGCGTAAAGTTACTTAGTTTGATGTACAGAATGCTTGGTTGACGGCTTCGTGAAGGGTCTGTTTACACCCTGTATAAGATCAAGAGAAACCTACTTTAATAAATGCGAAAGTCTGTCTGTCACCTTTTCTCCCTAAACCACTGAACCGACACTTATGAGAAAGGTAGGTGATCATTTTCCTGAAGAAGGACACAAGCTTCTTTTCATTGTGGATATTAGCACTAAAAATGATGAAAAACAAAATATTCTCAGTCATGGGCAATATGCAGCTGAATATCAGTATTTTACATGGAGCGACTGCCTATCTGACCTCCACAGCCCAGTTAGTACTGGTTAATGCGATACCTCTTGGCAAGACTGGTTGTCAGATCACTTTCGGGCCACTGACTACCTGCAAGACTGTCAAAGATCTACAATTGAAAGCCGGGACCCAGTAAAAAATATTAAGAAGAACTGAATCGCTTCTCTATTACTCCATAGGGTTTATTAAAATTCCTGGCGAAATATGGAACCTTTGTCTAACTCCTCGTTGAAAAAGGACGTGAAATTAAAAAATGAATCTAGCCTAAAAAGCTAAGACCTGCAGGCAGCCTAACATTCTTGCATCGTTACGATACGTGCTAACTATTCTAATCAACTATGCAAATCGACGATTTCAAACTGCCGTTAGTCACGTTCACGTTCCGATGAAGCATCGATTGAGCTGACACCTTTGAAAGGGAACTTATAATTACGGGAAGGAGCAGACAGTTTCTTTGCACCCTTTTGGAAGAGGTATTTTTAATCGAATGGGTGTAAAAATACCCTTAACGAAGCTGAAAGGCGATTATTTTCCCCGTCATTGCGATCAAGTTTTTCAAAGAAAGATACGCTACGTTCATACTGAGTGGCGTTCGAATATCGTTGCGTTGCTACGACTGCGATGGATAATACGGAACGTATGACACAGATAGAGATAGCTATCGCCCTCGAAGTACTTAATTTACGACAATTGTCTGAATTTGTTTTCAACAATTTGCGCGCGCTAGTGCGATATCTACCTCTTTTTATTTATAATATCATTGACCACATTGTATGACAAACTTTGAGAGCATTAAAGTTCCATTAATTTCGGGATACTTTTCAGGTAAAAAGTACATATTTACTGGACTATAATTACACATAGTCAACTGTTATTACAAAAACTACGGACTTAACCACACGGAATGTATAGTGATTACTAAAAACTATCATCTGCAATTGCTACAATTTGGTCAGCAAATATTACAGCAAGTTGAAATCATTTTGAACCATTCCCGTTATGGGCTGCAAAGCGCAACTTCGTGTAAGTCTCATTTAACAAATCAATCTTAATTCAAAAAGAGCTCGAGATTTATGAAGACAGCCGTACGAGCTTAATTTACTTCAATATTTGAAAATCCATTAATATTTTCCCTAATAAACATCTACAACAGTGCTACTCAACAAACTAAAAGAATACTACCAACAGTTCGCACGGTCTTGTCAAAATTCTCTCATGGTCGAAATAACAGTCAATGCTTGAGAACAGTCATTAAGTAAATAAGAACGGTAAATAACAATTATGTACAGGTGTATTGTGGGTACATAGCCGCAGGTAGGTGGTTATTTTAGACGTAGGAAGAATTGGGCAGACGATATCTTGGTCATCATTAGATTCACCGATAACTCTAGCTCGACTCTAAGAGACCCTTTTTATATGCTCTAGACTTCTAGAGCAAGGCTGCTCAACCCCAGGCCCGCGGGCCACAATATGGTCCGCCAACGCATTTAAATTGGCCCACCAACAGTGGTCAACTAACGATAGCCTTTTGAAAACAGATAGATTTTTCAGATACATAGAGATTTATTTATTTTTTTAAATAAAGGAGTAAAATTTTCTATCTCCAGTATTTAGAGTACTTTCCCTCCAGATGGCGTTGAAAAATACCACCCTGTATAATATGAAATAATTGGCCCAGTCGACTGAGTACTCACTCCCAAATTCCCAATTCACCTGACCCTTCCTTCCCTTCTACACTACTAAACCGCACCACTGGTGGTGTCGTGGGGAATTTTTTTTCCCTTCTACACTACTAGTCCAGTGATACCGTAGGGAATTGTAAAATACATGTAAATGAGTTCCCTTCCACACTACTAAGCCGCACCACTGGTAGTGTCGCGGGTATTTTTTTTCCTTTCTGCACTACTGATCCAGTGGTATCAAAGGTATTTGTAAAATACATATAAAAAAAATTCCCCACGACACCACCAGTGGTGCGGTTTAGTAGTGTAGAAGGGAAGGAAGGCACCTGACTAGCGATTTGGGCGATCACCCGTATCGGCCGTTGATTGTAGCAATAGTCACTTCATCAGTTTTTACAGATTGATATGAAATGAACGAGCACGGTCACAAGTCACATAAAGGAAGGACGTTATAAATAACACCAGAATCCAGTTCTTCACATTTTTAAGCTCCATACGTCATCGTCATCTGCCTAGCCTTTCCCCAACTATGTTGGGGTCGGTACTTCCAGTCTAACCAGATGCAGCTGAACACCATTATTTTACATGGAGAGACTGCCTATCTGACCTCCAAAACCCAGTTAGTACCGGGTAGTACGATATCCCTTTGTAAGACTAGTTGTCAGACATTCGGGACACTGTCTACTCGGCTCAATACGTCATCATTATAAGTAAATAGGGCGTCGCTATCTTAAGCAAATTCTATGATTCTCTTTATCCATAAAAGGAGTACTTTCGAGACTGGAATAAATGGCTATAAAAACACCTGACTATTTATTGATCAGGTGTTTACATAACCAACACGTTTTTTTTTTTCAAATAGTTTGATCAAATTGGCACAAGCGTCAAGGTCCATCAGCACTGTTGATTTACGCCAAAACCGGATTATTAGGTAACGATCAGAATATTGCATAAACTGTGGTAGAATCGGCGGTGACGTATACGCAAAAACACGTCACGTCCTATAGCAACAAGACAACAAAACGATTTGACGGCATTCCGTAAATTAAGAAGTGTAAGTATAATGCACGAGTAGTGTGGAGTCAACTTCCACTGTCATATTTTTTTTGCAAAAGACATATTGCACGGAAGCCATCTTTCAAAATGTTGATTTGTTTTACGGCATCCAAATCTCATGGTGAAACCAGTCTAATATGAAATCTTTTAGTTAACCGGGGATTTTGGTTTATACATAGAAGCATCCGCATCGCATGCAGAATTCTTTGACTATCAATACGTTACCGGGAACTCCACGTGGTCGTACGTTATGACTATGAGTCAGTTTAAACATTTGTCAATACAAATACAAGTTATTAACGTGTAAAACTTTAGACTAGTCATTTCACACAAAGGTACAAAACGTACTCGCAAGTAACCGTACCAACGCGCGAAATCATGTAACGCTTTGCGACGACAAAAAGGAACGTCTACATTAAAGTAATGCAATAAAATGTGGTCTGAACCGTTCAGATAGATCGTGAGGAAATGTTCCAGTTAATGACACATTCCAACGCATGTCCTCATGCCATACCGGCCTCTATATCGTGTGGAGAACTCAGAGCATGAGCAGAGATGTGCGAAGATTCATCCACCAGCTGTTTCTTTGACTCAAACAATACTAGGCATTTCAGAACAATCAGCACGTTGTTGTGAGTTGAGACGCCCTAGAATGACAGTGAGGGTATTGGCGATGGTCTTCAGTTCTTCAGAAAGGTCAGGTTTGTAGTACCAGCAACTGGAGTGCATGTCTGAACAGATGTATGAATGTAGACAAACCAAAGAAGTATTTATTCAGGGGCCGTAGCAAAGGAGCTCGTGGCTAAATAATAATAGCCGCTCGGCTCGATCTTAAGGTTAAGCCGTGCTTGCCTAGGTTGATCTGTGGATGGGTGACCACCCATTACATACCGAGTTTCCTCCGTGTCAGAGGCTCAAAAAGTCTGACAACCAGTCTTACCAACGGGTATCGTATTACCCAGTACTAACTGGCTTGTGGAGGTCAGATAGACAGTCGCTCCATGTAAAATACTGGTATTCAGCTGCATCCAGTTAGACTGGAAGCCGAGCCCAATATAGTTGGGAAAGGCTAGGCAGATGATGGTTCAGGGGCCGTAGCAGATTGCGTTCCCAATTATGTGCTTACCTTCATAAAAAAATAGAGTAAGTGAGTTCAAGTACGTATGTGTTTAACAGGCCACCACAAATTATACGAACAATCTAACTACCATCTATTGTAGTCACCAAATAAAGACTCGTTTCAAACAAACAAGTGACAGACAGAAGAATGCGTAATGAAAACTAATGACAACATTAAATACTGCAAACGACATCAGTAATGAAAATACTTGATCGTGATATTGCAGACTTTATTTAATTCTGTTACATAAGGAACGTTATGTCATCGCGATTACGATGTCAAGGGATTGCAGCCAATGCCTACATAATATTAAACGCTGTAGGCTCAGAGATAATTAATTTATCCATTCGGTTCTTGCAGTGCATAAGGAGCTCGTGGCTTAATAATAACAGCCGCTCGGGTCGATCTTTAGGTTAAGCCGTGCTTGCCTAGGTTGGTCCGTGGATATTACATACCGAGTTTCCTCCGTGCCTCGGAAAGCACGTTAAGCCGTTGGTCCCGGCTGTCATTTGTAGATCTTTGACAGTCGTTAGGTAGTCAGTGACCCAAAAAGTCTGACAACCAGTCTTACCCAGGGGTATCATATTACCCAGTACTAACTGGGTTGTGGAGGTCCGATACGCAGTCGCTCTATGTAAAATACTGGTATTCAGCTGCATCCGGTTAGACTGGAAGCCGACCCCAACATAGTTGGGAAAAGGCTAGGCAGATGATGATGGTTCTTGCAGTGCATAAGCTGGACTATTCAGGCCAGTGACGAGACCCTGCGTCATTGGATGCGGTAACCGGTCTTATCGTTTGTTGGAATTCACCTTAATTTCTGGGAAAAAATGTAGTCAAGTCACCAAGATGGTAGTGAGAAACTGATCTGACCTTTGATCAAGGGGGTTTGACGCAGATTGTGCACTTCGCAAAATGTGCACTAGACGCAAAATGTCCACTTCGCAAAATAGCACTTCTCAAAATGAACAGGTTGAAACAAACTATCAACTATTTGATAGTCTCAATACATGCTCACTTCGAGAAGTGCTTATTTTGAGAAGTGCTCACCTTGATAAGTACTCATTTTGAGAAGTGCACATTTTGCGAAGTGCAGATTTTGCGAAGTGCACATTTTGTGTCAAGTGTACATTTTGCGAAGTGCACATTCTGCGTCAAACCCGATCAGGGGTCAGGGTGCGCTCGACGTATGTTATCTTAATTTCTAAATGGGGTAGCAATAGGCCAATAGTGTTGCTGTCATAAATTCCAATACATAAACATATTCATATCTTTATTTGAATTCCATAATGTTTGAAGGTATTCAAAATGGCTGAAAGCTAAGATACCAGTAGCGAATGGTCAGTTATTGTAGGAGGTAAGCCTGAGTACGTATCTCTAATGAGATTTTGATATTTGTCTATAAAATACTGATTATGCCAGTTTTCAAAGGGAAGCCGGTAGGAATCGAGTTTTATGGTACCTTCGCCACTGTAAGGTACATTAAACAGATTATGCGCACTCCTACTGTGGTCACTTTAAGGCTGAACTATCAACCACGTCCTTGATTTCTACATAAAACTAGAACTTCAAGAAACTAATCAAATACCTAAGCAATTTAAATGTCCATTTCGGAGTGGATTTTCCCAATTCGTCATGACATTCTCTACACGAAACCGATACTTCTTTTTTTTATTTAATCGAGGAAAAACGGTCAGCATTTCATCAAATTATTCATTTCCGTTCGAAAAATATCTGAATTTGACGAAGTTCTGTACTCCTTAGCGTCGTGGGCTTGGTGTCTCCAGCCATGTTTAATCAGGTGTCTGTATTATGAATTATTTGAAGGTGACTCATAAAGTTGTTGTGCTCTTCGTAATTTATTGAAAATTGCGATATTTCTAAGACTTTTTCTTTAGAAGCTCTAACAAAAAGTCCATCCATCATTGAGGAAACCGGACCAACGAAAAAGTAGAACAAAAACCTGTTTCTTTAGAATACTTGAATAGGTTACAACTTTCATCAAAATTAAAAGTGAAGCGAATTCTCTTTCTTCAGTCAGCCTAGATCACAATTATTTAGTCTGCGTCAGAAAATTAGACTAGAAGGTCGTAATCCATGGAGGTTCTAACCTTCAATAACAGTAGTTAGATGAGGTAATCAGTATGAGGGCAGAGTCTCACGAGAAATAGACGAGTCTGGATGATGTCAACGATAAATTGGATACTATGCATCTTGTAGAGAAAGACATAAAAGAGGATGAAAGTATGTTTCCGCTCAAAAGCGAAGGAAAACAAATTATGAATATTTGCTACATCTACTAACCAAGTGATCAAAATAAATAACTCATATTTTTCATGTCATATTTATTTTTCAATGTCGCGTAATGATAAATACGGTATGGAGATTTGTATACGTGTTTAATATTTCAGAAGATATCAAAAAACTTGTAGTGAAACTTCGTTCAAAGCGAAGACGGAACACGGAAATCACGAGGACATTGGAGAGGCACAAACATAAATAAAAGAAGAACAAGACCGTTTCTATTCTTCGAAGAACCTAGGCCAAAAACGATGCATTGAAACTAGCCAAGGCACTGTAGCCAATCTAAAACCGTCTCGAGTAGAAACACCGCTATCCTATGATTCATACGTCGATTTAACTCCTTATTGAAGCCAGTAACTCTACAAAAGCGATCTAGCAATAACCCTTAACAGCTATATCCGGGACGACGAAGGCCAAATTACTTCTAAGTCTTGCCAGTATATTTTTCGACAAAATTATCCTTCTACTCGTAGGTATTTTTACAGCAAATTATTAAAATATTTCAATAAAACTGTGGCGATAACCTATGATCTGTCATCTCAACCATGAGGCGTTACAATAACAGAATAAAGAATGCGTGGAGGCGTTTAATGCTTAATTTTTTTTATCTTCTCTTATTGTCAAATGTACTGTTAGGGTTTTGGCTTTTCTGCTTTTCTTTTTTGACTATTCCATAGCGGTCTTTTGGTTTACGGAACATAAAACATGAATCATCAATTCAGCTCTGAATCACCAAGTGCTGGGTGTAGGACTGTCCCTTATTCTGAGGGAGTGCAAAGATATAAAAAGATTCTAAGAGCACTGTTAAAAATCCAAGTCTTTCTATGACACGATATTATATTAACATTGCAAGAAACGGGCACTTTTCTCTACGTCTAACATTCTTATCTGGTCTAGTCCTAAGTTCCATTTACACGCTAAACCAGGCGCCTTATTTGGCAACATCGACAGTTTCATGATGCACAGTTCGGCTTTCGCCCTGGTTTGTCAACAGAAATGGCTATACTGAGTCTTTAGCATACCGTCCGATGCTACACTGACAGGAGCACAACTGTCTATGCCTGCTTCTTAGATTTATCTAGAGCGTTTGATCTTGTTGCATACGACAGGTTGTGGCTTTGTCGGATGATACGGATCTACCTACCGAGTACATAAGTCTTCTAAAGTATTGTTATGGCAACCAGAGCAATTTTGTAAGGTGGTCTGGGTCACTTTCGGTTGAGTACGGGTTGGAATGTGGTGTAAGGCAAGGCGGGCAAACCTCGCTGAGTCTATTTAATTTGTATATTGACAGTCTGATCCGTGAACTCAGTAGCGCTGGTGTGGGATGTTCGATTGATGGTGTTCTTGTCAATAACATCCAGTTACGCGGACGACATAGTTTTGCTGAGTCCATCGATCAGTGCCCTTCGAAAACTGATATCGATCTGCGAGGGCCCACGGGCTTAGATATAACGCCATTAAAAGCGTGTTCATGGTGCTTAAGGCGGGATCTAAAACTTTCGACACTATCCCACAGGTCATGTTGAATGGCAGTGTCCTTAAAAGAGTCTCGCAGTTCAAGTATCTGGGCCACTGGGTCACAGAGACGCTTGTAGATGATATTGATATAGATAGGGAGCGCAGGGCTTTTTCTGTTAGAGCTAATATGCTGGCTCGTAGGTTCGCGCGCTATACATCAGAAGTAAAAGCTATGTTGTTTAGAGCATTTTGCCAATCGTTTTACACGTGCAGCCTATGGGTCAAGCATACGAAAAAATCGTACGAGCCCCTGCGTGTTCTCTACAATAATGCCTTCAGGGCGCTGATGAAGCTGCCTCGCTACTGTAGTGCTTCAGGTATGTTTGCGGGCGCAAATGTAGATGGATTGGCGGCGATTATTCGTAAGAGAGTTGTGTCGCTGATGCGCCGCATACGAGGCAGTTCCAACAGCTACCTTCAGCTGTTCGCATGGAGGATGGATCTGGATTGCCCAATAATGTGGTACTGGATCAGGCTGCATGTTGAGCATTCTGGACCCAAACCTAAATGTTGACTAAGGTGAAACATTAAATAGGGTGCCGCGCGGGTGCTCTGCCTACCCACTGTTGCACGGTATTATCATAGTCATAGTAATGAGACAGAACGGCGTCACCCGGCTAACAGCTGATAGGTCAAAGGCGCGCGTGCGCGAATTTCATACGGCTGTTGCGTTATTGGGATAAAGTGAATGAGTATAAAAAAAATGTTTCTTTGGGAAGGTGTTTGTTATCATGAGTATAATCACGGTCGTGTTTAAGTATCGGTCACTAATGTATAGTGTATTTCAATGTTTTTTAGTGTATTTTAATCCTTTTTAATATTTTCTCTAAATGTAAAATTGTAATTTATAATGTATTTATTGGTGACTTTTGTAATGTGTATTAATTGTAACCTCTTAATTAATTCTTAATGTATGTTTTTTATAATTATTATTTTTTATTTTCACATGTATGCATATGCACCAGTGCATTCTGAAATAAAAGAAATTTAATTTAATTAAAACTTTTAATTATTTCTTAATGTATATTTTTTAAGATTAATTATTATTTTTTATTTTCACATGTAATGTCTGCATATGGATTGGTTCTAAAATAAATGAATTTAATTTAATTTTGATTTAATTTCTAATACATACATAGGTTTAATAGTAGAGACCAGTCTATACTATTCAACCTATGTTTGTACACTGATAACACATTTCTAGTTCTATCGCCTATGACCTCCACTACTTCCCACTGGTAACCCACTTCCGAGGCTGACGGTGGAGGCAGATAAGAAACGAATGCACATACATCAGTGCAGTACTTAATAAGGTTTTTAATTAGTATGTGTAAGTGAATTCAAGTTTTAAGGTAGAAAATGTGTAACATCATTCAGATCAAATATCAGTAGTAACTGAAGAATTCTCGCAAATTATATTTCGATGTAACTTTGAAGTACTTGGAAAAGCACAAAAATAGGAAAATGACCAATCAAGGTAAAAGTTAGTCAGTAAAAGTCTGACTCTCCCTCCCACTCCACCCAGAGCGAGAGGAGTTATTTGATGGTTTCCCAAATTAAAAAAAAAAAAATAAAAAAAATAAGTAAAAATTACCAAGCAATGCAAAAAAAATATGAATGTGTCAGCTCTACAGATGTAAAAAATCTCAATATTGGCATGATGATAATATCCAATTATATCCAGCAAGTATTATTTATCAATTCATTTATCATATAGCTGCGGACAGACGCGGTAAGTGCTAACAATAACTAATTAAGTAAATAATATTACAGTTTACATGGCTGGAGCGGGGATTAGTATCAATAGGCCTTGGTAGACAATAAATAGTTCAAAAGATGAAGGTATTATGACTGATGATAATACCGAAGCCGCAGTGTTACATGTCTTTGGTTCAACTAAATGGGTTAATAATTTTAGAATTTGAAAGGCACAGTTATCAGAATCGTTATAGTTGTAACAGTTAAAAATATTAACCGTAGAAATCGCAAGGAATGTCACGAAGGCATGCATTCCAAGGGTTGCGTTACTGAGGGAATACTAACCAGCTCAGTTTTAAAACGATTCAACGCATTCTGAAATGTACATCGAAAATACTTATTGAGATTACATCAGTTTTCGATTGCGTGAGGCAATGTTTATAAAACCATTTCAAAATAACAACCTATTCTTTCGTCATTTCAGATCAAAATGAAAATCATTATCCTCTTGTGCGGCCTCATCTCAATCCAAGCTGGAGTGATCAAAGAAAATGATTGTCCCGGTGTGAAAATAAACGGACTCTATTATGAACCCGAAACGCTAAGAGAAGACCTCGACAGACCGTATCTTTTAGCAGTAGACTACAGCACCAACAATCTTTACTTCAGTTATAACGTCAAAGAAGATGATGACGAATTCAGGTCTGCGAGACTCAATCTTAACACCAAGGAGTTCAACAATATCGAAGGTGTCACCAACGGCTTCGCCCAAACAGTCGATCAAGGAACACACGAAATCTATATTGGTGGAAGCGACGGAATCTACAAATACAACTATGGAACAAATAAAGCAGATATCATTGGAGAAAGAGGTTCCAACATTTGGACATTATACTTCAAAGAAGTTCTATACTATTCCCTATTCCCTCATCAATTCCTATACGTGATGGAAGACGGACAATCTAGAAGGTTCCTAGATTTGGAAGACACAAAAGTAGACCATTTCGTTATTGATAATGAAGATGACATTTTCTTTTCAAATAACACGGGGTTGTACTCTCAAAAGAAAGGGACGAAAAATGCTGTACTGTATAAGGAGCTTCCCGTATTGAGGAGTTTGACAACAGATATCAATGGTAATGTGTATGCTTGTCTCCAAGACGGTATATACGCTGCGAAAAAATCAAGTAATTCTTTGGAAAAAGTTGTTGAAGTAAACGACGGTTTCGGTTTAGCCTTTGATAACGATAACAATATCGTATATTCGGAAGCTTCTAAGCTCATTAGACTTAAAGTTAACAGACATAAAAAATGTTAAGCCTAAAGTTAAAATAAATAAACTTTAATTACCTACTGTGTTTGTCCTTTGTACGTTCATGGTTCCGGAAATTAACAAAACCCAACAACAATTGTCGGGCTAGTAGCCCTCCAGACATAACACCCGTCTGATCGAAGGATACTCCCTTTTTCTATGGGGGATGAAGAACTTTACACCCTGTTCTTCATATCCCTATATTACTCATGTAGATAATTAATTGAAAAACTTATTTCAATGAAATTATCTGTTTTTTTTTTAAATTGTGCTGCGAGTCATTACTGATTGTAATCATTATCAATTTGTTAATTAATCACGCATAAAGCTCATGTAGCATGCACCTTACTGCATTGCTTATTAAAGATAGATAATACAAATTGTTTATTTAAAACAGTAAAAAGTTTGAGTCTACTCATCCCAAACCCAAGGGTCCCAACTTCTGAAGGGTGATGTTCATTATTCATACACTAGCTGTTCCCCGCTACCTTCGTCCGCGTGAAATTATTAAAAATTCTATTTTCCCCGTTTTTGCAACATTTTTCATTGCTGCTCCGCTCCTATTGGTCGTAGCGTAATGTTATATAGCCTATAACCTTCCTTGATAAATGGGCTATCGAACTCTAAAAGATTTTTTCAATTCGGACCAGTACTTCCTGAGATTAAGCGCGTTCAACCAAACAAACTTTTCAGCTTTATAATATTAGTATAGATCACTAATGAACCTTGCGGGATGATGGTGAATGGTAAGCACACGTTCTACCTTCACAGAGCATACAGTCGGTAAGTTTGCCTAGGTTACCTGTGGTCTGCGCGGCGTGACCGCTGTCCTTAATGGAAATCTGATGATATTCCGTCGCGTACCAACCTGCACTTTCAAATGACCACTGAGGTTTCTCCGCTTTCATCGATGGTAGCATTCGCCATACTGTTCAAACGACATAAAAGTGAAGTTGTGAATTGTGACAGTTTTCGAATTATTAGATGCAATAAAAAGGTCGATCTTGCCCGTCAGCCCGTCTGATACATTTTTCATGTCCTGATAGAAAAGGGTGACCTTTCTACCATTTACAAAACCTTAATTCACGATACAATTTTTATGTCAGTGCCTGGGCAAGTCCATTTGAACAATTCATCATTTATGCATTTCGTTCCCATCCGCCAAGCGACCACGAACCGTTTGACATTTTGTGGGACCCCAATATGACAAGCGTGTGATATTTTCCCTTTTAAAATAAAAGATAAGGACGAGTAAATAACAGCCATTCGTTTTCCTCTACGCGGGAACTGTTTTTGCAAGTCATGAATAGTTCTTTGCTAATAGCCTGCGGTCTCAACCATTGTACGACCATATCGCGACTTACGAAGACCGATGTTATCGTGTCGTATTTACATATTTGTTTGAATGTAATTCACGTTATTTAGATCATGATTTTGACTTCCGAAAGTTAAGACTTACTTTTGGCAGCGTGATCATCATTGTCTATGCACATTCTACGATATAAAAACGTGAAATTGGCGCTTTTACGGGTTGCGGAAGATTTAGAGTGTATTGCCCGTTGTACGAGGCCTATGTCGAGCAGTGAAGAGTTCAATTTGGCGCGTAACAGCTCCTGAAACCTACAAGCTGTTCTCTTTGGCTTTTTTAAAGATCAATAAAACATACGACATTATTCTTTTAAATTAACTGCAAACTAGTTGCCCTTATCTCTATTTCTAGAGGACTTTTTAAGGTTGAAATAGACTAGATTTTTTAAGATGTGACTTTATCTATCTCTTAGGCCGTGTCTTGTAGTCAAGTTCCACTCTGTTTAAAACATTTCGTCACGCGCTTATTCTTGTTTATGACTAGTATCTTGTTTTATGCCAGGGTTACGTAGTAGAACCAGATTATGGTTAGACTTCTTTGTATGAAAAGGATTCGTTTTCACGCAGCGATTTACCTTCTTGGCCAAAAGTATTTTATAGCAGTGAGGCCCGCATTCTAGAACAACACCAATTGTAGCATTACTCAGACAGATAAGATCATTGACAAATGCTTTTGAGGTTTTAAAATAGGGGCCTGAAACTATCTATTTGATGGTAGAAGGTAACTTGTCTAATTATGAGTTTTCTGTGCGACTGTCCTGTCGTGATCGTGACCTGGGGTAACACCAACCATGCTTTTTATTATGAGTAAAATTCACCAAAATCCTTGCCGCGCATCTGCATCGCGCCCTAAAACAACCCTGCTGACTTATGTTACCGTGAGGAGAGCTATTCTTATACCTAATCGTCCCGAAACGAGAGAAACAGAAGACGATGTCTATTCTTATAACAACCGGAAGTTGCCACTCTTGCATCACACAGCAAATGATCTTCAAAAAGGTTTTAAAATTTAGCACAACACCGCATGATTACGCGCGTCACTATTGCATGGATCCAAACTCCTGCACACCTATTAATTCTGTGCAAACTACCTTCGAATATAACGTGAGATTGGAATCGCGGAACAATACCCAATACTTTGTCAGAACATGACTTTTTTGCTAATTTAATTTATTGTTTCGTACAAGTGTTGTTGGAAAAAGTCGACAGCTCTATTAGTTGTTACGCCAGACCGACAATATCTGGGAAGTTGAGAAATCAAGTAACTTCCGTTTCTTGCAATGTATTATTAGTGGGTAGTGGTACACGCGAGTCGAGTACAGATGTTACTTTTAAATCGTAAGGTCAGTTATAAGGTCAAAGACCTACAAATTTTTAAATTTGAGGTCTTTTGTTGGGTAGTGTAAGCGACCTTTATTGGGGTAGATGGCTTGATACAGAACTTATAGATGCCAAAACAGATACATCATCAGTGTCTGAATTTTGCCAACTTCAATTAATTCATTTTATTGTGTTGGAAAATCATGTTTCTAGAAATGGAAAAAGGTCAATCAAAGTATCAATTAATTATTCGATAAATATACAGTGTGTTCGGTTACCAATATTTTAACAGCATATTACATACTCATTTCTTTCGACAAATACACATTTTTAAGGGTCAAAACACAGATTGTGCACTTCGCAAAATGTGCACTTGGCACAAAATGTGCAGTTCGCAGAATGTGCACATCTAACACTGTTAGTTAGTCAAATTTTTGTCTAACTGTACCTAACAGTTAAACAAAAATGAATATATGTATATACTTTTTATTAGTCTTATTGTTTTATGTACATTTACGTCTGCTAAAGATGGTTTCATTTTTTACTTTCTTTTTCTATTTTGTTTATTTAAAATACTTTATGCAGTGTCTAACGGGATGTAGCTTGCCCAGTATTTTTCATGGAGCAACTGCCTATCCGACCTCTGCAACCCAGTTAATACTGCGTAATACGGTACCCCTTGGAAAGACTGGTTGTCAGACTTTCAAGCCACTGACTACCTGTAACGGTATGTCAACTACGTTAGAATTAAATCAGTCACCGTATTTAGATAGATAGACAGTGATAATGCCAAACAGAAACAGCAAAACCACAGTGAAGGGCCCCGATTCTTTTTATTGAAGTACTTCCCTTGATCACTCACTACACGGGATCACAGATAATCAAGTTTATATGATTTATATCCTTTATGACTCAGTGATTTTGTCACTGTAAATGATAGCGGGGCGTTAGCAATTTGCCACACTTAGCTGTAATTTAATATGGGTTTAATAAACAACTAATATTGTAGGCACATAGCACAAAAGCTGCTCTACAAGCTATTATTACAGTTCATTACATTTTATTAAAAAACTGATACAGTATCTCGCTTTGGCTTTCCTCTTTTCACAGAAAGGAGGCCTGTGTCCTAACAATGGGAATGTTATATATGAAGAATATTAACGATAGTAACGATAAAGTCTAATGAGACTCATAAGCAGTGATCGGAGTAGGTAGATTGATTTTTGGTACTTGTATCATAAATGCACACAGAAAGAATAACATGGATAAGCCATTTTTCCGGAAAGTAATTCCGGTATTTCCGGATTCAATTAAATATTGTTAATGTTGGTAGTGATATTATTACTACTCAATTCAAAATTTAAAGGAAGGTATCAAAACTAAATATAAAGAATAATAAAGAATAACATTGCTCATTTTATTTCAATTCCTACCTTTTTTTGAGGATGGCAAATCATCAAATGACTCCTTCCACTCTGGCAGAATACAATTCCTACATAAGTTCCGGTTTTTTTTTAATAATCCACCAATTCCGGAGGAATGTCCATAGTAATATATACGTTTCGGATCAATGACCCCAGTTCAATCTACCTACTCCGATCACTGCTCATAAGTCATGTGATAATATAGTATTTTGACTACCAATAATATTTTATTGTTAACATAAAATACCTTTGCTTCTTTGTAGGTAAAAGATGACTAAGGCAGTAACAAACATTTTTCAGAAATATACATTGAATCACTTAATGCCTATATATTCCACTTTGAAGGAGAGAAATTTTTAGGGAATGTAGGTTGTGTAATTACATGATACATGAAGTGAAAATGAAAGTCTCTAATTATAATTGAGTACTAATTTGGAGAAACTATTCTGAAAATTAGTACCTAGCCAATTTAATGAGCATTATTATTGCAGAGGCACCCAGTTATAATGCCTGTGGTGTTGTACAGTATAAACAAATTATGAATAGATAATAAATGTGTAAGTAAATACTCCTTGTTCAAGTTGTTTTGGCACACTGAAATTTGTTTATGCTCTAAAACATGGTAAACAATGATTATGACCCAATTATGTTGATGGTGTTTGCCTATTTGGGATAAACAACATACTGCAATACAATACACAACTTGAGCACTTTTATACAATGTAAGAAGCTAGTTAAGAGTACTTACGGTTCTGGACTGTACTGAGCACCTCCGAAGAAACCGTGCCTGTCCGGCTGAGTCGTCACAGACGAGCATATCGATGTTGTATCACCCTGTTCACTCCTGTCTCCTCCCGCACTTTTCACACTCTTCTGCAGCGACATATTGGCAACAATCCACACTTATTCTACCTCCAACTCACTACCATCACACACTCTCAGCAACCACCACAGCGGACCACGGAGTGGGCGTACAAATTAATTACAAAACATGTATGCAACTGCCCCGCACGATCACGCCCGTCCACAAACACACAACTCCACTAAACAATTAGTACAGAGAAACGGCTGTTGCGCACAAACCCCGGCGACCGCCACATAGCCGAAGACGGTGAATATGGTAACAAAACGTGCCTAGAATAAATACAAACTGTACTTTTTCTTATCAAAACTCAACGTGTGGGTGGGCGAATGAAGTGAACACAAGAATGTACGTCATTTTTTGTTAGTGATGGGCTTTTGCATCAACAAAACATTGACATTAAAAATTAATCAATTTATCGGTTTTACGGTTCATTGCAATTGACTAATCGACTATGTCTATATCAATACCAAAACAAGGAATACTAGTTTTCGTAAATGATAAGCACAAGCACGTCTTTTAATATTGTAAATATAATTTTAGAAGTTTTCAGCGTAAAGTCCGAGACGTTTTTTTAATGAACGTGAATAGGCTAGCAATATAGTGATATTATAAGCTAAGCTACTTCGTAAATAACACTGAGGACCTTTTGTCTTTTTATATGAATTAAAATAACACTCAAATTACAAATTAACACTTTCACAGCGGATCACAATCTCAGCTCGGCATTCATATTTTTCTCTTATTAGCGAATCACGAGTAGCACTCGTCATCGCCTTTCGTACTGTTTATTAGAAAAACACGACGTCTTATCGTGATTCGCGTTGTACGCGTTTGTAGCTGAGTTAATAACCTACACACACATAATATGCATTGTTTGTATGTAGTTAGAACGCGATAGCTACCTATATACTCCTGTCCGTTATTTTTCTATGATGTTAACAATTATGCAGAAAATCGCCCGCGTACCGTATCAAGCGGCGCTCTAAACGCTCCGCTGTCAAAGTGTTAATACCATTATTTTGTAATTTGCGAGACACACGCTTTTATTTTTACTGAAGTAAAAAAGACGTTGACATATATAGCTGGCTGCTCAAAAATCTAGGTTTTTCTACAAAAAGGTTTAACAGGTACCAATGCATTTCATGTAGCTATGCTAGTTTAGTGTAGACCTATATTGAACTTTAGTCGAGTTTTGCCAGTCACCAAATCAGAAAAAGATCTTCAGTGCGGCTTCAAGTCCGGAAGTAGGACAAACCTATAATTCCGGATGTTTAGCTGATGCTGTCATTAGTTTTTTTGACATCTTTGTCATCTTTATGACAGCTGACAAATGTCATAAGTTCTAGTAAAATTAGGTTATTTTTGTAAAATCGAAAAAAACTGAAAAACACAGATATTTAACTTAAAATGAATAACCTAAGAAAAATACTGGTAGCTCCAAGTTTGTCTAGACTTAGTTCTACAGCTCCAGCAGAATTCGTTAACAGGAATCCTCGCAACTTAGAGAAAATAAGGATTGCTCGCAAACCCGATGGTTACCACTTAGATGCCCCTGGGAAGAGATTCTGGCACAAGTTTGTATAACCAACCATCATATCAAATTATAACTACAGTTACAGTTTGCTACTGTACAATTTTAATGAATATGGCCTAAGCCTAATATTAATATGCAAGAAAAATGTACGCCTTCTTCCCTGTCAGTGTTATGGTTGTTGATAAATTATGCTCATAATATAAGTAAACAAATATATTCGCTGTAAGTTCTACCTCAATCCAATGTATTTATTATCACCCCAATCTTACTGAACAAATTAATAAATCAAACTGATGTCCTAACCTTCCCTATCGTTACAGGTTAATACTAAAAGCAAGTAACCGCACAGTGACTGCACAAGTAGTCCATTTTGTTAACGGGCCAGTTATTGAAGCAAAGACTTCAGAATGGGCCCTACGCAAACAACTCTACAGCATCAAAGACACATGTGCTTACATCAACCTGGGCAAAGTCTTTGCACAACGGTGTATCGAAAGTGGCATTACAGAGATGTACTGTGACATCAGACCAGTTGACGGTGGAAAAGTGGACAGGTTCATCAAAGAGGTTGTCAATGGAGGTATCAAGTTGGAAGAACCAGAAGTCTATAAGAAACCTAATCCTTGGGATCTACAGCGGCCTGAAAAGCCATGGGAAGTTGCTGAGGAATAGTATTTCAATTTAAGTTAGTAGTAAATAAGTAGGCAATAAAAAACATAAAATAAATATGATGTGAAGATGTTTTTGTATTGTTTTTTTTTCACCTATTAATTGTATGAAAAGCCAAGTGTCCAGAGACTAACATAATTATCAACACCCAGCCCTAGTCACCAAGAGGTGATTATTTTAAGTTGTACTTATAGTAGCAATTTAAAATTATGGTAAAATATAGTATGGCCATGAGAGTGCAGAATTTTAAAAAAAATGTGGTGAAGAAGAGGGCTTTTAGTCAGTGGGTCGTCATAGGGGCGGATTTGTAGGAGTTGGAGTATGGCTTAAGGGCACAATGCGCAGAAAAGAAAAAAAAAATTTTGATTGAAAAAAAAATTTAGGACAGTAAAAAAATGTCTTCTCCCCCACCCCTTTTTATTATTCATCCCTTAGGTGGGTAAAAAAGAGTAATCAATGCTTTCTTTGACCAACTCGAAATTGATATCAATCATCGTAAGTTTTTAGAGTCAAAATTAGTTTTATGATGATATGAATATGACATTTTCCCTCTGCTTAAAAAATAAAGCAAACAATTACATATGTGTTTTTTTGTGTACAGACGCCAGCACATTAAGTACTACAGCCTGTCAAATTCCTTTAATAGATTTTCAACTTTATCGCTAAACTATTAGGTTCAAGCTAGATTGGGAAAATTTGACAGTTATGGGTAGCTTGATGAGCTGGTGGCATCTGTACATACTTACAATAAAGAATATTTTAATTTGCTTTGACTTGCAAGAAAATGTACTTCATAGTAAATATCGTATCTTATAATGGAGGTGTTGTTCTGTGTTGTTCCTGGGGGACAGTACCACATATACGTTAGGGGTGAGGTGAGTCTATACCCGTCAACCAGGCTATAATACATAGGTTCTCCCCGTCGAGCCGGTACTGGGGAACATAAAGAAATACCCTATAACACTACTGCCTGACCATGGTATCAAACTATAGATGGAATTGCAACAAAAATTCAACATGCCCCCAACAAACTACGTCGTGGAACCTTTGTGTGGCTCCATCGTATAGCTCATGGTTACTAAACCTGTTGGGTTATTTCTACACGAAACACATTACTTTTAAATTTCTGAACGTAGAGGTTCCCTTCACGGTGGCAAAAAATAATTAACCAACTTTTTTCTGCATTAATCATACTGTAATAATTTAGGACTAAAACTAAAAATTATTTAATTAAAAAAATATATTTTTTGAGTGTTTTGCATTTCATGTTGCATATTTTCTTAACAGTGAAAGAATTATTTTTAAAAAGAAGGTCAACGTGAGCTTGTACTAAAATGGCGGAAAGAATGATGGCGTCTATTTCAAACGACGACGCAAGGACAAAACTATGTTTATCTCTTTCTTACTTGTGGAACTTCTCGTAAACCACTGGGCACGCGTAGTGATCAATATGTCCACGTGATCTGTCGTCAGTCGCGACTCGCGTAATTGCAAATGCAAAATGTACAGGAAAGAAACGTTTGTGTTACAATGAAATCGTAAATATTTTGTTATAAGTTGTAGTGTTGTAGTTTTAAAATGCCTGCGTCTATTGGTGTCAATTTACGTGTAACTGGCCACTGTAGCCAAGGCGGGAGAAAGTATATGGAAGACTTGTTTTCCGTTGCTTATCAACAAACTGAAGACGAGAGGGATTTGGAGTATGCTTTCTTCGGAATATATGATGGCCATGGCGGGAGCGAGGCCGCAGCTTTTGCGAAGGAGCATTTGATGGACTCTATTGTGAAGCAGAGGCAGTTCTGGTCGGACAACGATGAGGATGTACTCAAAGCAATCAGAAATGGTTACATGTTGACCCACTTGAACATGTGGAAAGAGTTAGGTAAACACCAAATTTCACGTTATTAACTAACTTAATTACGATGTATCGTACTAAAACTCGGCTTTGTCTTGGCCCAAGGCGAGTTCTAAGTGACTGTACCAAATATTTAGCTTGACCTTGTTGAAGTTATTCGTAATTTTTTCTTGAGTGGTTTGACATTGAGTTTACAGAAGTTTTTCGAATGGTCATTGTCGTTACAGTCCGTGCTATTGCTTTGTTAGTTAATAGCAAGTAAAAAAAATCACCTATGCAAAGTTTTTTGGGAATCCCACTCACTTTGCCAAGTGAAAGCAGTTTTACCAGTTTGAGTTTTTATTTTGGCCCAAGTTTCGTTATGTATAAGGTCAATAATGCAGCTCTGAACAACTATAAGACCGCTCAACCTCAAAGATAGCTTGCTCAGAAACCTGAGACTTGTTTGCCTATACTATACAAACAGGACAAGATTGTTATGCATATCCTATATTGATATTTGGTAATGCTTCTAGAATCTTATGTCATAGATTATAATGTCTAAATCATACTTTTTATGACTAAATAATTCCATGGCTGGAAACTTTTGAGGTTGTAGACCTCAAAAGTTTCTAAAAACAAAGCCATTATTATTGTAGGTATAAAAATACAATGTTATGACATGAAAACTTCCTGTCAAACAACTTTCACACTGCAGTTAGTGGAGGAATAAAGAAAACCTATTCAAGAAAAAGCCTAAGTCCAGCTGTGGACTGTAACGGATAAAGGAGACGGAGCATTACCGAAATTATAAACTTTCATTTGACCACTGCGTTTCAATGTTACGTTTTATCAGATTGCTTGTACTTTGCAAACAAAAGAACTTGAGGCTAATTAGAATACAATAAATTCCTTTCAGTTTTTAAATACCTACATTCTTACTGAAAGTAGCTGTTAAAATAGTTTCAATTAGAAACGACTATGCCAAAAACTCAAGACCTAATTAAAATACATTTACATTTACACAAAAAATGCTGTTTTATACAATGCATAAAGCTTACATCATAACCTTAAAGTTTATACACATAATTCAGTTACTTTATATTTTGACCCTGAGAATTTCTATTGTTTTAAAATTACATTCAATTGTTATGCCTTAATAGTCATGAAGTAATTACAAAATATTCGTTTTTTTTACAGAAAAATGGCCAAAAACTGTAACAGGGTTACCAAGCACGGCGGGTACAACCGCAAGCATAGCTTTTATACGCCGTGGTAAAATATATATTGGACATGTCGGGGATTCCGCTATTGTGCTCGGTTACCAAAAAGATGGTAAGTTAAAAACGAAACACCATTTATCAAAATGTTAAGGAAAAAGCTTACTGACTGGCGAGTATGACAAGCCTGTCATACATGTCAACGTTAAACATTCTCTTTTTAAATCAATGAGCAGGCAAGTTAGAACTATTATAGACAAGTTTGGCAAAGCTTTGCACTCCATTTTGCAAGTGTTTTCGGAGACTGTCTCTTGTAAACTTTGATGTTTATAAAGTGCTGATTATCAGCCTAATTTCAGCAAATTACTTTTGATCATCTGATCATGACAGGGATAGCAGATGAGAACACAGAAAACAGTAATAATTAATTGATTACAATAATGATAAATCAAAAATATATTTATTGATCCAACATTATCAAATTACTCACAAAAGCTAACTATAGAATCAAAAACTAACTAGAATTATAGGTAGATAGGAAATCCATGATCAAGTCCACGGAAAGAATGATCAAAGTCACCCCCAAAAAAGTTTTGGGTTAATACCTCTGGTTCATAAATGCTAAACTTGCCTGAACAAAAAGGCTGATAACATTCTTAGTTCCGAAAAATAAACTATCAAAGTTAACAATGATCAAAGTGCGTACTGAAAAAGTTAAAAACAATCATAATCTCTAAGACTTTGATTGTTCTTTTAAGTTTTTAATGAAATTTCAAATTGGAAGTTAGTTTGAGATTATCTTGTTTGTGACCACCGAATCTCATTATGCGGTAGTTAGTAAATTTTGATTTTATACTGCATGTTCATCATGTCTGAACACAGTATCAACGATATCTTGGACAATAATAACACCTAAAAACCAAAAAACTAACAATTTTGTACAAGAAATACTCAGGAATATTATGAATATTATGATAATGTGCCAAACCTAAAATGATTATAATAATCTACCAAAGTTTTAAAATATTTGTTTTACTCAAAATAAATACACTTGATTTGATTGACTTTAACTGAAAAAGTTAAAAATGATCAAAGTCAGACGTTTTTAACTTTTCAGTACAGACTTTGATTATTAATATAATTAATGTTTCAGACTAACTGAAGAAAATCTTAAATAACATAATTAAAAACATAGTTGTTTTTTTAATGATATAAAAAACTGCTATAAATACGGGGTGGAAGGAACACCGACGCGAAAAACAGTTACCACTTATACAATACATCATTTGAAGCCCCCCAACATAGATTTTTTTATCTGTAATTAAAACGAAAATCAGTAGTACTGACGAAAATTTTCTGTGGGTGATTTCAGAATGATGTACTGAATAAGTGGTAACCGTATTCGCGTCGGTGTCCCTTTACAAGTTTACGAGTAATAGTCGACCAACTTATAAAATGTACTTGTATAACATATTTTCCTAAACATGATGTATAGGAAGCACAGGGTTTTCAACTGCAAATGTAAACTTATTTTTTATTATTACAATAAAAGTCATCGTTCGGAGGCAAATCCGCATATTTTGATGGGCAACTATGGAACCCTACATTGTGCGTTGCCCGACAGGCACTTGGCCGTTTTTTCTTCAAGACAATCGTTTGAAAGATACACTTCCAGTGGTAAAATGTGTGTCCCCTAAAGTAAGAGGAGGACAATTCTGAAAAAATGTAGGATTGTAGAACGTAAAAAAAACTTCTACGAAATTTAGATTGAATAAGATTTCGACTTACATGGTATGATATAATTTGTTTTTATAGGTTGTGAGGAGTGGGCTGCAAAACCATTGACATCAGACCACAAACCAGAATCCACAGCGGAAATAGAGCGCATCCAAAGATGTGGGGGTAAGGTAGTCTCAAAGGCTGGCGTACCTCGTGTCGTTTGGAACAGACCTCGTCTCGGACACAAGGGACCAATCAAGAAGAATACCCCTATGGACGAGATACCGTTCTTAGCCGTAGCAAGGTCTCTGGGAGACCTGTGGAGTTATAATCCTCAAAATGATGAGTTTATAGTCAGTCCCGACCCTGATGTCGGCGTTTTGACTATAGACCCGTCGAAATTTCGGTGAGTTTTATTGCGACAGGAAATTAAACAACGATTCTTATTTTTAACTGACTTCCAAAAAAGGATTAGGTCCTGTGTTCTTGTGTCTGTATTTTTTTCTGTAATTCTTGTTTATTTACACTCACATGTAGTTGATTTCATACTTTTATAATATTTAAAATGCGATAGTTTTTTCATGTCTGTTTCGTTCCTTCTGTATTTCTGAGTGATGTAGAGAGAAATAGAGTTATATGTAATTTAGCCCTTACCTTTTATAATGAAGAAAACAATACAATGATTGCTGATATTGATATTTTACAAATCTTACATTTTTCTGTGTTACGTTACAGGTGTCTGATCTTCGGCACTGATGGCCTGTGGAACATGATCTCACCAGAGGGCGCCGTCAGTCTAGTTCAGGCTACCGAGCGGCACAACGAAGCTGCGCTCGTTGGAGGAAACGGAAATCAGCCGAGAGACTGGCTAAACCCATCCAAGAGTCTAGTAGATCATGCTTTGGAAAGGTACGTAGTTTGAGTGAAGCATATAAAAAAAAATGCAATTGATTCAGAAAGTTGCCAATGTTGAAAAAAGCTGTCAAATATTTCTCTATTTTGAATAAAATTATTTAATTATATTAAATTACGAAATATCGCTCTGTTTTGCACTAAAATATTGAAGTATTGCAATAATAGCACTGTATAAGGTGTTGTAACAGTTTAAGAGTTGTATTGTGGTTCTAGATGTAAAAAAAGCATTTGGGAGGTTTCCAAGTGCTTTTGTGCACCTGTATTAGACATTAGAATTTACAATCAATATTTTAGTGAAACACAGAGCAATATTCCATTTGATAGCTATGTGCGACATAAGTTACCTAACATCCAATTCCTTTCCATAGATGGTCAAACACTAGAATGAGAGCTGACAACACATCTGTGGTCACCCTCATGCTGGACCCGCCGGGCCCACCGCGCGCCACCGTCCTGCGCTCGCGCAGCAGTGCGGCGCGCCCCCTGCCCGCCGCGCCCCCCGCCCCCGCGCGCCCCGACGAGCCGCGCGCCGACGAGCCCGAGCCGCGCCCCGTGCCGCAGAACGGCCTCACCATCATGACGCGCTACTCGGACGGCGAGCGCGCCGCGCCCCCGCCCCCGCCGCCCGACGTGCCCCTCCCGCCCTGCGCCACGCTCGACACCCGCCTGCCCGCCGCCCCCGCGCTCGACGAGACCCCGCGTGAAGCGCCCGATCCGGACGATGACGCCATCGTCAACTACGGCAACCCCGCCGAATCATACTTCATGGCTCGTCTCCTCAATCGTACACGCGTCATCAACACGCTGTCGGCCGTCCACGAGGAGATCGCCGGCACCCCGGCGCCGCGGGAACCTTCCGAGCCCCGCGAGCCCACGCCCGCGCCCGCCACTGTCGTGCCCGACGTCGACACGGAATCTGACGCCTCCACTGCCAACCGTCCCCCTCTCCCGCCTCGAGCTGCCGCCGGCGAACCGGCCGCGTCCGCTGCGGAACCTACAAACCTGCTCGATGATGATGGCGGTATCCAGATCAATGAAGTCTCGTCGAGTTCGCCGACCGAGTGCCCACCGAAGCCGCGCGGCCGTCGTCCACGTGCAGACGCAAAGCGCGACCCCTCGGCGGCGGCGCCCGACCGCGTGCTGCGCTCGCACCACGACGCCGAGCCGCCGCAGCGCCCGCACACGCGCCAGGCCACCCGCGCTCGCCCGCCCGCCGCCTCCCCCGCGCCTCCGCTCGACCGCGTCGTCATACTCACCCGCCGCGCTCCGCCCGTACCGGTACCCGCGCCCCCGCCGCCGCCGAGGACCGACCGGCTGGTGGCTGGAGATGTGAAACCCTCGGGGCGTCGCGTCGCACCCGCACCCGTCGAGCCCATCCCTCATATCGACGAGGAGGCGAAACGTAGCGGCACACGCTCCACGCGCTCTCAGGGCGCGCAGGGAGTGACACCTCTAGCTCAGAAGATAACGCGCAGCATCGGACTGTACGCTCGCGAGCTGCGCGGCGCGGCGGCGGCGGCCGCGGCTGCGGCAGGTGCGCGGGCGGGAAACTCGGTGCGCGCCCCGGGCCCGGCGCGGCGGACCCTGGCGGCGCGCCGCCCGCCCCCCGACCGCTCGAAGGAGAACCTCGGCACCGCGCGGGGCCGCGCCCGCGCCCGCGCCGCTCCCGCCGCCTCGCCCCCGCCGCCCTCGCTCCCGCCCGGCCAGCCCGACCCGCCGCGCCCGCGAACGAGACGCGCGGATAGCGCGCGCGACGACTCCGAGGTGCATTCCACCACGGCCGAGCCGCCGCCGCCCTCCGCATGTGCCGGTGCGCCCGCCCCGCCTGCGCCCACCCGCCCGCGCGCCCTTCGCTCCCGCAACGACGCGACTGAGCCCGTGCGAGCAGTGCGCGACCAGGGCGCCTGCAAGCGTACACGTTGCGGCGAAGACGGTGGCGGTGGCGCCAGCAAGGCGGCGCGCCTGGCGCCCGAGAGGTGCGCGCGGGCGCTGGGCAAACGCGCGACGGGCCCTTGGGCGCCGGCGCTGGCGCTACGCAACCGCTTGCGCCGGCGACTGGCCAAGTAGCGCGAGCGGCCTCCGCGCCTGCGCCTCCGCGGTCCGACGTCGACGTCGGATCCAAAGATGACTGCGTCGTATACGGTTGATTTTCTGTTATTGTTTTTTTTTATTTTTATCGCCGTCTCGGGCGTCGCCGCAGACGGCGGCTAGGCAATAGGTAGTAAGTAGTCGAGTTGGGTGACTCTGTCTGTGGACCGCTCGGGGCGTCCCGGGCCCCGCGACGTCAGCCGGGCCCCTAGGCGCTGGCCGGGCCCTGTGACGTCAACGGAAGCCCGCGGGTGCCGTCGACGTTAAACAATAGTACAAAGGTATATTCTATTTAACGTGTAAGTTTACCGCGTGGACCAGGAGGATTTTATTAGCCCTAGTAGATATTTATTTTCTCTATATTTATAGCTTCTGTCGTAATGCATTTAACCGTAGGCGAAATGTGAATCTGATTTTCATTGTTGTGACGTTGAGTCAGAGGCTACGTAGTAACTTCAGATAGATAATCTGCCTTATAAAGCGAGAGTACAACATGTTAACATTTTTATAAAATATTTTATAAGATCACTTTATTTGAAACTCAAGTTTTAAGCAATAACACGATAAATTCACATCAGAGACTCTGTTGATGATAAATTTAGAGTCATGAAATATTAATTGATAATGATACAAATACTATCCGAGCATGTGGCACTTTAGCTTTACACTGCAGTATTTTGTTATAATAGGGTGATATCCGTTAATAATTCACACGATTTTAGACACAAATAAACATTTTGACAAATTGTTAATATACTTGATAGTATACATATTTATTATTAAAAAAATCTTTATTATATTACCTAATTGGAACTATACCAAGAGTGCTTTCTCGAAATATAACGTTAATTAAGAGTGCTATACCTAAATATTATGGAAAATGTACAGATGAATTGTGTACAGTTAACACCAAAATTATTTGTTTAGATTGTGCTAATGTGTATTTGATATAAACTTAGCTAGATATCGGAGAAGTTATTCTTTTGGGAAAAGAATTGTTTTATGTACTTCCTAATTAAGCTTTATTGATTTTAGGACGTCATACTGAATGTTTGTTACATTTGTGCCGAAATAGTTAATTGAGACAGAGCTCAGCCGAGCGACGGTAACTTTTTACTCTACGAACATATCTATTAGCATAAAATAGTTGTACTTGCACATAAAAGTGAAACTCAACATATTTTCGGTTAAGGATTAGTTGTTGGTGCATGAACCATTGTTAGTTAATTCGTTCATCGATCTCCTTGTAGTTATCCATTTGTTAAATAATGTCTTAAACTATCCACCTCCACTTTAAATTTAACTATCGAAATAATGTGATTATGAGACCATTGATTTATTTAAAAACCAAAAAGGTTTTGCATGAATGCAACATTGTTGACACTGTAAAATATGAGAATATTTTTTTGAACAGCAACATAGATGATTTGAATAGATGTACCTAAGAATGGACTGAAGATGTAATATTAAGTTAAAGAGTCCAAGTTATGTACATATTAATATAATAAATGAAAAAGTAATAGTGCCTCATTTGTTACCGACTTAACAAATACATAGGTAAAAGTGTTCTTTCATATATTGAGATATGTATTTTTATTGAAAATAAAATTTATGCATTGTAATTTAGCTGTAAAAGAGGATTTAATATAATTTGTTAAGCTAATTGTGTAAAGATTTTAAAGATTGGCAGTCTGTCGCTTATATCGTGAAATCAAGGAAAATGTATAGTTTAGTTTATTGAGTTTTGTTTTGAAGAGCTGTAAGAGACAGAATGTCAAGTTGAGACATAAATTGGTGACAATTTTGTGACATGGAGGGTATGAATGCCTTGAGAAGTAGGGGCCGTGACCTGACCCCAGGGGTTATGGCAATCGCTAACGATATAGATTGAGATGCTAAAAACAAATTTTATTACTATACATAATTGAAAGTAAAAGGATTATTGTAGATTTTATTTTTTGATTTAAATAAAGTTTGTATGAAATAGATGTCGCATTTTTACTCTCCTATCCCGCTCCTAAGAAGTTTGTATTGGTAGCTGTAGAAATTAGAACTACGGTTTACTAAGAAATTGTACAGTTTGCATACAAAAGGCTAGGGACTAATGAAAGCGGTAAAATCGCACATCACATAGAGCGCGTTTTTTCGCTCCATTCGCACACATTGTAGCATGCTAAAATATTTTGCAGCTAAGTGCCATACATATTCAATAAGCAGAATGAAAAAAATAGCTGCTTTTTTTCGGCTCAGATTATTTTAAGACCCCACGATCAAAAGCGCACCTAGCAGAGATCTACTTGCTCAAACTAAACAGTTCGACCATCATCATCTTCCTGCCCTTGTCCCATGTAATTTGGGGTCGGGGCAGCAAGTTTTTAGGGTTCCGTACCTACCGAAAAAACGGAACCTTTCCCTTTTAGGACCACTCGCCTGACTATCTGTCTGTCTACCCGTCTGTCACTAATTTACTCCGAAACTACTGGACCGATTGAGTTATGTAAGTCGATGATCCAAAGACAGACGTGTAACGTAAATAAATAAATTTTAAACTTTTGGGGGGGTAAATTAGAAAATGAAAAAAAAAAGTTTTGAAACTATATCGTGTTACAAATCAAATGAAAGGGCAAAGTTTTGAAGTTATTTTAGAAAATAGGCGAAAATTGACCACTACCCCCTTAACTTCGAAAGTACATCGCCGAAAATTTTGAAAAAAAAATCAAAAAAATGTTCTTTGCCTATAGATTATAGGAAAACCTATAAGAAATCTATGAACGTACGGAGCCCTCCCCACACGAGGCGAACCCGCACTTGTCCGGCTTTTTTTTCTTCCAATCTCCCTCTCTCTTCTGTTATTCGTCACGCTATCCTTTACTCCTTTTTCCTTCATATCATTCCATCTTTTCTTTGGTCTTCCTCACCCTCTCGATCCATCAACATTTATTTTCATTACTTTTTAGTCACATATGCGATTCACATGCTAAACATTTCGACCAATGAGTAGGTTTCCAGATTCTTCCCAAATTCTCTATCTCATAGTCTCATTATTACCTATTAAAATTATATTTGTGTCTTAGTGGCCTTAGTTTAGTATCATGTTTGTGTGCCGAAACGACAGATTTTTGTGCACTTAAAATAAAAATAAGGGTCCTATCAGAAAAAGCCCGCGAATGTTTTTAATTGCGGTAACTGCGATCAGATTAAAATATTTTTAGATGAAGTTTCCTACTAAAATTATGTAGCCCTTTTTGAACAACCTGTAAACACGCCAAATAGCAGCAAATTTTCTTACTTATAAACAACATTCTGAACCGGCAAACATAAAGCTTATAATATTCCACAATAATGATAGCTACGCGTTCAAAATAACTGTTTCATACCCCAGGTAGTTTTTACGCGCCGGCCGATGAATGCGGAAGCTATCGGTCCAGATGCATCGTCCCCTAACATGAATGGCCACCAACCCGCCCTATTTTTATTCACACCACTGCCAAACGGCGCGCTCCCGCTCACCCTACTATTTCAACTCGGCTAGGTTATAGTTTGGGCGCGCTCTAGCGTCCTGCCGGGCTCCCTACTCGCCGGTCGTCGTCAGTTACGCGACGAACGTAATAAGTGTCGCATCTGTTTATTTATCCGGTTAAAATGTGACTTTTCGTTATAAATTGTGGAAATAACATTGCTGTAGTATTTTCAAAAGTGGCGTTAACATTAACGATTTTGTAAGTGCGTTTCCGGCGTGTAAAAACGTAGTATTGACGTGAAAAAACGCGGGAATTTAGCCTATCGGCAGTGCAGTGCGTTTAGTTTATCGATCGTGTTTGTTGTGTTTGCTACTGCATTGGTGCATTCGAAATAAACTTAAATGTAGTTGTTTACCTCTCTCTCTTGGCTTTCTCGTATTTTACTTTGTAAATCCGCAGAATCGCTGCTATTATTAGCACGAGGGTTAATAGTTATCGATCGGAGATGACATTATAAACAACTCTGCGGAATCAGGGTCATTCAGGGTTGACAAAATACACATGTCGCCGGTTTTTGACATTTTGATCACGTCCACAACCGGATCCGAATAAATAAACATTGTTAATAGTGTAAAAAATAGCGAACTCGCATTCCTTATGTTACCTAACAAGCTCTACTAGTTTTTTATCCTGACATGGAGGATATTTCGGCAATACGTTATTTGCTGTTTGTGGCCGTTATTGAATGGTTTTTGCCTCAGTACTTAGAGTAACGATATTCGTTAGCAGATAATGATCTTTTGAATAAAAAGGCGAAGTGCTGCTCCATAAATCGATTAAATAAGACCTTGGAAGCAGTCCAAGTAACGTTTTTTGGGCATTTGGTAATGGTCTTTTCCGACAATAACAATATGCTTCAATCCAAGTCTTGTGTTGCAAGAGCTTTTACAAAACATGTTGCAAGAGCTTTTTCAGAGCATCTCGGGTTCCCAAAGCCCTCATTGTCGCCAAAAATCGCGAGAAACTCGTTCAGGGTTCAACCCAATCATCGGTGTACACAAAATATGTAGATAATCTACTAGAATCGAAACTAGACTATATCTACTGCACATTTAGTAGGACTCGAACTCGCAAGCTACGCCCATCCTCAAACTTTGTGGCAAGATCAACAAACTATTATTAATTTCAAGAAGTTCACTAGTTCACTTGAAAATAAGTCATACATAAGAGCCCCCTACGTTGAAGAACAAGATCCAAGAAGTTGGACATTACAAACAGGCTGTCACCATGACGACTTCGTGGTCCCACTTAATATAATACGCCTTACATAAAGAATCTAGTAAGATCTGTCAGACAATGCATCCATCACGTTTCTTCACGCTCCAGAGCTTGCATGACGCAAACGAAACCTTACACTGGCTGAATAGCGTCCACAGAACACCCTACCTAGCACAGACTAGAGGTCTAGAAAAATGATGTCTTAGGTACTCTTCTTTCATTTGCCTACTGCCTGCCTATTAGTAGAGTTTGATAACGATAATTAGGTCAAGTTAATTAATTAATCGATATGTTTTGTAAACAGTGGTTCATTGATAAGTGTTAATTTAATTAACTTGTCTAAATTAGCAGTTAGGTAACAATATTATCGGTTGATATGGTATAGGTTTGTGATGTGGCTGAATGAGGGATAAGTCTTGAGGAAAGTTTTGAGTATTTATGCGATGGTATTTTTATACTTACCTAATAAAAAAATAAAGGGTGTAAAAAGGCCCTTAACGAAGCCGAAAGGCATTTGTTCTCCCCATCATTGCGATCATTTTTTTGACCATACCTGGGAACCTTCTAATTACGGAGATATTGGGGGTCAAAGTTCCAACTTTTTCACAAGTTTTTTTTTTTTAAGTCATGTTTTAATGTAAGATTTTTACGTTAAACACCTCCACGACCCCCGTACTATTCAATCCACCCATCAGCACAATGTTTTGACTACGTTACATTGAGTCCTACCGTAAAACGTGATTTTTCACCCAAAAAAAAAAGTCGTTTCCCAGCAATAATTTTTGCGTAGAGTTACTTAGTTTGATGTACAGAATGCTTGGTTGACGGCTTCGTGAAGGGTCTGTTTACAGTGTGTATATGAAAGATGAAATGGCAAGAAAGAGGTCCAATACTCAGTTGACGGCTCATAGAGATGGCAGTGGAAATATGAAGAATCAACATAAATAGGGATAATTGAAACAGGAGGAAAGCATTGGATGACATATTACTAATTCCGTTAAACATGGTGTACACTTACTTCAGTTTATTTTTAATTCTTTCCTTTTACAACCATTTTCCTCCTTGCATACCGAATATAAATGCTCGTGAGAGCGTTGAAAGCTGAATTTTCCCTAAACACTATTTAAGTCTATGTAACTGCATCGACTGCAACACAAAAATGCATCATTTAAATGGTAAAAACTTATACACTTTCTATTCATTGCAAAATGGACAAAACTATTTGGAAAACAACCGAAGAAACTGCTGAATCCGTTAACCGCAACATGATAAAAACTCTGTCGTAGTAAACGGTTGTTCAGCACGATCCGTTTATTATCCGATTACAATACAATTAAACCGTGATCTTGTTACGAGACTTCGTAAGTTCGTACTACTTTGTTTGTGGAAGATTTGGTGCTCTTAGGGCTTTTTACTGCTGGACTGGCGATGAAGACTCGAGCTGCATTTAACACGACATCTCGTAGTCCGTCTTTCTCATCAAATCGAAGTCTTGGAGACTAGGTATCTACATGATTTTTTCTAGGACTTTTCCACTGTAATTCAAATCAGTTTTCGGTCCTGAAAGCAAGACTGTAATGTTTTCCTCACTGAAACAGCCGTGCTTTGACAGATTTTGTGTACGAGTAGTTTGATAACGTACATTATTTGATGTAACCTCAGATAGGACTGACTACTGAGCCTATTGCCCTGTAGCCAGCTAGTAGTAATCCTATCATAGTTAGTTACCTATTGTAAATTGCTATGAAATATGTATGACACCTTGCCATCAAATTATGATGCTCATAATGAATGAAGCGACTCACTGCGGAATTCCGAAATTGATTCGGGTCTACAAAAAACAATGTCATCAGTATAGCACAGTTTCCATTCAATTTTATCTATTAGCTTAAACTTCGAACACCATTCAATATGGTGACAGCTGTAACGAACACGTTTCAGTCATTAATTTATTATCTATCCGTTCTAAATAGTAATAAATAATCTCCTTTGTTATTTAGTCGCAAATCCTTGAGCTAATTACATAGTGTTTGTTAATTTGCATTTTAATTTTTAGAGTGGTGCGTAAACGTCTCCAAAAGTATCGTGTCCTAATCCTAATACCTCTTTGATACTTGAAACCTTTGTAAAAAGTTGCAGTAGAGTACAAAATTTTGACTCTTTCAGGAATTTTAATGGCAAGAGTAGATAGGAACCTGAGACCACAGATAAATTTTTAATTGCTTAGTTTGAGGACCTATCGAATGAGTTTTGAATCTGGGAGCCCGTTATTGCAGTGTCAGCAAAACATTGCGTATTTTCACAAAACGAATGAAGCAAGAAATGAATTGGACATGACTTTGGACTCTACGCAGCACAATATCCCACTAAAAAAACTCACTCGATTATTCGATACTCAATGGGTAACTTTGTAAAAAGCTTCCGGTTTACACAGTCCATTGGTCCGGAACTGTCAACGTCATTGGTAATAATATTGAATAGCAATGTAATGTAGAATCGCTCTGACACAAATCTTTGGCAGTACCTATTGCGATTTCTGATGTTAGTGATTAGCCACTTATTATACAATTGTTTTATTACAAAGAGAAGCAGACTGGCTGTACGGATATGGTAGATTAGAAGGATGACTTGGAGAGAATAGCTGATTTTGATAAGCTAGAATAATTTTCTGTATAATTTAAGATTTGGAGGTACGGTAGTATTAGTGTGTGCGTTGGCTAGATGTATGAAGGAAGGATTTGTTGAGGATCGTAGCAAATGCCTGTCGACATGGCAAAAAAAATGCGTGAATTTATGTACCTTTTAAGAGATGAGAGAGTGATGAATAAAATGTTAATGGATGGAGAGGGGGAGGAAGACTAAGGAAACAAAGGAGGAAGGGTGGATAGCGTGAGGAATGATATGAAAGAAAAAGGAGTAAATGATAGCGTGACAGTTGATAGAGGAGAATGGAAGAAAAAAACGTGTTGCGCCGACCCCAGTAATATGAGACAAGGGCAGGAAGATGATGAATTGATGATGATGTAACAACAGATCATTATAGTACGGTGGTAGTGGTAATGTTCACAACAAATGAATTAACTGTTGAACTACTTACTTACGTAGACTAACAAACTGCAAACTTCATCGCGAAAGCCGACTTCTGACAAACGCTTTTTGATTTCGTCCGATACACCAGTGAGTTTACTCGATTTCTTGATTTCTTTCGGCGACGGCGACGCTCATTACAGTATGGCAACCATAATTTTACTGGAAAGTGGAGTTTTAGTTGCCGTGGGGGAAAGCTTACGAGTGCTAGATGTATGGCCGGGCCTTGTGGGGTGACTACGTTCGTTGTTGCTGTGGTTAGGCCGTGGCGTAACTAAGATTTTATTAAGAAAATGATTTGGTAGCAGGTTATCGAAGGGGAGAGGAGGTGGTGGTGGATTTTTATCGCGAAAAAATGATTTCGGAACCTAAAACGATAGAAGGAAGAAGAAGAAAGAGGAAGAAAGGGATATCGAAGTGTCCGATTATTGAAATTCAGCCGAAGGACATGGATTTTGTATAATCCTAGTTTCTAACGCTCCGGTATTTTGAAATTGGTATACGGGGTGAACACCGATGCGAAAACGATTAAGTACCACGTATTCAGTACATCATTTTGAGCCTGCCATCATTTTAACCGATGAAAAATTTATTTGTGAGGGCACAAAGAAATTTTTCATCGGTTATTAAAAAAAAATCAGCTGTTCCATACATTTTGATCAGGTAGGTATTGCACTTTTGTAGGAAAAAGCTGCTTTAAAAAAAAATGACCGATGTAAAATTTATATGTGGGGCTCAAAATGATGTACTGAATACGTGGTAACCGTTTTCGCGACGGTGTCCCTTCCACCCCGTATGCATTTATAGATATAGACGTTTGTGTCTAGATTTCATGATCATTATCAGCTAAAAGCCGTCCACTGCTGGACAAACGCCTCCCCCAAGCGTCGCCACATCGCCCAGTCCGACCTTAGGGCAGATTCTCGCGGTCTTCACCGGGTTATCAGTCGCCATCGTGTAACCTCATACTAGAGCCTCTCTCTCACCATGCTCTGTCACCATGTACGCTTTATGCCTTTATTTTAATTTCGTCTATAAATAACGTTGAACATCACATTACCTCAGTTATGAAGTATCCTCTATTTACCATATAGTGTGGGCACACTATAAATAGAAAACATGGCAGTTTACCTGCCACGGTGTTTAGTGCAGGCAGCGATTCAAAGATAGATACACCATAGTGAACAGAGCTCACTTCTCTTTTCTATGTATATGTACATGTAATTGCAATTACACGTAATTAAATGAAAGTGTTCTCATGTTTATCGTACTTTTACAATTTTAATGATTGTTCTTGCTAGTAGGTAGGTACAGTTTGAATTTAGTTCTTACCCTGTGCTAACGGTTGGTTCATTAAAAAAAAAAACAAAAAAGAGCGGCAAAATTGACAGGACGTGTGGTTTTCCGGATTCGGTTGTTGTGGCAAAGTTCGTGCAACTATTCTTGCTATTTCTTAGGAGACTCGTTTGTCCAAATAAATGTAAATAAATCATTTTTAATTCCACAGGTTCAGTTTCTAGTGTCTTCATATTAAATAACAGTTTGAACTGAAATAATTTAACTTAGTGAGTGCAAGTGAGTTAAGACTTTTTCTGTGATAAAAGTGAAAAAATAGTGAGTGTTGACTGTAAACATTTGTTTAGTTCCAGCCAAAGGAATTTTATAATCATGGGTAAGTTTATTATTGTTTCTTCTTCTTCTAGGAGATGCACGGCTCTGCGCCGAGGCGTAGTATTATATTATCTGTGGCCGAAGGTTGAAATTCTAACAGTCAAAACATTTTTAGGCATTCCTTTAGCCGCTATGCTGGGTGTTTATAGTGAATTGATATTGATTTACTTGGAGTTAAGCTGGTAACCTTCTAGGGTCGTATGTATATGAAAATGCTAGTCAGTCTGCAAGACGGTGTTTTGGCCATAAAACCGTCTGACATTCGCGCTTCTGAAAATTACGGAGGTAATTTCGAAAAAAATTAAAAAAAAGTCTCTAGAAATGATTAGACTGAAATAAAAGGTCTGCATAACACACACAGTTGTGTATGATGTAGGTAATTATGTATTTTGTTAAAAATCCGAAATTTTCAGATGCGCGAATATCATTTTTCGCACTGATCTGATGAGGAAAACCAGAAATATACTATCAGAATATCTATACATGTATATCCTACCTGATCTATTTCACCATTCCTACTTTATTTTGACCTAGTTATTTGTCAAAACTTGGTGCTTTCATTTCCTTTCGGCACTCGATTGCAAAGCGGAAGTGCACTGAAGCGTAAAGAAACGGCGTCAAAATAAACAACAGCGAGCACAATAAACAGTCAAAGAAAACAACCGGTTGATTTCTTACTGCATTATAACAAATATTTAAAATAACTAGCTTTGCACCGCAGTTCACCCGTTTCAGTTTCTTTTTGCACGGATTCTAAAGGCAGCAACGTGATGTTTTATAAACAGCCAAAGACCTTCCTCAAGAATTATTGGGCTATCCTTTTTTTTTCATAGCCTATGATGCTGGGCAAAGGCCTCCCCTTTCTCCTTCCAAACCTCTCTGTTTTGTGCAATTTTTGGCCATGTTTGCCCCGTGAACATGATCAGAGCGTCACAAAAAAAAATAGATCCGACTGATAGGTACCTAGTTCAAGAGATTAGTGTGTTCCAAGTTCAAACATACACATTTGAGGATATCCAAACTATTCAATATGGATATCCGAACTGTGCCCTTCTCGAACCTGGCTGAATGTTTAAACGGCACAATAAAGTGATTACAGAAACATGTCTGAATTCTTTTCTTACTTGATGAATACGTTCATTTAATAAGTTTGTTGTTTTTTGCCATGTAAAAATGGAATAGACTCCTATACGCATTCATCTTCCGTATTCACAAACGCTTCGATTCGATTTCGATTCGACAAGTCGTATGTCTATCTTTTTTTGGCATTACGAAAGCGAGCGAGATGGACACACGACTTTTCGAATCGAAGCGTTTGTGAATACGGGGGCTGGTCCTAATGACAACCTAGGGTCCACACTCACAGGGTCCTCTTGAGTAAGTTTAAAAAAGTATTTTCATGAGGTCTACTGTTACTTATCCTAGTTTATACAGTCCTTTCGCAAGTTTTCAAGTTTTTATATGCCTATAAAATATTTACGAGAAATCATGCTTATTTTCTGCCGTAGACCTTATTATAATAGTAGTACTTACCTTATTATATCAAGCAAAAAAATCAAACATCGACGTGAATAGCGTGATGACTGGCTGTGTATTGGGAAATTCCCATTTCAGTGAAAACCGGGTTTTCCCACCTAGGGGAAAAGTTTGTTGACGTATTCATAGGGAAGCGGGCTAGACTTGTGTTTTTCAAGACTGCCATGACCTTTAGCTCGCTCGCCCCTGATGTCTGCTTGTGTCCCATTTATTTTATTATGACAGTGTACTGCTGCAAGCTTGTTAAGAATGAATAGAGTCCCTTCAAATAGCCGGTTATACACCACCATATTGAATTTCTTAGCTTCACCTGTAACTAACCATGTAAAAATATCTTAGAAGTTAAATTTGACCCACTTCCCGGTTTTCCCTTGAGTTGAAATTTGCATACATGTTTAATTTGGATGAAAATGCATGGTTAGCTAAGTGACGTCATTTTAAAACCAATATGGCGGACTCCCAAAGATGGTGGACTAGTTATTTTTATGCATTTACATGATATAGGAATCAAATGAAAGGGTTTGCGGAGAAAAATACGAGAAATAAAAGATTTTTAAACTATAAAGGGTGTTCAAAGGCTCTTTCTCCCCGTCATTGCGATCGTTTTGTTCTGGACCATACCTGGGAACCTTCTAGTTACGGAGATATTGGAGGTCAAAGTTCCAATTTTTTCACAAGTTTTTTTGAAATACTACTTTTTACGGTTTTAACTTTACCTCCATGACCCGTTTACTATTCAAAGCATCCATCACCACCAAGTTTTGAGTGCGTTGCATTGAGTTATACCGTAAAACGTGATTCTTCACCCCAAAAAAAAAAGTCGTTTCCCAGCACTAATTTTTGCGTAGAGTTACTCAGTTTGATGTACTGAATCCTTGGTTGACAGCTTCGTGAAGGCACGGTAATATTATAATACAGTACTCCAACTTCATACAAACGGACGAAACGCGAGCTATACCTACGCGCCTCGATCGTGGGGGTGGGGTGCGCTCGCGGTGCAGACAGTCACGGCTGTACCGCAGTGTCGAACGGACGGTGTGTTGTTTTTTTAACAATAACCGCGCGATTTTTTCTCTAAAAATCAGTTAATATGACGAGTAGGAAATATTGTGCTGTTTTTGGTTGTATGGATTCGCCAATAACGCTTTTTGATTGTACCCAACGATGATTTTGTGGAATATATAGAAAAAATGGAGGAAATATTCCGAAATTCACTAAAAACCAAACATGTAAATTGTAAAGTAGCTGCAGGTATCTATAACCAAGTAAAAGATATTCCATTTTCTCCACCTTGTCCATGTTTTCCAAAACAATTTTTAATTAAGCTTTATACAAGAATGCGGATTTATTATACCTTAAAATTTAACAATAAAGCATTTCGTACGACTCAGTCGAGGCGCAAATATTTTTCGGTCGCAAATTTATAAGCCCGATTTGTTTTTCAAACAAAAACATGTTTTTTTAATTAAATCTACCAATCAAAAAACAACGCATTTTTATTGAACACTTCCTATTCAATATACAAAGTATTTCATTTATTTATATAAAAAGGATATTTACAATCACAAAACTAAATAGAAACAGAAAGTAGGCAAATGTAATTAAAATGCTGGGGACGGTCAGCCCTAACGCATGTTTACGTACCGCGCGGCTGTAGGCATTTATTTCTATCATGCGGCCGAGTTACATTACTGTATTATAATATTACCGTGGTGAAGGGTCTGTTTACACCTTGTATAGTTTATTTATCACAATCACAACCTCCAGTCGGCAGTAAAACAAGGCTCAGTGGCATAACACTGCAGCTCAAGGACGAACAGTTGACTCATGTGGATTGTTTGCAATCACAATTCACGGTTGTGTTATATGCTGAAGTAAGTGCGGTATTCTGATGGGTAGCGGCGATGTCGATCTCTTGTCGATTGTGGTACAATATGGGTATATCTGAAGTATGTACAACGATGTATTTGACTGCGTAATTTGGGCACCATTACCTGAATGATATATTAATGGTTGACTTTACAGAAATTCCTTCGTTCTTGTCTGCCTCATCACTGAGCCGAATTTCTGTTTGAACTTGCACCTCACGCATAATTTCAAAACTTTTTTTTTCGGATAGGAAGTCATCAAATGACCCCTCCCTCTCTGGGCAGAGTGGAAGGGAGTGTCAGGCTCGCACTGACAAAACCCATCCATGTTCCTTCTTTGACCTTTGTGTTCCAGGGCCGCGGTATCTCTTTTGAACAGTCCCGCAGCCCCGGACATAACAATACAATACGATCGCGATCGGTGTCTCCTCTTTCACGACGACGGTCCCCTTTAAAAGCTCGAGGGAATACACCACTAATTGTGTTTTTATTACGTCGGTAGTAAAACAAGGCTTGACATAATACCGTAGCTCAAGGACGTGCAGTTGATTCACAAGGATTGTCTGCAATCACAATTCACAGTTGTGCTGTATGCTAAAGTAGGCGCGGTATTCTGATGGGACGCGGCGATGTAGATCTTGTATCGATACTTAAACAATACAAGGGGAAATGGATTATTGCCTGAATGACCTATTAATGTTTGTTTTATCTTAATTCCTTCAAAATCAGAGCATTTATTTCAAGTAGGCCAGTTACAGGCACTTTTGAACTGTCGAAACAATGAAATTTAGGAAGCGACAGTCCCAGTCAGAAGGCATAAAAACGGTGAAAGTACCGTAGTGGCCCATTCCAAAGCTTACATCTCTTTCGCTCTCTTCCGATCTCTCTTAGTCTCTTCCTTCTTGAATGCCTCATCATTATCATGATTAAAAGTATCTTTGATCATATACATAGTATCTGTTCATTTTGTACCATGCATGATGCACATAACTTTACTATATCGTCTAATTTCATCCAAAGTATGCCTTTATGCGAAATCATTGAGCAAATTTGAGACCATCTATTAGTCGTTGACATAATTGTAACCAGATGGAAAGTAGGATTTAAAAGTGGTCTTTTGACACTAAAACCAAAGTTCTTTTCTTCCGCCTCTCATCTTTTGCGGCAAATATTTTTCTCTTCCAATTTTCCCTTGAAGTGTATCTTGTCACAGACTTCCTTTTAGACAATCTATCCCATTTTTCTGTGGTGCAAAACCTAATTAAACATTGTTGTATCAGTCGGTGTGTTCAGAATACACCAGCTGACTGGTACGAAGCCCACGTGCCTCGCTGACCCGAATGTGCCGCCGACGCACCGGCTCACACCTTTCCGACATTCTCCGCCGAACCCTGTAACTAGCTACTTTATCGTTTGTTTACTGTGCTACTGTCTACTGTCAATTGAATACGGATCTGTAAATACGGGGTGTAAACAGACCCTTCACCAAGCCGTCAACCAAGCATTCTGTACATCAAACTAAGTAACTTTACGCAAAATTTTTTGCTGGGAAACGAAATTTTTTTTTGGGGTCAAAAATCACATTTTACGGTAAAACTCAATATAATGCGCTCAAAACTTATTGCTGATGGATGCTTTGAATAGTAAACGGACCATGGAGGTAATTGGAGTAAAGTTAGAACCTGAAAAAGTAGTATTTAAAAAAAAAACGTGTGAAAAAATTGGAACTTTGACCCCCAATATCTCCGTAACTAGAAGGTTCCCAGGTATGGTCCAGAACAAAAAAATGATCACAATAACTAGGAGAACAAGCGCCTTTCGGCTTCGTTAAGGGTCTTTTTACACCCTTTATAGGGTGTGAACAGACCCTTCACGAAGCCGTTAACCAAACATTCTGTACATCAAACTAAGTAACCCTACACAAAAATTATTGCTGGGAAACGACTTTTTTTTGGGGTGAAAAATAACCTTTTTACGGTAAAACTCAATGTAACGCATTCAAAACATTGTATTTATGGATGCATTGAATAGTAAACGGGTCATGGAGGTATTTAAACTATTTAAAGTAAAGTTGTAACCTTAAAAAATAGTATTAAAAAAAACTTGTGAAAAAATTGGAACTTTGACCCCCAATAACTCCGTAACTAGGAGGTTCCCAGGTAATGTCTACAACAAAAAAAATATCGCAATAGTGGGGAGTACAAGTGCTTTTCGGCTTCGTTAAGGGTCTATTTACACCCTTTATACAATTGTTTGATAGTTTTGTGTTTGAGCCGTTTGGGATTTTGGGATTGAAACGCTAGGGCCGTGGGGTCCGAGTGCCCACCTAGTATTTCGGGATATCGCAAAATGTTTAGTTGACTCTTCTCGTGATCAGAGGGCTGGACTATTTCTTGGCCAGAAAATCAGCATTGCCATCCAGTGGTGCAATGCTGTCAGCCTTCTGAACATTTTCCCCGTTGATAGCGATGCGGATGGATTGTTTGACGCCCTTTAATTCTTTTCTGCTTTTGATACTACATGTATCAAAAGCAGAAAAGAATTAAAGGGCGTCACACACACTGTACATATTTTTATTATTATTTTAGGTCTGCATAGTAAATAATGTATTCTTTTATAATTACTTTAAAAAAATAGATGACTTTTATCAACGGAAATGATACAGCTTAGATCTGCTTAGGCTTATGATGTTTTTGAAATAAATACAAACCCATTAAGAACTAAGTAAGCACGTTTCCCGTGTGATTAGAATAATTGTTTTCAGAGGTGTGAAACTTGGGACAGTCTGTGTTAGAGTATATAGAATATTAGGTTTCATTTATTAGCTGCCTTGCATTTATTCAGTTGCATAGATAAAATTATGAGTGAATTATTAGGGATGGTCTTAGTATGCTACCCTGGGGTATACCATCATCCTTTTTATTTTTTTAAAGAAGGATACTTCTTTATGTTTCTGTATTGGTCATTGGGGTAGGCCACGGTCCTAAAATAAGTTATAACTTTACATGTCCACTACGCGTCCCATTTCCCTAATCAAGGTTACACTAGAATGGTATCAAAAGCTTTACCGAGATCTATTATTATTCTTATTAAAGCATCTGCCACTGCAGCTAATGTGCTTACCCGGTGCTCACTATTCATGGCTTATTCATAATGTCACCGCATTGTAAAGTTGTCATAGCAAATGCATTTTTTTGCACATATGACATATCCCACCCACATGTCTACATTATGTATAAATTAATTTGTAGTTTTTTTATAGTATGTACGGACTGTAATGCACATAAATGTATTAAAACTCATATTTCATATGGAAATTCGATAGTTTTACTTTACCCTTAGAAAAATGGACCTGAAGAATCTACTAGTCCATCCATTAACCATTATCAGCGAAGTATAATCATCATTCTCTTGCTCTTCTCCCAATTTATTGGAAGTCGGCACAGCATTTGTCGTCTAACAGTGGCGAAGGCAACATACAACTCGATTCCTACCGGCTTCCCTTTGAAAAATGGCACCGTCAGTATTCTACAGACAAATAAAATAATCACATTAAAGATAATGTGTATTCCGGCTTATCTCTTAAAAAATTTACTCTTCGTTACTGACGTCTAATTCCATACTACTCTATTAGTTGTCATGTCAGTAGTCAAGTCCTTTCCAGCCATCTCACCAGCAAACTATCACATGACGTATCATTTGTGAAATGATAATGAAAGACCGTGATTGATGACGTGTTCATTTGTAATTTACCTTTACCCTACTGTGTTGGGGTCACCTTCCAATCTAGCCGGATGCAGCTGAATGTCAGTATTTTCAATACAGCGACTGCCTCTCTTACCTCCACAAACGAGTCTTCTTCTTCTTTATCGTGTGGTTAGTGCCTAACCTGGTGTCAGAGTTTTTATGCCGCCTATGGGCCTGCGACTTGGCTTTACATGCCGTCGAGAAATATCTCTCAGGCATGCTGGTTTCCTTACAATGTTTTCCTTCACCGAAGCAAGTGAAAATTATACAATATGCACATGAATCCGAAAAATCAGAGGTGCGTGTCTTGGGTGCGAAGTTGAGACCTATGACTTGGCAGACCGACGGTCATACCACGAGACTATCACTGCTTACTGTAATCACAACCGAGTTAAAACTGGGTAATACGAAATACTCACTAAAGATTTATAATAATCTGAATTTATGTGACTGACGATACCTACCGGTTAGAGACGAGTACGTCACCCACTTATTAGCACAAATATATGGAAACTTAGTGGGTTGAACTTTTTTATACTCTGCGGATCGATGAATGAATTGTCTTGTAAATCTATTTGTACATAACTTTATAATAGCTGTTGGCTATATTTAGAATCTGTATGATAAATCTGACAACGCATAAGGCAAATAAAATGGCCAAAGCGGTATATTTTGATGTTGTTCCATAAAATAACATACTTTAACTCAAACTTTATGTTCGATTTCCTGTAGATTTTAGTCCTGTACATTGAAAGAAATTGGTAAGATCATGTTTTACAGCTTAACTGCTCTGATCACCTTGATCTTGAGTAGTTTCCATATCCTCCTTTTTCTTTTCATCCTCTGTGCCTCGGAAAGCACGTTAAGCCGTTGGTCCCGGCTGTCATTTGTAGATCTTTGACAGTCGTTAGGTAGTCAGTGGCCCAAAAAGTCTGACAACCAGTCTTACCAAGGGGTATCGTATTACCCAGTACTAACTGGGTTGTGGAGGTCAGATAGGCAGTCGCTCCATGTAAAATACAGCTGCATCCGGTTAGACTGGAAGCCGAACCCAAAATAGTTGGGAAAAGGCTAGGAAGATGATGACACTTTAGCTAAACATCAACTCAGTATTTCAAATATACAGTCATACTAAAGTTTGTATCGATCGAAGTCTTAAGATTACAATCTCAGAAATCAGTCAACTACCATAATGTCATCATTATAATCCTGTATCTCACTTACATTAAAACAAAAAACTGCTATTATACCACTATACAATCCATCATTAGATTCCGTTGGTTCATTAGTCAAGTTTTTGCTTACTAATAATTATTCCTGCACTAATATCTTACTAACAGCTGGTTGCCCTTGAACTTGTTTTGTAACGATAGTGTTATTTAGTTGTCACTGGACTGTAGGGTCCCCATGAAGTTTTGTATCTATTGTTAAATATGGTGACTGGTAATTAGTGACCGATACTTAGACACGTGATTATACTCATCATAACAAACAATTTACCTCAAGAAACTTTTTTTTATACCTACTCTTTCACTTTTATACCAATAACACAACAGCCTATCCGCGACTGTGACCTATCAGCTGTTAGCCGCGTGACGACGTTCTGTCTCACTCCTACCGTACCGTGCAACAGTGGGTAGGCAGAGCACAGTGAGAGACAGAACTACGTCGCGCGAATTTCATACGGCTGTTTTGTTATTGGGTTAAAAGTGAACGAGTTTAAAAAAAAAAGTTTCTTTGGGAAAGTTATTTGTTATAATGAGTACAAACACGTGTTTAAGTATCGGTCACTAATTACCAGTCACCCTATATAAAGGGTGTAAAAAGACCCTTAACGAAGCCGAAAGGTACTTGTTCTCCCCGTCATTGCGATCATTTTTTTGTTCTAGACCATACCTGGGAACCTTCTAGTTACGGAGATATTGGGGGTCAAAGTTCCAACTTTTTCACAAGTTTTTTTTTAAATACATGTTTCTAATGTAATATTTTTACTTTAAATACCTCCACGACCCCCGTACTATTCAACCCATCCATCAGCACAATGTTTTGAGTGCGTTACATTGAGTTTTACCGTAAAACGTGATTTTTGACCCCAAAAAAAAAAGTCGTTTCCCAGCAATAATTTTTGCGTAAAGTTACTTAGTTTGATGTACAGAATGCTTGGTTGACGGCTTCGTGAAGGGTCTGTTTACACCCCGTATTTGGTTAGTCCTCGTATGACCACGTTTAACTTCTGTCTCGAATTAACACAGAATAGACATGTATTTCAAGTGACAGAAATTATGTAATTTTGTAAGGAAAGAGTATTCTTTTTAGAATCCTTTCGTTTCTTCTGTTTCAAAGCTTTCTAATGTATTTGTGCTGATAGTAAGTGATGATGCCCGCAACGTTGGCGGAGTGTTGTAACATAACATAACATCAGAACATCACGCCTGTAATCCCCGAAGAGTTAGGCAGAGGTGTACCTAATAGTAAACCCGCATTTCGCCAGTTATGTTTAAGTCCCATGTAATAGGGGGCGAGCCTATTGCCATCAACCGGGCCAGAACCCAGGACCCTGGACCTCATGCTCAGCAGTCGTGATTGCGGCCACTAGACCAACGAGGCAGTTGTAGCCTCCCAGGATATAGCTATCGTGAAACCCTGACTCCGTCCTTCTGTTCGGTAGTCCTCGTAGTGCTGAAGTTTTACCTAACTAACAATTAATCGTGATTTTATACCTTACCAGTACCAAACCGAAACCGCCACCGTCCTATTCCCCTACTTCCTCTGGTGGTCATATATTTACAGATAAGCAACGATAACAGAGAGGACATGGACAACCACACCCTCTAGATGAGACTGTACTGATTCACTTCTGATACCATTCTATTTAATCAATTTAACCAGTAGAGCTCTGAGCTTTGGTAGCCTGTAAAAAAGGCCATATGTAGATACGGCCTTTTTTTCGAGATCAACATACACCTCGTAATTTAAAAGTAAACATCGTGATTAATCAGCGTTCATTTCTGCACTGTAACTACGTTAACTTCATAAGAAAAAAGTTCATAAAACAAATGACCTAATACTTTCCAATCACTGAACGCATGGTAAACACAAGACTAATCTCCCACGCGGGATAGATTACACTGCACACTGTAAGGCGTTATTATTCTGCTAATATTATGATTAATTGATTCGCTCAATCAGTACGATGTTACACATCCACACACAAAACTAAACTCTAACTCTCTAAGACCAAAGTACCATTTCCAACACACGCTGCCAAATCAGGTGCAAATAAGTGTGACATTACACGAGTCAATTTACTGCACGATTTAATTTCTACGATTTAACTGTTCTGTGTATTATCATGGCGTGTATGTAAATCGCTTATGAATTCTGGACTACGGTTTATGCTGGCTAACTGTGGGTTTGCACGACATAGTCCGTCTGGTAAGCACTTAGGCTTGGATAGCGGATCTTTACTGTTGCTGGCAAGGTGGCAGCTATATCTGCTGGTTAGTCCACTTAGATGTGCTCCAGTGAATGGTAAAATCTGGCGTCTATTATACGGTACTGGTTATGTAGTTGCAATTATTTACAGCTGTGATTACTGTCTACGTTTAAGAGAGTATGAAAGTGGAGAAAGAAATATAACACTACATTTCTGTAAACAATTTTTTTATTGAAGCCTTACCATCTTTCAAGGATGTTCAGAATAGACACTTCAAAAGATGCGAAATTGACCCCTTACTGTGGGAAAAGTAGGCACAAAATCGGCCCGAGTGGAGACGTCGTGTACATCGGCAGGTCAACGCCTTCGAAGAGAGAAGAAAAGAAGGTCGCTGCTAGACTTAAAGCGTAATAACCTAAAAACTAGGCCACCTGCAGCTATACCCTCCAATTTCGTCAATGGTGTTCTATCATGTCTGCTTTGTGCTCGGACTTTTTCGGCCAAAGTTGGGTATGCTAGCCACTTGAGAGCACAACACACCAAAGCTCCCGACGACCTCCCTATAAAGCCTTCGAATGCAGTCGCTGTGGCCGAAATCGGCTAGATGGCATCATCATCATCATTATCACCATCTAAGCCTTACTATCCTCACTGCTGATTGTATTTGGGGTCAGTGCAGATTAAGGTGTCTTCGTCTTCCATACATCTCTATGAGCCGTCGTCTTAGTATTCTCAGTAGCTAGTCACCCTATTTTATTCTAGCCGTATTTACACAACCAATTTTTATTTGATCTTTTGTTATTCTTTCAGGATAATGTTTTTCGATATTATTAAAATAGTGTGACATGAATTTGACTTTAAAGTAGCAGTAGATATTATTAATTAGATTGCCACTGTGGTTTCGTCTATACAGGCACTAATGCTAGATCGGCACAGTGAATTTTATCAACGACATTGACCGAGTTTCTGAATTTAAGTTTTGTGTGTAACCATAGTTTTTCACACTTGAAATTTTTGTCTTTGCTACTTTATTATACTACTAACTTATAAGTTCTAAACTTAAAATAATGCTCGGATTTTCACAGAAATGCATTTCCAAGTTCTACAAAGACAGATTCGTCAGGATTGCAAAAGTGTTGAAATAAAAATGACTCATTTATGAGTTGTTCCATAACAGTTTCAAGAATATTTGATTAAAGGAGAATAAATAGTAATATATGTAGTAACTGCGACGGCTGACAGTAGTAAACTTGTAAATCATTCAATTTACGGTAGTCAACTATCACTAAATACTTTATTATATCCTGTGTTGATAGTGGTGTTTCATTGCTCTCTAGTTATGATATATTAATTTTAGATTGACGACCGTTTCTGTCATGGGGACAAAATTGTATTCGGCTTTTGGTTCCATATTGTTTTCTACTCTTTATTCTTTCGTCAAGGTTTTGGAACGTGTGCACGATCATCGTCATCTTCCTTTTGTCCTGGTGGTTTTTTTGACGTAAAAATACCCTTAACGAAGCCGAAAGGCGTTTGTCTCTTTTTTTTGTTCTGGACCATACCTGGGAACCTTCTAGGTACGCATTGTGTATAAGAGGCCAAAGTTTCAACATTTTCGCGATTTTTTTTAATACCAGTTTTTAATGTTTTAACTTTACTTTAAATACCTCCATGAAACCTGTACTACACAATGCATCCCTCTGTACGTCTGTGTTTTTAGTGCGTGACATTGAGTCCTACCGTAAATCGTGGTTTTTCACCCCAAAAATAAGTCGTTTTACAGCAACAATTTTTGCGTTGAGTTACTTAGTTTGATGTACTACAGAACGCTTGGTTGACGGCTTCGTAAAGGGTCCGTTTTTATCTTGTATATTCTAATCTTCTCCTTTACTCTAGTAACGGACTGGAATTTAGCTCTTGCTTAAGTGGATCTTCCATCAAAGGTATATTATAGTCCTCTATTGCTTTAGGACCATCTTTTTTCATCATTAAAACACTGTCAATCTCTGCCTGAAATGTACCCTGATAATTACAGCCACGTCATAACAAAGTATACAAGACGAATGCCTCCTACATCAACTGTAGACGTATCAATAGGCCCAAAAGGTGAAAGGGCCATACATTTGTCGGGGTTCTGAGCCGGATCCGATTCAGCCTGATGGCCACACTGGCTGACAATGCCGAGAACTGCCGAGGAGTGCCGAGGTGGGCCAGTGGGCGAATTACGACACACACATTGTTATCCTGATTGCTGATACCTGATGGCATTGCGCAAATAAACATACTATTGATGAATACATGTGGGTGGGTTTTTCTTATACATTCACCTCGGCGTATGGCGGTAAATTAAAAAATTGTTTTGTAGAAAAAGTGGAACGTCTAGCGATAAGTGCTTGAGTAAATTTTCCTTGATGTTGTCATTCATGAATTGAGTTTATCAATGAAAGTCTGGCTACGAGTAATTACAAGGTTTATTGTTTTTTCAATGAAATTGTTTGTTGTTTTATCTTGTTGCTTACTCGTAAACTCGAAAGTGAGGGTATACTGTCTCTTTAAATGGGTATAAGCACCAGTTACCAAATTTTGATAAATAATTGCTATCTAATAAATCTTATAAGCAGTTAGATATTTGGAAAAACCTTGAAATATTTATGAATATCATAACGAATCAGAAAATTAAAACTCTAAATGCAGATGGAGCGTGATTTCAATAATGAGTCATTGAATTCAATGATGCATAATGAAGTCGTCTATTCCTTTCAAACTTGCCTAATTCATATTCACAACACATTTGCCAGGACACTAATTAGCATTATAAATGTCACATCAAACAGCATGGCGGTCAAAACAAACGTATAACAAAAACAATGCAAAAGCAAGAAAATACCGCGAATTCGGTGTTATCACGACACCCACAGGTTTGACGCAATTCTCGATTCGGTCTCTCGCATTTAGTGAGCAACACAACATTATAGCGAACGCGCGAATCCATGCCGGTTAGAAAAAAAAAACACGTGACAAGTGACAGCAAATTGTTTACTCCTAATTCAAATAAAGAAATAAAAATTGTCGCGCCTTATCACTAGCATTTAGTTTTAGTCTGTGTGCATCTGCGATAATAGACGCACGTGTCTCGTTTCGGTTCTAACGGTGTTGTGTGATTTCGATAACGGTTTTCGATTCTTTTTAATTGTTTGAATTTAATCTGTAAAACCGTTTTGTTACTAGTGTTGTGATTTGTGTTGTTTTGGATTGAAGTGCCACCACCGGCACTCACAGGTTGGTTATCCGATTTTGTTTATTTGATTGGTGAACTTATATTCTACATGGGTACCTGACATTTGTATGACATTGTGGATGACCGGAGGATTAAAATTCTTGAACGAAATTAATCCTGAAATACTTACTAAATACACATTTTATTTCTGCAATTTTATGAAGTTGAATGAAAAAAATTTTTGGCATTCAAAAGTTTAGAAAGATAGATGGCGTCAAAACCAAAAATGCGCCGCGTTTTTTAGCTCCAATAAATTATTCCAATTTCATAAAATCTCAGCATTTGCAACATTTTCGCACAAAGTTAACAACTTAACACGTACTTATAAGGGAGTGATAAATTAGTTAAAACACAGTAAAACAGCGCTAAGATTAATCAAATGCCACGATTTAAGAAATACGCGGGATCCGGTTTACTCCATAAACGTTATTATAAAGCCATTAAAATATTTTAGAAGCGGTATAATTAAGAACGTGGGACATATTAGAGCAGAGATTAAAGCTGGTTAACATGACAAATATTAATTTAAAAGATACGACAACGTAGGTCAAGCTAATTAGACTAATTTGAAGGGTCACGGCAAGAATAGACCTACATTTACATAATTATGTATATCATATACCCGTGGGACAAAATTTGTTTGAGGGGAAATGTCCCTAACAATTTAACTGGACTGGGGTGTTTTGCCAATGGCACCTGTTATCTTCTAATGCTTACCGATTATAATTTTAATTAACATGTACATTCCGAACACCAATATGTAAACACTTAAAAACTTTAAAAAGAGTTTTTCTTCTACTGTTCTGATTAAAATTTCATGTTGTTACGAACGTATTTTGGAACTCATAATCTTATGAAAAATATCCTATCTCCAAGTTACAATCGTTATTTCTCGTGAAAATTGTTTTTAAATTCAGGAAAGTGTATACATGACTGTACTAGATTTAGATTTTGTTTAGATACAATATTTACCTATCATCATAATCTTCTTCTTTCGAGTACGGTACTCTTTAAATTACTTAGACCCAAGAGAAATGTTTATTCACACTTACATGGCCAACCTATCCTATCCGTCATCGTATACCACACATTCTCTTCCGGTATTCAGTAAACTGGCGCCTAATCGCATCATACCCTGCCGGTAAGTGACTTCTCATAAAGTGAACTAGTCTTTAAATAAATACTTATGCCACCTTTGGCTCGACAGTTCATGCTAAACGTGGCTGGTGTAGTGACAATTCAATTAGCGCTGTTACCGGTGGGGCTTCCTTCGGTATTACTTCATATGTTGAGTAAGTTTTACCGGCAGTAGCCTTAACCAGGTCGGTAGTTGATAGGAGAGGATGTCTATCTTCAGGTTCATACATTTTTGTAAATCCTTCATTGTTTTTGTTGTGCAGATCAGAATCAGCATTATCTAACGTAACAGATTAGCTAATAATGGTCATTTTTCAGCAATTTCATCTAGATACATCATTAATTTATTTCAGGTTATTAATAACATTTCAGACCTCGGTCGAATCTCCAAAAATTTTAGAGAAATAACTTAATATGATACAGATTCTTTGCTAGAATGTTACGTAACCTAACCTAGCAAAGAGTACCAAACTACAACTAGCAAACCTGATAATTGGAGTCAAAGTAACGTAACATAATATGGATTTATTCTAAAACATGTTATTATCCTGTCCTATGCAAGATGTCATTGACTAGCTTAGTCAGTCCCCGCGGATAAACATAGGTTTAAGTGTTGGCTCTAATTCTAGCTTGTATAAAGTTTACTGACTCGCTGTGTACTTACTTAGGTACTAGGCACACAGACATGAGTGGTACGTGCGTCTTACAATCGTTGTAGGTTGATAACGATTGATAAGACTAGCGTTCTTGCTGAAGGTGGAATTTTCTTTATTTGACTTACTTCCCTACATTTCTATAATAATATCGCTGTCTTTTTCATCCTCTTCTTCGACATTTTCGGCTTTACAGATGAATCGAACACTTACAATAGTTCAGAGTTTGTTGTGGACATTGGCATGACATCAAGGACACCTATTGTAACTCTGAACCGAATTTGCAACAATACATTGAGTTCCGAATTACATCCAAGGTTTGCGTTTCCATTACTAGCGTGATCACGTTCAAGTGGTTTTATGTATACAGTGTAGCCTGTTTAAGGTGGCTCCAAAATCCGCCATATTGTTTGGTCTTCGGCTTATCAAATTGCAAAGAACAAACCCATTCTACTCCAAACTACTTATTCGCACCATTATTAATATACATCCAGAATAGTTACAAAAAGACTACGGGAGTCCTTATTCAGATGGGTATTTATTATTTTTCCCAACAATGGTTAGTATTTCATTTCTTTCCATGCTATTTCTTCTTGGACTATTAACATCTGACAATTAGTCGGTAACGATTCAAATAAAACTCATTTCATGACTTCATGTCCGTACACTGCGCTGAAAGAAAATTTATCGATCGTAGAGCGAAGCTTGTCTAAATGTCTACGTCTACGATAAGTCCCGTGGTACTCAAGAAAATCACGTCGACGACGCGGACATTCAACAATTCAAGTGTCGTCGAAACTTTATATTAGTGTAACTAGTCCAGTGTCTATGTCTTCGGTCCCTTCAATAGCTTATCGAATGAATCATCTGTTTGTTATTGTATGAGTATTGCAATTATCAATTTGGATTAGTTAGAAGTTTCAAGGTGCTTGTTATTGAAATAAATCAGGGGAATAGTAAATAATTGCCGGTCTATGTTCATTACGGTCATTGGGAACCTTCTACCGCCCACTGCTGCTTATAGGTCTCTTCCCTTTTGTGCATTGTTTCCCTAGTCTGCGCGTATGTCGTCTGGATCTTTTCTATAACATTCTCCGTGGTGAGAACCCTTGCAACATTGTGTTTCGTAGTGCTATTCTATTTCACTTTATTTTAACGCTTAATACTTGACGTCATTATTTGTCTAATTCGTAAGACTAGACCGGACACAAAATAACTGATCATTCATAATAGTTCTGGCAATTATAATGACGAATCAAAACCACTAACCAACAATTTTGACACTAAAGGACATTGCGTCCTTAATAATTTAGATAGTATAACCACAGAGGCTGAATGTACCATGCTAGACAAAGTTATCACGGAGATCGAAATTATCATTTAATGGATTTGTCAATCGAGTGCTGCGCGAACTAGCGATGGGTTTCATGGATTAGACTAGTTTGCCAGGTGGTGGCATTGGCATTTACGTTGATAAACATTTGTGTGTTCTAATGTTACTAATTTTAGAATTAATCTGTTGGTGTAGCCTGACCTTGACCACTTCTCTTTAGGCTCAACGAGGAAACAAAATTGTCTCTGTCATCTCTCAAAAGTGATGTTTATTCCAGTCCTTTATCCGTTGTTGAGGAGCTCGTGGCTAAACAATAACAGCCGCTCGGGTCGATCTTTAGGGTAAGCCGTGCTTGCCTAGGTTGGATGGGTGACCACCCGTTATGTACCGAGTTCCCTCCATGCCTCGGAAAGCACGTTAAGCCGTTGGTCCCGGGTGTTATTTGCAGATCTTTGACAGTCGTTAGGTTAGTAGTCAGTGGCCCAAAAAGTCTGACAACCAGTCTTACTAAGGGATATCGTATTACCCAGTTCTAACTGGGTTGTGGACGTCAGATAGGCAGTCGCTCCATGTAAAATACTGGTATTCAGCTGCATCTGGTTAGACTGGATGCCGACCCCAATATAGTTGGGAAAAGGCTTGGCAGATGATGGGTCCTTTATCAGTTAGTTCTGAGTTTCCACTGTTAAAATGACAGTGATCTCTCATTCTCGTTAGAATAAGGTTTCCGTTGGATTATTGTTTTCTGAGGTAAACCAATCTTAGACCTTATAAAAAGTCTATACAGTTAATTTCATTTTTGTCTTTGTTTGTTCCGTTTCGCGTTCTGATGCCATTGATTTTTATTACCATTCGATGGCTAGGATCCTTATCGTCCCATCCGCTCGGAAACAAGCACTTCTAAATATCGCATTAAATATTTTTGTGGTTATTACATGAGAGATATTAGTATCAGCTTTTATATCCTCTTCAATTCTTCATTATGATAAATAACAGTGTATTATTATCACTTCACTCGATGGCTTTATAATGGAATGTGAATATGGTTTCATTAAGTACTGGAATCAATTATCCATGATCACCAGGAAATCCATGGTTATTTTGTTTAGGGTTGGCAGGTGACTTTTTATGGTCTTTATTTCTTCTATCTCTTCTTCAATCTTTCCTTTTTTAGCATATTATGCACTATTTGTTTTTTTTCTTTGAGAATCATAAACATCACGCGATATTCCTATTCGCCAGTTCTGTTTAAGTCCTATACATTTAATCGCAAGCGAGTTTATGCGAGAAATTCCTGATGGAATAGGTAACCCAATAACACTTTGACCGACATGGGAATCGAAGCCAAGACCTGTACACAGTAGTGGCGCTTGCGATTACGAGCACTAGACAATCTTGGCAGTTTGTTGGGAATAATTTCCCCCAATCTAATCCACAGCAAGTTTCCAGTTGAAAATCAGGATTACATTACCCATAATACACTACCGACTCGCCAAAAAAAACTAGCCCCACTAATGCATCAAACGATTTGCACATACACGAATTAACTCTAAAAATGCAACTCCACCGGTTGGTCCTTGCCGCAACGGTTGCGTAGGCGCAGGTTGCAGCACCGTTCTAGATATCGATCGCGACATCTTGCTGTGACATTCATAGATTTAAATCATAGATTCGCCTTACCTCGCCGTTTCTGTTTCGTTTACAATGACATTTGGAATGCATTGTCTCGCTCACTCATATTGCACTTCGTTTCAGGCGGGATGTGCGAGGTCGCTCATCTCAGTGTAAAAAGACTTAAGTACGGTGAGGGCACATCTATAATTTAAATCTATATGGTGACATTCATGACTTCATTCCTTCGGTATCGGTTTGATTGGCATATCCTTCCGCTCAGGTGGCTGGTGACGTCACCCGAGAACCGGTTGGATGTGGGACCTGTAGTAAGTGCTGTTATTGAAATTGGGTCAAGGTGAGGAGATGTGGAGGGTTATGAGTCAAAGAAGTTACAATAAAGTGTGCGAGCCAAACAAGACCTGAGCCCGTGGCCAAAATAATAGCCACCCATGGTCTACAAGGATAAGCAACGCTTGCAGAGGATGGTCCCAGGATAGGAGACCATCTATTACTTACCAGCTTCCCTCCGTGCTCCGGAAAGCACGTTAAGTCGTTGGTTGATCTTTGACAGGCGTTACAGGACAATTAAGTCTTACTAAGGGGTATCGTATTACTAAGCAGATAGACAGTCGCTCCTTGATCAAAGTACTGATATTTAGCAGCATCCATTTAGACTGGGATGGGAGCCGACCTCAACATAGTTGGAAAAAGGGATTGCGTCAGTTCTAGAATGTATTTAAAAAAAACACCAAACTAGAGCAAGTTTTGATACCAAACAAGAAAGAAATTCCGTGTATAGACAAGTTTAATGTTTTATTTTATCCAAAGCTAAGCCAAGGAACTCTGCGGGAGTTATTTTATATGACAGTACATTGTAGACAAATGTTCTGATTAGAATAAATTATTTAGATTTTGCTTCTACCACAGTTCCAATAAACTTATCTTTATTAATATTCTTAATTGCAAAATTATGCTTGTTTATATGTTTATTGGCAGCGTTTGTCGCCACCGAATAATTTTGTAACTCTTTGCCGGGAAGTTGTGTCCTTCGGAAAAGATTTGCGAAATCTTTACGTCATCATCTGCCTAGCCTTTTCCCAACTATGTTGGGGTCGGCTTCCAGTCAAACCGGATGCAGCTGAATACCAGTATTTTACATGGAGCGACTGCCTATCTGACCTCCACAACCCAGTTAGTACTGGGTAATACGTTACCCCTTGGTAAGACTGGTTGTCAGACTTTTTGGGCCACTTACTACCTAACAACTGTCAAAGATCTACAAATGACACCCGGGACCAACGGCTTAACGTGCTTTCCGAGGCACGGAGGAAACTCGGTATGTAATGGGGGGTCACCCATCCAAAGACCAACCTAGGCAAGCACGGCTTAACCTAAAGATCGACCCGAGCGGCTGTTATTATTAAGCCACGAGCTCCATCTTTACGTCCAGGTACAAAATCAAATACTTACAAAGGCATTCAAATATTTCCGAGCGATAGACCGGACAAGACGAAGAAAATCGTAATCTACTATTTGTTACTACTTTGTAACGGTCTGCTAGTGTCATACGCATATAGGTAGCATTCGTGTGTCTAAATCGAAAATTTTCGGGATCAAAATTCCGAGCAAAATCTTTGAAGTAAAGTTTGTTTCCTTAAAAATTGTCTGTTACCTTGAGAAATGACGGAAATTCATCTTTCCGGGTAGACGATAGAGATTAAACTGAGTTGCTTGTTGATTTATTGGTACTTTTGCTATTTGCATTTCAGTAATATTCCTATTAATTTTGAAAACCGCGGCAAAAGTTGACAAAATGTCATTTTATATCTTCCGATACTTATTGAACCTGGACGCGATCAGCAAATCGGGTTCAACAGCTGCCAGTATCAATAATCCAAAGCAATGATGACGGCAGCTCAAACGCGGTTTTGGTATGCTGATCGTATTCAGTTTCACGGTTAAAATCCACCGTTAGTCTGATCTGATAAATGAAGTTTATGTTTCGCAAAACTATATCAAAATCGCGGGGAATCAGATGGATGAGGGACGCACAGAACAGAGAAGAATGACAGAAGAAATGGCAGGCCTCTACCCAACAGTGGGTGATTCTGGGCTGAAATGATGATCATGAAAACGAAATAACTGACTGACCTCTTTGGCTGCCTGGTTGGTTGCAATCGCCACTGCTGAGAATGAGCTCTTGGTTCAATTCCTGGGTCGGGCAGATTGTTATTGAGTTTTTCCATCAGGAATTTCTCAGTAGCAGCCACGGAGTCTGGATTTGTGCCCGGTTGATGGGAATAGGCTTGCATTCGCTCGGGGATTAAAGGCGTGATGTTATTGTTTATGATTTGAAAACTAAATAAGTCATCCTGCCCTTGTCCCATGTTACTTGGGGTCGGCGCAACACGATTTTTTCTTCCATTCTCCTCTGTCAACCGTCACGCTATCATTTACTCCTTTATCTTTCATATCATTCCTCACACACTCCATCTATCGTTTCTTTGGTCTTCCTCTCCCTCTCCATCCATCAACGTTTATATTAATCACTCTTTTAGTCACATGCGATTCGTCCCTCCTCATCATATGTCCATACCAAGACAGTCGATTCCCTTTCAACTTTTCTGTAATTGGCGCAACTTTTAAACTTCCTCTAATATACTCGTTCATAAGTATACGTCGTGATAAATAAAGCCGTGGTTTTCGAATTGTAGTCACACCCTTGAAATAACATCAGTATCTCATCAGCTAACAGCGCAAACAATATAACTGACATTTACGCGGATATTATTCGCATGTATGTTAATTTAATTGATTTCATGGATTATTTTGAATTTGTTTATACCTATATTAGTTTTATCTGCCTCGTTCGTCTAGTGTGTTCGCAATCTGAACTTGTGTTGGATTCTCAGTTAGGGCAAAGTGATGGTAATTGGATTTTGTCACAGGACTCACAGGTGACTCAAACAAAACTGGGTTCTTCTTCTTTGCGTGTCGATAGACTCAAATAATACCCGACCAGTATATTGCCACCTGCACAGCTCTGTCGTTGGGTTCGTTTAAATCCTGGAAGGTGCAGGTGGCTGTGCAGGATATGGGCAAGAAAGGAGGTGGCATATCCACAGGCTCCACACTGACATTGTGTTTGGGACGGGTCGATGATACCCCATTTGGCCAGATTATTTCTACAACGGCCAACCTGGGTTAAGTGATTTCCAGATTGGCCACTGCAGTTCCTATCCAGGAGGAAAATGTTCTGCTGGATTGATGAAGTGAGGAGGGGTGGAATGTCCGTTCCTCTACAATTCGCATCTTTCATCTGAAAACTGGTGGAATGTTGGTTCACTAAATAGATAAACTTCTTCCTAATATCTCTAGAAAAACAGATGTCAAGTTATTTCAATCTTTCATTTAGATCTGCGACTCCAAGTAACATGATAATGTGCAGGAAGATGAGCTGATGATTTAGATATGCAAATTCCTATGATTTACTGCCTACGTCATCGCTAATGTTTTGAGCTACCTAATCAAAATTAAATTCATTAAAAATCTGAAATTGATTGCCGTCGTTTTTGCCTCTAAGTCGTAAATTTTATACATAAGTAGGTCTAGGTAGGTAGTTATACGTTCACACATCGTCTAAGAATGGTTGACGTCATTGTGTGGTGGTTTAAGCTCTGTCTGATGCTGTTAGAACGACTGTATTGCTCAATGGGATCATACAAGGCAAAGTTACGATTATGTCTACAATTATTAATGTTTTGGTTGATATTTTATCCGAGATAAACTTAGAAAGTATCTACAAATAAATTGAAAAAGTCACATTGATACTCGCCTGGATTTGAACCCACAACCTCGAGCATGAGGCGAGGCCTTTTAACCTCTGGGCCATCACAATTTAAATTGAGTCTACCATCGAGTGAGTTAATTAGTCTAGAATCCAGCTACTAATTTGGCGCCAAATATACCTATGTATAAAAAATACGCTTCAAGTCAAGAACCCATTGTGATACCGTCTCGCAAGACGACGTCTAGCCTGCAACCAAAAATGGCGTAGACAAAGTACTTCTGTAAACATAAAGAACAAAATGCTGTTGCACTACAAATATTCTACAACTTTTCAGGACTCATTATAAATCATGGACGAAGGAGTTATTCCTGTTCGCGCTAGACTAGAAACGTATACAATTAACTAAGACAATACAGGGTGAAAACTGACCCTTCACGAAGTCGTTAACCAAGCATTCTGTACATCAAACTAAGTAACTTTACGCAAAAATGCTGGGAAAGGAGTTTTTTTTTTAGGGTGAAATTCACTATACGTATAATAGTATACGATACGATAGAACGCAATGTAACGCACTCAAAATATTGTAGTACGGTGGTCGTGGAGATGATCAAAGTAAAAATCTTACATTAAAAACATGTATTTAAAAAAAAACTTTTGAAAATGTTGGAACTTTGACCCCCAATATCTCCGCAACTGGAAGGTTCCCAGTTATGGTCTAGAACAAAAAAATTATCGCAATGACGAGGAGAACAAGTGCCTTTCGGCTTCGTTAAGGGTCTATTTACACCCTTTATAGTGCAGACGTGGCCGTACGATCGACTCACGTGTTGTGTACGTTGTGGGTTCGAATCCAGGCAGGGACTTTATGTTATTTCTTCACTCCTGTCAGAACGGTGAAGAAAAACATCGTAAGTAAATTATGTGGAATTTTCTAACGCTGAATTTGTAGGTAAAGGTAAATCTAAAAGGTATCATGCTTCTCAGGTAGAATCTGCGTAAACTTATATCGTTAGAGATAAGATAGTGTTTTAGAGCAAGGTCAGACCTTGATAATATTGCGTACATCTTGCAGAGGTGATACTCATGTGATACAGCCATATTATACACTAGCTTCTGCCCGCGACTTCGTACGCGGATCCTGTTGCTTATGGCAGCGACAACGGGGTCGTCAAAATCGAAGATCTGAAACGTCTAATGTCGAATTCTAAGAGGGGGACGGGAAAACAACGGGATGCGCGAGACGATTCGAGACGTTCCTTATCTTTTTGTAAGTTAGAAGTCGATGTGTAGATACGCTTGGAACTCAAGCGTAATTCTCTATCCGTGAACGTCTCCGACTCGCGAGACAATGCGTGACGTTCACGATCAGCGGTCAGTCGCGCATCACGTTCCCCACTTGTCTCTAGAGACTTAGAAGTCGATGCGTAGATACGCTTGGAACTCAAGCGTAATTCTCTATCCGTGAACGTCTCCGACTCGCGAGACAACGCATGACGTTCACGATCAGCGGTCAGTCGCGTATCATATTCTTCACAGTTCTCTAGAGACCTGGATGTAGATGGCAGGCGTGCTTCGTTATCCAAGAGGAAGAGAAGAGAAGAGAGGAAGAGGTTTCCACGGAGCGAGTTGCAGCCTGATGTTCTCGAATAGCATCAAGTCTCTCCTGACGTTCTTCGGTAGATTCTTGGGATCTTATGATCCTCAATATTTTAGCTCCTTTGGAACATTGGGAAAGATTTGAACTCTTTCTAGGCATGGTTATAGTTTTATTGTGAAGATACCTGATCAATTAAAATCTAAATGACTGCTCCCCTGCGTTACCGGGTAGGCTACCGTGTCACGAAGATAAGTGGAAAAAGTCTAAAACACTCAAATAACATAAGCCCGAAGGCATATTTATTCGATAAAATAAAAAAATTAATAGGAGTTTTGTCCAGTAGAGTCAAATTTTCAATGATATACCGTCGTCATCGAATATCAGTCCTAAACTGTTACCGCCTTCACCGCGTGGAGGTACTCCCAGCTTATGTTATTTTATAATTATAAAGTGAAGTTAGGGATAGCTTATTCCACATCAGATGTTTCCGATCTTCGATTTTTATAAGTCAACAGGAAATGCCCATCAGACCGAACAGCTTTTGCTAAGACGTCATTCCTATATGTGTTATGATGTAGCTGGGCTCTTGGAGTTCCACAACAGGTGTTCCAGATCTTCGATTTTTATAAATCAACAGAGAGTGCTCATCAGATTGAACAATGTTTGCTAAGACGTCATTCCTATATGTGTTATGATGTAGCTGGGCTCTTGGAGTTCCACAACAGGTGTTCCAGATCTTCGATTTTTATAAATCAACAGAGAGTGCTCATCAGATTGAACAATGTTTGCTAAGACGTCATTCCTATATGTGTTATGTTGTAGCTGGGCTCTTGGAGTTCCACAACAGGTGTTCCAGATCTTCGATTTTTATAAATCAACAGAGAGTGGTCATCAGATTGAACAATTTTTGCTAAGACGTCATTCCTATATGTGTTATGGTGTAGCTGGGCTCTTGGAGTTCCACAACAGGTGTTCCAGATCCTCGATTTTTATAAATCAACAGAGAGTGCTCATCAGATTGAACAATTTTTGCTAAGACGTCATTCCTATATATGTTATAGTGTAGCTGGACTCTTGGAGTTCCACATCAGGTATTCCAGATCTTCAAATTTATTCTCTCAGCAGAAAATGCTCATCATGTGGAACAATTTTTGCTATGGTACCATTTTTGTATCTCTTATAGTTTAGCTATTCTATTGCGGTTCTGCATCAGGTGTTCAAGTTTCCAAGATAAATTATAGCCTATATGTTGCCCAGACTTAATACCTATACAACAAAAAAAAAATCTTTCAAATCCGTCTAGTAGTTCCGAAGATTAGCGTGTACAAACAAACAGACAAACAGACAAACAGACAAACAGACAAACAGATAAACAGACAAACAGACAGAATTTTTTTTTTGGATTCGTGCTCTTTTGCTGTTTCTAAACCCCCCTCAATTTTTTTTTTTTTATATATTCAATGTACAGACACAGTTTTTTTACTGTCTTATTATATGTATAGATATAGATTACATAGCAGTAGCGAAGGGTCAATTTTTGTAAGAGGTAAGCCGGAGTAAATACATATTGGTGTTCGTGACTGTACACTTGTTTTTAGGGACAAGCTTTTGCACTATTTCGGCAAGTTGATGGTAATGTATCCGTTGATTTGGCCGCTATGACCGAAATTCGGTGGGGAGGACTATTGAACTCATCATCATCATCATCCACAGCCCGACTTCACCCACTGCTGCGTATATGCCTCTCTTTGCTTGTGCCAAACGCCACGGTCTTGTGCCAGCCTCATCCAGGATATACCCGCCATGGCAACAATGTCGTCTACTCATCTCGCCGCCGGACGACCAACACTTCTCTTTCCATTTCTTGGACGCCACTCGGTCACAGTTTTACTCCACCTGCCATCGCCACGCCTTGCTAGGTGTCCTGCCCAACTCCATTTGAGTTCCATAACGCGATTTCCAATATCGAAGACCTTCGTACATCTCCGGATTTCGACGATTGGAACTCGGTCTATTAGTTTTATGCCGAGCATGGAACGCTCCATGGCTCTCTGTGCTACTCGGAGTCTGTACACAGTCTCCTGTGAGAGCGTCCACTATTGAACTACTAACATGAAACTGGGTAACCTGTCGATTAATTCCCAGCATTGTTTTTTTGCAACTAACGTAGTGTTAATTGGTTATCAGTGCTGTTATCATTTCTATCAGCACGTTAACTTAGGCGGATTGGCCCCTCAGTGACCGATAACTAGATAACACATAATTATTGTATGTTCATTGCAAAGACCGATTCGTAAACCTTTCAAAAATATTATAATAGGCACCTCCTCCATTGAATCTTCTTTAAAAACCCATCCTTCCAAACTGTTGTTATAAATGCGAAAATAACTCAGTCTGTCAGTCTGCCACAAGGGTAGACCTAGGTTAAGCCGTCACCTCCTTCTGCGAAGCAGTCATGCTAGCGAAGGAGGTGGCGGGACGTGAGAGGGAGAGAATCTCTCGTCCTAGCAGCCGCGGGCGACGCACCGGGCGTCGGGGGCCACGTGGTGGCTCCCGGCCACCGTAGGCGCGGGCCTGTGGACGGTGAGTAATGGTTTAGCTCACCGTCCGTCCGTCTTATGACGACAGGCCGTGTCGACGGCGCGTTCGTGTTCCACGCGCGCCTCAAAGAGATGTCAGCAACTAGGAAGGGGCCCGCAAGGGCCGATGCCTGCCGGGGCTGCGGGACTGTTCGAAAGAGATACCGTGGCCCTGGAACACAAAGGGCAATGAAGGAACATGGATGGGTTTTAGTCAGTAAGAGTCTGACACTCCCTCCCACTCCACCCAGAGCGGGAGAAGTCATTTGATGATTTCCCATCCGTAAAAAAAAATTAAAAAAAAGGGTAGACCTAGGTTAGGATATACAGTAGGTATGCTTTTTATCTGGGTTGTACATTCATTCATAATTTAAATAACCACGTGGACAAAAAGCTGCGGGAAAAAGCTAGAAACTTATAAGATGTCGATACTTTTAAGCTCAAAGGGCGTATCCACCAAAACACGATTTTTCAGGAGAGCTAAAAAAGAGCGCCAGTGTTTAGCGATCCAAAAATGATGGCTGTATCCACCTTTTTTTTGTATATATAAGTTTTAAATATACCAATCGAAAGAAGACGAAAAACTAAGTATGACTGCATTAAAATCTCATTTTGGTCAAAATGGCGGTTACGCCCTTTGAGCCTAAAGGTATCGATATAATACAGAGTACAAAGGATCCATAGTTGCCAGTCCGAATTGTAAATTATCCATTTTGTCCTTCAGGTAGTTTGTCCATCTGTCCCGAAGCGCCCACATTCCCTTTCAGTTGTCCGTCAGCTAAAAATCCCACGTGCAGTACAGCTTTAATATTTTAATCGATCTTGACATGATATCATTGTGAAAGGGTTCAACGACTGCTGGATGTTTTTGTGCAGAAACGAAGGGTGTAGTGTGGGCTGCAGTCGGTTTGGTGCAAGTTATTAGCTGCTTGAGGTCGAGGGCGACGAGTTTTAAATAAACAGCATAAGCCAGATACGGCAATCAGAGAATCTGGCTATGATACACACGTTTAACGAAGATGCAGTAATTGCAGAAGATGTTTACTCCTCGTGCTGCGGTCGGTTCGCGAACCCCTAACATTCTGCTGTCATTCGAAGATTTTTGACAGACGTTTAGGGTAGTCAGAACCCCGAAAGTCTGAGAACCAGTCTTACCAGGGGGTATCATGTTGTCCAGTAACTGTTGTGGAGATCAGGTAAACAGGTAGCTCCATGTAAAGTACTCCGATAAGGTGGAAGTCGATCCCAACAGAGTTGCGAAAGCCGGAAGGGCTTTATAGGTTGTGATTTAAGATACTAAGAGAAGTCTAAAGATGCCAAAGTGAAAAATATAGCGCTTTGTACCTTACGATAAATAACAACAGCGAAAACTCAGTAGCAGAAAGCGAAACACTAACTACAAACAAAACACCTTTTCTTGCCGTAAACATAGCAGGCGAGTGACGATTTAAAGATAATATCTAGACAACAGGCAGTAGCTAGCATCAACCGAGTAATAACAGTAGCACTCGAAGCTATAGCGTTCCTGGAAATGCGAATATAACACGGAAATTGCGCAGAACTGGCCAGTACGGACAGAAATACTATACTAGAAGCGGGAAGTAAGAGGGGACCGTAAATGTGGTCTCATACATCAATCACTTACAGTACAGTGCACACAGTCTGAATTCCAAAGTTTAGAACCCACGGCGGATACTTTTATCTACTTAAAAATGTCTAAGAACTATTTAGAAACACAAAACCACGAATCATAAATCTTAATTTGCATCTAATTACAGTAAAATTACACCATCGCCCATATTGCAAATTCGCGCACAGCTCAATGGTGTCATTTAATAAGTAGGTGTTTATGTTCAGCGGACAGGCTAATTGCCGATATACCAAACCAACATGGGTGTCGGCGCGGTTGGTCGTGGGAATTAATGGAATACTTAGTATTTATTATTTCAGCCTTGAACTGGTATAATTTTGGCACGTACGGTATCTGTGCCAGCATTTGTGTTTCCTCGTCAGTCTTCAATTCAAGAGTGAAAAGGCTGCTATCCCTCATTCATGGAGTGGGAGGTGAGGTCGAATCAGGAGCAGGCCATCAATCAATAAAAAATAACACGCTCGCGTCTGCAAATCCTTATATTGTAAGAAAAATCATCTTTCAAAGAAAACATCCATGATTTCTTTGTAAATTTCTTTATTACCTCGCTCATATATTCCAAATGGCTGGATGGATTTCGGCGATTAAGGTATTTAAGATTCGTCTCAAAAACCCAAGTGTCCTCAGAAAGGTTTCTATAAAAAAAAATGGCGCATTTTTGGCGCTAAATTACAAGTCGTAAATATTTTTTTTCGACCAAACCTAACAAAATGAAGGAAATTAAAAGGAGATTACAAATAAATATAAATATAGGTACATAATACAATTCCTAGTCGGGTTTTTTGAAACTTTTAAATAAATGTTACTTGTTAATAAAACTTTTCTTGTCACAAACTCTTAAATGCACACTGGCTGGATCCAAAAGCAAACATTTTTTAATTTTTAACATTCCGTTAACATTTTTCAAAATGTTGACATTCATAAATCGATTTGATCTCCAAAAGAAGCGGTGTTTTAAATATTGTGAATATTTAAATGATAAAAGCAAGAATGATTTCGAACTACCAAAGGACAAGAGAATATAAGTTTATAATGGTAATCCAATCAATCAACTATCTTGATAGATAATGAGTGTTTAGCGATAAGAATGTTAATTTATGCAGTAGTTGCAAGTAATTTTGAGGGTCTACACGTAGTTTCTTGGCCATGTTTAGAAAATCTAAGAGTGTGAGTACTGTGAGTGTTATTGTTCCTTTTTGAAGCATGGGTATTTCGGTAGGCGACAGTGTAGTATAGATACTAACGTTCTATGTGAATGTTATCTTATGCGGTTTGTTGTGATAGAATCTTTAGTTCTAGAAAGCCAGGGAAACTCCTGACGTATTTATAGAATTGGTATTATGGCTTCGTTGTAACTTTTCTGTTGATTGAACAGCATGTTTTACGCGCTTTAGGATAAAACTGTTCCAGCACCTTTTTTCATAGCGTTATTGGTTTCATTTACAATGTTTCGTGTTGTTTCAGATCGAGGAGGTTATGCAGCAGAAGGCGCCCGGGGTGCCTAGTAACTTAAAACTCCAGTAAGTCGAGCACCTCATATCCTTTTATCAGTTATTATTGTTCTTCGCCTGAGTAACGCTAATGTTTGGCTTGCAAACATTTTCCCATACATGCGACTAGTAGCGCCATCTCTTGACACAACATTACATTACGTTGTAAAACTACACCAGCTCTTTTGTAGAGGGCGCTGTTACTACTGTAGCGTACGCTATTTTCGTCCACTCTGTCAGCGGGGATATAGCTCAGTGGTAGAGCATTCGACTGCAGATCGAGAGGTCCCCGGTTCAAACCCGGGTGTCCCCTGAGAAAATCCTTTTTGTATTTTTGTTTTTGTGTTTTTTCAGACATCCGCACACAGCGTCGTTTCAAGTATTGCGCGGCAAGAATTTTACGGCGAATTTTTTCAAAACTACTTTTAGCTATCGTAGCAAGGCGGTAACGCCCACTGCTTCAAGTACTGTCGAGAAAACTATCAAAATAGGCAGCGCGGAGACTAAGCCTGTAACTAGGAACAGGCCGAGGACAGGTAACGGAGGAAAATATTAAATTAAACTCAAGTTAATCAGGATACTAATTGGTACGGTTTTTTTCAAAGAATTGTCTTTTTTTTCTAGCAACTTTATCTGATTCGGGTACTACTAATAATAAGGTAAAAGTTAAAAAGACCGCAGATCGAAGCAAGTCGACTGCCGTGTATATTGATAAGCAGGCCATCGAACCTGAGCGACCCCTCAGGCACAAACCTACGACCCCTGATCCAGGAGGACCGAAACCTTTCAAAGATACCAAAAAGACCGATACAAAAAGTTCCAATGTGATTCTACAAATCGTGAAAAAATCTGCCAAACCACCAGCTCCGAAGCTCCCTGATAGCATCCTACCACCAACATTGAGACCAAAAACAGATAAAACATTGAAATTAACGAAGAATATCAACAATAATGATGTTTGGGCAAATTCTGTCGACATCAAAGTCCCTTCACGAAGAGTTCCTACATCCCCTATAAAGTAAGTATTGTTTACTTTTCATTTCCATAAAATAACAATAATTTACTGATCGAAGAACTAAGTTTCATTTTGAATTTTCGCGCCAACTGGTAACAAAACTACCAACTACAAACAATACACGACCTTACGCTAAAGGTGTAAAGTTAAAAATCAATCAAAATACTTTGACGTCTCAAGTTGATTCATGCACGTGATGGAAGATATTTTTTGTCATTATATCCATCTCTCTCTAGCGTAACCCTTCCTCTTTCGTAATGCTTGTGTAAGAAAGGATAAGGTATATTGTGGTTGTTTTCTTCGCACGTGTAGAATGTGTTCGGCGACGTGTTACGTGATCAATGTCGGGTGATAGTTCGGCGTTGGTAGGTTCAGGGTGGAGCGCATGTTTTGAATTTGTTGGGGTTATAGAAAGAAATGGACGAACAGCGGTTGGCTGGTTGTTTGAGCAAGGCAAGTAGTGAAGTAGCTCAACAGGCAAGTTTGTTTGGTGCGACGGGCCACGGATGTCGTGCCGTTGGCCGGGTGCTTATTTTCGAACTTTTTTTGTGTTGGTGACAAACAAAACGAACTTTTTATGAGTTTGATCATGGTGGTTATTATTGTGCTCCTGTGATGTGTTGAATTTATGATTGGAATTAGTTGTGTGCATTGGTGTTTTTCAATCGTCGTCTACGTCGGTTGTGGACCGAGCTAACAAAAATTTACTTATTCAACCGAGTGTCTTACTACTCCCGCTTTCTCGTAATGGACATTCGGCCACTGAGCCACTGATGACATGACTGACAGACGCTGTACCTTCTATACAAACAGCATAAGCTTTCTTTTTATTGTTTTGAAGGTGTCCCAAATTGTTGTCCGTCCAGTCCTTCACTTGAAACATGTTTTAGCTCCTAAAACATCCCATGCCGACGAGTAATTAGTATTTTAATGAGGTACTTAAAGGAATCGGGTTAAGTGGTGTCGGTAGGATTCCACTTCGGTTCTCAGAACTCAGATTAGGTATCAGTGTTTCCAGTTTTTACCTGAGGTCCAATAGGTTGTGAATGATGAATAGCGGTTTACCTTATTCTACGTGTAGTAAATAACAATGATTGTAAATATGCGATAAAATTTACATAAACGGTGTTACATCCAATCTTACATAAATGCGTTCTCTTCCTATTACATATATATTTATGTACGATTTGTAGCTTGAATACCATTTCCGTTTAATGAGATTATCTGGTAGACAAGTATGGCGGTAAATTAATGAGAGTCTTTAGTCTTTACAAGGTCATGTTCGCAACCTAAAGCATCCTTTTAAGCTGAATTAATGAGCAAAGTGGAAACGTGATTGTCTTTGGCGTATCGCTTTATTAGAGGCCCAACATTAACGGCTTCGACATTTGAAAATGTCAGGCCCCCAACAGAGCGGGCGTACGCGACATTACTTGTAACTGTTGGTTTTGCAAACTTCTTAAGAGTCAACAGAAATGGGTGTAATACAACTTATTCGAGGCTTATAAAGACTGTCGCCAATTTGGTCTGATCACATACCTTGCTATAAGTTTCTTCACTAATCGTAATTCAAGGCAATTGGCGCTTCCTGTCTGCCCAAACCAAAGCAGACGAATCATAAACCATCATTCATACTTCAAGTTACTTTGATTTACAACACAAAAACCGGAGCAGGAAACTGAATTCATAATTTCGCAAAATAATTATCATAAAGGACTCATTCATCTGAATTTCATGAAAGAATTATCCTGTTAAGCAGCTCAAGTACCTACTGAACGAAACAGCACTTAAGTCATGACTAAAAATAATGTAAAGTTAACAAATTAATGGGGTTCCAACTGAGACAAAAATGCGACGTAGGCGCAGGCTTGCATATCACATGTTTGAACAAGTTGTTTCACAATAACAACTGGTGTTACGCTGATTATGGATATAGACGAAGATTTTTAAACAAAAGATGAAGAATTGAAAAGCAATACCAGGCGAGCAGACCATTTGAATTGTTACATAAATTGCGAGAACACGGAACTTGCCGATTTGAAATCTGTAATGAGTTAGATGCATTTTGGCTTCCGTGACAATCGTCGCCAAAAATGTTTGTTAAACGTAAATCAAATAAAGGTAAGTTAATAGTAGAACATAGTTAAGTACCAAGAAAGACAGGAAAGAAAAAATAATGAAAAACCATAAAGAAAAAACTGCATCTAGGAAGAAGTAGCTTCAGAATTAAAATGGCGCCTAAAACGGTTTATAAAAGATTGCCCGGCATTTCAATTAACATCAAACATCAAAATAATCTATCCAATCTGCAAGTTGATTGACAGCTCCAAAGAGTCCATAAACTTTGATTAATCTGAATTTTGTTTTTGGAGATAATACAGATAGTCTCTTAGTACCGATTAAAGTTGAAAAAATCTGAATATCTATGAATAAATCCCAAGTCTTTGAACGTTCAGTTTCCAAGTTTATCAAGAGGCCGTCGAATTAGTTTCGATAAGATACAGCACGAATAAAGCTTTATCTCTTCACACATATTAATATTTGCTGTTTCTTTGTAGGAAGCATTGTTATGGACACAATGATTATTTAAATCCTCAAGTCCTTTAACTTCTTTCGCAAAATTGCCACCCCACTCATTAAAGATGATATAGTCTTCCCAACTTTTGATATCGTTGACCATATTTGTATTCGTGAGAACGAAAATATAATTGTCAAACTTTCGCTAACCGAAAACTCTTTGGTATTCACACGAGCAAACTATTTACTTAACAATACAATGTCTCTTGTTTATGTAACTGATGCACAGAGAACCTTGTGAATATCGAAACAAAAATACTCTTGTCTGCGTCTGAGAGCCTTCACGGAACGCGATAATTATTTTTGCAAATGTCCAATGACTAGTTATATTCTTATGGCACTTAAATGACAAAGCACTTCTGTCTTTAGCGTTTTTGACAGACTGGATGCAACATTTTATCATGCCCCCAAGATGTGGCGAATTAACATGACTCATTAATCAACGCTGGTGGTACCATATGGCAAGGAATGTTGTCGTCCTACGCCCAAATTAGGCGCCGAAGATCCACAGTATCGAACAATAAAAAATCAATGACTTAAACGGAGTTAACTGTTGTTGTTTTTGTGGCCAGAGCTGGAAATACGACGCCCATTTCATGATTCATTAGAATCCAGACAGGAAAAATAAACCCTATTTTAATCTACGTAGGTAGACGAATTGGTGACTACATTAAAACAACCGTCACGTGCCTGTCAACGGTGTTAACAATGGTTCTTACATCAAAGCCGTCCCCATTTTCGTACAACGAAGTATCTAACGCGTCATTTCTGACCAATAAGGTGGATCCGATATCCAACTATTGACACAAGTGTTACTCAAGGATTTGACTTTGTTCCTTCCTCGATCGTGAATGAATTTCGATACCGTATTATTTGTTGGCTCGGCCACATAAGGCTGAGTCTTGCATATTTTCTCATGGTAAACATTATGGACGTTATGCATGTGTATCTAGTTGTCTTCGCTTCCTGTTGATGATGCAAGATGTCATCTATCATTAACGGCCAGACCTTGTGTTAATTTTTCGGAAGTCAAATAAAAAATTCATGATTCTGACTTAAGTTTTTGCTATTAGTTTTTCAAATAAATACAACACCTTTGTTCAGTAATTAATTCTCAAGTTTCCTCATCGGCATTGTGTCCGTCTGCAGCGTTATCTTTTTAATGTTTTTCAACTCCCATTTGATTCTAATTCAGTATTATAATCCTTGCAATTGTCACAACTTCTCAATCTGGGAATTGCGATGTTCACCTAGCTACACTTATACCGTGTCGTATTGTTCGTTTGAACAATTCAAGTAATGAATGTGTCGGCGCCTCGATACCGTTAGCTACTGGCTTACTAGTCGTGCCCTTCCCTCCGCTGCCTGTATTATATCAGCAATTAACTGCGTCTAGCGACAGAATGCACTGATGAATGTTTAAAAGCGTCTCACTTTACAAATATCTCTCTACGGACTCGTTACTGCTAGGGATGTGCAAATAACTGTCGCGTCTGGGGTTTGTGTTTACTGAATATGAAATAAAATCAAAGTATGTTATAACAAAGGTGTTATTTGAACGCATAAATGATGAAGAAAATCCCGACTGTAAAGACTTAGCCAAAGAAACAGATTCCATAAGTCCCATAAATAATAAATAAAGCAAAACTGAACCGAAATAAGCAATGCTCGCTGCGGTTAACAACTTCTCTAATAAAGCGACCACTACCACCACTAATACAAACAGACAGACTCCGCATGAAGCGCTCTCATCTCGGCCACATTGCTCTGAAACAGTCGGCCTGAGGACTTTGTAATGGCGATGCAGTTATTACTTGCAAACAGGTTTCGGAGTTTACCGAGAGAAAGTAATCTTACACTGTAATCGTGAGAATTTCTTTATTCTTTGATTGAAGAGTCGATGTTATGGAGATTATTTCTGTAGTTCCGTCCATTGTTCCTCTGCTGCTTACCTGCTATTCAAAGCTTAATGTTCTGCTCCCAAAATATAATGGAATAGAAATTTAATCGTGATGTTGATTTTGTTCGATTCCCAGATTGGGCGAAGTGTTATTGGGGTTTTCCATCAGTAATTTCTCGGTGTCGGAGTCTTGTGCCCTATTGATGGCAATAGGCACGCTATTACATTGTAATCCTTCGAGGTTTACAGGTATGATGTTATGATGATTGTTATGCCGGGACTCCCAGTCGAAAACAATTTGAAGAATCAAATAAACAAATCTGATAAGCGCAACATTTTTATCTGAGACGAAAATGTTGAACGAAACGTCTCTAGAGTACGTTCCTCGATTGCGATCGGACACGGGCGAGTGAGCAATACTGTGATATTCGGTTCAATAGCATTCGATTGAGTTGCTGCCGACGACTTTATTATTTTGTTTTTTAAGAAACTTGTACCTAAGTCTTCATTTACTGGGTTCTGAGAAGTACCAAGGAGTAAAGGACGTTCAAGGCAGACTTACCGGTCATGACCCAACTCAATGCCAAACAATCCCTCGATGGAATATTCCCATCACAAAGATTGTAAACCAGATAAAAATGAAGATAAAAACAATACTCAATCATCGTAACATCCTCCAATCTAGGACATTTCATAATGCATTACATAAAGCGGCCATTTTAAGATTTTATCTATTCAGAAGTTTGAAACTTGTTTGAAAAATGTATTAAAATTTATGAGCGTATTCAAAATCAAACTGGCTTGTATCTCATACAAGAAAGCGACCTTTCTGGGTCGTGGTTCAGATTCCGGTCGTCAATCTTTCACCGTGCACACATTGCATTTCTCTTTCAAGTAATGTGTCATTATCGCTTGCTATGTTTGACGTTTATTCGTGTATGTCTGTTTGATTTACCTTCATTGTTTTTATATCCTGTCTGAATTGATTATGCTGTTCTGACAGAAGCTATCTTATTACTTCCTTCACCATTAAGTCCAGTAGTCTGTTCCACCAGATCGTTAGTATGAAGAATTGAATTAACCACAGTGTTAAATATGACGGTGACTCCGTGGGATATTTCTGTCAATACTAATTTTGTAATTAATGTTTCTCACGCACCTTATTAAATTGTATCCTTCAGAAAAGTTATTCTTGTAACTTTATTATCTGTTTCATCTATTACATTCAATCCGCTATTAGGTGTTTACTGTGTAATTATTTGATTATACCTACAAAGCTACGGCAAATAACGTTAACACAATGGGCGTTTTGCTATCTACGTCATACGACGTGAAATATTAATGTACTGTTGTTGAACCCATAAAAGATAATTAAGGAACGAAGCTCAAAGTAATCGGGAAGAATAACATGTTCTGTGTAATGAATGATTATTTCTTAAAAAGTTATTGGCTTTTTCTGTAATATTGACGATTAATACAAGCTTCAATAAATTATTTGTGATTACGAGATGAATTTGAATATTAATCGTATAAAAATTATACATCCTCTTTTTTGTAAGCTATGACATAAAAGGCTTAAAGCATAAAATCTACATTTTTACTCGATCATTAAAGGTGACACAAGAGTCTATTCGAAGCAAGATTATAATTTACTATATTGGAACTGGCCGCTTCCATATTGGCGTGGCGACCTCCCTAGGCCGCCGCGGCCATGGCTGGTCATTCACCCAGGCCGCCATCCTAGGCGCAAGGAATGCTGCTCTTTGCTCAATAGGCTTTGAAAAAAAAACTTGTATCTTTTAGCGCGTTTTGGGATACAGCCTTTAGAAAAAAGTTTGGAGCCAAGATCTTTTTCGTCGAGTTTACCTTTTTTGTAAGCGATAAAAATTGGATTATGATTTGAAACTGGTAGTTATCTTGAACGTTTATTGAAGATGAATGGTTATAATTTGGCATGATTACGTTTTATGGCAAAATATATATTTCCTGTATGTTAAATTTTAATAATTCTACAGTAGCCAGTAATTGCATCGTGGTTTAATGTAAAGTGCGTCGAGAATGTCGGCCAAATCAATTTATTTTAATGGTATTGCCCATGTTTGTCTATTTCTGCCAACAGTGTCTAACATTGTTACTGGATTGGTGACAATATTGTCGCTACTTGTAACTATTTTAACTATTTGTCCTTCATGTTTTATGTTAACTACAAATAGTCAAGCTCTAAATGTAAAATTACTTTCAGGGGTTTCTTTAACGTTATTTAATTATGCTCGATCAGTGCGAAATGACTTCTTTCCCGAATGATCGCATTGGACACACCGCAATCGTTTTGGGATCCATACGAGCTTCATTTAACCCAGCTTGACGTAAAATCAATAAAATCCCTGTTTTATTTCGTTTTGTCCGCCCGTTGCGAAAACATCGCGAATTCGATATATTACTCACACCGTTAATCCAGCCTCTCAATGGGGGGAATTCTAATTAATTTACAACTTCGTCTTTCTGAGAATCGTCTCCAAATATAGATGTGTTTGTATAAGCAAGTCCACTTATAGCCAACCTTGAGGCTTTTTAATTGAGGCTTACATTCACTTATTTATAATGAATGTTTTATACAAACCTGGCGCTTGGCTTTCGTTATTCAACGATGCGAACAAGTAGGACTTGAAAGAAGCACAGAAACTGCATTTCTTTTTAGAGAAAAATGTTCTGCAAATTGAAATTAAATTAATAATAAACCAGCGTCAGTCTTCTAGCAACGGGGAAAGACCATGACGACAGTTACTACATAAATCGTTACGTACTTGCACGCTTTATCGCTGAATCAACGTGACCAGTCAATACTCCATACAAACATGCAAGCAAATGGCTAAATACAATTGTTTAACTTTCTCGCATATAAGCTGCTTAGATATTTACATGTAAAACCAATCAATTGCGTGTTGGATATGCGTTTGGTGTTCTGTAGTTAGATAGAGAAGCAGTAACATACGAAGACTGGACAGGTACACATAAGTAAAAAACTAAAAATGATTTTAGTTCTTCAAATAGAGTAATAAAAAAAATTGGGTCACAAAAAGACACATTCGTCTATAGCAAGGCTGCTCAACCCCAGGCCCAATATGGCCCACCAACACATTGGAATTGGCCCACCAACAGTGGTCTACTCACAATAGTTTTTTGAAAACAGATTCGAGGATTTCAACCCAGATCTAAAAAAAAAAATATTCTCTTCATAAACTCATTTTCAGTAAGCCAATATCCATCTAAAAGTATATTTACAGCCACAGCAGTCATCAGAAATTGGTATTGTATGTTGTGTATTTGTTGGATATGTTACTATAGGCAAGTTCTATTTACTAGAAGGCCCGCCAGTTGACACGAAATCAAAATTTTGGCCCACCTTCAAATTTAGTTGAGCAGCCTTTGTCTATAGTTACATTCAGACAGACGAACATGACAAATTATGTGTAAAAATCTGTTTCAATTCGCCTACGGAACACTAAAAAGATGTCTATTGTGGAAGTAATTTATATTCATAAAAGACGTCAATATGCCAATAAATCTTGCGTAGACGCCTAGTGGAGACGGCACCTACTAAGGCAGTTACACTGATCGATCTATAGCCACTTTAATATTCGCTAGAGGTATAGAGAAAGCGCATTCTTTTCAACACCTTGCCGGCGGAATGTAAATCGGAAGTTCTATGACTTGTAAATCGTGTTGTTGCAACTTTTGACCATGTATGGTCTTTATAAACTGTTAGTCGTCATAGGGCCCAGTGCTGTTCCTTGTGGAAGTCGTCATTAAATTCTGTGTACAAACCAGAAAGGACTAGTTTTTCAGTCTGATTTATTGAATTTCGACGGGTGTTAGCATTTATTTTTGATCTTTTATCAAAAGCGCATTGATATTCTTTCAAATAAAACATTATCATCGAACGTTACTTCTAAAACCTTGTTACATATTGAATGATCCTTCTGTTGCGTCACACGTCATTGATTGCTCCAATTTCATTTGAATGACTAAGTTGAGTCATGATTTATACTTACCGGACAGTATTACATATTAAATTAGTTACATAATATCCGTTGAGACGTGTAGAAAATACCTACTTTTTATCTCTCTCAAGCTCGGAAATCTGATGCTGTAGAGCGTCGACCTCTTATTGCATTGGACGTAGATTCTACTTCATTCCTATGTTATGTATGAATGAGCTAATCGAGAGACCTACACATATTATCGAGTACTACATAAGTTGCTCGATGTTTGAGAAAGCGTGATTCATTCGTAGTTTTGCTATATAAATGAATTCTTAGAAGTGTTTTTGTTTCTCATCGATGTTCACGTTCTCATCTGCATTATGGAAGGAATGAAAAATTACGAAGTTTAATTATTCCGTTCAGTAAATTGATATCCCCAACTTTAGAATGAACTGTTATATTCCCTTACTTGCTATTCATCGTCAAGTACAGTTGTGTACAATCCTTCATTGGCACACGTTCCTAACTTATAGCGAACATTACCCACTTTAAGTGCAGTACCATTCCTAAATCGGTTAGTTGGCGTCCGCTGGCGCGCACCGTCCACATACAAATCAGCCGTACATTCATACATTTACATATACGTTACTACAGTATAGCATGTTTCGATTGAATTACTCGAAGTAAATTGACACTGGGCTGGGCATAAGCTTCGCTGTTTGGACTATGGGTGTGGTGTTGTGTAGCCATAACAATTACTATGATTATGAGGGACTAACCAGACATGCTACTGTGGGAAATTAAAGCCGATTAAGTAGTTCCGCCTTTAACCTCGATTATGTTGATGTAGAACATTTTTTGCGCAAAATATGATCGGTAAATCAAAAACAAAACGCTTATAGTCAAATATTCAGATGAAACAACTGCACCGAAACAAAACAGTCGATCAAAACAGACCAATATAAATGCAATAAACAAATCGAAGTAAAAGTTAAAACTACTGCAAAAAAAATAAGAAAGCATAACAAGTTGTTAACCAAACTCTTTCACACATTCCACAAACCAAAGACAACTTAGCAATAAAAAAATCCTATTGTAATCCTTGAATAGAACAACAAAAGGACAATGAACGTGACGATTTCAAATAAAAGCAATTGAATGTTCCTGCTGCAGTAGAGACAGAAACAAAAGCTGCCTTTCGCCCGGTCCCCCTGTCTATTTGCATACAGGGGGACGCGGTGCCTGTCCTGCTCCGAATAACTTGGATTATCGGATAAGTGACGGCCAGCTATAGGGTAATTGTGTTTTAAATGTCGGGAAATTTTATGGCGAATCGTAGTCCCTTGTCCATGGTCGATGTGTACACGCTTGGTAGCGTTTGAATTTGGAATATGAAGTGGGGTCGCTATTGCTTGTTGGAAGTTTTGTCATTGATTTGAAAGGGTGAATCATAAAAACATTATTTTATACCATAATCATCTTCGGTGACATCGCTATGAAATATTTTGGATTTAAATAATCTTAGTTTGCGTTTGGTTTATGTGTTTTTAGGGTCCATAATTCAATCTTCTCTTTTTGGAGCCGGTCTGGCATTGGTAGCTTTTTTATCAAATGCTTCTGTGTTAGCTACATCTGAATATTAATCTTTATTGCCATTAGATTAGAACCCATCATTGTCAGTTTGAAATCGTTCTTTGAAATTTGTTCCAAGTAACTAAACAAGTAACATATCAGTCTTCAATAGGTAATTGATGCATGCCACACTATTATTTACTCCACATCACGTATAATACATTGCCTAGATACTTGTTAATGAATACTGTGCGTGCCATGCAATTAAAATTAGTTGACTCATCCATACCATGCGTATTCATGCCTCTAGTGTTTCCCTTATTGTCATACTTTAACATTTTATTAATTAAATCTTGATTAATCTTATCTGTCTTGTTGTGATCATCTTTTTCTCATTTAAATCAGAGCACATTAAGGTCTAGATCACTAATACTGTAGTTATTTTTGTTATATATGTAGAAGAATCTTCGAAGGTTTGAAAAGGGAATTTCCTCTCCTCCCAAAATGCGTCACAATTAAATGTTCTTCTCTTACCTCGACATACGTTTCGTTTTTGTCTACCGAATTATGACTAAAACCTTTTTTCTCTCTTACGTATTTGTCCTTGAGTGTTACAACTAGCGTGGGATGATTACCAGCTGATACGGTCCACGTATTTATTCCATTGCCAAATCCGTATGGAAATCGGAAACAACGTACTTTATTGACAAAGTACGTTGAATCTTTTTATTATTATCTTTTTATCTGTATTTAAATGAGTTGATAAATCTCTGCCTTTGAAAGCAATCGATAGGGAAATTATGTCAGTGTTCTGTGAACTGAGCGTGTTTCCTCTGCTTACACGGCTATCTTTATTATAACCTTTGATTAATTACCGTATTTTATCTGATACACGTAGTTCAGATAAGGTGTGTTGTAGTATGTTGTCTAAGACTCAGTCTTTATCGAGCTTGAGTAGTGAGAGTTTCTTGTGAAGATACGGACATCTGTCGTCTGCAGCGATGTGCGGGACCATCGGATTTTTTTACGCAGTCCCGACTCTCGCAGTCTAAAAACTTGTCGAGTGACTTCCGTTACGAAGTTGATCCTTTAGTTAGGGAGTGATAATTAATGTTTATTTATGAACTAAGAATTGTTTGTCTTTCCTGAAGTAGCTACCGTTATAGTGAATCTTAAGACGTCAAAGTATTGGCTAAGACAGTGCACTAATCTAATTCCGATCACAACAGCAATGTACAAATACAAAGTGAAACAAACGAAATGAAACCGAACTCCGATCAGTGAAACGAAAACGAAAAATGATATAAATAATTCAAGATGATGAAGTTCAAATCATTGTTCCGTAGAGGGCCAAGTCAGGGGAAGCAGGAGTCGGGGACCCTGAAGGGGGCACCGTCAGTCTCAAGCCTCGACTCGAAGCACCACAAGGTCGCACCAGCACGCGACAAGGCTTTGAAAATATTTGGTTCGAAGGAGAAGCTACATAAAGCTCATAAGAAGAAGGATTTGGGGAATAACAATGCAGTTTTAGAAGACCCTGAACTGAGGGAAGGGCTAGAGTATGAAGATGGACAGGTTGGAGTGCACGCGTACAGCAGTGCCGAGGAGTTGGGGTCGGTAGACGGGCGAGGCTCGCAGGAGTGCATCAGTCTGCCCGTCACCCTGAATGCCGAGCACATGCCCGGGTTCCAGGAAGTGGAGCTCAGGCCTAGAGTACCTGAGGTCAGTAACTGTTCTTTTATAACTTACTATCCGGCTCGCCGCCCGGTGACGGATTTTCGTACAATCTTTCAACCTCTTATTTCACTTATTCCATCGTTCCGTTCTTTGAAATTAAATAGGAAGTACGAATAACGGTAGTTTTAATATTGAAGCGTGTCAGAAGTCAGTGTGACGCTTAGATTACATTCGTATAAAAATATTTGAAACCGCTATAAGTTGACACACTTTCTTATGAAAACAAACCGAAGGGACAAACAAATGATTGTATAAAAGTATCAAGTTCTGTAATTTTAATAACGCGTGAAGTAGCATATACTTTGGATTGAATTTTTATGAGCTCTTTCAATAAATCTCGAGGCCTTGAAATATGACGAGTACATTTTAATTAGAATATCAGTATGCCAAGAATAAATCTATGTATTTAAATTTTATACACGCTGAAAAAAATCTATGCGGCGTATGGCCTAGCACATATTTCGCTGCTAATGGTAGGAAATTATGTATTATACAATGCTTTGTAAAACGAACCTGTCAGGATAAATCTATCCGTAAGATTTATTCCTATAACTAGGCGATACCCAAATGAATGCGATAAATAAAAACGAATAAATAGGGTGACTGGTAATTAGTGACCGATACTTAAACACGTGATTGTACTCATGATAACAAACCAACTTTCCCAAAGAAACATTTTTTTATACCCACACTTTTATCACAATAACACACCAGCCGTATGAAATTCGCACGCGCGCGCCTTTGACCTATCACCTGTTAGCCGTTTAAAAAAAATGTTTCTAATGTAGTAGGTGTAAAAACGGGCATTAGTTTATAATTTTTCAGTGTGTACATTTATAGCTATTCTCATCCTATTTTTATCTGTTCCCAAAGCATTGCTCTCAGGCGTCGTTGGCATCCGGGGTCCGGGAGATCGAATCGTTGAGGAGAGAGCTCGAGGCCACAGTGATGGAGCGAGCTCAACTGCAGGCCAGGGTCGAAGAGTTGCTGGAAAAGGTCTCTGAAGCCGACCGGCTGAGAGGAGAGCTGGATCGGATGAAGGTTTGTATGATGAGAAGGTATTTCATAGAAAGAGACCATGATCATACTAGTGTAGTAACATGCATCAGCTAGTTTGCATATGTTTGCGTACATCGTAAACGGTTTATAAAAACCGCTTATTTGGATCTGTTTTTGAACTTTTCTTTTTATAAGATTAAGAACATGAAATGGGTCTACTAGAATGACGTTTCCGTTTTCTTTTGAAAGCCTTAAAGAAATTCAGAAAAGAATACATGTAAAAGCATTGTAACTTTGCTTCGCGAAAATCTTCGAAGTCACTCTGAAGAATTACTTATGGAAATGTTCGAAGTTTTTGCGTTGTGAACATGAGAGGTTATAGATTTGTGTCTCGGCATTTGCAGATAAACACTAGACATCCAGCTAAAAAATCGCTTCTCTTTCCCCCAGAGCATGGACGCAGAACGGGAGGCAGCGCTGGAGCGGCTGGCCGACGAGAACGGCGCGTTGCGCGCGCGGCTGCGCGGCGTCGCGCACTCCCCGCTCTCCGACAGCGAGAAGCGACAACTGTTGCTCGCGCCCGCGCCGCGGCGCATGCACTCCTCTGCGCCCGCGTCTATTGCACTTGCTAATGTAAGTTTTCACCCACAGGATATATATTTTATAATAGTCTGTTTTCAATATTAGCCTCTGCCAAAAAAGCAGGTGATATACCTTTGATCAGTAGTCCACGGGCCCGACACTTTGTGTAGATGGAAACATCGCGAGAAAACCTATTTTAAAAGGTATGAGAATAAAAAATAAATGCCATGTTATTTGTTTCCAGGGTGAGGGTGACAGCGGCGAGCCCAGCACTCCGGAATGGGACAAGCACTCGTCGTCGTCGCTCAGCGAGGTTTCCGTCGCGTGTCTGCAGGACCGGATCCTGCAGATGGAGGAGCACCACTACAGGTAATAATGGTTTTTCTTTGAGTTATAGTTGTACCTACTTTGCTATTTGTATTAGCAGTTCTAAAAATACAATGAACTACTTTTTGGCGATTATGGTCTGCTCGTTTTAGCTTTCAATAAGATTAGGTCTTTGCCCTGGATCATGATTATTCGCAGCCGACCCACTGGATAGACCTCATAAGCTTTGGGGCCATTCTTGCTCATTGCCAGGCAGTGGGTTAATATTATGGGCTGATAAATACAAGGTGTAAACAGACCCTTCACGAAGCCGTCAACCAAGCATTTTGTACATCAAACTAAGTAATTCTACGCAAAAATTATTGCTGGAAAACGATTATTTTTTGGGACGAAAAACCACGTTTTACGGTAAAACTTAATGTAACGCACTCAAAACTTAGTGCTGATAGATGCTTTGAATAGTAAAGGGATCATGGAGTTAATTAAAGATAGTTAAAACACTAAAGTGGTATTAAAAAAAAAAATTGCGAATAAATTGGAATTTTGATCCCCAATATCTCCGTAACTAGAAGGTTCCCAGGTATGGTTCATAACAAAAAAAATATCGCAATGATGGGGAGAACAAGTGCCTTTCGGCTTCGTTAAGGGTCTTTTTACACCTTTTATTATTCCCTCTTTAGTCTATGATGACCTGGTACAAATTTATCATAATGACATTAATCTGCTTCCAGTACAAGCGAAGAGCTGCAAGCCACTCTAGCAGAGCTAGCAGACCTACAGACACAGCTGGCAGATGCTCACGCCGACAACGAACGGCTGGCTGATGAGAAACAAGTGCTGCTGGAGTCGCTGTGTCGGCAGACTGAGAAACTGGAGGACAGCCGCACTAAGGTAAGGATTGGAAAGGGATGGGTAACCGTTATACCAACTGTTATTACTATTAACGCTAGCAGACGAGAAACAAGTGCTGCTGGAGTCTCTGAGTAGGACTGGAAACTGATAGATAGCACAGACGGTCAACTACTTTTCAATTTATAACTCAGGGCATAAGAGTGGGGCTGCGGGACTGTTCGAAAGAGATACCGCGGCCCTGGAACACAAAGGGTAAAGGAGGAACATGGATGGGTTTTAGTCAGTAAAAGTCTGACACTCCCTTCCACTCCGCCCAGAGCGGGGGGGTTATTTGATGATTTCCCATACGAAAAAAAAGGGCCTAAGAGTGAAAATACAAATTACAAGTATAATCATCATCATCTTAGTCTAAAGACGTAGACTGCTGTTGACCGTCATGCTATTAGAATGGCAACTCTTCGAGGAGTCAATATTATAGTGCAGTCAGAGTATTGACTCTCATCATGAGCTATTTACCGTGCAGTTCTCCATCTCTCTCGCATTACAAAATGATGCCATTAATTATTAAGTCTTTTATTTCAGAAAACATGGCCCATATAGTGTTAGTAGTACATACAATTGCTTAAAACTATGTTAGTAAACACGATTATAACTACAAACTATTATACATTATTATCTTTGGTAAGTTTATCAAGCCCCATTCATAACATGTAGCTTGGCAAACCTACCAACTGTCGGCCCATCCAGCCTTTCCGCAAGTACCTTCAGAATGATATTAGTGCTTCCCCCCATTCTGCGCATGGTTGAGGCAAGTTTTTTTCGCATTATCGAAAAATAATCATCTGTATGCGCATCCGCGAACATACCTAATGCACTGCAGAAAGGTGGAAGCCTCAACAACACCCTGAAGGCATTGTTATATTGGATGCGTAAGGTATTGTCCGATTTTTGGGTATGATGAGCCCACAGGATGCTGGTAAAACTTGGCTCAAGATTGTTTTCATAATAAAATTTAATTAAATATTTCATCTTCAGGTGGACACCCTACAAGAGCTCCTACTGCGTGAAGGCGTTGAACCGGAGACGCTCGTCTCTGGTGACGCCGACCAGCAGCTCTTCGCTGTTCTCAAGGTCAGGAAATAAGTAAATAAATTCATCATTTTATACTAAAGCTGTACAATTGCGCCGTTTATTCATATTATGGACATATGGCCACGGGGTCAAGTTAAATTAGCTAGCGAAACTCCGTGGAAATGTCCACGGAGTTTCGCTATGGGTATCAATTTTAATAATTACTTTTTTTGTGTTAGCCTGTTCTGTCTCACTGCTGGGCAAAGGGCTGCCCCGATATCTTTCCAATCTTCTTTATGTCCAGCCTTCTCCGGCCAATCATAAGAAAATAAAATAAAAATTATTTAATAAGAACGAACTTGTGTTTTGTCTCTTACAGTAAATGATTGACGGATCAGGCCCCTTCAACTCGATTATTTTGATAGGTTCTTCCTTTTACTAAAACAAGCTTTTTTTGACCTGGTCGGCCGTCACAATTTCGTAAAATTCCATCACAAGAATGACTTTTAAAATCCTAGAATTCTAGTTATTACTAAATTAAGTCAGTTTTAATCTTAAACTTTGTTTTAACACATTACAGCTATCTCAAGAAGAGCGCAGGCACCTGCTGGCGAAGCAGGAACAGCTGGAGGCGGAGCTGAACCAAGCCAAGACGGCGCTCGAAGAGAAGACCAAAGAAAATGAAACGCTCGCGGAGAGGTTACGGTAAGCATTATTGTATTTATTGAACCTGGCTGAATGTGGCAGACCAGGTTTTCGAAAGGTCTCAGTTACATGGAGTGGTTGAAAATCCTTTCCTTACTAATATTATAAATGCGAAAGTAAGTTTGTTTGTTTGTTACCTTTTCACGCCTAAACCACCGAACCGATCATCCTGAAATTTTGCATATACATTGTTAGGTGAACTATGACTAGAAAACAGTTTATTTTAAAAATCTATTTTGCTGTGAGTGCAGTTTTTTTTTCGTGCGGTGCTGATGCGCTTAGATTACCATCCAAAACATGATAAATATTGATAAGATTAGTAATTGTAAAATTATGTTTGCTGACCACAATCTAATCATTAATTTCAATAATTACGAGACGATACGATATCATTTAATAAGGATATTGATGAGATTTAATTAGTTGATTTAAATATTTTAGATTATTTATTGGTCAGACATACTTTAGGCATTTCATGAATGACGTTTCATTTATATAGAATTTTACAAGATTGCATTTAAATTATATCATGAGAGCTCAATGGACGTCACTGTCTATACTAATACTGTCACTTACGGGATATCTTCCGTGATTGTTCATTAAGTTGAGCTCCCGATATTTCGATGCTGTTGCATGCGCCATGATTGCGGGTTCACTGAAAATATTGAACAGTCACGGAAGATATCCCGTAAGTGACAGTTTAATTTTATTTGTAAATCATGAAAGCTTAAGACAGTGATAACTGTCTATGTCTTAAAGAAGAATCTTCTTAATCTTCCAAAGCAATGTAAAATATGACTAACATCTTTGTTCGTTGTATTTCTCATTTCGGAGGATCTACAGAGATCACATTGGCCACAACTCGATTTTTTTTTTTGTTTTATAACTTCTTGACATTTTCTTCCGTCTTCATAAAAGATATCATATATTTATCTGGATTGTTGTACGGTTACGTAAATGATGGTGGTTATTTTGTATCCATAGAGTATTGGAGGGGAATCTAGAGCGAGCAGAGTCAGAACGAACGCGATGCGAACACGACGCAGACTCCGCGCAGGAGCTGGCCGCCAGCAGGCAGCATCAGATCGCCACACTCACTGACCTGCTCGATGCTGCTAAAGCTAAGGTGAGACTTAAGATGCTGTGATTCATCTGCCTCACCTTTTTCCAATATGTTGAAGTCAACTTCCACTTTAATCTGATGTAGCTGAATACTCGTATTTTACATGGAGCTGGTGGAGCGTTCAGAATCCCCAGATATCCCTAGGTAAGACTGGTTCCCTAGGGTTTCTGAATCTGACTACCCATAACGACAGTCAAAGACCTTAGGAATGGCTTCCAGATCCAACCGCTTAATGAGCTTTCCGAATCTCAGCATGACGTTCTTGCCATCCATGAATCACCGAATCCATGACCACAGCAAGCATAAATTAGCTTAGGTCGATTGATTCATGCAGCTTAAACTTAAACGCAAAATCTTCTTACTGTCGAGGATAATGTTTATCAACACAAAAATAATCAAAAACATATCGTTCCTTCCAGTTAGAAGAGCGCGACGGCGTGGTGGAAGGCGCGGCGGAAGCGGAGGCGGCGGCGGCGGCGGCCCGGCGCGACGCGGACGCCGCCACTGCGCGCGCGCACGCGCTGGCCGAGCGCCTGGCGCATGCGCAGCGACAGCTGGACCGCGCGCACTCCGACGCCAGGAAGATGCATGATGACGCTATGGTGACTACAGATTTTGTTTTGTAATGATTAGCACATATAAGGTGCTATAAAAATATCTGCCACGGCTTTAATGGGAGGTAGTATTGTGTTCAAAGATTACAATAGTGAAGAACTTTCGTACCCCGGAACAGTTAATTCAATTTGAGAAAATAAAGTAGTTAGATAAACATTGACTCTACTTTGCATAACGTGGTTCACAAATTACGCGCGATGTGTCGCTTCGTCAATGAAAACAACTGCTATCTCTTTCCATCTTTCTGTGAATGAAAACTGAAATCAGCTGACTAGTTCGTCACTATCTAATCTACTAGGTACGCAATAATACCCAGGCAAATAAGTGTTTTAAAAGTGCAATTACTTACCAGTTACCGCATTCTTCCAAAAAACTGACGTAAATAAGATGATAAACTTCCCATCACACTTAAAACAGGCTTTGGACTGTCAAGTTAGTGTAAGAATCGCAATGTTTTTCTTATTATTTTAAACAATAGGTACTTAGATTAACATTAACACTAAACCGAGTCTGAAAGTGGTCAGGCCGCACAACACGAGGATTCGCTTCAGTCCAATAATGCGCATTGTGTATGTTGAACATACCAACCCGTGTGAATGTGGACTCGTTAGTCCACAGAATGTTGCGGCGTTCTTCTCGAATCCAATTACAAAACGCGAGGCGAGCCGCGTAGTCATGTGGATGCAATTCTTGTACTCTTGTGAAGAGGTAAGGATGGAGCCCTTCCCGATTTAAAAGTCGCCACACGTAGTTGTCACTCACGTCGAAGACTCGAGCAGCATCCCTGGTGCTCGCAAGAGGATGACGCCGGAAGAAGTCCAACACTTCCTCTTCGAGTTCGGCAGAATATGGAGGCCTTCCTGCGTCAACCGGAGGCGGGTCAAAGCGGCCGTGTTCCCTAAATCTGTACACGGCATCCAGAATGGTATGATGACTCACTCGCACACCAAACCTCTGCTGGTATAAGTTTACTGCATGCGCAGTTATGGAGTTACACTCGCGATAGCACAATACCATTTCAAGATATTCTTGATTGGAATACCGTCGTCTGGGAGGCATTTTTAAAAAAAGCGCGACCGATTCTCCCGTCGCTAACCGCTAAAACTAACTTCCGACTTCCGAGCGGGCGGGGGCGCGGGGGGCGACTGGCGAGCCGGCGGCGGTCGTCTTGCGCGTGCGACGAACGGGGTAGTGCGGGTGAGGGTGGGGGCGCGCGGGGCTGCGCTTTGACGACCGAGTGTGACCGAGTGTAACCGAGTGGCCGGCGCGCAGCGGCATCGTTTGATAAGAATGGCAACAGTTTATGAACGGCGCCGGCGTTTTGCGAAATGATTGAATGGAATTCGGTGCGGTGCGGCAACAGCTTATAAGTCTACGTGATGGTTTTATGCCAATAAATCAATTCAAATTTATACGTACAATTTTTTGTATGAAAAAAAATATGACATATGATCAATAATTTATCTTTACTATTGTAATCTATAAACACAATACTACCTCCCATTAAAGCCGTGGCAGATATTTTTAAAGCACCTTATATAGAGGGAAGTTTTCTTTGCACAGAAATCATTTTTCAGAAATATTTATAACTGATGAATGCATTGCATAGTACGGAATTCGTGGAGGTATTTAAAGTAAAGTTATTACATTAAACATTTGTATTTAAAAAAACTTTAGAAAAAATTGGAACTTTGACCCCCAATATCTCCGCAACTAGAAGGTTCCCAGATATGGTCCAGAACAAAAAAGTGATCGGCATGACGGGGAGAACAATTGACTTTCGGCTTCGTTAAGGGTCTATTTACACCCTTTATGTCCTTACTTCATAAGTCACATCGCTCCCCGGCAAAAAAAGTATGATAACATGGTCATGTTACGATTTTTTTTTTGCTGCGAAATAATACGCTATCAAATCCCAATCAGGTTTGAAAACCTGGGTACTTTCTACCAGTATTATAATATTTACGTTATTGATTAAAACATTGCAGGTGTCACGAAACAATGCGAAGTCAACAATATCAGAGCTGGAGTTCCAGATTGAACAGTTGCGTCAAGAGAAGACAGCGATGCAAGGAGAGCTGAAGACGTTGCAGGACAACGCGGAGGAGTTGCAGATACAGGTAAGAAGATAATCCGACGGGAATTTAGAAAAATAAACAATCACATTTGACAACAATTCTCAGGCACGCTTGGTTTTCATACGGATCGTAATTCTTGCGTTATCTAGGTATATATATATTTGTGGTTTAAACTAACTGCTTGCTTTTATGATAAAGCTATTCCAGATAACCGCAATTACTTAACTATTCTCTCGTTCTGAAAACTGTCTGTACATCAAACATACTGCAGTCGTGTACAGTCACGAGCACCAATATGTATACACTTTCCTAAATTTAAAAGCAATTTTCGCAAGAAATCACGATTGCAACTTGGAGATAAGATCTTTTTCATAAAAATATGAGTTCCAAAATACTATGTTCGTTACAACATGAAATTTTAATCAGAACAGGAGGAGAAAAACACTTTTAAAAGTTGTTAAGTGTTCACTTATCGGTGCTCGTGACTGTACCCACGATGTCCATTTATTACAGACTCCTCATTTCTCATTTCTTTATCTTTCCAGGTACAAGTAGCAACAGACGAAAAGCTAGCCCTAATGAGTCGAGCGGGCGAAGCGCTCGCGAGAGTGGCCGACCTAGAGAGACAGCTACAAGACGCGCGCGCCAGGCATGCGCAGCTCACGAGAGATCGGGAGAGAGATGTAAGTTTATATATAGGGTGACTGGTAATTAGTGACCGATACTTAAACACGTGATTGTACTCATGATAACAAACAACTTTCCCAAAGAAACATTTTTTTAAACGGCTGACAGCTGATAGGTCACAGGCGCGCGCTTGCGAATTTCATACGGCTGTTGTTATTGTGATAAAAGTCTGTGGTTAAAAAAATAATGTCCCGGGATTCCGGGAGCCCCTCCTCCCCAAAGACGGGTTGGTATATGACGGACACGTTTCAGGTTAATTAAATTATATACTTTATTGTTTAATTTTTTTTTTTTGTTATTCTGTAATAATTTTGTATAGACAAGCATCAATAGCCGTTACAAATTTATTCTAACGTTCTACAAGAACCTTAGAATCCCGGGGAATGTCCATATTAACATCAACGTTTGCGATCATTGAACCAAAATAGCTCTACCTACTTCGATCACTGATTATCTTACTAATATTATAAAGAGCAAAGATTTGTATTTGTGTGTGTGTGTGTGTTTATAATGAATAAACTCAAAAACTACTGTGCCGATTTCAAAAATTTCATCACCATTAGAAAGCTACATTATCCCTGAGTAACATAGGCTATATTTTATTCAAAAATGTTTAAAAATAAATGTCGACCCGTGCAAAGCCGGGACGGGCCGCTAGTCTGTGATATAGGTAACCTGTCTTCATCTCCAACAAACTGTCCTTACAGGAAACCGAATGGAAGCAGTTCCAAAGCGACCTCCTTATGACTGTCCGTGTCGCCAATGACTTTAAAACCGAAGCTCAAAGGGAACTGGAGCGGCTGGTCTCCGAGAACAAGGTCGCGAGGGATAGGATACGACTGCTAGAAGACCAGATGCACTCTATCAAGGGTAAGTGGAAGAATGAGGGAGAGAATCCTGAGGGTTTAATGTGGATGCGTTTGACAATTTATGAATTGGCTTTGTATGATACACTTTGTATGAATTCGGTGATTTTTTATCTACAATTCTTGTTATGGAATTAGTATGTCGTCTATATATACAAAGTATTACAATTTGTAGAAATCCTGTGTCCGTCTCCAATGGACTAATATGTAAAATACTATGGGAAAAGTTCTATTTGAAGTTTTTTTTATCGTCTTTATCTTTATTTGTGAATAATTCTAGGTGCTCAGTTTAATGTTTTGTCAATTTAACTTCAATGTTTTTACTTTTTGGGAGCACTGTATTCAAAGTTTTTCTTTCAATTTTTACTGCACCAATACTGAAATTGTTATGATTGGCAGAGTTTTCTAAAAAATGTTTCCTGTATAAAACGCGCAAGTGAGAGCTTTGCATGTGTATGACAGGTAGATTTGAAAGTAGTTTGGAGTTTGTTAACATTTTTGTTATGTAGTCCTTGCTTTGTATCTTGCAAATGCTCAGAATAAAACGCGAAGTAAAGAGGGTTCACTATAGCCGTGTAATCAACTAAGATAATGAGAGTTATGTTTTCAGGTAATTACAACATTTCTGTACAAAAACATTTAAATTTCTAAAGCTTCCGACGTAGTTACTGCTCATTTTGCATGAAGTTAAATAAAATAATAATGAGACGTCCAAACATTAAGATTTGTTCAACAATTTCAGCAGAATTAACATGCATTTCCATGCGCTAATTCTGTGTAAAATGCTTAACTACGTAGACATTCATAAACTAACAGTTATCGACCATCAAGTATATGTTAAACAATGTCTAATCTCAATTTGATGTACCAACACAGGTGTTGACAGATCGGAATCTATGGATAGCGTTTACTCAGATTACAATATATTAGAATCGAAGGAATCTGACATTTGTGACTCTATGACAAGCGATGATTTGAGTCCATCTAAAGACGTATTCAAGAGTATAAGAACTAGATATCTGTCTAGAGTACACAGCGTAACTGATCCTCCAGCGAAAGAAGCAAGCTTGATAGAACAAGCATTCTTCAGATCCAACGTCCCAGAACAGAAGAATGAGTTTGACGATTTGTTGCAAGACGAATTCAAAATCAAAATCCAAAATGTCACCACAGACGAAACGAATGATGATGATAGTCCAAAATCACCAGAAGAAGAGTACCCTAGTCGAGTGTTAGCCGAAGCTGTCTTACCTCCTTTTGAAACCAAGGAGTTGAAAAGACAAAATGCTATCGACCTTCGCGATGAGACAAATGATAGTCCTCCAGTTGTACCAGAATTACCGAAGAAGTTAATCGATCTGAATCATAGTTTTAGATTAATTAAATCAGATTCTACTTTCGCCCCAACCCCAAGACAACGTACTATCTTCAGTACAAATATGTCTGGGACATACAATGGAAAACCAAAGTCTTATAGTATGGATAATTTAAACACTAACGAAGAATATAAGGAAGCTTTGAATGAGGCTACTAGTGTGGATTTTCTAACTCTTAACACTCAAAGTGAAACATCTCTTTTCACGGAAGGTTCTGATAGTGTTTTTCTGTCACCACCTATTGAGAAAAATAACAACAAAGTCGGAACTGTATTTGAAGCCAACAATAATGACGTAAAACTAGATGTTCGTGTTGTAAAGGCTGAAGAAATGCTCCCTTTTCCATACCCTGGTGATATTAAAAAAGACACAGTAGTTGATTTGATTCAGCCCAATAAAGATATACTGAGAGATATTCCTATTGATGATAAAGTTGAGAAACAACTTAAAATGGTCAATGAGGAACTAAAACTCACTTTCAAAGCTGCAATAGACAGAATTATTGGTAATAACAGAGCTAAAAGAGGTTCTCCTTGCACAAAGGTATTGAACACAAATGATGAGGAAAGTACTTCTGAACCTGTTCCTATGACTAAAGATGAAATAGATAATACTAATAACTCTAGAAAGATTTCTCCACCCAGTGATCCAAAGTTACCAGAGATCGAACCTCGACAAGATTCAAAACCAAAAGTTGTAGATACCAAAGAAAATAATAGTTTAGTTACCAATAATGTAAATAACCCCAGTACTCCAAAAGAAGAAATTAGCAAATCTTTCATAGAACCTATAAATGATACTGTTCCTCCTGAACCCAAAACACCAGTTCCTATTGATGATAATGTAAGCTATCATCTAACAATAAATTCCACAGACTTGGGTGATGATATACCAAAGACAGCTCCAGTGCAAAGTAATCCTAATGCTAATATTAATATAGCTGCAAATACTTTTAGAACTTTCTTGGCTCCTATTCAACTAGGTAACGGTAATATAGCACCGACGTCTCCGATAATTATAAGCCCCGTATTGATACAGCCAGTGTTTTTCAAACCTCTCGCACCCCAAGAGGTCCCAGTAGAACAAAAGCAAGAGGCTAACAAAGGTACTGTTTACTACAGTGATATCGATCAAGTGGATACTGATAACAAAAAAGATACCAAAGTGACTGAGGTGAAGAATCTTGAGGACAGTACCAAAAGAAAAGGCCTTTATCAAAAGAATGTTAAAGCAAAGCAACTGCCTTTTCTATCATGGAAAACTTTCGGATCTAACGAAAACTTACCTGAAAGGAAAACTCCTTCACCAAGTAAAAATATAGCTAAACCCTTACCTTCGCCTTCGCCTTTGGAAATATCTAAAACTGCACAAAATTTTGCTAAAACTCCAATAAAGCCCTTAGAACCACCAAAAACTGTAGGCGTTGTGCCAAAAGTAACTGTTAGCAAGTTATCGAAGACTCCTCAATATCTGATCGACAACAAATACTACCAGCCTGTAGCGAGCGTCCCATTCGTCATAAACTCAACACAGTCAAAACCTAAGCCAGTAGAAAGAAGTACAGAAGACTTGAAAGTTACCGAAACAAATCCATTTACACCTCAAGTTGAACAAAGAAGATATTCCGAACAAGAAAATTTTTATGAAGAAATAGGACCTGTGATTTCCGAAGTAATAACCAAAGACAAAAATATAGCCGATGATGAAAAGATATCAAATAAAAACCAATCGTTAAACGATGAACTGGCTGCAATACCTAGAGAAGATCTTCTAAAAGTACCTCGACGAATCAAGAGGCCTAAGGCAAATGATAGGTATACAAAATCAAAATCGTTAGATTTCGTAGAGAGCACGACTGCAGCGAAAGAGATGGGCAACATTACCAAATCGATTATATCTTTATCAAAAGCGCCTAGTGCTAAAGACGACCTACCAAAAAAACCTACTGGACCTATTGTAGAAATAGTCCAAAGCTTAGAAAAGAAACCTGACCCAGATGTACCGACAGATGCTGCGCCGAGAAAGTTTTCTCTTCAACATCCGACTTCACCGAACATAGACACGAATACTGGTTCCTTGCCAAGGGAAAAGCCATATTGGAGGACTTTGGAGCACAAACGGGTGTCGCACCCGTTAAGGTCATTGAAAGATCCCCCGCCCCGAAGACCTCTACGTAAGTCAGCGCTTTTGTGACCGGAAACCTAAACGTTCGAGTGTGAATTACATGTAAATAACTGTATCAATGTATGGAAACATGAGAGTCGTGTGTTTAGTCTCATTCGGTGGAGGTGACATGGTGGTGGTCTGTGTTTCATTTGTTTTTGGTGTTAAGCTTCTGAACGCTGGGTTACTTTATTTGCAAGTTTGGCAAAAGATCGTATTGGTTGGTTTTGAGTCGTAAACCCTATGTAGGAAATCAGTGGTCTGCCACCGTAGAAACGGCTTTTGTTGACGGAAGAATCGACAAAATGACAGATTGTGAAAAGAAATGTCATTTTGTCGACACAATCTGTCTTTTTGTCGATTCTTCCGTCAAAGAAACCCGTTTCTACGGTGCGGTGGTCATGTTACGCGTGCTGGTATACTTTTTTGGATAGGGTCGAGTTGCCAAATATATCTCTGCTTTCTCTCAAATTCACTTTATACTTTAATATTGAATCTGATATGCGCTGTAATCTTGAATTTCGTATGTCGTTCAGAAGCTTAACCTACGCTTTTGTGCCTCATTTTACTTATTTTGGCGTACAAATTCGATTTTGCATAAGCAAGTTCCTTCTAGAAGGAATTGTCACTTCAATTTAGAATTCGTTTATTTCAGGGAATTAAGGTGAAAAAAAATACAGCATGAAACTTTATATGCGTTTATTTATTAGTCACGATATAAGCATGGTTTTTCGCTTCAGTTTTTATCGCACTGGGATTTGTCTGGTGTTGGATTCCTAGATTGTTATTTTCATAGTCAAATGTACCAGACAAAGTTGAACCTTTACTATATTTGCCCTGTTTCAGAGGACTATTAAAATATTAAATTTTAATATAAAACTTGGATAAAATGTATTTTTTTGCCCATCAAAAGCTGGCATAGCTTACCGCACAATTATCTTCTCCGACAAGCCTGAGTACCTTCTGAACATTATTCTAAAACAATTGAAAGTACACTTCTGACGCCTGAGGTTTCCATTCGGCTTTGGAGCACCTTTACTAAGGTCATCAGTAGTCCTTACAACACCAGTCCATCAAATATACCACAGTCAGTAACCTCTATGTCACCTCCAGCCATACCGCCTCGCACGGAGGAGACTCCGCCACCACCGCCGCTGCTCACCAGTGCCTCACTACAGGACATCATGGCCACTGCTGCCTCGCATAGGAGGACTAAAGGTAATGACGGGTTTTAAAGTATGTATGGTGTGCGAAATAATGTGGGAGATTGACCACTTAAACTGCGAATTGCCTTTAGATAAAGCAAGAAAGGACAGATATCATCTGCCTAGCCTTTTCCCAACTATATTGGGGTCGGCTTCCAGTCTAACCGGATGCAGCTGAATACCAGTATTTTTATATGGAGCGACTGCCTATCTCACCTCCACAAACCAGTCAGTACTGGGTAATACGATACCCCTTGGTAAGACTTTTTGGGCCACTGACTACCTAACGACTGTTAAAGATCTACAAATGACCCGGAACCAACGGCTTAACGTGCTTTCCGCGGCACGGAGGAAACTCTATATGTAATGGGTGGTCAACCATCCAAAGACTAACCTAGGCAAGCACGGCTTAACCTAAAGATCAACCCGAGCGGCTGTTATTATTTAACCACGAGCTCCTCAATACAAGAAAGGACAGATAGTGTTCTCATAAAGTTCTCGTTCGCACGGGTGGTTTTACTTGACGATTGTCAATCGATATTGTGATCGCTCTCTGAGAGTAAAAATTTCGCGAGTGTGCTTTTCTGCCGCGCTGGGGTGCTCTCTGCTGGATTCTCAATCATCATCTTCATCATCATTCTTCTGCCCTTATCCCAATTTATTTGGAGTCGGCGCAGTACGTTATCTTCTTCTTCCATACTTTTCTATTACTCGTCTTCTCTTTAGACAATGTGTTCCAGTAGCGAAGGGTGAATTCTTTTAAGAGGAAAGCCGCGGAGTACATATCTTAAATGTGAATTCATTATTAATTTGTCTATGGCATACTGATTGTGCCCATTTTCAAAGGGAAGCCGGTAGGAATCGAGTTGTACGGAACCTTCGTCACTGATGTATTCTCAATGCTCAGCTCAATGATACAAACCTAGTGTTCGATAAAAAATTGTCGCGTTCAAAATGTGGGATAAAGTTCTCAAAACACATTTGCTATAGTCTATAACTAAGGACTTTAAAGAATATGTTAGTATTTCCACGGATCTTCAGATTTTACCTTTGTTTCATTATAAACTATTTTGACAGAAGACTGTTTATGTCAGTATACACTTTTTTTTTCGGATGGGTAAATGATGATTTCCCGCTCTGGGCGGAGTGGAAATGTCAGACTTGTACTGACTAATACCCATCCATGTTCCTTCTTTGCCCTTTGTGTTCCAGGGCCGCTGTAATCTCAGTATAGACTTAAATAAAGATGTAAGTAAGTATAACTAAAGTTTCTAAAATGATTTGTTCCAGGTGTAAGCCGCCAAGACTCCCGCCTGTCAGTCAAGTCTCTCATTGAGAGCATCGAAAATGCAGCGAAGGCAGCTAAGCAGTCGCCTGCAACCACTCCAGTAGGAGAGTGGCCTCAGGTAAGGACCTAATGATGGACTCAGGCTGTCTCCTAACCAGTTCGGCGAACTGGTTGTTTTGCGAACAAATGATCGTGTATTAGCTCGACCCGTCGGTTTGGTCATTTGTTCCGTAACGAAATATATTGTGTTGATTAGAGCACGTGGTATTATTACAATAAAACGTCAAAGAATTAGTTGGCCCAAGATTTCTATGACCGCCATCTTTGATTGGAGTAGCCAATTCTTGGAGCTGTGCCTTTTAAGACTCAAGCCCCTTTCGTTGAATTGAATTTATATTGATTTTGAATTAATGTTAATTACTTAAATTAAATTATTATAATTAATATTAAGACTCATAAAGTTGGGACCAATGTGGAATGTAGTGTTAGTCTTTTCCTGGCTTTACGATGATTATTTAATTTTTGTGTTCAATTTATTGTTATCACACACGACACAAATGTAAATTTGTTGAAGAATAAATAAATAAAATATTTTTTGCAAAAACCGAAAACCACAAACCACGTGACTGAAAGCATTTCGGCTGTAAAGGGTGTTTCAAAAACTTTTCTCGTTTCTTTAACACAATTTTCTTGAATATTTTTCTTTTTTTAGCAAACTACCGTAGGCGTAACTCTAACTACAACTTCAACTACGATAAAGAACGGTATGGCTGACTCCACAGCGCCCACCAACGGTATGGGCGGAACCACCTTCTCCACTAAACCGCCCGCGGCCAGGGGCGCCCGCCCTTCACCTATCGCCAACGGTGAGTTTCGACATTTATTTAGCTTAGGATTTTATCTATGTTATAAGTGGACGATGAGGTGATGGTGGATGTAGTTTTGAATTTGTATGTTCCCATGTCCATGGTGTAAGTTATCAAAATGATCAAAGTCGTTAAAGTGGCTAAAACATGTCTTTACGTTTTTTTTTTATAAGAATTTTAAATTTTATGCCCTGTCACCTTGTCTAATAATAGTGTAGGTACAGAATAAACTTTCTTATTTTTGGGGTAATTATATGCATGGAAGTAACCAATTTATTTAATAAATACGTAAATTCTTATATTTTATACAATTACAAAATTTTCAGTAGAAATTCCAGCATGATTTTATTTTAATTTTGTCTGAATATAACGGAACGCAATGATTTTACAATACCCCAAAGTAAAAATCTATAAAACAATAAGTTAATACTCATTAAAGACTCCCAATTACCAAATTTTTTACGAGAATCCCGTCCCCGGCTACATATAATCGCATGAAAGTCGCTTATTTTTTCCAGCATGGCAGCATGAACGCGGCGCATAGCCCTACCCTTGCCTAATTAACGACAATTAACGATATGTGTTGTGTGCCACGTTACTAATTTATTTATTAAACTCTTAGTTCAGTACATAATGCATGCCAATAGACTTTTATTTTTGTTCATCCTGTATATTAAGTTTTTTTTTTTTTTGGAAATTCGTTTTTATTTTTGGGGGGACTTTTCCTTTGTCTAATTCAATAACTACGTTTTTTCTGGTTTTGGTGTTATGGTTTCATTTTTGGGATATTTTCTTTTTTTTTTTAGTTCACTCTTAGTTTTTTTTGCAAAGAATTAGCCGCTTTGTTGTTACATCCTATTTCTTTTCTCAGTTTTCCAACAACAATATTGTTTTATTGAGTTACACAAAGGAAACTAATGTAAAAGTAACTAGAATGTATTTTAAATTCAAACCGTCATCGTCATTCCAAAATTAAAATGGAGTCGGTACATATTTTCCCGCCAATCCTTCCCCCTATTCTTATGGAGTCGGGTCTTATGGGACTAGTTCACTCATTGGGGGCGGTACCACTCTGCATTGTTTGTGTTTACTCAGAAATATCCTCACTGGCTGACTGTGGGGATATTTCGCTCATGTATACCATCGACGGTTTTGTGATAAAAATTAGTAGGTGTCTAATTAAAAATGTGGAGACAACCGGATCAGATTATTTTCTTGCCTCTGCGTACGGATAATGATTGCGAATTTGTGATGCATTTAGATAAGAATATCTCTGCACAATATTGTTTGTGTATAAAGCATCATCTTGCTGTTTTCCCGGTAAACGGTGGAGAAAAAAAACAAAACATCTGCGCGGTAAACGTTACTTGCGCTCTGTAGGTCAGTCGTAGTTTGTTAGTGGCGGTATAGATGTCGCCACTAACACTTTTATAAAAATGGAAGTTGGTCTTGTTCCAACACTATTTGACCGTTCTCTATCCACTGGGTCTATAGTTTCTTTTCGACTAACACGCGAAACCTCGGGCAAAGCTATATTTGGGATCTTTCACTACTACTCTTATTCCGAATTATCACAAATCCGTCTGCGGTGCGCTTGTTTGACGTTGTGCCTAACGGGGCGGGGCAGAGGCGGCGGCGGCGCAGGCCAACATCCCCGACGAGCAGCGCGCGCTCACGCTGCAGCAGAAGGCCATCGAGAGCTTCGTGCGGCGGAACAGCTACGGAGACATATGTGAGTCTGTTTGTGAACTATTCACTGGTAGCCTGCTATACGTAGTGTGAACAACAATTAATTGGAAATACTCGTAAAAGGATGAGTGCGAAATATAGCGTACCGTAACCGACTGTTCACATGGCACTATCCTGGACAATATTTTGCGGTAAAAATTCGAGACAACTCATCAGCGTTTAAAAAAAAAAGGCAAATTGATTTTTTTAAATGCTTTATGGAACAGCCATTTACTGGGAGCACAACAAAAATTATAAGTACAGGTCAACGACGTGTGAACGGGACCTAAGGTACTTGTTCTACCGCAGAAAATTAGCGAAAAACTAGCATATATTTTCTAGGAGAAAGTTACATCCTTTATACTTTCTTAAGCGAAATATAGGTGATATCAGTCTTCTAGGCGATGGGATACAGGGCCGAATTAGCCTCACCAAAATGTTCGTTCACACTACAGTTTAAACTGAACTTGTGCTCGTTTTGTATTGTGGAAGATAACTGGTGCCGTAAACGACGATCTTTAATAGAACATTACTAGACGACTGAACCTTCAGATTGGTGACCAAACAGTTAGTATTCTGGTCTGCGTTGCGTTTACGCACCGCTTGCAATATGGAGATAGAAAATGCACGCAAACAAAACGACACATGGCCCTGCAGTCTCGTCATTAGATAGCGACAAAAATCGGTCGCTAAGTCGTATCGTTGTCAAATTCCTTTAATAGATTTTCTACTTTATTTCGAAAGCATAAGGTTGAAAATCTATTAAAGAAATTTGACATCGATTACACTTAACGACCGATTTTTGTCATTATATTTGTCGAGACTGCAGGGCCTGAGCAACCTTTAACTTTACGCAGCCTGTGGTGACGTAAAACATGTGCAAATTAAAATGTTTCTAAAGATCAAGAAATTATTATAATTCATATACACATTCAACAGCAGGTTTGCCTAGGTAAGTAAATAAGTACTAAGCTTAGCTTCTATGTGTCTGCATGATAAATGTTGCAAAACAAAACAAACATCTATACACAATGTTCATTAACATCCACTGAAAAAAAAGGTCTTATAGAAACTGAATTAAAAATTGAATAGTTTTTAATGAAGATTCGTAACAAACCACAGGTGAACGGAAGGACCCGTTGAACGCGTTACAAGTGAAGAACGGCGGCTCCAAACGCAACGCGCTGCTCAAGTGGTGCCAACAGAAGACCATGGGATACAACAACATTGATATTACTAACTTTAGGTAAGTCTCAACAGTACAGTCAAAAAAGCAAAAAAAAAACAAAAAATCATCAGCAACTTGTGGGGTTTACAAAGGCTCACGTTATGTTGGCTAGCCTGGTCCCCATATATCTCTGGCTCCCATCGGTATAATCTATATCTATACTAATATTATAAAGTACTAGCTTTTACCCGCGACTTTGTTCACGTTTTAATTTTGATGAGTATGAGTGAGGAAAAAAAAGATAGCCTGTGTCCTTCCCCAGGATATAATCTATCTGCTCGCCAAATTTCATTACGATCCGATCAGCAGTTTAGTCGTGAAAAGGTAGCAAACAAACAAACTTTTAGTTACTTTCGCATTTATAATATTAGTATGGATGAAGTATGGATAAAACAGGAATAGCATTCAAATATATTTTTTTCTTTTTCCTAGCTCCTCGTGGAACGACGGCATGGCGCTCTGCGCTCTCCTGCACTCGTACCTGGGCGACGGTCGCATCTCGTACGCGTCGCTGTCGCCGCACGACAAACGCACCAACTTCTCTGTCGCCTTCGCCGCGGCCGAGTCCGTCGGTATACCTACCACGCTGGTCAGTAACATTTACACAGTATGAATTTAAAACATTGTCCCACTCATACAATATTGTTGAGGGAAATGGGCTTCTATGTACTCACCTATATAGGGTGACTGGTAATTAGTGACCGATACTTAAACACGTGATTGTACTCATGATAACAAACAAATTTCCCAAAGAAACTTTTTTTTTATACACACACTTTTATCACAATAACACAACAGCGCCTGTGACCTATCAGCTGTTGAAGTTTAAAAAAATGTTTCTTTGGGAAAGTTGTTTGTTATCATGAGTACAGTCACGTGTTTAAGTATCGGTCACTAATTACGAGTCACCCTATATAGAAAAAACTGACAACTGTCAGGCAGTAGCCCACTAGACATAATACCCGTCTGGTCGGAGGGTCCTTTCTTTCCTACGGGGGATGAATAACTTTACACCCTGTTCTTCATACCCCTATATTTCTTTGTACAAGCAATATAAAGACACGAGCTGATTTACAAAGCTCGGTTTAAAGTAAAAGCCTTTGCCCATCAATTATTATTATATTATTCTTTCTTTTTTCAACAGAACATACAAGACATGATTCAACAAGAGAGACCGGATTGGCAACAAGTTATGGCATACGTCACCAGCATTTACAAACACTTTGAGACGTAAACCAATGTGGACTTTAAAACTAGGTTGATAGAGAATAAATTACATTATATCGACAAAACTCTCATCATTTAATAAAGTTTACTTAGCAGCCCATAGATGGCGCTGTAATCGGTACGTGGCCCATGTAGATCGTGGGCCAGCGTAATAATTTTCCTTCTATATGGGATCAAAGAAATTTAAAAGAGTCATAGAGCGGCCACTGGGAACATAGTCATAAAAAAAAAAATCTCGAGCGTCAGTAGCGACATTTTCGATTTTGACACACGAATAACAACTGACAAGCGGGGCGTATGACAGACTTGTTACGAAGTAGTAACAAGTAGTAAATTGTGATTTTCTTCGTCTCGTCCCGTCTATCGCTCGTAAATATTTCGGATAGACTACATATATTTCAAGCCTGTAATAATAATAAATCTTGTAATCCATTTAAATAAAAAAAATGGAACTTGTAATTGCCAGATTGTAGCGAAAAATATACTTTGAGATACAATATTCCATAAAGTAAATGTTTAGAATTGGTAGGTGATGTTTAAAGCCATATTGTAAAAGTAATCTTTGAAAAAAAAAAGTATTTTAAATTCAAATATTGAAACAAAACTATATCTATCGTAAAAGGTTTAGATATCAATAGCGAAATAATAAGAAATAATTTACTCTTTCGAATAGGTTGTAATACATTCCTGAAAAAAAAAACCTCATATTTTTGGACTGGTAACACTTTAGGTTGGGAACAATGAAATCGTTTAGGCTTAGAAAGGATAGTAAAGGGAAACCTAATAAGGAAAGAATGTGATAGTATTTTTCGATATTGAACCTTATATGTTCTTAGTAAAGTGACTTTTAATCTTGTCTACATTTTAATGGATAGTTGACAAGATTTTCTGTATTTTCTTTGACATAAAGTTCAATATCGTCCAAAAGTTTCTTGCTAAGGTAAAAGTGAGTGATAAAAAAAAACTAAAATTGCCTTGTTTTGGCCTTAGGGGTTGTTTATAGCCGTCTTTCCAGAATGAAGACTGAATCAATAGATTGTTAGGAGGGTAACATCTTACTAAAGGATACGACCACTACTTAAATTAAAAATATATTACTTATGAAATTCATCTTTTATTAGTAAAACTAAAGTATCTAATAATAATAAACTTGAATTGTGTACATCCTGTATAATTACGTAGTTTTTTAACTATCGATGTTGTGAAATAAAAAATATAAAAATCTGTTATAAATAGTCTGAAAGCAAACATAATAATATTGGTCTCAAACTATTCAAAATCACAAATAGACATACCGTTTTGTGATTTTATCATCATCGAATCTGATATCTTAGACATTATAAGTAAAGCTAAAATTAAAAACCACAAAAACGGATATGATGGGCTGATTATTCCAAGTGTTGCCACAAAATCAGGTAAAAGTTACCATATTCATGAAATATCATGAAGTAACAGAATACCAAATTTCGATTCGATCAGACGTGAGCAAGTTGCCCCATTAACTAGAAATTCTAGAGCTTACAATAAATACTAGACTAATTAATTCTCAAAATATAATTATGTAGTTCACATATAAAATAATGAGTTTTAATCTCACGAGATCTCGGCCCTTTCCCTGTATACCTTCCATGTATTTCTAATATCTAATTATTAATCTATAATAGGATATGGCCTTCCAATGTGAACATGATTGTCTATTTATTGTCTTAAGCATATGGCTAGGGCTTTGACCATTTATGAATAAGTAAGATTTGCCTTTGTGCGTAGAATGAAGTGCATTTTTTTGGAATTGAAATGTGTGTAATGCCGATTTATAGGAAGACTAATTTAAATATTATTGCTGTCGATTTAAAGTAGGAAAGAAAACTTCAAAAAACGGAAAAGTCGTCTAAAAATACCTTTTCAAAACGTTTTGATAGTTTGAAAATGTTTTGACAGTTGTACAAAATGTCTTTCATCCCTCTTTTATTTCACCTGATAGAAAGAGACATGCATATTTTTAAAGTAGTCACGTTTCTATAGTATAGACCTATATGTGACTTACACTATTAATACTACTGTATACTCAAATAATGTTGTAACCTAATGTATAACGCCAAAAACTTATGGCGCGAGAAAGTGTCAGCTTCGCCTTTTATCAAATAGAATTTAAGCGCGGCACGCATGCTGATTGGTTGATGTATTTAACCGCCTTTTTTAAATGGGTAGGTAAACATTGTGATTTTATTATTTGATTTTCTCTGGATTTTAACTTTCTAGTCCAAAACATTGAGTAAATAACTCTTTAAAGTTACGTAATTGGAAAATGTATTAAAAATCCAGTAATTTGATGAATTGGAGTAAAAATCGAGATCTATTTTTGTAGTAAATTATTTTAGCTATGATTTTGTGAAGTTAGTATGTTGTTTGGCTGAATGTTTTGTGTATTAGTGTTCGTTTTATAAAAAAAGTGATTTTGACATCTTGAAATAATCGGAGATCAAAGACACGCTGTATGAGACTATATATTTGAGTAGGATTATAAAATTACATATTTATTGGAGGCTGTTTCGTGCAGTGTGTGTTTGTTCCCCGACGACATTATCGGTTGATATTAGATTTTAAACTACTTTGTAAACTCTGTCCCATATTGCAAGGCATGAATTGTAGAATAAAATAATCAAATGTCCAGAAATCCATTTCAGAGCATTTAGACTCGCAGAAATATTAATTAGCATTACTGGCCATATGTTAAAATCATAGCGTTTCAGTGTTACCTAAGTAAAAATAAAAAAAAACAAGGATTTTGTTAAAATACTGGCAACACTAAGTTTAAATATTTACTATTCGTGTCTGGCAACATGGTGGAAGTACTTTAGATATAATTTAAGTGACATGCGCTGTGTTACATTTCTGACTCGGTTGTTGATGCTTAGTAGTTTAATTATTACATATTTTGAGATAATTGTATTTTTGTAAATATAGCTTTTAAATAAAGTTCCTGATTTATTATAGCTGATTTTGTTTTATTCACACTCGAGTACCTATTCCTAATTCATTTGGCATTCGCGGTCATAAAACGTGAGAGCAGGACCGTGAGTGTACACGACATATCTCGCTCACGCTTTCTAAGACCGTGGGTATGAAATACTCAATTTTAAAAAGGTAAAATAAAACAAAAGGTATAATTAATAACAATTATTATTTACAATATCATACAAAATAATCAAATAAATTGGCCAATTTAAGTGAATTTAACAAAAATAATATACAAATGATAGATTTCGTCTTTGGTTTTACTAGCGAAAATGCCGAAAAGGGCGAGATTTAACCACTTATAATTAAATAAAAAAATAATGATAGACAAAATAAATCCTAAAATAATAGTTTTTAAAATATTTGTAAAAAGAATATTTAATTGTTTCTATCGTTTAGCACGGATTTCGTTAGTTTAATTACATTTGTACTGTGCAGGGTATAGGTACGTCTGTGATGTCTACCACTGCAGCTCCCCTGGGATGTACTTCTCGATCAGCTTCTCATAGTAAGGCCACAGCGCCTCGATGTCAGGGACGCCGGAGCTCTTGGTGTATAAGTCGTATTTGCTGCGTAGAAAGGAGGAAGATTAGATGTTGGGTTAGGAACGCCAAAACGTGATGTGCGAGACGAGACAATAGGCGAGATTCCATTATGCAAAATGGTTGAGTTGAATGGTGCTGATCCATGCGTCATGTTCGTGAACGGGCGCTGTCAGTTGGGACTGGTCATCTCTTAGCTGCCACGGTTTATTCTAACTACTTTGTTTTTAAATTGTTGATCTAATCTTTTACTCTGGACGCTCTTAATGTGCACATCTTTCTACATCGTTCTCACATATATGTATTATCTCAACATGAATGATGTAACCAAGATCTTGTAAAAATATTTTGATTGAAAAGAGTGTCCATGGAGTTTCTTGCCCATTCTTCTCCATAGAGATCTACGCTTTGGAATGGGCAACTAAAGTACTTTCACAAGTTATTATGCCTTGTGTCTGGGACTGTAGCTTCGCCTTCTTTGTTTTTCTGACATTCAAAAGTGCCTGTTATGGTCTAATTGAAATAAATGCTTTGAGTTTGAGTTTGCAAGTTACTTGTATGCAAGTGGCAAATAGCACACAACTTGAACAAACCTGCATACAAGCTACAACTTGTATGAGGTAGTTTGAACTTGTTTTTTATTTAAGTGACGTGTAAATCGAACACGCAAACTTTAGTTGCACGTTTCGAATTGCAAACGAACCAGTTTCGAACCCATTGAACAGGCCGGCGACGACAATTCTTTTTTTTATTCAATCGGTACCGTCAAACGGGGTGAATACTTGAATAGAGACAAAACTTTGAAAGGGATTTTAACGTTGAATTGATATGTTATGTTACCAAAAAGTACTCTATTTTATTGACTTAGTTATACATAATTACTTAGATACGTCGTTTTCAACATAATATTAATATTTCAACGTTTAAATCCCTTTCAAAGTTTTGTCTCTATTCACCCCTGCGTTCCTATTCACCCCGTTTTATCCGGTAGTTAGGCAGAGATGTACCTAAATAGTACACCCACATTTCGCCAATTATGTTTAAGTCCCCATGTAAAAGGGGGCGGCCTGTTACAACCGGGCACGAATCCAGACTCCGTGGCTGCTACTGAGAAATTCTTGATGGAAAACCCAATAGCACTTTGCCCAATTTGGGAATTGAACCCAGGACCTCATGCTCAGCACCAAAAAAATCAGTCTGATTTGTTGATTATTGCTGCATAGCTGATCAACCACGTAAAGGACAAGGTGTAATATTCGAAGTTGATGACCAAACTTAAGAACAGAGTTTTCATTATAACATCGTTAGAAGTTATTAAGTGTCTACTATTTGCTGACTATTTTTTGGAATTGAAACCAAGTCGATACTCCCAGCCATTTGCCTGCACTGAGGTGAGGATTGTGTGGAGACGTTCACCCCACAATCCTCATCAATATATAGCTATAACTTCGGAATCATAATGCGACTATTTTTTAACCTTGGTTACTATTTATGACTATTTCTTGACTATTTTTTTGCAAACTCAAAGTGAGTTTCATGAAGTTTCCAAAGGTGAGGATTGTGTGGTGAAGGACACGTTGTTAAGAACTTACTTGAACTCCAGCACGTGTTGCATGATCTTCTCGTCTCCTTCCTTCATCAGGTGTTTGTAGTCACCGCCCGCGTGCCACGGGTACAGGGAGTGGTATCTGGCGGAGACATGAGCAATAAATCTATACTATTCTATACTTCTATATTAATATTATAAAGCTGAAGAGTTTGTTTGGTTGAACGCGCTAATCTCGGGAACTCCTGGTTCGAATTGAACAATTATTTTAGTTTTGGATAGCCCATTTATCGTGGAAGGCTATAAGCTATATAACATCACGCTACAACCAACAGAAGACAACCATCAATGAAAAATGAACACGCAACATATTTTCCTAAATATAATGAGCACAAGTTTTTCAACTGCAAATGTAAGTTTTTTTATTTTTTACAATTATAGTTAACTAACCCTATATTTTGCGTGGCCCGACACTCACTTGGCCGGTTTTGAGGATTAGAGACTTGACAGCTACAGTAGATAAAACATTTATCATTGAGTAGATTTACAAAATGTCACTAAGTAATTCCTCGGAATATTACAGTTTATTTTAGATAAAAATGAGCATTAGGAAGTAAATAACGCATCAGATTATCACTTACAATGTTTATCTCTAAAATGACGTAGTTACGTATTCATTGAAAAATATTTTAAGATAGTGTAGTCGTGACGCGTTACATATTCAATGTGAGCATTGCAGCATTGTTTCATTTGGTTATTATATATATATATATATATATATATATTTATATACTAGTAGCGAGGGGTCAATTTTGTAAGAGGTAAGCCGGAGTATATATCTTTAATGTGATTATATTATTTGTCTATAGAATACTGACTGTGCCAGTTTTCAAAGGGAAGCCGATAGGAATCGAGTTGTATGGAACCTTCGCCACCAGCTAGTGATAAAACATGGCACAAATTGTAACAGAAAAACGAAATTATTTTACTTAGAACTATGGCGGTCATACGTAACTTTAAAAGCTAGATGAACAGATGACATTTGCCATTGTGGATCGCCTCCAACATGAGACAAGCGCCTGCTCAACAGCACGGAAACTGGCACAACTAATGAAGAATAGATAGATGCAAACGACACTCAGTATAAATGCACTTCTATAGAAATTCACTCTCAAGTCGACTCGAAAAGAAGGCGTATTGTATGCAAGCGACACCTAGTACGAATGCACTACAACAGAAACTCACTCATAAGTCGACTCGAAAAGAAGGCGTAATGCTAGAAGGTACCTACTTAATGAGTGAAATCCGATTGAGGATGACGATGAATGATGACGTAGACATCCAGAAAAACTACATATCATAAACTCACGCCTTTTTCCCACAAGGGTAGGCACAGCCCACTGAACCAGAAAAACAAGGATGATAGATATATTATCTAGAGTACCTTACCCAACAAAAGTTGAACCATACCTGATCATGAAGAGACCTTCCCTGGGGAACTTGGCCTTGTTGTGCACCAGCACCCTGTAGAGGTACTCGTCGTGTCCCCACGAGATGGTCAGGTTCTCCAGGCCACAGTTGGGCTTGTAGATGCCGCATTCAGTGCTGGAAGAAAAGTATCAAGTCATTATTTTGGAATTGGTGAAATGTGATAGAGGGGTCCTTACATATAGCCTATATTATGGACGATCTTTTATTTCAATTTATTGTGACTTTTAGAAAAACAATTCCAGTGTGGGAAAGAGATGGCGCGAGACGACCTGTTTAGCTCTGTCTCTTTCCCACACTGGAATTACTCCTACTTTAAGACGTCATAGTAAACCCCCTGGTCTATTTTGCATCAAAACGTACATTTTATAATGCTGCCATTCACCACAGATACTATACAGGGTGTAAACAGACCCTTCACGAAGCCGTCAACCAAGCATTCTGTACATCAAACTAAGTAACTCTACGCAAAAATTCTTGCTGGGAAAAGATTTTTTTTTTTGGGGTGGAAAATCACGTTTTACGGTAAAACTCAATGTAACGCACTCAAAACCTAGTACTGATGGATGCTTTGAATAGTAAACGGGTCATGGAGTTAATTAAGTAAAGCTAAAACCTTTAAAAGTGATATTAAAAAAATAAAACTTGTGAGAAAATTGGAACTTTGATCTCCAATATCTCCGTAACTAGAAGGTTCCCAGGTATGGTTCAGAACAAAAAAAATATCGCAATGACGGGGAGAACCAGTGCCTTTCGGCTTCGTTAAGGGTCTTGTTAGACCCTTTATAGTATAAGTCTCCTACTTACTTGTACTTGGGGTTGTAAGTGTCTGGGTTGTCCTTGAAGCTGTCATCTCCGTACACGATGGACGGGCCCCACTTGCAGCCCACCGGGAACGTGTCTCCCACCACGCACCATTGGGGCTCGCCGTAGAACGCCATCACCTGGTCAAATAACGAACACTTTAGGCTACTCCCCTTCGATGGTAAGTTACTTATTCTACTGGTCTACTTCTTATAGATCCATGGATTAGAGGAGCTCGTGGCTAAACAATAAACGCCGCTCGGGGCGATCTGCAGGGGTAAGTGAATGGGTGACCACCCGTTACATACCGAGTTTCCTCCGTGACTCGGAAAGCACGTTAAGCCGTTAGTCCGGGCTGTCAATGGTTGATCTTTGACAGTCGTTACAGGTATAATGGCCCGAAAGTCTGACAACCAGTTTAACTAAGGGGTATCGTATTACCCAGTACTATCTAGGTTGTGGACGTCACATAGGCAGTCGCCCCATGTAAAAATACTGGTACTCAGCTGCATCCGGTGAGACTGGAAACCCACAGTTTTTCATTGGTTCGTTCAAAACAATAACGCAGTACAGGAAAAAAATGTGATTAATAAAAGACGTCACGTCATTTCATATTTTATACATCTGCGGAACTTCCAGATATGCATGGTCCATCATCTAAACCTGCCCTTGGGGCCTTTCCCCATTTTACTTTTACGCAACGTTTTCTTGCTACACTTTTATAGGTACCAGTAGCGAAGGGTCAGTTTTGTAAGAGGTAAGCCGGAGTACATATCTTTAAAGTGATTTTTTTTTTTTTTTTTAACCCTTGCCCCACTCTAGGAATTTCTCCTATATCGTGGGTGCGTTTACAAACATTTAAACTCACATACACAAACAGCCAGACCCGGAACAACTACCTGTAGGCCATACAAATATATGTTCCGTGCGGGAATCGAACCCGCGACACGCAGCGCAGCAGTCAATCGCTCAGCCACTGCGCCAACCGTGCCATCAAATTTTACTTTTACGCAAAGTTTTCTTGCTACACTTTTATATGTGATTAATTAAAAATCATTGAATAAGATTTTACCTTTCCAAGATCATGCATGAGTCCAATAAGATGGAACCAGTCCTGATCGGGGTGGTCTTCCCGGATCCTTTCTGCCGTCTGGAAGGCGTGCACGATGTTTGGGAGGTCGGTGTCAGGGTCAGACTCGTCTACCAGGTCGTTCAGCTTGATCAGGGCGTCCTTGACGGACATCTTGAAGTGGTTGAACTTCAGCCAATCGTCCATCCGTCCTAGGAAATGGGAGATTTTGGTGAGACACCCAAAAAATGAAGACATGAAGTGGTACCAGTAGATATTGTTTTACATGGCCACCATTATAGTGTAATTTTACATTGATTACATTTCATTCGTACTAGCTGATTGTTGCCTGTGACCTTCGTTCGCGTGAAATTATAAAAAAAAAATGACATCCTTAGTTGAATCATATTTTGTTAACTATTTCAAGGGGTTTAATTGTTTTGCACGGAACCCCGATTCTTTTTCTTAAATAAAAGTAGCCTTATACATCAGCTATCTGCCAGTAAATCAAATCAAAATCGATCCAGCCGTTTCGGAGATTAGTCGGCTCAGACTCATAAAAATCTTCTTTTTTTTTGTTATTAGTATTTATAAATATACTTTCATATGCATTCAGTAAAAGCTGTTATTTTGAAATTCCAAACAGACACTTCAATTTTATTTATTTGAAAAAAATACAGTATAGAGAGGTACGTAAAAAATATGAAAATAAAAAAACTTCAACCAGAAATGGCGCTTCATACCAAGACCCCAATAAAGGCTGATGAGTTTCTTTTTTTTATTATTTTCGGTTTTCCAAAGTTTCAAACTCGCTCATTTGATTTATTAATCATTAATAATTGGTATGTGATAATACTTTGGGTGTTCTGAGCCAGCGCTCATTTGGAAGTTTACTTATTGAACTTATTATTGATTGAAATCTTTCATCTCTTTAGAACTGTTTGCATTTTTTTCTGCTGTTAAAGATTTTAAACTCGAAGACATTTTTTTACACACACTAGGAAACATTTAAACTCACATACACGAACAGCCAGACCCGGAACAACTATCTTCGTAGTTCGTACGTCATACAAATATCTGTTCCGTGCGGGGATCGAACCCGCGACATGCAGCGCAGCACCCAATCGCTCGCCGTTGCGCCAACCGTGCCGTCAAACTGTATTCATATTATCTTTATTTTAGTATCCATAAATAAAAATAAAAAAGTTATAAATTTGGCTTACCTTTAACAAAATCATAGGTTTGTTTAGTATGCATCTCGTAGTAAGTCCTGCGCACGCGCTCCTTGATCGGATCATTCTCATCTATGTCGTAATTCCTGAAGGCTTCCACTGGTTTGCCATCATAGACCTTCTCCGGCCGAAGCAGGAGGGAGGGGTCCATCATGGAGACGGGAGAATCCTGCAAAATTGGTATTGGTGGCTTCATAACGCTTTGAAGAGAAACTTGCATGGGTTGTGAAGAGACGGCTAGGTATGCGTGTGGTACAGAAATGGTGGCAGGTGATGGACTAAGATATCTATCGGTCGTGATCGCCCACGATTCTGTAATGACTCGCTTCCCTTCTCGTTTCAGTATTGTGTGACATAGGCTGTTGATACACGGGCCATTTTTAACAAAAGATTTTTTTTTTCAAAATTTATATTTTTTTTTGTACATGAATGATTTTTTACCCTGATTGATTGTGCTACCACTAGGTAGTTCAAAATAAAAAATCATTTATTCAAATTAGGCTGAAAGTCAGCACTTTTTGAACATCAAGGTTTATTGAGAGACAGTCCCCCAAAACGCGCCCTTCGCCACTGCCTAGTGTTTTAGCAGGGAAGAAGAAGTGGTGCAAACTCACCAGCTAATTGCTAAAAACCTGCTAAAAAGTGTTGTATTTTCCATATATTTCAAACGATGGCTAAGTGATGGGTTGGTCTGACTGATTACTTAGTTTTAGACGAAGACATCTGATCTTGTCCCCAAAGCTACCAGGATTCCATGTACAGTCTAGTACACTAGTGATAAAATGCACGCCAAGAAAATCAATTTTGTTTAGAAAAAAAAATTCGTGCAGTATTGTGTACAATACTTAGATGGTCGAAGTAATATAATTCAAGGTCGCTCTTTTTCTTTATTTATTGTCTTGATCACGTTTTGCAGTCGTACTCATTAGCTGTATCATTAGTTTATTGAATACGTTTGTAGATATAAGGCTAACTTTCTACATCGTTCTCACATATACATGTAGTATCTCAACATGAACGACCAAGATCTTGTAAAAATATTTTGATTGAAAAGAGTGTCCATGGAGTTTCTTGCCCATTCTTCTCCATAGAGATCTACGCTTTGGAATGGGCAACTACAGTACTTTTACAAGTTATTACGCCTTGTGTCTGTGACTGTAGCTTCGCCTTCTTTGTTTTTCTGACATTCAAAAGTACCTGTTATGGTCTAATTGAAATAAATGCTTTGAGTTTGAGTTTTGTGATACTACAGTCTGCGTTAAAACACTCCTTTCTTAATTTCTAGCAATAAATAAAGTTTGAACAGTTCTTGCAGAGAAACGGAGAAACCGTCAACACGAATTAAGTACAAGAGCGTAACTAGATTTTAATTGCTATCTTCTATGTGAGCTGCTATCTCGTGAACATTTTTATCACCACAAACCAACATTGAGAGACGGTATGCAGGACAAAATCTTAAGTCGCAATAATTGCTATGGTCTGTCCCGGGCTCCATATCCAAGGGATGAAAAAGTCTTTCTGTTTGCTAGCATTTCACACCTTAACAAATTTTGCTGACTGTAATTCGTTTAAAAACTACGATCAAATGTTTATTGTAAGATTTTGATTATATTTACTGCGTTATTCTGGGGAAAACTTACTTACAAAATATCTAACCGCAAACATAAAGCTACATAAACATTAAATGTTCTAAATCTTAGGCATTAGAACTCAGTTTCTAGACACTGTTTAAAGTTTTCACGGTTTACAACTAAACTTATACTGTCACTAACGGGATATCTTCCGTCAACCCGCGATCATGGCACTTGCAACAGCGTCGAAATATCGGGAGCTCAAAATAATGAACAATCACGGAAGATATCCCGTAAGTGACAGTATAAGTTCAGTTTCTAGATCTCCTGTTTTTTGTTTGTCTAGCCTATTTGTTAGTTTGCTTTTCTAACTATTGTAAATACAAATAAAATAAACTCACTGGTTTCGGCTTCATGTTTGGACGTTACTGTGGCTATTCTCCAGTGGAACAGTAATGGGTCCCGACCACTCCGTGCACAGCTTAAATGATAATTGATAACAGATGGGGTCAAGAGTTAAGTCAGGCTATCGGTGTTAGCGTAATAAAAAACTCGCGAAAATATTACTTACCAATGACGCGGCGTAGTAATTAATTGTTGATGTTAAATTGTTTAATGTTTTTGAGATTTGTTTTTGGGGATCCGTAAGATTATTGGGAAAACGCAAAGATTTTCGTAAAAACGACTATCTTTGCGTATTCATATAAACGTAAAATAAGATAATGTTAAAAATAATAGCGCAGGTAGGAGTGAGGGTCCATGATTCGACAGTTGCATTGCATTTTCATAAAATGGTGATTTGCGAAATATCTAGGTATCATTTGTGATACCCATAAAATCTAGATTTTTTGAGAAACCTTTGTGGACCAAACGCAACGTCCAACACGGGTTTCTTGGAAATTCGAGATAAAACATAAAGGCATGGATCGTGGCAACTAGAGTTCTATAGTTTCTGCCAATCCCCATGGGATAAGGTGTCAAATTATGTAGGTATTTATGTGTGCATAAGTGCAAATCCTGACAACTAAAGCTAGCAATACGCATCGAAAACCACCGGTCACCAGTCAAATTTATCATACATAGGTCACCACGTGTAGCTCGATTAACCTCCTTTTTTAAAGTCGGTAACAAAAGGCGATTGATTGAGAACAAGACCTTAGTTCAGATATAGATTCTCAAGCTCCTCAGTGTGCCATACACGTGGCTCAGTGTTGACGATACGACCGTATGGTGCAGCTTCCATTGCTGGCCATTTTACGTTATCGTTACATTGCATGTTGCAGTTTAGCGAGTGGTCATAGTTTGACCTAACACCGCCATCAATCAGGTGCGATCTTTGGGGGGTGCGGGGGCGGTTCCCTATTTTACGCAAATTTTATATTTTTGAATTTTTCTGCTTTATCTTTCAACGAGAGAAACTAAGCTTTCCGAAGCAGAACGCTAGAATTTTCAAGCTCGCTTCGCTCGCTAATACATCCTAACCTTTTTTAAGTTCTGTATAAGTTGACAGAGTTACCTTTATTGTCATCTCTGTAAGAATGAACAAAAAGAACCTAATATCTGGAGCGGAGGCGGCTGCATAAATTTTGAAGCTCTCTTCTCTCGGTCTTGCATTCATTGATACTAATAACCAAGAGCGGATCCGGGGGGAGGATCATGGGCGTCAGAACCACTCCGCCCTGGGCTCTAGGTCGACCGCACCGTGATCACGTTTCTGACCTCATTCATTTACATAAAATAAATATTTTGCATGATGGCAAACGTCTACGTAAGTGTAATACTGTTTCTGTATGAATGCTCCAAAAGAATCTAACCTATCCGAGAAACTTGAAAATCTCAGGGCAGAGCCTTAGGCAGGGAGAATCCGAGGAACGGTGCAAAATTGTTCGAGCTCGATTCGAAAACTACTAAGTACCAACATAACTCCTGTATTGATTAATGGTCAAAAGAAAATCGAACCTACCCGATGAAGTGCTAAAATTCTCAAGTTCGCTCTGACACTTTGTTTTTTTCAGTTTTTTCTGAAATTGATCAATTGATACTTTTCTATAAGTCGACAAAATTACTCCTTGCATGAATCGACACCAACTAACGAAAACCTAACAGATCCGTGGTGGAGTACAAGCTCTTTTCGGGAAACTGGAGATGTGGGTACCCGGAAATAAATCTGTCGGCGGAAATGATTGTTTTGTATAGGCAAATCCAGAGATGGTTGATGTACTTCAATTTCCAAAGGTTTTCCTAACAGTGTTTAACTCATTGGTTGAATGATCTGTCTTTTTTTATTCGGGTAACCCTTCCAAACCAAATTCCTGGCTACGGTTCTGAGTGACCCCCCTCCCCCCCCAAGGTTTGGCTGGGACCGTGCCTGCCATCAATACAACATCCACAGATAATTTCACAAATGTTTGCCAACAACGATCTCCTGACAATGTCATTCAGGCGCCGAAATACCCCTACAGCACTGTACAAACTCGTCAATGGATCTTGAATAAGCGAATAGTGTGGCTGTAGATGATTGTGGGTTAACACGAGCATTGTTAGTTTATTCCTGGCACTTTGCTGATTGTTATGATGACGACAGATCTTTTTGTATGTTGTGATACTGCGTATTGAATTTAAAACGCATTTAGTATTGGGTCAAAGTTTGAGTCGTGTTGTTGACCCATGGCATTCAATAATTCGGGTCTGGGACTCTGAGCCAGTTATTACTGATATTCTCCTTAAACACTTTTATTAATTGTAAAGTTAGGAAAAGGCTAGGCAGATATATTTCTTTATGCCTTACGCAGATTGTCATCACCAGTAATTTATCTTGTCCTAGCTTTTTTATGTGCCTACATCAAAATCGTAGACCATGACTGTGACGCGTATAAAATATATGTCAGAGATATTCAATTGAATCAAGGTCAGTAGGGAGACACCTTGACCTCAATATAGTGCAAGAATAAATAAGGAAGTCTTCCATTAAATATAAAAATAGAAGTCGACTCTTGAAGATACAGCTTAGACCATACCCAGATGAAAACCTGTGATACAGAACCTTCAATAAAAAAACATAATCTACTTATTTACATTCGATTGATAAACTTTTGTGTAGTCATCTTATTTAAGAGGTTATTTATTATTTTCGCTGGACTGCATAGTAGGCAAACTGGGCATAAAGTAACCGGAATCCCGGTTACTTTATAACCCGGCTGCTTCGGGAGTTACGTCTACTTTCTTAAGGCTTATGTTTAACTTGCCACCAGATATAGTAACATAACAGACAAAAATAGTAAATGATCACCAAAATTAAACCCGCATTTTAATGTAAACTTATAACCAAAGTTTTAACATCTCGCTATCCTATTTAAGCAAAATGACTCCAAAAAAACCTTTGTCAACCCAAAAATAGTAAATGAGCACCAAATTAATAACCACATTTTAATTTAAAATGACATGCAAAAAAATAACATCTCGTTATCCGAATAATTAAATTACCCTCCTATGTAAGCAAGCATACAGCATACAAGCGAGCATGCAACATGCAGCAGGCATGGTTTCTGTCACGGCTCCGGCGCTGCGGGGCTCCGGCGGTCCCACGCGAGCTTATCGTCGCAGATGTGTTTTACGCTCACCACCGCAGCTTCGGCTTGCTGGCCGGCAAAGCCGGCCAGCTTCAGCCACGGCGGCGAGCGTTAAAACCACCTGCTCCTCAGCTCGCGGCCTCGCGGGCCGCCACGCCCCTCCGCGCCTACACGGGCTTAAATAACACTCTAGGGGTAGGGCAGATAAGACTACGTGGAGTCGGTTTTGCAGCGATTCGATTCTGTCACTAAGTTTTGTAGCACTACATATTGAATTTTTAAGACAATATTTTTATTTTTTTAATTACGCTAATAGTCAGTATGCCTAGTAACATTTTGCGAATTCAATTTTTGCCGTCAATATGGCATCATAATACTTTATTTGGTATTAAACCTACATTTTATGGCAATCATAGTGGTTTATTTAGGCAGAAATAGCGCATTAATTTGCTCGCTAAGATTTGGTGATCATTTACTATATTTGGTGACCATTTACTATATTTGGTGTTCGAATACAATTTGATGTGCAGTCGTAACTAAAATAGCTGGTACTATTACAATTTTAGACTTTATTTTTCTGGTGTTAAGTATATATTTTTGGTGGCCATTATATTTAATCCCCTTTCTTAATCTCAATTGATTCTTCTGTAGGTAGTGCTTTATTTGTGGTAGATCCAGTAGCCCTTCCCCTTTTCTCCAATTCCCTCACGATCGGTGCATCTGACTTCAAGAACGCAGCCGAGTTTCTTTGGTAAATATTCGGATATTCCTCTATCGTGGGCGAAGACGGCGCGGCGGCGGTGTTGGCGCTTTCCGTTTAAGTTCCGTAAAGTTCTACCTTGACTTTTCCGTTCCGTTTATTACAAGGCAGAGATGACTAATTTGTGAAAGACAGAGGTCTAGTTTTAATTAGACAGCTGATGTTTAATAACTTATACTGTAGATAGATAAATAAGCAAGAGAGTCGAAAAATAAAACAGTCTAATTTAACTTCAATTTTGTTTTAATTAAAAATACAATAAGTTATTAAAAACAATAAGATATAACAATATATATACACGATTGTATAACATCTCTATGTCAGTGCTTCTGCAGATAACAGTAATGTTTTGTTTGACGACGAAAACCAAAATAAATTACATAACAAACCAAAACACTTCAGCCTTCATGGTGATAACAAGTACCTATATATAATATAATAATCAAAACAATATCGTATAAATAGTTAATTTTAGATAAAAACCAAAGCTTGAATTTTCTCTTAACTTAGTAACTGTATATACGTGTAAACCTAGGGTTACTTGACAGTTACCAACTTTATTGTAGGCCTGAGGCCCGAGCACGAGCTCGTGGCGTAAAAGTAACGTAAATATGCCGATTTATGAATCGAAAATGCAATTATCCTATGTAATGTTAGTTAAATTGTTTGCAACAAGCACAATCGTTCAGTATCATCCATAGATATGAATAAATTCTTAAAATTATGAAAATGTTACAGCTGAACCGAGTATTTTTGTTTTTTAAATCGACGTATTTACGTTACTTTTACACCGCGAGCTCGTGCTAGAACCTCTGGGCCTTAGAACCCAGTCGGTTGCCCTCCTCAACCTACACCGATGATTTGGTTAAGGTCGAGGGAATCCGCCGAATAATGGCAGGGCCAACCCGGTCATTGGAGGAGCTCGTGGCTAAATAATAACAGCCGCTCGGGTCGGTCTTTAGGGTAAGCCGTGCTTGCCTAGGTTGGTCTGTGGATGGGTGACCACCCATTACATACCGAGTTTCCTCCGCGCCTCGGAAAGCACGTTAAGCCGTTGGTCCAGGGTGTCCTTTGTAGATCTTTGACAGTCGTTAGGTAGTAAGTGGCCCAAAAAGTCTGACAACCTGTCTTACCAAGTGGTATCGTATTACCTAGTACTAACTGTGTTGTGGAGGTCAGATAGGCAGTCGCTCCAAATAGAATACTGGTATTCAACTGCATCCGGTTGGACTGGAAGCCGACCCAAATATAGTTAGGAAAAGGCTAGGCAGATGAAATCCGGTCATTGTAGTTTTCTTTGGGAGAGGCCTAGCTAAAGTTCTTTTTGTGGAGAAGACGATGAAGAATTGATTGTAGTTTGTAGTTGGTTCAAAACAGATGTTATGTAAATTCTAGACATCCATTAGGCAGGCCAGGTCACCACTCGCAGACTCCTGGGATGTACTTCTCGATGAGCTTCTCGTAGTAGGGCCACAGAGCCTCGATGTCTGGGACCTTCGTGCTCTTCGTGTATAAGTCGTATTTGCTGAGGAAGAATATGTTTTTTATCAAAACAGTGCAAACTCGAATTTTAGACAAGGAACAGGGAACCAGGGGCTTCAGCACCGGAGGTGCTTGCATTGCCAGCCACACATCTCATCATTCTAACCCTACACTTAGATCGATTTCATCCCAAATAGAAAGAATTAGATCAGATGATGCTGAATTTTGAAATCATGGACGACTTCTAGGAGCTCGTGGCTAAATAATCTCAGCCGTTCGGATCGATCTTTAGGTTAAGCCATGCTTGCCTAGATTGGTCTGTGGATGGGTGACCACCCATTACATACCGAGTTTCCTCCGTGCCTCGGAAAGCACGTTAAGCCGTTGGTTCCGACTCTCATCTGTAGATCTTTGACAGTCGTTTCAGGATGTCAGTGGCCCAAAAAGTCTGACAACCAGTCTTACCAAGGGGTATCGTATTACCCAGTACTAACTGGGTTGTGGAGGTCCGATAGGCAGTCGCTCCATGTAAAATACTGGTATTCAGCTGCATCCGGTTAGACTGGAAGCCGACCCTAACATTGTTGGGAAAAGGCTAGGCAGCTGATGATGAACGACTTCTAAAAGGTCCACTTTTAACCAAGTTACGTAAAGTCGTTATTTAATTGGTGTGATTTTATGCAGTGGTTGATCTTGTCTTGGCACTCCATTGTCTACCTCCAAATTAATGGATCCAGCTGTGTAACTTACTTGAATTCAAGCACCCACTGTAGAATTTTGTCGTCCTTCTCGTTGGTCAAGTGGCGGTAGTCACCACCAGCGTGCCAAGGGTACAAAGAGTGGTATCTGTGGACAATCACCATGATTACAACACGCCACCTTACAAAGGATGGAGTCAGATAAGTTTACTCTTCATAGTACCTATACCATTTTTTTCCAGGTCAGCGGTATTTTCACTAATGAGCCTTTCCAAAAAATAACAAACCAGTGGAATTTACATTATACAATTTACATTTATACACCTACTGCCATGGCCCACCTGGAAGACCCTAAACCGATTGCGAAGCCAGGTGGGGCGCTGCAGATACAATCTGGTCCGGTATTCCAATGAAGCCATGTGTGACTGCGGTGCCTTAAAGCAAACTATGGCTCACCTCCTTTCCTGCACTATGTGTGGTTCCACGTGCACTTTGAGGGACCTGTCCGAGACCACCACCAACGCCGTCGAGGTGGCAGAGTTTTGGATGAAACAATTTTTTTTTTTTTTAAATGGGAAATCATCGACACGACGAAGAAGAACCAACCAGTTTCAAAATCAACGTGACTTTGTGTAGTAGGACTCATATTACTACTACTGGAACTATAAAGAATGTTACCTGATCATGTACAGTCCTTTCTCGGGGATGGTACTCTTGTTGTGCTTGAGGAACTGGTACATGTACTCGTCGTGGCTCCAGGAGATCTGCAGCTTGTCCAGGCCGCATTTAGGCTCATACATGCCGTACTCGGTGCTAGGGACAACAAGAAAGTACTTATTTAGTGAAAGGAGTCCTGCATAGAAAGGGACCCTGAATAGAAAGGGGGGAGGAGAAAAGTACAAATACTTTTCTCGAATTTAGAACAGAAAAGAATGTTCTTTGTTATGTACACTATACCAGTAACATTCATAAAAGAAAACATCTCACATAGGGTAACACAAAAAGGAGGAGCTCGTGGCTCGTCGCTCGAATCGATCTTTAGGTTAAGCCGTGCTTGCCTAGGTTGGTCTGTGGATGGGTGACCACCCATTACATACCGAGTTTCCTCCGTGCCTCGGAAAGCACGTTAAGCCGTTGGTGCCGGGTGTCATTTGTAGATCTTTGACAGTCGTTACAGGTAGTCAGTGGCTCAAAAAGTCTGACAACCAATCTTACCAAGGGGTATCGTATTACCTAGTACTAACTGGGTTGTGGAGGTCAGATAGGCAGTCGCTCCATGTAAAATATTTGTATTCAGCTGCATCCGGTTAGACTGGAAGCCAACCCTAGTATAGTTGGGAAAAGACTAGGCAGATGATGATAGGGTAACACAATGGGCGGTCTTATCGCTAAAGGCGATCTGATGTTGTATGCTATAGCTAGTTTAGCTATAGCTAAAAAACTCTCTACTCGTAATGAACCTAAAACTTAATTTTCAAAATCTCGATAAATACTAACTTGTATTTAGGGTTGTAAGTATCAGGGTTATCTTTGAAGCTCTCGGGTCCGTACACGATGGAGTCAGCCCATTTGCAGCCCACGGGGAACGTGTCACCCACAACACACCATTGAGGCTCGCCGTAGAAAGCCATCACCTGTTTGGAAGCCAAACGCAATCACTATATCGCTTCGCTATACCTAAAAAAATTGTAGACCTGCCCTATCGCAAATTTTGTTTTAACTTACAGAAGTGGTTAATAAAAGAAAATTTTTATACTGTCAACGAGTTCCTCAAAAAATACTCTTCGCATTCTTATTACTTTAAAAATGCATTGTAAGTTTTAATTTTGTTATTTTATGTAAGAATTTTACAAACTGTTATACCTTCATTTTATATTATTACCTGTTTGTTAAGGATTTTATTTTTTGTTTTAATGTTAATTTGTTTTAATATAATTTCTTTTGATGGTTTATATGTCTTTAATAGTCTTTATTATTTTGTTTAATGAATATGGTTTCAGTGAATATTTTGATGTGTTTATGGTTTAGATGTTTCAGTATTATTGTTTTGTTTATGGTCTGCTTAGTATATTTCAATTATGCATAAATTATATTAGAGGAGATTTATGTATAGATATCTATGTTAGATAGGTATGTACCTATGTTGTTCATTTTAATGTACCTAACTTGTGTAAAAAAATGATTTTGCATGCTATTATTATGGCGGAATGTGTCCTGCTCTATAACATTTTTATAACATCCTGTATATACCACATTTTATGCAAATAAATACTTACTTACTTACTTACTTCGTTTAGGAAAGAAGTTAGTAGCTGAAGAATGTGTTGCAGATACACATCGGCTTCAAGTCTTATGATTTCTCTTCTTCCAAAGTCGCAAACCAATATCCAAGCTCAATCAAACTCAAACTCAAAGCATTTATTTCAATTAGACCATAACAGGCACTTTTGAATGTCACAAAAAACAAAGAAAGCGAAGCTACAGTCACAGACACAAGGCATAATAACTTGTGAAAGTACTGTAGTTGCCCATTCCAAGGCGTAGATCTCTATAGATGGAGAGAATGGGTAAGAAACTCCATGGACACTCTTTTCAATCAAAATATTGTTACAAAATCTTAGTTACATCATTCATTTGGAGACTATACATTTATGTGAGAATCGTCATTGTTCTTTAGAAGAAGATGAAATGCATTGATTTCTTCTTCTTCTCCACCCCACTGCGGCGAACCCTTATATTACGTTTGCTTTTTTTTAGCTTCAAGTTTCAGATTAGCAGCAGATATCTAGCCTTTTCAAAAGTACTGTAAAGTACTGTAACGTTGATATTTAATAGTTATATTTCATAATGCACATTAGTAGCTACATACATACACACAAGATAATAATAACAATTAATTACGCGTCTCATCATAAAGATTAGATTTATATAATGTTTGTATGATCATAATGTTATTAACGTTGGTAAATTATGTAGGTACCTGGTTATATTATACTAGTTTCTACTCGCTACTTCACCCTTCTGGAGGTTAGAAATTACTAATACCGAAATAGAAATTACCTTTGTTATGTCCTAACCTAACCATCTCATGGTGTGTCTGTGTGTGTGCCTTGTAACCAAATCCAAAGGTTACAGCTAGATAGACAGTATACAAGGTGTAAACGGAGCCTTCACGAAGCCGTCAACCAAGCATTCTGTATATCAAACTAAGTAACCCTACGCAAAAATTATTGCTGGGGAATTACTTTTTCTTTGGAGTGAAAATTCACGGTTTGCGGTTGAATTCAGTGAAACGCACTCAAAACATTGTGATGGTGGATGGATTGAATAGTACGGGGACCGTGGAGGTGTTTAAATCAAAAATCTGGCATGAAAAACATGTATTTAAAAAAAAAACTAGCGATAAAGTTGGAACTTTGACCCCCAATATCTCCGTAAGTAGAAGGTTCTCAGGTATGGTCTAGAACAAAAAATGATCGCAATGACGGGGAAAACAAGTGCTTTCGGCTTCGTTAAGGGTCTTGTTACACCCATTATACATTTTCAGTTACTGTAGCATTTATACAGGTTGTCACATAATTTAAACTCAAGACCTCTCGTTTGGTGTCTCAGACCATGAAATATGTTCGAATAAAAGATGTTCTATGACTTTAAGAAATTCATAACTTTTTTTTTAGTTTGCCATGCATGTTGATCAACTCAACTGATCGTGTTAGTTCCAATTTTAAATACTCGTAGAACAAAAGTTGTTCAGTTTCATGGTCCATTGTTATGTTACACCTTGTATAGAGGGTGTAAACGGACCCTTCACGAAGCCGTGGCCCAGGCATTCTGTACATCAAACTAAGTAACTCTACGCAAAATTATTACTGGGAAACGACTTTTTTTTTTTTGGGGGTGAAAAATCACGTTTTACGGTAAAATTCAATGTTACGCACTCAAAACTTAGTGCTGATTGAATAATAAACGGGTCATGGAGTTAATTAAAGTAAAGTTAAAATCTTAAAAAGTGTTTTTTTTTAACTTGTGAATAAATTGGAAGTTTGACCTCTAACATCTCCGTAACTAGAAGGTTCCGAGGTATGGTCCAGAACAAAAAAAATATCGCAATGACGGGGAGAACAAGTGCCTTTCGGCTTCTTTAAGGGTCTTTTTACACCCTTTATTACTTAAGCGGTATGGATTACGTAACTTTTATCGCATGGAATATTTTCCATGAGTAGTTTTAATCAATTTTGCTTGAACAGTCGTAAAAATTCCAGCTAGGGGCGCCAGTATCAATGGATCATCAATTAAAGGTCAGAATCGTAAAAGAGGTTATCAATAATGAGGAGATTAGCTTGTTTATGATGATGTTCTCACTTTACGTACTATGAACGATCATTCTATTTTATTATGCACCTTGCAATAAGTAGATTGTTAATGGATTTTAGATGTAGGTAGGTATAGTTCCCGTCACGTAAAAAGAAAGCTGACAGTTCAAATTAACTTCCTCAATTTTTTTTATTCCAGCCTTTTCCAAAGTACTAAGTAGCTAGTAAAGTACCTATTACGATTCTACAATGAAACAACTATACTTATATTATAAAACAATAGCTTAGTACTTTAGGATGCGACTGTAAAACGTGCGCAAACACATCCCTTCCACTGTCGCTCAGCGTTCTTTTTACGTGACGGGACTTATACTCACGTTTGCCGGCGTAAACTCCTTGACTTAGCTCTAAAAGAAAACTTGCTTCTAGTGCTGTACCTACGAGTGTTACAGGATGGATGGGACACCGACGCACACACGGTTACCACGTGTTCAGTACATCGTTCTGAACCCCCCCTGTTTCCTACAAAAGCACGATACCTACACGGTCAAATTTTATGGAACAGCTGATTTTTTTTAAATTACCGATGAAAATTTACGTTGTACTTCAGAATTATGTACTTACCTACTTACTGAATACCTGGTAACCGTATGTGCGTCGGTGTCCCTTCGACTCTGTATAGGTGGGTACTACCCGTATCCAATAATAATTAGCAGCCATGCGTTTCTATTAAGTAAGATCTATCTTCCTGACTTCAAAGGTCCTTAAAAACATATTCGCTTGTACCAAATTTTCAATAGATCTCAATTCTCAATTCTTTATGGCCTACCACAATGTATGTAGTTGGTATGGAAACAAATATATTAGTCACAATTATGGACCCTGTCGGGCACAGCATAGATAAAGTAGGAGAGAGGAGGAAGAACACTGGTTGTTTATTGTGATACATTTTCTTAAGTAAGTTAATACAGGATTGAATTTATGTAATTATTGTTTTATAAATTTTATACTATATTTATTTAGTAACATTGTAAAACCATTTACTTTTTAAATTATTTATTATTGTTTTATTTACTTATCGATCGTTCCACGGTTGCCGGTGTACACAGTTTATACCTACTGGACGATAAAAATCTACCTACGTCGTAAGTTCATATTGATATTTTCAACTGTTAATTTAAGCAATAGGCTAACTAACTAATAGGCTACTAACACAGTCTCACATACCTTGCCCAAATCATGAACGAGACCAGTAAGATGGAACCAGTCATCATCAGGGTGGTCTACCCGGATCCTCTCGGCAGTCTGGAAAGCGTGCACGATGTTCGGCAGTTCGGTGTCAGGGTCTGACTCGTCTACCAGCTCGTTCAGCTTGATCAGGGCATCCTTGATCGTGCTCTTGAACGTGTTGAACTTCAGCCATTTTTCTTTCTTTTCTGTGAGGAGATTTATGAAGAGATGAGTTAAGATTTGTTACCAAAAGGATAGCTTGAAGCTGCGGGACTGTTTGAAAGAGATACCGCGGCCCTGGAACACAAAGGGCAAAGAAGGAACATGGATGGGTTTTAGTCAGTAAAAGTCTGACACTCCCTCCCACTCCACCCAGAGCGGGGGGAGTGATTTGATGATTTCACATCCAAAAAAAAACAAAAGGATTGCTTCAACGTGTCAGAAGAAGAAAGGACTTGCGGTCTGTACCAACTGCAGCTGACAGCCTGCAAGATCCTCATCATTGCATAATCGTTGTTGTTTGCGTTGATGTCGAATTAGAAGTCGGTATCAGTAGCGGAGAGTCCATTTTTGTAAGAGGTATGGCCGGAGTACACATCTTTAATGTGATTATATTATTTGATTATATTATTGTCAATAGAATACTGACTGTGCCATTTTTCAAAGGGAAGCCAGTAAAATCTAGTTGTATGGAACCTTCGACACTGGTCGGTATTAAGATTCTCCGCCGTTTAGTTAGGTCATGTCTTTAAAATTATAAGGTCAATAGTATCGATAAAATAGGTTGTTTTATTCTATATTCGACCTAAGATCAAATTACAAGTACCATCCTCCCTATCCGGTATTCAAAAGTGCATTGCAACGCATGCGCACGCAGTACAGCTAGGGAATTATAAAAAAAGTTTTCAGTTTTCGTTTTCTCGTGGCTAAATAATAACAGCCTCTCGGATCGATCTTTAGATTAAGCCGTGCTAGCCTTTTATGACCACACCTTTCTGAAACATGCTAGTGTTTATACAAATCTGCAGTGGTAACTCACGTTTGACAAGGTCGACGGTGACATTGGTGTGCATATCATAGTAAGTCTTGCGCACGCGCTCCCGCACGGGGTCGGAGTCGTCCACGGTGTAGTCGCGAAAGGCCTCCAGTGGCTTGTCGTTGAACACCGGCTCCGGGCGCAGCAGCTGCGACGGGTCGATCAGGGAGATCTCTTCTTTCTTCTGGGGTAAGGCAGAAAAGAAGATGATTTGTCAATCAAATCGCAAGCTAAAGTAAGACTTTGACTGCTTGTTTTGGGGCACAGAGGGCAGGGAATATTTAACGAGGTTAGTAATGATAATACGAAATAGAAAAATAGGAATTTCGATTATTAAATTAACGATCAGTTAGAATTTCGGAATTAAAACGCCTTGTAAAACTGAATATCAAGACAAATTAACACATAACCAACAATAGAGGGGATTTGGCGCTCGGCGGCGGCTCCCAAGGCACGCTCGCTTCGCTCGCTCGCCTTCGCGCGTTAATGGTCACTGTTCTAACCTAACCCAAATGATTCACCAACAATAGGGGGGACCTGGGGCTCGGCGACCGCTGCCGCGGCATGCTCGCTTCGCTCGCTCTCCTTCGCGCGTTAATGGTCTCAGTTCCAACCAAACCTAACCCAAATGACTCACCAACATATTAATACACAAATGATAATAACAAAGTGAAACAAAGTGTGTGTGATTTTGAATTTATATGCGTAACTGAATATAATACTAATTGAATCACAATCAGAATCCCAAGTTTAGCAGTTTATTCGAAGTATTGAAAATCGGAATGTCTTTTTTCGGACCGACAACCCATCGAGGATTTGATTCTTCGAACATATGAAAATCGGAAAACAAACAAATCGAATTTACGACCTTCGGTAAAATAAATTTCGTATCTTAGATTCTTAAATTCTTAGGTCTTATGAAATTCGGACTTTTGAAAATCGGAACATCGAAATTCGAAATAAAATATTTCGGAATATTTGGGTATTCCCCCTCGGATGGCTAGACGCTGCAGGAATCTGAACCCTCTCTTTCCTGATGACCTCTGCGCTGTAATCGACGACGCCCTCATCTCTCATTTGTTTAATATTGTAAACCTACCTTGGATTTTTTTGGAGGATCACATGAACTATTTTCAACATCCACTTTCCTTTTTGCCTAAAACAAACATAAAATATTCTTGCACTTGCAAAAAACCTTGACTTCGACTCTGAACTTTTCATCTAAGCAAATATCAATTACAATTTATTACCTTGGACGCCATATTTCTCCAGGGACCCCTTTGACACCTAAACTCTTGCCTGAGAAGCAAAGGTTTGACGTACAGTTAGATCTCCTAGACATTTTATAGCGGATTAGGAGCATCTCGAGTAGTCGGCGCTATCAGATAAAGGAGGCTTAACTTTATTGAGATAGTAATAATTCTTTAATAGGCTACAAGATCTAGGCATCCGGCTTTACTTGTTGTTTTTCGGTTTTGCAGTTAAGTAATGACTTATTTTTAAATGCACATCGAAAATCTTATAACCTTTCAATTTTTTACATCAAAAATACTGATTGCACATCAAAAGGCTTGGAAGATTTTTGTATGAAGCCTGGCCGGCCTAACTTCCGCCATTGAAATTTTTTTTTAAAGTTGCGGCCACGCGTTAAACTATATATCAATCGAGACCAAATGTTCTAAAGTGTCACGTTTCCGAGATATGAGCTATCAAAGTTAAAGTCCATTCACTGATGGCATCTTCAGCACAACTTTGATTTGATTAGCCATGAATAACGCCTGTATCAATCGAAGGCTGGCATCAATACAAACAGGTTTTGTATGAGAGCAAATATTATGTTTCATCCAATTTAATTAGTTTAATGGAAGAACCAGTCCTATAAAAACAAACATGCAGATAAAGTGCGAGATTGCGTATTTTTATATCATTTGTTTTCAGCTTCTGCTGGTAGAGGTGGTATAGGTACCTACGGATGGCAAAGACATCTGTTTAATCTCCACATCTAGCGAACCTGTTGACAGAACCATGGGAATATCTCTGTCTCCTTCAACCCATATCCGCTCAATGCTGAGTGTCCCCCTAGGTCCCCAACATTGCGCGCCACTTTCCTGGTCTCAAGTCTGCCGCATCCAACTCTTGCCTGTAACTCTAACCTGGTTCGTGGCCGGCCTCTGCTCCAAGTCTAGCCAATTCTAGGTGTCCACTCCAACACCATAGGGAATATGCTGGAAACCAATACAAGTAGGTACCTATGTACTTACCTAAAGTACAGAAATAAATGCTTTAGCTACCTATATTGTATTTCCATAACATCACGCTTATAATCCCCGGGCACAAATTCAGACTCCATGGCTGCTACTTAATAATTTGTGATAGAAAAACCCATGGGTAGACATGGTGGAAGGGACACCGGCGCGAAAACGGTTAGCACGTATTCAAACAGCTGTTTCCTACAAAAATGTGATATCTGCACGGTCAAAATGTATGGAACAGCTGTTTTTTTTTTAAATAACCGATGAAAAATTTCTAGGTGGGGGGACTTTTTGATCTTTTAAGAGGAAACGGTGCCTCCTCCCATGTGCGGATCGTGACCACCGGGGTGGTTTTAGTGAGGTAGAAAACCCACACTCCCTGGTCTTATCCCCAAAGACCGGTCGTCTTTTGAAAATTCCAGAATGATATTGTACTGAATACATGGTAACCGTGGTAACCGTTTTCGCGTCAGTGTCCCTTCCACCCTGTATAAGACTGCCCGACCTGGGAATCGAACCCAGGACCTCTGCTCAGCAGTCGCGCTTGCGACTAAACCAACGAGGCAGTCTATTTATTTACCTTATCTCTATATACTTGTGTTTGTTACGTCTATCACATAATTTTATCTAAGAAAATGGGATTTACCACAAGCAGGGTAGGGCAATTTTTGATTGACGTAGTAATACGAGGGAGACAAACTAATCGTACCCTTTCATGATGACCGAAACCACTGAGATAAGGAAAAGTAGACTTCAACAAATCTATACATATAATAAGACTGTAAAAAAACTGTGTCTGTACATTGAATATATTAAAAAAATAAAAATTGAGGGGGGTTTAGAAACAGTAATAGAGCACGAATCCAAAAAAAAAATTCTGTCTGTTTGTCTGTTTGTCTGTATGTCTGTTTGTCTGTTTGTCTGTTTGTTTGTACACGCTAATCTTCGGAACTACTAGACGGATTTGAATGATTTTTTTGTTGTTGTATAGGTATTAAGTCTGCACAACATATAGGCTATAATTTACATTGAAAACTTGAACACCTGATGCAGGACCGCAACAGACCAGCTAAACTATAAGAGATACAAAAATGGTACCATAGCAAAAATTGTTCCACGTGATGAGCATTTTCTGCTGAGAGAATAAATTTGAAGATCTGGAACACCTGATGTGGAACTCCAAGAGCCCAGCTACACTATAACATTTATACGAATGACGTTTTCGCAAAAGTTGTTTAATCTGATGAGCACTCTCTGTTGACTTATAAAAATCGAAGATCTGGAACACCTGTTGTGGAACTCCAAGAGCCCAGCTACACTATAACACATATAGGAATGACGTCTTAGCAAAAGTTGTTCAATCTGATGAGCACTCTCTGTTGACTTATAAAAATGAAAGATCTGGAACACCTGTTGTAGAAATCCAAGAGCCTAGCTACACCATAACACATATAGGAATGACGTCTTAACAAAAGTTGTTCGGTCTGATGGGCATTTCCTATTGACTTATAAAAATCGAAGATCAGAAACATCTGATGTGGAAATCAAAGCTATCACTAATTTCACTGTATATTATTATAAAATATAATAAGCGGGGAATTATAATAAGCTGGGAGTACCTCCACGCGGTGAAGGCGGTAACAGTTTAGGGCTGATTTTCGATGACGACGGTATATCATTAAAAATTTGACTCTACTGGACAAAACTCCCATTTATTTATTTATTGTATCGAATAAATATGCCTTCGGGCTTATGTTATTTGAGTGTTTAATTTCCTTTTCCATTTATCTTCGTGACACGGTAGCCTACCCGGTAACGCAGGGGAGCAGTCACTTAGATTTTAATTGATCAGGTATCTTCACAATAAAACTATAACCATGCCTAGAAAGAGGTCAAATCTTTCCCAATGTTCCTAAGGAGCTAAAAGATTGAGGATCATAAGATCCCAAGAATCTACCGAAGAACGTCAGGAGAGACTGGATACTGTTCGAGAACATCAGGCTGCAACTCGCTCCGTGGAAACCTCATCGGATCGCGAAGCACGCCTGCGTTCTCAGCGTATTTATGCATCTACATCCAGGTCTCTAGAGACCAGTGAAGAATATGACGCGACCGCTGATCATGAACGTCATGCATTGTCTCGTGAGTCGGAGACGTTCACGGAAAGAGAATTACGCTTGAGTTCTCAGCGTATATACACATCGACTTCGAGGTCTCTAAAGACAAGTGCAGAACGAGATGCGCGACTGACCGCTGATCGTGAACGTCACGCATTGTCTCGCAAGTCGGAGACGTTCACGGATAGAGAATTGCGCTTGAGTTCCAAGCGTATCTACGCATCGACTTCTGACTTACAAAAATGAAAGATATGGAACATCTCTAATCGTCTCGCGCATCCCGTTGTTTTCCCGTCCCCGGGCTCTTAGAATTCGACATTAGACGTTTCAGATCTTCGATTTTGACGACCCCGTTGTCGCTGGCATAAGCAACAGGATCCGCGTACGAAGTCGCGGGCAGAAGCTAGTTAGAAATAAGATTCAAAATGTTATGTTGATTTGTGTTTGTTCTTCAACATTGGATTGACAGTTCTTATTTATCTAAAGTGGAGTTTCGCGGGGATATCTAAGGGGGCGTCCATTAATTACGTGAGGCGTATATTAAGAAAATTATGTTTTTTTTTTTAAATAAATTCAACGCAATCAAGCACAGATTAACGTATTTACATTAAAAACTACGCATTTTGATAAATCTCACGTGAGATTAGGTGGGGGGTGAGGGGGTCAAGTCAAATCTCACGACGTCTCACCAAGGGGCGACGGGGATCGAAAAAACGCCAAAATTGCCTCACGTAATTAATGGACGCCCCCTAAGTCTTGCATAGAGGTGTTTTGGTTAATGAATTGCAAAATGTGGGGAGGTACTGTGTTAGAATTGTTTTTTTTTTTTTATTTAGTTCCACGACACTTATTCTAATTTTACAATATTTTTGCCATACACGCAAACCTCTCCGGGGTTATCTGTGTGCTGGCTAGTCGCCAACCGCCATGCACTCTCTCATACCCATCCTTCATTCTACCTGTATTTATTAATAGTGGCTGTCGTAATCATAACTATATTTAAGTCAGTTATTCGAAATGTTTGAAATGAAGTTTCTTTTTACTATATGTTTTTAATTTATCTATTTTTAGCGGCTCTCTTGGGGTTGCCGCTGTCAGAGTTATTATAACTATGAAAGGACTAGGTGAGTAATAAAACCAGGAATCTTAAGAAACTATATTTAATTTTCCACATTCCTATCCTATTATATGTACATACCGTTACAAAAGGCTTGTGTTTGTTAAAAGCATGAAACCTAATTTCGTTAAGATTAATGAAGTCACTATTTGTGTCTGTCTATTTATTATTACAAGTCGATCAAGTCAAGTAGATAAAATAAATGGCTAAAATCCCGCTTTACACCTCACTCCTGTACCATTTTGTATGATATTTCAACATTCTAGATAATAGTTATTTTGATATTTCATTGTTTGTAAATATCAAAATTTCAATCGAACGATTAAATATCAAAATTTCAATTTATGAAAATCAAGTTTTTCAAGAGGAAGTGCATTTGTTTTCTTAGTGTAAAACTGTAAAGCATGGTTTGGAGCTTTTGCTAGAAAAGCACTCTGATTCCCTGGAGCAGTATAAAAGCCTAAAATAATATATAAGGGACTGGTAATTCGTGACCGATACTTAAACACGTGATTGTACTCATGATAACAAACAACTTTCCCAAAGAAACTTTTTTTTTATACTCGTTTACTTTTATCCCAATAACACAACAACCGTATGAAATTCGCGCGCGCGCGCTTTGACTTATCAGCTGTTAGCCGCGTGAAGCCAATCTGTCTCTCACTGTGCTCTGCCTACCCACTGTTGCACGGTACGATAGTAATGAGACAGGTATAAAAAAAAATGTTTCTTTGGGAAAGTTATTTGTTATCATGAGTATAATCACGTGTTTAATTATAGGTCACCCTATATAGAGATCTGACCTAAGGTACTGCATGAAGTACCTAGTACCAATGAGTTTCAGCGAACGAAGGTTACAAACGGATAACGACGCAGTTCACACAAATGACGAAATATACAACCTACTGACGATAGTACATGTCTAGATACTAGCTATGACTAGCATAAGTCATACAATTCACATAATCTACATAGACTTCTGATACAAACATATCAGAGGCAGTGTACACACGGCGACACATCAAGCTATACAGTTCCAGTGTAACATACAGGGTGTAAACGGACCCTTCACGAAGCCGTCAGCCAAGCATTATATACATCTAACTAAATAACCCTACGCAAAAATTATTGCTGGGAAACAACATTTTTTTTGGGGTGAAAAATCACGTTTTACGGTAAAACTCATTATAACGCACTCAGAACATTATGCTGATGGATGGATTGAATAGTACGGGGGTCGTGGAGGTGTTTAAAGTAAAGATCTTACATTAAAAACCTGTATTTAAAAAAAAAACTTGTGAAAAAGTTGGATCTTTGACCCCCAATTTCTCCGTAACTAGAAGGTTCCCAGGTATGGTCTAGAACAAAAAAATGATCGCATTGACGGGGACAGCAAATGCCTTTCGGCTTCGTTAACCCTTTAACCGCCACGATTTAATACCTTTGACTTACCTCCAGCGCCACGTCACTTTAGGTATAAGTTGGAATAGTGTTGGGAATACTTAATATCGATGCATAAATTCTTTATTTTGTAACAAAACTAAAAGCCTGAAATTAAATCAATGTTTTATTTACTTACTTAATAATCTAACATTATTCAGTTTTCAATCAATTAAAAAAATAAAATTAAACGTGCTTCTGTAGTTACAAAATCAGTACTCGGGAGATGGGCACGTTGTTCGTTCTTCTGTTTGTGAGGATTCTCCACGAGCATGTCGTATTAAATTTAATATCTTCATGTAAACTTCTGGATTTATTGGATTTTTGACCGCACAGTTTCCAGCTCAAAAGCTATTAAAGACGCGAAGTATTCATTTCGTGGATCACTTGGTCTCTGATCAAAAAGGCCTACAACACTAGTTGCACTTAGCGATAAAGCTTTCCCGTGATTTTACGGTGACGGCGCTGAGGCAACTGACAATACCGCGCGATTTAACCTTGAATCTCCTTGGCAGCACGTAATATTACGGTGACGGCGACCGGCGACTGTCTGCACTAGTGAAGTTCTGCGTTATGAGATTTCTATATTTTTGTCGTAAAAATTAAATAATTTTTAAACTTAAATACATTTTATTGTGTACAGATACTTGTATCAGAGTAATACTATGGATATTTTGTAATGAAAGTACCCACTTTCATTGCAAATAGTGACAGTAATTTATATTTTGGATTGGGGAACGGAAAACAACCTGGGACTCAACGTCGGTTAGTACAATCCTATACTCCGTTGCTGTACTCAACCTATGGTGTTTGTCTAAACCTTAGACACCGTAGAAAACTGCCATAAACGTGTTTCTGAAGATAGCGCCATCTGTTGCCTGATCGTTGTACTACCTGGACTGATCAATTTCAAACAAACAAGCTTCAACACACCATCCATGGCCAAGTGCGGTGCTTGTGGAAAGTTTCTGTCGTCGGCAGAGGCTGTTAACTGCAGCAAATGTCGCCACTGGTACCATCGGGGGTGTGTAGCCATCCCGAATGCAGGTCCTGTGCCGACCCCCTGGCACTGCCCTGAGTGCGAGAAGAACCGGGTGAGGGATAACCGGGCTGAAACACCGGTACGGTCGCGGGCACCAACACCAGCTCCACACGACGAAAGCCTGGTCAACCTTATGGACACAAGCCCCATAAATAGCACAGCACTTGATGCCACACAGGAGCTCAACCTGGACATACTCAGGGCTGAGCTAAGCAATTTCAAGGAGGAATTCTTAAAGATAGTGCGAAACGAATTCCAGCAGCTACGTGATGATCTGTCTGAGCTTAGGTCCTCTATAAAGTTAACCAATGATAGGATGAGTAACTTAGAGGAAAGGGTAGCTGTGATGGAGACCAAAGTGGCTCAGCCCCAAGTGTCGCAATCGTCAGATGTGGACGAGCTAATAACCCAGTTAAGGAGCGACATAAATGATCGTGACCAGGACCTGCTCGCCAATGATCTCCAAATTTCAAATATTCCTGAGATAAGTGGAGAAAACCCAACCCACACTGCCATGTTGGTGGCGGCTAAGATTGGCGTCAAGGTCAAAGCGCGCGATATTGTGAGCGCCGAGCGTGTGGGAGGCAGGCGCATAAACGCTACGCAGGCGACAGCGCCGGTGGAGACCCGCCCCCGCTTCCTAGTTGTGCGCCTCGCGCGCCGCGACCTACGGGACGAGCTGCTGGAAGGAGCGCGAGTGCGTCGCGGTATGACCACAGCAGATCTCGATCTGCCGGGCCCTGCGACGCGCTTCTACATCAACGAGCGCCTTACTAAGCTGAACCGGGAGTTGTTTCGGAGCACGCGTGAGGCGGGCAGTCGCCTCGGTTGGCAGTTCGTGTGGTCAAAGCGGGGACGTATCCTCGCTCGATACAAACCCGGTGATACCACTTGCCACATCCGCTGCGAGGCTGACATTCTGCGCACCTTCGGCCCGCCCGCGCCACCGGGAACCAGTGCAGATAGGTCACTTTAGAGAAGCTATCTTGTTTGTTTCTGTTTCTTGTGCTTCCCCAATTATGTGTAGTTTTTTCCTAGTTAAGGTAGTTCATTATTTATACGCAGTCAGGCAGACTTTAAAAGTAAGTTTAATAAAAGTAAGTGACAGCCCGTCGAAAGTTATATTAATAACTTTGTTTTTGTATTTAAAGCATTGTTTTGTATTGACAGGTGTGTGTCTCACGGTGCGCATCAGCTACCTACGTGTAAACCAGTTTTATAACACTATACATATTTACCTACACCGACTCATCACAAACCTTCTATTCCATTTTACTAACCTATCCGTTACATACCGCAGTTTTAAACCTACCTTACATTTGATATTATACACTATCTACATATTTACAATTCGACTTAGACTATTACTATATCAAATTACGATTGAATGTGCACTGATGATAATGTTATTTTTGCTAAATGACCGAATTTTTTATAGCTATTATGATGGCGACTAAAGGAGAAAAGTATTTTAAAGTTGGGTTTCTCAATGCTGGGTCATTGGGTACTGGTCATGATGACTTGATTGGTGTACTTGACAGGCATTGCTTCGATATTATGGCCATTAACGAAACTTGGCTTCGACCAGGCGAGGAGGGGCGCGCTCCGGTAGTGCCAGGCTATCGTCTGAGCCACACGCCGCGACCCGCGAGTGTTCGCGCGGGCCGTGGTGGGGGCGTCGGGTTTTATGTGCAGCGGGGACTGAGCGCGCGTACTTGGACTAGCGCGGTCGATCCCAGGTTCGAATCGGTTGAACAAATGTGGTTAACACTCTCATTGAACGGCAAAAAAATTGCCATAGGAACAGCGTACCGACCGCCATGGTTAAATCTTGTCCTCTTCCTCGATGCCATAACGGATTCTATTAGTTCTTTAGGAAATTGCGACCACTACATTCTACTTGGCGACTTTAACGTTGATATGCAAGATACTAATGGGATAAAAACGAAAAATATAAATGAATTTCTTAATTGTCTTAATCTAACACAGCTGGTCACAAGCCCTACTCACTACACAGCATCCAGTGAAACACTCATTGATCTCCTGTGTACTGACTTGAGAGCAAGATACACAGCGGTAGAATCTTTCGGTTCACTTAACGGCCACTCCATTGTAGTAAGTGAATTTAATATTAAGCGTGATAAATTCAAACCGTTCATGGTAAAATATCGGCCTCTTAAAAATGTAAGCACGGAAACATTTAACATGGACTTATTGTCGTTAAACATTGGGATTATTTCAACGCTCGACAACGTTAATGATATGGTACATATCTTTAACACCCGTATAACTTCCTTGTTTGATGTTCACGCACCTATCAAATCGTATACAGTAAAAGAAAAATCATATCCGTGGATTACAGACACAATCAAAATTATGATGCGTTTACGTGACGAAGCACTAAATAGTTATAGGAAAACGAAGTCAGATTCCAAAAAGATATACTATAAGGATTTAAAGCATTTAGTGACTAGTTCTCTGTACAATGAAAAGACCGCGTATTTCAAACATAACGTTGACACTAAAATAAAAACCCCGAAATTGCTCTGGAAAAATCTGAAATCTACCTTATTACCTTTTAAATCTAGACAAGACCTTCCGTCGCATTTTACAGATCCTGACCTAATTAATAGAAATTTTTTGATTGTTCCCGGTAACCCCGTGGCAAGCGCATCGCTTATGAATTACTATGACAATCATAGCCACGGTGAGGCAATTTTTACAATCGCTCCAGTGGACCAGAACAATGTCTCACGTACTATCGCTAGTCTCAAAAGTAACGCCGAAGGCTACGACAACATTAACCTGGATATGATTAATATGACTTTGCCGCACACATTAAATGTTTTAACGGACATAATAAACTGCTCCATCGTGACGTCAACATTCCCTGACCAATGGAAAATTGCCTCCATTAGGCCCTTGCCAAAAAATTCAAACCCAACAGCCTTAAAAGATTTACGTCCGATTAGTATATTACCGTGTTTATCCAAAGTATTGGAGAAAATCGTCAGCCGTCAACTTACACTGTTTTTGGAGCAAAATAACATTTTACCTGATTTACAATCAGGGTTTAGAAAGCAGCGCAGTACATCTACTGCTTTACTAGATGTTACTGACAACATATTATCGGCCCAGGATAAGGGGATGTGCACAATACTGGTTTTACTTGATTTTTCCAGGGCATTTGACGCTATAAACATTTCACTATTACTATCAAAGTTAAAGCATTACGGTTTCGACCCAGAAGCTATACAATGGTTCCGAAGCTACTTAAGTAATAGGGAACAATTAGTTGACCTGCGTTTGAGTGACGGCACTACTCTTAGATCGGTACCTATTCCCGTAAAGAGAGGAGTTCCGCAGGGTTCTATTTTGGGTCCCATTCTTTTCATTTTGTACTGCGCAGACATAATAAGGTGCCTCCAGAGATGCAAGTACCATATATATGCCGATGATGTACAACTGTATATTTCCTTCAGACCAGACGAGTATGACAGCGCCATTAAAGATCTTAACGAAGATCTTCAACGAATCGCCGTTTGGTCTGAGGAAAATTGCCTGTCGCTGAACCCTACCAAAACTAAATACATTGTATTTGGCACAAGACAGCAGCTGGCCCGACTGCCTCTGACGTTTGACTTGAAACTAATGGGAGAACAAATTGAGAGAGTGAGTGAGGCGCGAAATCTGGGTCTTGCGATGGACAAAGCCCTTCGTTTTGAGAACCACATAGCAGACTCTGTCAGAAACTGTTTTTATCGCCTGAAGGTTTTATATAAAATAAGGTCTTACTTATCGGAACCACTACGGGAACAGCTTGTGGAAACCTTGGTACTATCAAGGTTAAACTACGCCGACACAGTGTATGGTCCGCGCCTATTAGCTCGTACAGATCGACTCATTCAAAGAGTACAAAATGCTTGCGCGCGGTTTTGCTACAATATTCCTCGGCGAAGTCACGTAACACCTTTTCTAAACAAGCATTTCTCACTAAAAATGAAGTCCAGACGGAAACTACACTTGGCTTGCCTCCTGTTCAGTGTGGTTAAATATAAAAAACCGGACTACTTATACCATAAACTGAGTTGGTTAACAAGTAGGCGTGAATGTGAGAGAAGGCAATGCTCGCAACAACTCTCGACTCAGTCACATAATACAGCAGCTTTTAGGGGTAGCTTTCGCTATGCGGCTTCCAAAATATGGAATAACCTGCCACCACCGATTAGAATGACCAGCACAATAGACACATTCAGAAGACGCTTACGGCAGTATCTAATTGAATCGCAACGGAAGTTGGATATGGTCGCACTGAATGTCTCAATTATATGATGTACAAACTATCCTACCTACCTATCAACCTATCTTTACCGACTAATGCTGCACAAAAGTATAAATAACTGATGTAGGTATACAATTATTCTGCTCATGCTCACGATCGGCTTGCTTAGGATTGTGCCACCTGTGTCCTCAGCTGGAGGGTGCTGTCGTGATATCCGAGGCGCCGCAGCGACACATCGCAGTTTGTGAGACCTGCGGTTTATAAAATAGCACACTAAAATAACCGCCTATTTTATTTTTTAACCTACACAGGTATGCATTGGAGCAACGCATGCGCACGTCCTTACCTTAATGTGCCTGGCCCACTTGCTTGCGACTGGAACAAACGGCGTCGGGATGGCTCCTTTCACTATCCATCCCATCCTTTGCACTCATATCTGGAGGGATATCGGTACCTCTGTCTTGAGACTTGACATCTGTAAAAAAAAAAAAAAAAGTAATAATTACAACGGTGTATTTTCATTCTTCATTTTTTATAGCACTTTTTTATCAACTTTGAACTGATTTACCTTTTTTGTATTTTATGCTCTTCATATGTCTGCTTTTGAATAATTTGGCTCCATTTTCCGTCAGAAATGTAATATTTTGCCTTATTTACCCGCACAATTGCCATCGTATCTGCAAGTTTTTCCGTTCACTTCTTACAAATTATATTATTAGTACAGCGCGCTCGGTTGCTTGCAGCGTATTGAACGACGAAGTGCACGGATTCGTGATATAAAGCGTTTACAAGTTGGGAACGTGCGAAACAGGTTTATGTTTCTACGCGTCCGTTCATTCATTTATTTATGCACCTTGGGTTTTTTGTTTTGTCTTGCACCTTTCTCATTTTTTTTATATTAATAAGTACCTACGTATTTTTATTTGTTAACACTATACACAAGTTTTTTCTATTTAAGTACCTATTCATACATACCTACACATACCTAATTAGAAACAAAACTGTTTTATGTCCGTCACATCACCATCTCGGGTCCAGTTGAAAACCAGCGTCGGGCACTAGCTGCTCGGCAGTTTGCTGAACTGGGCCTATTTGGCGCAGCCGTGAGGCACACAATATTGTATCTTTTTTTTTTTTCTGTTTAATTTATGTTTTATATTGTGTAGTTTTAAGTTTTTTTTTTTATGTTATTTTTATTTGTTTGTTGTGTGCATCTGTGGCATGTGCTAAATAAATATGTTTTCTTTCTTTCTTTCTTTCTTCTTTCTATATAGTGCCTTGTTTATTCTTAGACATCCTATTAAGTATTTTCCGAATTCGCCCCATCCCTAGTACTCGTAAAATTACGTGATTGGCGATACAGGTAGGGAGACAGTTATGACAAAATATTTGAACCTCAAAATTCACGGTATTTATCATTCAAAACATTGAAAAATGTCCATAACAATAAAGATTATACCCTACATCTTAAAATTGACACATTTTATATGGAGTTTGTGCAGTATGAGAACTTTTTCAATGAAATAACGTAAATATACGTGTGTGGCGATTCGGGCACTGTTTTCAGAGCCCGTAATATTACGGCGTCGGCGCTTAAAGGGTTAAGGGTCTTTTTACACCCTTTATTTTGTCAACACAGACAGTTCTGACTGTTCAGACTAGTGACCATCTACAAAGTCCGATATCCATTTAAACGAATTTAGAAACTATATCGACTTACCCCATCACTCTTTCGTCTTCCTCCTGTTTCATTTTCGTGATAAAAACATTTTTTTATTATTATTTTTTGCCTTGGAACAGATTTAACAGGATGTTATCAATATTATTGAAAAAAAAAAACTCTTTACTCCTTACTCACTACAAATTTAATTTTAGCATAAGTTAATATGTACTGTTCTACATGACTTCGAAGAGGACACTGCTCATCTCATCAAAAACCTTTCGATCTAGGAGAAGAGATACCCTAAAAAAAATACTTTTCCAGATTTTATTTTACCACTTTGTCGGCGTAACTAATCTGTATATTCTTGCCAAATTATAGCTTTCTAGTACTAAGTCTTTGAGCTAAGCTGCGGACAAACAGACGGACATGGCGAAACTATAAGGTTTCCTTGTTGGCTACGGAACCCTAAAAATTTAGGGAATATTTTATCAATGAATATTGTTTTTCTTTTCTATTACATTAATAAACTTCTTGAACTTTAAATATTATATTTTCTTTATTAAAAAGTAGTATAAAATGTTGCGAATATATTTTATCAATTTCTTGAGAAGATGACACTACATATTTTTTTTACGATTTTTTTTTATATATCGATTTGGTGTTTTATGTTTGTATCATAGGTTTATTTAATTATGACTTGAGTAAGTATAAAATTTCATAAAAACTTCATAAATATTTTATTTTATTCTATAGTTAACACGTTTTCTCTCATAACTTTGTCAGTTGCATCTGGTTACATTGTAAGCCCACCCCCTACAAGAGGGGGAAAGGGTAGGCAGATGATGACATATTAGGCTTATCTATTTCATCTATTGTGAGGCTAAAAATACTAAGGCATCCTATATCGGTACATACTACATTAAATATTTGTGTACTGAAACATTTTTCGATCTTTACAATATGATCAACGATTTTACGTTACACAAACTTACATGCATAGGGGAAAATCTAATTTATTGGACTTAAATACACATTTTAATCTAGTACAAGACTATAATTTTAAGTAAGTACCTAACAATAGGATCTGAACAAAAATAATTACAGCAAAACTAAAATGTCTTATAAATGCGTACGATGCTTTTTAATTTAATCCACTTAATTAATTTAATTTTATAAAAAATAACCTAATTATATTCCAAGATTCATTCGGTAAAATGATTTTTATATAACTCTATTTGTAAGTATGTCTTACTTAAAGAACTAACGTTTTAAAATATCATTTATTTATAACCTTTAAAATTAAAAAGCCCGGCTTTTATTTCTGACTGCAAGCCCGGCTTTGTTGTCTTTAATATCACTCAAAAACTCTTGAAACTCAATCTTATGAAGAACACAATACCATTTAATTTAAAACGCAACACGGACATGAAACACTCATTATTATCGACAGATAACAATTTGATCTATATTATGCATTGCACACAATACAATTTCCTCTGCAATACGTTTTTCACGACATCTTCATAATGTGTACATTATGAAGATGTCGTGAAAAACGACATTTTAATTTAACATTCTTATATCAACTTAAACCACAAACATATACAGTTGAAGTTTGTGTGTCTATTCATCTTTCCTACTCCCCGAAGACTTGGAATCTCCCTCACTATCGCTAGACCACTCCCCCTCACTGTACTGCCTCTCCGTCTTTCTCCTTAAATCTTTTACTATATCCTCGTCAGAAGATTCTTTTCTTACAACACTGTGGTGTGTTATTTCTAATTCTTGGAGAACTAATTCTTTGGTTGGTGAAGAAGTGCGGAGTTCTTTCAAAGTGTTTGTGAGGTCTATGTTGATGGCTACCGGTTCTTCCTCATCGACGTCGGGCTGTCTGCGCTTGCGCTTGTTTTTGGAGCTGTGCTTTCTATCCTTTTTGCGTTTTTTCTTTTTTGTTCTGTGAAAGATGGTGTTGATTTTATTTTTGATGTTATGAATACAATATTCTTCTTTCGTTGGGTAGGCTTGGTAAAAGATTACATTAATTGATATTCTGTTCCATTGAATTTGATTGAAAATTTGTGTAATAACTATTTTTTTTGCCTGACCACAAAGGAGATGGCGGGACGAACTGGATGTCATCCTTGAGAATTGGAAAGAAGAAGCACAGAATCGTGACCTTTGGAAGGAATGAAGGGAGGCCTTTGCCCAGCAGTGGGACAATATGGGCTAGCTATAATTTAATAATAATAATAACTATTTTGTTACTTACCCATCATAATCGGACTCCTCGTTGTCATCCGACGATCTGTGAACGATAGTTTTTCATTTATTAACCAAATCAAATTGACAGCATTGTGATTGGCCCATTTCATGACTAATTCCATATACATACAAATAAATAAACTTCATAAATGTCTGTTTGTAAATTCAAAATAACAGCTTCTTACTACTAAATGCATATGAAAGTATATACGGTCCTGATATCTTAAAATATTCTTGTCTGTCTGTATGTTTGTTCCGGCCTATCTCCGAAACGCCTAGACCAATTTTGACGGGGCTTTTTGGCAGATAGTTGATGTTTTAAAGAGTAACTTAGGCTACTTTTGTTTAAAAAAAAAGGATTAGGGTTCCGTGCAAAAAAATGAAATCCCATGAAATTGTTAACAAAATCGGATTCAAATAGGGAAGTAATATTTAAATAATAATTTCACACGGATGAAAGTCGCGGGCAACGGACTTACTTGTACTTTCTGCGTTTGCTCTTTCTGTGTGATCTCTCGGACTCGTCTTCGTAGTCTGAAAAAGGAAAGATAGGTTTCTTTACTTTTTTACATAATAATATGGACTAGTATAAAACCGACGCCAGATATACACAGATATACAAAGATTCATTTGAAAGATGAAAACTTTGCAAATGCGGCGACACAGTGCAAAATGTGCATTCAAACTTTGTACACTGTTATGCTCAAACACCCGTCCCTCACATCCCGCTGTTACAAATATTTGAAGGTGACGGTCGACCACTTTTTAACCTTATTATCAGGGCATAAGGGTGAAAAATGGTCAACCGTCAGTGAACTCGGTAGTTCGTCTGGCGCAGGGTGACTAGTTATTAGTGACCGATACTTAAACACGTGATTGTACTCATGATAACAAACAAATTTCCCAAAGAAACATTTTTTTTTATACTCATTCACTTTAATCACAATAACACAACAGCTTTCGCGCGCGCGCCTGTGACCTATCAGCTGTTATTGCCGTGTGACGCCGTTCTGTCTCATTACTACGGTACCGTGCTACAATGGGTAGGCAGAGCACCCGCGCGGCTCGCAAGCCCGCTCCGTAAGCGGCACCCGCGCCACAGGCCGGCCGTCACGTGCCGTATGCCGTGTTATTGTAAGTGAATGAGCATAAAAAAAAATCCTTGGGGAAGTTGTTTGTTATCATGTGTACAATCACATGTTTAAGTATCGGTCACTAATTACCAGTCACCCTATATACAAGCTATTTGATAAAGTCAGGGAAAATAACTGTTAAACTAATTAGGCTTAAATAGTACCTATATTCTAATCACAATTTCTTTTATTAATCGGCAGTTCTAGGAAACGGCTAAAACACAACAATTAATTTCCCTGACGACATCGAACAATGATAAACAATCATGGTATCTATTACACCAAACTGCAAACAAACAAACTTTGTCATACATTCACTACTTATTATAAGTTATACTCACATAAGAATTCCAAACTAAATACCGAAATTAAAATAAAGCGCATTATTTTTTGTTACTGTTCTGTTTGGTTACTTTTTTTTTTCAAATTAACCCGACGCTAAACATAGCTTCAGAGACGATTCACTAGTTTCAAGGTTGTAAGACAGGATACGCCAAAATATGGCCGAGGCAAGCTACTTCTGCAATTTTTTCAGCTTGCAAGGCTTGCGAGTTTAGGTGTGATCTGAAGCTATATCTGGCACTAGGGTTGTAATGTAACATAGTGTTTTTATAATTATACTTTAAAAATATAATCACCTCTTCTGTCGCGGTGTCTTCTCTTGTCACGTCTGCGTTTCTTCTCTTCTTCTTCTGCCTTCTTCTTACGGATCGACTCCAATGTGTCCACCTGTAGGAAGAATGGTTTCAGTAAACTAGGTTGCGTAACCCGCTTTGTGGCCTATTTATAAATCACTAGCTTATGATTGCGGCTTCACCCACATGGTTTTCAGTAAATGTTCCACAGCATCGTCCAAGTTTTAAACTATCTGCGTGCCAAATCTCATCCGACATCTCACATCTCCACTTTTTGTTCCAATCATAGAATTGACTTACTGCTTTTTGTACTTTTACCACACTTCTTTGTAACTGGATCCTGTGGTCATTATTGCGGTATCATCAGCAAAAGTAGCAATATTTTCATTTTCTAGTTCTGGTATATCACATGTGTACAATAGGTGCAGGACCGCGCCCAGAACACTTCCTTGTGGTACACCAGCTTTTATTTCTTTTAGTTCAGAATAGGCTTTTTCTTGCCTTACTCTAAAGACTCTACCAGTTATTATATGATTCTAATATATCTGCGAACTTTTTTCGCAACATAGTTCTTAGTTTATAAATCAATCCCTTGTGCCAAACTTTGTCAAAAACCTGGGCTACATCTAAAAATACAGAGGTACAGTAGAAGTAAAGTGGTAAAAAAATCGAGGTTGCAACATAGTTCTTAGTTTATAAATCAATCCCTTGTGCCAAACTTTGTCAAAAACCTGGGCTACATCTAAAAATACAGAGGTACAGTAGAAGTAAAGTGGTAAAAAAATCGAGGTTGCAACATAGTTCTTAGTTTATAAATCAATCCCTTGTGCCAAACTTTGTCAAAAACCTGAGCTACATCTAAAAATACAGTTATACAGTAGAAGTAAAGTAGAAAAAAAATCGAGGTTTAGGCCAGCATATTTTGTTTTACCCGATCTTTCTCAGACTCTAAGATATTTGTTTGGGTACAATGCTAAAGCAAATTAAAAAAAACGATTTTGGTTGCAGCACTCGATTATCTGATCACACCGTGACAGTAGCTATCATAACATTTAATATTAATGTAATTGGCGTTAATATCATTTGCTTCTTTTACGATGAAACAAAAATATCTTTAAATTCACATACCATAGCGCTAGCTAACGAGGAGGTGGGCAGTGCGGCGGCGGCGGGGTCCACTCCTACTTTCTTAAGGAACTCAGCAGCGCGACGACGCCTCTCTTGTTGTTTTGCGCGTTCCGCTTCCGTTTCCCCTTCACCTGTTACAAGAAGCAAGATTAATAATTTGTTTGAAACACCAACTTTCAGTATTAATAGTTGCTTAGAAGCTAGAAAACTGTCTCGTTAGTCCGCAATCGCGACTGCTGAGCAAGAGGTCTTAGGTTCAATTGGAATTAAATTGTTAATTGGGTTTTTTTTTTCAGGAATTTCTCAGTAGCAGCCACGGAGTCTGGATTTGTGCCCGTTTGATGGCAATAGGCTCGTATTACATGGAACTTAAACATAACTGGCGAAGTGTGGGTGTACTATTACGTACACCTCTGCCTAACCCTTCGGGGATTGCAGGCGTGAGGTAATGTTATGTGAATCGAAATCGACATGAGACATAATAAAGTGAAAGAGTGTTTGTCCACTATCAGTTTTACAATCACTTTTTGAACCTAATGTTTTCTAAACACATAGCAAAGTATGCTATGTGTTTAGAAAACATGGATTAGCCACAAAATTCAGTAAAAAAGTTGGGAAAGCTCACCTTTAGAATCCGACTGTTCTCCTGTCAAATCAATCAAATCATCCGAATTATCTTCTAAAGATATAATCTCGTTCTCCAACTCGTCCCTACTATGTTTAACTCTCTTGCTTTCCCTTTCACTCTCCTTCGCTTTGTCCTTGTCTCTCTTCTTTTCTCTGTCCGCACTTCGTCTTTCATTCCGCCTTGAATCCCTACTCTCTGACTTGGGTCTATGTTCCTTTTTACGGTCCCTATGTTTCTTTTTGTCTCTTTTATGTGAATTACTATCTCTATCTCTGATATGAGGACTTTCCCTTTTGTAAGAACTTTCTCGCTTAGTAGGACTGTCTCTTTTGCGGGGACTATCTCTTCTTCGAGGACTATCTCGGTTATGAGGGCTCTCCCTCTTTTGAGGACTCATGAGAGGACTGACTCTATTGCGAGGACTGTCTCTCACATGAGGACTTTCCCTTTTGGGAGGGCTGTCCCTTTTCTGCGACTCTTCTCGTTTACGAAGTATTTCTTTCTCCCTCTGCAAAACTATTTGCATTTTCTCGGCCACGGGTACATCGAAAAACGGACTTTCCTTTATTTCTTCTAGGGCTGGTGTAAGCGGTAATTCGGGTGTCATTGGAACAATTTCTTCTTGTCTCGGTATTTCTTTAGTTTCTGGGATTATTATTTCGGGTTTAGGAGCCACTTTCACCGGATTCTCTGGTACAGAATAGGACCCCATCAAAGGTTCATTGTTGTACTGGGGGTCAATCTTGTACATGACTATGGGTGGTATGTGATTCATAGGGTATATTTGCGGGTACACTTTCGGGGGCTCCCTAAATTCTTCCTGTGGGTGTTTTGAGCCGTCTAAGGGCTTCTCTGAGTCGTCGTCCGAACTGGATTCGTAAGGAAGTGCTGGTTTTGGTAAGATTGGATCCGGTTCCTTTAGTTTCTTTATGGAGAATGATACGGGTGCTGTGAAAGAAAAATGCGATGTAGAACACTTTAATAACATTCGTCGGTTATTGCCTGATTTAAGAATAGGGAATCAGACTAGAAAGCAAGTAACAATTACACTGTTCATAAAACTGGCTGGCTCCAGCTGGTCTATGTCATCTGGGTAAAGATATATGGATTATGCCGTAATTTTACAGGTTTAATTGAATATGTGTAGTCCGTAAAAAACAGTATTCTTTCCACCATCACCATCATCATTTTCGTGCTCATTCTACTTGGGGACGGCGCAACACGATTTCTTCACTGCATTTAAAGACGATAAATACTTCTTCTTCTAAAAAATAATATTTATCTCCATAAATACTATTTATCTGCTATTATCATAATCTGCCTAATCTATTCCCAACTATTTATATTGGTGTCGGCTTCTAGTCTAACCGAATGCAGCTTGTTACAGTACAATATCTTTGTGCTGTATCTACAATCTACATCGCAATCTTATGTTCTTTATCGCACGTTCATATCTATTAAATGTTTCTACTGTCTGTTATCGTCACGTAGTCGTTAGTATATAAGATGCACCTTTGGATAATTATAACCAGACTATACTACATCTTTTGTCTCATTTATACCTAATCATATACTGCCAAGAAGTTTGGCAAATTGGTGACCCCGACGAACGAATACGCAGCAAGAAACATGGCGCAATCACCGTGCAAGGCGAACATAAATCAGCAAGGAACACTTGAAGTAGCTGCTGGCACCTCGGTTTTATCCCGCATTCCGGAATTTTGGAAAGACCAACCAAGATTATGGTTCACGCAACTAGAAGCCATATTAGCACCACAGAAGCAAGGAGACGAATACAAATACTGTACGGTAATAGCAAGGTTATCCAAGGAAGAAATACTACAGGTTAGTGACCTAATCACTTCACCACCGACTACAGATAAATACAAAAACATCAAGGAACGTTTAATTGATTGTTACGAAGAAACAGAACAGCGACAGTTTCAAAAATTAATATCAGAGACAGAACTCGGTGATCAAAAACCTTCGCAGTTATTACGTCAAATGCGAGTCCTCGGGAGAGGAAAAATCAGTGACGAAACAATTAAACTACTATGGTTCAGGCTTTTACCAACATCAGTTACTACGGTTCTAGCAGTTACGGAAGACATGGAAATTGACAAACTGAGCCAAATTGCAGACAAAGTAATAATGAATTCAAAAGTAACCGGAATATCAGCTGTTAGCAACGACACTTCAAGCGACAACAATACAGCATGCATTTTAACCCAGCTAGCAAAATTACAGATAGATATTGACGCAATTCAGCAAGGTCAATATGGCTATCGACCCAACACGCACAATCATTTCAAGAAACGTCAACAATTCCCGGTTATGAGGCCGAGAACAAACTATAGAGGAGCAAATCGATTTTGTTACTACCACGAAAGATTCGGAAAATATGCAAGGAACTGCATTAAACCATGCGGTTGGAAACCAATGACTTACGTACGGAACCAGGGAAACGAATAAGAGCACAGACAACGGCGAAACTCTGTGCAATCCACCCATCCAATCGCCTCACCATTACCGACCGAAAAAGTGGTATGAAGTTTTTGATTGACACGGGCGCAAATATCTCAGTCATTAGCAAGCAACAGAGATATTCAATTTTACAAAATGAACAATACACACTATACGCTGCAAATGGGACTAAAATTAGGACTTACGGCGAGAAGACGCTTACCTTGGATTTAGGACTACAACGATGTTATAGATGGAATTTTATAATCGCCGATGTTACACAACCAATAATTGGAGCAGATTTTCTAGAGCGCTATAAACTATTAGTCGACATAGCAGGTCGCAAACTTATCGACAGAGTTACAGAGCTGACAACGCATGTAACTTCAGAAAAAGCGACACAGCAAACAATTCGTACTATCGCAGTGGGAACGAATCCACGTATTACGCAACTTTTAAACAAATACGAAGACATCACGAAAGAGTCCTCTCTACGCAATGCGCCCAAACATAAGATTGAACACCACATTATCACTACAGGACCACCCGTCGCAGCTCGGGCAAGACCATTACCTCCAGGAAAATACGACATAGCCAAAAAGGAATTTCAAAATATGATAGAACTCGGAATTTGCCGACCGTCAGATAGCCCATGGGCAAGCCCATTACATATGGTAAAAAAGAAAAATGGCGAATGGAGACCGTGCGGAGACTATCGAATGCTCAATAGCACAACAGTACCGGACAAATACCTACTACCAAGATTAACTGACTTTACATACATATTAGAAAATAAGAAGATACTAAGCAAGATAGATATACGCAAAGCATACCACTGTATTCCTGTTAAAGATATAGAGAAAACAGCCATCATCACACCTTTCGGACTTTTTGAGTACTTAAGAATGCCTTTCGGATTACGCAATGCGGCACAAACATTTCAACGATTCATGGATTCCTTATTTAGAGATTTAAATTTCGTATTTATATATGTAGACGACTGTCTCATCGCATCGGACAACGAAGATTTGCATTATCAGCATTTAGAAACGGTTTTCAAACGTTTACACGAGAATGGAATAACCATTAATCTCGAAAAATGCGAATTTCTCAGAAGGGAAATAGATTTCTTAGGTTATCATATAACGAGCCAAGGAATACAACCTACCGAAGAAAATTACAAAGCAATCATGGAATTTCCCAAACCGAAAACAATTCAAGAATTAAGAAGATTTTTGGGCATGGTCAATTTCTACAGAAGTAATATTCCACGCGCAGCGGAAAATCAAAGAATTTTAAACGAATATCTACATGGTTCAAAAAAGAACGATAATTCACCTGTTCCTTGGACAACGGAAGCAGACAAAGCTTACGAAAAATGCAAGGAAAGCATGAAAAACGCAGTATTAACGGCGCATCCTTCCCGCAACGCATCACTAGCGCTCATGACCGACGCTAGTGCTACTTGCGTTGGTGGAGTTTTACAACAAAAATCCGGACGCAATTGGGAACCATTAGGTTTTTTTTCACAAAAATTGAGCGAAACTCAACAAAAATATTCTACGTTTGACAGAGAGCTGTTAGGAATATACATGGCCGTCAAACATTTTCACAGATTAATCGAGGGAAGAGAATTTACAATATTTACGGATCACCGACCTTTGACATACGCATTCTCCCAAAAACCATCATCAAACGATACACCGCGACGGGTCCGGCAGTTAGATTTCATTTCACAATACAGTACCAACATCCAACACATAAACGGACGTGACAATATTACCGCCGATGCCTTATCTCGAATAGAGGAAATATACGTGCCATCACCTATCGATTACGCTGAATTGGAAAAATGTCAATCAACAGATAATGAACTAAGTAAATTACATGACAATAAAAGATTAAAATTCAAAAACATTACGCTTCCGGGTTCCACAATAAACATCACCTGCGACACGTCTACTGGAAAAAGCCGCCCCTACTTACCAAAGCATTTTCGCAAACAAATTTTCGATACCATTCATGGTATGAGCCATCCAGGAAAAAGAACTACGAGAAAAATGATAACCCAAAGGTATTTATGGCCGTATATGAACAAAGATATCAATAATTGGTGTAGATCATGTATAGCCTGCCAAAAATCAAAAATACAACGACATACGATATCACCTCCTGGTACATTTATGACAGCGCAACGTTTTGAACATTTACATATTGACATCGTCGGACCACTTCCGATTTCACAAGGGAAGAGATATTTAATCACAATCATAGATCGTTGTACGTCATGGCCCGAAATATTTCCGGTAGAAGATATAACTTCAGAAACAGTAGCCAAGACACTTTTCGAAGGATGGATTACTCGTTTTGGATGTCCATTGCGCATTACTACGGATCAAGGCCGACAGTTTGAATCAAGAATATTTGAGTCACTCTCACAATTTTTGGGAATACATAAAATTAGGACAACACCTTATCATCCGCAATCCAATGGAATGATAGAGAGATTTCATAGAACTTTAAAGGTAGCGTTAATGACAAGAGAATCCAACGAAAATTGGTTAAAAGAAATCCCAACAGTTTTACTCGGGTTGCGGAGTAGCTTGCGAGAAGACACAGGTTATAGTTCAGCAGAGATGACATATGGAACGCCAATACGACTCCCTGGAGGATTTTTTGAGTCATCAGCAGCACAGTTATCAACGTACGAAGAATTTGTAAAACAAATTCAAAAGGACATCACACAAATGACATCAATTCCGAAAAGAAAAAACCATAACCAAGCTATATTTGTGCATCCCGAACTCAAAGAATGCTCACACGTATTTGTTCGGTGTGATAGAATGAAGAAAGCCCTGACACCGCCGTATGAGGGACCCTACCCAGTAATTAGTAAAACAGATAAAACATTTTGCATTAGAATTAGGGATAAAGAGACAGTGATATCAATTGATAGATTGAAACCAGCATTCATGATCAATGACGAATCAAACTACGTGCCAGATTCAAAGGATTACGACAGACATTCACACACGTACACTACACGATCGGGACGTAAAGTAAAGCCAGTAGTACGTCTATAAAAAAATAATAAACACTCGTGCAACAGCTAAGTCAAAATTACAGACGTCAGCAAATAACACCACAACAGGCGTCATCAAATTCCACCGCGTACAATAGCATTATTATTTATATACATCAGCAAATAACTAGTAAGGTCTAGATCAAATTTATATTGTAAACACTATTACCATAATATTTTTTTTTTTTTTTTTTTCTTTTAAAGGGGGTGTACTGTTACAGTACAATATCTTTGTGCTGTATCTACAATCTACATCGCAATCTTATGTTCTTTATCGCACGTTCAATATCTATTAAATGTTTCTACTGTCTGTTATCGTCACGTAGTCGTTAGTATATAAGATGCACCTTTGGATAATTATAACCAGACTATACTACATCTTTTGTCTCATTTATACCATTTATATTATAATCATATACTGCCAAGAAGTTTGGCAAACAGCTGAATACCAGTATTTTACATGGAGCGACTGCCTATCTGACCTCCACAACCCAGTTAGTACTGGGTAATACGATACGCCTTGGTAAGACTGGTTGTCAGACTTTTTGGGCCACTGACTACCTAACGACCGTCAAAGATCTACAAATGACACCGGGGACCAACGGCTTAACGTGCTTTCCGAGGCACGGAGGAAACTCGGTATGTAATGGGTGGTCACCCATCCACCGACCAACCTAGGCAAGCACGGCTTAACCTAAAGATCGACCCGAGCGGCTGTTATTATTTAGCCAAGAGCTCCTCCATTTATATGCAATTATATTAAATACAATTGTAAGAAAAACTTAGTTAGCTCAGCCAAACCCAAAAAAGGAATTAAACAACTCTTTTCTTAAGCTCCTAAATTTAAAAAAAAACTCACCCGCCCTCTTCTTTTTCTCCTTCCCATTAGAATCAAAGTGCCCCCTCTTCATCTGCATCAGCTTCATATAGTACCTATGGTAGACATTCTCGGGGTCAAGGAAGGTGAACCGGGGGTCGTTCTTAGCACGCACAATGTCCGCGAACTCGTCGCCATTGCGGGCCACGTACGACGCCATCTTCTCTATGACTATCGCAACGTCGTCTGGAGGTACAGTGATGGGATTTTTGTCTTTGCTGTCCGTTGACGAGCTGTCATCGAAATCTATGGATTAATTAAAGGAATTAAACGATTATGGATTATTTAAAGGATTTAAACTTATAGTACTTGATCGACTATTCCAGTCGATCAAGTACTATAAGTAGGTAGGCGACTGTACATCAAATATTTCGACAATTGTTCTGGCTGTTTACAATGATTATTCAAATAACTATCTGAGTACCAAAAATAATAATAGTTTGACTATAAGTAAAATAAGGTTATTTTTTCCGAGCTTTAAAGCGTCTTGCACAAATTCCGCCAACAGGAAGTATCTGGCAGCGATGATTATTATATTTTAACAATATTCTCTGCAACATATACAGGGTGAATTTTTTTAGTGGACGTGGATGTCCAAATCCGAAACAATGAGGAATACAGAAAAATATTCAATGGAGTCTCCAGCCCGATTTTGATGAAAACTAAAACTATAAAGCGATTTTTGGAAAATTGTTATTCTTAGCCAGGAATCGAATCCGTTGATTTCGAAAAAAAAGCACGATTATTACACCATTTTTTTTTTACGTATGAGAAATCATCAAATAACTCCTGCCGCTCTGGGTGGAGTGGGAGGGAGTGTCAGACTTTTACTGACTAAAACCCATCCATCTTCCATCTTTGCCTTTTGTGATCCAGGGCCGCGGTATCTCTTTCGAACAGTCCCGCAGACACCATTGCAGCATTGGATAGTGCCACTAATAGGGATCAAATTCTGGCAAGTAATGACAGCTGCTGCTGCTGGTAATATTGACTCACCCGACGCGTCGCTGTCCGAGTCAGTGTTATAGTTCTTCATCAGGCTGAGTCCGGTGGACTTGAGTGAGGGTGTCTCCTTCAGCTGCGACTGTTGTTCCTGAGCCAAGTATTGGTGGTAGTATGCCGCGTATTGTTGGTAGTGAGCTGAATGCATTGGAGGGGCAGTAGGGTCCACTGGAACACAAATGGTTTTTTTAGTTTACAGTTTTTAAACACTTAAACAAAACCCATAATAATCGATCTCTAAAAAACTGAATCTCAATGAAAAACGTTTGTGTATATTAAATATGGATAAAATGTTGTTCAACGATATGAAAGCGAAAATCTCCAAACCAAGTGATGTTCTCCAAATCAACTGGTGTACTGGTTGCCGGGGGTATGGATAAGGCCCGGTTTCTACCATCTACCATAGCGAATATAATCTATCTCAGTGCCAAATGTCATCCAGATCCGTTCAGCCGTTCTCGCGTGATTGAGTAACAAACATCCATCCATCCAAACGTTCGCATTCATAATATTAAAGCACAAAAAGTAAGATAAGATACTTTTCCCTTAGCCAGAGATAACGATACAGTAGGTGCTTCTTTTCTTCAAGTTCCTATTCAAATGTTGACTCACCATGATTTCCATCCGGCCCCTTAGTATACATGACAGGCGGCCTGTATATCTCCCCGGCGGGGGCCCTCTGCCGCGGGGGCTCGGTCCCCGGGGGGGGCACGTCCCCGCGCGCCTCCCCGTCCTCCTCTCCCTCGCCCTCGCCTCGCATCTTGCTGATCAGCATCGTGTAGTCGCAGTCGGCTGAAGGCTTGTAGTGGATGCTTGGGATTGCGGGGGCCTGGTTGGAGAAGATGGGTGAATTCGTTCAAACTAATATTATGTGGTTTTAGTATGTCCTAGGTTTAAACCCAGGCAGTCAGTTTGCTAAATGGTGAAGGAAATATAAACTCGTTTGGCTCTAACAAACGTAGGTGCAAGTGAAGTAATGTTGTGTTCTTTCAGATCATTGTCATGATCTGACACTATTTGTTATTTTATTTTATTATAATAGAGTGATTCAAGAGGAAGGTTTATATGTATACGTATATTATCTACATTGCACCCGTGTGAATCCGGGGTGGGTCGCTAGTATAGAATATAAATATATAATATTATAAAGAGAAAAGATTGTGTTTGTTTGTACGGAATAGGCTCCGAAACTTCTGGACCTATTTTAACCATTTTTTCACCAATAAAAAGCCAAATTATCAGGAAGTAACATAGGCTATAATTTATTTTCAAAAAAAATTGAGATCCTTAACAAAATTGAAATAATCTAACCCATAGTAGTAAAATTTTGCCTATAAAATTCATTATTTGGCGTGAGAAAACTATTGATGATACATAAAAATTATGTAGGTACTACATATGCGCCGGTGAAACCGCGGGGCGCAGATAGTATAGAATATTTTGGTAATAGTTTTACTTTTTTTTCGTGTGATTAGTGCCTAACCTGTTGCCAGAGTTTTCATGCCGCGCATGGGCCTCTGACTTGGCTTTATATGCCGTCGAGAAATATCTCCAGGCATGTTTCGTTTCCTCACGATGTTTTTGTTCACCGAAGCAAGTGATAATACTAAAATACTGTCTTTATACTAAAGTAAAATATAAACAGCAGACAATATACTTACAGATTCAATAATGGTGGATGCCAAACTTGGATGTAAATATTCGTCATTTTCTGGTGGTTTTTCTGTAAAAAATTGCCCTTATTTAATGAGATGACATTTTATTAGATTACGTAGCTTACACATTTTTTGCAATAAGTAAACCCTTTGATATTACTAATACATAAACCTCCTTATGCCCTTGATAATGTACTCGTTTTTAAAAACGACCAATCTACAAACTGCAGTTTTGCATACTGGTCAAATTCAAGGAGGTATCTATGCTAATAATTCTAGACCCGAATCAATAATAAAATGGCAATATATTTTTCGGTGGCGGCGCAGCGCGTCGCTCAGATCTTCGCACATTGTTGAAATATAAACACGAAAGTATTAGTGTTTGTGTATACTGTCAAATTTAAACAATTTAAAATAGCAGCTATATTAATTCTTGACCAGGTTCCGTAATTTAAATTGATTATTTATGTCTTTTGTGACAACCTCCTGAATTTTGACGAGGATGCAAAACTGCACCTTGTATAATCTTAGGCACTCAATCAAGGTTATTCGGCACAGTCGGGAAATAAAATCGAACTCTTGACATGCCTTCCTGAAAAAGCCAGTCGAGTCAGCTCGATTTGTGCTGTGTGCAGAACCCTATCATATATTCAGAGATGATCTTCAAAGTTTGCCGATCGACACGAACCGAATGTAGTAAAGTAACTCGGAGTATTCGGGTCGGCATTACAGTTCATCAATAACTGCCGAATCTAACGTGCCAATACACACGTGTGTAGCAGAACTAAGAAAGGTAAACTAAGGTAAGGTTTTTTTTCACGTGTGACCACTGAAAACCAGCGCTTTGCTGTGGGTCCCCCATAGCACCCGCAAGCTGTTAACTATTTTTTCTTTGTTTCTAACCTGTTGTATTTATAATATTTGTTGTGCCTTTGATTTTGTTAACTTATTTTGTACGTCATGTCCCTGCGACAAATAAATATTTTTTCTTTCTTTCTTCTTTCTTAATAAACCTTTTTACATACCTTCAACTACTTCAATCTTCTTCTCCGGCCATTTCTCCGCCTTCACCAGGCCTATAAGCGCCGTATAGTAAGGATGCAGGTTCGAGTCCCGGTTGAGGAATTTGAACTGCACATTGTCCCCCTGCTTGGCTTTGATCAGGATCTCCATCTGGGCTCCTTGGGACGCTATGAATTTGGCTGTCTTCTCTATTATTGCGTTTTGTTTTACGGTTTCGGGCTGTTGGGAATAAAATAAATAAATAAATTGTAAATAAATTCTTTAGAGGTGTTTTTAATTGACTGAGAGTTTTGAGGCGTTGTGGCGTAAAAAATCTGCCTCGCTACTCCACAGGCTGCGTGGCAGTCCCAACACTATCCTGCAATAGCAGCCCGGACAGATAGCCCGCTAGTGTGGGCGCTAACTAATCGCACCCGATCTATTCCAGTTATTAAGTACTCACATAGGCTAAGGGTTGAACCACATCTATTAGCACGGAATCGCATCATTCCATGCTCCTATCCCTTTCTGTTGTTAAGAACCGAGAACACAGAATAGAGCGGGAGTGCTATAGCACGAGGCAGCATCGACGATGCGCTCGGCAGCACGCTCTGTTTCTCGCTCTAGCACATGACAGTTCGGAGCGACAGAAAAGGATAGGAACATGGAAAAATGCGATTCTGTGCTAATAGATGTAGTTCAACCCTTAGTAAGCGATTTTTAAACTAGTTTCCAGAATAAACATAATTTATCAATTTACTCCTTATAATAAATAAACTCACAAACACAATATCAATCGGCAGTAGCGCCCTGAACGCCGGTGTGGGGATGAAGGGTTCCTCATCCACCTCAGCAGGCTGTGGTGGCGGCTCGGGTTCCGCAGGTGCATCGTAGTTGAATCCCACCTGCCCGTAGCCGGCAGCGTGCAGGCGCTTTAGTTCTTCCTCTGTGGAAGATACAACATTGGTGAAACTGGGTACAGAGTATTTAGCCCAGTTTTCTCTCAATTTTACAAAGCTTCTCGCGAAAAAAAAACGTGATATTTGGCGAGATCCCCCTCTCCCCCACGTGAGATTGGATGAGATTCAGCATGACTTATATCCATACTAATATTATAAATGCGAAAGTAAATCTGTTTGTTTGTGTGTTTGCTACTTTTTCACGAATAAACAGCCGATCGGATCGAAATGAAATTAGGCGAGGAAAGCTAGTGTCTTATAAGTATGAGACTTATACTTACTGACTTGGTTGTAGTTGTAATCTTCTGAACTACAAATCTGATTCAGAAAATTCTTTCACTAATGGAAAGCTACATTATCCCCAAGTGTCATAGGCTATATTTACAATGTTCCCGTGGTATAAGTTCCGACTATAACGCGAGCGAAGCCGCGGGCAAAAGTTAGTCCCTTACAAAGTTGATTACTGTCCATGCAAATAACATGTGACAATCTATTATTATCACATCTGAACAATGATATTTGTTTATCATTGCTCAACAATGTTTTGTGTGTTACATACTGCTACGTAAGCCACAATACTGATAACTCATAAAACTGCTTCTACGCATGTGAACTCCAGAAACACCAATATTATCAAAAATGTACTAATAGAAGAAGACATCACAATTCACATTTTCTTCTTCATCACTATCAAAGTTCTCAAATCTCCAATTTATGTTGGTCTTCTGCAGCGGGGCCATGTTGTACTTACTGATATTGTTAGCCTGTGTCACCCTACTGCTGGGCAAAGGCCTCTCTCCATGACTTCCAAATTCTTCGATCCAGAGCCAATGTGGACCACTGGTTGTTAGTTTTGTCCAGCTCGTCCCACCATCTCTTGCAAGGTCTACTGCGTCGCCTTCTGGCTGTATTAGGGCTCCACATCGTGGTTATTTTGGCCCACAGCTTGTCGGGCATCCAGCAGACATGGCCAGCCCAGCCCCACTTAGCTTAGCGGCTTTTTGAGCAGTAATTTGTGTTTTGGAGCGCAGTGTGGTGTTGCATACATAGTCACTAAGTTTGACGCCTAGGATACTGCGCTCCTTTGCATTTTGGCAAACTATGTTGTACATACTGCCTCTCATATCAGCCTTGATTGCTTCCAACGATCTTGCCAGTACTCTAGCCACCAACATGTGGCACTAACAAAAAGCAAAATAACATACATACATACACATACCTTTATACATTTCCTCTTCATCTTCATCTCTATGCAGCGCACGGTATCTCTCCTCGTCACATAGCTGTTCCACATCCAGCTCGCCGCGAGTAAGTTCCACCCGCCAGTCGTAGCCTCCCGGCGGTGCCTCAAGCCTCGACAGGTCATGCAGGGCTCCTCGTGCATCGTATCTGTCCAGATAATATTACGTTGCATTAATTGAAAGTCAAAATGGTTAAAATAAGCCAGAATCGTTTGAGGGCTGCGATTTTTATTTGCGAAGAGTGGTTTTGATTTGATGGTCGAGACATATTCTGGGTTTAAATTTTTTTAACCAGGTGTCGCAAGTAAGCAAGGACCTAGTCTTTAGTTGAACTTATAATAACTATGTTTTTATTGCATTTTATATTTATTAAAATATTGATTCCATTTTATTAAAGGCAGATCCTTCCTTATATCACCCATTTATAGATCTAAATATCTTAGGTTATCTTTGAAAGCTTATAAACAATATGCCAGTATTTTACTTTACATAGACCCTGAGATAAAATAGTCACTCATGTTAGTAATAAGCCAATAGTCAATTTAAACAATCAAAGTAAAACAAAGTGCTTTTGAATATAATACAATGATTACAAATGGGATATTACATCAAACCCCTACACTTCTCTTTACTTCTATTTCTAGCATAATGTAACAAGTCTAAAATCAACATTATCAGCTTGTAAGAACATAGAAGAAAAACTTTCTTTAGGGATTGTTTGCATGTCTCAGAATCGAAGGGATTTCTAACCTAGTTTAACACCTGAATTTTAAAATACATACTCAAGTGAACCGTTGCAGGTTATACATACCACCGGCGGGTGTCACCATAACATTACGCGATGCCACAAGCACCTGAGGCGCCCGACGCTCGATCTTCTTACACAGGACTTCGTAACAACATTCTCTGCGAAATACTTAAAGATCTTCCGAAAATTTATTTTTTTCTGATACATAACTATCTTTGTAGGTTTATAGCGCCACAATTAGCAGTCTTATAGTAAAAAACTGGTCGAACCTGTCGATCTTCAACGTTTCATCCCCCATCCACGGAATGAGGTGTTTGCCTTGGTCAACGTGAATGGCTTTATCATCGTCCCTGAACAATTTGCAGGAGTAGCCGAACACGAATAGGTCTTCTTTCTTCTCCTTGAAATCACTCTTTCTTAATATACCGGAATCACTTTGACTTCCAGACCACTTTAGAGACATTTTTAAATCAAAATATAGAAAACTATCAGAACTTAGAACTAAAGCCAATGTCGCACCACACACCACACCATGATAAGAAACGTTCAGAAATGTGATTTTCAAATGACAGTTACTGTAAACGTAAATAAAACATGATATTAGCGTGCAACCACAAATTTTGTGTTTGCTCAATATTTTTTTTGGAGTACGTAGATAGAATATCTGTCATGTTTACAAACCCGTGTAATTTTCTTACTGATGATTTTTAGAAATATTTTAATTTCTGTTGTGTTGTTCGGATTTATGGAAACTTTTCTGAACGAAAAATGGAGTCAGTCAGATAGATACAGATAAATAAATGTAACGTTCGAGATCCTCCTATGAAATGTTCATGAAATTTTATTGATTAGGAATTTAGGATGTTTATAATATACCTAGTTAAATATTGATAAAAGCCCACACCCACATGTGGTTGTGGATAACTGATATGATTTAATATTGTAATAGGTTCATGTTGCTATAAAAAATTTTCGTGTCCATGTTGTCAACAAATCTGAAATGTAAATTGCAAGTTTTATAAACCTACAAGAAATTGCCAATCATAAAATAAAACAAAAGCTTCAAAATCATATTACAGCCAAATAGCTGGCAAAATAATTGAATTAATTACATAACACGGTTTAAATGAGGATTCCGTAGTTAAATTTTCTGAAATGAGTTGAATTTACTGGTTATCGATACTCTTCCATGATAACTTTCCATACCACAAAGAACGCCGTTTTTCTAAAAAAAAACTAAACAATGGCAACTGGATATAATACGAACAAATTACGGATGCCAGAAATCACACAATAACGTGCTGCAGTATAGCAAATTGAAAATGGTCGTGTTATATACGTTTCAAAAGGCATATGGCGGACGTTTTATATATTTTTGCATCGAAAACTGATAAAATCTTTTAGTTATGAGTAGGTATCTTGTGACCGCTAGAGCGTATTTGTTAAAAATTAGATGATAAACGTTAGTTTGTAATGTGTAAATAAGTCTATTATATCTAGAGTCTTATAAATATTGATAGTATTTTCGTGCGTGGACGTTTTGATCCGTATTGTTGAAAAACGAAAAGTCTGTGATATAAACAATACATAGGTGATAGATTAATTTCCTGAACAATTTTGTATATATTGTAAAGTTGTTATAGAATTTTAGCGAAAGTAATATATTGCGAGAAGACTGAGTAACTGAGTGGAGGATTTGCGAGCTATGTCAGCTGTGAACCTATTGTCTTCCTTGAGGGAGAAACCGACCGACGAGAACCCGGATGATGGCTCGAGCCCCGAAGGTAAGCTTCCAACATATTCCCTTTGTTTTTTTTTTCATATACCTTCATTGGTGCATTATCTTGCGTCAATAAGACCTCTATGCAGTTTACAAAACATTGACCCTGATTTCTGCAATTTTAAAAGGGTTTTGTTGATGCCTAAGCAGATACCGTTGCCAATTGGTAGTAGTTTCAACCTTGGGAAGCTGTCAATTCTTTGTGTTCACTGCATTTTATAAACAAATCTTGCAGTTTCTTAAGTAGGTCACAGGCAAAGCAAGATCTAATGTTTAGTTCACTATATTATTGGACCCTCAAGTTTTTTACTTTTGGTTTGTTCTTGCATCTTTATATTTTAGCCAAGGCACCTAGCTGATAGTATACGGGCTACATTTTTCTTCTAATAAGATCTTATTGGATCACATTAGAAGTTAATTGCATTAGAAATGTCAGCTTATGTTAGTGTTTTGCATATTGTTTGCATAGGTGATTAAAATAAGTCATAAGTGGTTAAATAATTATCAATAGAAGATGATTATTATTATCTTATCGCCGTTATCATAATCGATGGAAGCTTGTTGTACTAATTCAATTTCTTGATTGATTTATTGATTATGCAGGTAAGTGATTGAAAGTTTATCTTACTTTCTAGTGAAAACTAAGCTTTCCTTTTATTGAGAGAATACCAGGATGTGCGGATAATTGTTGTGTTATGGTACATGCAATTTAGTATGTTACCGTCTTTATACTGCCTCGGTGGACAAATGTCCGAATATTCACATTCTGAAACATCAAATGATGATTATATTTTATTTTAATTCCTATAATTCCAATTTTATTGATTTATCTGCATATACTTCACCATTTTATATTAATCACATATTCTGAAAAACAAGATGTTTACATTCTTGAATTATCAAAACAAGTGTTTATTATTAACAATTATTGTTGGTGGTAACACCAATGAATGCATGATATGTGTTAAAATTGTATTCAATTTGTATCACTTAAGTGTCACCGATGTAAGTACTAGTACCCTTACCTGAAGACTAACTAGTGTAGCAGAATTTTAAGTACCTACGTTCCTTAGGACAAAAGGAATTGAACTCGTAATGTAACATTTTTCATATAGGTATGTTGGGCTTTGTATGTAAAATTTGTGAACCTACAAAAACAAATGACTACTGTGAGCTGTGCTAGTTATTTAATAGACATTCATCAGTTGTTTGGCATTGTTGTGACTTGGAAACTGTTTTCCATAATTTGTATTTCGTGATGGGGTGTTTGATCCTTCTCACCGACTAAAACACGGAAGTAGTGAAATGCAGGCGTTTTGTGGGACTGTTGTATGTAACAGCCAGATTTGAAGAAGTTACTTTAGATTTGATTTTGCATTAATATGATGCTAGATTACACAAGTATTTGTAAATGTAGTATTTGTACTTGACTTGTGAGAGTAAGGGTGCAACTTATGACTTTCTCCATTGGCAGAATAGTCAACATTGGCTTTCTTTGCCAGTTATTAAAAAGAGTATAGAAGAGACTCTCATTGGAACCACTTTCAAATAAGTTTTTCATTGTCCTTTCACTCTAGAGACTTACTTATTTTATGCCTTTTCTTAAAAAAATCTTAGAAAGTGGCAGATAAGATCTAAAAATTAATAACCAAAGGACTTTATCAACTTTGCTACAAACATGAGCATGTTTAGCCCATAATTAAATTGCATTAAAAATAAGGTTTTTTTCTCAAGCAATGTATGAAGTTTGTATTCTTATTGGTGTCATATTATGAATTTATTAAGATTATTGTTGCCAAAAAGTAACAAACATTTTATAATAGCAAACTGAAAGAACAGTTCCATGGTTTGCAGGATTGGGTGAAATGTGTCTGAAGCTTTCAACACTTTATTAGAATCATCCTGAATTCCTTCAATTCTTGTAGATTCAAACCCAGACCTGACAGACTCTTAAGTTTGTGGTAATTATCCCATCACCATTGCTTTCAAAATAGTGAAGGAATATCAATGATATTATAAAGAAAGATACGCTACGTTCAGACTGAGCGGCATTCAAATTTCGTTGCGTTTTTATGACTGCAACAGATAATATGGAACATATGATACAGAAAGAGATAGCTCTTGAGCTTGAAGTACTTACATTACGACAATTGTCTGAATATGGCTGCAACAATTTGCGCCCGCTAGTGCAATATTAGCTCTTTTTATTTATAACTTTAGGGTGGATCGAATAGATCTCCCACCTGCACGCAAAATACGCGCTTTGACGTGGAGTTGCGGAAACCAGCCCGTTATACAATACAATTATTTATAACTAGCGGCCCGCCCCGGCTTTGCACGGGTGGACATTTATTTTTTTAAACTTTTTGGGATAAAATATAGCCTATGTTACTCAGAGATAATGTAGCTTTCTAATGGTGAAAAATTTTTTGAAATCGGCACAGTAGTTTTTGAGTTTATTCATTACAAACTTATCATATTTTATAATCTTTCCTCTTTATAATATTAGTAAGATATCATTGAGGAAATATACTGTTAAGAAACCGCTTGTGCTAGACCGCACGTGTGTGATATTTACCATGCTGCACGGCACCTGCGTCATAGAGAGAAGGCCTGAGTCCCAGCAGTGGGAACATTATTATTGGCTGATTATGCTTCCAACTAAAATTTAACTCGGTGGCAGTTTTTTTTTTAGAGGTAGTATGGATAGTAGTATGGTAGCCAATATTAATCACTGACCTCTTTTGAAAACGTATTAAACGCATTAGAGGTACCAAATAATAAATGCATCTGGACCTGGTCCCTAATCAAATTAAACTAATAAATCAAATACACAAATAGGTGCATTGAACTGTAGAACAAAACTACAACAAATATTTTCCAACTACCCACAATAATATTACTTAGGGAACATTTACATGTGAGTAAGCTATCTAGAAATGAAACAATCAAAACCCGTATATCATATATACTCTGTGTAGGACTAGTAAACCTACCAACTGTGTGATGGAATATTTCCAGACATTAATAAAGATTTTCTAGGAACCTTTTACTGGATAGTATTTAATTTCAAAATTCCTTCAATATGTCCAATTGTCCATTCCTTCCAGTATGTGCGCAATATTCCTTTAGTAACGCCTGCTAGCAAAATTGCCATTATTTCTGGGAATCGCTCATCGCTATTTCGACCATTGTGAAAAATGCTTCCAATTTCGGTCAGGTCTTCAATAGTCGAATGTTCTGAGCTTCAATGTTCTATAATAATAAGATAGAAGATTTAACATGAATAGTGAACGTGAGGAAACAGTCATGTCTTAGAACCAGAAATTCGAAGACATTGATATCCGTCAAGGTGTAATGGGCCTTTTTGGGATATCATCAAATGACTCCCCTCCCGCTCTAGGTGGAGTGGAAGGGAGTGTCAGACTTTTACTGACTAAAACCCATCCATGTTCCTTCTTTGCCCTTTGTGTCCCAGGGCCGCGGTAACTCTTTCGAACAGTCCCGCAGCCTTGTACTGGGCCTGCGTGGTAGATAAGATGGAATACGGCACAATTTCTTTCACAGAGAAGCCTATATGCTAGCAGTAGGAACGTTATAGGCTGATTAGACTAGTGAACGCGCCCTGAGTTCGTAATTTAAAAGCTCATGTAATTACAAATTATTTATGGCTCTGTTATTACAGTAAGGTGGAGGAGTTGTGTAGTGAACGTTGACACAAAGTATTTATCATCTCTGCAACATAGTCGCCAGGACTGCACGTAAACAATGCGACGCAGCGGCACGCTCGCGATTCTACGTGCGACTAAAAAAAATTGTTTACTTCTTTTAGGGTTCCGTAGCCGAATGGCAAAAAACGGAACCCTTTTTCGTCAGGTCTGTCTGTCCGTCCGTCTGTATGTCACAGCCTCTTTATTCCGAAAATATTAGGACTACGCAGTTGAAACTTGGTAGGTAGATGTATTCTGTGAACCGCTTACATACGATTTTTATACAAAAATTAAAAGATTAAGGGGGTACCCATACATGGAACTGAAACTAAAAAAAAAACATCAAACCAAGTCGTGCGGTGACTATAGATAGGTCTTTAAAAATGACATTGAGGTTCCTAAAACCTTTTTTAATCAAAGTCAATCGTTTGAAAGATAGACACTTCCAAAGTGGTAAAATGTGTGTGTCCTCTAATTTCTAAAGTAAGAGGAGGAAAAATCAGAAAAATGTAGGAGTACATCGAAAAAAAGCTATCAACGAGGTTTGAATAAGATTTGATGTTAGTTTTTGAGATATGGGATTTTTTCATCAAACTGCAGCAGTAACTTTGTTTTTCATTAACAAACTATGAAAAGCAAATTTAGTTTTACTGTTGAATGTACTACAATAAAACATGAATGAGCCTTCAAAATATTTTTATTATATTGTTTGGTGCTACGGAACCCTGTGTGCGTGTGAGTACGACTCGCACTTGGCCAGTTTTTTTATTGGCAATGGGATTGAGATTTTTGCGTGCTGGCCGAAAAGTATTTTGAGCATGAATGTTCCGATAATATTCGAATCGATTTGTTTTCTTTTTTTGTGGAGGTTTTCATAGTGTGACGAAATATCAAATACCTACCTGACACGATGAATCATAATGTTCAGATTTCATGATTTCTGTCAGTGGTTGCGTATTCTGGGGTAATGGATAGGTAGCTTGATGACGGTGAATTTATAACGTTTCCGTGCCAGTCACCTGTCTGTCTGTCTGTATTTCACGTATTTCTTTGTATGCATAACGGGAACGCCCGAAACACACATTTCGACTTCGCACTATTGCAATATACATGAAAAAAATCAGCTAGCTAATTTTTCATATACGAACAGTACACCCAGATGGATGAATAAACCGTTAGTACAATAGATTTGTGTACTGATTGATTAAACCTACCAACACAAATCACAATGCGATTATCGTGCTGATAAAGTATTGAACTGAATAATTAATAATACAGGTTTCAGAACTGTTTAAAACGAACCATTTTCTACACAACTTTCTACTAAGCCTAGTGATTATGATAATTAGAACAAAACTGTTGCAAAACTTTTTTACTGCACCTACTTGTTTACAAGACTTTTTTTGTATTTGTATTGAAATATCAATTTCTCGGATATTTCAATATGAATACCATCACCGTTCTATGCAAATTGAACAGAGTGCGTGATACGGCAGGTATCGTGTCGCGAATACCGATTTATTTACCGAAGTTTAAACGAAACATAGGAAAGTTTGCTAATTTGTGACAGCATATCAAAATGCTAATTAAGCGGGCGATTTAGTTTACTGAGCAAGTTTTTATTAAGTTCTTTTAAGTTTTAACTGGACTCTTCGGGGTAACCCTTTCCCTTATTTCTCTTTGAATGTTAGCCCCCCCGAGACGAATTCAATCAAGCAGTTTCCAAAACACTGAAAAAAAACGAGCTTTTTTGTGTAAATAAATATCCCACGTTCCGTCTACAGAACGTTCGTAAAAGGTCACTGTATTTTTCCATAGAACCCTATTTAAGTGATTGCGTTGCGTAACCCGAGCTCTCGGCCAGCCCTTAACATTGTGCATGCAGGGGTAAATACAGCAGGGAGGATCAAGGTCAACTGGTCTGCTCCCCCCGAAATGTGCACAGTGCACCTCTCAATATGCACCCGTCTTCTCTGCAACGGTCCAGTTGAGATGGGAGATTTATGGCGTCCGGTGACGCCATTTTCTCATGATGTTTTTCATAAAAACATATTTTTATTTGCAATATTCACTGTCTTAACAGTCTATTGGTGTATAAGTGGAAATCCGAAAAAGTTTCATTCAGATTTTTCTAAAATAAACCCAGAATAACACGCGGGGCGTTGACTGGGAGACCATAAAGTAAATTGTGATGAAGTAGAATCAAGTTAGTGAAGAGATGATGTGGTGCAAACAATTCATTCGGTGCCATTTGTCACAGATAAATATCGAAGTACATGGAAACAAGGCTAGTATGTTGATATTGTTTATATTAAATTATGTGCATTAACGTTTATTTGTAAGAAAAACAAACCTACCAGCGAAATCAGTAGCTTATCATCTCGCTTTCGCAGATAGCATTTTATCAATGAACGAAATGTTTACGAAACATGGTTTTGAGTAGCGCTTCAATATGTAAATTATGATTTTATAATATTTTTAATTATCAATTTAATGAGCCCTCTAGAAAGTTGGATGAAGCAGCGCGTTAGTGATATGACAAAATAAAACGTATGGAATTTCGCAACGCAACTGCAGTGGCTCAAATGCTCAATGGCTGGCGTAAGAAGTCCAACACCTTAATAACGTTATTGGTATTCAGATTACATAATGCAAAATTAAAGCCAAAATGTAACCTTTGTTTCTAGAAATAATAAGAGATTACCGCAACAGAAAACTGCTAAGTAGGTAGTTCAAAATAAGTAAACCAAAATTGACTAACTTAATACGGAGAAGATTATTTTAGTACTTATCGACCTTCAAAATGTGATTCCTTTACTTGTGTACTTATCTTCAAAGTCAAAAGTTGAAAGTATTTATGTATTCGCAATTTCGCAAACTTTATTGGTTCCGTTACAATACATCTGTATTGCAAAACCGCATTGCAGACGCTCTGCAGGATATTTTGACGCTTGAACTATATCCGTAGGAAAATGGAAGTGAACATCGAAAATTAATTGATATTACATTGAAAGTTTTAATAAAAAAAACAACCTGTCGGCCGGTGTTTGTAAAAATGCCAACTGAATGTTAATTTCTAGTTACTTCTCTTTGTTCTTTCGACGTTACGATTTGAAACAAAGTAATAATTCTAGAAAACCTTTTATTATTATAGTGTAAGGTAGTTTTGCATCACGCGAAAAATTCTTGCCAAAAATATAAAAAATGGAGGGTAGTCCCATTTCGTCCTTTGTAGAGTACTCAACGGCCGTCAATTTGAATCAGTCTTTGAGACGTGTTCGTGCGTTCCGTGTCGTTTGTGAAAATTCGTGATTTTCCTTTTTTTCGCTTATATTTGACTATATTCTGCTTCTGCAGTGGAAGGATACATTACGTCGGTTACACGTAGATGACCCCCAGTTCCGCGCAACCGTCTCTCTGACAAACCCCTAGTTAGTGTTTTAGTGAGATTAGGTTTTATATTTAGTTGTTTAGTGTTTTATATATTATTTTATTTTTATACAATCGTTAATCTCATTTATTTTATCGTTAGGCTAAGTTTTAGTTAGGTTATTTTTTTAAGACGCCATTTTGTGGTGTCGCGTCTTCGGTTATGACTGATAATATGGTCAGTAAAGAGTCCGCGCCGCCAGTAGGTGAGGTGTTAAAGAAGGGTCGTCGTAGGACGCGGAGGGCCGGCAGCCGTGCTGCCAGGCGTCGCGCACGCAGGTCCTCGACCACGCTAGCCGCTTTGACAGCAACTATCGCTCCTGAGAAGACAAGTTCCCCTGCCAAATGCGCGGTGCACGCGTTTCTGCTCAAGTATCAGAGTGCGATGAGGAAGATTCCGGCTCAGTTGCCTCCGAAGGTGCATGCTGGTCCACCCACCAAGAGGGTGAAACGCGTGTCTTGGCGTAAGTGACGACATACATGTATACAACTTCCAATGTTAATGACTTTAGAAAAAGGGCTAAATTGATTTATCGAAGTATGGAAAACGTCAAACGGCTAAATTGGTTTCCGATAACCACTATTACAGTTCGATTAGGCTTGTTGGTCGCATCGAGAATTGCGGAGTGGCGCGGTCGGATACGAGCATCCCGCCCTCGTGTGAAAGTGACGCTCATTTAGCCGATGCGATACGATACTTCCATTTTGCCGACTTGGCTAATCGTTAGACCACGCTATCGTCTTTTTAGCAAAAAAAATCGTGTCGTAATTAGTTTTTTATTATTAGTCATTGTTTTGTTTTCGCTAATCTTGCTTGTTTATGGTGATTGCGGATATGTAAATGACGTTTTTAAAACACGTTTTACAAATATCATTATTAGGTTGAACGATTTAATTTATTTCACTAATAAGTATGACAAAAATCCGCTGATTACGTAAGTAATTGCCTTAAAATACTTCCCCAGCATTTTTTATGAAGATACCCTCTAAGTTTTAATATTACAAACATTCTTCTGAAAATGCGAAAGTCGTAACAGACATGAAACCTGCATTGATTTTAGCATAGGTAATACATAGTTAGTCTATACTTATATACTTATACTTATAATATAATCTATACTAATATTATAAAGCCGCAGTGTTTGTTTGTTTGTTTGAACGCGCTTATCTCTGGAACTGCTGGTCCGATTTGAATGATTCTTTCAGTGTTGGGTAGTCCATTTATCGAGGAAGGCTATAGGCTATATATCATCACGCTACGACCAATATGAGCGTAGCAGCAATGAAAAATGTTGCAAAAAAGGGGAAAATTGTATTTTGAATAACTTTACGCGGACGAAGGTCGCGGGGAACAGCTAGTAATATTATAAAGCTGAAGAGTTTGTTTGTTTGGTTGAACGCACTAATCTCAAGAACTACTGGTTCGAATTGAAAAATTCTTTTAGTGTTGGATAGCCCATTTATCGAGGAAGGCTATAGGCTATATATCATCACGCTACGACCAATATGAGCGTAGCAGCAATGAAAAATGTTGCAAAAAAGGGGAAAATTGTATTTTGAATAACTTTACGCGGACGAAGGTCGCGGGGAACAGCTAGTAATATTATAAAGCTGAAGAGTTTGTTTGTTTGGTTGAACGCACTAATCTCAAGAACTACTGGTTCGAATTGAAAAATTCTTTTAGTGTTGGATAGCCCATTTATCGAGGAAGGCTATAAGGTATATAACATCACGCTACGACTAACAGGAGCGGAGCATTAATGAAATATGTTGCAAATACGGGCAAAATTCAATACGCAGGCGAAGTTGCGCGGGTCAGCTAGTTTGATGATAAAAGTTCTTTACGAATATGCAGTCTTTTCGGATTTAACCATACTATCTATGTTTGTTGAAACGCACATTTGCAAAAATCAATCATCAGCCACATGTTTAGTAAATAGCTCCCTGGCGTCTGTCACTATGTTAGTACGGATTTATCTCGGGAAATGTCCGAAGAATTTTAAGTACTTTTTTGCAAAAGTTTTCAAGTCCCTCATAAATATTTATTTGGTCAATAGATTTTATAACGAATCTTAGTTTTTCTAGGCAAAGGAGGTTATGGTGATTGATAGAAAGGGTGTAAAAAGACCCTTAACGAAGCCGAAAGGCACTTGTTCTCCCCGTCATGGCGATATTTTTTTTGTTCTAGAGCATACCTGGGAACCTTCTAGTTAGGGAGATATTGGGGGTCAAAGTTCCAACTTTTTCACAACTTTTTTTTTTAAAGACATGATTTTAATGTAAGATTTTTTACTTTAACACCTCCACGACCCCCATACTATTCGATCTATCCAACAGCACAATGTTTTGAGTACCTACATTACACTGAGTCCTACCGTAAAACGTGATTTTTTATCCCAAAATAAAAGTCGTTTCCCAGCAATAATTTTTGCGTAAAGTTACTTAGTTTGATGTACTGAATGCTTGGTTGACGGCTTGGTGAAGGGTCTGTTTACACCCTGTATGTACGACATCGAAGAATTGACAAAATTACGCGTCTATTTACGTCGGGACTACATACTTCTTGTTTACAACCTTGAGTCATCCTAGTAATATATTTACGTCGCACAACTTGCACCGCTCATTAGAATAATTGCACAAGAAAATATATTTACGTGCAGCAGAATGTGAAGATGCTCTTAGCGACCATGTTAAATATAGAGCATTGTTGTCTATTGTCGTCTATTTGAGTGCACAGGCCGGGTTATATCAGGTAACTGGCGACTGCCCAAGCCTTTCCTTTAATACTGTCGTTTATTTTATAATTAAAGACGTTATTGTCCAGCCAATCCTCGCTGTAGGTCCCGTCACGTAAAAAGAACGCGGACCGCTCAAATAAATTTTCTCGATTTTTTTTATTCCAGCCTTTTCCAAAGAACTAAGTACCTAGCTAGTAAAGTACCTATTACGCTTCTACAATGAATCAATTAAACTTCACTACACAGTATAAAGCAAAGTCGCTTCCCGCTGTCTGTCTGTCTGTCCCTATGTATGCTTAGATCTTTAAAACTACGCAACGGATTTTGATGCAGTTTTTTTTAATAGATAGAGTGATTCAAGAGGAAGGTTTATATGTATATTGCAGCCGTGCGAAGCCGGGGCGGGACGCTAGTATATTATAAAACAATAGCTTAGTACTTTAGGGCGCGACTGTATAACGTGCGCAAAACTGTCGCTCAGCGTTCTTTTTACGTGACGGGACTTATACATAGCGCCAAATTTTCTTGGGTGCTTTGAATAAGAACCTGTTTTGTTTGTCATAATTCAAAGGTGTAAATAGGTCTTCAGTGTAGTAGACAGACTTACCCGATTATGTTTCACTTAGTCATAGACTCTGGGCAGACATCAAAAGCGTCTAATATTTAACGATGCGTAAAACCGTGTTTACTACATATTTTGGTGTAGGAAAATTATCATAACAAGTTTTAATGCGTGTGTGAGAATATTTTGGTCTAAAAGGTTCATTAAGTATCGTGAAATAGGATATAATTATATCTTACTAGCTTTTGCCCGCGGCTTCGCTCGCGTTAATTTAGAATTTGACAATCAAGTCGGGTTGTACTCTGCTTGAAATAATTCAATTCAATCATGATTCGAAAGACACGTGGCGCCATCTATTATCATAAGAGCGTATTGTTATTTCCCTCGGAAAAAGTACTTTTTTTCGGGATAAAAGGTACCCTATGTCCGTTTCTGTACACCTGACAACGAATATGCAAAATTTCAGTATGACCGGTTCAGTGGTTTAGGCGTGAAAAGGTAACAAACATACTTACTTTCGCATTTATAATATTAGTAAGGATAATTAAGAAATCGAAAGGTCAATTTTCGTCCTTATGAAACTTCATGCCGCAATCTCGTCTCGGTGACAATCGATTTGTCAAAACTAGGGAAATTAGAGGTTTTTCTAATTAAGAATGAGATTATAATGCGAAGTCCCTCAAGTCTTTGTCTTTTCTCGTGGTCATAGGAGACCACGAGAAAAGAAAAGTAAATGAAACAAAGGCTCACACTCTAGGGAGGCAAGATTAAATACTTTATGAGGGAACCTTCAAACAGGCTGACAGTTTCAAGTAGCGTTTTGGCACTTGGCAGCCAGTGGGTCTTCAGCGTTGCGGCACACGTTAGCGTAGTTTCTATCGCTCGTTATACAAATAGGCCCGTGAAAGTAGCAGTGGCGAAGGTTTCGAACAACCCGATTCTTACCGGATTCCCTTTGAAAAATGGCAGTCAGTGTTCTATAGACAAATAATATAATCAGATTAAAGATATGTACTCCGGCTTACCTGTTACAAAAACTATCCCTTCGCTACTGGAAAGTAGTTCTTTTTAATCCATTATTAGTATGGAATCCATTGAAAATACGCCGATGTATACCATTGTGTATACGCTACTTGTAATCTATGTAAAAGCACTGGGCATATACCAAATGTAAAATTGGAACGAATTTTTGAACACAAACAATGTTTGTATTGTCACGCTAGCGTGCAAATTGATATTATTATACACGGTTGAACATTCGTTTCGTTGTTATTTGTTTTTTTTAGTTTTCATGCTCGATTTGTAAATCAATAAGGTGACACTAACTAAAGGGATCTTTATACAGGGTGTAAACGGACCCTTCACGAAGCCGTCAACGAAGCATTATGGACATCAAACTAAGTAATTTTACGCAAAAATTATTGCTGGGAAACGAATTATTTTTTTGGGTGAAAAATCACGTTTTACGGTATGACTCAATGTAACGCAATAAAAACATTGTGCTGATGGATGGATTGAATAGTACGAGGGTCGTCAAGGAATTTAAAGTAAAAATCTTTAATTAAAAACATGTATTTAAAAAAAAAAACTTGTGAAAAAGTCGGTACTTTGACCCCCAATATCTCCGTAACTAGAAGGTTCCCAGGTATGGCGTAGAACAAAAAATGATCGCAAAGACGGGGTGAACAACTGCCTTTCGGCTTCGTTAAGGGTCTTTTTACACCCTTTAATACTAAGTTGCATAAAACAGATCATTGTTTCGTATTAACTTATTCAATGTACAGTTGGTTTATATTTGACTCATAGAACAAATATATTCAACTAAGTTCATTGGCCTTTAGCTGTTTTTTTTTTGTACATGTTTAAGTATGTTTGTTATTTAACGTTGAATATCGTGTTGAATGTTATTAATGATAAGTAAATTCAAGCCGTAACCTTATCAAAATAAGGAACATTTTTTATTCACGGAGGAAATTACTCCTGCGCCTACTCAGTCAGGTGACCTCTGACATCATCATCATCATTTCAGCACGAAATCACCCACTGTTGGGTATGCTGCCCCCTTTTTAGAATTAAATTTACCATTCCCCCCCTTAACTCCGAAACTACAGGGCCGAAAATTTTGAAAAAAAATACAAAAAATAGTTCTTTGTAACCCGTAGGGGTTACAGGAAAATCTATAAGAAAGCTATAACAACAAATAATAAATAAAAAATTAAAGGGGGCTCGCTTACTACGATGGTACGGAACCCTTCATGCGCGAGTCCAACTCGTAGGTACTTGGCCGGTTTTTTTCTGCCACTCTTCTCTCTGCGTCCCTTATCCATCTGTTTCCCGTGAATTTGGCGTTATCGTCTAACCAACGCGCGTTTGGACTGCCCTGGTTTCTTAGGCCCAACCTTGGCCACCATTCGGTCAAAATCTTACTCCATCGGCCATCTCCGCGTCTAGCCAGATGTCCTATTCCATTCCACTTTAGGCGCATCGCCCTTTCCCCGAAGTCGAAGGATTTCGGTGTTACGCACTCGATCAGTAGGGTTGCCCCGTTATGCAACTCATTGGATGAATAGTCTCCTTTGTGAGCGTCCATGTCTCGGCAGCGTAAGTCATCGTTGGCAAGGCACATTGGTTGAAAAGGCGGGCTCTTGGACCGGGAAATATGTTCTCTGACATGATTGTTTGTAAAGTCATCGACAATCGACATAAACCCTTTAACTTTTTACACTAGTCCACAGATTCAGAAACCTGGATAAAATCTGCAAATTATTGCCTTGTTTTAACAAAAAGTAGAGAATACCTACTTTAATAATTGTCTTCAGTGAATTCCCTGCTCTAGATTAATTTAGCGCATTTAAAATATTAAACAACTAGCTGTACCCGGCATTCGTTGCAATGCAATTTTTGCTACCCAGTACTACCTCTTTGTATTTTTTACTACTCGGCCCATCTGCCTAACACCTACCTACTACTTTATAAACCATCCCTGACCTATGTAGAACAACTGTGTAAAATTTCATCAAAATCGGTCAAGCCGTTTCTGAGTTTTAGCGAGACAAACGAACAGCAGTTGATTTTTATATAAGTTAATCTTTTACAAACGGTTTAAATTTTTTAAGTAGGTACTTAGGTAGGTACTAAACGTTTCTTGTTGAGTAAGTACATAGTTATTACGCATTACCATTTACCCCATTGAACTATTGAGTTGAACTTAATTTGTGTTGGTACGAGGTACACTCAAGGTCACACGCGCTGACGAGGGGATATAATAAGGGCACTGGAACATAATGGGGGAACGCACACATGGTAGTAGCAAGCTTTTAGCTCTCACACATCCTATAGAGATGCGAATGGGTAAAATTTAGCATAAAATTTGAAAAATATTTATTTGTCGCAGGAACATGATGTGCATACAAACAAAATAAGTTAACAGAATCATAAGCACAACAAATATTATAAATACAAGAGGTTAGAAACAAAGAAAAAAAAAGTCTTGCACGTCGTGATTGCGACAAAGCCTAATGGAGTTAACCGGGGGGTTTCCTTCAATCCTTTCTGCCGTTCATCCATACATTCGTCATCAAAGACTTCCTGCAAATTTGACGACTCTGGAAGCCCAACAAGCTTTGGAACGTCCCAAAAACTTTACCGAATGCTAGGTCTCCTAAGGTGCACCTGGCGTTTGGATAAAAACGCTAGTCTGGGAGGCTTCTTTGGCGCCAGGGCAGCTTTCGTCATCGCAGAAAATCTGTATTCCACATATTTTAGCTCCATTCTCATGTCGTTCTGTTTCCCAGGTGAGGACAACGTGGTGTCTGGCGGCGGGGGTGGCGACCCGGCTGTGCTGGCGGTGGGCCCGGCCCGCAAGCCGTTGCAGTACACCCGGGACCAGCTCATGCGTCTGCGCAATTCGCCGCTCGTCAAGCGGAACTTGGAGAACGCGTTCGCCGGCTGCGAGGCGCTTGCGCTGTGAGTATCAATATTCAAAAAATGCCTTACTTGAAACTTCAACCTTTTATGATGTCCTCTATTTCGCCAATTTAGTTATGATCCACAGATATTTTGAATTGTTTGAAGCTATAATAATAGTTTTTAATAAACATCCATATTACCGCATGACTACAATATTCTGCATTCCACCAGATTATTGTCAAGAGATAATAAAAAAAACAGCAATAGCGCTACGATTTAAGCGCTTGCTAAATTTCATCAAAATCCGTTCAGTAGTTTTCGCGTGATAGAGTAACAAACATCCATCCATCCTCACAAACTTTCGCATTTATAATATTGATAAGATAGTAAGATTTATTATCAGGCAGGCAGTTGAGACAACTGATAGCTGCCTGTATCCTGCTATGCCCCACTAGACTATAATTTACTCTTTACTTATTCTTCCAACGTGCTTCTTGCTACCTAAAAATAACGATGTTGTAATTTTCCAGTGTTTTGAAGAGACGTTCTGATTCGCCCAATGAGGAAGACCGAGGCGCGAGAGGAGATGCGCCCAACGAAAACCATAAGGTAACTAAAGGGGTTTGAATTATATGGCCGGCCTAACTTCCGCCATTTTAATTTTTTTTCAATGTTGCGGCCACGCATAAAACTTATATTAATCGATAGCTGGTATCAATACAAACAAGTTTCGTATGAGACCAAATGTTCTAAAGTGTCACGTTTCCGAGATATGAGCTATCAAAGTTAAAGTCCTTTCATCAATAGTATCTTCAGCACAACTTTGATGACCGCGCTTTGTGTCCAACTTTGTTCTGTAGCCTCTCTATAATTGAATGCTTGTTTTGTCAGGGCGTGTACGGACGCGACCGTGACCGTGAGCGTCGCTCGGCCGACCCTCGCGAGCGCGTGCGCAAGGAGAGCGAGCCGAGCGGCGGCGGCATCGTGCTGTCGCCGCAGCGCCGCAGCTTCACGTCGGGCTGCGGGGCGCCGGGGGCCGCGCCGGCGCCGGCCCCGCCGCCGCACCTGGCGCGCACCCGCCCGGAGTCCCCGCTGCCGGCCGCAGCGCCTGCCGGCCCGCCGGCCCACCAACCTGCGCTGCATCCGACGAAGCCTGATCAAGGTATGGTACATGGTGTTTGTTTTCATCTAGACTAGTTGTGTGTGCCTTTATCTAGAGCCTGTACCAAGAGTATACAATATATTCAATATATTGTAAAGATTTGCATGCCATTTATATAACTGGCTATGTTTAAGGAACTTAACTGCTTACTTTAAGACCATTACTGTACCGTTACCTCATCGTCCTCGTGCCCTTATCCCAATTTATTTGGGGTCGACGCAGCATGTTTTCTTCTTCCATACATCTCTATTACTCGTCATCTCATCAGACACCTCCTTTCTTGCCATATTATCCTTCACGCAGTCCATCCATCGTTTCTTTACTCTTATAACCATCGACATTCATACTCATAGTATAATTCAAAATAATCATTCTTGGCTTCCCACGAAACGGCTGATCAAATAATGCAATAAAATTATTTCTTTATTTTAAAAAAATTGGTGGGTTTTTCTTCGCTCACCACTCCGCTCCTTAGCATGAGTCCTCACTAGAATGGCTGTCCACATCTAGTGGAAAGGCAGACTTAATACCACTACAGTAAATTGTTTCGAACTAGTTCTTCATTAGTTTCGCTTCTGCATTTACTAACATAAGAAAGAAAAGAAGAAAGAGCGCAAAAATATTTTTTTGTCACAGGGCATGACGTGCATCATACAAAATGACAAAAAATACAATAAACATACAAAGTACAGCAAATATTTATAAATTCAACAGGACGGGAAAAAAAAAAGAAAAAATACGTTAACCTCTTGCACGTCGTGACTGCGACAAGCAGGTTACCACTCAGCATGATTCTGTGCTACGGGGAGCCCACAGCACAGCGCTGGTTTTCAGTGCAATCAACCTTTTCCACAAGAACCTTTCATTTCCAACATCATAACGCCTTTTTCTTGTACAGGAGGTCGGCGCATCGGCTCCGGCCGCATCATGGTGCGCGACGTGCCCAACAACGCGTGGGAGGAGGGCGAGTACCGCGGGGCAGAGCCCTACCGCCCGCCGCGTGAGAGGGAACGTGAACGCGAACGTGAACACACCAGGCCTAATAACGACAGGTATGACTTGATCACCCGTTGTATTGCATGTAGCAAAAATATAGTCAGCCGATAATGTTCGCAGTGTTGGGACACAAACCTGTAATTCGCAGACCCAGTGCTGGTTGAAAGATGTCACATGTCTTCGAATTTTTAGTAAGTGTAAATCCGCCGTCGGACGAAAGTCTACGACGTCGGGGACCAGACGGTGCGGTCAAGTGGACCTGGGCAGGACACCTGGCTAGACGCGGAGATGGCCGATGGAGCAAGGCTTTGACCGAGTGGTGGCCAAAGTGTGGCCAAAGTTTGGCCAAAGAAATCAGGGCCGTCCTAAAACTCGTTGGGTTGACGATATCGTCAAAGTCGTGGGAAACACCTGGATACGGGACGCACAGAACCGGGAAGTGTGGCAGAAAAAAAGGGAGGCCTATACCCAGCAGTGGGTGATTCCGGGCTGATATGATGAAGATGATGATGATGATCACAGAGCTGTCTATGGAAATCTGAAATTCCAAAAAGGTTCATCTCAGTGCAGAAAAACATTATAGCTGGGAAACGACTTTATTTTGGGATGATACATCATGTTTTTTCGGTAGGACTCAATGTGACGCACTCAAAACATTGTACTGATGGATGCATTGAACAGTTCGCACGACGACCAAAAACCAAAACAAAAAAAAATAAAACCAAATTAAGCTGATCCTCATTGTACGCGCAGGTCATACAAAGCGAGGTCAGATTATACTGGATATGTATAACTTGATGTGTCACCGTGTGTACACAGGTCACGGAGGTATTTAAGAGCGTTAACGACTTACGGCATTTCATATAAACTTTCAAGTCCTTTTTTTTTTTCGAAATGACTGAATCGATTTTAATGAAATGCCTAGGTCTAAAAAGTTATCAGAGAAGATTTTAGAAAATTAGAAATGTCTTTAAAAAAAAAGATAATTGGAAATTTCTTTTTCTATGGAAAATTTAAAATCGGTCTAATTTAGCTGTAACACTATTTTTCGATCTCTGGTTCATTCATTTCGAAAAAAACTACTTTAAATTTTGTATGAAATGCCGTAAGTTGTAAACGCTCTTAAAGTAAAGTTATAATTATAACATTAAAAACTAGTATTAAAAAAAATACATGTTAAAATGTAGGAACTTCGACCTCCAATATCTCCGAAACTAGAAGATGTATATATGCGAGAAGAGGTATAGTCCAGAGAAAAAAATTGTCGCAGTGACGGGGAGCACAAGTGCCTTTCGGCTTCGTTAAGGGTATTTTTACACCCATTGCTCATGATATAATGGCCTTTTCTGTCCAATATCTTGCAAACCTTATCAAGATATTGTAAACAGTTATTTTTCGCATCAATAAGCCAATGACCAAGGTGTGCTTTGGCCATTAGTCTATTGAAGCGGAATACAAACGGATACTAGTGTTGGTTCAAAGATTTTGGAGATGACTAGTATTCTGTATACATACAAAATGGCCTAAAACAAAATGACAGATACAGGTGATGCGCGTTTAAAGAATTTGCGTGCGTTGTATATTACTGCCTACATTTTATTATACAGATGGTATTTAAGATGAGACTATGCGAAAAATAGAAAAACAAAGTTTGAATTTTGGAGAAAATCATTTTTGGAAAATTCACACAATATTTTGTGGGTCTGTCTGTGACTGTCACTAACGGGATATCTTCCGTGATTGTTCATTATTTTGAGCTTCCACGGAAACGGAAAATATCCCGAAAATATTCATATAATTATATTAATATTTTTATCCGGAAATATTTTTCACGGAAGATATCCCGTAAGTGACAGTATCAGTTTAGTTGTAAAGTGTGAAAGCATAAAACAGTGTTTAACTAAATCATGTGAAATAATAGCATTTGTTTTCCCCAAAATCGAAGACAATTATTTAAAACTACTTAATCGTTTCAATTTTTCATAGGTTTTCATATAATTATGTAGTTCCTTCTCAAAAACTCGGCTTCATCAAATTCCTTATTAATAAGTTCTTTTTACACATTTTTCCTATTCTTATTGCACAGGTTCGAACGGCGCTCGTTCGGTAGAGACTCCTACTCCTCTGACATCAAGAGGGAACGGGACGATCGATTCATCAACGAGAAGATGCAACACAGGTTTGTGACTAAACATTTTTTGGGTTAATGCCACTCGCGGGCCTGTGGACGGTGAGTAATGGGCTAGCTCGCCGTCCGTCCGTCTTATGACGACAGGCCGTGTGCACGGCGCGTTCGTGTTACACGCGCGCCCGTTACACGCGCGCCTCAAAGAGATGACAACAAAAAGGACCCGCAAGGGTCGATGCCGGGTTGTGGGACTGTTCGAAAGAGATATCGCGGCCCTGGAACACAAAGGGCAAGGAAGGAACACAGATGGGTTTTAGTTAGTAAAAGTCTGACACTCCCTTCCACTCCACCCAGAGGGGGAAGGGTGTCATTTGATGATTTCCCATCCGAAAAAAAAGGTTAATACCACTCAAGTGGGTAAATCGTGAATTCATAGTTGGGGGTTTTCCAAGGCTCATTTAAAGGCTGATCTGGAACTGAATATCAATACCATTATAAATGTGGAAGTAATTCTGTCTGTCTGTTAGATTTTCAAGCAAGGAAATCCATTGAGCCGTTATGCTCACCGGAATTCGATGAAATTTGGCACACAGAAACCATGACCTGAGTTGTACAATGCGAAGTGACAGCAAAATGTAGTACTCTACCTAACTATCTATATGTCTAACTTTGACCTCCAATATCACCGTAACTAGAAAGTTCCCAGATATGGTCCAGAACAAAAAAAAATATCGCAATGACGGGGAGAACAAGTGCCTTTCGGCTTCGTTAAGGGTCTTTTTACACCCTTTATTTCTTAGTATTAATTCGCTGGTACGGTATCTGTCTAAGGATATTAGTAGTTTTAAAAACGACTGCAGGACGGAGGAAACGACTTCTCATGGAACTGATTCCATGAGAAGTCGTTTATTTGTTAAACAGGCCCTCGATCTGTCGCCAAACGGAAGCCTTTTCAAGTATCGATGTACCAAATTTCTATTATGATTTACAGAGAGGACAACCGTAGATCTGGTGGTCGCTATTCTCAACGACGCCTTGAGAAGGATGATGAACCCGAATGGTAAGACTTAATTATAATTTTTAAACCTTTCATCTCGACAAAAAGTAATGTTCCCGAGAAAAACAACAATAACATTCATATGATAACAGATGGCGCCACGTGTCTTTCGAATGATGATCGAATTCTATTATTACAAGCAGACTACGCACGACGGCCAATCAAGCTGTACAAAACCAGTTTGTGCGGATCTCTCATTGTATAGGAAATCTATACAAAGCGAGTCCAATTTATACTGGAAATGTACAGCTTCATGTGCCGCCGTGTGTACAATCCGAATTGATGTCAAATTCTAAATTAACGCGAGCGAAGCCGCGGGCAAAAGCTAGTTCTATATAAGTAATACGAATATTGTGTTTGTTTGTACTTTAGGTTTAGTGCGGGCCCAACATCTCAGTTGGAGACGATCGAGCTGCGCGGTTTCGACGACCCTGTACCCAACAACAAGAAGAATGGCAACGCGAACAATAAAGAGACTGAGGTGAATAACACTACTATCTATATTTTTCATCTTTCTTCTATATTAACAAAGAAGTAAGTTTGTAAGTGTGGGTGTAGGGAGTAATCTTCGCAGGCCTGTGGACGGTGAGTAATGGGCTAACTCACCGTCCGTCCGTCTTATGACGTTCGAGTTCCATGCGCGCCTCACCTCGCCTTTTTACACAAGGGCCGATGCCTGCCGGGGATGCGGAACTGTTCGAAAGAGATACCGCGGCCCTGGAACACAAAGGGCAAAGAAGGAACATGGATGGGTTTTATTCAGTAAAAGTCTCACACTCCCTCCCACTCTGCCCAGAGCGGGGGGTTATTTGATGTTTTCCCATCCGTAATCTGCGGCACTACTGATCATACGGTCAAAATTGACATAATGGAAGCGAAGCCGGGGGAAAATGCTAGTATTTTATGTAAGTTTGACTCACATAGACCAAAGTTATAACAAACAAAGATTTTAATGCAAACTGTGTTAAAGTATTGGATTCTATCGTGTTTAGAAGAGCCAATCAAACGTGAAAGCAGAACTTTTTTGGCATGGACGCAGAAATATGCAGAGTTATGTAACACAAGCTATTTGCTTTACCTGCTTACTTTGACTTGTTGGGTGACCGCAGTGTTCTGTATGAAAAGAAATTCTTGACATATATTTCTGTTTAAACTTTATGGCGGCTCGGAAGTGAGCTGCGAATGGCGGTCTGCGCAGTTATAGCGGTTCAAAATGTATGGGCGCTCGGAACATCAAACGTAAAGCTGCGCAGAACACAATTTTAGGTATCAGCGGGGCGCAGAGGACGCATCGTCTTGACTGTATAATGCGCAGACTGTCACTCGCAGCTAACTTCCGAGCTGCCATAAAGTTTGATCAGAACTATACCTTTGTTGTCCTTAGTAGGGGTATACAGGGTGTAAACGGACCCTTCACGAAGCCGTCAACCAAGCATTATGTACATCCAACTAAGTAACTTTACGCAAAAATTATTGCTGGGAAACGACTTTTTTTTTTGAGGTGAAAAATCACGTTTTACGGTAGAACTCAATGTTACGCACTCAAAACATTGTGCTGGTGGATGGATTGATTAGTATGGGGATCGTGGAGGTGTTTAAAGTAAAAATCTTACATTAAAAACATGTATTTCAAAAAAAACTTTTGAAAAAGTTGGAACTTTGACCCCCAATATCTCCGTAACTAGAAAGTTCCCAGGTATGGTCTAGAACAAAAAAATGATCGCAGTGACGAGGAGAATAAGTGCCTTTCGGCTTCGTTAAGGGTCTTTTTACACCCTTTATACAGATGTGCTCGATACGCGTTTGATTCTTCCCCTAATGACGAAGACTATTGAATACACGCCGTATTATCATAATCGACCGATAATATCCCCATAGTTGGGTTACAGGCCTCCCCTCTTTCTGAGGGAAAGAAAACTAGCGTTGATTGTCAAAAATCTGTTGGCACTATCACCAAGAGTCAGACCATTTTTTGTTGAAAATCAAGCACAACCAACAAAAAATGTGTATGTCAACGTGTTGTTTTGCACCAGAAATGGAACAACAGCGGCGGGTCGCGGTCGCCGGCGCCGGAGCGCTGGCGCGAGACTTCATCTCCCGTCGCGCCGCCCGCCAGCGACTCAGCCAACACCAGCAATGTATGTTACGTGTACCTGTTACTGTAGTGGTCTTAGTTTTCGTTTTTAACCGACTTCAAAAAAGGAGGAGAGGTTCTCAATTCTCTTTTCGTTCTCAAATCTTTTTTTTTTTTATGTATGTTCACCGATTACTCGAAGACGCCTGAACCAATTTGAAAAAATCTTTTGTGTTTAGATTTTACGAGGTTCAGTGCGTAAAAAGTTTAAAATTTACAAAACTCAGGTTTTGCCTCTGGTGTACCTGTAGAACCAACATCAAAACCCACACTTTGCAAGTTTAAAAGTAATGGGATAAAACTGCCTTCGTATCGATACTTAGTTTGGTAGTGTTTAAGGGCCGGACTCCACCAAAGTGGAGACGAGCGGAGTGGAGAGGAGACGTGTGGAAACCGACCAATCATATTGGTTGAAATGGACATAGCGTCTGTCGTCTCTCGTGTGATTGGTCGAATCTTGCACATCTGCTCTCCGTTCCACTTTGGTGGAGTTCGGGATTTATTCCATGATTGACATAAGTTCAATTACAACAGTTCATGTGAATAAAATTGAAGTGTCTGTTTGTAATAAATAACAGCTTTTTATTGAATGCATTTGAAAATTTATACGGCCCATAAAACAAAAACATATTTTTTTCAATTTTTGTCTGTCTGTCTGTTTGTTCCGGCTAATCTCCGAAACGGCTAGATGATTAGCTACCCGATTAAGACGGGACTTTTACTGGTTGATAGCTGATGTTGTAAGGTCTAACATAGGGTACTTTTATTTTACAAAATAAATAGGGTTCCGTGCAAAAAAAACAAAAGCCATAAAATTGGTAACAAAATCGGATTCAAAACTCTCGTCTTAATGCTTCATGCTGAGGTAGGCGCCTTTTTCTTCGTTCAGGACCAATTTCTTTTAGTTTGGTTTTTTTCTTTTCTTGTATCAATTATTTTTTGTTATTTTTTTTTTATCCATCATCTGCCTAGCCTTTTCCCAACTATATTGGGGTCAGTATCCAGTTTAACCGGTTGCAGCTGAGCTGTAATTTTATTTTATTATTTTAGTTTTATTGTTTGTCTTGTGTGAGTCCAATAAGTGTTTTTCTTTCTTAATGAAACACGAAATTATCGTCCGAATGTGTTCTCCAGGACAAGGATTCTGGCGTGGAATCGAAGAGCGAAGAGCCGCAGCAGAACAACGAGCAGCCGGAGTTCAACCTGGACGAGTTCCTCAAGTTCGACGCCATACCCGACGTGCTCACCGTAAGTACACACATGAAATGTTCATTGTGTATTCAAGAAATATACAAGTCCATCATCCTTTATATGGGGAAAGAATCGATTAATCGGATTAAAAGGTTAACCGGTTAGCTCTGTAACCTATATGTTTGATTGACCATTACACACGGGTTAATCCTTATAATATTATGTTGGTTAACATTTTAAATGTTGCTGATTAACCAGAATGAATGAGACAAAGCATGCAAGCAAGCAAGCAAAGCGCAAGCTAAATCTTTTTTTTTTTGAAGGTATAAACTAATTGTTTGAAAGGTCTGAGAAGTGTATTAGGGTTATGGGATAATATATTGGAAAAGAAAAATAATTTCATATTTAATTTCATCTCCCTTCCTCTTCTTTCCGCGAACTTTTTGACCTTCCCTCTTAAATGCTTGGATAATAAGTGGGTTCATCTGACTGGTTGACAACTCATTCTAACAAGAGTTATCTCGCGGTAAGCTCGAAATTCGAGAAAACATGTAAAATGACGCCGTAACCATATTTTGCTTCGTGTGACAATGTTTTTTGTTGTGCCTATATCTGAAGATTGTCGAGAATAATTAAGTTGAAGTAATTAAGTAAAAAAATAGAATCTACTTAATACAATAGGAAAAAAAAAAAAAAAAAAGTAAGTAAAATGATAACAATAAAACTGATCAAAGGGCTTGATTCAGAAAGCTGTACTTTTGGACACGGCGCGTATCGTTAGGAAGTTCCTCTCTCAAGAGCCCTGACCACCGGTAGCTCGGACCCTATTCCCGATGCCGGTGGGGCAATTTTTATATTTTAAATGTTTTTATATAATTTTTGTTCATTAGAATATTTAAAAATGTAAATAAAATGTAAAGAAAAGAAATAAAGGAATAAACTAAAACTGTACATGTCTCAGAACGGTGGCGGCGAGTCAGAGGGCGGCAGTCGGTTCAGCCGCTGGTTCCGGCGCGAGAGCCCCACCAACGACGCCAAGCACTACGAGCGACTGCTGCACAATATGGTCGATGGTGAGTACTTCAGCCTCAATTTTACATGAAGTATAAATAAATAGGAATCTGAAATTCTGACATCTTTTGATTTGGATACCTTTAATAAAATATTGAAGGAAAACGTGAGATTCAAAATTTTTGTGTCCGGTGATCTTACAAATAGCAAATCTTAGCAGTGGAACCATTTGTTGTCTTATTTTTTGGTTGACGCTTGTTTTAATCATAGTGCAAGTCAAACCGCACCGTATTGCCATTATTTCTAAGTTACGCTATTAAATCACACAAGAATAGAAAATATCTTGAAAATCTAGGCATTGTTTAACGTATCCCCATGGGATTTGTTATTTATTGGTTTTGGCGCGAGTTTATGTATGTATTAAAAATGGTCGTCTCTCTGGCAGAGCTGGACAACGGTCGCCTGTCGCCCAGCCCGGCGGTGTTCGCGCCGATCTCCCCGGCGGCGCGCGCGCCCTTCGCGGCGCAGCCCACCTCGCTGTTCGACCTGCTGCTGCGGGCTAACGCCAACAGCCATGAGAATAGACCTGGTGAGATACTACATTACAAATGCGACACCGATTTATCGAGGTTTTGCGTAGTTGAGCCCGCTTGCATCACAAATAACTAAGTTAGCTTAGCGCTAAACGAATTTAACATACTAGGGCATTGGCCTGAAAAAATCTATCTCTTATCTATGTTCTCCCCGTCATTGCGATAATTTTTTTTTGTTTTGGACCATACCTGGGAACCTTCTAGTTACGGAGATATTGGAGGTCAAAGTTCCAAATTTTCCCAAGTTTTTTTTTAAATCCACTTTTTAAGGTTTTAAATTTACTTTAATTAACTCCATGACCTGTTTACTATTCAAAGCATCCATCAGCACAAAATTTTGATTGCATAACATTGAGTTTTACCGTAAAACATGATTATTCACCCAAAAAAAAAGTCGTTTCCCAGCAATAATTTTTGCGTAGAGTTACTTAGTTTGATGTGCAGAATGCTTGGTTGACGGCTTCGTGAAGGGTCTGTTTACAACTTGTATGTACTAAAACGAAAATGATTTATTTTAATTACCATTGTGATATCCTTTAATCGTAGGGAAAAGTTCTCAATCAGTCTCTTGTTACAGAGGTGAACCACGTGAGCGGCGGCAAAGTGCACAGCTTGGAAGAGTTGGAGGCGCGTCTGCGGCCGCAGCACTCCCAGCCGCAGCCGCAACAGCATCACAATGTACCTGAACATGATCTCACTGCCTTCAAACGTCTTGTGAGTACCACATTTACTTGTACCTTCATCTTATTACCTATCTACGAATAACAATCTATACTGACGTTGCCACTTCAATTTTGGTTCCATTTCAACAGCATCATCATCTGCTTAGCCTTTTTCCAAATTGGTTGGGTCGACCTCTGGTACTCCAGCACGCGTAGCATGACCACCCGGGTGACCAAACGGGTTTCTTTGACGGAAGAATCGACAAAATGACAGATTTCTTTTCACAATCTATCATTTTGTCGATTCTTCCGTCAAAGAAACCCGTTTCTACGGGGGTCATGCTACACGGGCAGATGTCAATATGCAGACGTAACCAAACACAAATACCGAGGTCACTTACTACATTTCCATTTAACTTTCTAAAAACAAAAATGTTCCGCTTTTGTAACAGAGTTCAATAAAAAGGAGGAGGTTCTTGTGGTTTATTGATAGGAAAATCGTATAATAACAAAATGTGTGTGTTGTGTCCCAGCTGGCGCAGGTGTCGGGCGGGCACGCCGTGACGGCGGCGCCAGACCCTCCGCGTGCGCAGGCGCAGCCGCAGCCCATGAGCTTGTTACAGGTACACAACGCACTATGTTGATAGTGAGCTATAAAAATATCTTGAATCATAAGCCCCGTTTTCATAGGAAAAAAAGTTTTGCCAAAATTATTTTCATAAACATCATGGTTTTCAGTTGTGGCGGTATCTACAACGCCACATCCCATTATCAGAAATTCAGTACAATCTAGACCCATCAGCGGTGAAAATTTGCGTCGATTCTTAGAAAGAAAATAGGCTATTTGACAACATCGAAAATAAATATAAATATTTAGTCCGACAGTTAGATCACCAAAAAACGCCGGACACGTATTTTTCCTTTTGTCACATAATCAAAAAATTACGACGACACAGCGCATATAAGTTCAAGAGAGGGGGGACAAAAGAAAAAATACGTGTGCAATATTTTTTGATAACCTAACTGACGGACTAAATAGATTTTTTCAGGCAAATACCCTATTGCTGTGGGAACAAATTGTGTGTCGATATCCCTTGCACCGTGTATATCCTATTGCCCACCAACACACACCTTCGCGCAGTAGCCACCACACGCAACCAAAATGGGCTGGGAAGGGTGAATCTCATCTCCTTCCTTTTCAACGAAAGATGACAACTTCACTTTCTTCACATCTCTATAACTTTAAAAGTTTTCACACTTCTAGATAGCTAGAATAATTACAAAATTTACCCACCAGTAGCGAAGGGTCAATTTTTATAAGAAGTAAGCCAGAGTACATATCTTTAATGTGATTATATTATTTGTCTATAGAATACTGACTGTGCCATTTTAAAAAGGGAATCTGGTAGGAATCGAGTTGTATGGAACCTTTGCCACTGTTAACCACCTAACATCATAATTATCATTCACTCACTAACTGTCGTTCAGATGCTGAACAAGAGCATGGAGCAGCAACAGAAAGCGCAGCAGCAGCAGCAGCAGCAGCAACAACAACAACAGCAGCAGCAGCAGCAGCAACAGCAGCAACAACAACAACAACAGCAGCAGCAACAACAACAGCCGCATATACCGCAAGAGCTCCTTTACAAGCTCTTGCAAGTGCAGGTATTTTACCGTTCCAACTTTTTATAGGATTGATGATTTTTGTATATAGCATGCAAATGTAATACATTACAGAGGATAATAAGGATATTACAAAATAATATAATTTAAGAAATCCTGCACAGAATACAAGTAATTCTGTACAGTAAGTTTTTATATAGAAGAAAGACGAATTTGAATATGTCTAAATGTGACTGACACTGACCATTTAGATTTATTTTCTTATTCTCAGATCTAATTTCATTTAGTTTTTCTTTACGCCCTTTGCCTACCAAAACAAACGTTTTCAAGTAAGGTATCGCTCCTGTTTAGTCGCCGCATTTCTTATACTCAACGGATTTGGAAGAAATTTGGCTCGGCACACACCTGGGATAGAACAAAGGTTACTTCTTATCCGGTTGGTGTCTTCTCTTAGGATAGTCACCGACGAAGACGACGAGTCGACGCGAAGCCACGAGCAAACGCTAATTACTTATGTCTGTTGAGTCATTTCTGGAATGTTTTTGACGTGACAACGTCTAATAAATCGATAAACGCCGGCTGCAAGCACGAAAAAGGATGACTCATTGTCCCGTTACGCTCATTGTACGCTTGCGCCGCATTCAATGTTTTGTTATGACGTTGTCACGTTAAACTATCGTCCGTAAACCAACTTTACAGACAGCCAATTTTTTTTTGAACTTACTTTGACATCGTATAGCCGTTCTATGACCGTGTCAGAGTGGTATGAACATCTCTTATTTTTGTTATAAATGTCTCTTATGTCTGTTTGTTGTCCTCAGCAACACCAACAGCAACAGCAACAGCAGCAGCAGCAACAAGCGGCTTCGTCTAACGAGATGGGCGGCATCGCGCCCGCCGACAGAGAGTTGTTGCAGCGACCTGAGGCGCAAGCTATTGTGCGAGGTCAGTCACTAAATACTAATTCTAATAACACTAGCGACTCGCTCCTACTTCGCACGTTTTTTAAGACTTGACAAATAATGTTGGTTAAGATGGTGAACTCATATTTTCATTGGCAGTCGTGGTGTCTTTTTTGGCGTACCAAGCTCCTCAAAACAGCAGACAGACATATTTTGCATTTTCAGACTCTGGGCCTCGGCCTCGATAATTCATTTGTGAGAAACTCAGCATAACAAATAAATAAAAGCTAACTACAATGCCTTTGTAATCAAAACAACTAATATTCAAAGCAACTAAAAGAACAAAAATAGGTACGTAATAAATTTAGTTCCCTATTTCCCCGCCGGCGTCCATGTGCAAGTGCGGTAGCTGAGTGACGTTACGAACTGACAGATTGACATCTCTATAGAGTTGTTAAAACAATACGTGTCATCGTGGTTTTGGCGCGTGGTCATAATCGGAACTAACGCTACCATCTTGTTTTTTCAATACAACTTCCACAGACAATTTCACAATTGTTCACCAACAGCGCCACCCGACAGTTTCATTTAAGCGTCAAAAGAACCGTGACGACTTTTCGTCAACTCTACCCTTTGACGGGTGGGTTCACCTGCTCGATGTAAACACCATGCTTACACACTGACCTGCGCGGTCAGAAAATACAAGCTGAAACAAAAATGGCGGTATGCAAATGCCGAAGTCACCCGAACGTCTCTCTCGTATTCCCGATGTTATGATCCCCGGGGGATTGCATTTGATGACGCGTTTGACGACCCAGCGGTTAGTGCGTTTCAAACATTGTTCCAGTCTTCGTGATAAGATTTGGGTATGATTTTCTATGAGAATAAATGTTTTAGTTCGCTGTTGATCTTGCCTGCATGGTTGTGTGGCGTTTGAGTCCTTTTGCGTAGTAATTTTGTTTTTTTTTTTTTAACTTAAAAACGGATGCATTTTATGTTCAAGGCTTTGGAATATGAACTTCTTTATTTAGTATTTGATATCGAATATTATGGTATCGGAAATAAAGAAACAGTTTGTCAAATGAAAGTTTGCCTCAAAAATGCCAAAAGAAATCTATTTACAGATTTGATTATGATAAAAAGTTTACTCGTGAGAACCTGTAATTGGCTCTGTGTTGCCTATACAATTGTTATTCATTTGTCATAGCTGTTGGTTCTCCTATGTATAAATAAAAATAAAAAAATGGTCAGGATTTTCACATTGTTTGCGTATGAATGCGAACATACATATATAAACTTTTGTGAATCTACGAATGTTTAAGTCGAAACGTGGTAACAAATTGAAACGATATACAAGTATAGATACGTAGATATGAAAGAGTCGTCTCGTCTGGTGTAATTTGATTGCTTGGCGATCGATGCAGCGACTCGATACCGGGAAATATCCCTGGCAGCATCCACCTGTTGTCGCCCTCTGTACGGTGCAAAAGTGCGAGTGAGAAAGAAATAGCTCGTATTATGTGTTTATATTGTAACCTGTACATGCGTGTTTAGTTAAAGCGTGTAGCTATATAGGGTGACTGGTAATTAGTGACCGATACTTAAACACGTGATTGTACTCATAATGACAAACAACTTTCCCAAAGATTTTTTTTTTTTAATACTCAGTCACTTTTATCACAATAACATATTTTAAAAAAAGGTTCTTTGGGAAAGTACCCAGTACTAACTGGGTTGTTGAGGTCAGATAGGCAGTCGCTCCATGTAAAATACTGGCATTCAGCTGCATCCAGTTAGACTGGAAGCCGACCCCAATATAATTGGGAAAAGGCTAGGCAGATGATGTTTCTTTGGGAAAGTTGTTTGTTATCATGAGTACTATCACGTGTTTAAGTATCGGTCACTAATTACCAGTCATCCTATATACTCGTCCCACTCAGTTTAAACACGTAAAATGGATTACGGTTCTTCATTTTTGAGTCGTGCTCACACGTATGCTTAGTCTTTGAGGTTTTTCGAGTGTTTTTTGATCTTTGGGGTTTATGGGTAGATGATGTCTTCCTTTTTTGAAAGAAAGAAAGAATGGTGGTGACTGCTGCAATGACGAGTAATAGAGAAGTATGGAAGAAGAAGATATGCTGCGCCGACCCCAAATAAATTGAAATGCTGATGATGACTTCCTTTTTTGAAATGGTGTAATAGGCAGTGCCCACACGGCAGCTCGTGAAGCTGTACATTTCCAGTATAACTTGGCCTCGCTTTGTATAGATTTTCTGTACAATGGGAGATCCGCATCCGTGCGTACCAACCTAACCACTTTTTTCAATGAAAACTAAGTTTCTTCATTTCCAATGTGAAACCGTGAACCGTGTGAACCGTGTGTGTGTGTGATGTGTGTGTGTGTGTGTGTGTGTGTGTGTGTGTGTGTGTGTGTGTGTGTGTGTGTGTGTGTGTGTGTGTGTGTGTGTGTGTGAACCGTACACACCACGTCGAATACACGTCGCTCATCGATCCCCACTCATCCAGTCAAAATAAGCACGTGTTTAATACCGCTATACTTTTATCACAGGACTGAAAACTGGCGAGATAACAGCACAGCATTTAATGCAACAGCTGAGTAACCCGGGTCTTCAGAGTCGTCACCGCGAAGTGTTGCTCACCATACTAAGAATTCACCAGCACCAGAGACAGGTAAGAAACTATGTGATATTCAACACGGTAATTGATTTTTTTAATTTTGGCATAATATTAGCTCTCAATGAGTTTGACAAAGTTTGTGAAACCTTTTAATTTACTTTACAGCGCGCAAGCGCAGCTTTTTATATTTGGAAACCTTCTGGAACTTCTTCCACTTTTAGTGTTGCTGACGTCCGCGTGTTTTTATGAATCCGTCCTCAGGTGCCAACGAACCGCGCGTGTTTTTAAATTTTCAGTCATATTTTTTTTTGTCATATTTTTGGAAAATGAGTTGTATTTTGTGTACAAATATCATATTTTTGGAAAATTAAAATAGTGGCAGCGTAATATTTGGGATTATAGTAAACTAACCTGATATTTTAAGTAACACGTACAATGGTCCACTTTAAGGACTAAGTGCGGAAACCAAATCCCTTAACATAACATAATGGCGTCACGCGGCTAACAGCTGTTAGGTCACAGGCGCGCGCGCGCGAATTTCTTACAGCTTTTGTGTTATTGGGATAAAAGTGAACGAACCTTATATTTTATTCCTCAGATGGGCGAGTCCCCGCTGCCAGGCCCCCCGCATCTAGTCGTCCCACCACATCATCAGCCGTTGCGTTTGTCGCCACTGCCGCATCAAGGTAACAATATTACCCAGTGGCGAAGGTTCCATACAACCCGATTCCTACCGGCTTCCCTTTGAAAGATCGCAGTCAGTATTCTATAGACAAATAATATTCTATACAGTAAAGATTTGTACTCCGGCTTACCTCTTACAAAAATTTAGCCTTCGCTGCTGATGTTACGAGTATTCTTAATTACACATTACCAAACAAGTCCCTTAATACTACTCGAACTGACTCGGGAGTTGTGTTTTTAAAATATTCTACTTACTCTGTTACTAACACAAAGTAGTTTTTTTTTTTTCATCTTTCATGTGTATCTAATTTTAAATGAAATAGAAGAGCTCTGTCGGAGTTACCTATTTGATAAAATTATCTTGTAATTGAGATCACAACACATTATCTGTTTAATCATCATCTGCCGAGCCTTTTCCCAACTATGTTGGGGTCGGCTTTCAGTCTAACCGGATGCGCAACACCGGGTGTTTCAACACATTATCTGTTTAAATTGTCAGTAAATTTTCAAATAAGACTCCGTATTCTGTATAAAAAAATCACCATACAATATCTCATAAAGATCGCAGCACACACGATACTCCCTAACATTGTGCTCCTGCTTATTCGCGTTACTAACGTCGTGTAAACTTAACATTAACAACATTCTACTAATACGAATTTCATTTACTTTATCATGTGCATGACAATAATCAACATAATTCTTACTAATACATAATTTCCTTCACGGACGCAGCGTTCTGTGTGTCGCCCATAATGGCCACCAGTCCCAATACGTTAGCTGTACACCATCCAGGTAGTATATGTTTCATTACAATCGATTTAACCAGGTATAGCCAGCGGTGAGCAACATTTCGTGAGTTCGATCCTTACCTATTGCATTGCAGCACTTGCTTAAGCGGCTTAATGGCTGAAATCTAGTGAATGACCAGAAAAAAACCAGCTTCTTCTCTAGTATCTGGTGAATCTAGTGCACTCTCTCCGTCTGGCTCACTACCTGTGACATGGATTGACGTGCAAAATGTACACCTCTGCGGCTCTTCCTAATCGTGGAACACGTGTGTTATATATACAACGTGTAACAGAAAGGGTATAGTCATATGAAAGGATATGCTGCAGCCCATCAAACTGAACAACTTTCTCCATGGGACCAATATCGTAAATGCGAAAAAATTATCAGCTGTCCCATACAAAATTTCAATACCTACTCGACCCAAATGTATGGAACAGCTGATATTTTTTTCGCATTTACGATACTGGTCGTATGGAGGAAGTTGTTCAGTTTGATGGACTGCAGCATATTCTTCCATATGACTATACACTTTCTGTTACACGTTGTATAACAACACCAAGTGTTAGTAATTTAAAATTAAGTAAATGCTATCTAAATATACCCCGTGACTTTTTAATCGTCTTACAAAGGTTGAAAGGTGGTCCACTTAATGTGCCCGACATAAAATAGCTCTACGCGCGCTTTTTTTACATACCATAATAGGAACAAAGAAAAATAAATAAACATTAGAAAAAAAAATATGAACCATCCTGTTAATGATGTTTACGTGTCAAACGGGAGAATATACCTACCCAGCGCTCGAGTCCAGTAGATCATCGCTCACAACAGGGTGTTTTAACTACGACATGCGTCATAATATTGAAAAATATTTTTATTTTGAATGCTTAGTAGTCATTGGATACATGAAGTGGGCTGACGTTGTAAGATGACTAAAAAGTCACGGTGTATCTTGTGTGGGGTTCTGGTTCCGATTCCCAGGTCGAGCAAAATGTGCTGGGGTTTATTCATTAGAAATTTCACAGTAACAGACGGGAGTCTGCATACTTGGTCGATGGCTATAGACTGATCTATTGCCTCCTCTTACATGCGAATTAACATTACTGGTGAAATATGTGTCTCCTCTGCCTAACTATCGAGGGTTTTCCTAGACGTGATGTTGTGTGTGTGTTGTTATAATATCTATCATGTCTACACTGTAGATTTATATCAATGTCAACGGTATTTGCTATACTCCCTTGCTCAGGTAAGTCCTGCCCGCGTAGCATGATCACCGTAGAAACGGGTATCTTTGACGGAAGAATCGACAAAATGACAGATTATGAAAAGTAATTTGTCATTTTGTCGACAAGACACCCGTTTCTACGGTGGTCATGCTACGCGGGTAGCAGCCCGCTAGCAGACCGTATTTTTGCTTATACAGGATGTAAACGGACCCTTCACGAAGTCGTCATCCAAACATTCTGTACATCAAATTAAATTACCCGACGCAAAAAATATTGCTGGGAAATTACTTTTTTATGGGAAAATCTCATTTTACAGTAAAACTCAATGTAACGCACTCAAAACATTGTGCTGATGGATGCATTAAAATAAACGGGTCATGGAGGTAATTAAAGTAAAGTTATAACCTTAAAAAGTAGTATTTAAAAAAATCTTGTGAAAAAGTTGGAGCTTTGACCTCCAATATCTCCGTAACTAGAAGGTTCCCTGGTATGGTCCAGAAAAAAAAAATGATCGCAATGACGGGGAGAACGAGTGCCTTTCGACTTCGTGAAGGGTCTTTTTACACCCTTTATTATTTTGTAGTTTACTACAAATGTGGCATGTGTACTTATGATATGACTGTAGAACCTTCTTACCAGTTTGACTGTGGGAGCGTTGGTTGGCAATGCTGATTCTTTGGCCAAAAAATAGGCCAGCCTTATTTCTACGTTGATAATTTAATATATTCTCTGCAAGCTCGTTCACGCAAGGCTTACAAGTTAAATAACAACCTCGTTCCACTAAATTAATGAATGAACCCTTCCTGGCAGGCGTGCCGGCCCGCATCCCTTCGCCGCGCGAGTTAGCCGCGCACACGCAGTCCATAATGCAGAATGCCCTCATCAAGAAGAAGCTGGAGGAGCAGCGCGAGAACTACCGCCGCAGGCAGGAGATGTCGCAGCCCAAACAGTCTACGCCCATATCATTCACACCCACCTCGGTGAGTACTTTAGTAGTAGTATTTTTAAACTAACATAAATATCGCTGGCGAAGAATGGGTGTACTGTACTCCTCTCCGCACCTCTGATTTTTCGGATTCATGTGCGTATAGTATAATTATCACTTGCTTTTCGGTGAAGGAAAACATCGTGAGGAAACCAGCATGCCTGAGAGATATTTCTTGACGGCATGTAAAGCCAAGTCAGAGGCCCATGGGCGGCATAAAAACTCTGACACCAGGTTACAAACTAACCACACGATAAAGAAGAAGACTGTACTCCTCTTCGGGGATTACAGGCGTGGTGTTATGTTGTTTCGATTATATTTAATCGTTATCCTTAGTAAAAAAATTATACTATTTAAATTTTGCTGCTGAATATTCGTACAGGACAAAATAGTAAATAAGACAACTAATTTGAGGTATAACACAAAAATGAAAAAAAAAGACTTAGTATTAAATAAACCGGGACTTATTCCGTACTGACTCGCGCTCTATACTTGTCAACACTTAAATTTTAGGTAAATATGCATCCGAATATCCGATCATGACATGTTTTAACTTACAATAATATATTGTTTCAGGTATTACGTAAAATGACTGCAGAGAAAGAGTCTGACGCGCCAAGTCCGAAGCAGCAGCAATGGACGCAGCCGCCCAAGGTCCCGCAGGGCAGGCCCATAGTTAAGGTAACACTGATCTAAATACACACCAACATTTTGCCTTTAATTTGATGTGGAATACCTACCGAGTTTATTGATATTTTCACTAGATGTCGCTTTTGATGTCCTTAATGCCATGTATAGAAATCTGCTAGGTATTTGACTAATGTTGCCGTTTCCTGCAGCTGCTGCGAATGTGTTATCCTGAAAACTTCACCGTGAAGTAATTTCTTGACAACTCTTGAATGTACACACGGCGACCCATCAAGCTATACGTTTCCAGTATAACATAGCCTCGCTTTGCATAGATTTCCCGTACAATGACAGATCCGCATAAACTGGTTTTGTACAGCTTGATTGGTCGTTGTGTGTACCAGTTAAATTTATCTGGGAGATAATGGCGTACAAATTTTGTTGGTTTCTGGCTGACTCGGTGCTAAAGAACCTTATGCGGATACTGAAGCAGCCCCTTATCGTAGATATTTTTTTTTTAATTTAGCCTGTAATATCCCACTGCTGGGCAAAGGCCTACCCCATAGCCTTCCACTCTTGTCTACGTGCGGCTTTCTCCGGCCAATCTCTCACAAACGCCTCTAAGTCGTCACGCCTGCATTTTCTAGGCCTCCCTCGGCGACGACCGCGACATCCGTCTTCTGGCATCCACTGAGTGACGACTCTGGCCCATCGGTCCTGATGCATTCTACAGACATGGCCCGCCCACTCCCACTTCAACCCAGCAGTCTTATTGCCCACGTCCGCGATTCCAGTCTTTGAGCGTATTGTGGTATTGCGAATTCTGTCGCTGAGCTTAATACCCAATACGTTACGCTCCATCGCCCTTTGGCAGACCTTGAGATAATAAATAGCCACTAATAAATGCAAAAGGATTAGTTATAATGCTGATATTGTGATGTTCTTGTTTTAGGGTAACCAGAGCGGCACAGCGCCAACGATGGGCTACGCGACGCCCAATGATTACCAGCAACATTATATCAATCAGCAGCAGGTATGATACTTGTGAATTGATGTAATAAGATTCATTTTTAACTGCATCTTATAATATCGCGAGGTTCTCATGGCAAATAACAGTGAAAAAAAATTTCAGTCAATTCATTCATTCATTTATTTATTGTAAAACATAGGTACATTATAAGTTCTTATTCGGTAATACCAATCATAGATCAAAATCCCTAACTTTATACGAGCAAGCTTATAGTCTGTTTTTTAATCTCGGAGACTAAATTGACAAGTGAAAATGTCAAAACTGACTTAAATGCTATTGAAATCTATGTCAGTTTGCCATTTTTACTTGTCAATTTAGTCTCTGAGATTAAAAAACAGATTTTAACCTAATATATTTTTAAACATGTCCGCATCTCTCGGTGCAATTATTTTGATACATAAACGAAATAACTATTTTGTGTAATGTTACAGCATATGCTGGGTTCAGTTCGTCCCTTCCCTCATCCTCCTCAGAGGCAGCAAGTACCGAATTCGGTAAGTTATTACCACAGATAACCGGGCGCTTATATACCTAAACTTCTTCTCTCGAAAGAATAATATGGACATTCCTTTCTGAATAAATAGGTAGTCCTGGGTTCCCGGGATTTAACAATTTCGTAACTTAATGAAATAATAGCAGTGGTATTTTGATTTAGTATCTTTATTTTATTCAAAACAAATGGAATATCAATAAAAAATGATAATGTGCACAATGTGGTCAAGTAGTGGAAATTGATTTATCTATCTAATAGATTAGTGATCGAATCGACTAATTTATTGGATCCGGGATTCTGAAAGGCATGTCCGTATTATTCTTTGGTGTTGATAAAAGTGAAGTTTAGGTATATTAGCGCCCGATTATCCGATCACTGGTTATTACATAACAAAATAATAATTCGTTTTTGTATGCAAGAAGGTCCTTTAGCACAGGATATAAAATGCCTTGAAACCTTTTTACTAACGCTAAAAACGTATTTAGAACATCATTTTGGCTCAATGGTTAAAAAACATAACTTTTTTTAAATAAGTTAAACCCTGAGTGTGCTGCTTTAGGCGCGAATTACACAGAAACGGCGTAAGGTGCGGCGCAGGCCTGGAATTTATAAGGAAACGAAAGAACGGCGTGCCTGCGCCGCGCCGCTTGAGTGTAATTCAAGACACGTCGCCTACGTACATTTTGTATGAAAACGTTTTGAAGCGGCATCATGCCTGCGCCGCCCCGTCACCATTAAGCCTTTGTAATTCGCGCCTTGGTGGTGCAAGCGAGCCTAAGATTATCTTTTTTTATCGTACATCGTTACGCTAATATAAGCATACCTAGCCTATAATGTTCCTACTGCTGGAAAACAGGCCTCTCCATAAAAGCGTGTTGACTGTAATCTACCATGCAGGCCCAGTGCAGGTTAGAATAGAATAGAAATAATTTATTTGCATTGAATGTAGATACATACATGAGTTGTTACAGTAGTAATTATTTGTTCCTGGTACATTCTACCATTTGGCATGCAAAAATTGGTTGATCTTATTGGTTGGTTGGTTGATCTTAAAGTTTATGTCAAATAACGTTCTCTGTCTTTTACAGTACAATAACATGAACAATATGGCCCGTGGGATGGCTGGTGGCACCTCACTCCATAAGCTACTCATCCAGTCGCACCAGAGGAGTCTTAATGGTGAGTACCCGTTTGGATAGCTTACTTAAAACGTCATTGGATAATGTCTGTGAAATATTAGTGATGAGTTCACTTAAATATTTTAGATTAGTCTCCTTCATTTTTTTTTTTTTTTTTTTCACTATCGGAGAAAGTTGAAGACATAACTGAAGAAGATATACAAGAATGTATTCTGTTGAAGATATTACTGTTTTAGTTAACTACACAAATAATGATCGGCACAGGTAATTTCGCAGACATGGCGGGTGCCGGCGGCACCGGCGGCGGCGACAACCAGCTGGCGCGCTGGTTCTCTCCCGAGCTGCTGGCGCGCGCGCAGGCCGGCAAGCTGCCGTCCGTGCACGTGCCCAACGCGCTGGCGCTGGAGGACCTGGAGCGCCACCACCACCAGGCGCCCGTGCACAACTGAGCGCGCGCACGACCCGAGGCACACGAGACCGGTGGACGCGTCTTCCCTATTGAACCCGAGTTATACATTACACGCTCAGTGCGCCCAGTCGTTGCGAGAGACTCGCCCTAAACGACACACCAAATTCTTTACAGTGAAACGAACATTTCTCGGTCTATGAATGCAAATGCTCAGTTGTTCAAATCGACCCTCGATTCCTGTAATAGCAATAATGAATTTGTCAAACTCCATTTAGAAAGTAATATAGTATTAATCTACTCCCTTTGTATAAACGCTGAGGTAAAACGTATAGAGAGTGTTAAAACTCGTATTGTGCGCAAAAATTGCGTAATCGAATGACATAAACGCGTCAAAGATTGCATGTATCGATAATTTTATGCAAACATAGTCCAACATTCTATTCGAGATTTAGATCTGAAATTATTGTTTTCGGTTCTACACATTTGTCACATTTTGTATTTATTTGGAACATTGAAAAGAAACTTCATTACATATTCTTACCTGCTTTCAAAATATTGATGGGTGGGATAACATATAACAGCAATCTACTGTAATAGACACTAAGATATTGAGCTGTTAATTATCTCAAGACATCGAAATACATTGATAACTTACAAGCACGGACGAAGTATGAAATATGTAGAAAATAGTGTAATGTATATCATAAGACCTGATTTTGCCTGTTTGTAGTATATTGAAATTCATTAATACGTCCGCGACTTGTAACCGTAACGTTGTAGAAATCTCAAATCGAAGAAACATTTTAACAAAATTAGGATGTCAGTGTTCCCTTCAAATTGTATTACTGGACAGAACAGGTATTGACAAACGGTAGAAGCTGATGGCGAGTAATAATTTTGATGTATTAATTTGTCTAGGCTATTTCGACTGATAGTCATTATTTTAACCCGCTGTCAGCTCCCAACTTCAATTGACTTCATTATAGTGGAGTTCCCACTCCTTCCATGACACTCATGGACAAGCGCTGAACGCAAGAAACAAACTGCCAAATTGTAAAGTGAGTTCACTCGATCTGGTTTTCTTGTTTTCGGTGCTGCGTTAGGTCGGTCGAGATGCGAGCGAGTGTGATCGGATGTGTGCGAGCGTGAGTGTGTACGTACGTCTACGGTTGTGTTTGTAAGCATTTTTGTTACTACGTCGTTTATGTGAGGAGAAGATTTTCGTTAATAATAAAATAGAAGTATTGTCTTCCCCGCGTCTGAACTCAGCGAGGCGGGGAATAGACGTAGTTAGGGCGACCGTTTTAGTTCCGAATCGCGATTTCATTTTGTAATACGATTTTGGAATTTGGCACAAGTGTAACAAAAGAACAACATTTGTGTTTTAAATTCCTTGAATATATTTTTTTATGAATTTTACGATTCGCGTGCGATTTTAGCGATTCTTTTTTCATCATTGAGACCTGAGCTAGATGCATGTCAATTATCATTTCGGTTAGCCGCACAATAGGAGCGTATACAGATTGACTCGGCAGTCTAGATACTACCAACCTGTTTCAGTTAATGTTCCCTGTGTACGCCCTTACGACAAATGTAGAGTATTACCGTCCAGAAAGCGTATGTCAATCTCTTTGTTAGAAACTCAAGCAATTATACTACGCCTATGCCTTTTAATTAATTTAATACGAATAAAATATAAAACCCTATTGTTTTAGATCAGCACCATGAATTGTTCAGGATGGACATTTTAACCAAAGTTTCCGGATGTTTTAAAAGATGCAATGTGTAAAATGTTTATTTATCTATATTCAGTCTGTTGTATAGCTGTCAAATATATAAAGGAAGCTAGTCCAGGGTCCACCTGAACGCACACTGGTCGTATAGCGCAGGTTTCAAAGCATTTTGATGACATTTTGAGACGGATTTGACGGGCTCTAATCATGAATTGATGGTTTATTTGTGAGGAGACGTGGTGCCGTGAGCGACGCATGAGATGCGTCACTGGCGGTACCAAGGTACCAAGTTTTACTGGCGAAATTTTAGTTTAACGGGAATGTGAGCCGTGGCGACAGCACGGCGGCACGCAGCTGTGCCGACGCTTACTTGTAACAACACGAGAATGTCTGTAAGCTTTAAATTATTGATTAAAGAAAAAATTGAAAGTTCCTCTTTGTTTTATTGCTTGTAAGGACACTGGAATTCCATTCTTAGTTCCAATCGATACTCTTCTTCAAAGTAACTGTTTTGCTTATAATTTTCAGATGTGTCTCTCAACTTCCTGTTCCATTTTTAAAACTCCATTGAAGGTTGCAACGCATCACAGTATATGGATTTGTGAAATAATCCGAAAACGATGAATAATTGCTTCAAGGATAGGTATGTACTGAATATAATTACGTACAGTTTGTGACCACAGCTGAAAAACTTACAATAATAAATTAAACAAAAACTAGTTGAACACCAAGTATCCAAAATTAAAAAAACAAATTCGTTTTAACATCTTTATTATTTCAAAGTAAATTACTTATGTTGCGCCAGCTACAAATCTAAAAGGGAAAAAACATTATTCTTATCTCGCGGCGAAAACTATAATATAAAATTATCAGGAACTCGACGACTAAACGTCCAACTAGCGTTAAAAACATTAATGTAATACTGATTGAACGCCGGCTGCATTATTGTTAGTAATACCTAATGACGCCTTATCATAATCGATGGTACATTCGAGTAGAGGAAAATAAATATTGAGTTTTTTCCTTGAAACTATTGTTAGTTCTGTAAGGGACACATTATCGTCGTTCACAGCCTGTTTCCCACTGCTGGGTAAGGGAATTCTGTAAGGCACATACTATTAGTTACTACTTATATGTATAAGTACCAGTAGCGAAGGGTCAATTTTTGTAAGAGGTAAGCCGGAGTACATATCTATAATATGATTATATTATTTGTCTATAGAATACTGACTGTGCCATTTTTCAAAGGGAATCCGGTAGGAATTGAGTTGTATGGAACCTTCGCCACTGATAAGTACTTAGGTACTCAAAAAGAGTATGTTAGCAAGGTGATAACAACTTGTTACATAGAAGAAGCGTTAATTCTAATAATAACACTTTTATGTACGTGTGTCTTTTGTAGAGATAGGTCAAATCACCGCCAGCATCAACTTGTTTTTACGACAGAATAAAGTTTCTTGCCATGTAAATAGTATTAAAGTTTGCTGCATGGTTAGGAACAAAATTTCATTTTGCAAATTATTTTTAAACCAATTAACACTTTTTTGTAGTATGGGGAATTTCTTAGCTACAGAGAGATACACGGAAACCTTCTTTAGTTAAATAAAAGTTAACTCCAAGTAACACCCGGTTTTATTGAAGTTTGCTTCATAGTTCAAATAAAACATTATTAATACCAAATAAGCTAAAGCCAATATTAACACTTCTTGACGTCAAAAACAAATAACCGCTCCTAAAAATGCTTATTTAATAAACCATTTCCTGTTGTTTAGCTCCGTAATTATCGTGATGGATAAACTCATTAGTGTGATGAGCTAAAACTCACTGTTTATGGATTTAACTGGCCTTGGTAACCTATAACAATGTAGCCGATAAGCAATTCATGAAAACAATACATAATAAAAAAATCTCTATAACTAAGCTGCTTACGTGTAAAACTAAAAAACATTTTCCTCAAAAAACGCACTGATAAACTTAATAACTAAACGACGGAAAACACTTTCAAAACTCGTCAATATTACATTATAAAATCTTGCAATCATTTAATTCTGAGTCGATATTCCGTTATTTAAAAGTCTAACACTATATTATGTTTATATACACTTTTAGATTACATCCACGTACGAAGTAAAACGTAAAACTCGATAAAGTACAAATAAAATTTCATTTAAAAATGCGACACGCCCGTCCTCTGTGTTGGTTGGAGGCGTACTGAATTTCTGCGGGGCGGACGACCGCATTTAGTTCTTGTTCCACATAGTAAGTACAGCTCGTTCCGCAGCAACCGGGTGTCGTCACACTGCCAAGCGGCAACAGACATGCGCAGTTAGCAGAGTAGGTACTCATATTCTTGTTGGTTGGTCGATACAGAAATAACCTTGTAGATAAAATGTTTTAGCGAGCAGTCATGTGTGTTCAAGAGACACGGTTTTAGGTTCAACAAACAGGTTTGAAAGCAAAAGTTGACGATTATTTTGTTTTAAGAACTGATTATGTAATAAATGAAACTTATTTAAAAAGAAAATTACATTTCAATTCGTAAAATGGTCACAAACAATTCATAATATTAAGCGCGGCTATGACCATTTTTAAGAATTTTCTTTTAGTCATAAAAATGTACTGTCACCAGTAACAAAGGTGTGTGCAAAATTTTAACTCAATCGGTTGGGGGGATATGTTTTGAAATTCAGTTGCAAGATTTGACTAATACATACTAACTGACTAACTAACAAGGCAAAATAAATAAAGGCTTAAAATAGCGTTAAGAAAAATATATGAGTTAGCACGAAAATAATATTAGTTCTATTTTAATAATTGTAGTTCTATTTTAATAATTGTAGTGTTTGGCTTTTTTCAGATTGTTTCTACCGCTACTAGATAATTCTTCTATAGAGGCTCTACAAAGTAATGTTAAGGTTGTATATGACGAGAGACCGAGGTCAGCACAGAATGCCAAGCTCGTCTTTACCGTGGTAATTATACCGTTATTGAGTCGCCTTCATAGTCGTTTCATAGGGTCGTCCGAGTCTTAGCAGAATAAAATGTTTCGTGTCATAGTTACTACTACTAGAAATAAAAGTTAAGAAATTATAGACTAACAGTGGCGAAGGTTCCATACAATCCGAATCCTATCCGCTTCCCTTTGGTATTCTATAGACACATAATATTCTATACAGTAAAGATATGTACTCCGGCTTACCTCTTACAAAAATTGACCCTTCGCTACTGTAGACTAAGGAAATAGAAGCCAAAACTGGGATTGGGCACTATAAACGTGTACTTCCATTTTATTAGATTTGGCTCCTCAACGAAATAAAAAGCGGATAATGCCAGTTTTTGAAGCCGAACAAAAGTTGCCGACTGCAACCGATCATCAGAATGCTTTTTCCCTTGTGTAGCTAAGATTTCCTCTCACCGACCGTTACTCGCCGGTCAGTCCAGCTTTCAAAATATCACATATACGTCAACTTAATATAACTAGCCTGTTATATGAATTTCTGGAATATCTTTGTTGCAAAGTCGACTTTGCTAATGCACACCTTATGTACAGACTTCTTAAAATTAACCGGTTGGGTGTCCCGAATCATCGTTTAGACCCTCCGTCAAAACGGGTTTGAGCGACCTTTGCTTGATTTAAACAATTCTACATTATATTATCTGTTTTTGAGTTTGGTAATAGGATGTCTGAGCCAAACTTTTATCGTGCGAGATAATTTTTATCTGACGGTGACGCAAACACGGCGTTTTAGATACTTTAGAAATTCGAGTCCGTCCGACCGACTTTCGTTGAATAATCGGCCTATACTGCCTGTATAATACCGTATTGCTTACGACAGATTTAAATAATTAGAGGGAATCTTAGTGGTAGGAGGTGGCAGGTCCACTTGAAAACCAGCGTCGGGCGTTAGTTGTCCGGCATTTTGCTGAACTGGGCCTATTTGGCGCAGCCGTGAGGCACACTGTCACAATTTTTTTTTGTTTTGTTTTATTAATTACAGTTTAAAACATTCTAATATAAAACAATATAAAAACATTTAAAAAGATAAAAAATAGTAGCCCATCAGCATCGGGAACAGGGTCCGAGCTACCGGTGCTCAGGGCTCTTGAGAGAGGAAACTCCTAACAATACGCGCCGTGTCCAGAAGTACTGCTTCCTGAATCAAGCACTTGATCCAGCTGCCAAGGGAGAGCCTCCTCAGATGTTGGTCGAGGCTATTGGCAATTAAGCCAGTGGCCGTCACGACAATTGGTTTTCTTTCTTTTTTTTTACTGTGTGCACTTGTGGCATGTGCCAAATAAATATATTTTCTTTCTTTATTTCTAGGTGTACACAAATTTTGCTAGTTATGGAATGTCCACTGACAATTCACTTGTCTGCGCAGGCCTTTAACGGAACACGATAATTCGGGTTAGCTACCGAAATGCTGAGACCTGTAATTACAAACTTATCGTATAAAAACTCCTCGGATTCATTTATACTTTATTTACGAAATTCCCAAGCGGTCGCCCACAGAGTATAACTATTTTGCGCTAACAGTAAAAAACTGTTCTTGTCGTCGTATCTTGTGAAAACTAATACTTGGATTTCTACAAAAAATAGGTTAGTTACACTTTTGCAACGTTACTATAGCTACGGATGTGGGATCGAATGCCCAAATGGGTCTTAGCTACATTGAACGTTGACCCGTCGAACTTTGTGCCTCACATGTCATCCGTTCATCTACGAACACCAAATTTAGGTTGAGCTGGTTTTATTGTTACTTATTTAGTTTCTTCACGTAAGAGTCCATTAATCGAACTTATTTTGAAAAGATGCTGCTTCGTGTAGCCAGTAATTACCGGTCTGGAACTGGCGAAGTTTTGGGCCTATACAATTTGAAACACCATCATTCCAGCGACTGGAAGAAGAAAAAGATAGCCGCTGTGGGTGTGGTGTCCCAGACTGGGTGGTAAGACCATATTCAGCCGAAGAATTACAAATGCATCACAAATAAATCATTTACATCTCGCTACTGCCCCAATTTGTAACGCGACCCTAACCTACTTTATTTATGTACACAGTGTTTGCTGCACTCGATTATTTGTTTGATGTCAGCAAAATATAGTTTTATAGCGAACATGAACGAACATTGAAACGTGCATAATCGCTTCCCAAATTAAGTATTATGAGTTTATTCGTGAAAGTATATTAGAGGAAGTTTCAAAGTCGCGCCAGTAACAGAAAAGTTGAAAGGGAATCGACTGTCTTGGTATGGGCATGCTCTCAGAAGTCGGTGACTTTTGTCTGTTTGATTTATGTTTTTTTATCACCGACTTCTGAAGCTAAAGTTATTTTTCACTTTTTGTGTTTTAGAAGTCGGTTTTATTTTTTGCAAAAAGTTTTATTTTTATTTTGTCCATTTTTAGTTGTAATATCCTGCACAAATGTTTGCTATGCATTTATTTACGTTGTTAACAATACCTTTCATGGTTATAGGCTTATCCCCAATCAAACGGAACTCAACATACCTAACTGTCGAAATCTGGGTGTACTGTACACATCTGCATACCCCCTCAGAGCATAGGCGTGATGTTATATGAACAATAAACATCCAAGCGATTGCAGCAATCACGACAGATTTGCTGTTTATTATTGAAGAGTTCCATTCCATATCTCCGAAGTCCATGATCAGATCATGACAATATTTCTATGGGACCAACTTGGGAGTATACTCTTTCAAACAAAAAAAGAATTTTCCAAATCGTTTAAGGCGTCTTCGAGTAATCGGCGAACATACATTAGAAAAAAAGATTCCGACGAATTGAGAACCTCTCCTCGTTTTTTGAACTCGTTTAAAAATGATTTTGAGTCTCCTTTAACACCCACATTTGGTTTCTATCGTTGCTTCGACACATAGTAATACTTCAGCTATTATTAAAATAGCAAGCGTTGGCAGACAAGACCATCATTGTTATTGCTTTGCCATGCCGCGCCGCGCCGTGTGATGTACTTGCAAAATAATAAGTACCACTCGAAATAGGCGAAATACCGTTCCAAATGCAACAGGTGATTCATCCCGAGTTTTATTCCTACCCATCTTATTTTCACACCTTGAAGATTCTTCCAGAAAAATATTCGGAATTTCAGATCAAATTGATTGAGAAGCTCGTCACCAGAACGTTCGAACGAACGAACTAAATGTTCTGAATTTTCGGACCATTCACTTGCTTGACTCATAAAGGCATTCAGTGGTGGGCCGACTACTTTATTTTTGTTGTAGGCTCATTTTGTAGATATAGGTACTTAAATGCTGAGTTAGGTGTATGTCGTCTTTATAACACTGATTATGATAACGTTGGCGGGCATTAACTGCTACTGAATAAATACTTTCACGCCTGCTGACCCCTTCAACTGTGTACTAGGACCGACTATTATTATTCCGACTTAGAAATATTTATTTATGAAAAAGGTACCAGTATTCAGAGTTTCAGAGGAAATGCATTCGAAGTACGCATTGCAGAGGAGTCATTGCGACTGCATAAATTTCCTAGCTAGCTTACCTGACCAACATTTGCAAGACAATAATCTGCTCTATCAACTTTTTATAATGGTCGTGAAGCGTGTTAAGGGTTTTCAGTTTCTTACAGGTAGTAAAGGAAGCTGAGAGAAGCAAAAGTAAGTACACAGTCTACATCATCCATCCATCCCATAAAAGAGTAACCATGGAGTTTCTTGCCGGTTCTTCTCAATAGGAAACGACCAACGTAAACCGTGCACCTTTTTCTCGACGTTTTATAAGTGTTCATGTAATGCCTATGTGAGATAAAATATTTAGATTTTGACATCATAAACTTTGTAAGTAAGAGATAGATGAGTCTTCGGAGGAAGATAAGTTTCTTTTGGAAGAGTGTTTCATTCAAGTGCCTACGTAGACTCTCCGACTCTTCGCACGACGTGATAAAAGAAATTAGGTAGGTACTTACCTAAGAGTACCTTGGTTATGAGTAGGAGGTACCTAACTGACGTAATTCACTAAGAACAGCACATCGTAATTTCGATTTGTAGTACTTAGGCAGGTACCTACCTACATTTAATAAGTAGGTACTTAGGTACCTACCAAAGACGGCTTAGAGATTTAGATCTCGGGAAGTGGCGACGTTCCTTCTAATAAAAAAATACTTCCGTGTTCAATACTTACCTAAACCCTACCTACTGTTTGTGCACTTAAAATATAGGTACTCTATCAAATCTTGTAGGTAATCGAGAAAAGGGTTGCTGTTAGGAAACCCAATTCTGGGTCACTTTGTTTGTACATAAGCTATATTATTGCTATTTGTATGTAGGTATTTTTTCTAACCTAAAAATAAATACCTACCTAGGTATGTACCTATTTCATATTAAAAAATCTTTGCCTATCAAAATGTTTGTCTCACCGCAATAGCTACTCCTTGTCCACTAATCATTATTTTCATGCCTTTTCTCATAGCAGTAAATTTAAGTTCGAGTAGGACCTTTTGGACATTGCATTTTTGTGCTCGCTCATTCATATAGGCGTAAATATTTTTTAAACAGGGACGACTCTGCGCGACGCAACACGGCATGGGTTCGGCACGGGAAATTATGAACTTAGATAATTTGCGCGCATCGACAAATTGCAAAATTTTGTCAACAAAAATAAGTCTATATGATTATAAAGTTACTTCTGTAAATTGCAAACACAATTCGCTTTTATATTTTACTATCCACAAAATCGTTAAAACCAAAATATGCTGCAGTATTCACTTTAGTATCACATTATTTCGTTACATAGCTATTTCACTATTATTTTACTAAAATAATGAGTAATAATGACGCATAACTTACACACTTGACAGGTAACTGACAATTAAAATACATAGACTTTCTTTTAAAATAGATAGGTATAATACCTGCGCGAGGATTGCGCAGTTTAGAATATTGATCGTTGATGGCATTTACAAATTTGGTTCTGGCTGGTCGACGACAAAACACTACGTCACGAAAAATAAAACTCGCGAATAATTCTAGAACGTGCGTGTCACTATTTCTCCGAGACTGCCTGAGTGAGTGCACAAAAATGTAATGGCGACGTGGCGGGCGGAGGAACAACACAATAAAGGACCCAAGTGAACGAGCTACACACCCAGTGTGCCAGAGCGGCGGCCGTCCGTCGAATGATGATTATAAAATCGACGCCGTTGGTGGAGCCCTAGTCGGCGCGGTGGGGCGTGGGTCGCCGTCCTTGCACCGCCGCTACTAACCCGCCAGCAGTCGCCATCCGCGCCCGAGACACGAACAAAGAAAAACAGGAATATAAAACTAGTCAAAGTGTTAATGCATATTGCATTCACACTAAAATGACAAATCCCTGAAGGAGTGTTAAAGAAGCCTAGGATTGTTGATTTTGTTTTGATTTTTTGAAAGGTTAGTAGTGCTTCTTTAAAAACGTAATTTGGCCAGATACGCGTTGTTATTAACACATGCATGATGGCGCCGCCGCCCGTGGACATTTCTAATTGTAATAGGAATCTTTTGTAGGTCAGTGCATGACGTTATAAAGTGTAACGCCAAGTGAGAAACGCATATAACACGATAAAGTAGATGTTGTGATATATTTCCTCATTTCTAAATATTTAGTAGAATAAAATATCTACATCGAACTGAGTAAGTATTGATTAGCTCGTCTATAATTTCATATCATGCTAGGAAAAGTAGGTGTAGATTATCAGGTATCAGATAGTCATAACTGTTACCTAATTATATTTTTTGCGATTTACTAGCTGCTCAAGCGGATCAAGATTGGCCATCGGCCGTGTAATAAAATGTCTTGGATAAAAAGGTATGTTGCAGATGTTCGATGTTTTTATTTCCCACGATCTTTAATTAATTCTAGGCACATTTCTTAGGTACGTAAATCACTAGATAGAGGTTCTAAAATTATTAACCCCATGACTTAGCACCACTCGTATTATTAGCTATGGATGTGACGTGACGTAGTACGTACGAGTACGACTCGTATCCACAACGCTATTTCTGCTTAGTTGGTAGACCTGATAAAAATTAGACGCAAGTTATTATAGGTATGCAAATACCTATAATAAATTTAAAATAATGTGGTAAGTAATAAATTCCATACTTTTATCCACATTAACATTAAAAATGTGTACAAAGAACAAAGAGTCAGTATGCTCATTGATTTACATTTTAGGCAAGAGAGTCGCCATTTTGATTCGCGTTCATTTCTTGCGGCGGCACGACACGAAGGGGACGCGAGCAAGGGCGTGCGGCGCAGCTGCTGCGCTGGTGTATGACGCCATTATTGTTACCGAGGAATCACGTTTGGTTTTAAGAAGAGTGTGCGCGTGATGTTGTCAGTATTTCATATTGAAATAAATCGTTTAGTTTGTTAATATTGATGAGTGATTTGATTATTTTAGGTGCATTTGAATAGAAGGTAGGTCAATAACTTTTTATTTTGATTGCGTGGAATTTTACTCGTTTTATTTGTATAGGAAGGTACCTACCCGATATGAAACTTCGCCGTCTGTGTGTCTTTGTTATTTTACAAAAAAAATCGTCATTATATTCCCAAATACTGCGTATGAAATAGAAACATATACCTAGAGATAGGTGTTCACGTAACGTGCGACGGTACTTTTCCTCTTGTACATAGTGCAATAAGGATTACCTATCTAAAACCGTTTTTTTTTTTCGTCGACAAAAATAATGAAGAATAAGAAATTTTCATTCGGATGACCCTATGTTAAATTAACAGGATAGTGGTTTTTGATTTATATGTTGATGGTAATAATTAGGTTCATGTACTCGTATAAGTGCATATTTTTTCTAAATTAGACATAGAACATCTGTTTCGAATGCATGAAATAGACGTACTTACCTCAGAAAATCTGTGAATGTAAAACAAAAAACGACCGTATTTTTTAATTTGACTTTGGAACATATATGATTCTTATTAATTTTCGTAGTGATAAAAAAAATGTAATAATTATGGCTTACTTACACAAACATGATTAAAAAAATATTGTCTATGCAATCTTTCAATCGATGGACTTGGATGGAACTTGAGCTTTTCCTGTTATATTTTTGAGTAAATATTATTATTTTGATTCTACTTGAACAATCATGACGCCTTTGTGTAAGTAGATCGAAAAATTTTTTTTTCAAGACGCTACTACACTTTTTCAAGTGGCAACATCGCTGGAACGGCTAGTGATGTTAAGGTGGAAATCGACTAATATTTTTACTCGTAGATGTTATTTTAAATATTAAAGTAGGCTAAAAGTGTAGTGAAATATTCGAGTCAAAGAGTCATCTTTGATTTAGGGGTGGGTTAATAATGGTTACCAGGAAATAATGTATACCGACTTGTTCCTTTCATAATACGGTGATTTTTTTTTCCGACGTGATTTTTGCATTGAGCCAGTTGAAATATTCATAGCTGTGATGAATATTTTTGTTGCATAAGTACTTGCAAGGTCAACGTTATGAAAGAGACTGAAAATACAGTAGATAGTTGTAAGTTTTAATTTACGTCGGGGACGGCCCTTTCAAATCTTTACTAAGACTTTCATTAAGATTATATTGTGCTTATTCTAACGTTCATTGTGATTTGCATAACCAATATGCTTCCCTGCTGACGTCCACTTCAGCACGGTTAATCTATGGTTACCATACGTCTTGATTTTCCCGAAATTACTGGCTTTGTGGACCTGAGTTTTTGATTTTGTGCGGCCTTGTAATTTCTCCGGATTTTTCCACTTAAAGGAATTTTCTGGAAATTAAAACAAATGTGCCGAAAATTGTTTTTTTTTTAAATTGTGTTTCTCTCTCTGATTTCCTGTTTGTATCAATAGCTGCACGCGTAGCATGACCACCGTAGAAACGGGTTTCTTAGACGGAAGAATCGACAAAATGACAGATTGTGTCGACAAATTGACAGATTTCTTTTCACAAGCTGTCATTTTGTCGATTCTTCCGTCAAAGAAACCCGTTTCTACGGTGGTCATGCTACGCGTGCTGGTAGCGATACAATACAAACAAGTATTGTGCATATTACAAACAAGTATTGTATGAGACAAAATCTTCGACAGTAACAGTTACGATTTAATTACACCCACCAACAAGATCGGCATTGATCGTTCGACAGAGTATTGGCTAGCGCCAAATGTATTGACATTTCAATGGATTCAGCCAAGGATTATTTCTGCCACCACGCTGCTGGAGACGGCATTGTCAATACTTTCCATATAAACCAAGCGTGTCACCGCCTCATGAAATATATGCGCCATGGGTGTAGAAATAGGACGTCAGTTGTGAATGATGGCAATAGCTGACACCTACCAATTGCATACCAATTGATACGCCAAATATCTAACCATATAGTATGGCCATACAATACTACAGTGGCCATACAATCATAATAATTTCGTAAACCAAACCGCTATTTGGTAGTTAGGGATACTCAGTATTTCCAAACAATGATAACAGGTATAAAAAAAACAGATAGGCCCGGCCGGTATTTGCCTAAGGGTCGTATCGTGAAGTTAAATAGCCCATAACCTTCCTTAAGAATGTGCGAATTTGGCTACCAAATGCAAGACTGACTGGTAACTCCAGGGATTAGCGCGTTCAAACGAACAAACTCTTCATCTTTATTATATTACTGTAACATAACATTTATTATTTCCAGGCAACGTTGACCCATATTTGATATATAGGGTGACTGGTAATTAGTGACCGATACTTAAACACGTGTTTGTACTCAAGATAATAAACAACTTTCCCAAAGAAACATTTTTTCAAAATACTCGTTCACTTTTATAACAATAACAAAACAGCGGGCCGTATGAAATTTGCGCGAGCGCGCCTTTGACCTATCAGCTGTTAGCCGCATGACGCCGTTCTGTCTCGTTACCATCTTACCGTGCAACAGTGGGTAGGCAGAGCACCCGCACGGATCGCAAGCCAGCTCCGTAATGCTCCGCTGCTGTGTTATTGTGATAAAAGGGAATAAGTATTCAAAAAAATGTTTCCTTGGGAAAATTGTTTGTTATCATGAGTACGATCACGTGGTTAAGTATCGGTCACTAATGTTTTTGCCTCATCGTATGATTTGTGCTGGTAGCATGACGTTGACTAGATGCACATTTTATTATATCTTTGGTAGTTACGATGGCACTGGTGTACCACTGAACTGACCTGTCACGTGTAGCTTTAAGTGTTATAGCGTCCTTATTTCTAATCTGGCTGCTATAGCTTCTCGTGCCTCGTCATCTTTGTGAAGTTGATTCCGACCAGAAACCACAAAAAAACAAAAAAAAAATCGAGGACCAAATCTAAAAACGAACATTGAACGAAACTACCAAAAACCTTGAAATAATTATGGTGATTAGTTCATTGAATAAAAACCGAAAATTGCCCTAAAGTTCGATTATATTCAGTTTTGGGCACTGTAAATTTAAGTGAAAATCGGTGAAAATTGCTCGCGGAGTCAACATCTGTTATTTTCGATGTTGATCTCGACTTCCGCTTGCGGTATTTTAGGAAATTTTCTGTTTAATTGTGCGTCGTCAAGTCATGCATGACTTTGCCATATATTTGATGTGAAATATACCAAGATCGTAAAGATCGATCTATAAAAGATCATACCACTAGCTCTTAGGCCTTGCTAAAATGAAATTGTTCTTTAAAAAAAATGTGATGGCCTTCAAATAAGAACTTTGTCACGCTATTGCACTTTAAAATAGCTTTTTAGGGTACAAACTAGATCCGTCAGGTTACAGGGGTTCGAAGGCTTCCTTCTACATATTTTATTCGAATATATCTGCGCACAGAGAGAAGAATGGAAAGCTATGGGGGAGGCATTTGCCCAGCAGTGGCACAATAGAGGCTAAGGAAAAAAACAAATTGAATTCTGTATTTCTCAGAAAATAAGAATTATTATGTACGGCTTTAGTGAGTTAAATGGGTGTATTCGTAATACTAGTATTTAGTTAGAACAGTGACGTTTATAGTATTATTTATTTTTCAATTACAAAAACTGTCGACAATTTGTTTAGTTATATAATTATAGCAAAAACTATCGACAATTTGTTTAGTTATTTAAATATAGCGAAAACTGTCGAAAATTTGTTTAGTTTAATAATTATAGCAATGTTTAAGAATTGTGTTAGTCCATTTCACGTCCACTTTAATCAAATCAAATAAAACAATGGATGGTTTAAGATTATTCGCTTCTCATGCTTAAAATAGCTTGTATATTTTTTCATTTTTATGTGTGAATATTCTGTTTAACTTTCATCAAAATCAACTTATCATTTAAACCCAAAAGACGAACGGAAACTACGTATGAAGAGTTCTTTTTTTCCTCCAATCGGATATGACAATAAAAAACATGAAAACAACTGGAAGACGTTCCATATGAAAATATGGAACGTCTGTTGTTTTGACGAATAAAATCACCCCTTAACACTTATTATTAGCCTATAATATTCCCATCCCATTACTAGGACACAGGCCTTGCTATCTGTGAGAGAGGGACATCGTCGTCTACCGTCAAAACAATCTTTGGTAAAGAATGATTTCACCGCGTATCAGATGAATTGTTTGAAGATACCCTACCCGAATTTTATATTATCGTTTATATTCGCGATGGAAAAATGAGGATGCTCCTTAACACTTGTAGGTAACTAAATTTTAACGCCTGAGGGCCTTAGTAACATTGTAACTTCACTCCCATTGTTTCATCTATCACATTAAAGATACCTCGCGCATGCTATACGATATACAAATTACAAACATACTGGAGCTGTGGAGCATCCGTGCGAGGACGCTTATTTGGACATTATGATTGAAGCGCGGGATTCATTGATAGTTTGTTTGTTTGAAATGATGCAAATTCACTTTCCTTTCTTATTGATTGTCTTTGAAGATGTTACTAAAAATAAGTTATTACTAACAAAAAAAACGATAGGTAACGAAAACGATAAAAAATAATTGTAGTTTTATTTGTTTAAGACTTTAGAGAGTGTAGATGTTTTATTCAAACTATTATATGATTTAATAATTTTTGCCCGCGGCTTCGCTCGCGTTAATTTAGATTTTTGACAATCAATTCGGGTTGTACATTGCTTGTATCCTACTATCCAATTAATATTATAAATGCCAAAGTTTGTGAGGATGGATGTATGGATGTTTGTTACTCTTTAACCTTCTGCGACTGACGTGGTAGTCCATCGGACACCACCAATCACAAAAAACGTTGCCAGATCGTAACATGGCGTGATGAAGCTCTGTCTCGCTCAGTACCTTCCTGTAACGGTTTGCCCTAACGGTTAGTGATTCGCGGGCGGCCGAGCGTTGTGCATGTTTGGAGTTTTCGACTGCCGGTGTCCCACAGACGTAAGTACAGCAATAAACGTTGATTCTGATAGACGTCACCTCACCAATATCTTTTTAGGTTCATAGTGTCTGTTAGTCGTTTCATCAGTTATATTTTAATACTACCATAGTGTCTCTCAGACATAACCTCACATTTAATTTGCTAAACTTTGTTATTCATAATTTTTTAGATGGCGACTCAAAGTACAGATAGTAGGCAACCAAGACGAGACAGCAGTGGAAGACATACAAATGATGATGAGCAGATTGAGGAATGGCTTGAAGTATTAGAAGAAGAAAACGATCAGTTTAGCGATTTTGATGATTTGGTAGGAGATCCTAGTTATGTGGAAGGAAATGTACAGCAAGAGGAAAACGAAGTCCTCGAGGAACAGAATGCCCAATCGAGTGAGAGTGATTTTAACTCTGAAGACGAGGAGCCCCTTTTTATTTTTGGGATGGGAAATCATCAAATAACCCCCGCTCTGGGTGGAGTGGGAGGGAGTGTCAGACTTTTACTGACTAAAACCCATCCATGTTCCTTCTTTGCCCTTTGTGTTCCAGGGCCGCGGTATCTACTTCGAACAGTCGCGCAGCTCCGGCAGGCATCGGAGCCCCTTAGCTCTTTAGTTTGTGGCGACCAAGATGGTCCAAAGTACATTGGAAAAAACGGATTTTTATGGTCTAAGAAGGAAATAGCGAGGGCAAGCAGAACTGCTGCACATAACGGGAACGCGTTTATTATGATAGACTGCCCAGAGAACTCCGTCTAACTATAACGCGAGTTTTAGGCAATGATTTGCCTCCCCCTCCACCCGTGGCTCAGCTTCCAGGTCCTGCTGGAAGGAAGCTATGCAGCATAGGCTCCAGTAAATTTATGAGGCAAACAAGGTACCACTGTTGCGCATGCAAAAAGCCTCTTTGTCTTCTCCACTATGTCAAGATTGTAAACTTTTTTTTTTTTTTTTTCTGATGGGAAATCATCAAATGACTTCTCCCGCTCTGGGTGGAGTGGGAGGGAGTGTCAGACTCTTACTGACTAAAACCCATCCATGTTCCTTCATTGCCCTTTGTGTTCCAGGGCCACGATATCTCTTTCGAACAGTCCCGCAGCCCAAGATTGTAAACTTAAGTTTTAAATTAAGGGTTAACTTTGAGACTGATTTGTGTCTAATTGAACCGTGGTATCATGTTGTGTTTTTTGTTTTAGCGTTATAAGATAGCGCTTAAAAGATTAATATTAACAGTTTTATAGAAGTTTTATTATTTCGTTTTTTATTTTATAGTTTTGTAAGTTTAAACGTAAAAACAATGAAAATACCGATCTCATTAAATGATTCCATAATGAACTTGTTTTATGTTTTGAGAATGCTTATTCATTTTTATTTCATTATACATAAACCCCTAAATCGTAAAATAAAATTAGAGCTCTATTATTTCCAAAAGTTATAGACAAATCGTGCCGTATATAGTGACGCCTGACAGACTACACCTCAGTCGAATGTTGACGATAAACCCACCTCAGTTGCAGAAGGTTAAACTACTGACCGGATTTGGATTACATTTTGCACACAGATAGTTTATAACCTGGATTAACACATAGAATACTTTTTACTTAGTACGATTCCTTGGGACAATTACGGAACTCAACGCAGGCGAAGCCGCGGGCATAAGCTAGTATAATAATAATAATTCGATCATGATTCGAAAGACACGTGGCGCCATCTATTATAATTATCCTAAGAACGTTATTGTTGTATAAAAGGTGGGTCCTATGTCCGTTTCTGTACACCTGACAACGCATATGCAAAATTCCAGAATAATCGGTTCAGTGATTTAGGCGTGAAAAGGTAACAAACAAACTTACTTTCGCGTTTATAATATTAGTTACGATGTCAATTTTACGGATATTTTCGTAATTCGGTAAAAAAATCCTACAATAGCCTACAATGCGGTACCCGGCCTTATTTTACTATCCGTTAGAGTACCGGATAGTTGTCTCAATCCGTTTGATCTCTTCACATTACTTGATGTGCACATGCACACTACAGCTATTTCTTGTTTACTCGAGTTGTCCCAAGGAATTTGTGCAAATCCATTTTGTATGTTTCGAACTTGATAAGCGGTACAGACTACAGTACCTGCCTGCAAATAGTTGGTTTTGGATGTGGAAACCTGGCACCAAAACTGCGAAGTGAATCATCTCCCGTGCCAACAATGATTATTATGTAGACAATGGGTGTAAAAAGACCCTTAACGAAGCCGAAAGGCACTTGTTCTCCCCGTCATTGCGGTCTATTTTGTTTTTGTTCTGAGTCATACCTAGACTACATTTAAAATGTAAATGTTAACTATTGTTTGCGCTTATAGTTAACACAATCTTCACCTACGAAGGCAAGATTGAGACACTGCTTTATTTAGACCGTATTATGTTATTGCATTAATTAATTGGTGTAAATATCAAAAACATTATACAAGTAATTGTTTTACAGCCGCCAAAATGGATTCCGAATACGACCTGAAGTTCGACGAGATGAAGAAGTATATACCATTTCTCGAGAGCATGATCAAAAGACTGGAAGCTACCGGGCCGGGGTCCGCGAATCCTCGGCAGGCGCAGCTAGATAAGATCAGATCTCTAAGAGACTTGCTCTTAAACAAGAAGAAAAGGTAATTAGCATTTTTTTTTAAATAATTGCTGTTATTTTCTGAGCTTTTATTTATAAAAAGTTTTCATTTATTTGAATTATTTCCTATTTATTGTGTCAGCTTTAGTATGTAAGTCTTAAGTTGTTTATCTTATTGGAAGTTAATTGCGACACATACTTTTCATACACTCACTTATTTGTTGTTGAGTTTTATTGAAATGGGCACTGAATTGATCACAAATATTTGTAGATTTGAATGCAATAATGATTACAATAAGACCTTGCGAAACCGCGACGTGTGCAGTCCCTGGGAATACTTCCTTGCAGCCGACGTGGGGATGCACCGACATGTGGTCTCAGTGGACAAGAGCCTCACCCTCAGTTTTCTTTGGCTAACGAGAACTGGCGCAAACCTGTGGTATTGGATACTAATAACCGCACGGAGGTATGGCAGAGCAAGGAGTTACATGGACGCTTTTTCCGGGCCCTTCACGGGCCTTATGTAGACCTCTTTGCATCCGTAGCCTGGCTACGTTTCGGAGGCCTCTTTGGGGAAACCGAAGGTTTTGTTTGTGCGATTATGGATGAAGTTATCATAAAGAGTAACACTAGTTTACAAATTTTAACTTTTTTTGTATACCCTGCAATATTTTATAAACAAGTTAAACTACCAAGCTATGTTGTGTTTAGCTTATTATAGCTAGCCCAGATTGCTACATTGCTAGGCAAAGCTTAATAGCCTAAAAGTGTTAGCAGAAATATTTTATCACGTCACATTTTTTTTACTGTCCGATCATATTTTTCTTCTACCCCAATTGGGGGGTCGTAGATTCATGTTAATTTTTTCGACACAAACAAAAAATAACTTGTATCAAATTTTATTACAATTTATAACAGAAATATGTTTACTAAATTCTGATCTCTTTCCCTACATTGGTGGACAGTTTATATTTTTTTAAATTAGGAAGCCCGATTAGAGATTCGTTCAAAAGTGCTTATCCACATTTATTCCGGATTTCCTGTTGTAACCAAGATAAAAACTGTGTTGCCAAGTGTTTTGTGAAAGTTTTAGAAACGTTTTACTGCATTGGTCTTCAAAAGTTAACGTTTTTTCCCTAAAAACTTAGGAAGTATGAAGGCCGGTTTTTACCAAGATCTACAAATTTTTGAAGATCACCTATTTTTTTTATCGATTTTGATGGATTGGATTTTGCCATAAAATAATGATGGAGGCTGACTGTTGGCCCATTCATTATAAGATAGAATAATCCATAATACTAGAAAAAGTAGACGAAAATTTGCCATTCTTATTTTTTTTTACTAAGAATTTGTCGTTTTCGTGTAAACTAATATTTCCAAAACCAGACGTGATGGATTTTTTCTGGATAACTCTTTCATAATCAGCAATAATTAACAACTAGCTGGTGTATCAAAATCGTGTAAACTAGTGTAATACGGAAATGCATTGTCAAGGACGTTACGGTTTACATTTTTGTCGGGCATGCCGCCGTCTGGTGAATCGTCCCGACATATTGTTTCCGGTTGTTCTCGTCTTGCTAACGGCGAGTACTTGCACAGACACAATCTTGTAGCTAGGATTGCCCACCAGCAACTTGCCTTGCAGTACAACCTTGTGGATTATGAAGTTCCATACTACAAGTATGTGCCCGACCTAGCTCTCCAGAACGGTCATTCACAACGGTCACATTGTATTGGGATCGACCTATTATCACGGACAGGATTATTATAGGAAATAAGCCTGATATTGTGGTGATAGATAGCCGAAAGCGCCGTGCAATGATTGTTGAAATTACTGTCCCTCATAACGAGAATCTCGTGAAAGCTGAGACTGATGGGAAAATAAAGTGTCTTACTCACGAAGGTTGTCGACATGTGGAACGTGGACTGCAGTCATTGTACCGATAGAAGCTATGGTTAATGGACTAATAGCGAGCCTCGACCACACCTAAAATAATATAAAAAACATTTAAAAATAAAAAAAATTGTAGCCCACCGTTATCGGGAACAGGGTCCAAGCTACCGGCGCGCGACTGTCAGGGTTCCAGAGGGGCCGTGTCCAGGAGTACCGCTTTCTGAATCAAGCCCTAGATCTAGCTGCCTAACGAGAGCCTCCTCAGGTATTTATTGATCGAGGCTCTTGGCAATTAAGCCATGTGCTGATACGACTGATCCCACATGTCGACAATCTCGCGAACCAAGTCAAGATACTTGATTTGCTTATCTTTTCTGGCTTACTTTCTTATTAACAACCGACCTTGTCTAGTAGATATCATTTTATGACTACATTGTGTTGTTGTTTATTTTTTAGAATGAAAATGGAGAACTTACTGAAATGTGAACAAGTTCTGGTTAATTTGTACGCAAAAGTTGAACAGGTACGTTTATTTACCCAAATTAATTTAAATAAAAATTATTAAGTCAAGTCATTACATTGTTTTTTAAATTTTCCAGAGAGATTCGGCTGTTAAAAAGGCACCAGATCCTGGATTTTCCATAGATCCTCCCACGCCACAAGAGAAGTCAGATTTAGAAGCTGTAAGAAGTAAGCTCAAAACCGTGGCCAAAAGGCAAGAGGATGTCCAGGAGACATTGCCAGAGATTTTGAGGGTCGATCAAGTTGAAGAAATGCACACTGCAGGTTCTAAAGAACCGGCCCTTTTTCAGAGGAGGCCAAATAAATCATCAATATCGCCTACACACTGCTCTCCAATTAAAATAAAGGATGAAAAACTTTCATCTCCATCTTCAGCTTCGAAGCGAAATTACACTCGAGTTCTAGTGTCACCTGATTCTTCTGCACGACTTTGGTCTACGCCCGATTCAGCGGAAGAAAAACCTCTTTTTAGCCGGCGGTCTCCCCGCAGATCTCCAAGAAGGTACTCTCCTTCCTATCATAAAAAAGAAAGAAAAAAATCTTTAAAAGAACCAACAGCACGTAAATCCAAAGATTTAAACATTACTTTGAACGTGCCTGAAGATAGTTTAAGCACTTTGAATACAAAGGATATATTCACAAGAATTATTAACTGCAAAGATGGTGACGTAGACATCGATACATTGCGGGGATTGCGAAAGCAGATACTTACTGAGCTAAATAAGACTGGAGCAAGAGATGACATATCTGATTTAATATTAAAGTCTTATAGTAAGAAAAAGGGAAAAAGTAGCAAAAAGAAAGAAGTAGAAGAGGGAGAACTATCAGACAGTGAAAGTGAAGTTATTGAAAATGTTTATGGCAGTTTGAGCGGTAACTTGATACTTAAAGATCAAAGTGATGCGCAAACTTCTACGGACACAGACAAAGCTCGTAAAATTCAAATTTGTCTTGTGATAAATTCTGATAAAAATAAACCTGATCCTAGTACTAGTGCTAATTCCGACGTGTTGGAACTAGAAATGTACGATAATCACAGCAAAGAAGTTGATAAAACTAATTCTAATAAGGCGAAAAATGAGCAGGACATAATAAAAATTGGCGATGATGATGATTCGAAACCGATGCCTGATATGCAAAAGAATAACAAAGAGGATAATTCTGCTGATAAAGTAACAAGTAAACATAATTACGCAGACGTAAAATTACAAACAGCATCAAAAGAAAAATCAGAAGCTAATACACACATAGAGCCGGTTCAAAATACAGCTAACTTCTATAAACCTATGAATGAGAGTTCTAAACCTGTAGAAGCAAATAAAATAGAAGTTGGCAAAGAAGCCAAACTTGCGCAGGTTGAAACTCAAAGAGAAACAGACATTGAAACTGATAGTAGAACTGAAACTGCTGTTTCGGAAGTTTCTAAAACTAACAAAGATGTGTGTTTGATTGAAGCGGAACTAGAGAAAATGGAAAAACCTGTTGAAATACCATTACTCAATGAGCCAGTACCCAAAACGCCAACTAATAGTACGCTTTCAGAAATAGACATACTACAAGCTCTCAAAAATGAAATATTGAGTGAGTCTATTACTATCCCCGGCTCCGAAGCAGGCACACCACTTTTACACCAGCCTAAAATCAACAAAGTGGCAAGCGCCAAAGAAATTATGCCCAAGAAAAGGATATCTATAGAAAACTATAAACAGAAGGCAGACAGAGAAAAGGCAATATTGGAATCTAAGATATTAAGTTCGATTCGAATCTATTTTCCTGATAATAATGATTCTATAGACGATCTTGTCAAGAAACCCAGTCTTAAATTGACAGAAAAAGAATGTGAGCGATTTAATATACAAAAGAAAATGTCTTTCGATGATGACAGTTCAGACGTCGACGATGGAAGTGAAATTCAAGCAAGTGACCTTTACAGCGATCTCGCTCCTAAATCACCCGACCGTGATGACGAGTCAAGTAATATGGAATCGACACCTCCTGTCATAATACCTGGTGATCCAGTGAAAGCGGTGCCGGTGAATCGTAACGCAGATGTCGATATGAGAACTTTACCGCTTTTATCTCCGAATCAAAACAACGCACCTACGTCCTTCAGTAACATTTCAGGACTTTTGACTAATGACGCGAAAAGTGCTACAAAAACTGATAAAAGCAAAATTCAAAACAAACCTGTGCTATTTGACCCTCGTGTACGAAGGGATGTTAATTCAAGCCAAAGTCCTAGTCCGAACACTGCTAATCCTGATAGGACGCCAAGATCAACATTTTCTAATATTATTTTAAGTCCAGCCTCAAATGCATCTATGACGCCTAACGTAAGGTCTTACGAAGTAACTCCTAACCATCAGTCCTTTGACGTCGACCAATCGAACAAGAAGCACGTATATGTTCCTTCGTTTGATTCTAGAGAGAGAGAAAATTCAGTGGCAAAAGATTCTAAAATTGTGCCATCTGCTGAAAGAGAAAGAAAATCGCGGTTTGAGGATATTGGAGATACCAGTAGTTGGAGTTCCAGTGACGTGTCGATTAATACACGTTATACCGACTCCTTCACTGGAGACAAATACAGCCAAGGACAAAGAACTGAAAGATATAATAGCCTCGAAAATCGAGATAACTTTTCTTTTAAAAGATCGGAATGCCCCAGGACACCTCTACCGTCTTTTGGAAGATCCGATGTGCCGGTCACGACGGCTCAAACATTTAGTAGATTAGACAACCCAATGACCCCTCTGCTTTCGTATGTGCGGACTGAGTGCCCTTCTACACCAAGTCACCACTTTGGCAGGTCGGAATGTCCACCTACTCCCAGTCATCCGTTCGGAAGGTTGGATTGCCCACCCACTCCGAGCCACCCCTTCGGAAGGTCAGATGGTCCGACCACCCCGATCCATCCTTTTGGTAGTCTTCCATTTAACATGAATGAGCTCCCTCTTACTCAAAGTCACCAATTCGGTGCGACCGAGTGTCCAACGCCATACTATGGAAGAAATGAATGCCCAACTACACCTAATCACGGATTTGGTAGGTCCGACTGTCCATCGACACCCAACCATCCGTTTGGAAGATCCGATTTTAATACACAAAAATATACTAAAGATCCCAGACTTAACAGAAAACCTGAGTATGAATCAAACTCGCAGCTAAACGAAAGAGACCGTGGATATTATAAAGATAGTGGCTACTACCGCGGCAGTTCTTACCAATCTCAAAAATCGTTTAGCGGATCAGATTCATATACAAGCCAGGACAGAGAACAAGGCAGGAATAGTAAATACAGATACTATGCGCCAGAATTAAGTGGACGTCAATTAAGTAAAGATCCATCCAGACGTGAACTTACCGCAAAAGAATTTGACAATGATCGAGTGTTTTCAAGAGATCGTGGTCAATACAACAGCGAGTATGAAGATGCTGCTTTTAGACGTGGCAACCAGCGCGAGAGAAGTATCGGGCGTAGCGTGCATCCAGAAGATAAACGTGAAAGGAGTATTGGACGGCTTGTTCACGCCGAAGATACCTTCACACGGTCATTGTCTAGGGGACCTAGTATAAGAGATTCTCCCACTGAACCGAAAAATAAGTCATTAATTGTAAAATCAGACGCTGGCCGCTCTTTCAAGATTAACACCAGTGTTAACGAAACATTCCAAAATTTCCTTGAGAGTGGCAAAAGTATTCAAGTATCTGAGTGCAATTTTGATGCGAGACGACAAAGAGCTGCAAGTGTTGGGAGGTCATTAGTGCAAGAATCCCGTTGCGAACCGATGTCTAACAGTGCCAAACGGAACACCGATCGTAATAATAAAGAAGTATTTCGAAGAGCGTCAAGTATGGGTAGAGATTCGGCAGATTCTGCAGCAGATAAAAGAAGCTTCCAAGAAATTAAAGCTGATTTTAAAACTTATAAACACCCTGAAAAAGAATCGAGCCGATTTGACACTGGTAAAATACGAAATATTGATACGAAATCTAAAACTAATACTGAAAGTATTGCCCGTGGTAAAAGAGAAAAAGAATACTTTGCAAAACATAAAGAAGACAAGCGCGTTCAAAGTTCTTCGAAGCCGACTTACTCTCCTAAAAAGAACTATAGAGATCCCAGAATGCGCAAAGAAAATAATAATAAAAGTAAATATGAAGATTCCCGCGCAAGGAAAAGTGGTATTGTATACTCCAATGACAATATTGTGAAGGGTGCTATTTTGGCTTCTGGTTATGGTGTCAAAAACTACAAGATTCCTAAGATTAAACGAGTTGTGGAGGAGAAACAAGTGGAGGCACCTAAAAAAGAGAAACCTGTAAATAAAAAAGATGAGAAGGAGGATAAGCGAAAGAATGTCGACAAAAGAAAAGACGAAGAAATACCATTAAAAGAAAAAGCCAACGATAACAGTAAAGACAAAAATAAAATAACATCGACAAAAAAGAACAAAGAGGCACCAAATGAAACATTCAATGAAAGTTCTAAAAATAAAACCAAGGGAAAAAATAAAGAAATAAGAAAAGAGAGCGATACTGTATCAGATTATGAAAAGGAAAAACTACAAATACAAATCGATGATACGAGTGAGTCTGATGAACAGATTGGAAGAAGATCCACAAGATTAAGCAGAAAACTGGCAGTGACAAATGCTGTGAAAGATACAACTGTAAAAACTAAAAAACCCAAGAAGTCAATAATAAGTGACTCCGATTCCGAAATGGAAAATACTGCCTCAGACATACTTCCTCGAGTCGCTGACACTGATTTACGTACAACGACTGCTACAGAACCACCACAGATAACTAGTCCTGTCAAACAGAAAAAAATACCCAAAGAACCGAACGCTATCGATATGCACACTAATTTTGGCTTAGAACTAGAGATGTTTACCGATAATGTTGTGTCGGACCCCGTACTTGATAATATTAATGAGCTGATTGCTGATCTGGATAACGACCTTGATGCGACTAAAAGCGAAACTAGTAGTAATTTTACGAATGAAATAACGCTTGAGAATATGATGCAAAATATTACTTCTCTTCCATCTTCACAGGACAATTCAAGTGGAAGTAGAGATGAATTTTCTCAAGTACTTAAGGGTGCTGATGAGTTGTCTAAAACAAATTCGAATGAAGCTAATACAGTAGTTTTACAAGAGCTTAAAACTACTGAAGATTCAAAGTCAAACAAAAGTAAGGCTGAACAAAGTTTCGACAACCTGCTTGCCTCAGTTAAATCTTCTCAAAGCGTATCGGTACAAAGTGATGCAGTGGAAATTAAAAACGATGGAGATTTAAATTCAAACAACCATCCTTTAAGCAAACCTACCAACGAGGATATTGTTTCCACTACCGAAACCGAAGAAGAATCGTTACCTGGTGAAGATAAACTAACAATAGATGAACGAGGTATAGATGGCTGCTCTACTCCGGACAGTACCATCAATATTGATGTCTTAGACAAAAATAAAAACGATAACTGCGTAGCTGATAGCACAAATGAAGAAGTGCACAGCGAGACGAATGTAACTTCTACAGATTCTGTCGAACCTAAACCCAGTTTAACAAGCACAGAAACCGATTCGGATTTGGCGTTAGGTAATTTGCTAACTATGTTACAAGACAAATCTAAAATAAAGAAATTGCTTAGTATGTTAGGTGATCAATCTGGTGACAACGACAAAATTAAGAAAAAGCTTGAGAAATTAAGCGAAATTGTGTCCGACGATGAAATTGAAGACAAAACAGAACAACCAGAGCTGAAAACCAAAGCTGTTTCTGTTGACAACAAACCCGATGCGAATCAGACAGTCGATGAAGTGGCAGCAAAAGAAACGGAATCACAATTACATGATAGTGAGAAAACGAAATTGAATAAAGACGATGAGGAAAAGAAAAGGAATGAAAACGATGAGACGGCCCAATTTGATGAAAACAATGAGAAGACACAATTGAATGAAAGTGATGAGAAGATGCAATTGAATGAAGACCATGAAATTGATGCTAATCAGGATGAAGATGAAAGCTTTGAAGATTTAATAGGCGATGACGCCAACAAAGCTGACGGGACAGACCTTCAGGTAACAAAGCCTAAAAATAAAAAGAAAATGACCGGCAAAAAGTCTAAATTTTCTAGGAAAGGAAAAGGTCGGTGGCCTAAAAAAGTTACGTCAATTGCAGAGAAACGCGTTACTCGAGCCACAGCTGCGATTGAGACCATAACAAAACCTAAAAAACCAACACGCGAGTTACAAAAACTCCATGATGATATTAAAGAAATGTTTATCAGAGATGATATTTTAAGTGCTACTGGCATAAGAATGTGTCGTTTAGCCAAAATGGTCGACGATAAACCCGTACCAAAGGAAGAAGGTGTGTTACCGGAGTCGGAACCCGTAGTGGTTTTGGAAAAGTTCAAAAACTCAGCTGAGAAAAGCCGTGATAATTCTATTCCTGAAAAAGTAAGAAAAAAGCCTGGACCTAAACCTAAGCCTAAAATATCTCCTGTTAGTTTACCTGAAACACAAAAGCTAAAATACAAACCTGGACCTAAGTCAAAAACTAAATATAAAAAAGAATTAGACCCTTACGCATTTGAACCAGAATCACTGGCAGACACTACTATCGAAAATGCGAGCGATGTTGATTCTGACAACAGTTCTGATTCGGAAGTTGGTTCACTTGCATCTTCGAAAAGCTTTGGTAGCACCGAAGTTCTGGCTGAAATAAAGAAAAAGAACAAACGGAAACGAGGACGGGGTTGGCAAGATGGGGTGATAAAGCCTAAGAATAAAAAGAAAAAACTGGAAACTAAACTAGAAACTAAGGTAGAAACGGTTTCTAACCTGGATTGTTATACTGATAAAGAGTACTGTTTCCGTAAAAATGAGTTAATTTATTCCTGTCGTCTATGTGGGTTTGAGGGTACCAACATCGTTCATCATTACATTAGTGAGCACCCGCACGACGAAATCCCACTGTCTCGAATGGATCCGAATCAAGCTGATGAAGCCATTGCACAGAGTAAAGAAATTAATATCCCAGCAATAAGAAAGATGCCTTCCGAGAAGTACGTTTGCATATTCTGTTTTAAAGAATTCGCTTATAACTCCTCGGTCTTGGAAACTTTCTTTTGGCATATAGTGAGTATGCACACTGGTGAATACAAGCACAAGTGCTGTGAGTGCCCACTTGAGAAGACATGCCCGCCCAGTTTGGATATCCCACCACCTCCAAAACAAACCAAGGGCCAACTTATTGGCTACATTTGCACAAGATGTAATTATACTCAATTGTCTCTTGAAAATCTAAAAAAGCACGTCATTAATCGCCATGATGATGAACAAACTCCGGTTTATACTATTAATTTGTCAGCAATGTCTAGAAGGACATTAAAAGAGTTTTTACGTGATAAAAGAATACTTGAGCCACCAGCAGTACATGATAGTAGTCTACGAGACGTAACGGCCAAGCTAATTGAAAAACCGAATGATATCGCTGAAAGTGTTGAATCTGAGTCACCGCTACGTAAACGGGCGAAGAAGGTTCTACTAGCAAGTATTAAGTCAAAGATCACCTTTGAAGCTGATGACAATGTTAGTGAATTATCAGATTTCATTAGCGAAGAACCCATTGAGGCTAAAGTAATAAAAATTGAACGGGTTGAATCGGAGAACACAGATAAAATGTTAATGGACGAAACTCACACCGCTGAAATAAACCAACTTGCAGAGGTAGACCATCAACCTATTCAGTTAACGCATCAAGATGACCAACAATCTAGTCTCGGCTCGAGACTAGAAGACCTCGCCAATCAGCCTTCTAATGACATTGTTGACTATCCACATTTCAAAATCCATATCACTGAATCGGGTGCTAAAGAATACATTTGTTGTATCAATGCGAAAGACAATCACTTTAAGACGACCCTTCTGATTTCAATGAAAAAACATGTACAACTGAAGCACTCTGAGATTTGGGACGGATATTGTTTCATTTGCAAAGTAATAGTTACTCCACAAGGGGCACATAAATTCAAGGACTGCTTCCAACATTATCTTGATAAACACATGGACAGCTTTCCTATTTACCAAAAGGAAATAGTCCCTGAATCTACAGCAGAAGAAATTCCAGATAAACAAGTTAGGCAAACAGACAGTCCTGCTTCTTCTAACCAATTCATCAATGTTAGACCCATCTGTGACTTGATATCTACAGCGGCAGATGATACGCCAAGCGAAACGTCAAGTTTCCCGATAATCCAGAGTGTAGTGAGCCTCGGAGCGGAGTCCCCGCGGATAAACCCTACCTACCCGGCAAGACCAGAGAAACAACCCACCGAACCTACCTTCAAATACGAGGAAGCGCAAGCCAAAGTAATGTTAAATAAACACCGAGTGGTTCTGGAAACTATGATGGCTCTAGACAAACTTGTTCAGGTGTACAAATGTGCGGGTAGATTCTGTTCGTTTACATCCGACTCGGCCGAGGACGCGCTACTGCACGCCTCCACGCATCAGCGCATCGGAGGTGTCGACGCTTTAAATTGTTCCTATTGTGATTTCGATGCTCTGGGGAACGCGATCGATCTTGTGATGCACGTGTTCAGAGTGCACGGACACTGCCAGTATTCTTGCGGGCAGTGTTTCTACCGAGCGGCGGCCAGCCAGTCGGTGGGGGCCCACGCCAGCCGCGTGCACGGCGTCGCGCTGTCCGCGGCCACCTCGCTGCGGACGACCGTCGCGGCTACTGCTGGCGATGGGGGTGGCATGCTGACTCGAGAGCAAGCCGTGCCATATTATCGTTGTTGCCATGGTAAGTAATAAAAAATGAATATATTTAAATGTTGTGCAGAAACGGTAGCTAGGTATAGACTGAAACAATGCACCGTTTTGTTTATGAAACTGGTACGCTGGTACTTCTATTGTTATATAAGTCGCGCTTACATTCTGCGAAGATATCACGCTTATTGCCTAGCCACTCTGCGTTTTTGGCGTAGTGGCATCAAAATTGCTTTAGTAAGACCCAGGCCCTCTACGCCCTGCCTTGCTTGTCCCAGAACTCATTGCTTAAATTGTCATAGACTCGCAAAGAAACAGACGTTATTACTATTTTATCACCTAAATAGCGGTGGTTTTTCCTATTTAACATTTTGTTCGTATTGTTTTTTAGCGAAAGGCAAATGCAAGTACCAAACTTTCACCCCGAACGAGTTCAAAGAGCATTTACAGCAACATGTCGGCGCCACCTCGCATCGTTGCTACGTAAGTTAATGTTAAAATATATACACACCTACATAAACCAACGGCTTTACCCCCCACCTCCATGGGGTTGGCAGACACTTTAATATAAGCTTAAAATTGTTATCTCAGATTTTAGTTTAAAACACCATAAAAATACTCATAGTCTTAAATTCATTATACCCATAAAATGACCATTTTAACACAGCTCTCTGTTTACATTGACTAAAACACCGATTCCAGGATATAAGTGTTAAAAACTAGAATCTCATTGATAATAAGAAATTTCTAGTTATCTAAGCTAATGACATAAGTACTAAAATATTAATATTATCCATAAAAAAGCCAATGACTGTAAGGTGCCCGTTTTTTTTGCAAAGGAGTGTATTTATCATTTGGCAAACTATTCTTGTAAAAAATTTAAACAGTTTATAAAACCTTATCTTGATTTTAATCGTTAAAATTTCTATTATTCATTCCATTACAGATATGCAAAGAAGAAGCGCCATCGCCATTAGAATTGCTCGCGCACATGACGACTCACGGGTTGAACTTGTTCCAATGCACTTGGTGCGTGCTAGGGGCTGACAGCGAAGCGGAACTCCTGGCCCACACGTCTGCCGTACACCCCACCAAACAACCACAAGCTTATTTGAGAACTATTACTGACAAAGTATGTGGGGTTTGTAGATAATTCTGTGAAATCAAGCTTAGCTTTGGTCACACTGAAGCAGATTCCTATGGACGGTCTCGTCTACTCGTGTCAGTAACATCTCATACAAGTTAGTTGACACAATAGATGCGAGCGAATCTCTTCCCGCATCCCGTGCAGGATCCGCTTCAGTCATGCCAGAGCTTTAAGCCTCTTCATTTCTTCTTAGTTTTTTGTAAACGGTCGGGCCTAATCGCGTTTTTATTGCTTCTTCCTATGATTAGTCTTTGTATAAAACTATCGTTCTGATACCCAGTTTCTAAAACGAATCTAATAACTATATTTTGTTGATAAAACTTTTATAGACGGTATAGACCGGGTATAAATAAGTTTGGCTATAATTTCTGTATGCTCATGGTTAATTTCTATTGCAGCAAAGGGTCCTTCCGCTAACCTACCTGAACATAATTGAAGTCCCGAGCGAAGATGTGGCTCCGAGCACTGTCAAGGAGAACCCAGTGCGTGAAGCAGAACGCTCCATAAGTCTGGAGAAGCTCATCGGTGTTAATTTGATGATGGAGATACAACAGGAACTTAGCGAACCCGCCGCAGTACATACGGAACCCGTCCCACTACACACGGAACCGGCCCCTATGCATATTCAACCACCTAAAGATATCACATTTGAAGCTGTAAAGCAACCAGTAGCTCCAATTGCACTTGTGGCACCAACTGTATCTGTTGCTGAGCTACAGACCCCAGTTCCAACTGTTGTTGCTTCAATAACTGCTTCTATGAAGACGAACGTTACAAGCCCACCCTCCGAGCATATACCACTCGTTGCAGTTAAGTCTGAACCGTCGCTAACTATCACTAAAGTACCTATTAAAGCTGAGATCGAAACACCTAAGGACCTGCCCAGCGAGGTAGTCGTGCTGGACAGTGACGACGACGAGCCCAGCCTGCCCGTCATAGACCTCTCGGATGACGACGCCACTACCTCCGCTAGCGACAAGCACACAGTCCCAGTGCAGACTACCAGACAAAAGGTGCCAATAGATATCCTCAGCACGTGCCCTAAATGTCAGCAAATATGCAAATCCATAAATGGCTTGAAAAAGCATTTCTTCTACTGCTATCCCAATAAGAGTGAGGGCTGCAAGTGTGCGCACTGCCCTTACATGGCCAGCAGTAGAGATCACATCATGGACCACTACATGTTCGACCACTGCGATAAGATTACATACCAGTGCGGCGTGTGTCGCATCAACCAAGCGAGCCTCACCATGGCCAAGCGACATCTCAAGGAGGTACACAAGGAGAAAGATCATTTTGTCGCGTCCATCATAGAGAGGGGGATTCCTTGTTACGTCGTCAATCCAACGAAAAAGGACAAGAAAGAGCTGCCTAAGAGGAAACATAGCGCAAGTAACCCTGACACGTTGAGCAAGCGTCGATTTTGGCCTGGAGAAATAAACCAGCTTCCGATAAATCCTATATTGGAGCACTTGGTGTACTGCGAGATATGCGAGTTCAGCACGAAGGTGCGCCTGAACATGGTGCGGCACCTGCAGCTGCACGCCGAGCAGCAGCCCGCGCCGAACACCGCGCCCGTCAACCCCGTGCCGCACCTCGAGACCAACGAGAAGCACTTCGACCGCATGGTGAACCTCGCGTCCTCCTCGCTCGCGCCGCACCGAGCCGAGCGGCCCGCGCCCGAACGGCCCGCGCCCGAGCGGCCCGCGCGCGCGCTGCCCGTGCCGCCCGAGCGGCTGGGGCGCTACCCGCGGTTCATCCCGGCCCGCCAGCGCAACACGTGCGGCGGCGTGGGCTGCTCCTACACGGCCGTGGACGAGCCTACGCTGCGGCGCCACTGGGAGGCGCTGCACGCCGGGCCCGGCAGCAACGCCTTCCGCTGCGTGCACTGCCCCGACAGCCAGACCACCGACACCTCCAAGCCCATCACCGCCGCGCGAGTGATGCAACATCTGAAGATGCACGACGACACCCTGTATGCTTGCCCACAATGTGACATGTATTACTACAAGCGCGATTACTTGGAGAAGCATATGATGGATTTGCATCAGAACGCACCGTACTACATAGTGCGTGAGAGCGCGAGCGCGGCGGCGGCGGCGGCGGCAGCGGCAGCGGCGGCGGCAGCGGTGACTGCGGCGGTGGCGTCTCCCAGCGTCGCGCCCACCATGGACCTGAAGCCGTGGCAGTGCGGTTTCTGTGAATTCAAGAGCATGTTGCGTCCCGAAGTGGCCGAGCATTGCTTCAAGTTGCATCAGTCTAAGATGCAGTTCAGATGCGGCTACTGTCCGTACAGGGCGTCCGCGTTGGAGAATGTGAACAACCACCTGGCGCACTCGCACCCCAACGAGCCTGAAGATGTCATCTATTACTACTACAGGGAAGGCTCGCTGCCCGACGAGGTGGACGGCACGGCCCGCTGGATGAAACAGCGGCAGAAGGTGGGCCCGAACATCCCTCAGGTGAAGACTGAGGAGCAGGAGACCCCTGTCGAGGCACCGGTAGCCTCCCTGCCTCCCGTCAATATCGACCTGAAACTGGTAAAGAAGGAAGTGGACGAGTCGACGATTTTAGAGTCAGTAGAATCTATGGAGGACTTGTGCAAGAGATTCGGGCAGTTCTGTGAGCCGAATGGAATCCAGTTTAAGTGCCCGCTATGCAATGTTATATCGGAAGCCACCAGGGAGGCCATGCAATCTCATTTATATGAAGAACTGCAGTATAGGAAGTAAGTTAACCAGATTATAAATATTCTTATTTTAAAACAAATACTACAATTCAGTGGTAGTTTGGCTAATAACTTTAAAATAAACCACTGGAATTTCTGTTCTCTATATGCTATATAAAAAACTTACTAATACTTTTGAATCGTGCAATACATAAATTACAAATGACATCACGCCTGTAATCCCCGAAGGGTTAGGCAGTGGTATACGTAATAGTGCCTTAATAATGCGAGCTTTCTATAACTTTCAGTTGCAATCAATTGATGTATTGAAACAAAAAATACTAAAGTAATACCTAAGTGCTTCGATATTTTAAGTTCTTTGGTCAAAAAGAAAGCCAGTCTTACCAAGGGGTATCGTATTACCCAGTACTGACTGGGTTGTGGAGGTCAGATAGGCAATCGCTCCATGTAAAATACAGGTATTCAGCTGCATCCGGTTAAACTAGAAGCCGACCCCAATATAGTTGGGAAAAGGCTAGCAAATCAGTAGCATGTAAAATTATTCATATTTAACATATAATCTTTCAGATGGGGATGCGGACTCTGCAACTACAAAGCTTTCCACAAACTCGGCCTCACGGAACACATGAGCACAGAGCACTTCAGACAGTACGACCACATCGAGCTGCCCAAGGACGTCAACAAAGAAAAGTGGGTCGCAGGCCAGTTGGACCATCAAGCGGCTATTATAGAGAAGCATAAGGCCAACTTGGCCAATCAGAAAATTGTTGTCGAGAGACCAAACAAGCCTGCACCAATCGCCGCGCGTCCTACCGATGACGTAGTTGAAAAATTCTCAGTGAAACAGTTGGAGGAAGCTTTCGGTGAGTTCGGAGCGCCCAGCAACATGATGTTCTGCTGCCCCAAGTGTGGCACGCTGCTCAAAGACGAAGCGGCCATGAGAGACCACTTGGAGATGGAACTTAATTTGATCAGGTACGTTGGATTACATAGTAACATAAGTAAAAAGATCTGGCAGTTTATTTTAAGTTAAATTTTTGATATGAAACATCTATATGCGCACCTAGCCACCGACCGTATGCTGTGACGGAAGATGGCATGACGCTGTCATAGCGTGATACCTTCTCTATGCCACGTAAAATCAACCTTTTCCCATTAGAATAAAGTTTGATTTGGAACGATTGTTGTGAGTAAATAAAAGTAAAAATAACGTGTCCCTTATTATAATCATAAAAATAATAACTAACGACCGTGTGGCAGAGTAACTCGGACGCTTTTTCCGGGCCATGCATGTGCCCGATGTAGACTTATCAGCGTCCGTAGCCTGGCTACGTTCCGGGGACCTCTTCGGAGAAAACGAAGGTTTTGTCTGTGTAATTATGGATGAAGTTACGATGACGAATAACTACCGGAGATTTATTGTGAAAGACGGTAAGGGTGACATGTCGGGCATGCCACCGTCCAGGCGAATGAATCCGCCATTATCTTCGGGTGTTCGCGTCTGGCTAACGGAAAGTACTTGCATAGACACAACCTTGTGGCCAGGATTATCCATCAGCAACTTGCTCTAAAATACAACCATGTGGAATCGGAAGTGCCTTACTATAGCTATGTGCCCGGCCAATTTTTTTTGGCTACTTTTCTTTCGATAATTTTATGTACTTACAACTGTTTCTTCTGTTTAACATAACTAAGTTTTTATCATATATTATTTCAACATTTTCAGATGGGGTTGCACTAACTGTTCTATCAAATATCCGTCGTACCATGACGCTCAGTTCCATTGCAAGGGTCACGACGGCCCAGCCCGGCCCAAGGAGGCCGTAAGAGACCCCGCCATGCGCGCCGCCTGGCTCAACTACATCATACAGGCACAGAAGAAGACCCTGCAGACCGTCTCCGCTATCCCAACTACCTCGGAGCCTTCCACTCCTGAAAAGAGTTTCACAGAAATCGACAATTCTCTCCTCGTCGTCCGCTACGAAGAGCGCGTACCCACGCCTGATCTAGTGCCAGCCAACCGCAAGAGACCGGCGCCGGAGAGTGATGACGAACGACTGATCATCGACGAGGCCGCCGGCCCCAAGAAGCCGACCTTGAGACATTGCCCATCCTGCTCCTTCAAACATAAATACTACAACCCTTGGAAGGAACATGTACTCACGCATTATAACTTGAAGCCTTTCTCGTGCTACTACTGCGACTTCTCCTGCTCTTATAAGTCAGGCATGATTGTACATTTTAACAAATGTCACCCTGATGCCCATCAGCAGACAATAATGAATGCAATACCCCCCGGAAAATCACATGTCATCGATCTGAAGAAGAAGTTACCAGTAGGGCAGGAAACTATGGCATTACCTGCAAGGAGGGGTAAGGAAGGAAACAGCATATGCTTGTTCTGTGAAAACTCGATACCGGAAACTGATGTTGACACCCATTTACATGAAAATATCAGACCCGACTTTGCTAAAAAAGGTGACGTGGTGTACAAATGCTGCATTTGCTTAGTTCTTCGCCTCGACGTGAAGTCTCTATATGAGCATCACAACCTGGCGCATCCCCACGTGCCGGTCAACTACGCGCTGTTCAAGCTGCATCATGACACCAGAGAAACGCATTACTGCGGTCACTGTGAACACACAGGATTTAAATTCCTAAGAGACCTGAAGAGTCACCATAACGCAGTTCATCCTACGCTTCTATTCAAATACACAACTGTGCCGTACGTGTACTCGGATTCTAAAAAGGAAAGGAAGAAGGAGGAGGCTCCTCTTCAGAAGAGATGCGCTAGGAAGTCGACGACCAAGCTCCCGGGTAACACTGTCGCCAAGAAGTCCACCACCAGACTACCTTACAGTGTCCCCGGTGTTTCAGAAGGAGGGTATTCCTATTATAAGACAAAGCCTGAACCGCTAGAAAAGTATGACAATGTCACTACTCTCATGTCATTCTGCAACAGAATGGTACCATTTACGCTTAAGAAGTTGAGCGAAATCATCAACATTGAACCGAAGGTTATTGTGAAAGATATACGAGCTGGCACCTCCAGAAGTGAAAAATAAGTGCAAAGTGCGGACAAAGTGTTGAACGATCAATTATTAGTTATTAAACTTACTTTTATTTAGGAGTTGTATCGTTTTGAGGCCAGATTTGTGTTAGTTATAACAACGCTTAGCGATTAAAAGACATTCTCCTTTACTTGAGACTGATATACATTTGAATTAGTGCAGTGATTAGGTTTATAAATAGACTAAGCGCAGTCGCACTAGGTGGTTTACCAGCCATATATCTAGCTTTCATAAGGGTGAAATAGCCAAATTGTAATTGCCAATCATTTGACATACTTAAATATATTAGTAAATATGTGTGGAAACTTTCTCTGTCAACGGTATAAATAGTTATGTTAATAAGTAACACTTCACTTCAACATGTTGATGCACGAACTAGCTATTTTACCCTATTGCAATTATGAATCACATATTTCCTCTATAATTAAGTAAAACAAAAAAAATGGCATGATTAAGCCTAAAACGATATTAAACATTAAATTAGTATGGGAATCTGTGATTTACGATACATTCTTGTAAGTTTTATATGTTAGTAGTAAGTAGGTATGTATATGTAATAATTTTGAGCATTTATAACACCTCAAGCGGTCGAGTTCCTTTGTTTATTTTTGCCAAGCTGTGGATTGGATTCTCATAACATAAGTATTTCTGTATTAAAGTGTAAGTAAAAATAAGTCTTGTCTACGTTTTATGATACCTAGTTCATATTTTTAGAAAACTTTAAAATTGTATTCATAAATGTATAATTCGATAGTTATGATTAAATGTGAATATTTACTACGTAGAAATCTTAGTCAACACATTTTTTCTCAGGTCCACGGCTTGGAATTAAACTCAATTGATTTTTTTTTTCTTTTTGTAATTCCAAAACTGCTGAATGTGAACAATTCCTATCATTTCTTTAATGATTGAACATGTCTAGATCAGGGACAGGGTCTGTACTATTGTAATTTGTCTTGTTATAGTTTACCAAGGAAAGTTAATTTGCCAAATTATATTCCGATTCGACAGAATAAAAGATTTTCGTAAAAAACTTGTTTTAATAAATATCGGTAAAATGGGTTGGATTCAGTACTTATAACTATAAAGGGTGTGAAAAGACCCTTAACGAAGCCGAAAGGCATTTGCTCTCCCCGTCAATGCGATATTTTTTTTGTTCTAGACCATACTTGGGAACCTTCTAGTTACGGAGATATTGGGGGTCAAAGTTCCAACTGTTTCACAAGTTTTTTTTAAAATACACATGTTTTAATGTAAGATTTTACTTTAAACACTTCCATGACCCCCGTACTATTCAATCCATCCATCAGCACAATGTTCTGAGTGCGATATATTGAGTCCTACCGTCAAACGTGATTTTTGACCCCAAAAAAGAAAGTCGTTTCCCAGCAACATTTTTTGCGTAAAGTTACTTAGTTTTTGATGTACAGAATGCATCGTTGTCGGCTTCGTGAAGGGTCCGTTTACACCCTGTATACTGAATTAGGACGGAAACTTTGACAGGTATTTTCACGTTAAAAAATGTTACTAGCTATGCCCCGCGACTTCTCTATTTGAATCTGATTTTGTTAATAATTTCAAGGGTTTTTAATTTTTTTGTACGGAATTAATCCATTTTCTGAAATAAAAGTAGCCTAACTTACTCCTTATAACATCAGCTATCTGCTAGAAGGTGGAAGGTGGCCCCAGGATAGCCCGCGAAATTTTTAAAAGTAAAAAAAAAACAAAAAAAAAATTAAAAGTTTTCTTACGTTTTCTTTTGCAATTTGCAGGTCAGTGTCAAGTTGTATGTTGATGAAAAATGAGTAGCGCAAGTAAAACGTTTGTAGTTACAGAATTATAATTGTTGTTGTTTGTAATCATTAATACAACATTCTAAGTTCATTTAACTCCATTTTTTTAAAAAAACGTTGCCCCACACTAGGAATTTCTCCTGTATCGTGGGTGCGTTTACAAACATTTAAACTCACACACAAACAGCCAGACCCGGAACAACTACCTGTAGGCCATACAAATATTTGTTCCGTGCGGGAATCGAACCAGCGACACGCAGTGCAGCAGTCTATTGCTCAGCCACTGCGCCAACCGCGCCGTCCATTGATTGACTTTTTCATGAAATAGTTACAGAATAGGATTAAATGAACTTAGAGGTTTGTATTAATGATTATAATTCTGTAACTACATACGTGTTACTTGCGCGACTCATTTTTCATCAACATACAACCTGACACTGACTTGCAAATTGTAAAAAACGTAAGAAAATTTGAATTTCGTGGGCTATCCCTATATCCAATGGCGTGGACTGATGACCGCCCTTTGAGCTACATCATCGTAGATCCGAAGACATGTATAAAATAAATTTTGGTTTAACTGGTAGAAGCAATTTTCAATGGCATTCTCAGAGTGTTTTGCATTCTCAGAGTGTGTTGCAATATAAGAAAAAAAATAAAAAAAATTGGTGGCACACATATTGCCACCACCAGCTAAAGGGTTAAGTCACTATCAATCTAATTGTTTTTAATAAAAACACCGTAAAATACTTTTTTACCAGAATAAAATATCATCCTTCTTACTTCGTAAATCAGTCTTTCATACAACCATTTATCCTTTACTTATAATTACGCGCGAGTGAAGCCGCGGGCAACAGCTAGTTTTAATTATAACGTCAATTTAACACCCCACACGCTTGAGTGCATTGAATGTTTATTCGTTCCTCGGTAACCTGCATGAAACTTTTTATCTTGGAGACATTTTTTAATGTTAGCTGGCTTTGAGCTTTTGATTACTTCTTGTTACAAATGCATGAAAGCATATCAATATACCAACATCATTGAAAGCAAGTAGTTCAGTCGCCATCAGATATATCGTAGCGGGTGAGGTACTCAAATATTTCGGAGCAGCATTACTTTTCAATAAATTCGGAACACATAACGAGCTAAAAATATCAGAAAGCACAGAACTACAAAGGTATCGACGCAGTCAGGATGATCATAAAGATCGGAACATTTGTGGAAAATATACCTCAAGTCTGTATTACACAGTTTAAATTACACTATATTATGCATGTCGATCTTCGATCTTTGATTTTGGCATGACGTATGGGGTATATTCACGTAGAGAGGAGGCGGCCTTTTTGACAACTTCAAAGTGTAACGAATTTATTGAAAAGTAATGCTGCTCTGAAATATTTGAGTACCTCGCCCGCTACGATATAATTATCTGATGGCGACTGTTCACTTTTATCGGATCTTTATACATTAACCAAGGCTGTTTTTTTGTAATTTCACTACATCATTGTTTAGCGATGCACACAATAGAACTCTTATCAGTTGGTCTTTTTTATTGTTTTTATTGGGTAAAGACCAAGATATTTACAACTTCCGAAAAACATCGTTCAGCATTTAACTTCGTAGAGCGATCAGCAAGAGGGGACGTACGTACCATCTACTTTGTATTACAAGCAAGCAATTGAAAATGTGTAGGATGGAGCGTGTACTGGCATTCTTAACTATGTACTTGGGGTTGGTGCATTCTAAGTCTAAGTCAAGTAAGTCAGTTCTATCTGGTGTGAGTACAACATTATCACAATTTTAATTAATTTCTGTGTCTTTTAGTAACATACATCCATACTTAATAATCTCTGGAACTACTGGTCCGATTTGAATGATTCTTTCAGTGTTGGGTAGTCCATTTATCGAGGAAGGCTATAGGCTATATAACATCACGCTACAACCAATAGGAACGGAGCATCAATGAAAATTTTTGCAAAAACGGGGATAATTGCATTTTTATAATAATTTCACGCGGACGAATGTCGTGGGCTACAGCTAGTTTTTACATAAAAGGCGTTTGTAGTGTGTATATAACGGTCAATAGGACTATAGCATCATCTTCCTGCCCTTGTCCCATGTTACTTAGAGTGGTCCTGTCAACCGTCACGCTATCATTTATGTAGTCCTTTTAGTTCGTTCATTCTTCTTGTCTCATTTCGTTCTGCCCGCGTGTACGTTACCCTAGCAGGAAAGTGTCTTCTAGAGCGATATGAGTGGAACGTATAATTAGTGGGTAATCGGCTGTGAAAGTGCACTACATAAAAATTGGTGCGCTTTGTCGTTTTGGAAAAAAAACGGAAAAAACTATACGGAAGGACCAATCTCTGGCTTCACTCGCTCGCGGTTTGGCGGTTTTTTTGGCTCCCGCTTCTACTTTAGGTACTACCGTATTATCAGAAAGCCCAGTAAGGACAGGGAAATATAAAACGTAAATAAAAATATTTTACATTTTTCAGATTTTGATCTCTTCCACCGCACTAGGAGTGCGACTAGGTCTAAGTTAGGTAAGTACACTAGGTAAATATTTACATGAATATGTGTATTCATTATGTTCTAATGTATTTATACGGGGTGGAATGTATACCTACCTACAAAAGTGCAATACCACAGATAATATAATACTACGCAATACCTACACGGTTACAATTTATGGAACAGCTGATTTTATTTTTTTAAGTAACCGGGGAAAAATTTCTATGTGGCGTTCAGAACGATGTACCTACTTACTGACTACGTGGTAACCGTTTTCGCATCGGTGTCCGTTCCACCCCGTCTCTATACAAATAAATAAAATCGAAGTGTCTGTTTGTAATATCAAAATAATAGTCTTTTACTGAATGCATTTGAAAATATATACGGCACTTACAAAAACGCATTTTTATTAGTTTTTGTCTGTGTGTTTGTTCCGGCTAATCTCCGAAACGGCTCGACCGATTTAGACGGGACTTTTACTGGCAGATAGCTGATGTTATAACTTCATTCCTTTTATTTTAGAATATCAATTAGGGTTCCGTGCAAAAAATTAAAATCCTTTAAATTGGTAACGATATCCGATTCAAAAAGGGAAGTAATATTTTTATATTACTTCCCAAACTATCTCTCAGGTGCAACTTGCGCCTCTATACCTCGGTGATCCGTCCCATCATGACATACGCTTGTGTCGTGTTCGCACATACTAAGCCCAGATATATCCATAGGATGTAAGTACTTCAGAACCGGGTCTTACGAAAGGTCAAGGGAGTCCCTTGGTATGTCCGCATTGACAGTTTATACATAGACCTTAGAATGCCCACTATTCTCCAGTTTATGAAGCGTCTTTCCAAGCGCTGTTTCGATTCTGCCTTAAAGCACCGTAATCCCTTGGTCGCGAGCCCTCTAAAATTAGCAAGATTCGCCATCCAAGGCATACTCTCGTCAACCCCGATGACGCTATCCCCCTCCTCCAGGAGAGCAGTAGGGAAACTAGCACGCTCAAGAAGCACAGACGCAAATAGCCGTCATTCCGTCCTCGCTATCGAGGCCCGTCGCGACATCCCGTTCAATGCCCTCCCCGACCCTTGCTCGAGCCAGCCCGCGTGGCTGAGCCTGAAGTCCAAAAACAGCCCCCAAATAATGACACCACTCAGATCCAGCCTATCCCTTTGCTGTCCTCGCCTAGCGACGCCCTAAGCCGAGGCTCTTACCCCACAGGGGGAGCCCTTAGCGTGTAGTCGCTTAGTTTGTAAGTTATTTGCTCTGGCTGGAGGCTTTACACTCACCCACAGGATAGTCCGTTTAAGCAGTCGACAATTTCCTAGGTTGAACTGCGAGATGCCATTTTAAAAAAAATACATTCATTCCATACTCAAACTGCACTTGCGTTTCATTTTCATACCCTGCCCTTACAACACCCGTATCGTGTCCCTGGTTTATTTATTTGAGGTTGGCCCAATATTTCTCCTTTCTTGAAGCATTATAGCCATTTTACATTTCGCGTTATCCATCTGTTTAGGTTGAGCTTTGGGTTTTAGTTAAGTAGTTTAATACTCTCTTGTTTCAGCTACCAACTTTGAATTTGCCGTAAGCGGCGGAACTGCAGTAATATTTTATAACGACGAGAATAAAATATCAATTAATAAAATTGACTGGGAGGCTAAAACACCGATCAAAGCATCAGCGTACGACAGAAAGCGCCACAGGCTCATCAGAGCTGAAGGACACGTTATCCTGAGTAAAAGCTTAAATACCGACAAAAACGATGGTCTATTTATTGAGAGACCTGATGGAAACATTCATGGCATGGCCTTCGACCCCGTCACAGACACAGTCTTCTTCACCGACACTAATGAGAGAACTGTCAATTGGTTTTCGGTAAAAATTAGCGATAAATTTGATTCAAATCGAACCAAAACCCGCCAAACAGACACCGACAGCGATAACTTTGATGACGAATACAACCACGATGTGAGAGGAAATCTTTTAATCAAGATGGATAAAGGGATCCCACGTGATATTGTCGTAGACAGCTGTAAAAGGTATGTTACTAATAATAGTTCAATAATGTTTTACTTAAAAATATTGTGTTTAACTTCTAGATAGTAACAGCAGGTTTTGTTTAGAACAGGTATGTTTACTGGCTCAACACAGACATGATGAATCCTACAATAGAGCGAGCCCGCTTTAGTGGTGCTGAAAGAGAAGTCTTTGTGCATACCATAACTACACTAAGTTTCAACGCAACACATAAATTGGAGCCGCACAGCTTAGCTATTGATCATCAAACACGAGCAATATACTGGTTTGAGCCTTATTCAACTACACAATACAATATGGTTCGTTGCGATCTGTCCACAAGAAAGAAAACACGAGGAGTTTATTATGAAATTGAACGTTTTCCAATGATAGCGCATCCTCCAAATACATTAACTATTTCAAAGGGATTTTTTTACTTCGTGGACTTTAGTACTTCTAGAACGGAGATGTCCACTTTTCCATTAATGATGAATGACTATTCTGAGTACCTTCACTACCATTTGTATCATTATAAGATGAATGTAGGTGTAGCTGTAAGGGAATATGACATTCAGAAGATACAGGACTGTGAAGAAATTTCGATCGAAATTACTGAAGACAGGACGTTTTGTGTTTTCGGTAATAAAAGGGATAAGGAATCCCGCTGCGAGTGCAAACCTGGTTACACCGGTGAGAGGTGCGACGTTTATGTATGCAATAAATATTGTTTACGAGGGTGGTGCCGTGTCAATAATGAAGGACTTCCTGCATGCAGGTAAAACATGTTCTACTGCTTGCATTCTGTTGGCTGCCTAGCTTAGTTTTACAATGTTTTAAGTTTTGTTTATTTCAGGTACCAATGTGACTTTTTCAATTCATATGTACTTTCTAAGTTTATCTTGGACATCTCAGACATCGGTGAAGGAAAACATCGTGAGGAAACCTGGACTTATAATTAATATAAGTCTGAAATCGCCAACCCGTCTTGAGCAAGCGTGGTGATCAATGCTCGTGCCTTCTCTGTATGAGAAGAGGCCTTTGCCCAGCAGTGGGACAGTAACAGGCTGGTATTATTATTATTTATTATTTCAGGTGTTACCCTGGTTATACCGGAGAGCGATGTCAGATAAACTCATGTAACGGACATTGCCTCAATGGAGGCAAATGTTCACTGAACAAGGCGAGAGATCCTGTCTGCCAATGTGCTGATGGTTACAAAGGATCAAGATGCGATGAAGATAAAAGCGACGGCATATCCTGTTTCAAGCCAGGAGATATCAATCTGACTGATTTACTTGGGGCTCTGCAAGAGACTGAAAACAATTCAATTTGTTTTAAGACAATCTAACTAACGTACATAACGTCATCATTTTATTATTTAGCGTTAATTTAGAATTTGACAATTTAACTCTCAACACACTACTAACGTTTCTAATATACCTACGTAACTAAAGTTTCTGTTCTTTTTTTCTTTTTAAAATGGAGACGAGTGATCTGGACAGAAACTAACTACTACTACTACTACTACTAATTTACCTATAATTTTTCTATATTGTATTGTATAATTGTATTTTATAACGGGCTGGTTTCCGCAACTCCACGTCAAAGCGCGTATTTGCGTGCGGAATGATTCTATAAAGTACTTAATGAAGAGCAATTACAAAACATGGCGAATATTCATAGTAATTGATGAAATAATTTATTTACAACAAGATACTAATGTGCTATTTTTCGGAGGGCATCGTGAAACTAACTAAATTGCGGTACCTACACATAAAACATGACTTCCACACTATATTTACAACTAGCTGTTCCCCGCGACCTTCGTCCGCGTAAAATTATTAAAAATACGATTTTCCCCGTTTTTGCAACATTTTTCATTGCTGCTCCGCTCCTATTAGTTGTAGCGTGATGTTTTATAGCCTATAGCCTTCCTCGATAAATGTGCAACCCAACACTTAAAGATTTATTCAATTCGAACCAGTAGTGCCCGAGTTTACCGCGTTCAACCAAACAAACAAACTCTTCACCTTTATATATTAGTATTAGTATAACGTGTAACGGATATTGCCTCAATGGAGGCAAATGTTCATTGAACAAGGCGAGAGATCCGGTCTGCCAATGTGCTGGTGGTTACACGGGATCAAGATGCGATGAAGATAAAAGCGACGGTATATCCTGTTTCAAGCCAGGAGATGTAAATCTGACTGATCTACTTGGGGCGCTGCAAGAGACTGAAAACAATTCAATTTGTTTTAAGACAATCTAACTAACGTACATAACGTCATCATTTTAGTTCGAAGAGCAGTTTATTTTAAAAAAAAAAACTAGCTTGTGTCCGCGGCTTCGCTCGCGTTAATTTAGAATTTGACAATTTAACTCTCAATACAACTAACGTTTCTAATATAAGTAACTAAAGTTTCTGTTCTTTTTTCTTTTTAAAATGGAGGCGAGTGATCTGGACAGAAACTGCTACAAGTACTAATTTACTTACAATTTTTCTATATTATATTGTATAATTGTATTGTACAACGGGCTGGTTTCCGCAACTCCACGTCAAAGCGCGTATTTTGCGTGCGGAATGGTCCTATAAAGTACTTTATGAAGAGCAATTTCAAAACATGGCGAATATTCATAAGAATTGATGAAATAATTTATTTACAACAAGATACTAATGTGCTATTTTTTCGGAGGGCATCGTGAAACTAACTAAATTGCGGTACACGTTTACAGTAAATATGACTTCCACACTATATTTACAATAAATTATTAGTTATGTACGGAAACAACGGTCTCTGATTAGGGTTAAGATAAACAGTTTATACGACCCGAGCGGCTGTTTTTATTTAGCCACGAGCTCCTCCGGGTCGTTTGAAAAAAAAAATCAGTAGATCCACATCTTGAAATCAGGATACAGTGAGAAAAACAATCGTCACTAGATCCATCATGGATCTGCCCAATGGATCTTCTTGATTCTCAGAGATTGAACGGTATTATGTACATAATACAAAGACATTCAAATATAACTAGCTATAGACGGGACAAGACCAAGAAACTGACAATTCCAAAACCTGTTACAAATTAGTAACAAGTCGATCAGTCTAGTGCGATACGTCGCCTTGTCAGGTCGCATTCATATGACACAAAGACACTCAAATATTTCCGAGCTATAGACGGGTCATGACGAATAAAAACGTAATCCAAAACTTGTTACTACTTAGTAACAATTCGTTCTGTCTAGTGTCATCTGTGTCATACGCCCGCTTGTCAGGTAGCATTCGTGTGTCAAAATCGAAAATATTCAGGATGAAAATTATTGTATGGCAATATTCCCAATGTCCTCTCTATGTGTGTTTTAAATCTCTTTGACATAATACTTGGTTGACGGCTTTGCAAAGGGACTGTTTACACCCTGTATGTTGTGCGAAAAGAATCACTGGTATAACATTTCTATGGCTGTCAAGTCATTGTGTATTTTTCGCACGAAAGGGAAACACAACAATTCGTTCCATTGGAGATAAAAATATTTTAGCAAAAAATAAAATTAAAAATATAATTCACCAATGCATTTAATGAAGAAGATAACTACTAATTTCATAATGATTCAACTTTCTCAGTACATTTTACACTTCAACAGTGATCGTTGAGTTCTGTGCTGAGCTTGTTGTTAGCCGGCTTCGCGCGGCGCCTCGGTACGAAATATGTTGTTGATGTCATGATGTTGCGGTTGCTGTCGTCCTGGATCCTGAGCTCTATGGGCAACTGAGTTCCCTGTAATTAAGCAAAGAAACTGGTAAATACAAGGGATGTGGAGAAAATAACAATAGGCACAGTTCTAGACCGCGCCGTATTTTTGGGTGAAAACTTGTGGTCTCAGCTGTAACCGAACACAACTTTTATAAAAATAAAATTTTCGATCTTTGATCTTTTTTTTTCACACGTTCTGAATAGGACAACAGCTATAATTGGAGTTGGAACAATTTATTATCAAAACCATTTTGGGTTGTTTCATTTCTACATAGATGTTTCCATTTCATGCAAAGTGCCTACCACGGGGTAGGCACTTTCAAATAGTCAAAAATAAGCTGCCAATTGTCAGTCCAGCTAAAGGCATAATGACTGTGACAGCCTTACTGTGGCGGTGACGTGTGAAGCATGATCTGATTCAGCCGAATGACCAAAAGTGGTATTCAAAGCTATAGAGTACTACCAAAAAAAAATCCGTTTATAAAAGGAAAATAGGTGACATGACGATAAAAGAACATATGAAACAGTAAAGCCTAACAGTAATAAAAAAGGTTATAAAGGGTGTAAAAAGACCCTTAACGAAGACGAAAGGCACTTGTTCTCCTCGTCATTGTGATCATTTTTTGCTCTGGACCATACCTGGGAACCTTCTAGTTACGGAGATATTGGGGGTCAAAGTTCCAATTTTTTCACAAGTTTTTTTTTAAATACTACTTTTTAAGGTTCTAACTTTACTCCAATTACCTCCATGGTCCGTTTACTATTCAAAGCATCCATCAGCAATAAGTTTTGAGCGCATTATATTGAATTTTACCGTAAAATGTGAATTTTGACCGCAAAAAAAAATTTCATTTCCCAGCAAAATTTTTTGCGTAAAGTTACTTGGCTTGATGTACAGAATGCTTGGTTGACGGCTTGGTGAAGGGTCTGTTTACACCCCGTATACATCGTTAATAGAAACTTACCCTTGTTTTTCCTCTAGTTTGGCCATATAATAATGCCATTCCTGTTCCTCCTGACGCCGTTCCTTTGAAATCCAGGGAGTGCATTCAGGGAAGTCCGGTGTCGTTTCTTCTGTATCTGTTTGCCTGAAGCGTATCTTGTCGTCATGCTTTGCATAGTACTGTTTTTCTTTTTGCCACCGTTGAATTTCCCGTCTCCATAACATGTCTGTCATTTTTGTGTCTTATTTTGGAATTCATAGAACTGACGACACAAATTCCTATCCATCCAGTGAGTGCAAAGGTAAACAGCCATTGGTCCTCTCCTTTCTAAGTACTCTTTTTCTTTATGCTGTCCCCACAGGTTTTGGTGACTCCACATGTCTGTGGTTCCTTTTGTTTTTATTATTTTTTCCCTGAACTTATCTTGGAATTCCTCGAAACGATAACACATATCAACAGACATCCAGTAAAGGAACGGTAAAAATTTATTGGTTCTGTAATTTCTGTACTAGAGGCCAGTGTCGTTATCGTTTCTTTACTGGAGGCCGCTGTCGTTGGACAACTGCCTTTAGTACAGAAACGACAACGGCAACGTTTCTTTTGTTTCTGCACTAGAGGCCGGTGTCGTTGTCGTTTCTGTACAAGAGGCCGTTGTCGTTGTCGTTTCTGTACTAGAAGCTGGTGTCGTTGTCGTTTCTTCTGTTTCTGTACTAGAGGCCGGTGTCGTTGTGGCATTTGCATGTGGCTGAAATGAGAATGCTAAGGAGGATGTGCGGTGTTACGCGAATGGATAAAATAAGAAATGAGTAAATAACACATTTTTGCCGACTCTCCTTCAAACAAATCGACTTACGTAAATCGTACGCCAGTACACTGTAGTAACTAGTGTAGTTCGGAGTTCCAGTCAGAGCAATCTTTCATATATATATTTATAATCATTCCCAGGGCCCCACAATCCAAGGGGCCCCAAGTTCCTTTAAGTGCCAAAGATAGTGGTGGTCAAATGAAACTTTACTTATTCCAGGCGGAATACTAAACATTTTTGAGCTCGCTTCGCTCGCTTTTACAACGCTCGCGTTATAATTTCTAAAATAAAAATGATAAACAAAGGAACAGTGCTCTCTGAGGTTTATGCTATACCACTAGTTGGCGTCTGGATTGAGGGCCCAAGTTACATACACATATTTAGCGGAGCATAATAAAGGCCCATCATTCATGGACCTTTGCTTCAAGTTCCATATTTTTAACAAATTTCCCTACAAGTCTCAATTTGTTTTGACTAACGATAGAGGGCATCAAAGTTCAAGAAAGGGGGCTTGTGTAACGCGAGATTTCAACGCGCTGTATCTTGGTCATTTTTCGTTTACATGACAAAAGAAAAAATACGTGTCCAATATTTTTTGATAATCTAACTGACGGAATACATAGATTTTTTCAGCCAAATGCCCTATTTTGAAGCGGACAACTTACATACATACGAACAGTGCAAGTAAAATAAAAGCATGTAAAAAATTCAGCATAACTCACCAATGAGAGGAACTAATTTTAAGGGCAGCACTAAAAGCATCTGCATTATCTCAGTAGACTTCTCAAGTTTCACAAAAAAATTAAGCGCGACGACTGACAATATTGTTTTAACTATAACGTTAGCCAACTGACCAGACATTATATGAACAAAAAAAAAAAAATGCTTGATAATTTAAATATTTGCTTTTTTAATAAAATTTTAATAATTTTTTTTTTCATTGATTAATGATAATGTATGACGATTTGTGATTTTCAAAACTTACATATTTATACCGACTGGACACAAGCACAGGCTTGTTTTTAATAAGTGATTAATTGCAAAGACATTATAAGACTGTTGTGAAAATCAACTTAAAATGCAAACATATATGAAGTAGGTAATAAACAGAGAGTTCACTCGAAAAATTTAAACTATCTACTGGATTCAACAACGCCATGCAAGCGCCATGATCGCGGGTTGACGCGGGCGCTTGCTATAGCGTTGAAATATCGGGAGCTCAAAATAATGAACAATCACGGAAGATATCCCGTAAGTGACAGTATAAGTTTAGTTGTAAACCGTTAAAGCTTACAACATTGTATCAATAAAGAATGCTGGCATTATTATTTAGAAAAATGTTATTAATCATTTCATTTTTTATCTTCTTTTTATTTTTCATTTGAAGAAAAAAACAACCTAAGCTAAATCTTAGTCGAGTCTCTCCCATTAAAAAAAATATTCTTTTTGCTGTAAGAAAGTGTGGTTAATCGGTGCATTGCCTACTGAGCACTCCATGTACTACTTAGTCTGTTTAAATTTGTTTAATGTTGACAGTATATACGGTTACATAGTAAACATGCTGACACATGAAGAACGCAGGGCATTCCAATCGGTGATAAAATACTATCAAACCTTCGTTTCGTAGACGATATTGTTCTTTTTGCTTCTGAAGCAGATCAACTGCAACAAATGCTCCAAGACTTGAGCTCTGCAAGCCTTGAGGTTGGACTGACGATGAATCTGTCTAAGACTGAAGTCGTGACCAATGTCACTTAATAAAGGGTGTAAAAAGACCCTTAACGAAGCCGAAAGGCACTTATGCCTGGGAACCTTCTACATAGTTACGGAGATATTGAGGGTCAAAGTTCCAACTTTTTCACAAGATTTTTTTTTTAATACATGTTTTTATTGTAAAATTTTTACTTTAAACACCTCCACGACCCCTGTACTATTCAATCCATCCATTAGCACAATGATTTGAGTGTGTTACATCGAGTCCTACCGTAAAACGTGATATATCACCCCAAAAAAAAAGTTTTTGCGTAAAGTTACTTAGTTTGATGTATAGAATGCTTGGTTGACGGCTTCGTGAAGGGTCTGTTTACACCCTGTATAGGGTCGAGGTCGATGTGCCGGAAATACACTATGTCGACGAATATGCCTGTTGAAAATGCCTAGGCTAGCTTGTTTTCTTCAACAACAGACAGACAAAGAGATCGACGGTCGCGTCGAAAATGCCTGGAGAAGCTACTGGTCCACGAAGGCGCTTATAGAAGGCGACCTTCCTATCTCACTTAAGCATAAGCTTGTCGACATGTGTATCCTGCCTGTAACCTATGGAGCCCAGACTTTGTCCTTGACGGAGGCTCAGAAGTCCAAACTCAAGGTTTGTCAAAAAGCGATGGAGCCGTAGCATTTCAAACATCAAACTCACCGATCGAATACGCAACACCACACCACGATCCAAAACAGGCATCACCAATGTTGGCGATAAGTCTGCGAAGTAAAAATGGGACTGGGCGGGTCACATTTCCAGGATGGGTCAGGACAGATGGGCCAGAATCCTCACACAGTGGGTGCCTGAAGACGGTCGTCGTCACCGAGGTAGAGGCCCACGAAACGCTGGCGTGACGATTTGGACTCGTTCCTGACTGATTGACCAGAGAAGGCAAATCACCGGGAGAGTTGGAAAGGAATGGGGGAGGCCTTGGCCCACCAGCGGGACAGGACGGGATTATTAAAAAAATAAAGAATATAATTCACCAATGCATTTAATGGTGAAGTTAACAATTAATTTTATAAGGATTCAACTTTTTCAGTACATTTTATACTTCAACAGCGATCGTTGAGTTCTGTGCCCCTAGCTTGTTGTTAGACGGCGCCACGATAGCTACTTGCGCTCTGAGGCACATGATGTAGCGGTTGCTGTCGTCCTGGATCCTGAATTCGATGGGCAGCTGAGTTCCCTGTAATTAAGTAAACAAGCAGGTAAAAACATGGGATGTGGAGAAAATGAAAATAGACACAGTTTTAGACCGCGCCGTGTTTTTGGGTGAAAAATTGTGGTCCATGCTGTAACTAAACCCCACCTAGCGAGAGGAATTCGAGGACTCCCGACTATCCTTAGTCGGTACTAACGCTTTGCTGCCGACCTGGCTCCTAACTTTCGTGTAGTAGTCAGGCAGTCACTCAATTTAGAAGCGACTGGGGCAAGCCCAACCCCAACTGCCCCAACTGTCCCAATTGAGGCGAGTGAGTGAAGTGATCCCACCTTTGCCACGCTAGAGTGACGCACTTTTCTCGTGAGTGGCTCGCTGTGCCTTCTCTAGTTATGTGCAAGCACACTCCGCTCACTCGTTGTAAGAGTGAGCTTGCTCAACTCGCTTCTCTTCGGGGGCTCACTTCACTCGCTCATGGCTTGAGTAAGTACAATTTGCTTTGAATGAGTGTGGGCACGACAGACCACAGTTTTCTATCTTGTTAGTAGAATTGAAGACGCACCCCCCTGAGAATAGTACTCTCAGTTGCCATTAGCGATGTGGTAACAAGAAATCACCATTTCTTGGCCAGATTAGACTAACTCAAGAGTTCAAACGCCGCCATATTATCATCATCTGCCTAGCCTTTTCCCAACTATATTGGGGTCGGCTTCCAGTCTAACCGGATGCTGCTGAATACCAGTATTTTACATGGAGCGACTGCCTATCTGACCTCCACAACCCAGTTAGTACTGGGTAATACGATACTCCTTAGTAAGACTGTTTGTCAGACTTTTTGGGCCACTACTACCTAACGACTGTCAAAGATCTACAGATGACAGCCGGAACCAACGGCTTAACGTGTTTTCCGAGGCACGGAGGCAACTCGGTAAATAATAGGCGATCACCCATCCATACACCAACCTAGGCTAGCACGGCTTAACCTAAAGATCGACCCGAGCGGCTGTTATTATTTAGCCACGAGCTCCTCGCCATATTAAACTACTTCTAATTACGTTTCGAAAAAAAAGTCTCCTTGCCTTTCCAATTTTCAAGAATATTTTTTAGGTTCCTTGTTTCAACTTACCACAGGCATGAACTCCTCGATAGGCATGTTGAGCTGGTAATCCATGACCTCGCCTTGCACCACAGGGCAGTATGTGTTATTCAGGAAGTTACAGGTCTCTGCCTTCTCACCGAGGCCGTACGGGAAGGGTATTGGGGTTAAGTAAGCCCAAGCCGTAGTCCTCATCCGGGTCAAGAGGTGGGCTGAAAAATAAATTAGTTGTTGAAAAATTACTAAGTAACGTCAGGCTGCTCTCCTGATATAAAGGGTGTAAAAAGACCCTTAACGAAAACGAAAACCACATATTCTGCCCATCATTGGGATCATTTTTTTCTTCTAGACAATACCTGGGAAACCACAGGTTCTGGAGTTATTGAAGGTCAAAGTTCCACTTTTTTCACAAGTTTTTTTTTTAAAACAGCTTTTTAAGATTTTAACTTTACTTTAATTAACTACATGACCCATTAACTATTCATAGCATCCATCAGCACTAAGTTTTGATTGCGTAAAATTGAGTTTTACCGTGAAACGTGATTTTTCACACCAAAAAAAAAAGTCGTTTCCCAGCAATAATTTTTGCGTAGAGTTACTTAGTTTGATGTACAGAATGCTTAGTTGACGGCTTCGTGAAGGGTCTGTTTACACCCTGTATGCTTAATTTCAAAATGAGTGTTCTTCCGCTCCAAGCTCATTCAATGTTCCCATCCTTTTGATGTGTTTTAGTTTTGAATCTTGATAGACAGAGGATCATTAAAAGGTTGTTCTAAAACAATTTGAATTATCTCAAGTGCTCAGGACATCCAACAGATTAAAAAGTCGTCTCTGACCATATCAAGTAGAGATGGGCATTTTATATACGGTTAAAGATATTTATTTTCTCAAAAGAATTACAAATTCACTTACAGAGAAAAACAGGTTTACAATGTTATCTGCCGGTAAGCATAGATAAAAACAAAAAACAAATATAACTTAAAAACAAATATGTATCCTAAAACTACCATTTCAATAATATTTCGACTTAGCATCGTTTTAGCATAACAAGTACAAAATTATCAAATAAAAGAAGGTAGGTTACACACAAGAAACAACACAAAAGTTTGAGCGATGAGGGTAGGGTGCAATTTAATAGTTGTTGCGTGTTTATTAAGGCCTACGACACAGTGCAGAACATAAGCGATTCATTAAAATGTTTTCGGTGTTTGTACATACTACATTTGATTATCATTTTTTATTTGATTTGTGTGTATTTTTTGTTTTGTTTAATATTAATATGGATTCAGACTTTTTTTTTTTTTTTTTTTAAATTTGCAGTGAAAGATCTTTTAATATATATCTTTTTAAAGTTTTCTTGTATACGTATGATGATTTGATTTCTTTTATATCTTTAGGTAGTTTGTTATAGAAGTTGGCTCCTTCGTACATAATATTTCTCTTTCCATATTTAGTCCTAGGCTGGGTTAAGCAGATGTCATTAGCTTGTCTTGTTAAGATTTTGTAAGTCTGTGCCCTTTTTGTAAATATAATCTGAGTATGTATATCTTTAGTTAGAATTTTTCTTACGAGAATGCATGTATTGAATTTATAAATTTGAAGGAGATTCATAAGTTGTGTTTCTTTGTAGATTTTATCGGTAGGAGTTAAATAGTTATATCTAAATAGTGTTTTAATTATTCTATTTTGGGCAATTTGGAGTATTTTTAGGTTTGATTTGGCAGCAGTTCCCCAGACCTCAATCAAGTAGTCTAGGTGAGATTTAACCATGGAGTTATATATAGTATAACGCACCTGTCTAGGTAGACATCGCACCACGCCACGGAGCGCACCTGTTAGTGATGTGAGCTTGTTTTTGACACTCTCTATATGTGGTTTCCACGTTAATTGATCATCAAGTATAAGACCAAGATACTTTTCTTGATGAACTCTCTTCAACATTTGACCATCAATATGTAAGTTACTGTGCTGGCCAATCTTTTTGTTTTTTGCTGCGAATATAATATAATTTGTTTTGGCAATGTTTATTGTCAGTAAGTTTGATTTAAGCCAAGTATGTAAGAGGTTTAGATCATGTTGAGCTTGTTCTATAATTGAGCATATTGAGGTACCTGAATAAAATAGACTCGTGTCGTCAGCGTATAGTGCTATATCCCCCCTCAGACCGATTTCATGGATGCTATTTATGTAGATAAGAAATAATAGTGGCCCCAGGATTGAGCCCTGGGGGACTCCGTAGGTGATTTGTCGAGGTCCACTTTGGACTTCACCAATTTTCACAATCTGATATCTGTTACCATGGTACGATTTTAAAATTTGTAACGCGGATCCTGAGAGGCCTAGATGATTTAGTTTTAACAAAAGTATTTCATGACTAACAGTATCAAAAGCCTTTTTTAAATCTACAAACACTCCCAGTGTAATTTTTTTACTGTCGATATTATTTTTGATTTTTGTCACTAGGTCGGTTGCAGCGGTAACCGTGTTTGACTTAGATCGAAACCCATATTGTTTTTCATATAAGAACATTTTTGATTTTAGAAATGCACTAAGTCGGGTGTGTAGTATTTTTTCAAACACCTTCGATAATATTGGCAATACAGATATCGGTCGGTAATTACCTGGATCTGATTTATTTCCAGACTTATATATGGGGCTGACTTTAGCAACTTTCAAGGATTCCGGAAAATTCCCTTCTATTAGACACCTATTAATACAAAGAGTTAAGTTTTCCGCTATTTGATCTTTAATACATTTTATAATTTTTGTACTCATTCCATCAATACCGGCGCTTGTGTTGGCATCTAAATTTTCAATTATTTTAAGTACCTCTGCAATAGTAGCAGGTTTAAACTGCGCTAGATTGGCCGTATTGTCTATTCTGCTAACGGGTACTTGTAAAGCTTGATTATTATGATACGATTTTGGAATTTTACTAGCGAGCTCTGCACCTATATTAGAGAAAAATATGTTAAAACACTCACATATGTCCTCTGTGTCAGTAATATGGCCTGTTGGCGTGTCTAATTTTACAACAGTAGAGTTATGTTTTGTTTTGTTGCTAGCTAACCTATTTATAAGTTGCCACATTTTAAGCGGATTTTTTTCACAATCTTTAAAGGCTTTGTAATAGTATACGTTCTTTGTTGATTGAATTTCTTTATACACATTATTCTTCTGCTGTAGGAACTCGTCTTCTACCTCTTTGTCTTCAGGTGAGGAATGTTTCAATGTATCCCATAGAATGTTCCTTTTGTTTATGGAAGTTATAAGGTGATTGTTGATCCAGTCTTGTCTTGGCCTGTTTAGTATTTTGGTCTTTTTTGTTTTATTTTTAGAAATTGCATCCAAAAGGTATTTTTCTAATGTTGTGAAATCATTGTGTATGTCAGATAAAGTATGATCCTTTATAGTTTTATATAGATTATCATAATGAATAGCTTCGTATGTTACTTTTTTGGGTCTTTCCGGAGTGATTCTGTTTACCTCGAAGTAAATTTGTTTGTGATCTGACATAGCGCTTTCCACTAAAGCCATATGAAAAGTATTATCTTTTAGAGTTGTACATACGTGATCTAATATAGTCTTAGTAGTTTTAGTGATACGGGTGCAGTGCGTTTTATCAATTTTATTTAGTATTCTAAGCCCGTTTTCTTTTAGCACTGTCTTATATTCTTTAATAGATTTTTCTTTACTTAGTAGATTCAAGTTAAAATCTCCAAAAATTATAATTCTCTTCCTTTTGATTAACTGATTTGTATATGTTTCAAGAAACTTTTGTACATTTGCTGCAGGCTGCTTATAGACTACTCCAATATCCAAAGAAAGTTTGTCCAGGTGTATCCATAAAAAGTGATTGTTATCTTCGCAATGTTCTTCCATTAATTCATGCTTTAATTCGTTATGCACATATATTGACACTCCACCGCCCCTTGAAGATGTTCTATAGCTATAATAGTGTGTATAGTTTGGTATTTTCTGCCTTAAGGCTTCATTTTCATCCTTTATCCAGGTTTCGACCAGTAATATTACCTGCACAGTGCACTTAAACGTTTGTATGATACACTGTATTTCATCAAGTTTCCCTGGCGCAACAATACTGCGAACATTTGCATAAAGGAAGCTTATTGATTTAGTTTTAGTTGTGATATTTGCGTAGTTATTTGTTAGTTCGTATGTAATTGAGTTTTGCTTTGTTACAGGTTCTCCTAAATCACTTAGTTTTTTGACTGTTCTCTAACTATCTTTGGCGTTCCCTTTATAAATTTTATGATTAAATCCTTTTCTCCGTTATCTTTCCTCTGTTGTAATTCATCTCTAAGGTTGTTCATGAACTTTTGTTGTTGAGGAGTCTGATCAGAGTAAATTCGCACACCATCTAATATCAAGTTAGCTTTATTCCGCAGTATGGTCTTAGCAATTTCCTGGGTTGAAAAAGATAATTTAAGTGGTCGTATTTTCTTGCCGTCATATTTTCCGACTCGTAACACTTTTACTGCTCTGGGACAATCCGGGTATATAGTATTTACAATTTTTGCTGCTTCATTCCTTTCTGTTTCACGTCTCTCTTCGCTGTTACTAATATGCCCCTCAGGATATATGGTGTAAGATAACCATAAACTTAATCAGAAAGCTATTTATGACAACTTGGTTTTTATGGAAAAAGACAAAGCTATCTTAGGAACCATCAGCTCTTTTCCATCAGCACTGACGCCTCCATAATCCATAAGGATTCGGATCTCCCCAAACTAGACCAGTTAACAAAAGACGATCTGTTTGTAATTGCGCAGTGCGGGAATGTAGATACTACACGCGGGAACTATATTGGGGTCAGCTTCCAGTCTAACCGGATGCAGCTGAATACCAGTATTTTACATGGAGCGACTGCCTATTAATCTGACCTCCACAACCCAGTTAGTACTGGGTTATACGATACCCCTTGGTAAGACTGGTTGTCAGACTATTTGGGCCACTGACTACCTAACGACTGTCAAAGATCTACAAATGACACCCGGGACCAACGGCTTAACGTGCTTTCCGAGGCACGGAGGAAACTCGGTATGTAATGGGTGATCACCCATCCACAGACCAACCTAGGCAAGCACGGCTTAACCTAAAGATCGACCCGAGCGGCTGTTATTATTTAGCCACGAGCTCCTCCATAGATGATGAGATGCAGTAGAGGTAAAAACAAAATACTTACGTGCTCTGAAGATGATTTTGACGACAGCATCTCGTCCCTGTTCCAGTCTGCACGGCTGTTCATCACAACCAACTATGTAGGCGTTGATCGGTAGGGGACCAGAAGAGTTAAGAAGGCCTGCAAGCAAAAAAAAGGTCTAAAACATACGCCTAATCGATCTCCATGAACCAAAATTGGTCTGGTGTATAAAGGGTGTAAAAAGACCCTTAACGAAGCCGAAAGGCACTTGTTCTCCCCGTCATTGCGATCATTTTTTTGTTCTACACCATACCTGGGAACCTTCTAGTTACGGAGATATTGAGGGTCAAAGTTCCAACTTTTTCACAAGTTTTTTTTTAAACACATGTTTCTAATGTAAGATTTTCACTTTAAACACCTTCACGACCCCCGTACTATTCAATCTATCCATCAGCACAATGTTTTGAGTGCGTTACATTGAGTTTTACCGTAAAACGTGATTTTTCACTCCAAAAAAAAAGTCGTTTCCCAGCAATAATTTTTGCGTAAAGTTACTTAGTTTGATGTACAGAATGCTTGGTTGACGGCTTCGTGAAGGGTCTATTTACACCCTGTAGAGGAGGGTCTGAACAAAGTGATACGCAAAAACGATGACGAAACTTGTAAACGAAACAATATAGAACATACACATAATAACACACATACAAACACAAGACATACAACATAGTTCTAAGTATTCGTTTTGTTTGTCTGTCTTATTTACGTATCGCATGTTGAGAAATATTTATTTGAATTTAGTATGTACATTATTTAAAATAATAAAAATATGCACAAGTAACAAAATGGAAAATGAATAATATAGGGCGGGCGGCAAACCATTCGTCCACATCGTTGTCAATAGGAAAAGTACCCAGAAGGCTGGCAGCATTGCCATGTTGGATGGCAATGCTGATTCTTTGGCATAAAAAAAGCCAGCCCTCTGGTCACGTGAAGAGTCGACCAACCGCTTGGCGATATCCCGAAATTCTAGGTGGGTACTCGGACCCCATGGCCCTAGTGTTTCAACCCCAAACGGCTCAAACACATAACTAACAATATGTTATTGTATTTGCGCCGTTTGAGGCTTTGAAAGTAGTTGTAGAAATACGGAATGCTTTGAAAGCGATAGCTGCTTGTCCTAGGGCGTTTATGTTGGTTACTCACAGCGGTTAACTTCAGTGGTCTGCCCTTTGGCACGGTAATATTCTTTGGTAAGAGCGAGCACGGCACAGAACAACACTACTACTGACTGATAATTAGTGCGATTAAATCTATACTATATATTTTATAATATTATAAAGCTGAAGAGTTTGTTTGGTTGAACGCGCTAATCTCAGGAACTACTGGTTCGTATTGAATAAATCTTTTAGTGGTGGATTGCCCATTTATCGAGGAAGGCTATAGGCTAAACAACATCACGCTACGACCAATAGGAGCGGAGCAGCAATGAAAAATGTTGCAAAAACGGGACAGGATTTTACGCGGACGAAGGTCGCGGGGAACGGCTAGTTACTTATATTTAAACAAAATCAGTTATCTGTTTAATAATTCACACGTGTGCTACAAATACGAAGAAATCAATGATAAAAAACGATTAGAAACGGATCCCACCTGCTATTATTGTGATACTTTGCGTAATCGAAAGATTAAAAACTAAAACATACTGTGATTTTTAATTCGTTCGTTTTTTAAATATTATTTTTATAGATAGGTAAGTACTTAGACTTTAGGAGCTCGTGGCTAAGTAATAACAGCCGCTCGGGTCGATTTTTAGGTTAAGTCGTGCTTGCCTAGGTTGGTCTGTGGTTGGGTGACTACCCATTACATACCTAGTTTCCTTCTGAGGCAATTTAGTCCTTGGAGAGACTGTTTATTATGTGGCCGGTGGGAAAACTAACGTGATAACAAAAACACATTTTTGTCTGTCTGTTTGTTCCGTCTAATCTCCAAAACGGCTTGACCGATTCTGACGGGACTTTTACTGGCAGATAGCTGATGTTATAATGTCTAACTTAGGCTACTTTTATTTTCGAAAAACAATTAAGGTTCCGTGCAAAGAAATTAAAACTCTTAAAATTGTTAACAAAATGCGATTCAAAAGGGGAAGTAATATTTTTATAATAATTTCACTCGAATCAAGGTCGCGGGTAACTACTAGAAGTAAATAATGATTTATTACGTGTATTATACTGTATGTATGTAGTTTAGTTTATAAAATTAATTAATTTAAGTAATGAGATGTTATGTTAATGCACATAGGTATATCCTCTTATGCAAATTTTGCTATCGAAATTTGGTTTGCTGTAAGAAAACCCAATTCTGGGTTAAGCTCGCCATTGTACATAAGCTATGTTATTGCAATTTGTATGTATATTTTTGTTGTTTTGTGTGCAATCAAGAATAAGAATAAGAATTTATGTACTTACAGCGGGTAACTTGAGTAGTGTTGCCATGTACGAGGGCGAACACGGCGCAGAACAAAACTACGAATTTGAACATTTTGCTTCGGACAGTTGTTACTGGCGACTGAATGAGGAACCGAACACCGTTTAGTTATTTATACATCAATAAAATCATCATCAATATTATCAGTTAAATCACGATAGTACGCACGTGCATTTTTATAGATAATTAGAGAAATCCATTGATAAATAGTTATCAGTTGGAACATTATAATGGTCTGATTTACGATTAAATCTGATTCATTCATTGCACTACTTTGTTGAACCTTATGTTATCACTAAGGAAAAATTATCTAATACGAGTACCTACTTAAGAATGATCTAATTTTGTGAACATTTATTTTTTGATGATTTCATCAAGATTAGTTTTTGTATTTATTTTTGTCGTAAATTAAAAAAATCACATGAGGATGCAGATAATATCCCAATCGACGGATCGAATTGGTTTTGTCATTTCCAAAAAGATGTGTAAGATGCTTCTGAAAAATAAAATAAATATTCAATAGTAAATCTAGAATCCATCATCATCTGCCTAGCCTTTTGCCCAGCGCTTTTTGGACCTCTGACTACCTAACAATTGTCAAAGGTCTACAAATGACAGCCGGGACCAACGGCTTAACGTGCTTTCCGAGGCACGGAGGAATCTCGGGTATGTAATGGGCGGTCACCCATCCACAGACCAACCTAGGCAAGCACGGCTTAACCTAAAGTGCGACCCGAGTGGCTGTTATTATTTAGCCACGAACTCCTCTAGAATAATTAAAAAAAGAAATTTCTTCCGTCCGACTGTTACATTTTTACGTCTGATTGGACAGACCATGAGCCGGATACGCTGCTTACCCGGGTAGACCGTATACACGCGGGCGTAACCGCGGGCAAAACCTAGCTTCAACAGCTCTGATTTACTTCACATCATACGGGAAAACCCAGTCCTCGACCAGGTGTTGCTGACGCACCAAAAACAAAAATTGAATCCGCATTCCCTGAAACCGGACATGTTATCAGCGATGCACGGACACCTGTGTTGATAACGCAGACACCCCAAACACCTGCTAAGTCTAGATAATTAGATTGATTGATTAAATCGTAACGGAACAAACAACTAATGAGTTAAGGTGAACGTGTTTGACGGCACGGTGGCGCAGTGGCTGATTCGACTTCGTGTCGCGGGATCGATTCCCGCACAGAACGAATATTCATTCAGGCAGTGTTCCGATATGTTGGCAACACTCGTAAATCCAATTTACAAAGTTAAATTCGTCTGGGGTTGCTAGTTCCAAATTAATATTTCCCACTGACTGTGTGTCAAAAATAGCTTATTTAACTTGTGTGACAAAACTTTATTAATTTTGATTTTTCTGTCTGTGGTCGGGGGAACGTGGCTCTTTAAGGAGATTATATGAGTTGAATAATATCATCAACAACCCTTGTCCCATGTTACTTGGGGTCAGCGCAACACGTTTTTTTCTTCCATTCTCCTCTGTCAACCGTCACGCTATCATTTACACCGTTTCCTTTCATACCATTCCTCACACAATCCATCCATCGTTTCCTTGGTCTTCCTCTCCCTCTCCAAGTCTCCACCCATCAACACTTAAGTAGGTACATCCCTCTTTTAGTCACATGCGATTGGCCCATATATGAGTTTAATAATATTAGGTTACAATAATTAGTAAGTAGTTATTTATCTCCATGCTTCGATTTAGATGGATACTTATTTAAAACGGGCGGTACGGGTCATCGGTTTCACTAACGCTAGGCGTCACCTATATGGATGCCTAAATGGACTCTCGGCGGTGAGCAGAACGTTGAAAATCCTACAAACCAAATGAATGCCCAGTTCCAACTTTTTCACAAGTTTTATTTTAATACATGTTTTTAAAGTTAAATTTTTACTATGACTCCCGTACTATTCAATCCATCCATCAGCACAATGTTTTGAGTGAGTTACATTGAGTTTTACCGTAAAACGTGATTTTTCACCCAAAAAAAAATCCTTTCCGAGCAAAAATTTTTGCGTAAAGTTACTTAGTTTGATGTACAGAATGCTTGGTTGACGGCTTCTTCAAGGGTCCGTTTACACCCTGTATGATTCTGCTCGTTACATTTACTCAGAGCCTCATCAACAAAAGTTTCTTTATGCTCTATTTAGTTGTTGCGCTGATCACTTGACAGCTGTAGAAATAATAAATGACACAAAAACGAACAGAGAGGAACACCTAGGCAAATGTCGCCTGACATAGGTACGTAAATAACCTCTATATAAAACTGACATAATATTTTTCACAAAGCCCTATAAAAACGGTGTCGCACCTCTAGTAGTAGCATCGGAGGGTTAAGCCTAATCTTTATGATCTACTCGCGGCACAAGTGGGTTAGCGCCACTCTATAGTGCCTCGTTCGTATCATAGCGGACGCGCAGGGCTAGCCAATATTTCTTGGGAAAATGATATAGGTAATGTTTCTAGTATTTTTCATCTTGACTGAAGGAATGAGGAAAATGTCTCGAAGAAAGTTTAGAGTATGAATGTGGATGGCTATATTAATAGGGGTATTCCTCAAAGCGCAACCATGATGAAAAATATCGTTAATGAATCCATCATACCCATCTTTATTTTTCATAATGTTTGCTTCTGAGGAATAAACATATAATATTTTTATTTTGAATTTGTGAGCGCAACTAATGGTTGCGCTTCGAGGAATAATTTAGTTGCGCTTAAAAATAGCTGCGCTTTGAGGAATACCCCAATTAATAGCCGCACGGGACGTTTTAGGTTAAGCAGTTAGCTGGCCGTGGGCGGTCCGTGGATGGGTGACCATAATTTCAAACAGAGTTATCTTCGTGACTCGGAAAGCACGTTAAGATCATTTGCAGCATCCGGTTAGACTGGAAGCCGACTCCAACATAGTTTGGGAAAAGGCTAGGCAGATGATGTGGATGGCTATAAGAGTAGGAGAACTCCAAAAATACTGGACAAGTGCGAGTCTGACTTGCGCACAGAGGGTTCCTTACAAACTTATACGTTGATACTTGGTCCATCATGGAAATCAAGTCTCAAAGAATCAAGTTCATAAGCTCTTAAGAAATGAAAGTTTATGACAATCTTGTTGAAGTCGTTGTATAGAAATACGAAACGTTTTGAAGACTGATTACCCATCCGCGGTATAATAGCGGGATGCACTGTTTAGCAGTTCAATTGATGCTCGTTACTTTCTCTGAAGAACTCACAAAATCAATCAATCATTTCTTTGTTTGCACAAACATGAGTACAATACATACAACTACAAATTGTTAGCATGCAAGAGATGTTAAAATTAATGTCTGTTTTTTAATCTCGGAGACTAAATTGACAAGTGAAAATGTCAAAACTGACTTAAATCCTATGGAAATCTATGACGGTTTGCAATTTTTACTTGTCAATTTAGTCTCCGAGATTAAAAAACAGACTTTAGTATAAAAACAGATCATCACGTTTGCCTTAAAACAATGGCATGCAAATATTAAATACAATAATTTGTAATGAGTCAAATTATTCAAGCCTCAAGCCACAAGCCTCTGACAATAGTTAAAAATACAAAACAAACAGCATCACGCCTGAAATCCCCAAAAGGTTAGGCAGAGGTGCCCCTAATAGTACACCCACACCTATTCCGCCTGCTATGTTAAAGTCCCATGTACATAATAGAGGAAGGTCCCATGTACATAATAGAGGAAGGTCCCATGTACATAATAGAGGAAGGTCCCATGTACATAATAGAGGAAGGTCCCATGTTATAGAGGGCAAATCTATTGCCATCAACCGGGCACAAATCCAAACTCCATGGCTGCTACTGAGAAATTCCTGATGGAAAAAACTAAATACACTTTGACCGAGCTGGGAATCGAACTTATGCTCAGTAGTCACCCTAACAATAGCCAACCGACCGCGCGTCAGTAAAAAAAAAAAAGTTCCTTTTAAAAAATCACCCTTAGTATAGTAATTTTTTATTTATTTAAAACCAACTTATACTAACAGTTTACACCACACATACAAGTTATTGGTTGAACATAAAAATCAAGTAAAACTCTATAAAATTAGAATTAAAAACAAAATAAAAATAGTAATAATATTAGGAAGTAAACAATATGGTAAATGTAAGAATAAAAGTTAACAAAACTTTTTAGTAGACAAAATGTAAAATTCAAGCGCCAAGTCCATCAAAATTAACCACCACATCATTGACTTTTTTGAGCACTCATTTTTGCTTATATCTCGAAAACGATGCGTCATATAAAATTTTGTTGTACTACATAATAAAACCTCATAAAATTCTCTACAACTTTGTTTGTCACACTTTTTATCATCATCTCATCTGCCTAGCCTTTTCCCAACTATATTGGGGTCGGCTTCCAGTCTAACCGGATGCAGCTGAATACCAGTATTTTACATGGAGCGATTGCCTATCGGACCTCCACAACCCAGTTAATACTGGGTAATACGATACCCCTTGGTAAGACTGGTTGTCAGACTTTTTGGGCCACTGACTACCTAACGACTGTCAAAGATCTACAAATGACACCCGGGACCAACGGCTTAACGTGCTTTCCGAGGCACGGAGGAAACTCGGTATGTAATGGGTGGTCACCCATCCACAGACCAACCTAGGCAAGCACGGCTTAACCTAAAGATCGATCCGAGCGGCTGTTATTATTTAGCCACGAGCTCCTCCTCACACTTTTTATCAATCTCCAAAAAAGAAAAAAAAACGAAAAAAAAAAATATATATGGCTAAGTTGTAGAGAATTTTATCAGATTTCATTGTGTAGTACAACAAGTATTCGTGCGACACACCGTTTTCGAGATGTAAACCAAAAACGAAGACGAACGGGACAGAGAATTGGACAAATTTTTAAAAATTGTTCATTTTTCGGAGCTCATACCAATTCAACGATAAGAGATAGATAAAAAATTTGAAAAGCAACGTTGAAGAGAATTTTATGATGTTTTATTATGTAGTACAACAAAATTTAATACGATGCATCGTTTTGGAGATATAAGCAAAAAACCAAAAAACAGGACCTTCTTTGCCCCCCCATCCCTCGGGCTCACCTCGGAGGGGTCAGGACTTTTAATATGTTTATCTTCTAACTAGTCCAAACAAAGTTCATAAGTCAGATTTTCTGCTTTCAACTTTTCCAACCACAATCATTCATTGCCCAGGCTATTTCTTTTCTGTCATCTTTGTATTTAATGTATTTCTAAACTACCCACTGTTGTTGAAAGTTTTATTCCTGCACTATTATTGTAATTTTTTTTAAATATTATAATTTAGTTTTTTTGCATGCTGTGTCTATCGCATCATATTGTACAGTATGCTTGTATCATATTGCTTGTATTATTAGGATAAACAGTGTAACTATTGTAGATAGGCAAATAATTTCTTCCTCAAAAAATTCCTTTTTTCCTCATCTAACTACAAGCAAAATTCATTCATAGTGCGAGCGAGTAAGGACTTCAATATTCTTTGTAAAGAGTTCTCATTTGACCCATTTACCACCAAAACCTATGCAGCACGCACTCGGCTGAATGCTAACTTTTTTAAAAGCGCATAGTTTTTTTTTTTTTCTTTTTCCCCGTGTCATTGTATCTTATTCTAATTGCTCTTATTTTATTTGTATCGTGCTTGTTAACTAGTGATCCTAAGATCTCTACTATCTTTTCTGTGGTTACTCGTGAGAACCTGTAATTGGCTCTGTGTTGCCTATATAATTTTTATTCATTTGTATTTAGCTGTTGGTTCTCCTATCTATAAAAAAATAAATAAAAAAAAGATAGTTCAAGTGCTCAGTGCTACCCCTGAGTACAGTGACATAGGGTGTCGTAATCTGGCCTATCAATCATAATTTACACTTTCGATACGGCTGAACGACGTACATTGATAAAGGGGTGCCTATATGACGTGAGGTGTCGTTGATAAGGGAATGTGGTCCTTATCGGTGGAGTTCGACTCTTTGGCGGGATTGAGAGGAAGTAGTTTTAGAAGCAAGTGGGTTTTGGGGTATCTTATGTGTTTTTAGCATCACATCATGCTTCGTTTTTACATATATTACATACCGAGTTTCCTCCGTGCCTCGGAAAGCACGTTAAGCCGTTGGTCTCGGGTGTCATATGTAGATCTTTGACAGCCGTTAGGTAGTCAGTGGCCAAAAAGTCTGACAACCAGTCTTACCAAGGGGTATCGTATTACCCAGTACTAACTGGGTTGTGGAGGTCAGATAGGCAGTCGCTCCATGTAAAATACTGGGATTCAGCTGCATCCGGTTAGACTGGAAGATGACCCCAATAAAAAGGATGGTCACGCCTCGTTTTTTCCCCAAGTATATCATGCGAAAAGCAAAGCATGTCTTTAGACATAAATACAAGATGTAAACGGACCTTTCTCGAAGCCGTCAACCAAGCATTCTGTACATCAAATTAACTCTACGCAAAAATTATTGCTGGAAAATCACATTTTACGATAAAACTCAATGTTACGCACTCAAAACTTAGTGCTGATGGATGCTTTGAATAGTAAACGGGTCATGGAGTTAATTAAAGTAAAGTTAAAAGTTTTAAAAGTGGTATTTAAAAAAAAACTTGTGAAAAAATTGGAAATTTGACCCCTAATATATCCGTAACTAGAAGGTTCCCAGGAATGGTCTAGAACAAAAAAATGATCGCAATGACGAGGAGAACAAGTGCCTTTCGGCTTCGTTGAGGGTCTTTTTACACCCTTTACCAAGGTAGGTACCAAGGTAGGTACCAAGATACGACTTAAGTGTTTCATTTCCGTGTAATTTTCACGGAGAGACTACCCTCTCGGAGGGTGCTCATTTATCTATGGTATGGTATTACTTTCCCAATTGAGTCTTTTCCTTCTTTCCTGCTCATTGATCATCACCTGTATTGTGAGTTAAAATTATTTCCCTCCTTTTATATCTAACGGCATATTTTTCGTATACGCATATACACGTAATCACATTTTGCTCATACACGCTCTCCAACTACTCACACGCGTTCTGATATCTACAATAATTTGTTTTCTTTATTTTGTGTTTTAACTTAGTTTGCTGCACTCTTCTTACCATGCAAAAATTCTTCAACACTCATGAGATTCAAAAGCTGACAGAATAGGCTATTTGACAACATCGAAAAAAATAAAAAAATTTAGTCCGTCAGTTAGATCACCAAAAAAATTTTTTTTTTGTCACATATTCAAAAAATAACGACGATACAGCGCATCAAAGTTCAAGAGAGGGGGGCTTGTGACGTCACTGGACAGTGGACAGTAAAAAGTAACAGATATTGTGACGTCACGCGAGATTTCAACGCGCTGTATCGTGGTCATTATTCGTTTACATGACAAAAGAAAAAAACGAGTCCAATATTTTTTGATTATTTAACTGACGGAATAAATAGATTATTTCATGCAAATACCCTATTGTATTAATATTGACCTTTTCCTTGTGACTAATAAGAAGTTTTTACACTAAATGCAAGACTGGAATTCTCACCACCACCTCAACATAATCAGCCTACAATGTTTCCGCTGACGGGACATAGACCTCTCTGTGAGGATCATAATCCTCCCGTAAAGGGGAGTAGTCTGCCGGGGCTGCGGGACTGTTCGAAAGAGATACCGCGGCCCTGGAACACAAAGGGCAAAGAAGGAACATGGATGGGTTTTAGTCAGTAAAAGTCTGACACTGCCTTCCACTCCACCCAGAGCGGGGTAGGGGGGGGGGGTTGTTTGAAGTTTCATCCAAAAAAAAAAAGGGGAGTAGTCTGCCGGGGCTGCGGGACTGTTCGAAAGAGATACCGCGGCCCTGGAACACAAAGGGCAAAGAAGGAACATGGATGGGTTTTAGTCAGTAAAAGTCTGACACTGCCTTCCACTCCGCCCAGAGCGGGAGGGATGATTTCCCATCCGAAAAAAAAAAATAAGGAAGGGGAGTATAATATTATCACCATTTTTCACATGCCCCTTAATCCCATTACACTCCAATAAAACTTTTAGAAATATATACCAACAAAAACCCAGATCGTATACTTTCGACAATTTTTCACCAATTTCCACCTCATTCAGCGGCCGGCTGGTCGCCATCTTGCCTGATTTGGAATAATGCGACCAATTTCCCGCCACTCCGGGCCCAGATTCAGGATAAGAAAAGCACCGCTTACTTTGAAATATGGCTGGCTCTAACCTGTAAATGCTGTCGTAAAGGGGACTGTCAAAAGCGTGGCACGTGAAATAATGCTGATATGGCGTATGTTGGACCGTGTTACGCTTGGGGGGTTAAAATGCTACTATTGTAAGATGTATTAGAAAACTACTGTCGCGAAAAATAGGATTTCGGGCACGAGTAGGTGTAAAATACTGTCATTATTTACTTTTTGTTGTGCAAACGATCCTATTGTCGTTTGCACATTGATAAGAATAAGTTACAAGTGAAAAAGGTTAAGGAAACAAGATACAGTGACTTTGAAGATAGTTTGAAAGGTTGGAGTATACGCTTAGGGGCGATTTGAGCAGCAAAGAAAACGAAAAAAAAAATACGATTGAAAAAAATTTTTTGGTACAAAAAAATTCTTTGAAATTTTTTAGTTTTCCCATAATTTGGAAACGGTATGTCAGAGGACTGTGCGTCTCAGAACTTAAATGGTTTATATGGTCTAGATCAACCCGATACCGCAATAAAATTAAAAAAAGACTAAAAAATTTTTAACAAAAAAGTCCTCGCTCCATAGTGCCCCTAAGGCTACACTCCAACCGTTTGAAATATAAAATTGTAAAAGACACCACTACTCTCAACTTTTCTTGGAAGATTCAAGAAAAAACTGTACGTATTTAAGGTTCTACTTAACCGCTGACAGTAACGGATCATTTAACTTAAAATACACGTTTGGTTTCTAAAGATTGCCAAATGTTATGTGGGCTTAAGTTCCGAGCACTCACGTAATTCCTCTTTCTACTGCTTACTGGCAACAATTACCATGATTTTGGCGCAGTCATCATCATCTGCCTAGCCTTTTCCCAACTATATTGGGGTCGGCTTCCAGTCTAACCGGATGCAGCTGAATATCAGTATTTTACATGGAGCGACTGCCTATCTGACCTCCACAACCCAGTTAGTACTGGGTAATACGATACCCCTTGGTAAGGCTGATTGTCAGACTTTTTGGGCCACTGACTACCTAACGAATGTCAAAGATCTACAAATGACAGCCGGGACCAACGGCTTAACGTGCTTTCCGAGGCACGGAGGAAACTCGGTATGTCATGGGTGGTCACCCATCCACAGACCAACCTAGGCAAGCACGGCTTAACTTAAAGATCGACCCAAGCGGCTGTTATTATTTAGCCACGAGCTCCTCGATTTTGGCGCAGTACGAGAACAAAAAAAAAACGTGTTGCACGAAATAAATTAAACATTTTCGGTTTCAGAGCAACAACAATGTAACGTCGTGTTTCGATAGTCATGTAAACTGGAATTCAATTTACCTTTTTTGGAAAAAAAGTGTCGGAAATCCGTACCCCCGTGCGACTGACATGTATTTTCCATTCGACGCCTCTAACGCTGGTGGCGCCATCTATTTTAGAAACGAGTTCATTCATCACTACTAAATCCAGTGACCGCAGACGCCATTTTGAAGTTTCAATAGGCTTCCCGATTTGAAATTGGTTTTGAAATTTTAGATGTTCGGCTTTGCCAATGGGAAGCAACAACGTCATTTTTTTTAATTTATTATGGTTTATTGTTGAGACTAAAATGAGGATCTCTTGGCTAAATAATAACAGCCGCTCGGGTCGATCTTTAAGTTAAGCCGTGCTTGCCTAGGTTGGTCTGTGGATGAGTGACCACCCATAACATACCGAGTTTCCTCCGTGCCTCGGAAAGCACGTTAAGCCATTGGTCCCGGGTGTCATTAATTGTAGATCTTTGACAGTCGTTAGGTAGTCAGTGGCCCAAAAAGTCTGACAACCAGTCTTACCAAGGGGTATCGTATTACCCAGTACTAACTGGGTTGTGGAGGTCACATAGGCAGTCGCTTCATGTAAAATACTGGTATTCAGCTGCATCCGGTTAGACTGGAAGCCGACCCCAATATACATAGATGGGAAAAGGCTAGGCAGATGATGATGTTGAGACTAAAATGCAGTTTGCGGAACCTAGCTAATTCATTGTTATAACATATGTGCCTCTACCTTCTAGATACAATATAAAATTGATAATTGTCAAGGATTTGTGGAGGTACCACAAGTAAAAAGGGTAAAATAAACACTACTTTTGGCAGTCGGTGGCGTTTGTTTGTTTCATTATCTTTTTTGCCACCGATTTCCGAAAGTAAAGTTATTTTCCACTTTTTTTTTTTGAAGTTGGTTATTTTTCACCCCCGACGCAAAAAGAGGGGTGTTATAAGTTTAACCGCAATGAGTGTCTGTCTGTCTGTCTCTGGCACCGTAGCTCTTAAACGAGTGAACCGATTTGGTGGAGTTTTTTTTTATTTGATAGCTATTTTTTTGGCAATAGTTCTTAGATACGTTTTATCAAAACCGGTGCAGATATTAAGTAGATTGGGGGATGAAAGTGGGTATGAAAAATCGAATATTCCCAAATGGGGTAACAAATGAAAGCGCATGATGTGTATATTACAAGTAGACATGTTTTATCAAAATTGGTGCAGCCATTTACTAGATTGGAGGATGATAGTGGGTATTTATCTTTCATGTTTAATTTTTTCTTTGGGGGTTTTTTTAAATTTGATTTAATTTATTGACAAAATAAAAACTACATAGTGGTAATGATGTTTTTATTTTTACTAATCAGTCATCCAAATATAGAGAAAATCAACCACAAATTCCTTTTAAGTGGAAATATTACACATGGAGTGTGATTCTGATCATGCTCAGATGCCATGGAGTTTTACATTAATACAAAATATGTCAATAGAATAGAATAGAATAGAAGACATTTATTTCAGACATTGTCCATATAACACAAAAAACCTTATAAAGCTATTGTTAGTACATGCAGAAATAAACCAACAGAAAAAAGCGGCACCGCACAGGAGCGCCAGTTTATGCCAAGTCCTGGACGCGACCACCCGCAGTGTGTAGTCGCATCCGCACTGGGCCTCAAGTCTGCTATTACAATAGTGTCAGAATGGTCTATCATTGATTACATAATTGTTGATTTTGACAAGTTTGGTAATCTACTAATATAATGGCGTCATTATGATTTATAAATTTCATGTTTTTTGTTATTTCCGAACTTCTTACTACTTCAGATTGCTTATAACACAAATAAATAATATGTGAAAACATATAAATGAAATCTGGCATGAATAAATGTTCAAAAGTAGTAGTTTTTCGAAAATAATTTACTATAATACGACAATGTCATTATAAAACAATTTATTACGAGACCATTGACCGACCAATGATCGACCATTATGAATTTAGCAGATTACGAACTTTTAGCAAAATGACAATGGGATCGTGTTGGAATGACGAATTACGACGAATTTATAAAAATAGCAGACTTGGGCCCCTGGATGCCGCCCCATCGACGAGTCCCAGTGGCCCACGAACACGCTCAGAAGGTATCTCTGCATCCTTTGACCCGGACTTGACAGAAGACAATCCTGATTTGAAGGATTTTGAAATAATTTACATAAATCCAATTAATATTATGAAGAATAAAGCTTTTTTATGTTATAAATAAATTATTTTTAATGCTCCACCCCATTTTTACCTGGTAGTGTACAAAAATGTAAAAAAACTGATATCAAACGGGATTAAATAAAATAAAATATCGAATATTTTGATTAAATTTGTATGGATATGACATTTCTGACAAGGGAATATTTATGACTCGTTCGGCAGTGGCGTGCAGTGGTTCACCACGGAGGGTAGGCCACCGCCACGCACATATATCGCGGGTATCGGTAACCAAAAAAAAAAAAGAAAAAAAAAATTGAAAATGAAAAAAAAAAAAAAATTGAAAATCAGCCTGTAAAAACAAAAGTTATAAATACAAGAACTCACCACTTTATTCAAGGTTCAAATCACTATTTTCTGACGATGCAAACAGAAGAAAGATTCGGCCACCTCAAATATCTAATCCAAGTGGGTGGGTGATAGTTACAGAACACGTCACTTGCAAGATATCCGAAGCGGCCTGTTAAGACCCTATTTGATGTGATTCGCATGTATAAATATATTTAATAAATTAATTACGGGTTTTAAATCAGTGAAAAAATCAACTCATTTATAAGTTAAATCTGCGCGCCTACCGTTTTTTTTCAAATATGATTTTAAGACCTCGTCATAAAAATTAGTCTTGCGTCGTAGTTCGACCATTAATTCTTTCTCTATAGAAATTAAAGATAGATTTGTGAGTCGTTGCTGACTTTGTGTGTTTCTTAGATAGGTGTGGATTCGTTTTAAGGACGAAAATGAACGTTCTGCCGATGCGCTGCTTGCTGGGATAGTAACAATAAACTTCGCCAAACGTAAAACTTCTGAAAAAACTTTATCTAAATTACTTTTATACAAATTTTGAATGATACTGTATATGCTACAATTCGCAAATTCAGGCGATCTATAAATACAGCGCAATTCGTTTTTTAATCTATCAAAATTAAAATTTGCCTGATATGTATTAGTGAACTCTCTGATTTCCTTTTCAGGGAATTGTTCACTATATTTACTAAAATTCTCACAAGAAAGTAACTCAAAGAATTTCAAATTTTTAATATTCAGATAACGATTTCTTAATTCGCTGAGTACATTATCAATTATTTCGGTAAAAATTCGCCGATAGTGTATTTTTACATCATCGACATTGCGCTTTCTTTTGGGTGGTCCGGTTATGAGGGCAGTTGCATCATAATTGATCTCGAACCTGTCTCTGTAACGAGCTAAAAATGACTCGAATTGTTTTATCTTTTTAACACAATACGCGATGTCACAAGTTTTTTTCTGTATGATATCGTATAAAATATCGGTTTCAGCAAAAATATCCGCGAATGTTTTTAAAAAAAAATTAAATTCAAATTCTTTCATGTTAAATAAAAATGAAGTGACTTGTGACAATGTATCACCATCCCAGTGTTGTGTATTTTCATTCATTTCCTCAAACAACTGAAGGAGGTGTGTGGACTCGTTATTAATTATATTTAACGTGCGCGAGTGATATGTCCACCTTGTTTCGGCGACACGAGGCAGCTTTTTCATAACGGCAAAGTCGTTATAGTACGCCATTCGTTTCGTACTAGTGTGAAAAAAAACCGCAATGGATTTTATTATACTAAAGAAGCGTTTTGTTTCAGGAACCCGTTCAAAAGATTTCGATAAAACTAAATTTAATACATGTGCGGAACACCAAACATACATAGCTTGCGGACATTTTTGCCTCACCAAAGCCTGCACGCCGTTAATTTCAGATGATAATACTGCTGCCCCGTCATAAGTTTGTGCAATTAATTTAGAATGACAATCTAAATCTCCTAAAGTTTCCAAAATTAGAGAACTTAAAGCTACAGCGGTGCGATCCGCGCTGACATCTACGTATTTAATAAATCGATCCACTACTTCGGAATCACGAAAATATCTTAAAATCAGAACTAATTGTTCTCGGCCGCTTATGTCCGGTGTTTCATCCACCATGACAGCAACATAATCGGACTTTTTAATTTCGTCTCTAACGTAATCAGTCATCACAGATGCAACGCTCGAGATCAAATCATTTTGCGTTCTGTTCGACATGCCCGTGAATGCGGTACTTGCATTTTGTAAGTGGGTTTCTAAAGCTCCATCATACTTTGCTAATAAATCTACTGTTTCTAAATAATTACCTCTATTCAGTGATGATAGTGATTCATCGTGGCCGCGAAAAGCTAATTCTTGTTTTCCCAGAAAGCATACAACATCGATCAGTCTTTGAAAAATATTTCTATTCCTATCTACTTTAGAATTATGCTTTTCTATATCTAACCTTAACTGGCCGTTAATACTAGTTTCAATACGTGATTTACCAAATGTATTTAACTTTAAGCAAGCCTCTAGATGTTTTTCTGATAGGTCATGCTTTTTTGCCGAGGAATGAAAATTATGCAAATCAATGTACCCCTCACTCCATTTACTGGAAGTATTAAACAAAATGCACGGAAAACAAAATAATTTATTTGTGTGTATACAACCACATAGCCAGCTGAATGTTGCATAATTTTGAGGTTTGAAATGGCGGGTACGAGCTGAATTATCAGATTTTTGGATTAATTCTCGTAATTCGGGTGTACATCTACCTTTCGACACCACAAGAATCTTATCATTAAACGATAATTGCGAAAACTTACTGCTTTTAACTTCTAACAAACACACATTTTCTGCGCAAGTATCACAACAGAACACCATTTTTAAGTAAATAAACAAATACTAAACAACATATAATATTTACATTAATGTTCGTTTCAAAACGAATAACTGATAAGGTTTAACTTGGTAAGATATGATAACATTCAAAATCGCATTTAAATTTGCTTGTCACATGAAATAATAATGGCGTGACTAGGAAAAAATTAATTCGTAATTTGTTAAAAAAAACACTTCCAAATTAAATTGCATCATTGTCATACCTAAATCATATGTAAAATCTGTTAACAAAATTTTGCCGGATAATACTGAGTCTGACAGCACGTGCTTGTCATACTTATTTTAAAAACTCCCCGAAAATCAAAGCGAAAAATAAAATTCATATAGTTTTTAATTATTTTTATAGGCCTTTTGCTATTTTTTAGGTAATTCAAAAATACCACCCTATTTTTTTAACTGGTTATAGTAGTCATTAAGAAAACTATCGTGTTTGTGTGTAGTCTGTTTCTCGAATTCGCCGGAATTTCGGTTTAATTTCTACAAATGGCAACTCTGATCTTCATTCATGTTAATCTATTTAACCAATCACAGGCCGTCTCCTTTCCCGGGAGACACGCCTATAATCTAGACATGTGTGCCGTTTATACACACGAAAATATGCACCAGTGTGCGTAAATTTATGAATCGAAAATACTCTACAACCGATTTCGCCTTACAATTGACGACGCGAGGTTAGCTCACAGTATTGTGTTAGTGTTACGTCACACGGGCGCGACAAGTTGCTATAAGTGTTATAACAGGAGTTTTAACTTTTAAAATAATTTTTATTACAAAGTTATAATAATTGCACTTGAGTTGGCGTTTATGATAGGATTGATAAGGTAGGCTAGGCCTAATTGCCTCTATGGACGGCACGCCCCTGTCGTTCGGCGTAGTTATAATATGCTACTTAAAATTATCCATTGATTCATCATACTTAATGATTTTCACTTATAAAGGGTGTAAAAAGACCCTTAACGATGCCGAAAGGCACTTGTTTTCCCCGTCAATGCGATCATTTTTTTCTTCTAGACCATACCTGAGAACCTCCTAGTTACGGAGATATTGGGGGTCAAAGTTCCAACTTTTTCACAAGAGTTTTTTTTTAAATACATGTTTTTAAAGTAAGATTTTTACTTTCAACACCTCCACGACCACCGTACTATTCAATCCATCTATCAGCACAATGTTCTGAGTACGTAACATTGAGGCCTACCGTAAAACGTGATTTGTCACCCAAAAAAAAAAAATTGTTTCCCAGTAATTTTTTTTGCGTAAAGTTACTTATTTTGATTTACAGAATGCTTGGTTGACGGCTTCGTGAAGGGTCCGTTTACACCCTGCATGTAAGTCGTACTCCGATTATTGCTGACGTGTATCAGTGGACAACTCGATAAATAATTTTTTTTCGCATGGGTCTATCTAAAACACGACATAAAATAACCTATACCTAATACCAACCACACTTCTACGTTTGTGTTATTTTCCGAGTTACAGACACCTTAAAAGTGCTCATTGAATGAAACCTTTAAATAGCTGTCCTGTAAAATAGACATTTTAGACTTGTCAAGTAATTCACGCCGGGCACGGAATAAAAACAAAAATGCTGAATTCATTTGAAACACTACAGAATAATAAATGCGGAAATAATGCAGCATTGGCATTCATGGATATAATCCAATATCAATTTGGGAACTGACGGGCAGCCATTTTGGCGCGAGGGGCATCTGACAGCTGCGACCACGGTTCGATGCGTTCGGATATTTACGTGAATGACACATGTGTGTCGCGAATGCAACAAAATATAAACGTATTGCGGTGGGTAAATGAGCCTTTTGTTTTTTGTAGATATGGTATTGGTTTTAAAACCGCCTTTACGAGTGACGTACCTACTTATTGAATGCCTATTTGGGTTTGATTGGTTTTCCGTAGACGCCAGAGCGCAGGGCAGTCGTCAATATTACTACCAACTTTACTGAATGGTTTCAAAACGAGACAATAAAAATTGATCAACCAATGTTACTCAGTCAATCCGATGATTCGTCACTATAAGGCTTTGAGAAACCACCGAAAAATCATCGGAATTAGTTTCCTGTTAGGAAAATACCTATTTAATCAGACATCGTGAATTACTTTTCTTAAAACCAGAGCGTTAATACTTAATACACAGTTTTCCAAGAAATAATGCGCATTTCAAACACACACATTCATCACACAGCACGTATTTTAAAATTCCGTCTTCTATTTAACTGATTGGCAGCCATTTTGGCGCGCGCGATGATTGACAGCTGCCCGGTGCCCGCCACGAATGGATGCGTTCGCGAATTTCCAAACGGACGACAAATAAACACCGCGTGGGGCACTGGGAACGTCGCCGCGGCGGGCTGCTATAAAATGGTGACAGAGATGAACTGAGGACTGCGATGTGTAAAAAGATTTCAGAAAAAAAAAATTGATTCATTGGTCACAAGCGGGACTTCTGAGCGTGAGGAACTGGATTCAATTTCCAGCTCGGACAAAGTTTTTCCATCAGAAATTGCCCTGTAGCAGCTACGGAGTCTGGATTTGTGCCCGGCTGGAGGCTATTGTATCGGCCCCTGGATTTAACATAACTGGCGAAAGGTGTACTATTAGATGCACCTGTGCCTCACCACCCTTCGGGGATTACAGTATGATGTGTATGTTATAAAGTGGCACCTATGGTGTGCTGACTCCTAAGTTAGACATAATATTGTTCATAAGATAGTTGACAAGCTACCCGCCCCGGCTTTGCACGCGGGTAATTTACTTACAACAACGCCACCACAGGTCCAAAACCATCCCTTTTTTTCAACTGGAACCAACCATACATCTTCACAAAATTGAAACGCACGTGTACAAACAAAGTGACACGTGATTTTTATATATTTTGATAGACTTGCGTTTGTCCATTATCTTACCTAATGGTCAGAGATTCGATGTGGACGATTATGGTACAATTTGGGAACTGTTGCAACTATTTATTGTTTTTTAGAAACAAATCTCTAAAGATAAGGTTCAAGTTTCACCGCATTTAAGTTTCATGCATTGACATTTATTTGAAATTCCTTTCCGCCATTTTAGATAACTAACGGAGTTTTAACATAATCACCACCAAATACGGCCCTGTATTGTCGCATACAACTGAAATATTGTCAGAAACAATAAATTCATATCCAATTATATTTTTAGCCAACGTTATTTGTTTCAATAAAATCCTTCGTCAACGTCCAACAGTGAATTAGATTGTAAATATGTGTGAAAAATTGTTTTAGGTGCTGTTTTTCGCTGGCAAAGTTGTCAAGTAGTTTATTGTCGCTTTGTCAGCTATGTTTTGCGAGTGTGGTGTCCTTCTCCGATCTCCAAGATACTTTATTGATTGGATGTCCCACATTAAATGTAACCACACTAGCCACTAACCGCTTGGCCTTGAAATACACGCGTAAAATGCGTTGTTTAAATTACATATACATAAACTCAGGCCTTTTTCCCATGGGGTAAGCGTAGCCAGAAAGATTATGATGTTGTTTCCATGGAGAAAGTTGTTCAGGTTAACGGTTCGCTGTACCACACCGTTAAATAGGGATCCCTTCTATTTGCATAATATACTTTTTCCTAATATACTTTGGCATAACAATTTTGGCTTACTTTATTTTGCCATAATTATCTTGGAGACTAATTTGTTTTGGCATAATAATACTTTGCCATATTTTTTTTTGCATACAGTTTATGTTGGCACATTTATCTTGTAGACTAATTTGTGTTGGCAAAAATTGAATTCGCAAAATGTTACTAGGCATACTGACTATTAGCGTAATTAAAATTAAAATATTGTCTTAAAAATTCAATATGTAGTGCTACAAAAGTGAGTGACAGAATCGAATAGCTGCAAAACTGACTCCACGTAGTCTTGTCTGCCCTACCCCTAGAGTGTAATTTAAGCCCGCGTAGGCGCGGAGCTTAGCCGGCCAGCAAGCCGAAGCTGCGGTGGTGAGCGTAAAACACATCTGCGACGATAAGCTCGCGTCGGACCGCCGGAGCCCCGCAGCGCCGGAGCTGTGACAGAAACCATGCCTGCTGCATACTTGATTGCATGCCTGCTGCATGTTGCATGCTGCATACTTGCTTGCATGTTGCATGCTTGCTGGCTTACATGCTGCATGCTCGCTTGCATGCTGCATGCTTGCTTGCATGCTTGCTTGCATGCTGTGCATGGTGTATGCTTGTTTGCTTGCTTCTTACAGGGAAATAGAAACCACATAAAATGTTCACAATCAACTGTTTTATAATGATCAATGTTTTGATTGATTGATTTTCTGCCGTTTAATGACTATCGATACGAAATGAATGCCAAAAGACGACTCTGACTGTGAACTTTCTGCGATAAGATGGTTCTGCTTTTTAAAAATAAGTATTAGTGTCTAACATTTTAGGAATTAGTTATTATTTTGCGTACTTGTTATGCCTATAAAAATATGTTTAAATAACATTATGCGTAAATAAATGTATGCTTTAAAATGGTATGCTTAATCATTATTATGAGTAGAGAAATTATGCTTAAAAAAAATATGCGTAAGCTGTTATACGTAAGTAATGTTATGCGAAAATATAATTAGGTTAAACAAAAGTATGCCAAGTCATATTAGGTCTTAAAATTTTATGCAAATGGATAGGGAACCCGTTAAATATGGCCAAACCTTTCTGGTGTATGCGTAAAAGAGGTATTATAAATTTATTTATTTATTTATAACACATTAAACTATCATTACAGGGTTTACCCTAATGCGACAGCTAAGAACTTAAACTAAATCTAAACCATACACTTAAAAAAAATGAAAGATTAAAAGAAAAGATTAAACTAACAACATTATTAAAATATTACATTATTTAAAAAACACAAAAAACATAGGATAATATAAAGACATAACCAAAAAACACAAATAAAGTTAAATAAAGTTAAAAAATTATACATTATTTCGTCTGTAACATAATATAAATAGTAATACCCTTGCGAATTCACTAAAATAACATGTAAACACATCAATCTGAGTTTGAAGATCGTTCTCAAATGCTGCGTTCACTTGCATACATTGTTATGACATTGTTACCACATACCACCATACAAGCAAACAAATCGGACGAACCATTGTATAAGCAACACAACAACTTAGAGTTGTGAAGAACAAATTTCCGCCGCTGAAAAATAAAATGCTCACAAAACAGTACCGTACATTTTTTGCTTTGGACTTTTGTGAAAAATAAAAGCGCAGAGAAAGTTCGTACGTTCACATTTCACCGTCAGTGGCAGTTTCGGATTCAGTTCTCGAAATATAATCTTTTTTTCCAGCGATTCGGCGAAGTTTCGCGAATGCGGGACGGTCCCGTCCTGTTTTTGAGCGTGTGGCTTATGTATTTCGTGTAGTTGCTGACCAGAACTTTGTGTGGCTTTGTGTATTGTGTTCTGAAAATTGCAGGTTTAAATTTGAATTAAAGTTTCTTTAGCTGCCTCGTTGGTTCGGCTCCCAGGTCGGGTAAAATGTTATTGGATTTTTCTATCACGAATTTCTCAATAGCAGCAACGGAATCTGGATTTGTGGCAACAGGCTTGCCCCCTTTTACATGGGACTTAAACGTAACTGTGGGTATTATTGGTAACTGCATAACATTTTTTTTTCGGATGAGAAATCATTAGATGACCCCCTCCTGCTCTGGGCGGAGCGGAAGCGAGTGTCAGACTTGTACTGACTAAAACCCATCCATGTTCCTTCTTTGCCCTTTGTGTTCCAGGGCCGCGGTAACTCTTTCGAACAGTCCCGCAGCCCCGGCAGGCATCGGCCCTTGCGGACCCCTTCCGGTTTGCTGCGCGTGGAACACGAACTCACCGTCGACACAGCCTGTCGTCATAAGACAGAAGAACGGCGAGCCATCCCAATACTCATCGTCCATAGGCCCGCGCCTACGGTGACCGGGAGCCACCAAGTGGCCCCCGACGCCCGGACCTCTGCCTAACCTGCATTTTTGACTCTCGTTTAACGTAGAATAAGACAACTCATCAGTCTCTGTTGAGTCTTGAGTCAAGGCATGACAGTTTAAGACATAACTTAACATAGCGGAAAAATAGATACAGTTTCTCCAGTACCGTACCGTTAAAATATGTTTTTTAACGTATTTATAATAACCATTTTTTGAGGTAAAAGAGCAAAAATTTGCATGGAGCAACACCAGCTGTTAGTCTATGTAAATTTATTTCGGTGTACGGAAATACTGTAGCAGCAGGTACGCGGATCTTGATTGATGTTTCGCCTATAAATTGAACTGACTATAGATATCCTGATAGCTATATACGTATGGCGACGGGTTTTAGAGCGTTAGAAAAGTAATGAGTTTTAAACATAAGGAAGTGAGGTGATATATTGAAAAAAATGTGGTTTTTCTATTTCGTGTAACTTGTCAAATATGTAAAATAGGGATTTAACATTTTGGTATATGTTTTTTGACTCTTTGTAAAATGTATACACGATCCAATGAATTTTTATCGATACAAAAAAATTGCAAAGCTAATCTATTTTTTACTTTTTTCGACATCACGGCGTAACGCTTAAGAGTTATTCAATGGAATTTACTTTAAAACATAGAAAATATATATATTAGTTCATTTTATATAATATATACATTAATAAATTAAAATAAACTAAAGTAACTAACTAAAAAAATGGCGTCAAAAAACTCTTCCTCAACGCTGTCAACTGGTAATGTACCCAAGAGACTGGCGGCGTTGCCACGTTGTATGGCAACGCTAAGCCTTTGGCCAAGGTAAAAGCCAGCCCTTGGGTCACGGGAAGTGTAAAAAAATAATAGAAAATTATCATATCAAAGTTTACTCAAAGTAGTTTTAAATTTAATTCATTTATTTTGAAAAGGAGTAAATTCATTTTGGCGCATACGTCGTTTTATTCCGAGCGCACTCACATTATAGCCATCTCTTCTTTTGCGTTTCAAAAGTAATTGCATCACTTTCACTCGCTTAGTAGATCAGTCGAGCTACGATTTATTTTCGAGGTAGCGCCTTATCTGTAGCATATTACTTAATAGGCACTTACAGTGTGATCCGTTGAGATGTCTCGGTATGGCAAAATCCGGAATTTATACTAAGAGTTTGTTTGAACGCGGTAATTTCTGAAATTTCCAGTCCAGTCGGATTTGAAAAATTCTTTAAGCATTTGATTACATTTCAATTAGGTACATAATAAATATACACTGCTCTCAAAAAGGTGAAGGAAAACATCGTGAGGAAACCGGCATGTCCTAGAACCAAAAATTCGAAGATATGTGACATCTACCAACCCGCAGTGGGCCCGCGTGGTGGATTATAGCCCATTCCCTCTCATAGATAGGAGGCCTGCATCCCAACAGTGGGAACATTAGAGGCTGATTATTATACTTCTTCTTCTTAGCGTGTCGCTGGCAATCTAAATAGTGTCAGCCCAGAAATGAGCAACTAGTTTGGCGCTTTCGGTAGCCTCCATCAGTTCCTGTAGTGAACAAACAACAGGACACGCAGGACACGATAATAAGTGCCCCATCGTTTGTAGAAAAGCACCACATTTGCACTACAAGGCAGAGTCATTAATGAATCTCCACCTGAGCAGGTTTTCTTTGCTGCGACCAACCTGGGTCCGGAGTCCATTTAAAGACTTCCAGGTCAGCCATGGCAACTCATGTCCAGGTGGGATATTTTCAGCAGGTGGAACGAATGTGTTAGGTAAGGATGCACTTCCTCGCCACAGCTTTAGTCTTTCCGTGGACCGCTCGCCAGTAGTATGTTTATTATTATGTTAATAAACATACCTACTACTGCTATGGTTGAGGTTGCGCCAAGCCTATGGCAATCTTGCTGAGACGCGTTTTGGAAATACGAAGTGCATTTGAAACCGATTGCCTTTTGTCGTGCCCCTCAAAGCTACGTTTTCGAGTACAGGACATATCGTGACATTATAGGGCCCGGGGGCCCCGGCCCGAACGGTCCCAGGTTTGGGGCCCGTCTCTGTGATTTATGTAACACAGGACTTTGATTTAAGGCGTTTGGATTTCATTTTGAATTTGTATCTGGAATTTTGAATGAGTTATTTAAATGGAGAATCGAGTTTCAATATGTAATGTATTCCCCGTAAAGATATGTGATAGAATGGGTGATCCTATTATGGTGATCCTAATACCATCAATCGTGCACAAGTCCAGAAAAAATCTAATGGAAAAGCTTAAATTTTTTTTTGTTTATTAGTTAAAAAACAAAACAAAATGTAAACAGAAACATCACAAAAACCTCAGTAGGTTTGTCCGGATGTTGAAACACTTTTAAGCTATCTTAATACTAACGTAGCAAATAATGATTGTTAATTTACAGTTAACACATAGTTTATAACAAATTGTGAGGTCGTTCGTAAATAATAACTAAGAAAGATTACAAAAACAACGACAGCGCGGGTCAGACATCGCGTCGATGCTAATTACTAATTGAATGAAATTTAAACAGGATGATCCATGCAAGACTCAAAGAATTGTTTGTATTCATTTTTATAATTACTATTTGTTATTTCCGATTGAATTTTTGTTGGAAATAAAACTTTGCCCAACCTTGAAATCGAACTCAAGACCTACTCAAGAATATCTTTTGTGACCACTACACCAACAACAAACCATCAATAAAACAGAAAAAATACCTAATAATACCTACATTTATCGGGATAATTATCGTATTCTCAACAAATAGACAAATATAATTGGTAAATCCGATGGGGTCTGTAGACTGTAGAGTTATCTTTATCAATCATAGACTATCAACAGGCTCATCACGTGCTAGACGGGTCTTGAATATTGAACAAGAGATATTTTGTATAGCTAAAATATCATCACGGCACACCCCAGGGGTAAGAGCAGACGGAATTATGTTATACTCAGCTTATTGGCTACACTCACAGAATAATATTGAGGCTTTGATTTTAGTAATAGAATAATAAATACTAGGGTATTTGCCTGAAAAAATCTTTTAAGTCCGTTAGTTAGATTATCAAAAAATATTGGACACGTATTTTTTCTTTTGTCATGTAAACGAAAAATGACTACGGTACAGCGCGTTGAAATCTCGCGTGACGTCACAATTTCTGTTATTTTTTACTGTCCAGTGGCGTCACAAGCCCCCTGTCTTGGAATTTGATGCGCTGTACCGTCGTCATTTTTTGATTATGTGACGAAAGAAAAAATACGTGTCCAATATTTTTTGATAATCTAACTGACGGACTAATAGATTTTTTCAGGCAAATACCCTATTCTGAATGCCTCTGTAGTGATCTCAAAAAATATTCTGTTCGCTAGACAAAACTGGAGGAAAGCTCTTCAGTCACACCTCTGCATAACCCTTCACGGAATACAGGAGTCCTGGTTGTGTTTAGTTAGTTAGACTACTTATTGCTGTCACAAGGTTATTGCAGTTTCATCTACATCAGAAAACAAAGCATCACGAACGTATTAGCACAACCAGCTTGTTGTAGTTCCATGTCGTAGGGGGCGAGCCAATTGCCATCAACAGAGCACATATCCAGAGTCCGTGGATGCTACAGAGAAATTCCTGATGAAAAAATCCGATAACACTTTGACCTCATGCTCAGCAGTCATGCTTACGATCACTAGACAAACGAGGCAATAAAGGGTGTAAAAAGATCCTTACCCTCGAAGCCGAAAGTTTCCCCTTTCATTGCGTTATTTTTTTTTATTCTGGACCATACCTGGGAACCTTCTAGTTACGGAGATATTGGAGGTCAAAGTTCTAATTTTTTCACAAGTTTTTTTTAAACTTTTTTTAAAGGTTTTAACTTTACTCTAATTACCTCCATGACCTTTTTACTATTCAAAGCATTCATCACCACAATGTTTTGAGTGCGTTACATTAAGTCCTACCATAAAACATGATTTTTCACTCCAAAAAAAAAGTCTTTTCCCAGCAATAATTTTTGCGTAAAGTTCCTTAGTTTGTTGTACGTAATGCTTGGTTGACGGCTTCGCAAAGGGTCCGTTTACACTCTGTATATGTCTATAATGTTGTTTGCCTAATAGTTCATCCTCCACACAATCCATTTAAACCACAAACAAGTTGTCGAGATCATTTACATACCCATTGTGTGTAAACTGGACGTAAATGTCAGTCTGTGCAAAATGTAAAGGTTTTATTCGCTAACTGCTTAATTTAATACGATTGTGTTCAACTTCACAATGAACGGTTAAATAATGGTTTTAGTCGGATTTGTTTATTATGGGTATCTAAGTTAGTTACTATGTTTTGTTTATTAAATAAAAAAAGAATATATAAATTAAAATAACTTAAAAATAAACTTAAACAAAAACCGGCCAATTGCGAGTCGTACTCACACGCACACAGGGTTCCGTAGCACCAAACAATATAATGAAAATATTTCTTATGTTTTATTGTATTACATTCAACAGCAAAACTAATTTGGTTTTTCATAGTATGTTAATGAAAAACAAAATTACTGGTGCAGTTTGATAAAAAGACCCATATCCCAAAAACTAAACATCAAATCTTATTTAAACCAATTTTTTTTGAAAGTTTTTTTTACGTTCTACAATTCTACATTTTTTCAGAATTTTCTTCCTCTTACTTTAGAAATTAAAGGGGGACAAATTTTACCACTTTGGAAGTGCCTATCTTTCAAACGATTGATTGATTGATTGATCATTTGATGAAAAAAATTTATTTCGTTTCAGTTCAATGTATAGGGAGCCCCTTAATTTTATTTTTTATTTTTGTATAAAAATCGTAAAGGAGTTCACAGAATACATCGACTTTCAACTGTGTAGTCCAAATAGTTTCGGAATAAAGTGGCTATGACATACGGACGGACATGACGAATCTATAAGGGTTCCGCTTTTTGCCATTCAGCTACGGAACCCTAGAAATGGCATCAAAAAACTCCTCCTCAAAGCTGTCAACTGGTAATGTCCCCAAGGAACTGGGAGCGTTGAAAAAAATGGCATGTGAAAAGGAGTAAAGTAATTATAAAACTTATAATGCTTGAATAGAAATAAAAACATTTGTGGTATGTAAAAACTCACTAACAACGATTCACGATCATCTGCCTAGTCTTAGCCCAAGTTTTTTAAGCTGAATGAAGCTGAACGCCCATATTACTGAGTTGTTCATTAACTGGGTAACACGACACCCCTTGGTAAGATTGGTTGTCAGATTCTCAATCTTCGGACTACCGGATAAGGATCTACAAAATATGGCACCAGTGCGCGTAGCATGACCACAAAATGACAGATTGTGTCGAAAAAATGACAGATTTCTTTTCACAATCTGTCATTTTGTCGATTCTTCCGTCAAAGAAACCCGTTTGTACGGTGGTCATGCTACGCGTGTAGAGACGAAGTTTACGAGACAGGCTAGTTAAGGTTCTATATCTGAAACCATGTATGAAATGGTTACCTAATAGAAAACCAGAATTATTAAACATATTGGTGATTACAATAGCCCATCGATCATAATACTTCACCATAGAAAGAGTTCTCCAGCCCACGACCGAAGAGATAAGTCCACAAAAGAAAATACCCTTTCGCTTCGTCATAGTTTATTTGGAATATTAAAATGCGCCACAATGGTCGAGCGGAGTGACAAAGTTGTGCCTCCATACAAATATTATGCTCCATACAACATGCGAGCTCGGATGATGTATTTTTATTCGTATTTCAACAACAATGCATTGTCAGAAGACGTACTTGTGTTTTCTGGACGGCTGTTACACCGAAGCGAGTATTTTCTTTTTTAAGTTTTTATTTTTAATAGAAGTATGTACGCGAGCTAAAGGGCATTCCTTTTGCATGTGTGAGAATGGTCATTTTATCATTAACTAGCTGACCCGCGCAATTTCGTCTGCGTATGGCATTTTCCCCGTTTTTGCAACATTTTTCATCGATGCTCCGCTCCTATTGGTTGTAGCGTGATGTTATACAGCCTTCCTCGATGAATGGGCTATCCAACACTAAAATAATTTTTCAAATCGATTTAATAGTTCCTGAGATTAGCGCATTCAACCAAACAAACTCTTCAGTTTTGTAATATTAGTATAGATAACAGATAGCTCAGAATCACAGAAGACCTGCCAGAAGTCAGCCGAAGTGAATTTTTCATAAAATAAAAGCACTCGATTACCAACAAGGATTTTTATGGTAACGTTCATAATAACAGAGTTATAAATGTAACCGTCTTTTCAGCACCTTGCCTTGCTTTAAAGATGAGGTGTCTGTATACCTTAGGCTGGACTCCTTGCTTTTCTTGGCCAAGTCACAAATTGAACTCAAACTCAAAGCATTTATTTCAATTAGACCATAACAGGCACTTTTGAATGTCAGAAAAACAAATAAGGCGAAGTTACAGTCCCAAACACAAGGCATAATAACTTGTGAAAGTACTGTAGTTGCCCATTCCAAAGGGTAGAGCTCTATGGAGAAGAATGGGCAAGAAACTCCATGGACACTCTTTTCAATCAAATATTTTTACAAGATCTTGGTTATATCATTCATGTTGAGATAATACATATAATGTGAGAACGATGTAGAAAGACGTGCACATCAAGAGCTGAGAGATTGTAATTTTAGGTCAGCCTCGTACTCAACGGTGTAACAGTCATCCCCGTGTCGTGCCCCCAGTAAATAACATGCATTTCTATAAAAAGGCGGGCATTTTTCCACGTCGGACATATCCTACCCGTGGGCATTGGAGCGTAATGATAGCATCCAGCATCCGGTCCGGCCGGCTTTCAGCCAGTATACAATGACGTCAAATTAGTTGATAAAACTGGCTTGTTTTGCTGTATTTCTTGTTTTGAAAAGGATTCGATTGATTTTTATTTTTTTATTTTAGTACATGGAGGACTTACAGCTAATAAAAACAAACAAAAAAGGAAACCTTAGTCACCAGAAAGCCAATTTACTGTACTATAGGCTACTGCAACGAAAATACCGAATAGTTGGCCGAATGTATTCTTCTCCATAGAGATCTACGCTTTGGAATGGGCAACTACAGTACTTTCACAAGTTATTATGCCTTGTGTCTGGGACTGCAGCTTCGCCTTCTTTGTTTTTCTGACATTGAAAAGCGCCTTTATAGTCTAATTGAAATAAATGCTTTGAGTTTGAATCATTGCTGCGGGTGGCATCGGCAATGGCTGTCCTCGTGCATACATCTGAATCACTCACATTGAGTACATTATAAAACGCGCTTGTTCGCATCCGCCGCGCGGTCATAGAAATTCTAAGTTTGTCATATTTTTCTTTATTTAATTTAAATTTTGGCTACCAAAAGAAGAGTTCCGATTCCTAGATTTTATAACATGCAGTTACACAGATCATAAAATAAAAATTATGAACAATAAAGCTTATAATTTCAGTACAAACAATTTATTTTGACGGCTAGTTGGTTCATTTTTTTTTCTGTTTTACCGACTGTTAATCGACTACAATCTATGTTTCTCTCGCACTGGCCCTTCCTCGTGAGGAGAGGAGAGCAAGAGGGATAGAGGAGGCCTGTGTTCAATTAGTGGGAACGTAGCTGATTATGCTGTAGTATATTTTACTTTTTTACCAGTCACGATCCACTGTGATCTTCTTAGATATTTTGGATGAATAAGTAGTTCGTTTATAGTAGTTAATTACTTATGATTGTCACGTCAAAAAAATTCTAAGGGTTACGTTTTTTGTTACTTTATACGTAGATTGCAGTAGCGAAGGGTCAATTTATGTAAGAGGAAAGCCGGAGTAAATATCTTTAATGTGATTATATTATTTGTCTATCTATAGAATACTGACTGTGCCATTTTTCAAAGGGAAGCCGGTAGAAAACGAGTTGTATGGAACCTTCACTACTGGTAGATTGATAATGTTACTGGTTCTTAGAATATTTTTGCTGAATGTTACCTTGAACGTTCGCGCGAATCCGCGATCGTTGCTTTAATTACAGTACTTTCACAAGTTATTATGCCCTGTGTCTGTGCCTGTAGCTTCACTCTTTGTTTTTTTCTGAGACTTTCAAAAGTGCCTGTAATGATCTAATTGAAATAAATGCTTTGAATTTGAATTTGAAAAATAATCGTGTCATTTATTGTTTTGGAAATCTTTTTGTCGGTGTCAAGACGCGTTCTGGTTTGTTTAACAAAATGGCATGTTCGCGAGACGATCGCTTTGGTCAGGACGCAGCCTTCACTCAGTGGTTGTGCCTATTTCTTCCATAATATACAAGGTGTAAACAGACCCTTCACGAAGCCGTCAACCAAGCATTCTGTACATCAAACTAAGTAACTGTACTGCAAAAAATATTGCTGGGAAACGACTTTTTCTTTTGGGGTGAAAAATCACGGTTTACGGTAAAACTCTATGTAACGCACTCAAAACTTAGTGCTGATGTATTCTTTAAATAGTAAATGGGCCATGGAGTTAATTAAAGTAAAGTTAAAACCTTTAAAAATGGTATTTAAAAAAAAACTTGTGAAAAAATTGGAACTTTGACCTCCAATATCTCCGTAACTAGAAGGTTCCCAGGTATGGTTCAGAACAATAAAATGATCGCAGTGACGGGGAGAACAAGTGCCTTTCGGCTTTGTTAAGGGTCTTTTTACACCCTTTATGAAACTCACATTTAGATTCTGAAATAAAAAATGTGTTTCGACGCCATAACTAAGAAAAGGGTTCACACTATCACTTATAATTCCTTCGTACATGCTCATGCCTTTCATAGGCGGGAAGACAGCTGTTATCTTTATGTTATATGTCACGCAAACGACGAAAATTACCTGGTATCCAAGTCATTTGACGCGTTTTACGAAGACAATATTTTCTTTCGTGCAAATGTCGTGACATGACATGAGTTTTATGAAATATCTGGTTGCATGTGAAGACTTTTTATTGAAATGTATGTGTATGTGAGGGGCTTGGGGCTACACAATAGTAGCCACGCGGTTCGTTCAAAAAGTAAAGTCACACTTGCCGCGGCAGATTCGTGGATGGGTAACTATTCATTACATATCGAGACTTCTCCATGCCTCGGAAGGCATGTTAGGTCGTTGCTCCCAGCTGTCATTTGTAGATCTTTGACGGTTATTGCAGTTAGTCAGTGGCCCGAAAGTCTGACAATCAGTCTTACCAAAGGGTATTATAGTATTACCCAGTACTAACTGGGTTGTGGAGGTCAGATAGGCAGTCGTTCCATGTAAAATACTGGTATTCAGCTGCACCCGGTTAGGCTGGAAGCCGATCGCAATATAGTTGGGAAAAGGCTAGGTAGATGTTGATGATGTGTGTGTGTGTGAAAGGACACACTCAACGGATGAACTGTTGACATTCTCTGAAAAGTCATAGGCAATAAACTGGCCTCTAGCGTTTAATGAGATTCCGAGACTGTCGGAGAAATGTCATACGAAGGCGGCCATTACTTCGTCATGTCAAACTAACATGACAATTCTCATTTTGAATTGTCTATTTGATTTTTTCTTTATTAATTAAGGTATTTACGGCAGCTTTTGTTTTTGACAAGGGTTAGACGAGAGTCAGAACGCGTTAAAATAATTAATTATGATAATTAATTTTGTTTTGTTATAGTTCTTTGGTTTTGGATAGCGATTCGAATTTATTATTTCTGGTTGCTAGGGGGAACGTTACTTTAGGAATCGGTTTGGCTTCCGTAATAACTTTTAACTGTTTGATGTTTTAGAACAATTGGTTACGTCAAAAGCACTGTACAAATATACAAAGTCACACGTTCACGGTAATAACTCTGGTCTGAAAATGCACTACTGTAGATATCATTACCGTGTCAAAAGCTTCGTTGATTGTATTAGGCATTTTTTTCAACAATTTAAAAATAAACTTTTTGCGACGTTTTATAACGCCCATCTGGGCCTATGTGAAATAAAACATTTTGATTTTGATTTTACAAGGATCTTGTTTTTTTTTTATATTTTCCACAAAACAATTAAGTACATATTTTTAAGACACTTTTAGCACAACATATTATTTTGTCTATGTTATGTGTGTAACATTACATCCTGTAACACACATAACATAGACAAAATAATATGGTGCTTTGTTGCAAAGAAAAAAACGCGTTGCATTGACATCCTATATAGAATTCACCATCCCTTACGTTGCCAACGTTTCACTAGAGTATGTGCAACAGAGGTATTTACTTCAAGTCTCGTAATACCATAACGAGGTACGTAAATAGAATTGTTAACTTTAATGGAAAGAGAAGCAAGTTGACTGGTAGAGAATGCCTTGTGGCATTAAGTCCGCCTATGTACCACTTTTGTACATGAAGTTTAAATAAATAAATAATCATCAAAAGGTTGTTAATGAAATCTTACCTATATTTAACTAGTCTCCTCTCTGAAGAGTTCAGAGAGCTTCTGCACTTTCATACAATTTCAATATAGACTTACTTGCGTAATTAAAAACCCACCTTTACAAACCTAGCAGGTGCAGTTTTGTATGAAAGAGCTGCCTTTTATAACCGAAAAATAATTTCTAAGCTGTGCGGGGTCTAGACTCTGTGTGCTGAATTTCGTGGCCAACTATTTGCACGTCGATTTCCCTTAAAGAAATGTTAGAAAAGTAAAATATTGCTTTGGTCATCATCATCTGCCTAGCCTTTTCCCAACTATATTGGGGTCGGCTTCCAATCTAACCCGATGCAGCTGAATACCAGTATTTTACATGGAGCGACTGCCTATCTGACCTCCACAACCCAGTTAGTACTGGGTAATACGATACCCCTTGGTAAGACTGGTTGTCAGACTTTTTTGGCCACTGACTACCTAACGACTGTCAAAGATCTACAAATGACAGCCGAGACCCACGGCTTAACGTGCTTTCCGAGGCACGGAGGAAACTCGGTATACAATGGGTGGTCACCAATCCACAGACCAACCTAGGCAAACATGACTTAACCTAAAGATTGACCCGAGCGGTTGTTATTATGGGTAGTTAGTCTGAACGGCCCAAATTGAATGGCCCACGGGCCGTTCGACCGTAACGAAAAATTGCCACGAGCTCCTCAATATTGCTTTGGTAAGTCATTCAAATCTCGCCGCCAAGCTTGCGGGGGCAGACAACATTGTTGCATTGGCACAAGCAAAGAGAGGCCTATACCCAGCAGTGGGTGAACTCGGGCTGTGGATTATGATGAATACATGTTCAAACCTTATGAAAGAATGAAAATATCAACATTTATTTGGCTTAAGCCACAAGTGTGGCGCATTACACAACTAAAAGCATACCACAAAAAATTAGAAAAAAAAACGAAACTTATTTTATTTTGTTATTTTATTTGGTGTTATTATTAATTTTCCATTTTCAGCTTTTATGAAAATTGGTTGTGTTTTTTTTTTTAAAAAAAGAGTTTTGTTTTCGAATCGAAAACATTACGTAAATGTTTTCGACCATATATGTTACGGTTAGAAGCCGGCTATACCTAGGTGCGGCCAGTAACAGTTGTGTATCCTTTTTATTGCTAGGACACACCAACCAAATGGATTAGGTTAGGTTAGAACTGCGAACAAAGGCGCGCGAGCCCTGCCGCGCCAGCGGCTGGCGAGCGGTACATCCAAATTGGTTGCAAGTTCTAACCGAAGATAAGTCGGATAAATCTAAGCCGGCTGCACCTAGTTGTATCCGGCTAAAACTAGGTGTAGCCGCACTTCGGCTATTAGCCGTAACGTATACACATTCGTGCTAAGGCCACTTTTAACTAACTCATTAGTTGTTTGTTCAAAGATATGATTTAATCAGTCAATCTGATCGCTGCAGGTGGACGTTGAGTCTGTTATCAACGCAGGTGTCTGTGTTGAATCGCTGATAACATTTCCGGTGTTTAGGGAATGCTGGTCATATTATTGTTTTTGGTGAGTCAGCAACACCTGGTTGGGGACTGGGGTTTTCCCTAGATGAAAAATAAATCGAAGGTAGTAGTCGAAGATATTTTTTACGTTTTTTTGCAATTTAAAGGACAATGTAAGTTAATTTAATCCCATTGAATGACTTTTTCATGAAATAGTCATTCAATAATGAACTTCGACGGTTTTATTGATTACAATTCTGTAAATACATCACGAATTATACTTTGTTCAACATAAAACCTGACACTGGCCTGCAAATAGCAAAAAAACGTAAGAAAATTTGAATTTCACGGACTAAAAAAAAAACAAACCCCGTTTTAAGCTTTCACGGTTTACAACTAAACTTATACTGTCACTTACGAGATAATTCAACCCGCGATCATGGCGCTTGCAACAGCGTCGAAATATCGGGAGCTCGAAATAACGAACAATCACGGAAGATATCCCGTAAGTGACAGTATAAGTTTAAAAAACAAACCGTCAGACAGACTGAGTTATTTTATTTAAAATATGACAATGGATTCTAGATATTTACTATATAGTAAGAATGTAATATTCCAAACGCATTTATATTATTGCCCTGTTTGGAAATTACCAAAACTAATCAACATCGATTTGAAATTTAGATTTTTGAGATTTAGATTATGACAAAATTAGGAAAAACCTTACAAAAATAAATGTGTGAAAAGTAGATAATTCTTAAGAAGTATTAAATAAAATAAATAAAAATAAAATAAAATCATTTATTTCAGACAAAGACGTCCTTATGCAAGTCAAGGTTTTTAGTAACAAGAATTTGGTTTATAACTAATGTTAGTAATTAAAAGAAGAAACAAGACACTCCGTCTACCCCTGCACAGTAGGCTCATCGGTCTCGCAACACATGGAGTTCGGTAAACCTACTGAGCAGAACAGTATCGGTTCTCTCGCCAATTATTCTGAGGACGCTAATCGGTCTCCCACGTACTCGTCGCGCCACAGACGCAAAAAGTTGTACGCATAATTGCGTAGAAGTCATCTACGCTGGCGTCAGTAAACATGCCTGATGCACTGCAATATCGAGATAGAAACAGAGACCTGAACACATTATTATACTGGACCCGCAAGGCATTGTAGGCTTTCTGAGTAAAGTTTGCCCACAGGCTGCTCGTGTAGAACGCCTGGCAGAATGCCTTAAAGATAGTTATTTTAAGCGGAGCAGTACACCGAGCGAACCTGTGTGCCAACATATTACCACGCACCGACAATGCCTTGCGCTCCCTCTCAATGTCTAATTCGTCACTCAAATTCTCAGTTACAATGTGAGCAAGATATTTAAACTGTGCACGACTTAGAGGTACACCATTAAGTAATAAGGGTGGTATAATACAGGGTGTAAACAGACCCTTCACGAAGCCGTCGACCAAGCATTCTGTGTATTAAACTAAGTAACTTGACGCAAAAATTATTGCTGGGAAACGACTTTTTTTTTGGGGTAAAAATCACGTTTTACGGTAAAACTCAATGTAAGGCACTCAAAACATTGTGATGATGGATGGATTTAATAGTACGGGGGTCGAGAAGGTGTTTAAAGTAAAAATCTTACATTAGAAACATGTATTAAAAAAAAAACTTGTGAAAAAGTTGGAACTTTGACCCCCAATATCTCCGTAACTAGAAGGTTCCCAGGTATTGTCTAGAACAAAAAAATGATCGCAATGACGCGGAGAACAAGTGCTTTTCGGCTTCGTTAAGGGTCTTTTTACACCCTTTATATTAGGTATTTTTCCTTAGTGATAAATATTGATTAGGACATGAGATTCAACAATGACCAATGAATAAATCAGATTTAATCACAAAACAGACCATAATTATATTATTGTTCCGACTGATAACTATCTACAATGAATTTCTTTAATTAAAACACACGTGCGTACTATCGCAATTGAACTGATAATATTGATGTATAAATAACTTAACTTTGGTAGTCTCCTCATTCAGTCACCAGTAACAACTGTCCGAAGCAAAATGTTCAGATTCGTAGTTTTGTCTTGCGCCGTGTTCGCCCTCGTACATGGCAACACTACTCAAGTTAGCCGCTGTAAGTAAATATCATTATTTACTATTCGATCTTAATTTGAAATGCTGCTTTTTATAATAATAGCCAAGTGCAATTAGACAAAAAATATTCAAAAGGTGGAACGAAGTTTATAGTGGTCGGATTTTCATGGGACTTTTTTTATTGAATTCCTAGAGGTGTAGAGAAGAAAGTTAAAAAAAAAAATTTCGCCACTCGAAAGGTTTTTTTTTTTGATTTCCTTTGTAATATTTTTTTCTTTTATGAATAACTTGAAATTTGACGAATTTATATTGAGGCATAATAGAAAGACCTGTGTGTATCCATTAAACGCCAATTTGGTCTGTTTATTTGTTAAATGTTCATATTTCAAGTTTTTTTTGAAAATATCTTATTTTCTTCAATTATTTCTAAGTTGCCGAATTTAAGACTAAGATTTTTTTTGAAATTTTAGACTAAGATTTATTCTTCTCCACAACTCTAGGAACTCAATAAAAAAAGCCCCATGAAAATCCGACCACTATAAACTTCGTTCCACCTTAAAGTCTAATTGCACTCTACTATAAGCAATGTATGCTCCTCTAAAAAAAAAACCGACTTCCATAAAAACACTAAAACAGTGAAAAATAACTTTACTTTCGGAAGTCGGTCACTTTGTTCGTTTCATCGACTTTATTGCCGCCAAAAACTTCCGCCAAAAAACTATTTTAGACTCGGGTGTTTCAGAGACTTTTATGTTTTTTTTTTTGTGCTTAGCGAATTTACTGAAACCTTTTTCTAACTGGAACTTTTTTAGCAGCTTAAACTAGATGAGATCGATACGTGGCTATTCTGAGAAGAAACATACTCAATTAATCAGAGGTCTCATTCTATCTCTTATTAAAGTCCCGACATCATCTTGGTCAGAGTATCTTTTTGCTCTGGACGCTCTTAACTTGCACGTGAAAGACGTGCAAGTTAAGAGCGTCCGTCATATCGTTATCACATACACTTGCTCGCAAAAAAATCACCACCCCGTGCACTTTCTTTCTTTTGGAACAAGATAACTCAAAAACAACAACAAACGAGGTCCAGTTACGAACCCAAGATTGGTTTTTCTATCCAAAGATGTACCGCCCCAAACAGTCCATGAACCTCCTGCAAATGCTACTCTTTCCTCAATGCAAGCTCGCGCAAATCGCTCTCCTTCTGTACGGTCCCTTTCTGAAACCTTTTCGTAATATAAAATACTTAAAATATAAATAACAATTTTTGAGATATCGCCTCTCAAAAGAAAATAGTGGGGTGGCCGATTTTTTTTCACGCAAGTGTATTATATGAATAATCCTAACATGAATGATGAAACCAAGATTTTGTAACAATATTTTGCTAAAACAGAGTGTTCATGGAATTTATTGCCCGATCTTCTGCATAGAAATCTACGCTTTGGAATGGGCAACTACTACTACTAGTATTTTACAAGTTATTATACCTTGTGACTGGAATTGTAGCTTTGCTTTTTTTTGTTTTGACATTCAAAAGTGCCTGTAATGATCTAATTGAAATGAATGCTTTGAGTTTGATCAGACGCTACTCTGCATAGTCGTCAACTATGCAGAGTAGCGTCTGTAATGGTTTCTCTAGCAGGTGTTATTAACAATTTCCTATTGTTGTTTGTGCCAGGTACGAGCAACTCCGGAGCCCTGCCCGTCAACACGTACATCGAGGGCTGCTCCACACCGCCGTGTGCGCTGCCGCAGCTACAAGATGCCGTCATCAACGTGGACTTCGTTCCCTGTAAGTATCATCATTTGCGCACATATTTATGGGTGAATTAGAAACACAATTAAATGTTACGCACGAGAAACAAACTCCTGAAATATACCTATTATATTTGGCAGCCGCTCGGGTCGATCTTTAGGTCAAGCCGTGCTGATGGATGGCATGGGTGACCACCCATTACATTAAAAGGAGTTTCCTCCGTGCCTCTGAAAGCACGTTAAGCCGTTGGTCCCGAGTGCCATTTGTAGATGTTTGGCAGTCGTTAGGTAGTAGTCAGTGGCTCAAAAAGTCTGACAACTAGTCTTACCACGGGGTATCGTATTACCCAGTACTAACTGGGTTGTGGAGGTCAGATAGGCAGTCGCTCCATGTAAAATACTGGTATTCAGCTGCATCCGGTTAGACTGGAAGCCGACCCTTATATAGTTGGGAAAAGGCTAGGCAGATGATGTTTGGTTATGTAGGAATAATGTCTGTTCCTTCAGTTCCTTGTAACTGAAGGCTCTTCAGATGGCGATTGCTTTCATCAGGTTCATTTTAGTGCAGTCGCTCCATGTGAGACACTAGTATTTAGTCCCATCAAGAGACTGAAATCAGACATTTACAACTTAGGACCCATCAATATTAATGACTAGCTTCCCGTCCCGGCTTCACACGGGTGGACATTTATTTTCCCCTAACCCCCCCTCCTATTTTTTTATAGTAATAAATATAGCCTATGTTACTCAGGGATAATGTAGCATTCTAATGGTGAAAGAATTTTTGAAATCGGTCCAGTAGATTTTGAGTTTATTCGTTACAAACATACACACAAAAATGAAAATCTTTCCTATTTATAATATTAGTGTAGATAATATTAATTCGTGGTGGTAGTCCACTGTGCTTATCCCAGTTGTAAACTTCCCTTTGTTCCTATTGACCTTGTTTTGGACTGTCTCCTGCTGATATGGAGGGAAGTGGAAATGATGTTATTCCTACTCCTCCGTTATTCTTTTCTGATTAATTTCGTTGCGCAATCCAAGACAGTTCAATTATTGTTTCTCTGGGACTGCGTCGAGCTTCATTGTCTCGGCGCTATTCTGGAGGTTGCCACTGTTACTTCTGATTTTCAGGAGTTGCAGTGGTTTGGGAATAGTGTGGCGGGCTTGTCCCAAAAATAAAAGGACTTAACATAGTTGAGAAAAGACCAAGCCTTGACTTAATTGGTAATAACTTTAAAGTATATGTATCCATATTCCGTTTACAGCTCGCCCAGTACAAAGCATGAAGACCCTCGCAACAGCATACTTGCCCGTTGGTCTGATATCCATACCTATCCCGTATGACCTGGCGGAGAACTCTGTGACCTGCAACTTCCTCACCAACGCGTCATGCCCTGTGCAAGGAGGACAGCTGCTGAAGTACACTCTCAGGATGCCTATTGAGCCGTTCTTCCCTGTGGTGAGTTGATATATTACCCTAGTCTATTACCGTAAAGCTTAAGTGCGATTGGGCTGGACATTACTCGTACGCAGCACTCTATTTATGTAAATAATACGACTTAAATCAAAAATCCAATAATGGATGTTGAAATACTCTAACGAACGACGCGTTCAATCAGCTGTCCACTTCCTGCCTAGCTGCAGAGTTCATCGAATTCGTCGTCGCGCTTGCCGATTGCTACGTGCGTTTGGCCACGGTAACGGTACATTGCGTAAAGGAGTCCGGCGGACGTCCATGTGTTTTGGGACCCAGTCTTAGAGGTAGCGAGCATTATGGCAACTTATACATATTTGTAAAACAACTAAAGACTAACAGAAAAGTAAATGGAAAGTAAGCCGAAAAAGATGGGAGAAAAAAGATATACGTCTATATACAAGATAACCTAAAAATCTTACGATTAAGGTTTTTAGCTGTGGAATGCCTGCTTATTTAAGATGAATAAAAAAATGATAATATTTAAGATGAATCATACAAGAAGATCGGATAAACTACTGTATTTCCCTTGCAGTTTTAGTTTTAACGTTACGTGTGATTCTTCTCGTCTTAAGCCAAAACCCGAATTTTTATTTCATTGTCTGTACCTAATTGATGAATCATATAACTGCCAGACTACGGCTAGAGGCTATACTAATTACTAACCTAGTTATTAGTTCAATCACTATTAAAACTATGTCGTTATGACTTTGATCTATATGCGAATTATGGTTAAGTAAAACGATTCTTCTTCCGCTGAGAGAAGATATATATTCACTTAAATTATAACAGCCAGAGCTCACTAACTATGTATAGCTATTGAAAGGCAGGGTTTGTTGAATAAAAATGTGTAAGTAAGAAATCTCTAAAGTCATGAGCAATGCCGTTAAATATAGGGTCGAGGTCGATGGGAAGGAGGAGGAGGCAAAGTACCGGGATAGCTGGAAAGAAATGGGGGAGGCATTTGCCCAGCAGTGGGACAGAATAGGCTGAGTAAAAAAAGGAAGAAATCTCGTTTATTGGTATTTTTACATAGTTTTTATTTTATATTTTTCACTATTGTTTTACAAAAAATTATTATCTTATTAAAAGATTATCTGGTGGCTCTGGTGTCTGGCATAGCCCATATACCACAATATGCTCATGAGACGAGAGCAACAACCCACTGTCCAGTGGACAGTGGCAATAATAGCCTTACACACCACTTGGCTCCTGTAGCCTTCTATCTACTGCAATAAATGTATAGTAGGACTTGCTTCCTACTTGTCTAGTTTAATTCTGGCACGTAAAATAAATGGGTGATTGCCATGAAATACAAGATAGGTAATAGGTACAGGATGTATTTATTCTGAACTTGAGGAGTGTGCAAAATCAGCAGAACTTCTGTGAGCACTATCCACCATTTCAACTTCCACAATTTGCTCTATCTATTCAGAAGAAACAGGGTGTGTACTTTCATCTGTACTTGGCGTGGGTACAACATTAGGTGAACTCTTCTTAGCGCTATCTACAATTCTTTTCTTTTGCCTTTGCTCTCAAATAGCATGGTACACACACATCATCGTTAGGTATTAACTGAAACAATACCGATATAAAGTAGTAGTAGTCAATCTATGCACTTTTTCAAACATCTGAGCACCTTCATCATAGAGACGATGCCTCCGTAAGCGCGCAAGTTGTAAATGGCAATTAACGCAAAGTCCAAATCAAAAGCAACTCGTTTTCCAAAGAAAATGCGGTAATCCAATTCAGGGTGCAGTTGAGTATCAAGATGTAAAGGCCAAGTCGTTGAGAATTCACAAAATCGTAATGATAAACATAAAATCCCACGCAAAAACAAATGTATCAAACAATGGAATAGTTTGTGTTTTCCAACCTTTTTCATGACACGACCCCATAGTAAGAAAACATATTTTACGATCCCCAACCCTTCTCTTTTTTCATGTATTATATTATGGTAACATACTAAATATAATATTCAATTAATTCAATCCTTACAACAGTTTTATGCATTTGACAGATCTGACAGTGACAGTAGTTACGGGACTTTATCGATTACCATTGATAACGTTCCTTTGTAAGATATACTACGAAATCACCATAGTTTCATTTTTATTAGATGCTTTGCCCTGTTAATTGGCGTTTTAATATCAAGTTTACTTGTTGTTTATAAGTATTTGACATTATAGAATGTATAAAAACGAAGGGAAAGAGCCATTTATAGTAAGAAAGCACTTGAGCAAAAACACATGTCATTGGATTGGAACGTAATCGGGAAAAAGTTGCGTTTTGTAATTGCACGATTACTTAATTTTGAGTAAATTGAAAATATTTATAACTTTTGATTCCCGACTCCTAAAAATTCAATATTTTTTAAATAAATATCTCATAAAATTGTAGTTATAATTATTTTATATTTGCACTTAAACGGAGCTTAGTTAATTTTTAAATTCTGTGGGTCCAAATTAGCCGGAGTCCTTTATTGGATTTCCATAACATTCCTGAAAGAATTTCTTGTACCGGTCATTTTAGTATGATATGCTGAATTCACCTCATCGGTTTGTAGAGGGCTGTCCCTTACACCCTGTATTAGCTACACAGTTAAGCTAAGCTTGTCCCATCAATCCTTGGATGGGTGACCATACTTTATTCACAGATCATACTTATTTCCTATGAAAAGAGGTTTTAGATGGATTAACGCATTTATTTCGCAAGTTGTGTTTTAAATGAAATAATAAAAATATTCTTTTTTTCCAGGGTACCCGAGTGACCATCGAGTTCCGTGTCGTCGACGAGAGTAACAACGAGTCCCTCATGTGTCTGCGAGTACCTATCTCTATTGCTCCTCCGGTCGCCTAAGAACTAACTGATGATTGTTTAGATCTTCTTCTTTATCGCCTGCTCTGACACCTGGTTAGTGCCTAACCTGGTGTCAGATTTTTATTATTGTTTAGATGTAAAAGTGACGTAATGGATACCGATCATTAAATACTCTTTTAGTATTAATTGGTGTGTTTCTCTATCTATATTCCATCTATGTCCTAAACTATACTATCTTTCAGGCTTAACCCTTAAACGGGCATAACAATCCGGGAATCGCAAAATAATGCCAAATTGGCACAATTATTATTGGTAGAATTTTTTTTTTTTTTTTTATGTTTTTTGAATATTTAATGAGTGATTGATAAGTCTTTAAATAACCTTTGTACAACAATATAATACCTACCAGGAACACTTTATTTAATTAATGAGGTGAAAAATATGGTGGGAAAACTATTCCCTTTGCCTTATTAAGGGTTATACCTAACATATTCACAATTTTCGCAAAATTTTATTGAAATCGGTTGGGTGTTTCCGAGAGTCACGTGTACGAACATAAGTGGCATGTGATTTTTATTTTTATGATTCTTCAGTCAGAAATATTTAACTTAGTAACAAGTTACAAGTAAACAATTCAATGCATCCATCAGCACAATGTTTTTAGTGGTATTCAGCTGCATCTAGTTAGACTGGAAGCCGACCCCAACATAGTTAGGAAAAGGTCAGGCAGACGAGAGATGATGACATTGAATACTGCCGTAAACAGTGAGTTTTCACACTATGAAAAAGTTGTTAGCCAACAATCATTTTTACACAAACTTACTTGGTTTACGGCTTCGTGAAGAGTCCATTTTCACCCTGTAGAATTAGTAAGGTAAAAGTAAATCGAAGCACTCAGCAAAAGGTCGATAATCAAATCTTATTTATATTTAATTAGTCCCGTCTATTCAGAGTTCAGAGGGGTTCTCTGCTGCACTTTCATAGAACTTTACTATACAAGGTGTAAATGGACCCTTCACGAAGCCGTCAACCAAGCATTCTGTACATCAAACTAAGTAACCCTACGCAAAAATTATTGCTGGGAAACGACTTTTTTTTTTGAGGTGAAAAATCACGTTTTACTGTACTCAAAGTAACGCACTTAAAACATTGTGCTGGTGCATGCATTGAATAGTACGGGGGTCGTGGAGGTATTTAAAGTAAAGTTACAAAATTAAAACCTTGTATTTACAAAAAAAATGTGAAAAAGTTGGAACTTAATCGCGTAATTAAAATGTTCCTACCTGTACTTATTCAATAGTCTTAGAAACAACATCGTAACATCACGCAGTAATCCCCGAAGAGTAAGGCAGAGATATTCCTAATAGTACACACACATTTTGCCACAATTATATGTTTTAAGTCCCATGTAATAGGGAGCGAGCCCATTGCCATCAATCGGGCACAAATCCAGACTCCGTGCTCCGCTGCTATTGAGATATTCTTTATAGAAAAACCCAAATCTTCTTGAAAAGTTTAAACAATTTTTACAGAACTATTTTACTGATAAAGTTGTGTGGCGTATATTTTTATTAGCTACGTTTTAATGTGAATATTTAATCCTTCTCACTATTTCTGTCTGTTTACTCCTTATTTTTACTTTGTGCTCTCTCTTGAATCGTGCTGTGAAACTATCTGTACTCTTAAGTACAACCCACCAAGCAGTGGTTTGTTTTTCAGTTAAAACAACTTCATCATCTGCCTAGCCTTTTCCCAACTATATTGGGGTCGGCTTCCAGTCTAACCGGATACAGCTGAATACCAGTATTTTACATGGAGCGACTGCCTATCTGACATCCACAATCTAGTTAGTACTGGGTAATAACATTACCCCTTGGTAAGACTGGTTACGACCTAACGACTGTCAAAGATCTACAAATGACACCCGGGACTAACGGCTTAACGTGCTTTCCGAGGCACGGAGGAAACTCGGTACGTAATGGGTGGTCACCCATCCACAGACCAACCTAGGCAAGCACGGCTTAACCTAAAGATCGACCCGAGCGGCTGTTATTATTACGCCACAAGCTCCTCAGTTAAAAACAAGTTATATTTATAAATACAATAAGTAGACAATATAACTGTACTCAACATATTCTGTATTTACTTGAACATCCACTTTGCTTCTATCATAACATAACCCATAAATTGTAGACTTCTCCAGACTTATGCTAAAGACGCTCTCAGATCCTCATGTAACCGACCATTACTCTAAGGTAACCGCTGGAACGAAGCCGCCGCTAGGTGGCAGCACTGACTTATTTGAGGTTTTGTAGGCTATGATAGCATGGACCTCGCAAAGCTGTCGCCAAAGAGGGATGAATAACAGAAGGATCATAATGAAGAAAACTACTACTAGGTTAAGTTAAATTATCTAGCAAAACCGCAGCGGCAATGGCCGACTGCAATCCAAGTTGGATGCGTATTTTCAAGTCGCCATCTATATGATTTGTAGTCGCTCACAACATTCACAGTGTCTCTGAGGTAAAACCTAAGATTACCGAGTGTATGGCGTTAAAAGTTCGTCATGAACGAAGATCACAGAATAGTTCAGGCTTTTACCATTAATACTTGGTAAATCTTAGGTTTTCCTGGAAAATCTTGGGATTTTCCGTTGTTTGGGCTTTTACAGTAACATAGGATAGATTATAGAGTAAACATATTTGCTCTAGTTTTACTTTTTAGGGAGAAAACAGGTGAATACGTTTGTATGAGCTAAGCGTCGCTAAAAGACGTCAAAAGAACTATAATAATTATGTAGCTTGTTGCATTTTTTTTAAATTAGTATTTTTAGCGATTGGACGGCTTTGCCGTTGCGGTTTGCCGCTGCGGTCGCCTTGGGAATTATAACTCAAGAGGTCTCTGTTAGTTCTTACTCCGAGTTCATCTCTAACGAATGATATAAGTGGAGGCAAAGAAATGTGGAAAAGCTTTCAAGTGGGCTGAATATTTCAGAGGCTTGTTTTGAATTGAAAACGTGTTTCAAGTAGGAATAGGTATTTTTGTGAGGGTTTTACGTGATGAATAAGCCTGGTTGTGCCGAGTGTAGATACGTTTCTAGTCTATACAGTGTTGGGCAGTATTTGAATTGCTTGTAATTAAAATACGTAATTGAAATACTGGTACGTATTTGGTATTTGTAATTCAATTACTTCTTAAAAATGTAATTTGTAATAGTTATTTCAAAAACCTGTTGCTGAAGTATTTTGTAGTTAGTATTTGAAATACGTATGGCTTCTGCACGCAAAATACGCGCTTTGACGTGGAGTTGCGGTCACCAGCCCGTTATACAATACAATACTTATGGCTTCAAAATACATGGGTGGGGGATGTCCATATATTTTTTCGTGGGAAGAAATTTAGGTATATAAGCGCGCCCTATTATCCGATCACTCTGGTTATAACCCGAATTCCCACCGTTCGCAACCTGCGCGCCCAGGTTCGGCAACGTCGCTTGCCATGCACGGAACGTATCGGCACCATATCGACAAAATATTCTCGCCGACACTAAAGTTTTAACGCTCCGTACGTTGCACGCGACGGTTGGTTGGTGACAGAGCGGTCTAGTGGGGCATAGTTTTAAAGAATTTTTTGCCTGATCTACGTTCCTAGTACGGCAAATTCCTATAGACGAGCCTATTGCCATCAACCGGGCGTTTTTTTTTAAGGAAAACCCAATTACTCTTTGCCGCATCGAGGGATCCAATCCAAGAGCTCAACTCAACAGTAGCGCTTTTAACCGGTTGGCACTAGATGATAAAGCCTAGTCTGCATATATTTCTCCTGTTCTAGTTTCACGAGAATGCTGAATCCACATCATCATCATATCAGTCCGGAATCACCCAATGTTGGGTATAGGCCTCCCCTGTTTTCCGCCACACTTCCCGGTTCTGTGCGTCCCTCATCCAGGTGTTTCCCGCGTTTTTGACGATATCGTCGACCCAACGAGCTTTAGGACGGCCCTGGTTTCTTTGGCCTAACCTTGGCCACCACTCGGTCAAAGCCTTGCTCCATCGGCCATCTCCGCGTCTAGCCAGATGTCCTGCCCAGGTCCACTTGAGGCGCACCACCCGGTCCCCGACGTCGTAGACTTATTTACAGCACCACATATTTACACAGCCAAAACCCGAACTCGAAATAAAAATAACTCTACTCTATCCATTTTTATTTTATCCCCAATACAAAATTGCCAGATGAAAAAAATAAAAAAAAAACAGTTACACCCAATTCTTCCATTATCAATTCGTACTCGATGAGTCTATCAGTTTCCGAAAAAAAACTGCACATAACGACGTCTGAAAGTGGCCTGTGAAACGACTCGCAAAAAGTTCAAGGGAAAATAGAGGAAAAACTCGTGTTTGTAACACACGAATATAGACTTTATTACATTTGTAATAAGTGCTGTTGTTAGTGGAAAAGATGATGGTTAACTGGAAGTGGCAGAGAATTTATCGGGAGTATGCATTAGTGTAAATCTTGTTCCTTATTTAAATGTGTAAGTAGGTTATGTAAAAGCAAAAGGATACCAGAAGAATCGACAAAATGACAGATTTCCGTCAAAGAAACCCGTCTCCCCGGTTATGCTACGCGTGCAGAATGTGGTTAGATGAGTCGTTAGTGAGATTTTTTGAAAGATCATTAATTTTTCGTTGGTGTTTCAGAGATCACCTTCGGAGAGCACGACTGTCCTTGAGATTCTCAAGAACAAGCGTCTATCTATACAAGGTGTAACGTAATAAACGCTAGGCCCCTCTTGTGGTGTCTCAAATAATGAAATTGAACAACTTTTGTTCTACGAGTTGCGATGATCAGCAGATGATGCAGTAATAGCCTAGTGGTGTGACCTTCGGACTAGCAAGTCATAGGCCTCAAGTGCGAACCCAAGACACGTACCTCTGATTTTTCGGATTCATGTGCGTATTGCGTATTGCGTATTGTATAATTATTACTTGCTTCGGTGAAGGAAAACATCTTGAGGAAACCAACATGCCTGAGAGACATTTCTCGACGGCATATAAAGCCAAGTCAGAGGCCCGTGGGCGGCATTAAAACTCTGACACCAGGTTAGGCACTAACCACACGATAAAGAAAGACGGTCCGAGAGACCACGCGGAAGGTCTTGCGTTTATTATATTACACCTTGGATATTATTCTTTTAGACAACTCTTTTTGATAGGTAAAGCCTAGAAAATGTTGTGATATACTTTAACACAGGGAAAAAGGCTGATCGCAGGAATATATTGCGGAGTTTTTCTAGCTTAATTTACCTTGTGTTTAAAGATAGAATTTTTTTCTCTAACTTGATTCTCAATTCATGATTGTTCCAACAGACTCACCATGCAGTCAAATAAATCAACAAACAGAGATTAAAAAATTAAGTCACATTTAGATAACCCGCACTTCCAGCTCCACCATATCTTCGTTTTTGCTCTGTAGCTCTGTCCAGCAGTTTTCATTTGACTTTTTGCTAGAGCATTGAGTTGTATTACCCGGGGCAGTCGCAGTTACACACTGTTCAATGAAATTGTACGGGGACGAATGTATTTTGAAATCATTATTCGAGTTGAATATATGTTTTGTGAGATCACTGAGTATATTGCAGTCTTTTGAATTTATTTATTTATTTTAGTACATGGAGGACTTACAGCTAATAAAAACGAACAAAAAAGGAAACCATAATCACCAGAAAGCCAATTACAAATCCTCACGTATAGACTTATAATAGAAAAAAATATTGTGTGAGCACAAAAACAGAAAACACACCGCTTTAATCAAAGTAAGAAGAATATAAATACTTGGTATTGTTGTTTTGTTTTGTCAATACACTTGTGGCAGAATGGATACTATGTACGAGTAAGCATGCAGTTTTAGTTACAGTATTTTGGTTCTTCGAGGTTCACTTTTAGGATGGGTCGGGACATAAAGTCACTTGTTCTCCCCGTCATTGCGATATTTTTTGTTCCTTTCCTTATTTGTTGTTTTATTTGTTCTAGATTGTACCTGGGAACCTTCTAGTTACGGAGATATTGCGGGTCAAAGTTCCAAATTTTTCTGAAGTTTTTGTTAAAATACTAGTTTTTAAGGTACCTTTACTTTTATAACCTCCATGACCCATTTACTATTCAAAGCATCCATCAGCACAATGTTTTGAGTGTGCTACATTGGGTTATACCGTAAAACGTGATTTTTCACCCCAAAAACAAAAAGTCGTTTCCCAGCAATATTTTTTGCGTGGGGTTACTTAGTTTGATGTACAGAATGCTTGGTTGTCGGCTTCCTGAAGGGTCTGTTTACACCCTGTGTAGGCGAGAATCATTGTACCCGTAGTGGGTGACTGCAAATCGGTGTCGTAACTGAGGCATGCCCAAGAAACGCTGTCGTGGAGATTTCGATCCTAACTGGATAGGACGGAGAAGTTAAAACATAAGGAAGATTGGTAAGGCTGGGAGACACCTTTGCCCAGCAGTGGGATTCCATAGGATAACACAATAAAAATGTTTCTTGGCTTGAATTCTCAAAGTTTAGTTTTGCGCAGAATTGACAGAGATAATATTAAGTAGTAATGTATACTTACCCACTTTCCACAAGAGAATTAAAAGGGTCCAGTCCAGTATTCCAAGTATTGAGTTCTCACTAGGGGTCGAGTCATGGGCGTACCTAGCATTTTTTAAGGGATGGGGTAGAAGTAAATAAACTAAGTAGTAGAAAATTAAAAATGCTTTTTATTTACTGACTGATACGTTTTATTGACTGCACTACACCTTATTACATTATTAACCTGGTAGTAACCTGGTTAAAACTAGCTGAAATTTCGCTTTCAAATGTATGTTGTTTCCAGAACCCTCTTTCTATGCACACCCATCATACAGAGGCCGACAAGACGGTTTTCTGTCATTGTTGACCTTAACCAAGTTTAATTTTGCCTAAAAATTCTTAGCTTCGGGTGAGAGAGCAGGGTACCCACCGTAGGTACGCCCATGGGTCGAGTTTTCGTTGAGTTGAGTTGTAACGCGGGTGAGTTTTCGGAGTCGAATTATCAGGGTCGAATTGTAGGGGGCAAGTTGTCACAGAGTTAAGTTGGTCTCGGGGCCGATTAGTAAAATATGATGACTTTGAAAATAAAGATTTAAGTCATTTATTGAAAAATAAAAAAGACACTACGTCGTACTTAAATATAGCTAGTAGCTACAATTTTAAACAAACAAAGAATTGCTGGCCATTAAAAAGTCATGACAAGTTTTTATTTTTACATTTAGGTAGGTACCTAGGTACAACAACATCATAATTTTATATCAACAAAAAACAACTGTAATGAAAAAAAAAAAAAATATTGGAACTTTAGCAGTTTTATCAAATAACAAATTACATTAAAAAAATTACGAAGTCTCATCACGTCTTTCTGACAGCAGAACATAAAGTGAAAGAAAAACAATAATATAATTTTTCATAAGTAGGTAATACTATTTTTAAAATACTGAAAATGGAGTTTTACAGTTCTTCCACAATTATTTACCGCAAAGATCACTGTGATCAAGAGAGTAAAGATCACTGTGATTTTGACAGACTTGTCAGTGGCAGCTTCTAACAGCTAAGAAAATGTTATGATACAGTATGACCACTTGAAGTGTGCAGTTCAAGGCGGCGCCGGAGTTTCTTGCCAAGAAAAAAACAAAAAATTCATCGATATTTTCATAAACTTGGTAGGTTGTCGGCTTGATAAGTTGGCTGACGTGTACATTTAAATCACTATGACTTTGACAGTGACGCAGTCAGAGGTGAAATAACTTTGAAAGAAGTGTAGACTGTAAGTACAGTTGTTAATGACCAGAAATCGGAATAGTTAGAGTTTATTTGCCTAACCTTTCAGTACGCGTAGCCTGACCACCGTAGAAACGGGTTTTATCGATGGTAGACTCGACAAAATTACAGATCAACAAAAGAAATCTTTCATTTTGTCGACTTTTCCGTCGATAAAACCCGTTTTTACGGTGGTCATGCTACGCGTGCAGAAAATAAGTAACAATATACATGTGGATAATACCTCCGTAAATAATCCCGGAATAATTTTTAAGTGCCGAAATAAAGCTATTAAATTAGAAGGAGGTATCCACATCAACGTGTTACTTACTGAATTCTTTGAAAATTAGGCAAAAACCTATTCAGATCTCTGCGTAAGACACAACAAAATTTACAAAGCCGAACTTTTGCCAAAAGTCGATGCGCAAGCAAGCAAGTTGGGTTGTGAAGGCAAATATTAAAACTAAATGAGATTGTTAACATCACTATTGATTGAAGTAAATATGATTCTGCTAGGAATCCTTGAGTCGTAGTTATCATGAATCAGTATGTATCCAAAAGGTAGGTTCCTGTCGAATCCTTGGTCTATGAGATCACTGCTGGTGTTTGTGCCTCTATCTTCTCTATCTCTGCCTCCCTTCTCTGTAATACTTTCTCCTTTCTCTCTGTTTCTGTATTTATCTTCTCTTTCTCCATTCCTGCTGGTTAATATAGGAGAAGTTTGGATGCCCTCATCTTTGCGTTGATTTTGTTCTTCTGAAAAAGGTTCTTCCTGTAAATGAGTATTTTGAATTTTCAACACTGCAATCATAACCATTGACTAACTAAGATTAGATTAGGCGGCGTGAGTTTGGATTATGGCCACGAGTCATAGATCAAAAAATAATAAAATGAAAAGCAAATGTTATTAGACTCCGGACCCAGGTTGGTCGCAGCAAAGAAAACCTGCTCAGGTGGAGATTTATTAATGTCTCTGCCCTGGAGTGTAAACGAGGTGCTGTTCTACAAACGATGGGGCACTTAATATCGTGTCCTGCGTGTTCTGTTGTTTGTTCACTACAGGAACTGATGGACGCTACCGAAAGCGCCAAACAAGTAGCTCAGTTCTGGGCTGACACTATTTAGATTGCCATCGACACGCTAAGAAGAAGAAGATTGGTAAATGCTGTGGTACGAAGTATTTAGCCTTGCTGCTATATGAAAGGCGCTATACCATGACAACTATGATAATTTAGTAAGTCTCACTATAAATTACCCACGAGATTATACGATAAAGATAGATGGAATATACTTTATTGTACACCAAAATTGAAACAGCTCTTTTACTGAGATCTTGTTTTAAGTATATCCAAGTTCCGTACTCATACAAAATTAAACAAAATCAAGACACAACATACTCACTATATCATTTCCAGGATTCTCTTCGTTACTACTTTTGACAGTTGTACCTATGTGTTCAGTATTTAAATTAGCATCATTAGTGCATTCATCATAATTAGGCTCTTCATTAGAATTCGTACCATTACTAATAAGTTTATCACTTGGAGATCTACTCATCGAAATCCTTGGTGCTATTTTAAGTATTGGCTCAGTTCTGATTCGTTTTGTTGGTGAAAAGGATGAATCTGAAATAAAATTAGGTTTATCAAAGTATAAGGTTTGTCTTAATAATAACAGCCGCTCGGGTCGATCTTTAGGTTAAGCCGTGCTTGCCTAGGTTGGTCTGTGGATGTGTGACCACCCATTACATACCGAGTTTCCTCCGTGCCTCGGAAAGCACGTTAAGCCGTTGGTCTCGGGTGTCATTTGTAGATCTTTGACAGTCGTTAGGTAGTCAGTGGCCCAAAAAGTCTGACACCCAGTCTTACCAAGGGGTATCGTATTACCCAGTACTAACTGGGTTCGGGAGGTCAGATGCGCAGTCGCTCCATGTAAAATACTGGTGTTCAGCTGCATCCGGTTAGACTGAAAGCCGACCCCCATATAATTGGGAAAAGGCTAGGCAGATGATGAAAGTATAAAGTTTGTATCACACTTCCCGCAACTATAATATCGATGATTTGTGATATCTGCACACCCGCACTAGGCCCGCGTGATAGATTATAGCCACCAGGCCGCGCGCTCCTTGCACAGAGACCGATGCCTGTGTTCCACAGCAGTGCTAATATTGGCTGGGTTGAAGATCGAGGGAATTTACTGTGTGCGAGAAGCACAGGTTTCTTGTCCATCAGTGGAAATCTTTCGTTTTACCCCGGCAGTACCTAACTATAATATCCTGCATCCACGCGCCGAATCCGCGAGAAAAAGCTTTTACACAATAAAAAAAATCGCTTACAAAACATTACGTCATCCCCATGAAAAAGGAACAGATATTTTGTGTCATTACTTGTGACAATATAACCAGGAAACGACAGAGTTTCGCCTCATTTAGCTAATTATATGGTGCGAGCTTATTGCTTCTTCGTTTGATGTTACTAAGATTATTTATTTATATTTTTTTGGAAAGACTTGGAATGATCGTCTTGGAAAAGGCAACGCGAACTTTTGTGAGGATGGACGTATAGATGTTTCGACGTATGAAAACCTACACAAATTAATGTGCTACCATCCAGGACAGCCAAAAAAATATACAAAATTGTAACATTAGGTATTAAGCGTAGATAACCATAGAATACCCCTATGAGGGTAGCATGGTCATACTGATCAAACCCTCTATAAACAAATAAAGAAAAAAAAAACATTGTCCATTTACAACGGCTGTTCTCTTAGCCATGGCTGTATCGGCTGAAGAAGAAGACTTCGGAGGACAACAAACGTGACTCTGGAGCCCCACAGAGCCATCTGATGAACCTGGGCCTTCCAAAAGAACACGACTGTCTCGTTAAGTGTATCAAATTAATGCTTTTGTAATTGCTGTGTAATATAACTTACTCATGAAGCCCAGCGTTGCTGATCTTGTCATTTCTTCAGGTTCTTCCACCGTAGTTTCCACTGTCGAGGCAGAACTTTCTGAAGCTGAAAACCACACGTTTTTACTGTCTTACGAATTTGTATTCACGTAAATAGAAGTTATACAAGGTGTAAACGAACCCTTCACGAAGCTGTCAACCAAGTACGTAGCAAGCATTCTATGCATCAAACTAAGTAACTTTACGCAAAAAATATTGCCTGGGAGACTTTTTTTGGGGTCAAAAATCATGATTTAAGGTAGGACTCAATGTAACGCATTTAAAGCTGAGCTGATGGATGCATTGAATAGTATAGGGGTCTTAGAGGTATTAAAATTAAAATTGTAACATTATAATAATATCCTGTGGGACATTTACCGACTATCTATGAAATCTTTCGATTTCATCCAATGTTTACATCTAAACATATAAAATTCAAAGTCCTGACTGACTGACTGACTGACTGATATGTCAACACACAGCCCAAACCGCTGGTCCTAGGGAGGGTGTATTCTTAGTGAAGAGTATGTATCCACTAAGAAAGGGTTTTTAGAAGTTCCACTCCTAAGAGGTTGAAAAGGGGGGTTGAATTTTCTGTGAAAAGTTATATTATCTGGGTCGATTGACTCGAAAATTGGAGTACACACTCTTCAATCCTAATATTATATTATAAAGTGAAGCGAAAGTTTGAGGGGATGGTTGGATGGACATTTGTTACTCTTTCACGCAAAAACTACTGACCGGATTTAGATGAAATTTGGCAAACAGATAGCCTGGATTAACACATAGGATACTTTTTATCCAGGTAGTTCGATCCCGTGGGACAATGACCGAACTACACGCGGGGGGAGCCGCGGGCGTAAGCTAGTTACATAGTACAATGTTTCCAGTTACTTAAAGTAGATGCAATACACTAACTAAATTATGAAAACACTTAAAACTTTTTCAGAGAACGCTTAGTCCATATTCTAGTTAAGTTACTGATGGGTTAGTCCATACTAATATTATAAATGCGAAAGTAAGATTGTTTGTTACCTTTTCACGCCTAAATCACTGAACCGATCATCCTGAAATTTTGAATATACGTTGTCAGGTGTACAGAAACGGACATAGGGTACCTTTCATCCCGAAAAAAAATATTGTTCCCGAGGAAAACAACAATAACGTTCGTAGTATCTTTCGAATAATGATTAAATTATATTATTACAAGCAGAGTACAACTCAAATTGATTGTCAAATTCTAAATTAACGCAAGCGAAGCCGCGGGCAAAAGTTTGTTGACTATAAACCTTACGACTGGGTGCCTTGACCCACCCATTTGTCCTAACTACATCAATCCACGTCCTTTCATTGAGTTTCCAAGTTCAGATGACGGACATCTGCCCTTTGCGTTTGTCTTTAAGTGTCAGACTAAAACTTGGGGGTTCATTGTCGTTAGGTTCTCATATTAGTTAGGGTGTCATTGACATTATAGAGTAAAGTTACGGATGGTATTATCATCATCTGCCTAGCCTTTTCCCAACTATATTGGGGTCGGCTTCCAGTCTAACCGGTTGCAGCTGAATACCAGTATTCTACATGGCGCGTGTCATCATCACCTGCCTAGCCTTTTCCCAACTATATTAGGATCGGCTTGCTGAATACCAGTATTTTACATGGAGCGACTGCCTATCTGACCTCCACAGCCCTGTTAGTACAGGGTAATACGATACCCCTTGGTAAGACTGGTTGTCAGACTTTTTGGGCCACTGACTACGTAACGACTGTCAAAGATCTACAAATGACACCCGGGGCCAATAGCTTAACGTGCTTTCCGAGGCACGGAGGAAACTCGGTATGTAATGGTTGGTCGCCCATCCACAGACCAACCTAGGCAAGCACGGCTAAACTTAAAGATCGACCCGAGCGACTGTTATTATTAAGCCACGAGCTCCTTACACCCTGTCCTTCATACCCCACTAAATAGTAGGGCCTATAAGTATATTCCAATTTAAAACTTACATGAGCTGTCCAGTCGACCTCGTTTACGGCGGTATATTAAGTCTTCGTCCATTTTTATGACATCTGTAGGTGCAACAAAACATTGGCTGTTAGGTATTTATCACTTAATTATCAATATTGATAACTCCGTGAGGTATTACGGCTTCTGCTGTTTATCACGCTGCTTGATAACAGGCAGCCAATAATAAAACTTAGGTATAACCTATTCTGCACCAATGATTGCTCACAAACCCGACAGAAATTATGTCTGTTAAGGTAGGGTAGATGTGTTCTTGACTGGAGATCGCGAATCAGCATCCGTACTTATAAAAAAAATTAAAACATATTCGCTGCTATAAACATAAAACAATTGGTGAATAAACAACAACATCCATTAAAAACAACCATAAAACCAGTCGTTAAAGGATAATCATTTAAAGATAATAACGATAAAAAAATATTTTTAACAATTTATTTGCGTAAGTATTTTATTTTTGCTAACCATACTTTTCAAGTGACAGTTCAAACGTCAGCTAACGACAGTTAACGTCAGCTTTTAAGCGACTTATGAGCATGAGGGCCCGAGTTCGATTCTCAGGTCGTGCACAGTGTTATTGGGTTTCTCAGCCAGGAATTTCTCAGTAGCAGCCACAGAGGTTGGATTTGTGCCCGGTTGATGCCAATAGGCTTGCCCCCTATCACATGGGACTTAATCATAACTGGCGAAATGTGGGTGTACTATTAGGTACACCTCTGCTTAACCCTTCTAGCATTACATTACAAGCGTGATGTTATATATAAAGTAGTGACTCACCATCAAACAGCTTACCCAAGCTATGTCTGTACAGCTTAGCGGCCCCACCGACCAGGTTTGATGAGGCTCTTAGCGACAGTCGTCTGTTCGCCATGACAGATACACTGGTCACCAAAGAATTTAGTTCTTTGCTGAAACAAACATGGAATTATTTACTCAAAGTACATAATAATTAGGTACATTTTTAGATTATCAAAGAACTTACTTATATCCTTACTTCCTTACTAATATTATAAAAGCGAAAGTAAGTTTGTTAGTTACAGTTACCTTATCACGCCTAAACTATTGACGTGATCATCCTGAAATTTTGCATATACGCTGTCAGGTGTACCGAAACGGACATAGAGTAGGTACCTTTCATCCCGAAAAAAAGTACTGTTCCCGAGGAAAACAACAATAACGTTGTTATGATAATAGATGGCGCCACGTGTCTTTCGAATCATGATTGAATTATATTTTTACAAGCAAAGTACAGCGCGAATTGATTGTCAGATTCTAAATTAACGCGAGCGAATCCGCGGGCAAAAGCTAGTAAAAAATAAAACTAAAATATTTGTTTTATTGTATGTAGTCGGTTTCAAATCGAGTTTCCCGAAATTGAAATCGTAGTTTTACTAATTTAATGGTTTCGACGCTACACTTAGATGGCTCGAAGGGAATTTGAGAAAAAGTTGGAACTTGGACCCCCAATATCTCCGTTACTAAAAGGTTCCTAGATATGGTCTAGAACAAAAAAAATATCGCGTTGACCGGGCACAAGTGCCTTTCGGCTTCGTTAGGGGTCTTACCCTTCATTACCTTCATACCCTTCATTTGGGAAAATAATTATCTATAACAAATTAAGTTCTTACTTAATTAATGCAAACTTACCAGATGTTTGGCAAATTTACATTTTCGGTATTTCCAATGTGTATGTTGTGAGCAAACTTCCACACACCCCCAATCGTTTCGCTGTTCATTAGGTTTATATCACTAAACATATTGTATTTATTACGTAAAAAGTTAAAATGGCTACCGAAAAATAAAACAACACCATTTGCCGCGCAGTACAATTACCTTCTTTTTTCCGGGAGTGATTGTGGTGATGTAGCTATACGGTGAATGCAGCCTAGTTTTTTTTTTAAATAATTTTCTTATTTTGAGGATTTAATCTTGTAAAGTTTCGATTATTAGCAATACGTTGTTGTTATATTGATCTGACATTAATGTATTTATTTCCAGAATAGTATTTAAGTTCTGTGGTAATAAAGGTTTGAAAAATGTCGTGATTCAACCTTTTAGATATCTTACAATTTACATTAATGGCAAAAAAATGTAGAAAGCCATTAGTGCTTTTTTCTTAATTTATTTTTTCCTTGTTTTAAGAAATGGCTTTCTGTGAAGTTTTTCAACGAAATCAGCCAGTAAAAGAAAAAATAATCAAACATAGATGACCTACTTATTCGTATGCCTTTAATATTTTTTTAATGAATACTTAGACCTTCCGTTTTTTTTTAATCGGTGTTATAGATTTTTAGAAAAATATTACATTTTAATATTTTAAGTAACCAGCAACAGGCCCTTATTATTTCCTTTTATGCAAAGTAAAGTCAGCAGTAACAATTTTCTTTGAATTTACAGTTTTCCATTTTCTTTGTTTGAAAATAGGTGCAAAATTGTTATTGTATTATCTGTGGTAGGCAATAAAGAACGTGGAATTGGAATTGCTTTGTTTTCCACGGACTGCATAGGTAAGATATTAGTACTGCGTTAGTATTCCCGGTTCGAACTTGCAATGAGCACATTTAAAAAAAGAAAAGTGTGCAGTGTGTAACTGTTACAGTGTGTGACATTCACAAATGTTGATACTGCAATATATATTATTGTTACGGTCGAAGATGGAATAACAAAAAAAAAATACAGAAACATAAACTTAAGATTAGCTGGCTAAACTTACGTTTAGTGCAACCAGTCGGCGTCGCCGCGAGGGGGGGGGGGGCAGCGCAGCCCCCCCTTAGAGGCTCAGGTTTTTTTAAAGTTATAAGTTTTCCCACTTCTTTTTTAGACATGCTGATAACAAAAAACATTGGTGTGACTCATTAATATAAGCTTTTTTCCAAATAATTGTAATGAGGTATATAAAATAATGCGGTGGAAAAAAAAAACTGAATTGGACAATCAAAAGTCACTGACTCCTGAAACCAAAGTTATTTTTCACATTTTGGTTGTTTTTTGAAGTCTGTTTTATTTTTTGCATAAAGTTTTTTGTTCACTGACACTACGGCTTCAAGCATAAACATAAAATTTCTAAAATCAAAACCTTCTTTTCGTCTTGCAAAACGTGGAGCTCGCTCGCGCTGTAAAGATAGTAGAAAAGCAAACAAATAATCGAATTAAATCCCTCACAAATACTCTATCAGCTGTTTCTAGATAAGTGCCGAGGCGCCATTAACACAGACAATGTACTGTAGAGTTTTATTGTCTAGCACTACAGTTCAGTCACAATTTTACTACCTCCACCATACATCACTGTCAAAATCACAATGTAATACGGGGTGTAAACAGACCCTTCACGAAGCCGTCAACCAAGCATTCTGTACATCAAACTAAGTAACTTTACGCAAAAATTATTGCTGGGAAACGATTTTTTTTTTTGGGGTTGAAAATCACGTTTTACGGTCTGACTCAATGTCACGTACTCAAAACATTGTGCTTCTTCTTCTTTATCGTTTGGTTAGTTCGTAACCTGGAGTCAGAGTTTTTAGGCCGCCCATGGGCCTCTGACTTGGCTTTACATGCCGTCAAGAAATATCTAATTGTGCTGATGGATGGATTGAATAGTATGGGGGTCGTGGAGGTGTTTAAAGTAAAAACCTTTCATTAAAATCATGTATTTAAAAAAAAACTTGTGAAAAAGTTGGAACTTTGACTTCTGATGCATGCTGTATAAAGGGTGTAAAAAGACCCTTAACGAAGCCGAAAGGCATTTGTTCTCCCCGTCACTACGATCATTTTTTTGTTCTAGACCATACCTGGGAACCTTCTAGTTACGGAGACATTGGAGGTAAAAGTTCCAACTTTTTCACTAGTTTTATTTTAATTTTTAAGGTTATAACTTGATGCGAGTCGCACGGGATCGGTCAATGCGTCGACATTTGGGGGAGGCCTATGTCCAGTAGTGGACGTCTTTCGGCTGAAATGATGATGATCAAGATGATGAATAAGGTTTTTATTAGCTTGCTATCACTGACAAATCTGTGAAAATGATATTGATCTTTATCTTTGTAATGATAGAGTTGCTATTGAACTGCGCCTGTCGCAGGTAAGATATCTTTGAAAGGACTGTATTGTGTACCAGCACATCTAGAGAGATTTCTTTTGTTTTGTTTTATGGACGTCTTTGAAACACGCGATTTATTTAACTTTGAGGTTTTGTTTTAGTTAGAGAAATATTGTCCGGTAGTTCCGGTTTTAATTAAAAGCCCGGCAGATGATTTTTTTAAAGATTTGATCTTGTTTTTCTTCTGTAATTTATTTATTTTTAACCAACTTCAAAAAGGAGGAGGTTATCAATTCGGATGTATTATATATATATATATATATATTATTTTATGTATGTTTGGGAAAACTATTATCCTTGAAGGGTTTGGCAGAGGTGTACCTAACTGTACACCCAAATTTCGCCAGTTATGTTTAAGTTCTTTGTAAAATGGGGCGAGAAAAAAGGTAGTTATAAAATGAAATAAACTTTTTTAGAAGTCGGTGACAAAAAAACTAAATTAAACAAACAAAAGTCACCGACTTCTGAAGCTAAAATAATTTTTCACATTTTTGTGTTTTTCATGCCGATTTTATTTATTGCAAAAAAGTTTTTTTTATTTCATAACTAGCTTTTTTTTCTCCCCCTTTTACAAGGAACTTAAACATAACTGGCAAACTGCGGGTGTACTATTAGGTACTCCTCTGCCCAACCCTTCGGGGATAATAGGCGTGATATTATGTTCTATCTTTTTCCTGTAACATTGTCTGTCGTGCTCAATTTTGGCCGAAAGCCGAAACCATAAAGGTGAGTTCTTTCACAGCTTTTTGCGACATAAGCAGAATGGCTGAGAATATCAGCCGGTAGCAATGAGCGGAATGTAGGAGATTCTAGTCGCGTGCTGACCACAGCTGGCAGTCGGCAACCGAATAAGGAAACTAGGTACCTACCAGTGGCGAAGGTTTCTTATAATTCTATTCCTACCGGATTCCCTTTGGAAACTGGCACAGTCAGTATTCTATAGACAAATAATATAGTCACATTAAGGATATGTACTCCGGCTTACCTCCTACAAAAATTGACTCTTCGCTACTGCCGGCTTCTCTTTGGAAACTGGCACAATCAGAATTCCATAGACAAATAATAAAATCACATTAAAGATACGTACTCCGGCTTACCTCTTAAAAAATTTACCCTTCGCTACTGGTACCTACGGACTAGGTGGCCTACTAGCTTTCATAGTTAATAACCGACTTGAAAAAAAAAAAAAATATATATTTTTTTATGCGTTGTATTTTTTTTTGTCATTTTGTATAATGCACGTCATGTCCCTGCTACAAATATTTTTTTTTCTTTCTTTCTTTCTTTTTCTAAAAAGGAGGGGAATAGGGAACTTCGGACATTACAGCCGTCATGTTATGTTATGTTATGTTATGGCTAATGATGTATTAAAGTAACTAGGTACTCAGGGAGTCTATAGTACTTATTTATGTTTAAATAAAACATGTTTTCGCATAATATGGCCATTTATGGACAGCACTTTCTAAAGATAAATCGTTAAATAAAGATAGGTGTTTATCTTTCTATGTCTCTTAGAATAACTTAGAGCTTACATTATTTTCTGGGCTTGCCCCTAGCCCCCTGCATAGAAATTTCTCATCGGTTATTAAAAAAAAATCTGCTGTTTCCTACAAAAGAGCAAAATCTACACGGTCAAAATGTATGGAACAGCTTATTTTTTTTAATAACCTATAAAAAATTCTGTGTGGGGGGCTCAGAATGATGTACTAAATACGTGGTAACCGTTTTCGCGTCGGTGTCCCTTCCACCCCGTTTTGACTAGCACTTCACCCGCAACTTAGTCCGCAAAAATGGCGATAGCTCGGCTAATATGCATGATATAAATATAACTTATATCCTATAGCACTCACGAATAATGTATCTTTCTATCAGTGAAAACAAGTTTTTATTTATTTATTTATTACAACTTTATGCACATAATGTACAAAGGCGGACTTAATGCCTTGGGCATTTTCTACCAGTCTACCTAAAGGCAGACTAAAGTCTAGTTTAGTATTTTTTAGAATTGGATCACTATTTTCGGAGATTACCCCCTACATACAAAAATACAAACAAATTTTACCTGTTAAATAATATTAGTATAGAAAAAAGGACAGTATACATGATGTAAAAGACAAATTACAAAAAAAAATTGCTGTCTGTGTAATAAAAAAAAACCACACTCAATCGTGTTAATTTTGACCTGAAGCTCACCTACCAAGATGAAGTACCGCACTATCTACCAACAAAATAATTAGTGTTAATATTCTCAGCAGCCACGGCGTAATACAACAGAAGTAATTAGGGTGATCAATCTGGTTGTCAAACGCTGCTCATCCGGCAACCAGACTGTTATCAGGAGAGAGGAGTCGTTCACCCCGGCCGACTAAGAGACAAGAGATGTTGGGCTTAGGGTATCTACAGATTGGATGTGTGACGCGCGTTTTGACGGTGGGGTGTGAAGGTAGATAACTTAGTGCTGATGGATTCTTTGAATAGTAAACGGGTCATCGAGTTACTTGAAGTAAAATTAAAACCTTTAAAAGTGGTATTTAAAAAAAAACTTGTGAAAAAATTGGAACTTTGACAGGTTCCCAGGTATTGTCTAGAACAAAAAAATGATCGCAATGATGGGGAGAACAAGTACCTTTCGGCTTCGTTAAGGGTCTTTTTACACCCTTTATAGTAGAGAAGTCTAACATACAGTAAATCTACTGTAATTACAGTGAATCTGGAAGCACTGCTCGCAATCAATTTAACTGAAATGCTATAGGATAATTGTTTTAGATTCAATAATTGACGTATTTACGTTAAGTTTACACCGCACACTTTTGCTTGTGCCTTATTTCAACGGAGATAAAGATCAAAGATTTTGACAACTGTGTAAAATCGGAGTTAAAATAACTCATTATGTTTAATAAAAAAAGTCTAACTTTACAAAATAAATGTTTTAATAATGTACCTATATTAGTGGCGATAAGTCCCCTCTTTGAGGAGTGGCTAGAGAGGCGCCACGGCGCCCTCACCTTCCGCCTGACGCAGGTCCTCACCGGACACGGTTGTTTCGGGAGGTTCCTGCACCGAATCGGGCGGGAGGAAACGCCCGGGTGTTATCATTGTGAGAATCGTCCGGAGGACACGGTGGCGCATACCGTGGAGGTCTGCCCCGCTTGGGCGGAGCTCCGCCGTGTCCTCGTAGCGGCGATCGGCGGCGGCGACCTCTCGCTCCCGGCCCTGGTTCAGGCCATGGTCCGGAGCGAGAGGGAATGGGAAGCCGTCACCTCCTTCTGCGAAGCAGTCATGCTAGCGAAGGAGGTGGCGGGACGTGAGAGGGAGAGAATCTCACGTCCCAGCCGCCGCGGGCGAAGCACCGGGCGTCGGGGGCCACGTGGTGGCTCCCGGCCACCGTAGGCGCTGGCCTGTGGACGGTGAGTAATGGGTTAGCTCACCGTCCGTCCGTCTTATGACGACAGGCCGTGTCGACGGCGCGTTCGTGTTCCACGCGCGCCTCAAAGAGATGTCAGCAACCAAGAAGGGGCCCGCAAGGGCCGATGCCTGCCGGGGCTGCGGGACTGTTCGAAAGAGATACCGTGGCCCTGGAATACAAAGGGCAATGAAGGAACATGGATGGGTTTTAGTCAGTAAGAGTCTGACACTCCCTCCCACTCCACCCAGAGCGGGAGAAGTCATTTGATGATTTCCCATCCGTAAAAAAAAAAAAAAAAAAAAAATGTACCTATATTTTGCTTAGTAATACTATATATGTAATAAATATACTAACTGAGTTAAAAACATAACATAAAAAAGCTTTAAACATAATGATAAATTATTGCTGTTCTTAGTTTTGAGTTTGACATAATTGTAATTATTTAAAAGCCCTTTAACTAAAACTTACTTTAAAAACTCGCAAAAACTGGCTTTCAAACATCTAAATGTACGTTTACAGTATAATATCGCAACCTATTCCGGTAAATACAACATACCTATGCCGGTGCGATCCTCCCGGTACAGTCTGAAGAGGCAGCATACTTACGGAAATTCGGCTGTACCGGCAGAGTGGCATCAGCGTCAGTATCTCATACCTCCCCCGTGACTCGAGTCGGGAGGACGTGCCGGTCTGTCGGGAGCTTCGCGCGACGGTAGTGTTACTGTGATTGTGAGAACGGGCACGTAAGTTGACCTTTATTGTTTCTGATTTCGAATTTAAAAAAAAATGGAGGTGTATTTTTTTCATGTGGTTCGATTTTTGAATTTTATTTTTTCGGATAAGGTTGTTATTTTTTTTTTATTGTTGTGGATTTGATTTTTTTATTTATTTTGTGAGTTGTAAGAGAAATTGTTTATGAATAAATAAGGCGGTTTTACACAGCATTTTATTAAGAAAATGTGTCGAAGTCTGAATTAAAAATAGATTAGTGATGGAACGAGTAGTTAGGGTATTTTTTTACACAAAAGATATTTTTTCCTTTTTTTGTTAATAACACCTATCATCACGCAAATAATTTGCTTAATAAATTATTTGAAAATAAACGTTACTAAAAATAGCAGTGAAACGATTTATTTTAATCAAAACTTCAACCAATTAAAATGTTTCATATTAAAGATTCAAAATTAAATATAAATTAAAAGAAAAGTTAAGGCACATCACAATAAAATATTCCAAACCAAAGTAATTAATTACGATAAATGTCAAACTTTTCAAATAAAACAATGTCTTGGACTTGGTTTGTCAAAGCTCGATATTATTTTAACGAGCTTTCTCAAGTATATTTGTATTTTATTTTCCTGTAAATGTTATAAGAATAAGTGGATAAAGTGCCAATATCAGTTTTATATGCCTTTATTATTACGTTATTTCCGCGTTTGAGCTTATTTCTATACTTCGCTAAGAATTACAGTAAAAAAGTAGTTTAAAAATCTTAGTTTTCATAAAGCCTTAATTTTATAATCAGCATATTAAAAAAAAAAATAGAAAAAAAAAATTAGAAGATTGTTTTTTTTTTCACAATTTCAAGAAACTGTAGATATGGTTTTAATTTCACCTCGATACCTCCACGCTTTCCCGAGATAAAGGGTCTTGACTGACAGACGAACAGACGGACAACAAAGTGATCCTATAAGGGTTACGTTTTATCCTTTAGAGGTACGGAACCCTAAAAATGAACACAATGACATGATAAAACGATGATAATGATATGTGTCGGTGACATGAAGATTACATGTATTATTTGTAATCTCGTTGTGTGTACCGATTCTTTTTTTTGTCATTAAAAGTAATTGTTTTGGTTATAAACATTATTTTGTTTATTAAAAAACTGTGACCCATTTCGTTCAACTGCTGTGGAGATAACAAAACGATGTTTTTTTTTGTAGTCAAATTTTAATGTTGCCTACTTAATTTAATAACAGTATAATAAATATTTATATTATTTACAAACTACAAATCTATAATAGTAATAAAAATATGTATAAGTATCAAAACGGTTACAGGGCATCAAAAAATTCGTCCACATCTCTGTCAACAGGAAAAGTGCCCAGAAGGCTGGCAGCATTGCCACGTTGGATGGCAATGCTGATTCTTTGGCCAAAAAATAGGCAAAATATTTTTTTTTTTGAATTGTGAATGAAACTGAATTAAAACTGGGCCGGTATTAATCTGTGAACTATAAATATTTAAAAAGTTGGTATTTTTTCTTTACTTAAAATTTTATAAGGTTCACTACTCTATTTATTATGATGGTGGGCAAATCGTACACATCAAAATTCAATGTTAAAAACCCCATTAGATACATTTATTTATTTAATACTTCAAGCCCAAAGTACAGAGCCATAGACATTTTCTACCAGTCAACCTTTGAGTGATGCAGAGACAAGCAGTAGTAATATGTGTGTGTATATTTGACACATCTTCACTACCATTTCAAATAAATCCTTATTACTGGTCACTGAGAGCCTGCATTTAAAAAATCTGTTCATTTCTATCACAAATAAAAAAAAATTGGAAGTTTTCATCAAACGTTCCAATTTCTAAATTTAAAAATATAAATTCCTGGTCGGTATATACAGGCTGCGTCATTATTCGGTTCTTTCAGCCAGCACGTTAGCTCTGCCTAGAACTTGCCATTCAAAGGCTAAACGCTTGTTAGTAAAAGCAAAACGCAGACCGTTTGACAAGCTTTTTGCAAGTTGTCGACTACTAGGAATTGATTTTAAATTGGAGTAAATAATATTTTACTCAATTTCCAGTCTGTGAGTTCTATAATTAATATATTCTGGGAATATTGAAATTCTCTAGATGGTATTTGAATTTTGGTTTCCTGACATTTCGGTTCGTTTGAATTTGGAATATTTTAGGAAGTAGGGTATCTAAAAAAAGAACGTATGACAATTATTTTCGTAGGGAAATCAGAACTGTACCTAAAGGGTGTAACAAGACTCTTAACGAATCCGAAAGGAACTTGTTCTCCCCGTAATTGCGATATTTTTTTTTTGTTCTAGTCCATACCTGGAAACCTTCTAGTTACGGAGATATTGGGGGTGAAAGTTCCAACTTTTTCACAAGTTTTTTTTTTAAATCCATGTTTTTAATGTAAGATTCACCTCCACGACCCCGTACTATTCAATCCATCCATCAGCACAAAGTTTTGAGTGACATTGAGTCCTACCGTAAAACGTGATTTTGCACACCAAAAAAAAACAGTCGTTTCCCAGCAATAATGTTTGCGTAAAGTTACTTAGTTTGATGTACAGAATGCTTGGTTGACGGCTTCGTGAAGGGCCTGTTTACACCCTGTAGATTTCCTATACAATGAGAGATCCGCATAAACTGGTTTTGTATAGCTTGATTGGCCGTCGTGCGTACCTATAGGTCGGATATAATTTGATACATGTAAGCACAAACACGTAACCTCACACCTTTTTCCTGGGCGATAGGCTCTTGTTACTATACTTACATACTACTTTTGCTTCATCCACTTACTTAGGCGATGGTATTCTTGTTATTAAATCACTAGCTTTTGCCCGCAGCTTCGCTTGCGTTAATTTAGAATTTGACAATCAATTCGGGTTGTATTCTGCTTGTACTAATCTAATTCAATCATGATTCAAAAGACACGTAGCGCCATCTGTTATCATAAGAACGTTATTGTTGTTTTCCTCGGGAACAGTATTTTTTTAATGCAAAATCTCAGGATGATTGGTTCAGTGGTTTATGCGTGAAAAGCTAACAAACAAACAAACAAACTTACTTTTGCATTTATAATATTAGTTAAGATTGGGGACAACACTGAACACACTGACTGCCTCTGGTCTAGTGGTCGCAAGCGCGACTAGTAAGCATGATGACCTGGGTTCGGTTTCCGGGTCGTGCAAAGTGTTATTGGGGTTTTCTATCAAGTATTTCTCAGTAGCAGCCACAGAGTCTGGATTTGTGCCCGGTTGATGGCAATGATGTAGGTGTACTAAACGGATTACAGACATGCATAGCTATTCACAAAAGCTTCGATTCGGAAAGTTGTATGTCTATCTCGCTCACTTTCGTAATGCCAAAAAAAGAGACATACGACTTGTCGAATCGAAATCGAATCGAAGCGCTTGTGAATAGCTATGGTGATGTTATTTTATGTTACTACAACACATTCACGTAAGACTATACAGGGTGGTAGGGACACCGACGCGAAAACGGTTACCACTTATTCAGTAAATCATTCTGAGCCCCGCTACATAGAAATTTTTCATCAGTTCATCATCTTCCTGCCCTTATCCCATGTTACTTGGGGTCGGCGCAACACGGTTTTTTCTTCCATTCTCCTCTGTCAACCGTCACGCTATCATTTACTCCTTTATCTTTCATATCATTCCTCACACAATCCATCCATCGTTACTTTGGTCTTCCTCTCCCTCTCCATCCATCAACGTTTATATTCATCACTCTTTTAGTCACATGAAATGCAAATGAAATTTTTATAAGTTATTAAAAAAAAGAAACAGCTGTTCCATACATTTTGACCGTGTAGGTACAACACTTTTGTAGGAAACAGCTGTTTTTTTCCTCTTCCAGCCAGTACTTAGTACATGAGCCGGAACAATGAAACCACTTCAAGACAACCATTTTACACAGACTAGGAGGTAGAAAGTTGTTTTAACCGAATCTACAATACCACAGAAAGTGGGTGAACCCTTGTTATTCCCGGCTATAAAACGCCTGCCTAAGGGTCAACTCACACCGAAGTGCCAGCGGTCGGCAGCGCAGTTTCATTTTCGTCGTTTGAAGACGCCCGGCCGCTCGCGGCGCCGCGAGACGTCACGCGGCCCGAGTATTTCAAACGATACTATGCGTTTCTTAATGGAGATAAAGCATAAAATGGCTTGACAGTGAAACTGCGCTGCCAACCACTGCCTCTTCGGTGTGAATTGACCCCAAGGGTTACCCCATTAATAGTCACAAACAAATTAAAGTAGGTTTTCAGTTTAATGTATTGGAGCAGCAAACAAGCAGTTTTATTTCATACTCCATACTTACATACTTTACAGCTATTATAGGTACCACCAACACATTCGAGTTTCGGGTTAAACTTTAAGTTTTATAATTGCAATGATAAGCTGTTGAAGACAGCAGATTCAGTTTTGTTTTTTTTAAACACTACTGAAACTACAGAATGATCAACCTGCAACGATCCTTACATACTATCCTTTCATACATCTGGTCATACACGGAAGCCGGTTTTTTCTTTTTATTTACAAAATCAGAATATGCAGGGTGTAAGGGACAGCCCTCCACAAACTGACAGGGTACATTCGACTCCTTATTTTGAATCAAATCGCACCGGATTAAAAAAAAAAACAGTTACTATTCCTTTATTTCAATGTAAAATTACATTCCCTATACGCAGCACTCCATTTAGGTAAATAATACGGCTAAAATGAAAAATCCAAAAATGAAAAATGCTCTAACGAACGACGCGTGAAATCAGCTGTTCACTTCCTGCGTAGCTACATAGTTCATCGAACTCGTCGTCGCGCTTGCCGTTCGCTACGTGCGTTTTGCCACGGTAACGATACATTGCGTATGAGGAAATAAAACAAATCGAATTTATTGGATGCCCATAAGATTCCTGAAATAATTTCTTGTACCGGGCATCTTAGTATGAAATACTGAATTCACCCCATCAGTTTGTGGAGGGCTGTCCCTTACACCGTGTATACTTACAATTCTAATTAATGAATTAGGTTGGTAACATTGTTTAATTTAAAATTAGAAATTCTATAGGTTCCAATAGTTTACCACCTCGAAGTTAAATTAATTAATTGTATTTCTTCGTAATTCTATCTTTAAAATTATCCGCCGTTTACCTCGTGAAACAATAAAGGGTGTAAAAAGACCCTTAACGAAGCCGAAGGGTACTTGTTCTCCCCGTTATTGCGATCATTTTTTTGTTCTAGACCATACCTGGGAACCTTCTAGTTAAGGAGATATTGGGGGTCAAAGTTCCAACTTTTTCACAAGTTTTTTTTTTAAATACACCTTTCTAATGATTTTTTTTTACATTAAACACCTTCACGACCCCCGTATTATTCAATCCAACCATCAGCACAATGTTTTGAGCCCATTTCATTGAGTTTTACCGTAAAACGTAATTTTTCACCCCAAAAAAAAAAGTCGTTTCCCAGCAATAATTTTTGTGTAAAGTTACTTAGTTTGATGTACAGAATGCTTGGTTGACGGCTTCGTGAAGGGTCTGTTTACACCCCGTATATTTGGCAAATGTTTTCAATTAGACAACCTTTTGCTGTCGAAACAAGTTGGTTCAAGATTTAGGAAGTTTTATTGTAAATTAAAACCACTTCGGAACAATGGTAAACTTAGTTATTTTGGGTAAACAATATTTCGATTTGAGTTTACGATAAAGTGTAATTTAATTTTGTACTTTTTATAGCGTTCATTTTAGGTAAAGCGTCTTGATAAGATGTTTTCTTTCTTATATACTATCTTCTTTACATAATATAAAACAAAGTCGCTCCCGCTGTTTGTACGCTTAGATCTTTTAAACTGCGCAACGGATTTTAATGCAGTTTTCAGCAATGGATAGAGTGATTCAAGAGGAAGGTTTATACCTATGTATATTGCACCTGTGCGAAGACGGGGCGGGTCGCTAGTTTAAATATAATAAGAACTAGGCTTTATAATTATAGATTTTTAAATGAAAATCGCGATGCTAGAAGCTCGTTCTTCAATAAACATTTTATTTTAGGTACTTATTTGTTTTTTTTATTTGATCCTATAAAGGTTCCGTTTTTTCGGTAAGTACGGAACCCTAAAACTGACTAAAATATACAGAGCCTCCTGTACAAATTACCTCCAGTCCATTTCTAATTCCAAAGTATTCAAATTTCGAATCCAAACCAACAAGGAGGTCCATTTTTCTAAAACGCGCGCACAATGCGGCCAGTTCTCCAGAACAATAGACAAACGGATGAACAATAGGTGTCAACGTGGGGTTTTTACAGCCCTTTCTATGCTCTATGCCCATTCTACGGCCTGCCTTTCTTTAGGAATGACTAGACAGTTCTCATTCTACTACTTGACCAACATAAGTTGAGACGCGGTGGAATTCGGAACTACGTATAAATGTACTGGATTTGACAGGTGAATGACGTTTTTCTTAGCAAGCAGCGCCACTTGGAGGTCTCAAGATATGTTGGTCAATTGTTAAGTTGTGGGCCGTTGTCGCCCTTTCTAAATAATTGTTTGGTTATCCAATGCTTTTCATGTTGTTGGCATGAATTAGTGGTATTGTTACAATGTATTTCGTGTTTTGTTCGTCATTGCCGGTGTGAGGTAGATTGTTTGTTTATATTATGAGCACTTGACGATGAAGAGTGTTGCGTCTGTAGGTAAGTTCTTGATTTTTTTACTTTGAGAATCTTAGTTGAATTCATTCACAAAAGCTTTTTATGGTACTTTGTGCTACTATAAATGGTAAAGCGATTTTATGGTACTTCATCTAGCTAGAGAATCTGGATTTGTGGTCGGTTTATAGAAAAAAAGGCTTGTTCCCTTTTACAAGGGATTTAAAAATAACTAGTGAAATGTGGGCGTACTATAGTTACACCTCTACCTATCCCTTAAGGGATTACAGGCTTGCCGTTATATAGGGTGTAAACGGACCTTTCACGATGCCGTCAACCAAGCATTCTGAACTTACATCAAACTAAGTAACTCTATGCAAAAATTATTGCTGGGGAATGACTTTTTTTTTTGGGGTGATAAATCTCGTGTTACGGTAAAACTCAATGTAACGCACTCAAAACATTGTGCTGATGGATGCATTGAATAGTAAACGGGTTATGGAGGTAATTAAAGTAAAGTTATAACCTTAAAAAGTAGTAGTTAAAAAAAACTTGTGAAAAAGTAGTAGTTAACAAAAACTTGTGAAAAAGTTGAAACTTTGACCACATTATTTCCGTAACTAGAAGGTTCCCAGGTATGGTCCGAAACAAAAAAAATATCGCAATGACGTTATGACGGGGAGAACAAAGTGCCTTTCGACTTCGTTAAGGGTCTTTTTACACCCTTTATATCATGTAACGTACCTACTCCTTTTTAAAATACTCTGTATTCGGCTTCATTTAGGTATCTACCGTTAAGATATTTTAAGTTCAATTAAGGTGATGTAGTTTAATTACAAATCAGAAACGACGAGACAACAGACAATATTTATAAATAATTTTATCTCATAAAATATTTCAGAATTTATTTCGAGTTGACCTTTAACATGAATGGAGTCTTCAATCATTATCTACCTACGGATTGTCTATTCAGGTTAATATTGAAAATACTACAATCGTAATTTGTTAATAGGGTTTTAAAACTTCTCTTTCCAAGATTATTTTGGCTTGCCTACTCAACTACCATTTTGTTTTTTCTTTCGAAATTGGGGCCATCCTCTATTTATACTTACCTACTGGGTGTAAACAGCTAGACCCTTCACGAAGCCGTTAACCATACTTTTTATCATACTAAGTAACCCCTACACAAAAATTATTGCTGGCAAACGACTTTTTTTAAAACATTGTGCTTATGGATGCATTGAATAGTAAACTGGTCAAGGAGTTATTTAAAGTAAAGTTATAACATTAAAAATTTGTATTTAAAAAAACTTGTGAAAGAGTTAGAACTTTGACCCTATTGTATGAGACAAAAACTTCTAAAGCGTCACGTTTTTGAAGTACAAGCTGTAATTTTTTTACCAATGGCGCCATCGGTGAATGGATTTTCACTTTGATAATTATGATCGTGGCTAAATAATAACAGCCGCTCGGGACGATCTTTAGGTTAAGCCGTGCTTGCCTAGGTTGGTCTGTGGATGGGTGACCACCCATTACATACCGAGTTTCCTCCGTGCCTCGGAAAACACGTTAAGCCGTTGGTCCCGGGTGTCATTTGTAGATCTTTGGCAGTCGTTAGGTAGTCAGTGGCCCAAAAAGTCTGACAACCAGTCTAACCAAGGGGTATCGTATTACCCAGTACTAACTGGGTTGTGGAGGTCAGATAGCCAGTCGCTCCATGTTAAATACTGGTATTCAGATGCATCCGGTTAAACTGGAAGCCGACCCCAATATAGTTGGGAAAAGGTGATTTTGTCTCATTACTTCTTGGTTTATCCGTGGCTCTTGCGTGGCTGTTATTTTAAATATAAAATAAAATGGGGGGTAGTTAGCCAAGCCAGGTTCCATAGTAAAATGTTCAAAACCCTTTTTCTACCAGTATAATCATGGTTTTAAAGCCTCAATAAATTTAAATAGTCTTTATCAAAATTGTCTATTCTTAACGTTGCAAAAAAAGAAATGAACTATTTATGTATAGTTTATGTGTATTCATATTTATGTTTTTTCATATGCCTTTATAGTAAAATTACTATAAAGGCATATGAATAACTATACATAAATAGTTTTGTAATCATAATAATATGTAAAATGTAATATAAAAGTTCATTCATACAGACTTCAAAGTAACTTCTGTAGAGTTATTTGACACTCGTGACGTTTTTTCATTAAGGAAAACGTCTGCTTTCATAAAAGATTGAAAAAGAAAAGAAAATCGTAAAGAATGTGTGTTGAAAACTTTTCTAGCGGACACTTTTCACGTCTGTGTGTTCTTTTTTTTTAAATACTAACTTAGAATACTTACGATCTACGTTGAAACAAAATTGTCTATGGTTTTTTTTTGTTTTTAGAATTTAAAAGTAAACTAGTTTTCATACTTTTTGATTGACTGAATTCAGCAGTTTTTTATCCATCTCATTTTGGTATGTAGTAAGTGCTTTAAAAATTGCATTATCAAAATAATGGCGTTTTATTTCTGAGTAACTAACTAACTAAGTCTAAATATTGTCTAAAACCTTAGTTTTAAGATGGAATTTAGCTAAAATATTTATAATATCACTTTACTCTTAGAATATTCAAGTATAAAGTACACGCTTCGCATTACAATATCATTTTAAAGCCTTGAGACTAAACTAAACTAGTTAGGGTTATGATCTCAAGACTCTAAACTGTAAAACCGTAGTAAACGCCTCGTGACTCCGTGCGCCATGATGTCAAGGAGCTGTTTGAGTTTATTAGGGATTAACATGAAAGGGTTTAGATTAGTCTAGACCTAGTTTAGGGCTCAGCTTCAGAAAATTTGGAGCAACATTTCGCGAAATACCAAAGTGAAATTGGTCAACACGCTGGTCTTTTCAATTTTCGGATACGGAGCAGAAACTTGGACCTTGAGAAGGGCCGACCGAGCTCGTATAGATGCCTTCCTAGATAATAAACATCATCATCTGCCGATCCTTTATCCAACTATGTTGGGGTCGGCTTCCAGTCTAACCGGATGCAGCTGAATACCAGTATTCTTCACGGAGCGACTGCCTATCTAACCTCCACAACTGAGTTAGTACAGTTGGGTACTACGATACTCCGTGATAAGACTGGTCGTCAGACTTTCTAGACAATAAAAAGGAATGCTTTTTTAATAAACTAGGTAAAAATAATAAATTTTAAATAACAGTCCATTTTCAAGTAAAAATGAACGCTGTGACACAAAGGAACATTGAATAGATTTTATATTCACTCAAAAAATAGGCTTCATAAAGTAAAGACCCAATTCCAATTTGAATACTACGAAATAAGTATTATTTTAGGTCGTTTAAATGGTAAACTGAACAATTTATTTTTATAGTGGCAACCCAATGAGGTTTTTTTAGCGCAAACACTTCCATTTTATTTTTAAATCGCTAGTTTGAATCATAGAGCTTTTGAAATAGGCAACAGTGTTCCACTGCCTGAGAAAATACTTAAGTATTCCGTTTTTTCCAAGATAATAAAATATGGTTTCTTTCTTCTTTTCTTGTGGTTAGTGCCTAACCTGGTGTCGGAGTTTTTATGGCATTCATGGGCCTCTGACTTACATGCCATTGAAAAATATCTCTCAGACATGATTGGTTTCCAAAAAAAAAATAAAGTAAAATAAGTTTATATATATAAATATAAGTTTTTATAATAATTATTAATATGGTCGCTAAAATTCTTTTAGCCACAAATAATTAAGGACCTTCTTTGAAAGAAATCTGTTAATATTCTACTTGTTTATAATTACCCTTTCCTTGTATACACATTTTTTGTTTGTATTAATCTCAACTATTAAGTACTACATAGATCTTTTGTCGCATGGCCGTAAACGGAACTAAAACATCGTCTTTTTTTCAATACTCTTTCAACTGACAGACTGCCTCGTTGGTCTAGTGGTCGCAAGCGCGACAACTGAGCATGAGATCCTTGGTTCGATTCCCAGTTCGGGCAAAGTGTTATTAGGTTTTTCCATCAGGAATTTCTCAATTGCAGCCACGGAGTCTGGAACTGCGCCTGGTTGATGGCAACGCTTGCCCCCTGTTAGATGGGACTTATAGTCCATTGAAATGTTACATTTTTTAGGCCTTACCTTGCGTTTTTTAGAGGACGCAATTTTATTTTTTTGATGTGTAGGGGGGGTCAGTGTAAAGCTATAACCAAGTTTGTGGGGTCGCCAGCCTTGCCCAACGGCCGCCATCTTGAAAATAGGGGTTGAAATGGTTATTACGATTTATCTCTTAAACTATTTATCTGATAAAAAAAATTGTCAACATTTTTTGTTGCAAATTGAATTCTCTACAATTTTGGTCTAGTATCTTTTTGTCGTAGAATTATAAATAAAAAAGTTATAAGCGAAAATGTTCAGAAATTCGAGAAAAAATTTTTCGATATAACTTTTTTTTATCATTTTACGAAAAAATGATATCAGACCATTTTTGTAGATCGTTTTTTAAGGAATAACTTTTATAAGCAAAATTTTTTAATTTAGTCAATAGCTAAGGTTTTACAGCGCTCCGAAGTGAGTATTATTTTTCAGTACTCTTAACTATACATATATTATACGTGTGTACTAATAATGTGTCATCAGTTATTTTTTATTTTTTTTTATTTTGTTATTATAATTTTTTTAATTATTAATTTTGCAATATTATTAATAATTAATTATTGACTCTTTTCATCATTACAGAATTTTACAATTATTGATTTTTAAAATAATTTTAAATTTGATGGCCGTTACTGAGAATATTGTCCAGGTAGAAAATACTCACGTGACCATGAGGGAACAAAAGAACATCTGCCTGCTATTATTATTATTATTTCTCTACGTGCGTCCTCTTATTGTAAGAATAGCTGATGATATTGTGTTGAAGTTGTCGTTCAACTTATATCTTTCAGTTGTGCTACATATTTCTCTACGTGCGGATGTATTTTATCCTGTTTTTAATTGTGAAGACGATTTCGAATGATTTTAGACACGATTTTAACTTCAGTGAAAACTATTTTTTTTTGATTAGCATTTAGAATTTTTAAGCGTGCTTTTTTATATTATTCCATCATGAGTGATTGTTTTATTTGTAAAAAACCTTTAGGTGAAAATAAAATAAGAACTGTGAAGGCAAAAGGTGTAAAAACTTTATTAGATCGAGCTGTAGCAAAAAATGATGAGGCTAACGAACATTTCGGAAGTAACTGTACATATTGCGTGTTATTGTTATTACGTGGACAATCGAACCGATAATGTTGTTCGTCGTCGCAGCAGCAGCTCCAGTAGTTTATCTTCAGTTTCAGAAGCTCCAGAGCCAGACTTTGATTTTGTGAACAATTGCTTCATATGTGCCAAAGCGGTTCAGGATCCAAGTAATTAAAAAAAGTAAAAAGTTACAAAAGTAAAAAAAAAAAAAAAAGTTATTCCTTAAAAAACGATCTACAAAATGGTCTGATATCATTTTTTCGTAAAATGATAAAAAAAAAGTTATATCGAAAAATACAATTTTTTTTCTCGAATTTCTGAACATTTTCGCTTATAACTTTTTTATTTATAATTCTAGGACAAAAAGATACTAGACCAAAATTGTAGAGAATTCAATTTTCAACAGAAAATGTTGACAATTTTTTTTATCAGATAAATAGTTTAAGAGATAAATCGTAATAACCATATCAACCCCTATTTTCAAGATGGCGGCCGTGGGGCAAGGGTGGCGACCCCACAAATTTGATTTTAGCTTTACACTGACCCCCCCTACACATCAAAAAAATAAAATTGCGTCCTCTAAAAAACGCAACCCCAAATGTAACTTTTCAATGGACTAAAGCATAACTGGCGAAATGTGGGTGTACTATTAAGTACACCTCTGCCTAACCCTTCGCGGATTACATTCGTGATGGCAGAAGAAAAATTACTGTGAAAAGACAATCATACAATTTATCAACTGTCTAACACCACAAACGCCAGTGTTGCCAGAGTCGCCTCATCAAATTAACTAACCAAACATTTTGCCCAAAAATTAATTATTCGCTCCAGAGTTCATTACACTTGGGGACAAGAAAAATGACCCATTATTATTAATAGATAAATGTTCGTGAAATAAACTGGGTTGCGTATCTGAGGGCAAGGGTGAGATGATAGGCCTTGTGCGGAGTGAAGCAACACTGTTGCCACAGTTTGTTGCCTCAGATTGTCGAGAGGGCTTCTAGTTAGTACCTTTTGCCCGCGACTTCACTCGCGTTCATTATCTGTCTAGCCTTTTCCCAACTATATTGGGGTCGGCTTCCAGTCTAACCGGATGCAGCTGAATACCAGTATTTTACATGGAGCGACTGCCTATCTGACCTCCACAACCCAGTTAGTACTGGGTAATACGATACCCTTTGGTAAGACTGGTTGTCAGACTTTTAGGGCCACTGACTACATAACGACTGTCAAAGATCTGCAAATGACAACCGGGACCAACGGTTTAACGTGCTTGCCGAGGCACGAAGGAAACTCGGTATGTAATGGGTGGTCACCCATCCACAGACCAAAGTAGGCAAGCACGGCTTAACCTAAAGGTCGACCCGAGCGGCTGTTATTATTGAGCCACGAACTCCTCTCTCGCGTTATGGTCAAAAATTATTACAAGGGAGCGATAAAAAATAATTATGTCACTTTGGGATAATGCAGCTTCCCATTATAGTCTGTTTTTTAATCCCTGAGATTAAATTGACAAGTAAAAATGGCCAACTGACATAGATTTCAATAGGATTTATGTCAGTTTGACATTTTCACTTGTCAATTTAGTCTCAGGGATTAAAAAACAGACATTAGTGACTGATTTTTTGGAATCAGATTAGTAGTTCCGAAGATCCACCTACATCCAAACTTACAAACCGGTGTAAAGGACACTTAACGAAGCCGAAAAGCTCTTGTTCTCCCCGTCATTGGGATCTTTTTAGGGTTCCGTACCTCAAAAGGAAAAAAACGGAACCCTTAAAAGATTACTCGCGTGTCTGTCTGTCTGTCCGTCTGTCACAGCCATTTTACTCCGAAACTACAGGACCGATGGAGTTGTTTGGTACACACATATGTAAATCGATTACCCAAAGACGGACGTGTAACGGAAATTAATGAATTTTAAACATGGGGGACAATTTTGGGACGCTAACTATATCGTGTTACATATCAAATGAAAGGGCTATTTTTTTAATAATTTTAAGATAAATACTTTTGAAGTTATTTAAGAAAATAGGCAAAAAAATTGACCATTCCTCAAAATTTTCAATTTCGAGCGAATTTCATACGGCTGTTGTGTTATTGTGATAGTGAATGAGTACAAAAAAAATGTTTCTTGGGAAAGTTATTTGTTATCATGAGTACAATCACGTGTTTAAGTATCTGTCACTAATTACCAGTCACCATATATGTGTTGCCGGTTTTTTAAATTTATTTATTTATTCTTAAACTTACACACACTATCTTTACATGGAGATACATATCTTTCAAGGATGACACCAATATAATAGTGGTTTTCAAACACACACCAAATACAATGAAAAATCAACTTACGGCTAATACGAAAAATCTATCTAAATATAAAATCAGACTTAACACAGAATATAAATATTTAACGATAACAAACAAAATTCAATAAAACTCTTGCGAATTCACTCAGATTTCACGAAAATATGGCAATTCTCTCATCTCTCGTTTAGTACACATATTGTGCGGGTGAGAGGTGTTTTTGATATTTTATGGTTATAATGACTGTTTGGTGAAGAAAAAAACAACATCATAGACAACCAGGAAAAAAATCTCTAAAATTGTTTATACAGTGAGCGAACACGGTAATCAATTCTGGGTCTTTTCCTCTGTAGCAAAAAGTCTGCACAATTTCATAAAAGCAGCGAGACGTCTACTGACTGATATTATTTTATTTATTACCTTGAAAATACGAAATATTCCCCTAAAAATATGTACAAAAATTAATATTAGGTAAGATTAACATCGTTCTAATATATTTTCAGTATTTATTTTAACGTACGTGGGCCATCCTTACTAATATTATAAATGCGAAAGTAAGTTTGTTTGTTTGTTTGTTTGTTCCCTTTTCACGCCTAAACCACTGAATGGATCATCTTGAAATTTTACATATACGTTGTCAAGTGTACATACATGGACATAGGGTACCTTTTATCCCGAAAAAAAGTACTGTTCCCGAGGAAAACAACAATAACGTTCTTATGATAATAGATGGCGCCACGTGTCTTTCGAATGATGATTGAATTGTATTATTACAAGCAGAGTATAACCCGAATTAACTGTCAAATTCTAAATTAACGCGAACGAAGCCGCGGGCAAAAGCTAGACGAGTCGAATAAAACCGTACAGAAGCAAAACTCATTTAGGTGTTTAGAAAAAATGTAACAGGTAGGTATAAATGACAGAGATTAAATGTTCAAAGCCTATTTTATTTAATGTAAAACTCGGATTAGTCATATTTTAGGCTAGACTGTAGTAGTCTCTTCTACAGTCGTTTTACAATTATTTTACACTAGCTGTGCCCCGCGGTTTCACCCGCCTCCGCCGCTTCCGACTTGTTTTATTTTTGCCCGGCTCCTATTAGTCATAGCGTGATGTTATATAGCCTATAGCCTTCCTCGATAATTGGACTATCCAGCACTAAAATATTTTTTCAATTCGAACCAATGGTTCCTGAGATTAGCGCGTTCAACCAAACAAACTCTTCAGCTTTAAAATATTAATATAGATACCTCTGATTTTGCTACACTGTCAAACTCATAGCGATACTTATTTCCATTGCAATAAACTTGCTTTGAGTTGCTACCACTAATAGGTCTGTATAAAACTGGCCAAGTGAGAGTCGGACTCGCGCTTGAAGGGTTAGGGGAGCCCCCTTTAATTTTTAAATAATTTTTATTATTTGTTGTTATAGCGGTAATAGAAATACACATTCTGTGAAAATTTCAACTGTCTACCTATAACGGATCATGAGATATAGCCCGCTGACAGACTGACGGACGGACGGACGGACGGACGGACAGCGGAGGATTAATAATAGGGTTACTCTTCGGATACGGAACCGTACAAACACAGTGATCTTTATTCATTTTCATCATTCTCCTGGCCTGATCCCAAATCGCCGCAGACAGTCTTCTTCTTCCATACTTTTCTATTTCTCGTCATTTCAGCAGTCACCTCTTAGTTAGTCATATCATCCTTCACCCAGTCCATCCATCATTTCTTTAAGTTTACTCTCATAGCCCTCATTCCTCCATGACCTCAATGACTTTTATAATAGGCTATTTGACAACATCGAAAAAAACAAAAATATTTAGTCCGTCAGTTAGATCACCAAAAAGTATTGGACACGTATTTTTTCTTTTGTCACATAATTTAAAAATTACGACGATACAGCGCATCAAAGTTCAATAGAGGGGGCTTGTGATGTCACTGGACAGTATAAAGTAACAGAAATTGTGACGTCGCGCGAGATTTAAACGCGCTGTATCGTGGTAATTTTTCGTTTACATGACAAAAGAAAAAATACGTGGCCAATATTTTTTGTTAATCTAACTGACGGACTATTTTTTTTTTTCGATTTTTTCAAATACCCTATTGTGTCAATTAGGTTGATATTTCGCTACTGCCGTCACAGGTAAAATTGTTTTGAGGGGACTGTACCTATACATTTTTGGTCTCTAAAGAACTCGCCTGAAAATATTTGAACGACAAAATTGCCTCGTTACTTTTTCATGTGAGCCTAAACATTGCTGATGAGGACAGTAATTGAGTTTGTATTTCGTTCACTGGTTCCTGAAATTCATTTTTTTATGTGAAAAAATGTGCGATTGATGTTGCCGTGTGTGCTTTTATAGCCATCAAGTCGTTTAGGTAGGTGTATGCTGAGATTCGTGATATAAATATGATTGACTTCAAATAGCTTGAAAAATAAATTAATGATTTTTAAGGAGAAAGAATAAAATGTTTTCATAACTTTTGAATTGCTTGACGAAGTCTACAAGGTCTAAACAGACCCTTCACGAAGCCGTCAACCAAACATTCTGTACATCAAACTATGTAACCCTACGTAAAAATTGTTGCTGGAAAACGACTTTTATTTTTGGGGTGAAAAATCACTTTTTACGGTAAAACCCAAAGTAACGCACTAAAAACATTGTGCTGATGGATGCTTTGAATAGTACGGGATTTTTATAGCCTATAGCACCCACGAATAATGTATCTTTCTACCAGAGGTTTTTTTTTAGAATTGGATCATTAGTTCCGAAGATTACCCCTACATACAAACTTATAAACTTACAAACAAATACCTCTGTATAATATTAGTAGATATAGATTTAGTTTCATCCTATAATGGCTTTCTCAAAAGAAAACCGCACCTTTGTACTCGACTTGTGGTTTCTTGTGAAATCCAAACTAATACTAAGCTTTAAGATATAGTAGATTAGCTCTTAATGTTAAGATTTTGTATACGAACGGATTTAATTTACTTTATTTATTAGATAACTTCTGACTTTTACATGTCATGTCATCATCTGCTAAGCCTTTTCCCAACTATATTGGGGTCGGCTTCCAGTCTAACCGGATGCAGCTGAATACCAGTATTTTACATGGAGCGACTGCCTATCTGACCTCCACAACCCCTTGGTAAGACTGGTTGTCAGACTTTTTGGGCCACTGACTACCTAACGACTAGCTGTCAAAGATCTACAAATGCAACCGGGACCAACGGCTTTCCGAGGCACGGAGGAAACTCGGTATGTAATGGCTGGTCACACATCCACAGACCAACCTAGGCAAGCACGGCTTAACCTAGCCGAGCGGTTGTAATGTATTGAGCTCCTCAGTGAGTGTCAGGCTGTAAGTTTGACAAAATAATGATTTGCGGCCGCAATATGCATGTATTTCCAGAATTGTAATCATTAAAAACATCAATACAACCCTCTGAGTTCATTTTAATCTCATTTAATGTTTTTTTCTTGAAATAGTCATTTAATGGAATTAAACGAACTTAAAGAGGTTGTTTTGATGATGTTAATGATTATTAGTAAAGCCATATTTGTTACGGCGAATCACATTTAATCAACATACAACTTGTCACTGACCTGCACGCGTAGCATGACCACCGTAGAAACGCATTTTGTCGATTCTTCCGTCGACAAAACCCGTTTCTACGTTGGTCATGCTACGCGTGCTGGTAATTGAAAAAACGTAAGAAAATTTGAATTTCGCTGTCTACTCTGGCGCTTCCCCCTTAAAAGCTAAATAGGACCTCCTGCCAACGTCATTCGAGCGCCAAAAGATCCTTGTCGCACTGTAACAACATCACAAAACAAGATAAATACACTAACCCGTTCGTTTCTACCGAGTACTGTTATGTCCTTATATTCCCCAATAAATATAAACCCAAGTACACACGCTTCGTCGAAAACTAAAGCAATTACGTCGACTGCTCCTATTGACGGGTTTTTTCTTTACCCTTTGAGGTTCGTTCGAGTGCTCAAGTCGACCTTTTATGGTATTGGAATTTTGTGTTCCAGGGTTTATAATTGTTTATGTAATGTGTTGTTTTTTGGTTTTGTTTGTGGCCTTTAATTAAGTGTTTTGTGAACGTTTACGTGTGTGGTTTTTTAAACGTATTGCAGATCGAATTTATTTTATAAAGGATGACGGTCAAATTAGGTGCAGAATAAAGAGATGTCAATCACTAAACTTGTTTTAGTCTGGTCTGTGACAAATAACTCCAATGTTAATATTTTTTTATACAGATCAGTCTTGTCCGAAAGCTACTTCAGTACTATAATCGCATTCAATTTAATTCAATTCCTTTATTTCAATCAACAGTTGGATCATAATATAATAGCATTAGGGTAAATTAAATCAAAAAAATATTAGAAAAAAATATAAAAATAAGACAAAACACAACACAAACTTTCATTATTATTTACAAATCAAATTGACATAGTCAAAAATTTTTTAGAAATACTCATAAGTGTCACAATTATAAAAAAAAACAATAATATCATTAATTTAACATATTTTATTAGTCTTTTTTAAGCTATCTGATCAAAACTTACCATTTCCACCTCTAGTCATACGAATATCGAGATTCGATACCGGTATTTTCGAGACAAAAGCTTATGACGGCCTGTCAATCAATCAATCCTTCCAAATCTCAGGTGATATTTATCATAAAAATCATACTAAAAACTCTTACTTCTAATGAGATAAAATACAGAACCCATTCAGTAAGAGCTTGACCGCTTTTATGAACCTACCTATAGGAATAAGTCATATACTTAAGCCTCTTAAATGAGGTCCACAGCTGTATTTGTGCTGGGATTAAGGAAATATATAGGTGGACCCTCTCTTAAAGAAACTTGGTATGAAAGAAAAAGTTCGAGATATTTTTTCGTGCCAGGTTTAAGTCCCCGTCAATAGGTTATGAAGGGTTAGGATTAGGGATAAAAATAGTCAGGTTTTTTTGGGTTGAACGGCAGGTTGTTTTTGTACCTAAGTTTTTTATTACAACGAACTCAATTTGAGAAGGTAATTGTAATTTTTATTTAAACGAAACGGAGAGGCGTAAAAACTTTTTGGGAATAATCAGAAAGTTTATGAAGTCGTTATTTAATTAGAGTTAAAAACAAATCGACGGTGGGTTTCAATTTCCCAAACATTTGTTTCACCATCGAAAATGCGTTCCGTTTTTTCATAATGGCTTCCGAATTCCAAAAAAAGCAATCAATTTACAAACAAAAGCTGTTTCATGTGGTCTATACATAAACCAATTGTATACAGGGTGAAAGGACATCACGGATGCACAAACGGTTACTACGTATTCAGTACAGCATTCCAAACGCCCACAGAGTAAATTTTTCATTGGTATTTTTTTTTTAATCAGCTTCTCCATGTTTTGACCGTATAGGTATTGCACTTTTGTAGGAAACAGCTGATTAAAAAAAAACTTATGAATTTCCATGCGGGGAGCGGGGGAATGGGGGGGAGGGATGTCGATGACCCTTTTTTTTAATGATGAGAAATCATCAAATAACTCCTCCCGCTCCGGGTGGAGTGGGAGGGAGTGTCAGACTTTTACTGACTTAAACCCATCCATGTTTGCCCTTTGTGTTCCAGGGCCGCGGTATCTCTTTCGAACAGTCCCGCAGCCCCGGCAGGCATCGGCCCTCGCGGGCCCCTTATGTCGATGACCTTTCCATCCTGTATTTCGTATGAAAACCAACATTAATCCTTTCAACTCGATAGATACAAAATTAATAGTCCGGTTTCACCAAAACCTGTCCAATAACAAAAGGCGTGAAAATCCCTCTTGTTTAAAATGTCACGAAACATGCGATCATTGAATTCAAAAGGCATTATTGCATCGGTTATACGATACAATGGAAAATACGATGTGTAATCTCGATAATCGGATGCTGTATCGGTATGATAGTTGGTTTAAGCATGATTTGAGCATCGTGCACGTTCCAATATTGGATCAAAGCATATTTTAGCAGCACGAATTTGTTATTTTGCTTGCTATGGCTCTATGTTACCGTTACTTGGGACTGGACAATTAGCAATTTATGACTACTTTTGTAAGCTAGGGTCAGGACCTGTTAAAACAAATGTATGTGTTAATGAGTAAAATAAATAAATAAATAAATCAATATTTCGACACCTGCAAGGATTTCTTTACTTTCTTTACGTGAAGGAATTTAGCCGCAAGGGTAAGTGCAAAAAAAATCTGCATTTTTTGTACAGCAAGAATATGATTGTAACTCAAAATTGCCTAAAACTGAGTTACGGTGTTATTCCTTGCAGGTGTCGTATCCTACAATATTTCATGAGGTTTACATAACGAAGGAGCTAGAATTTTTTAAGTGGGCGTGGATGGCCAAATCCGAAACCATGAAGAATTTCGAAAAATACTCAAAGGAGTCTCGAGCCCGATTTTGATGAAAACTAAAACTGCATCATTGGATTTTTGAAAAGTCAATATTGCTAGCCAAGAATCGCGGACCCTTTGATTTTGAAAAAAAATCATTTAAATAGTTTTGTCTCGCTCACTCACACTGAAAGTCGTGTCTATTACCATGCGTGATGCGCGAGCACACTTTTCTCAGTTCTAAACAGGCACAGGCACATTTAACGAGCTAAATATCATTGGACTGCTCACAGAAACCAGTTTATGCGGATCTTCCATTTTACGGGAAATGTATACAATGTTAGGCAATGTCATACTGGGAATGTATACCTTGATGTTTCGCCGTATACCTACTTCATCACCAGCCTAGCGTTTTTCCAATGTTGGGCTCCAGTCTTCCTGTCTCAGTCCAACCAAAAGCAGCTGAATACCAGTATTTTAAATAGACCAACTGACCTCTCCCTTTAAAGAACATAAAGGACACTGGGCAAATTTTTTTACAAGACCCAAGATATTATTGACGGGCTGCGGGACTGTTCGAAAGCGATACCGCGGCCCTGGAACACAAAGGGCAAAGAAGGAACATGGATGGGTTTTAGTCAGTAAAAGTCTGACACTCCCTCTCACTCCACCCAGGGGGGGGGGGGGGGGGGGTAAAAAAAAAGATATCATTGATAAAATTGTCTTCATGGTCAATTGCCCTAGTGCCTTTACCATTGTAATAACAAATGGATGACAAAGGTCAGAACTCAGACGTAACCATATATGAGCGAGATAAAAATGTGATTCATTTTTTATTTATCTTGTCATGTCTTGTTCTTTGTCGCGTTAAGTCTCGTATTACTACTAGCTTAATGGATTAAATAACAAATTATAGATTAACCTCGGTGTTTGTCTCGCAATAATATAATCGAATACATAATCTGCCTAGCCTTTTCCCAACTATATTGGGGTCGGCTTCCAGTCTAACCGGATGCAGCTGAATACCAGTATTTTACATGGAGCGACTGCCTATCAGACCTCCACAACCCAGTTAGTACTGGGTAATACGATACCCCTTGGTAAGACTGGTTGTCAGACTTATTGGGCCACTGACTACCTAACGACTGTCAAAGATCTACAGATGACACCCGGGACCAACGGCTTAACGTGCTTTCCGAGGCACGGAGGAAACTCGGTATGTAATGGGTGGTCACCCATCCTCAGACCAACCTAGGCAAGCACAGCTTAACCTAAAGATCGACCCGAGCGGCTATTATTATTAAGCCACAAGCTCCTCATTTATTCGCGAATACGAATAAAATAATTGTTACTTAGCAAGAGGCATTGTATTTAATAATTGACATTGTACTTAATAATTCTTGACATTATAATTAGTAACTCCTGACATTGTATTTGATAGTAGTTAACGTTTTCCTTATCCTCGACATTGTAAGGTTTATTATTAATTTTTAATTCTTTGAAATATTTGTTGCTGGAAACAGCAGAATATTATGGACATCATATTATGTGTAACACCTATGTAATAACAATATTCTAAGAAATAAAATTATTATTATATATTATTATAATGGTATCGAAGTAACATTGTGGTTTTCAACGTTTTTCTTGCTAACAATTCACTTCTCTAGAAAACATTGATATTTCACATAGGTCTACATTATTTTAAAATTTATTGTCTGACATCAATGCTAACAATTTTTACACATTATTTAACCTATGTTAAAAGCTAAAACACGTGTCCTATCGTGTTGTCATTTTTAGGGTTCCGTACCTCGGCAAAAACTGAACCCTATAGGATCACTTTCTGTCTGTCAATAGTTCAAGACCCTCTTTCTCGTAGTATTTTACGTGGAGCGACTGCCTATCTGACCTCCACAACCCAGTAAGTACTGGGTAAAACGATACAAATGACACCCGGCACCAACGGCTTAACGTGCTTTCCGAGGCACGGAGGAAACTCGGTATGTAATGGGTGGTCACCCATCCACAGACCAACCTAGGATCTTGTATCCATTTTGAATAGGAAGTAATAAATCTTCAAGTGAAAAAAGGCCCGCCATAACCAATAAATGGCAACGTTCTGAAGACTTGTGAGCTTATCAGCACTTCCTGGAATGATGCGAATACAAACTTGCATATCAGCAGACGTGAGACAAAACCGTCGTACATACTAGGAACTGTGACTCAGATAATTGACTGATTCGAATATGGGCCTTTCTTAATGAACATCACCATTAAAAGGTAACTTCATACATAAACTTTGATGGATGGAGAAGGGCACCAAAGAAAAGATGGATGGAAGGATAGAAACAACTCTATAATATAGTCTACCTCTACAATAGTCTGCTTTTGTCTTTTTTTGCATATAATAAAATTCTTAAAAAAAAAACAAATTCCTTCGAGACCGAGTAACCTATGTACACTCGCCAGAACAACAAGTAACCACATGATGTCAAATTTCTCAAAATGATTTTAAACCACAAAATTTTAATGGGTGCGTTCAAAATCGAATTAGAAAATTTGACAGTTGAGTGACTGTACTTAGCTGTACAAGTTGAAAGTTCATCAAACTACAAAATGTAATGATAAACAAAAACAGTAGAAGGTATCAGTGATTGAGTGTCAACGTTCAACCTTTCACACAGCGATACTGAATGTCTGATATCTTGACATTTATAGTACGCAGACAGGAATAGCGGGCGTGTTTGATCGACTTCTATTATTACAATTATGAGATTATTATGGAGTTGGTGTAATTACGCAACAAGTTAACTGACTAGTTATAAGTTAGTAACACACTGACCTAAAGATACCTGTTTATAACGTAGCACCCATTGTCGCACGGTACCATAGTAATGAGACAGAACAGCGTCACGCGGCTATAACAGCTGATAGGTCACAGGAGCGTGCGCGCGAATTTCATACGGCTGTTGTGTTTTTGTTGTTAAAGTGAATGAGTATATAAAAAAATGTTTCTTTGGGAAAATTGTTATCATGAGTACAATCACGTGTTTAAGTATCGGTCACTAATTACCAGTCGCCCTATACAGGGTGTAAACGGACCCTTCACGAAGCCGTTAACCAAGCATTCTGTACATGAAACTAAGTAACCCTACACAAAAACTATTGCTGGGAAACAACATTTTTTTTTGGGGTGAAAAATAACCTTCTACGGTAAAACTATGTAACGTATTCAAAACATTGTGCTGGTGGATGCATTGAGTAGTAAACGGGTCATGGAGGTATTTAAAGAAAAGTTATACTCTTAAAAATTAGAATTAAAAAAAAAAGTTGGAACTTTGTGCCCTAATAACTCCGGAACTAGAAGGTCTGGGAACCTTCTAGTTCCGGAGTTATTGTTATGGTCTAGAACAAAAAAAAAATCGCAATAGCGGGGACAACAAGTGCCTTTCGGCTTCGTTAACCCTTTAATTCACAACGTCAGCCATACTTAACATTCACAATTCAAAAAATCCACGGAGAATATTATCGGTTTATTTAACGATTTTATACTTTTAGTAAGTGAAGGATATCCCTATGCATCCATAGCAAAATATAAGATATCATTATAATGTCAATTTTGATAGTATTGTGCTTAATGGCGTTTCGACCACGAGCTGCTCCCGCGCATAAGGTAAGAAATATTTACTTTTTTAATCAAGATTCCTATTTCATGTAAAAATAACTATTATTTATGTTTTTATGATTGCATTCTATGACTTGTCAATAGCTTTGTTACAAATAATGCAAGTGAGTGTGCTCTATAACTTGTTGAAGTTGAATGTTAGCTATAGTTAACATTGCGAATATAACGGTGAGTTGAGAGTGTAAAAATATTATAAAAATAATAATCTTAATATATATAAATCTCGTGTCACAATGTTTGTCCTCAATGGACTCCTAAACCACTTAACCGATTATAATAAAATTCGCACACCATGTGCAGTTCGATCCAACTTGAGAGATAGGATAGTTTAAATCTAGGTAGGTAGGGTAGGTAGGCAGGGTAGGTAGGTAGGGTAGGTAGGTAGGGTAGGTAGGTAGGTAGGGTAGGTAGGGTAGGTAGGTAGGTAGGGTAGGTAGGTAGGTAGGGTAGGTAGGTAGGGTAGGTAGGTAGGATAGGTAGGTAGGGTAGGTAGGTAGGTAGGGTAGGTAGGGTAGGTAGGTAGGTAGGGTAGGTAGGTAGGTAGGGTAGGTAGGTAGGGTAGGTAGGTAGGTAGGGTAGGTAGGTAGGTAGGGTAGGTAGGTAGGGTAGGTAGGTAGGATAGGTAGGTAGGGAGGGTAGGTAGGTAGGATAGATAGGTAGGGTAGGGTAGGGTAGGTAGATAGGATAGATAGGTAAAGTCGGTAAAAAGGGTACGGTAGGGTACGAAAAGGTGCATTGCAACGCATGCCGGGACAGCTAGTATTATATATATATTATTAAATATATTTAATAATATAATATAATATTATATTATTAAATGTTACATTGATATTCAGAATTAGGATTTACTCCGAACTGCTCTCGAAACAGCGAACGCCTAGTCGTACGAGTACATCCTTAGAAAATGTTCAACAGGCTAAATTTGAAAAAATTCAAAAGCCCTCTGGGCCAAGGCCTACTGACGCTATCCGCCGTGACAATATTGGTCATACATATGACTACACAACTGCTCCGGGTAGGTGTACGTCTTGTAAGAAAGGGATGACCAATGTAATTTGTGTAAAATGTAATTTAAGATTATGCTAATGTTAATTGTAATTGTTTTAAACAATTCCATGAACAGTAAACGTTTTAATATTTTATCTGTTATTTCTTTAAACATTTTCTTGCATTTTAATAAATTTATATTATTATTAAACAGTATTAAGTTTTATTTTTAATTAACTGCACATTTCGCAATGTTAAAAATACATAACATGTATCTTTTAAACTTGAACATTGCCTATTTCGCAATGTTACGTATTTTTAACATACCATTCCTAAAAATCTGTTTATTACAGATTTTTCTTTCTATTTTTTTTAGGTATATAGTTTTATTATTAGTCAGAATTACTAAAAAAAAAAAATTTTTGATCATAACTTTTTCTGCGAACTAAAGGGTTAAGGGTCTATTTACACCCTTTATGTAGGTGGAATATATGGAATTTATTTTAATATTGCACACACTTATGATACTGGCCAAGTATACTGAGCCAAAAATACACTATGTTTATTGGTCACTGAGGGTATAAAATTTATTTCTCGCTAAAGTATTTCAATCGTCGCGTACGTGACAAAACCAGGCTGTTGAAAATGATGAAATGTCATTTGCACTGTCACACATTCGATATTCAAAATATTATAACTATAATAATGAATGTGTAAAACATAACAGTTGCATATCACAGGGTATGCACGACGGCCAATCAAGCTTTACAACCAGTTTATGCGGATCTCTCATTGTAAAGGACATGTATACTGGGTGTAAACGGACCCTTCACGAAACCGTCAACCAAGCATTCTGTACATCAAACTAAGTAACTCTACGCAAAAATTTTTGCTGGGAAACGACTTTTTTTTTGGGGGTGAAAAATCACGTTTTACGTTAAAACTGAATGTTACGCACTCAAAACTTAGTGCTGATGGATGCTTTGAAGAGTAAACGGGTCATAGAGTTAATTAAAGTAAATTTAAAAACTTAAAAAGTGGTTTTAAAAAAAAAACTTGTGAAAAAATTGGAACTTTGACATCTCCAGAACCTGTGGTTTCCCAGGTATTGTCTAGAAGAAAAAAATGCTCCCAATGATGGGCAGAATATGTGGTTTTCGTTTTCGTTAAGGGTCTTTTTACACCCTGTATAAAGCGAGGCCAAGTTATACTGGAAATGTACAGCTTCATGTGCCGCCGTGTGTACATTGCTGCATATTAATTTTGTCGTTCGAATTACACGGTTCATTCCACAGAAAATTAATTTAATCGTTGCTTTGTTTGTTTTATTGGAATTGAATATTTTATTGCATTATTATTTTACCTATACATCATTTGCCTAGCCTTTTCCCAACTATATTGGGGTCGGCTTCTGGATGCAGCCGAATACCAGTATTTTACATGGAGCGACTGCCTATTTGACCTCCACAACCCAGTTAGTACTAGGTAATACGATACCCCTTGGTAAGACTGGTTGTCAGACTTTTTGGGCCACTGACTTTCTGTAATGACAGCCGGGACCAACGGCTTTAACATGCATTCCGAGGCACGGAGAAAACTCGGTATGTAATCGGTGGTCACCCATCCACAGACCAACCTAGGCAAGCACGGCTTAATCTAAAGATCGACCCGAGAGGCTGCTATTATTTAGCCACGAGCTCCTCTAAACTTTTACCTTTAAAGAAGAATGGCAAGACCTTATGCGTTCTGGGGACCACACTTAGAGCTCGACTACATTGGTAAAAATACTCCCAAAAGCTAGGTCTCGGTCAAATTAAGATAAAAGGTAATCACAGCATATTTTTATAATATTGGATTTGGCTAGAATAACATAATAATTCATAAACACACTTGTCGCGTGGGCAAAATCAGAACTAACGCCGCCATTTTATTTTTCAATACATTTCACAAATCAAATGAAAAAAAAAAGAAATAAACGGAGCCCTAGCCATCCGATCTTCTTTAAAAAATTATAAAACAACAATTTTCTTAGAAAAATGTAGCGACACATAAAACCAGCCACAAAACAATAATTTCATCCACTTATATCTATATACTAATATATAAAGGTGAAGAGTTTGTTTGTTTGGTTGAACGCGCTAAACTCGAGAACTACTGGTTCGAATTGAAAAATTATTTTAGTGTTGGATAGCGCATTTAGCGAGAAAGGCTATAGGCTATATAACATCACGCTAAAACTAAAAGGAGCGGAGCAGTAATGAAAAATGTTGCAAAAACGGGGAAAATTGTATTTTTAATAATTTTACGCGGACGAAAGTCGCGGGGAACAGCTAGTTTTAAATAAAACAGTTATCACATTTCCAACGACTAGTCTTCGAGTTATAACATTCTACTTCTCGCTTTTTATTAGGGTCGGTGTCCATTAGCGGGGCCCTCAGTGCCGAGTTAACGGCGACACCTTTATGAGCATGAGCTCAAAGGATTCTGTTTTATAGTGCAGCTATCCAGTTGAGTCACTTAAGTGTGTAAAGTAATTAAAAAGAATTGTGGAGGAAGAATAAATTAACCGACTAATCCTTTCCGTATTATAAATGTGATTTGAATGTTTGAATGTCATTGAATCACGCAGTAACGGCTGAACGGATTTGGTTGAAACTTGGCTCGAAGATAGTTTATGAAATAGATTAACAGATAAGATAATATTTATACCGGTAAACTTGCAGAAACTCATCATCTGCTTAGCCGTTTCCCAACTATATTGGGGTCGGCTTCCAGACTAACCGGATGCAGCTGAATACCAGTATTTTACATGAACTACCTATCTGACCTCCACAACCCAGTTGGGTACAACTGGGTAATACGTACCTACCCCTTGGTAAGACTGGTTGTCAGACTTTTTGGGACACAAGTTATAATTTTATCTTTCTGTGTTAAATGTTGTGTCTGTCATGTATGCCAAGGCGCCACTCTCAAAGGGAGGAGGCCTCTGGTCCAGCACACACACGGGACTACGTTACTGACGAAGTGTCTGTGTTCGATACATTTCTGCTTACCTCGAGGAATACAGACGTGGTGTTATAGATAAGGCTAATCTGCCGCGCTAGCGATATCAGCAGTAAGTGCAATTTTTTACAAAATGAGTTAAATATTGATCCTAAATCAGCGCAACGAGCTCTACCAGATGTACTTCTTTTTTTTTGGGATAGGAAATCATCAAATAACTCCTGGTGCTCTGGGTGGAGTGAGAGGGAACGTCAGACTTTTACTGACTAAAGCCCATCCATGTTCCTTCTTTGCCCTTTGTGTTCCAGGGCCGCGGTATCTCTTTCGAACAGTCCAGCAGCCCTACCAGATGTGCTGACAGCTGTTTTAATAGCTTATCGGCAACTGATAAATTTCGTTAAGGATCGGTATCAGTTGCTTCAAGTAAGTAATACTAGATATAAAAGGATTTCCGTCATTTAAAACCATTCTAATATTGATTAAAGAATATAAAAGTGCTTTATTTGGGCTGCACGTTTCAATCATCACAATAAATATAACTTAAAAAAGAAGTCCGGAAAAACAATTGTAACAAAAACTTTGCACGCCAATTACTCAAAACTATGCAAAACATACTTACTGGTCTTATGTTTAGCGTGGCAGCAATGTACTCGTAAAATTAAACTTTGACCCTCATAAATTAGAACTTTGTTTCCAAATAAATACTATTTAATACATTTGTATATGCTGCTCTCCACTTTTTTAGATTTGCATTTTATAGATCATATAAAATCCAGGTACAAAGCACTTTTTCAGCAAAACTGTCGCATGAAAAATCAGCATTTCAGCGTTACTATGAGTTGAAGTTGACACTACCTCATAAAGTTAAAATGAAATACTTTTTAAAACATTCACAAGCACGCATACACCGTTTTGACGGAAGCTTTTACTCGTAGAAAATATATTTTAAAAGTATTATCTTTGTACTCGCTAGATATTTCGCGTTATTTATTTTTTCGTTCAGGAAAATGTTGTGAAAAATATTTCGTTACAAACGGCCTTTTAACTGTCAGTCGTGCTTACACCTATATGGATTTAGCAGATCAACAACATGCCTTCGCAACATGTTTTATTACTGGCTGTGCCGCCTCCAACCGCGCGTAATGTTTTTGATTTTCCGGACTGAAAGTATCTTATTTCCTTCCGTCATGCCAAATTCTATGAAAATAGGTTCTTAATTTAGCCGTAAAACGTACGAAACAGGCAAATAAGTAGGAAAAAGTAAGTACAGAAGATAAACACGTTTTTATTATAGGTTAGGTAGATAAGAATATTTATTTAATATTTTTTTTTTATTTTGGGGTATTCCTCAAAGCGCAACTGTTTTTAAGCGCAACCAACTAAGCGCAAATCAATTATTCCTCGAGGCGCAACTAACGATATTTTTCATCATGGTTGCGCTTTGAGGAATAATTTAGTTGCGCTTAGTTGGTTGCGCTTAAAAATAGTTGCGCTTTGAGGAATACCCCATTTATTTGGCGGCGTTAGTTCAGATTTTGATCAAGCGCCAAAGATATAATGCAACCTTCACTTTAAAAGAAATGCTATTACAGCAAACATGTAAGTATTCTATGTCAAAAAATCAATATTTGGATAAAACTAAATAAATTCCAACCCTTCTCATACTTCACAAAACAATACAACTGCACTTACGCCGTTTTGCCCCACCACATCGGGTCCCTCCTCTTCGACATAATTGAATACGTAACACAATTCATAAATAACTTTGTTCTAACTTCGTCAACAACCCTTTGTGAGGCACCTTAGACGATTTACATACAAATCGCATGCACATATACTCTCTAATTACTTTTAAAAGTTATAATTAATGAATTATACGGTTTTCTGGCATTAATTTGTTTTGGGACTGTGCGAGGTTGTTCTGGAGGAGTACCCACTCGGGCGCTTAAGTTGATTGTGCAGTGAAACGGAGTGTCCTGTGAACTTCTGTGTTAAGCGACACAGCTTTAATTAACATTCATGGTGGGTGTGTGTGTTAGTACCAGTAAAATACAATGGTTTTGCAGCACGAAACAGTTTATTGTTTGCACACAACAACTTATAGAACTATGGGCTATACTTTTACAAAGTTTAGGCGGGAGCGAACGAGAGCCGTGGAAGAAATTGGCGTTACGTGCGTAGCGGGCGCGCGACTGACTCGGGAGCGCGAGGGACGAAGCCGGCGTGTAAGGGTTGAACCACATCTATTAGCACGGAATCGAATCTTTCCATGCTCCTCTCCCTTTCTGTTGTTAAGAACCGAGAACACAGAACAGAGCGGGAGTGCTATAGCACGAGGCAGCATCGACGATGCGCTCGACAGCACGCTCTGTTTCTCGCTCTAGCACATGACAGTTCGGAGCGACAGAAAAGGATAGGAACATGGAAAAATGCGATTCTGTGCTAATAGATGTAGTTCAACCCTAAGCGGGGCGTATGCGCGGCGAGCACCCGGCGCTTGGTCAATTCTGCGACCGCGCACCGTACCGAGTTTTAGGCATAAAACGCGCGTTATACAAGTGTGTTTTCATTGTCATTCTGGGCTTAGTTAGGGTCTGAGACTTACTTTAAGTCCTCGCCTTGTAGCGTTAAGGTGAAAGTTTACTTGTTTGGAAACCTAGTAAACGTTAGGAGATATTTTGGAATACTAGCTTATACCACTAGCTTTTACGAAGGCAGGCTTTCTTCTTACTTTTCCTGATGATTTGTTCCAAGTAGTAAGTGTTTATGGCTAGTGAATTTGGCGCTTCCGGCCAGGGTAGCCCGAGGAATTAAAATTTTCTTACGTTTTTTGCAATTTGCAATGTCAGGTGGTATGGAGACAAAAAAAAACAGTTCTATAATCATTAAAATCATCAATACAACCCTCTAAGTTCATTTAATCCCACTGAATGACTTATTCATGAAATAGTCATTCAATCGGACATCATCATCATCATTTCAGCCGGAAGACGTCCATTGCTGGATATAGGCCTCCCCCAAAGGGGAGGTTTTGCCATAATCGCCACGCTTGGCAGGAGGGTTGGCGATCGCAGTACGGTTGTTACAAAAGCACAGAGAACGCTGCTGCCCATTCTCTGGTAAGACCCTCTTACGACACCCACGGGAAGATATGAGATGGTGCTATTCTTTACGTCCGACACCATACGGAACACTGACAATGGGACACTGACTAGCAAACGCGGGCTACCCTGGCGCTTCCCCTTTAGGCGCGAATTACACAGAAACGGCGTAAGGCGCAGCGCTGGCATGGAATTTATAAGGAAAAGAAAAAACGGCGTACCTGTCTCGCGCCGCTTGAGTGTAATTCACGACACGTCGCCTACGTACATTTTGTATGAAAACGTTTTGAAGCGGCATCATGCCTGCGTCGCGCCTTTGCCGTACGCTGTTTCTGTGTAATTCGCGCTTTAAAGTCCTTTGGGCCGTTTTCTGCCACGGCGGCCAAAGTCAGCGACGAGTAGCCTTTGACGCAGGAAAAATTATAGTGCATAAATGTGAGCGAAAACACAAGTGCATTCTCTCTGCCCTTTTTCTCGAACTCCGATGGGACGTCAATCCGACATGACCGGCGCACACCAAATAGCTTAACAACGGAGCCACGGGGTTACCCATACTGCCATCTTCCTCTGAGTTGCCATTAAAGAAAAAAGAACCTAAACCGCAAATTGTCACGGTTTACACCGGCAACATTAATTGGGAACGAAATCATTCGTAAATGAATACAAAGCATTTTGTGGTTTTGCTCGTGCGGTTTGTAATATTAGATTCTGGTGTAGTTTGAGCTTGTGTTTAATTTATATTACCTCTCTTCCTATTTACTGTATACGTCAGAGTGCTCAGTTCATCATCTGCTTAGCCTTTTTCCTAAATAGGTTGAGGTCGGCTTCCGAATGCAGCTAAATACCAGTATTTTACATGGAACGACTGCCTAGAGAAGCACGAGGAGCTCGTGGCTTAATAATAACAGCCGCTCGGGTCGATCTTTAGTTTAAGCCGTCCGTGCTTGCCTAAGTTGGTCAGTCAACCAGTCTTACCAAGGGGTATCGTATTACCCAGTACTAACTGGGTTGTGGAGGTCAGATAGGCAGTCAGTAGGCGGCAGTCAGGCAGTACTGTAGTATTCAGCTGCATCCGGTTAGACTGGAAGCCGACCCCAACATAGTTGGGAAAAGGCTAGGCAGATGATGTCTGCCTAGAGAACTGAGCTGCTGAAAGATGTATTTTCGGTTGTAAAGTTACTCTTGCAACAACCTTATCTACATAAAAAAGCTTAGAAAAAATTACATTCCATCAGAGTTATCGATAGAAAAGTCAAAATTGTATTGCATTCATATAAACTACCGAAAACTTTGTATCAATCCAGCTGACACAAAGTTGTGGTTGTTGTCGTTGTTGTGTTGTTGCTGTTGTTTGTAGTGTTGTTGTTTGTTGTGTTGCGTGTTCCGATCTTGTGTTTGTTGTGTTGTTGTTTGTTGTGTTTTTGTTGGCGACAATCGTTTTTCTTTTTTGTTATAACTTATGCCGGTTTCCAGATGATGTTTGCCAGTGAACCATAAGATCACGTCTGCAATTCCTGAAAGGTTAGGCAGTGGTGTACGTAATAGTACACTCACATTTTGCCAGTTATGTTTAAGTTCCATGTAATAGGGGGCGAGCCTATTGCCACTGAGCCTGATGGAAAACCCAATAACAATTTAACCTAAGTTTAGTTGTATAGCTTTCAGCTTAAAAAGTCATGTTTCCATAACAATTTGCCCGACTCGGGAATCGAACCCAAGGCTTCATGCTCAGCAGCCGCGATTGCGAACACTAGGCCAACAAGGCAGTTAAAATACCTTCTATATAATATCCTAGAGCTTTAATAATAATATAAACTAACCCTGAAACAGCGATGATACTCTAATGTTCGCCCCAAGAGATTTGCGGCCAGACTGGAAACACAATCTTCATAACGTATGGCAGACCGGGGACTTGCAATTTATACTAACCAACCACTGGATGTAGAAACAACGGCAACAGAGTAGGATAATTATTTCCGTATTTAACAGTCTTATGATTTCAGGAAAATTAAAAATATTGATTTTGTCGACGAGAAAAATTGGATTTTGTCGACGGAAGAATCGACAAAATGACAGGTTGTGAAAAGAAATCTGTCATTTTGTCGACACAATCTGTCATTTTGTCGATTCTTCCATCGACAAAACCCGTTTCTACGGTGGTCATGCTACGCGTGCATGTCAAAATTGCGTTAGTTGATTCAATACTGCCTCCTACTATACTAAAACCGCCAAACTGCAGCTACTGCTGCTGCTGCTATACTGGCTACTATGTATGGTACCTGTTTTTTTTCAAAAATTTGACAAATCCAACTCACTATATTTTTTTATTATTTTTTGCTACTAAATTCTCAGTACCTACCAATTGTTCAAATGAGTTTTCACGGGGTTTAAGAAAAAATGAGGAACTAAGAATTGAATTATTGGATTTTTTCAAATTTCTCAGTATTAGCCACGGAGTCTGGATTAGCCCGTTGGTCCCGGGTGTCATTTGTAGATCTTATACAGTAGTTTGGCCAAAAAGTCTGACAACCAGGCTTACCAAGGGGTATCGTATTACCCAGTACTAACTGGGTTGTGGAGGTCAGATAGGCAGTCGCTCCATATAAAATACTGGTATTCAGCGGCAACCGGTTGGACTGGAAGCCGACCCCAACATAGTTGGGAAAAGGCTAGGCAGATGATGATGATGGCAATAGGCTCGTCCTCATTACATTACGTGCCAAACACTTTTGGGATTACAGGAGTGATGTTTACCAACCCTATCTCAGGCCTGTCAGGTTGTCAAATTCACCGTTATTCTACCGTGCACATCAAAGCTTTTCAGTACCTATAAAGGGTGTAAAAAGACCCTTAACGAAGCCGAAAGGCACTTGCTCTTCTCGTCATTGCGATCATTTTCTTGTTCTGAACCATACCTGGGAACGCTCTAGTTACGGAGATATTGGAGGTCAAAGTTCAAATTTTTTCACAAGTTTTTTTTAAATACCACTCTTAAAGGTTTTAACTTTACTTTAATTAACTCCACGACCTGTTCACTATTCAAAATTCAAAGCATCCACCACCACACAGTTTTGAGTTCGTTACATTGAGTTTTACCGTAAATGTGATTTTTCACCAAAAAAAAAAGTCGTTTCCCAGCAATAATTTTTACTTAGAGTTACTTAGTTTGATTTACAGAATGCTTGGTTGACGGCTTCCTGAAGGGTCTGTTTACACCTTGTATACTAATCTAGAATCAACAAGCTATCATTCTCATTTGACATACACTAAATTAATTCCACTTTGACGTGCTTTGACTATGACCATCGATTTCCCTCCATTTATTACCTGTCACTTAATAAGACTCGAGTAGTTCGAAACTCGAATAGTTCCGATTAAATTGATCGAGTCACTCGATTCGATTGAATTCGATTCATATTACCGCAGTGAAATTCGTGTTCGTTCGCGTAGAGCTTCGGAAGGGGATAGATTGCTGTCGTTTTGTTAATTCACCTGTATTGAGTTCCTAGAGGAAACCGACGGCAATTAAGGAGGTATAGTGTAGTTGGAATACCGTCATTTATAAAGGCAATTTGTGAATAGGTTAGGTTCATAGCTTCGGTACAGAGCGCAGTGGCTTGGCCATAGATCTGTTTGTCGGCCGATATGAGAGAAGACATCAGGCAAAATGTTCTCTATGGAATAATTTTATAACCATGTTAAATATAGGGTGACTGGTAATTAGTGACCGATACTTAAACACGTGATTGTAGTCAATGAAACATTTATTTTATTCACAGACTTTTATCAACATAAGACAACAGCCGTATGAAATTCGCACGCACGCGCCTGTGACCTAACAGTTGTAAGTCGTTTAAAAAAATGATTCTTTGGGAAAGTTGTTTGTTATCATGAGTACAATCACGTGTTTAAGTATCGGTCACTAATTACCAGTCATCCTATATGAGATCTCGCAGTGCTCTCTATAAATAAACAAATCCTGTTAGAGGAAAAACATTAATATATTTTCTCGGATACCAGAAACTTTGTAAATGACTGATCGAGAAAAAATTGCGGACCGTCCAAATCATAAACAGGAAATTACTTTTTGTCTTGGCGAAAACAAACTTTGTCATTATTTGATACTTAGGTACTCAAGTTCAGTCAATCAACTCATACAATCACATCACAGAAGGTAATCGTGATAGGTAGACAGTATCTAGAGAGCTCATTGTGAAGAAGCTCTTCCGGAAAAGTAGCACAAAACCTTTCTGAGATGGCAATCTCATCCAGAGCGAGGTGATCCGACAGAGAACCAGAGTTGTCGCCATAGCTCACAGAATAAGTAAGCTGAAGTGGCAATGGGCCGGCCATATTAGACGTAGAACCGATGACCGTTGGGGTAGACGTGTTCTTGAGTGGAGACCGCGAATCGGCCAGCGGAAGGTGGGACGCCCTCAGGCTCGGTGGAGCGATGATCTTTGCAGGGTGACTGGTAAAAACGAGTTGCCAAGAATCGAGTTAAATGGCGTGCAAATGAAGAGGCCTATGTCCAGCAGTGGACTGTTGATGATGAAGGCATCTGCAATGCTTCAGTTTGCAGATTTATGACTAAAAGTGGTACAACTTCGCGGGGCTGTGGACGGTGAGTAATGGGCTAGCTCGCCGTGCGTCCGTCTTATGACGACAGGCCGTGTTGACGGCGCGTTCGTATTCCACGCGCGCCTCAAAGAGATGTCAGCAAAAGGAAAGGGCCCGCAACGGCCGATGCCTGCTGGGGCTGCGGGACTGTTCGAAAGAGATACCGCGGCCCTGGTACAGAAAGGGCAAAGAAGGAACGTGGATAGGTTTTAGTCCGTAAAAGTCTGACACTCCCTTCCACTCCAAGTGGTAAGACTTACGTTTACAAGTTTAACACCGATGTTAAATACTCGTACAAAACTCACTCATGAAAACTTTAGCAAAATTAGTAGGTAATTTATCGAAACAACATTAAATGGTGTGCGAAAACAAAAGTAACAAGTTGAGAACATGTTTATAAGTTAATCATTGCTTAATGACGTGTAATGAGTTGGCATGTCAAGTTGTGCTTGTGTCTAACTTGAAAGTTAACGGTACAACTTTAAGCTGAGATTTAAGCATGCGTCGGTGGACACGGTGGGTTACGTGATGAGCGATTAGCGATTTTACTAATTATCGTTTTATCCGTCGTTAGCAATTTTAAGCTTCCTTCTTTCGTGTGGTTAGTGCCTAACCTGGTGTCAGAGTTTTTATGCTGCCCAAGGGCCTCTGACTTGGCTTGACCTGCCGTCATGGTTTGGTTTCCTCACGATGCTTTTCTTTACCGAAAAGTAAGTCATATTATACAATTCGCATATGATTCTGAAAAATCAGAGGTGGCCCGCAACCTCCAATCAACCCGCGATCATGGCGCTTGAAACAGCGTCGAAATATAACCTCTTAGCTTCTTTTGCAAATCTCGCACTCGAAGTAAGGTTTGCTGTAAGAAAACACAATCCTGGGATAAGCTCGCCATGCTGCATGAGCTTTATTATTGTGTGCATTTCTTTTATTTTTATATGCAACTAGCTTTTACCCGCGCCTTCGCTCGCGTTAATTTAGAATTCGACAATCAATTCAGGTTCTCTGATTGTAATAATATAATTCAATCAGGATTTGAATGCCACGAGGCGCCATCTATTATCATAAGAACGTTATTGTTGTTTTCCTCGGGAACTGTACTTATTTGCGAGATGAAAGGTACCCTATGTCCATTTCTATATGCCTGACAACGTAAATGCAAAATTTCAGGATGATCGGTTCAGTGGTTTAGGCGTGAAAAGGTAACAAACAAACAAACAAACTTACTTTCGAATTTATAATATTTATAAGGATATAATAAGAAAGCGTTATTACACGGAGTTCTAGAAACTGTAGCTTTTTTTTTTACGGATGTGATATCATCAAATGACTCCTCCCGCTCTGGGTGAAGTGGGAGGGAGTGTCAGACTCTTACTGACTAAAACCCATCCATGTTCCTTCATTGCCCTTGGTGTTCCAGGGCCACGGTATCTCTTTCGAACAGTCCCGTAGCCCCGGGGAAACTGTATCTTTCATTAACAAATGTTTTAGACACATACCTACTTGTAAACTTGTAGTTCGCCAACCCGCTCTCCTCTTATCCCACACAGCAACCCACAGGAAGCTCCCCGATGTTATGATTAATAATTCACGAGGGACGAAACATACCCATCCTAATCTCACATAATGAAATAAACTTCCCCCGTTCAAGTTATCAAGTTGTTTGTTATCTTAGCATTACACACTAAGTTCTAACTTAGCTGCGGTTATCCAACACTAAGTATTTTCATTATTTTGCTTTACTTGGCCGTTAACTTGCGTTCGGGAATTTAATTAAAAAGATTTTTAGAAGTTTTTTTTGAGGGCGGACTTTGTGGCTGCGTTGTAAATGGTTTGGTTAATAATGAATGAATAATGGCTACCTACAGGTATGTATTCGTACCACAGATATAGATTTATATGGATAGGGTAACTGGTAATTAGTGACTGATACTTTAACACGTGATTGTACTCATGACAACAAACAACTTTCCCAAAGAAACATTTTTTTTTATACTCATTCACTTTTATCACAATAAAACTTACTGAGCGGGCTTGCGAGCCGCGCGGGTGCTCTGCCTACCCACTGTTGCACGGTGCGATAGTAATGAGACAGAACGACGTCACGCGGCTAACAACTGATAGGTCAAACGCGCGCGCGTGAGTTTCATATGGCTGTTGTGTCACCCTATATACGTACCTAGATAACTACTTTGGAGCAAATACCTCGAGTGCCCGGCTTAAGCATTTGATATCTGAGTTGACGCAGCAAGCTAATTTCTTGAATACATCACAGTTCAAGAATTTAATTCTAGACATTTAAATAACCATAATAGTCTATTTGTATAGTAACTTGTTTGTACAGTAGGTAACTGAATAGTGCTTATGACATCACAGTAGGTAGGTAGTAAAAAAATGGCACTCATGAAAAGGTAAGTTTTATGAATTAATATAAAAATAAAACTACGCTTCTCATGATTAAATACTTGGTTATGTCTGTAATTGAGAATTTGATTTAGTCGAGGTTCATTGGTTGTCAATAAGTTATGTTTAACTAAAAATTAAGTTCTATTTTCTAAACAAAAAATAGCTACCTACAAAAAGCTGTAGTCAAAAAGCACCACCCACACACGTCACATATTTGAGCTCTCCTCGATCGTGGATCTGCCTATTTGACTAACAAATTCTCCCATTGTTTGTCCCGAATCAATTGTTTGCCCCACTCGTTAACAGAATGCCATTGCTTCCAGTTTTTTTTTATTAAAAAAAGTTTCATGTGTCCTTAAAATTAAGTAACAAGTTGTGACCTTTTTGGTTTTGTTTGATTTGCATGCAAATGCTGGATAGGTTCACAGTTTGTGAATCAATTTCATTTTGCTTTTTGCTTGAATATCCGTAGTCAGTTCGTTAGAGGAGCTCGTGACTAAATGATAACAGCCACTAGGGTCTATCTTTAGGTTAAGCCGTGCTTGCCTAGGTTGGTCTGTGGATGGGTGACCACCCATTATATACCGAGTTTCCTCCGAGCCTCGGAAAGCACGTAAAGCCTTTGTTCCCGGCTGTCATTTGTAGATCTTTGACAGTCGTTACAGGTAGTACTCAGTGGCCCAAAAAGTCTGACAACCAGTTTTACCAAGGGGTATCGTATTACCCAGTACTAACTGGGTTGTGAAGGTCAGGTAGGCAGTCGCTCTATGTAAAATACTGGTATTCAGCTGCATCTGGTTAGACTGGAAGCCGACCCCAACATAGTTGGGAAAAGGCTAGGCAGATGATGATACGTAGTCAGTTCGACATAGTGTCAGCAGACTATGTCGAACTATCCACGCATATTGGTGATGTCTGAAGAATCACAACTTTTCTGCAGGTGAATAGCTCCTCCTATAGCCTCCTCCGGAAGCTTATCCACCTGCAGTAAAGCTCCCAGCGGGACACCTAATAGCATGGCCCATCTGGAAGACCCTAAACCGATTGCGAAGCCAGGTAGGCCACTGCAGAACTTGGTCCGGTGGGGGTATTCCGATGAATCAGGGTGCAAATTCGAATGCGGTACCTCAACACAAATGGCTATGGCCCACCTCCTGTCCTACTCTTTTTGTGTTTCCACCTGCTCTTTGAGGAACCTGTCCGAAGCCACCACCAACACCGTCTGTCTAGTTTAATTCCTGAAATAGACTTCTAACCCAAGTCGGCCGGACCAAAGACAATCTCTGCAGATGGCGTTTCATGGATCTGAGCCGTCCTCAAGTGTCTATGCGGCGTCTCTCTCAATGGCCCACCTTCCATCTTGCACCGCATACCCTATCAGCCGCGCACTTGATGATCTGCTTACTGCATCAGTGAGTGGGGTTCGCGTGGCTGAGTTTTGGGCTAACATTTGAACTTTTTGCCATCGACACGCTAAGAAGGAGAATTCCTGAACCCTGGTATTGACTAAGATTTCGTGATGCAGCATCATTTCTAAGAAATCAAAGCCGCTAAACCTGCTTATCCAGTAACACATTAGCACGGTCGTTATGCAGTTTTACGGTCTGAACCCTGCTAAGTAATTACCATGTTCTTTTGTCGGTCACTCGGCATAAGGCGGTGTTTCTTTGAACCTAGACATAGACGTTCTTTCACGTAGTGTTACAAGTTATTTATATAGCTGTTTTCACTAACTTGAGGTAGGTACGTACGGCGACCAATCAAGCTATACAAAACCAGTTTATGAAGATTTCTTATTGTGCGGGGAATCTACTGGGTAAAAAGTCCCTTAACGAAGCCGAAAGGCACTTTTTCTCCCCGTCATTGAGATCATTTTTTTGTTCTGGACCATACCTGCGAACCTTCTAGTTACGGAGATATTGGAGGTCAAAGTTCCAATTATTTTTAAATAGGTACCAGTTTTCAAGGTTTTAACTTTAATTAACTCCATGACCCCATTCAAAGCATCCATCAGCACTAAGTTTTAGTGAGTTACATTGAGTTTTACTGTAAAACGGGATTTTTCACCCATAAAAAAAGAGGTGGCTGCTACCGAGAAATTCCTGAGTTAAAAACCCAATAACACTGCTCGACCCGGGAATCGAACCCAGGACCTTATTCTCACCAGTCGCGGTTACGACGACTAGACCATCCAGTCAGTCAAACACAAACATAGTGATTAATTATTTTATTTTGAATCGGTATGAAAAGTGTTAGGGAGTCGTTATCACTAACGTCGATAGGTACAAAACTCTGTTATCTATTAAAGATGGAGTGGTTTTAGAATTACTAGTTACAAATAACAAAATTATCATCGTTTATCACATACAGGGTGTAAACGGACAGGAAGCCGTCAACCAAACATTATGTCCATCAAACTAAGTCACCCTACGCAAAAATTATTGCTGGGAAACGACTTTTTTTTTTTGGGTTAAAAATCGCGTTTTACGGTAAATCTCAATGTAACGTACTCAAAACTTGGTGCTGATGGATGCTTTGAATAGTAAACGGGGCTTGGAGGTAATTAAAGTAAAGTTAAAGCGTTAAAAAGTAGTATTTTAAAAAAAACTTGTGAAAAAATTGGAACTTTGACCCCCAATATCTCCGTAACTAGAAGGTTCCCAGGTATGGGCCAGAACAAAAAAATGATCGCAATGATGGGGATAACAAGTGCCTTTCGGCTTCGTTAAGAGTCTTTTTACACCCTTTAAAAGGGAGCTGACTGCTGAGATGACGAGTAATAGAGAAGTATGGAAGAAGAAGACATGCTGCGCCGACCCCAAATAGGTAAATTGGGATAAGGGCAGGTAAATGATGATGATAAGATCATCGTTGTCACATAACGACCGTGCCTGTAAACATTTACAATTTGACAGTTACTTACATTTGAGTCTAATTTTTTTTTTAATCTGTAAATCTTACTACTGTTATAAATGCGAAAGTTTTGATAAAAAAAAAACATTTATTTCAGGTCATTGACCCATATTAGTTCATAGTATAGGTACTGGAATAAGTGACCGATACTTAAACATGTGATTTTACTCATGATAACAAATATCTTTCCCAAAGAAACATTTTCTTTAAACGGTCACAGGCGCGCGCCTGCGAATTTCATACGGCTGTTGTGTTATTGTGATAAAAGTGTGTGTATAAATAAAATGTTTCTTTTAGAAAGTTGTTTGTTACCATGAGTAAATCACGTGTTTAAGTATCGGTCACTAATTACCAATCACCCTATATATGGTATGTATAGTTGTTGTTAATTCATTTGTTCATATTAGTTAGTTTGATGGACGGATGTTTATTACCCAATCACGCCAGAACGGACGAACGGATCTGCATGAAATTTGGCACAGAGATAGTCTGGAATAGCACTTAAGTTACTCTTTTAGTTTCTCACACATACACATCAAAATTACAGCGCGACCGAAGTCGCGGGCAATAGCTAGTGTTAAAATATGTAAGGAAAATAAGTGATACTAAGTACTTAAATACAAGTAGTCATATTCAAAAGGTTACCTACATTTTTAATGATCAAGTTATCGTGTCAAACTAAGTAGGCATTAATTTATTTTAGCTTCATAAAAGTTTACAGAAAAAAAACTTATTAATTTTTAAGCAAATTAGTTCGGTTTGATTTATTTAAGTAGTCTAAGATAAGAAAACCCATAAAGCGGGCACGCTAAGAGCCCTTTTTGTCATAAAAACCACGAAGTTTCGTATCAAAACCAATTAAAGTTTAAAAACCTTTTTATTTAACATTCAAAAGTAATAGCTAGCCGTTTGGTTCGTGGCCAAAATTGGAACTAACGCGGCCATCTTGTTATTTTAATACATTTCATAATGATAAGGTGTTTACTCTGATATAAACCTTATGACAGCGAGAATAAGGTTTCCTGTACTGCAAAATCGAAGGTAATATTACAAAGATCGTTTGGTGCGTGGCCATGTCAAAGTCAAAGTCAAAATTATTTATTTGCGGTATGTGATAAAAGGTGGTAAAAATAACATATAATGCAATGACACATTACGCCATAAAAATAGCATGCAAATATTAAAAAACACAAACATTAAATTAGGTACCTACCTAGGTAACTAAATAAAGTAGAATATCACTAAGTTTAATTAACTAATACAAAACAAAATTTTGCTGTTATCCGCGAATTACACAAACTCGGCGTAAGGTGACGGTGCGGCGCAGGCGTGGAATTTAAAAGGAAACGAAAGGACGACGTGCTTGCGCCGCGCCGCTTGAGTGTAATTCACGACACGTCGCCTACGTACATTTTGTATGAAAACGTTTTGAAGCGGCATCATGCCCGCGCCTCGCCTTCACCTTACGCCGTTTCTATGTAATTCGCGCCTTACACTACAAACGAATTGTTAACATAATAACATGGCCATGATAGAAACTGATACCGTAGATACATCTATCTCTTTCTACCAATAACCCCCCCACCCCCGCCGTGTCATTCAGGCGCCAAAACGTTCTTGCAGCACTGTAAACTAAAAGTAAACTTTACTTCAAAACTATTAGTTATCAAAATAGAATAGTTAACCGCATACCCTTAACTTAAACTCGACTTATCAGTAAACGTGAACCAGTCGGTTAAGTTCGCCGAGGTCAACAACCCCGCTCCTGTATGCCTCTTTTTTTTTTCTTTTGTCATCTTATGGCCTTTTGTTGATATGAGTGTTGGTAAAAAGAATTTCAAATAGTTGTTTTTATTTACTTTTAGTCATGGTAACAAAATAACGTTCCTATTGCTTGGTCTTTAGGTCTATTTTTGCTTACCTGTTTTGAGTTTGTATTGAATTGTCCAGTGTGGGCTAACAAAAAAAAAAGATTTTTAAAACAATATTTTTAATTTTTCTGTTTGTTTATAACCTTATCTCATTATTTTTGTTATTGTTTTGGAATGATTATAATTTTTGGCCTCCTTAGAAATATAATCTGAAAATCGTAAATAAAGTCAATAATGGGCTCAAAATGAACTAAAACAACAATTTTTTTATTACTAAATTACTCGTTGATAAGGAACGGCTATTTCGCCGCTGTTACGCAAGCCTCTTTAGCTCAGTGGTAGAGCACTGGTCTCGTAAACCAGGGGTCGTGAGTTCAAACCTCACAGGAGGCACAAGTCAAAGTATTCTTTTTGGATTCTTCTTTTATTTTTTCACGTTATTTCTTTTAATAAAATCTTTAATTTGTGTTAAAAAAAGAAAAAAATCTGAGGAATTAATATTTATTTAATAAGTTTTAACTTTATTGTTTCGTTTTTAAGAACTACCTATTCAAGAGTGTTACATGCTTACATGGATGGTTGACCAGCTGATATAATTATTTCCAATTACCGAAAACAGAATCACTCGAAAAAATAACGCCTAATCAAAAACAACCAAGAAAAATAAATGATACTTACACTATAAAGTTAAATAAAACAAACGGGGTGAGCTAAATAAAACCGTTTAAAAAGGGTACGCACGCCAATCAAGCTATACAAAACCAGTTTATGCGAATCTCTCCTTGTATAAGAAATCTATACAAAGCGAGGCCAAGTTATACTGGAAATGTACAGCTTCATTTGCCGCCGTGTGTACCTACCTAAAAGAAGTTTACACTTGAACACAACCTTAGCATAATTTCTTTTTTTTTGTTACAGAACTGGCTGTTCGCTGAAATTCAAATTCGGAATGACACATAACAACGCGGTACAACATTCAAAAATTTAGAACGTCCCAAAGAAAACCTACCGCCATCTTTGATTTTAAAAGTTGCTTTCAAAAAAGTTTAATTATTTATTTTAAAAGAAAGAAATCTTAGTATTTTTTCCAAAATGCTTCGTTACTGGTTGTGTTTCGCGAGTGCAGTGTGTTTGGCAGGCCATTGCGGGGCTAATTACTGTAGGGACGCGAATCTCTGCTGTCCGGGGCGGGATAGTTCGTGTGTTATTCAGAAAGCGCACCAGAACGCCATCATTGAAGACTTGACTGACAAGCCATGTTACTGCGACCATGCTTGCTTGAAGCTGGGAGATTGCTGTCCTGATTTCCGGGAAACGTGTGGAGGTAAGTTTTTATGTTAATTTTTTTTATTGATGTTAATTGCCATGGAGCGTGTGATTCCTTATCAGATATTTTCTTATCTTTCTGACTGCGGACTTCGCATTCAGTAAATAATAGTTTACATAGATATTACCTATTAACAGAAAAAATACTGGATTTATTACCGCGTGGCCAAATTCGTAACTAACGCGGCCATTTTGAATTTCAAAAAAGTTGCTCAAATCAATTTTCATGCCCCTCTGACACACAGAAAGATCCCTGTAATGCTCAACTTCATTGCTGCGAGGCTAAAGCTAAATAAATTCTAAATAGCATTACATACTAAGTATCTACGAAATAAATAGGGGTATTCCTCAAAGCGCAACTATTTTTAAGCGCAACCAACTAAGCGCAACTAAATTATTCCTCAAAGCGCAACCATGATGTTAAATATCGTTAATGAATCCATCATACCCATCTCTATTTTTCATCATGGTTGCGCTTCGACGAATAATTTAGTTGCGCTTAAAAAAATTGCGCTTTGAGGAATACCCCAATAAATAATAGTTACTTATAACAGCCTGAACAAAATTTTCTATTCGGTATGTATAGGGCACTAGGTACTCATTTTTCTCATGTTAGTAGTTAAATACTATGTACTTAGTCTAGTTCCAATGTTTTGGTCTATAAGCAATTACGCCAACCGACCAGAGAATTAGTTCATTCAAATAATTACTGTTTTAGTTAATTAGATTTCCAGGCTAGTTTTGAGTTTGTGAAAATAGGATAAAACATTTTCTAGCTATGATAAACTATAATTTTAGCTTGAAATTACCAGTTGTTCAGTCTGTATGCCATGATACCTCATAAAATTTTAACGTAACTTTTTATTATTATATTTTGACTTTGCAGTCAGTATTTCCAACTGCAGGGTGTAAACAGACCCTTCACGAAGCCGTTAACCAGGCATTCTGTACATCAAACTAAGTAACTTTACACAAAAATTATTGCTGGGAAACGACTTTTTTTTTGGGGTGAAAAATCACGTTTTACGGTAGGACTTAATGTAACGCACTCCAAACATTGTGCTAATGAATGGATTGAATAGTACGGGGATCGTGGAGGTGTTTAAAAATCTTACATTAAAATCATGTATTTAAAAAAAAAACTTGTGAAAAAGTTGGAACTTTGACCCCCAATAACTCCTTAACTAGAAGGCACCCAGGTATGGTCTAGAACAAAAAAATGATCGCAAGAGCAGGGAGAACAAGTGCCTTTCGGCTTCGTTAAGGGTCTATTTACACCCTTTATTTTGACTACAAAGTCAGTATATTCAACTATAGCTTCGGTGGATGAGGAAAACAATAAAGTAACCCAACCTATGTTCCATTTGTAGTTTACTATGAGTAGGAAAGGTAAACACAATCAAAACATAAAACACAAGTGGTTCATACCCACCTAAGCCCGTGCCCCGCCATGGGCGTACCTACACGAGCAAATTAAATAAATAAACAAAGGTAAACATGAAGCGAACCCATTTTCATAATACAAATGTACTTAATTTCAAACCGCAAACCACGAATTTGTGGCGACGGCATGCAAAAACGAACAGGTACCTAGGTGGGTACAGTCGCCATCAGATATATCGTAGCGGGCGAGGTACTCAAATATTTCGGAGCAGCATTACTTTTCAATAAATTCGGAACACATAACGAGCTAAAAATATCAGAAAGCACAGAACTACAAAGATATCGACGCAGTCAGGATGATCATAAAGATCGGAACATTTATGGAAAATATACCTTAAGTCTGTATTACACAGTTTAAATTCGTTGCTATATTGACTTTGAAGTTGTCAAAAATAGTGAGTATTGAAAAGTCGCTGCTCTTATATTTATGACATATTGCATGTTCTCATGTTATTGGCCATATCTAGTGTAACGAATTTATTGAAAAGTAATGCTGCTCCGAAATATTTGAGTACCTCGCCCGCTACGATATATCTGATGGCGACTGTACCTAGGTGGGTACACTCAGCCACAATCGAAACACCGAAACAAAAATAACTTGAAAATCCCGCGAGCCTTTTAAATCCTCCATTTAATCCCTTTTCATTCCCTTATTCGGTTCCAATTACGGGAAATTCCACGAATGATTAATTTTTAATCTGTACTCCAATGCGCGGAGGTTAAAAATAATAAATCTGTACCAAAGAAAATGAATTTATTAATATTCTTTTAGATTATGATATTGCAGTTTGTAAAAGAAATTTCGTTTTTAGGAAGTACCTCTCTAAATTAATGATGTCGGGGAATGTTTTGTACTGAAGGCTTTGAAAATTTATAAAAAGAAATATACCTTTTTTGCGTCGATCAATATTCCTGTTGATTGGAGTGTTAAAGAAAAATTGCTGGGTACAGGTAAGCACAAAATACGTTTTAGTATTTTTAACGTCTGCGAACTTTTTTTTAAAGGCATGGGCTGATCTTGGGTTAAATAAAGGGTGTAAAAAGATCCTTAACGAAGCCGAAAGGCACTTGTTCTTCCCGTCATTGCGATCATTTTTTTGTTCTAGACCATACCTGGGAGCTTTCTAGTTACGGAGATATGGGAGGTCAAAGTTCCAATTTTTTAACAAGTTTTTTTTTAAATACTATTTTTTAAGGTTTTTGAGGTAATTAAAGTAAAGTTACTTTAATTACCTCCATGACCCGTCTACTATTCAAATCATCCATCAGCACCTAGTTTTGAGTCCGTTACAATGACTTTTACCGTAAAACGTGATTTTTCACCCCATAAAAAGCCGTATCCTAGCAATAATTTTTGCATAGGGTTACTTAGTTTGATGTACAGAATGCTTGGTTGACGACTTCGTGAAGGGTCCGTTTACACCCTGTATAACCCTATTAGTTATACTAGAGAGTAATATTAATAGATAATGAATAGGTAAGTGAGTAAAAACTTGCTCAAGGCGTAATTTCGGTCACAAAAAAAGTTGCTAATGTAATTATTGTTCGCTACAAGAACTTTCCGTGTCATTACTTGATCGTAAACTTGCTTGTAATTATCTTTAGCCATTACTAAACCCAAATACGATTGAACAAAACATCGTAATACATGTAATTTGGGAACAGGTGTTCTTAATTGCCAATGTTCGAAATATGGACAATAATGGGCAATAAAATTTGACCATTTATAATGTTAGCTGGTTCTTAATGTATGTCGAGGGAGGATGTACTAACCAATAGGCTTAGGTATTAGAACACTCAGTCGTTGTTTTTATGACCTCTCAAATCGGCACGAAAAAAATAAGCTCATGCTGTGGTTTAAAGCAGCTCGTGCTGTGGTTGTGGTGTGTGGTTTGTGGTGCTGTATGGTCATATTATGGTTGCTGTGGTTGGTCTAATCGTTGCTGGACGATTGGACTGCCCTTATATTAGGAAATGTTGCAGTAGGCATATTATAGCCAGGGTATGTTAACGCCCAATTTGATATTTGCTGTGTTTTATTAATTTGTTATGTTATAATTAATTAAATTTAAAAATATTAATTTCCGATTAAGTAAATGATAATTTTTTTATTTGACATTGATTTAATTTTCTTGACAGTTTATTTCTGATTTGATGACATTGTATTTATTTTAATATTCTTATTTGTATTTATTTGTTTTGTAACTTGTGATTTTTGTTTGTGAACAATATTATAAAAAAAAGGAGCAGACACGCAGTTTGGATTTAGGCGCGATTGATGGCAATAGACTCGCCCTAGATAGGACTTAAAAAAAATAACTTACAAATTACTGCCATATTCGATACTAAAACCATGTCATTTTGACTAGTTTAGACTATTCAAAATAGTCTCAAAATCACATGATGGTTTGAACTCACACCAATTCCCCAATCACATGGACGTGTGCCCCGAGGGGGGGGGGGGGGGGGGGGGAGATTCTTCAATAACCAGATCAGTATCGATCTCCTAACAAGGTTTTGCTTCATTAAGCGTGTCGCCTTCATCATTGTTGCAATCGCAGTCGCTGACGGCAATCCCGACGGAGTAAGATTGGATTCCGATGTAATAAGCAAAACAAACTGAGCAGAAAATGATAAAGCCGGATTTTTTGTGTTCAAATAATCTTCTCTGTACTGAACTCCTGGTAACCAATTGTTCTTTCTGTAAATGACAACCGATGAGAGAGATGATCAAACCCTGGTTTTGTATGTTCCAATCATCGTTTCATTCATTCATTTAATTTATTCAATAAAAATTTACATTGTGTCTGAATGTGTTACAAAAAAAAAATTGTTTTAAACAGAAAAAAAACATAACTCGATAAAAAATCCTTTACATAAAAATTCATTGAAATATTTACATGTCATACAAGAAAAAAAAACATTTTAAAAATATCAATATAAAAAAAAATCCAAAGTCAAAAATTAAAATTATAATAAGTACATAAAATGCATTAAAAATCATAATCATAAGAAAAACAAAAGTTGCAAGAATTTGACAATGTCAGTTAGTCTTGAATTCATCCATCTTCTAGTTAGCTCCAGGTAATAATTGTTTTTTCTGTATATGGAAACCGATGAGGAACATGATCAAACCGAACAATTGTTCCAATCATCTTCTACTTACTTATGAACTCCTGGTACCTGATAAGCTTTTTTGTTCTAATTGAGAAAGGTCTTCGGCATAAGTTATTAATATCAGAGAGCGCTACTATGAGTGGCATTCTATCAATGATAAAAAGTCAAAAATATAATCTGGTATTTATTGACTATAGAAAAAACTTTTACGTTACTATGGTTAAATACAGAATGGATAATCGGGCGCTAATATACCTAAACTTCACTTTTATTCTCACGAAAGAACAATACGGACATGCCTTTCAGAATCCCGGATCCCGGAATCGTTAGAAATTCCTGACAAATATTTTTTAGTCTTCTGTTCGTATAGAATACAATAAATTAGTCGATTCGATTACTAATCTTTTAGATACATAAATCAATTTCCACTAGGTACTTGAGCACATTCTGCACATTATCATTTTTATTGAGATTCCATTTATTTTGAATAAAATAAACTAAATCAAAATAACCACTGCTATAATTTGATTAAGTTTGTTATACCTACTTGTTTTTAACAAAATTGTTCAATCCCGGAAACTCGGGATTACTTATTTATTCAGAAAGGAATGTCCACATTAATCTTTCGTTGGAAGAAGTTTAGGTATATAAGCGCCCGATTATCTATATATACAATGTCGCCCATGCGCATGTGACCGCCCGTAATTTTCTGAATATTCATGAAGAATTGTCGAAAATAAACTTCAAAAGGGGGGGTCTATCTATAACATTTTTCATGTTATTCAATTTTGAATTTTTTAAGTAGAGTTTGTAGATTAGCTTTCTATTTTTTGACACATCTCCGAATTTTATGGGTCGATTTGAATTCTGTTTATTATTTCTAAAAGCTTATGAGTTATTTTAACAGGTTAATTAACATTTTTACTAAAAATTATCGACTACGAAAAAAAAAACGGAATCGAAGTCATTTTTTCGGTAAAAAAAAATGTATTTATTTAAAAAAAACTAGTGTAAGTCCACAAATTATCCCGATAGGACGACTTTTTTAATCATTAGTTGTAATCTACTACATAACAGCTACAAATTCTCAGAACATTGTTGATACCTATCTCTAAAGAAAAAACAAGGGCGGGTATAACAAATCATCGCAATCTCCATGTGTGGGCCACTGAAAATCCACATGTCATTAGGGAAACAACTTTCCAGATTCAATTTTCCATAAATGTATGGGCTGGAATGATTGACGATGAACTTATTGCCCCTTTTGTGTTACCAAACAGACTAGATCAACACGCGTTTTTAGATTTTATAGTCAATACGTTGCCGTTGCTTTTGGAGGAAGTACCGCTGGAAACAAGAAGGCGGATGTATCTGCAATTAGATGGAGCTCCAGCACACTTCGCACGACTAGTTCGTGATTATTTAAATCAAAATTATCCGCGGTGGACTGGCAGAAGAGGTGCCATTGCTTGGCCGCCGCGATCTGCCGACCTTACACCCTTAGATTTTTATCTTTGGGGCTACATGAAACAAAAAGTGTATGCCGTGCCCATCGAAAGCCGCGAGCAATAAACGGCTAGGATTTTTGCTGCTGCTGTGGAAATAAAAGAAAACCGTGAAGAATTACGTCGTACAATCAAAAGTGTTGCCATGAGAGCTTTGGTTTGTTTACAGGAGGGTGGGGGCCGTTTCGAAAATCTAATTAATTAAAATTCTTGTATTTTTTATTTTTTTAGTAAAAATCTAGCTATTGCTTGTTTGTTTTTAATTCCATTATCATCCTCATTATTAATTTAACCTTTTAGTACTCACTGCTAAGAGCAACATTCAATTGACTTTCACATTTTCCTAAATTCTTTCTTTTCCTAAATTTGACTCATCAGAGTTTTAGAGTTTTACCTTGGATTTAGTTACAGTTAGGTATCAACAATGTTCTATGAATTTGTAGCTGTTATGTAGTAGCTTACAACTAATGATTAAAAAAGTCGTCCTATCGGGATAATTTATGGACTTACACAAGTTTTTTTAAAATAAATATAAAAAAAATTACCGAAAAAATGACTTCGATTCCGTTTTTTTTTTCGTAGTCGATAATTTTTAGTAAAAATGTTAATTAACCTGTTAAAATAACTCAAAAGCTTTTAGAAATAATAAACAGAATTCAAATCGACCCATAAACTTCGGAGATGTGTCAAAAAATAGAAAGCTAATCCACAAACTCTACTTAAAAAATTCAAAATTGAATAACATGAAAAATGTTATAGATAGACCCCCCCTTTTGAAGTTTATTTTCGACAATTCTTCATGAATATTCAGAAAATTACGGGCGGTCACATGCGCATGGGCGACATTGTATAAAAGGAGAACTGACTGACTGACATATCAACGTACAGCCGAAACTACTGGGGCTAGGAATGTGAAATTTTATACACGGCTTCCTATTATAATGTAGGGGAGCACTAAGAAGGGGTTTTTGGAAATTTAACCTTTAAGGGGGTGAAAAGGAGGAATTTTGTTTGTATGGAAAATCTTATTACTTGTGTTAATAAACATGAAACTTGGCACGAACATCTATCTAAGTAAATTGTGAAGTTTGGCATTTTTTGTTTTTCCAAATTACCTCCTGAGAGGGTTTGAGGGGGTGTGAAAATTTGTATAGAAGAATTTAGATACATGCAACGACATCTATTGGGCCAGAATGGTACTAACGAATACATATCTACCGCGATCGGCAGACAAGATGTAGAAGCTGATCAGTTGGGTCAAATGATAGTTCTGCCGTCCTCCTTCACCGGTGGGCCGAGATACATGCACGAGCGAACCCAAGACGCTATGACTTTTGTCGGTGAAGATGAAAGAGAAGCAAATTTAAGATATGCTAATTGCCCGCAATTAAAACCAAACTTAATAATGCAACTACAAAAAATGTTACGAAGTCAATAATAAAAATTATCTATCGATTGAAAAATCAGCCTTCGAATTTTTTAGAGGAAAGTACGTAACCCACGCGGACGAAGTCGCGGGCAAAGTGCTAGTCCGATATATATTAATAAGACACGTAGAAATACACGGTATACAGTTGGCTTATAAAGAAACCACAAAACACGCTACATCCAATAGCTTGTCTAATTCTCTTACAACTAATGAAAAGAAATCTTTCAGTCTCACAAATTACCAGTCCCTTTTTCCCAAATACATCAACACCCGCCATTCATACTTATTTAATAAATAAAGTACTCTCTGTAATTCTGTACAGAAAGCCCACAAATATGGTTGGCGGGTTAAAAAAAGTACATTTAATATTTTGCCAAGGTAATAACAGACTAATCCTCGCGTAATACAGTCTGAGACTCAGAGCCCTGCACCACCCTAGCCTCCGACCTCCCCCTCACCTCTCAGAGGGCTCGACTCCCCTTTGTATAAATCCTGGTAGTTTACATACACCGGTGTTATGACGCCTCAGCTAAGTTCCTCTGAAAAAGCAACTTGGATTAGCGCGGGGAGTTTTTTCACAGGTAGGGTTTTTATTTGGATTTTAACGCCTGCAAATTTGCGCTTTAAGTTTTTAAATTACGAGAAATGAATGATTGGATTGTGTTACCGCATTTGTATGTTATCGACTTGATACGGCTTTATTATCTTAGAATCTATTTATCCTAACTATCTTAACTAATATTATAAATGCGAAAGTAAGTTTGTTTGTTACCTTTTCACGCCTAAACCACTGAATAACAAAATTTCAGGATGATCTCATTCTGAAATTTTGGCATATAAGTTGTCAGGTGTACAGAAACGGACATAGGTACCCCTTTAATCCCGAAAAAAAGTACTGTTCCCGAGGAAAACAACAATAAGTTTCTAAAGATCGATGGCGCTACGTGTCTTTCAAATCATGATTGAATTATAACAAGCAGAGTACAACCCGAATTGATTATCAAAATCTAAATTAACGCGACCGAGGACAAAAGCTAGTACGAAATAAAAGAAAAAGAAGGGAAAGGCTAGGTAGCTGATGATAGTCTATTTATACGAAAAGTATATGAAGGTTAAAAATAGCTGATGATAGTCTATTTATACGAAAAGTATACAAAGCTCAAAAAGTAACAATCAAATTTAAATCCATTCTCATCCAGAGCACAAAGCAAAAATAATAGTCTTTCACCAAGAAATAACTATCATGTAAAGTGCTTCCCTAATGTAATACAATACACAGCGTGAGCCCCGACAAAAGCACAAAAACGGATAAAATAATTAAAAACATTAATCACACTGACCACGAAACACTCCACTGCACCACTGTGCCACCAAAAAATAGAACACGAGTTTATATTTTAATATCACTGAACTCGAGCGTACCTTAGGTCGTGCGGGATCTGATGGGCAGCACAAAATGTGAGGGATTGACTGTACATTGTGTATTCGCGTGGCTGTGAATAACAAGCAGAGTACATCCCGAATTGATTGTCAAATCTAAATTAACGCGAGCGAAGCCGAGGACAAAAGCTAGTACGAAATAAAAGAAAAAGAAGGGAAAGGCTAGGTAGCTGATGATAGTCTATTTATACGAAAAGTATACAAAGCTCAAAAAGTTACATAAAATTTAATTTCATACTCATCCAGAGCACAAAGCAAAAATAATAGTCTTTCACCAAAAAATAACTATCATGTAAAGTGCTTCCCTAATGTAATACAATACACAGCCTGAGCTCCGACAAAAGCACAAAAACTGATAAAACAATTAAAAACATTAATCACATTGACCACGAAACACTCTACTGCACCACTGTACCACCAACAAATATAACACGAGTTTACACGAGATTATATTTTAATATCACTGTACTCGAGCGTACCTTAGTTCGTGCGGGATCTGATGGGTAGCACAAAATATGAGGGATTGACTGTACATCGTGTATTCGCGTGGCTGTGAATAACTAATGTTTTGAGGATTTTACCTAAATTTGTTTGTTTTCTCTTTTAACCGACTTCTAAAAGAGGAGGTTATGCATTCCACCAGCATCGTTTTTTTTTCATGTACATATTTTACACCTCTTTCACTGTGATTCATCCATCATCTGCCTAGCCTTTTTCCAATTATATTGGGGTCGGCTTCCAGCCTGATGCAGCTGAATACCAGTATTTTACATGGAGTGACTGCCTATCTGACCTCCACAACCCAGTTAGTACTGGGTAATATGATACCCCTTGGTAAGACTGGTTGTCAGACTTTTTGGGCCACTGACTACCTAACGACTGTCAAAGATCTACAAATGACACCCGGGACCAACAGGTTAACGTGCTTTCCGAGGCACGGAGGAAACTCAGTATGTAAAGGGTGGTCACCCATCCACATACCAGGCAAGCACGGCTTAACCTAAAGATCGACCCGAGCGGCTGTTATTATTTAGCCACAAGCTCCTCTTTTTCTCTGTGATTACTCTGTCGATTTAAGTGATTCTTCATTTGGCAGAGGAAGCGCGCGCGCTTATCCCGTATAAATTGTTATTATTCACTTTGCTTTAGTAGTTTAGTGAGTAAGCTCCTATAATACGTATTTTTCGTTCTTTGCCTATGTTGATTACAGGATGATCTCATAATGACTTCTACTTACAATGTAAAATTTATTCACGGCAAGAATTTGTGTGGACTTAGCTATACGATTTAGCACCACGGCGTAGGATACCTTTATTTTGTGTCGGTGTTTCCGTGTGATTAATTCAATCTGTTTGAGGGTGAAACCGTGGAGAAAGGCTAGTATTCAAATAAATAAAAAACAACCCCTTTGTGTAGACCTAGGTCTAGTCGGAAGTTTTAAAAAAGAAACTCATTCTTTTATGTCAACAGCAGCACAATATTACGCCAAAGAAGTTGGTGAAGTCAAGAACTTCGTAAGTTCGTTACAGTTCATGTTTTAGCCTGTTCTTGTACAGCCAGTCACGAAATTAAGTTAACACTATCTTACTGAAGTTTTAGAAGAGATTTAAGAATGTAAACTTGCTAATTCTTATTTGTTGACGAGAGAGCTTTTGTACACTAAAAGGTGTAACAAAACCCTTAACGAAGCCCAAAGCCACTTGTTTTCCCCGTCATTGCGATCATTTTTTTGTTCTAGACCATACCTGGGAACCTTCTAGTTTCAGAGATTTTGGGGGTCTAATTTCCAACTTTTTTTTAAATACATGGTTTTAATGTAAGATTTAAAGATCACCGCGACCCCCATACTGTTCAATCTGACCATCACCACAATATTTTGAGTGCGTTACGTTGCTCTCTACCGTAAAACGTGATTTTTAATTGTTACTGTCAAAGTTACTTAGTTTACCCATGTACATCATGCTTGGTTGACGGCTTCGTTAGGATCTTGTTACACCCTGTAGTTATTGACATTATCTACTTGTGAAAACCACTGGTTACTGTCAGTAAAAGTATTATTGTCAATTAGTCCATTTTGGTATAGCCGCACTGAGAAATCTGATCACAGTTTTTTTTAATTTGGTCTATATACTTACTAATCAAAATTTCAAAATTATGATCAAGTTTTGCTCTAACTTTACCTACTGGACTACTTACCAAAATCATATCACAACTTCTACTAAGCTTTTTACAAGCTTTTATAGTTGCTAAACAAACAAACATGACATTCTCATGTTTTGTCCCATTTATTACGGTCTAAAGTGTACAGGGAGCTCAAAGAAGGCGCAGTCCTGGTCTACACCAATGAATAATGTGCCCTACTCACTTACACTTGTAGCCGTAACTAATGACCCCCCGTGGTTTAGTTTTATTCCTAATGCCCCGTTCATAACCTCGGGCGATCCGATTCCCGTCAAGCAACTCGCGCGTTTTTCACTTGTTTCTTTTGCGTGAGTACTTACGGGTCAAAAACGCGTTGATTTGATTAAAATGACAACTGCCAAAAAAGAGAGAGGTCATATTGAAATAAATAATTACAAAAGCATATTTAAGCAGTTAGTATTTTATGCTATGAAAGTATGGGTATTAATTAGGGTCAATTATATTAAACCTATAGAAAACATACAGATAGCTTAATTTTTAGACAAATTAAATTCAAATTAAATTAATCAAGATAAATTTTGAAAACTATGAGCCGTTTGTTTTTTTATATACCTTATATGCTTTTATTTTAATTTGCCTTATTAGTTAGTTGGTTAGTCAGTTAGTATGTATTGGTCAAATCTTGCAACTGAATTTCAATCCAGTTCCTCCCAACCGATTGAGCTAAAATTTTGCACACACCTTTGGTTATGATGACAATACATTTTTATGACAGACATGATTTGATCCTGCAGTCAGGATCGCCTCCTCAGGAAAGAACTCCTCAATGGTTAATAGCACGGACACGAAACTTTGTATACGCGTTCAATATTGATAGATAAACCTAATTAGGTATTTATTATCATTTAAAAAAAAAAACTTGCTGTTTAAGAAAAAAAGTTTAATTTATTAACAGTCGCTGTCGCAACACGCGTGTAGCTCGTGGTCGTGGCCAAGTCGTTACATTTTGTCACGCTGTGTTAACTTTAGTTGCCATACATTATTTAGGAGTTCTGAGCTTAAACGGCAAAGCTTCTTGTAGCTAAGAATCTTGAGGGATGTCTAAATAAAACATTTGAATAAAGTATATTTTTCTGTCTCAAGTGCTTTGGGTGTGCTGGCACTACATATTTACTTTTTGATCTCAGCTCAAGCAGTACTAATTTTAAGGTAAAACGGTAGGAAAATTAATGTTAGGCTGGACAGGAATACATAATAAATATATTTAGGGTTAACACTAGTCATAGTCTGCAAAGTTTTAGGTCATATTTAAGTTGCTGTTTATCATTTCAGCCTGAAATCATTATTGCTGGGTGTAGGCTTTCGTTTTCTTCTCGGTTATGTGCGTCCCTCATCCAAATGTCCCGCCTTGGACGGCCCTGGTTTCTTTGGCCCAACCTTAGCCACCATTCGATCAGAACTGTATTACATCGGCCATCTCCGCGTCTAATCAGGCAAATGAAATATTATGAAATTACCATTTAACACACAAAATGATCTCATTCGCCTTTTTAAGGCATTTTCAGACAACATGAAATATCATTGTCCTATTCACCTTACATTATTTTACTGTTAGTTAGTCCAACGTGAAAATGAGAAATTACGGCTATTTAGTTAAAGGGACATGAAATATAGCGGCCATTTTATATTCTTTTTAATGTTTTTTGTATGTAAAATGTCTTTGATTTATTATATTAATGGCGTAAAGTTTACTTTTAATTAAATTGTAGTCCGGTCTTTGTTGACGGATAGACGAAAAACACGGGTCTTTACGCTTGGGGTAAATGGATTTAATTTATGATCACACCTGGGCACATAATAATAATACCAGCCTGTTACCGTCCCACTGCTGGGCAAAGGCCTCTTCTCATACAGAGAAGGCACGAGCATTGATCACCACGCTTGCTCAAGACGGGTTGGCGATTTCAGACTTATATTAATTATAAGTCCAGGTTTCCTCACGATGTTTTCCTTCACCGATGTCTGTGATGTCCAAGATAAACTTAGAAAGTACATATGAATTGAAAAAGTCACATTGGTACTTGCCCGGATTTGAACCCACAACCTCATGCATGAGAGGCGAGGCCTTAACCTCTGGGCCATCACAACACACCTGGGCACATAATATAATACTTATTTTATTATCTTCGGTGCGTATCATTTAAACATGTAGCTCTGCTTTTAAAAGCTGTGTGTGCTATATGCTGTTACCAGGGTATTAACTTATTACAGCGTACAAGCTTAGGTTCTCAATTCTCAATTATTTATTGCGTACCATAATGTATGTAGTTGGTATGGAAATAAATATATTAGTCACAATTATGGACCCTGTCGGGCACAGCATAGATAAAAAAGGAGAGAGGAGAAAGAACAAAAACTCAAACTCAAAACATTTATTTCAAATAGACCCGTGACAGGCACTTTTGCATAGTCAAAAATAAACTACCTACAGTCCCGCCACAGGCATAATAACTGTGAATAGACTGTAGTTGCCCATTCGAAAATAGTAGATCTCATGGAGAAGAATGGGCAAGAAACTCCATGGACAATCAAAATACGGCAACTTGACCTTGTGTAGCCGTTCCTTACTAGGACCATTTAAAACAGGATAACATAAAATAAAAATAAAACAAAACACGGTAGGGTCCAAGTCCGACCGGACGTACTTATACCTTGAGGTCATCAAACTGGTTGGACCTCGGGCAAGTTAAACCATTAGGTAGGAGGTAGGTAGGATTATTTATCACAAATACGTCAAAACTGTATGATTTATTGAGTATGGAACCAAGTTGTCTGTCTGTCTATGTTCAATACAGCTTGCTTAAGAAAAGTGTGGTAATGATTAACAAACTGAACTTTATCCATGGAACCAATAAAATATCAGTGGTCAGCTACACCTCGTATCGCGGGTTCGATCCCCAAACGGAACATAATGTATAACCTACATGGTTTTGTGTACTTATTTGAATTTAAATGTTTGTAAATGCACCCACGAGACAGGAGGAATTCCTAGTGTCAAGCAAAAATTAAAACAAAAAACTTCAATATCTACTCGACCTTAATGTACGGATAAGATAAGATACATCTGTTTTTTTTTTTTGAGATTGCTTTGATGGTTCCATTGAAAAGGTAGTACAGCTTGATGGTCTATCAATAAATAAGACCATCCCACGTCTGATATATGCTGACATGCTGTTTAACTATGTGTATGTTAACTGGTGGAGACAACTTATAGCTGTTATAACAATAGCTATTTACCTTGTTTCAATCTTTTTTTTTAATAATTGCGTTATTATAAAACTGTGAAAAGTTGAGTGAAAAAACTTCCATCACCACTTCTGTTTTATCAACGGGTGATCGGATTGGTCACCGAGGTTCGCTCGTTGGTACGAGTATTAGATATTATTTCGCCTAATATCAATTCTCAATTCTCAATTCTCAATTCTTTATTGCGTACCATAATGTAAGTAGTTGGTATGGAAACAAATATATTAGTAACAATTATGGACCCTGTCGGGCATAATAATACGCGCTGTAATTTTAGTTCTAGTTTCTTTTTAACTAAGTACCTACTTAAGTGGATCTAATTCTCTAAATTATGTATTCGATGATTTTGTTGCACGGTAAAACTCTAATGAGTTTATGTTGGCACCTACTCAAAATGTATGTGTACTACTGAATAAATAAATAAATAAAAGGAGGTGTGTTCAATCAAGCAAGTTATTTACTTTGAAAAAAAATCATAAATTCATTCATTGATGGAGTGTGCACAGCGTTAACGTTGTAAAATCAGGAAACAACATTTTCACAGGTCGGACATTGGTTAGGATTAAATTAGATAAGCCGATAACTCCTGCTTTACCTTTTAGCGATCCGGGTACCTTTTAGAGATGAGGTTTGTAAACATTATGTTATTTTATTTAACTGGCGAAATGTGGGTGCAGTTACTATTAAGTACCTACGCCTCTGCCTAACCCTTCGGGGATTACAGGCGTGATATTGTGTTGCGTTATTTTACAAGAAAAACACCCATAATTTTACCGAAATTATTTTCTTTCTAACACTGTTTTAAGCTTTCACGGCTTACAACTAAACGTATACTGTCACTTACGGGATATCTTCCGTGATTGTTCATTATTTTGATCGACGGAGAAGGCTGGTTCTCCAGTCAACCCGCGATCATGGCGCTTGCAACAGCGTCGAAATATTGGGAGCTCAAAATAATGAACAATCACGGAAGATATCCCGTAAGTGACAGTATAAGTTTAATTTTCTTTCAGTAATTCTTAAAATTGGCAATATAGGTACAGCGATTATCAGAAAGATGTGTACATTTTAAGGGTATGGTAGAGATCACCAAACCTAACAACATTCAATAATATGTATGGGACCAACATCGTAATCACAAAAAATAATCGGCTGTCCCTTACAAAATTACATACAAAACATGCTGTATAAAGTATTATTCAAATTCTTCTACATTATCCCTGAGTGTCAAAGGCTTTATTTAAAACGTTTCTGTGGGATAATTTTCGACCATAACGCAAGCGAAGCCGCGGGCAAAATCTTGTTCATAACATAGTGTCATAAGTCGGATATAAACACGATCCTCTGAAAATAAATCCCCTCCCAAACACACAAGTCCAGCTATATGTCCCTTTCCTACATAGATAATATGTCTTGTCACCAAAACCTCAGTTCTATCAAAATAATGCGGGGGACACTTTAATGGATATCTCCCATCCATGGCAGGCATCCCTGCCCAACCTTGCCCATCCTCGCCCGGGGCAGCATAAATAAATCCGCCTAAATCAACACGGATTTACCGAAATATGAGGTATGTGACGAAAAAATGGGGATATAAAGTGCCCAGTGTAGTGTGACCGGTAGATCTGCCGCGCTTAAAATATGACGAAGTAAGAAAAATACCTAGGTTATTTATTACTAGGTTTTGCCCGCGGCTTCGCAAACGTTAAGGCATATTGATTTCGTACATTATGAGGTTTATGACCTACGCTTGGACAACCTTCCTACTGTTGTAGTATAAATTCTAATTCCAACGCCGTCGAGGTGGCAGAGTTTTGGATAAAACAAATTTAATTAAAGGGGAAATCATCGACACGACGAAGAAGAAGTATAAATTCTAAAGTAAATAACTATGTTTTTGTTTTTTTCGTATCTCTACATTATGCTCACATATAGAAGCAACAATATTGTATCCAGGACTATGTAATATTTAACTTGATTTGAAAAGAGTGTCCATGGAGTTTCTTGCCCATTCTTCTTCATGAGATCTACTATTTCCGAATGGGCAACTACGGCCCATTCACAGTTATTATGCCTGTGGCTGGACTGTAGGTAGCTTATTTTTGACTATGCAAAAGTGCCTGTCACGGTTCTATTTGAAATAAATGTTTTGAGTTTTGAGTTTGAAAGCTGAAGAGTTTTTGAATCCTTTGTACTCTAATCCTTTAAAAAACCTAAGAAAATAATAATTTCGCGAGCTATCGTGGCGCTTCCACCTTAAGCATTGATTTTTAGGTATTTATAGACAATCAAAATATAATATCATCCATGTTGGTAAATGTTTTTGTTCTTTCTCTTCAAACAGGGATATTATGAAGGGTCAACTTAAGCTGGGTACCCTAAGCCCGCCTGGGGTTAAATCTTGCCTTGTTTTACCCAAAGATCGGAAAATATTGTATTTGTTGACGCTTTTCCCTTTGTTGCTGTTATTGTATTGAGTGAATTCCATTGTTGTCTTGAATTCCCTCTGAGTTAATACGTTTTCAGCTTTTTTTTGTAAATGATAGGTAAAAACACAAGAAGGTTGACTGGTAGAGAATGCCTTGTGGCATTAAGTCCGCCTATGTACCACTCTTGTAAATGAAGTTTAAATAAAAAAAAAAAAAAAAAAAAAGAAATTGGCAGATGCGTTTCAGAATTAAGTTGTAGTAGTTTTTTCTTTTTTATCTCTCTACTTTATGTATTTTGTTTAATGTATGTATTAATACACGCTTAAATTTTGATCGTTTTAATCCCTTGGACCGGTGGTTTAACTTACAAAATACTATTCATCAAAAGCGTGCACAGCACTGTAACCCTTAAAAAAAAAAAAATTAACGTAATACTCGCAAAATGAATGAATTCAGTAGTAGCCCCACGAGCTAGTTGCCTACGCGTGCGTCTGGTCGTCGTACTGCGTACCTACCTACAAGTTAGGTTATTGACTCGCTCAGCTGATGTTCGCGTTAACAAATTAAATGATTCCAAATTTTCCTTCATACTTTTACGGGCTTAAGACCGTCATAATTGTAATCGTGCCGTTATGGCGAATTTAAAAATGTGGAATCAAAATTATTTATAATGATTTAAAATAAGTTCTGTTACATACCTAAATCACCTTTGATTTATTTAATACTAAGGGACACTTCGCGGTACGTAATAATTGTTCGCGCACTTGATGACTACACCCACTAATCACGTGTGTCAAAAATGTTCATTTCGTTGATTAAATAGTCCTACACGCGTAAAAGTCGATTCGTCCGTCCACAGAATATTAACTTCGCGATTGTTTAATATCCACTGGCATGATTGCAAGTGGTTTGGTTCGCTGTAGAGACGACGAGCCGCTTGCGCATCAAAACCCGCGTAAAATTGCACCATGGCAACGAACTACAGGTTGGAGTACACGTAATTACGAGACGCCATTACTTTCGCGCGACAAGGATTATCGTAACAACAACACACCGATGACGCCTTAGAGAAACTGAATTGTTTACATGACGTAGTCCTGTGATGCTCTTAGCGCGCGGGGTCGCGGGGCGCGCGGGGTCGCGGGGCGCGCGGCTTTTGCATTGCCAATCAAATGTGGTTTGGGGGCGGGGCTTGGTCTAGGATTGGCTAATTTTTGTGAGTCCACGTTGACTGCGTTTACGCATAATAGCTGTTAGTACCGAATGCTGCCTACTTACGTTTCGCATCGTTTTTTCACTCATGCGAGAATTAATTCGAGTTTAAAAAAAAAAGTATTTTATTTTTTAATTTTATCTTCACAAATCGATAGTGTTTCATGGACCGGATCGATTCTCCGCGGGATTAAAACGATCAAAATTTAACAGTGTATACAGGGTGTAAGGGACAGCCCTCCACAAACTGACAGGGTGCAATCAGCTCCTTATTTTGAATCATATTCCACCGGAATTTTTTCCGTTACTATTCCTTTATTTCAATGTAAAATTACATTCCGTGTAGGCAACACTCCATTTATGTAAATAATACGGCTAAAATCAAAAATTCAACAATGGATGTGGAAATATTCTAACGAACGACGCTTGAAATCAGCTGTTCACTTCCTGCCTAGCTACAGAGTTCATCGAACTAGTCGTCGCGCATGCCGTTCGCTACGTGCGTTTTGCCACGATCAATTGCGTATGAGGAAAAAAAAACAAATTTATTGGATTCCCATAACATTCCTGAAATAATTTCTTGTACCGGTCATCTTAGCATGATATACTGAATTCACCCCATCAGTTTGTTGAGGGCTGTCCCTTACACCTGATATATATTTCCTCTTATATTTAAGAGTTGGAAAGGAATGGGGGAGGCCTTTGCCCAACATTAAGAAAGAATAGGCTAATTAAAAAAAAAAACTTATATTTTAATTATAAAAAAATTCTAGTATTTTTCTCTGCATCACCCTAAGGTAGACCGGTAGAAAATGCCCAAGGCATCAAGTCCGCCTTTGTATAGTATTAGCTTGTGCATAAAGTTTTAATATACAGAATTTATTCCGATAACTTTTTGTGTGTACCACATTAAAATGACTTAAATGTGAAACAGAAAAACATAAATCATACCTGTCTATACAAAAACATATTTTCTAACACCCATTTTCCGCGCCACCCCATCACTCAAAGCACAATACAACTTTACCCCGCAACTCCACCTCATTCTATTTACATGTGCGAATGACCTGTGAACAGGGTCAGTCATGTCGCATCTACGTATCCCTTATTTATCACTGTGGGTCATGTTTTAACGTAATGTTAGACTTAAGGGTAAATTTTTGTAAGAGGTAAGCCGGAGTACATAATCTTTAACGTCATTATATTATTTGTCTATAGAATTCTCACTGTGCCATTTTTCAAAGGGAATCCGGTAGGAATCGAGTTGTATGGAACCTTCGCCACTGCAGCGTACACTCTCTGTTCGTTTTTGATAATCTAAAGTACTTGTGGGCCTAAACAAGCGATTTTTTTTTTCCTAAAATTCTGTCACTGAAGGGAAGCTACAACATTCCCTAGTGTCATAGGCTATATTAAAAAACTCAAACTCAAAGCATTTATTTCAATTAGACCATAACAGGCACTTTTGAATGTCAGGAAAACAAATAAGGCGAAGCTACAGTCCCAGACACAAGGCATAATAACTTGTGAAAGTACTGTAGTTGCCCATTCCAAAGCGTAGATCTCTAAGGAGAAGAATGGGCAAGAAACTCCATGGACACTCTTTCCAATCAAAATATTTTCACAAGATCTTGTTTACATCATTCATGTTGAGATAATACATATATGTGAGAACGATTTAGAAAGACGTCTAGAGTAAAAGATTAGATCAACAATATAAAAACAAAGTAGTTAAAACAAACCGTGGCAGCTAAGAGATGACCAGTCCCAACTGACAGCGCCCGTTCACGAACATGACGCATGGATCAGCACCATTCAACTCAAACCTGTTTGAAGGGACAAATCGTTCCCGTTGTATAATTTACGACCATATTGCAAGCGAAGCCTCGGGAAAAGCTAGTAAGTACTGTATAAACAGTGGACCGGCTCCCTGTCAGCTTGTAAGTGAATGGATAGCGAAAATAGGTCATTGTGTTGACCCAGGCTAGGGTAGACTTCACGTCATATTTCAGTGTGTACTGCAGTTTGTTTATCAGCTACTTGGGTATGAGACCCTTCCTAAGTCTACGACAGTAAACTTGTAAGGTTACCGATCGGTAAATGACACAGTAAGCAGTTTACCTTCGCTAATGTTATTCCACTTGAGACCGGTCAGTGGTTTCCCAGTGGCAGTGAGTAGGTGGGTGCCAACCCAGACAGTCACTTTGCTTTGTGTAATTCTACAACTTTTTTTTTTTGAATGGGAAATCTTCAAATACCCCCCCCCCCCCCGCTCTGGTCGGAGTGGGAGGGAGTGTCAAACTTTTACAGACTAAAACCCATCCATGTTCCTACTTTGCCCTTAGTGTTCCAGGGCCGCGGTATCTCTTTCGAACAGTCCCGCAGCCCCGGCAGGCATCGGCCCTTGCGGACCCCTTCCTTTTTGCTGACATCTGAGATATCGGCTTGCTGGCTTCACTTTGCTTTGGGTAATTTCATTACCTTACCACTGCTCTCAAAACGGTAAAAGAACATCGTGAGGAAACCGGTATTTAGCCAAAATTTGAAGACATTTGAAATCCAGCAAACGGCTACGGGCCCGTTCCCTCCTACAGGATGGAGGGCTGCGTCCCAGCTGTGGGATGATTATGTTGATTTACTTCCGTTTGCTGTTTTGCTACTCTACTACTACTACTTTACTAGGAGGAGCTCATGGCTTAATAATAACACCCGCTCTGGTCGATTTTTAGGTTAAGCCGTGCTTGCCTAGGTTGGGTCTGTAGATGGGTGACCACCCATTACATACCGAGTTTCTTCCGTGCCTCGGAAAGCACGTTAAGCCGTTGGTCCCGGATGTCATTTATAGATCGTTGGCAGTCGTTAGGTAGTCAGTGGCCCAAAAAGTCTGACAACCAGTCTTACCAAGGGGTATCGTATTACTTAGTACTAACTGGGTTGTGGAGGTCAGATAGGCAGTCGCTCCATGTAAAATACTGGTATCCAGCTGCATCCGGTTAGACTGGAAGCCGACCCTAACATAGTTGGTAAAAGGCTAGGCAGATGATGATGTAACTATCTTGAAATAGAAGGACAACCTCATTCTACCTTCGTTAACATGCACCACTGAAACTATTACAAAATTAGAAAAAAAACTAGAAAATGGATCTCAGAACTTCACGCATGATAGACAGTATAAGCTCACCAGTGACCCAATAAGTAATGGCAATAAAGTAGGTCATTTATTTTTATCCAGAAATAGGTGTTCACATAGATAGGTTACTTTTCATCCTGGATATTTACAAAATTATGAAATACAAAAATAAACGCAGATTAAGACGTGGGCAACATTCATTTACCTTATTTCATTAACAATTTTTACATCATATCGAAATTTTACATTAAAAACTAACAAAATACACAAATAGTGCGAATATTGATAGTGATAGCTGACAAGGTTCCATCATCATCTGCCTAGCCTTTTCCCAACTAGGTATATTGGGGTCGGCTTGCAGTCTAACCGGATGCAGCTGAATACCAGTATTTTACATGGAGCGACTGCCTATTTATTTATTTATTTAAACTTCATGTAAAAAAGTGGTACATAGGCGGACTTAATGCCACAAGGCATTCTCTACCAGTCAACCTTTGTGTCAAATAGGACAGCATTGTGATAGAGTACAAAAAGTAGAGGTAATCAGTGGCCCAAAAAGTCTGATAACCAGTCTTACCAAGGGGTATCGTATTACCCAGTACTAACTAGGTTGTGGAGGTCAGACAGGCAGTCGCTCCATGTAAAATACTGGTATTCAGCTGCATCCGGTAGACTGGAAGCCGACCCCAATATAGTTGGGAAAAGGCAAGGCAGATGATGATACACATTATTATAACAGCAACATGATAACCACACAGTCTCCTACAAAAACATGTCCTCAAGTGGCCATCGACGGGCTTTTACGACGAAACCCGTGCCAAAACAACCACTTTCCACACCCCAAGTCAGGACCAGACAGCCCTTACTAAAATACTTGGCGCGCAGTCGAAACTTGCGTCGGAAACTAGTATTACATTGCAAGTGTGGGAAGCAGGGAATTAGGTTAGGAGGATGACCACTATACAGCGTGTGTTCTGATGTGTTTATACAGGCTGATGGAAATTGTTCTAGGTAACTGTGTTAGTCTAGCATCATGTTACATGAATATTGCGGGATTGTATAACGGCTGGAATATGTTGTATAGTTATTTATTGTAAGCTTAATTTGCTGCCATGGGTTTCAATTCAGAAGTAGCTAAACAGCATCATCATCTGCCTAGCCTTATCCCAAATATATTCGGGTCGGCTTCCAGTCTAACCGGATGCAGCTGAATACCAGTATTTTACATAGAGCGACTGCCTATCTGACCTCCACAACCCAGTTAGTACTGGGTAATACGATCCCCTTTGGTAAGACTGGTTGTCAGACTTTTTGGGCCACTGACTTCCTGTAACGGCTGTCAAAGATCTAGAAATGACACTCGGGACCAACGGCTTAACCTGCTTTCCGAGGTACGGAGGAAACTCGGTATGTAATAGGCAAGTATGGCTTAACCTAAAGATCGATCCGAGCGGCTGTTATTATTTAGCCACGAGCTCCTCTTCAAACGCTCTCCTCAAAATTATACAAGATTACTTCTCCTGAACACAAAAGTAGAACCTACATTAATAATTCTCCATCTTCGTCCGAAACGTCCATTCTATATAAATACATAAAGCAAAGTTAACTTGAAGCCTGTCATGCATACATTCGTGTACCGGAAACGTATACCGGAAGTCCAGTCGAAAGCATTTTCTTGCATTATTAATTCCCGCTTTTAATTCTACCGGTAATTCCGTAAGTAATTCCCGGGTAATTCCTGCTAATCCTCGTTTAATTTCCGAGGGGAACGTCCCGAAAATTATACGGGGCCGTCGTTGTATGTGTCTTAAGGTGAGTATAGACTACAACATTTTCTGGAGCATTTCTGTGTAATGTAACGTTCTTACGAATGGTACAATACAGGCAAAAGCTCAGTTTCCAAAGCATTTCCATGTAATGTAACGTTCCTGCGAATGCTCGGCGTTATGTTACGGGTAAATGCTCACAGCGAGTGTGCATTTACCAACATTTCGTTGTACCTTGCGTTCATTCTTCGTTCGTTCGTGGCTCGACGAAATGTTACACCAATACGCTCGACGAAATGTTACACCAATACGCTCGTTGGTTTGTAACAAAGAGGCGAGCGTGCTCGACGTTTAGTTCGTAAAAGGATGATACACTAGAACATATCATAGAGCGGCTCGTTGTTCTGTTACAAGTAAATGTTGTAGTCTATACTCACCTTTACGGTTTGAAGAAAATAAATTACTGTTCTGTCTTCCTAGGTTTAACTATGGCTTCTTCTGGAGATTTTAAAGTTATTAACAGCTGCGTTGACGTGGTTTTAATCCTTACTATCCTTATTAATATTATAAATGCGAAAGTAAGTTTGTTTGTTACCTTTTCACGTCTAAACCACTGAACCGATCATCCTGAAATTTTGCATATACGTTGTCAGGTGTACAGAAACGGACATAGGGTACCTTTCATCCCGAAAAGTACTGTTTCCGAGGAAAAAACGATAACGTTCTTATGATAATAGATGGCGCCACGTGTCTTTCGAATCATGATTGAACTTTACTTTAATTAACTCCATGACCCGTTTACTATTCAAAGCATCGATCAGCACTAAATTTAGAGTGCGGTGCATTGAGTTTTACCGTAAAACGTGATTTTTCACCCCCAAAAAAAATCGTTTCCCAGCAAAAATGTTTCCGTAAAGTTACTTAGTTTGATATACAGAAAGCTTGGTTGACGGCTTCGTGAAGGGTCCGTTTACACCCTGTATGTATATCAACTTTCTAGTCCTCTTAAAAACAACAAGATTGACGCAGCAATAAATAATGTACCACCGTCAGATGAAACCCACACCAACCCTCACTCACTATACGTCATCCTCCTCTATCCTGTTCAAAGGCGATCCTCGCTTATTGGATGAGGTTGCATCGCTGTAATAATTCAGAAACTCATTGTGCGCTGACCATCAGCTTCTAATAAATCAACAGATGTATCTATGTTGAACGTAAAGACATGGAGTAGATAGGACATAGAAGGTCGACTTCGGACAACGCGTGACAAGGCACGCACACTTCATCTTTAGTCCAGTCCTTTTCAGTGAATTATTATTTCCTTTATTCATTGTATATACACATTTTTGACATTTTTAATATTTCTAAAAAAAACCATTTAAAAATATAAAAAAATAGTGGTCCGCCGCAAATAGGGTCCAAGCTACCGGTGGTTAGGGCTCCAGAGACCTCCTCACAATGCGAGCCGTATCGAGGAGTACTGGAATAAACAGTGAATTTATTATTAGGTTTGGTTAGTTATTAAGTAAGTGAGGTTTAAATGATTCCCCTGTAATACTTATTTTTTACACAAACTTCAGGTTAGTGAGCTTAGTAGCTATCGGTAAACAGACTGTGAAAGGACAGCATTTGATGTAGTCAGTACAAGTGCACTCGCGGCATTTGTTTTGACATAGTTTGGTATCGACGTTCGTAGATTCAACCGCAGACCTTTACATCGTAGCATCGTAGGGGCGATATTCGAAGTGCGCTGATGTGTGTAAGGCCGAACAGTTGGACAAGATATTTGGTATCTCAAATAATATTATCTTTCCGTTATTTACATTGCCGAGATTCATTTTTATTCCGTGTGTATTTTTTAATGTATTTACTGGTCTTCGCTATTCACACTATATAATTATTATATGTATCAGTAATTTGAGGTTAGCTGCCTGTTACCAAATGGCTTTGTTGACCGTTCGAAAGTACGCGTCTGTGCGTGCATGCGCCTTTTTACGGTCGTTCCATGAAAGACCTTCTGTTATTATTTACTCTGTGGTATTGACCATACGCAGTATGTATCTTGTTAGTAAATTACATAGCTGAGAGAAGGGGCCCGCTGGCCATTTAATAATACACTGTCGGCCGAACCTGCACCTGTAATCCTTCGGATTAGAGTGATGTAGTACACTTGCTTGCATGGGTATTAGGTCCCCGACTCGTGTTGATAGGTCGTAATCATCAATCAAGTCGGCCTACTGCATAAGGTAATTAACTTAATTAACTAAGGCATAAATTCAGCAATGTAAACATGACGTTGTTTGCACATCACAGGAAGCTTCTAAAAGTCAAAATCAAAATCAAAATATTTTATTAAATATTTTATTTCACATAGACCTAGATGGGCACTTAGAAAACGTCGACAAAAGGATGCACGGTTCGGGTTGTAGTCTGGTAAATGAGTGCTCAAAAGGGGTATGTGGTTGGAAAAGTCGAAAGCAGAAAATCTGACTTATGAACTTTGTTTGGACTAGTTAGAAGATAAACATATTAAAAGTCCTGACCCTTCCGAGGTGAGCCCGAGGGATGGGGGGGCAAAGAAGGTCCCTTTTTTTGGTTTTTTGCTTATAACTCGAAAACGATGCGTCGTATAAAATTTTGTTGCACTACATAATAAAACCTCATAAAATTCTCTACAACTTTGTTTGTCACACTTTTTATCAATCTCCAAAAAAAAAAAACTAAAAAAAAAAAAAAAATTGCAAAGTTGTAGAGAATTTTATCAGATTTTATTGTGTAGTACAACAAGTATTCGTGCGACACACCGTTTTCGAGATGCAAACCAAAAACGAAGACGAACGGGACAGAGAATTGGACAAATTTTTAAAATTGTTCGTTTTTCGGAGCTCATACCAATTCAACGATACGAGATAGATAAAAAATTTGAAAAGCAACGTTGAAGAGAATTTTATGATGTTTTATTATGTAGTACAACAAAATTTAATACGATGCATCGTTTTGGAGATATAAGCAAAAAACCAAAAAACAGGACCTTCTTTGCCCCCCCATCCCTCGGGCTCACCTCGGAGGGGTCAGGACTTTTAATATGTTTATCTTCTAACTAGTCCAAACAAAGTTCATAAGTCAGATTTTCTGCTTTCAACTTTTCCAACCAGAATCATTCATTGCCCAGGCTATTGGTCGTTTCCTATGTAGAAGAACCGGCGAGAAACTCCATGGTTACTCTTTTAAAATCATTTGGTGTTACAATATTATCATGGTTATAGCATTTTTACTTAAGTATGAGGGGACAGCGTAGGCCCGACAATAAGTCGTTGTTTTCTACAAAATATGTAAAAAAAAATAACGAAAGTTAACAAAGTGCCAAAATCGTTGCCTAATAAATGCCTAATAAATTGTCATCGACACGCTAAGACGAAGAACACGACGTATTCAGCGTCTAGTCAAAGGCTTCCACTTTATGAGAGGGAGTGGGTTATGATCCTCCACGTGGGTTTAATGTGGGTTGGTGGTGTCATTTCACATTATAATTATTCTAATATTTTTTTGTTCTTATACAGGATGTAACAAGACCCTTTACGAAGCCGTCAACCAAGCATTCTGTACATCAAACTAAGTAACTTTATGCAAAAATTATTGTTGGGACACGCCTTTTTTTTTAGGGTGAAAAATCACGTTTGACGATAGGACTCAATGAAACACACTCAAAACATTGTGCTGATGGATGCATTGAATAGTACGGAGGTCGTGGAGGTGTTTAAAGTAAAAAATTACATAAAAACAATATGTATTTAAAAAAAAATGTGAAAAAGTTTGACCCCCAATATCTCCGTAACTAGAAGGTTCCAAGGTATGATCTAGAACAAAAACAAATATCGCAATGTCGGGGAGAACAAGTGCCTTTCGGCTTCGTTAAGGACACTTAAGGGTCTTGTTACACCCTTTATACCGGTTTCTCAACGATGTTTTCCTTAACCGTTTTGAGAGCAACGCTGATTAACTTAGTTACACAAAGTAAATTACCTGCTAGGGTTTAAACCTACGACCTACAACCCGTATGCCGGAGCCGCTACCACTGGGCCACCACTGTCAATATGGCATACATTTACCAATTATACATAGGTACGTTATTGCTGACGTCTCCTAAACTATGCTACAATGCTTCCTTTACATAAGAGCGAGTGCATTCAAAACAAGACAGTAACGAAACAAACATGGAGATACAAGTTTGCCAATTAAGTATGCCATTACCCACTGTCTCTTGTAAAAGGATCCCGCTATACCTCCTTTTGCAAGTATTTTTCATAAAATGTAATATACGTTCAGTCACACACTGAAAGCTTGATATAAACTTTGTGAAAAACTTGTCAAACGGTTCTCTAAATGGAATCTCACGCGTCATAAACGCCTGACAAAAATGTGAACGCAAAATAAAATGTTGTTTAAAAGCGCGTTCCCTTACAAAGCGAGATTAAGTACAGGCGCTTATTAAAAACTAGTGGCTGGTCGTTAATATGTAGATGTTCGCCTTTTTCGTTTATTTTACGAACTCATACGAAGCTTGTGGCTTAATAATAACAGCCGCACGGGTCGATCTTTAGGTTATGCCGTCCTTGCCTAATGGATAAGTGACCACTCATTACATACCGAGTTTCCTCTGTGCCTCGGAAAGCACGTTAAGCCGTTGGTCCCAGGTGTCATTTGTAGATCTTTGACAGTCGTTAGGTAGTCAGTGGCCCAAAAAGTCTGACAACCAGTCTTACCAAGGGGTATCGTATTACCCAGTACTAACTGGGTTGTGGAGGTCAGATAGGCAGTCGCTCTATGTAAAATACTGGTATTCAGCTGCATCCGGTTAGACTGGAAGCCGACCCCAATATAGTTGAGAAAAGGCTAGGCGATACGATCATAATATTGCTTAAGCAAAGTAAAGCTTTATGTTTTAAACAATTTCCTGAACATATTTTCCAGCCTCAAAGCTCTTCTTTATTTAACACCGCTTATTTATAATATGGCTTTTATGAGAAGATTCTATAAAATTTTAGTGACGACGGAATTTCTTTGAGAAACAAGAGAATGTGTAAAATATTTTTACGAGGGAATTATGACACAAAAGAGGTTTGTTTGTGACATAAGAGGCTCTAAAAGTACGTCGCGATATGTTAAGTTAAGAAATATGATTACTTGAAGAGAAGAATTACTTGTATGCGAGTTATTGCTGTGACAAGATTATGAGGCGCTGAGAATATTTTCAAATCCTTCAAAAGCAGGGTATAATAATATTCTGGAGAGATTTAAGCAAATGCCGTAGTCGTTTAACTATGCGTTACAGCTTTGGATTACTTTATTTGATGTTTTAGCTAAATTTAAGAGAATTTCGTCACTTTTATTTGCCAAACTGCCAGAGTGACTATCGGTAAATATATTTGTGTATATTTTATGTGTCAAACGAACTTTACGTTCAATAAAAACTTATATTATTCTTAATTAATCGTAAGCAACATTGAGTTTCGAAAAACTGCGATTGTAAAATTTCAACGATTAAATACCACGGAAATAAAAAATAGTTTGTGAACTACCTACCTATAAACTTTATTTTAATTAACTCGATGACCCGTTTACTATTCAAAGCATCCCTCAGCACTAAGTTTTGAGTGCGTTACGTTGAGTGTTACTGTAAAACGTGATTTTACACCACACAAAAAAAAGTTGTTTCCCAGCCAGTTTCATTTTTGCGTAGGGTTACTTAGGTTGATGTACATAATGCTTGGTTGAAGGCTTCGTGAAGGGTCCGTTTAGACCCTGTATACCAACCATAAAAATTTAAGTTATCTATCACAGACAGAAGAAGAGTGCATTTAAAGTTCATAAAACGTGCGAAGCCCGACTTCTGCCATATTTCCCTGCAGATTTTATAATAGAACTACTTCTAAATCATCATCTGCTTAGCCTTTTCCCAACTATATTAGGGTCGGCTTCCAGTCTTACCTGATGCAGCTGAATACCAGTATTTTACATGGAGCGACTGCCTCTCTGACCTCCACAACCCAGTTTGTACTGGATAATACGATACCCCTTGGTAAGATTGGTTGTCAGACTTTTTGGGCCACTGACTACCTAACGACTGCCAAAGATCTACAAATGACCCCCGGGACCAACGGCTTAATGTGCTTTCCGAGGCACGGAGGAAAGTCGGTATGTAATGGGTGGTCACCCATCCACAGACCAACCTAGGCAAGCCCGGCTTAACCTAAAGATCGACCCGAGCGCCTGTTATTATTAAGCCACGAGCTCCTCCATAGTATAACTACTCGTACTTCTAAATATTGAATTTAATTCTCAGCAATCGAGGCTACTTCAAAAACTACTCAATTGACTGCATTTGCACTTTGTATATTGAAGTCGCTTTGAGAGAACGTATTTTTAAATCGCTCGATATAATATTTACTTCACTGTAAACGTTTAATTTTCTGTAAACGGTTTCTTGACAAAAAAGTATGTAGGACTTTTTGTAAGATTTGTATTTTTATGTAAGTATACATATTAATTAGTAAATAATTGACTGCTTCGTTGGTCTCTCCTTTCTCCGAAACGGCTGGACCGATTTTGACGGGACTTTTACTGGCAGATAGCTGCTATTATAAGGCCCCTCGGCCACGGCGACTTTTTGTAGCGATGCTGTCGCGCATGTGTATCGATACAGCCGCGATGCTGCAGCTGCTGTCGCTGGCTGTGTACTTTCGCCCTATCTGAATGCGCGATAGTACTTTTTGTAGCGATGCTGTCGCGCGTTTTGTAAACGCGCTTCTGCATCGCTACAAAAAGTCGCCGTGAGCGAGGTACCTAAGGGGTAACTTATGCTTTTAATCTAGAAAAAATATTAGGGTTCCGTGAAAAAAGAAAAAGAAAAATTTTGAAATTGTTATCAAAATCCGATCGGAGGTCGCAGGCACCAGATAGTTTATAATAATTTGTATAGAACCGTAAATATTTACTACTAAAGATACACATCTGCCCAACCTTTAGGTATTACAGGCGTATTGTTATTTTGCTACAGTAAATAATCTAAATATATAAAAGCGAAAGGTCACTCACTCATTCATCACGAAATATCGAAAACCGCTTGACGTATAAAGATGAAATTTGGTAGGGAGGTAGTTTATACTTAGGAGACGTCCGCTAAGAACGGATTTTGCGACAGGGCCGGATTAAGGAGGTCTAAGGGCTCTCGCAAGTTTGTATGAAAGTCCTTAATTTTTGTGCTAAAACTAGAAATTTGGCAGGGAAGGAGTTATCGCGGACGAAGTCGCGGGCAACATCTAGTTACCAATAAATTGAATTTCCACATGATTACTTAATACCAATTTCAAAGCCAGACGACGTGCCCGATAAAAAGGGCCTTTGATATGAATGCACAATTTTCATACTGCCAGGTATTTGTGAAGTTTCCCCTTAAATCGCTGTTGTGAACTCGCTCGGTATATTTCTAAGGAAATACTTGAATTCTTGCAAAAGTTTGAACGCAGTTTGCTCTTTGTAGCACAGAAGCGAAGATGTAAAAGTGAATTGAGTTGAAGAATTTATGTTGTAAGGACTAATATCACTTTGTGTGTGAAGAATGAATAAAAAACTTGTAGGAGGTCCGTATTCTTTGTGTTGGTAGAATACTCAGTTTTTTATCCAGTTCCCATCCTGGAAAGAAACTCATTGAAAGTTTGTGAATTATTCCAAAAAGATTCCGTTTGCAATATTTTTTTGCAAAAAGATTGTTTTTAATTTTGATTTAAAAGTAAAAACTAACATTACACATAATTATATCTAACATATTTAAAAGGATAACAGGGCGTCAAAAAATTCGTTCACATCGCTATCAACAGGAAAAGTGCCCAGAAGGCTGGCAGCATTGCCACTTTGGATGGCAATGCTGATTCTTTGGTTGAGGCTTTGAGATTCCAAAAAATAGGCCCACCCTCTGGTCACGTGAAGAGTCGACCAACCGCTTGGCGATTTTCCGAAATACTAGGTGGGCGAATAATTTTGATTGCTCGACAGAGCTTTTGTGCCTGCACGAGCTATATGCATAGTCCACTGTTTTTGCTAGGAGGTTTAATCAGCTAGGTTGGTTTTAAGGCAAATATATATGTATATACATATTAACTTCAAGTATCGTAATTCGTTGATCCTATATTGAATAATATTTAAATTATTACGAAATATATCATACTGCCTAGGTTCTACTGTTCGCAAACGCGACTGCTTGACTGCAAAGTGTTATTGGGTTTTTCTATCAGGAATTCCTTCGTTGCACCAACGAAGTCTAGATTAGGGCCTGGTTGATGGCAATAGGCTTGCCTCCTATTACACCGATTACACGAGACTTAAACATAGCTGGCGAAATACTATTAGGTACACCTCTACCGAAACCTTGGGGAAGTACAGGCGTGATATAATGTTATTGTTAGGTATATCTAAAGGGTGTAAATAGACCCTTAACGAAACCGAAAGGCACTTGTTCTCCCCGTCATTGCGATATTTTTTTTGTTGTAGACCACACCTGGGAACCTTCTAGTTACGGAGATATTGGGGGTCAAAGTTTCAACTTTTTACAAGTTTTTTTTAAATACCTGTGTTTAATGTAAGGTTTTTAAATTACTTGAAACACCTCCGCGACCCGTACTATTCAATCCATCCATCAGCACAATGTTTTGAGTGCGTTACATTGAGTCCTACCGTAAAACGTGATTTTTCACCCCAAAAAAAATTTCGTTTCCCAGTTATGATTTTTGCGTAAAGTTACTTAGTTTGATGTACAGAATGCTTGGTTAACGGCTTCGTGAAGGGTCCGTTTACACCCTGTATACTTTGTGTAACTATTTTACATAATTAGACCCTCAGATTCCTTCTCACAACTTATACAATCGTAGGTTTACGAAATGTGTCTCATTTCAAAAGCTGTTTATATGTTTGTGTAGACCTCTCATACCACCTTGAGAACACAAGACCTCTCACCTACCTTCATTAGCGTCAAAGGATTGAATGGTGTCATGTTTCGAGCTGGTGAGAATCAGGGCGGAACTTGGAGGGACCCTTGTAAATCAACCAATTGAATTGGACTGCCGAAGCTTTTGAATTTGAATCGAAATGACTTTTGGGCCTGTGATGTGTGGCTCTGATGGATGGAGAGGTTGACAGGAAGTCGGTATGGTTTGTCGGGCATATTTGAGTTTTTGTTGCTTTTTTTAAAGTTTTAGAATGCAAAGAAAACACTGTTTTAAGCTTTCACGGTTTAAACAAAACAACAATCACGGAAGATATCCCGCACACATATGTGATGTTTTGAGCACTTAAAGTGTTATGTCATTTATTAGGACTTGTAAGTTATGAGCGTTGTTCTAACGACTCGTTTTCTCTATATTTAGCTACTGCTAAACATGATTTTTCCAAGCGTTGTCGCTTTTGAACATTGCTTTCATTAGCAATGTTCCCTTGTCGGTTCAATTTCGCCTTTTCTAAACGTCTTTTTCTGTGAGTAGTATTTTCTTTTTTTTAATCATGTTATTTCCACAAGTATAGGACATAAACGGTCCATCCCCCCTGAGGTTCATCGTAGGGGGATAAGGGCTTCAGTACAACAAGGTTCGCCCTGGTACCCTGAGGCGCAACGTTAGCGATATGACATATTTATGCGCCCTCGTACCATTCAGCCTTCGGCACGTGCTCACCTTGGCATTGGGTCATCCATCTTATCAAATAGAAGTCACATTCATAACAAATAGGACGAACTCATTTTCCCAAATCTGATGTGGTTGCATATGGATATTATCTAGGACCAAAGTACTCATCAAGACGAATCAAACGAGGCCAAACTCGATGGGGTGCGTAGTTTCATTACAGAGTTCCTATGGCCACCTTCCAGCTCCATTATCAGATCAGATCAGCTCTATGTCATCATAATATTGCATTGTCTTGCGATATACAGATGCGTGTAGAATTTCAGATCAATCGGTTGAAGATATCTGCTTTAAAATTGAGTTGCGAGATTCCACCCGAACAAACATACATTGCTAGTTAAAAATAAAAGCTTGTAAAATAAGGTATAGTCCATTGAAAAGTTACATCTGGGGTTGCGTTTTTTAGAGGACGCAATTTTATTTTTTAGATGTGTAGGGGGGGTCAGTGTAAAGCTAAAATCAAATTTGTGGGGTCGCCACCCTTGCCCCACGGCCGCCATCTTGAAAGTAGGGGTTGATATGGTTATTACGATTTATCTCTTAAACTATTTATCTTATAAAAAAAAATTGTCAATATTTTTTGTTGCAAATTGAATTCTCTACAATTTTGGTCCTGTATCTTTTTGTCGTAGAATTATAAATAAAAAAGTTATAAGCGAAAATGTTCAGAAATTCGAGAAAAAAAATAGTATTTTTCGATATAACTTTTTTTTAATCATTTTACGAAAAAATGATATCAGACCATTTTGTAGATTGTTTTTTAAGGAATAACGTTTTTTTTTTTCTTTTAAAACTTTTTACTTTTTTTAATTACTTGGATCCTGAACCGCTTTGGCACAGATGAAGCAATTGTTCACAAAATCAAAGTCTGGCTCTGGAGCTTCTGAAACTGAAGATAAACTACTGGAGCTGCTGCTGCGACGATGAACAACATTATCGGTTCGATTGTCCACGTAATAACAATAACACGCAATATGTACAGTTACTTCCGAAATAGTTCGTAAAAATTGTTCGTTAGCCTCATCATTTTTTGCTACAGCTCGATCTAATAAAGTTTTTACAGCGTTTGCCTTCACAGTTCTTATTTTATTTTCACCTAAAGGTTTTTTACAAATAAAACAATCACTCATGATGGAATAATAGAAAAAAGCACGCTTAAAAATTCTAAATGCTATTAAAAAAAAATAGTTTTCACTGAAGTTAAAATCGTGTCTAAAATCATTCGAAATCGTCTTCACAATTAAAAACAGGATAAAATACATCCGCACGTAGAGAAATATGTAGCACAACTGAAAGATATAAGTTGAACGACAACTTCAACACAATATCATCAGCTATTCTTACAATAAGAGAGGTTAGAAATAATAATAATAATAGCAGGCATGTTCTTTTGTTCCCTCATGGTCACGTGAGTATTTTCTACCTGGACAGTATTCTCAGTAACGGCCATCAAATTTAAAATTATTTTAAAAATCAATAATTGTAAAATTCTGTAATGGAGTGCAAAAGAGTCAATAATTAATTATTAATAATATTGCAAAATTAATAATTAAAAAAATTATAATAACAAAAAAAATAAAAAAAAATAACTGATGACACATTATTAGTACACACGTTTAATATATGTATAGTTAAGAGTACTGAAAAATAATACTCACTTCGGAGCGCTGTAAAACCTTAGCTATTGACTTAATTAAAAAATGTTGCTTATATAAGTTATTCCTTGAAAAACGATCTACAAAAATGGTCTGATATCATTTTTTCGTAAAATGATTAAAAAAAAGTTATATCGAAAAATACTATTTTTTTTCTCGAATTTCTGAACATTTTCGCTTATAACTTTTTTATTTATAATTCTACGACAAAAAGATACTGGACCAAAATTGTAGAGAATTCAATTTGCAACAAAAAATGTTGACAATTTTTTTTATCAGATAAATAGTTTAAGAGATAAATCGTAATAACCATTTCAACCCCTATTTTCAAGATGGCGGCCGTGGGGCAAGGGTGGTGACCCCACAAACTTGGTTATAGCTTTACACTGACCCCCCCTACACATCAAAAAAATAAAATTGCGTCCTCTAAAAAACGCAAGGTAAGGCCTAAAAAATGTAACATTTCAATGGACTAGTAAGGCAAAGCAACATACAGACTCAAAATTAACTACATTTATATCACTGAAAAGCCCGCATTAAGCCCAAAAACCTATTCAATTGTACACAACACTATTTTCTCGTTCATTTCGTTCAGTCACAGAACAGAGGCATTATATTCATTTAAATAATATTATTACTACCCAATAATCGCTGACCGAATGTAATGCGCTGGAAAATCTCATTGAATAATGAATGGCGAATGGTTTTATGTTTCACTATCCGATTTGACCTGGCGTTCGAGTGGGTTTGAATGTTTACGGGGGATGTTATTTAACATGTTCCATTTGGTAAGTACGTTGAACGTATATATACAATTTAATTATATCACGACTGTAATCTCCGCAGTCCGAAGAGGTGTACCTAATAGAACACCCACATTTCGCCAGTTATGTTTAGGTCCCATGTAATAAGGGGCGAGCCTATTGCCATCAACCGGGCACAAATCCAGCTGCTGCTGAGAAATTCCTGATGGAAAAATCCAATAATTCTTTACCCGACTCGGAAATCGAACCCAGGACCTCATGCTCAGTAGTCGCGTGTGCGACTACTCGACCGACGAGGCAGTTATTAATTTGGGCATTATTCGCCATCGTGGTATGGACATGTGATGCGGAGGAATGAGGAAAATGTTGAGTATGAATGTAGATGGCTGTAAGAATTGAGGAAGACCAAAGAAACGATAGATGGACTGTGTGAAGAATGATATGGCTAGAAAGGAGGTTACTGCTGAGATGACGAGTAATAGAGAAGTATGGAAGAAGAAGACATGCTGCGCCGACCCCAAATAAATTGGGACAGGACAGGAGAATGATTCGCCAATATTTTACTTGGACATTTGAAAAATCAAAGTGGTCGGCATAGCTCACAGAATAAGCTGAAGTAGCAATGGGCCGGCCACATTAGCCGTAGAACCGATGACAGTTAGGGTAGACGTGTTCTTGAGTGGAGACCGCGGTTCGGTAATCGTGAGGTTCCGGTGGCTAGTAGTAGCTGGATGCGAGTTGTTCAGAATCGATCTGACTGGCTTGCAATTGAAATGGACTATGTCCAGCAGCGGACTGCTGTAGGTTGATAATGACGTTGATCGATTTGAAAGAGCTGCATCACGATATAGTAGATGCTAAACTTAATCGCCAAAGTACCTTTTTATTTTTGTTCACGGGGGAAAACCTTCAAAAGGCGACCGGTCTTTGGGGATAAGACCGGGGAGTGTCGGATTTCTACCTCACTTAAACCATCCCGGTGGTCACCATCCGCACATGGGACGAGGCACCATTTCCTCTTAAAAGACCTGTTCGGTCCCTCTGTGCAACGCCTGATAAGGCACATCCCTGGGGCGATTGTAAAGAGGTCTTCCCTGAGCCTCGCTGTGCAAGTGTGCACGGCAGCACGTGACCACTGTGCCGCCGTCTTCTCTGATGTCTCTCGGTGGGCGGACAGAGTCCCCACTCTGAAAGCCCGCGACCTTAATTTCCCATCTGCTTTATGCAGGCGGGGTTTCGACGTATTAGGCATCGAGGCGGTTGCCTCCCCGACGCCTTCTTCTCCGCCAAAGTACCTAATGTAAACTTTTGTCTTTTGAATTTTATAGTATCTGTCTTATTTAGGGCATCCATCATAGGCCGCGAGCGAAGCGTCCAGATAAAATAAATTAGACCTCATTTATATTCAAGTTAGACCAAGAATCAGCACGTTTTCATCGTTAAAAATTACAATTTATAATATTTAGGTAATGAACTGATTAGTTATGTTATATGTAAGTATAAGTTTTTTAGAAAACATTATATTTTTATTAACCCACGCTACAGGAAAAAAGATCCATTTGCTTGTTCGTCCGACTATTTAGGTGAATAAAAATATCACCAAAACCAGAAAAAGTGATCCTATTTCAGTTCCGGTTTTCCTTTTGAGTTCGGAACTTAAAAAGCAAAAAATTCAAACTCACCGTTGAAGTAAAAACGTTCACCTAAAGGGTACATCCCCGTAAAAGCAAACAAGACATTTACAATATCGGTGACTTTCCAAAAGTTGGAGCTTCCAGTATTCAACAGGCGTCGTAGGCATGAATATGGAAGAGGCTACGAGACGTGTAGCGTTCGTAGGCTCGTAGCGCGTAGCACGTAGGCGGCGGGTGGCGTAGCGCTGAAGTTTGTAGCTATTCTCTCTAGAGTGAAAAACGGTACGATGGAAAATGCACGTTAGAGTAGAATGTGTTTTTAGATATTGCACACCTTGTGGTATTGTAATTTTTGTTTGACAGGAGGATATAGAGAGATGATTTATATGTATATTTGACCCTGTATCGTACCGTATTTATTTTCAGCCTGTATTGTCCCATTATAGGGGAAGAGCTCGTGGCTAAATAATTACAGCCGCTGGGGTCCATCTTTAGGTTAAGCCGTGCTTGCCTAGGTATTTATTTTATTTTATTTTATTTTATTTATTAGGGACAAAAAACAGTTACATGTTAAAGTTTAAAATTACGAGTTGTTACATAATTAGGTAAACATATAACCCACACTATTGTCCACGGGTTAATAAAAGAACAAATAAAGAACGTAATGATAATTTTGTCAAAAAGTTTCAATTAATTTTTAAATATAGGTATGTCTGTGGATGGGTAACCACCCATTACATACCGAGTTTCCTCCGTGTCTTGAAAAGCACGTTAAGCCGTTGGTCCCGGGTGTCATTTGACAGTCGTTAGGTGATCTGTGTCCCAAAAAGGCTGACAACTAGTCTTACCAAGGGGTATCGTATTACCCAGAACTAACTGGGTTGTGGAGGTCAGATAGGCAGTCGCTCCATGTAAAAAACTGGTATACAGCTGCATCCAGTTAGACTGGAAGTCGACCCCAATATAATTGGGAAAAGGCTAGGTAGACTTTCTGCCCGGCTAACAGCTGCTAGGTCAAAGGCGCGCGCGCGAGTTTCATACGGCTGTTGTGTTATTGTGATAAAAGTGAATGAGTACAAAAAAAAATCTTTAGGAAAGTTGTTTGTTACCATGATTACAATCAAGTGTTGTGTCACTAATTACCAGTCACCCTATTAAACTTATAAACCTGATTAAAAAAAAAAGAAAAAGCTCTTCATAAAAACTAACAATGAGTCTATTGTCATTAATAACCCTCATTATCGCCTCATCATTTCCGCAAACCGTCATTACCATTCAATGAAAGAAAAAAACAGTCCCGTTCCACTGCATTTACATGTTCCCGCCCACAAAGTTAAACTCCCCCTTAATGCTTAAGGGTAAAACACGACAATACGAAAATTAAATTTTTAAAGGCTATTCTCGCATCTACAATTCAAATATTTCTTTCGTTTCCTTTTGTTTGGCGTACTTACGAGATAAAATGCTTTGTTTTGTTTATTCCGTTTTTTTTTCTTTGATCCCATTGATATTGTTCTCTTGTCTCGGCTTTTTGAGGACGTTTGTCGGATAAGAATATAAACCAGTCAAGTGCTTTTTTTGGTCTTCGTTATATTGTGAGACGGTAAATGCCTATTTTGTGGGTAGTAAATTAGTTTGACGTTGATAAAAACAATATTGGGCTTGGTAGGAAAGGTTGTGGCGATACTTAAATGTAGTTCTGACTACATAGTCCAGTTGTTGAGTTATTTAAGTTCTTCCTTTTCCTAACTACGTTGGGGTCGGCTTCCAATGCAACTGGATGTAGATGAATGGAGCGACTGCCTAAGGCGCGAATTACACAGAAACGGCGTAAGGCGCAGCGCGGGCATGGAATTTATACGGAAACGAAAGAACGGCGTGCCTGCGCCGCGCCGCTTGAGTGTAATTCACGACACGTCGCCTACGTACATTTTGTATGAAAATGTTTTGAAGCGGCATCATGCCTGCTCCGCGCCTTCACCTTATGCCGTTTCTGTGTAATTCGCGCCTAAGACCTATAAACAACAGCCGGCACCAACAGCTTTACGTGCTTTCCGAGGCACGAAGGAAACTCGGTATGTAATGGGTGGTATTTGTTTTAATGACGATTTGAAACTGAAACGAATAAGCAAGACAATTAGCAACCCATTAAATCCATACATCTTTAGTATGGGAAGTACTAAAGACGTATGAAAGCTAAAGGTACCTACTATAAGTGTAAGTTCAATGTTCTAAAAATATACTGTTTTTTGTTTTATATCAAAACAGTTTCACATCACGCTAGTAATCCTCGAAAGTGAAGCAGAGGTGTACCTAATAGCCACCCACCCAGTTATGTTTAAGTCCCATGTAACAGCGGGCGAGCCTATTGCCATCAACCTCCGTGGCTGCTCTAACACAGTTCAAACAAACAGCTCATGTTTTAAAACAAGATCTACACCCATTTATCCTCAAAGAATACGTCTCCAAACACCCCATTTCCTCAAAGACAGCCATAACATAATAAAAATGACGCATACTAACATGTCATGAGCATTTTATACTGTTTCATTACGCCTTATACTTTCGTCTTAAGGCCGGGAACCGGATACAGTCCCATCACAGTTATTTTACCTGACGGCTGTAGTCCAACATCGACTCTATTGCATCGGACATAAAGATCACAATAACTTTCACAGACTTGTTAGTGACAGCAACCTAAGAACACCCCTATTGCAACTCGCATAAAGTTCATAGCGAAGCAAGGACGGAGGTGGAATAACTTTGAAAGGATGGTAGTCGGGTTCATGCAATGCAATGGTCCTCATTTGTTTTGATGTGCTCCTAGAAATCCGGGTAATGGAGGGAGTGCCTCTAAATGTGAGTGAAATAAGGTTATAGTAAGAAACTATGTCATTGTCTTGAAGGATAGTAGACAGAGGTGAATTTCGACTAGATGGGGAATGATGTGGCATTACAATCTTTTTAACTGTCTATTTTTTATTTTATTCAAAAGAGACAACAAACAGCTGCAATATAAAACATAGAAATAAGAAATACACAAAATTTACAGATAATATTGCAGCTCACAACGCTATTCACAGATTAAGTATACGATCCGTAACAGTGAAAATAATCGCTAGGTTACGAATACAAAATACAAAAAATGTGTAAAAAAAAACTGTATAAAATGTTATACACATTCAAGAAAGCCCCTTAAGTATAAGACTTTTAAACTTATAGGGAGAACATGCAAAAATATGTGTTGTAGTGGTTATTTCAGATGCGACCACTGAGCTTGTATCCTGTTCAAGTGTTATGCTTTTTCTTGGGCTACATACAAGGTGTAAACGGAACCCTCTCGAAGCCGTCAATCAAGCCGTCATCTACGCAAAAGTTATTGCTGGGAAACAACATTTTTTTTTGTGGGTGAAAAATCACGTTTTACGGAAGGATTCAATGTGACGCACCAAAAACATAGTACTGATGGATGCATTGAATAGTACTAGAATTAAAAGAAAAGTTTTAACATTAAAAACTTATTTAAAAAAAAGTACTTGTGAAAAAGTTGGAACTTTGACCCCCAATATCTCCATAACTAGAAGGTTTTTAGGAGAACTAATGCCTTTCGACTTCTTTAAGGGTTCTTTTATAACCATTATTTCTCAGCAGTCTAGACTCTGTATCGTGGCTTATGACTGAGGTGACTGGCAATAATAGGACTCTTCTATAAATACTTACCCCTAAGTTACAGAGGACTTAAACATAACTCGCAAACTGTTTGGGTACAACGTCACTGATTAGTCAGTGATGTTGTACCCAAACTGTTTGCGACAGCGTCGAAATATCGGGAGCTCAAAATAATGAACAATCACGGAAGGTATCCCGTAAGCGACAGTATATGAATACTCTAGATCTAATTTACTAAGAATCCCAGAATATCAGTTTCCTAAGCCCACAATAAAAGTTGTTTGTAAAACTACTAACAAAAATATAACGCAGAAACTGTGTAATTTCAAAGCGAAGACCAAACAAATTCACCTGTGTTTACAAGGTGTGCTAGGAACAAGAAAGGAAGGATTAAATTAATGTCGGTACCGCACTAGTGTTCGAAAAGTAATGAAACAAATGTTTTCTCAACCGGCAGCGTTCTCGCTCAAGCTGTTATTATATTTTCTCTGTAATAAGAAAATAACGCTTATTTAAGCGTTTAAGTAGACATTGAAATAACCGACCTGTTCTTTTTAATAATGTGTTTGTATATACTATATATCAAGCTTATATAACATAAGTTCACGCTTATATTCCTCAAAGGGTAAGGCAGTGGTCTACCTAATAGTACAACCACATTATTTTCACCATTTTTATTTTCGAACCATGTAATAGGAACAAGCCTATTGCCATCAACCAGCCACGAATCCATATTTCGTGGCTGCTACTGAGATATTCGTGATGGAAAACCGAATAACATTTTGCCCAATTTGGGTACCGAACCTAGGATCCCACGGTCAGCAGTAGCGCTTGCGACAACTGGACCAACGAAGCACTAGTTTAATAACTTGTTTCAATAATATACTAGTGTCTAACCGGATGCAGCTGAATACCAGTATTTTACATGGAACGACTGCCTAGCTGACCTCCACAACCCAGTTAGTACTGGGTAATACGATACCCCTTAGTAAGACTGGTTGTCAAACCTTTTGGGCCACTGACTACCTGTAACGACTATCAAAGATCTACAAATCACAGCCGGGACCAACGCTTAACGTGCTTTCCGAGGCAAGGGCGAAACTCGGTATGTAATAAGTGGTCACCCATCCACATACCAACCTAGGCAAGCACGGCTTAACCTAAAGATCGACCCGAGCGGCTGTTGTTGTTGTTTAAAAATAAACTAGTGTAATGTATATGATTAAATTATACTAGCTGACCCGCGCAACTTCGTCTGCGTCACATAGGAGAGAGAGAGGGTTAGAGGGAGTGGGTCGTAGGCACTTATAATACAATTCTAAAGGAGCACATCACACACATCATTCCGCATAATGGAAATGCGAGCGCGGTACCTGATCATTATTTTGCCGCGGAGTTATTTTAAAACTGTGATATCTCCTAAGATATTCATTGAAATAAAATGATGTTAGAACAATTTTGTTCATAATGAAATACTTGTGATGAATAACGTATTTATTTGGATAAGGATAAATAGCATGTTTACAAAAACATTAGATTATATTTGTAGGCTGGAGTTACAATGTATTTTCTAACGGTCGCAGTGTGGGCTATTTCTATTTGGACCATTTCCCCTCCATATCTGCATATTAAAATTTCACGAGCAGACTAAACGTCTATTAAGTATCTCATTTTGCGCCATAACGGAACAAAACGGGTAATATTCACAGTTAACTTAACCTGTGGCCAGTTATGGGGTTATTGATAGCGTTTAGACTTAACATCTCGCTTGTTTTCCACGATGGGATGGACAGAGGTAAGTACACCCAAATACAACAGCTATGTTAAAAAAAAACAAAATTGTTCATTTACTCTTCAAGATTACAACAAAACTTATACTGTCACTTACGGGATATCTTCCCTGATTGTTCATTATTTTGAGCTCCCGATATTTCGACGTTGTTGCAAGCGCCATGATCGCGGGTTGACTGGAGAATGAGGGTGGATGGAAAATAAATTGTTAAGAGCAGACAAATCTGTCTACCCTCTTTCTTTGTCTTTTGCTACGCGCACTACTGGAACTCAACACAGTCACGGCAAAACACACTCACAGTATCACTACGTTTTAGGAGTCCTTATTACGATGCCGGCTGCTACTTTTGAGCTTACTCAAAATTGGATTCCACGTACTTGACAATTTGGAACCATCCTCTCGATTTAAATTTTTGTGTTAATTAGTTTGTGATAGGAGCCTTCTTTAAAGCAATGCCTGTATTAGAAGACTCCGCTCTTCCATAACAAAAGAAAGAAAAATATTAATAATATATTTAACATAGGTAAGTAGATAAGATAACACATACAAGATTGGCATAATTATAGTTTGTGTGTGTGTGTTCTGTGCTTGCATGTGTGTTTGTGTGCCTGTGTGAGAGTATAGGTTATGTCGTAGGTATCAAGAGTTCATGTTATGGCCTATACCTACACCACTACCTGTTATGACCTACATCCCGCTATAAGGTAGAGAATCTACGGGGAAATTCTTGAAAAATCATCCAAAAACACATTCTCCAGGACCCCTAAGTCGAGAACTTCACGTTCAGTAGCTCACGCATACCAAACAAACGAGAAGAAATTCTTACATTATAAGCATTCAATCCTTCGTGTCGCATTTATAGCAGTCTACATATATAAATTTCATTGTAAGGGACCGAGATTACACATTCAAATTAATGAACTTCTGCGCTGTCGAGGTGAAATTAATGACATCTTTTAATTGGAATTTATTTCATCAGATCCTTCGTACACGGAAACAACGCATCCAATTTTCTTAACGATCTCAAAAACTCTTAATAAACTGCTCAATTAATCACCAATTCTTTGGCATTGTTTACATAAAAAAGTATCCCTTTATTTACCCAACTACCCGATTTAAAACGCCTTCCTCCAAAGCCCGGACCTCTCTAATTATTCAAGTTAATTGAAGTTTTGCCGAGACCCCAATCTCGCAGGGAGAGTTATACGCCTTTTCGGACCCTAATTCGCAGCTAAATTAAAAAATACTTGCGAAATTAATCCTGGAGTGAGGATATTAGGAGTCTGAAAGTAGCGAGGAAGTCGGTAGTCCTATATGGTATGGGCATGTGGTGCAGAGGAATGAGGGATATGATTACCTTAGGAAAGTTTTGAGCTACGAATGTTTCGGTTGAGGAACATTCATGATCGAGGAAGGCCTGGGGTCAAGAGGGTTACCGGCCTGTTGCACCTCGCAAATGATAAGAGCTGATAAGGGCGAATTCGCCGCGAAACGTTTCGCGCGAAATCATTCGCGCGTTAGTGAGATACTAGGCACCAATACATCGAGCCCACAAGCATCGCGCGAATTAAAAATACGTGCGTAATTCGCGTGCCCTACGCCAGACTATATAGGTGACTACCTATATAGGACTATATAGGCGATTTAGATATTGGCGGTGCCCAGTAGTAGGACCAATCTAATGAGTAAAGCCCCTATAACGCGTATCTTGCGTGTACTTAATGACATATCATACAGCTCAGATCTTTTAACTTGTCCTCTAAGTGAGTTCACAAAAATCACGATGTACAGAATATGTAATGATAAATAATATAACTGTAATAATGGCTACACTATTGAATTAAGAAATACCTGTAATGATAGTGATGATGAGTTAATAAATAAATAATTATTCGGAGTTGATGGCCGACCCACCAACAAAAAGCGGACAGGATTTATGAATCCGGACGGAAATTAGAGCAGGGGAAGACCAAAGAAACGACGGATAGATTTTGAGAAAGATGGAATGACAGCTGAAAGAAATGAATGGAAAAAAGAAAAGCTACGCTGACTCCAAATGAATTAGGATTAGGGCGAAAAGTTGACATACAACAGGAAAGGTACATTTGTGAATGATGTACATAACATGTTATAAATAAAAAAGATTTGTTGTCGGTACACGTTCATATTTCGTCTTTTTTGCTTGTAATTTTTTTTCAGGACATTAATTTGATTGATGACATACATTTTCCGTGTTTTTATGATTATGTCGTTATGATTGAATAGGTATGTTTTTTTTTGTTTAATTGTTGTACGTGTTTTTTGTTTTAATGCTGGGTAGGATATTGACCGGAATGATAAATACGGAAGGGTCGCATTTGGGTCAATTCAACTGACTGTTTTATGTAACCATGGGTACAAAGTTCATCATCTGCCTAGCTTTTTCCCAACTATATTAGGGTCGGCTTCCAGTCTAACCGGATGCAGCTGAATACCAGTATTTTACATGGAGTGACTGCCTATCTGAACTCCACAACCCAGTTAGTACTGGGTAATACGATACCCCTTGGTAAGACTTGTTGTCAGACTTTTTGGGCCACTGACTACCTAACGACTGTCAAAGATCTACAAATGACACCCGGGACCAACGGTTTAACGTGCTTTCCGAGGCACGGAAGAAACTCGGTATGTAATGGGTGGTCACCCATCCACAGACCAACCTAGGCAAGCACGGCTTAACCTAAAGATTGACCCGAGCGGCTGTTATTATTAAGCCACGAGCTCCTCCTCATAGGTACAAAGATACATGTTTATAACTCGCAAGTCTGAAAAAAGGTAAAGTGGAATCTTTGATTGAAATGAGAAAGACTTGTATTAGAAATAGTCGTGAAAAAATGTACCTACTCTAAAAGATGTGTTTATTGCGCTTCTTTATAGCTTATGCCTTAAACAAGTTGTAAACAATACTAAACTAAAAGGTGACACTAATAGTTAACAAGTCATGTCTGAAATATTGCCAATACATCAATAATAATATTTTATACACGATATGTTTTCAACAAGTAAAACTGGTTGTTATGGGTATATGGTAGGTACTAGGGGTGAGCGGGGTTAGGGGTATCGTATTTTTGGGTTGTGGAGGTCAGATAGGCAGTCGCTCCATGTAAAATACTGATATTCAGCTGCATCCGGTTAGACTGGAAGCTGACCCCAACATAGTTGGGAAAAGGCTAGGCAGATGTTGATGATGTTTTAAACAAGTCTAAGCAAGACTTGTAGAAAATTAGTAAATAAGGAATTTCTCAGTAGCAGCCTGGGTTTGTGCCCGGTTGCTGGCAATAGGCCCGCCCCTATTACATGGGACTTAAACATAACTGGCAAAATGTGGGTGTTCTATTAGGTACATCTCTACCTAAGCCTTCAAAAATTACAGGCGTGATGTTATGTTATGTAAACGCGAGGTAACAATATTGCAGGAGTCTTTTCTTACGAAATGCAAAATTACTAACAAAGAAATACAAACTAAATTAATTTACCCCACTATTTAATACGAGTATATTACGCCCATAAGTAAACATAGAACGCGTACGTTGCGTGGTGCCATGTGGAAATAATTTACTTTGCGCCTGAACATCAAGCCTGATGACCCTAGGGGGCTGGGTAGGGTAGTATACACGGCGTATCGTTTGAAAGCACATGTCAACGACCTGACTGCCATTGTATAAAAAGGGTTTATGAATGTTTTAGAGTCGACTATCGTCTATCGGATAGGTTCACAGTTTGTGAATCAATTCTATTTTGCTTTTTGCTTGAATATACGTAGTCAGTTCGTTAGAGGAGCTCGTGGCTAAATAATAAGATCCGCTCGGGTCAATCTTCAGGTTAAGCCGCGCTTGCCTAGGTTGGTCTGTGGATGGGTGACCACCTATTACATACCGAGTTTTCTCCGTGCCTCGGAAAGCACGTTAAGCCGTTGGTCCCGAGATCTTTGACAGTCGTTACAGCTAGTCAGTGACCCGAAAGTCTGACAACCAGTCTTACCAAGGGGTATCGTATTACCCAGTCCTAAATGAGTTGTGGAGGTCAGACAGGCAGTCGCTCCACGTAAAATACTGGTATTCAGCTGCTTTCGATAAAACTAGAAACCGACCCCAAATATTTGGGAAATGGCTTAAATACTTTAATGGAAGAAAATACTACATTTAAATCATGATCCTCCTGGACCCCATCTTTTAAAACTGTCAGAAGAGTTCCAAACAGCCACAGAAAAAAGACTCAAAAAATATTCACAAGTCTTCAAAACACAAGATAAGTAGCATTTCAGTTCGTATTTCCCTAAATAAAGACGACGTTCTTCACGAACATTAACTGAAGCCCGTTTAGTTTCAACAAACATTGCGACAACAAGACAAACATTCGGCCTATTAAGGAGAAACATTCTCTTCTAATTAAAAGGCTTTAATCTTGAGGCCCAAAGAGGAACAAGCCGAAAGACATCACTTAAAAGGCGAGTAGACGAACGACAAATTGCAACAACAAATGGTTGCCTGAAAAAGTAAATTGATAAAAATCTTTGCTGACTACTTTTAATAAGATAAGGTGACTTTGCCGAAGCTAAAATTCTAATTTAACATTTTTATTGCTGTCCCACTGCAGGGCAAAGGTCTCCCTTTCCTCTCCCCACATTTCACGATCTCAAGCGAATTCAGAATCATCATCATCTTCCTGCCCTTGTCCTATGTTACTTGGGGTCACAAACACAACACGTTTTTTTCTTCCATTCTCCTCTGTCAACCGTCACGCTATCATTTACTCCTTTATCTTTCAAATCATTCTTCACACAACACAATCCATCCATCGTTTATTTGGTCTTCCTCTCCCTCTCCATCCATCAACCTTTATATTCATCACTCTTTTAGTCACATGCGATTCGTCCTCCTCATCATATGTCCATACCAAGACAGTCGATTCTCTTTCAAATTTTCTGTAAGCGAATTCAGAATAACAACAACAAACAAACGCGCGCTGCAATTTTGAGTGCGTTTAAAATCTCGGGACCCGACAACCATAAATTGGATTAGGTTCTTCAATTGTCTCTATTCCAGGGCCATTATACAACCAGGTCATTATACAGGGCCATTAACCAATTGTACAATAAAGAAAGAGGTAGATCATAGAAACGATGATCATAGAAGGATACATGGATTGCTGAAATTATACTGAGCGATACCTTAGCAACTATCTTCGGCTACTGTCGCCGTGAAAATTATCGCTGTTAAAGTTGCCCGTGTGCAAGTTTAGGCCTTATTTACATTGCTAATTGTCGAGTGTCGTTTTATGCAATCTCTTATTCAAATCCTCGACTGTGTTCAGTTGGATTAATGAGAAAGTTAATTAAGTACGTGGATTGATGGCTAAGTGGGGTAGTTCGTTTATTGGGACTGGTCCTTTGTGCCTTCTTTGGGGTTAAAACTTGGTAGTTTATTCATTTCAATAGTTAATGGAGCAAGCTAAATAAAAAACTAAACCCACAACATTTTATTAAAAAGATAACCCATTAAAACGTAAAAAATACAATGCATTATTAATTTTGCTATGCTTTTTCTTCTGATTAAATATTTTTAACTGACATAAGCTTTTAAAAGCTTACAAGCTCAACAATAATCCATAACATTTATTTAAAAAATAAAAATCTGTTGATTCAAATAAAATGCGCATTAAATCAGCAGCAGCTGCAGTGCCAATGTTGAGCTTTCACCATGTCAATAGCTTAGCTAGATGCAGTCATGCAAGCTACTACAAGTAGCTTGGGAAATGGAAACATGCTTATTTACAGCAAACAAGTTATATTAAATTAAATTGCAACTCTGTGCAAACTACTTTATTCCGTCATTCACAAATTCGAATTTTAAAATACCGATTTTCATAATTCCGAATGGTTCAAAATTCCTAATATAACAACTCCGATTTATCATTTATCCTATTTTTATAATTCCTAAAGTTCAATATTCCTAACGTCTGCCAGATAGATGGAACCCAATTGAATCACAATCAGAATCCAAATTTTAGCAGTTTATTTGAAGTATTGAAAATCGGAATGTCGTTTTTCGGACCGACAACCCATCGGGGGTTATTGTACATTCGCCACAAAGTAAATTCGTCACATTTTGTAAACTCCATACATTGAAAGTGTATTCGTCACATGCATAAAAAATATGTGTAAATTCGTCACAAGTCTGCATAGGTACATATTTTTTGCATAAAGTACTGGTAGAAAACAAAGTTTTTGATTTTTAGCGCTCGAAATGAAAATGATTTCTAAAATGGGTCAATCTCCAAAACGGGCGTATTCGTGTGATCGCTCTGGTGCTTTTCAGATATTGATATTTCATAGTAATTACGTATCTCATTAAAAAGAATGATATTCAAATGGTATATTTTTACTAGTGGCCTTCAATTTACACAAACAGTTATGGAAATATTTAAGTTCAAAAAATTTCGCGACCAGAGCAATCATAATTGGTGCCAGAGTGATCATAAATGGTGAAACCAGTGACACAAAAAAATAAATATTGATAAAATATTAATTATTTAGACGTTTTCAGTCATATTCAGTGTACGTGTACAAGATTATATGTAAGAGAAATGTATTATTGACTTTACAAGCCACGACGCTCAGCCTATTTCTTCCTAAGACATTTTTCTTCAATAGATAATTTATTTCGAGGCATGATTTCAATCTGCAACAATAGTTGCGATTAAATTTTAGAGAAGGGTTTACTGTTGTGGTAGCTAAATGCAAGGTATCATCAAGGTAAAATACGTCAAAATCTGTTTATGGGTTTAGGTTATCCGAAGAAACCCAGGAAAGGTTATAAATTAAAGGTTTAGTTCACTATGTCGATGAGTACATCTACTTGGGCCAGTTAGTTTCTTTCGAAAACAGGCAGGAAAAGGAAATTGATCGCCGAATCGACAAAGCCTGGAAAAGCTACTGGTCCATGAAGACGCTAATGAAGGGAGATTTGCCGATGTCTCTGAAGCGCAAACTCATCGATATGTGTATCCTGCCCGTCCTAACCTACGGTGCTCAGACCTGGTCACTCGGGTGTACAGAGAGCAGATAAAATACGAAACACTACGCTGTGCTCAAAAACTGGAATCGCAGACGTAGGCAAAAAGGCTGCCAGGCTCTAATGGGATTGGGCGGGTCACGTGAGCCGCATGCATAACGACCGCTGGGCAAAGGTTTCGACACGATGGATGCCTGAGGATGGACGGCGCCGCCAAGACCGGCCTAGAAAGAGGTGGCGAGATGATCTAGATGCGCATCACGAAGGTTGGTTTGAGGTGGCGCAGGAGAAGAGTACCTGGAAGGATATGGGGGAGGCCTTTGCCCAGCAGTGGGACATTCAAGGTTATAGAAAAAAAAATGCATAGTTCATCGTTTGTCATTATTACAGTCCGGTACTACTTCTTAAAATAGATTTATAACGTACAATTAATGCAAAATATCATCGCTCTGGTCTTTTTGGACAGAGCAATCAGAGCCATAGCGATCAGTAAAAGTCACAAAATCATAAATATAGCCGAATTTAAAAGCATTAGAAAGTTGTGATTACGTCTCATAAAAAACATCATAACGATCACTTAATTCACATAACAAACACATTCGCAAGCTTACTAATGAATTTAAATAACGTGCCATAGCAATCATAAAATTCGAGAACCAAATCCAGAGCAATCATAAACTTACCTTCGTAATGTTGGAACGCGGGAACGTGGCACACAGGTATCCTCCTCGGAGGTTAGACCACTACCGACGCTGCCCCGAGGGAGAGGAATAGAGTGTCTATAATGCGTAACTATGGATGAGGGCGATGTTTTACCTCAGCGCAGAGCGATGAGATAAAATGCCCGGTCACGATTTTAAATTCAAATTGTGGCAAAAGTATTGTTAATACAACAAAAAAAAAAATATTACTATGAAGATTAACTATTTGTCATGTAATCTAAATAAGTTGTTTCATAAGATCCTTCTCATTAAAAAGTTAAAGAATATTTTTTTCATTCAATCGGCAATTGGGTCAACCCAGAGCGATCAGGATTTTAGGGTTTAAGATTTTTTTTTAAATATTTATAATAAACTTATTCATAATAATAGCCTTGTACCACATAGATTAGACACCGAACTGTCTATAAAAAAATATTTTGAAAACGTTTTTCGATTTTAAAATGGGTTTATCTCGTCCGACACGAAAAAAAATGCCTCTGGAGATCGACCCAAATCTTTCTTTTCTCTCCTGCGCTCCTGCACATGCTATCACGCGCTCGCTCGCTCGCTGTATCTATCTCTTTCTAGCCGTACCGGTCAATGCATCAGTCCAGTCATACAGTGACACAAAAAAAAAAAAAATAATGACATGTGGGACGTGAGTACAGCAGTCATTGTGCCGATAGTCGTGTCAGCCAATGGCTTAATTGCCAAGAGCCTCGACCAACATCTGAGGAGGCTCTCGCTTGGCAGCTGGATCAAGCGCTTGATTCAGAAAGCAGTACTTCTGGACACGGCGCGAATCGTTAGGAGGTTCCTCTCTCAAGAGCCCTGACCACCGGTAGCTCGGACCCTGTTCCCGATGCTGGTGGGCTACTATTTTTTATATTTTTAAATGTTTTTTTATAGTATTTTGTATAGAATATTTAAAAATGTAAAAAATATGTATAAAAATAAATAAAGGATAATAATAATACTATCAGTGTGCCGATTGTCGTGACGGCCAATGGCCTTATAGCCAAGAGCTTCGACGACCATCTTTCGAGGCTCTCCTTAGGCGGTTGGATCAAGGGCCTGATTCAGAAGGAAGTACTCCTCGATACGGCTCGCATTATGAGGAGGTTCCTGTCTCTGGAGCCCTAACCACCGGTGGCTTGGACCCTGCTCCGGATACCGGCGGACCACTATTTTTTGTATTTTTAAATGTTTTTTTTATATGGTTTTTTTTTAAGAAATATTTAATAATGTTAAAAATGTGTAGTAAAATAAATAAAGGAGATAATAATAATATTTAATTAAAAATTAACACTGCGCGAACCGGGAATCGATCCCAGGACCTCATGCTTATTAGTCGCCCTTGCGACCACTCGACCAACGAGGCAGTATCACATAAACACACCAAAATTTCCACGCGAACGAAGTCGCGGGCAACAGCTAGTAAATGTTGTGATGTAGTTGTAAGTAAAACTGTGATTTTTTATGTAGATGCAAATTACCAAAAAAACTGTGATTATTACAGTGATTTAATTATCTTTTTATTATTTTTATTATAGTTGTAATGTTATAAGCAAGTCAGCCACTTGCAATACATGTTTGTTTAGGATTAGGCGTGTCACGCAGGTCACGCTGTCCTTGACAACACGGGCTTAAAAACGCACAAAACCAGACAATATTAGCGTATATTTTAGCTATAGTAGTATTTTTATGTGAATTTCTGTGATTATGAAAAATAAAGAAATAAAGTTTTACTCTTTATTGTTTGATTTTTCTGCTGTCTGTACGGAAATAAACAATATGGCGGATTTTTATTCATGAAAATAGAGTTGTGGCGAGTTTACACATACTTTTTTTCGTGGCGAATTTACTTTGTGGCGAATGTACAATAACCCCCCATCGGGCATTTGATTCTTAGAACATGTGAAAATCGGGAAACAAATAAATCGGATTTACGACTTTCGGTAAAATAAATTTCGTGATTTTTAATAATAGACATTATAATTCTTAGATATTATGAAATTCGTACTTTTAAAAATCGGAACATCGAAAGTCGGAATAAATATTTCGGAGTATTTGGGTGTTCCCGTAGGATTATATCAGTGTGTGTCAGTTTTCACGACACGTCATCGGTACACGACGTCGCAACGTGTCACGATGCATGTGATGAATGTGTGTTTTTGAGCAAAGGATTTGTAATATGTGCCAATGCTTGCATTCATTTGCAATCTTCACAGTATCGAATTCCTGTGTCCAAATTATCAACGAAACACTCAAATTGCGACAAGCACTGAGTATAGCACATGCCTATGCATTAATTATTACAAAATCAACCAATTATTAAATGTGTGTGTTGGAGCTCTAAGATACTAAAGACACTGTATAAAGATAACCAGTAAACCAATATTCCTTTTTGTGAAATCAAACGCGGGCTGTTAACTAACTAAACATTTTGTCATGTTGCACTACACGTATAGGGCGACTGGTAACTAGTGACTGATACTTAAACACGTGATTGTACTCATGATAACAAACAACTTTCCCAAATAAACATTTTTTTTAATACGACATTTTTTTTTCAATTTTATCGCTATATGTACAGAATGCTTGGTTGACAGCTTCGTGAAGGGTCCGTTTACACCTTGTGTGTGTTTCAAAATTAAAGTCACACATACAATATACATAATTAAGAAGTTTCTCACAACACCTTTATGATACTCACACCATTGTTTGCGAAAGCTCCATAATGTCCCATTAGCTACATCGTATCAATTAATTTGCTGTTCAAACATCTTGCCATTAATATCTTAATAGACATTGAAGAGCCTACACCGCATATAGCTATATAACATATACTAGAGCTCCATAGTACCGTAGACATTTTAGTATTAACAAACAGTATTTCAACAATCAGGAGCTCGGCTTAATAATAACTGCCGCTCGGGTAGATCGTTCACAGTCGTTAGGTAGTCAGTGGCCCAAAAAGTCTGACAACCAGCCTTACCAAGGGGTATCATATTACCCAGTACTAACTGGGTTATGGAGGTCAGATAGGCAGTCGCTCCATGTAAAATACTGGTATTCAGCTGCATCTAGAGATGTAAAGAACTCGAGTCTTTGAGTCTTAATTGGATAAACTCGGCTCAATTTTATAAGACTCGGTGTACTAACAAAACTCAGAGCCTTGAGTCGAGCCGATCTGCAGTCCTTTCTCGAAAACTCGAGCGCCAAAATAGAACTCGTATTTCAAAAAGAGTTCGAGTCTTAAAAACAAGCTCACGTCTCAAAAAGAACTCGAGTCTTAAAAAGAGCTCGAGTGTATCGAGTCTTGAGCGTATCAAGGTTGATTTATTTAAAAATACATAGACATAGACTATTTCTATGTATTTTATTTATGTGTTCTATGTATATTATTTACCTCTTTTATTTTAATAGGAAAGATTATTTGACACAAGCTATTTCCCGCGACTTCCTATATTATATTCCTATATTATATTCTTCTGTATTATATTTTTACTTCTATACATATTATTATTATTGTATATTATATTCTTCCTATATTATTTTTATTCCGACTTATATTTTATTCCCTGTTTATTTATAAAGGAACTCCAAATGGAAAAGAACTTGAGCGCGACTCGTCGCGTGAAACGACTCGAGCTCGAATCAAGACCTGAGCGCCATGTTGCGCTCGAGTCTCTATGTAGACTTAAGTGTTCTAGTCTGGGGGTGTTGTTGTAACGAGTCGAGCTGTGCAATTTGTCAGCTGAGCCTAAAATTTAGGACTCAAAAGACTCGAGTTCTTTACATCTCCAGCTGCATCCGGTTAGACTGGAAGCCGACCCCAATATAATTGGTAAAAGGCTAGGCAGATGATGATAGGAAGACAGGGAAGACCCAATTGTAACAAATGCAGGTCGGGTAGCATTTTCAGGTTAAGGTATTCACTACTGCACAATGCATACAGTAGTAGCAAATTGGAAAAATTGTACGGTGACCCGTTTTACAATGTAACTCGGTCAACAGCACTGTCTTGCGGTTCCTGTCTTGTGTAACATTTGTACACCGAATTTTATTCTACTCCAATTCGGTTTTCATTTGTTTTGTGTAGAAGAAGAATACAATAAAATTAAAGTTGTATGAAATTCCTGTTTCGACCAGATCGGACGAAACTTAGCGGCCGAAACGTACTAAGCCGTTTGTTTGCTATAGTAATTCTTACAAACTGTTTTTGTTTCTATTGTTTTTAGTCTCGTTTGTCTATCATCTACGATATTCTGTTTATGTAGTTTCAGACTAGATAAGACAACAACACAAGTCTGACAACCAGTCTTACCAAGGGGTATCGTATAACCCAGTACTTACTGGGTTGTGGAGGTCATATAGGCAGACGCTCTATGTAAAATACTGGTATTCAGCTGCATCCGGTTAGACTGGAAGCCGATCCCAATATATTTGGGAAAAGGCTAGGCAGATGATATTGTTTCAGACATGTAATGTTAGCGATTTGATATTATTGAATCTTCTACAAGAATTCTACTCGTTCCGACATCTTGTTTTAGGTGTGAACTATATGCAAAATAACTACAATAAGCCAACACATGAATATGACGGATTTATAAGGACCTATTCCGTTAGGCTTGTACATTATGTCATGTGGGCAGACGATGGGTTTCGTGCTATGAAAACACACTGGGTGCTATACACTGTTTCTAGCAAAACAAACGAATCACTTGAGATTACAACTTAACACAAAAAAAACGGGGCACAATGAATCGGCTACAGTTCCAAGACGTCTCAACTCCACCGCGATCAGACACTGACTGTCGCCCTCGCCTCGAGCTGGACATCAGGGCTCTGTAGAAGCACTCTGTGGTGACAGACTCGTAAGTAGGTTGCGTGATATCACCACCGGCGCACTTCCGATTCATTTCATGTCCATACTAATGACCGGATCCGAAAAATAGATAATATAAGAATTATAGCTGTAGTTTTAAGTCTTTATTGATTTACATCAAATACTACCGCGCTCACTGACGGTCGACCAATATTCACCCTTATGCCCTGAGTAATAATGTTCTACATAAGAAATGTGAGAGCAGTAGTACATAAGGCAAACTCCAAGCCCATGAGAACTTTACAAAATACGTTATATTGTAGGTACATAAGTATTTGCGTATGTATTGGTAACCTGTCCCTGTAATTTTTCTACCAAGGAAGTTAGAGGGCAAAAGCCTATAATTCCATTTTGTTATGTTGAGCGGAAGAGGGAAACTTGTACCGAACTTGCTTGATTCGTAAGTTTTCCACGTAGCTGCGTAGGTAGGTACCGAACATCTATCATACTTACTTTGTTTGAAGAATAAACTTTCGTATTTCTACTTATATTGCTGTAAGACCTTTTTGCGTTTTTTTATAAATGTTTGGTGAAATCTTAAAACAGTCATTGACACTTCAGGGAGCCTAAAATGACAGCTACACGCATTTACACACAGTTAGCAGTTAATAGTATGAATAGTCACTCTGTGATCATTTTACGAATTTTTCAAATAATAATAAAAAAAAAAAATTAGTCCGTCAGTTAGATCCCAAAAAAATGTTAGAGGCGTATTTTTTCTTTTGTCACATAATCAAAAAATGACAACGATACAGCGCATCAAAGTTCAAAAGAGGGGGCTTGTGACGTCATTGGACAGTAAAAAGTGACAGAAATTGTGACGTCACGCGAGATTTCAACGCGCTGTATCGTGGCCATTTTTCGTTTACATGACAAAAGAAAAAATACGTGTCCCATATTTTTTGATTATCTAACTGACGGACTAAATAGATTTTTTCTGGCAAATACCCTATTCATATTATTATTCTATTATGATTCTGCTAAAGCGGCCGTTTTAGACCCCCAATTCATTATCTGACCGTATCTCTCTCTGTCATCTGTGTATCTGTCTCTGTGTCTGTCTGATATCTGATCGTATCTGTCCGTAGCCGCATACGCAATTTGTCCGTACAAGTTCGACTTATATTGACACTGTTAGCCTGCGTCATCCCACAGCTGGGCAACCAACGGCCTGCCTTAAATTTCTTTCGATCTAAGGTTAGCATGGACTCCTGATCGTTGGTTGCGTCCAGCAGTCCCCCCATCTCCTACCAGATCTGACGCAACGCCTTCTGGCTTCATCAGGTCTCCATGAGTTTGAGGGATCCACGCTACACAATAATCAACTTACACTACTCAATCTTACGGTACACAATTTGTCAAATCAAATCAAATCAAATCAAATAATTTATTCGTAAAATATGGGTTAGTAGGTGGTATATATAAATGTTACATTACATAATATAACAGTAAGAATCCTCATATTGACCATTTCTGGTATACGAAATATAAAATAAAAGCTTATAACAAAGAAACGAATGGGTGATATATCTGTACTCTTTTTCATAGGTACCTACTAACTAAACAAATTATTGCACTAGAATAGGAACATAATGAGGTGTTACAATAATTTTCGATTCTTATAACTAAGGTATTCCTGGGTCGTGTAGAAACATTTATTGACCAACCAGGAATACAATTTTTTTCGGAATAATGTAATGGGTAGGTCTTTCAGTTCACTAGGTAATTTGTTAAATAATTTAATTGACATGGGGTAACAGTTTCTTCTATACCAATTAGAGTCTTGTCCGAATTCCATCGTTGGAATTGGGTCAGTTCAAAGTTCCAGTGACATAACGCCTCGCTCCAACAGCCACAGAAACCTATTGTCGTTCATTTGAAGCTGGTAGCTTTGTGCCAGCCCTCATCCTTATTAAACAGCTGAATATAGACCGAGTATTCATGAACTCGGATTCGTATCAGGGCTGTCGTGGAAGCCTTTTGATTCTCACAAACATTTTCATTTTTTGGTGTGTTTTTCTTTACGCGTAGTGTTATTTTGGTACTTGTGTTTGTGTATAAACTACGGTACGGATATCATTTCAGTATCTTTGAGACTGCCTCGTTGGTCGCAAGCGCGACTGCTGAGCATTAGGTAGGTTGGTCTGTGGATGGGTGGCCACCCATTACATACCGAGTTTCCTCCGTGCCTCAGAAAGCACGTAAAGCCGTTGGTCCCGGCTGTTATTTGTAGATCTTTGACAGTCGTTAGGTAGTCAGTGGCCCAAAAAGTCTGTCAAGTAGTCTTACCAAGGGGTATCGTATTATCGTACTAACTGGGTTGTGGAGGTCAGATAGGCAGTCGCTCTATGTAAAATACTGGTATTTAGCTGCCTCCGGTTAGACTGGAAACCGACTCTAACATAGTTGGGCAAAGGCTAGGCAGATGATGATCGATTGGTTACAAACTAAAGTTTTTAGGTAATTAATGTTTGTGTTCAAGTAATTAATTAATGTTCTACTAGCTAGACTAGACGAACTGGGAAATGAAAGAAAAACATTTAATCCAACAGTTTAACTTTGATGAGAAAGTTTTTAAACACTTTGACAGCGTTTATGTACTGGGTTTGTTTATATACTGGGTTTGTTTTGGTCGTGAGCTCAGGTTTTAGTGCTTATTTTAGTTTGTAAATAATGTAGGTACATACAGGGTGTAAACGGACCCTTCACGAAGGCGTTAACCAAGCATTCTGTACATCAAGCTAAATAACTTTACGCAAAAAATATTGCTGGGAAACGACTTTTTTTTGGGGTGAAACGTTTTACGGTAGGACTAAATGTAACACACTCAAAACATTGTGCTGATGGTTGGATTGAATAGTACGGGGGTCATGAAGGTGTTTAGAGTGAAAATCTTACATTAAAAGAGGTATTTAAAAAAAACTTGTGAAAAAGTTGGAACTTTGACCCCCAATATCTCCGTAACTAGAAGGTTCCCAGGTGTGGTCTAAAACAAAAAAGTTATCGCAATGATGGGGAGAAAAAGTGCCTTTCGGCTCCATTTACGCCCTTTATAATTATACTAATTAATCAGTGGTTAGAAGCTTTGTAAAGTATATTCGAAAAAGTAAAATTTATTGTGAATATTAATATAAACATTAATTTATCAGTGTTCACTTGATTTGAATATTATTAGAATATTTAAATAATAATTAACGTATGTGGGTATCTGATACTAATTTACAATTTAATGAATACGTATTCGAATTACAATTATATTAATAACTTGGATCCATAGTAGACTAAACTTGGTATTGTTTGTATTTAAAACATAGGTATGTAAGAGGATGCAACCAACCATACACACACACACTCTACTTCGTCATAACTTTCCACCGATTGTATATAACACATGGAACAATAGCTAAATATTATGTTCTTTAAGCTGCTTTCAGACTACGCTATAATATTATATAATAGCATATAGTATACTAGCGGCCCGTCCCGGCTTTGCACGGGTGGACATTTATTTTTTAAACTTTTTGGGATAAAATATATAATGGTGAAATTTTTTTTGAAATCGGTACAGTAGTTTTTGAGCTTATTCATTACAAACATACACACACACACACACAAAAATACAAATCTTTCCTCTTTATAATATTAGTAAGATAGCTCATAGCACAACAATATCGCGCACCGTACATTGTTATGGACACGTTCACACTGTACTGTACTATATATTATTACTTACTATACTTATTATAGCATTAGATCCTTCTTTGCTATACTATATGGCACTTTAGTATAGCGTAGTCTGAAAGCAGCTTTACAATCTACATACATTTAAACAGCTCCGCTCGCCTGCTCCGATTCGCCAAATAAATTAGTAATAGTGTCAACCGTTTATAGCAACGTAAAGCTAGTCTAGGTCGAATCTAAAAATATTTATAGACTTGTAAAATGTCACATCCAACATTCTTCGAGTTGAGCACCAATAAATCCCAATTTATGCCTAGGCCAGAAAATTGAGTCATCGAAAATGCAGTCCAAACGATCGACTCAGGTATTCCATGCTAGTACGAATGTCAATAAATTCGCAATAGACACCCGCCGACGTAGTGCCACTCGTTCATGACAAATGGCCTCTTAAGGCCATTTTATAGGCCATTACCCCCGCTCGGTACCCGTGTTCGAACATTGTCAGGCCTCGTAACGACATTTTTGAATATATTGCTTATTTAATAATGTAAAATTGTTTTATGCCCATAAATCTTTGTTGTGATTTATGTAGGAGTGAGGCCAATGCCTAGAGTAAATGATGTGGCAAATTGGTGCTTACGTGGAGTGAACTCGGAATAAATACGTGAGCCCTAAAGCTTGTTATGTAGCTCCTAATTTATGGTAGCGATATTGGTGGAGCCAACCTTCCGATCAATCGATAGGAGAAAGTTTAAATTCTCTCCCTTGCGCAGGTACCGTTCTTATTGATGACGTCATGAACGAAAAATTACAGGAATATTTATGGATAATTTAAAGGAATGTAAGAAATGATGGCTGTAATTTGTGAAAGATGAAATAAGTAGGAATAAAGAAGTGGAACAACAAGAATGCTGATTGTGATAAGTGATGCGACACCCGAGAGGCAGATGTTCATGATTTTAACAGACTCATCATCATTTGCCTTTTTCCAACTATATTGAGGTCGGCTTCCAGTCTAAACGGATGCAGCTGAATACCAGTATTTGACATGGAGCGACGGCCATCTGACCTCCACAACCCAGTTAGTACTGGGTAATACGATATCCCTTGGTAAGACTGGTTGTCAGACTTTTTGGGCCACTGACTACCTAACGACTGTCAAAGATCTACAAATGACACCCAGGACCAACGGCTTAAAGTGCTTTCCGAGGCACGGAGGAAACTCGGTATGTAATGGGTGGTCACCCAGCCACAGACTAACCTAGGCAAGCACGGCTTAATCTAAAGATCGACCCGAGCGGCTGTAAAACAAGATTTTTAACTACAAGAATAACGTCGTACAAAGTCCGTCCAATTTTTTAGCTTTCCACAAATGCCTTTGAAAAGGCTATAGCCTGGTTTTTAATCTCGGAGACTAAATTGAAAAGTGAAAATGTCAAAACTGACTTAAATTCTATTGAAATCTATGTCAGTTTGCCATTTGTACTTGTCAATTTAGTCTCCGAGATTAAAAAACAGACTTTAGTTAAACGTATCGAAACACCGTACAGAACATACCTTACCATACAGGGTGTAAACAGACCCTTCACGAAGCCGTCAACCAAGCATTCTGTACATCAAACTAAGTAACTCTACGCAAAAATTATTGCTGGGAAACGACTTTTTTTTTTGGGGTGAAAAATCACGTTTTACGGTAAAACTCAATGTTACGCACTCAAAACACTTGCACTGTGCTGAATGATTGATTGAATAGTACGGGGGTCGTGAAGGTTTTTAAAGTAAAAATCTTACATTAGAAACATGTATTTAAAAAAAAACTTGTAAATAAGATGGAAGATTGACCCCCTATAACTCCGTAAATAGAAGATTCCCAGGTATGGTCTAGAACAAAAAAAATGTCGCAATAGCGGGGAGAACAAGTCTCTTTCAGCTTCGTTAAGGCTCTATTTACACCCTATATATACCTATTCCTTCATGAAACGAAACTTACACTTCATTCAAGATACTACTCGCCTGTGGAGAAATCCAAGTGTGAAGTTTTAGCTTTACAACTTGCAAGTTGCAGTAGCAAGTTGGGTTACTATTCGATTCGGTAACGACTGTTCAAGTTGGTGCAAGCCACTGCAAGCTACTGTGCCAACCACGATGTGTGGTTATAGCGAGTTGTCCGGCACAGGTGACCTGCTCGGCTTGTGTAGATGTGTAGAGAGCTTGGTGGGTATTTGTTGTATGCAGTTGGTATTATAGGGATGACCAGCTCGGCTTGAGTATACATGTAGAACTTGGTGGGGATTTCACAGATATGGATCTCTGGGTATGGATAGGAACTATGTACTACGAGTATACAGGGTGTAAAAGGACCCTTCACGAAGCCGTCAGTCAACCAAGCATTCTACTTACTACTGCGTACATCAAACTAAGTGACTGCGCAAAATTATTGCTGGGAAACTACTTATTTTTTTGGGGTGAAATATTACGTTTTACGGAAGGACTTAATGTAACGCACTCAGAACATTGTGCTGGTGGATGTATTGAATAGTACGGGGGTCGTGAAGGTGTTTAACCCTAGATAACTAAACTTATTTTACACGTTACACTGTAACTAAACATTCGTCGAGGGGACTACGAGAGAGCTGCTCTTCCTACTTGACTTGTGACGACAAGTGCAGCACGCGTTGCATTGTTTATCAATTTAGGAAGGTAAAAAATGAGCGGAGGTCGGAGGGCACGGGTAAGTTGATGTTCGCGCGGAGTTGCGTTGTCGCGCGGACGAATGTTTAGTTATCTTGGGTTAAAGTAAATTTATAAAATTAAAAACTTGTAAAAAAGTTGGAACTTTCACCCCCAATATCTCCCTAACTAGAAGGTTCCCAGGTATAGTCTAGAACAAAAAAATATATCGCAATAGTGGGGAGAACAAGTGCCTTTCGGCTTCGTTAAGGGTCTATTTACACCCTTTATAGGGGTGACTGGTAATTAGTGACCGATACTTAAACAACTTTCCCAAAGAAACATTTTTTTACGAACACCGTATACGTCACGTAGCGGCCGGTCTAGAACAAAAAAATGATCGCAATGAAGGGGAAGAACAAGTGGCTTTCCACTTCGTTAAGGGTCTTTTTACACCCTTTATATAGCTCTAACCAATGAAAAACGTCCACCATGATCAATAGTATACAGTAAGTCAGCAACAGTAAAATATAGCTGCCAGTAGCAAATACAGCCAATGTTTCCAATCCATGGCCCCCACTCAACAGCCGCAGGCCTTTTTGTCAAATTGCCCGTTCCTCTGATTTTTCGGCCCACTATAAATAAAGCTTGGTACATTGCTGTTGAAATTTCCACTAAACCAGTGGCTCCAAAACTTTTTTTGACCAGGGACCTCTTTGGTTTCTTTGTTATTAGCAGTTACCATGAGGTGCAAGAAATCATTACTTGCCATTAATTATTATGTGCCTAGCCTTTTCCCAAGTATGTTGAGGTCGGCTTCAAGTGTAGACGGATGCCGCTAAATACTAGTATTTTATACATGGAACAAAATCCTATCTGACCTCCACAATCCAGTCACATAAAGGAGTCTGCCCACTATATCGTACCATATCGTGACCGTGCTCTGAACGTATATAACGGAAAGAAACATGACACGGATTACCATGCCTACTAGAGCGTATCAACAGCGTATCACACCCGTTTATAACGGGTTAAGAACGGTCGTCAAACGCGGTTATAACCTATATTCTTTGTAATGAAAAGTAAGAGACTATGCCCACTGGACCGATCCGACACCGGTGACTTTTCAATAGAAATAATACATATTTTTGCCTGACACGTTCCTAGAACGGTCACGGTCTAAGATACGGTGTAATGGTCAGACTCCTTAAGTTCGAGAAATAAAAATTTAACTAAAACTTTTAACGTACGCGTAGGTGTCAAATTCAAAAGTAGCATGCATTAAAAGTTTTTGTAATAGAAAGGACAACAATTTTGATAGGAAATTATAATTCAGTTACCTCGACATGATTTTTGAGCTTGAATCTTTTGTACAAGTTTAAAACGTTAAAGTTTTAATGCTCTCTCGCATCTTATTTTAAATCTTCCGGACCACTGATGGCCCGCGGACCAAAGGTTGAGAACCTATGTAGGTACTAAATGGATTCAATGGATTCATGTTGGTTTCAATGTGGTCTGGATTTTATTTGAACATTTACTTTCACCGCAGTGCATTTCTAAAGCACTCTTCATACGGTGCGTGAATATTTCCAATAATTGTCAAAGGAATTAGATTTTATGTGTTTGTGGTTTCGGACTAGTTAGTTGGAATGTGGTTTTTATTTTGTTCAATAAAAGAGTAAATGCTTTGACGAATTAGTTGAAAAAAATAGTGAAATATTCGGGGTATTCCTCAAACCGCAACTATTTTTAAGCGCAACTAAATTATTCCTCGAAGCGCAACCGTACGTAAAATATCGTTAATGAATCCATCATACCCATCTCTATTTTTCATCATGGTTGCGCTTTGAGGAATTAACATTTATAATATTTTGAATTTGAATTTGTGAGCGCAAATAATGGTTACACTTTGAGGAATAATTAAGTTGCGCTTAGTTGGTTGCGCTTAAAAATAGTTCCGCTTTGAGGAATACCCCAAATATTCTTGTTCAAATTTCAAAATCATCGTCCTTCTGCCAGTGGCGGACGGTGGGGGGGCTGGGGGGGCCATGGCCCCGGGCGGCACGTTTCAGGGGGCGGCAGAAAGCAAGAGCCAGGCGGAACCAGGCGGCAGCGTCAGGTCATAGTTATCGGATCAGATAATTACTAAAGTCATCGGGACTATGTTGCAAAAACAAGGACAACCAAGAAGTGGAGCATTTTCCTTAATATACGCCGCTGGCCCGGGGCGGCTTTTCATACAAGCCTCACGTATATTCCAGTCTGCCGCCCCGTAATTTCGAGATACAAGCACTTTATACTTCTAGCCTGCCGCCTACCTTTTTTATATCTGTATTTATGGTAAAAAGAAAATCGAACCCATCTAGGATGCTAAAATTTTCTTGCTCTCTGCGCTCGCTCTTACAGCTAAGTTTTCTTAATTGTTCCATATCTCTAATGCATTCGTAGAAAAAGTATGTTAAATTCCATTTGTTTGAATCGTGAAAAGAAAATCTGTTACTTATCCGAGGCGGGGTGGAATTTTTTGAGCTCGCTTCGCTCGCTCTTGCATCCTACTTACTCTTAAGTCTAGAGCTTTTATGCATAAGTCGATAAAAAAAAAATATTTATCCATATGAATAGTTAAAATAAAATGTAATTTATCCGATGTGCGAAAAAATTTTGACCTCACTGTTTTTGTTAATTTCCGGAACGGCAAACCTTATACTCTAGGTATTAGCTATATTAGCAATTGAACATGACAAACCTATATACATACGAACAAATGATCATCATCATCATCATCATTCTCTTGCCCATCTTATCCCAATTCGTTAGGGATCGGCGCAGATCCCTAGCGAATTGGAATAAGAAGGGCAGTATGTCTTTCTCTTGCATACCTCTCTAATTCTTAATTACTCGTCATCTCATCAGACACGTCCTTTCTTGAATTAAAATGTGTATAAAAAGATTTTACTTTGAAAAATAAACTTATAGAATAACATTTTTAAATAATTTTAAAAAATGCTTTGCATTTTGACTCTTTCCTACGTTTCTTGACTAATTATGAAATTAGAGGGGGCGGCCAAAATTACAGTCGGCCCCGGGCGGCAAAACCCCACGCTACGCTACTGCCTTCTGCTATTCATGTAATATGGTAGAAAGATGATGATTGGTGACAACGACTGGACTTTTTCTTCTTCCATTGCTCCCTGCCAGCCAACCATCTTTCTATCATTCAGTTCCTCCTCTTCTACTTCATTCTTCGCACACTCCATCCGTCTTCTCTCTTTGATTTACTTTAATTTTTAACTTTAATCTTTGAATTTTTACATTTTCTTTTCTTTTTATTTTGTTTTCAATTGCATACATTATAATGTTAAGTGAAAGAGCGGAGTCACCTATTATAAGCATCTTCTTACTTAAAAGGTGATCTCCAAATCATGTTTGTTAAGCCTTATGAAATTTAAATAAACATTTTTAAATATTTTTCAGCGTATCATCGCTCCTCATTACCACGTTTGATATTTCGAAGTATAACCAAAATGTAGTTATAAATAGATAGTAATAATGCTCGTTTTTCTCAAACGGAAATCTTAGAAAATTTTAATCATCTTGAAAGTATATACCGTTATCTGCTAACAATATTGTAAAATGATGAAGCCGACAATATTAAACTTTATTTATACCACAAGCCTAGCGGTTGTTGAGGGCATTGAACTGAGGAGACCAGGCGTGCAAATTGGTGTATAAATAAGCCCTGTAGTGTTACTACACTAAGAGATACCTACACAACTTTGAACCCATGTAGGTACTAGAAACTATTTCGGTAATACCTACCTACGTAGGTGATAGGATTTATGTTTCCAGGGAAATTACTATCGTAGTTTTGTTGTTGGTTTCCGTTTACGTATAGGATATAATATAGAGCTCACGGTTCTTCTGAACTAAGTAGTGGTCTCTATTTTTATTTGTACATTTAAGTAGTATACAAGGTGTAAACGGACCCTTCACGAAGCCATCAACGTAACATACTGCTTACAATTAAACGCATTATTTTTCGTTCGTTCGTCAAATTGTGAAATGGCATGCGACAGAACGCACCTTGCATTGGTTGAACCCTGCCCCATGTGCTCCGTGCCGCCATATTTCTTTGTTAATTCGTTTGTTGTCGAATGTAAACAAACAGAGTTTTGGTGACCTGTATGTTACGGTTCACAATCATTCGACAGTTTACAATCTCGCGAGATAGATTATAATCTAACGGCATTAACAATTTTACGGTGACATATACATCAAACTAAGTAATTTTTTTTGGGGTGAAAAATCACGTTTTACGGTAGGACTCAATGTAACGTACTCAAAACATTGTGCTGATGAATGCATTGAATAATACAGGGGTCGTGTATTATAGGAAAAGTTACAACAACAAAAAAACTTGTAAAACGTTAGAACTTTGGTCCCCAATATCTCTGTAACTAGAAGGTTCCCAGACATGATCTAGAACAAAAAAATATTGCAATGACGGGGAAAACCAGTGCTATAAAGCTTCGTTAAAGGTATTTGTGCACCTAGTATTATGTCTGTACTGTAACTCACAAAAAGTTATTTTTTGTACGGTTAAGTTTAGAGGTTTGTAAAGTTCAGTTAGCATCTGGACCGACTGTAATTAATGATCCTTCGAATTTAACCAGAACCCAGGTGATGCTTCAAGTGTTAGGCAGGGAGTTTATAAAGTTTTTATTTTATTTTTAACGGCTTATGTTTGAAGCTCACAATAAGTTAACAATTTTATAACTGATTTATTATAATTTATTTATTTATTGTTAAATTTACACTCACTATCTTTACAGGATGACCCCAATATAATAGTGGTTTGCAAATACACACCAAATATTTTAAAATTTTAATTTGATTTTTTTTAAATTGTTTTTTTAATTTTTTATTGTTCTTTGGTAATATAGAATGATGGGAAAAATAACGTATGATGAGACGTTTAATCGTAAACTAAATAACGTAACTAAATGAGACGTTTACGATTAATGAACATGAAACTTAGCTTAAACATGATGGATTATTTTGTGATGATCATCAAAGCGCTACCTACAGAAAAGTTTCATTCAATTCAAAACATGCAGTGTGATGTTTTGAAAACAGCATAATTATCAATAGTACAACTAACCCTTCTATCCATTGTCCCCAGTAATAGACTGCGTGGTGTCCGGCTGGGGTCCATGGTCGGACTGCGACACAAACTGCGGTTCTGGCAGCATGGTGCGCAGTCGCCGCGTGGTCCAGGCGCCTGCGCACGGGGGGCGCCACTGTTCATCGTTGGTGCAGCGGCGAGCTTGTCAGGAGCATCGTGGTTGCTCCGCTGATAGTGATGTTCCGTTGAGAGGTGAGTTTCATTGACAGCATGAGCAGCATCTTCTTCATAGTGTGTCAATGGCAATTAAATACAATCAAGATTTAAAATTATTAGACATTAAAGAAACACAATCAAAATACTACAAAAACCTGCGATTTTAAATACATTTCGAATCGTTAGAAAGTTCATGCAGATAGAAGAGAATGAAATAGGACCTCATCACAACACAAACATTCACAAAACTAACACACCACACGCTGCATTTGCTCTGGTTTCGGCCCGTAAATTAAATAAATTATAATAATAATTCGAAGTAGCAGTCCATCGATTAATAAATATTCGATGAATCGTTCAGTTGAAGTATCGTTTGCCCATAAAAGATTGTTTCGCAATAAATTCCATTCGAACAATCGTTCAGTCGACTTTGCATTAATCGAACATAATATGACTCTCGAAGTTAAGTTACGGACCCGATACAAGGTAAAAACGGACCCTTCTTGAAGCCGACAACTATATGTAAGTATGTACATCAAACTAAGTAAAACTATGCAAAAGTTATTGATGGGAAATAACTTCTTTTGGGGTGAAAACCATGGTTTAAGGTAGGGCTCAATATAACGCATTCAAAACATTGTGCTGTTGGATGCTTTGAATAAATAGTTTAGGGGTCATGAACGTATTTAAACTAAAGATATAACATTAATAACTTGTTTTTTTTTAAACTTGTGAAAAAGTTGGAACTTTATTAACTTTCAGTATCTTCGTAACTAGAAGGTTTCCAGGTCATTGCGATCTTCTTTTTCGTTCTAGACCATCTAGAACGAAAAAAAAAAGATCACAATGACGCGGAAAACAAATACCTATTGACTTCGTTAAGGGTATTTTTTACACCCATTATATTATTTTTGAGATGGCTCAGAATATATAACTACGAGTTTAACGCTATTACAATCATTAAAGGCTCAAAATTGAAAACAAGGCCTGGGATATATTTAACTCACAAAGCAGATTTCTGTCTAGCTGAAAATATATATTATTTTTTGGTCTGTTGCGCTTAGTGAGAGCGTGCCATTTTTATAGCACACCGAACACGTGATATGAATCCCAGTGTACACAACCGACTGTTTTTATTTATATTAAAACAGAGCTACCATTATATCGTTTATTCATGTTTCTTACTTACTAATTATATTTTTAAATATTTTTATCAACAAAAATTATATAAAAAACATTTAAAAATATAAAAAATAGTAGCCCACCGATATCGGGAACAGGGTCCAAGCTACCGGCTATTGGGAACAGGGTCCAAGCTACCGGCGTACCATTATTGTTATCATCATCATCTGCCTAGCCTTTTCCCAACTATATTGGGGTCGGCTTCCAGTCTAACCGGATGCAGCTATTTTACATGGAGCGACAGCCTATCTGACCTCCACAACCCAGTTAGTACTGGGTAATACGATACCCCTTAGTAAGACTGATTAGTATTATTATTATCGTGTTGCCGAATATTATTTCAGCATAACATAACATCACGCCTGTTTCCTCGTCGGGTAAGCAACGATGTGTCTAGTAGTTGTAAGCGCTTGCTGAGCGTAGTCTTGGATTAGGTTCCCAGGTAGGGCAAAGTGTTGGGTTTTTCAAGCAGGCCGGAGTCTTATGGTTGCCCAGTTGATGGCAATTTAGGCTCGTCCTTTCTTACATTTTTTGTCTTAAATATATCTGTCGAAATGTAGAGGTACGTTTGGTAAACCTCTACCTAACTCTTCTGCGAAAACCAGTGTGGTGTTATGTTATGTCGAACCAAACATGTACTATGTTTAAAGATTAGTTACTTAAACAATGTTTCTTCTCGTAGATGAGACTGCAATGATCCTACCCGGTGGGCTGTCAGTGAGTCGCCACTCCAATGAAACGGTGGACATCCGCAAGAACCTGCGTCTGCGCAACCCTGATGACCCTGAATCTAACTCACATAGAGAGTAAGTATTCTAACATTTTATAATACGGGGTGTAAACAGACCCTTCACCAAGCCGTCAACCAAGCATTCTGTACATCAAACTAAGTAACTTTACGCAAAAATTTTTGCTGGGAAACGAAATTTTTTTTTGGGGTCAAAAATCACATTTTACGGTAAAACTCAATATAATGCGCTCAAAACTTATTGCTGATGGATGCTTTGAATAGTAAACGGACCATGGAGGTAATTGGAGTAAAGTTAGAACCTTAAAAGGTAGTATTTAAAAAAAAACTTGTGAAAAAATTGGAACTTTGACCCCCAATATCACCGTAACTAGAAGGTTCCCAGGTATGGTCCAGAACAAAAAAATGATCCCAATGATGGGCAGAATATGTGGTTTTCGTTTTCGTTAAGGGTCTTTTTACACCCTTTATACGTTTAAGAACATCAGCTGTTAGTAACCAGACCGGTATAAAGTCGATATGCACCGTCTTTTGACATAATTCTAGACTTCTTGAAGCATCTACTAGCATAGCAATTTCATCACTAAAGCCACTCGAAAAAAAGATAGCAAAAATGTATTTCATTGCAATTTAACCGCAACCGAAGTTGTTTTAGAAACACTAAAAGCTTTGTGAGCGATTGTCCCTTCCCGCTCTGGGCGGAGTGGACGGGAGTGTCAGACTCGTACTGACTAAAACCCATCCATGTTCCTTCTTTGCCCTTTGGGTTCCAGGGCCGCGGTATCTCTTTCAAACATTCCCGTAGCCCAAGCACTAACACATTACTTGGCTACGACTTTACTTACAAAAGTGATTACTTGAGTAAAAGTAATAACTTAAAGTCCCGCAGCCCCGGCAGCGATTGACCCTTACCTGGGCTTCTATTTAATAAAAAAATCTACCTATTATTAGTACCACCAAACTTAATTATAAGTTCAAACATACGAATAATATAGCCATAATTTGCTGTCGTATTGTATAAATAATAATTATGTATACAATTATAATGTATACGATAGAACAGGGCGACAATATAGTGATGTTTCTTATATAATATACTAGCTGTTGCCGGCGACTTCGTTCGCGTGGCAAACATGATGAGTACGAGTGAGGAAAAAAAAGCCTATGTCCTTCCCCAGGATATATTCTATCTGCTCGCCAAATTTCATTACGATCCGATCAGCTGTTTAGTCGTGAAAAGGTAGCAAACAAACAAACAAGAGTTACTTTCGCATATATCGAAGTATGGATTATTCCGGGCATTGTCACCGAACCAAATAATTTAAGCTTCAAAAACGACCAGATAAAATAAGCAATGATAGCTTTATACCAGGAAATGTTTAGTAAAACATTGTTCGTTTCAAACAATTTCATTTAAAAAATGTGAGCCCAAATAAAACAATGTTTTATCTGAAATCCCTTTGTTCTTCAAAACTGAATAAACAAAACATGATGTGTGACTGAAAACATCCGTTTTGTGATCTGAAATAACTTACTTTCACGTGTAATTTATGTTTGGTGATGTTCTAGCCCGCTCGTAATTTTTTTAAGAGTTTTTTTTGACATTTACAATTGGATAAAATATTAAATTACATAAGGGGGGCAATTTATTAATGAAAATAATGATTTATGTTAAGTTATGAAATATTAAAAATAAGGTCTTTTTTGTAACGTGTATTGATTTGAAGACGATTTATACGTTATCTTACTAATCTTACTAATATTATAAAGAGGAAAGATTTGTATTTGTGCGTTTGTAATGAATAAACTCAAAAACTACTTTGCCGATATCAAAAATTTTTTCACCATTAGAAAGCTACATTATCCCTGAGTAACATAAGCTATATTTTATCCCAAAATATTTAAGAAATAAATGTCCACCCGTGCAAAGCCGGGACGGGCCGCTAGTAACTAGGATTTTTTTTAAACTGTGGTTACACGTTGATATCTCTGGTAGCATATATAATTAATGCTAAAACCTACATAGACATGCCGAAGGCTTATCTCAACCAGCTAATTCCAAGCTGTTCAATGCCAATCACTTCCCGACAGTATACAAGACAGATACCACGTTGTAGAACAATAACTGGCTCAGATACAATCAGATACAACTCGGTCAGTTCGGTCCATAGACTATACCAGGGGTTCCCAAACTTTTTCAGTTAGCGACGCACGTACAGGTGTAATATTTTGCCTCGGCGCCCTAGCTAGTCGAAAAAACAGAGTTTTTATAATAGTGTTGACCCACAAGAATGCATTTGAAAACTCCACCAAATCGGAACACGTTAACCTTGTTTTAAGGCTGCTGTCGTAAGAATTCAATGAGACTTTCTTCTTCTAAGGATTTAATTCGAATACTTAAGATTACTATTCGTAAACAGAAGCGCCTGTCGGTGACGCCCCTCTTTAGTCTCTACGGGACACCAGGGCGTCGCGGCGCACAGTTTGGGAAGCACTGGACTATACGATCGATATGCCGGAGCTTATTGACAGACAACAGGAAATGAGAAGCTTTGTGGCTACCAACCTAACAACGAAACCGCAATGCATTTAGGAGTATGTTTGTACATTCTGTTTTATCTGCGTAGGAATTTGTTTTGTTTCATGAGATTTATTTTGACAGCTATCAGCGACTGTGTGAACCGAATAAATATTTGAAATACGGCCTCGAAATTAATCGAATCGTAAAGCCTTTATTTTTTTTTTGTTTTTCTCTAAATTATTAAGTAATGCTGTATTAGTCACATTAAGATAATTATATTAAAATTCTAATATTTCTGCACCGGCAACTGTAGTATATGTGAACTAATATAAATTGTAAAATCTTTATGTACAGTCACGGACTTTAATTGATTGACTCAGAAATAAATGATTTTCTATTCTATAAATAAAAGTAACTAGGAGTTGTTTTTTCTAGGAACATTGTAATTACACGTTATTATGGACACTTATTAGGAGTTCTTCATGATATTTTTTTAACAATATTATTGAGGTAAAATAAATAAGAAAATAAAATAAGTGGTACTTACTTAATTTTTTTTTTCAAAGAAACATGCCAATTATTATAAAAAGCTCCTTACTTCTATTTGGATTTTACTAGGAAAATTACTTCTATCAATGTTACTTAGAATATATATTAGTTTATTATGACTTTTTAGGGTTCCGTACCTCAAAAGGAAAAAAAATGGAACCCGTTATAGGATCACTCGCGTGTCTGTCTGACTGTCCGTCTGTCACAGCCAATTTACTCCGAAACTACTAAACCGATTGAGTTGAAATTTGGTACACATATATTGTTAGTTGGTGATCTAAAGACGGACGTGTAACGTAAATTAATGAATTTTAAACATGGGGGCGACTTTTTGGGGTAAATTAGAAAATGAAAATAAAAAGTATTGCGAACTATATCGTGTTACATATATCAAATGAAAGGGCTCATTTTGAGCATCATTTTTTTGTAAATTTAAGGTAAATAGTTTTGAAGTTATTTAAGAAAATCGACCATTCCCATTTGTTATAGCTTTAGCGGGGGAATGGTCTATTTTCTTAAATAACTTCCATTCCCCCGCTTAACTCAGAAATTACAGCGCCGTAAATTAAAAAAAAAATAGTTCTTTGCCTATAGATTACACATATGAAACCTATAACAACAAATAATAAAAATAAATTAAAAATTAAAGGGAACTCGCCTACTACGATGGTACGGAACCCTTCATGCGAGAGTCCGACTCGCACTTGGCCGGTTTTTTCTACTAAATAGGCTTGTATTTGGCCGCAACTCGCTCTGATGTAAAACGATGCTGCGGCCTGTGGTGGAGCGCGCTTGACCCCTGAGGGACACCGGTATTTATAGCCATTCGATCAGACGAGCATATGATGATCAGAGGAGCTCGTGGCTAAATAATAACAGCCACTCGGGTCGATCTTTAGGTTAAGCCGTGCTTGCCTAGGTTGGTCTGTGGATGGGTGACCACCCATTACATACCGATTTTCCTCCGTGCCTCGGAAAGCACGTTAGCCGTTAGTCCCGGCTGTCATTTGTAGATATTTGACAGTCGTTACAGTTAGCCAGTGGCCCAAAAAAGTCTGTCAACCAGTCTTACCAAGGGGTATCGTATTTCCTAGTACTAACTGGGTTGTGGAGGTCAGATAGGCAGTCGCTCTATGTGAAATAGAAGATAGAGAAGTTAGACTGGAAGCCGACCCTAACATAGTTGAAAAAAGGCTAGGCAGATGATGATCAGACGAGCATGTCTGGGTGAATCCAGTCATGAAACTAATAAATATAAACTCAAACTCAAACTCAAAGCATTTATTTCAATTAGACCATAACAGGCACTTTTGAATGTCAGAAAAACAAAGAAGGCGAAGCTACAGTCCCAGACACAAGGCATAATCACTTGTGAAAGTACTGTAGTTGCCCATTCCAAAGCGTAAATCTCTATGGAGAAGAATGGGCAAGAAACTCCATGGACACTCTTTTCAATCAAAATATTTTTACAAGATCTTGGTTACATCATTCATGTTGAGATAATGCATATATGTGAGAACGATGTAGAAAGATGTGCACATTAAGAGCGTCCAGAGTAAAAGATTAGATCAACAATTTAAAAACAAAGTAGTTAGAATAAACCAGCTAAGAGATGACCAGTCCCATATACCAAGTCTTTCAAAAAACCGAAACAATTTCCGACGCCTCAGAAAACATTTGTCATATATTTCAGGCCAGAATAATCACAAAGCGATTCCCAGGCTAATTTCCTGTGCGGAATACAACCGATATTTTTCCAAATACGTTTTATAACCATTATTTGTAGCCTTATGTTTCATTTCCACGTTCTTTTGTCCAGATACTGTGCCCAGTTCGAGGTCACCAAGGTATCGAAGGCCTGCCACACGGATTCCGACTACAAAGCGTTGAGAGAAGGTACGTTTCACTTTAAGTTTAGTTAACGACGAGAAAATTGAAAAGTGGGAAACCAATCTAGAATTTCCGGGGCTTGTGTTGTATAAAGGTTGTAAAAAGTTTTCTCTTGAGTGCATTTTGAGCTTCAACTATTGAATTAATGAAAAGGCGGCGTGGTTAGTTTTCTTAGAAAAGGTAATTGAAGTTACTTGCTTAATTAAAAGCAGTAGAAACCTTTTTCAGTATCGTATCTTGATTCTGACTAGTACCACCAAAGTAAGTAAGAACTGCTGTATGCAGGAAAAGGATTAATTGGATGCTGTGGCCTGTGCCTCTTTCAATATACAGGGTGTAAACAGGCCCTTCACGAAGCCGTTAACCAAGCATTCTGTACATCAAACTAAATAACCCTACACAAAAATTATTGCTGGGAATTGACTTTTTTTTTTGGGGTGAAAAATAACCTTTTACGGTATTCAAAACGTTGTGCTTATGGATGCATTGAATAGTAAACGGGTCATGGAGGTATTTAAAGTTATAACATTAAAAAATTATATTTAAAAAGAATGCGAAAAAGTTGGAATTTGAACATCTTCACGACCCCCGTACTATTCAATTCGTCTATCAGCCCAATGTGTTGAGTGCGTTACATTGCGTCCTACCGTAAAACGTGATTTTACACCCAAAAAAAAAAAAGCCGTTTCCCAGCAATAATTTTTGCGTAAAGTTACTTTACTTATGTACTGCTTGTTTGACGGCTTCGTGAACGGTCCGTTTACACCCTGTATAAAAGCAAAATAAGATACAGACACTAATCCTCAAAACCCAGAGCCAAGTTAAAAAAAAACTGTGATATAATTTCATTTTTATTCTGTTTCCATTGCCCCCAGGCGCCACAGTATGCGTTCTCTGCGAGACAGCAGCTCTCCGACGGGACCTAAAATGGCGTTGCAGTGGGCACGGCGTAGCTGGACATGCGACCCGTTTCTACGCGCTCGTCGCCCCCCACTGCCATGGGAAATGGGTAAAAGCGGCGCAAAACCCCGACAAAAGGAGCGACTGCTGCGCGAACCCACACTTTATATTCGTTTAGAGGTGATATTATGACTAATATGTATGTTAATGTATGACTTTTCCGCTCTAGGGGACATTTTATCTGCTGTAGGGGGGCACTTTTCACCTTAGTGTTGCCCCATAAGGTTGAAAATTGGCCAAACACCATTGCCCGCGATTATACTGTTGTGACACATGTGTCCCGAAACATTTTTGTAACCGTAATTGTGCTTTCGCACTAGCGGTATTTTCGCAACAAGAAACATATTGTTTGAATACTTGACTTCATTTTAACATGTTATATTTGTGAATGATTTGGCAGTGGGAACGTAGAGTTATTTATTTGTTCCGCTAGAGTCCTAGAGTGGTTAAAAGCCTTTAGATTTGTTGGACGACAGAATACAGTTTAAGGTATAAGTTTAGATATTTTTCGGAATGGAACAAATAACTACGTAGAAATTGTTTTGATAAAAGTGAAAAATTGATAATTTCGGTCATTTTTTTCGAGTTTTTTTTTTTATTTGTGTTGAATGAAATATTTGGTCTGTTGAAAGAATATGGTATATTACATAGTGTGTTGCATTGCATTTATTCATTTGTAAGAAAAATATCGTATGACGGATCGTAATGAAAACAGTCACGATTGCATTTACTAAGACTTGTAAGCTCAATGTAACATGTAAATAAAGTAATTTCTTATAGGTTTGTATTTTAATTTTTAACTACTATTTTTTCAAGTGTAGAACACGGTAATAAAAGGCCTGGGTTCGATATCCGGGACGAGCAAAACGAAAATAAATTTATTTGCATTTATTACAAATCTGATATTTTCTAAGTTAATTTAATTTTTATTCAGAGGTTAGTGTGACACCATCAATGATTTTGTAACTTTAGAAAATAATTTTGATAATAATACTTAATAAATAAATACAAATAGTTTGTGAATACATATCTTAACGACTTATGTACATAATAATGTTAAATAAATCTCATTATGAAGAGACATTTTGTTTATTTCTTGAACCTCATTCGTTATATATGTGTGGTCACGTTTCACCCCTTAATGGGGTGTATTTCACCCTCAGGGGTGTCATTACAAGAAGCGTAAGTACCTTACGACTCCGCTTGAAAATTTACATGAAATATGGAGTGCTAACATAGGCCACAGTAAGAGACAAATCAGTAGTTCCATAGGCTACTGATATTCTAAAGAGGTAAGGTTTGTAAGTTTGTATGTGGGAGGTAATCCTTGAAACTACTCATCCGGTTTAAAGAAATCTTTTGCCCGAAGCTGAAGGTGGATTTTTTGGCCGAAGGTGCCCAAAGACGAAGCTGAAGCTTCGGCCGGATACTACTCAAAATCTGGAAGGCCTGGGTTTCAGATTAGAGTATTTTTGGCGCGTATACGCTCGGTTTTACATGCGCGTGGAATTTGCCATTACGTGGAACTCGTACAAGCTCTGGCGGTACGAGCTTATACGCTCTAGAAAATACCTTCCTCTGAAACCACTAGTTAAGTTATGTAAACATAGATGTTTGGAGCAGGTTTTTATTTTTACAATGGGTAAAACTTGTTCATAATCATGAGTACAATCACCCCTTGCTACATTTACAGTTATTTCAGTAACTTCTTGTCACGACCAAGGTAAATAAAAGAAGATATTCCATCAAAATCAAAATATTTTACTACACATAGGCCTAGATGGGCACTTATAAAACGTCGACAAAAAGATGCACGGTTTGGGTTGGTCGTTTCCTATGGAGAAGAACCGGCAAGAAACTCCATGGTTACTCTTTTCAAATAATTTGGTGTTACAATATTATCATGGTTACAGCATTTGTACTTAAGTATGGGGGGACAGCGTAGGCCCGACAATAAGTCGTGGTTTACTACAAAAGATGTAAAAAAAGATACAAAGTTAACAAAAGTTAACCACCAGCTGGAAAATCTATACATCATGTAAACTATTGTAACTTTATCCATTCGCAATTTACATGTCAATATTATTTACCTCAGTACCTACAGGTATTTGAAACTCAGACAGGGTAGAAGTAGGTAATAGTATTGGGCCCAAAACAATAAAAAAGGGTTCGTCAATCGGGGCTCTTAGCGTGACGGACAGATTTGTTCAGTAAGTGGATCGGGAAGGGTTTCCAGGAAACTGCAGAAGGAAAGTGGAGGCAACATTTTGTTGTTTTCACTTTAGTAGATAGATTTGTAGATAGGGCCCAGGACGATGTTTTATTAGTTGATTATGCATCCTTTTTTTTTTTGTAAATTATCTAATGACCCCTCCCGCTCTGGGCGGAGTGGAATGGAGTGTCAGACTTTTACTGACTAAAACCCAGCCATGTTCCTTCTTTGCCTTTTGTGTTCCAGGGCCGCGGTATCTCTTTCGAACAGTCCCGCAGCCCCGGCAGGCATGGGCCCTTGCGGGCCGCTGGTTGCTGACATCTCTTTGAGACGCGCGTGGAACACGAACGCGCCGTCGACACGGCTGATTATGCGTCCTTACAGATTTAATTTTAATTATATATAGTTAGGTAACCAACAGCGATACTTAAAAATATTTTACAAAATAAGCGTGTTACAGTTATTATGGCCAATTATAGGTTTCCCTGTATAACTGGGATATATCCATAATACATGCGAACGGACTAACGCCAGATATTTCCAATTAAACAACAAAATAATATTGCAATACAATACAAAATTACATAAGGTTAAATTTAGATCACAATTTTGAAAAATTTAAAACAAAAAATGATGAATAATAAAAGATTCAACCTTTTTTGTTTGTGACAGATGTTAAGTGTCTACTTCTAAGTAAGTAACTGCCTCATTGGTTTAGTGGTCACAAGCGCGACTGCTGATCATGGGATCCTGAGTTCGATTCCCAGATCGGGCAAAGTGTTATTGGTTTTTTCATCAGGAATTTCTCAGTAGCAGCCACGGAGATTTGTGCCCGGTGGATGGCAATAGGCTTGCCTCCTATTACATGGGACTGAAACATAAGTGGCGAAATTACTGATGGAAAAACCGGGACCCGGGAATCAAACCTAAGACCTCATGCTCAGCAGTCGCGCTTGCGACCACTAGACCAATAAGGCAGTCCACCTAAATTAAATCAGCCCAAAATTTGACGTCCGTCATAGGTTGATTAAGCAGGAAACGGTGATAAAATTATCAACTTTCCTACGAATTACAGAAAAGAGTAATTTTCGTAAACTAACGACCCGACCCAATTCATCATCTGCCTAGCCTTTTCCCAACTATGTCGGTGTCGGCTTCCTGTCTAACCAGATGCAGCGGAATACCAGTATTTTACATGTAGCGACTGCCTATCTGACCTCAACAACCCAGTTATTACAGGGTAATATGATATCCCTTGGTAAGACTGGTTGGCAGACTTTTTGGGCCACTGACTACCTAACGACTGTCCAAGATCTACAAATAACACCCGGGACCAACAGCTTAACGTGCTATCCGAGGCACGGAGGAAACTCGGCATGTAATGGATTGCGGACTAACATAGCCAAGCGCGTCTTAACCTGAATACCGACCCGAGCGGCTGTTATTATTTAGCCACGAGCTCCTCCCGTACCATTATTACGAACAGGAAATAGCATCGACTACCCACAAAGTCCTTATAGGCCATCAAAAATAATATCTCAAAGAATAACCTCAGAACTTCGTCTTATTTCCCGAATATGGCGCAATTATTTGAAGAAGCCACTTGTTTACACATACCAATACTTCCCTATTGTGATTCGACGCCATATTTCTTTATTTGTCCAAATATAGAGGTATATCTTTTAACCGCTGTATTGGAATATGAGGGGCTAGAAAAGGTCTCAAGTGTGGGTCCAATTCTTAGAGGTTTACATAACATACACGTTGTACGTTGAGCGAATACCTAACTGACACATTATGACTACCTTTTTTATTTTGTTTACAATTTATACTAGAATTTATTATGTTTATATTTAATAGGGTATTTGACTGAAGAAATCTATTTAGTTCGTCAGTTAGATTATCAAAAAATATTGGACAAAATTGACTTTCCACGTTAAGCGACGCGCATTTTTTGACAGTGGCTGCGTTGAAAAAAAAAGGAACTAAATTTTCAGACCATACGAGGAGCCACCCAGTCGCGATGGTAATCACGCGAATAAAACACGTTGAAGTGACGCGAGAGCCAATCACATCGGTTGAGGCCGTGCACTGGGCCTAAGTAAGTCGTGCGGAGAACGAGCGAGGACGATTTCCTGGACAAAGATTATTTGACGAGGAAGTTTATAAATAGAGCCTCAAGGATGTAAGTAGCCTATTATTGGTTTACAACAATAAGTAATGATAACTTGAGGATAAATGTTCTAAACAAGGCATAGGTGTTGCTAATAGTACAGCCATACTTCGCCAGTTATGTTTATGTCTCAAGTAATAAGGGGCGAGCCTAGTTCCATCAACCGGTACGAATCCAGACTCCGTGGGATTGAGAAATTCCGGATGGAAAACCAAATAATTTACCCAGCCGTGAATCGAACCCAGAATCTCATGCTCAGCAGTCGCACTTGCGACCAACGAGGCAGTCTCAAAGATTCTGAACTCAAAATGTTTGATATCTAAATGATATCCGTACCGTAGTTTATACACAAACACAAGTACCAAAATAAGACTACGCGTACATAAAAACACACCACATAACGTTTGTGATGAATTAAAGTATAAAAATAATGTACAAATAATAATGCGCGAGCCTGGGTTCGAACCCACGGCCTCTGGCCCACCACTGCTCTCCTTTTCAGGCCCTTAAATACTACTTAAATCTCAATTAAGCCTATCTATAGGTACAACTAGACCCCAGTATAATCGACGTACATCAGTGTTCAACCCCGTAACGCCACAGTATAACTAATTTAACGCAATACATCAGCGCACCATGTGTTAGATCCATTAATAACCATTTAGCATAATCATGGAGCGACCGCCACTTTACTAAACTTGCTTATAAGTAAGGGTGTAACGAGGGAGCCGACTGCTTACTCCGTTTGTGGAGTGCAGGCGAGATGTAATTGTTATTTTGCATTCGTTTAGTTTGATTATCTCCTTGGGCTTGCGATATGGAGCACTACTGAAGAGTATAAGGCTCTGGGTTCAAATTAATCATAATCATAATTCTTTATTTACCTCGACATCACTAATTGCAGGCGCTGGTTCACATATGCACAATCTTATACAAGGTGCAGTTTTGCCTCCTCGTCAAAATTCACGGAGGTTGTCACAAAAGACATAAATACTTAATCAATTTAAAATACGGTATCTGGTCAATAATTAATAAGGCTAAATTAAATTTGACAGTATTTCAGAATAACACGAAAACTTTCGTGTTTACATTTTAACAAAACAAACAGAATCACCCATCGCGCGATATGTCGCTGTGTGCGCTGCCGCTGTCCACACTTACCGATTTCCGTAAATCAGAAAAAAAAACTACCTATTTTATTATTGATTCGGGTCGAGAATCATTAGCATTGATACCTCCTTGAATTTGGCCAGGATGCAAAACTGCACCTTGTATAGAGAAAGGTGGAGATCACCTCTCCGGCTCAGTTCCAACATTTTATTTATAGCAAAAAGTTATTCATGATACTAAAGCTAAAATTCCTAAGAGGACAAATTGTTATTGGGTTTTTACATCATAACTTTCTCAGTAGTTGCCCTGAGAGAAAAGGTGTCCTGATTCATGGAAATTAAACATTACTGGCGAACCCACCCACAAAGGGGTGACCTCTCAGAAGAAGGCTAACAGAGAAGCATGCAAGAAGCACACATGCAGCGCATATTTTAGTTCCTGGCCATTTTATAACTATGCACCTTTTTTTTTTTTTTTTTTCCGGATGGGAAATCATCAAATGACTTCTCCCGCTCTGGGTGGAGTGGGAGGGAGTGTCAGACTCTTACTGACTAAAACCCATCCATGTTCCTTCATTGCCCTTTGTGTTCCAGGGCCACGGTATCTCTTTCGAACAGTCCCGTAGCCCCGGCAGGCATCGGCCCTTGCGGGCCCCTTCCTGGTTGCTGACATCTCTTTGAGGCGCGCGTGGAACACGAACGCGCCGTCGACACGGCCTGTCGTCATAAGACGGACGGACGGTGAGCTAACCCATTACTCACCGTCCACAGGCCCGCGCCTGCGGTGGCCGGGAGCCATCACGTGGCCTCCGACGCCCGGTGCGTCGCCCGCGGCGGCTGGGACGTGAGATTCTCTCCCTCTCACGTCCCGCTAATAACTATGCACCTGACTTAGTGATGAATCACAACAGGTTTAACCGAGTCCGTATACGTAATACCTTATATTTTTTAAATTAATTTAATTTCATTATAACTTTTATCAAAACAAACATACAAAAAGGAGGATCCTCCGACCAGACGGGTGTTATGTCTGGTGGGCTACTGCCCGACAGTTCTGTTGTTATCGGGTTTTGTAAATGCTCATAGGTCGCATATACATAACACTTACACATAACAAAACAAATTAATAAAATAATTAAAAATATAATAATTAATACACATTAATGAAATATAATAACTAAGTAATACAACTTAATGAAATATAATAATTAATTCACGTGAATAAAATAATTTAATAACCTCATGATATTAATTAAAATAACTTCATAAACCTAATACTAGTAATATTATAGATAATAATCATATTTGTTGAACAAACTTGCAATCCAGTTTACCTACTCACTGGGTGCTTGTTTTGTCCAATATATTATGTTGCCGTGCCCTAACCGGGTTTCATGTTGGAACTTACTGACATAATAATTATGTAACAACTAAATGTACACATGAATGCAATAAACACTTTGAGTTTTAGTGTGATAACTTTCATCATCTGCCTAGCCTTTTCCCAACTATATTGGGGTCGGCTTCCAGTCTAACCGGATGCAGCTGAATACCAGTATTTTACATGGAGCGACTGCCTATCTGACCTCCACAACCCAGTTAGTACCGGGTAATACGATACCCCTTGGTAAGACTGGTTGTCAGACTTTTGTGCCACTGACTACCTAACGACTGTCAAATATCTACAAATTACACCCGGGACCAACGGCTTAACATGCTTTGCGAGGCACGGAGGGTACTCGGTATGTAATGGGTGGTCACCCATCCACAGACCAACCTAGGCAAGCACGGCTTAACCTAAAGGTCGACCCGAGCGGCTGTTATTATTTAGCCATGAGCTAACTTTAATAACTGACGACTAACGACTAACTGTGATAGCTTTAATATCGCTATTTAGGAATTAGGTGCTAGTTCTTCAGTTGTGGCATCGATCATGTCGTAAGTACTGTTTGTATTATATTGCCGTAATGTTTTTTGTAGTGCCGCTACACTGTGATCACACTTACATATTACTTCAAAAGAACGTGTCTCACCAAACTTATAATATAAAACTACCCCATACCTCGAGGAAACTAATTACATAGAAGGCTTAAGAGGTAATAAAGTAAGGTCATGTGTTATACGGACGAGCCGTTAATGGCTTTATGTGCCATAACTGGATAACTGCACGGTAATTGACATACTGCGGTTTGTCACACTGTGGGGGAGCGGAGGGAAGGGAATACTCGTAGGTGTGGCTATTTTTTATATAGAAAGAAAAAAAAAAAGAAAGAAAACATATTTATTTGTCGCAGCGACATGACGTGCTCATACAAAATGACAAAAAAATACAATAAACATACACCGCATAACGAAGAAAAAAAAAGCGTTAAACAGCTTGCACGTCGTGACTGCGACAAGCAGGTTACCACTCAGCATGGTGCTGTGCTATGGGGGGCCCACAGCACAGCACTGGTTTTCAGTGGCCATGGTCACCCGTGAAGAAACGTACGGAAGTCAAGACAGCATAAATAAATATTTTTTACATGAACATGAAAATAAAATAAACACTACAAAAAATAATCAACTATGTCTGGAGCAGTCCTAGAATCTATGACATGGCTAAAACTACTTTAAAAACTATTTTGAAATTTGTACAGCAGATGTGTAGTATACAAAAAAAAGACGTCAATATCTTAATTACAAATTAAAGTAACGTTACATAATTAGTTGTTTTATTTTCCGTCAGAAATCATCGATTATTAGGTATTCCAGCGTGATTTTAACGGATGAACGACCTAAGAAGACACGAGAGAAGCGGAGGTGAGTTGTACGAACATCTCTTCCTCTTTAGTAGAGACCAGGCCTTTAGCCCACCTTCCCGCGGTCGAAGTAAATTACCAACAACAGCATCATCATCTGCCTAGCCTTTTCCCAACTATGTATGTTGGGGTCAGCTTCTAGTCTAACCGAATGCAGCTGAATACCAGTATTTTACATGGAGCGACTGCCTATCTGACTTCCACAACCCTGTTAGTACTGGGTAATACGATACCCCTTGGTAAGAATGGTTGTCAGACTTTCAGGCCACTGCCTCCCTGTAACGACCGTCAAAGATCTACAAATGTCAACCGGGACCAACGGCTTTACGTGCTTTCAAAGCACGGAGGAAACTCGGTATGTAATGGGCGGTCACCCATCCAAGGACCAACTTAGGCAAGCGCGGCTTAACCCTTTTTAAGGTAGAGGCAGTATGCGTGCCACGAACAAAATTATTTTTTACAGAAATATCACCTTTTTAGTCTGGACAGTGGCACATACGGTTATCAAATTTTCCACATATTTTCTGGCAATTGAAACAAAAAAAAATTGCAATAGGTACTTATTTAATATTTTTAGAAAAAAAAAAAACAAAAATATCGTCAGTAACATAAATAAATTTCGTTTTCCCTGCCTTATAAAGGGTTAACCTTAAGATTGACCCGAGCGGCTGTCATTATTTAGCCACGAGCTCCTAATTGCCAACAAAAACACGAAACCCAAAACCAAAACACACTAAGTATTCGTTACACGTCAGTAAACAAAGTCAGAGTATCTTTCTTCAGTAAACAGTTGTCCAAGAGTCCCCCAACTAGATTGTCGTCCCGGCTTCGGCTGGCGGTCGCCCCTAACGCAATTTGTTCGTCTACGTCGAATTTGCATGTATATTGGCACACCTTCCATTTATACCTGCCTGATAAGAGGGGAGCACCAAAATTCGGCTTTGAAACGTTTTCAGAAAATTTTTCGAAAGCTCTTTCGACGTAATTTTAAGGGTAACGACTGATAGGGACAGTAAAAGAGATTGTTTTGAAGATTTTCTGAAGGTTTACTTGATTTTATGGCAAGAATATTTTGTTAGTTCTCTTAAAGTTTATCGAAAAATCGTTTGGTAAAGTTTGTGGTCTTGATAAAGATGACTTTTAGTTCGGTCGGGGCTAGATTTTGATGGGAGCATCTTGATTGGATTGCGATTCCAATGCCTACTTTAAACAAGGTGTAAACGGACCCTTCACGAAGCCGTCAATCAAGCATTCTGTATATCAAATTAAGTAACTACGCAAATTAATTGCTGGGAAACGACTTTTTTTTTTGAGGTGAAAAATCACGTTTTACTATAGAACTCATTGTAACACACTGAAAACATTGTGTTGATGAATGCATTGAATAGTAAGGGGGTCGAGGAGGTATTTAAAGTAAGGTAACATTAAAACTAGTATTTAAAAAAAACTTATGAAAAAGTTGGAACTTTGCCCCCAATATCTTCGTAACTAGAAGGTTCCCAGGTATGGTCTGTAGCATAAAAATGATCGCAGTGACGGGGTGAACAAGTGCCTTTCGGCTTCGTTAAGAGTATTTTTACGCCCTTTATTTAAGTAGGTACCTGTATTTTTATTCGTGTCACGTCTATTGCTAAGTAATTTCATTTCGAAGACCACTTTAGTTTATTTCTGTGTCTATAATAATCAGAGGACAGGGTGGTTACGGGGTTTCAACGCGTTTCGTGTTTCCACGAAGATTTTTGTCAACCCTAGGCAATATGGCCCTCAGATCGACAGACTGGTCAGTGAACGCAACATTTATCTGAAACTCAACTACCAAATAGTGAAAATAAAGTGCACATGCTTTTTTTAGTGATACGTCATCGGGCCACTTTTACACTAACCTATCGTCTGCGAGAAATTATTATAAAAATTTTACTTCCGTATTTGAATAGGATTTTGTTAGCAACGTCAAGGGTTTTAATTTTTTTGCACGGAACCCTAATCCTTTTTCTAAAATAAAAGTAGCCTAAGTTACTCCTTACAACATCAGCTTTCTGCCATTAAAGGACCCGTCAAATCGGTCCAGCCGTTCCGGAGATTAACCGGAACAATGAAACATACAGATAGACAGAAAGACACAAACATTTAAAAAAGTGTTTTTTTTTTAAATATTTTATTTTATTACTAGCGGTCCGTCCTGGCTTTGCACGGGTGGACATTTATTTTTTAAACATTTTGGGATAAAATATAGCCTATGTTACTCAGGGATAATGTAGCTTTCTAATGGTGAAATGATTTTTGAAATCGGCTCAGTAGTTTTTGAGTTTATTCATTACAAACATACACATACACAAAAATACAAATCTTTCCTCTTTTTAATATTATTAGTAAGATAAGTACCGTATCTACTTTATTATACATACATTTAGTAAAAAGCTGTTATTTTGAAATTACTAACAGACTCTTCAATTTTATTTAGTTAGTTGTTTCGGGTCTGGCTGTTTGTGTATGTGAGTTGAAATGTCTGTAAACGTACCCACGATACAGGAGAAATTCCTAGTGTCATCTTAAAAAAAATAAAAAAAATGTACATTGTTAGAGAGCTCGGCTATGTTTCGGCATAACCCGTGTTATTCCTGTCACCGTTTTTGTCTCAAGATTAAAACTTTAACTAACTGCCAAAATAGACACTATAGCACCAAATAAAGCCTAAAAAACCTCCTTATTACGCCAACCGAGCCTATTACGAGCCAATTAAGGGAATAATGACAATAATCAACGGGTCTGTAATGGGGGGCTGAAGTTCTGAACAGGCGAAGTTTAACCACGTTGAGAATAGGGACTCGGCACAATGGGGGCGGCTGACTGGAACTAATTTAGTGAACAGGAGATTGGTAGGTACTGCTTGTGTTGTTGGTTTATTTTGTGGGGAGATGGCGGTTTGACGTGCCGCGATGGGTATCTGTCCGGGGTTCTATGGTTTTGTATTGGGAACTAGCACTTCGCCCGCGAGTTCGTCCGCGAAAATTGTGATAGGTCGGCTAATATGCGTGATTTAAATATAACCGCGGCTTTGCGTGCGTTAATTTAGAATTTAACAATCAATTCGGGTCGTACCCTGCTTGTAATTCAATCATGATTCGAAAGACACGTGGCGCCATGTATTATTATAAGAACGTTATTGTTATTTTCCTCGGAAATAGTACTTTTTTCGGGATGAAAGTTACCCTATGTCCGTTTCTGTAAACCTGAGAACGTATTTGCAAAATTTCAGGATGATCGGTTCAGAGGTTTAGGCGTGAAAAGGTAACAAACAAACAAGCTAACTTTCACATTTATAATATTAGTAAAAATAGCACTCATCAAGAATGTAGTTTTCTGCCAGTGAAATATTTTTTAGAATTGGATCATTCGTTCCGGAGATTTGCCCCTACAGACAAACTTCCAAACATTTATAATATTAGTATAGATAAATACCAGTCTTTGATATTCTTCAGAAAGGTCAGACGCGTCGTACTCGCCACTGACATCAATCATCTGCCTAGCCTTTTCCCAACTATGTTGGGGTCGGCTTCCAGTCTTACCGGACTCAGATGAATACCAAAACTTTTACATGGAACGAGCCTATCTGACCTCCATAACCCAGTTAGAACTGGGTAATACGATAACCCTAGGTAAGACTGGAATACTTGGTAGTACTCGTCACTGGCATAAGATAGGCAGCTAAAAGTGTTTGCAGAGATCAGATAGCGTTCATTAGTTTCTGCCTACCTCCATAGAAAGAAGTCGTGAGATTATGTATTGTGGAGTTAAATTATAAATATTTTAACGCTATTGGACGTTAGGGCAATTTCGCCCATTCTCCTTTGAAATAAGTTTTCGTTAAAAAAAATTAAACCATTTCTCTTTCATATAAAGTACACGATGAATTTCTTTCAAGAAAAAAATGACAACTGTCTTAATATTTTTCATATAATTTCAAATTTGCAGTTAAAAAGGATAAAATATGGCTTTGAGGTTTAAGAAAAGAGGCTAAAATGCAGAGATAGCTCTGCAGTATGTAAGAAATCAAAATGGGGGATAAATAAGGAGGTAAGGAAAAATTTAACGGAAGTGTGATCTCGTTGTCAACGCTGACATCTGTCCCCATTCATCCCGAATCTCTATTGACCTAGTTTTACCATTGCGTGTTGGTTAGCTACTACGATTCCAGTATTTTTTTTTATCAAAGGTTTCACGGACAGTACATATATTAAGGGGCTTATATTCAATACGGACTGTCTCGTTGGTACAGTGGTCGCGAGCGCGACTGCTGAGCATGAGGTCCTGGGTTTGATATCCAAGGCGGTATCGAGTTTTTCCATCAGGAATTTCTCAGAAGCAGCCAAGTCAGAGGCCCATGGGCGGCATAAAAACACTAACACATGGTTAGGCACTAACCACACGATAAAGAAAGACAGTAGCAGCCACGTACGGAGTCTGGATTTATACCCGGTTGATGGCAATAAGCTCCCCCTTTTACATGGTACTTAAAACATGAGAGATTGAAGGTTGGAAGACTGCGCCTTTGGTTACGCAAACACTCCTTTTTTTTTTCTATCAGCCTGTTCTGTCCCACTGCTGGGCAAAGGCCACCCCCATTTCTTTCCAACTCTCCCGGTGTTTTGCCTCCTCTGGCCAATCAGTCAGGAACGAGTCCATATCGTCACGCCAGCGTTTCTTAAACACTCTTTCACTATTATACAGGCTGTAAACGGACCCTTCATGAAGCCGTCAACCAAGCCTTCTGTACATCAAACTAAGTAACTTTACGCAAATTATTTTGCTGGGAAACAATTTTTTTTTTTGGTGTCAAAAATCACTTTTTACGCTAGGACTCAATCTAACGCACTCACAACATTGTGCTGATGGATGGATTGAATAGTACGGGGGTCGTGGAGGACGTGAAGGTGTTTAAAGTAAAAATCTTACTTTAAAAACATGTATTTCAAAAGAAACATGTGAAGAAGTTGGAACTTTGACCCTCAATATCTCCGTAACTAGAAGGTTCCCAGGTATGGTCTAGAACAAAACAATGATCGCATTGACGGGGAGAACAAGAACCTTTCGGCTTCGTTAAGGGTCTTTTTACACCCTTTATTTCCTCATCGCATCAATGGCTAGTCTCCTCTGATCGAAAACGGTCACAAAGATTATTATCACACCCACATTTCACCAGTTATTCAAAAATCCCAGTACACAGGCCTTTCAAAAATACCCCAACAAATCTAATGACGAAATTAACCGTCAGATAAATTGTGTACATTCTCAAAGTAATATGGGCTCAATTTTAATTATGTAGGGATGTTTCTGCCCGCCAGTAATGTGGAGTGCGTCCCTGCGAGCCGCGGTCAAAGGTGGGCGGCCAGGAATTTAGTGCTCCGTATCACACAGCGGTGCCTGAAATACCTATATGGAAATTATGTGGATATTTTACAGGTATATTTTTACGAAATGTAGTGTCTTTTTCGGAAAAATTGAATGGAAAGGAAGTGAGCAGTAAATAAAGAAAGAAAACGATGCAGATGGTTTATGTGAGGAATGATATGAACGAAAATGGAGTAAATGATGGCTTGGTGATTGATAGGGGGGAGTGGATGAAGAAAACATGTTGCGCCGACCCCAAATAACTTGGGACAAGGGCGGGAAGATGATGAGTTGGAGTGATCTAAAACTGTTATATATATCTAAGAAAACGGTAAAAATTAAAGCAAATTAAGCAATACTTTCGTTAGAATATTAATTTCTAGTTTCCTAAGAACTTTACGGAATCAAAAAGATTTTTACGCATCCTGGGCAATTATGTTTTACACCATTATTTATAGAATTAGGTCGACGATAGGTATAGTTCTGAGTCAAATCTTCATTAACTTATCGATGGCAAAAAAAAATGTAAAGGGTGTAACAAGACGAAGAAAGATTCTTGTTTTCCTCATCATTGTGATATTTTTTTTGTTCTAGGCCATACCTGGGAACCTTCTAGTTACGGAGATATTGGAGGTCAAAGTTCCAACTTTTTCTTTTTTTTTTTTTATGATAACAGAAAGATGCTTATAAAGAACAGTCCGTGTATTTTTCGCTCGGACCGTGTAAGTTTGTTTTTTTTTGTTTGAACAAACTCCAATTGAAACAAAACAATTGGAGTTTCTTTGTTAAATACAATATTTCCCGAGGGTTAAAAAGTTTGTTTTAATTTTTAAACAGAAGTGTGAATCTTTGTGTTGTTTTGAAGTGAACTCGTATTTTGAAGTCCTTTTTATTCTTTTCAAGAAGCTATTATTTCTCTCTTGCTTTTGTATGTTATGTCAAACAAATTGTTCAGTTAGCTGTAGTGTTATTCAATAATAATTAATAATAATTGGAAATATGAATAACAACAACTATAATATACACACGCCTTTTGTTTACAGGGTTAAGCAGAGGTATGATACACCCACACGATGAAATAACTAAACAAAAATTATGATCAGCAGCCGGCATTAAGTATAATAAGGACTCCACAAAACCTGGTGATACTGTGAGTGTGTTTTGCCGTGACTTAGTGTCGAGTTCCAGTAGTGCGCGTAGCAAAAGACAAAGAAAGAGGGTAGACAGATTTGGCTGCTCTTAACACGTTGAACGCCAGTGCTTTTTCTTCGTTTTTCCATTTGGGCCATGGGGGGCACCATTTGGTCGACAGTTAACTGTTCCGTTGGGGCCGCGGGGGACAACATATGACCGCGAGCCAGAGGCAATTTTAGGCGTCTCTATTGGGCCGGCGGGCACAGATATGAAGCTAATATGTATTTGACGTGACCCCCACGGCTCTGCAGACAAATAGATTGTATTTGGTTTTTAGTAAAAACTATGACTTTGAAAAATATGACAAATAATTTCGGGACATGACTTGTTTGTAAGTTCTAAAGGAAAAAGTGTGTATGATAATGTGTTATTTTATATTTTTCCATAATATTACTATTTATAATGTGTTGTAAAACACTATACTGTTACTTAAGTAGTTAACATCTGGTTAAAATTGTACTACATAGCTGTTAGGATTTAATTTTTCGGGGATAGATTGATAAATGAAACTACATCAAACGTGTGACAAATCGACAGCTCCTTTTGCCCTATTACAGTCTAGCACGATTTTCGGCTTCGATACCGTTTTTCCTCGCTTTATAATTGTCTGGAAACGGTCGGAATGTATGGTCGAAAGAACAAGTACGTCTCTTTTATCTTTCCACTTCATGATAGTAATTCCATCTTCGCTCTCTCTAGCTATATATTCACCTGTCTTCAGTTTATCATTAGCAACCTCTTTTGGTATATTCCTTCTATTTTTTCTACTAGTACCCCCTAGATGTGTTTCATTTTCCGATGACCGACACCCCGACCCGCGCGGCCCCCACCAACGAAAAACGCGATTTACTTCCGCTTGGGCCATGGGGGGCAACTGTTGAGTGACAGTAGTATTTTGGTGAAATAAAGTCATAAATTACTTTTCTTCGATTTATTTCATGTGATTTGGCACATTTTCTAGCCCCTAAAGCAATAAAAACTGATACGTAAAATTTAACAATCCGGCATTTTTAACCTGGCTCCTTTGACTAAATAAGTGAGGCCCATATGTTGTCCCCCACGGCGTTTAACGTGTTAACAATTTATTTTCCATAATTCTGGCGCTTGAAACAGCGTCGAAATATCGGGAGCTCAAAATAATGAACAATCACGGAAGATATCCCGTAATGACAGTATTAGTTTAGTTGTAAACTGTGAAAGCTTAAAACAGTGTTAATATTATAATGTATTTACTCTAGTAATAGTTAATACTTCAGCCCTTCTACGTAGGTAAAAGTTTATCATGTCGTGTTTTTCAGATTTTTGACCTGACTAAAACGATCATGGTGGTCCCATGATCCTCTGGGGTCTAGGCATTGACTACCCAGTAGGCGATTTCAGATCATAAAATCAGAGTCACATAAATAAAGAATAGAATAGAATAAAGGGTCACGTTTTCGGTATCACACTGACTGCAAGTTACATGACATAATGTAACATCACGCTTGTAATCTCGAAGGGTTAGACCAAAGAGATTTAAAAGACTTATAGAGCGGACATTGAGAATATTTTCATACAAAAATTTTGATATCGGAGATTTTTATTTGACACACGAATGTTACTTGACAAACGGGCGTATGACACTAGACAGAACGATTTGTTACTAAGTAGTAACAACTATTGGATTACGATTTTCTTCATCTTGTCTCGTCTATCGCTCGTAAATATTTGAATGTCTTTGGGTTAGACGAAGGACAGAAACATTAAATTCCATTATCTATGTTTTTAAATGCTCCAAGCCACTTTTCTCCATCGAAATTATAATATTTATTTAGTTGAATTGACACAGTCGCACATTTTGCCTCTGCAACCGCGGCTGAAAGTTGTGACAACGCAATTATTTCAGCAATTGCTGAAAGTTTCAGTCAAAGTAAAATGAACGAACGTCCTTTATAATTTTCGCTGAAAACTCAACTAACTACTGGATCTGAATGCATAACTGGATTCCCTTCAAGACGAAGATTTTGACTGATTTAATTACATGAATTTTTGTAGGTATGTTAGGTAAGGAACTAAAAAAAACCTTATTGGTAGGTAGCTAAAATTAGACTAAATTATGACTTGAGAAAGATTATGTCTGAACTTTAAAAGAGAGTAATTTTTTTCGGTGTAGTCGAATAGGGAACATCAGCTAGTTTTTACAATATTTCTATATGTGTTATAAAAAAAAAACTTTTTTGCAAAAAATAAAACCGACTATTCGTCTAATCCTACGAGATTATAAACGTGATGTTATGTTGTGTAAACAATAAACATCTTTGACATTTTTGAAGTCGGTTGAGGTTTATGTTGTGTGATTGCGTAAACAATGCATATTTATGCGATAGCAGCAATCGTGGTTGATTTGCTGTCATTTTTTGAAGAGTTCCGTTGTCTGTCTCTGAAACTCATCATCAGAATGGAAATGGAATTTAAATAGAACCATTTCGGAATAAACCCCTTTCGAACAAGAAAGGAATTTTGTAAATCCGTCTTTATATGTCGGAGTAATGTCCGAACATACATAAAAAAAATAAAAAAAATATCCGAATTGATAACCTACTTTTTGAAGTCGGAAACAATATCAGTTTTAGATAAACTAGAGTAGAGTGAAAATGAAAAGTAATTTATTAACATTGGGCTCAGAATCAACACATTGAACGTCAAAATTACATAAAACTTCACCATTAGTTCAGGTGTCACCTAGTGTTCGAAGACGAGCATTAAAAGTTAATTTCTTTAATATAACTTTCAATTTACAAGTCTTACCAATTTCTTCACACTATCCCAACTTTTCAGTACAAACGGAGCCTAATTATATAAAAAACTTGGCCAAGCTTCCTGAAAGTTGTCGGAAACCTTCTGGATAGTTCGTGACGTCACTCTAAGTATAATTTACGGCCCCTTATGGAGCCCTGAAGTTATGAAACTACATTCAGATATGAGTAGACAAGAGCACGATTTGGAACGGACCGGTAGGTGTTTTGGAGAAATGTGATGACTTATTTTGACGTTTAAATCATCATCTGCCTAGCCTTTTCCCATCTAATTTATTATTGGGGTCGGCTGTGTAACCGGATGCAGCTGAATACCAGTATTTTACATGGAGCGACTGCCTATCTGACCTCCACAACCCAGTTAGTACTGGGTAATACGATACCCCTTAGTAAGACTGGTTGTCAGACTTTTGGGGCCACTGACTACCTAACGACTGTCAAAGATCTACAAATGACACCCGGGACCAACGGCTTAACATGCTTTACGAGGCACGGAGGAAACTTGGTATGTTATAGGTGGTCACCCATCCGCTTCAGTGGCGCAGTTTATAAGAACAACGCGGTCATACAGAGAGACATGAATAGCGACTTTATTTTGCTCCGTTTAGTAATCTAAATAGAACAACCGGTTCCCTTTTTAACGTAAAATCATCATCAAGATCTCAACAGACTGCTAGAGAAACATCGCCACAACGAAAAATGTGAACACGAAATTAATCATGAAAATAATGTGGAATTTGCTTCCCGTACTTTTGTTCTCTCTGTAATCGGATCAAAGCCTCTCATAGGCTCTCATACCAAAAATTCTTTTTGTCTTTTTCACAAAAAAAGTACCTACCTTTGTAAAGACTTTACATCTATAAGTATTCATTTTGGTGTGCAACAAAGTATATTCTATCAATTTTATGATAAATTAGTTGTAGTCCGCGATCTTCGTTCGCGTGAAATTATTATAAAAATATGACTTTCCCTTTTTGAATCGGATTTTGCTAACAATTTCGAAGGGTTTAAATTGTTTTGCACTTAACAATAATCCTTTTTCTAAAATAAAATTAGCCTAAGTTACTACTTATAAGATCAGCTATCTCCCACTAAAAGCCCCGTCAACATCGATCCAGCCGCATCGGAGACTAGCTTTTGCCCGCTGCTTCGCTCGCGTAAATTTAAAATTTGACATTCAATTTACTACTCTACTTGTAATAATATAATTCAATCATGATTCGAAAGACACGTGGCGCCATCTATTATCTTAGGAATGGTATTGTTGTTTTACGGTACCCTATGTCCGTTTCTGTACACCTGACAACGTATATGCAAAAGTTCAGAATGATCGGTTCAGATATTCAGACTTAAACGATTTTACAATATAATAACCAATTATTAAGTATATCAATGCCGGACAGATATTGTATGCATAACTGCATAGTCATTGATACCGCTAATGGCGTAATTCTGCCCGCTTGAATAATGTTACAGCATACTATTGTCTGATTCTCACTGTTAATTGAACTAAGTTTATAGAGTAGTAATATAACCCCGGTCTGTACAGGGTGTAAACGGACCCTTCACCAAGCCGTCAATCAAGCGTTCTGTACATCAAACTAAGTAACTCTACGCAAAAATATTGCTGGGAAACGACTTGTATTTTTGGGGCTAAAAATCACGTTTTACGAATCAATGTGTGTGAATGTGAAAACATTGTGCTGTTGGACGCATTGAATAGTACGGGGTCGTGGAGGTATTCGCAGTAAAGTTATAACATTAGAAACTTGTATTTAAAAAAAAAGTTGGAACTTTGACCTCAAAGATCTCCGTAACTAGAAGGTTCCCAGGTATGGTCCAGAACAAAAAAATCATCGCAATGACGGGGATAACAAGTGCGTTTCGGCTTCGTTATGGGTCTTTTTACACTCTTTATGAAATTCCTGGCGATTCTGGGCTTTTTTTGGCCATCTCCTTTGGGTGTAGGTACTTTAAATATGTAAGTGGGTACACCTCTGTTAAACCCTTCAGGTATAACAAGCATGATGTTATGTTATGTGTTTTTTGGACGTTTCTACCATCCGTTGTCGCTCATACAATTTCAGCTTGTCCCAGCCTTAGGTATTGATAATTCTAATCATCTGCCCAGCTTTTTCCCGATTAGGTTGAGTTCGGCTTCCAGTCCAACCGGATGCAGCTGTACCGGATATCTAGGTATTCTCCACAACCCAATTTAAACGTAATGACTATGTCCTCGGATGATGTGTCCACCTCGTCCCTGTGACATTTTATCTATTGAGTGTCAAAACGCCTTCCATCGACGGAGAAGGTTAATGTACGGTAAACATGTAATATTCCTTTTGTCAAAAAATACTGAAGCATAAGTAGGTAACTTTATCAAAAACCAGCCATGTCGTACTCACCCGCACACAGGGTTCCGTAGCACCAAAAAATATTTTGAAGGCTCATTCATAATTATGTTGTATTGTATTATTACATTCAACAGCAAAACTAAAAATTTGTTTTTCATAGTACGTTAATGAAAAACAAAGTTACTGCTGCAGTTTGATAAAAAGTCCCATATCTCAAAACCTAAACGTCAAATCTTATTCAAACCAATTTTCTTTGAAAGTTTTTTTAAGTTCTACAATCCTACATTTTTTTTGAATTTTCCTCCTCTTACTTTAGAAATTAGAGAGGAGGGGGGACACATACACGTTTATCTTTCAAACGATTGAAGTTGAGAAAAAATGGTTTTAGAAACCCCAATATAATTTTTAAAGACCTATCTATAGACACCCCGAACGTTTAGGTTTGATGTTCCATGCATGGGGTGCCTTTTGCTTTTTGGTATGCATTTTTGTATAAAAATCGTAAAGCAGTTTACAGAATACATCTACCTACCAAGTTTCAACTGTGTAGTCCTTACAGTTTCGGAATAAAGTGGCTGTGACATACGGACGGGCAGACAGACATGACGAATCTTTATAGATTTAAAAACGGAAACCTTATGGGTTCCGTTTTTTCCATTCAGCTACGGAACCCTAAAAAGATAAATTAGGAATATTCAATAATAGGTACTCCTCCTCTGAGTCTTCATACAAATAAATTCGTGAACAAACACGTCTTCAGAAATATCTTTCCATTTAAAAAGGTCTTCGGGCTATTTTTGCTCAAGGATAAAGTACTTATATCTAAATATAGCGTCGTCAAAATATTCTATTAAAACATGATTTATTATAACATATTCCAACATATACAAGGTGTAAACAGACCCTTCACGAAGCCGTCAACCAAGCATTCTGTACATCAAACTATGTAACTCAACGCAAAAATTATTGTTGGGAAATACCTTTTTTTTTGGGGTGAAAAATCACGTTTTACGGTAAAACTCTAAGTAACGGACTCAAAACATTGTGCAGGTGGATGCATTGAATAGTACCGGGGTAGTGGAGCTATTAAAAGTAAATTTTTAACATTAAAACCTTGTATTTAAAAAAAAAGTTGGAACTTTGACACCCAATATATCCGTAACTAGAAGGTTCTCAGGTATGGTACTGGAAGGTTTCCAACACTCCCATCTATTATCCACCCAAGGCCACACTATCTATAAATCGTTCTCAAAATATTCTACTAAACCACGATTTATTATTTCATATAGCAACATTTACTCGGTGTTGCCACATCCATCGTTCCGTGTACGTCCAATCACAATGGATCGCGTATTTATGGCACGTCTGCTCTGTCAAACATTGTTGATTTATTGTGCCGGAGTTGGTACGTGTGTTATAGAACTAACAATAATGTACGTTAGTTGTAAGTCGTTTGTGGTGCTACTTATTTCTTATATAAAGGGTATAAAAATACCCTTAACGAAGCCGAAAGGCACTTGTTCTTCCCGTCATTGCGATCATTATTTTGTTCTGGACCATACCTGGGAACCTTCTAGTTGCGGAGATATTGGACGTCAAAGTTCCAACTTTTTTTAAATACCACGTTTAAAGGTCTTAACTTTACTTTTATTAATTCCATGACCCGTTTACTATTCAAATAATCCATCAGCACTAAGTTGTGAGTGATACACTGAGTTTTACTGTAAAATGTGATTTTTCACCCCAAAAAAAAAGTCGTTCCCCAGCAATAATTTTTGCGTAGAGTTACTTAGTTTGATGTACAGAATACTTGGTTGACTGCTTCGTGAAGGGTCTGTTTACACCTTGTAGAGTTTAGGTGGCGAGATTTACTCCATTATCTCAATTAGACATAATCCTGCCATGTTGAGCCACAATCTCTTATCAATTCAGTCTAAACTCAAACTAATCCCAAATATTTAAATGTGGTATACAGGATGTAAACGGACCCTTCACGAAGCCGTCAAGCAAGCATTCTGGACATCAAACTAAGTAACTTTACGCAAAAAAATTTGCTGGGAAACGACTTTTTTTTTTGGGGTGAAAAATCACGTTCTACGGTAGGACTCAATTTAACGCACTCAGAACATTGTGATGATGGATGGATTGGATAGTACAGGGGTCGTGGAGGTATTTAAAGTAAAAATCTTACTTGAAAAACATGTATTTAAAAAAAACTTGTGAAAATGTTGGAACTTTGACCCCCAATATCTCCGTAACTAGAAGGTTCCCAAGTATGGTCTAGTACAAAAAAATTATCGCGGACTAATAATAATTGACGGGGAGAGCAAATGCCTTTCGGCTTCGTTAAGGGTCTTTTTACACCCTTTATTCTAACGACAGGCTTAGAACTGATTTGAAATTAATCAGCGCTAATTAGCCAAAATTTAATTGGGAACCCAAATTACCCTCGAGTGCCATAGGCTATATTAAAAAAAAGGCGGATAAAAGCTTTCCTGTAAGGAAATACTCATCTATTGTTCAGATTTTCTTGTTATTTTTTTTTATCACCCTATTCTGTCCTACTACTGGGCAAAGGCCTCCCCCATTCTTTTCCAGCTATCCCGGTGTTTTGCCTCCTCTGGCCAATCAGTCAGGAACGAGTCCAAATCGTCACGCCAGCGTTTCTTGGGCCTGCCTCGGTGACGACGACCGTCTTCAGGCACCCACTGTGTGACGATTCTTGTTATTATTTTACAAAAATTAAATCATTCAGGTCTCTACAGGCTATCTGTTCTTTTATTTTGCTTACGTGTACTGCGTTTCATATAATATGCATTAACCAAAAAGCCGTGGTGTAGTTGCCTGAAGCACTCAAAAACAAAAGCGAAACGAATGCGTCGCATTGCACCGCAACACATGTGGACCTCTTTGGTAACAATCACATTACGAAGCTACTTTTAAGGTGAGTATAGACTACAACATTTTCTGGAGCATTTCTGTGTAATGTAACGTTCTTACGAATGGTACAATACAGGCAAAAGCTCAGTTTCCAAAGCATTTCCATGTAATGTAACGTTCCTGCGAATGCTCGGCGTTATGTTACGGGTAAATCCTCCCTCGGGTCTCCCTCCGCGTCACCCCGCAACCGCGCATCGCCCGCACTCGTGGCTCGACGAAATGTTACACCAATACGCTCGACGAAATGTAACACCAATACGCTCGACGGAATGTTACACCAATACGCTCGTTGGTTTGTAACAAAGAGTCGAGCGTGCTCGACGTTTAGTTCGTAAAAGGATGATACACTAGAACATATCATAGAGCGGCTCGTTGTTCTGTTACAAGTAAATGTTGTAGTCTATACTCACCTTTAGAAGTTCTGGAGACCGAAATTCTTACAGTTTTTGATTAAACATACATAATACATGCTTGACCTGTAAAATCTTTGTAAGGAAAACTTGAACTGAAATAATGGTAATAAAAAAAATAGATTCAGAGCATAGTTTTTAAATTCGTTTTATTTATAAAGCACTAGCACGGTAATATTATAATACAGTAATGTAACTCGGCCGCATGATAGAAATAAATGCCTACAGCCGCGCGGTACGTAAACATGCGTTAGGGCTGCCCGTCTCCAGCATTTTAATTACATTTGCCTACTTTCTGTTTCTATTTAGTTTTGTGATTGTAAATATCCTTTATAACACATTTGCTCGTAAAGGGTCTCTTATTTCACCAATTTCAATACTGTGATCTATCTCATTACGTACTTGTGCGTTATTGTAATGTAAAACGCACGGTTTATCAAGATGCTCCGTCTAAAACGAACGGTACTTTTTTAAATCTTAGCAAAGAGTTTTTATGTCAGAAAAGTGGTCAACATTTTATGAATAAAATTAACTTTGGGAGATAAAATATAATAAATAAACATTTAATTCTTTAATTTAATTAATTTTGCCAATAAATTACAACCATTTATCTGTAACAAAAACAAAAAAATATTAATTTACTTTATTAGTAATACAGGCTGTTTTTTGTGCCTTTGCCTTTAAAAAAAGCGCTGATGCGCGCGTATCGCTAATTTGTGAACAAATAAAAATTATTCCGCGCGCTTTTTAAAGATTTATTCGTTTAAGAAAGTCTGAGTTTTATTTATTTCCTCGCAAATATGTTATAAAACGTCGTATGACATACGTGCGCTTTGATAATTACAGCCTCTGCTTTCTTGTAGCCCTCGCCTACGGCTCGTGCTAGCAATATCGCCTCGGCTGTAATTTTCAACTTACCGCACTTATATCATAATGTACTATTTTATATAAATAAATGAAATACTTTGTATATTGAATAGGAAGTGTTCAATAAAAATGCGTGATGTTTTTTGATTGGTGGATTTAATTAAAAAAACATGTTTTTGTTTGAAAAACAAATCGGGCTAAATTTGCGACCGAAAAATATTTGCGCCTCGACTGAGTCGTACGAAATGCTTTATTGTTAAATTTTAAATTATAATAAATCCGCATTCTTATATAAAGCTTAATTAAAAATTGTTTTGGGAAACATGGACAAGGTGGAGAAAATGGAATATCTTTTATCTTTTACCTGCAGCTACTTTACAATTTACATGTTTGGTTTTATGTGAATTTCGGAATATTTCCTCCATTTTTTCTATATATTGCACAAAATCATCGTTGGGTACAATCAAAAAAGCGTTATTGACGAATTCATACAACCAAAAACAGCACAATATTTCCTACTCGTCATATAAGCTGATTTTTAGAGAAAAAATCGCGCGGTTATTGTTAAAAAAACAACACACCGTCCGTTCGACACTGCGGTACAGCCGAGACTGTCTGCGCCGCGAGCGCACCCCGAGATCGAGGCGCGTAGGTATAGCTTGCGTTTCGTCCGTTTATATGAAGTTGGAGTACTGTATTATAATATTACCGTGGCACTAGCGTGCCGCCCAGGCTTTGAATGGGTGCAATATACTAATGAAGAATTGAGAAATTTGATTAGCAAAACAAATAAAACCGGCCAAGTGCGAGTCGGACTCGCGCATGAAAAAATTCAACTGTCTACCTATTACGGATCATGAGATACAGCCCGCTGACGGACAAACCGACGGACAGCGGAGGCAAAAGGGTCCCGCTGGTTACCCTTCGGGTACGGAACCCTAAAATTGAATGTTCTTTCGTACAAACCTTGTCCATAGCCTTGTCGTGACAATTAGGAACACAAAAAAAAAAACAAAAAAAAATCGGTTGAGCCGTCCTCAAGTAATGCTCCGTCTTATGTACATGTGGCAATTGATTTTTATCAAAATAAATAACATGGATTATTAGATATTAAATTATTAAATTAAATTCAAATTAAAGGCGTGAAGAAGCGCTCCAGGGGCGCTACCATAGAGAAGCGCTTCAGTGGCGCCCATAGACTTAAATTAACACGTATTAGTAAATACGTAAATGGGACTGGACGGGTCACATTTCCAGGATGGGTCAGGATAGATGGGCCAGAATCGTCACACAGTGGGTGCCTGAAGACGGTCGTCGTCACCGAGGCAGGCCCAAGAAACGCTGTCGTGGCGATTTGGACTCGTTCCTGACTGATTGGCCAGAGAAGGCAAAACACCGGGAGAGTTGGAAAAGAATGGGGGAGGCCTTTGCCCAGCAGTGGGACAGTCTAGGCTAACTAAAAAAGAAAATAAAGTAAATACGTTAAGTGAGTACCTATAATTTCTTTCCATTTGGAGCACATAATGGCAAGATCAAAGCAATTTCTGTAGCTTAGGCCGCCCCTTTATGAACACGCGACTATCGCGATCTTTTGTTCGACGAACCAAGAACTCCGGTTTTCCGAATAATGAATAAACGCAGAGATTGCGTTATCCAGTCCAGAGATACTTCCTTAAATTACGTAGCTTTTGCAAACAATAAGTAGCATCATCATCTGCCTAGCCTTTTCCCAACTATATCGGGGTCGGCTTCCAGTCTAACCTGTGAATACCAGTATTTTACATAGAGCGACCGCCTGTCTGACCTCCACAACCCAGTTAGTACTGGGTAATACGATACTCCTTGGTAAGACTGGTTGTCAGGCTTTTTGGGCCAGTGACTACCTAACGACTGTCAAAGATCTACAAATGACACCCGGGACCAACGGCTTAACGTGCTTTCCGATACACGGAGGAAACTCGGTATGTAATGGGTGGTCACCCATCCACAGGCCAACCTAGGCAAGCACGGCTTAACTTAAAGATCGACGCGATCAGCTGTTATTATTAAGCCACGAGCTCCTCTGCCATAGCACCTCATAAGCCACGGATATAATTCGCAATCATACGTCTTCATCATCCCGTAGATTGCTCATAGCCCTCCTAATGATCGCTTCCTACATTGCTCAAAGAGGAAATTGCTCACCACTCTTGGTGCACGGATTGATGGTCACAATTTGTTGTTATTAGCTGAGGGAAGTAAGTTACTTTTCATCGTCTAGAACCACGGGAGAGTTAAAATGTCTTAGGTCGTACACGCGATTCATGTAGATCCAACCTGCATGTGGAGCTACATTTATTATTATAGCTAGCCCACAATGTCCCACTGGTGGGCAAAGGCTTCCCTCCATTCCTTCCAAAGGTGACGCGTCTGTGCTACTTCTTTCCAATTCTCAAGGAAGACTTCCAGTTCGTCCCGCCATCTCCTAAATCTGATCTACATAAATCACTTTATATTTGTTACGGCTAAAAGCCGAAGTAAAGTTGCACCTAGTTCTAGCCGGCTAAGTAAGGTTAAACCTAGTTCTAGCCGGCTATATCTAGGTGCACGAAAACACGAAAAAGAAGTTTGAAATGAAATTAAGCCTTAAATAGATGAAAATACTCTATATTTTCATCTATTTAAGGCTTAGTTTAATAAAAATAAATTCGGATCGACTTTGAAAATAAGTAAAATTGTATTATCATTCAATTTGAAGTGTGCTTAAGCTACCTTTTAAATAAATTCAACGAATTTTATCTTTGTTCAGAATATTCCAAGAATTTTAGTTTTCAGCTAAAATTATGTGATGTACCTATTTGGTAAATAATATAATGCCTGGTAAAAAAAAATGTTCCCTAAGTCATTATATACATACTAGCGGCCCGTCCCGGCTGTGCACGGGTGGACGTTTATTTTTTAAACATTTTGAGATAAAATATAGCCTATGTTACTCAGGAATGTAGCTTACTAATGGTGAAAAAAATTTTGAAATCGGCGCAGTAGTTTTTGAGTTTATTCATTACAAACATACACACACACAAAAATACAAATCTTTCCTCTTTATAATATTAGTGTAGATTTGGTCCCATTACATTTTAATATAAACATTCGTAGAATAGCTATTTAATGTAAACTCCATATTTTGTTAGGGTAAATCGTCACTACCCAATATTTTATTTAAATACGGTTAATTAATACCTTATAGTTTGATAATTTTGTTTTGACTTATTTCCATGAAATATTAATTATTCGTCGTCAATAGCTTAAACAGAAACGTTGCTATCAAAGGCTATTTGGTACAAAATAGAATGAATGGAAATGTATAAAAGTGACAGGTTCATGCGGACGATTTAATGATAAATGATTTCGATTCAGACTTCGCCTGTATGACAGATTAAAATCGGTTGGATTGGGGCCATGAGAACAGCAGGGAATAACCCGGACCCCACCAAAGCGGAGACGAGCGGAGATGTGCGAAGCGGAGAGAGGAGACGCGTAAGGCCTTTGCCACACTTGACGGAAATTCCGTCGCGGATCTTCCGCGTCGGAACGCCAGTACATGTTATTGCATATAAATGACTGATGACGGGTACACTACACGGAAGATCGGTCGTACCGTCGTGGACCGCTCGCCCTCTGCGTCTGCGCCGGATTTACCACAACGGAAGTTCGGCGTCGGAATTTCCGTCAAGTGTGGCAAAGGCCTAAGGCTGCCATCAGACGGACTGCATAGCAGCACACGCGCGCAGTCGATGAATATATCAACTGCGCGCAGTTGCTGCGATGCAGTCCGTCTGATGCCAATTTTCGCGAGAAATAACAATTGGATATAGGATCTTTTTCATAAAATATGAGTTCCAAAATACTATGTTCGTACACAACGTGAAATTTTAATCAGAACAGTAGGAGAAAATCACTTTTAAAACATATTAAGTATTTACATATTGGTGTTCGTGACTTTGCAATGCCGCAGCATGGGGTGCGGTATGTGCGATTCCCTTATAAACCGCTACAATTAAGCTCTGCAAAATATCTTTACTAAACGCTGGACGGTCGCACACAAACGTTAACTTCGTGGCCTCGTGTTCAGTGCCAACGTCAAATCCTGATTCCAATCCGATTACCCGCTTTGATCGGGGCCCAATATTTTATGCCGTTTCATTGAAATTAGCTTTGTGATGTTTCATTTCTATACATTTGGGAATTTACGTAAGATATTTATTTATATGTTACCTATTTATTTGAGCACGGTTGATGGCAATTGTCTCGCCCCCTACTAATTAGGGGGCGTCATGTTTTTTATGAATCAATCAAGCATGTGGAGGGAGGCCTTTGCGCAGGAGTGTAAACAAACAAAAAAATGCAGCATTTGCAACTAAACTAAACAAAAAAATTCACTGGATTTGCTTTCAAAAACAGTGTAAACAATATTTTGTTAACCTTGAAAAAGTCAAGCAAAGTGCATTTAAATGATCGTTTTTTTACTTTGTATAATTTGTTCTTTCATTTCGAGTTAATTTTAAGGAGCTCGTGGCTTAATAATTACAGCCGCTCGGGTCGATCTTCAGGTTAAGCCGTGCTTGCCTAGGTTGGTCTGTGGATGGGTGACCACCTATCACATACCGAGTTTCCTCCGTGCCTCGGAAAGCATGTTAAGCCGTTGGTCCCGGGTGTCATTTGTTGATTTTTGACAGTCGTTAGGTAGTCAGTGGCCCAAAAAGTCTGACAACCAGTCTTACCAAGGGGTATCGTGCCCAGTTACCCGGTACTAACTGGGTTGTGGAGGTCAGATAGGCAGTTGCTCCATGTAAAATACTGGTATTCAGCTGCATCCGGTTAGACTGGGAGCCGACCCCAATATAGTTGGGAAAAGGGTAGGCAGATGATGATAATTTGTCGATTCATTTTTATTTAATGAATGTTAATGGCGTTCATTCTGCGGTAAGTGGGTGTACTACAGTTACTCCTCTGCCTAGCCCTTTGAGAATTAATAAGCATGCTATGTTATGTGTTATTGTAGGTAATGGGTGTTATAGAAAAACATCAAATTATCATTAAAATTAATTTATTGAACTTTACCATGTACAAAACCCCTTGCTTATATCTAAAGAAAATAATTTATTACTTGTAAATAAATTAGTTCAAATGTCTACCTATTCATAAAGTATACCTTTTATAAATATTTCCCTTTGTTACGAAGTTATTACTTAAGTTAAAGTTACTTACTTGACCCCTTAAGTTCTACTTAGTGAATATTTGTTTGGTACTGGTGTCCTAAGACGTCTATCTAACTACATCTATCAGTTACTAAGTAAGTTATTATATTTATTACAAAAATACGGCCATTTTTATTATTTATTTTTATACACAACAATAAATTAAAACATTCATTAGATTATCCCTTACCTTAAATACATTAATACACGAATATTAAATACTTTGTTAGAAAAAATCGAATATAAAAAGTAAAAAATATTAAGTGGTATAAGTTATCTGTTCCGATATTTTAGACCTGGACTTCCCTAGCGCTCTCTACAATGCTTGTCACAATATTCTCTGGAGCCTTTCCTTTAGGTCCTTCATTCTCAACCACAGCCCTATTGATGATATTAGCGCAGTCCTTATTCTCAATTATACTGATATGATTGCCTTCCAGGAAGTGCACTGTGACCGCACTCTCCGTGAACTTGTCCAGACCGTAGTTCTCTTCAACGACGACGTAAGGCGGGTTCTCCTTGGGACGGAGAAGAATGATGGGAGACTGCAGTTTGGTGAAGCCCTTAGGATTGAAGTTGAGAACTGTTTTGAGCCTGTCAAAGGTGGCTTTGGCAGTGTTCGCGATGAATTTATCGGAGTACTTGCTCTGGACCGGGGAAGTCTTAATTGTGAGGGCGACTCTCTCTTCGTAAGACTCAATTTCGTTGAGTTTGTCCATGAGTCCCTTGGTGACGTCATTGTTCGGAGCGATGATGTCGACGGTGTGACACAGGAGGTTGTTCTGCAGTTGGAGGTCGTTCTTGAAGTTAATGGTCATGGTCAGGAGGGCGTACAGGAAGTCGGGGGCGCCGTCCAAGCAGAAAACTGTTCCCTTGAAACCTGGAAAGAATGGGTGCATTAGTTTTGTATCTAAAGATGGTGATATTGAGTAAGGGATGATAATGGATAGGTTTTGTAACTAGCTCATCCGCCTAGCCTTTTCCCAACTATATTGGGATCGGCTTCCAGTCTAACCCGATGCAGCTGAATACCAGTATTTTACATGGAGCGACTGCCTATCTGACCTCCACAACCCAGTTAGTACTGTGTAATACGATACCCCTTGGTAAGAGTGGTTGTCAGACGTTTTGGGCCACTGACTACCTAACGACTGTCAAAGATCTACAAATGACACCCGGGACCAACGGCTTAACGTGCTTTCCGAGGCACGGAGGAAACTCGGTATGTAATGGGTGGTCGCCCATCCACAGACCAACCTAAGCAAGCACGGCTTAACCTAAAGATCGACCCGAGCGGCTGTTATTATTTAGCCACGAGCTCCTCCTTTTGTAACTAGCTACATAATAATTATTAGCACAAGCAAAGCAATTTGTAAATTGGTTGTGAAAGACATGTTACGGAGGATGCGCTAAGGTACCCGTGAAATTCATATTTTCTTACGTTCTTTGCAATTGGCAGGTCAGTGTCAAGTTGTATATTGATAAAAACCTGATGCACGACCGTAACAAACATTGTTTTACGGAGTTAAAATCATCACTACAACCCGCTAAGTTCATTTACTCCCATTTAATGACTTCTTCATGAAATAGTCAACTAGATTTTCTCGAGTTTTGGCTGAGAGAATTGAAGAAAAAAATGTTTTGCGCCTACTCCGAATAATTTGAGAAAAAGGCCAGGAAGTTGATCATGAAACTTTCTCGATGTCCCCTAAGTATGTGGATACATAAGCTAGACAAGAAATTGATGTACACCGTGACTTTTTAATCGTCTTACAAAGGTGGTCCACCCAATGTGCCCGACATAAAATAGATCTAGACGCGATTTTTTACGTGATGTTTACGTGTCAAACGGGAGAACATACGTACCCAGCGCTCGAGTCCAGTAGATCATCGCTAACAACAGGGTGTTTTAACTACGTCATGCGTCATAATACTGAATAATATGTTTATTTTTAAATGATTAAAATCTCATAAATGCCTATTTTTTTTATGAATGTTTAGTAGACATTGGATACAGGAAGTGGGCTGCCGTTGTAAGACGACTAAAAAGTCACGGTGTGTAAGTGAAAGGTCCGCTTACCTTCCTTCTCCAGTCTCGAAGCGAGCTCCAAGATAAGGAGGGTACCGTAACTGTACCCGAGCAGCCAGAAGGGAGCACCTGGAGCCAGTCTTGAGATCACCGTCTGAAAGGAAATAGTATGTCAGTACCACATAATGTATTAAAAAATGGTCAATGGAATGGTTAAATTAGTAGATGTCTTCTTCTGGGTATACTCACTCTAATAGTTCTCTTATTATATAGGGTGACTGGTAATTAGTGGCCAATACATAAACACGTGATTGTACTCATGATAAGAAACAACTTTCCCAAAGAAACGTCTTTTATACTCATTCATTATAATCACAATAACACAACAACAGCCGTATGAAATGTGTGCGCGCGCGCCTGTGACCTATCAGCTGTTATAGCCGCGTGACGCCGTTCTGTCTCATTACTATGGTACCGTGCTACGGTGGATAGGCAGAGCAACCGTGCGGCTCGCAAGCCGCCACGTGCCGTATGTGTTATTGTGATTAAATTGAATAAGTACAAAGAAAAAATATTTCTTTGGGAAAGTTGTTTGTTATCATGAGTACAATCACGTATTTAAGTATCGGTCACTAATTACCAGTTACCCTATATTATATCGTTTTTCGTGAGATTATATCATCAGTTTCAGGGTGGCTTGTTATATATTTTTTTTTTGAAGATAACTAATTTTTAGACGGGTACATTTTGTTTTTTACAAATATAAAGGAGCTGGTTTTGCCAATTGATATTGGAAATAGTATATGTAGTTATCGATACAATTATATGAATTTGATTGAAAAATAGTTTTCACTTTCCACACCGCCAGCCTGTTAACTAACCTAGGATCTAAGAGAAAACTCACCTGGTGCAGCCTATCAACCATCTGGTCCATCGTCTCATCCTTATGCTCCACTCCGAGCTGCAGCACGCAGACCTTGATCTTCAGCCTCCTGCAGAGTGGTTCCAGTACTGCCGCGCAACCTTCCAACCCTGGCAGCATGAACATGACGCGCTCCATCACGTGGATGGCCTCATCACCCTGGGAGGAAGAAGTCACGTTAACATTAGTACTTTATCTTACTTATAGGTACCAGGCTCGAAGGTACGTAAGAAGCCGATTCCAACCTTCGGGAAAAAGGCCGATAACCAGCAGTAGGTGAAGTCGGGCTTTGGATGATGATGTTGAAACAGACTTTATTATACCTACAAATTCTTTTCTAGCGGAATAACTAAATTAAGATGGTGGCGCATGTGTCGGATTTTGATTGAAAAGAGTGTCCATGGAGTTTCTTGTCCATTCTTCTCCATAGCTTGCTTGCTTTGGAATGGGCAACTACAGTACTTTCACAAGTTATTATGTCTGGGACTGTAGCTTCGCCTTCTTTGTTTTACTGACCTTCAAAAGTGTCTGTTATGGTCGAATTAAAATAAATTCTTTGAGTTTGAGTTTTTGAGTTGAACACATTGTTTTTTCAAATTCTTGAAATTCACAATATTTTTTATCCAACAAATTCCCCAACTAAACAAACAATTTTTTTTTCGAAATCTAAAACAAACAAAGCTTTTATACAGAACCCAAAGGATCTTCTCAAACTGGTTCTGACCAGAAAGTTGTGAACTTGCACCCGAGAGATGTTTCACATTTATCACGACTTCCCAAGCTCGATCCAGTTTCTTATTGAATGATCTATTAGAAAACTTTGCTTTACTCTGAGTGGAAAGTGTTGAAACTACCTATTGCAGAATAAACAGCACCGATCGTTCGCGAGTTTATTGTATTTCCTTGGGAAAATAAATTTTGCAGTGAAACTAAACTTGATTGTGGACTATTGTCTGTATTGGAAACTTCTACCTTTGAATTTTAAACTTAAAGTAAAGAATGCATTCTTTTTATCTTTTTACCTTTAAAGCAAAAACTTCGAAAAACAGTGAACTGTTGTGAATAACTTTTTCTTTCGCATCATGAGGACCAGTGATCAGGACTCACGAAGATCGATGGCTAGTTTTTTACCGTTCGTTAGTGCATCACATGGATTATTACCGGATGTGGATTCCACTCATTTCAAGCGCTTGTGAACCGCTGGGTCCGTAAAGTGTAGGGTCTATGCCGGTAGGTAGGGCCTAAGCGGAAATTCAATGCAAATTCTCCGATTTTAGTAAAACTTATAGATCAGATGCAAACATTCATAAACTAAGCCTTTATGCCCATGAGGGTAGGCACTACAGAGTCCGTGATTAGACCTGTCGTACTGTATGGATCAGAATGCTGGGCTGTGAAGTAGATGGATGAAAAAAGATTGGAACTAGCGGAGATGAGAATGTTGAGGTGGATGTGTGGTGTGACATGAATGTATAAGGTAAGGAACGAGTTTATTAGAGGAAGTTTAAAAGTTGCGCCAGTTACAGTAAAGTTGAAAGGGAATCGACTGTCTTGGTATGGACATAATGATGAAGAGAGACGAATGGCATGTGACTAAAAGAGTGATGAATATAAACTTTGGTGGATGGAGAGGGAGAGACAGACCAAAGAAACTATGGATGGATTGTGTGGGGAATGATGTGAAAGATAAAGGAGTAAATGATAGCGAGACGGTTGACAGAGGAGAATGGAAGAAAAAAACGTGTTGCGCCGACTCAAAGCAACATGGGACAAGGGCTGGAAGATGATGGTTGGCACTACAGAACGTCTGCTACGATCCTTCCATACTTGCTTCGTTCACGTTCATACAAGCACGCCAGTTACTGGGAAACGTCACCACTAAGATCAGTGTATGTGCTTCTAAAGCGCCACTAACATTATTTTTGTAGTACTTATTTCAATTTAATGTTGCCTATTTTGGCATTTTTGTTGCATTTTTCAAGCATCTATGATGCATATTGTTGCATTTGCATATAATCCGGTTTCAATGCACTATCAACTATTCTTACCTCAACTCCATCGCTGACCATGGTAGGCATGTAGACGAGAGGTTCAGACACGACGTTTTCGTCTCCGAAGTTCCTCATCAGCACCCTAAGACCGACAGCACCCTCGATGTTGGCGGGACGAGACGCTGAGGTTGAGGCGGCGGCTTCACGCTGCGCTGTTAGTTCTACCAGTCTGGTGGAAAAAGAAAGACAATTAGGATCAAGTTTGTGTACCCGGCTACTCTCAAAACAGTGTAGGAAAATACGGGGTATTTCTCAAAGCGCAACTATTTTTAAGCGCAACCAACTAAGTGCAACTAAATTATTCCTCGAAGCGCAACCATTAGTTGCGCTCACAAATTCATTCGCATGTGTCGTACTCTCGAAGACCCAGAGCTACATATCAACATCTAACATTTCCTGAGGATGTTCCGTGTCGAGTTAATAAAAAGTTTGGTTTCCGTATTGCATTATAATAATCACATTTTCTGCATGAATGTGCATAAGTTTGTTCGCTCGGTGCTGCTTTCAAGCCTGGATCTACATTTTGGCGAGATTAAAACTAAATAATTAAAATGCATTATAATATTTTATTGTCATGGATTGCCGCAAAGGAACGTCCAACTGACTGAATGTAGAAGAAAAAAGTTGTCAGACTTTTTGAAGAAAACTAGTAAGAATCGAAATTCCGGTTGGTAAGGTCTTTACGATAAAAATTACTTTGTGTAACAGCACGAGGCTAGAGAGGGTGCAATGAAATGGAAAAATCTTTCCAATGAGCGAAATTCTTTAGCGATTCGTTTTATGAGGTAAAAATTCCGACCAGCCAGTGTGGCGTAAAGGAATAAAATTAGAAGGTGTACTAGTACCTTCAAGTAAAACGTGAACTAGATTTTAAAGACCTGATTATAGAATTTGAATTTCCATATACAAGGTGTAAACAGACCCTTCACGAAGCCGTCAACCAAGCATTCTGTACATCCAACTAAGTAACCTTACACAAAAATTTTTGCTGGGAAACGACTTTTTTTTAGCGTGAAAAATAATCTTTTACGGTAAAACTCAATGTAACGCATTCAAAACATTGTGCTTATTGATGCATTGAATAGTAAACGGGTCATGGAGGTATTTAAAGTAAAGTAATAACATTAAAAACTATGTATTAAAAAAAAATGTGAAAGAGTTGGAATTTTGACCCCCAATATATCCGTAACTAGAAGGTTCCCAGGTATGGTCTAGAACAAAAAAATGATCGCAATGACGGGGAGAACAAGTGCCTTTCGGCTTCGTTAAGAGTCTATTTACACCCTTTATGTAGTAATTGCTTCGAAACGAATGTGCCAGAACAAGATCGTACTTCCCTTGACATTCAAGAGAAGATAAAAGGAAGATCAAGACACGATAAGACTGCGATTGACGCTTTGACGTTAATTAGGCACATCTCAAATGATCCAACATGGCAGGTAATGATTAAAGATATCAAGATCAAGCCAAGAACAATGGAGTCTAAAATAAAATCGAATATTGATAAATTCAAGCAAAATTATGTAGAAATCTGATCTTTCATCTAATTTGCGGGAAAAGTTTGTTACCTCAGAGGCTTTTGTGAAATAATAGCGTTTGCCGCGGCTTCGCCCGCTTGGAGATAGGAATTTATTCCACGGGGACTTGTAACCGGGATAAGAAGTTCCTACCGAGATATACCCTATACAGGGTGTAAACTGATCCTTCACGAAGCCGTCAACCAAGCAGTCTGTACATCAAACTAAGTAACTTTGCGCAAAAATTATTGCTGGGAAACGTCTTTTTTTTTGGGGTAAAAATCACGTTTTACGGTAGGACTCAATGTAGCGTACTCAAAACATTGTGCTGATGGATGAATTGAATAGTGCGGGGGTCGTGGAGGTGTTTAAAGTAAAAATCTTACATTACAATCATCTATTTTAAAAAAACTTGTGAAAAAGTTGGAACTTTGATCCCCAATATCTCCGTAACTACAAGGTTCCCAGGTATGATCTAGAACAAAAAAATGATCGCAATGACGGGGAAAACAAGTGCCTTTCGGCTTCGTTAAGGGTCTTTTTACACCCTTTATACTAACTCAGGTTATGGTCTAGCCGTGTGCTAAATTTTATCATTTGCAATTTGTTAATCGTATAGGTGTGAAAACGTAATAAACAAACAAACAGCATTCCACGTTTATAATATTAGTTAGAATCTCAGAAAATGTGAACAAAATGGAAATATAATTCGGCACACATATTTCGCGTAGCTTCGAGAGTTTTCTTTGTGTTCGGAATAGCATGTTGTATTAGAAAGTGTTTTTATTTACTTTAGCTAGCCTTTTTCGAAACCTTGTTGGAAAAGCGACCCATTTCGAGCAGAAAATGTTTTTTCAAGTTTGTTTATGGAGTGACACGCCAGCATTTTGATGGCTGACGAGTTATTCGTCAACAATTTGGGAGGCAGGTTGCGGATTTTATACATTGCGATGCAGTGCTGCCATGACATCATGCTCACACAGTTCAGGGTTAAGATAGGTTAATGGACCGGCTGCGGATACCGGATAACCGGACACTGACAAATACTTCAGTTCGGAATGTGTCAGTGCCGGGTCTGGAGCCATGGACGTCATTTTTCCGTACCAAGTTTAATACCGGCTCGGTTTAACTAAATCTTAAAAAAAAACAATAGGGTATTTGACTGAAAAAATCTATTTAGTGCGTCAGTTAGATGATCAAAAATATTGGTGATGGGTAATCATTAAATGACCCCTCCCGCTCTGGGCGGAGTGGAAGCGAATATCAGACTCGTACTGACTAAAACCCATCCAAGTTCCTTCTTTGCCCTTTGTGTTCCAGGGTCGCGGTATTCATTTTATTATAACATCCTATTGTAATGAAACCTACATTTACGAATAAATTTGATTTGATTTGATTTGATTTGGTATCTCTTTCGAACAGTCCCGCAGCCCTTTATCGATAGCTTACCTAGCGAACGTCAAAGTCCTGATGTCCTGCGCAGTCAAGAAGATCTCGAACTCTCTCTCAAGGGTCTGCTTGATCTCCACGGCCATCATACTGTCCATACCCAGCTCGGCGAGGGACACTTGTTGGGAGACCGTCTTCAAGTCCTTGATACCTGGTGGAGGAATAATTGGTATTGAAATTGTAAAAATAAATGTCGAAATCTGATATGTAGATTCTTACGTGGATAATCATAAGTTTATAGGGTGACTGGTAATTAGTGACCGATACTTATACTCGTGATTGTACTCATGAACAAGTTTCCCAAAAAAACATTTTTTTATACTCATTCACTTTAATCATAATAACACAGCCGTATGAAATTCGCACGCGCGCGCCTGTGACCAGCAGTAACGCCGGCGCCGTTCAGTCTCAATACTATGAGGCTGACAGGCGCGCGCGCGCGAATTTCATACGGCTGTTGTGTTATTGGGATAAAAGTTATCGAAATGGGAAAGTTGTTTCGCCTGTTTTGTGTACGCCTACTTCGACCCAAATTCACCAATACCAATAACGAAAAATAACTTTACCATTTAGATTATATTCCACGGGTAACGATAGTAAATTTTGAAAGTATCCCAACTAGCAAAATTGTGTTTCAACAAAAGTTTACATCTCCAAAACATCCTAAGTATAAAAGATGTATGGTAATATTATTAGTTGTCTATTTTTGCGCAAACGCATGTACAAAAGCATGCTTTAGCTCCTCAAGCTTCAAACAGCTAGGATGTTGTTAATAAATTCGTAATAAAAAATTAAGGCATCGCTAAAAGTCCAATTTGAGTGCCACACTTAATGACGTCACATTAGGCCTAATTACGTTAGCAATTTCCATTTGTACGCATCCCTAAGTATCCCTTTGTGTATAATCAAGCTTAACTAAGTATTGCCAATATAATATCAATGGAATTATTCACATGTTACTAATCTTACAACAGATTATAGTCATGTTAATGGTTAGGCCTAAACCATATTGTTATCATTGTTTAATGATATAGCATTGTTAACGGTAGTTGTAGCTTAATTTAATTTGGAACTATTTGCGTTAATGATTAAATTTGAAACTTCTGGATAAGATATACGGCTCAAGAGACTGTGTTTTAGTAAGATCGGTGGGTGTAACCGTGTATGTATTTATTATTATATTTTATTTTTGGAAATTTTCTGTACTATTGCACCTACTGTTTTGTCTCTGCATCACCCTAAGGTAGACTGGTAAAAAAGCCCAAGGCATTAAGTCCGCCTTTGTACATTATGTGCATAAAGTTTTAATAAATAAATAAATAAATATAAACTGTGCCCCAAACAGAAGGAAGAAACCGTTGCTTTTTATCTTTAATTTTTTACCGAATTCACAACAGTATCCACAATTCCCAAATCGAAAAGTTTATTTATTAATTTATTTTTATTCATTAACACAAACATTTGTTGTAACAGGTCGGACCTAAGCTAACAAAAGTAGTCATAAATTGCTAATTGTCCAGTCCCAACTAACGGGTCTGGGTAGAAGCACAAGTTACACAGTAGACAACATACTAAGTGACACCCTTTCAGTTATCATACTAAGTTGACCAACTCACCCATGATTTGTGCCACACAATCCACAATGTTGCCACATCCGGACCCGCCAGCCTTCTTCTCAGCCACGACGATTGAGGACACGATGGGTGCGTCTTGCTTCATGAACTTGTCGAGGGCAGACAGACAGGAGGATATCCTCTGCTGCAGGGTTCCTCCAATCTCGAGCTGGACGTCGTCGTCTTGCATGTCGGCTACGAGACCGACCTGGGGAATAAGGTTGGATTAGACTAGTCTGCCGGACGCCCGGTCCCATCACCGCGTCCACTGTGTGGACGACACGGCGCGGCATGCGCTAGCCGAGGAAACCTGTCGCTGCTGACCGTTGTTCGATCTATGGTCGGCAGCGCAGAGTCCTGGGACGCGGTGATGTCCTTCTGGGAAACCGTCATGTCGCAGAAGGAAGCTGCGGAAAGGGAGAGGGAGATGACGAGCTCCCGCCCATCCCGCAGCAGACGCACCAGGCGTCGGCAGAAGGTGGACAACGCCCTCTTCCTGCCCTCCTAAATAGGTCCAGGGCGACAGATGGGATATCCGTCGCCCTCCCATCACACTGGACCCGAGACGGCGGGCGTAGTGTTCAACACGCGCCTCTCTTAGACGTAACGGGGGGAGTTTTATATATCACTCACCCCCGGGACGAGACCCGCAGGTCAAGCGGACCGGCACTAGTCCGGGGCAGCGGTAGTCGCATTAGATCCCGCTGGTCCCCGACGCAAGAGTGCGAGGTAACATCGGGTTTAGTCAGTACGAGTCTGACAGAGCCCTCCACTCTCCGCAGGGCGGAGGAAATATATTGAGGATCTCCACATCGAAAAACAAAAAAGGATCTTGATTCTAATAATTAATTTAAGGATCATGGCTAAATAAACCCCCAAAAATCTGAAGCGTTGAAAAGGTAGGTATCTAAAGGTAGGGATCTTCCCCAAAAATCTGAAGGTTGATTTTCCTACACGGGTATCTCAGTTTCTTGCACACCTTCATCAAACACCAAAAGAAACAAGAAAGTTATGATAGTTATATACTCACATCACCAACAGCTCCCCACTGTACGGCCAGGGCTGGTAGACCGAGCTTCTTCCTCCATTCACAGATCCTCTCCATCACGGAGTTGGACAGACCATAGTTGGTCTGACCAGCGTTACCGCGACCGCAGGATACGGATGAGAAGATCACGAAGTCCCTGAGTATTGGAGAATATGATAAGAATCCATCTGAGATACCTAAGGGTCTTGAAGGAGACCTTAGGCTTTAGATCAAGAGATATTTTATCAGCGTTTACGATGGCGAAAATGCTATTAAGCGTTTACGACATACAAAATTTCAAGTGCTTTTTTTTTCGAAATGAATGAACCGATTTGAATGAAACTTCATACGCATTAGCAGGATACATAGCTCTAAAAAGTTATCAAAGAACATTTTCGAAAATTACAGCTAAATTAGACCAATTTTAAAGTTTCCATAGAAACAGAAATATCCAAATATCTTTTTTTTTAAAGACATTTCCAAAATGTTCTCTGATAACTTTTTAGAGCTATGTATCCTGCTTATGCGTATGAAGTTTTCGTGAAAAACGTCGTTTTATACGCGTGGGGATTTGTTACTGCAGTTCTCGGCGCCATAACACCCTCGCCTGCAGCTCGGCTGATAGTTCCCCCTCGAATGCAATAACAAAGTTTCCCCACTTATATAAAAATGTACTATTTTAAACGTTGAAATAGTTTGGTGCAGCCTCAAAACACCAAGGAATAATACTTTCTAGTATTTTTATTGGTACTGAAAGGAAAAATAGCCCAGCAAACTAAACCTAACCGTCGTATAATATTAAATTACTGTATTATTTTATTACTGCTGAAGAGTCATAATCCCAAAAGCAGTAACAAAAACCTACGCATGAAGTCCGTAAATGCGATCCTTTGTTTTTGTTCCCGCCAGGGATTAATAAATAAATTCTGGACACTATAATTGAACTCCCGGGGAGAAAGTTCACTCATAAAACTTGTTCAATAATCTACTTTACCGAGATACTTCAATGTTGCTATCATTAAATAAATTTTGAGAGTAGGTTTTATTAAGTACAGGATAATATTTTATATCCCTTTGTTTCATGAGTAAGATGTTGATGGTCGTACAGACGTTGGTTAAGACAACAGTGTACACCATAAATATTCGGTCCCGTGTAATCAATAAACAAAGGATTGCTTCTTACATATTTCCCAATTATAGCTGATTTCTGAGAGTTTTCTAATAATGCTCTTTTCACTACAGGAGAGTTTAGCCTTGCTCTTAAATATTTGCTGGTACATACAAGTTGTAAACGGACCCTTCACGAAGCCGTAAACCAAGCATTCAGTACATCAAATTAAGTAACTCTACGCTATATTATTTCTGGGAAAAGATTTTGTTTTTGGGTGAAAAATCACGTTTAACGGTAGGACTCAAAGTCAATATTGTGCTGTGGATGCATTGAATAGAACGGGGTTCAAGGAGCAACAATAAAATAGGTAATAAACATGTTAATAAAAAATGAAAAACTAGAAGGTTCCTATGAATGGTCGTGTTACACCCATTATGTAAAAGAATTCAAATGATCCTGTCCATCAATCATTCTCATTATTTCAGTCGCAATACGTCCACAGCTGTCCATAGACCTCTACCAAGCATCGTCACATTGCCCATCGAAATGTTCTGGCAACCGCGTATCAAAAATCGCTGGGTAGCCTCATAAAGGTAACAAGACGATATAACGAAGCCGAAATTTACTTGTTCTCCCTGTCATGGCGATCATTTTTTTGTTCTAGACCATACCTGAGAACCTTCTAGTTACGGAGATTTGGAGGTCAAAGTTCCAACTATTTCACAATTTTTTTTTAATACCCTTTTTTAAAGAAAAACTCTTCCACGACCCGCATACTGCTCAATCCATCCATCAGCACATTGCTTTGAGTGCGTTACACTGTGTTCTACCGTAAAACGTGATTTTTAACCCCAAAAAAAAGGCGTTTCTCAGCAATAATTTTCGCGTAAAGTTACTTAGATTGATGTACATTATGTTTGGTTGACGGCTTCGTGAAATGTCCGTTTAAGCCCTGTAAAGTCTATTCCAATCCTTATTTCCAACGAATATCCACTTTATCTCACTTTCAAATAAGCTGATTTTGAAATGGCCAGTACCATTGAAGGTTACAAAAATGTCTGAACTGGTATCCAACTAAACTTTATGTATGTAATTTTTCCAGAAACACATTCATCATCATCTGCCTAGCCTTTTCCCAACTATATTAGGGTCGGCTTCCAGTCTAACCGGATGCAGCTGAATACTAGTATTTTACATGGAGCGACTGCCTATCTGACCTCCACAACGATAATACGATACCCCTTGGTAAGACTGGTTGTCAGACTTTTTGGGCCACTGACTGCCTAACGACTGTCAAATATCTACAAATGACACCCGGGACCAACGGTTTAACGTGCTTTCACGTTGTTCTGTGGGTGGTCATCCATCCACAGAACAACCTACGTAAGCACGGCTTAACCTAAAGATCGACCCGAGCGGCTTTTATTATTAAGCCATGAGCTCCTCCTCGTGTCCTCCTCCTCCTTTTTCAGAAACACAATGAACCTCTAAAAAAACCAAAAGATAACTCCACTTACTTCAAATTCGGACACATCTTCCTGGACAATTTATCCAAATTCATGGTAGCCAGCGCTTTGGGTCCATACGAGGTCTTGAAGCTCTCAGGCGTCTGGTTCTGGAAGATGCAGTCCTTCAGGATCACAGCCAGGTTGAAGATGGCGCTCACAGGGCCCATGTTGAGAGCCATTTGCAGCATCTTCTCGCAGCCAGATTCCGTGGTGATGTCGTCTACCGAGATTTGGACGTCAGCACCGTATTGTGCCCAAGCCCTGAAGCAGAAGGAAAAAACGTCAATTTTTGTGTAATATTGGACTTTATTCAGTCTCTTTTTTTATTACAAAATGGGCCTGCTCTTGACCTCAATCACGCCTGATGGAAAGCGGTAGATGAGGTCTATGATGGAACGAGTGTGCCCAGAAGATGCCTGTTACCTCTTACTTTGAAGGCAGACGGGTTAAATGTGGGAGGGAACAAAGATGCCGGCAGAGAGTTCCACATCTGGGCTGTGCCCATAAGACGCGTGGAGGAGAAGCGCTGAGTACGACTCGTCTGTCTTTACTAAGAGCGAGCCAATCGCGAATGTCTTAAAAGCCCTGGATTCACAATAGTATATACTCGTAGTACTAACAATCTACCGCACCTCAGTAGGTAGTCACACTTTTTGTTTTCTTTGTTTTTGATGGGAAATCATCAAATAACCCCCCCCCGCGGCTCTGGGTTGAGTGGGAGGGAGTGTCCAGACTTTTACTGACTAAAACCCAGCCATGTTCCTTCTTTGCCCTTTGTGTTCCAGGGCCGCGGTATCTCTTTCGAACAGTCCCGCAACTCCAGGTAGTCACACTTTACTTACGGAAATCACCCTTAATGCTTAAAGTCAATCTGTTACTATGTTCAGTTTACTGTTTAATTAAAACTCTCATTTCTTTTTAAAAGTATACCTAAATAAAATAAACGATCGGAGAAACTTGTTGAAGAATATCAACTTCTAAGTCTCCGACTAACCAAAAGACGTGTGTATCATCAAAATAAACGCATAACTAATCGAAATAACCACAAACCTAAGCCTCGAGGACTGGTATCCATTGGTGATTCCTCTGCGGGAGGTGAGGAGGATCTTCCTGGCTCCCCTCATGATGAGCCAGTCAGCCAGCTCCAACCCGAAGCCTCCCAAACCTCCCGTAACGACGTACACGTGCTCCTCGTGACAGATGTACCTGTTTGATGAGATTTGTTAATAAGAAGTTAGGATGGAAAAAACTAGAAAGAGTTCATTGGAAGTCTCCAATGAATCCTGGGAATGAGTATAAATATAGTTGTAAATATATATCGGTTCGTGGTTCTTCATCTTGTTAAAAACGCCAAAAGATTCATGTAGCACTGTGCATCTGTATCGGAGTAGACTGGATGTAGAAGTCGAAAGATCAAATCGTTAGATTCGATATTTCGACGGCTTTTTAAACGGCTAACAGCTGATAGGTCACAAGCGCGCGCGAATTTCATACGGCTGTTGTATTATTGTGATAAAAGTATGTGTATAAAAAAACATTTTGTTATCATGACTATAATCACGTGTTTAAGTATCGGTCACTAATTACCATTCACTCTATGTAAAGCCGACTTCTTTAAAATTATTTCTATTTCTATTTACATTCGTTTTATTTATGTCACAATTTTTAGGATCAGTAGATAAATATTCAGCTTCTTACCTAGGTACAGCGTCAATAGGTGTGATGACGGGTCTTACTGGACGGTTGCTGCGCTCTTCATCACGGATCTTGACGATCACCTGTGATTCAACAATAAAATATACATAAGCAAGTAAAAGTATTTTTTACCATTGCCACTCGAAAAAGGGCATTTTATTCATCGATAACAGTGAATAAAACGCTCTTTTACTCACTGAGTGAATAAAGACTTTTTGAATTTGGAACAAGCACGAATTATGAACAAAAAATAAATAAAACGTGCCGAGAAGACTGAATTTTGAAAATTGTTCTAGTTTCACTATACACACATTTTTAATGTTTATATTTAATCCTTTGTTCTCTTATTAAATTACCGATTATATAATAAAATGTGATAAATACTCATCTGCCTAGACTTATCCCAACTTTGTTGGGGTCGGCTTCCAGTCTAATCGGATGCAGCTGAATATCAGTATTTTAAATGGAGCGACTGCCTATCAGACCCAGAACACAACCCAGTTAGCACTGGGTGCGTACTACGGTACCCCTTGGTAAGACTGGTTGTCAGACTTTCGGGCCACTGTACTTCCTGTAACGACTGTCAAAGAACTACAAATGACAGCCGGCCCAATAGCTTTACAACTTTCCGAAGTACGGACGAAACTTGGAATGTAATGAATTAGTGGTCACCCATCCACAGACCGACCTTGGTAAGCCCGGCTTAATCTTGAAGTTCGACCCGAGTGGTTGTTATTATTAACCCACGAGAAATATAAATACTATACTTCTATGTATTTTCTCGCAGTCAATGGTAAAAAGTAGAGTACACAACACGTGAAAAAAAAAATTCATCTCGGTTCTTGTATCCCTCGCTCCGCTCAGGATTCTACTCTAGAATCCCTTGCTACGCTCGGGATTCTACTCTAGAATCCTTCGCTGCTCTCAGGATCCAACTTAGTCCCTCGAATTAAATTCCCTTTTTTTTCACTTGTTGTATAATCTACTATATCATCATCATTTCAGTCGAAAGACGTCCACTGCTGGATATAGGCCTCCCCCAAGTGTCTCCACATTGACCGGTCCCGTCCGTCTCGCATCCAGCGGATCCCCGCAACCTTCACCAGGTCATCGGTCCACCTAGTGGGGGTCCAACACAACGTCTTCCGGTTCGCGGTTACCACTCCAGAACTTTTTGGCCCCATCAGCCATCCGTTCTACGAGTAATGTACCCTGCCCACTGCCATTTAAGTTTGGCAATTCTTCGGGTAAAAGTATTGAATAAGTGAAATAACCTAAAACGGGAACCAAATAAAAACAAAACTGGCAATATAATTCTCGTTAGTACAAAATAAAATTCAGTCCTTCCAGTTATTTTTACCTTTGACCGTAGAAATCCATACTATTATTATAAACGCGAAAGTAACTCTGTTTGTTTGTTTGTTTGCTACCTTTTCATGACTAAACAGCTGATCAGATCGTATTGAAATTTGGTGAGCAGATAGATTATATCCTGGGGAAGGAAATAGGCTATCTTTTTTTTTCCTCACTCATACTCATCAAAATTACCACGCGAACAAAGTCGCGCACAGCAGCTAGTTCATAATAATCTTATTCAAACAAGGGTAATGTTCACTATAGTTTTGACAGATTCGTCAGTTGCAGATACCTAATAGCAACTGTATTGTAACTAAGTTAAGGATCATCGTAATTTAGACAGTGACGTAAAATTGAGTGTGAAAAGTCTGTGTAGGTATGGTTTGGCCAAAGACATTCAAATATTTACGAGCGATAGAAGGGTCAAGACGAAAAAAATCGTAATCCAATACTTGTTACTACTTAGTAACAAATCGTTCTATCTAGTGTCATACGCCCACTTTTCAGGATTCGTGTGTCAAAATCGAAAATGTTCGGGATCAAAATTGTTGTATGAAAATATTCACAATGTCTGCCGGGTCTTTTAAATCTCTTTGGGTTTGACACAAGTTGTATACTTCAGAAGGATTATTTCAGAAAATAATGTCTAAAAAGAAAACATTAATATAGTATACCTTTCCAATATGTTTACCGGCGGCCATGTAACGGAAGGCGGTCTCCACCTCATTGGCTTGGAACGTGCAGTACGTCAGAGGTCTGACGGCACCGTTCTCGATACCACTCAAGAGCAGGTCTTGCAGGCGCTGTAGGAAATGAGAGGTAATAAAATAAACATGCCTAGATCGAAGAATACTAAACAATAATGAGTTGGGAAAAAAATGGTTCGCCACAGTGAAGATTCACCAGTTGAAAAACAAGTAAACGTATTTGAAAGAAGTATTTAATCAGATGACATAGATTTTAAAAATATTCTGATATTGTCATTTCTCTGCAGAGACATTCATATATATTTACGAGCGATAGACGGGACAAGACGAAAAAAATTGTAATCCAATACTTGTTACTACTTAGTAACAAATCGTTCTGTGTAGTGTCATTCGCCCACTTGTCAGGTAGCATTCGTGTGTCAAAATCGAAAATGTTCGAGATCAAAATTGTTGTATGAAAATATTCCCAATGTCCGCTCTATAAGTCTTTTAAATCTCTTTGTTTCTCTGACTCTGTCAAGAAGAAACAAAGCAATTACCTGTAATCATATGTACTAGGCCTCTAATTAAAGTTAAAAAAAAACAATTTTCAAGCCTGTTGGTGCCGATTTCCAGTATAACCCGGTCTGCATTTGTTTAGACTTTAAATAATGGTATTTAGCTGCCCAAATCTGACGTCGGACGAATCAGAAGATAAAGAGAGACCTATAACTTATAAAAATGAATCTACAGCGAATGATCCACCTGAAGAAATACATGAATCTAATGGTCATACACACCTTCCTGAAAGTGAAGGTCTGGTCGAAGATGTAATCTAACATGATGCCGTGGAAAGAGGTCTCCTTCAAGAAGAAGTACATTCCGATGGGCGTGTTGTTGCTGATGTCGAACTTGCCGATCTCGAGGAAGCGACCACGGTAGGCCAAACAACGGACGGAGGCCTATTAAGGAAACAAGCAAAAAAAAAAATTAGTTTAATTCCTGGAACTATCCATTCACAGTTATTATGCCTGTGGCGGGACTGTAGGTAGCTTATTTTTGACTATGCAAAAGTGCCTGTCATGGGTCTATTTGAAATAAATGCTTTGAGTTTGAGTTTGAGTTTGAGTTTGTATAGAAACATCAATAAAAAAATCAGAAGTGAAATATTTAGGAATAAGTTGGATGTTAAAATATTCAGTGAGTATAATGAAACATTGCCAAAAATATAAACTTTTCATCCCAAATTGTAAGAATTATTTGATTGTAGTAAGTTACCTGTAGTTTTTCGTCTGATAGCGAGTTGAGGACCATGTCCACTCCCTTGCCGTTGGTCTCACGACGGATCATGTCCTCGAAGGAGGTGTCACGGGAGTTGCCGATGTGGCTGTCTGAAATATTATAACTCATTTAGTGTACTCATACGCAATGTATCGTTACCGTAGCAAAACGCACGTAGCGAACGGTAAGCGCGACGACGAGTTCGATGAATTCTGTAGCTAGGCAGAAAGTGAACAGCTGATTTCACTTGTCGTTAGTTAGATTATTTCAACATCCATTGTTAGATGTTTGATTTTAGCCGTATATATATTTACATAAATGGAGTGCTGGTTACAGGGAATCTAATTTTACATTGAAATAAAGGAATTGTCCGGTTTTTCTGTAGGTACGGAACCGTTCAAACGTGTTGCGCAGACCCCAAGTAACATGGTACAAGGGCAGGAGGATGTTGAGTAGTTGTACAACTACTCATTTCATTTTATCCTCACCGTATCATTGTTAATTTGGGCATGGTAAGCTGGTGGTAGACTTGGCGTCAAAGAACCCACCTTTAAGTTGCGGGAACAGTTTCTTGATGAAGGCCCTCTTCTCAGCGGTACCGACGGTGGTGAAGACTTCGCAGCCATAATGGAGGGCCACATTGATGGCAGCCTGGCCCACTCCGCCCGAACCAGCGTGGATGAGGATGCTCTCACCACGTTGGATCTGGCCTACCATGACCTGGGTACAAGAAGGTTTTATTTAGTTTAGAGGAAAAAACGTAATGGTTTATGAACCTAAACATTTTGTAAAAGATAATTGGTACTTAATGAATAAAGGAAAAGCAAGTAAGTACATAATATTCTAATGATTATGATGAGAATATTGCTTTTTATGATAGATTTATTTATTTATTTGGTACACCAACAGCAGTATATACTAAGAACAATAACGTGTACCTATGCCTATTATAGGCATACTAAGCATTCATCGTAGGAAAACAACAGAAACAATTATTTTTGAATTAGTACTCGTTTGCTGAAATTAAATTTTAAAAATAAGAATAACTTGAGTCGAATATTATACTTTAAACAAAAGTCTAGTTGCATTAAAATAATATTGTGGAATTATTTAGTTATTACGCTATCTACATAGTTATATGCTATGAGCTTATTTATGACAATGCTGATGAAAGTATCCAAAAGAAGCAAAGTTACTGCAGTGCAGTTCATGGTGGCGCTGCTTGTCAAAAAAAACTGCATTAACTTGACAAATTCGATACATTTAATGTTAGTTCGACATTTTGCCACCTGCACAAATAATTTGGGCGCATAGTTGTCGGAACTTATGCTGCTATCTGGTTTTTTCAATTAAACCACAGACAATTTTGACAAATGTTCAGCAACAGCGCCCTCTTTTTAATATCATTCAAGTGAGAAAAGAACTATGCAGGTACAGTATGACCACTTTAAGTGGCGCATTCCTCAAAGCGCAACTATTTTTAAGCGCAACTAAATTATTCCTCGAAGCGCAACCATGATGAAAATTAGAGATGGGTATGATGGATTCATTAACTAATTTAGTTGCGCTTAGTTGGTTGCGCTTAAAAATAGTTGCGCTTTGAGGAATACCCCCTTTAAATGTGCAGTTCAAGGTGGCGCTGCTTGTCAAGCATCAGTATAACAAGCTTGGTACATTAATTTTAGTTCTCGTCTTCTCAGATATGTTGGTTGAGGTGCAGTGTAATTTATTTACAACTTACAATAGAATAGTAGACAGTTCCGTAAGCCACGGGAACGCTCGCAGCCTCCTCGAAGGTCCATTCATCAGGGATGGCCCACAGCAGGGCCTTGTCTCCCTCAGCCAGGTTCGCCATACCGCGGTTACGGATCATACCCATGACGCGGGAACCACTGTGGAAGAAGTCGTTATGAAGAAGAGTGTTGAAGAGTATCAAATAAGTGGAATCCAGGATGGTTTAGGAAGCTTGTGATATTGTCATAAATTGGGCTATCTTCCCTCAAGTCAGTTTCATTTGAGTTAAGCTTCACTCATGTGAATGTTGAAATGTTGCTGGGTAATTTTGTCAAGCGCAAATTACACAGAAACGGCGTAAGGCGAAGGCGCGACGCCAGCATGATGCCGCTTCAAAACGTTTTCATACAAAATGTACGTAGGCGACGTGTCGTGAATTACACTCAAGCGGCGCGGTGCAGGCACGACGTTCTTTCGTTTCCACGCCTGCGACGCACCTGACGCCTTTCGGCATTTCTGTGTAATTCGCGCCTAAGAGAGTCGCTTTTCCAATGCTATAAAGAAAACGCAATGTTCAAAATCCATCGATACGCGAAAGAAAAGTGTGGTGAATGTTGGCTCATACGACGAGTATCCTACTTAAAACCGACCACTAAAACCACAAAATCTTCAAACTATACGTACTTGGAAGTCTTGCCGACAATCTCGAAGCCCTGCACGCACTCCTGCGCAAGCCGCCCGCGAGCGACCGCGTCCACTGTCACACGGCCGGTGGCGGTCATGACGTCACGGAAGTTCAGGGCAGCGCAGTATACCTGGTGAAGGAAGGTTATTTACATAAGTACTTATATATTTATTTACACATTTACATAATATGACGCTGTACCCGAAGGTACCAGTAATGTCAGTCATGTTAGAACCTATTGCCAACAACCGGGCACGAATTCATATTCCGTGGGTGCTACTGAGAAATTCCTCATGGAAAAACCTTACCCGTTAGGAAGAGGTTTACCTAATAGTAGCCATATTTCACCCCTTTAAGTTTAAGTACCATATAATAGGGGGCGAGCCTATTGCCATCAACCGAGCATAAATCCCGGCTCCGTGCCTGCTACTGAGAAATTCCTTATGAAAAAACCCTATAACACTTTGCCCGACCTTGGAGTCAAACCCAGAACATCATGCTCAGCGGTCGCTACTTGCGTCCACTAGACCAAAGAGAAGCCGTTTTTTAAGGGTGACCAGTAAATGTTTCAGAAGTTAATATTTTAAAAGTCTTTGGAAGTATTAGCGCAAGTGGCGCTAGTAAGAGGTTTTTGCTGCCTAGCCTTTTCCCAACTATATTGGGGTCAGCTTCCAGTCTAACCGGATGCAGCTGAATAACAGTATTTTACAGGGAGCGACTGCCTATATGACCACCACAACCCAGTCAGTACTGGGTAATAGGATACCGCTTGGTAAGACTGGTCAGACTTTTTGGGCCACTGACTACCTAACGACTGTCAAAGATCTACAAATGACTCCCGGGATCAACGGCTTAACGTGCTTTCCGAGGCACGGAGGAAACTCTGTATGTAATGGGTGGTCACCCATTCACAGACCAACCTAGGCAACCACGGCTTAACCTAAAGATCGACCCGAGCGGCTGTTATTATTTAGCCACGAGCTCCTCCAAACAAAGCAAGAGGTAATAAAACAATATGTACTTACATTAATAAGAACCTTCTCCGGGTCCTTGAACTCATGGTCCTTCCTGATGGGACCTTCCACCCATCTCATCGACGACAGGTCTCCGATGGTAAGGGTGTTGACATAGGCGTGGTTGGCACAGACCGTCTCCAGGTCTCCCAGAAGGAAATGGCGGTAGGTACCCCATTGGCCCTAGGAGAAAGACAGGAGTAATATGTAAAGAATGTTTTAGAACTGCTATATGCCATGGGCAAGTATTGAAGACCAAATTAGAAGACCATCTATCTAGGATATCAGGAATTGAGTTTTAATGCAGTATTCTAATTTGACAATTATTGTGCTGAAAACTCAAAGACCTTCAATTATTTACGAGCGATAGACGGGACAAGACGAAGAAAATCGTAATCCAAAACTTGTTACTACTTAGTAACAAGTAGTTCTATCTAGTGTCATACGCCCGCTTGTCAGGTAGCATTTGTGTGAAATATTTCCAATGTCCGTACTATAAGTATTTTTAATCTCTTGGAGAAAACTCGACAGCTTGCAAAACTAACAATTTTGAAAACGCTTACGTTTTAAAAATTGTCAGTTTGTCAATTTCAAATTGTCACCAGACTCAGAATAGTCGATCTATTTTTTGTACGACCAATACAGTGTGTCTGCTGGTACAATTACAGGCCTAAGGTTTAATTGAGAAAGATTTTGGTATATTTTGTCAGAACTACGCTCAATTTACATTCTTTAAAGTCCTGATTATAAAGCCATAACATAAAAATGTCTCCATTAAATATCGATTCACCTCAATATGTTTGCATTTCAATTTATCACATCGTTGGATTTTAATTAAGCCTGTTGTCACTTTACTTCGATATCCGATGAATGCAAATATCTCAGAAAATGAATGTATATTTTATCGTCACGTACTGGTGACACATCGGCTCAGGATATACGATGTCATTTTATGTCAAGGGTTAATTCATTCATCATGATATTGATATATTTTTTGGATAATTTTCAATATTTATAGATACTTACATCTTGGTAAACATTGAGAGCCAAATCCTTATCTAGCTGTTCCTCATAGAACTCCAAGTCAGGATTAAACGGAGGTGCAGACGGGTCAGAAATCAGAAGACCATACACGATCTCACCGCCAGGTTCCTTCCTCAAACAGTTGACCAATCCCAAGAGACCGTTGATATGCTCATCTTGGGTGTACAGGACCACTTTCTGGCCTTCTTTGAGTTCTTCCTTGACTTTGTCGATCCAGCTGAAGGTAAGGTCCGAGGCGAAGATTCTGACGAATTTGGCAGGGCGGGCTCCAACGCGTTTGCGGAAGAGAACCAGGTATTCGACGCCGGTGTCGTGGATGGTGACAATGTCGTATTGGTCGGAGTATTGCTTGGGGTCGGGACGTTCCTTTTCGCGACTGATGAGGAAGCATTTGTCGCGGAGGGTGCCGGCTGCTTGAGTTAGGATCTGATAGAAGGAATACAACGATTAGTACATCTAGATGATATAAAAGGTACCAATACTACTCTTTCAAGAAGCGAATTTTAAGGTTTATTTATGGCTAATTTTGATTCTAGTTTTTGTCCAAGTAGTGTGTAGCTGGAGTACAATTTATAATGGAGACACAAGAATTAGGTTACACACACATGTAACATTTTTGATCTCCAAACTAGACACTTATTATGTATCTTTTTTTTTCGGATGGGAAATCATCAAATGACCCCCCCCCAACGCGGGGGGCGGAGTGGAAGGGAGTGTCAGACTTTTACTGACTAAAACCCATCTATATTCCTTCTTTGCCGTTTGTGTTCCAGGGCCGCGGTATCTCTTTCGAACAGTCCCGCAGCCCCGGCAGGTTTATTACATATCTTGGGGCACAGATTGGGATATCTATCCGACTTTTCCAATCTAAAAAATAAGTCTCAAGTTTCAGTCATAATTTTATAAAAAATGTTAAATTGTAGGTTTACCTCAGGCCTGCCCAAAAGATTAGCTCCAATAAACAAGATAGTGTTACTCTCTCCAGTCAGCTTCTTGTTCTCAACAGTAATGTGTGAAGGCATTTCAATAGGTTCTTCGGATATCATCAGCAGCTCAGCCTGTACCAAGGGCAGGTCTCCGAGCATCTCTCCAACATTTTCCAGAATGGGTTCCAGGTCGTTCTTCTTGTACTCTTCGTCGACTAATTCTATGCTCTTGACTTTGTATGTCTGGATGTTTTCGAGGATCAGTTGAATGTTGGCACGGAGGATGTCTTCGATCTGGTTAAGGATAACAGGTTTACTATAATAATTATGTAGATTCAGATCACGCCTTAGGTCCCCGAGGGGTTAGGCAGAGGTGTATCTAACAAGTACACCCATTTCGCAAGTTATGTTTTTAAGTACCATGTAAAAGGGGGAAGTCTCTTGCCATGAACTGGGCACAAATCAACACTCCGTGGCTGCTACCGAGAAATTCCTGATGATAAACACTTTACCCGACCCGGGAATTGAACCCACAATCAAGCACAGCAGTTGCGCTTGCGACCACTAGACCAATGAGGCAGTCACTAGATAATAATGTGTTGTTAAAGTAAGTTATTTTTTTGTAGATTAACACAGGTTTTCTAGTAAAAAAAAAAACTAGCATTGTTCTACCCCAAATTGCAACGGCAAAGCCAGTTGCTATGCTGGGTGTCCGCAGCAACGTGACTGGTTCCTATGTTCATCAGCATCTTTCTTTTCCCAACTATGTTGGGGTCGGCTTCCAGACTAGCCGGATGCAACCGAATACTAGTATTTTACACGGAGCGACTGCCTATCTGACCTACACAACCCAGTTAGAACTGGGTAATACGATACCCCTTGGTAAGACTAGTTCCTAAGTAAATCTATAAAAATTACAACAGGCTCCAATGTTGCCCTCACCGTGTTCATAGAGCTGCGTAAACCAGTCTTGTAGCAGTCTTTATCTATTTCATAAATGGTATAAGTCCCGTCATGTAAAAAGAACGCTGAGCGACAGTGGAGGGGATGTGTCTGCGCATGTTATACAGTCGCGTCCAAAAGTACTAAGCTATTTTTTTATAATATATATGTAAGTATAATTGTTTCATTGTAAAATCGTAATAGGTACTTTACTAGCTACTTAGTACTTTGGAAAAGGCTAGAATAACAAAAATTGAGAAAGTTTATTTGAGCGGTCAGCGTTCTTTTTAAGTGACGCGAACTGTACTTATAGATTTTTTTATCAATATCCATCAATTCAATTTACAAGCTTGAAAGAACCAGAGCGTTTGATAATGTATTATTTACCTTCATCTTAGACTTTCCGTAGTTGGCAAGGAACTCGTTCTTCTCAAGAACTGGTACTCCAAGAGGCAGCCTCCTGGTGATGGGAGTAGCGTGGAGACCACGGACTTCGACACCACCAGCCCTGGACAAAAACAATTGGAGTTAATACCTCAATTACTTTGACATCAAGAAAACAGGATGCAAGAGATATTTGTTGACAGCATGTAAAGCCAAGTCAGAGGCCCATGGGCGGCATAAAAATTCTGAGACCAGGTTAGGCACTAACCACATAAAAAGAAGAATCAAGGAAACGCCATTGCATAGTTGGTAGGTATATTGATCATTTATAACTCAATAGGTCTCAGTTCGAACGCAAGACACGCACTTCTGATTTATCGGATACATGTGCGATTGTGCATATTGTACAATAGGCTAATCTAACTGACGGACTGAATAGATTTTTTCCGTCAAATACCCTATTATCACAAGCGTCGGTGAAGGAAAATATCTTGAGGAAACCAGCATGCCTGAGAGATATTTCTCGACGGCATGTTAAGCCAAGTCAGAGGCCCATGAGCGGCATAAAAACTCTGACACCAGGTTAGACACTAACGATAGAGAAAGATTCCTCAATGGTTGTTACTAAAATCTACATAATATTATGAAAGTTTCTAACAATGAATAGATAGACAAACAAATATTACTCAAACTCAACTCAAACTCAAAGCATTTATTTCAATTAGACCATTACAGGCACTTTTGAATGTCAGAAAAACAAAGAAGGCGAAGCTACAGTCCCAGACACAAGGCATAATAACTTGTAAAAGTACTGTAGTTGCCCATTCCAAAGCGTAGATCTCTATGGAAAAGAGTGGGCAAGAAACTCCATGGACACTCTTTTCAACCAAATATTTTTACAAGATCTTGGTTACATCATTCGTGTTGAGATAATACATATTTGTCTCATTAGTCATTACCGTTGATAATTGGCTATAACTTTTTGTTACTTAAAGTTAAATTAGATTAAGTCAATCATACGACCTTTTGCTAGTTAGCCCCATCTTTAAATCCTACCACGTCCTGCCTATAAATTCAGCGGTGTCTCCGCAGCTTTGGTGAAACCGATCCTAACAAAATTACAAATGCTAAGTGTGTTTGTGAACCGTTTATATTGGCGCCCTAAATCGGTTGGTGTTTGCCCAATAGTTAGCACAATTTGATACGTACCTACGTAAATTATGGTATTGACACATTACCTCTAGAGAGAGTAATGGTTTGCGAATTGATTAACTATTTAGCGTGTAGGTACGGTGGTATTGTGTGAAGAGTTTTGATTTAGAAGGGTTCGCTTACATAACGAATGTTGTATTTTGTGTATGATATCTACCCCCGTGCCTCGGAAAACACTTTAAGGCGCGAATTACAAAGAACCGGCGTAAGGCGTAAGGCGCAGCGCGGGCATGGAAACGAAAGAACCTGTACCTGTCAAGCGCCGCTTGAGTGTAATTCACGACACGTTGCTTACGTACATTTTGTATGAAAACGTTTTGAAGCGGCATCATGCCTGCGCCGCGCCTTCGCCGTACGCCGTTTCTGTGTAATTCACGCCTAAGACGTTGGACCTCGGCATAACGTCTCACCGGTCGTGTTGGATTGCTCTCCTATCGGAATATGAGCGAGAGGGAAGAGAGAACACCTGTGCCTGTATTCATACTTGTGCAATATAATATTTTCTGACTCGACGCGATGGCTAGTTTGCGCTGAGATAGACTCGCGGCTTCACCCATGTGAAGTTCGTTATCTGTCCCACGGGATCATACTACCGGGATAAAAAGTATCCTATATCTTAATCCAGGTTCTAAACTATATCTGTGCATAATTTCATTAAAATCCGTTCAGTAGTTTTTACGTGAAAGACTAACAAACATCCATCTTTCAATCCTCACAAACTTTCGCATTTATAATATAAGTATAAGATAGTAAGAAGTAAGTAAGATATTGTTATTATCATAGTATTTACAAAAAAAAACATTGGCTTCGTAATCAAGAAAGATTTCTTTATCTAGGTTGCTACTTAGAAGTTAGGTCAAAGCCAAATTAAAGTAAATAATGGAAGACCTGGAAACCAAAATTATGACTTTTAATCCAATTATAACTGAGAGATTTTGTCATTGTCTGTCTTATGATCTACATAAGACAGACAATGAAAAAATCTTTTATTCTTTGAAGTTTCAAGCACCCTATTTTTCTTCAAGTTTTCTTTTTAGTTTTTTACTTAGGTGGGGTAAAGATTCCAATATTTGTTCTACAAAATTGAGGAGATCCTTAGGGAATAACTGAAAAAACTATTTCTCGTGCCCAATGTATGACGGGTGAAATGGGCTTGTAGCAACACAGGTAAATATTTAATTTTTCATCCCAGGAGAGTGAGGTCTGTGTGAATTGCTTGTAAACAATATGTACGTGATTGTAAAGGGGCAAACCCACCGCGGCGCACGGATAGGCTATGCACGTGTGTTAAGCTTTGGTTTGCAAGAAAATCGAAACGTAACACGGACACGCTATGCATACAATGATGTCATTAGTACATGCGTGGCTTGCTCGAATAATGCGTTCATATAGCTCAACGCTGTCAACGCCATGCAGGCTGTGCATGCGGTACACGCTATACACGAATACTAACCCACGACTATGCCGCGGTGGGCCACGCACGCTACAGTTGTACACACATAGTTATGGGTGTATAGTGTGTACTGCAGTGGAAACGGAGACCCATGGGCCTCGTGCCCGTGCACAGCGTGCACCGCGGCGGGTTTGCGCCTTTATTTTCGGGTAGGTTTCGGTTTTAAATAATTTTGAATACAAGTTAGATCGATATTGTAAGAGCTGTGTGTAAATTTTGCTGTATGATACAGTATGGGTATTTTATGTATCTTTCTGTCAATGTTTGCGTGAGTGTATTTATGGCGGATGTACTCCAATATCCACAATGATACTTTCCGATGTTTTTACTCTTATATAATGTAGTATAGAAAAACAGGGAGTTTATTTTGCTTTTGAGTCAGTTCAATTACCGAATCAGGCAACAGACAACTTTTCAAAAATGTTCGAATGTAGTTTAAATTATTTATTATTTATTTATTTATTTAAACTTCATGTACAAAAGTGGTACATAGGCGGACTTAATGCCATAAGGCAAAATATACTACAGTTTTGAAAAAAATAAGTCTAATTTGAGTAATTTTTTTTGAATATTCCACCGTATATAAACCCTAAAATCTAGTCTTTACAATCAATCGAAAAAATACCAAATATTTATCATCCCTAAATCTAAAATGAGAATCCGTATCGGAAACATAGCATACGAATAAAAGGTAAACACGTGAATTCGTCCGTGAATTCCTAGCCACTATACTATAGAAACCAATACATTGAACAGTCGCCAATAAAGGGTTGATTAAATACTTAATTTATAAGGGTTGTCGCCAAGCAGAGGAGGTAATTACTCCGGCCCTGCAGTATGGAGGCATAATATAGAGCTCATCTTCGCAACTTTTTCTACCTACCAAATTTCAAGCACAAAAAATGAAGGACTTTCATACAAACTTGCGAGAGCCCTTAGACCCCCTTAATCCTTTCTTAGCGGACGTCTACTAAGTATAAACTACCTCCCTGCAAAATTTCATCTTTATAAGTCATGCGGTTTTCGGTATTTCCTGATGAGTGAGTGGGTGCCTTTCGCTTTTATATACAGGGTGTAAACGGACCCTTCACGAAGCCGTCAACCAAGCATTCTGTACATCAAACTAAGTAACCTTACGCAAAAAATTTTGCTGGGAAACGACTTTTTTTTTAGGGTCAAAAATCACATTTTACGGTAGGACTCAGAGTAACGCACTCAGAACATTGTGCTGGTGGATGGATTGAATAGTACGGGGTTCGTGGAGGTGTTATTACTTTAAAAACATGGTATTTGAAAAAAAAATGTGAAAAAGTTGGAACTTTGACCCCCAATATCTCCGTAACTAGAAGGTTCCCAGGTATGGTCTAGAACAAAAAAAATATCGCATTGACGGGGAAAACAAGTGCCTTTCGGCTTCGTTAAGGGTCTTTTTACACCCTTTATATTTAGGTAATTATAGATTACACGTCATGCGGTTTTCGATATTTCGTGATGACTGAGTGAGTGACCTTTCGCTTTTATACAGGGTGTTTGGCGCATGGACCGACACAATTTTTCCAGTGATTTGGGAGGTCATTAGCTAGGTTCTACCCATACACCCTTTGTCCCAAATGTCACGTTTGGTTACATATGTTTTTTTTTTTTAAATGAAAAAAAATCCCAAAATGTTTCCTTTAATTCGAAATAACTTTTTTGTTTGTGGGTGTAGTGGCACAAAACAAATTTTGTTGCATTCTCCAAAGTCTTTTAAATCTAAAAACATCTTTGTTTTACACAACTGGTTTCAAGAAAATTCCTTACAAGCTTCCAAAATCCGGAATAACCGGCGCGTTCCAAACTATGAAAGAAGAAATGCGACTACGTACAACGACAGTTGAAATAAGAAACAGATGTCGTGCATGCATACGAAATGGAGGAGGTCAATTTCAACAAGATTTATAACTTTTTTTTTTAACTAGCCTATTCTGTCCCACTGCTGGGCAAAGGCCTCCCCCATTACTTTCTACCTCTCCCGGTGTTTTGCCTCCTTTTTATAACTTTAGTTTAATAAAAACAAAATAACCTTAAAAGTCTTTTCTTAACCCTGACTCTCCTAACTAGTATTTTGACTACATAATGAATCATTTTTATGACATGTAGCATACCGTTAGAAAGGGTATCAACTAAAGAACTTTTTTAAATAAAGCTAAGTTCAAAATGGCTTTTAGTTTTTTTTATAATTAATTTAGAAGTTGTAAAATTTCATTCATTAAATAAAAAAATTAACTTTGGAAGCTTGTAAGGAATTTTCTTGAAACCAGTTGTGTAAAACAAAGATGTTTTTAGATTTAAAAGACTTTGGAGAATGCAACAAAATTTGTTTTGTGCCACTACACCCACAAACAAAAAAGTTATTTCGAATTAAAGGAAATATCTTGGGCATTTTTTTCATTAAAAAAAAAAAAACATATGTAACCAACCGTGACATTTGGGACAAAGGGTGTATGGGTAGAACCTAGCTAATGACCTCCCAAATCCCTGGAAAAATTGTGTCGGTCCATGCGCCAAACACCCTGTATATTTAGATTTAGATTGGTAGTTTTGTCAGCTCGTCTTATTCATACTCTAAGCTCAAGCCCTTAGAATTAATACGGCTCTTTGTAATTTCGTTTATCGTAAGATAAATTGGATGGTAATACAAATATTCTTGTTTAGTTTAGCTCATTTATTGTTACCGACTACAGAAGCTGTTTGTTTAGAACGGATTTAGTGAATTGTTTGGTAACTTATTTTGGAAGATCATAATGTTATTGGTAAACAATTGAAGGATCAATTGGGGATAAAGGTGCTTTTTTATTTTAAGCGATACGGCCTAGGATTTAAAAGTTAAGATCGCCCTTTTTTTTTTCTTAGCCTGCTCTGTCACATGATTCCTGGGCAAAGGCCTCCCTCCACTCCTTCCCCTTCTCGCGAACCCACGCGTCCTCCTTTCAGTTCGGATGGAACTTGTCCAGTTCGTCCCGTTATCTCCTTCATGGCCTGCCGCGACCCCGCCACACTGTGTCAGGGCACCAGTTTCCTGCTATTTTGGCCCACAGTTTGTCCGGCATTTTCGAACACGATCCGTTAATAACACCTAGTATACTGCGCTCCATTGCTCGTTGGCAAACCTTGAGTTTCGACTTCTGGATGTTAATCAAAGGCCAAGTCTATGCACCATAAGTTAAGACAGGAAGAATACACTATAGACCTACCACGCCTAGAAAATGACCACGTTTTTGTTTCAGGGACAATAAATATTGTTTCATTTTTCATTTATTTTGTTGTTTGTTGAAAATTGTTTCTCTTCGTTCTATGCATGATACATAAGATCACTGTTCTGACTTTGACACCTTTTGCGTGATTTAGATACGGCGAGGGCACATCTGACGATTTAACTCTTTGAATTTGGCCATATTTCAGTGTTTGTCGAGGACCTAACATCCCTGAAACTTGTCGTGACAGAAAATGCTCATTTATAGTTGTTACATTCATGCTTCTTTATTGACTTTTATAAATTCCAATCACTAAATATGCAATTAAAACTTAAGCTTACCTGATCACGACCATGAAAAAAAGAGGAAAACTTTGTATGGATTTTTTGGATCAAATAAATAACCTAAAAGTACTGACAAAAGACAAAATAAAACTAAAGCCTTACCTGATAACATCAACATCAGGGTACACGCGAATCTCGAACGAATTCTTAGTAGAATCAGGGTTCATTTTGGAAATGGCGTTGTAGTGCATGTTAGCGTCGATGGAGAGCTTCTCGATCCTGGTGGGGACGAAGAGGCCCCTGGTGTCCTGGCCGATGATCTTCATCTGGAGCATGCAGTCCATGAAGGTGACCCAGTTGTTGAGCCAGGCGAGACGGCCGCGGGTACCTTCGATGTTGCAGCCGAGGACGCCGCGGAAGAGACCGCTGTTGAAAGAGGAGAAGCATTTGAAATTGTGGTTACAAATGACTGTGAGCCTCCTACACCTTGTAGGAGGGTCGATAATCAGAGGGGGGGTAGACAAGGCCGTTACAACGTCTTTCAAATTGGCATTTATATACTTTACGGTTAGTTACGTCAATCCAATACTAGGCTAGGTCTAGGTAAAGATCGTGGAATCTTCAAGATGAAACGCATCGGACCAGTACATGTGGCGAGGTTTGAGGCAGCTCATAAGCCATACCCAGCACTGGACGTCTTTTTATTGAATGATGTTGTTCATGAATTTGAAAAGACGGATAGAGTCTAAGCTCAGTTTTATGAAAATGATTTCGATCGCTTTTCTAGTATTTATTATTTTTTGAAGACTCAATACATTTCATTTTTTTGCTGGTTGAAGATAAAGTAAGTCGAATTAAAACCAGACACTGATGGAACAGGATCAGATGTTCAAAGAATTATTTTCAAATTTCAAGAATGGAAATTTTTGTTCTAAATCAATAAACATAGATGCAAATTGTGGAGGAACAACCCTCCTCACTTCATCAATCCAGCAGAACATCTTCCTCCTGGACAGGAACTGCAGGGGCCAATCTGGAAATCACTTAACCGTTTGCAGGCCCAGGTTGGCCGCTGTAGAAATAATCTGGCCAAATGGGGTATCATCAACCCGTCCCAAACATAATGTCAGTGTGGAGCCCCTCTGCAGGATATGCCCCACCTCCTTTCTTGCCCATCCTGCACAGCCACCTGCACTTTCCGGGATTTAAACGAAGCAAACGACAGAGCTGTGCGGGTGGCAGTATACTGGTCGGGTATTATTTGAGTCTATCGACACGCAAAGAAGAAGAAGAAGAATATGAATAAACAATGTCTTCAGTTTTAAACTACTCCGTCTTGTTTGTATATACATTGGTTAGTTAGCTCAAAATTAACAAAGGTATTCTAATTTCACTTTTACTAAGAACACCTAAACAAATGTGAAAACGTGTTGGTGGATTTTCTACGCTCGACACAGCGACAAAGGTTGGGAATCCAACAACATGTTTTATTTAGGCGTCAACTACGAGACGGGCATCACTTTAGTTATTTATAATACTAGGTACCTTTCTAGCTCGTAATTGGTAACTCTATATAACTTGAGAGATATTTCGTGTTTCTATTAAAATGAAGACAGAAGCTGTAAGATGGCTTGTGGTTTCGTCAAGGTAGGTGCTTTTAAAGGCACTTATTTCATTAAAGTAAATAATTCAGTAGTACTGAGAAACGAAACATATTTTATAATTAGTTTCTGCGACTTTGACACACTAGGACATCCTCATCTTCTGCCTAGCCTTTTCCCAAATATATTGGGGTCGGCTGAATACCAGTATTTTACAAGGAGCGACTGCCTATCTGACCTCCACAACCCAGTTAGTACTGGATAATGCGATACCCCTTGGTAAGACTGATTATCAAAAAAAACAAATAAAAAAATAAAAATTAAAGCCCTACGCTCCTTTGAAAAACTAGGAAATTGATTCATAATTCATGAATTAGTTGTTATTGTAATTTAAACCTTAAATCAATGACAATGCAATTGGAAGTCTCATGCTGCAAGCTCATAATTTGCAAAACTGTAGTGTTTACCTGTACTGGTATCCTCTAAGACGCAATTCCTTGTAGAAGTCTTTGGTAAGCATGTGCTTGATGCCAGGGCCGGTGACTTCGGCCAAGTTCGGGAGCACTCGGTAGTCCTGCCCGACGTTCTTCTTCGCGTAGATGCGACCAGTCACGATAGAAGCACCGCTTTCTACGATCTAGGAGAGAATAGAAAGTATTTAATATGAAATGAAGTACAAAAAGAAAACTTGGTGGGACCTAATAGAATTTAATTTTGAGTAATATGAGACATTTGGAGTCACTGAAAGCTGGCAACTAATAAACTCAGTAACAGTGGTTGCTAATGTTGCTAGAAACGTTTTAAATTCGCCACAGCTGCTATGCGAAAAAAAAAGGTAAAGAGGTAAAGGTTGGAATCGGACGTCAACTTTAAGTCATTCGTGGTACGAGTTCCAACCCACCATCTACAGAGCTGTTTGAAAGAGGACTTTTGGCCGGAAGGTGTCGTATATCGACGTTTCCGAGGACGGTTACCCGACACCACGCAGCGAAACACGACGCCGACAACGACGAGTTTCATAAGGTTTAAAATAAACCAGCCCGTTATACAATACAATAGTTTATTATTGCTGTAAAATGTTTGTTTGTTATTTTGTGTATTTTATCTATGGGCCTTAGTTGCCTGATAATAAAATGATTATGATGATTATGCAGTGAGAAACATAATTCTTAAGATACAATTCTAGGAATAAGCCATAAAAAAACTTCTTTAAAAACTCACCTCAAAGTTACCACTGCCCTTCTGGATCATGATAATGAACTCCAGGTTTCCTTCCTTGGGGATGTTGGTGGCTCTCTGGAAGCGCACGTTCTCGAAGACCACGGAAACCTCAGTGTAGAGCTCTCCCATCATCATACCGAGGGTCTCCCACACCAGGACCAGGTAGCCAGTGGCAGGGTATAGGTTACGGCCTAAGGAGTAAAATGGATAATTGTAAGTATACTGTGATTTTTAAAGCTGTTGTTGAAAATGATAAGTTGGATACTAATGACTTCTGAATAAAATCTAGCATAAACTTATACTGTCACTTACGGGATATCTTCTGGGGTGTCTTCCGTGCGGGAGCTCAAAATAATGAACAATCACGGATGATATCCCGTAAGTGACAGTATAAGATTAGTTTTAAAACGTGCAAGCTTAAAACAGTGTTTAAAATCTAGCATATTTCAATTAAGACATCCACAAGAAAGTTACTTTTTGTGGACAGCCAGAACCGTTGACTTATCGTGATTTCCGAGGTTCGGTGGCATCTCAGTATGAGTTATGTGTTGTGTTAGTTAGTATCAAATTTCTTTGAAAGCAAAGGTATTTAAAATTGTCGTTATGGCGTCAACTCTTTTTTTTCTTGTTTCGGCCTACTACAGTGACATAATGTAGTATACGCAGTTTTACTTACTGTCGACAACGTGTCCAGCCATGTATTCACAGTCCTCATCAACGATGGACATCCTGACGGTTCTCTCACCAGACTTCATCTTCTCTTGAGCTTTGTATGATGTTACGTACCTGGAGACAAAAAGTTACGTTCAAATACCCGTCATAATTGCGTACCTATAATTGTTTTTAAACATTTTTGTCCCAACACTTTATTTCCTTATGCAAGGTCTCGATTACCATCACGGCCGTGGATTTCCACTAGCTTATTTAATTTAGCCTCGTAGAAAAGCTTATGGGAAAGCAGGTAGACGAGACTGCTATTATATCTGTATCCATATCATCATCATCTGCCTAACCTTTTTTCCAGCAACTAATGTTGTACGGGTTCGGCTTACAATTAGACTTAACCGGATGCAGCTGAATACCAGTATTTTACATGGAGCGACCGCCTATCTGACCTTCACAACCCAATTAGTCTCCAAATCGTCATCCATCTTTCTTATTATAAAAATTTCGTGTCACGGTGTTTGTGGTCGCACTCCTACGAAATGGCTCGACCGATTTTTATGTATTTTTGGCAGGTATGAGAATAGATCGTAAAGTATATTTCACACCGCTTATAACCTACGTAGAAGACCTTTGAGTCTTTTAATTTGAGCTATGTATGTTTTTTTTTGTTTCACCACCGTCACTTGACATGATGCACTTTATTCTAACCGATGGATACCTAAGCTCTGTTACCCTCAGCTATAAGAAGCCTACAAACTTTAGATTAGCATTGTATTGAAACTATACCAATCTATTCTCAACGCTCAGGCGATCTGTTCTACATTGAAACTAGCTATTGTATCCACAATTACTCTCAACAAGTGTTTGAGCTCGGTCTTGAGATATTCAAGTCGTAAGCTATCCGTCAAGTAGATGTGTCTAGCTCTTGACGAAATGTAAAGTAATATGACACAATATTATTTTGTTTGTGAAGATCTATCTGAAAACCTTTTCGAAAGAGGTTTTATTTTTCTACAAAATTGGGTAAGAAATATTCAGTGGTCTTCATTACGTAAAATTGAATTCTAGAGACTCGAATATCCAAAAAGTGTATGTTTTTTTGTCTTTCAAGTACAAGATGCAGGCAGATGCAAGATGCAAGATGCAGGTGGTAAAGAAATCGAATGGAAAATACTGTAAAAGCAACTCAATATTGACAACCTCTACTATGACGTGTTTATTTATTTATTTAAAATAGGTACGCCTACAGTTGATACATTAAACATTCATCAAAAACAAAAATGTAAAGGTTAAGATTCATATGTAGGTACCAATTACAGGTGCACACAACGTACTCTTAAGTACAATAAAGCATGGTAAAGTTATATGAAATTAAATAAATTAATAGAAATAAAATTAAACAAAACATCTGTGACTTACAAAGATCCAATAACTAACAAAATGACCATAAAAATACTACCTAATTGTAACTGCTCAAATGCCGCTTCAGATGAGAGCGCAACAGGTTTTTGAACATCGGCAGGGAACTAAAGCACGTGTTAAAATGTACACAAGATTTTTATTCGTCATATTAGAAATACCCTATGACAAGATGTATAAAGATGGACGAAGCAAGAAGAGTATGTAAGCATCGTAGCAGAAGTTCTACAGGTTCTGCCTACAGTCAAGAGAAAAGGCGTCAGTTTGCATTTAAAATACCAGTCACTTTCAAGCCATTGAACCCTAACTTCTCAGTTCCACAAAATGCACCATAACCATTTTTAATCCTCGTCTAACCGCATTGCAGCAGTCGCTAGTTCATCAATCATACCAAACGTAACCGGCCACAGTTCTCTTTGAAAAATAGCCGCTAACGTCCCGGTATATTGAAGTCAGTACAAAGTGGCCGCCATAGATCACACCCCAACGATTTGTTTGTGGCCGACTGACGGATGGTCGGCAATTAATATGGCCGGGTCTTTATTGGAACTGAAGTTGTGGCTGCGTAGGTAGTCGCTTAGTCGGTTGGCAAGAATCAATGTTAGGAATATTTTGGTGAGGACTTTTGACAGCTACTATACAAGGTGTCAACGGACTCTTCAGGAAGCCGTCAATCAAGCATTCTATACATCAGAAGTTATTGTTGGGAAATTACTTTTTTTTTTGGGTGAAAAATAACTCACTCAAAACATAGAGCAGATGGATGGATTAACTAGTACGTGGGACATGGAGGTATTTATAGAAAAGTTATAACATTAAAACTTGCATTCAAAAACAAACTTGTGAAAAAGTTGGAACTTTGACTCCCAATGTATCCGTTCTAGAAGGTTCCCAGGTATGGTCCGTAACAAAAAAAACAATTGCAATGACAGAAAGAACAAGAAAGTGTCTTTTGGCTTCGTTAAGGGTATTTTTACACCCATTATTTATAATGGCAACTTCAAATCGCTTATAAAATAAAATATCTGCGTTTCAAAATGATTTAGTGCACAATTCAAACTAGAATTTTAAATGAAAATGTGCCATTACTCACTTTTGAGAAGGAAATCAGTAAAAATAATATTATTATGATTTGTTTTTTGGAAAATCTCAATGTTTATGTTTGTCGTTCTGCTTGATAGCTGAATGAAAATTAAGGTTTATTATTTTGAGGTTAATTTTACTCAAAGGCACTCCAAAGCGAAGCACTAAATTTTACGATTTGTCGTAAAATTAACTGTTCATAAAATATATTGGAATAGCTGGTTTTGTTTACCAAATAAAGATAAGGAACAATATTTGAGAATAGACAGTTTTGGTTGAAACCTGTTTCAATAACTTTTTAATCACATATTTTGCAAACGTTCACACACATTTTGATGGTTGTGTTTATGTAACTTTAGATAGGTGCACCTCTATTCTGGGAGGTAATCTCCTCGACGTTTAACTAGCCGATACCCCGCCTGCATTACTTCAGGAGGATACCCTAAGATAGCCCGCGAAATTCAGTTTTTCTTACGTTTCTTGCAATTTTCAGGTCAGTACCAGGTTGTATGTTGATTACAATATGATACGCGACCGTAACAAATATGGCCTCACGGAGTTATAATCATTAAAATCATCAATACAACCTAAGTTCATTTAATCCCATTGAATGACTTGTTTATGAAACGGCCATTCAATGGGCATTAAAGAAGGTGGGACTTTGGGGTCACGGGGCATTCACCGAGTGACCTCAGAGATGAGCAGTTGCACAGTGCTCACGTGCTGCCGTGCACACACGCACAGCGAGGTTCAGAGAAACCTCTGTATACTCGCCCCAAGGATGTGCCTTAACATGGCTCACACAGAGGGGGCTCCGGACCGGTCTTTTAAGAGGAAACGGTGCCTCCTCTCATGCGACCATCGGGGTGGTTAAAAACCCACGCTCACCGATCTTATCCCCAAAGACAGGTCGTTTTTTGAAGGATTCTCCCCCAAAAACAAAAAAAAGGAGCACCTGTGCCCTTCGGGGATTACTGGTGTCATATTATATGTGTTTACTTACCAATCTTCACTATGTTCCCATTCGACGAGATGTGACAGCATAGGCGTGCCCTGCGACACGGGGAACGGCACGTGCGGGTAGATGTTAGCGAGGTGCGGGTTCAGGCCCGACTCGTACAGTCTGTGCGAAGAAACACAACTTTATCACTGGGGTTTGTTTGGTTAATCGTGTCTGCAGACCTTCACAAATCTAAATATATAAAAGCGAAAGGATTGAAATTTGGCAGGGAGCTAGATATCTGAGACGAAGTCGCGGGCAACAGCTAGTCATAGAATAACTTGAGGTTGTATCCAACTGCTTTTTTTAACGCAAAATCTAGAGTCTTAAATGCACTCTTTCGAAAATTTTGTCACCAGAAGTAGTCAATGAAATTGGCACACATAGGTATACCGGATCAGACTTTGTTGGACAGAACATGAATTTTAAGGGGACAACCATCTGCAATCCACTACTAGCAAAGACATTCCAATATTTATGAGCGATGGACGGGACAAGACAAAGAAAATCGTAATCCAATACTTGTTAACATAGTAACAAATTGTTCTGTCTTGTGTCATACGCCCGCTTGTCAGGTAGCATTCGTGAGTCAAAATCGAAAATGTTCCGGATCAAAATTATTGTATGAAAATTTTCCCAATGCCCGCTCTATAAGTCTTTTAAATCTCTTTGACTACTAGGAAATGAAGTTCTCAAAATTTCAAGAATACAATAACAATAGTATGATGTTCAAATTCGTATGAAATAGTTACTTCTTTGTTTAAGAAAAAAAAAACTAGAAATTACTCATCACACTCACTTTCCGAAGGCGGTGAACATAACTTGCACATTGTCCTTGTGGTTCCTCTGCGTCAGCGCGATGTTGATGACGTCCTTCTTCAGCGAGCGGCGCAGGATAGCCTGCAGCAGGCCATGCGGCGCGATCTCAATGGTGATCGCATTCGGGTGGATGAGACGGGCTGTCTCTTCGAAGAGGACTGGGCTCTGTAGGAGGCAGTGAGGTGAGTTTTGAGGGTTACCAAAATGAAACACATATTTTCTGGCTCGGAATTTAAACCATAAGAAGAGCATTTGGAAAAAAATTATAGAATATTGATTCATTGAGAAAAAACCCTTTTTGCTTAAATCATTCTCCTGCGTGTTTTTTTTCGATTGGAAATTATCAAATGACCCCTCCCGCTCTGGACGGAGTGGAAGGGAGTGTCAGACTCGTACTGACTAAAACCCATCCATGTGCCTTCTTTGCCCTTTGTTTTCCAGGGCCGCGGTATCTCTTTCGAACAGTCCCGCAGCCTCGGCAGGCATCGGCCCTTGCGGGCCCGTTTCTTTTTGCTGACATCTCTTTGAGATAACCTGCCCTTATCGCAATTTATTTGGGGTCGGGGCAACATGTCGTCTTCCACACTTTTGTAAAACTCGACATGTCAGTTGTCACTCCTTTTCTAGACAAATTTTCTTCACATACTAACATCTATCGTTTTTTTGGAATCAAATTTAGCGTATACCTTGGTTGTTGTAACTAGCAATAAACTATCACGTAAACTTCCAAATGTTGAGCATGACGCATTACGTAAGAAATAATAGTAAATGTAGCAATTATTTATGTAGGTAATTAGATAGTGTACGACCTCTACGTCTGAATCTAAACTTTTTAGAATTGCGGTAAGTCTAGACATTTATTTTACATTCATTCAGTTTCTGAGAAAAAATATAATGAAGATCCACGGAGAGTTGTATTTTCTAAGTAGGTAGGTAATTTTTTTAAATCTTTTTTTAATAATAAATGTTTATGAAAGTATCTTCTTGACTTGGCTCGCGAGGTTGTCGATATGTGGGATGTGGACTCCGCGATCATTGTGCCGATAGTCGTATCAGCCCATGGCTTAATAAATTGCCAAGAGCCTCGACGAATACCTGAGGAGGCTCTCGTTAGGCAGTTGGATCAAGGGCTTGATTCAGAAAGCGGTACTCCTGGACACGGCTCGTATTGTTAGGAGGTTCGTCTCTCTGGAGCCCTAACCGCCGGTAGCTTGGACCCTGTGCTGATACCGGTGGACTACTATATTTTTTTTTTTTTATGTTTTTTATATGATTTTTGTTGGTAAAAATATTTAAAAATGTAATTAGTAAGTAAGAAAATTGAAAAAAGTAAGAAAACAAAATGTTGATGACATTTAGGTGAGACCTCAGAACTCCAAACTAGACAAGAAATGCCAATATTTTGCGAGTATATTGACACCTTTTAATCAGAACGCGAGTCAAAATTCCGAAAGTTTGACAACCTGTCTCGTGTTGTACAGTCGCTCCATGTAAAATACTGGTATCCAGTTGCACCCGGCTAGATCAGTAATAGGCACCAACACACATAGTTGAGACAAGGCTACACAGAGGATGATGTAGTTTTTTTTGGTTTGATTTCAATAATTTAGTTTTATTTTTGATTGTATTTTATTCATAAATTGTAAATTTTGTTCCGTCTGAGTATAGTATAATAAATGAATGAATGCATTTATTTGTCAGTATATTGAACAAAGCTGTTAGGTTCATAATGTATTAGGATCATAATACAAAAAAAAAAACTAAAAAAAAAAAAGAAAAAAAAAACTTAATCCTTTTTCTGTCTTTCTTTGATAAACTTAGGCAGATGAAGACTTACCAGCAGATTATTGGTGTGGTATTCAGCTGAAGACAGGGCAGCCTTGGGATCCTTCCACTGCGCTTGGGGCAGCGAGGTGGACACCCACTTGTCTGAGCGAGGTTTGGGGTCCTTGATGACCTGCCTCAGATATTTCAGCAGGGTCGGGCCTACAAACAACGTTGAACTTAAGCAATCCCTAATCCGTTTGGGGGCAACTATTCAAATACATAAAAAAACATGATTGCGATATCCACCTAACCAAACTGAGTATATGTGGTGGATTCCTTTCAGACAAAAGGGGCCTGCAGTGGAACTATTTTAGTCTGATTATGTACAGGGTGATAGGGACATCGGCGCAGAAACGGTTACAGTTCGCGTCACGTAAAAAGAACGCTGACGGCTCAAACAAACTTTCTGAATGTTTGTTATTCTAGCTTTTTCCAAAGTACTAAGTAGCTAGTAAAGTACTATTATTCTACAATCAAACAATTATACTTATATTATAAAACAATAGCTTATTGCTTTAGGATGAGACAGTATGCAAACACATCCCCTCCACTGTCGCTCAGCGTTCTTTTTACATGACGGGACTTATAAAGGGTTTTCCAATAAGAGGTGTTATTTTGATATTCAAAGAAAAATGCAATTTTTTAATATAAATGATCGGATGTTTATTTCATTATAAAGAGGAAGGTATGCCGTTAATAGTGGAAACTAACATCGGGCAAATGACCACCACGACCACGCTTACAGGACCATATCCTTTTCATGAAATTTTCCATAACCAAATTGCAATTATAATATTTATATTTTAAAATTATTAAAATCTCATAAATACCTATTTTTTACCTAGTCATTGGGTACATGAAGTGGGCTGCCGTTGTAAGACGACTAAAAAGTCACGGTGTATATTTAAAATATATATTTTATACTATGATATTTCCTTTTCTCATTCAAATTGTAAATTTTCTGTGACCCAGATTTAAAACGGCAAATATTTGGAGCATAAAGTATCAAAACTTTATTATTTGTAATTGAAGTTACCGTTTTAGATCAACAAATTAGAGGAAAACATGATAAACAAAAGTTTGATTTGAAAATGAAAAGTTCACAGACGTAAATAACTTCTTACAAATAAGTTTATTTCTTTGAATTTCTCTCTACTTAAATATAAAGCTCTTGTCAATTTATTTACATTTCCGGGAAATATAAATAAATCAAAATAACTTATTGGCAGCCGAGTTATTATTATTATTACTTGCTAGCGACCACGTGTCATATATTTTTTGATAATCTAACTGACGGACTAAATAGATTTTTTCATTCAAATACCCTATTGGCTTGCTACAAGCAATTGGCAAATTCAAACTCTGGGCTGCTACTGAGAAATAGTGATAGTAGTTAACCCAATAACACTTTTCAGGAACCCAGGACCTCATCCTCGGCAGTAGGGCTTTTGACCGCTAAACCAACACGCGTAGCATGACTACCGTAGAAACGGGTTTTGTCGACAGTAGAATCGACAAAATGACAGATCAACAAAAGAAATCTGTCATTTTGTCGATTCTTCCGACGACAAAACCCTTGTCTACGGTGGTCATGGTGCGCGTGCATAAGGCCGTTGATCGAGTGATTAAATGTAAAGTCACCAAAACCATCTTACCAGCTTCAGAGATATAACGGGAATGATAAGCGATGTTGGAGCAAGGGACCTCCTTGGCGAAGATGCCTTGAGAGCTGAGCTTGGCGACGAAGCTCTTCATGATGTCCGCGGGTCCTGAGATGGTGCTGGAATCTGGACCGTTGCGGCATGCCACCTCGATCTCGGGGGGGCACATGGTTTTGATCTGAACGAAAAAAATAACAATTTAAACTACTGCTACTGTATTACTGGTAGAAAATCCCTATGGCATAAAGTCCGCCTTTATACTTTGTGCTTGAAGTTTTAAATAAATAAATAAGTTTAATGTGAAACAAGCCTGGAATACAAAAAACATACAACATAGGGTACCTTTCATCTCGAAATAAAGTACTGTTCCCGAGGAAAACAACAATAAAGTTCTTATGATAATAGATGGCACCACGTGTCTTTTGAGTCATAATTGAATTATATTATTACAAGCAGAGTACAACCTGAATTGATTGTCAAATTCTAAATTAAAGCGAGCGGAGCCGCGGGCAAAATCCAGTAAGTTTATACAAATAAATCCAGTTAAGAATAGAATAGATTTTTGTGAATTTATCAGCTGAAAGTAAACTAGAACTTATCTTCGTAAACAAGCTTTAACTACAAAAACTTTGCCTAACAATAAAAAGCACTTAAAAGTATCTTGACAATGTGTAGGACAACTTAGTTGATCTACATGAGATTATGACTGTCACCAATTACCTGACTGTATCCAAGACCGATGGCAGCCATGGATCCCTTGATGAAGGGCGTCTCGATGGAGGCAAGGCCTCTGCTGTACGCTGACAGGATCATCTCCTCGGCGGTGAAGCAGCCATCGGCGTACGCGCAACCGAGCTCGCCGACACTGTGACCTGATTAAAGGATTTTTTTATAAATATTGAGAAAGAAATTAGGCACATTGTAAGTGGTGATTTTGATACACATAAACGTGACTAAATCAACAAAAAATTATAGATAGAAATTATTATTAACACCAAACACAATACAGTTAAGAAAAAGTTGACATTTTACATGTTGTCTCTTCACATGCTGACACAATTGGCGGTCTTATCGCTAAAACCGAGCTTTTCAAGACAACCTTTGGATGGATTGCAAGGAGAAAGAGAGACAATACAGCAGGTTGTTTGGGGTGTATCATTTACATAGTAAAAAGTTAAATGTAATATTTAGGATGACTGGTAATTAGTGACCGATACTTAAACACGTGATTGTATTCATGATAACAAACAATTTTCCCAAAGTTTTTTTTTTAATACTCATTCACATTTATCACAATAACACAACAGCCGTATTGCTCCATAATTTATGACAAATAATATGACATAAATTATGAGTGCTCTCGGCGAGAACTTTTATTTACTGGAAAATCCCACAGAAAATGTCCGTTTACATCTAAAATTACTAAAAAGTCTTTGAAAGTTACTTTGGACAATATTTTAAAATTTCAAATCATGGTAGAGTCAGTGCTCTGCATCACCTGACCCCACTTACATACAAGAAGAGGGTATTTGGGGTACTAATAAATCTGCATCATTTGCCCAGCCTTTTTCTAACTACGTTTGCTTCTAGTCTAGCCGGATGCAGGATGCACTATTTTACATGGAACGACTGCCTATCTAATCTCCGCAACTCAGTTACCGAGTAAAACGCAAATCAGGGCACTGGCTGTAAGTACAAATTTATACGCATACTACTCACCAATGATGTAATCGGGTTCAACCCCAATAGTCTTCAAGACATCGGTAAGACCGACCTGAACGGCCGCGATACCGATGAAGGAGTTCAGAATGTTGTCGTAGATCTTCGGATCAGGGTCTGTGATGATCTTCGTCAGGTTCACGCCTTTGGGTGCTAAGGCTTTGTGGCACCTGGTTATGGAATAGAGAAGTTAGTTTATTATGTGAATTAGTGATGAGTTTCTGTGATAGCTGGGTGATAAGAAAAGTTCATCATCTGCCTAGCCTTTTCCCAATTATGTTGGGGTCGGCTTCCAGTCTAACCGGATGCAGCTGAATACCAGTATTTTACATGGAGCGCCTGCCAATCTGACCTCCACAACTCAGTTAGTGTCGGGTAATACGATACCCCTTGGTAAGACTGGTTGTCAGTGCAATTAAGTTATAATTTAGTTCCGCTTAAAAATAGTTGCGCTTTGAGGAAAACCCCGATAAAATAGCCACACGTGACACAATAGCTACACTCGCTTTAGAACCACAATTTTCTTCGAAATTGCTTAAAACTACGCTCAAATAACTAAGGTATTCCTTTGTTTCTCCTGTTAGCATACTTTCGTAAGTTCTAAAAGCGAACTAGAGGAAGTTATTTGATTATATTTAACGGATTAGTGAGCGCAGATGGTAATTGCATTAGCATTGAACGCATTTGCGCAGCGCAGCATTCTGCTCATAATTGCATTAATCTTATCATTTATTTAAACGTGATATGGTTCCATGAGGACGCAGATAAAACGTCGTGCATGTTAAGGAAAATCTGCCAAATCTAGTGAATTTTATATTAGCTTTTTGATGGGAAATCATCAAATAACCACCCCCCCCCCCCGCTCTGGACGGAGTGGAAGGGAGTGTCAGACTTTTACTGACTAAAACCCATCCATGTTCCTTCTTTACACTTTGTGTTCCAGGGCCGCGGTATCTCTTTCGAACAGTCCCGCAGCCCCGGACATACATTCTAACTTCAAGTTACCTTCTTGGTGACAAGATCTGATTTTATCTATCAAAGCCAAATTGAAGAAGCACAAAATTACTGGTCTTTCAAATAGACCAGTAACTAATACTTAGTAACTATTTATATGTATACTATGTATTTGAAATAAATGCTTTGATTTTGAGTTCGACTTACTTTTCTATAGCAGCAGCGAAGACCGGGATCCTCATCAGCTCCTTGCCCATACCAGCCCACTGGGAGCCCATGCCGGAGTACACGAACCACACCGGGCGACGGACCCCGGAAAAGTACTGGATCTCACGCGCCAGGGACACGCTCTTTGTAGGAGTTGATCCTGGAGAAGACAGTGGGTTATCGTGCATTCTTATGGGCAGCCGAGTTAGGCCTTCTGCGCCTAAACCTAATGTTAGTGTCTATGACAGTTTAAAAACTTATATTGTAACAATACAATTTGAAACAATGACTTGTTTTTGTACAAGATTGAATCTTGGATTGCTACATTACAGCATCTTTAAAAAAAAATTAGCTTGAAAAGTGATTGTGTCTGGTACTTCCAAAGACCGAAAGACCCTGAACAGTCTCCAAAACTCACCCAGCAGACTGTATCCTCTAACAACGTGTCCTTGGATATCATCATCATGGATAGCGTGGAGAAGACGCACCAGCTCAGCGTCTACAGTCCTGGACTCCAGGTCATCCAAAATCCTGGCTACTGCTGACTCCGTGCGGCCTGACACGCAGACCAGACGGGGGAGGTCGTCGGCAGGTATACCGTTGTTGACCTGGTGGAGAAAAACGGTGAATTATGATGTTATTGGAGTAGGTGTGATGATCCATTGCACTTAAGCAAATGACGAGAAGGCTACGTACTGGTTGACAAAATCTAAGTCATCGATGAAGGACAAGAAGAAAAATAGACTAGTTGATATTGGTAACGTTAATGGGGTAGGTATATATGTAGATAGGGTTTACTATGTGCAAGGCACATTAGGTAACTGAACTTATCTTTTTGGGCAGCTAGGTTGTAATGAAATGATTTACCGTATGAAGATTCTGTAATTAAGATTTAAGAAGAAGTCTGCCAAATTCTGATCATCATCTGCCTAGCCTTTTCCCAACTAATTTGGGGTCGGCAGTCGTCCAGTCTAACCGGATGCAGCTGAATACCAGTATTTCACATGGAGCGACTGCCTATCTGACCTCCACAACCCAGTTAGTACTGGGTAATACGATATCCTTTGGTAAGACTGGTTGTCAGACTTTTTGGGCCACTGACTACCTAACGACTGTCAAAGATCTACAAATGACACTCGGGACCAACGGCTTAACGTGCTTTCCGAGTCACGGAGGAAACTCGGGTTGTAATGGGTGGTCACCCATCCACAAACCAACCTATGCAAGCACGGCTTAACCTAAAGATCGACCCGAGTGGTTGTTATTATTTAGCCACCAGAACCTTTACAAATTCTGATAATAGCTTCAAAAATATAAAAAGGCAGTAGAATTTATGGCAATCGGTTACATTACCATGATTTTCTTCTTTCTTCTTGAAAAAAGAAGATTACCATGATTAAAATCGGAAATTAGAACAACCTACCCAGAAAATAAAGATGCCAAACAAGTACGATATTGAATTAATTTACTGAAATTTTCGAACAAACTGATTTCCAGATTCCAATAATAACATTTTAGAAACTCATTTTATTTGATGTTTCATCAATGAAAACAAAAGGCGGACATAATCAACAGATTGGAAATCAGATCGGTTAGAACTTTGTTAACTTTCCAAACTCGATGAAAACGAGCGTTTAGGTTCAATTTACATTGACGCGGAACGGAAAGGAAATTATGTATTCATATTTTTTTATAATTAAACTGTTTAAAGCATAATTAACCTTAGGAGCAGTTGTGACCAGTTTTTATGGCCCTGGCTTATTTCTGGTAGGTCGAGGGTTCAAACTCGGTCAGGTAAGTACTTTGGTGTAATAGGGTATTTGCATGGAAAAATCTATTTAGTCCGTCAGTTAGATTATTAAAAAATATTGGACGTCTTTTTTCTTTTGTCATGTAAACGAAAAATGACCACGATTCAGCGCGTTGCAATCTCGTATGACGTCACAATTTCTGTTAATTTTACTGTCCTGTGACGTCACAGTCCCCTTTTTTTAACTTTGATGCGCTGTATCGTCGTAATTTTTTGATTATGTGACAAAAGAAAAAATACGTGTCCAATATTTTTTGGTGATCTAACTGACGGTCTAAATATTTTTTTACTTTTTCGATGTTGTCAAATAACCTATTCAGTTTATCACCACTGCTCTCAAAATGGTGATGGAAAATATCGTGAGGCAAAGGGCATGCCCTGAACCAAAACATTTAAGATATGTGTAATCGACCTCCCCTGTTGACTGTCTTGGTATGGACATGTGATGAGGAGGGACGAATCGCATATGACTAAAAGAGTGATGAATATAAATGTAGATGAACTGACAGGGAGAGGAAGACCAAGGAAACGATGGACGGATTGTGTGAGGAATGATTTGAAAGAAGAAGGTGTAATGACTGCGTGACGGTTGACATGGTGGAATGGAAGAAAAAAACGTGTTGCGCCGACACCATAACATGGGACAAGGGCAGGAAGTTGGGCTGCGGGACTGTTCGAAAGAGATACTGCGGCCCTGGAACAACAACTGGCCAGCAAAGAAGGAACATGGATGGGTTTTAGTACAAATCTGACACTCCCTCCCGCGGGGGGGGGGGTTATTTGATGATTACCCATCCGAAAAAAAAAGGGCAGGAAGTTGATGATGTGTAATCGTAGTCGATTACACCCATACTGGGCTCACGTGGTAGATCATGGCCCACCCTCTTTCAAAAAAAGAAGACCTCAGTTCTAGTCTTCCAGAAAACTATCGTGCATTCACGAGTACTCTCGCAACAACAAACTCGACCATAGTTTGCATGAAACACAATTAACTTAAAGTTCAAAACGCTATGAACAATTTCCTTACGAAAAAAAACGCTTCCATTCCGTTACGCGACAATGAAAATTGAGCCTTATAGACTTGATGGAATTAATAATTGCGGCTTCAAAGAGAGATTGATACCAGCTTGATGGACAGAACAATTTGTTTAAGATAATTGATAATAAATACGTCTATTATTATACCCAGTAATGGCTTTGTTGTGTTTTGGACTATAATGCTTCATCTTTCATTCCATTTTAATAGATATTTTATTATAGTACCGTTTGGAGGAGCTCGTGGCTAAATAATAACAGCCGCTCGGGTCGATGTTTAGGTTAAGCCGTGTTTGCCGAGGTTGGTCTGTGGATGGGTGACCACCCATTACAGACCGAGTTTCCTCCGTGCCTTGGAAAGCACGTTAAGCCGATGGTCCCGGGTGTCATTTGTAGATCTTTGACAGTCGTTACAGGTAGTCAGTGGCCCAAAAAGTCTGACAACCAGTCTTACCACGGGGTATCGTATTACCCAATACTAACTGGGTTGTGGAGATCAGATAGACAGTCGCTCCATGTAAAATACTGGTATTCATCCGGTTAGACTGGAAGCCGACCTCAATATAGTTGGGAAAAAGCTAGGCAGATTTCAACTCCACAATCTTAGTAACTACTGGGTAATACAATACCTCTTGATAAGACAACCATGTCAGACTTTCGGGACACTGAATACCTGAATTCACTACATCATGACAATTTTAATAATTGTAGACTTTCAGCGCACCCTTGGTATGAAGCCCTGCTGCCACCATGCTGACTGTCTATACGTCTACCATGCCATGAGTTATTCCTATCCTTACGTTGTTCCTGATCAAACCCATCATGGGAAAGATTATTCAAAGCAAAGCACACTAGATGAAGGTCAAAAGACTTCATCAGAAGTGGGATGCGAAGGGTCAAATCAACTGGAGGCCGTACCCAACACCGGAAATAAGGACCCTAGTGCGAATACCCATGATTTGGTCACCGGAATGGAGTCGATTTTGACAAGCGCAATGGCGTGTCCGTAGCTGCTCGTAGGACCAAATCTGACCAACGAAGTCAAGCTACTTTGAAATTTAAAATGCAGCAAACGACAACACGGTAGGCCCAGAACGAGATGGCGGGACGAACTCGACTCCTTTCACAAGGATTGGCGTATTACAGCGCTGGATAAGGATAAGTGGATGGAGGGAAGGGGGGCCTTTGCACTGCAGTGGGACACAAATGGCTGATAATGATAATGATGATCATCATCTGCCTAGAAATAGCTATGCCAGCACCATTCGCTCCAGAGCTACCTTCTCCATATCCTTAGTTTCTCCTTACCTTGACTCTCGCCACATCCTTCAACAAAGCATGGGCGTTAGCACCTCCAAAACCGAAGCTGTTGACTCCAGACATGCCTCTGGACCAGGGAGTCTTTTCGGTGACCACCTGGAGCCTCTTCTTGGCCAAGGCATCTACTCCTTCTCGGGCCTGGTGGAAGTTCAAGTTGGGGGGCAGGTAGCCCGTGCTGTAGGCTATGCACATCTGAAAAGAAAGATGTATATTAGGACTTGTTCAATGACTTGCCAATAAGCTTGCTATGAGACTTTTCAATCTGCCCCACTCTGGGAATTTCTCTTGTATCGTGGGTGCATTTACAAACATTGAAACTCACATACACAAATAGCCAGACCCGGAACAACTACTATTAGGCCACAAATATTTGTTCCGTGTGGGAATCGAACCCACGAGACGCAGTGCAGCACCAATCGCTCACTAGATACTGATAACAAGAGTTAAGTGCTATTGGTAATGTCTTTTTTTTTTCTGTATTATCGGAATAAATCTTCTAGGGTTTTTACTCTCCGCACAGATTGTCCGAAATTACCAAAACTCTTTCAGAACCGTCCTTTATTTCTCAACACACAATTTCGATCTCCCCACTCATTGTAACTTTGTATACAACTGTCCTACATACAAAACACGATAAGGCAATACAAACATACACTCGAGAAGACATCCACATAAATTATGAAGTAACTTTGAAACAAGATAACATTAATTACGAACACGACAGTTTTCTCAGAATTGAGGGCATTCACTGAGTACCTCCCTACCGTAGGGAATCGGACGCTGCAGGTACGAGGAGGGTAATCCTCCGGGCCTCTTAACAGAATTAACTCTGGTAGCTGATAATTATTTTATTCGGATTAAAAATCGTAGCCGCTACGTTGATAATTAAATAAAGTTGTGGCGATTGGGTAGGGATTTGGTTTTTTTTTTATATTTCTGTCTTTCTACTGAATCAGCTGACAAGAGGCTTTTTTCAAGAGTTCAACAGCATTGTATAGCGCCCCCGATTTTAAGTGAACAATCCTTACTATTATTGTAAATGCGAAAGTAAGTTTGTTTGTTACCTTTTCACATCTAAGCCACTTAACCGATCCTCCTGAAATTTTGCACATACGTTGTCAAATGTATAGAAACGGACATAGGGTACCTTTTATCCAGAAAAAGAGAACTGTTCCCTAGGAAAACAGAAATAACTTTCTTATGATAGTAGATGGCGCCTCGTGTCTTTTCTTTCAAATCATGATTGAATTATATTATTAGTAAGCTTATTACAACCCGAATTGATTGTCAAATTCTAAATTGACGCGAGCGAAGCCGCGGGCAAAAGCTAGTCCAATATATTTTTAATCGAATATATTTTTTAAATATCCCCCCGATCGATTTTCAGCCAAGGCGCCGGCCGCGCCGTACGGAAAGCAGCCAAGTGCGCAGGAGACATTAATGTTCACAAGTGTGTGCGCAGTCGCAAACATAGATGCCCAATTGCACGGCACTCCAACAAAACCTGGGAGAGATCAAGGGTATTCCTCAAAACGCAACCAACTAAGTGCAACTAAATTATTCCTCGAAGCGCAACCATTAGTTGCGCTCACAAATTCAAATTAAAAATATTATATGTTTATTCCTCAAAGCGCAACCATCATGAAAAATAGAGATGGGTATGATGGATTCATTAGCGATATTTTTCATCATGGTTGCGCTTTGAGGAATACCCCTAGATCAGTCGCTGGACAAACTGCTCGAATAATAATAATTTGCATTGACTAATCGGTGTTCATGTACCGACATTTATCTTTTGTATGATGTGTATGAGAGCAAGTAAATATTTACCTTAGCAATAGAGCAAAGACCCGAGGCAGGCTCGCTGTGTCCCAGATTGGACTTGATGGAGCCGATCCAGAGCGGGTCCTTGCGGCCCGTGCAGAAGACCTCATCGATGGCTAGCAACTCCTCAGGGTCACCGACACGGGTACCTGGTGGTAAAGACATAAAGATTAGGACTTGTAGGTGCAAATGGAGAGACTCCAAGTGTGTCCTAAAACTAGATACGTAAAATCAGCTCTTTCATGCTTCGAAAGCAGTATGACAACAAGTTTTTAAGGTTTTTGTGCTAAAAATATAAGCAAAGAAATACCTAAGCATAAAGCCATTTTTTTGATGTTTGTCACTCAATCACGTCAGAACGGCTAAAGAGGTCTGAATGAAATTTGGCACAGAGATAGATCTTAGTCTGGAATAACACATAGGCTACTTATTACTTTTTTTCTCGCACATACACATCTAAATTTTGCGGGCAACAGCTGGCGGTATATAAAAGCAAATTCACATAATGTCATATTAGATATTCAGCAGAAATGTATTCCCTCTCCATCATCTTTCAATAAACCCCTGAAAAAATCGAAATTTAGCCTTTTTCAAGATAGTCTGGTTTGTAAACTTCTATCATAATCTACCTAACCTTTTCCCAACTATATTGAGGTCGGCTTCGAGTCTAACCGAATGCAGCTGAATACCAGTATTTCACATAGAGCGACTGCCTATCTGACCTCCACAACCCAGTTAGTACTGGGTAATCCGATACCCCTTGGTAAGACTGGTTGTCAGACTTTTTGGGCCACTGACTACCTAACGACTGTCAAAGATCTACAAATGACACCCGGGACCAACGGCTTAACGTGCTTTCCGAGGCACGAAAGAAACTCAGGATGTAATGGGTGGTCACCCATCCACAAACCAACCTAGGCAAGCACGGCTTAACCTAAAAATCGACCCAAGCGGCATTTATTTTTTAGCCACGAGCTCCTCCTCGTCGAGTTTGTAAACCTTTATCCGTTCTAAATTCAAAACAGACCATTATTTTACGATTCGAAAGATACCTCAGTCACCAGCTATTTCGAATGCAAAAGCCAAATCTATAAAGATTAGCTACACGTCGTATACGAGCTTGGCGGACTGTATCGTTGCCAAAACTCATCGAATGAAAGGCTGAACGCAAATGCGCTCTTGACCTACCCCTTCAGCCGCGAAGCCTGGCTTCGAACTGAATTTTACGAACTCCAAGCGCCAAAGCCTATTATGGCGTAGTTTTGGAGAGGGTTTTCCGAAAGGTTTTTGGCTTTGGCAGAAAGGAGTTTGCTATAGACATTTTGGATGTAGTTGGGGCCAGCAATAACAGTGCTAAAAAACAACAAAAATTTTACATTAGACCTTGTTCTTTGAAATAAAAACTACTATGAATATATCAGCCTCAGCTGCAGATATACAGAGTGTAAAAAGACCTTTAACAAAGCCGAAAGGTACTTGTTCTCCCCGTCATTGCGATATTTTTTTGTTCTAGACCGTACCTGGGAACCTTCTAGTTACGGAGATATTGGGGGTCAAAGTTCCGACTTAGTCACAAGTTTTTTTTTTTTAAACACATGTTTTTAAAGTAAGATTTTTATTTTAAACACCTTCACAACCCCGGTTCTATTCAATCCATCCATCAGCTCAATGTTTTGAGTGCGTTACATTGAGTCTTACCGTAAAACGTGATTTTTCACCCCTAAAAAGAAGTCGTTTCCCAGGAATATTTTTTGCGTAGGGTTACTTAGTTTGATGTACATAATGCTTGGTTGACGGCTTCGTAAACGGACCCTTCACGAAGCCGTACCTAGATTACGCAAGAGCACCTACTTCGCATGCCTGCATGGCTTAAGCATTTTATAATATGCTTAACTTAACGTGGCGACGGTCGCAGCAAGGTAATTTGTTTAAAACAACAACGTTACTACTCAAGAACTTAGTCCTAGCCATTTTGTATAGTAACTAACTAAATAGTGTTTATGACGTCATAGTAGGTAGTCAAAATATGGCACGCTTGGTTTTCATACGTATCGCGATATTTGCGTTATCCAGGTATATTATCTACTAGCTGTTGCCCGCGACTTCGTTCGCGTGGTAATGAGTATGAGTGAAGGAAAAAAAAGGTAGCCTATGTCCTTCCCCAGGAAATAATCTATCTCCTCGCTAAATTTCATTACGATCCGATCAGCTGTTTAGTCGTGAAAAGGTAGCAAACCAACTTTCGCATTTACAATATTAGTATGGATATCTGTGGCCTTAGCCTATTACCGTTTCAATGCTGAGAATGGTTTTATCGAAATCCCGAAATAAAAGACTGCAATGTTCTTTTTTTTTTGACAAAGACATCAAAGCAGAGCCATGACATCAATTATTCCTAATTTCACTCAAAGAGCATAGGGACGACATCCCTTAAGAAAATAATTACTCTTAAAATGTTTCTTTCTGTCTCAATGATTTTTGTCAAGGGAGGGACTACCCTCCGTGCCTACCCTAATTTAAAAAGCAAGGGAATGTATCAGCGCATTAATTTTGTTAATTTTCTTAAAGTCAAAGTGCGTCGGATCTTCATGTAATTGAATATAATTATGTAATTAATTTAATTGCAAGAGCATGGAAGTGTACACGACGAACGATCAATGAGCTGATATTAAATTATTTTAGCTCTAAGTGGCTCATAAAAGGAGAGAATATATATTTTACTTCTCTCAGTTCGTATATTAATTATAATATGTTCAAATAGGCTATTTGACAACATCGAAAAAAAACAAAAATATTTAGTCCGTCAGTTAGATCACCAAAAAATGTTGAACACGTATTGTTTCTTTTGTCACATAATCAAAAAATTACGACGATCAAAGTTCAAGAAAGGGGGCTTGTGACGTCACTGGACATTAAAAAGTAACAGAAATTGTGACGTCACGCGAGATTTCAACGCGTTGTATCATAGTCATTTTTTGTTTACATGGCAAAAGAAAAAATACGTGTCCAATAATTTTTGATAATGTAACTGACGGCCTAAATAGATTTTTTCAGTAAATACCCTATTAGTAATATTTTGTAAGTAACATCGTTGTTTGTTACTCTTTCACGTAAAAACTACTGGAGCGATTTGCATGACATTTGGCACACTTTTATGACGGTAGTAGGATCCCGCGGGAAAATAACCAAAATCCAGGCAAGCGAAGCCACGGGCTAGCTAGTAGGTAATGGTAAAGGTAATACGATACCCCTTGGTAAGACTGGTTGTCAGACTTTTTGGGCCACTGACTACCTAACGACTGTCAAAGATCTACAAGTGACACCCAGGACCAACGGCTTAACGTGCTTTCCGAGGCACGGAGGAAACTCGGTATGTAATGGGTGGTCACCCATCCACAGACCAACCTAGGCAAGCACGGCATAACCTAAAGATCGACCCGAGCGGCTGTTATTATTTAACCACGAGCTTTTATAAGTAGCAACAAAACCAAAATGTTATTACTACCACTTACATTTGCTGAATCCCGGAAACTTCTATTTACCTCGTGAAAAACTAAAATGGCGGCGAACAGGTACAAAGTACATAGAATCTCGAGTGCTAACAATTAAGCTTTGTTTGTCCTCTCTCTTTTGATATTTGCAGTGAACCTCATTAAAGAGACCTTTGGACGCAAAACCTCAACAACATGGGGTACTTTTGTGTTTTCAGTTTTGTAATTAGTTTTAGGGAAATTACAGTGTGATTTTTTTTTTATGATAGCTGGAAAAGGACGAAATTTTGTTACCAAGAAATGAGTCATTTACATTTTTTATATAAAGTTATTTTATAGTAAGTTATAGAATCCGGCGTTACTTAGCGAAAATCCACGACATTAACGAAATGTTTTGCAAATAATTAGGTTTTAATTATGAAAATACGTTTAGGTTCATGGCATGCTTAAGTCCCATGTAATTGGGGGCGACCCTATTGCCATCAATCCGGTACAAATCCATACTCCATGGCTGCAATTTTGAACACGTTGCCCGACCTGGGAATCGAACCCAGGACCTGCTCAGCAGTCGCGCTTGCGACCACTAAACCAACGAGGAAATCACAAAAAAAAATGTAAAATATTTTATTTAACTAATCACAATGTAGTAATCATCTTCCATACTTTCCATAATTTCACGTACCTGTACGATAGTAACTAGAAAGTCATTCTATCTTTCCAAAAATATCACAATTCCTATTACCATATTCATGAACGTATAAAATAAATATCTACCTAGTACCAAACCACATATTTCTAAACCAAAAACAGAACCGCTGCAGGAAATATAATATTTCAACGTAAAACATTCTGAAATACCGAAATAAAACACTTTTACGACAAAAATGTCGCCCACTCTAGAATATAAAAGGAAAGTTTTACAAGCTTTTAGACCATTTTGATTGCTAAAACATTCGGTGTGCAACTGAAATAGATGCTATCTCCTTGTTGTCACGAAATAAAGTGTGGGGTGTCTAAATTATGGTTACTAAGTGAGCAATATAGGGTGACTCGTAATTAGTGATACTTAAACACTCGATTGTACTCATGATAACAAACAACTTTCCCAAAGATTTTTTTTTGTACTCATTCACTTTTATCACTATAACACAACAGTCGTATGAAACTCGCGCGTGCGCTCCTTTGACCTATCAGCTGTTAGCCGCGTGACGCTGTTCTGTCTCATTACTATCGTATCGTGCAACAGTGGGTAGGCTGAGCACCCGCGCGGCTTACAAGCCCGCTCCTTAAGTTTTATTGTGATAAAAGTTAATGAGTATAAAAAATGTTTCTTTGGGAAAGTTGTTTGTTATCATGAGTACAATCACTCGTTTAAGTATCGGTCACTAATAACCAGTCACCCTATAAAGGGTGTAAATAGACCCTTAACGAAGGCGAAAGGCACTTGTTCTCCCTGCTATTGCAATATTTTTTTTGTTCTAGACCATATCTGGGAACCTTCTAGTTACGGAGTTATTAGGGGTCCAAGCAAAACTGTCCGTAGCATTACAACCAAACGTTCCTCCAGATATTTATCGGCGACAGCCTAACTTTGACATACAACGGACAAAACAGTTACAGCCGGACTGGCCGAGAGCTGGCCAAGCGTAAGACGTGCCTTCATTCAAATATGCGATAACTTAAATCATGCAAACGTTTGTCCCAAAACTTTCTTGTTGAATTTCTGAGATGGACATTTTGGGCTAAAATAGGTCTTTCGAGTCCTGTGGGTAGATTATGATTGGTATTTTACTGGGTACTTGAATCCTATTGCGCTTCGAGGAAAAATTTAGTTGCGCTTAGTTGGTTGCGCTTAAAAATAGTTGCGCTTTGAGGAATACCTCAAGTAAACTTTCTCAATTTTTTTTCCAGCGTTTTCAAAGTACTAAGTATCTAGTAAAGTACCTATTACGATTCTACAATGAAACAACTATACTTATATTATAGAACAATAGCTTAGTACTCTAGGACGCGACTGTATAACGTGCGGAAAACACATCCCCTCCACTGTCGCTCAGCGTTCTTTTTACGTAACTGGACTTATATTTAAAAATCGTTCGAAAACGAATACACTCAGTTCTAAATACAAAAAAACAAAAGCAAAGCCCGACTTATTTTCAACTTTAGAATTCGACACAAAACTCATAATCGTCGTTACCAACTTCCTTTTAAAAGCCCGATTAAATTTAATTTCAATTCTCTGCTGAACAGGCGTCACAACACAAAAGGTTTACAACCCCGCTTTGTACTGTAAACAATAGTTCATTTTAATTTCATCCCGAGTGCCCTTAACTATGCTTCTCTTAAGCAAAAGTTTTTTCTATCTTTTTCATTTTTCTCTCTGGAACTTTTCTTGCTAAGTTAATATGCTTTTTTTATTTTTCCGTAAATAAAGTGTGCCAACGGGACCCCTGTTACTAAGGTTCCGCTGTTTTTTCTGTCCGTTCGTCTGTCACAGGACTGTATCTTTTAAATCTTAATAGGGTAACTTGACATTATCACAGAGTGTGTATTACCCTATATAACCCCCCCCCCCCCTTTAATTTGATGGTTTTTTTAATAGTAATATTGGTATAAGTTTGTCGTATATGGTTTTACTATTATCTAACATCTGCGTAGACCATCGACCGCTAGTTTTAAAAAGGGCTTGAATAAAAACTGTTCTAATGAGAAGACTATACGAATATTTGAAAAATTATTTTCAGCCATGCACCAGATTATGAAATAGCTTCAATAATTTGACGTCAATAACTTATCTACGAATTAAACAGATTATCGTTTAATTGTCCGTCGGAAATCATCAATTTTGACTCCAGCGTGGTTCTAACGGATGAACGCTCTTTAAAAAATGGAGTGTTAAGGGAGAAGCACTAAGGTACCCCCAACGAAATTCAAACCAGCAAATTACAACAATACGTCAGAAAATATGAATTTCGCGAGTTACCCTGGAGCTTCCACCTTAAAGGTACGGTGTCAGGGAACCCTTTGTGTCGCGAGTCCGACTCTCATTTACCAGTTTTTTTCTTTTGAAGTTTTCTCGCCAAGTTAATGTGCCGTTCTTTTTAAAGGTGCAGCAGCCTGAAACTTTAGTGAAATGCAGGGATTGTGACTAATATGGTGTTAAGGTGAGAGGTCGTTGGGCTAGCTAGCTGTCTCGCTTATTTTAGTAGCTGTTCTTAAGTTGTGCACTACGGGGTCACGGGGGGTGTTCGCTTGAGTTAAAATTTATTTTAGGAGGTATCTTTCTTGAGAACTTGTCTGTAGAACGTATGTTATGTTTCGATGAATTTACTAACGAATAGAAAGAAAATCTAATAGTATTTGACTGAAAATATCGGTTAAGTCCATCAGTTAGATTATCAAAAAGTATTGGACACGTGTTTTTTCTTTTGTCATGTAAACGAAAAATCACCACGATACAGCGCGCTGAAATCTCGCGTGACGTCACAATTTCTGTTACTTTTGTCGTCGAGTGACGTCACAAGCCCCCTCTATTGAACTTTGATGCGCTGTATCATCGTAATTTTTTGATTATGTGACAAAAGAAAAAATACGTGTCCAACATTTTTTGGTGATCTAACTGACGGACTAAATATTTTTGTTTTTTTAAATATGTTGTCAAATAACTTATTACCAGATAGTGTCATGGTATTACGTATATCTGCATTAAAAGAAGTCGTCTGAATCTCCTGTATTTGTATTTGTCTCTCTAACGATACCAGTAATACTAGGTACATTTCATTTTCATGATAGAACATAACATCACGCCTTTATTCCCCTCAGGGCAAGACAGAAGCATACCTACATATAGTACACGCACGAGATTTACTAGTTATGTTTACGTCCCATGAAATTAAGGGCGCTCGCCCTTAATTTCATATTTGTATTGTCATCAACCGGACACAAATTTCCGCTATAACTTTGAAATTCCATGGAAAAACCGAATCCATATGACAATACTTCACGTCATCTTGGAATCGAAAGCAGGGCCTCATGCTCATCAGCGCTTGCGATCACTCTACCAACGAGACAGTCACCGGTTCCATTATATGGTTCCAGCGATAAATAGAAATAGAATTCCATTAAATCCGTAATAAATAATCAGGTAAGTAAGGTCAGAGTTTAGATCGGCGACCGAAAGGTCAAAGGTCCAGTCCTGTCCCGTGGAATTACTGTGGTCTACCGCTCTGAACCCGGCCATATTAGGGAGGTAGTTACGTTAGACCCATTATTGTGCTGATGGTAATAATGATGAACTGACTAGCTAAAATTAAGGCATTATCGAAGATGAGACTGGTCGAAAACAACCAAACAAAAAGTATTTAATCTATGGATTGTTGTTCTTAATTTGAACGACTGAACAAGCGCGCTTCGAACTTTCAAATTCATTTGTTTTTTGAGGCTACTGGGCTACTATATTTTGATGGTGGTCTTTGACGGTGGTGGTAATTCCAATATTGGTAGCGCGCTAGAAGATCCTTATAGGTCGTCATCTGCCTAGCCTTTTCCCAACTATCTTGGGGTAAGTTCCAGTCTGACCGGATGCAGCAGAATACCAGTATTATACATGGAACGACTACCTATCTGACCTCGACAACCCAGTTAGTACTAGGTAATGTGATACCCCTTGGTAAGACTGGTTGTCAGACTTTTTGGGCCACTGACTTCCTAACGACTGTCAAAGATTTAGAAATGACACCCGGGACCAACGGCTTAACGTGCTTTAGGAAACTCGCTATGTAATGGGTGGTCACCTATCCACAGACCAACCTAGGCAAGCACGGCTTAACCTAAAGATCGACCCGAGCGGCTGTTATTATTTAGCCACGAGCTCCTTATAGGTACAGCTATGTTTTAATTTTTGCTGTCAGAGCTGAAATAATAGCGATGTAGAAGCCCAAAAAGGATAAAATTAAAGAAATATCTCGGGCAGCCCAAATTCGGCCGTCGTTAGATACCTATCTCGAAATACTGTATACATATCTTTAAACAGATAGATAGATAGATAAATCATTTATTTAGTGCACACAAAAGACATAGCACAACACACAGAAGCACAATTAAATAATACAATTTGCAAGACTGTATAACTATACAAAAACAAGGTGCCAATGCCAATGATTTCCTATCCGAAAAAAAAAAAAAAAAAGATTTGCCAATATACAAAAAGAAAAATATATTTGCGAAAGAAGTATAGTAACACCATGACATACTTCAAATCAAATAACGAGAATACAAGGTGCGGTGTGCGTCTCAAGGTTGCCCCAAATGGGAGTCCAGCTCAGCATGTGTCAGTCATGCACCTGACGCTGATATTCTGCTGGATCCCTGTCAGATAATAATGAAAAGTAAATAATTCTTACCTGTGCCGTGAGCCTCAACGAACTCCAAGATGGACGGAGGGATGGAGCACTCCTCGTAGAACTCGCTGAGGAGCAGCTTCTGAATGTGACCAGCCGGGTACGTGATACCCTGCTCTTTGTAGCCGTCGCAGTTGGTCTTAGCGTGGAGCAGCTGGGCGTATACCCTGGTGGAAGTGGAAGGTATAGATGGTGATTAGTTTTAACGGTAAGGTTGTTTTAGAGAGAGTTAATTCTTTATTCTGTGATTTAAACATAAAAAAAAATCAAAATATTTTATCTCACATAGGCCCAGATGGGCACTTATAAAACGTCGACAAAAAGGTGCACACGGTTCGGGTTGGTCGTTTCCTATGGAGAAGAACCGGCAAGAAACTCCATGGTTACTCTTTTCAAATCATTTGGTGTTACAATATTATCATGGTTACAGCATTTGTACTTAAGTATGGGGGGAGAGCGTAGGCCCGACAATAAGTCGTCATTAAAATAGCAACGATTAAATATACTATAATAAACGTGCTCACTAATTAAGCATTACCTAATTTAAGGCTTAAATGTTATAAGGAACTTCCTCTGTCGCTCAAGCGTTGAAAGTCCAACAAAGCGCTTTTAAGGTTCCGACTTCAAAAGGCAAAACGGAACTTGTATAAAATATTTTATGTCCGTCAATCACAAATGTTTTTATTATTTTTTTTGTGAAAAGAAATTCAATGAAAATCTACATCATCTGCCTAGCCTTTCCCCAACTACATTTGAGTCGGCTTCCAATCTAACCGGATGCAGCTAAATACCGAGTGACTCCCTATCTGACCTCCACAACCCACATACAATCACTGACTACCTGTAACGACTGTCAAAGATCTATAATAAATTGACAGCCGGGACCGACGGCTTAACGTGCTTTCCGACGCACGGGGGAAACTCGGTATGTAATAAGTACGCTTTTTGACATCATCGAAAAAAAATATGTTTAATTATTTAGTCCGTCAGTTAGATCACCAAAAAATGTTAGACTGAGAACTTTGATGCGCGGTATCGTGGTGATTTTTCGTTAACATGACAAAAGAAAAAATACATATCCAATATTTTTTGATAATCTAACTGACGGACTAAATAGATTTTTTCAGACAAATATCCTATTGGTGGGCAATGTAAATCTACCTTTAATCAAATTAATAATATTAAATCATCTTTACAGTAGGTAAATCATAATGTCTAGGAAGTCCAATATCCAAGCGAGGATCACCATAACTACCAGGGTATCTAAGCCTGAAGAAGTATCGATTAAAACAGACGGTAAAATAGCAAGGTACCCTTACCTTCTGGAGTCCTTAGCCTTCTGCAAGAAGACGACCACGATGGCTTCTGACCGCGCGTACCCGTTGGCGCTGTTGTCGAAACTCTTACATCTGCCGTCTGGTGATAGCACTCCCAATCTAGAAGAATGAAAAAGATAAGACAAAGAGGTTCTATGTCATGAACGATGGATGACCAGCCATGGTTGTTTTTTTTTTTTTTTGAAATATTTAGAAGTTATGCAGAAAGTATACTTCGTAAGTGTTCGAGCATGATTACGGAATATGTAAGGTTTTGTCAAGCCAAAGGTACAAAATTGTAATCGCTACACTACAAGTCTTACACGCACACCGCACTTGTATACTCGTTATTTGATTTGAAGTATGTCATGGTGTTACTATACTTCTTTCGATTTCGATTTGTATATTGGCACCGTGTTTTTATATAATTATAAAGGGTGTAAAAAGACCCTTAACGAAGCCGAAAGGTACTTGTTCTCCCCGTCATTGCGATCATTTTTTTGTTCTAGACCATACCTGGGAACCTTCTAGTTACGGAGATATTGGGGGTCAAAGTTCCAACTTTTTCACAAGTTTTTTTTTAAATACATATTTCTAATGTAAGATTTTTACTTTAAACACCTTCACGACCCGCGTACTTATCAATCCATCCACCAGCACAATGTTTTGAGTTCGTTACATTGAGTTTTACCGTAAAATTTGATTTTTCACCCCAAAAAAAAAAGTCGTTTCCCAGCAATAATTTTTGCGTAAAGTTACTTAGTTGGATGTACAGAATGCTTGGTTGACGGCTTCGTGAAGGGTCTGTTTACACCCTGTATAGTCGTGTATTTTTTATTATTTAATTGTTCTTCTGTGTGTTGTGCTATGTCTTTTGTGTGCACTAAATAAATGATTTATTTATCTATCTATCTAAGTCACATTTATACAATAAAGTATCGGTATTGAGACGAAGATTTACTTAGTTTTACAAAAGTACAGTCAATCGCATGTCAGCAATAACACTTATATCACGGAAACTACGAAATTCGAACTCAAACTCAAAGCATTTATTTCAATTAGACCATTACAGGCACTTTTGAATGTCATAAAAAACAAAGAACAGCGAAGCTACAGTCACAGATACAAGGCATAATAACTTGTGAAAGTACTGTAGTTGCCCATTCCAAGGCAGAGATCTCTATGGAGAGGAATGGGCAAGAAACTCCATGGACACTCTTTTCAATCAAAATCTTGTTACAAAATCTTGGTAACATCATTATTGTGGAGATCATACATTTATGTGAGAACGATGTTAAAGAAGTGCAAGCTAAGAGCGTCCAGAGTAAAAAGATATAATCAACAGTAAATAAAGGTACAATCGTTGGCAATTTGATATCATAGATATGCAGTACGCGATTCTGTTATTATGTATGTTTGCAAGCACTTCGACTAAACTAAAGTTACAAAACCACGAAATGAAAACCGCAACTTCCATTTTCTCTTCACCCGGCAGAATATTACGCCATGTCATTGTATTAATAAATAATGTTCTTCTACCCGCATTTACGCTAAAAACTACATTAAAGTTACTTACTGAGCAAACACTGCATTACAGGGACTTTTCCGGTCACTCTGTGAATTTTTAATGTAGTTTTCACGTTGCGAAAATGTAAGTACCTGACTAGGTAAATAGCTCATATTATAAAGAAGAATAAATTGTTTTTGCCCATGTGGTATAGTTTCAAATTTCTTTGGACTTTTTGTGGACTGCGATACATGATAATTATATCTCTTTTTTATGGGCTGGCCACGTTGCACGAATGTGCCCGGAGAGATGGGCAACGATCGTCACTGATAGGACGCCTCGCCTGACGGAGGAAATCGCCGTCGAGATAGACTGCGGCGAAAGTGGTGTGACGATCTGCACGCGACGGAAGAATCGACAAAATGACATTTCTTTTGTTGATCTGTAATTTTGTTGATTCTTCCATCGACAGAACCCGTTTCTATCTAAGTACTTGAGTTTAAGGTATTACTTATGCAACCATGAGCAATAGACGAAACTTTGAACGAAGTAAGAGCCGTCAAAGAAAGCAAACTTTAGAATTCTAACTTTTGACAGTTCTAACTTTAAGGAATTACTGCACTACAGAATAAAAATCGTATCTCTTAAGATACGATTTTTATTCTGTAGTGTAGTAATTCCTTAACCTTTCGTGTGCCGGAACGTAGATCTACACGAGACACAATGACTTTTTAATTGTGTCTGTATAGGCGGCATACGAGTGGTTAAAAAAAAAGTAATAACTTATTATTACTTTTAATTAAGTGATCAAAGTGATCACTTTGACTTGTTTATAGATACGGGTACCCCCGTATCTCATCGGTTTCCCATTTCTTAATGAAAAAAAACAGCATTTCTCTCTATCTTCAGCCAGCTTTTTCTAATTGTATCCGGGTTCACTTAGCAGAAATGAACCCAATAATTACTTCCTATTAAAACCATATGTGATCATCTTTTCTTTCCTTACCTGGAGAACTGCAGAGACACATAAGGATGGAGGCAAAGGTTGGAGCCTCCAACGATGGCAGAATCACAGTGGCCATCACGGATAGCCCTGAAGGCGTGTTCCAAGGCGTAGAGGGAGCTGGAGCAGGCAGAGTCCACGGTATAGGAGGGACCAGTCACTCCCAACCAGTACGAGATACGGTTGGCCAACATGGCACGGGAACATCTGAAACGGAAATGACGTTTAGATTTTTGATATTTCACGGTAATTTGGATTACGACCTTGGCAAGCGCTGCTTAACCTTGAATTTAAAGAATTTGTGTATACTACAGCTAAAAAACTTTCTGCGAAAAAAACAAAGAAATAAAAAGGTCTAAAATAACTTCCGAAAGTAAAGTTATTTCAGACTTTTTTAGTGTTTTTGGAAGTCGGTTTTTTTCGCAGAAAGTTTTTTTGAATAAAAAATCGACGTATTTACGTCACGTTTGCAGTTTTGCACCGAGTGCTCAAGTTCGCCCCAGTCCTCAGTGGATTTCACCACATATATTATGATTGAAACTATGACCCCGCTCCTCAGAAACCGCGGGAGGCAATAACGTGGTGGCTCTGATCTCAATATTGCGTATCAAGCAACTCCTCGTCGTTTTGCTATTAATATCCTGAATATTAAATTTACTCCTGACAGTTATAATTAGAAAGGACGCATTATGAATGGGGTTGATAATAAATGTTTGTAATAAATGTTGATAATAATGAACCGCCATGGTAGCTCTCGAAATTCACGTTTTTTTCAATTAGTTAAAATCTATCCATAATGATCACTTTTATTCATTTTTATATTATAATGTGCAGAAATTAGAAACCAGAAATCATTTATTTGCCAATAATCTAGGTATACAGATATTATTTTGGTTATTTATTTGATGAGCGTCCCGTCCCGATATATTTAGCCTTACGGCATGCAAAATTATATAAAATAATAGGTACACAAAAAATAAAACATACAAAAGCATTCCATTCACTAAGCAACATTATTATCAGCATTAAAAAAAGAGAAAAAAAAATCATTAACTCATTATTATTCAAAAACACTTCCGAGTGTTTTTGAATAATTAAGCACGATACCAATAATTTATATAAAAACTAGCTGACCCGCGCAACTTCGTCTGCGTCACTTAGGGGTATGAAAAATAGATGTTGGCTGATTCTCAGACCTACTCAATATGCTCACAAAATTTCATCAAAATCGGTCAAGCCGTTTCGGAGGAGTATGGCAACGAAAACTGTGACACGAGAATTTTATATATTAGATTTAAAAAAATGACAATATCATAAACTACGAATGTCAATCAATTAAATTAAGAAATAGCAGAAAATTCAATAACAAATGTCAATGCATCATAATAATATCATGTATCTTCTGTATGTGACCCAGCGGTAGGTATACTCTATATTTTATTAATTGTCTGTTTGTTATTTTATTAAATAGAACTGCAGATCCTGCATGTTCATTGCAAATGCATCTAGATTAAAATATTAATTACAAAATCTTTGTTTGTACAAAAGGACGTAACAAAATGACTGTTATAAAATAACTATGGCAAGTTTTAAATGCTTTCGAAGGCGTGAAGCAATTGTGACAATGAACGTTGAACAGAGTTGAGGCTCGAAGCTGCATTTAACCGCTTTATGCCGTCGCGATTATGTTGAAACGAATTTAATGGCTGTGGGCGAACATTTTAATAGTTCAGATGAGTTTTAGAGAGAATGGGGATTATTGGATGAGGGTATTTTCGGGAAGCCGCGTAGTACTCGTAAAACGAGAACAAAGTCGTTTTAGAAAAGACTTGTGATTACTCTTATCTACTTTGCTAACCTCTTACACCCGTATCTATAGAAAAGTTAAAGTAATACCTGGAGTCTAAGTAATTACAGCAAATTATTTTTAGCAATAGACAAGAATTTAAACGAAGTAAGAACCGACACAGAAAGCTAAGCTAAGAGTTCTATGTTGTGACAGTTCTAACTTCAAGCAATTACTATACTATAGGATAAAAATCGTACCATAAATAATTACTTTACTTGAGTAATCACGGTTTATACGGTCTACGGATGATATTGTCTAAAATGAAAACAATTTACAATAATATAATTTTGTCCATCAAGAGTTGGTACTAATTGTATGTTATACACCGTGACTTGTTAGTTGACTTACACAGGTGGTCCACATAAAAAAACCTCTATGTGCATTTTTTTTATTCACTAATTAAGATAGGTAGGTACAAAGAAAAATAAATAATGCATTAGAATTATGAAACATGCTGTTAATAATATAATGTACGTGTCAAACGGCATACATAATTATAACATGCACCCAGTTTCATCGCTCGCAATAGGGTGTTTCAACTACGTCATTCGTCACATTAATGAGTAATATTTTTATTTTTATAATTATTCAGATCTCAAAAATACCTATTTTTTTATGAATCTTTATAAGTCATTAGATACATGAAGTGGCTCCCGTTGTAAGACGACTGAAAAGTCACGGTGTATAATACCAATTTATTTTCGTTTTGATTAAGATGGGCAAATCGTTATCCAAGTTCATTTATGGAATGTTTTTTTTAGATGACTTAACCTTTCAATAGACCTTATGCAATTTGAATGATAGAGAAGGAATAACAATCTATAATTAAATTTACCTGAATAGTATAGGAAATAACTTACCCAGTAATACCGAAGCCGTTGACCTGCATCTTTTCGTAGAACCATGTCTTCTCCGACTCCGAGAAGCAAGCACCCACGAACACACCGGTCTTTGTGTCACGAAGTTCTTTTGGATTCACACCTGGAGACAAAAATGTAATTTTGAAAATCAAAACTAATACTATAGAGGTGAAGTTTATCTACTCATTTTTAATACTACATCACCCCTGTAATCCCTGAAGGGGTAAGCAGAGGAGTACCTTGTGTACTCATAAATTCCAAATTTTGCGTGTTATGTTCAATCAAGTCCAATGTTATAGGGAGTATTCCTCAAAGCGCAACTATTTTTAAGAGCAACCAATTAAGCGCTCGCAAATTCAAATTAAAAATATTATACGTTTATTCCTCAAAGCGCAACCATGATGAACAATATCGTTAATGAATCCATCATACCGATCTGTATTTTTCATCATGGTTGCGCTTTGAAGAATAAACATATAATATTTTTTAGGAATACCCCTGTTATAGAGGCACTCATGTTTATAAGGATGTAAGATACTTTTAAAGATGCAATCTAGGTCTAGATATCTAGTACCTAAGACATCCTTTCATGTAAAGTAAATGTGCTCCATTGAAATAGGCAAAATGCAACTTTTAGAGAAGCTCTGGACGAGATACGAGCGGGTCTATTCAAAACTTGATTCGAAAACAAAATTAATTAAGCGTTCATTTTGTAGATACTAAACACGCAAAGTTAACCAATTGGAACGTAACGTTTACGTATTTCGTTACTTAATTAAATACATACTTTTGTTAATTTGATATCAACTACAAACAATATCGAAAAATCAAAATTTAAATATCTAAATGTAAGCGGTTGGTTGGAGGAAAAACCCGGATTTTCTTTCAAAGATTAATAAATCTGTACATCATCATCTGCCTAGCCTTTTCTCAACCATATTGGGGTCGGCTTCCAGTCTAACCGGATGCAGCTGAATACCAGTATTTTACATGGAGCGACTGCCTATCTGGAATCCACAACCCAGTTAGTACTGGGTAATACGACATCGCTGGTAAGACTGGTTGTCAGACTTTTTGGGCCACTAACTACCTAACGACTGTCGAAGATCTACAAATGACACCCGGGACCAACAGCTTAACGTGCTTTCCGAGGCACGGAGGAAACTCGGTATGTAATGGGTGGTCACCCATCCACAGACCAACCTAGGCAAGCACGGCTTAACCTAAAGATCGACCCGAGCGGCTGTTATTATTTAGCCACGAGCTCCTCCTCGATTTATAAATCTGTACAATCGTACTATATCTATACTAATATTATAAAGCTGCAGGGTTTGTTTGTTTGTTTGTTTGTTTGTTTGTTTGTTTGTTTGTTTGAACGCGCTAATTAATCTCTGGAACTACTGGTCCGATTTGAATGATTCTTTCAGTGTTGGGTAGTCCATTTATCGAGGAAGGCTATAGGCTACAACATCACGCTACGACTAAAAGGAGCGGAGCAGCAATGAAAAATGTTGCAAAAACGGAACGGGATTTTACGCGGACGAAGGTCGCGGGGAACAGCTAGTCAGTTTATAAATAGGTGAAGGCAGTCAAACTTCTCATTTGACATATCAGTCAATATTCCATCAGAAGGATTACTGAATACTTCGGAATATTTCGTATTAATACGTATCTTGGCTCCTGAATTATTCAGGAGAGCTGTCACGTGGTAATCTATTTATGTCGCTTCAGCCTCTGAAACATTTGGAGTGAGATCTTTAGATACGTGTTTTTAAGAGAGCCTCTGAATCCGTTAGTAGTATTTTTTTCTTAAATAAATTAGGTGTTTCCGATTTTACGTGAACAATTTTAAAGGCTTTTATAAAGTCTTAGAATAAACTGTAGGCAAAGAGCTTCTAAGTTTTTTTTCCTTTAAGTGGGTAGTTGAGGACATCAAATAAGTAACGCAGTCAAAAGACAAGCACTTAGCTACGTTCCAATTGGTTAAGTACACTCTGACTTAGAATAAATAGTTGTTATGCAAACAAACGACCACGTAATGAACGAATCATCTCAGTAGTAAAGTTTTAATTCAGTCGGCCATTTTAACTTATTGAGCTTTAGTGGCGCCCAGCGTGGGACTCCTTTGTTGGGCGCCAATAAGAATGTTACCTAATGGGTGCACACGCTACGAGAAATCGTTACGATCGCACTGTACCGTTTAAACTGCACCGATAATCAAAACGTGTGTGTGATAAAAACTGAACAGCTTTTACGATTTTTAAAACTGTACCGTCGAACGGAGTAGTATCAAAATTTGAATAGGTAAAACGGAATCGGAGGAAACTGTGCCGATAATCATAGCGTGTGTTCAGTGTTCGCAGGGATATAATATCGAATAGTCGATATAAATTAATTTATCTTAATCTTAATTAATTAATTTTATGACGAATTAGCCAATCTTTACACCAGGTCCTAAAATTTTTCTGCTTCCTGATTTTTTTGCCTCATGTTTTTTTATCAACAATAATGCACCAATCTGCTAATGCGTCTTTGGATGCCATCGCGGAATGAAATGAGTAAACTGCGTAGTTTTACTTGAACGTGTGTGGGCTGTGACGTACGTTTTTTCGGTACAGTTCGACTCCACAGTTTTATCGCACAGATAAAACTGAAGGTGTGTGGCCCCTATAAGGAATCTCGTGGTCTACCCGGTCGCTGATCGTAGAAATTCCGACCAAAATTCGTCCATTCATATCGATATAAGTTTTTAAACTGTCATGGTCACTATCATTATCATTAACTTTAGAAACGGGATATTTACCATCATCATCATCATTCATATCGAATTACACAGTCTGGCGGCGACAGCTCACACGACCAGACGTGCGCCCAATAGGCCGTTTCCATAGATTGACTGGTCTGTGTGGTTACTACCCGAGATTGTGGGCACTTAATGCAGGACGTCTCTAACATTACATAGTAAAACCCGACAAATTTCTTGAACTACCAAAGAAATCTACGTGATCGGGTCTACTTCTGAAGTTTTATTATCAAATTTGAATGCTTGGGGCCCGTCGCGAAGGCAATATTGAGTTATAATTACTCTGTGGACTGAAACTTTTAATGGATGGAAAGATAACGGAACGCTTGCCCGCCTGGTCTGAAATGACAGTCACAATTGGTTTATTGTAACTCAAGATAAGAATTCTTTATTAGTACTTTACGGAAAATTATTTTAGGTGCTGGTGCTATTTTTTGAAGAAAAGTGATGAGTAATCCCATTTCTTTGTTGTTTGGATCATTTTTGAGAAATCAGGGGAATTCATTGTTATGCCAACTCCAATAGTATACGTATACAAGGTGCAGTTTTGCATCCTGGTCAAATTCAAGGAGGTATCTATGCTAATGATTCTCGACCCGAATCAATAATAAAATAGGCAGTTTTTTTTTTTTTCTTATTTACGGAAATCGGCAAGTATGGACAGCGGCGGCGGCGCGGTGCCTGTTACAGACCGTTGACACTCCCGCACACAGTGACATATCGCGAGATGGGTGATTCTGTTTGTTTTGTTGAAATGTAAACACGAAAGTATTCGTGTTATTCTGAAATACTGTCAAATTTTATTATAATTTAAAATAGCAGCTTTGTTAATTATTGACCGCAATTTAAATTGATTATTTACGTCTTTTGTAACAATCTCCTAAATTGAACTACACCTTGTATATACGTATACTATTTTAGTTATAGAATATAGTCAAATCCCCACTGTATTTTTTTTGTAGATTTATGAAATGGCAACAACAAGGCAAAATTGACGAAAGGTGTCTTTTTCTTGACTTTTGATTTTCCTGTTGGTAAAATTGTTAAAGAGAACGATTTTCGTATAGAAATAATCTTTCATAGAGCTCCTTTCAAATGCAATATACCATCAGAATCTGATTCCCATTTCTGTCAAACGAATTCGTGGAAAGAAGCAAAGAATGACAAAAAGCGGTGTGTTTTTGAAGAATTCGGGCCTAATTAGGGCAGGGAGATAATGAGATTCTGTGTTTCTTTCAATACTACCTACATTGACGCATCGAAAGCAAAGCCAGGCCATAAGAGAAAAAAACATTACAAAAAACATGAATATTTCCTACACGAACTTGACTAAAAACCCTCATAATCTGTACTTAATAATAAAAAGGTAACAGTAAGTACAGCAGTCATTGTACCGATAGTCGTGTCAGCCAATGGCTTAATTGCCAAGAGCCTCGACCAACATCTAAGGAAGCTCTCGCTTGGCAGCTGGATCAAGCGCTTGATTCAGAAAGCAGTACTTCTGGACACGGCACGTATTGTTAGGAGGTTCCTCTCTCAAGAGCCCTGACCACCGGTAGCTCGGACCCTGTTCCCGATGCTGGTGGGCTACTATTTTTTATATTTTTAAATGTTTTTTTATAGTATTTTGTATAGAATATTTAAAAATGTAAAAAATATGTATAAAGATAAATAAAAGGTAACATTTGTTTTTAAGTTTCTACGTAGCGGGGTAATTTTCTGAGCAGATCCGATTTTGAAAATTCTTTCACTAATGGGAAACTACAATATCCCCAAGTGTGTGGCTTTGCAAGCAAATCTCTCAATGACTATTTTTGAGATTTGGCAGAGACTATTTTGTTGACTATTTTTTGGAATTGAAATCAAGTCGATACTCCCAGCCGTTCGCTTGCACCGAGGTGAGGATTGTGTGGAAACGTTCACCCCACAATCCTCACCATCCTCAGCTTTGTCTTAGAAATCATAACGCGACTATTTTTTTAACCTTGGTGACTATTTATGACTATTTCTTGACTATATTTTTGCGTACTCAAAATTGATTTTCATGAAGTTTTCAAAGGTGAGGATTGTGTGGTGAACAACACACAAAATTTTCTACAATTCAATCATCGTTTCGTATTTTACGATATTAACATGAAAAGCTAATATCCTCGGTCGTCACCAATGTACAGTCACGAGCACCAATATGTATACACTTATCTAAATTTAAAAGCAATTTTCGCGAGAAATAACGATTAAGTAACTTGAAGATAGGATTCAGAATACTATGTTCGTAACAGAACGAAATTTTAATCAGAACAGTAGGAGAAAAACACTTTTAAAAGTTGTAAAGTGTTTACATATTGGTGCTCGTGACTGTACGTTAGTTCATTGAACAATCCAATACATAGTTGATTATGTAACTTGTACGCTTTCACCCTGTTCTATTGGCTGTAGTTTTAGCCTACTTTAAAGTTAATGGTCTAGGCAAGTCTAGTGATGGGACATTTTAAAGACAAGCCGAAATCTTTCTGGTTCGGTGGACATTTCGGAGACAAAATGCGGAGGTCTTTGGTATTTAAGAGCCATTAGAAAAATGTTAAGATTAATAAAAACAAATCTAAGCATTCGTTTTGGATGTACATGGAACTGATGTTATTAGATGGTAGCATACCACATTTAAAATGTTGAATTAGTTTAAATTTTTAAACTCAATAAATAAAAGAATGTGGGTTGGCTCATTTAGGTAGGACTGAGTCTGATTCTAGACCAGAAATAGAAAATGTAAATTTTTTTTTTTAAATTAAATAACTTTGATTACGAACATTTCAAGTCACATTCACAAACCCGGAACAACTACCTGTAGACGATACAAATATTTGTTCTCTTCGGAAATTGAACCCGCGAAACGCAGCTCAAAAGCCAATCGCTCAGCCACTGCGCCAACAGTGCTGTCAAAAGATAGTTTAACTCAAACTATAGGTCCCGTCACGTAAAAAGAACGCTGACTGCTCAAACAAACTTTTTTTTCGTCAGCCTGAACTGTCCCACTCCTGGGCAAAGGCCTCCCCCCATTCCTTCCACTTCACACACATAAACAAACTTTGTAGTTTTTTTTTATTCCAGCCTTTTCCAAAGTACTTAGTAGCTAAAAAAGTAAAGTACCTATTACGATTCTATAATGAAACAATTATAGTACTAAGCTATTGTTTTATACAATAAGTTTAGGACACGACTGTATAACGTGCGCAAACACATCCCCTTCACTGTCGCTCAGCGTTCTTTTTACGTGACGGGACTTATACCCAGTCTTCCCATCCTTATATAAATCAAAGTAAATAAAGAACGTGATGCTCGTATATTGCGTGGTCTGCTACTTATGATTAAAGTTGTAATTAGCTCGGAAAACTTCGGCAGCTAATTGAAACTAAGTTGAGTGGAGACGAGTTGGCGAACAGCGCTAAGTGTTGTGGAAATTATGAGGTACAATCTGTGTCTATAGATGTGTGCGACGATATTGGTTGAAATGTGTAATAAAATGTGAGAAAAGGCGGTATGCCAGCTAAGTAAAATGTAAGTTGACATAAAATTATCTGCCCCTTTTCGCAACTATATTGGTGTCGCCTTCCAGTCTAACCGGATTCAGCTGAATACCAGTATTTTACATGGAGCGACTGCCTATCTCACCTCCACTACCCAGTTAGTACTGGGTAATATGATACCCCTTGGTAAGACTGGTTGTCAGACTTTTTAAGCGACTGACTACCTAACGACTGTCAAAGATGTACAAATGACATCTGGGGCTAATGGCTTAACGTGCTTTCCGAGGCACGGAGGAAACTTGGTACGTAATGGATGGTCACCCGCCCACAGACCAACCTAGGCAAGCACGGCTTAACCTAAAGATCAACCTGAGCAGCTGTTATTATTTAGCCACGAGCTCCTAAGCCTCCTAGCTAAGTAAAATGCAATCTGAAATACAAGTTATAGTTTAAAAAAAACTAAAAAACATGCTTTAGAATGACGTCATTTATGTCTCGTATTTTTCTCAGTAAACCCTTTAATTTGAAACCCATATCAGGGGAATCCATAAAAAATAACTAGTCCGCCATCTTTGGGAGTGAATTTAGAATGACATCACTTAGCTAACCACACATTATCATCCTAAATAAACAATTGAGCTCAATCAGTAACCGGAAAGTGGGTCAAATTTAATTTCTAAGATTTGATTAAATAGTTAGTTACAGATGAAGCTAATAAGAGCGTGTTAAAAAGGCATTCTATGTAAGAATGACATTAACGCAAAATGCGAGAACCGCAAAATTATGGGAATAGTAATTATTATTACTGGGACCGTAAAATAACAATTGGTGGAATGAAGGGACGGAATATTGATGAAATGTTAAATTCAAAGATTTAAGAGATATTTTTAGTATTGATAAAAAAATATTGGTCGGGCAGACAAAAATGTCTACTAAGACAAAACCAACGACATAATTATTCTAAGCTATTTAGCTTTTAACAAAACTATTTCAAACTCAAACTCAAAGCATTTATTTCAAATAGACCCGTGACAGGCACTTTTGCATAGTCAAAAATAAGCTACCTACAGTCCCGCCACATAATAACTGTGAATAGACTGTAGTTGCCCATTCGAAAATAGTAGATCTCATGGAGAAGAATGGGCAAGAAACTCCATGGACACTCTATTCAAATCAAGTTATATATGTTACATAGTCCTGGATACAATATTGTTGCTTCTATTTGTGAGCACAATGTAGAGATAGGAAAAAAAACAAAACTACAGTTAAAACCATAAAGATTAGGATAAGCCCTACTAACCACAATAGACAGTCTACATGGTACTCACACGTACAAAAACTCAAATAATGCTTCTAATTTATATAAAACAATGGTTATCAAAGTAACTAAGTTTCCAAACGAGAAAAAAAAAGAAATGGTGAAATAACTAAAGAACTAAAGGGGGAGTATCTCTTCCAAACATTAAAATCTTAGTATGTGAGCCCAAGTGGCAGTGGAGCAGGACCAGCATTGAGATTTTGAATTAATATAGGTAGCGAAAACTCGACGTCTGAATCTTTAAAAATATCAGTCTGTTCAGTATCTATGGTAGAATTTGCTATCGGTTTTAAATAGCTCAAGACGCCACCTGCAACGATCTTCAATATTTTTCGTTTAGAACCCCTGAAATAGCTTTTTAAGGATCTAAAAAGCGATAAAAAGATCTCAAAATGGCTCCCGCGGCCGATTTAATTCATCCGAGTGGTTTGACTCGAGATGTAGACAAATTGGACTCATTGGTGCTAAAGAAAGGTAGTAATCGATTGAAATGCCTACATTGTGGGTAGTAAGTGGAGGATACTGTTACACCGAAACGAATAACGATCGAAAGTGTAGGTGCCTCATCCGCATAGCTATTCACAAACGCTTCGATTCTTTTTCGATTTGACAAGTCGTATGTCTATCTTTTTTTGTCATTACGAAGCGAGCGAGATAGATGATGATGCGATGCGATGCGATGAAGTGTCGAAATAAAAAACAAAAAAGTCATATTTTCGGAACCCTTGGGTAAAAATGGTTATAATGTAATATGTCATAGTAAATTATCTGGTATATCGAATCCTTAACGGTGGACCACTATTTACGCCACACAACACGACCCAAATGTATGGAACATTTGGGTCGTGTTGATATTGAAGTTTTGTTACATAACAGGATTTTTGATTTTCTGTATATTTTTCAGTCCCTGCCATACACAAACAGTAAGAGAATAAAAATTGAACGCTTACATTTCACAAATATTAATTCAGAGACCTGTCTGACCCAAATTCAATATTTTACGTTTCCTAGAATTATTTTACAATAACACAAGGTTTGAGTGTAAAATGATTTCAATAAATGAAAATTCAACAGACAGTAAAATAAATAAATAGAAGTGAAAATATATTCATTTAATACTTTAATCCTTCATGTAAAATATTGACATTGTTGGTGACTTTTAAAGGATTATTTTATTCTGAACATAATAATAATTGTCCATGTTTGAAAGCTATTTCCAGGCAATTTATGCCACTAGAATTAAAACCAGGAAATTAATTTAAATTCTGAATTGTACTTGTATTAAACAATTGATTGTTTAAAATAATCTATCAAGGTCACTATCGGTTTCACTGACAGTGAAAAATAAAATATTATGAAACAATTACTACGCAAAATGGAACTAGGGAAGTCCGAAAAAAGCATAATCAGCCGATCATTATCAATCTCGGAATAACTTACATTATTGCACGCATGGCATGATCGCCGTAGTAACGGGTTTAGTCGACGGAATAATAGACAACATGACACACGGGTCGGGTTTTTTCGATTCTTCCATCGACAAAACCTGTATCTACGGTGGTCATGCTACGCGTGTTGAAGAAGAATAACCGAGTCAAGGGCAGATAGTTGATGAATATGATGACGATGCAGTAGAATTACTACATGTTACAGGACAGATTACTGTGTGTCACCGAGGAAGAATGGAGAAGTATAATATTATAATTAGTACCAATCAATGGACGGGTTTAACACATAATTATATGTAACTAGCTTTTGCCCGCGGCTTCGCTCGCGTTAATTTAGAATTTGACAATCAATTCGGGTTGTACTCTGCTTGTAATAATATAATTCAATCATGATTCGAAAGACACGTGGCGCCATCTGTTCCCATAAGAAAGTTTTTCTAGTTTTCCTCGGGAACAGAACTTTTTTCTGGAATGAAAGGTACCCTATGTCCGTTTCTGTACACCTGACAACGTATGTGAAAAATTTAAAGATGATCGTTTCAGTGGTTTAGGCGTGAAAAGGTAACAAACAAACTTACTTTCGCATTTATAATATTAGTATGGATTAAATTTTGTTTATCAACGAACGCAATAAATGTTCTGTACACGTGGGACTAAAGCTTATTTCCCGTTCGGTGTAAGCGAGGGAACTTTAAAAGTTAACCAGAATCAATGTTGCTGATTCCAAGGGTGGGGAGGGTAGCTAAAATGTTCCGTTTTCCATCCGGCTGATCACTCCCTAAGTCGCCATTCTTTAATCTTAACTTACTGTATATTGGAGCTTCCATAAAACGGCTAACAAATTGGTTAATAAGTTACAAATTCTATTACCAAATCGTGGCACATGTTTTTTTTATGTATCTTAAGCTTAAGATACGGCAATGTTATTATCAATATTTTGTTTTGTTTTCCGGTCCAACATTTTGTAGACAATTTTATTATGCGTAGTTGTTATTCGTTTTTTCTTGGCAACATAAGCTTTTCCACTTTCGTTCAGTAAATTGGTATAACAGAAAATACTATTTATGTCACAGAAAAAGGCTTTGAACTTTCGAAAGCGAGGTATTGGAGCAGGTAGAACATTGGTTGTGGTTTTTTTTACTCACGCCTTTTGTTCATTTACTAGCGTGTATTTTGCGCGGTTCGACCGTTTCCTTTCCATGGAAAGAATTTTGGACAGGTGATCCAGTTTTGTTTTATTCACGGAATTCGAACCATCAGTGGCAATAATGAAAAGTTTTTACCCCCTATACGATAGACCAAAACTGGGGGTATTGCTCAAAGCGCAACTATTTTTAAGCGCAACCAACTAAGCGAAACAATATTATTCCTCGAACTTTCATTCCATGATGAAAAATAGAGATGGGTATGATGTATTCATTAACGATATTTTTCATCGTGGTTGCGCATTGAGGAATAAACATGTAATATTTTTAATTTGAATTTGTGAGCGCAACTAATGGTTGTGCTTCGAGGAATAATTTAGTTGCGCTTAGTTGGTTGCGCTTAAAAATAGTTGCACTTTGAGGAATTTTGGGGGTACCAAAACTGCCCTCCTTAGCCAAAGCGGTACCTCTTTTTGCATCTGATTGTATGAAATATGTCGCAACACACGGACTAATCAACATGATCGTATCTTTACTAGAACATTAAAAAAAACCGCAAGTAAAGTATGCATATGTCTCATTTTTGTACTTAATCTATTTTCACAAAATCCTCGGTTTTCTCGAAACATAGATTGGTATGGTTAGGCTGTTTGGATTACGGGGGCAGAATTATTATATTATTAAAGCTAGCCCATATTGTCCCACTGCTGGGCAAAAGCCTCCCTCCATTCCTTCCAAAGGTCACGCTTCTGTGCTACTTCTTTCCAATTCTCAAGGAAGACATCCAGTTCGTCCCGCCATCTCCTTCGTCTCCTTCGTGGTCTGCCGCGACCCCGTGTCACTGTTTCAGGGCACCAATCCTGAGCTTTACGGGCCCACAGTTCGTTCGGCATGCGACAGACATGTCCTGCCCAGTCCCATTTAAGTTGGGCAGCATAACAAAGACATAAAATTACTTACCAGCATCAATTACAGCTTCATAAGCCTTTTCTAGAATGATCCTGCACATGGGATCCATGGTGTGGGCCTGCTTATAATGGACACCGAAGAAGGACGCGTCGAATTTGTTGACATTGTTGATCTTGCCGGTTCGCTGCGGGATCTCAGGGTGAGCCAGCTTCCAACGACGAGCGTCTCCGGAGATTAAGTCCACCTGATATAAAAAAAAAATCATATAGGGTGACTGGTAATTAGTGACCGATACTTAAACACGTGATTGTGCTCATGATAACAAACAACTTTCCCAAATAAAACATTTTTTTGATACTCATTCACTTTTATCACAATAAAACTTACGAAGCGGGCTTGCGTCCCGCGCTGGTGCTCTGCCTACCCACTGTTGCACGCTACGATAGTAATGAGACAGAACGACGTCACGCGGCTAACAGCTGATAGGTCAAAGGCGCGCGCGTGAGTTTCATACGGCTGTTTTGTTTTTGAATATACATAACACGCTTTGTAACCCCCGAAGGGTTGGGGTGGTGTACCTAACAGTGCACCCACTGTTCGCCAGTTATGTTTAAGTCTCATGTAACGGGGTGAGCCTATTGCCCTCAACCAGGCACGAATCCAGACTCTATGGCTGCTACTGAGAAATTCCTAATGGAAAAACCCAATAGCATATCGCCCGACCCAGGAATCGAACCCAGGTCCTCGTGCTCCGCAGTCGTGTTTGCGACCACTCGACCAACGAGTCAATCAGTTGCAGACCTTAGTATTAAATTAAAATTATCAGTTTGCATAGAAAATAAAGAAGTCTTACTATGGTTTAGTTACAGGCCGTTCTATTACAAAACATTGTCTGTAACAGACTCAAAAAAGAAAGTTAAGGCGCGAATTCCACAGAAACGGCGTAAGGTGAGGGTGCGGCGCAGGCATGATGCCGCTTCAAAACGTTTTCATACAAAATGTACGTGGGAGCCGTGTCGTAAATTACACTCAAGCGGCGCGGCGCAGGCACGCCATTCTTTCGTTTCCTTATAAAATCCACGCCTGCATTGCACCTGCGCCGCACCGTCACCTTACGCCCTTTCTGTATAATTCGAGCCTAAGAGGGAAACAAACTGTACCTTGGGATAATATTAATTCATTTAATTCCCTGTTCCTAAAATCAAAGGCACGTAGAATTTCTGTCGCGTAATTTTTAGTTTAGAAACGCCATCATTAGGGATTAACTGACCTTATTAAAAAGGTTTTCCTGCAGGTGTGTGACGGAGTCCGAGTCGGGGAAGTAGCCCGACACGCCTGTGATGAGGACCTCGTCTCCGGGCGGGGGGTGCGACAGCCGGTGGCCCGACGTCAGTCTGTCCTCCGCTATTGTTGTCGGCGCCATCTTGAAAAGAAAAATATAGGTTAGAGAAGCGATGTAACTGGGTATCTGTAGGGTTATTTGGGAAACATGACATCTTTATCATATTCCTGGGGAGTCAGGGCAAAGTTTCATCTTCGTGTCAGCCACCACGCTATTATTTACTCCTATATCAACCACATTCATGACATACATACATCGCCTTTTCCCAACTATATTGGGGTCGGCTTCCAGTCTAACTGGATGCAACTGAATACCAGTATTTTACATGGAGCGACCTATAGCGTGCCTATCTGACCTCCACAACCCAGTTAGTACTGGGCAATACGATACCCCTTGGTAAGACTGGTTGTCAGACTTTTTGGGCCACTGACTACCTAACGACTGTCAAAGATCTACAAATGGCACCCGGGACCAACGGCTTAACGTACTTTCCGAAGCACGGAGGAAACTCGGTATATAATGGGTGGTCACCCATTCTCAGACCAACCTAGGCAAGCACGGCTTAACCTAAAGACCAACGCCACGAGCTCCTCTACAGTGACAGTTTTAAACGAATAAAATGATGAGTTTGACATCGGATAGAGTAAAAATTTCATAAAAGCATTTTACAAAAACATGTACACTGGCCTATCCTGTTTTCATTGTAGGACACCAAGTTTCACAGAGTAAAGTAAATACGCCTCTCATTTGCCAGTAAAATCAATTAATTCTACCTTTCCGACCATTTATTCTGTACCTGTATTTTTTCAAGCCGACCAAATTGCTATTGCAAATTCCACTACGTACGTCAACGGACGTTGTTTTAATGAATTAAATTGTTAATTTAAGTTTAAACTTGCACTGTGAACCGCTTGATTTAAATATTGGCTCGACTTTGAATAATTTCGAGCGACGCATTAATATTAATTGTCTTTACAGAGTCGTGTACTGTAATGTTTTAATTTTATGCGCGAAAATATGGTTGGACAGATTATTTTGTTTGTTCGAAAAATTAAATGGCACTGTGTTACTTTTGAAAATATCTCATCTACCCATAAACCCCAAAGATCAAAAAACGCTCGAAAAACCTCGAAGACTGAGCATTATGATTGTGTAATCATAAATGAAGAACCGTAATCCATTTTACGTGTTTAAACTGAGTCGGACGAGCATATAGGGTGACTGGTAATTAGAGACCGATACTTAAACACGTGATTGTACTCATGATAACAAACACTTTTCCCAAAGATTTTTTTTAAAATACTCATTGACTTTTGTCACAATAACACAACAGCCGTATGAAATTCGCGCGAGGCGAGTTTGACTTATCAGCTGTTAGCCGCGTGACGTCTTTCTGTCTCATTATTAACGGTCCGTAAGTTTTATTGTGATAAAAGTGCATGAGTATTAAAAAAAAATCTTTGGGAAAGTTGTTTGTTATCTTGAGTACAATCATGTGTTTAAGTATCGGTCACTAATTACCAGTCACCCTATATACCTACATATTGCTTCATATTTTTATTGAAAACTACAAAAAATCCTGACCTAACCTAACCTGAAAAGGGTATAAGGTATGGATTACATTAAAAAATAAAAAATCATTTTAAAATACATAATTATGTCAGTTAGGTAAAAATGTCATTAAAATTTTAGATAAACAGGAACATTATACTTAGTCAATAAATAAAATATTCTACGATCTTTATCATAACCCGGACAAGAATTCTTTTTTTGCTTTCCTTTTCATTTGATTGTTTTATGTTCGTACTAACATATTATTTTCGTGGATTGCAAGATGAGCATTTCACCCTCTCCCGAGGCGATGCGAACAAATCTGTGGGTAGCTTAAGTGCTCACACATAAGTATAAATAGGTAGGTATATTTATGTGAGTGCTGTTTTGCTATAAATGCACCCTTCACGAAGCCGTCAACCAAGCATTCTGTACATCAAACTAAGTAACTTTACGCAAAAATTATTGCTGGGAAATGATTTTTTTTTTGGGGGTGAAAAATCACGTTTTACGGTAGGACTCAATGTAACGCACTCAAAACATTGTGGTGATGGATGGATTGGATAGTACGAGGGTCGTGGAGGTGTTTAAAGTGTAAAAATCTTGCATTAAAAACAAGTATTTAAAAGAAAACTTGTGAAAAACTTGGAACCCAATATCTCCGTAACTAGAAGATTCCCAGGTATGGTCCATAACAAAGAAATTATCGCATTGAAGGGGAGAACAAGCTCCTTTCGACTTCGTTAAGGGTCTTATTACACCCTTTATACATTAGCACATTACGTTGTAGGTAAAGATCTCCTGGAAAAAGTATGCGCTTCTGCAATCATCGTCTGTCTTCGTTATATTAACGCGGCTCAGGACGTTCGTGCTCATTCAGAAACATGAAGATTACCGAAGTGCATACTTTATCTGGTTAAACTATTTGCAACGTTTGCTTTCGCTCAGTGTCTAGTGTGTTTACTATCTTTTTAGGGTTCCGTACTCGATGGGTAACCAACGGGACCCTAATACTAAGCCTCAGCTGTCCGTCCGTCCGTCTGTCAGCGGACTGTATCTCATGATCCGTAAAAAGTAGACAGTTGAAGTTTTCACAGAATGTGTATTTATATTGCCGCTATAAAAACAAAAAAAATAAAGGGGGATCCTCTACTACAATGGTACGGAAACCTTCTCACATGGCCGGTTTTTTTCTTAGGTTGGAACTGTTTCTTATTTTAAAGTTACTTTAACATTGAAAAACTTAAACTCACAATATAAAACCGTTCGCGAAATGCATAAATTACATCGTAAGTAATCATTTTATTATTTCCATTCCACTGTTTTCGTTTTCGTAATCAAGAATGCCAGACACTCCGTTATCACGTGCGTCCCTGGTCACCTCACCGTTCAATATTCATGATAGAGCTACATTCTACCCGTCTGCGTAAGTAGGTATTGTGTCTGACAATGGAAACTAACCCCATGTCAACGCTATGCCTGAATAATGACTACCTTCAAAATATATACATTTTAATTGAAATTCTGTATTGTATCGCTGTAATGAATTGTGGATGGGAGGGTTATTTTGTGGTTTATTTTTGAGTTTTTAATATTTGCTGGGCTTACATGGCCAGAGGAATGATGGATGCGGAGGCCTTTGCCCAGCAGTGGGACACGATAAGGCAAAAAAAAATGTGTTTAAGCGTCGTCCGAAATTCACTCTCTCTTAAGCCTAGCTGAAGTGATATTTCATCAGCGGTATCAATTATGAAAATATCATACAACCGAAAAGTCTATTTCAATCCAATTAAGTTAATATAAGCGATTGCTGTTTTGCTCATATGATAGGCCGGAAAACGTCTTATTGGGGTTTTCCAAGAATTTTTGCTGTATAGCAGCAGGCTGTAGTAATGAATTTATGTCCGTATTAAGGTAAAAGCGCATAGGTCTCGTTAACTTCTTATGTTCACAGAAGGTACATCAACATTTAAAAAGTTCTGCCTAACCAACATAACAACACGCCTGTAATCCCCGAAGGGTTAAACAGAGGTGTACTTAATAGTACTCCCACATTCCGCCAGTTATGTTTTCAGTCCCATGTAATAGGGGGCGATTCTATTGCCATCAACCGGGCACAAATCTTATCTCCGTGGCTACTACTGAGAAATTCCTTATGGAAAAACCCAATAACAGTTTGCCCGACCCGGGAATCGAACCTAGGACCGCTCAGCTGTCGCGCTTGCAACAAGGCAGTCATGCCCAACCCTTCGTGAAAGACAGAATTGATCTTAGGTATGATAGTTTTCCCAAATTTCAACGTAGCAACAACATAAAAAGGCACATCTCTGCTCATCTTAAAATAGAATCTACGGGGATGTTACCTTTTATCGATTTATGAAAACAGGTTGAGTTGATGAATCCTTTCATAGAGAGCTCTTTACGTTAAATTAAGTTATAAGATGACAAAGACTACGTTGGCGCAAACCACTTAAGTGCTTCTAATAGCTTTGAGTTTGCCATCAGAGAAAGTATCATAAAGTCATTATTTCATTTTGTTTCAAACGATAATGCCAGATGGTTTTATTAAAACGTTTCTAGCTACTTCTTCTTTTATTAAATAATAATTCCATCTTGTTATGGTATTCTTAAGACTTTTCCATCTACATCGCATTTCAAACTCAAACTCAAAGCATTAATTTCAATTATACCATTACAGGCCCTTTTGAATGTCACAAAAAACAAAGAAAGCGAAGCTACAATCACAGACACAAGGCATATTAACTTGTGAAAGTACTGTAGTTGCCCATTCCAAAGCGTAGATCTCTTTGGAGAAGAATGGGCAAGAAACTTCATAGACACTCTTTTCAATCAGAACATTGTTACAAAATCTTGGTTACATCATTCATTTGGAGACTATACATTTATGTGAGATCTATACATTATGATCTGCTTTATAATTGAAAAAATAAATAAGACTAGGATCTGGCCTTTTATCTATTTTTATGATGAAATACAAGATATACGCAGGCGAAGATGTGGACTACATCATCATCTGCCTAGCCTTTTCCCAACTATATTGAAGTCCGCTTCCAGTCTAACTGGATGCAGCTGAATACCAGTATTTTACATGGAACATCTGACTATCTGACCTCCACAACCCAGTTAGTACTGGGTAATACAATATCCCTTGGTAAGACGTTCAGGCCACTGACTATCTGTAGCGACCGTCAAAGATGTAGAAAAGACAGCCGGAACCAACGGCTTAACGTGCATTCCGAGGTATGTATTAGCGAAAACAACTTAATTTATGACATGCTATTGTCCGCAACGAAGTAGCTCGTGGCTAAATAATAACAGCCGCTCAGATCAATCTTTAGTTTAAGCCTCGCTTTCCAAGGTTGGTCTGTTGTTGGGTGACCGCCCATTACAAACCAAGTTTGTTCCCAGTTCTAGTATACCTAAGTATTTCTACCCACAGAATCTATATAAATATACATCTATATAAATATGTAGTGAATTCTTTATCTAGCTATCCATGTAAATTCGCAAAACCGATAAATCCTTTCGTAGTATCTTGTAAGAAGATTCAATTTCCAGGTGTCTTATTCAGCTGGAAATACCTAAGATATATTACTTGAATAAAATAGAAACATCTTTGGTTAGATTCACAGAAAACTTTTTGAGATCTTTTCAGTGGTGTGGGATTTACTAAGCTTATGGAAACTGGCTTGCAAAACTGATACTTATGTAAAACATTATATAAGTCCCGTAACGTAAAAAGAACGCTGAACGACAGTGGAGGGCATGTGTTTGCGCAGGTTATACAGTCGCGTCCTAAACTTATTTTATAAAACAATAGCTTAGTACTATAATTGTTTCATTGTAGAATCGTAAAAGGTACTTTACTAGCTACTTAGTATTATGGAAAAGGCTGGAAATAAAAAAATTGAGAAAGTTTATTTGAGCGGTCAGCGTTCTTTTTACGTGACGGGACCTATAATAAGATTAGCAAGGCAGAGCCTGCTCAAATATAGGTTTTTTAAGGTTTATTCTCGTTTTTTCTGTGTACTTGCAGAATTTTTTGACCTGCTGTTGATAATAACACATCCTCATCTGCCTAGCCTTTTCCCAACAATGTGGGGTCGGCTTCCAGTCTAAACGAATCCAGCTGAATACCAGTATTTTACATGGAGCGACTGCCTATCTGACCTCCACAACCCAATTAGTACTGGGTAATACGATACCCCTTGGTAAGACTGGTTGTCAGACTTTTTGGGCCACTGACTACCTGTAACGACTGTCAAAGATCTACAAATGACAGACAGGACCAATGGGTTTACGTGCTTTCCGAGGCAAGTGATGGGTGGCTACCCATCCACAGACCGACCAAGGCAAGCACAGCTTAACCTAAAGATCGACTCCGAGCGGCTGTTATTATTTAGCCACGAGTTCCTGTTGATAATTACACGTGGTGAAGTCGCCTACACCGAAAAATACTGTTCTTGCTAGTTTCAATGTCATCGAATGGCGTTCAAAGACTCGAAAGAGAAGTATTAGTCATCCAACGGCGATATGCGATTGCCATAGCGGGAATATTCTGGATGAGGCTGGCACAAAAACGTAGATCTTGGCAAAAGAACGTGCATCTTGGCACAAGCACTTGGATCTTGGCACAAGAACGTGGATATTGGCACAAGAACGTAGATCTTGGCACAAGACCGTGGAACTTGGCACAAGCAAAGAGAGTCCATATAGTCAGTTTTGAATATATTATGTTGGATTCTAGGTACCTTCACATGAAATTACATAGTTAATGTAAAATTCGTTAAAACATTAAACGATAGAATCGGTAAACAACATTATTATTCAAAGCGAATGCAAATGAGAATCGACGTAATTGACCCCGGGGTGACTGATTGTGAGTGATTCTGAATTCGATCAAATTGACGGCAAGCGAGGTTTTTTTTCAGTCAAATATTTTAATCAATTGATGCGGTTTAGGTAGTTTAGTACGTTCTAGAATTTTCATGTTCATTGCGTGGTTTGAATAGGAATTTGAATTTGAAGGGGAGGATGAAAATACATTAGCTGATGACAAAATTACGATAATGTTTCAATGTCACATTCTTGATGATTTTTGTGACTAGGCCACGTTTATTTCATGCTAGCACTTCACTTGACGTATTTGTCAAAATTTTCGCCATATTGGATCAAAACAAAATGTTTTATGCCTATTGCGCTATAGTTCACTTGGTTGTAATGATAGAAGGCGAATATTTGCCCAGATTTGCCAAGTGTAGTGCCACCATTACATGGTGGGATTTTGAAAGACCTCTTGCTAATGTAAGAAAGGAGGTATCTAACCAAATTCAGAACGATTGTAAAATACAACCTCCAGTAAAAGAATCATCGTTTAACTCTAAAAACCTTTCGCACTTGGCCGGTTTCTTGGACTCGCGCATGAAGGGTTCTGTACCATCGTAGTAGGGGAGCCCCCTTTAATTTATTTTTATTATTTATTGTTATACCGGCAACAGAACTACACATTCTGTGAAAATTTCAACTTACTACCAATTACGGATCATAAGATACAGCTCGCTGACAGACAGACGGACGGAAAGATACGGAGACGGAGTAATAGGGTCCCGTTGGGTACCCTTCGGGCACGGAACCCTAAAAAGATGTAACACGTCATGTCATATCCATAAATTTACTCTACTATTCTCCCTCTGACGGTGTCGAGGCCTTAGCCCCAGCTGTGGGAACGTTACAGGCGTTACATATTACAATTACCATGCAGGCGTATGCATGATATCCACCTGCAAGATCTATCGTGCAAAGATGAAGTCTATAATCAAATTAGACAGCAACATGCGTCTGCGTGAAATAATTTTAAAAATATTACTCCTCGATTTGAATCGAATTTTGTTAACAATTTCATGGGTTTTAATTTTTTTGCACGGAACCCTAAAATAAATAAAATAAGTTACTCCTAAGACATCAGCTATCTGCCAGTAAAAGTCCTGTCAAAATCGGTAAAACCATTTCGGAGATTAGCCAAAACAAACAGACAGACAGAAAAAATAAAAATAAAAGGTTTTTCTGTTACATGTACTGTTACATGTACTTTCATATGAATTCAGTAAAAAGCTGTTATTTTGAAATTACAAACAGACTCCACAATTTTTTATCAATTTGTAACTCAAATAGGTCTGGACAGGTCATGTCTGCCGCGTGCAAACGGACAAACTGTGGGCCACTGTGAGGCGGGGTCGGCAGGCCACGAAGGAGATGGCGGGACTAACTGGATAAGGTCCGTTCGAACTGGAAGGAGGACGCGTGGGTTCACGAGAAGTGGAAGGAATGGAGGGAGGCCTTCGCCCAGGAGATAGATAAGATATATAGATAAGAATCCTTTTTTGCCTCATATAACGACCAGGCTATAATGCTGCCGCCTCTGCTATGTGAGAAGGAGTGGGCTGTTATCTACCACGTGTGTTAGTGGAGCTTTTACATCTTCGATTTTTTTAGTTCTAGAACATGCCAATTTCCTCACGATGTTTTCCCTTAATACCGATATGAGAGCAGTGATGTTGAAATAAATTGCACATTAAGCTTCTGACTAGGCTCGGACCCACCACCCATTAAGGTGGAAGTACCAGGGCAGCCCGCGAAACTCAATGTTTATTACGTTTTTTTGCAATTTACCAGTCAGTGTCAGGTTATATGTTGATTAAAATATGATTTGAAACTGTAACACGTATGTATTTACAGAATTATATTTATTAAAATCAGTAATACAACCCTCTAAGTTCATATAATCCCATTGAATGACTTTTTCGTGAAATACTTTGCATATTAATAGGCAAATTGCAAAACGTGTGAAAAATTTAATTTCGGGGTACCCTGGTGCTGCCCCCTTAAGTTTGTTGTGTTATCATTGGGTCTCCACTGCATGTTCACAAAGAAAACTATGCATTAGCCCTAGGTTGGGTATAGTATAGTTTGATATAGGCCTACACGGGCAGCCAGAGCCGCTGGGAAAATCTAGACTATTAATTAAGTTAACACTATATTAATATGGCAAGCACTTCATCAACAAAATCCTACTTTCACCCATATAACTTCAAAGTATTAAATTCACTTTCCAAAAAACTTCAATAAAAACTGAAATCCACACTCACCTTTCTATTTTTCTTTTAAAATATATTAAAATTCACAATCTGGGATCGAACTTGGAACGTGGACACCGGCAGCCGACAACCACTCGTCTGGACTCTGTGACGATCGCGTTGTAGTATTTAAAACAATTAATTTAAAAAAATATATGCACAGGGTGCTCACTAAAGAGGGCACAGTTTTTGTTGAATTAAACTATTTTTATACAAAATAGATTGTTTTACAGTTTACTCGTGATTGGATAGCATTGTGTTGCGTTTCAATCAAAGCATAGAATGATTTTAAATCATGACATTTTTTTAATGGGATGAATGGTTTTTTTTTGCGACGAAAGTGTCTTTTTTAACCTTTTGACCATTTTGTCACATATTTGTGTCATTTGGCGTACAGGGCACACGCTTGCTTGTCACATATAAGTGACTATGACAGCCAAAAGGTTAAGGGCCGGTCATGACTGTCTGAGCTAAACTATTATTGATTTAATAAGAACCAGTTTAAGTTTTCCCAACAGATTCATCTAGCTAATACCGTGGAAACATCAACTTAATACCGATCAACTTAACAAAGGCTTAATAACTTAGATACTACTTAAGTTCCTTTAAGTTTCAATGATCCTACTGAATTTTCTGATGTCACGTATTTTGTACTGACTATAGAAGCCGAAAATGTCAGAGGGCAATCTATATTTAGCTGACATTTTAAGACATTTAATCTTCATAGTATTTTCGAACTATGTCGGGGTCGGTTTTCCGTCCTAATCAATTACGACGGAGTATTTTCAATGGAATTTCGGTAGAGGGCCAGTCATCTGCTACCTGTATAATGTAATAAATTAGTTATTGATAATGCTATGATAACACCAAGTAGTCAAACTTGGGTAGGTAGTTACTAAGTTGTACACCTGTCACGTAATTCCTGTCAAATTTGCACAATTAACAAACTATGAAGAGGAGCTCGTGGCTTAATAATAACAGCCGCTCGGGTCGATCTTTAGGTTAAGCCGTACTAGCCTAAGTTGGTCTGTGGATGGGTGACCACCCATTACATACCGAGTTTCCTCCGTGCCTCGGAAAGCACGTTAAGCCGTTGGTCCCGGGTGTCATTTGTAGATCTTTGACAGTCGTAGACTTTTTGAGTCTGACAACCAGTCTTACCAAGGGGTATCGTATTACCCAGTACTAACTGGGTTGTGGAGGTCAGATAGGCAGACGCTCCATGTAAAATACTGGTATTCAGCTGCATCCGGTTAGACTGGAAGCCAACCCCAATAAAGTTGGGAAAAGGCTAAGATGATGATCACAATACATCATACAGAGGTGATTCAGAGACAGAAAAATGTCTAAACCAAAGCACATACGCACGACGGCCAATCAAGCTACACAAAACCAGTTTATGCGGATCTCTCATTGTATAGGATATCTATACTAAACAAGGCCAAGTTATACTAGAAATGTACAGCTTCATGTGACGCCGTGTGTACTAAGTAAAGTTAAGACATTGCTGTTAAAGGTCCCATAGAACGTACGATGGTAATTGCTGAAGAAATAGTGTGTCGTAATTATGATTACGACTTCATATTCTTTCTTCTTTCAAAAGGTGTACCTTTTTTTTTTCGAATGGGAAATTATCAAATGACACCCCCCCCCCCCCGGTCTGGGTGGAGTGGAAGGGAGTGTCAGACTTTTACTGACTAAAACCCATCCATGTTCCTTCTTTGCCCTTTGTGTTCCAGGGCCGCGGTATCTCTTTCGAACAGTCCCGCAGCCCCTAAAAGGTGTACCATCATTTACACAATACGTGTTTTTAAGCTAAATTATTACCATTCACATAACCGCATAATATTTGCGATTAAATAACAGAGCAACTCAAACGTACTATCTCTGAACAGTACTAGATAGCGTGTGCAGGTAAATTCACCACAATATTCTCAGGAAATTCGTCAAATTCAATTCAAACGTACAATGGCTCTTTATAGTGAAGGATTGTTCCTGTCGCCTGCAGGCATCACCAAATAGTAATTAGTACTTCAACTAAACTATTCATACAAAAGCGTATTCCTCCATCATTCTGCCTTATTTGCACTGATATCGAGAATTACGGCGGTTTGAACAAATAAGGAACCCACTTCAAATGAATGCAACTGTAAATTCCATTTCAGTGTCTGTCAGACGGTTAACCATAGTTATTAAAAAAAAAGTTTTGTCAAATTCGAACGCATTCTGATTTTAAAACTTCTCTGTACAAAGGTTTCTTTACGAAACACTTTTGAAAATCAGCCTGTATAAGAGTTACGTTACTTTGGTCATTTAACGTCACACCGCAGTTCAGTTTAAATTCAGTATTTTTACAGAATGTCCAGAATATTCTTGAGAGTTTGCCTGTAACGACTACGCTGTTAATACGTAGTAGTAAGGAAGTTGGAAATAATCGTACAGTTGTATCTAGGTATTAAATATTTTTTCTGAGTAGAATATGACAGTCTTTTACACTGTCAGTATTTTTTTTAAACCGGCAATTCTAAAAAAAGAAACGACATCAGGAAAGTTGTTAGAATCATGTTCTATCTCTAGCACCATTATTTTTAACAATCTAATCCTAACTAATTTATTTTTATATTAGTATTTTGTTAGGATAGAAACACTGCTAACTAACTATCCTAACTATTACACCTGCCACGTGTAATGGTTAGGATAGTTAGTTACATTTTAGCCTTAACTTTTATTATTATTTTAGGTATACTTATTTTTAGTCTGTATATAATGTAGATAATAACCTTACTAAACCAATAAAAAGTTTAACAATGTTACATTTTACTAACGTTATAACATGTAATTCTTACAAAAACACAACAATTAAAGCTACTTACCACAACTCAATAGTCAGACACTTTTCCAACTGCCGTATTTCCTACTTGCACAGCAACAATTACAGCATTATAGCGGCTTTGTTTGTTAATTTTATGTTTTCAGTCCGTTTCGAAGCATCCCCTGACCTGCCACTCGAAATTACCATAAACGTTGAACTAGTGGCTTGTGAATACACTAAAAGACAGTTTATAATACTTTTCTAGAACCACAAAACTTGGACATAAACAATCTTCAAGAAACACCTAATTCGTAACCTACAAAATATAACTTTACCGCCAAAATAAGTTGTTTACAATATTCGCTTTTTATTTGGCAAAGGTCATAATACCATTCTGCCTGAGTGACATGTTTTTTTTCTTTTTCGTTAACGAGCCTAGTTTTTATTTTTAGAGCTAAGATAACGTTATTTACAGCCTAATTTTTGAGAACTTATCCAACGCAATTTTTTCTACGGGTCGCATTATAAGAGCAATACTTGTTTCACGTTCATTATTGTTCATATTTCGTTTATTCATTGTTCTTACTTACTAGTTACATTTTTAAATATTTTTATCAACAAAAATTATACAAAAATATAAAAAATTGTACCCCACCGGTATCGGGAACGGGGTCCAAGCTACCGGCGGTCAGGGCTCCAGAGAGAGGAACCTCCTAACAATACGAGCCGTGTCCAGGAGTACAAAATATAGTGAAATAGTGTAGTAGAATAACAGGCCTTTTTTATATTTTATTTTAATAATTGTTTTACGTTACAAGTAGTGTGCCCGATTATATTATCTTCCATCTGCAAAAATGACGCATACAAACTTTCCAACAATTTGAGATCTAACTCTTTTGGGGGGCGAATTTTCAAATATAATTTTTTAATGATTATTTTTGTAAAGCCTAAGAAATTGCACAAGAATTGCTCATATAGAGCAATTCTTGTGCAATATTTTATGCTCCTGGACAAAGTGTGTGTATTAATAAAACATCATTCTGGCCTCCACAAAAGCATTATTGCATTGTAGAACTGTCAGTTTGATCACGTGACTTCGCAATGACATAACACGCCAATCACGTGCAAAATCGAACGACTGACGTTGATATTTGACATTACTATTCAATCGTTGACATTGGGTGGAATTGTTTGTAGCCGTACAAACCGCAGGAAGTGAGCAGGGGACTTGGTTATAGAGGCTGTGGTTTTAAATTGGGGGATTTAATCTGTGGACCGGATTATTGAAAGTTCTTAAAAGCACTACTTATTCCAGATCTTAAAATAATTCACATAGGTAGCATCACGCATGTAATCCCTAATGGGTTAAGTAGAGGTGCATCTGATAGCATAATTATCATCATCATCTGCCTAGCCTTTTCCCAACTACATTGGGGTTGGATTCCAGTCTAACCGGATGCAGCTGAATACCAGTATTTTACATGGAGCGACTGCCTATCTGACTTCTAAAAATTATTGGTGGGAAACGACTTTTTTCTTTGAGGTGAAAAATCACGTTTTACGGTAGGGCTCAATGTAACGCACTCAAAACATTGTGCTGATGGATGGATTGAATAGTACGGGGTCGTGAAGGTGTTCAAAGTAAAATCTTACATTAAAAACATGTATTAAAAAAAAAACTTGTGAAAAACTTGGTATGGTCTAGAACCAAAAATTGATCGCAATGACAGGGAAAACAAGTGGCTTTAGGCTTCGTTAAGGGTTGTTACACCCTTTATAATTTTGTATAAGAATATTTAAAAAATATATAAATAGAAATGAATAAAGGGATTAATTCTAAGCATACAAACCACAAATTAATAACTTAATAATGCATTAGCAAATCACCTGTTTAAGTATCACATAACTATAAGTTTTGTAATCAAAGTAAAGTTCCTAACTTGTAATAGTTTGGAACCGAAACAAAGTTTCTAACTAAGTTACGAGTCCTAAGTTACTAAGCACCTGCTTTGAAAGATTATGCGTTACTATACATTAGTATAGATATGGTGAGGAAGTTTAGGGAACTGTTTTACGGATTACTTTAGGATTATGATTTATTTGAAGGATTTCACCTACACATTTATGGAAAGAAAGAAAAAATATTTATTTGTCGCAGGGACATGACGTGCGTCATACAAAATGACAAAAAATACAATAAACATACAACGCATAACAAATATCTATAAATTCAACAGGACGGGACAAAAAAAAATAGTTAACATCTTGCACGTCGTGACTGCGACAAGCAGGTTACCACTCAGCATGATGCTGTGCTATATGTAGAGCAACTTAAAAAACTTGCCCACACGAAACTGCTCGAAATCAAAGAGATTAAACGAACGATAGAGAGGCTCATCATCTGCCTAGCCTTTTCCCAACTATATTAGGGTCGACTTCCAGTCTAACCGGATGCAGCTGAAAACCAGTATTTTACATGGAGCGACTGCCTATAATCTGACCTCCACAACCCAGTTAGTACTGGGTAATACGATCCCCCTTGGTAAGACTAGTTGTCAGACTTTTTGGGCCACTGACTACCTTTTGGGGCAGACAGTTTTTCTTTGAAACTTTTATTTAATTAAAACTAAAACTATTAGTATTCCCGTCACAGTGTCATTACATTAATTGCATTTTATAATTACAAAAGAGTGTCTGAAATAAAGGGTGTAAAAAGACCCTTAACGAAGCCGAAAGGCACTTGTTCTCCCCGTCATTACAATCATTTTTTTGTTCTAGACCATACCTTCTAGTTACGGAGATATTGGGGGTCAAAGTTCCATCAATTTCACAAGTTTTTTTTTTAAATACATGTTTTTAATGTAAGATTTATACTTTAAACACCTCCACGATCCCTGAACTATTCAATCCATCCATCAGCACCAAGTTTTGAGTGCGTTACATTGAGTTTTACCGTAAAACGTGTTTTTTCACACCAAAAAAAAAGTCGTTTCCCAGCAATAATTTTTGCGTAAGGTGACTTAGTTTCATGTACATAATGCTTGGTTGACGGCTTCGTGAAGGGTCCTTTTACACCCTGTATTTCAAGCTAAGATATTTCAATATACCCTAGAATAGACAGGCGGGACAGCGCGAACAAATTCGTTGACTCCTTGCGCCATTACCCGCCGTTTTGTTCTAGCTCAACGTGACAAAATTGGCAATTATGCCATTATGCTTCGAGGCGTCACTGACATATATGAATAAGGAACACTTCGTGTGCGAGTCCCACTTGCACTCCGCCGGTTTTTTCTATGATAATTTTCTTCTGATAGCCTCTCTATCGTTTTTGAGGAGCACGTGGCTAAATAATAACAGCCGCTCGGGTCGATTTTTACGTTAAGCCGTGCTTGCCTAGGTTGGTCTGTGGATAGGTGACCACCGATTACATACCGAGTTTCCTCCGTGCCTCGGAAAGCACGTAAAGCCATTGGTCGTGGCTGTCATTTGTAGATCTTTGATAGTCGTTACAGGTAGTCAATGGCCCAAAAAGTCTGACAACCAGTCTTACCAAGGGGTATCGTATTACCCAGTACTAACTGGGTTGTGGAGTTCAGATAGGCAGTCGCTCAATGTAAAATACTGGTATTCAGCTGCATCCGGTTAGATTGGAAGCCGACCCTTACATAGTTGGGAAAGGGCTAGGCAGATGATGAGTCCCTAATTCTCCTATCGAGAGGATAGGAGAATCTATACTTCAGATCTCCACAAAAGTGGAGTCTGGACCTTAGTCGGAATATATGGCACAAGAGAAATAAATGGGTCCAGTTGAAAAACATCGACGGGCACTAGCTGCTCGGCAGTTTGCTGAACTGAGCCTATTTGGCGCAGCCGTGAGGCACACAATATTGTCTCTTTTCTATTCAATTTACGTTTTATATTGTGTAGATTTAAGTTTTTTATTTTATTTTTTTGTTGTGTGCACTTGTGGCATGTGTCAAATAAATATGTTTTCTTTATTTCTTTCTTAAAAATGTGTTCAGTTCCAACATCAAAACTAAAATCGATCAGTGGAATATTTCACATTGTAATTAAACTAAAGGCCATTACTTACCTAGTATAAAACCCTCGTCTATTACACGTATCAACATTCAAGTTTTATGTTAATTTATGTATGTATTGTATTTGGTAGTCAAATACATTGTCTTTGCTTGACAGCTGCATTTCGTTTGTGTGAGGATCCTCAATTGTTTTGTATCGCGTTCGTTGCCATGATATATAACTAAAGGATCACTTTCATGGAAATTCACTTTATGATCTACTATAAATAACTATAAAGGGTGTAAATAGTCGCCGGGGCTGCGGGACTGTTCGAAAGAGATACCGTGGCCCTGGAACACAAAGGGCAATGAAGGAACATGGATGGGTTTTAGTCAGTAAGAGTCTGACACTCCCTCCCACTCCACCCAGAGCGGGAGAAGTCATTTGAAAATTTTCCATCCGTAAAAAAAAAATTAAAAAAGGGTGTAAATAGACCCTTAACGAAGCCGAAAGGCACTTGTTCTCCCTGTTATTACGATATTTTTTTTGGTTTTAGACCATATGCATACCTGGGAATCTTCTAGTTATGAAGTTAGGGGGGGTGAAAGTTCCAACTTTTTCACAATTTAAAAAATAATACTATTTAATAAGGTTATATCTTTACTTTAAATACCTCCATGACCCATTTACTATTCAATGCATCCATAAGCCCAATGTTTTGAATGCGTTATATTGAGTTTTACCGCAAAAGGTTATTTTTCACCCCAAAAAAAAGTCGTTTCCCAGCAATATTTTTTGTGTAGGGTTACTTAGTTTGATGTACAGAATGCTTGGTTAACGGCTTCGTGAAGGGTCTGTTTACACTCTGTATACTAATATTACTTCCCTATTTGAATCGGATATTTTGTTAACGATTTCAAGGGTTTTAATTTTTTTGCACGGAATTATAATTCTTTTTCTAAAATTAAAGTAGCCTTTGTTACTCCTTATAACATCAGCTATCTGCTTGTAAAGTCCCATCAAGATTGGTCCAGCCGTTTCGGAGATTAGCGCGAACAAACAGACTGACAGACAAAAATTAAATTTGTTTTTTTTTGTTGTCAGTACCGTATATAATTTCATATGCATTCAGTAAAAGCTGTATTTTGATATTAAAAACCGACACTTCAATTTTATTTATTTGTATAGATATATAATAGATTGAGGAACCAAACTAAAAGTGATACTAGTGACTTTTAGTAATAATATATCTATGGTAAAGTTAAGGTAATTACATGAGTTTGAGTAATAACTTTTATACAATTGACAATAATTTGAACGAAGAAAGAGCCGTCAAATATAGTAAAGCTAAGAATTCCAACGTTTGTCAGTTCTAACTTTAAGCAATTACTTAAGAGCGTTCATCCGAAAAGTTGGCAACATCGCAAATAGCTGTCAAATTATTACTTGTTTTATTAATTTGGCAATATTACTGTATGGAAATAAGAAATATGGCTTAATATGGTCGCACGTTGTCCCGTCGCCATTTTTGCTCAACAATGTCAAGTAAAATATTTCAAACTTAATACAATATTTTTCCCTACTAAAGTAATAAATATTGAAGTTTTATTAGCCTACTAAACACAGAACCATAGAAGAATATCTAGACGGAGGCTAAAAGGTGTTAAATCAAATAAAGGGTGTAAAAAGACCCTTAACGAAGCCGAAGGGTACTTGTTCTTCCCATCAATGCGATCATTTTTTTGTTCTAGACCATACCTGGGAACCTTCTAGTTACGGAGATATTGGGGGTCAAAGTTCCAACTTTTTCACAATTTATTTTTTTAAATACATGTTTTTAAAGTAAGATTTTTACTTTAAACACCTCGACGACCCCCGTGCTATTCAATTCATCCATCAGCACAATGTTCTGAGTGCGTTAGATTGAGTTCTACCGTAAAACGTGATTGTTGACCCAAAAAAAAAATTGTTTCCCAGCAAAAATTTTTGCGTAAACTTACTTAGTTTGAAGTACAGAAGGCTTGGTTGACGGCTTAGTGAAGGGTCCGTTTACACCCTGTATACTTAATTAACAAAATAGGTAGGTCACGTGTTTGTTCGCACTAAGAGAAGAAAACGGTCGGTGTTACAAAACAGATGCACCGGTCGATCTTTTATGTTAAGCAGCGCTTGCCAAAGTCGGTCCGTGGATGGGTGACCATCCATTACATTCAGAGTCTCCTCTGTACCTCGGGAAGCAGGTTAAGCCGTTGGTCCCGGAAATCATTTATAGTGACAGTCGTTAATTACAGGTCAGTTAGTGACCCAAAAGTCTGAGAACCAGTCTTACTAAGGGGTATCGTATTACCTAGTACTAACTGGGTTGTGGAGGTCAGATAGGCAGCCGCGCCATGTAAAATACTGGTATTCAGCTGCATCAGGTTAGACTCGAAGCCGACCCCAACATAGTTGGAAAAAGGCTAGACAGGCGATGAAGAGAGCGCGGCGTCGAATCCACCCAGTGCGTCACTACTACGACATTGTCTAAGTAGTATTTTCTCCTCATCTCACGCGGTTCACCGCTTACAGTTAATTTATGGCTTTCATAAAAGCTGACGTTTCACGAAGGTGTGAACACCCTCGTTGTTGAATGCTAATGTCTTAATATTAATACCGTTATGCGGTGAATTTGTATGGTTTAGAGTACCGTTAATGATCCTTACTCATTCGTGTTGACTTGGAACATAAAGGCGCCTTCAAGATGCGTGAAGAAGCGCTGCAGTGGCTCCATCAAGGCACGCTAGCCGTGGCGCTACTTACAACTAACTTTTCATACAGGGTCCCGTCACGTAAAAAGAACGCTGACCGCTCAAATAAACTTTCTCAATTTTTTTATTCTAGCCTTTTCCAAAGTACTAAAAGTAGCTAGTAAAGTACCTATTACGATTCTACAATTAAACAATTATACTTCTATTATAAAACAATAGCTTAGTACTTTAGTACACGACTGTATAACGTGCGCAAACACATCCCCTCCATTGTCGCTCAGCGTTCTTTTTACATGACGGGACTTCCAATGCAGCGCTTCTCTATAGTAGCGCCACAGCAGCGCTTCTTCACTCCTCTAATTTGAAGACGCTAACACATTGTACTGTCCTTTCACTGTTTATTTACCGGGGTTCTGTTACACAGGGAAATAAACTAAGGTTAGCCAAGTTTTAGCTAGCAGTAAATATTTCTTCTCATAATAGTGACTTGAAAATGTCAGAAAGTCAGTCGTCTTGTGTCGCTTAATCATAGTTTAGGCAATTTTTCACGATTTTGGTGTACTACTCTGTCAATAAAGTACCGGAAAACGATCAATAACACGCAAAATGTTAGTTATTCATCCAAAGTTGTTTTATCGTGTAAAAGTATGCTTCTCCAGAAACGATATAACCTAAATAACAGATGCAACTCAAACTCCGCGCCAAAATGGAAAACAGTTGTGACAATCTAACAACAACAAAAAAACAAAAAATTGAATTTGGAACCATAAACAAATCATTCCCGATACCTTTTTGACTGAATGTATACAAGTATAATTGGAACAACATTTGTTCCATTTTCTCATTTTAACCAGTCTTAACAAAGGCTATCGTAATACCCAGTACTAACTGGGTTGTGGAGGTCAGATAGGATGTCGCACCATGTAAAATACTGGTATTCAGCTGCATCCGGTTATAGACTCCAACATAGTTGGGAAAAGACGTGGCAGATGATGATCTTTAAAATTCGTTTCGTTGTTTTCCATAGGACTCATGATATTTCCATTTGTGAACATTATTAAATTGACTTAGGAAGTAACTAGCACTTATCTAGGTCTATTCCTCAAAAGGTCAATACGTATGTCACTACAGGGATCCAGCAGAATATCAACGTTGGGTGCATGCCTGAAACATGCTGAGCTGGACTCTCATTTGGTGTAACCTTGAGACGAACACCGCACCCTGTATACTCGTTAGACATGTCTGCGTTCGCGTCTTACGTCTTTTCTGTGTGGACTTAAGGTTTGCCGCGAAATTTGATTTGAAGTATGTCATGGTGTTACTATACTTCTTTCGTACCTAAATATGTTTTTCATTTTGTATATTGGCGCCTTGTTTTTTGTATAGTTATATAGTCGTGTAATTTGTATTATTTAATTGTGCTTCCGTGTGTTGTGCTGTCTTTTGTGTGCACTAAATAAATGATTTATCTATATATCTAATACAGTACCAAAACAACCTTTAGATGTTACTTCCTTATCCCTTTTCACGTAGCTACCTACATCAAATTAATTAATTCTTCTATTTCTAATCAAAACATGTTGACGTCAAAATGGCGAACCTTGTGTGCTATATTTTATTTAGATTACCACACAACTGAAGTACGTTGGTACTTACTAATTCAATGTTGTTGCTTTATCAATACACTAGCCGTTGCCCGGGACCTTAGTCCGCGTGAAATAATTATTAAAATATTAGCTTTTGCCCGCGGCTTCGCTCGCGTTAATTTAGAAATTGACAGCCAATTTGGGTTGTACTCTACTTATAATAATATAATTCAATCATGATTCGAAAGAGGAGCTCGTGGGTAAATAATTACAGCCGTTCGTACCTTTAGGTTAAGCCGTGCTTGCCTAGGTTGGTCTGTGGATAGGTGACCACCCATTACATCCCGAGTTTCCTCCGTGCCTCGGAAAGCACGTTAAGCCGTTGGTCCCGGGTGTCATATGTAGATCTTAGACTGTCGTTAGGTAGTCAGTGGCCAAAAAGTCTGACAACCAGTCTTACCAAGGGGTATCATATTACTCAGTACTAACTGGGTTGTGGAGGTCAGATAGGCAGTCGCTCCATGTAAAACACTGGTATTCGGCTGCATCCGGTTAGACTGGAAACCGACCCCGATATAGTTGGGAAAAGGCTAGGCAGATGATGAATCATGATTCGAAAGACACGTGGCGCCATCTATTACCATAAGAAAGTTATTATTGTTTTCCCCGGGAACAGTAATTTTTTTCGGGATAAAAGGTACCCTATGTCCGTTTCTGTGCACCTGACAACGCATATGCAAAATTTCAGGATGATCGGTTCAGTGGTTTAGGCATGAAAAGGTAACAAACAAACAAACTTACTTTCGCATTTAAATTATTAGTAAGGATTAAATAGGTGTCCTTTTTACTCTGTGTTCTATTCTATTCTTGTAGCTACTGTAAATCTCTGTCTTACCCTTTTGGGAACACAAGGATGACGTAACTGTCATGTCTATGTAGTAACTGGTCATTCCGGAGGAGATTATGTCCAGCATCAAACCCTAGCCTACGTTGGGTAGAGATAATTGATCAAATCGGCTTGAACTAGTTTCGAATCAACAGTCCCGCGTAATACGCTTACGTTCGCAATGCTTTCCATTTTGAGAATTATTTAACAGCATTCATTGTTAAGTTATGGAATGCGGTGTCACTTTGCGGCATAGCATAAGCATAATTAGCCTATAATGTTACCACTGCTGGGACCCACGACCTCCTCTCTATGAGAGGGAATGGGCTATAATCCACCACGCGGGCCCAGTGCGGGTTGGTAGATGTCACAAGTCTTCGAATTATTTGTTCTAGGACATGCCGGTTTCCTCACGATGTTTTCCTTCACCGTTTTGAGAGCAGTGGTGATGAAATAAATTACAGAAAAAATGCGCCTGCCTGGGTTCGAACACAAGACTTACTGTTCGTAGGTCGGGGCCGCCACCACTGGGCCACCGCTGCTCAAGCTGCTTTGCGGAATTGACACTAAATATTGAATAAACATAGTACTTTAAAATTTGGCCATTTATGTTTTTAGCAGACAGACAGTTTTAGACATTTTTCGAAATTGTCTTCGAAATATTTTGGATTTACAATAGAAAGTGTCGTTATGTAATACGGGTGCATGTTGCGTCACAGGTTACATTGACACTGCAAAATAAGTAGATACTACTTTAATTCAAGTAAATTCTATGACGACATTTTAAATATAAATCATAATATAGCGTTAACAAAAGACAATTTAACACAACAACATCAAGGTTGATTTTCCCCTAAAGGTTAAGTTAGAGGTTTACCTATGTATCGTCGCCTTAGAGTGAAAACCTCATGAATGAATGCATTTTTGCTCAAATTTATTTTATTGCGTTTCTAGGAAGAAAACATCGCAACGCACATCCTGATCTGACTAATTTGTTCATTCGATACTCGTCGCTCCATGTATGACAGTAAATGAGAACCTCGTAAATACTCGCATCTGTCAGTTTGGCGTGAATATCGTGTCGTTTTTTATATAAAAATTGAGGTATCTTATAGTATCGAACAGTTCTAGATATAAACGCGGGTTAAATTTCCATATTAATTAATAAAAAAACTTAAAAGACGCCGTACAAAAATGTTACAATACGCAGTTTTTTCTTCCTCCTGAACAATTACTTCTTTTACACTTACGAGGTTTTGGTGGTGAACTGGTGACTGTCAACCGGGTGCAAATCCAGACTTCGAACCGCTCCTGTGGTCATACACTTGGACAAGCATTACAAAAATTCTAAGTATTGTACTATACTGTCCAACAACATTTCAAGGTCCAAAAAAAGTTTTATTCCTGTAAAAAACTACTTTGCAAAAAACCTTTTATAGAAGTCGGTTAAAAACCGTGACCTTTTTACAAATCGTGTAAACACTACATACTTTCAAAGTCGTTTTAAACCAATTAGCTTCATCCAACAATTTGTAACATTCTAAAACATGACCCAATATTTTCCGCTACAGAAGCAGTACCTATTAAGAAAAAACCAAATTCAATTAAAGTAAACATTAATTAGAAAACCATTAATTAGTATCCACCGGGCGACGGGTGTAATTGAATAATCGGAAAAAGTCGAACGGCGCTTGGGAGCGCTACCGTCGAACAGAACCCAACGTCTCCGAGGGAGTAATGAGCAGACGGGACAAGGAGCTACGAAAGAGGAATTTAACCAGTCAAAGGGAACTTTAGATGAAGCTTTGGGTAGCTTTTCCAACTATGCTTGTGTTCATTATCAACATCCGGGCGGGGGGGGGTTCCACAAGCACACTCTAACACTTACACCCCACAGACACGCACTACACTCACATACAACACTCGCACATACACAACATTAAGTACTTACATTATAATTTTTTTTTTGCTATGTTCATTTATTATTATTTATTGTCTACTATTTTAATTTTTTACTATTTAAATTTTGTATATTTGTATCTGGAAAGATGTCATCTCCCTCTTGGAGGTGGGTGTTAATAGCTGCGACACGGTTTTAAACTAATGCAGCTATTTACGTACGCAATTATATTGTGAAATGTGTTTTTGTTCCAATAAAGATATTCGATTTGATATTTGATCATCGAGTCAGTCCATGACTTTCACTCACTGATGAACAAAGGCCTCCTTCTCATAGAGCCTACACAGCAAAGAGGCTAACATGTCAATTGAACGCGTACGAAATTTGCCGGCATACTGTATGCTGCGGTGGCTTTGATGTGGAGCCTTCATAAGCATCACTCCTGAATTATACCAATCCTTATAGGCCTACTGATGATAAATTGGATTTCCATGACCGGATCCAATTTAGGAGATCACATCGGAATATAACTGGTCGGTTTAATATGCTACACACAGCATTATCACCCGTATCTATAAACAAGTCAAAGTGATTACTTGAATAAAAGTCATTATTATGATACGATTTTTATTCTGTGGTTTATTTATTGGTTGAAGTTAGAACTGTCAAAAGTTAGAATAATTCTTAGTTTTGTTTTCTTTAACTGTTCTTACTTCGTATAAATTCTTGTCTATTGCATACAAATGTTTGCATAAGTAATTACTTTAACTCAAGTGGTACTTTGACTTGACTATAGATAGGGGTGTATGAGTATTGTAAATAAGTAAAATTTTTTTAGAGCGATCATACAGACACTGCCTTGGAAATCGACAGCTTTTTGTTTTAATAACAAAAAGGAATGGAAGAAGAAAACGTGTTGCGCCGACCGGGACCCCAAGTAGAATGTAACGAGGGTAGGAAGATGATGAATGAATGGAAACTTTTACGTAGCAAAATGGTTTTAAAAAGACTGGATGAATACCTTTAGTGTGACTACAGCAATTCAGCAACCATGGACTAGTTCCAGTCCGAATCATGGATGCGTAAGAGGGCGCACCGGTGCGTGTCTTCCTCGGACCAATTAAATTGTCGCTGTCGTACGTGCCCTAAACCCGCTCGTATCAATCCTATCCGGCTCGACCATTTACCAATGGACCCTATTCTTGTCCTCCTTAACACGACGAACAATACTTGGGCGCCTTGCCTTGGTTTGGACACGGCCTAATAAAAACGGATAATATCACCTCAATGGCGTGAGGTGTCGTGGTGACGCAGAAGTTAAGGCCTCGCTTCTCATGCATATGGTTGTGGGTTCTAAATCGGGCAATTACCAATGTGACTTCTTCATACCGTACTTTCTAATTTTATCTTGGACATGATAGACATCGGTGAAGGAAAATATCGTGAGGAAACCTGGACTTATAATTAAATATAAGTCTGAAATCCCCAACCCGTCTTGAGCAAGCGTGGTGATCAATGCTCGTGATTCTCTGTTTGAGAAGAGTCCTTTGCCCAGCAGTGGGATAGTAAACGGCTGGCATTATTATTTGATCCTCAGACTGGGGGCCAGGCTTTAGCTTTTCAGTTTTATCAATCTAGACCAGTCAAGACCCACTAATATCAAGAATTATGTACTATAAAGGGTGTAAACAGACCCTTAACGAAGCCGAAAGGCATTTGTTCTCCCCGTCATTGCCTTACCTTCTAGTTACAGCGATATTGGGGGTCAAAGTTCCAGCCTTTTTCACAAGTTTTTTTTTTTAAATACAATTTTTTATTTTATACTTAACTTTACTTGAAATACCTCCTCCTGTATTATTCAATGCATCCATTAGCACAATGTTTTGAGTGCGTTACATTGAGTTTTACCGTAAAACGTGATTTTTCACCCCAAAAATAAAAGTCGTTTCTCAGCAATAATTTTTGCGTAGGGTTACTTAGTTTGATGTACCGAATGCTTGGTTGACGGTTTCGTGAAGGGTCCGTATACACCTTGTATACTAGTACTAGTTTATGTACAATCTACTAGTATAGCAGGAATTCTGATAAAAACAACAGTTACAACCTTCTCCATATAAATAAAACTGCCTCTCCATTATTTCTGAGCTCCCGGTACCGACGTAAAATATTAGCAGCCGTTGACTCGGCAGCGTCTATTGAACTAATACAGTTCCTCACAGACAGCCATTTGCTGAGCCAGTTCGCTACAAATTGTAATTGTCACCCATTTCTAGTTCTGTCTTACGAGGGAAACAATTTCTTTCTTTGTGTTTGCTGTGATTTATCCTAGCAGTGGAGTTGGGTATTGCAGGGATTAGGGCTCCATCTTTTTATCTAACTGTTGGTGTTTAAGCTCCTCGAGATTATTTTTTAATAACAGACACTAACACCCGTATCTATAGTCAAGTTAAAGTAATAACTTGAGTTTAAGTTATTACTTATGCAAACATTTTTATGCAATAGACAAGACCGACCGATTCCGACGAAGTAAGAACCGTAAAAGAAAGCTAAGCTAATATGAATTCTAACTTTTGATAGTTCTAACTTTAAGCAATGATTAAAGTACAGTTACGGACACCAATATTTCTAAATTTAAAAGCAGTTTTCGCGAGAAATAACGATTGTGACTTGGAGATAGGATCTTTTTCGTAGAAATATGAGTTCCAGAATACTATGTTTGTAACAACATGAAATTTTAAGCAGAATAGTAGGAGAAAAACACACACACACTGCTAAAAGTTGTTAAATAAAATCGTAAATCGTATCATAATTAATTACTTTCATTCTAGTAATCACTTTGCTTGTTTATAGATACGAGTGTTAGAAAACTTCAGTTTTATTTCTGAGATGGCAACGCACCAGCAAAGAAAATATAGATGGATTGCGTGAAGCATGGAATCTCTTTCAGTATGTGGAGTCTCTTTGGTGTCAGAGTTTTGATGCCGCCCATGGGCCTCTCAGGCAAGGACGGAATGAAAAAGGATTAATTGATAAAGCTTTCTGAGGCCAGCTTGAAGCCAGCTTTTAGTCTAACCGAATGCAGCTGAATACCAGTATTAAAATTTGTCTTGTTGGTCTAGTGGTCGCAATCGCGACTGCTAAGCATGAGGTCCTGCATTCGATTACCGGGTCGGGCTAAGTGTTATTTGGTTTTTCCATCAGAAATTTCTCAGTGGCAGCCACGGAGTCTGGATTCGTGTCCGGTTGATGGCAATAGGCTCGCCCCCTATTACATGGGAAGTTTGAACATAACTGGCGAAAGGTGGGTGTACTATTAGGTACACCTCTGCTTAACACTTCAGGTGTGATATAAGTTTTTAAATTAAAATTAACGTCCATTAATTCGGACTGGGTAACCTTTTTGCGTAGGTACCTACGTAATGATTAAATTAATGTTAAACTATATCTATGAGTTTTAATATATGTATATTCAATCGTATTAAACGCGCTAGTCGTAATGAACTTGGTGGCGTCGACATTGCAGCACGTGAATAAATTTTGTCAATAAAATTATTATACAAGGTGTAAACAGACCCTTCACAAAGCCGTCAACCAAGCATCCAGTACTTACATCAAACTAAGTAACTCTACTCAAAAATTATTGCTGGGAAACGACTTTTTTGTTTGGGGTGAATAGTCACGTTTTACGGCAAAACTCTATATGTAACGCACTCAAAACTTAGTGGTGATGGATGCTTTGAATAGTAAACGGGTTATCGAGTTAATTAAAACCTTTAAAAGTGGTATTTAAAAAACACTCGTGAAAAATTGGAACTTTGACTCCAATATCTCCGTAACTAGAAGGTTTCCAGGTATGGTTCAGAACAAAAAATGATCGCAATGATGGGGAGAACAAGTGCCTTTCGGCTTCGTTAAGGGTCTTTTTACCCGGGGCTGCGGGACTGTTCGAAAGAGATACCGTGGCCCTGGAACACAAAGGGCAATGAAGGAACATGGATGGGTTTTAGTCAGTAAGAGTCTGACACTCCCTCCCACTCCACCCAGAGCGGGAGAAGTCATTTGATGATTTCCCATCCGTAAAAAAAAAAGGGTCTTTTTACACCCTTTATACATTGGTTGATAAAAAAATTAACTAAGGCAGTTTTTCTTGAAACACCTCCACGACCCCCGTATTATTCAATACATCCATCAGCACAATGTTTTGAACGCGTTGCATTGAGTCCTACCGTAAAACGTGTTGTTTGACCCCAAAAAAAAGTCGTTTCCCAGCAATAATTTTTGCGTAAAGTTAGTTTGATGTACAGAATGCTTGGTTGACAACTTCGTGAAGGGTCCGTTTACACCTTGTAAAAACTGGAAAAGCCACACTCAAGCGACCGTATTATAAATGTAAAAGGATAACTACTTCACCATGTGCTCACAAGCCACGTCTCACATAGACGAAGCCACGCTATACATGCTATACTCAAGCTATACATATACCCACCACAGCTGTAAGAATAATGTGACACTCGGCGTTAGGGCTGCGCGTAATTCAATAACGAGCTGCTTGCTTTGCAAACATACCTGTGACTGCGGATGTAGAGTTAGGAATATTTAGAGGGTACGACAATATTATAAAATGTTAAAATCTTTGGGGGCAGAACAAAATCCTTACTAATCCATACTAATATTACAAATGCGAAAGTATTTGTTTGTTTGTTACCTTTTCACGCCTAAACCACTGAACCGCCCCGGGCGTCGGGGGCCACGTGGTGGCTACCGGCCACCGTACGCGCGGGCCTGTGGACGGTGAGTAATGGGTTAGCTCACCGTCCGTCCGTCTTATGATGACAGGCCGTGTCGACGGCGCGTTCGTGTTCCACGCGCGCCTCAAAGAGATGTCAGGAACAGGAAGGGGCCCGCCTGCCGGGGCTGCGGGACTGTTCGAATTATTTGATGATTTCCGATCCAAAAAAAAGACCTATGACTTGGCAGTCCGACGGTCACACCACTAGGTTATTCGATGCTATAAAATGCAGGGGTAAAATGAAAGTTTCCAATTCGCCGCCTCTATTTAATCCAGCTCTACGATCGTCTAAGCCACAGTGTGCACAGTATGTCAATTCTAGTTCCTTAATGATGGTCTCACTCTCTCGCCTCCGTGTGCGCTAGCTTTCATCCTGAGCTATTCATAGCATTTAGCTTCTAAAGGTGGGTAATATCATGAGTTGCTAGTTAGAAAATATATTTCTAAGTGACACTTTGAAATATTATTTTTGAAAAACTATATTATTAAAACAGCCATTCGCGCGCCAGTGTTTGACCAGATTTGTATGAAAATGAACGAAGCGAAAGGTACCTTTACGTAGGTAAAGGTACGAGATCGTAGCCGACTGCACACAGCAGCAGCAGACGACGCGGCGAGGTGTCGCTCCGACACCGCAGGTTTCTTTGTGTTGCTATGAAACACCTTCCGCAGCTTGCACGACACGACACTTCGTCCGACAACACGTCGCACGATCGCAGACGACGTGTCGCCCGACCGCAGAAAAACTGAAATCTAACTGCATAAAAATGAAGTAATACGTAACTACAAGAAAATTCTTATTCCCCAACATTTTCCACTATTTCCCACTAGCAAGGGTCCCGTACAAATACCGGCAGAGTAAATTACTCCAATTCGTTTATGTAGACGCAGAACAAGCGGTTGAGACGTGCCGCAGACTTTGCTCAGCGGGGCTCTTAAGGGTAGCGCCTTTCCGGGACGACAGAGGAACGAAAGGGTGAAGAAAATACTAATAGTCTGTTTTTTTTTTTATAACCTTTGCCCGACACTAGGAATTTCTCCTGTATTGTGGGTGCTTTTATAAACATTTAAACTCACATACACAAACAGTCATACCCGGAACAGCTGCCTGTAGGCCATACAAATCTACACTAATATTATAAAGAGGAAAGATTTGTATTTTCGTGTGTGTGTATGTTTGTAATGAATAAACTCAAAAACTACTGTGCCGATTTCAAAAATTCTTTCACCATTAGAATGCTATATTATCCCTGAGTAACATAGGCTATAATTATTTAAAAAAAATGTCCGCCCGTGCGAAGCCGGGACGGGCCGCTTGTATAATATAATTGGATACTTATTTTCTTGTCAATTAGAGGAGCTCGTGGCTAAATAATAACAGCCGCTCGGGTCGATCTTTAGGTTAAGCCGTGCTTGCCTAGGTCGGTCTGTGGATGGGTGACCACCCATTACATACTGAGTTTCCTCCGTGCCTCGGAAAGCACGTTAAGCCGTTGGTCCCGGGTGTCATATGTAGATCTTTGACAGTCGTTACGTAGTCAGTGGCCCAAAAAGTCTGACAACCAGTCTTATCAAGGGGTAACGTATTACCCAGTACTAACTGGGTTGTGGAGGTCAGATAGGCAGTCACTCCATGTAAAAACTGATATGAAGCTGCATCCGATTAGACTGGAAGCCGACCCTAATATAGTTGGGAAAAGGCTAGGCAGATGAGATTACTTTCTTATCAATTAGTTAGGAATTCATGATGCAGATCGTCTTGTTATCGTTAAAATCATCAATGTAATCACGAGAGCACCAATATGTGTGCATAACAGTCATTTCTAATAGTGATTTTATCCGACTGTATTGTTTCATAATGTTACGAACATGGTACTTTGGAACCCAATTTATCATAAAAATAGGTCTTATCCCAAAGTAGCTTTCATTATTCGACGAGACTATCGCTTTTGGATTTAGGTATCTAAGTGTAAATATACTGATACAATGGATTTTGACCATCAGACTATTATTAAGAAAATTAATTTCAGAAGGTTTTGTGTAATATTAAACTTACAGATATCTCGTTATTTTGACAACATGACACCACAAAATTAGAGAGGACCACAAAGAAAGAGCAGGGCGCTGCTTTGCATATAGATACACTCTTCATTTTCGACAATCCGCTTCCCCTTAACACATGACATACCGCGACATGCACCACTTACGACATAAGTCTTGGCACGATACTGACGAGCTCACAAACCGTGCAAATGCTCATCAGTGACGAATGGTTGTCAAGTATGTGTTCAAATATACATAGTTATGGAGTTACAACGTCGTCTTAAAATGTATGCTTGTATTTGTATGGTTCGATAAAGGGTGCCAAAGAACCTCACGTCACAGCCGCCACGGGAGACGCCCCGGGAGTCGTCGGGGGCCACGTGGTGGCTCCCGGCCACCGAAGGCGCGGGCCTGTGGACGGTGAGTAATGGGCTAGCCGCTAGTCCGTCTGTCTTGTGACGACAGGCCGTGTCGACGGCGTTCGTGCTCCACACGTGCATCAAAAAGATGTCAGCAACCAGGAAGGGGTTCGCAAGGGCCGATGCCTGCCGGGGCTGCGAGACTGTTCGAAAGAGATACCGCGGCCCTGGAACACAAAGGGCAAAGAAGGAACATGGATGGGTTTAAGTCAGTAAAAGTCTGACACTCCCTTCCACTCCGCCCAGAGAGGGGGGGGTCATTTGATGAGATACCATCAGAAAAAAAAGGGTGCCATTAGATTGAGATTTGAACGTAAAGTCTATTGTAAACAACGTTTTCAATTTCTATACTTTCCATTTAGACGAATATCAATTTTATGCCAGTCGTATTTAAAGAATAAAGTAAGTTGATTTCAAAAATAATTCCGACATTGACTCAATTTACGCTAATAACAGCTGTTTGAAGGTGTAGAGGAACTGAACTTTCCGTATTGGTTTTGAAGTTGTTTTTCCACGAACGTATTAATTAATTTTGCTCGGAAACTAAATCTTAAAGCCAGAATGCATTTCATTTTTTTTTTTAATTTAAATATGATTGTGTGTGGAAAAACTGATTCCTATACTCGGCGGTGATTAACATTTTTTAAATCTCAGTAAAGAGATTTTGCGATTTTACGGCGTAAATATTGAATATGTAAACTGTGTTTATAATTTCGGGGTATTCCTCAAAGCGCAACCAACTAAGCGCAACTAAATTATTCCTCAAAGCGAAAAATAGAAATGGGTATGATGGTCCTTAACGATATTTTTCATCATGGTTGCGCTTCAAAAAAAAAATAGAGAAATAATTAAATTGCGCTTAGTTGGTTGCGCTTAAAAATAGTTGCGCTTTGAGGAATACCCCGAAATTATAAACACAGTTTACGAGGAATAATTTCGTTGCGCTTAGTTGGTTGTTGCGCTTAAAAATAGTTGCGCTTTCAGGAATACCCCATAATTTCAATACAAACTCTACCTGCTTTGGTTAAAGTATGTTGGTTGATGAAACCAACATACTTTAACCAAAGCTTCGCAACGCAAAATGATCGAGCCTTCAAAATGTTTACCATTACGGAGGTCTGGCGTTTCAGGAATGGAACCAGATGAGGCTCGCCTGTAGCCCGAATAACTGGCATTGTTGCTGGCTTTGCTTACAAAGAGGTACCTACTGGAAACGTAAATAGAATCGAATTTGTTCTTTTTTGAAATTGTTTTTTTATTACGGTTACACCTGGCTTTTGTTCGATGTAGTTGATTTGTTTTGCGCTACTTTAAAAAGATTGGTGGAAAGTTTAGCTATGGGGCTAGTGGCTAAGTAAGAACAACCGCTCAAAGGTTAAGCAACACTTGCTGAGGTTGATCCGTGGATGGACTTTCTAATGGGTGTGAAAATACCCTTAACGAAGCCGAAAGGCACTTGTTTTCCCCGTCATTGCGATCTATTTTTTGTTCTAGACATCATCATATGCCTAGCCTTTTCCCAACTGTATTGGGGTCGGCTTTCAGTCTAACCGGATGCAGCTGAATACCAGTATTTTACACGGAGCGACTGCTTATCTGACCTCCACAACCCAGTTAGTACTGGGTAATACGATACCCCTTGGTAAGACTGGTTGTCAGACTTTTTGGGCCACTGACTACGTAACGACTGTCAAAGATCTACAAATGACAGCCGGGACCAACGGCTTAACGTGCTTTCCGAGGCACGGAGGAAACTCGGTATGTAATGGGTGGTCCCCCATCCACAGACCAACCTAGGCAAGCACGGCTTAACCTAAAAACCCGAGCGGCTGTTATTATTTAGCCACGATCTTCTCTTCAAATTGCAGGAAAGCAGGCAAAGGTAACATTTGTAATCCCAAATCGTCTTACTAAGTAAGGTAAGGTTGAAAGGACATCAACAATGAGGGTTCTGCGATATACTAATTCCAGGTACTTAGTTTAAGAGGCTGTTAATTACGCTACCGAGTTTTTCCTTGTTTTGTTTTAAGGGAGAAGCGCCGAGGTAGTCCGCGACTTTTACATTGTAGTGACCTACTACATTTATTCTTATTCTTTATTGCACACAAAAAACAAAAAATATATATACATACAAATTGCGATAACATAGCTTATGTACATGGCGAGCTTAACCCAGAATTGGGTTTTCTTACAGCAAACCAAATTTCGATTGCGAAATTTGGTGCATGTGCATTAACAAAACATCTCATAACTTAAATTAATTAATTTTATAAACTAAACTACATACATACAGTATAATACACGTAATACATACAATATATATACAAAACAATGCCTATAGAATCCTATTTGCCAACATATTGATCATTTCGATAGGAAATGTTCCCTTATTCCTTTCCTGAACACTTCTAACGAAGGGCTATCCCGCACGAACAGTAAATGATCCATCATACCGACTTGAGGAGTGAGGAGGGAAACGAAGGAGAAGAGATGATGATGAGCGACAAGGTTTATTTATCATTTAAAAACAAACGTGGACAAACTTTTACACACACAGGGTGACTGGTAATTAGTGACCGATACTTAAACACGTGATTGTACTCATGATAACAAACAACTTTTCCAAAGAAAGATTTTTTTATAGTCTTTCACTTTTATCACAATAATACAACAGCCGTTTGAAAATAACGCGCGAGCCTGTGACCTATCAGCTGTTAGCTGCGTGACGCCGTTTCGTCTCATCTCGCTACCGCTATTATTTCATCTTCCCATCTTCAAAATAGGCGTCCTCGATTCCTCTCTCTATCTCTCGGATACCATGTCATCATGGTTTTGCTCCATTTATCATTTCCTCTTACCGTATGTCCTGCCCAGTTCCATTTCAGTTACCAAATCTACTTTAATTAAAATTACAAATTACTTATAAACCAAACTGGAGCCTAACATCCCAAAAACGAATCAGACCCACGAACCTCATCATAAGCCCCATTGATTTTCCAGCCGGCAGCAGTACAAACTATTCACCTACATCTGTAAACACAGGGGACCCATTTAATAAAGGACCCCTACCGACCTTACATAATTAAAATCGAGGGTGCCCACAGAGAAAATTATTTATTGAATCGTCCGGAATTGCGGTGTTGGTAAACAGTTTATTTAAACCTATGTAAGTACAGAGAGCCTAGGAGAGTGTCAGCAGTTCATAACGTTGGGTTAAGCTGCGCTTGCCTAGGTTGGTCTGTGGATGGGTGACCAACCATTACATACCGAGTTTCCACCGTGCCTCGGAAAGCACGTTAAGCCGTTGGCCCCGGCTGTCATTTGTAGATCTTTGACAGTCGTTACAGGTAGTCAGTGGCCCGAAAGTCTGACTACCAGTCTTAGCAAAGGGTATCGTATTACCCAGAACTAACTGGGTTGTGGAGGTCAGATAGGCAGTCGCTCCACGTAAAGTACTAGTATTCAGCTGCATCCGGTTTGACTGGGAGCCGACCCCAAAATAGTTGTGAAAAGGCTAAGCAGATCATCATTTATTTTGATAATTATCGGCTAATTTATCCATGTTGATTCATGATTTGATATTTTCTGTTGCTTAGATCAATGTATACGTTTTAGATTTATCGATCATCATAATTCCTCATAGAATGTCGTAAAAGCTTCGTAAGACACAGGATTTCATCAGAAGACAGTGCGTCAGATTAAAGATGCGAATTTTGGAGGAACAGATATCCCACCCCTCCTCTGCAGGATATGCCCCACCTCCTTTCTTGCCCATCCTGCACAGCCACCTGCGCCTTCTAGGATTTAAACGAAGCAAACGATAGAGCTGTGCAGGTGGCAATATACTGGTCGGGTATTATTTGAGTCTATCGACACGCAAAGAAAAAGAAGAAGAATAATACAGCAGTTAGTCAACTTAGGAATCATCTTTATTAATTAATTTAATACCTACCTACAATACAATGACATAACAATTTACGGACCAGAGTTTACCAGAATCGGTTGTACGTACTTCAAATTGTAGTAAGTAAACACACATACATTCCCTATGAAGTGTACCACTGAAACCAGAAAGAGAAAAAAGAGATTAATTCGACATTAAAATTAAAAGTCATTTATTGAAATACGGCTGTTAAATTATCAGTACATTTTGAACATCCAAATTTAATTGAGACAGTTCCTCAGCCAGATCAGTCAGTCAGATTCCATCATGAAACATAGTGTTCTTTATTTCATTACCTCTTCTCTCAAAACGGTGAAGGAAAACATCGTGAGGAAATCGGTATGTCATCATACTTTTCCCAACTATATTGGGGTAGGCTTCCCGTCTAATCAGATGCAGCTGAAGACCAGTATTTTATATGGAGCGACTGCCTATCTGACCTGCACAACCCAGTCTTCTTCTTCTTTATCGTGTGGTTAGTTCGTAACCTGGTGTCAGAGTTTTTAGGCCGCCCATTGGCCTCTGACTTGGCTTTACATGCCGTCAAGAAATATCTCTCAGGCATGCTGGTTTCCTCACGATGTTTTCCTTCACCGAAAAGCAAGTGATAACTATACTATACGCACATGAATCCGAAAAACCCAACCCAGCTAGTACTGGGTAATACGATACCCATTGGTAAGACTGGTTGTCAGACTTTTTGGGCTACTGACTACCAAACGACTGTCAAAGATCTACAAATGACTCCCGGGACCAACGGCTTAACGTGATTCCGAGGCACGGAGGAAACTCGGTATGTAATGGGTGGTCACTCATCCACAGACCAACCTAGGCAAGCACGGCTTAACGTAAAGATCGACCCGAGCGACTGTTATTATTTAGTCACGAGCTCAAGTGAGGAAATCGGGATAGCCTGGAACCATGTGACATCTACTTACCCGCATCTACCGACCTATCGCATCATATACCATCTACGATCTAAACAAACATACAAACATTGCAAGTTTAATCAAATCTTCTAAAAAAAAAAACAAAATAACATCACGCCTGTTATCCTCAAAGGGTTAAAGATTACAATCGATTAAGAAAGATTAAACCGAAATTAATATAGGGCGAGCCTATTGCCATCAACCAAACACAAATCCAGCCGTCGAACTACTATTGCAAGACTTTTGAATATTAATATTCTGCATAATCCATACTAATATTATAAATGCGAAAGTAACACTGTTTGTTTGTTTGTTACCTTTTCACGACTAAACTGCTAATCAGATCATAATGAAATTTGGCGAGCAGATAGATTATATCCTGTGGAAAGACATAGGCTATTTTTTTTCCTCACTCATACTCATCAAAACTGCCACGCGAACGAAGTCGCGGGCAACAGTTAGTATTTATATAAAATCTATACTAATATTATAAAGCTGAAGAGTTTGTTTGGTTGAACGCGCAAATCTCAGGAACTACTGGTTCGAATTGAATAAATCTTTTAATGTTGGATTGCCCATTTATCGAGGAAGGCTATAGGCTACATAAACATCAAAGCTGAAGAGTTTGTTTGGTTGAACGCGCAAATCTCAGGAACTACTGGTTCGAATTGAATAAATCTTTTAATGTTGGATTGCCCATTTATCGAGGAAGGCTATAGGCTACATAAACATCACGCTACGACCAATAAGAGCGGAGCAGCAATCAAAAATGTTGCAAAAACGGGGAAAATTGTATTTTTAATAATTTTACGCGGACGAAGGTCGCGGGGAACAGCTAGTTCAAAATATAGGCAGACTTGGCAGGATGTAGGTAAGGTAAATGCAGACACAAGCAGTCAGCCGTAGCCCGCTGTAAGCGGCACGTTTTGCTGAATCGCAGCTCGGGTTCGCCGGGTCGGCGTCGCTACCCTAATATTTTAGCGAAATTAAAATAGCTAATGCACCTTCCAGGGAACTTCGCTACAAAATATCAGCTGGATAAAGTTTGGTTTAGCTATATTTTATTGCATTTCATATTTGTTATTATTATTGGTACTTATGTAAGGTGGGACGCCCTCAGGCTCGGTGGAGTGACGATCTTCGCAGGGTGGCTGGTAGCAACTGGATGAGAGTTGCTGAGAATCGAGTTGAGTGGCGTGCGATTGAGGAGGCCTATGTCCAGCAGTGGACTGCTATGGGCTGATGATGATGATTGATACTTATTGCCGAGGTGCTCGTGGCTTAATAATAACAGCCGCTCGGGTCGATCTTTAGGTTAAGCCGTGCTTCCCTAAGTTGGTCTGTCGATGGATGACCACCCATTACATACCAAGCTTTATCCGTGCCTCGGAAAGCACGTTAAGTCGTTGGCCTGACAGTCATTTGTCTTCGAATGTTTGCTTGTAAGACACCGGCTTCCTCACGATGTTTTCTTTCACCTCTGATAAAATATTTCCAACTATTTTTCCAGTAAAGAGGTCTTAAAATGAGGTCCTCTACGTCTAGAACCGTACTATGCTCGCAACGATTGCAATATGTCAATGTCATGGCTCACCTGATCCCAGCATAGTAACTACACCCATAACACACGCATTACTTAGTAGGAAATGTCCTTTTTCCGGAAGAATTGAATTGCTTGCATCTGTAAACAAATAAGTAATAAAATAAGTAGTTGATACATAAACCTTCACATCTAAATCGTGGGGTTAGTGCCTAACCTGGTGTCAGAGTTTTTATGCTGCCCATGGGCCTCTGACTTGGCTTTACATGGTTTGCTGTGCTTGGCTTGGTTTTTTTTTTGGCATGCTAAAATCACTGATGGTATATTATTATATTATAGCTAGCCCATACTGTCGGACTGCTGGGCAAAGGCCTGCCTCCATTGCTTCCAAAGGTCGCGATTCTGTGCTACTTCTCTCCAATTCTCAAGGAAGACATCCAGTTCGTCCCGCCATCTCGTTCGTAGTCTGCCGCGACCCCGTGTCACTGTTTCAGGACACCAATCCTGAGCTTTACAGGCCCACAGTTTGTTCGGCATGCGACAGACATGTCCTGTCCAGTCCCGTTTAAGTTGGGCAGCCTTTTGAGCCACGTCAACGATTTACGTTTTGGAGTTACTGGTCCATGAAGGAGTATTTTAAGGCCACTCTGCCAATTTCTCTGAAGTGAAAGTTAATGGACATGTGAATTCTCCCCATCTTGACCTACAATCTTGGTATTTGACTAACATCCAAAAGTCCAAACTCAAGGTTTGCCAACGTGCTATGAAGCTCAGTATCTTAGGGGTAAAATTAACAGATCATGTACGATGGTATACAACAAGATAAAACATTCACAAGTAAAGGTCTTGGCGAGACGAACTGGACGAGGGCTGGTCCCAGGTGGCGCGGGATAAAAACTCCTGGAAGGACTTGGGGGAGGCTTTTGCTCAGCGGGACAGCTTAGGTAAGGCTAGTTAAACTTGTGAATTTCAACCGTAAATGATTATACAAATAAGGTTTAAAACGGTTTCGTTTTAGAGAACTAGACGGGCCTTTAGGATATTAGAGTTCACCTTTAAACCTAGACTTTTGGGGAAAGCTAAATCCAATCATCTAAAGGGTGTAAAAAGACCCTTTTAAGAAGCCGAAAGGTACTTGTTTTCCCATCATTGCGATATTTTTTTTTTTTTGTTATAGAACATACCTGGGAACCTTCTAGTTACGGAGATATTGGAGGTCAAAGTTCGAATTTTTTCACTTTTTTTTTTTAAATACCACTTTTATAGGTTTTAAGTTTACTTCAATTAACTCGATGACCCGTTTACTATTCAAAGTATCCATCAGCACTAAGTTGAGTGCCTTACATTGAGTTTTACCGTAAAACGTGATTTTTCACCCCAAAAAAGTCCTTTCCCAGCAATCATTTTTACGTAAAGTTACTTAGTTTGATGTACTGAATGCTTGGTTGACGGCTTCGTTAAAGGTCTGTTTACACCTTGTATATGATTGGATTTAGTAACTGTGCTTCATGAAGTAACAAAATGATAAAAGGCAATTAAAAAAACGCAATAAGATAAAAACAGCCACTAATAAACCTTACAAGTAGTTAAAGTTTTCAAGATTTTCATTCAAAAGTTTTATTTCCGGGGAAAGGTGTAAAACTTAGCGCCATATTTTCAAGAGATTCGCCAAGTGCCGTACGTAAGTCGGTTTTCTGAAATCTCTAGTAAAAGCTTGACGAATAGTCCGAGGTGCAAAGTTCCGGAGATACTCACTGCTCTACTTCATGGGTACTTTATTCTGATTCCCTAGTAACTACTAGTTAAAAGAAAAAGGGGCTGCAGAGAACCTCAAGCGGCGTAAATATAGTAACCTTATTGGTAACTATATTTTCGAGCCGTTTGGGGTTGAAACTCTAGGACCGTGGGGTCCGAGTGCTCACAGCCTTTCCAAGGAAATATCAAATCGCTTAGTTGACACTTTCCGTGACCCAAGGGCTGGCTTTTACTTTGGCCAAAGGCTTAGCAGGCAGTCTCTTGGGTACGTTACCAGTTGACAGCGTTGAAGAGGAGTTTTTTGACGCCATTTTTTAAGTTAGTTACTTTAGGTTATTTTAATTTATTAATGTATTTAATATCTGTTTTTACTAATATAATAATTATTTGTTAAAAGAAGTAGAAAGGTCTGCAGAAGACAAGTCTTCTCGTTGTTATCGTGGGTAGCCTTTTTCTATCCACTGCTGCACATAGGCGTACTCTCTTGTGCGACATGCTGCCCTGTTAACTTATTTAATCTTCAAGTCAAACCTTGTTATCTGATATTAGGGAGTCTATGTATATATCACCGTTGTCACCATAATTTCAGCCAAAACATGTCATTTACTGGACGTATACAATGTCGCCCATGCGCATGTGACCGCCCGTAATTTTCTGAATATTCATGAAGAAATGTCGAAAATAAACTTCAAAAGGGACCCCCTTTTGAAGTTTATTTTCTCTTATCTTATCTTAAACTAGCTGTTTCCCGCAACTTCGTTCGTGTGAAAATTTTGATGAGTATGAGTGAGGAAAAAAAAAGATAGCCTATGTCCTTCCTCAGGATATAATCTATCTCCTCGCCAAATTTTATTATGATCCCATCAGCTGTTTCGTCGTGAAAGGTAGCAAACAAACAAACAAACAGGGTTACTTTCGCATTTATAATATTAGTACGAATAATATACTTGTCTTCAACCACTGCTTTAAGCTTTCACGGTTTATAACTTAATTTATACTGCCACTTACGGGATATCTTCTATGATTATTTTGCGCTCAAAATAATTGATAATCAGAATATCAGAAGATATCGGGATATCTTCCGTGATAAAGTAAGTTAGTAAGTGAGTAAGTAAGTGACAGTATAAGTTTAATATACATAACGGAACGGACGAATTATTCTGCACGTATCATTTTTCAATCACCTGCACGTACACGCCCATAATGAAGGACCAACAACAAATAACGAATAAATAGCGACACGTGGTGTCTCGGCCGCTCGAAAATCAGATCATTTATTTAATTTATATTTTTTCTTACCTGTTTCTATAACCCTTAATGCGTAATGAATCTTCATAACAGACAACACAAATATATAGATCCAAAGGAGTGTTGATATTAGTATGTAAGACTGAAAACGAACAAAGGGTATATTATTAAATGCTACCTTCTGCTTTATGGTGTCGAGCATCAACACAGTCTAGGCAAACCTCATGCTTTTGCGCTTCCGCGCGTCCAAATTGAGAACTGAACCATGGCGAGCTTTGCCGGGGTATTCCTCAAAGCGCAACTATTTTTAAGCGCAACCAACTAAGCGCAACTAAATTATTCCTTAAAGCGCAACTATGATGAAAAACATCGTTAATGAATCCATCATACCCATCTCTATTTTTGATCATGGTTGCGCTTTAAAATAGTTGCGCTTTGAGGAATACCCCGCTTTGCCGGACAGATGAACGTAGGAATATGAATGGATCCTGGCTGCAGGATCAAGTCATGTTTGTCATAAAAATATATTGTCACCAGAACCAAAGTTGTGTGCAAAATTTTAGCTCAATCGGTTGGGGACTGGTTTGAAATTCAGTTGCAAGATTTGAACCAATACATGTGTCATATTCAAAATAATTGTATATTTACTGCTGTGTTATTTTCCACTCCAATTATTTTTATAACGAGCTATACAACTGACTAGAATTTCATAAACAAACAGATTAAATGTTTTTTTTAATAAAGAAAAATAAAAAAATCCCATCCGAAAAAAAAGCTTAATAAAAACCAATGAAACACTTTATACAGCTAAACAATTCATTTAAAAAACACCAACCAGACATTGCGCAGGTTCCGATTCATGCAAGTACTCAATGTCCACGGTAAACTAAAAAAAAGAATTTAACTATAACCATTATACAAAAGTTAAAAAAAACAAATATTATTTAGAGAATAATGTTTAAACATTCACTTCTTTAAAGTATGAAATACTATTTATTGTTCTTCAAATTGATTAATAAGTGTCGTTATTTTACAAATATATCTGTTATTCTTCTCTGTTATGCTATTTTAACATTATTTCCAATTTATTTCCAAATATAAAGGGTGTAAAAAGACCCTTAACGAAGCCGAAGGTTACTTGTTCTCCCCGTTATTGCGATCATTTTTTTGTTCTAGACCATACCTGGGAACCTTCTAGTTACGGAGATATTGGGGGTCAAAGTTCCAACTTTTTCACAAGTTTTTTTTTAAATCCATGTTTCTGATGTATTTTTTTTACTTTAAACACCTTCGAGACCCCCGTATTATTCAATCCATCCATCAGCACAATGTTTTGAGTCCATTACATTGAGTTTTACCGTAAAACGTAATTTTTCACCCCAAAAAAAAAAAGTCATTTCCCAGCAATAATTTTTGCGTAAAGTTACTTAGTTTGATGTACAGAATGCTTGGTTGACGGCTTCGTGAAGGGTCTGTTTACACCCCGTATATGGTGACTGCTAATTAGTGACCGATACTTAAACACGTGATTGTACTCATGATAACAAACAACTTTCCCAAAGAAACACTTTTTTATACACAGATTTTATTACAATAACACAACAGCCGTATGAAATTTCGAACGCGCGCGCCTGTGACCTATCAGCTGTTAGCCGTTTCAGAAAAAAAAAAAATTGAGAAAGTTGTTTGTTATCATGAGTACAATCACTTTAAGTATCGGACATTAATTACCAGTCACCCTGTATACTGGCAAAATTAGTTCAATAGTTGTCACTACAAGACGTCAGAATAAATGCTCAACCATTTTGTGCAATATAGGCGTTCAATTCGTTTCATTGTCAAGGAAAATTAGACTTTAAAAAGTAAATATTCAATTTGAAGCAGAATCAAATAATATTCATATACGTTTCCTATCCGTAACTAACAATTATTTTGAATATGACGCACTTACTTGATACTAACTAACCAACCAACTAAGCCACAAGGCAAGTTAAATAAAAACTAATAAAAACAGTTATAAATAAATCAAAGTCAAACACTTTTGAACGTCAAACAAAGAAAATGTAATTGGTAATAAATAGTACCCAATACTTTAATAGGTAGATAATAGATGGATCAGTGGTCCATCGCCACAACTTACGAATTCTAGGTCGCGGGTACGAACCCATACAGGCGCGTTACTTTATATAATTTACTAGCTTTTGCCCGCGGCTTCGCTCGCGTTAATTTAGAAGTTGACAATCAATTTAGGTTGTACTCTGTTTGTAATAATTCAATCATGATTCCAAAGACACGTGGCGCCATCTATTATCATAAGAACGTTATTGTTGTTTTTTTTTCAGGTTCATCGGTTCCGTGGTTTAGGCGTGAAAAGGTAACAAACAAACTTACTTTCGCATTTATAATATTAGTTAGGAGTAAGGATTTAATCACCACACGGAAACAACTGAATACCAGTATTTTACATGGAGCGACTGCCTATCTGATCTCCACAACCCAGTTAGTACTGGGTAATACGATACTTCTTGCTAAGACTGGTTGTCAGACTTTAGGGCCACTGACTACCTGTAACGACTGTCAAAGATCTACAAATGACCGCCAGGCCAACAGCTTAACGTGCTTTCCGAGGCACGGAGGAAACTCGGTATGTAATGGGTAGTCACCCATCCACGGATCAACCTAGGCAAACGGCTGTAAAAATTTAGCCACGACCTCCTCAAAACGGTGAAGGAAAACATCGTGAAAAACCTTCATGACTAACAACCAAAAATTCCAAAATAAGTGACATCTACCAAGCTGCCCTGGGCTGGTGGTTTGCAGCCCACCCCCTCTCTTAGAGGGGAGGCCTGTGTCTCAGCAGTAGGGACATTACAGGCTGACTAAGTTACTTCCTTACTAATATTATAAAAGCGAAAGTAAGTTTGTTTGTTACCTTTTCACGCCTAAACCACTGAACCGATAAAAATTGCATATAAAGGGTGTAAAAAGACCCTTAACGAAGCCGAAAGGCACTTGTTCTCCCCGTCATTGCGATCATTTTTTTGTTCTAGACCATACCTGGGAACCTTCTAGTTACGGAGATATTGGAGGTCAAAGTTCCAATTTTTTCACAAGTTTTTTTTTAAATACCACTTTTAAAGGTTTTAAATTTACTTTCATTAACTCCGTGACCCATTTACTATTCAAAGCATCCATCAGCACTAAGTTTTGAGTGCGTTACATTGAGTTTTACCGTAAAACGTGATTTTTCACCCCAAAAAAAGATGTCGTTTCCGAGCAATAATTTTTGCGTAGAGTTACTTAGTTTGATGTACAGAATGCTTGGTTGACGGCTTCGTGAAGGGTCTGTTTACACCTTGTAGGTTATCAGGTGCGCAGAAACGGACATAGGGTAACTTTCATCCCCAAAAAAGGTACTGTACCCGAGGAAAACAAGAATAACGTACTTATGATAATAGATGGCGCCACGTGTCTTTCGAATCATGATTAAATCATATTATTACCAATAGAATTGATTTTCAAATTCAAAACTAACGCGTGCGAAGCCGCAGGCAAAAGCTAGTAAATAATAAAGCCACATGACTCACCCCCAAAAACTTCCTATTCTCCAATTTCAGTGATGCGAGTAACAGCATTCCATTGACTACAAGAAGGACCAGACCGCCGAAAGACATTAAACTTATCTCTGAAAACATAGTTAAAATTAACTTATATCCGAGAATCCCATTGAACGAGTTTTCATGAAATAGTTATTGAATGGGATTAAATGAACTAACTAGGGTTGTATTGATGATTTTAATGATTATTATTCTGTAACTACATACGTGTAATGGCCGCGAATCATATTTTATTTAACATACAACCTGACACTGACTTGCAAATTGCAAAAAACCTAAATAAAAATGAATTTCGCGAGCTGCCCTGGCGCATCCCCAGTATCACTTCTGACGATAAACGTAGCCACATACTGAGCCCAAACAGTGTAAGTAATAATAAAGGTTGTAAAAAGACCCTTAACGAAGCTGAAAGGCATTTTTTCTCCCCGTCATTGCGATCGTTTTTTTTTTCTGGACCATACCTGGGGACGTTTTAACTTTACTTTAATTAAGTCCAGGACCCGTTTACTATGTATTCAAAGCATCCATCAGCACTAAGCTTTGAGTACGTTACATTGAGTTTTACCGTAAAACGTTATTTTTCGTTTCCCAGCAATAATTTTTGCGTAGATTTACTTAGTTTGATGTACAAAATGCTTGGTTGACGGCTTCGTGAAGGGTCCGTTTACACCCTGTATAGAACAGTTGTTCCGTCGTGTCGATCCAAAAGAAGAAGAATAGACTTACGTCTGGAACTCTCAGTCGCATACATTTTGTCGTAATCACAAGCAAGAATTACAAGAAATATTATCATTATCGACCCAACGATCATTTCGCTTAAGGCAATCATCTCGACCACGGGTCGAAGTCGACCCACCAGCCCAGGTTTCTGGTTGTTCTCATTCTCTGGCATGCCAGCGTTCACATTTCTATTTGTCTCGTCTAGCTTTTTAAATTTATCTGGTATGTAAGTATATAACGTTTGGTCAAGAATCTTGTTGAAATCAAATCCTGTAGACTTCTGCATTTTGATTTCTTGCTTGTAATTTACTCCGAAAACAATAATATTTTGGTAGCGATTCGATTGCTAATATATGTATTGGTCCAAATTTTTCTTTTTTAGTTTTCACCGTTGTCACGATGCTGTCACAATTTTTTTTTCTTTACTAAAGCGGCCATTAATCGAAAAAATCTTTAAGGTTGTATATGTATTAGGGTGTAAATTTTTGGTGTCGTTTTTGATACGTGGCAGAGTAACAATACAAAAATACTGTTCAGGTTTTACTCTACAGACTTAAACATACCTAAGAGTCCTAATACGCTGGTGCGCTCAAACAAACTAACAACAAAAAACTCGAAATCATCATCTGCCTAGCCTTTTCTCAACTATATTGGGGTCGACTTCCAGTCTAACCGGATACAGCTGAATACCAGTATTTTACAAGGAGCGACTGCCTATCTGACCTCCACAACCCAGTTAGTAGTGGGTAATACGATACCCCTTGGTAAGACTGGTTGTCAGACTTTTTGGGCCACTGACTACCCAACGACTGTCAAAGATCTACAAATGACACCCGGGACCAACGGGTTAACGTGCTTTCCGAGGCACGGAGGAAACTCGGTATGTAATGGGTGGTCACGCATCCACAGACCAACCTAGGCAAGCACGGCTTAACCTAAATATCGACCCGAGCGGCTGCTATTATTTAGCCACGAGCTCCTCCAAGTAAGAAAACTCGAAATATGATTACAAAAATAATCTTCATCGCTACAAATGAACTCAAAAGTACGTAATCATTAGAAACACCGACTTAACCCCCATTTTCTACCCGTAAAGCATGAAAACCTACATTATATCCACTCATCCACACATCCATACATACATTAACATCCACATTGGGCACCTCAACCGTACGTAATCCAGCGGTGCAGTCAGCTCCATTAAATTAAATACTTAATGAGACTCTACATCGTGATACCACAGAGTAGATAGGTACAGAAGTCTCACGAGAAGAAAAAAAGGAAAAATTATAAATACAATAAATCAAACAGGATTTATTGTATTAAGTTAGTGTAACTATAAAGTAAGGATGGATGTAAAGTAAAGGTTACCTAGATAAACTTGACGATTCATAGTAACGTCACAAATGATTATTTAATTTTTACATTTGTTTTTTTTTTTTAATCTCCGCCACGAATCAAAGGCCCTAGAGTCATGAAATTCGGCAAGAAGCGATATCTTACAGCACATGTAAAGGAAAACATCTGAAAACCGTAAATATGTTGTTTAATAACAAAAGAACCGGCCTGCATGATGAAGTTTGCACGGAACCCTCGACGCACAAGTCCAACTCGCACTTTTTGCCGGTTTTTTATGACCGCTTTTTTTCCATCGAAGTACGCAGACGCTACCTTTTATGGATCGAACTAGCCCTATTTGACGGACATCACTAATATACTACAGTTGATATTATGAGAGACCACGGCAACACGACTGAATGCTAAACTTTGAACGCGGCAACAGGCGCTACATTTTCCAAAATAAAATTGTGGTGGTGTAAGCCAGTATTCTAAGCTGATCTTAATTCTGTTCAAGTGATCCTTCTGGATTAATTTAGCAGTGGTCACCTATGAAATAGTAGTTACGTGCCAACTTAAATATTGAGTTATAATACTTGTGAGTGGTTCTTTTCTTTACTATAAGCAATTTATTTAATGAGAAAACTTATAAAATAACTTTATTCATTTATACGGTTATAGAAATGTGATTAATTTGAGCGATTAATATGGGTATTGTTCTATGAAGAGTAAGGTAGAGTTGTGCCTATAGTTCGCCCACTTTAATTCATGTAAAATAGGGCGAGCCTATTGCCATTAAGCAGCCATAATGTGAAATTCCTAATGCAAAAACCGCAGACCGCATCCCTGCCGCATTCGCAAGTCATCAACTAGGACACTGTTTTAAGCTTTCTCGGTTTAGAACTAATCTTATACTGTCACTTACGGGATATCTTCCGTGATTGTTCATTATTTTGAGCTCCCGATATTTCGACGCTGTTGCAAGCGCCATGATCGCGGGTTGACTGGACTTGTCCATCTACCCGCATTCTCCGGTCAACCCGCGATCATGGCGCATGCACAGTTGTGGGCCCGAATATCGCAAGACTGGAACCCTGAAACAGCTAGACGGGGACGCGGTAGACCGAAGAGAAGATGGCGGGACGTCTTGCATGGCTTCCTCGCGAGTTGGCGAGAAGAGGCACACCATCGTGAGAAGTGGAAGGAATGGGGGGAGGCCTTTGCTCAGGAGTGGGACAATACAGGCTAAATAAAAAATAAAAGCCTATTGTGAAGCCACCGTGTTTCAATCCTCGTAACACCTGGAGGATATCACCCATCCTCTTTATGGTCATCATTCAACGTTAAGCGGTACCGGAAGACTGTAATAGCAAAGAAGAAAGGCATCACCAGTAGTTTTCTTGCATCGTTTCTCTTGGTTATTTCACAAAAATATCATTTATGTAGCGTAGGTCCATCGTCAGTAGTGACTTCTATACGTCTCTAAGACAAAAACTTAAAATTGGTATTTATCTAGGCTTTAACAGCCGCTCGGGTCGATCTTTAGGTTAAGCCGTGCTTGCCTAGGTTGGTCTGTGGATGGGTGACTTGGGTGCCTTGGAAAGCGCATTAAGCCGTTGGTTCCGGATGTCATTTGTAGATCTTTGACAGTCGTTAAGTAGTCAGTGGCCCAAAAAGTCTGACAACCAGTCGTACCAAGGGGTATCGTATTACCCAGTACTAACTGGGTTGTGGAGGTCAGATAGGCAGTCGCTCCATGTAAAGTACTGGTATTCAGCTGCATCCGGTTAGACTGGAAGCCGACCCCAATATAGTTGGGAAAAGGCTAGGCAGATGATGAATCTTTTTAACTATGCTTTCAGAGATTAGTTCAAGATCTGTTTCAGAGATCTCATAACATCGAAGACAAGTTTAATAAAACATTTTCGTAGGCAAACATTTTAAAACAAAATGAAGCCTAACATCGATAAGCCTCCCAAAATAAGATTTTCTACCATATTCTTTTTTAATTTAACAAAAAATGGTCGCCAATTTAACATTATAAGTCCAATTACGTCTCCGAAGTTTACCGAGATTCCAATCATCTCAATAAGTCGATTGCCCTTCACCCAGCTCTTGATATCGGGAGACAATGGGATACTTCGTGGACTAAACTGATATTCAGCTTGACTTTGACCCCTAAAATCTTGATGATTCGACAGTTTTTGAGATTAACTGATAAATTTTGAGATGGATCTTACCTTGTCCCTAATAGGTATAGGCTTCTGTGTAAAATGTACTACAATCATTGAGTTACGACATAGCAACAGCTATACAATGTCGCCCATGCGCATGTGACCGCCCGTAATTTTCTGAATTTTCCATAAATGTATGGGCTGGAATGATTGACGATGAACTTATTGCCCCTTTTGTGTTACCAAACAGACTAGATCAACACGCGTTTTTAGATTTTATAGTCAATACGTTGCCGTTGCTTTTGGAGGAAGTACCGCTGGAAACAAGAAGGCGGATGTATCTGCAATTAGATGGAGCTCCAGCACACTTCGCACGACTAGTTCGTGATTATTTAAATCAAAATTATCCGTCTTCAAAGGGGGGGTCCCCTTTTGAAGTTTATTTTCGACAATTCTTCATGAATATTCAGAAAATTACGGGCGGTCACATGCGCATGGGCGACATTGTATAGGGTGACTGGTAATTAGTGACCGATACTTAAACACGTGATTGTACTCATGATAACAAACAACTTTCCCGATGAAAATTTTTTTTTAATACTCATTCACTAATCGGGCATTATGAAATTCGTGCGCGCGCGCCTGTGACCTATCAGCTGTTAGCCGTATGACGCCTTTCTGTCTCATTACTATCGTACCGTGCAACAATGGGTAGGAAGAGCGCTCGTGCGGCTCGCACGCCCGCTCCGTAATGCACCGCTGTTGGGATAAAAGAGAATGAGTATTAAAAAAAAATGTTTCTTTGGGAAAGTTGTTTGTTATCATGAGTACAATCACGTGTTTAACTATCAGTAACTAATTACCAGTCACCCTATATAAGATTTTTTGTTTTGTCCTTTGTGAGTCTAATAAATACAATTTCTTTGTTCTTTTCCTTTAACAGTTATAATACTGGTACTGAGCGGTAATGCGCCAAAATGTATTACTTTCCTTGCTCCAGAACTACTATTGTCTTAACAGACTATCAAACGGGAAGTTTGGCGGCGTTACATCTGATCTGAAACTTAGTTGCATAGGCCACTCTTACTTGGTAGTTGGTACCCGCCTCTGTTGCACCGCAGCAGGTAACTCGCAGACGCTACTTATTATCAGTTATTTGTTAGTTACCAACTAAGAACAAGATGGCGATCTTGTCTCGTCTTTGTCGACGTTCGTTAGTGTAATTGCCAACCTACTTTATGGAGTGGTCACACTTCACGTCGACGAAAAATCGAATATAATTGTTTAGGATGACCTGCCATACACACGCTGGATCTCATGCTCAACAAAACAAGTTAGCGCTTGGCACACACTAGAAAGAAAGAAAGAAGAAAGAAAACATATTTATTCGGCACATGCTACAGTAGCAAACAAACGCCACAGTAGCAAGCACGCAACAAACAAATAAAAATAAAATAGTAAACTGAAATCCACACAATAAAAAACTTAAAACTAAACAGAAAAAAAAGAAAGATAATATTGTGTGGCCTGTGGTTCCGGCCTAGAATAGACCACCCCTCTCCTCCCGTGAGTGTCGTAAGAGCCGACTAAGGGATGGTGTAAGTGGCTTGTAACTGTCATCCTACATCCACCTATACCCGTGTGAGTATTCTAACTAATAACTACACACCACAATAAGCCATCTTTGGGCTCGGAAAAGTATTTTCCTAGAGGTCTGGATGGAACAGTCGGCATCAGTGCAGGATGACGGCTCAAGGCGGTGGCGGATGAACGTCCGGGACGTCAACGGCGGCACCCAAAGACCCAGTCAGGCGGTCTACTGCGCACCCACCAACCCGCACTAGACAAGCGTGGTGGGTTATTTGTCTAAACCCCTTCCCAAAAGGAGGGAAGGGAGGCCTTTGCCCTTCAGTGGGACAATATAGGCTTATAATAATAATATTGTGTGTCTCACGGCTGCGCCGAATAGGCCCAGACACACACATCATACTAAACCAAAAATGTTCATCGGTTATTAAAAAAATCTGCTGTTTTTTACATAAAGTGCAATACATACCGTCAAAATGTATACAGGGTGTAAACGGACCCTTACGAAACCGTCAACCAAGCATTATGTACATCAAACTAAATAACCCTACACAAAAATGATTGCTGGGAAATAGCTTTTTTTAGGGGTGAAAAAACTCAAAACATTGTGCTGATAGTTGCTTTGAATAGTAAACGGGTCACGGAGGTAATTTAAGTAAGGTTATTAACTTGAAAATTAATATTAAAAAAAAATATGTGAAAAATTTGGAACTTTGACCTCCAATATCTCCGTAACTAGAAGGTTCCCAGGTATGGGTCTAGTACAATAAAATGATCGCAATGACAGGAAGAACAAGTACACATTCAAATAAAACCACAAATTCTGCCCATCATTGGGATCATTTTTTTCTTCTAGACCATACCTGGGAAACCTCAGGCTCTGGAGATATTGAAGGTCAAAGTTCCAATTTTTTCACAAGTTTTTTTTTTTTAAACCAAGTTTTAAGGTTTTAACTTTACTTTAATTAACTCCATGACCCGTTTAATTTTCAAAGCATCCATCAGCACTAAGTTTCGAGTGCGTAACATTGAGTTTTAACATAAAACGTGCCCCCAAAAAAAAAAGTCGTTTCCCAGCAATAATTTTTGCGTAGAGTTACTTAGTTTGATGTACAGAAGGCTTGGTTGACGGCTTCGTGAAGGGTCCGTTTACACCCTGTATACTGTATAGTTGTAGAAGAAATGTACTTAGCAGTATCAAGTAAGAAGTATTACCAAATAATAATCAAGTACTGCGCGGCGATATGATTTTATGAAACAACGAATCAAGCCTCAATTTTATGAAAATGAGTTTTAGCGACCTGCACTCAAACTCCATATTACCAGGTCTGTCGCTTTGATTCCTTTTTGTGTCTTCGTCGCCATCCATTTCCATCTCAGAGCCTCCCTGCGGAAAGTGCAAACACTGAGGAAAGTGTGGGCTAAGTCTAAGTCTAAGTCGGTGCAGACACGACTAATCTGCACACATTACCTGCTAGTTACTGTAGTTACCAACTCACGCCTGACACGAGCCGCAGCACGACATAAGATAGAAAAGACGGCTTTGAGCTTGCTATTAATAGGAAAGATAAGCCATGATTGATACAAGTAACTACAGCGCTAAGAAAACGTAGTCAGAATTAATTTCTAATAGTGTGACTCCGTTAATTAGTTTAAAAATATAGTACAAAAATAAAAATTGTGAAGAACTTATTAAAAAGTAGCTATTGCCCGCGGCTTCGCTCGCGTTAACTTAGAATTTGATAATCAATTCGGGTTGTACTCTGCTTGTAATAATATCATGTAGGTGGTAGGTGTGTGTGTGTAGTTTTCCTCGAGAACAGATTTTTTTTCCGGGATAAAAGGTACCCTATGTCCGTTTCTGTACACTTAACAACGTATACAAAATTTCAGGATGATCGGTTTAGTGATGTAGGCGTGAAAAGGTAACAAAAAAACAAACTTACTTTCGCATTTATAATATCAGTATGGATGTCAAGTAATTTTACCTCACAGAGAAGCTACGTTTTGGTAGCATCTTTTATTTACCGAATTTTATGTTTACTGGTAGGGCCATATTTATCGGGTAATAGCTCACATAGTGAAAATGCAACCCGTGCAAGTACCGGACTGTTGTAGTTTGATGATGATAACGTGAACTTTACTCTACGACACTGTAAAGTCTACGACAGTATAAAGTCTACGACAGTGTAAAGTCTACCCTGCACCGATCTCCCGTTCAATTTACTGCGCAGGATTATTCTGAGCTTCATCTTACGCTTGCAACTACATCAATGTTTCCTTATAAAATTGGGAAACACTTAGAACAACTTTTAGCGGTATTAAACGAGCTTCTAGCGAATATATTGCCCGACTATTTATTATGTAAATCGAATCACTCGTGCTGAACCTTATGGAAATGTTTCAGGATACTATCAGGGACGAAGCCTCCATATAAGCCCTTTCCCCTTCAGAAGTTTGGAACACAATATATCTCTACCGTAATTGAAAAATGGCACAATCAGTATTTTTAAAAGTAGAGAAACATCACAAAACGCCTACACTGATGGACAATAAATCAACAAAATTTGCTCTTCAACAACATATTGCTATAAAATAAGCCGCAGGAGCGATCGGCTTTTTGGCAGTTAAACTTCTATGCGAAGTAAACGTCATGACGTCACTTGAAGGTCACTAGCCAGCCAGAAATGGGGTGTTGAATTTTCTGTGAAACTTTTTATATTTTCGGGGTCGATTGACTTGAAAATTAGTGTACATGCTCTTCATATAAAATTATGAGGAACGAGTACCACAGTTTTTCCAAATTCATCCCCCAATATAAAATTCAAAGTCCTGACTGACTGATATATCAACGCACAGCCTAAACTGCTGTTCTTAAAGACATGATTTGATAGGTGTATTCTTTGTGAAGAGCGACGATCCACTATGAAAGAGTTTTTTTAATTCCATCCCTAAAAGAGTGAAATAGGGGGTTGAATTTTCTGTGAAACTTAATATTTTCTGGGTCGATTAGCTTGAAAATTAGTGTACATACTCTTCATATAAAATTATAAGAAACGTGTATCACATTTATTCCAAAATCATCCCCCAACAGAGTCAAATAGGGCTTCGAAGCTCACGTAGACGGGTGCATGGCGCGCAGCGTTGAGCGGGGCTCGCGGGGCGCGGGAGTATTTACCTATTAGTAAGTAGGTAGGATTTTTCTGAGGTTGATGTGTCTGTAAATATGGTTTATTCCACCAATTTTTGCGTTGGCTCGTGATACGCGACATTGATATTAATATCATGTAAAAGTATTATGTCTATAAATAGATTCCTAATTAATCATTTGATTGTTGTCATCGGTGTCCAATCTCAAACCAAGGTATCAATATTTCACATACTTAAAAACGTAATTTAATTGTAATGAACTAAGATTTACAAGTTATAAGCAAGTACATGTACTATAAAGGCTGTAAAAGACCCTTAACGAAGCCGAAAGGCACTTGTTCTCCCTATCATTTCGATCATTTTTTTGTTCTAGACCATACCTGGGAACCTTCTAGTTACGGAGATATTGGGGGTCAAAGTTCCAACTTTTTCACAAGTTTTTTTGTAAATACATGTTTTAATGTATGATTTTTACTTTAAACACCTCTACGACCCCGTACTATTCAATCTATCCATCAGCACAATGTTTTGAGCGCGTTACATGGAGTCCTACCATAAAACGAAATTTTTCACCCCAAAAAAATAGTCGTTTCCCAGCAATAATTTTTGTGTAAAGTTACTTAGTTTGATGAACATAATGCTTGGTTGACGGCTTCTTGAAGGGTCCGTTTACACCCTGTTTATACATAGATTACTTATTATCCCAGAGTAAGATCTCGTGGGCAATTCCCGAACTCCACGCGGGTGAAAACGCGGGCATACGCTAGTCTGCCTATACAAGACTGAAGCCAGGAAGCCTTTTGCTCCGGCTAACCCCTCTCAATATTTCACCCTTCGCCACTGATACTCATGCCCGTTTCCCTCATCAATATTATTGTTTTGTCCATACCGTTGCGTAGCACAGTAAGAACGTGCTTTTATTTAAGCATTACATTTAGGACTCGCCTTGTATTAGTGAAATGGGCAGGAGGCTATGGAGTAGCACTTGCTGCTGAAGAGTAGCACCGTAATGGTTCCACTGCAGAGTCAGAAGCCCTCTTTATAGAGGGCTGATTTACTCATCAGCTGATCAAGCTTGTCTCTTGCGGTTCTCTCCCAGCATCGCCGAGGCTCGTACCCCACAGAGGGTGCCCTTAGCATGTAGTCGCTTAGTTTTTAAGATTTTATGCCCCTGGCTGGAAGCCTTACACAAAAGGCACCAACAGGTTAGTCTAGATAAGCAGACAAAAACTTCCTAGGTTGACCGGCGAGGTGCTTTTCCCAAAAAAAGGGTTGAACCAATGTGGTAAGTTCATCATCATCAACATCAGCCCATAGCAGTCCACTGCTGGACATAGGCCTCCTCAATCGCACGCCACTCAACTCGATTCTCAGCAACTCTCATCCAATTGGTACCAGCTACCCTGCGAAGATCATCACTCCACCGAGCCTGAGGGCGTCCCACCTTACGTTTGCCGATTCGCGGTCTCCACTCAGAACACGTCTAGCCCAACGTTCATCGGTTCTACGGCTAATATGACCGGCCCATTGCCACTTCAGCTTGCTGATTCTGTGAGCTATGTCGACAACTGTGGTTCTCTGCCGGATCACCTCGTGGTAAGTTAGGTAAAACAAAATTTAATTTAAAAAAATTGTATTAAACAAAATCACAGCTTATATATAATCTTCAATATTGTCTTGTATCCAGGATGAGAACTTGGCGACGTCAGTGAAGATGACGTAATGGTTGGGGTCGCAGGAGTACGCCTTGCCTTGCGTGGCCACGGAGAGAGAGACCACTCCACGGAGATACCAGCTGTCTCCCTTCTGGAAGAACATGCCGCCTCCGCTGTCGCCGTTGCAAACTGAATCACCTGCAAGTAAGGAAAAGACATGAATCTACAGTAACTGTACAGTACAGTACTTTCACAAGTTATTATGCCTTGTGTCTGGGACTGTAGCTTCGCCTTCTTTGTTTTTCTGACATTCAAAAGTGCCTGTTATGGTCTAATTGAAATAAATGCTTTGAGTTTGAGTTTGAGTTTGAGTTCTCTAAAAAACTGCCTTAACACACAAATATTAGGTTTTTAGATAATACCCCAATCAACTTTCAGTTATCCTTTCCAATTATCTTTACTCTGTCATTAAAAAATGCCGCCATAAGTGTACTGCGAAAATAAGTCACCGAATGGCACTATTATTTTTTAACGGAAAGCATCGGAAACACAAAAAACGTTAAAATGCATATTAAATGATTTTGAATTTGAAACAAATATGGCGGCGCGGGACCAACCAATCAACCAACCAGCGCACGAGGTGCGATCCGTCGCATGCCATTTCAAAATTGACGGTTTCATTTCGATAGATTATAATCTACCGAAAAATAATGCGTTAAATTGTAATCAGTATGCTACGGTTCACAATCTTTCGACAATTTACAATCTCGCGAGATAGATTATAATCTAACGGTATTTACAATGTTACGGTGACACATAAAATCTCAAAATTGCTATTTTTGTGTAACGACAGTTTTTTGAGGACGTGCGTTGGGTTGATCTCGCTTGAGCATGGGATCTTCGTTTACATCCCTAGTTGAACAAGTGTAGTCGTGTTGTTGGATGTTTCCATTTTTTTCTCCAGGATTTTTCGCTCGAGTTGAAACCGGACTTATAAATTGTGGTCCGGCTCCGTAATCACATACTGACAGATACTTCAGTGAGCAATTAAATGGAGGTTTCAAGCGGCGTCCGCCATTTCTTCTTATCTGTTTGGCTGATGCTATATTGCCATTAGTTAATGGCAATATAGGGTCGCTGCTTAAAAAATACTGTTGAAACGTTCTTCTGAACCCTTAAAAAAATATGTCATTATTGTGGAGCGCAGTCTTCTAGGCATCAAACTAACCGACCGTGTATACGCAATAACAAACTGCTCTCCAAAACACAAATAACGGACGTATTGCTCAAAAAGCTGTGAGCGAAAAAAGCCACTTTCTGGAGCCCTGACACAGCCAGAAGGCGTCGTGGCAGACCTCTTAGAAGATAGTGGGAGAAGCTGAACAAAACCAATGACCAGTGGTTTACAATAGCCCTGGATCGAAACAACTGGAAGTCATGGGGAGAGACCTTTTCTCAGCAGTGGGATGACGCAGGCTAACAGTATGGGCACTAGCTGCTCGGCAGTTTGCTGAACTTGGCCTATTCGACGCAGCCGTGACACACACAATATTATCTTTCTTTTTTTTTCTGTTTAGTTTTAAGTTTTTTATTGTGTAGATTTCAGTTTTTTATTTTATTTATATTTGTTTGTTGTGTGCATCTTGGCATGTGCCGAATAAAAATGTTTTCTTTCTTTCTTTCTATCAGTATTGATATCAGAACCTATAATTTATAAAACGGCCTTTACCCAGAACACAGCCTAACTAAAACAGTAGGCCAACTAAGCTGTGCCCCTACCCGACTAATGTCTTGTCATACTGCGCTCTAGTTAATCTGTGGCACTAGGCCGGGTGCAGCTAATGTATTTGCACTCACGTTTACGGCTCCCGTATATATCATTTATCATATACAGAGTGTGGTTTCAGATCACTGTTGTGTATCTTAGAAACCTCTTGGTGTTTCATTTCGATATTACCAGCGTCGGGAACTAGCTGCTCGGTAGTTTGGTGAACTGGGCCTTTTTGGCGCAGCCGTGAGACACACAATATCTATAAACACAATATCAATATCTCTTTTTTCTGTTTAATTCACGTTTTATATTGTGTAGATTTAAGTTTTTTATTTTATTTTTATTTGTTTATTGTGGGAACACCCAAATACTCCGAAATATTTTATTCCGAATTTCGATGTTCCGATTTTCAAAAGTCCGAATTTCATAATACCTAAGAATTAAAATCTCTATTATTAAAAATTACGAAATACATTTTACCGAAAGTCGTAAATCCGATTTGTTTGTTTTCCGATTTTCATACGACCGAAGAATCAAATGCTCGATGGGCTGTCGGTCCGAAAAACGACATTCCGATTTTCAATACTTCGAATAAACTGCTAAAATTAAGTTTCTGATTGTGATATTTGGCATACCACACTTGGCATAATCTTTAAATGAAAAAAGATGATCAATTTCATATTTAACCTTAAAATTAAAACATTGTCTTAAAAAGTCAAAAGGGTGAGCTACAAAAGTAGGTGACAGAAACGAATCGCTGCAAAACCGACTCCACGTAGTCTTGTCTGCCCTACCCCTAGAGTGTAATTTAAAATCGCGTAGGCGCAGAGGGGCGAGGCGGCCCGCGAGCTGAAGAGCAGGTGGTTTTAACGCTCTCCGCCGCGGCTGAGGTTGGCCGGCGAAGCCGGCCAGCAAGCCGAAGCTGCGGTGGTGAGCGTAAAACACATCTGCGATGATAAGCTCGCGTGGGACCGCCGGAGCCCCGCAGCGCCGGAGCCGTGACAGAAAACATGCCTCCTGCCTGTTGCATGCTCGCTTGCATGCTGCATGCTTGCTTGCATGCTGCATGCTTGCTTGCATGCTGCATGTATCTTGCATGCTTGCTTGCATGCTGCATGTATCTTGCATGCTTGTTTGCATGCTGAATGCTTTCTGCATGTATGGTGTATGCTTGTTTGCATTATTGCATGCTGCAAGCTTGTTGCATGCATGGTGTATGCTTGTTTGCATGGTTGCACGCTTCTTACAGGGAAATAAACTGTTTTATAATTATTGATGTTTTGATTAATTCGGGTACCATCTGTTGTTAGTGAAACATTTGGGTTAAGTTAGGTAACAGTGACCATTAACGGATCAGATCCCCTCTATTGTTGGTTATGTGTTTATTAATTTATTTGTCTTGATATTCACTTTTATAAGGCGTTTTTATTTCGGAATTCTAACTAATCGGTATTTTAATAATCGGAATTCGTATTTTTGATGTTTCGTATTATCATTAAGTCGGACTTTTTGTTGTTCGATCTATTGAAACTCGGTATTTTAAGAATAGTAATTATGAACGTTAGGAATATCGAAAAATAGGAATTATAAAAATAGGATAAATGATAAATCGGAATTGTCATATTAGGAATTTTGAACCATTCGGAATTATGAAAATCGGTATTTTAAAATTCGGATTTGTGACTGTCGGAATAAAGGTTTTCGTATTTATGTAGTGTATTGTGTGCAATTGTGGCATGTGCCAAATAAATATGTTTTCTTTCTTCTTTCATATTTCACAAATTATTCGGGATGTCTGTCTGTGAGTACAGCTGTGTCATGTGCCGATCCTTTTTCCAACTTTGTTGGGGTGGACTTCCAGTCTAACCGGATGCAGTTGAATATCAGTATTTTTCATGGATCGGCTGACCTCCACAACCCAGTTAGTAGGTACCAGGAAATACGATGCGGTGAGTAAGGCTTCCAGTATAACCGGATGCTGTTGAATACCAGTATTTTTTATGGATCGACTGCCTATCTGACGTCCACAACCCAGCTAGTACTGGGAAATACGATGCGGTGAGTAACTTGGCTACCTTGGCTTGGATGCCTTGAGCTACCTTCATCTTCAATCTTAAATACCTGACAGGTGCTTTACAGTAATGCCAATTGCAACTTTCGGGTAATTGTAATGTAACCGTTAAGACTACTTTCTTCTATTTGAAACACACAACAACGACAACGAGTAGTCCTGAAGAAAAGCTAGTAAATAAAAAAATTGTTGAAAAAACTAAAAAACCCGACTGAAAAACTGAAAAGCATAAAACAAGCACATTTTAAATTAAACAAAAGTTGGAAGCAGGTGGGGTCCAAATCCGTTCATCCGTTAAGGAATTACGGGAGAACATAGAAACAGACATACATACATACATACAGGTCAAACACATAACCCTCCTTTTAGGCTTCGCCGCAGTCGGGTAAAAAAGGTTCAGACATCTGAGACCGCGGTTCCAGTTTGAAAGTAAAGAGCAAGAAATGCTGATAAAAAAAAACCGACTTTATCACCTAAAAAAACCATTCAAAATAAGACAAACTTACGATCTCTATACCCAGCGCAGTACGTCTTGTCAGAAGTGAATCTTCTGAAGAATTCTGGGTAAGAGCTGATGCAGGTCTGCTGCTCTACCACCGACATTTGCCGTTGAGTCAGGTCTTCTTTAGCCACTCCTGTGGCCTCGTATCCCCAGCCAACAATCTACGGAAACAAAACACGGGAATTGTTAATACGATGCCTTGTCTTAGGCGCGAATTACACAGAAAAGGCGTACGGTGAAGGCGCGACGCAGGCATGATGCCGCTTCAAAACTTTTTCATACATAATGTACGTAGGCGACGTGTCGTGAGTTACACTCAAGCGGCGCGGGACAGGCACCCCGTTCTTTCGTTTCCTTATAAATTCCATGTCCGCGCTGCGCCTTACGCCTTACGCCTTACGCCGTTGCTGTGTTATTCGCGCCTTAGAGATCGAACTTCGTCTGGAACAGCTGGTACTTCAAGTATGGTCCCACTAACTTTAAAATTCTGTTCATGCTTGTTCTTTAAGGGACTAGAGAAAGTGTCATCCTCTGAGCAGTAACGATGATGAAGGAAAATAAAAAAGTCCTGAATTGACATAGTAAGCTTATTAGAATCATGTTGGAATTCCTTGAAAATGCAAAGCTCTAAGAAAGTTTTGGCACTTGTCTAGGCCTTTTTTTTGCTCACCCAGCCAGATCTTTGTATTTGTTTGATTTTGTTTTTTTTTGTTTATATTTGTATTTTTTTATGTGTGTATCAGTATCTACCTATTTATGTTAACAAAATAGTATTTTTCTTGTTTATTTTTTTGTACTCTATCACAATGCTGTCCTATTTGACCCAAAGAATGATGGGTAGAGAATGCCTTGTGGCATTAAGTCCAACTATGTACCACTTTTGTACATGAAGTTTAAATAAATCCTGCCGGGGCTGCGGGACTGTTCGAAATAGATACCGCGGCCCTGGAACACAATGGGCAAGGAAGGAACATGGATAGTCAGTAAAAGTCTGACACTCCCTTCCACTCCGCCCAGAGAGAGCGGGGGGGGGGGAGTTATTTGATGATTTCCCATCAAAAAAAAAAAAGTTTAAATATTTTTTTTTTTTTTTTTGCACCGTGACCATGTTGGGCAACCATTGTGTCATAGTATAATATAGCTCTCACATTGAAGGAAATGTACTATGCTTCTCAAAAATTGAAATAATTGGAACTCCGACTTTAGCCTCAACTTAACGTCAGAAACGCCGAGTATCACTCCATAGGTATTCCTTTTTTAATGCCATTACTGATACTTTTTGACATCTTAATTTGAATTTGATTTATTTTTGGTTCAATTATTGCAAGCTTACAAAGTATTTTTGAATAAATAATAATAATACATAACTTTGCCCAGCTGTGGGACAGAACAGGCGAATCAATTATTAATGGTAATACATACGGAACCCGTCTTCCCGACGACGTTATCGAGAGAAGTTTCATGTTCTGGCCAGAGGCAGGCAGGCTGGATCCTCTCGGAGAAGGAGACGCTGTCGCGGAGCTCTAAGATAGCCAGGTTTGCTTTGAAGGTCATTGCATCAAACTCTGGGTAGAGTAGGACTCTGTTCACCTGGAAAAAATAAGTTTGTATTAAAAACATTTTTCTTTTTTTTTTCTTTTTGTAATTTTTTTTTTCGCTACGTTTTTGGTAGGTACCTATGAGGCTATGACATACATAATGGTTTTTTTTTAATGGAAAAACACTGTCTCCCAAGTCACATGTGAAAACCTAGTTTGGGAGCCAGGGGACCTATCTGTGGGACATAATCTGTATGTTATAAACTCAAACTCAAAGCATTTATTTCAATTAGACCATTACAGGCACTTTTGAAAGTCACAGAAAAAAAAAGAGCGAAGCTTCAGTCACAACAAGGCATAATAACTTGTGAAAGTACTGTAGTTGCCCATTCCAAGGCGTAGATCTCTATGGAGAAGAATGGGCAAGAAACTCCATGGACACTCTTTTCAATCAAAATATTGTTACAAAATCTTGGTTACATCATTCACGTGGATACTATACATTTATGTGAGAACGATGTATAAAGAAGTGCAAGCTAAGAGCGTCCAGAGTAAAAAGATCATTATATCTTATGATGTCTGTAACAATATTGTCACTGTATTGATATAAAGAATTTTTATTATTATATTTTTTCTCTAAGGAGCCTGCTTCACTTCCGAATGAAAGAAAAGAAAGAAAGAAAAAACAATTAATTTGTCGCAGGGACATGACGTGCATCATACAAAATTACAAAAAAATAACAATAAACATACAGTTCGCGTCACGTAAAAAGAACGCTGACCGCTCAAATAACTTTCTCAATTTTTTTATGCTAGCCTTTTCCAAAGTACTAGGTAGCTAGTAAAGTCCCTATTAGGATTCTACAATGAAACAATTATACTTATATTATAAAACAATAGCTTAGTACTTTATGACGAGACAGTATAACGTGCGCAACACATCCCCTCCACTGTCGCTCAGCGTCCTTTTTACATGACGGGACTTATACAACGCATAACAAATATAACCAACCCACACCAATGCCACCAGAATGACACCATCTACCGGATAAATTAATTAACGGAACAATTTCACGAAATTATCCATCAGATAATTAATCAATCTAGAAACGGTAAAGGACATATTTTGTTTCGAACGGAAATTCTTGTAAAATGTATCAGACGCCATCTATGATACGCTGCCAGTAACTTACCATCTGCAGCCTAACCTAATTGCGTTATATAGGTACTCATGATAACAAACAACTTTCCCAAAAAAACATTTTTTTTTTGAATGCTCATTCACTTTTATCACAATAACACAACAGCGGAGCATTACGGAGCGGGCTTGTGAGCCGCGCGGGTGCTCTGCCTACCCACTGTACGATAGTAATGAGACAGAACGACGTCACGCGGCTAACAGCCGATAGGTCAAAAGCGCGCACGCGCGAATTTCATACGACGTTGGCTTCCTGTCTAACCAGATGCGGCTGAATACCAGTATTTTACATGCAGTGACTGCCTATCTGACCTAAGGTGGACTAGAGTCTTATAAAGGGTGTAAAAAGACCCTTAACGAAGCCGAAAGGCACTTGTTCTCCTCGTCATTGTGATCATTTTTTTGTTCTGGACCATACCTGGGAACCTTCTAGTTACGGAGATATTGGGGGTCAAAGTTCCAATTTTTTCACAAGTTTTTTTTTAAATACTTCTTTTTAAGGTTCTAACTTTACTCCAATTACCTCCATGGTCCGTTTACTATTCAAAGCATCCATCAGCAATAAGTTTTGAGCGCATTATATTGAGTTTTACCGTAAAATGTGATATTTGACCCCAAAAAAAAATTTAGTTTCCCAGCAAAAAATTTTGCGTAAAGTTACTTAGTTTGATGTACAGAATGCTTGGTTGACGGCTTCGTGAAGGGTCTGTTTACACCCCGTATATCACTTATAACATCTCTTGGGTATAACTAGTTTACCCTCTTATGTATTACTTTATGTATTATTCATACAAACATAAACTAACGCCTTTTTCCCATGGGGGTAAACAGAATCCACAGAACGCCACCTGCTACGATCCTAACACACAAGTAGGTGCTCCTTTTGCCTCGTCTACGTTCATACAACTGGTCATACATGCACGACGCCAGTTGCGAGTATTACGCACCTGACTCTTCTGAAGAACCTCACCAATAAGGTCAAGGTCAATTTATTACTAGCTTAGCTTACTAGCCCGCGGCTAAGCTAGCGTTAATTTAGAATTTGACAATCAATTCGGGTTGTACTGTGCTTGTTATAATTCAATCATGATTCGAAAGACACATGGCGCCATCTGTTTTCATAAGAACATTAGTGTTGTTTTCCTCGGACACAGTACTTTTTTTCGGCATGAAAGGTACCCTATGTCCGTTTCTGTGCACCTGACAACGTATATGCAAAATTTCAGGATGATCGGTTCAACGGTTTAGGCGTCAAAACGTAACAAACAAACTTACTTTGGCATTTATAATATTAGTAAGGATGTGCCTTATGTGCCTAAAAAATAATCAATTTTCTATTCTATTCTATAATGTGAATATATTCATGAGCTAAATCTAGAACAACACTATCTCCTAATTCAAAAAATTAACCGTTCGTCGACCTCAAAGCGTAAAACAAACCTAAACACTAAAACAATGGCTATACCGAAAGGTTAGGAGTTAGGATCAATCACCCTATAATCAGTAATGTACACGACTAAGGTTCTCTCAATCAATTAACCGTCCGGCTTTTGAACCGGGGTTTGACTCCCGTTCGATAGCGACAAAGGATATTCATCCATTTTGAGTCAATCAGATTTGATTGGGCTACGGTAGCATGGTGGAGTTTGAACAGTAAAGTAACTCCAAACTGTACATCTCTAGAATCTTGACTTAAATTGCTATAAATAAATGTTAGATCTAAGCCGGAGAGGTGATCTGTACCTCAGGACCTTCCTACTTTAGACACCTTTCTCTATATAAGATTGTGCATATACCAGCGGCTGTAATTTCTGATGTCGAGATAAATAAAGATTTATTTATGATGATGATGATGATGATTTTTCACAACAAAACAAATGGTTTTCGCCACTTTTAATTATACATTCAGAAACAGAAGTACCATAATATAAAATAACGTCATGCCTGTAATCGTCGAAGAGTAAGGCAGAGGTGTACCATCGCCAGATATGTTTTTAGTCCCATGTAATATTAGAATCCAGTTTTGAGTATGCTCAAAAGTAGCAGCCGGCATCGTAATAAGGACTCCACAAAACCTGGTGATACTGTGAGTGTGTTTTGCCGTGACTTGTTCGTTCTAGTGTCGAGTTCTAGTAGTACGCGTAGCAAAAGAAAGAGGGTAGACAGATTTGCCTGCTTTTAAGAATTTATTTTCCATGCACCCATATTCTCCAGTCAACCCTCGATCATGGCGTTGAAATATCGGGAGCTCAAAATAATTAACAATCACGGAAGATATCCCGTAAGTGACAATATAAAAACCGTGAAAGCTTAAAACAGTGTTTAAAAAATAATAACCTTTCCTAACGCAAGACAACAGACGATCATTTAAGTCCTTCCTTCCCTTCTACACTACTAAGCCGCACCACTGGTGGTGTCGTGGGGATTTTTTTTTCCTTTCTGCACTACTGGTCCAGTGGTATCAAAGGTATTTGTAAAATACATATATATGCGAACAAAAAAAAAAAAAAACGCGGTACCTATAAGTTTATCTAGCATAGATCCAAAATATTTTCAGTATTTTTTTTTTTTTTGAACGCTTATATATTTATTTTACAAATACCTTTGATACCACTGGACCAGTAGTGCAGAAAGGAAAAAAAATACCCGCGACACTACCAGTGGTGCGGCTTAGTAGTGTGGAAGGGAACTCATATACATGTATTTTACAATTACCTACGGTACCACTGGACTAGTAGTGTAGAAGGGAAAAAAAATTCCCCACGACACCACCAGTGGTGCGGCTTAGTAGTGTAGAAGGGAAGGAAGGATTTAAGTCATATGACGTCACAAGAATGTGTGAGGTCATGTCATGGTCAAATCTGGTCAATCCTAATATTCTTAGTATTCGGAAATCAATCCTAATATTCTTAGTATTCGGAAACTTTTTTGAATCAACATGAAGATGTTGCTTACGGAAATCTATCCATACTTCATGAGTATGAGTGCAATTAGATAATTATTTAATTGTCTATTTATTTGATTGATTGATACGATGAATGCTGTGTTTACCTGTAATAGTCGTAAATACCAGCTATCTGATTTTTTCCTTGTTTTTTTTCTGTTTTTACAAACAGCAATAGGTGTACTGTGTGTGGGCCAATGTCTAAATAAATAAAAATCAAGTTCCACAAATATAATGGCGCATCACTTGAGGACGACTGAACCGATTTGGCTGGTTTTTTAGGGTGTCCGTACCCGAAGGGTAAGCAAAGGGATCCTATTACTAAGCCTCCACTGTCCGTCTGTTGGATTGTATCTCATGATCCGTATAGGTAAGCAGTTGATATTTTGACAGAATGTGATTTAAAAATAAATTTAAAATTAAAGGGGGCTCCCCTACTACGATGGTACGGAACCCTTCATGCGCGAGTCCAATTCGCACTTGGCTGGTTTTATTTTTGTTGTGGAGGATAGCAGTTGTTCCACGTGAAATACTGGTATTCAGCTGCATCCGGTTAGACTGTAAGCCGACCCCAACATAGTTAGGAAAAGGCTAGACAGATGAGATGGTGTATGGGTAAAACATTGTGTTTAAATTCTCATGGTTGTCCTGTCCATTCTGGTGCAAGTTGAGGTGTCTGTCAGACTCTTAGGTACTTGCTTGCAAGAGTTAGAAGTTTACAACAAATATTTTAAAATTTCTAAATGTACCTATTTTATGGCTAAAATGAGCCTCATAAGGCGCGAATTACACAGAAACGGCGTAAGGCGTAAGGTGCGGCTCAGGCGTGGAATTCATAAGGAAACGAAAGAACGGCGTGCCTGCGCCGCGCCGCTTGAGTGTAATTCACGAGACGTCGCCTACGTGCATTTTGTATGAAAACCGTTTTGAAGCGGCATCATGCCTGCACCGCGCCTTTACCTTACGCCTTTTCTGTATAATTCGCGCCTAAGATGACAATTATATATATACTATATAGATACTTCTCTAAGTATGGAAGATGCAGCGCCAACCCCAAACAAATTGGGACAATGATCTGATGATCTTAAAATATACAGTCATATACTTACAAACTTAACTTGTACTCCATCCACAGAATTCCTAAGGTTGTGTTTCCCCAGGTAGACCGTCAGGGTGTTCTTGTTGACGAGTCTGGTGGAAGACTTCCTGGTGACGCAGTGGGCCGCCGTGATGACGTGGCGCTTCGAGACCAGGGTGCCTCCACAAATGTATCTGAAGTCCACTGACGTCTGGGAGAGCATGAATGTTAGAAAACACGATAGATGCCATAGATACATTAACAGTTATAATATTCCCACTGCTGGGACACAGGCCTCCTCTCCTTGAAGGGTGTGAACTATCCACCACACTGGCCCAGTGTAGATTGGTAGGTTACACAAGCTCTGGAATTTATGGTTCCAGGACATGACGGTTTCCTCGCGATGTTTTCCTTCATCGTTTTCGAGAAATGGTGATGAAATAAAAAAGTAGAATACCTGCCTAGGATCGAGATCATAGCCTGATCAAAGACATTCAAATGTTTGTGTCCGTTAAACGGGTCAAGACAAAGAGATTTAAAAGACTTATACAGCGGACATTGAGAATATTTTCATACAAAAATTTTGATGTCGGAAATTTTCGATTTTGACACACGAATGTTACCTGACAAGCGGGCGTATGACACAGATGACACTAGACAGAACGAATTGTAACTAAGTAGTAACAAGTTTTGGATTACGATTTTCTTCGTCATGATCTGTCTATAGCTTGGAAATATTTAAATGTCTTTGTGTCATATGAATGCGACCTGACAAGACGACGTATCGCACTGGACTGATCGACTTGTTACTAATTTGTAACAGGTTTTGGAATCGTCACTTTCTTGGTCTTGTCCCGTCTATAGCTAGTTATATTTGAATGTCTTTGGGTCAAGACGAAGAAAATTGTAATCCAATACTTGTTACTACTTAGTAACAAGTCGGTCTGTCTAGTGTCATAAGCCCGCTTGTCAGGTATCATTTATATGTCAAAATCGAAAACGTTCGGTATCAAAATTATTATACGAAAATATTCCCAATGTCCGCTCTATAAGTGTCTTTTAAATCTCTCTGAGCCTGATCTGATCTATGATTTCAGCTCGATGCTCAATTGTTTCTATGCCTAAGTATATGGCAGTATTGTGAAAAAAGTTGGATGACGTAACCGACGCCATCTTTAAAATATCAAATGCTGTCAATTCGAAACTAAATACCAGGTTTTGGTCTTTACCTGAGAGCGTGTATGAGGATATACACGTTGTCAGGATGGACGAGTGTTAGGTTTCGATGTGAATAGTAAATCGTACCATGTACCTACTACCCTGTATAGTTTTTTTTGCAAATAATTTGACTGCGACTTACTACGCAAAATATGTATTAGAAACAATCATATACAAGTAGCTACAAACCTGCTGCTGGTAGAGTGCAATTTGCCATGGCCACTGTCCTTCCAAAGTGCTGGAGTCGTGCAGGATTACTCCTTTATTTAGAAACACCTTCCCGCATTTGGGCTGGAAACAACAATACTTGGTCTTAAATAATACTCTTACTAAATAATAATAGCTGCCCTCAAGGTTAAGCAGCGCTTGCTAAGGTCGGTCCGTCGATGGGTGACCATCCATTACATGCCGAGTTTCCACCGTGCCTCGGAAACTATGTTGTTCTATTGGTCCCTGCTCCTGTGTAGATCTTTGACTGTCATTACAGGTAGTAATTGGCCCGAAAGTCTGACAGCCAGTCTTACCAAGGGGTCTCGTATTACCCAGTACTAACTGGGTTGTGGAGGTCAGATAGACAGTCGCCCCATGCACCCGATAAGACTGGAAGTCGACTCCCCTTGGGAGAAGGCTAGGCCTAAGCTAGGATGAATGCGTATTCGTGTCTAGAATATTTCTAGATTATCGAACAGGTTAGTGATGACTAACTTGCTATTATTCATTTTATCGCCGGTAAAAAACCTCAGACCAGAAATTGTTGCATATCAATTGATATTTTTGTTTAAAACTTGTTTTTGTAATATTTGCATTTTATATTACACGGACAATACCGACTGCGAATACCTGTATTGGTTTTTTCCAATATTGAACTAAGCACGGTCAAACTCGTTATTGCATTATCCCCCTAACGTTGCATGTTTGTTTGATATCATCTATTTCTCTATACACCTTGACTTTTTAGTCGTCTTACAAAGGTGGTCCACTTAATGTGCCCGACATAAAATAGCTCTACGCGTGATTTTTTTTTTTTTACCTACCATAATAGGTACAAAGAAAAATAAATAAAATATTTAAAAAAAAAATGAAATATGATGAATGATGGTGACGTATCAAACGGGAGAACATACCTACCCATCGCTCGAGTCCAATAGATCATTGCTCATAACAGGGTGTTTTAACTACGTCATGCGTCACAATACTGAATAATATTTTTATTTTTAAATTATTAAAATCTCATCAATACCTATTTTTTTTTTATGAATGGTAGTAGTAGTAATTGGATACAAGAAGTGGGCTGCCGTTGTAAGACGACTAAAAAGTCACGGTGTATAACAGTTAACCAAAGATTTAGAAATACCTAGATAACGCAAGTATCACGATCCGTATGAAAACCAACCGTACCAGTTTTTCACTACCTACTATGACGTCATAAGCACCGTTTAGTCACTATACAAAAAATTACCATACAAAACAGACTACGTTTTTGTTCTTTAAATGTCTAGAATTAAGTTCTCGAGTGGAAACGTTGTTATTTGAAACAAATTAGCTTGGTGCGACAGTAGCCACCTTGAGTTGAGCGTTGGGCACGCGAAGTGGGGCTCTTGGGTTATATAGGTACCTATATCTAAATCTGTGAGTAGCCCCCTCACCTAAATTTCAATTGTGCCTTATACTGACAGTTCAACTACATTCATTGCTTTATTTACGTTGTTGAGCAGGACAATCTATGAAGCAGTGTATTATTAATTTCATTAAAAATCTTGTGATTAAAGTGTGGAAATTACTGTCAAAAGTGGCAAAGCCATTACGAGGTTGGCTGTATTTTAGGTGTGGTGCATAATCTTTGTTTTTTAGGCGCATCACGACCACATCAGAAAAATCTTGTTCTTATTCTTTGTTGCACACAAAATAAACACAAATGACAATAAATAGCTTATGTACATCTGCGAGCTTAACCCAGAATTAGGTTGTCTTACAGCAAACCTTAGAAATTTTGATTTCGAGTGTTGCAAAAGAGGATTATACCTATGTGCATAAACAGTACAAAACATGTTTTTTAAATGCAGCGTTACAACAAAGAACAAAGAACATTATCTTTCCATTTCGTCATAGTTGCATAAGTATTTATCATTATTTATTTTATTGTATTAATAGCATTGTTATATGTTTTGTCTTTGTATTTATAAGTTTGTTAGTATATTGTTTTAAGAATACCATATAATATGGTATATTGTTTTTAAATAGTTCTGTTTTATGTATTCAATTTTCTTTTCTTCTTTTACACACTATGTCTGCATCTCTTTTTTTATTATTTCCTTTCGCAGGTATGCTGGAAGAGATTTTTTTAGAAATAAGCATCACCTTTGTACTATTTTCTGTTCCTTTCTTCTTTTCTGTATTTAGTGTGTACATAAATTGTTAAATAAATAAAGAAACAGAGTGTTTTCGATGAGCTCTGGCACCCAATGTAAGATTTAACTTGTGTTTAGGGTGCCAGCGTCCTCGCCTATGGTATGAACATGTAGCAGTAGTTGTGAGACGAGCACAGTATATCATCATTATATTACATTATTATATTTACTAGCTAATGCAACTAACATGTGGCTTATTTATGTACCTATGTGTGTTTGATGTACATCTTCATAGTATTTATCTTACGGGTATATTTCAAAGCCACTGCAATAAAAGTCAACATATCGTAAGATATTTCCTTCTAAGTATTAATGCAAGTTATCCTACTACATAATTTAATATTCTTGTAGCGACTTATAAGTAGGTATAAGTATGTCGCACGTCTTCGCTAATAAGCTAGGAGTTTTGCAAAGACAAAGAAAAGTAGGAAAACTCGTTTTTATAAGAAACTAAAAAGAGTTTCGATATAACACGAGGTAATTTTATTTTATCAGCAGCGTCCATATCTTACTAATATTATAAAGAGGAAAGATTTGTATTTTTGTTTGTGTATGTTTGTAATGAATAAACTCAAAAACAAATGAGCCGATTTCAAAAAAAATTTCACCATTAGAAAGCTACATTATCCCTTAGTAACATAGACTATATTTTATCCCAAAATGTTTAAAAAATAAATGTCCACCCGTGCAGACCCGGGACGGGCCTCTAGTCACAGATATAGATATACTTAGATAACATAAGAGCACTTACTTCGCGTGCCCGTGCTTAAGCATTTTATGCTTAACATGGCTACTGTCGCAGCAAGGTAAATTGTTTAAAACAACAACTTTACACCTTAATTATTCTAGACATTTAAAGAACAAAAACGTAGTCTGTTTTGTATAGTAAATTGTTAATGTAGTAACTTAATAGTACTTATGACGTCATTCTTATTCTTATTCTTTATTGCACACAAAACAACAAAAATATACATACAAATTGCAATAACATAGCTTATGCTTAGTAGGTAGTCAAAAAATGGCACGCTTGGTTTTCATACGGATAGTGATGCTTGCTTTAACTAGGTATATCTATATCTGTTCATTCTCATCGTTGTTGTTCACATCAAATACACCGTGACTTTTTAGTCGTCTTAGACGCGAATTACACAGAGCCGGCGTAAGGTGACGGAACGGCTTGCCTGCGCCGCGCCGCTTGAGTGTAATTCACGACACGTCGCCTACGTACATTTTGTATGAAAACGTTTTGAAGCGGCATCATGCCTGCGCCGTCCCGCACCTTACGCCGTTTCTGTGTAATTCGCGCCTCACAAGGCAGCCCACTTCATGTATCCAATGACTACTAAACATTCACAAAAAATAGGTATTTATGAGATTTTAATAATTTAAAAATAAAAAAATAATTCAGTATGATGACGCATGACTTAGTTAAAACACCCTGTTGCGGGCGATGGATCTACTGAATTCGAGCGCTGGGTAGGTATGTTCTCTCGTTGGACACGTAAACAACATTAACGTTTCATTTTACGGTGTATATATGCATAAGATAAGCTGGTGTATTGCAAAAATCGTAGAATTTTAAAATTAAATGAATTTTCCAAGAATCCTCCTACGTAATGTAAGACTCCACATTTGCTGTTACAGTTTGTCTATATGTTTCATTTAAACAAATTTATATTGCAACTCCATATTATGAATCCGTCTTACTCGTATATTTTTATTTTACGTCATATTTTCAATCAAGGAGCGCTGACTCGCTAAAAATGGAGAAATGTTGTTGACTGTGATTAATTATTCTTTAAATAAAAACTGTTTATTTAACGGTGTTACCATCTTTCTAGAGAACGTAAAAAATGTGGACCAGTTAGGTGTAATGACCGTACAGTGGGTATAACCAATATTGACTAAAGATACAAGAAAAGATATGTTGCTTTTTGAAAAAACTTTTTGCAAAAAAAACCTTTAATGTACCATATAAAAATTAATTCTTGACAAGAATTGATGTGGCATAAAAGGGTAAAATAAAAACTTTTTGTTAAAAAAACCGACTTCCAAAACAACATTAAAAATGTCTAAAATTATTTTACCTTCGGAAGTCGGTGACAAAAAAGTCAATAAAACAAAAAAACGTCACCGACTTCCGAAACTCAAGTTTTTTTGGAAGTCGGTTTTTGTACGATTAAATTTCAAGCCAAAAAACTTGATTCCTAAATCCTGTATTACGTAGCCTTTGCATGGTCCCACTGCAAGGCAAAATCCTCTCCTCGTACTAATAAGAAGACAGAAGCATTAAGAAGACAGAAGAAGAAGAGCATTTATCAACACGCTTGCTCAAGGATATGCGGTGATGGGCGAAAAGGCGACCAGCAGATGAATTGAATCGGGTTTTAACCACTGGGCCGTCAAGTCAGTACAGCATGACTGTATAAGAAAGGCATGTGTTTTTTTTTTAACAATATTAAAGAGTGTGATGCCATACAAAACTTCAATACCTACTCAGTGGCGTGCCTAGGGGCCAACATTACAGCAAGCCCACAAGGCAAGGAAACTGTTCAGATACCCTTTTTTTCGGATGGTAAATTATGGTTATGGTAGGTTATAAGCGCAAGCGAAGCTTTAAGGTTTGTATGAAAGTACCGCCAGTAATTTACTCAATCCAAATGTTGGGATATCTGATTATTTTTTCGCAATCACGACGTTGGTCTCATACAGAAAGTTGTTCAGCTTGATTGTCTGCATCACACCTTGACCACACCTTTTTTAAAGTAATAATTCATTCTTCATCGCCATCACATATTCCAAGCTCATCGTGCTGTGCTGGCGCTGCCGCTGCGGCTGCAGAGAACCTCAAGCGCTAAATATAGAAACCTCTGTGGAAACTATATTTTCGAGCTGTTTGGGGTTAAAACTCTGGGGCCGTGGGGTCCGAGTGCTCATAGCCTGTTTAAGGATATTTCTAAACGCCTAGTTGACACTTCACGTGATCCAAAGGCTGGCTTTTACTTTGGCCAGAGGCTAAGTGTTGCCATACAACGGGGCAACGCTGCCAGTCTCTTGGGCACATTACCAGCTGACAGCGTTGAGGAGAATTTTTTTTATGCCTTTTATAGTAGGTTTTATGTTGTTAGTTTATTTAATAGTTTTTAATTAATAATGTATATAGTTAGTTTAATTTAACGAAAAAAATAATTCATTTTGTAACTTACATCGACTGCAGCCTGAGGAGCATGGTTGGGGATGTAGAATACGGGTAATCCACCACCGTAGTAGTCCTCTTGCCTGAAAGCATTTCAGTAAATTAGACAGGGTAAGTTTTTGAACAGAAATCGCTTGGAAAAAGGGGGTCAGTCTATTGCCATCAACCGGGCAAAATCCAGACTCTATGGCGGCATCTCAGAAATTCCACCACGAATCCATTAGCACTTTCCCCGACCACAAAATCAAACCCAGAACCATCCGCTCGCGACCACTATACCAACGAGGCAGTCATTAATGATCATGGTGAATTTAAGAATACCACTCCTCTGAACTGATTGAAATAGATACCTCCTCACCACACGCTTATGATGACAACAATGATGTCATTGGCATTCAGAGATTTTGGTGTCCACTAAAGTATATTCATATACCTAACCTGTATGTAACAATGCTAAATCGATTGCCACCCACCATTATTGGATTTCATTTATGGTCTTTTTTTCCAGTTAGAGGTTATTCTTTGAGATATTCTTGTCAAACAAAGAGAATGCATTTTCAATTTCGACTCAAAGTTATACGATCTTACTGGTGACTGTTTTGCAGAAGAAAAAATTTTATTGTTACTAGCTTTTTTGTTTTGTTGTTTTCCAAGTACTTTTAAAAGTACTTTTTTTCGGGATGAAAGGTACCCTATGTCCGTTTCTGAACACTTGACTGAATATAATTCAATCATGATTCGAAAAACACGTGGCGCCATCTATTATCATAAGAACGTTATTGTTGTTTTCCTCGGGAATAGTTCTTTTTTCGGGATGAAAGGTACCCTATGTCCGTTTCTGTACACCTGACAACGCATATGCAACATTTCAGGATGATTGGTTCAGTGGTTTAGGCGTGAAAAGTTAACAAACACACTTACTTACTTACTTTTCCATTTGTAATATTAGCTAGGATTGTGTTATCGACTTTATTTGCTTTTTAATCCATACTAATATTGTAATTCATTGAAATGCAAAAGTAAGATGTGTGTTTGTGTGTCCTTCGTTATCCTGCCTTTCCACGTCTTTATTATTAGCCATTATGGCCCTTTTATTAGCTGAAAGGGTTTGAATGAAATTTGACACACGGATAGAGCATGACCTATAAAGGGTGTTAATAGACCCATAACGAAGCCGACAAGTACTTGCGATTGCAATCATTCTTTTTGTTCTAGACCATACCTGGGAACCTTCTAGTTACGGAGATATTGGGGGTCAAAGTTCCAACTTTTTCACAAGTTTTTTTTTTAATACATGATTTTAATGTAAGATTTTTACTTTAAACACCTCCACGACCTCCGTACTATTCAATCCATCCATCAGCACAATGTTTTGAGCACGTTACCTACCGTAAAACGTGATTTTTTACCCAAAAAAAAAAGTCGTTTCCCAGCAATAATTTTTGCGTAAAGTTACTTAGTTTGATGTACAGAATGCTTGGTTGACGGCTTCGTGAAGGGTCTGTTTACACCCTGTATAGGGTAAGACGTAGGATACTTTTTATCCCCGATAAATCTCACCTCGAAGCCAATAACGTAATTATAAAGTATTTTACAGATTCAATTCTTACTTGGTACTGTCATATTCTTCAATCTTATTGGGAGCTGGTGCTGGTGGTTCAGTAGTTATCTGGTATTTATTATAAGTTATGCTGCTTCCATCTAAGGTCCTTATTCCGCCATCATTTGCGACGCTGAAAGTAAAACATTAGCATTACACACTAGATATCAATCAAATGAGAGAGGAGCTCGTGCCTAAATAATAACAGCCGCTTGGGTCGATCTTTAAGTTAAGCCGTGCTTGCCTAGGTTGGTCTGTGGATGGGTGACCACCCGTTACATACCGAGTTTCCTCCGTGCCTCGGAAAGCACGTTAAGCCGTTGGGCCCGGCTGTCATTTGTAGATCTTTGACAGTCGTGAGGTAGTCAGTGGCTCAAAAAGTCTGATAACCAGTCTTACCAAGGGGTAACGTATTACCCAGTACTAACTCGGTTGTGGAGGTCAGATAGGCAGTCGCTCCATGTAAAATACTGGTATTCAGCTGCATCCGGTTAGACTGGAAGCCGACCCCAATATAGTTGGGAAAAAACTAGGTAGATGATGATTAGATATCAATCAAATGGACAGCACGTCTGGAATAGTTAGTAAGATAGTCTAGTTTATTGGAAAATAATCCCTGAACGGTTAGCAGAGGTGTACTTCAAAGTAAACCCACATTTCGCCAGTTATGTTTAAGTCCCATATGATAGGGGGCGAGTCTATTGCCAACAACCGGGCGCGAAATTCCTGATGGAAAAACCCAGGATCTCGTCGCTTGCGACCACTAGACCAACGAGGCAGTCACAAAATAATTATGTCCATCTTTATTGAAAAAATACAATACATAGTCTTCCTAAGAATGCAGCATGACGTAATGAGTTTATAACTCTAAAGCATAATCAGCCTATAACCTTCCCACTGCTGGGATAACGGCACGCATGTGAGAGAGAGTGGCCCGTCCACCATCTCGGACCCAGTGTGGGTCTGAAGATGACTATAGGACATGTGACAGCATCCTCACGATGTTTTCTTTTGAATGAAACAGCGATGACTCATCAAAATACAACCACAATCATCGACATAAACAAAAAAACTAAACAATAAGGATTTTACTGAGCGGGAAGCACTATCGTTCGAATTTAATTTGATCATAACTAAACTTATACTATCACTTACGGGATATCTTCCGTGATTGTCTGGTTGACTCGCGATCATGGCGCTTGCAGCAGCGTCGAAATTTTGGGAACTCAAAATAATGAATAATCACGGAAGATATCCCGTAAATGACAGTAGAAATTTAGTTGTAAACCGTGAAAGCTTAAAACAGGTACTTACTATCTTGAAGAGTCCACACCTGATTGACCATAAGTCTGATAATCGGCTCCAGCAAAGTTTGACGTCTTTTCTTCGGACCAAGTTTGAGCATTACTTTCCGCTGGGATTTTAACAGGCCTGAACACAGCCGTAACTGGCTGTCTTTGGTCTGTCTGCTGGTAAGAGTCAACCGGTCGAGCTGGTTGCCCATTGTGAGATCCACTATAAGTTTGAGGTGTATTCTGTACATTACTATTACTATTTGCGTCGTATCTATTACCAGATATTGTGTGCCTATCTTCAGGTCTTACGTATAAAGGAGTATCTTTAGGCTGGTCACCATTTTGTGTCGACTGCACTGGCTTGATTAATACCTTCGCATAAGGTTGGTTCTGAAGTTCTTGGTTTCCTGGCCATGTCGCTGCTCCTGTGGTATTTTCAGCCGGAATTTTGGACCAATATTTTGTTTGTCCAACTTGCTTCACTACAATTTGTGGGTTAATGGTGTCTTTAGAGCTTACACTTTGATTGACCTTTACATTTGCCCAAGCCAGAGGGTTCACTGTTGTTTGGTCTTTAGTCTCTTTCTTTATCTGGTATCTGTTTACAGATGAAGTTTGTTGATTGTTTTGTCCTTGTGATTGAGCTTGGGAGTTTTCGGTTGCGTTTCTGTTTGTAGTCTGTGAGTAGGACCAATTTTGTACCACTGCATTCTGTGTCGTAGTACGCGGCGTGCTTTCAGTTCGCTTTTGTGACCAAGCTTGAGTTGTTGGTTTTTCTGTGTTTGAGCCTGTGACAGTCACTGCTTGAGTCCAGTATAGAGGTTTTAAAGTAGCAGTTGTTTGTTGCCAATTTTGAGTTTTCTGTGTGTTTCGTGGGCTCTCTGTTGTTAATTTCGTCCAATACTGAGGCTTTAATGTTGTCGTTGTGGTTGGTGCCGGTGTTGTTTGAGTCCAAAACAGAGAGTTTGCAGTTGTTTGTGGCTTCTCCGTTTGATACCAATATTGAGAAGTTGTTTGTTGTTTATTATAATTTCTTGAAGTCGTACTTGTGGGTCTATCAGTCACTTCGGGTCGTACTGCTTCATAGCTAATAGCCTTGACTGGATCTATTCTTTCAACTATTAGAGGTGTTTCAATTTGACAAATCTCCCTTCCGTTAAACCTTATGAACTGCAGCTTTGGAATGGTATCATTCGGTTTGTATTGGATAAAGAAACGAACGGTCAGCGGTTCATCTGGACTGATCGTCAACTTAGTATTTTCTATTTTAAAATCCTTATTATCGCTAGTCGTTACTTCGCCTATCCAGTTCTGAAAGAACAACAAAATTGTCTACACCTTGTAATTGGCAAAGAAGATTTGAAGACTCAAAAAATATTTTTCGGAAATTAAAAATATATAATGCGAATCTATACACCGTGACTTTTTAGTCGTCTTACAAAGGTGGTCCACTCAATGTGCCCAACATAAAATAGTTCTAGGCGCGATTTTTTTTTTTTACCTACCGTAATAGGAACAAAGAAAAATAAATAAACATTGGAAAAAATTATGAAACATCTTGTTAATGATGTTTACGTGTCAAACGCGAGAATATACCTACCCAGCGCTCGAGTCCAGTAGATCATCGCTCACATCAGGGTGTTTTAACTACGTCATGCGTCATAATATTGAATAATATTTTTATTTTTAAATTTATTAAAATCTCATAAATACCTATTTTTTTATGAATGCTAAGTATCATTGGATACATGAAGTGGGCTGCAGTTGTAAGACGACTAAAAAGTCACGTTGTATTTATATCATTACGAGGTAAAGTTTGGATGTAGGGGTGATCTTCGTATCTACTGATCCAATTCCGTAAATTATTTTACTAATGGGCAGCTACATTATCCCCGAGTCCCATATCTATATTTTACAAAGAGATACAAAACACATATAGAGAGGACATTGGGAATATTGTCATACAATAATTTTCATCCTGAATATTTTCGATTTTGACACACGAATGCTACCTGACAAGCGGGCGTCTGACACAGATGACACTAGACAGAACGAATTGTTACTAAGTAGTAACAAGTTTTGGATTACGATTTTCTTCGTCATGATCCGTGTATAGCTTGGAAATATTTAAATGTCTTTGTGTCATTATGAATGCGACCTAACAAGGCGACGTATTGCACTGGACTGATCGACTTGTTACTAATTTGTAACAGGTTTTGGAATTGTCAGTTTCTTGGTCTTGTCCCGTCTATAGCTAGTTATATTTGAATGTCTTTGATATTTTAAAAGTTCTTGTGGGATAATTTCCGACCATAACACGAGCGAAGCTACGGATAAAAACCAGTAAGATAATAAAGAGGAATATTTTTTTATATTTTTTAATGTTTTTTATAGTATTTTGTATAGGAATATTTAAAAATGTAAAAAAATATGTATAAAAATAAATAAAGGAAATAGGAATAAGTTTTAAATAAACTTACCCCTAGGATGTTAGCCTTGTTGTCAAGCACGATGTCCAGCCACAGAGCATAGAGCGTGGTGTCAGTTGTCAGATTGACGATTCCATACCACTTGTTATCCTCCCCCGTCAGAGGTTCGTACGTAAACACAGAGGGACATGGTGACACGAACTCCGATATTTGCAGGCTCTGACCAGAAGATGGCGCAGCCAGCATTAGAGCCAGGACAGAGCTCAAAGCTCTAATCTGTAATAAATTATAACTATCAATTTCATAATCACTGAACGCTGCCGCTGGTATGTGAGTGTAAGGTGCGTCTTCGAGAATCATGTTAATTGTTGATAGCCTAAAATCAACTGCCGTCGGATTCAGCAGTTCTGTAGGTTAAATAGCCACAAAATCTGTATTGTTCTTAATAATGCCCTTTTGACAGACGATGATGTAAAACTACAATAGGTTTCAAATAAGAATTTCATTATTCTCTTAAACAGGTGTTGCTGTCATTATTATCCGAAGTTATAAACATGATTTGAGCTAGATGATGTCATTTCGTGATCCAACGACAGCGAGTTGTTTAAGGTCAACTGAAATTTGCTAGTGAAACTCTACAGACGTGATTTGTAACACTTATATCAAAAATGATGATCATAACTTGAATAAACTTCAGTTGAATACGGTGTCAACGAACTATTTACTTCAAATTATTTATATTATCTTAAAAAATTCTACCAGAGTTCGGAAAATCGTTATTACATTCAGATATTCCTTTAGCCATTTTAGCCTGCAATTTCATAAATTACTAGCTAATACCCGCGGCTTCGCCCGCGTTGAGTTCGGTAATGTCCCACGGGATCGAACAACAAGGATAAAAAGTATCATATGTGTTAATCCAGGTTATAATAATCTATCTGTGAGCCAAATTTCATCCAAATCCGGTGTCGTTTTTGCGTGAAAGAGTAAAAGACACCCATCCATCTATCCTCACAAACTTCCGCAATTTGTTCTAACAGATAAAATCAATCATTTGATCATTACGATTGCTGACTGCAGATTGATGTAACTACCGACAATTTTTGACCACGAAAATACACAAATTTCCTTAAAACATTTTCCTTAATTAATATTCAGTAGGTAATATACAAGATGGGTTTAGAAAAAACGTTGATATTCAAGTTTTGAATCAAGTGTCTACTGCATCATGCAAGCCGCACAATAGTCCTCTAAGCACATCTACGTTGGATTAGGTTTAGACTTTTACAGACTAAAACCATCCAGGGTTTTAGGCGAGCCTGTTGCCATCGATCAGGAAAAACCCAATAACACTTTGCCTGACCCAGGAATCGAACCCAGGACCTCACGCTCAGCAGTAGCGCTTGCGACAAGTAGACCAACGAACCAATTACTAAAACGCGATAAAATTATAGTCATCATCATCATCAGCCTAGCCTTTTCCCAACTATGTCGGGGTCGGCTTCCAGTCTGACCGGATGCAGCTGAATACCAGTATTTTACATGGAGCGACTGCTTATCTGATCTCCACAACCCAGTTTGAACTAGGTAATACGATACCCCTTGGTAAGACTGGTTGTCAGACTTTTTGGGCCATAAAATTATAGTAATATCCGCCAACCAGTACTGGGCCGGTCGTGATAGGTTATGAGGGTGGCCTGTCCCAGCACTCCCACCAGTGTGAAAGTACTTCTCGATATTTTTCACAGACAGTCTTTACGTTTTTAGAGGTTGATCCCATATTGCACTAAGTAACCTAAGACTTCCAGGAGTTTCATTTGCAACGATAGATAACTAACTACCTAATATTGTGTCTAACTAGTTGACAAATTATTATGATGTTCAAAACATACTCTTGTAAGGCTTTATTAACATTTGGCAATAAAAATCTTAATTTATTATGTACACCGTGACTTTTTAGTCGTCTTACAACGGCAGCCCACTTCATGTAACCAATGTTTACTAAACATTCATAAAAAAGTAGGTAAGTATTTATGAGATTTTAATAATTTAAAAATAAACATATTATTCAGTATTATGACGCATGTCGTAGTTAAAACACCCTGTTGTTAGCGATGATCTACTGGACTCGAGCACTGGGTAGGTATGTTTACCCGTTTGACACGTAAACACCATTAACAGGATGTTTCATAATTTTTTCTAATGTTTTACATATTTTTCTTTGTACCTATTATAGTAGGTAAAAAAAAAAACGCGTCTCGAGCTATTTTATGTCGGGCACATTGAGTGGACCACCTTTGTAAGACGACTGAAAGTCATGGTTTATATTCGTTAGAATCAATAAACATGATTCCTTCGTGATTCCTAAATTGCAAGACCGCATCAAGATGCTATTAAAATATAAGATTTCTTAAATAAACTTCCTTCTAAGTTTGTCATCACGAACTTTATAAAATTCGACGAACTAGGATCGAAACAAAACAATTAAAATTTATTTTTAGCATATAACAAACCGGTCCACCATGGATTTGATCACCAATTCACTTGAGATAAGTATTAGAAACACCACACTTTATCACAAAATACATCATCATCATCTTCAAACGTACTTATATCATCACTAAATTATCACCATAAAGTAACCCCATCCTTACCATCTTTAAAATTCTAAATTTAAATTTAAAAAGGAACCGTTGATTGTATTTTTAAACACATTCGGCGCCCGCGCCTCGTTTCGCAAGAATGACATTTATAAAAAGGATTAATAATAATAAAGTTCAAGTTTCGAACGAAAAGGAAGAGAGGAAAACATCCTTATGTGCGAAAGAGACAAACAGACGTTATTAAAGAAGAAAAAGAGACAAACATATGTTGTGATTTATTTAATGGACGGAGATGCAAACCAGTTAGTTTATAATCTAATCGTGGCAGAGGTTATGGAATATTAATAAAGGTTTTTTAGTCATGTTTTGCAACATTTAATTCCATGGTAAGCAAACAAAAAAATATCGAGACTGCCGAATACATTTACGTCTACGTTTCAAAGTCAAGTCTTTACTAATATCGTACCATAGCATAATGGGTGCAAAAAGAGCCTTAACGAAGCGGAAAGGTCTCTCCTTCATTGCGATAGTTTTTTGTTCTAGACCATACCTACGCAACACCACAATACGCTCCAAGACAGGCATCGCCGATGTTGGCGATAAGTCTGCGAGGTTAAAATGGGACTGGGCTGGTCACATTTCCAGGATGGGCCAGAATCGGACACAGTGGGTGCCTGAAGCACCGAGCACCGAGGCAGGCCCAAGAAACGCTGGCGTGACGATTTGGACTCGTTCCTGACTGATTGGCCAGAGGAGGCAAAATACCGGGATAGTTGGAAAGGTATGGGGGAGGCCTTTGCCCAGCAGTGGGACAGAATAGGCTGATTAAAAAAAAGACCATACCTCGGAAGCATTATGGAGGACATTGGAGGTCAAAGATCAACATTGTAAATAACTCGTATTTCATCAAAATCGTGCCCTGGGAAGGACCCAAAGAAGCAACAGGGCAACCAGTGACAGAAATTAATTCAACAAATAAAAAAAATAAGTTTATTTCAGAGAAGCAGCCAAAAAGTTCGTAAAAGAAAAAGAATCGTATAAACTATGTTAGTCACAACTTATTATTATTTATTATGACACAAGCGTATTGTTCGAAATGCATTCTACGAACTATAAAGAGTGTAAAAAGACCCTTAACGAAGCCGAAAGGCACTTGTTCTCCCCGTCATTGCGATCATTTTTTTTGTTTCAGAGCATACCTTCTAGTTACGGAGATATTGAGGATCAAAGTTCCAACTTTTTCACAAGTTTTTTTTTTTTAATACCACTTTTAAAGGTTTTAACTTTACTTTAATTAACTCCATGACCTGTTAACTATTCAAAGCATCCATCAGCACTAAGTTTTGAGTTTAACCGTCAAAAGTGATTTTTCAACCCCAAAAAAAAAGTCGTTTCCCAGCAATAATTTTTGCGTAGAGTTACTTAGTTTGATGTACAGAATGTTTGGTTGACAGCTTCGTGAAGGGTCTGTTTACACCCCGTATAAATGTGGATTGATGTTGAGGGAGAGGAAGGTCAAGGAAAAGATGGATTGTGTGAGGAATAAGAAAGAAAAGGTAGTGAATGACGCTGCGGTACTGTTCGAAAGGGATACCGTGGCCCTGGAACACAAAGAGCAAAGAAGAAACATGGATGGGTTTTAGTCAGTAAAGTCTGATACTCCCTCCCACTCCACCCAGAGCGGGGGGGGTTATTTGATGATTACACATCCCAAAAAAAAAAAAAAGGTAGTGAATGGTAGCGTGTTAACTGACAGGAGAGAATTGAAGCTAGCATTAAACGCAGTTCCCATAATTTTGTTTTCTGCGTTGACTTTATTCAGATTTGGAGGTGACGCCCGAGTCGTCTTCTTCTGCGTCATGTTCTAACTGGTTTTCACTTTTTGAGACTCGATCTTCAAAAGACGTAGTAGGTACTGTGTTCCTAAAAAATAAACGTTTTAACATACATATAAATATATGTAGCTTTTTTTTATAGTGTTTCATCAGTATGACCATGCCACCCTCATAAGGGCAATCTATGTCTATCTACGCTTAATACCTAAGTTATTATATATATATATATATATTATATATATAAAATTTTGGCTGTCCTGGACAAGGGGGCATCCAAAATACTATTATATATGCCAACATCAATAATATTAAGACAGTTTTCTACGAAAAAGTTACTCCTCTCAACTCCGTTTCTGACACATTCCGCTAAAATATAGGTGGTATCCTCTTTCTAATCACACTCAGAACAATTGGGCGAATCATACTTTCTCATAAAAAAGGCAAAACTATTCAACGGGTTAATATGTACCTTTAAACAATATAGTACAAAAATATATAACATGAGTGGATAATAAACTATCTTACTAAACACATTAACATACTGAAATAGAAATAATAAAATATCCTAAAGTAACTAACATAACAATAAACTAAAATATGGCATCGAAAAATTCCTCTACATCGCTGTCGGCTGTCAATGTGTTAGCGTAATAGATCAAAATGTAAACATGATTAAATTTTTCTGAGAACTAGAGATCGCCAGTCGTGACTTCGATGTAACAAATAAAATATATATCTATTCTTGCAAATGTTATAACCACTCGGCATTCCAGGACTGCATTTAAAACTTACCTATACACCGTGACTTTTTAGTCGTCTTACAAAGGTGGTCCACTCAATGTGCCCGACATAAAATAGTTCTAGGCGCGATTTTTTTTTTTACCTACCGTAATAGGTACAAAGAAAAATATATGAACATTTAAAAAAATGAAACATCCTGTTAATGATGTTTACGTGTCAAACGGGAGAATATACCTACCCAGCGCTCGAGTCCAGTAGATCATCGCTCACAACAGGGTGTTTTAACTACGTCATGCTTAATAATATTGAATAATATTTTTATTTTTAAATTATTAAAATCTTATAAATAGGTACCAATTTTTTTTTATGAATGCCTAGTAGTCATTGGATACATGAAGTGGACTGCCGTTGTAAGACGACTAAAAAGTCACGGTGTATTAGTTCACCCGACTTCTTATTTTCTACAACCGACCTCGGTTTTATGTTTTTATTTTTCAGAATAGTTTGCATGCCTTCTAGTCTGTGCTCAACACATTTTTTTCGTTTTAAAAGTGGTATAGACATTTTCCTAATCATTTTTGTGGGTATAATAGTATGGATTTTGCAGCATGCTTAAGAGGCACTAGAGCCGCGTGATGGATTACTGCTCAGATCAGTCCCTTTCAAAAAGAAGAGGTACAGGGACGAAGCCTCCATATAAGCCCTTTCCCACCGGCTTCCTTTCAGAAGTTTGAAACACAACCACTATCTCTACCATCATTGAAAAATGGCAAAATTAGTATTTTCAAAAGTTGAGAAACATCACTAAACGCCTACACTGATGGACATTATGAGTTTTTGACTCATAAACCTATTTCTAATGGTTAAGTAGCTTATGTTCCTATTTTATTGATGATATCTAGTCTTCTGTCTTTGTTATTTTTTTTTAATTTTATTACATTATCCTACACGAGTATTTTTAATTCTGAAATAATATTAATTTAATGTTTCTTAAATGTTTTAACTAACTACTAACACAATGTACTCGTAGGTAACGAGTACATTGTGTTAGTATTTTAATTTTATTTTTAAGTTTGCATGCTGAAAGAATTCAGCGAAATATGAGAAACCTTTTTATTTTATTTCTAAGACCATCATGTACAATATGTACATACCATATTTCACGCAAATAAAGAATCTTGAATCTTGAATTAAATCAACGAAATTCGCTCTTCAACAACGTATTGCTATAAAATAAGCCGCAGGAGCGATCGGCTTTTTGGCAGTTTTTTGCATGATACATGCGTAATTCTCAAAAACAAGAACGATTATCTGATCTAGCCATTATTTCTATAAAAAAACATTCCTTACTAAAAATTAAGAATCTTCCCAGATTTTATGATAATGTCTTAAGTAGCGCACTTTATTAGAAAGAATAGACGAATCGATTTAGAGTATAAGTAGTATTAATAGTAGAATAAGTCAGTAGTTTTGTAGGTACGTAGTTTTGTTTAGTTTACATCATATCGTCATCTCACTACAAACGGCTTTTATCAAAGCCACTTTTATTATACTTACTTGCAAGACACTGTTTCAATATATCAGTGCTTACGTAAAAGCGTATAGTAAAAGTGGACTGAAGACACGTCTGCCTATACAAGACTGAAGCCAGGATTCCAAACACAGATTTTCGGTAAGGACTCAAGACTGCGTGTCTAAATAATAACAGCCGCTCGGGTCGATCTTTAGATTAAGCCGTGGTTGCCTAGATTGGTCTGTGGATGGGTGACAACACATTACATACCGAGTTTCCTCCGTGCCTCGGAAAGCACGTTAAGCCGTTGGTGCCGGGTCTCATTTGTAGATCTTTGACCGTCGTCGTGAGGTAGTCAGTGACCCAAAAAAACTGACAACCTGTCTTACCAAGGGGTATCGTTTTACCCAGTATTAACTGGGTTATGGAGGTCAGATAGGCAGTCGCTCCATGTAAAATACTGGTATTCAGCTGCATCCGGTTAGACTGGAAGCCGACCCCAATATAGTTAGGAAAAGTCTAGGCCGATGATGACTCAAGACTGCGTGCCCGCGCCTGGCCTAGGTAAGCATTTTTTTTTGCTCCGGCTTACCTCTCTCAATATTTCACCCTTCGCCACTGGAGGTATGTATGGGTCTGTGTCCAGCTGTAGCAGTAACTACTGCAATGGAAAAACAGCACCCATCCAGCACCGACCTCCAGTAAATTGCCAAAAACGCAGCAGGCTGATAAAATAATTCTCAATCACTCAAATAATTTGCAGAGAATTTATAATTCAACTTCAAAAAGTGAAATACTTCAATACGGTACCTTAGTTTACGCGTTGGGAGGTATTCCGCTCAAATTTATTACAAAAGTTTTGAGTATTGTTCTTCAAAAGGAAAAATGGCTTTGAATTTTTTTTGTTTGCGTACAGCTGGAACTTGGTAGAGGGTAACTGGTATGGACGAGGGATCGCTGAGGCAAAATTGCAGTTGACACGGTGATAACTTGGATGGGAAACCAAGCAGACGAAAGCAGTCACTGTTGGACATTACATGGCCTTTCCATTTTTTTTATGGGAAAATCCGCATGGACTCTCTGTCTGCGGAGAACGGAGTGTTTGTCGGACTTTTAAACACATCCGCGCATATGTTTCCGCAATCTTATTCAAGTCTTCTGACCACTGCAGAGTGCCTTAATTCTCAATTCTTTATTGCGTACCATAATGTATAAAGGGTGTAAAAAGACCCTTAACGAAGCCGAAAGGCACTAAACTTGTTTTCTCCGTCAATACGATATTTTTTTTGTTCTAGACCATACCTGAGAACCTTTTAGTTACGGAGAGGGTCAAAGTTCCAACTTTTTTACAAGTTTTTTTTTTAATACATGTTTTGAATGTAAGATTTTTACTTTAAACACCTCCACGACACCCGTACTATTCAATCCATCCATCAGCACAATGTTCTGTGTACGTTACATTGAGTCCTACCGTAAAAAGTGATTCTCACCCCAAAAAAAAAAGTCGTTTTTAGGCAAATTTTTTTGCGTAAAGTTACTTAGTTTGATGTACTGAAATCTTGGTAGACGACTTCGTGAAGGGCCCATTACACCCTGTATAATTGGTATGGAAATAAATAATATATTAGTCACAATTATGAACCCTGTCGGGCACAGCATAGATACAGTAGGAGAGAGGAGGAAGAACACTAGCTGTTTATTGTGATACGTTTTCTTAAGTAAGTTAATATAAGATTGAATTTTTATAATTATTGTTTTTATAAATTTATTTATTTAGTAACATTGTTAAACCATAACCATATTACCTTTGATTAATATTACATTGTGTTCAAGTTTGAAATCTGTCTCAGGGGCTACCGACAACTTGTACCCTAATGGATTGAGGAAGTCAGTCACGTACAGTCAACTCAATCTTCTGTCCAAGTGTTGTAACGCAGATTTCTCCCCTGTGGTTAATTTCCTCGTGGCTCAATAATACCAACCGCTCGGGTCGATCTTTAGGTTAAGCCGTGTTTACCTAGGTTGGTTTGTGGATGGGTGACCACCCATTACATACCGATTTTCCTCCGTGCCACGGAAAGCACGTTAAGCCGTTGGTCCCGGGTGTCATTTGTAGATCTTTGACAGTCGTTAGGTAGTCAGTGGCCAAAAAAGTCTGACAACCAGTGTTACCAAGGGTATAGTATTACCCAGTACTAACTGGGTTGTGGAGGTCAGATAGGCAGCCGCTCCATGTAAAAAACTGGTATTCAGCTGCATCCGGTTAGACTGGAAGCCGACCCCATATATAGTTGGGAAAAGGCTAGGCAGATGATGGTTAATGTCCTGAAGGTTTCAGTAGAGTATTAGTTAATGTACTAAATTTTGCGCTATTACATCTTTACATGCTTTTTGAGGGAATATTAAATAGGATTGTAGTATCTTATCTACATTAATGGCTTTAATTCATGAGCCTGCTCCAACTACGCCTGAAAATACCTACACTTTACCTCTCCAGTAATCAGTAGCTGCACTTACAATGACTCACTCCAACTGATTGATACATTCATCAATGAAACCACATATTACTGTACTACCTTCGACCGTAAAGGCGACCGTCCATTGCTGCGCAATTTTTTTACGGAGAGATTCCCACGTTAGATGCGCTGTAGATTTTGTCTGGGCTATGTCCTCATTAGGCGAACAGTGAGCAATAGACTCGGTCGTAAACTCAATGGTCAGTTAGCGGCAAATTGTACCTTTGCGACCTCTTGACTAAGAACGCCGGTCGCAGGCGACACAGCGTACTTCGTCGCCGAATGTCGCGTAATTTCGCTGCGAATCGACCGGTCACTGAATGAGTCGGCAAGCGAAACGACGAAAACTGCGTACAGTACCTACTCGATATAGGGAAACGAACTGGAAGCAAACAGTCATCCTCCCTCTGTTTACCTCATGGACACAGCCTAAGGCTCCGATTACGGCCTGGTGACCTACAATGACGTCTTAAAGCAGTATTGTTTCAAAAGTGAGAAAGAGATGGCGCTAGACGTCATCTATAGCTCCGTCTTTTTCCCACACTGCCTACAGTGACATTAAAACAATGGTAACTCCCCTAATGCAACATGTGTCAAGCTACAAACGAGCCTCACTTGTTTACTGCCACAAAACTTATGTTGCTTGAGCGTGTACTTCTTGGCCGAGCAATGACAAACACGCATCCGTACGAAGTGTGGCCGTGGGTCGTAGAAGCGAAGCTTAGGAAATGTGCGTTGTGCGTAGAGGTTAGCAGTGCGCTGCTATGGAGCAGCGCCTTTATACTACTACCTATACTCTGTATGAGCTCATTAGTAAAATTGATTTTTGCCACAGATAGTAACTAACGTGTGGGTTTAGTTATAGAACATTTGTTATCTATAAAAAATCATTAAGTAATTACGATTTCCAATGAGCGGAAATTCCGCGATAGAAACAATTTTTCCTAAGTATTGGAATATTTTAACATAATTGCTATCAGCTGGTTTCAGACTAATTTGAGGGCTCATTGCATTTTACGACAATGGATCTTAACTTTTATGGGTTTTAGCAACAGAGTTCATAATGGTATGTCTTGCAGGTAATGTATCGTTAATTTGTACTGATGTCTTCACCAATTACCAAGTTTGATACGTTAATCTGCACTTGTCACGATCATTTCATGGGTACTAGCATTCTTTATACGATAGTCTTCATATTTGGTGTGACCAGATCTCAATAAATGTGAGGAACAAATATTTGTATGGCCTACAGACAGCTATCTCATTTATTTAGGTGCTTAACCTGTCTTTAGTACTATTCATTAGTGGTATTTCTCAACAAGTGAGCACTATATATTATATGTATTTACCAGCGCAACCAGATTTTAAACGTCGGTAATTATGAACGCAACATATTATCTTGTGTACAATTTCATTGGACTATACTGAGTCTTTCATTGCACTGTGCAACGAAAGACCTAAAATAATAAAAGTTGACGGGGAGATAATACAACATGTCCAGGAATACCTGTTCTTGGGCCAAGTATTCTCTTTCCAGGCGAGGCAAGACAAAGAAGTCGCAAGACGAACAGAAAACGCCTGGAAGGGCTACTGGTCCATGAAGAAACTATTTAAGGGTGAGTTGCCTCTGGCACTGAAACACAAACTTATGGACACGTACATTCTCCCCGTCTTAATCAAAGACCAAGTCTGTGCACCAGACTTGGTCTTTGACTAACATCCAGAAGTCCAACTCAAGGTTTACCAACGAGCAATGGAGCGCAGTATACTAGGTGTTAAATTAATGGATCGTGTTCGATACACAATACTGCGCTCCAAAACAAATATAGCTGACGTCAAAGGCTGCCCAACTCAAATGGGACTGGGCAGGTCATGTCTGCCGCATGCCGGACAAACTGTTGACCAAATTAGCAGGAAACTGGTGCCCTGACACAGTGAGGCGGGACGAACTGGACAAGCTCCGTCAGAACTAGAAGGAGGACGCGCGGGTTCACGAGAAGTGGAAGGTGTAGATCCCAGGCTTTCGCCCAGGCGTGGGACAGAGCAGGCAAGGAAAATTTAAAAAAAAAATACTGCGTCCACCTTCCAGCTCTTCCAAACCGCAGTTAATCAGCAAACGTACCTTCTACTGCTGCAGGGGTAATCGAAATAAGCTCGAGTCCCTAATTTTAGGCAATACGCGTACATTCGACCCGCAGTCCGTGATTAGAAATGTGGGTCAAATACGGGTCAATTCCAATCAACAGATGTAGGGCCAAAATTCTAAATGTGGGCTTAAATTTCGACCCATGTCAGAAATGAAACGGTTGAATGAATTTTAGCGTAAGTGCTGTTAGGGTTGAAAAGTTAATAACGGTCGGATTTGTTACTGTAGTAAGGTAAACGGGGTTTATTTATGTAAGAGGAATTCTGTGGTACTGAATTTGGTAGTAGTTGTAATAATATCTCTATTACAGTAAGTTGATACTAACAACGTTACCGGAATGGAGAAATGATTATACGTTAATTGTGTTGCACATAACAATTCAGGCCTCCAGCGTCGGGCACTAGTTGCTAAAATTGTTGAACTGGGCCTATTTGCCGCAGCCGTGAGGCATACAAGTCATGTGTTTCGTGGTCTGCCGTGGCTCCGTCTCGCGATACTCTTTCCTTCTTCGCGGACACGATAAGTTTTTTTTTTTTAATTTTCTGCCAGCTCAGTGGTCACTTAGACTACATGTTTTGCAGTACAGAGTTTCCGTTCCACGTTCTCTGTCAGCATATTTTTACTCGCGCTAGTGTTGTTGACCTCTACGTCTAAATACACTGGTCGATTAACCACTCGTATGCCGCCTATACAGACACAATTAAAAAGTCATTGTGTCTCGTGTAGATCTACGTTCCGGCACACGAAAGGTTAGTCGTTGAGTAACGTCGACTTTAAGCATCTGTTTGCTTTCACCATTGTTGTTTGAAACGGGCGCTAGATTTTCCAAAAAGAATAAAATTGATATAAGCTTATAATGGCCCTACTTTTGGGACATAGGTGTCGTCCATGAATGGACCGTAATCCACCAGTGCAGGTTGGTGGATGTCATGCTGGTTTAATAACGATATTTCCTATCACCTTTGACATAATCCATGTCACGCCACAAACGGCAGGCGGAGTTACTTTCGTATTTATAATTTAAGTATGGATTAATATATTTACTTACATTATTAATGGATGCTGCATTTTAACCCAAATAAACAAAATAATCAACTTACTGATACCAAACAATTAAAAATTAATATTATCAACACGTATTTCATGCTCATTACTGCTCATATTGTTTTGGAAGGTAAATCGATATAAATATCACTGTAGGTACTAGCTATTGCCCGGGACTTCGTCCGCGATAACTACTTCCCTGCCAAATTTCAAGTTTGTAGCACAAAAAATGAAGGACTTTCATACAAACTTGCGAGGCCCTTAGACCTCCTCAATCCGGTCCTGTCGCAAAATCCGTTCTTAGCGGACGTCTACTAACTATAGACTACCTCCCTGCCAAATTTCATCTTTACGTCAAGCGGTTTTCGACATTTCGTGATGAGTGAGTGAGTGACCTTTCGCTTTTATATATTTAGATTTTAGCATATTGGTAGCAAAATAATTAAGGCAGTGTTTGTAGTACCAGGAAACTAGAAAAATTGTTAGGTACCTAATTAGTTTGAATGTGAGGCAGTCGTCTGTTTTGGTATGGACATGTGATGAGGAGGGATGAAACGCTTGTGACTAAAAGAGTGACAGATATGAATGTTGATGGATGGAGAGGGAGAGGAAGGCATTTATGGATTTTGTGAGTTATGATATAAAAGAGAAACGAGTAAATGATGCCGTGACGTCTGACAGGGGAGAATGGAAGAAGAAAACGTGTTGCGCCGACCCCAAGTAGAATGGGACAAGGGCAGGAAGATGATGATGTGACTACTTCGTTAGTCTACAGTCCGTTCACATATTTTACCTCTGATTAAGTAAAAAATAAAGTGATCTTTATTTTCATTCCTGTAAGGTTGCCGTTCGTTTCTGCCACTGACAAGTCGGTCCAAACAACAGTAGGTTTTTTATTTATAGGGCGGGGGTATGGAGGAGCTCGTGGCTAAATAATAACAGGCGTTCGGGTCGATCTTTAGGTTAAGCCGTGCTTGCCTAGGTTGGTCTGTGGATGGGTGACCACCCATTACATACCGAGTGTCCTCCGTGGCTCGGAAAGCACTTTAAGCCGTTGGTCCCGGGTGTCATTTGTAGATTTTTGACAGTCGTTAGGTAGTCAGTGACCCAAAAAGTCTGACAACCAGTCTTACCAAGGGGTATCGTATTACCCAGTCCTAACTGGGTTGTGGAGGTCAGATAGGTTAGACTGGAAACCGACCCCAATATACTTGGGAAAAGGCTAGGCAGATGATGAGAATACAACAACTGACTACCCGTAACAACTGTCATATATCTGTCGCGCGTGTCGTGCTTTCCTAGGCATGGAGGGAATTTGGTATGTACCTAATTGATGGTCAACCATCAACTGATCAACCTTGACAAGCTCTGCTTACCCTTGAAGATCGACGGTGGTTAGTATTTAGCCACAAGCTTCTAGAAGGATCATCATCATCATCTGCTTAGCCTTTTCCCAACTACATATATTGGTGTCGGCTTCAAGTCTAACCGGATGCAGCTGAATACCAGTATTTTACATGGAGCGACTGCCTATCTGACCTCCACAACCCAATTAGAACCGGGTAATACGATACCCCTTGGTAAGACTGGTTGTCAGACTTTTTGGGCCACTGACTACCTAACGACTGTCAAAGTCTACAAATGACATCCGGGACCAACTGCTTAAAGTGCTTTCCGAGGCACGGAGGAAACTCGGTATGTAATGGGTGGTCACCCATCTACAGACCAACCTAGGCAAGCAAGGCTTAACCTAAAGATCGACCCGAGCCGCTGTTATTATAAAGCCACGAGCTCAGCGAGCTTCTAGAAAGATATTATACGAATAATAATAAAAACACATTTTAATAAAAATCTTCATTTTATTAGTCATACGTCATACACTTGAACAGTCTTGCCACGAAAACAATGTTTTTTGTACAAAAACATGTTTATGAACAAACAAGTTTATTAAACTTGTTTTTTTTGCTTGGGTATATATTATTAATGTTTTGCTAGTACTTTGACCTCGTATAGTGTGCATCATTTTATTTTAGAGTTTGTCATGACACTCTTAATTAAAGGGTGTAAATAGACCCTTAACGAAGCTGAAAGGCACTTGTTCTCCCCGTCATTGCGAGCATTTTTATTCTGGACCATACCTGGGAACCTTCTAGTTACGGAGATATTGGTGGTCAAAGTTCCAAGTAAAATAATACAAGTTTTTAGGTTTTAACTTTACTTTAATTAACTCCATGACCCGTTTTCTATTCAAAGCATCCATCAGCACTAAGTTTTGAGTGCGTTACATTGAGTTTTACCGTAAAACGTGATTTTTCACCCCAAAAAGAAAAATTAGTTTCCCAGCAATAATTTTTGCGCAGGGTTACTTAGTTTGATGTACAGAATGCTTGGTTGACGGCTTCGTGAAGGGTCTGTTTACACCTTGTATAAATGTATATTGATATAAGTTATTCATTGGAATTACTGAATGGTGTTTCAGAAGTCTACGTCCATATTATTCCTTATCCAATAATTTGAATGAATTATTAGCTCTTCTTTAGAATGAAAGTGTCAAATTAACAAAATTAGTTCATTCACAAACTGTAGGTGTACTATTAGAAACACCTCTGCGTAACCCTTCGGGGATTACAGGCGTGATGTTATGCTATATTGGTTCAGTCACAGAATCAAAAATCGTAAACAGTATCAGAAATCCAGGATAAATATTTGGCTAAGTCTGTGTATATGACGTACTGAGTTGTGTCGCATCGCTTTCTGCCGATTCCTGGTAAGGCTAGAGCAGTCTGTCCTCGGAGATACCACGTAGGACCAATCTTGAAGACCAAGCCACTGCCGGCACTCACACACATTGATGTTTCTAGAAAAAGGAGAGAATCAATTAAGGCATCAAATGACCCCTCCCGCTCTGGGCGGAGTGGAGTGTCAGACTCGTACTGACTAAAACCGATCCATGTTCCTTCTTTGCCATTTGTGTTCCAGGGCTGCGGGATCTCTTTCGAATAGTCCCGCAGCCCCGGCAGGCATCGGCCCTTGCGGACCCCTTTCTGTTTGCTGACATCTCTTTGAGGCGCGCGTGGAACACGAACGCGCCGTCGACACGGCCTGTCGTCATAAGACGGACGGACGGCGAGCTAGCCCATTACTCACCGTGCACAGGCCCGAGCCTACGGTGGCCGCGAGCCACCACGTGGCCCGACGCCCGGGGTGTCTCCCACAGCAGCTGAGACGTGAGGTTCTCTCCTTAATCAATTAGGCTTAGAACGAAATTCGTTAGATTTCATCTTCAGCATCTATCTGGCCTTTTACCAATCAATTTTGGTGTCGGCTTCCAGTCTAACCGCGAGCCACTGACTAGAATTTCACATAGAGCGAGTGTCTAGTTACTGGGTGAAATTTGGCAAAACTGATTCTCAGGTTATTGGACGTCTACTAACGACAGCCGGAACCAACTGCTTAACATGATTTCAAGCTTAAAACCTTTGGCTGCGGGAGTCTTCGAAAGAGATACCGCGGCCCTGGAACACAAAGGGCAAAGAAGGAGCATGAATGGGTTTTAGTCAGTAAAAGTCTGACACTCCCTTCCACTCCGCCCAGAGCGGAGGGGGTCAGTTGATGATTTCCCATTAGAAAAAAAAGCTTAAAACCGTTTCTTACCGTTTCTATTTCCAGCGCAGAAGGTGAATTCTGAAGTAAATTGCGAAAATCTTTCGTACGACTTGATACACGTTGCCTGACTGACCACCGGCACGTCCTCCTGAGTTAGGTCATCCATCAACTGGTTTTTGTCTTTAAAACGCCAGCTTAACAACTGAAAAACGAAAGGAGACAGGTTTAACCCCAGGGTCTTAACTTAAGGATTACGCAGAGGTTTACCCACATCTCGCCAGTTATGTTTAAGTCCTATTTAATAGCGTGCGAGCTTATTACCATCAGCCGCAAATTACGTTGGCTGCTAAGATTTTTTAATGGAAAAGCCCAAATATGCTTTCCCTGACCTGGGAATCAAGCCCAAGACCTCGTGCTTAGCAGGCGCTGCTTGCGACCAGTAGACCAACGAGGCAGTAACCCCAGGTTATACCAGTCAACCAAGAAACTAACATGATGAATCGCAATCCTCAGCACTTAAGGAAATACACAGAAGAAAGAAATGGATCCCTAGCCAACGGTGGTGGTGAATATGGTTGCTCGGGCAAAGGCTGGTAAAGATAACTTTTTGCTAGAGGCCACCATTTATCATTTCCAAGGTCGTAGGAAACCATTAGGCCGATTAGCGTTTCGTATTTCTACAATAACTTTTAGCAACCATTTTTATACATAAGTAACTTTTGCCCGCGGATTCGCTCGCGTTAATTTATAATTTGACAATCAATTCGAGTTGTACTCTGCTTGTAATTCAATCATGATTCGAAAAACACGTGGCGCCATCTATTATCATTAGAACGTTATTGTTGTTTTTCTCGGGAACAGTACTTTTTGCGGGGTGAAAGGTACCCTATGTCCGTTTTTGTACACGTGACAGCGTATATGCAAAATTTCAGGATGATTGGTTCAGTGGTTAAGGCGTGAAAAGGTAACAAACAATCTTACTTTCGCATTTATAATATTAGTTAGGATTTAGCTTTGCCATTTTCGATGTCGCCGTTAGAAGGCAACTTTGTCTCGGTCCCCTGTGGCTTTACGGAGGCGGCTCAGCCGGTTTGAATATTTCGAGACTAATAAAAATGGCTGTGCTTGGCCTTCAGGCAGTTAATCACACGACACCGCTCGTCCTCGCGGTTGGACGGTGAAGCGAATCTCACGTCGCATTGGTTTGTATATATTCCGTTGATGCCCAACACGTACCTACACACGTACACCGCCCCACCGCGCGGACGGTGGGGCGGTGTCGTAAGAATTGCTTTATTATAATTATTTCATCATCATCATCAGCCTATAGCAGTCCACTGCTGGACATAGGCCTCCTCAATCGCACGCCACTCAACTCGATTCTCAGCAACTCTCATCCAGTTGCTACCAGCCACCCTGCGAAGATCGTCACTCCACCGAGCCTGTGGGCATCCCACCATACGTTTGCCGATTCGCGGTCTCCACTCAAAAACACGTCTACCCCAACGGTCATCGGTTCTACGGCTAATATGACCGGCCCATTGCCACTATACAGAGTGTAAACAGACCCTTCACGAAGCCGTCAACCAAGCATTCTGTACATCAAACTAAGTAACTTTACGCAAAAATTATTGCTGGGAAACGACTTTTTTTTTTGGGGTGAAAAATCATGTTTTACGGTAACTCAATGTAACGCACTCAAAACATTGTGCTGTTGGATGGATTGAATAGTACGGGGGTCTTGAAGGTGTTTAAAAAAAAATCTTACTTTAAAAACATGTATTTAAAAAAAAAGTTGTGAAAAAGTTGGAACTTTGACCCCCAATATCTCCGAAACTAGAAGGTTCCCAGGTATGGTCTAGAACAAAAAAATGGTCGTAATGACGGGGAGAACAAGTACTTTTCGGCTTCGTTAAGGGTCTTTTTACACCCTTTATACCACCATTATCAATATATACCATTGCCACTATACTTAAAATTATTTAGTATTGAGTAACGATACAGAAATACTGTTTTAAAACTGATACAAAGTCAATACATACTGATCCCTTTTTTCCAACCACATTCTTCAGATCCGTGTACTCTTTTGGCCACAGACAGGCAGGTTTGACCCAGTCGGTGTATATCAGGGGTTGGTGCAGCTCCAAGATCGCGACATTATGGATGTAGGTGGAAGCGTTATACAGCGGGTTTACTATTATTGTCTGCACCTGAAATTTTCGAATGAATTGTTAGTATAGCATACAGTAGATCATAAAGTAGTCACCCTGACTGGTAATTGGTGACCGATACTTAAACACGTGATTGTACTCATGATAACAAACAGCTTTCACAAAGAAACATTTTTTTTTAATACTCATTCACTTTTATCACAATAACACAACAGCGGAGCATTACGGAGCGGTCTTGCGAGCCGCGCGTGTGCTCTGCCTTCCCACTGTTGCACGGTATGATAGAAATGAGACAGAACGGCGTCATACGGCTAACAGCTGATAGATCACAGGCGAGCGCACGCGAATTTGATACGGCCCGCTGTTGTGTTTATGAATGTGTATTTAAAAGAAAAAAATCTTTGGGAAAGTTGTTTGTTATCATGAGTACAATCACATGTTTAAGTATCGGTCACTAATTACCAGTCACCCTATAATTTTGGATGCTGGCATTTTCTCCATAGGACCAACATCTTTATCGCGAAAAATCAGCTATCCTATTTTGGTCGAGCAGCTTTTGAAATTTTGTGTTTTCCACTTGAATATGTATCTTCGAAATCGTCGAGATAGATAGACCAGGGTGAGTACCGGTGACCTGGTGACCCTGTCTACTGGTGACTACTGGCCTTTGATGCCTTCGATTTATTTTGACGGCTTCTTAACAGAAGGCATCGAGGAAATGAAGACAGACGAGAATATTTTTATTTATTTACTCTCCATTACACTTCACTTAGAGAACAATGGAATAAATCAACGTTAAGAGGTTGAGAGTGCGGAGTGCACGCGTCAGTGGCGCCTCACCTAACAGATTGGTCAGCTCGCGCGGCTCCGCCAGCAAGCGTGGTTGCCAACGTCGCCCCACGTACCTGTCCAAAACACACAAACCTATGTTCCCTAAAATGTCCACCGAATAAAAATAAAACAATTCAATGAAATACTTACATACCTAACCTGCACTCCATCATGAGCGTCCCAAAGGTTGCGCTTCCCCAAGAAGACCGAGAGGGTGTAGAGTTCAACGACTTGTTCGGTAGACTTCCTGGTGACGCAGTGAGCTGCCGTGATGACGTGTCGAGCCGACACCAAGGTACCTCCGCAAAGGTACGAATTACTCCCATTCTGTCAACGAGGGATGACATTGTAAGCTGGCTTTGCAGTACTGATGACAAAAGGGCAATAAACATAAATTTTGATGGACGGAGAGAGAGAGAGGAAGATCAAAGATAGGATGATAAAAGAGAGAGATGATAGCGTGACAGTTCAGGAAGGAGAATGGAAGAAGAAAACTTATTGCGCCGACCATCAGCACCACCGCACAATGATGACTATGGTGATAATTATTTTTCATAGTATTATAAAGTAGATCGTTTGCTAGCACTCAAGTCATGAGTGCACTTGATTAACATCCATAAATCCTGACTTAGGCCACTAAATAACTCTTACTATGCTTCTATTTCCTTTGGGATTGAACCCCTGGAAGCCTTGGCCTGGATAAAGGCACAACCTGACCTGGGTGGCCAGATTGCGTCATCAACCTCGATGTGACGAAACGAAATGCATCAAGCGATCATCGCGAGCTGCACTTGTTTCGTTTGCGTGAATGCCGTTGCTTCACATACTGCAGACGGGCAAGTACGTTCGGATTCTTATACCTGAGAACCCATATAATGAAAAACCATATCTTGCAGCCTAGCCCCTTCCCCTCTCCTTTCTTCGCCCTACGATAAAATGATTACCGAATTGACTACGAATAGGGTATTTGACTGAAAAAATCTATTTATTCCGTCAGTTAGATTATCAAAAAAACGTATTTTTTATTTTGTCATGTAAACGAAAAATGACCACGATACAACGCGTTGAATTCTCGCGTAACGTCACAATTTCTGTTAATTTTTACTGACCTGTGACTGTCATTGTTGCAACACTTGTCGGTTTAGCGTGCAGGACGTAGCCAAACGGTCAGTAAATCAAGGACCACGTTACCTTACTCTTTCTTACCTCATAATGATAGAGAGCGATCTGCCAGGGCCATTGAATGTTCAATGTGGATTGACCATCCTGCATCTTTGTTTTTTCCACCACTGTACCGCATTGAGGCTGCAAAATATAAACAATACGATAGCTATAAGTAACCTATATAAATAATTAGTTTTTGTGCGGTTTGCATATATTTCTGGTCCACCCACGCTAAGGAAGTACAAATTGCTTTGAATGATTAAAGGCTCCTTGAAACCGATCCCTGTCAGTGCACTTTATCCCACAACTTGCATGGCACCTCCACATGGCAGGAAAAAATTTTGCAAGCGGCCCAAACAGGAAGACATCACATTTTTGGGAGGTGGAAACAATGTGCCGAAAGATACAAGACGAAAAAAATTGCAAATGCTGAGGATGAATCTTTTTTTGATATTCTAGCAGTTTTAATCACCATCATCACCATTGGCAGGCTTGATCCACCGTCAGCTGAGCAAAGACTTGCTGCCTTTTGTACCATGACTCACCGGTCTCCGTTCCATAACCAGGTCTTACCCATGATCTTTTAAATGTCATCCAGCCATAAAATAAAGGGTGTAACAATCAAACAACCCTTAACAAAGCAGAAAGGCACTTGTTCTCCCCGTCATTGCGATATTTTTTTTGTTTTAGGCCTGGGAACTTTAAAGTTGCGGAGATATTGGGAGTCAAAGTTCCAAATTCACCTTTCAGTTCCAACTTTTAAGTTTTTTTTTTAAATCATGTTTTTAATGTAAGAACTTTACTTCAAACACCTCCACGACCCTCGTACTATTCAATCCATCCATCAGTACAATGTTTTGAGTGCGTTACATTGTGTCCTACCGTAAAATGTGATTTTACACCCTAAAAAAAAGTCGTTTCCCAGCAATTTTTTTTGCGTAAAGTTACTTAGTTTGATGTACATAATGTTTGGTTGACGGCTTCGTGAAGGGTCCTGGACCCTGTATAGGTGCTGGTCTGGTTTCAGTGGAAGATAGACAAGGTGCAAGTAGAAATAGCAGTGATTGCCTAGTGGTGTGTCCGTCGGACTGCCAAGTTACTGATTTTTTTGTATTATTTTTAAGACCTCTGCTTTTTCGGATTCATTTGCGTATTGCATAAATTATCACTTGCTTCGGTGAAGGCAAAACATCGTGAGGAAACCAGCACGCCTTAGAGATATTTCTTGACGGCAAGTAAAGCCAAGTCAGAGGTCCATGGGCGGCAAAAAAACTACATAAACGGGGGAAAAATGGTGTTTATGAGAGGAGGTTTCAGGGAACTTAAACAATTGTCTGATTATCGTAAATATGTATAATTATAGTTTATTGTCAGTTCACACAACAGTATTAAATTAAAATAGTTCGGAAAGTAAGTATTCGCGGACAATATGGGCGCGTGGCGTCACGACCGACTTGCGCGGGAAGTTTAGAAATGCACGCACAAGCGCGTTGCGCGTAAGCAAGAAGCGGACTAAGGACGCCACGCTGCGCGCCGAGCGCATCGGTCACCCGCTTGCAACGGCCACGCGGGAAAGAGATAGCGATATCTTATTCTGAATATCGCAGAGGCACGTGACCGCGGGACGCTCTTATTGGTCGACCTGGTGGACTCTGGGTTGCTATATGTTTCTAATTAAAAATGAATGGCTCACCTTTCCATCTAGGCCTTTAGGGTTGGTAGTTTTTCGGCTAGTTAATAGTCTTAAGGTGATGTCGACACCCCTATCCACCGGCCAAGGCCTGCTACTGAAGTAAAAAAGGTAGCAAGATGTTATTGTGATTCAAAAATATTAAAAAAAAATGTTTGTTGCTTCCAAAAATGTATTATGGGAAAAGTAAGCAATTGGCTTGGTAAGTCCAAAAAGAGCGTTAAAACTGTCACCAAAGATAAGGAATTTTTTGTGAAAAAGATAGATAGAATTACATTACATTATGCACCAGAATTGCAGAACAGCAGTAAGGATGAATCGCATGTAACTAATTGACTCTACACACCGAAGCCAGCCGGGCATGATGGCGACTTTCGTACGACTTTGGTGCGAGGAGTTCATAAAAGAGTGATAATATTGATGAATGGAGAGGACGACAAAGACCAAAGAAAAGATGGATGGATTCTGTGAGGAATAATATGGAAGAATAAGCTGATAATGCGACAGATTACAGGAGTGAATTGAAAAAACAAACTAGTTGCACCGACCCCAAGTAACATGGGGTAAGTGCAGGAAGATGGTAATGAATTGCAGAACAGCTCATATTTGTAGATACTACTTTTACGAACTCAAATATTAATATTGATGAATGAAGAGGGAGAAGAAGACCAAGGAAAAGACGGATGGA